>OX122894.2:0-10000000 GCA_944738655.2 Andrena hattorfiana
CTAACCCAAGACTAACCCAAGACTACCTAAGACTAACCAAGGACTAACCAGACTAACCCCAAGGGACTAACTCAAGGGGACTAACCCAAGACTACCCTAAGGACTAACCCTAGGACTAACCCAAGACTAACCCAAGACTAACCCAAGACTAACCCAAGACTAACCCAAGACTAACCCAAGACTAACCCAAGACTAACCCAAGACTAACCCAAGACTAACCCAAGACTAACCCAAGACTAACCCAAGACTAACCCAAGACTAACCCAAGACTAACCCAAGACTAACCCAAGACTAACCCAAGACTAACCCAAGACTAACCCAAGACTAACCCAAGACTAACCCAAGACTAACCCAAGACTAACCCAAGACTAACCCAAGACTAACCCAAGACTAACCCAAGACTAACCCAAGACTAACCCAAGACTAACCCAAGACTAACCCAAGACTAACCCAAGACTAACCCAAGACTAACCCAAGACTAACCCAAGACTAACCCAAGACTAACCCAAGACTAACCCAAGACTAACCCAAGACTAACCCAAGACTAACCCAAGACTAACCCAAGACTAACCCAAGACTAACCCAAGACTAACCCAAGACTAACCCAAGACTAACCCAAGACTAACCCAAGACTAACCCAAGACTAACCCAAGACTAACCCAAGACTAACCCAAGACTAACCCAAGACTAACCCAAGACTAACCCAAGACTAACCCAAGACTAACCCAAGACTAACCCAAGACTAACCCAAGACTAACCCAAGACTAACCCAAGACTAACCCAAGACTAACCCAAGACTAACCCAAGACTAACCCAAGACTAACCCAAGACTAACCCAAGACTAACCCAAGACTAACCCAAGACTAACCCAAGACTAACCCAAGACTAACCCAAGACTAACCCAAGACTAACCCAAGACTAACCCAAGACTAACCCAAGACTAACCCAAGACTAACCCAAGACTAACCCAAGACTAACCCAAGACTAACCCAAGACTAACCCAAGACTAACCCAAGACTAACCCAAGACTAACCCAAGACTAACCCAAGACTAACCCAAGACTAACCCAAGACTAACCCAAGACTAACCCAAGACTAACCCAAGACTAACCCAAGACTAACCCAAGACTAACCCAAGACTAACCCAAGACTAACCCAAGACTAACCCAAGACTAACCCAAGACTAACCCAAGACTAACCCAAGACTAACCCCAAGACTAACCCAAGACTAACCCAAGACTAACCCGAGACTAACCCAAGACTAACCCAAGACTAACCCAAGACTAACCCAAGACTAACCCAAGACTAACCCCCACTAACCCAAGACTAACCCAAGACTAACCCAAGACTAACCCCCACTAACCCAAGACTAACCCAAGACTAACCCCCACTAACCCAAGACTAACCCAAGACTAACCCAAGACTAACCCAAGACTAACCCAAGACTAACCCAAGACTAACCCAAGACTAACCCAAGACTAACCCCCACTAACCCAAGACTAACCCAAGACTAACCCAAGACTAACCCCCACTAACCCAAGACTAACCCAAGACTAACCCAAGACTAACCCAAGACTAACCCAAGACTAACCCAAGACTAACCCAAGACTAACCCAAGACTAACCCAAGACTAACCCAAGACTAACCCAAGACTAACCCAAGACTAACCCAAGACTAACCCAAGACTAACCCAAGACTAACCCAAGACTAACCCAAGACTAACCCAAGACTAACCCAAGACTAACCCAAGACTAACCCAAGACTAACCCAAGACTAACCCAAGACTAACCCAAGACTAACCCAAGACTAACCCCCACTAACCCAAGACTAACCCAAGACTAACCCAAGACTAACCCAAGACTAACCCCCACTAACCCAAGACTAACCCAAGACTAACCCAAGACTAACCCAAGACTAACCCAAGACTAACCCAAGACTAACCCAAGACTAACCCAAGACTAACCCAAGACTAACCCAAGACTAACCCAAGACTAACCCAAGACTAACCCAAGACTAACCCAAGACTAACCCAAGACTAACCCAAGACTAACCCAAGACTAACCCAAGACTAACCCAAGACTAACCCAAGACTAACCCAAGACTAACCCAAGACTAACCCAAGACTAACCCAAGACTAACCCAAGACTAACCCAAGACTAACCCAAGACTAACCCAAGACTAACCCAAGACTAACCCAAGACTAACCCAAGACTAACCCAAGACTAACCCAAGACTAACCCAAGACTAACCCAAGACTAACCCAAGACTAACCCAAGACTAACCCAAGACTAACCCAAGACTAACCCAAGACTAACCCAAGACTAACCCAAGACTAACCCAAGACTAACCCAAGACTAACCCAAGACTAACCCAAGACTAACCCAAGACTAACCCAAGACTAACCCAAGACTAACCCAAGACTAACCCAAGACTAACCCAAGACTAACCCAAGACTAACCCAAGACTAACCCAAGACTAACCCAAGACTAACCCAAGACTAACCCAAGACTAACCCAAGACTAACCCAAGACTAACCCAAGACTAACCCAAGACTAACCCAAGACTAACCCAAGACTAACCCAAGACTAACCCAAGACTAACCCAAGACTAACCCAAGACTAACCCAAGACTAACCCAAGACTAACCCAAGACTAACCCAAGACTAACCCAAGACTAACCCAAGACTAACCCAAGACTAACCCAAGACTAACCCAAGACTAACCCAAGACTAACCCAAGACTAACCCAAGACTAACCCAAGACTAACCCAAGACTAACCCAAGACTAACCCAAGACTAACCCAAGACTAACCCAAGACTAACCCAAGACTAACCCAAGACTAACCCAAGACTAACCCAAGACTAACCCAAGACTAACCCAAGACTAACCCAAGACTAACCCAAGACTAACCCAAGACTAACCCAAGACTAACCCAAGACTAACCCAAGACTAACCCAAGACTAACCCAAGACTAACCCAAGACTAACCCAAGACTAACCCAAGACTAACCCAAGACTAACCCAAGACTAACCCAAGACTAACCCAAGACTAACCCAAGACTAACCCAAGACTAACCCAAGACTAACCCAAGACTAACCCAAGACTAACCCAAGACTAACCCAAGACTAACCCAAGACTAACCCAAGACTAACCCAAGACTAACCCAAGACTAACCCAAGACTAACCCAAGACTAACCCAAGACTAACCCAAGACTAACCCAAGACTAACCCAAGACTAACCCAAGACTAACCCAAGACTAACCCAAGACTAACCCAAGACTAACCCAAGACTAACCCAAGACTAACCCAAGACTAACCCAAGACTAACCCAAGACTAACCCAAGACTAACCCAAGACTAACCCAAGACTAACCCAAGACTAACCCAAGACTAACCCAAGACTAACCCAAGACTAACCCAAGACTAACCCAAGACTAACCCAAGACTAACCCAAGACTAACCCAAGACTAACCCAAGACTAACCCAAGACTAACCCAAGACTAACCCAAGACTAACCCAAGACTAACCCAAGACTAACCCAAGACTAACCCAAGACTAACCCAAGACTAACCCAAGACTAACCCAAGACTAACCCAAGACTAACCCAAGACTAACCCAAGACTAACCCAAGACTAACCCCAGACTAACCCAAGACTAACCCAAGACTAACCCAAGACTAACCCAAGACTAACCCAAGACTAACCCAAGACTAACCCCCACTAACCCAAGACTAACCCCCACTAACCCAAGACTAACCCAAGACTAACCCAAGACTAACCCAAGACTAACCCAAGACTAACCCAAGACTAACCCAAGACTAACCCAAGACTAACCCAAGACTAACCCAAGACTAACCCAAGACTAACCCAAGACTAACCCAAGACTAACCCAAGACTAACCCAAGACTAACCCAAGACTAACCCAAGACTAACCCAAGACTAACCCAAGACTAACCCAAGACTAACCCAAGACTAACCCCCACTAACCCAAGACTAACCCAAGACTAACCCAAGACTAACCCAAGACTAACCCAAGACTAACCCAAGACTAACCCAAGACTAACCCCCACTAACCCAAGACTAACCCAAGACTAACCCAAGACTAACCCAAGACTAACCCAAGACTAACCCCCACTAACCCAAGACTAACCCAAGACTAACCCAAGACTAACCCAAGACTAACCCAAGACTAACCCAAGACTAACCCAAGACTAACCCAAGACTAACCCAAGACTAACCCAAGACTAACCCAAGACTAACCCAAGACTAACCCAAGACTAACCCAAGACTAACCCAAGACTAACCCAAGACTAACCCCACTAACCCAAGACTAACCCAAGACTAACCCAAGACTAACCCAAGACTAACCCAAGACTAACCCAAGACTAACCCAAGACTAACCCAAGACTAACCCAAGACTAACCCAAAATGTCGATTTCAAAAGGACGTTTTAAGTGAAAATAGTCGCCAATTTACGCGAATTCACAACTTTCACTGAACACCGGACGATTTCCAGGCGTATTCGACCAGAAAAATAGGTTAGTCTTGGGTTAGTGCGCTAACGTGAGAATAACCCAAGAATAACCCAAGACTAACACAAGACTAACCCAAAATGTCGATTTCAAAAGGACGTTTTAAGTGAAAATAGTCGCCAATTTACGCGAATTCACAACTTTCACTGAACACCGGACGATTTCCATGCGTATTCGACCGGAAAAATAGGTTAGTCTTGGGTTAGTGCGCCAACGTGAGAATAAACCAAGAATAACCCAAGACTAACACAAGACTAACCCAAAATGGCGATTTCAAAAGGACGTTTTAAGTGAAAATAATCGTCAATTTACGCGAATTCACAACTTTCACCGAACACCGGACGATTTCCATGCGTATTCGACCGGAAAAATAGGTTAGTCTTGGGTTAGTGCGTTAGCGTAAGAATAACCCACGACCAACACAAGAATAACCCAAAATGTCGAGTTCAAAAGGACGTTTTAAGTGAAAATAGTCGCCAATTTACGCGAATTCACAACTTTCACTGAACACCGGACGATTTCCATGCGTATTCGACCAGAAAAATAGGTTAGTCTTGGGTTAGTGCGCTAACGTAAGAATAACCCACGACCAACACAAGAATAACCCAAAATGTCGATTTCAAAAGGACGTTTTAAGTGAAAATCGTCGCCAATTAACTCGAATTCACAACTTTCACTGAACACCGGACGATTTCCATGCGTATTCGACCAGAAAAATAGGTTAGTCTTGGGTTAGTGCGTTAGCGTAAGAATAACCCACGACCAACACAAGAATAACCCAAAATGTCGAGTTCAAAAGGACGTTTTAAGTGAAAATAGTCGCCAATTTACGCGAATTCACAACTTTCACTGAACACCGGACGATTTCCATGCGTATTCGACCAGAAAAATAGGTTAGTCTTGGGTTAGTGCGCTAACATAAGAATAACCGGCAGCGTCGACAGGAATAATCAGCATTTTTAGTGAGAATAACCATCAATTCACACAAATTATCAGTTTCTATTGTATCCTTAGCGATTTCCAAACCTATTCGGCCAAAAAATGGGGTTACGCTTGGGTTAGTCTAACAAAAGAATAACTAGCATTGTATGCAAGAATAACAGGCAATGTCAGTCGGTAATAAATACCATCTGCCGATAAATTAAAATCGACAGTAGATAAATCGATAATTAATCTTCCGATGGAACGTCAGCAATTCCCCAACAGAAGGTAAGTCAAAATCGACCGTCGATAATTAATACCCCCAGAGGATAAATTGTCGACCGTCGATAATTAATACTCACAGAGAATAAATTATCGACCGTCGATAATTAATACTCACAGAGGATAAATTAAAATCGACAGTAGGTAAGGCGATAATTTATCGTCCGATGGAACGTCTACATATAGCCAACAGAAGGTAAATCAAAATCGACCGTCGATAATTAATACCCACAGAGAATAAATTAAAATCGACAGTCGATAAGTCGATAATTAATCTTCCGATGGAACGTCTACAAATAGCCAACAGAAGGTAAATCAAAATCGACCATGGATAATTAATACTCACAGAGAATAAATTAAAATCGACAGTAGATATGTCGATAATTAATCTTCCGATGCGACGTCAACAAATCCCCAACAGAAGGTACGTCAAATCGGCCGTCGATAAATAATACCCACTTAGGATAAATTAAATTGACAGTAGGTAAGTCGATAATTAATCTTCCGATGGAACATTGACATACAGTCAACAGAAGGTACGTCAAAATCGACCGTCGATAATAAATACCCACAGAGGATTAATTATAATCGACGGTAGGTTAGTCGATAATTAATCGTCCGATGGAACGTCGACATATACCCAACAGAAGGTACGTCAAATCGGCCGTCGATAAATAATACCCACTTAGGATAAATTAAATTGACAGTAGGTAAGTCGATAATTAATCTTCCGATGGAACATTGACATACAGTCAACAGAAGGTACGTCAAAATCGACCGTCGATAATAAATACCCACAGAGGATTAATTATAATCGACGGTAGGTTAGTCGATAATTAATCGTCCGATGGAACGTCGACAAATAGCCGACAGAAGGTAAGTCAAAATCGACCGGCGATAATTAATACCCACAGAGAATTAATTAAAATCGACGGTAGGTAAGTCGATAATTTATCGTCCGATGGAACGACGACATATACCCAACAGAAGGTACGTCAAAATCGACCGTCGATAATTAATACCCACAGAGGATTAATTATAATCGACGGTAGGTTAGTCGATAATTAATCGTCCGATGGAACGTCGACAAATAGCCGACAGAAGGTAAGTCAAAATCGACCGTCGATAATTAATACCCACAGAGGATAAATTAAAATCGACAGTAGATAAGTCGATAATTAATCTTCCGATGGAACACTGACATATAGCCAACAGAAGGTACGTCAAAATTGACCGTTGCTAATAAATACACACAGAGGATAAATTAAAATGAACGGTCGGTAAGACGATAATTAATCATTCGAAGGAACGTCGACAAATCCCTAGCAGAAGGTACGTCAAAATCGACCGTCGATAACACATACCCACAGAGGATAAATTAAAATCGACAGTAGGTAAGTCGATAATTTATCGTTCGATGGAACGTCGACATATCCCCAACAGAAGGTAAGTCAAAATCGACCGTCGATAATTAATACTCACAGAAGATAAATTAGAATCGACACTAGGTAAGCCGATATTTAATCGACCGATGGTACGTCGGCACACTGCCAACAGAAGGTACGACAAAATCGACCGTCGATAAGAAATACCCACAGAGGATAAATTAAAATCGACGGTAGGTAAGTCGATAATTTATCGTCCGATGGAACGTCGACAAATATCCGACAGAAGGTAAGTCAAAATCGACCGTCGATAATTAATACCCACAGAGGATAAATTAAAATCGACAGTAGATAAGTCGATAATTAATCTTCCGATGGAACACTGACATATAGCCAACAGAAGGTACGTCAAAATTGACCGTCGCTAATAAATACACACAGAGGATAAATTAAAATGAACGGTCGGTAAGACGATAATTAATCATTCGAAGGAACGTCGACAAATCCCTAGCAGAAGGTACGTCAAAATCGACCGTCGATAACACATACCCACAGAGGATAAATTAAAATCGACCGTAGGTAAGTCGATAATTTATCGTTCGATGGAACGGCGACATATCCCCAACAGAAGTTAAGTCAAAATCGACCGTCGATAATTAATACCCGCAGAAGATAAATTAGAATCGACACTAGGTAAGCCGATATTTAATCGACCGATGGTACGTCGGCACACTGCCAACAGAAGGTACGTCAAAATCGACCGTCGATAAGAAATACCCACAGAGGATTAATTATAATCGACGGTAGGTTAGTCGATAATTAAACGTCCGATGGAACGTCGACATATACCCAACAGAAGGTACGTCAAAATCGACCGTCGATAACACATACCCACAGAGGATAAATTAAAATCGACAGTAGGTAAGTCGATAATTTATCGTTCGATGGAACGTCGACAAATACCCCAACAGAAGGTAAGTCAAAATCGACCGTCGATAATTAATACCCACAGAAGATAAATTAGAATTGACACTAGGTAAGCCGATATTTAATCGACCGATGGTACGTCGGCACACTGCCAACAGAAGGTACGTCAAAATCGACCGTCGATAAGAAATACCCACAGAGGATTAATTATAATCGACGGTAGGTAAGTCGATAATTTATCGTCCGATTGAACGTCGACATATACCCAACAGAAGGTACTTCAAAATCGACCGTCGATAATAAATACCCACAGAGGATTAATTATAATCGACGGTAGGTTAGTCGATAATTAATCGCCCGATGGAACGTCGACAAATAGCCGACAGAAGGTAAGTCAAAATCGACCGTCGATAATTAATACCCACAGAGAATAAATTTAAACCGACACTACGTAAGTCGATAATTTATCGTCCGATGGAACGTCGACATATACCCAACAGAAGGTACGTCAAAATCGACCGTCGATAATTAATACCCACAGAGAATAAATTAAAACCGACGGTAGGTAAGTCGATAATTTATCGTCCGATGGAACGTCGACATATACCCAACAGAAGGTACGTCAAAATCGACCGTCGATAAATAATACCCACAGAGGATAAATTAAAATCGACGGTAGGTAAGTCGATAATTTATCGTCCGATGCAACGTCGACATATACCCAACAGAAGGTACGTCAAAATCGACCGTCGATAAATAATACCCACAGAGGATAAATTAAAATCGACGGTAGGTAAGTCGATAATTTATCGTCCGATGGAACGTCGACATATACCGAACAGAAGGTACGTCAAAATCGACCGTCGATAATAAATACCCACAGAGGATTAATTATAATCGACGGTAGATAAGTCGATAATTAATCTTCCGATGGAACACTGACATATAGCCAACAGAAGGTACGTCAAAATTGACCGTCGCTAATAAATACACACAGAGGATAAATTAAAATGAACGGTCGGTAAGACGATAATTAATCATTCGAAGGAACGTCGACAAATCCCTAGCAGAAGGTACGTCAAAATCGACCGTCGATAACACATACACACAGAGGATAAATTAAAATCGACCGTAGGTAAGTCGATAATTTATCGTTCGATGGAACGGCGACATATCCCCAACAGAAGTTAAGTCAAAATCGACCGTCGATAATTAATACCCACAGAAGATAATTTAAAATCGACGGTAGGTAAGTCGATAAGTTATCGTCCGATGGAACGTCGACATATACCCAACAGAAGGTACGTCAAAATCGACCGTCGATAAATAATACCCACAGAGTATAAATTAAAATCGACGGTAGGTAAGTCGATAATTTATCGTCCGATTGAACGTCGACATATACCCAACAGAAGGTACGTCAAAATCGACCGTCGATAATTAATACCCACAGAGGATAAATTAAAATCGACGGTAGGTAAGTCGATAATTTATCGTCCGATGGAACGTCGACATATACCCAACAGAAGGTACGTCAAAATCGACCGTCGATAATAAATACCCACAGAGGATTAATTATAATCGACGGTAGGTTAGTCGATAATTAAACTTCCGATGGAACGTCGACATATACCCAACAGAAGGTACGTCAAAATCGACCGTCGATAAATAATACCCACAGAGGATAAATTAAAATCGACGGTAGGTAAGTCGATAATTTATCGTCCGATGCAACGTCGACATATACCCAACAGAAGGTACGTCAAAATCGACCGTCGATAATTAATACCCACAGAGGATAAATTAAAATCGACGGTAGGTAAGTCGATAATTTATCGTCCGATGGAACGTCGACAAATAGCCGACAGAAGGTAAGTCAAAATCGACCGTCGATTATTAATACCCACAGAGGATAAATTAAAATCGACAGTAGATAAGTCGATAATTAATCTTCCGATGGAACACTGATATATAGCCAACAGAAGGTATGTCAAAATTGACCGTAGATAATTAATACCCACAGAAGATTAGTTAAAATCGACAGTAGATAAGTCGATAATTAATCGACCGATGGTACGTCAACAAATCCCGAACAGAAGGTAAGTCAAAATCGACCGTCGATAATAAATAACCACAGATGATATTTTAAAATCGACAGTAGGTAAGTCGATAATTAATCGTCCGATGAAACGTCATATATACCCAATAGAAATTAAGTCAAAATCGACCATCGATAATTAATACTCACAGAGGATAATTTAAAATCGACAGTAGGTAAGTCGATAATTTATCGCCCGATGAAAGGTCATATATACCCAACAAAAAGTAAGTCAAACTCGACTGTCGATAATTAATACTCACAGAGGATAATTTAAAATCGACAGTAGGTAAGTCGATAATTTATCGTCCGATGGAACGTCGGCATACTGCTACCAGAAGGTACGTTAAAATCGACCGTCGATAATTAATACTCAGAGAGGATAATTTAAAATCGACGGTAGGTAAGTCGATAATTTATCGTCCGATGGAACGTCGACATATACCCAACAGATGGTACGTCAAAATCGTCCGTCGATAATAAATACCCACAGAGGATTAATTATAATCGACGGTAGGTTAGTCTATAATTAATCGTCCGATGGAACGTCGACAAATAGCCGACAGAAGGTAAGTCAAAATCGACCGTCGATAATTAATACCCACAGAGAATAAATTTAAACCGACACTACGTAAATCGATAATTTATCGTCCGATGGAACGTCGACATATACCCAACAGAAGGTACGTCAAAATCGACCGTCGAAAATTAATACCCACAGAAGATAAATTAAAATCGACGGTAGGTAAGTCGATAATTTATCGTCCGATGGAACGTCGACATATACCCAACAGAAGGTACGTCAAAATCGACCGTCGATAAATAATACCCACAGAGGATAATTTAAAATCGACAGTAGGTAAGTCGATAATTTATCGTCCGATGGAACGTCGGCATACTGCTACCAGAAGGTACGTTAAAATCGACCGTCGATAATTAATACTCACAGAGGATAATTTAAAATCGACGGTAGGTAAGTCGATAATTTATCGTCCGATGGAACGTCGACATATACCCAACAGAAGGTAAGTCAAAATCGACCGTCGATAATTAATACCCACAGAGAATAAATTAAAACCGACACTAGGTAAGTCGATAATTTATCGTCCGATGGAACGTCGGCATATAGCCGACAGAAGATAAGTCAAAATCGACCGTCGATAATTAATACCCGCAGAAGATAAATTAGAATCGACACTAGGTAAGCCGATATTTAATCGACCGATGGTACGTCGGCAGACTGCCAACAGAAGGTTCGTCAAAATCGACCGTCGATAAGAAATACCCACAGAGGATTAATTATAATCGACGGTAGGTTAGTCGATAATTTATCGTCCGATGGAACGTCGGCACACTGCCAACAGAAGGTACGTCAAAATCGACCGTCGATAAGAAATACCCACAGAGGATTAATTATAATCGACGGTAGGTTAGTCGATAATTTATCGTCCGATGGAACGAGTTAATAATTTTATATAAGAATAGGAGGTCGGCGACGACACGGCGTTGATCGAGGCTCATCGATTAATCCAAGGCGCAACGGCATAAAGTCATAATTATGGCAAAATATAGACATAGGTGATTCCGTGCGATATGATGCTAGTCTAAGAAACCTGTGCTGCACACCCTCGATTAATACAGAGTGGCATTTATAATAATGAGCCCAAATAACGGATCCATATTCGAGAATACGACGAACCAAGGAGTTATAGAGAGTTCGGAGTGTGGTGATATTAGAGAATAACTTGGAGGATCGGTGAATAAATCCTAATGTTTTATACGCGGAATTAACTATATGTTGATAATGATAACGAAACGTGAAAGTATTAGAAAAGTAGATACCAAGGTCACGTATGGTTTCAACAGATTGTAGAGATGAGGTTTGATTAGAGTAAGGGAAGATCGCTTTACTAGATTTACAGCTGAAACGTATAACACGACACTTGGATAAGTTAAAACCAAGTTTATTACGCGAGCACCATAAGGAAAGTCTATCTAAGTCGGACTGTATTAAAAAAGCATCAGACACACTCGCAACTTGTCTATAGATTGTCTTTAGATCGTCTGCAAAAAGTGAAAATTTACAATGTAAAAAGGCTTCGGATATATATCATTAATGTATAAAACAAATAGAAGCGGACCCAAGTGAGATCCCTGGGGAACACACCAGAAAGAACAGCAATCTCCTTGGATAGGAAATTATTATACTTAAAACTATCTGAATTCTGTTAGTCGAATAGCTGGAGAGCCAGGCAAAAAATGCACCACGGAGGCCGAGGGAGCGAAGTTTAGAAAGAAGGGTCGGATGGTCTACCGTATCACAAAGGCTTTACGTAGGTCGGTATAGATGGCATCAACCTGTCGACCACTTTCTAAGCAATTTGACAGGAAATGATTATAAGTAAGAAGATTGGTAATAGTAGAACGACCAGACACAAAGCCATATTGATCATCGATAATTACGTTCTTACAAACGAAGGAGAGTTTATTTGAAACGATGCTTTCAAATATTTTAGGCATAATATTCTGCGAACTAATAGGCCTGTAGGAACTAGCAAGTGAATTATCACCACCCTTAAAAATAGGAGAGACTAAGCAAGTCTTCCACGAAGAAGGAAAGATCCCAGAACTTAAAGATTTATCGAATATAATAAAGAGGATGCGAGCCATAATGAATTTACGAGACTTAAAAAAGATCGGGGGAATGCCATCGATACACCAGGACCCTTATTAACATCGAGGAGTTGTATTTGGGAGAGTACCTCGCTAATCGTGATTTCCATGTTAGAAACATCAATGGTACTGTCGAAGGAGAAGGAAGGCGGCGATTCCGGACTACAGGAGTAGACAGAGCCAAAATAATCCGCAAATGTATCGGCAATCGAATGATCCGAGTAGGATAACTGGTCGTTAAAGAAAACGTGAGAAGGGCGAGAGGAGTCATTTTTAAGTTTACGAACAAATTTCCAAAAAGTTCTGGGACGATTAAGAAGAGTATTTTCAGATTCGTAAGCGAAAGAGTGCCAGCAGTTCAGGGAGATGGTTTTGCATTGGGACCTGAGATTAGAAAAAACTAGAGAGTCGGAAAAGGAGTTGGAAAGTTTAAAGTCACGATGAGCTATTTTTTTTTTTTTTTGCCTAATAAGTGAAACAAGTTTGCGGGAAAACCAGATATAAATCAAGGATATCCGCAGATTCATCTACGGATAAGGGAAAGAGAAGAGCATCCCAATCGATAGAAGCAAAATATGATTATCATCGATGCCGACGTAATCAGCCGAATTAAAGCTTCTGCGATGAATCACCTTGGGAGGAGAGGAAGAATTAACAGAGAGGGTAAGACGAAAAGAGATGGAGGGATGGTGAGGATCCTCAGGGACTTCTCCCTCAGGAGCAGGGGAGATGCGAACATTTGGAAATGTCGAAAGAACAAGATCAAGGAGCTTACCATTATTGTTAGCCGCGTAGTTTACTTGAGAAAAATTCAAAAAGCTAATACATTCACGGATAATGTTCGCGGATAAATTTCTCAGGTTTTGTTCGTACAAGCTATTCTTTAGAATCCAATGTCAATATTTGATCACGATTACTCGACAATATTAAACACAGTCAACCTCGAAACATTATCTGCACGTAGAAGAATATCCGAGCATTTTTTTATTTTTAATTTAATCAATAACCATATCGATTGTCCCTCTCTTCTTATGCAAATCAATTTCTACGTACCTGAACGCGTATTGAGATCTAGAGCAGGACTACAACATCTGGATTTAATCCCGATCGACGTATGAATTAATTAATCCAATAAATCGAATTATTATTTGATAGATGCGTTAAAACACTAACTATACGTTCGGGTCAACATTACTAACACGCAGGAACACTGTCCACTATGAAATACTTTATCGCGAAATAAGCACTGACTCTCCAAACGCATTGCACGCGATTACAAAAGCACTTCACATTTTCAAACATCTCTCAACAGTGGGAAGATGTGTTCGGACTCGAGTAAAGTATTTGAAAAATAGTTCTCTAGACTCTGGGTGTAATGCAGTAGAATCTTCTTAAAGGGCCTTCCACATATTCCAGTAAACGATGAAATTAATTGAGGAATCGAAATATCACGAAATAATATGCTCACGCGTTCACAGAGATCCGATCACTGTCGCAGCTAAAGTTCAACTGGCAGAGTACGAACTTGGAAGAGGTTGTTGACGTTCAGTCTCGCTTCAACGACTCCCAGCTCCTCGAGAAAAGTGTTGTTCAAGAAGTCTTCTATGTACTGAATGAATTGTAGTAGAATCTTGTTGAGCGGACTCCCACATGGTCCAATAATCGATGAAATTAATCCAGGAATCGATATACCACGAAATAATATGCTCACGCGATCACTGAGATCCGGTCACTGTCGCAGGTGAAGTTCAACTGGCAGATTTCGAATTTGGAAGAGGTTGTCGACGTTGTGTCTCGCTCCAACGACTCCCAGCTTCTCGAGAAAAGTATTCTTCAAGATGTCTTAGACTCTTAGACCCTTAGACTCTTATATATCCTTATACTCTTATATATCCTTATACCCTTACACCCTTATATACCTTTATAACCTTACACCCTTATATACCCTTATACCCTTGTACACCCTTATACCGTTATACCCTTATACTCTTATATACCCTTATACACTTATATCCTTATACCCTTATACTCTTATACCCTTCTATACCTTTATAATCTTACACCCTTATATACCCTTATAACCTTATACACCCTTTCACCCTTATTCTCTTATATACCCTTATACTCTTTTATACCCTTATACCCTTATTCTCTTATATACCCTTATACTCTTTTATACCCTTTTATACCCTTATACTCTTATATACCGTTATACCCTTATACCCTTATACTATTATATACCCTTATACCCTTCTACCCTTATAACCTTATATACCATTATACCATTATATACCATTACACCCTTATACCCTTACACCCTTATATATGCCCTTATATACCCTTATACCCTTATATTACCGTTATACCCTTATACCCTTATACCCTTACAACCTCATATACCCTCGTATACTTTCGCGACGCCGACTTTCGTCGACATAACATATACGTATACGCGTTACACGCTCACCTTCAGCCAAAAGAAGCTACGCATGATTCGTTCGTCGACTCTCGGGATCATTCGAACTTGCCAAGTGTTAATCGCTCGTATCGTAACCAGCGAAGTTGTCCAAATTTCAAACGTCACGAGTTTTTACACAACATAGGACACGTAATTATTGTCTCGATTAACAAGGTAAGTCACCAAAATTTTTTAATATTTTATATATAGAGTCGCAGACTTGTAAGTTGTCCAGAGAAGGTTCGGCGGAGAATCATTTTCTTTGGCATAAGTTTCTGGAAATAATATATCGTAACAAATTGCATTTAAATTGCCAGATATTTTTATACTGGCAAACTATTTTTAATTTAGAGTTTCTATATATCTATAAAGCTTATAGAAACGAAGGGCACGTACAAGCTTGGATGGAAATGAAGGGGACGCACAGGCTCGAATATAACTTAAGGGGACGCAAAGGCTTGGAGGTTGTCCGCGGAAGGTTAGATAGACGGAGAAGCGTCATCTTTCGCGCAAGTTTCTGCCAATTTGTCAAATAAGGTAAATCGACAAAATGCGTCGAAAGACGTAGCATTAAGAATTAAGAAAATTATGGCGGACTGATTGCGACGTAGAGCAAGTCACGTTAGCGAAGAAAGTACGCTGAAAACGCATCTCTCTTGAAAGACATTCGTAATACTTTAATAAAATCCACGGTAGTTGCCACGCTATTCGTTAATTCGTTAACTTTTCAGATTCCCATTAACGATATTTCAATTCGCCGATAAACATACTAAATTACTTTTATTCCAACACCAATAAATTGTGCGTTAAAAATATTGGATCTCTTTGTTCATTTCCGCTGAATTATTACCATTAGCATTTAAATTTCCTGCGACAAGACTTTCTGCCATACGCTCTCACCTCCTTTGGGCACGTGTTGTAGTCTCTACGCTTACTATAGCAAAATGCCACTCTATTTCTATATAAGTTCTACGTTAAGTTGTAACTAAAATAACTAAAATGTGGATTTTATATATTTACGGATAATCGAAGCGGAAGATGATGCAGTGTGATCTACGTCGGAGAAAAAAATTTATGACGGTATTAAGAATCAGAAAACTAGTAATTATTAATAAATATGTATTAAAACGTGTTCGTAGTAACGGTTTGCGAATATTCTCCAGCCAGTTATTGTTTTCTATAAATCCTACGCTGTTAATAAATTTTTAAACAAAGTATTTTTCGATGAATATTAACATAACGCACTTTTTATTTTTAGGCATGGGATATGTTGTAATATTTGTTTAGAAAACAATAAGACCCTGTATAATAAGAATGCTTACATTTTATTCCTATATATTCATATTAATTTCCTACTATTTTTAGTCTTGTCGCGTGTAGGAAACATTTCAGTAGGATTTGTACATATATTTAACGAAATTTATAAATTTGTCAGCTATAAGGCAAACATTCGTCGTGTAATTTTAATCACGGTAATTCGTAATCACAAAAAATAGAAGATAATAATAATTGCAAAATAAAAAAAAGATGTGAAATGAAAATGAGCTGCAAGTACATAAAGGTGCTTTCAGTCAAATACTTGGCGTGGCGTAACAAGGTATTCGATCAATCGATATTCAATTATCAATACCCATAACTTCCCTCTCGCAGGGTTTCAGATAGTTTGTCCATTTAAAACTCTGACAATATATGAGTACACTTCCATTATTTTGCATTTTTAAATAATTCTATGATCATTCATCGACACCAATACCTTGCCTTGGACAGGCATACAGCTAATAATTCATCAATTTAAATAAAACATTGACACATTGCGAACACTTTCATTAGTTTCTGGTTTTTAAATAATTCTTATTCATCGACACCTTGATCTTGCCTGGCCACGCCAAGTATTTGACTGAAAGCACCTTTATGTACTTGCAGCTTATTTTAATTTTACATCTTTTTACATCTTTTTATTTTGTAATTATTATTATTTTATATTTTTTCCGATTTATTTGATTTCACGTGCCTGGCATAATTTTTTTACTTTTTTCAAGTTGTTTTATCGGGATTCTCTGATACCGAACAAGCTTCCAAAGCATCCATCAAAGGACGCAAGGCTTGTTACTTTATCGACCGCCGGTTACGGATCACGAATAAGGCCCAAGCTGGCTAGGGAGGACCGCGTCTGGTTCTCAGATATCTTTTACGAGGCCCCAAAAGGTTGCGCGTCAGGTGGTCTTTTCCCTCCAATTTTCTGCCCCACTCCCCTCTACCAGACGGCTGAGAAGCATCCGTAGTATACCACCTGCGTGGTGATTGGTCAGTTCGGAGACAGGTCAAACTGCGACACGTCGGTTGTCGGTTAGCGTCTCTGTCACGTTTTATCTCTCGTTTCGGTGTCGGGTGGAATCGTTGACCGGTCGCGTTTCGAATCCAGCTACGACTGCTCGGATCACGTGATTCCCAATCGACCGGAGTGATCGCCAGGACAGGCGCATTCCAGTGGGGCTTTAACCGCGAGCATTTCAAACGGGCCACATTATGCGCCACGGTGACGCGAGTGCAGCCGAGTGTTGTGATACGAGCGAGATACGATGATTCTCGTGGAACGCCGGCTCCCATGAATGAAAACCGCAAACAGCGCGCGTCCTGCACGACCACGGAGGAAGGATCGTCCAGGTGAGCGACACGCTGTTTTCCCTATCGTCGCCGTCGCTGATTTGAGGTTAGGTTAGACCACCGATGACCGCCAGCATTCCCCTGCTCGGTGGTACTTGGCCGCGCTGCGCTTTTAGCCTCGAACGATACCGTCCATCGTAGAGCCGAGCCGGGGCCTAAAAGGGTCCTTTTTCGTTTCTAAACTATACGTGCCCGGCTCGCGTCGCTCTTTCTCTCCACCGTTGTTCGTGGAATGCGAACCTCCGGGGTCCTGCTGTGTTTCTACCATAAACCTCTCTTGCGACGAGCAGTGACGGGCCACGGCTCTCCTCCACCCTCCCTCGCGTCTTTCTTTTGCTTTGTCATCGCGAAACTTTGTGTTCTCTTCGATTCTGAGGATTGATTTGAAATTAGAGGGGGATTGAGACGAGCATCGCTGTGATTTTCTAGCAGTTAGCTTTGCAGCCTCTGTGGTGTACTATCTTGCGTATCAGAGGTAGATCTTTTTGCAGAATTTGGTTTCGGTTAGAAGTTCTTGGGGTTGGGGCGCGTATAGTCAGATAGGATATGTAATATCGTTTCGAGTATTTGTCAGTTAAAATTAAGAGCGCGTGAAAAATTGATGAAATTTTAGAAGCTATTTTAGGAGTAAGCGTCGGAATTATTATTAAAATAATTATCAAAGTTATTAGTCAGATTTACGATTAATATTCCTGTTATTATATTAAGGTTTTGTTGACGTTTCTTTGGCGTTATATTAACCTCTTCGGCGTTGATGGGATGAGGTTTATTTGTACTCAGTGTTGTGTAAAGTGTGTGTAAGGGAGAATGAGGCAATGGCGGTCAGTGGGCAATGATGGTCAGTATTGTTATTATAAAACGGCTTGTCCGAAATGTGCAATTTCTTTTCTCTACCTTCCACGAGATCAGTCGGTATATCGTCGAACGACCTCGCCTTAATCGTTGCTAAGCAACCAAGAAGAGCAACCCTTTTTGTGTTTTAAACGTCGTTGATGTTATATTTTGTGTGCACCACGTCAGAGATAAATACTAATGTTCAAGCTTTTTTTTACATTTCAACTTTACCTAAATACAGATATACTATCGAGGCAAAGGATTAGAATCAAATTTAATATAAATATATTTAATTTTTTTTTATGTAATCTTCAATTTTATGGATGAAAACGTGTGCGGGCAATGATGGTCGCTTGGCAGTTAGCGGCCGCAACGTGATTACCATTGTTCCCCAGTGTAGAATAAAAATATCTTTGTTCGTTAGAAGAATTTTATTCCGTAGATGGCAAAAATACTCCCTGGAACGAGTGGAAAAGCCAATTGGGCTTCCGAAACGCTTGAAAAAGCAGTGTACAAGTGTATTGTTCGCTATCGGTTCGACCATGATAACGAAATGTCGATAATCGATGCATCTCGTGTGGCCTCTCGGCTCATTCCGAACGTTGTAGATAGAATACGTATGCGAAAAATTTTAAACTAATTGCTCACAACGTGACCCCTAGTCGCTATAACTGAAGGGCATTACCCATTCTCCCCTAGATATGTTTGAATTTATTTAAGTCCCAAAGAGGATTCGACCCATCTGAAGTGAATGTTTTGATCTCGTCAAATATTTGTACTAAAAAATACTGGAATCTCCGATATTTCGAGTTGCCTTCTATCCTGTCACTGCTAAGAAATTATTGATCCAGTATTTCTTCAGCTTATTGAAATATTTCAACTCCAAAACAACATCTCTTTTAGAGGTGTTTTCTTCTGAAATTCCAGGTATCTTAAGTATTTCCCGCTGATCACCGATAAAACACATCTTTGTCCGAGGTTTACTCGACCTCGCCGTATACGGTAACTTCGAACACCGTTCTACTTCCATAACCTTTCCAATGATTTTCACCTTACCAAAATAGCCCAACTGAGAATTTTTTAATGTTTCATCCACAAGAAATTGCGAATCAAGAGCATCGAGGTGTCTGAACAGCGTATGTTTACGCACACCCGCGTTGAACGTGCTCGGCAAATTTTAAAGCGTACCGTTGCAGCACCCATACGTTCTCGATTTTCGGCGCGCAATTCACATCCGCACCGCGCGTTTATGTCTTTTACGTAACGTGAACGGATTTTGTAATCGAATGAATGCGTAGCGCGAAAATGCTTCACGCCTTGACAAGTGTGTATTTGGCCGTGAACAGCGAGTTAGCGCTGTTTGAAAAATTTTCGTTTTTGCAACAGCGGCTTTTCTCCGTTCCATCGTTTGTTGACAATGGAGCGTGGCTGCAGACCACACGCATCTCTGCAACCACAAAAGCGTTAAGTTTAGGCGTGATGCAAATTGTCTCGGTGCTAAATATCCTTCTTCGTTCGGAACGCTGCCAATTCTATGCAGAATTCTACGAGGCCCAAAGTGCTGGTGGAAACAGCCAACGCGTCTCTCTGAGCGGGCATACGATGCTGCAGCGTTCGTGAATAATTCATGAGAATCACCGAGCATTTCTATTACTTCTAAAGTTGCGGAGTCTACTTCGTTTGAACACGCGAAAGCAGCAGAAAGATATCCTATTCGTCGTGCTTTCGCTCTTATTACTCCGACCGTGCAGCACCGTTTACCGTGTAACCCCATGCTCGGTACGGAACCAAGCAAGGCCGAAAGCATCGTGGCCCTGTATTTCTGAAAGTCACCTTTCAGAGGACGCGCCTGGTGCGATTTGCATTCGAAAATTATGGGCAGATGCACAACTACACCGAGTTTATGAAAGTAACCTTTTAACTGGCCGATAAGTGGGTTTCGTACGATTTCTAGCATCCCAACTGAATATTCTGACTTTTAGATTCGGCGCAGTGAAATTCATCGAGTTCGTGTGTATGTAGGAGGTATGTAGGAGGTATTTCCTATATCGAATGCATTCAATTAGAGGGGCATGTATTTAGGTCGCGGTATTAGATTGTAAATAATATTCCTGCTAAATATCCAGGGGATCGCGAGTGGGGGTTTACTATCTGTGAGCATTGCACTCGGTAGAATCATCGAAGAATGTTACCGGCCGCACGAAACAAGTACCTACAACAGGTTGCTAGTCGGGCTTTCGAGGGATCAGGTTTTCATCTTTATTATACGTAAGAGTCTTTATCGTGGGCTATTCAACCTGTTCTATCATGCTCTGCCACGGTGTCTTGGAAATTCGATGGGAATCGTTGCTCTTGATCGTTCAATTTCAGGTCACCTGGAAGTCGAGCTTACGTGAACGATGGCGTAATGTGGTGGCCTCTGAGTGATTCGAACAAAATAGAGCTTCGTCCTTGAATCCTCTATTCTTCGACTAACAACTTTGCTTTAAGAGGAAATCCTGTTGTTTGGCTAAAAGCATAGTGAACTTTGGGAATTTTTTTTTTTTTTAAGAAATTAGCGACCCGATTCAACTGAAATTTGTGCCATGTTTTTATGCGCCTGTGAAGAAGTTGCAGTTATTTTTTTATTAGTTCTTAGTAAACACGTGGTTGAAATTTCAGATGAAGCGTGTCGCTAGCTTCTTAAAAAAAATTCTCGATCTTTGCTATGCTTTTATCCCCCGAAATAGGGCCCTCCTTAATAATCGTTCGTCGCGCGAGAACACAGAAAATGTTTCCAAATAATTATTGTAGAATCTATCGGACCTGGAAAGAAACGTGGTACGGTTCAATGACCGCTGGACTTCCACTAAACCAGTCGCATTGCGATGCCAGTTATTCGATTATCGAATGAATTCTTGCGCAATTTCTTGCGTAATCGAACAAATTAGCGGAGAAAATAGGTATACCGGGCAAGGCACCACTTTATTAAACCTCCGTTTCGCGAGTTAAATTTTTGGGCGAATCAACGTTTCGAAGGAGAAAGCTGCGAATGATTTATTGCACATTTGCGTTATCCCAGTCAGCTGGCGGCAACTGAAACCTGTATCCGTAGTAATGAAATTCAGATAACTAAAGATAACGAAGACGTTATCTGTCCAAGTTTGAGGCTTAAAAGTTACCGATACACCCAGTGATCCCCCGCTTATTCTCTCACGTTTCAAGAAGGCACTTGAAATCAAGCCACTGAGTCACGAATCCCGCTTTCGCGACATTGCGTTCACGCGTGCTCGCTAACGAATGTTAGCGGAAGTTGGAACAAAACACCTCCGAAGCAATCTCCTCGAAATCTGCCATAGAACGTGGCAATTTCCATATGGGGCGGTTCGTTTCGCTGTTACGCGCCGTAATGCGACACGTTCCGCGAGCACGCTTTAATTCGCTGATTGTTGTACAGATCGCTGTGCTTTGTTGGCCATCAGAGGGAGACAGATAGTGTCAGATTTTATAAGGTCCAGAGTCTCTCCTCTATAGTAGCATTTGAGCTTAGCAAGGTGGAGTGAGCTTTTGATCGCCTCCAAGTTTACCACCAAAGGAAATAAAGACCACGTTTGACCGTTTGCTGGACACCGTAAAGGTAGGATCAGACGGCGCGTGGCTCGGCGAACTTTGAGCGTGTATCTAGACGAGCCGAGCCAGCTCGTCGAGCCACGCGCCGTCTGATCTCACCTTAAGGAATTTTTCTCTGCGAGCGGCTTTCAGGTGGCGAACTAAAAGTTTCTCGCGCGCTTTGCGTTAGTTAAACGAGGAAATAACTTGATTCAGGGAACAAAGAGTTCTCGCCGTTCGCGTGTATTCGGATTCATGGAGACAGAATGAGAAACGATGGACAAAGGAATGACGGAAAGAAGGTGAAAAGATTTTCCCCGACACGACCGCTCGATTAATCAGCGTTTCTCGTTTCGCGGACCATTTGCATGTTTCCCATAATTACCAGGAGCGCGGCGATTCGCTTTCCATGTGCTATAGAACTTGAAATCGACAACGAGTGTGTACGCACTTTCTTCGTTTCGATTCAGAATCTGTGAAACCTGAGAAAGTGAGTCCACGGGATGCATGCCGTTCTATAGTTGGAAGTAAGTTAGCCTGTTGTGTTGCGTTTCAAACGTACGCCTTGCCGAAGCGACTTAAAATCCAGCAGCTGAAAGAGAAACTTCTTTGGTAAAGAGAACGCCACTTTATTGTGGTGGAATGCAGTTCGGGTTTAATATCGATGTACTTGGTAAGTTTCCATTCGGAGATCGGTTGAAAAATAGATAGGTACCTACTACTTCTCTGAATGCGTTTCTTGAATGTTGAGTGTTGTAACTAGGGAAAAATAAGCAACTTTACGGCAAGTTTCTAGATTACTCGATCCGTAAAACGAACAGTGCCCTCTTGCCAAGAAAGTGCGACGCGCCATTGAAATTATTAATGCGACTTACCTGAAACTTATTATTACCGTGTACCTATCGGTTACGTATTTACACAGCGGCGCATCAGTCGCGTTACACTATTACGCGCTTCCTGTTTGCGATTATCGCAAACAGAGGTGAGACGTGCAGAAAAAGATCGATCCGAATCGAAGCGTACGGGAACTGGTTCGCGAGAAATCGCTGTCGATCGTAACGAGGCCATTGCCGGGTGTATTTTCTCGGTGATCTAGGAAACAATTTCGTCCGCTCGTCGGACCAAGCTTTTTTCTCATCTTTCTTTTTCCGCAGTGTGCGCTACATACACTCGTAACAAACTCGAACGGGCAAGTGAATAACGTCGGAACGATCCTCTGCAACCTTGCGGATACTTCCTTATATATTAAATACATTTCCAAATGTAATAACACACGAACATCCCTTTTTATCTTCTCGCTGTTACAGTCGGCACTGCGTAGAAAATAAAAATCTTCTTCGTTTCTACCGTACAGAATTGAAGGTGTGTAGAATTACCATCTTGAATGTTTTACCGAAAAAAGGAAATCAAGTACGACTAATTATTCCTCGACCTTGTTAATAAAAAAGTATATATACTCGTACCGAAAGCAGATGGCGTGGGAAGCTTTCCGAGATCAGCCCCGCAGAAATAATCGAGCACGTTTGCGTTTCAAATACGAAGCATAATGGATTTATTATTTATACGTCGAGCAGGTTATATTTCTCCTAGTTCTAGGCACGCATTCCGATAAGGCATTGCGTGTGAGGCCGCGAATACGCGTTTCCTGCACCTGTCGCATATAGGTATATGTAACACGTTGACCATGGACATGTACACGTAAAACGGCATACACATACGCGCGCACTCTCGTTACTACTTGTCGTCTTGCATAATTTGCGAGCAATGCAGTGTGATTCTTCGGACAGTTATTTTTTCTCGCTGAATGTCGAAGGTATATTTACGTGTGTAGGTATTTGTGTTTGGAGATTGTGGGATGTTTTGTTTTTAAGTTCACGTCGCGTAAGAAGAAAGTAGGTTGACAACAAAATTACTTTAGCATTCATGACGCGTTCACGGACATTTCTTTTTTAGATGCACTTGTCGTCTAGTGTATGTACAGTCGAATGTCATTGGTGAATTATTGTTTGCTTTGGTTGGAAACAGAATTTCTGAAACTGGTCTGCTCCGAATTGTTGGAAAATATTAAATTCTGGTTTATTTTTTACGGCAATTTAAGTAACAGTAAAGTATACTTTACATAGTATACAAAACAATTCCTCGTTTGGATTATTTATTTAATATCGCGAACAATTGAGAGAGAAATTCATAATGTATAAACAAGTCGGTACAAATGGAGCAGAATTAATGAAATCGATATGTGTGGATAAAATTGGATTTTTTTGTGTTCGAAAGATGCATGAATATGCGGGGTCATCCGTTGAAACTGCAACCTACGCGCGCGCGAACAGACGAAAATGGCAACACCGCCTCACGGACGCATTCCACTACAGCCATGCATCGGCCCGGCGTTCGGAGGGTTGCCAGCGACCGCTGGGCAGCGGTGATGCCCGAGCTTTGAAAATTTTAGGATGGTCTCTTTCAAATTAACGTCACAAGGAGCTATTTGAAATTTCCCGACCGGGGTCGAAGAATTTGGGGCTTTTTTCGTATAACTTTTGAATTATAAAAGATATCAGAATGCAATTTGCGCCGAAAAATGAGGAAAAATTATTCCCTCTTAATGGTGGATAATTCAAAATATTTTACGTTTACTTAATTTTTCTTTTATCAATTTTTTAACCATAATTGTTGTGAAAAGCTTTTGCAAACTGTTTATTTAATTTAACGTGTGTCCTTACTTTCATAAATTGAGAAGTTAAATTTTTATTCAATTACGTGTTAGTTCCGCAGACCTCAGAATCTATTGTTCTGGTTTTCTTTTTTATAATTTTATCCTTATATGCGGTGCATGCATAGATCGGACGTAAGGAGTAACTAATGGGACGTGTGTTTGATTGTAGCGGTGTTTGAATCTTTTTTCTAGAATTTTTGTGTTTGCATGTTTAACCTTTTAGCTACTCAACGCCACGCATATACCGGCTTTCGTTAATGTGATTTTTTTGGAACGATGCGTGATTATTGTGGCTTTTACACGCAGGTGGCGAAAAATCTCCACGTACAAGGGTATAGCGCCGCGGTCAATCCTGTCGTAGTTAAAATTTTTGAAATTAAGACGGGTACGAGATCAGTTGACATTGTTTTCAAACCTCGTTACAGTAATCCGGGGTGCGAGTGGTAAACCGATCGTATAAAAGCGGAGCGTGCGGCTCGCTTACCTGGGCCGGGAAATTCTGCACAGCTCTTCTCGGCGTTAATTTGAAAGAGACCATCCTAAAATTTTCGAAGCTCGGGCATCACTGTTACCCAGCGGTCGCTGTTAACCCTCCGAACGCTGATGTGTCCGTGAGGCGGTGTTGTCATTTTCGTCTGTTGACCCTGTATTCGTATTTACGTAATAACGGGTAGCAAGTAGCAGATAGTACGAAATGTAACTGTCATTGAACCAGAAACATGATTCTTCGTCTTAGAATACTGTACCCATAATCCTTTTTTTTTAATCCGCGGTTTGCAAATGCATCGATCGTTCTGATGACAGTAAATTATACATTCTAGCACGCCATTTCCCTAGCTCCATAAATTCTTGTCATGAAACTGATACTGAATGACGTTACTTAGGTACCTACACTGTTGGCACAAGCTTTCACATATAACAGTGGAAAATATTCCTACGTATTCCTATTCAGGATTGATTATCCCCCGAAGCTTGAATCGCTTGTAATTGATCGGAACGCCTTAATGTAATGCAAACATTGGTTAAATCATTGTTGCAAGGAAACGTGCATCCTGCGAGACTTCAAATTTCTACTTAACCACTACACACTACACAGTAATTACGCCCTTAGGCTTCGTTAATTGGTGCTCTTAAAGATGCTCTGTATAAATAAATCAAACCCCAGACGACCTTCGTGGCGACCATTTTCTCTTTTGAATAATAAGGAGCGAATTTCCTTAAATGCACTTGCGTTCTAAACTAACGCTTCTATCCGCGCCTCTAATTTGCATCGAGCGTCGACTTAATTGCCTGTTAGTAAATCATCAATGCAAAATAAGGACGATACTACCATGTAATAGGGATATTATGATTTTTTTTTCTATCCAGGCTACATGTTTATTACGAATATTTAATATACCTAGTACACACGTAATCGATAGTTCGTCGTTGTTATAACATTTACTTTAAGGCGTAACATTGAAATATAAATGCGTCTTGAAGAATTCGGTGACACCTGTACCTAATATAATAACAGATGAGCTAGATGTAAACGAAGTTGAAGGTAGCGATGAAAACTATTACGTATTAATTATGTACAAGCCCGTAAGTCGGAAGATTACTCGTTAGAAACGCGGGCAAGTAACACATTCCTGTATAACTGCTTCGCTATTAATTTGTTGCTCCACGATGCTGATTAGATCCACTTATAGTTTCAAAGTCACTCCACACGTTAGCGACGATACACTATCCGAGGATTAAAGATCTGGATTCAGGTTCTATTAACGTTAGTTATATTAAAATATGCAGGAAGAATAATTAATATACAAGAAATTGCGTTACGACGCCAAGCGCACCAGAGTTACAATCTTCGTGCAAACATATCTCGCCAGTGAGCAGTGCATTATCGCGGAAGTCGAATAATGACAGAGCAGTACTATGTTAACTGGTCAACGATATCTTAATTTACGGAAGCACGATAACGTATCGAACGAAAGAAGCTGCAGCGCTCTGAGTGGGCAGGATATAGGCGTCAACTTTTACGCCAGGCGAGGTCCCCTCGTTTGCGTTTCAATCCCCCCGGCAATGGTAAGCTTCCATAGAAATCACAGATCGCAATTTCTCTTTACTTTCACGGCAACTTGGTAGTTTCCCATATACGAGGCCTCGATCAAAGGGGTCAAAGGGCAGCGCTCTTACGAGCCGTGGCCTTATTCGAACATTATCATCCCAGTCGAAAATATTTGTTTCACGCGGAAAGTGCATTCGTTGTACCTGTTTTGCGCGTGAGCTTAATTTTTTAAAGGAGGATAGAGTGATCGATGACTCGTTTATACGTAATTTGAATATCCCAGACTTCTTTTTAATCCTTTGGTGGGTAGTGTAATATTCCTCTCTTTGGATACTTGGAGATTTTTTACAAGTATAAAGAAACTTTGAGTGGATCGAGTAATTAGGTAATTAACGTTGACTGCATTCGATGACTCGTTCGCTACGTTGAAGTTAGCAAAAAGTGTCTTTTCTGTGCGCTGCCTTATCTTGCAAGTTTTTCCCTTCCAAAGAATGGCATTACAAGTGCTACTGAGTATTACAAGGCTCGTTTCCTAACCTTCCTTCGCGGACTCTCAAGAATTTCAACGAGAAACAGTTTTCATGATCTAGTAACGTGTCTTCAAGGCCATTTAACCGTTTCTTCGCAAGAAGCTTCGTCTTCCAAAGTCAGGGGACAGTACTCGTCAGCGGTGATTCTCTCCAAATCTCCCATGTGCAATCTCGGTTTAAACGGTAGCTCCGAAACTAAAATGCCTTCCGACGGTTCTCTCTCTAACGCGTCCTCCTCGAACTCCCAGAAATCATCCTTCGAGAAGTCATTCTTCTGGACGTGCTTGTAATCTTTCTCTGTGAATACAACAGTGTTCGGAGTACCCGGCCTTGGTAACCGATTCCCGCGCGAAATGTCCCTAGGAGCGGTCGATTTCTTGTCAAGTTTGATCCTCCTCGCGGGGCTCTTAGACGCGGAGGCCACCACCGATCGATCCGTGCCATCGCCGTGGCTCGCTTCTTCGGGGTCACGGTCGCCGTGATTAATGATGGGTCGTCGAGGCTCCAGCTCGCTTTCGCGCGACTTCCTACTTTCCAGGCCCGATTCCGCGTCTGTTCCCAGGAATGCATTTTTATCGGTGATTCCCCGCGCGGCCTCGTTTTCACTACCGCCACCTGTCACCTCCTCTTTCTCCTTGGCCGCGATGCTCGCGGAATCGTTTTCTGCAGCTTCGACCGCATCGTCCGACACGCTGCCTTCGGCGATCTCCTGCGGCGGCGGCGGCACCGTCGCCGCGGGGCGTGGCGTGGTCGAAACGGGAGCGACGCTACCGGCAGAGCCGACCGCCAAGTCTGATTTCATCCGCGGATTCTTCCGATACTCTTCCTCCAAGTAGCTCCGGAACTGATCCCTGAAGTAGCCGTCGATCATTTTCCACACGCTGGTACTGTACCAGGTGAGTATGCCAATGAGGAAAACCCCTCGAAAAACCAATCCCAGCATGGTTGCCTTTCGTTCGAAGCGAACCGTCCGTCGCTTCTCTCGAAAAAAGCGTGGTATTTGGAGTGGGTTCCACTTTGGGAATCGTACAGCTAGTTGGATCACTACGAAAAACATTGAACGTCATTGAAGATTTGTATCTAGCTGATCAGGCTTAAAAATCTTAAGTAGTTAAATTTCGGATCAATTTTTTTCGGACCACTGAAAGGAACGGGGTGAACATTCGGAGATGAATCAATTGGGGTGTTCGAGCTTCTTAAAGGTGCTAGAAGATTTGCGATGGAACTCTGTGTAATATCACGAGCTATGGACTTCGTGGCCTTCAGAATCGATACACCGTACCGATCTTGAGGTGCACTCGATATCTTGCAGCGAGCAAAGTAAATACTTCTGTATCGCGTTACTTCCTTTGATGCTGTATCGTGTTACGCGTTACTCGAATACCGGCACGCGTATAGAATTTACATTCTCAGGAAGCCGGTAATATTATCCACTGGCTACCATGACGATGGTAAGGATTAAACTATTTGAGAATTTTAAAATTCTAACGAAGCGTTTCAAGTACCTATAAGTAATTTGCTTATCTCAAATACTGTTTCTTTGGAAACGGTTTGCTTCGACGCGCTGATATGCAAATCGTACCGTTGGCTTCTCCAATTTCTATACCTACCCACGATGATAAAAGAAATTAAAAAATTTAAAAAACCCGACTGCTTAAAAAGCGAACTAAAATGACAAAAATAATAATAAGATGAGAATTTAAATTAACTGAATTGCCTGCAGTTGGAGGCCTTAAATCTTTTCATGCAAATGATTTGATGTAATTACATTGGAACATTTATTTCGAAATAGAAAATTACATATTGTCTTAATAAATATTGTGTATCGCTGTTCGCCCCGATTAGATTTGATGGGCTATTAACAATAC
The DNA here is from genome assembly GCA_944738655.2 of Andrena hattorfiana. Taxonomy (NCBI): domain Eukaryota; kingdom Metazoa; phylum Arthropoda; class Insecta; order Hymenoptera; family Andrenidae; genus Andrena; species Andrena hattorfiana. Next base: position 29,520 of record OX122894.2, read on the forward strand.
TAACGGTATTTCCCACACGGACAAAAAGAGAAACATATAAGTTAGAAAATACGCTCAAGTTCAAGTGTCACTATATAAGCTTGAATTTGCATCGATGTTGTCCACCTCTTTTTCTTACCAGCTTCAAGCACTTTCTGTAGTCAAAAGATTTAAGGCCTCCGACTGCAGGCAATTGAGTTAATTTAAATTGTCATCTTATTATTATTTTTGTCATTTTAGTTCGCTTTTTAAGCAGTCGGGTTTTCTACATTTTTTAATTTCTTTTATTTTCTACTTTTTTGAAAATTATACGTCCTATAACATTCGGAACGTCAAGACAATTCGAAAGACACCTCCTTTGTCCAAATCGGTGTATCCGTACAGGCTCTAGAGCGTAACATGGACATACAAACATAGCCTGATAAACACAATACCCTCCTTTGCGTGCCGCAGTCGGGTAAAAATGATATATGTCGGTTCTAAAAGCCTGAATTTATAATTGCTTGAATCACCTGTTCGTTTATTCTTCACCGTTGATATATTCCTTGAATGAAGCGATAGCTTCCTGCATCTTGGGCCATCCCATGGTGACGATAATCAGAATCGCATTGGCGAAAACGAAGAGTCGCATCATTTCGATGCCATCGCTAGAACGTAGCCAGTCGCTAAACCCTCCGTTGTCGATGTCATCGTTCACAGTTTTCTCCTCCTTATCAGTCTTCTTCTCGTTCTTCTTGTTCTCCGTACCGTTGCTCTCATGCTGTCGGCTCTTTGCAGCTTTGTGCTCATGGTGGCCACGTTTCTTCATTGCTCCTATGTGGATGTCATCTGAAAACCGTTCCAATTCTTCGATACTCACGATAGAAATTACATCGAATTGCTTAGAAGCAAAGAAAACGTCCCCAATGTTAATTTCCATCGTTGAAACTTGAAATGAAACAGTTCCTCCGAGTTTTCAAGTCTAATTCGAAAGCACGAGACTCGAATAAAACAGACTCGTCGTTGAAACTACCAATTTTAACATGATTCTCACTTACAATTAGACACACGAAATATAACATTTTCCTGAATTTACTCTAAATCGCGACATACGAAATGGCTTAGTCTTTAAATTAAAGTGTAAGGGTTTCGGAGTAACTGTCAACTGTCGCGAGAATTTTCGAGCGATTTATAACAGTTAATCGTCCCTAAAGAACGGGTATTATACAGTTAGACAGCCGTCGTGGGAATTTTGGAGAAATCGGTTCGTATAGAATAAGCTGGATCGCAGCACGTGCATTAAGTTCGCGTATAGTAGTGACATACGCGTATTTCAGGCATTCCCGCACGTACGGAAGATGATACACGGGTGCTCGAGTGAGTGCGATGACCGTGATCTGACGTACATCGCATGATTCACTCGCGTGTGCACAATGCCGCGCGTAAAACGCAGCATTCTCAGACGAAACGGTTTTGGGAGTAGTGGAACGTGGGTGAAAATATCCATGTCTATAGAGTAGTTGGTCTTTCCCGAGAGGATTCCTCGCGTGGAGTGTGATCGAGAAGCGGTCACCTATTTTGAAAATTTTATTTCTCCATTCTGCTTGACCGGATTCATACGAGACGAATATAGAGATGAAGGCACTTATGTTAGTTAAATTTTCAATCTGTAAAATATACTTAATATATTATGTAGCGTCGCAGTATCGCGTGTATTCAGCTTGTTAGCTAGTGGAGATAAAGTTAATTCCTGATTTTGATATAATATTAATTATATTAAATAATACACCTAATTCTAATTTTTTAAATAATACGAGTTCATGGAAACTATTTTACAAGCTCGGTATACCAGAGGAATGATTTACTTCGTACTATTGTACGTGTTACATGTTCAGATCGAGAAATTCGCGAATGAAGAGGAAATTGTGGCGACAGTTCCTGTCCACGTCACTTTTTCTCAATTCCAGATTGTTTGTGACAAAAAGCACCTGAAGTTCGATTCATACGGTATTATATTGACTACAGATCAAGGGAAAATAATATATCTATACTTATCCGTTAAAACTGCAACCTACACGCGCGCCAGCAGACGAAAATGGCAACACCGCCTCACGGACACATTCCACCGTAACCATGCACCGGCCCAGCGTTCGGAGGGTTAACAGCGACCGCTGGGTAGCAGTGATGCCCGAGCTTCGAAAATTTTAGGATGGCCTCTTTCAAATCAACGCCGCGAAGGTAAGCGAGCCGCACGCTCCGCTTTTATACGATCGGTTTACCACTCGCACCCCGGCTTACTGTAATGAGGTTTGAAAACAATGTCAACTGATCTCGTACCCGTCTTAATTTCAAAAATTTTAGCTACGACAGGATTGACCGCGGCGCTATACCCTTGTACGTGGAGATTTTTCGCCACCTGCGTGTAAAAGCCACAATAATCACGCATCGTTCCAAAAAATGACATTAACGAAAGCGGGTATATATGGGTGGCGTTGAGTAGCTAAAAGGTTAAACATGCAAACACAAAAATCTCTAGAAAAAAGATTCAAACACCGCTAAAATCAAAGACACGTCTCATTAGTTACTCCTTACGTCCGATCTATGCATGCACCGCATATAAGGATAAAATTATAAAAAAGAAAACCAGAACAATAGATTCTGAGGTCTGCGGAACTAACACGTAATTGAATAAAAATTTAACTTCTCAATTTATGAAAGTAAGGACACACGTTAAATTAAATAAACAGTTTGCAAAAGCTTTTCACAACAATTATGGTTAAAAAATTGATAAAAGAAAAATTAAGTAAACGTAAAATATTTTGAATTATCCACCATTAAGAGGGAATAATTTTTCCTCATTTTTCGGCGCAAATTGCATTCTGATATCTTTTATAATTCAAAAGTTATACGAAAAAAGCCCCAAATTCTTCGACCCCGGTCGGGAAATTTCAAATAGCTCCTTGTGACGTTAATTTGAAAGAGACCATCCTAAAATTTTCAAAGCTCGGGCATCACCGCTGCCCAGCGGTCGCTGGCAACCCTCCGAACGCCGGGCCGATGCATGGCTGTAGTGGAATGCGTCCGTGAGGCGGTGTTGCCATTTTCGTCTGTTCGCGCGCGCGTAGGTTGCAGTTTTAACGGATGACCCTGTATAGATTATACGATCGTTGTGTTCCAACCCGAAGGTTGGAATTTTACGTAAAAAAGGCTACAATGTATTTTCACGGATTTCTTAATATCTCTTACGCCCGATTAGATATCAACTTGGTTTTTACTTCGAAAGGTTACCCACGTAAATGCCTAAAAATCAATTTTATGATTTTGCACCAATCAATCCCTAAGGGGGTGGTGAAAAGGGGTGAATATTTTGCTAGTATTATATATCCATGATTGTATCGTAGAAAACTCGATGCGAAGCACGTCATTGGTTAAAATAGAATCCTCGGTCCTTTGTTCTGCCCTTGTTTCTTCCCTGAAACTTGGACCTTCCGTATCGATCCTCTAATTACCGAAGTTCGGTGTTCCATTATTTCTGTTGAAACTCGAATAATGTATGGCGAAAGTTCCACCGGCGCTGGCAAAAATAGTTTGCTGTTAAGTCAGAGACAATTGAGGGCTCGGATGCAATAAGGGGACTGGCGCTCGAAAATAGGAAAAATTATTGTCCAAACGCTAAGAAATATTGAAAAATTAAGTGCTGTTAAACTGTATCTTAAAAAATAGAGTGTTGCAAAGCTCGCCACGACACACATTTTTTCTATTTACAGTTTGTTTATCGAATCGTTATTATTCGAGCTAAAAATTATAAGCGAAAAATTTCTCATCGTCCAAAATCATTATTTCTTTTATTACAACGTTGCACGATATTCCCTGAGTTTTCTCCATTTTCTAAAGCATCTCTCGAGTGCACTTTTAACGTTATCGAATCCAATCGTTAAGGATAATGAAGGTTTCAGTGGTTCCTAATGTCTAACGCTAGTTTGATAACCGAACCACATCAATCGATATGAAAACGTGATTAAGAGAATACTCGAGAGTGCTGGAAAACATTTCTGTTGAAGGGCTACCCTGTTACAGGTATTACAGTCTGCAAAAAAGATGTTTATCAATTTTACTCGTGCAAAAACTGTCCGCGAAACTCATCTTCGGCTGATCCAGATTTACACAGATACATTCGTGAAAACTGTAACACTATTTTTACACTCAACGAAATGGTTTCCACAGCAAGCCTCCTCAATCCCTAATATTTAACAAAGAAACACTTAACACATTTTAATAATGAAAGCAATATTTTGAGAAAAAAAACGACTTTCCTCCAACCTTTACGCTCGTTCCCATGCATTAAAAAAAAAAAAAAAAAAAAAAAAAAAAAAAAAACTGTGCTAGACTTTCGACGACTCGTACCTTTCCACACTGTATTTAATCTACAGTTACGTTCGAATTTCATAAATGGTCGACACTGACTGTGAATAACGTCACGGTTGGCAGCTTATCTTCGACGGCGTGCTTCGTTCTCGTTTTTCTCAATTCCTCCCTTTACGAACTTCGACGAAACCGAATTATCCGAACGCGGAGTTTCCATCGCCGAGCGAGCTCACCGCGATAAATCGGTTTCCCGTCGATCACGAGGCAAGGTTAGCGAATCCACGATTCACAGTCGAGTTTCCAGCGATGGGTGGATGCTTCCTAAGCTTTCGAAGCTTCCTCGCCTTCTCAGTTCGCGTCCGGTGGCACACGAGACGATCGTCACCGACCGTTTGTCCATTTTTCCCCTCTACGTTGTCGTGGATCTCGTTGATACGGCTTCTCCGATCGCTAAGCTCGTTACGGGTCTCTCTGCAGGTACATCGAGGGTTTTCTTAAAAGCTCATATGCGTGACGTCCCATGTAGAAACCCCTAGCGTGCTGATGCCGCATATTGGCAGGTTCGTGGCGGTAACGAAACCCAATTGCCCTTTGCATATGGGCAAAGTGTGAATTGCCGCGGTTGTAACACGTGTACAAGGAAGGGATCCCCTTAAAAGTGTTCTGATTATTTTGTCGGGTTGAAATAATGCCAGTGATTTCGCGCAGAGAATGTATCTCGGTAGGAATTGTATTCATTGGAAGAAGCATCCTGTCAGCGATATCGCGATAGATTCGCAGTTAGCCTCGCGTAATTGTCAGACGAGGGAAAGGGGCGGCCTGAACGAGCAGTCTCCGTTAAGTTACCTCGGCTAGGCTTGCTCTTTCTCGGCGAAGAAATTGAATTCTAATATAATTACCGTAGACCTCGGTCCGCGACGATAAAACTGTAGAATTTAGAATGCCCTTCTCGGCGATCTTTTCAAAGAATTTTGTATCTTTGCATAAGAATTCTCCTGCTCTTCGATCGTACTCCTCTCCGCAGTTTCACTGCTTCCGCGTTTCAGAAAAGATCCGGGTATGTACGCACAGTTGTTATCTTGGATTTGTTTAGTATAGTAAATAAATATCTTGGAGAACGTATTCTGTAAATTCGATTAAAAATTCTCTGACGGAGAAATCGATCATGCGGGAATAGAAATATCAGAGAAAAAGTCTGAAATGTATACTAAAATTTAAATTACACATTCTGCGTTTGTTGCGCGGGCGTGTGAATACATGTGGTGGAAGGAACGAGTAATCGCGAAGGGAGCATGCATCGTTTGCAGTTTCGTGAAAGGGATAAACTTGCTTTTTTTTCCCAGTTACGATTGCCTTCCATTACCTATCTGAGTGTGTTCCTGTTTTTTCCACAAAGCGGAAAATCCTCGGTCAACGGATGAAAAGCTTCCTTTACGGTCAGGGGATAGGGTTTATCGGTGGTGGTTCTGTTGAGAAATTTCCAGGTCGCTCGTAACTAATGTACCCTGTGCGGTCAAGGGTCTCTCTAGAACTCTTGCACCGTGCCATATCCCTTCGTCCTACTTATCTTGTATCTGCTAAGGATCACAGAGGTAGTGTCTCTTCGTGGAGTAACGAAAAATTATTGTGTAACGCTCTCTAACGATGCGGAGCGCGTAGCAGCGGCAATGAAAAATACTGGGCACGAGGTGCTTCCGGCTTAACGAGACGTTCTTGCTGTGTAATACGACAACGTGGCATTTAACTTACCCCTCTCCTTTTCTCAGTATCATAAGTAACACATGTAATTTGATATTTCGGATAGTTACTGAATTAGTTAATGAAATTCATCGAGACATTATTCCCAAACATTTAATTTTTACACGCGACAGAAAGGGTTCCCCAATCACCGAACAATTTCCCAATCATTTTGTAGAAAATAGGGGTTGCTCGCTTGGGCGGCAGTCTAGGGCACTGTTTGCCAGGAGAGTTTCAGCACCCTCGTCCCAAGCGACAAGATTACAAGGCCCACCTTACGACCCTTTCGTTACGAGCGCCGACTATAGTCGGCGTTACAGAATGAGCTGCCGATCCTGGTGTCGACTTTAGTCAGCACCTCGAGTAGTTTAAAAAAAAAAAAAAAAAAAAAAAAAAAAAAAAAAAGTAGAAGAAAGCACTTTCGCGGAAATGTATGCCGTAACGAAAGGATTAAACGATACTCCATCATTGTGCACGGTGTGGTCATCACACTAGCGCAAACATCGCTACCTGTAATTGCGTCGCAAGCATGGATGGAAGGGGGGTGGTCTAGGGCCGCCGGGGAACAATACATCCACGCCACAAGTATTAACACTGCACTCTTAACCGTGAAAGGAGGAAAAGCAGCAGACCGTTTCTCCGCGTCGACGCGTTCCGAGCAAATTGCTCCTCCAGAAGTGACTTGGGCTGCGAACGGAACGTACACTTTTACGCGGTGATATTAAAGGTCGAGCGGAGGCCTGGCGCGAGGAATCTATGCAAACATTTACGGTGTTCCTAGTAACGACCGAAGTCTGGCGCTCGCGCGCAACAACCATCCCTTGCGCTCTGTTTTCGGAGAGTTATCGAGCTCGAGACGGAGAAGTGCGTTTATTTTACTTTTTATTTTATTTTATGATTTGCTGCCTTTGTGGATAGAAATGCACTTGGGGATAGGAAAGTGCTTCTTATGGGGGATTATAAATGATAGGAATATTATTCAGGACCATGGAAAAATATCACTTTAGGATTTTTTTTTATGTTTGCAGCTTGTTAGTTGGATTTCAGTTTGTCGACTAATCTCTTGCGACAGCATTTGGTTTTCGCTATAGTTGACACCTGAAGCTTCCACCGGCTTACGTTAATGGAGAGTGGAGTAAACACGAACACTAATCTCCACTAGCTAATAGTTTAGGTCATAGCTATCCAACCCCCGGCAGAAAGTAATAAATACAGAACGCTCGTGCTATTCGAGATAGAAACAAGTTATTATTCTCATCAAGATGCAAGTAATATTTTGTCCATTTTTTTTCTTAAGTTGAAATAAAGCATTTTTCTACCAACATTTTGCGACCAAGGCGTTGCTTGAATCACGATTCTAACCTCTGAAATAAATTCTTTTTTATTTTTTCATGTCGCGGGGTATTGACGAGCAAATCGGATGGGGTAATCTCGAACCTTCGTGAAATTTTCAGCATGTATAAAGCTTACTTAAATCTACAAAAGGGATTTTGAAATTCTCATTACAAGTTCGGACAAAATTGCAATTTTTTTTCCAACGCGCAAGGAGAGGAATTTGAAAAATACAGAAGGTATAGGTTGTAGCAACATTTTTTATGTGTTGACCATTGAAGTCGGTCACTGTTCGCGATTACCCCACGGCAGTCGAGTAATCACGAATACCAAGGGTTTTGCTTTTTCACTATAATGTTGATTTTTTATTATAATTTTTCAACAATTCGTCGCAGTACTTTATAGACGAATAGTTTAAGTATGTTTGTAAATAATAAACAAATTCGTTTCTCATATAGTTTTACGTTTCGTTTGCTTTTTTGTTTAGGTGTTCGCAATTACCTCACTCTCCCTAATAGCTTGGACGTTTCGCTCATACCAGCAGTAAACAATGAGAAATCAAACTCTCTCGCCGCTAAATGATTTTCGAGACACGACGTCGTTGTTCTGAAACTTGTTATTCAGAGAATGCACACCGAGCTCCGAATACTGTATCTATGAATCAGCATTATTTAAAGGAAGGTAAAAAGTCACGATGACGTGACAGGCGCGATGAAAATAGTGTTTGGTGAAATTTACATTTATCGGGTGGCTCACACCTGTTACGCGTACAATCGCCTTTGTGCGCGCACGTTGCGCGCGCGAAGACGTGATTTGTTTGCAGGATCGTTGGGATGCTTGTTACGCAACGACGCTAATTGCTTAGTGTAACAGCTCGAATCGGCAGTTAATTGCAACAATGCGTAGAGAGATCGCAAGCGGTGTCAAATGTTTTCAAAAACGTTTACAGTTGTGTGGTCGAAGGGTGCACAGTTGAAAAATCAAGTTACAGTACACCTAATCTTATTCGAAGGATAATCTGATTGTTTCGTACTTTCATTCTGACCTACACGCATCGTTTCCTTCAAATTGCACGATAATTACATCATCGTTATTAATAATTAAATGTTATTAATATCATCGCGATTTAAGGAGAAAAAGTTTGAGTATAACTCAACTCCATTTCGGAGGAGTTGACGTTAATTTCATTCGGTAGATTGATTAACGATTAGTCGTTAACACTAAACGTACCGCTTCTGGTCAAATAACCTGTTTTAAAATTCCATTAAAAATCCTGCATTCGTTTTTCTTTCTTTCGTTCATTTGACTTTACGACGATTTATTTCCTAGCCGGTGATTTATCAGGTCAATTTCCATAACAGAAAATTCTAAGGAGTAATGTAGCGTTTATTAATACTCTATATATTCCTCATCTATCTACTTTTCTACGGTAACATATACACTTAAGGGTAGTACAACTGTCAATTAATTGTGCGGAATATATTATGTTTCACGAAAATGCCCCATACTGTTTTCGTCGAAGCGAAAATCATTGGCGTTATCGCGTGCCGGGATAAAGTACCTACCGCTTGATAGACCGAGCAAACCGAATTTTCGAGCAGACGTGTTCTATGGACGTGGCGAAGATGCTACCCTAAACCCGTTTAATTAAGTTTAATTCGAGAGGGGCCTATGACGCGCGGAGTAGTTGGTCGACTAGTGCGAAGCGATGGTCAGAATTAACGAAGATGTCGAATTAGGCGACACTCGAAGGTTCAAGGTGCCCCTGGATGTTCCCAGGCTGTTCGAGTCCTCGCAAACGACTGCGTAGCTGCCTTGGATGTTTTTAGCGCTAATCTGGTGGATGACTCCTGGGAAAAGATATTCGGGATACAGTTTTTCGAACAACAGCGTTTTTGATGGTTTTTAAGTTTCTTAGGGTCTAGGATGTTAGGAATATTTTCACTTGACAAAGGCGGGGTTGATTCGGAAAATCTTTTCAAGAAGATGTAAAATATTTAAATTTTTTTTTTAAAATGTCGTTGGCGAATCACAAACGATTCGGTTGATATTGTGGATTAAGGACACTCGAGGATTTGAAGGGCTGCTCTTGGATGTGTACTACTGCTTTAGATATTTTACACTACCTGCTCAACGATAGCTGTTAATCGTGACTGTGATGATTTGAGAGTGTATCGAGACAATGGAGGGTTCGATTAAACGATACAGTAAGAAATCGTACCATTGGAGACGGACAGGACCAAAGTAGTCGTTTGAACGGCACTGGTTGGATTGTTGAACTCGACTACTCGACGGAAAACGGTTTCGTCCGCGTAACGTTGTCCGATCGTCAAATCCCCGATAAACCCTGGTCCACGTTCCTCAGGAAACCCACCTTGCTGTTAAAAGACAACGATGTGTGATCAGTGCGATAAAGCAGGAAATTACTTTTCACGGCAAGTCAGTGCTATGCTATCTCCTTCGCAGTTAAAATTAATTGTGATATGCCTCCGGTTTAATCAGATATCATGATCTAAACGCGTTAAAGAGGCGCGCTTTTATCGAAGCTGAAAAGCTGCCTCTGACGTTCAGCATATTCGAATTCATCGAACAATGTCGAAATAATTGAGGGACGGGCTAAAAAGAATTCCTTCGGGTGTCTGGGGCCAAAAATGACGATCTGCGTATTTAATAAAAATCTAGCTGCATTAAATATTCAAGCTCTCCATTTTTAACAACTCCTGCGTTCTAAATAAAAATTCCACTCTGCCAAATGCACGCTATTTCCCACTTCATTCCCTCGTTCGCCAATCCCAAGTGCCTCCCAATTACACGTAATTGCTACACACGTATCGCTGTCGTTGTTGCCTCGTTGTTATCTAACGAATCTCTGGATCGCTTACCAATCTGGTCTTCGACACACCGTCTTTATCGGTGAATTCCAATCGAACGTTCTTTTGCTTGGAAACGTCAACGGCAGAAGCGGCCTGAAGCAGTGCCAGGGCCGCGAAGAGGACAACGGCGATCGAGCGAGCCATTTTGTGTACCGTTTTCTCTGACTGTGCGCCTTCGAGGGAGGTGCGCGTCTCTTTTATAGACCCGGCCGAAAGTCCGTCAAGGTAAACGTGACTTATCTGTATGGTTCTTTTGTGATTTCTCCATTGGCTCCTATCGCGCTCTTTCTCGTGGAATACAAATAAGGGAAATGTTCCACGGTACGACGGCACGTATACTATTCTCCTCGCGTCGTCAACGACACTGACCCATGAATTCTTCTTTTCACTTCATCGATCGCTAGACACGACGAACACCGCCTGAACGAAATTCGGGCATCCATCGACTGTTTCGCTGAATCGTTCGCTATTCGAGTAACCGCGATCTTACTGAAAAATTTCTTCGAATTATTCGATAGTTAGATTTTATCCAGGCAGGTGTTTACGGTGGACTCTTTAGGGATTGCTAAGCGATAGAATCGATTAGGGATGATATTTCAACCGCCAGCAAAGGGTCAAATCGGGGAAGACGCTCTACACCTACCCCCAAAAGTTCGTGAACACGTCAAGTGTGTATTTCGTTGTAGAAACCATCACCGCAAAGTGGCCGAATTTCCAGCCGAGACTGTGGCTGTTCTTGAATGTTCCCTTAATGATTTCTGGTGAATTTTTGACGGAGTTGTAAATTAAAATTTAATTCTTCTCTCGGATGCGAGTTAAAGTAGATCGGAAATCTTTGGAACTCTGGATCGAGGGAAGGATCGTGTGAACGCTATTTTTTCATCGGTGGATTCTTTTCCCTGAATATCCGGAATCTAGAATCCAGTCTTTGTGTAGCGAGTCAGCTGCTGTCTGCTGTCAACTTTCTTGGCTGTTCGAGCAACTAGGCGGGCTACTGTATAGAAGTCTTAACCTATATTCGAGCCCCCCTTCCGGTAGCTACCTCGTTCCACGAGAAAGTTCTTAATAATCCGATTACCGCACCCTTTCGAGGGTAAACACTCCAACTTGGTGATTTCATCCGCTAATTTGATCGTTCATTCCCCGTGTCAATATCTGGTGGCAGTATTCACTTATGAATCTGTTGGATTACCTTTAATCGATCGCGTACAATTATTTGTCCAACTTGGTCCACGTGCACTGTGACTTTTAACGAAATTTTGCTCCTTGGATTTTGCTAAATTGGATTTAGCTTCGCTCGTCAATTTTGCAGAATCATATTAGAATTCTCATTCATTTTTTGAAGGTGATAGAACACCTTGGAGTATAACCAGATGAAAATGTGGTGCACGATGAATTTTTTTCCGTGGCTATTTTTTGGAATCTTCAAATGGAATTTTGCCAACTGGAGAGACTCATTTTCCATGTTCACGTACGAGAAATATTAAATTCTTTCAACGTTGTTAAAATATTTCTTTCACTTCCTTTTTAATAAAATTTCTTGCATGGGTAATATAGGGAAATATGATATTTAATTTAATTTCATTATTACAGTAATGTGATACGTTGTTTTCAAAAAAATCTTTTCAGGAAATTCAAGCGAAAACTGTTGACTCGCTTCTGCCAACGTTTTGTCTGTTGCGATCAGCGTGGCGTGAAAAATGAAAAATACCTTTAATATTCCAGCTCTTTTCCCGCGCTTGTTTGATATTGCATTCGCTGAGAGTATTCTTGGGCAACGAAAAAATTCAATCGATCCGAACCACGTGCGATCATTTTTTCATTTGTTTCTTTGGCTCTGGTATTGAACACCCATTGAAATTGTATTTCTGCGCGGTAAGCTCGATTGAAAATGGCAGACAATAGCTTTTAAATACATTCGCTTGTTGCGATGTGTCGTCCTATTGACTTCGGAAGAAAGAATCCTATAAAAATGTTATTCTCTCCTCGCTCTGACAGAAGATAATTGATTTTATCGTTACGTTCTTGAAAATTTCGGATCGAAGGTAGAAGGAATTCTCTTCCCTCGTGAAGGAGCGTTTTTCTTAAGGAAACTCTTCGAAAGTTTATGCTTCCTCGCTGCAAACTTTTCTTTGCAAATAATCCATAAATTCCGTCCTGGATCGTTCTTGTAATCGCAAACGAGTTTACTTTTACTTTAACTTCCCAAAGAAAATTCCGCGGAGAAAGTTTTAACACCAAATCCAAGTATCTTGAACTTTCAGTAATACTTTCTCCTCGTTTTTCAATTTAACGATATCCTACCGTAGGAAATACCGTCTTGAAAATTCCAAAATTCGATTAACACACACTCTGTTCCTTATACACGTTTTATTCGAAGCTAACAAGGACAAACAGGACATCATGGAATTGTTTCAGCTTCGCTCGCGTACACTTTTTGTAAGAAATTAACCGAAGGCACGAGGTGAATTTTATGTAAGTTGCTAATTATTTAATCTTTATCATTTTATAAGAAGCACTTTATTCTCATTTTGCAAAACATCCCTGCTCTCCACTTATACGATGCTTCTCATTCACGCCGAGAAGTTTGAGAAAAATAATTGAGAGAAGCTGCAGTGAGAATGCCATTTTACTTGCCGAACTCGACTCAATGTAAACAGAGATTTTGAGCTTCTGTATGCATTGGCAAACAAGGATAAAATGACTGCAAAACTTTACGTAATAGGAAAGAGAATCGCGAGGAATGTTCCAACGTGTTCTTCGTTTCCAAAAGTTTTACACTGGCAGTTTCCTATGTGTAAAGATTCATTTTAAACGGTGACGTTAATACTAATATGGAATTGTTCGATCGGAAAAGCTTTTTGTGAAAGTTTGTGCGGTATAAATGACAGAACGATGGAAATAGTATCTTGGTTTCGCAGCTGGTAGAAAGAAGGCTAATTAGTTAAAGTAAGAAGTAAATTAGAGGGTATTGGCAATTCATTTGGCTCTTGCTGCTAATTACTCACCCGTCTGGTCACGACAGTTTCCTGCATACTTAAACAGGAGTCCATTCTGAGCAGTATTCCGTCTCGTTTTTAGAATGACAGAAGAGGACACCTATTTTTAATTTCAGAAAGATAGTTAAAGGTCCACGTGTCCTCGTTGCTTTTAGTTTATTAATTCAATGTGTACATTGCACGTGGAACTAGAGGATAATAGTAAGCTATAAGAGACAAGAATATAACTTCCTTGTAACAATGAATGTGAATGTCATGAATTTAACACGAAATTCTCGAAAAAACATAACTCGTTCAGTTGCCACTTTTTCCTTCGATATCTCGGTGTCATTTTGAAATAAATCCTAAATCTATCCACAATTCTTTTTCAGAGCTACATTTTACACAATTCCGAGTCTACTACCATTTCCTCGAATAAAATAACACTTCCTCCCCACCACAAGCTTCCACTCTGAAAAAAAAAAACAAATTCGAAAATTACTAACACCTCCCAATACCCCGCAATATTATTATTTACCCAAGTAACTTAAATTCCACCTTGCAATTTTATAGAACGAAAAATTGAGACGACTCTCCCGCCAGACTCTGTGATCGAATATCCATAATCTTAATTAATTCATCCGTCGGGTAACGCTCGTTTCGTACGAATCGATCGATCCCACTTGACTGGATGATCGGCATTCGGCACGCGGTGAGGGAAAGTGCAATAGGGCGGTTAAGGAGTTGCAAAATGCTAAGGGACGATCGCTAATGGGCGGGGGCGCAACAGTTGCGTGGGTGGATGCGCGGTTGATGAGGGAGTGGAAGGGAGAGATGGCAGCAGGGCCGAAAGAGGGATACGAGAGGCACGCGTAGAAGGGGGTTAAATCTCGGTACCCGTTGACGCGGCTCAGTATTCACCTAGTACCCACGCGGTGAGCAACCCCATCCACGAAACTCGCCGGTGGTAGTCCCGTGTCGCGAGTCACCGTGCTCTAGTCGATCGGTATCGAGTTGCGCGTTTCCCACGATCAACGTACGCTTTAGTGCACGTTGCGAGACTAATCGGAGGACTTTGGAAGAAATTATTTCCACGAGGCTGCACAGACGGTGCTGGCGGAGAACGTAACTGAATTTGTAGGGAAAGTCGTATGAGTGCAGCTGACACTTTATAATATGTATTCCCAACTTGCATGATTTAGATACAGGAACGTGTGGTGGGTTTTGAACGTAGCAATCGAACATCGCGTGTGGCAGTTGTCTTATGGAATACAGAATTTTCATTTAGAATTTGTTTGAGTGGTTGGAAATATTTTAAAATATATTCTGGATTGTTATTTCGAATCCAAATGGTTTCCAGTTTTAAATTTAAGAAAGATTGTAGTGCTTCCATGTAGGCATTACTGCAAGGTACTTATAAATATTATACCGTAATGTGTTAAGAAGATTCATTCCCAATTTTTTCTTGAAAATAGCTGCAATCGTGTTTCCCGCGCGCGTGCCTTTTGAACCCTCGCGCTGACCAGTAGGATCTTTCTGTAAATTTGATCGTACGATTAGGAAATCGAACCGACCCTGCGCATCAATTGTGAACACCTATTAGTTCGAATGTGGTTCTGCTTAACGGCGCATCGCTTTCGATAGCCCGCATCGATCTGCTGGATACGAATGTACCGACCTAATTCGTAGATATGTCGATCGTGTTTGTGTCCCGCGCAGTTTCTTCCGTTACTGGTTCAGAAGACCCTTGAATTGTGCCACCCTGCGAAGGGTTTCCCTCGTCGGACACGTGGTTGTGAATGCCTGTTCGACGCAATTTCTGTGTACGATAGATCCCTGCGCGTGTTTAGATCTGCGCGCGACGTGGATGATTCTTTACTATTTGAGCTCAGGAACATCGCGGGTGTCCCGATACTGCGCGCCGCTACTGCCGAACCTTTGTTTCGATGTTGTTGACTCGAGTTGATCCTATTCACATTGACTGTATTGGGATTAGTTCTACAGTTTGTAGCATAATACTTACTGTAGAGTTCTTAATAAGGACAGATGTTCGTCGGTGATTTGGGGGGAATTTATTAGGAGGGTTTAGGTATAAATAGTTTGGTGTAAAACATGTGGTTATCGAATGTTCTTCGTTAATGGAATTCTTGACACGGGTAAAAGGACAGCTAATTACACATATTTGTGGGAAAATTCTTTAGAACTCGATTAATTTGATCATTTTATACCACTCCACTTGCATTCGTTTAAATAAATTTAATTTAATAACACTATTGTGGCTCGAAAAGTATAGAATCTGAGGCACAGCTATGACTCTGCCATTAAATATGACCAGAAAGTAACGTCACGTATCGTTATCTCTTATTCGGCTCTAAAATTCACTTCTTAGTTGGAAATGTATTATATTCGTCCCATTGCTTTAGAACATATATATATTCTCCTTCGTGTATAATGCGGCGCACATTTTAAACGTATAAAAGTGATAATAGAATCTTCTATTTTGACATCGAACAAGTTCGAAAAGATTGTTTCGCGGAAAATCGATGTCGCCTTTACTTCTGAAATTTCAACGAATATTTGCTCCATCACTTTTCCTTCGGAAGGCAAGAAAGATAATTATTATTTGAACCATGCCGCTAGGCAGACATCTTACTCTCGCTCGCCCCACTAATTTAAAGATTTCATTTTGAGTACATAGTTGGTACCTATAATTGTAAACGTGTGAAGTTCCTTTGGTTTTCACGGTGGACTACTTTGGAAAAATGTTGCTCCTTTGTTTTAGGCGACGCTAAAGGAAATTAGCACCGCGGCAGGCGGAAAGACACGAGAGGTTCGCGCATGGTTTTACCGAATGGCTCGGATAACGAACGTAGTAGCGTTCATTCGCGTTTTCACTATCATAGGACTATAATAGGAAAACTAAATCACTTCTGTTCACATCAGCCTTGTTTCAATTCGCGATTTGGGAGCAAGTGTTAATTGGAATGTATCTTGATAGCCTAATCAACCTAGAATTACCGCGATAAGTGGCAGGAAAATCGAAAGATCGAAGGAAGTGACTTTCTAACACTCTAGGGTAAAGGACCCGATTACTGTCACCCTTAGAATACGCTTTATATATATATATATATATAAATTAGGCAAATTTAAATTAATTCAAAACTTCACAATTATTTTTAACAAACATAATAACATAGGTACTAAACACATCTAATTCCCTGAGAAAACAAATGTACCATATCCTACCCTCCATTTATCTATGCCTTACCATTCTAGCATTTTAATTCCTGCACCACCATAATCGTCGTAGTACCAGAACTTGCAGAAATTTTCTGAAATGTCCCCACCCAAGTGCTTCGTTAAAAGCAGGATAGCGTTCGTCGGGCAGACACGGTTCATCAAAGAGAATTATTCTCAATGTTTTTTTATGACGTTGATTGTTCGACAGTGCCCGTAGGCGATGCAAATATCATCTCTTTCCGATTCGAGAGATGCATTCGACGATATTCCCGATCGCCTGATTATTTTCTAGGGATTAATGCCTCAGGGCTATCAGGATTTAATCTGGCTTCGTTTACAGGTACACGGCCAACGACTGCGTTCTATCGTTAAATTATTTTCCTGAAACGTTGATAGGGATGAAGGGATACGTATAATGGAACCGCGAAAACTAAATTGTCCCACCTACGATGAACAGCGCTTCCATTTCTTTCCATTTCTGCGTCGCATCAATCACTGGGAATGCGCTTCTCCTTGTTTCTTTTAAAATACACATATTCGAGCCTCATCGAGGTATCGTTATTAATTTCACATCTTTTCTAGTATTTCCTTCGAGACATAAGGGAGAGTGGGGTAAACACGAACGCGGGGTAATCGCGAATGCGATGTTACGGCGTTTTAATAAATAAAAACGATGTTCCCTCTCCACTAGTTAATAGTTTAGGTCGTATCCAACGCCGAGCAGAAAGTAATAAATACAGAACGCTCGTGCTATTCGAGATAAAAACAAGTTATTATTTTCATCAAGTTTCAAGTAATATTTTGTCCATTTTCAATTGCATGTAATTACTGTCGAATTAATGATACCCTACGATTGTTTTTTTTTTTCTTAAGTTGAAATAAAGCATTTTTCTACCAACATTTTGTGACCAAGGTGTTGCTTGAATCATGATTCTAACCTCTGAAATAAATTCTTTTTTATTTTTTCATGTCGCGGGGTATTGACGAACAAATCGGATGGGGTAATCTCGAACCTTCGAGATTAGCAACGTTAACCGATTTTCATGAAATTTTCAGCACGTATAAAACTTACTTAAATCTACAAAAGGGATTTTTGAATTTTCATTACAGGCTCAGAAAAAAGTTTAAAAAACGCACAAGAAGAGGAATTTGAAAAATACAATAGGTATAGGTTGTAGCAACATTTTTTATGGGTTGACCATTGAAGTCGAAGCGATATTTAGCACTCTGTTCGTGATTGATGAACACCAAGGGTTTTGCTTTTTCACTATAAAGTTGATTTTTATTATAATTTTTCAAAAATTCGTCGCAGTATTTTATAGACGAATAGTTTAAGTATGTTTGTGAGTAATAAACAAATTCATTTCTCATATAGTTTTCGTTTTGTTTGCTTTTTTGCCTAGGTGTTCGCAATTACTCCACTCTCCCTTATTCGAGGATTTCAGCCCATTTTTGGTTGGTTTTTCAAGGATCGAAACTCCACTTCGATCGAGCTCCACTTTTTGTTTAGTACATATCGACAGTCAACTTTTATCGAAAGTTGCCATTTTGATGAATAAATGCGTGTGCACTTTTCACGAGCATACCCCTATTTCCCTTCTTACTTTTATCCCCTACCTTTTTACATTTCCGCTTTACTCAAACCTCCGTAAGAAGAGACGCGTTGCTATCCTAGCGTTCTGCTAACGAGCAACGACCGCGGAAGTGCTGAAACGCGGCCTGGGAGTTTCGCCAAACCATCGGCGCGTGTTAAATGCGCGGGAAAACTCCTTTTTTTTTTTCACTTGATAACTCGATGAAATAATACAGCGGCCAATGAATACTTTCCATAAAATTTTAAAATATTGTAAAGTTAATTCGTTACTTGCATCGGTGATGCAAGTTCCTCGCTAATATTTACATTCGTTTGCTCCATTCTTCTCTAACGATAAGGCAACTATTGAAATAATCCTTCGTGATTGTTGCACGTGTCCTACTTTCGTTCGTGTCATTGACTTCCATTTGAAGAAAAGCGCAGTAAAACTCCATCACCTCACCTATTATCAGAGTACTTGATTATCTGAACGCTAAAAGCTCGATTTTATATTCACAGATATACGGGACACATGTATCTCCAAGACAATACATGCTTCGCATCACTTTTCTATCTTATATATTTATGTATTTAATATCTCAAGAAAAACTAGACTTCTATTATTCTGAAATTCCGATCGAAACAAATGTGTCCCGTTACTAATTCAGATAATGGAAGTGTCACAGCACACCTTACCTCCGATCTACACGAAACTAAGTAACCTTAATTACATCGAACAACTTCGGTTCGCGACAAAAATCCACTTTGCCAGCGAGTGCGCGCACAGTGGGACCCAGAGAGCGAAAAATTGGAAACGTAAGATCAACGAGCACCATCGTTGCGTTAAAATCGCTTTCACGCTGCCCAGGGAAATTCAATTTACGCGGTGCGCGCTTGTTTTTCGTTGGACGATGCTCATTTCCACCGTGAAATTGGAATGAACGCATTGAGACAAAACGAAGGGAGGGACCATTCGTCATCTGTCCCCACAGCGAAACACGTAGATCCAGTGTAATTATCGACCTATTTGTATAACGCTGCGGTTCTTGACCCGCTCCGCGTTGCATCTAATTATTTCTAAGAGATTTTTACCATTTCCCATTTCAAAGTACCAATGTCTGCTATTTTCCTCTATTTACCATTAGGAAATACTATTTTAACAATTGCATATTAAATTAATCGAAAGGGAGATCTATCAGAGACAACCATCACCGTCGTATCACCTTCCGAAGCATGTCTCCAGTTTTTATCAAAAGTCTTATCATTCTCACTCGACAGCTCCGAACTTCGCTGCGGGATAACCGAGTCCAGTCTGTTTCACTTTCGAATAGGATTCTTCTAACTTTCCAAGTTATCTACCTCGTAGGAAAGTTGGAGCAAGATTTCGGTTTATTCTATTCGCTACCTCGGAATAGTCAGATTTTTACTATCCTTCGTGCCAATTTTTTCTACTCGACGTTTACCGCTCTCGAGAAGGCCCACTTTTATTTGGTATCGAATCGTCGTTTCGATGATTCCCTCCAGTATTTTGTGGAGCAGAGTCGGAGGGAAATTCTCCAAAGGAAAAGTGGAATGTACCGAATAGGAGAGTATCTCGACGTCTACTTTTACTACACGAGTAACACAACAGTCGGGTATCTGAATACGGAAGGCGGAATCGATATAGGCCGCGTAACGTGCCGCGCGTATCCGCGGCTTCTGCAACTTCTCCAGAAATTCACGCGCGTGCTGGTTTGTCTGCAGGCGCTGGTGCATGTACGTTCCGTTCGATTCGATTGAGAAAAGAGGTTACGGGAAAGATAGCAACAGCGCACGTAGGAGCGTGTTGACGGGAACGGGCGTCGACACACGAGGACGTTGCTTTATACCGGTAATGCGTCGTTTATCTTGCGGTCTATATCCGTCTGGGGCTCCCACGGTCAGACATAAACTGTCCTGTCCTCTATTTTTCCTGGTTCCTGCGCTTTCAGCGGGGCGAAGAAGGTATTTGCACACCACCTGATCGTTCGGTTTTCCTTTTCCACGCTTAGAACGAGTCTCTATGGGGTTTTACTGGGAATAATAAACAAGTGACTGTCAATGAGGAAAGGATTGACTGGCGCGCTGATATTTATTTCCTTCGGATCTAAATTTCATCTCCTTGCTGTTGTTTTCTTCTTTTTTAAAGGATTTTGTTTGAGGGATGAAATGTTCTTGCGTTCATTTTTATAAGGGGGAAGCTGAGGGTAAATTATAAGGGAAGTGTGTGGACAATTTACGAGGATATGTAACTATAGAGTGAACTCTCTGTGGTTTGCAAAGTGAATTGTTGAATATTAAATCTGCATATACAAGTTTTCAAGTTTCAGCAGATGGATTTGGAGTATAGGGCTGAGAAGTTGGTGCGACAGATCGAGCGTTAGAAATATTCAGTCTTATATGCGCCTGGTTCGGTGTCAAGAAATTAAGCATAGTATAAAAGTGATTTGGAGAAATGTTCGGTATGAAAGGAAGAATTTTTAACAGAGTAGGAATTATAGCTGCGCCATAACTGCGTTTAAATTGAATGCAAGAAAGGTTAATGTTCGTTTGAATGTTCATTGAAATTTGGAATTTTATTCAATCGAGATTCCTTAGAGTACGGAAATTTTTCATTCGAAGCGTGAATAATCATTTCTCCGTGCAAAGGAAGCGCCAACAATCGGCACTCCATTGTGCGTGCACCGATTTCCGCAGAGTTCATTGAAACTTCCCACTTCGAACGTGTATTGCACTCTTGCTGTGTGTTTGCCGCAATTTCGTAGCAAGAATTGCTTGTTGTCGTTGAATAATTCAGCGCCGAATAAGAATTTTGCATGGTAAACGAATATTTGAGAAACACATAAATCGCACAACAATATTTATGCGGTAATAAAAAATTGGTACATTTCAAATGTGAAGAATTAAGTGTGAAAATCATTCGATACTATTTAACAGCGTAGCGTGAACATTCAAGGAATGCCGTTAAGTTTAAACATTTTTGCTTCGATTTCGCAAAGTGTACTCGTCATGGCTTGCAGAAAAACACGTGGAAGACATGCAACAGCTGGAAGACGAGTGTGACGTTCCGGTTTTATTCGCTTATTATCTTCGAGCGTATGGCAGCATGCCATTTTCGTTTTGGTTCCATTATCAAGGAAGTGCGACGATTGTCGACATGATTCGAGACTCTGCTACAAAGAGTATCAGATATATATTCACTCACATTTACAGAAGAAACAACTTTCTTACTTAATAAATAATACATGTATATTGACTTTATTATATCGAATACTAAAGAAGACAAGAATACTAAAGCAACGTTCTTGTATAATGATGAAAACACTTCATCGAAGTCGATGTACTCTGTTTGTGATTTTTCACATTCTCGATTGCCGATAGTAGATAACTATTGTCTTCGAGAGCATCGAGTCATTTACGAATTTTCTTGGGCGCTTCCTATCTGTACGACCTGCGAGAGTTGGTCGGAGACAGGGTTTATCATTTGAGAGCAGACTTCCGTTCAGAAATTCTGTCGTCGTGTACATTTCCGCCGGTAGTCGAATCGGTTCACGTCGAGCACGCGGCCGAAAATTTGCGTAAGTGGGAAATCGTTGGACTACACGCGTTTACGGATAAGCCAGATCAACCGCGATATGGCTGCTAATGACAGCGCTCGTTCGCGTTAATTGCCATCGAATATAGGGGAAAAATTTCCCGCGCCTGTCGTTCTGCACCCGCCTGCTTATCTAAATCCGAATTAACGTCGAGTCGAAATTGAAAATCGAAAACAAATCGAGGGGATTGCAAATGTCGAATCGGGGGCTTGGAAATTGGAAATGGACTTTGAGACACTTTTGGTCATTTCGAACAGATGGCAGAAAATTTTAATGATTTGTGGTGGCTTTCATACTCAACGAGGCAATTAAAATTGTTGAGATTCCAGGGATAATCGGGGTGATCGAAACTAAGATAATTGTCGAGTCGATTGAAAATTTCCAACAGACTGAATCAGAAGTCAATCGCTATTAAAATTTGGAAGCTTTTGTATTTGGAAATGGATCGCGTTGGCGTGAATAAAAATAAATTCTTAAGAAATGTGAATTTTCATTTTATTCAAACATAATAGAGGCACAAGGTGTAGAGTCAACTCTGTTTTGGCCTATAAGATTAACCCCGTATCAGTGCCTGAGCGAATCGGAAATACGAGATCGTCGAACTGAAATAATGTCAAGTGGCTCTAACGAGATGTCGATCGAAGTCGCACATTTCCCCAGGGATTCCTGGAAATAAACCTGCCTTCTGGCCGCGCGTTGCTAAATCTAGTACAATTTGTTGCTCATTAAACGTAATGAATTTAGGATTATTAAAGATCCTGTGGTGTAGGGAGAAAACACTTTCCATAGTGTGATAAACTCGGAACATCGCATTTATTCGATACCACCTTGAATTACACCCAATATTACAATATTTTTCAAACTTACGACTTTCTTATTAATCATCACATAGTAGCGTAACAGCATAAAAACACGTAAGATCTTATGGTAAGCCATCTTCGAAGAAGTAGCCACATATTTTAACACCTCTTATTCCCAAATAGAAACCATTTTCCCACGGTACTTCTCTACAGGCTAGATGCACCTGATCGATGACGATTCTTCTTTGCGTTGTAGCACTGTCCCTGCAAGTAACGGTTCCAATCTATCGTATTAAAGAAAACTACGATCCCTGGTCTTTCTGATATCGCGATCAATATACCGGGCATGTTGGATGGATCGAAGTAGCCCCGAGTAGCGTCTCCCAATCGCTGTAGTTCTTTCCATCGTTCATATTCGATAGTTGCACCGTGACTAGGTAGATGGACTCAGATTGATTCAGAACTGTTAAATGCTGAGCGCGGTGCTTTGAATTTTGAGTAACAATTGTGGGAGTTCAGAACTACGATGCCTGTACTTTGATAATATTTTACATAATTACGTTCGGAAATCAGCGTCTGCAGCCGTAATCGATAACGATTTCAATTATGTCGCATTAATTTCGCCGTGGAAGTGCCATCCATAACTGGCGATATCACGATACGCGATGCACAAATAGCCGATTACAATGGAGACAGTATTAACGATTCATGGATAACTTGGTACCGATAACCACCGCGGAAAATTCAATTATGACTCGACTCCTGACCCAGGATTTCAACTGATCGCGGCTGGGCTATCTTGCGTAATCACTACAGATTCCTCGACTGTCGATAGTTACTAATTTCTTGAAAAAACGACGACATAGGCGAAAATGTAGATCTGTAACAGAAAAAAGCATTTATTTTAAGTAGAGATCGATGTTAAGATTAAGTAGAGAATAGTGACACCTGAATCTCTAGTCTTGTATTCATTGAACGTAGATAACTATTCGGATTGAATTGTGTAGTTTTTTATTCCTGTACACGAGGTTTTTGTTTAAAACGCGACAGGAGTTAACAAAATGCTTGCAAGTAAGCACTGGAAGCAGGCACACTTTTTTTTTCAAAAATCATTTTACTGACAGCCATAGGTAGGAGGTGGGGAGAGTCGTGCAGTACCGACCCGCGTACAGTACCGACCAAAGCTAGTTCTCGCTTCTTCGACCAGATATTACCACCTAATTTGAAATAACCAATGAAAATCACAATTCTCTATAACCTATTTCGGGGCCATATCGTTTACTCCATTGCTCTCGATGTTCCGAGGAATTAAACGTACACGTTGACATTCAGTGGGTTAAAAGTTATTTTTTAAAGCTGATCTTTTGTTTCTCGTGTAAGTAACTGATTTTGTTCTATTATGTGTACTATCTCTGGTCTATTAAGTTTAATAAAACGTCCTAGTTTTGCAATATCTTTTGTGCATAATATACCATGATCTAAAATGTTTCCCCGTGTTTGTCGTACAGTACCGACCACCCAACTGTCGTGCAGTACCGACCAACAGACTCTGTCGACCAGTAGAGACGAAATTTTTCTTATCTGTGAGTTCGATCTGTTAGCAACTCGGATTAATTTATAAGATGTTCATTTAACCTTCCTTCTACCTTTTCCCGCAGAAAAATAAAGTAAATAAGGATAGGTATGATAACCCAACAAACAGGAAGCTAGGATTTAACGACGAAGTCATCCAGTGTGTTATTTGCAAGCAGAGTTGGGCATTAACTAAATAAAAAATTATGTAAATAAGGATGAAAGTTACTTTAACTTTAGATTATTCGACGAATAAACTTAATTCTTTTATTCAATCAGAATTTATTCGACAAACAAAGATAATTTTTTTATTCCACGAATAAAGTTAATTTTTTATCCGTTATTCGAAATTTTATTTAATAAAAATTTTCCCATCTTTGTTTGCAAGGAATCATTTGACAAAGAATAGGTGCAGTGTACCAAATGTGACGGTTGGGCACACGTCGAATGCACAGATCAGGAGAATATTAATTATTTTACTTGCGAGTTTGTAGAAACAAAATTTGAAAAAATCTTGTATCGTACTAACTAAATGTCTTTATTAACATTTTTAATCATTTAGACCTAAAAATCTACTAATTTAATAGTTGGTCGGTACAGGACGACAATTTTTCGTTTCCTAGAAATTACAACTTTTTTACTTTTGCAAATTATCAATTCTTATTATTAAATTTCACAAAAATAATTTCCCTCCTCTTACTAAGTTCCATCTATACTACAAACACGTTTTTGAATTTCTGATTTTTATCGACTCTACCCCAAGATATAACAAAAAAACTTAGAGCGGTCGGTACTGCGCGACTCTCCCCTATAATCCTAGATATTAAAACCTAGATATTAGGAACTCATATGGCCCGATGGCTCTTATAGAGTGTGTCAATGTGCTCGTTAGTGAGCTTCGAGGTAAACCATTACAGTCGTTTATCTTTCTTGTAGTTTCCTACTTGCGTGATTGGGTTTGTCGTTTTTGCGCCCTGGGAGTTTATTTGGCATGTGATTTCCAAGGAAAAAAGGCGCTTCGGTGTCTTTCTTATAAGTAGAGATAAATGATAAATGTTAAATTATCCTAGGTGTAAATGCTAACTTAAGTCTACTTATTCTAGGTTTAAGCTAGGTTATACTAAGTTATTCTAAGTTATGCTAAGTTGTGCGAGTTAATTCTAGTATGCACATATGACACGGTATAATACAATATAATACAATATAATACAATTTGCACAATGTTTATTTTACCCCTTTACGGGGTCGAACCACCAGTATTTTTATTGGTCTTTGGTCGCTTGGTTAGGTCCTTGTCTGGTAATTTTGTGCAGAATTTGAGGTGTGTGTGACTCTGTTATAATTTTCGGAATAGTGGGGGGGGGTGGGGTGGGGTGGATAGTTTATGGCTTTCGGGAGGGTGCCCCGATCGATGTGGTATATTATGGGTACTTTGTTATGTCGTCAGTTATATATCCTTCGCTATCCGGATATGGGAATAGTTCTCGTGGAGTGTAGCCTGTTTTTAGGGTTTTTTGGAAGTATAGGGGTTGGCAGAAGAAGGGGGTGTAGATTAGGCTATTGCTGGTATTATTTACGGCTTTAGCGAAGTGGTTTCTGCAGAGGTTTAGTATGTGTGAGTCGATTTTGGTGATATTTGCAGTGTTAAGTAATACCTACTTCGTTCCTGTAGTGTTTTATGTATTTTGAGTGTTTGGATCTATACATTGATAGACATGCGCGTAAGACGTATCTCTCGAATAGGCGAAGTTTCTCCAGTTTGGAGTTAGGGATGTTATACCGGATGGGACATGCGTACGTTAAGATAGGTCTGATCAGTGTGACGGTGCTAAGGGTTTTTGGAGTGGAATAGGCGGGAGAGATTCTTGAATGCTTGTTTTGCTTTGCGAAGTTGCGTGTCTATGTGTGTGAAGAATTTTAGATGGGGGTCTAGGAGTAGTCCTAGGTATTTTGTTGTTTGCTTGTATGGGATTGTGATTTGGGAATTGGAGTTTTCTTTCAGTTGGAATTTTTTCCAGTGTTTAAATACGTCTAGAAGTGCGTTTTTTAGTGTGGGACGGAAAAGGATTGTTTCGCATTTTTGCGTATTTATTTTTAATGCCCAGTTCGCGAGGTAATTGTGAATCTTTTCAAATAGTGTTTGCAACGAGCTTTCTATGGTTGTCGCTTTTTTGTTGATGGAGTAAATTACTAAGTCGTCTGCGAACGCTATTGCTTTTGTGTCGTTTCCTTGGTTAAGGTCGAAGAGTTTGAGGAGGTTGGCGGTGTATAGGTTAAAGAGTACGGGGGAGATTACCGTACCCTGTTGGAGTCCGTTGTTCATCTTAAATGTTAAGGTTGAAGTATTTTTGTCGTCTGTTGTTAGGAATTGCTTATTTTGGGTTGCATTCCATATTATTTTGAGGAGATGGAAAGGAAGATTAGCTTTGGACAGTTTGTAAAGGAGTCCCTCTAGCCAGACTGTATCGAAGGCCTTTTCTAAGTCGATCAAACAGGCGCCTACGCATTTTCCGTCGTTCGGTGCCCAACATACGTCGGAGGTTAATTTATTTATCGCGTGTGTACTGTGTAGTGGAGTGTTTATGTTGGAATCCAAACTGCTCTTCGGGTATTAGTTGGTGATCATTGATGTAATGCGAGAGTGATGCGAGTATTGTTTTTTCTCATAAATCTTGCTTATGTTTGGGAGTAGGCTCGTTGGCCTATAGCTCGTAGGGAGGGCGTCGTTTTTCGCTTTTCTTATGTATATTGTTTTTGCTTTTTTCCAGCTAGTTGGAAAATAGGAGTTGTCGAATGCGTTGTTAAATAGAATTGTGTAGAGGTATATGAATTTGCGCGTGAGTTTTCTGAGTATGGTATTAGGAATGCCGTCGATGCCCGCTGATATTTTGTTGTTGGTGAATTTGAGAGTAAGCGTCGGTGAAGAAGTTAGGCGTGGTTTCTTCGCAGGGGTTGAAAGAGGAGTTGATTTCGGAGAATTGTGTTGCAGTGGCGTTTTGGGCTGTGCCAGTCTCGATTTTTTCTTTAATTTCTTGGGCTTTGCGGGTTATTGTTTCGGAAAAAGTTCTATTGCCAAGGTTGATGTTTTGTAGGTTTCTTAGGGTGTATCGGGCTCCCAGTATGTTTAGCCTGTCAATTGGGTTACTGCTGATTAGGAGGTTGTCTTTATTTGTTTGTTTGTTGGTTGTTTACTTGGGTCATTCCTCTGGCTTCGAATAGATTGTTGATTTATCGAAGGGCTTTGCTATCGGGGTGGATGGATCTTATTTTTGTTTCCCAGTATTTGTTATAAGATTTTTTTATATTCTTCGTTAATTTTTTTTTCGAATCTTTAATTAGCCCGGATATTCCGAAGTATAGGAGGCTATTATTGGGGATACCGGAGCTTCTATGATGGAATAACAGGGATATTAGGTAGGTAGTTGTTGTTTTTCCTGAGTTTGATTATTTTTTTGAGGGTTCGGTTTTGTCCTGTGTCAATTTCAGTGTTGTTTAAATTTCTGTCGCGGGGTAGAGAAGTGTCTTTGATGTTTTTTGTTGCTGTGGTGTTGAAACGTTTCCAATTGGTTTTATTAAAGTTGAATTTTATGTCGGGTGAGTCTGATTCTAGTTCTGTTAGGTCGCTGATGGTGGCGGTGATTTTTATTGCGTCGTGGTCACTGTCCGATGGTATTGCCATTAATCCGTTGTTTGTCAGGTTATGGAGGTGAATTCGTTGGTCGGAGAGGCAAAGATCTAGGAAGGAGTTGCCTTTAAGGAATGAGGGGAGATAGGAGCCGTGTAGTGCGATTTTATATTTAATTTCATTGTTTAGCCATTTTTGAAGGCTGATTCCAGTGTGAGTGTCGCGCGTTGAGGTCGCCGGAAGCAGGCACACCGAACAGTGCCAGGTATTTCCAACCACTCACATTCCACTTTCGATATATCTGGTGTATAAAATAATACGTAAATAGAATGCGAAAAGAGAATACTCTATAAGAATAATTTATAATTGATGTCAGGAATTAATGAGAATGATGTAACAGAGTTGGTGAAAATTCCGATTTCACGAATATCCATTACCGCGAAATTGAATTTTTCTTTTATGACACCTGTATGCATAAATCTTCTAGCGATAGATTAAAATCAATAATATCAAGGGAATAAAAACACATTATCCTCCGTTTAGCATCGAACGTCCATGTGTGTCCCCTAAATCCTTAATTACATCCGCACCATACATCACCGCACAACACAAGCAATCCCATACTCCCCAGGATGTAATCGATCGTCCAAATTCCTCCCACGCATCATTTTGCCAATCGAGGAGATTGCTGCGTTCAAATTTCACGCAGCAGCCTTAGAAACGAGTCTCCGTGAAAAATTCGCGGCGGAATGATTTCCGAAAATTAAGTTCCAGGGATCGAAAAATCTCGACCGATCGGGGCGCGAAATTTCGTACGTGGCCTGACCGACGCGTTTATATATGTATGTGTGTAATGGTGGAGAAAGTTGTACGCGCACGATGCAGCTGATGACCTTGAACTCCCTGCTGATGTTCGACCTCGTGTTCTTGTTTTTCCTGTTCCTCGTCGGGGTCTCCTGCCTGGTTTACTATCTGCCAGGCACTCGGCCGAACGACTTCGCCGCGCATGAAATCATCACGTCGAGAACGCCCCCGCGTTACGACGCGCCCATCGACAATGTTTAAGGTGAGCCACACTCATCCCCCGAAGGTAAGATCGGACGGCGCGTGGCTCGGCTCGTCTAGCTCGGAAAGTCGGCTTGGCGAGCCCGATTCGGCGATCCATGACCGATCCCACCTCGATATACACGATCGCCCTCCTGACTAAAAAGTGTTGACGACTTTGGCGAAGTCTAAATTCGTTTAAACCGCTTTATATTTTTTCCTTTACTTTTTATTCTTTCTTTTTTACGGTCCCGACTTTTCATATCGAAACGAAGCGCGCGTCAGTGAACAGACCAGCCGAAATTTAAATTTCTGTTGGCTGACTGACACGCGCGCGTATACGTTGCTTCTGTCCGATTTAACGTGCAACACGAGCTTTCACTGCTTTCCAGATCGCTGCTAAGCTTCCAGTGATACTAATATCGGGAATAATGGGAAACGTGTGGCGGTGGCTTATGCTACATCGGAACATAAAATGCGTGTTATAGTGTTGCACAGTGATAGAATTACCTATACTGTTAAGAGCATCACAATATTGCACCATATGAAAATAGCGTGCATTATTATTTCAATTTTATGTCAAATAATAAATCTGAAGTTTCGCCTGTTTCTAATTTCTTTAAAGTGGCAAATTACATTAATCCATACAACAGAATGAAGTGTTTAAATATCTGGTTTTCTAACACTAAATATATCGAGAACTTTCGAAGCAACGATAACTTGTTCAAAATCGACAGAAATATTTTGGTAAAAAGACAGTGGCAATATTTTTGACACATTCAGTGAGAGGTCAATGTGAGAGAATAGGATATCCCTTTAACCAGTTCGTCGAACCTGGACAAGTTAATTAGTAATTAAACGTATCGAACGTGGTTTGAATAACACGTAATCGAATTTGAACGAAAATAATTGAATCGTGTTTGATTTCAATCGAATCTCTGTCTGCTCTTCAAATCGCAATACGTACAGATGTAACTGCATCGTGTGCTCGTTTTAGGTATTTATTTCAACTTTCTCGTGTGTCGATGCTTCTATGTGTTCACACATGTGTTCGTATGCTCTTGTCATATATGACTAGGACAGAAGGGGTTGAAAAATGAAAAGATCACCTCGGAGCTTTTCAGTATTATTTACACGAATACTCTCTCATCGGAGATTTCTATAATTCTATACTATTCTTAGTGTCGTTATTTGAATATTATTAGAATCTAAACCCTTTAAAAAACTTATGGATTCGTTTGTTCATGGACAATTTTCTCCTGGCGAGCATTTTCATCTCCGCCCCTGTCCCAAAAGTCCATTTTTATTTAGCGGCGCCGTAATACTCTCTTGCGCAACGTTAATCCAGCGAATGAACTCTGTTCGTTAGATCGTCCCTTGTAGTTGATAATTTTTTAATGGCCACCCCCGCTAACGGAATATCAGAGGCGTATTGGAAAAATTATGCCTGCAGCGGCGGGCAATTATTCGATTACGATCGTCCGTAGGAACTTGCCGGCTGTAGTTTGATTTGCTGGCTGATGAAATTTCGCGGAATTACGCGGGCCACTCTGGTCCCGCCATTAACGGATTGTCCCCTGATTAAACGTCCTGCCTTCTCGATCGTCCGTAACGAGCATGTTGCTGCCTTCACCTGCGGACTTCCGGTCGCGAATCAACGACGGAATTCGCATTAATGGGACACATCGCCGCTGTTGTTCGCGACAAAGCTGTTCAGTTTTGTGCTCGTGCTTTGTGTGGTATTATAGCACGATCAGTTGTTAATGGTACTCGAACGATCTTTCTCGACTACATGCGCCATTTGGTATTGAAGATGGGTCAAAGGATCAATGGAGATCAATTTAAGCACAATGATGTGGTGGTTTAGTTACACTTTTAGAGTTTTTCTTAACCGTCGAGTAGCTAATACGAATACGTTTAATTAAATTTGAGAATATTGAATTAGAGTACTCTAAGGACAGATTCTTTTTTGTGTTTTGGTACTTTTATTCTATTATTTTTCTCTATTTCTGTATTTTTATCTAGGTCGAAGGAAATAGTAAGCATTGCCCCAGTCCCTTTGAATTGCATTTTAAGATCGAATACATCCGGGAATCGCGTAATTCCAATTGAATAATCTTCCAATCTCCTTTAAGTATCGGGTAATCGATGACCCAGTTTACGTCAGTATCGTATATTTCGTTGGTCGCGAAAGAGACTGTAATTTGCCAGTTAGATTAACGTATCTGTGCATTTCAAATATAATCAGTGTATGTATTTTGTGTCACCGTTCATTTAAATTACGCCCTGTTACGATATATACTCAAGATTACAAATACAAATTATAAAAGTGTCGCAAACAACTGTCCAATTTATCATTAAAACAATGTGTGGTCTACCATTAAATTTTCGCGACGCTGCACAGTGCAAATATTTCATGTATCATTCGATATTTACATCTAGATTGTAGTTGTTTACGATCTTATTTGCCACCTTCACCTAGAAACTAAGTACTTGAAGCATCAGTCGCAAATCATACGCGGTGGAGATATTTTCCTTTTTTTTTTTTTATTTAGATCGTAAGAATATTTATTAATATTGGCTCGCATTATTCACCATGGATTCTACTATTATGATTGGGTATACGTGCTTCGAAACTATCGCCCAAACTTATTGCCTTACTGATCGTTAAAAAACTTCTTAGTCCCGAGAATGAAAATTTTATTTCAATTATGCGTGATTTTTTTATATTTGGTTCACCTAACTTTAAACTTTATGGAAAAAAAAACACGCCCTTTTCTGCTACTACCTGCGACTATTCGAGAAATAATTTTTTTTTTTAGGAACAACTATGTAGATCAACAAGAATTCTAACACAAACCAAGAAATTTTTGAAAAGTGTTTTCCAATTGTTATATATTATACGATATCTACCATGACTTTTTTAACCTGGATGCTGTTATCAGTTTGAAAATAGCAGACAAACGCGATGCACGTGATAAAAATAATTTGATAAAAAAATGTTTCGAACGAAAGTTAGTCGGTGATGTCGGTTGACAACAAATTGCTCGATCTTTTTAATGAAACTGTATATTTTATTATACGTCGATCGATGCATCTTTATAGTTCCTTTAAAAAAGTATTAAAGTACTCAGGGCGAAAACTGATCGCTACTTCGACACACTGTGCGCTGCTAAGCCTAACCCTATCAAAATGGATGCATCGATTACGTCGGACATGGCGCGTTCATTCTTCGTCGATGTCACATTTTTTACTCGGGGAGCGAAGAAAACGAGGAATTAATAGTTTCCGGCGACATATTTGTCGCCAGGGAGCTAATACTTCCCGAAAGTTTCCCCGATCCTTCGAGCAGAAGGAATTACCTTCGCTGGTATACCTATAACCGTCTTTGGCGAGCGTTCTGCAAATACTGGAGGGCCCAAGTTCCCGAGCGAGGACGATAACTTTCTAGCATTTGCATTTAAAACATACACCGAAAGAATGATCGGTATCGGCCCCGGAAAGTTTGCAATTGATGTTCGACCCTGGGAACGGGGTATTTTCAGGCCGACCGCGATTGTCCAGGAACTTCTATGTGGTTAATTTGAAATCGATCGTGTCTACGAACTAAGTAGGTCCTTTGCTAATGGCCAGCGAGATCAGAATTTATTGTGCTATTACACCATTCTAGTAGAAATTTTTGATACATTCGTAATTTTAACCCTTTAGTGCCAAACGTATGATATATGATGCAATCTTTGTTTTTTGCCGTTTGCTTACACTATTCTCAGAAAGTATTTGAACTAAAAGTTTGTATTCTAGTACAGATTTTTATACATGTATCTCGTAGGTTTCTCGTTAAATATTTCAATCACTTCGTAAATTCGAATAAAATAGAAGGTAATCAAACGCGACATCCATGATCGGATTCTTCGATCGAATAGGGGCCCCACGTTTCCCTCGATCTTCGAAGTGCTACCCTAAGGAGGAGAGAAACGAGCAATTTCGGTGGGATTAATTAAGAAAACGCCCCTGATCCGCCCGTTTCGCGGGGTGAAATGGAACGGAAGCGACACGTCGAACAAAAGGGATGGAAATAATCGAGGCTGCTGTTTACGTTTGTTTGTTCTCGGCGAGCTGCGGGACATGTTGCTGCAATCTTGTTCCACCGTAGCCAAGCTGATGTACACGACTTGTTTCGTGACCAGCAGCCACGTATTGTCTGCGAGCGAAAGATCGATATGGAATCTAAAAGCCCGGAACAAGATTCATTCGGAAAACCAATATGGCGCTGTTCCACGATGCACGGTGCACCACACATTGCATCGCGTAATATTGGACTTTTGTTAAAATGTTTTACAAGACGTAGCTTCTAAGTCTGTATTTTTCAAAGAGGTGCTCTTTGGAAAGTGACATTAACTAGTTGCTGAACTATTCCTAGTAAACACGCTTGTCTATTAAATCGTTACAGAGGCACACGTTAGGGAGTAGTTTACTAAATTTGAAGAATTTGTGGTTCAACCATCCTAGGCGTTGCTATTCGTGGTGAAACTGCTGTTTGGGAAAGTGAAACGTTTTATTATATGTTTGAATGAAATTATGGAGTAAATCAAGAGCCGTGAGTTTAGGTAATTAAGTTGTTAGTTTGGTGGCTTGATGCTGAACATGATACCTAATTCAACTAAGTTTAAGTAGTGAAATGGATGTAGAAATGATATTGTTTCAGGTAAAATGTGTACCGATATTTTCATGGACGGATCGTAGTCATTTGGAAATGTAATAAAATGTTTGGGCACAATGGCGTTTAAGTTGAGATTAAAGGAAGGGTGTTTCGGAGCATCTGAACTGAATTATCTGGGAGATTTATAATGTTTCAGGTGGTGGTTACGAGCAGTTTATGACGGTGATAAAGAGCAGAGTAATTAGCGAGTCTCTCGTGGCCAGGACAGTGCGTTAATTAATGTCGGCGAGGCTGTAAGCACAGAGGAAAAGGGAGAATAGATTAAGAGTATCGAACACCAAGTTTCTTTTACCCGATATCAATTTTCTTATGCTTGCCGTCTTAATAATTTAAGAAGAGAGTAATTGAATGATTAACTACAGTTGAATATTTGTCACCTTTAGTAGTAGGTAATATTATATTCAAGTCAAAATGACTTGTTTAAAATAGAAATGAAATTAACGAACGCTGGGTTGTTCGTTAGATTCGTTTGACAAAATATTCCAGAGTAATCTTTAATTCAAGCCTAATGTAGTTCATTGTTTTTGTCTTTTCTGAAGCTGTGTACTTAGTTTTATTTAAATAGGATTATACGATAAAAATTGGTTGAATTTTTAAAAGAGATTCTATTACCAGATTAAAATGTGCAGTGTTGTTTATGTTGCAGAATGCAAACCGACCCAAGTGGAGGACCTGGTCTCGCTGTTGTAGCGGGAGATGTGCTTGCTCTGCGAGGAACAGGACTTGCCGCTGCAGAAACATGGGCTCTCCTATGCCAGGCTGCCCAGGCCCTCCAAGACCTGTTTTTGTCGAGTAAGAATTTATGTTCCAGCGATATATAATTCAGCCTAGTAATCCTTAGCGCACAGTGAACAAAATTATCCCATTAAAAATTACCTTTCTGTCATGTTCATTCCACACTGCCAAATGAAAGCCGTTTATTCGTTTCTTCGTGAAACACAGCTAAAATGATAATCATCTGTACACTAAAGTTATACAATATTATTAATTGTTCAGTTGCGAATGACAGGTTTTTCTCACGTTAAGTTTTTAAAAATGTGTATTTCAGGGAAGTTTTGCTGTATACGCGTATTCTTTATCATTTGCACGATAGCTTTTATTAGTTATTATATTTTTATTATATCTATTTTTTGTTTGCTTGCAATAGCTTTTTTTACAGTGCCACAGTCTTGAGCTTTGAGTATAGATTAAAGTCCCCCAGGTTTGCAGGCAGGGGCTGGTGGGCCGAGTGCCTGACAGATCAGGCATACAAATCGTTGAAAACCCTTACGGGTCTTTGAGTCCTACGAGGAGACTTTCTCTGAATAAAATTCTTCCCTTTCCTTCTTTTTAACGCACCTACTAAGGAAATAACAAAGTAAAATTACCATAGAAAAAAACCATATCACAAGAACCACAAGCTTAATATCAAAATTATCAACTCTGTCGCTTAAGAAAGTTACCATTCACCGTGACATCCACGGAACGCAAAACAAGCGTCTGCGAGTAACGTCAGAAATTACGATGCAACCGCTGGCGATGAATTAGTAGCATTTGCATGCATCTCGGCCAGTAAACAGACACATCCTGTGTTTCCACGTTTCGCGTTTACAAAGTGCGAAGGCTATCGTTACGATCGGATAAATATCTATTAGGCTTCTGTTCTCTCGAGGATAGTGACTGTGAATCGAGTAAAGTAGAGTGGCAACGGGATGGAACGAGTTGAAAGTGGTAGCGGGTATATACCAATATTGCAGGGGCTGTCACCCTTGGGTGAATCGATAACGCTGGATCTGAGGACCAAGGGGACCAATTCAGAACGATGTGAAATCGTACGATCGCGGGCGATTACGGTTCGACCCAGCGGATCAGGAAGTCAAACGTCGGCCAGCCGACGTTAAATATTCAATAATCACAGGGCGTGGAGAAACGTGACCGTCGAGGTACCGTTGAATCTGCAACCGTTGCCTCCCAATGGCATTCTACTTAATAGACGCGTCTACTTTCGCATTCTACTTTCCTACCTGGAGGTCAGAGCGTTCGTACCCGGCAGATTGTAGTTTATGGTACCCTGGCAGCAAACTGGCGTCAAACACCGAAGCACATTGCAGTTGAGTTGGGGTTGCGAGACATGTTTGTTGAATTTAGCTTCCAGGCTGTAATAGAATGTTGGTAGTATCAGAAGATTATTCGCTTCCCATTTGAAAGCGTTACTGCAGCTTAGGAAAGTGTAAAATGTGACGGACCGTTCGGATAATCGAGGCTCGCTATTACTGAATTCAGATTTATGATTAGAATAATTTTATACTGTCGAGTTGTAGCTAACGGTACTCGCAAGCTTCTGATGCGGAACATCTAAAAATTGATTTCTTGTATTAACAATCGAATGCTTCTCATCTTTTCACAAGTTGCAGGTACCGTGTGACATGTTTTTCATGGAGATTTGGGGATTTTGTGTCAGAAAGAGACCCATGGAGGAAGTATTATCT
Organism: Andrena hattorfiana; assembly: GCA_944738655.2. Lineage (NCBI taxonomy): Eukaryota > Metazoa > Arthropoda > Insecta > Hymenoptera > Andrenidae > Andrena > Andrena hattorfiana. The sequence continues at coordinate 65,419 of OX122894.2, forward strand.
TAAGGGATAATGCCGAGTCGATAGTCCAAAAAGAACAGGATTTTCGGGAATTTTTTGTGGAAAATGTAGCGGATATTTTTTACAATTATTTCCTTATTTTAAAAGTACATGTATTCTATAATTTTCGGTAATTTTGTTATAGAAAAATATTAAAAAATGAACAAATAACGCTTTTATGAAACTTTTAAAATAGGGAAATAGTTGTGATGACGTTCTTTTTCGCCTTGTTACGTCCCGGGTGGAGGTCTTTAGGACAATGACAATGTGGGGTTAGGAAATCAGACCAGGGAAGATTTAAAGGGTAATCGCGCACCTGGGTGACAGCCGTTAGAGCACTCGTGGTTTGTATTTATGACTCGGTAATTGGATTTACCGTTGCATTATTGTAAGAAGCCGTCCGCAATATTCCGCGAAATACGTCTAGCCGTATGGTCATGGGAGACCTACGCGAAAGTACGCTTGGTAAACACTATAAGAACTCTCTCGTTCGCGAACCGAGATCAGCTGTTGCGGTAGCCTGTTTTGGTTTGGAGTCTTCGTAACCGAAGAATTGACACGATAATTCGAAGCGTGATTTAAAGTAAAACTGTTTATTAAATTTGAAGCACGATGTTTCATGTTCATACATATATTTTACTATCGATAGTAAAATATATGTATGAACATGAAACACATGAATATTAGCAATAGAGAATTATAATGTATGCAATATGCAATTAGCAATAATAACAAGCAAATTCGATAAGCAAAAATAATAGTATAAAGCAATGAGTGTTTGCAAAAATAATAATATGAATCAATAAACGTTAGCAATACTAAATAATATAAATGAAGATGATATGCCGTTAGCAAAAGTAAGTAATAATCGCTTACAGTAGTTTTCGTAGATTTATAATCCGTGGGACACTGAATTGAATATTAGGATAACACGATAGATGAAAGTAGTCGATAAGACGTATCACTTCGCGAGAGTGGTTTCCGTAGAAGAGAGACTCTGGTCTCTCAGGCCCTTGTATTTATATGATTTGCAGGAATGTCAGGTATGAGGGGTATGCGCGGTATGCACCATCACTCATGTACGAAATATGCGTCGCAATAGGACTTCCGGGGTTTTTATTTGGGCTTCTGAAAAGAGGGTACTCAACCCATTGGATGGATTTTGGCTAGTTTGATTGGAAAGGGCTTTGTATTGAGCGTGGCTTTGACTTCGTGGGTCATAGAGAGGGGGTGAGACGTGGTCTCGAGGTAAGAGGGTTTTTGGGACGAGGGACTTGGTTAAATTTCGATATGAGGGAGGAGATCATGCCTCGTAGGGCGAATAGGGGAAGGGGATGTCGTAGTTGACCATCTCGAGATGGGGACCGCTAAGGTACATCGTCTGGATGGCCCGATGGTTGGGGAAAAGGGGTAAGAGTTGAAGTTTCGGGGATTTCGGTGGAGTTGTGGAGTGATTTATGAGGGAGACTTGAAATAATACCGCGCGAAAAATAGTGGGACGCCACACACTGTCAACTAGGCGCAAAGTTCGCCGAGTCACGCGCCGTCTGATTCCACTTTAAAATAGATTGTATTCTCTATTACATCAAGCTCTTAAACTATCGCTTTTTGTATTCTGCAAGCATACGTGTTCTGTAGTCTTAGAATTTTTTTAAAGGTCTTCCTTCGAATGAATGAAAATTAAAAGTATTCGCTTTTTAGTATAAACTTGATAAAGATTAGTTTTAAAAGTAAGCGATTTTTTTTCAAGCCTGGGAGGCAACTGCCAGTAGGAAGAAACGTCGATCGACACTAATAGAGTGGGTCACAGATCACTTGCAATTTTTTGCAATTTGGGAAATTTAGGATGCGTGGTTTGCGCTGGAATGATGCAAAATAAAAAATTGATTCCGGTACCGGGAATCGAACCCGAGCCTCCTGGGTGAGAGCCAGGTATCCTAGCCACTAGACCATACCGGATTTGACTGACTTACGAGTCATTCAATTTGCAGAAATATGGACTGATTAATAATTTAGACATTTCATGGAAAAAGAGCACATAGGCTTATGTGCCCGTTTTCCTTAAATCGTTTAAATCGACTCAAGTGTATGTTACGTATAATATATCAAGGGCACTACTTCTCTCGCGTTCAGATTAGCTAGATGCTGTTTTATTACGTAGCGTGATCGACACGCAGCTACGTTAATAGTCTCTGAGCGGTCGCGCTACCGTGTTGTCGTGCAATAAGTACTTTTGTTTCATAGAGGATTTTATGCAAGCGAGGAAATATGGAAAGTGGGGCGAGTGTCGAATCCGCAATGAAAGAAGCCAATTTAGAAAAGAAAAAATTGATTTGGAATACAACTTACTTGAAACAATACGGATTTTGTTTATTTTTGTGCTTCGTTTTGTATTTTTTATTTAAGTATGTATAAAAAATGTGTAACGAAGTGAGTAAACAAAATTACATTTAAATAACTAAACCAAGAAGCAATTTTAACCCATTTGCTTGAAACTTCTAAATAAAGAGACATATCATTTTCAAATAATGACTTCTGTTTTCAGAACGTTTGAAGGACACCGTAGTTACCGAACTACGTCCCTAAAAAAATTGGATTTAATCGCATTACTTTTTATTAAGTCACACTATAATGAAAACTTTGAAATCTAATGCGATTTTCTTGAAGTGGCATTTTGGCGTATTTCCCCTTTTTCCATCAAATGCCACAATTTATAATAAATATATCCATAGAATCATTTCACCGTTACAAAAAATGTATATTGTATATTGTATTTAAAAATTATATTGTATCTACGGTTTCCATAGAATACAAGGTAACTCAGGAAGGCCTTTCTCTGTTCGAGTTTTACAAGGGACTGCTTTTCCCTCGCCACGGAAAGTCCCCTGTTGTCCTTCGCAAAAAAACCCTAAAGGACCCTCGTGCTCATTTATGGCCGGGCATGGCATCGCGCAGGTCAGGCCCATCTGGTTACCCCAGGTCTCCACCAAGGCGAATACGAACAAAAACATTTTTTCGCGAACATGTTAGCTAACAAATGAACTTACTAATAGGCGATTAATCTTCCGGATGGTCACGGTAGACGTCGAGGGAGGGTGTTCGCGAACTTTGTGACGAACATCGGCTGTTTTCTCGTTCTTTTCCCTTTTCAAACCCACGAAACTTGGGCCTTGCTATCTCTTTCCATTGTGGGACTGCTCGTAAACAGGCGACCCTCTACGATCATCCGCCGGCAGGTACTCCACAGAAATAGAATGCGTAACAAGCAGGTATAAAATTTTTAAATTTTTTGTTTTAACATAATCAGAATATTTCCAACGTATGGATGAGATATTTTTAATAAAAAAGAAACCAAGCACAACGCAATTCGAACAAATTTGAATTCTGCTGATAACACTAGCTTACAAAATAAAAAAAAAATTTGCGCAGCAGATGCCACAATTTTTTTCTCGTGTAAAATGGCCCGCTGGTTCCGAAAATGAGGTTTAAAATAATTTCTATGGATACCTTTTCGAGCTATCGACGGGTGAACTATTTACCTGTCTGTCAAAAAGGTGGTCCCACTTAATTGCGAATATCTCGTATCGCGAATGACCGATGTGGTCGAAAATTATCTCAAATTAAAGATAATTGAATCACCAACAAATCTACCTCACAACATTCTGAAATCGGTTCGGTAGTTCGGGTGAAATCGATGGAAATATGTGATGGAAAGTAATTTTTTTTCCACCGAAATTGACACCGACAATTCGTTTAATTATCGGGGAAAAAATCGAAATCGTAAAAATGGGCCCAGTTTCTCATTTCTTACGTTGAGTCTGCACTTTTACGAAGAAAATAAGGTGTTACTGAAGAAAATCTATGGATAAACACCGAAGTTAGAGACAATTATGTGAAAACACTAAAATTTCATTTTTTCTCGGTTTTTGTGTGTTTTTCATTTTATTGCGTTATTTCGATTTTAACTCATTCTGTATATTTTTTCAAGTATTTTGTTAATACATGCGTGTGTGTGTGTGTGTTTTGGAAATAGTTCTGGCTCTTTTTTTGTCTTTTGTGCGTTTTGGTCAATTTCGATGGTGTTTTCTCACTTTAAATAAAATCGTGGAGCAGGATATTTCGTAACGGAATATGAATCAATTTGATACGGCATCGAGCGTAATCAGCGGAACTCAAATTTGTCCGAATTGCGTCGTGTTTGGTTTCAGTTTTATTAGAAATATCTCATCCATACGTTGGAAATATTCACATTATGTTAAAAGAAAAAATATAAAAATTTTATTCGTGCTTGTCACGCATACTGTTTCTTTGAGTACCTGCCGGCGGATGGTCGTAGAGGGTCGCCTGTTTACGAGCAGTCCCACGATGGAAAGGGATGCGGATCACCAGGTATCGTGAGAAATGTTCGTTCGCTGCGTTCCTACCGTCGCGAACATCCTCGAGAACGTTCGTACGCGGAGTTCTGTTCGTGTTCGCGGCGGTGTGGACGCGGGGTTAGGCTTAACCAGACATCCCCTTTGCGAATTGGTGCTTCAAGACTTTATAGCGTGTGATTGATTCTTATTAGGATGAGTTTTGTTTAATTCAAAATGGGAGGCATTAGCTGAGGAAATGGTACTTGAAAGTCGTTAACTAATGTGGCAAATAATACTGGCCGTCGTATGTTTAGAATCAAAGAAGTTTAGGCGGAGCTTAAAATAACGCATCGCTTCACCCAAAGAACAGTTCCCCGAGATACATGAAAATTACAAAATAAAATATTAACTATCTCCTTAATTACATGAAGTAAATGAATCACTTACAACACGTGGTCCCTTTTCAGATATATATCTCACCAGACTTAATCAAAGAACAAGAGAAATTGAAAGCCACTTTGAGTCAGCTTGTTTTTGACCCATCTCCTCCTATCTAAATGCATAATATTATAAAGAAAAACCGGCACGATTACTTTTTCTTCTCTCACGTTCCTTTACTTTTCTTTACCCGTACTCGATGTAAGGCCTATCTGGATCACCGTTCAAAGCTACATGACTCGTCACTTCTCATTCACTGATCCTACGTACGCTAATCAAGCTGATTTTGCTCTCTGGCATATTCCTCGGGCACCAACGATGATACAACGTGGCCGTAAGTGGCAACGCGCGAGATTACGCGCGTTTAGTCGCACACGTTACCCTGGCGCGGTTCTTGATTCGCGTGCACGGCTTAACAGGCGTGTCCACAATGTTGGCAATTCGACGCCCCCTTCCCGGGGCCTGTTGAAATTGCCAGGAGGTATCCTGCATGCGAATACGATGCCGTCGTTCGCATAGCATGACTCACGAGCGTCCCACGAGAAGACCTACCTGCTGGATGCAGGCTCCTCGGGGCTCGAATGCCAAGGATTCGTCCTTGCATTCGGCCGGAGAGCGCGCGAAGTTGACGTCCGAGGAATTATAGCGGTCCGGGCGTGTCCTGACGTTCACTCCAGATTCCAGTTTCGATTGTCCTGCGGTTATTCGCGAGGAAATTTTCACTGGAATCCTTGGATGACGGGCCACCGCTAAGGAACGATGTTTCTCGGTGCTGTTTGTGTAATTTCTGTTTCGATTGTCTGGTGGGAGGGTGAAACAGCTGTTACGTAGTTCAGGATGATCAAACTTTTGTTTCCATTTTGCGATATAATTTTGTTCTCTCATCTATTGATTATTGATATACAATTGAAAATTACACCAAATAGCAAACTAATAAAAGCCTGCTTCAGCACCAGAAAGAGGTCACTAACCTTGTCGTACCAGAGTTGAGCTATTAGGGATTTAATTCATGAAACGTAATTCCATTCAAACTCTGCCACTTTCGATTCAGCGAGTCATTTGCGAGGTAGATACGTCCCCAAGAATCTGCAGGCTGAATGCATCCGACTTAAAGGCCTCTGTTGAATACTTTAAATAAACTTTTACTCGAAGGCGTATGACGCGAGTAGTGTCTGTCGCTCGTCGCAGGCGCGCGATGCTCCATCGAATGAAACTCTCTTCCCCGTCCCACGCGGAATTCCTCGAATTAGATGCACTCAGAAATTCCCCTCGAGACTTCCTTGGGCGTGAACTTAGCATGGGGCGATATGTAAGTACGATTTTAATAAAGTCTCCGGGCATAATACGGTCGGCGAGGCGTTACCACGTATCTTAGAAAATGCCTCCGCTCGTTTCGCCATTCTTTAGGGCGAGAATCCGCGCCAAGTCTGCTAAATAATCAAGCAAGTGCACTGTTACTCTGAACGCTGCATCCCACACACGTTTGGTTATCGTTATCGGCGTTGAAAGGGTTCGTAGCTCGAAGCAGAAGGTTAAAAATATTTCGACACCTCCGATTGTCTCGTTATTCTCGTAAATTGTTACTAGAAATTGACACTAAGTAGTGTAAGTACTTTTAGTACTTTAGTAGTAATTTTACGATTTAAGTAATCGTAATGCGATTGTAAGATAGCCCCCTGATTTTGCTCCGAGTTACCCACAAATACCCAAACTATTCTCAAAATCTTGCAAAGATATCAACAACCATCCCCCATCTAAACCACCCTTCGTTAAATCCAATCGACAAATCCCCAGTTACGGTATTGAAAGCACCGCACTGTTGCAACGCCATCAAAGAAATCCTCCCCCTTGCAGCTCGCATCTCTAACAAGTGTATCGCCGCGACAGCCCTCTTGTGCTCGTGGCGACTATAAAATCAGAGTTACGCGTGTATATATACCTACCTATGTACCGCGCGAAGCGAGACCGTTCTCTTCCCCTATTCTCCGCGACACCCACCCGCCCTTCCCCTCGTGCGTGTACGCTAGTCATTCCAGAGGCGTGGACACACAATTGCAGATACCTCGAAAACCCGGCAATACCTGGGTCTGTGCACGCACGCCAAGTTTGCGCTCTCCAGCCTGCAAAATACGTGTCTGACAGTGTATGATGTGGACAAAAATTGAAAAATCAAATATTTTCTAAGGCGATATTTATCATTCGATATTTACATACATCTAGACGTTCAGGAATCGAGTTTGTTTATGATTGCTAGGTAATTGTAGTTTTTTACGATCTTATTTGCCATCTTAACCTAGAAACTAAATACTTCAAACATCAGTCGCAAGTCATACGCGATAGAGTTACTTTCCTTTTTTTTATTCAGATTATAAGAATATCTATTAATATTGGCTCGCATTATTCACCATGGATTCTACTATTATGATTGGGTATGCGTGCTTCGACTTATTGCCTTACTGATCATTAAAAAACTTCTTAGTCCCGAGAACGAAAAGTTTATTTCAACCCAAGTTTTAGAAAATACGTAAAAAAAAACGTAGACGTGATTTTTTTATATTTGGTTCGCCTAACTTTAAACTTTGTGAAAAAAAACACTCCCTTTTCTGCTACTGTTATAGTAGCCTGCGACCATTTGAGAAATAATTTTTTTAGGAAGAACTATGTAGATCAGGAATTCTAAGACAAACCAAGAAATTTTTGAAAAGTGGCTTTGTTCTGCACCAAGAGACAAAAAAAAGAAACTTCTAAACATCCGATCTGCTTTTTCCAATTGTTTATACGATATCTACCATGACTTTTCCAACTTGGATGCTGTTATCAGTTTTAAAATAGCAGTGAAACGCGATGCACGTAATAAAAATAATTTGATAAAAAAATGTTTCGAACGAAAGTTAGTCGGTGATGTCGGCTGACAACAAATTGCAGAAGTAAATATTGATAAAAAACTTTTTATTCGATAAAAAAATCAACGTCACCTCGATGTTTTTAATGAAACTGTATATTTTATTATACGTCGATCGATGCATCTTTATACTCTCTTTAAAAAAAAGTCTTACAGTACTCAAGTCGAAAACTGATCAGTTCGGAAGTTATGAGTTTTGTCCTGAACGCCCATATACTTCGACGCGCCGTGCACTTTGTAAACAGCCATGAGGATCGCGGCAGCGCGCAAGCGAGGTTAAGCTGCTCGATGGGGATGAAAAGGGAGCAAGCCTGGTAATCCCGACATATGAGCTACCATCGTAGTTATCCGAGCTTCTCGTTGTCTGCTTCTGAAGAAACGCACGGACTCGTTACGCCCTTTACCTCGTGGCTTGCCAAAATATTCAATAAAAATTCCATATCTTTAGATGTACAGCAATGTGTACAAAGTTGCTGGCTGACACTCCCGATGGATGGGTAATCTCTGTCCCCAGAAATTCAACATAAGTACTACGAGTGAAAGCCTTTTCACGTTAAACACTTTTATATCTGACGACTGTTTTTTTACATATTCATACTGTGCCTTTTAAACCAACATTCTCTGTACGAATGTATGTATTTAAAATACCGGTCCTGAATCACAAAAGTGTCCTATGAAAAGGGCCTTGAAGGCGGATTCACTTGCACCAGTTTCTTGACGGTTCAGTGTCGTCAGTGTCAGTGATAAAACATAGGAATCGTTTCTCTGTTTTGAAATGGAGCAGTTGACACTTGTGTGTGTGTGTGTCAGTTATTAGCACTGGTACAAAGGGACCACTGTCGCCCGTGAATCCGCCTTGAAACAGTTAATAAAGCAAATGTGTTCGCGTGCGTATCCTGCTTGTGCAAAAGTAATTGATTGCGATAGTAGTTCAGGGTTAATCGTATGACGGGTAGATTGACGTACATAACTGTTTATTTTGTTGAATTTCATAATCATCGAGAGATGGGGATTAAAGGCGTACGCCAGACACGTGGACACGTTATTCGATGCTACATGAAGAGCAATTTCAACGTGATAATCTCAGTAAATGAGGTTGCCTCGCACCCCGCCGCCATATTCGTGTTTGCTTTTCTCTTTGTGTCTCTGAAAATGTACATACGTGCCGTTTCCCAGCTGCTCCTTTCCTGTTCCCTGTTCGTACACTTTTTACTGCTACTATCATGAATCTGGAATACGTAATAAATTCGAATTTCATCCTCGACTTTTGTCGATATTTTTTCGCCCGCCTTTTTTTCTGTTGGGAATGGTGCCGCAAATATCTCGCTCAGAGACGAAGATGTATTCCGACGGCTTACCAGAGTTGCCGCGCGGTATATCAATTTTTCATGTTTTCCAATGAACATTTTTTTCGCGCGCCGCGGCTGCATGAAATATCGGTCGTGCTAAGGCTAAGTGAATGAAAAACTTGCCGCGCAGCTTTGCGTTATCTCGATAGAATATTTTGTGCACGCGAGGCGTCCAAACTGGCGGAAATACAAAACTTAACGAGCAAAAGGAAATAATGTAAGGTATTAAACTGGCAAAGATGTTGTTTGAAAGTTTATTGTTTTGCGATTGAAAATAATGATTAGATATGAAAAGAAGAATGTAACAACTAGAATGTATAAGAATTTAATAAACACATCTCAAAATTGATCCATTTCTAACGTTTTATTTATCATAATAGAATGCAAAAGTTTGAGTGGAGGTAGGTTGTAGAAAAATGAGAAGAATAATCGCAAAGTGAAATTCCAGAAGAAATCGCGGAACAATTTTTGCTACTTCAGCATTGAAAAAATTCGTTCGATAAAATTTCTCCTCTACCATTGAAGAATATGAATCGAGCACAATTGTACAATAATTCTGAGAACAGAGCCGTGTTCGGACACGGTTATGATCCTCGCCTTGTGCTCGATATCAATGTCACTTTATAATATGCCAATGAGCGACCAGCTACGTGACCAGAAATTCGGATAAAAGAGAAATCAGTTTCGAAAAGAGGCACGTGCCAGGGGTGATTCAACGGTTCCTCTCTGCCCTCCAACATCTATTTCCGCTTTATTGATACCTCATGACTTTTCGAGGCCTGTGTGGTATAGAATTCTCGATGAGTCTGTCCAAGTATTCCTCATTTGTATGAACTGTGTGTTCTGATATAACATTTAGTATATTATATCGGAGATTACTTCCTAGCCCACTCTTAAATTGAGGCAAAAAACTAAAGTAGGTATACGTGTGTTTCGACTTAAAATATCAAGTGCTTTCTAAGTGCAATTAGGAATAACGCCTTTACGACTTGGTGGACGATGCCTCAATAATGTCTGCTCGAATTCGCAACATTCCTCGTTAGGGTTTTGCTCTCGCTCTCTCTTCATCTATCGGGCTATATAACCAACAGGGGATCCCTGTGCGTCCGTTGGTTCTATCCCCGCCCATTAATTACCTCGAGGTACGCTCGCCTCGAACCCTAGACTAAAGTTGCCCACTCAAAATCGCCTTTCGCATTGACGAACCTGCCAACTTCCTGCGGGCTCTTCGCTGTCACACGTGGAAACTGTAGCGTGGCACTTTTCTGCGGTACCTAACCACTTGGAGTGTGCGTAGAAGTTTAATAATTCGGTTACGCGATGGTGAATGCTATACTTTTCAACAAATTGCTGAATATACGAAGATGGATAAAAGCACAATCCGTCGCATTTATTGTCCTGAAAAGAATCCATTGGTTGTGGAGAATCGAGGGCGACCGAGAGAAACTAACGAAAGGTTAATATTACACATTTTTATCTTACTTTGGCGACAAAATATTTTTAGAAAAATATTTTTAGATAAATATTTTTAGAACGGATCGACTCCTAGTTCGAAAATCTATAGAGAACTCAAAGCTAACAGCCCCAGAAATCCGTGATAAAGTGCTGGTTAAAAATTTTGAAACTAGTGTCCGAACGGTTCAACGGAGACTAACGGAGAATGGACTAAATGGACGGATTGCTGCTAAGAAGCCGTTTGTATCCAACAAAAACATGGAAAAAAGGATGAATTTTGCGCGAGAACATCTTGCATGGTCCGCTGCTGACTGGGCAAAGGTCTTATTTAGCGATCAAAATTTTAGGGTCAAAATTTAATTTAATACACAGCGATGGAATTAGATTTGTACGGCGCCCGATCAATGAAAGGTTTAGTCCCCGTTATACCATTGGTACGGTTAAGCATGAAGGAGGTTGTATAATGGTGTGGGGGCATTTAGTCTTTCGGGATTAGGTCCTATTCACCGAATAAACGGTATAATGGATCAGTATCGATATTGTAATATTATGAAAAATGTGATGGAGCCTTATGCTCGCCGGGTCATGCCTGTTGGATGGATATTCCAACAGGATAATGATCCGAAACACACTGCAAAGTCCGTCAAAAAATGGTTTTCCAACAATAAAATAAGGGTAATGAAATGGCCAGCACAATCGTCAGATCTAAACCTCATTGAAAATTTGTGGGGTGCGATTAAGTGTAAACTCAATGGACAGAAGTTTAAAAAACCCGATGAGTTATTTGCGGCTGTCGAGAAAGCTTGGCATGACCTTCCTGCTGCCCTTATCGAAAAATTCATACATTGGATGCCAAAAAGATGTGAGGCCGTCCTGAAAGCAAGAGGTGCCCCGACAAAATATTAGAATTTTTATTACTTTTCAAAAGTGGTAACTTTTTTGTCGTAACAATTTTGGTCTGTTAATTAATAAATACAACTTTAACTAAGTTTCACGCAACTTTTAATTCTCTTTCAGAACATGTATATTAAACACATACTACAGTTTTAAGTTGCTGTTAAAAGTAATAAAAATAAAGAAATCTGGAAAGTGGCAACATTTTTGTCCGCTACTGTAAATATCGTCGGTATCACTACCCGAGCGTTTGGAATTTTCAACTTGTTTCAGTTCCTTCCGGAAACAGCCCCTCATGTTCTGTATTTTTTTCTTTACAAATTGTTTGTCGGCGTCCGGATATGTAAGTTTGCAAAATGCAATCAGAGCGTCGTAACCTCTATCTTTTAAATTTTTATTTAAATAATCTTTTTTGGAAGTTGTTTTCCGCAACGCAGGATGTTGTTCATAAATTTCTATAAGTTTTGTAATGAATACTCTACTCGTGAAACGTGTGTCGATATCGTTAGATGACATTTCGACCTGTCGGTTTTATCTGCAGACAAAAACTGCACGTTAATGTTGAACAACTGTTTTGTCACGCGGTTGAAGACATGCACCACTAACACGCAGTTAAGTCCGCAGACTTGAAACGCGACGGATGAAAACCGCCGGGAAATCTCCCCGTGTGTGGCCAGCTAATTTCCTCGTCGAAAAATTTCTGGGTCGATTGTCTTTTATCGATCCACTTTTTGTGAAATTTGAGTTTTTATATGTAACAAATGTGATAGCTGTCCCTGTTACTACCACATTATTTATTTTATTGAATAAAAACGCAGCGTGTACAATAATAATCCTAATTTAATAATACATTTTTTGTACACTATTTTTTATATTTTCATATTTAAGCAGCTTCAGGTATACTCGCGACGGAAAATCCTAAAAAATCAAGACACCACTAAAATCCATCTAATAACACAAACTATTCCCCAAACTCGACTTAACACCACCACGAGAAACACGAAGGCATCCTCGATATTTCCACCACAAAATTGTCACGAATATTCAACCCGAAAGCAGCCCTACTGCAAGAGATTCCCTAGTCGCAGGATGTAACCAAGCCACGAGGCTTCTAGCGTTTCGCACTCGACTTTAATCGTCAAGTTCCACGGAACAATCGCCAGTCCCGCCAAAGCTTTCTTCTGTAGCCGTTGCCAGGGGTGGAATATACGTGTGCGCCAACCCCCTTGGAGGCGAAAGAGGAAGCGAGGTCGTGGTGGATGTGTGTAAAACAGGGCATATTTTACAGCGGTATGCCGCCAGCCAGGTGCCCTCATCTCGTTCACCTCTTTGGGTTCGGGCTTCTGGAGGGTTGAGAGGGCCAAGGGTGAGCGACCCTCTCGCTCTTGAAGCAAGATAGTAGCCTCTAATGGCTTCTCGTCCTTATTTCGTCATTTACCTATCCGCCCTGGCCAGTCCGTGGCTAAATATTTACTCGCCGAGTAAAGTAGCAGCCAATGCCAGGCGTCACTCTGCGAGGGGATTTCTAATTTTCGCGTATTCTCTTTCGTTAGAGGGGCTCGTCAGGCTTTTAGAAGACTACCAGACGGCGTCGATAAAAGGCGAGCGTTAAATCAACGTTCACGTTCATCGAGAATGTTGACGCGTTTGTATCCCTCGTTTAAATCCCTTGACTGAAATTGTGGGTTAAATAAAAATCAAGTAAGATGCTGTAATATAGTAGGTACTCTGTAGCTTCGTTCTCTACGTGCTATTTTTTTTTTTTTTTTTTTTTTTTTTGCGTTAAACACAGTTCCTCAGATAGTTCTAAACTTCCACAGACAGAACACGAGACTTCCATTATAAAAAAAGTTGCCTCGATGGAATCAGTGGAAGACAGTTTCAGTTGTAACATGCACCCAGCGAGAATCCTTGAAATTTCATTCGAATCAGAGGATGAGCAATCTCTTTAAAAAAAAAGTGCAAGCTTGCGATTCATTCGTTTGCACCGTCCACGATCGTTTTTTGTCGTACTAGGGAAGCCTTCTAAGTTCAGAGCATGTGAAACGCTTTTAATACATTTTCGAATTCCTATAAAGAAATTAGAACAGGCAGCCGTTGCTAAAAAAGCGAGGAGCTATGTAGAAAGAGCCATGGAACGCTTGAAAATTGAAGAAATTTGTTAATTACCAGTGACATACTTTTCGGTGGGTAATGATACTTGGTTTAGTCCTCGAGGAATGTCGAAATGTCGAGGAAAATGGTACATTTAATGAGTCTGAGAGCAGACAAAGTAACAGGCAAGTGTTTTCCTCCGAAAAACGAGATTGCTAGAGGAAAATGCAGAGCATCCTCGAAGTGTATGGTGTTTAATGAATGATTTTCCTCTTGGAGCGAGGCGAGCATTCAATTTCCATAGCTTTTCAGCTTCCGACAAACATCGCGTGGCAAGTGTGCTTTTTTCGTCCACTGAAGTCACTAGAATTCTTTTTTCACGGAATAAAAGGGTATTCTAAATTTCCATAACACATTTCTACGTTCACTTCGTGTTTATTTTCATCACGCAAGCAGTATTTCAAATTGTTCGATTCGATATTCGACACGTGTTCAGATAGCTTCTTTTGTACGTGATTGCTTAGAGCCTTGACATTGTTCCACAATTGATTTACGTTGTCTCCGCTTGTAAACCTTCGTGACCAGTGTAGCGGAAAGTTATGCAAATTGAAGGCACCTGGGGAATTCCACTTATTTTCATGTTTACCCGTATAAAATGAAATTCCAGCCAGTTGAGAAACGTAACCTACACTTTTACTTTTTGAAACTCGTACTATGTACGCGTGTGTTCACTCGTGATCTCTAGCGAACCCTAATCTCCCATCTTTCCCTCGCTGATAACATATTTTACTGAAAAATCAATAAACCTTTTGCGTAGAAAAGAAATTTTATCACTAAATTAAAATTCATTTTTAGTTTGCTTCAGTTGTCTAATATATCTTCGATATGTCTAGTAGATTTTAATAAAAATCTTCATCACTGCACTAATATCATTCCATTTGTCTACCCTTCCTTTAAGGGGTCATTCTGGTGATCACGCTGCAAAATTCAGGTTTCCTTCTCAGTGAATGCAATGAATAACAATGTCAAATTTTTTTTCATTTATTAGGTTACTTATAATGTATAATTGTGTTTTTCAATGTTATCTGGAGTTACAAATCGCGCCTTTGAAAAGACGGCGGGAGTGATTTCAGCTCACTGACTCGTCTGAAACAAGAAACCAAACTGATTCTTAATCATTATGAGTACCGCTATCGCAGCTGCCAGAATTAACCACGTAAGTCAACATTTAACAAAATGGCGCGCATTTGAACTTGAAGTAAAATGGAAAATTTCGATAGGGTAAAGGCAGGTAATATGGAACGGCACGTACTTAATATGGAACTTCGTAAAATTTCGATAACGAAATAACGAACTCTTCAGGCAATGGTGTATAGTAGATCCCTAGACACAATAGACGATGATACTGCCAATTGAGCACTAGTCGGGCATCCATTATCGAAAGAGAAACGTTTATATATTTCGTGGGGTGTCAAAGTTTCTGAAAAGTGCATCAAACAATTAAATATTGTAGTCAAGATATGTTAAAACAGTATTATTTTGATATAATTTATCATTAAATATGTGTGTTCTTGATTCTTCAACGATAGTTTACCAATAAAGTTACTTTCTTCCTAGTGTAATTCTTAATTTCTTGTCGGAACATGTGTGCACGTAATATGGAACATACCGAGTAACATAGATGAAATTGATAATGATGACGACGACGATGATGTGGAATGCTAATTTTGCGATGGCAATTATACAAATAATGACAATGAAAAGTAGATCCAATGTATTTGCTGCTTTCAGTGAGTACACGAAGAATGTGGGGCTTCCGACGTATTGTTCGCGTGCCCAACGTGTAGGAGACGCAGAAAGCAGAAATAAATTCCAAAAATTATGTATAATTATTTATTTACGAATTTCCCTGGTGTTCCATATTAGCACCCATTTTTTCGAACGGCCGATTTTCACTCTTTTCAGTTTTTTTTACTATAATTGCACGACAATTGGATTTTTTTTACATTTCACTATGTAAATATGTAAAAAAAAAAAAAAAAGAAAAATCCTCTACTTTTGACAAGCTTTTGAAATCAGATGTTCCACATTACCTGCCTTTACCCTACTTGAACTTTAAATGCGCACAATTTTGTTAAATTTTTAATTACGTGGCTAATTCTGGCACCTGCGATAGCGGTACTCATAATGCATAAGAATCAATTTGGTTTTTTGTTTCAGACGAGTCTGTGAGCCGAAATCACTCCCGCCGTCTTTTCAAAGGCGCGATTTGTAACTCGAGATAACACCGAAAAACACAATTAAAAGTGTATTTAAAAAATTGTTCCGTACACATTATAAATAACCTACTAAATGAAAAAAAAAGTTTGACATTGTTATTGATTGCATTCACTGAGAAAAAAAAACCTGAATCTAGAAAATACATATCTTCCTAATCTAAAATTATGACATACACAGGCTATTTGACACAAAAGGACAGAAGAAAATTTCGATCGTTTAAGATCAACTTTGACTACTTGACATGCAAATTATTAAATCGATCAACGTTGATCTCGGAATTAACCGTGTTCAGTTTATCGCGATTAAACACGAGGTATGCAAGCTATAGGAAAATGTGGATGGTCGAAGGGTACAGAGATAAGTGAGTTGCATGCATTTTCCTCCGCTTTATCAGGTATAAACTGTCGAAAGAGAGATTACAAAGTTTCGCTCGATTATGCTAATGATGGGCTGGCTTGTCGCCGAGCGACCTGAGAGTAAGCACCGTCGCCATCGGCGAATTTTTCTTCCGCTTCATCGCGGCCGAAACGGGACATGTCAGTATCAGGAATTCCTTAATACCGTTTATGCAGTCAACGGAATTTATATTTCTCGGGATAAATCGTCTGGCAACGCGCAACACTTTTCCCCAGTACGCCTAAACAGTTTCCTTTCCTTTCCAAGCCTTCAAGCGTGCACTTTACTTCCTTGCTGTTCCATATCGAGAAAAAAAATCGAGATTTTTCAGTCGTACTTAATTTCATCTTAACATCGGGAATTACATATTATTTTAAAAGCATTGAGAATATTCCTAAAAAACTTCGCCTTCTCTCCAAAAAACGTCGAATCTTTTCACTGTCACTTTAAATTCTACCACCCACAGTCTTTCTACAGACTTTGCAGAAGTGTTAAAAAATCGCCTGGCATCGCGTTCATTTTCTACTTAAACGCAGCTGCCGTACCTCTCCCGGGCGCAATTGACCCCCTACCCACGACTTCGCCCCCTCGTTCGCGAAATTCTGCTTCTTCAAGAAAGTCCTTCCCGTCGTAAACACGCCTTTATTATTCAACCTTCTGTCCGCTGCAAGTGCACGTCGGCCAACTAGAATGGCAAATTAGCCATGAGGAACAAATAGGCGTACTAAGCCTTTTCAGGGCCATGTGGGGAGAGGTAGGGTGACTCGAAACGGGAGAAAACTGGGGATGGAGGGAAGATTTCGAATGGTCAGTGGAGTAGGCAGCGTTTAATAGGACGGACAGGAACGAAGAGCTCTAGGAGACTATCCATCAACGTCGTGGCCTCTACATACAACACAGAGATATATCCTCATCTTTCTCTACTCTGCCCGCTCGTTATACAGAGTGTACCATAAAACTCTATCGACTTGATGATTGTCCTCAGAATCGGAAGATCGAGTTAAATTGTTATTTTTGGAAAATTTGGTTCAGGCGACCCTACCAGTTAGATTAGAATACATTTTCAGTGTTACTTTCTCGTTGGAATTTTTAAAATCACTTCTCTTTGTGAATGTAATCTTATAGCTTTCTAGGAGTTTGGTTTGGTTATCGTCTTCCTACTTATCTACATGCTCCGTTTTAACAGCAGACAGTCTTATCTGATGGTGCCTGGCGGACTCCGTTATGTGCCTATTAAATTGCTTTCGTGTAAAACCGTCAAGGTGCCCTGAAAACTTGCGAAAGTTATAGCGTAAATAGCTTGCGAGCTAGCTCTAGATCAAATTTCCCGAGATAAAGAGATTTTAGTCGATCAGCCAGCACTGGAAATAATCGGGGTGATCGAGTTATGTGGCTCACCCTGTACACGCGAGGAGGACCTGGAAGCAAAGTGTTGGTGAAATAGACTAGCGTGATGCTGGTATTACGATGAATCTCCCAAACAATCTTGATGCTGTCGCGTCTCGATCGAAGGTTTGTTATTTCTGTAATAGCGAGACAGATAGAGTGTTTCCTGACAGAGTTTAAGCTGACATTTCGCGGGGATGTTTGATTAAAATGGGTAAAATGGGTAAAATGGGTAAAATGGGTAAAATGGGTAAAATGGGAATCACAATTGGGTTGATTTGTGTATAGTCGTGACTTTGATCGCAAGTATTTTACACACTGGACGAGGCACAGCACTTGCAACGAGCAAACGTCGTTTTGTTAAAACACTTGTAGAGAGTGTGAATGAGCAATTATGAGTCTGTGACGGTTTACAATGATTTTACAATTGCGAACACACCGGCTCGCGACACGTGGCCTCGCGATCGTGCCTTTACGACGATTCACGAACAATCGATGAGAGCACAGGTGAGAAAGCTTGTTTGAGCGGTACAGTGATTATGAAATGCACTATAATAAGCGATTTTATTATATCAATTAAACGATTTTATTCGGCTTCGATCCTCTGTTTGCTTCATATCTGAAAACTCAAAGTTAAACCAATTCCACCAATCCAATCGTCTTGTAGCTTTGCAGGCGTGCGTAGTTTGGATGACAATATAATATATTGTTAATTAAAAAAAATAACCCCGAGGGGTGAAAAAATTATCCAGTCATAATAAACATTACAAAATGTGTGAAATCCCCACAAAATTACCTTTTTTAAAAAAAGGTACAAAAAAGAGCGCCAAGTATATAATCTCATCAAAAAGAGTGCCATTTAAAAACATTGTCGTAAATTAATATAAATTGATTTATGTGCTATATTTAACTTTACAGAAGTAACGATATAGAGAGAAAATGTATTAAATAATATTAAGCAGATATGTATTTTTATACACATAAATATTTTATTCGATTCAAAATACTTGGCGCTGCTCTTCGAATTGGTGTTGACATTTGAAATATGTACCTGCAACCATTGTCCTCCGACCAAATATCTGCCTCCACGAATTAGGACGTCTCGCATCTGGTGCATTGCATCCTGACGCACCTCTCGCGTCGCATTACTATGCGATTAGTTTCGACTCGCATCTGGCGCGAAGGAACTAATATGTACCTACTTGGTTTTTGTACGAATACATTCACTTCCTGTATTAAACATGTGCAATTTAATACACCGACACTCGTCTATTAATTATCTCTACTAATACTTGGATCGAAAATCGAACTTGAACTTCAGGGGAGGTGAAGAGCAAAGTTCGGTTAATTCGAAATTAAAAGGGTAGGTTGTTAAAAAAATATTAAATCTGAACCACGAGATTAGGCATGATAAGTAGTGAATTGATTACGTGTGATACTATTAAAGAAAATTATTTCCCAGAGTGTTCTCTTTAATATTAAACTGAAAATCGAATAAACTCTATTAACACGCAACAGTTATATTCCACGTAACAGTAGAATTCCACCAGACGAAGAACTCTTCTGCCTACGAACGAAAAGTTTCGATAAGTACCCAGGAATCCGCAGGAACTTTGAGCTGCAAACAGAAACTTGTTCCTCGAGCTATTCTATCCCGTGCGGCCCTTCAATTTCCTCGGAATTTCACCGTGAGGAAAGTATCCCGGGGGCAGGACGAATGCTTAAATTAGTAGGTCGCAGCGAGAGGGAAGACAATTCCCTGCGTCGAGACGCTTCAGCGATCGTTAGCCTGTTAATGTCCGTGACACGCGCGAAATTAACGGTTGAATGGCGAATTATAGTGGATTTACAGCGACGGTAAAGGACAGATGGCACTTCTGGCCAGACTGTTCGCCGACTGCTCCGTGAAAACGGAGTGTGCTCTTGGAAAACGGATGAGTGTCTTCTGCACTGATAATGCTGGTCACTCGAAGTTCGCGTAATTAAGTCGCGGGCAGCTTGAAATCACGACGGTGACCCGGTCCCTCAGCTGTCGCTTGATTGATGTGTACCGGTTTTCCTATGTATTCTTCAGTTTGAAGTCTCCTTCGGTTAGCATGAAAATATATTGCAAAAAAGTCTTCAAGTGCCCTGAAATGGGCAACGAGGAGTGACGATTATGATTAATTAAATAGTTCTGTGGCTTAAAATATAAAATATGAATTTCAAATGACTACGATCCTTGATTTTAGAAATTTACTATTACCCGACGACAAATTCAGAGTTCTAGCAAAACGTAGTGTTAGAGAAGCAGCGAAGCGGAGCTTCAACAGCACGAATCGTCGATCGGACGAGGCTCTGTAAATGTGTCCCTGGAATTTCGGCAGTCGAGTCGGCTAGTTTGGCGTAACGCGGTTAGATTGGATCCGAGATGACGGAAATAGAGCCAGCAAATCGAACGAACGAGATTATGGTACCGGCGATGAAGGATAAAGTGGCTGGAACGAGAGCAGCCGTGGAGCCTCTTTGCCGATTCCTCGATTCTTCTTCGTATCTACCCTCGACTTTGATCCACTTCCTGGGAGAAGCTGATTCGATTCTATCGCCCTCTTCCTGCCATTCTCTGGCTAGAAATCGCGTTACGAGTAAAACGTTCGCGCGCTGCAAACGATAGTAAACGATTCGGGATGTTAGCGGCACACCGTCGCGATAAATAAAGCCAGCAACTTGCAAGGAAAGCCCTCTCTGCCGTCTGGCAGATTCGAAACTCGAGCACCTGTGGCCGACTTCCAACTACCTTCGAGCTTGTCGGTTCAACCAATACTTGGAGGAATTAATTAGAAACATCCCGATTCGAAATTCCCATCGGATCACTTGATATGCGTGGATTCGTGCAACAGCTGCCGAAGCAACGCTGGCGATGAAAATTGATGTTAGAAGTATTTCAAAGATTCAGGGTACCATGACCCAAAGAGAATTTCAGAGCTTTCACGCTTTCACGCTTTCATGCTTGGGAGTAAAGGGCACACTGTGCAAATTGCAGTTGAATCTCATTTGATCGAAAAGCTAGATATTTTTTATTTCAAAGCCTTTTAGCACTGTGTTACCATTTATCCTGCCGCACCCACCGCCTATGTACTCCTAATCCTATGTTTTCCTACTCCTGTGTTTCATAGGCTACAGCAGCTATTAACAGTCTCGAATGCAAAATGGTATTACCCACATTAACATTTGGATTTTTATTAAAATTTCTTTCAGACGGCGGCGTGGTGGGTGGTTCGAGGGCTGGACCGGTGGTGACCCTTCACACGTTGGAGCTGACACAACGTGGTAGAGTTTTGCTGCAACTTGCACCACCTGAAACAGCTCGGGCGTATCTGCCGCCTGAATATCGACCGGGCCGCGTATATTCGGACACCGATTCGGAAAAGGTACGCGATTCTGATTATACGCCGCTTTAACTTCCCACTGGAGTTAATTAGCGGGCCACGCGATCCGAGGGGGGAGGATTTTGTGAACCGGAGGATCGATAGTTGATTGAAATCCAAGTGGTCGATTGGACGTATTTATTTTATATTATTGTACTTGTTTAAAATTGTCTGAGAAAATTGTTTAGAGAAATTACAGAGAATAAACATTATAGAGAAATTATTTATATTATACTGTGCTAAAATGTATTTTGATATTTGAAAGCTTTTTAATGAATTTTGGGGATTGAATTTTAAACGACACATAGTAACAAATGGATTGCTGAATATTAGTGCAGCAAAATTAATGTTAAATGTACTTAGAGACATTTTAAAATCATTTTTTTCAAGCTTCCTATTTACGACGAGAAGTATTTTACAATATTTGTCCTCAAACCATGCATTCCATAATGAAATTGTCAAGAACAGATATCTCTATGAATGCTTCGCGATACTAGTTCGTATATTTCAATGTTCGACTTCCTTAATAAGTACAGTTTGTATACCAAGGGCTAGTTCCGTTTAAATAAATAAATAATAATAATAATAATATTTCGCAGTATCAAACGGTACTACTTTATCACTATTTTTAGTAATGACAAGTGATCGAAGTCTCTTTGAACCTAATAACTTCTAACGAGATACTCACCGAACGAACTTTCATAATTTCCTAATTAAGCCTCGTTCAGTTTACGTTTACGTTTACGTTTACGCGACTTGGTGCTCGTTCTCGGTAAGCTCTGCTAAATCACACCGAATTTCCCCCCTCGCTCACTCGCGCGTAGACATTTTTAACTGAATAGCGGCGTTTCAGACGAAATTAACGCGAGTCACCGTGTTTGCAACCCGATAATTAATCGCGGTCGATGTGTAACGACGTTTTATACAATCCGACAATTTAGCGCAGAATAGCGTGGAAAGCGAACGGCCAGGCAAATTGTTTATCGGGGAAATTAGCGGCCCCCTTTTTTCGCCCGCATTCATCGTTTCGCGCGAACTTAATCGTGTGCAAGCTCGCTGTTTTTGTTTCCCGATTGTCGATGGGTAGGGTAATTTCCGGTTTGTGCTATCGATGTTCAGTTGAGTCCCATGTTAGCTTGCACCGATATTGAAGTGGAATAGAATTTTTAAATTAAACGCGGGAAGTAAATGAATTCAAAGCAAACAAAAGGTGTGCTGGTGATATTCACGGCTGTGTCTGAAGTCATGTTAATTTACTTCGTTGACATCAGCTTTTTATTCACAAGGGAGTACTCGAAAATGTACATATAACCGCAAGGGAAAATGGAAGATTCGTTCCTGAAGAATTTGAATAAAATGCTTAACGAAGTATGAAACCTCTATTTTTACTTGAATATGGATGCAGTACGGTATAATGTAATGCAATGAGGGAAATTGTCAGCCCGCGCACAATATACATTAGCAGTAATAATTCTTATTGAATCACAGGAGGAAAGCAGAGAAACTGCTGCGGATTTCGCTTCCATTGTGCGATTCCTCTTCCTCCCTATTTCCCTCGGTTTTCGTTATTTACTCGTGCAGGCGTGTCTATTGCATTTTGCTTGTAAACTAGTGTTTACCTCCGGACACCGAGAATTCTTTATTCGATAAACTTTATTTCACTGTTATCCGCAAGCCAATTATTTCTCCTGCGTTGGCAATGTACTCCCCTTAACATGGTGTCAATTGTTCCACGAGAATCCTTCGTAAAAATTAATATCCTTTTCTAGATAACAGAAAAAAAAATTATGTGCGATATCCGCGAATGTCTCAGCTTTGAATTCCACGAGTCTGTAATTAACGCGGAGCCAATTTCACGTGCGATTTGCTCAGCCAATTAACGAACCAAGCGTTGATACCTTTTTTCTTTAGCTGCTTGACGAAATATATACCCTTACGTAATTTAAGGACGGTCCCTAATGATAGTTAGTTATTCGCCGGAGCGACGTAATTCCACAGCGGATATCATTTCTGGAGGATCTGATGCGCGCAAGTAGTCGCTCGTGCAATTTATGCAAATGGCTAGTCGTGCGCTTAAAATATAAACAGCTTAGCTTTCCTACAAGTTGCTTTCTTTAAAGGTGTAAATGATAAATACCTAGGTGTGTTTCCAAATCAAGGAGCTAGCATCGACAGATTTCTAAAAACTGTATTATTTCTGCATATCGTTAAGGATAAAAGCTCGTAACTTTGACATTATTAATGTAAAAAAAGAAATTGAAAATAGGAATCATTAGAATAAACTCTTTATTAAATAATAGTATATATCCATTTTTTAAATACAGTAACAAATACAAAAAAACGTACGATTTAATATATGGTCCGTTTTTACGGTTTTGGGTAAAACCGGGTATCATACTAAAAACTGGCCCTAGCTCTTATAACAACGGAATTCGTCCAATTCTTCAGTCCCCCAACCAGTGCCGCCTTCGTGAGCCCACTTACAACGAGTTGTAAGTACACTGCTCCGAACCTTGGTTCAATTTCGATGAACCATAGGATTCTTGGACGTAAATACAAATGTCTTCACCGTCTTCGTCACCACTGTGTTATCATTATCCTTCCGTATTTTGTTTAATTTTCTGGTTTACTTTCTCTTTAGTTGTAGTCCTTTATTCAGATTTAGTTTAATGTAGATAACTTCCTATTTTTCGGGTACCCGGTTTTACCCCGTACGGTTTTGCCCCAGCATACAATTTTGTAAATATTACGAATTATCAACGATACCAGACGGAAGTACAAACAAACTGTCTTGGTTATTTACACTTTACTATGCAACAATTAACATAATTCACAGCAAAAAGTATCTACCCGAACACTGTCGAAAGTGTTTGAGTTTCCTTAATGATCGGAAATTAGATCAGAGCCTTCGAAAACACACGATACGAGATGGATGAAATATGTTTAAGGCCGTTTTAACAATAACAGTACTTCTCGGTTTTACCCAGCTACCCGGTTTTGTCCTAATTTCCCCTAATTTCCCCTAATTTCCCCTAATATATTTCACAATCTCAGGGTTCGATTTAATAACAGCGCACCCCTCGCCGAATCTCTCCTATTACACCACAAAATCAACTGTTCTGTGTTTCTCCATACTTATTTTATTAATGCACGCGATAAGGTACTATCGTAATAATTGTGAAATTCGCTGCTTTCAGATGTGGATGTACTCGCTGGGAAGGGCATTATTGGACACGACTCCAAGAGTCGCGGCGCTGACAGGAACCGTTTCCGTGTCACCCTCGTCGGCGCTCCAGTCTGTTTTAGCCGCCATGACAGAACCCGATCCGCGGCGACGAGCCTCCTTGATGAATCTTCTAGACGTAAGCCTGCAAATCCAGTGAAAATTGTTTCCCACCGTTTCCCAATCTCCCGTCGACGCGAGATCTGTCGCGGGGATCGTGGGTGGATTCTATTCGCTCTCTGTGACCCGTGTGTTCGAGAGTTATGCGTGTTGCCCTAAAGTGTAACTGCACCGCTTCTTGATAGCTGTATCCGTTGGTGTAAATTTCACTGGTGTCAGGGTGAGAAATGGAAAGAGAAAGAATTTTTTTTATTTCTTCATGGTTTAGAGAAAAATGTAATGTAACCTTGGGCGATTCTCAATTATTTGGTTATATTGTTTTGTCTTGATAAATTTGTGAAACTCTAGACTTCCAGAGGTGTTCCAAACAGATCGCACATAAATATTCCGTGCAAATAGGATTCTGTTAACAGAAACTTAGTGATTCCTATATTCGGCACGTATCGAGCACGCCCGAACTGTAAATTTTCGATACACGTGTAAACGAACACTTACGTCGAACGTGCGAAATAATTCGATAGATATCGCCTCGCTATTCGATATTTCATTCCGCGTCGCTCGGCTTCGATATTTTTCTATTGGGAAATCACATCCGTCACCGTGACATCTGGTGGCGAAAGTAGAACGCAATTCACATCAAGTACACTCTTCAATTCCTCCAAGTACACGTTCATCTTCATCTTCTATAAAATTCCGTTGGGCAGGCTTTGAACCTGCCCAATCGCATATACTTTGATTAGGAAGGAACATTTTCGCAAATAACTGCAATACCCCGCATATATCTTGTACCCATCACTTCCCAATTGTGTGCGCCTCCTTCGTCGGAACCTATCTCTATGTACGCTCCTTTGACACACAAATATTTGAATATGTTGGAATCTTTAGTGATGTTTAAACGTACCTCGAAGGATCTTTGAAAATTTTGAAAAATGTCTAACTCTTTTTCAATACATTATAGCTATGGTAGTAGCAAAGGGATGGGAATGAGGTTTACGGTGCTTATAGAGTTGACATTTAAGTTTTAAGAAATAATTATTTCACTTTAAAAAATAAAAAATTTCAACCATTTTTGTGCAATTATTTTAAACAAATGCAGGTTTTTAACATCGAGTGCGATTTTAAAAATCTGAGAAGTAGAATAGTTCTATCCTTCCCCTTGATGGACAAATTTTCAAAAATATGGACATTTTAAAATTAGCCCTGTAAAAATTGCCGATTTATAAGTTGACAATTTGTAAAAAACTGAAGAAGGAAAACTTTTACTGTTTTTTATACACGACAGAATAGGGTAACTCAATTTTTAGTGTTCGCGATACTTTCCTTGAAACGAAGGTGACCCCCAGTTTTTTAAATGGAATGCTATATATTTGATTATCCAATATGAAAGCGACTCTTCGAGACAAATTCAACCATATGGTATACTATGGCCTTCAAGGCTACACATGGTTAGGAAAATGAAATAAATATATCGAACTATCTATCTATATAGTAGATTGAATTTGACAGTCGCTTTCATATTGGATAATCAAATATATAGCATTCCATTTAAAAAAACTGAGGGTCACCTTCGTTTCAAGGAAAATATGCGAACACTAAAAAATTGAGTTACCCTATTATGTTGTGTATAAAAAACAGTAAAAGTTTTCCTTCGGGTTTTTACAAATACTTACCATATTCGAGAACACTCTATAAGAATAACAGATATAGCCGCTTGGCCGCTACGAGTACCGTACAATTTTAAAATGTCCATATTTTTGAAAATTTGTCCATCAAAGGGAAGGATAGAACTATATTCTTTTTTTTTCAGATTTTTAAAATAATTGCACAAAAATGGTTAAAATTTTCCAAATTTTTTAACTGAAATAATTTTTTCTTGAAACTTCAATATAAGCACCGTATCTTCTCTATAAACACCGTAAACCTCATCTCTATCCGTTTACTACTTCCATAGCTATAACGTATTTAAAAAAAAGTTAGCACTTAACTTCAAACAGCTGTAAAATCGACATTTTTCCAAATTTTCAAAGATCCTTTGACGTACGTTTAAATATCACTAAAGACTGCAACATATTCAAATTTCAGTAACATCTGAAATGTTACTCCGAAAAGTGTCCGATTTCGCGTGATATGTCCCTTTTATCCAAATTTATAGCAAATTACGCTAGCGGAGCGTTTTTCCGAGCCGAAAATTAATTTCCATGTCACGGTCAGAAACAAGAAACAACGCAGTATTATCTTCAACCTCGATCACGATTGAAGAAGCAGCTGCACTGGAGTTGAATCGGATGCTTATACGGTGGAAACAACGAGAAAATGTCAGGGGCAAACGTTCCTGGGCATAATAATGCAATATCCTAGCTATAAAATACAGTGGCTCGTGTTATTGAAATTTGTGGACCGTCGTGTGTCGATGTCGAAGCTAAACTTCTGGTTATCTGATCGAATAAATCAGAAAGTAACCTACAGCTACGAATTGATTTTACGTAGGGGAAAGGTGGGATAGTTGATCGTTGGGGATACATGATCACATCAGTTTTTTAATTAATATATTGGCAGTTTGTGCCTGCTGTCACGTTATCATGATAATGTTTGCATTATCGCAACACTTGACGTTGCAGTTTTCTTGCGGGAGTGTAGAATAATGTAGTTTGAAGCTTCGATCTTATTTGCAGCCAAAAAGTAAATATTTCGGTCACCTTGTTCGTCCTCCTTTTCGACTAAATGTTCCGTTTTCAACGATTTAAAATATATTTAGTAAGAACAGCAATTTCTGGTCTATTAATGCTATTTATTGATTGATCTAAATATTTAAGGTAAGTTGAATTTTTCACCTTTTCAACTTTTCTTCATCGTCATCTGCAGCAGATATCTAAGTGGAATGTCTTTTAAGAATGCATTTGTGTTGCTTTATGTCATAGAGTTTAATTCTTCGGTTTTATTTTTTTCAGTAATTCTTTCAAGTTAGTTAGAGTTTACTTTCCTTTTATGATATTCCTTTTATTTCGCGCTATTGACTAAGATAATAAATATTTTTTAGAAAATTAATTTGTTATTTACCCTTAAAGTTCACTGATCAAGTCTCCCCTTCAGTGGGGGATACTTGTGCCTAACGTCACTGCCGGAAAATGTCTAAATTTAGACATTAAAATTAGTTTTCAACCCTCAATTTTGTACAAGTATATTGAGAATACTCTAAGAATCACAACTTAAGTAATTAAATACAAACAAAGTAAACCATTATAATTATTTTAATAAAAAAGCAAAACTGTGATCAACTATCCCACTTTTCCACTACATCGAACACAAGAAATTCAAAGTTTCCTTAGTCAACTATTTTCATCAGAGGGTAGTATATCTCACTGTTTAAGTAAGCAGGAAATTTATCAACGTTTACCCATAATTGTTTTCGCTAATAAGTTACACTCCGGAAGTTTATGCAAATATATGTATAATTTTATAGGAAACGGCTAACCAAGTGGGACTTTGATAAAAATATTTTTCGTAAATTAGAGAGTTTTAAAAATATATTTTTTATTTTGCATATTTCTGCAGTATACTGATAAGAAATTTGAAATCGATAGGCACCTTGTGATAACATCAAAGGGAACTCCATTAATGGTCACACTAGTGTCGTTAAAGAAATCCTCACGAAATGGCTATAGGATGTTACGAAATAGAAGTTGTATCGACATGTAATAGATGTTGTATTAACAAATAACACAGATGCTGGGCCACTCTCCGCAGCATTTTGTATCACACGAAGTGCTACGAAATAATTCTGATAGCGATCGAAATGGCCTAAGTACTTCTCTGCAGATGGCTGCATGTAAAGTGGATATTCCGTTAAATCGTCTGCAGCAAAGGGCCAAGGATTACACAATTACATCGCTGGCGTCGCCGCTGTCGTGGCGCGTTACCGATACAAATTTAATTAATATCGAGTCCGTGAAGGGCAGAACGATCCGGCGAACAGAGGCGAATATGACGAACTTAACGCGATCGCAGAGAGCACTTGAGCGCTTGCGGAGGCGGACACGGGTGCTCGATTTAATTGTATTAGGTACCTAACTATCGCGCGAACGGAATGGTGGAAAGAGAACGGGATGGCAGTCGACCGTACATAACCCGGACCTAACATGGACCTACTACTTCCAGAGAATTACAAAAACTCGGAGGTATAATAAAAATAAGCTGATTGTGCAGAAATCACACTATGTCAATCGATAAATTTAATTGTCGTTTTATGCTTAAAATTATTTGTGGTTTAGTCGGGAAAATTATAGAAAAACTCATACCGCAATGATATGTAACTGTAAAAAAGTTTGTGTGGTGAGTACTGATAGGTAAGGGTGGTGTTATTAGAGTTTTGACGATAGTGTTAATGATAGATATTGATAATGTGGACTGTCGAGAAGACGTGAGATGTGTTTAAAATGAAAGGCGTATAAATTGCTGTGTTAATAGTATCGCTAATGAGGAAAATGAACTATTGAAAAATTCATGTGACGGGGTAGGTAACTTGTTACATTATTCTTTAATGCACCGTCGTCAGTTATTGTGCAGAGAAATGGGTTACATCTCGTTACAGAGGTAGCGATGATTACGGCATCAGCATAATGGATTTTATTAAGGTTGGTGGTACAGAAAGGTCTTTTGTTTTATATGGAAAATAAATCTTATGATTCTCTGGGGACGAAGTACTCTCTTCGCGGGTACAACAACTTTTACTTAAAACACAAACTTTTAAAATAACTATCGCATGAGAAGTTACAGAGGAAGATAGTTCCAGTCACGTTGCATACTGGGTCTGACCATATATGATCCTCCTCCACTTGATCTCCTCCACTGTGCCGCTGTCTCGCGCTTCAGTCTACAGATTAATCATATCTTCCCATATTATTCTACTTTTACTATAAACATTATCACGAAAATTCTGTTAAACAGAAGTTAGCTTAATGCACTTAAAAAGGAGAATAGTTCTTCCAAATTTGTTAATAAAATAGTCGAGGTTTTTTGGGTTGGAATCGGTGCAACACTCGACACAAAATTGCTGGGACTTCGAATTCCTGGCGTCATTCACGAAAAAACAGCAAAGTCGATGAAATTTCCATTTTCTGACTCAAGTTGCAGAAATAGCAGGTCTCGGGCAGACAATGGGTAGAGGAAATGTCTTGCGATTACCACGGATGGCTCTCGATCTCGCGTGACGTCGTCTTCGCGAAAGTTGGTCACTTTTAATAAAGCTATTCGTTGGCGCGATCGTAATTCATCGGTTGCACCTGAATGACCCGCGAAATTGATGAAATCCCGAGGAACCCCCACCAATTTCAGCGGGGACTCCGCCACCAGCGATAAATTATCCCCTCTGTGATCGTTTGCTTCGTCGGTCGACTGCTATGCAGATGAAACCGAAGACAGAGCCCCATGAGGCTAGATGAAAAGTAATGTGGGTGGAAGGGATATAAGTACATATTCATAGTTAATAGAGCAGATATACTTGACACATACTTGATACACACTCTAGTGTACTGTATAGCTATACCCTCAAACCTATGAACCGCTAGATGTGCTTCTCATCAATTTCTACAGACCCTGAAAGACCCAAAACTACCCACCTTGTTCTACTCAAAGTCCTTAGACTGTACAAATTTACCTAATTGTAGAGTTAGAGAGACCCATACTTTGAATTCTTCAAATATTAATCTCAGTATTTCGAACATCTCCATGGACTCCTTGTATTCAATATTCAATGGTAAACTACTTTCATCCCTGAGGACGTCTTCACACGAGACACTTTGTAATTTGCACACATTTTGTGTGTTAAGCTAAGTGAATAGAGCTGATACAGTAATTGTGAGCCACAGGGGTGATCTTACATTTTTGTGTGACAGGGTCTGCGTTCAGGACTTGGATGTACATATGTATAATACTCCTTTCACCCATAATACACTTTCGCTGGCAAAATGAACTGCGTCGTCCTTCCACGAATGCCGGCGATAAATTAACGTTATTGATTTTACGTTTGTCACCAACGATCGACTTTTTTCCCTCGGACGATAGTACGATGTGATATGGGGGTCAGGTATCTGAACTCCGTTTCGTGGACGTGAAAGAATTAGATGGTGGCTTCGGGGTTTGAATCGCGCAGTCTTCGTACGATTTGAAACACTTGTTTTGTTTACATTAAATTTGAGAAATTGTTTGAGTTGATCTGTCTTATTCTTGGTGAAATTTTGAATTGTTTCTTATGATTGTCGTCCAAATTGTTATTTCTCAGTGGTGACTAAAGTTTGCAAGGCACCATGGTTCCTTTTCTTTCGTGGAAAATTTAGAAAACTTACCGGGAGAATGCCTGTGTAGCGATGCTTCAGCCATGCCATGAAAATATACTGCTCGAAATAATTGATGAGTGGAATGATTTAAATGAACGAACTAAATTTCTGGAATAGGCGTAGAGGTATAAAATCTTCTGGAACGCTATTGCACGTGGCACGAGACTTTAGTGTTTTAAAAAAGCAGCACAACTTCAATCCAATTTCTCAGAGAGTAGTTTCCGTCGTCGAGGAAAGTAATTAAACCAATTTCAGTGTTGTGTCGAACTCAAGTTCTCATAATTATAACTTGATAACGAATCTGACTGTATTATCGCGTAATTAAAAGTCTTACAATTATGTTTCTGCGACTCGAAATGAAGGGCGTGTTCGTAGAAACCTACTTTACTAATGTTAATCTGTGTTAAGTAGGATATTTTTCACTCTTGAAACACCAAATTTGCAATCGCGATTTATTCTTGGGAATTATTTTAGATTCGTGCTTCTACATTAGTGAAACACCAATCCGTCACAGTACATCGAAGAATTACAAGTAATATATTTCAACCGAAGAGTATACATGGATCGTTGAAGCAATTTTGTTAAAAAATTCTTGAGCTGCCTCGAGCAGAATCTACGGGGTTCCTTTGTCAGCCCTCCCGCGACGGTGGCTAGACGTATGAAAAATACAAAGGAACTTCTTCCAACTCCGTGTTCACCGAGAATTGCCTTTCAAAGACAGCCACGTATCCAAGAGTTGGCTTTTGTCGTTGCAGAACAGTGGCACAATGAAGCGATAATAGGTTGAACTTGCCGAGCAGCTTCTCCCGTTGATATCGTGGCTCACGGAGTCCACGGAATTCGGCGTCGGAAACAATGGTGTTTCCCCCCTCCCGAAACTAATAGTTTGTCTGATGAGGGTGGCAATTCCGAAATCGGATAATCAGACTGGTCGCGTAACACGACAAACACGCGTGTACAATCTCGTTAAGCACGCCAGGGATTGGTAACGGTATCGTTTCTGAGGAACTTGTGAATCTAATAGAACATTTGCCCCGCTCCGGATGGCGGGCGATAGTAGCGGGGTGTAATTAATGAATTATGTTTTACTAAATGCTACACGAGTTTTGGAATTTTGTATCTGATCGCGCTGTGGCTTATAGGTGTTGTTAATGGTTTTCAACATGTCTGTGTTGAAACTATGATAATAGCACAGATATTGTATGATCTCTCCTACAATTCTCCTACAATCTCTCCCCCGCAATTCTAACAAAAGGACAAATTTGTCCTATGTTGCAGGTGATATCCGAGTATTGCCGTACCCGGCTGCAATCAAAGCCTTTCACCCACATCGTAATGGACATGTACCGAGAAGTGGTGAAATCGCCGCAGTTCGCTGCACGGAGGCGCGTAGTCTACCAGCAATTTAATCCACCGCCGCCGCCTCTGCGAAATCCTTTGGAAAGGCCAGAACAGACTCGTCGTCAGAGCAATTATCCCCATCACCACCAGCAAGCCCCGCAGCAGCACGAGCCACTGCAATCGACCCACAGTCAGCCAACGAGTCATCGTCAACACCAAGATCGCCCGTACCACTCGTCCACCCACTTCAACCCTGCCCGCCAGTGTCAACAGGATCAGATGCAACGGTCCCCGAGTCAATTCCACCTGCATCGGCACCAGCAGCTTCAGGAGCCTCCCCAGCAGCCTCGGATACCCAAAGCGCACCATTTCCCCCATCGTCACCCAGCGAAAGGTGCTCTGTTCAAGCTTCAGTCCCAGAACTCTCACTCCCACCCGAACCTGGCGAGCCTCTGCGGCCAGCAGTCGCAGCAGCATCGACGTCAGGAGGTGAACGCGGAGGATCGGAGGGGACAGTTTCAGTCCCAGCTGAACGTGCAGGCTAGCGGACGCCAGGTTGGCCCGGCCATCCACCATCAGCGACGCCACCATCATTCGAGAACGTACTCCCAGCCAGTGTACAGCAGGCTGCAGCACACGAGGAGCAGCGGCAACCTACCGACGACGATTGTCGACGAAACCAGTCCCGGAGGGAACGTTTACAGCGACCCTATTTACGCGCTGCCCGTCAAGCCTTTCCTCAGCTCGCAAGACGTCAGGGTAAACGGGCTGTCCGTCAAGCCACCTGCCGGACATTGTAACGAGGACGCTTATGCAGGCACGACGATCACCAGGTACCGTCTCATCCGCTCTCCTGCACCTCTCCCTTAATCATCCTTGCGATTACTTTCCGCGAGGCGGCAAGTGTTTGTTCAACCCTTTAATCGAGATGTCCCCGTTTCGCGGGCTGTTAGCAATGCATGCGCGTTCATTTCTGAGCGAGGGTGTAATCAGCGAGGCTCGCGTTTCGTTTTAATTCTGGGACGAGGGGCCATGACATCGTCGCGGGTAGATGTGTTTCATGTCAGAAACGCGGTTAAACGCTAAGGAAGGAAACGTTTCGAAAAGGAAGGATACCTCTCTAGCCATTCCAGAGTGGGAAACTCTTGTTTCGATCATTTGGTGAGAATGTAGGGATAGGTTCGAACGGATCGCGAGTATTTTTGTTCGATTGGGAGCTAGTTGCTTCCGAGGAAGTAAGGATTAAGTATCTTCATTCCCTTGATTCCTATGTTTAACCCGTGGAATATTTATCACTTCTTTTCAAATACTTACTGTATCGCTTGAAACAACTTAATAGTACAAACTTCCCTCGCACAGGCGGCCGTCAGCAGCAGGGTACTCACATCCAGACATAGCTACGTCGGCCACGGACCGTGCACGGGAGGAGATTTATGGGAAATCAGCGGGAAGGGGGAATCCCGCGTTGCGCAGGCAACACTCGAATCCTCAGCTTCCCAGCAGGGAGCGGCAGGAGGAGGAGGAGGAGGAGGAGGAGGAGGAGGAGGAGTTGAAGAGGTTTTCTGAACAGAACCACGCGTCCAACGATCACAGATGCCCCGGCAGCGAGAGGAAAGAGGAGCAGGTAGTCCAACAACAAAATCCAGTGTCTTCCATAAGAGTGAGGAGCGTTCAAGGACCGCCGAAACCTCCGCGAATAATCACCACCTTGAAAAAGGCGACGTTCTCCGACGTCGAAAGTAGCAAATCGGAGCCACCGGCGAAACCACCCAGGTAACTGATTTTTACTATTTTGTAGTTAACATTTACACTGTTTTCGCCTGTGTAATGTGGCGCAGAAAGAACAAACGGATGCTTAATCATTGAAAAAATACTTTGGAGTTTATAAAAATACTTTAACTTGCTCGCATTTGATATTTCACGAAGTCTAAGTAATTTTTCGAATGTTAAGAATACCTTGACCATTTTCTATTATTCAAGTCACTCTTACTTTTCACTTGAATACTTATTCAGTTTCCCTTTACTTTCTCTAATCGTTCAAATCAGGCAAGGTAGCCTAAAGCCCCTAAAAATGACGGAATTTAAATTTACCGAAAGATTCTTTAAAAATAACACTGTCGTTAAAGTTACAAACGTTAAACCACGACCCCATGTTAATTCCGTTCTGGACCAATTACGTCCGTGACCCCCGCGCAGTTCTTCGAGTTCAATAGCGCATCCCGAAGACAAAATGGATGCCCGATAGCCTCGGATCGAGATGCCCCTGTGCATCCGAGAAATTTACAACCACCGTTCTTGCTCGTACTTTTCCGTCGGAATCTCATGAATCTCGAGGCGAAGACGGGGCGTTAAATTAGAGTGGAGAGCGGTGCTCAGCAGTCAAACAGTCCTTCGGTTACTCTGGCCCCCTTTCCCGAGCCCGCATTATTAAGTTTGTCCCCCGAGTCATACGTCCGCGTTAATATATGCTTTCGAGCGATCTGGGTCGCGCCACCCCCGTAACCCAGCGCCCTCAAAGAGAAGAGTGCCTGAAGACTGTGTTCGCGCCTCGAAGCGGAAGGACACAACGGCGTTTGCCAGCTAGAAAGCCCTCGCGCAGCTATCCCGTAAACGGCGGGGGGTTTCTTTCACTGATTTCAGACTTATGTGATGCCACGACGCAACACCCTTTCTAACGACACCAAAGAACGGGTGTGCTGTTTCACTCGCGAGAACGAAGTGATTAACGGGGATTTGGCTTTTGCTTTTGGCGCTGTCGATTGAAGTGCTGGGAGAAGGCATTTTCATGAAATTCAAGAATGATATAGTCGCACAGTTGTTATATCCCCCGGAATTTTGGAATTGATTTTAAGTGTATTACTTCTCGAAAAATGCCTTTACAGTGTCATAAGTCTAGGACTCGGAAGGGTTTCTAACGATTTGTACGCCCCATCTGGCAAACACTCGGTCTGTCAGTCCTTGCCTGTAAGCCTGGAACTCTTTTAAAACAAATTGTGTTCCACGGAAGTATGGCTATTAGCTTGAACCGGGACCAAGACTCCCAGGATAGTAAGGACCATTGTCAGATGACCTCGTAGCGACCCGGACACGTTGTCTATAAATTTCAAAAACTTATTTTTCCGTAAGCGGCCTTCAGCTCAAGATGAAGATCTTGAATTTTTTCCATTAACCATCAAAATTCAGCTTCAACTACTTCTCTACCAACAGAGAACTACTTGTCACACCTCTGCTCAAAAACTCTACCCCTTGAGAGGGACTTCATAGGTTTCCTATAATCGATCATCTCGCCACTTAGGGGGCACTCGGTATACCTATGTACCTCCGAACAAAACTCATCAGACCGGAGAAGAGAACTCATCTACAACTAGTACATATAGCAGAATTCCTACATTCAGAACTCTATCGTACTGAGAACCATTAAGTTAATTGTTATTTACATATTAATTCTTCGTTAACTCACAATACCACCGTATCTCTCAACATATACCTTAATTCAGTGAATTCTTGTGTGTGGTAAATTACCGCAAGAGAATGAAATTGTGTAGTGGAGCTTCGCAACACATTAAAGAAAGGTGAAATATGTGTTTTGGGAGTCTTCATTGTTCTAGCGCACATTGTTTGTACGACACGCGCTCAGAGCACACGCCCGTTAACAATGCTTTCAGAAATCTGATAAAGAATGGACCGAGAGCTCGGCGGGGTAAAGCTGTTCAAAGGGCACCGTCTCGCCTGTACAGGACAGTGGGTGGACCCACGAGGTGTTTCAACAAAGCGCAATGCGTTGGCCCTGAATTCGTGGTGCGTGCCAATCAGCCACCGAAAACACTGTGCGTCGGCCAAATGAAGGTAACAAAACTTTCTTTACCATCGTATATTAACACTCACTTAACATAATAATAATATTGTGGTGATAGCAGGAATTTGTATACATCGAAGTGGCTAATTAGGAACATAACGAAACAGAACGGAAAGATACGTAAAGATGAAACTGGTTTGGGGGTCTGGTGGTGGTTACCTATATTCAGAAGGACAGACTCTTGAAACATGTACTTATTACATAGAAAGATTATTTAGCATGCAGGAACATTGAATTTTGTATAGTTGACTATGTAACGTGAATTGTAATAGCAATTTTTAAAAGAAAAAAAAATAAAAAGAAACTTTTCCGGTACCGGGAATCGAACCCGAGCCTCCTGGGTGAGAGCCAGGTATCCTAGCCACTAGACCATACCGGAGATACGAGACTCTTTTTTTTTTTAGAAGCAAGAGTGTACACGTATGGAGTATTGTTAATAATATAATATAATTAATGTTCATTGAATAAATATAATGAACAAATAGGTTGTCAAGTCATGTAGCATGAATATCAGCAAGTATTATGACAAAAAAAAACATTGGCAATTGTTAGGTACTTTCATGCTCCTTACATTATACATTTTATAAAATGTTATATTTTGTAAAAAAAAAATTACAAATCATTGATACAAGGGTAAAATATGGATATCTGCTCGATATATGAATATGGCATTGGGGATTAAAAAAAAAAAAAAAAAAAAGGAATAATTCCGGTACCGGGAATCGAACCCGAGCCTCCTGGGTGAAAGCCAGGTATCCTAGCCACTAGACCATACCGGATCTTGGTAGCGTTGCTTTTCATTTTGTCCACAGCGAATGTATTTATAATAATTATAACAATCACTTTTTATATGAGTTTGTCCCTTTATATACAATTAAATTCCCTTCAAAACGCAAAGAGTACTTAATATTTGAAGACTAGGTATTGTTATCGTTCTTTATTACGATTTAGGACGAATGTTGTAACAATGATACTGTTGCGCCGGGGTGTTTCCATCGCCGGCCACCCCGGCGTAAAGGAATATAGAATAATCACACGCGAGTGCACATTGCACAACTCTGCTATATTTTGGTACACAGGACAATGGTTATCGTTAAGTATAGGTTTACAATGATACACGCCACGCGCGCGTCCGAACGCTATGGCATTCGGTACCAGATCGTCTTCTCGCCGTTGTTCTCGAAGGGGGTTGAACCTCTTCTGTTCTCAGCTACGAACACCAGCAGGCTATGCGCGGGCCTATACCCGGTGCTCGCAACAATACTATATTCTAATAATAATTAATTTCACGATATAGCAAAAATGAAATATTCGTGGGATATTAAATAGAAAAATGTATTACCTCTAACATCGTCCGTATTAAATATAGAATTGAAGAGAAATGTATGAAACTTTGTATGAAATCATTCCGTAACTTTTTCGCTGCATATTTTAAGTCAATTAGTACGAAAGAACATTCCATGTAGGCATTTAGTTGAAGCATGTAGGAAAATTGTAATTTTCAGATTTAACACACAAATGATCTGTGTTCTTTAAAATAGGCTGGCAATTCTGGACGAATAGTTGTGATAATGCTGACTGGCCAACGAGTGGAGGTGACTTGTGATCCTCAAAAAGTCACAGCCGGTGATTTGTTCCAGGTAATTATACAATAAATTAGACCTTAATACATTTAGTTTCATTAACTGACACGCTCGATTTTGTAACACGAACTTCTGGTTCTGGAAGTTCAACAAAATCCCGTAAATGGATTCGAAGCATACATATCATACATCGCGTTTCGAAGATGAAAAGCGACGAAACGTGGTGAAGTTCGATCAAAAGGGCGAACAGGCACGGGAGTTTTCCGTGGAGAGTGTCCCTCAACGATAAGAGATTCAATTTGCTGGGCAATTATGTTTGAATGATACGTATAACGTCATTTGCAGAAACGTTATAGACCTTCTACAATGGCGTAAAGAGAAAATAGGTCTTTTGACGAATCAGGGATAATTATGTCATTCTATTTCTAACAATAAAGCTCCAAGAATCCTTGCTAAATTTGAAAAATAAATACATTTTTCAGTTCCAAAAAGCGTTGTTACGATACTCCCTTCTCATTGGAAATCCATGAAGCATATTCCACTGTATATCTGACATTTCGTAACGCAATGATAGCTCTCCTTATCAGTCAATTTATAGGTCACATTTGTAAGATAGGTACTTTGCACAAGAGACTGTTATTAGCATAAGTAGGAATATGTTTTAAAATTGCTATGACTATTTCATCACTTGGAGAATTTTCTTACAACCCTCACGATTGATCCTTTAAAATTTTCTTACCACCCACATAATTAATCGTTTAAAATTTTCTATTAACGATAAAACCAATTACGATTAAGTTGATACTTAAAAAATAAGAAAAAAGATATATGTTTTTATTCTTTCAATCGATTCGAAATGTGTACGTGGAAGCGGTCTCCCTGTTGCCCTGTGCTCGTTTTCGGCCTCGAATGGTCGTTTAATGCAACACCAGGAGGACTACTAAGATGTTGGTCTGACCTAATGTTGACGTGACCACAAATTCCAGCGTGAACTCGCGAGAAATTCTGGCGTCCTGCCAGGATTAATCGTTATATACGACAAATCCACAGACCATGAGCTATGCCAGGCGTGCACAGCTGAATGCCTGCCAGGCAACAGTTTTCGGGCGCGTGCGGAAAGAGCATCGTAAAGCGCTAAGCCACGCCTTCGTGAGATAACAATGCCGTGGTGGGGAGTGTTCGTGAGTGAAGTGTGCCGCTGAACGTCAGCAACCCACCTTACAGTTTACACGCATACTACGGCAGCTATTGGCCACAGGGTGGGAGAATTGCTCACGGCGTCGCTCTTCGCTTTGCTCGCGAGCAAACGAGAGCGCTCTTGCCCGCCACAGCCTAGCTGTGCGGCGGGCCTGACAGTTATGCGGTGCCAACGATTGTATAGCCTGAAACAAGCGTCAATCACGTGGAAAGATTCAGTTTAAAGTGGGGATCGATTCAATCGATTTTCTCCCAATTCGACATTACTACTTCCATTTGTGTATCTGTGCTAGCGTGTAATATTTTATTACACGAGAGTAAGAAAGATTTAACCCTTTAGCGCCCAGTGTGACGTATACGTCACATCACTTTCAGACGTATACAAAAAATTGATAGTAAATAATTTTGGGTCCCAAAACGGATCAATTCTCTAAATGGCTCTGAGATGCAAGCCATCGATGCGTTTACCGTTGCAAATACTGTTTACAGTAACCATGAAAACGTTTCTGGCCAATGCATGTTGGACATTTTTCGATAACCTGAAACGTTGCTCTTGTTTTCTTTAAAAAGTTGAGAGTAAAATTATTTTTCTTACATTTTATTTGGTAGATACGTGTAAATTGATTGTTATACTAAAAGAATATTACTTGTAAAGTTTGATTCGATCAATTTTTAATTTGTAATTGCGTGTTGAAATTCGTGTGATGTATACGTCACACTGGGCGTGTACGGATTAAAAAAGCGAAATTTGTTTTTCATTCGTATAATGGTTTCTATCGCGCCCCCCGGTAAATGCTCCACTACGAAAGAAGTCACGGCAAGCATCGACTTCTAATTCTAAACCCTCGGATCTACAGCGTTTCGACGATGTTGACCATTGGCTCGTGTTCAGCGATGACAGACAGCGCTGTAAACTTTGCCCTTCTGGCCACATTCGATCAAAGCAAAAAAAAATTGTTTTGTAAATTACCATAGTAAAAATTAAGATTTTGTACTTCGTTTATACATTTTATAACAAAAATATGTATTCTTCAGAAATGTTTAGAAAAGATGTACTCATGTTTCGTTGATTTATACTTATAACATCCCTTACACATTATAGTAAACATGCATTTAAAACACAAATTTTGTATTTTAAATATTGAGCCACATTTTACTCCGTACATGCCCAATGTAACGTATACGTCACATTTAGAAAATGATATTTCCACTGGCTTTTTTTTTGGAAAAAGAACGATGAAATGCATGTATTGGTAGCATTTTTCAGTAAACTAATCGCAATAAATGATTTTTTCCACCGGGAAAAGTGTCTGGACACTAAAGGGTTAACCAACTTGCTATAAATTTCAGAAGTATGTTAACGGTTTAAATCTGTCGATCACTTGCGCAGGCAGTTCGAGAGCAGAGTAAACTCTGAAGTTTCGCGGGCATATACATATGTATACTTCGCGAAGTCTAATGTAAAGTTTGCCACAAAGTGCAAAAGGCGACTGAAATTCTTATACCGACTTCTATCACATAAATTACCGTTTCGGATTAATTCTACGTCTAAAAGTATATTTTACCAATTAGAAACCTACTATAGTTTGTAATTATCATGTATTTATTCTAAAAAAAATCACTCGTCAAGTTAAAACAATTTTGTCATTATTTGCTCTGAAATGGGAAACAGTTGCTTTGAAATATTTAAAAATGAAAAGACCATGGTATTCCTCGATAATTCAACGAACACGATTCACAGCTGACCACAGAGCGTGTATCCATCGATCGTAATCCCGATAGTTGGCTTAATACGTTCGTTACAAATGATTCCAGGCCATCGTGCAAGCTGAATGCCTCGACGAAAACTTCACCGTTGGCCTAGCCGTACTATTGGCGGGTGATTTCGCGATCTTACCCCCTGACACTAAATTGAATAAGGTCGCGCCGCCAGGATGGCTAAGCAGCGGGAAGAGTAAGGGTCTCCTGGGTCTTCCCACTAGTTTCATGCTGTATCTGAGGCTCAGATTCTTTCTACCCTCTCTTCGTGGTATAAGGTACGCTCGAGTACCCTTTAATGGTTAAACATCGCACCGTGGATTTCGGCGAAATGCTGCTCGGAGATTTATTGCTTGGCTGGCATGTAAAGAAACACATGTATACTGTCGCTAAAGAGTCGAGTAGTAGTAACATTTTTGAAAGATCTTACGTGTACTTCGAAATGGAATAATACAAGGGGAATGACAGCAATGAATAATATATAGTAGTATATAATATAATAATAATAATAATAAACGCACCAAAAAATGAACACTTAAGGGTAATGAACACTATTATAAAATTATGTTTGCAGCGCGATTAATTCCACGTGCTGTAAAAATTTGTTGGATGTGAAGCAAAAAATTAGAAGAAGTCTCTAATTAATTAGTTGGTTATTTTAATAGCTTATTTTACTAATAAAAAGTGTTCGTTCGCTGGTACATCCACCCTACAAGCCACACAATTGTGATGCACGAGAGAAAAATATTTATATTAATGTCGATGAATTTTATTCGTGTAGGAGTTGGATATCGAAGCATCTACTGTACTTACAAATACGCCGATGCATATTGGAACAACAGCTGGTGTGTCCGGACCACGAGTTAATTAATCTGACCGGACTAGCTCTTCAAGCTGAATTCGGGAATTATAACGCGAACGTGAGTAAAAGCCTTAATTCGTTGAATTCACGCGTACCGATGAAAATAAATATCAGTTCCAGAGCTTTGTACTTTGACTAATTACTCGATCCAAGCGAATGTTAACTCGTTAACTACATATCTTCACTCCTTCGGTGTTCTCCAAGTTCCTACCATCGATCATTCCCTATACCTACACTCTACAGTGAATTATCAAATTTTCGTAGGATCCCAACAACACGTTGCACAAACACCATCTTACCACTCCCTTTACTCTTATTAATGCTTTGCTTCGTGTTACCTAACATATCGGTAAAGAAATCAACCTCCAGAAATCCATACCGATGAGTACACTCTGATCGTTCTATGTCGATAACACGTGGCCTGTCGCGCCCCCATGTAGGAGCACGGCTGCGGCGATTACTTCCTGCTGGAGCACTACGTCCCCGAGTCGCTGATCCTGAACATAGATCAGCATCGATCTCAGCCGAGCAACGGAGGGACGGAGGCTCTCCGAGCCCGCCTCCATCAGGCTCATCGGGACAGACGTGGTCTGGACTCGAACAAAGCCGAGGAAATGTTCGTCGCTCACGCACAGACGCTCCCAGATTATGGCTCCCACTACTACATCGCTACCGTGGACTCGAAGGAGCTGGAGAAGGTGATGGCGCAGCAGGGGCGCCGGAAAACGAGCGACAGCCGCGATTCTTCCGACGAATTGCTGCTGGATGCCACCGTGAACCCTTACGGCAGGCCTCGGGAGTATCCTCCGCGAGGCAGGATACCGATCCCACGGTTAGGCTCCTGCGAAATCATCCCCAAGATCCCGTACAGCGGTGACGAGGGGAAGCCCCAAGGCCTGACGAGGAGCGCCACCTCGAACGACATTTACGCGGGACAGAAGTCGCCCAAGTGCCGCAAAGAGGCCTGCAACAATAACGATAACAACGTGAACAACAATAACAGTTTAAACCACAGTGGCAAAAGCGGTAAAACCGGCAAGAAGAAGACGGAGAGCAACGTCTGGCTGGCGGTACACGCGCAGGGGTTGAAGCTGTTCGAGAGGGGCGGGGAACCGAGGGAAAGGGTCGAACTGGCACAGTTTCAGTGGAAGGACATTCAGACGCTGAGCTACAGCAAAAGCTGCTTGGTTGTTTATAGCAAACTGAATGGGAAACGGTGCAAGTTTAAGCTACGAATGGATCATCGAAAGTGAGTACCGTGCATTACCTTTCGTAAAGGGAATCCTTTTTCCCGTCTGCATAATAAATAATAATAAAATAGTAATAATTTGTATTGCATCGAGCCGCCAGGCTCCATCCAGAGTTTGTGGATGAATGATTGTCGAGCAAATGGAGCTAAATAGGTTAGTGTGTTACGTCGAATCAGTTCGAAGTTTTGAAGCGAAAGGAAAGTAGCAATCAGGGGGTAAAACCGTCTTGAGTTTCCTACGGTCTTGAATGGGATTGAAAAGGCGATTTAATGTACGGCACGAGGCGTCGCTTGGGCATGGAGTTTTAGAGTATTTTTCTTTTCCAGAAGTTACTTCGCTTTCAAGCTCACCTCGTTGCACCATCAGTTCTTCCTGAGGCTGCGCTCGGAGCTTACCTCGCTTCAGGGCCTCGCGAAAGGTATGCTTCGGCTTTTACATATCGACTTTCCATTCGCTACGGTGAAATTAAGCGGTTCACCCTCAAGTACGTTCCATTTTAACATCTAGCACAGTAGTGCTCCGAAAAGACCGATATTCAAAGAAAGAAGAAAGAGGAAATACCTCCTTTTAAATACATCGTGAAAATTAACCATCTAAAAAGTTATTCGGTATCAAAGTGCCCATTCAGGAATGCAATGTATCGCTTCCCAGAGTTTGGAGTCCCCACGATGACCGAGACGAAGGCCTCGCCGTCCAAGTCCAAGTCTCAGGATAGCAAGACCAAGATAGCCATAGCGAATACGGTGAAGAACGCGCAGCTCAGGCCGAATTACGTGATGCAGCTGGAAGAGTACCAGAACAAGGAGAACGAGAACCCCCAGAAGGATACGAACGCGGCTCCGAAGACGAAGGACGATCACTGCGAGCCCGGCCTCTGTTCGTTCGAGGAGGACGCGCTTTACGCGCAAGTTAACGTCCGTTTAGAGCCGGAAGGCGAGTCCCGTGACACGGAAGATGAATCCGAGAGAAGTTTAACGATCCCCAACGAGCCACTCTCGTTAGACGCCAAGGGAATTAAAAGCGATGGGAAGCTTTACAACTGCCCGAGGGTGGAGCTCGGAACGGAGACTGAGTGCGGTTACTCCATACCGAAGATCGTCACGTCCAACGACGTGGACCAGTCGGCGAAGCCCGAGAACCCTGAGGAGCTTTACACGGCGATCAACAAGGTTGGAATCTCGAGGAAGAACGAGTTCCCGGTTCCCGAGGAGGTCTGGGATGTGGCGGATGTGAAGAAGTCGTTACACAAGGTAACCGAGATTTTCTCATCTCGATTCTACATTTTGGGGGTGGAGGTTTCGCGAAGAATATTGAGATGTGTCGAAATTGTGACTACCCGAATCTTGGGACTCGATGACAGCGGTGCTGAGATTTTAGAAGGAACTTTCTAGTGGTGTTTGAATTTTAAGAGAGGACTGAGTTACTTTTCAAATTTAAGAGAGAGATTTCTTGTGGAAGACTTTGATCGAGATCGATGAAAGCAGAGAACTTTCAGGGGTTTAAGTTTTGATACTGGGGGGGGGGGGGGGGTAATTCTTTAACGAATCGGAGGGGTTGTATATTGCTCTAACTTTTAATTTCGTGCACTTGTCGCAGATAAAGACTTCGAGTTTACCGAATTACGGCACATCCAGGCAAACGGGTGGTTACCGTACACCGAGCTTACCACGGCGTCTGGGGGTGAAAATGGGCACGCGAGCCATCTACAGCAGCCTGGCGCAGAAAGACACCGCCC
The DNA here is from genome assembly GCA_944738655.2 of Andrena hattorfiana. Lineage (NCBI taxonomy): Eukaryota > Metazoa > Arthropoda > Insecta > Hymenoptera > Andrenidae > Andrena > Andrena hattorfiana. The sequence continues at coordinate 109,629 of OX122894.2, forward strand.
TTACCGACGACATGGAGTCCATATCGCTGAAATCAGATACAGAATCATCGATTCGATCGCTCTCCGCGCGGTCGACGGAATCTCCTCAGCCGGAAGCATACGTGCTCAGTTAGTAATGTCGTTTAAAGCTTTTGAACCTGTGAATATTCGCTAACACAAAATACCAGCCCGTATGAAACAACCGCATATATTATTGCTACTGCACTTTGTAAGCACAGAAGTAAAGATACCTGAATTTAAAAGACGTCCAACTACCTCAACTTTCATCCACCAGATGCTGACATCCGTACGGACGACGAAACATTCCATGTTACCGAGGACGAATCGATGTCGGCCTCCTTAGCGGCGCGCCTCGAGGAGCTATCCTTCGCCGAGGAGCGGATCCTGCAGACGATCCAGCTGGAAAGGGGCCACGGCGGCAGCATAGGGTTGCAAGTGACGGAGGGTAACGACGGTGGCGTCTACGTTCAAGCCGTGTCGGTCGGTGGGTCGGCCGATATGGCTGGAAACGTGAACAAAGGTATGCAAATTAAATGGGCATCAATTTTTTACGGCGCTCTCGTTAATTCCAACGATAAACTTACCGCGCTTGCAGGCGATCGTATCGTGGCGATAAATGGCCAGAATTTATTACACCTACGGTACGAGGAAGCTCTGAAGATGCTGCAGAGCACGTCTGACACGATCGAGCTGGTCCTCTCGCAGCCTGCCCTCCGTAAGCACGCGACCTCCAGGCAGAACCACGAGCAGGCGGTTGTACAGAATAATTATTTGAAGTGAGTACATAAACATGTTTATCGAACCTTGTTTATTGTATTACGCGTCAACTACTTGTTTATCAAGAAAGGGGGAGTCTACGGTTCGACACTTTCTTCATCACCGCGCCTTTCCTTATTACACTCGTCTAAGACTACGTCCCCATTTTCTAGAGCTAATTCTTCCTCGCCTCTTCTTCCCACGACCAAAGTTAATACAGAAGTAAAATCGTTTGAAAATGGTAGTCTTCCTATCGTAATAACTGCTAATCATTCGGAAAAGAGAGTTAGGAATGCCCTCGTATCGATTTCAGTGGCATCAGATTCGACGTGTCCTCGGAAGCGGATACCTCGAGTGTGACGAACAAATGGCTCGTCCAAAGGACCACCGACGGTGCGTCCGTTCAAAACACTTCCAGCGCGTATAGCAGTGCTGCATCCAGTGCGATGGGCAATCACAATGCGAACAGCCTGTACATGAGCGATCTCGTCGATAACGGGGCACTTAAGTCCGCCAGCATGTTGCTCAGTATAGAAGACTTCGACGTCAGCAGGACCAGCCGCCAAGTGTTCATTTAATCGACGGAAAACAGGTTGGTGGTCAGCTGTTCTATCCACGCATTTTACGCTACATATACAGGAGAAAAGAATAGAAGTTCAAGAAGTTAAATGTTTGGAAAGAAAATGTTTTTATATGTTTTAAAAATCTTTTGAAATATTTTTTCTGTTCTTGTATTTACAGTATCACATGAGTAACTATATTTATTTAATACAGGCTTCGCGATAGTATCGTCGTACTTGATATACAGTGGTTGCAGAACATTTAATGAATTATTATAGATCGTTAAACGCGTAGGTATATTTTATTTAGGAATACGTCATTATGTGTTCAGTATGTAAACGAGATCTTAATAATTCCACTTACGCTTGACCTTTCTCTTGTCCTTTAATTTGCACTTTCGAATGGCGGATGGTCGATGCTCGTACGCGTAAGATCCCGCAGAAAATACCATTAAGGCCGCCTACGTAACTTAATCGAATTGGTTTTATCCAATTAGCGGGCGAAGCCTTGCTCAGAGTTCGAAGGCGACACGGCACCATTCGCTACACTTTCTGCTTGCCCATTTAATACGAACCGTCACGCCAGGCTTGTTGTCCTTTAACTGGCAACTAAAGATCGCGATCAGATTTCCATCTCTCACGTGTCAGTAATATTTCACCCACGATTCTGTCATCCCCCTAACACGAACTTGGCTATTTAATCTCATTCCGAAAGCGAAGATTCAATTCCGTTCTCCAAGAACGGACCTTCCGAACAAGTATCACGGAACTTGGACTTTCAACTAGCTTACCCCTTCTAACGCAAACTGCCAAGTTACATTCACCCCTAGAGTAAGCTTCTTGAAGAAGCACCGACGTCAAAAGTACAAGCAGCTTGAAAATCTGTTGCAAATGCGGTTGCACATTTACAGTGTGAACAATGATTGCTCATTTTTCATCCATTCTTTATTAACATTTCGAATATGTATGGACGCAAATTCTAGTTGGTACTGGGTAGTGCTCGCGACTTTGGTCACGCACGGAGGCGCCATCGATTTTAGAATTTCACCCAGACGTCTCGTTAGGGTCTTCCTTCGTTCAATAGGAAATTTAAACTTGGCAGCGTTAGTGAATCACTGCTATTGACCACACGGCCTGCGAAGGGAAGGGGCACGGAGGATCGTCTGTCATTTCTAGAGAATCACCTTTAGTATCCATCGGGCGGTCTTACGCCGTGGTCAGTCACGCGTTTCCGGATCTAGAGTTGCCTCGATAACACCCGTCGCCTACCGGCCTCCAGAATGCACAAATGTAAATGTCGAATCGCTGCTAGGAATTTCAAAGCATACCGAGTATTCAGATCTACGGAACTTCTACATACCCATGCAACTGATACATTAACAAATTGAAAATTGGAATATTTAAATTTCCATAAAACCTGCGGATAAACTCGAGAATAGTGAAATAATATATTATTTATAATGTGTCTCTCAAAAAATGCAGCCTAAAGGGTTGAGGAAGAACGTGACTTGTCAAGCTTTTTGTAACTACTCTATATAGAAGCATTTCCATTAGGAGTTTTAGAGGGTAATAAGAGTCGACGATATGGTTGTTTCAGGCGTGGAATCTGCAAGCACGCCGCCAGTCCCACCGAGACGCAAGAAGCGGAGGGCAAAGTTCGCAGCGGCCGCGAAATCACCACAGAGGACGTCACCGAGTCTCGCGAAGCCCGACAGAAAGCGTCTGACACCGCCACCGCCACCGCCACCGCCGCCGCCGCCGCCGCCGCGAGCCGCGCGGAAAACAAAGTCTCGGACAGCTAAAGATGCGCAGGAAGAAACGATTCCAGAGGATCCAGCAACCGAAGGCGCGGAAGGAACACCGAACAGTCTAGGTTTCACCGAAACGGATGGAGCTCCCCAGCCGTCGTCTCTGCGTTTCGAGGACAGTGACTTAATACCGACCAAGGAGACGAGCAACAGTGCGAACGACAAGAAGGACACCCGCGACATGGCCCGCTCTGCACCACTCGACGACCGTCCGTTCCCTATATTCGAGACCCTGAGGAACGAGCCCAACAGATACCCGCCGTTGCTCTTCACGTTGCACGACTTCCAGAACGTGATGTCTGACGCTGTGCCACTCGAGGAGGAGCCCAGCACGAGATCGCCAGCGAAACTCGCGGGCTCCGTCCGCGAGTCGTTCGAGCAGTCGCTCGACGAAGAGAACGAGCTGTGCTTCCGCGTCACCACCACGAATCTGCCGTTCGAGAAGTGCCTGGACAGGTGGAATGCCAGCTTCGCGGACCAGTTCATCGACCACGTTCAACAATCCAGCCGCTTCATTTTCGAGGACTATATTGACAGGAGCAACAGGGTGAACATCCGACGATCGGCTGGACCGATGTGCTACGAGAGCTTCGAGCAGGAGCAGGCTGCCCCGCGTTTGACTAAAGTGAGGTTCGTGATCGAGTCGCCCAGCTCCTCGACCCCCGATCACGAATTAAGCGGGGATTGCGAGGATATGTGCGACAGCTTGCAGAATATCGAGCCTCTCGTGGATGAGGAAGTCGAGTACAGTCGAGGCACCTCTGCGAGGCTGACTGAAGAAATCAAGGATGAAGCGGACGGTGCGGAAGGAAGCGAGGATGGAGATCGCGGAGCGGGGTTCCGGGACCCTGATGAATTCGGTGACGTGCCCTTCTGCTCGGTTCTGGAGACTGGAGACGGTGCTGTTGAAAGGTCACCAATGGAGAATGCTTTGACTTCCGTTCACTTGGGTGAGGAAGGATCGCTTAGAGGAAACGAGGGCGTTGATTCGAATAACTCCTTTGGTGCTTCGGCGTCGACGAACTTGCAGAAGGAGTCGTTCGATTCTAAATGGAGGGTGGCGAAGATGAAGGCCACGGACATTGGTAAATCAGAGTTGAACTCCGCGAAGTCGAAGATGGAATGCAATTGGAATTTCGTGTTGGATATGGTTAAAGATGAGAGTTTGAAAGGATCTGTTACGGTAGCTGCATCCGATTGCACGAGGCAAGATGGAGGCCCTCGGGATGAAAAGGAATCGTCAGGCGAGACCTCTGAGAAAGAAAATAATAATGTTCAGGTGAACGAGGAGGCAGTTGTGGAACAAACTGAAAGTGCAAATGAAGTTGTGAGTGAGGCTGTTGAACAGGAGATAGGGGTTGAATCTGATATGGTGGCAGTAATCAGCGAAGCATGTTTCGAGACCAGTGAACGAAAGTTGACGATAAATGAAACAGAGGCTGGAGTTCTTGATCAAACTTGCGAAGTAGGGGACGATATTGCGGAAGAACACTTAACATCAAATGAATCAGAGACTGGGATACGTGAAAGAGTAGCAGAGGAAATGGAAGAAGGAAATGAGAAGCAAAAAGTTACAAACAAATTTCAAGTCCACCTCAAGTGCTCTCAGGAATACAAAAGGAAACTTTTCGTGAACGATTCGTTGCGAAATATTATAGACCATCGTGATCTCTCGATAATTGATTCCGCGGAAGAAAATCAAAATTTCGAAGCGAAGAATAGTTCAGTAGCTTCTAACACATTTTCAAGCGAAGTTGAAGAAAGTTTTACCACGAGAAGCAAAGCACACGAAGTTGAAAGTATTTCGTTTCCTGAAAATAATTTCGTAAACGACGAGTTCCTCGCGAAGAATGAAAATGTAAGCGTTCCAGTTAATATTCGACGAAATTCCTTCCTAGAAAACATGCTGTCTGAGGAGTCCTATGAAATGCCAAGCATGTCAAGTTGCAAGATCGTTGCTGCTCACCCGAAACCATCTTCAACGATCGCACACGAACAATTACTCCCGTTAAAAGAAGAAAGTCACCTAGCAAGTAGACTAAACGAATCGATAAAAATGGACATGGAGATCCAGAAGAATTTGCGAGAATCCAAGGAGAGAGAAATACCTGCCGCTGTTCCAAAGCCGAGCTATCCGAAAATTTTCGAGCCGGCAAAAAAGAACGCTGGCGAGGCAAAGTGTGACGTGTTGAACGAACTGCTCTCTAATTTCAACCACGTCAAGCTGAAATCAGTAGCTGCCACTCGACAAACCGTCGACAAAGAAGAAATTGAATCAAAGTCGGAAAATCACATGGAAAGTGTACGCGATACTGGCACCTCGCATACTTCCATTATCAAGGAAACAGCCAACAGTAACACAACTTTGGAACAGAAGATTCCTTTACCACCACAGAGGAGTTACGACGAAACTCAAATGCCTACAGGGTTTTTAATGAACGACCGGAAGCTGACATTACAGAGGAGCGATCGATTGCCAGAGAAGCCTACAGAAGCTTCAAATGTCAGCTCTTCGATCGATAGCATGTCCAGACTAGGGCCCACAGTATCCCTGAAAAGTCGCGAGACCGCGTGCAACAGCGGCGTAGAGGTGGTGAAGGTGGACGTGCACAGACCAGAATGGTCCCAGAACGAGGATCATCCCGAGTCGCCGATTAGTACGGATGGAAGTCACGGCATCGAGCCGAGGAAGAGCGACAGAGGCGCGGGGAACTCCGTTGGACCTCTGCAGCTCTCAGGCTGCGGCGAAAAGACTGACGCAAACGTTCGCGAGCTAAAGAGACGTTGCCCCGTGGAGGATGTCTCGTGCAAGCGCGGCCAACAGTTAGAGTTAAGGACGAGGGCGGATAGCGGAGAAAAGAGTGCCATAGCTAGGAGGATTCCTCGACCCCATTGTAACAATAATGACAATAACAGGGCCGATACACCCGTAGCTGTAAGTGACGACCAATCCCGCGACACTACGACGATAACCCCGGGTAGAGTTAGGAGCTTCGTTAAGTACTACGAGATCCGGGGCGAGGCGACGACGGCTGACGAAAATTCTAAATCTAACGATAGGGAGATAATAGAGAGAGACGCGATGACGGGACACCAGTCGGTGTTCAGCATCCGCAGGGGACTGGAGGCGAGGGCCATCGAGGCTAGGTCCTTGAACACACGGAAGGACCATTTTCACGCGTCGATGATTGACAGGGGTTCCGATATATTAATGGAGCCGACGAGGAATGAAATCCAGCCTGCCGCTGTGGAGAAGCACGGTGTCGAGCAAGATCCCAGTTTATTCGATCCCAGCGTCGAAAGGTTGCTAGAGGGTGGTGGCGTTGAAAGGACGAAGGTGAGAGACGGGGTACGAAAGTCTCGTGGCGATTCCAACAAGCAGCCTGGCATGGTTAGGAGGAAGAAGTCGGTCAAGTTCCAAGGTGGCTACACTGTGATCGGTACGGGGAGTCCTGATGAGAACGATGCCGTGGGGAGTCTCACGAGCCAAGAGGCGAGATCGACGGGAAAGAAGAGGGCTCCCGGTAGACCGGAAATTGGAGGAACCGTGTTCAGCGAAAAAGTCGAGTCTAAAGGTGCTGGTGTGAAGTTTGTGGACGCTGACTCGTGCTCTGTCGACAAACGAGAAATCGCTGCTCAGGTTGGTCATCTGCGTAATTAGTGTTCAGCGACAGATAGTTCGACACCTTTAATTCGTAAATATTAAATGTTGAGAGTTTTGGTACATTTAGTTGATGTTAAATAATGGATTAGCTTGAAATATTTGCGTTTCTATGAAACGACGAGTCACAAAGCAATTATTTTATCGAGGAAGTCGGGATAAAGATGGGATTTGAATGTAGCGTCGTGTAATAAAGTTAGAGCTTTATCGAAATGGGGAAACGCATTCTAAGTGCAGTCTAGTAATATGGGTCTAGCTATTGGAAAGTAATAACAGTTTATTTCGTTTTTTCCCGTAGATACAAGCCGCAGCAGAAGGCAAGGATCGTTCAGGTATTAATCGCTTCGTTCCAAAACCAGAAACCCCGCGTCTCGTATTTTACTGTACTGTATAGTTAAACTGTAGTTTTTACAAGTCGTCGTTGTCGTCGTTCCCTCGAGTCTCGACATTTTACCCTCGATGCTTCGTGGCGCTACAGCCAGCATTCCCTTTCCGAAGATTTCTTTCTGACCGAAGAACAGAGTTTTCAGTGCTCAGCGAGACCCACTGATAAGAATTCTTGCCACTAAAGTCTTAGAAATATGTGTTAAAATTAGAAGACATATTTAAATCGTTATCAAGCATAAAAGCCGAGGCACATTTCGCCATCCCAGAGTTTACCGTTCGAAAGTTTTTAGGGGACTTTATATATATATATATATATATATATATATATATTAAGATAATAAAATCCCAAAGATACTTCAGTGACTAACAGAAATAGCTTCCCATCTCAAGGAAACATGAATCATTCTACAAACTCGCGACCCCGTAATCCGTTGGTCAGCAAATGAATCGATATCGTTCACCACATTCACATAATCCAAATGCTTCCAAATGGTTTCCTTTCCTCCATTTCTCCAAGTCTTCCTTGCAGCAGGAAAAAGGGCACGTGACGTTTCATTCGGGTAAACCGTTTGTCTGACAGACGTTCGGGGTGTGGTCGATAGGTAGATCGCGGCAAACGGATTTTTCGCCGTTCCAGAGGGATTTAGAGTTACAAGGCGGATGCAGGTTCAACCAGCAAACAGATCTTTCGGTAAAGTGCATCAGCTACGATCAAACCCAGGATCTTTGGCTCAGATTTATTCGATCCGGCCGGTTTCTGCAACGCTTTCCGGCTCGTAATTCCTCGCATCATTTTGTCCGACTTATTTTACGTATTTTCGGGTAATGGGGGCCTCCGCTAGATTTACTGCCCCCTCGACGAGGAGCGAGCGGGAACGAAAACAAAAAGCTGCGCAATTTGTGGCAACTTCGTTTCAGACAGTATTTCTTGGGCGACGTAACGATTCAATCGGAGCAAAAGTTTCGCAGGATAGTTTTGGACGAGCTTGGGCGCAAAATTAATTAGAAAGCTTACGGAACTAAACGAGTTTTCAAGGTTTTTCGTCGTCGAGGCGCCCTAGGCGACTAAGATCACTTGGTATTCAACCTAGAAAACTTAGGAATTGAACATCTAAAAGGGGGAATAATGATTCCTCGATCGAAGGTATCGTAGGTATTAATGCAAATCTGTCTGTTTTGCATAGCAGTTATTCTTTTACAAATTAAGCTTAATTTCACTTGCTTAAAGCATAAAAGGGTGACTTTATTATTCCTTCCAAAATAATCCTCCGATGCCATTCGCAAACATTTCCTACCTCAAAACACAATCCAATAAAAACGCCAAGAAAGAACACTGACGAGTTAACCGAATATAAATAAATTTGGCAAAAGTATCGCAAAAAATGTCCATCTCGTCCACTGAAAATCTGTTCTTTCGTTGATGTTCTCTAGCACCGCGAGTTTCCGTTCTCCGATGAAGAATCTTACAGTCGAGACAAAATCAACCGGTCACTTCCCCCACTATAAGTCACAGGTCCGCGACCCGAGGCAGGAGACGGAGTGGTGGGGGTAGCCTGCGCCACCGGCCTTGAGTGTCCACTTGATTCTGTTGAGACTATAGTCGAGTACGTTAAACGAAACGGCGAACTGCTTTATAGCTCTGTTATTGTCGCAAATTTCCTTGCGCGTCTTTATAGGAAAACGTTGTTTTCTGGCGAACCTATCGCAGGATACTCGCGCGTATAATCCCCCCCCATTATTGTCCCGCGCGTGTTGTGTAATTATAACTTAAACTGGACGTAATTTACGTGGTAGTGTAGCAGCGAAATGATATACTTGTTGCGCTGTTGTGTTACGTGTACGTGTTCAGCAGATCGATTTAACGCATATTAGTATTCAGTGTCGTAAAAAGTACTCCCATTTTGCATTCACCGGTCGCTCTTCACTCGCGTCGTGTTTCCACCATCTCCTTTGGATGAAGCGTAGTCATATACCTCTTAGCGTAGTCTTACCTCTTTCAAATAAATATGGTTTATATATTATTTACGACAGTCGATACGATATGTAAGGTAATTTACACGGTCTGTTACAAAATCTCGGATTTTTAAATACGTCCACGTGATGGTGAACATTCTTGGGGATGAGGAGGATCAAGTTTTTCGTGCTCCATAAAAATTGTTTAATCGGACGATTCAAATTACTTTCTCTAATATACGGATCATCGGAACTGTTCAAATAATCGAATTTTACGATAAAATCGCGTTCTGGAAGATTGTTGCTGCAAAGGCGCGTGCAAAGTTGGCCGATTTCGGGTACGTCGGCTACAGCAGGCAGCAGAAAGTTTCTGACATGCGTGACAGATCTAGTAGGGAGGACTTTTCAAGCCTTGACACGTCTTTTAACAAGTTTGCAGGAAGGAAAACTCGCGTTTCTTACGAGATCGCGTTGATGTTTTTTTATGGATCATTTGGGATCGAATCTTGTTGAATGCGACTTTCCACTTTACGTTCTCGCATTGTTTCTTTTTTAACGCGAAGTACATGATATTTTGGAGATCTCGATGCGTTATTAGAAATCAGAATGGAGCGTTGAATGACAATGGCGAGTGTACAAATCGAAATGATAGTACTTTTTAAAACACCGACATACCGATGGTGATATATATATATATATTTCCTTTGAAAGCGTGCAATTCGTCGGCCAAATGAGACTTAACGCGGTGTAATTACGCAATCGTTTTATTATCTTCCTCTGTTGAGTTATTGTAAGTACGATAATTTATCGTTAGACCGAGTGCATTACTTTATTATACAACGTAGGTGGAAATTAATGGTAACGATGAGAATAATGTGTCGTTCATACCTAGGATATACGTAAATGAAATGCTTCTTACGACTTAGTATTATTATATACGCACAGTTGCAGCCATTCGTGATCGCATTGGACGTAGACGATGCGTAGAAGTCGAAAGAATCGAGTTTAAATTAAAGTCATATTAAAGTAACAACTAAGCTGAATGTGGCGATATATTGGAAATAATATTTTAATAATATTTTAGTGATCTTGAGCGGCCACTTAATGTTGTGCTAATTTTTTAAAATTAACACCCTTCTGACCAGCAGTTTGATTTTTCTCAAATGATCTAGGGTAACTGAGTTTCTTATGTATCTTGCTGTCGCTTAAAAGTTATTCGCAGATCAGGCTCGCGTAAAAAGTTGTATCAAATTGAATGTTTGAATGATACCTACATTTAACAGTTTGGGTAGAAGTATTCATATATCGACCTCTCTCACTTCTATTCGATGTTGGTGCTCCTTGTGAGGACGAGTGGAAGTAACTGTGTATATATTTATAGAGATATATATATGTGCATGTACTTGTACAAGATGTATGTGAGTATTACTACGCGATAATTATTCCGTAAAACGCAATGCGATTTATCCCCCCCCCCCCCCCCGCCCCGTTGGTTATGCGACCTTTTATAACGTTGATTTACATAGTTAGGTAGAGTGAAGCACAGGAAGTGCGAAACGCGAGCGATATATCGCGTTTTAGGAGGAAGTCGCGCGTAGTCGCCCATTTTTAAATGGAGATCGAAAAAGCGATAGACCACTGTACACTGGATTCTTCTCGTCGCTTTTGAAAACGCTGTGCATTCAACGCGTCAACTAAAAATAACAGTCTTCTATGTTCCATGGAACTTCAAAAGAAAAAGGTGCCCAATAATTCGTTTAACATTCAAACTCGAGAATGTGAAAGGAATAGCTGAAATTTTTAATGTGAATTTACTTGCATGTGGCTTGCTTTATACCTATATTTATTACAAGCTTTTACTTTCTTATAATTGGTTTCAAACTTCTACAAACTCTTCGTCCTTTTTTAAGTATTCGTTCATCAACTATTTAACGGTATACTTCTTAAAAATCGAATTAATAATTTCAAAAAGAAGGAATTTCGAACGCGACTTCACATTTGAGCACCTTGTAGCTCCATCTTTACCAAGTTCGAGTAAATTATGAAAAACTGTTTGTAAAATTATTGCTTTCACTTAAAATTAAAAAGAGAACTAATTGAAAAATATATATTTGCACACAATAAGTAGTAGTTATTAAGTCGATAAGTTTTTATTTCTATTTTTTTCCGATAAAATATTTACTCTGAAAAGCAACAGTTAAAAATACATACATACATTTCTATTCTGGTTGCTCTCGCGGAAGAAAACTCAGTTGGAAATTAAACGCAAAATGTAGGTAAATAAACCGAGATGTGCATCGAGGAAACAACAAACGAAAGCACGCACGAAGAATCCATTGTATATTCATGTGCGTCAAGCACGAATGCTCGAGGACATGGCTGGTTTCTTCCAGAAAGGAAAGGAAATCATAGGTGAAGAGTTTAAAGTAATTATTACCGTTTTTTAACTGTTAGCGTACGAAGCGCAAAACGCGCATGAATGTGTGTACCAACAATGCCTCGTTAATAATGAGTCATTGTATTCGATAGAGTCATTCGATGTTGACATTTGGAACAGTATAGTCGACAATTATGTTCGTTTCGAAAAGGAATGTTTTTCCCGCAGTACATTGTACGTTTATATTTCCGCTGAACGCTGAATAAATTATTATTTTCTATGCTACGAGGACGTTTTACAATTAATTCGACCACCTGCTCGCGCGATATTGATCGAAGCACCGTTTAAATTTAACGCGAAGCCTTATGGAACTCGCATAATTGAGAAACCAATTTTCTAATCTGTTTTTGCAAACACATCGTTGCATTTAAGCGAGAATTTATGAATTTTTCTATGTTGTTTCAATCTTTCCTTACAAAGGGGTTGCTGTTGAGTCCACCCTCTGGACTCAAGTATTAACCTATGTTTTTCTTGTTTCAAGGAATATTCTGGTATCTTGGGTACTGGACGATTAAAAATTTTTAAAAACAAAGAAATGAAAAATGCGCTAAAAGCTTCCCCGTTTAGCAAGAAGAAATTCTGAGAACTTACGATACAGTTCGTCGCGTGCGGATTAAGCCAAGCTGAATAGAGAAATAATTTTCATGTTCGAAAAGGGAATTACATTCCTCCACAATTATTATATAAGTATACAGATTTCTTTGAGCACGATTCTCCGCTCCGATTCGGAAAGCTTCTTTGCCCGAGCGAATGATTTCGAACGAAAGCATAGAGGAAATCGCAGCGACATTTTATACCTGCAAATTGGATCAATGCGTTTGCAATAAAGGGATATTCATTCGGTTTGTTCCATCGGATAAAGCATTTATCCCATCGCGGCAGAAACGTTTTCACTCGCACTTGGTTCCGTTTTTGTCAAAGGATCGTGTGCACGGCAACGAAACGTTAACTGGAAAGATTTATGCCGACAGTGTATCCGTTGGAAAAAATTTATCGGACGGTGTTCGAGTATTTATCTCCCCGTGTCTTCGGAGATCGCGATCCCCGCTTGCGCAACCATCGTGGATAAGTAACGAGACGATGTTGCGTCAGAGTGGCAATTTTTGGCAGTTCCGCGTCCTCCGTCGTGACTCACCATTTGCACAAATGTGGCGAAACTGGAGCGTCTATTAACGGCCGTTCCTATCGATTAATGGCAACTCACAAGTATCATTCTTCCTGAATTTAGACTTGGGTTCGTTCTAATTATATCGTCGAATCAACTTTATCTCCACTGAACAAAGTGGTACTAATAATACTCCGAATGTGGAAACGAATAGGCATGGATTTTCCTGAATTTACTGCAAGTGACGTGGAATGTAACTAGATTTGTGCCAACAGAACTTTCGTCGCAATTTTACGGGAAGTAAGTAGTTTTCACGCGTGAAATGTGGACTGGTTCGAAGCTAAAGTAATTACAAACGTTTATGAATCGAACCACGTTTCGAGTCACCAGGAGATCACAAACTTTTCCAGCGGCTTCGATGGAACGACGTTGCTATTGGACGATTTCAGTTAACGAGATTTCAACTAATGCGATTCCTCCTCGAAGTCATAAACGTGTACGGGAACTTAAATTAACGGTCCCCCAGCCCCCTCGTATTAGATTTCATTTAACAGCTTCCTATCTCACTTTCAGCTGCTGGCATTAGTACTTTGAAAAATTGCAAGTTGACGAGCTTAACATCGTTTTGGGAAAATTTCCGTGTATAAATAATACTCGTATATATCGCATAATATTCAGAAATTCGCGAAATTGACTGGAGAACAAGTCTTCGTTGAGTAATCGAGGTTCTGCTGTAACCCATACCGTTAAACCTCGAACTTGCGTCACCTTTGAGCCAAAAGCAACCGCAACACAGGGCGTGATGAACCGAACGTTTTATTTCCGTATCCAGCCATGATGCATATGTAAACAAATTTTCCATCGGCCATTGACCTGCTGTGGCAACATCTATATCTACACCGTTGCGTCGTTGCACTTAGAAACTTCTAACGAAACTTTGGATAAAACTTATCTCGAAACTTGCAACCATGGCGAGAGAAATTCTTGCCAACAATGTTAATTCCTTAAACGGTGAAGGTGGCTTGTGAAATTAGCCGATGCTGTGTTTCAGACTGCATATTACCTACATATTTCCTTTGAGGGAACATCACGAACCCGCACTCCCCGATTGGGACGCAACTTTGTGGGTTTATACCATAGAATAGAGTGACTCGACCATTAAAGCTGTGGAAAGTAAGTTTAAAGTCACGCCTTTAAACTCCCACATTTTTTTCGCGTACAACTCCTAAAGTACAAGAGACAGAAAGAAATGTTTCGAACAAAAGTTTCGAACGGTGCACTAAGCTCTGCAAAGTTGCGTTAACAAAATTTTGAAAATCTCTTTGTCGGCGCAAGTTTGCAGCGCTTATTGTGCCATTAAACTTTTGTTTGAAACTTTTTCTCTGTCTCTTGTATAACTCTTAAGTTATACGCGAAAATGTTTGAGCGCCTATTTGACTTTGAACTTAGTATTCTCGCCTAGAAGGCCAATTCTTTGCCATTCTTTAGGGGCGATGCACATCGAACTAATCAATATTCTTACACCGAAACACCAAGCTCAGCCTTCCGTTCACCGTCACAACACGTTTAAACTTAAACCTAAGCTACCCCTACGAGCCTCGGAAGCAGAAGCAAAGAAGAAGCTATAGGTCACAGAAAGCGGAGGAAGTCCAGCATCCCTCAAGCATCATACACTACGCATCATTCGCATTCCGAGCTTGCAGCAAGCAAATGGGGCTCGCTCGGCGGTGCGCGCGGACTGACGGCGCATACCTGGCGGAACAGAGCGGAGCATGTGGAGCCGTGCTGGCAAATGATATTCGTGACACATCCCACGTGCCAGCATTCCTGCGCCCTACAGACCATTGGATCCCGCGGGATTTATTTTCGGATTGGTATGACGCCACCGTGGGTTTACACGCCGTTGCCGCCAAGCAGCCGAGCCGCGCTGCCTCAGTGAATCCGTGGCTGGTTCGTACGCGAGTCACGGCCTATACCGACGATGCTGCACCCCGGCAACCATCGATAGCGATCGGTAACGAGCGGTCCGTACGCGGGACGAGTCGCGAGCGTCGTCCTCGTGGCCCGAATCCAGAGGTGCGCTCGATAATTGGCTGAATCGGGACGTTCCCGCCATCCTGCCTCGTTCGTTGCCCACTCTCGCGACGAAAAACGATCTATCGCCAGCTATGTATGCATGTCTCCCGAGGTATTTTCAGATGCGTGGACACACTCGCGCGCGAGAAGTCGGGCTAGTTCGAAAATCAGGACACCTCCAAGTTTCCCGGCTCGTGAGAACTCGGTCGAACAGTATCTCACGGAAACTTCGCCACTTTCGGGTCACGTTGCTCCGCGTTTGTTGATTCCGCTCCACGCTCGTCGTTTGTTGTTCCATGCGCGATACTTAGCACGGAGTGCGGGGGGAATCTTTTGGCAGCAAGGATTCTGGGAAATTCAGCGTGGAGAGGAGCACGGTGCGCGAAGAAAATTTACAATTTGGAGGGAGAATCGCTGGATCAGAGTTTGGTGGAAAAATTTCGATGCTACTACTTGCAGTTCCGCGCCGGATTATTTATAACCCGTGATTGTAAATACGCGTAGTTCGGCTTTCACGCGAACTGCCCGCTATTTCTCGCCAGTACGGTTGTAAAGCGAGTAGTGAACGTTGCGGGATTCTTGTTGGACGTTTATTTCGGAGTGCTGCGCTGGATGTGCTTGATGTCCTGATTTTAATTGGTGGTAAAATGGTTGTATTCTTCACCAGTTGCAAGTGGACGGTTGAGTATTGGAACGAGAAGTGAGATGTGACTTGATTAACTTCATTTCAAGTGACTGACATAGAGTAAAGGCAGGTAACATGGAACATCTGATTTCAAAAGCTTGTCAAAAGTAGAGGATTTTTTTTTTTTTTTTTTTTTTTTTAATAAAACTGACATGAGGGGACGAAGGAACTAATGCATAATCATATTGACATAGTCAAATGTAAAAGAATCCAATTGTTTTGAAATTATAGTAAAAAGACTGAAAAGAGTGAAAATCTGCCGTTCGAAAAAATGGGTCCTAATATGAAACACCTAGAAAATTTGTAAAGAAAACTCAAAAATCTTTACTTTGTTTTACTAAAAAGGAAGATTTATTAAGTAGAAGAAGTTTTGGAATTTATTCCTACTTTCTACGTCTCTTACACGTTGGACACGCGAATAATACGTCGGTAGCCCCACATTCTTCGTGTGCCCACTGAAAGCAGCGAATACCTACATTGGGTCTACTTTTCATCGTCATTATTTTTGTAATTACTATCGCAAAATAAACATTCCAAATCATGACGTACACACATGTTCCGACAAGAAATTAAGAATTATACTAAGAAGAAAGTAACTTCATTGGTAAACTATCGTTGAATAATCAAGAACACACATATTTTATGATAAATTATATGAAAATAATACTTTGTAACATATCTTCGCTACAATATTTAACTGTTTGATGCACTTTTCAGAAACTTTTACACCTCACGAAATATATAAACGTTTCTCTTTCAACGATGGATGGGATCTAAGTATACACCATTGCCTGAAGAGTTCGTTATTTCGTTATCGAAATTTTACGCAGTTCCATATTACGTGCCGTACCATATTACCTGCCTTTACCCTACGTTCAGCTATATTTAATCCCTGAGGGATCTAGCTCGAGCACAAATTATTTTCTATTTAAAACTATTTCCACCTGTCATATCTTGCTCCTTGCTCAGAACTTAGGAATACAATTATATAAATTGAGAATACCGGAGGGATTTCTGAAAGGGTAAAATTGACTTTGTTTATTTATATTTCCGAATGAAATTTGACAAACTTTTAGATCACTTTACGCGAATGTATTACACGCAGATGCGTGTGTTTCTTTCAAGAGAACAGAAACGTCTGTCGATATCTGTTCCTAGAATTGTTCTCTTGGACGAGCGAAGGGTAAAGGGAAAAGTTCGTTCGTATATTCACGAAAAATAACCGCAAATATAGCGAAGCCAGATAGGAAAAGGGTGCGATGCCGTTTCGGAAACATCCCAAAGTCGAACTTCCTCGATTCTGACAATCTGCCAAGCGGCTGAGGTCACGTTACATAAGGGATGTAATATTCATTCGATTCCGTCGAAGAATGACTCCGAAGCGTGTCTGCCGTGCAGTGGAATATCATGTGCATCGTGTCGGCCAAAACGCAGAACATTTTGCAAATTGAAACGTGGGATGGTCATTATCCACGGGCGTGGAGCAGTGATTAACGAGAGTGGAGGAAGCAGAAATAAGGATTGTGATAATGTGAACGAACTCTGTGGCCGAAATATTGACATTTCACTCGAAATTATTTTTATACCAAAAGTGAATGATACCGAAGAAACGAAGAAACGAAGAAACGAAGAACGGAGTGACAGAATTCTTCCGATAATCTGACAGGTGTAAGTGTGACGTGCTTCAAGAATTTCCTTGACAGTTGCTGACACCTCTGAACGAGTATTTGCGCATTAAATAGGAGGAAATATTGACAAGTTCAAATTTTCATTTGAATATTCATATTTTTAATTCGAGTTACAGAAGCACCCTCTTTCCCTTCACGCACGTTACCAAGTTAATCCGAATGAATGCAATACCTCCAGAATAATTCCAGCATACTTGAAGAGTAGATAGAGCAAATTGACGACGCTGCACTTTAGTTCCCCCAAACCCCACTTATCGAACCCAACCCGCTTCGCGTTTTTTCGACCACGAAGACCGGAAATATGAACAACGAACATCCGATTATAACAGCCGCCACGTCCAATCTAGTCACTCTAGATTCCTCGTCGACCAGCGATCCAGCGGAGCCGATCATCAGGCTGAAGCTAGACAAACCGTTGCACTGGGAGTGGGAGCTGACCACATCCGCGGACACGCTTCCTGTTATCCAGCTGCTGGACAAAGATGGCCGCCTGCTGGTGGAGACAACTGGAAGAACGGCGCAGAAAGCTAGAGGCTCGTTTCGCGACGGTCTCAAGTCCCACGAGGAGTTCCCATCCACTCGAAAGACTCCAACTGCTTCCTCATCCCTGTGTTCGTTTACCGCCTCAACGATTATCGCGCCAGCGCGAGGGAATCGGAACGTGGACGGGTTCAGCTCCAAGTTCGGCAGCTGCGAGTTCGGCTACAGGCCACGGAAGTCCAGGAGCGAAGTGACCGTGAAGGAGAAGGAGAAGGAGAAGGAGAAGGAGAAGGAGAAGAGAGGCAGGAAGAGGCACTCCGGCGGGCTAGAGTGGCCTGTAAAGCAGAACGAGGAGGCGAAGTCGACGGTGAAGAGGTACTCCGCCGGCGATTACCTTCGACAGCAGATTGTAGACGACCTACGGACGAAGAGCACGGTGGGCATGACTCCCGAGGAAGTCGCCAAAGCGAGGTGCAAGAAGGTGAAGGCCTACTTGAGGAGCCACAGCGAGACTCTGCCCAGACCGGTATATCTGGAGGAAGAAGAGGCTGATGACAAGGCGAAGTCGAATATTAACGGTGACAGAAATAGAGATAAAAGAACCGAAGATGCCTTGAACCATCCGAGGAGAGCCATCAAGGAAGATATCGATGAAGCGAGGCTGAAGACGTCCTGCGACCCGGAAGCCTTCAAGGGCGTTTCAAGGAACGATTTAATGGAGAAGCCGCCGGAGTTGAATGGGAGCTTGAAGCTGAAAGAGGCAGGGAAGGAGAACGAAGGAAACGAAAGAACAGTTAGGAAGATCAAGAACGAGGAGCTGAAGAAGGTGAAGGCGTTCCTGCAGAGGAAGCTGCATCAGAAGATGGTACAGGAACGGTCGAGCAGCTCTGGTCGCTGCGACTCGCTGGAGCAGTCGGGTGGTGGGATCGAGAAGAGGTACTCGGATTGCAGGCACAACGAGGATCCTAGGGGCTATTGCACTCGGAAGGTGCGCAGCGAGACGAACGTGATCGGGTTCGATCCGGAGGTGGTTCGGAAGGACAGACAGAAGATGGACCAGAGTCTATTTGGACAGATCCAAGAGGCGCTGAAGGCGATGGACTCGAATAGCCGTCGGAAGGTCCAGGCGAAGGGGTTCCCGGGCTCGGAGAAGCGGAAGCTTTACCGAAAAACGAGAAGCGACGTTCTGCTGGGCCAGGTAGGGGGCAGCTTCGACTCCGAGCAGGACTTGGAGAATGAACCGAGGCGGATCAGGAGCCAGGATAACGTGGACGAGTCTTGGCGCGAGTACAAGGAGAGGAAGAAGCACGAGAAGCGGCTTCACCGCGACGCGGAGGTGAAGGAGGAGGATTTTATGAGCAAGCCGAGGTGGAAGGATCTTCAGGCTGATCTGTGCCCCTTCAGGAATTGCAAAGTCTGTCAGAACTTGCAGAGCTGCCTGAATCCGTTGCAGAAACGCGGCGACAATCGCGAGACACTTGGGCCCCCGGAGGATTGCCCAACGAAGGACGCCTCGGACGTCGTTTCCAACGATTCCTCCAGCGACAGACCGAGCACCAGCTTGCAGGAGAATTATTTGGTAATTGATAGAAACACGGACGCTTCGAAAGGTGGGCTGATCGCCAAGATGCAGGTGAAGGATCACGGATTGGAAGCAACCAACGTGAATTCTCCCGACTGTGGGTACAACACGATCCCCAAAAAGGCTATGAAGGATTACAAGGAGCTGTACATGCGGTCGAACGTGAAGAAAAGCGATACGTTTAAGATAGTAGACGGCAGCGAAGACCCTAAAGGGGGCGGCGATCGAAGCGAATCGAAGGGTGACTGCGACGAGGGCTCGGTGGACACGTTCGGCTGCGCGAACGGCGAGGGCTTGTTGGCGAACAAGTCGAACGAGGACATTGCTAGGGATTACTTCAAGAGGGTTTACGAGCTGCTGAAGAAGCGCCAGGAGGTCGCGAGGAGGAATCAAGAGAGGCAGGAGGTTGGAGGCTGCGAGGATTCGTCGTCCTCCGCTTACGAGAAGGTGCAGAAGAAGAGGCCTCGACGGAAGAAAAAGGAACGGGGCACGCAAGGTAAGAGATCGTCCATCTGTCTTTATTTTATCTTACAGAGCTTTCTTTTTAATGTTCTCTGTTTCCTGATACGTCTGTAGGTTTTATAAATTAAAATAGAGGTCGGAAGATGGAGAGAGAGTGAAGGAGAATACGAGAGTTTCTCGAACGGGTATGAATGAGAAAACTCCAACTCTTTAATCGCCACGGGAATTTTGTGGTTTTTTTCATTTTCGAGGTCGAACTCGGCCCAGGAATTATCTTTGAGCAGGTGGCACGGCAGACGTTCGCAGAAGCCTCTCGCTAATGCGAAAACTTCCCCCTTAAAAGTTCGCCCGCTTTTCACTGCGCCACCGCGCAGTATTTACGCGACGCTGACTCTGGTCGGCATTCTAATAGAAATACTCAACGTCGCGTTATGGCGGAACTTTCGCGTTATATCAGGGAACGGCAGGCTGTGTTTGTTAATAATGTCCCCGCGAATAATGCTGCTTCTCTCCGTCCACGCGCCCCTGATAATAGACGCAGAAAAGTTCGTGGTTCGAGTTAAAAAACGGGACTCGAATGCAATATTCCAACAATTAAGTTCAGAAATGCATTCGGAGCTTCGTTGTGTGGGAATTAAGAAATTGTAGATCCCCTTTTCCAGTAATTACTAATGGCCACTTACGGGTAGACTTCTTTTTAACGAATAATTAAAATCGTGCTCGCTCGAATAACACATCGAGTCGGTGATATTGAAAACTCGGTCACGTCTGCGTAGGCGGTTAGGCATTGTAGATATTCAATTGCTATCGGAAACTGGATTTCACGGTTTTTCAAGCTTTTAACGATTTCTTCGACCGAATATTCTGGTGCGCCGCTCAACGAAATAAAGGGTGGATTAAAGTGGCTTTTATACGCCCGTTGACATTTCTGCTGGTATTCGATAATGTCGCGAATCCAAGGGCGCTACGAGCAGTAATATAGGTATGTAAAACCTAGCACAGAGAAAAATGCAGAACCCAAAAATAGCAAAAGTTCATATAGAATTAACCCTTTAGCGCCGGCACCTAGGCTCCGTTGAAGGAAAAATGGAATTTTTATATTTTTTTTCGATGGTTAAAATGCATAAAACAAACGAATACAGGGTTCAGGTATGTAGTTCCATTCTTCTTCGACGAATAAAAATACTGTAAACATGTACTACTTAAGGGGACTGGGCAGGTAGAACCTTTCAACTTGGTACAAGATACGAAGAGGATCGTTCTATAGCTGTGTTTTAAAAAATCACTTGCGAGGAGACACTGGACGATGGATTCACCAGATATCGCATGTCGCGTGTAGTTCATGCATGAACAATTGCTCGGATCTTCCTTTTGAAAAGTCAGCATATTGGTGTGACATAAAAGACTCTGTAACTCGAAAACTAGATCACGTCAAATACCTATTGGTGCAGAATTCAGTCTTATAGTACCTAGGTACTTCTTAAAACAGGGGTTCTTTACATTCGATGCACACTCTAAACAAATAGGACCTCCCTAATTGTACACACCAACCAACATTCATCGTACAAACGAAAAACACTCGAACAAAGTCATGCCATACAATGATTACAATTTTCTTCTCCAACCACACTCTTCCTCCCCCATCCCTCAAAATCCACTGGTGCGGCAGTTGATCAGGAAATGAATCACTGATTTCACCGATTACATTAATTGCAAAATTCTCGCGGATTTAATTATCTGCCTCGTCGTTTGCTTGACTGCTTGTACCAAGTTTCGTGGTCTGGCCAGGCCACCGTGAATATTTCCCAAATATTCAACCTGCTCCCCGACGCCGCGGTTGAAGGAGACGGGCGAGCAACCCAGCCGAAAATAATTATTGTGAAAGTAGAGACGGAAGAGTTGATTACGGTGAAGCTGGCGGATAATTTTGGGCAGACGTTGCTACGGACTTTGCCCGTACAGCCCCGTGCTCGCCCTTACGACGGGCTTTCAGCCAAAGAGATTAGAGCCGTGCCTTCCGCCAGGAAGTCTCGCGGAAGTCAGCGAAAAGCTTCGCCACAATTTTCGTGGGTATAATGCCTTTAACCGTTACCTCGTTCGTTTCTTAGCTTCTAACACCGAGCAGTCGTTAAGCTCCTTCTTTTTAGTCTGGAAACGTTCCGATAGCCCAAGTAATTGGTACAGTCCCCTCCTTCGCCTGTGCATTCGAGTAATCGGATAGAAGATGTCTTCGATGCAATGCGACAATTCCCTTTAGCTGCACTCGTTCCTCGCGTCTTCGCGCGGAATTATCGTTCGGTTCGATGGTCGATGTTTGAGGAGCTGTGACGCGAGTTTGATATAGAAGAGGAGTGTTAGGACTGGCTTTCACAGAGGAACTCGTAGCGATTGCTGGTGATCTGGAGAAAATATATCACTTCTGATAATATTCCAACATTTCAGCTTCTTCTGTTTAGTATCTCTACTTATTTTAGAGACAAGTGTTTGATGAATATTCTAGATTATTCTGTTGAGTCGAGGGTGGACATGACGAATTGGAAATTAAATGCTTTATTTAAAAAATAATTTGGAAGACAATTATATTGAAAATGACAACAAGAACGAAGTATAACGTTAAAGCAGAGCATAGATGCTCTCAAGCTCTCGGAGCTCAGTTGTTGACAGTGAAGGGAATGCAAGTGCTTCTTTTTTTTTTTACAGGTGCATACACCTCATAAATATTAGACCACAGTCCTCGAAACAAAGATAAAACTCGTTTGATATTCCCCTGCTCATCTTGGAAGCATCTGGGAGCCCTAGAAAATCGCATTTTAGAGGAAGGGGCTTTCCACAGGGGAAGGATTACGTATGGGTATGGCAGCGGTAGGGTGCTTAACGTGTGCGTTAAGAAGAGAATAGAACCATCCGAGCTTGTAAGCACTTACATGCTGGCAGGTGATACCACATGCACGTAAGCTGAGGAAAGCTTATTACACGATTGATGGAGCTGGTCCTACCGCAACATGGTGTGCTAATGATATACGTATATACAGACTTATGGGGAGCTTTAGTTACGGAACACAATAGAAACGATATCTTGCACTGTTTTAATTCTATGCTTGCCGCAGTTATTCTGCAAATATAAATTGCTGTAAATAAAATTAATTCCCTAATATCATCATGATGTTACCTTTGCGAATTCTTAGTCTCGGAACAATTCATTTTACAAAGAAAACGAAAAATATTCTAAGAAAGTCCTGCAAGATACTTAATTCATTCTACGTTTAAATACCGAAAATTATTTAAAAAAATATATCCTAAGATTCTCCGTTAAGTTACTTCATGCAGAAAGAAATGCTTTCTTCTTTGATATAGGAGATAGCAACTGACCATGAAATATCATTTACTTGACATCATCACTCTCGGAGAAACGATATTTCGTATGCAGCAACGTAAAATTTCAGACGACGCATTTCAGTCACCTTTAACTCATAATTTCATTAGAAGCTTTTGGCATCGACTCATAAGCGTGTCTCGTCGCGTAACCATCGGTTTGATCCGGATGTCGGCGTACAGACATCCGCATATAGAGGGAAACATCTACCTACTTGTTGCTAGGGACGAAGCAATACAGCGTCCGATGTTGGCAGAGTAACAATTGGCGAGTATCGTTTTGCCAGCTGTAAATCCAGTTCCGTTTAAACATCGTCGCGGTGTTTAGAACTCGCGGAATTCGAGCCACGTTTCCCGACATTCTCTCGAGCCTTGGGACACCTTTTATAACAGAATAACTTTTCTTCAGATTCGTCCAAACGACTTGAGCTTTTTTGAGAAGCTAGAAGGATTAGTTTACTAGGTGACGTGATTTCACCGATGAAATTCTCATTACAGGCTCGGATAAAAAATTTGAAAAAGCGACCTTCACTATTTTCTTCGCTATTCCGACCAATTGTAATTTGTTTTGTAACACGTCACCTAGTAAACTAGTAACTCTCTAGCTTCCCCGAGAAACTCAAGTCGTTTGGACCAATTTTAGAAAACTTATTCCCGTTTTAAACGGTGTCTGAATACTTTCGTCCGGCACTGTGGAACAATCCCCACTGAAATGTTGGAATGGTAATATTACACATAGAACAATTTCAAATTAGAATAACAATTCTTTCACAGGCGCCTCGTCGTCGAATAAACTGGAACCGTCGCACTATTTTGCAACGGCAAAGATGGAATCGCAATTTTATTATCGCGACACAGATTGTAGTTATTCAAGCTGCAGAATGTCCAGTTACACCGCAGAGTTTTATGGTGTGGCACACAAATAGAGGGTGCAGATCACATGCACCGCCAAGTCAAGGTTCTAATCATTCCGAGTAAATTACTGCTATCCGAACACGGTTCTCGTGTTCCTGTATCAAAGCTACTTCCGTCCGATAAGAAGGGTTTAACGAGAGCTTCCTACGAGCTTCTCCCTTTAATCAAAACGCATGTTATCAGCGCCTGCACGCGGCATGTGTGCAACGTGTGTGCAAAGAGGTGGCTCGAAAGGGGCATAGAAATGGAAACAAGACACTTTACTCGACGCCAAAGCGCAATTACCATACAAGAGTCTGGGATGGTAGCTTGTTAGTCACATTCATCCACATCCCCGCTACACTTGTTTACGTAACGATAGAATACTCGGACTCCCGATCGAACGATATTACTCCGACATCGGGCCGTCAAAGCTCGTGGAGAACATTGCGTGCGATTCTTGGTCGCGGAAGTGTAGCGTAAGTATTTTCATTAGATTCAAGGAACCCGGCCAAATTTTCGCAGTCGAGGATTATTTTCAGACGGAAACGCGCAGACGATTGGTTGACATGTGTAATTCCACTATGTTACGTCAGAAATCTTAAAATTTCACACTTGGAAGAAGTTTTTGCGACTAGCCAGAAAATAGGAATTTTGAAACAACTGTAACTCATAAATAGTGTCGATCACTTGTAAATATAATATCACAGATTCTTAGCAATGAAATTGTACTGTTGGATGCAAGGAGAACCTCAAAGTATCTGTAAACATTACGATGCTAGATTATTTTTATACATAGTAACGTTGTTCTCCTTTATAGTTGCGTTATAATTAGTCGCAAAAATATTTTCTATTATTTATTTAATTCTGACATCTTTTAATGACATTTCATTTACTAAATGACACAGAGGCACAGTATTGCCGTGTAGTCGCTATCGATGAAAAGAAACGCTATGTTTGAAAGCGAGTCTGGCTCTCCGCCAGGTGCACCGTCGTTGACTCCACTTCCTGACGCGGTAATAGATTTCTCGTGTCGGAACGAAATATCGAGATGAAACCGGGAGAAGAACGAAAATGGCGGGACCTCGGACTGATTCTTGTTACGTAACTTCCCGTTGCGCCCCGATGGGAAGAACAAACTGCCGTTTCCGGCTAATTGCTGCCTCATTATTTCCAGATCGAACGGGGCGTCCGACCGTGAGTCATTTGGTGAATTATCGATAGAGAGGACGGTGACGCGCACAGGATATCCTGAATTCGAGCGCGATCGTTCCACGTCGTTTTCATTCACCACGGCGTCTCCTTTAAGGCCAAACGCGAATATTGAACTCGTTGCAACGTGGCATTGATTTCCGCGGTTGCTTCGAGGCGTAGAACCGAATGGTCGGAATCACTCCTTGGTGGGCAAATAATTTCTGTACGTTTGCTTGGGAAGGTTGAGGGTGAAGGCAAATTTTTAAATATTCTCGAAACATCGGAGTGTATTTGATTAATAATTTTTTAATTATGAGGTTGCATACTATTTTTGGAGTATTAAAAGATTTGCTTCGATTTTCAATAGAATCGTAGTTACGTGGACGTTTCCCCCGATACTAATTCGTTTCTACCTTTTACGTCATTTGGCTTTCTTTTAAGATCTGTTCGATGTGATTTCTGATAAAACTGTGATTTTTCCACGATTGATAAGAGTTATCAGGGAATCGCGAAATACTCCTAGCAGACAACATTTCACGCGCACGAGTGTCAAAAGCACTTCGCAACTCTTTCTGCTTATCGATAGAGAACACTCTGGTAGATAATTCTCAAAAAATGAAGTGTGTAGTTTTAAACTGTAAAATAGTTTATATTTCTTAATAGATTTTTCATTACCCGGAACCATTTATTGTTCCATTTCATTCAGAATTGTGTATTAAACTCGAAATAACCGAATGAGGGATTGCTACTGCTATTTGGAAGTAGGGCAGTGAAATGAACAAGAATGCAGCCACGTTCTTCGTACAATCTTTAATAAATAATGAGAGATGAAAGTAGCCAAGTATTATAATAGGATATCAAACGTCTATCTTCCATCGTTCGTGTACGCTCGTGCCGTCCCCGTAAAATCGTTCAGAACGAAGAAAAAGAAACTAGGTACGTTGACGTATCCGTCCCAGTCTTTCCCTCCTTTTTGCATATCGTTTGCACATGCAACGGTGTAACGAATCGACCCGTTGCAACCAGGCGATGCAACCCGACGACAAATAACAGGAATCGCGTGCTGGATGCGAGCGCAGCTCCATTTGCGCGGTTGATTGTTCGCGTTAGTTGGGCACGTAGTAATTATTCGGAAATGTGATCCAACGGTTCAGGGAAATAGTATTGGACGAGGAAGGCGTTTAACGAAGATCTTCCTTTTTTTCTAAATGTCTTTTATATTTGCCCGTGGCTTGCTCGAAGAGACCAGAGGATCGCTCGAGTAAGAAATATGGAATGAGATGGAGCAGAGACGCGACGGTGAATTGTGGTCTGCGAGTGTGTAAGGTACCGAAGAAGAAATAGAAGTTAGAGTTGCGTTTACAATGAGGTTGGTAGAAGGTTTAATTACATCATATCGAACGTTCTATCTATTCCTGTAACTGAATTTTAAATGCGCCAATCAACCGCAGACACCACATTGTTGATTTTAAAATACCGCGTGTAATTTAAGATCGTCGATGTCTCAAGGAAACGTTCATCGCGTTTATTACAGCAGGGCGTGGATAGATGTTAAGATAAGAAGTAACTAGCAATTCAAGTACAGTGGTTTACGTTTTCTTGGAAATTACACATTTTTAATATTTTATATAGCAATATCCTTGGTGCTATCGAATATTTACTTTTCCTCGTGATTATTATCTTCCACGACTATTGAATACTTCTTCTCGAAATCGTTTCACTTAGCTTTTTATTACCGAAGAAAACAAGTAATTTAACGCTATATGGTAATCCTTTTTAGTGCGTCTCATCTCCAATAATTTATTTGCATTATGAGTGGGTCGTAATGTAATCACAAGGTAGTGTAATATTTACAAGGGAAAGTGAGACGAACATCTTTAATTTTAAAGATGGAATATTTTATAAAGTGCAGGGATGTAGAAAGCACAGAATGCGCAATACTATTTATTGTAACAAGATAATGAACTTTTACAGTTTACGTACTTTGAAATTGCGCTATTGCTATATACAGTGTATACGGAGTAGTGCAAGCGTGAAGTGTGCCAGTTTGGTAATAAAATAATCAGTCCTAATGAAGCTGCCCCGTCCCACTTCTTCTCTGACGTCAGATTGTGGCCTTTTGGTAACGAAAAGACAGATATCCAGTTATAATCACTTATTAATTATTCGAGCCCGATCACCTTTTTGTTATCATGGCAACATTAAACGTAGCAAATGACAGTTCTTATAATATCGACCATTTCGGTAGGTTAATATGAAATACAAAACCTTGCCCCGAATTGATTGATCATATATAAATTATACCTATCAGTGTTTCCTTTGATATTTCTTGACACTTTTTAGATTGCGTCCCTGGTTTCTGTAGTATTTAAGGAGACTTGGCCAAATTATATGAGTTCATTCGTGTAAGATGTTCTCTCATTTCCCGTATTTCTGCGTACCTTCTTGCTTCTAAAGTCAAATAAAGTAAACCTCTTCCCCTTGCTTTGCGTCTCTCGCACCTTTTCCTTTGTTCGAAAGCTTCGGATTCGCCAGCGTTTTTCATTCGCGTTGGTAGCAAGTTCCACTTCCTTCCTATTCAAACGTATCCTCTAATACCTACCTTTTCTCTCGTATAAACGCACTTCAAAGGACTTGAGAGAGGATTATATTTTATAGAGGCCGCTTCAGCGCGTTATTTGAACACCGCGCTTCATTTAATGTCAATCATCAATTTATTCGCACTTGACCTTTATTATCGATGAAATTACGCTAGTCCAGTAATTTCTAAGGTACATTTACTTCATCTTAATTTCAATCGTTTCGATCATTTCTATACATTCTGACGAGTTATGCGTCCGTCATCTTGCTTTGCAACTTCGCATGGAAATGTCAATCTCCACTTTAATACAGGTTTTAAATTCCTCCTACTTTTTCTAATTATACCAAAGTAACATGTAAAAAGATATTTACACGCTGAAAATTCTGCCCACTTTATACAATTTTGAACAGTATTCGAATTCAGTTGCTGCCAGTCCGTCTTCGTCCAAAAGGGCACAGTTTGAAGCCATACGATTTTCCCGTCTCGTCCAGCTTCCAACTTTTACCCCCCATTGCAACTATGGGATTTATAACTTCTCGTGTGTACGCGTATATGTGGCGACATTCTCGACGTTTCCAACTTTCCTGGACATTTTCCCTCGTGTCCTAACATTTGTTACATTAATGGATTTCGTATTCAAATCGGGCGTATGAAATTTGTAAGCCCATGTCGGAATAAATTGAAAAACCAACGACGAAACGAACCCTCCTGTATTCATATTGAAAAAAGTGTATCTGACAAATACGGTTAGATCTTTGAGTTGAACCCTATTAAACTTTGCAAAACCGTATAATTTCGAGTTTGTATTAATACATTGACATAGCCCAATAAAATATCAATAATATTGTGAAATTAACATTCCAATTTTCTTTGATGTCGTTTCTATTTAAGTAGTTACATTAATTTTTGGAACAATGCATGTGTTCCGTGCCTCCTGCTGAAGTTGACACTTGGTGCCTGGGGATCGCACGAAAAGGGAGGGTTTAAAGGATAAAAGGGGTTGAAACGGGGAACTTGATAATCAGCAGCTCTTCTGTCATGAGTCAGACTACAGTCACTCTTTCGTAATACACCAGTTTTACACGGCACAGTGCAAGTACAGTATGCCCACCTCCCAGAAGTTATCCACCAACTAGGGTACTTCTCTTCGTTAATCCCGACTGAACCTCGAAGTCCCGCGATAACATGAATATTTCTGCTGTTCCATTCACAGAGCAATACCGAAGTAACTCTGACGAATTTATAGGGGCAATGCAAATGTTATTCCCGACCATTTAAATTTGATGTGTGCGTTGTAATAAGACCGCGAACTTAAACGAAATGTTCGTGAAGCATCCCGATGACGATGTTTATGAAACTTTAGACTTGTGGAGCAATCGCTCGTTTCTTAATTGCCGTAATAAAAAGTTTCCTTCACCTCTTCGATATTCCTTTGAAAATTATAAGCGGCACGAAAATGCTTTTTTAAACTAATATCAACTAGAATCTAAAAAACATTTCAACTATCTTCATTCTTCTAGTTCTTAATAGTTTTATAAACACGAGAAAGTAAGGCATCTTTACTCCGACTTCACAGTCAGTTATTAATCCGTGCATTTGATCCTGATATGGAACACTGATTAGCAATTAATCGCTGCTGTGCAAAGTATTGGGTTTATCTATTATTTATTATGGTCCTAGGAGGCATGCCCATCGCACGGTTCATATTCATAAGTGTGGCTCACCGCAGTGTCATTTTACCTCCACTTAAATTTGAATTCGCTATCTTTCGGCGGCTCGCTCGAAATAGCTTGGTGACACAATTTTAGGCAGTAACCTGCAGGTCAAAGCAGTAGCAGATCCACTAAAATTTTTACGACGAAGAAATTCGCATTTTTATGCAGCAAACAGCACGCGAACGTTGCGTTTAGTTTCGTTCTAATAGTTGGACGAAGTAACGAAGGACTTAATGGAAAAATGCGGCCGGCCAAATATGAAGGGAGCATCTTTGCGGTCGACGAAGGCTTTCTACCTTACCCGTGGAAAATTGTACCACGAGCAGGTTTGAGGCCGAGGGGCAACGTCGTTAATATTAATTATTAATCACGCACCTCCGTACGTGCGCCCGTACGCTTCGGATGCAAGCGTTTTTCTTTTTAAAATTAATGGAAACGAAGTCACGATTCAGACCACTCACGCTAAATGTTGATGCACGTATGTCGTAGAAAAGCGAACAACCTGATTTCACTTTCATGTACATATGTACTTGCGAGTCGCGCGTAGGTACTGCATGGTTTAAACGGACGGAATGCAGAATTCAGGGTATACGGTGGTTATAACAAATAAATGAAAAATGCTTCTTAATATAGGTTCACGATTACTTTGCAAGTTTTTTATTCGAGTAAAACAAACGAAGGGTAAGGGGAAAAGCAGGTAACGTCTATTTTTCGAATCACAAAGGGTTATTAAGTTCAAATGGCATCGTAAGATAACGTTAAAGATTTCGCATACTGGTTGAGAACAGGAAACACAAACTTCGGGCGTCAAGGTAAAACACGAAATTACTTAAGAAACAAATCACCCCCTCCCCCCCCTCCCAGATTGAGCTGTGTTTCATTTTCATTCCATCCTTCACAGGTGGTAGAATATATCGGACGATTTTTAGGGAAGAACTTTTCCTTTAAGCAAGCTTTCTTAGAAGCTTGATTTCATCCAATTGGAGTGTATTCAAATTGCACAGCAAAATAACGGATGCGTCAAGACGAATAAATCCTCCATATATTCCCAAAGTTCCATACCTTTCCGAATCCTCTGCGAGTCCCTCTTAAAATTTCACCCAAATCCCTCATTCATCGATCGAGAGGTTCCCTCGAATATCCCACGCATTCACTAATCTCTTACAAAAATAAATATATCCATGAATCCACGTCACCGTTAGAAGCGACAAGACCTGTGAAGTCAGTGACGTGTGATCGAAAAATCGGCAATTGTTAGACAAACGAGTGTCGCGTGTCAAGTGGCACCTCGTCTGCGTGTTGTTGAAGACCGAAGCGGTGGTATTATTCCACGCAGTAGTTAGCATTTTTCCCGGAAAAACTGTTTTCCCCGATGGAAAATGCATGGATTCCTTCTTTTAAATTTGGGAGGGTTTCATAATGAGCATCGAGTTTTGATCCCAATTTGCTTAGGACTGGCCACTATTGTCACTGCTCTGTTTAAGGGATTTTGATTTTCTTTAATCAATTTAGAATAAATAGATTGGAATATTGTGTGAAATGTCATCAGTCGATATTCAAGATTACTACTTCAAATCAAACTCCAGTTGATTAAGCGCAGTGTCCACTTATTTTGCTGCTAGTTCTCCATCCCGATTTCTTCCATTTCATCGAATCTATCCTGTTTACTGGTCCCTCGTACTCTTTGTCATCGATTGCTCTTTCCTTTCATTCTGCCCCACATAAACAACTTGTCCAAGACTCAACGCTGGTGAAGGCTCGCTTTGAGACTCTTCCTCGAAACTCCGGCATAAAAAGGCTGGAGACAGAGGTCTGCGGTTAACTGGCTCGACAGAAGCACTGACTGGCGTTATAAAAACTCCGGAGAACATCCCTGGAAATTGCGAGGAAAATATTATGTCGAACTGGGGCGCAGTTTCAAGGGGGATTTCCAATTTCTATGCCACGTAACCGATACTTGATACTTTCGAGGGTAGGGACCTTGGCTGATGGAAAATAAGACAAGCGTCACCACTTCGCAATGCCCGATCTGAAAGAGAGAAAATCATTGGAGCTTACTGCCATACAGACTCTGACATTCGCATAATAGAGTGGCCCATATTTCCAGCGCAACCTTGCCGCATAATATAAGAACGCGGAGGAAGACGCGTGTAATTAACTTCGATCTATTCTCCCGAGAAGCTGCTTTCTTCTTTTCTCTAGAAACCTCGATCTATTCATCACTTGGATCATTAATGTAATTACTCAACTGAATAAAAATTCCAACATCGTTACTCCAGCGCAGTAAAGCTCCGCCGCGTTACATGGGCCAATACACCTGCAACTTTGATCAATTTTTCACGAACCCGTCCTGGATTCCCGAAAATTGGAGTTACACCAGACTCCATATCCCGGCGGGATTTAACTTCGTCAGGCGCGAAGTCGAATCACCACGTCGAATCGCCAGGGATCCTCTTATTGTCCCCCCCCCCCTCCTCTCCCTCTCGTCACGTCTTTTGTGCGCAAATCATGCTCGCAGACAGCCGGATAAACGCGAGGTACCAGTGAGAGATCCGTTTGTCCGAGGCCACGAAGGATGCCCCAGGCTCCGCGAGAGACGGGATAAATCTTGGGGGGATGGCCGACAGATGAATTACAATAATAAGACGGAAGAAACGGGTCTCGCGTTTGTCCTTTACGCTTCCCCAGCGACCGCGATTTTGATTAATCGCCCGCACAACCATTTCGCGGGCGGATTAATCACGCCGTGAATCTTGTTTACAATGATCGCGCGCCAGAACCCAGCGGCTCGGTATCACCCCATTTGTTCGCCGAAAACCGTGAATTACAAAGCCCCGGCGTTCTGGAATCATTGCCGCGCTCGCGTCCATACATCTTATTACGTCGAACGGCGGCTGGTTGCGGTAGTTCATTTCGGTGGCACGCTCGATGGAAATTAAGGGGATCGCGCGACGATATAATCATAGTGTTGATAAGAGTAAAATACGGGACACGTAACGGGGTTACGCGGGCAGATTCGAAGCGAACGGGATGTTTTATCGTCGGTTCGTCGGCGTGTTTGTTGCCGCCGTGCTCGCGGATTCCTGGATTACGTGGTTTCCGTGACTAACCAAAGGAGCGTTCTAATTTTAGGAATGGGTTTGATCCACTTCGGAGCTTCCCCGAATTTCCCCACCTGATGTTGCGAACATCGTTCGCTTTGGAGGGAAGGAGAAAGAGTGTAAACATTTTTATGCTTGAGGAACAGGAGTTCGTTTATAATTTTTCAATGTAAAAACAAATTTGTTCGGGAAGATCAATTTTTGGCGGTGGAAATAGAAAGGGACCGAGCCTTTTGGAATTGAGGGGTTTGGAGAATAAAATTAATTTATGGAACCTGTGCCCCCGAAAATTGATAAAGGTTATTGAATTTTGGGGTCTGTATTTTTTAAATGAATTGGAAACGAGCAAAATGATAACTTAAACCTTCCCTAATTTCGTGTGGACTACATAATATTTCAATTGCATCGAAATCCCTGACATTGTTTCAAATGTAACGCTTTAAGTTTCTGGTTACTTTAATCATTTTTTTTTTTTTTTTGTAATTTAGAATATGAAAGTGTGGATAGTTATTAATTAGTTTCTGTCCAAAATGATGTGCTTGGACAAAATTACTTATCGAACGACATTGATCCATGTACTTTAATTATCATGGAGATCTACTTACGTTAGTTATTCCTTTCACTAATTTGCAGTAATCAGTATGAAACATTACTGCTTCATATCAGTCTTATACATATGCTTAACGGCCTTGAAAGTGGAAAACGTAGAAACTTTTACTTCAGTTACGATTTCTGCTAATTAACTTTAATAAGGGTTAATAGAATCCACTTTCTTTTCTTCTATCCGTTTTCCTTTCTCGAATAATGCAGAATTGGTTAACCGTAATACTTTGCTTCGTT
Source organism: Andrena hattorfiana (assembly GCA_944738655.2). Classification (NCBI taxonomy): domain Eukaryota; kingdom Metazoa; phylum Arthropoda; class Insecta; order Hymenoptera; family Andrenidae; genus Andrena; species Andrena hattorfiana. The sequence goes on from OX122894.2 coordinate 142,966, forward strand.
TCTGTAAATGAAATTGTACGGTGGTTCCCGGTTCTTTTGTAGCGCGTCTAAATTGAGCTAGAAATTATTCTTATTCATTCCCGGTCAGAATTATTTCAAGAGCGTATTTCGAAACAATGGCAAAGAACGGAAGCAGCCTTCATTAGCATTCAGGGCGGATAATTCTACTATCGGTGGATAAATACGGTTCTTGTATTTTCAACTGGAAATCCACGGTGCATCGAAACGTAAATTACTGTTACGTGCACCGAATTTTAATGCTCGCGAACGCTAGGCTAATTCTTTCTTCTAATTGTCCCCGATGTTTTCTTAATAGGATTAATGTTCCGACATTGAATCGACCCCCTTCTTCGATAGAATCCTCTAATCCTATTAAAAAAAAAACGCATCCCCTCCAGTAGCAAAAAGGAGATCGATCCCCCAGCCGCGATGGGAGACTCTATTAAACTAGAAAAAATGGAAAACGCAGTTTGATGGAACAGACCGGCCGATAAGTAAGCTAACAATGGTGACGGCGGGGATGGCCAGGTGACACGGAGGGGGTAGGGGATATTCCGATTGCCCTGATCCGGGTCCGGGATAAGTTCGAAAGGGGTTGCGCGTCGAAAGGTCGAAAGTGGCGACGGCGTAGAGTGGGGGTAAGAAAGGGATGGTACCTGCGCCAGAGCCTCGGCTTGGAAGGGTGTTTCGAGTGTCGCGTTAACGCGCGGCCGACAGTTTCTCGTGAGCCGCGAGCCGTGTCGTATCGTTCGGTTGCGCGCGTCGCCCCGCGGTCTCTCCCCTTCGCACCTGTCGCGCCTAACTTCGCGCCTCGGTCGCGCGACGTGTTTTCGCGCCGTTCCTCCCGTGCGTCCTATCGATACGCGTCCGCGAGGGACTTCCGACGCGAGTGACAATTAGAGTGCATGGCCTCGCGCGGCCTGTCGCGGAACTCGGTTACCTTCGTCAAACCAAACACACTAAAGCACTTCTGTAACAAAGCGCTCGGTGCGCTCGGTGCGCTCGGTGCGCTCACTTCGAATCCACAGTGAGTAAGGTTAAACCTGGTAGCGCGCGACTATTTGACGAACGATTAACTCTGGAATCGACCGGCGTCGGGGGAGCGGAGCACACGTCCGCCTGGAAATCGGGGCGAGAGATTTTATTTTAATTGTCGGTGAGCGCGTGCCCGCTCCGAAAGAGCTCGGCGAGAGTGTTCCAGCGGCGCGTGACTTCCGTGGGCGTAAGAGCAGAGTCGATATAATCGACCGTGTTCGGTCGAATCGCGGCGCAGTTACTGTTTCCTGAAAAGTATCGCCGGGCCGGGATGCCACGGCGGGGAAATCCCTGTTGGCGGCGCTGAGTCGAAGGGAGCGATCTCTTTGTCCGAAGTGGACTGTGATAGAGTTAAATCCTGATGGCTGGCGGCGTTCTGCGGTCCAGAATTCGGGAGGTTCGGCGGAACTAGCGAGTGCAGTCTGAAGTTGAGCAACGGAGTGCGTCAGCCGGTCGCGGAAGTTGTGAGTGGCTTGAATCAAATTCTTTCTTCTTAAGCGGGGACGGCACTGTGAACATTTTTGTACCGATTTTTCTTTTTGTTCGTGTTCATAATATTTGGGGCCTGAAAAATATACCTGCACAGTTTCAAAGTGGATCTCGAAAAATTCTGGGAGCTTCGGATGGTTTTGTATACGCGGCGCAGCGCTCATAATCGAGTGTACGCGTAGGAAACTTAGTGACAATCGGCCCGAAAGTTTGGGTTTCAGTGTTTGAAATATACCGTACATAAATATCCCTTAATACCCCTCTGCAAAATCGCCTATAAATCGCACCCAACAGAAAATGGTAAAAGTACGTACCTTCTCTCGATCGCTAAGGAATTTCCAATAAAATGGACTGTAAAGTAGTGTAGTAAAGTAGACTTACGAAGGGATAACGTACACGAACAGTTCCGAATGTGTTTTGGTATAAGATATTTTTAAACGCGTGCAATCTCCAAACAGGATTTCCCGACGGATCCCTAGAAAATAACGTTTATATTTCACTTAATACTCGAACGGCGATCGATCTTGGTAATCTCCAGTGCACCGGATTTCCTTAAACCGCTTTCTTTCTTTGATCGGCGGCCAACAAAGATAAATGTTGAGAACTCGATTTAAAGTGATTCCAAAGGCCCGGGACGATTGGGGCAGGTTTTTATTATTCTTCTCACACAACGGATAAAATATATCCAGCATCGTCGTAACATGAATTAACAAGAGAATCTCTCTCCTGGTCGTGCCAAATAATAATGAAATTCGCATTAATCATTCAATGGTCTGGAATATTTTTATCCGTCCTCTATTACCGATGAATTCTACTGGCAATGAGCGGGCAAAAATATTTCTGCCAAATTTTAAGTGTAGCTATCTAGTACGTACTCTTTACAATAAACAGAAAAGATTTAACGATCATGGGTTCAAAGATCATTCGTTTGCAAATTACAAGCTGACGTTTCATTTAGCCTAATGTTAGCTGTCCCTGTAGTAAATGTTCGATATATCATTCGTTCGTATCAACACACGTCTCTGCGAATCTTCTTAGGGATTGTTGTATACGTTAAAAGATCCCAGGCCTTTCTTTCATTTCTCAACAACAGTTATTTTGCTTAACACTGCGTACTTAGCCCCAAAGTTTAATCCAAGTCCATAGTCGATCGAATAACCGATTACCATTGGCGATTCATTAATTACCGCGCCCACTATCACACCACCACTTTGGTTACTATGAATCACGTTTCGCTGAAAAGATTTAAATTTCAAAGGGGTTGGGACGAGTGAAAACTGATTCGCCGCGCATCGGCGCGAGTGAACAGACGCGGGCGGTTAATTTAAGACGATCGAGACATCCGCGGAATTCGCGAGCGAAACGCTCGGACCGCCGATTTGCCCGCTCGTGTTCCTATCTCTCCAGGCTCGAACGTCGTTAGAACCGATCGGCGCCTCTCCGTCCCCCAGAACCAAGAATAGATCTCGATCGCTCGCGTTGCTCGCGAGAGCGATTTCAATTTGAGTTTTCACCATTCGATCGTACCTTTCTTCCTACTGTAAAATCGATCTGTACCTTCACAAACGGAGAAAGACAACCACACACGAGCATCCACCCTGGGTCGGATGCAGGGTCCATTTTACCACATAATTCGATTCGCACACACTTTAGGAAAAGCTTTTATAATAGAAGTAGCTTTTCTTGCGATTGCTCGTGGTGCCTGCGTTAGAGTTAGTAGAAATCATCGTAGGTAGTCTAAGCACTGTTGTCGAAGTGTCGGTCAAAGCGGAAGGAATCAAAGAGCAACGTGACGCGCGGGGGAAAAGGTCAAGAAGTTCTTTTCGCGTCAATCTCACGTGCCCCTCGCAGGTGCAAGGCGAACGTAACTCAGAAAAGAAGTAACGGCCGGTAACGACTGTACGGGTCCATATTCGTCAAAACCAGATCACATTTCGCGTAACAAAAGTTCATGACACGCAACCGACGTAAACCAGGTATTTCAGCACAAGCACGGTAATGCTTCTTAGCAATCTATAATTTAAAGAGGTGTGTTTAATTTTGCGAAGGCTGAGGCTAAGTGGACTCAAGTTTCAAAGCGAGTCATACCAAGTAAATGGAACGAAGGAAAAAATTATACTTTGCCATACTATAACACCAACTGCTTTCTAATCAACCTGTAATAACTCAAGATATTCGCATCTAATGACTTCTGCTCAAAATTTAAATTAAATTGCACGTTCTCTTCGGCTTTTCTCAAAGAATCGTGCTTGAAGCCCTCGAACGCGAGTTTCCTATTTCTCATCGTATCGAGAAGCACTTCCAGCGAGTATCAGCGAAATTTTAAAGGCGTCCGATAGGTTGTCCTGTCGCGCGACGACATTTATATATGTGACTTACATTGGAAATAACGACCGATAACCACCACGCGCGTCGTGTATTTTACAGTCGATGAAATGGCTACCTCGTGACCGACAGTAGAAGGTCTCCGAGTATAGATATGGCACGTTTTTCGGTATCGTTGCCGCGAATCCTCGAGGTCATCCACGATTCTATACGCACGTCCCACACACATTACCAGCGTTTTATCTTCTTTTTTTCTTCAGATTCTTCTGCCACCGGTAGAAAAATGCTCGGTGCAGAAGTTAGCTCGTTCAGGCGCAGTTGCGAGATAAGCTGGCGTGCAACTTTCGCGGGTCTCGTTGCGGCGAAAACTTACTTCCATTTTTTAACCGGTATCTTGCCTCGGTTTTTTTTACACACAGTTTCTATATTTGGTGGTGTGCGTAAGTGTACGCGTTTGGCGATAAGCTGCACGACGATGGACACGAGAAAGAGGCTGCAATGGACCGCTGGACCGTAATCTTTTGAAATGCGCGTCCGATCGATTTTCAGGGAATCCTCGATCTCTGGGTGGTCAAGGCGGTCTGTCCCATAAGGCTGTAAATACCAGAGTTGGGCATTATTCGAATAAAAAGTGATTGAAATAACGTTTTGAATAAGGATACTTCATCCTTTTCCTTAGTCGACTAAAAGTCACCCGACTTATCCTTATTCAAGGCGCCAGGGATGAAGCTGGTTATTCAAGGGTAATTCGTTCGATTGTTATTCTAGAAGGTCGACTAACCGGCGAAAGCCTTTGCGGCCTGACCCGCGCGCGGTCGCCTACCGGTCAGATTCTACAGAATTTTAATTACTTTATTTTTCATCGTATCGATATGAAAGTGACGCCGCCAATGGATTCCTGGCGTAACGGGCTTATTATATCATTTTTGGGGCCATTTTCATCGGGAAGACACGAGGAATGAAGATTTTATGTTGCCCGTCGGTTTTCTCGCTCAGTGGGCCACCCCACTGTTTTTGCTTTCTCGCTGCGAGCGAGGACGAAGGTCCGAAGGGGCCCCAGTAGACCGCCCGTTGACAACCGAGAGCAATATAACCGACGAGCCACACAAAATCTTCATGGTTTTGATAAGTGTCGATGCAAATGGCCCCAAAACTGATATAATTTTTACCATAATTAAGGATATTACGTGAGAAATTTATTTGCAGAATTCAAAGCCCGTTTCGTTAAAACTAGTTCGATTTAAATTCCTTTCTGTCCAATTAATCGGGAGAACGCCAGGAATCCATTGGTGCCACTTTCATATCGATACGATGAAAAATAAACGAATTCAGATTCCGTAGAATCGAATGAAAGTTGAATAACCATCCTTATTCGAGCTTTGAATAATGAATAACCTTAAGTACCTTTTATCTTTGCTCATCTCTGGTAAATGCCCACTACCTATAGTTACCAAAAATGAAACATCAAACATGGAAGATGAATCCGTCAAAAGTTTCATGATTTCAAAGTGAGCCAAACTAAGTTGACCCATACTAAGTGGCTTTAAAAATAATAATTTTCCATCATTTATTCTGAATGCAATATGTTGCAATAAGCGCACCACACTATTCCGTGTAATTAAACAGTACATAATCCATCATTCGCCGGATAAATCTTCTGAAAGTTATCGAGGGTATGTTCCTCCGTGACATACTGGAAATTTCCAAGTAGCTATCCCTCAGAAATTTCAGCGTACTTTCTGTTACAAGCTCTGTTCCTTCCAACAAGCCCCTCGCTGTTTTCGTATCGATTCTTATTACACGGATTCGTCGCATCTCGTGGGGTAGCGTTCGATCCTATCACGCACGACGGAGTTCGCGAATTGTTTACCAGGAGAGGCCAAACGAAAAACAGGGTTAGAGGAGATCGGGATCTAGGTCAGTCTCTGTATCCTCCCCCTTCGCTTTCATACCGCTTTCCACTTCCATTTTCTCGCTCCCCCCGCCCCCCTACGACTTTCTTTTCTGTCTTTGTGCCTGGCTCCGGCAGCGTTTCTAAATTCGCCCATCAAACGCGTCACAATGCATAACGATGCACTGCCAGCCGCCGAAGAACGCCGATGGCGGGGGTCCATTCGAACGAAACCTCGAATGATACAGCATTCTTGCCCCGTCCATAGATCCAAGGGGGAGGATGGTGATTGATCGTTTTCCTGGACTGAGAATTGCGCGAGCGATTGGCGATAAGAGACGTTCCTGTGATACCATGTCCTTCTGAAGCGTGTGGTCAGTGATAAGGCTAAGCGTGTTACGAGTAATATTTTCAGATCCGACGAAGTAGGTTCGAATTCTGTGTGCACACTTGGTGGAATCGCAGCAGCGCCGCGATCTTTTTAATTAACGTGACTATTTTGACAAAAAAAATCAAAGAATCAAAATCCCATGTGAAGCCGAGTAGTAAAGCTAGTGGAGTAGATATTTGTTTTGAAATATGTTTGATAAGAATAGATTGATCTCGATCTTATCCGCGGGGATATGGTAACGAGTGGATGACGTTTATGAAGTGGAAGTGTCAGTAACGATAGTTCTATCGATGAGTATTGATAAGTATGAGTTTGAATATCATAAATGTTTAATAGATATCGACAGCACTATTTTAGGGAACATTAACTGTCATTAATTGCAGAGATTCGCAAGTTCGCGAACCACAGTCCCCAAATTTGATATTTCCTTTATCTTCGTTAAATACGGATGGTATTTTTCTTACACTAGGGTAACCAGTGACTTGATTTGTTTTTACCAAAATACGCGAATACTTGATGACGCCTGTGGGTGATCAAACAGCGTATAAAATTCACCTGTTGGCCGGCCGGCGTGTATTCGTACGAGTACGAAGCAAACGAACTGCGTATTTAAACCGGGTGCGAAGTGAAAATTAGTTGGGTAATTAGAGGGAAATTAGCTGGACGCACGGCAATTACAGGGGAAGCGATATTGATCCGCGGCGATTAGAATGCAAAACATTGACACGAGCCTCTGCCTTGTACGAGAAATTTTCGATTGCGGGGGTGGCGGTGGTGGAGTGGGCTCGGTTTAACGCAATTCATGCGGGCTAATTCGGAAACAGGGCGCAAGGTGACGCCTGATTGATTGCGGTTTGCACTGACTTGCACATGGCGAATCAATGCGCTGAATTACTACTTGTGCCTCGGACGCTTTGTCGACTCGTTGGACCGACTGCCGGGGATGAATATTCACGAACAGTTTTCTAGATTTTATAACTAAATAGTTGTGAGTAGTTCATTGAACGAAATCGATTGTCGCTATTTGCAACTTGCATGGTTGCTTCATGTAACTAAATAGTTTAGACGCAGAACTCTGTACTTTTTTGGTAACAGAACTCTGTTCTCTGAAGTTGAAAATGTTATATATGTATCGAGAATTTTTTGAGATTTGTACTCGTATTCTTTTGGTTAGATATTTTAGTTTTCTAATAATTTATTTTCTTCCGAACGGTGAGTACCTGATTATCGAGCAATTTGTCGGAGGCGTTTAGTATTTTTCAGAGGCATTTACCGTTGCTTTAGAATTGTTAACGTTTAGAGACAGACAGAGCCGTGAGTGCAGTTAAACGCAAACGTTCAGTTGCATTTTCCTCTCGGGAGTTCAAGTTTTTTCGCTGAGAGTCGGCGATACCAACGTTATTCACTCTCGTTGAAAAGCAATACCTTTTCACTCCGGCGCGTTTTTCACATTTTTTCGCCAGTTCCTCACACGTGCCAATAAAAAAAAGCGCGGAACACACTGCGTAAAATATTGGGGCACACTGAGGCGCGAAAAATCGTAGGTCTTTACTGGAACTGCGATATACGGTAGGTTTCTTCTTCCCTTTTTAAAATATTCTTATAATGGAGGAATATATTTCTTCTCACTCGTGATGATTATCGGAGGAAAAGAAATATGCGGCGACATCGAGATCATTGACCTGGAGAAACTGAATAATAATTTCTGCTCCAGATTTGAGTACACGTAGAGGATGAGATTATCTCTGTAGCTTCAGGATATACGAGGTAACTGAAAGTCCATATGAAAGAATATTTAGTTCAGAGTGAGTAGAAGCAATTGTTTTGTAGGTTAGATAACTCGAGCGTACTGAAGCGAGCAGTGCCCATGTGGGAGCGTGGTTTTAGCGGTTACGGCCTAATGTTCTGTTCACTGTGCTGTTATAAGTACAGATCTATCACGAAAGGGAGTGCACCTATGTATTGTGAAAGCAGAATCCTGTTCGTTTTAGCTTACTGCTTAGCCCCATATTGGATTTCAATTATAATCACGTTTAACAACGGGCACTTCCTGCATCTGTTTCAAATAAATTAAAAATAACTTAAGGATCACCCAAAATATTCAAATTCGGTTGAACACAAATTTAGAACATCCATTTTCAACCCTTCGTTGACACTCTGGGTGTGACGTTTTGACTGAGTTTCAGGCTCTGTACCTTTTCCAATACGTAGAATATCGTGGACCTTCGTGGAACATCTCTGTTTTTTCAATTACCGAAATACCCTACCTTCTATATTGCAAAATAAACCCCTTTTTCCCAAAGCCGACTTACAAACAAGTTTTTTCTGAAAATATTATACGTCAACAACAACTCTGTAGACTTTTAGCTTCTAATATTAAAATTTCTAAAAGTTACATTTTTCTTTAAGATTTTCTTGTTTTTTTCTCGACATATGGTAATCTAGAATTTTTGTACAAAAACTGTGATAGACTTTCGATGAAAAAACTGTTGGAATACATTCTAAAGACCTTGAAATTAACGCATGATTTTTTTTTAGTTCCTCAAAGTTGATCGAGAAAGAAGTGTGCTCGAAAAACCGTAAAATATTACTAAAATTACTTAAGCTTCAAATTCGTATTCCTGGGAACCATCACTCTTAAACCTCTCCATACCTAGTCACTCGTTAGCGTTAATTTGCTACTAAAGCGTTCGATTTATCATGTCGAAGTTGAACCACCATTGCAACGTGCTTGTCGGTCGCGATCAATTCGTACATCTATTCAACACTTGCACGTTTACAGCATTTCAATTAGTACACACTGTGCAACATATCCTCCTTCGTTACACGGAGGATTAATCTTTCATGTAATTCCCTTCATTCCGCGGCCATCTCCTCCACCTTTAAATCGCGGGATTAGCTGGAAAAAAATTTGAAACTGGAAAAACTTCCCATTAGAACGCACGTTGTGTAATCATATTTCACGGTACGTGCACATTTAATAGGTAGCAGAAACCGCATTGGCTCTGGTTGCAGGGAATCTCACCTTGACATCTAAGATTACATTATCGCGATGAGTAATTTTTATCGGTACCAGTGGCATGATTAGCATTCAGTCCCTAACGCGGCTCTTAAGCTCGCGTTAACGTGTCTTTCACTGTCAACCGCTGACATTGGAATAAGATAATTTTATTAATGCTTTCGTTACCACGTCTAAGTATACGCGCTTGTTACTCTTGGCAGGTCGGCTGAATACATTATTCAGGCAGATATTAACACATTGGGGTCTGGAATCGCATTTAAATCCCTTTAAACAGCAGGGGGATTGGTGTGACCCGCGTACAGGCATTTGCAATATTCTAACAAGTGAATTATATCGGTGATAGCCACTGGGGGTGATTCATGATTGCTGTAAAAGGCAACTTTAGATTATATAAATAGAATTTTCCACGATACAGCGAATTAAAGATAATGGTCAATAAACCTCGTTGCATTTGGTTCGCGACTATCATTTCACGCTATTTAAGTACTCCGTTGCTCCCCCATTTTGTTACCTCAAGCAGAAGTAATTGGTGCCATTCGATTACAGAATGCCTAATAAAACAGAATTGAAGAGTCCTTGTAGAAAACACTGTAAGTGCCAAAATTAAAAACAAAATTTTATCGAAAAATGTTCTATGTGCCAATGACAATACTATAGTACCTATCGAATTTGATTTTTGGCAAAGTTGATTTCAGGCAAAGTCTAAACTGTACTATAAACGCAGAGAAATGGGTCTTAGATGGAAGGGAGAAATTTTATGTTACCAAAGAAATTTCCCCGTCGTTCCGTTTAAGAACGGGAAAACGAACGCAGGTGCGGATGGACGTTTCCATGCAAATGCGTTCCGCGTTGTTAGTGAAGCATTTGACGCTTCCTCTTCTAGAATGCCTCCTCCATTGCAATTTGTTTACGCCTACTTTTTGCCGCTTCTAACGCTTCACGTCAGTCACGCGTAAAAAGTGGCATTATTCTTAAAAACGTGAATTGTTATCGTTAAAGTTTTTTCCATTAGGAATATTTACGAAATATTAATACGAAAAACCTAATTTATTGTAAATATTCCCATTTAAAAATTAATATGTGCAATAAAAAGTGATGTCCATCTCCTGGGAGGTGAAGCACCGGTATACTCCGTAGATCCATACATACAACAGATGTTTACATATCTGTTAATTAGCATGAATTTGATCAACTTTGCATGTGAAAGGTATAGATATTCAAGTGAATAAAAAAAAATAATGCGAACTGATGAACTGCTGAAGCTGACTAGACGGGAGCGCTATGCACTGGCCGACGCTGTTCGTTGGTCATTGCTGTCTATCAAATGTGTATAAGGGTACTCCACCTCAGGCCTTCCAAATAGACCATAACAAACAAGTACAAAATAATTATAGTTTCTAGCACCATGATAATTAATAAGAAAAATAACACTGCGAAGGAGTGAAGAAAATATAAAAAAATTTTATTGGTCGTAGTATACATACACAACTAACCCCACAGCCGGGGTTTCTCGACTTATTCGTCTCACTATTCTAAATACAATAAAAACTACAACCCAGACTTAATTAAAACGATTTTCAAAATTAAACTTGCGTACCTAATGAAATTTGTAAACTTTTGGTATGCAGCAAGTCAACGAAATACCAATGGTCTATTTATAAAAATTAGAAATGTTAAAAATTAGTCAACTAGCCCCGGTCTCCCCTAATACATACTTAGTTTAGTCAGAAATAAAAAACAGATCGATGATATGCAAACTTACCTTGTGTTTGAAACTGCATTTTGGTTGCAATTCAATGGTACAACGACACATATTTGTAAAAACACGTTTATAATTTGGTTTTTATAACTTGACGGTAAGCTGTTAAAATTTCGAGTGGATTGTTGTATACGTATTACGTCGACAAAAATTTGGCTCGAAGAAGAAAAATCTTAAAATTTCCGACTGATCCATGAGACGATATTACGATATCTCTGTGATGCGTGGACCGATTTTATTGAAATTGGTCTTATTCGAAAGCTTATATGCGGTTTACATAAAGAAAAATGCCTTTGAATTTAGAAAATATTACAGGCGTGATGAGATATTAATGAAATAATTTTCAGGTTAGGTTGGATTAGCCGGGCAACGAGTAAATGATAAGCGGTAGTGACAGTCGACATATACAGGGTGTCGCGTCTCTAGAATATACTATTACTTTATGATGTAATATCGTGCTATAGCAAAACATTCGTATTCCATATTGTGAATTGGTAAGTTAATTGAATCTAAAATGAAATCATATATATTACACAATTTAATTAGATCGGCGGTTTGAAATAATCATAATTCAACCTGTGATTCATTATCATAGTGGATTTCGTACATTGATTGTAACCAACATTGCTTGCAAAATTTTTGCATACTCTACGAAAAGATGTTTTCGATGTTCCTGGAATAGCCCAATATTTTTAGAAACTGGTATAGGAGTTGGAACAGAGCACTGAAATAAAATACAAAAATTGTGTTGCGAAGTAGAATACGCCTATAGTGTGAATTCAGATTGGTAAACTTACTTGCCGGATGTAAAATTCATAACGATCACTGTCAGTGTCGTGTAACGATAATCTCATTGCAGTAATTGTCTATGTAGCTTAATGGGAGCTAATACAGCTTGTGTGTTAATTGAACGAAACACATAATCTAGCTAGCTTTGGCCACATTTTACAATTCTTCGCGCTTCTTCTTTTATAATTCCCTGCGAATTACATTCCTCGATAGAATCGAATCCGAGACCGAGGAAAGCTCAGCTTATTGGAACAACCGGAACCTCTGGGACAAGTTGACCTGCATTGCCCCATAAACTTTCCTGACACCGTGGTTACACACATATAGTTTTTAGAGCTTTGAGAAAGTTTAGGGATTCTGGTCTGACTATGAGATAAAACAATTTAAAAATACAAAAAGGTACAAAATTGTTTTCTCGTATTTATTCCTGGTCTGGTCATATACATATCTGACGCTATCTCTTCTTCGAATTAACTTCTCTCACCTTTCTTTCATTGTATATGTAAGCTACTTAGTACTAAGTCCGGTGGTTTAATTTTCGATTTAATTGTCGTTTGTGTTACACATTTGGTGGGACCAAAGTGTACTTATCTTTTGTTACGCCAGGCTTCTTTAAGGTCTGTCTTTGTAGGAAAAATATCTTCAGGTAGAATATTAGTCAAGTTATAGTCACTTATGTCGAGCTGTTTTTATAGGAAAAACTTCCAGTTGGTTTATTTTAATTCTGAAATTTTCTGCATGAAATAGTTTGGAAGTAATCATGAGAGAGTAATTTCTTAAGTTCAAATTCTTAAAAGGGATTGCAGGGATTGTATAGTTGGGAGGATTTTGTAATTTTTCACTCACTATTATTTTGATTCGAAATCGTAGTTATGCAAAATTCGTTTTGCACTGAAAAAACTGAAGGAGATATTCGTATTAGTTTTTTCTATCATCGATCTATACACGTCACACACGTACGCTATTCGCCGAAATCAAATGAAGAAACAGGAACTGAATTCTCTGCACATCTCCTGAATAATCGTGTAGGTGGATGCTCGTGAAAGATTCGGAAGATGTTCTGGGACATCGATAGATTTCGCTAACGAAGCGATGCATCAAACAGTTTGATAACAAGCATTACTCTTGATGAGTGATTTACATGCATGACATTATTAGGAGCACCGATTGTCTGCTGAATTAAGGAACAAGCAATCCCTGGATTCATGTTTCTTCTGCAAACTGATGAATATGAGTGAACACTTTAAAACCAAATAGTATGGGTATACACGTGGGTATGTGTGGCGAATCAGTGCCTTTGTTTAATCGATTCCATTCTGCTGAAAACGTAGAAACTTGTACAAACAGTACGAGGATTGTTTGTACTCCCTAACTTATCCAATTTTCATCGAACCAACTATCCATGAACTCTCCTATAGTAAGATAATCAAAGTCTCCTGAAATTCTCTTCGGAAGCCAACGCAGCATCATAGACTCTTGAATTTTTCAAAGAACCACTCAGCACTAATTACTAATTACACCTCGAAACCCATAAGTATCCACACTCAAAGTACCAATTACTCCTGCAATTTTTCTCAATCTCCTCCACCAATATTTCCTCTAACTAAACACGTAAATCACACCATTCAGAACGGCTGCAAACCGAAACCACTCTCCGCCAGTCGGTTTAACAGTCACTATTACCTCTTCGTTACCCCACCTTACCGTGGCCACGACTTCCGTCTGATAGTGGGTTCATTCGTCTGCTGCGATCACCAAGATCGTATCGAAGTGGTAGCCACAGTGGAGCCCGAAGAATGCGACACACGTGATTACAATGAGCGATACGTTTCGCTTTACGTGCAGGCTCGCGTGGCGAAACGAGCGTAACACACCATCTTCGGCTCCTGCTTCCTGATAGCGAGCCCGTGCCTGCCTCGCCCCGCAAATAAACGGGGTAAGCATCATCGTTTTCGAGCGGTCCACGTGTTTTCCACGCTTTGGTGCACGCGATAGTGGTGACCGGAATGGCGGCGACTCCTTGCTCTAGCACCCTGACAAGGAGAGCTAAGCTTATCGATGGAATACCGCGGAGCTATGTGATTTATTCGATCCCATTTTCACGAAGCGGAGAAGATAAATTCTCTCGGCTCCTTTCTGAAAAGATGAGACGAGACATCGTAGAGTTTACATTTTTACACTGCTCGTAATATGAACGTTCGCTTGAATATCGTTTTACAAGCTGCTGAGCATTTGGGAGAGGATTCTATGTTAATTTTTCATGGGTAGATGGAATTCCTTTAATTTCATTCCTCTTTACTTTATTCAAGCGAAAAGTTTGAACTTCTCGGGCAGATCGAGCGATTTGAAGATTAAAGGGGGCTCGTAAAGATACCCAAAACTGGCTCTTTGATCGTGCATAATGCATTACCGATTACATAATCAGTTTTTCTGACGGCGCTTAAGTTATCCGTGATCCTGTAACGAAGTTACCGAGAAGCGATTCACTGTAATTGCTCGCGAAAGAAATTGAACGAGGGGCACTGTCAGCGTCGAAACGATAGGCCCGCCTGATGTAAGTTTGCGATGGATCGTGTGCTGCTTATCAGCGTTCCAGAAACGGTTAGATAATGGAATTAAAAGAAACTCTTAAATATAGTTATGTTTCTACTGAAATTCACGACTTCTTGTCTAACGAGAGCGTACGTGGACTTGTGTGATATCAGCGTTGTCAGATGTTGTCAGTTGCACACCTTTTATGTAACGACAGTCGTAATCGATACGAACTGTTCCTTCGCTCGCATTTATCAAAACTCGCAGCTATGTGTCTTCGTTAGCTACAATTCCTGCCATTATGGTTACCGCGGAATTAAATCAAAGCTGCATTACCCAACAATTCCTCGCGATCTCCCTCTTACGCCGATATATAAACGTTGACCTTTAGTTGCTAGTTCGCCATGCATTTCGCCATGTCCCAATCAACTTTTCATTCAACGTTTCACTCTGGAATTAAATCAAGCATCGAACAACGCTTGAAAATGTGTTGCGTTACATGAGCCGTAGATGGAAAGAATATATGGATGAGAATTCGCTGCAGTATCGAAAGAAAACAAAAATGAAATTCGTGTTATCGAATCGACGCGTTCTATTGTTCTCATTGGGGACTTTGCAAATTTGTCTGCATAATAACAAATTGATGAAACTGCGGCACGGTGGTGCACGCGGTATATAAATCGCGACAGAAATATGTTAGCGACGATGCCTGGGCTTCTCTGCTTATGTACGCGACCAGCTTTTCAGGAAGCATAAACCCACATCGATGCGATGCACATGCAACGCACTTTAGAAAAAAGCTCCCCTGGTGTTAACCTTAATTCGTTTCGCTGATACAGTTATGTGCAGAGTGCTTTGGCGAAAGCCCTTTGTTTAAGGCGGTTTATTATTTCACGGGAAAGCGAGGAAGCATAAAAAGTGCTCAACTTTACGTATGACGGGTAGGAATAAATATTTACTCCCCCGAAAGAGGCCATTTCATTCGCAAGCTTCCGACGTGGCGTTCGATTTCCAGTGGAAGGAAAAATTTACAATTGTTGTCTTCGCGATGATTTTTTTTTTAAAAAGATTTAAAGTGAACGGCAAGCTTGTCTGAATAATGCAAAGCTTCAGGTAGAAAAATGTGAAAGTAATATTTATTTGTAGTAAGTGTGAACTGACTTTTTAAAAGGCAGTAAAAATTGCCACTCTTCGAAAACGAAGAGGAACATCCGATCGCGGTTTCGCTGTCTGGATGTAATTAAAAAAGAAGTAGGTTGATCACGTATAGCTTCGTAATTCTCGTGGAGCACGGCAAAGTTACATAAACATAGAAATTTGCAGTTTTCGTGCAAGCTGCGAATAGTTTGCCTCGTTTTTTCCACGTATAGTCGGCTGATAAGTCTGCGCGGGTGTAAAACTAGCTAGCAACAATCCAGCCTGCCTTTACCGAGCAGCTTCGATTTTTGCTTTCGCGCAGCAAACACGGTGGAGAGGATTTACATAGCAAAGCTTGTACAAAAGCGACCATGTACGTATATAGGTATTTCAGTTTGCAAAGAAGCGAACAATACCTTCACACTGTTGCGCGTTTTTAATATCGTTAGTTTACTACAACAGCTTTTCGTGGATTAGTCCATCAATGTGTTTTTGAATTTTATGGGAATATAATATTCCCAAATCATTTCAGTTATATCCATATCTGAAAACTAAAGTTGGAGGGATGTAATAATTATTTTAAGCACTGAATCGTTTTTTAAAAGTTCCTAAATTTTTTAAAGAAGATAATCCATTTTCTTGGTTTTTCAGAAATGTGAAGCTCTAATTTTTTTAGTAGTGTAATGCTCCAAGTACGATTACTGTTATTAATATTATAAAAATTTGCAAAACCTGAGAAAAAGTCGGCGAGGTGTGGGAGGGACAGAAGAGAGTAGAAATAGCGACGTATGTATATCGTGCGATAGGTATCGATTTCTATCAGAGCGTTGCCATAAGCGCCATCGTTTTTCAATTGAAATTTCGATCAAGGGATTCATGGGAGCGAAAGAAAATAATGACGTTATTACATCGATGATTAATTCGAAATGAAATGTGCTCTGCTGCACGTTCACATTTAATCCAACTAAAAAGTGTTTTTTCTATAATAATTATAATATTAAGAGAAAATAATACTTTGAACTTGGCCTCCTGTAAAAGAAATTTAAAATTACACCAAAATTCGACTGACTACAAATACAGAAACATATACAAACTAAGAGAAAAGAAACTGAAACTGTTCGTAGCCAAGTAGACTTGGTCGTTCGTGAAGTCGTTTGGGTGTATCAAGCTTAGTCCGAGTTATTCGTTTCGGAGAGGGAATCCGTACTCTCGGTATGTACTAACGCGATCTTTCAGCCGACAAATGCCACGGTATCGAAATACCCAAGGAGGAATACCGGAAGCAGCACCATCTACAATGGTGGACGTACCCGGCCTCCTGACCGAAAGCTGCCAGGGCGTTCAACAATGACAGACATTACCTACGTTCACTCCGTTCGGTTTGTGTCTGATTCGTGGGGTCTGGTCCGTTAGACTTAATTTACATCGAACTTTTGTGGGTCAACTCTTGGTGCACGAAACTCTGCTACTTTGGAAGTCACCACAGCGTAGCTTCGTTTTTCATATCTGAAACTCTTCGTCTTTGGCTGAAAGCATGCATGTGATTTTTCGATATTCGTTGATGTATCTCAAAGTTTTGTACTCGCAAGAAAAGAACGAAGGGGATGAAAGGGGTGTGATTTTTTGGGTTAACTGTTCTTGGTCAATCTGTTCTTCGCTTAACTGGTTTATTAGGCGTGAAGTGAATCACCAGAAACAGGCCATATTGTTTCATCTTCTATTAGGTTCCTTTTACTGAAAATGTTACATGTGTTAGCGAAGTAGATGGGGTATTATTCTTCGACTTTCTTACAAACGTCTGAAAGCACTTGTTTGCAGTGAAACTTGAAACTTGGTTGCACGTTCTTATCGTAACAGTTTGCAGAAAAATATAATAGCAGCGCACATACAGCCCGTGTAGAATGAAAACTGTTCGGCCCAGGGAATTATTTGAAAAAATATTGTGTCCTGGGTTCTGTAATTTGCTCGAATTCTCGTACTATTATGTGTAACCCCGGAATACAAATTAGGAGCATATTTCAGGCATAGGAAACGTACGTTCGTGACGACCGTAAGTTCCAGCAGGCGCCAAATTCAATTATAATTTGTAATAAATTTCATTACCCTCATACTGTATTCACTGCCTCTGCATTCGTTTATAAAATCCAGGTATGGATTACACGTAGCCTGCTTTTTGTACACTTCTCTGCGCTGAAATTTTAATTAAATCGAAATTCCAAAATTCCCACCGTACGAGCTCCTCGTGTTTCGTTCCATTTCAGTGATCTGAATTTCTCGAAATTCATTTTTCCACAGTTTATCGAATATTATTCATTCCCTTGGAAATTTCTCTAAAATTAACGCCCTCCACGCTGTATATCTTCCAGAAATTCGAAACCAGCAAAACGATGACTTAAACTCAACTTCAATTTCATCGCAACCCCTTTTCCTCCAGTGCAAAAAGTGATCGACTTCGCGTGCAATGGCCCAGTAACTCGCGTAATTGGCATCGCTCAGCCTATCAGAGTAGTTAAGACCAGCTTCACTTAAGAGTTTCCTCCATGCGACTTCGTAGTCCAGACTTGGCGAGAAAGTTTAAAGATTTATTCGCTTACAGTTCGCGATTTCGTTCTGATTACAGGGATGCACCGAAGGAAGTACACCGAAACTTTTCATTTCGGGGAATGTTGTTTGTCCAGGATCAGGTAGACGACGTACCTGCGGTCCTTACAATCCCCTGTGCTCCGTTCAGGAGCATGGAGAGTCGCGTATAAGTCTCTGTGTCACGACCGGAAATAAGGATTCCCCTGTCAGAAATCTCTCCAGAATTTTTATTTCACTGGCCACCGGGAGGGAAACGAAGCCCAACTCGTTCATGCTTCAAAGGCAAAGGGCGATGGGGGATGCAGTTTCTCGTTGCACCTGTGTCCTCCCCCATTGTTATACAGGTTGCATTTCTGGGAACGGGCCATCTAAGTACCGTAAATGTAAAAGGAAAATTTATCGACTCTTTCAGTTTATTTTTCTTCGAAGCCATAAGCAGTGTATGGGGGAGCTTGAATCCTCTTTTAAAGCTACTTTTGACGACCGTGTAGATTTTGGGATTATAGGCGAAACAGAATGAACTGGGCTCTCCTGTTTACTTATTCAAGTTTAAATCACGTAGGTTCAGGGTTTTCGTCTTTGAAACAGGCGAGATGAAAGGGTAAAGTAATGAAATATGTATGCAGTGTGATAGAGATGACTCTTTAGTAGCCTCGAGTCCTCGGTTACTTTTATATCCACACTTACTTGTAAAACTGTAGTGTAGTTGCGAATTGAGAAATAATTTAAAAATATATTTCCAATTTACTGTTCACGAAAGACGATTAAAAATTATTGACAACACGTTCAGCTTTTATTCACGGAGCTTTCGTCCATTTTATGGTGTATGCCAACATTCCAGCGATTTATTCGTACGCTCCATCCTCGCTATTTACATTGCCATCCAGTTCAGCGGTAATCTGTGTAGAAAGATCGAGGTGAGCGAGTAATCGAACAAACATAACCGTTCAATTAAAATCTCGTCGGGGAATTTTTTCATGGAATCGTTGATTGGACATTTTAGAGCGCACACAAACGAGTGTTTACCATCCTGTGGGAGAGAATTAAAACCCATTTGGTCGTGTTATTAGATCAGCGACGGTATCGACGAACTTCACCCTGCGCGATGACGATGACGACGACGACGGCGACACACATTAATTGCTTTTAGCGGGCCAATTAGCCGTGTGGAGCCTCGGGAACGATTGACTTTTATCGATTCGGAATTAAGTGCCCTAACTGCCCCCGCTGAAATTCCCTCCCATTGTGACGAAATTGCAAAAGTTTGCAATGCACTCGAATTTGCAATCTGCCTCGTGCCACAGATGAAGCTGCGCTTCTGTAGGATCCAAGGGGAGAAAGGGTGAAATGCATGTTGCGGCAAGGGTTGAGTTAAGGGTTGCAAGCGTGCGCCCTTAACTTTTAATACCCATTCAATTTAACTTGACATCGCGAGGTTAAAAAGAAATAAATTGTAAGTGTACAACTGACTTCTGTGCAGAAATCCATTAATTAACAGGCGTGAAAACTAATTACTTTGTGTTAATTTGAGTGATCGCATCTTTCATCACTGAAAGATTTAATATTTATAAAAATTAAACGAATCATATTTATTATTAAGGGCCATAATAAATACTCCACTGATTTTCAGCTCCTTAAATGGAAAGTTTTTAAATTTCGTCCGGTATCTCCTAAAAATTCGCCAACTTAACAGAATTTTCAACTCCATCGATATCATTCGAAGCATCGATCCGCCGGATCGTAATCAGCCTCGAGGGCAATTGGAGATGCCAACTTCCTAATTCGTACAAAAAGTTCGCTTCTGAAAGCTCCCGCCTGTACTCGGTTTAAGTGCGAAACTTTGGACGAGAAAATGGCATCGGGCGTTACTGCATCGAGTTTACGAATGCTCATCCATTAGTTCCGGGAATAATGTAATTTAATTGCGAATCGAGGCTTCGACTATCTACCAACTTTCCATTTATGCCCATCCCTGTGCGAGGGAACTACTATTTGGAAATTGTGAATTCAAATATTTACTGCCTCACGGCTCGTTTAAATATTTTTTCTTCATAATTTGTAGCGTCCGCTTTTTCTAGCAACGCGTTGCTACTGAACAAATTGTCGGCGGGAGAGATAAATTAAAAAATTAGTCGTTTTGAAATATTTACCCTAGTATGCAGGGAATGTTTTCATTCGTATCTTGATCGCTACGGTAGAATTTATCAGTAGAGCTTCGGAATCTGATAAAAAAAAGAATCGACTGTGATATTAATATCGCGTTATAAATAAATCTTCTTGTTATAAATATCGTGCGCTATTACTAGTCCACGTAGCACAGAACGTAGCATGGAAATTTATACCTGATCGTACGAAGATCTCGCGTACAACGATTATTAGAAATCTGCCACAGATTCTGAAACGCATATGCCCTTTATCGCTTCCTATTTTCAGTCGTCAGTCGAGAATGAATTCAGTTTCGCGAGCGCACACAGCGCGATGAAGTACAGTCAGGCGAGATTAAACGCTGTATCCATTCTCCTCTGTAGTGCTAAACGTTTATAACTGAATACATATACGGTTCTGATGAATCCTAGCCCGGCTAAAACGCGCTATATATCCGACAGGAAGGCGTGGAATTAAAGCCACGCTTAGCGGCCAGCGTGTGACACGAATTTACGCCACATTCTGACATTTCTGATTTTTAGTTCTCGCGATTTGGAATTAACATATTGGAAATTTGAACAGCTCTACCGCAGTTACTCTTCGTTTCTACACTTGCACTATTTAACCGTGACTTGATAATCTCTTTACTCCACTGCTCACTAATACAGACATGGTAAACAACAGGTATTAAAAGACTAAAAACAAAAAACTAATTGTTAAAATCGATGACTTTTACATTTTAAACTCCACATCCCCTAGTTTGGGCTTCGTCGAGTTCCTTTCGGATCGGAATTTAATTACTTTCGCACGGCTTTGTTTCCCAATAATAGGGATGCGAGAAGAGAATTTATAACGAGGTGCGTTATGGGGTTAAAGATAAATAAACCACGGTGTAAAAGTTAGAAGCTATTAACCTGACCCAGATTCTACTCCATCCCACGGGCGACACGATAAAACGCGCGAAACAGTGTGGACGTCATCCTTTCTTTCGAGCAGCTGGCTCGTAAGTTTGAAAAAGTGCAGCGTGCCGCGATGCATATTCCGATGCAGACGAGCGCAACCCCGAATAACCGCATTCCGGGGCGATCTGTGCAGTTGCATTCCTGGCGTTGGTGCATTGTCGATGATACTTGGTGTAAGAGTCTTCCTTCTTCGAAATCATAAATCCTGTAAATTAACCGCGATAAGTTTAATTAAAACAAAATCGCGCCTAACCAAAGGCTGCCAATCGATGATAATGTTAGCGAAGGATTCATCACCGCACGTCGCACTGTAAATAATTATTCGTTAATAATTGGCGCGATAGCACGTGACCGAATTTGCATGTCGCCCTGGCGAAATTGTTTGCCTTCGATTTGCATGTCGCGCTTCATTTCGGATTCATCTGATCGCATAATGCTCCTCGTGGAAGTGTTTAATCCTCTTCAGCCTGTTATTGCGAAGAAACGGGTTCCACGATCAACTGTGCATTGTGATGTATTATTCAGAGGACGTAGTAGAAGTAGTGAAATTTTTTCGACAAGGATGCAATGTTTTTTCGAGGCCGTATTAGGTACGTAAGGTATTTTAAAACTTTTTAATTGGAAGCTTTTGAAAGTGAACTCGCAAATATTGCGTACAGGTGCAAAAGTTTTGTAAAGGATGTCGCGTTGTGGTTGTACCTATGTGTTATCGTTAAAGTTAACAGTGAAATTATATAGGAAGATAATGCCATAGGAAAACAGAATCATTATGAGATACTTGTGCTTAAGTGCTCTTACAGTGATAAATTTAACTCGAGCCTCTAGACGTAATAAAGCTTTTATGAAAGACGTCAGTGGGAGATGACATAATCAAGTAGGGCCATTCTAACTCGAATGGCTATTTCGTTAACAAACGGGGAGGGAGATTTCTATGAAATTGCAGCGCCAATTAAAGCGGTGTACTGCAGCTTAGTAATTCGAAGCGGCGAGTTATTAATTGGAGGCAATATTCCACTAATGCAAATTTTTTAACTGGGATTAAAAAAGCATTTTCTCCCGAATATATTACGAGACGCGTTTAAAATACAGTTTGCAGAATAAGTGTTGCACGAAAAGGTTTGCGGAAAAAGTGGTACAAATGTTTTTTTTTTTTTTCACATTTTACAGCAGAATAAAATTTTCTCTTTCACTCGTTTGGTATTATTATTCATCTATCCTTGAGAGATATGGGTGACGACATTCTCATTTATTTAAATAGTGGCCCGCACGCATAAAAGCAAGAATAAGCTTTTACTAGTGATTTTTCAAGTAGTTCCGTATGCAATAAAGCATGAAGTATTTATTAGAAATAGTTTTCACTTATTTTCCAGTAAATACGTAAAATACGTATGCATAACACATAGTACTTACTGAAAATTGCAAGTAAATGCTAGTGTTATCTTAAGTCTGCCAGTCGTGTGTCTTAAATTATCTGCTCGATCGTAATCATGGCGTTGTTCGTGCAAAAATTCGTGTCCCCAAGGTTTACAAAAGTCGAAGAAACTATACCCAAGAGTACCGTGCCATGTTTAGATTCGAAGAACACCATGTGAACTGCCTGGTGGATACATTTTTCGATATCGTGAACGAAACCAGAGGTGGCGATCTTTCACGGAAAGAGAAAATGGAGGTATTTTTTAGATACATTGGTGATCCCGGCTTTCAAGTAGGCATTGCTGAGGACGCGGGTGTTCGTCAGAGTAGGTACAGTTAGTCTCGGGTCGAACAGTAACTGAAGTTGCCCGCAAAATCTGTAGCAAACGCCAAACCTAGATTAAATTTCCAAAAAATACGAATGAAGTAGAAAAAGCCAAAAGAGATTGGCAGACAAAATTCAATTTCCCGTGCTGTATAGGAGCTTTAGACTGTACACACGTGTAACGTTCCCGTGCGAGATGTTGCCGCGTGTTACAGGAAATATCCACAAGTAGAGCGGTGCAGTACTCGTGGAATTATAAATAACGCGAGGTAAAATTTTTGTTTTAAGAAAAAAACTTTCCCAAAAATGTTGTTAACGGAAGTTTGTAGGGCTTATTGCACCATTAAGCTTTTGTTTAAAACATTCTTTTCTTTCTGTTGTACCTTGGGAGTTATACACGAAAAAGTGGAAGTGCTTATTTGAATTTGAGGTTAGTTCTCACCCCCTTAAAGAGCGATAGGGCTCGAATGAAACACACCTTTGTTCTTGTCTTCAGTCACTCTATAGACCCACAAAGTTGCGTTCCAATCGGTGAGTGGGAGTTCGCGGTGTTCCCTTGTAACTAAATACTAGTAGTATTTACTTAAAATTTTTCGTCATTTACTATCTAGTACTGGCAGAAGATTACGCATACGAAATCTAGTATTTGCTGTTACTTGTACTTATTACTTTCAAGCATTTCCTTATTTTTATGCATACGGCCCAGTGATACATAGTTATTGTAAGTAAATGCTACTTTAAATCTATTTTATTCATTTCGCTTTATTTTACCTTTAATTATTATAATTTTAGTAATTATTCATTTATTTTTGACATCTAAAGGAGTCAAACAACCGCCTAGGAATAAATAGAATTAAATATAAAATTATTTTCCCTTTATATTTCACAATCAAAGATATTTTAGGAGTTATTTTAATTATTTTAATGATTTTCCAATTACTATACGATATCCTTATATTCCATTCTGCCATAAAATATCCAGATAAATAATCATTAAAAAATAATATTTCTCCGACACTCAAATAGCTTCCGCGAAGCTGTTATCTATTTTACAGTATAGAAATTAATTAGAACGTTTTCAATCCGATTTCCAAAGCTACGGTTATTCCTGCAGGACGTCGAAACTAAATCGAGTAACATTTAGAAAGCGAAACGAGATAACCAATTCGCCGGCATTAGCATACCGACAGTTTTCCCGCCGTTTATTTTTCGGTGTCCGTGTCTGAAAACTGAAGCTGTCTAACCGCGAAACTGGATCCCATCTGATTGCATTGTGCAGCCACCACCGTGGGCATGATTCATGAAGCGAAAATACGTAAGTGCACGTGGCAACACGCGGATTCCCAACTTTTTATCCTCGAAGCTGAGTAGTAACTTTGAAGCCGCTTTAAACTTTGATCGGGAGAACTCGAGAACGGCATTACCCTGGGACGGTGCATGAATCGACTTTTAATTTGTTACGTCCTTTTTCCCCTTCAAGGATCCCCGGGAAATTCCTCTGAGCCTGATCCACATGGACAGATCGAATCCTCTTCGATTAACGAGGAGTATTATTTTCCACCTTCAAATTTATTGTTAAACATAAAAATTAATTCTCCTTCAATTTCGATTTTAAAGTCTGAAACGGCCCCTCGAAAATTGAAAAGTACCATTCTGCTAATTAGAAGTTTTGTTTCTGTATGCCATTGTGGGAAATGCCCGCCTCAGTGACGCAGTTACCGTAATCCATTACATCCTTAGCTGCGGCTGGTAAGCAGCATTGCCAAATTCAAGGAGCTATTTTAACACCGTTCCATTAAGGAAAGCCGAGTTACAAGGGCGTGCTTACACTCTTGACCTGCTTCGAACTTGACCCAGTTTCCGTAACACTTTTATCCTAAAACAAATATGTACAGTGGGTCAGGAACGCCTGCGAACGGTGCCATGCGTTATCAAATTTCCTCGAAATTCCGCCAGCCCAGCCCCAATGATCCTGCCTCGCCATATCTACAATAATTAACAATTAACAATTAACAATTAACTTCAGTCTCCTGAAAAATCCTCCATATTCACACACGAATTCCTCACAGAGACTCAAGCTCTTTACTTTCATAGAAAATTCTAGTAGCCACGCCGGAGGCGTCAGTATCCACGCGAGCGACAAAAAAGCCGACGGAAGGATTTATACGTTCTTTCACTCTGCTCGCATCCGACACGGAGCGTTCCCCATTTGGCGCGTTCCGAAGGTGCGCGAGACGCGCGCGTAATCTCGTGCCCTCTGTTTAAATTCAAGCAGGCGAGATACGCAGGTGCAAGGCTTCATCCCCTGTTACACGGGACAGCGGGATATTTTTCATGAGAATATATGCGAGACAGATGTTCCCAGAGGGGGCGGAGGGGGAGACGAACGGGTTTTATAATCAGAAAATTTCAGAGAGGCGCTCGGGGTTGGCAATCGCGTGCATTTATTACCTTCGCTCCGCTGCGCCCGCTTTCGTTCGATCCCATCCACCTTTGCCTTTGTCGCGGACGAATTTCACGAAGTTTCGACGTCTTTATAATGCCCCGCTCTTCAGCGGCACGCGCGTGCACGCCACACGATTCGATGGTAAATGGAAGTCGACGTTTTCCACTTGGAGAAGCGGGCATCAATTTGCCACGCGAGTAGTTAGAAATGAGCCAGCCATTGGCGATCGCAATTACATCCCCGCACGCGAAGAAGAATGAAATTCTGGCGTTTATTAACGAAATTCACGTATCCCGCGTTCGATGGAGGGATATCTGTGACGCGCGCTCGAACGAGCTTAATAATCCCGTTTTCGCCAGCCGAAAATTTAATAGGGGCAGTGCAGGGCACAGGGCGTTATTAATCGAGCACGTACGGAATCGTATACGTACACACGCGTGACTATAACAAGTTCGTTAGGCGGCCTAAACGAGCACGTCACTCATACGGGTTCATATGGATACGTACGTATAGGCGGAGGGGCGGGGAAGATGGCGCACGTGCGAAATTTAATTATAAACGCCGGCCACTCGAGCCAGCTCACGCTTCGTGCGCGTATACCGAACCGGCCCGAAATTTTCATTAATAAACGATCGATCGAGCGTGGAAATCGGTGGGTACCATTTCTGGGAGCGATTTTGGATCGTCGTTTGGGTTTCGGTGGTGCAAGACGTGCACTTCTCTGAAAAGTAGTTCTCAATTTTTATCTTCCGATTTAATCGTAACTTTAAAATTTACAGACTGTCAGATCGCTTGAATCTTCCAATACCTACCTAAGTACAGTTGATATCTAACATCCACAAAAACGCAAATGTTTTACTGCAAACAAGTTATGGAGAAGCTTCTGACCCGCATTCCTCATCGATATAGCTGCGGAAACTTTCGCGATGCGGAGCTCGTCGTTCTTTGCATTCCTTTGACAAGCTTTTCCAGGTCTCCAGCCATCGGTGAAGATACGAATAGACGTGGAAACATTGAAATCTGCAGAGCACCTATATGCTTATCCCTGGCATCCGACAGATCGAATAACATATACCCATCTCAATATTGCAACAAAGTAATCCCTTATCGATACGCATGCTACTATCGCATAAAAATACAGCTTTCGATCGATAATATCGTAGCTTCCTCCCTCATCTATCAGTCACGTAAAATCGCGTAAAAATAAATTTCGACTTGACAATGTTAAATTATCAACGAAGAATCTGTGAGACTCCGCGTTGTCGTTTATGCGATAAAGTCACGACACTGGTTAAGGATTAAGGGTTAAAGAGAAATGAAATATATTATTCACAGCTGGCGAATCGTCCACCCACCCCACTCGTTACACCGAATCGACGGGTAATATCACGGGATCGCTTTGAACGGAATGTTTCGTTAATTTATTTACGCGTGTTTCGGCGAAGCGCCGCAGATTTCCGCGTATCTCTCGCGTGAATTTCATTTTGCTCGTGCTGCGTGGAAAAATGTTAACGGTTCGCGGGTCGGTTTTCGCATAGCGCGTCCAAAATGAAAGCGTGCCACCTGCAGCGAACTTTTCTGTTAATTGAAACAAACGGAAAACATAATTGTTTCTGGCGTCTTTACGACGGGAACGTAGTAGCATTGACGGCTCGGAATTCTGAAGTCAGAGTCTCCTCGTTTACCTTCTCCGCGGAGTATTTCGCGTAAATAGAAATAGAAAGGTTTCCTTCTGTCAGTTTCACCTGGCCAGTTCGTAGTAAACATTTCATAATAATGGAGAAAATATTCGGACGATAGCGTGCTTCTGGTCAGTTGACTTTCAAAGAAAAGGGAATTTTATTATTTCACGAGTTAAATTGTTTGGGTGAACGTGTCGTAAGTTGTTGCTATTTAAGTCGATGGACTTAGTCACACAAAAAATCAGAACAATAGTTCGAGATACGATAAAACAGCCTGCCAAACCTCGAATTACCTATAATAAACCTTCCCTTAAACTTCATTGAAACCTCTAAAAGTTATCCTCTCTAAAAAAATTCTCTAAATACCTCCAAGGTTTCTAACGCAATTCAGCATTTTACGCTGCCCTTTCAAGTGCACTTTCACCAAGGCTCCGTAACGAAATAAATTCGAATTCCATACCCAGGGATAACGCGTAATAAAATGAATTCCTCGGAAATGAAGAGAGCGAATCGAGATTTACTTAATTGACTGTTCGGCCGCATCGACAAAGCCCGCGAGCACAATGAAACGTCTCAGCGGCGCGTCTCATAAGCGGGCGATGGGAATTCTCTCTTTGCCGAGGAAAGGCGATAGTGCATCAGGGCTTACGCGGCCCTCGGCGAGATTCGAACGTTATTATTCGACGGGTAAAAAGGCTGACGGCGAAGAAAAGGCCGAGTGGAAAATAGAATCGCGCGAAAGGTGGCGGCGGCGCGCGATCCTCGATGTAGCAGCGAGCTTTTTCACGGTTTACGCGGCGCGGCGCATTACTAAACGCGACTACTTTATGCGAACGAGATGCAAGGGAGCATTCCCCCCCTCCCCTGCCCTTGTCTCCCCGCGAACTGTAAATGCATCCTTCGCTTGTACAAAGTACTCGGTTCGTCCTTAGTCTCTGTCGACGCCGCTCTCCGCTTCAGCGCTCTTTGTCCGCCGTGCCTTTTCGTTCCTCCCTCTTGATCAAGGGCCGGGCTCCTTTCAAACGTAACAATTAACGGTGACAGTTGAAGGTGGGTATTCAGTGACGAGAGGTTGACGAATATCCAGGCAGAATGAAAACATCGTTTCTGCACGGAGATAGGAGAGCTGGAGTGTCTTGGATGTCCTTGATCGATGTCCAACAGGTTGTCTAATGCAGCGAGTTGGATGGTATTTCGATTATTATAATATTGGGGACGATCGTAGGAAGTGATCGAGAGCTTACTTTGAGAATTTTGTAATGGACTTGGATATTGAAGGTGCAATTTATGTTTTAAGTAGTTGGAAGGAGATTGCAAGTTTCTTGAGTTCGGAGTTCGGAGCTGGATTTAAGACAGTTTGAAAGTAACCTCTTTCGTTGCATTAATATCGTAGGATTTGCAAATGGTCGTTACTAGGTGTCCAGCAGAAAATTCAGTATAGGAGCTTGAAGTGGTCATAATTTACACTCATTTATCCTATTTGTTTATTAGCCTCGCTTTGAAGAAACACGTAGGTATCGTCGGGTTTGAAGGAGCGATAGTTTAATAAATAATTCTACGCGTGTCTTTACGCGAAGCATATTTCCACCGCCATCGATCGCAAAGAGGGGAGATCAGCTTCCCTACTTCCCTCGAGTGAGCTGCAACGTGTCCGTCCGCGTTCCGTAAACTATTTAACGGTGTATCAATTTGCCGCAACCATCGGGCAATTAACTCGCGACAGCGGCGACCTTTGCATCGTGCCACGAAATTTCGAGCACGCGTGAAACTGGGGCGAAACACACCCGCTCGCCGCCGCTGTTTCATATGTTATTCGATGTACAGCGAGCGCGTAGGGAAAATAGAGAGCGACAGGACCGCGGGTATCGCGATCGTAAACCGAACGACCACGGAAACGTGGCACGCTCGTTTATTCAGCATCCGCGAAGATATATCGGGGTCAATGCTGAATTTTTTCGAACCTCCCCTATAAATATCGCGCACGCGCGCTCCGAATTGAATGGGATCCTTGGGGAGGCGGTAAGCGCGGAGAACGCCGAGGGGTGCATGCTGGAACAAAAGCTGCTTCCCACGTTTTATTTACACTGTCGGGCCACGCTTCCACACTTTCAACCACGATCGCGGAGAAGGAGAATTATTTGTAGGTATATCTATAGACAACGTGCAAATCTTTGAGTAATTATATCCAGAAATTCGGACACCGTGGGTCGACTCACTGTGGATGGAGGAACCTTGAGCTCAGAGTCGAGAACATTCTACAACCCTGTAATCCAGCATACCATCTTGCTCCCGTCTCCAGCAGTCTTCGAGGCGCCAGAGGGATGGAAGACACCAAGACCACAGGGCTCCCCAAGAGAAATAAAGCTATCGCCCGCGGAGAAAGCGCGGGTTGGCGAAAAATTTCGTTTAAGAATCTCAGGGGCAATGGGACGTTGAAGGAGTCCGACGGTGCTGCTGCGTTGCATTCCCTCTTTTGCATTCCCCTCGGAAAGGAGCAACGCTGGACGACAGGCTCAAGTCGAATCAACTGCTTAAAGCGCTACCGCGTCGAGTATTTGGACAGAAGCAAACTCGAGCGGAGACCAGCCAGACGCCCCTTTGTCTTGGTTAAATCGTCGTTGAGGAGCAGCGAACATGGATCTGAACGAGAAATATTCTTTATCGTCAAAAGCTCGACAAGCACAAAAGCTCTCGCCTCTCCGCCCCTTTGCCTAGAGCTCCTCTACGATCCCGCCCCCTACCCCGTGTTTCATCACTCCGCTGGGGAACAATGTCCTGCCCTCCGCCTTTCCTTCGTGGAACACAATACGGAGGAGTCAATCGCGGAGTTGTTCGCTGAAAAAAAAAACGGACCGCACCGCGCATTTAAGGGATTATTATTTTCGAAGCTACCCCCCTTTGTCGTCGGCCGCGAAACGAGCGGGAACTGGCGCGATATCCGCAGTGCGTATGCCGCACACTCATGACCCGCTTCGAAGAAGCTTTGAATATCTGGCGTGGAATAACGAGAAGCCATTGTTTCGATGGTTCTCATCGGGGGTGGCTGGTTACTTTTCCAGCGCTATGGAACGCCACCGCGGGGGGTGTAATAAGGACAATGTCACTCTGCGGACGTTTATGCGACGCGGTCTCTCACCCCTCTCGTTGACGGTAATACGCTTTCGCGGCGGGGATTTATTGTTCGTTGAGGGGGAAGTTTTTTGGGCACTTACCGTGATCGGTTGTATTTTCAGATACACTCTCTTAAGTAGGTACAATGCGAATCGAGAGTGATGGAGTTACATACGGATTAGGTGGAGGTAGTAAACGGGGGAAGAGAAAGTTCAGATTATTTTTTTAAGTCTCCTAGGATCAGAAATTGTAGTTTAGAAATGATGGAGTAGAATTGGAAGCCGAAGGGAATGATTGGGAATGGTCAGAAATATGTATTCATAGAAGAACAAAGTCCATTCGGTACGATGAATTACAGGTACCGATGGAAAAATATAGTATAGTGTCTCCTTTAAATATAAAAATTATCTACCGACTCACAAATCTTGGTGATTAGAATCGTGAAATGACAAGGGAAATCAAATTGCAGAAACATTAAATACCTGCAACCACTTAAGATACTTAAAAAATCCAATCTACAATTAACATCCATCAAATACGCTAGCTAATAACAAAAAATTCTCTCATCCGCGCGATCTGCGAGAATGAACCCAAAGAGCGAAGTGAAAGATCGTATTAAGGCGCGAGAAAGATAAAAATCGTGTCGGGACATACGTTACTTTGGAGAGCAATACGCGTTCTTAGGGTAACGAGATGCATGAAACCGACGGGAAACGTCGTACTCGAAGTTACGAGGGGCACAATTAAAAAGTTTCCAGCGTCCCTCAGTCGTTGACCGCGCGGTAACGCCGCAAAAACTGGCCCCTTATCGTTGCCACGAGAGCCTCTTGATACCAGTTAGCCCAAGAAAGCCACGCTCGTGGAAGTCTTTTACGGACGTTTCCCTGGAATCTGTCTCACGGGTGCTTGATACAGCAGCCAGGCAGACTCGAGAGACAAGGCAGCCACTGTACTCGTTCCAATTGGTCCGCTAATGGCATGTGTAACTCGGTGAAACACGTATTCATCGCGAAGGTATCTGGAGCAAACGGATGACGGCGTAGTCACGTATAGAATACCGTCTTCCACGTTTGTTAGACGATCTCGGGACACTGCGAGCACTTGTACCAGCCAACCGTAAACACTTTTGGCATTATTCCGAAGTTGGCGTGGCTGGTGAGCTACTTCTCGTGCTGCTTTCAATGCCGTCTGCTATCGGTGGACTATCTAACTGTAAAAATGTGGGAGGGCAGGAATTATATTTCCCCGTTGATGTGAAACGGGGGATCTGACTTTGTATTTTCTTTTTAATTTTCTGGGAAAGATATGTCAGCAGGGAATTGGGACATTCTTTGCGTAAAGACAGCTATGGTTCAGTTGTCAGAGTTTTTTTCCTTCTTGGTTCTAATTCGGATCGAAAATTCACATACGTATCTCTGAACCGATGTATTTAACATCGAGTCCGTCTCGCAAATATCACTTGCAAATATGGATAAGATTCATCCGACCCACTTTCATACACCTATTGATATCTGTAACTACTGATAACCCAGCTGCTGCGACCGACCAATAAATCAAGCAGTCGCGTTACAAGCAAAGCACTCGAAACCCCCACGAACACTTCGCGTACGTATTAACGTTCGAAATTAATTTGCTGAGCCATTAGTCAGCGCGTCCGCCTTCTTCGCGTTTCGCCATAAATCGCGACCAACCGACTGTCATCGTTTTCGTCCCAGTTCCTTCGCCGAAGGCCAACTAGGTAGCCAGGCAAAGCGTGAATTCATCTTCGTGCAGCGCGCGGATCGCCACCCCCCAGCGCTGGCGTCCTTCGTAGCACGTACATACTATTACGAGAAATCGATGATCTCTCCAGTCTGTCAGATTTTCCAGAGAACTTTCCCGATTTCCCCCTGCGTGCTCAGGAACGTGGCTCCCTCGCTTAACATTTCGCGCTAGAAGCTTATATCGCCACGGATAGATTCGAATGTTGTGCGAAAGCTCTGGCGCAGTATGAGGACAGTTGAAACTTACAAGCACGTGCACCCTCTCTCTGCGACGCCGCGACTGCAATCCGCTTGGCTGAAAGGGATCGGCGGCGCAACGAAGTCCACTCGAGAGCGCCGTTCCCCGCGGAGAGAAAAGAGCTATTAAGTGCACACGTGTATATACCTCGGATAGGATAAAATGCGCGAACGTGTCAATTACGCGAAAGCAGTGTAATAACAGTCGTTGCAGTGGAGGAGATCATCGTTGCAGACAATTGGCGCGTATTGCGCCCGTTGGACGGAAGTGGACATTTCATAGGTGCTTTCGCGCGACGCTTGATTAAAAATGTACGACAGAGGCTTGATAATTTCACACTGATATTATTAACGTCGTATATGATGTTAGGCGTTAGTTAAGAATTTGATATTTTCTAATTGAATTTTCTTTTGATGACAAAATTAGGGGCTTCTGAGTGAAAAGCTTGGTCACAGTGTACTAAGTTCCTGTAACGATTTTGAAAAGTTTCTATTGCGTTAGAAGATTTGCTCCAATTCTTTAAACTTTGGAGTTGCGAATTGTGTGTGGTTTGAAAGGAAGGATGAAAATCACAGTGTTCGACACAGTGTTCGATAATGGCAGTTCCTATTAGCGTTTCTCTTGGCGTCCCTCTTAAAAAGTAGCTAGGACCCATGCAGGGGAAGTTCTTAACGTAGTTATAAATTCTGATTGCAACCCGTTGCGCCCGCTTTTCCAGGGGCCATTTTAATGCCAATCTCGTGTGCCCATACTTTTATACGGGCGTTGCTTTTTAAAGCTCCTTGAAATTCGAAACTTTTTACCATTTCCTCGAGACATTTTCTGCGCTGCCGGGTGGCGAGACTTCGTTCGATAAACGCTCGATAGAAGTTGGCGACATTTCGTTACAACTTCGACTTAACGCGCGAAGATCCTCCCCTGAGAAATGCGTTTTTGCCAGAAAAATGACACGCGATGCCTACGATCTTTTGTTAGCATGAAACTCAAGGCAAATGTTATTAGGTAAATTCGATTGAAATAAACTCTGCTTCGGTCGAGAATTTCCAAGTGGATTTTTGTCAAAAGAAAAGTTGATTAAGCAGTTTCCGGATGAAAGTTCAGATTTTCCCAGACCACTCTTCAGTCAGAAAATAAATTCCGTTCAGGTATGGTTTGTGTTACTTATTTCATTTCAGTGATTATACATGCGTTCAGAACACCGTGGTCTCTTCGGTTATTTTGATTTACGAGTCAACGTTTCTGCCTATGCAGTTTACTACTAGTGAAATATGCTCGCTAAAACGAATTCTCTAAATAATCGAACGAGGCAGGAGAAAATGAAAATTTCACGTCAACAGTCGTGACAATTCAGGAAATTATCGGTTTGATTTTGTCACGAGAAGAACCAGTTGTTAGTTATCAGTGTTAAAAATCATTTCTCAGGATGGCTAACATTCCAGTACCTATATTTATATTTCATTTCCAGTTTCAATTTTTATTTGGATTACCATTTACTTCCAAGGAATTAGTTTTTTCCATTAACGATACATTAACGGCATTAACGATAATAAAATTTGACTCGTCTCTAAACGAAGCAATAAATACGTAACAGGGCGAGTAAATTAACGTAGCTTGTTTCAGGTTGATGTAACGACCTTAAGTATCCTGTAATTAAGGAAGTCATTTAATACGCTTTCATTGAAGTAGCTTCATTAGTTGCTTCTTTAATTATTGGATCACGGGAACAGGTGCACAACGGGGATCCAAGGGCTTTTTATTTAAAAGTTTCAAGCTCGCCTTCTGCATAATTTCAAGTTATTAAACCACATAGTACCTAAAATATAATCTCTGCTATATCTGAAATACTTTTCACCCGACACAAAAAAGCACACTAATCAAAACACACTCCATAACTAAACGGACTCCTTTAACCAACCCCCAGCACCTATCGCACAAAAAGGAACAGAAATAGAAAGAAAATAGCATCGAGGCAGGTCCCAGATAGAAAGGAAATAAATCGAGTGACAAACAGACGAAAATGTCTGTGAGAAAACGATCACCGTGCGAAGGCCAATTCACAGGTTGCAATTCGATCGTCTGCATTCTCATCTGCAACTCTGTCACGCGGGCCTTGCACTTTGTCGATGCACCAAGGATACCTATGCAGTCGAATGCATCGCCTTTGACTGAAATCTCGTCGGACGCGTAAGAAATTGACTCGAACTCCTGGCTGGGCTCTCGCAGCTAAGGGCTGCTCTATTCCCTGGCACAGAAGTGGGCGTTCTTGTATTTCACGGGATTACATTGGAAATGGATCGGACGTTATTCAACCTTCTTCGTCGGTTTTTCGAAATTTTGTTGAGCAGCTATTCGCCTTTGAAGCTGAATAATATTGCGAGCGCGACGAACGGCTCGAGGCATTCTTATCGGGGGGGGGGGGGGGGGGACTAATTCGGAGTCGAGGGAATAAAAATTCTTGGCACTGTACGAAATTCTTGGATAATTTACTGTATAATGCTTTTACAGGGCTACAGATTTGACAACCTGTGATATTTTAACGCTATCTTTGGGTGGGTAGGTGTTCTCCAATTTATTGACAGAAATTTTATTTGTTATTCTTAAATTGTGACTTATTTTTTTGAGATACGGGGGATTTTGGGAATTATAGCACCCGGGGGAGAATTTTAGAAGGATTATGCTACATAGCTGAGGTAATTACAACAATTTTTACTCCAGGAGTAAAAATGAAACGTTAAATCCAAATGTACTGTATGCTTTTTAGTAGGTATCTACTTTCATATTGCATTCCGTACGCGAATTCGCGACTACATTTCCGGGTAAAAATGTTATTTTGGTTGGATGTTTATGAAGTGTTGTTTGAAATTTTTCATTAATTTCGCGGTAATCCACGTAACAATTTTTATACGTATGCTTTTGTACACGCGTAATGAACAACAACCCAATTTCAAAATGAAACTGTTGGCAGCATATTTCTCGTATTTTTCTGTCCCCCACTATAAATGACTGCATCACATTCCATTAGTTTTATTTGACACACAAATCACAAAAGTTGACTGCGTTCAGTTTATCGATAACACATATTTTCTCCCACGCAGGAAACTATGTATTGTGAAAAAAGAAACATTTCGTCTCATCGTTCGTATTTTACAGTTTCAATGTGATTTTCATTCCACTTTCGAGTATTAATTCATTGCAATTGCTTCCTTGGTAGCTTAAGGGAAGAAGAAACACAGACATATTCGAATGTACGAATAAAATTCAGCTCCTAAATTATTTTAAGAGAATAATTCAATGTGGAGGGAAAGTTGAGAAAGTTTGTCGATCTAAATACATTTTTCCGGAAATTCTTAACAGCGAGCATTGACTTCGGTATCAGATAGGCATAGACACTCGTCGACATCACGAAGCCTCTACACGTTGCTACGTAACCAGAATGTCCAAACAAGTATTATCGATTGCAAGTAATCCTGGCTTGAGCATGTATGAATCAGTCGTGCAGTGGCCATTCATCGATCAAACAATGCTCCCGATACAAGTGAATACATTTGCACGGTAACTAAAAAAACTGGAATCCACGGAAGAACTCTCCGAATTGCAGACGTTCTTGCGGATAACCCTCAATACGCGAGGAAACGATGTTTCTCCTTCGGATAGTGCGCGTACTTACTTAGGTACCAGGAAACATAAAAGTCCCTTGAAAATCGAAACTAATCATCGCGATACAATAACATCATTTAAAAATGTATGAATTCAACTCCCAGCCCTGGCTTCAGCCTTTTTTGCGCCCTTCGTTCATAATATTCATTTAATTTTTATTCGTAGCTTAAAACATTTATAATACAACTTGTATTATTTCGTTGAAAACTTTATTTTAAGAAATGCCAACAATGAAAATACCACTTTGCGCCTCTAGTCAATTTTACGTCTCAAATTTCGATTCGTAGCTCTCGTAACACTAAACTTCGGATTCCAAGACAAACTTCTGTGACACAATCCCTTCCTCCACACCACGCAGAAGTAACAAAAGACTGTACCACATAAAGAACGCGCAAACAAGAAGCGAAACACCCTCAGAATCCACTGATCAGGTGCTCCCCAATGGGAGATAATTTTCCGAGTCTCCGGTAAACAAAAGTTCGTTTCAAAGCCTACACATCTTCCAGGACCAGCTTGATATAGGGTAAATCCGGGAGACGCGGTCGACCTAATATAAAATGGCTATTAAATCTAGTACAGATATTACTTATTTTATCAGAACAAATCTGATATGTTCAGAATTTTATGCCGATTCGGAAAAACTGGTCGATATTTGCTTTAAGACAATATTTACTCTAAATGGGGTTGAAAACTGAAGTCATGACATCTGACCACCTCTCCCGAGGTGCCGGTAGAAATGGTTTTCGTCGTTGGCAGAGACCACTCACATAATTATTCATGGAAAATTAACAAAGAAGAAAGCAAAATTATTCATGAGTGAATACAACTACAGTTTCATTGATATTTAATTTGCTTACGCTAAACAAGTAAAGAACACATGAAAGATAAAGCGAACTACCTACCGCCGCGGCGTTTAGCAAGCCAAATGAATAGAAAAGTGAATAAATAAAATAAATAAGCAATAATAATAATAAAAAATGATAAAAATATCATAACTCGACCATCCTTTCTTTCCGCAGCGAGAGACGGTCTTCTCGTTAGTTTTGAGAGGAAGAGTTAATATGGCTAAATACTTTGGCTGCATTGCCCCTCGATATCTCTAATATCTTATTATTTCCAAACATTAAACGAAAATAAACTTAGAAGTATATTTTAAATACGATTCTGTACACCGTTGTTCGACAAAAGAGGTTAAATGTAACCTCGGTTTACCTCGGCTTTTATAGCTTGTAAATCTAGAGAAACACAGAAGGAACCGAAGTGGCGCTATTTTACGTATAGAGTCTGAAATATAGCGACTCGACCAACTCTCCGAAATTACTCTAGATTTACCCCAGAGTCGCTGTCGCAGTTCCCGCTATCCCCCGTTTGTTACCCGAAAACCACCGTGTTCCATTTACCCCGTACGAGGGTATCCGGCGCGGGCACGCCACCGAAACGAAACTGGGAAACGAAATTCGACGGGCAATTAAGGGTCGGTGGAATATTTCAATGTCGATGGCGGTCAGACATCTCGCGCGAGTCAACGTTGAGGGCTCCATTCGTTGCCGCAATTACGCCCGTTCCTGAGCAACCATCCATATATCCGTACATTGTGTCTATCCAGTTTACATCTGGGGCCCCACGTGTTTCTGGATCGGCGGCTCGAACAATTGGACGTGTTCTAGCCATTTCATACGTGGCCACCGCGCGATTCGGCGTCCCTAGTGTCGTTGATCCACGTTTCCAATTACTCGGGGGATATTGAGGAACGTCCGCGCGAAAAAAAGACGGGGTGTGGGGCCGTTTCGGCAGAAGGACGATGCTGCGCCAAGGATATCGTTTTCTGGCGGGTGAAATTATATTTGAAGCTTGTTGGAAGTGCTTTGAAGCGAGACGTCGATGGACGAAGAGATGTATGATGATTTGAAGAAGTAGTTGGATGAGCATCGTCGAGAGAAGGCAGTGGAATGAACAGTATGGAAGAAATATCACAGGAGGAACACTTACCAGGGAAGTTTGGTTACCAGAATCGATTAATCGATTTTGGTGAAATTTTAGGCATCTATACAACTTACTTCAATCTACGAACGGGTTTTTTGAATTTTCATTACAGGCTGACAAAAAAAGAGTTTAAAAAACGACATTTAATATTTTTTTTTGCTATTTCGACCAATTGCATTTTCTTTTCAAAACGACGAAACACGTCACTTAGCAAACTAATCCTTCTAGCTTCTAAAAAAAAACTCATGTCGTTTGGACCAATCCTTAAAATGTTATGCGATTTTAAAAGTTACAAACTTTGTACACAGACAGGATGTAGAAGAAGAATAGGAGGAAATATGGTGGAAGAAATATAATTGAAGAAACAACGACAAGAAGAGTGAAACGTTCAGAATGCCTACCCTGCATTAATTATTATTCATCTCGTGCAAAGCCAGATAAACACACCTCGTGAATTGTTTTTCACTTGAAACGCTTCCCGTTATCTTCGTTTCATTCGAGTTATTTTAATTTCTTCATCCTGCCAGCCTGACAGCCCACGCATGCTGGATAAAATTCTACCGAAGCTACCGAGGAACGGTGCTGCGGAAAAAATTCCTCATGTTTTATCTTGCTTCTCAATTTTTCGTTCGCGCATGGTACTCAATTACCGCGGAGGATTCATCGCGCCGCAGCATGTTTTGTACCATGCAGACTGAGCTGGAACACGGGGCACAGCTGTAGGATAAGCTTTGTCTAAATAATTGCTGGGTGTCGCTGAAGCTTCCTTGGCCACCTTTGGCCACTTTGTTGAGCACTTTGATGAAATTGTTGTATCATGTAGTTCGTGTAAAATAAGAGGAAATTTAAGTCACCATTTTGCTAGTTTCGAATTTAAAAAATAGAGGTCTTTAGTGCTTGCAATTTTCACCCATTTTTGGGAGAACAGGCCGTGTAAATGAATTTCCTTTTTTATTTTAATCGAGAAGAATTGATCATCCTAATCGATTAAAATATAAGAGAACTTCGTATAATTGATCGTTTTGTATTGTAGATAAACATTCGGACCGCGTGTATTTTTAAACAAATGCGAAACCAGCAAAACAATGACTTAAACTCCCTCTAATATCCTACGGACTACATCATATTTCAATTTCATCAAAATCCCTCACACCGAACTGAAAAATTAATCGATTTTGGGTGAAATAACTCTTTCGTCAAGATTAATTTAATTCTTAATATATCGAATAATACATTTTATTATTCTCACACTTGTAGAATTAATCTCACAGAGAAATGAAATAAAAAAAAAAATCCTACACAGCTTCCTGAACAGCTAAAACGACACGATTCACCAGCAACAATCAGCAATACATAACAGACGGCGAGACAGCTTCTGTCTGTGGCCCGCCATCATCCGTCTATCGACTGATGTTGATACGAAGTGGTCGATCATTTACCGTGACACTGCACGCAACACGGAAACCACCGTCTGATTTAGATCGATGTTCTAGGGGTAACTTGGAGTTGAACATAGGTGCACAAACATCTCACTTGATTAGATTACACGCAAAACTTGGCGTTGCCCGTCCGCGTGGAACACGAATGGAAGAGGAAACTTTTCACTCTCAAAGTATATAAGTAATTAAGCCCCGTTACGCACTTGGCGACAAATCGCCGGCGACTGGTCGCAAGTGCGTAACGGGGCTTAGTCTCACGTGCCCCTCACCCACTTTACAAAACAATGGGAGGATAAACGAAAAAGTTAAGATAATCAAGAAAAGATGCTGACACTTCGCCCTGACCCTTATCTGAATTCTCAGAAGTAATCTCTAATTACTCCACTCTCCCTTGCAATTTCTACCCGATAATTTCCTTCGCAACTTCTCACCCACTATTATTCTCCGTTTTTACATTCCAATCCACGATTTTCTTGCCGAAAGTCAACAGTATCAGAAAAAGACTGGCTTCATCTTAATTTTTACTCCGACTAACCATCGTCTCCATCCCATCGCGAGGACGTGGAGGCCGAGGTCCTTGCGCAGCGTCGCGTCCGCCTGGCGTGTCGTTTTTCGGTGGCGATGGCGCGCATTCCCCTGCACCAAAAAGCCACCGATGCGATGGGAGAATGCGCTCCTTAGGACCGCGAGTTATTTTAAGAGAACTGGTTTGGTCGCCGTGCTATATTTACTTTTCTCCGCCACGCCAAAGTCATTGACAGCGTCCTCTCGCCCGGACCCCGCCTTCCTCGTCCTTCGAATTCGCCTGGATCGAAATCGATCTGGACGGCTGCGCGTCGATCTCCACGGATCGAGGCCGCCTGGGTTCGCGTCGATGCGTCATGCTTCCCTGAGCTTTAAGGGCTTTCCAAGTGCCGATCCGTTAGGCCGCGTCCAGATCTGAACCGAACCCCGAACCGGGCCTTAGAGCTTGTGGTACAGCTGG
Organism: Andrena hattorfiana; assembly: GCA_944738655.2. Taxonomy (NCBI): domain Eukaryota; kingdom Metazoa; phylum Arthropoda; class Insecta; order Hymenoptera; family Andrenidae; genus Andrena; species Andrena hattorfiana. The sequence goes on from OX122894.2 coordinate 183,068, forward strand.
TGCTAACGATAATGTTGACGATGAGTAGCGATAGTGCGTGCCGCTTCCCTCGATTCAGGGAGTGGTAGTGTTGCGGGGTTAAAAGGGAGATGGTTAAAAAATTAAAGCGGATCCGTGGAGTGGCCGGCAAATCGGATTTAGGGTGTAAAGAAGAAATGTTTAGGCGGATTTAGGGCGCATGGTCCATAAAATGGAATTTACTGTATTGTCGCATTCTACGATAAGGTGTAATTGTTACTTACTATACAATGTCTGACACCTTCGCGATGCAAAATTCAGCCTGAGAACGTGGTGGAATATGGAAGCCAATGCAACGTTCCCAGAACTTATGAAAGTTATATTAGACGGCCATTGTAGATGGCTTGAATTTTTGTCCCTAGGGGACGCCTACTTTTCAGACCTGGGCGAGTTCTTTGCAATTGAAGAATATTGCTGCGATAAGAGTAGCTTGATCTGGTGAAGATATTAAGGTTAAATTATAATTTTAAAGGTTATGCATATAGGGAATCTACCGATATCTTCATTAGTGATAATATGTAAATGAATAATATAAAGAAAATTTTAAAGAATCTTTTACTTACTGTAAAGTTATATCAAGGAGAATAGGAGTTTAGCTTCGAACTCGATTCCTTCTTACGTTCCTTAGGAAACCTTTAGGTGTTAGATACTTGGCAAGATATTACTGGAATCACTGAACAATATTCAACGTATTCCACATGCCTGCTTCGAGATTCTATCGTTTTCTAAGTCATAACTTATACAGGGTTACAGTGATTCATAGACTTGGTCTAACAAGGCTAGCCTGAAGCATCTACAAAAATAAGCAGTAGGTAAAAGATACGTGGAAAGAAATCGTGTAAAAATAAAATACGAGGAAATAAGAGACGCAAAGAAACTTTAAAGCATACAAATTCTAATTTCATACATATTTTATTTGCCTTTTGAATTTTCCTACAAGTAAACAATCTGTGAATTTCTCATCTACATTTTTCATTAGTATTCCCTTTTGTACTAAATTTCATAAACTCTACGAGAAATATTAGAAGCCTTACTTCCTTCTCTTTTCTTTCCCAAGAATTCAGTTTAGGAGTAAAACGAGAAATTCGAGTATCGGCGTTAATTTTATCTAAACGGAGGTGCTTACCAATGAGGGGTACTTTAGATTCCAGGTCAACAGGACAAAACTGTCTTTGTTATTTTCGTAAACGTTTATTCTGGCTTTCCTGGCGTATTTTTAGCTATGACACTACTAACCACAATGTACTAAGGCTTTCACGGCTTTACGCATCCAATACCTATTCGTATTAAAAGGAACTTACAGCCACGCCTTCGCTTGAGCACGCAGAAAATTTACATCAATTATAAGATTCGATACAAATTCAACCCCTTATTTCAGAACAAGACAAAGGAACATTTTTGCTCGTTACACATTTTCTCAGTCCTCCACACCTTCGCGCACCCATACATCCAGTTATCATATTAGACTCGGCTTCGTCTCGCAGTTCAAACTGTCGGCACAGGGTTTCCCTCGAGAATTTGCCGATTAGTTTGCCAATCTGTGTGACGTAACTCGGGAGATTTAAGTGCTGGGAATCGCTTCTAGACGGACGAACTTGAGAGGCGAACGTAATCACCGTCCGTAAACAGGTGAATCCTAATTAACGGTCTACTTCACGAATACACGTGTGAACAGGGTGGAGATCGCGACTCGCTTATCACTCAGTGGGATGTGTTCGTTGAACTTTCCAGATATGTATCGATTTTCTGGAGCGAGACGATTAAACGCATTAACCCTTGCGCGGCGAGCAGTTAAGTGCACACGGTCCATTTATACACACCTCGAAATAACAATTAAATCGCTGTAAAAGTTGCTTGACTTTATTGAACTGAAGACTTCGTTAAAAGTAAAAATATATTACAAGTTCTTTTAAGTCTCCTTACGTAATGCGAACGAACTTCGGCACCGACCTAATAATATACGTCATAAACACCGTATCTGCAATTAGAGGGTTTATTAGAGATTGTTCAGCTATCATTGGAACACAGTTCCCCGGCGAAGAAATCAGTTGGTTCCAGGCGTTCCTTCGCGCGGCCGTTAATCGGAATTATCGCCGTTAAATCGGCTAGACGCGCGGCTGATAGACGGTCCAGGTGAAAATCCAGGGAGTCGTTGCCTTTCTCCGTTAATCTCTCGTTACTGGCGTCGAGGGCGAAACCCATTATTGATGCAACGCTCTTTGAATCCTGCGCCGCCTCGAGGCACGTCCTGACGCCACAAACGGCATAATAATTTATGTATCAGGTTCGCGACGGTCTAGTTTCGCCGTTACTCTTCTCTCGCCTTAACGCAGGCTCAGCTGTGCGCGGAGAATGGCCCTTTTGCTCGGAGAAATGGCGCGATAGGCGTGACGTTTAAACGATGACGGATGGAGGAGAATTTGCTACGAAGGGCTGTTAAGGTGCATTGTAAATAGCGGCTCAGAACTGCGAATGTAACTGGGCGACAGAAGCCATAGGAAGAAACGAACGTTTCTTGCTCCTTTTCCATCGGTTCCAGCGAACATTCGACTTCGCACCTATATAGTACCGACTTGCGCCTGCAGTTCCGGAACACTCCCTGTGTCTCTTCCTGACTCTGCTCCCCAAGACACAGGAGGGAGGTGTATAATTCACTCGTCCCCAACCAGAACACTCCTGAGCAACTACTAAATCCTGGAATCCCCATGAAACTGCATTAGACTAATGGCAAGGTCTACGATTGATCCTCTGTGGATGCAAGCTGCGTCACCGGCATGATCGAAAGAGGTATTTCACAGGCTGTCGTGCGCGCTGGGAGGTGTATCGTGTTTAATTATCGGATATCGGCGCTCCCTGTTGCTCGGCGGAATTCTAGGGCACCCAGACGAATTCTACGTTTTTCTCGGGACAGTGCGAGTTGAGAGTATTTCTGGGGAGGTCTTCTGGAACATTTTCCGCCACCCTGCGAACCGTCGTCATTTGCTCCCGCTCTGTGTGCGTGCACACACAGTCCGTGGCAAAGTGAATGTCGAGCGGAGGTGGCGATGCTCGATTACACCGGATACTTGGAGAGTGTGCTCTAGAGGAAAGCTCTTTCGCAGCTGCAAGGAAATTCGGGGGCAACGATAACGTTGGAATTTTATATCCTTGGTAGGGAGGGGGGTCGTTGCTTAAATCGCGAAACGCTTCCCTAATTGAATAACAAGAATACGCTGCGAGGGAAAATCGAGCGAAATGGGACGCCGCGGGGGTCGCGCGGCGCGACAGCGGTGGTATTTTATTTGGCAGGGCTAGGTGGGGAAAATCTTTGATCGCTGCTAATCGCGTGAGAGGAGGGGAGTTTAATGAAACTATGAAAATTCAGGATTTTCGGCGTTATCGCTTTTTCTTACGGAGAACTGTTATATGGGTGAAGTTATGCAACGTTATTTTTTAATTGAGAGATGAAAAAGAATTATGTAGGTATGTTGTAATAATTGAGAGGATGATTGGCAATTTGGTAGTAGTATCGTATTGATTTTGGAATGTTTGTATAATACTAAGTAGCTTTACTACTCGGCTTCGCCCGAAATTTAGATAATGATTTTATAAAAAAAATTATTTTTTTGTGAAAATAGTCACATTCATCCGGATTAGGGACACGTTTCGTGACTCCAGAGATTGCCGTTCGAAAGTTTTTCGGCGACAGACAAGCACACAAACACGCAAACACGCAAACACTCCGCTTTGCCTGTACATTAAGATGAAAAGGTTGCCATAATCTTAACGCAAAGAGAATGCCCGAGTCCTTGTAAAAATTAAAGAAACCTGTAGCTGGGATAATAAACATTTGAAAAGTGGCTCATAAAATTCATTAACTAGCCTACGAAAAAGCTAGCATAATTTGAACGAATAAGAAAATATATCACGTTATCGCACGAAAATACCACAGCAAAATGCAAAGACTTTCGGGAGGGGCTTGAGGCAATAACTGGACGCCAACATCCGCAAGTCTGCCAAACATTCCGCATTCCGTCTACGCTATCCTGTTTAGGGCGTCTTACATACTCTGCCGTGCCTTTCTTGTCATCTTCTTCCTCTCCACTTTCTCGCCACTCCTCTCTTTGCCGAACTGGCGACTGCTTCCGCGCGCATAAATAAAATAAAAGACCCTAACCGCACGAGTTACGTACCCGTCGAGCAAAATTCATATGTCACCGACAGCGTTAATAAAGTTAATCGAGGATGCAAAATAAATTAAGGGCGCCACTGCTACGACGCAAGGTTAACAGGAATGTCTGAGCCGTGGCGGAGCTCGGCCCATTAACGTCTTACGCCGAAACGAACTTTCGGCAACTTTCGGGGGAACTATGAAAATTTCTTTCAGAAATTCCTGAAAATCCGAGTGAACTTGCTCGATCTATTACCTGGAGATAGGGAGAGGTAGGGTCCATACGTCTCTGATCTATAGTGTCACCTAAGTTTCTGACAAAGCTTATAGGAATTAGGGATACTCTGTTGCATCGGGGTGATATTCGCGCGTTCGTTTCCCCGTTGATTCCAGGTTACGGTGCATTCTCCCTCGGCGCAGGGCAACGCGCCAAGTTGATTTTGATCTCGGACAGGCACGGCCGTTCTTGTGTAACACTTGAGTTCCGTTGCGCTCTCGTGACCGTTTGTCCTAGAATCATGTCATGCGTGCAGCTCATTGCTGGACCCCATCGACACGTTCCCCTTTGGTTGCATCTCGCGCGCACCGCCAGAGCACGCCGATCGAGAACTTTGATTCGGGGGTACGAAGTTCCAAGTGCTTGTCGATTACCCCGGGAACAATGCGTGTTCCCTTCGATATGAAATACCTAATTCCGTAATAGCTAGCACCTAAAACACAGAGCTTCGATGATCTTGATCTGCTCGATCGCCGATTAAGTACCGCGTCGAATCGTGGATTTCGGAAATGAAATAAAATTGAACACCTGCAAACATCTTCGCACGAAAAGCACACTTAAGCAGCCAGATAAATGCCGAAACAGTTATACCACGCTCGATTTCCGATAAACGAGCGAGCCTGCTCCTGCCCCGGCGCGGCGCACAGAAGCGCCAAAACGGAAGTGGCCGATGATCGAGGGGCCGCGAGTTTCGCCGTCGCTTCGAGGCACTGCCAATCGAAGGGTCGCTGTTATCTTATCCAGTGGAACATGTTGCACGTGAACTCGTGAACGCCTATAACCGCGCGAGGCGCTGGGAATCGTAGTGCGCCGCGATAAATTCGACGATGCCCGATGGAGGGGAGCACCGATCTGCGCGCATCCTCCGTGTGTACCCGTTATTCGAGGTCCACGGTATTATAAACGACACGGCTAATCCAGCCGAGAAATTATTTCCGAATAGCTCGCCGAGGGGACTCCTTAAATCGAGTTGTTTCATTCATCGAAAGGACAACGGAGATCGCGAAAGTTTGTAAATCGCTGGAATCACTCGCAACGTTGCCTGCGAATGGCCTGCGTACATTGTCGCGGTAAATCGTTGCCGGGGGGGGGGGGGGCGACATATTGGAAACCGATAAAAATTAATTAACCGTTCAGTTCGGCCAGGTTAATAGTTGCGAAGTCACGTTTCCACGCGCGCGGCTTGTTCGGCTTGGAAAGGATCGTTTTTCGAAGGCAGGGACCATCGGAAAGGAGATTTAATGCGGCTTTGCATCGCGCGTGACACATGTGGGATCGCGGCTTAACCTTTTCGCGCGCTAGCTGCGGGCTTCGCAAGCCGCGCACGTCAGAATTCTGTAGGATAACTGAGTGGAATGTAAGCACGAGATAACAGGTGTTGTTACTGTAATAGCAGGAAATTCGTCGGACAAATCTGTTTGTCCGATGCCCGAGGAGCTATTTTTAAGGCGGGACTTTGATATCACAAAATATTCACGGAAATAAACACGTAATCGATCTCGCGAATCACGGCATGAATTGCAGTCTAAAGCAACGACTTAGATGGTATAAATGATGAAGCGTGATTTTTAGGAGAATTTTTATCGCATCAACTTCTTGAGCATACTCAACGTAAAAGTAAAGTACGCGCAAAAATTTATTTAGAATAATTTTTCTATTAAATTTCGCCGCGATTAAACGTATGTAACCCATTAAGAAGCGCATTCTCTATTATCGAAATCTTTTGGAACGATGACGGCGGCATTTCTGTTTGGAAAAGTCGAAAGACCTTTTGTGTAGGCTAGATCGGGTCTCTCTCGGATAGGACAAACTTCCTCGTATGTTACTTTACCCATATCGGCAAGAAATACCAGGACACCCAAGTCCCAACACATAAAGCTGGAGGCGATAAACCTTATAGCGAAATCCCTTGGCACATAACTGGTGGAAGAACCGGTACATCTCGTTATGCTCTTACGCTGAACTCGAACTGTCGTCGAATATAATCGGCAGCTGATAACATCTTCCTAGTAACGTTATCGTTGGCTACCAACTGGCATGTGTGAAGAATCTCCGGCCACAACTTCCCAGCACCTTTCACTAATCTTATCGGCGAAAAAACTGGCATACAGACACGAATTTGCAAGTGCACTCCTCTCTATGATTTATGGCCTTGCTTAGTTTCACCTCCAAGTATCTTTTTCAGTATTCATCTGTTTCCCATAGAAATATTTAATTATTGACTTATTGCTAACTTATCTATGAAACTATCATAATGTATACGAGGAAATCGTACAATTATTTGGATATTATTTAGTAACTATGGTGCATGATCAGAACCGTTACCTTGGTGAAAGCTAAACAACTATTCGAGATTTTATTATTTTTTTCATTATAATTGTTTCTGCATCTATTAAGCCGCAGATGGTCCTGGAAGCTAAGCTAAGTTACGCTATGCTATGACTCACTGTGGAATAGAATATAAAAAACAGCACTGCTTAGCTGAACTTTTGGTGGAAACGGTTCCATAAGCTAATTTTTTAAAACTTAGCATAGCATAGCTTAGCTTACGATTAGCTTAGCTTTCAGGTGGGTTCTCGACTTTACACGTGGAAATAATAATTTCTCAAGGAACTTATCCACGATAAAACTCATTTTTCTCGGTCATTATGTAGACATGCCTCGTTGTATAAATAGAGAAGTGGATAAAATCGGGTCTATCGGCTCGATATCGGTAAAAATTGTTACAAATCACATGAATCATCGGAACGATTGATATCGCGTGTGCAAAATTGCAAGTATTCAAGCTTCGAAAATTTCTTACTGTGCTTGGAAATAACAGGGACGCGCACAGTTTTTTTAAACGTAAAAGAGGCACTGGAGTAAATAAGTTGACATTGGAAGTACCAGAAAGAAACTCTGCTGTTTGCTGGTCATGTGGTTTTCAGTGAATACCGATTTCTTTGCCAAATTATTAACCCCTTGTGGTTTGGAGCAGGGATACTCCCAGTAACATTTTTCCACCTGCAGCATTCGTGGCCCACTAGGTTTCAGTTGCCATTCACTTTGCCATAGAATTATGTCCCCGAAGGATTAAAAGCGCCACGACTTTCGCGTACGTTCGCGAAGCTTTTTATTTCGCAAGGTAAATCAGTTGTTTGAATTAAATTTGAAGATGCAGGAGAATGCAGGTCGTTTTAGAGGATAGAAATGAAGGACAGACATATTTTTCGTTGAGCAGTACTTTTGTTAACGTTGCCCACGGTGCCAAAGTGTTCTTTTGAAACGAGGTATACTCGGCACTCTGTATAATTGAATAATTACTATAATAACTTGTAATTTATTTATTGCGCTTATTATTACCTATTCTGTATGTTGCAGGTAAGGAACGCTCGTAATTAACATTTCTGTCGAGGCTCGGAAAACGCAAGATACATTCTACGAGTAAGTGAATCAGCCCGAATCTCTTTGAATAGTTTTTTAAATAACTAAGGGGTGGTAATAGGTGTTCCCTATAAATATAGTGATAAAATTTTCTTTCGTTAACTACAAATTTTAATAAATACTCTTGATTTTATTATAGTCTAGTACTGTTTACACTCCTCGGAATGTTTCTCGTTCTAGCGCAAGGTCAAATCAACATCAAATACATTAAATTCTACTGCACAAATTAGGTGCATGTATTCGATTCTAGAGAATTATTTAAATATCAGAAATGCAAGACCATTTCTGGTTCAATATAGAAATTGAGTTGCTGCGGACAGTTTCAGGCTTTCCTGTAGCTTTCAAAATATCGGTCACTCTGTTTCAACAGGATCTTCTTCGAAACTACATTCCGCCATCTAGATCCCCTTTTTGTAGACTAATGTAATTTACAATTCAATTACCTATACCTCCTTTCAGAACTCATTCTAATTTTCATTTCGCATAAACAATGGTCAATGGTACAAACACGTTCGAAGCTTCCAGATTCTCTCATTCATGTATACTTACATCACCAACCTTATCTCTTGCCTCTAAAAGCCTCCCAGTAGCCACTGCAATCTAAACACTAACGAGTACAAACAAATTCTAGAATATAAACTCGTAAATGACTCAGCCATGTTTTAGAAAATTACTTCGGATAGTAAATTACTTCGCTGCTTTCAATCAACATATAAATCCCGATTAAACGAATGAAAAACTGGTTTGCATCGTCACTACAGAGTCAATAATTTACCCAGAGCACGGGATTTCTTGTCGATGTAACTATACTGCGACGGAAGTGGTTTTCAACCGCGACAGTGGTCCAGGTGCCAGCGTTCCGAATAACACGCGTCCCACAGTTCCAGCCTTTACTCGCCTCCAGCGAATTATTCCTCTCAACTTAAGCTCTCCGATGCGCTCAACTAAGTAATTAACGCGTTCTCTACCACGCGTTCCAAGCACCAGCCATTTTGCACTTCATATCGATAAAACGGGCTCCACTTTTCGCAAACAGCCTAGTCGACATTTAGAATACTAAGTCTTCCCTATTACATCCTTTGAATATTCACCCAAAAACATTTAACAAACAAGAATCACACATTGAACTTGGATTACGCTATTTTTTAAGAACAATATTACCTACGGCAAAACTACAGAAGAACTTTAAAATATTTACCAGTCAGCACCGCTATTTCCAAAAAACATGTAGATTTCGTACCAACTTTTTTGTAATCTCTATGACAGTAATAAACATTGGGTAAAAGGATATAGGTATCTGGAGTTGCTTTCATTTTTTTTGCAAATACCTTAAAAAGAAAGTGTTTCTTTCGCGGAAAACGACTGCCTAAGTAGTCTCCTTAACCCTTTCGCCACGAGCGCCGACTATAGTCGGCGTCACGGAACGAGCTGCCGATCCTAGCGTCGACTTTAGTCAGTATCTCCAGTAGTTTAAAAAAAAAAATTAGAGAAAAGCACTTTCGCGGAAATGTGCGCCGTAACGAAAGGGTTAATACAACTCACATCCTCGAAAATAACTTGAGAACACTATGTACCCCACACACTCCCTTCCTTCGCGATAAAACAAGAAACCAAATCTTTCCGTAACATCATGTACCGCTAAACCCAGTAAAACCACAGGAAACTGCAAGCAATATATAGTTGCATCACTGCATAAAGGATTTTCACCAGGGTTGTGCGGGTACCCGACTTTTCGGACTCGGGACAGACCGGAAACTTTCGGACGGGGTCGGGCGGGGTCCCGATACTTTCGTATCGCTCGAGATCCCGACAGTTTCGGGATCCCGAGACTCGATTCAGGCTACAAGCATCGCCGCCATGAGCGGGCAATTTGATTTCAGGTCGGCTCGGCAAAACTCGGACGCGATCGGACAATATCGTTATCAGTAATAGGTCAAAATTATTACCTGAGAACATAGAAAAATTATGTTTCTTACACGTTAATTTGAAATAATAAAGTACTCGCCTTCCTGTATATTATTATTACTATGAAACATCCAGGAAATATTCCTTTCTGTATGCGTATAGTTGTTCGTACGTTTTCTATTTTAAATCTGAACGTATCCTGAAAAAGATAATACCCTATATGTTCCCTTTACATAAAGTACTAACTATGAAGTATATTTTATTAATATTTTAAAATATTGTCGATAGAAAAACAGTCTTCTTCCCAAGTTCTGAACATGGTATTTATTTAAGTACGTAGGGTATATGGACATATTAAGTATTCACAGACTATTTGGTAGCAATGAAAATACATATATATGTAAATAAATAATAAGATACAAATTATGATTGAACAGGAGACAGTAAGGTAAAGACTTATCACTCTGGTATTGATATAAATGATATACATAATTCTTTCCGTCTCGGTCCCCTGTTGATAGCTGGCTCTCGAGCCGATCGCGTCCGAGTTTTGCCCAGACTTGAAATCAAATTGCCCGCTCATGGCGGTCATGCTTGTAGCCCGAAACGAGTCTCGGGATCCCGAAAACCTCGGGATCTCGAGCAATACGAAAGTATCGGGACCCCGCCCGATCCCGCCCGAAATTTTCCGACCCGTCCCGAGGGCCAGGAACACTCCTAATTTTCACTCTTTCCCGTTTCTTCCTGGCCGTAGCGCCCGCTGTAAGCCCCATCTCCGAATCTTGCTCCACATCTCTGCACCTTGCCGTTCCCACGTGCTGGCGCACCGGTCCGCGCGCACGCGGGGCCACCTCTTCCAAAAACCTTGGAGCGTCGCGCCCCTGCGCCCTCGCAGCTGCAGGAATGCCGGAGGGGGCCGAGTCCCCGCCGGGCCCCCGTGCATCGCGATAAAAAGGGCCCGTAGTAAAATTCCTCGGCGCGCAGCGGACGAACCGAGGTGGCGGTACACGCCCCCACCTTATGGTCCCGAACGGTCGCCAAGTGGTCGTCGACAACTAACGACCCGGTACGAAGCTATACCTACTCTCCGCGAGGTAGAGCAGGAGGCTTGGTGCACGCCCCAACACACCGGCAGGTCGTGCTATAGTACGGCAGCACGCGGCCACCAGCGTGCCAAGAGAGGTTTCGCGTCGGGCGAGCGAGCAGTCGCTGCCAGAGCCGCGGAGCTCCAGCTCAGCCACGCCGCCTCGCGAGACGAGCCAGCATTCCGAGCATCTTCTGGAATAGCCGAGAAACGAGCGGAACGCAGCTTGCAATCGCGTGTTCGCGGTTGCTCTCTGCACCTCTCTCACCTGGCGAAACTACAAAGGGAACGTCGAGGGATCGGAGACACGTGGTGTCCACCCTCGGCCTGCATACCACCTCCGGCTGGATCCCGCGCTCCGTTTCTGCTGAGAAGCATAGGATTTCCGTGCGCCAAGCTGGGGAGAGGTGGTTGCTTTGGAGCAACGGGGGATGAAATTCTTATTTTAGACTTTCAAGTGTGTTTTAAAAGGTGCTTCTGCGTGTTTAAACTGCCTCCGTGGCTACTTGCGAGGCGATTAGTTTGTATCCACAGCGGATCGCCCGCCGAAAATTCCAGCAACCGAAAGCTGTCCGTCCCGGTCAGACGATCTCCCGCTTTGTGGCGCGGCAGGATCGAAGCTGACGGTTCAAAGGAGCCTCTCAATTTCCGCGGAGCAGTTTCGGGGAATTCGAACTAGCGGACACTTCCCAGGAAGAGTGGGACGCATCCGTGCGTCCCATCCAGCGTCACCGCAGCGAACACTCGTCCCCGCCGACCTATACGATCTCTCGCCACCATCCCGTCAGCGCTCGAACGGTTCGCCGAGAAGATTCTTTGAAACAACCATGCATAAAATCATGGAAAAGTGGACGGTCCATTGAACCACTTGTTCACGGTGCACCGAGCCTCGTCTCTGGCTGCGAGCCTCGTTGCGAAACCGAGGATATTTGCATCGCCCGAAGCTCCCAGCGCCGAAAATCTCCCTACCTGGCCCCGTCCAAGGACCTTCTCCGTTCGTATTGTCCGAGGTTTAAAACCCGACGCTCTCGTCTCGCTGCTCGAGCCTGTTAAATACCCACAGTTCATGGGAAGCCGAGTTGGCGGCTGATTCCTAACGGAGTGGAGCATTCGCCGCTCGATACACCGAAATCGGAGAGAGAGAGAGAGAGAGAGAGAGAGAGAGAGAGAGAGAGAGAGAGAGAGAGAGAGGTCAGAAGGCTAGCCGGATCATAGGTGAGCAACGGAGGATGGACCGTTAGCACGCATCCATGCGACTCGCACGGTGTGATTCGTACGACGTCCTGCTACGCGCCACTCCGAATGACCCGACTGTGCGCGTGCACACGGAAACCAACCACGATGCCGCTAATTAATGTGTAATTAACAGATCGTAATCTACGTAATAAGGAATCGCCTCTGCTCCCAGAACGCGAATCATGGAATACCAAGAATCCAATTACTTCGTGCCTGTGACTCCGAGGCTCGATTGGCTGTTCCTACAGTTAACGATCCGACCGTTTGTTCCTGTGTGAGCGTCTCGGACGCGTGTCGTGTGGGTGTGATTAATATTTCGGACTTGGAACCGACTGTGCGGCTCGGAGGGCAGGTGGAGATTCTCTAAGTGGCTTGAAATTGGTGAGCACGGACGAACCTACACTTGGGAATCGTGAGGATTGAATTATCTCGAAACGCAGATGACGAAGGATGGATTAAACGGAAGAAGAACAGTGTACTCAATCTACGATTGAATTCTTATCTGCCCAACTCCAGGATCCAAGAGTCCACGTTTACTTGGTGATTTACAATAATCCCACTATCATCAGGACCTAATGAAGCGTCGATATTAGCTGGACTCCACTGGAAGGAAAAATTGCAGAAAAATCCCAAACATCCGTGTCCGTATCTGCGGGCGTCGATAGCAGATACGTTCGATTACACGCCTCGATGGCAACGACAAACAGCGTCTAACTAACTGACCTCGTACTGGAACAGTCCAAAGGACGCCGATGAAAACAGTGAACCGGTCGACGCGAGCAGAGGCGTCGTCGCTCGCCGATTCGTTTCCCTGTTGCGCGCAATTAACAGTTAATGACTCGAGTCGCCGGCCCGATGGAAGTAGAGCATCGTGGGCAGGTACCGCGGGAAGATAGCCCACAGGCGCGAACGAATCGTGCAAACAGCGGGGCATGAGACGCGCCCGTCGAAGCCGCAGAGGCTCCGATGAAAGGACGACAGCTGATCCGCGGGCACGCGAATCGAAAGTAGAAGCACCGTGATTAAAGGAGCCACGGCGTATCATTAGCTCTAACGATGGAGAGGCTCCCATCGCTGGATTTCCGCGGCGTTCCCTCGCTGCGGCCTGTTAAGTCGATCGCGGCATAAAGCAGACGAAAGGAGGCTGACAGTGATCCTGCCCAGCGCTGTGGGGCGCGTTTCCAAGTAAGAACGAACGTAATCGAGCCGAAGATTAAGGGGGACGGAGGCTCCAGTGAATTGCGGCGAGGGAAAAGTTAAGAACGTTTATTCGAAGCAAACGGTGTGAAATATTCATGCGTCGAAGACGCCTCGCTCCGCTGTGAAATGCAGAAGCACAACGATATCGAGGACTGTTGAATAATACGCGAGTGCAGCCGACGGTGAAGCGATAAAAAGTTTCGCGCGATTCTCCGAGTGCAAGAATGGCCGAATTCACGGGCCAGCGGGCGAACAGGGATATTTGATGGAAGATAGAGCGTCGATGAGGAAAAGATGCGTGAGTATTCGTGGTGTTCGATTAGTAATGTTTTAGTGAGGTTGGTAGATTAGTGTTCGTGTAAAAAACTATAGGAAGGGATATTTTAATTGGCAAATAATTTCACTCTTTGTGGAGTTCGTGGCCTAATTACAGAGGGTGGCCAAATTATTATACTCGACACATTTTCCTCAAATTTTCGGATCATTTTCAAGTGGATTTAATATGAATTAAGAAAATCTTAAATTGGCAATTAAAAGTTCTGAAAGGAGAAATTTGTCTACGATCATGAGCTCGCAAGTTATAGGTGTTCAAAGTGAAAAGTACCGTTTTTGCTTTCATCGCGAATAACTCGGTCAATAAAAATCATACAGCAAAACCAAAAAAAAAAAAAACGAAATTAAATAGAAATGTTTGCTCTGTAAGAGCTCTTTATTGGATTTACCGGAAAGAAATTTGTTTGGCCCGTGCATACCTACGTTCAAACTAGGCAAATATTTCTGAAACCTCGTTTCCTGCGCTTCCTCTTGATAAAACAGTATCATAATGGATGGAAAAAAATTCTGAGTCCTTGATTCAAAAACTAGAAACTTGGAGCGTTAAAATGCGTTTCTTAAATATTTTTTACGGCCATATTTCGCAGAGATACAGGCATCGCTTAAACTTACAAAATCTCAAAGCTTTTTGTTTGAGAATAACAATTAGGCCAGCCACTGTAGTTTAGTGAAAATAACGAAGATGGTAACACGGTTAAATGAAGAATATACATCAGAAAGGGGTAGTATAGTTGAAAGAAAATTAAGTGACCTGGAGATGTCTCCTATTTCCAATATAAATTTCAAATAAAAGCGACCGCTTCATTTTGCTGCGGCTGTAGCAGAAGATTGTGTAGCAGAAGAAAGAAGCTTCCGAGCCTTGTGACAGACAGAAACAGATAGGTATAATCGGGAATAGGTGGAACGAGCAGTGGCGGGTGAAAAATTAGGGCGAATCAGGTAGCAGAGTGGAGAAGACAAACGCGGTATCCAGCAAATTTATACTTTTCCGCGAAAAGTACGAACGTAACGGTGTATTAAATCGCAGTAATGAAAAAGAAAGGGAAAGAGCCAAGGACAGCGTAATAGAAATATTGCCCCGGGCGCGGAATGAAACGTGTGTTCGCGGGAGAAAAATAGCGGCGAGAAAACACAGTTATTAAAGGGCGAGGAGGGGGATGGAAAAAATGAAACGGCGTCTGCGTTACGGCGATTAACTGTAGTGCCCACTTAAGAATTTCACATAAGAAACAGTCCCTGAAGGAGATACCAGTCCGCCCACCGTATTTCGTTCTTATGATCGTTACGAAGGGAGAGAATGAAAAAGAAAGAAAGAAAGAAACAAACAAACAAACGAAACGGAATAGCAGTGTTCGCTCTCGGAGCTTATTGATTCATCTCTCTCGATGCATTATTCAAGTATCGTCACGAGATACAGATAGCCGAGCCTCGAATCCGAAAATATGTCTATGTCGGCTTAGATTTTTTTACATACGTTTGCGTAATTAGGAACGATGACACGATTTATAATTGTTTGGGGAATTTATTTTAAACAAGTTCTTTGAGTGTGATCGCGAAACTTGGTGGGCTTCCTTTGCGCTGCCAGGGAAGGTAGTTCAAACGGTGGAATTAGTGAAATTTTTTGTAACAAAAGTTCTTGTGAACAAAAGCCAGGAGCTTGAAATTTTTGGTCGACGTTTTTGCGGGACACTTTGGAGGTTACAGTTAGTATTTTGTAAAGCTAGAATGGTAACAATTTTGTTGAGTTTATTCAAGTCAGGTTCCAATTGACGTGAATCTTTGAAAACTAGGTACTTTCGTGCGGTTCCTAGTTTATCACTTTCACTGGAAGAAAGTGCATTAATGTAACGGGGAATTAGGAAGTAGCTATTGTTTCGTTTGGACATATTCATAGGGTGTAACTGATACTTTATAGCCACGTAATTACTACGGTTTATGATTTACGTAATGTGCTTTTTACGATCATTTTCAATTTTGACATATACATTCACCAAACCACTGGTTGTTATGAATTAAGAATTGTATTAAAAAACAGTTACGTCAAGAGGAGAAGGCCGTATAAATCGAACGAAAAATAGAGACAAAATTTTTTTCATAAATCGCTTCTAAAACATTTCAAAAATATATTCTCAAAGTTATAGGGCGAAATTCAACTCCGTATTGATAATAGGTATATCTTGGTGAGTCAGCGCACCTCAGAGCGCCGAGCACACCTACTTTAAGAGGAGAACAATTTATAAATCAACCGAAAAATTAAAAAAAAGTCCATAAACCGCTTCTATAGGCCAAAATATAACTCCGTATCGATACTATAGCCTGGTGAGTTATACCATAATAAAGTACCCTTAAAGTTACGAAAGGATTAGCGCATTGGTATCTTTGGTATACTCCCCTTAATTTCCTCATCAATAATATTACACAGAAATATTTCGCCCTGCTCGAAAAAAGATGAAAGAGGGCTCGATGAAATTCTACAAGAATTATATCATCGAGTGGTTATAAAGGAGCCATTGTTACGTGGTGTTAACGATGATTACGGGGATGATTAATAAGACTGGGGGACACCGTCGCGAAATATCCACGATTACGTATCGCGTATCGTTAGTCGTTCCACTTTTCCCTTCTTTATCCGCATGCTAATGAGACGGAAAATAATAAATTTCAGTAATGAGCAGTTGCTGGACTAACAACTTCCGCGGTGGCACGTGAGAAAAAGTTTAACTGCGCTCCGCTTGACTTATCCGCGAAACAATGTGTTTATTATGCGCCGCTGGCTTTCTTGATAGAATTTAGACGGATTAGCGGCTGATTTAAGCTGGAGGCGTGTTCCGTGTGTTTTCTCAATATTATTGGCCGAACGGTTTCCAGGAAACTCGCCGCAACAGCTCTAAAAATATTGCAACAGCGAGGTAACGAAGTACGGTAATTGCAAAACAGGCGGTAAAGAGGGATTACGCGGTTGGATGTTCACATGCTCGGTGAATATATTGGAATTAATCGCACTCGGAACGTTATTAAGGCGAACGATTCAACGATTTTGATTAGCACTTGAAGCTCAGCTGATTTTTCAGCTGTACTCCAAATTGAATTTAGGAATTATCGATGGTTACGGGTAGTATTTGAAGATGGTACTCCTAGAAACCCACATGTCTCTGAAAATTCGAAAGAATTTGCTGTTCATTAGAAATCACCTCGACAAATAATAATATTTAAATCCAAGTTCAAAGACACATTCGTCCCTAATAATTATCTCATCCAACTTCCAATAGTTTTCAACATTAAAACTTCCAAAGAAGGGTAAAAATAACGCGCTTAAAATTCACCCTGTCGACAGAGGAGTTTCGTGAGTGACGAGGAGAAAATAGTTGGCATTGCTGTCGACGAATGCGAATGAATCTGGGCATTAAATGCTTATCGCGGCTGGAATCCGCGATTCATCGAACCGCAAATCCCACAGCGCAGATACCGAAATATCAGCAGACGGATGCAGGGCGAGACACGTCGCTAAATAACTTAATGGCCCCCCGCGGCCTCGTTTTAAATATTCAATTTTACGAATTTCACGCCCGACACAAGGCTACGAGCTCTGCACGGCGCGGCGCTATGGCCTGATAATTCGCGGGTTCCGAGGATATGCTTAATAGCGTGGCGGAATATATTAACTTGCGCTGCTCGTTCTCTATGAGATAATCATGGAACGTATCTCCTACCACTTATGGATTACTTGACCATCGGCTAATGAAATGTAAAGTGTGCAGAAATTCGAGCGCGCAGGGTGGCTCTACAGCAGGCCTGCCCTTTAGGGTGCAAATACCTCCTCAAGTTCGGGGACCCGGGCAACAGCCGAGCGCGGAACTGTTACCTTGCTAATCGTTGCGTGGGTTTTGGGACAACTGCAAGAGTGTGTTTGCGCCTATACGCGCGAGGCCCAGCTATATGGACTCGTGGTACGAGCCAGTACGGACGCACGCACAGTCTTGCAGTTCGCAACGTAAAAGTTCCGTGCTCGCCTGTTGCCCGGGTCCTGGAACTCGAGAAGGTATTTGCGCCCTAAAGGGCAGGCCTGCTCTACAGGGATAGGTATAGCTCGTTTGTAAATGTAATTAGAGAAACTTGGTGGAGGAATTAGTGGGATAGTTGGATGAAAATTACGTTGTTATAATGGAATATTTTCTACAAATAGAACGAAAGTGTAAATTGTAAACGTGTGAATGCTTCGCTGTTAAGGCGGGTTCCCACGTGTGCAAAGTGTTTGGCTGTTATAGCCAAAGCAATTTTTAATTTTTGTTAATTTACAAGAAATTGAATTACAAGAAACGAGGATTCAACAAACGAAACACAGTCGAAACGAGTAATTTCACACGCATGAGTTAGCGAAAACTGTTTCGAGGACAAATAGCCAGCAGACTTACATCGACGTTTCGTGTTCACAATCCTTTGACACGTATACCATTCTTCTAAACGTCGAACAAAAGAATCTAAAGACCACGTAGACGCAATTGCTTTCCCAGCGTCTCTTCTCTAAATCACATACTCATTTAGCGTGTAATTCTTATAGTCACGAACATTACGTCACACTGTAATCTCAACTCTCCATTAACGTTAACAATTCCGCCAGAAACTTATACTAATCATTATCCAGCGGAAGTGAAAGCCAGCACATACCCTCTTTAAATTTCTCCAATTCTCGGCAGAAATTATGCAAAATTTATCTTACATAAAGTAAGTAATTCACAATTATCGACTCCGTTAAACAAAAGTCACCAGCCTCGAATGATTGCGAAGGAATCAACACTTCGAGCTTCCTCGTTGCAAACGAAAACTAACAAGTTATTTATGTTATTCGTTTCGCAATCATCATTTCCAACCAGCTGTTGGTTTAAAAATAGGAAGGGATCGGAACATTGATATTCCGCCAGTGCCTCCGCTAACGTTCCGCGTACATCCATATTCCGCGCGGAGGTTTCACGGGATATTTGCAATCGCGAATCGCCTCGTGGTCCTTTTCTGTTACTAGGCAACATCTGCAAAACAGCCAGCCAGCCCGTCAGCCCTCGCGTCGAAAACGTTTTATTGGCTGAATTTCATTTGTCGCCGACCTATCGCGAATAGCGCCGAGACTTACGTGGCTGCGAAATCGCGAAACGCTGACAGGTAATTCAATCTGATAAACGCGAGGTAGATGTTTCGCCGTCGGGGCAGGGGGGCGCGGGGGTTCGTGCTATCATGTAAATATTATTAAGCCAGAAGTCGGCGAGACGCGACGTTCGCGACGGCTAAATTGAGTTTTCGACTAGACGAAGTTCGAAATGATTTCATTTCGTTGATTACCAAGACTACCGAAAGGCGGGCGGTTCGATCAGGCGGAAATCGACGCCCGGATCATTTTGGATCCGTATTAGGTAACTATTCTACTATGTGTTTTAAACGATGTTCTTTTTCATGCACTTGCCGCTACTCAAATGCCCATAACTTTGGGAATTTTACGAATTTCAAAAAATCCTTTGAAACACGTATTCTCAAATGGTTGAACATTCGAAAACTAAAATAAAAAAAATCGATTTTTCGACCGGAACCTCCCCTTAAGGGTTACTCCCACCCTGTCATTTCTCCTCGTATTCGATCGACCTTAAAAAAATAGAGATAGATAAGTATCGAATATTATTAACCTAGACAAGAATAAAAACAAACTAAATTACCTTCCAACAGTTAATTAAAAATCCTGAACCTATCAAATCTTTCAACCGTTTTATCGAATCTTGAGAACCATCAGTCTCAGAAACAATCCAATCTTAGATGCACATTGCACTCAGTCGATCAGCTCCAGCAGTCTTGAAATACCTACTCCAAACCAAACGCCAATCAGTCCAGCCAACAATGAAGCTCGACTTGATCGTCAGCTGGGGTCCTTCATCAAGAGTCTACTCAGTTCTTAAAACTTCTCCAGTCCCTCGAGTGGTCCACCCAATTAGTTGCGAGTAACAGCTCACTCCTACACCCGAAATCTCGCGTGCCCAGTCCCCGCGAACATCCATTTTACAGATCCACGCAGAAACCCTAAGAATCTCGATACAGATCGTCGCTGTTCCACATGGATGTCTTCTAACAGGCCAATATCGCGGTACGTGGATCTCGATCTCGAGGCATCAAAGTGTCATCCTCCCGCGCACGCGGACGCAGCCTGGAGCCGCACGGGTGCAATCGGGTTGGCGCTATACCTATATAGGTGCAGCAGGCAATATCCGTGCAACAAGCTCCGATGGCTCGGTAATATGCAATACCTGCCAGGTTTGGCCACTCCTCGTAAGATCGATTCGTGCAACGCGATACACGGCCGCGAAACTTCGTCCTCTTTGGTCCGTGCGAGCCGCATTTTCCGATGGGGCGCCAGAAAAAGTGCAGTCGCGCTGGTTGCGGATCGCTTTCGGGCTCCAATCTCATAATACTCCTCACAATTAAATCGCAATCGACGATTATACAGCGACTGCAAGAGCGAGAAAGCAAGATCTAGCTTTCCTGAGAGAGATCGGTTTCGGCAGTAAAGTTGTTTCCAAACTAACTATTCGTGGACTCGCGGGCATCTTCGATGCTTTCGCGAAGATATCGACTTGAGTCCCTCGGCGTGAAAACACGGCCGCGCCACTGAAAGTGTTAATTACTATAGGCTGGAAAGCGTGAAGCTTTAAAGCATGCTCTGTGCTTGATCGCGCGCATAAAAGCTACTCTTAGATTCTCATCGCTGATACCAGATCTCGTTAAAGGAGAGTATCCCAGGTGCCCACCACCGATTGCTTTGGGTTTTGGATATGTATTTTCATGTAAAGTTTCACTCAACACAATTTAGTAGCCCTTATGAACTTTGATCCTCTAAAAAACATATCCAAAAAATCAAAGCAATCGGTGGCGGACTCAAGCCCCTTTCTCTCTAAAAGCAAGCGCCCATTCCCCTCAGAGTTTCGCTTCACAATTGAAAATGGCCCGGGCATCCATGGGTCCTCGCGAGGAACCTACTTCAACGGCATTCGTCGCGCGCAATTAAATCAGCCCACCGTTTTCAGCGAACGGTGAAAGAAGCTCGCAGCGGGCGATTTCTTGCGCCAGTTTTTAACGAGAGCGGTCTTTTCCGCGCGGTCTTTCGCCAACGGAGCCGCGTACATCCTTTCTGATCACACAGCCCGCGTCCAACCGGGCGAGGCCCTCACCTTTCATCTTCGTTCCTGTTTCCATCCAGTTTCCTATTCCACCAGTCGGCCCGGGCCCACTCTTTCAGGCTCGGGGACTAATTAATTGTAGTAGCGTTTCGGCAGCGATTCGTTACGCTCCTCCGGTGCGTTCCAGCAAAGATTTCCACGGGTGGAAGTCTCGCTCGTTATGGGTTCGTTACGCGGTTAAGGTAGCAACCCGCGCTCGCGCGAACAGGTAAAATGGCAACATCCACTACAACCGTGCATCGTCCGCGACCGCTGGACAGAATTTCGGGATGGTCTCTTTCAAATTAACGTCGCAAAGGGCTATTCCGAATTTCCCGGCCCGGGTTGAAAAATTTTTCAACTATAAAAAATATCGGAATGCAATTTGCGCCGAAAAATGAGAAAAAATTATTCCCTCTTAATGATGGAGA
Source organism: Andrena hattorfiana (assembly GCA_944738655.2). Classification (NCBI taxonomy): domain Eukaryota; kingdom Metazoa; phylum Arthropoda; class Insecta; order Hymenoptera; family Andrenidae; genus Andrena; species Andrena hattorfiana. Next base: position 204,315 of record OX122894.2, read on the forward strand.
CCTAATTTAACATATTGACGTTTACTTAATTTTTCTTCTATCAATGCGTTTAACCATAATTCTTGTAAAATGCTTTTGCAAACTGTTTTTAAAATTCGTGGTGTTGATAAACAATAGGCTAGTTGTTTCTGTATCGTTACTTTCATAAATTGAGAAATTCATTTTTTATTAAATTATGTGTTAATTCTGCATACCTCAGAATCTATTGTTCTGGTTTTCTTTTTTATGATTTTATCCTTAATGCAGTGCATACCTAGATCAGACGTAAGGGGTAACTAATGGGACGTGTCTTTGTAGCGGTGTTGGAATTTTTTTCTAGAATTTTCGTGTCTGGATGTTTTAGCTACTCAACACCACGCCTATACCGGATTCCGTTAATGTCATTTTTTCGAACGATGCGTCATTATTGTGGCTTTACAAGGGCATAGCGCCGCGGTCAACCCTGTCGTAGCTAAAAGTTTTGAAATTCAGACGGGTACGAGATCAGTCGACATTATTTTCAAATCTTATTGCAGTAATCTGGGGTGCGTAAATCGATGGTGGTAGATCGTGCGACGATAATTTGAAAGAAACCATCCTAAAATTATCGAAGCTCGATGGCTGTGGCCATTTTACAAGTTCTCGCGAGCGCGGGTTGCAGGATAAAACGCTGAGCCTGTATGTCACTGTAAATGCTCGGAGACCGGTGAATCTTGGAATTCGCCGGCAAATTCTAGCACTCGCCGTTCCGGGGCGGCAAACGTCCGAAATGTCCCAGGGAACGTTCGAACCTCGGGCTTCCAACGGATGCGTGTAAACGTCGGGATTTACCGATCAGCCCTGTCGGCAAAAGCCCGAGGTTTGAATATTTTATAAGATATTTCGGACTTCCATCGCCCACTACGGCAAATCCTAGGGTTTACCGGTAAATTCCGATACTCGCCGGTACTTGAATTTTTACAGTAACATGTGTACATACACTGTGCTCACAAATATAGACCACCTGCTGTATTTGTGCAAAATGTGATATTTGGTAGAGATTAAATACTTTTCACTGCCTTTAATTTAAAATATTACGTTAGGGTTCTTCGATAAATTTCCAATGTTTTTCAGAATAACATATTGGATTCGTTATCTTGAATTTCGAAAATCTGACTTTAAATTCGGAACCGGCGTCCAAAAAGGCCCTCGGATACTGATCTTCTAAAAGTGCTGTATATTTCGCTAAATGTAAAAAAATCAGCAACGAAGTTTAAAATTCCGGCCGGGCAGATCGATAGAGAATTTAATTGCGAAGAATTTGAAAAAATCGTCAAATTTGCTGAGAAATTACGACCTGTAGGATGATTTGACCAAAAATGTCATTACGTGCCACTGTGCCCTGTCCAGATGGAATTAAGGTAGACCGGCTACAGCTGACCGTTCACATTTCGCCGGATCGACCTTGCAGGTAGCTGTGTTATTTAAATAAATTAGCTCTGGTGGCTGGTGCACGGCAATTAACGTAATCGAGAACAAATCCCGAGTATTCGTAACTTTTAATCTAATCGGTTACGGTTCGATGAGGAAAGGTGCTAAGTGGGCGGTGGTTAATTTTCAGCTTCGTGGGGAGGGGGGCGGCAGGGTTAATGCGTTTCGGTGGAGACTGAGGGGCATGTTAGATGGGTTCGAAGGTTTAAGATTGGGGAAAGCTTTCTTGTTGCCATTGCGTTAGTATTTTTTACTTGAAATGGAGCTGGATCGTGGAGATTGCAGTGGTGTGAGTTAACTGGTAGTAAATGGTTTTAAGTAAAATTATAGAAGAGTGGAAGAATTGTGTGGCAGAGATGCCACTTGAGCCCATCCCTCCTCATTTGAATTTCAAAAGGAACTATCGTTCAACTCCAATCGAGAGAGCAAGTTTTTATAGAGACAACGATCTTCCAGCACAAGATATTCGAATAATATTTCAGGCATCCTTAATAGCGCCCAGGTCTGCGTTTGATCTTGAATTTTAAAAGTCTAGGAAAACTTTCAGGCTTGTTATTTGAGAAGGTATCTTAGTTAAAGGGGAATGAAAGGTTCTACACCCTCCGCAGTGCTGTGTAAGGGAGGTATCTTATCGAGGAAATACGAAATGCCATTAAAACAGGAGAAATTTGTTCTTAAAGTCCATTTGGGAAGGGTCATACGCGTGTTGCAGAGGAAGGGCAAGCTAATGCATATTCGAAGCTTGTACGCGCTTATTCTGCTCTCTTTCTCCCCTTATATTGCATTAACGGGGCCGGCGATACGTTGAATTACAGCGCAGCGACCTGGCCAGCTCTCTTTTGTGCTGTTTATCGTCCGCATTCCATCGGAATGAGCACTAGATAACACTTGAGAGACATTCCAGACAGATCGGAAAAAATCTTCGACAGCTTTGCTCGTGTGTCGTAAAGATATCGGCGGAAGCTAATGCCGCTTAGACGGTGATTTTATGCATCAAAATAGAGGAGATCGTGAAAATTGTGTCAATTCACAATTGCAGAGTAATATGATAGATATTCGTCGCATAAAATGACAGAGCTTTTAAAATAGACGACTGATACTAACGCGATGACGTAGTGGTGTCGCTGGTGAATCACTGGTATCGAAATTATTTATAAACGCGTGTAAAAGTATGAATTTCCAGGTTTCTCGTGATCGCCATTGTAGTGTCATCAAGCCATGTTCGAAATCACTGCCTGTCTAAAAGCTGCGCATAGAGTCAGACTGCTCAGGATATTACGGAGCTAACGGTACAGCCTTAAGCGGAGTGTATGAGTTCGCATCGTGTCATTAGTGGCACGGTAATGCATTATTAGCTGAACCGACTGCATAATGCAACTTGCACATTCGGCAATGCGCCACGAATTTTAGGCGCTCTAAACAATGGGGACAGACAGTTCCAAAAATTGGAAAATTTTTAAAAATGTCTACTTCTATGATTCGAAATTTGTAAACGTATTGAACAACCACTGATCTTACTTTGCAGATCTTACAGTATTAGAAATGGTTCGAATAAACTATGGGTGCTAAAGAAAATCTAGGAGTCTCATTGGGGTATCGAGATACTTAGGAGAATTAAACTTTACGATACCTAGTGGGGACACGATCAACTGTTAGCCACTCGTGTTAATTTTCTCCACTGTGAATTAGTAAGATCTTATCGGAACGTCGAGAGTAACGAGCACGTTTCTGATTTTAAGATTCAAAAATATTAGTGAAAGTATATTGTAGAGAGATGCTGCTGGTTATTATTTCTTGAAAGGAGCTTGTAAGTCAGGTGAAATCTCACACTAGTTTCTGAAAGTCGTAATGCAGGGGTTTCCGTTTAATAAGACGGTATTTCTTGTGCCGTTCTTGTATCTTGAACTTAAGTATATCCCCGAAGCAGCGAACGAGTTGTTCATACATTAACTGTATCACACTAATTTACATCGTTGAGAAACACCGACTACTAACCGGGCAACTGCATAACGAGAACCGCGCGCACAATTGCACGTCATTGTAAAGCCTATTAGGTGCGATTTTCATGCCTTCTAAGGGACTTAAGGTTCCGAAGGTAATTGTAGCTTGAAGTTGGGAGACATTCACCCGTATGCATAAAAGCAAGTATAAGCTTTTACTAGTGATTTTTCAAGCAAATACTCACAATCAGTTCCGTCTGCAATAAAGTATGAAGTATTTATTAGAAATAGTTTTCACTTATTTTCCAGTAAATACGTAAAATACGTATGCATAACACATAGTACTTGCTGAAAACTGTAAATAAATGCTAGTGTTATCTTAAGATTTACAAAAGTCGAAGAAACCATACCCAAGTGTACCGTGCCATCTTTAGATTCGAAGAACATAATGCGAACTACCTGGCGGATACATTTTTAGATATCATGAACGAAACCAGACGTGGCGATCTTTCACGGAAAGAGAAAATGGAGGTAATTTTTAGATACATTGGTGATCCCGGCTTTCAAGTAGGCATTGCTGAGGACGCGGGTGTTCGTCAGAGTAGGTACAGTTAGTCTTGGGTCGAACAGTAACTGAAGTTGCCCGCAAAATCTGTAGCAAACGCCAAAACTAGATTAAATTTCCAAACGATACGAATGAAGTAGAAAAAGCCAAAAGAAATTGGCAGACAAAATTCAATTTTCCGTGCTGTATAGGAGCTTTAGACTGTACACACGTGTAACGTTCCCGTGCGAGATGTTGCCGCGTGTTACAGGAAATATCCACAAGTAGAGCGGTGCAGTACTCGTGGAATTATAAATAACGCGAGGTAAAATTTTTGTTTTAAGAAAAAAACTTTCCCAAAAATGTTGTTAACGAAAGTTTGTAGCGCTTATTGCACCATTAAACTTTTGTTTGAAACATTTTTTCTTTCTACCTAAATTCAAACCAGGGAACAATATTTTACTGCAAGTGTATCGTATATTAATTTTACCAAATTACGAGGCAGATATTATCACGACCAAGCCTCGTTCGTGCATAAACACACCGATGTCGCGATATCTGCGTTAAAGTAACCCTTCCCTCCCTCTGTCCCTCTTATCAATTGTGTCCGTAACACACATTTCAGCGCTATCAGTGTTACGATGCTCATTCAGTCTCATACCAGCCCGATGAGTCGGTGGACGAGTGATTTTAGTGGCTCTTATTCGAGGCCCGAGTTCGTGCAACGACTATCAAACACCTTGCATCAGGTATGATAAAAATCTCGCGTGTACGCGTCGCTATCGTTGGCCCAGTCCGTTTCCCCTTCGAGGAAACTCTGAAACTTTAGCGCGAAAGGACGATGCGCACCTTAAAGAACGTAATAAAGATTAGAAACTATAGCATCGGATAGGGGCTCGCGTATCTAGGCTCCGTTGCGACCATAAAGCAATTTCGTTCGAGGGAGGAGAGGCGAGCTCTAATCGCGTTTTATGACGTTCGTTTCCCTCTGCCCCATTCCCTAGGACCGAAGGTATTTTCGTTGAATTTAAAGTGGAGAATATTGCAGCGGCGTAAGCAGGGCTTAATGATCTATGTCGTTTGTGAGGGCCCGCGATGTCTTTTATTGCGATTTTACGAGGCATTCCTTCGGAAGATAATGAAACCGTTTGTTCTAATGGGGGATTGGAATTTTCTAGCTACAAACAGAGGAGGCGGGGGGGGGGGGGGTGTCAGTGATTGGGAATTTGTCTTCTGTGCGTACTACCTTTTAACTAAAGTAGTGTTCAAGCACATGTAAATTCAAAAGCCTGGAAATCATCAATTCTTTTTAATTTAGAAAAGTGTATCGAAGCAGTGCGTTACCTGTCTTCTTCTTTTTATAAGGTCCTTGTAATAGAATGCCTCCATTTGTAAAATTTGGGTACTATATAACCACGAAAAAGTTTCTATCTTCTAAAACATTAATTTTTACAGAACGAAAGCAGCTAAATTTTTAGCAAAAAGCGAACGTTTTTTTTTCAAAATGCTGTCATTTTGCAAATTTTTATTGTACGAAGGTCTCTGTGGTTTCCACCATACCGACAACCTTAATAAAGAAAATAAACCTTAGTTTTTCTATTTTTGATGACTATAACAGTCCCCACCCCATCGCCCGTCTAATATGCGATAAAAAAACTCAAAAACTTCTGAATATTACAGACAGTATAAATTGACAGTTTTTGTTAAATAAATTCGTGAAGATAGCGTTGAAAAACGGGCAGTTACACTAGACCACCCCCTTAATCTAAATTGTTGACTTAAATTTAAAATATCCTCATATAAATATTCCTGAAACTACTCGTTAGCTAAAAAGACACAAGTCATCCAACACTTATGCCGCACAACGAGACATCGACATTTTACAAATAACGAACGTGTGTGCAGCAGAAGTGGCAATCGATTGAAATTGAAAGGGATTGGGCCCGGGTATTATTATTAATCAGTGTTAACGCGACATCACTCAGACATTTGCATAATACGCGTAAACGCGGCCGACTGGATATATTTCGCTGACAGTTGTTTAATTATCCAAGGCGATATCACGCCCGCTGCCTTTGACCTTTCCATAATAAATCCACGACGGACGCGGCGGTTTAATTGGCATGTAAATGGATTTTCCTGCAACCGTTTCAGCACGAGTGGATACGCCGCGGTCCGCTTGATTGGGAAGCACGTGCTCCGCATAATCCGAATTGTTTTACGATCCTCACCATCTACGTTTATTCACGCCGTGGATTTTCGTGTCGGGAGGTCCCATGGGGATTAATAGAGTGCGATATAATTCTTTAGTCGTCGAAAGCATTGCAACATCATTGCAGACCAAAATACGTAACTGGTAGAACTCGTAACTTTGACTCCTAAAGTGGAAGGATTATCAATCTGATTGGTATCGTCTAGACTCTAGATGTACCTATATCCAATTATTTAGTTTACAGAGAACTATCGAGTTCGTGGTTCGACGGGGAAAGGGACGATTCTTTGGGTAAAAGTAAGTGATAAATGTAGATTGTAGAGGAATGGTTTTGTTTAGATGTTTACTTGTTAGACGACAGATTGCTACTTTTTACTATTCTGGCAAGCTTTAAATTAGAAACTGTAAGGTGTTCGTATCTGATATTCAGGTTGAAAATGGCGCCATTCGATTCCTTTTGACGAGAACGTTCCAAAGGTGTATAGAAATCGCTTCGAGTTCTTTGGTCGCCAATCTATGAACTTTAACATTATTCTTCCTTTCTGATCAAAGTATTGAATTGCGTTGGGGAGGCGTTCTTTTATAACTCCAGCTTTTCTTCGTGTCGTAAAAAATTGATTCGAGCCCGAGGACACACATACTCTTTAAGAGGCACTGTTTCATTAAAGGATTTGACGAGTATACGATCTAAATCTTTTTACATCCCCTCGGCTTGGCAGTGGCGAAGGCTTACAGCACGCCACGTTTGAAGCAATAAATTTCAGATCAAATGTCTATCCTTCTGCGCACTTCTTTTAGGATGCCAATAATCTTGGACGTTGACCCAGATTCCTCTTATCATTCCCAACGACTCGGATATCTTCAGAGTTTTGAAGACAACTTCTTGGTGCACCGAGGACCACTCTTTTAACGATTCACTTCGACAATTGGCAGACTGTAAGTTGAGGCCTAACTTCACCGTACAGCACATAATATATAAATGATAGTAATTATTCGTATTACTCTCTGACATAAGTAAAATGCAAAGTAGCTAAAATGCAAAATGCTTTCGAATAAAAAAAACATCATCAAAATCGGTCCATATGCCGAGGAGTTATGCGGGGACAAACGTAAAAAAAATACATACGGGTCGAATCTATAACCTCCTCCTTTTTGAAGTCGGTTAAGAAGAATCTTATACTACTAAATGCTGGTTTCAGTGTCGTTGCCTGCAGTACCATAGTTTGCCAGATAACATTATACTAAAGGCAGATTACGCTTGCCACCCTGACGAAGTGCAGGAAGTGTACAAATCAGTTCTTTAGTGGTGCTCCTAGCTGCCTGTCAGCCTCTTTTCGGAAGAGGCCCTTATCCGAGACCGCAGTAAGCGCCGGTGAAATCAAGATGTCGTAAAGTTAACCGGCGAACCGAAATCCCGTGCTTATCGATCGAACCTGACCCGAATGTCTGTCTCTGCACCCTCACCGCCGTGTCTGGCTAATCGAGGACAAATGGATTACGAACATGCTGGCTCGATCATGTGCAAGCAGTTGTCTAGATACTTGGCAGATGCATCGAACACAAGCTTGTCCTATGCCAGAGTTTCGATTCGTGGGTGAAGCATGTACACTGATTGTGAAAATCAAAATTTCACGATTAATATTAACGTGCGATTAATTGGAAGCTTGTGACTTCAAGTGTCAAGTGCGACGTATAGAGTGATCATTTCTATTTGTTTCGTTTATGAAGTTTCATTTTCGTTTTGATGATAAATTGTGCTGAATTTCTTTTATTATGGATATTAGATTATCGCAGAGTCTTGCTTTCTACTTCACTTGTTTGATTGTTTATCGATTCTTCTTGGCCGAATGATATTACGAGGTTTCATCGAAGGCGCTTGAAAAGCTCGCGTTTTCCTTTTAACCGCAACGAGAAAGAAAACGCTGCTGGCGTGACGGTCTGCGTTTACAGTTACCGATCGAAAAAAGGTTCCTTCGTGATCTATTTAACTATCTGCGCAAACGAATCGCGCACAATTACCAGACTGCTGAAAAACAGTCGAGAAATGCAGTTATAATCTACATAATAACGGGTTCGTGAGTGCGCGAGTATGCAACAATCGCGAAAATCGGTAACGTTCGCTGTGTTTCTGAACACTATGCACGATCGATCGTTCATTTATAATTCAAATAAATTCAATACACAAAATGGCCCATGTGCTTTCGTTACTCAACGTATCTTCTTTCTTGTTACTAATAATAGACAAAAATTATTCGATCGAAGAGGAGAATTATAGGTGCAAAATGTACATTTTTTTCGTCCAATTGTTATTTCGTTGGTGGAACTAACCCTGGCCCATTACTTAATTAGCGATGAAATTAGTGTATTTTAGATGGCTACTTAGTTACTTTAAATTCCGTTTAAAATTCATATCCAGAGGATAGAAGTATTTAAATACGGGGGCCTGGTTGAGACCTGAAATTTCATAGAACTCTCATGGAACGAAGATATTATAATACGTAATGTGACTGAATATACTATACTGAACAAAGTATGCATTACTTTGTGGCTCTGATCTCAGAATTTCCTATTCCACTTGAGATTGGATTTGACGTCATGCAGACAGTCAAATATTGGACAAACATACATCCACTGTCCGTGTACGAGACTCGCTTACCGCATATATCTTCAAATTTATTCATATTCCTTGTATGATTTAATTGCATTATAGGTTGCATCAGAACTTTAAACATTTGAAAAATCGTATTAATTGTATATTGACATGAATTGCAGCCAAGCTCTGTTTTAGTAACAAAAGTACCTTTTTCTTTTAGAGCAAATAAGAATTTGAATGATACAGTACTGAAAATACTTATTGCATCACTCTCAAATTTACGTAGCAAATACGATCGATAAAATGATTCGTATCCAACTTATTTTGGCCAAGAGGGTGTATAAATAGCCAATTTATACAATTTTATGGTTCGCGACAGGTCGCTATGCTCGATTTTAAGTAAAAACACTACAAACTCATGTGTTATAAATGAGTCATGCACTGGTAAGGTGCAATTACCGATGCAACGGTGGTTTCAGGCGCACCGTTCAACTTGTTTTTGTTCTGGCATGTGCGTGCCTCCAACAACATATAAAATGCTACTGTCAACACTCTGCTATTAGTAGTCGCTTGCAGATTCTAAAAAAAGCTGCAATTAGTTGGTATATAATTGGAATAACCAGAATTTTCAGATTAATGCCGGTAATAACAAACATTCTTTGCAGTGTTATCCCTGGTGTTAACTATTAAGTTATAGTTAAACAAAAGCTGGCAATGATTTTTCTACGAAATAAGAAAGTATAATTGTTACGAGAAATATTTTTAAATTTTTTTGATCGAAAACAGGATTCGATATTAGTGATTCTTTTCTCAATTTGCAACTTTCTATTAGATAATCACAAATTGCCGAGAACGGGAATACACTCACGCGTGTTGAAATGCGTTATGCAAAGTCTAGACCGCAATTATGGCGATCGATGTGACGAAACTTACACGGAATGAAAGAAAATTGGCACGATGGTAAATTGGCCGAAACGAAGGAAATCATACTTTTACAATGCAACTTTCTAGAAGAGATATTCGCGAGACCAAATAGTAGTCCATCTTTCCTATAAATACATGATCATAAACTTATCTTACCGAATAGTAAGAGAATAATTAACACTTTGCTAAATTAAAATTTGTTGGAGTGTATAGAAACATAACTGGGACATAACGAATTTCTATCGTTAAAAATTTAGCTGCTTCTTCGTACTCTCCCGCTCGATTAGTTAATGTCGATCAAGATTAATTGAAAGCGCAGTGTACCATAATGGTGTCTGAATAGCGCGCGATCCATACGAAGTTCGTTGACTGAATAATCACTAACTGTACAATTACTAATTAATCTCTAACAAAAATGAAATAGGTTCACCTAATTTCTGATACAAAATGAAGTTCCACCGTGCGAACCGAGGTAATTCTTTTTCTTCGATTCGAGATTATGCCCCGCGCAGCGAGCAACAAACGCAATTCAGTTTCTAATTTGCGGGCTTAATTACGCGATGTACTTTCTAACGAGCTGATTGTGCTCTATTTTCACGAACGCCGACCAGAGGTCTCACTGATTACCACTACTGTTATTACACTAAAAGACACGAGTGTTCATTGATGAACACGAAGAACTGCTTTCTTTAGCGAAAAGAAGCATTTCTTTCTTTCGTAAGAGGTTGAGGTTCCTTGGTAGATTCACTTTCATTTTATTATTTCACTTAAATATTTAATAATATGTATTTTTATTTCAAAAGATATCTCGATAGAGCCTTAACAAAATATGTTTCAATGTTAGTCAATTATTCGAATACCTACGCGACTTTTTCCTTCAGCCGAAGATGTTCACTATCTCCAGAGTAACCTACTTCTTCGCTCTGCCTCTAAAAATAAAACAGAAGTGACTTAATGTTTTGTGTGACGACACCTGTTTAATCGAAACCTACTTAAGTCGAACAGTCCACGTTGATCCACGAGCCTTCGAAACTTCAAACGAGAAACTATATAAATAGTAACCTACATTAATTTCTCGATCATCAATCGTGCCAAAAATTAGAAAAAGAATAAGCTCGGACCACCTCTCGTGCAAATTCAAACTGAATAATTCAGTTTGCACACGTAGCGATATTCCCCAAGCAGAAAATTGCAGTTTCATGATACCATAAACTCGGAAGCATGAAGATGTTCGAAGAAACGCATAACAAGATTGCCCCACTACAAATCTCCATAGCAGAAAATTTTTTAAATCAGAACAAACTCAAGTCTCCAGTCCGAATTCCCAAAAGTGAAGCACTTCTGGTGCAACTTCCTTCTAGCAACTTCCCAGCGACAGAATAATTAATTGTTTGCTCTGAAGCTGGGACCGCGGTATGTACCTATAATGCCAGGAGCAGGGTGGTTCTTGGAACACAGCCGATTCTGTCGTGGAATTAAAAGTTGCCAAGCCGCAGACGCAACAAGCGACCGCGACACAACTCGGCTTTCAATTCAGCTCCGTTCGATGAATGCTCGGCGCTGTGTACGCGTGCGCGCACGTGCGTACGCCTCTCATTAATAATACAGTTATGCAACGAGCCCGGCGCACCGTGGATATTAGTATCGCACCGCAATACAGTAGGACGCCTATGAATCGGAGCCGATAAACGTAAACGCTAAACGTTATGCGCTTTGAATGCGGCATTCCCGCGCGGCGATGGCTTAAACATTCAAATAGAACAAGGCATCCAATTGTTCCGAGCCGCGTCGAACCATTCTAACTCCTCCATTCTCATAACTCGAGCTTAGCGCCGGATCACAAAGGCAAAACAGCCTGTCGATCAAAAGTTTCGGATACACCACTTGCACCCATTACGCGTCGCTGGTGGCTGCAACATGGAGGATTGATCACGTGACTGTTTTTCCTAACGCGCTCACTTCGTAGAAACGGATCACTTTTCTCAGCATTCTATGCTGCCTATGCGTGGATAGATGCTTAAATAATTTAGTTCAGGAGGGAGGTTAGTTTAGTAATTTGGTTTTGTAATAATATACTGGGAGACGTGGCTAGAATTCTGATGGTTTTCGAGTGAAGAGGGAAAGAGTGGTGGAAATTATGAGGTTAATGGAGAGGTAATTTCTAAAGGGTGTTAGGAAAGTTCTTTCGCAGTATAGTTGTTTGCTCAAGGCCACTTTCCCCATTGTGAATCACACCGGGAACGTTTTCTACTTTTACACCGCGCGAGCTTACCGTTCCTCGGGAAATAGAGATCGTCTGGTAGACAGGCTTGCGTGGAAAAAGTGTTTAATGAGGAATAAAGCGATGGGGTGATTAAACGGTGTGATGGTGGGTCTGTTAATCGTGTTATAGCTGCAGGTAGTCTTGAGCAAATTTAGATTTAATTAAGAATTATGATTGACTTAAAGCGATCATCTAACAGCTTAGTTCGGAGCAAATTAACAAAACGTGAGTGAGGTATGATTTTTATTAGAATAACTGATAGCATTATGCAGTGCGTAGAGGAACAGTGCATGCACGAATCCTTTAATATCTTTTATTAGAGGAGAACACAGAACCAGAAAAGTAATGTCACAAGGAGAAATTCTAGTACGAATTAAGCCCTCGACATACTCCGATGACCCTGTCGAAGCACTGGCTACGATCCAAATCCATTCAAAACTCCAAACGAGTCTGACACTGGCGAAACAGATTGCGTGGAACAATCGGAGCAATGTTACGAAAGGCTTTCTTATAATGCTCCCCGTGAGCCAAAGTCGAATATGTATCGTATGTGGCTCTTTTAACTCGCAATGCTCCTTGAAAAAGAACGCATACATTACAACCAACAGAAATTTTATCCAAATTGAAAGCGCAGGAAAATGTACCCATCCCTCTCAAGGATCCCATTTTATGTTTAAAAATCAGCGCGAGAAACATTGCAAGGTACCATTCAGGTTTATCTTCATTCCTGATATTTAATTAGTTGAGAATTCTCCAGAAACACCCCTTCGTTTATAAAATTTTCACGTTACTCCAAAGCATATTACACAGTGTCATTTTCCATTTCCTAAGCAAGCCTCGTCGCTACACTGTTCACAAGCAGTCAAGTGCCGCGCTATCGTATCGCAGAGATCGGATCTCGAAGCACTTTCTCCTCTCCCCCGTTCACTAACGAACCAACTATTGGCAACAGTCCTCGAGCTTGCGCTCCGCCTGTCCCACAGACCTTGAACGCCACAGAACAACCCATAAAACACGATCGTGTGGTTGTTGCAGGTGAGGAAGTCGTAACAGTGCCTCCCACGAGCGGAGGTCAGGACAGCTGGAGGGTGCAGGCACTTTCGTTGAGCACCGAGTCGCCGAGCAATCGTCGCAGAGGCTGCCGTCCCCAGCTGCAACCCGGCAAACGTACACGTCCAGCCCCGCCCCCGCCCCCGCCCTCGATATCCTGCAAGGTCAATGCGAAGGACATCAACAAGTACTTCGACTGGCCGAACAAGGAGAACACACCCAGAAATGCCGTGAACGCCAGCCAGGGGACGAACGAGCCTCAGCCCGAGGGCGAGCAGTGGATGATGGGCTCGAATTTGAGTAGACACAACGGGAAGGGCCTGACGGGCCGTCGGACCCAGTCGTCTGGCAACCTGTGCGAGCCCAAAGGGAAGCTCAACACCATGGGCAAGATCCTGGTGCCCTGCTCCAGCGCGCAGAAAGAAAGGTGAGTCCTGGAGCCGCTGATATTACTTTTATAGCTTTCAGGTTTTGGAAGAGGTTTTGCATTTTTTGCGGGTGGTACGGTTTCCAGACTTCTTCGTCCGAAACCTCAAAGCTGTGAACTTTGGTAGTCTCACGGCTCTACGCAAGATACGCTTTTGCGAGGCACGAGTAATATTTTAGGTGTTTTTACTGGGCAGAGATAGATCTGGTTTAACCCTCCGTGGTCACAACTTATAATCACAAATTGCTCGTATGGGGTTCACTGCACCCCAGCGTCATTTCTGAGTTATCATTTTCGTATTTCTGAATCGTTTAACTTTTCAGTGATAATTGTCAGTCTTTTTCTAGAAATCTAAATTATGATATATTGAAATTTGTATTTGAACAAATAGTTGTGGATGACAGCAATTTTTTTGTTAAAATTTACCAAATTTTTACATTTTATTATTAAAGTCTAAAAATTCACAGAAATAGTAGCAAACACATATCCTGGAGTGCGATACACTCCGCGCGACCACGAAGGGTTAACGAAGATGAAGAAGAGTAGAAAATATGGGAAATGGAATGTTTTAATCTTACTTGATAATTATTGTGTGTTTCGTTCGTCTGAGGAATTAGGGGTGGTTTAAGAACACACTGCGTGTTTGTAAAGTTTTATTGCAGTTGTAGAATTAACTCTTCAGCTGTAATGATCTTGAGGAATACTTTTATATATCTTTGCAATAAGTAGAAACACTGTTCAGGATGGCGTCTTAGGTTCGCAAGTCATTCGACAGACGCATTCAGTCCACCAACTTTCATTCTGCTGATTACGTTATTCCGACGTCAACACGAACGAGACCGAGTTGACAAGCGCGTTAAACCTACGCTGCACGATTGAACGCAAGCCAAACATTGACGGAATATTAACTAGAATCGCCATGTTTATGCAATATTGCATCGATAGTCTATTCAAGCTTGGGACAAACGCGGCTTGAGAATACCTTACAAAAGAATCGATCGTCAACTGTCCTCCAGTCGCGAGGATCTTTTGTGTTCTCCAACTTCATCCACGCACTAAATTTTCGTTTACTCTGCCGCGGTAATCTGAGTGACATCAAAATCGCAAGAAAAATATTTCTGATCTCGGTACTTGAAATATCCATCTGAATTTCTAAGCAGAAATCCGTGCCAATATTCATTTCAATATCTACTAATTCGAATAATATTTCTTAAATTATTTTCATAATTCTTTTCTAATATTTGAATAATCGCTGAAAGAAAGTCTTTGGTTACTTTTCGTATATTTCTCTCTTCGGATGTACTCTGAACTATAGTACGTACTGTTATCTGCCATGGTAGGTGGAAAATCTACTCCAGTTTCTAAAATGCGAGTAGGTATATCCGGTCACTGTACGATTCGAGTTAATTAGAAGGCCAGTGTAATTGGAACGGTGTTTTTCTTCGATGCCTGGCCGAAAGTAATATACACAGGTCTGGTTTGATTAAGCTGCGTACTACGTTAGCCGTAAAGTGTTAAAAGTTAAAATCCTAAGCCGGGAGCACGTTGTAATTAAATCCGCGAGGGAGATGAGACAGCAAAGATAGTGGAGTAAAGGGAATGCCGACAGTACTTTCGCGCGAATGGAATCCTCTTTCGTCCCAACTGTGAGATCCTTTCGCATAATAAAAGCTGGCTACATTATGGCAGCATATTCAATTCTGTGGGACAATTAACTGATAACCGGATTACGGAGGAAGCGAGTCGCGATGCGGGTGAAAAGACGTTCGTGGTCGACGTGAACTTAATTGGTTTGTACTTTTCGAAAAGGGAACTAAGTACTTGAAATTAAATTACTGACGGGGATTTCAAATGCATCCCTGAAAATTGTTACCTCGCCAAAGAATTTCTCCACCGAAAAACAAATTCTTCGAATCCATCCTACTTTTTCACCTCCTAGCCATTTCACTAGCTTTTATTCTGTTGCATCAAAAACTTCAGCTACCATCTAATTCATTTCGCGACTTTACTCCACAATCGCCGAATTTGAAATTAATTCCACGTCGCCTGTGGCCATCGAAATTAATCGAAGAAACGACAAGTAACGGGGAACCGGTGTCGAAGTGGGGCAAAAGCTATTCATAAACGAGATAAAATATGACTCAGCCGAGAGTTTCTCGTTACGAGACGTTGCTCAGTGTTGCTGGAACAACCGGCAGCGACGGTGGCATAACAGGTTGGTCGTGAGATAATTTAAAATCCCTTTAAGGTCGGTCAGTCGCGGAACTGGGGTGGTTTCCATTAAATCCTCGTTTGCACGAAAGCGGACGCGAGGCGAGTGGAAGCACAGGCGGGGGGTGTAAAAAGAAGAGGGAAAGGGGTTGAAAGGTGCTTGCATCTTGATCTCATTTGCGTAAGTGCTGTTGTTTACCCAATAAAATTGCTCGTTTCCCCGCGTAATCCAGGCGCCGACTAATATGGCCACTCTATACGAAGGGCGCAAACGTTGGGCAGCTCTAGAAGCATCGCGCTTCGTTCGCGAAAAGGAGGAATGTTAATTAAATTTACCGTTAAATTTCACTAAAGAAATTTTCACTGTGTATTGTGTCACTTACAAGGGAACACTACGAACCCGGACTCACCGATTAGAACGCAACTTTGTCGGTTTTTAGAGTGACTCAAAAAAAGAACAACGCTGTGTTTCACTTGGGCCCTATCGCCCTTTAAGGGGGTGAAAACTAACCTCAAAGTCAAATTGGCACTTCCACTTTTTCGTGTATAATTCCCAAAGTGCAACAGACAGAAAAAAAATGTTTCAAACAAAAGTTGAATGGTGCAATAAGCGTTGCAAACTTGCGTTAACAAAATTTTGAAAAAAGTTTTTTCGTTCGGGTATTTTTTTTAAACTCTTTTAAAAATTTTGTTAACGCAAGTTTGTAGCGCTTATTGCACCATTAAACTTTTGCTCGGAACATTTTTTTCTGTCTGTTGTACTTTGAAAGTTATACGCGAAAAAGTGGAAGTGCCAATTTGACTTTCAAGTTAGTTTTCACCCCCTTAAAGGGCGATAGGGCCCAAGTGAAACACACCGTTGTTCTTCTTTTGAGTCACTCTAAAAACCCACAAAGTTGCGTTACAATCGGTGAGTCCGGGTTCGTGGTGTTCCCTTGTTAGGGTGCAACTTTTTATAAAGTAAACGAGTGCGAGATTAAACGTTGTCCGAAGAATACCATCGTCATTTTTCACACGCCGAACCGAAGAGTATAGTTTACGTAACATGGATCCTTAATGATAATACAATTTGAAATAACAGTAAATCGTCTGCCTAGAAGACGAACATTTTATCCGAATTTTTTATCGAAGCTTCATACAAGGGAATGCTTTCCTTTTGCAGATACAAATTCTGTGGTTCGCTGCCGAATCATCTGGACGACAAGGATGCGCTGGACGACGGTCCAAAGGAAAATAACAACATAATGACGGACACATTGACTGGAAATCTCGGAGGAACGTTACCACATAAGAAGAGGTCTCTGGGCGTACATTTCTCAGATGGAGGACCGACTGACACTCTGGACCTCGTGAAACACCGTTCGCAGGACTCCTTGGATGAAAATGATCCTTGGAGGTACGTACTAACAAACATTATTATATTATTAAGAAATTCAAATTAAATGTAAAATTCGTCTTTTAATAACTAACTTCGCAAAATCTATGATTTTTCAATTCATAAATTTTACGAAGAAAGTGCAGAGTAGTAGTAAATAATTGTAGAGAATTTGGTCCAAGAGCTTGGACTCCTTGTCGCGATACTCCTAATTCATTCGAATGCTTCGGGAACAGTGAGATTCCATCAAAGTTAAACTAAATTTGCTGCTGTAATCCTTCGAGAACGATACATTCCGCCGGGGCTAAGTTGCTACGAGGTTGTATCAATTACGGAAGCCATTAAAATTGCAGATATCACGTAGGAACGGGCACAGTGTACCGCAATAGCGCGTTTGTAGCATTTACGCTGCCTGCTTAACGACTGTAAACCGCGACGAATAATGCGACAGTGCAGACAAACATCTGCAGATGCGAAGATGAGATGTATATTTCATCTTTCCTCTTTGGATTTAAGTCGCATCCACCTTACATCACCTCCAACAATTCTACAACAATTCCCTTCTATCACTTGAGAATCAAGCACAGTACGAATGTAATACCGAAACAATATAATAAATAAAATACCAATTAATATAGAAAATCAACTGACCACTCAAAGCCACTGTATAAAGTCTATCCCCATCATTCCGTCTCTTATTTTCCACACAAATCTCTAGACAGCACTCTCGATCCCTCGAACAGAGTTGCAAGCTTGCACAGCATAAAAATAGCGGTGGTGGCTCGCACGAGTGAGAGTGGAGAAATTGATACCAATCAACCACTGAAAGCCTCGATATGTTGAAATTCCGCCAGGTACCAGCAGAGTGATCTCGATCTGGTGAGGTGTCGCCACGGGAACTTCGACTCGGTGAGAAGAAATCGCAGTGTCGACGTGGTGTCCGGCGATTCGGCGAGGAGGTACAACCGAGGGGCGTCCGTGGAAGACAGGTGTCACCGGAACTCGGATCTGGACCTGGTAGGCACGCTGCCTAAGCGGAAACCGGACGCCAGAAACGGCGGGAAGGGGTCCGAGACGAACTCCTCGTCCGCGCAGCCCTGCATCCCCGACCACGTCGATAACGATCTGCTGATGCAGATCGTCCACAAGCCCGACTGCGAGCTGGTCAGACATCGACAGCAGCTGGGCAAGTGCATCGATCTGAAATTAAACAAACTGGTCAGCGGGGAACCGCAGGATCAAGGTTACGCGTCGGAGCGCTCACCGGAAGACGAGCATCCCCCATCGCTGCCTGGGCAACCGTTCCCCAATATAACACCTGGTGAGTGCTTTTTTCTTTTAAAATTCTATGGTTTGGAAATACCTTTGCAGTTCTGTATATAGATATTCTAATTTTAATAATTCTGCGGTGGTTACATTTCTCAAGATTCGGGTAGTTCCGAGATCATTGGGTAGCGATAATTTGGGGAAATATAATTGTGGGGCAGATTACTTGTGGTGTAATAACGTAGGTGTCAGGGTTCTTCTAAAAAATCAGTACCTTCAGGGATGTCTACAATTGCGAAGGTCTCTTTTACTTCGTGAAGAGGTAGATCTAATTTTGGAGCCCTACAGTTAACCTTTCGTTGACGCTCCGAGCCACCCAGGTATGTGAAAGTTGATCGAAAAAAGAGGTGCGGATATACGAATTGAGCGATGTATTCGTCGAAGGTAGTTGCGAAATGGTAAAACACTGTTAATTACAAATGAGAAGCGGCGAACGTAATCCAGCACGGTAGAAGCAGCTGCGCATACCCGCACCTGTACGATTTTTTCATTTTCTCTGGGCGTTCCTTTCCGCGTGAAATGGATCTCGCTCCACTTGCAATTTCTTTCAAACTAATCGCTTCGAAAGTTCTCTTGTTACGTTGTGCTTTCTTTGTTCTCTACTTTTCTTTCCTTCGCTGACCAACGAGAAGCTGTTTCACTACCCTCCCTCTCTTTCTACTTTATTTTTCCACCACTCGATCCTGCTTTCTTTAATACCATTCTGCAACAGTGTTTCTGCTTCTTCCCTCTCCCCCAAATAATTCCTCGTCCCTCCTTACGTTCGCCCTGTAATTTCCGTTCCCTCGCCTCTGCCTTGTGCCCCGCTATTCACAGTACATACATATCGTCCCGCTTCTTTTGGAGGAAGTTCCTTTATCCCTTTTTCCATTGGCACAGTTCCCTTCACTTTTATTTCCTACTATATTCCGCAGGCAACTTCGTTGCCTTTCCAATCCGCCTGCTGAATCCCGCGCACTGTTTTCCTTCCACCCCAATATCGCTTTTGCCATTTCTACTCCTGTGTCATCGAGAACTTTCTTTCACACTTACCACCTGTGAAACAAAATCGTATACTCAAAAGTATTAGAAACACCGAATAATAAAAATATCTTGCTACGGTTAAAATTGGTATATTTCAACGTCCACCTCATCCATCGCTCTTTCGCCGCTCTAACGTTCACAAGTCACAACAGCTAGGAGCGCGTCTGCTCGTCTCGCAGCTTAACGAGCACCACGACCAAACTTTACTACACCGCCTACACATCATCGTGTCACAAACACCTCGAGGTCCCTTTTCGAGAAGGCTTTTTGCCCGTCTAGCCGGCGTCACATCAAGCGCTATAGGGCGGAAACACAATGGTCGTATAAGAGCGGGCGAACTCGAGGCTGACACACTTTTGCCGAGTGAATTTCGCGGGATAAGACGTGCAGGTATCTTCCGTAGGGAGGGATCCTTTGTCGCTGATAGACGGCGAAGTGCGCGTCGAATTCAGGGCTCTTTGTCGCGTGAACAGCGATGCGCCAGTTAAAATGAATGTGGGAACGGATTCTATTCCTCTCCTCGCCCTTTCAACGCCTCCGCGCCCTATCTATCCTCAATTTTTCCCCCGGCAATCTGTTTCCAATGGGAAGGACTCCGTTTCGCGCCTCTCTCCGCCTTACCTTTGTCTCTTTCTGGTATCAATGGAACCTTATTAGTCCTCTGCATAGGGGGCTGCAGCATACATTCCGACGACATATTTCCGTGGCTTCGTGATGTAGAGGCTGTGTTCTTATAGTAGGTACTGGAAATATTTATTGCGTCACTTTCAAATTTTCATAAAAGATATAATATATCTTATATAATATAATTTATTTTAGTCAGTATGTAATACTTTCTTAGTGATCCAATAAATATTTCTAGTTAGATCGGAGAAACGTGCCATTTATATTTTTACCAGTCTCTAACTGTATGGCAATATATAGTTGGCTTACTTTGTCATCTTACATTTTCAGCTTTATGTGTTTGGAAGATTTATTCTGAGAAGGGGTGCATAATGTTGGAGGTTAAGAATCCTTGACTTCGATCCAAATGGATTATAGATTTAGAGTAGCATAAGAAAAATTGCTTCGAGTAGTTCCATTGGAAATTTTATTCCGTTTAAATTACCCTGTCTTTAAGGAATAATGTTTAACTCGTGGTAACAAACACTGCTGTAACTCGTTGCAACGTTACTGATCGTGTGTTTCAAACCACCCCTCACGAAAGTAGCAACTTTAATACATATTAAATTCTTCGTGCGGTAAGCTCGATTTAAAAAGAGAGACGTTGAATTTTTTCTATATCCAATATTTCATTTTCAATGGTAAAACAGTATGGCCGTGGGTTGTGGCATTTACACCACAGAATTATGGGAAACTCGCGGCAGAACCTCCTGCAGCTGATAAAAATCCGGAAATCCAAGTTCACAGAAACAGGGACACCTGTATTCCCCCTTGTTTACAGTCTCCTGGTCCCTTCCATCTTCCGTCGAACTTGCTGGAGTCCCTGGACTTTACGCGCGCCTCGGTATTTCGCGGGAGCTCGCGGGAAAACACAAAGCACGCTATCTGTGCCAAATAAATACGTATTCGGAAGCTTCTCTCGCGTGTACAGCATCGCAAAATAATTCAACGCGACGGAGGCATGACACGGGTCGTGGAAAGAATATCAAAGCACGAAGTAATAAATTTTCAGATGGTACTTGAACGCTCGAGGCTTCCTAAAATTATAATATCAAAGAAACCTTAACAAATTTCAAATAATCAACCGCGCTAAGTTCTGCATAAAAATAGAGCGTTCTAAATTTTCATATTGTTTCACAGAAACTTATATTATTCCCTGAAGAAAATGTCACGATCGCACCATTTCCCCTGTAAATCTCTATTTTATTCGCCCGTCCCGTCGTCTGCCAATTTCTCTCTTATTCTCGAGCGGATCGAGATCGATAGTGTTCCGTGTAACAAACGAGCGTAACGTAAACCAAATTATAATGCAAACCTGCAGATTGAACGTAACAAAAAGAATACTTGCCGTCTCTCGCGGTGTAGCGTCCGCCGAAGACAAGCGGCCATTAATCACGCCCGTGGCTTGGCTCTGTTATAAAGTTATAAATTACCGGCGAAAATATATCAGAACGCGGCAGAGGGATCGCCTGTGTCTGACGGACGATGCACAGTGCCCTTACCCTTCGTTTTGCGACAGCTAATAGTAGCCTGGTAAATATTCTGTAATTGAAAGCACCCTCTAACGAGTGATCTTGCTTGCCATCGCATCGATAATCGCGCGCATTATTCGCGTGTAATATGCAGGCGAATAAATCACCGTGCCAATCGTAAATTTCATCGTATCACACTGAATCTCGAGGAACGATAACTCTGTGCCGATAACGCTTATAACGGAGCTATTGGACGAGCAAAGACTGGGACGAAGATTTTAAGGTGATAGGTAGTAAATTAGAATACATCTTCTGTGGAATAGGTGGAAGAATTTTGTGTCATTTATTCAAATGCGTTAAATGTAATTAAAAATAATTCTTCTTCTTCTTCTTCTTCTTCTTCTTCTTCTTCTAGCTTGAAATATGGAGGAGGTTAAATCGCGTTTCTCGATAAGGAAGCCATGAGGAGGCTAAAATCTTTGACACGGTTTTATAAAAAGTGACTTAACCAGGCAGAAACGACAGGGACTCGACAGTAATTAATCGTTCGTCCCCAAAATGTGGGTTAAAAAAGTTGAAAAAATCGACTGGATCGCGCGAAAGAGTTTTGAATAACTAATGCAGCATTTACCATCGTTCCCTACAATTTCCAGGCAATTTGATCAATAACGGGTTGAGTGTACGTCGCGGTTTGCATTTTGTATGAATATGTCTATAACGTCGGCCGCGCGAAATCTACATATTTTCAATTTCAACCTCATGCATTCGTAAAGAGCCGCTTATCGACTGACGTTGACAACTCCGCGGAATTATTTTCGTCTGTTATTTTTAGTTTACTCTCATCTTGTCGCCTTGAAAAAGAATTCTCTCTTGCACGAAAGAACATTCCGTATTCTCTCAGATGTGCGAGTAATTTTAAAAACGATTAGTGTATCGCGAAGTGTGAAGATTAGAATGAAATAAGAAGGAAGTTTGAAAGTTTAACGTCTACAAAGAAAGTTTTATTGTAGAAGCTTGAAAGAATTTTTGCTTCCTGGAAATTCACTTGAAACTCCTGCAAGTCTAATATAAAGTCATTTGCATAAAAATTACTAACTTCACCGTCCACTTAGTAAGAAATTAATTTCTACAGTACGCGTTTTTTTTCAATCGAGACCAAGTTTTAGCCCTTCACTCGCGAAATACGTGATGTAAATTTTCCTGGAAAAACGGCTTTGTAACCTTGCCGTGGAGTATAATAAAAATTTTACTACGCCCTATAAAACTTCGCGAGACACCGTTCAAAAGAATTAAACGGGTCCCCCTGTAAAAGAAAAAATCTAGTCCCCGGCTGAACAGTCTACGATTTTGCAAAGTCATTTCCTTACACGCCCTTCACCCTTTCAGACAGCGTTATCTTCAAATTACACGAGTGTGCATATGGCTGACTTGGCATAAAACCTAACGGTTAAAGTGAAATGCTTCGATAAAGCTAAAGCACCTTTTTCGGTGCAAAATATCCATAAAAAAATTACCGCTAGTTAATTATAATTTACTAGAGAAGAAATTGTGATAATGACGCTTTACCCATCCTTACATCTTCAAATCCAAAAGTATTACTATTAAAAAAAAATGCATTACAAGAAGCTTGAAACAAAATTATATTTAGTTCGAAACGACGCAAAAATGAGGTCACACTAAAAATCTTGAACCCCAGACAAGTAACAATACGAGCAAGACTGACAGCAGCTCGAATCGTTCGTTTCAAGCATTGTGGCTGAATACGGCCACCTGCGTGCTGTCGCTAGTCACTCGAAACGTCCCGAAAGCAAAGGGCCAGAGATGCGTTTAGTACGTCACTCCGATGCGCAACGTTTAACGTTCAAATATCTCGGGCCAATTATTACCCCCGGCATCGACGAATGCAGCAGAGCTCCAGCCGCGGCCAGCGATTCTCAAAGCGAACACGAGGGTCCACTTGAACGTTTCGGGAAGCTTTTCGTCTGCCTTGAAATAGCAAATCGCAAGTACCCTCGTTTTACTTTTTCCAGCCTCTTTTGAAAGTGTGACGAGGAGGCGACTACCGCCCTCGGGTGTCCCCCATCGCGACATCCTGTTTATAGGAATTTGTTTCGGGTTGTGAAATGGAAGGTACCTTGCTCGTGGCCCTTCCACGTGTATCGTTACGGCATTATGGCGAAAGGAAACAGGTTTGGGTTTGGTATTCGTGAGAATCGCAGATGATCGTTTGACATGTTCCGTTAACCGTAATCCGAGGGGCAGGTTCAGGGTTGGTGGAAAGTATTGGGTTAGACATGTGCAATTGCCAATCGGGGATAGCGTAAAAGTTCCTTTGTTTATGGTGGGGATGCGATAAAAATCGCTAACGCTAGCTTACTACTCGAGAAATGTCACAGAAACTTCAAATAATAAAATCAGTAAAAAGCAAAAAATATTTTCAATCGTTGACGTAGATCTTTAAGACTTCGCTATGATGTAAAGAAATTGTCAGCTAAATTGTAATTAAACGTTAAGCGAGATACCGTGACTACGAAGCTCGCTTAAGTAGTACAGCCCAGTCAACGATCAGCCAACCCACTTTCAGAAACTCAGAGTCCATCTGTACCCACGCATGAATATTATATGCACGTAGGTGTCCTTTGTGAACGACTACGACTGAGCTTGCTCTGTATGGAAGAGCACTTTCACAGAAATGTGTAATAGGTAGAATAATTAGTTTCTTTGGTTATTTAAAAAAGCCACTCAGTATTTAATTTAGAAATTCCAAGAAATAGAAAACGATCACTGAGATCTAGTTTTATTTTAGTCTTTGCTTAGTCACGTATTTAAAAATGTAGGATAACTAATCTGTTCAATTTTCAAAATCAGTATCTTTCCTGAAGTTTTCAGGATATCCTTATTTCCCCTAAACGCACGACAGGACTTGTGGCAAAAAAGTAGCTGAAAGAAGTGGAACATTAAAGACGGAACAGTTTTGGCGCATATTTTATCGACATGCACCACTTCCATTATTATCCACACCAGTATCCTTCGTTTTCGCTGGCATTTTATAAATATCCTTCACCTCCCACCTTCAAAAACAACATACCAATCTTTCGAAAACGAATCACCACATTTCAGAGTCATCAGACATTAGATTAACAGGACGGTTCTCCAATTATCTGCAATTCCAGCGTTTCTTTCGTTTCGTTCTTTCGTTCCAGTGTCAAAGCCAGTCCCATTAAACGAATAATACGAATTCGCTTATTTTCCAATTATCTCCCGTCTCTAAAGATTAAAAAGCACCCTGCAAAGCGAATGGGAGATAAGTATCAGGCTAGAATGTCATTATTGCGTCGGTGCTCGCTTCTTTGTGCAAAAGCAAATTATCATCTCGTCCAGCGGAACAGACGATATCGCTGCAGACTTTACTTTAGAACTTTATCTTTCGTTTGATAACGGGCACGAGGTATACCATTCTCCGTTTTCACCTCCTTGGATTCCATTTCCACGGCTCGACTGGCGAAGAAACGGGAAAGACTCGCCTGGTCTGCGTTCCCCTCAAAAACGCACAGCTCATACCTACCTCTGTCGATTCATTTGCCACGCTACAGAATTATCGTTCTACCTAATCCCTGAATACGTAATGCCGTTGGAATCCCTCGCGTTGCCAACTTCCTCGAAACGAAGCGAATTGTTCCTTCTTTTCGCTGAATACCAACTCAACCCGAACTTTCCCAACTGCGCACGAAATCTGTTGGACTTTGCGTTCCACGCTTTCGCCGCGTGCAAAATTCTCTGTACCTGGATTCCTCGTGTACCTTCTGTCTTATCTTGTGCAATTTCGCTGGCCTCCAGGTGTACTTGTTTTTAATGGTATCTGAAAATCGAATTACATCTAGGTGTTTATTTTAGTTATAAAAAGGGAAATAGAATATTTTGTCTGAGGTGTATGGTAAAGAAAGGGCAGATGAAGGAACTTGGGATAAATATCTATTACTCCCCACGCTTTTATTCTTACATTAGTCATAGAGGGAATTCTAAGGCAATCATTTAGGCCGGCACCAAAATTAATTTTTTTGCTTTTTAGTACATTTGAATAAAAACATGTTATTAAAAGAAAACTTTCTTACTATAAATTTCTGTATTACGTTCTAGTTAGAGTGGATTTTGTATAGTGTACCGAGATAGGGTGTTCGGTATGCGTCCAGTAATTTCAGTGACACCGAGCTTAACGCTCTAAATAAGGCCGTGAAGCTCGATTTTTCAACGAATAGGAACTTAAAATACAAGCTCGAGGTGCACTTCTCTTGCGTTAAATTCGACTTGCTTGAATCAGCGATGCACGAAGGGCAGGAAATGATACGCTGTCGCGGCATGAAAGTTTTAAATATCACGAATGTACAAAATTGTGATATTCTGAATTATCGCGTGTCTGATACGAAATCAGAAGGAGAATAACACGTTCTATGTATTTGCTATGGGTACGTTGCTCCGTGTTTTGCGTTTCTAGGTTGGAGGTGAAAATTGCTTTTTTAAATTTCCGTGGGTCGATAGAATAAATTTGAAGGAAGCATTGTGAGTATCAGTTCCCCTTTCCACAGCTCCATTTTCCTTGTAATTTAAACTGGCGGCTGAGCGTTGCCTCGGCGCAATAAAAGGATTTAAAACAAGCATTGAAAGTATCATTTTAACGTCTAAAGTCCCTTTTGTGATCTAAATTGCTGCTTTAACAACCGAATGCGTGCTGCGGGGAGCGTCTCCATTAAGGCATTGCTTCCGTCGATAGAGGGATGAAGTGTAATTATACTCGTTTTTATCTCTTCACTGTGAGGTATCATTTTCTCGAGCTAAAAGAAATGTTGCACGAGAAACTATAAAGAGCAAACGAAATATATGCGAATAAAATACCTTTGCAATAATTTTACGTAGTTAAATTGCTCGACAAATGCACCAATACCCGTGAATAAATTCCTTTTTTAAGGAGAACGATAGAATTTTTGTATCGCGAAGGTAGAGTAACAGTTGCAACGATTAAAAATTATTTTGCCAATATACAATATTTCTGAAATTTATCATCTGGATATAAAAGTAAATACTATCAATCGTCATTGCAATTTGGAGTCTAGCGATACAATAAGCGAAGTCATTGATCAAGTGAAACTCCTAAATGTCACTCATCCCCATCCATAATCGATCAAACTGAACACCACAGTACAAACTTGCAACCATTTCCAAAAGAGAGCAGCCCTCGAACGTAACATTCAGATTCCGATCGAAAAATACTCCGCAGCCCATTTGGCACGGGCGCGGCGTTATCACTTTGGCACGTTGCACACGACGTTGCTGATGCCGATACCACTCGATTCGTTGCTTACCCCTGCGAGCAGACCCACGAGTGGCTGGCCGACAATCTTCCCTTTTAGCCACTCGTGACGAGCACTTGCTGCTGACATTGTAAATTTTCTAAGTCAAGAATTTGCTATTGATCGTGGCCACCCCCGTTCCCCTGCCCCTTGGAGGCTGACGTTATCCCGAACTCGGTCACTTCGGTGTACGTTCTCCATGCGTTTCACCCATTGACCCATTTAGCCGTGCGTCAGCCACGTTGTTTCAGGTCCTGCGTGTCTTTGCGCAACGCTCAGCGCTCGCGGGTCACGTTCCCCCGGCGATCTAACGAAAGCCGTTTTTCAAATTCCGTCATAAGTTGGGGGCTGGATAGCGGCTCGAGGCCTGGTCAAATCTTTGGAATGGCGCCGTATAGATTTACCAACTTCTCTGCGCCCGCTCCGCTGGCTGACAATGAGAGACACATACACAGCCGCGAATGGAAATTCTCGGCCGACCGAACGAACGGGGGTCGATGGAACTTCGGAACCGGTGACTTTGAACTTGGCTGACTGTGACTCCGAATTAATCGTTATAATCGAATTCTGAGCTCTCGAGCATTCTCGAATCTGGTTAGCTTGTGAATATTCATGACGCCGGGGGGTGCTCGCGTTCTTGCTCGTTTTGCCAAGATTTTAGTTTACCTTGAACTGCGGTGTGCTGGGGACACGGTTCGACGCGAATTAGTTAATTACAGGCATTGCGATCGTAAGAACTAATGGAACAATCGTAGTAGTAGGTATAACAAGGCGGTTTCTAGCCGAAATTTGAGTTTTGGGGTGGAGGAAATCCAAATTTGGATTACCAAACTCAGAATTAGATTTCCCCCTCCCTCAAAACTCAATTTTGGATTCCTCCAAAAACTCCAATTTCGTGTTAGAAAACTCCAATTTCTTGTTATACTACGAAAAAGGTAATTTCCATTCATAGCAGTAGGTGACTTATCCTCGGGGGCAAAGTATCTAAAATCTCGGAGTATGTGTCGACCTCGTTCTCCAGTTTCGCGATATTTCATCCCCTCGATAAACGCGTACGGACATTGACGAATTAAAGGCCCGTGGATAAAAATGGTAGGGGAAAATCGAGCGTGTCCGCCGAGTTTTCGGCATGGGGAACCGAAAAGCACGGTCGAGCTTGTTTTTCGATTGGCGCGGTTCAGCGAGAAATTGCAA
The DNA here is from genome assembly GCA_944738655.2 of Andrena hattorfiana. Lineage (NCBI taxonomy): Eukaryota > Metazoa > Arthropoda > Insecta > Hymenoptera > Andrenidae > Andrena > Andrena hattorfiana. The sequence continues at coordinate 232,326 of OX122894.2, forward strand.
CATTTTTCTTGCATATTTGTCGCCTACGGAGATCGATGAATCCGCTCTCGAATTCGTCAGGGCAGTGCGAAACAAGCTGTAAAGTGGGAAGGTAAAGGGGGCAGTTGGGGAAATAAAGAAGGGTGGATCGCAAACGGTGTATAAATCCGCCCTCGTCGCCAATTCGCTCGGGGAAAACGTTTCCATTAAAAATTTTCTAGGCGTGCAGCATTTCCCATTCCCGCGGCAGGAGGAAACGGGTGAGCTGGCGGTTTTCATCCCTCCCGATCATTTTCTATCGAGGCGCGGAGGAAAGTATACGTTCGATTTAAATTATTATGCTTGAATGTACTCGCGGGTCTTTTTACGCTTTTATGAGCTTGCCTGCGTTACCTTCGATCGTGAAAAATAGTGTTTTCGAGGAAAAATTTAGGATCGCAAGCTACGTCAAAATATTTATTATAGGCTGAACTTATTATTAGTTCACGTTAGTTCATGCCCGTGTACTTTTCTCAGTCTATTTTTGTTTCAACAACTTCTATATATTCGACATTCTTGTGTCTATGAGCACGCGGAAATTGGTTTTAGTTAAATTGAGCCGAATAGAACGAAAGTATTAGTGTATATGCAATAATAATTTCCTATAGATGTTTTTGTACAACAGACAGTAACTTTAGTGTTGAAAAATCAGTGACCTGAGCGTGGGTAAAGATGGATGAAGGTAATACATAGGGGAACAAGGGGAAGCGGTTCGTATATGGTCAGACGTGATATCCGAATCAACTGAAATTGTATCGTCCTATAACTTTTCTCGAGAGCATTATTTCAAACAAATTTTCCAGGCAAACTTGTCCAGAATGTCAAGAACTTTAGATTTTCAGAAATTTCGATATACAGACTTCGTAACATCCCCTTAATAGCAATAACGAAAACATCTCGTAAATTGGGTACCGATTTCATCGTTTAAAAAATAAATGAAACAGGAAGAGCAAGGCTTCGTGTCGCACATGACTCTCAATTTGTCACTGAAATAATATGATACCAGAAATTGCCAGGAGAAGTTGACACGTTCCACGTGTAAAGTGAAATACATAAATATGAGCTAACCAAAAGCAACGTCGTATCAATTCGATAAATCCCGGGAAATCAGAGACCTCGAGAAAGTCAGCGGGGCGATGCTTTCAAATCGAAAGGGAGGTTTAACAGTTTCCGATAGCGTCCGGATAGGGAATTAAATCGATTTCACGTTCAAAGGGAAGTAAACACGAAAAATCCGTTCCATGACACGGTTAATTAGCGGCGCAAACTTTTCCCTTCGGTCGTGCAATCTTCCTCCATTTTCGAACTCGGCTCGTTCCTTTGAGCTGTCGCAAAATTAATGAAAATGTGGATTCTAAAAAGAAATATGAAAAAAAAATGCTGCATAATTGGCGAAACTAAATTGTTCTCAGTGCTGACTTACCGAAGATTGCCTCGACAATTTACGACCGTCTATGTTCCACTGGATATAGAACTTTCCTGAGTTTGATTGGCCCTGAATGAATTATATCTGTAGCTCCGCAGGAAGGCGTGCACGAAATGGGTCAGTAATTAAGCATGAGAACGGGGATCTAGATTCGGCTGAAATCCAGCCGCGATAATTGAATTAGAAATGCGGGGTGATCGATTCGGTTCTTTCGTTCGCGATCTGACTCGACGTCTGAAATTTTATAGATATCCAGTCGAGCTCGCATTCAAGGGAAGTAATACGCCGAAGTTAATAATCAACGGTAACTCGAAGAATGATTAGTGAGTTATAAACGAAGGGGGAGTTTTTATTATTTCTCTTGGTATTGCTTTGCGTCTGTTTAGGTAATATTCGTGGGATAATTATATTCATTTTTGTGGGAGTGAATGTTTCTAGCGTGATGCTTTGATTACTCATAAAATTGCTTTACAAACGTAACGGAATTCATCGAATTCCATATTTAGTTTCGTAGTGTACCTAAATTAACTTCTCAGAGTTCAAATGTGAGTACAGGGAGTTTTTCTTTCGCGAAGAAAGAGACAGGCGAAACGTTGGTATCTCTCTTCCAACCAAGCAAACATCCACCTGATTCGACAACCTTGTCAAAGTTAAAAACAAATCTCGTAAAACGTTTGCAGAATATTCTCACCTTCGAGCCCGCATCTCCTCCTTAGTTTCGAATCAACTATCTCCCGGGAAATCGCGATAGAATGTAGGTATGGGCTAGATGAACTTCGTAGTGAAATCAAGAATAACCGGTTCCATTGCTAGACCCCTCCGCGAGTTCCTACCCCCAATTAACTATAATTTCCGTCCCACAACCCCTGAAGCGCATGTGAGAAACGGCAAGCCAGAGAATTTCGTAACTTTGGTCGTACATGCTGATCGCAGGTAGCTACTATGGTCCATAGAACGAACGAACCTGTTGGCATGTATCCTTGGACCCCTAATTTTCTCAATATATGTCTAAATCGATTCCGTAGAATCGAGTACAGTTATTTTTAAATATAATACGAAGTAAAAATTTATGTTTCAAATCTGAAATTTTCTCGAAACAAGGTTCATACCAAAACTAATTAAAAACAGCTATAAACTACAAGTATTTAAAGAGGTGGTATTAGAAATATCAAAACTGCAAGTAATAATACAAATAACAAAAGCAAAACGGTTAATATCGGGGATGTGGATATTAAAGTAGAAATTGTAAAACTAAGTAATGACACATTTCTATTTAAATAGATACATGGAATTATTTAAATGGAAAGTTTAAATCTATCCTGCGGTGTCATATATCCCTGAAGCTCATTTTATGGATAATGATGTCGCTGGCAGCTTTATGCCCGCTATTATTCTTTCAGCGACATTATTATAGTATTACCTTTATGAACTTTTATGCAGTTTTATTATGAATAATAGAGGACCATTAATTCGTGGATTATATTTAAAACTATACGATACATCAGGGATTTTTAGACCCGTGTTAAAGCGCCTAGCAAGAGCTTTCCTTAGGCTGCTGTGGATCTATAATTTTCGGTCAACGACCGTTCACATCGCATGTCAGACACTTCGAAATTGTCTAATTTGCAACCGTGAGTCATGGAACTCTGGAATAATGCAAAACTCGTGGCCGTAAATCAAAAGCCCGATCGATATCTTAGAAACGGCGCTCCATGGATCTTTGCATAGCAGACTGCACTGCTATTAACCATTATTTCCTCGATCTTATATCAGCTACCACGAAATGCTCGGCAAATGGCAGACGTAAAGTTGTAATCGTCGCGATAAATGTTAATGGGTCGTGCAGTTTTATCGTTCATGCAAATTTAAGGCAAACGTTCTTCTTTCATTCTTGAAACTGTTGCGGAGGGTAGCTCAAGTATTATTTAAAAATGGTACTTCCAATTCAATCCACCCAGTACATTAATATAATACTAATTTTAAGTAGAATTTTTAAAAACACATCGATGAAAAATTTCGAGAAAAACGGGTTCAAACGTGCAATGGTGCATAAGATTCAGGGACATCGATGAACAAAAATATTATTTTTGGCAAAGTTATAAAGTAAATATAAATGTGATTTTTATACAGCATAAAGAAACGGTCAAGAATAAAATAAAATAAAAGCTCAAATTTGAGGATCGAAACCAGTGGCAGTTCGCAAACCATATTACAACTCATCAAAGCCAAAAACCTTCGTTCTCTCATCAGTACCAAAAAGAAACATTTAAGGGGGTATTCTGGTCTGACGAGGCGTTTTCGTCGCGTTATTTCGGAATTTTTTTACAAACAACCCATAAGTTGTATTATAATATTTGATATTTGAACTATCTTTACAAATTTTGTTAATAGAAAAAAATGAAAATCAAACGCAGTTGACTGCTTTAAAGTAATGGTGAAAAAAAAACATGGGGTCACGGTGATCATGATTGGGCTCGTTCTAGCGATCGGAAACAAAAAATGTAAAGAGATTCGTTATATGTATGCCCTTGGCTATCGTCCCTACCAGAATGATAAAAAAATATTGAAAATTAAGCAAATGGCGGCGGTTTGAAAATTAAGTTTCGATTTTCGCACATTTTTTCAACTGGAAAGGTCTGTGAAAGTTTAAAAAGAAAATATTTTATCATAATTCTGGTAGGGACGATAGCCACACGTGTGCTGATAATATATGCAAAACTTGAACTGAGTTGGTCCAGCCGATCTTGAAATATCACGGTCACCGATTCGAAAAACATGGTTTCGAGAAAATCGCGTTGAAAGTTTACTCAACGTTCGAAGCCAAACTAAGTTGTGACCTAGGAGAGTAACGGTCTCTTTGTAACCAAATGGTCGATTTTTGTGTTCTAAAAAGCACAAAAACTCACAACCCCCCCACCCCCTTCCCCGCAGAAAGAACAGTCCGCCGAAACTTTGCCGAAATACACTTGCAGGAACAAAAATGTTACGCGTCATCCGTCCCGCTTAGTGAGCGCCCCGTAAGATACCTACTTATTCTGCAGCCTGTAGCTCTGCAAATATTACGAATTGGAAAAAAACCCTTTTGCACAGGTATTACCCATATAATGTACCAGTAGAAAATGCAAAAAAAAAAATTTTTACCCGTCAGAACAGAATACCCCTTAACGCAACACAAAATTTCCAATTAATTCCCTTTAAATAAACATCGGCATACAAAAATCCACCCCTCCAAAGTCACTGAACCAGAAACGAAGTAAAAACAAAATTTCCCTGCGATTAAACCTTTCTCTGCCTGCAAGTACTCCTCCACCCTCGACAGATCAACGACCCCCCTGACGATCGCTACAACCCTCGAGTCGTCGAACAAGCCAGTGATTTCCAGCCGTCGTGGCGAGCTATTCGTACCAAGAGCCCTGTCGTGGCATAAAGAATTTTACAATTCTACCGTCCAAGCTGATCCACCCTCAGGAAACCTCCCCCAACCGGATGTATGGAGGAATTTCGGGCGTTCGAGTCTGGTGGCGTGCACCATGAGCCAGGCCGCTAGTAATTCCGAGCAGGTTGTTATCAGGATCCTACGTCGACGGAATAGCTAAACGGACGTCCGACCAACCACGACGGGGATCCAGGTACACCCCCTCCAACCTCCCTCCCCAACGTAGGGTTAATTCATAGCCAGAGGTAACGACGATCGAGCGTTATCATGGTTTAATGCCCCTTTTGCCCACTCTGTGAAAATCCTCGCTACCTGGCCCCCACTTCCAGCTCCCCCGTCCCACTTTTCCGGCAAGATTATTGGGGGCCTGTGGCGGGACGTTCGGGGATTAGTAAGTGGGAACACGTGGCAGGGGATGTTAAGAAACACCGAGAAACGTTCGAATTGATAATTAGTCAATTAATCTGCTTCGTGCCAGGATCTGATAGAGGTACATTGGATTTTCATGGCTTGCTATTTGTACAAGGAAAGAATATCGGTTTATTGCTTCATCATTCTTTTCAACCGGGTGTATTTTTATGAGGGTGAAAAAGGTTTTAGAATTTTCACCCTCTGCACTTTCTTGCACGGCAAAGTTTAACTTAGCGTTGTAGAAATGAAGAAAATTGAAAGTTGTAAAACGATTCTTTCTTTCGCCGATCCGTTAAAGAAGATAAGACTAAGAGTTTTTAGTATTAAGATTTGAATTTTTTACGTGTTACTTGTAAAGCTGTGTGGTTTATAGAGATACGTATTTTGTGGAGCAAAGTCTACTAGATCATAGATGTTTTCACTACTGTTAAATTAACTTAAGGTAATACCGATAATAGTTTCAGTTGAAGTTATTGAAAAAGGTTGACTCTGACCGATGATCCGCGCGATAAAAGTTCCTACTTTATTGGTTTTGAAGTATCGTTACGAGTTTAATGGATTTGATTAATTGCGCTAGACTGGGGCATCGTTAATCACGAGATCTAACGCATACTCGCGCTGGGTCACTGTGTTATCATTATAACATTGATAACTGATCCTCCACTCAATCTATCACCAACAAGTTATCCATCCAGAGTCGACTTACAAAAACAGATACACCGAAACTACCTACCTATATAGTAAACTTGAATTTTTAAATTCCTAATAAACAATTTTGCAAAATTGATAATTAATAATTATTTGAAAGCACGAAGAGTTTTATTTTAAAATTATGTCGCACCCCATCAAGTGACTGTGCATTTCCTTTTAAATACATATTTTCACTGTATTTGCTGTATGCCATAAATTCCCTTAGATCGTGAGTCGAACGATCCCTTAAGGATCGTACACGATTAATCACCGACTTGAGCGTGATACCTACTTACGTGTTGGCAATGTGTTATCGGTATCGGATCGATGGTTTAGTGAACCAAATGTCGGTCGTCGACCCTTTTAGCTCGTTTTAGCGAAATTCTTTTCGCTTCTGTACAGTCTGGGACGAGGGAAAAAATATTGGAGCGAAATAAGAATACGGAAATTTACTACGACGTACAGAGAATTCCTCCTACAAGCCTTGCAGTATAAGCAGCCCGATTATTTCCGACTCCTCGCTCCATTTTCATAGAATATACATATATGATCGCGTGCTCTAAAAATATTTACCGCCCCCGAGAATATACATTTAAATAGAATCCCTAATGCGACAGGTTAATTTCACCTCCAGCCGGTACAAATCTGAATAATCAGCAAGCCAGAAAATTGAACCTGATGTAATCTGACCCTTCTTTCCATAAGATTATCTCCAACTTGAGCGTTGCCTTGACGAGTCACGTATAAAAATCACTTGAAAAATGGGGGACCTTATAAATTCGAAAGATGAAAATTACAAGTACGTAGAGATATTCCCTTATTTTTCTCACGTAAATCCTCCTCACAATCAGTGGCGAAAACGCTTGCACAAAGCACCATAAAACACGCAACGCGTCGTACACTCGAGTTCACGCCCATCGTGTTCGCAACTTCATCACTCAGGCATGATGGCCGGTCCGATATGTCGCCTTTATGTCGATGCACCGTAAATTATTTAGTGTCAGCCCGTCCTCGCCATTGCTCTCGAAATAACTCCCGCGGTTTTCCGCGTTTCCCACCCCCTTGGCATTCCTCGGCCCACCAGATATTTACGATCTTCATCCAGCGAATCGGCGTTGTCGGTCTGATAAATAGAAAAACGTCTTGCTCAAGTTTCGTCACGGATAAGCACGCGCACCACAAAGATCGCGGTAATAAATCGAGCTCGCGATAAATTCTTAGCGGAAGCGTGTATCCCCGCTTCCCGAAGGCGAAAAGCAATCTCGTCGCGTGCAACCAGGTCGAGTCGATGCAAGCCCTCGATCAGACGGTGCCTCGATGTACTTGCTAGAATCTAAAGGGAAAAAAGGGGAGGCGCGAACTGGGAGATATCAATTAGCGAAAGATAACTTTCACCGGGGTTTTCCATCGAGGTACAAAGGAGAGAAGACGTTGGAATGGTTGCATGTTCACTGGAAATAAACGCGTTTGACAGTTGAGTTTCGGAAGTAACTGGATTGCATTCAGTTAGAATCATATCAAGTATCGTTAGATATTTCAATTTTGAGAAAATATTTTTTGGCAGAATACATAGTTCCAATTCTCAATTTTTTAAGATGCCTATAGTGTTCGAATCAAATTAATTCGAAACATTTAATTTCAAAACTATTCTGCCAAATTCACCCACTCCTAACTGCTAAATCATCCGAATTAAATCTAATTCCTGAGGAATCTAAACGGAAAGCTTACACGATGACCGTTCCATCGCCACGGTAAGCGGGGACACAATCTCGCGCCAGCCTGATTGGGATAGAATCGATGTCAACGTTCGCTTCTCATATTGCCCCAGAGGACACGCGAGCAACTGACGTTCGTCTAATACTCTGTGACTACTCGAAAAGATGACACAGTAGAATTCAAAGGAGTGTGCTGGCGCGAGCACGGTTTCTGCCACCGTTTATATGGCGAACAAACGCGAGACAGGATCAAGAGATCTAATCTCGGTCGAATCGAAGCGTCTGGAAAGCGGAAGTCGGTCCTGACGTCGCGTCAAAGCGGCCAGTTAATAACCGAGGCCGCTTTGCCTGGGTTAAAGCCACACTCGTAGAGCAACCACGGATATTACCAACACCCCAAATCTCCAGGATATTCGAAAACGTATCGTTTCTCGTAACACGACTCAACTACTTAGGAACATCCTCTTCGAGCGATTAACCATTCATTTACAGAAAGCTAATGAATTTTAGAGACAGTTTTCATTCGTGATAATCCATTTATATTTTTTCCAATTTTATATTTTTGGATACTAAATTCACCACAAAATGGAGAACTTTATATGTAAGATGATGCAAAATAATAACGTGCAGAAATTGATGGTTATTTTAATATTTATCATTTCAGTATTTAGTGTTATTTAGTATTTAGTATTTATTTATTCGTGGTATTAGATGTAGCGTAGAGGATGTGAAAAAATCAGTAGTTGATGACCTTTTCTTCGGATGAGTGATGAATTCTAATTTGAGTTTCAATTTGAAGAATTCTAAGAGTCGATGAAATGGTTCGGATTCTCCATTCATTCGTATTTGATTAACCATCTGTAATGACCAACGATGGCTGCGTAATTCGACGTCGATATCGATTCTTAAAGTTCACGAAGCGTTACCAGAGGGCTCGATCAACCAGCTCGTATGGAACATTCACGGTTTCGGAACGATTCCAACAATGGTCGGCTCTTTTGGGAAGATCGACACTGCAGGATCCCGAACAATAACTAGGGAATGAGAGGGGTCGATTTGAATAGTGAACAAAGTGAACAATGCGCGCGATATGTCGCCCGGATCGGGTCAATATCCGGTAAAAGGCGAGTCGTTTCGAGCTAGTGCTCGTTCCATGTTAAGTCCACGACCACGTGAAGTTAAAAAAACAAAAGAGAGATGAAAATAACGAGTTGAAACTGCGACCACCGCAGTAACAGTGGCCAATTCTAGCGATCGCGTTAGGGCTGGCTTTAGCTAGCTTCCATCCAACTGCATACGCTGATAACCATTCGATCGCGGCCTAAAAAAATAAAACGAAGGTTTAAATCATGCACCTATGCCAAAATATTAAAAGCAAAATTTATTTTATTCATACCAAATCTCCATATTTATATATTCATTACTACGATACTACGTAGAAATTTTAAATTCAAAGAAGTCGAGGAGCTGCTAACGATAAGTAAAAGTAACCTAGAATTAATGCAATTACTGGCCGTCCACCTGATATTTATACGTGTTTCGAAAGTGCCCTTTTACACCGCGGATCCGCCTAAAATTATGACCGACAGGGTGACGCTGTGCACCGTGAAAGTTGCTGTAACGCCTGAAATATGCAGCCGGTGCAGTGACACCGCATAGAATAGCGGGTAGAAAGTAATTGTTCACGCGTCCTAGCCCAATTCCAAATATTAGGTCGTGCGTCACACCAGCGGGCCCTCGTAAATCACAAGCTGGCTACAATTTCGGAAAATCCACGGCACAGGAAAAAGCGCTTCCTTCGAACCTGGTTCTACGTATTTGCGCAACCACCCTTTCGTCTTTACCAACGTGTACACGCGATACATTTCCCGATGCAAACGAACAAATAAAGTCAGGGAGAAGCAAACTGTCGATCAGCCTTTGGTACAGAAGCGATACCTTTGTTTGTGTACTGTAAAAACGTACAAATTTCTTCTTTGATTTAATTGCCGCGGAAATTAAGCTTGGAAATTTAAACGCTGCCGAAGGTCGTGAAATTGTTCTTCTCGAGATAAACGGATTCGTTTGCTGAATAGAGAAGAATGTTCTCCGCTTATCTCCTGATTAATTTGAAGCAGATTTTTCCTCCAGAGGCTCCAAAGAAGAGCAAGAAGCCTGATTTTCTAAGAAGCTTCCTCAGGAGTAATTGCACTTTGTATCATTTCCAGAGAGCACGTTTCGAGTGACGTTGCAAAAGAGCAGTAGAGGACTTGGCTTAAGCCTTTCCGGTGGCGGAACTGCTGGACCAGTTAGGGTAAAAAGACTGTTTCCTCAACAGCCCGCTGCCTTGTCCAACAAACTTCAGCCTGGCGATATACTACTCGCTGCCAATGGGATCCCTTTGACTGGCCTCACTAATTACGTAAGTGGCAAAAACAAACTCGTCGATTACTTATATTTAGAGACGATGATTAGAGGATTAAGAAGTATGAGAATTAAATATAAATTATACTCGAACATCTGCGGCGATAAAATACAATTAATAAAAACAAAACACTTGACTGTATCAGAGATTGTAGTACAGTTATTTAAAATTCTATAGTTTAAGTAATGTAAGTTACATCTGTCGAGGGAGAACGAGCACAGGAAGAAGCAGGAAAACATTTTAGATTTCTTAGTGCAATATTTTAAAACATTTATAATTGAAGAATTCTCTCGATATTAATCAATGGGGAATCTGTAAAGCTCCACTTGTGGTTGGAAGAAGGGGTTCGCACGAAGACTAAAGGTCTAGTAGGGCACTAGGTCTGCACGTTTTTAAATAACTTCCCACTTTTTCTGCTTCTTCGAAAATGTTAATTATCGACGCCTCGAGCATGGAAATCTCCACCTGTTCGAAATAAATATTCAAAAATCAGTACTCGTGTACACAAGAAGTCGACTATTGTCTCGAGCCGTTTTCCGTCGTTTCTATCGGCCCAGCTTAACGCGATGAGCTGGCTGCGACAAAATAGCGATTACTATAGCTTTAGATGGGATCTACAGGCTTGTCTTCTCGTAGCTCTTAGAGATTTGCATTTGATTAGCATAATACAGCTACATCCGGAACTCGTGGCGCGAAGGTAGACGATATCTTGACTACACTTGCCCGTTTGTCCCCCGAGAATCGAGGTGTAATATCGGTTTATGCTTTACCCCGTACACCGTGCTTTCTACCACAGCATAACACATCGATCGTTAACTCGAAAACATTATGCATAAATTTGGTAACTCGATTATAAATTATATTATGTAAATGATAGGAGACTCGGGCCCAAGAAGATGCAAGGCAGGTTGAATATTACATAATCTCACTAGGAAACCTTCCCAACTCGAAGATTCTTTGGTTTTAATCAAACTTCGCGTGAATGTATAACATATCGGAGTATGCAAGGAGCAATTTTTTTTCTGCGGAAATTTACTCCGAAGGGTGAAATCAGCCTTTAAAGTTGCCTTACCTTTTTTCGTTTTTTTAATATAACTTTATTTGTCTTTTGATGGTATAATGTGGCACAAAAAACTGACGAATTTTTACATTAACTTATATTATATTATAAAAGCGATATAACATTAAGGGCTGATTTCACGACGACAGAGCAAACTTCCGCTGAAAAAGAATATCTCCTTGCACACTCCAATATGCTCTACAATCTACATTCACCCGAAGTTTGATTAAAATCAGAATTTTCAGATTGGGAACGTTTCCTTGTCAGTCAAAATGATTTACGACGTTTATCTGCGAATCTAAATAACTACGGAACTTCTCTTCACTGCTCTTACTGCACGCGTGCTAATACTCGTTACGTTTTCTTTCGTGTAAAGGCTCGAATGAAATACAGGCAAGTGTCCGAAGGAACGATGGGACATCGCATTACCGCTTCATGATAATTAATTGCAAGAATTACTTATCGCAAACTTCAATTCTATCGGTCCTTTCAAATCGTAATGAAAGCCCCGATACTCGTACTTAAGACAGACGTTAAAAAAAAGGCAAACTACAAATAAATCTTGTAATCATAAACTTTCGCCCGACAACCAGGCTAGGACAGACTTTTAATCTTACTTCTGGCGCAACTTGTTGCAGGAGGCCCTCGAAGTTCTACGAACGACACCCAGCATCGTGGAGTTGGTGGTGTGCCGACTTCCTGGTGATACGAATGTCACGCCACCCGGTTCACCCCCTTTGCCCCCAGTAAGACGTGAGTCGCCGCTGCCCCCAGGAAGACGCGAATCCCCGCAACCCCCAGCAAGAGGTGACTCGCCCCTACCGACGGCAAGACGCGAGCAGCCACCGCTGCCCCTGCGAATACGCAACCCGCTGCCACCGTTGCAAATCGAGCCGTGCGGGGTAAGTAACTTTTATCTTAACTTTTATATAAATTCCCCCATTTTCCATCCCCTGGCCTCTGATCGATGAAACATCGAAATTTTAGCAGTGCGACGTTAGGGTGGATAAAATGCCATTATGGCTACTAATGGGGAAGATGATAATACGATTTCCTAAGTAGCCAAATTTTGTGGAGAAAATATTATGATATTTTTTTCGGAAGATATTGATAGAATTATTGGAATTGAAGGATTGTGTGTTGCGGAATATCTGAAGTGGATAGTGGAGGTGGATAGACTACAGAGCATATAAATCTTTGGTTTCAATTCTCTCGTGTTTCTGCTGAGCAAACCCAGCGGTATAAACTGTATTCATAAAACAATGACCGATGAACGCACTGTGAGCTGTTACGTTTAGGATCTCCCGGGAGGGATGCGGAATCTCATCCAAGTTCGTTTACAATTTAAATTTTAGTATCTCCTGCAGGATACGTAGCCCCTGATGCATTTCTAACAAATCCCTCGTGTTTGTGTACACATATACCTGCGTACCTCCGGAAGCCACTATTAGCCGTGAAACATCTGAAAATCAAGTTGTAGAAATTGCAGGTGCCTGCAGCGTCACAAATCTATATGGCAAACATAATTCTTCGTTACATTTAACGTGTATGTCGATACACGTAGCAGTATCAAAAGTCTTAAAAATTTAGAAACTTTTATGTTCTCTAAATTTCCTGTAAATACCTTACAATCTGTACTTATCCGTAACACTTTTACGTACCACTTCTGAACAGCCCCTTCTCAACGAATTTCAACGAATAACCCTTCTACACCAAAAAAAAAAAAAAAACAGGAACATGAAAAGAAACTACTACTCGCAACATGAAGGATAGAGTCGGCCAATGTCTAAATGCTTAAACGAAATTCTTTTGTGATCCATTACAGGAATTCGACATAGAAATGACGAAGGTCGGTGGTAGCCTGGGCTTCACTTTGAGGAAAGCGGACAGCAGCGCGCTTGGCCATTACGTGAGGGCATTAGTGCGAGAGCCAGCATTAAGCGATGGGCGAATTCGACCCGGGGACAAAATCGTCGCAGTTGACGGTGCACCATTGTCACCCATGAGCCACGAAGAGGCTGTCCAATTGCTGCGACAATGCGGCCCCACCGTGAGACTTCGATTGTACAGGGACCTGGCGCAAACTCCTGTCTCCGCGCTTTCACCAACAGAGCCCGATCATCCTCTCCGTCCACCGCGAACAAGTTTGAGGTAAACTTCTCCCTGTAATTAAGGTCCCCTCTCGCGATCGAACAGGAAAATAAATTTACCCTGCATAATTCACCCTGTACCCGGTGCAATTGAAACTTTCCAACTACGGGAACCTGCACCACGACTCGGAGCACTAACATCTTTTTCTAAATTGTTTCTTTGTGATCCTTGGCAATATTGGGAGATCAGTATGTTCTTTATTGGTGAATAAAAAGTTGGTTCAAGTATTTTATAAAGATGGAACATTCTGTTCCTTGAAACTCCTTGTATTCTTAATTGTTCTATGTGACGAACCGCTGAATTTGGGAATATCTTGCAGGCAAGAAGCCGTAGACATGCTTTGCGATCTAGCAGTCCGAAAACTATCACCAGGCACATCGAGCGGTTCGAGCTGCAAGCAGTCACCTGGTGCATCCTGCAATTTCTTGAGGCGTCGTCGTAATGCCGCGACACCGCCTTCTGTTGAAAACGAGCAAGGTAGCTTAACGTTCCACCCTAACGTTGTACCCTTTTGTTAGATCTTGATAAAGTTTAGAAAGAGCATTCGAAGACAAATCTTTAGCAAAGGCTAGCTACGCCCACCTCTATACCCCGGTACTCTAAACTATTTAGTTACACCCTGCGCAGAGTTATTCCCAAAATTAAGAAGTCCCCTAACATTTTCACTTCCACAGACCCCCGTTTACCTGCCCAGGACCTGTGAAACTCCTCTGTTCCTTAACAAACCTTAAAAAAACTCCTCTGTTCCTTAAAAAAAAAAAAACGTTAGTCTAAGGGTGGCATCCGTCGTTGCAGAGGGTCTGGAGAAGCACCCGAGCGTGCACACGACATCGACGGCCAGCCAGGCGGAGACGTCCGATTCCGACCAGTGCTCGATCAGGACGCAGATAACGAATTCCCAACCAAACACACCTGGAACCGACATAATCGATCCGCCCCCGCTCTACGATGTCTGCGACTCCAGCGATTCCTCCAAGGCACCGCCGCGGCCGAGTTTCCTCGACTTAACGGCGCCCCAGGGGAAGCCTCATTTTCAGTTCTGCAGCCTGGACTCCGATCTCGAGTATCCGGGTGGAGATGACGGGATCGCCGCCGAAGATGTCCGGGGCAAGGGGACGGAGCCCGATTACCAGAGAAGGGAGACGAACGTTTTGTCCGGCAACGAGCACGACACCGATCTACCGTCCGAGCCAGCCTCGATGCCGCCGGTGCTCTCCTCGGCGAGCAACTCGAGCACCGCTGCATTCAGCTACAAGAACCCAGCTTATCAAAGCGCCAATCCAGCTTGCGGCTCCGGTATCGACGCCACAGCGAAAAATAAGGCTACACACTCCAGCGACCAGGACATACCAGGTGATTCGATGCTCTTAATTGTGTTTTTCTTGTTGTTCGGTGTCCTGACTTGCCGAGAGACTTTGGGTGAGCGATGGTTCGATCAGGTTTTCAATCGTCTTGGATAATTGTCTGTGTGGTAGGAGTTCTAAGGAACTCGGTGGGTTTTGGGTAAATCATTGATGGGAAATGTTTCTGAAAATTCAAGTGACTATACGGATGTACTATCGGCATTTCTAATTCTGGTAAGAAGCCCTTATTTGTACGGTTAAAGGATCGAAAAATTTATGTAGATTTTGAACGACTTATCGAATTTCAGTAGTATCTGAAACTCGCCGCCATTTTCATATAAAACTGCTACGTCGTCGGATTAATCAGAGTTTGGAGAGAAGCAAATTTCGTCGGACAAACTTAAACGATCTATAATTTTAAATATATTATAAGAAAAAAGAAGAAGTCGATCATACTTTTTTAGATATTACTTTAAGACAATTTCGGTAAGAGCATAAGTGACAAATATTTGATACTAGGAGGTCGTGTGTCTTCTTTCCTTAAATGCAACATTCGTATGACGAATGATTAATAGAAGTTTTATAACTGCTGTTAGCTAACGGTTTGTGTACTTCATTATCTTATCTGTTGAATAGTAGCACACAAGCGTGCAATATCGCGTTACCACTACGCCGAGGCACCTTGATTTTGCGCAGAACTCGGGTTATATTAGTCACCAGTCCGAACAGCAGTCATAGCAGTTGTCGAATACTTTTATGCCACATCGACATATCGTATTATATAATCTCTCATACCGTACACGAACTATTCAAAAAGTACTACCGCTGTGCGCATATTTCTACTACTTTCCTCTGATTCTATTGCGTCTGCTGACACCACGTAACATAATTCATTGCGGCAAGATACTCTTTTTACAGGGAAATTCGATGAAATAATCGAAATATCTGTTGAAAGTGCGATTGAGTCGAACAACAGCTTGCACGGCAGCCTGATGCAGAATTCTGATTCAGTTTTGCATGTGACACAGGGAGAATCTTGGGGGCAGAGGATCCCGGTGGCAGCAAAGGGTTGTTGAAGTGGAAAGGCGTGATGTTCGCCCCGGATGATGGAATAGATGAAACGGAAAACGAGGAAGAGAGAGTCGGAAGAGACACCTCGGATTCAGCTATCCTCAGCGAAGAACTTGAACAAGGAACTGAGGTAAAGTTCTCTCTTCCGAATTGCGTTCGAAGCGTTGTGCATTCGGTCCCTTCAATCGTAAATATTAGGAACAAATTACCGAAGATAATCTACAAATTTCAAAGTATTTCTTCGATCGTCGAAATTTAAAGACTAACTCATACTTGCGACAATATTTGTAATTCACTCTTACTAGTCATCTTTCCTTCGCCTTAGAAATTATTCTTGTCTTTTTCAGACGGATGATAAATAACGATGTATCGATCGTTTGTCTTGTTCTTTTTTTTTCAATTTTTTTTTAACAAGTAGAACCCTGGATAATCGAGACTATAATCTCTGAAAGTACTTGAGACAATCGAAAGTTCTGTACGATCAAGTGAACTGTACATCGAAGTAAAGATGAACGTTTCCCATGAATTTTCAGGTGAAATCGTTATTCTCGTTATTGTTAAAGGTGTTCATGGTAGAGCTGACACGTGGGTGGAACAGCCGACTTGGATTCAGCTTGCAACCAGAAGGGAACCATACGGTGATATCGGTAGTGCATCCTGATAGCGTCGCAGCCAAAGATGGGAGATTGAAGCAAGGAGACGTGCTTCTCATGGTACAGTAACGTTTCGGTACATCTAAATATTGTCAACAGTGGCGGATTTAACAGGGCGGCCGATGAGCAGTTGCCGCCTGGGCCGCATCCTTAAAAAAAAAAAATTATGATATCATCCAAACTATATTTTTTTTCTGTGCTACTACACTGAGCTCGTTTCTAGTAAACTGCCTCTTTGGCAAAAGTTTGCCCTTTTCTTAAATCCGCCACTGATTGTCAAGAAAATAAAAAATTAACGAAATCTTCAGAAATAATATGAAATGTTAAGTTACCCTTCACATAAACATTCGTAACATTCGCAACATTCGCGTACTGTTCGAAAGTACTATAAATTATTTTTATCAAACGATATTTCACCAGCTTCGAGTTACTACCACGATTAATTAAACTCATCGTTACATTCGCTTCTATAATACAGGCCACTTGAATTGCGAAATAAGAAAGTCCCATCTAAACCCAGCCGTGATTCGTGAGTTACCTTCGTGTGTTAATACGCCGAGCAATTATGAAACTAACGAAGTCAAGAGCGGAACGTACGATTTACGCGAGAAAACCGCGCGAGTCGCTTTTTTAAGACTAAAGACGCGAAGAAAATGTTCCATCATTCACAGCGAAGTGAATGGATTTTCCAGGCAAATGAAATATGGGATATCGCTATCCCAAGTTTTAATTGCAACTTTATCTTCTTTCATTTACACCACTGAAATCCACAGTTAAGTGTTTCACTCTTAATAATAATATCAGCAAAATTCTAAAATAATATAAGTGCGTTTATTTATTCACCAGCAAAGGTACACGAACTTAAGATCTTTATTTTCTTGAATTACAAAAAGTATTACATTGAAACCCTCGTTTTCATCCAACTACATCGAAGCGTTGATAATCCAACACTTCAACATTAATAATTTTCATGTCCGAAAGGTGGTGTCCACTGTTGAATATTACTTCCCTTTGATTTCAGGTGAACGACGAGAGCGTGAAGGATATGACGACGGCCGACATAATAGATCTGTTGCGCAAAATACGGGGTGCCATAGGTATCACGATCATGAGAAGAACAAAACGAGATAACGTAACGTGACGCTAGTCAGGCGTAAAATAGAGGATCCCGGGTAAAGAAAGTCGAACACCGTTTCGCGAGACTGTGGTACGAAGGTCGGAGTGTTTGCGCTTCGGCTCGAGCAAATCGAGTTGAACTCGTTAACGGATGGCTTGTCCATTAACCCTTTATACGATATACAATCGACGCGTCGATCAAGTGCAATATAAACTCTGTCGCGAATGGACCTGTAAATAGAATCTACGAAAAGCCTTAGACACGCTGTGGTGATTTAAATAATTCATTCTAATCTACTTCCTCTCGCAATCATATTCAACTGAACTGCAGCTTAGGTAGATAGTTAGTAAATCACTCATCGAGCCAGGTTTAAAGCTACAATCGCCATGACACTCCAGGTAACGAAGAATGAAATACATTTGATTCGATCGAAGTGTATCGTTCCAGGCGAACCTCTCGGAGGTCGTTTAAAGTAATAAGACTGCTTTAAAAAAGGTGGAGATACCGCGACGGTGACCAGAAGCATGGTTTCCATGTATTTCCATTTTTATGGAATTACTTGAAAAAGTTAAGCTGCGCGTTAGAGTGTATACTCGTCGTTGCAAAGTAGGATATTTTTGTAAACTTTCGATCTCGGGAAGTTGAATTACTCGCGAGGCGCGAAATAAAAAAAAATTCTATACAATTGATGGAAGATATTTCAAGGTCCCTAAGAAGTCTTTGGTAGAAATTTGACTAATGAATCTGGGTAATTTGCGTTAAGAGTCACAGAGAGGAATTGGCATAGCCGCGTATCAATTCGATAGGTGAAAGGTATATGTAAAAATGTTTTTACGAATTCGGTAAAAAATCTATGTTAAAGTGTAAAGGTGTTGTTACTCGAACTTAAGGACAATGTTAAGTTATGCGGTGTATGGAATGAAACTAGCGTGCAATCGTAGCTATACACTTTTGGAATATTGAAAACGAATCTAGAGTGGGACATTGAAAGTTGCAAGAAACAAAGAAAGAAAATGGGAAAAATTGGGAAAATGGAACTCGCCGAGAGTTTGGTTCACTACGCTACGCAGCGAAACATTGTCCTGTAGCGTGTTGGCCGAAATTTTAATTAAACGATTAAAATGCATGGTTTCAAAAGAATCCTGCGGAAACTGCAACACAGATCGTCGACTCGAATTTATTCTAACTGCATCGTGATAATCTTTCGAAGGAAATAACGAATGTGTCGACAGAAACGAATCGTAGAGATAATATATAATTGCAGGAATAATAGAAATAATTTTAAAAGCAGAATTTCTTACGTAATATCTGCGAATCTGTGGATACCCTCGAGACGGGAGTAATCGGTGTTCCTTAAATTAATCAGCGAATTCGTACGAAAACAATCGTTCCAAGTGCAATAAGGTAGATGATGAATCGAACTCGTTAATCAAAGAGTCAATCAAAAGGCCGCGGAAATAGCGACACGGAAAAAAAACAGTGCAATCTTTAATGTGTCGCTGAAACGCCGGGCCTATGTAAATAATCGTAAGATAGTTCTCTTTTCCTTTGTTTAACTTTACGTTTCCAACGTTCGAAAGAGACGTAACTCGAACATATCGTTGCGACCTATGCCCCGCATGCCTATACGTGTTCTACGCGTGCGATATTAACGCGACTAAGTTAACGTTTATTATAATTATTCCGCGATTGTGCAGCTCGCAAATTACGAAGTACTTACCGAATCGTATAATCGCGAGATTGACGCGCCATACTTTCTGCCAAATAACGCATACTCGACACACAATTTCTTGTACATACATACTTGAATTTCGGTATTAGACTTGTTTCGCATATAAACGAAATCGAGATGCTGCTTGGAAGGAAGTATGGCTATTCGACTCGCGGATTTTCGACTGCTGTAGTACCATTGTTAACTAGTGTTTCTTACCGAAACAATACTATTCGTGTATATTAATCTACGATGAAGAGAAACTATATGAAATACAATCGTTAATCGTATGATATTTAAATCCTGTATAGTGGAAGTCACTCGAGACCGTGTGAAATTCTTCGCGCCATGCGCGTTCGATACAATCGAGGCGCGGTATGTTCTTGTTAGTGTGGCGCCAGATACGAAAATTCCACGTAACTCTAATCCTCCGTTAACTAAAATTTTACCTATATCTCGAGCTCTACAACTTTTACTTTCTAATTTATAAAAAGAGTGTGACGATTAAGGACGTTTCATTATTGACAATAGATGTTAGAGTATCGTCACGCTATACTTGGATCTTTTAAAAATCAGAATCATCTAATAAGGTTTGTATCGAGAAAAATAAAACTAGAAATCCTGTCGTTACATAAAATTTGAATTTTACATAGTTTCCTATCGGAAAACGTTACGCATCGTTCGCCAAATTATGGTGAATATTTATTCTTACGAAGTTTTTGATACACTTCGTTTATGAAGGAGAAATTGTATTGCAAGAAGATGTTAAACGTTATAAAAACATTCGTCCAGCGTTTTTTCTTCTTTTTTTTTCAAATTTCAAAGGGTTTCCATGAATTTCTATACACAGGAGGAGGAATAGACCCGCTTGCAGAGTATTTAGGAGTGTAGTAAACGTTGAGTAACTACCTCGCGTGATGCCATACCATACAGCAGTGGTTCTTAAACATTTTATGCGCAACCTTTATCGCGAAAGCCTAAACGTAATGGGATAAATGAATAATCGTAGCTGTAGCATCGGAGTAAAGCACGGCAAGAATGATTTTAACAAAACTGGAATTTTAAATCTGCCGAAAGACCATGAACATATTTTTGAAGATAACTTAATTTTTTAAACGTAATCGTTAAGGGATCGAGCGGAATGAATTATTATTTCCAAAGTACATAAAAAAAATCTTAACGAAGAGTTATACTTGATACTATAATTTATCAGTTTCGAATTTTGTTACATTGATATTTTGTTGAATACGATTATCTACGAAATAATGACAGATAATTAATTATATTTCAAGGAAAAACGAGATGATGTTCGGGAGTACTGAAATCTGGTTTCGCAAAGAATTGTTTCAGAAACACTGGCAATTACGAATACCACTTAATTATTAGCGCAAGCCACTTTATGCCGTAGAAAATCTGATTCCTGTAACGATGTTGCGCTTGTATTTATTCGCAGGGGAGAACACGTACGTATATTCCATAAATAAAATGGAATATATTAAATCACCACCCATAAGATTGCTATAGACTTATCGAGAAGAAAAAAATTGGAATAAAGTGTTTGATGAATGTGATAGTTGTTCCACTAGAATATTAGAAGCCTTCAAAGTTGTATGAAATAAAAAGAAAATTATATTCGAATCTATTATGCGCATATAAAAATATGTATATGAATATATAACTATATATATTGCATATAGGTATATATACGATGTACATGAGATTAAATGTATAAATGATACCAAAGCCTACAAGTAATAAAATGCATAACAAAGACAGCTATTTTAATGTTAAGCGAGGCTTCTTACATTGTTAATATCTATACGTACGGGAGATGTAAGTTTGCGTTTATCGTGATTTTACCATTGTTGATCCCTTTCTGATTAAGATACTATGATATATTGAATAAAATTTGGTGTCTTCGATGAAGAAATTTTCATTCCTTCTTTTCAGGGTATTCGCTGGAGCGTGCGAAATAAACATTTTTTAGCACGAAGAATAAACAGGAACGGAATCGCGATGTATAGGGATCGAAAAGAATTCACAAAGTCTTGGTGGTTAATGTCCTTTTTTATTCGTACCAGATAGTTAGAATTAAATTATACATCTTATTAAATAGCAAATGCACAAAAATACTTATGGTCAATCATAAAACGACGTATAATAGAAAATTAATTACATTTTTAATCGATATATTACTGTATAATGTTTCCTTTCATGATCCGATATTCGCATCTCGTAGTATATTATTAAAAACTGACGAATCGATAAACGTCGACCTAAATTCAATCGAAGTAAATAGCAATTTTGTTGGAATTAATCTATTTACATGTATTTTGTTTGAAATGCCACAATCATGCCACAGGCACTTTTCCAAGGCACAGAAACAGAAGTCGATATGCAAACTATCAGGCTATACACTTACAGGTGCTATAGAAAAACTTTTGTCCGATTCTCACAGAATATTATTCTTAAGCCTCGTTCTGACTGATTTCCTCACGGCAGTCGTGTCTTCTACGGCACTCCTGTTCGTTGCTCGTCTCCTTAATCGGGGTTTATTTTGCGACGCACTTACAGGTTCCTCGTTGTTCGACTCGTCTGTTTCGCTAGGGTAGCATCGCGACGATTTCTTCATTTTCTTCTTCATACTCGATACGAGTCTATCGTTTTGCGCGAAATCGCGGCTTCTCTTCCGGAGGGAACGACTCGCGCCGCATTCTGGGGAGGAACTTATATTCTCTTTCTCCAGATTAGACGAATGCACCATACTGCTGTTTAAATACCCATGATCGACAGCACGTGATTTCCCTGTAAAAACAATTCCCTTACGTTCGTCCCACAATTTCGATGCGACTGATTACATACCATAATTATCTATCGATTTGCTATCGATGCTGTCGTTACTTGACAAGTCGCAAAGTATATCCTGCAAACCGGGCGACAATCTCTCATCGTACGCTTCCTCCTGATCAGAGACGTTATTCGAGTTAGGCTCTACTTTGCTGGTACTAATGAAATCCATCTTTCTCGTTTCCTCCTTCGCGGATGGCTTCTCTTTTCTTTCTAACAGCATTTTATACATCGTTGTATTACACGGAGTCCTTGAGCTACTCTTTGGTACGTTCTTCTCGTTTGGGGTAATCGTTATCGGACGTGATTCTTTACTAGTTGCGGAAACATCGCTGCACGCGTCCGAATTGCAATCCTCCTTTTGTATTCTCGCGATCTCACATTTACTCTTCGAGACATTCTTGTTGGAGGGAGATAAAGGAATATTAAGAAACTTCTTCGGATCGGTGCTAGAATACATTTGCAATGGACAAGAAGTATCCGAGTCCGAGTCCTGAATGTACACGCCAGGATTTATCGGCTGAAAATCATTGTTTTCGTTCACCGAATCATCCGAGGTTTCGGACACTCCCCCGCGCAAGGGACTCCCGTTGCCTTCTACGCTCTGGCTCTGGTTCGATAAATTTCGCCTTACAGACGGTTTTCCCGCTGATTTCATATTCTTAATCTTTTTGATTAAAGACTCGAAACTATTTTTGTGCGTCTCCACTAATAAGAAAAAAGAAGCGAAGCAAGAAGATTAGGATAATCGCGTTACATCGGCTAGTGGAAAAGTAGAAACTTACGATACTTTTTTCTCTCGTCATTTATAACATTCTGCTCTGTATTTCTATTGATTTGCAACTTCTGAAATAGTTAACGGTTTCGTGCCATAAATCAAACGGTAATATGTTGGGGGTGTGAAAAACGATGAAATGCGTGAAGAAAAATCAGGGTAATTACGTTTATAAACACTGATGATTTATTCATTTTTTTCTCAACATTCTCTTCATCTTCGCATCGTTTAAGTAACTCTGGAATCGATCTTGGATTCGGCTTGTCGCATTCCGCGTTATACAGAACGATATATCTTTGCAATCGAGTTTCCAACGCCCTTCGATCCCCTTGCGATGATAAGCCGAATTCTTTCGATTTCTTTCGTAATATAGCGTCTTTCATTAAACTAAATACTAACTTCGGCAGTGGCTTACGTTTCGAGTCGCCTCTGTATAAGGTGATACCAGTGAATTATCAATTTAGGGTCAGAGTATGGAGGGCGATAAAATGAACGGTTCCTCTTAGTATCATTTTGCCATATCGTATTTTAAACCAAACTTGCAGTTCTTTGAAAATTAACTTTACTCGAATTCGGTTCGGTTCTGACTGTTGCGAGAGCATCTGACGATACTTTTAAATCTTGTATAATAAGTTAAGAAAGAAGTCCGTAAGACGCTGAAAAACTTCGTTTTCAAAGGGCTGTAATTTTGTTACGATACGCGAGGTGATGCGGCAAAATCATAGTAAGAAAAAATGTTTATTTTATTCTTCCGTATAAAATTCTATATTTACATTATTATATATTATTATGTACAGGTGTATTATAAAAATCAATTACATTTGTGGTTGATCATTTTTTGCTTCTCGTTTCAAACAATCGTCGAGGTGTCTGTTTATATTGATTTCTGAAATAGTAACTTTGCATACCGGGCATATAACGACCTTAGTGTCTTCCATATTTGTTACAATTAAATGCTTTGAACTTTTAGGGGTAAACATCCAAGGTATCTTAGTTCTCCCACTGGTGCTGGGGCTAGATAAATCTTTTTCAACGTTAGCGGAGGGTGATGGATTATCGTTAAGAATAACGTTCCTACTAATAATTTTATTTTCTTGTTTCTTTAAGCGCACCTCCTTTTTCTCGGCTACCAACTTTGGAGAGTTCAAAGTAGTATCCCCTTTGTCGCTTTGCGCAAATTGTATTTGAATTTCTAAACATCTTTTCAATTTATCTTTAATTCTCAGAAACTGGGATATAATTTCGTCCAGAGCTTTATTTATCCTCAAGTCCTTCTCGAAGGTTTCCGCGAAACAAGCGGGACATTGTGTTTTATAATGTAAGTACTTTCTGATGCATAAAGAGCAATCTAGAAATTAAAATTCAAATAATCGAACCAAGTATTCTATTAAACACAGGCTATAGAACGGTGAGAAATTCTTCCTTACAATTATGAGAACACGATGTTGCGACGGAGGTTTCCATGTACTCGTAACATATTCCACAAATTAACGAATCCTCTATATGCTACAAGAGAGTCCGCCGGTTTATATTTCGCTTACGGTATAAACGAATAGACGATTGATATAAAAATACAGAACTGTTACCTTTAATTCTATGTATTCCCGAGGCCACATTATGCTATATTGCACATAAATATACACAAATGAATTTCGAGGTTAGGCTAAGTTAGCATCTTTGCAATGAAATTCCAGTATTCGTTACTTGGAAAACAGACAGCTCGATAAATAAACGCGAAATCATAAGTCACTCGTACTAAACGTAAGCACAAAATGTATAAATATAAAAAAACTGGAACACTGGCATTAAAATCCCGCCGTACACAACGTACACAACGCAAACGTAAAATATGCAACGTAAGTCATTACAATTTCCTATAAACTTGTCGTTAGTTACCAATTTTACATATTTCAAACACGAAAGTACTTTACGCTACTTCGTAAATTGTTTAACTATTAATCAAATGGTTATAAGTACACGAAGGTATAAGTACACGAGAAATAAAAATTTACTCGCATCGTAATTTAATCCGGACACCATCTAAAGGGGTTGGTTACGTAACTTTTCGTATGACAGACGAAGGAGCAGTAGGAACGATTGTGTTAAAGTAATTTCTATTATACATACAATGGGTTTGATCCGGTTAGTACGCGCATTCAAATTTGAAGATTCGGTTTCGTTATGGTACAAGCAAGTTATCATGCGTATATAATGAGATCGAGATTTAAACTGGAGGTTATGTTTTCAGGTTCACGGTAAAAGCCACTGTTGTGGGTGGTATCGTATATTACACCTATCACGAAGGTTTGTGGTCTAGACCGGAGGAAACTGCCAAAGTATATAGAAAGATATCTACCAATATCGCTCCTTACGTTAATCACGACTTAGTTAAGGGAATAGTAAAATCGGTAATATAATTACTTCCTTATTACTTTCTTTCGATCCTTTGCGATTCGTCATCATAGGAATTACATTGTTCGATCAATCGACAAATAATGTTTTCCATTTATTCTGTTATATATTTTAATCGTTATTTTAAACGAATATGTCATTGTTTTTGAAAGAAATATGCAAAGGATTAATGTTATAGGTTTTTCATTTCGTTGCTTCGTGTACGCGTTATTTAAATAGAAGCTAATGTCTTCAAAATTATATTTAGCTTCCTGAAAAGCCACAGATTCCTTCGATATCTGGGTCAAAGTTATGGAACGACGGAGTCACGGTAGGCATAAATTTCATGGCCGATCTACCCAATCGTATGGCTAGGGCAGCCTGCGGTGTTTATGGGGCTGTTAAAAGACAGATAGCAGATTTCAACAAATAGGCAAAAAATTAAATCGTGTATCATATTGTTAGTACCATTTTACATATTTTGAGTATAAATTATATAGCTGGCATCTACAAATAAGGCAATTATTAATTGTATTCCTCTGTTCGCTTTGTATAGATTAAAACTTATACAACATTGTTATTTATTTTATGTGACATGCTTTTTATAAAAGCGCGCGATTAATAAAGATACTGCAGAAGTCATCCACGATTCATTGACAAAACGTGTATATTTACGATGCTATATACGAGGTATGAAATAGACTTTCCCCGATATCAATTTTTACACACAGACGGGGTATAGATACGAGTATGTAATATGTAGATAGATAAGCGTTTAACGGTTGTGACGAAAAATCTCGCGACCCAGTAGTCCCAGACTCCGGTACACTGCCGAACAGGGTTGTCAGGCTATCTCCTACGGTATATGTGTGTGTGTGTGATGAGGCCGTGACAATGTGCGCGAAAACCTGGCAAACGGCAATTCTGCCTGACGCGACTTCAGGGCCGCCTTTATACCGTTGGAGATCCTGCGCGCAACATTATTACGAGGCCTCAAAAGCAAATCTATTTCTACGGTTGTGTGAAATATGCAGTTACCTAGATATAGGGAACAAAATAGCTGTTACCCCAACAGTTTTTCGCCTCGTTGGAGTCGTTGGCGGAACGCTCACGTACATGAATTTTATGCAATACTGTTAGTTTTATTTAAAAACGAGCGGCTCTCATGGAAGGGGCGAAATATGTAAAAGTACATAAGTACATTTTTGGACCTTATTTTACGAGATTTAAAATTTGCTTGTAATTTATCTTTTAATATCTCTATCTGATACTATAGGCTAAATAATTAAATTCACATTAATTATTTATACAGAATAATACACTATGTCATAATATTTTTCTATTTTATTACACTTGGAGGGGGGGGGGGGGGGCGATCGTCCCCCTCTGGAACCGCCCCTGCGATGTATTATGTATTTCAAATAGAGGCGGGAGGCCTTACAAATTTTTCAGCCGCCTCTAGTTTTTATATTATGAATTTAATATTTACAAAGAAGTACTTTATTTTGCAACTATAACTAGACCGTTTTTTATATCGTTGTTTGTGAGGAATAACGTTTTAAAATGTGGCCCCATAGACAGTGACAGGCCCTTCACGTTCATTCGCGACGCAAACAAGATCCAGTAAGCACTTCTACACTTCACAGTTCACACAACTTCACAGCAGCGTCTTTCGTTTCGTGATCGAAGTCAATCGCAGTCATTCGGTTGAAATTCGTTAGAATTTCGAACAGTGCATTCCTGACCTGACTTTCAGGCTGAAAGTTTCAGCAGACCATTCGCCCTTAGAAACAATAGCTGTGTGCAGTTTTTCGGATGCTGGCATCAAACTTTCTATAAATAAGGTAAATTATATATATTAAAATAAAATGTCGTACCACGAACCAGAAATTACCAGAAGAAAGCGGTGCGATCTCCTGGAGACATTGAATAAAAAGTACTTATATACATATGTATTATGTATGGTACGTTTCTATATAAGTCAGCAAATGTTTTTTATAACCGCCGGTTTCTTTAATTCTAATTATAGTGAGATTGGTAGAATTAATATTTACGTGTATAATTGTAATTGCGGTCTACAGGAGTGATTGAGGATAAAAAATTAATCGAGTTGGTGGCGCAGCACCTGAGAATCGTTTGACCACGATTCCACCTATTATTCAAAACGCATCGTGCGCAGCGCAACATAGGCGATCATCGCTGCAGAATTGGGAACGACTGGTAAGAAACTCCATACGAAGTCTAATCCAAAAATGAATATATTTAAATTGAGAATATCGTGGTTTCTGACCTTACCAAGACCTAACCCCCAATTTATAAAATAATTTAAACATCGTCTTATCCACGTATTCCGTCCAATAGAAGGTAAAGAAGGATCACGATAAAAAGAAAACACATTCGCTCTTTAACCTTCCTGTTCTGTTCGAATTTATTTAATGCAATCTATTTTAACACTGTACTTGTATTCTGGGGTAGGAATAATCAAACATTCGATATTTTACATATCATTATTTCATGTGTGTAAAAGGAAGGGAATAAACGATTTATTTAAACATTTCAAGTTACATTTATTCTTATATTCTATCGATGTATTCCAAGTTAAAGAAATTCTTATACTGGACTAGAATATTTGACAATCGCAGCTTTGACGATTGGCTCAGTTTCCAGTTGTTGACGAATCGTCGGATCTCGCCACAAGAAGATTGCTGTGTCTGGAAACCCGTATAGGGATATGTGGAGTCAAAGTTTCTTTGACCTTCTTTTAGTTTAGACGTATAACAATCGCTGCATGCTCGTAAGTCGGTAATTGCATCAGGGACTTAACATTGTCCAAATAGAGTGCTGTTTTCATATGCTTTGCCTAAATCGAAGTGGGATGGTATCCCACCGTCGCTATTTTTTCCATAGCGTGCTGTAACAATCGCTAGAATGTTATAATTAACATCCACTAGTGTCGGTAGTAGAATTGAAAATGTCTTTCTAATTCATAAATATCGATTCGCTATTTGCTGGAGCTTGAATATTTATGTTTTCCATCGATCGCTCCTAAACAATTTGGAAAGACAGTACGATTAAAAATTTCCAAACTTATTTCTTTCCATTTTTCCACGTTTGGAAGAGGCTTAGCGTCGTACATTATTTATTGGACTATTGCTCTACACGTTTAATGTACAATTGTGGATGCAGTGGGGTGTCTAATATGATAGTTAAGGTAGAGGAACCAATTAGCGTGCTTTGTTGCAGGACTTCTGGAGTTCCTCCCGCGGTATTCCGGCTCTGCCGCGGATGACGTTCTTTCCGAGACTTCTCGTGGGAATACATGGAGCGATTTAAATCAACTGGACCGATACCCGACGACGATTGGGCAAACGCACCGAACGACGGTTCCTTTGGACGGCTGACCAGTAGCGATGACTTTGGAGGATGGGAGTTCGATCCCTACGACTCGAGGTACGACGACTTCTACACCGAGGACGAGGAAGCGGTTACCGACCCCCGGAAGAATAAGAGCGAGGCGTGGCGGCCAAAGGGGATCTTCGTAGATCCCTGGGAGATCGGCTCAAGGATGGAGGACCTTCCCCGCCAGCAGCACCTCCACAAGCTCGCGGAGGTGCAGAGGACGAGTGCACTACTGACCAAGGTCAAAGAAACCTTGGACACGGTAGCGAGGATGGCTGACAATTCCAGCCACGAGACCGCCGCCGTGAAGGAGCTCCTGGTGGCCTTCCGTGGGACCTTCGGCTCAGCGGAATCGGACGGGCCAGCTAGGAAGCCGAAGGACCGGGAGTTTATAAATCTGCAGAGGCTTCAGGATTCGGGCTCGGAGTCAGACTCCGACTTGGACTGTTTCGCAGAGGGGAAGTCGATGCCTGCCCCTCTAACGCGCATCGGAGGAAGAATGGAGATAGACGTCGCGGTCCCCGGCCCGTCCTCGGCGGCACGACCGCCTCCCCCACAATTGGAGAACGCGCAGACTGCCTTTTTAAACCGCCTGGTGGGCATGATGGGGAGCCTCGACGAGAGGATCACCGAGTTCACCACTGACCAGGTGGACGAGATGGAGAGGAGGGTTGACGGGAGGACGGAGGCCTCTGGGCAGGAGGTGATTTTCTGCGGGGAGGTGGAAGCCCCACCAGCCATGCCAACAAAGGCAGGACAGAAGAAGAAGAAGAAAAAGAAAAAAAAGAAAAGGGGCGTGTCTCCCTCCGTTGCTGCGCCCTGGACTCCTGTTACTTCCTGGACTTCTGTTTCACCCACAAGCCCCCCCCTACCGATGACGAGCGGCAGTTCGGCCATCCAGCCTACGCCGGGCCCCGCGTGCAATGGACAGAGGACATGGGAACCGGTTGCTGGCCGAGAGGCGACGCAGATGTTCTCGGCCGCTCGGGCGGTTCCTATCCCCGCTGCCAAGAAGAGGAAGAAGTCCAAGGGAGTAGCCCGGCCGCAGATGCCGCAGCCACAGATGCTGCGCCCGCCCGAGACTGCGGCGGTGTCTCTAACCGCCGCGGCTGGGCGGGAGAACGAATTCGGTCGTGCGATGGCCAGGGCGATGTCCACTGTGAAGGTGGACGAGCTTGGCATCAACAACATACGACCCAAAAGGTCGGTGACTGGAGGACTTGTTTTAGAGATCCCTGGCGCCGAGGCCCATCAGAAGGCGGTGGCCCTGAAGGCTGGACTGGAGAAGGCCTTACGAGGGACGGGCGTTCGGCTATCTTGCCCTCAGAAGTACGCAGAGCTTCGCATCTTCGGGCTCACAGAGCTGTCCACCCCGAAATCAGTACGGACGGCCGTCGCCGCCGCCGGTGGCTGCAAGAAGGAGGATGTCACCGTCGGGGATCTCCGACGCGACAACAATGGACTGTTTTCAGCGTGGGCCCGTTGCCCCGTTAGGGCGGCAGCAAAGCTCGCGAAGGATGGGCAGGTAACCGTCCACCCCTTCGTGGCGAAGGTGGTGGCCTTAGCGCAGCGACCGCTCCAGTGTCACCGGTGTCTGGAGTTTGGACACGTCCAGCATCGATGCACCAGCACTGTTGACAGAAGCAACCTGTGCTACAGGTGTGGAGGGACGTCCCATAAGGCCAAGGGATGTTTAGCTGCCCCTAGATGCCCCGTTTGCACAGACCTGGGAGTGCCGGCCAACCACAGGTTGGGGGGAGCGGCGTGTAATCCACCCCCCAGGAAGATGATGACCGGGAAACTTGGGAGTGGTCTGGCACCTTCGCAAGCGATCCCTGGGATCCTCCCCCCGGAAACCCCCCCCACTTCGAGGAAAAAGAAGAAGAAGAAGAAGAAAGCCAGGGGAGTCTTGGCACCCTCCGAGCCCCCCGAGAAAAGGAGGAAAATAAGCACCGTTACACGGGCACCTCTGCTTCCAACTCCCGAGGTATTCCCCTCGGTGGTCGCCGCAGGCGCAGCGCCTAGACGAGCGGCTCTGAAGGCGTCCTCCCCGCGAACCTGTCCTGTCACAAACGCGAGGACACTGAGGGAGATGCTGGGCGTTGCTCTCAGGCACGTGGCTCCCGGGACGTCCCCTTCAAAGACTATCGCGGTCGTCACAGCAGCGCCGAAAGCCAAGAAGCTGAAGGTGGCGGATAGTACTGACGAGCCCCCAGCCCTCGTGGTTTCGAAGGATGCTCCGTCCACGGTCGTAGCCGCAGCCCCTTCCGTGGTTGCAGTTCCCGACGTGTCCCTCTCGGTAGCTGCCGCGGGCGTAGCACCTGGACGAGCGGCTCTGCAGGTGTCCCCTCAGGGAGTGTCTCCCGCCACAAACGCGAAGACAACGCGTGACATGCTGGCCCTCGGGCAAGAGGCACCTGGGACTACCGTAGTCATCACTGCAGCGCTGGAACCCGAGAAGTTGGGGGTTGAGGATGGTGGGTGTGCTGTCAAGCCCCCAGCCATCGTGGTTTCGGAGGATGCTCCGTCCACGGTCGTAGCCGCAGCCCCTTCCGTGGTTGCAGTTCCCGACGTGTCCCTCTCCGTAGCTGCCGCGGGCGTAGCACCTGGACGAGCGGCTCTGCAGGTGTCCCCTCAGGGAGTGTCTCCCGCCACAAACGCGAAGACAACGCGTGACATGCTGGCCCTCGGGCAAGAGGCACCTGGGACTATCGTAGTCATCACTGCAGCGCTGGAACCCGAGAAGTGGGGGGTTGAGGATGGTGGGTGTGCTGTCAAGCCCCCACCCCTTGTGGTTGAGAAGGACGATAAGGCTACGGTCGCAAGGGCGACCCCTGCTATGGAGGCGGATTCCGAGGTCCCTTCCGTTACAAGACGATGTGCGCGGGGTGCGCCATCCACGCCGTCAGTCGATTCTCCTATGCCATGAGAAGCACGGCCCGATGGGAAGCTGCAGCGGCGGGGAGGGGAGGGGGAGTGGACAAACAAACATTTACATTATATTACGTTAAAAACAAATATTTTTATGAACTATTGTAAATCTTAGCATGGAAGTATAATCACTTCTAACCTATAATAGTTTCTTTTTCTTTTTTGATGGATTACGTAGGTATATTATTTTGTAACTTTAACTTAAGCATCGACGTCTTTGATTACAAACACGTTATGTATCTCTGGAAGGTAATATTATAGTTTGTCATGAATTTTCATTAATTACAAATAAATGCTCGAGGGAGTGTGGCAGGTAATTTTCCAAGGATATAATTGAAATTTTCTGACAGAATAATTAAACGATTACAAATAGCGAATTCCCAATTTCATAGGTATCTCTGGACAGTAATAATATATAAATCACAAAAATATAAAATAATAATAATTACAAAATAAAAAAAGATGTGAAATCAAAACGAGCTGCAAGTACATAAAATACACAGCTAAAATGCTGTGTTCGACATTTCATTACTCATATCGCAGACATTTTAAATAACCCATCAAAAAGAATCCTATTTACAAAAATTGCGCCAATTATAACAATGGCTATTTATAAAAAGAAAAAAATGTACTAAATAATATTAAGCAGATATATTTTTATACTGCGTATTATACGTAGCACACGCACACGCACACATACACACATTCACGAACGCACGAACAAGAAAGAAATGCAATGTATATACATATTTATTCAGTTTAGCAACACCAATTCGAGGCGCAGCGTGCCACATCTCTGTCATGCGTGGAACGATTTCAGGTTAGGTCGGATTAGCCGGCCGACTAATAAACGATAGCGGTAGCAAGAGTCGACGCATACAGGGTGTCGAAACGTGTGCTTAGCGTCGAGACGCTGTCGCGTCTCTAGATAGTCGCTAATCGTTTAGAATTTCTACAATTTCAGGAGTCGTGAATGGAATGCAATTTCGGTAATTACGATAGCCGATAATCGTTTAGACCCTGTGTAATTTCAGTAATCGCTAATAGATTAAGAATTCTGTAATTACGATAGTCGCTAATCGTTTAGATTTTCTACAATTTCCGGAGTCGCGAATGGAATAAAATTTCGGTAATTACGATAGCCGCTAATCGATTAAAATCTCTGTAATTTCAGTAATCGGTAATAGATTAGAAATTCTGTAATATCGATAGTCGTTAATCGTTTAGAATATCTTTAATTTGAGGAGTCGCGAAAGGATTAAAATTTCTGTAATTACGATAGTCGCTAATCGTTTAGAATCTCTACAATGTCAGCAGTCGGAAATCGATTAAAATCTCTATAAATTTGACAGCTGCTAATCGTTTAGAAATTCTAAAATTTGAGGAGTCGCGAATGGATTAAAATTTCAGTAATATCAATAGTCGCTAATCATTTAGAATTTCTAGAATGTCAGCAGTCGGAAATCGATTAAAATTTCAGTAATATCGATAGTCGCTAATCGATTAAAATCCCAGTAATTACGATAGTCGCAAATCGTTTAGAATTTCTATAATTTCAGCAGTCGGTACTCGATTAAAATCTCTGCAATTTCGATAGTCGCTAATCGTTTACAATCCGCTTGGTCAATGGGTGAAAATACGACAACGACACGTACGCACTAAGAATAGAACAAGAATGCGCGCACAAGTTTACGAAGTGGCGCCCTCCTCGGGCGGGCGAGAAACGCGGACTTTATAAAGAATGCAGAGCGCGCGCAAAACTACACGTGTACACCATAAAGAAATATAGAGACAAAAGAAAACTCGCGACTTTGGCGAAGGGGTGATATGCATTCACATTTCAGAGAAACGACAGCACCGACATCTACCTGAATTCGATTGGTCGCATTCTACGAACGCTCCGTACCGCTACTTATGAAAAAGTATTTGCTACAGATTAGAACGTACAGACGACTCATCGTAATTATATACTAACCAACAAATCACTAGCGAATATAACTCGCAAAAATAATAAAAATCAAAGAGAAATATGCATCCATAACAATCAAAATATACAAATGTGCTTATGTCACTGTGCTTATGCGAGGCAACATCAGATACAAAGAAAACGACGTTAACTCGTCGCCCTTCTAGCTACGACTTGACCCCACGAAACGATCACTCCGTCCCTATATTTCTATGTCCATTGCACGAGTTCGGTTGGTGACGCCCGCCTTTGGCGGGCGGGAAACGTGGCCTATGATAAAAACGACTCGAGTGCGCGCGCGAAACTGGTGATCTCTTAGTTCGAACAGTAAGAGATGGCGTTCAACCGAGGCTTTCTTCAAGCGAGCTTGCTTACACATTTATTTTTACGAAAACTAACGACACTAACTGCTTTCACAGACTACACATATATTTTTAAATTATCAATTTTTATGTTAGTAATTATTTCAAACAACTATTTATCGACATAAACTGAAAAGAACGATTTATTTTTGAACTGATAAAAAATTAGTGCCTGATCAAGAACTACAGTATGGTCTCCGGAATTTATTATTGAACACTCGGAATTAGGGCTCTGCTCACGATACGGGCTTAACGCTGGTCCCGATCAGCGAGCGCTCAGGGAGACAATACTGTATATAGTTCCTTAACGATATTTGGTTTAATATGGAATCTCGTGTAACGGCCCCAAAACTAACTAATATTTATGATTTTTTTTAAAAACAATCGTTAGTATTGGATTCCACTCTTTTGGGATATAGGGAGGCATCTTTAAAGTTACATAAAGTGTCCAGACGTCCCGCATTTGCCCGCATTTGAGCCCTTTATCCCGCATTGAAAAATGTCCCGCAAAGTGTCCCGCATTGGACGCGTAACCTTTTACATTTTCGCAGTGGTATAAAGCATCGATACCAAGTTTATAGACTGAATCTAATATTTTTTTACATGTAGGTATGGTTGCGTATTGGATTAGTCATTTTTTGTCATTTTGAATTCAGATTAGTAACCCCGAACTTCGTAGAGAAATTTACAAAATAAAAATTTGTTTATAATTTTCCATGTTACAAAACTAATTTTTCAATTTGCAAAACTTCTACCCAAATAAGGCAAGCCTTCTAATTTAAAATGATGTCATGTCCCAGTTTTCGAATTGCAATTTATATTGAGAAACCTGTGTTTTCCGATAATGGCTCTTTGGTAGATTTCTGTTTGATATTTCAGGAGATTTTCATAAATTTGGAAACGAAAACGTATCGAATCATTGGAAAGGCGCCTTTCCTGTTTCACTCTGTTAATGTAAACCGCCGCAATGGCAGCCCGTGCAAAATGGCGGCGTTGCGTTACATTTGTTAAAGATCCTGTTGCGTTATGAGTTACGAGGAATATATAAACTGTGTGTAATAATTAAGTGAATAAAACGACAGTAATTAACATGCCTACGCAAGAAGTATCAATTGCGCAACCAGCGGCGCCCGAGGGTGAAGAAAATAATGCACCCTCGTCCCAACCGATCGTGGGCATTATTTACCCTCCGCCGGAGGTTAGAAGTATCCTTTGACGATATTTTGTTAATTAATCAGTAAAGTGTAATCATTATTTTCAGCTAATTTATTAGCAATATTGAAAATAGCGGTATCGGTTTCTGCGACAACCATACATTTAAATATATACAGTAAATTCTTTGGAAAGTAACATTTCGATTTATTATTATTATTCTTGTTTAAACTTTGGGTAATTAATATTGTAGATTGTGCTCGAATATTGTGTGTAATTGGTAGATTTGCTTGTATGAGAACATTGACATTTATATGTTGTACCTTATGTAAAAAATATAGATATCGTCGACAAGACTGCCAGTTTTGTGGCTAGAAATGGACCTGAATTCGAGTCAAGGATCAGGCAGAACGAGCTCGGAAATCCAAAATTTAATTTCTTGAATTTTGGCGACCCGTATCATGCGTATTATCAGCATAAAGTAAAAGAATTTAAGGAAGGAAAGGGTCAAGAGCCAACTCTAGGCTCCGGACCTGGAAAGACGGTTAATCTCACAGCCCACCAGAAACAGCAAGAAATTTTGAAACAGGTCGAACAGCCATTTGTCCCGAAAGATCCGCCCACGGAGTTTGAATTTATCGCAGATCCACCGTCTATCTCCGCTTTAGACCTGTATGTACTAACCAATTTTTTGTTTACTCTATAATCGCGCGATATTTAATATAATAGTTCCTTTTCCTCAAGGGATATCGTAAAACTGACAGCACAATTCGTAGCTCGTAACGGTCGTCAGTTTCTAACTAATCTGATGAATCGAGAACAGAGGAACTTTCAGTTCGATTTCTTACGTCCCCAGCATTCTTTGTTTCAATACTTCACAAAACTCTTGGAGCAATATACAAAGGTGAAACGAAGTTTCTTCGTAAATAATCTCGTATTTATATTATTCCCTCGATTACCGAGAGTTAGCAATTTTCAGGTACTAATTTCACCGAAAGATTTATTACCGCGTCTTCGAGACGAAGGGTCTAACATGGACAAAATTCTGGAGCAAGTTAAATATCGCGCCGAGTGGTTAAAGTATCAAGAAGCTCAGAGACGTAAGGAAGAAGAAGAACTGGAGCGCGAGAGAGTTGCTTACGCGCAAATCGATTGGCACGATTTCGTCGTGGTGGAGACTGTCGATTACCAACAGTTCGAAGTTGGTAATTTCCCAGCACCGACAACTCCGGACGAGGTTGGCGCCCGTGTGCTCATGCAGGTAATGACGCGCGATTCAAATTGTACGTTCATATACCGATCTATCTTTTAAATGTTTAGGAGAGGATAGAAGAAGGCGAGGATGTTGAGATGCAGATCGACAGCGACGGGGACGACGACATGCAGAATCGCACGGAGGGTGAGAAGGATCGCGCTAAAGACAACAATCAAGTGAGCGTACAGTTTAACGAAGCAAATGAGACAAATATTCTCCCGTATCTGCAACGTGGTGCTGATTTTAAGGTACAAGACATGGAGGAGGATTCAAGCGACGAAGACGACGTGTCGCCCCCCGGTGACTCTCACAAGTCGAAAGAATCGAAGCCGCGCGACAGTAATAGTATGCAGCCTCCGCCGTTGCCTCCTACGCCTGGAAATGTTGTAGTGAAGAAAGGATACGATCCTAAGCAGCATGGTAAGTAAAAGTAATAACTCGCAAATAATCTACGGACAAATAGGTACTAATAAATTACGGCACTATCATGTTAGCAGCTAACAAAACTGTGCGCCCCGTTGCTCCCGACGAGTACTTGATCTCTCCGATCACTGGAGAACGTATACCCGCCAGTAAAGTCCAAGAGCACATGCGGATCGGGTTATTGGATCCACGTTGGGTGGAACAGAGAGATAAGCATCTAGACAAGCTAGCTCAGGAGACAGTATTCGCGCCTGGCACAGCAATCGAGGCTAGCTTGAAACAACTTGCCGAGAGGCGTACCGATATCTTCGGTGTCGGCGACGAAGAAACCGCGATTGGTAAAAAGATCGGCGAAGAGGACAAGAAGAAGGACGACAAGGTGACGTGGGACGGGCATACATCCAGTGTCGAAGCTGCGACCAGGGCTGCCAGAGCGAACATCACTTTGGAGGATCAGATTCACCAGATACACAAGGTCAAAGGGCTTCTTCCTGACGAAGAGAAAGAGAAGATCGGTCCCAAACCCGCCAATCGTGCGGCAGAATTGTCGCACATGGCTGCAGCTGCCTCGAAGCCTCAAGCTACGCTGAAAGCACCGCCCAAACCACCAGCTCCAAAACCAGTGCCGGTTCCAACGCAGCCACCACCACCGCCAACCATGAGTATGCCCACTATGGGCATTCCTCAGCCGATGATGCCGCAGCCACCGATGATGATGATGGCTCCTATGCCTCCCATTCGACCACCGCCACTAATGAGTAAGTAAAATCGCGAACTAAAAAATTTTACCTTCAACGGGAAGGAGTTTCTACGTCGTGCTTCATGTTTCTGTTCTGTTTCCCAATTTAGCGCCAGCAATGTCGCCATTTATGCCAACGCCGCCACCTATGCAACCGCCAATGGCGTCTGCTGTGAGTATTTATGAATGTAAAACGATAGTTGATAATTGTGTCTTTACAAGTTTGTTTGAAAATTTTTACTTTGTTTGAAAATTTCTATCACTCGCTCTGTCTCAGATTGGAATGAAGCATCCTTCCGAACCGATGGAAGAGGAACCTCAGGCGAAGAAACTGAGAACGGAAGATTCGCTGATACCCGAGCAACAGTTCTTGGCTAGGAACAAGGTACCGACGCGAATGGATATATGGCTGTCGAGCATGTAAAATCATCTGTTCTATGTTTTTATAGGGTCCTGTACAGTTGAATATAGCCGTGCCGATGATGACTGAGAAGGCAGAATGGAAGTTGAACGGTCAGACACTGAATATTACTTTGCAAGCGAGCGACACCGTGGCGACGATGAAAGCTCTTCTTCACGAGCAAACGGGTATGCCACCTGGTAAACAGAAGCTGCAATATGAGGTGCGGGATAAAGTACATGTCTTTAAAAGATCAAAAGATATTATTTCTGAACTTTCGTCTAACAATAATTATTATTATTTTCCAGGGAATGTTCTTTAAGGATAGCAACAGTCTTGCATATTACAATTTAACATCTGGTAACGTAATTAACCTTCTACCGAAGGAAAGAGGTGGTAGAAAGAAGTAAAAGAAATATCTAAATAACACAAGGGTTTGAAAAGTTTATCATTATCATTACGTAAAAATGCACGAACTATTTCCTAAGGAATTGAAAAATATATATATATTAATTAATGCCATCCAACTAATCCAATTTCATTCTTTATTATCATCGTTCGCTTTATTCTACAACCATAATAAATTAGCATTCAATAAATTAATAATATGTTATAGCAAAATTGATAAATATACACGTATAAAATCATTTCTGCACTTAGCTTTACCTTGTACTGTTATCAGTAAGCCATTAGCGATTCGTGGTTAGCTAGATTATCCAATAAAACGTTAAAAAGAGCACTTGCAAAATATATAAGATATATATTTATAGCTTCTTTTCTATCGCAACACTTACCGGGAAGATTCTTAATATCTTCCTCCTAAAAGCCACTGGTTTCTTTCTATCAGAGATTCTCGAGAACCTCCATATCCACACTTTTAATATCTTCGAGTGGATTAGCTTGAAACGAAAGTTAGTCGAGCCTTTTGATGTTCTCGGTGGAAAAGCAGTTTCGCTAAAAATTGCTTTAAAAATATCGTATAAAAATCTATCACGCGACAGAATGGAATCCTTCGTAAATGCTAAAACGCTTTGCTACCCTCTCCTAATATTATGCAATATGAAGGCCCCTTCGTGTTAATGATTTCTCCCGACTATCACACCCTTTGCATCCTTCAATTTGTACTTGGCTTCTTTCTAATCTGCTCGACGATTTTTCGATAACGCGCAACCATCGATTTATATATCTAAAAGAAACAGAGAATGCGCACATAGAAGAACACGAATTACTTGATGTAACATAAAATCCATCTGCAACTTACTGACTCCGCATCGTCGTAAGGACGACAAACGAGCTTTGGTTCTGGCAAACAGCGTGTTACCTCGCCAAAGTTACATTCGCTTTTTGATAAAACGTGTTTCGCTTGATAAGCTGCGCCTATCATGGCCGAATTCGCTATTTCCTGTGAAATTTGATCAATAGCACACCGAATAAGAATAGATTCTTGACATTTTCTCGCTTGATCGGGCAGCCAGAAAATTACAAATCATTTGAACTGTTTCTAGTATACGTTACCGAAAAATCTCATATTACCGATATGTACACTGGTGAATTGAATACGTCGGAGAGCACTTGCAGTATAGCTTTATTCGCAGATGCACCTCCCGTTGCAACGATGCGTGTATTTGGTCCTGTAATCATTTAAAGTACCGCGATAGTCGATGATTTCATAGCGCAGGATCTCTCCCAGTAGGAACTGTTGAAATTTCTCGTCTTTCCTTTTTCTACTTACCGATAACGAAACCGAAGTCCTCGGCGTGCGCTCTTTTCGCGACGAATTGTCCCTCGATCAGAGCTCTCACCTCCACTTCCTTCGAGCTGTAGCGCGATATCTCGTCGTTGGCTTTGTTGAATCTATGATCGCCGATGATGGGCGGCAGAATTTCTCGCGCGTCGAAATATATAGCTAAATTCCCGAAATTACCCCGCGGCGTGCTTTCCAGCAATTCGTTAAAAATTTGCCAAGAGCCTTGCGCTGCGCTGTCGCGTATCCGTTCGCGAGTTAAAGATCCATTTTTAAAGCTGAAAATTTGCAATCGCTGTATCCTAACGTTTGAGTCGTTAACATCTTTCTAATACCGATTTAATCGAATAATTCTCAGTTCCCAATACTTTTAGTTTTTGTCTAGTTTAGTCTAGTTTTTGAAAATATTTAAATTTTTGTGATGCCTTTTTGGTTCGTTATTTGACTCCTGCGAATCTTAAAGGACCACTTCGTGCGAAAAAATTACGCACTACTGCGAATACATATTTTGGTATTAATTCCCAAAACGGAGAAGGATCCTTTAGATTTTTCATTTGAAATAACAGAAATGCCAAAATAAGATTCACAATTCATATTCAGTTTTCGTGAAAGGTTTTCTAGTATCTACTAAATAATTGAAAGTAGCCTGTTATTTACCAAAGCAGCGCCATGTAAGCATCATCGTCGATAGGGTTGCAAAAAATGTGGCCCTCCAGAGCAGTTTTCGGTTTGTTCAGCCACAAGAATAAAGTGTCGCTTGTTCCTAAGCTGCAGGCGATATCTCCTTCCTTCAATCTCATTCCTGTACAAGCCGAGAATTCTTTTGTTATTTACTATTTCCAAATCGAAAGAATACGGCGATCGACATCTTCAGCCACTACTTCGAAAGTCCATAACTATACATTCTACTCGAAGATACGGTATTAACGTTGGATCTCTGAAGCTAGTAGCTGCAGTGCTGAAGAAATATTGGAATACAATGCCAAAATGCCATCGCACCCTTAAAATCTCATATCCAAAAGTCAATGATCGCGATAAAATAATAATATTGCTACATCAGTATTGGCCATGAAATGCCATCGAGTTGAAAAACTCCACTGCTACGAGATCAAATCCAAGCAACGTTCCACTCCGAGTAACGTTCTTCGAGTTCACCTTACGAAAACTGGGCGCACATGGATCACCTGAAATACCAAAGGACTCTCGAAAAATCATTCACCGACTCTGACCAGCGGTAAATTATAGTTCGCGTGAAAAATCTCAATGATTTCTCGCGAGAGCGAAAGTCCCGCGCGTCTGTGCTCGGCGATTGGACACGTATTTGCAAGTTGGCATGAATATTCACGAGCAATCGAGCACGAGCAAAATCAAGACTCGTAGTCAAAGGAGGAAGTGGTGCGTAGAAATTAATAGCGTCGGTGGGAGGAGGAAGAAGTATAGAAGAAAATTCGTATCCGCGTGCGCTTACCTATCAGAGAACCTGAATTGTCCCCCGTGAACGCAGTTACCCTGCATGCCTCGTCGAAGCCGAATCTCTCCACGAAATAGGACGAAATTGGGCCGATATTGCTGCACGAGGAAACAGGTTTACCTAGTTTTTCTCTCAGACCCGGACCACAGGCCTGAACGAACAGCAATCCAGAAGTGAATAATAAAAAGAAACGAGGATACGTGGCGCCTTATTATTATTATCTAATGCGCTGACTCTTTTAAGTGACTAGCGCCGTGGTAGTACCTGCCCTGAATTAATTTTCTGGCCGCAGGTGGGCGTCGAGTTTAGACGTTCGCGATAATTATCTTTTAATGCAGTTCTAACGAGGGAAGTTAGGCAACACGAAAATTCAGAAAGTTATGCAACTTTGTGTGCAAGTAGAGTAGTCCATCCGTAACAGAAACCTATTCAATTTTTAGGCCGTGATGAGATTTTAGGGGCTCCAATCACCCCTTGAGAAAATGCAGAAATTTTTGCGTGGTAA
This sequence comes from Andrena hattorfiana, assembly GCA_944738655.2. Taxonomy (NCBI): domain Eukaryota; kingdom Metazoa; phylum Arthropoda; class Insecta; order Hymenoptera; family Andrenidae; genus Andrena; species Andrena hattorfiana. The sequence goes on from OX122894.2 coordinate 273,892, forward strand.
AAATTACATCTTTTTTTATACCTATCTACAGAACTGCGTAAAAATAATTATCGAATTAAAGATTGGTGGTGTGAAATGTATGAATTTTTCGATAATTATTTTTACGCAGTTTTGTAGGTTTAAAAAGCAAATGCAACTTTTGTTTAAACTTTTTTACGATATCAAATATTAAACTCGCGCTATGGCGCCAAAAATTAATATTAGTTACGGGAGTGCCTCGTGTGAACGGCCTTTACTTCTATCGTTAGACTGAAAATATAATACTTTATTATATAATATCTGCCACTATACTAAATACGACTGCTTGGAATATTCAATGAAAAATTAAATATAAATGGATGACAATTTACCTCTAACAGGACGTCATCCCAATCTTTCGTACGAATATCGAGCAAATTCATGCCAGACCCATCGGACAAATCGATGGGTGCGATATCCCCCAGAAACAGGGAAGCGAGAAAGCTGCTGATCAAAGAAATTCTCTGAAAACACATGCAAGCATATTAATTCTGAAAATTTCAGTGTACATACTGTCTTAAATGTTTCGTTGCAAAGAATGCGTATTAGCAATCAGTATGCAGCCACAGATCCACATATCACACAACTACATGTTAGACATTTGTTCAAACAGAAAATTATTCGTTAATCAGGAGACACGTTAATTCGAGCACTTCTGTTATATTTCATCTGTTTCGATCGAGGTTACTTCTCACGAAGATTATCGTTTATTAGAGCAGTGTTTCCCAACCATTATTGAGTCGCGACCCCCTCCCCCGTATAATCTAAGATAAATTTAATAAGGTAAAGAAAACACATTAAAAATTGTTATTTTAGATAATATAATTCTAACTTGTTGAGAGTAAAAAAAACCGTGGGGACTTGCCAGAAAACACTTGGCGACCCACCAGTTGGAAATCATTGCATTAGTGCGTTTTAATCAGAAAGAATTGGTTTATCAAAAAATTCTATAACTCTTCTAAAAACTTTTACAACATGCGAGTACATAGTTGGTATTCCGAAGTTTCTCGGTTAATGCTGCTCGCTCGAGAAAAGATCATAGCGGTAGCAGTGAAAAGCTACAGAAAATTCATGCATCCGAACCAGTAGGACCGCACGCACCGAATATCTCGATCGATTTTCCGTTCTTTGATTTTTTTTCAACGAAGCCAGCAGTTTTTTTTAGTATACCTCAGTGTTGCTGTACGCCCCCGACCTCCTGCGTGCTATTTTCGCTATCTGAGGTCCTGAGAATCTCTCGTACGCCCGTGATCCCGTTATCTCTGCCAATTTCTGCAATCATATTCGCGAACCTCGTACCAGGGCTAATCGATTAGCGTATTAATCGATGCGCCGATTAATTATGAATCTGAGCCGGATGGCACTGGCTGTTCCTTCGGCAGGTATCGTTTAACTCCGTAATTTATAATATTACCGCGGAATAGAAGAAGTCGCGGTGGTGTAAAAACGGTAAAATATTTGATTAATTGCATAAAGGTCAGCAGAAGTTCTCGACGTCCAGATGCGTTTAAAAATAACGGAATGGGTAACGGCCCGTTGGGTAAGGCTTTTACCCTTTTTCCCCGACTATCATTCTGGTCGTCGACGCTTTGAAAAAAAAAATATGGATAGGTATAGTATATAGTATTTCGAGCCGATACGATCTAGGATTTTGAACGAGAGAAAAGGAAGACTATTGGCGGGGACTGCGACGAATGTAAATTGCGAATTAATTCTTTGGCTCCGATGAATATTCATAGGAGTTACGGTTAAAAATTTCTGCGGAATGGCTCGCGTCTATTTTTAGGATTCTCTTCGATTCGATTTGTATGGTGGCCTCGTGCTTTTCGGTAGTGTAGGTGCACTTGTGGTTAGAGAAGAGGGTTGAGCCTTGAAATTTAAGAGAAGGTTGCATACTTGAGGACCACCCACGATTTCCTCCAGAATATTGCACTCCTTGGTCGTGCTGGAGTCCATCCACACAGGCGACGGGGTCACCGAAAATGATGTGATCAGCTGCTCGTGCAAGAATTTCCCGGGATCCAGTTGCCGCAAGTGATTTCGACTGCTCTTGCCCCAGTAAACTGTGCCATGTTGCTATGCAATTATGGACAAAGATAACGTTATCGATGGTTTCGTTTTTCTCTCGAAGCACAGCAAAATCGTCGCGGCTGTAAGGATCGAGCGTTGCGAAATTTCTTTCGATGCTGACCCGAACGAAAGGGGCACTTGCGATCGAATTTTACTTTTACCGCCCGATCAAATTAAAACATAAACATTTGGGTGAAAAGAATATTAAAATATATGGATTTTGAATAAAATACCTATATAGGTTTTCATCCGAGTTGAATGATCGGTATCATTTCGTTTCGGTGGCTATAGTTTGGCATAAAATGCATTTTTAATGAAGAATATTAAGGTAGAAAAAGAGTTGGAAAAGGTGGATTTTCATTTATCGATCGTGGTATCGGTATGTCTACCTAAGTTTTGATGGAAAAATAATTTTTACCTGTGCGCATCCAGAAATGGCGGCCACTTTGCTAAAATCCACGCCGCAGACACGTAATTTATCGAGAATCATGTCCAGAGCTTTCACCCACATCAGAGTGGGTACCACCACCAGGTGTGGCTCTTCTTTTTTTTGAATAACTCCTCCATATGTTCTAAAACATCAAATTCACTCGAGGAAAGCTGTACGAATAATTTGAGAACGAAATTTTAATTTCTAAACTGCAAAGCATGGAATAACGAGGCACTCTGGTTGCCATTTGTGTATCAAGCGCTCCGTTAGAAGACTCAGAATTCGTTTAATTGTGAAATTTCTAGTACTTAGCACGTTAACGTTCTATCTTCGTTTATTCAAACTCTTAGCTATATAACTTAGAAATACATCTACAGTTCAGATATTCTCCTCCCATAATAAAAGCACTTGTAATTTCTAATCTTCCTTTACAAACATTACAACTTTTTTTCTCCACAAATCTACTTTAAATTCGTAACAAAGCGTACCTAAATTCAGGCAGATCATTGTCGAATTGGACGCTGGTCTCGCAGAGAACACCAAGATTATTATCAACGACCACTGCTTTCAACTGGAACGGTGAAACGTGGCTAAGTTAGTTCGCATCTCGGTTCATTAAGTTCGTATTACAGGCTCTGTTCGATTTATTGCACACGACGCGGTATAAATAACATCCGACAAGGTTGCTCGAAAGGAGAAACGAAACTGCACGGAGTGGCCCATTAGACACGCTACCCGTAAGGTATTCGAAATATCACTCCGAGAGTTGAAATTCGAAAAGTAATATTCTCGCCGGGCCGAATGAATATGCAAACGATCGCTTCGCGATGGGCAAACATGCAGTTTTACACGTGCCGTTTGCCCTGCAGAAACGTTTACACGTCTAGCTGGGAATAAGAAGCGTGAAATATTTCGACGCTCGCACTCGTCGTTATGCAAAATCACCGCCACTTCTTAACGGGTGAATTACGCCGGATTCGAGCGAGGATTAACGGGCAGATAAAAATCGTGTCCCATGAGTATCGATTACACCGATAGTGGCGTGCTTTTCTCCCGATGCGCACGAGAATTTCGCAATTTTTTATCTCTTCGCCTGTTTTTCGACCGCCTCTACTGTTCCGCATTTTTTCTCGTTAAGGAGATACACTTCTCTTTCGCGCATCGTATCGCTCCGCCACTCGGTGTTATCGTGGCATTAGATAATTGTGACCCAGCGTGCGCGGGCGAGTCACTTCGTGAACACTTGTATAAATCGACGAAGACCGTCAAGCGTTTAACGAAAAATTATATTTCGATTACATCAATGTTCGCTACGGTTACGTAATTTATTGTTTTCCGAAGTTTTCCGAGGATTAGTTTCGTCAGATCTTCATAAACAATAGGTTACGTAAGTAGCCGACCGCGGTATGTAAACGGGAAACGTCACGAAACGATTACTAATATTTGCTAGTGGCGATAAATTCGCCCCGTGAGCCAAGAAAATATTTAGCCTAAGGGGTACGATAAGTAAACGGCCCTATTTACTTATGATTTACGTACTATTTTATGATAATAATATACAATATTCAATGACAATCTGCGTCCACGTGAAAAGGAGCAGTGAACTCTGCATAATTACGAGTACATTTAATTACAATATCCCCTGTAAAAGAACTCTTCCACGAGCACGCGGTTCTTGTCGATTCGAATAAAACGCGCGTAACCGAGCGTATGCGCGCGCAACGATGCGCGCTGGAAACCAGTGACCGAGCATCGGTGGGACACAAAAGAAAGAACGACTGTACGGACCAACGAATGTCGACTTCCTGCGCGTTACCGTCCATATGACCACGCAGGCTGTTTCCGCGTGGTAAGCGAAGCTCGGAAGCCTGGGTAAAAAATCGTGGGCAGGAATGAACGATAGAAGAGGAACGGGTGAAACGAGGCTCGAACGCACGGTATACTCTGCCATCCGTGGCTAGCCTCGACGATATGGTTTTTGCACGGCGAGCAAGGGTACCCAAATGTCACAAAGATTACTCGCTACAGACTATTCGATTAGTGGCGAGAAGTGGTTCGCCAGGTCGCACGGTTTTCAGAGGAGTTTTACCTGCTGTGTGCTGAGATCTAGCCCTAAGTATGTCGCGTTCGAAGCAGCGCCCATATTTCGACCGTACACTGACACGCGATGCGACGAAACCGTGAAACGAGCACTGTACGGCAAGGACGCAGCGGGGCCAGTCGGGTTTCGAGCAAAATCGAGGCACGATTGGCCGTGCTAGCGGCTTTGATAGTCGGGAAACTAATGTACGAATGATCTAAGCTCGTGTGTGGCCTACGCCGGCCCTCGGTACGAGCCGAGGCATCGTTACGCGCTGTTTCGCCCACGTTACAGCGCAACGTGACTGAGTCGGGAGTAATCTTATCGTTATTATTAAAAATATAACGACGGCAGTTGCGTAAGGCTGATTAACGAGCGACGAAAGCCATCCGTGCTGGCATTATTCGTATTTCGATACGTTTCCATGATAATTCTATGCACGGCTGGCTTTCGTCATCCTCGAAGAGAGAGGTTAAGTTCCAGTCGATACTGCTTCCGCAGAGAACGCTGGAATTTCTTTATCGGCGGATGTAAGGCGTAGGTACTCCGTGGGCCCGTTACCTGCGCTACACCTGCTGCGCAAACTTCCCGGTGGATAAAAGTGAGCATGGGAAGGAATTTAAAATTTCTAACGATTTTTTTAGAATGTGTCTTCACTTAAATTTTAGGAACCGATGAATGTCCGCGGCTCCTTCGATATTAACTGTAAACCAGGGAATCCACCGGGACGCTAAGCTAAGCTATGCTAAGCTATGCCATGCTATGCTATGCTTTGTTTTAGCTTAACTTTTGGTGGAAACGGTTTCATAAGAATGTATTGGAATATATATATATAAATATAAGAATGGCTTAGCTTAACTTAGCTTCCGGTGGATTGCCAGCTATCGTGTTTGTAGACTCATATTTGAAGTCAGCTTCAGAATATATCATTACTCCAAATGTGTTTAAATTTCAAATTACTTAAATTAAAACACCCTATCAAGTATTCCTCTGCGAAGCAAGGGAACCACTAAACCGCTCTGTCAGAGTGTATTTACAACCCAAGCCGCACCGAAGACCCGCGAAGTCGCGTCCCAGATAGTGGAAAGTATCGTAGAAGTAAACGCCCCGGGAACCTGGAGCGTAACACGGGGTCCAGACGTACATAAAGCTGCGGCCGAAAAACAATTATCAAGAACTACAAGGCGGGACCATAATAATCTCCGAGGAAGTATCGTCCCTGTAATGTGTGGCATCGTTTTTCTCCGAAAGGCGAAAACGAGGAGCCCGAAGGCGATCGTACAGCTCTCTCGTGCTGTCCGACACTGGGTGGTAGGTCTGGTGCATCGCGTTGCATTCGGTTGTAGCAACGATAACTGGAGTGCAGTGGTGGGCTGCATCGTGGAGGGGCAGAAGTATGACGGGCAGCGGAGGGGACGGGAAGGAGAAAGGAGATTGGAAGGAGAAAGAGGATTGTTAAGTTATGTTAGTCGATGCACGGGTTTGTTTGCGTAGTCGTTGACGGCGGGTACACCGTGAGAGAAGCCGTGGTTGGAGAGAAACAGCGAACGAGGGAGAAAGGAGGGTGGGGGAGAGGTTTGCCGACGAGGGTGCCAGGGTGCCAGGGGGTCTGGCCCAAGCCTGTTTGTCGGTCCCGTTGCCCTATAATCGTGGTATACGGATAATGGTTTGGGTTAGGGGACGCCAGGATGGACCGTGGAAGCTGCCGCGACGGCGGGGAGACGACGAGGAAGGAGATCAGAGGGAAGGAAGTATAGGAGCCGCCAGCAGCGGCGTCGAGACGGAGCAGTTTCGGACGCCCAGGCTCTTCTTCGGTGAGAAGGGTCGGCTGATCACGACCAATCGAGCGAAAGTTTCGCTGGCTCGGCTCGCCCGCAGTTTGGCAGAGCTTTTCTTTCGATCTTTCCCTCGCGTGCCCTACCCCGCGCGATCATTTCTGACTCCACGACCAGAGCCTGAAACGTAATTACCGAGAAAGCCTGCTGGAGAACGATCCGCCGACGCTGAGACCGATGCACTTTAAAAAATGGGCATTGGAAATACTCTCCAGAAGAACTGCAACCTACTGGTGGAGCTGGAACACCTCTCCTCGTTACTATAAGAAAACGATCGAAGCCATCGCGCCCGTCGACCCTTCGGCCAACTGCCGCATCACAGATTTGCATCACAGATGCCAAGGAAAGTCTCACTGTTCACCTGTGAAACGGTGAGTTGAATGCGTGTTTAACGCGTTCGTCGCGTCAAGGCACGTGGACGCGTCGCGGCGAGGGGGTTCGGGGCCGATATTTCGTGTGTTCGGCAAACAAGGGGTTTGTGAGAGTGGCTTGGCCAACGGAGTACAAATTTTTTCGAGGGAGCGTGGGGTTTGATTATCTACTAAACACATGGTCGTCAAGGCATGTATGGGTATACGTATATCGGGAAGGGTGGCGGAGAAAAAAAGAAGGAGGGGCACAGGGGTGGGTGCAGGAGCGGCGGATGGCGTCGGCGACAGGCAGCAGAGCCGCGTCGTCGCCGTCGAACGGACGACGACGAAACGACGGCCCGTGGAGTGAGACGGAAAGGGAGAAAGAGACAGCCGGGCGCCGATCCTAGCGACCGGCCGGCGCTAACCTCGACGCCAAGCCGTGGAGCGTCGCCGACGTCGCCGACGTCGCCGACACTGTCGCCGCCACTGGCCGACCGACGACACGACGAAGACGACGGCGACGTCGTCCACGACCACGACCACGACGTCCACCAATGCAAGAATACTTCTTCTGTTGGCATCGTGGCACCGTCACGACGGGGGTGGGACGTTGCTCGTCGGTCGCCAAGCCGGAGGGCGCCCAGCCCTACTCAACCTCATCCCCCTCAGCGCGGACCAACACACGCTCGCCCCGTACTATCAGCTGAAATTCCCGATCCTGAATACGTCAATAGCGTCGTGTTTTGTCCAGGAATAATTATGAATCTATAGCGGCCGATATATCCGGTGCCGGTGCGTCTTTGCTTCAGCCACCCTCCTTCGTCCTCGGAGGATGGTGGTCGGTTTTATGCTTTCCATTCAGATCCCGCCGATATCGATCACATCGCTGGGTGGTTTTGAAATCTACCCGCTTGGGAATGTTTTCGCGTCGTATCGTCAGCGAGTCTTTTGATACGGGGAGAGGTAGGTACTCCGCGTCCGTGTTTGTCTATTGTATAAGTTATAAGAGGACGTAGCTACAAGCGAATGTACTTTTTATAGTCACCCCTATTCAAAGTTTATTGCTCGATAATTATGTATACCCGTAGAAGTAAGTAGGTTCGTTTAGAAGATTGAACGTTGATCGATTCCTGGAAAACATTTCGATGCCGATTCTACGGTGACTAGATAGCATCGGGAGTCACCGCGCCTCTGGTTCCAGAACGATAACTCATTTTTTCGGTGGATAGAGCCTGGCGCCTGTGTGTATAGAGACGCTCCCTCCGTGGTACCCATGTTTTAACCCATGCCAGCGCCTACCACCCCCGGCGTATCCACGAAAAGTAGAGGCGACCATTGGGGCGGAAGATGGCTAGGACGGCTCCAGCGTGGGGCGCCAAGTGTTTTGATGCTTGTTATGCGAAGGGGAGCTTGATAAACAACGAGTTGGAGAACGAAGCCGGACCTGGATCGTCACCTACCACCCACACTTGAAACCGACATCCGACTGACTGGCTACGATCGTGTCATTACAGGAGAATTGATATCCCGATGCTGTAACGTCGCTTCTTCCTTTGCTCGGTACAACGTCGCCGGCGGGGGTGGACGACGGTGCTCGTAAAAATGGAATCGCTAACGCGCGTTGATTGCCCGGCGACAAATTGAAATCGGCGGCATTGTTGTACACGCGATAACAGGAGAGATGTAAATATATCGGGGCTCCAACGATCTTACTCGTTTATCATGCTTTGCTCGATGATGCCGCATTGAAGGGAATGCGAGGAACGAAATGTTAGTAAGGGGGCTTTATAGGGGAAGGTAATTTGCTCGTTATATCCTGCGTACAGAATCAACATCAGACTGACAAGTCGGAGATTGTTAGCTCGTAGCTAGATTCTGTGGAAACTTTGGTAACTGTAGATGTCTTTCTCGCCGGTTCTAACAAATGGTAGAAGGTAGTTAGATTTTGGATCGCTCAGGCTCGCTGGATAATTTATAACGTTGCATTCCAGTGGGACGGAATTAGATGCACTAATGATCCTTCCCATTTCGTTTCACCCCATCGCTATCATTATCCGCGTTCCGCTCTTGCGAACCGTCCAAAAGGAACACATTTAAACGCATGTGTCCGACGGAAATAGTATTCGACTTTTAACGAAACGAGCGAGCACACGCTTCGTATTTATCTACGTATTTGCCAGTGGCGCGAGGGTGAGCAGCGCGTAAAATTGTTTGCAAATATGTATTTGGCTTTTAATAGCTACACAGAATAGGGCAGTTGGAAATATATTAGACAATCCTATAATTAGACTATAATTAGACAATCCTATACCTTAATATAGCAGTCAATAGTACTTATACTTTGCAGACTACAAAATTTGATAAAATCGTGATATTAGTATTTTCCTAAAATCTTATACTCAACTACTTCCCCAAGCACGAATTCCTCCAACTACTTTCAGTAGTACGTCTTACTAACTACAAAAGTATCCAGCAAGTATTAAACTTGATCAATTTCCCATGATAAGTGGTCCGCGAGACAAGGGTAGTAAACGAAGGCAAACAAGACAACGTTCCATATATTACCCATCAAAATCATACGTAACGTACATACATACCTATATGTAACGTCCCGATCGATGCTGGAATTCGTAATCGGCCTGCCCGATACCGCCGAAATTTCCGCCGTGTTTACGGCAACGAGGACTGTCGATTATACCGTGCGAGCCGAGCCACGGAGGGAGGGTGGAGGATGCCGCTAGCACAAATGACATTGTTTATCTGCAGCTGGGCTGGCAAGCGGGGGATGGAGAGCAAGAAAAGTCTCCCGTATACGGTTAGTCGTTCGACTTCACTCGGTCAAGCACCTTGGTGTGTACGATTCCTGGCGTGTTCCTCCTCGTTGGCCATGCATGAACGTACATCCACCCTCCCCTTTCCCTCTTTCGCCACGGTCTCTCTCGGGCCACCGCCAACCCCCCGCCGATGCACGGGTACGCGAGTCTCGCACACACGCGCTCGCAAACAGGGCGAGCCGGGGACCAAGGGGGTAGCACACGTACAGGGGCGCGTACGTGTGTCGCGGAATGGCGTCAAGATCCGCGTCGCCACGTTACTGGCGCGCCGCTGCTGTGTCGCCGCGAATTCGCGCCGGACGAGGCCGCCCTTAGGCAACAGACAAGCACAGGGGTGAGCAGCAGCAGCAGCAGACAGGCTCCAGTCGTCCTCTCTAACTACGCTACATATTGCGTGGTCGTCGGGCTCGCGGCCAGTCGACGCTCGACGATCAACGGAGCCGGTCTTCGATTTGTTTATTCCGATTCCTCGCGTCTCGCCCAAACACGTCGACGGAGTTCGATACGCCTCGTTCACCCCTTGGTTAATTCGCCTGTGCACGCGAGAAGGATCGTCAGACATGACCGGGACGTAACGGCCCCGCGGTGGCCTCTCGCGCTGCGCGCCGTTCGAATTTCCCGCCCCGGGCGAGAACACTGTGCCGTGATTTCAAGTGCCCGCTGCGCTGTTAACGAGTTACTCCGCTTAAGCACCTTTGAGCACGAGGTCTGGGGAGTTCTCTTCGCGACTTTCAAGATGACGATGCTGCGGAACTACGGAGGAAGGATCGAGGTATATACCTACGTTTTGTTTCGGGGGGTTTTCAGGGAATCAAGGAGACGCTAATTTTATATTTTGTAGAATATGTAGCTATACAAATGTTTTGTTTTGAACGTGGTAGTAAGTTGTGTGATGAATTTATGTAGTTTGTAGCTGATTAGTTCCGAGTGATTGGAGCTTTTGAGTTTTGACACATTCTTGGAATTTGGGAATGTACGGTTCCTATAGGATATTATTATGTTGTACTTGGTTGATATGAGTTGAGCACGACGGACGGGAGAATTGTTACTAACTTTCACCTTGTTTTATGTTTAGTGCATTGAACTGTAGATCACGGGAGACGTTGCTATATGTTCTACCTGGCATTCCGGCACGGCGCATGTGCGACAGTTGACCAATAGCGGAAGGTCGTCGTTGCAACAGGTAAGAAATGATGTGAGTTCAGTGATACCGTGTGAGTAACAACCACGTGGGTAGAAAGGAAAAATATGCCGAGTATTTCTATCCAGTTCTATCGTTATGAAACTCGGGCTTTAATTTAAGAAACAAATATTTCCATAAGCCCCGATACGACGTGGATTCTTATCTCTATTTTTTCGCGATCATACTCAATGCGCTGCGAAAACGTCCCTGACTCAAACCTCGGTAATTTAATCCAGACCACGATAAGTTTAGTATCCTAGAATTCTACCACCTTTCAATCTTTTTGTGTTTTTATGAAACATTTACATCTTATCGCAGATAATATACCTAACTTGTTCAGAGCCCCTTCAGTCAACCATTTTTCCACACTTTTGCCATACTGCATTTCCATACTTTTCTTTTACACGAGGCAATATCTCCAGCCGATTTTCCATTTAATCGCGATGACTTTACGCGTCAGGCATCAGGATTAACGAGGTTTTATAGCGAAACGATAAAACTCGATTGTGTAACGATAACTTTTCTTTCCTCGGTTTTAAAATTACGTTATTTACGTTCCGCGTTACGTTATTTATATCCGTGATTTCCACGTGAATGCACGTAGATACGCATCGGAACCTTCGATATTATCGTGACAGTAACGTCGACGTTCCGTTCCGTTCATCTTATGCATACAAGGCGCATTCTGATAAATGACGTTGAAGGAGAGCGAATATAATAGTCTCGTGGAATCGACGAGTCAAAGGGTTCACCTTCCCAACATCCATTTTGCTAGAAATCATCGCATTTTCCACGTTCCCTTCACCTTCGATACTCAAAAGCACATTGAAATTCTTGGAACGTCTCCGCCACAAACAAGTTAATCCCATTACACCTCCGTCATAAAACACCAATCTATATTTCGCGTATAGTAAACATCGCAGGATTAGAACCGTCAAACAGCGCAAAAGTATTTAACAGTTCGAAACAGCGCACGGAGCATCAGGCGGCGATATTAATTCCTAAGTCCAAGTGTTTTACACCACCGGAGCCGGCATGGAACACCTCACAGCGATCGCTGAACGCGGCACTGTCGCCGCGGATGAACACGCGAATATAAGATTCTAAAAGAGCATGACCGTTCCCCGAGCAACATCAAATACAGCCGATGAGGCCCCCTCTGAAATATTAAATTCTCTGTCGCCGATGCGCACAATTTCGTATGCACGCACCTCGGGCATACGTGCTCTCCGCGGCACCTCGCCTCTCGTCAACTACCCAGTGTGCATGAATAAAGATGGTGCTGGTTTTGCTAGCAGCCTCGTACGCGAGCTTGCGAAGCGACAGAGGACACGTAAGAGGAGTGGAATATAGCGATGGGACCGATCCTGTACGCAAGCGCATCTCTCGAGCCACCCTTGCGTTAGGCCACTCGTCGGATCAGAATCTTGTGAAAAAGGAACCGAAGCAAAGAGCCTCTAGCGGAGCTAGAGCGACCATCAGGGGATCTCATCCAGCTCTGTAGAAACTAGTGGGAGCTAGTGGGAGCTAGTGGGAGCTAGTGGGAGCTAGTGGGAGCTAGTGGGAGCTAGTGGGAACTGTTTCCGAGTGTGTCGCGTGTTGCTCCCATCGCTAGTGGCGGGTATTCATACGCGTTATGGCCAAAGAGAAATGATGGGCGAACGGAGGAGAGAGAGAGAAGAGAGAGAAGAGTTGGCGGGAGAGTGCACCGAGTTTCGGGGGGCAGGAGGAGGAACGGGACGGACAGGCGCCTACGGCGCGGATCCGAGTGGCGCCACCGCTAACGTAAGCGTCAGCGTTAGCGCCGGTCGCGCGTCCGGACCGGCCCGATATTATCCAGGAAGTTACGAGCCGCACCTGTCCCATCATACCTCTCCCACCCATCGGGCCACGTCGTCCTCGTCGCCGCTTTTACGCAGGGCCGTCCCCTTTACGCGCGTCCCCAGGTGCTCCCCGTCGGCTGCGCGCGGCGGCGTGGAATCTTCCGGTCGACCTGGTCTCCTGCGGGCATAGAAAAACCGCCGGATATAAGGTCGACGCAGCAGAATTCGGTGATTCCCCGGCGGGTGGAAACGGGACGACGATCGGAATAATTGGCCATGGTACGGTCACCGAGGACGCGGTCGTTTTTAGCGTGATCGCCGGGATCGGGGCTGAACAGTTCCGTCGGATGTCTCCGTTCGAAGATCGGGCTGCCCAGGTTCGAGGTTTTCAAGCGCGAATGGGGTTTCGCTAGGCGGGGAATATCTACTCGCCCTACACGCCCTACTCGCCCGGAGGCTCGAAAGTGCAGAACCGGTGGCCGCACCGCGGCATGTAGAGAAGTGTCTAAAAGCGGCGCAGACCGGAAAAATAAATGTCCCGCCTTGTTTTACGACAAAGAATTAAGTAGGGACAGGCGCCAGCGGCCGTAGACGATCGCGCACGGTCCGGTGAACATGCTACGCCGTCGCCCAACACGGTGCAAACCGGGTTTTTCCATTTGCAAACGGATGTCGTTTAATGCCCTCCGGCGTCCATCGAACGCGCGGAAACGGTGGCCGAGCGACAGGTGGCTAGACCGGGTCTCGAGAAAGTGGATCGAAATATCGGCTACGCGAATTCGCGATGCCTGCTCGCCCTCTAATACTCCGGCTAATATCGTGCTAATGGAATAACCGTGTTTCCATCGATAATATACGCCCGCTCGGCTCGTTTCGTTACGCGAAACTGACTGGCGCAGCCACGTAACCGAGGAGTGGTAAATAGCCCGACGGGCACGGATGCACGGGAATATAATTTCCAAGTTCGGCGGCCGAGGGGAGGGGGTGTAGAAATTTTGATGATCGGTCATTTTGACACAAGCCTCGAAGCATCCGTCCCGGTTCATCGGGGGCCGAACGGGAGACAACCTTCCGCCGGTACCGAGAATAGCCCGAAACGTCTCCGCACTTGGCGGAAGATGAATTATAGCGGAATCGTGAGTAGCCGCTTCGAAGAACGACGGCGATCGCTCTCGTCGACGCGGTCGGAATTTGGAGCGTTGACAGCGGCGCCGTCGGACTTCGGAGCGCCGCGTCCAAAGAAAAGTATCGGCGACCCACCGGCCACCGCTCGCCTCTTTGCACGCGCGAAAAAGTTCAACCGGAGGCGTATACGCGTGTTCCGGCCTGCGCGCGCACGTCACGGAGATTTCAACGCGTCGATCATTCTCGTCCCCTTATTTTCCAACATTCCGGGAGACCGATGTGTCCATGCTCGGGCGAGAAGTATCGTAACTTCGCATCTTCTTAAGGGGTTGGACCACCTTGGTCAAGAAATATCGCATCTTTGGGAATTTATCTCTAAGTGACAAAAACACTTTTATCGATAAAAATTTTTCAATGACAACAGAGACATCTTTGAATAATACTAGGTATACAATTTCTTTTCAAATATCAAAACAATCTGAGAACTTTAAATGCATTTGTTCACGAAACCATGGATTTTTCTACAATTTTGCAGACATATTCTTAAATGTATTCTCTACCGTCCGACCATCAATTTTTTCGATTGGTTGAAAAATAACAAAATAGGCACACTCAGAAGCAGAAAGCCCATTTTCGTGTGTAAGCCGAATATTTCTGTTCCCCTCGCGACGCATCGATAGGGCCAAATATATTCACCAAGGGCGTCTTTGGGCCGCGGTCTGGCGAATATCTCGATCTCTCGAGAGATGTCAACCGATATGCATTCTGCTCCCTCGTTCGCGGCGCGTTCCTTTCTGCATTGTTCCAACTGGGCGCCGGTGTTTATGTTAGGCCGTCAGCGGCCGCCTGTTCTAGCGATCGCTCGCCGCGCATTTCTACGGTCGATTCCGACAGGCCACCAGTGCCATCGGCGCGATATGTCAACAACGGCGCCATGCACCGCGTAGTAGCGCAAGGGAACGCGAATAATTTTCGTGTTTGCAAATATAACGTAGCAAAAGTACGGCTGTTCCTGTACCTGTTCTGCTCCCCTACGCAGGCCGTTACGAAATGGGCGTTCTCCGCGGCTTATAATTTCGGGCCCTAACCCCGCTGAAGACGAAGGTATAATCACAGACCAGCCGATGGGACGACTAACCCCCGCCCGCGCATTTTTCTTTCTTTAGGAATGTTAATAATGTCGTAAAGCGTCGTCGTGCACGGAGCGTGCAAGAATCACGCGGAGCTTTTCTGCCCTCTTTTCCTTTTTCTTTTGCGATGTCTTCGTACGACGGTATAATACGCGTAAACTACCTGATGCGGTATCTTAATGGGCTGCGAATAGATTTCGTGAAATTGGCCCGCGAAATTCCACTTTCTGCGAGGACTTGCGGCGTGCAGGGCGAGTTAACGATGATGCATCCGTGATAGATGGGCAGAGGGTATTCTACGAGCAAATAATGGAGATCGGCGGGATGGAAGAGGATAAGGGTTTTCGAAGAACATCTGATCGACGATTTAAACTGCGAAAAAATTTCATTTATTTTTGCAATGCTGAAGCGAGACGAATCTTACGTTGTCTTAACACTTGGTATTATTAATAGAAATTAAAGCGAATATTACGTACAGTGGAATTAATACCATCAACGTAATCTGCGCGAAATCAATTTTTAATCTGAAATAAAAATAAGATCGAGATGAAGATCTTGTGAAACGGAACCCCTCGTGCTTCCTACAGACGAGACCACTGTTGTCCGCCGTTACGTGGCGTCATGGTACCAACTTAGAAGCATCTTTGTCTGTAACGTAAAAGAAGAGCGAAGGGCACCTTGACGAACACTTAATTGGGCCGAGAAGCCGAGGCACCGAGAACGCGGACGGCCCTGGAGAATTCACCGGGCTTTACCGAATGAACGAACGATGGAAGGAGATGAAATCGGAGCAAGACGGAAGGAGAGAAAGAGGGAAAGAGGGAAAGAGGGAAACAGACAGCGAGCGCATGATGGGAGAGGGGGCTGAGGAAGGTGGGAAGGAGCGACGGACAGTTTGCGGAGGCCAGGCGCCTGATTACTAGCCAGCTCAGGACGCCAGACATACGTAACTAAATAACTTCCTAAATTCTATATCATTTCGGATCGGGTTCCAACGGCGAAATAACGTCTAGACGCCGCTGAAGAAAACAGAACACCGGGCGACGGCGAAAAAACAGCGAGCTTTAACGCGTCAAAACGCTGATTTATCCGCCGTAGTCGTTTCCAATATGGGCACCGTGGAAATGAATTAACGGCGTCCACCTTAGCTTGCAGAGCGCGTGATATCGGTTCAAATTTCCTTATCTTCCGGAGGCGGGTGACAAATGGCCAGATAATCCCGAACGGGCGAAATATTTCTATGTCGTGGATAATCTGTGCTTCTCCTCATTTTTTTTTTTTTCGTTATCTTCCCGGCGGGAAGTTTCACTTTGGGCTCCCAAAGGCGCCGAAAATTCGCGAAGGGAATAGGGTGCGAGTTCTCGGGGCTCGCGGATGAGAAATTGAACTCGGAATTTATACCGCCGCATGTCATTCCGGATTTCTCGTAGTCTCTCGAGTATCTCCCTTCGCTATTTATACCTGTCCGTCGAAGGTGTGGTTCTGCTCGAACGTGTGTCGATCTACGTCCGTGAGTAAACGGAGGATAAAGTAATATAACGAGGTCTGAAGGGGATGAATTTTGTTGCAGAACCACCGATGACCACCGAAGCGGACTCTCCCGCGGATTCAGCCTGAAATCGTGTAAGTACCAGAAGCGCAACGCTGTCGCTTGAGACGCAGGAGCGTAATCCGTAAAACGACAGACAATGTACCGTTAAGGAACTAGTTGTTGATCAGGCACTAATTTTTTATCAGTTCATGAAATAAATCGTTCTTTTCAGTTTATGTCGATAAATAATTGTTTGAAATAATTACTAACATAAAAACTGATAATTCAAAAATATATGTGTTGTCTGTGAAAGCAGTTAGTATTGTTAGTATTATATGTATATGTATTTAGTATTATATGTATCATTTTGCTTTAAAAGTCAGTGATCATTATTTAGTTCCACTTTCTTCTTCTGGAACTAATTTTTGATCACCTGAATAAAAATTAGGTTAGGACAGTATAAAATTATAAAAAAATTAAATTTAGACGGTATAATACTAAAAATAAGTTTATTTGGTACTTGCTTTTTAATTAGTATTAGTATCTGATCAAATATTATTTCCTTACCTGCTAAGAAATTAGTTCCCATGTATTTTAGATGATCAAAAACTAGGTCCTCACCTGATCATAAAATTAGTTCCCATGTAGTTTTAGATGATCAAAAACTAGTTCCTAGTCACCTCATTATTCCGTACCTTATAAATAATTAAATTACACTTATTTTCAACTTTTTAAAATTTTTGCTTAAAGTGTAAATATTAATTCATCTTTTAGTATAAAAAAGTCTATGGTTTAAAGTTTTAATAGGTTAAATATTAAATATTAAAGCGAGAAGCCCTCTAAACTGATCATCAGAAACTAGTTCCTTAATGGTAATGTCGTTCTCCTTCCGTCGCGTTATTTTCTAGCATTCCATTGTCATGCGGCGACGGCGGCACGGCGCTCGGGCATTTCCTTTCCTCGAGAGATATCGCGACTGAAATTCGTCTTGGAATGTTGACCCTCCGGGTTGGAATAGTTGGTGGCTGGCGCTGGCGCTACGCAAAGGCGCTGGCGTCAGTCTGCTCGGCCGCTCGAGTAACCGCGACCGACCGGCTGACGCCCCCGTCTTCAGACGAGTCCACCTTGCGCTCTGCCCCCCCCCCCCCCACCTTTCTGGCCTGGACTAACCTCCCCTCGTACGCTTCTTTCCCCTAACCCCCTGTCATCGCCACCCTCCCCTCTCCGCCGCGCTTATCCTGCCGCGCAACGTGTTCCAGTTGCACGGGTGGCAAACGTGGATAGATCCACGATCGTGATCGATCCGCGGCTTCGAAGCTTTCTGGAAGACCTTTGATCGCTCGTGCACTCTATTATCAACAGGAAACCAACTATCTGATTATTTGGAGATCGCCGATCTCGTCTAGCTGTAACGCCTTAGAATTTAATGTTTGGTTCGGTTCCGCGAGCATTCATTAACCCTTCGGACCAGCTTCGGATTGTTTGGTTTCATAGTTTAGGTTGTATGTTTGGAATATGAAAAGGGGGCTCCTTTGGCTAGTAGACTAACTTAAATGCTAGTGCAAATACAAGTGGATTCTCCTCGTTTGTTCATAATCAATTTTAGTAGTTCTAATTTCCTTTAAAATACAACAACTACAACCTATATCGACCGATAAATGCCTCTATACATGACCAGAATAATAGTTACTACTGCACACATTGCAATACTTGAACACTGTACCATCGGAACAGTGGCGCTGTGCGACTGAAATAATATTTATATGCAATCATTGATCAATCGCAATACTCAATTACTGCTTAGAAACTCGAATCTCGAAACGTAGCGGAATAGTGGCGTGTCAGAAGCGGAATAATAATGGAATAAAATAACGCGTGGCTTGAAATAATATTTCAAAAGCACCCAGGGCGTGCTGGCGAGCGGCAGGTGCCAGTGGCGCCTCTCGCGGCATACGTCGCGAACCTCGGCGCGGCGGCTGCGGCTGCGGCGGCCATGTTTAACAATCTCCCTTGTGTGTTTAGTATGCTGCGGTCAGTGTATCGGCGCGCCGAGACGAGACGGACGGGACGGGACGAGCGACGGCGGCGACGCGGTGGTGGAGGAAGAGGCGGTGGGAATCGGTGTGTGCGCTCATGACGGAGACCTCGTGCGTACCAGTCGCGTCGTCGAGCGGAGCCGAGTCGAGTCGTGTTACGGCCGTGGTCGCGATCTCTGTTCCTCGCAACAATTCGCTCCGGTGACGACGTCAAGTAATACCGCCTGTCTGTTTCCCTCTGTGCGCGCGTAAGCCAACGCGAGCGGAGACCATCGGCAAAGAGAAGCCCGCTGAAGCCCTAGAATCGGAGTGTATCGTCGCGGCGAAAACTGAATGGAGCCCCGATCCTCTGGCCGCGCCACTTAACTTTTTCATTATCGGCCGCTCTCCCCCCACCCTCCCTCTCTCTCTCTCCTCCCTCCAAGTACGTATCGGAGTTTGAAACTTGCTACCGAAGCGCTACTCTCGTACGACCTCTCTCGCCCTCCGCGAGCTATATATCCGATCGGAGCGGCGTTCGTTCTGGTAGCCCTGCCTGCTCTCTCTTCTCTTCTCTTCTCTTTTTCTTTTCATTCTCTCGTCTCCGCGCATTCTGCCCTCCCCGTCTCTCTCCACGTCCGTTTGCCCCTTTCGTTGTACCCCACCCTCCCCCCTCCGCGACCATCGGCCGTTCAGTGTATCCTCTCGGGTTCTCTCGCTCGCTCTCCGGGCAGCGATTTCGAGAATGTGACAGTGCGCGTCCTCGCGGTCGCCTCGCGCGAATAAGCCCGCAGGCCGGCGACGGCGATGGGTGACGAGCGACAAGTGTGTTACGGTGAACAGTGAGGAGCAAGAACAGCGAGAGCGTGAAGGAATAGAGGAACGATAGAGATAGAGAGTGATAGGAGGAGGGACAGAGTGACGGACGATGCGAGCGGAAAATGTCACTCGGTGATACGCGTACACGGATGACGGGGAGTGATCGGCGCGACAATCTCGGATTTGAGGTTAAAGTGTCGCCGTCGTTCCTGTTGTTGTTGTTGTTGTTATGCGGTGCCGGTGCGCCGGCATTGGCCACGGCACGGGCAAAAGAGTACCAAGAACGAAAACGGCACTACCGTACTCTACAGGGCACAGAGGTCCGCGATCTGAGGGACATTGATCAAGCGGCCTGGTACATCGTGGTCCTCAGTGCCGCCGAGTAAAGGCCGGCCGTGCGGTTTACGCGCAAGAGAACAATCATTTTCATTACTGGCGATCAGCGGCCGATGTTTCGCGTTCCTGTAGTCGCGGGCGCGCGCGTGTGTCTGTGCTCGTGTGCCGCCGGGTCGCGGGGTTAAGGCACCGCATCGCTCTCGATATACACACAGCCGTCGAGGAAAGTCAGGAACCGGTGTCCGTGGTGCGTGCGCGCCACCGATTCGTGCTGCTGCTCGCCGCTGCTACATCCCACCGGATAAGAAGTGTATCGTGATATACTAATAGTGCCCGCGTCCATAACCTCCCCTGCGACCGTTGCACTGCCCGAAGCCATCCAGAACCTTTCGTGCCTTGCTCCCCTGATCGCTCTACACGCTGTTTCATCGTCGAGCAGCTTTCGCCTACCGGCGGCCAGCCGCGACATTCAGCGAGGAGTCTTCTCTAAAAAGTACTCCGATCGAAAGCCCGCCAATTGGAGCGTAGCTGTTCTTGCTTGAAAATTCGTGCGAGCACGCGCTTCGAGCAATCAGCCGGCGACCACCGTTTGTGTATACAGCGACGCATTGGTAAATGAAAGAGAGAGAGAGAGAGTTCAAGGTCAGCGGACGATACTCAACCGAACCTCAGTCGCGCTGCTCGAAAAAGCGATAGCGAAAAGGGGCCCACGGGGGGTGTGTAGACACCAAGCGTCCAGTCCAACGCTGATCCTGGCTGGCAGGGAGCGCGGCGCGGTTTGAGAATATTCTCGCCGTCGCGAAAGAAAGGGAAGGAGCGCCGAGCTGACGAAAACGGGACGGTAGCGTGGCGCGTTTAACGGCTGCGGGCGGCTCTAGCGAGAAACGGAGCCGGCGTTCTGCCACGGGGTATACTGTCACACTATTTCGGGACCGTGCTCCAAAGTGCAGGAGATACGCGGAGAGCATAAATAAATATACGCGCGTGTGCTGCCGGCCCCCGTCAGAAGCCGCTGGGGACCGTCATTCGTCTGTGATTCGTTCGGTCGTATGTGTGTCGGCGCGGGAGAGCAGTGTTTGTTTCTTTCCTGACAGTGTATAACCGACGGTGTATATACTTCTCGTGTTCCGTTTCTCGGCCGTGGTAGTAGTCGCGTTGGCGAAAGACGAACAGAGGGAGGAGCCGGAGGTAGACCGGGTGGCGAAGCAGGGTGAAAAAGGAGACGCTGCCAGAGGTGGTGAAGGAAGGGGGGCAAGAGGTGGCGGAGGAGGAGGAGGAGGAGGAGGAGGAGGAGGAGGAGGAGGAGGAGGAGGAGGAGGAGGAGGAGGAGGAGGTGGAGAAGGTGGAGAAGGTGGAGGAGAGTTCGTCCACCGGTTTGCGGTGTGGTGTAGGGGGTGCCGCGCCGGGCAACGATCCCCAAACATTTCCACATTTTCCGCGCGGCTACGTTGAAAAGTACTGGCCCCCAAATGCGCGTACCGCAAATCCTGTTTCATGTTCATGTTCTGGAGCAAACGGACGGCGCTCACTAGACGTCTCCTAAAGGCCAAGGTCCGTGGAGAGCATGAAACCGAGTGTGAAGCTCAAGAGGATTCGTCACGTATTCATCGCACAAACAACACGAGCGGCACCGACAACGACACGAGCAACGTGACGGCAACGACGGGCCAAACAACCAGAGGAGCGCGTGGAGCGTCGTCAGGAGGTGCAGTAGGCGGAGGAGGGGGAGGAGGTAGCCGTATCTCGGCGAGCAGACTACACCAAGGTTGCTGCGGCGGTGATCAGAGCCAGGACGATGACGAGGATCCCGTTCGTTTGTTGAGGTGCAAGGAGCTCCTCAAGTCGCTTAAGGAGAATCAGCTAGAGATGTTGCTCACCGCCGTGGAGAGCTGCGGTGCCGATCTCAGCTCGTGCGTCCTCGTGCCGCGCCAGCATCCCGAGGACAGCTACGACACCGAGCAACAGCAGCAATACTATCGTCCCCATCGCTACAATTACCACCACCATCACCACCACTATCATCACTCGCATCACCACCATTACCATCATCGGCATCATCGCAGTAGACACCATCGGTCCTCGTCCCTGGAGAACGACGACGATCAGAACTCGGGATCAGAGGACTCGTGCACGTCCCCGATGAGGCCTGAACGGTGCAGGGCGCCTATACGCGGCACCCTGGACAACGCGCCCATCGATCCTCACCTACTCTGCTGCCAGATCTGGCGATGGCCGGATCTCGCCCACTCGTCCGAGCTCAAGAGACTTCCTGTCTGTCATTCCGCTAAAGACCCCGTATACATATGCTGCAACCCTTACCACTGGAGCCGGCTCTGCAAACCCGGTGAGTCCTCTATATTCTACCCTTTCTGATCTTTCACACGGCTCACTGTCGCGTGATCGTTCCACGTTTTCTGTTCACACACTCAAGGATCGCTATTTCATAGTTCACTGATGCATTTGATATTTTATTTGCTTTTTAACAAAGCAGGTATGTACAAACTATAGGAATGTAGTTTGAAAGTTTGAAAAGCTGGGTAATTAGTTATTGCAAATGTTATTGAAACGTTTTAACATCGAAGGCGACGGAAACTGGGAATAGCCAAAGAAACGATTTTAGTTCGTGTTGTGTATATTAAGAGAAATACGGGGCTGATTAATTAGCGATCTGATTATTTTCAAGAATAGCAGAATTGGGAGAATTACATTTTCCAATGTACATATAGAAAACAAACTCTATTAGCAGATTTAAGATAAATATTTCGAGTCAGCGTTATGTATAACAATACCATTCAGTTACAATCGAAGGGATTGTTTGAGAGAATATCAGTCTCCACTTGGAGTCGATCGAGGGTAGACCTCCCAAGTCGATAGCTTCCCTTGCTCGGTCGTATCTTTTGTTCCTTCACTTCCGATTTCACTCTTATCTCTAACAGCACACTATTTAGGCAGCTCAAATACCACGCGCAGATAAGGCGCGATTCGCAAACATCTTAAAAAAAAAAAACCGAATACCAGATACAGACGCGTGCGCACCTTTTCTCCGTGATTCGCGAGCGCGACGTGTTCAGCCGAGAGCCTTAAACACTTTTCGAGCGAGTTCCACGCGAAAGCGCGACATTTCATTTAACCATTAGTCGATCCCCGATAACGCGACGAATTTCACGGCGGAGCGCGAGATGGAATTCGCTTTCATTAAGAAAATTAGTGCAGGGAGCGTGCACAGCGACGCGGCTTTGACGTAACAGTCAATGGACACGCGAGTGCCCCTGTAAAACCTCGAAACACCTGTATATACCTGGAGGTAGCTGCATCGGGGGCCCATTAAGGCGGCTCGAGCAATCAGGTGTCGCCGTCGTAAATTTCCCGAATAGCAGAACCGCAGATGTTAGCGACGTTTAAATTGCCTCGTCGGATGCATCATAAATACAGCATTGCCGCGGAGCGAGGCGGAGGTGCGCGAAACAATGACGGCGTTTATCGTCTCTGGTTGGCCCGTTACGTATCGTAAATCGTCAGCTGGCAGGGAGACTGGCCGGAATCGAAGTGTACCAGGGTTCGCGCGGAATCGTGCAAACACGTGGAGACAGGGTGGAGCCCCCCCCTCGCCCCTGGTTAAATCACAGGTCGTTCGCTCGTCGAGGTGTCGAACCACCGGCGTCGATTCGGAGACGAGGGAATAATTCAGCGACGTGAAAGGCGCTGGCATTGTAACGGCAGCCAGCCCGCAAACTAAATGCTAATCGTCACCTGCACGCACCGCCGACTAACGAGCCCCGAGGCCTCGGGTCACTGTAAAACCGTAATTTATCACCGATAGCCAGGAGGATTAGACCCCGGTGTCCAGCTGGTTGGGCAGCTAGGTAAATGGCCTGTACACGCGTGCGTCCGTGGACTGAATAAACCCGGAGCGGATTGCGTTCCCGATGCGGTGCACTCGTTCTAAGCGGGTTCCCTGCCTCTGCAACAAATGGAACAAGAGCGGAATAGCGAATGCCCTATCGATACGTGTAAACGTACGTGATTAGCCACGGTAGCAGTTGCAGCGAGCTACGTCGCGGTAATAAATTTTTATGGAAGCGGACGTTTCACTGCACCGTGGGAATTGGGAATGAGCTGGGGGATTTCGCGCTTCTGGTGTTGGGCCGTGGTGGACTCTGGCGAGGCAGCTTGTAGATGGGGGAATTTAGCTAGAGGGGATCGAATATGGAAGGTGTACATGCGTTTAACACTTTGCCCCTTTAAGTCGGTCAAGTCTTCCTGAGCGGTCGCTCCGAAGTGTATATGTATAGCGAACTCTGAGCTTCATTTGTTTCCGGAGTAAACATTAGCAGACTCTTGAATAATACTCTCGATGCTTTGAAAAAAAATATTCCCTAGTCGTGAAAACACGTCGACGCTAGTCGAAGTTTAAGGAGGTTTAGTATTTGTTTTGGATAGCCTGCATCTTATAATTAACAGCGACTTGAATGCGAGGGAGTAGTGGTGTAGATGTTGGGAAAGGCTCTGTCACTTAAGTTATATTATCGAAAGATTGAGATGTCCTGTTGGAATTGGAGTACACTGGTCGAACTTTTCCCCATTGGAATGGAGTAGTTGTTGGACAGGTAGGCTGTACCTGTTATTCCATCAAGGCGACACCTTTTATAGCTTTGAATGGTGTTCGACGGTAAACTCGTAGCAGGTATAATTAACTTCCAACTCGGAGACCGTCTTGGCCCATCACATCTATTTAACCCTCTTTCCCTTCAACATTTGTGAGTTTCCTCGTTCAGGGAAGGGTTCGTTCGTGATCGATCGACGTTGGCGCTAGAGACGCAGAAACATTCTTACTTTACCTTTCTTGATAATACAAACATGTTTTCTGTGAAGTATTCTCCCACATTTTTTGACAAATTCGTAGGTTAAACTGCTCTGGGCAGTATAAAACCTGCTACATTCGCGCCACACAGGTTTCTACTTATATTTTTGTAGAGTAAAATATTTTGAAAAAAAATTTATTCGATGCAATTTAATTTGATACGAAAGATAAAATAACCCCATCTTTGGAGGTGGCAGAGCCCCTTGGCCCCCCTCTGTGCGCGCCACTGATAGGGACTATAAAATGCCATTTGGTCTGTACGTTTGCTGACATTAACCGAAATCGCAAACAGCCATAAAACATATTAATTACACCGAGCCTCGTGGCCAACGACCCACTCTGCCCTAGTACTGTCTCAGTCTATTCACTTGGCGACGTGAATTCAACCACAAAAAACTGTCGCGTCCTATCGACGGAAGGAGAGAACTGGGAGAGAGAGCGAACGAGAGGCGCCAGTGAAACGCGTCTTTACGTAACCCTGGCGACCATTTAACCTAATGCTGCCCAACTTGAGTGGAGTTCAGGTCCTCTTGAGTTCATAACTTGGGGAAACTGCAGAGGGGAGAAATCTCTCTTGCAACGTGGTTAGAAACTTGGCTAATTCTGGCTTGGATAGTGGGGAAGATAGACTAATTGCGATAGTAAATGCAAATCTGGGTTTTGGAGTAGTTCTGTGTAAGAGAAGTTCAGGTTGATTCGAGTACAGTATCGTACAAGAAATTTGAATTTTCATGAAAGTAATTCTATTCATCTCTCTGCAAAAAATGTGAACACATGTATGGGACTTCAACTACGTTACACTATTATATAATACTATCGTTACAAATTTCTATTAATGTACCTAAAGATACCTTTTAGTGCATAATTGTTTTGGGCGTGTGAATGGAAGCGAGGCGCAACAAGAAAAAGCCACAAAGTTCACTAGTACGACGTAAGCGAGCACGTGTCTATTGAACAAGAAATCTATTTGTCGCTTATCTGAATTAAATCGACGTAGACTGATGTATACGCGGCAGCGCGCGTCGAGCACGAGAGAAAAAACACGGGTGTTTTTAAAAGATTGTGGTGACATTTAGGCGTGAAGCAATGGGAAAGACGTTGACGCAGGCGATAAATCGAGTTCACGAGATTGGACGAAAGACCCGAGAAAAGCATCGCACTAATCGTTTCTTTTTTTTTTCATGGGTCTGCCTTCCGAGCGTAGAATGCCTACGTGAATAGTCGTCGGATCGATATGTCGACGGACCATTAGTCAATATTAATACAAGGAACCAAACGTGATGCCCAATCTCGCGACGCCGATTCGTCATACCTCGTCGCGTCTGTATGTCATATATCTGATAATCTCGATCGTCCGAAATCTCGCGCGTAAACACCGACCTGTGCCAGAGAAACTTTTCTGGGAAGATATAGAAAAAAGAGTAGACAGTAGTACACTAGAGTGCCAAAAATCAAAAGCTCAGAGTTTAATTCTGCATAATTTGGACACTATGTATCAAGCACCTGGACTCACTGAGGCGACCAGATATTTCTAGCCTGTGCAATTCTGTAATGACTAGGTAAAAATGCAATTAGGAACTTGTACCCCCGAAGGGTATCATTCTACATCAATCGACTGTGTCCCAATTACCTCGTTGTATTTCATATATTTACAACAGGGTTTTTGAGCAGAAGCAAAGGTGATAGGTTGGCTCAGAGGTTTAACAGTTCTAGAGTAGAGTCTAGAGTAACGGAGAAAAAGGGGAAGCACCGTAGCAAATCTGTGTAGGCAACGAAATATCTCTAGGAGGCTCGTGGTCGCCTGCCCGCGGTGTCAGCAAAGAATCGCGCGGGGAATTCAGTAAAACGAAAATCTCCCATATAGGAAAATAACGAGATCCTTCGGATTCCACGCTGAGGTTTCCACGTCTAATAATAGCGCGCGGCCGGTCGCCGCCGTTCCGCGCCGCGCCAGCGCGCGCACGTACGCGCGCAGAGCAGCACGATCAGGAGGAAGGACGAGGGAGAGGCGGTCGACGACGCATTTGGGGAAAGAGAATGAGAAATAACGCGAGAAGAATGTCGTCCGTGGAACGACTGAATAGACGACGCGTCAAGGAAAGAGAGTGAACAGGGAGCGACGGGTGGACCGGGAGAAAGGGGTACCGGAGTAGGAGTGGCGAGGAGAGCGCGAGCGGGGGGAGGGAATGGAGCACGGCGAAAGAGCCGTCGGGGCAGACAGCGGACGTCGGGCAAGGGGGAGGGGGGGGGGGGGGCGCCGGCGAGACCGGCATTTACCAATAAGCCGCACAATCAAAGTTATGGCCAGAAGGAAATGAATCTAAAAATAAAGCGTATATTGGGCGAGTCGCGGCTTGCCAAGGAGAAGGAAAGGGAGCAAGGGAAGAAAAGAGGTGGGCGAGCAGGGGGGGGGAGTAGAGAAGAGTGAAGAAAGAGGCAGTCGCGAGGGGTACAGGGGCGGAAAAGAAAGATCAAGCGGAACGTCAGGGACGGGAAGGGAGGGGGTCTACGGGAGGACGAAAGGGGAAGTGGTTTGCGGACGGGGCGCTTCGAAACATGTGTGGTTAGGCTTGGCCAGCGGGGCACCGGAGGGGAAGACGCCGGAGCGCATTTGCGCGGGAGAGAGGGGACAGCCGAGCATCGCTGACGGGAGAGTGGATGCCTGGCGCGGCGGAGGGTGGAGAGCGGCAGTCGGACGGGGAGAGGGGAGAACGGCCCGGCGCCGCTGCGTGTCATTGCTGGCGCCAGCTAATTGTCGAGGCCAGTCGGCATTAGCCGACGAGCTGACCGAACCGAGCCGAATCGAACACCGCGAACGCACGGCACACCGACTTCTCCACGGCTGTCTGTCCGACTGTGCCGCGTTCACGATCACGCGCGCCGGAATCAGCTCTCGCTTGCACTTTGGGCCTCGCCACACGAGCTTCCCGCGGCGCCCTAGGGCCCCGGAACGGGGCATGCTTCTCAGAAATGGCGGAGGATGCCAGCCCCCACGGACCACCATCTACAGGTAGTTTTCAGGAACTCGTCGGTACGCTCCAGCGAGGTTCTATTGTTTGCTGCCTTCCCTGAAATCAAGATTTCAGTTTCCACGAGCTTTCTCGCTCGGAGGGAAATGTGGGATCGCTGGGGATGGGATCGGTTATTGTTAGGAGATAGTGGTGCAGTTTAGGGAGAAGACGATGAGAATAGATCTCCCGCCTGGGAGATTGAACGATATCGTTGAGGATGTTTTAGAGTTGCTAGTGGGGGGAGACTAGAGTTCGCTGAGGGGTGTTTGGTTGTAAGTGGATTTGGAATTTCAGAATCGCTTAGTATTAATGTTAATGTTCTAGGATATTAATCGCCAATAGTTAACCATTTTTGTGAAAAATTGTTTTCTTGGGATTTAAATTATTTTCATTTAATGGAGGTTTTCTACAATTTATTCCAAATTTTAAAACTTATAGCATTGCAGAAGGAGAAATAATGCTGTTACGTAGAAGAATGAGAAACGAAAGTAAGGGGAGGGGGGTGATATCCGTTGATATGGAATACAGTAGAATAGCTGAATAGGCAAGGCCCTGGAAAAAGTGTAAGAAATCGAAACGACGAGACTGGTTTGCCGAGGGGATTAAATTATTTATTAATGCCACGTGGATCGGCGCTTGCTGCGCGCAAGTTTTTGCACTTTCGCGGCATTTTATGGACGTGTTTCGCGGGAACCGAATACGATTATCTATCGTAAACATTATCGTCGGGCATTTTATGGCCGTTGAAACGCGGCTGTAGCGTTCGTCGACATTTATCGAAGGTGAATCGTATTCACGGTGGCGCCTTGTTTTCGCAACGCGACACAGACGTGTTGCCTTTATCTGTTTTTGCGTTCGACAGTGTTCGAATGTTGCGCGGCGCTGTTAATAATTCACACCGACAAATCGATTATCATCGAGCAGACGACGACGGTGTGTCGTTACGCAAATTTGTCGCACTTGTACCGCGCTCCTTATCGTCGCCAGTTCATTTCGTGCTTTATAATAAGTTTCTTTTAGGTATTCCCCGTCAATTTTTTTCTCTCTCCCATTAAGATCGCGTTTCTTATCGTCTCGCGAATACAATTGACACATTTCCTTCTTTATTCGATTCACTCCTCAAGGATATCCCTGGGAACTTTAACTTCAGAATTTACGATCTTCCCCTTTATATGACTCCAAAAATAATTTTCCACGAAGCACGGATGAGGGACGTCACCTTTACTTATACTGTGCCACAGTGCCTACCTGTCCGCGATCGAAAATTACAATATTCATTTGGGCAAGGATGTCGGCTTAAATTATCTATTGCACATGCTACACTGTTTCTATTAATATCGGATAGGTGACTACAATTTCAACACTTTGGCACTGTACTAATTCTTCATACCAGCATCAAAATTAATGGAGGAAGGGATATTATTTCAGGAAAGAGAAAAGATGATTCCATCCAAATGATACTGTTCTGCATACTCCTCTGACATCATAATACTATATTATTGAAACAGTACACCTTACAATTATAAACACAGACCAGTCATAAAGTATTGACATGTGCTCTCCACGATCTCCTCATTACAAAATCATCGACATTGCAACTATTCTCAAGAATCTATAAAATATCCAATTCACTGTTTTCACACATCATCTATACTTCACCAATCAAATGTAGTAGGACAAAATTAATAACTAATAGAATTAATAACATTTGCATTTATTACTCCATCGTTGAGTTCCATCCTTACATTCCGACGAACGCCAATCTCTTGTGAATCCCAAAGTGTGTTGGTTCAAAGGTGGAGGTCGCGCAAGACTCGCAAAGCAGCGGCGATCGAAGATCGCTAACAGCTCGTTTTCTGCGCCGTGTGCACTGCAACCTGCGCGAGCACGGTGCCCGGCCATTGCCATAGGACTTGAAGCTTACCATTCATACCTCACGCGACTGAGCAAGGCGAGGCAATGGCAGGCAAGGTCACCGTGTTTTGGCAAACTAGAGGAGCGCCGGCGCACCGTGCGGAATTTCAAACGCGGGCAGCGTGAGTCAGAAATTTAATTTTAATTGATACGTCGCCTCCGCGGGCGGCTGTCGCGTACGAGAGCCGCCGTATCCTCCCTTTGCCCCGAATATTATTTACCGCGGCACGTTAGAACCTGTCGACCCGCAGTTTCGGGGTACGCGGACAAGGAAAACTTTCTCGTGAGTATACGTAAATACATATAAAAGCACTATTTTGAGGACTGTCCTCGTTCTTACGTAATTTGCCTTAGTACACGGTGCATCTATCTCTTCCAAGCCACTTGTGTCTTTTTCTTAGTATGCCACGTTATTTTAATTGCTAAACACAATCGACGGGAAACTTTCTGCGGATTCTACCATCATTCTTCATTTTCTACAAACACATAGTGTTAATTAAATCTGTCATAGGTAGTGTTTAGTGTGTCGCCGTCTTTCTTAGCAAGCAGATATAAGGGAGAGTGGAGGTAATTACGAACACCTAAGCAAAAAAGCAAACAAAACGAAAACCATATGAGAAATGAATTTGTTTATTATTTACAAACATACTTAAACTATTCGTCTATAAAGTACCGTGACGATTTTTTGAAAAATTATAATAAAAATCAACTTTATAGTGAAAAAGCTTGCCGTGGGGTAATCACGAACAGAGTGGTAAATATCGCAGAAGTCGCACAGAAAGCGCGGCTGCAATGGTCATCTCATAAAAAAAAGTTGCTACAACCTAATGTATTTTTCAAATTCCTCTTCTTGTGCGTTAGAAAAAAAAAATGCAAAACTAGTAAAGGTCGTTTTTTAAACATTTTTCTCTGAGCCTGTAATGAAAATTCAAAGATCCCTTTTGTATATTTAAATAAGTTTTATACATGCTGAAAAATTTCATCAAAATCGGTTATCGTTGCTAATCTCGAAGGTTCGAGATTACCCCGTCCGAGTTGTTCGTCATTGCCCCACGACATCACAAAATAAAAAAGAATTTATTTCAGAGGTTAGAATCATAATTCAAGCAACGCCTTGGTCACAAAATGTTGGTAAAAAAGTGTTTTATTTCAACTTAAAAAAAAAAAACAATTGTATCATTATTTCAACAGTAATTACATGCAATTGAAATGGACAAAATATTACTTGAAACACGATGAAAATAATAAATCGTGTTTATCTTGAATAACATGAGCGTTCTGTATTTATTACTTTCTGCCTGGCGTTGGATACGACCTAAACTATTAGCTAGTGGAGAGGGAACATCGTTTTTATTTATTAAAACGCCGTAACATCGCATTCGCGATTACCCCACGTTCGTCTTTACCCCACGCTCCCTTACATAAGTAAGTGTAATTGCTCCCAGAATCTTTTTGTGGGAAATTAACTAATTAACTCGTTACTCGTCGATCACCCCATGGATTTCGCTGTCCTTTGGGAGAACCTCGGCAGACCCGACGAACGGCATGTCTGTTCTTTTCAGCGTCGCGTCACCTTGACGTGCGCGATATTCGTGGCACAATTTGTCCTCTGTGCTTTCAGGGCGATACGTAAAAGGATGGAAAACGACATACCGGTTTCGCTGGGCTCGCCAATAATAGAATCCTCCGCTTTTGGAGTACGGGGCCTCCCCTAACGGGCACCGTTTGCCAGCTATGTTTCGTTTCGACCGTGCGCCCCGACTCTCCTCTCCCCCCCCCCCCCCTCGTTTAGTACCAGGCTTAATCGAAAACAGAGCCTTGAGTCGGATTCCCGTTTCCCTCCGCGGCCGTCACCAGTCCGTTTTCGATCAAATTGGAATCGGGACGCGAGCCTGTAACGAGATTCCCACAAAAATAGATTTATCGCAGCTACGCGCTGGCGCCGTTAATAAATACCTTCGATTCGCTCGAACGTTACGGTCTCTGTGTTGGTGCCGATTAGGAAAGTACTGGTCGACTTTGAAACAAACAGCGCATCCAACGTTTCCGTAGCTGCGTATGCTCTGTGAACTCGGTGCAAATGTTACCGGTAGATACGCTCTGAATAATTAGGGCCCACTTAAACGATTTTACCGTTCATCGAAATATCAAATACTTGGAATGCTTTTAAAGCGTTGAATAATGTGTACGATAATTATGGGGTGGGGAAATTAATTCACATTGTAGGGGAGATCGGGGATGGTTGTCTCATTTTCTTATTTTGATTTTTTTACAAGTTATAGCTGCAGGGAAGTTCATTCGAACTTAAATTAATATAAACTAAGTACGTCCGACTTTATAAAAAAATTGGTCCTATGGATTTTGTCAACCAGCTTAGGAGTCAATTCACATTATTTGCTGGAACTATTTCGTGACAACATACCCCGAGGGCGGGTTAGTTGTCACAGTATCTGGAATTAAATAACATTAATTTCGGAGGCACCTTACCTCTGAACGTCTTCTTATTATAAGTTCGCGGCATTATTATTGAGAACTGTTGCCAAACAAACAACAAAAATATAATATCACATGATAGGTACAGCAAGTTACAGCGGGATTATTTGTCACATGCGGCAAATACCTAATCCCAAATGTTCTGTGACAACTTGCCCCAAACCGTTAAACAATTTCACCCCTCTATTCGTGTATTCAAAAGTTTAAAAAATGTAAAAAAATCATTGCAGTAAGTTAGAAAAAACTCTAAACTACGGGAATAACGCAACAATGTTATAGTCGATACTAAGAAACAACATATACTTAGTTGCTAGAAACTACGGCGTAATTTACTTGGAGCGGACGAAAACAAACACTAACACATTGCGGCTCCATGCGACCCCACAACACAACGACTTGTGCGATGCAGGTGGAGACGGCGATAGGTTTACGCATCGCCATGGATTATTAGTACATTCGTATTGTTTATAGTTTCTTTGTTATAGCGGTTGTGACAACCTACCCGTGTGACAACCATCCCCGGTCTCCCCTAGTCTATGATTACAACTAAGAGTTATTTTTCTACTTCTTCTATTTGCGAATTGGGGGATAAAAATAACTTAGTAAAGATCAGTTTTCAAAAGCAAGCAAAGTCCCCTCCGGACGCCCATGATGTCTTTCACCCCGAAATTCTACATTACTAACATATTGCTGTTTTCTCGTTTCAGAGTCGCCGCCACCCCCGTATTGCCTGATCGCCGACAGGCTGAGACCCGAAGGTGAGCGTTTCCTTCATCTTACACGTTTGCATCGCGAAAAGGGGTTCGTGGGCACGCGCTCCACGCCTGTCGTTACTGGAACGCGCGGAACGTATCCGCGCAAGTCGTCGGCGCGATAACTCATATTTATTGCTCGTGAATCCGCTTACCGTGCGAGCCCCGGGGAGCATCCTTCCACGCGTGTCACGATCTCACGACCTAGCCTAAAGCAAGGTTAGGAATAATTCACGATAATCGCGTTCGAGGGACGTCTACCGCGCGGGTGAGCCGAAGATGCGAGCGCAATCGCGCGCCGCTGGCATAAAACTGTTGTTTGGTCTAGATTAGATAAAGGCAGAAATTTTTGGGAGCAAACAATCCCTAATCGAGGAATACGTGTTCCGACAGTGTTGCGTGCCCTCCGTTGTGGAATTATCCCAGACTACCGACGCCACTTTTATCGGCGTCGCAGGTGCGTCAAACCGAGAAATCGATGTCGCGATATTCTTCGTTAAAGAGTCGGAGTACCGTCCTTCGTCCTGCGAATTAAGTGATTTTTTTGGAGCCAGATATGCTAATCTTGGGGAGGGTGTAGCTTTTCATTTTTGGTGGTCGATGTTCACGATCTACTTGCACGCGTGAATCGATCATCTTAGAACGACAACGGACGTGTTGTAAGCTGATCTTATTGATTGCGACGAACCATATGGCTATAGGTTTCAGGGTATCGCCGTTTCCGTGGTCGCTGGAGACATGCTAGCAAACATTGATCCGCTTGATGGAAGTCGATCGGTCTTATCGTGCGTGTATCGTGAAAATTTCTGGCCTGCCTTTTCATTCGCCCGTTGGACGTAGTAAATGGAGCTCGATTTACTTGGGGAATTCTTTGCTTGAAATCTTGTAGCGTTACGGAGCGTCTTGTATTAAGAAAAATTGCTACATCACGCTATTTACATATATCTACATGAAAAATAGATTTTTTTTAATGAAATTTAAATCATTCAAAGCGAGAGATTATTATGAAATTATCTACGGTATAAAAATGAAGTTACCCTATATAGTTATCCTAGTTATAAATCTTCAATTTTTGTACGCGAGCAAAATTTCGCGTCAAACCTGTTGGTAGCCTATTCACCGAAACGGGTCGAGAAAATTGTAGTTCTGCTATTTTTACGGTTACTTCTACAATGCTCGGTTCTGTGGCTGGTTTCGACTGTCTGCTCTCCCTGTCCCTTCCTTTTTCTCTTCTCTGCCTCATACTAAACTGGTTCTCGGGATCGATGCGAGCACGAGCTCAGGCAGATCCCTCAGCCATCGATAGATTTGTCTCGTGTTCACCGAGGGACGCGTTCGATCTTTCACGGACTGCTTGCGTAATAACTTTGAATGTAGCGAGATCATCTTCATCCTGTCTTCGTTGCAACATCTAATTGAATCGAATATCAAATATGATTCTTAACGAGGCGTTAAAGGTACCGAATCATACTACGTTATAGTAAGTAGATTTTATCATTTTTTTCAATAGAGAAACATATTTTTCATACAAAGCTTCCTTTCCCAAGACATTCCCACTGAAATCTGTCACCTACTATTAGTATTCAAGTAAACTAAAGTAGTCAAGCTTGCAAATAAAAATAAATTGCGTAACACTGGAGGAAAGTGGAGTAAGAGCAATTAGATCGAATCGGAATTACCCCCTTTTCTGGAATTACCCGCTGTTTCGATTGAGCTGTTGCACAGTCTAAGATAAAAGTATCGCTGACAAACGTGAAACCGTTCCACGAGAAGACGCGCGCGCGCGCGCGCGCGAGGCCTCGCCATGCCGATGTTAGCATGATAAAATCGGATTGTTAGGAGCGTTCGTCACCCGTGTAAACTCTGGAAGAGGGGGGAAAAAGTGGTTCTCGGAAGAAAGAAATTCATTACGGGAGTTTGTCTCGAGCCAGCAGATGCAGCCGCGTAGATTTATGCTCGGGGAAGGAAACTGGGCCACCGCGATGGAGCAGAGGAGATAAAAGGCCGCGCATCGCCACTTGTTGCATTCACCCGGGAAATAGGAGAAATTTCTTCATTCATGAAACGCGAACCAGCATTCCGCCAACTAGCGGACTATGAACCGAGGGGGCAATTAAAAGAGTACAGCCGCTGGAACGTCGAGCATCACCTACAGGCGCAACAGAACTTTTGTAGCAACAGATTCGAGTCTTCGAACTATCCTCGTAGTTAAAATATGGAAACATTCCCTACGTTCAGTTTAAAAAGTGGAGTACACTTCGCGAGAAAAGCAATTCGACCTTTTATCTTTATTCGACGCAAAATTTCAAATTTAAAGTTTCTGAGAATTCATACTAATTACCTAAAAATTTTTATTGCTATCATTTAGAGTAGTCACATCTTGCAAAAGATATAAAATCGAAGAGATACTCGACATTCTATTCCACATACGCGTACGTAGCGATCGTGGTGAAAGGGTTGAATAATTTCATTGAATCCATAATTCTTATATAAAAGGGAAGGTACGACAGACTCTAGAATCCCTAGATAGAGTTTACACAGCATTCTTCGACTTTGGGATTTGGTGTATCGTTAAGAAGCCTACGTTTCGAAAACGGAATCAAGAAGTGACCGAAGAATTTCTGCGGTGGTACGATTTATTTCCGCACGTGCCGTTGTCAGCGACTAGAGTCCCACCGGCGGTGTTGCGCAAATTTCAACGAATCCGACGAAGGACATGGCACAACGCTCCGCGCAGCGAGTCCCTTTCAAACGCACGAGGACAAATCTTGCTCGTATTGCGTTACGCCGGCTGCGTTTTTAAGCTTCCTGTCTCTCGATCCAAGCCCGTCCTGAATCACGGTATTGTTCTCGCTGGGACGCCACACTGGCGACATTTCGCTGCTCCGCGAACGCAACGCGAAGTCGCTATCAAAATTCCGAACCTTTTATCGTGCAATATCTCTTCCCGCCACTCCGCGGGTTTCGTCCCTGATTCTTCCTACTTCTGAAGATCGATGGCAATTGTAGAGATCGATTTCCTGTGTAACGGTTTGTAGTGACAGCTGTATAGCCACTGTAGTTCAACCGAGCGTACTACCAGCGAATCGTTAACGCTATATGTAATATGGGTTATTTACAACTCACGAAGAAGTGAGAATAGACAGTCCACGTTTACAACGCGATTACCCGAATATAAGAAACATCAATGTCCTCGACGCAGAATTTTCTTGCCCGCTGAGTACCGAGGGTGCTGAAACTGAAATCGTGGACTCGGTCACGTGTCAGCGACCTAAAGGAGTCGCGCAACCTTGAAAGAAGGGAAGAGTGAAGCAAGGCGCTGCAAGTCGAGACGCGGTTAAGGGCAAGTACAGCGCAGGGCGCCTAGCGCCAGCCAAAGGGAGGGGCCCGGTGCCAGTAATACGAAGCTTCGATGCACAAGGGAACGCGGTGGGCGCCTGTCGCCTGGCTTTTATACTTCTCTGCCCGTTTCGCCGTGCTTGATACGCTTCTCTCTCCCTCCCTCGTTCTTCGTTCTCCTCTGTACCCATACCGCCTCTTTCTCTCTCTCTCTCTCTCTCTCTCTCTCCCCCTCGGGCCTCCTCCGTCGCTCTCCTACTCGCGCGTACCCTCCTCGCGTCCTCCTCTTTTCGCTGCTCCTCTAGCTTCCCTCCTCGAGATCGTCCTCTCCACCGCTGGGACCAGAGGAACGAGCTCGAAAGCACGCGTTCTCCTCTGTCTCGTCTCCCTCGCGCCCGTTTTCCCCTCTCGCTCGCGACGTTCCTCTCTCGGTCTCTCTCGCGAGAGCTCCTTTCTTTCCCTTCGTCTCTCAGCCTCCCCGTAGGCGCTACGCGCCGACCCGATAGGCGGGAGTGGCTCTCTGGCATTCCGCTGCCTCCTTCACCGTCCCGATTGCACCGCGACCCGCGCCGTTTTCGGATTAACCGGGAAACAGACGGGTTGCCTGTGGTAGGGGTGTCGCGACGAACGGGGGATCGTATGGACAAAATCGAGATTTGGGGGCAAAGAGTTTGAACAGATTGCGGTGGTATTAACCCTTTTTGATTCGGGGCTACATTCACCCGCAGTGTTCCTGGGCCCATTTTCTGCGGGACAGAAGAAAGTTATGGTGGTAGCTCAACTATCATCCACGGTAAATTCTCGTTATAAGCTCAGGTGTTTTCCTCGCCATGTCTTGGAATCCATCGGTCGAGATCGAGCGAGAGGAGACTCGGAATAGTCCTCGCTATGCGTTTAAGCTCACCACCAGCCTCGAGCGTCGAGACTATAACGAGAATATACCGTAGCTTCAAACCTTTGTGGGCGAGTTCCTACGCGTTTAACACATTATTGTACACGGCATAGATGAGCTACATAGAAGATTTCAGTCAAATCGGTGATCCTAACTTTGCACACCCCCATTGTGCCTAGGTCCAACCGCCTAGGTCAGGCCTGTCCAACTTTTGCTCTTGCCCTCGAAGAGCAGCCGCGGGTGGTTGCGAGCGAAGGCAAGAGCGGCAGCCGTAAAAGAGTGGGGATAGTGGCGCGTTTACAGATTCCCCCACCAAGAAGACCTTTCGCCCTTGGGCCTGGCGCGGTGCCGCCGAGAGCGAAAAGCAATTCGCGGCTGCTCGTACGAGCAAATCCCTGGACAGACCTGGCCTAGGTCCTATTCCACGGTTTCGCGCACTTTTCAATGGGACGAACAGGAACCGTACGAGGGGCATGGAGGTGCGCACTCTGTACGACCCTTAACCCTGGCAGCGTGTTTATTTTCCCACGCATTTTTCAAGCTCCTCGTTAAGGGCCCTAGAAACATGTTTGCTTAACGTCTGGATGTACCCGACCCACTTCCCTATTTCTCTTCCACCCGCTTTGCCCGCGTGGTCATCGAAATCCGAGGTGTCGGTCAAATTAGGCAGGCGTTAAAACAAACACGCCTCAGGCGTCGGGACAATCGGCTTGAAAAAGACAGAACCAAAAAACGTGGGAAAATAAAGACGCTGCCACGCTTAGGGTCGTACGAAGCGGGTATCTCACCTCTCACTCAGTTCCCATTGATCCCATTGATGGGTGCACGGAAGCCCAAAGTGGGGACACCCCGAGCGGCTCTGCGAACGAGCCTTACTACCCCGATTCACCAGCTACCGAATTTGTCTCTTCGATGTACGTGAAATTACGTTTACTTTGACGCGTGGTCTTGAAGAGGAGATTAGGGTTTGGGTCCTTGTAGTTAGGAAAGGAGGACTCCCTAAGATCTCTGTGCTCAGTATTCCACAGCAGTGTGAATCGAAGCTGCGACCCCGGCCTGCCTGAAGATGTTTGACCGCGTTTGAATGACATAATTGCTGGTACAAGCGTTTCCAATCCAATGGCGCGTGGAGTTGTGTCCTGCTCGCGAAAGAAAGTGTGTGCTACGGTACATGGGCAGGGGGAATATACCTGATGGGGGATGGTCTAA
The DNA here is from genome assembly GCA_944738655.2 of Andrena hattorfiana. Taxonomy (NCBI): domain Eukaryota; kingdom Metazoa; phylum Arthropoda; class Insecta; order Hymenoptera; family Andrenidae; genus Andrena; species Andrena hattorfiana. Next base: position 311,945 of record OX122894.2, read on the forward strand.
TAATTCAAGTGTTCGTTCACCTCGAGGCTACTCCCAACGATGTTTCTTCAACGATCGCTGCACGTTCTTACGAATTTAGCGATGACATTATCGCGTTCAGCGGGCACGCACGGCGGTTAATGATTTAGGGCGACAGGCATCGTTCTTCAACCGAACTCGTCCACCTCTCGATCGAACAGTTTGTACAAATATCTGGACGCGTAGAAGGCGCTCGGTAAGCGCGCGACCAAACGGTGGTAATGGGTTGCCGAGTTTGCGTGTCAATTTATTTCCTTATCGACGAGTAAATATTTGCACGCTGATTGCCCTCGATCCCATCGTTGCGTTTTCTAACACGCGAACGTCTCGAGAAGAGATCTGCGCGACCGGAGAACAAACAGGAACCCCTCCGCCTAGCGTGTATTTCGCTGGTTCGTTGATCTTGTTGTCGATGAATTCGATATCCTTGGAACGGACTTTTACCCAGCTTCGCTGCATGTCCGAGGAAATGCTCCACGCCCCTGCGAATCCTATGTTCGAGTCGTTCAATGAAACAAGTGGAACGGATAATGAAATCGGTAGATGGGGGATCCCGATTTTAATTTACACTCGGCTCCAGTTTTCCATATTTAGATCCGCAGTTAACTCCACCGTCCCGTCATCTTCTCTTTATTCACCGTCCCCTCTGCTTAGCAGATCCCGACAGCAAATTATGTAAAACTACAAGGAAAGGGGCCCGTTTGGAATTCGTCGCGCAGGAATTAACTATAAAGCCGACTTCGTGGTCGGCCGTGACGCATATCGGGACGAGGGGACATTTCCACGAAATCCCTCCTAAAAATACTTGACGGATGTTGAATCCCGCGGCTACGTTTCTCCTTTTGCTCCTTTTGCTCCTGTTACTGCCCCCTAGCCTGCTGGTTAAGACTTAGCAGCAGGAAATGCTTCTCTCCCGTAGGAACGAGCCGCTGGAATTCGACAAGAATGCCACCGCCCTCTTGTCCCAGACTTGTTGCCCTCTGACGTCATCCTCTCTTTTAGTCAATGAGTCCCGTCCTCCGTGCTCTCTGTCCCTAAAACGATTAGTCCTTCGGCGGTTCCCGCGGCGAGAAATCGTCCGGGCTGGCCCAAAGATGGCCGCGACCCCGAGACAGCGAGCTCTCCTTTCTTTTTCGCTGGGAGCAAAAACTGGTCGCGTGGTCTGGCTCGTTCTATCGGTGTAGAATTATACGTCGCAACTAGGTCTGGGTAGTGGCACGACGATCTTTCAGGCGAGCAGGGAGAATTATGGGGCGAGTGTATCGATAAAACTTATATTTCGTTGTTTAGAGATTGGAGGATCCATTGATCAGTGCTGGATTAATCAATATGCAAAGTAAGCACGTGCTTAGGGCATCAATTTTCTGAATTTTAAATTCTAACTTTTGTTAGAAACACTATTACAATCAAATTACCTGTTGGAAATTCCGCTGAAGCGATCACCCTGTATAAGGGAGTCTCAAAATCTTTTAAGTGCTTAGAACCTCTAAGGGTCTTAATTCAGGTCTGTCATCGGTACTTGTGTTAGTTGTGTTGGATTAGAAATTGTGATTTCTTCAATTTTCGTCCTAAAATTTTCATCCAGGATTTAATCGTGGGGAGAGACGAGTCGAACAGATATAAATATTGATATTGCACATGGAATAAAATTCATTAGGGGATTATAAAAATTTCTTTAAAGAATTAAACAGAGATAGTGTCACTTTAAAAACTATAACAGATGTGTGAATTTCTCCAAAATTGAGCCAGAGGCGTGACTCGTGCGAAAAGGTTCTCACAGGTGCAGAGACCGATTCGTGATGTAAGATAGCGTTCTTAGGTGAAATCCGTTGGTCATTCCGAACGTTAAACGAGAAGTTTCCCGCAATGTCGAGGATAAATGACCTGCCTGCGGCGAATCATTATTTCGGACGATTCTGTCACCTCCTCGGTCCTATTGTGGCCCGCAACGGGATGAACCAGACGGTCGAATTTCCACGAGCACCGTGATTCACCCAGCCACGAATTCACATCTTCCCTCTTCATCCACGAGTACGGCAGGGATCGCCAGGTTAATCGTTCCAGTGTCGTATTCGCGATCGCGGATTCTTGCGATCTACACGCGCCATTAATCACGATGAGTACCTGGTAGTACCTCGCGACGCGTCACGGTAAATCGTAAAACGCTTTTTCGCAACTAACAACGCGCCCTCGTCTGATAGCAGTTTTCAGAGAGCGTAACAGGCATTAAAACTTTCCGCTACGCGCTATAGCAGGCTCGATAAATAGTACATACGGGTCGTGGGTCACTGGCGACCCACGGTGGAGTGCTTTTCACTCGCTATTGAAAGATACTTTATAAAGCACTGGCTGGCTGATATATCAGGCTATCAGCGCAATAGTGGCCTAACCCACAATTTTCGGTGGATTCTATGTACCTGAAAATAGAAATTAAAGCAACTTTGGAAGGTCAATAATTTTTATTAGCCGTATTCTGAAAAGTTTTGGGTTTACGCCACTATTTACGCAACTCGAAGTGTGGTTTGATTAATTTCGTTAATAAAATAACGGCGCTGAAAATTCACGAAGAAAAATAAAAAAATGGGAGGGCGGAGCAAAAAAAAAACGTAACGAAGCGCACGAGGGAAATTTCTAAAGGGGTTTGCCGTTTATTTTCAGATCGCGCGCCCAGCGAAGGGGATCAACGTCGGTGCAAAAACAGCACACCCCTGCCACATCCCGGCTCCCTTACCACCAACGGAGAAGGTAACTATGTCCTCAAGGTTATACATACCCTTTCTCGCGTCTATCACCGCTGTCTGAGACGTACTACGCGCGAGAGAAAACGCGGCGCGCCGCGTAGAAAGGGAAGCCGAATGTCCCACTTCGTTTCCAGCTCGTTGGTCTTAACCCTTTGAGCCACGGTGCCCGTTGTCCAGGTCGTTTCGCCCATGGAGCGCCCATCGATACCCCGCCTCGAGGATCCTCGCCCAAGAATAGATTCGGCGTTCCTCGCGCGCTTGGACCAGCCTCGCGAACAGCCGACCGCTGAAATTCTGATTCGTTTCTGTCGGTGATCGCTGATCGCATCCGTTTCGTGCGATACAAGAAAGTTACTTATTGTTAGTTAAAAACATCTGTCCACTCTGAACTGGAACAAAACACTTCATTTTCTCGATAAAGCTGTTTTGTGACATTCCCTGTTTTCCCCCTTACCTTTCATTTAGTCTTTGAAGGATTTAATTACTCAATTATTCGCAATTAGTAAAACATCCTCTTAACTCCAAGTACTCATGTACTTAGAAAGTTAGAAGCAACCAGAAATCTAATTTGGCCTCTCAGTGGCGCAAACTTCCTTCCATAGGTAATGGTATCCACATTAAGGAATTAAATAAATGTACTATACGCGCCTGAATTATTAAGACCCAAGCTTCTTAGCCTACAGAGGGAAACATAATAATATGTGTATAATTTTCCCCTCACGATCAAATGAAGCGCGCGTAACAGAAAGGCAAATTGCATGCTGGCAAGTTTATCAAAGTCACCCGTTCCGCGGTTTTACGAAACGTGTCCGCCGTCACGTTTTACCGTTTCGTTTACGCGACGGGGCCGGTCGACGAAACATTTAAGCAGAGAGAGTGGACGGAGTCTCTGCTGCTAATAGTCGTACACTGGAGGGGAAATAAAAAATTGTACACCGCGTAAATGCCGTTCATTAGGCTTAACGGTTGTTCCGTGGGTAGATCGATCCTCCGGCTACGCCATTGGTCGATGACTACGCCTATATCCACGTGGTTGACCTTGAACGATGCTACGAACGATTTCTTCTCTTCGTCTTTCGCCGCGTTTTTCACTTCCGTGTCCACGAGAACAGACCGTCGGAAAGATTCCCGGCTGAACTGGTTTGCTGGTCCGCCAGGACTTTCCGAGAGGCCTTTAAAGAATTTATACCGGCCGGGACCAGGCAAAAATATACCGCAGGAAAGATCGTCATCTTTCTCTTCAGCATCTTGCCCAGCGATTCTCCTGGATGCCCTGTTCGAAATAATTAGGGGGCGAAAATGTTTCTGTTGTCCAATTAAGGATCCCATACATAGGGTAGACGGTTGGTAAAAATGTTAAATTAAATTTGCAATGATATTCTAAGTAAAAATAACGTTTTCCTCCATGGCATTCGTTCCATTCGGAATTGGCTGAAAAGCAATTTCTCGATTCAAGTGTAGCCTAATCCCTCCAGTCTTGATGACTCGAGCAGTGTCACGTGGATCATTGCTGATTTATCAAAGTTCATCGGGAGCTAAAGTTTCGATAGCTGGACAAGAAGACATTGTAATTTAATAGCGAATAGCATACTCTTCCTTCGCCTGGTCTCCCCTTCTGTTTGAATCGCGCGGCGCAGGGCGCAGTGGAAAGCGCGCCAATTACAAATTCCGTCCCGTTCTATCGGCAAGCGTCGATGTCGACTTACGATTACGCAGGACGAACGGGATCAAGGTCGGAGATCAGCATTCCTGTCGAAGATTTAACGCCCGTGGCGGCTGCATAATTCCGCGCATTATCCGTCGTCCCAAAAATAAGCCGCCGCCTGGTAAAGAGAGGCGCGCGACAAGCTGGCCGCGACGTTAAATACGAAGCACGAATACGGGCGAAAGCGGGACTCCAAGAAATTTCCTCAGCGCGCGCGTTCCAGTGGGCTGACGCGCGCACAGCTTTTCACGCGTGACGCGGCCCAACGTTCGCTAACTTCTTGTTTTTTCCTGGTACCTTGGGCTTTTCTTGTTGCTTCGCGGAACGCTCGAAACGCTCGAAACGCTTTCGGCCTCCGCCACGGTGGGAAGCACCGGTTCTCCTTATTGTTAGATCAGCGAAATTGAGCGGCGCTGGGGACGGTCAGTGCTTAGACCGCGTTTCCACTTGTGGAATCTATTGCACGGGATACTTTTCGAATGGTTAAAAAGAGTCGTTTTTTTTTTTGAAAGACAGAATTTATGAACGAGACATACCTTTTTAAAGAAAATATCTATGCGCATCCTATAGATTTTTACGTTGAAAATAACAGCAAGGTCCTCGATTCAAGTATATGGTATAGAACTGATCTCATGTTAACTAAATTTCTACCAAACTCCACTGTGTTCGGATAAGACTAGTACACCCGTAGAATATTATAGGAAAGGCTAATATATAATAAGTACCGGCGAATATTGTGATTTCCTTCAGCGTCGAAATCACTGTAATTAAAGAGGAGAGCGGAAAACGATGCATGTAACGTGCTGTGAAAAGAAAACGAAAAGGATCACTCACTGAAATCATTAATTACGTCAAGCAGAAACACTTGTGCGCATCTACAGGGCAGAAGAATGCAGGCTGCAACGCGTGCACGGAAAAAAAGGAGCGTGTAATACCGAATGGATGCGATTCGACGCGTCCGCAAATTGCTCAATATCCGAGACGCTCGGTGAGATAATTTTTAACGCCTCTTTTGATTGCGGTTATCTTACGATGTTGCATACTTTATTTTTATCTACGTCGGAGGAGATACGTACGCACAAATTTATGAATCGTGCGAATCGTTGCGTCGCTGATGCACCGCACGAAAGTATAGCTCGGTTCGATCGGTGCCAACGAAAGAAAAGTGCTTAAAACGAAGGGCCAAGTTGCTCGACCACGGCAAATGCCCCAATGTCCTGGGATATTGGGAGGTTCCTTCCATGCTTAGAGGCCCCTGAATCAAAAACAGACTCGCCGCGGCCAACACAACCAGCCTATATTGTTTTCCTCTTCAGAGGCGATTACACGCGCTTGCGTAAGAAAAAGACGCCGAACGCGTCGATTCAATATGCACTCGAACCAAACAACGATCATCTATCTCGCGAGGGGTTCGTCGAAGCCCTTGGCAGCCGCTCAAACAACATTCCATAAACAAAACACCGCGTATCTAGCATACCAAGAAAAGTCAGCCCACCGAAGACGCCATCTTAAATCGAATTCCAGAAGCACACCAGGTGAACTCCGTCGAAACAATCTCCGCAGCTCTAAAATCATAACCAGAGCTTAAAAACTTCATCATCTCCAAAGACCTAAAACCTAAGCCACGACTGAGAAACTATCGCAGGACCTCTGAAGGTACGCTTTCCAATTCAAAGTCGATTTTCTCGAAAACGAAGCGCGATATGAAAAAATTGTATTTGTTTTTCTCGACTTATTTACTGCTAATACGTCGAAAAGAAGCAGTAACTTTTTTGGATATCGCGTTTCGTTTTCTAGAAAATCGACTTTGAATTTCTCGACGTTGCTTCCAGTCGCGTATAGGAAAGCCTACTTTAAAACGATCAGCCACGTGACGACCAGGTACCTCCGAATCGTGGAAGGCGGCCGCGGATTGGGGGCGCAGTCGTTACAGGTTTCGGGGCGCCAGCACAAGATGCGCGCCACGAGACAAAGGGCATTAATAACGAATAATGACGTGAAATGTCTGTCAGTGAGCGGCGGAAAGGAACGGCAGGTCCTGGCGCAGGACGAGCAGGTCGCGTCCGCTCCTGGCGACGGGCAGGAAGGAGAGCGAACGAGAGTGAAAGAGAGGGAAAGCAGGCTCCCGGGATGCAGGTTTCAGAATGGCACAATAGGTCGGCTAAGGTGGGTGGCATTCGGCGCGACTGTTTGAGGGAACAGGGGGACCCTGGCGCCAGACAGCTGCCGCGTGTCTCGACCTCGCTCGCTCGCCTCTCGTCTCGTCTCGTCTCGTCTCGTCTCGTCTTGTCTCGTCTCGTCTCTGCTGTCCCTCTCCTCTCTGCCGGTTTGCCTGGTCGTTCTCCTCTCTCTGCGCGTCTCTCGTTGCCCGCATATCCCCGCGACCCGCGTACGTACGCGCCCGCGGCCTCGCTGTGTGCGTGTAATATAAGCACCACACGCTCGCACGCGTGCGTGCACGTACACACACGCTCCGGCATCGGCTCGGCTCGACTGAACTCGCTATTTTATTGATTTATTTCGGCGCGAGGCCTCTCTGTCGCGCTCCGCCGCCGACGACGGCGACGATCGATCGAAAACGTGGCGGGTCGTCTCCAGGCGGAGAATCGCGGGGGTTAGAGCGGGAAGAAAGGGTCGATTCGTGGCGTCGCCGTGGAGGCACCATGCCCTTAGAGAGATTTGTCCCTCCGACGAGAGAGTTATGGATCCTAGGGTCCCGTGGAGCTCGATGTCGGGCGGTTGGAGGAATCCAAGGGGATCGGAATGTTGGAAAGCGGGCGAACGGTGGTAGCCGAGGATTTTGGTGGAAAAGGGACTCGGGGAGCTTGATCGAGGATTTTCTCGGCGAGATATTGGCGTCCCTCTTTTAGATTCCGAGCGGCGCGGCGGCGGAGCTACCTTGGAAATCCTCATTAAAGTCGATCGAAAGCCCGATCACGTTCGAGAATCTCGCTTGCGCTCGTCTCTTTTGGCCATCCCGAATAACGCGCGCCAGTGTCTACGAAAATAGCTTCATTTATTTGCCACGCGAACCGTGGGATATGAATTGAACGATACTGAACATTCGATTTCTGGGTGTTCCTTTGTGCAAGTTTTGGGGAAAATGGTTGGATCTTGCGTGTGGAGAAATAATGAAAATATTAGTGTGGTTGCAAGCTGCGTAATTTTTGGTAGAAATATCCTGGGATAAGATTGCTATCGGGTTTTAATATTCTTGCGATTGGAATGTCTGATGTTTTGGAACGAACACTACTAGGACGTAGTAAGTAGTATAAATAGGAAGACAGGGTGTCTAAATAGACCCTGTATGCGCTAACATATGTAGAAATGTCTAATATATTGAGTTGCTCGAATAGTTGAATCTCCGAACACAAGAATAAGAGTTTAATAAATTTTAATGATAAATTGTGGCATTCAGAGCAAACACAGCCCAACCCGTATTTCTTTTGAGAAATTGAGTTATTAGCAATGATGTAATCCAATAGGCTGTACTAATCATATAAAATAGGACAAAATTAATTTGTTTTCAATGTGCGTTAGTCCGTTTTTTCCGTAGAACCTGCAAGAATCACCACTTCCACTCACAGAACCAAGAATTTCATAATTCGGTATTCATTAATCAAGTCCATCGATCAAAATGGAGGTTACCTCCTGCAGCCCTTAAATATTTTTTTATCAAAATGAAAATATTACATTTCTACTTTCTACGAATTCTCCTCACTTTAACTCACACCCGTTGCAAGACTCCTCGAAAGTAATTAAGCATCGCGAGGGGTTAAGCGCCAGCAGCGCTCAGCCAGAGATCTAAGAACATAAATAATTGAACCGTTCTCCCTAGCGCCTCCATTACTTCAAGTATCCCGACACGTTGGCAATCAAGCATATTTACAACGCTGTTTACCGCCGATCCTTGGAATTTCGTTGCGGTGCCGAATCTCGCCAACGCCGCGGTCGTTTCGTTCCGATTCCGCTCTGTTCGTGTGCGTTAGAAAAGAGGAGGCGAGGAGCGATGGAAATCCCGCGTTCTGCCAGGGCGATAAATCTTGCCGGCGGTATCTGATGCAAGTTCGCTGCATAATATTTCGTACGAATTTCTGCGGAAGTGTTGCGCGCCGCCGGGGGCGAGTCGCTACGTGTTGCGCGGCGTAAGACCATCGCGGAGGGACCAGATATCACCCCCGTAGCATTCGAGAGCAACAGGTTGCCCGTGTCTGCTCCTTTCTTCCGCGCGAGATACCCTGATCTAGGACACCCTCATCCTCCGCCCGGGAAAATCCCGTCGCCGGCGTTACCCCTCGTTCCAAATGGCCCCGGCTCCTTTCACCCTCCACCGACTCCCCTTTTTATCTCGGCATCCGCCAGATCGCTGGTGTCTCGCCCTCCTTTTGTCTGCCCCTGTTCAGCTTCTTTTCGCTCCTCGGTCTTTTTATTCCACGATGACGAGCCGCGGTTTCATGGTGAACGGGAAAATGTATGTAATCGCTGGATCAGTGGCGTTCGTCCGCAGTGCGAATAGTTGAGGAAGATCGTCACGGTTCTCATTGTTCTAGGACGTAGGTCCTGGGACGCGAGGGTGGAGGGAGTATGATTTTCATCGTTCTTGGTTGAAACATTTCTGTTTTATTAGCGTGGAGGTAGAAGATTTTTTTTTCTGGAAAGTGAAGGGGCTTTTTTGTTCTTTAGTAGAAATATTTTATTGCCATCCACGTTCTCTGATTTCTGCAGATTTTTAATTTGAAAATATGATGTCAGGAGCATTCTATTTTCCAGCCACATTTTTCATTACTTCGATCGTTAATGGCTTTAGGGCTAAGATTCCGAGATACTTAATATTCTGCGTTTGACGTCCAGGAGCTGGTCAGACTACCCAGTAGCGAGGCAGAGACAATTCCTTATTGAGTCCTCTTCGATTTATCTCTGCGCAGATCTCAGTTTCAATTTCGCCACGATACTCCCGGTAGGATATCTTCGCAAGAAGGTCAAGGGTACTGCGGTGAACTCCGATCGAAGTCCTTAAAGGGGAGAGAGAGTTCTCCCCCGTAAATGGAAAAACAGATATCAATGCTCCGATAGACAATTTATCTTTTAACCCGAACACACGATTGTTTCTAACAACGCGTTGCTCTCGCATTTCTTGTTAATCGATACATTATCGATATTCCTTGCTTTCCTATAGAAATATATAAAAAAGTATAGTAAATCAGAAGAGATATTATGACGAAAATGTTGTAAGAAATTGATAATTCAACAAATAATTCAACCAACGGGGTTGAACATTTTTCTCCCCCCACTTATTTTCGCTCACCGAAGGAATTCCGTATTTTTGTGTCAGAGGTCTTTTTTAGGCGCTGACACACGGTATTGCACAGCGATACGAGAACATCGCGCAAACGTTTTATTTCCAGTAACGAGTTTCCTCGAACGAATTATCCTGCGTACCACGCGGAACTAACGATGTAAAAGAAGGGTTCTTTAAAATCGCGGAATGAAAGCATTGGACGTGTCGACAGCGTTTGTTTATCCCGTCGCTGGCGTCTCGTTACGAAACCAGCGAACAATGCCCTTTCAAGCGGGCTGAAAAATTAACAGATCGTTAAACATGGAAACAGCTTGACGTTAAAACGGTGCAATTAGTCCCGCGGCTCTCTCTCTCTCTCTCTCTCTCTCTCTAGCGAGGTCTAGCATTTCCAGCGCTCGCCTACCCTGTGATTCATCTGATTCACCGATCCCAACTCTGATGCTCGTTATTGGGATAATTGCACAGTTTCCCCTGAAAACTCCCTTTTTCTAATAGCTGTCTGCTATTCCTGACGTTTGCTCATGCTGATCGATCGCGTCTGCTTCCGAGGTCCCGCCGACCAACTCGATACCGCTCTTTTCTGACGGAGAAGGAAGGCTTCTTTCCACGCATGAAACGCGTTGCGCGGGATACAGTTGAAACACTGGGAACTTATCGTCTAGAGTCATTCACACTTTCATTATCAAAAATGTAGCGCAAGGCACTAAATACAGTATAATCACGGGATCTAGGAGTCATGGCTTTACTGCATCATGGATCTTGACATATAAAGCGGAAAGTTGATGTTTGTGTGTTTGCCTGTCGCCTAAAAACTTTCGCACGGCAAACTGTTGGATCGCAAAATATGCTTCAGCTCATTATACCTGGCTAATCCAGACGAATCTGCCTATTTCCACAAAAAAATTAAAACGTTTTTTTTATAAAATTAAATTCTAACACACTAAAAATATTACGTATTAAAAATCGAGTATTAAAAAATATTGCATTAAAAATATTTTTATTCGTTCAACTCGGCCTCCCCCCCCCCCCCTCCCCCCTCAAGATTAAATTCCGAGTACCAGTGCTCGCAGGTACCTACACACATGTAGAATGATCGACAGCACAGGGATCGGAATAGACAACAGTCTCCAGAAGCCGCTTTAGACGATCTCTCGAATTATCATCGGCCGCTATATTAATAACTCGATAATAAGTGTTTTTATCATGCAGAGAAAAAAGAGGAAGGAACAGGCGGAGACCCATGACGGGTCTCAAAATATTCCACGTCAAAACCGCGCGCACTTTATTCGTGGAAGGGAGGACAGGTCGCGTTTCCACGTGCTGCGACCGGTTTCTTTGGCGCTGGGCGGCTAAAACGAACGTCGGGGGACCGGGTAGAAAAATGCGCTTTATCTCGACAGGCCGGGGAACGCGAGAATCGACTCCGCGCGAGACCTCTCGTCAATGGAAAAGAGCTGTGGCATGGGGGAGGGGGGCGCCATGAAATCGAATTGGATCAGCCCACTTGAGCCGGAATGAAATCGCGGCGCGAATAAGCCTCTTAATAAAATGAGGGATTGATTGCGCGTTGCCGTCCCCGTCGATCCTCCTCGGGAGTGCTGCCCGCCAAATGCGGGCAGGGAGCGGATACTGACCGCGGTTGGTCGTTACTCCGATAACTTTTATCCAAACGATTATCTGGATGATTCTATCCGTCACTTGCATTATTTGCTGCTTAAATAGTGGGACTGAAAATACATTCGTTGAAATATTATTTACAGAAGTATACAGTTTAGTGAATTTTTGCCTCAATTTAAGAATCCATTTTCATTTGTTGCTTGCTGGTTACTATTCAAAGATGGTTTAAGGGGAGAAGACGGTATAAATCGCACGAAAAATAGAAAGAAAAATTTTTCTATAAATCGCTTCTAAAACATGTAAAAAATATATTCTCAAAATTATAGGTCCGTCAATGCTCGAAGAAATAAGAGATAATTGACTGTTCAACGGTATAAAGTTTCATTCGCACGAAACCTAATTCATTTAAGTGATTATAGAGCTTTATTGGAGGAACAGTCCACTCATCTCTGTTATTTTATTTTGATATCTATCTCTTCTCTTTTTCTCAGCCCTGAATTTTCGTCTTTAAGTTTTCTCAGTGTCCTTTATCAACCCCCTTCGGGGTTTCCCTTTCACCCTCCCTCGTTTCTCTCCCCCTCGCCGCCTCTCGTCTCTCTCTCTCTCTCTCTCTCTCTCTCTCTGCCTGCTTCTCTCGCCGAGTTCCTCCTAGCCGCTACCGGCTTTCTCTCTTGCTCCCCTCGCCCGCGAGATCCGTTTAGGTCGACGGCCTCAATCTTTCGATCGAGCGAAAATAGATCCAGAAGTGCTCTTCGTCAACTGTATATCGCCACGACATCGGTACTCGCTCCTCCTCCTCCGCCTCCTCCACGTTCGGATAAACGTGAAAAGAAATAGGTGGTCGCACATTTCCGATCGCGATACGGAATCCAAGACGATCGTTCTGGAAACTGCTTGCCCCGTTCACGGAACACAATTAGCCATGCGTCGCGACAGCGCAATTACGCGATTATCAAAAAGATGCGGCACTCTTTACCCAGAAATGCCGAAAACGAGGGTAACTTCGTTCCCCGGACGAAGGAATTTTCGATGGCTTCGGTAAATCAAGAAATAATTCGAACGGACAAGCTCGAACCAGGCGTATCTCGCGAAAGACGCGCAATAAATGTATCACGCGAAAGCGCAGCGACGAAACAAGCGTTTGAATATAATCCAACTGCATTCGTTAGGGGTGCAGGTTTATTGCCCGGGTGGTGGTGGTGGGGGGGGGGGGGGGCAGAGGATCGGGCGATGTCGCGCGGCGGAATTATTTCTGATGCGGCCGGATCACAAGAAATTTCCGTGTTTCAGTTAATTCCGACGAATTTATGAATTCGAAGGCGTACTCACGCGCCACGGCGAAGAAACGCCCCTCGCGTTCATCTGAAAATAATAAAGTGGAGGCTGGTTGAAACGCCGCGCAAGATGGACGCGCTCCTTTTCGCGATCTTCCACGGCTGCTTTCGTAATAATCCATTCCTCTGGCCTTCGGGCGCAGGGAATAGGAGAAACCTGGCGAATTCCAAACGATAGTTCAAATAAACCACCATTAGAAGCCAAAGAGCACTGAAATCACGCCAGCAACTCGGCATCTTCGATTTACACTCCTCTGCAACGCACACCTTAAGGTGGGTCTTCACCAGCGTTCGCGAACTGTTCGCTAGCGAGAACAAACCTTTAGAGAGAAAAGAATTTCTTGGAGATGAGCAGTAGAGTGTTCGAGATCTTTCCACTATATTTTTACCGTAGAATCCTCAACGGTTGAAGCTACAAACTTAAATACTCGCTAAATAATTTATACAATTTTTTGGGAGCAAGCGTAAAATGTTATCTACTCCGATCAGCGTTCTCACAGATGCAGCTAATCGTTCGCCATAGTTTCCCTGGTTTAACGGGCCCTCCATCGATCCCACGTTACCGATGTCGTCGAATATCGGCGGCGAGGCAGGCGTCGGACTGTCGATCGAAAAGTTTTCCAACGAGTTCTGGCCTTCTACGTCCGCGTAACGCCGCCGCGTTTATCGCGCTGAATCCAAGTGGAACGAGCATCAGGTTTTACGGCATTTATGCACAGCCGATTGGCGCCGCGTTCTATCGACGCCGATTGAAACACTCGAGCTGCCTCGATACCGAGGAGGCGTGAGAGCGGGCTTCTCGGAAGAGCGTGGCAAACTTTGACAGATGGCCTCGTATATCTCTCGTCGCTGATGCTTCGAGGAACGGTTATTTTGTAACCGAGCGGATCGCATTGGGTTATCTCAGAAGCAACGCGGCTTTCGTGCGCGTGCAAGGTGCGAATAAACAAGCGGTGGCGGAGCGGTGGCTCAAACATTCCTCTACATTCCCAAAAAGCATAGAGAAATATTAACAGGTAGTCACCCTGCATTCAGTTTTTTAAAATTAATAATAGAAATCGTTTCGAATCATTTCACCCTGGATTTTAGTATTGCGTTGAGTTTGATCATTTATTGCCAAGGTTGCTGGGAAGACTACATTAAGATTTCGTTACTCTCCTTATTCTCCATCGCCGAAGGAGCGAACAATGCCTCGTTAAGTCGTCTTGGTACAATAGGGTGGGAAGCAGAGGGTCTTCTGCGTAACAACGAGGGAATATGGTGATTACATGAGAAATCGCTAATGCTGTTGTCGATTGATAGGATAACGGAAAGCACTTCCCCCGTGCGTTATCATCCGTCCAGATAGCAGGCTGTCTTTATTTCAATAAATGCATCTCCCCAAACAGAAGACCTCTTTTCTGGGCGAATCAGGAGAACGGAGTATCGAGCTCGCGTAATCGAATTTCCTAGAGCTGTTTACGCTCGCAAGCCAGTTCGCTTGAAATTAATTGATTCGATAAGTCGATTGGTCCGACGGAACGGAGCCGGCTTGGGAATCGCGCCGATCTGCATAGGTACAGTTACCCGATCGGATAAGCAGATATATCTACTCGGTAGATATATCTTACAACAGCAAGAGGTCGAGTCTTGTAACGCTGATAATAATCGTCCGTTGGGTATCTAATCGATTAGTGGAAAATTAGTGATAAGGATAGAACGGATTGCCTTGCTTCCCGCAAACAAGCAATCGTTAAACGTGCCGCCGTTCTTTTAAATAAAGCGCCTGTCGCAGCACAATGGCGCGTGACTGAGCGCTGCCAACTAGCGGCCGGCAAACCACCAAACGTCGCGCGGAGCGTTCCCAAGCCCTCCGACGCGAGACCTGTTCCCCGAACGGGCCGAATGCCTGGCTATGGGTGCGCCGTCGGGCGATAGATCCGCGAGGCGCTCGTATGGGAATGGGTATGGGGATGCAGGGGCGAGATTGCGCGCTTCCTTTAAATAGCGCGCCTTTTCCGTGGCGTGTCGCGTGGGAGCCCGCGCCGCGTATTTGGACTCTAGTAGGCAGGCATTGCGTATCGTGTTTATGCTCGGCCGACGTGTGTGGGGTAGAAGCGCACAGATAGGGGGGACGAGTGGGAGTATTTGAGAGAGCGACTGGTGGAACAAACGACGGCAGTGAGCGCGTATTTAGGGACGGGGGCGCGGCGGGGCCGAGGGGGCGATTAGATAGAGACCGTAGGTAAAAAGACTTGGGAATTAAGCCGCGCACGCGTAACCGACAGCTTCGTATGCTTATGCGTGCTAATTGCCCCGGCAATTTTACCCGCGCATACCACGTTTCCCGCGATTCGCGCGCTCTTGGGCGGGGAAAAACCACAGCCAGGAATTCCGCGGCCCGGATCGATGCTAAGGGAGTTCATCCGGGCCTAGGGACTTTCTGCCTTCGCTATCTGAGGTATTCTGGGGCTGGACTTGGAAAGGAATCTTGCTCCTTTATTTTTCTTTGGCTCGGTGGAATGCTTGACTCGGAAAAGGGGGAGGTTATTTAGTTGGAATATTATGAAAAGTAAGAGCTTGGATAATTATAGGTATTAAGCTATTTGCGAGGGAAAGTTTGCCTATTCGCGTCCTTTCGCCATTTCACTGTAATTTCGAGTGCGAGGATGAAAGGGAAATGGGAACGGGCAGAAGCCCTCGCGGAGACGACAATCTGACCTAACGAGCAAGCCACTGTCCGCGGCTAGGCATTACCATAATGCAAATGTAATTCGCAATAATACACGTCGCATAAATTTCAGTTTTTATCCCTGTTGTTCGTGGCTCCGCCGTCAGCTGGCCTAGTCCGACGAGACGATCGGCGCTCGCGCAGAGGGAAAAGAAAGGGAGCCGCATTAATTATCGTGGTAAAAATAATCGCCGCGTCCGATAGTAGGCGATATTATCGCGATATGATAATTAAAAGGAGTAAAAGTTCCAACGGTAGTGGCTCTCGCGTGAATTATGCCGCGATGCTTATCTCGATCTATTATTCCCGCTTCTTAATGACCCGTGGACTTTTATTATTTTATTACGCAGCCCTGGGTTGTACTAGATTCCTATCGCTTATTAACTCGCTTAAACGACCGATCCGCCGGATCGTTTCGAACATCGGCATGCCCCTTCGACGATCGGGCGCTGCCCACGCGCAACGATCTGTGGAATGCTCCGCGTGCTGGCGCTTCGCGGATTCACCGATGCTCGTTCCGCTGGCGATAATCGGGCACACGTGTTCACCAACGTGGATGCGCCGTTCGCAGAGTTCACTAGAGCCCCTGAAGCTCCTCTCCAGAATTTTTACGAGCAAAAGAAACCAAGCTGTCTTTCTAAAAACTAAGCTAAAACTTTACGGAGGGGGTCTATTTCTCGAGATGGAGCCTCACCATAAACGACGTGGTTAGAAAGCACGGTTTAGAATTCACGGTTCTTTTTTTCGCGTGGCACGACCGAAATAGAAGAGAATTGCACGATCCATAACGTGCGCGTACCCGCGCACTATTGCGTTTCGCGCGTCGCTGGACGAATACTGGGCGAATACGGGCGGAACGAAAGAAGGGAAGAAAAATTATATACGCGCGTATATACGCGCGTGTATACGTATGAAGGTCGTTGGCGGGAATTCCGACGGTGCAACGACACTGCGACGAGGACCGGCCCCCGGGAGGATCGATAGCTTTGTTTTGAATGCCCGCGGATCGCGCGACCAATGAACTATAACGCATGGACAATCTTCGACTTCTCTGGCTTGTTAACCGGAGTTTATGGCCCACGGCGGACAATACGGCTGAAAAATGCGTCCGCGGGGTTTCGCTAAAGCTTTATTTAGTTGACGATATAATGGACGTCCGATAGAGGCATTCAGCTAGCGCTTGTTTATGGCTCTCCAGTTGGAGCGAAGCCGTAGACGCTGCATGACGAACGGTAGACCGATGCGAGCGGAGTTCTCGAGCTGCTTGGGTAATATCTTGTCCCAGGTGGTTCGATGGAGTCTCGCCTGATTGGTCTTGACTACTTCTGGAATGGAAGCACTTTAAATACCGTAGATGTTTCAATGAAATATTTTAAGAGATTGATGAAAATGTGCTTCGCTGTTGGAAAAGTGTTGCTCTCAGCTAATATAGTTAGCCAGTGGTCGACCAGATGGCGCTGTGCGTACCAAACTCGCGCGGATTTATTCATAATGTTCCTCAACTCGTGCCAGCGCCCTTTTAATGCCAATGCCCCATTATTTTATTAGTCTCTGGCTTGTCGGATTCTCGATTAAAATCATGACTTGCAAGGATTTCTTTAAAGCACAACAGTGTCGAGCTCGGGTCGATAGAATACGTGGGACGCGAACGATCATCGCTGGGATCTCGAGACGCCGAAAGTTCCCGGGGAACTTTTATCGTTTAAGAAGTGGCGCTGAATTAATCAGCCCGTTCTAAATCGCTCGGGCCAGAAACTCGGGATACATTCGCTTCTTTCAAAGCGAACTTTCGCCGCTTCGAAAGTCGTTACGAGTTAACATTCCTTTTCCAATAAATCTGCGCCCGGTCCGGCGCCAATGGTCCGCTATATCGTAAAGTGCACCTTGCAGGAGAACGAACTCGTTATACCTTCTAACGTAATACCGCGTTGCGTCGAGTAGCAAGAAACCAGGAAAATTTATACCTCGTATACTTCACTCCGAAATAACACATACACCCACGAAAAAAAGCAATTCTAATGAAATTACTTCCCCATTTAACTGGGGGATCAAAGAGGATTTATCCTTCCTCCTACTCTTTTCTCCAGAATGCACTTAACGATAGTTTCCATCGGCTTTCTAATTGTAAGCGATCCCGAACGAGCCTCGTAAAAAATTTCGAGCCTTCAGTTTCGACTCTCCGGCGTCCGCCACGCGACATCCGACTCCCGATTGGCGAGAACGGCGGAATCCACCTCTGCGCGAATAGCTCGGCTCCGTTTCCCCCCGGAGAAAAGGCAAACAACTGCGGTCCTATTGTCGATGCGTGGAGGCACGCACGTGTGCGTGCATGTACGCGCACCGGTGCAGCATGTTTGCATAGGGTCGGAGAAGAATTGAGGGGCGCGGAGGGGCAGAGTAGGTACGCGCGGGAGGTCGTAGAAGGACGTGAAGGTAGGTAGCTTATAGGTGGGGGACGGTCGGGTAGCCGCAAGGAGAGAAGGACCGCGCGTAGAGCGTTTGGGAACGATAGAGGGAGACGGCCGCGGAAGATCGTGGGGGGAGGGGCGGTGAGACGGTAGCGAGGGTGGGGGCGCGAGAGGGGAAAAAGAAAGAGAAAGAGGATGCAGACTGGCGTGGCGGCGGCTCGAACAAGGAAAGAGCGACGTAGTCAGCCTCGGCGAGGAAAAGAGACGGAGGGAAAGAGAGGTTAGGCGGCGCCTGGTATGTGGCGCCTTCACTGGCGTCGGGCCATCTTTTATTCTGCCATTACAAAGCGTCAACACGTATCTTATATAGGCAAGACACGGTTGGAGAACCTCAGAAACATTTGCGCCTGTGTGTACGCTCAGTTTGGTACACACGCCTCCGCGTGCACGCGAACGCGCGCGCGCGTGCACACGATTGTCTCTCCGCCGTGTGTGCGAAGTGTCACGCGCAATACCTGTATAAGCATTGTGTCGTGTGTACGGGCACGCCTCTACACCGAAGTCCCTGTTTCCGGAAGATGCTGACAGCGAGGCTGATCGCAGTTAAGCACGCTCGCGTGTTCTCGGGTCGTTCGGGCGTTTTTCCTTCATTTTGCCGCGGCTTTCGTGTTACCCCATTCTTATTTCTTTCTTCTAATTATTCGCTAATCTCAGCTCTGTGCTCTCTTCCATTCTCGAGATGCGATCGTTCTTATCCTTCTTTCTTAAGCCACTGTGTAGGGATATACGCCGCTTTGTGGGAGAGCTTTAAATTTAATCTCTTGTTTTCGTCTTTTAATTTCTGTTATTCGCTCGCACCTCGTTGCACCGCGCTTCTGGCTTCGCCCCGCGTCTCCTTAAGTCTAAGATTATCCTTGCCCACCGGATCCGTGCGCGGTTCATTCTGCAATGCAAGTCTCCCGCACCTGTTGTGAATCTATCTCGAACGTATTAAATCCCACCCGAGCGAATCAACAGCAATTTCCGCCATACAGTCTTAACGGAGCGTGTTTCTCGGTAAAACAGTTTCCGAATGATGATTGTATATTTCACGCGACGTCGGCCCATGCGAATGGTGCTCGCATAATTTTGCAACTCTCCTTTAACATGCGCGATCTTGGAGGTGCGCCTTACTTCCCTTTAACTACGTTCAAAAATACAAACTGGTCTTTTATCATTCGAGAGAAGCCACCAAAACTCGAGTCGGACCAAGTCGAACGCTTATTCAGACTTAATCCCAAAGCAAGCGCACGATCGACTACACAAAAACATTCCGCCTGCCCTGCGCCGCGCTTTGTCTCGCAGCACAATGGCACGCAGAAAGTGCGTGCGGAGCCGAGCCGAGGGAAAAGAACCGAGCCATAGGAAGAGATTCGTCGCGCATTTCGCAAGGACTGGCCGCGCGTTGCATAACGTTTGCGCAGAAACCGCTTCCTCTTCCGCGTTTATTTCCATGCTAATCATATTAAACGCGATGGCACCGTGAACGTGGCCAGTACGAAAGGTAACGGCGATTATTAGCCGTCCGCGAGTGCCACGGCCGCGTCTCGCTGCCACCGCGGTGGTCCGTGTGAAAGGGGCCGTTATGTCGTCGCGAAACGCGGACACACGAGGCCCCGGAGAGCCGATCGACGTCTGAAACGGAAGGGTTTTATGGGAGCTGACATTATCGGGATGGTCGGAAAGCGCCGATTCTCGGCCGATCGATTAACTTTCCCACCGGGGCCAACAGTCGGCTGGCTTGACGACCGTGCAGGAACCGTCTGCCGTCGGGGATTGCCGGGCTCCGGTACGCTTTAGAGCCACGGGCGCCCCGACTAATGGGCCGAAACGGCGCACGATACCGATTAACACCGAAAACCACCGGCCGAGCCATTAGAATCGCCGCGAAAGTCGCCGCTGCAGGCGGCTATCCTTTCCCGCGACTCTCGTTTAAGGCGTTCGTCCTCGACTCGGCGACTCGCTGACGCGGTCACCTGTCGCCTGTGACGCGCGTCCACGCGATCTCCTCGCGATTCACACAAACTTTTTCGCCTTTACAGCTGTTCCCATCGGTTTATGCAAGCTTTTTATCGATCCCCGAGCCCGAGACAGCCGCTGCGATACAGCGGCCCCGCTGTATGTGCGCGAACGTTTTCACGCGATCACCCCGCGCTTTTTCCCCTCGCCAGGCTATTGAGAATCGTTCGCGGCCCTGTAGCACGGTCCAGGGTCGATAGTATACGTGGGAAACGGAGGTCTTTTTTTATCGAGAGGCTGAAGATCGAATATAAAGCGAGTCGTTTTAGAAAGACTTAGTGAGGCGTACTCAGGATTTAATCTTGGAGGGAGTCAAGTTGAACGGGTAAAAATATTTTTAAGAATATGAGATGATTATAAAAATGTATTTAAGGGGTCGTTCCACTGAGACGCTTTGAAAAAAGTCGATTTTTTCTTTCTCCATTTTTCGAAAGTATCCGAGTACCTAACGTTTGATCGTAAATCATTTGGCTTCATCTGTATAGATAGAATTTTGGTTGATAATTATTTTAGCACACTTTGGGACACTATTGCGGTAGTACTAGAGGCACTCTATACGCGAGTCTAGTAGGTATCTGGCCAGATCTGTTTCTGGCGATCTCGATAACAACGCGCAGAACTGGGAAGAATGTGTCCTGGAAAAATACCATCGACGGAAAGTAAAAACGTCCATGGCCGGAGATGCTGGTCCCTTGAGGACTCGCCTCAAGGTAAGCTACTAGTTTCATATTTTACTCCACCGTCATCTAGTTTCCCTCAGTTTCCGATTACACGTAAGATCACGCTGAAAACGATTCCTAGTTTCTCGCGCATAGCGACGCAGCCGGCGGAGATCGATTGATTTACGAATCGTACATAAGTGCGGCACTTTATTATTTAACCGGCGTATTATTGGCACGCGCGACCTGGGAGCTGCATTAACAGAAAGCTGTTGAATAACATTATTGGTACGCGAAGAATAATTAGCGAAGTACCATTTCAAAACAAATTCAGTTCTGTATACTTCTGCATAGTATTTCCATTATAAAACTCAAACAGACTTGAAGATTAATCTCCCTACGACTGAGAAACGAAATGTTTTATTCGTTACATAAATTTTACGCGCCAATTGCCTTTTAATCGTCCATTATATCTGAAGGCATAAAAAGAGGAGAAACCTTGCAAGTTAACGACTCGAGAGAATTACTTCGGTGCAAGTTAGTTACTCTTTTAACGGAATTCAAGATCGTAGGATGTGCTGGTAGCATTAATTTGTTCGAGTAATTATGTTGGGCGCTCGTTATACCTATACACTTCATGCAACTCGATCGTATCATTCCGCTAGTTACGAATCATTTCCGCGCAGGAATCTCAGTTACGTTATTATTCCACGCGTTAGTCGTTAAACTAGTCCATCGCGATCGATCGCAAGTTTAAACAAAGTATTAAACGCTGCTCCGGTAGGTTTCGATCTCTGTCATAATTGTGGATAATCGTGCATTAACCGCGCTCTATAATTACAGGCGAAACGTACGTGATACAATTCGAGCAGGGTATAATAACTACGAATCTCATCCTAGTATCTTTCTTAAAACACTTGCCCAAAAGGTCACTCTAGAATGCACTTTAAAACGCTCCAAATAATCGAAATATTAGAAACGAAAGTAAGCCAACGCCGAAGCGATTCGATTGCTAATAGATAGGTGATCCTGTAGGTAATTGCTTCGAGCAGCATATCTATCTTCACGCTCATTGATCCTATGTCAAACGATATTACATACTACTTCGCTTTCTCTTCTACACCTTCGAATATCCATTTTCATTACGCACTGCTCAAAGCGACTAGCTAATCACCTTTCTAAATAATTCAGAGGAATCAAAGAAATACCAGGAAGGGAGGATTGAAAAACTTTTATCGTCGATTATACCTTTATTTCATATCAGTTGTGCTTCGCATTAAGACAGCACCTATTTAGTTACTATACCTATGTACAGGTCCGACCACGCTGCGCCCAGAACTCGCAAATAAAGCAGACTGTACTTCTGCCGAGTCCCGAGGGACCAAGAAAATTGCCGTGGAGGTTCGCTCGTCGTTTTATTTGCACAGCAAGATGCTGCGGAAACAAATACGCCCCGGGGTCCGCGACAGCCTGAACGGGGGCGCTGTTCGTCGGAATAGGCAGCCCTCTAATTATTTCGAGCGGCGTACACGCGCAGATTCTACGGCAGATTTCCAATAACTACACGTAACGACGGCAGAATCCGTTGCTCTCGGTGTTCGTGGAACAGTGTTTCGCGGTAGCCCGAAACTGTACTCGGAAACAAGCCGCATATATCCGCGGCCATTTCACTGGGAGATTCCTAACAGATAGTATATCACCGCGGTGCTCTTATTTCCCCGAGCATCTTACATCGGCAACGACAGACAGGATCGCCCGGAGGAACGCGGTGCCTCTGCCGACTGCTGCCTTCAGCTGGTAATTATACGCAGCAACGTCCGAGGGAATGTTAATTTTAGAAACCCGCGGCCAAACAAACCAGGAATGGTGTTGCATGGCAGCGTGCCCTCTTTGATCCGTCATTGGCTGCGGCATAGGCGCCACTTCGCCGCGTGCATCTCTGTTATCGCGGCTGAACACCGCTTTGCTGCGAAACTCTCTCTCTCTCTCTCTCTCTCTCGCACCTACACCGGGCCCGCTGTACGTGTTGCGGGCACGAACACCGCGCGATGACTCGGAGGAAATCTTCCTTGCAAGGTGACCGATCCGTTTTCCTGGTATCGGAAATATCAGGTGTCCGTGGAAGCCGGTTTCTCCATTCCACTGACCGTTGCGTGGACATTTGCATTGCGCGTTCAACGAGTCCTTAATTCTTCTGGGGTGCGTATTTTCGCAAGGAGAAAACTGTAGTAGGGAGATTTGTCAGGAGGGAGGGTACTAAGGAGAAGCAAATGGGTTATTGTATTTCAGCAGCGAAGGGATGATGGATCTGTAGATCCCCAATAGAGCCTGTGAGCAACAGGGCCCATCTAGGAAGGCGCAAGCAGGTCGAAGAGGCGGACAAGATTCCACAATAATTATATCCCAAAAAAGTTTAATCCAATGTGACCAACAGTTTTTTAAAAAAAAGAAAAAATTCTTAAATATCACGTACTTTTGGGGCTGTTAGACGAGAATCCTCCCTTAAGGACATGGTTCATCCAGAAAGGGTAGATGAACATGCATAAGAACCCTACGTAATATCGTAGGACCTGCTGCAAGCAGTTGTCTCTGATTTACCAGAAGGAAGCACTCGTTACCATTTAACGTTGGAATGGCGGTAGAAGAGAAGCTACCGATTTCAGCGCACGTTCTCCAGCGAATGGATCGGGAAAACAGTGAAATCAGGCGTCTCTTAACGCGGCAAAAGCGTGCAAAGGTGGTAAACTGGCAGCAGTACATACATCGGAACGCAAACAATCAGAGGTTTACCGCCGATGGCCGGCTTTCTCGCGGGTATGCGCGTGTCGTTAGGTATGCGACACGTATGGTATACCTACACCAAGCCCGTACGGTCGTAGAAAGGCCGTTTGAAGGACAAGGGTCATGTCTGACGCCGATATACATATATGCATGTATATACACATACATGGCGCTGCCTGTTGCCTTTGCTACTTACCTTTACCGTGCAGCTGCCGCCACATGTGGGTGCGCCTTTCTGGCCTCCGTCACGCTTTCGTTCAGTCCACGCTGGCAATAGGAACATTCGTTCCAATTTTTCCATTGAAATCATAGTAAAACGAACGTTCCTCCTACGAAGAAGAAGAAGAACCTCCGCCTTTCACGTGTCTTCATATTCGCGTTCGGAAGTACAGCGAAAATGATAGATAAGCCTCGGCCGAAGCGAGTCCGGCGAATACGAATTCCTCCGGAATGGATCGCGCGAAATTTAGCAACGCCGTGCGTGCGCGGCTTCCACCGGCGTACATTTACGATACGCTATCGGGCGAAATAGTAACGGCACTATTAATAACAATTATATATCGTGGCGGGCCGCCACGCCATTTTCTTCGCATTCTTGCGATTCTTTTAATACCGATAGCGGCGCGTGTACCTAGCGCATGCCTCCCCGACGCACGCAATCCATTGTGCGTGCGTGTGCGCGCGGGCGCAAGTGTGCGGTAGGTGCACCTACGTTACGTAGTTACAGTCGGCTCGGCCGTGCCAAGGTTGGGAACCTTATCTAAGCTCAGGGTGTTTGACCCAACTGGGAAAAGACATTGGCACTCTCGGCACTTTGCGTCTCCACGGTTGCTCGACCGATCCGCACGAAGCCGCGTTCACAATCACCGCGCACCGCGATTGGCAGAGATCCGATTGGACGCTGCATAGTGCGTTCGATCAATGGGTAGTCGGGACAAAAATCATAACTTCCGAACTAATCAGTTTTCGACCTATATACCCCGATACTTTTTTAACCAGAATATATAGATGCGTCGATTGGTGAAGAAAAAAATATACAGTTGCATTCAAAAAAATTGAGGTGATCTCGATTTTTTATCGAATAAAAAGATTTTTATCGATACATACTTTTGCAATTTCTTGTCAACCGAATACTGACTAACTTTTGTTCAAAAAATTCTTTTATCAAATTATTTTTATCACGTGCATTCGAAGTTAGAATGTTTTCATTAAAATATATTTTACACATATAAGCTTATTTAGACTTAAAAAAAAAGAAGACTCTAAATACATTAACGCAATGTATTGTTATTATAAACTTTTAATAATAATATATAAAAATCGCAAACGTAATTATTCATATAAAACATAATATAAAAAACACGCTTCTTCCTAAAAAAATTTATTTCTCAAATAATCGTAGGTAATAGCAGAAAAGCGCGTCATTTTATAAGGCCATAAGTCTAAACAATAATTTTGGAGTACACATACCCATAATACTAGAATCCATGGTTAATAAAGTGAGCCAAGAATAATAAATATTCTTAAGGTCTAAATAAAAAAAAAAAGAAATCCTTAGATTCCAGGTTAAGATGGTAAATAACATCGTAAACAACTACGGTAACCTAGCAAGCATAACCGAACTCGATTCCTGAACATCTTGATGTAAATATTAGATGATAAATATCACCCTGGAAAATATTTGATTTTTTCAATTTTTGTCCACGTACGAACGCACTGTGCGCTGGCTCGATCACTGAAAGCCGCCGCACTCGCAGCATTCGTTCGATTAAACATGCTGCTGACGGGGGATCCGTAATTGAAGTGTGGTATATACCTAGATCATCGCTCGAAATTCTAGATGAATTTACCTGCTTACCCACAGATAAAAGACTTGAAATAGCAGTAATATCTTGATACGTGGACGCGCCGTCAAGGTTGTACCTGTAGGTCGTGAGAAATTTCGAAATATTCCATTGATAACATTGGCGATGCACTATCTCGGACGGCAGCGGTCGGCGTTATCGTCTGAAAACATCTGGAAATCTGTGATCTCAGGAGGACGACGATGGACGTCGATCGATACAAGCAGATAACCATTAATCGCGGACAACCGAGAGGCAACCGCCGTTTCTTCACAAGCGCTCCTAAGTGCAAACTAATCACGGCTGGTGCTTGAAATTGTCTGAGAATTTCATTAATTACAGATAAGTGGCTTCCTAATACCCGAGCTCGCTACTTCCGTCTCCCTTGCCCGTTCGTGTCTCGCAATCAGCCCTCTAGCCTCCTACTGGGAAAGGATGATCCTAAAACCCCAGCGTATCGACAAGTAATCACATTCAATTTATCACGCGATCCTCCACCGTTCTGGCAACGATCTCGAGATGAATCAAACTAATTCCGCCGTTCCACACATGTTTCTTCTCCCCCTGTGCTCTTTTCTTCGTCGCCGCAGAATTTATTAGCAGCGATCATTTATCCCCCGCGGATCTTCCGCCCGGCACCGGGAATGATTTAGCGCCGGCGATTTCTGCGAATCCACGCGTGAACCGGTGCTTTTTATACCATTTGAATTTATTCCCGCCGCGTGGCACCCTCGAATTGGAAGCCGCCGGGCCGACGAGGGCTGTTGGCCGACCGGCGACGATTTTTAATCGCGCTAAAAGGCACCCGTCCTCTCCTCGCTCCCTTTCTCGACGTCGTACCCTTCCCACGTGTTATCGACAGGACGATGTCTTCCGCAAAAGTGCCGGCCGCGCGAGCGTGTTAGTTATCAAGCCGCCACGAGGAGGCGCGATGCAATATCGGGGCGGGATCTCTTAGCAAAATGCGCTCACCTACCGCACCTCGATCGTATCGCATTCCGTGCAAGACTCCCAGACACTTTGCACGGCGCTGTCGTGTGTCTCGGGCCACGTTATTTTTCCCTCTCATCCGTGTTTGCACACGCTCTCGCGCAAACACCTTGCTGCATATCGCCCGTGCGCGGCAATTGGTATGCGACAAAGGAAGGTCGGCTCTCGAGATCTGCGAACGGTGAATATCTATCTATACCCGTCGCCTGTGAACCGTTAGAGCAAAATTTCTGGACGACCGACGGCTGGCGGGTCGCGTAGAAACATCGAGGGTGGCCTAGGAGCACCCACCGTCTCCCAATTCGGCGGTCGTTCGTGTTTGGGTGCTGCTCGTTAGAGTTGCGAGTTGCAAGGGACAGGATCCTAAACAATTGCTCCTGTTTCGTGCCTCACGATTCAACGAGCAATATCGCACGCCCAGGCGCGCGTCCCCGCGCTGAGGAGGAGGATGGTCCTTCGAAGAATGATATCGCTAGACGTATAATTTGCTCCGCGGACGGCATAAAATAATATGCCGGGGGTATGCGAACGGGGACAGTTAACCGCGGCGGATTCCGCGATTGCTCCTTTATCGCGATGCCCCGCTTAGCCCCGAACGGAATTGCTTTATTACAGGGCTCGATTCGCTTTCAATTCACCGTGGCGCGGTAGCGCGAACGCACGCCCGCGGTATCGTCGTCGGGCTCATTAGCCTTGTAATTTGTCAAACTCGGCTGACAACCACGCGAATTGCGAAAAAGATGGGAGAAAGGAGGGCCCGTTATTCAGTGTCCGCGCGGCGACTCGCGGGAACTTCGAGGTAGCCGCGCGGCGGGAAGTTACGGCCTTAAGGTGGCCCCTGTATCTTTGCGAGACGTCGGGGTTCAAGTGTCCAGTCATCACCCAGAAGGATACAGCTTTATTGCGAACGGGACGAACGGGGGCTTGAAGGGGTCGGAGTAGGTTACTGCGCGGGGTTATCGCGGGCCGGATCAACACGTAGCTGGAACCATCGCGATTATTGCAACTCCCCCTCGGGGCCGTTATTTACGGGCAATGTTCCCCGATGTGGAGATACCGATTCAATCGGCTCCCCGTTTCGTCAGGCCACTTCTGGGCTCGTCCTTTATTTTTCGCGGAAGCCTATACTCTCGCGTCAACGGTGATCGATAAACCCAGTCTAGGCGCTATTCGATCGTTGCGGGCAGCATTAAAGGCTCCGTTGCTGAGTTGCGAGAGGACATTTTTACAATGTATTATAAGATTCACGACCACGCTAGATCTTCGCGACCTGGCATTTAAAAATTGACAAGGATGTAGAAGCGCGTTACTTAATCAGCTAGTTCTACCCCAGTGGTACTGCCCTCGATAAGACCACGCGAGTCATTCACCTTCTTTCTAAACGAACTCTAACCAAAAAGGTAATATCGAGTATGTTCTAAGCTTTGGCGAAAAGAGCTGCACGAGTAGATTCATGCCAGTGCCAATGCATCGAAACGAAACACAGGGGAGCGAATCACGTTGAGAAACGCGAATAATGCGAGTGGATTTTCGCGAAACGGCGGCACGCGCCATGATTCAGTGGGGCTCGCCCAGGGATTTATTGGAGGCGGCTGAAAGCCGGCTGCGGATGATCGTAGATAGACACGAAAATTCGTGGTTCGTCACGACGTCGACGACGGCGACGGCGGCGGCGGCGGCGGGCGACGCGACAAGCGTCCTTGCTCCAACCACTCGCGCTACTACCGATGACGTAATCGTCGCGATACCCCGCAATCTTGGCGCCTCGGTAAACTCGTAATATCTATTTTTATCTGGTGGAAGCAGGGGTTCCGCTCCGTCCCGCCACGTCCCCCGCCGCGGCACGGCGCGCGTTCTTCGACACACCCGTATTTCCAACACCTCTTCTTCCCGACTCGTAACCTCTAAATTCAGGCTGCAATCGAGACGATCGTTCTCTCTCGACCTGACAATAATCACCGGAACTTCCCTTTTTCGTTCGCCGTGAAGAATTCCCTCCGTTTCGATGGGAGTAAGTAAGTACGCTCTTTTCATGGCCGATGCATATTTCTCGCTTGCAGCCCTTTGTATTTTAATATTTTTCAAGTCCAGTGGCAATTGCGGGGATTACCCGCCGCTGGGAAGTCAAGGATAAGTTCGCGGATCCATTGGGAGATGGCGCGTACGTGTTTCCGCCGGGAACAGGTTAGGATAGGTTGAGCAGCAGCGCGGCGACACGTTAATTATAGTAAAATGCATTGCGATCGATTTATTATCGGTCGGACTGGCTGTCCCCGACGGTATTTTGCATATTTAAAAGCATGTACGGTGTTCCTTTTTGAGGATGCTCGATAAAGAGGCGCCAGCCAGCTCTATCTGCGGCACACTTCCTTTTATCGGCTGGGCAGGGCTGCCACCTCTCCGGTTTTCGGCCGGTGATTCCGGTTTTAGCTTCCTATCTCAGGTTTCTGCTTCGGGCTGGTGAATTTTTTTAAACCGATATTTTTTTAAACGGTATTCCTGCACGTACTCGCGAATTGCTTCGTATTACGTACGAAGAACGTTCCCTTTTGGCTAATGTTTAGCAATTTATCATGCTTCCGTTGATCGTCCATGCCATTAGCCCTGTAACCCCCGATTATCAAACGGGGAAAGGGTGGTAACACTAGCTGCGAGAATTACACGATATTCTACGAATAATTAGCTAACGTATTAATAAAAGTAGGAAAGAAATGTAACTAAAAACTTCTTCGTCCGACATCTATTTCTGTTTATTATGAAGCAGACTTACAATTGATTCTAAATTGAAAGTATAATCAACTTACTTTCTCCTTGAAGTTTACTTTTTGCGAATGAAATTCCAGATTAATATCGCGTAGTACTGTTAGCCTGGATTTGTATGCAAACGATAGCATACTTGCGAAACACCATCGCCGGGCATTCCTTCGATTTAAGAATACCACTGTCTGTTTTATCGTTTCCTATAACTGCGCGCACTTTCTGCCTTTCCGCGTGGCGGCGGATTCTTTTTCCTTTCTCCGTCTACTCTCTTGTCTACTCTCGAATCTGGCGCCGTCGTTGTCTCCGCGACGGCCGGCGAGACGCGTGGGACTTCCCGGCGACGACTCCTTTATGATACCGCCTGTACGCCCGCAGCCTCTCGCCGAACCACGGGGCACTTTTAACAGGAAAGAAAGATCTCCTCGTTAATGACAGATCTCGTCCCGTCTCGAGGCATGCCCCTATCGCGTTTCGTGGAAGTTGTTCATAAAAACGACCGATTACATCCATCGATGCCCACACGCTATCGAGGAAATTTCAATTAACGAACTCCCCGCGTGCCCGGGTGTCCGTATTCCTTCGGCTCGTCGAATAAGAAATAACAGACGCGATCGTTACTCTACTTTTCCCCTTATTGTCATAATTGAGGAGTCCCCGTTCGTAATCGTCGACACCTTTCCGTCGCGAGTACGCGCCGGTTATGACGCGAAATTAATTACACCGATGTCGATTGGAAATGCGCGGCGAGGTGGGATGCCAGTACACGGAACGATGGGAATGAATAAATCATTTGGTTTGTCGCAGGTGAGACGGGACAGAAGGAATGGTGTACATTAGCATATTGGGAACTGGGTGGTCGAGTGGGCCGTCTTTATCCTGTGGAGCCTTCGACGGTAAACGTCTTCGATTCCCTCCACGACGGCGATGGCCTCTGCTTGGCGACGCTAGCTGAAAATCACGTTGCACCACCTGCGGTCCAAAGGACACGAAGCAAAATTGGTCTTGGTAAGGTCCCTTCTCATCCTTTCATCTCTCTCGTTGTTTCTTCATTTCCAACCTATGAATACACCTACTCTACTCACTGATAGAATCTCAAAATTTCTCATACAAGTCAAGAAACATCCTCGTTAATTGCTACGCAATTCTAAAGCTCGGCAATTTAAATGGCGTAGGATTTCAGAAATGCTCTTTGAACTCGGTTTGAAAAGGTTTTGCTTGACTTCGATAGTTAAGTACACTCGGACGCTTTAAATACTTTCTAAGAAACATGCAAAGATGCAATTTGACGCCAGCGAATGTGTTAAGCTGCTAATAACCTATTTAGCTAATAAACTTATCTCCCCTCGTCCGATTCTAAACGACACCATCCCAGCGAGTCTATAGAGAAGGCGTTTGAAACAAACTGCCCTCTGTCCACAGGTTTGATGCTTAGTCAAGAAGCAGATGGTGTCTGGGCGTACAACAGATCCGAGAGCCCGATCTTCGTGAACTCGCCGACTCTGGATGACCCAGAGTCGAGAACGCTGCTCGTCTATCGCGTGCCACCCGGCTTCTGTCTGAACATCTTCGACCGGGCCAAAGTTCTCCAGCTTCCGTACGGCGGCGTGTCCGCCAGGGCGACCAGCCAGGGCGCCGGCTTCGCCTCCGGCCCCGTCGATATCAACTCCGTCCGCATCAGCTTCGCCAAAGGCTGGGGACCCAAGTACTCGAGGCAGGAGGTCACGTCTTGCCCCTGCTGGCTCGAAGTGCTGCTGGCGCCGTGCAGGTGATCCCTGCGACTCGTCGCGAAGGTATTCAGCCTCGTCCGTTTGCGCCTCCTCTTCCTCCTCTTCGTCCTCGAAGGGGGCCGATCTGTGAAACCGGCGCGACAACGACGAACCTCCGTCCCAGTGGCCGCCAGCGGAACGTCCAGCGACGGGGATCGCCGCGTACAGTCTTACCAAAGCGCGCCGTCGTACATCCGGGGAACAGTGTCGTCCCGTTAACGCGGGAAATCCGAGAAATCCGAGAAATCCGAGAAATCACTCGGTCAAGGGCGTTCTCTTTTTTCCTCCCCCTGTCTTTTATATACGTAAAAATGATATTCTCCTGTGCCTGCGAACGGAGGGCGCACAGTGTCTGCGTGGTACTTGACCCGTCGCGCGCGCATTCGCCGCGATGCTACACTTTCCCGCTACCTCGAAAACCAGATTTCACGATGAGAAGCGAAACGGAGGCATCCGCCAGGTCTAGTCAGTGGTATTTAATATTCGCGTGCCCGACGTCCATGCGCGACGAACGGCGCGCGGAAACAAACGCTATCCGAAATCACGGGAAGCACGAGAGTAGAATCGACGCAGTCGGGTACACGCGGTCGATACTTTAACGACGCTCGGTCGGGGCGAGCTCCGGCGTCCCATGCTGTCTGGCCATGTCCTCGTTTGTGATTTAATCATTGCACTGCAAGGAAGCAGAAGCTCGGGCTTCCGATTACGGTCTAGTCAATGGTGTTTTTTTTTCTTTTTCGTCGAGAGCGTGAAAGCTCGTCGGGCCAACGGACGTAGGGTCCGCTCTTGAATATTGTTAGGAAACGAGAACACTGCCAACAGAATCGAAGCAAGTACTTACAGCGTCTCGCGTTCTCCATCTGGGGACCACACTTCTATTCTTTACTACGATTTGCAATGACGACACTCGTCGCTGCACACCTGTCCCCTTAGAACGCGAGAAAAGCTTCGTTGCTTTTTAATCTTGACTCTGTCTTCTGCTTTTCATCCCCCCGTTCTTGTTATCGCTTCGTGTCGGATGGGCTCAACGATCCCGGAGTTCGTTGCCAGCGAAACGGGGGCTGACAGAGCTTTTCTCGCGGGTCCTCGCCGATGTTAGGGGAGCGTTCCGAGCGTCCGAATCCCGCGGCGCAAGTGCTACGTCGGCGTGGACGTGTCGCGTACCACGAGCGCTGCTGATCGTCCACCGATCGTCGTTCGGTGCTGTACATACGTTTCTATGTACATACACTGTGCCTTCCCAGCTTCCCTCGCGGTGCAACGCGCGAAAGAACGAGCGAGCGAGTGCGTGTATACGTGGGATGCGTGTGTATCGGTAAGAACGAGAGACGAGGTCCGTGTGCTATAAACGTTTCGCACCAAATGCTAAACACACGAAAAAAGCGAAGAAAAAAAGGAGAAAAAAAGCAGAGCTTCGTACCACGGTAATACGGTACTGTGATAAAAGTTCGACCCAGGTCTCTTTTTCTCCTCCCTTTCGCGGAGCGCCGACGAAAAGCAATCAGTCTGTTTAAAAAGCGAAGACGCGGAAAAGTGAAAAAAATGTGTATACCTATGTACGCGATGAAACGAACGTATGCTTAAATAAAAGTGTGTGTGTGAGGGAGAAAGAGAAGGGAAGGAAAGAAAACGATCCGCAGTTGGAGTGTTGAATTTATAAAAGGTACTGTCTTCTCTCGGAATAATTTTCTACGGCCGTGGAGTAATAACGTGATTAGCGTGTAAGCGGAGCGGGACTTTCTACATATTTTATCGCGAGTGTCTGTTCGATCGAGAATCGCCTGCGAGCCGACGGGTACGAAGCGTGTACCGGGATCGGCAGGTTCGAACGCGACGCGAGAAGCGGCGAGCAGCTCGGAGGCGACGATGTCAAGTACGTGCACACGATGCAACGTGTACCACCAGTCATACGTATTCATTCGTAACGCGACACGAGCACGCACGATACCGCAATCGACCGATCGAGTAGTCCTGTTCTTTTTTCGACCTTTTCTTCTTCGCCCCTCACGAGCCGTTGTCGTTAGTTCTACGTTTCGTACGAGCCGCCGTCCTGAACGCGAAGCATCGCGGTCGCTCGTCACACGCCGAACGATATATTGTGATGCGTATATTGTCGCTTAAATGTTGTATATTAAATAACGTGTACGCACGTATGCAGAAATGTTGATAGGTAGCTAGCTATATCTACGGCAACGGGGCGGCCCCTGGACCCTGTATGCGAAGGGATTGCAAAGCTCGGACACTTTGCAGCCCCCAGAACCCTCTGTACAGAGGTACACTCGTGACAGAACATTTTAAAGGACTGAAAACGCAAGAAGGTGTGTACCGGGAGACATCCTGCCGGGTTGCTTCGCATACAGGGACAAGAGAGTCACGGATAGTCGAGTGTCCATTTTGGACAGCCTGTACGTTGCTTTTTATAGTCCCTTTTCTTTTTCACGGCTCTAATCCGCTGTTATAGTCCGGGTTGGCTCATCGCTGGAAACCAACCAAACGCGTGCGGTCGGTCAGAGAATTTGCTGCAATCCTTTCGTCGTAAACGATCCTACCGGGCGATACGCGGAGCGCAACACGGCGAACCCATATTAATTTGTACAAAAATATTCTATTTTCTTTCGTAAAGATTCGATTAAAACGTAAGTTTACTTATTTCTGTGAATTATGTCACCCCCATTCGCAAGCAGTCGCGCAGCTGAGAGGCCTGCCACGCGTGGTCCCTGAAATTTCTCGTCGCGTTCCTCTTTTTGGTTATTCAATACGCCGTTGAATTAAACGACACTCGCGGAAATCTGGATTCTGGAATCTTCATTGGAAGCTCGTTAAACGAACATATTTATTCATACCTATTCTCTTTTCGTAGAATAAATAAAACGACTACTTTGTATATACATAAAGAAATCGAGAAAGAAATTGGTGGCTCCCTTTAAAACCTACATTTTCGATACACTGAACAAAGGTCTCTTGATCGAAACTTCGTTGTAACATATTGGTGAGGATTTCTCCCATAAAAGACCTGTAAAAGATATTGAAAACTATTCTAACTTTCGCGAAGAGTAGGGCTGGGTTCGAACTTAATTTTTAAATTCGCCAAGGGCTTCGAAACTCTCGACAGTTAAAGTGCAAAATTTCCAATTCTCGAAATTTGAAACTCTCTTGGGTTTCGAGGGGTTTCGACGCCTCCGAGAAACCCATTCTTAATCGAGAGTTTAGTCGTGTAATTGCATTTTTGCGTCAACCACGCGTATGTGATTCGTATATGTGATTTTGGGGTCTCTAGTGGTTGATACGCTGCGCGGTGGGAATTATACCTACGCGAGGTGATCTTTGAAGGGAGAGGGGAGGATGAACGATCGGGGTTTGCGGACAGTAGTGTTTGGGACGCTCTTGTGTCGAGACGGCCAAGGTGTCGTCACGTTCGCTGCGTAATTCTGTACCGCGTTATTTCTTGCTTTCTATCGCGTCCACTCTGTTCCGTTACATACCCGATAGAGTTTTTCTGCCGTGTTTCGTTTTCTCACGTACATTAAATTTGCCCCCGCGTTTTTACCCCATCGAGTGCATTACATTTGCGCGTGAAAATGGAACGCAATAGTGCAATGATCTACGGTATTGCTGATCGTTAAAATGTCAGTGCCTTGAAAGTTACGTTTGGTCGTCCATCATCCATAGAGCTGAGTGGTATGAGCGAGCTCGGTCAATTTCGTAAGTACCCTTATGAGATTTTAAGTGTACGCGCGTGCGTTTTACTGTTCCACATACTCGAACACGGAATTTTCTAGTTTTTGCTTTAATTTATAATTTATATTCTTGTTACTGAGTTCGATCAAAAAATGACGGATGTTGGGGTCACTTTTGTGCGAATGCTTACTAATTCACAAAACTTTTGTGTTCTAAAGCTATCGGCGAAAATTACGAGGGTAATATATTTGAAAATTAGGAAATTCCTTTAATTTGTCGAAGGCGCGACTCAACTTATTTTTAGTACCGAACTGAGATTAGTCAGTTTATTGGGTCGCAGAAAAATTAATAGTGGAGATCCTTCTTTCAATTCTATTTTCGCGGAAAATAAGCTGACTTAACGATTTTTGTTTGATCCGTCATTCAATTTCTTATTACCATCGAAAACTTTTTACAATCACTCAAGCTATGAAAACCATTGCCTAAATAGAATCGAGAATTAATCGTCGTCGTAAACCTCGAGTATTTAAAAAACTGACTAAAAACCGTTTGGTTTTGCCAGACACGTGTTCCTCATAGCTTCGTAGTGAACGCAAAGCAATACAGTCCAGTCCTCAAGAACAGAATAAAATTTGTAAATCTGCGAACACCCGCGGAGAAAATGGCAAGAAGTCAGTGACTTTAAAAGATCGTAGAAACTTGTGAGTTCGATTGGCTTTCTCGCAGGAACCGCGTGTCTTTGCGAAACATAGTGCCTTTATAGCCATTTAGAGCGAGAAAAAAATAAAAGATAGGTATGCTACATCTAGCGCAATGACTATTATTAAAAACGAAATTGCGCTTTGTCGACGTTGACGTGATATTAATTCACAAAAATTCTAATCACGAACAAATTCTCAACGGCACCTTCGAAATCTGTTTCCTCTTTTCCCTTAGCTTTACAAATTCCATTCGAAGTGCTTATAACTTGGATTCAAACTAAAGAGTAGGTAATATCCCTTTTTCTCGTCAATGTCGACGCTCCTGTTGCGCCGATCACAATAATTTTCAGTGCCTTACCACGAGAAGTGTTTCGTTCTGCACAAGTGTGTAGCTATAGGGTCCACCTTCTCTGCCTTAAGCGGCAGCCGTTGCATCGCTAGGTAGTAGAACCGCTAGAAACTCTGTTTCCGTTAGCCAAATAGTAAAACGACGCTTTGCGAGTTACGAAAAAGTCATGCCTAAGTGGAGCGTGTTAGGAGATAGCATTCTGCCATGTCGATCAAACAAGAGTAGCTCGCTTCGACCAGTTTTAAGAGCTTTCGGAGAGAAGTTTTGCGAGTAGAGGGTGCGTAAGTGGCAAGTCGCAGTTTCCTTGTATATTTACGAAATAGCGTATTTCTAGTCATTCACCACGAATCGAAAGCAGACAGAAAAGCTGACCCGCAACTCTCGTGGGCCATCGTAGTGCACGTGACTTATAACGTTCACTTGTATTCGTACAAGAGTAAATTCGTTTACTCTCGACTTGATTACAAGATTTATATAAAGGTGGCCCATGATAAGTGGCACGACCGAGGAGGAAGTGATTCTACCTGCAAAAACGAATGTAGGATGTGGAATAAAATTTTCCAATACGAGCACTCGTTTTCGAGAAAATCGATGTTGAAAATTCTGTCGGTACGTGCACTAACTTCTGATTCCGTTAATTTGTCCAAATTCAGAAATATAAGCACGAACAGAAATCTTTGTCTACTCGAAAAATTTTGCTCGAAGAATTTCCCAACTCAATTTTCTTATAACGAAGACTCGTGTCGAAGAACTTTAAAAATATTAACTTTGAAAATATAATATTTTAATAAAACGGGGCTTATACCCAGAAGTCTGTAATTCGTAAAGAGGTTTATTTTACATTTTCATTTTTGCATATAGAATCGTCTCGTCTGTGGTACCATTCGTTATAGGGCATACCGTAGAACATATTTGTACATAAGCTTAAGGCGTTACAGGGTGTATAGTGCTTCATAAACGTTAAGCTGTAACATACGTGTGTTCTTTTAGATTGGAATAAAAATTATTTCGAACTGCACGCTCGATACGTACACCCCAGTTCTCTAATTTTCTCGGCGAACTCCAAAAGCATGTATTTCTGAAGTTTCCAAATTTATTAATTTTTAGAATATCGGTGAGAAATAATTTTACAAATATGTTCTTCTATTTGCCTTAGAGTCTTCGATTCACTTGTTATTCGTTATAAACTGCACTTCTTGAACACAAGAGATTTTCAGAAAATGGTATACAAGTAGTATAGCTATCGCGAGTAATTTAAAAATTCATCTAAAAGTCTACCAATTACGAACACTGGAGAAGGTAAATCGTATAGTGGGAGATGTGGACGAGGATAATTTAATTTTATTTCAAAATGTTTGCTGGTCGCCTTTCTTGAAGGATAATTAGTTTTAATAAATTCTTTCGAGCTACCGACCACCACATTTACTCCCTTGGTCCATTCAGTTCGAACCGTAGTAACAGAAGAGTAGACAGCGAATTTTTACGATGTACATATTGTATATAGATGGAACTCGCGTTTCGAATATGCGTGCGATAAAGAAATATAAATACACATATGTATATATTACACGATCACGCCAATGATACCATCAATGTTAATATTAACGTTATTATAATTACTAATAATGAGTATAAACTGCGATTAAGGGGTAGTGATGACAATTAAAATTAGGATACTGTACGATAACAAATAATAGGATACCGAGTAAGAGCGATAGCGTAGAGAAATAACGATATTATTAGATAGAGAACTTGTAATATTATTTTCAATATAATTATATTCAACGATAGGGTAATGATACTTATGCGACAATTGCGTGCTGAACTGCGAGAAGGTTCTCTCGTTTCATTTTTACGGAAGAAAGAAATATACGAAGCTGCAAATTTGTACTCGATTTCCTTCATTTACCTCCTTCAATCGCCAAATGGCTATGTTCCACACAAATACGTCGCATCTGTGATTTATAAGATTTATGTACTCCAAATGTAATCGATTTAGAATTCTACGCTTCGCCCATCGATATAATTAAATATTTATTAATTCTTTCACGAATTCGTAACTCCCTCGTTCATAATAATACAAAGACCCTGTAAATTCTGAATGGAAAATTAGAAATAGGGACTTACGAACCTGGACCAATAATACAATGTATCGTTGGAGATATCGGTTGGTTTGTTTCGTAGGGTGTAGTGTTTGATTATTAACGATTTGTTTTGTCTAAAAAATGTATCGTTTATTTCTAAGTGTCCTATACACATATTTGCTCGCATCCTCGCACAACACTCACATTTACATCGTCGCAATCGATCTGCACGCTCTATTCTTATAAATACAGTACATCGTGTCCGCTTACATACAAAATTAACAATACGCCTCGAATCGAAGACGAATTGTTCAAAGGAGGTAATCGAGAAGCAAGTCATAAATTGTCTTCGACGCTTTGCGGTTCGAAGTGTGTCTCGCTCTGATAAAGGGTTCGGTTTAAA
The DNA here is from genome assembly GCA_944738655.2 of Andrena hattorfiana. Taxonomy (NCBI): domain Eukaryota; kingdom Metazoa; phylum Arthropoda; class Insecta; order Hymenoptera; family Andrenidae; genus Andrena; species Andrena hattorfiana. Next base: position 349,850 of record OX122894.2, read on the forward strand.
TGACTTGTGAAACGAACGACGTGCTTGTGATGTGTGGTGAAAATAATATGGCATGATCGAACGTCGCACGTTACGGTAAGCACAATATCCCTTTTTCCGCTTCGTCTTTCGTTGCGACGAAGCTTCAGCTTTTCTTCCTTGGAAGCACTAGTCCTAGTAGTCCTCCAACTGAAAACAATTAAAAAGTTAATCGATTAATTATTTAACGTGTAATTTATACGTAGCTTCTACAAGAAGCTTCTCTTATATATTTTTGTTTATTATTTGTAATTTATTCAGTCAAGCAGAGATTGTTACAGTAATCAATTATTCATTCGTGGTCCTTTTAGAATTTCCGAAGGAATGCGTGACCTATATCGATGAACTCTGTGTGGAGCATAAACGAATAAGTGAGCCGAATAGAGCGGCTGAATTTTTATAGAATAGGTAACTTATTAATAAGATTTTCCACCTACCGATCACTATGCTGCCAACCAAGAAAATGGGTACTCCGCAGTTGATGTCAAGGAGCATTCCAAAAACCAAATTGCTAGCGATGGCGCCGATTCTACCGAAAAAGGTCATCATGCAAATGGCCACGGCACCCACATGCGTTGGGAATATGTCGACCACGATACTCCCGATTACGAAATTCGCCGTGACTATCGTCAACGAGAACACGCAGGTCACCATAAGAATTTGTAAAGAGGACCTGACAAAGTAAATGCCGAAACCACAGACGCCAGCCAACAGCATGGTTGTCACTGAAAAATAAAAAGTCGATGGTTAGAAATTACAAATTAGGGAAAAATTTACAGCACTTTCGATCGATTTGAAAGAATTAATATAAACTTTAAAAAGATTCATATTTTCGTCTAGTAAAGTAGTGGTAACTTTTAGAAATATTTAGAAACTTCTTTTCTTCGTTAAACGCATCTTACAATTAGTTATACCGAGGTGATCAAAAGATTGACTATTTCTTTTTCGGTGCACTTAAAAATTGTATTGAATTTTTTGGATTTAGAATTTCTGCTTTTTACTATTCCAATGAATTACGGTGTAATTCTGTGGTAATTGAACAAATGGTGCTTCACAATAGTTTCATTAACTGCTAATTGATTTATCATTGATTTTACATTCAACTTTCCTTTTTAATTTATTCCTATTTGGGCATTTTTAAGTTTACCTGGTATCGTTCGTCGGCCAACACGATTCGCCAAGTAACCAGACGCGATGTTGCCAAGGAGGCAAAATGCATTGATGGTCAACGAATTGACGAATACCATCTCGTCCATGTTGGGGTTGCATTCCTTCACCACGCTGGACGAATCGATTAAAAAGTTCTGCGATGATGCGATGGCGTTTTGCAATTTAGTTTCCCGCATCAGGCTGCAGACGCTTACTGTCCTGTTAGGGTGCAGGTTCTGGTAGTTTTCGAATCGATTGAACAACTCTGGCAACCATAAACCAAAACCGTAATACCTGTAAAAAAATTCATTCGATTAAAGAATCCACATATTTTGCAGAAGGGCATTAAATCGAGGCAAAATATTAGGCAATCACTTTGCAAGTATTAAGTAAAAAATGAAACTAAAAATATCCAACGACGAACACATCTCAAGTCACACATATCATTCGCAATAACTTCTGATACTTATAACAATTACCTACACGCGCTTGCCTCGCAAATGTTTATAAAATAAAGTCAGGACAATCTACGACAAAGACGCCACGTGGAGCAGCAAAATGCCAGTTATGAAAAACTTACCCAAACATGTTTGCGAAATAAATGGTCCAACAGAGGAGTGCGTATTTCAAAAGCGGCGGTGACGCAAGGGAACGCATTTGTTGCCAAATATTTTTCAGTAATTCCGTTAATACGCCCGATGCTGAGAAGCTTGTTTTACCGCTATTAATATTTGCCATGTCGTCACATAACAGGATTTTTACCTGCATAAAGAAATAGCCACTCGTTAATAATCGTATGATTATTCCTTTTCATTTTGTGCAATAAGTAGGCTCTCTAATCTCCTCATTCGCAAATAAAAAATCGATCTTTCTCATAATTATTCATTTTACAATATTACAATTTTACAATTCTACAATGTCAAAAATAAAGTATACCTATATTATTTTATCTTTACAAATTAGTCCTCTCCGTTAAATAGTGAATTATACAAATGAAATTTATAATAGGGCACTAAGAAGACGTTGTATAAAAAAATCACGAAGTGATCGATACTTACGGGATAATCGTCTTCGTGACGGCCCGTGTTCATTGCATAGATCTTTCGTAGAATCGCGAGCGCTTCTTCCGTTCTGCCTTGTGAGACCAGGAACTTGGGGCTCTCAGGATACCTGGTAGCAAGAACAGTGACCAGTAATGTCGGTACTCCAATAACGGCCAGGAAAAGCCGCCAAGAATTAAACAACATGCCGTTGAACCGAATGGATATCGGCAGCGGTATAATTATCCAAGCTAAACCTGAAACATGAAACAATAACGTCTCATAAATATTTCTACAACTATGGAGAAAGCAAAGCTACAAATTACTGTAACAATTATGACATTTTCCATAAATAGTCTTACCAGGCAATATTAACCAGGAAATGGTCCAAAAGAATCCAACGTAGCAGATGGCTTTCACCCTTTGCCTTTCTGCGTGGAATTCGCCGAGGTACGTGTAGACTAGAGATCCAGGAGCACCGATGCTGCGGAAAATTCAGATATAATAGTGTGGCAATCGTATAAATTTGTAGTTCAAAGGCATTAATGGAAGATTGCAGTGGCGGATTTAAGGAAAACAGCCCAAGTGGCAAACGATCCGAGGGGCCCATTTTTCGGGAAAATGAAGAAATTTTTTTTTCGGGAGATGGGAAGGGACCCAGGCAGCAACTGCTCGTCTGCTGTTAAATCCGCCACTGGAGGATTGGTACGAGTACTCACAAAAATCCACTCAGACCTCGGAAGAGGAGCAGAACTTTAAAGCTTTGGGACAGACTTCCTCCAAACGACAGAAGGCTGTCGCACATCAGTGTTAGGAGGAGGATGTACCTTCTGCCATAAGCGTCCGCGAATACTCCCCAGAGAAGGGCACTGATAACTCCTCCTGAACGACGAAAATAGGAATAGGTATGAATATAATATAAAATATATATAGTTACCACGACATACAGTAATTAATAAAAGTATGATATTATATTTAATAAGGGCTACGATCTTCGGGTAATACTGTGTGACAGCAAATTATTCAATCGTCAATTACATCGCCGACGATTTTTTCGAAACACTTAATTGTTTTGCACTCCCAAGTAAAATTCTAAGGCGGAGCAAAACAGCTGCGACTAATTTAGAATCTTTTCCCAATTTTAACAATGCAAGTTGCAATGGCAACTATGTCTGGCGGACACTGGTCTTAACGACAAAGTTAATGGGCTTTAATCGTGGCAACGGTCGAGTGGGACGTTATATAAAAACTGCTCTTCAATTTTGCTAATGACATAAGTGATACCGTAAAGAAAATGAAGTCCATCGAAATCTTTACCAATTATGTTTTTCTGCTCTCTGTGGAGCCTGATTTGTCGAATTTTGAATTCCAAGTCGGGTCAGAATTGAATTACCTTTTTTTTTAGTGTGAAAGCTGATATTTTCAGGGATAGAAATGTTGAAATATTTTCTCCGAAGAAAGTTATAATTTCTTCACCGAAGGACTCGTACGAATGTTTAAAAATGCCACTATTCCACATCGTACACTTATTTCGACTTGGCAAATTATTTTCCGACTTCCGGGATTATGCGAGATATTTTCGAAAGAAACTTATATATCAAGAGGGGGACATTGCACCCGGAAATCTTGGAACAGTAGTTTGATCTGCGTTTGTATATTACTTTAATCGCAGAGTTTACCACGTATGTTTGCTCACCTACGAGAAAGGAGACGTTCAGAAGACCCTTTTGTTCCGATGTCAATTTCAGGTCACATTCTGCGGATGGCAGAATGTACGCGTTTATACCGTTCTGGCAACCAACGCACAGGAACATCGCTCCACACAGAAACAGGAAACCGTATTGAAACCTTCCATACCCTGAGCATTACAAATTAAATCAGTCATACGTTTCATAATATAAATGAAGAAATTAATAAGGTATTATTAAATAATCAGTAAGCACGACGCGTGACGCAGGAAGGGAAAACGAAATTTGTTGCCAAATTACAAGTTGAAACTCTTGGAAGCCAAGTTGACATTGATATGTGGAAAATTAATTGGTCGAAAATTAATTTGGGAAATATAGGAAATTGAACGAAGTAAAGTAACGCTTACCGCAAAGTTTCATAGCTTTCTCGAAGTCTGCGGTTGCTTCTTTGCAACCGTTGCCATTTTCTGAAAGAATACGTCAACTTTTTTTTATATATACAGTAGAGAGTCCCATGGACCGGGGATCTTATTGTTAGTGTTGGATGTTTTTAATTACTATTAGCACGATCAAGATAGTGACACCGGCAATTGGTGGTAAATGCACGGTAAGTGAAGTCCATTAAATTTGTCTTTACCAGAGGTCGAAATAGCTGTAGTTAAGAGAACGCCGATATGGATAAAAAAGGTAATTAAAATCGGTAATTCAATATGAAAGGGATCTTTCCCACGTTAAACAGGTCATTATGCTATTTACTTAATTCCAGTAGTAATTTTAAGTTGGTAATTTCCAAATGAGAAATAAATGTTCGAAGGGGAGATTAACGTAGATGAACTAATTATAGATAGAACGAGGAATGGTAGGATTTTTCAAGCAAAGGACAATTATAAGTTTAGCGGAGGTGATTGTGAGTCGGGTGTGTCCTCGTCGATGGCGCGTGCTTTTCCATTCCTCTAAGCTCCGTTTACTAGTGCTTTTCCATTCGCTGGAAATCGCGACACGTACCGAGCAACACCTCGCTACTAGAAACGTAAACTCCCATCTCGCGAACGGCTGATTTCGACCACGAAGGGTACCATTACATTTATACTGCCTCGCTCTAGGAAATTCCTTAATTGCTCGACCTGATAACGATATTAAGTCACGTTGTAGTAGCCACTGAAGTTCTTGTGACAGTACTATCTCCGCATCGATTGCTGGGCGCTATGAAAATGCATTTAAGTTTCTTAATCTGCTTCTTATCGCATTCTGTCGGAAACGATTATCTCGAAACAGTTGCTAATTAACTCAGATCAGTAACGTTGGACCTCTGCTGCCTGTTATCTTTGCTTTTCTAAAAAGAAATGGGTAACAAATTCATTACACGATACTTTAACTTGATTAATTATCATTAACTTGCGATTGAAACAGCAGAGCTTGATCGTTTGATCGGAATGAAAGCTTGGCATCTGATAAACAATACGCAATCGACAACATGCAAAGATTAGCATAGAACTAATTATCGCACAACAGCCTCAAGAAGCACACCTATACTATTTTTCAAGTAATTTCATAGTCAATTTCGATAATTGTTAGTTTAGTAAATTATGCATCTGCGTTGCGTTTAGAATTCATTAGTTTAGAAATTAGAACGAAGGAAACGGCAGCTATCGACTGATCGCGTATTCTATACACGCGAAATGGCAGACCGAGGGGCAATTAGATGAATAATTGCATTCCGACATTTCGGCTGTGAGTTCCTTTGCGCAGTTGTAAGCGCGTCTAGTCCGCACGATGCAGCTGCAGATCGATTCTACGTATTTTTCCCTTTTGTCGCGGGTGAATCGAATTGGCGAACGGAATTACGGCGACGATGATGGTAGGAAGTAATTATTCCGACTTCGGTAATAATTATGTTGGCAACGTTTCGCTTTGACGTGCGGGGACACGCTACGACAGATGTCCTCTGTGAAATTTCAAAGGGAACCACACCATACTTATCTGTTTGCCGAGAACACACACGATCAACTGCAAATCACGTCTCACATTACGAAAACCTCTGTTGCAATTTGATCGAGCAACGATGGATTATTCACACCTTAAAAGTGTGCCATATAAATCTACAAAGTGGCATAATATAACATTCAAACAAAAATATCGTCGTTGTCGATTAAAACGAGTATTTTGCAAAATTATTGGTGCTTCTGTATTTTCCTACCATATCGATTTATTTATTTTTCTATGCCGAAGTGGCTCACTGTTCGCAATATTAAACACTCAGCTATTTAATTTCCCTGTGGTGTGGCTAAGTGATTTCCACGCTTTTAACAGCTTCATTTTGCAACGTCTATGAAACGATTGCAGTGGCGCGTGTAGCGCCTCGAGGAAGAAATTCGATAATTTTTAGCAATGTTCGATGGGACACGTTCGGAAGTCGGTCATTGACGTAAACGATGAGATATCGCGCAGGTTGATAGTCCGGGGCATGCAACAACTCGAGTGGGTTTACGTAAACGTGATTTGAATTTGGATTGTCGAAATTGTTTTAGTTTCGCCGTCGTACCGTTTAGCGGCTGCTCGCAATTGCGATCAGTGACGCAAGAAGATGCCTGGCGAAGCACGTTCACGCATATTCCTCGGCATAATGTAGGCGAATTCGCTGAGACAGACGCAAAGTTTCTGCTTCTTCGCAAACATTATACGAAGCCTGTTTAGCAATTTGGAACATTGAAAATATTTTCTAAAATTTTAATCAAAAGCAATCTATCTTTCCTAGAAATGAAGTATATGGGAGTTACTTTGTCACTTGTGGTGTGGCATAGTATAAAAATAAACGTGTCGAAGTGTTAGCAACGAGTGACATTAAGAATTCATCATATTTTAAGATGATTAAGATTACGGGTGATTAGACCAATTCGTAAATAGCGCCCAGGTGGCAAATGACCGCGAACTGTTTTTCGGAGAAGTTAATTAGTCCATACTCTCGCGTTAATTATTATTCGATATTTAGTTGGTATCTAACCGATAAGACCGTCGAGTGATCGAGAACGAAATGCCAATTTTTCTGTGGTCCTTGGTGTAATCAACCGAACTGTAACTTAATTACACGGCGTAATAAATAATAATATTTAGCTCGTTGCGAACGTATGTAGTTCTGTTCGAACACTTCCGCCAGGAGACACGAGGCAACTAGGAGCTCGTAAAATAAGCTGTCAGCTGTTAGCAATGCCTATATCTACGGAATACCAAAACAATATCTACATCCACTTCTCGTTTGACGCTTCGTCTTATTGCAAGTTCATTGGACTCGATCCAATATTACAATTTAAACCAGGATGAAATGAAAATCTCGCGAAGCCTGAAGTGCAATTCTGAAAGTGTTTCACGGCGAAACGAATGCTAAAGGGGGGCCGAAACGTCACTAACCGACGCCCGCAAACTATCTCGTGCTTTTATTGTTTGCGCGAGGTAGTTATGTAAAATAAGCCCAATAATACCGACCAGTGGCGTTGCGCAAAAATAAAATCGCGTACGCTAATGTTTTGTTTGGATCGTGACGATAGTGAATCACGTTAAGTGACACTAAAACGTTACGTAGAATGGTCTTTAACGAGAATGGATAGTAAAATAGGAGCTCTAACGTCTACCACACACGGGAAAGGTGAAAGTATTCGTTTTCATTGCACATTAGGATAGCTCAGGTACTAGTGCAATTGTATCAGCTTCTTCGTCTCCTATGAATTAAATGCTTACGAAACAACATAACAAATTTGAATCACGAATGCATCAGCTATTTTTAATATCGGCGAACAGTCATAGAATATTCAATATTTTGAAATTCTCCTCGTACTCTGCAAATTATATATCCGGTAGCACTGTTACCATATTCCAAAGAATATTAAGTAAAACATCGATCGATTAACGAAGAATTTCAAAGTTTCGCTACTAATGCCGGTTTCACTTTCCAGATCCTTGCCTCGAACAAAACACCACCGAAATTGCCAAAAAGCCACCGCGTGTGCCTTCGAGAGTAAGGAGCCTTTAGTATATATAGTAGTACCTTTCTCAATAAAAAAACGCCAATTACTGACCTACTGAGAAGGACAGCGAGGCGATCTGGTTAACCATGGCGTCTCTCCTCGGGCGGGGTGCGAGTCACCGGAGCGCGCCGTCTTCTTTCCGTCAAAGCCCCAGCAAAGACTGTCCCTCCACGGAAAGCGGGCAGGATCGACGGTTTTGCTCGACGTCGCGATCAAGACGGAAACGTCCACGCGATCCACAGCCGCGCGTCGCTTTTAAATATTGTCGCGCGCCTCCACAATCGGCCGGCGGCGAACCAGGGATCGCGATTCGCGGCACCGAAAATCGCCTCCCCCTTGCCACACCTTCGCGCTCGTTAAAATCCATGTGCAAAGGCGATTCCTTTTGTTCCTCGGTGCACGCGCGTCGTATCGCTCGTGCGCGAACGAGAGTGACGCACTAAAAATTGTTCCGGTTTTTGTAATCCCCTTCCCCCTCCGATAGCGACGCGTTACCCACATTTCACGCAATGGAAGTTTGCGATCCCACACAGCTGATTCCTTTGGATCTGCGCGGGATCGCGGAGTGACGTTTGGTCGAGCGTGTGGTGGCGCGTTGATTGGGGTGCGTTGGCTGAGAGGCTTTTCACTTTTTCTATACTCTTTCGCGCAGGTTCAGCTGTGACATTTTTTATGATGTGGAGAATTATTGGGAGGGCCATTGTCACGAGGGGACAGTTTTGAAATGTCTCTTGTTGAAAGTTTATGCTGGTTTCATTGGATCTACAGTGTTTGTAGAATTGATAGTAGATTGTAGATCGATTCTTTTAAGGGGGTGGGGCACCACTGTAATGGCCCGAAAAGTAAAGGTATCTTTATTTAACTTTTTATTGGATATTACCCCCCTTAACTTCAGGGTTTCGATACTGTTCGAAGACAACTGTTACTGACGTATGGTAGTGCTACTGTCTGAGAAGACCTTGGCTTTTAGGCAGAATGTCCCTAAAAATACCTGGAACGGTAGACACAGGTAAGGGTAAAGCAAATACGCAATATTTCTGCGGTACGAGCGATTAGAATTGGATTAGTATTAATAAACTTCTTTCTGCCATCACACTTTCTATGATGCCTAGAGAGACTGGTAGGAAATAGAGAATTTGACGCATCTAATTAAGCATCCCGATCGTTACGTTCGATTGATTCTTCTTTAAAATTGAAATTTTTTTATAAAACGTTAAAAGTCAATATATAAATCATATGTTGTAATAATATAACAGAAATGCGTTTCTCCTATGTGCGGTTAATTATCTAATCTCAGTTGTTAAGTGTATATAGGTAAAGGGGTCAGAACAGTCATAAATATCTGGAATCAATAAAGACGATCTTACTTTCCACTTTTTACTCCGTTACACGTGCACAATTTATAATTCTCGGTTTAAAGTAGGTAACATCAAATTTGAAATCCGGCAGACATGAATATTTACGGTATACATATAGAAATATGTAAATTAGACAAATTGGTTAATTACAGCGTCCAATTTCACTTTGAGCATGGGCAAGTATATTAGGTGCAGAAAAGACATTCGAATCTATATGTATATTGGAAAATGATTTTGATGTACAGAGTGTGTGTCGAAGCAACGGGATCGAGCGAGCATTCGATTTATCATCTTGTATTTCCAGATTAATTCGATGGAATCAACATCTTGTGATATACATATACAGATATTCCCTTTAACGCGAAAGTAAGCATTGATAATAGTATTTGCTGTAGGCTCGGTCATTTTGTAATTAGGCTCGTTGACCCGAAGAATTAGGAACGAATCGATAGCTATTCTATTCAGCAATCATTCCTTTTCTTACATTATCCTTACAAGAGACTTGCGCGTGGCCTGGCGATACATCCCTTCGGTGATTAAAATACATAGTTTGGAAAAAGATTTGCTTTATGTTCACGATAATACAGTTTCTGTTTATATTTATACCACTAACTTGTTATTTAGATAGTCGTGTAAAGGAAAGTGTAATGACGAGAATAGAAAGTCTATAAAATAAAAGGTTGGCTTTCAAAAGAGAGAGTAAGTTACAAAATTAATAAAATTATTAATGGAATCTTAATTTCACTGGACTGTAGTAAAATTCACTATCCAATGCAGAAGTTAATCAAGCCAAAACCTAATCAAAATCGATGAACAATTTGAATTCGATAAATACTGTTAAATCGATTGGTGGTAAAACAGAAGGCGATAAAACCACAGGCGAGGAATAGGATAGACCTATCACCTCATGGAAGTTCGTGCACAGGCGGGATATAGGTCGTCTGTGACAATACGTAAATCCTTGAGAAATCGGTAACGGTCCTACGATATCGATATGTACATGCTCGAATCTCCCACTGGAATTGTCAAAGTTGCCAACGGAGGCTGCGATGTGTCTTGTGACCCTTGATCGCTGGCATGATATGCAATGCCGTGCTCCGGTCCGGCTATACAAAACGCTTAGTGATCAATTTGTGTATTGCCCGAACCCTGGGATGTGAGAATTCACGCAGAGAATTAAAAACGGTACGTCGCAATGGCACCGGAATGTACGGTTACGGTTTCGTTTGCCGTGACGCAATATAAACTAACATCGCAGCCCGAGGAGTAAGTTTTCTTTAAACAAACCGTTGTAGTATCGGATTTTAAGGTTTCTTACAATTCCGGATCGTTTGCTTGAGTCTGTTCAAGAAAAACGGACTCTACCCTATACTTCGTCGATGCGAGTCGTGCGATTATTAATCGTGTATATTTCTGCTTCACAGGTAAGGAATTTTTACATAAAAGGCGTTAAAAGCGATCACTGGCTGCATTTCGGATCTACCTGAGTTATCAAGTACATACCACATGCATCTTCTATAGTACGAACGCATTTGTAAGATTTCACTGTATCGCATTCTTTTCACTTATTTCAATAAAATGCAGCTAAGTGATAAAAGAGTATTATTATTTAACGAGCCTTCCTTCCACTATTTACTCTTTCCGATTCCAAGTCATATATAAAAGACATGCTAAAAAGAACACCTAAAATGATCCTTCCACACTGAGCTGTTTTTAAAAATCTTTACATTAACGCATTCTTCAATTTCAACACGTCACATCACCCTACTACCACGTCACACATTGCTCTAATCGCCTTATGATCACGCAAAATATGGTAAGTATTCAGGTAAGCTATTGAGCGCTCCACGAAAACACAACAAAGTTGCAAATGAAATTGGGGTGTTCGAGAAATAAAATCTCGGTTTGCAACTTTGTGCGTTCTCGTTAGAAGCCAAACAAAGTTGCAAAGGCCAAACAATTTCCAACATTGTTGCAAATGAAATTGGGGTGTTCGAGAAATAAAATCTCGGTTTGCAACTTTGTGCGTTTTTTGCGAGAAGCCAAATTTCGGTTTGCAACTTTGTGTGTTTTCCGCGAGAAGCCAAACGAAGTTGCAAAAGCCAAAATTTATCCAACATTGTTGCAAATGAAATTGGAGTGTTCGAGAAATAAAATCCCGGTTTGCAACTTTGTGCGTTTTCCGCGAGAAGCCAAACAAAGTTGCAAAAGCCAAAATTTGTCCAACATTGTTGCAAATGAAATTGGGGTGTTCGAGAAATAAAATCCCGGTTTGCAACTTTGTGCGTTTTTTGCGAAAAGCCAATTTTCGGTTTGCAACTTTGTGCGATTTCCGCGAGAAGCCAAACAAAGTTGCAAAGGCCAAAATTTTTCCAACACTGTTGCAAATGAAATTGGGGTGTTCGAGAAATAAAATCTTGATTTGCAACTTTGTGCGTTCTCGTTAGAAGAGGATTTTTGCAATGATAACACAGTTTTGTGAAGTATTTTTGTCTGTATTTTCTTTAAAGAATGTTCAAAATTTTACAAAAAAGTGATACTATACAATAATCATGTACAAATGATTTTTTATGTAAGTATATGAATAATAAATATATTTTCACTCTAAGTCTATATAATCGCTTCACTTTATATATAAAATCACTGTCTTCTTATGTTCATTGTTGAGTCTAACAGCTTTCCATCATTTGTCCCACTTCAACTTCCTGTCCACGGAAAAATATTCCCAAGTTCTATCTATAACATGAAGAAAAATGTTTTTAATAACCTGACTTGTGTATTATAGAAAATACACATAGGTGTTACAACATAATTTCATGTAAAACGAATAAACAATTAAATTATCTTTTCAATTTAACTTTTACTTCGTGTATTTAGAATACATATAAACGCGATCAAATTCTACTACCGTATCAGCAAATTATGTACACAGAAAACATAAAAAGATAGGACAGGTAAAAAGAATCCTCCCCTCCATAAACATGACTCATGTATGAAAGAAGCTAATTCCCTTTAATTCACGAAAAAAATTAAAAAAGTTCAAATGCAAAGATTATGAAATCAACTTTGCTAAATCCAATTGTATTCTCGTTCTCCGCTCGAACACTGATTCCTCTATCACTTTTTATACTTGACGTTCCGTTATTGGTCCCAAATCAATTCAATGCTCAGATTTTCAGCTTCGGTTTTAACTAATTAGCGGGCCGTACGAAGATCATTTTACGACGGAAGATAATAAAAACTTGGTAGAAACTAATTTGAACGAATCAAAGTCGGTAATAGATTAAGAAAGATGCGGAGAATTGAAACATTTTATTTTAAGTCGACTTCATATTTTTTTTCTTATACAACGGCCGATGGGTTGTTGGCCTTACTGCCAACGTAGCATATTTATACGATAGTAGCATAAGCACATTTCAAGTAAGTACGTTTGCATTACCAGCAGACTTTCCGATTAAATTTTTACAAGTACATACAACGCAAACGCTGAGAATTTCTTTCCACGTTCAGAATAGAGTATGGAAGTAGCTAACAGCTCCCTCTCACGTTCATCAGGCAGCCGCGTATCTATCGGTATGACCGTTTCTGTGCAGAAAAAACCTGCTGTAATACCGACCTGCCAAATCGGCCAGGTCATGTGACCACAATTGTGCGCGACATCCATAAGGTGATAAGTCTATCCTATACCTCGTCTGTGCACGTGATGTGCCTAACCCCTTAAAGTTTTCACAATAATTCTAGCATACCTTACAACGGTATTATAGATCTCTACAGAGGCTATTGTTGGTGACTTCCGCATGATTTTTTATAAAAATTAATTGTAATTTCTAACAATTAGTACTTATCACTAACAACTTTTATGATAACGATACAAAAGTATTCTAATAGATTTTACTAATCCTATATACACCACCCCATGTGTATTCCCTATTTTTCTCCTGTATTTTGAAAATATATTGAAAATTGTGACACTATTATCATTTGATTTCATACAAATAAATGTACAAAAAATACACGTATCATTATTTATTTGTTAAAATAATCATAAATATACTTATCCTTTAATTATCAAATAAGGATGCACAACGATATTTGAGGTTAGGAAGCTAACCTATAAACTGTAGTTGTACGGTACAAAACACATGGAATAAATACGTTCCTGTGCTCCTCTCGTTCCGAGTGTTAAAGTTATATATTATTTTTATTATAATGATGGCACGAATGTTTCGAAAAATCTTATTAGATTTTAAATACGACAACCCCACTTTTATGAAATTCTACCATTCTGTTGATGGTGATCCTAGTGTAGCTTCATATAGGAACATAAGCACAAATATTTTTTCTAATAGTAAAGTGCTGCTAGGTTCCTTTTCGAATGAGCGAAAATATTCAACGACACCAAAAATGTCTGTGCGTCAACCGAACCGTAGAAGTGTTCTCGAAGGGCCGCTATGTCGTAGAAACACGATATTGACCAGAATGAAACTTGAACGTCATTATGCCCCTACAATGAATAGTATTAGACATTATTCCCATGTACCAGATTCAATTGTAAGCGATGCGATTAGGTATAACAGTGGTATCTTTAAAATTATTGCTGAAAGCTTACCGGTAGAATGTACGATGGAAGTTTTAAAAGCGACGCATCACGATACAGGACTACCATGGTGGGCAACTATAATGCTTACCACAATTCTTACAAGGACATTTATAGCTCTACCATTAACTGTACACCAAGTAAGCGATATCGTTATATAAATCTGATATACGCTAAACTATATTTGCACTTGACGTTACTATCGAACGAACCACTTTCAGCATCAAGTTGTGGCTAGAATGGAAAACCTAAAACATGAAATGAAAGATGTAACGAAAACATTAAAGATGGAGATGAAAATGGCAATGTCAAATTTAGGATGGGACGCGTCGTACGCGACCCGTGTTTATAACGAGTCTGTACGTACTTGCGTGTCAAAGTTCTGTCTTCTTTTCAGGAGTGAAATTTTAATCTAATTGTACAAAGAAGCAGTTTCCTACTTTCTTCGGACATTTTATAATTTCCATGCCGATACGGAAGAATTTAAGAAAATTGTATTATAAAGTAAATCGTGTGTATATTATACTTATTGTTTTATACGAAAAAACAGACGGAACTTTCACACATGCATAATGGATAGGAAAGTGAAATTTGTAAAATGATTCAATATATTTCGTAACAGGTAAAAAAAGAGTGGAAGGAATTAATTGTTAGAGAAAATTGCCATCCATTTAAGATCGTCGCAATGGTACTGTTACAAGTGCCATTATGGTTGGGTTTTTCATTTTCCTTAAGAAACTTTTGTTACATGTTACCTAAACAAGACGATGGTGAGTATAATATTACTCAGCTTTAATACTTTCAAGTTAGAAATGATATTTCAAGAAGTCGAAATATTTCGATGTTAGTTGCCTACCAGCATTATCTTGAGTTCGTTAACGGAGGATTCGGATGGATGACGAATCTTACGGACATAGATCATTCGTTCTTACTACCTGCACTCTTTGGGCTTACTTCTTTAGCCACGCTAGAAGTATGTATGCGAAATAGCTACCTTCGTTCGAACGCGAATATTTCAAGGTAATATATCTTCTAGGTTCAGCAATTGCTGTACAAAAAGAACGAAACCAAAGCCCGGAAAATAGTGAAGAATGTCCTTCGAGTATTTACCATTTGTATGGTGCCTGTCCTGGCGTACGTGCCATCGGTATTTACAGAGCGACTTCTAAACATAATAAATTTACAGTTTTCCCTCTATTGCTTCTCGTACTAAAGTCCGTGAAAATAACTATTTCAGTGCTTGACCCTGTTCTGGACCACCAATTCTTTCTACACACTGTTTCAAACTCTCTTACTCCTGTCTCCCAAGTTTCGTAGATTAGGAAGAGTGCCCAAGACGGACTACGAACAGCAGCATCCGTACACCGAATTGCACAAAGCAGTGAAACAGAAACTTCGGTTAACGACGAAGTTCAACTAGGCAGCAATGTAAGTGTGAACTTGGGCTGAAATAAATGGTCGGCATTCAGAAGGAAGTAACGCTCGTGATGTGTCGTCAACAACCGTCGATCAACGACGCGCTAATATGTAAATAAACGTACTAAATGCGTTAATTTCGATTGGAAATGTTTGCCCGGGAATAGACATGATACAAACGATATCAGCAACGTTGATCTTGCGCGCTTCGTAGAACTAAGGTCGTAAAAAATGACAGCTTACATAAACCGCCGATGACGGAAAGGGGAATGAAGTCACTGCAAAAAAAAAGAGCTAGCTTCCAGATAACTTATTAAATCATGTTCCTTGTTTATACTTAGAAGATACGTATATAAAATCCGTTTCGTCGGCGAAGGAGGCAATCGAGTTTCAACGCGCGAATTTGCAGAAGAAACAATGGCTGGTACGAGGCTCTCCACGATCTTGCTGTGCGCGATTCTGTGCGCCGTATTTCTTCTCTGTGGATCAGTGAACGTGAGTACACGCAGCATTTATAATTAATAATTGGCACGCAAATATAATTGATTTTACAATAATCTTGTGCTCAGTGGCGGATTTAAGAAAAAAGGCCCAGGTGGCAAACTTTCTGAAACACACTGTGTGGTATGAATATAGCGTTTGGATGAAATCATAATTTTTTTGCAAGATGGGGCCCGAGGGGCAGAGTTGGGCATTAACTAAATAAAAAATGATTTAAATAACGGATCAAATAAAAGTTACTTTAACTTTAAATTAATGTTATTCGAAATTTTTATGTATAAGCCCGTTATTCGTCGGGCTCGCAAAACAAATAATTTCCTTAGAAATACTATATAAAGGCATGATCACTTCACCGAGAAATCATGCATGGTAATATTAAAATTTTAATTTAATAATGAAAAAGTGCTTGACAAAGTGTCGAACAAAGCGTCGAAACCGTTCTTAAACTCAATGATCGATTGATCTGAAAAATGTAATCGCTAATGGAGGAAGTATCTAAAGGGGGGATTAAGGGATATTAAGAAAAAATTAAGATTGAGGGGTATTTACAAAAGAAGAGATTAAGAACAAAACTGGAAAACTGAAACAAAAATATTTATTGATTAATTTGAGATTACCTAAGCGAGATTACCTGCTTTATTAATTCTAGGGAGTAGTTATCGCGTATCCGGGCGATTGTGCAAAATATCAGCACTGTGACGCTAGTGGATGCTTCGTTTTATCCTGCGGCGCGGGAACAGAATTTAATCCAAACATCGGGACTTGTGACTACCCTCTGCAATATCGCCAGGATTGCAGTCGCATTGGCTATATATAACACGGAGAATATAGTCCTGGGAGCTTTGATCCAACGATTTGACGTTAAACGAGCGACACCAGATTTCTCGCGGGGACATGTACGAGCAATGGAATGAAAGCGAATGGAGCTTCGTTTCTTTTGCGATCATTGCCAACGAAATGGAATAATTGAATAAAACTCATATTAAAAGTGCATAATGTTGTTTCATCGCTATCCTTACGTACGTTCGAACGTTACATCCCAAATGTGATTATCACTCATACCTTATCTTCGAAGTCGAGTAGATCACAGGTGATTACAATAATACCGTTTTTATTACGCAACGGAATTTCGACTATTATTTCTATTTCCAAGATTTGTTGCCGTGAATAATTATTTCCCTGGAAATCTTTCCTACAATTTTCAGTAATCGTTCTATACGTATAGTAGGAGATTGGAAGTAATTAATCATCTTTAGCGTTATATAATGCATGTCCGGTTTGATCGTATACACGACGAACTGTTTTCCAACTATTGAAAAAACGAGATAACGTTTCATACGAAAGTGGTTTGATTCGATCGAGGAAACTTAATAAAATATTAGGATGTGCGTGTAAGCTATTATTTACAGAGATTTCAATATCAATGTAATTTTTTTTAAGTGAAACTATAAGTATACTTTTAGTAATGCCACTTTATTATGCATTTCAAGATACGTTCCACGACGAGTACGAAGCGTATGTTTGACAACAATAATTTTTTAATGGATATCTTTGCGAAACTTGTTTCTTGTAAATCACACGTTACGAGTAAAAGACACTAACCGGACTTGAAATTTGCCGCGAATATTCATAAACATATCCGGTAAATTATTGTTCAAACATACGCTTCGTATACATCGTTGAACGCGTCTTAAATTGCATAATAAAGTGGAAATACTAAAAATATCTAATTCCATTTAAAAAATTACATTGTTATGAAATCTCTGTAAATAATAGCGTAACCGACAATCCTAATATTCTATTAATTAAGTTTACACGCTTTTTCGATAGTCAGAAAAATAATAGCATGCATACGAACGAACAGGACAGTGGAGATACTGTATTTAAAATAGATGATAAGATAAACATGTCTACACGAATTTACTTCTTCCATTTTGGCACTAGGTGCATACTGAACATCAGATAGTACAATAGTATAAATACGATTTTTTCGGCGAAGCACGAACTCAACGTGCAATTCACCACGATTTTGCTGTGCGCAGTCTTTTGCTTCGCCGCCCTTTTCTTGGGGTCTGCCCAGGTAAATTGCTTTTTTATAAATGGGGGGTATTAAAAAAAAGAAGATTACGGACCAACTCTTGAAACTAAAACGTAAACACATATTTAGTGATTAATTTCAGATACCTATATATAAATATGATGGTCTATTAACTCCAGGGAACAATTCACCCATATTCACCTGATTGTTCGAAATTTATGAATTTCGACGGCGCGAAATGCGATGTTCAGTCTTGCGGCCCGGGAACAGAGTTTAATGCAGTCGAGGGAACGTGTGACTACCCTGTGAACCCTCACCCCGGTTGCATACGTCATTAGTAACACGGAGAACAGAGTCTTGGAAGCTTAAATCCAAGGACATGAGGTCAAATCGGCAACCTCAGTTTTTTCGAGAAGGACTTTGCTTATTTTGCAATAATTAAATAAAGCTTTTGTTAAAAGTACACAATTGGTGTTTCATCGATATCCCTATTAATATCCTTATTAATTATATCCAGAGTTACGAACTTTTCTCCATTTGAAGAAAGACCATAATTAATATTGTAATGTAATTTATTCGTCAACTGTTTGAGTTCGATGCCACAGCGATGTCGGGGCTATGCGTACTGGATTATCGGGCTAACATCACTTTTGGCATAAGGTGTATATTGAACATCAGATATAGCATAATACTATAAATACGAGTTTTTAACTCGCACTGATTCTGCACTGGTGCCAAAAAATCACTTGGATTGCTTGATTCTTATAGAGCTATCTTTGTTTCTATCAGAAACAACCGGTCCAAGTCATTTTCTGGTACCAGTGCAGACTCAGTGCGAGCTACCGAATTCGCTATTAGTTGGAAATACAAATTTGCAAGTGAACGAGCAGCCAACGTGAAGTTAGTACCACGGAAAACAGAGTCCTGAGGGCTTTCATCCAACGATTTGGCGTTAAATTCGCAAAAGCAGATTTTTCGAGAGAGACATGCACCAGCAAGATTTGTTTATTTTACAATCATTGCCAATTAAATGGAATAATTAAATAAAACTTTTGATAAAAGTAGACAATCGATGCATCGTATTATTACACCCGTAAACCTTCAAATCGTAATCGCGTATTTTTGGTGTTAGTGGAATCGGCCACATCGGCAAACAATTTTTCAATTTACATAACCACCGCTCGGCCTCAATTGCTACAATTACAATAAACGCTTATCTATTATTCTTTGTATAAATACATCACGGCGGTCGAAAGCAAAACAATCGATGAAGCTGATGAAGTTTTCGAGATATACCAAAAAAAAAACTCTGATCGGCAATTGGTTGGGGTTAGATTGGCTTAGAGCCCCCCGTCAGGCCTCGCAGCCATCTCATGAACTTTGAGGGGTGCTTTCATCCGTTAAACATGCAAACGGCCAAAAATAAAAAGACCCTTATTTCTTATTTTTAGGGCCTCTAAAACATATCTAAAAATCTTGTCAGCGAGGCGCGGTCTTATCGGCGGTAATTTCTTTGAGGACTCTAACAGGAGAATGGCGTTGTAGTAGCGCTTTGTGTATTTGATATGCATCGGTTCGTATCGCGTGTTGCGCATAGTAGTAATTCATTTCGCGGCCTTCGATCAGTAGCCGAGTGTGATAAACATGCTTCGAACGTAGAATCCCCCGTACTATTGAAACATAATATTTTTGAACGTATTAGATTTTTTCGGTGAAAAGAAGAGCAACCACGACGTCATCCGCCCGCTTATGAAATACTCTGATTATTTATATATCTCTCTTCCTCTCTCGTTCATTCTCATTCTTTCTTACTCGTATTTACACATATTTACAATAATAATGTCTTGTACGAAATTTATTCCTAAGTCATGTTTTCTCTGTTTTGTAACCGACGGTAATTGCGTATCGACTCTTTCGTCCCCTCTCGCTCGTTTTCGGGTTCTTTCACCCTCGGCCGAAGGATACAAAGAAATTGTGAAAATAGCGACGCGGCTACGATGCATCGTTCAAATGCACGTATAGCGAGAGTTTCCCGTATACTTAAAATAGGTGATATGATAAACATGCTTAGAAATGTTTACCACTTCAATTTTCGCTCAAGGTGCACATTAAATATCAGATAGTATAATAGTATAAATACGAGTTTTTCTGCGAAGGTAAGTCAGTTCGAATACACGAATTTACAAGTGAACCAGCAGCCAACATGAAATTCACCACGATCTTGCTGTGCGCAGTCTTTTGCTTCGTCGCCCTTTTCTTGGGGTCTGCACAAGTAAATTACCTTTTGTAAACCTTTATGCTTATTATGTATTAGTCGTTAAACGCAGATTTGTGAATCTACCCAGAAGATTGTTCCGATGATTCGACCTATAACGCGGATTATTTATAATTAATAAGTACCACGCAAACATAAGCGATTTTACGGTAATTTTGTGGTATAAAATTCGTCGCGTTCATAACACGAACAGTTTGCCCCGAAATATAAAAGCACGATCGTGTTTAACCTTGCAAAAATCAAATATAGTAAGATTAAATATGAATTCACTTGTGAAAAGTGTGAAATATGTTATTTTGTTTAATTCCCGCTGTCATCTGCATGCCTGTAATTAAAAGACTGATTTCTCTCGTGACTGTATTAAAAAAAAAGAAGATTAAGAACCAACCCTGGAAACTAAAACGAAAACACATATTTAGTGAATAATTTCAGATACTCTATATATGCTGTTCTATTAATTCCAGGCTGATCTTCGCCCAGATGCAGATGATTGTTCGAAATTCCTGAATTGCGACGCTAATAAATGCTTCGTTCAGTCTTGCGGCGCGGGGACAGAATTTAATGATCCCGAGAAAACTTGTGACTATCCTGTAAACCCTCACCCTTGGTGCAAACGTCTTTAATAACACGGAGAACCGAGTCTTCGATGCTTAAATCCAAGGACTTGACGTTAAATCAGTAACACCAGATTTTTCGAGAAGGCCATATATCAGCAAGGAACTGAATGGGAATCGAGCCTTTGTTTATTTTGCAATCAATGCCAATATAATGGAATAATGAAATAAAACTTATATTAAAAATAGACCATCGATGCTACGAATTATTACACCCTAAACCTTCAACCCTTACCTCAAAAGTTATGTAGTTTGTACGTTCGTAGTTAGTTATTTACATAGTATCAGAAATATAGTATTTTTGCATACTATATCTTCTTCTAACAGTGCATAGTACACTAGACAAAAATACAGTACAATACTATTGCGTATTATAGTACGGTTATTGTGTATTACAGCACACTTCACACACCCACAAGTCACGCTTCATGTATCTGGCAAGTGTAACATAGTTGGAAACCGTAGTTCAACAAGGAAATCCAAATCGTTTAATTCTTGTTTTATATTCGTCATACTCATCTGTCTCGTCCTTATTACGCCTGTGATCCTTCCAATAAGCATTTCACGCATATAACGCTTTCTGCTGACAAATTAGCCAAACTGCTAAACTCGTTTTATGGGTTGTACCCTTATTGTTCCTGAGATCATCGTTGCCAACTGCTAATTTAGCTAGCGGTAGTCCTAAGAAGTGTACTGGCACGGTGCAGAGGCGACCTTTGTCGTGTAGCCAACCAGACAACCGATAGCTGTGTACATCCAGTGCAATCTGATAAATGTCGTCGTTTGCTCAATAACGGAAACGCGGACTTTTCGTTTGGCAATTTGATCGTGATAACTGGATTACCGTTTTAATCTTTAATTTCGAAACCTACAAATTGAAAGATGTGTTTAATTTAAATTTTTATATATTAATGTTCCAGTAAAAAGTGTACTGATCACGAATATATAATACAAAAATGAGTTTTTTAATGTTTGACTATTATTTTTTTACCATCAAATACAAAGTGATCCGATTCACCCCGGTCTACCATATTGACACTCAGATTGTATGGTGGCAGTTAAGATAAGTACACGTACAAGTATTCTTAAAGAGATAAAGTACGTATTGAAAATCAGATAGCATGATAGTATAAATACGATTTTTTTTCGGCTAAGATAATTCAGTTCGAAATACGGATTTGGAAAGAGAACCCAGCAACTAATATGAAATTCTCGGCGATCCTGCTGTGCGCAGTCTTTTGCTTCGCCGCCCTCTTCTTGGGGTCAGCAGAGGTAAATTGCTTTTTACAAACCTTTATGCTTATCCGAGCGCAATTCGAGTTTTCTGTAGTTTTATGTAACTAATTTTGCTCGGATAATAAAATAAACGCTTTCGCTTTAAATATGAACTATCGCGAAGTAAAAATTAGTAGAATTAAAATATTGCAAAAGTACCTACAAATTAATGTTACAATTATTAATTTTAAATGTAACTAGATTTGATAGCGGATGTCACCTTAGTATTTGTGTAGTGCATTGGCTCTATTTAAATTAAATTTCATTTTACCGTACATCTACCTAGCATGTAAATTTTGTAAATAAATAAGGGATGTTAAGGAATTAAAATGTATGCGTATATTATTTTTCAGGCAGTAATCGTAAAATATAAGCCCTACCCACCAGATTGTTCAAAGTACCTCGCATGCGTATACAGTGAATGTGAACTTAAATCATGCGACCATGGATATGAATTCGATCCAGAGTTTATGGCTTGCTTTATGCCAAAGCTGTTCCCTAAAGGCTGCAAGCGTGTGCATAAATAGACGCGGATTGCCCTGAACGGATTGCTAGCTGGCCACTGTTTACTGCAGGTTTTATGGCTGTGGACATTTTCCTACGCGCTATAAAGTAGATGCGAACACCCTTAATCCCCAATTGCTGCAAGCCAGGGTTGGGCGCAATCAATATTATATAGTTTATGAACATATTTGATAGAATAAAGTAATCGAATAATTCTTGTTTTTTATTCGTTATACTCATCTGTCTCGTCCTTATTACATCTGTGATCCTTCAAATAGGAATCTTACGCATCTAACGTTTCCCGCAGGCAAACTAATTAAAAAGCTAAACTCGTTTAAGGGGGTATTCTGGTCCGAAGAGGCGTTTTCGTCGCGTTATTTCGGATTTTTTTTACAAAGAACCCATAAGTTTTATCGTTATTTAGTTTATTGCTACATGCTTATTAATATTTGAACTATCTTTACAAATTTTGTCAATAGAAAAAAATTAAAATCAAACGCAGTTAACTGCTTTAAAATAATGGTGAAAAAAAACATGGGGTCACGGTGACCATGATTGGGCTCGTTCTAGTGATCGGAAACAAAAAATGTAAAGAGATTCTTTATTTGTATGCCTTCGGCTATCGCCCTACCATAATGATAAAAAAATATTGAAAATTAAATTTCGATCCTCGCACATTTTTTCAACTTTAAAGGTCTGTGAAAGTTTAAAAACCAAATATTTTATCATAATTCTGGTAGAGACGATAGCCACACGTGTGCTGATAATATGTGCAAAACTTGGACTGAGTTGGTCCAGCCGATCTTGAAATATCACGGGGACCGATTCGAAAAACATGGTTTCGAGAAAATCGCGTTTAAAGTTTACTCAACGTTCGAAGCCAAACTAAGTTGTGACGTAGGAGAGTAACGGTCTCTTTGTAACCAAATGGTCGATTTTTGTGTTCTAAAAGGCACACAAATTCACAACCCCTCCTCCTTCCCCCCAGAAAGAACAGTCCGCCGAAACTTTGCCGAAATACACTTGCAGGAACAAAAATGTTACGCGTCATCCGTCCCGCTCAGTGAGCGCGCCGTATAGATACCTACCCATATAATCTACCAGTAGAAAATGCAAAGAAAAAAAATTTTTTTTACCCGGCAGACGAGAATACCCCCATAATGGGTCCATCGTCACACATTTTATGATATAACTCAACAAAAAATAACAGTATCAACCAACAACTTTGTAAAAGTAAGGCACAATAGTTGTCGTTAATACAAAATAACGCCTTATATCTCTAGATTGTTATTACTAAATTTTACATAGGTTTATATGAAAAACGGGACTTTCAGTCCTACCTTATCCTACATCCCGTTTGGTAATTTGATCGTGATAACTGGATTACCGTTTTAATCTTCAATAAAGTGCAGAGATACATACATCAAGCTCGGTGCATGAGGCAGGATGCGATCTTGATTGTTGATTTCAGTATTTTTATTCTGTTGCTGGTTGCTCGTTTCCACCTGCGAGAAATTGAAAGTGGTAAGTGATACAGGCTCTGTTTGCTGTTGGGAAATCATCATTTCTTTATGCTGTAGAAATATTTTAACAAGTTGTTGCAGACTTTCCGAACGGTATGCCAATGTTCAGGGATGCAATTCGAATATGCATATGTACATTGGATTTTCTTACATACATATATAGGTTCTATTTACATTACGTCCAAATAGTTGATTAATAACACGGGTAATTTACTTACATACTTCGAGCATACAGTAAGACAGGATATCATAAAAATACATTGTTACGGTTTAAGAAAATAGGGACGTCGATAACATTCTGGCACGAGATATTCTTGGAAAACATTCAAATGATGTATGACACTTTCCTCTCTGAATTCAAATGATTTTCGCAAGAACTACTCCTCTGCGTCTTCGATAGCGCGGAAAACAATTGTTCGTGTATCTTTAAAACTAACGTGTCTTCGTGAAATCTGTTGAAACGAGGCTGCCGATACCTGACTACTTAATACCTGAATACTTTTAGGACCGGTACATATATGTATATAGAGATATTTACACGTGGCCTCAAAATTTTGTGGCAGTGAATCGTTCGTGTGAATCGGGCCTTGACGTTATATTCAATGGGAGATAAGGTAAGTACGCGTACAAGTATTCTTAAAGAGATAAAGTACGTATTGAAAATCAGATAGCATGATAGTATAAATACGATTTTTTTTCGGCTAAGATAATTCAGTTCGAAATACGGATTTGGAAAGAGAACCCAGCAACCAATATGAAATTCTCGGCGATCCTGCTGTGCGCAGTCTTTTGCTTCGCCGCCCTCTTTTTGGGGTCAGCACAGGTAAATTGCTTTTTACAAACCTTTATGCTTATCCGAGAGCAATCGAGTTTCCTGTAGTTTTTTTCTTTTTATTGCGAGTATAAGTCAGTAGGGTACAGACGTATCTAAAGTAGGTAGTAAAGTCTAATTTCCTTTATGAACGGTAGTGAATTTGGTAAATTGTGTTCTGCTCTTTTCCTAGTGCACTTAGAACAGGTGGTAATGATATGTCATATGACTGATAGAGTTTTGTACGTCACAAGAATCAGGTATGAGTGTGTCGAGTTCGTATGGCTAATTCTTACACGTGTCGGTATAACTTGGTCTTTTCTGTTCGGAAACTTTCTGTAGCTTTAGGTTACCAATTTTGCCCGGTTAATAAAATAAACGATTTCACTTTAAATATCAACTATCGCCAATTGAAAATTAGTAAAAGCAAAATATTGCAAAAGTAAAAAATTAATGTTACAATTATCGAGTTTAGATGAACCTAGATTCGATGGTGGTTGTCACCTTAGTGACTGTGTAGTGCATTGACCACGTTTAAATTAAATTCCTTTTTACCGTACCTGTATCTACCATGTAAATGAATAAGGGATGTTAAGGAATTAAAATGCACGTGTATTATGTTTTAGTCAGCAGTGGTAGAATTGAAGAACTACCCAGAAGATTGTTCAAAGTACTACAGATGCGTAGACAAAAGCTGCGAAGTCAGACAATGCCTCGAGGGACTGGAATTCAATCCAATCCTTGAGGCTTGCGACTATATACAACCGACACCCCGGAAAGACTGCACGCGTTTGCGTAAATAGGTGGAAATAATGCCTATGTATCTTTATGAAACAAATCGACGTGTACCCTTGTTACGTTCTTCCATTGAGAAGAGTGAGGATGCAATCTGAAATCTCTATTTATGGAAACGTTTGAGAGAATAAAGTAATTAAATAATTCTTGTTTTATACTCATCCTTATTACACCTGCGACCCTTCCAATAAGAATCTCACGCGTGTAACGTATTCTGCCGTCGAACTAGCCAAAAAGCTAAACTCGATTTATGGGGTTTCCCCGTGTTGTTCCTGAGATCATCATTGGCAATTGCTAATTTAGCTAACGGTAGACCTACGCGTCGACTGACCGACATCCGAAATTATGTAGTACTAATTGGCAAGACAGAAAATGTTCAAGCTTCTATATCGTTCGGAAGGAATATACTGTGATCTTTATTATCGAACATATTCGCGCCATGAATTTATAGGCTTCTTTAGGCGAGACACTGGGTAGTCTGCGACTAGTATGAAGGGCAAATCAATATCATGCAATTTAATTGTACTACACCATATGTTTTAAAGGTTGACTAATGTAAGAATTTCCATCTTCCTGTGTCTCCATTATTTTCACTGTTGCACCGGGGGACTGCTTCAAGTACCTACTACGTCCACATTTGCAACTAGACCATCTGCCAGCGCACCTACATGTTCGACCCAGCTACAGGCACCTACACCCATCGAGCCAGGAAGACCATCACTGCGATCGTCACTCGCCCAAGAAGCATAATTTCCCGTGATCGTGTTTCACGAACGACACCCCTCCCCACCCGAAGATCCTCCACGCGCCAGCATCGCCAGAATCTATTACGATGAAAAATAAAGCCTCGCCAAACACTGCACATGACTATGTTTGCATTGTTTCGGTCGCCAGCGGTGTTTGCAGCCGCCTGGTCGGCCTCTTTAGAGGCAACGGTGGTGTCTGATTGTTGCCAACGAGGGCCAATTTGCTCTCGCGGGAAGTCAATTGGCAAACAGTTCTGTGTGCACTCGCACGATTACCACCTTGACAAAAGCACGCGTCTCTGTGACCGTCTCTCCTTTCGTTTCCCTACTAGTCCAAGTCTCTGCTTGTCTTCTTTCCTCTGCCCTCGCCGATTCGTCGACCAGCCTTCTCGCCCGCACCGAAGATTCTTCGCCAACATTGATCTCGAGCCGACCCTCGACCTCCAGCTACCGATAACCCTTTCCTTTCTTCGAACCGCTGCGTGTTTTCCCGCGAGAACGCCAGCTATCTGCTGTTTCTGGGTAAGTACGCGAACTGGATGCTGGTTTTATAGGGAAAAGGGGATCAGTACCACGCGATGCTCGGTGTATTGTGGAGGCGTCGAGGATGATGCCGCGGACCCATCGTTTCATCGTCGTTCTCGCTGCTCTCTGTGTCGTCGGTTTCGCCCACGCGGTACGTCCTTCCTTCGTTCTTTGCTGCTCCATCCCTGGTCGCTGCTGGTGACACGCTACCCTGCGTGCTTTCGATGCTGTGCCCATCGACCACCCTTTTATACGTATACGAATGAATTTCGCATCCATTTTTCTGAAGCAAATTTCTTTGAAGTAATCGCTTCGTGTTCATCTTCGTGGGTGGTTGAGTGTTTTCAGGGTGGAACTGGTTTGTTTGAATTGTTGATGGGTTATACGAAACAAGGAATACGAAATAAGAGTGGCAAGACTATCGTTCTGTTTCTTTCAGGGAGAAACTGTTTTATTTGAATTGGGAGTAACAGAAATTCGGTTCCATTTCGCAAGTGTTGTTGAACTACGCGTTTCATAGGCTTCGCTGCACACTTCGGCCGTAGAGTGTTATCATCGTTAGATGTACAGGGTGATTCATTAGCGGTGTTTGAAAATTTGCGAGGGTATTGTACAGTTTGGAATTGAGAGGCGGTTGTAATAAAGAAGGCCTGAACCATTTATCTTTGGAATTAAATGAGGCTTCGAGAGAAAAAACGGACTAACTCACATAAAAAAATTAATTTTTCGCATTATTGCTACTAACTCAATTAGGCAAAAAATTTAGGTCAGTCCATTTGTGTTCTCAATGTCTCAAATAACTTAATTATTTAAGTGATCTAAGTGATCGAAGCAACCACAGAGGCGGCAGTATGTTGTTATAATTGGCCACTGCTGACGTTGATACGAATTCAGATCATTTTTAATTGTATCGCGTGCATCGATGCGTATATATCAGTGACTTTTGAAAAATTTAAAATTATTTATTAAAATTCGCATGGACTTAGGGTTAGGGATATAGGCAAGAAGTCGTGGACCCATGTTTGACAGGATTTATAATTTCGAGACATATAACACCTGAATCAAGAAATTTCAAATATTATTATTGAATCACCCCGTATAATTAGCAAAACTTGAAGCGAATAAATATGTATGATTTAGCACGTGCTGCTTTGTAATTATGGTCTACAGAACTGGATTATAAATATTGAATAATTACACGTTATCTTTCGTTCTTTGGCTGGCTTAAACATATATTAGTTCAGAAAATATGGCGTCATTAATACTCATTGACAAGACAAGTATCGATAACGTGGAACGGTAAACGAAAAAAATGTGGCCCCCAAGTATTGACACAGAAAAGTTATGTAATGTTGCAGATCACTCTTGATAAGTTAACGTTTCAAGCATTAATAACGTAATTTCAATGTAATTTAAATTTACGCAACTTTATCCATTGTTTTATATTTTAATACTTTATTGGAATGATTATAGTAATACTCATCCTTAAAGTTTTACATATATATCTTCCTTATGTCACGATAAATAACAGAACAATTTTATTATTTTATCAAGCTGTTGACATTATTGTCCCATCTGTTTTCCAATGTCGCGATATTGCGCGGAAGCTGTAGAGGAAACAACTTAAAGAACCTTTGCACCCTCAGCAGTGGTCGAGCTTATAATTAAGAAACGAAGAGTAGTTTCATTAGAATATCAATCCCTGATAAATAATATAAATACATTCGATCCCACCGTTACACGGTACTTAAAAATTTACATTTTTTTCATTTGCGCTTATCACGTAGATCTACGACCCCAGAGAAGCGACCACAAAGCCACCACAACGACGAGAACAAGTACTTCCTTGGTACTTGTCAGGTAAAGAGTACGCGGACTCGAGCGAGGACCCATCGCGTTCTCCAAAATGGCGGGCAGATCCAGACGATCCGAGCCCCAGGAAAGCGTTCGTCGTTAATGCTGAAACGAAGGCATGGAATGCATGGAGGAAAGGTCCCGGAAGCGAGATCGAGCAAAGGACAGAAATCGCGGATGATCGTCAGATTACGACGAATGTGGATCAGAGCCGTGATTATTCTTTGGAGTACAGTCAATTCGATCAGCAGGAGAATCGAAGATTTCCATCTGGTTCTCGAAATCTGGTACAAGAACAAGATCGCGATTACGCGGGGGACAAGGGGAAGAGGGATAAAATTCTAGGAGGGAAGGGTTCTCAGACGAGGACGGACAGTGATCAATATGTTTATGAGGGAATATCTGCTGATAGCACGGTAATGGAATTATTTGTTTTCCATTTTCTATACGCTTCTAAGAATATCCAGTGATGTCATTTTATTCTTAAAATTGAATTATGCCACTCGAATGTGAAGAAAATATCCCTGATCGATAGTAAATTACGATCGATATCTGCATATATTGACAGTGATTGATCGATACAGTTGAGGCACGCGTTATAGTAACCAGAGCTTATATGGCGCAAATAAATTTATAAATAATTTAAGAGTCTTTGTAGAAAACACTGTAAGGATAAAAATAAAATTCTATATAGTATACTATTACCATAGGCACGTAGATCATTTGCCGATAAAAATTGTTTCTTTTCTAATTTTGGCACTTACCGTGTTCTCTACAAGGACTCTTCAATTCATCGAACAAGACTATGGACAAATCAAATAAGTTGAAAGTGAGCCAGGTAGAAATAATTATTTAGAAGATACTTACAATTTCTGTCTCGCAGAAGTAAACAGGAATAACGAAGGTGTGTTAAGAGATACTTAGGACCACTTTAATATCTTTCCAGAAACCCCACAGGGAGAAAATTCTTCTTTCAACTAAATCGAAATCTACTGTCGCTCGATATGACAAGGTATCGGGTGTCCAGTGTCCGGATCCCGATTCCACTGGCCAATTCGTCTACGCCCCCGATTGCAAATTCTTCGTCAACTGCTGGAAGGGCAGAGCCTTCGTTCAACCATGCGCACCCGGCACGCTGTTCAACCCTGACACCTTGGAGTGCGATTTCCCGCACAAGGTCAAGTGTTACGGGGGCGAGGTTGCTGACTTTCCATCCAACGATTATTTGGATTCGTCGGGAAGGCGGGAGCCACTGTTGCCTGGCTCGCACAGTCGCTTGGAAACCGAAAGATTACAAGTTAGTTTAAAAATATTGCACTTAACAGTGGAAGTTGAATGTATAGTATTCGTGAAAGCTAAAGCTTCGGTGCGAGAATCGTCGAAATACTGTGTCAAAATTCCACTATTTCGAAGGTGGAAAATTTAAGTAACGTTCGAAAGCACTTTTGGATATAAAGGATCTTGTCAGGATTTGATCGATTTTCCTCATAGGAGCCACGATGCCCACCCCACGTGACAGGTTTACTGGCGCATCCCTCGGATTGCACGAAATTTCTACAGTGCGCAAATGGTGGGACATTTATTATGGACTGTGGTCCTGGGACGGTGTTCAACCCTGCTATCAGCGTTTGTGATTGGCCGTACAACGTGAGAGGCTGTGAAGGTAATACATGATAAAGAAAAGTAATCGATTCACTATTGGGATTAGCAATCTTGTAGTCATAAGAGACAGTGACTTCGAGGAGGTATAACTTATATCGAGCATCGTATACATTAGGCATTAATATTTCATTTCTGTCAATACTAAAACCACTGACACAGTACTTTAATCGCGTTAATAATTTCTGTCCACCAGACGCACGGAAATCTAAAGAAGAGACTACAACACCATTAGTACCCCCCGATTATGAGACCTACGATCACAGGAAATTAGGGTACAGCGGACACCAGCCAGCAAAAAAGGTCGCATGCCCTGAAGCTCACACTGGGCTGCTACCGCATCCAGACACATGTAAGAAGTTCCTCCAGTGCGCAAACGGGGCTACCCACGTCATGGACTGTGGCCCAGGGACAGCCTTCAATCCTGCTACATCCGTCTGTGACTGGCCTCATAGAGTTCCCGGCTGCAACGCGGGTAATCGACAACATAATAACTAAAGTATCGATAGAACACAGTTCTAGCATATGCATAATCCTCCTCATAGATAAACCGACGTTCACGCAGTCTCCAATTAGCCCCGCGACTACGAGCAGACCGTGGCCATCAGGTGGTTCCACTGAATCCAGACCGTGGCAGCAGAACCATCGATACAATCAAACGTGGCATGATTTCCACACCCCCGGACAGGCTAGTAGCCCCGTGATGACGACCACTCCACCAGGGACAGACTGGGACTCGCTGAGACCAACATGGCGACCTAAGTGGGTGCCAAACACTTGGACCACTGAACAGCCAGCAGTGACAGGCGGGGATTCATCGAGACCAGCGTGGAAACCGAGCTGGAAGCCCGATGCTTGGACAACTGCCACGCCACCTCATCCTCAGGGTCGATACGATCACACCAGCTACGGCGATGATGATCGTACTCGCTATGGAAGCCACGACCACGAGCACCACCACTGGGATCAAGGAGGAAGTTCGAGTTATCCAAACACCCAGTGGCCACACAATCATGGAACGAACGATCAGAGCTCCAGTTACAATGACAGATACCATCACCAACACGATCATCATCACCGTGATGGATCGACATACGATTCTGACAGAGACACTGAGACCCAGCAATCCGTTCCTCCATACGGCCAGCCTGATACTCAAAGACCCACTCAGGGAGTTCCTGATGGAAGCTGGCAACCTAGTCGAGGGCACCAGCATCATCATCACCACCATGGAGTCCATTTTAGGCCTCAATCCACGCCTGAGTACGATGATTCTGACCAGCAGACTCAGCAGACTGTTTTCGAGGGGACAGAAGGCGGAAGAGATGTTGACAGATTCGATTCCTCCTGGAATCGAAATGATGGGAGCAGTGAAGGGAATTCGCCGAACAATAGACGAACATGGCAAGAATACATCCCTAGCAGGCAAGAGCATGGCAGAAATGATCCTAGATTCCAGCCATCAGATGGGGACGTTTACGTCGGTAACAATGGCGAGTTGCGTGGGAACGAAGGAAGCACCTCGCATTTCAACGGACGGGTGAAAAATAGGACGACTTGGAACGAGCCTGTGGGGACAGAGAGCAGATTAATCCCAACCAGCTGGAGTCAGCAAGGTCCAGGGAAGACACCAAGTCAGCCACAAGATCGACAGTGGAATCAAGGTGACTTTTTTTTATTTCTTTATCGTGTGATTCTTGTGTTCATCGATCAGTAACTGTTTCGATCGGTTCACTTTAGTGGTATCTCTGTGGACACGTTGACGAAATAGAACGTTAAGTTATTAACGAGTACTTTTACTGTTCGATTTACTGTAGATTTAATATCGTGCTTGATGCTGAGCAGTTCGTCCCTTTGCTTGTTTGTAATGCCTGCTTCTGGAATTGAGTAGTTGGATTCCATGATATGCACACAAGGCATGTTTGGGTGGAACAATGAATATCGCATGAATGTTTTTCTTTCATTTTTATTTCTCAAGCTGTAATGATGTTTCTATGGATTTGCATTGAAACTAGTTTACAACTAACAGATTAAACTTTATATCGTTCGAAATCAAATTCGGGGGGATTCTCCTGGAACGAAGGTAAGTTTGATTAACAGACACAACGAAGGAACAATTAAAAACACTTTCCACGTGGGAGAATGCTAATCGACTTTAGATTTGCAACAAAGCCGCTAAACACACTAAGGAGTTGCGAAAAGGTAATAAATCATCTCAGATTTAATTTATATTTTATCACGTACCACGTGATGGAGTAAGATCATCTGGAAGAGAATGAGTTATTCAACGAAATTAATTTGCTTGATGTAGAGATTGTTCTGTTGGTTTTTACAAAACTATGGGAGCTACGCGAATAAGGAAAGCAAGAGGCTTTAAATATGAGTAAGACTTTGATCTTTTTTAGACACTACCAACGAGCACGATAAATTCCACGAATGGGAGCCCAGGGCTAATACTTATCAGAGCACAGCTGACAGAGCAGCAGATTCGAAGGTGAACCAATGGTCATCGAAGACGAATATTTTTGAGCACTCCGAAGGTCAGTATCGACCAGGTGTGAAAATCACACATAGATTAAATATTTTTCTTTAAACTCGTTCCTATCGTTAAAATGATTTTCTCCTCGCAGGAGCCAAAGCTGCTCCCTCAAGCAACGTGGAAATCGAAGTGAATCAAGGACACTCGAAAACGAAAACGTATAGATCAAATGATCTACCAAGTTCGAATGATCCTAACAAAGGGGATCAGAACATTTATATTGATTCCCAATCCACCTTCGAACTGCCATCTGAAGAGCTTCAACCACCATATTACACTCCTGTTAATAATAATGACTCGCAAACGAATAATATTTCCTCTCATGGACGTGGTCACCGAAAACCCAAGAATCATTCGATCAATTCATCTTCTCAGACAGAGAGTGAGGATTTAATCGGATCAGGTAATAATCATCAATTTTTACTTGCTCGTAACACAATAATAATTACCTAATACTACTGTGGATCGATAGTTTCAGTTCAGAAATCAATCTTTTCTGTGAATCTAATAGGTACAAATTATCACCGCGTGGACGTGCCATCAGTGAATCTTCAGCCACCGTATTACCCACCACCTAGTCGATCACTGATTCCTCCCAGTTCGCCGAATTTACAAAGCAACGACAATTACTACCCACCTATGCCAGCCTCCAGCTTGCAGCCACCGATTAACGAAGCTTCTCAGCCAAAGCCAGCATCTTCGATTGGCTGGCAATACCCAGTTGTGCCAGCAACGGATCTTCAGCCACCGATTAACGAACCTTCTCAGCCAAAGCCAGCATCTTCGATTGGCTGGCAATATCCAGCTGTGCCAGAAACGGATCTTCAGCCACCGATTAACGAACCTTATCAGCCAAAGCCAGCATCTTCGATTGGCTGGCGATATCCAGCTGTGCCAGCAACGGATCTTCAGCCACCGATTAACGAACCTTCTCAGCCAAAGCCAACATCTTCGATTGTCTGGCGATACCCACCTATGCCAGCAACAAATCTTCAGCCACCATACTACGACGTTTCAAGCACTCACCAAAGTTCTCCAAACCTTACGAATATTCGACCACCAGATCGTTTCTTGGTCCCTCCAGACCCTGATCCACCAAATACAAGCAATCGATATCCAAACGTCCCATCACGTGACCTCGAACCACCATACCACGAAACGAGCAATTTGACAGGTTCTGTCGGTAGCAGTACTCGAAGAGGCCCAGACAAGCACCTGATAGTCCCCACGAAGAAGAAGGTTCTACGAACACCACAGAAGCCTGATCCTGTCTCCAGCACCCCCAATCCAAACATCCCCAGTGTATCGATTGGGGAAAGTTTCCCAACGGAGTATCCGGATGTGACGGAGCCTGATTTAGCACACGACGTGGACGTGCTGGATGACAAGCAAGTCTGGAAGCCCGTGTTGGTTTTCGAGAACAAGAGTGAAACGACTACAACAGAATCTTCTGTCATCATGAAGATTGGTAGTAAGAAGAGACCCGGCCTGGATCTTATCAACATTGAAGCGGATCCCTCCGAAGAAGGTAAGTGTGTGTTGTCTGAAAGTTCTATGTCTGCATTTGCGTCGAGATCGCATAAAATGAAGGTAAGTTCTTCGTCTTAAGCTTTCACGAGTTTCTCTGGCAAAATCGACACGCTTTTAGCATGGAATGCTGTTGGAATGATCTCTTATTAACACTGGGCTTAGAAAATCGTCCAATCACGATCTCATCAGTTTCCTGTATAAACGAGGAATCCTTGTAGAAAACATTGCAAGTTTTCAAAAATTAAAAAAAATATTTAAGGGAAAATGTTCCGCGAGCCAATGGTAATATTATAAGTACGGAATTTCATCTATTGCGCTTACAGAGTTTTCTACAAAGACTCTTCAAATATGTAAATATTAGTGGCATTCATCTATCTCACTGTGTTTCCGGACGATTTAGTAATTAAATCACTCCGGAATTAATTGTTGCTTTCTTTATAAAGTGACAATGTGTCGAATGTTGTTTTGCAGAGGAGCCACCGTTCCCAGCTTACTACGTGCCAGCAGTAAAACCGTTGGATCATTCGAAAAAAATTACTCTACCGACTCCGATATCTGGTCAGGTGAGAATTTATAGTTTTGCGTTGCTTAATTTACTTAATTACTTAATTTATGATTTCAGGGCATTTATATAATACGTTCTTTTCAGGTGATTCGACTTAGGGGTGGTCCTGGGCCCCACGAAGGCTACCTGGAGGTCCAAGGGCCTAGTCCTGGTTGGGGGACCGTTTGCGATTCCAGGAACAGCTGGACTTTGAAAAAAGCCCACGTTGTATGCCGACAACTCGGATACACGAGGTGCTTTATAGGTTCATTCGTGTGAAATTTAAAGTGTACCTCATTTAACTTAAGTATTTTTAAATTAATTTACTCATTTATTTTAAATCAAAGTGCCAATATTGAACCACAGGATTCATGTCACATATCCTAAATGTTATCTGCTAGTTGTTTTTGTATTTTAATATCTCAGAATTATTAAGTTTGCTCAAGTACCTTGAATTCAAGTCCAATTCTAAAGAAAGACTTTTCTCGGAAAAAGCTTGGAAGTAACCTGAGTAAAGTTAGAAAACTACAGAAAATTACGAGAGGCGCATATTGTGATTTTGATGTCGATTCTGCGAATATGTCTAGACAAAGATTCCGTTGTTCTTTGCAGAGGCGCCGAGATGGCTTGGCAAGGAAGAAATACTCGCAACGGAGTGCCATCCTGGATCGCCGCGAATTCCGTGTCGTGTCAAGGCAACGAGAGCAGATTTCAAATGTGCAAGTAAGGCGTTATCATTCACAGGCTTCTGTTTTTTTCCGGGCGGTAGATAAGAGCTCGCTTTCATCGCCGTCGCAATTAAAATTAACATCGCGCTGATTAATCTCCAACTCTTATAAATTGCGTTCTGGGAAGTCCCTATAAATCGTTCGAAGAAACAGAAAGTTCTAAATCAAGATGTATTTGCTGATTCAAAAAGCATATTAACCAGCATACTAATCGACGGTTTCAAGAATGATGGAAATTTTGCTGGTGATTTTACAGATTCACCCACGAGCCAGAGTGTCGCGTGGAAAGAGACGCAGTCGGCGTGAAATGCATGCCGAATCGCGTGGTGCATTGCCGTAAGGACGAGATACCGTACGAAGGGCAGTGCTATCATTTAGCTGATTCTGATAGCAGCTTGAATCACGCTGAGGCGTTGGACTATTGCTCGCAAAGACAAGCACGACTCGTTGATATCACCAGCCAGGCGGAAAACGATTTTGTGTCCGACTGGCTAGTGCAGATGCACCCGGAAGTCGGCTCGATCATGACGTCCGGTGTCGGTTTCACAACCCTGAACCGTACCCTCTGGCTTTGGGAAGACTCTTCCCGCGCCAAGTTTAGGTGGGACATTATTCAAATAACGCTTTCGTGATAACTTCGCTGCAGAATCGTCTTGCACGCTGATATTATAATATTCTGGGTGTAATTAAATGGAAAGAATATGTAGAAATTTGTGAAGAATTATATTTTGTTGATATCGATCTGAGGTTTTTGATATTGTTGAGTTCTGGAGTTTGAGATTAGCGTATCTAGGGTTTAGTAAATACTGAAATTTTGGGGGATAGTAGTACTGATTCTCTAGTAACGTGTCTAGTAATAGAAATAGATTGTAATACGTTCTATATTTTTGTGCGAGCCTATGTGAAATGCTAATTTTCTTTTAAACGAACTTGGACGATTATTTTTATGGGATTTCTATTCGATGCTGACTTATGGCAATTGTAATCAGATACACGAAATGGTGGCCAGGCTGGATGGAAGACAAGAAGCACCCCCCATTCGTGGGCTCTCGCCCCCTTTGCATCGTGATGAAGCGGAAATTCCCGTGTCATGCGAGACCAGACACCATTTGCGTTGCTGATTACTTCTTCTGGGACACAGAAGACTGTGCCACCTCTATGAAGGGCCACTCTTACATTTGTAAAAGACCTTACGACGATATTGGTACGAACTTTTCAACTAATATTTCAGTCTACCACTTTTTAGGACTTTTGATTCACAATTGGTGTTTCATATATATTCCTTTGCTAGAAATAGTTCTCGTTTACCAAAGATACAAATAAATAAAAAATATGCGAACATGTCTGAAATACTAGTCACAAATTACAAAAATGTGTTGCATAAAAAGGCCATTACTGGGTCATTTCACGCCAACTCGATCACTTCTTTCCCTCGATGTCTCGGATTTCGTTTAAACTTGAATATGTTGTAATTGAATATTAGCTTAGAATTAGTGTTTCCACTTTTTTCTTTCATATATTAAGTAATTAATTCTATGCACTCCTAAATTCATAAATATCTTTAAAGATTCGAGAGATTTAAATTTACCAGAAGATTTCTGTAATAAAAATGTAAACTTACGATGCAAGAAGGATATTGAAAAATTAATATATTACTTCGAATCGTTTAGGTTGCATCTACGGTAAAGGAAGCCAATACGCGGGGAACGCAAGTGTAACAGCGACAGGAAAAGAGTGCCTTCCATGGGCTGACAAGAAAGTTGCTCATCCACTCCGAGTAAATGTTAGTTTCTATTATATTCTATTTCCTTTTTTAATACATCGTATTCCAAGTTAACTGTTACACAAATTGGTCTAAAAACACATTGAAAAATTTAAAAGATCCATAGGATTCATTCTAATAAAACCAGAGTTGCTCCATCGAATTATTCTGTATACTCTTCAAGTTGAAATCTTCTACTTTCGTTGACAATTTAAACGATACTTTTCAAAGCAACAATTTATTGTGCTACAGGTTGTTAATCGAGAAATCAGGGAAAAACTGAAGGCTCACAATTACTGCAGAAATCCTAATCCAAATAGGGAGACCAGACCATGGTGTTTTACTAGCCCAGCAGGCAAACCCGAATCTTGTGACATACCACCTTGTGGAAGTGGTGGTACCATTTGCAAAAAATCTTTCGCATTATCGATTTTATTGTAACGATGTACTCTTAAATAATCTATTTCTTCCCAACAGGTTTCCAAAAGTCACCTTCGCCGGGTCAGTGCAAACCTAAACATTTCGAGTGTCTGCCTGGTGAATGTATTCCTTCGCCATGGGTTTGCGACGGGGAAGAGGTAAATTATACGATCCACTAAATTTACTTTGATATATATCGAATAATTTTTTATTTTTAATTCTTATTCTTATTTTATTCTTTGATAAATTTGAATACGATTAAACGGTTCAATCGAGTACTTTGATTTTACTTCGAACGAGAAATTGTAAGATACATATTTATGTAGATTCAATGCTACAGCCTATGACAAACTTTCAGATATGAGCGTTTATTGAAACGTACCTACCCCCTTTCGTTCAATTTTCAGGATTGTACGAACGGAGCAGACGAGAGTGCGTGCAGATCACAGATGGACCTCTACGAAAAACATTCTAAGCACAAATTGGAGGGTTACGACGTTGAGAAGTGGCTGAACACACCATTAAAAACGTGTGCTCTCAGATGCAAAGACGCCGATTTCACGTGTCGATCATTTGCGCACAAGTAAGTAAAATTTCAAAAATAGAAATGCCATAATATTATCATTAAATCATTGTGAATGTTAGTATAATATATACCATAATGTAGGACTGCGATTTGAACAGAGTAAGGGAAAGTAGCCGGTATGGCACGGGCAGGACGAAAGACGGCGACGGTTTCAGTAGACTAATGTTTATTTCCTTCGCGTGTCTGCTTGTTAGCGTCTGACCCACGACTGTCTATCCCTTCTTCCCGCTTGCCTTATATACAAATATCCGACGTGAGGCAAGACGTTGCCGGTAACAAGCGGGAGAATCGAATTTTATAGTTTACAATAAAAATAATAACGTTTTGCCAAGAGGATTATTTATAAATTTAACGATATACATCTGATTTAAATTTTATCCAAATTCTTTCTAAACGATATTTAGAATAAAAGGAAAATCGTACAAGAATCGTTTCCCATGTGGAGAATGAAGTCTTCGATCTGGTAATACATTTCGTTTCTTTGTTCATCAGGGCTGAAGAAAACGTCTGTCTTTTAAGCGACCGTAACGTTGGTATGACAGGAGCGTTGAAAGCCGATCGGGAATTCGATTATTACGAAATGAAAGAGAGAAGTATGAACTGCGAACGCATGTACGTCTGTGGAAACCGGAAGTGCATAAACCAGACTCGAGTGTGCGATGGAAAGAACGACTGCAATGATCGCAGCGACGAGAACACTTGCAAAAATTTGGACTACGACATTCGATTGGCTGGTTCGAATAATAGTCACGAAGGCAGAATTGAAGTTAAAGGTAAGTAAGAACGTTGCATGCTAAAAGTTGTGACAGAAACCGATGTAGGAAATAAGGAGATTCAAAATTTCTTTTTTTTCAATAACTACCAATAAATTTTTAAGTTTTCAGTGGCTTAAAATTTTCGAAAACGCTGTTAGTCAGATAATGCAAAACATGTATTTAATTCCTATGGTGCAAATGTTTTACAGAAAGAGAAATACGCGAGCGATTTTTCAATTAACTGCTTTACATATGCTTTACTGCTTTGATGGGAAATTTTGCAGTTCGAGGTGTCTGGGGGCAAGTTTGCGACGACGGTTTCGGAATGATCGACGCAGATGTAATTTGTAAAGAACTCGGCTTCGCCCTTGGTGCTATGGAAATAAGACCAGGAGGATATTACGGCAATCTCGACCCACCAACGAGATTCATGGTCGATCAATTGAAGTGTCTGGGCAACGAGACTTCTCTGCGTCAATGCGATTTCGAAGGGTAATTTTAACTGAAAAGCTATATAAGTAATTCTAATTTTAAGCCCTGTACACTCACAATTGGCCATTTTCTTCTAATATGATTTTCATTTAAAAGCACACCCAGGAATTTTAAAAAATTACGTAGGTACATTACTCTTTATTATACGTCATACTAAACTCACCAATAAATAAATAAGTTGCCACAAATTATACTCCACCAGCGTTCCTTTTTTTGTCAAATATTCTGAAGCAGTAATTTAACGTATGTTTTATTGGACAAAAAATTTGGACAGTACCACTGTGTCAGTGCGTTACGTGTAAAAGTTTAAAACAAAGCTCCGTAAGGCGTTAATGACTCAACAAGCGTTTTCGTGTCTCTTTTTACAGATGGGGTGTCCATAATTGTCAACCGGAAGAAGCAGTGGGCGTCGTCTGCAAAACTGCAGTCGATAACTGCCCCGATGGTGCTTGGAAGTGCGACAAGAGCCCCACATGTGTCCGAATTGCATTTATATGCGACACGGTTGTCGATTGCCCAGATGGTTCTGATGAAAATTCTGAACATTGTGACGTGAGTAACAAAATATCTTGTACAAACATTCATATAGATAGAATGAAGCCGATAAAAGAGATTCTTTTCCGAGATGTGAGAAGTTAAATCTTCTGGGCCCCAACTTCGACTAAGTACTTTTACTCATATTTTAATTATATTCCATCAAAACCACCTGCTGCTTTCACCTTCACGATTTCGAAACCACTTCCCACGTAGTAACAAGTTACAGAAAGTATCGTCCAAGGTTTCCACTTGAAAAGTTCCTCTTGTTTTCACAGCTGAGATAATATAAGCTGTTTCCAGTTCCATTCGAATGCATACACATTCTTACGTACGTTTAATCGACCTCGATTATTTCAGGCACCCTTTGAGATACGTTTGGCGAACGGAAGCTCCCCCCTTGAAGGAAGAATCGAGGTCCGTCACCACGGTGTATGGGGCACCGTGTGCGACGATGACTTCTCCAATGCAGAAGCAACCGTGATTTGCAGATCGTTGGGATATGGTGGACGAGCTGTTGCCAAGAAAGATGGCTTTTTTGGGCCAGGAGAAGGGCCAATTTGGCTGGACGAAGTACGTACTTAGATCGCGGTAGATCGTAGGAACCTTCGACATCATCGACACGTATAGTAACTCTCTTTACCGATGCAAAGTCTTTTCTTAGAAATATATTTTGCTTACGTGCTATCAAGCATGTCTTTCTTCCGGATGTACATAGTATTTTGTTATGTACTGGTCACGATTTGTTTCTGTTATAATCTTCTATTCAGATTAGATAAGTTTCTTAATGGAAGATAAGTCGATTATCAGACGGTACTGTTTAGATAATCGATGGCTCGATCCAACAGTGGTGGCGAAATTGGGATTACCTTCTATTGTTTTTAGCCGCTTATTAACACTAAATACGAGGTATAGAATAGACATTAAGAGGCCTTCAGACGCTGATACATGTTGCAGTGAAACATTGATACATGCAGCAAGATGCCAGGATCGTGAAGCATGTATCAATGTACACGCAACATGTATCAGAGTCTGGAGGCTCCTTAACACCTTTCGCGGCCTAGCTTTGACTAGTATATCGATCTAGAAATTTAACTATTGTACGACTATCGTTTAAATGTAATTTGCTCGTAAACAAGGTTGACTGTTACGGGAACGAGACCCAGCTGTACCGATGCGATCACAATCACTGGGGCCAACACAATTGCGACCACGACGAGGACGCAGGTGTGATTTGTACACCTGGAAACCTTAACGATTCCAAGGTAAATCGAAACACTCTCTTCCGCAGAAGAGCGTAAATCCTAAGGTTACAGTTTCTTTGCACGTTTCGATATCTATAAATACTATAATTGATTCTAAAGTCAGAAGAATAGTGAGGCCTCTCTGTTAGTCGACATTAAAGATCCTTGTGTAATCAAAATTTTACGCGCCTATTCCTATTGTGGAATAGGATTTACAATTAAAAATAGAAAGGGGAGTAGATTTACACAAGAAGTAGTTATACAGAAGTACCTCCTGCTTGTAGTTCCTTAACACTTAATTTACGTACAGCGTGATTTGAATGATCCTTTCTGGTGAATCACATAATCGAATTTCATCTTGAAATGTAATATTTAAAAGTACGATACGGAAATACGAGGGTTATAATTAGGTGCATTAGTCATTCGACAGCTACATCGGCTGACGTATTGTAATAGAGTCAATAACACGCTTATACATACAGTTGAATAAATAATGAGCTTACAGAACAAACACAGAGCTTGTTTACTTGAATCCTTGACCCTGTTTGTCGCCCCTGTGCCCCTTTAACCCACCGATGCAATTATCGAATCAACAATTGCAGTTGCGCTGGGAGTCCATGCCGAATTGGCCGGAGCCGAATATCAATGATATACTTCCAGCCAAATGTGGCAAACGGTCCGAAGATTTTAACGATGACGAGGATCTTATTTTCGCGAAGGTGGTGCACGGCACCGTTGCACCCAGAGGCACCTACCCCTGGCAGGTAAATCAGATTCGTTTTCCACTCAGAGAACAAAGTACAGGGTTATTCGTGAAACTGGACATCGCTATATATATTTCTCAAATTGCTCCACTCTTCGATGATCATTCTACTTATGATTACGATTTATTAACGGGAGCATCGATTCAGATTCAACGCGAAGTTAAATAACGCACCCATTTGTTGTTTCCCTGCCAATTTATCTCCATTAATCACCCCTGATTTAATCATAAGTTTTTTAATTCAAAAATGATTAAATAAGAGTGGTTATTTTTAAACCTGAGAATAGAAATAAAGTTTCACTCGGGAAGCAGTTGCGATTTGGTCCAATTCATGGAATCATCCTGTATCTCGGTTTCTATACGCGATAA
Organism: Andrena hattorfiana; assembly: GCA_944738655.2. Classification (NCBI taxonomy): domain Eukaryota; kingdom Metazoa; phylum Arthropoda; class Insecta; order Hymenoptera; family Andrenidae; genus Andrena; species Andrena hattorfiana. The sequence continues at coordinate 392,521 of OX122894.2, forward strand.
TAAATGGCATGAAAGGTAAAGCTGTAATCTCAATATGCCCGTGTAAGATTCCAATGCTTCGAGTACCGAAAGCAATTATTTCTCCTCGAGAAATAAAATTTTAAACTAAACCAGCAGGCCGACTCGTCGTTACAAAGATGACACTTGACACTTTGGAATAGAATAGTGACAAAATCGAATGTCCATCCCGTAAGAAATAAGGCCGTGGCCGTTAATTGAGAATGATTTGGGGGATAGAAATTAAACGAGACCGAGATATTTTACCGCATTCTCTCTGTTGATTAAAGTGAATCTTTTCAATCCCCCAGCCCTGTCCTCGCGATTTGTCTTTGCTCGAGAGCTTGTTCAATTACCATTTTCGTGATTTTTGGAACATCGACAGGCCAGCATCCGTGTCCGCGGGCACAGTAGATCGAACCATTGGTGCGGGGCGGTAGTTATCTCGCCTTTGTACGTGCTAACCGCTGCGCATTGTCTGGAAGGATACAACAAAGGCACTTATTTCGTCCGTGCTGGTGATTATAATACAGAGGTAATTATTATTAAAAGCTTCCGGTTGCAACGGCGCGTGATCTTTTGCACGAAACCGACGGCAAATCGCAAAAGAATTCTATTCTTGTGTTTTATGAAAAATCAGACAGCTGTTCCACATTTAAAAACATAATAAGTAGTTGACTTCTATAAACTATTGAATTACCAAGGCTTTGTATCTCATTGACACTTCTTCCCTTCTTAAATGGAATTGAAGCAGAGGTTCTTTTTTTTTTTTTTTTTGAAGTTATAAGTTTTCATAATGTTACGAAGAATAAAAATATATGATTCTATTTAGGGGAAGAAGAAATTTATGGATACTGCGTGCTTCTCACAAGTGTCGTTCCATTTGTATCTAAAGTAGTTTCTGATATCATCGTTGATGCTATCGTACACGATAGATTGAAGTGGGATAGTTTGTATATTTCTTTAATTCGGTTGGAAAGTAATTAAGAGAGTGCGGTTGAAGGAAAATGGGTTTCGTATGCGTCACGTACTTACGAATATGATTAGATAGACGAAGGGACAGAGGTTGAAGCCAACATCGAGGACTATTACATACATGAGAACTTCCGGAAAGGTCATCGAATGAACAACGACATCGCTCTCGTGCTGCTGAAGGGACAAGGAATTCCTCTTGGCAAGAATATCATGCCAATCTGCCTTCCACCCGAAAATGCCGAGTATCCAGCTGGCCTTAATTGTACCATCAGTGGATTTGGTAGCATAGAGACTGGAAAATCAAGTAAATCAGTCGTCGGAAATATTGTTAACGCGACCATACAAAGAATAATCCTATTTGCACTAAAATATTTTAACTACCCTTTGAGATCCATTTCCTTTCATACGCTTTACACAAAATTTATTCGTTATTAAAACAGACTTTGAAGTAAGTTCAGGCGAAATCGATTTCATTTATATACTTTGATCGATTAAATCACCTTCGATTAACTTCGACAAGCGTTGAATAAGCGTATGTAAATGTTAGGATTTTTATTTCTGTACGAGGTTTAGGGTTTCCTATTAGGCTCACTTCTCGGTTGTTGCAGCTCACTCGAAAGATCTGAGATACGGCTGGGTGCCATTGTTGGATCAATCTGTGTGTCGAGCAGGACACGTTTATGGAGAGGGTGCAATCAGCGAGGGAATGGTGTGTGCTGGACACCTCGACGAGGGCGTTGACACCTGTGATGGTGATTCCGGTGGACCATTGGTGTGCTACCACAATGGTAAAGCGAGCAAAAATTGAAAAATTAGATAAAGAAATGAACATTAGGCTGAGAAATCTGTAGCATACGTCAATAGCGTGTCAAGCTTTTGTATTAAGATTCTAACTATAGCTAATATTTAATAATATTCCCCAGCACAAAAATCAGTTCTTTTAATTTACAAATCAGTTTCTGTCATTGCCGAGCATGGTGCACAAAAGTGTGTGAACCTTTCGCACAGCTAAAAATTTTCTGCACAAATTAATTCATATTCAATTTTTCCAATTTCTATTTGCAGAAAATATCAAAATGAATAAGAAATAAATGCTTGCAGTTGTTACGTAAATAAAATCTTTGTTTATATACCTAAATCAAATTTGTACGACGAGTATGAAAGATCCTAAAGAAATCAGTGACAAAGTTTTAGAAATATGTAAAGGAAAGGTAATGTTTTTTCTTGTGTTTCTTTAACGCAGGAGCTTTCACGTTATATGGGATCACCAGCTGGGGGCAACATTGTGGACAAGTCAATAAACCCGGTGTTTATGTTCGAGTTTCTCACTATCGTCGTTGGATCGACCAGAAAATCAGGGATTCTCTCGCGGGAAGATAGATTATGTATCTTTATCGAGATAATCCTGTATGACCAGGAAACTTAAAACAAATCTGCATGATACTTAATGTATTTACAATATTATTACAAGTGTTGTACTATTTAGAGTGTTAACTTAAATTAAACCTGCTAGATTATTATAGACTAAATATACACCAATCACTTGACTTCGATATAAAGAAGTTTCATTTGTTTATCTCTTTCCCCTTTAAACTGTACAATCCCACAAACATAATCCGCGTTTCACTAACACACTTTAAATAAAAATTCCCCTCCTATTTACAGTTACAGCACGAATTAAGCTCCAAAATCGTTAACAAAGGGACATTCCACGCGAAATCGGACACTTTTCGGAGTAACATTTCGGATGTTGCTGAAATTTGAGTATGTTGTAGTCTTTAGTGATATTTAAACGTACCTCAAAGAATTTTTCAAAATTTTGAAAAATGTCGATTTTACAGCTGTTTGAAGGTAAGTGCTAACTATTTTTCAGTAAATTATAACTATGGAAGTACTAAACGGATGGAGATGAGGTTTACGGTGCTTATAGAGAAGACACTGAAGTTTTAAGAAAAAATTATTTTAAACGCATGCAATTTTTTAACATCGGGCGCGATTTTAAAAATCTGAAGAAAAAACAGAATATAGTTCTATTCTTCCACTTGATGGACTAATTTTCAAAAATATGGACATTTTAAAATTGGCCCTGTAAAAATTGGCGAAAGTTGACGCTGCGTCAAACCACACCGGCACGACTGGCTGAGTCGATCTGCTATTCTTATACAGTGTTCTCGAATATGGTAAGTATTCGTAAAAAACTGAAGAAGGAAAACTTTTACTGTTTTTTATATACAACATAATAGGGTAACTCAATTATTGATGTTCGCGATACTTTCCTTGAAACGAAGGTGACCCTCGGTTCTTTAAATTGAATGCTATATATGTATTTGATTATCCAATATGAAAGCGACTCTTCGAGACAAATTAAACCATATGGTATATTATGGCCTTCGAGGCTACACATGGTTAGGAATGAAATAAATATATCGAACTATCTATCTAGTAGATTGAATTTCATCTTTCATTCCTACCCATGTGTAGTCTTGAAGGTCATAGTATAGTCCTACATTATGGTATTTTTTAAATTTTTCAACTATTCATTCGTTTTTGAGAAACAGTAAAACAGCATATTATATGTAAGATACAAATCCTTGAATACTATAATTTTGTTGATGATAAACATGAAATAAAATTGATTTCTTGAACTCCCGGAAAGTAGTGAATTAAAATCAAGAAATTACGCATACGTGACAGCGGCAGTCAATGTTAAGTGATCGGCTCATAGGCCATTTCCGGCGAACAACACACATTTTGTATGTTCCGTTTTGTTATTTATAGTGCTAAAGATAATTAGAAACGTGACCTTAAGCTACAATGCCGCAGTTTTCCATGTGTTATGATCAGGTATTTTCTTTGAAATCTACACGACCCGGTAGGATCATCGTTTCCTGCAACGGTGTGACCCGGCTAAGATTTTCCGCAACAACTGATATTCAATTGAAGGGCCTCTACGCCCAATGTGGTAGTATAAAAAGAACCACGCATACATACTCGGGTGCTCACTTGATGTTTAGTGCGCTTAGAAGACAGAAGCTTGGCGAGGTGGCGATTCCTTTTGAGCAACTACATGAAATATCCATACAGTACGTAACATGGCGGTTAGGCATTACTTTAAACTTGTTCTTCTTTTAGACCCCCGCATTTCTCATACTAAACTAACTTTTCCCAGCGACTTCCGTGGATATCCAGGTACCGGTTCGTCCGTTACTAAGGAACTCTCAAACAATCACAAATCCTCTGCTCGCAGCAAGCCCCATTGCCCTCTGCATTGGCTCCTAATAACTTTATACGCCCATATGAAACTTTTAAATAAGAAAAGTAGGATTCATAGAAAATATGTAATCGAAAAAGAAATTGATCGAAGTCGGTGATTCGACAGTTGTGACATTCCATTATAATAATAATAATAATAATAATAATAATAATAATAATAATAATAATAATAATAATAATAATATTTATTTACGGGACAAGCCCATTAAGACAAAGTATATCGATACAATAATTAGCACAGACAGAACAACCAACATCGTGTTGAACTCAAGCAATAAAGACTACGTAAAAGTAACAAAGGATTAGGATAACTTAGTATACAAAGAAATCGCCGTGTAGGTCTAGGTTACCTCTATATAATACCATCAGAAAACAGGGCTCTTTGAACGTCAGACTTAAAACTTGAGAGGGGATCGGCAAAGAAATCAATATTCGCTTGTTCTATGCAGGGGATCAGCGTGCCCAACCCAGGAGGAGTAGCCCGGAGATTTAAAAAGGGGTGTTTGCCTAGTAGCACGTACAGGTACATTGAAATTGACTAACGCCAGAACACGAGGGTTATCAACCATCCCCTTCAATATTTTGCACAGAAACGCCAGGTCCGTAACTCTCCTCCTATGCTCCAGGGTCCGGATACTCCCTCTGCTCATGATTATACGATATGAACGAAACTACGTGTACAAAATGGAACAAATATTACATTCACAGTAGCTTTGTACGTTAAAAAAAAATGCCCAGTATAATGTCTATTCGTGTGTACGTTTGTCTTCAGAAATAAAGCGGGAATGGCGCCAAATGTCACAAGCACCTCTAGGGGTGTGCGATTCGAAGCCGATATGCGCGAGGAAAACGTAGCGATGGAAACGCCTAAGAAGAAATACGAGGGACGCATCGTTTGGTCCGCCGTAATTGTCTTCGCGTACCTTCATCTAGCTGCACTTTACGGAACATACCTCCTCTTCACTTCCGCCAAATTGATAACAGCCGTCTTTGGTGAGCGACATTAATATTTCCATGGTAATTTCTGATTAAATGTCAAAGTAGAAGCTGAATACCAGTAGAACGCATTCTAACGAACTGTCATTGGTACGAGTAGTTTACAATTCGGTTAATTCCATGTCCAAAAGAAACTTCGTCGCCAACCCGTCAGCTGATCGCAAGGTTTTATACCTACCCTTTTGATCGCTGGCCCGCTGATCGGATGCCCGATCCGCATATTCTTTTCTTCATGTTTGTTGTACTTGCAGCATTCGCCCTGTACATATTAACTGGCTGGGGAGTCACAGCTGGTGCTCACAGATTATGGTCACACAAAGCCTACAAAGCCAAGTGGCCGCTCCAGTTCCTATTGATGATCTTTAACACCATGGCCTTCCAAGTAAGTGAACGGATTCGTCCGTAAAGAAATTTGTAACTGTTGTATGGACCATATGATTATCCTGTCACACAAGAGCGAAAAAAAGACGATTATCAACCAGGCGGAAATTACTCTTTGGAACCCCATTATCTATGCGTTTATGTAATCGACGAAACTGCAGAATTTGCAACAGTCATGATTCTTCCTTTGTGAAATGTTTTAAATCGCCTCTACAATCGTTATGAGTCGTATAACGAATTCGAGTTAAACTTATCGCCTTCGTCAATACCTATGGAATTAATAAATTATTTTTAATCACACATCAATTCAGATGCATCCGCTCAATGGTTATAATGGTTGAACTGTGTTGGATGTTTATATATAAAAATATAATGTAATTAGAATCAAATGGACCTAACTTAATTCTATGTGATTTTTTCGACAGTTTACTGCAATTAACTGGGCCAGGGATCATAGACTTCATCATAAATATAGCGAGACAAATGCGGATCCCCATAACCCATCGAGGGGAATCTTTTATGCGCATATTGGTTGGCTGATGTGTAGAAAGCATCCGGACGTCAAGGAGAAAGGCAAAGAAATCGATATGACTGATCTGGAAAAAAACCCCGTACTTGCGTTCCAGAAAAGGTGGGATAGTATTTTAATTATCTTTACGCGTATGTTAATTGTATAGAAGGAAGGTGCATTTCGTATATTAAATCATAATCTTTTCGATGCCATGTACGCATATCTGCGTTCGGTGTGCGCGGAGGGCGCATGTAGGTGTTCAGCCAATATGGTTAAGAAATGCAACTGGAGGCTTTCCGCGAATCAGTGCCAAAAAGATAAAAAAACATCACGAACGAGTATTGAAAATTGTTTAAAACCTTTAGGAAAGTTCTCACAATCTTCTATTTTTTTATTTGCACTTCTCTATGTAGTCGAGGGATCACCTGCTCCAGTGCAGTGACTTAATAATTAATCTAGCCAGAGTATAGTAGTAAGAAATTAACTTGAAATGTTATTACATCGAATAAACAAAATTTCTTTCATCCCTGATATTAGGTTTGCTCTTCTAACTTGTTCATAAATGTTAGAATAGTCTTCCCCAAGGTTCGTTTACTAATTGCACTTGCATCGTTAAAAATACTTTTTCACCCCGAGTGATAAAATGTACCTAATATACATTTAGTGGCTGAAAACGATATTTGCACAGTAGGAAAGTTATATCGAAAGAAATTATAATTGCTAAACGAGTAATTCCATTAGAGGAGAGACTGTTTAAGTCTTTGTTGGGGGCACCATTTTTAGTGAACAGTTGTTCTTTATTATCTGCGCAGCGCTATACAGGCAGGAGAGATGCATAATTCTTGATACAACTAAGAAAAGGGAATACTTCGAGTAAAAGTAAAGTAAGACTGGCTAGTAACAGTTCCGACGGAAATCAATTTTAAAAGTGTGTAAATTCAATATTTGAATTCCGTAATTCTTATACGCCACAATCGCCCGTAAATATTTAATTACAAATGGTTAAATTTTTTATTCGTAAATTCTTCAACTCTCGCATTTCATTTAACGTTATACCTACTAGTGTATTAATTTGTACTAAAATCATAAATGCAATAATAATAGTAAGGCAAATTCTATCACACAATATTTTAGCCTTGTTGACGCGCAAATAATTTTATCCTCCACTGTCTTTAGCTTTCGTGCGATAAATAAACATTCACCTTTCCTATTCTGTTTGCAGGTACTACATAGTCCTGGTGCCTTTGTTGTGTTTCATTATACCAACTGTTGTACCAGTTCTATGCTGGAACGAGACGTGGTCGAATGCTTTCTTCGTTCCCGGGATTCTGCGTTATGTTTTACTTCTGAACGCCGCGTGGTTGATCAATTCTGCAGCCCATGCCTTTGGGAACAAACCATACGACAAGTTAGTATGGCGTGAAATTTATATTATTCAGCTTGAATGAAGTAAGGATAAGCATAATGCATGCATGAACAATTTTACATTTATTATTTTTGTAATATGCGTCTGCCACTAAAGTCACGTAAGAGACAAATATAATCACTTTTTTTTTTAAATTCACTTTCACACACATATTTACAGGAATGTGAATCACCATTGCCCCGAAAAGTTAAAAAAAAAAGTATTTTTGTTTTTAAAAAGTCTATTTGTTCTTGTATTATTTAAACAAAACGATTTTTCTGGAAACTGATCGCGTAGCTCGACATGGCCCTTATAACGAAGCATGGGAGATACACTTGGTGTCTTCCTCTACAGAGATATTGTTTACACCCTGCAGGTTGTTCTGCATTCCAAGTAGTTTTTAATAGATGTAACGCTATCTGATTAAATTATGAACTTTAAACCATTTCTTAACGATGTGACCATCTAATTTTCAAGTTGAGAATGTTACTACTTCGTACTCTATTCCTTTTGGTGGGAACTTTATAACAGTGTACAATAATGGCGACACGCTCGGTGAATTTAAATCACTCTATTACACTTAATATTAAATGTTCGCATTTAGGAAACGCTGGAAAGGAAAGGAATTCCAGCTTGGAATTTCGATTAATCGATTATTTTTCTTTCTCCAAATATATGTACCTATAACGGAGACAATAGAAAAGTAGCGCTACTTTATTTAACGAACTCATCGCAAATTTCAGGTTCATCAATCCCAGTGAGAACCTGCTTGCAAACATCTTCACTTTCGGGGAGGGTTGGCACAATTATCATCACGTATTCCCGTGGGACTACAAGACGGCCGAGCTGAACAAGAACGGATTGAACGGAACGACAGCGTTTATTGACTTATTCGCGAAGATCGGCTGGGCGTACGATCTGAAAGTGGTACCCAGAGAACTGGTGCAGAAAAGAGTGGAGAGAACCGGTGACGGCAGCCATCAAGTGTGGGGCTGGGGTGATGCAGATCAGACGCAAGAAGAAAGGAGCCAAACAGTGGTGATGCACAGGCTTCGGAAGGATTAACAAAATGGAGCAATGGACAGCAGCAATAAAGTCATGATGCCAACAGATATGGCAGTAATCAACGCCCTTTAACTTAACTTTAAACAGTTTCTTTAACCAGTTAACTTTAACCAGATGTATGTATTAAGATTGTAGTATTTGTTTTTTTAATGCATAAAATTGTAAAACAAGAAATTCATTTATTATTTTCATGTTTTAAGAACTACGATTAGCTACAAAGCTGACAGCTATAAAGATTTATTCAGAAACATCAATCCTTCACGATTAGAACAATGAAATACGATGTCCTTACCTTTGATTGTTTTATAGATAAATATTTATTTTTTAGATCTTGTTTTTGCTAATGTAAACAAAATTGCGATCTCCAACGTCCCATATTTTTCAAAGACAACTGACAACTGCCCGCCTCTAATTTTGCGTGAACGATGTGCATACTTCGTTTGAACTTTAAAATCGATAAGAGCATCGATGAATCATTAATGCTTTTAGCATCCGAATTATTCTAAACGATCGTCGAATTGGAGGATCAGAGAACGATTACTGGTCGAGGTGTCTGAGCCCTCCCTTTTCCATGGTATCAGGACATTTAGAACGGAGTGCCAACCTGGGTCGCCGCGAATTCCATGTCGTGTTAAGGCAACGAGAACAGATTTCAAATGCCCAAGTAAGGCGATATGGTTCACAGGCTTCTGTATTTTTCGAACGGTAGATAAGGCTGGCTTTCATCGCCGTCACAATTTACTGTGCTACAGGTTATTAATCCAGAAGTCAGAGGAAAACTGAAGGCTCACAATTCCTGCAGAAATCCTAATTCAAATAGAGAGACCAGGCCATGGTGTTTTGCTGGCCCGATAGGAATTCGGGGGAATCTTGCGAGATACCACTTTACGGAAACGCTGGTACCATTTGCAAAGAACCTTTCACATTGTCGATCTTACTGTACTGTACTTTTGAGTGATCTATTGGTTTCCAAATTAAATGGATTCTCCACTATCCGAGGTGTTTTTATTTCTACATTTTTACATAAAACATTCAATACTGCACAATATTATTGAGCGTGTGGGGCATCCAGCATAAATATTGTGCAATATATTGCAACGAACGGAATATCCTTCTATCGTTGCCTGTTCTCACAGAATTAATCCGAAAGTTTTCGAACGTGAATGAGCATTGTCTTAAGTAAATGCTTTATGTATAAAGAAAATGCAATTATAAGTATAAGACGATCTTACATATAAGCAATATCGTGCGATAATTACATTAGTGATACAACAGCTACATCGGCTAGCGTATCGTAATAGGATTAATAGCACGCTTATAAATACAGTTGAATAAATAATGAGCATACAGAACAAACAGAAGGCTTGCTTACTTGAATCCTTGGCCCCGTTTGTCGTCCCCTGTGCCCCTTTAACCCACCAATGCAATTACCGAATCAACAATTGCAGTTGCAACATCCTTGATATTGATTATAGAACCTATCACACGACGATACTCGAAAAAAAAATGAAAATCAGTATCCAGCATACACGTATCGCATACATGTATCGCCGTATGAAACCAGGCTGAATGAGTAGTTAATAGTTACAATTAGAGCTCTTACTTTTTGACCCGTCGGGTATCCATCTACCCGAAACAACTTCAAACCATTAAATGTGGTATTGTTCGATCATTTTTGGCTAACATCAAACAATATCACAAACAATACAACATTGATTTGCTTGAAATTGTTCCGGGTAGCCGGGTACCCGACGAGTCAAAAAGAAAGAGCTCTACTTACAATGCCGTATTTTTGTTTACGTTGTTATGTTCAAGTACTGTCATTGAAATCTACACGACCCGGTGGGATCATCGTTTCCTGCAAGCGTGTGACTCGGCTAAGATTTTCCGCAATATCTGATATTCAATTGAAGTATGTTGTGTAGTATAAAAGGTACCACCAATGCGTACTCGGGTGCTCACTTGATGTTTAGTGCGCTTAGAAGACAGAGGCTTGGCAAGGTGGCGATCTTTTCCCTTTTAAGCAACTATATGGAATAACCATACAGTACGTAACATGGCTGTTAGGCATTACTTTAAACTTGTTTCTCTTTTAGACACCCGCATTTCTCAGGCTATACTAACTTTTCCTAGCGACTCCCGTTGATACAACTAGTAGCGTTTCTCCACTACTAATGAACTCTAAAACAATCACAAATCCTCTGCTCGCAGCAAGTCCCATTGCCCTATGCATTGGCTCCTAACAACTTTATACGCCCTTATAAAAATTTTAAATAAGAAAAGTAGAATTCACAGAAAATATGTAATCGAAAAAGAAATTAATCGAAGCCGATGATTCCATAGTTGTGACATTCCATTACAGGTTCGTATGAACGAAACTAAGTGTACAAAATGGAACAAACGTTACATTTCTCCAGTTTCTCAACGAAATCTCCACGTCGTTACTTTTCATAATCACTCGAACCTACCATTGCACGTTAAAGGGAAAGTTCGATATAATGTGTGTGCGTGTGTACGTTTGCTTTCAGGAATAGAGCAAAAATGGCACCAAATGTTACAAGTACCCCGTCGAATGTGCTATTCGAAGACGATGCGCGCAAGGAAAATGAAGCGATGAAAACGCCGAAGGGGAAATACGAGATACGCGTCGTTTGGGCCTCCGTGATTGTCTTCGTTTACTTTCATCTAGCTGCACTTTACGGAGCATACCTCCTCTTCACTTCCGCCAAATTGATGACAGGCGCCTTTGGTGAGCGACATTAATATTTCGACGGTACTTGTCGAGGAAATGTCAAAGTAGAAACTGAATACCTGCAGTGGAACTAATTCTAACGAAGGATCATTGATACGAGTAGTTTACGTTGGGTTAATTCTATGTCCTAAAGAATGTCTCGATGCCTGAACCACATATTCTTTTCTTTATGTTTGTTTTACTTGCAGCATGCGTCGTATACGTATTAAGTTGCTTCGGAATCACAGCTGGTGCTCACAGATTATGGTCACACAAAACCTACAAAGCTAAGCGGCCGCTCCAGGTCCTATTGATGATCTTTAACACCATGGCCTTCCAAGTAAGTGAACGGATTCGTCCGTAAAGAAATTTGTAACTGTTGTATGGACCATATGATGATCCTGTCATACAACAGCGTGAAAAAATACGATTATCAGCCAGGAGGCAATTACTCTTTGTGACCCCATTATCTGTGCGATTATGTAATAGACAACCCTGCGTAATTTGACCCATTGGAAAGAGTCGTATAACGAATTTGAGTTAAACTTATCGCCTTCTTGATACCATTGGAATTAATAAATTATTTTTAGTAATTTTAAATAGAGAGTTCAAAAGAAATTGCACGCAACTGGTTATCGAATGGTCGATAAATCGACTTGAAACAAACTCGAGTACTCGAGTCGAAATGAGTATGCGAATATTTCGAATAAGTTTGAAAAGTAAAAGTCAAACACCCATAACATTAAAAAAAATGACTACAATTCTGCTGAATAAATTAAAATCGAAAGCGTAAGTGTTCCTCCTCCCTTCCCCTTCCTCTAATTATGTATGTATTTGCGTTTTCTAAATGCTTTAAGCATTTTTCCCGTCAGCGGAAAAAACTTCACGAAATATCAATGTAACTCCTGCAAAACGCAAGCGCATCATCAATTCAGAAGCATCCGCTCAATGATTAAAATGGTTGAACTGTGTTGGATGTTTATATACAAAAATATAATGTAATGAGAATCAAGTAGACCTAACTTAATTCTGTCTGATTTTTTTTCGACAGTTTACTGCAATTAACTGGGTCAGGGATCATAGACTTCATCATAAATATAGCGAGACAAATGCGGATCCCTATAACCCATCGAGGGGAATCTTTTTTGCGCATATTGGTTGGCTGTTGTGTAGAAAGCATCCGGACGTCAAGGAGAAAGGCAAAGAAATCGATATGACTGATCTGGAAAAAAACCCCGTACTTGCGTTCCAGAAAAGGTGGGACAGTATTTTAATCATCTTTACGCGTATGTTAATTCTATAGGAGGAAGGTACATTTCATATATTAAATCATAATCTTTTCGATGCCATGGGCGCATATCTGCGTTCAGTGTGTGCAGAGAACGCATATACACTCTGCACATTAATTAAAAGATCACCTGTAGGAACTCGAAAATAGGGTCAATTTCACATGGTCATAACTCCGGAAAAATTCTCGTACCGATATTTTGAAAATATGATTTGAAAGCGAGGAATCTCTACTTTCAGCCGTTTTTTTTTTCTAGATTTTAGCTATATTGCTTTTCGGCAAAGTTATAACGATATAAAGTGTACTTCGTCAATTTTAAAAAAATTTCTCTTAACTTACGAATGTGCCACGAGGAGTATGAAATTTTTTACACAGATTCCATTTACACCGGTCGAAAGCGACCACTTTCCTCTGTAAAAACATAGTAAATAATTTCTTGGGCGATTTTTTATTTTTGGCATAGTTATTCTAGCTAACTTTGAAGCAAAAATCGTTTTTTTTTTCTTTAATTGCTTCTAGCAAGCGATGGAATAATCGTAGAACGTTCGTGAAAAGACAATAGAAAGTCCAGTTTTTCCTCTTTAAGACGCATCTTTTGTTTTTTTGATTCGGTTAACGTTTCGGGATACGATGTCCTTTAGAAAATATGCTTGAAAATTGTACAAATTGCATTTTCTCTTCAACTCGTTGTATCTCCGCGAATGGTGACCGGAATATCATCAGCTCAATATCTCCCATTTTAAAGCGAAGAGTCTGCCGATTTTTTTGAGTTCCATCGGAACCTACTGCAATAATTTTTAACCTGTTGCCTTTATGTTCGAAGTTACACTCTGTAAGTAAAATTCTAACACACAATGCTTTAGCCTTGTTGGCGCGCAAATCATTTTATGCTCCACTGTCTTTAGCTTTCGTGCGAAAAATAAACTTTTATCTTTTCTAATCTGTTTACAGGCATTACTTTGTCCTGGTATCTCTGTTTTGTTTCATTTTACCAACTGTTGTGCCAGTTCTATACTGGAACGAGACGTGGTGGAATGCTTTCTTCGTTTGCGTGATGCTGCGTTTTGTTTTATTTCATAACGCCACGTGGTTGACTAATTCTGCAGCCCATGGCTTTGGGAACAGACCATACGACAAGTTAGTATGGCTTGAAATTTATATCATTTAGCCGGCATGAAGTAAGGATAAGCCTAACGCGTGCCTTAACAATTTTACACTTATTTTTTTAATATGCGTCTTTAAGGAACTCATCGCAAATTTCAGGTCCATCAATCCTGCTGAGAACATATATGCAAACTTCTTTACTTTCGGGGAGGGCTGGCACAATTATCACCACGTGTTCCCGTGGGACTACAAAGGGGCCGAGCTGGGCAACTACGGATTGAACGGAACGACAGCGTTTATTGACTTATTCGCGAAGATCGGCTGGGCGTACGATCTGAAAGTGGTACCCAGAGAACTGGTGCAGAAAAAAGTGGAGAGAACCGGTGACGGCAGCCATGAAGTGTGGGGCTGGGGTGACGCAGATCAGACGCAAGAAGACAGAGACCAGACAGTGGTCATGCATAAGCTTAGGAAGGATTAGCAAAAAGGAGCAATCGACGCATGAAATAACCGCTCGTTCGCTCTTTCAATTCATCGATGGTTGTTCGATCTCCAACATTCTTAATCCACCCCATACTATACGATTTGTCGACAGATCCCTAGCCTGGGTTCGTATCTTGTAACTGAAGCCAGCAAACTTGTCAAAAGACACGTAATAGCAATAAAGTCATGATGCCAACAGATATAGCAGCAATCAACGTCCTTTAACTTAACTTTAACCAGTTTCAAGCCCATATTTCTATTACATGTTTATCAGCATGGTCTACAGATGTATGTATTAAGATTGTAGAATTTGTTTTTTCTTTAATAAATGAAATTGTAGAACAAGAATTTCGTTTATGATTTTCATGTTGCAAGAACGACTATTTTAAACAAAGAAGTACCATGTCCTTACCTTTGCCAATTTTGGATGTAAGTGTTCATTTATAGATCTTGTTTTCGTTAAAACAAAAGAAATTGCGATCTCTAACGTCCCATATTTTTAAACGATTTTATTCAGATTCGATCCTCTGTTTGTTTGTATGTTATGCTTGCTTGTATGTTGGTACAAATCTGGAAACACAATTTTAACACATCTCCACCCTTCCAATTGTCTTGAAACTTTGCAGGCGTGCGTAGTTTGGATGACAATACAAAATTATGAAAAAGAAAACCGGGGGAGTGAAAAAATTACACTGTGATCAATAAATATGACCCATAACAAATCCAATCGACTCGAAATCAGTCACTCGCATTTTTTGCGAATGCGACAAAAAGTCGCTGGGTTCGGGTCGCTAGTCCGCATTGCGATTACAAATTATTTGTACATATATCAAGGTTGACTGATACGGGAACGAGACCCAGCTGTACCGATGCGATCACAATCACTGGGGCCAACACAATTGCGACCATGACAAGGATGCAGGTGTGATTTGTACACCTGAAGATCCTAACGATTCCAATGTAAATTTAAACGTTCTCCTCCGCAGAAGAGCGTAAATCCTAAGTTTACAGTTTCTTTGCACATTTCGATATCTATAAATACTATAATTGATTCTAAAAATCAGAATGTAACGAGTTATATCGGTGGGTCGCGAATCTTCCCCCCACCACGCGCGCCCGGCGCGGCCCGCCGCTGCTGAGCGCGGGCGCGAGAGGGCCGCGCGCCGAGCGGCGCTCTCGCTCGCGAAATTGTCGCGGCGCCGCTTATAGGCCAGCGCGGCGGGCCCGTCACCAGAGTCTACCACGAGCGTTGCAGGCGAACGGTTTAGATCTCTCCCAGGTATCTCTTGTATGTACAAGCAGTAGCGTTGCGCTATTTTGAATTCCCCCACCTCCACGGCTCCTAGAGGAGAACGCGAGTCCACCGACCTCTAGAGACGCAGGTCGATATCCACCGTCGAGCTTTAGGGTCAGACTTTGTCTGTCCCGGAGGACATCCCACAGTCTACGTTTCTCCCGCGGGTTTTTTACCCACTGGACGAGCGGACTCAAGACCTTCCGGTCAGGGCCATTGGTGGAAAACATAGCCACAAGGCACCAGAACGACCACCCCCCACTCCTATCTCTGCCGCCGAAACGCACCGAACCGCGGCCCGCGATCGCGACGCACCGCCCGCACTCCACCGCGCTAGTATAGGTCATAGGGTAAGCCGCAAAGACTGTTAGCCAGTACAGACCTGACCGGGCAACCTTGTACCTTGACGCTAAGAATAAAGAACCGTTACACGCAGCTCACTTTGCCTCACTCACTCGGCCACCCCGAACATCCGCTCGATAGCGAACCTCCACGGAGCGAGGTTACATTTGGCGCCGAACAGGGACTCGAACCCTGGACCCTCAGAATAGTGAAGTCTCTCTTTTAGTCGACATTAAAGATCCTTGTGCAATCAAAATTTGACACGCTCCACGATAGGATTTACATTTTGTAAAGAAGATCACGGCCCTTTCTCGCTTAAAATAGAAAGGGGAGTAGATTTACGCGAGAAGCGATTCCTTAGCATTTAATATAATACTATCAAACCTACATTTATGTATATATTATACATTTAGCGTGATTTGAATAATCCTTTCTGGTGAATCACATAATCGAATTTCACCTTGAAATGTAATACTTAACAGTACGATGCGGAAAAATGAATGCGCCAATTAGGTACATTAATTATTCAACAGCTACATCGGCTGGTGTATTATAATAGAATCGATAACACGTTTATACATACTGTTCAATAAATAATGAGCTTGCAGAACAAACACAAGGCTTGTTTACTTGAATCCTTGACCCCGTTCGACGCCCCCTGCGCCTCTTTAAGCGAAGGTTCTGGTTTAAAAATAATTTTTTTTTTTCATTTTTCGAATGTTCAATCTTTTAAGAATATGTGATTAAAAGGATTTTTTTAAATTCGTAAAATTCCTAAAGTTATAGGCATTTGAGTAGCGACAAATGCCTGGATACACCCGGCCACTCGGTGCTCGAAACTATATCTCGAAAAGTTATTATACGATTCATCGGAAACTTTTTGTACTTCGAAGAATATACTTCTGGCTCGTGGAGAAACCAGTCAGATTTAAAAAAGAATTTAAATTTGTAATTTTTAAATGCTTTGAAAGGACAAGCGTGGTTATTATCTAAAAAAATGTGATTTTTTGTAATCTTTACTGCTAAGTCCGCGAGCGAGTTTCATGCCGTTTAATAATCTGGCATTGTTTTTTATTTCAGATCAATGGTTTAGGTGCTACAGGTTCCCCCGTTTTGAATGAATTTTTTTACATCTCGACTTTAACAACTCCCCAGTGCCATCTGCAATGGTTAATTACAAAACAAAAAATTTATTTCTATAGTTTAAGACATCCTTAATACAATACAAAATGTCCTACTCAATTATAGGTAGTAGTTTTCCTTTAATTAATTCCTAAATATCAGCCATTTTTATGGGCTCTAGACCGGAACAGCACCTTAACCCACCAATGCAATTATCGAATCAACAATTGCAGTTTCCGCTTCGAATAGGATACTTCGGGGTTCTTTTATCTTGGAATAACGGATAAAGAAAAAGTATCTTTTATTCGATTTATTATTTACATAATTTCTTTATTTAGATAATGGCCACCTCTGACATGTAGATCCGTAGGGCATGCTGACAAAAATGTAATAGAAATATGGGCTTGAATTTGGTTAAAGTTAAGTTAAAGGACGTTGGTTGCTGCTATACCTGCTGCCATCTTGAGTTTATTGCTGTTAAGCGTGTTTGGACCAGTTCGGTGGCTTCGGTTACAAGAAACGAACCCAGGCTAGGCATCTGGCGACAAATCGTATAGTATCGGGTGGAACAAGAATGTTGAAGATCGAAAAACCATCGTTGGATTGGGAGAACAAACGCTCGGTTGCTTCATCGGTCTATCGCTGTACATATTTTACTAATCCTTCTTAAGGCTATGCATCACCACTGTCTGGTCTCTGTTTTCTTGCGTCTGATCTGCGTCACCCCAGCCCCACACCCCATGGCTGCCGTCACCGGTTCTTTCCACTCTTTTCTGCACTATGTCTCTAGGTACCGATTTCAGATCGTACGCCCAGCCGATCTTCGCGAAGAAGTCAATGAACAATGTCGTGAAGTTGAATTTAAAGTTGCCTATCTCGGCTGCTTTGTAGTCCCACGGGAATACGTGGTGATAATTGTGCCACCCCTCCCCCCCTGTCGCCATGGCTACATACAGGTTTTCAGAGGGATTCGTGAACCTGAAATTAGCGATTTATTCGTTAAAGTAGCACGACATTTCTATCGTCTCTACTACACGTATGAAAATATAAACAGAGAAAAATAATCAATTAATCGAAGTTCCAAGCCGGAATTCGATTGCTCGCTGATCCTTCTAATACAATGTTTTCCAAATGTTAAAATTAAGTTTCGTAGCGACAGAAAGTGTCGCCATTCCTGTAGACTGTTGTAAAGTTCTCGCCAAAAGAGATTGAATAGTAGTTCAATTGTCGATTTGAAAATTAGATGCGGACATCTTAAAGAAAGCTTGTAATTTAATCAGGTAACAAGTTTACATCTGTTTAAAAGTATTTGGGGTGAAGAAAAACCTCTCAAGGTGTAAGCAATATACCTGTAGGGCAAGACCGCAAGTGTGTCTCCCATGCTTAATTGTCAGGGCCATATTAGCTCGCGACGGTTGCCTGCCTTTCCAAGTTCAAACACTTTTCTTTTGGTTTGACACTTTTTGACACATGCGAAAGGGGTGAAAACAGCCCTCGAAGTTGGGGCAAGAAACATATGGTCGATTATCTCGAAAACTGTTAGAGGTAGAAAAACGGTTTGAATGGCTAAGTTATGTAATTTATTATAAGGAATGTAGGTACCGACTCAGATACAAGAAAAATCGATTTGTTTAAATAATACATGGAAAAATGGCACTTTTTGTGAATTTTTCTGGTCAATGCTGATCCATGTTCTTGTAAATTTGACTTACTTTTTCCTCTTACTTGACTTCCGTAGCAGACGCTTATTAAAAAAATTATAACTTAAACACTGTTAAATTGATTCATATAAATTTTAAGCGATACTAACTTGTCATATGGTTTGTTCCCAAATAGATGGGCTGCGGAATTCACCAACCACGTGATGTTCAATGTGATAACATAACGCAGAATCGCGAGAACGTAGAAAGCATTCGACCACGTCTCGTTCCAGCATAGAACTGGTACAACAGTTGGCAGAACGAAACACAACAGGGGCATCAGGACCGTGTAATACCTGTAAACAGATTAGGGACGAGAAACTTTCATGGGGAGAAATGTAAGAAGTTGTAATTAAATGTTTGCAGAAAACTGTGCCGTATAACAATTACGGAATTCGAATATTATATCATATGTACACATTTTCAAAATTGATTTTCGTAAAAAATGTTACTCCACGGTCTTACTTTACTTTTACTCAAAGTATTCCCTTTTTCTCAGTTGTATCAAGAATTATGCATCTCTCCTGTCTGTATAGCGGCGTTCCGGCAACAAAGAACTGTTCACTAAAACCGGTGCCGCCAACAAAGACTTAAACAGTCCCTCCACTAATAAAATTACTCGTTTGGCGATTATAATTTCTTTCGATATAGCTACCCTACTGACAAATATTCTTTTCATCCACTGTATATCACATTTTATAACTTGGGACAAAAGAATTTTTGACGTTGCAAGTAGAATTAGCAAACGAATCTTGGGGAAGATTATGATAACATTTATGAACGCGTTTATAAGTGCACACCAAAAAACAAAAGATTCTTAATCCTTTTGGTGCTACATGCGGAAATCCTCTTAACCATACGATAACCGATACAAAAAGATTAAGATTTAACCCACGAAAAGCGTCTTTCTCGTACACAGTTAACATACGCGTAAAGATGATTAAAGTACTGGCCTACCTTCTCTGAAACGCAAGAATTGGATTTTTTTCCAGATCACTAATATCGACTGTTTTGCCTTTCTCCATCACATCCGGATGTTTCCTACACATTAGCCAACCAGCATGTGCAAAAAAGAATCCTCTCTTTGCATTAGAAGGATCTGCATTTGTCTCGGTATATTTGTGATGAACTCTATGATCCCTGGCCCACTCAATTACAGCATCCTGTCAAAAAAATCAGCCACAATTAAGTTAGGTCTAATTACATTCTAATTATTCTATATAAACGTCGAAGACATATCATTGATTGATGCGTCGCTTAAACTTTGAACGAGTTACATTGATATTTCGTGGAGTTTCTTTCGGCCGTCAGGAGAAACTCTTAAACTGCTTAGAAATCAGAAATAAATATTGCGGAAGGTAAGGAGAATATTTACGGATTCAATTCAATCAGAAGAATTGTTCTCATTTTTCTTTTTAATTTTATAAATGTTCGATTTTTATTTTTCAGAGTTATTCGAAATATTCCCTACTTATGTCGGCTCGAGTACTCGAGTTTATTTCAAATCGATTTATTGATCATACGATGACCAGTTGTTTGCAATTTCTTTCGAACTGTCCGTTTAATATTATACAAAATAATATAATAACAATTGTAAATACAATCCCACATATTGGGGTTCCAAGGCATAATTGCCGTTTGGTTGATAATCGTCTTTTTTCTCGGTGTTGTGTGACAGGATCATCGTATGGTCCAGACAACAGTTACAAATTTCTTTATGGACGAATCCGTCCACTTACTTGGAAGGCTATGGTGTTAAAGATCACCAATAGGACCTGGAGCGGCCACTTAGCTTTGTAGGCTTTGTGTGACCATAATCTGTGAGCACCAGCTGTGATTCCCATGCCACTGAACCAGTGCATTATGACAACTGCAAGTAAGAAAAAACATGAAAAAAAACAATATAGGTAAGTAATAGATGGGTACACATCGCTACAGCCTGAATTCCTAACACGAAGTCTTCCCTTTTCGCTTCTAAAATCAATAACCGTGACTTATGTACCGAGTTAGTTATGGTTGCGTGCGTAAGAAAATGAACGTAAAAAGAATTATCGAAAAATCCATTTTTCTCAACTTATCCCCACCATCAATCCTTAATTCGATAATTACGTCTGCGCAGTTCTGTGGATATAAAGAAAGATGCAACTTTTGTTTAAACTTATTTTCGGTATAAACCGGTTTTGTAACCCGGTTTTTAAAAACCGACAAACCCTAATAATAAGTGTCAGCGAAATCGGGAAACCGACACTGATTCTTCCTTGAGACACTACCACGAAAATCTAGGCGCAACAACGAGTGGATAATCGAACGCCTCGTTAGCCTGGATCGAGATGATTTCTCATCAAGTTTCTTTAGGACGTGTAATTAACCCAATGTCGTTCCATTGCTATTCAGTTTCTACTTTGACATTTTTTCAAATTACCATCGAAATATTAATGGCGCTCACCGATGAATGTTGTCATCAATTTGGCAGAAGTGAATATTAAGTATACTCCGTAAAGTGCTGCGAGATGAAGGTACGCAAACCCAATCACGTTCCTCCAGACGATGCGTCTCTCGTATTTTGCCTTCGGCGTTTCCACTACATTTTCCTCGAGCGTATCGTCTTCGAACAGCACACCCTTCGAGGTACTTGTGACATATGGCGGCATTCTTGCTTAATTCTTGAAATCAAACGTGCACACAGTAAATTGAACTTTTTCGTTACGCGCAAACCTACGAGTGACTGGGAAAAGTAGTGACATGGAGATTTGCTAGGAGATTCGTTAGGAAAAGTTAGCTTAGCCTCGTAATTCCTTAACGCGATACACCTGCAGCGGTTGAGATGTATGTCTCTGGTTTTATCTCGCGCTGGAAATTCAAATATTGGCTGGTTTCTAATGAAGAACTCTGAGTAAAAAATAGCAACGTATATTCTATAAGTTCGGTCTTTACAATTGGTATAGTGTATTTGTCGCGGTACTGAAGTCCACCTCTCGGGTTTGATGCACTGAAAAATTCGGGTATCTCAAAGAGGAATATGTTCAAAGTAATGCCAGCAGCAATGTTACGTACCGTATGGTTCTTCTGCGTAATTTCTCGAATAGGAATGGACCCCGATCTTGCTAAGCCTCTGGCTCCTAAGCGCGCTAAACTAGCGTTTTATGCTACAAGATTGAACTTAAAATGTGGTGGGGACAGGCGCGCCAGTTGAATATCAGTTTTATGGGGAAACTTCAGTTGCATCACAAAACTGCAGGAAGCGACGACCCCCCGGGTCGCGTGCATTCTAGACACTCGAATGGGTTAAACTGTCAAGGAATTGTCTCTGAATGAATGAATGAATGAATGAATGAATGAATGAAGTATGCAAAACAACGGTAAGGAAACCGTTATGTTTTAAAAGACATTTTCTACCTAATTTTGTAATTAAGTGTACCAAAATTAAAATTAAGGGGATATAAAATTAATTCGTCTTGAGACGTCTTAAGGGGTCATGGGAATTTTTTGTGAAAAATGTGATGTATGTTCCTTACAACTATTTCCTTATTTTAAAAGTACATACATTCAGCAACTCTTAGAAATTTTGTTATAGGAAAATATTAAATAATGAAGGAATAACAGCCACTCTCGCGGAAACTGTTTTTATAATGGCGTTGCCCGGTGAACACAAATTCTCCGAGCAGGATCATCTGAAATCAGAAAGTAAAGAAGATTCTGTTAATATATGAGTTTATTTGGTTCGTAAACGAAGGCTTTTTCAATGAAATGGAACCGAACAGTCTTAGGTATCGGCACTCATTGCTCAGCCGGGCTCGACGCTCGGCGGCTGACGAAAGTTATTCGAAAGCTTCGAATAAAGGATAAAGCTACGGATGAAACTCTCTTCGAATAAAGATAGCTTGGATTATTCGTGCCTCGAATAAGGAATAAAATATTTTTATCTTTTATTCGTTATTTGAAATTTTTATTTAGATATACTTTTTGTCCAACTCTGCTTTTGCGACGCTGCCGTGAGGTCTGGGAGTTCCTTAACTTTCCTCCACGGACGGTTCCAGCCATTGTTGTTCCGAACGGTAGGCCAACGTTCAGGGATGCAATTGAAATTCGCGTACATCGGACTTTCTTACAAACACTATTATCTATCGGCTAAAAAAAAATCAATGCATTATGGAATATAAATAATATATGTTGGTTTCGACTGTACTTCTGAATGGTCCCAGTGGCCGATCGACACGAGGTTGGTCAGGAGGGGTGGTGAGGGTGGTACGTGGACCCTAAATCTAAAATTGTAGCTTCGGATATTCATTATTTTCCGAGATACTTATTAACAAAAACACGATCAGTATCGATACATTGAAGTCCGCCTATACAAACGCTACTAGTCAACTGTTTTCGTTGTAGTAGTTGTCGTCAAGTGTGGAATAGCCGACGTTACAATTCTAAATAATTACCATAACTTTTAATTAATATTTCGGGAACTAAGAAATACCCGAAGTTACAATTTTAGATTTCAGGTCCACACCGCTTTCCCACTCCTCCATAAAAACTTGAAAATTATTAACTTGCAAAGCATTTTCACAGTTTGATTTTTTCGTTAATGATGCAATTCGTGTCAATGAAAACCGCTGCAGCTAGCTGACGTGCGATTAGCCTTCCGCCGTTCTACATATGCATATATGTACGTGACCTACCGCACACAAACATATCCCTACTCCTGTCCGTGTCCGTTGCCTGCTCGGCTCTATTCGTCAACAATCTTCATTTCAGAACCCGAGCGTACGAGTCACAATCAGGAGGTCGAGAGTTCAAATCCCAGTGCGGCGAGTTTCCTTCTCTTTTAATTATTCTCTAATTTCACTTTTTAATTTCTCACAAGTGGAGGACAGGGTGTGGTAGGCATCGATTTTGACGAGCATTGGCACGATGCCCTCCCGCTAGGGGTGACTCTCGAAAGCCTCGGGTAGGATTTCGATCGTCAAGGTCAACATCGTTTAAGGTCAATATTTACAATGACGAAACAAGTCATTTTCACCGCCTTCGTAGATCCAGTGTTAAACATAAAAAGCATAGCACAGCATATCTTAGCTTTTGGTGGAAACGGTTCCTTAAGGAATATAAGGAATTATTGAAATTAATTTTCTAAAACCTTAGCGTATCATAGCATAGCGTAGTTTAGCTTCCAAATGGATCCCCGGCTTAGCGAGGCATCGCGGTGTGTTGTTTTCGCTACGAGGTGCCGGACGGCACTTCCTTTGAGTCAAATCACTGGAGGATCGTCTGTGCGGTGTACAGGACGATCCACTTAACTCAGGGCGCGCCTGCAAGCATTCTTACTACTGCAATCGTATGTCGATACATCCGTCATCTATGAACTGTTGCTAAAAGTGTAGAGTCAGGTAAACGCCAATAGAGGGCGCATGTCGCTTTTGGCTGTCTCCTCAGAGATAAGTCAGCAAATAAGCAAATCTGTAATACACGGTAAAAAGCAATCAATTATCAATGTTATGGCAGAAAATCGTGCGGAATGAGCGGCAGCGGATCTAGATGAAACGTAGAACTCCTACTTCAGTTCATAAGTGTCACGTCTGCCACGACACTTATAGCGTTTCTTGATCCACCAGTTTGACAAGCAGGCACGGAGAATTGACATCACACACAATGGTCCATTTCTTCGAGACATCATTTCTCTAGATAACTATCGTGGGACAAGTCGAAGCGGTTTCCACTCTTTCTTTAAAAATAAAGAACGAGTGCTCCCACAGATATGACGTCGGTTAATGATTCGATAAAGGATGACGGGCAAACGGAAGCAGCCCAAGGTGTGGAAAGTTCTTTGACAGAGCGCAACTCAAGATGTGGGTCACCGAAACGTGGAACTACGCTTTCGACGAGTACAAGTAGCTTCGAAGCGTTGGATCCTCATGATCCGAACCTCAGTCGTTTAGCCAATACGATGTTCCAGAAGACCGGAGAATATTTGCAGGAAGAACTTACCGCCACTCACGCCGATTATCGTCTGCTGGAACGGCTAAACAAAGAGACCATTGCAAAATATACAGAATTGAAAACGATATCGTCTAGCGTAGCTCAATCGTTGGATTCTTTAAACGAGAAGTACACGAAGCTGCAACCTATCTTGGATAACATCAACGAGATCGACGACAGTGTGACCAAACTGGAGCAAGCTGCGTATAAATTAGCGTCGTACTCCAAGCGACTGGAAGCAAAGTTTAAAGATATCGAGAAAGATTCAAAGAACAAGTGAAAAGTATACGCCTTGCGCACAGGGTGAGTTAAGATTAACAACAAAGTTTTGTTTCGTCGTGTACATAGATAAAGATTAAAGTTATTTATATGTAAAATAAAGATGTGTAATTGAAACGTTATAATTTCTGTTGCTGAATTACCAGGAGATTTAATAAAGCTGTATTTGTATTCGCGTGTTAAGTTATTAAGAGCGAACAGGGGTGAGAAATAACGGCGCTTCGCTTGCGTTCTTATAATTAATTATATTAGTATACAGTCACACGCGCGCACATTTCTTATAAAACTCTTGTAAAAGACTGATGTGTTACGTGTTACCTTATAATATATCACATAGTACATTTCAATTTTGTAATTAACCTATTTTCTAACTGTATTGTATTCTACTTAGTAATCTACATGCTCTCGCTTTCATCTTGAAAAATATATGATATTATTCTGGAATTTTTTAAAGAAATAATATACAGGAAGTAATTTATGATGCTAACAGAAGTTGAAAATAAATAGCCTTAAATATAATGAAATAGTATAATTACAACAGTGTATTAATATGTTAGATGTCATATCGATTATACATAGTATAAACTATCTTCCATAATTGCAAAACAATTCATGAAATTGTTGGATCGGGCATAAGTGTGTGTGTGTGTGTATATATATATATATATATATATATATATAACATTATATCAATTCACTACTCCTTCGTACAGATTCTTTATACAATAGTTTATTTTGTCACTGAAATATGCGATAAATGTAATTCGGTACAATTTTTCCATATGCGCGCAAGTTTTGAGATAGTTGTTAGTAAAAGTTGATATAATGTTTGCGTTTAATGTACATTATTGATACAGATTACAGATGATAAATTGCGAGATTTAGCCACGCGCTTTACAATGCAGTTAACTTCGACGACTCGTTAAAACCGCAACTATACGGGTCCGAACGGAAAAACACAAAGCGCAATATTTTTTCGGAGCGGTACACCGATGAATGCCGAAGTGAAAATCACAAGAAATAAAATTTCCTTTGAATCCAGAACTGGATTATTGCTAATTACTCGGAGAATTTGCGCCGCCTAACAGTCTAAGAAATTTCCAGCCATCAATAGTTCTAGCGCAATTTCGGGCGCGATAGGAAATTCTGGTATTTCTGTGCTGCTATTCGTATATCGTACTTTGTACGTAAAGTACATACAAACCTTTTGTAATACATGAGAGCTGTAACCAAAACGTACGTTTATTCATGTATGCGCGGCGCAAATGCGTAAGCACGTTCGTTAAGAAAGACTGGGGAGAACTTACGGAATTTCGCGGAAGTTAACTTCGTTTGCTTCGTTCTCCGCAAACTGTCCAGGACCACTTAACATAGCCTTTATAGTTCCACTAGTTAAAGCGTGGTCGCGCTTCACGATAAACTCGTGTCCGTCGCTGCTCACCAGTTTTACGTACATCGCGTTCGGTCCTTCGCAACCTCCGTAAATGGGTCCGCTTGCTTGCTAAAAGATTAGCCCGTTATTTACACACTTTGCTACGTTAGGTATACGGTTACATACGATATCTGTAGTTCCAACTACCACACAACAGAAATTATTGTTAGTAACAAAAGACAGGATAAATAATAAAAAAAAAAGATCGTTTAGCGGCAAAACTTTAATTTGCAGAAATAGGTACCGCATGCAGGTCAATAGACGAATCGCCTTCTTCTTCTTCCGCTTTATCGAGATTTTCTTCCTCATTGGGCTTGATCCAAAGAAAAATTAGCATTAATTAACAAATAGTTTACCACAATTTTCCTGTTTTCCAATTAGAGGAATCAATGAAATTTCAGTCACAATAGCAGCCCAAATCGTAACAGCGTGTATTTCTCTTTTTAAATACATTTCACATACCCATTTGTCATGCGAAAGTTAGGCATGCGTAATATTTCAAAGTGGAAGCGTACCTCTTTGGATTGCATCTTCACGTCGTCTGACATGTTTTTGTTCTATTGGATCTGTGGTGCTTCTAGAAAGAATAAGAAGTAGTTTATGGACAGAGTGTCCTGTACGTTGCTCTCTAAAAATATAATCATACGTTCAAAGGAAAACAAAGGGGCATTAAATGTAACGTAAAGTTTCTGTCCACGGTTATAAGCCCTCGAGCCACGAAAAATCTAACGCCATATTTACGGTAATACGATATTTCGGGGCACTGAACTGTACGCACCTTCGACGAAAGGATGTTTCTAGAAAATACAAAACTCTTCTTCGATCACAGCAAAGTTTCCCAAAAAGCGTAATCGAGGTTAATATGGCTACTGCTAACGTCGTTGCACGTCGTTGTCCTGTTCTCGATGAATCGAAACTGGAGCTGACTATCGATACTTATTATCGATTCGAAACCCTATCGATATATCGATTAGCGTTTCTTTGAAATCTTTAATAAGTACAAGCGTAAGAAGTTAAGCACGATAAATTAAAGTTTCGGAGCAAGTCGTTTCTGAGTTACCGCGCCTGCAAGAGAACCAGCATTTCGCGCTGCACCTGCAAAAACAAAAATACTCTCCCATCGCACGACCCTCAAATTGTCATTTTTCCCGCGAAACTGTGAATTCTAAATAGCTCACAAGTCAAAATAAACTTTCTTTTGCCCACAAAAGGCAAAATCTCGGCTCTACAGATTCTCTTGCAGGTGCAGCACTTCATAAACCGGGTGTTCCGAAATTATTAGCACGATTCTTGCACCTGCAAGAGAATTGTTTCGCGTTGCTTTTAAATGTCATGTGTAATTTAGGAAGTTTGAACCGTCAACTGTGACCAGTAACGTGTGAAGTATTGGAATTTTGTGGAAACATTTAGAGTGTAAGAACAGTGGAAGAGTAGTATTACAAATATACGACACGTGCGTGTTTTGGAGAAATAGATCGTGGGAAAACTGCAGCCCCTGAAGGTATGTGAGTTTTAGCCCAAACACCTCTGAGTTGCCTGCTCGCAGGGGCAATTCTCATAAGTGGAAAATTCTCATAACCAAATTTTTCGAGTGTCGGTGAACTGAGATCAACCGTGATATAATGAATTTGCAGACCTTCCATTGCATTCGCTAAAAAGTTTTAATACGATGGAAACGATAGATACTGGGTGAATATAAAAGATGATACATAAAAGTAGAAGAATAGTTTATTAATATATTCATTCTCAACTATTGCAGCCATTCACGAACTTTAGACGAGGTGCGAGAGACTTTAGAGTTAGCCATTATCAAAGAATCCGGTTTAAGGAACGTGACGCAAATTTTATATTCTGTATCAGAATGTACCGAGAACAAGCGTACAAAGTTATTAGAACTTGATAAACAATTGCTCGCAACGATTAGTAAAGGAGACAGGTACGTATCTACTTAGACTTGTTAATGCTCTTGCGATAAATTGTTATTACCTATAGCGTTTCAGTTTAACGTTTCAGGGTAACGAGCAAGATTACGTAGTGCTGTGCACAAAAAACAGAACATACGATGTTAAAGAAGCAGGAACATCAAATTCCTGTTTATTAATTCGAAATTTGAATTTATCTGGGCACACAAGTACGGATACAGATGACAGAGTAATAAAAGCTCGTAATATCTTGGGAGTTTTTCACACATACTACGAGGTACAGGAATCATATAGGAACGACGTATTTGTTTTCCAAGTCTCATAAATTTGTGAAACTGTTAAGGTGAAAGAGTGTACACCTAAGTTGGAAAAATTACTTACCGTATTGGAGCCCACATCTTTCAAAGGCAAAGAATACGAATCGATGATAGCTCGGGAACATTTGTATAATTGGCATAGATTGCAAAGCGAAATACAAGCCAGCGAAGATGAATTGAACCAAGCATTGAAGGATTATTCGATAGTTAATATTGATGGTACTACTCTGCTCGTTAAATTCGTTACTTATAGTAGTTATTAGCGATTGTTTAACTTTTGATCCGAAGGTTATTTCCGGCTCGTATCGTTCGAATCTGAAATTCAAAGTTTAACGTTAATGTTGGATTTGTTCGACGAAAACTGTTGGGAACTGGACGAGGTAAGTAAAGAAGATACCCTCGAATCCATAAAAGAGTTTCTTCCAACATCTGTTTTTGAGATTTTATTTGCGAAATATACAGAAGCGAGTGATAAATCTAAGGAAAATGGAACACCATTGTACAGGTATCTCACTTTCTCCTGAATATCCAGAGCTTACATTTTAAGCTTGCGTTATTGCAACAGAGCGTAATATCGCAGATACAACGAAGAGAAATGCTGTAAAAGTTTAGCGAAAGTTCTTCTCGCTGCTTCACCTGTGACTGAACATAAACAATTTATGGAATCATGGAATATCGGTACTCCGGAAAGTAAGATAAGATTCTCTCGCAACAGACCTATAAACAAAATTGATATGTCCGATGTTTCTTTTTATAATATAGAAATGATACCAAAAGAAGAATACTTAAGTGGTATAGCTCTCGTTACATGGAACGGTTCAACATTGAAATCGGAAGTAGTATCTTTTCCAGAAGCAGATTTGCCAAAAAATGTTGACGAGAGATTTAATGAACTGTTCAAAGCAAAAGATAAGTGGGCAGTACAAGAAATAACTCCTTACGTATCGTAAGTAAAAAGACATTGGTCTTCTCTAAAATGTAGATAGATACGTACCTTTCTTTCTGGTTTTATAACTGTTTTCGTCTTTTCAGAAATTTAGCAACAAAGAATATGAATGTAAATGCTCTGCTAACTAAACATGCCAGATCCTCGGTGATTAATGGCATTAAATATTATAGCTCAAAGCACGGTAAATAGTTGATTGAAAGTGTTGGTCGTACTGAAATCATTCGCGTTGTTTATTTCGCTTGCGATCATGATACATAGTTACATTTACACAATTTTATAAATATCTTTGAAATATTATTACGCACTGTGTTTATCATTCGTCGGCTAATCGACAACAGTGACACCGTCGACCATGGTAGACTGCCCTCGCTTCGATACTTATTCTTTCTTAAAGATCAACTACCTGTGCTGACAGTTACCAATGGCTCGTACTGTCATTTCGTCATAAATTACGAAGTCTTGTATGATTGTAGAACAATTTTAGCTGCGAGGTTAAAATAAAGTAAGCTATTTAATATTGGTTCTTTAGTTCGAGCACCCAACAATTTTCCTGATCCGATAATCGGTCGATTAATTAAAATATTTGCCGCGAGAAGATAGGCAGGCTTCTTGAATTTTCAGTTGCATAAAATTTCGCGCACAGTAAATTTGTTCTAAAAGTTTCTTACTTTAATTATAGCATCACATATGATATTCGTCGTGACATAGTTGCAATAATCACGTGTATATAAATGTCAACGAAACGAACGAAAGTTACATTTTTATATAATAACTGTGGTGATATCCAAGTGACGGAATAAACATCTTAATATACCATAAATTGAAATTGAATATTCCCTAGATATTTTAACGGAATTTACCTTCCCAATTAATTGCAGGATATAAATTTGTCCACGGAGTAATTCGCGAGAAATAAAATTTGGAATATTTCTTTATATATATACACTTAATGTAATAAAAAAAGAAAGTATCTTTTGCTCTCGACACAGTAGCAGCGTCCGACGATATAAATTACAGATTCCTGGGATGGCGATTCATTAACACGTTATAGTACACATTTCTTCATAGAAAAATCTATTTGGAGTACGCAAGCACGCAGGCCTTGGCACATGATTCCTTATGAAATTCTTCAATGCTGTAAAATGACAGTGCATGAAAGCTGGCATGAAAGTAAACGGTCCCAGGAACACGAGAAGTAACTAATTCTATGAAAATGGAATACTTTACATCTATGGAATATTTGATAGCTTCGTAAATGCATCGCGCCCGCAAGCGCTTTGCGTTGACAAGTTGTCAATACTATTCTTATGCGAAGATGAAATTTCTCTATAAATATTTCGTAGGAACTGACTTGCCGTTGAAGAATGATTCGCTTTTTCTTTTCTTTATAAAACATTCTGTATAAATTTCACAAATCGGTATGAATCGCTAAATAATTACATAATAGAAATAACCTTCAGTCCCATTGGTATTTTTTTTACATCGTAATCACTCCCCGTAGCTGGAAATAGACTATTAAATTATGGATCCGTAAAAACAACATTGTAAGACTGTGTCCTATATGAAATTAAATTTCCGCGAAATATTACCGCTCGAACTATTTCTTTAAATGTATATATATAATATATATTTATAAATATAATATATATATATAGAATTATCCAACTACCTACAGGAGGATGCAATAAAACGATCTCTGAGAATAATAAATCGTATACGTTGTAGCACTGTAGCAGTGGCTCGTTCTTTCCGGATAGTTTTCAACGAACTTAAAAGACGGTTACTAGGAACCTGAAATGCGCTGTGCCGTAGATGCTGCGTATCTACAATGAGAATGATTCTCGACGGTGCCTATCGCATCATCCTGTATACGCGGTTGTCGTACAATAACAAATTAACAGTAATTCTAAAGCTTTGGAGTGATTTCTTTATAGCAAGTCGTAGCTGTGACTTACTCTTAATGATAATTCATCTACCGCTACATCTAACGAATACTGTCCTATCTATAAGTACGTTTAGACAAGGTCCGTATAATTAACTGTTAAAAAGAGCTATAAAGCGTAAATACTAAATCTCCTGCTGCTGAAGTTATGCGCGAGACGTAGACGGGTAACTTGTACGATGTCGTTTATGTACATAGAAGTTAATATTTCTTCGAAGTCTCCCTGAAATACGTGAAATGGGCGTAAGGCGCGATCGATGAGAATGAGTATGTATCTGCACAAGGGACAAAAGTACGTGGCTACGAAAACTCACCTTAATGCAAGGCACCTCGTTGTTAGCTATCACTCGTCACAGTTTCGTTTGCCGCTTTATTGTTAGCCGCGAACACCGACTGCTGACTAATACCTGTCGTGACTGTCTGACTCGGACGAATAACAGGCCCCACTGTTTGGACTAAATTACAGGTAACCGGCACCATCGGCGGCAAATTCATCGAATTATTCATGGGGCTGATATTGCACGACAACGATGGTCTCTTTCTTTCCAAGCTGTTCGTTGCCATTTGTCTCCGCGTTGTCGAGTTCCGTTCGAGACTGTTGGTTACGATATGATGCCTTCTTTCGAGACTAGAGCCGGTACTGACGTCAGTTTGACTGCCCTGAAGGAAATAAAAGATTCTTATGTTTACAACACTGGCCTTTGGCGAAGTGATTTAATCGCGCGACGAACAATTATCGAAGCTAGAATCTACCTGTAAAGAACGATCGACCGATTGGCCCATTCTGTGCAAAAGATCGCCGCTTTGACTTTGCCTGAACGTTGTGCCTTGACGTTCAGTCGACTGACTTCTCCTCAAGAACTGTTCTCCGGACTGACTCGAACGAATACGACTCTCCGCCGTAGATTCCTGAGGGGCGCCAACGTCATTCTGCTTCTGGCAAATCTGGCTATCCACGTAGGGATAACGAATGCGTATCGAGTCGATTACATCTAAAAGATTCTTAGCGTCCATTGCCAAGATATGAGCAGCTGACAGCATCCCTCTGAAAACGTACACTCCCTTGATACCTTCATCCGTTTCTTCCTTCGCTGTCATGCATTACGAAGCATTTACTTTCGATACTCCGCGTCTAAAGTAGTTGCGCTGTACTTCTGGGCCTGTTTCATGGCGGTCACAAGTTCCGCCATGTCTTTACTGAGAACCTTATGCGCCATTTCCACTTCTCGATGAGCGGATATGGGCAGTATGTCCATCAGAGCGTCCACGGACGAGAGTAGTGCTCTCAATTCGATGCCTACCTTGCGCACCAACTCCAAGTATTGCTCGGCCTTGCTCTGCTGTACACCTGCGATTACAGATTCGTTGAGACGAAAGGATACTACGATAAAGAGGAATCCGTACCTTGGGAAAGGGACATGACAGCGCGAACCACGCTGGTCGTACAGTCGTACACTTTGTCGTTAGTCCTATCCAGGTCCGCGGTTGGTGTAGGCTCCATTTTCTATAAAGTAAAAGATAGCGTTTGTCATCTGGATCATAATTTCTGAACAGCAACGTCGCTACCGAACGCGATACCTTTACCACGATCACTTTCTCTGTAGCCTTGTCGGAGCCTAGAGAGCCAGTGTTAGCGCTATGCTGTTCATGATTCGGTGACTGTGTGACTGAACGAGGAACCGGGGGACTGGCACTTTCGTCTCCACTCGTGGCGATAGATAAGCGTTTCTAAATATGCAAACAATAACTTGGTGACGGTTCCCGCGAATAGGATGAGTCACGGGATAATTAATCTTACCTCTTCCCTCGCCAACCAACGACTATCTTCTTCCGACTGACGTTGCTGCTCCAACAGTCGCTGCTCTAATAACTTCTGCTCGTCGTCGACACCGCTCGTGAAGTTCTCCGTAATACTGTCGAACAATTGCGACTGTGCAGTTCTCTGAAACGAGAAAATTCAACCTAAGTACTCGCTGGATCGATCTCGCCATTATCGTACGGCATTTCATTGTTCGAATACTCTTAAATAAACGTATGTACACAGTAAAATTAAAGAGATGCATAATTCTCGATGCAAAAACCAATTTCAGAATTGAGGGTAGTGCAATCATACTCGTTACTACCATGCAGCTCAGCTTGTTACTGTGATAAATAATTATTATTATTATTATTATTATTATTCGTCATGTCCATTCTTCATGCAAAAGGAATTAGCCTACCAAAACTGCAAAGTAAAATAATCTTCGATCGTAACGGAAGAAAAGGAAGAGAGAAAAAAACATCGTAGATCTAGTCGTGTAACGGAAAAGGAGGAGAAAAGGCCCGCGTGTGTCGCGTGAACTCGCGGTCGAGCAATATTGAGCGCATCTGCATATACCAAAAGCATATATGTATGGTACATACATACATATATCCGTATATATACATCCGATTTGCAACAAAGGTATAGACGGGGGGGGGGGGGGGATGTGCCGCAAAGTGTCTCGAGCCGTAAATGAAAACATAATATGCTTGTTGCAGATAATAGGATGCGTTTTGTCATTCCTAGGAGGCATTGGCAAACCTGGTCTTGCTGTGCCTCCTCTGTCATCGAGCTGCTCGATGACATGGTGCTGTCACTGACAGCGGAGGATATCAGAGATCCGGACAGCGTACCGTCCGTGGAGCTGGTCAGCTGCTCGTCTTGCTTTTGCGCAACGAACGTGGTGATTTTCGCGACACCGCTGGCCACCTGGGGGGCGCAGGGCTTGACGATGCCCGGCTGCGCCAGGTATTGCGTTGCATTGGACGTGCTCGTGACGATATTCGCTACGTTACACTGGGACGGTTGGCTATGTTGCGTGGCGGCAATGGAGCTCGATTGCTGGCCGACGAGGAAGCTCGGCGCGCCGGAGTGCACGTGCTGCTGGCCAGCGCCAGCGGTCGATTGAGCCGCGCCACCTGGCACTGCGAAATGCGCCTGAACGGGGTGGCTGTGCGGTATCCCGAAGGGCAATTGCTGATTCACGGTGGCCGCTTGAGAGATGGGTACGTGACTCGCGACTGCAGCCTGCATTTGTTGCACGTACGAGGGGACCAGGACCTTCTGGGCTTGCACGACCGTAACGGAGGTGGCGTGGCCCGTGTAAATCGGGTTGGCGCCGCTGGCCTGGCACTGCTGACTCGTGTGTTGCGTCGAGATGTAAGAGACTGGCTGATGAACGGCACTCTGCCTCTGGATGTTTTGCGCGTGCTGCGACTGCGACTGCGACTGCGACTGCGACAGGTAGACCGGTTGCGAAACGGGGTGACCGATGTTCGAGTAAATCTGCTGCTGATGCTGATAATTCTGAGCGTGGGCCAGATTGCTCCTGGAGGTTTGAACGGAGGACGCGACCGGCGCGTTCACGGGCTTCAGGTCGATCGCGTTCTGGCACTGTATATTCTGCGCTCGGAACTTGAGAACCGGCCCGTACAAGCATTCCGCGTTAGAGGTGGGAATCGCCACGTTGGCCGAGCTGACAGCGGCTATGCGAGGATACGCGCCACCGGTGGCTGGATTCTGCCCGCAAGCGGAACTCTGACTGACGCTGGCCTGGGCACCGCCTAACGCCTGGCTCGCGCTCGCAGGGGGGAACTGAACGAAACTGGGGGACTGAGATTGACCGTTGGGCCCTACGACACCACTGTTCAAGCTACCGGGCCCGAAGTTACCGGGATTCTCGCCGAAGTTGCCGCCCACGCTCGGGCTCTGGCTGAGATTGCCGACGATAGCGGAACTCTGCGTGAAATTGGCGACCGGCCCGTAGATCTCGCCGCAGGCGGTGGTCGCAGGCGCGTCGCTGGCCACCGAGAACTTTTGCACGGGCGAGTACAGATCGCCGGTTATGCTACCGACCACCTTCGAGCTGACCGCGTACAAATTTTGCATCTCTTTAACCTTCTGCTGCTTTCTGTTGGCAGCGGGTGATTGGGCTTGTGTCGTCTCTGAGATGTTCAGGCTGGACATGAGTGGGACGTCGGAAGAGTCGAGGGAGTCCAGGTTTGTGTCGGATAGGGTGGAGTCGCCCGATTGGGTGTCGTGAGAGGCGGATGGCTCCGAGATGGCTGGATCGAAGAATGGTAGATCGGAGACCAGGGCGGTGGTCAAGACTTGATCTTCGTCTTGGAACTGCACCGCCAAGGTGTTGAACGGGGAGGCGGGTGTGGTGTAGACGGAGGGACATACCCCCCTAGTTTGATTGTCCTTGAGAAGTTGCGCGAGAACTTCGGGGCTTTGCGCCACAATGTACGTGGAAACTGGCGCCGCGGCGGTTAGCTGAGATTGATCCGTCGTGTTTTGCGGTTGCCTGGATGGTTTCGGCGGCGGTACGTCGTCTGCGCCTAAATGACGAGACATTATCTGCTCCGTGCTCCGTGAAACATCTCCAATGTACAGGGTAGCCCCGAAATACTCGTTCCAACCCGAGCGTTCTACCCTACGTGGCCCGTTTATCTCGCCCCGCGGAACATCACCACCTACCTTTCGGTTCGTACCGCGTATTTCGAGACACCCTGTACAGCCGATCGTTCTTCTTACGTACCCCAAGACATGGCCTGCACTCTCCTGTTTTCTCGTTTCATCGTCTCCTGCTGTTGGTGTTTTTCTTCCAAGAGAATCTCGCTGAAACATCGCCGCGCGACATGTGGTCAATTTAAGGTGAATCGCGCCTCGAGCGTAACGCGCCGGACGCACACTTACTGCAAAGTTTCTCTGATTTCCTTGAAGGTCGGCCGTTTGCTGGGCTCGTAGCTCCAGCACTGCGACATCAACGAGTACAATCGCGGGGGGCAGTGATTTGGTAGCGCCAGTCTTTCGCCGTTCTCCAGCTTGCGGATCACCTCGTTGTTCTTCACACCTTGGAACGGCTTCACGCCCAGCATCAGGATCTCCCACATGCACACGCCGAACATCCAGACGTCGGAGGACGTGGTGAAGCGCCGGAAGTTGATGCTCTCCGGGGCCATCCACTTGATCGGCAACTTGCACTTGCTCGCGGTATAATAACTCTGATCCTCCACCCATCTGCTCAGGCCAAAGTCGGCCAGCTTCACGCAATTGTGCGCGGAGACCAGCACGTTCCTCGCGGCGATGTCTCTGCGAACAGTTATTGATCTGTGGTTGCCGAGCCATTACCCTCTTACGTCATCCTCGATCGAATACCTGTGCACGAATTTTTTGCTCTCGAGGTACGACAAGGCAGTGCTCAACTGGAACGTGTAAAGCAGAAGCGTGGCGAGATCCAGGCGGTGCTTGTTCGACTGCAGGTAGGCACGCATCTCCCCTAGCCTGGCCAGCTCCATCACCAGCCAGATAGGCGCTTCCGAGCACACGCCGATCAATCGGATGATGTGCGGGTGCTCGAACTGTTGCATTATGTCTGAAATTTCACAGACGTATCGGTCACGGGTCAGCCGGGGCTTTCGTTCTGTTAATCGGATCACCAGATTCCTTACAGGCTTCTTCGAGGAATTTCTCGGAAGTCGCGAGGTCCGCGTCGACTTTACAGGTTTTCACCGCGACAGCTGTGATCTGGTTGTCCCTTCCTTTGTAGGAACCCTTATGTACATTACCGAACTGGCCCTCCCCGATGATCTCGCCCAGCTCCACTTGGTTTCGGACAATCTCGTAATCGCGAGCTAGAATTATCGGTACGGCGGCTCGCCTGACTTTCCTCCTTCGTTCGACACGCCGTACAATCGTAATTACAGGTAGTTCGATTGTCACTTACTGGCTGGCGTCGAGTAATCTCCCTCCTCGTCCACGATCTCCGCGTAGTCCTCGGACAGAATCGTTCCAGTTTTACTCACATTCTTCTCCGGACTGTTGGAGCCGTCTTGCCTGTACTTGGGTGGATGCGCGTCTATTCCAAAACCATAGACAGGGATTAACCACCGTAAATCGATGCAACGTGTCTCTCATGCAGAACGCTAGACTAGAAAAAACTGTTCAACTACGGGATCATCCAAAAAAACTACAAACCTTTGCATGGGCAGGGATAGTTTTTCCACGATGCAGCTTGCAAGTGTAAACGATTGTAACTTACAATTAGTATCATCTTTTAACGTAAAGGGAGGGGGACTCGTGCGAGATAATTATTAATAGGTACGTGACGTTTCTGTATCTTCGACTATCCAACTTACATAATTACAGAAACTAACGTAAGGTCAATTATCGCGCCAGTATCAAGATTCTCGGTATCGTAATGGCAACGCTAGGAGGGTGAAGATATCGATATCAAAATTGAAATAATTATGTTGTTCCTTGAAGCATGCTACATTTTATGGAAGATTTCGTTTAGCCTGGAAGCCCACCTTTCCTGTTCCACAACGAGGTGTTGCTTCCGGTGACCAGCCTGCAGTAGCCGTCGATCAAATCCGCCAGACTCTCCGCTTGGTCCAGGCTCGAGCAGGTTATGCTAAGCGTTTCCGCCGCCCCAGCCACCCTCAATTTAATGCACGCTTTCGCGTGCTCCTTGCAGTCCGACACGAGCGTCTGAATGGACTGTATCTGGGAGAACTCCGCCATTCGTGTCGGCTACGGGGATACCACAAGTGAAGAAGCTTCATTGCACACGCTCGCTGATAGTAAAATTAGCGCGCAGGTATCGATAGAACACGTACCACCGTTCCACCTCTGTGGGCCATGCAGGATATCCCTAAATCCGGCCCGATGACTAGCTCCACGGGTATAGACCAGCTCGACTGCAAGCGAAACGAAGTAGAATGCAGATGGCTGAGCAGTCTGGCCGGCGTTACGAAGTAAGAAGAATGCAGTTAAACCGACTCACCCCCAAAGCGCATATAAACCTCTCCTGGTCGAATCTGTAGTGCGCCCTCAATAGGTCGAAGAACTTGAACATGCACTCGAGCTCCGACAATGCGGCTACCTTCTTAAAATGCTGCTGTATTAGCTTGCGCAGTGCCTTTGGCTTCATTCCATTCAACACGGACCGCGGCAAGAACTTGTGCAGACCGACCTGCGAACAGTAGGCGGTTTTTTACCACCGGGAAGGTAAAAAGACGCGATCACCGCGTAACGTCCTCCTTTTACCTCTCTCTCGAGGTACTCGAGATTGCTCTTCTTGTCGAGGGCGATCTGAGGCATGTCTTTGAAGAAGTAGCGGATCTCTAGGCAGCACAGTTGCACCGCCACGTCCTGGTCGAGGGCGGCGTGGTTCGCGCACAGGTAATCGTTCCGCACCTACGACAACGTCCGTTCAAACTCCTTCCACTGGCAATTAAACGGCAATTCTACATGGACGTTATGGCTACCTGGTCGTAGTAGTAATAGAACGTCACTTTATCCTTTTCGTACAAGTCGTTGAGATTCTGCGGCAGGTAGCGTACCCTCAGCTCGTACCTCCACTCGCAGTGCGGGTGCTTCTTCTCGTACTTCTCTTGAACCTGGCAAACAGATCAGGTTGACGAATCGACCGTTCGTAACGTAGTTTTGGAACTCTTATTTTAAGAAAAAAAAGTCTGTTAAAACTTATATGTTTCGTTTAAGAAAATATCAAAGAAATGTTACCCTTAGGAACTTCTTTAGAAAGTGTTCTCATGGAACAGATATTTTAGAACCTATATAATAAAAGTTCCATGGAAACAGTTATGTAGTTATAACATTGTAAGTAATTAATATCCGAGTTTAATAAATATATTAAAAAATATAAATAATAAATTAAAATATGAATTTATTATAAACAAAAAAATAAAAATTATATTCTTCCTAATAATAATCTCATACTCTTATTTCCCACCTATAACAACATTTATTATAAAATTCATAACAGAATATGAATCAATTTAATACAGAATCAAGCATCGAAATGAATTTGTTGCGACATATCCGGCTCCACGATTTTATTTAAAGTGAAAAAATACCATCGAAATTGTAGTACGAGAAAAGAATTATTTTTTCATTTTTAGTGCATTTTTAATAAAATCGTTTAACATACATTTTTTTTTATATTTTTTAATATCGACGAACAAAATATCTGTTCCTGTTATAGAGAAATTTTAATTTTTATATTTTATAAAAATATTATTCCATTCCAACTTGAAGTTTTATTTTCTAGAACTTATACTTTATCGGTATAACACGGTCCATGTTTGACCCTACTGATCGTATCGAAAAGATCCAGAACTGTTTCGAACCCTGCCGTAGACACGTGCCAAGTACGTGGTCGGTCCAAAGTACCTGGTACATGGTGGTGTCCTGGTGCAACCAGTAGCTCTCCCCCGACCCTGGGTGATGCAGCCTCATGGCGTATAGGTTGCGATAGTTCCTGGTGCCTGCCGCGAGTCGACTAGTCACCAGAGAGATGATACCTCTGACGTCGATCGCGTCACCGAATTTGACGACGTTGAAACCACCTGAAAGTCGGTCCCGTTTAACAGAGAACGAGAACAGACCCTCCGAATCGTTTCGCGCAACGTATCACTGACGACACGAGCAGAAAGTTACCGTTAGGCAGATGGACCTTCAAAGTGGCCTTGTCCATGGGGGTGGGCGATCCATGGGGCGGCGTGTTCCTTCCGCCCCCGCTGCCCTGCACGCCGCCGACGCCTCCTCCGCCTCCATCTCCAACGCCAGTGCTCATCCCCTCATGGCTGCCATGGAAAAGAAAGAAAGAGAACGATGGAAGTAGCCGGCTCGGTCGACGACGCGGCAACGAGCACGTCAATTATGCGTTATCTCGTAAAACCTCGGCTCGCGCCGCTCCAACAAACATGGAAGCTTGGAGAGAGGATTAATTATTCACCGGGGCCCATAGAGGAAAGGATTTCTTCGGAAAGCTTCCCCCACCGATGGAATTTCGTGGTGGACGGGCGCGCGGGGATAATGCGCGGGGCGCGAAGAAGCTTGGTGCAGTGGCAACGCTTCGCGCCAGGGCGGGGGCGAGAGCTCCTCTCAGCGAGCCTAAGTAATACGGTACTAGCAACGCGGAACTCTCGGGCTTTTTCATTAAACCTCCCGTCCTCCACTTTCCGACCAACTGCGGTCGCCCTCTAGAACAACCGTGGCAATTTTTCCGCGCCCAGCGCGAACACCGACCGGCGCGTCATCGAGCGGGCAAGATTCCTCGTCGATCGGCCGTTCCCATGCGTTCTCCGCGGCTGATTAATTAATCGGTTCTCGGTATTTTTACACGTTACGAATACGGGAAGTAGGAACGGGACGATTGCAGGTCTTATCGGTCGGTTTAAAATCGCTCGATATCATTCGCGAATCGATGACCACCCAATGAATCACGAGCACCCAAGGCGGAACCGCCGCGCCGTACATACTTCTCTTCGAACGAAGGTTGATGACGTCACGCTCGATGACCTAATAAAACGGCTCGTCCGTTTGTCTTCGATTTAGACTTGCCGTTGGGGGAAAGCGAACGTTAAGCCTGTCGAAGTCGCGCGTCGAGTTCAGTGGGCACTGTTTTCATCAAATCCCTCCTCTTTGGACATAAAAGAAACGGGCATGGAAACGTGTCAACCCTCTCGTTTAAATCCTCCACGAGCAAAGACGACATCGCGCGGCTAGGCTCGCCCCGGCGCGGCACTACGCGCAATAGAGATTTCGTGTAGCGTGAACGATGGAAGCTCTTTTCGGAAAGGGTGCACGTGTCTGCTCGCAACCGCGGCCCCATTCATGGCCGTCGTGTTCATAACCACCCCTCTTCCACGCACCCTTCTGACACATTTTCACGCGTGTTGCATTTGGTTACCGAGTCGCATTCACGCGATTCTTTCCGAAACGGGGACGAGCTTCGGCACAGAGGCCGTTTCCGTTCCGCGAGCCAACGGTAATCGCTGCTGAGCGCGTCCTTCGTTCGAAATTGCCGAGAAGGTGATTCCATCTCGTCCGTCATTCAATCCCAGTTATGAATCTATCGAGAGGCCTGCTTGAAATTAACGCTGCGCCGGCTGGAAGGATCGCTTTGGACTTAATGGCGCTATTTAAAATCGTAAATGGCCTGCGCTGCACGCCCGGAAACGCTTTATTCGTGGCATTTGCACGCGCAGTCGAAAATAGTTAGAAATGGACGGCTCTTCCGGTGCACGCTCGTACAGCGTCTAGATTTCCCTACCACCCACCCCCCGGAGCACGGGTAAACGCGCGATACGTCGGGGAAGTTGCGCCTGTTTGTTGACTCTCGCGTCGATTCAGTTAACTTGTGCAAACGAGCGTGCCCCCAGAGGCGATCCGCCGCGCTTGTAAAGTTTCCCTCTGCACACACGCCGGTGGAGAGGTTGCCGTCGCGACGGCGGTTCTGCTTCCGTGAAAAGGGCGACGCTCGAAAACGTCGTCGCGCCCGTTCCAGCAAGTGTGTTTGCATCGCGGCTATTAATGCAAATGTGTATTACGAGCGTCGTCCGGCTAAGGAATGCCGTCGGTCAGGGACGAAGCGTTTACGCTGCGAGCCACGAGCTACTCGGCCGACTGGCAGGCCTGGAAACCAGGACGATCTCGCTAGCTCTACCCAAGATTACTCCGTGCAACATTTAGTCGATACCCGTGGGAGCACGTCTCGTGAATTCGAGAAGCCGAGGGGGCTGGTGGACGGCAATTCGGTGGATTAGGCTCGAGAGCGCTCTTGGTGGGCTGAATAGCTAAGTTGATTAGAACAGTGGTCCATCTAGCACGGCCGACCACGTTTCCTCGCTGCCAGTGAAACTGTACACTGTCTTGCCGAGTGGAAAGTAGGTACAGTCGGATGTCAACGACGATTAGATCACGTGTTTCTTTTTTATTACAAGAAGCTTTTTACGCAACGGTTCACCGGTCCACGGCGTGATTATCGGCGCGAACGTTCGCAGCTGATGGCTCACACTCCGGAGCGACGCTCATTGTCCCACCGGCTCCGCGAGGGTTGCGTAACGAGCATAATTGTTAAATGCTGAATCGCGAGCGGTTGGATCGCAGCGTCCGGGAGGAATCCTTTCGTGGAAAATCGCGGTAATGGTCGGCTGATCGCGGTCGGGCTCGGTCAAGCTCGGTCACGCGACGAATATTCATTTCCCGGGGCATTTCCGCGGCTCGCTGGATCGCACGAATTAATTCAATTGGGCGCGACGTATTAACGGCTTTTTGGCGCTGTAATTACAAAACGCGAACGCCGGTCAGAACTTATTTGTTTACCGCGGGATATCGGCAGGTGACTGTAATGCCGTTAAAGCGGCTCGCCGCGTATAAATTACGCTCGGTGGCGTACGGTTCGCCATAGGAAGGACGTCGACACGCTGAGAATGACGTAATCGGTCGCTAGCGACGCAGAGAAAAGTGCCATTACGTATACCCCGATGAAACTTTGAAAGACTAACACACATCTTCCAATAATAATCAATAAATCGATTTTACAGTTCTTGGATTAAGCCTCCTTATTATCCCAGCTGACACGCCTGTTCCTCGAGCAGAGGAGCCACCAAACCCTTTTGGAAGACTCGTAGCAACACCAGGAACGCGTGTTGATTCCGCCATGGTTATCGATTACTCGACTGCGCGGACATAGCGAGTTCCCGTGCCGATTTCATCGCCACGCGCATCGGTTGCGGCGGTCCGAGTATTAATCGGGACCAGAAACGAGGGATAGGGCTCGTACGAGCCTCCCGCGCGCGAAGGGTAGTTGATATTAAAAAGAGGGAGCAGAGAGAGAGGATACGTGCACCCGGCCCTGACCCGTCGGCGCGAAGCAGAACCACTACGCACCTGCAACTGTCGCCCACGCACGCTTTACCTTTCACTATTACTTTCTCTATTGCGCTTTTGCATCGTCACAGGAATAACGAGGTCCTCGAGCGGCTTAACGAGCAGCGCGAAACACGTCGTCGCGGAAAAACGCGGGCACGGGCACAAATAAATGGCCCCCGGCCCGTAGATCGGTCTGCCAGGCTTGTTTCACGGAAGCCAACGAGGATTTACGGGAGCCTTCCACCTGGAGGAATCTTAATTGCGTAACCAAGAGAGGCACGGAACAAGTGGGACTCCGATGACGTAAAGCTCTCCTCCCGCGGAGAACGGACGCCTCTTCCTTTACCTGGCGCGGGACACCTTGTGGAACTTCCACGTGCCCAGGGTGTCGGGGCTGTAGGAGTCGTTGCACCCCAGCTGCCTCAGGGAGCAGAGCAAGCCGCCGTTCTCCCGCCTCCATCGCTTCTCTCGGGGGTAGCCCCTGTCCCGTCTGTGGAACAAGATCCTCTTGGGATCCTTGCCGAAGGAATCGAGATTCTGGCCGCGGCAGCTTGGCCAAGAGATCCCACTTGCCTTGCGTTCCACCAGTTCCAGCATTGTCTCTCAGGATCTCTCAGGATCTCTCAGGATCTCTCAGAATGCATCAACGGAGAGAGAAAGAGAGAGAGAGAGAGAGAGAGGCAGAGAGAGAGGGGAGTGTCAAGGGAGCAGAATGTTCGTTGCTCGACGGTATCACTCAGCGCGTCATCGAGGCGAATAGCGTTCTCGAGGAAGGAATCGCGGCTATGAGATCCTTTGGCCGATCGATGGATCGATTTACCGATACACGCCTCGTCATAGTCGCCGGCTCTCCGTGTCGGATGTTTCTACGTTTCCTCGTAACTCGACTCCCACTCGATCGGGCCGATCGAGCCCTCCAGCTAGCGAAACGGTCGCATGGATCTCGTCTTACGAAACTGAATCGCGTCTTGCTTTGGCGACACCGTGTCTTCGCAATGTATCCTAGATTCGAGGAGGAACTACCGCGGCGTGATTTTAATTTCGCCCCCGCTGCCTCAACATCTCCCGATGCCCGTCGCGCGCGGGGCGCACTGCCGCCTCAATCCCAGAATGAACCGTCGAATATCCGACCACGGAAATGAAAACTCGTCCCCGGCTCGTCTTTTTCTCCGCCACGGATCACTCGGAAACGCGCTAGATTCACCCTGGCCGACGTCGTTTTCTTGCCCCCGTCGACGAGACACGCGTGCGTGCCTCCTCGTCGTCGAGCTGTAACTGATCGACGCTTCGAACGGACAACCTGCCGTTATCACCTCTCACTCTCCTCTGCCGCTGGTA
This sequence comes from Andrena hattorfiana, assembly GCA_944738655.2. Classification (NCBI taxonomy): domain Eukaryota; kingdom Metazoa; phylum Arthropoda; class Insecta; order Hymenoptera; family Andrenidae; genus Andrena; species Andrena hattorfiana. The sequence goes on from OX122894.2 coordinate 437,038, forward strand.
GCTTGTACGCGTGGGACGGAGGTGAAAAATCCCGTGGCTAGCGTAATTCCTACGTCGCAAATGAACGGGGTGATCGGGCGTTCCCTGTCGCTGGGACAGACTGCCTGGAGACGGCTGACCGAGAGACATTTCTTTCGCGAAACGCCTCGCTCGTTATTGGAACAGACCATGTATACCACTCGCAGATCCGTGGACTCGAATGGTAGGTTCAGGGACGAATCAAAACGTCGAAGAATCTCGCCCCGAGCTCAGACAAAGCGGAAGATAAAGAAGAAACGTGACTCTCGCGAGATTCCATTTCTTTCTCGAAAATAGCCTAAGTTAGATAGAATATAAGTTGGAAGGGCGTGCAGGACACCGGTACACGGATCAACGATGTCCGGGGCAAGAAGGAAACGCGGAAGCCGACGTGCCAGGGAGTTGGCAGCGAATATAAAGCATCGCCGACAATGCTTGCGGAAAATACAAGTCCGACGAGTCTCGGCGCACAGTGCGTTGATATGTGGACAAAAATTGAAAAATCAAATATTTTCTAAGGCGATATTTATCATTCGATATTTACATCTAGATGTTCGGGACTCGAGTTTCTTTATGATTGCTACGTAATTGTAATTGTTTACGATCTTATTTGACATCTTAATCTAGAAACTAAGTACTTCAAGCATTAGTCGCAAGTCATACGCGGTAAAGTTACTTTCCTTTTTTTTTTATTCAGATCATAAGAATATTTATTAATATTGGCTCGCATTATTCACCATGAATTCGCCTACTATTATGATTGGGTATGCGTGCTTCGAAACTATCGCCCAGACTTATTGCCTTACTGATCGTTAAAAAACTTCTTAGTCCCGAGAATGAAAAGTTTATTTCAACCCAAGTTGTAAAAAATACGTAAAAAAACGTATGCGTGATTTTTTTATATTTGGTTCGCCTAACTTTAAACTTTATGAAAAAAACGCCCTTTTCTGCTACTATCTGCGACTATTTGAGAAATAATTTTTTTAGGAAGAACTATGTAGATCAAGGATTCTAAGACAAACCAAAAAATTATTGAATAGTAGCTTTGTCCTGCACCAAGAGACAAAAAAGAAAGTTCTAAACATCCGATCTGCTTTTTCTAATTGTTTATACGATATCTGCCATGACTTTTCCAACCTGGATGCTGTTATCAGTTTTAAAGTAGCAGTGAAACGCGATGCACGTGATAAAAATAATTTGATAAAAAAATGTTTCGAACAAAAGTTAGTCAGTATTCGGTTGGCAACAAATTGCGGAAGAATATATCGATAAAAAACTTTTTATTCGATAAAAAATCAAGATCACCTCGATGTTTTTAATGAAACTGTATATTTTATTATACGTCAATCGGTGAATCTTTGTACTCTTTTTAAAAAAGTATTACAATACTCAGGTGGAAAACTGATCAGTTCAGAAGTTGTGAGTTTTGTCCCGAACGCCCATATACTTCAACGCACAGTGCGGCGGCGCGAGATCGAGCGAGCGCGTGAAAGGTTGTCCACGGCTGCCTGTGTCTAATGGCATTTAGACGAAGGATAGAATGTTAACAATAGACGGAGCGTCGAGTATATCATCGGCGATGCATTCGAGCCTTCGATATAAATCGAACTTTACGACCACGGAAATTTCACGAGCCTCCGCTAGCACGTGTTTCGCAACTTCTGAAAAGAGCCCTCGAAACTAAAGTTCACTTGCACGGAAACGTGGCCTACGATCTATATGGATGTTGATCGCAATCTCTGTCCATTTCCCCTCCGTCGAATCAGAAAGCTACCGGTTTGCTGCGCGTTTCGCCGCGATTCTCGGATGAGCCGTGCAAATCCCGCAAATTGGAGATTTATCGAGCACTAAGACGGTGGAAAGCGAGGCTCGCGTGGCCAATTTTGTCTGCGACTTCCCGTTCCAGGGGACGCAATATTGGCGACGACACGCGTTCCTGAAACACGACAACCCGCGCGGGACGTGCAATTAATTTAAGGTTCATCGGGGGCCATCCGGCTCGAGCTATAAAACCGAAGGTCGACTTTCTCTACCGCGAAGATAGTCGGTAGTTCGTACCAGGCCAGACGTATGAACGACGGTGGCCCTTCTAGCTTCTAAAATTACGACTCTCGGGGCTTAAAAGCTCGTTGAACCCCGACCGCGCGTAAAGCCCTCGCCACTCGATTTTCCAACTCTCCTCCAACAATGTTGGTTCCCCAGCGGGGAAATTCCGTCCACCGAGCCACCGTTCGATCGACAACGGCCGTTTGACAAAGCTGGAATAAAATGTATCCAGCGAGGCCCTGGCCGCGCCGCGCCGGTATCGCTGTGGACTTGGAGTGCACTCGAAGACAAAGGAGATCCGAGTCGGTGCCGTTTTAATTTTCTCCCTGAAAGAATCCCGACGTGCAACGGCCGGACAAAGGAATCGTTTTATGGAGGAGATCGGTGTTTAAGTAGTTTTCGCGGTGGAAACGCGACGGAGGGGTGTTGGAAACTAATCGAAACCACCGTGCCACTCGCGAATGCCACCGGTGGACGTCTTCGGAAAGTTGTTGGCCACGATCTGGCCGGAATGCCGACCGGAACTTTTCTCATTTGCCAGGCAGCGGGCGGCTTCTTCGCACGGGGGCGAATTTCCCGGTGCAATTTCAACGACGATGCTTTTTCTGCGCGAGACCATTGTACGGGAGAGAAAACCGAGTGAAATCAACGATCACCTTTGCTTCTTGATCGGTGGAGAAACAGATGCGCCAGATAAAACTTTATCGTCGATAATTCGAATCTTCCTGTACGTTATCTTGCTTCGAGAGGGAGTGATAAAACCGCTCCAAGGTCCTTTTGTCGCAAGTCTGGACACGCGGATAATGCGATCCCCCCGCTGATGAATCGGAAAGTTGGGAACTCTAACGAGGCGAGCTGCTGCCGCTGGAGCGGTATCGAAGCTCGGTTAATGGCGCCAATTAGCAACGGTTACCGAGAGGCCCGAGAGCCCGTGCTCGATGACGGCAATTTCGCCATGGTTACCCCGTTCTGGCATCGACGTAACAGCCACGAAAAAGAAGCTGTTTCCGCGCGAAACAGCCTTGCCCGTCTCCCCTCCAGCCGCTCGAGCCCCGCGGCACTCCTCCATTCACGAATTGGAAGGGACTTTCAAAGGCTTTATGCACGCAAATTGCCATTGGCTGCTCTTCAAACGAGAGGCAACCCCTTTGTTTAAACGCCTGTTCCGCGGCTCCGAGGATCCTAACAGCTGGATACCCGGCGTTCCTTAGTAGAGAGACGAGCCGGAGCCACCACCCCTCCGCAGCTCCGGGGCAAACTTTTCAAAAGCCCTCGACTCGCGCGCTATTATCCTGATTCGATTCGATTCGACCCGATTCGATGCCCGGGGAAACGCGATTTCACCTGGCCGCGTGCCTCTCTGTTTGCACGATTTTGCTGGCCAGCACGGGGAACAGGTTGAACGATCGCGGAAAGTGCAGAACGTTTCGCTCCGCTGGTATACCGGTATACTTTTCTATACTTACTCGGTGGTTTCGAGGTACTGGAAGACCCGGTAAACGGGACGTCGATACATGAAGAGATGGTCCTCGACACGCTCCACCATCATCCTAAAACCGCTTCATTCGAAACGGTGGGCCACTGATCACCACCCACTACTAGTCACTGTTCTCATCGGCGCACGATACGCGGCACTTGGCGGATGGCACGTTCGTGGAAGGGTTGGCGAACGAATGGAGCAGGAGGTGTCTCGCTATCGCATCGGGTCCAATCCACGTCCGAGGGAGAGAACCGTGCTCTTCGAAGCAAACCGTTGCCTACCTTCCGCTGTCAGGGCCCGTAGGATTTAGCAGTCCGCAGGATTCAATGGGATTTCGATGCTTCTTCCTCGTTCACCGGCGATGCTTCATCCCCCTTCGGTGCATCCGCTGCATCGCCACTTCCGAATCGATACGTTGCCGGAAAATACGCAAAGGACAGGTGCACACCGCGGCCCCTGTCGTGCCCCCGCGTCGATTAACGAGCCACAAGCTTCGAGGACCGTCGAGTGCGCGGCTTTGTCACACAATTTCGACTATTCGCCTCTCTATCGATCGATCGGTTCCCCCTATTGCTCGGCGAACCTGAAGAATAGCGGCGGCTTCAAAACAGTTATCCATACCTCGGATAATTATTTCCGAAGCTCTTTCTGCTACCACCCACAGCAAAGGTGTGCCTAACAAGATTCTTCAAACTTTTACAAACTAGACTTTCGCAGGTATTTCTCTTTGCAAAAGTGTTGCTAACTCAGTCAGTAGTCGAAGCAAGTATCGGTACTGGCGTAGCGGGGTTTGCAACACTTTCTCAAGGATCAATCTCCAGTTACTGTTCCTTATCGCTGAGCGTGGCGGGAAGTCACGACCCCTTATCAGCGACCCTGCGACTCTCCGTCTTCTGCCGCATCGGAAGCCAGTGACGGCTGGTTCGCGAGTCACTTCCACCGATAAGAATCTCGCGTGCGGTTGTCTATACGTATGGACGGACCTAACCTATCCCAAACGCTCGGGGCACCGCCTAAGCCTGGCTGCAGTCCCTGCACGGCCGACCACCGCAACGTTAGCGTGGTCATCAACCCCTATGCGCCGCGTAAATTCCGCTGGACGGAACGTAAACACGGAACACTTCCGGCGAGGTGTCGGATGCCTGGGGCTCTATCTCACCAAGATACGGAATCTAGCGCGTGAATTAATGAAGTACACGAAGCGAAGGTGCCTTGGACAGGTGTCGCGGAACGGTGCACGAGGAATAGGTCGCTGATTTCAATGGAATGTTGCGCATAAACAGTGCAAACAGAAATAACGAGAGTGGAAGAAAAAGGAAGGTTCCGTCCACGTGGACCGGGTAAATTTAATTTACGAAAAAAGGGCCCCGCGACTCCCGGTAAGGTATGCAACCTATTTCAAGATGGACACCACCCACGACTGTCTGCAGTCCCCGCTGGGCCGACCACCGCAGTGTTATTCCCGTTGGTGTGGTAATTAGTCTCCCGAGCCACGCAAATGTTGCGCGATACGTTTCCACCGCTATCCCGTGAAAAGACAGTTGGGCAATGCGCAATGAAGAGCACTGGAATCAATGAAACTCGAGGGGATCTTGCGACACCGAGCGATTATTAGATTAATCGTTTAGAGCTCGAGGGAACGGAGCAGCGTTGCATAATGAACGGCAAGGGGAGCGCCGTATTTCATCAGGGACGGCCACCAGTAATCGTGCATAAATATTCGTGAACGTGCTCTTCGGCTTACAGAAACAGCCAGCTCGCAGGAGATCGCCTGGCCGATCTTCCTAGCAGGCTGTAAACTTACGTATCCCCGTCGATCCTAGAAAGCCGATGCGCCCTGGCACGGAGAATAAGAGCGTTCCTAAAATTATACGATTCTACAGGCCAGTGAACCCTCGTGAAACTTTAAGACTCCGTCTGCCACGTAGAGACTTCAAAACGACCAGATAAAACGAACGACTCCCCCTGCCCGAGACGAACCCACGAACACGCTGACAGTATGGTCGAGAAACCGCGAGACAAACTTTCCCGAAACTATTATTTAAACGAACGCACCAGGCAGGACGGGGCAGATGAGAATGCGTAGCGGCGTCCTACACAGGAATCCCTACGTTCGCTGGATTTCGCGAAACGTAGCCGTTCGTGTCGCTGACCGAATCAAGGTCGTGCAACCTTGACACGGCGCTTCGAAATCTTCCTCCTCTCCTCGTCACACTCCCACTAATTCGTACTTCACCTTCAGCTACTTGCTGCCGCCTACGCGGCCGATACCGCTCCCCCGAAACTCTCCGCACCTCGAGCACTGGATCGTCGGACTCCGCGGAGAAACAACCCCTCTGTACCTCCTTCGACCGGTTGCTCGCCCTCGTAGCTAGTTTCCCTGCGCTTTAGCTCCGCGAGGCACGGGAACCGGTTCACTGTTCGCGCACTGTGTGACTGCCAGCCGCAACACTGAGCGGGCACAGGGGTGGCTGGACGAGGAGGGTGCACTCGGGGGACTAGGCGGTCGCGCAGGTCGAAGGACACGGGCTCGTTGGAAGCGGCGAGCCCGTGAAAAGTCCGCTCGGTTCGGCTGACCTTGGCTGGGGTGTCGGTGTTACGCGAGCGAGCGATCGCAGGGTGGGCGCAGGACACAGGGGGGTGGTTAGTACGAAAGCGAAGGATCGAAAACTAGCGCCTAGCAACAGCGTGTCGCGGGAACGACGCGCGTTCGTCGTCTCCTCGGTTGCGTCAGGTATACGTTTTGCCGGTTCAAGGGGAGCAGGCGCTTTGCTGGGTGCGGCAGGCTGCGCCGCGACGCCTGGCGTCCTTCCCCCGCTGCCACAGAGAGAGAGAGAGAGAGAGAGAGAGTGACTGCCTGCCCCCTCTCTCTCTCTCCCGCGTCGAGGCCTCTCTCCCTTCGTCCCTGTCTGCCGGCCGCCCTCGGTTCGTCGGCCGCCTACCCTCGATCCTGACACGGCTCGCAACCCCCCCGACACGCGCACACCGACGTGCAGGCACACGTACACGGGGCCAGGGGCGAAGTTAACGTCCGATCGCGCCGGGCCCCCCTGCGAGAACACGGCCACCGTCCATTACTGTATCCGTATTATTTAGCCGCGACGCCACGGGCTTTTTGCCGGCCACCCGGCGCATTTGCATCGAGCAGAAACGCGCTCCTGCACGGGGATCCAGGCCCGCGTGGCCACGCAGGGGTAGCTTCGGCTTCGCTATCCAGGAGACAGGCAGGGGCAATCGCGTCGTTGCGGTCGCGAGTAATCAATGCCGGGGCTGCAATTAGAATTGGGAGATCGTGTGCGGGTTGGCTGGCTGCAACCCTCCAGCTTGAAAGAAACGGGCAAGCAATCCCTCGAGCTTTGGGGCGTCACGCGGCGCCCGTCCGTTACGAAAGGAACGACTTTCAAAGAGGGTGGTATCGCTTGATACTAAGTTCGGCGAGAGACTGTTCTGTTTGTGCACGAGCATGGACGCAGGTTGAAACTGGGACAGTGCTGTGGAGGCTCGTACGTTCAGCAGGGTGACCTTTCGGTTTGGATCGCATTTTGTATGCAGTAGGGTGGGCTAAAGTGCCAGGAGGCAAGGGAAAGAAAGATCGTCCTCGAAACTTTAAATAGGAGCGGCGGTTGGGGGCGAGTACAATTTCAGCCGAGGAGAAAGAGCTGCCGGATATAAAGGGACAGAGTTCGTTACGGGTCCAGGAAATGTCACTGTCTAGGGGCATTCGAGTGTCCTCCGGTCGTGAAACTTTATAACTTTGTCCATCGTTCGCGGATACCTCCCAGAAGCAGGCGCATCTGGAGGGGGCACTCGCGATTCCTCGCGAGTTAGCGGCGCGTAATTCGCCGGCAGACAGCCGACGAAATATCAGCCAAGAAAGTTGAAACGCTTGCCAGCGGTGGCCGCGTGCTCATTTCCAGCCCTGGACCGTGGAAATCTCCTGCCATTTGCGAGATTAGTTTCGCAGTTGGCCAAACTATCCGGAATCAATTCCGCCGAGCGTTCCAACATCGTTCCGTGGAAACGACTCGCATTTGCGCTAGTCACGATGACTCTATCCCGCGTGAGAATGCACCCCGCCGTGGAAGAACGCTCGGAATCGACGGCTCCTGGAGAGGCCAGTTAACGCGGTGACCACGGCGTGCCTCGCCACCGCGTATAATCGAGCAAATTAATTTGTTAACTCGATTACGAGCGCGCAGTGGCGTGGTCGCAGGACGTTGTCGAATAATCGGAGCTCGAGGGCGTCGCTTCCTCCCGACTATCTGGCCCGCCTGCTCCTCAACGTTACTCCCGAAATTATCTCGACAGCCTTGTAGTGAATCGGACAGAGCCCAGGCGGTCGTGTTTTAACGACGTCTGCGAACGGGCTGAGAAAACAATCGTTACCCTTCCCTGCCCTCCCCCCCCCCAGACCAGCTAATTCGCCCGTCTATTTTCACGAACAACGCGATAACAAGAGGTCTACGCGATATCGAGTGGCTGCCAGCTCTAGCTTCGACCCTGATAGCAACCCTCGAGAGCTGCTCGCTGGAATAGCCACAGCCCCCGCTCGAGCCTATGCACCGCGTATACAACCCTCCCTGCTGCTTCCTGCTACTATATACGAATGGAATATTCAGCCGCGATCTATACACGCGTCACAGCGCGGCCAGGGACCAGGGAGCTCTTCAAAGTCGTCCGGCTATACCTATGTTGTCCACGTGCACGCCGGCGAATTTGGCCAACTGGAACTTCGTGCATATTGATCTGCCGGAAGAGCGGCGTGGGCGAAGATGACGCGATTCGGGGCTTTCGCTCGAGTATTTTCGGCTCGACTATTAAAAAAATATTGAAAATCCCGGCTCTCGATTACGCGGATCAGTCGCGTGCACGCCGGTGCACGTGCAGCGGGGTCGATTTAACGATCCGATGCGGTACGAGATTATCGCGTGGACAGATGCAATCCTTTTTGTAGACAATTTAATTATCCCTGGATTCGCCTGTCGCGCAAGAGTAATGCTCTTGCCAGGGGTAAGCAAGCGACGGAGTCGACTTACGGGAATCTGCTTCGCAAACACGTCCCTCAGCTTTTCAAAGAAACAATGGGGGATCGTTAATATTAAATTCCCAAGCAAGCGAAGGCAGCAACAGCGATGCTCGGCGAAAAGTTCGCCGGAGCCACTTGGCGCTCTAAATGGAAGCGACGCCCTGAAATCAGTTCCCCGGGAATCGGGGGAGTAGGGGATGCTTTGATTCTTCTCTGTCGCCGTAATATTCCGTCCAAATAACGTTTGCGGGGGCTCGATGTCGGCGCGTCCCGGCGAGACGAGACAATTAAGGGAGGAATGGAGAAGCCGCAGCTCCGATAGGTACACCGTTCGTCCTCCTCTATGATCCTAATTCGATTTATCCCATCGATCGCTTCATTATCCGCGAACTAGAGGCGCTCCAACGAAGTATCCGGAAGAATCGCTCGAGAGAGAACGAGAGAACGGAAATACGTTTAAGATGCAATAAGTTCTGTTGAATTGGGGGAGGGACGAGAGAGAGAGAGAGAGGGGGGGGGGAGGAAGCAGGATTAATTCTTCTGCCTCTTCCTCCTCTTCTTTTGTTTGCAGTCGCGTGCACGGCCAGTCGATTCCCTGGAAATTGAAGTTTCCTCTACGGCGCCGGCGGCGAACAACAGACGACAGGAAGAATTCGTAGGTTTCGATACCGTCGCTGGTATCCCAGAATTCCCGGCACGTACGTAATCTTGACGCGCCTGCATCCTGTACGACAACTTCGATTCGGAATAATACCGCGGGGAAAAATGACGTCGGGGAGGCACGATCGATCCCCCATTCCCCCAGCCCCGCCAAGTATTTTCCATTCCACGATAAAGAGGAGAATTTTCTCGCGTGCGGAGAGAGGGACTTGGTCGAGCGGTGACGCGGGAGGGTATGTATACCTCTTCCAGCGAGACGATAGTTTAATTTCGGCGAAACGGCGGTGGTAGGGGTGTAAGAGTGCGCATCATCGGTACCCCTCGAGCTTCGACCCTCGTTTCACCCTAAGATACCCCCGATGATACGTGCTCGGACAAAAAGGGATCCTCTCTCCCTCTGCGTGTATATATGTATACATCCCCGATGCAAATTAACGCGCGGCGAGAGGGCACAGTTTTCTCCGTCTCTCGACCGACCCCTCCCCGTGCCTGCCGGCTCTCAGCCCGTGTCCATTCGTCTCCTTCTCTTTGGATCGGGTTCGTGAGAACGTTGAATTATCGATCCGTGGTCTGCTCGGAGGCTTCGTCGCTGACAGCTGCCGCGAGCTTTGACGAGAGGAAGGAATTCGCCTCTAAAACAGCTGGAAGAACGGCTGATCGACTCGGGGCTGGAGAACGCGATCCGAACGACAACCCTTGGGCGACGTTGATTGCGAAGATATCGTGCAACACTAACCTATTTATAAAAACTAATTTCAACCCTTTGCGTAATCACGACTCATCTGGAGAGTCGGTATAGTATGATTCTGCCTCATTTACGCAGCAGTAATGTGAATATATTGGACGAGGCATCGCTACGATAAACTAGCGTAGGAGTCTTTAACGCGTTCACTGAATGCTGCTAGGTTTCGAGCGTCTACCAAGGCGTCCCATCCCACGAGGTGTGCACGACGAGCGCTCCTCGAGTGGAGCATGGTTCCCCGGCAGCGAATTTTTCCAGCGAAGAGTTTCCCTGGGTAATTACACGAGTGGCTGCACAGGTCGGCCTTGAACTTCGAACCACCGAGCGCCGACACGGTAGAACGTAGGCATTAGTCGCGGCGCGGCGACGGAACGCGCTCGAGGAGGCGATATACACGCCATCCGGTCCGCGGTCGACGATGCACCGCGATTCTCCTATCCGCAGCCACGCGTCCCCTTATCGTTTTTCCTGCCTGGCCTGTTCGTTTCAAGAGACACGGTAGGATCTCGCGCCAAGTATATACAGGTATATGCGCAGCGCGAGGCACGGAGTATCTATATTACGCCACGACCCGCTATCAAGAACCCTGAGATTATCGAAGCTCAATAACAGCTGATCCGATTAGATTTTGAATGGTCTTAATGGATAGCTTGGGTTCGATTTACATCAGAAAAGTGTGTTCGTTTTGTTCCTACGTGCCTTATGAGCTGAGATATTTAGATGTAAAGTTGCAATTTGCCGAATTTTATGTTCGTAAGATTAAGAATCGTCATCGTCCTCTACACTTCTAGGCAAGAGGGGAGTACGAAAGGGTGAGGAACGCGGGTTTCATTGAATGCGGGTTTCGGTCAATCGCGTAACAAATCGTTGTCACGTGACAGCCAGACAGAGAGCAGATCTGTCGAGGTAGTGTCAAACAATCGTAACCTGCCAAGTGTCAAATAAGAAAACTTGTTTTAAATGTCACGAGTTTTTACACCATATAGGAAACTGAATTATTGTCTCAATTAAGAAGGTAAATCGCCAAAATGTATAAAAATATATCTGCTTCGTATTATTTAATACATTTTTATCTTTGTACCATTGTGATTTTTTTCTTTGTATAAATAGCCATTGTGATAATTGGCGCAATTGTTGTATATCGTTACTTTTGTAAAGTTAAATATAGCATATTAATAAATTTATATTAATTTACGACAATGTTTTTAAATGGAATTCTTTTTGACGAGATTATATACTTGGCGCTCTTTTTTGTACCTTTTTTTAAAAAAGGTAATTTTGTGGGGATTATTATTACACCGGGAGCAGGGTACAAGGAGAAGGCGAGATGGAGAGCGACGAGAGACATTGGTCGCCCGAGTTTACGAAATACGCGTGTACACCGTGGTACTGGGAAAATTCATCCGCACCTCTGAGTGCCCGTTATCAATCGCTAATTGGCCGAGGAGCTCCACGGATTCTCGAAATCAAGCCACGGATCATTAATTTCTTCCGCAAAGCGATAGCAGTTGGTTCTTTATTAGATCGCCTGACCTGTAACGTTATCGCGACCGGCGATAACGCCACGCGTTCGCGAATTTACGAACCGTTTCAAGTGTTACGGGGGATTATGAAACGGCGACATATAGATCCAGCGGATCGAGATCGACGAGCATTGTCGATGGAGATAGAAAGAGAGGTCTTCCTAGTGGCTGTCGGGTGGACGCCTCGATAGCACAGATGATAAGCACGCGCGGTGTATCGCGTAAGAGCAGAGGCGGCCCGTTGTTCCCGTTGCGCACGCCGCGAGGAATAATGCGAACCGGGGCGTAAATAAAACGAGCCGATAGATCGCCGCGTAACCGTCCACGGACAAAAGTATCTCCAAGTTCATCGAACTAGCCGCGTTACGCGGCCTGACGATACCGCCCGTAACAATGGGCAGCGCGCGTTCCTCCCATTGAAAATGCGCGATGCGCGATGCCCGGCACCGGCACCGGCTGCACGCACGGGCACTTTCACGCGAGCACGCTTTCCACAGGTCACGTGCCACCGTGACGGCCGCTTTCCTCTGTTTCCTGGACGGAGCACCGTGCCACCGGGGACCGCCGAATTGGCTACGATGTCCGATGAGGTGATCTACTTTGGGGTCTGAGTTCGAGAGAAGACTCAGGGAGTGGTATTAGGATTCCTTCTCTCTAAAAGGCTCTATTTGTAATGGGCCCGAAGGCAAGGGAATTTCTGATCGATGAAATGAAAGAGGATCAGTGGAGATAAGATCGTCAGACCGTTACCGATATCTCCGATCGATGGTCAAGGTGTATCTAGCGGCCATAAACGACGCTGGATGCCATATCGCGGTACTTCCGATCACCGGTGCTGCGCACACCGACGGCGGTACGTACAGACCGCCATGCCGTGACGAAGGTGCATAGCGGTGGTTTTGAAAAAGGTGTACGTGCTATCTCGCAGCTGCGCCCTCATAATTATGCGCCGAGCATATTCAGCGAGTGACGACGGCGACGATGGTCTAACGCGCATCGAATTCTACACCCTTTCCTTTTTCGATCTGGCCACTGGCAGGCTATTCGAGGCACCTCACCAACTCTTCCTTAAGGTAAAAGTACCAATCACTGGACACGTCCCAATACCTGGACACCAATGACATTTATATTTTTACTAAGCTTCATAGAAAGTTTAGAGCAATATTGTTAGGAATATATGTTATTTTGCAGCTTGATCTCTTATATAAAAAATTCAGAAAGCCCTAGATGTAAAGTTTAATATATTAAACAGTCTTTAAATATCGGAGGTGCGTGCACTCGAATTCTGCGTAGATTTCTTAAGTAATTCTTAAGAAAAATACAGTTAGTTGTTAAGGTGATAATAATCGATATATAATGTTTTTCTGAGAAAAAAACGTATATACAGAATCTTAAGAAGTTTCGTGTTACATACAAAACAAATCATTCATCGGTTAATGTTGATTTTAATTAAAAATATACGTGTCCATGTACCGGTACATAATAATTTTGTCCTCTGCACGCTGTCCCAATAACTTAACAGTCGTCCAGTCAGCATTTTGAACGCTTAGATGAAGTCCCAATACCTGACCGCATTGTCGAATCGGTAAAGTGTCTGTGTTTTCTCAAATTCTTGTACATCAAAAGTGTAAATACAAGTATACTGTACATAAATTAACAGTTTTTTATTTTCAAGTCATATTTTTAGTCAATCGTCAAACATTTATCTGAATATTGACAATTTTGTTAAAAAGGACATTTATTTTTAATCCATTTTTAAGATATACAACTTTGATATCCTTAAGTGTCCAGTTATTGGTACTTTTACCTCACTCTAGCGCGTTTCGCCGCAATGCCGAGCCGAACACTGGTCTCGACTATCTCAGAGATCGGACGTACATATATACGCGCCTTTGATTCCGATCGCCACGAACAAGTCACTCGCGTTTAATCGAAAGAGGCGCTGGTGGAACGGGGAGGAACGGAGCAGGAGGATAAAGCTCGCAGAGGGAACAGAGACATCAATGACGTCGCGATCGTATCCGCGGATCGAGTATAAACGGTTTCACGTGCATCCCCAGTCACTTCCCCGGAGGCTGGCCCGCCTGGGTCGAGCGATTCACCGCGGGGTGTCTTCGTTTTGTTACGAATTTAGCCGACCGCACCCCTCCGCCTGGCCGCGAGCTTCGGAACAAAGAGTCGACGCCGGGCGTTTTTTCGCCGACTTGTTAATCGCCAGCGATTTCGCGTCTCGCGGGGCGAGCTTCCTCGGAAACGTGGCCGTTATCCGACCGCTCGCGCTCCTTCCTTTTTGCTACGGATTTAGAAGCGCGCAAAAGCGAGCAGCGAAACGTGGGGCGCAAGGGGAGAGGCGTGGCCGGTCCTCGCGCGTTATCTACAGGAAATAACGCGGCTCCCGATCATCGCTGCGCGAGAATGATTACCCGGAATGGGGGCCGCGCGACCGTGTCTCGTGGAACGCGCAAAACGTCGATACCACCGCGTGGAATGGCGAACAAACGCGCGGTGCATCCGCTCGGTACACGCCTGGAATCGGAACGACGCGTCGAGACTTTCTGGTCGGCCCGGCACGGTGGTCGTTTAGAAAATAGGCGCGCACGCACATTCGCGTCGGCCGGGCGATCGATGCAAATCGGATGCACATACAGTGCCGAGATAAAGTATTGGCACTCCGCACCCGGACGAAAATGAAAGTAATTCTATACTGCAAAATACTTTTTCACACGTGTTATTTATGTTTATCATTACTTTGAAGAAATCGTTTTATTGCGTCAACTTTTATGTGTATATATTCTAAAACGTGCACGGTATTATTTCCACACAAATAAATTCGTTTTTTCACTCATTTTCCAGTATAGAATTACTTTCATTTTCGTCCGGGTGCAGAGTGCCGATACTTTATCCCGACACTGTACGCAAGGCGCCATCGTTTTACCTACAACCGCGTCCAGTTGCGCCTCGTATTACGCGACATGAACGGCGTGGAGGAAGCGTTTTAATGATATGGAAGATACTAAAAGCGAGGATGATAAAAATCGTGGCGACCGGTGGATTCGCGTGGCCGCGTTCCTTTGCGAGCGTGTATATCGATATCCGCGGCGCTTATAATTGGGCGCGCACGGACGCGAGCGAGCTCGTCGACGCGTGAACACACGCGCTGCACAGCGTGTATCTCGTCGACGTAGGATACGCAGAAGCCACGACCACAGAGACAAGAGGCTCGTGTATATAAATAGCTAGTTAGGGTCGATGGACAGGCTAAAGAGGCGAACGCGAATCGTGAGAGCGAGAATTCATTCACCTGCACCGGCGATCAGCGGGATCGACGATGCTCGACGATGCTCGACGATGCTCGCCGGTGGTAACCGTCTCCTCTCCCATTCGGTAGAATTCAGTTTGAAGTATCGAATTCTACTTCGACCCTGTTTCCTGTATGAAAATAAAGTTTACGTGGCTCTGCTTTTCCAAGCAGAGATCGGAGAATAATTTTACCTACATCCTCGAGTCGAAAAGCAATGAATATCGAGGAGAGAGGCTCAAAGTATAGCCAGTAGGAGCGCGAAGACGAGGTATCCCGTCGCGATTAAAAGTCAAAAATACGCGAGGGGTGCCTGGCGTTTCGCGCTCATCCGCGTGTTTATCGCCGCGGAGAATATTTTCGCCCGGGCCTGTTTCTACCTGGAACGTTCGGTGAATCACCGTTCGGACAGATGGATGGATAAAAGTCTAATAGCCTCATGGCATAGCGTCATAAAGAGGGCTTGCTGGACGCGTGGGAGGAATCATCGTGCTCTGCAAAGTGTCCCCTTTCATTAGAAAACTGCTGTGCAAGCGGAGTAGAGAAGACTTCGGTGCAATTGCTTGAAAGAATGTACCCACGTGCGGGAAGTCCGGTATCGAAGCCACGCGGCAGCTTCGGGAGGCGCGAGGAAGAAAAAGAACGGAGCGTTTCGGTGTCTCGGATCTCGAAGCACGGATCGATCGAGCGATCTCGTCATCGGGCTATGCCTCGAATTCCCGTTAGACGCTCGAACGGTCTCCGTCGTCCACCGCGAACTTTCAAAGTCCCCTGGGATGTCGTGGGTGTAGGTGTATAGAGGCGAGCGGGGAGACACCTCGATCGAGTGTCCTCCAACTGCAGGACGTTCTCGATTGTCTCGGCCGCGTGTCAGCGCGTCGGAAAAGCGGGACGCGTTCAACGAACACGCTTTTCACCGAGCACCGATGTACGCCTGGGCTGGGTGCCATTGTGCTCGGTTGAAACGCGAGCAAACAGTTGGCCGCGCCGGCAAAAGTTCGCCCGCGGCAGAGAGCGGCGATAAGGCGACGGGGAAGCGGCGTTTTATCGAAAATCAGACGACCAGTCATCGAGCAACGCGGAAAAAGGCGCGCGCGCTGCCTTCGCACCGGCAATGGCACGGAAATCGAGTGGGCCGTTATCGCGCGGAAAGGAAAGTGTCCCGAGGATGAAACAGCGGCGATTGCGTCGCCAGCGGAGCGGACACGCGCGATCATATTTATATTCATATATATTCGGCCCCATGTTCTAACGACCGACGCGACGCGTCACATCTTCGTGCTATTGCTTCACACCGAATTAACGCCACTTTGCGCGGCTTCGGGCGGCGACCAAGTGGGTATAAAGGGCTGGTAAAAATACGACGATTATTTTCGGAGCGGCTGGTGGAAGAGGGTTGCTGCGATCGCGGGGAGAACTCCCTGTGCACGTTCTTCGAGCTCTAGCGGTATTAATTCTCAACGACTTCCCGCCACGCTACTTGGAACCGAGAGGATCCGCTCCAATTGCCGTGTGCAATTTTTCCCATCGCTATCTATCGGAAGTTCTAGATTCTAGACGATCATCGTGATCCATCCACTAAATCGACTGCAACTCTATCCAGCAGACTTGCGACCACTCACAGTATCGTTATACCTCCTGACGATCCGTTGCCCGACGCGGTTGAATCGCGCACAGATACTGTCACAATCACCACTGCTCCCTTATCGCACGCCCTGGCGGAACGTTCCGCGTAATCGGCGCGGCACGCTCCGAGATCGCGACGGTCGATCAACGCCCGTCAACGGAGAACCGTCGAGATAACTCGGGGGTGTAAGCACCGTTTCTTACGCGTCCTCGATGCAAGCAGTCTTGCAGCAAGCCAGCGACTGTCTCTTCCCTGAGAGAGAAGCTACGGTGTCGCTCGCACACGCACTACTCGCTCACGCGCTACCCTCTCTCTCTCTGTCCGGCACACCGCGTCTCCCCCCATGACACACCGACGGCTTGCCATCGCCGTTTCCCTCGCACTCATGCGCGCGATTCATCCACTTCTCTCGCTCCCTCCATTTACCCCCACCTCCAAGGAAACCGTGCTACTCCCTCTCTCATTAACGTCATTAGCGCACATTTCTCTAGTCTACCTTCCATTCCTACGTTCATATTTTCCCTTTCGACCCTTTGAACGAGGGCCGTCCACGCCACCGATACTGCGCTATCGCGGGGGTGACGCGACGACCTTCCGACAGGTGCGTCGGTGTCTCGAGAACAAGATCGGAGCACGTGCACGGTGTCCCGACATCTGCAGTTCAATGGATGTTGGAGGTAAGCTGCGTCGAGCGATTGCAGCGGTGGAGTAAATGGTTTCAGGCATATTGGCCTTCAAAAGGGGTGCGGTTTCGTTATCTCGGGGAAGCTTGTAAGCGGGATACTAGGAAGAGTCCTCCGCTGGACGCAGTCTACCCTTTTTTTGTTGCGAGCGACTTAATATTGATCGCGACTCCCGCGAGCATGGGAAACGCAAATATTTGACGGTGATCCCCTAGGTGAATTGAAATTCACGGATGAAGTCTAGTGGAAAACGGAAGGATTAGGTACACAGGACCACAAAATTTTTTTTCTAATATACACAAACTCGACCACCCGTCCTATACGTATTTTGGGTCGCTGGATTCGAATCTGTTACCCGTTTTGGTCCATCACGTCTAGTTTTTCGGTAAATTACAAAAAACTGTTGTAAACACGTTAAATGCCATAAAAACACAACATATCCTATTTCAACAAACTTATAACGTATTACATGTTCTGCGGTCTTGGGGTTAGTAG
Organism: Andrena hattorfiana; assembly: GCA_944738655.2. NCBI lineage: Eukaryota > Metazoa > Arthropoda > Insecta > Hymenoptera > Andrenidae > Andrena > Andrena hattorfiana. The sequence continues at coordinate 454,636 of OX122894.2, forward strand.
ATTAGAGAGTTTGACGTTATAAGATTATGGAAATAGAATATGTTGTGTTTATATGGCATTTAACGGGTTTACAATAGTTTTTTTGCAATTTACCGAAACACTAGACGTGATGGGCCAAAACGGGCAATGGATTCAAATTCAGCGACCTAAAATACCTATAGGATAGGTGGTGAAGTTTATGTATATTAGAAAAAAAATTTTGTGGTCCTGTGTTATCCGCGATGGAAACTCGAAAAAGCGGGAACATCCAGGAAGATATAAACGGAAGAGGGTCCACGGTTGGGCGGTTCGAGCGACGCGGGGCTCTATTGTCATGCGAAACCCGAAGGGGGCTTTTTTTACGAGCGCAGGGCTAACGTCAAGCAGTCACGTCCGCGCCTCACCCCCGGCTCCGCGGGCATTAAATTCACCTACGAACTCCGCGGCGTCCTTTTTCATTTGCACAGCGGCCGTTCGAATAAGATGGATGGCCGCGTCAGAATCGTTCGTACTTTTACGCTCCCTTAAATCTACGAGCCTCGATACACCCGCATAGCCACGGAAACATAATGAATTATCTTTGGCGCGAGTGAATCGATCCCCAGCTAGGACACGCCCTGTAATTCAGACAGAAAAGAAAGAACGATTCGAAAACGGCCACGTGAAACCATCGACACTCGTACCGGGGTTAAAATCGTTGGACACGCGACGAGAGTCGCGCGTGTAACGGGGCGTTCGTGATCGGACCTGTTCCCTATAATTAGGTTACCGTGTCCGAAAGGAGTGTGCAGGGAAAGAAGTTGGATGACAGAGTGAATACCAGAAAGATTATGTGGGTGCTCTCTAAACCGAGATTAATTGGTGAAGTTATTCTTCTGTTACTCTTTCCGCGTTCTTTCGATTCGAAGGAAGCGGAGGGTTAGCTGTTGACTCTCGGGGCTACCGAACCTGGAGTACCGCGAGGACCACCCCAACCAGGAAATGTAACGAAAGAAGACAGTATTTGCGGAGCACCAGGATCGCAAACAGGAGCGATCGGAGGCAAGCTCGGTAGCTCAAACATCGAACAAAGCTCGACAGCGGTATCCAAGGAGTATGGACAAACAGCCAGCGTTTCCTTCGCGCTGACTCGTTACTGGGATCGATGGAGCCGCGCAACCTCCATTGGAATAATCATAAATCCCTCGCGAACCCGCCAGAAAATTATCGCCGATTCCCTTTTGCATGCATAGAGCCGGGATTCGCCCGCGTCTCTTGAAAGGCCGGCAAAAAGGGAGAACGGTGGACGCGCGAAGGGAATTGAGTCTGCTGGAAGCAGACCACACGCGTGCGCCTAACGTAACCGATGGCGAAGAGACAAAATCCGAGGGGAAAGAAAAGCAGCGTGTCACCGTGTCTTCCTCTTCTCCTCTTCGCTTCTTCGCTTCTTCGCTTCTTCGCTTCTTTCGCCGCCGGTTTCTCCCCCTGCCGGGGCTCGTCTACTCGCCTCGTCCCATGGAAACTCCATGTTTGCCACCGCGTGTCGACACAGCTGCGGGGCGACGCTTACAGGCTCCAACGCGATCAGCAATGGAAATGACTAGCAACGAGCCTGCCTCGTTAACGCTCTATTTTACCCGACGCCGAACGACGATTAATATTTATGCCTGCCTTTTTACGCGACCACGGTCGCAAAAACCACCGGAAGCCGCGTCGAACAGCGCGTGATCATAGACGCGATGTGGCTTTAGGGCTCGTGGCTTTGGTGTTTGACGAGGCAAAGAGTTGTGTCGCGCTTTTGGGACACTTTGGGGACCAGTGGCGCTAAAGGGGCACGGGGCTTTGGTGGTTTTAGAAAGATACGCAAGAGCGGGGATAGCATAGCCTAATTACCGTTTGGAATTTTCGCGGCAGTGAATTGTCAGCTAGATAACGCGAAGACAGAGGTGCCAGGAATCGTTTAATCCGAGACGCGTGGAGGCTGGTCACGTCCGTATCATAAACCCGGTTCACGTCGGTGTCCTTAGCGCGGCGCGGTGCCTCTGAACGAGAGAAGAAGACGAATCAATTGAAATTCATTAAAGTTGATGCTTATAAACCGTGATCCCCGTGGCTGGCAGTTAGCAGAGAGGCCCGTTACTTTATCGTGATTCCGATCGGCTATTAGCCGCTTGAGAATTCTTAATTCTCGAACAATGAGTGCCGCCGCGCCGCGACGATCCTCTCTCCCTTGGAAGATCCCACAATAGTGGCCGTGGTTGAGTCACCGCGTATAAAACCACCACCCACGATAGAGCCGCGTGTAACGGTGACAAGAGAGAAGTAGGAAAAGTAGGCGGAGGAGGAAGAAACGAATACGAAGACGACGTTGCCCGGCCACGGTGCGAGCACTTTACGCCAATTTGCGGGCTCGGCGTGCTGAAAAGGATGTTCCTGATAATATGGAAAACGTTGAACTCCGCGGTATAAGGTCAACCGAGTTCGCCGTTCCGCGGGGCTGGCTCACAATGGCTAATAGTATCGCGACCCCCGCGACGCCGCCGCCAGAAGAAAAGCCGCCGCGAGACCCAGACATCCGTTTGCTCGTGGAAAGTTCGCTGATGAAACTACCGTAATTGCCTGGTAACTGGATTTCTGGACGAGCGAAACGAATCGCGACTGCAACGCCCGGCTTCTGCCTTCTTCCGTAAAATTGTCTACGGTCGAGTGCGACGGGTTCCGTGCTTCCACAGTTCTAGGCTGGACGAGTCTCGCCGCCTTCGAACTGCTCTTTTTATCTCGTCAAGGGAAAAGTGTTAGCCAGGCTTTGCGAGCCTGCCAGCAGCTTACGCGGCAGCTTGGACCGCTTCTATAGACCAATCGCCCGTTTCAGGCTCGTGCTGCTTCAGCGATGTCGGGGGAACGTCCCCTGCGGTGGGCAAAATATAGCCGAGGAATGTCTTGAGCGATTGTTTCGGGGTCTTTTGGTTGAAACGTTTGGAGCTGGAGGAGTCGCGGACGCTCGATCGTCAGGCTGAGATAGAGAAGGAGAGCGTGGAAAACGGGAAAAAGGAAGTACCCGTCGGTGGTTACGCCAACGAGGAGGACTGAGCGTGGCTTGAAGAGTCGCGGGACTGGTCGCGTCGCTGTCCCCCGTTTTTCCGTCGTTTCACGAGTCGCGGGACTGAACTCCAAGGTACGAGGGCAAGACATTTCGAGAGGTGTCGGAGGAAAACTTCGCGGGCTTCAAGGGGAATGGAAAGTTAAGGACTCTTTTGTTGGGTAACGACGAAAGAAGAAGTTTCTTGGTTGCGTCGAATGAGAGGAAATTGGAGGCTAACTGTGGCGTGGCGATTCGACGAAGGCGATTAGCGTATCGGGAGGTAGACCGTGGAAATTCACGTAACGTTGATTAACGAGACCTGTAATTAATCGGTCTTATATCTCACGGGCCTCGGGCCGGAAAAGAGAAACGCGAATCCTTGTAGTTCTATCGGGAAGCAGCGTTAATTACCGTGGTAAAATTACTGATATCATCTCGGTAATCCGGTTAAGACATACCGCCGACTGCTGCCGCGGCAAATTATTCCTCCACCGGAAGCTCTCAGGGAGCGCTTCGCGTTTCACGTTTGTCGTCCCGTGTGCTTTCGACCGTTTCACCACCGCAACCTGTCTATCGGGGAAACTGCTAACGATCCTCGTCTCCACCATCGCTCTTCTTCGACGGTTCAGACTCCTCCACTTACGGCTCGAGATTAACTTCCAAGATCGCGCACCTTGCGAGAATATCCGTAACGCGTATACTTCGAACAATTAACATTTCATGCGGGAACGATCTAGATCTCGTTCTCCTCTGGCTATAGCTGAAAGCCACTCAGCTTAGAGGCCTTGAGAGGCCAGTGGATTTCGCTGCAACTGTAGTTAGGAGCACGTTAACGCAATTAGAGTCGTAAAAAGAACGTCGTCCCTGACTGGGAGGTTGTAATTAACAGCCGTGATTTATCATATCGGGAACGCTACAAAAGATCACGAAATTTAAGACGACCGAACCGCCTTATCGCGCTTAACAGTGGAGGCAAAGGACTAGCGGATAAGATAAGGGCGTATCGCCAAGGATAAACAGCGAGCCACGACAATGGTAGCCGTGCACCCTGGAGCTTCCGGTTTCAGGGGGCAGGAAAATAAAGCGTCCCGGTGCACTCCTGCGCGACGTCAAGATAACGAAATCGGGAAGATGAAAAAAAAGAGGGTGACAATGGCAGCAAGCGTGGATGGCGGGAAGCCGACAACGATGACGAGCTGCCTTCTTAATCGCGATCCTTCGTTCCAGTGGATCGATTTAGACTGGAGGACAATCGCGTGACCGGAAGCGAATGAGAACCGCCCGCCGTGCCGCGGCCTACGTAGGCGTTGTACCGTGTTTCCAGTTTGTACGAGACTCGTCTCGCAATTCTGTCGCCGATAAGGAAACCTCGGAGTATGAAACGTGCGCAGAAGTCACTGCATAAAAGCTCCTTCTGCGATTGCCAAAACTAATCTGTAATCATCAGTACCGGTGAGTTTCGGTGGCTGAATGTAACAGATCCTTCCGTGGATCTAGAAATTACGTAGACGTCTAGTGCCCAAGAGCAGGGGATACTGCTTTCAGAGCGATTTGAAAGCGGTCTAGTAGAAAGAAGGCGACAGAACCGGGGGCACGAAGTTTCGATTACGTGCGCTACAAGTTTGCAGAGCATGCGCCATTAACTGGCCGAAAACGGCGGAGAGGGATCGATGGTGGATATCGCGCAAGAAAAATTCGCTGAACGCGCAACGTTCCGCGTGCCATTTTTCACGCGCCTCGAAAGGGGACGTCTCCCCCCGCGTCTGATGGAAATCGTGCTCGGGGAAACACGCCACCCATTTTCCCATTATTACAGCACCGTGTTTCCTTTAAACGGGCCAACAAAGGAATCTCATCGCGACGCGATGCCACGGTCTAAGGGAGATTTATCTCTCCGCTGGCCGCCTCGGTGCACGTACCATGAACTTGCACTGCGTTTGTGCGCGCAGAATGGGACACGCAAGGCCCTCCACCCATTTTAATTCCATATTACCCTTCCCAACAGAAAAAGGGGGAAAAAAGTAAAGGGATTCGAGATCCGGCCCGAGGTCGACTCCCTCGACTTGCGGCTCAAGGCTGGAGCGTGTGACATGGCCATTAAAACACAATAGATCATTTCCAGCTGGGCCAGGTATGTAATTAAATACGATATAAATGCGCACGGGAATCTCCAATCGACTTCCTCCGGGCTACCGCCTCGCTTTTTGCCCCGAATCTCAACGAGAACCGAACCATTTGAGTTTTCGCGATGCGTTACCGCCACTTCAATCGCACGCTCGCGTAATCTCGCGTAATTGCAGTATGTATTACGCGCGCAACGTTCCAGTTCGTTGGAACGGATCGAATTCTTCGTTCGACGGTGTTACATGATCGACTATCGAAGCACGACGGGAAACAGAGGGTATCCTCTCGTCGCAACGTAATACTCTTTATAGAGGATAGCTCTAGGAACTATACAATCAAGCTTTCCTTAAAAAAAATTCATTCAACGTAGCCTGGGGTGAACGGGTCCCAAAGGACCGCATCAGTTGATAAAAAAAACAATTACAGGCGACCTTACATTTGGGTGGATTTAATCAGCCCTGGCGGGTTATCGAGCGAGATTACGTAATTTCCTAGGAACAAGATCCTACGCGTTTCTTTCTCGTCCGTGAGATACCGAGGAAGGCTAACGTCGGTTGCATCGCTATTTCCCCTCCCCATCACCAAGGCTGTCGTGTCGTGGACAGACGCGCGGAAAAGGTGACGGCGAAAAAAATAACACCGCGAGAGACCATCGCAAATTCGGGTGGATGTTTTCCACGGGCCCAGCGAACAGTCGCAGGGCCGATCGATAAACTTAATTACGCGCGACGAGGACGTTCTTTCTATGATCCGTAAAATCCTAAAACGAGCCTTCCTCGACCTCGTGAAAACAGTGCCACTGGTCACGTCATTCACGCGGGAGATAATGATAAGATAACAAAAGGTGGGTGGAGTAAACACGCTAGACCGAGATTCCGAGAGTCAGATTCCCAAACACTCCTAAGTCCTCCCAGGGGAAGGAATTATTGGAGCAACGCCGCGAGAAAAGATGGAGATAATCCAGGAGCGATGCAAGAATTCCTCTTGCCACTGTCTAGCAACGGTAGCCCCGATTGCTAATCGCACGTACTCGATCCGAAGCTACGTTTTAATCTGTTTCGCGCATCGATACTGTTTCCTTGACATCTCTGCGAATTACGCAACGCCTATTAATGTCTAGGACGACACCGTGGATTTCGAAAAGCAGAAAAGGAAGCGGCACGGGCAGCGTTCGGTGTCGTCGGTCGATGTTAGAAATGCCATCGTCGCGGAAAGGAAATTCGCGTCGTTGGTCGTTTCGTTTCGCCGACGCCTGATGCGCCTTACAGCCCAGGCACATCGAGTGAAAGTACCAGCGAAAAATGGGAAACGAAAACGGATTAAGAACGCGTGGACTTATTGCTAGACCGCGGGCAGAATGTTGGTTTCGGTGGAAGAGGATGGTGTCCTGCATAGGAGGTGACTCACAGGATGGCAGGAAGAAGGAAGCCCTTCCTCTCGCGTAACGATTATCTAAGGCGTCCGGTGTGCCATCCCGTCGCAGCATTTTATGTAACACGACTCGTGTAATCGCGATCCTCTTTCGCCGGCGTGACCGATACACAGGGAGGCTCAAAGATGGCCTCTCCTGTCGTTCGCTTATCAAACTTTACTAGTACGCTGCTTTAAAAGGTGCAGCTTCGATTTCGGTCGCACCACTGGCGAATATATCGGTGGAGAATAGAGGGAAGGATGGCGATGGGTACTCACGATAACGACGGGTGCCGCAATAGTCCAGTGATCCGCTTCGAGGCTCTCCCGTATCAGCGACAAATCCACCACCTGATCCCAAACTTCCTGAGATTGGGGCACACGTTGCACTGGCCGGGACCGACTGTACACTTGTCCTATATCCGCGGGGAAGGAACGAAAGCGTCGCGTACGATTAAACGGCGACCAAGATGCCGTGTCCGGGGAAGGAGCGAGTAAACAACGCGCGAAACACCCGGGTCATCCGCGGATTCGATGGTTCGCGATCAGTTGTCGTAAACACTGGCCGCCATGCTCTCCCAGCACCTGTCAATATCAGCGTACGTCGCCGCCATCTTGCGGCAGTGACGCGGCCGCGATTCTTAGCGCCATCGAGCGGTTAATCGCGCAACTACTATGTTTTTTGTTCGCGTTATCCAGCGTAGTTAAGTTGGAATTACTGGTTTCCATTTAGCGACTGGAATTCTGGAGGGATATCTATCTTCGGGGGATAACTGTTCAGAAACTGCTCCCTCTTTTATCTTAAAATATACGTATACAGTTTATTATTGACCATCGAAGCATGTGTTAGTGTCGATAGAAAAAAACGATTGTCATGTTCGATAATAAATTAAGGATACGATGATAAGGAGGATAATTGTAATATGAACGCACATCACATGTCAGGGGGGCAGATATAATGGCTAGATAGCTTTTCCTTACGATTAGAGTAGGGGTATGTTTCTGGGACTATGGTATTACCGTAGCAAACAGCGATAAACAAAATGATGCAAGGATGATGGGACACCTAATAATAATAATAATAATACTACAATAAATAAGAATGATTTACCGGCGATAGTACTTGGGCGAAGAAGATATCGAAGGAGCTAGTACGCGGGCGCACGGTCGGGTGTCTCGAAACACGCAGCACAGCCTAAAAGTATAATTTTATTCCACATTCGCTGTTTATTTCTCTCGAGTGGGTTAACTGCCTGTTTTGGAATGACCTGTATAGGGACTTGTGAATCCGTGGCTGGTCGAACGCGTAATCGTTCGAAATGTCGAGCAGGTTCCGTGAAAAATTGGCGACGGCCGCGTAAAACTACAGTCTTGGTCGAATCGGTGATCGAGCAGACACGCTCGATTACGCAAAATAATGAAATAAGAATCTCCGTTGCGGTCGATCAGCGGGCCTCATGCCCCGAGCTAAGCCAACGAGATACTCGTTCCTCGACAAGTCGTTTAGTGATGAAATTCCGTACAGGTTTCGCGAGGTTCATCGAATTCCATTTCAAGACGAACTTAAGATTAATTCCTCGGCTCGCGGGCATGATTATCTTACAGCAAGATCGCTCGACTCTTGAACGAACATGCCCCGATCGTTTTTGTGATTTTTTGCTTTTAAAGAATGATCCGTCTTGAAATTGTCAACCTTCGATAGAATACTTTGCGACAGAGATTTCGACACAGTTGGGAATCGATGGATCTGATCTAGTACAGGTAATTCTTGGGCTCCTCGGTCGGCTGGCCGCAGACTCCGTGATACTTTTTCGTAACTAGGCTCCGACTGCGGCAATTCTCGATTTCCAGGAAACACTCGTTGCTGTAGGTCATGCCGTCTGTGCCGCATACAGGATCGTAGTAAGGGGGGCAGATCTTTTGGCAGCCACGGAATAGGAAGCCTTGAACGCACCTCTTCATCGGCACCACGTACACGTGTTTCCTAGGCAGATTAAAAGGGGGAACGGGGATTCGTTTGCTATGTCGTCACTCCACTGGCCCATGCCAGCTGAATCCAGTCCAGTCAGGATTCGAACCTTGAATAGCTGCTCCTCTAATTCAGCTATCCAGGCCGGTTGACAGATTATACGTATACCCCTCCCCGGGCTTAACGTTTGCAAATAGCTGCCACTTGCGGGCGAAAGCGCGCAAACGTCCCGAGGAGATGTAATTTCAAACACAATCGCCGCTTACCCGCAATTGTCCCTCTTCATCTCGCACTCGTTGCGATAGAGCTTATTGTCGGAACCGCAAACAAACTGCCGCTCCCCGCTGCAGATCTGGTTGCAGAGCGCGGTGGTGCGACAATGTTGTGCTGGAACTTGAACCACCCTCTGACCGCACGTCTCGCGCCGCAGATGGCAAAGGGACCTGAACACGAGCGAGTACACGCATGACGCATCCGCGGAAACTGATTTCTCGGAGGTACAGGACGCCGAGGGTCGAGAGAGTACGAGGGCACCCTGGAGATCGTCGCGTACGCAGAACGATTGACGATCGAGCGGGCGAAGGCTCGACGAGCGAGGCGGACAGGACGGGCAACATTCTTAGATGGAACGAGTCGGGTTAGAGTTTTGGGAATGCCTCGGGGCAGGCGGTTGCCGATTCACTCGCCCTTAAATCGCAAGACTCTCGGCGCCGGACGTCCTGGAATCCAAATAACGCTGTTAATCACCGGTAAACGTTCCCGTCGCTTCCACAAACTGGTTCCTCGGGCACCTCGCTGCAGTCTTCGGGGCACTGTTCGGTCTCCTTCAAGGTCATGCACTCGCCGACGTGAGCCAATTGAATGCCCTTTCTGAAACGCGACCACGACGACAAGGGTTAATGCGTGATTGATATATCGCTAATGACCAGAGCGAATGGCGGTCGGGACGCGGATAGGACCGGCGGTAATTGCTTCCGTTACTAGCAATTACCGGCCTCCTTTATTTCTCCGAGGCTGCTTGGGACGTCGAGATCGCCGAGCGGATCTAACGCAGGCAACGATGACTTACAGGCAGACCGCCACGTTCAGGTGACACTGGTTCGGGTAAGTGTTGGCGTCGCTGCCGCACACTGGGTCCACGTCGCTGCCGCATCTCTGCTGCTGCTTCGTGCACTTGGTCAGCCGGGGGCGACACTTCTCGAACTCCACCACCGACACCTTTCTCCTCGCCTGCCTGCAAATGTCCGAGCAACAACGATCATCCACGCTCAGCATCCACAGCGACGAATGTAGAAACTAAATCGAGAACTGACCCGCAATTAATCATCTGCATCTCGCACTCGCTCCTGTACACGCTGCCGTCGGAGCCGCAGGTTGCCACTTCCGGCTCGCTGTTGCAGTCCAAAGGGCAGGCGTTCAGCTGGCTACCGGATGTCCGCTCGTGCGATACGCAAAACGACATGGGCACCTCGTACACGTGCTTGCTGAACGACGGAGCACGATGAGAGATGGAAAAAGCCGGCGAGACGTCGCCGAGGATACGCGGCCACTTACCCGCAGTTCTTCGCTCGCATCTTGCAGGTGTTCGTGTAGAGGATGCCGTCGCTACCGCAGGCAGGCTTGGCCCCACGCCAGCAGGATTCACGGCAATGTCTCGTGGTCTGGCAGTGCTTTTTGTTCGTGCGCACGACGCCCTGTCTACGGTCCGAGGGAAAAGCAACGAATCGTAGAAAATCGCTGGACCGATCCAGTTAGGTCTAATCGCGGAATGGAACTGAGCAACAGTGCGACGATGAAGCTGGTAGGAAGAAGCGCCGGAACTCCCATGGAAAGCAGGCGAACCAGAACACCAGTTCCCCGTGTACTTACCCGCAAGTGAGCAGCTTCATTTGGCACGTGGACTTGTAGACGTTGCCGTCGCTGCCGCAGATCGGCCCATCGAGGGGCGCGAAGTCGCAGGACACGGGACAGTTCTCCCTGTGGGCGGAGATGTTGTTGCAGGGCCCCAGGTGGGACAGCTCGATGCCCACTCTGCAGACCTCGACCCTGAGCATGCACTTGTTGAGATAGGTGCGTCCGTCGGTGCCGCATACCGGATCCTGATCGCCTGGGCAACGATGCTCGCACTTGCTACCGGATGACCTCAGGCAGGCGGTTTTCTCCGTATTCACGGTTACGCCTGTGCAATTTGCGAACCACCGATAATTACCCCCCTCCCCGATACGCTGGCCGCTCGATGCAGCCCGGGCTTCGGACGAGTCACTCGAACGCGCGAAACACACCGCGCTCGTTCTTAATAGATTATCATCGATACCGCCACGGGGAGTAGGATTTAAGATCGTTCCAGGCTACCAACGAGGGAGCCAAGTGTCTCGAAGGTAGCCGCGATGCGCAGACCCCCGGATGGACGTTGTAAAGCGACCGTATAATCGGCCGTGAAGGTTGATGCGCGTACACGCTGTGCTGTACTGTGCTCGTAATTGTTATGCTCAAAAGAGACTCACCTTTTCCACACATCTTCTTCCGCATTTCACACTGGGATGCGTAGATCACTCCGTCGCTACCGCACACCGGCTCTCCGCTCGGTGGACATATTCGGGGACACGCACCGGTCGCGAAATCTGCACAGAAATCGTCATAGAAGGATATTAATCAACGTACCGTATCGACTGAGAAGTCGATTCATTGAAATGGGAATAGTTTGGTCTTCCTTCCTTCCAACCATCAACCCCGTGAATCGTAAAACGAAACAACATTTACTGTTACTTCAGTTTATTACGAGCCATCCAGACGAGCATGGCGTTGCCCAGTAAGCCAGCGGTCTTGGGTTAAGGTAATGACATAATCTTAATGATAGGGTGAACGTGTACGAGGTGGGGTGTGGAAGAGGCCAAGTAGAAACAGCGCGTAATGGACTGACGCGCCAGCACGGTTGCGCTGAATTCTTCGAATGGTTTCCTATGAAAAACGAAGCCCACGGACGATTATCTTTACGCGACGAGTCATCGAAGGGTGAAAGAGCTATCATCAAAGAGCTATCGAAGCAATAAGCGGATAAATCCTTGCAGCGATATGCCGCGCGGAGAAGAGGATCTCCACGCGGAACTCACACTTCAAGTCGTAAAGTATGAGATGTCTGAAAATGATGGAGAACGGGGGGGGGGGGGGGAGGGGCGAGGAAGGGACGAGATCGCCTCGTCGCGATCTTTTTCAGGGGAACCGTGTAACGTTAAAGCAGGAGATTCTGTCGAAACTTTAATTGCTTCCTGCTGACCCTCCTCGCGGATATCTGCGCGCGGCGCGGGCTGGTCTCGGTCCAGTGATCGCCGGGTCAACAGCACATGCACGCATACAAGCGAGATTTACTGTGGCCGTGTACGTGCGCCGGCTCGTCGCATAATATGTAACAAATTATAAAATCGAAGGGTACAGTTAAAGATAGCAGAGGCGAGGCGAGGCGCGGTCCGCGATACCACGGGCACCGCATGGAAGCGCCTGGGGAATAATTTAAGCGCGGCTCGATCACGCGACTAATCGCCGGCAGATGCACGCGGAACACATCCCCGCGATATAATTCAGGCCCCGTTGCATCTCTAACCCGAGATAACGCCGGCTGCACGCGAAAAAGATGGTATCCAGCGAGTGAACTCTTGGGCCGCACCGCGCCGCGCCGCGTCAAGCGAACAATACGATCTTAATGGACGATTAGTCCACTCCTCTCTCGCGACCCGATAATTTATCTACGATCGGAGTCACGCATCGCGCCCCGCTCCGTAAGCGGTCTCCCCCGATCGGTGGCGGAGAGGAAAAAACGAATCCGCGATCATCTCTAACTCTCTGCTCTTGTTTCGCGTAACGATCGACACGGGCCTCCTCGGGATACAATTTGCTGGAATCTTCGTGCGATCGATGCCGTCCGTGGGGCTCGATAATTCGCGGCTAGCTGAATCGGAGAATCTGCCCTCGAATTTACAAAGTGGACGAGATAGAACGATACGCATTGTAATACAGGGGACCGAGGCTCTTCCTGGCTGGCACGCACAAAGACGCCGCGAACATCGCCTCCGTCACGCCCCTTTTTCACCGCGTAATAATCGAGTTAGCCAGCTCCTTCCTGCTTCTTCGCGGGGATCCAGCGACGGCGGTACGCTAATAATCGAATACAAGGCGAGATAAGCGTTGGCCAGTCTCGCGAGCCTCCGTAATTACGCTGATTACGATTTATCGATCGCCTCGTCTCGGCCGATACACCTCGGCCGCGTTATGTGCGTGCGTGTTGCGACGATATCTAAATTGAATTTCCTCCGAGCGTCTACGCTGCCCGAGAGAAGAAGCTGGCTCGCGACGGTGGCAAGGAGGATCGTCCAGACCTTTCGAGGAGCGCCGCGCGAATTCTACCATCCGCGAATCCTATAGAGATAAGAGACGGAGGAGGATGGAATGGACGATCGCGGGGAAGAAAACGTGGATCGCAACTGTAATGTATTAGGTGGCTGAACACTCGAGTGAAGCGAGGGGAACGAGATAGAGAGGAGAGAAGCGGAGGAGTCGGATTCTTGGCCGAGCGGACGTCAGTTCGCCAAGTGGACGCGCGATTAGCGCGTTGACGGCCGACAGAAGGAGGTGTCCGTCACTCCCACGAGCGCGATTAAGTGAATCAATTATGCCAATAAGGGAGAACGTCTGGCCAGAAGGGAGGGCGCGGGGGGCGATTGGCGGACAATGCAGATCGAATTATATCCGCGCGCAGAACTCGTGCGCGCCGGCCTGCCCCGGCTCTCGCGCGTGCATGCAATGCGCGCGAATGCACAATGGATGCACGCCACTTGAGGGAACGCAGGGAGAGCAGCGGAGAGAGGGTATGTGACAGGGAGAGAGGAGGAGAGAAATATGCGGGTCGGTGAACCACGGCAAGGATGCTGCTCCTTGGATTTTTGTCCACGAAACCGGGGCCCCGGCGACGGAGGTGCACGAGGAGGAGGGACACGGGGCGACTGCCACCGCGGAGATCGATAACGGGGAGGTAAGGATCTGTTTAACAAACCGGAACGATTTGATACGAAAATAAGCCGTGGCTCGTAAATAAAATGAACGATGTACCGGGGACCAGAGCGCTTGTTCCTGTTTCCCCGTGCCGCTATTCCCGGAGACACCGGCAGAAAAATGATGGTTAGATGGGCCGGATGGATGTTGCGGTTAGAGGCGCGCAACGGTCGGCAGGGCTCGCATGACAAGTCGCCCGATTCGAGGGGAAGATAATTAAGGGAAAATTCGTTCGCGAGCGCCAACGGATATACGCAACCTGCAAAGTAGATGAAAAATCCTCCCAGCTGGAAACGAGATACGTCTCGCGTGCCACCGCCAAGAATTCATCGCGCGAAAACGAGCAACGGCGGTCCGCGAAACCGCCGCGGCCGCGGCTATCCTCGACACTCCGATTTAATTAACGATGCAACGATCGGGTACGTTACGTTCTCGGTAACAGATACGCGGGCATTGCGAGCGCTGCGCAGGAATACTCCTCGACACCCGTGCAAGTAGAATACCTCCGGTGGTCGAGGCGTAAATGATTAACAATGTACAGCTCAAGATGGATTACTCGAACCGCTGGTATCTCTAATGTTATCGAGAACGGATACTTTGGACGGTTCCTTTGCGAGCTGCGCTTCACGCCATTCTTGCCCTTCGTGACAAATCTTTACAGCCCCGTGCGAGAGCCACGCGATTCTGGGGAATCCACTCAGCGAAAGATCGCCCCCTGGGTGTATCGGTGTTCGTGACCGGTTCGAGGGAAGACAGAAAAGGTCGAGCAAAAGCGGGGACCAGTCGCAGCGTGAGTAATCCATTAATTCCGGCAAAGGATCTGGCCGCGCGCGATCGCGTGCGGGGGACAGCGATCGCGGGCAGAGCGAGCACCACGGACACGTAAATCATTCGCAATCGATAGCGTCAAAATCGCGGTAAGGTCGTTCGTGCTCGGGGGCTCTGGACGCGGTTCGTGCAGCCTCTCGGTGTTGCTGGCCAGTTTATCACCGCGAAACGATCTCGTCTTCCTCATAGCATTGTCCCGTAACCCGTCCGCGCCGACTTCCATTAGCGAGCCTTTATTTCTGTCGGTGCGCTGATTCCGATGCGGTTTCCTCCCACCAGAGATCGATCAAGGAGGAAAGCGTCGAGAAACAGGGAGGCTTTCCTCGCCCTTGCTTCACCATACCTATCTCGAGGTAAAAGAATATCGATTTCAAAGCAAATGCGCGGTAGTCGCCATTTCAGTGTATCAGTGGATCTCGTGCTCTCTTTGCCTATTGTTCTGATAACGTTGTAAAGAAGATTTATCGTTACCTGCACCGCACCGCTCCGCGAGAAGGAGCGAGGTTTCAGTGTCCTCGGTCGCCAAGCAGAGCGCGCGAAACCCGAAGAACGACTTCGTTTCGTATTTCGCCGGTCGATAAAACCGACATACGTTTCGCATTAAAAGTCATGGGACAATCTTGTAGCTATACTCGCGGCAGATCGCCGATACGCGCGCTATCAAAACAGAATGATCCGGTCTGCGGAACGACTAATTACAACTTGGATGGCCGTTGCTAATCAAAACTGGTTCCGCGTGTGTCCGGACCGTGCCGGTCGAGAGGAGGAAGGGAACGTTACGATTCGCTCGGGCTAGATTTCGGGCGAAACAATGCTCCTAAATGCTAATCACGGAGTAGGTACCGGTACATAGCCGATCTGGTATAACTGTATACGAAACGGGGTTGCGTTGCAGGCGTCCGCGAAAGAGTAATTAAATTCGTAAGTGCCCCGATCGATGGGAAGCTTGAAGAAATTCTTAGGGACCGATTGCGAGAGCTACCCGTGCTGCTAAAAGCACTCCTTTTCTCGCCATTGAACCCCCCGATGCCCGGAAGAAACGTGTCACGCGGCGTTATTGAAGTAACGCGAACGTCGAGGATCGTGATGAAGAAGATACTGGAGGCGCGTGGCCCTGGCGATCGGCAAAAACGCTGGTATGTGTGTCGCCGATCGGGAAGGAGCACGACAAACGCGACGAGTCGCGTTCCATAAATTGTCGGCGTCGGTTTAAGTGGCGAGTGGTAAGTGGAGTACTGGGGCGAAAAACTACCTCCCAGATCGAGCTCGATCCAGCTCGATCGAGCTCCATCTCCCACGGGCGAGCACGCAGGCGTGTGCACTCGCGACCACTCGCTGCGATCCGTTAGATCAGAGAAACCATCGATCGGGTCGTTCGTCCGCGATTTCTTTCGCCCTCCACTCGGAGCCGAAGCGGGGAATTCCGAGACGCAGGCGCTCTGTCCTCCTCAAGGGGGGGGGGGGGGGGGGGGCGGCGGAAAATTACGACGGTGCGTGCCTCGATTAACCAGCGAAATTTCCATCGGCGAGCGTGTGGCGTGCGATTCCTTTCTTCCTCGGCGATCGTGCCAGGACGAGTCGCGCGGGATGTTCTCGTCTTCGTTCCCTCCGCAGAAAATACCCCTCGATACGCTCGCTACCGTGCCAGGGAGTCGAGACCGATAGAATTTCGGTTACGGTCGCGGTCGGGGTCACCGAGACGTCCGATATGGCATTTACAGTTCTCTTAACCGATAACCGAGAGAATTTTTTCTCAGACTTACGGTCAACCAAAAGTCCAGACCGGTCAGGAATACGGTCGCGTTAATTTATGGAGAGGTTGGAGTAAATGTATGGAGAGGTTCGCAAAACGGTCAACCGAGAGTCTCGACCGATTGCAATACGGTTGACGCAAAGTCGGGAGAGATGGAAATGCGGGCAACTAGAATTCATCACCTCATGAGAAATAGGAAGAAAATAGAAATACGCTCGATTAAAATTTGTGAAACAAATTCTTACTATCCCTGTTGCGAATCGCAAATCGTTACTAAAATTATTTAGTAGGTTATTTTAATTATTTTTTATCACGTTAGCAACCTGGCCTTGCATCTTTTGGAATCCACAGCAAAATGCGAGCAAAAATATAATAATAAATAAAATCAATTAACTTAATTTATATATAAATTCTTAAAAATACATTTACGTCTTTTTCTAAATTTATTAAATTTTATAGATAATTTTATGAACATCTACTTTAAATATTTTTATAAATGAAATATTACTTTTATAGTCGCAATGAAATATTTTTATAAATAATTTTCAGAAATAATTTATATTTTTATCAATAAAATGTTTAGTTATAAATAAACAAAGTTAATGATAGATAAGTTTTAAGGATTAACAATTTGTTTTGTAAACAACAGTAGTCAATTTTCGGAAGTTTGCACTCTGATAACGCCAAAGTTTTTTCAAAAGTAAAACCTTAATGTTAATAAAATTTATGTGAAATTAGAGGGAGTTAGTTATTATTTTGATGGTTCCGAATTTGTTTCATAACCACAGTTGGGAATTGATTTCTTTTTGCATATCCCTTTTTGAAACTACGCTATACTCGTAAACTTTTATCTTTCGAACTATTTATCGTATTGCATTCATTCTTTTCTTTTTTAATTTAGATTATTCTGCCTATTCACATAATATTTTATGAAATTCATTTTTGTAACATCAAAAATATAGACAAATTCTTATTTTCCCAATTTTGTCTGCAACATCATATGTTTATTAAGTCTAAATAAGTATGACCATCTTTCTAGCCTACTGTCTACAAAATAAGTTTTTTCGTAGGATGGTATGTTCGAAGGTAGCGGTGACCGATATGTGACCGGTCTGAATTTCGGTTTCTGCTTCGGTCTCGACTCCCTGTACCGTGCACCCCTCGATTAATCGTGTAGATTATTTGTTTGTTTGCTTGCGGGATTAGGTATATGAACGTTTACAGGCACGCTGAAGCGTGCTAATAAAAAAAGAAAGGAGGAGCAGAGAACCGTGGTAACGCGTTCGCTATCACTGTGAATTTAATAGAGCCTCCAAAAGTGTCCCTCTACAGTCTAAACTATCCGATTTGGTCAAAGTACCATAAACAAAGTTGCCAGAGTCACCGAAGGACAAGCTACTCCGAAACCACCGACGCCTAATCAGAGTAGCCTTGCACGGAGGCCCAGAAGACTCCTGAAAATTAGCGAACTTCGTGGAGACACGAGTTTTACGAGTCTCCATCAAGATCATCGACGTCGTCGCTAAGAAGCACCACGTCACCCCGCGCATTTTCCACGAGGGAGCTGGCTGCATTCCGACATACCCGTCGGACACGTGTTCCGAGTTAGATGAGAACTACGTTAACGCCTCGGTTACGGTAGGATCGCCGCGTGCTTCGGCCGCGGATCCTCTAAAGTCTCCATCTAAAATGTTATTCGACGCTCTGGAGCGTGGATGAATAATATTCGGCTCTGTCCGTCGCCAGCACCGTGACTGGACCGCTAGTGCAAATCAGGTGTTTGCATAAAAGGCACGGAACCACACGCGGATTCGTAACGCGCGGCCATATCCTGCCGAACAGTCGAACGAATGGAATTTCACGGTGTAACTGTGCGCGAGCCACGGACCGCCACGGTTGACGTTTTTCGCCTGGGATTTGTATAACGGGAGTAAGGACGGCGTGTAACGTTACCCAGCACGCGGATCAGGAATTTCGGGCCGACTCTCTTTACGGATTCGTCGAACCTTTCGCTACGAACTCTCCACGGAATGGTAATTCCGTCGCGACGAGCAGGCATCCGCGTGCGATCCCAACAATTCGACCGATCGAACCAACGATCGTGGATGTACTTGGCTCGCCGCGCCGCGCGCTCGCCCGTCCCGCAGGATGAGTTACGACGTCGAACCGCGCACCATTCCGCGATAGACGTCCGCGTAGCGGTAGTAAAAGCCCCGTGGAATCCCATAACGATGGTGCGCGTCCCCGTGTCCATGCACCGCGGGCAGAAACCTACGGACATGTAATTCGAGACTCCCTTCGCGCCGATCTCTGTCGGAGTTTTCATTGAGCGGCGAGGGAAAGGGAGAGGATGGCGACGAGGACGAGGCCGAGGACGTGGTGAGAAGCGTACGGTACCCGTACGCGCACGTACCGTTCAAGGAAATTGCGTATTAAAGGTAATTAGAGTAAAACGAGGTAAGAGGGACGGAATATTGAGCGATTAAGAAGAAACGCATCGCCGCGCACCAAGAGAAAGGGTAATTATCGTCGAAGGTCGACGTTCCTCCGCGCTAGGCGCGCGTCGATCGTTGAACTTTTTGCGCCAGAATCGCCTTCTATTCTCGACTTGAGGTATTAACTGGATCGATCTTAACAATCCTGTTATGGCCGTTGACAGCATGATCGACGCGATTATTCAAGTACGTGCTTTTAAACGAGAAATTTCACTTTTACGAGTGCAGACCGGGCCCTCGAGATATTACGGGCAAGAGGAAAAATTGTGGGAACCTCTCGCCGCGTAAACCGAACGAGATACGATAATCGAGGATTAATATCTTAGAGGTTGATGGAAGGACGACCCGCGGGACGTGAGTAAATTTAAAATGGAAAAATTCCGTTTACGTACTCGTTACCTCCTCAGCAATCGAAGATTAATACAATATCTCCTGCCAATTTGCCAGGATCGTACCCAGCGGTCTATTAGGAAGCTGATCGATAGCGTGCAAACAAGAGCAAGCGAATCGGTCTACCAACAACGAGTCTCGTTGCGTTACAAACGCTCCGGAGAACGGCCTCGACCCTTAATTAGCAGCCCCGTCATTGATAGCCCCGAGAGGTCCAATCATCCTTCGTTCAACGCGTTAATGACTGCCCGGCCGTGTTGGACGCGCGTCGAAAGCGACCTCGATCCTACTTACTCTCGGAATTACGACCGTCGAACCGCGAGTCGCGCCAAAAGTATAACTCTGCCGCGCGTTTACGACTGGCCGAGGTCCGCGGGACGTGTATGATTTAACGCGACCGGTTCGAGAGGGTCCCTGGAGCGGTATCCGCGCAGCTGGCCGAAGCTGAGGAAATTTATCGGCCGACTTGACGATCGGTAACGATCCCGATCATTCATCGATACGACCGGGCGAAGCGAAAGCTTCCCCGGCCGCGGACCCCGGCTATTAATTTCCAGCAACGCCTCTGCGGTTCGTCGGGAGAGGAGAGAGCACGAGAGTGACCTCGACCTTACCTCCATACCTACTTAAAGTCTAGGCCAGGGTTTCACGGCCCTCGATCGCGGAAAACGCAGCGGACGAACGGCTTTAGGCAAACGACCGATGGCAACGTGATCGAGAGACGAGCCGATGGTCGTTTTCTATTCCCCTATCTCTGACCGATCGCGGCGGCTTTCACGTTCGCGTGATTTCTCGCCAGGCAGATGAGAGGACGCGTCACACCTGCGGTGCTTGTTTTCTTGCCTCTTCACTAATAATCCAGAGAAATCATCGGGTATACGCGGAAGCCGGAAAAGTGGAGCGTGAAACCGACAGCTGAGATTAGATGGGCTCGGGTAATGTGCAAAATAAATACGTCCCGTTGACGCTAATCACTTCTCCTCGGTGCACTCTTTTCTTCGTTCTGGCTACTGGTGTTCGTCGACGGTGAAGGCGCAAACGGGACACGCTGGCGCCGCGCCGTTTCCACGAGGACGTTAAGTGAATCGAAAAGGCCTGGATCCCCCCGGCAATGGGGAGGAGCGAAATCTTAAATCCTGCGTTTTACGACCGTGTGATGAACACGCACGCGGGTGTAAAGAACCGCGAAGGTAGGTCGGAATGAGGAAGTTAAGCTTGGGATCTCCTCTATCTCCGCATTCATTATCGTTACGGCATCCTCCTGTTTCCCGCCTCGGTAAATGACCGTTCCCTAATCGTCCACGGGGAAAAACAGGGCAGTACGTGCTCCGAGGCGCTGATAAAACTATTCGACAGCTGCGGAGACCTTGGCGCCTCGACGATTCCGTCGATGTCGGTTGACATCGAAGATACGTGACGAGCATGTGGTTACCGCGCGGGCGTAAATACTTTCCCGCGTGAATACGCGAAATCTTTTATGCGCATAGCGTTACGAGCCTGCCGCCGCTTCGACGTACTCGGGAACTAAGCAAGTTCCATACCTTCGGAACCGTGGAAACGAGAGACGAATTCGAGGCCCAATGTGGTCTAGCGAGAAGGCCTGCCGGGTGGCTCAGGAACAGTTAACGGGGCAGGCGACAGGGGGAAGGGCGATACCCGTTTGACATTCGCGGGAACACGTTCACTGGGTCTTCAGGTCAGCGAAGTAAGTCAAGCATCGGCGGATGAGCCGGGGAACGGTAACGGTGCCGTTCCCGAAAGGACAGCCGAGACTGGTTTATCGATCGAACGGAACACGGTTCCGCGGAACCAAGGATCTGGTCGCGGTCCAGAGCTCTTCAAGGTTGACTCGCGAGCCCCGTTCCTTGATCGATCACTGTGCCCGGGCGACCCCGCGTCTCCCGGCAGCCTAACCAGGCGCAAAAGAACGAACAGCAAAAGCGACAGGGGGATAGACCGGTCGATTAAAACGGTGACTTCTGATTTTTCGGGGGAAACCTATCGACTCGGAAACGAACGGTGATCCATCAGAGCGGCTACACACGAATGATTAACGAGCCGATGGCACGAAACAGCGGATAGTCGTCCGTGGCTGAGCGATCTATACCGTTTCGCGTTATACAATTTTTCCAACCGACGTCAGCGTCCGCCGGTGGCACGGGACATTTGTCAATGCGAACGATCGCGTTTAACCGCGAAATACACGCGACGGGGTCCCGGGTCATTAATCGAGCTGGACAGAATCGCGGGGCTGTCGGTCAATACGCGTTGTATAATAAAGTAGCCGGTGCCACCGGGCAGACGTGGATCGTTCGGCGATGCTTATCGGACATATCGATACTCGATGCCAGCTTTCGACTTGCAAATAATAGCCGACCAGCTGGAGGAGACTGAGAAACGAGTCGAGCAGGTTGGCGTATTAATAGCATGCGTAAACGTGGGTACTAATAATATCCCGCGTAGATATCGGCTGACGTTACTATCGCGGTTGCTCGTTGCTCCGACGCGCTGCCCCTGGAACGGGGCAACACGGATTCGATTCGCGCAGGAACGCGACGGCGTTACCATTTTCGCGCCATACGCGCGGTGGAGGAAAGAAAGTAGGGCGCCAATGTTGCCACGGAATAAATTAATCAGCTGTCAAGTTACTGCCAAGTCTTCACCCTCCCCTACTTTACGTCATTCCCCGTCTTCTAGCGATCAAACGCTTCTCGGGGGCGTGATAAATAATTCCGGTCACGGGTGGTTAGCGAAGTTGGCGGGCGGCTGAAAGGGCAGACTCGTTAATAACGGTCACGGGAGGAAGAGGATCTTGAATTATGAAATGTGAACGGGGTACTGGCCGACCACAATCGCGCGGAATTTATAACTGAAATCCAACCCCGGGGAGTACCGTTCCGACCGCGGAACTATGTACGTACATATATCGCGTCGCTCGCGGTAATGGTAATTCATGCTCCCGAGGTCCATCTTTCCCAGGGAAGCTCTCGACCGAGCTCCTCTTCCCGGCTCGATTATTATCGAAGGGGTACGGGCGAGATGTGGACCGCGCGTTTCTCTTATTCAATTAACGCTGGCTGATGAGCCAGCGATGGTGGATGGCAAAGGAGTAAAAGGAAGGATCCTAATAAACATCAGGATGGACGAGATGACGATGGGAAATGAATGGCCCCTAGGCAGAGGGATCGAGGAGGGGGCGTGACTCGGCTGGTATCAACCCGATCCAAACGCTTCTGCTGGATGTACTAGATTCCCCGATCCGTTCCATTAAACGCGGCACGAGGCCTCATTGTAAGAGCGAGGAGGCGCGTACGTGCCCGACGTGAAAAATTGCTCATGAAAGAGATAGGCGGTATAATCTAATTCCCAGCGAAAGCCGCGGAGCCACGGCCGTGAAAGTGTTTTAATAAACGCGCCGCCGCGCCGTATCGAGGAGCATCCTGAACGAAATCCAAAGCTGTCGATTCGCTCCGCCGTGTACGACACCGCCGGCGAAAAAGACCAGCGCTAATGCGAACGAGGAACGTTTAATGAATAATTTACGTCCCCTAGCGTACCCTAGGAGCTGGTCGCAGAGCAAACACGAGCCGACACATACGCGAGGAAACTGTTTCCACAGCAGTTGCCGTGCGTCTGCTTCTCCAGCGAACGCGACGGTGTGTATGCATAACCGAGCACGCGGACGCCTTTCCACTTATACAATTAGCATAAGATCGTACTCGCGCGTCTTCCTCGACGGTCCACTCGCCGCCCGCTTCGTTCGACTTTCGCGAAACGGTTTACAGGCGGAAGCTCTTACGCGAGGAAATAATCCGCGGCTTTTCATCGGCTTCCAACGGTCGTCAGATGAAACGTTTAGGAATCGTTCGACGCCGTGGAAAAGAAAGGGGGACGAAAAAAAAACACGGCTACGTGAAAAGCAAGCTCGCCACGTTTCGGTGTCACAGAACCAGGCCGTACAAATATTTTCTAAGCATTTTCGAATAACGGTAACCAACGGCTGCCCGATCCTCGAAGAAAGGTGTTACGGTCCCCAGCCTGGAGGAGATACCAGATAAAAGAACACGTCTTTCTGTCAGAGACCAGAAATAACAGTTATTTTTTAAATTTTTTCGAAAAAAATCATTGAGAAAAAGTTCATTTTTATTCAAATGGAAGTCAATCTTCGTTAAATACTGCATAAATTTTCCGAAGTATAAGGTGATTAAAAAAATATTAAGACTTATCTGCTTTGGTTACTGATAACCGTTATTGTCGACGGAAATATTTTTTGCTCACTAATAACCGTTATTGTCGGCGGAAATATTTTTTGGTCACTAATAACTGTTATTGACGATGGAAATTGTTTTCGGGCACTAATAACTGTTATTGACGACGGAAATTGTTTTCGGTTACGAATAACCATTATCGATGACCAGAATTTTATTTCGGTTACGAATAACCATTACCGATGACCAGAATTTTTTTTGGTTACGGTATAACCAATATGAATTTCGGGAGTTTTTTTCTGGACATTGATAATGGTTATTCGTAACCGAAAAAAGATACTGGTCATCGATACTGGTTATTATAGTTAATATAATAACAGTTATTAGTGATCGAAAATAATTTCCGTCGACAATAATGGTTATTCATAACCAAAATCATTTAAAGAAAGATATTAATTCTTATACCATAACGTTTAAAATTGATATATTATAACAGTTATGGTCTCTGCTTTCTGTACGGGGCACGGAGGCGTGGTCGTTCCAACGACTTTTGGGGCCCCGCCGCGCCGGATCCGTTTTTCCCACAACGCGTCTCCGTTTCCATTTAATCGGCACGATTTCGATGCGCGCCAGGGTAATTGAGTTTACTTCGGTTACCGGTGAACAGGATGTCTGAGCGATTGTCCGTTATACGTGTAATTACGGGAGGCTCGCGCACTAATTGGCACGCGTGCAAACGTTTTCCACTTTTCTGAAAACCACCGACGTAATAGCCGAGGCCACGGCGACCAGCCGTGCGACGAATTAATTAACGAATCAACGTCCACGAGCGACCGTCCGAGCTAATGAAGGGGAACGATGGTTGACTGTTCGACGAATGGATTTATCGCGGGCGCGACGCTCGTCTGAACCCCCCCGGCAGATCATCAGGTGGTTGTTAAACCGCGTTTTAATAAACATAAGATCGGCTGGCTGAGTGGAGGCCTCTGCCCCTTTTTCCAGTCCGCCAGGCGAGCCCGACCGACCGCGAAAATACGTTTCATAGTCGACCGGACGACGGAGCCGGAGAATGCAAGCCAGTGAGCATATCCATTCTCCTCCCTTGTTTCTCCCCTATTTTCCTCGCCCACCCACATTGGTCGAAACGAAGTTCGTTCGCGAGAGCGCGCACCAGTGTCAATCGAATCTGCGACTGGTCGGTCTCCCCCGGTGCCGGGGAGAAGGCACGGCTAACACGGAACGGGGTCACGAGGATTCGAACACATTGAAAAGTCAGTGAACCGAGACCGTAACGCTTTTAGAAGATCATCTTTTATTGAAGCGCCTCGCGACTCTCCCGGTCGCTTTGAGACCGTTTTCAATACGGAGGAATCGGATGAACGTGCCACGATTTTCAATAGGGGGGACCCGACGTTTATTGCGACTTCAAAGGACTCCTTCTGCGATATCGACACGAAAAATAACGTTTTAGGCTTGGTTCCTCCTCGACCCCGCGCCGTTCGCCGTGATATTCGATCAGAGGTTGTTTGCTTCCGACACGTTCGACAGCGGGCGCAACTCTTTCCCCTATAGTTGCAGAATCGGAGAAGAAATGAAAGGCGATTGAAATGGAATACTGGAGGTGATACGAAAATCGTATTCCTTCGAGGGAAGTAGAAAATATTAGAAACGCTTTTTCTTTCCTCGAGGCGGGATGCATAAATTTGCTTCGTTCTTGTGTCACTCAGACCATTACGCGTACTTGCACGCACGCAACGGCTTCGCTGCACGCCATTATTCAATGAAATGCCCTCTTTGCGTACAGACGCGTAAAACAAATATTACACGAGAGGGAAATTTTTACGTTTCGCAGCGTCGCAGAAAGAAGTTCCACGGGAGCGTTCAAGCGTTCCAAGTAATCGTTCGATCTGTGCTTTAGAGGAACGCTCGATATCGCTAAGAGGCGACTTAAATTCATCGACGAGCTGTTGGAATCGCGTGATACGAAGCACGCCGCGGGTAGGTATTCCGTATTATTGCAAGTGGCGAGATTAGGAGTCAGTTGGATAGCGGATCGCACTATCTGAAACGTCAGCGGGACTTTATAATTCCCATCGACGGGGACTGAGCAATAAAACCGTGCCACTATTTCCTTTAGCCCCGCGAATTTCCAGAGTCGCTGGGTACGAGCGGGTTTTAGACGATTAGCATACTTAATTAGGCGCATCAGCACGGCGAACTCGTCGTTTTGCCAGTTATATGTGCCTGGTCGGCCACACTCGCCCTTTGCGTACTCGCGGCAACGTAACCCTCGCATCACATACGAATAATAAAACTGACGTAATCATAACGGTGAAAAGGAAAGCCGTGCTCCGTCATCCGCGGAATTGACGGGATTGGGGATGGAAAAATTCCAGCGGTATCGTTCAACCGTTGCCTGCGCGACGGCGAGTGCGCGAAGAGTCCTCGAGAGGAAACGTTCGCGTAAGTCAATTAAAAGTCGAGTGGAATAATTGGCTGCTGGCGTACGACGTCTCGTGGATCAATGGAAATATAAAGCATCGAAAGCAGCACTCGGGCGACGCCACTGTACCGCTCCGAGAGGACTATAGAGGGATACGTTGTACATGCAGCCAGAAAGGAAGAGGAAGGAAACTCGCCCCCGTGAGTCGGCCTCCTGCACGAGCCGTTGCGAGCGTGTAGGAGATTAAAACGAAAAACCATTGGTCCCGTTTTTTTTTTCTTCCCCCCTAGTCGTCCCCACCACCCGGCCGGCTGAAAGAGCATCGCACTTGGCCACGCAGAGATACCAGCTCCCTACCGAGAATTCAATGGGTGCCCTGACCAAAGCCATTTGCCGAGAAACAGAGAAAAAAGGAGAGGAGGCTGGACGCAGATGCAGGAACTGCAGCATCCCTCCGGAAGGACTTGTTTTCGCCGACGAAAAAAAACGGGTTCGCGTCTCTCCGTTTGCTCGCGATGCCAATGCCCCTTTGAACTCTTGCTCCTCGTTAAATGACCCACTTTTGGAGAATCAATTCGCCATGGAATCGCGAGCTTGCCATCGCGGCTCTTGTTTATCCGCGCCACGGAAGGGCTGATTAAAGGTTCAGGGGATAGGATATCGATATAGGGATGGGCTTTGCAGCCGCGGCTACATGTTTACTACTTAGCAGTGCTACGTTGCCGTGGTAATACACGCGAATGTGATACGCTACGATTTTACTCTCGTTCGAGCGACTGAGTGGCACGGGATAACGAATGGACTGTCCTTGGCGTGCCGAGTTGCTTTGTTTCTCAATTAATCGGCCGTGAAACCGTTGAAATTACTCGCGGCAGACGGGAACGAATTACCGATGAATCCTCCTGGAACGAAAGCACCGTGACCACCGTGACCACCGTGACCACCGTGGCCGTCGAGCAACCAGAGCGACTGGCAACGAGATTCCCCATAGAAGTGTCGCGGGTCCGAGCAGGAGCGTTCGCGGTAGGGTAGCGAACGGCAGAAAAGGCGGGAGGCTCGGAACGCAAAGGAGGTTGCGACCTGTTGCGACTTTCACCGGGGGCATAACTTAATGGCGATACCGACCTTGGAGGCAACACAGCAGGAGGATCCCGACGACGAGGGAGACGTGACGGTGCATCCTTCGTTTGCTGTCGGCGACGATCCGTTCGTGTGACGACCACGATCCTTGGAACCAGGCGGCGAGGCTTTCGCGAGACAACTTTCTCAAGTGCAACGAATTATGTTACTTCGTCGGGCTGCTGGTCCGTGCGCCACCGGTTCAGGAGGACAAGGCGATGGCAGCGGAAAAAAAAGAGACGGTGGTGGCGCCGTGAGAGGAAGGAGAGGAGGAAGTGTGCCCTCTTCGACCTCTATCGTCCTTCGAGGTCCACGAACGACTGAGGCGCACGAAGCGACGTCGGTCTGGCTATAGCCTCCCCTTCCTACTTTCACGTGGCGTGCTCCCGTTTCCACTGTAGGCGCGGACTGGAGAGCCTCTCCATGGGCCATTTACCATTACCATCATCGTCCGCGACGGCCAGTCAAACGATGGACCCACGGGCAGAGGGACGGGGGAGCGGGCAATGGAGGGGTGGGCTGGATGGACGAGGTGGAACACGAGGGGAGGAAGCCTGAAACTGAAGATCGACGAACCGATCGGAGATCGGAGTACCATCGTTTCTAGGCCACCTCTTCCTCCTCCACCATCCAACCTCTTGGTCTTCCTCTTCTTCTTCACATTCACGGAAACCACCTCCACCGCCTCTCTGGTCCCTGGTCTCTGCTCTCTGATCCCCATCTCGATTCCGGATCGTCAAGGGAGGATTGCCAATCGTTCTACCGCTACCAACCGACAAAATCTTAAACACCGAGCCCTCCCTAAGAATCTCCATGGTGTTCTCGGTTCTCGGTTCTCAGTTTTACAAGCTTCGAAACCGGTATGGAATTCGCGCGCCGATAGGAAGCACGGTTTTCCTTTTCAGAAAACAAGCCGCGGAGGATGCGAGACCGTGGCGAAGGAAACGAGTGTAAATCAATCGTACGGGGAACCTGATTGAGAAAGTTAGTCGATTAAGAGTGGGCAGAGGATATTGCCGGCCGCCCCGATAGAGACGCCAGTCCCCACGGCGATCGGTGGTCGTCGATTTGCATTTCAGCGGGTGCACTTTCTAATCGAACCACCGCGGGGAATTTTCTTGCTACAAGCGGCGACATTAGTCTCCTTTCCTACTTACATTCTAACCGCTAGTTTCACGTGCAGGCCGAGTCGCGATCGCCGCGGGTGGAACGGTCCGCGGTCTGCGTTCCCCGTCGCGTCCCCGTGGCTAATTAAGCGCAAATTTCCCGGGCGGCACGCGAGACGGGGTACACGGAGAGCGCGACTAATTTCCGCGAGCACGTGATTTCGAATCGAAAGCGCCTCCTCGAAGGGTGACGCCGTGAAACTACCGCGATCGTGGATTCGCTTTGTCGGCACGCGTAACTGCGTGCGTACACTTTCCTAGATTCGTGGAGATCGCGCTAGCCGCTCCAGTTTTGGCCGCTACGCCCGAACGGGGACGAAAAACCACAGCGTAGGTACGTATACACCGGTTGTTACGCACGAAAGTGTGGCATCGGCCCCCGAGGGGAAGCGAGACCGAATGCTAGCCGCTCGCTCAGGTTGCAGCGGTGCAGGTGCAGCCAACGCGTCCGTGGATGCTGCTGCAGCCTGCAACCGTCGCAGGCCAGAGGGCATCGTCCATCAACATCAGCTGTCTACTTATGTATCAGACTTCTGTCGCGTGGACTTTGCCATTAACCCACTTGCGCCTCTAACATGGTTACTTCGCTTAGAACAGCTCTAACTGTCCACGTCTGCTGAAGTGCTCTAGCACCAATTGCCCACGAGGAAAACAGTGATGATCTTATAGACAGGCCATAGTATAATTCCTCCCCGATCGACCGATGTGGAACGCGTCCTTGCGACAAGTGTCACCTTCGATCGGGTGAATCAGGTATTCGCAATCTGCCCCGCCGAGCCGCGACGGTCGAGCGGGCCAGGTGACCGTCTACGTGTAACGATTCGCATGTCTCTGCATGCGCTTCGCGGCGGCCTGAAAAACGACCAAACGGCCGAGCAACGACCTCGTTGCCGTGTCGTCCGCCCGTCATTACGAAACTCTGATTCTGCACAGTCCGCTTGCCCGAGCAATGCCACTGCCGAGGTCCTTCGATCCGCGGTGGATACACCCAGAACCAACCACGAACCGAGCGAACCCGCCTAACGTCTCGAATCGACCTCGAAGCGCGTGACTCCACCGCGAGTGATTTATGGAAATTAAAGTGGCCGTGGGACGCTGGAAAGATGGAGAATAAATGTTCGCCTTACGTTGATCCGCGCGACGCATCGGAAGCTCAGGCGACTCCGGCTCGCAAGAGTTACCCTCTGGGGGAATTGAATTTGAATGGGTCCATTATATGTTCTATAAACGTCGCTCGACCTCGCGGCTTTCTCGCGCGACCCGTCTCGTCCTTTGTTCGCGATCCAATTTTGCAATGAATCGCGATCGACCCCCTTTCCGTCGCGCCGTAGTTTTCAGGTCTACTCAAGACGGAGCCGCGTGGCCATGCGAAGGAAACGCTTTCGTTCGCGCGGGTGATTAAGCTGTTAGTCTGCCAGCGCGCGCATTGTTCCGTGCTCCCACAAAACGATCACGTGTTGCTGTTGTCGTTAGGGCTTAAACGCGTACATTTTCCCGAGTGTTTCCTTTCGACACGGTTCGATAAACCTCGAAAGATCAAAGAGCCCCATTACGGTCCAGCCTCGATCTACCAATCCGACAACAAGATAATTTCACGCCACGGAACGACCGGGCGGAGGTAAGGTCTGGGCCCGCGAAGGTGATCCACTTTATTTGATCCGGCGCGTGATCGAGCACCTGCGGATCGCTTTGGCCACGGTATCGTAAATTATGGTAACATTATCCTGGCCAGCCTGAGACACACCGTTACGCCGATTAATTAATATCCCCGCCGTACTTCGGATTCATTACCCGCGTCAAATCACGACGGAACGCTCGACGATAATCGAAGCACCTCGCGCTACGGACCGTTCCACGTGGCATCCGGCCCGATCGCCCGACAGTGCTAAGATAAATCAGATTAGTTTAACGTATCGATGAGATTTACACGCGACCGCGATAACCGATCGGAAACGTCGGGTACGTATACGTACCTACATACGAGCGTTCTTCTTCTTGCTCGTATCGCGATTATTCCTGGCATCGGGCATTACTTAGACCGCGACTTTACAGCCTTTAGAGCGGAGTCACGCGACCGGTACCGTACACGTGCTACGATATCATTACGCTATTCGCTATTCGCCGTTTACGATTCTAGCACCGTTAAAACGTCCACGAACACAAAGATCCGGCCGATCGATGGAAGAATATTAACCATCGTTGCGCCGTTCTCTCTGCTTTATACACGGAAAGCAGTAAGCTTCGGTGGACACCGAGACTACTTCCCCTCGAGTCGCTCGTATTTCATGCGATCGCATCGGATGGACCGGCGGTAATCGATGTGGACCAAGTTCGATCACCTGGGCATAGTTGGTTGAAGTTTAACGAACCTCTCTAAGCGGACGTCATAAAAGTAAATGGAATAGCGACCAGCAATGGGCAACGACAATAGTTGATATACCTGCGTACGCCTGTTTTACTCTGTTCGAGGGTGGAAAAATGTTCACGCGATCGAGAGGATGTACGTACGAGCGACGAGGTGAGCACGATGGAAAAAAGGAAAGCAGGTACTCGCGCGGACTGGGCCAAGCGGATCGCCGTGTAAGCCTCGCGAGCCGAGAATCGGCAAGAATTTCCATGTATTAAATAAACATTTCCCCGTTGTCAAAGCGAGGCGCCGCGGTTGTGCTACAGTGTCCCGTGTTCGTGACCATACAGGGCAACTCGTAAAGTACGCCACCAGACAGGGCGAATGCAACACGCTCGCAACGAGCCAGCATCGCACACGAGGTACAGAGTAGACCTAACATCTTACGGACTAGTGCGGCCCAACTTTGACTGCCTCACCGATCTAGAAATTCGAGACTGATTCTAGTGTCCTCTGATCATGAACCAAAGAGGAGATATAATAAGAGATTATATCTCCTCTTTGCATGGACGACGGGCAGTTGAAGAACTATTCCTGCGAGTAGTATTGGAAGCGAAGGGAAAGTGTGCGCGTGGAAATGCGTGTGACTTGTTTATAGTGGGACTGAAACCGTCGGCTGCAGCCGAGTCAACGATTCACTCAAATGCCAAGGTTTTTAATTAAATGGGGTGAAAACAGCACATTTTGCTAGTTTCGAATTTTTTTAAAAACGTTGTTACCAACCAGACGTCTCACTGTACCATTTGGTGAATAATGAATATCCAACTGGTAGCAGACAAGGGTTCTGCTTTCCTCGTTTCCAGCGCTCTTATTCGCCGTACCAGTTACCTACTCCCCGGTGGCTGTGAAGCTTAAAAAAGTGCAGATCGATCCCCTACTCCGAAACGTACATGGGAAACACTTTGCGGGACGTCACGCGCTGAGACATGTGTCTCATTTCGATCGTCGGTTAGGAGGCGCGAACTTTCCTGTTGCGTGCAGCTACTTTGCTCAGGAACCTGTTGATTTGATTTGCCCGCGGTAGCCGAGCGGACCACCACCGTACAGACATAATGCGATTGACACCTCCGACGTGAAACCGGCCTGTCGAGTCGCAACCGGCCAGCACGGAGTCGATGCGTGTGCGTGTATCTTTCTGCTGTCAGAGGAATGTGTAGCGCTGGGATCTTGGACAACGAAATGACGTTTCATTTCTGTCACATCGATTCCCTTCATACCTGCTTCATTGAAGCAATTATTGGTTCGCCTGCTGCCTGAGTGCAGATATAAGTACCTTGGGGATGGAAGAATTTCACGGCGAAGACGCGAGTGTCGTGCAGGTACGCGTGTACACACGCTGCTGGCAGAGATAAAAAATCGGTGTGTGCAACTGCAATTAGCTACCTCGGCGGTATCTAAAATAGATGTGTTTATGCCAGCCGTAATTGGATATGCTGATTAAGTGGCTGAAACATCTACGATTCTGTATGTATTGCGACAGAGTTGTACGCTTATCAAAGCCTGAAGCGAGTAAACACGCTAGAAATATGTTCGTCGTAACCGTGAAATCGAATTACATAATTGCATCCCCGCCGCGAAGCTGTATCGTTTAATAAGTAACCGCGACACTTTGCTCTACATACTTCCAGCAATAAGTCACTACGGTAATTCAAATCCTCGCCCGACGAGTGGATAATCCACTTGGGTCTTCGCTTTAACGCCGCTTTTAATTAATTTCAAGCCGAGGATAGAATTTAATACCCTATGAAATGCAAAGTACCGGGTCAATACTTTTCACTGTAAAAAACGATTATCGCGATAATGGCCGAGGGAATGTACTTGTTGAACAAGTTTGCAGCGATGGATGTACGAATAAGGAATGGATTTACGAAACATCCATGACGACCCTGAATACTTACTTACTCATATAAAAGAACTTTAATGAATTTTCCATGGATCTGAATGCGAATGATCAGGAAATTAGATATGTTTCTCGAGAAAATGATTAGAACGAGACGAATGTATTGATTTTGCAACACACGCACATGGAAAGTTTAACAAACTCATTAACGACCTGGATCAAAATGGAAACAATGCGCTTAGATAGTTTCTTATTAGATTTAAGTTAGATTTAAGAATTTCTTTAACTTGCAATACTTTGGTAGAATGTAAGAATAAATGTAACTTGAAATGTTTGTATCTTCACACTTTTAGTTTATAATATACCTCAGACTATGAACCACAATGTTTAACCAAATTATTAATTTTAACTACTGTTTTTAAATAAATAAAACGCGAATTTTTGGCGAAAATGTTTTAAGTTTCGCCATTTTTAAAATATGCAAATTTGTTACACCATTTGTGGTTTATATTCTTACAATTGGCACATAAATTGAAAAAAAAAATTATTGGTCTGTTTCACCTAACTACCAGAGACGCCGCACAACCAGCGCCGTTTTGCATTTTGAAGAAAAACCTTTTTCAGATACTGCTCTATTTCTTCTGTATTGATTATAATTTTACTGCTATAAAATTTTTTTTACTTGTTATAATGTTAAATAAAGTACTCTTAAAGTTACGAAAGGATTAGTGCATTAGTATCTTTGCAAAAAATTCTCAAAAACTGATACGGGCTTCTCCCCTTAAACTAAGTAGGTGTACAGTGTAGCCGTATAGTATAGACAAATAACTTTGTCGTTAAGTTAACTGGGGTCAGACTGCCTCTCATCCTTCGAACGAAAGCACAAATTCACACCCACCATTTTAAATACCTAAACAGCTTACGTACGGATTAGTTACATCCGAGCAGACAACTGACGCGCATCATGATTTCCAACGAGAGATAAACTAGACATCTGCGCACATCCGCCAAAGAAACATTAAACTACAATCTGGTCTAACCGTGATACAAAGACACTTCAAAAGATCTATCGAAAACGAAGGGAAAGCGTGCACCAAAGAACTTAACGAACACCGAGGAGGAACCGCGTTGAGTACCGACCAACGTTAACTATTGGTTTGAAATTATTTTCAGGCCGGCCATCGGTCGGCTGGCCGGCGCCGAAATTCCCTAGGGCGGTCGTATAGTGCTCTCCACCTGTCACTCCATCTACAGTTATCCTCGTTCTGTCGCGACTACGCACGTTCTTACTCTCTATAAAACAGTGCGCAGCCACACGCGTTATACGTGGATTGTGGTCGCGTGTCGACGACCAGCCTTATGAAAATGTGGTAAGCCGTTTAACGTAAACTACCGCCTAGTTACATTCGCCGGCCCACACTTGTTTACAAACACCGCGGCGACATAACCTCAAAACCGAACCCAGACATAACCTGTTAACCGAACGGTCGCCTATATGCATGAGCACGCGGCTAGGACACGCGACACTGCTTACGATCACCTGTTCGTTTTGAAGATGCACCTGTCAGGAAATGGCACGATGGTCGACCGTACTGTCGGGGGTATTCCTGGCCCTTTCTATGGTTCTGTCCCTTGGCAAACTTCTGATGCTAGCCACTGGAATTGGAAGCAACGGGGATCTCACCGAGGCAGATCAGTGGCTCGATGAAATCGGCCTCAAACAGTACCGGCCTCTCTTCAGGGAAAAAGGTCAGGATTTAGTCGGCCGCTAATGTTACGTCACGTGCTACGCGCCCAGTGACGATTGTCTGCTAGCGCGTGTTTACGAATATTGAGCGATTCGAGTCTGATAGTTGTAGGTGTTGATAAAATAGATATTGTAGTAGTATTTTGTAATCTTTTATTGTTCCATGATAAAGAACACCGTGCCGAGACAATAGGTTCGTTGTCGCGATGTTTTAAGGTCAGAATTGATTGTCTGGCACGCGGTCAATTTCCCTACGAGAAGAAGCACCGGAAACTATTGATTGCCCGTCAAGTTATCGGTCTTCCGGAATACATTAGTCGTCCTCCTCCTGAACTTGGAGAACGCTCGCCGCGAGACCGCGTCGCCCGCCCAAGCCTTATTCATTACTCTGGCAGGAACCGACGTGCTTCACGATTCATCAACATCTCAAAGACTCGAGCTTCCGCGCGGCGCACTACCTACGTACAGTTAATGCAATCTTGGTCCCCGCCTACGTCCTACGCTGCTATGAGACCTTGCATACCGATCTTTTTGTACGATCGCGCAAGGTGCATCGGAGTTAACGATAGAAACGATTAGCAAGTTAAATAGTCCTCACCATTGAACCTCGATTGCCCGTGCTACAAGTTACAAGACTACTTTCGAGAGGTGTCCAATACGCTCGTTTTAAAAATTCTTACCCTTCGCTCGTTTGACCCCTGTTCGCCTCTCGTTCCTCCGCATTATATCTGGAGGCTTGGAAGTTGATAAATCTGCGTCAGTGTTCAAAGTTTTATCGTTTTGGCCCTGGTCGGTGCCAAGAACGTGGGCGCTTGCGCGAATCCCGCCTGAGGCCAGGCTTTTGTACCTCGTTATTGGTGGGACGAACGGATGGATACCAAGTTCCCAGCTGCGGCAATGTCACTGCGCGCTGTTTGCACTCGCCCCATCGGGGTGGGGGCGCCAGCTAGTGTCCTGCTCTCTCACTCCTTCTCGCGTCCACCGCCCCCCCCCCCCCCCTCGCTTCGCCACTTTTTCGGGTCTGTCCATCACTGTACGTTACTACTGAAAGCAATGTACCACGCTGTCCAATAAACGGGTGAAACCCTAATGGCCCGATACCGTCCCTGCTGAATAACGAATGTCCCCCCTTGGGGCCAAATTCATCGGCCTAAATGAAACTGCGCCACTGTCCGTGCAACTTCGATCGAGGCAATGACTGGCTAACGACGTTTCCCTGTCGGTGGGATCTGTTGCGGATTTTGGATCGATTAATTTAGAGGGTAGTTGGAAAGCGATATGTAGATGTTGGATGTTGGGATTTTATCTTGCGATCTTTCTCTAAAGACAGCGTCGGAAGAACTTGGGATAATTTCACATGCACTCAGAGTGCCAAGTTAGTATTGAACGTAGGTTAACGATTCGATAAAGTCGCATTCGTTTCCACGTTCGAGCAAGGGATGTTGCCTGCTGATCCGATAATTGCAATCCAAGTGGAGAAAATTCGGAGATCGCTTCTAGGGTTTCCGAGTGCCGCACTTGTGTCGACTCGGCAGAAAGCAAGATTGGACCATCGAGAGCAAAGTAACAAATTCGTTGGGTCAGCAACTGACTGCGAGTAGTCGGTTCTCTCAGCCCGGATCCCCGTATCGACCATAGATCGTCGGCGATTAAAGCGTGGCTAAATAGATGTCGAGGGCGTTCAACGCGAACAAGAGCACTTACTCTCGATTCGACGACAAGTGCGCCGCAATTATTGGAAAACTTCGGGGCGTCCAGCTGCAGGTCCCGGGCGACTACCTT
This sequence comes from Andrena hattorfiana, assembly GCA_944738655.2. Classification (NCBI taxonomy): domain Eukaryota; kingdom Metazoa; phylum Arthropoda; class Insecta; order Hymenoptera; family Andrenidae; genus Andrena; species Andrena hattorfiana. The sequence continues at coordinate 490,400 of OX122894.2, forward strand.
GAATCCGACGTCGAGCGCCCTCGAGAACCTCGCCGAAAGCGTATTATTAAATTAATCATCCCATCGATGCCTGGATTCGGCGAGTCGTTACATCGCCAACGTCATCAACGTGTCGCGGCTCGTTAGTGCTGCAGAGTTTGAAACGACCCAGAAACGTATATCAGCCAGTCCACCCTCTCGACGCACTTCACCCTGAGCATCGATTTTCGATTTTCTTCGAGTGCAGATCCCCCGCGACGAAATCCGTGGAGCGTCTCGGGGTGTTTACGCCCACCCAGCCACCCCGCTGCTCGTAATCGCGAGCGTAGCTCCCCGAAAAGCTGTGGAGATCGCGTAAAAAACATTTCGGGGGGGGGGGGGGGGTGGCGTGGCGCGGCGTGACGAAGACGGTTGGAAGAGGAAAGAAGGCGAGGGACGGGGAGATCGGCTCGGTCGGCGTGGTGTTCTTGGTGGCGTGGCCCCGGTGCTGGTGGGAGTACGAACGGAACGGGTGGCAGAGGGTGGCTCTGGCCGCGTAATCGTATCGCATGCAGTCGTCTAGCGTGAGTCCGCGCGAGCGGATCGTCGAGTCGCATCGCATCCCATCGCATTGCATCGCATCGCTTCGCTGTTGGTTGACGGGCATCGAGAGGCCCTCGCCCGCCGGGCAATCAACGATCTCCAACCCCTTCGCGATCTCTCAGCCGATCCCGACCGCACCGCTCGTTTTGATCGTCGACGAACGACGTGAGCATTATGTGCGCTGCCCGAGGCCGCCTACGCGCCAGCCGCCAGACGAACCGCGTCCTTGTGAACGGTGAAACGGTGAACGAGCCTCGGATGTCCGCGCGTTCACCGAGCCTTTGACACACTGGCCCGTTTGGTCCTTAGTAGACGCGTCGAGTCGGTCGTAGAAGCCTCGCGTTTTTTCGCCCCGAGCCCCATTCCCGATTCACCTTACGATTCAGCCTTACGATCTCACATCCTGCGTGTGCACCTACGTTCTTCGAAAGGTACACCCCCGACCGCCTCTAGCACTCCTTTCATAGGCCTCGTCGACCTCCTCCGTGGCCAAACTTTCTCCCATCGCTTCACTCCTAGACCAAAGTAGAGAAATATAAGTGCGTACCTGTCCCCGTCACGCGAAAGGGGTACGATCTTTAGTTCGCGCCACGGGGAACCGTATTAGCTGCACAACCACGCGCCACCACCGTCATTTTCCGTTGCGAAGTTCCAGTTTTGCCACGATCCTCCGGCGGAACGGCGGTCTCCTGGTGACGAGACAGAAAGTACATTCAAACCTGTAAGTGCACTCTTTCTTCGCCTCCAACCACGACCCTTATCACTTTGCGTCCGACGACCGACGGTGGAGAACCATCTTGGGCGTTCTTCGTGCATTCCGTCGGTTCAAACTTCCATCTGTTCCCGGGTATTTCCATTCTTCGCGATCGTATTTAAAATCACCGTATGCTTTATACCATTGCTTTGAAATTTCTGAAAGATCGGCTCGCAGCCTTGTACTTGCGCTCGGCCTATGCATGGAGCGCTGCTACTCGCTTGGAGAACATTCACTCGTGTTCTTAATTAAGCATGCTTAATACCTCGGCTATCTTTGGTCACAAAATTTCATTTGAAAGCGATGTCCACGTATCACGCGCCTCTTCGATTCTTTGTAGCAACTCGTAACGTTAATCCAAAGTCTGCGGCGTAAGCAGCCTGCCATACTCCTATGCAGCTTTAATCGAGAACTCTGCAAACTTGCCCGACTCAATGCAACAGCCACACTCGAAGTCGCAACAATATTTGCACACGGCTTATCAACGTTCTCCCGAAGCCGGAGCCGCTGAAACTTCAGCGGTGCCGTTGAAATTCTCCAAGAGAGAAGTAAGACGGTCTGAGAGCCCGTCTCGAGAAGTAGCTTTGCCTGCCGGTCCATTTGAATTTCTAAACTGTGCCCGATGTCTCATTGTCGGCGGGCCAATGGGACTACAACGAGCGGAGAGGTCACGGAACGTCTCGGACAATAAAGAGCCAAAGACATTGACGTCACGCCGGAGAGCAGCGCGAAAGATCGGAGGTTGCGTCGCGCGTTGCCACGCTCTCTCGGTCTTTAAGAAAATCGCGGATCGCCTAGAGCACCGCGAAAGCGTCCTGCATTGCGGCACTTTGACGCGTGACCCCCCGACTCTAACGCGAGGAAAAAGTTCTCGGTAATGCGTTTTATCGGGCCGACGTCGACTCTGAAACTTGCCGCCGCGGCGCAGCGAGGACCGTTGGCGGAACGAAAATTCAATTCCCCAGCGCCTGTGAAGTTTCTTTCCTACCACCCACCGTCCACCGATCTACGTTACAGTCGTTAAGGGAGAGGGACCCGTTTCAGTTTCGATAACTAGATCGCACGTTACCAGAGGAATTATCTTCCAGCGACTTTTCCCATTGTCCATGATGTAATTGATGGCCGGCGTTGGCGTTGTGCGAGGGTAACGGAGCGGAACGCGGCTTCCAGGAGGAAATCGCGCGACCATGCAGGTCGTAAATCAACTCCGGTGTGAAACAAAAGGACCACGTTTTGATGACATTCGAACGGGGAAACAAGCTACTTTACCAGTGGGTCGGCAAATTCGCCGGGTCGATGTATAACGCGCCTCCGCGTCGCAGGACACGCGTCCGGCGATCGCGCGCGAAATCGATTTCCTCCTGGCCGACGTTGCGTGTAAGTATATACGTGCACGAACGTCCGCGGCTAGGCAGGCGAAAAGTATCGATTTCCCTCGCGAGGCCTGGCCTCAACCTTTCCGTTTCGACGCAGGAAAATTCGAGCACCCTGCTGGCAAACGTCGCCCGAGCTTTCTAATCGCGTGCCACTTGGCGCGTTGGAAATTAATTGTCGTCACGTGCAAGGAACGACCGAGATGGTAACGATCGTGGCCTCGCGCCTCCCACGCAAGTCCGCCGTGGTTTTTCGCGAGCGTAATCGCGCGGGTAGAAATAGGCTTCGAGGTATCTATGTTGGAACGAAATGGCGCGGAAGGCAGGCTGGAATCGAGCACGACTTAAACGGCTGGAAACCATCCCGGCGAGCTTGATTACACACCACAGAGAATTGCAAATTAAATCCGATCCGCAGACGGAGATTCGGCTGTGTATCCGTCGCCTAAATCCTCCGAGGGATCGATCCACTGCTTGCGGTATGTACAGGGTACTTCAAGGTACGGGGCTCAAGCCGCTGGAAAATTTAAAGGAAAACGAATCGAAAGTGGAAGGTAAAGTTTGTCGAGGCGAATAGTTTGAAATTGATGTTGGAAGAGATACATGTGGTCGCATATTTCGAAGGATTCTGCATAGAACGGGCACGGATTTATGAGTATGACCACGGTGAAAAAATTTCGGCTGGCAGAGATATTTCGGGCTTTCGGGGATTATGTAAATCGAGGGTGTGGGCTAGCCGTAAAGCATCGCGAGTTTAACGACGTTATCTTTCGAGTGCGCGATGCAGGGACACCAATTACGTTTTACTGCGGCACGCGGGGCATTAATCATCGTATAATCGTCAGAGCGAATTTTCGCGAGTTCCGGTTTATTTTTGCCACAGCCTCGTGGTGCTTGGAAATTTCAGGCGATAGCGGCGAAAGGGGCGTAAAAAGATGAGTTGTGTGTCAGAAGCACGCGGGCGAAACGCGAGGCAGCATCAATCTTGCGGCGCTACCTGAAACCCACGGTTATCTCGCTTAGAAAGTCGGACGGAATCGGATTCGCGAATCGAGAAGAAAAGGGAAATAAACGCTCGTATGTGTGCCATCATCATCGATCTAGCCGTTCTCTACTCTCAGTTGCTCTAATCTCAAATTCGAAATAGTCGCGCGCTTTCTCGATTCTGCTTCTTCGACACTTTTTCATACTCAAATCCCCTTAATGTCCACCTTTGCAGAATCTGGAGGTACGTAAGTGGCATAGTACGCGAAGCTTTGAAGTGTCCTGAAAGGGCGAAGGGAAAGATCTGATCGACCCTCCCGCAAGAATGAACCAGTAGGAAAGCGCGCTAGCCTCGAGGGCCCTGGCAAGATTTTAATTAGTCCGAAAACAATCGCTCGTCCCTCGCGGAATGCATTCAACGCTTTCGCGTCTTTTCATCGCCGCGGGCTGCAGCTAATCTCGGAGGGTCCTCGAAAAAGAGTTGCTTTCAGGCATATTCTCGCCTCTCTCCCCTCGTCTCTCGCCAACTCGCGAGAGAATCGCGATCGCGACCGGTGGTTTAATCGCGCCCGCCGTTAAGGTAACGGCACATGTCGCGTGCACGCCGAGTTTCCATTGACGCGAAAGCACGCCAGGGTACACCATGGGCGAAACTGTGTCACCACCGGTGCCCGTTCCGGCCCTGCTCCGGTACATATTCCCAAGGTATCGTCGTGCAATTGGCGGACCAGGCCCAGCGAGGGTGGATGTGGTCTAATATGTATTTTGTCTGGTAATTGCAGGGCCTATAGTTAGAGGTCGCTGTCAGGCGGCTATACCAGCCTTTTCTACCCAGGGTATAAAAGTGCCAGTGGCCAAGGAGTACGCTGAACGCGACCCTCGGATGTTGACTCGCGACACTCGAGTACTTTACAGCCTTCGCTGAGCCTGCTGCGCCTACATAAGACGCTACATCTGCGAATTAAGCGGAGGGAAGGTTAGAATCCCGCGAGCCGGACAGACACAAAGTGTGCACGGAAAAGCGCGGAATCGATCTGTCCCACCTTCGTAATACCAGCAACCCTCTCATGCATAATCATGAGAATGTATGACATACGTATGCCCTGGTTTTCCCTGGCCACCGCCGCCGCCTCCTGCTCCGCCCCCGCCGCCCCTCTTAGCACCGAAAGGATCGTTAGCACGAAGTAATGCCAGTGAAGGATATCCGTTCGAAAAGGTCAAGAGTCCACGCGAGGTCGCCGCGCCACGCGGTTCATTCTTTCATTGTACGAGCGCCACCTTTTTCTCCTCTCCTCGGCGCAACGGTATCGCCCCGGCGACGAAAAAATGGGATGGGCAAAAAGGGGGGGCGAGAAAGAGAAGGTGGAAGACGGAAGGTCTGAGGAAGCTTGAGAGCACGTATCCTCCTTTTACCTTTGAAATCCAGCAGCTCGAGGGCTTTGATGCGGTCGCTAATGGAACGCTTATCCCTCCAAGTCTCGCAATACCCGCGGCTCCACCGTCCTCTTCTTTTTAATCCCTCCCTTCTTTCCCTCGAGACACGGTATAACGTTTACATCGTGCCCCGAATCTTGCTGACTGTTCAGGCTCTCGGAGCCCCGATCGAACCGGACACGCCGATTCACGCGCCTTTGTTGCACGCTGTTCGTTAACCGATGTAATCTCCAAGCTGCAGTGTTATCGGCTCTCACATCGCCCGAGGGAGCGTTGCAGGTATATTCGCGATACCCCGCGGTATATACCGATTACGAGGAAGAAAGAGCAATCATCGAGATCTCGACGGATGTTGCTCGTTGACGAGGAACAAGCGATTGGACCTGGCAGCTTTCACCAATTTTACGTCCCTCGGCTGACGTGCGCAGCGATTCAGCTCGCAGCCGCTGCTATCGATTATACCTCGAGCCGCGATCGCACCTTTCGTCCTTGCCGCGGCTTTTTTTTTTGTTATCGCAAGCCAATTGCCGCGGTGCACGACGGGCGATAAATTCTGCAGGGGAAACGAGAGGAGCGCGGAAAAGCACGGGTGCGATAACCCCGCTTCGACCTCTAGTGGACTCTTGACCCGCTTTTGGGGACGTTTAATTCACAGTTACGTGTCGTGGCCGTTGATTAAATCGTCGCGGGTGTCCTATCGATCCGCGATCGTTTAATTGGCGTCGTTAATCGGTGGCCTAAAAGCGCAGGACAATGGGAGATCCGTCGAAACCGCCATCAATCTCTTCGCCCGAGCTACGCTGGATCTGGGTCAGCGCCGGCAAAAGTAATACACTACCTGAATATCGCCCATCGGAACTTCTCTTCTTCACCCTCCCTTATGCCTCTCCCTATCTCTCTGGTTCTCTACTCCAGCTCCACTCGATAAGCTTAATCCTTAAACTCCGCGACACGAAGGTCCTCGGAAAGTTTCGCCGTTGCCTCGCACCGACTGCGCGGTCGGCGGTAAGGCGTATCATTATTCTCGTTTCGGATATTCATAACGCCAGCGAACGTGGAAATCTTTTATCCTCTTCTCAGCGATTCTTCCAGCCGTGACCTCTCTTTCTCTCTCTCTCTCTCTCTCTCTCTCTCTCTCGCGCGCGCGCGCGCCGCCCACCTCGTTTCAGCTCGGCCAATAATCGAAATTAATTACATTTCGTTAGCAGCCACAATCCCCCCATTGTTCGTCTCGGAAACGTGATTAATGCACGCCTCGGCAACGAGAACTCCGCTGCAACCAGCCCTTTGTCTCTGCCGATGCGCGGCTAGAAGCATCGCGTTGCAAAGACGCGGCCGCGTCTATCTCCCTCCCCGTTTTCGCTTCGCCGAATGTTCATTATCTGTTCAGTAATACCGTCACGTATATATTCATGGCTAACTCGTCGCTGAATCGCAATCATATCGCGGACGACGCGATGACGAAGCGCGGTACGCCTCATTGTTCTCCACGCGGTGCGTCTAATCTCGATTTCTTTCGCGATCGACCCCGTTCGTCGTGGCCCCCGCGGTATGTGGCCGGAGGAAACGGCAAGGGGTAAATCTGTTGTGCTTCGTTTCGTGAAAAGATGACCCTCGTGACGAGCGAGCGATGCGACGGTGAACGATAGAATGCTTCGTGGTCGGTAAAAGATTGACGAGAAGGAACAAGCGCCGTGGAGAGGAATTATGCCGGACAAAAATCGAGGCTGTCGGGATGGACAACGCGACAAAGATATCTTTGCCGACGAGATATCGTCCATCGGCATGTCGCTGCGGCCCAGCGGCAGCGCATCTTCCGGTAAGTACACGCAGACGACAGACTTTTAGCTAGTCTAACACTCTTTCGAGGCAAAGCCTGCGAGAAGAAACGAGAAAGCTACCCCACTTTATCCTTTAATTCATAGTCAAGCCTTCCGGGCTGTACCCGAGTGTAAAAATAATCACAGGAATAGCAAATCCCGCGCATTGCCTTCATCTCTGAACAACGATCACCAGTGTAGTTATCAACCCCCCAATATCGGAGACAGAAATTAATGCATCTGTCAGAGTAACGGTTCTTTCAGTTTATTTCAAGTGAACTGAGGGGCATATGTAGTACAATCTGGTATGATTTAGTGCGAGCGTGAATTGATTCTCAGAGGGCTGACTTGCTCTGCTGCAGATATCGAAGAAGTCTCTTAATAACGTTCCCATTTGTGAACGCATGATCGTATGTCCGTGCTTGCGTGGCTATGCAAGTGGTAAGGATCTTTCTAGCGTCCACGCACTCCTGAGACAGGGTCAGTGGATAGAATTCCGCAGTGCTCAGGCCTGTCCGGAGCTGGTTGAACAGATTCAGGATAAGGCATTCTTTCATCAGGATTTCTGACTTGGCCACGTCCGAGTTGCCGATGGCGCAGAGCCAAAGCAGCTTATCCAGCCACGACTCCTTCTCGCTCAGCTCCGTCTCGTAGCTCACCCCATGGTCCCGCATCCAAAGAGTCAACTACAATTTCCAAATCAATACGCAAATGTGACTCGCCGCGGTGTCTCGTCCCTCCACTGTTTATTTACTCGCAATAAGTGAATCGCAACCGTGATGCGATTGAGAAACGAACGATACCTTTCCCCTGCATCGAAAGCTGAGAGGGTTCCCGGAGAAGTAGACTTTGTCGATGCCCCCCGGGAACGTGGAAGGTTCCAAGCAAGTCAAACGGTTCTCTCTAACGTCTAGTCGCTTGAGGAGCACCAGCTTGCTAAAGATTGTTGGCTGGATTCTGTCGATCTGATTGAAGGATAGGTCTAATTGCTCCAGGTACGCCAGGTCCTTGAACCACTCCTCCTTCATTTCCGTGATGTTGTTGTTCGGCAGGCTGAGCTTCTTCAAGCTGAACAAGCTATCGAACGCATCCGGATGGATGCCTCCTATTTGACACTTGTGTATGTTCAAGGATTGCAAGCTTCTAGTATACTTGGCGAACGCTCGCGGAGGAATCTGACGCAGGTTCGAGTTGAAGATCATTATCGCGGGCACCTCGGTGGAGGTTTCATTCAGAATAGTGTCCAGGCTGACGTTCGAGCATTGCAAGCGATCACCTGATCCTGAGTGCCGATAAAACATAAGCTTCCCCCCAATCATTTCGCGAGAATCGAAGTGGTAGGAATCAGAGATGGAAAAACGAATCGAATGAATTTTGCCTCACCTCTCTCGTGTTTGTCCACGGTGCATATCGCGAATGCGACACCGATGCAGTTGAGAATGCACAGCGGAACGAGGAACGACGCACGGCGCATTTTAATAAAAGCCTGGCTACCCGTCGGTTTCGCGAACGATAACGCAATGAAAGCGGACAGGGCGAGCAGAACTCGTCGCGTTGGGATTTATCTAAATACGCTTCCCGTTTCCAGCGACAGATACGCGCCGCTATCTCTCAATTCCTATGTGCCGCTAATTATAAAAATGATAACTCGTTCTGCCCAATGACGAAACGTTCGTCGCTCTGCCAAATGATTTAGGAAATTATGCGCTGCACCGTGGACGCGAAAAATGATTCGAATCTTGCAGGCATCTCAACCCTTGCGAGCTGTTGCGAAGTGGAGGCGTTGCCGGAACTTCCGCCGCAGGACGAGGAACGCTTGCAGCGCGCCGCACGCTTGCTGCAGCAGAGACTCGTTTTACGCCAGTGGTTGACGGACCACGGCCTACACAGCTATTACCAAAAGTGAGAGAAATGTTCGAGCAGCTCGTTCGTGACCAAGCGCTTAGATAGCTCCGATACGAGCAAATTCGCCTTGCGGATCGGTGAAAGAAGACTGGACAGGACTCTGTTTCTGTTTTGCCAGGCTGATGCAGATGGAAGTGATGTCTCTGGAGGACGTGTACTGGGTGGAGGAGAATGCGGCACGGACGGCTCTTGGCAAGGATCTGCCGCGATGGATTCAGGCCAGACACACGTTGCCCACCTCCAAGGAGGATTTAGAGACCCTCAAGGCTGATCTGTGGAGCGCTGTTGTGAAGAACAGCCAGCACCAGGACGCCTGGACATGGGGTAACGTTTCCCTCAGATTTTCCATCGATCTCGACAGGACCGATGCACAGTTGACGTTGGCGAAGGGGCAGCGTACGCGGAAAAGACGTTTCATTTCTCTTTCTTATCAGGTGGAATGTTAGTAGTCTCTGTGTCGGTGGCGGGGTTGGTGACCCTTGCCGCTATGACGCAGCCCGCCCTAGCACCGGAAGCGAAACACTCCCTGCTGCAATATGTGACCGGGAAGTATTTGCTACCGAGCAACTGCCGCGTGCACTTCGAGTGGGATGAGCCACAGCTGGTGGGAGAGACAATGACATTTACCGTCAAGGTACTTTCTAGATTTCCACAGTAAGCCCCAAGAAGTAGAACTACCGCCCCCCCCGTTCACCGAGTAGCATCGATTGCCACGCGACGCTATCGAGCGTCCACGACAGCCGTCAGGCGATGCTTGCCTCTTTGAAAATTTCATTCTATCGACAGTTCTATCAACGCAACGGGCAACCGTATCCCATCTGTGACAAGGACAACCTGATAATCGAGGTGACGGAAGGCTCACGGCGGGTGGCTACCCTGATAGAGCTGGGTGGCACCGACCCCTTAGCCGCGAACACCGCGGTAGTGAAGTTCACTGTCCGACACGCTGGACAATATCGAATAGCCGTACTTATTGGCTCGTGTCATGTCCACGGTAGCCCGTTTCTTAAGAATTTCCTTCCCGGTACGTGCACGCGTGACAGCTATTTGAATAGTACGTTCAAACCCACCCTGAAACTACGGAGCGAACGCTCAACAGCGCTGTTTCGTTAGGTCCGCCGGATCCGAACAAGACCGTCTTCGTGCGACAAAGTTCCACGGTGGTTTGTACAGCTGGTATCGCGCACAGCATGACGATAGAGCCACGAGACGAGTACGACAACTTGTGTGCATTCGGGCCCGGGGATAAGCCCACGGAAGGCTACCAAGTTAATATCACTCAGGCAAGCGGAAGAGCTCCAAGTAACGAGCAGATCGATGCGTGCGATGTTTCAAACGATTGTCTGACATGCTGCTTCTCGTTGTAGATCGGTAGCGTGGTAGACAAATCGGCCGTCACCAGTTGTAGCATACAGCTCGACTATGACTCCCCTAATCAAAGGATTCACTTAAAAGTCAGCTTCCCCAAAGGTGGCTGCTATCACGCGACAGTTAGCTTAGCTGGCCTGCAACTGCACAACGGTGATTTCGACATCATTGTACTGGAGAGTACGAGCAATTCTGCCTTTTAAACATCGCGAATTGAATGTTGCTTCTATGCGATGCTTCCTGGTTACGATTTACTATAACTGTTACTATAGGTGATGTCGCGAGAATGGTACACAGCAATGTAGCTACGAAGGACCCGGACATCTGTTACGCGGCGAAATTGCTAGGCATGCAGGGCGAGAAGTTCTCGAAGCCGAAGAAGGTCGTCTGTTTCATTTCGCCTAAGCAGCTGACGATCAAAGAGTATCTGCTGAGAATCATACCGAAAAGACTCGTCACGTTCAGGCTCTGCCCGTCAACCAAGGTAAGCTCGACGAGCTTGACGAACTTAGAGGAGCTTGACAATTCGATCGTGCAAGTGGAGTGCATGCGAGTAATTCGAAACCGATATCTTTCAGTTCCATTTCGATTGTACGAATGATCAGTACGATGGTTACAACTCTTTTTCTATCGATGATGGATGTCAGCCACCCGTTGAATTAATTTCCCTCTATCGAGACATTATCGCCGCTACATTTACGTTGTTTCTGTTGAAAAACATAGGTGGAAGCGAAACATTCGCAGATAAGCAGGATTTCTTTTATCACGAAGTTCGAAAGCACCATCAGAAGCATTATCACGAAAAGCTTTCGATGAAAGTTCAGCGGGAAAAGCTATTGGAATCGGTAAATTAAAAAAAAAAAGGGAAAAACACGCGCAATTTAAGTTATACTCGATCCAAGTTTGTATTTATATTAATCTTTTTCCATCGTTCTAAGTCTATGAAAGCAACCAAAGGGTTCTCCGTGAGCGACTGGTGTAGGAACTTCGAGATCACCTTCCAAGGAGAGCAAGGTAGGTTTCGTACACAAAAGGTACCCATTTTCTCGCGATAGACTAACATTTCATAAACCATTTTAGGGGTGGACTGGGGCGGAGTTCGCCGCGAATGGTTCGAACTGATTTGCGCCGCGCTGTTCGACCCGGGGAACGGATTGTTCGCGTGTTTCGGGGAGTCCCCGCAGGCTTTGGTTCATCCTAACAGCAAACGGCCTTCGAACCTGAAATTGAAGCATTACGAGTTTGCAGGTCGCATAGTCGGCAAATGCCTGTACGAATCTGCGCTTGGTGGTTCTTACCGGCAGTTAGTGCGCGCTAGATTCACCAGATCCTTCCTCGCGCAGATCATAGGCCTCAGAGTACATTACAAGGTAAAACCCTACCATAAACTCTGTCCAATAACTTCGCGATACCCGGTTTCTCAATTTCTATACTCTTTACAGTATTTCGAGCAAGACGACCCAGATCTATACCTCAGCAAGATAAAATACATCCTTGAAAACGACGTGGAGGAGATGGAGCTGTGTTTCGTTGAAGAAGAATACGATAAAGACGGTCAATTATTAAAGGTACATACATTGAAAAGTCCATTGCCTATATCCAGCCTCCTGCACGCTCTTCATTCGCAGGTGGCCGAATTAATCCCTGGAGGTAGCAAGGTTCGTGTGACCAACGACACTAAATTACGATATTTGGATGCACTGGCGCAACACAGGCTCGCTAGCTCGATACGGAACGAAGTGGAGCATTTTCTACGCGGCCTAAACGAACTGATTCCAGACAACCTTCTGGGAATATTCGACGAGAACGAGCTGGAAGTACGGGACGCAACTTTTTCAGTTCTTGGAACCACGTTGCCATGTCATCGAGCGTCTTCATAGTTCGTAACTCCCTCGTTTATTGCAGCTACTGCTGTGTGGAACGGGCGAGTACAGCGTGGCGGATTTACGCGCGCATCACATAGCCAATGGAAGTTCCTCCGAGTTCCTCCGTGTTCTCGATTGGTTCTGGACCGCGGTTAGCAACTTTACGCAGGAAGAGATGGCCAGATTGCTACAATTCACCACAGGTTGCTCGCAATTACCACCCGGTGGATTCCAACAGCTGAGTCCACAGTTCCAGATTACAGCCGCGCCAACTTTTGCTAACTTGCCTACAGCACACACTTGGTGCGGCCCATTACCCCCGCTGCTTCTTCGCGACGCAGTACATAGTCTAATCGGTATCCGTGTTTCAGCTTCAATCAACTCTGCTTACCCGATTACGAGTGTTACGATCACTTCGAACGAGCATTGCTGCTGGCGATCAGCGAGGGTACCGAGGGCTTCGGTATGATCTAAGAAGACGAAACGTCCAATCACCCCACGTCTTATCGAGCTAATCACGAATGTATTAAAATGCTATTTATTTAACACCGTTTCGTTCGTATCGATAACGTAGTTTTACTCGAGACGGTAACTCTCCCTTTTACGGGATCGGAGGATACGACACCTGTCCGCACATTTTGATACGTAAACGGCCTGGAATTTTTTAAATTACCCTTTTTACGTTCCGCCGAGAGACTATCAAAGAATCGAGCGAAGTCGAGTAACGTGAACGATGGTATTGGTATTTTTACTTGGCTTGCGGCGACGTTTTTATAATACGGTGCGATACAAAGAGCAATTGGCACGGAACATCTGAATTGCTCAATTTATTGTATCAAGGTTGGTTAGTACCTAGTTCAAAGGTATTGTAAATTTTATTACTCGTAAAGATAGGCACGTACGCGTTCCACAAGCCACGGGACTCGATATGCATTTAACGCTGCAGTTGAACGACACGCGATTAAATGAAACCGATCAACCTTTACGTTCGTAGTTGCTGAGATAGATAATAGTAGCACCTATCCCTGCAAATTCTGAGGAGGTCGTAGGAAAATGTACGGCACTCGATTAATTTCCTCGCACATCCTCGTTCGACCGTCTAACCGAGGGTAATAACATCTGGAGGGTGTACTTCGTTTATTCAGTTCTCGTTAGAAGAGTATCCAGAAAGATAAAACATACTCGTGCGATGTAATCGGAACCAAAAAGGAAGGGCGATAAATTAGAGTTCTTCGTAGATATCGTAAATATCGTCCGACAGATTTGTTGATTAGCGCGTATGCGTAGTACGAGACTTCATGTACTTCAACTTGTGCACTGCGTTCTTTCTTTCATTCTTCCTTCCTTCCTTCCTTCCTTCCCTCCCTTCCTTCTTTCTTTAATATTTAATTGAGGTAGCAAACCGACGAGTACGATCGAACCACAGTCTCGAAATCGTAGAGCTGCGTTATTTGTTGTCGCAATTAATGTACGCAATAAATGATACTTTAGGTCGACTAGCAGAAAGTTACATACGCTATTCAATGATGTACTCGAGCAAGAAACGATTTTGTGATAACAAGAGCGAAGGTTCCATTGATATTTGTGCCGCGCGCGCGCGAAAAGCTTCGGGGAAGAGAAGAAATCTGCCGCGAAGCGCGAGGGCCTCAAACGGAACGGAAAATCATAATTTTATCTTGTACTTAAGTACAGAATAACGAGAAATGTGATGAGACACTTGTACCACTTGTGTCACTCGTACGCGTGGGTTACTTAGACATAACAATCAACTGTAACGTGTTTTGGATAAAATAACATGCCGCCAGCAGCACCGCCCTCCCTGTTGTATATCGATATTTCTTCATTTTCGCCAAAACAGAGCAACCGCTCGCGTAGGCGTTACGTAAAACGCACTCAGTCACAGTCATATACTTCTGGATTACGTAAATGTATTTATCGTTGCTTCGTAATGGAAGCGAATCGATCACCACGATGGATTATCTAACGCCTAGCAATGCTGGCGGCATCTTATTTTTATCACTTTATCATGTTACACGAAAAAAAGTGTAAAATATAGATTAAAAAGGCACACGATATCATCATTTATTTATCCATCCCAAGCAAATTCATAAACATTCTCAAGCTTTCCCGTTGCCCGAGCACTCGGATGTTTTCTGGTATATCGTAAAACCCTTCGTGCCAGGGAGTACAGAGTTACAAAAAAAATGAAAAATAAAAAGGAAACTCACGGTTCCGAAGATAAAAGAATGCCCGTAAAGCTGCAGCGTTGAAACTGTCGGCCAGGCTTTCGGCCTTCCCACATGGTGACCGTGTGCCAACGCTCCCGCCTGGACCCGTGCGCAGTACACCGATCCACTCGAATCATCGAGGAACTCGAAGTTCCAATTGCCAAAATCGTTCGCATCAACGAGAACTTCAAAGCGTAATGCGTCCACGCGCACACGAATTCACCTGCACGAGCATCGAAAAGAGATGATTATATCGAGCAAAAACATAGAGAAACTTGGACCGTGAATTGCCAAACTACCTTTAGGATGTCAATGCTGGATTCGTAGTGGATAAGAGTGTGCGAAGAATGGCCCTTGGCGCGCGAACAACGCTACCAGCGATTTGTAGCATTCTACTGCTCCAACCTCCTTCCTGGGACTGTCGTATCAAGCGTTCCCTCAGCTCGTTCAATTCCGATCTATAAAATTCCAAGAGATCCCGGAGTACAAGGTAGCATTCTGAAGCCGCGCGAGGTTAGACGAAAGGAAACGTACATTTGCGAATTGTACGCTGACTCTAAGCGACGCAGGTCTGCTTCGCGGTCAGCCAGTTGGGCTTCCAAGAAAACTGTGCGCAACTTCAAGGATTTGCCTGTTTCTTCGCTCGACCTTAGGAGCTTCTCCAGTTTCGACTTCTCGTCCTGCTTCGTCTTCAACTCTCTGAAGCGTAAGAATTCGCGTTGAACGGACACGCGAGTCGATCGTCATTCGGTGGAGTTTACTTGGAGTAACGTTGGATCTGTTGCTGCGAGGATTCGACCAGGGCGATCTGCATGGCCAGTCTGATCTGCAGATCCTCCGCGGCCGATTCTGCTTTCTCCGCCTTTGCCCCGCGTTCCGTGGCTAGTGTCTCGCTGGCAGTCACCTATCAGAGTATCCAAGACTTTTCAAACCTTCCGCAGAGATTGCTAATAAAATTGCTAATAGCTACGTCCTACGACGAATGAGAATTAATAGGTCAAGTAGTATCGATCCATTTTCTTGGTACGGAAGGAGTGTTACACCGTATTGAGTCACCGATGGAACATAAAAGTCGTGACTCAACTGTGCGCTATATCCTTCGGTACATTGACCTACCTAGCAAAGCACCTACGGCAAGCAACCTCGGTGTCTAACAAGTGCGCTTGATTCGCAAAGACTTGTAAACTTCGAAGCAAGCAAAAGAGAGAAAAAGGGGCCAATGAAAGTGTCTTCGCGACGAAGTACAATGTTATCTCGATGACTGTGAAGAAAAAAAATGGGAAGTGGGTCAAGCTATGATTAGAAATTTCATCACTTTAACGGGATAGCGTTGGCTTTACACTTTCTAATGGATCAATCTTTGTTTCAGGGACGTTTTTTTTTTAGGACTGAGAAGGGTGAGAAGGTGATTCATTTTTTCACGGAAGCCGGCAGAAATTCGCTCGGCCGAGGCCGAGAGTTCACCCTCTTCGCGAACTCGTCTGCCGCGAGCACAACAATGAGTCACCCAGGGGAATCAATTTCTGCGACGCCCCGGGATGTAAGCCCGCAAGCGTACTACAATTGAAGCTTGCACGATGCAAAAAAGGGACAGAAGACAGAGCGTCATCCCTACTTCGCTACATTTAGTTCTACGCGGACAAAGAAGTTCAATCTCCACTTTGCTGTCGACTCTGGACGCGAAGTCCCGCTTCGGAACAATGGAAACTCAAAGTCCCGAAATCGTATTACTTATCAAGCAAAAGAATCCCTAGCCTTTTCCAGAAGCATTCCTTTTTCCTTCCGCAGCTCCAGCAACTTCAGCCGGTCCCTCGACATTTGCTCGTCGAGCGCCCGGAGCTGACTTTGCACGGTGAGCAGCTCGTTCCGTACGTTTTCCGCCGCGACCAGCCTCTCCTGGCTTAGCTCGTCCAAACGCTTCATCTCCTCTAGCATTTTCTCTTTTTCCTGCAACGAACGGGTAACCCGATTCGTGAACTTCGTAAATACTCGAAAGTATCTAGAAACCGGCCTCCCGGTTTTATCTATTTTATCCTACGTAGCCGCGGTGCGATACAGTTCCTTCTTTCGCTTCACAATTAGCCGCTGGACCAGTGCCAGCTTCCCTCTCGCCTCTACTGTATACCGTAATTAATGACTCCCTACGACGCAGATAGGTGTACCGAGGGATCGCCCGAAAGTAATAGCTGCTTTACTTATGAAAATTAAACTACCGCGGTGCACTTAACAGGCGAGCATAAGAAGGAAATCGATTTTTCTTTAGCAACATATTAGTACGAGCGCGATGAGATTGCCGATTGAAAAAGGAACGGTGCCAAAGTTATCGTGTAACTCTGCCTTTTCGCGTTACTCCGAGGAATGCCGAAAATCCCATTCTCGCGGTAACCGCGTTATTATATCGCCCCGAAGCATGTGTCGCGAGCTCTTACGCTAGCGTCATCCCTCTAGTTAGATACACGTCATTGAACTCTGCTGTTCGCAGGCCAGGAGACGTTTTAGGCGCGTGCAGCTAACACTCGTCGCCTTGTCCCCTCGCAGCCACAGAGGATTATCTCTTTTCGCTTAAATTCAAAGAGAATACTTTCCCGCCCGTAATTGCCTCCACGAGGCAAGCAACATGGCGGCCAAACGAGTCTCACCGTTTGCAGCGCGTCCTTTTCTTTCGACGTCTCGTCGAATTGCATCTTGACGCGGTGCACCTCGCCGGTCATTTTGCAAACGCGGATGTTCTCGGTGTCGATAAGTCGACGCAGCACGAAGATCTGCAGGTGTAGGTTGTCGATCGTGTCGCGAAGGTAAAGAACCTCGCCGCGCCTACGTCTCCAAGCGTTCAGCATCAGCACGCGGCACATCATGCTCGCTGCTTTTCTTGGATTTTGAAAGTATCGCGAGCTCCCCTCCTCTGGTTCCGGCGCCACGAATCCGTCCATCCACTTTTTAATACCGACACCGATCCCAACATCGTTTCCCGCGTTCACTCTGTCCACCTCTTCGTTCATCTCTACGGTCGAACTGCTGTCCGACCTGAGCCACAAAAAGAATCACCTCGATCGAGTATGAAATCGATAATCGTTACGAGCTCCGCTAACGCGATAGAAACACCGAAATAGAGAGAAAGAAATGCGGCGGTGTTATCAGCGGTGTACATACTCGATCGATGCCGATTACCGCGATCGATCCGCAATTTAGTATCTCAACTTTCCAGTAGGAGGAAGGTTGAAACACGTTTCGATTCATTCGATCCACATTGATGCTCGATCAACGATATTGTGGGAATTAGTAGTTTACCTGAAGTTACCGTTCTCTGCCTCCATTACCGACGCCGATAGATCAATCATCGATAAGCTCTTTTTGCAGTGCGGCGTGCCGATCACGCGAAACATCGACGCACATGTTGCATTGTCCGGGCAACTTTTCGCGGTGTTAATCGAAGCTGTGCGATTTATTGTCCCGAGGCCAGCCAATTTGAAGGAGGTCCGTGGTGGACGATAGTACCGGTTTGGTCTTTGGCATCTTATTGGCAGCTGGGAGTACACATGGAATTTACGTCGCACGCATCGCGCCAGCGTATTCTCCACGGAGAAGTGGCTCGACTCCTCCCTCGAGCTCGTCGAAGCACTCAACGAAGATGATGGGCTTTTCGGGGTGATTGCAGTTTCTGGCATCGCTTGCAGCATTTCTGAGCAAACACTCTTTAGAAAAGTAGTAGACGTTGTTTGCTCGTCGCCATGGAGACGGAACGAGCCGCGACAGCGTGACAAAAGAACATCCTTACTCTGGATCCACTCACACGCCTTCACATGGGAATGTTGCCCCCTTGAATGCCATTGACAGTAATTATTATACTTACCTGCTTCTTTCTCGCGTTCATGTTTTCAGCGACAAGTATAATGTCTACGAACAGGTTTACGATTCTAAGCAGTATCGATTCTATTTGCGATAACGTTAATTATCGGTAACTATTGGACCATCTATTTTGGTATAGCCTGTATACGCGTATGTGTGTACTATTTGCCGTCAACAACCTTGTGATGCCTGTTCGATAAATTCAATTATTTCTAACGAGCCATGTGAACTGTCGCGCGGCTATGTGCCTCGAACGTACCACTTCGTGGAATTGCATAAATCAAATACACCTACGACCGTACACGCGAGAAACGATTAGAACTTATGTAACGTATAGATCTGATTCGCCAGTGTAACCTTAAACCGCTAACAGTGACGTTAGTCCCTGATTGGAACGTTTGAAAACTTCGATTTGCGCGGGGCTGTAGTTTAATTAGTACGTATGTACGTAATTTGCGAAAGTGTTTCCCAAGGGAAGGAACGCTGTCGATTATCTACTACCAATCGGGATATTTCTTTTTTTTTTATACAATTTCAGACAAATCCACGATTACCTAACGTCCTACGATTACGCATGATAAAACAGAATTATGTGACGTGTCTGTATGAGTCATCGTGCGCGCCCAGGTACCACCGAACTACCTACGCCCCTGAATTTTAATCTACGCACGATAAATTCGGTGGACCTTAGACGCGAATTTATTTCAGTATCTAGAATACTTAGTGTCCGCGTTAGGAAGCACTGGGCCCACGTTGGATCGCGGTGGACCAATCTTCAGCTGAATTTACAGTCCGCTGTCTATTTAATATTCGGACCGCGCGAGTTCATATACATACATACATATGTACTTTTGCAGCCCATGGCATCTTGACCGAAAAGCCCGATGCATCGGAGGAAGAAATGAAATGCGCCGGGAAGACATGTTCGCGAGGAAGGAGGATAAATGAGATTTATGGGATCGATTAAAAAAAACTGACGTCATCTATGCATGAATTTCTAAGAATGTACCGAAAACTCATATATTATACATGTTGGATACACGCTCGCTCGTTTCAGCCGGCCGTGGGAGCGTGGAATCGTGGATTCGCGCGGAGAGTGCGCGTACTCGCGCGTATCTACAGAGAGTGTATATTGCCTCTACTACCTCCAACTACCTCGTTGAAAGTTGGAAGCGACGGGAGCATGCCAGTGCCGATGCAAAGTCCGAATGAAATGCTGTGTCGCGTTAAGTCTCGTCTCTAGTCACGACGTCACGACCCACGACCCACGACCGTGCACGCTTTTGTGTCGCGTGCGAATCGTGTGCGCAGCGCTGGTCGATACAATTTGAATCGTGGATTCGATACATTCCGCGACAACGCAATTACTGGACAGCGAGCGCGTTGGTTTTCATTAAGGAAATCCCAAGAATTCTGCGGTTTCCCGATACGAGGAATAATCCACAGTGACTGTTAGCCTTTAAAATTCGAAAGTGCCTTGCTATGTCGATCGAGCTGCAGGCAAGTCTTTCTCGTCACATTGTCCTACGATAGTTTAATTATAGCTGCACGGCTTGTACAGACCTAGGCTCTCCCAAAATAATGATTGGATCAGCGTGGCATCCCTCCTCGCCCTCTGCTCTCTCGTCGTTTCTCTTCCCTTGGGACACTTGTGTGTGCAGTGCCTCTGAAAGTATACCTGTGAACAGCTGTCGGTCCGCTGGCTAGGAGTTCTCACCGCGGAACTTCTATCCATGCTCGTCAACTCGCGTACGATCTCCCTTAACCGGTGCTAGTCAAAAGTCACGCCTAACCCGTTCTTCTGCGTCAATCTGTTGCTTCTATTGCGACATAAACAGATCTCCGCGAAGATGCTCGAAGCAAGATTTAGAGCCCACGGTTCTATCCGCATCGAATGAATCGATTCCTGAGTCAATCAGCATCGCGCGAAGTTTTGTCTTCCCATAGGTACCTATCTATCATTCATACGATCGCGAGTATCTTTGTTCGTCTCGTTGATAAATACGCGCGCGAAAATTTTTTCTGCACGATGCTACGGGGATTCTGCGAAGCGCAAGTCGTGTGGTTAGTTTTCCTGCTCTGATAAAGTGTTTGAAACACGCATACATCGAGGAGTAAAAGGAAATGTTTAAGCTTACGTGTTGTGTCGTGAATTGCCGCTGCTCGAAATTCTTCAGAAATATCTGTTGAAACTGAATATCGGCACGAATAACGATGTAAATTAATTTCCAGATGGCTACTGTTCGGTGTACTAACCACTAAGAGGCATGGAACAATTCCATGGTATGAGTGATGGAAATATAAATATAAGTGATGTCAGTAAGTATCAATGGTATTTTAATACCGTTGCATAAATCCTCAACCGTTTCGCCGTAACTTTATATCGAACGCGTCGATTAGTTGAAGTCATCCAAACTACCGATCCTGGATTCGTGGAGTCGACTGGAAGGGAGGATCGATCGCCGGTGGAAATGGACACTGGACGGCTATTGCCGTACGTGGAAATAATAGAACAGCCGGCAAGCAAAGCTTTACGCTTTCGCTACGAATGCGAAGGCAGATCGGCTGGCAGCATACCTGGTATAAACAGTACACCAGAAAGCAAAACGTTTCCTAGCATAAGAGTGAGTATTAACTGACAAAAACTTTACTTTAACGTTCTATCTTGTATGAAAGCAAATAATGTTTGGTACAGATAGTAGGGTACAAAGGCCGTGCCATAGTTGTAGTGTCATGCGTAACAAAAGATCAACCACATAGACCTCACCCTCACAACCTCGTTGGGAAAGAGGCATGTAAACGAGGCGTTTGTACGGTAGAAGTTTCGTCGGAGAATATGACCGTTACATTTGCGAATCTTGGTATCCAGTGCGTTAAGAAAAAGGACATCGAAGAGGCACTTAGAGTAAGGGAAGAAATTCGTGTGGATCCTTTTCGAAGTAAGCTAAAGATACGGTATATTTAACGTCGAGCGAGCGAAGAAAAGAGGGATAATTGTATACGATTTTCCGACAGCCGGCTTCGAACATAAAAGACAGCCTACTAGCATCGATTTAAATGCAGTTAGATTATGTTTCCAAGTTTTCCTAGAAGGATCACAGAAAGGAAAGTTTAATGTACCCTTACCACCGGTGGTATCTGATCCTATATTTGATAAAAGTACGTTATTTTTTTAGTTACGATTTCTATTCAATCTTTGAGCGAGCAATTATTTATCTGCGCTTTAAATATTGCAGAGGCAATGTCAGATCTTGTGATTTGCAAGCTCAGCCATTGCAGTGCATCGGTCGCTGGTGGTATGGAAATGATTTTATTATGCGAGAAAGTTGCGAAGGAGGATATACAAGTTAGATTTTTCGAAGAGAAAGATGGGCAAGTTGCTTGGGAAGGCTTTGGGGATTTTCAGCCTACTCATGTACATAAACAGGTACGTCGTCGACTCGTTAATTTGTTTTACATCGCAATTACGTGTATAATGCAACCTTTCGATGTATGTTAACAGACAGCGATCGCGTTCAGAACACCCACGTATCGCATACAGCAAGTGGATCAGCCGGTGCAAGTGTTCATTCAGCTGAAAAGACCATCCGACGGTGCGACAAGCGAACCATTACCATTTCAGATGTTACCACTTGGTGCAGGTAGGCCTGCTTTCTGGTCCTTACGGAAAGCATTTGCCAGGAAGAAAACAGATTACAGTAGTTTCGGTAAAATTTTGGCTACTGAATCGGCGTTACTCGCGAATGTTACGCCGAAACCTCCGCGTAATATCGACGACTATAATAATAACGATTTCGATGCAAAACAGTCGAACAACAAGATCTCTGCGTTACGCGCTCTAAACGATCTGTATAACGTAAAGAACACTTTAGATTCTTGCAACGGAAATATCGAAATAAATCAGAACACCGCGCAGAATGTAGGTCACTTAAGAAATACTATAATAGATTACGAGAGATGCACAGAAAGCGATCTAGTAAGCAAAATATACAAGGTAGACAGTAGTCATATCGATAAAGAAACAATCGACTCTAATTCAGGAACTTTAACTCGTGCGAAATCTGACAGCGTTACTGATAACTCGCAGCTATTAAAAAATCCAGAGACCTCTAAAAATAAATCTGATTGGTTCGACTACTCGGAAGTGGGCAAGTGGGTTCAAAGGGGGCAGATTTCTCTTAAAGAAAAGGATAACGAGTCCGAGTTTAAAGCGGAAACGGAGGATAAGTCGTTCAACGAATTACTGACGCAAGTAGCCGAACTTGATCAGATTTACGCCGACACACACGCAAAGTTGATGCAGGCAGCCCTCGAGCAGAATACAACGGATCAGTCTATGGACATTGACGTTTGCGATAATCAGACTTACACCAGTCTACAAATGGCCATGAAAAATCCTGTAGAGTTCGTCGCTATACCGAGCGAGAGGAAATACGAAGACGTGGCTATACCAAAGTTAGATCTAAACCATTCGTGTCCTTCGCCTCCAGTAACCACGAAGAGGGATGGTCCACAAGAGGCGGAGGAGAGATTGCCTCCTCTGCCTCCTAAACGCATCCGCAAAATGCCTTCCATGCCTCTTCTGCCTCATCCTATTTCTTGCCACGCGACACCCGACCCGTTCGTTCAAGCACCGACCAAAAATTTGCCTTCCTTACCTGGTACATTAACCAAGAACTCGAAACAGGGCCTGTTCTCGAAATTATTCGCGAAGAAAGTGAAGAAAGATAAAGACACTATTTCGAACGTGTCCAAAGACAGCAATCCTTCTTTGAACGCAACGGGAAACATTAGTTCGCATTTGCAAGGTCCAAGACCTAGCGGAATAAGCACTACTAGTGTTAAATCCTTCAGATTAGACGGTGACGAGACACCACCTTACGGAATGGAATTAACAGAGGCAGAACATTACGCGTTGTATACTGCTATGGCTCCGCACGCAACCGCATCCGAATTTGACGAGATGTCTTTCTATTACAGCCCCGTAGAGGGTGGGAAGATTTTCTCAGAAAGAAAGGAAGCATAATTTACTTTTACATTAATACGTTTGATGGCATACTTCCACTTTAGAGTGACATTTTTCTTTTCCTAACTGATATCGCGATGATATATTGATATATATATATCGCGACAGATGGGTGGATAATAATGTGATTAATTGAAGCTGTTTTGTTTTTTGCAATTGTGATTTTCTGCAAGCTGAATTTTCGCAGCTTCGATACGCTCGCCTCCTTGCGATGCATTTGTATATTTTACAAGTTTTTTATAAGAAACTTTTAGATAGAGCTTTTCTTTCTTAATAGGAGTTTAACGATATTCTAGTCGAGGTACAAATTGTTATTCTTTTTCCATAGTCTTTCATACACATCTTAGCTGAAGCGCATAGACTCAGCTTGAAACTTGTTGTCTACTATCAAAGAGTTTGCGTCCCCTTCTAGTCAAATTTTACGGTGTTGCTGTATTAAATTTTTAGCCTTACCTTATTGCTTTTTACTATTTATGATATGTTGTTAAGTTTTGTTTTCTTTATGGTGTTGCAAGTTTATACGCATCATATCGTTTCTAGTCCTAGAGTAGGCATTTAATTTATAGTTAGAGGGAAAGGTCGTTTTATTTGTTTGTGGCTGATAAATATTTCACAGCGAAGGTATGATTTTTGTGCAGATATAATATTTGAACGGTAAGGAAAGTCTGCGAGGCTTCTAATGTCTTTTGTCTTCGGAGAAATCTTAATCTAATTGTTGATACATCACATGGTTAATGTACAATCATTTATAGATGATCCTGATTCGTTAAGGCGAAAGAGACAAAAGTTTAATAACAGTCCAAACGCGCTAGTTTTGAGGCATGTACAGGCAGAAGCTGAGAAGCGTGAGTATTTTTCTAAAACTGTCTTCAATTCTACAGCTTTGCCGGGGGTGGGTTTAATTGGCGTCATTGATGTCATCGCATCATCAGAATCGATCAAAAGTACATTGTGCTATACTCCTTCTGTCAGATCGCTGGCTGTTCTTTTCTGTGTACTATAACTAATTTTCAAAGTTGACGTTCACTACCACACTTTACGCGAAAGAAGAATAGTAAGCTATCTCAGTGATGCCAGCAATGAATAAATACCCTTTTGTGCATTTTAACGGGCACATATGCTCCACTTGTTGTAATGATTGTTGTAACGAGTATAGAGAATTTGTTGGAGGTTCCGGAGGTTTCAAGTACTTGTACATTTGGAAAATGTTTACTGTATTTTATATCAAACGCAAGTTTATATTTGTCGGAATATTAATGTTCTCAGCGTTCTTGAATCACATCATATACTAACCACGGAAGTAATCCAATCCCTTTACGCGGTGGAAGTGGTCGAGACTTAATGTTTTCCGCGCTCAATCGCGTGGAACGGTGCCTAATAATCCGAACGAATAACAGACCGATCGTTAAAATTTCCACTGTGCAAAGGGATATGTTTTTTCATGGATTAGAAATTTCATTGTATAAGAAACACTATATACATATATACTATATATATATATATATATATATTTTCACACACTGACGAAGAATCTTGTTTTATACTTTTTTAAGAACGTATTTTGTATAAACATTTGGAATTTGTACTTTAATGATTGGAGAGCAGTGGCCTTGTACATTTTTGAAAAAAAGAAAGGAAGATTGTATTTTTGTAATTATCACCAGTTTATGCAAATGGATGCTATTTTTATATCCATCAGAACGTAAAATTGAACATACCTGTATAGCTTGGAATTTAATGGGGTACAAGTACCCTGCTCTCGTACGAGAATGTTGTACTTAAAAAAAAAACTCAGCAATACAATATAGTACGAACGGAGACAATGTGCAATATTTGTATGGTAATACAGATTTTTATAAGCTGCTTCTTTAAAAGAGAAAAAAAAGGGTTATATCTATACATTGTATGACTTACGTATGCATAATATATCTGTCTACATATATGTACAATTACTTAATGATGAAGATATCGTGTTTTTTATTCCGCTCCCAATCAATTTCAGATTGAGTTATGTTACGTATATCTAATAAGACTCTCAGGTACGACATGATATTATTAGTTTAGTGTGTTTTGACATTTGCTGCTCATGTTGACTGTATTTTCTATTACAATACGAAACGCGAAAGAGAGTGACGTTTGGAGTGAAAATATATAAAATTGCATGCATCATCCCCATAAATAATCCACGTTTACTTTAACGCTTTGCTTTCTACAAACTTTCACCCGATCGTTTCCATGTTAACACATTTTCGTTTGCTTTCCTACTCAGTTCTTACTCCCTTTCCGAAGTGTTGTGCATAAAAACTAACATAACATCGTAAAGTATTATTTTACACGGACTATGGGGACATAATGTCCAAGATAGATGTAGACGGTTTGTCGCTATAATGATAGGGTGGCCGGCTTGCATAACATTATGTACCAGTTCGCTGGTAAACGTATTCATGCGTTTGATCGTATTGTAGATGCCGCAATGTTAAATCAGCCGATTCAATACAATTTTAACATTATCAAGCCAGAGCCGATGGAGAGGATATCTTCCTACGGTCCCCCCGTTGCAAGTGGAGGATCCTTTCCGCTGTATTCTATAGGAGCGACATCACCGCAGCCACAATCTAGTATGCAGACACTAAGGTAAAGCAAGCCTCGCTGTTCTTTGCTCTCTGTGTACGGGAAACGATGCGTAGAAGAAGAATAACTTATACAATTTTAAACGTTACGCAGACCTCAAGTATCACCAGGTCGGACGCCATCGCCCATGGAATACAGTCCGTACAATCAGTCTCTCATTCAATCGCAACTATCACCTCAATATCAGCCAGCCGGTGGGCATGTAGTGCAACTCCCACCAGTTACAACGCAGGTTCAACAACAATTCCCGTACGTGCACAATACGTTACAAACGCAGCCGCAAGAACCAGCTTTGGTGTTGAATAGAGTGACGTCGAATTATCAAGGATTGCCGACGTTAGGCAATGCCGGTAATATAAACGGATTCTGTGTAAATCTGGCCGCACATGCACGGCTTTCGAATGTTAATCTATGTATTTTCTCTGATATATTCAGTAGGTGGAGTAGATGGGACAGATGTTACAAGTGTTTTAGACATGGACAGTCAACAGTACAGTTTCGACTGTCTGAATCAACTTGATTCGGCGGAACTCGCCGCATTCGGTACTGCTCTATCCGAGAATTTGTCAAGCGGACTGTCCATCTCGGACTCCAGCAAGGTTTGTATCGGTATTAAAAAGTTTATTCATGATTTTAGTGGTACAGAGTGGAGGGTGTAATAAACTGTTGTTACATTCAGCCCGAAATGAGCAAAGGGATGAACGCGGAGATGAGCAACGTCGAAGAAAGTAATAACATGACGGATAGTTTTACAAGAATTACAAACAGCACCATTCAAGAGCTCTGCACGTTGAACAGCATGTATAAAACGACGCGGGAGATCGACGACTAAAGAGTCGCCGTAGATTTCGCTGATATTTAATGACATTATAGGAACTACGTTGTATAAATGTTATCCATACGGAAACTCCGGTAATGTACTGTAAGAGTAATTAATATTTAATTGGTTGTGATAAAATTACATCACTGATCGTTCTACGTAGTCTTGTACGCTACATCCTCGGCGGATCATTTATTTTAAACGCTGTTAATATTTTTGTACGATTTGTAAGGCTCCCATTTTATTTTAAACATCACGAATTAAAATATTTATCGATCTAAGTAATATATAAAATGCTGCGACTGTGATCAAAGTGTGTCGAAATCTACACGTTCTGGCGGGCGTGCAAAATGTCTCGTCGAGAAGAACGACTGTACGAAATAAAAGCTCATAATGAATAAAAATGCACAGTGTATTGTTAAAGACAATCTGCATGCGATGCTCGTACAAAGTTATAGTTTGCTCAGGTAGAATGAATACCCCCGAACAATCATTTCTCTTACGCATCTTGTACGCTTATACAAACATTTGACTTTTATTTTTTACACATTTTGCTACAAACTTGTTTGTAAATATAGATTTTTATATTATGCTCCCCGATTATGTATATTTCCAGCTATAAAAAGATTCCAATACACATTCCGTCCAGGCACGTTGATTCATCCTTAAACAATTCAGCCCTGTCCTAAGTTTAGGACAGGATTATGTATTACTCTGCGATAACGTGGAAAAGAAATGTTTGTATCTTTCCATTATAGATTCTTATTATGTACACAATACTCGTGACTGTAGTATCCCGGTGCCAGGTTACCAAATATTACCGTAAACTCACTATTATTATACATAGAGTATTTTATAAACAATATCTGTTACAAATAAGATTATACGAAGGTACATACATTTACTACATATATAAAGTTACATCTAAGAGTATATTATAATAATTTTACATACAATTATACGTGTAAATAAACATAAATATTGAAGTTCAATAGTGTTTAACCCACCGTATCACATATCGTTACGTACATGTTTTATTGTTGAACTCTTTTCTCGATATTTACACAGCATTGCTACACATGATTTCTTAATCCTTATTATGTATGTACAAGTAGAAAACATTGTTATTCTAAACTATATGATCAAAGGAATACGCTGTCCTTAGTGTTGTAATTATATCGTGTAATTAGGGAAGAGACTCGCTCCTTCACAAACACGTGAAGAATAAAAGACCATTTGTGTTGTTTTCCAAAATGTATTTACTTAAAAATACAATGAAAGTTCAATTCTGATGGAATGGGCAGAAATATAGTCTGTGGTGTCGGTTATTGTTAAACGTCGAAAGTGATGATGCGATGGTATCCTGTACAAAAGTAGTTTG
Organism: Andrena hattorfiana; assembly: GCA_944738655.2. Lineage (NCBI taxonomy): Eukaryota > Metazoa > Arthropoda > Insecta > Hymenoptera > Andrenidae > Andrena > Andrena hattorfiana. The sequence continues at coordinate 518,396 of OX122894.2, forward strand.
AACAAGACTTATGAACACACAAACCAAATTCTTAGCCTAGGATCATCCTTGTTTTATGTTTAATCGTGACAAGTATTATTCAGTACCAGATTCGTTAAGATTCGTAAATTCCTCTTTTTCTTTATTCTTTTCTTTTTTTTTCCATTGCTTACCTAACATACGTAGGGATGTAACGGTTTCTGGGCGATCAGCCTGATTGATTGTTAAGACCCGTTAGCACCAGTAACTTTTCTGAATCACGTCCAGTACTCGAGCAGAGGAAGATATTCCGTGGTCACTCTGGCTCGCAAAAGTACAGGACGCGAGTCATCTTTCGTTCCTTTTTCGACATGTTGCAAACGGGGCTTGGTATTGTATTTAATAAAATTAAATGGACCTATGCTTACAGTGTATGTTATTGTATACTATGAACGCTAAAGTACTCGCTTTTTTTTTTGCTCAAGCACCTGTACTTGAAGATAGTTCGTTGCCAACATGATCGTCAAGGTACTATCTTGAAGTGAACACGTGGTAAATACAGCAGCAGATTGTGTATAAAATCGTAGAGTAACAGAGTTTTCGGAGATGGTATGACCTGTATGTACGGTACAATGATCATCTGCGGATTATCCTTCGGACTCATAAATTTACACGCTGTATCCAGATTTTCTTTGCCTCCTATTCGTCGCAACGCATCTCGAATGAAGTGGGATTACAATCATCGTATAAAAAGTTACAGGGTCCACCCCATCTCCTCAGATGTTTCAATGTAGCAGGATTCAGTCCACGAATAGCAGCTCCGTTTCGTTTCTTGTCCTTTCGTTAATACTGCTATTTCTGTAAATTTCTTGTTTCTCGGATGTTGAACCCATTACTACTTACGAGAACGAATCGTTTTCTCTGATCTAACTGCGTTTTATTTAACTATCTTCATTCGAAAATATTTGTACATTAAAACGTGGGGCATCGTCTCGCATTCAAATTATCGTTACCTTTATTTATTATGCAGCTATGGTACAATGGTATCGTAACCGCAATGTCTCTTCACCCGTTTCCTCGTCTACCAGTCTCCCGAAATAAGTGGTGGCATGGACATGTTCCATTCGCAACGACCCACAGACTCTGACACAAAGAGTATATATATTTTATATATATATATATATTATCTTTCAATCATTGGCAACCAGTGGAATCACGTAAATTCATTTAAAAAAGAAAATATATATGTAACATCGTCGATAATTCTGTGGATATGATCATTGATAAGACACTGATCACCGTGTGGTACAGGGAACCGCCGTGATAAAGGATACCGACACTCGATCTGTGAGAGTCAACAAATCATTGCTACGAGGCAGTCCATGACAATGAAACCAAAATAAAACCACAGTACGTAAAAGAATACAAATGAATTACGCTCGTATATGAGCAGTCGAATAGGGAGAGTTACTTTTAATTTCATTTATCGTCAGTTACCCCTTGGCATTGTTTTCAACGACTTTTGAAATATGCTGCGCGGCTCGTCCGAACAGTTGCTACACGTAAATACATTAATATAAGCTTATACAAAGCACAAATATAGAATAGTATCTTCGAAGATATAAAAGAAAAAATGATTCTGCGGTATCTGCTTTTTCTGAAATAATAAAGATTCTATATCTCTCCCCCCCCCCTCTTTCTTCTTTCTCTTTCTCTCCCTATTCTGTGCCTCAAGCCTAAAGTGTAACAACCTCTCCACATTACATTACGTTACATAATATTATCGTTAATAATAAAATGTTTCTTATTCCATAACTTTATACATGCTATGTATAATTATTATGCAATGTTAAAGTCACACATTACTCATCCACACTACCTAGCGCGAGCGTTGCATTAACCTTAATTCCTGTTTTTCCTTTCTTTTCAGATCGAACAGGAGCACGAAGCAGAGTTTACCGTTGATAAAATCCCTGGCTTTATTATTAGTATACATCGAACGCCGAGGGGGGTGTCGTTCCGACCGTATGTATATATTCATTTATTTCGCTATCTGTCTCTTGTTCCTTTACGTACAAATTCGTCGATTCTCACTTATTTATTCGTTTGTCCTTTCTCTTTCAGCCGCTCGCGCTCCTGCAATGTCATTGCAAATATATACGTATAGATCAAGAAAAGGAAAATCAATCACGCGCACAAGGTGAGAGACATTCGTCGAACTACAAACGTAAATTTGATTTCAAATGTAAAAAAATCATCACCCACAAATGTTCATTTTACACTATTTAAATACAATAGAGCTTTTTATATCTTAAATAAGTTTCCGTTATAAAACTGTCCCGCGAAGAAAGCCAGATGACGGCAAATACCAGTTTTTTAGTAGGTGGTTTGGATGAAAACGACAGATTCGCCCCGGGGAGCGTTAGCACGCGTACGAAAGTGGTCGATGGTCGATGGTCGATGGTCGATGGTCGATGTTAAAACCGAGAGTCGAATCGACAGCGAATTCGAAGTTCTCGCGCAAGTAAAACTCCTCGCGACGAATATATGGTTTTAATTCAAACTACCTAACAGCATTTGGTGATGGCTAGACGACCAGAATTGCGAAGAGCCAAGACAGTAGAATTGCGGCCGCCTCTAATGCGTGTCAGCCCACCACAACTCCGGTGAGGTGGTAATTTTTATTTCGTAGATTGGGAGGTTCCAGCAATACGGTTCGGGCACGATGGATATCAACATTTGCTACCAACCACTCAATATGAGAGTAAGTGTTTGCTGAGAAGACTGCCGAAGATCGACGACGACGACGACGACGACGCCATGTGCCTACCTCCCTTCTTACTTACATAACTCCTTCCCTTTTTTCATTATGCGTCTTCCTCTTCGTCTTCTACTTCTCCTTCTGCGTCATCCTCCTCTTCGTCTGTGAACCAACAAAATGATAAGCTACCAGTGAAATGTATTTATCTAAACGCGGACTATCGATTTATGTCCCGTACAAGTCCATAAACTCCATCGATAACACGGTTACACGAGATACCAAAGAATTTCCCTTTGCTCACCTTCGCCCTCTTCCAGATCATCGTCGCCCTCTGGCATATCGTCATCCTCATCGTCCTCTTCGCCTTCGCCGTCCACTTCTTCCTCTTCCTCGATCTCCTCTTCGATTTCTTCCTCCTCTACCTCTCCGTCGCCATTCTCCTCTTTCTTCTGTTTCTTTGTATCGTCATTCTTCTCCTGAAACGTGAAACAATAACATTTTGTTTAGCCAGCGATAGGGATTCGCGCGATCATGATTTCGGTAACGCAGCCGAAACTATAAATTAACCGCTTCCGTTTCAGTACACGCGTTTCCCTCTACATGGAAATTAATCATCTCAGGAGCAAAAAAAAAAGGAAGGTGGGAGAACTTCACGGATAGGGGAACTCTGACAACCGACCGAAAGATAAGAAGGAGGGGGCAAATGGACGAAGAGGATTCCCTTCCCGCCAAGAAACGTAAGGACACGGAAAGGAAGGTAGGGGGGACCTTCCGTTAAAATATGGTGGCAGTGCAGGAAAACACAAAGAACGATGCGGGGGGAATTATATTCGCTAGAGAACACACCGCAAGGTACAGAACAGTACTAACATTAAAGGCAGCGAGCAGGAAAAAAAGAGGAAGAAAAGGCCGCTGCGTAAACGCAATTAGAATTAAAACAAGCACATACGTAAAAGCTTGATAAATCAATACGCGTGGTCTGAAGCAAGTTCATGGGAAACTTTAAAATAGCTTTCGACGTCAGCTACAGTTTTCTATATAAATTATCTCGCGCCCTTTATTGAATAATTCATACGTATTACTTCATTCCATTCATAAATCCTCCAACGAATCCATATTCATGTATTTTTAGATCGAAAGTTTATCGAAGCTCAATCTTATCGAGCCGTCCTGGTTTGGAGCCATCGAGCGTAAGATGACCAGAAAAGGCTTGCCATTGAATCCTGATAAATGAAAAAGCGAACAGACAGTTTTGAAGAATCGTCCGCGGCTTTGGACGATTCTCGAAATGCCGGTACACCTTAAGCTCGTGTTCATACAGCGTTACTCGTGATCATCAGGGTGGGTGTCGTAATGGTATACACGCGACGTGTGTATATCAGCGGTACGAGGAAAGAGGGCATAGAAAACTCGCAGAGAACTGCATCGTCCAATCAAAGGGAGGAATTGACTGAGACCGAGCGGTGGGGGAAAGCGTAGGGATTGGCAGACGACTACGACACATGTTTGTAGAAGGGATGTGTTCGTGCTGCGTATAGTGAACGACGAAAGGGGAGAAGAGAGGAGAAGGGAAGCACGAAACAGCGTGCCCGGCTATGTGCACGGAGGCTAAAGCTTCTATGAACTTCTAATAAAATAAAACGGGACTATAATCTACATTTCAAATTGCACGGGGAAAACAAATAAAAAGCGCACGCATTAAAGTAAACGAATTCCGACACGGTCTAATCCATCCGGACGGTCAAAAGCTGTGGCATCATCGAGGATCGCGTTGCCTTCAAGGTAACTGTCTCGTATTATCAAGCGTCTTTATCAAACGGAACGTAATATCTCGTTTCATAAACTTCCATGCCAGGCGTACAGGATCAATATAGTTTTCTGTTTCTTTGGTTGATCGGTATGGGGAAGTTATTGTTTCATTTAGGTAGATTATCGTGAACAAGGTGTACGTTGATTACTATTTGCGATATATCGCAAAGGAACATGTACAAGTAGCTTTGTAGTTTGTAAAGGCATTGTGTGTCTGGCGACTGAGCGTTGTGATACCGATGTCTCTGAAACTTGACGCGCTTTCTTCGAACTACATAGAATCTGTTGGCACTACCGTCGCCGGCCGCTACGCGGTTCATGGCGTTGCTGGGTAGTATACAACATACAACGAACGGTAAATGACAGCGTGACGTACAGACGCCAGTGGTCATGAAATGACGATGCTGCCTGTTATCCTACAGACACGATTACCTATCGACTTGTTACTAATCACGAGGTCTTTGCAGATAACCCAACGTTCATAACCTATCGGATATAGACTCATTTTCATTCGATTCCCTCGACCGTTCGGCTCAGCCGTGAATGATCGTTATATAATTCTTCTGTAACGCATATGAATTTCACCATATTTCAGTTAACATGAGCGTTCCAGGGTCGTATATTTCGGGGGGGGGGGGGGGGGCGCGTTGCTTCAAGTCAATAATAAAAAAAATCGAAACTTAATTAGTTCATCATTGAATTAGGTTAAGTACAGTCAGTACAGAGGATGACTCGCTTACGAACTGTTGCAACAATCATTCAGAATTGGTGTACGACTTATTTTGAGTGATCTTCAATTTCAGTTTATTGCATCGAATAATTCCGCCCAAAGATTCGAGCAGATATGCTTACAGATCCCACTGAAAATACACTATTCGTATCTCCCGCCATTTCTCCGCTCCTTCCACGTTCTCCCTCTAACGCAACGCACTTGCGTCACCGGGATCTACGACGACTACTGGATAATATTCGTCGTATTTACTACCTAACTACGTAATCAGAGCACATCGACGATACAAGTCGGCAAAATGAAAACGTATTACGTGCCTGCGAATATATCGGTGCCTAATAATTTGAAGCACGCCACATGTGGAAGAGCACGTAGACAAGCGTTACCGTATTTTTCTCGTTTTCCGACCGGCGAAATGCATTGATACGGTACTAATAAGAATAATAATGACGATGACGATGGCTGATTCTGTTATAAGCGACGACACGGTCGTGGTTTCCACGTGACATACTATTCCCGCTGTCGCGAAGACGACGCCACCACAGACGATTTCTACAGAATGAGAGAGAGCGTGAAAGGATACAGTCATTTTCAACGAGTGCTTCACACCTTGCGGCTTCTCCGGAGAGGACCGTTCGCACGGGGTATTATCGACTAAAAATAAGGCCGTTCCTATCAGGGCACACAGAACGACGGGAGGCTCGATTTAAGATGAAAAATCGTGACGATGTTTTCTCGAAGGTTCGTAACAGCACGCGGCATACTACGAAAGAATAGGGAGGCGGGAGAGACATGGGTATATAATACATGGCGTTGCCGCTGGCTGCGCGCGTGGGGTTCTCGAGGGGAAGAGAGACAGAGTCGAACACCGGTAGATTCGAGGACAGGGGACCAGGGGGGCAAGGGGGAGAGGCAGAGAGAGAGAGAGAGAGAGAAAGGGAAGGAAAGCGAGGAAGGAAGCCATCGGTGCGGTGTTTATGCACGCAGCAGATCGGTAAACAATTTCAGAGCAACACGTCGCGACCCGAAAGAGATATGTGCTAGTCTATCGATCGTCCGTCAGACACGATTAACCCTCTTACAACGAATTATCGATCAATTACGACACAGAAAGAGGGACAGAGAGGGAGAGAGCGAGATGGTGGGAGAGAGAGATAGGCAGAGAGGAAAGGAAGAAGAGAGGGAAACGATGGAAGGAGCAAGCGAGAGAGCACAACGAACGCGGGCTTGGTTTCGGGCGCCATAATGGAAACCCACGACGGTGGTGGTGGCGGCAGCGACGGCGGTCGTAAAAATGCGCGGGATGCCCGCTTTTCCTATCTATAACAACTCTGATATTTTAGATTAAAAATGGCGCCCATCTTGTAGACTAGACCCGACAACATGTAAATCGCGCTTACAACGGGATTTATTTCAGACTCAGCGTGGGTTAACAACACTTGGGAAATGCATAATAACGAGAGCGTACGAAACGAGCACATGGCGCTAGTAGCCAAGATATCCCGCCCGAATTTTACCTTCACTTTATTAGCAAGGTGCGAGTGAAACGACGCTGATTCTGATATTAGGTGGTAACGTGAAATCCAGATCGGTAATTATAGACGGCATTGTAACGACAGGGGTGATCAACCGAATGAACCATCGTGGCTCGTGGCAGCCACGCGAAATACGATGGCGTCCCCCTCTCGGCTCTGAATCGGAAAAACAGCGCGCGTTGCGTGCACCGTGCACACGCTTCGGAGCGGTTTCGAGGAGATGAATAGGGAAAACTGGCGCGCTTCTCGGCCACCATGAATACGTGGAATCTAATGAAAATGCCGGCCGGCATTCTATCTTCTTCCGTGCCGTCAGTCGGTCGAAACGGCCACTCGACTGCCCGCCCACCCGTCCGTCCTCGATAGTACTCAGATACCGCGTACAAAATTTCGAAAGCGTTAATTTTTCTCAACATGCGAGGCCCGTAGGCCATACGAGCGGGAAACTCCGATCGAGCTAATTACGCGAGGATGCCAGAAATTTCGATCGACTTTCGATTCCGAATGTGATGATCCCGTGAAATCGTAGACGATGCCATGACCGAGCAGCGTGGCGCGGAAGCGTGGTGTAAGCCGGCGTGTAGTACGTGCTTTCGTGTGTACGTGTGTGTATATGCTTACGTGCTTTCGTGTGTACGTGTGTGTATATGCTTACGTACAATCGCGTAAATTGATAAGGGGGGTACGATATTTCGAGAAATCGTATAGGAAAGGGGAAAAAAACAAGACAACTCACCTCGGCTGGCCTCTTGATTCCTTTGATCTCACACTTCGCGTCCCCGGAAGCCTTGTCGTTCTCCGTCACCTTCTCCACGACGACGGCCTCGTTGTTTGCCTTGGTACTCATGATGGATTGGTGCGCGTTTACCAAGATGCCTGCGTGTCCGCTTCAAAACGATGGAAAAAGATAGAACGGTGCGTGTGTACACGTAACGAAACTCCGTGTCCTCGCGCGGCGTCGGTTTCCGGCGAAATGCCCGAGAGAGCAGCGTCGTCAGGCGAAAACCCAAGGGTCAGAGAGGGGGGAGAGAGAAAGAGAGAAGAGAGAGAGGGGAAAGGAGGGTGAGCAGAGTCGAACCAGTCAGGAGTGGAGAGTGCCGTATACTGACGACTGTGGCGCGAATAGCGCAAAGCGGACTACTACCCGGTCTCGGCTCGCTCCTAGCACATCCAACCTGGCTTTGTTCAAAAATGAAGATGGCGCGGGTTTGAAACTCGATAAATGCCTGATTGGTCGATACCTTAATCCCCTTTCCAGACCTGCCACTGCGTCTAATTGGCAACATTATAACGCCACGTAATCTTTTATTAATTACCGTAAAACTTTCCTACCTAATGCATCCACCTGACATATAAATAAAATTAAATCCTGCGGAGGACGAGGGGTTCGAGAGTTCGTAGCCTCGGTTCGCCGTCTGCTTCGAGGCTAAGTCACTCGATTCGAATAACCTACTACACCACCAAACATTTATATTCTTTTTCAACGCCCCCTTCGTCAAAAATCCATCAAACATACCCTGTAAAATTAAAATCTCGTACAGAAAAATATATCTAACTATCTTCCTGCACAGCCAAAATAAATGACATGCATCGCCTACTTAATGGCGGCATACTCCACACTACGTGGCGGGAATTATCCTATAGATAAAACAGTCAGAGTTTTTGAACGACGCCCACCTGTCACTCAAAATTCTGCTTTCAGCGTACTCTTTTTCAGATTCTAAAGATTTTCGCTTGTGTAGATTAGACTTTGGCCTTGGTAAAATATATATGCGAATCTTTGTAAACAGATTAGAATTAGAAAGGGCCGTGATCGATACGAGGTAACCTAAATAATTATCTAGAATCATTAATGTTTGCCTATATATTTGCAAACTAAATAATGCAAGAAATACGGTTAGACTTTCGTAGCGTGCGTGTATCCTTTTGCCAACCTCGTGCATTGTTCTTTTCACCTTAATGTCGCTCTGGATATACAGAAACGCTCTAACATTATTACAATCGGCAATTATTTACAAATTTTGTGTGAAAAAGGACGGCAAAAGAAACATTATAACATAATTGCTGTTATTGATTAGACGCCTTATATATGTATTAAACCAATTTTGATGCCAGCTGTTAATGGCGAATATGCAATCGAAATTTTGTTTTTACAGGAATTAAAATCAGTTGTATTCACTTTTCCAATGATTCCAGGTAAAACGAATTTTATAGAATAATATTACGTTAAACGATATATTAATGCTTATACGTTTTAATGGAAAAAAAAGTATTAAATTTCTAAGTTTTACACAACGTATGGCAACATGCGCACGCGCGTTATGCCTATACATGGCAGTTTCCGGTTAAATTACGTTTCCTTTTCTTTCGAAACATCCAAGATGGTAGGTTAATCTCCGTTCAAAAGTATCCGTAATTCATCTGCAATTACATTCGTAATCCTTGAATAATGTTACCGTTAAAATGCAACTGTGCTATATAGATTTTATTTGCTAAAAGTTGTATCAAGTATTTCATATTTTCGTGAAATATGAGAGAACGTCCTACGAGTGAGAGCATAACCTCGAAAAGTGACAAACTGTGCAGCAATTTTTATTTTCGAAAGAAGAAAATAAGAGTTATTTAAAGCGATAGGCTAAATAAAAGCGTCAAGAAATAAGAATAATTCCAACTGTTTCATTCCCGGTCTCTGTTTGCGCGGAAACAAACTTTCCAGCGAAATGTGAACAGTACAATTCTGTGTATTTCAGGTTAATGTACCGAAACAGAGGCGCACTTTCTGCAAGAAGTGCAAGGTACACAAGCCTCATAAAGTTACACAGTACAAAAAGAGCAAAGAACGACATGCGTCGCAAGGTAGAAGGCGTTACGACCGTAAACAGCAAGGTTTCGGCGGCCAAACCAAACCTATATTCCGAAAGAAGGTATGCTTCGCTAATCCTGCGATTCAAATTACGTTTCTATTAACAAACTTGCGTGTCGCTTCTAGGCAAAGACCACGAAGAAAATTGTCTTGAGGATGGAATGCACGGAATGCAAATACAGGAAACAGATCCCTCTTAAGAGATGCAAGCATTTCGAACTGGGAGGTGACAAGAAGAGAAAGGTAAGCATGGCTACGTTTCACATTCGTCGAAGAATTCTTGCAGGACTTCGGCATCGACTGACACGATATTCTTTTCAGGGACAAATGATCCAGTTCTAGGGTAAAGTTATCGGCGTTAACTTTCTGTATGTATTTAATAAGAAATGAAATAAACCTTTTCGAATTTGTATAGTTTGTTTATTTTACGAATCGTGTATTATAATGTAAAACTGTTTCTCATGTTTAAGTATTTAATCACCATTGTTCTCACCATTATCTGTAATCTTCGGCTTAGAAACTATTTGCTGGGGAGCACTGTTAAGATAAAAAAAATAAGAACCGTGTAAATATTAAAGGACTGTAACAAGAAGAGAGACGTAAAGGGTGGTCGAAAGGAAGATCAGAATTTGACTGTAAAATGCTTCTACGCTCGTGTTGAAATACTGCGCTTTACCTATGCCTAGTTTTAATTAACATATTTCGTTACGCTGCGAAATATGTATTCGAGTTCGTTTTCAGTGGCATTATGACTTACTATAGTACGGACGGGTCCAATCCCTCTTCTTGCATCTGTAACTTGAGCGCTTCCCTCTGTACACCAACGTGTACCATTTTGAAATATTTCTCGTAACGCGGATCTTTATTGACCGGTTGTTCGTCAGTCTTTGTACTTTTAGGCTCGTCCTGCGAAACATCAGGTTCATCTAGTTTAGATACATTTGTTTCTTCCTGCTTATGCTCGCTTTCGATTTTTATGCTGCTTTCTGTGGGACCTTTTGTGTCCTTGTGATTTTCTTCCAAGGTAGGAACAGAAGACAGCTGTAAGGAACACGCGAGCCGTCAGAAATTGTAAGCAATGTAATCCTAATCGTCCGACGAAGCACACAGACTCCTACGTACCCATGATTCTAGAATTTCTAAAGAGGCTTCTATTCTTTGCAATTTGTTTTCAAATTCGAATAATCTCTCTTCGCATGATAATGCAAACTTATTAAGGTATGTTACCGTATGCACAATGAAGTGATTAATGAACGAAACAGTTCTTTTTTGATTAATCGCTGGAACCTAGCAAGAAAACAAGTGTCATTACGCATTATCACAGAGAAACGCGAACCGTTAAGATACGAAATATTGACAGGCGAAAAGCGAAGTTGAATATCTGCACCTTCGTGTAGTCGATAGTTGGCTCAATTATCGGAACTTTGTAATCGTTCATTGTATCTTTCAAATGTTATTTCTTGAATTTGTTATCGAACTGTCAAACGTCATAAACTCCCGATGCATTGCTCCCACGGATCATGTAGGACTCATTGATAGAATGGTGTGTACGGTGTGTACTAAGAACCTAAATTTCTCAGCTATCGCGTGGGTACACGTATTCCCTTGCAAAACACTCTGCGGATAAAGAACGAGCGGCGGGGTGTTCAAAACTCTGTTGCAGAGAAAATCATTTGAAAATTCACGTGTTACAAGTGCCGAGTGAAAAATAATTCAAACGCATTATGGCTGGAATTGCAATTTATTTACGAGCTTAATCCGTCGGTATATTTTGTCTCGCGTCTAAAATTCCCACGAATGTTTCGCGCACGATATTAGCGGAGGAAATCCTTAACCGTGCACAACGATCTCGCACTTTAATTTCGATTAATAATTACACGACAGTTTGGGTAACGCTTACTCTGGTAGTGAATCGCGAACGAACTTACGCATTACAGGTAGACGATTTAGAAGCGAGCGTCTTTCGTATCATACGCGTTTAGGCTGCTCGATCAATCAGAATTTAACCAGCAAAATTATTTGCTATAAGTCGATAAAGCAGAATATGCGCTGACAGCGTGAACGAGAAGTTTTTAGTGGTCGTACAGGTTGGACTTACAGGCTGGATGTAGGTCTAGTAAACGCGACCGATCTGTTGTCAGTGGGAATTAACTGTATGGAGATTACAAGGAAAAGAATTATTTCTTGAAGAATGGAGTCAGCACCTGACCTGGAAACCGTGTACCAGGCTGTATATTCATTGTATAATAATTCGAATCCTTCGGGACCAGGGAAAACATCGCAATGGTTGGACGAATTACAAAAATCGGTGAGCTATTTGTTAGCGGTCTTTTGCCAATTACCATCAGGCGTTTTCTTCCCTCGTATACTTGGCGTGCACCGTATCGCCTTGTAAACAGGATTATACGATCATTGTTAAATACCTCGCAATTCAAACACCTAAAGCGATGATCGAGGAATGTAAATAGATAAGGTAGCTCCTAACCTTACATCCGATCCCTCCTGCGTTCATTCATGTATGATACTGCACGCAATGTTCCTGTGCGGATCTAAATTAATCAAGCATAGCAACAGAGCAGCGTTAATATTTATGTATTACTTTAGGTATTTGCATGGAAAATAGCTGATGAAATGCTGCAGCAAAAGCGAGACATTCAGTCTTGTTATTTTGCTGCACAAACGATGCGCACTAAGATACAACTGTGTTTTCAAGAGTTACCTGCCGAAGCTCATATTTCATTGAGAGATTCTTTAATGAATCACATATCACAGACTAACGAGCACACCAATGCCGCTATCGTTACACAGGTTCGTTTAGTTTTCTATGATTCAAAGAAATCGTCGTTAAGAGACTCGCAACTGCTTAAACCGTTGCAATGAAATTTGTTGTTGTAGTTGTGCCTAGCATTGGCAGATCTCGCGTTACAAATGTCTTCTTGGCAGAAGCCAGTCGTGGATTTGATTAACAGATTCGGGGGATCGACTAACAGTTTATGGCCATTACTAGAAGTGATGACAGTATTACCGGAGGAAGTAAATTCACGATCTCTTAGGTATAAATTGCGTTTAAATGTCTTAGCGTTAAATCGATTTCTAATTCAAACTACGTTATACAGACTAGGAGCCAATCGCAGACAGCACATATTACTCGAACTTAACGCAAGCGCAGACACGGTGACAGAATTTTTGGTGAGTGTTCGTTAAGTTTGTTATTTCCTTGTCCTGCGGTATGTTTGAATTCTCTTCGATTTTCAGAAAATGTGTCTAAAAAATGGTGGAGACAACGTGCAAATTCGTATTACAATTCTTAGATGTTTTACAAGTTGGATAGCAGTGCACGCTATACCCCTTGTACCAACGAGTGACGTTATTGTATATACTCTTCAAGTAAGTTCTTCGAATGTAAGTTGTTCGTCATAGTTTGTACGAACTTCAAGTACAACGGGATATGTGCATTTCAGATACTTGGAAATCATATGACTGGATCTCAATTGCACGAAGCAGCTGCGGATTGCATATGCGTGATTCTACAAGTTTTGGAAGACGACAGTAATAACAATCGTGATAATAATAGTGAATCGAATATACAGTTACAACAACTGCAGTTATGTCTGTTCACCAGTGTAATGGCCTTAGAGCAACCATACCACTTATCAGTTGCGCACGAAGACATGGACAAGTAAATTTCTTGGTCTTTTTTTTTTTTATCAACGATCGGAGACATAGGAGGACTTTATTATAATCTCGATTGTGTAATTAAACGTTATATAAGAAAATATTGTTTAGGTCAATAAATTATTGCCGGATTTTTACGGAATTAGCCGAGACATTCTTGGAGACGATGGTAAACGGCTCTGTGGGAGGGAAGCAACACTACGCTATCAAGATTCTCGATCTCGTCTTGGTGTGTGTCGGGCATCACGATTACGAGGTAAATATTTCTTTTCACATCTGACACACTAATACCAGTTACTAAACAGATATTATTCATATCAGGTGGCGCAAATAACTTTTAATCTGTGGTATCGCTTATCGGAAATTCTTTACCAAAAAAACAGCGATGACCTCAACGCGGTTTTTCGACCTCACATCGAGAGGCTAATTGGAGCGTTATGCAGGCACTGCCAAATGGAACCAGATCATGTCAGTAACGGGCATATTTCAAGTTGTTCGTATTCCTCTGCAGTAATATATAATCGTATAAATTCCTTTGAATAGTTGGGTCTAGTGGAAGAGGGTTCCGGCGGAGAGGAATTTGCAGATTTCCGAAATCGTGTCTCCGAATTAATCAAGGATGTAGTATTCGTAGTTGGAAGTAGTCACTGCTTCCGACAAATGTTTTCGTCTTTAACGGGTGGTCCAGGACCGCAGGGACAACCTAATCATGTGCCCACATGGGATTCGACCGAAGCTGCGCTGTTTGTGATGCAAGCGGTTGCGAAAAATATTTTACCGTGAGTTTCCACGAGGCGTGCGCGGGTTTCTTTAGAACATGAAAATGATAAATGAATATCTTCTTGCAGAAAAGAGAATGACGTAGTGCCGAAGGTAGTAGAGGCTATTTTGAATTTACCGGAAAACACACATATAGCTGTCCGTCATACAAGTATTCTTTTACTAGGAGAACTTTGCGAATGGATAGATAGTCATCCGCAGTCTTTAGGTAAATAATCGAGACATGTACTATTCGGCTTCACTACGCCCGTTGTAGCGTTGTGTCAATGCAAGCTTCTCATTCCAGAACCCGTTTTAAATTTTCTCTTGACTTGCTTGAGTCAAAAGGGATTGGGAAGTGCGGCCTGCGGTGCGCTGCTGAGTATATGTACAGCTTGCCCGTTACATATGGCTTCGCACTTCCCGGGACTATTGCAAATTGCGCGTTCTCTCGATAGTTTTGCCATCAGTAACGATGCAGCTATTGGTTTACTCAAGGGTAAGATAATGCGTGGCATGGACTTTCGTTAAACATTTTACAAGGACCGTAAGTGATACCTTTCGTGATTATTCAACAGGAGTTGCTATAATCATGTCTAGTTTACCACGTGACAAAATTGCTCAGGCGATGAAGGAATTATGTTGGTTCCAAGCTAGGCCACTATGTGAGATTATGGAACGTGGAATTCCAATCGAAGTAGGAACAAAGACTGATCCTGTGATATGGCTAGATAGATTAGCTGCTATATTTAGGCACACTGATCCACAAATTGAAGATCCCAATGAACCTCATCCTTGTCAAAGCGCTGTCACTGAAGTAAGTTTCTATGATTAATCAGACGCGCCAGATCTAATATTTTCGCTAATACGTTCGACTGTCGAACACAGATGTGGCCAGTATTGTCAAATGTATGTACAACATATCAGCACGATGCAAAGCTAATGGAACGATGCTGTCGTTGCTTGAGATTTGCTGTTCGTTGCGTAAGAAAACATTCCGCCCATCTCCTTGAGCCACTAGTGAAACAGGTATGTATTGCTCGGACATCGAAGCCTAGGCAATATTATCTCACTGCCTTTTAAACTTCCAGATCGTGCAATTGTACGCAGCACACCAGCACAGTTGTTTTTTGTACCTCGGTTCGATATTAGTCGACGAATATGCCATTGACTCGGAATGCGTCTCTGGTTTATTAGCGATGCTCGAAGCATTTATTGGGCCTACCTTTACTATCCTTCAACAACAGGATGGGCTGAAGAATCATCCCGATACAGTGGACGATCTGTTCCGATTATGTGCCAGGTATCTCGCTTTATGATATTCGTGATCGTATATGAACAATACCCTTATTGGTCGAGCTTACAAGCGTCCTTATTTTTGAACGATAGGTTCCTCCAAAGGGCTCCAATACCATTCTTACACTCGGCTATAATAGGAAGCATAATTGACTGTGCCTTAATGGCCTGTAGTTTAGACCATAGGGACGCAAATGTTTCGGTAATGAAATTCTTTTACGATCTTTTACATTGCGGTCGTAATCACGAGGTAAGCTAAAGGAGAAGCTTATGCGTCATAGCTTGTTTGGCGCAGAAATATTAATATTTTCCTGTGTTCTTCAAGAATGGATCAGATTACACGATACGACGAGAATTGGTACAACGTATATTAAGAGAAAAAGGACAAACATTAGTCATGAGACTGCTTCATGCATCCGTGTTCTCACTGTCGTCTTATATGTTATCTGACGTAGCGGATGTCTTTGTTGAGCTATCTCTAAGCAATCGAGAAGTAAGTCATAACCGATAAGTTTCAGTCAGTCTAAGTTGAAAGGTATATAGTACTTGTTTTACGATAATAAGTTTCTCTTTACTTAGTTACTGTCCAAATGGTTGGAAGAAGCCATCAAAACGATGCCAGCGCAAAACGCGGGTGGTTCACCCACAGCACAACCAGAACAGTTATTCGAATTTCATAATACTGTCACAAGGTACATAAAATTACATTTTTTCAATGCCATTTCTTTCAGATATGAGAATCTCATGTCGAGTTCTTAATTTATAGAGCGGAGATGGCGAAACCCGTGAACCATGCTCTACGAAATTTTGCACGTCTGTATCGTTGACGCATCTCGATGTAAAATTAAGGACAAGAATGTCAAAATTACAAACAGCTAAGATCTCTCAAGATCCCTCATTTAATGAACACGATTTGAAGATGTCAATGAAACAAGGTTATTGTAAAATGGTGAGTCTATGCTGTATAAATGTATTGACGAACGTTTTAAACATTTTGTACTTGTTTACTATCTACACATTCCTCTGCATAGTGTGCGAAGTACGATAAAGACAAGATCATAATTGCTCGTGTAAAATGTTGTGATTCATAATTTTACATAAAAGTGTTGTATTTAGTAATTCTTTTTTTTTCTATCGCGAACATTTTTTCCATATAAATATACAACATCTTTGTGAACCGCATACCCTTTCAGTTATTTGTATTAATTTTATATACAGCCTTGTTGCATTTGTTCCATATAGTCTTTGAACACACGATAGGGGCGCAAAGTGATATCCGGCTTACCTATTGCATTAGGTATGTATCTAGTCAACTGCACGGAGGTGTCGAACATTTTGCATACTTTGTAGATAACGCGCAGGTAGTAAACATTGGGAAATCAGAATCATTATATATTTTTGTGCTTTCCATCTTATTTACACAGACAACCATTATTATGGAATGCGTATTAAATTACTTTAAAAACTATCCGATGTGTGCTATTCAATTTGTCGTTCACTGAAATGTATTAAGTTGTATAATATCATTTTAAAGCTACGCTCTCCGTACTCGAATTATTCAGTTAGGAGGCACTCCCTCGCAGTCGCGAGCCTCTCGCCTTACACGAGTAATAATATGGAGAGCGATGAAGGAAATTTTGCGAAACGATTTTTTAACGAGCATCAGCTTGAGAAACTGTACGGTCGCGTAAATAAGAACGAATGCAACACATAATGCAAATCGGTTGTGTGTATGTGTTGTAAAGGAAACAAAAGATGCGTATGAGTTTCATTTTTGGTAGAACGCGAAGCTCGTTTACATACGATTGCCTATCTATTTTCAAGTGTCTCGCAGCATATGGTTTTACAAACGTTTAAATCGTGTTTGAGGTTCATAAGATGTGATATACTACAATGATATTGTGAGACAACATAAATGTGTCGTATTCCTATTATATGAAAAGAAATTTGACCTAAACGTTGTTAACATTTAAGCCCATTCGTGCCCTGGTGTACATTTATAACCATATATTTCAATTCAGAGCGATATCATAGTAGGTATATATGTTGTAGATGATATAAAAGTATGATTGCGAAACCGATAAAGGTACAACATAACATAAATTCATTCGTCGAATGAAAAGAAATAAACGAAACATACGCTCATTTTGCATGATAGTTAACTTTAATTGTACAAATGGTTTACATTTACGAGACGTGTAATTTTCTTGCGAAGCGTTAATGTACAGATAAGGTATTAATGAGAATAAGCATTATTATTATTGGTAAGAGAATCATTTGTAATGTAAGGTTGAAAATGATTAAACTGTACGAATATTTTGATGACTAGCATTAATTTTAGCATCTACGCTAATGTTTCGCTTTATAACAACAAATTTCCGACATATTTCAAATAAAATGATATTTTTTACTCAAAGGGACGAATCGTAATTTAATCATAAGAATTGAAAGTGACGAAAATAACTGTTTGTGGGAACGAAAGTACAGGGAGTAATGGGTGTTATCGAGAAATAATGTGCAGCGACTTGTAGCCGACATCGGAAGAGCGAAACATTATACCAAGCAAACTGATTCACTATCAACGCCGGTCAAGCAACAGCCGATGCAGTCAACGGCAAATAATTCTGGTAAACGAGTCACGCGCGTCATTCGTCGGGAGCCATTAAAGTTGAATAAATATATTTTCGTTAAATAGGTCATTCCTCGCGTACAATTGCTATGCAGGGAAAGTAGAAGCTCCAAGACGCGTATGCGTGCTCGACCTTTGCGTCCGAAATATTTATGGCCCTTTGTACGGGCCCAAATATAATCCGTAGTCCGTTCTGCCAGGTAAGAAATCGCAAAGAAAAGGTCTAATGGTCGCTTTACGACTACACCGATTGTTCCGTGCGATAAAGGGCGCCTTCTTGCAGGAAACGATGTCTCTACGAAAAAAAGATCTACCTGGCCAGCTGTGCGATAAATTGTTAAGTGACTCGACTGCATCGAGCATCCCAGCTATAATGTGAATCCGGAAACGTTCGAGTCGTTGCGAAGACAGGTGCCAGCTTTTCAGGTTTTAATAACTTTCTTCCTTCAACAGCACGCCAGGATATTATCCAGAATAAATTCCAATATTTTAATACGAACATACCCCAATTATGGAGAATTCGGGTGCGTTTTTAATGGTTGGAAGGCGCATCGAGGGGGAATGCGGTGACGCTCCAATATGGCCGTGTTAAGTACCAGTAACAGGTATACGATGGTTTTAGCGATATGCTCATGATTCAGGGTTCGGATGCCACGTCTTCTCGAGACATTGCTAGCAATCTCAGGGGCCTGAGTCACTGAGCAGTTGCATTGTGAGTCACGCGCAGTCGAACCTTATTGGCCAAGGAAATGGTTTCTAACAAAGGAATATTGTAGTAGCGAATAGTTGATGTATTTTTATTGCTCCGCAGACGATGTCACTTTGGACGTGACTAAATAATTGAAGAATATTAGTACACACAAATTCCATTCGATTGCGATGGTCGTAGGTTATGACCGCGACAATGCCTCCTATGTAACCCTAATTGTACGAATCTAATCATTTATGTCTTCCTAGTAAGTAGCGATGTTATTTCATTGATTCTGCAAAGTACTCGAGTCCAGAAAGATTGTTTTTTCAACGAAGACGTTGACTAGGCTCTGGGGGTATCGTGCGCGGTATACCGGGTATATTGAGAAACGTTAATCGCGGTTTGCTTTGTTGTATCGCAGAAATGTCATTTGCAGCGTGTTGTTTCATTACAAGCGTCGTGGTATGTAACAAGCATTGGCACCCACGTGTACCACCTATCAATAGAAGGGCTTCGCCTTGCCCGACCATTGACGAACGCATACCTCTATGCGCACCAAAGTGTATTGTTAACCAATATCGCGTTCTGTGGTACCGCGGTGCCATTCACGACTTTCCACGCGACGATACGAATGCATTGCGTGCACTTTACCGATGCTCGCGAGAGCGAGAACGAAGGACGATAAAGCTACGGGTGCGAGCTATTATCCTACACGTTCGACACCTTCCTAACTGTGCATGGTCGTTACAAGCGGGTCCCAGGAATTCTATCTGTCTCTGGAATTTCCGTTTTGTTTCCTTTCCCCTGTTGTGATAAATGGAAGAATTTCGTGGAATAGATTTCACGCAGACCCAATCGACCGAACAAAGACGCGGACCGTTACGCCTTCTTCGGCGGCTTATCCTCCCGTTGACGTTGCCTGTAACAACAACGCCCTTACCTGTTTGTGGAAAATGTCCACGGTCCCCTTTGTTTCGCGTTTCGGTTAGGTCGGAACCCTTTCGTATATTAAGCTAATTCGTAGGCTACCCTGTGGTACGAAAGTGCGGACAGAGTATAATATGGTGCACGTTTTGCAGGGTGCAGAGAAGACATTCCACATTCTGGGAAATGAAGTCATCTAATTTTAACATCGCGGACTTTTTATGCTGCCGACGCATCTCAGAATCAGCTTGCCTTCGCTGTATGGCCTTCGCTGTAACCTTTGACACCTACAGTGCGCCCTTAATTCTAATATCACGATTCGAAGCGTTTCGGACACGCATCGTTGCGTTCTGCCCCGGCAATCTTGAGGCGATCATGCTGCATTTGGTTTTCGAGCGATCGCGCAATCTGTTGGATTGTTAGACAGTTTCGCGTACTCGTGCTGCCCCCACCCTTATTAATTAGCAATCTGATCAAGAGGGCATTGCATTTTCTCGACGGAAGAGCGAAGAAACCCGTTGGCAAGTACGAAATCATTCACCTTCCCCAATCCTTCTACCAATCCGCGCTCTAGCTTCGGCCCGACAATCCGACGTTATCCAGATTCTTTAATCGCCGCGTTCCTTGTACTAACATTTGCTCGTGCAGGATGCAGCACGCAACTATCGCTGAATTCACCCTCTCTCATTGACAGCGACGGGCAGCGGCGCGTTGCCCAGCAACCAGACAGTCAGACTGCTGTCTGCCGATCTGCCAGGGGCGCGGAAGGCCGCGACGAGACGAGACGAGACCAGACCAGACAAGGCCAGAAGAGCAGTAAGCGCGAGCGAACGAGCGAGGGAGAGAGAGAGAGAGAGAGAGAGAGAGAGAGAGAGAGAGAGAGAGAGAGAGAGCGAGAGAGTGAATGAAGAGCGCGCGAGGGGCAAAGGGGAGCTGGTGTGAGGCAGGTGTAGAGGGAGGAAGGTCGTCGGTTGGAGGGGTAACGCGACCATTTGACCGTAGGACGGAAAGAACGAAAGCTGCAGAGAGAGGGAAAAGGGTAGCTGATCGCGTGTGATGGTGGTAGAGCGCAGAAGAGTTGCGAACGCGGTGGTGCGTAGAGTAGTGATAGTGGTGTTAGTGTTGGTCGCCGTGTAGTGGGGGATCAGTGGCACGATGGTGCATCAGAGGGACAGGGGAATGGTGGTGGGGTGTCAGGGGGCGGCCGGGCTAGACGAGTCGAGGTCAGTTATCCGCCACGCCCGACGCCGACGCCGACGCCGTCGTTCCGGCGCACCGCATTGCATTTTCGGCGCCACTGCTGCCGCTGCGTATCACTGCATTGCCAATGTTCTCTTTTTTTTCTCCATTCCCTCTTCCTTCCTCTTTCGTCCCACCTTCTTCCTCCTTTCTTATATCTCCGTTCTTTCTCCCCATCTTTTTCCCCCCCAGTCCCTCCCCGTACATCACTGCAGGTTCATACTGCCTACTTGTCCGTCGCTGACGTCTAAACTACCACCGAGCCCGCGGATCGCGCGCGCTCGCGCGTCCCTCGCGTAGTCGTTGTTTTGCGGCGGAGTCAGCCGGACCGCGATAGGGGCGGATTCGCAGCGACGAAATTTCTCCATTTTTAGGGAAATCTCGTCTTCCGCCAAGCAACGTCTATTTATAGAAACTCTGGACCAGAATCGGCACGATTCTTCTTCGCTGCAGCGCGGGGTCAGCGTAGAAACGCCTCTACCGATGTGGCTGGTCAATATTCGAAGGCGGTTCACTTATTTGCTTACAGTTTGCAGCTGTAATGTTAACTCTCTGACAGATACGTCGATCGTTTCGTCCAACCATGTTGCCTCGTATCGTTCCAAGGAAGCTCGAAAGAAGCGTTAATGAGAAGCTCGAAAGAAGCGTTAATGAGAACGTTACTTTCTGTCGTAAAGAAAGAAAACGCATTCAACTGCCTGTAATGGTTGCATTTTCACAGAAAGATAGAAACTCCTCGAATAGGTACCTGAAACGTATGATTTCCGATCGAAACCAAAGTAACTGTTCTCAAATCGGTGGTGAAGCTTTTGCAGGAATTATTAGCGACCTTTTAAAGCCATAAATTAGCGGAAGGCACGACGCCCGATCTTTGTCCTCTTCAATCCTATCGCCTCTGAGTAAACTGTTTTTCCGTAGGCTACAGGAGTATTTGTGTCTTCTAATTAAAGAACATTAAGAGGGAATTGTAAGTGGAAATATGGATGGTGATTCGTGGAAGGTTCTACTCGGAAGAACGATGTCCGTAGGCGGGAATATTAAAAATTATCCGGCCAAACGTCGCGGTGGGGAACTTTGGGTTCTCGAAGGTTAGTTCGGACCTAAGTCTCGACGTGCATACTTTCTACGTTTCCCTTCCTGTCTTTCGTCGAAAGTGTCTTGCTAATATCTGTCGCGAAAACATCGGCGTATTCTCTCGACGATAATAATTCATTAAATCGTCAACGAAGCTTACAGTTTCAAATACTCTTGAAATGCTCGAAGTTTAACGGACACTAAGTATGGCTCGCACCGCATCGCTGGAAATCTTTGGTACGTTCAGACATCGCTCGGTACGCGCGAAAGAATGCTTCCGACAAAGAAACAATGAATGACTTGCAAAGAATTTTTCATTTTTGCGCAGCGTAATTACAGATGCTCAAGGCCTTCAGACGTGTTCAAATTAACATGCTGTTCTCTCACTGCCTTGTCTTTCTACCGATAACCATACAAATGTTCCCTAGAATTAAAAACAGATCTCTAATCGATCGAGTTCATTAACCCATTATTTTGTGCTAGGAACAGATCGTTCTCCATATAGTTATGAAAAGGAATTCAGATGAAAGATCGAGGTATTTGAGAAGAAACGTTGCAGAACGTATAATCGTAAGGATAAAGCGTTTCGTCGCCTGTGGGAGAAGTACATTTCACGCATATGTTTTTAGTACGGTCAGCTCGTGGCGTTAATGCCGCGTTCACAGGGAAGGTGCGCGCGTCGCGAGCACTGTAGGCAAAAGTAGCATGCACGCGAAAAGAGTGTGTCTGTGTGTCTACACAGAAGGAACGCGTGCAGCGACGTTTCACGGTGCGACGCGGAGGAGCGGTTCAAAGGCGAGGCGGTGCGATCATCGCGCTCAAACGCACGACAAATTAACTCCCGTGCAGAGAGAGACTCGGCGTTGTGCACTTGACTTTGAATTATCCGCTCGAGCGACGAAAACGTGTCGATTGAAATATTTTTTCTGCCCCCTCCGTTGAAACGAGCTTGCCGTTTTATTCGAGTGAAAGTTTTCGCATTATCGTCGCGCTCGAGCAGCTGCGCGACGATGGCAAAAGCACCCGCCGAATTTTTTCCGGCTCATTGACGCGAAATAATCGATCACCGAGATAAAGTCTCGATTACGGTTTTTTTTTCGCCGAGCTTCCCAATGACCCCGCTGTACCGCCGCGTTATTTCACGGCGGCCGCGTTTTGATCCGCGATTTCTGCTCCGTAGTATCGAGATCGATGCCCGAAAAATCTGTGCCTGATTTTAGGCCGTTATTCGCGAGGAATGGGCGCGCGAATCGATGAACACGGCCCTGCAGACAGTGAAGCATCCCTTTCCCCTCCACCACCGTCGGGCTAACCACCAAACCCTCACCACATCTCCCATCTGCCTTGGTACGTTATTGGCACCGGCTGATGGCCGATGCGAATTTGCTGTGGCTGGAACGACGGAGAGGGACAGGGGAGGACGGGGAGAGAGAGAGAGAGAGAGAGAGAGAGAGAGAGAGAGAGAGAGAAGCGAGACATAGGGAGAATAAAGGATAATGAAGAAGGAGAAAGAGACGGAAGAAGAGAATCAGTTCACGCGTCTTGTTCGTCTACGGATTTGCGAAATGGACAAGGGCACGGAAAAGGATGGTCCGGTAAGAATACACCATTTATAAACCATTTACACGTGGCGAAGACTGCTTTCCCGGAAAGAAGATTCCAAGGTTTCGCGTTAAACGATTTCCAAATGTGTTTTTGTTACGTAATATTGTAATAAACCATTTCGGTGGTACATACGCCTCGATGCATTGAAAAAGATGGTTAAGAAATATGACTAGAGCAATTCTGTATACAATATTTGCCAAGGGCTCGAATCCCGACATCGAGAGGGGTAATTAATTTGTTTATATCGACAGAATTAATCGGCATTTCGAATGTCGATCGCATCGATTTAATTTTCCAAAGATAATATGCATTTGCAGATGAAAGATATACATTAGTTGCCGTACCGCGGACCGCAGTCTGGCTCAATCGGTAATAGCCAGCCTGCAGGGCAAATAATTGCCTAATGTACAAATTTCAGCTTTGATTGCCATTAACCAATCACCGAGATTGGCCCCGATGTTCCTTTTGAGCGTATTTACCGGAAAATCGACCCAGAACCGCGACGATCAAAGAGCAACGGGGTCATTCGCGTTTCTGTTTCCTAACCGAGGGCAAGTAGGCACAGCTTACGTTTGATCAGCCACCGGTATACAGCCTCCCTTTCCACTCGCCATTGTCTCAGCTCCTGATAGCGTGCCGATCAATCGATCCAAGGGGACATTCCGGTCTAGCCCATTCGTCGTTTAAAACGGAGTGTGTCTAGCGATGTCCCAGAAGTTGTTGACTCAATTTGTACGGCAGACGGCGTGAATCATCGGCTAGCACAGCGACGAATCGCTTGCGCGACCAATGCCACACGATACGTACATACATTTTACAAGCTTCCACGATATATAGTCCAGTCTCGGTCGTGGAGATTGCTAATGGATCCACGGGCAGTACTTTCTCGCGTTAAGATTTAAGGAGCTCTTTTCATTCTGGATCTATAACTCGTCCACATGAATAAGGTATAGCTGTCTATGGCCGAGACCTTACGTCCGATCGCAATGTTTCTCGATACACTCGACGTACGAGGACCTTCGCTATTCGCTGGCGGACGACCTTACGAGACGAGTAGCCGTGATATTGCACGTAGCCAGGCTCGGTGACAATATCGCTCACTCCATTGGACTGTCGGTATCTCTTTCGCGCGACAGCTTTACTCGCCGCATTGTATCCTATAGACACGTATATATGTATGCTCTTGCCGCGAGACCTACCGTGCGCGTGTACTCACGTGTTTGCGTAAGTCCTTAATCTCCGTTTGTGAGGTCCAATCATTTCTCGGAACAGATAACCTGCCCTGTAGCGCGACAGGCGGCAAATGTTATTCAGCTCTGATATTATACGAATTCGTGTATTCACGCGAGTAATTACGGGAGTCCGGTGGAGTAATTACCAAACGAGTCCGGATAGAGAGCCACGTGCAAGCGCGAGTGCAAGTGCAAGGAGTGCGGGACCGAAAGCTCGGCCAGTGGACGGGAGTTGGCTAGCGGCGCGCGGGTGTCGAAACCTGGATAACGGCAGCGCGGACGTTGCATGTAATGCTCGGTGCATTGTGCCAGATCAGTACGATAATAATCGTTCGGAGGCAGACTGGCAGGCAAGCAGTCCAGAGGCGAGCAGAGCGCAAGCAGAGCGCAAGCAGCAGCAGCAGCACCGGCGACGAGCTATTCGTTCGGTTCGTTCGTCGGGTGAAGGACCCAGTCTCTCCCTTACTCTCCTTCTCTCGCCGCTTCTCTCCCACGTGCCCCTTCCACGGGAAGATTATCGTTCTCTTTCTCCTCTCCACGCTTCTCCGCCGGCCTTCCCTTTCTTTCCTCCTTCTCCCAGTCGCGTCTGCACGTCCCTTTCTCGCTTTCTCTGGACGCTTCTCCCATCTGTTCCCCGCCGCACAGGCCCACCCCCTTGTCACCTATCTGCCTCCAGTCATCCTCCCCCCTCTCCCCATCGCAGCCCTCCTATCCGCCATCACCAGCCATCTCTGCAATTCTACTGCCGCAGTTCATACACATCAAACGATACCACCTGGTTTCTCGAATTCCAACGTCCACCGGATCCAAATGAAATTACCACGGCCAACCCTCTTCTGGTAGCTTTTTCATTTCCTTCGCTCTCGCCAACCGGAATTCGCGAAGGCTCCGGAGCGCCGCGACTCTCGCGCGACTCGTCATCCGAAATTCGTCCTTGTTACTGGAAAGCTTCCAATCACCCTCGCCGCGAGGAGTCTCGCTCCTGCCAGGAGAACGCACACTACCGATCGAACTTGTGGCCGCGAATGCCTCGTCGCTAAATGAATTCATTTGAACGGATAAGTAGCAGTTTAACGTCTTTTCGCTCGTTAGCCTCGCGCGGAACGTCTCGACCTGCCGCATAACGAGACAAAGAGTCGCTTTGTGCGACCAGTTCCAAATGTAAACTAAAAATCTTGTCGACTTTACTGGCTGGTTTATTAACCGATACTCAATGAAAACGTTTTGATCCTCCACGGCTCTTTAAACTGCCCTCTCGCCCCACCCCCTCTCTCTTCTTTGTGCTAAAGGAGTTTTATATTATTCGCTCATCGTTTTAATTTCCATTCACGATCGATCTCGGGCCACTTTAAAAGCTCTCCCGTAATTGGACGCGCGCGATCTTCTCCAGACGCATCGGATTGGTGAACACGAAATGTCGTTTATTTTTTTTTTTTTTCAATCGAACTTCAAAGCCGCGTTAACGATATTGGGAATATTTGAACGTTAGAAAAACTAACGTACCGGGTGCATCAGTCTAAATGAGTGGGAGCAGGTACCTTTGCAATATTGCTCAGCGAACGTTGCAGTTTCTGAGGCAACAACGAGCTGGCGCCGGGCGCTTCCAATTGCACAAGATCGCGTAATAACGGGCTAAGGATTGCGTGCATATCCATATACGTGTACTGCGGAGTCCTCGGAGCATTCAAGTATTAGTAGACGCGAAACTAATTCCCGGAGTGTGCGCGTTGCACCGCACCAATTCCCTTGATCGATAGATTTGGCAATAAATACAGAGATCCGCAATAGGCTACGCTTTTTCGACGTTCGAAAAACAATTTCTCGTCACGAGTGAACGCTCCAAAGATCGTTTTAAGCACCAAGTGAGCTCGCGATACTCGCAGAATGTACGATAAACGGACAGAGTATCTAAAAGCTACATATTACGTAGGTATCTGAAGATTTCTGTTCCTCTTCATACGTGCTGCTAATCAATTAAGCTTGTAATTTCAATTGTCCTTAAAGACTCTGCGTATGAGTATATGTATAGGAAGAGAAATTTCGGGCGATGATGGTCGATGGCTGGTCTGAGACGGTCTCGTGGCGGCCAGAGAGAGCCGAGCCGAGCCGAGCCGGCCGCGGCGTGGTTGCGCGCACGGATAAAGGATCGACCGTGGCGATTCCGGACAGGAATTCCCGATGAGATGGGCGGAAAGTACAAAGGTTCGACGCGCTTCGGCGGCTCTCGGTACGGGAGAGCTTCCGGTCGAATTCGGCTAGCTCCGATCGGGCTCGTGCGCGCTCGTCTAGGATCGGGCCGCCCGGTGGGGTCTACATCGTGCAGGACGGGTAGTAGTGGCGCGCCGCGAGAGACCGGCAGTTTTGCGCCCCGTGCAACGGCCAATCGGCCAGTTCGTCGCCGGCTGTTCGTGAAAGAGGTATTTTCGCACATCGTTCTGCGTTCGCTCTCGAATCGCTCGGGGACCCTTCGCTCGCTACCGTCCGCCGACTCTACCTCTTCGCTATTTTCTCTCTGCCTCTGCTCCGCTGATCGTCGCCAGTCTACTTCGCATCCTTTCTTCTACAAACTCTCGCATTCCACACCTTCGAGACCGGTTCGTTTTCCATCTCTTAATCTCTTTTAATCGTATTCTCGCTCGAACGGGCAAATCTGCACGTTTCTCATCGCTTACGTGTCCCCCCACGATCGGCGATCACGATCGTCACCGAAACTCCCAGGCCACGGGGGATTCGTAAGTGTGCGCACATTGTATCCATCCGTGCTGCCACGTATGTTGGCATGCGAGCGAATTGCCGAGTGTTTGGTGACGTGTTAAATACGCGGCCATTTCCACCGGCCACGAACGAGATAGAGAGCGTATTGCGTGCGTCTGCCAGAGGGAGAGGGGGAGAGAGAGAGAGAGAGAGAGAGAGCGAGCGAGCGAGAGAGTCCGTGTATGCATGAGAGAAAGAGAGAAAGAGAGGTTATAAAACGATGAGCCACCTCCCCGTACGAGTTTGCAACTTTGAATTTCGCAAGTTCATCGTCTAGACACGGTCGTGATGTCGCGACGAACGATTTTACTCGCCGGCAGATCTCTTCGATTCTTATCGGCCGAACGCGTCCCCTCGATCCGTCGGATCAGATTCGCATAAAGGTTCTCCGTGAAAGTTTTTTTCGAGTTAGCCAGTTGGTGAGAGCTAAAGGAAAGGGTGAAAAGACGAAAAGGCGGTAGAGAGGGAGAGAGAGAAAGGGGGAAGAAAAGAAAGATAAAGTAACGGAGAGCAACCGACATCATCGTAGAACGCGAGGGGTTAAAGTCGCGTCGAAAATAATTTCGAGACGCGACTGTCACGCGTACACCGGCTTGTGCTGGTTACGCCGCATACCGGTTCAGCCTGCGAGACGAACGTAACCATTTCAATTCGAGCTCGAGGCGAGGAGTCAAGTGATGGCAACAGTTATTTTTCTTTGCTTTTGGTGATGTCAGCCGAGGGGATTGCCTTGCCGATCGATCGATCAATGCGGCGAAATAAAGAAACGAGGAAACGTCACGACGTAACCAGTGCTGCGCCGCCGGCTAACCTCAATTTCGCAACCTCATCGGGAGAGACGAACCACGTGCACCTCGACACAGGTAAATCCATCGTATTTTTACTCTTATTCTTTCCATTCCCACGAGCTTACAATTTCCATCGATCCCCGCGAATCTTTTCTACCATATATTCACATTTGCAAATACCGTTAACCTCAAACTCCCAGTTATTCGAACCCGTAACTGTCATTAATCATCCAAGAAAACGTTAGACGCCAGAAAGAACATATTTCCTCGTATCGTGTTAAAGGCGATAATTTTATTTTTCCAACCTCCCGCCAATGTACCGTGAATCGCCGTTTATTTTTAGATTTAATGACGTATGGATGTCGATCCATGTTCGAGACTGTAAGCTCCTCTAAATTTTCTCTCTTCCCTCGTAAGTCCCGCAAAAAAAAATTATGCTTCGCTGATTTTGCTTGAGGTATCGCTAACTTCAGTCGGAGTCACGTACACACGTTTTTGGTTTCTGTCGATTTTAAGTCGCTAATGTAGTCTCCTTGTAAGTGTAATGATATTTTTCGTGCTGACGAAAAAGGCGGAATTCTAAGAGGAAGATCTTTCGATCTTAGAATAAGCGCAGATTTTTACTGCGCGATCATACTCGAGGCCGCTTAACGGTCGTGTCCTATTGGTGTTAGTCCGAAGACTTTATCAACTGTGTTCTTCATTCCGACACGTAGCATCGGTATCGCATGCTGATTTTACGTAACATTTTAAATTTAGCGGAAAAAAAAACGACACGCTTCACACGAACATACGAGGCACAGACAGTGGCCATGCATTTTAACTTCTTTCGATCCAAGCTTTTGTGTTCCATTGTGCATGGTACCCAAGTGGCCGTTATAACTTCCATCTGAACCCCTGTTCCCTAGGAAAATATTGCACTTTAGGTTTCTAAGAGGTCATCGAAGGTCATGCGATGGGAAAATGTTTTTTCGCCCCGAACATTAATAAACGCTTCTATCCAGGGATACGTTATTTCCAGTTGCGGAAAATCCATTCTATTTTTTAACACTGACGCGCATGCGCTTCTCAACATTTGTGTTTATTGTCGAATACTTTTCGCTATCTGTGGGTAACTTTTAAAAAGAAGCTAGTACTCCGTTTGTTCCTCGATTGCTGATTGTCTATCAGCTTCCATTTCTCGAATCCTCTTGCAAGAAATAATATAACAGTAACAAGGGATAACGGATATTTTCATGGCTTAGCTGTTATTGCAGGTGTTGATAATCGCTCGTTAGCAACGAGTCAAAGGCAGGGTCCGCTTAAAATTCTGCGACATTCTTTCGCTCAACTTTGCCCGATGTTTTCTTGCGAACTATATCTCGTCCCGACAATGAGAAAACAATGCGAGTGGGGGAAAAAAGTTAAAGACGAGCTGTTACACTTGAGCGTGAAAATAGATTGTGTTTGTAACGCGTGTCGTATGCATATCACGACTGATAGCACAAACTCTGGTATGTACATTCTGTCACGTAATTAAGTTTGTAATCGCAACGTCCGATTTTCCAACAGTTACGTTTATTTCCATGCGTTTAGCGTGAAATCTGGTATAGGAAGGTGAGAAACTGTATAAGGTTAAGTGGACGAATGCGTCAGACCTTCGTCGAATGTCACGTCCTCAGTCAGTAGCGTCATTCCACGCCTCGACTCCTCTTGTCGACTGCTCAGCAGGAAATCGCACATTTGCGACAAAAAACCTTGTGTTATCCTACAATTCTGTATGTAAATAAAAGTATGTACGCAGAGAAGTCAATAACGTAGAAACAAGCAAGCATTTATAGATTGAAATAATTGGACGATTTCACGTTCATATCAGGAACGTCCTTTGACTGGGTGTTCCTCCCAATGGTGCGCCCCCCATTATCGAAGTCAGACCTTAAATAACTCTTCGACTCTTTCGTTTATCTCTTTCACGTTCAGTGACTCGACTGCTCGCGCAACAAGGATCGCCCGTTAGTAAAGAAAGTACCGAAGGGATACAAGTGTTAAGTTTTTTTTTCGGAATGGCAATTTTTAGTCTCGCCTTAGAAAATCGTTTTAATGGATCTCATTCTCACACGTGTTGATCTTGTCATATATGAGTATCTTTTGTCTTACAACTCATTTTCAAGACCTACTGATACAAGTGGAACGTAACGTCATATTTCCGAGACAGGGCTCCCATTTGTCGCGCCAGAATCGCCAGAATTTCCAATTTAAAGTCATTTAAATGGAAATAAAGTTTAAATTAATCCTAGACGCCTGAAAGGGAGCGGGCCCCCTTCCTTCCCCGCTAGAATTGAGTAGCTAGAGCAGGGCAGCCGGCAAGTAGAGTCAGTCAGTCATGTGGGCCGAGGGAATTCGCCGGTTCTAACTGACGCGCGTTCAGTTCGGTACCGGGACGGCCTCGTGGTACGCGTACACCGATAGCCTGTGTGTTACGCCTCTGTGCCTAGAGATTCGTGCGTGAGCACTCTGTTTCTCTCTCTCTCTCTCTCTCTCTCTCTCACTCTCTCACTCACTCACTCACTCACTCACTCACTCACTCACTCACTCACTCACTCACTCACTCACTCACTCACTCACTCACTCACTCTCTCTCTCCCACGAGCACTCAAAAAGGTTCCTCCTGTACATGTGCGCTGATGTCAACGCCTGGTGGGTCGCCGTGCCTGACGCTGGTTTTATTTAATCACGCTGCTCTGCCCGGCTGCCGGCAGGCCTGTTGCTAGGCACCCTTCTCCCCCGTGCCTCCTGCCTCCTGCCTGCTTGCTGCCTCCTGCCTGCTGCCTCCTGCCGCCTTCCCTCCAGCGCGGGGCCCTCCGCGACGTGCCCCGCCCCTGTCTGCGCCCCCCCCCACCCGAGCGTATCCTGAACATCGCTATCTCCGTCACTCCATGCCTCGTGTACCTATGCCTCTCGCCTTCTTTCTCCCTTGCTCGCCGTGCACACACATCGCGCGAGCACTGTTTCTCGCTTTGCCCTCTTCTCTCCACGTTTCATCCATTACCGGACACCACCAGCGTGGTCATCGGGAAATCTTCCATTTCGTGGTGAACCCCACCTTTTCCCCATGACTCCTTTCTTCTCGACCCCGTACGTTTGCCCTCCACTATTCGGTCTGAAGCTGTTTTCGACGCTCGCGGTCCGCCGATTCGTGGTTTCAGGCAGATTGCCGATCCCAGGATTTCCCGATTGGCCACGCGCACACCGCATCGCCCGTGAATTCTCGTTGCCCGAGGAAAGTATTTAACCGGACGTTGGTTCGCGGAACGCCAAGATCCACTTGGCCGTTCAATCTCGTTGGAATCCGGGCGAGAAACGCCGATGGATCGAATTACTTCGCAGCAGTACGATATATTTCGCGATAACGCAGGCTAGAATAGAGTCTGAAGGCTGAATCGGCTGACGGATCGCTGACATGGGCGTAGCGTTCGGGCGTGCAGCTTTCGGTATTCAGCCTGATCAGGGTGACCTCAGCATTCGGTTACTTTATGGCCACGAGCCTCGGCTTAGCGATCGAAGTTGAGGAAACGGATCAGTAAGGCTTTTGCGAAGTAATTGCCAGGGCGATGCTATCGGTTGAGTGAACTCTTCGATTCATAAAGGGAAACTAGTCATTCGAACGGAGTTCAGATAATCGCAGGACCTTCCGCGATACATCGTTCAATCTTGATCATGTCCCAGCAGTCTCCGATGCCCCCTTGTCTCTTCTCTCTTCCGCGCGGTCGCGTCTTATTCAAATCAGTGTATCACGAGAGCCAATTGACCGCCTACAGGCATATATCGAGCTCCAATCCAGACGCGTAACTTTCCTAAGAATGCGGGACAACTATATACAGCACGACCAGAATAAAACGCGTCCCTCTTTCCTCGGATTACATTCTGGGTGTACAGCGTCGGGGTGGCATACTTGCGCGTGCACTTGAAACGCTTGCTATCGACAGAAGCTAACCGTAACCAATGCGTTCAGGATGTACGGTAGATGGAACGAGTTTCGAGCGAGCGTCTCCGCTTGGAAGAAGGCTGTCGGTGTTGGGAATCATACATGCTCACCGTTCAATCGGTTCACGGCTACTCTAAAACCTACTCTGAATATTATTTCGGTGGAAACAAAAAAAAAACGAGATGCACACTGTTCGCCACACAGTTGCCTCGATTATATTTTTTTCTGCAGTCTCAAGAGTGGCGCGCGCAGACCCGTCTGGACAAAGCGAACGGAAATGGTATGCGAATATCTCGATGACGTCAACCATCGCCGTACGAAAAGGAAGAGTGTACGTGTACGTGGAACAGGGGAGAGGAGAAGAAGGAGGAGGGGGGCGAGTGATAGAGCGAGGGCGGGGATAGAGGGGATAGAATAGAGGAAGGAAGAAAGAAAGAAAGAAAGACAGAAGAAGAAGAAGAAGAAGAGAGAGGATTCCTAGATCTCCTTTTTCTTGACAGCCGGTTTCGCGTAGACGTCCTTGAAATTCGTGAGATCGGAGAACAATCGGCCACGGGCGTCCATCCGTGCAGGATGGTCCAGTGGCGCCGACCGGTCTCTATCGCTCCCCACCAATCCTCCACGGTTCGTTAAGGACCCCACCATCCCCGACGACTTTTAGTTTAAGGCCTCTCCTCTGCCGTTCGGCCTGCTGTGCTCCCGGTCTGGCTATCGTTGAACCGTTCCTTCTGACCGTCAAGGACAGTTTCGTTCAGTGCCGTGTAAAGAGGGTCAGGCACGTAGACGAAAACTTTCAAGGACAAGCGCGACCCCTCGTTTCGCTGTCGCTTCGTAAATTTCAAGCTGGATCGCCTACACCACCAATGCCTGTGCTTCGACGGTGGATCGAAATCGCACCCGCGTTCTCGAGTGGACTTGAGTGAAAATCGTTTTTGCCCGACTGCCTCGAAACCAGTGCCGAACTGTGTTATAATCGCTCTTATCTGTGCGCGCCTAGGGTCATCGACGTAATCTCTGCTTCGGTAAGTACCCATTTATCGCGCAGTACCGTCTAATTCGCCAGTGACGCCAGTGTAGCCCGAAAACGAGTCCGTGGACGTGACTCTGCGGGTCTTGAGTTTCACCGTGTTCCATGATGCGGACGGCCAATTTTTTCGTCGGGCGTAATTCCGAAAGAATGCGGGCGCGGACTTACCCGGCTTGGCGAAGGAGGGAGAGAGGCAGGATACGGGGAGATAGTGGGAGAAGATGCCAGTAACGATACCACTCGTAACTCTCTTTCATTAAACAACTTCTTGCTCCTTGATTGAACGTTCAGCTTCGAATTTTAAGCGGTTTCTTAACGAGGGTGCTACCAGCATAAGTCTCCAGTGGCTTCGAAGACACGAACTGAATTTCCTTCGCACGATCCTGTCGACTCGACCGTTCGTCCCTGCCATATTTGAGGAGATTCCGTAGGTTGAAAGCGGCCAGTAAGAGAGAGAAAGAGAGAGCGAGAGAGAGAGAGAGAACGAAAGAAAGAGGGGTGGGGCAGTGTAAAACGTTGAGGAGGGCGAGGACGGTATAGACGGGATAAGTAACGGCTATTTTTAACTTTGCGCCAGACTTTTTTCTTCTTTTTCTGCACGTTCTGGAAACATGGTCTGCGCTTGTTCGTTGAAATAGCATCGTGTATCGGCTGCGCGCGATTTCGACCGAATCCAAGTCACTTCGACTTCCACGGACGTTCCCCCTCCTTGAGCTTACTAAGAAATTCGCACGTAAGACGATAATTCTTTTCGCCATTTGCGAACGCTCAGGTTTGTTTCCTCGTAACTGATAAGCGTCACTCGAATCTCGAGTGGATAGCGCGAAAAGAATCGTATGAGAGTGTTGGGTGCGATAGTTTTGTTTTTGATTCGGACGCAAATAAAAACATTATGTATACCGGAGATGGACAGATCTGCTGTTATTCGAGAACAAGAAGTTTGGGTCGCTCGATGTGGTTGACTTCTTGATAATCCTATTGCGCGACGTGACCGTTTACAAGACTTCAGGGAATCCAGCCTGTGGTAAACGCCTATAAGTAATAGAAATGCGTTTAACACCGACAGCCGTTAACTCTACTCATCGCGATCGGTCATTTCTCGCGTATTCGATACATATGTATGTACATACTTAATTTCAAACGTGACGCTAGCACGCCCACTCGAACGACGCGCGCCCGATAGGACACGCGGAATTGTCATTTTTCCCTGTAACTCATCTAATCTCTGCAGCGCTGCGAAACCGGCATAACTTGGAACACAGAAGTCGATACCGTTAATTTAGTCCCCTGTATCGACGGAAGTCGTCGGACACCGAGCGAGGGAAGGGCTGGGTAAACGCGTTCTCATTGTCCCGCGTCTCGGATTACAGTGCCACTACTGTGTATCCGTTGAAATCGAATCTGCCTTGTTTTACACGAGCTACCTGACGTCCCACTGGGTGTCGATCAAGCAAGCGTGTGTAACAGAGACACGTAAGAATCAACGATTCGCGAAAACGGTCGCGCGCGCATTGCCATTAGATGAGTCACGGGCTCCTGACGCTTCTCTTCGTCGGATGCATCGACTTTCACGGGGCAAACGAATGTGCATTGTGCTGCGTGCCGAGGCGGTTTTTTTCCAAGTAATCTTGACTCATCCACGGCGGACATACAGCCGGAAGTTTCTTAACGGTCGTTACGCGACACAGACACCCGTCCCACACACATCGCGACTGGCACTCAGCTACGTGGTCTCACCACTTCCGTTAACGATCGCTGTCGAACTCGAAAGGTCTTTTCCTTTTCGACATGAATCCTCGTCGCCCCCACATTCCTTTGCTTCTAATTTCAATTGTCTATGTTTGTAGACAGCGAGTTACAAATATAGCCGGTAAATAATCTACGCGGAAAAAGTGATATCGGAGATAAAGGAAGATTGTGTATCGGTATCAATATCTGGAAGAGATCACGGGTTAATTGTCGCGACAGGTTTGCTGTCGGTCGTGTACTTTGACTTGGCGTGTTTCCAATTTCTCGATTTTCGAATCGAGTGCCAGAGATTACGATCGATCGTGCGTTAGTCCGGAAGGCGCCTTGACTCGAGTGTACAAAACCGTTTAAACGAGCGGTTCGTAGAAAGCCAATGGTCGCCGATGCAGTCGGGGTTGCCGCGAATCGGGGATAGCAGAAATGCCATTGAATCGGTTAATAATGGATGGATGCATTCCTCGTCGAATAACGAAGCATTCAAGCGACAACCGAGCGTGGTATTTTCGCGATGGTCTAAAGGGCATGACTGATAGTGCACGTTATTCGAGAAATCGAAAATATGAATGCTTATGCTCCGCTGAATGCTTATCGAATAGTTTCGCGAGTCGTCATAATTTATTGCGCAATATTTCTTGCCGTTTGGAAATCGTTCGGGATTCGCGTGACTGAAACGCTCTGCCCACTCTACTGTGCTAATTAGCCACGGATAACGTTCGTGACTGCGTCACTATTCAAAGACCAGATGGCTACCTGCGAAACGACCGATCGTAAAAGTAATAGGTACCGCAATCTTTATCGACCACCAAAAGTACAACTCTCCGCTGCGCGTATACTTATCGGGAAGAATCGCAGGGGACGTTGTTATTTCGTAGCAATGCTGGTAGTTAATTTCAAACGAGAGTTTGCCGAAGGAATGCGTCACGAGTTCTCGAAGGAACGGCTTGGTGTACGTGACGCACGGACCAATGGCGTTTGCATTCTCCTACGCTTGTCTCCTTTGCTGCTCGTCGAGTCGATACACACTGCCAGTAAACTGGAAAGGCTTTTCTACGAACATTGCAGACACAGCAAGCTCCATCTGCAGAGATATTTGCTAGTGACCTAGGTTGGGATATTCCACGATACAAAGTTTCTTTTAGGGAATCACAGGTCTGTCCTATCGTACACATAGGGGAAAGGAAGTTTTTAAGGAAAATACCCAAAAAGATCAACATTCGTGTAATAGCATTGTGTATGGCAAACGGCGGTTTTGCCTGTTGGTTGCCACCGCCACCGCCTGTTCGCAACCTTGCCCTCTTCCATCACCCTCCCCTTTGACTTTCATCCCCACCAGAAGCGTCTCGCGATCCATTCGAGCCTTTCCCCTTATCTCGTTCCAACTCTGTCGCGCGCTTCTCTTCTTTCTTCCCT
This sequence comes from Andrena hattorfiana, assembly GCA_944738655.2. Taxonomy (NCBI): domain Eukaryota; kingdom Metazoa; phylum Arthropoda; class Insecta; order Hymenoptera; family Andrenidae; genus Andrena; species Andrena hattorfiana. The sequence continues at coordinate 554,868 of OX122894.2, forward strand.
CCCACCCTCTGTCTGGCTCCTTCGCTTTGATTCATCGAGGTCTCGCCCCTCGCCCCTCGCCCCTCGATCGTCGACGTTTCCCGGCCTATTATCGTCGTTCGTCGACGAAGAACAGCAAAAGAGGGAGGGCAACGGGGCGAGAGGGGAAGAGACTTTCCTTTACCACCTCCACCGACGACGGAGCGGCCTGAGTTTCAATGTCACGATGCGTCGCCGGCCGCTGCGAAACAACCAAAGAACTGCTCCTAACCGTCGCCCATTGCTCGTGTTATCTCGTCCACGCGTATTTGGCTTTCGTTTGTTTCGCCAAATTGTTTCTTCCCAACTCTCGATCATTTTCTTTCTCTCTGCTCTGCTAGTTCTTTCTTTTCTTCCGTAGAGAAATTGGGGATTCGTTGAATTCACGCTCTTCCTTATACAGAGGTGATAATTTCTAACGAATCACTTGACACTTCAGACGTTCCTTTCTTATCAACGATTCAGTTTTCACGAGCTTGACAATCACACCGCGATCGATCAACTGGACGTTCTCTTCGTGACAGGTGATTACTCGCCTTACTGGGGGCATTTTACGTTAGTGGGCTGCATTGCGAGGAGATAGTAGTATAATTCGATATTCAAACATTCCACCCAAAAAAACTACTTTGCTACTTTGCGAATACAGGTATTTTAAGAGCTCCGATTTCTTTTAATATTCGTCTCGAGAATGTTAAGTGACAGCTCCTTCGACTATCTTTCATCGAGGATATTCAAATGGAGTTTAAAAGTGTATTTCGACGGTACGGCTCGGTTCCACGGAAATATCAGTGGATATCTCGGAGCACCTTTCAGGTCACGTCACACGGAGAGAATTTCTAGAGGTTCAGCTACCTGTCACTATGCACACCATCTGCTCCTCAGGTTCCCTCGCCCAGCTTGAAATTCCTCTCAAACTTTCGTGCTCGTGGAATTTATTATCAGTTTCAAAATCGAGGGAACTCTCCACGGCTACCTACCGCACGGGAATTACTCGCTACTACTTACTATCGTTGCCAACGTTTACACGCGACTTTGTTGCATGGACCGGTGTGCGCAACTATGCCAGCGCCGCGCCGTTCGTAAATCACACGTGTATTCACATTTCCCGGGCTGGTTTCTTCCTATCGTTTCCTGTGTCTATAAATAAGCTATGTAGGTTTGCCTGGTTCGAGCAACCGTTACCTTTCCTGCCTTTCTTCCTTCGCGATAACCGTCATTGGCGACACTATCAGCGCTGAACAGAGGTCTAACGGTTTTCTCATTTCTTAAGTTTACTTGCACGTTTGTTTGGGGCAGGGGCGAAAGGAAGGATCGCATCCTTTTGCATCGCTGCTGCTTCTCATATAAACATTTTCTTGCACGCACACCCTACACTTTAGCCCAAAGCGAAAGACCTGTCATCGCCATCACCCATGGCCTGGCGATCCGATCGGCTCATTTGTCCGACGGGGATCACTCGGCTGAACGTGACGGGTACGTGTCGTTCGCAACACGTGTTACTTAGGTACTTACGGCTGTGCCAATTTCGAGTCAGTCAGGTACCTGAAGTAGCGCGCGCTGCGGCGAAACCGGATCATCGTTTTTCCCCCGGCGGGCGTTCAGGCTTCATCGAGTGGCGCGAGAGAAGAATTTAAAAGAAAAGAAAGAAAGAAGGATGTAAAGAAACGGGTGGCGGAAAGAACTTGTGGAGGCTGCATGTTAATTGTACTTCATCAGGTGCTCTGGTGAACTCGATACCCGGCACCTGTTGGAGCGCAATTCATATGACTGTGCCCTGCTGCCTTGTTGCGTCACGCCTGACGTGTCCACGCTTTACCATGTCCATATGTATCTTATTCCAAACCCGACGGCCGCAAGATATAAGGTCTATTAATTGTAGAAAAAAGAAGGAGGTGCACGCTATGAAATATTGAGTTAGACGAGAATGTTACTGGAGCGAAAACGGTATAACGATATGCAATTACAGGAGCGTTTTGTAATGATCGATACTGTCGCCTGTCGAACCTGTACGGTGCACAGATTCACAAGGGAGTGCAATTTATCAGGGAGCTGTTACAAAGCAATTAAGATAGCGGTAGGGGCTGCGTGGAATGCGAGCGCGTAATCGAATCGTTGCGTTGTTTCCGAGAACATGATCGGTCCAATCATCGTCACCGTCACCGTCACAGTTAATCACTGGTCGATCAATGGTGCGATTTAATTTTCAACGCGAACCCTGTTTAATCGGCAAATAACATTAACCGGCGCCCTGTTGTTAGGTGGACGATGGTTCGATACACGTTGCATCGTGTCTCTGTTCTCTCTCTCTCTCTCTCTCTCTCTCTCTCTCTTCCCGTCTGGCTGACCCACGAAGGAAGGAGAAGAGGAGTCTCGTGTAGCCTCGTAATGTCGCGAGCTAATGGGATAATGACGTTACGTGGGGTCGCGTGGCGGCACGGACCGAAAGAAAAGAGAGAAACAGAGGAGAGAGAGATAGGAGAAAAGAGAGGCCCAGTAACGCAATTATTCGCCTCTTTGCTCAGTTCCAATAGAAGCCCCGGAGCGTCGAAAAGTGCCTATTTGCGGCGGCTTACATTCTTTTATTTCGGTCAATGAGCCTCCAGCCACGAAACCTGCAACGCGCGCGCGAGAAGAATTCCGCCCTTATCAATCGCCTCACCCTCGTATTCCGCCTCTCTCCTTTTTACACGCGAGTCTCATTGACCCACAGACCTTAGCCTGACTCTAAACCTTTTTTCTAACCGATTTTAATTATTTTCCATATCTCTACGATCGAGTTCAGAGGATGTAAAGCAGTGGGTCCCCGAACTGGGACCAAAGTACTGGGAAAAATCTTCAGTTTTGCAATCTGAGACATAAGCGATTAATCATGGACGTCCGACTCTCGGCACGCGCTGTTTAAATATTAAGAGACCAGATAAAGTTCCCGATGATGGTTCCGAGCTTCCGAACTAGAGTAAGATAGATGAAGGATGTGGGTGAGTGTGGTGAGATAAGCTTTGAATATCGCCTTACGTTTTCATTTCTTCGTCATTGTTGTAATTCGTAAATTCTTACCCTCTCATTTTGTCCTTACATTTTGTGCAACTGTAATGGTATTCGAACAGCGCGCAGCGGAAGTCGGGCTCCTAAGCATGATTTGCCTCTATGTTGAAAGCAAAGCTTCAGATTGCAAAATGGTAAGTGACTTTTTTATTTTATATGTTTCGGGTTGTCCTAAGAATTTTCAACACCTTCTGGGTACCATACATTCTCTGGATTATAAGTTTCTTGGAAATAACGAATGCGTGAATGATCTGCCACAGAGAACTTGTAATTTGATGTTTCCATTCTGTTGCGGCTGTTGTTCTTTGAACGTATATACATAAACATTAGATGAATACGTACCCGCGTTGATTATCCTATGGCGACTCTGAATGATTCACACGCGACGTCTCCTCAATTTTCAGTTTTATCACTGAAAATGTTACGAACGATACATACATAATGGCGTGCGATGTGTAAATGTAATTGGCGTCCGCGAGTGACGCGTCTGGATGCATGAAAGAAACTAAATAGGCATTACGAGTGAATGGAGCGTGCAACACATTATCAACGAGCTTTAAATAGAAACACTAGACAGGTTATTAGGATCTACACTCTACTCAGAGTATCGTGTCCATAAAAGAAGTTTTATTTCTTACTTTTACCGTATCAGCTAAGGACATTGTACAAACTAGTGTCGCGTATACCTAATTGTACTACGATGTCTTATTTTACGTGCTAATAGCCTACTATTTGTACTCGCAATAAAACGGCGACCGACGGTGTTCGCTGAACCGGTTGAATATCGCTCGTTTCTCTCTGCTCACGGTTTAGCCTTTAAAGGCAAGGGGGAATCGTCGACCCTGGGGAAATTCCTCTGAATCGTTGAAACGTTAAATTTTGCACGAGCCCGCGTTTAATTAATCCGGATAGCGGCGAATCGATTTGCTTAAAATAGAGAGTGCCGGTTCGAAGGTGCGAGATTAACTCGCTCCGCGAATGTCCAGATACGAACTCGTTGAACTTAACAATCGCTTTCGAGAGACTCTATTTGTATACAGAATGCCCCACCTATTCGGCAGAATTGATTCTCTGGAACACGAAGGCTCGTGCAAAGAACTTTTATTCACCGTTTCCTGCTTGGTTTATCGCGGAATGTTCCGCATAGAAAATTTTGCCGCTCCGTTCTTTATCGCGCTGATAAGTGAGAACTCACCGTGTATCTCTGACGTAGCGCGATCCTCGTTGTCACGGTAGAATAAATGTTTTTAATCGACGACGAGAGTAACACGCGCAGCGGAAACGAGGCGTCGAATGAAAGGCGTGCGAATCGACGCTCCGTTGTCGATTTCGCGGAAGCGCGTATCGCGCTCGCTCGCGGGAAATCACCGCTTCGCAGACACGAGAGATACCTAAGCAGTTGGGTAATGTTCCTCCATCGTCGGTCCCGCTTGTTTTTCGCGGAGCTGCGATAAATTCCGCGGAAAAGTGTTCGCACGATATTATTGGATATGGGCTGAGTATCGAATACTTTCAACACAATGTGTCGATAAAAAAATTGTATTTTTATAAATATTGCATTATTGTACATCGTGGAACGTTACACTATCGTATGACGCTTAATTTACACACCGCTGGTCGCAGGCCCGACGCAGAAAATTATCGACAATTGTACGAAACGAGATTTCTCGATTAATCGGTAATTAAGGTAGTGGTGGTTTAACATAACAGAGTGATTGATTGTTTGTAATCGGGGGATCTTATGTACTGCGCAAAAGTCTCGTCGAAATGAATGTACAGACGAACTGGAAGTACTTACGTACGTCCCAGAAGTCGCGAATTTACAATTGTAAGGCGAAAATGATTGGAACCCTGTGATGTTGTTGCCGCCTTGTTGAATAAAAAAGTTATCGTTCAATTCCTGGTTGACTTTTCATCCTGTCCGTGAGCGACATAGCGGTCAACGTTTTTAAAATGTTTTCGACGGTCGTCGGGATCGCTTAAATTGATTCTGCGCTCATCCTTGACTCGATAGCTTTCGAGTTATTTTCACGTCGCCTAAACGGCAGCACGCGAGGACGCCGGGCCTTCTTTGTGTCGTCACGGTTGCTAACTTCCGTGTTTCCTTGTAGCAAACCGTTTAACCTTGCTAAAACGCGATCAATAAATTACATATCACTCGCTTGAACGACCTCCTGGTCCTCGGAATTCCCTCTAAAATCGCGATGCGACTGCTGCACGTTTCTCCAGGCGCGAGAACGGGTCGAAGGTCACTTGAACAGGGAGGCGTTTTTCTTCTTTTCTTTTTCTCACGAAAACGCTCGATACAGGAGAATAAGCATTGTCTACAGCTGGCGGAGATTAACAGAACCATCGACTGCCAGCGTTCTCGCGCCTGTTCCTGACCATGGGCGTTCGATTCGGCAGACACGGTCGCCCATCCGCGCAGCAGTTTTTCCTTTCCCGTTTCGAAGGTTCGCCGACCCCCGTTCCCAGCGATCGAACTGCGGTCGCAGGATATATCTACGCGCCGGTGGATGTCCGAAGGGCGGCTCGAAGGATTTTCACGGGTTTTAGCGATCGTTATCGGCATGAAATCCGCGTGGCGTGGCTTACGGGCTTCCTCGCCTCGCCCCGCTTTGCCGCGCCTTGCTTCGGTTCGTCTCGCGAAGACGAAAGACGAACGCGGTCGGGGCTGGGGAGACCATCGCCGAGGAATAGCGGGGGAAAGGAAAAAGGGGAGGACGGAGTCGGGGGCAAGAGGGAAAAAGCGAAGACGATGACGACGGCGACGAAGAAAGAGATCGACCACCGCCCTCGGTCGGCGGCGAAGAGAGAAAGAGAGAGGAAGAGAGCGAGGAGGGGTCGGCCGACGTCGGCGTCATTCCGAGCTGCTGCTTGCAAACCTTAGTTCGAGGTGGAGGGCGTCTTGGGAGGCTGGAAGGGGTTCCATTTCAGACACTCCGGATCGATCTCTTTGTAGACGGGCCCTCGTCTCTTCACCCTCTCCTTGTAGTCGTCGATCACGTCCTGAAATTATTTCAATGCTTCTCCACCGGTTCGCTTCCCTCTTTTTTTTCCTCCGTTCTGACGGCTCGACCCCCTTAAGAGAATCTTTCGTGTCGCGCTGCGCCCCGACCAATGCCGAACCGCTCGCGTTGAAGGTAATTTATGCGCGCACGAGCTCGGTAGGGTAGCCAGGGTTCCGTCGTAATTTCGTTACGAGGCCGTCGGTCCGCGATATCTGGAGCGAGCCGCCATAAATCACGCGACACGACGACACCACGGCGCTCGGCAATCGCGCGAGTCACCCCTCGTGTCCTCCAGGCGAAATTAGAATGACAAAGGGCTTACCTGTTTCTTCAGGATGATATGCTTGCCCTTCCAGTACTTCATCATACCGAGGGCCTGCAGAGTGCTGACTATGTCGTACGAGTCGATGGCCATCTCCTTGCTGATGTCTGAAACAGCCGATTCCCGATAGGATCGTTTAGGACACCTCGCGCTTCTCCCGTAACGAAGGCAACGCGGACGCGCGTAAATTGCTGGAAAACGGTGGCGTGCCGCCACTCTGTTACCCCATTCTATTACCTTTAACCGAGAGTTCCTTGCCCCCAAAGTTGCAGAGGTATTGCAGCAAAACGTCCTTCCAGTAGCTGCGGTACGAGATCAAGCCCAGGTCCGACAGCGGCTTCTCCGGCGAGCCGATCTTCTTCTCCACCCTCGTCAGCAAGTAACCTGCGGAAAAGTAAGCGCACCTTCTTTCGTATCGCACTCTGCCGAAAGCGATCGCGCGCGGAGCCGACGATACGTCCCTCGCCAGCTACGTCATCTCCCAGCGCGCAGACTATTAAATGGACTATGAAATTCCGATTGCGCGAGGCAGCAATGGCCGTCGAAGCCGCATAGGTACAGAGGCTACGCCGCGCGCCGCGCCTCGTACGTGCACGGTGCACACGCACGGTACACGTTTCCATCCTGAATCGACGCCACCGCTACCTATAAGCGATTTCAGCTTCTGGTGTCAGTGACCGACGAAGGATGAAACGCCGCGTTGCAGTGCCGTGTCGAAAGTTGGCAATTTCGGCCACCAGATTCGACAAATCACGGGGGAGGAAAGTAGACTAACAACGGCACCTTCAGGACTGTCCAACTCAGAAATTGTTTATACTTAGTGTACGCGAAGCAGCAAGACGCGCTTTTCAGCCAAATTCGAGAAAATCGACTTTGAAAAATGTGGAGTGCCCTTATATAAATTTGATAGAAAGCAATGACCAACGAACAGCGTGGGCCAGTGTCTAGCGCTCCCATGTTTAACAATGTTCCGAACAGCAAGCTCTAACTACATAAAGCACTACAGAAACGAAATTATACTAAACACTCTGCAGAAACCACTTCGCAAAAGCCGCAATCAACACCAGCAACAGCTTAATACACACCCCTTTCTACCCCCAGCCATTGTACTTTAACAAAACCCTAAAAACAGGATACGCCCCTCCAGAGTTATTCCCATACTTAGACAGCGAAGGGTTCGTATCTGACGACAATAACACCCCCATTATCTATCACATCGATAGGGGCATCCTCTAAAAAGCTATAACCTACCCCCCACACAACTTCGAAACTTACAAGAGAACAACTTAACTTAAATTCTGCACCAACCTTCCTGACAAGGACCTAATCAAGAGGCTAAAGTCCAATCGCAAATACTGGTGGTTCGACCCTCTCCAAAAATAAAACGAAAGGTCGATAAACAAAACAAAATCACCCCAAAAATATACGCAGAACGCAGCACTTCGTCAAAATGCATATAATAAGTACATACTGTAAATAAAAATAAAATAATACCCTAGCCTAATTTAGAATAAGTTAGTTTTTAAGTTAGTTTTTAAATAGGTTAAAACCCTTATCTATTTATATTCGCTTATTTATATTTATTTACAAACTAATACAGAAGCGCCTTTTCCCTGCCTAAACCACACGCCGATCAAGCATTCAGGGCGCAAAATGTTCAGATTGAACACATATGTAGTAACTACAATTTAGAAAAATTAGTGTGTAAGATTAACTCTAAGCTCAATAGTGGGCAAATCGACTCATTCGAAAGAGCCTAAGGACCATACGAGTTCACAACCAACATTGTAATGTACGCTTTTATCATCATTTTATAACATTGTAATAATTATCGTGGCATTAAATAAAATGATTCTTGGGAAAAAAGTGTCTAGCGCTCCCGACTACTAACCATCAGGTCGTCAGTTCGCATCTCACTTGTGTTAGCATTACTTTTTTTTTATTCATTTGAATACCTACACCTTTCACATGCAAAGTTGATCAAATTCGTGCTAATTAACAGATATGTAAACATCTGTTATATGTACGGGTGTACGGTGTATACCGGTGTTCCATCTCCCAGGAAATGGACATCACTTTCAATTAAAAACACACATCTTATTTTAAATTATCTCTTGCTTGAAAAATCATACTTTTTATCGCACATATTAATTTTTAAATAGGAATATTTACACTTAATTTGGTTTTCGTATTTATTGTAAATATTCCTATTTAAAAATTAATATGTGCGATAAAAAGTACGATTTTTCAAGCAAGAGATAATTTAAAATAAGATGTGTGCTTTTAATTGAAAGTGATGTCCATCTCCTGGGAGGTGGAGCACCGGTATAGGCCGTACACCCATACATATAACAGATGTTTACATATCTGTTAATAAGCATGAATTTGATCAACTTTGCGTGTGAAAGGTGTAGGTATTCAAATGAATAAAAAAGAAATAATGCCAACAATGAGATGCGAACTGACGACCTCATACTAGTTACTAGTCGTGAGCGCTATGCACTGGCCCACGCTGTTCGTTGGTCATTGCTTTCTATCAAATGTGTACTCTAAATGTAAGTCTACTCCACATTTTTCAAAGCCCATTTTCTCGAATTTGGCCGAGAAGCGCGTCTTACTGCTTTGGGAAATTAAAATCCGAGCGAAGACCTTCGCGTACACCAAGTATAAAGAATTTCTGAGTTGGACAGTCCCGAAGGTCCTCTTGTAAGTAGTTGCGCGTTGTAAGTAACCGATTATCGTGGAACTTGGTCGAGATATCGTTTCGGAAGGACAATCTGAGAACTCCGCGAGGATACGGCACTGCTGATGTCCGCCTGATCCTGGTTGAACGTCCGTTCCGCCTCGTTCGCCGCAAGTATCCTGCGTGGAAGAAAAATGGGCAGGAGGAGGACTCGCGAATCGACCTTAAATCGGTGGTACCGATCGCGTACTATCGTAGTCACCGATGAGACATCTACGTAGGAGGAAGAGACCGGCGATGGGAGCCGGCGTGGCTGGACAACGCTTAGGGTTTCTTGCTTCCACGTGCTAACTAATTAACTAATCAGATAAATTGCATCGACTCTGTCGCCGCTGTGTATATAAAGTCTAAAGCGATTTCTCCGTTTATGGGTCATCCGTTATATTCGCAAGAAGCGGGGGCGCGCGGTCTGTATTGATTCTGCATCGTCACGCGGTCGTTGTTAAAAAGACACGCGAGAGCATCGATCCGAGAACGTTGCAGTCCCCGTCGGCCACTTAAACGCCGCGCCGCCCCGTTTACAATGAGAAGTTGAACGAAGGGCCGGGCCCCGAAAATCGGTAAGTACACGAGCCTTTGATAAGGCAATTATTGGTGGGCACTCGTAACGAGGCACGTCCACCATCGTTCTCCAGTTGCTTGTACGCGCTCGACGTCGGTTTCCAGAGCGTCCGGAGAGCGTAAAGTTGAACGACCAGGCTGGCGGTGCGGTCGGACGAAATCCTCGCGGAAGCATCGCACCGGCGCGCAACGCTCCCGAAATAACCGCGGAATTCTCATTACCCGAATAAATCGAGATCGAGACGATAGCAGCGATTCGTGTCCACCGGAGGGAACGAGAGGGAGGAAAGAAATAAAAGAGACGCTACCGGCAGGTGTCGGGAACAGGGAAGGGTGGGGTGGGGGGATGGTAAAAAGTACGGGGTAGAGAAAGGAGGATTTTTGTAGAGTAACCGAGGTAGCTCGCGAGAGGAGGACCGGTCCTGGGCTTACTCCAGGACGTCCCGGAGGCTGAAGGGTTCAACGACCATCCTTCTCTCCTCCTCCTGTTCCGCCTGTTCCTCCTGTTCCTCCGCCGGATCGTGCCAGACTTGCACGGGCAGAGAGGACACACAGTCTACCCTCCATCTCCACCCTCTCTCGATTCTTTTTCACCACCTCTCTCGCGCGCCTCTCTTTTTCCACGAGCTTTCTTTTCCTCCGCGCGTCTCTGTCTCTCTGCACCGATAGCTTCGGGAAAGCCGGAGCGCATTCATTACGCGTCCCGTTCACAGTTTGCAGACTTTTTGGATCGGGCGCGGGTGACGGCGAATCCGAGGAAGAGGAGAAAGCAGGCTGGTGACTAGAAGGACGCGAGAGAACAACGACGCGACGGCGAGAGTTGAAGAGGAAACGGCCAGGGGAGGGCCGGGCGGATGGATCGCGGCGTGACAGCAGCCCGGTCGGGGAACGCTCGTGGACTTTCTCGTCCCTCTCCCGCGCGGGAGGTGGCTGCCCTACGAGGAGGAAAAGGGCGTCGGTGGTCCCTGCCAATCCTACGCCCTACGAGGCACCCGTCGCGCGTCGGGCGAGGTCACAAGAGGTCATGCGATCGCGAGCCCTACGCCAAGCGTTTCGAATCGAACCAGGTGGAGACCGCCATAGGGCAGAGCTCCACTAGCCTTGCACCGGGTCTGCCGAGGGCTGAGCATACCTATCGCATCTTTAACGAGATACAGCTACCTATATATTTCTCTGTAAAATAAAAGCTACCATCTCCGGAACCATTAATCCCCAAGCCCCAGCGATCCTCGATGGACCTCCACCTGCGCTTTACACCTCTAGAGTAGAGGTTTGTCTTGCGCTCTAGCTGGAAGGAAAATGGTAAAAGCAATTGGAGCGCTTATAGTCCGAAGAATATCGCTGTGTATCACTTGTGGACGGTGCAAGTATTTGGTCGCGCTCCTTCCACCCCGATACCCATCGGGCTTTCTCCGCCGCAAAGACAGCACGCGATCTTTGACCACGTGGCAGGGACCACGGTGTCGTAAGTTCGCTCCAGAGAACAGCCCGGCGGGCAACGGTCTGCGAAGGTTTTCTGCGATCGGGAGGAGCCATCGAGGTTGCAGGGAATTCCTACGCGGAGCGAGGTGCATCAGACACACCCCGTGCACGAGACGAATCCGTGTCCGTGTCCGTGTACGTGTACGCGCGCCTGTATAAGCTGGCAGCAGGTAGAGCGCGCGGCCAACTCCACAGGGTTGTTCGTGGGGGTGGATCGATGCGGCGAGACGCCGGGCGTCGCACTTTCCGCTAACCATTCCACTCCAACCTACACTCCACGCTATCCGTCACCACTACCACCGCGATCCTTCCCACCACCACCAGCCGATCCCAACTTGGCGTCGGTCTCTCGCTCCGCGCCACGCCGCGGCAGCCCCTGCGGAAAACCCGGCAGGGCTAAACCACCCTCGCCCACCCAACCACCCCCGTCAGCCCTCGATGCTACGATTCTCCGCGACTCCCGTGTCCGCATAGTACGTCGACCCACAACCCCGGTCGCCTAGCCCCGTGCACCCCTTCGCCCTGCTGGCGGCGCTACCCCTACGCGCGCCACTCACACTCCTGCCCCGACTCGTCGGCATCAATGAAAATGACGTCACGGCAAAAAGCCCACGTTTAATTATCAACGCTACGCTTCGCGGTGTACACGCGCCGCCGCCGCCGCGACGCTGGAAGGGGGAAGATGGGGGGCAGGCTTTTTCGAGAGAGCGCGTCCGCATCGCGGAGGCGAGGGCGAATCTTCCCTTCCTCCCCCCGCCGTTCCCCGCGCGCTTTCTTTCCCTCGCTGGGCGATTCCAGACGTCGTAAATAGGGGACAATGAGGGGCGAACGCGGACGCTTTTCTGCCTATCCGTTTAGATTTCGTAATGGAGTATCGAAGGATAACCGAATAGCGCTTTTGGCGATTTTTAACGGCGCAGGATTCATTGGCAGAGTAAGCCAACGGAATTCTCGTTTACCGACGGCTGGAATTTCCGCTGGCACGAGCCGGACGGGGACCTTTCGATCGCAGCGACCGCAACCGTGGACGAAACCGCGCCACGAAAACCGCGGAGGCGGCGCCTATAAACTACGGTTCCTAATTCGGTTATCCCTTGGATTTTGTCGGGAGGATGTAGTCATCCTGTCTCCTTGGCCGCGTCAAGGTTGAACGGATGGCGGGCGTAAAGAAGAGGGGGAGAAGGAGGAGGAGGAAAGGCGAGAAAGAAACGATGCGTGGCTCTGTACTCACTGAAATCGATGAGAAGTCGGCCGTATCCCTGTCGCTGATAAGGCGGCAGCGTCAGAATGCAAGAGACATTATAATTGAGGAAGGAGTTCTTTTCCTGGAACAAAACGAGGACGACCGTGATTCATTGATTCGGTCTAACCGCGCGCGTATCCACGACAACTTGTACCTTAACTTACGAGGGAAGATCCCGAACTCGGAAATTCAAAAAAATTCTGAAGCTTTGTGGATATGTAGGGGATTTCCTCTTGATTACAAGGCAATTTTTTTTGCTGCCTAAAATCACTCTAACTCGCAATCTGCAAGAGATAGAAAAAAACACAAGACGAAAGTTACTTCTTTTAATCAGATCTATCAAATAGTAACAGTTTAACTAATTGTTTAAACAATTAGAAAAAAGGTATAAAAAAATATCAATATTTTCTAAAATTCGTTTTCTCGCGTGAAATTTGAACTGGATGATTAAATAATTATGAAACAGGATGGAAAAAACATGGATTATGCTGTTTCATAATTATTTAAACATCCAGTACAGTTTGTTTATAACATTTTCTCTAATTGTTTAAACAATTAACTTTCGTTTCGAGATTTTTTTCTATCTCTGGCAGATTGCGAGTTAGAAAATAAAATCCGAAAATAGCCGAATTTTCAGGCGTTAATTTCATCCCCATAGAGTGATTTTGGGCAGCAAAAAAAATTGCCTCGTAATCAGGAGGAAATCCCCTAGATATCCACAAAGTTTGAGAATTTTTTTAATTTCTGGGTTCGGGATCTTCCCTAGCGCGCCAAAGATGCTACGTTCATTTCGCATACCAATCTTAATCTAACTAGGCATTATCAGTGATTTCGTTACAAGAGCGCTAATCGAATAATTCGAGTTGCCGAGTGGATATTTTTTACCTCCACGACACTTGGAGCGATTTGGGCATTCCACAGAATTGTGATTTCCCGTTGTGGGCGCGCATTTAAAGTTGCAAGGCAGAGGAGCCTCGGCACGCAGCAAAGGCAAAGGCGCACAGAGGAAGACTTTTCAGAGACTTTCCCGTGTTTCATATTTACGCGGAAAGGCCGAATAATATTTTCGTGGGTCATGTGTTAGCACACTCGACACGCTCCGATCAGTCTGACGCGCGTGCAGCAGACGGAACATCACGAGTATTGTGACGTTAATGCGACGTGAAAATGCGTCGCGACCTTCGTCACTGAAAAACACAATGGGTTAGCGATATTTTGGACCGCGACGCGTCCAGCCACGTTCCAGGAAGCCGTAATACCTATGTTTTATTAAACGTCCCCCGCTCGCTCGCTCGTGGCCCCTCGGCGGCACCTCCTGCTCGGGGGCCACGAACCACGGACACAGGCTCGAAGGGTGGACGCTCCGGAGGAAACGACGCTCGAAGGCCACAGGAAACCGAGCATATATCGACGTGAGTCCTGTATTTAAATATAGATCATCGTCACCACCAAACGGACCAGTCAATTTTCCCTGAACGTATTTTTACCGCGACGCCGACGCCCCAGTGGGCGTACACCTACGGCCAGCGTTTTCTGTGTATATCGCGCGGCAGATTAGATAAATTTCGCGTGAAATTACAGCTGCACGAAATTCGCCGGGCTACGTGACGAATTTCGAGCGGGCAAACAAGAAACTCCCTGCCATCAGTGACGAACGCTATTCCGTTCAGAGAGTCGTATTCATCGGACGCAGGTTTAAATAAAGTATCCGACGACAGCTCACTGAAATTCCAAATCGGTGAGCACCGAACACGAGTACATCACACGCGTGAGCGCGCGAAGGAGCCTTCGTTAATCATTCTACGCCCCTCGGGCCCATGCCCATTCCGACGGCCGGCAATGGCCTCCGGTACAATCCGAACACCCGGTATTTCCGGCCGTGCTGTTGCTAACTGGCGAGTGGGGCAGCAACGGTTCGAAGGACACAACTCGAGGAGACTCGCACATATACACTTGTTGGGCAGCTCGTTGAGTGTGTCGACCGCGAGGCGGAGAAGGACGACCGACAAGGGGGAGAGAGACGGTGGAAGAATGCGAAAGAGAGGAGCGAAAGCGCGGAAAGGAGAAGAAAGGGATCGGGCCCTACGAGCGGGCCTCGTGGGCACGCTCTTCGAATAGACCAACTGCTGAAAGTCGAAGAGAAATGTATCGCCATAACGAGAAGCGCGCCGCGCCGATCAGCTTGAGCGAAGAACCGAGAAGCGTTTCGAGGCGAACGGAGTGAGACCCACGCATCGGTGGGAAGAGGAGATAGAACGGCGAAGAGAAGGAGGAGAGGATAGGAGAATCTGGGCCCCGCGACGTCCTTGGGCCAGTAGTTTCTGCTCCACTCAGGGACGTCTCGACGTCTCGACGTCCCCACCGCGCTTTCGTGCTCTCTTCGCGCACGAAAGGCCCTGGCGCCTCGCTTTTCCTAGCGGTTTCCCTTTTTTTAATGCGACGCGACGGGAGTTCCGTGGCGGCGCGGCGACAGCAGCGATTCCGCGAGATCGATCAACGGCGCGGGACAAGTGGAGTAGTGTCGCGGGGAAACCAACCGTGTCGCGTTTCCGTTTAAGGAGAGGAAAAGCGCGAACGCCTCGCCGCGCCGCGATTAATATTCCTCGCGCTTTAACATTCGTTCCGACTAGGAATTCCCGAGATGCGAGGGTTCTTTCGATAGGCAGAGCTCCGGGAATCGACGTCTAGGCTCATTTCGTCTCGAAAAGAAGCTTCGTTTAGTTATTAGCGAGCGATCCTTTCCATTTCACTGTCGCATTTAATACCTATCTATAGCCTCCTTCTCCTCCTCCTCCAAAGTACTTGCACATAGTTATACGACTCTGAAATCTGCACGCCAGAGTTCATATTGTATACCCAGTTCATAACCGCGGACAACTTATTGTTAGTTGAGAGCGCTCAGCTCGCGCCATCAATTATTCTCGAAGCGATTCTCGAATCGATGGCGGAGGCGTGAAGTGCGCCAGAAGCGAGTCGCCAGTGATAAGCTTTCCGCGAAACTTTGCCTCGGAGAACGATCGTCGCGCTGTTTATCGATCGTGCTCGCTGAAAGGAGCGTCGCAGCGAGTGGCGTGGATCGTAAAAGGCTTCCAATCGGTCAGTATCCTTTTCCGCGTATCGCCGGGGCATAAAGCGCGAGCAAGGGCCCCAGACACGATAGAGGCATCGGAACGCGAGCTAGCAACCAGCCGGGCCAGCAATCCGTCGCGTATATCTGCCTCGTTCCTCGCGCGCTCATAAACACGTCGCACCAGCGGGCGGCGTCGCGTTGGTGTGTGCGCGACTCCGCGCGCGTAGGTGAACGAACGTCTGCGCGGATAAGGCGAATAAAATAATTGCAGCTGTCCCTCTTTCCATTGTCGAATCTGACGCGGTTCTTTCTCCCCGCAGATCCTCCGGAAGGGGCGTCGAGCGGTGCTCGACGGTTGCTAAATAATATTCCCCGAGTCTCTTCGGAGTACGTTAAACCGTATGGAGCGAAATACTCCGGTATTCTTTGGCGGCCAGTGAGAACCCAAGAGGATAGCTCGCCTACTCGACCCAAGATCCACTCGCTCGGTGAATTCCTCGGCCGCGCGCGAGACACGGTGTGAGCGTCGCTTAAAGGTTACACAGCTCCTCGCGACGGTCACTTCTATATTTAGATGCACCGAGTTTCCTCCTCCACTTTCTTTATACCGAACAAAGCGTTCCTCTTAACATACGGGGTGTACGAGAAGTTTAATACAACCTCGTGGCGATACCGTCCATGTGTCGCGTGTAACGCGAGCCTTCTACTGGTCTACTAGTTGTTAAAAAAAGCTCCTAGCTCTGCTCGCCCAGGCGGGGATGCCTCGAGGGACATGGCGAGTTTATCAATGGCAAATACTTAGAGAAGGGTCGAATGGGCCACGGATTGTCCCCAGCACGCCTTCCAGGTCCAAAGAGAAATCGTCACCACTCCCCGATAGAGTCCTCCGCCTAGGCCCCACTCGACCCCTGCACGCAAATTTCAGAGGACTTATTAATCGTTGTCGTCCCTTCGCTCCATTCTTTTCCAAGCGAACACCGCTTTCCTTTCGGCTGGAGGTCGAGTACTCGGCCGCTCGACCCCTTGTAGATTTCCTGCGTGCCGTCCAACCGACGGCCAATCAATCCAACGGGCTTTCGTTGGCCGAGAGGGGACCGAGGGCAGGCCAGGTCTCGGTGACCTGACCCGAAGTCGAAACTTTCGCGGACTCGACTCGTGTTTGTCTAAATAACTTATAGTCCGATGGCGATGCTTGTTGGAAGGCGATTTCGAAGACGAAACGTAATTATCAGAGACCTGCCACGCGCTGACCGAACGGAGCGGAGTTACGATCCTACTCGATGATTTTCATGCGATCGTTTCAATTATCCTACTGCTGGAACAATAGTCTTTTGTGGAGACGAGGCTGGAATCGATGCGGCGACGTCCACGCCTATTAATCTCGGCGAAGAAGCGAGAGCGGAGACGTACGCGTATTTTAAGCCCATTCACGTGCAACGGGACGCGTACACGTGTATATAGGGTGATCACGTACGTCACGGGTCCCCCCTCCCCGGGAGATGTATTTCTGTTGAGGGAATTCGGACCAGTGGTCTCGGGGACCTTGGATCAACCGTGGAATCGTAGCTCGCGTAATTCCCTCCGCGGGCTGAACGGTGAACGGACGAACGCTGAAACGGAGGTCGAGAATGGACGCGCTCGGGCTCGTTTCATCGCGGAGGACAGAGGTCAAGGCCTGAAACGAAAACGACCAGCAACATCCGAGGAATCGACGCACTCGCGCGTTAACGCGGCTCGCGGGGCGAGTAGCGCGCGCACGAACCTTAGCCACGTGCATTTTTCTCCGGCTGCTGGCAACGGGGGGCACATGGGGGTACATGGGGGCGGCGAAGGTGGCACGGGAAACTGGAAGCTAGAAACTGGAAACCGCCACGGTACACTTGCGGCTCTCTGTCACGAGACACGACGTGGATAACGACATCGTGGTCGAGTACGCGCGAGGAGAAGAAGAGAAGGAGGAGGAGGAGGAGACGGAGGAGAAGCTTCGAAGCTCGAGTAAAACGCGCGGCGGCGATGGAAAGGATGGTTCGGAAGAAGGTGGACGAGGGAGGAGGCTGCAGAGTATAGAGGCAGAAGCTAGGGCTAGAGCTAGATGATAACCCTACCCCAACTTCTAGGGAAGACGATGTGTATTCGGCGGGATTTGGTCGTGTGAACAGGACTGTCTGGCATCGATCGACCCCAGCCGGGGTGAGGTTTTGCAGGGAGAACGGAGGAGAGATCGAGGGGAAGTTCGACCGAGGCGGATGGAGGGTTGGGCGAGCCTACCCCAACCTCTTCTCCAAGAGGCCACCGTGTATCGTATCGACGACCTCTACTACTACTCGTCCTCGTACTCCCGTGTTACCCTACGCCCTACGTCATCCCTTTCCTTTTCTGCCTGCCTGCCTGCCCGCCACCCCTCGCGACCCTTTCTCCTTTCCACCTCACACCCCACGTCTGCGGGATATTTTTAAGGAAAATTGACCGACCCTCTGACTGCCTTTCTCGCCGCGGCTTTCCTCTTTGTCCGCTTCGCACCGCGCCATGCCGCGCCTGTTCTTTCCTCCACCCTCCTCCCCCGATGCGATTTTCCTTTTCCCCTCCGATTCGGCCACCCCAGGTCGTTCAACTCCGAAATTTCCGTCCATTTTCTTCGCAATCTTCTCTCACTCTGCCACCCCCCCGCAGTCTACGTCTCCCAAACCCCCGCCCCTTCACCGCTCAGCTTCGTTGACGGTTCGTTTTCTTTGAGAAATTTTGATAATAAATATATTTATCCCCGAAATCGAGTTTCTCTCCACTCAGAGAGATCCTCCAGCGTTTATACATCGCCCCCATCCAACCTCCACCCTCGCTCTTCCCGTCACTCCTCTTCAGGTACCCTCTGTCTGATCCTTTCCTTCTTTACATACCGTTCGGATATAAACGCCTCGGGATCCAACTATTTACGCGTTATGTACACCAAGCCCTTCACCGGGTCCTCGTCGCTCTTTCAAAAGGGTACCGACCCGCTTCCCTCGCTAAATTTGCCCCTTTTAGTTTCCAATTACCGCGTTAACGGCTGCTACAATAAAAATCATGGTCGTCGTCGTCTTCCCGTCGATCCGAGATACATACCACCGCTTCGGGCCCTCTCAGCCGACGAAAGGGTCCCAGCCGTCGGCCAAAACGAGAGCCGAGACACGACGATTTCCAGGACGAGCATACATAGCGTCGCGGTTTGGAATTCCACGGTGATCCTCCCCGACGCGGACGCTTCGTTGCCTTTTTTTGCATCGCGCACAACCCCTCTCCAACCTCCTCTCGCTTTCATTCGTCTTCGTGCGCGTCTCGCCGGATCCTCTTCTCCTTCAGAGACGCATAAACGTTGTCAAGGCCCTGTCTATTTATTACGTTACACACAGATCGGACCATTCCCCGGAGATGACGGGCCTCTCCCTTAATCCTTTTCCCCGCTGTCCCTCTCATTTTTTCTCCCTCATCCTGCGCTCCACTCTTCGTTCCTGGAAGCCGCGCTCCTTCCATTTCTGCATGCATTATTCAGGACCATATACATACAGCGGAACGGTTCGTGACGGGCTAACTGGCGCACCGCCGGAAGTTAGTGAAACGAGGCCTGAGTGGCTGGCGGATCGTCGCGTCTCCACGGATACACTGTCTGCTGCTTTTCGCCGGGGCATTCCCGATTCCACCGATCTCCCTATCTTCCTCCTCCCGCAGGCAAATCGCCGTCCCCGTCTACTTCTGCTCGAGCGCCAACAGAAGCTGCAACGCGTCGCAGTAGACGTCATCTTCGACATCCAAGATTCGACCAGACACTCTCGACACGCGCGGTATATCCCACTCGAAGCGTTCGCGGGAATCCGACGGCAAACGTGATCGGAATACCGTGGATTTCGCGCGGCAGATTTATTCCGCGTGGCTTTTAAGAGGCTCATCCGTTCCTTTAAAAGGAACTCTTTCATCCGTATCACGGGGCTACGCGCGAAAGGATAAGCGGCGTATTGTGGTGTAGGTGTCGGTGTTCGACATGCGTGTCGTGTTCCTCGGCTGTCGTTCTTTTTCCTCCCTCCCTGCCGCCCCTGTCTGTTTGCTTCGCGCTGGATCCTGTCTGGAATACCTACGTAAGAGGATACGTTGTCGTCTCGATCGCTTCGGAACACGGAGCCGCGTATTCACGGTGTATCTCCTCTCCTTGCCCCCGATCGAGCCGAACGGGGCTGTATTGGAAGCAGATACATCTTCATCGACGCGTTAATTGCCGGGGTTTTGTTTCCTAAAGGTATCGAGTTGCTCGCACTACTCGAGAGAGCCTCGTTAGCGTTCGTCCTGGGTCTAGACTCCGAGGAACGTTTTCTGGTGTCTGGCAGGCTGGTAGACTTTACGTGCCTGTCTCTGCCACTGGTCCTTAGCACTTAGATATGTACCAACGACTCTAGGAAATCTTCTATATTAATAAATAAAGCGTTAAGCGCTACTCTGATCCCATTGGAATTCTTGACGATGCAACGCGTTCCCATTAAAAGACTTCTGCGCCGTTACGATTCGTGAGCATTTAGGAGCGAGCATAGGGATCCTCTCGATTACACGGTCCGACCATAATCCCGTACGCGGGCGATGATCGGCCGGTCAGAAACGAAGGCTATCGAAATTCTGGTTTCGCTAGAGCAGCCTGGCCTGATCCTCGGCGCAGCAGAAGGCGCAAGGATTTCAGGACCAGCACAGGGGGGCCTCGTTTGTGCGTATCTCGGACTCGATGGCCCCGAAAACCGGTTCCGGCTGGATTTCACGTGACAAGCGTTTCTCCTTTTTCGGGGATCCAAAGGAATACAACTTCTCGAATATAGCTATAATATATACACGATATATAAGCCGTATCGCATTATCATTACGGCCATTATCGGCCGTGTCGTAAACAGCAATTAGAAGCGTCCACGAGGGAACGCGTTTAATCCCCCGCAGAAAGCCGTCTCTTTCGCGACGCTCGCACGTTAGAATTAAATCGCGGGTCTTTTCAGCCTCCTCGCGCGGCGCGATATTTGTCAAAGCGGCATCTCCGTCTCCTCCACGGTCTCGCATCTTTCACCGAGAAGCGATCCTTTGTCGAGCACGCAACACTTGCTCCCGCTCGGGGTGAGAATGTCTATCGTGTTTGGATTAATCCTTTGAAGGGACCGGGACGGTAGGGAAAAGGTCGCGCGAGATTGTTTTCGAAATTCGCCGCGGAAGGTTGCTGTCGTGTCTCGGCGAGCACGGCGGAAGCTGTAAACGTTCGAGCCTCGAACCGACCCCCCTCGATTTCTGCTCGGCTGGCTCGGGATTGATAAAAATTCTACGTCACGCGCGGGACGAGCGAGACGAGCGTTAACGCGGCGGAAGGGAGGCTCGAGCTGTTTCTAACGAAATTTATAAATTCACCGTGGCCGTTGTTCGCGATCCGTTTCCCGTTTCGCTCGGCTCTACTTCCAGGGAGCGGCGCGCGATCGTTCAAGGTCACCGCTGGTATCGTTCAAGGTCAACGTCGTCGTCGTCGTCGTCGTCGTCGTCTAGATCCCGGGCTGTTAACGCCCTCCGCCGCGCCGGGTCAACGAACGGATTACGCCAAGGTCGACGCCCGCCTCGCCCGGGTCAACGGCCTCCACGCTCAAGGCCAACGTCCGGATTATTCGAGGTCAAGCCGAGGAGACCGCAAGACGCGGAGGAGGAGTGATCCGTGCGCGCTACTGGACACTCGGATCGATAGATCTCGCGGCGTTGCAGTTTTTCATCGCGGAGCGCGGCTGGGATGAGTAATTGGACTACCCTTAAAGTGGATTTACCGCTGCGAGAAGAATCGACCGACGGACGGTTGCGCGAAGAGGCACGGTCGAGAGGGATGAAGTCTTAAGGAGCAATCGTTTCCAAGCGCCGTGCCCGTTGCCGGAGAGAAGGTCGAATGGATGGAATCCAATAAAGGGGCAGGGTGAATCGTTTCCCAAAGATACGGGGCTGCTTTCGCGGCGCGAGGGGCCACTGGCTAGACCGGCTAGGTAACAAAGGGGCGAAATCGAGCTGCCGGGGGGAGGGGGAGGAGAGCGTAGGCGACGGGACGGCAAACTTTTTGGAAGAAGCTCAAAGTGTACCTACGCGATGCGGTTGTTGCCAGACGCGGAGAAGAAACGGAGGCGAAAGTAAGAAGAGATCGGGAAGGAAGAAACGAAGAGACGATGAAACGGCGGTGCGGAGAAAAAGGCAGAGGGAGGGCGCGGGAAGGCGCGAGAGAGGTGGAGGAGGAAATAATAACGACCCCGACGTCGCAGTGCTGCAGAAAGGTTGACGACCCGATGCCAGGCGACGCCCTCTCTCCCCTTGCCGCCCAGCCACCCCTTCTCCATCCTCCTCTGCAACCACCATCCCCCTTTTTGCAGCTACCACCACCGCCGTCGGCATCCCCCACTCGGCTGAAAACCACCCACCTGGTACTGCACGTCGCGTCGTAAGCGCATAGCGTACGTACGCCAGAGCCACCCCCTCACACCCCCGTTATCCCTCTCTCTACGTCGCCGCCACCACCGTCACCATCACCCCGCGACCGTCTGGCCAGGGTCGGGGTCATTGAACGTCTATAAAGATTTTGACTCCGCGTTACTGCTGTTGGTGCTGGTGCTGGTGCTGGTGCTGCTGCTGTGCCGCCACTGCGGATACAGGAAGCGTCGACCTCCACGGGGTACGCCCTTTTGTAAGGTGTGTAACGCAATCTGCTGGCCGGGTAAGAACACGCCAGGTTCACCCTCCCTCTTTCTTGTAATTCGAGCGAAAGGATCGATGCCAGAATTATCGTACTATATCGGATTTTCTTGCGACTGGCCGGCCAAGGGCTCGGGCGGGGATGAACGGACACTTATGTCGGAGCGGAGGTCCTTCGCGGTCCACTGTTTTCGGGAACGACCGCGGGGTGGGTACGTTTCTCGAGATCGTTAGAATCGCGAGATTTCGACGGGGAGAGGAACTTCGAACGAGAACCGCGGAACCTTGCAACGATAAACCGACAACGAGATTCCTCGTCTAGTGAAATTTTAAGTAGTATACCCACTCATAAGGCAGACGGGTTCGTGCCCCAGCTATGAATGGCACGACTATCGTAATACTGCTTAGCTACATCCAACCCATCTCGTTTCCTACGGTGTCAATGAAATTCGATCGGGAACACTTGCAGCTAGAATGGAAGGGATGAATTACCATCGAACCACTTAGATTCAGTTTCGGGTGGTTAAGAAAATTCTCCTTGTTTGAGAGGACTCACTAAGAAGCGAAGACAAAGGAAACAGGGGTAAACGTTCGCTTGGAGCCCGATGGGAATTTTCGTCACCCACCCTCCGCAGGGCGGGAGGGTGCGGATCGGCGCGTCTTGCCAGGGTCAGAGGTCGTTGAACGGCGGTAAAGATTTCGACTCCGGCGATGCTGTTCCGCAGTAAATAGGTGCGCGTACCGCTCTGCCAGCGACCTCCTGGGCAACCAGGAGTGCTGGGGCGAAGAGAGGGGTCAGAGATACGAGACACCCTCCTCGCGATACACACCCTCACCCCGTGTAATCCCTGCACGGCGCACGGATCCCATTGCCGCCTCGGTAAACCACAAAATAGAAGCAACAAATAACCAGACCCTCTCGAATACATATTAGGTCATCCCATAAGCGAGGAGCTTTTTCTACCCATTTCGTGTAAATACTGGAGACTATGGAAGATTGGTAACCGTGAGTAAAAAACAAAGCTATGTACCGTGTTTAACGTCAGCCACGATGTATTCAATAATTTACAAGTTGCAGCGCATTATCTAAGTTATAGCGACCGAGCTCCTTTCTTCTTGTTTCAGTTTGTATTTTACGCCAGAGGTAGGCTACCGCAGGGAATAGTAGTAGTTACGCTAAATTCTTTTTCCAAAGGTCTCTCTGTTGTCCGACATCGATCAGCACGCGAAGGGATGGAGCGATATTAATATTATCAGAGAGAGGCGCACAGGAGACGCCTACCACGTAAACGTGGGCCCCCTTTACGCAAGTGCTAACCGACACAAAAGTACAGCCAGCAACCAGACACCATCGTTCAGGCACAGTGGCGCACGTACACGCACGTGCTTCGCATTAATATCTCTCTGGGCAGCTTGTCGTAACCGTGCCAATAAGAAACGCCTCGCGAATCTTTTTTTTCTGCCTTGTTTGCTTTTATTTTTCAGTTGTGTCTGCAACGGGCGACCAGTGCTCGACTGTTCACCCTGAAGAAGTTACTCCCTTCGATCTCACTGCAGTGTTTGCAGTACTTGGAAGTACGAGGAAACGCGGAGTCGACCGGTAATGATTTACGGCAAGTATCTCTCTAACAAGCATTTCGCAGTAAGAAGACAGTTGTACAGTTCAATCCATTTTATTATTATTATTATTATTATTATTATTATTATTATTATTGTTTATAAACCAAAGCAACCGCCAACAGAATTTACGCTCGAGTAACTTCTTCGACTTCTTCGACTTCTTCGACTTGATCGAGACTTCCTTAGTTTCAGCATGCAGAATACAGAGATAGACTCACCTTGCTGAAGTAGCCAACCGTGTGACACCCCTCGGAATCACCGATCGTCATCACATAGAAGAGGAACGGTTCCACGTCATAGTACAGCGTCTTGTGGTCCAAGAAGAACTTTGCTAGCAAACAGAGGTTCTGACAGTACTGTTTGTACCGCTTTCCATCCACTTCCCACACGCCGATCTTGTCCTTCCTGCGCAACACCGAGACAGCCGCGTGATATATTTGCGTTGCGATTACATTTCTAAGTGGTATACCGTGAAAGCGAGTTCGTTAACCAACCTGTACACTTCGTGGCCAGGTGGATGCCTCCATAAACACTTCTCCCGATGCCTTCTCAGAACCTGCCGACTCTTCGCGTATCGTAAGCAATACTCGCACAGATATAGCTTCGGAGCTCGACTGAACTCTTCGGGGTACGGGCTTTGGTACCACACCTCCATTTCCCATTTGCCCATTTCAATGACACGCGTGCCTCCGCCGTTCCTGCCCTCTCCATCGAAGTCCAGCTCCTTCAGCTCCTTTTCCTTAAACAGAAATCATTCTGTATTCCGTGGACTGTGAACGCATTAAATACAGAGGGGTACGCGTTGCAACCTACGATCTTTTCACTGGCGATAGCCTGCGCTTCCATGAACAATTTCAAATCGTAATCAGGCGTCAGATTCGCCAGCCGCGGTTGTCGGTCTTTCTCGTTCCCTTGAAGCTCGCTGCCGCTATCGCTTTCATTCCCATCGGCGGCGTTCCCTTTCCATTTGCTCCTCAATTCTCTGACCTTCAGCTGATAGTTACGCTGCTCCGTCGTCTGGTGCATCCCCTTGGGTGACTTTTTCGCCAGGCATGCCACAGCCTTCTTTCGGTCCTCCTCGCGTTTCTTCCTTTCCTTGTAAAACTCCCTGCAAGCAACAACATACATTCCCGCAATCTACGATAGAGGATAGGTGAGCGTGTCTACTGCGCCTTAAAGCTGCAACTTACACGCAAGCTTGCGGCGTGGTGTTATGATACAAGGGGCAAGCCTCCAGGGTAAAGTGCGAGTCTAGCTTTCCCGATAGGTGTCCCCGAGAGTCGCATGTCGGCGCTAAAGGGCACTCTCTCTCCTTGGCCACGCGTGCACGGGCGTAATTCCCTTGAGCAGAGCGAGCTCCAGTGGCGTTGGTGGTGCCACTGTTCTGCGGTACCCTGTTCGTACCGGAAGCATGCCTGGCCGCGGTACTAGGCCCGGCGCGTTTAACCGGGGATTTGCTGGTGCTCCTCTTGCTCTCGGCTACTCTCGATAAATCACACCGGATCAGCGGAATTTGCAGGATACGCTTACACGCTACCGTTTCCGTACCTGAGAACCATACTGCCGCCGTAAGCAAAAAGACTGTATCTGCATCTTAGGACACCTTGGACACATGCTTTTTTTGTAAACGAAATGCTTTTTCTCCCATCGACCACTGGATTCCTACGGGCCACATATATATGTCCAATCCATCCATCCAGAACCGCAAATACTGCTTTTTTGTGTTAAGGAGGCAGCATAGAGTCCTAAATCCATCGCCTGAAGAACATTTACTCTACCCGCCTCGTTTCAACGTACACATGCTACGCCGACTATATCGTGTATCGCTCTTTAACTATCGAGCTTATCTAGAGACATTTATTACGAGCGAACAACGGGTACTACGACCGAGGAGTTCAGGTGTAACCGTAACGACAGGTCGATAGGGTTTACTAAGCTTGTTAGGTAAACAAAATCAACAGGTTAGTGATTAGTCTCGTCTAAGTTCCAAAGCAACGTTGTTCAACTCAAACGACGTGGAGGGGCAGAAGAATAACGAAAAGAAAAAAGCAGTTCACACAAAACAAAACACGTGTCAACTAATATAGATCGAACATAACGTAAACGTGTTACCAATGAGAGCTGGATGGTTTGCCAAACTGTGCAGCGACGACTTTTGTAACATATCATCTACTTCGAATAAACACACAAAGGAATGGGGAAGGAGAAGCTGATTAGTAATGAAATGTTGTACGCTATGATAGTCTGATCGCCACAGTACGGTCCTACCTGCGTCAGATTCCGAGTCGCTGGCCGCTTTCGTTTGGAGCAGAATTAATTTGCTTCCCTTTCGCGTCTGCAGTTTCCGCTTGCCTTTGCTTGCTGCTTTCGAACCGCCCGTTTCTCCATGGTCATCCATTTCCTTCTCGCTTGCAGAGGCATCGGCTTCGTCTTCGCTCTTTATTGTACCTGAATATCAGAATAGAAATTTAGAAAAACGTGCCCGAAAACTCCACGAACTATACTTGGTTATCGAGACTCTCTGCTCATTTACTTTGCCGTTTTGTACATTTTTGTGGTTTCACGGGTGCAACCGTGGCGGATGGTCGCTTCGGGGGGGGATTTACGGTAGCACTTATCGTTGCACTTGGTTGAGTATCTTTCTTCTTTGCCTGAGGCTGCGGACTTGCAACGCTTTCGGATGATTCGGAATCGGTGCTACTGTCAGAAGAGCCGGAGGAACCTGAGCCTGCGGAGCAGCTCTTCGAACTCGCGGAGCTATCTGATTTTTGTGGCTGGGCCGATTTTGTTAACAAACCTAATACAGCGGGATCGTTGCTTTAAGTAATCGTTACGACTTTAGATTCATGCTAAAATAATTGTAATTTACTCACTAGATCTGCTCGGGGTAACAGTTTTCTGTTTCACGTCGGTTGCTTTCGTTTTGGGCTGCTGACTCTTTGTGTATTTGGCAGAATTGTTCGTTGGCTTCGCCGTACTAGTCTTCGCTGGAATACCGCCGTCGCTTTCGCTACTATTCTCTGGACTGAATATACTTTTCTTTTTCAATTTCTTTTGCACTGGTTCGGACGTTACTTTCATAGATTTGTCAGGACCTTTCCCATTAGCGCTTATAGAGATTACTAAGTAAATAATATATTTTAGTATTCGAGAGAGTTGTCCCTGTAAAATTAGTTTAAAAGAAATATTTTTACCAGGTGGTTTGTTCGGCTTGTTAGCAACTGGCTTGGAACCTGCGGCATTCTTTTGCTGTCCGGAAGCAGTCGTTGCTTTAGCGAGCGGCCTTTGTTGTTTAACTACGGGTGCTACTGTGGCAGTAGCTTTCGGCTTAGCTGGAGGCTTTCTCTTCGCTGGTTTCGGTTTACTCGGCGATCCCTCAGATTCCGAGGAATATACCACAGGTCTACTCTTAGGTGGTACTCTTTCTTTGCTTTTATTCTCCGCGGAGAGATTGGAAGCTGTATCGGCTTTAGATTTGCCATGGCGACTGACGGGAAATGGTATTTTCTTCTTTGTCCTTTCGGCGTCAGATACCTTCTGACTATTGGCAGAGCTGCTGGAGTTCTCTGAATCAGAAGAGCTGGATTCGCTGCCAGAACTGGAGGAGCTGCTCGACGACGAACCAGAGCTAGTCGTCGAAGTGGATTCCGAGCTAGTGGTCTGTCAAATAATGAAATTGGTTTACAAAATAATGAAGTTTCAGATTCAAGTATATCTGAAGTTGAAATTATCGTGTAAGTTGGGCTACATCTACGTACCTTCCGTTTTGGAGTCATTTCTGTAATGCTATCTTTTAAATAATGAACAAATGTGCCTGAACATCATTTCTCCAATTAATCCTCTCTTCCTCCAAAGCATGTACGTCAAAGGATTTCTTAAAAACGTCGAACTTAAAACAATAAACCCTCCACTTTACACTTCATTTTAACTTTCAACTGCATAACACAACAAACTTATCCACGTTACGAAATATCGTGACACATTGCCACTGCGCTCGAGTAATAGGATTTAAGGCAGCTTTCAAAGCAACGTAAAGTAATAATTTCTTTAGTGTCCAAGATACGTGGAAAATGTTTTGATAGGTAAGCTATTTCGCGGAGGGGGAATAACCAATCAACGCCAAGGTGGGAAACGAAACGGCCAGGCCAACCAGCGTCGCCGCGGAATCGGTTGTCGACGCTGGTTGGCTGCGGCCTCACTTGCCTTGGCTAGCTTGGATTGCCGGTGATCACGTTGGGACGTCAACCAATCAACGCCAAGATGGGAAACGAAACGGCGCCACCGTCATGCCAAGCTAGCCAAGCTCATAGCAAAGAGGATATATAATAAGAGGCGTCACTCGACAAGGACAGAAATAAACTAGGGAAATCACTAAACAACCAATTTAAATGCCCATTCGGCAATAATCAGCCAACTGCGGTAAGGTATATTTAGTCGATTTGAATATACCGCTCGAATAGACAACCAATTTAAATGCCAAGGTCAAGTAAGGACTTCAAAGGTTCCGCCCGGAGTGACGCCTCTTATTATATCTCTTCTTTGCTCATAGAGAGCGGCTGTATCGACATATGATTGTAGTGGTAAATTCGTACTCGCTTGAGCGCCGCCAGTCTTAAATGAATAATCCTAATAGTGTAAAAAAATCGTCTTCGACAATGAATTTACCCCGTCGTATAGTACGACTTTCACACGAACAATTCTTTTGTATTTTTAATACATTAGGAACTGCTGTACTTAACTGTACACACATAGCACCGACGCCTTGCATATTCAAAAAATCAAATACCACTGTCGGCTCCGCACGTCTTGCCAAACTATTTCGTTTCTGTATTGAAAACGAAACGAGACTTTCCACTTCTGTTGACGCTTTCCAAAGGAAAACTGTCTGTTGCATCGCGTGGAATGGTCAGATTTTCTCCCAGACCCTTAGTTTTGGAAATAAATTGAAAGATATCTGCAAAAATGGGTGCATTTCGGGTGTCCTTTTTCCTTTGATCGTTGTTTAAACATATTTAAATGTTCATAATGCAATAATAACTTATATCGTTGTATTCGGAAGGGTTCATAGAATAATATTACGCAACGAACAATCGAATAACTATTACCGTTTCGACACGAAAGATGTTCAAAGTTGAAAATTTTCAGTTTTTTTTCAAAATCGATTTTCTCAAAAACTGAGGGCGATGGCAACAAACGGTTTGCAGATTCGTTTTCAGGGCACGGAAACCTATAAGAAACGGCCATTGAATGTTACAAATCCAGATGGCTGTTGTACTGTGTTATCTGAAATCTTGTGAGCGGAAAGGTATCGGTGTCGACGAATGATCTTAGAATTATTTTAAAATGCAATATAATTTTTTAATTTATAAATTATTTCAAAGCCAGGGAAGGTATGGGTATTTTTATATATAAGTTGAGGGAAGGTATGATAGTATGAGAATTTGCCCCACTTTCCCCTACTCCGGCCACTCCTGCCACGGCTGCCCTACGCATTGGTCTTTTATGTTCCTCCTGTTAACCCAGTTACGAAATGTTTTTATGGGGATGCGGAACCATAATGCCGCATTCGCCACAGACATGCGTGCACCCTGGACAGCGTCGAGAGCACGTTCCATTGTTTCTATGGTCCATGACCTTCCCCTGCGGATAACCGAGTTGTGTCCTGTTCTTACGCGCACAGGCGGGGCGGCCAGCGGCTCCTGTAATCGGAGAATTATATAGTACATAGTATATATGCCTTGATAAGCGTTAACACATGTGCCCTTCAATTCAATTGTAGGGCCTCGGAATCGACGATTTTTCCACGAAATCTGCCATTCTACTCACCGATACTTGCGGACTCGTCACACGCAACTCGAAACTGATGTTGGAAGAACGCAGGTTCGGTTGTGGCGATCCCATCGCCTCTGACAAGTGCAGCGTCGCAGCCAATTGCTGCGCATGTGGCAATTGCAGCAGCTGTTGTTGTTGCTGTGGTGGCTGCGGCTGCTGTTGTTGTTGCTGTGGTGGCTGCGGCTGCTGTTGCTGTTGATGTGGCGGTTGCCGCGGCTGTCGCTGCGGCTTCCGCACGCGCAGCCGGGGCAATGCCGGCCGCGGCTCCGCCTGCGGCTGTTGTTGCGGCACCCGCTGGCGCAGCCGGGGCAATGCCGGCCGCGGCTCCGCCTGCGGCTGTTGTTGCGGCACCCGCTGGCGCAGCCGGGGCAACGCCGGCTGCGGCTGCGGCTGCGGTTCCGCCTGCGGTTGCGGCTGCGGCTCCGCCTGCGACTGCGGCTGCGGCTCCGCCTGCGACTGCGCCTGCGACTGCGGCTGCGGCTCCGCCTGCGACTGCGGCTGCGGCTCCGCCTGCGACTGCGGCTCCGCCTGCGACTGCGGCTGCGACTGCGGCTCCGCCTGCGGTTCCGCCTGCGGCTGCGGTGCCGCCTGCGGCTGCGGTTCCGCCTGCGGCTGCGGTTCCGCCTGCGGCTGCGGCTCCATCTGCGGCTGCGGCTCCATCTGCGGCTGCGGCTCCGCCTGCGGCTGCGGCTTCTCCTCGAGCAGCTTACAGACGGCATCGAACTTCCGTTGATAATGCTTCACCTGTTCATCCAACAATGCAAAATAAAGTGTCCGCTGTCATTAGAGGAGGGAAATTAAGTTCGCTTAGACAGATACCTCCAGCCGCAGTTGGTGTATTACAGAAAACGACCTGGCGACCCACTTCCGGTATGTTTCCAAACCTGCTGCGGTTTCTGCCATCTAAAAGACAAGTGCGGTTAACCTTCTGTCTTCTCAACGAATTATAAGACTCACCGTCCCCATGATATCAATGGCCAGGAACTCCTGGATTTCTATTTCTTCCTCCATATTCATGGTGTCCTACGAAAATCATATTCAAAATTATATTCCCGAAAAAAAAAAGAAACGATAAAATCGGGAAATCCTTTTGTCACGCCGAGGACAGTGACAAGGTATGGGGTTACAAGTGGTTTTTAGGAAAGAAGGGAGTTTTAGGTGCGAAGGCGAGGCGCGAAAGCGAGCTTCGTAGCACATGAGATGCGTTCCGATTCACGCAATGAGTGCATAAATCGCAGCGCAGTCGCTGTGCGTATTTATATCGTTCCGTTTCGTTACTGCGGTTCATGCGTTCTTGCGAACGGAACGCTTTTTCCTGCGTTTCATGCGAAATCAAAATGAATGCTACAATGGACAAAGAAACGTTGTTTAAAATAACCTCGATATTATTACATAATAGTGATAATGAAATCAGCAGCTGTGATTCGTCTGATGAAAGAGAAAATGAAGATGATATCGACCGCCTACCGGAGAATAATGGTTTCGATATAATGTTTGTTATGGGTGGGGTCACGAAATGTGCGGAGCAACCGAAATAAACTTTACTTGTCCAATATGTATATCCAAACGTAAAAACTGAAATATTTTAAAAATCATATTTCTATATTTTTGTAATGGAAATCAAATAAAAATTGATAAAAAAACATTTATAGAGCAAGAAATAATAAAAGCACGTGTGAAAATGACTTTAAGAACTCATATATACATAATCAATATTTCTTGAGTAGGCGTTATTAAGAGGTACACTTTTTTCAGGATCGGATTTTTGCATGTCTTACGCTTTTTAATTCCTAATTAAAAATTTGCAGGTTTCAACGATTCTAACTTATGCTACATGAAAGATGAATAATTTCTCTTTACTTTGAAACGAATTGCATCCAAAAATATCAATTATTATTAAATTGTGTTGGATATTTCGTGTCTGTCGTGAGTGTGTGATGGAATGTAAAGGTCAAAATTGAATCAACACTCTAAGAGACACTGCCTTACGGTTTATTGTTTAATAAAGGAAAGATGTTCCTTTTCTGATTAGGCCGAGTGGGCACCGATATTCTTTCTCTCGGCTCTCGTTGGAGTCATTCGTTCTTTGCGACTTGAATGTAAAAAATGTAGGTATATTCCAACTCCTTTCTTAATTAAAGTTTTAGATCGTAGTTACAAAAAGATTAGTTTTATTAAATCGCTTACCCCACAACAAACAGACAGTGATTTAACTTTTGCGTGGTCACACTGACCACAGAACGTCACACCACACGTACAACACTTAAACTTACGTGGTCACAGATCACAAGACAATTAGGGGCGCAAGAGAAAACTGGCAAGACGCTGTGGTTCTCACTTCGGTATTGTTCTTCGAACTAACGGTCGCGGGGCGAGCAATCCACGAAGGTCGTTACTTCGAAACAATGTCAACGGGCCTCAACTGACTCATCAGCTGTTGTGAGGCAGACATTTGAATCGCGCGGTGCTCGCGGCCGCGACAGTTTCCCTCTCAACTTTCATTGCTCGATTTATAACAATTACGTCGTTTTTCTGGATTTATCTTGGGAATCCTCATCATCTAATTTCTTTACAACTACAGAGAAAAAGTTTGAGAACAGATGAATGTGTAGACTAAACGTCTTATCGCTTAACGGAACGTACAAGTAGACCTAAAGGTCGAGTTTCCTAGCTGCGATCGGCGGCCAAGTCCTAAGCACCGCTCTTATGGAAAAGCATGCATTCGATTTCCTAGCCGCGTTTTCGACTGGCTGCGGCCACGCGTCTGCTACAGCAGCAACCTACTTGCCATAGAATGCGTGACAAGCACGAATAAAATTTTTATATTTTTTGTTTTAACATAATGAGAATATTTCCAACGTATGGACGAGATATTTCTAATAAAAATGAAACCAAACACGACGCAATTCGGACAAATTTGAGTTCTGCTGATAACACTAGTTTACAAAATAAAAAAAAAATTTGTGCAGCAGATGCCACAATTCTTTTCTTATGTAAAATGGCTCGTTGATTCCGAAAATAAGGTCTAAAAAATTTCTATGGATATGTTTTCGAGATATCGACAGGTGAACTTTTTACCTGTCTGTCAAAAAGGTGGTCCCACTTAATTGCGAATATCTCGTACTTCATATAATTTTCATCGGACAAACATAAGGAATCCATTGGTGTCACTTCCATATCGAAACGATAAAGAATAAAAAATTATTTTAGTTCTGAAGCAGGTATGAATCCTCGGCTGTAGACCTTTTCAAGTGCGCTCGAACCAAAGTGGGATCCTGAACGGCGCGCGGTTGGAGTCTAGCGGCCGCCTCCGCCTTAATAATGATTTTGACTTTTTTCTGTTTCGGGCAGCTGAAATTGACATTAATATAAGGTTTAATGTTCCCTAAATTAATATAAAAAAAATCACCGAAGTACTTTTTGGTGCTTTTTTTTTAAAAGTCCCTTTGAAGTTGATAAACATTTAACATAAAAAATTCGTACAAATTGTTAGTATTGTAAAAAACTGACTTGGCAGTTTTGAAGGTATGACAGTATTAAACACAACTTATAAAAATCAAATGAAAAGCATAAATATTCCGCCAATAGCGCGTGTTTGAAAAAAAGCACCGAGATGTGGAATAAATTTCTTTTAGAGACGGCTGTGATGAAGTGTGATGTTATGACGTATGGAGTGTGAAGTTGTGTAACGTGTAGTGTTACATTGTGATGGGTATCGGGTGGATCACAGTGGAGTATAAATGTTGCATTGTATTTAGAGTGTGAACGATGAAGTATAAATTGTGAAGTGTAGACTTGGAAGTGTGCAGTAAGTTGCGAAATTGTTGTTGAAAATGGTTAGATATAAATAAATAATAAAGCAAATAAATAAATTCTTTTGCTTACATGCATCAGGGGGTAGAAACAAATAGACTCAGAGGATTCGTATTTTCAACAATTTACTCCTAGGCTCTCGTTTTGGCCAGATCAAGACCGTCAAGTAGTTTTCGGTCTCTTTTCGTTATACAATACATAAAAATAATGGTATTTACAAATGTAGGATAACGTTAGGCACTCAATGAACAAAACGATGAAATTGTAAATGATTCTCTCCTATTATACATACTGGAGTTGTTACGATGTATAATTGAACGATGTACTCAAAGAGCAGAGTGAGATACAAATACACGATACCCAGAACTTAGAATAGCGTCGATTTAGTCGAATATAATAAAAAGCAGAATTTTCCTTAACAAAACGAATTTTATTCGCCTTCAACATTGTTTTGCGATTCTCGATTACGGTTCTCGAACGTGTGGAATGTTGGTGGTCGGGTAACAAGCATATCTCTTCGCATGGAATGTGCTCGCGCGATGTCTCACGTTTTCGATTAAATTAAGTCACTTTTACCTATACTGTAAGTACCTCACTGTTGCTGGTGTTGTTATTATATTAATTTTCCTTGTATTCACTGGCCTTTGCGTTCATTGTCGTGAACAGTGGACATCGGAAGGAAGGATCGGTCACTACTCTGATTTCTCGGAATCAGACGTGAGTTTTCCGTATTCTACGAATGTCCGTAGACTAGAGTTATTTCTATCTCGAAACATCCTTTAAACACCCTTTAAATTAAAAACAATCCATATAATTCTACAGTTTCGATTTCTTCCTTTTCTTTTGTATCCCGATTTATCGTAATAGCAGTCTGTGGTACGTTTTAAATGTGCTTTGAAATCTGTGTCTCAACGCAGAGCTCACATACACCATCGTTTACGATGAGAAATGAAAAAAAAGAAAAAAAGAAAGGTCACAGTCTATATGTATATCGGAGCAACATTTTCGATTACCACCAAACCGATTCGGTGAATCTCGATCTTTCGTTCTCTCCCACTCTTTCTCTCTCTCTCTTTCTTTCTCTCTTTCATATATCGGTTAATATAATGATCGGCTCATGTACAAATTCTGACATATCATTGTTTCAAGTTACTTGACATAAAGTCCACATTACGCTGAATAAAATAAGTTACAAGATTTGTCTATTTCTCATTAAAATAGTATGATACAAATTACAATTATTTATAGTTCAGGGTTTAAGAGCCGTTAGTTGAAACTATAAAATCTTTATTACCTACTTCTCTGTAGGTAGCTAATAAGTGCATACATATATATTTCAGTATAATTTCGTTTTGTACACTGCTTGTTACAGGCATTGTTCTCGTACTGCTGATATGGCTGTCCTCGTTACAATAATAACATTCTAAACAGTTCTCGTCGACGAAATGTAAAGATAGCTCTAGTGACTTTTCGAATGTCACCTCCGTCGCTGTTGTATGGCGTGTATATATTTAGTCGCAAAACAATAGGAAAAAGGCTGCTGTACATTTGGTCAATAAAACATGTCCGGCGATCGTTCGCGTCGCACGCCTAAGTATCGTAGGTTTTTATACTCGGTACTGTATGCTAACGACCCTTAACCCTTTGATAATATCACAGATGAATGAGTTTCCGTGTTGTGCGTAACGCGTCGCTACCTAAGGTTCCTGACAAGTGCGTTGATCCTTTCGATTTTCTCGCACAGCACTCGCCTCTCAGAATCTAGAGCTGTCCTAGCGGATAAGAGTTCGTACATCCTCCGTTCCAGCTGCATAGTCTCGGAACGTAAGTTGTCCGAGTGTACCACCAGTCTCGATGTTTCGCTGGTCAGAACTTTCTTCTCCAATGCTTTATCTGCAACCAGAAAGCGATAAGGGAATATCGGAATATGAAAATGGACCGACGCGACGGCTCGTCGACACGCGCGCGTCGGACGTACCTTTGGAATACTCTCTATACGCGAGCATCATTTCCTCGATTCCGGTCCACTTGGGTCTTTCCTTCTTTCCGATGTTCTCGTCACCGTTGTCATCCACGATTTTAACGTCTACGACTTTACAGTGTTGTTTCATGCCGTTCTCGCCAGGCATAGGTAAAGCTGGATAACACATCGAGACGATGTTGGGAACTAAAGGTGGCAGAGGCGGCGGCCGTTCCGGAACGTGCTTCACTTTCACTCTGTCCAACAGCCTCATCTTTTGCGGTGGTTTCGGTAACGGTGGAGGATTCTTCGAGTAAACCTTGGCGATTCGTTCGCAGTACGCAGTCACGGAGTTGGTGCTCTTCCGTTTCCTACGATCTTGTAGAACGTACTGCCACGTTACCTCTGCCTCTGTAATTCCCACACGGACAACGAAATTAAACGAATTTCGTGAAAAATCGAGGACCGACGTGCACGGGAGAAGGAAATTAGACGATACTTGCCGTCTCTTCTGCTCGGAGGCATTACATCGAGGCCTATTGTCTTGAGGAAGCCAACCTTCGGCTGAAAATCTGGCGCATGCAGCAACACGTCCGGATGCTCCCGTGGAATTGGTAATACAGAGTCGATTACCGGTTCTGGTTCCGTGGGCATATCCGGCGG
Source organism: Andrena hattorfiana (assembly GCA_944738655.2). Lineage (NCBI taxonomy): Eukaryota > Metazoa > Arthropoda > Insecta > Hymenoptera > Andrenidae > Andrena > Andrena hattorfiana. The sequence goes on from OX122894.2 coordinate 590,959, forward strand.
ATCAGGATTTAACTTGTACCTCTTCTCCACTTTGCAAAGCTCCATTTCTGTAACGCGCGGAACATGCGATTATCGGAAATGGTACGGAACAGTAGGTAAGTCAGGGGGAACGTAGCAACGTAGATATGCATGCAAATGCTATCCTTACCGTTTCTCACGCTTAAAGTAGTCAAGCCGAACATAGCGAGGAAAGCCAACTTCTTCTCGGAATACTGTAACTTGGCCGGTGGACCTTTGGTGATCCAGAGATCCACGTCCTTTAGTTCGTCGTCGCCCTCGGAATCGGAACTACACGCGATGCTCGCATTCCTCTCTCGCTTCCGTTTTCTCCTTCTCTCGGCTAGATCTAACGAGGACGTCAACTCTTTCGGATTCTCAGGTACAAGGAAAGACTTGTCGTTGGTGATATCCGGTTTGACTAGAGCCTTGCTCAGGTCAGGCACGTTTAACACCGCTGGTTCGCACTTCACGGAAATCTCAGTCAAATTATTGCACTTGTCGGTGAAACAAAATGCGGTCTTCAGCTCATTGGAGAAATTCAACAGCTTCTCTTGATATTTTGGTATCTGCAGGAGAACGTTAGAGACGTTCTGACAGGTACGCAAAACCTCCTCGGACTTGATGCTCTGCATCAGCTGAGTCGTGTCTATGGGCTTCTGCGCGATATCGTTTATACTGAACTTAAAACTCGGTTGAAACGATAATGTGGACAAAACGTTATTCTGCTCGTTCTGCGTCTTAGGGTCTACCTCGGGTTTAGTCTCCTTCTCGGCGAGATTATAATTTACAGGCTGAAAGGCGGGCGGCGCTTTTGCTTGCTCGTAGCTCGGATGGCCTGTCGTCGATTTCTCTTGAATCGAGTTCTTCCCTAAATGATTCTGACTCGCCGCCGCCGTCGCCGTCTGCTTCGTATGATTCGGAAGCTCCAGTTTCTCGGTGCACGAATTAACTTTACCAACGTCTTTGGTCACGGCCGCATCCGTGCTACTCTTGTGCTGCGAATTCGCATGATTCGCAACCTTGCTCCCGTTACCCGCCACGAGATTGCCACCGTTGTAGCTGGCGTTTCCCGCTGCTTTCTCCCCAGAGACGCAATTCACCGCCACTGATTGCGGGGGATTTTCGCTCCTCTGGGACGCTATCGCTGCCGTCTGATTCGATTCGCTGGCGTGATGCGAGCTCTGTTGTTTGCTGCAATTCGAGTTGGTCGCATTCGTGCCGTTTCCGCCGCCGCTGGTAGTAGTTAACGTCGGCACGTTGATCTTCGTTTGGGAATGATGTTGATGAGGGATCGAGGAAGAGAAGTGTGGTGGTTTGTACAAGCCAGGTACATGTGAGACAGGTATATGCGGGTGGGGAAACTGCTGCGGCGGCGGGTATGGGATCGGCTGCGACAACGATTGATGAAGACTCATGGTCTTGCTGCTATCCACTGTAGAGTTGTCGGGCATCATTTGACCGGCGATAGTTTGAGACGTCGACGTTGTAGCGGGCGACTTGACCGGCGATTCTGGATGGCCAAGCTGATTCGTTATACTGTGATTATGGCTGTTGACGATCGGCCTTTGTTGAGATTTCGACGAGGAACGAAAGGAATCCTCGAACGGTCGAACGAAAGCCGGCTGCGTCGTCGCCGGCGTACTCGCCGCTGTACTCGTGCTCGTCGTCGTGGTCGTGTTCGTGTTCGTGGTCGTGATCGTGGTCGAAGCGACCGCCGCCGTGCTCGGCGCAACCGTCATTACATCTTTGTTTCTCGACGTATGAACGCCGTGAGCCAACGGCGGCGATTTGTGGATCAAATTCATGTGGTTAAGTACCCCGCTGCTCATCGTTGAAGGAACGGCGTTAGGTGCGGTCAAAGTGTGTGTCGCGTGCGTGGTTATCGTACCGCTGCTGGACGAACAGCAGCTGGTCGTTGGTGTAGCAGCCGCGTTGCAGTTACGTTGCTGATGCTGCTGCTGCTGCTGCTGCTGCGACGGTGGTAATTGCGACGACTGTTGCATTTGTTGTTGCTGTTGCGGTTGCGGTGGTGGTTGCTGATGGTATATGGAGGTTGTAACTGTTGTCGCGCTGCTCATTATCGTAGCTGTATGCTGACTAGAATGAATAGTAGTGGAGGGAACGGGGGGTAAATGGAGAGAAGGTATGGAAATGATAGGCGCCAGAGGCATAGTTAAGGGTGGAGGTGGTGGAGGCGGTCCTATTACGGCCGGCGTTAAGGATGACATAGAGGCTATAGAGGGTATAGGCGGCGGGCCGATAGGCGCGGAGCTTATAGCTGGCGGAGGTCCAAGGTTCAGAGGGGGCAAAGTAGATGCCAAAGGAGGCGGCATGGCGGCAGAGCTCACGGGACAGATAGAAGCCGAGCCCAAGGACGGCGGTGGCCCGATGGGAGCCGCTGGGTTTGGAAACGCTGGCAAACGAGAGTGGTAGATGTTCGCTGTTGTCGCTGAATCGGACGTCGCTGCTGGCTGTGGCGGTGGTGCAGGTACCGGCGCAGAGGGTGGAGCAGAGGATTGCTCTTCCTTTCTGGACTGGTGGTGATTGTTGCTGCCGGATCCACCGCTATTGTTACCGTTGTTGCTGCTCGTTGCGTTGCTGCTGTTGGCAGTGCCGCTACCGCTTCCGCTTCCACTCGGCCGATCTCTGTTCTCGCGCTCTCGCTCTCGCTCCCGCTCCCTGTCTCGCTCCCGTTCTCGCTCCCGCTCGCTATGCATCTGAGCCGCTATGGTCGGCTTCCTAGCTGGAACAAATCCCGAACACAGTGCTTGGTAATCTTTCACTGATCTACTGCTATCGGCTTATTTGGTAGAGAAAACGAACTCGGCACTTTCATCTAGCTACAAGTTACGTCGCGCCTCGTTTTAAGCTTTCGGCTGTTACTCTCTGTTAGGTTCATGCGCGAGGAGAAGCGTTAAATCCATTTATGTACAATCGATCGAGAGCGTGTCGCATACGCTGCTGATATTTTACGAGAAACGGTATTCGCAGTATCGGCATTCAGGTATCGGGCAGCTACGATCGCGATGGAGATGCCCGGCACTATCGGGCTCCTTGTAAAACACTTCACAAACAGAATGCGTAAAAACATTGCGATCTATCGAGGCAACGATCGTTCGTCTACTTCAACTTACCTGATGACGCACGAATGATCACGCACGCGTAAGACTGTCGTTATCGGAAATAACTTAATGTATGCACTTCCAAGTATTGGGGATGATTGCCGTTAGAATTCCAATGAAACCGGACACCGTATAAGTCGTATAAAAGAAATTTCGCTAACTATAGGGACGCTCGCAGTTAAAATTCTCGATATGTCGCACGGTACGGAATGTCGGTGATGCTTTTTCGAGGGCAGTAATTTACCGAATCTTCCCCAAAACTGTTTCAGAAAATGAATCGAGGGTCAAGAATTCCAAGTCAATCAGAATTTTGATCACGTTTTTTTTTTGCAATGTTTATTTTCAATTATAGTCCAAATATACATGTTTACATAATAAATTATATAAAAACGGTATAATTTTGATAAAAGAACATGTTTGACAAAGTTATATACATCGGTGGATTCAGTCAATAATGGGTGAATTACGATCACTATAATTAAGAGAAATTATTCTGACATTTAGCGTTTAATTGGAAATTTCTAAAACAGTTGCGGGAACTAACGCAAGAGTGCACTGGGCCTGGGAGAAGGACATTAAAGTTTATAGTCGTACCGATTTACATACTACCCATTTGCGTGGTGGTGTTATCACCGGTTCTATAAAAAACATTTTCTTTTAAGTAAAAACAACAACAACAACAACAACAGCAACAAGAAGAAGAAGAAGAAGTCGAAGAATAAGAAGAAGGGAATGGGATGATACCGATAAAAGCAACAGGGGCCGAGAAAATAGAACGGAGTACATATACCAACGACTGACTACCACCGAATACCACTTTTTAAACTGTAATACACGCGTTAACATACGGTCGGCGCGTGTACGAAACGCTTGCAAATACAAAGTTGCCTTACCACAGGAAAAAAAAAAGTAGCTGATTTACAACGAAGGACGTCCGTGAAGTTGACAGGGGAAAAGAAGTTTTTGTTGTACAACGACGTAACACCGTCCTTCGAATGGGAATATCGATTGTAACAAGGACGAAAATAACTTTCTGCATACAAATGTGCACTCTCATGTTGAAGTTTCGCCGTTAAAGAGATTACTAGCTACAAAACGATTAACTATGTAACGGACATTGTCATTGTACATGAATAAGAGGTTTCATTCCAACACTACAAAAATTATTTGGAACACATATGCCTCGAATACGATATAAATGGATAGACAGACGAAGAGACGGACAGACAGGCAGGCAGACGGCCGACCGAAGGCCGACTTACTCTTCCGACATGATCAGAGAATAGCCGTTAGCTGCCGATAAGTCTGACTTCGGTCTGACAGGTCTGAGCGAAATCATTGGCTAAATCGGCGAAATCGGGCCTCGAACGAGTACGATTGCATCTTATTCCATTTCGATGGATCCTAACCAACCTAGGATATAAACAATATTTCCTTCACCCTTTCTTTCACCCTCTCGACTACAAAGCGTCCGCGAACGAGTCCGTGAAGGGTGAAGACCGTGTGTTACGCGTGGCCAACGGGTATTGCCTGGAGTGTTCGAACGGAAAGCCGGAGGACAAACGTAAAATTCAGCTCGATCGTCGAGCTGTGCGCGGTGGTTACCTAGAAAATATCGATCCTACCTCCATAAGAAACGATTAACTATGACTATAACTTTGATTATATCTAGATTAAAATTAGAAGCGTAGTATGTTCTTTTGTTGTCGATCTCATTCACAGTCAGGTATTATTCTACAACGACTTCTCCTCGCTTGGATCGCCGCGCGTCGGTTTTCATCCCTACGGATCAACTATCGGTCGCAGTACAGATTATTCGAAGGTAGCGTTATCAACGACCACCGTCGCCGCGGCTTCGATCGCTTGGCACCGATTATAACACTAGAACCCGAGAATAAGACGAAAGATTCCCCTGGGGAAAAAAAAGAAGTACTCTGCACCGAACGATTGAACGAAAGGTAGGAGCAAGTGAACACCGCGAATGATGCCGCGTGCGCGCGTTACCGTCCGAGGAAGAAGAAAGGGGGGGAAAAGGGTGAAAAGGGGAGAGAATGCTGGGTGCTGAGTGCCTCGTGTCTCGCGTCGGACGAAGACCAGCCGAGCGCCTGGACGTGGAGGACGCGCATCGTCCGATGCGCTCGCAAAGGAGAAAAGAAAGGATTATTCTGACGCGCGGGAGGGCGACGGCGGGACAAAAGTCTCGCTTGATCGCTCGTAATCGGTGCTTTCTTTTTAACGAAAGGCAGTGGGGGGTGGAGCGACTCGCTCACCTGCAGTATCGGCGGATGCAGGTGCAGGCGCGGGTACCGGGGCGGCAGGAGCAGAATTTCGTGCGGCTCTTCTCCTCTCCTCCTCGTCCCGCAATACAGCCTGTTCCCGTGCTTGCCTTATCCGATGCTCCTCCTCCAGCTTCAGTCTGAAACGAGAATCGTGTCGCCGTTTACAAACGAGGATCGTTCGCGGAACGGTCGATCGGTCAACGCGCTTTCACTTACCGCTCGTGCATCACGGGAGACATGAGTCCGAGGGACGCGGGCGGTAGCATGTCCGGGCTATATCTTAACCCGTACAGGGGGTACGAGGGTAGCCCGGGAAATAACGGCGGTCTCAGCATTCCACACCGTTCCAAATACAACTGTTCCTCTAATCTGCGCATCCAGAATAAAAGTGTCCCGTTAACTGTTGCCAATAACAAAGCATATTCCGATCGAAAGCGTAACTACACATGTAACACGGCAACGGACGTTATTACGGGCAACCTTTACTGCGTCGGATCGCGATACGCAGCGACAGAACGCGACGATCGAGAATTTCACCAACCTATAAGCGTGTTGAAGGTGTGGCGGTGGGTAGAGACCGGGGTGATAGGGACTGTAGGCCGCAGGATCCAAGGCAAAGGCCGGCGGAGCATGGGCCGGATGGTGCTCGGGCCGGTACGGCTGAAAGCCAGAACGGGCCAGCAGCTCGGAAGCTGCCGCCGTTACGCTGTGCTTGCTGGTATCCGCGGCTCTGGCAGTCGTGTACAGGGAGGGAATCTCTTCGGGTCTTCTTTCGTGAGTAGACCGTTCCTAAAATACAACAAATATCCCGTGTCCGTTAGTCCTTGCCCTTCCCTTTGCTCGCTCACCCCCTCCCGACTTTTCACAATTCGCACGCGGTGGGCAATCCGATTCGAGAAAGGCGAGAGATTCTCCGGATTGAAAATTTACCGAGGTGTTCGATAATGAATGAAAAAAGGGGGACTCTCTCGGCCAGTCGGGCGACGGGCGATATTTCCTCGAAAACTGACTGCGCCTCGGTTGCAGTTCACCGCGAACTATCGCAACGAAGTCGAAAGACGAAATTGCCAGGAAATACGTATTGTAGGTAAATAACTCTGGTCGCTCGGGATAGAAAACCTATGGAGGGGAGGAGTACTTTTCTTTCGTTTTCGAAGCAGCTAAACCCGAAACGTTTAGCCCTAGTCAGCCAGAGAGAAATTTGTTTCGGTGAATCGGTGATTGGGATTACTCACCTTGGCAGGGGAAGGACCTCTGACCAGAGGAGGCGGCGCTCGATTCTTGGGACTCGCGCGAGGTTCTTCTTCCTGAGGTGCCGGTCCTGCCTGTTTAGCCAGGTTCCTTAGGGCGGCGGCAAAACTCCTGCTATTCTGCTGGCCACCTGGGCCAGGCCCAGGGGTATGGCCCTGAGGTAACACACCGGAACTGGGCCTGTGAGACTTGCTGATCGCGGTGGGCTGCGCTTTGGTGCTGGCAGGCTGCAGACCTGAAAAAGAGGTCGAGAATTCAATGAGCTGTGCCCTCGCAAATATGTCCTTAAATATCCCCCGACTACTATTTCCCCTTAAAAACAGTAGCAAGTCGCGTCACTTTTCCTCCGTCGCGTCTAATCGAATTCTCGCGTTCTTACGAGATCGCGATATCGAAACTGATCTGATACTTAGTTGTTTTTAAAAACACTTCCACTTATTGTCCGCTCTGGATTATTCATGGAATACCAAGAGTACAAGGCTTTTTGCTCGCGAGATCAGAGGTCGCCTTACTATAAAAACATTAAATGTTGTTGCATGGTAATTTTGACGCGCGGCATCGTTATGCAATTATTCCAATAGCCCGGGAAAGAGCAGAGTTCGCCTTGCACACTTAAGTATGAAACAACATTACATATGGCGACTCTGTATATAATCGTTAGCAGCAGCGTCGGCGAGCAGAAAAAGAATGTCGTTCGCATGGAAATGCACGCCCGATCATTTCTTATTGCGATAATTACTTGCCATCTGCGGTTTGCAAATTGGATCGAAATTATTCACAAGCCCGTGTCATAGTACTGCCCGCAGCGAAAAGTTTCAGTATTAATCGAGCCGACCATGCGTATACTTGTTAAACATTCAATCGCTTCTCTTACTCGAACTCAGACTTTTCAGAGAATTCCCAGCGCATCGGGTTCCTCGTATCACTTTCGAGGAACAAAATGTGAATCAACCTCTCTCGCAGCGTTATTTAATACGCAGATCGATGATGTCGGGTATGTTGGCTCGTTTAAACGACCCAGATAAAACGCGCAATCTCCTTATTTAAAACAAAGCCGATACTTGGATAAATGTACCGCCGACCTCTTTGATCCTGATTTTACTGAAAGAGTGCATAGTTCGCGACCGGGATAACCGCGAGGGGACCGGGGGGGAGGTATTAGTCAGGCGATAATGGTATATCGTTCGAACGCCGACAGACATTAATTATTTTCTACGACTCCGTGCGAATATTAATTGCAGCATTTTAATCCTCTGTGCGAACGCGATAACCACAGTTGCGAACAATACGGTAATAGGTAACTCGAGCGATGGTCTGGGTAAATACAAATTGCTCGCGTAAATATTTTTCATACCCCCTCTTCTTCGCGGTCGTGCGTCCGTGTAAGATGCCGCGTGGACGACGTGTTTCCCGGACGATAAAGGGAAGAAGGGAAACCCGCCTTTAATCTTGATGGCTGTTTGCGGCGTAGCGCGCGATAGGAATCTGGGATTCCGCGGAGAATCCGATGAAAGGAGCGAACGGTCCGGAGGAGCTTTCGAGTCGGAACCGATCTTTATCGTAAAGATACCGAAACGCGAATCCGTTCTTCGTCGCGTGGCCCTTTTCCTCGCTCGCGCTCTTCTCTCTTTCGGCCCTCCTCTTTTTATAAATCAAGAACGAGCTAGTAGGAGGACACGTCGTCACCCGGGTGGTCCTTTGTCTGGGACGGTATGACGGTACTCTGCGGGGAGAGCGACGAGGCCGAACGGTCCTCGCCCCTCTCTCTTTCTCGCGAAAGAGCCCTCCGGTTAAAACGAGAAAATAACAGGGAGAGGGACGGAGGGAGCGAGAGAGAGAATACCCGATGGCTCTTCTCTCCGCGGTGCTTCCGAGGATAGTTTTCACCCTCCATTCAATTCCTCGTCAGCAGAGCGCACACACCTTCGCTTCCTCTCGACGGACACGCGACTAACCCCCCTAGCTCACCCTCCACCGCCCAGCCTCCCTTTCGCTTCTGCCCGTTTCACCCTCTCGAAAGGCTCGGCTTCGGAACGCGATTTCTTTTCATCCGTATCCCCGTGCTCCTTTCTACGTCGTCGTCTTAATAACCTTTCTTTTCACCCCTCGGTCCTCCAGCCCTCCGCGACTCTCCGCCTTCATCGACTCGCGAGCAAGAACAAATAACCCGGGCAGAAGCGGAATCGGGGTATTACGACGGGATGATCGAAGCTGCGTTCGAAGTGATTGCTGTCCAAGAGGTAACCCTGCCTTATCGTATTGCGTCTTTAACAACTCGCGGTAGGTATTACCGTTTAATCGTCTCGCCCCGTTCCGTCGCGGGCCGAATAACGCGCGGAAATGGGTATTCGATGAGAGGCGATGCAACACAAATGCGAGAAGAACCGTTTGACCTCTTAAGGAACAGCGAGGAAAAACATGCGTGGAAGTTGCTCTTGAACGTAGACCAGGGATGTCAGGACAGGGGCTTGAGGGGTGGTGGTGGAAGAGAGCAAAGGGAAAGCGACATTCGCCAACGCGAACGGCATAGCGAGGGTGGGTTGACTCGACGTCGGAAGCACAAGGATTCCAGCGAGTGGAAGGGTGGTGTTAAGCGGCTTACAGTCTGTTACCATGGTAACGCCACACCACTAAGACAGGAAGAGCCTGAATCCAGCCTGCCATAGTCTCTGTGACCCTCCGTGTATACCCTATCCACGATCCTCCTGCATCCTGCGGAAGAACGACGGAGAAAACAGCGCGCGCGATACGAGCGAGAAGCAACGACGGATAAAGAGGGAGGGATTACGCCACTAACTCTGTTTTTACACCAAAGTGTTTTCACCGAGATCTTCCTACGTGCACGGGGTGGCCTGTAATTCGCGCCACGTCCGACAAGACGCTGATTTCTTACCGCGAATGGCTTGGAAACGTAGAACAAACATTTCCTCTTATAGTCCAGCTGCGGATCCGCGAGCAATTTATTCAACGCTTTTGATTTATTCCTCCCGGAGAAATCAGCTCTTCTCAGTGGTACCGCGAATCACGAGACACCCCGTGTGTCCATACACTCGGCTGCCAGGCTCGCTCTAACGAATTTACGTCGCCCGCAGGAAAATCGAGAGGCTGAAAGCTTCAGCCCCCGCTATTTCATGTTCCCAGGCACTCGTGGTACGGACGGGTAATCGTTTAATTAACCGTTTCGAATTAACGGCTGATGAACCATTTTACGTATTCCCTCGCCACTCCAAGGATTCCTCAGGAACCGTACAAACAAGATTTTCCTCTCTCCAGCTTTGTCAGCGACTTTAGTACGAATCGTGGAACGATTTATCGCATCATTCCGGATAATTGGAAAGCAAAATTATCGGGTAAACGTTAGACCGTGAAAACCGCTCGGAGTCGAACGCGTAAAAATAATTCTCGAAGACAATGCGATGCAAGGCTGAGAGCCTCGAGTACGGAATACTGAAATACAGGCGCCAGACAGTCGGCTGATAAAAAAGGAAAAGAGAGCAGAGCGGAACCGCGGCGGGAAAAGACCCTTTTCCTTTGGATCGTTCGTACTTTCTTCGGATAGAAGACGGGGGTGAATACGCGATACCTTGCTTTTCCTGCCTCGGTCGGAAGACGATAAACAACAGGTGGGAACGTTGTCGTTTTATCGCACGGAAAAAAAAGGCGATACGCGAAACCGAGGCGTATAAAGTGACGGAGGGAGACATCCGTTTTACAAGCGGGAGGAGAACGAAATTCCGACTGGCAGACGTGCACACAGGGGCCGGACGAACGCCTTCTTTTTCCCTCGTTCATCCTGTTCCCGCGTGCCGAGACCTATCGATTTTCGCGTCGCGATAAACGAGTGCCGTTTCGGCGCGTGCCTGAATCTCGACAGGCGGGCCAAGCAGGCAGTACGCAGGGTTGTCGCGCGACGCCAAACGTCGCTCAAATAATTCTTCCGCTCCGATACATTCAGCTGGCTCGCTCCTTGTCCCGTTAACTTCGCTCGAATCGCAATGTCCTTGCCGGGGAAACGTACAAACAGTGGCTAACGGCGAAGGAACAGCTTAACAAGAGCTCGATCGATAGCGGGATAAAGTTCTCCTGAGTAAAGTACCCACTGTTCTCGCATCATAGGCAAAGAAGTCGGACGCTGCAAGATTCGGGGAAATCGAGTTAAGATTTGATCGTCCGTGGACTCGAAGCCCTTCCGGGCAACGGAAACGCGCGTAACGAACGGTGGAGGGGCGAGGGAATGGCCGATAATCGGATGAATTTCGGAGTGGAGCGTTTAAACGATTCGATAAGTCGGCGACCGTCGTTACGACGCCCGATGGCAAGTCTCGTTCTCGTTTTATCGAGTTTCCGAAGGCTCAGCGACGTACACCGAGGGGAAAAAAACAGGAGGGTTGAGAGAGGAAGGAGCGAGGAACGGGACAACCAACCACCGGGCTTCGTGTCAGATCGTGGTTGACCTTTTCCCCGCTTAAGCCCCTGACTCCTCGTACCCTCCGGAGCTGGCTGGGTCACGGGAAGCCAAGTTTCGCGTGAAAAATCGATGCCGGAAGGACTGCCGCGGCAAATTACAAAAGGGAAACGACCTGTCGGTTAGGGCGAGCAACCCCGCAAGCGGGAAAGGACGGGGAGGAGTGAGACGTATTAACGAGCCGACCACCTCCGGCTGGCGCGCTCGTGCGTTCGCGCGCTCCTCCGTTCCACGCGGAAATGAAAGAATCGATAACACCATGGGCGGGAAAAAGAGACGGAAGAAGCGTGTAATTTTCAGGGTGATACGTGATTCGTGGAGTTTTGATAGGCGGCCAGTGGTTTCGCGTTACTTTGCCCTCTGCCCTTTGCGAGCCTAGGACTGGGCCCTCTTTTGTCCGCGGACGGTGCTTTGTGTTCGCGGTCTGGAACAATCGCCAGTGAAGCTATCCGCCCGTTCCACCCCTCCATCGCTTCAAACCACTCATCGCCACCCCGTCCTCCATATTTTTCTGTTGCGAGGTGGGCGCGCGCAAATTGCAGCTTTTACAAAGGGTTGCCGCACGCAGAGTTAGATCAACATCTGTCGCACCGGCACGACCGGCACACCGTTTCCCCCGGTTGCGTGAAATCGAGGTGGGAAGGACACGTTCGGCGTCATCCAACTACCCCCCTGTGACCGCTCGCGGAAATAAAAGTTGCGGGAAACGTGCCGTTTTATCCGCCCGCTCGAACCCTACGGGGAACTTGTACGTACAATTGATTCGCAGCCGATCGGTCACGTATTTATCTCGACTTTTGCCCCCGGTACTTTCACCGCGGCGATATATCGATAGCGTTGCGGAAGATGCTCGGATAAATGGTTACCGTATCGCCCCTACCAATCTCTTCGATCAGAGCGCGCACCGATCCGCCGATGCGATCTTGTTAAAAGAAATACTTGTATTCCGGGCGCGCCGTTGACAAAAAAAGTCGTTTCAGAGATTTGCGAGAGGGCTCGAAGCGCGTCGGTAAAATGTTCGTTCGAATAACCGGGGGCGTCGTGGAGAGCAAGAGGAGCTCCGCGGAACTCGGGCCACCCTCCCTTACGAGTCCCTTGACATTTTGCCAAGCACCCCCATTGAATCACCATATAAACGACTCGGGGGTCCGCGAGCTCAACCCCTGATCCGCCCCAACCTCAAATATACGTTTCGCTTTAGTACGGCCGTAGCCGTACCCACTCTACCCGTGATCATGGTCGTCGAATTTCCCCCTGTAGCCAAAGCGAGCGCACAAAGGCCTGTCGGATCCGTCAAAGGAGTGCTCTGATCGCGTAAAACCGCCAAGAAACGAGGCGTTGCGTACGACCGAAGGGAGGGAAAAAGCTAAGGGAAACAGAAACGCAAACTTTCGCGTCCCTCGTATTTCTCCCACAATTTAACGTTCCTTGTTTCTCCGCGACCCCCCGTTGCGCGAACGTTCTGCTTGCGAGCTGAGGAAAATAAAGGGACCGCGCGGAAGGTGGGCGGGAAAACGAGGAATATCAAATCGGGCGGGAGAAGGAAAATCGAAACGGCGACGCCAATGCGACTCGATCTCCTCACCCTCGATGGTAGCGCAGCGTTCCCAAGGGTGCCTCTGGGATTTCGCGTCGACGCCGTCGTTCGTTCGTTCGTTCGTTCGTTCGTTCGTTCGTAAGGTGCTTTGGAATTTCCATATTAATTCGTTAGATCTCGGAACGTGACGAGAATCCACGATTTAATAACGTTTTGTCCGTGGTCCGCCGGTGCAGCGCTCGTGAAGTCTGACGACCTCGGTGGTATCCCCGACCAATCTGAAGCCAATGGGAACAGGAAAGGGATCCGTGCGGTTGCTAGAGACCGAGGAAAAGGTGGGCGAGTTTTCAGCATGGAATACAAAGTATTAAATACACCAAAATACACGCGACGATAAAGGGATGTCAGAAGAAAAGAGTTTAAGGGTGGAAGCTATCCAGGGATGGTGTCGAGACATCGGCGTCGAATCGTTTCCCGTCCGAATGGTGTCAAACGTTGTCCGCGTTCCGCGTCGTGTCACTGGACTTGCAACCCTCTCTCCAGCCAACCCTCCAGCAGCCAGCATCGACGCTACCACACCCTGCCGGTCGTTGCCGAATAAATTCCCCGGGGTAAATAGTAAAATGAAATCTGCACCGCCACTCGGCCGCCGTGAAAACACGGCCCCTCATTAATTCCGACCGCGCGCCGCTATAAAGCCCCGGAACAGCAGAACACATCGAGTGTAGCCCAGTCCCAAACCCTTTTCCTTCTCATCCTTCCTTCCCGCTCCCGTCAACACCTTCCTTCTCTTTCCCTCCGCCGGGGCACGGTCTTCTCGCATCCTGCTCGCACCCTTCCGTTCCTCCGCGGCCGCTGCCGTCAGCGGAGAACCGTGCTGCTGTACACACCACCCTCGGTCACGTATAAAAGCCGCGTATTCAATTACCCGGCATCGACCGGTCGAATAACGAATGTGCACCCCGTGGAAAATATTCCCCCGGTGTGCTTTTGCACGTCCACCGCGCGCTAAGCTCAGCTTGTGCCGTCGCGTCGGCGTCGACCGTTTCAATCGTGCCGACCTTTACGCGAATATACGCGAAAACTTTGCTGTTAAATGGCCGACTACCCCGTCCGTCGCGATCGACCGCCCAGGGAACACGAGAATCGAAAAATAAATACAGAACGAGTTCGGACGGTTGGTTCTTTCAATCTATCCCGGGATAATCGCTCTCCGTCGGCCTGCTCCGTTCTCCTTTCTCCTCTTTCTCTGTCGCGGAACGAGAGCTGCTCGATGGCGCGTAGGAAATAAGCTTCGAATTAGGAGTCGATTTGCACGGGCCGCGTTAATTGTCGCTGCCCCTCCCACCGCTCCCACCACCCTTTCTCTTTCGTTTCTTCGCCCCATCTGTCACCCCCCGCGGCGCACGGCCTTCTGCCGCCGCACACAAGGGTTCGCGTGTTTCCACCCTCGTGACTCGACGAAGTAATTCGTTGATGCGCGCATGTACGTGCGCGCCGGCCTCGTGCGTCGCATTAGGGATGAGAAAATCGCTAAAACGCCCTCCAGACCCCGTTCCTTCCACCCCTCTCTGCAGCCCCGAGTTGATGAGAAATCGGCAAGTCGAGCTCTGCTGGTTTTATTCGCGCGGCGTGGGTATTGCGTATCGCGCTGTCAGGCGAGCGAGTTCTATCTCGCGCCCCTCTAACACGATTAAAGGAGATTTAACGATTAGCCGGTTCGACGCGCCAAACCGTTTCCCCGTTTGCGTGTACGCGGGATCACGTATCGCGTGCGCTTCGCGCGTTTCGAGTATCGCGTAATTAGCGAGCTGGGAAGGTAGCGGAAAGACCTTTGCTCGGAGAAGCGGTGGCGCACAGAGGCTCGTTTTCATCCTTGAACACGGTAATCAAGGCGTCTTCGAGTAATCGCTGATCGCCTAACGACCACGTGATTGCTAACCATTTCGAAGCCATACACGCTGCCCCCAACAATGTATGCGTGGCTATTTTCTTCCATTTGCTCGCTCCTCCTGTTTGCACGACTGCCATCCATTTCGTTGCACGCGGATACAATACCTATACCCGTGCCTAGCGGTAGCGGCGCGGGAACGTCCACGGTAAATTGTAATCTATTCGACTTAAGTGGAAATTAGCTGCAGCCCATCGACGATAATAAACACGGGAGTCAATCGGTGGCTCCCGGTGTCACGGCAGAGACCATCTGCCCCGTTTGATTTCGCCAGCAGATTAAAAAAGCATTGCCGCCGATGGGGGTTGGCCGAGCCGCGGACAGATCGTTGCCCGCCCCTTCCGTGCACTGCAACGTTTTGATTTCAATCGCAATCAGCCCGCAAACGCGAATCGCCTTTCTTCCTCCTTCCGTTCCTTTTTCCGCCTCCCGTTTTCCGCTGCAGGTCCATCCTACTCTCCCTCCTTCCTTCCTACTGCTCCCTGCATCGCTCTCTTTTGCTCGGCGTGCCGGCGATAGAGCGCATCGGAACAAAAAGCCGCAGTCGAGGAAAAAGGAGAATCGGAAGTATAAAAGAGCCGGTGAGAGGGAGCCGGAAGGAGGTGGAAGAGAAGCGGAAAAGGGGAGTTTAATTTCTCGCGTTCCCGCTCTGCCCGCTTCTGCGTGAATTTTCATTCCATTTCGCGCGACCACCTACTCGTTATTTCATTTCGTTGCGCGCCCGCGCGCCCAGTCCCGGCCACCTTTATCCCGGCCCGTATTTATTATAGCCGCGGAGAGACGCGAAAAGAGCCGTCTTCTTTAAAGCGCGCCTCCACTCCGTCTCCGACGCCGGACTTTTCGCGCGTCGCGTCGCCGCGACGGGATTTCTGCCGCCGTAATTATCGCGTCGCTCGATTGTAGCCACCCCCCGCGACGGAGGCAGCGGCAGGAGTTCGTTCAAACTATTTACTATGGAACGACAAATGCGAGAAAAATTCCGCAAAGTTCGTTTGAACGAGACGCGGCAAGGGGACACGCGGCGAGCGGCTCGAATGCAGAATGCACGAGCGAGTTGATTGCGATCCTGGCCGTTCTATCGAATGGTTTATAGCGCGGTCGCTCCCCCGCGTTGGCAGGGGGTAGGATTCGTAGGCGTTCCTCTGGCACGTCGGTGGTTCGATGTGGTCGAGGTGAGGGTGAGGGTGAGGGCGCGTGCGTGTTCGTTCACGTGGCAACTCGTAAACGGAAGGCAATATGTGTATCAGCTAACCGCACGCGATACAAGTTCGAGTCCGCAGCGGGATACGTAGCTACGAAACGGCATACACTAACGCTCAAACGTCTCCGATCACCTGGCTGTCTTGCAGCAAATTAGCAAGGATGGCTCTTACAAACAACGCCTCGGTCAGTAATGTGCCGTAGGCGAAGTAAACGCGCGCAGAAATTACTAGACTATAGTTTCTCAAAGGATTGTAGAAGCTTACGCGAGTTAAAAATAAAAAAAAAAAAAACGGAGCGGTCGGTTTGCGGACTAAGCCTCGCGTAAGTGTACGCTCAATAGATTATGTGGAAATGTTCTACTTGTATTCGTTGTTCGGTGAAAAAGTTAGCAAACTTACGACAGCAGGTAATTCGCAAGTTTTACGCGACAGTGTATGCGACGAAGCCCTCGAATGCGTGTGGAACGGCACGCGCGCGTATGGCTGCCCGCGGGTTCGCCTACGCCGCGAACACTACGTGTCCGATGTGTCAGAGATACACGTGTATTTGCGTATTTGATCGTCCCGATCGTTTTACATGGCCACGTTTAATTCCACGGCACGCCAGTATCCGGTCAATCCGCTGTAAACGCTGGAAATACTGCGCACACGGTCGCGCCTCCCTCAGTGTGCACGACAGATCCATGCGTTGCGAAGCAGAGAGAGGTTCGATCCCTGGCAAACACGGCGTATCGCTATCGATAAACGGGATTCCGAGCGCGGAACCCTCGAGAAATCCGATTCCTTCGACGCCTCAGTTTTCAACGCGACGCGCGCCAGCAATTTCGCCCAGCCGATATAAATATAGGCACTACGCCGGATCCCGTAATCACCGCGGCGAAACGTTTAATGGATTTTAATCGCTGCCTCGCTTAATTGATCGCGCTGGGAAAATAACGGTGTAACCGAAATGGCTGAATATTAACGTAACGAGTACGACGGGTGAGCAGCGAAACAGGAGTATTAATAATAGAATTCCCGTGGCCGATGAAACGCGATTTCAACCAGTGATCGTGTTACACGCGTAACGTTACCGGGTGAACGAGTCAGGTCTCATTAACGATGGTTCAACGACTACGAACACAGCCTCGGCGCTGATTCGCCCTGAAACGCACGGATAGAGGAGCCTGGGTGGCGAAGTTGGCGTAAAACCTGCGAGACAAGGGTCGATAGAAAAAAAATCGATAACATTTTTCCTCGCCTACCTCCTTCGGATTCGTTATCTACGAGTAGCCTTACCAAGCGATCGTACACCTGCCGGTTAACGGATCTCGCGAGCAGAAGCGAAAGGATAATCTCGTCGAATCCCCCTTTTTTAATGCCTCAAGGAGCCGGTTACGGAAATGTTCGTTGATAAAGTTAACAGCGCTCCCACAGATAAAGCAGAAGCGGCGGCCAGGCGAGGAGACGGAAACGACCTTCCCATTTTCCTTACATTCTTTTCTACGGAACGACAAGGTAACGGTGCGCTGTCCACGGTTGCAATTTTTCGTTGGGCGGAAATTACGGGTATGGACCGAATCTCTGGATCCGATTTTACGCGCGTTCTCGAATTTGATTATTGGGAATGCCAAGTAACGTTCCCTTTCCGCAATTGCGGTCCCGTTGGTCGTTAAAGCCAACGAGAATCCTTGGCCCGAGCGTCGAGTTCCAAGCCGTTTCTCCTTTATTTCGAAGCAGCTTCTTGACTCTCTCTTCGAATGCGTCTCGGCATGCTCTCGACTCTCGACAAATGCAGCGAGTAAACAGTCCGCCGCGTCGTATTCGTTAGGAAAGTTGAGGCCAGGTGACCGAGCGACCGAGCGACAGAGCGAGCGAGCAAGCGAGCTGTCGGTCACAGGCCGTCGGGGGTAAGTTGGGCGTCGAAGGGTGGAAGGGTAGGATCGGGCGGTGGCGGCAGGCTCTTTCATTTCCGTACGCGGGGAAACCGGAACCGCATCGGGTCGACCCTTTTCCGATAGGGCCATTCTGGTCCGCCGTTGGAGCCGTCGCCGTGGCTCTACCGCTATCTCCCACCAGGCGCGTTCGAGCTTCGAACTCCGAGCTTTAAGCGACCTCCCTCCCACGCCTGCCCCTTCACCATCTCCTCATCCTCCTCATCCACCTCCTCTTTCAGCGACTCGCCCTACCTCCTCCCCGCTCCCTCCATCCAGCTTCGCCCTCTCAACCCGCCATTCGGCACACCCCCCGTCTCTTTATTCGCCAAAGAGGGCTGCTGGAACGGGGGTAGCAGTTGCGAAACTAGTTGCCTGGCTTTAACCTCGGCTATCCTCTCTCCTCGCTCGCTCCCTTTCTCTTCCTCTTTAGCCCTTCGAACAGAGGAAGGCAGGGAGAGAGAAAGAGTGATCCCGCTTCGTGCCAACCGGCAGGGTGGTTGGAGAGGATTGAGAGGGCAATATGTTCCTGAGAAGCCTCCAATTTCCTTGGTACAAGCCCGCTGCGACCCCCTTTTCGGTAACGGGGACTCTGCGCTCTGCTCTCGCCGGCAATCCACTCCTCCCTCGCCATCGGTTCCCGGTTCCCTGTTCCCTCTTCTGCCGGCGTATTCCTGCACGCACTTGAGGGACTTCCAGGCCAACCGGGTGGGACGAGGCGGAAGGGAGGACTGCGAGGCGACGAGGAGGATTGCTCGACGGTAATGGCGAGATTCGGGTGAATAACGCCAGCGCAAAGTACGCTCGAACGCGGCCGTTAAGCAGGGATTAGGTAGGTATATCCTCCGTACGCGCCTCCTTATTTCTATCTCGTTACTCGGTTTCCTTGTTTTCTTCGGCCCTCTTTCGACTCGACGCGACGTTTCGATGTCCTGGCAGTGGGTCCTCACTCGGACATCGTTTCCTCCAACGAATAATTTCCACTCGCTACGGAACAACCAGTTGCCATTGGGTGATAAAATAATGTGTGTAAAATTTGAAAACGATCGGAAAACAGGAAGCCGTGCCTAATCGTAGTTGAAGTTTTTTCATTCTTGGAATTGATTTATCTCCATTGTAGTATATCGTTCATATACATTTTTATATATCGTTGAATATTTTTTTACGCTCTGTAACAATATAGAATCAAAGTATAAGATCATTTAAAAAAAAAACATCATGATCTTGAAATCTCAAAAATTGACCTTCAGAAAGAAACCTTTTTCTTTGGCATTATTTTTACCTTGCCAAACAGTATAACTTTTGTCCAGGAAATTTTTTTCATATCTATATAAATAACAGATTTCAAAATTTTATTTAATTAATTTCAATTTTCATTGTTTCTGAATTATATAATATTATTATTAGTTTATATGCGCGGAGTAAATTGTGTAAATGGTCATGAAAGTTTTGAAAATGCAGTTGTATTTGCATCAAGTAGGTAGTTCGAACCTCTAAGAATCCGTTAGGTTTCGACTTGCTCTGAACAGAAGATCCAGAACCGATGGTTTAGGAGGGGCCAGTCCTTTGGAATAAAAAACTGAATTTCATAGTGTAAGGAATATGGGATTTCGACTGTCTTTCGATGTATTTCCAAGCGGTCATTTAGCCGTCGTCGTGGAGAGTCTTGGAGAACAGAAAGCGTGAGCGGCACTTGGGAGGTGTCATAAACCCTTCTTGGGATTGCGACAGGGCCCAAACAAGGGAGGCTTGTGGCGACTACGTTGCCGGGGGGGCATTCTTGAATGTATCATTGTCGACGACACATCGTTGCTTTTTCGTGAAATACAGTGTTACAAAAATTTAATGATTGCGAGCTCGATACAATTACAGTTCATTGGGATGGAAAATTTTTACTAAGTTTAAAGGGGACAGGAAAGATCGAAAGACTACCAGTGTTAATCAGTTGGCATTTTTTCATAAAGCTGTGGGAAAGAGCACAAAATTACGAATGCTGGAAGCGCTTAATACAGAAGTCGACGAATCATGCAAAAAATTTACAATTAATCCAAATGCTGTAGGAAACTATATTGAAATAGGAATTGAACATTTTATTTCTCAAGGTTCAAAAAAATTTTTCGAACGATTTTCTATACGGATTGAACATCATTCAAGGATTAAAAGTTGTTAATGACACTGCTGAGCGTGGTGTTAAACTTATGCAGGAATACAATCAGTTATTGGCCACAAACGAGGAGGAAAAACAATATATATTGCAAATTATTTCCGAACATAGGAAACAGTTTCCGGATGTAACAAGACAGTCACTATTAAAAGAAGTATAAAATATTTACTCGAAAAAAATACTTTCATTTTTCATTCCTCCAAATATTCCTTTTCAGTTCTGAAATTACTTTCTTGTATTATGTTTTACACTATAAGTATATTATAGTATACGTATTATATTATATTGGGAATTGTTTAAAGAGAATAATCAAAATATCTTCATTTGCGAATATATGAAAAAATTTCTTAGACAAAAGTTGTACTGTTTGGCAAGGTAAAAATAATGCCAAAAAAAGTTTTTCTGAAGGTCAATTTTTGAGATTTCAAGGTCATGATGTTTTTTTAAGTGATTTTATACTTTGATTCTATATTGTTACAGAGCGTAAAAAGACAAATTCAACGATATATAAAAATGGAGAATTAATACAATGGAGAAAAACGAGTTCCAAAAATAAAAGAACTTCAACTGTGACGAGGCACGGCTTCCCGTTATCCGATCGATTTCAAATTTTACACACATTATTTTTTCACCAAATGGCACAATCCTGGGGAGTGTCCCCGCCAAAAATCTCAAATTTATTTTTCGGCAAGAATAACTAAGGTCCACCCTAATGAATACGGTGGAAGCGACCTAGAACTCGTTCAATTTCCGAGGCTGCAACGAATTTAAGGGGTGATTAGCGGCGCCTAACGGCGTGGAAAACCGGGCTACCGTGGGCTCTCTCTCCTCCTGGGTATCCGGGGTAATCAAATATTTAGGAGACCGTGATGTCACCACCGTTAATTAATATTAACGAGCCGGAGAGTGCTGCCAGGGTCGAAAGGATGAATCGACCTACTCCGTGTCCCTCGACGAGAGTTTCTCGATAACGACCGGTGAATATAGAAGACGAGATAAGATCAGTATCGCCGCTACTCGCTCGACCCCATAAAGCGCGCCATGAGTGTTGCCAATCAGTAATTTAACCGCATCGACCATTTTACAGGCTCTCTAAACTCGTTTCGTTCTTTGTTACATAGACAGTCGGGTCACACATGTGTTGATAATTTAGTGCAATAAGTAGCGGACTATGGAAACTCAATTGATTATACACTTCTGTAAACTATGGGATTTTTCCCGTTTACAATAATAATAATAATAATAATAATAATAACAATTATCCCATCTAGCTGATCTTCTCGCCCCGGAATTTCGTAACTTCAAACAACAACGACTGGCAACTCGGCTTATCATCCTGATTTTAAAGATAGTGAAAACGAGGATCCAGGTTCGTATCGCGGGGCTAGCAACTCGATCGGCCGATCCCTTTGGTCCCTACACCTGTTTTTCGATCAAGAGACGAACGAGCCAGTGAACGAGACGTCGCTCGGAATCAATAGACGAAGCAAACGGAGCCATCGATCGTGGATGCACGTTCCCCGTCAGTCGTTTCTGGCGACATCGTATACGTCTACAGTCTATACGGTATAAGGGCAGAGGGTGGACGGTGGTGGGAAGGAGAGGACACGACCCAAGAAGTCCCACACCGGCAATGTCGTGTCAGCGCTCGAGCTTATCTCGATCGAGCCGAAGAGTGGGCGTACGCTCGTTCCGAGCGGAAGAAAGAAATACGAGGCCAAGCGATGCTCCTCTCCGTGCGGCCGATAACAAAGTCGGCGCGGAATAAAGGATCGTTCGGGGGTGACTCGAGCGCACCGAGCAATCGATATCCTCGACCGCCTTCCATCCGCACAGAGACCGATTCGTATCCACTTTCGGGGAGCCTTTCTCTTTCAATCTACACGCACGCAACTCTCGGATTTACGTAACCTCGTGGCTATCTATCCTTTACGGGTCATCGCTTGCGAATCGAAATATCCGGCAGAAAATTAGTGGACAGCTGCGATAAATGGATGCCCGTTTTAGGGTGAGCTTCTCAGTGGTCGGTCGAGCGGTTTTTCCCGCCGCGTGAACGTACAAAATTTCCCGGCGAGCACCGCCGCGGTTGGGGCGAAGTTTGCAAGCTGGCTCGCTATCCGCAGTCAACTTTTTCCTTCCCCTTATTATTTATTCGGGAGGGCAGACAAGTTTCGCGCCGCGCGGGACCTGATAGCCGGGGCTAAGGGATCGCCGAGGAAACCTTACTTCTATCTACCCTCTAGCATCCGCCGTTCCTCCGCGAGAACTTGCTCGGAGGGTCTACGTAACGCACGATAAACTTCAAGAGGGCGAAGATTAACGGGCGCGGGAACTTTTCACGCCAAGTACACACTACACAGGCTCGCCCGGTGGGATTTGCCAGGGTAAAAGTGGGAAAGTTCCTCGGTTTCTCAGCGCCACCCTGACCCCTTTCGCGATTCCAATCTCTGCAACGGTCAGACGGGACCGGCGGAAATCTATCTATTTCCAAAGGATCCTTAATCCTAGCGCGAGCACATTGCCGGGCTCCTGGTACGCTCTTCTCCTCTCAAAAGGTTTGTACCGATAAAAGAAAAACTCGGGGGTCTTCCTTCCATCGGAAAATCGCGGTACGCTCTAGTAACTACCCTCTCTTACTGGGAGTGTAAACTGTGACCGTGCGAACAGGCGGACCGAGACAGAAGCAGCGAAAGAACTGGTCCGCGCCATTTTGCTAGATTAATTCCCTCCTCCGCCAAGACAAAATGTAAGAAATTTTTAACCTCCGCTCCGCTCGACTGATCTCATTTCTCGAGAACCATTGTGCCTCCCCACGGCCACGTCTGCTCCATCTCTCAGAGATATTTTTTAATAAAGGATTCGGTCTCGGTGCTCGACTTATCCATCGGCTCGACCAAGGAAGCAGCTAGGCAGAGGTATCTATGGCACCAGCGTCCGTTTCGATCCGAGCTACGCTCTCCTCCTTTCCCCGCAACACCCTCCCTCCCCCCTCTCTCTCTATCTATCTATCTATCGGTGCCAAGAAAGACTAGCAGTCGTTCTTCCGCCGGGAACGACGTGGATCGAGATTTAAAAGCCGCATTTTCCGTAAAAAGAACGCCTCGGCTGGTTAAAGCGAGGGAAAGGACGTTCGCGATCCTTTTCAAGCGCGAAGATAGAGACGCTCCGCTGCTTCGCTGACAGAAAGAAAGAGGAAGGGGGGAGGGGAGGAGGCGCGAGAGAAGGAGGGAATGCTTTAATCACTCGTCGCTCGGAAAACACATTTATCTGGAAATCCTTGGCACCGAAAAGAAATCCCGGCATTTATTCGCGGATCGCGTTCCAAGCTGCGCACACCGTTCGAATTCTTTCGAAATGGCCAACGGAGAAACCGTGGGTACCTTTCGGTCGAACGAAATCGCTCTCGGCTGTGCGGGGCGAGACGATTCCCTCGATACCCTCGAGTTTCTTTCCACCCTACCACGGCTAGCGTGTCTTGTCTACGCGCTTGCGAGCAGATTACTCGCGTTCCATGGGACATCTCGCGCCGCGAAAATTCCAGCTGTTTGACGACAAAGTGCTCGAACCGAAACTCGAGAACGCTCTCTTCTCCTCTTTCGGTTCTCATTTCGAGCGGGGCGAGAAAGGGGGGCGAAAAGGGGGAAAGGGGAGCCGCCGCGAGACAGCAAAGCTTTCTCGGTGAAAACGATGACAATCGGAGGTGAATTCGACGAACCGGAAGGGAAGAGGAGCCGGAATAATCGTGGCCGATGCGCTGCAAGCAATCGGCAGCCTCGTTACCAGCTGCCGGCTCGTTAATTAACCGCGATTACGGGGGCGGCGGTGCATACGAGAGAGCATGCCTGCTCTCTCGCTTCTCCGCCACCCTCGCCACGGTTGCCTCCTCTCTCGTTACACTCGCCACTTGTCCCCACGACAACCGTCCGGCCGAATAATCGTCTGCCCGTGAAATCGTTACGACTCCGCAACTCTGCCACTCGTCGCTAAATCCTAAATCCTCTTTCTGCTTTCTTCATCCCCGTCCCTAGCGCTTACGATACAAACGTTCCCTGTCTTGCCACGGAATGCCGCGAGTGGAGAGTAAACCACGACCGTTTACCGTTAGATTCGATATCAAAGACATGCTCGCGTCCTTCGACGGTCACGCGTATCGCGATTAATTTATGCAGGCCACGCGCGGCCACAGGGGCACACGAAGAAATGGCAGATTTTTATGCGACGAATCGCGAGTAATGCGACGTCAGTTCTTATACAACGTGCGATTAACTTACGGTGCTGCTCCTCCGCCACCACCGCGGCTCTTTTTGCCAGCTTACCTGCAACAGAGAGGAGAACGCGAGGCTTCGGAAAAACGCTGGCATCGCGCGCTGCGTCTGACTGGGAATGAAAACGGTGTTTAATCGGCGCGACGTAAAAGATCGATGCGGCGGCGCCGCTCGGCGCACGAGTGTCTCGTAGCTCGAGCGAATTGCAAGTGGTTAAGCTGAGGGAACAATTGAACGATCTCGATAACTGGCACCACGAAATTGTCCCTGGCCGGATGCGGCGATATTAATTTGACACGGTAAACGCGGCAGTGGAACGTGCCGGTTGGCTGCGTCGAGCCAAATATAGCTCGCACGGATATCCATGTCAGTCGTTACGCTCGCGTTCCTCGCCGTTTTCGCTCGCGAATCGCTGCGATCCCCCATCGTCGCGTATGCTCTTTCTTTCTCCACTAGTTTTATCGCTCAGAGTCTCGTATACTGCGTGTACTCGCGCACTCGGACGATAAATATAAAACCGCGGAAGGCAATTTTACGAGGAAACTAGTCGAACGGCTTTCGTTCCGTCGACGACGCGTCGGTGCACGCGCGAGTAGCGCGTAAATACGCTGCAACGTAATTCGTATCACGCGGATTGTACGCGTGGGGGTTAACTAGTGTCACCGAGCCACTTAACCCGCGATCAATGAAACCTCGGAATTCTCAGATGAAAAAATTCTCCGTAGGTGCAGCGGGAATCAAAGGCGAGCGAGTTCACGCTCCAGCGCGAAACAACGTTGCAGAAACCAACCGATCCTTTGTCCCTGTTAATCGCCATTCCAGCGACGGTTAATTAACTCGCCTCCTCCTTTCTGAATACCGCGATGTTTGTTGGATAAGTACGACTCGCCGGGAGTGAAACGTAACGCTGCGCGATGAAAAGTTTCCAATAAAAATGTTGGCGAAGGGGGAAAAAGAGTGGTCGGGTGCCACGTCCACGAGAATGCGCGAGCATCGTTCGAGCATGACCGTGTGCGAGCAACGTGTCAGACCTTCTACCCCCTGGAAAGACGAATCTCATGTAGGTCACGTAGGTGCACCGGCCCAACCTATACGAAACTTTCCTCCCCGACCCTCCCAACCCTGCGTACACCTACCCCCTCGAAATCCGTCGAGACGCTGCATACGCGAGAGGCGAATACAAAAGCTGGCGACGCGGGTCCGTGCTTGAATGAATTCCGCGGAAAGCACACCGCGAATCTCGTAAGTCTCGCGATCTGTTACGTGCAATAGGTATCGCGAGTCTAGCGTCATTCGAGTGTCCGAGAGTGAAGATGCAAAATACAGTGGAGATTCCTCGCGTAGTTTCCCATGGGAATCGCAATGTCGGACACGGTGAGCAACGCGAGGAAATTACGCGGCACGCGACGAGCCCTCGCATGCTGCCATCGTTAGACCCCTTATCGATGGTCGCTGGTAGCCGACGTGGCATCGACCTTTGAGGTGTATCGGTAACCGAGTTTGCGCAGACCGTGGCCGTATCAGCGTGGTCCGCGACGCGATGCGACGCGACCTGGCGCGGTCGCTGGCGTCGCTTTGTCGTCGGTAATTGATTTATATACTATGCCTTTGATGTCAGTCCGCCGCTTCGACGTCGACACCGACACCGATGCCGACGTTTGCGATGGAACGAGACGGGACGGGGGTTGCGCCGCTCCTCTTTGCCGCGCCGCCGCTCGATCCTCTTATCGGTGGCATCACCGATTGCGAGCCGCCGCGCGTACCTTCGTGGTACAACGTCGCTGAGATTTCGTTGGATCGGTCGATCGATTCTCGTCGATAAGCCGCTTGAGAACCGGGTGTGTCCCGACACGCTAGTACAAGCTACTACACGCTGCTACACGCCGCACGCGACAGCTTACGACTAAGCTTCTCGTCGAGCTTCAAAGGACGCCTCGGATCGCGAATACCGCTAATCGTTCCGCGAGCCGACAGCGTCACGGCGGGGAAATAAATAAACGGGGCTCGAACTTGCGCGCGACCGATTCAGCGGGAACAGAGGCGGCAATTAATTATTCCCCGCGCGTTTATCATTGAAAAACGTCCGGTGAATGGCGCGGTAGCTGAAAGCGAGGCAGCAACGCGTCGCGCGATACCGAGAAATTCAATGAAACAGGGACAAGGGACGAGGAACGCGCGAGTTCCCGGGAAAGCGTTTCTAAATCGAGCCACTCGTAACACCGCGGGACTTCCATGGGTTTACGATCAATTACGGGTAGAAAGGAGGAGCGCGGGAACAGTCCGGCTGTTTGTTTTGCGGCGTAAAACAGCTGTACCCGTCGGATAAGAGGATCATTGAATTCGATTCAACGCGCTTTTACGCCTACAGGCTGGCGCGCTCGAATCGCGTCCGCGAGAGCAGGGAAACCTGGCCGTTCGAAGCCAAACGATTCGCTAGGAAGCACGTACTACGCTTTGGCCGCTCTCTAGATCAACGATAAGGTGAAAAAATTTTCCCGGAAGCGGGAAGGACGATAATTAAAGAAATGCTGCTGCAGGCTCTGCTCGCGTAAGCGGTAAAGGTTTCGAGGTAAAGATCGCCGCGCGCAACGGAAGCCGTAAAAGCCGAGAGCAGAAGAACGAGAGAAAGCGAGCGGGAACCGGAGCATTCCAGCTCCAGCTCCTCCGACGAGGATATCGCCGGCAGGAGTCGCGAGTGCGCCTTAAACTTCGTGGCCCGAATCAATTTAGCGGATCCACGCTGCAAGTTGCGGAGGCTTCGGCGCACGCATGCCAACGAGAGGAGATCGCCCGTTCGCTCGTTCTCCTCGCGTGCACACCAGCTCGGACAACCCGCTCGAGCGCCTACGTGGAAGCGAATACGTGCGTGGCGCGCGCTCGCGCTTCCGCGCAAGAACGAAGAGGAGAAGCGAGCGGAGATAAAGAAAGAGAGGCAAGAGCGAGCCTGCCGGATGATTATGGAGGGCGACGAGGCCAGGGAGCAAGTTTAACGGGCTGGTAAGCCGATGACTCGGAGTCATGACAACGCGTACAGTGGGGTCAACGAGTGCCAATTGGGGCCAACAGTGTCAAACGACGCCAATAGGCTGTTGGGAAACAAACGTAGCTGCCCTGTGTGCCCGCTCGTCGTTCTCCCGTTTGCCGTTTCTCGGTATCTTTCGTCATGGCTCGTCGAGAAAACGGCGTGATCGCGGCACGAAAATAGGAACGTAAACTGCCGCGAGAGACCGAGCGGGAGCTGGCTAGGGGTCCGTTAATTAGCCCGTAAATATTATAATCTCCCGCAGCTGTCGGTAACCAGCCCCATCTAGAAGCGTTAATAATTTCATCCCAGCAAGGCAGTGGTATCTCGAAGCACGATCAACGACGGCCTGCTATCTTCTTCCTTTTCCTCTCGCTAGGCGTACCAAGGCGCTCCAAATACGAGCCGTACCCCTTAGCAGTCGTTTCTCGGCTATCTTACATATCTATCGCGATGGAAACGTAGCGCGAAACGCGGAAGGATGCTGGCCGAGGGAGGGCGAAAACTCGTGGAAATTCGACGCAGAAAGTGCTCTCGCGAGAAAGGAGGCGACTGAAAGGAGGGTAATCGATGAAAAGGGATAAGAAGATCGAGCGAGATCGTCGAGTAGTCTCTCGGGATCGCGAGAGACCCAGAAACCTTTGAGCGTACAATGCAACTTCCGCCTCTGTCCAGGCGACTAACCGCCGGGTACGACATCCCCCGTGACATTCGACTCGACGAAATCGATATATCGATTACCGGAAGGGGTGCGAGACGCCCACTCGTTTCCCAGCGACAATAGCGGCAAAGAACCGTCAACTTTCTCGCCTCGAGATGCGCGCCAGTTCTATTTTCACTCGAGAAGAATTCCTGGCCCAGCTGAAACCAACCAATGTTTACCGAGAAGAAGTTGGAGCGCGGGGGCGATCGCTGTTAACGAGGCTAAGCGAAACTCGGTAAAGAGAAAAACCAGCTTCCCGGAAAGCGGGGCAAACGCAGGGGAGGAGGAAAAAGGCGATTGGCCGTTTTCCGTTACGAGGAGGGATCGTGGTATTAATCGAGTCGCTTCTAAAAGTAATTATCCCCGGTTATCTGGCACGGACAGTTCGATTAGGCAGCTCGGCCCGGACCCACCCTTCCATCTTCCAACCCTTTCGGAACACCCTTTCCTTATTGGTTTAATTTGTTATTCCTTCCGTCCGTGCGATGACGTGTATGCTCGATCCAGCGAAACCGAAGAGGAGCACGCACTGTCAGGGAGATCTTCCTCGAGTCAATTGCTTTTTGTATCCGGCTGGCTCGCAGAAGAGGCTCGTGCCTAGAATCGCTAATGCACCGCCCCTCGGCCGCCTAGAGACTGTTCAGTATTCCGACAGCTCCTCGGGATTTAAGCAGGCGATTTCGTGCCATACGTTTTCCTTAATCGTTTTCATTAAAATCCAGAGGGACGTTTAGCTATGGCGAGCGCAGCGACGCGCTACGGATCGAGTGGACGCGACTCGCAGAGAAGACGTTTTTGGTTCCCCTCTCGCGAAATCGACCACGCTCCCGATATAATTTGCGCGCACGCTTCGGCGTGGAAATTCTAAGCGGGAACTACGGGCGAACAAAAGCCAAAGCACCGGCAGGCAGCTGCTCGATATCGCTGCAGCGATTAACGCTGGCTGACGAAGAAGCCAATTACCTTGCGTAACGTGCCGGAAGGCGGACAGCCAGCGCGTTTCCCGAAAGCTGAGCATCGTAAATCCTCGCTTCAACGGAACCGAGCGAGATACACGGGGAACTAAACTCATCGACGTGCCGGTCAACACTCAACAGCCGTGAAACGAACGGCAGAAAAAAAAAGGTGGGAATAGGTGGGCCACAGGTTGTTGGGCGGCCGTAAAGCACGAAATTTCGAGGAAACGTGCGTTTTCGAGGCAACGCGAGACCGATCAGCCCCCAGTGGGACGACGACATTTTAGCGGCGTGACACGCTCGACGAGCGAACGTCGTTATCGGCGCGCGATCGACATCCAACGGCACCGATCGAAAACATTTTCTCGTTAACGACTTGGCGAGAGAGGGGTGGGGCGAGGGGGCTTTCCCGTGGAAACGTTTACATCGCGAGGGCTTACGCACATCGGACCGCGCGGACAGATCGGACAGAGCAGACAGAGCAGAGGGTTATTAATTTCATCGGTTGGCTGGGTAATCGATCGACCAGGCCGCTATAGTGGCCCGCTCATTAAAATAATCATGGGCACGCGCGCTCCTGCCGTGTTGGAAACCGAACAGGGGATGGAGGCTTAACATGCACGGGACCGTGCATTATTATTAATTAATCCGTTTAGGATTTATAGGACATATCGTTGCCGCTGTCCTACACAGAGCTTCCCAGCACCGGTACAACCACGCGCGCTGGCAAGCCCCATTCGCGAGCCACGGAAACGTGCAACGAAATATACCTAAAGAGCCTGTGCGATTACTCCAACTTGATACGTCGATGCTGTGTAAAAAATCAGGGACGAATGTTGGTCAAGCTACAAAATGTGGATCACGTTCCCATGAATACGCTCGTTAGCTGATTGACGACAAATTCGCGCAGACAACCGGCCGGTTCCGTGCGTTCTAAGGCTGGTGGGGTTAACGCAACGTAATGGTTCGGCGAAGCGCGTTAAACGAATAAGCGTAATCGCGAGAGCTTGCGCGCCTGGACGGCAGAATACGCGCCGGTAAAAAAAAAAAGCGGCTCAAGGTAAGGGGACTGGCATGCCTTGACGAGATCACGTTTGTCGGTAAGAGCCGATCGAAGCGGACACGAGGCTTCTAAACGAGACGAGAGAGGATTGGAGTGGCTGTGCACGAATCGCCGTGTCGGGAAGCCGGAAACTGGTTTCTGGTGGAATTCGTTCTTGTATAGACCATTCGAAGAAGAACGGGCGAGTGCAAAGGCGCGAGCGCGCTTGCGTGCTAAGCGAACAAGCAAAGTGCTCGACTAGAAGTTTCAGAGGATTCGAAGCAACCGGAGACGAGAGCCCGCCGCCTCTTCCTCGCATTGCTCGAATAACCTACTGCCTCGATAGTCTCTCTCTCCTTGTTTTTCGCCTGCGCTTGGCGAGTTAGCGCCGAGTGCCTCTATTTTACGAACCAATATACCCGGGGTACAAATGTACGTGTCCGCAATTAAGAGGCGCGCGAGGCAAAACGAGGAGAGAGCGCGATCGGCCAGCCAAGCCTCCAGGAGAACGCCGAGCGTCGCCTCCTCTCGATGAGATCACGTATCCCGATAAGAATAGCGCGAGTCGCCTGGAAACCAGCAGTGATCCAAAAGATTGCTTTCGTGTCGTACGAGTATCCGTGCTAGACCGTGCTACTGACAAGGGAACATCTCGAACCCGGAAATTCAAAAAATTCTGAAACTTCGTGAATATGTAGGGGATATCCTCCTGATTACAATACAATTTTTGTTTGCTGCCCAAATTCACTCTAATTCACTCTAAGGAAGTATAATTGACTCCTAAAAATTCGACTATTTTCCATTTCGTGTTATAACTCGCGAACTTTAGGAGATCGGAAAAAAAGTTTCAAGACAAAAGTTACTTCTTTTAATTAGATCTATCATTTGGTAAAAAAAATATTTTACAGTTCACGAGTTATAATACAAAATCGGAAAATAACCGGATTTCAGGAGTCAATTAAACCCCCTTCGATTGAATTTGGGCAGCCAACAAAAATTGCGTTGTATTCAGAAGGAAATCCCCTACATATTCACACAGTTTCAGAATTTTTTGAATTTTCGGGTTCGGGATCTTCCCTTGTGAGATCCTCTGTCGGGTAGGTATAACGCGTTCGATACGAATACGCGAAAAATCTGCAAGAGTCTGATAACCTGCCAAACTACCGTAGCCCGTGAAACCATTAACCAAGGCTGGCGGTTGAAGGTCTGCCAGAATTCTCCATTAGAAGAAGGCAAGCCAAGTCGTAGGTTCGCAGGCACCGAATGAAAAGATTGAACCCTTCGTAACCAGTTGGATGCACACGAAGCAGAGTCCCGAAGGGAAGCACAAGGCTGGAAGAAGACCGATGTAGTTTGAGCACCGTGAAACCGGAAACGGAATCCTGTGGATTGTTCTCGCATACGTTGCATATTCAAGGATAAAGGCAAACTGGAACGGGTACGGGAGTGCAAGATGCATGTGCTGTCATACCTTGGAAATTGAACACGATCCCAGAGTACAGACGGTGGGACACGAAGAAACCGGAAGTTGGGGAGGAAAGGAAGGAAGGAAGGAAGGAAGGAAGGAAGGAAGGAAGAAAAGAAGGGGAGAAGACCCCATCCAACCTTTTCTGAATTACGTGGTCGAATAGCGCAGTGGCTAGAAAGTCTTGCTGGGGCCGTTTCCCTAGACGGGTAGCCAGTGGCGGCTTTTATACGGGCTAATAAAGCCGATATCCACGCGAGCATCCTGCATTTCCGGGAATTACGAGGTTTCGCCAACACCCCGCCGCGGCCGGTAGTCGACGGGTTGGTAGAGAATTTTTGCCACCACCCTCGTCGCTGTTTCGGTCCGCTCGTTCCACGAGCTTCTCTCCGAGGGTGATCCGATCATAACTACGCGTTACTACGCTCGTTTATGTTCTCATCTCGAATCGCTGAGGCTGAATGCCTCCCGGGAGAATAGAAGAAGATCGAGAGGCCATGGGGGATGAGGCCAAGACAGAGAGGCGAGCAGCAGATGAGGGGAGTGGGTGGGAAGGGAAATTTTAACGACTCTCGTTGCTCTCCAAGTTGCGGCGATCCGCTCTCGGCTTAAGCAAATTGTCGAGGGAATTGCGCGCTTCAGCCACTTTCCTTCTACTCACTTATTCCGATAATTTCCTTGCCGATGACGGCGAAAAAAATGTTCAACTTCGTCGACACCGTGGCCCTCTTAATCGGAGTTTATACGATAGGCATCGAATAAAATTCCCGCGCTTTATCCGCTCCACGAAACCGTCATGCGTCCGAATAGTCGGTCGCCGCTGAGGAATTTAACGCGCTGCTGCGTTCAAATATTAGACCGGTGGACGCGGCACGCTGTTATTTGTCCTTTCCATTCGACTTCAAAGCCGCGTGGTGGCTTTTTTAACACTTTGATACAGTTGAATGATCGATAGATGCTCGAGGATCCGTGCGCATTCGCGTCGCGGACGTGACGAAACTTTCATAGCCCCAGGACGGATAGCGTTTGCGACCGATGAAAAATGGCATCGACTTTATCGCGAAGCGGGTCGATTTTCCAGCCGGAGCTGCGCTCCATTTTGCATAAATGTTTATACATTCGCGACTTCCTCTTAACCCTACCGAGAACGTTCGAGGCGTACACGTGGCTCGTGTCGGTCTAAATAGAAAAGAGCGAGCGAGGGAAGAAAACTAAACGAGTCCAAGAGGAGAGTCAGAAGCAAAGGCGAGCCGGTTTGGTATATTCGAAGTAAATACCAGGAGTTCAACGTTCGCGATCGCACCGAAGATTTAGAAGATTTTATCGCTATCGGAGCCTCTTTATTTCGTTTCCTCTTGATACGAACGGTGTCGTTGAATTCAAAGTGTCCTCGATTCTTTAGCAATAAAAAACGCCGGTTCTCTACGCCTTTTCAGATCGCGGTGGACTCGAGAAATCTCGAGGCACAGCTGGACGGCTACCATATAAGAAGAACACGGCCCACGGCCCACGCCGCTTCACGCTGCACGTAGCAGATAGCACGCGGGTATCGCGTGTCGCGAGGCGTATCAAGTTATTGTAACGAAATAAGTTCTACGGACAGATCGAGCGATCCATTAATAAATACGCGGAACGATACCAGGTCTGCCCCTCGGCAGGCATGCAAGGCACTGCGGCAATATAAATTTCAATTAACGCGCGCACCTCGCTGGAAAATTGATATCTCGAAGGCACGAAAACGCATTCGAGCGGGATTAAGCACGCGTTCGCGTCGGCCGTCACGATCGCGATCACGATCACGACCAAGACCAGCGGGAGCAGTTTGATATGCCAGCCGAGCGACGCGCGTCGCCGCAATTCCATCGGTCTCTCGTTGGTTCCGCTTTGGAATTTTTCGGGTCACGTTGATACAACCGCTGGCAAGCGGCCATCGGGTCGCCTCATCTGTCCCTTCCTCTCGATCCCACCAGCTTCACCACCTCGGCGCCGACGGCCGAGCCGGTGGAAATACAGCTAACGTTACGACAGCGGACCAGTCGAAGAATAAAAGACTAGGGTTGTCGCCGGGAACGTGTACTTGAACGGTGTTCTCCTCCTCCCCTTCGCGCGTCCCCGTTCTCCAGGGCACGCGGAACGACTGCAACGACACTTTGAGAGTGAGAAAACTGCCCGTAAAGAAACGAGGTCACGACCGGAGAGATGCGAGAGAGGGCCGGGATGGCTGGAGCTCACCGGTACCTCGTCCATTTCGACAACATAATTCTGCAGGCCGGTGTAAAAATCGCGCGGTACCGCCGTGAAAACAATCCCGGTGGACGGAATAGGGTCAAGAAGCAATTTGTCCGACACAAGGAGTCGACGCCGATTTTACACGACCATCGGAGTTTACCGCGTAATCGTCGTAAAATTTCTTGCTCGACGATCCGCTGAAAGCTACCCTCCCGCTCGCTCTTCCCTCGCCCGGCGATACGTGGCCTACTCGCGATCGTTTAACGGCGATGATAATCGTAAAAGCGAGGCGGCAAAAAGTGCGAGCGGAGGCCAGCAACGAGGGGGCAAACGGTTATTACGTGTATCGCGCGCGCAAACCAGCCGTGGAAGTACACGAACCAGTTGCTGGGTATCGGTCGCTGGTCGCTGGACGGGATGTAGCGAGAGACTTGCCAGAAGGTACGCCTGCAGCTGCAACTGTCGCGAAACGCGGTTAGCCGGGCCATCAATTTTCATTACGATCGAAAGGCGCAGAGCTTCGACTCTCTGCCGTCCCACTCGGCACAGGTTAAAACCTACCGACCACTTAACCCGCAGACTTTCTTACGCCTCCTTTTTTTTTTCAGCGCAGCAATAACATCGTAAATTGCCACACCGCTTTATGATTCGCCCGTCCAATAAACTTATCTCCGATCGGCTTTTTTCGGCTCGCGCGAGTCACACACCATCCTCGGGTGCGCGAAAACTGAATGCCCCGTTAGCCGAGCCTCGAAGTTAGCCAACTGGCACAATACCCG
Organism: Andrena hattorfiana; assembly: GCA_944738655.2. Taxonomy (NCBI): domain Eukaryota; kingdom Metazoa; phylum Arthropoda; class Insecta; order Hymenoptera; family Andrenidae; genus Andrena; species Andrena hattorfiana. Next base: position 625,304 of record OX122894.2, read on the forward strand.
CGGCCGTTAATTACCGACACTTTCGAGTCTTTTTACTTGGCCGGCTCCTTTTTCTCGCTTTATCCGCGTCGGCAACAGTTAAATTGGCCGGCACTGGAACAATGCCAAAATGGAACACGCGAACGACGTGGCATCGGTGATTAATAATTTTCAAAGCGAGAGGGAAGGCAACAAAGGCGAGCGGGCGAATGCCACGTGGAAACTTACTTAAACCCGGTTAGGAACGCACGGGATGGTATTGGCTTAGCTACCTCGCCCCTTCCTCCCATCCTCCCTTCGCCGCCGAGCTACCCCTCAGAGGGAAATCCTATTCGGGTTGGGGTCCGCGGCCGTCAACCACCGTTCTCTTCCCACAGGGTGAAACAATGGGCAAACATGGAAATCTCCGTGTTCCAGTCCGCATTCTATAAGTAGCTTAGCTACGCATAAATACGCTGGTTTACGGCCCGCGAAAGGGAGAGCACGATGTCGACGCGGATCAAGCCCGAAAGTGTCGTCCGACTATTACGGGAAAGTGATCTGCGGTGAAAATCGAGGGACGATACGCGCAACGATTCGAAAGCAAACACGAGACCGTTATCGAACGGTTACAGGATGGAGCGGAGGCGGATAATCGCGTACGCGCCGAACCTCGGATAACGCTGACGGAAACGAGGAGAGCGGGATAGAGGCAATTACGCTCTGCCAGCCATCGTCGGGCGTAGGTATACCCAGCCCGTAAAGCGCGTTATAATGCGATTAAGTGTTTTCGCGTGGGGGGGAAAAACAGAGCGTTTCGCTGGATAATCAAATATCGCGGGAGCAAGAAGCAAATAAAAATTAGTGCCCACGCGTCTACCACGGGCCGGTCGATCGATGGATTGATTGGTCGGTGAATCGGGGGGTTAAAAGCCGAACCTGTTGGTTTGATAGCCGCGCGCTGACACGACGGTGCGCGAAGGATCGTGCTAATTTCATTGCAATCATTTCACTGGCCATTTTTCCGATCCATTTCTCGGTGGCGGGCAAAGCGGGCAGGCGGGTGTGGGTGTCGTCCCATTCGGCGCATCGGACGCGCGGCTGCGCAGCCGCGATTGAATCGTAAATTCGCCTAGTAATTGAAACGCAAACGCCGCTCGCCAGTTACGTTAATCCAATGAAATACAGCGCTCGTTGCAGGACTCGGCGCGCCACCTCCATATAACCACAGTCACCCAGCAGCGGCTCTCCACCGGAGCACCCACTTCCACCCTCGCCCCGCGCCCACCCCTTATGGTTATCAACTCGCAGCGAGAAGTCAACATGCGAACCCGTCCCATAACGGCTCGCGTGACTTTAATGATTACGAATTAGCCATAAATTGTGCGATCATGTAAAGCGGTCATAATTTACAACGGCGGTCGAGCCTTCCTCTACTCGCCAGACCGATGAAATAAAAGAACGAAGAATAGCGAAATGATCCGACGCGGACACCCGTCACACCCGTCCCTCTCCGCATTTTCATTTGGTGAAAAACTGTCCGCGATGGAGCGGAGCACTTACTTGTATGGAAGCGATGGCGCGTGGCAAAAAGAACGACCCACTTTGCATCTGGCTGGCCGAATCAACCAAGTTAGCCCCTTCAATAAAGTTAATGTACGCTGTCGAAGTTTGAAAGCTTGCCGTTAAAGAATCGCTTGAAAGGGGGTGGAAAGTGGGAAAGCGGTTCACGAATCGTCGAAAGAATATCGACATTCGATTTGAGGAGCATATCCAGCTATGACGCAGTCCCATAGACGCGAAGAACAACATAGCAAGACCACTTGTATCTCTCCTTAAACACAAGGGGAAAGACGGAAGGGCAAAAGGGCCAGAGAAGCCCGAAAACGTTGATAAATTAATTTGAAAATACTCTCGACGCTGGCAACTCGTTTGGCAAGGACCGTCTCCTGATTTATATTCGACTGTTGGCCTTTGACTGTCGGAGGGTGTCTCTGAAAGAAAAAAGATGGGAAAAGGTCGAGAGGGGATTCCGAAAGGGACGAAAGAAAGTGGTGTGCAGCCCTTCGTCCCTTCATCCCTTCTCCCAGCACCTACGCTTGGAGTATTGATCGAAATCGAAGGGGAGAGTTTCCAATGTGGGGTGGGTCATACCTAATTCATAGTCCTTGGGTTCTTCCAACCCTCCTCGGTGATTATTTCACGGCGGATAGGGTTCCAGCGCAGTGCTCGTAGAACGCGACGCCGCAGTATAGAGAGTGGCGAAAAAAATTCACCTTACCATACAGCACCGAAACGATTGATCTTCGCGTTTCAGAGGCCAACGCAGCGTGGAAAGCTCTGTTGGGACGATCCGTGCGGCTTACCGCACCCGCCAGGGCGAATTTCACCGCAGCAGTACCGCGCGCGAATGTGTATATGTATACCGTCTGCGGCGTGTCGTCCAAGGGTTGTAATTCTGGAAAAGCACGACTATCGTGGGAGGAAGAGTAACTAACGATTGTGGGATTACTGGTTCTCGCCACGCGCCACCATAGACGCATCGATAGAAGACACGCGAGATACACGAGACTCTGGAAGAAAGGGAAGACGGGAGACGACGCAAAGGCGGTGCTTAATGTACTGGCAATTTATAGCAATTTAACCTCCCTCCCCATGGGTTCCGTAACCTTGGCAATTTATGGGTCTGTGCCTTTATCGATTAGCCGGCGAAACGCGCAACCGGTATTGCCGCGCTTTAAATTACAGAATCCCGGAGCCACGTAACGAGCATGTTTTTCATTCGGCGAAACAATTAAATCGGAACGGCTGTTAACGTTCCCGGCTTTTCCACCGAAATGGATGAAATGTTTGAAAGAAAATCTGCCGCGCTAGTTGCGAAGTTTCGCTACGTGGCGCGAAAACTACGACGCTTCCACGTCAGCTTGGCTTGGCGCGTAAAAACCGCATTGGGGACGTTAATAATCGCAAGTAAGAAGTTTCGCAGCAGGCGAGAAAGTGGACGCGCCATAAGGCGCGCGTTCCAACGATAAAACACAACCCTTCCCTCGGTTCTTTCGCTCGGTCGGGCCCTCACGCTCGTCCTTAGCCTCACCCTCGACCTCGCCGCCATCCACCCACTCACCGTTACTCGGGGAAGGCGTACGTGAGTTATATAACAGGAAACACTCGTGTCGGGACGGCGGCATGCATTTTACATGCGCGGCTCGGTCGGTCGGTCGCCTGCTTACGCTCAAAGCCCACCGCGAGGCCTATCAGCTACGCGCCTCCCGAAACCTTTCAAAGCCATTCAGTACAAAGACGCAGAAGGAAAAAAGAAGAAGGCAACGGGTTGAATGAAACGCGGCTGGACGGGACAAGCAGGTTTTAGGATCTACGAATGAACGCGAGGTCAACGGGGATCGGCGCTGGACGAAGGTGAGCAACAGCGAGAAAGAGATCGAGGACGGACGCGGAACGGTGCTTGTAAATACGGTGAACGCCGGGATATAAAGGGTGGAGAAGGGTAAGGGGCCGAAGAGGAGACGGGCGAGAGGAAGGAAAGCGGCGGGGATGCATCGCGCGACGGACCAAGAGGAGAGACTGGTATACTCGAGGAAAAGAGAGGCTGCGAAGGGGTTGGGTAGACACACAAAGGGTTATTTTAACAGCCCTTTGTCGAGCGTGGCAGAACAGGAAGAAGAAAAAGTAACGCCGCTGCCTAGCAATTATTTAGTGGACTGCGGAGCGAACGAGAGACACAGAGGGCTGGGGAAAAGGGACGGCAAGGGTAGTGGGAGGGAGACTTGGGGCGATTTTCTACGAGACCTGGTAGCGAGCAAAGGTATGAAAATAAACTGTTCCGAGTGAATCTCCGAGGTGCAAGGGAGAAGGTCTCCCCGGGATGGCGATGGTGATGGAGACGGAGACGAGGCGAAAGGAGGGAAGAGCCATGGGAATTCGGGGCGAGAAGCCAAGGAGGAAGAGAAATCGTGCGGAGAATCGAAAGGCGAGAGGAGAAGGTAATGGACTTTATCAGACCGATAGGTGGACGACCTTCTGTTTTTTTCCTCTCCTCCTGTTTCTCCTACCAACAGCTGAGGCTACTCTCTCGGCCGTCCGACCGCGGACCCTCCTTAATTGTCTTCCACTCGTTTTTACGCCCGTTCCACTTCGTTACGGTCCGAGTACCGAGCAGGCCTTGCGAGACATCTACAGTGCCGCACGGGTGGGCCGCGCAAAAACAGGCCAGAATACCAGGGGAAAAAACAAACGGACGGTACGCGGCGGCGTATCTTAGAAACGTGAGCAGATTTCTCGCGCTCGCTGCCGCTGGCTCGGGTTTCGTTCGCCCATTCAAGGGGACGCGGCAATAGCGAACTCGTGGGATCAACTGCGCGCGTCAAAGTAAACATGCCCCGGGCACAGAGACAAACAGCTTGAAAAAATGTGGGGTAGGGGCAAGCACGGATGGACGGACGGGCTTGGGCCACGCTGAAGGCCACCTGCGGTAGCTCAGCTACGATTCGCTTCCCATTCACCTCTCATTGCAAGATCCTCGCAACTCCAAATGGGCAGCGCCTGCACCATTCTCACTGATTCCATGCCACTATTGCACTTGACTGTGGTAGTTACAAGATTGTTGAATCTCTAGCAGGAAGCATACGTCACTCTCGAATCAGTGGTCAGGGATGAGCGTAGATTTAAGAACGAGGACCCGTGGCCGGGCTCGCGCGTTATTCGGGCTAGTTATGGCAACGGCTCGTGTACACACATGTGCACGGTTACGGGAATTAGCCAAGTTATACGCTGTTAGGCGACCACCCGGATCGGAGATCCCGTAATGGAACTGGATTTAACCCCGGGGCCTGTCAGTGGGGCTTCCTCGCAGCCCCGGACTCCCGCAGCTGGAACACTGCACAGCCCCACGAACCTGACGAACGCGAGCATCCAACGACAGAGCCTAGCTCAGCTAACATTTCTCAGAAAACTTAATGCCCCGCGTCCGCTAAGTTGCGTAACCACGCGCTTTCCCGCAAACTCGTTCGCGTTTTAGATTCGCGCACGATCAATGACAGGCTATGCAAGTGGCGGTACGAGCACGAGCACCACTCCGAGGCACGATATTTTTCACATCGCCGAGTTATCGATATTTAAGGTCATAACGCGCACAGAAATCAATTAGAATAATTATCTTTGCGCTATTATTGCAAGAACCGCCTCGGTGACTGTGTAGTACTGACCGCGATAAGAATTATCTATAATGACACGCAATTCATAATAATTATTGGCAACGAATGGCAGCGGCTACTGTATCTGCGTAATACGCGAACTTTACTGTCTTTTGCGCGCAAAAACGCACAGGATTCATTTTCATAATTTTCACCGCGTTTGAAAAATCTTCTCCCGTGGCAAAAACCTTTCGCCGAGCACGATATCGTCAGCTCTTTCTCCTGTTCAATTTCACCGAGGAAATCTAGCCGCGATTTTCGATTCCTCTTTGCAGACAGAAAGCGGAATCTCTTTTGTTTGCGTTCGCCAGCTCTCAGTGTCAGAGAAACGGAGCGAACGGAGAGGAGAGAGACGAACTTCGTTCCGTTCCTCCGTATCGGAAGAACGATTTACGGTGGTGAGAAGCGGCTGAAGGAGCCACTCCGCGCAACATTTAGTCGTTTTTTCGTAGGTGGATCCGATATTAGGAAAACGATGTTTCATATTCCACGGACGAGTCAAGTATTATACAAGGAGCCTGGCACAAGTTGCTTGTCGAGAGTTTGCCTTTCTCGCGTAACAGGTAAGCGAGGCATTAGGTATTCGAGTGTCTTATTTGACGGAGACCGCCACTGCTTCGACAGTGTGCAAAGCTCGTCGCGATTTTTCGATCCCAGCGAGGGAAAAATGGTTCGCGGCTCGGAGACCACGCTTCGAATCGTTGCTCGTTGACGACAGATAATTAATTTCTCGATGGAAAAAGCGGCGACAACGGGAGAGACGAAGGTGGAGCTGGCACGGAGGGAATATCGTGGAAGCGGCAGGGGCTTCGTGTGCGGTCGCAGACACGATACCCGATATCCGTCGTTCGAGCGGCGTGCAGAAATTAAAACGGACTCGTCGTCCTCGGCGTTGCGGATGTCCAGTTAGTTTTATCGCCCCCGGCGCGATGAAAACGAATAACGAGCGAAAGAGGAAAAAGAGTGGAAGAAGGTGAGCTCGCGCCAATGTTTAAGAGAAACGCGAAAGGAGCAGGGCGCGAGAGAGAGAGAGAGAGAGAGATGCAATAGTGAGCTTTTGATAACTACGCGCGTACCGATTCGCAAATTCGGCAAATTGCACTGCTCTAATATTTGATATCGAAAATCGAAGTTCGGTGCTCGATAAAAAAAGATACGATGTTGAATTAACTACGCGACGTTGGCTGATAAGGAGTAGGTAGCGAAGAGTAAACTGCAACTCTGAATTCGTGTTTTTTGTAAACGACTATTTTAGTAACCAGAGTCGATATCATCGAAGCGAAATGGGTTGACATTTACAAAGAAAAAAAGGAGAACAGAAAGAAAAAGAAGGCAAGCTACGTCGCGCCACGTTAAACAGACTGCGTACATGCGCATATATCGATGGTTGGTTTCCCTGGCGTCTCTGGAACATTGCGGTGGCGATAACTTAAATTATACGCGCGGCGCGGCGCGGCGCGGCTCGGCGACCAACCGGAGGTGAAGTACGGCGAGGTAGTTAAGAAAATTGCCAGTACTCGGCGGCGAAGTGCACGGCTGGCGCGTTGCAGTCACTCTTTCTCTCCTTTTTTTCCATCCACGAGCCAGCGAGCGAGCGGCACGTCAATCGCGGATGCTAGAAACTTTGGTGAAAGCCAATTTCTTGGTTCACGCGAGGCAGGTGACGAAACCGCGGTCGACGTAAATCGACTCGCTACGAGCGAAGCATTTTTAGCGCAGCTTTCGTCTCGCGTGTCGCGAGATCGTTCGCGTTCCGACCTCTTTTCCCTCTCGTCCACGATAAAACCGACATTTACGAGTTATCAATTTGCTTGGCGAATGCAAGACCTATTCAGAGCACTTTGCGTGCATCGGTCCGATGCACCTTTTGCGTTTCGTTTCAAGTTAAAGAACGCAACGAGAATTAGGAAATAATCAGCCGAAACTTTATCTTTACCACGCGGATGACGAGCGTCATCCGATACAGGAAGCGACGAATGATTAAGCGGAGGTAAAAGCATCGATGAAGGTAAAGGATCGGTGAACTCTACCTGGGTAGTAGTAGGGGTGTCCCGCGTGCGAGGGGTGCACGAGTGGATGCGGCGCCCGGAAGTCCATTCTGAATGCCGTGCGAGAGAGCTAGCTCCTTCTCGAGGCGAATATGCACGCGATCCTCGCGATCCTTGCGATGCTGCGAAGCTACCAGCAAACTTTGGCACGAGGCCGCTTTTTCTTCGTGACCTCGTCCAATCGATCGAGAAGCATTTTTCTACGTTCACGCAGCTCCCCGATCCATTCGTCGATCACGCATTCCACGCACTTTTCTCCACCACCCTTCTTCGCGCGTTCACGTTTCGAGATAAATCACTGGCGGATTAATCGAGCGGCTCGAATATCCCTCGCTGCTTCCCGTTTCACCGCACGAAAATTAGCACCGACACGGAGGCGACAAGAGGCCGGCAAGAAATGTCATTGTTCCACGGTTGAATCGGCACAGCTGCACTTTCCAAATGGTTCGGAACGCGCGCGGTATCATCATTCATCGCGCATACTCCTGCTTCTGTCCGACGTCGACGCGTGATTTACAGCTTCGAGTGGATCGCGCTACCGTGCGCGCCACCGTTCCGGCACACTCGGCTTCGTCCTCGACGCGCAAAAAGGCCTTCTCGACGCGACGCAGCGAGAAAAAAGAACCAGTCTCGGCGGGCAGTCAGCGGAACAGGCAAAAGCAGCCGAAAAGCAGGTAGAGCGTGTAGATCGCGGCACAGCTCGCGAGATCGCGCGACACGGAGCACAAAGGGAGTTGCTTGTTGTTCACACCACACTCGTCCCGCTACTGGCAGGGAGAAACTCCGCGATCTCGATCTATCGTCGAACGGCGCGGCGTGGCGTGCACGACTGTGCGGAAAGTGCGCGAGAGAGATGCGAGCGATGGCAGAGTTCCGCTCCGCGCACTAATCACCACTTAATTGGCCGAGACCGACGCGGCAGGTCGTGCCATTACGGCTAATTGACCGAATGCTTCGGCGCTACCGCCAGACGGCCAGGATATATTTTCACGCGCGCGCCTCGCAGCCGACGCGACGGAGACCGAGCGGACGAGCGGACGACCGACCGCGCGACACAGACAACAAAACAGGGAGGAAAGAGGGAGGGAGATGCTCTATGGCCAGCCAAAAGGGAGGAGAGAGCCAGAGGGGGTGGAGAGCCGTAGGAGCCGACGCTTTTAAAGCGCGTCGGTATCGCCGTGCTTTGTCTCTGTGAGGACGCGCGTTGCGCGTGCGCTTGCTCCTCGCTCCTCGCGTTTTCCACCGACCAAGCGACTGCGGCGGACCCGACGACCGCCTACGCACCGTACCAGAGAAAATCCATCGTTAACGAGCCGTTCGTTCTCTCTCTCTCTCTCTGTCCCGTGTGGTGTACGAGAGCGCAACCGCCACCCCAAAACGACGCGATACCAACGGTGGCTGGTACTCGACTGAAGAACCGAGTCGCGCGCGCGTTCGCCGTGCTTCGTTCGTCTTCGTGCCCCTCTCCCCAACAACCCCTCCACGTTTCAACGTTCCCCTGTGTGTGGGGGGGTATGTATGTATATCGCACGGTTACCGTACTCCTTTGAGCAACTTCGCCCGACCCGCGTCGGAAAGAGAGGGCTAGGAGCGCGCGACGTGAAAGAGGACGGCCGACCGCCCGCTCGCTTTTTGGCCAATGGAACCCACCGCGTGTTATTACACGCGTCTTTGCGAATCGCTTTACGAGCCGGCAATCCTCTCCCTCCTTTCGCAAACGTTCCTCGTTCCCGATCCTCTCACGTACCTGCTCCGACTGCCATAGTATGTCGGCGCCACTTCTCCAAATCGTGAGCGGAAGTAATTGCTGGCGACGAGCCATACGAGTCCCAAAGAGCGTTGACGCGTGATCGGCGGTACCCGATTTTCACCGGCTCCAAACAGTCATCCAATAAAATAATTCATGACTATCGCGTCGCAAAGAACCCTACGATTTCGCATGGACGAATATCTTCCCAAGCCTTCGAATCGTTTCAGGGATTACAAGCACTCGCAGCCGAGGGTCGAAGAAAAACGTTGTCCCCTCTTTACAGAATCTAATAATACCGGCAGCACCCCGTTAAACTCCCAGTTGCTGCTCCGTGTCTACCTCGATGTACGAGTGAACGAGTAAATTAGGAACCATTCCGAGGAACCTTGGTACGCGCGAGTGGAGAATTTAATGAAATCTCGGAGAGAGAAAAAATGGTGGTGGATTCGGGAATGTTGGCTACGTTCCGTTTCCTTTCTTCCCGCCCTCTTGCGTAACCGTGCTCGCCTCGGGGTAATAGGCGAGAAGAGGGCACGTATACGGACCACGATCCTTGTATTCCTCTCTCTCTCTCTCTCTCTCTCTCTCTCTCTCCCGCTGCCGCTCTCGCTCACGCTCTTTCAAAGCCATCTGGCGCTGAAACGGCACGCGCTGTGAAACCAGCAAGCCGCTCAGTTTCCCTCCCTTCCATCGCCTAGTCACCGATCCACCCTCTGGCTGTCCCGGCACCCTCCGCCGACCCCCGCTGAAATCCAGCCACTTCGTCCAGCCTGATCGTACCGCCGCCCATCGTCCCTTCACCCCTGCTACTTTAACGCGCACCTCGCGCGTCACACGAGCCGCGGAACTTTGCGAACGTGGAACGTAAGAGCAGGGGCTGATAAACGGAAGCGACGGCGGAAAGGACTCGTAGATAGCGCAATTAAAAAGTTGCCGACTTTGTAAATAATTGCCGTGCCCCGACACTCGAGAACTCTGACCTCCGTTGCGGGAAGTTTTACTACTCGCATTATCGGCAGCTCGACCCTCGATAACGCGTATCGAGGTCGCGTTTTGCGGACGCGAAAACGCGCAGCGTACCGTTTAAATATTTCGGGACGCGGGTTTCACGTTCATAGGAACGATATATGTATCGGGTTCTGTTTCAAGCGCACCCGGGCGAGTAACGCGCCTGATAAACCCGTTGATCGAATTAGAGGTGTAATCGTGAAATATGGTTTGAACGCCAGGCGTATCGGTTGACCCTCGATCGAACCGGACCGAATATTCCGCGAGCCTAAGAGCAATTTGGTGGCGAGTGGCTCTTTACGCACAGCTTAACGGAAAGCTACGGAAGCTTATTACGCGACAGGGAAACCCTAGGGGCGACCACTTGGAAGCCAAGGTTCAACGTAATTCGATGGACTCTATCGTACATACGCTGACAATTCTTTGAGGACGCCCTGGTCTTTACGTAAGACGGTACACGTATGCATTAGCAACGGTTATCGCGCCCGTTAAGTTTGCTATAATGCGCTGCGTCGATACAAGATAATTACACCGAGGGGTAAAATTTAAAACAGTTTAACACTCGCGCTTGCCGGCGAATAATTAACTTCGCGTTAGAATTATACGGGCCAACGGTATTGCGGCGCATCCCTGCGTGCGTTCCCACATCGGACGACATATCGCATTCGATGCGTAATTAATCTCCCCCCCCCCCCTCCTCTCTCGGCGGGGAACGGACGAACGGAGTACCGGCGGAACGGAAGCACGAGGAGACTCGTGGATATCGAAACACCGGCCCAATAAACTGATACGGCTATTAAAGGTTATCGTCGACCCAATAACCACCAGCGTATTCTTTTGAGCGCGGCTCTATCCGCGGATTAAAACGCGTACAGGGGCGCAGAGAAACGGCAATTGTTTGGCGGACGAGAATCGATATGTTGGTGTCTCGCGCGATCGAGCAGCGTGACAGCAACAAGTATCGCCGCGACAAGATAACGAGAGCGTTTTCCACGTAGTCCGAGGTGGGACAGACTCGCGGGCTCGGGGCTCGGCATGACGCGACGCCGACCGGCGGCGTTCGCGGCGAGAGGCGAGAAAGAAGATCGGACGCGATTGGGGTCGCACAGAGGCGGAGAGCTGAAAGAAGGTCTGAGACTTGGGAGGAGGAAAAGCGACGGAAAGAGAGCGTGCGAGCGAACCGACAGCGAACAGTTAGGTTCCCGAGTCAGAGAACCCAACAGGCGGCTGTCTGTCGAGCAAAATCAATGCGTGGCGGCGACAGGGAACTTTCCCCTCTCGCCCTTCCTCTTCCATCATGGGTTCACTATCCTCTTCCACCTTCAACCATGCCGTGACCAACCCTCTTCTTCCCTCGTCCCTTCTGCTCTTTCGGTCTTCCTCCTCTCTTTCTGCCTTTCGTTCGCTCCCTCCTGCTCAACCTCCGACGTACAAACGCGCCCGTCCGTGCTCACCCTCGCTTCAACCTACCACCGCATACGCGCATTCACGTTCACGTCCGCGTTCACCAACACCCTTCCAAAGGCACAGCCGATCCCCGGGGGGCTAATAAGCTGTATTATTTTTATCACGGCCGAGCGAGGGTGATTCCACGTCGGACGTTAAGAACGATTCACCCCCACCCCCGCAGAATCGATCTGACGCGTCTCCTCTTTGCCCCCTCTGCCCTGGAAACTGATTGACGGCCAGTAAATAGATCTTGTTGGACTTTCGAGGAATCGTGCGTCATCGAGACAGTTCGCGTGATCTATCGACCACTGATTTCATGGATATCTGGAAGCTCGGAAACGCTGTTCGTCACGAACGATTCAAAGTGCGCCGACTTGGCTGAATCTTCAAGATCACGAAGCAACGTGTGCGACGGAAGGTGCGGCTGTTTGCGCGAGGTTCAAAACAGACGGTAGAAAGTTCCGGGCGCGAAAAGAGTGTCAGCAAAGACAGCAGATTTTACGCTAGCTGCATCGGTGAGCAGAAGAGAGAGCGTAACTGGAATGTTACTTGAAATGAAACGAGCCGTGGAGTTGGCCGCGAGTGCTCGCAAAAGCTACTCGGCACGCCAGTCGGTGGTTAATTATTAACACGAGCCAACAGAGGGGCCGCCGCGCGTACCTCGCACTAAGAGGGTGCACGTAGATGTAGAGCAACGCGCGCCGGGGGTGTGTGGCGCTGTGGCATTAACCCGCGAGCCATCAAAATGTAAATATCACCGTGGGTATCTGATTAAAGCGTCCCTGTTCCCGTCCAGCTCGAATTAAAAGCGTCGCTCCGTCCATCGAATTATCGATAGACAAGGAAGCCACTCTACTCTCCGGCTAATTTTCCACGCGAATTTTCGCACGAAAGCAGAAAAACGCGCTGAAGAATCTTGAGCGCGAGAAGTTGGAAAGGCACGAATGTTCGCCAGAGCGCACGAGTTTGATTAGCTACGAGTTCGTTCGTCCGGCGGGAAGTTTAAGTCGAGACCTGGCGCCGATTTGGCGGTAGAAAGTGTACGCCGAAATCGAGCCTTTTGGCTGCGCGCCTGCCGAGAATACGTGAGCAACTCCGACGTGGTACTTCGAGCGACAAGGAGCGAGAAAAGCAGTCGATAACGTTGATATCGATCCCCAAAGCAAGAGGAAAACGAGCTCTTCACCTCGCTCCCTCTGATTGCTCTCCCGGTGGGAGAGAGAGGGAGAGAGAGAGAGAGAGAGTAAAGGAGGGTCGTGCTGGGTAGAAGTTACCTACGTCTATATACAATATATACATATACATGTACGTATACGCGCGTCTCTCTCTCTCTCTCTCTCTCTCTCTCTCTCTCGCTATGTGCAGAGGTATAAGGAGACGATGATGTCCTGCCTGCAGGTTTACCAGTACAGGAGAGTCGTGTTGACGAGAAACGACAAGACTGACTCCCTAATTCGAATTTAGGTGTTGGGCGGGTTGGCAAGTGGGCGCAATGCGGTGTCATGCTGCGGGCGTTTGCTCTTTCTCCTCTAGCCCCTCCTATTTCTCCGTTGCACCCTCCATCCTGGTTTCGCTCTCCTCCACTTGCCCCCTTTTACTATCAACGAGCACTACTACCACCCCGTCCACCGAACCCTCCGTTAAGTCCTTCCAACACCTCAAACCGCCTACTTCGTCTAAGCTAGATCGACCGACCTTAATCGACCTCCTGATCTCGACGATCGTGTTCCCTGGGAAACGTCGTTTTCTCTCAAACGAGCGCACGCTTCTTGCCCCGGAATCTGTGTCCCGACCACCTCTAACTCTTCGCTACTCGATCGATCCTTTCACCCTTTTCGCAGAAGATTTCGCAAACCAGAGTGCTTTTTATCCGACGGATGCGAAACAAGCAAAGGAACGTGCAAGAGGTTACCTTTCTACGGTACTCCCGCGTCGCATCTGGAGAACCACAAGAATTATTTATTTATAGACGGACGTCGTTCCGGCTGTACCGTATTCCTACGCGCACTTTACCTACTTGACTCGGAAGGAAAAATTGCTCGGCCAGTCTTGTCGAGTGTAAGTTTACGACTTCTAAATAGCAGGCCTGCGCAGAGGTGTTATACGATCGTCGACGTAAACTCGAAGAAACTTACCTTTCTGTAAGAGAGCACCTCGTACATGGCTGGCAAGCCAACGCGATAAAAAGAAGAAAGAAGAAAAGGTGTTACGGACTAACAGCGGTAAGGCAGCAAAGTAGCCTGTCTGTGCAGGATTTTGTTTCCACGGAAAATATACGCGCCACGGAGAGTTGAAATATTACAGAAAATTCACTGAAAATTGTCTCAATGTTGTGCGATATATACGTGCCAAGATTTTAATGGCTTTAAATAATCGTTAACCATGGGACCCTCGGGTATCGTTGGGTCAGTGCTTCGGTTGTAAAAAAAAACCTTAGGTTAAAATAATTTCGGAGTAACGCGATTGATACCCTGGGTACGGGCTTGGACCGATCGTATCATCGAGCAAGCCTTACAGCGTAGAAGATATTTTCTCGCTCCCAATTCCAAGGAATCGAGAGAGAGAGAGAGAGAGAGAGAGAGAGAGAGAGAGAGAGAGAGAGAGAGAGAGAGAGAGAGAGAGAGAGATCCGGAGAACGGAAAAAAAAGAAAGAGGGATAACAGAGGAAGGAACGAATTCATTCGAACGCAAACCATCAGGCCCTCCTCTTGGATGGTTCTCAACCGTTAGTATCCTTTTGTCTGTTGGATTTTTAAGAGCTCCACTCACGTCTCATCCACTCACCCCCTGTCTCGATCCCTGCTCCGCCGTACCGACCACCCTCGCGTCTCCAGATACGTCGTCGTGTCTTTGTTCAGCTACGTATACACGTATACGTTGTATATATCTCCCACCCGTTAGATTCACTCTATACGAGACGAAGATGCGAAATGTGCCCGTTGTTTCAGCGTCAGCTGTGAAAAGAATTCTACCTCCCCCCCCCCCCCTTCGTTTCTGATTCTACAAAAAACGCGAGCTGACGAAACTTTATACGATCCTTTGTCGAATTAATGCTGGTTAACGATATCGCGTAACCAGAATTTGAAATCTAATGGTTTCTGAGAAATATTATACCGACACGCAGAGACTGTAAGGCGTTCGACTCGAGTGACTCCGGAGAGGTGAATGCATATACGTTTGAGATAGCGTTAAAATACAGATAACCTTAGCGTGTCTGGCAAATGTTTGATCACCGAACAGTTTTCGTTATCTGCAGCACTTATGCGCTTAATCTTTGTATATATGTACATAGGTCTGCAAATAAAGGAAGAGAGCGGCAGCGAATAAAGAACACCGCTTACTTCTCGACGTACCGTTCCTGTTATATACATTCCATTCCCTCTGCGCGCTGCTTACGATTTCGTGCAATATTTTTAGCGACCAGTCGCGGAAAAGTAGAATGTAAGGAAGCGGGGAAAGATTTGTCACTCACCTTGCTCTTTTTCCGGAACCTTCGCCGAAACCTTCTTGTCCGGCGCCTTGGGGGAACAGTTCTTCCGCGCTGGTCTAACGGTTAACGTAGATGGGACCTGCGCCGCAAATATTCGACGCGCGTTAATGAAACGTTCGTCCAGCGGTACGCAAGCATTTAGAAATGTTGAATTTTCGGAAAACAACTCACCACTTTCTCGGATCGTTCACCGGACGGCAATCGAGCGATAGCCGCGTCGGGGCTGTCTTCGGGCGGTGGTGGTTGCACTATCCAATTGTATTCGCGTTTTTCAATCGGTAAGCCCCATCGTTCGTATTCGAGACTTTGGGTGCGCAACGTTTCGTAACAGTCCAAACAGACCACCGCAAAGTCCCCGTTCTCCAGTAACAAACTTTTCTCCGGTTGTCTGTGGTACCTCAAGAAGGGGAAATCTTTCACAAGTAGCGCTCTGACCCGCTTTCTGTACGTTGTAATACCGCAAACGTAACAGCAGTAGTCGTGAGTATTGTACTGTCTTTCAGCGGCATTCACTTGCTGACCGCTAGGGAGAGATTCGTATCGGCGCCACTGAGCCAACAGCGAGTGATAACAGAACGTACACACAAGCGCGGAACCATCCTCCCGAAGTTGCTCGGCGTTCGGCGGGGACTGGTGACGTAATAATTCGGGGAAAAAGGGCGCGTTACGACCCTGAGGGCGACCGTACAGCACTCTTGCAAGCGTTAAGTCACTATGCAAGCCACATAGGAAACAATAGATGGAACTGCTCGATGTGCCTGGATTGCTACCAAACGTTCGATCTGAACTAGAACTCGGTGGGGTGGCGATCGACCGGTTCACATCGCCGTTTGGATGTGGACTAGGAATATCATACCTGAAAAATCAAAGAGAGAGAGAGAGAGGGGGTGGGGGAGATTCGAAACGGGAGGTTGAAAGCGAATCTGAGCACTATCTTTAGGAGCGAGGACTAACCTGCGACGTTCTAAAGGAACTCGTTCGGCATCCATACTTTCCCATTGTTGGGCAAGATGATTCACACAATGACTGCAAGCCAGCACTCTGCCGTGACTGTCCATACAGGCATTCTCCGAAGTGCGTGCCATTCCCCTTAAACAGGGAAAATGCATGGCGTGCGAATTCATTCCCTCCGGGCTCGTGGACAACCTTTTAACAGAACGCGATAACGATTAATAACGTCCTCGATGAGATTCGCGGATAGTTACGGTTATCCGACGATCATACCATTCCATGTGATTGCGAGGGTACAGTCTCTCGCAAATATAGCACCTATAGTTTTGGCCGAGGGCAACGGTCCCGTTTTCAGCGGGACCATTGTTCGGTGAGTTTCGTTGCCCGGACGTGGGTCCTTTTACCGTGCCGCTGCGTTGCTTGTTCGTGGCAACGGTGGACTTGTTCAACTCGTACGGTTTGAAACGAATATCGCTGCCGGCGGAATTAGCCGGGGACTTGGCCACCGCGGGTCGCGGCGACGGACCTTGCTGTCGAAAATCCACACTCTGCCCCGAGGGCTGGGCCTCGTGATTCTCTCCGCCGAATACTTGCTGTTTTTGCGGTATGGCTTTGTAGCATATCGAGCAGACTTGCACCATCCCCTGAGGACTAATGGGACTAGCTCCTGCTGGAGGCCTCAGGGAATAAATAAAAGGATAGTACGCCTCCTTCTCGGGATTAGGACAGCAGTAAAGAAGTCTGATACTGGACGAAGGGTACTCGAGCGCGCAAGTGTAACAAATGAAGGTGGTTGTATCCATCGCAGGTGCTTGTCGTTTGCGGAGCGTGTAGTTTCGATCACCGTGCGGTACCCCCTGCCGAGTATATGCCTTCCATTGTAACAGAAGGTGATTCTGACACGCCGAACACGCCTAGAACGAAAAGGGCCAAAGTTTTTCACAGGCTATGATGCGGTCCTTATACGAATATAGACTTAAGCGGTAGACATGTACCTGTACACGACCGGCACTGTCCATAGGTCGACTTCTACTTGGCCTTGGATGAAGCATTAGAGAAGGAAAAAACGGCGGGGGACTGGCGGATGGATGTGGCGGAGTTGGCAGTGGTTTTGCTGCAATATGACTAAGTGACCCTCTTTTGAATTCATCCCCACATACGTAACAGACTTCCGTAACTGAATTTTTGTCTGGCATCGAGAGGTCTAAGATGTCAGTGCCGACACTTGACGAGGATCCACCACTGTAAATGGCTGTAATCGTACGAGCAAATAAACACCAAGCACTCGATTCACAGCGGCGAAAAATATGTCCGACGTGCCTCGAACGAACTACACGGTCGCATTGCCCGTAGCCTACTTCGACACAGTAATTTTCACGACTTTATCCCTGCGCTTTAAATGTGCAACAGCGACAATTTCATAGTTCATCGTTTCCACGGTTTCGACAGATTGATTTCGAGTGACCTACTTATCAGCGAGACCAGCAGACTAATGAGTATCAGATCAGCGGAATTAAATCTCGAGAGGTCGGACAAGTTAAACGCGCACTGATGACGGGCATCATAATTTAAATTAAACGTATTTTTGTCGCTTAATCTATGGGACTGTTAACCTTTATTTACAAACATTTACTCTACTGGACGGAAAAATTGTATCTGCCAGAAATAATGCAATTCATTCATTTACTGTCAAAACACTATTAAATACGATAACTGCCTTACTGCCTTCACAGTGAAACTCTTCACTCCGAGCTCTAATATCTATCGGACATTGTTCAAACGCGAATCTTAAGATATACATATGCGCAGTTAAGAATTCAAGACATATCGATGACGAAAATCGAACGCATTTAAAATATTAACTCACGTTGTGGCTGTGGCGGTAAAGTTGGTTGCGGTGCGGGCGAACTCCGAGGTGCGTGTCTCAGGTCCAAAGCAGCTTCATTGGATATTCTTGAATCCTCTACTGGCTGTCGAGGGCTCTGTAGCCTCTGATGGGGCGATTGCAGTCTTTGATGGGGAGATTCCATAGTAAGCCTTGCTTGTTCTAAGTGTCTGTGCGTCTCTGCCGTGTTAGAATGTGGTCTTGGCAGTTCGGCAATAGAATTCGATGGTGGCCTCGTTTGTTCCACTCTGGGCGACGGCGAATTCGGAGGAAGCCGCGGGGAGATCCCGACTGGTCGATTCTCCGGTCTCAGCTGTGGCGCTTGATCGTTAGTTAAGCCAAGAACCTGAGCCGCGTATTCTCCCTGAAGGGCCATCTCAGCTCCGGTAAAGGGTCCGCCGTCGCATCGTTTCAGCCAATAAATTCGTTGACTATGAGGTCTAGCGTCCTGCTCGTAACTTTCCCATTGTTGTAGAAGCAAGGCGTAGCAAAGACTGCATGCCTTAACGGCTCCGCCTCTGACCCCTTCGCCGCGATAGCCGGCAGGTGGTTCGTGCGATTCGAGAAATGGGAAATAAGGTTCGTTCGGGGCATCGCCTGGGCTTGGTTTTACTCTGAGCCAGTACTGCTCTCCGTGGCCCACTGTCCCGCAAACGAAACAAACCCTAGCGCCTCCGCTCTCCTCGGAGGGTGGATTCGGTTGTGGATTCGTAAGCGATTGCCCGTCCAGTCCCGGCTCATTTTTCACGTATAGTTTACTTTCCATCGTGTCAGGAAACCATCGGGTCTCTTCAACGCCCGTTTATATATCTTTGTTTGGCACGCATATACGATCACAAGTCAGAGCGATCGACGATACTTTTCAATTTCACGCATGTCTGAAAACGTAAAAACATTTCGGTTAGTTCGAGTCGTGCTTCGTCTTATTTGATACCGCCAACGTCAAACGGAGCGTAGAAAGTCGACATTATCGAAAGTGTTTTTTGGGGGACGAAGAGTGTCGAGAGAAAGGGGGTTCGACGAATATTATGTCACGGCGTATAAGAAAATCTGTGGCGCGAGCGAGTTCTATTAGAGCGCAGCTATGATCCGACTTTTTATTCAGAATACACGGTTGCTCGATGTGTCAAACCAGATTTCTGTTTTAATTGCATAACATCTAATAAAAACACGAAACAAGGCATTTTTATAAGCCGAGGCCAACGCGTCGGTTCCAACTATGTCGAAGATGAACGCGACAGAAGTAAGTTGGGTAGAAGTAAGTTTGATGCCCTAAATTACACGTAAACACTGATAATTACACATAAAGCCACATAAAGTATACCAAGCGAAACTTTTTACAGAGTATGCTGCACGTGTAATCCGACACTGGATTTAAGGGGACGATTAAAGCATCGGTATTATCTTGTGGAAAATACTTATTCCGAAAAAATAAACACAATGCGTGGTGGTTAATCGTCGTAAACTCTTATCGTTAGTAAAGCATTGCAACGTGCGATGCTTTTAGAATATCGTAACATGTGGTATTTTTGGAGCATTGCTACATCGACGTTTACCGACACCGACCATAAAACACTTTCTCGGACATCGGTATTATGAGAAAAAGCTTTGAAAGGCCTGTCTGTTTGGCTGGTGGTGATAATAATTGCATACAGAATACGATTGAAGCACAGCTAAGGAAGAAACACGAGCAAACCACGAAGGTAAGCATTTCGGAATAAATCGATCGAAATACGAGGTTCCATCGGAAACGAAAACACTGTTAACAGCAAGAACGAGGAAACGGTATTACTTTCACGGAATGCCTTAAAGTTTTTTCCGCGAAAGAAGAAGAAAACGTGACTTGCTCGAGAATATTTAACGCAATGGTGGCACATTGGTCAGGAGCGATTTGTATATCAATGTTTCTACGATTCGAATCGGGCATAGTGGGATGGTTCGGGATTGGAGGGATTCGTGCTAAAATCGAGGGAATTTCGGCGAGAAAATGAGGGGAAGGTTCGCAGGGACGAGATGTTAGAGATCGCGGACAAAAGAGCCGTACACTGGTCTCGCTACCGAAATACGCAGCCACGGCACTTTCGTACGCACACTTTGCATTTTACGCGAAACACTCACGTTTTCACAGTTCGGGAGGAGTGACCACCGCATCGCTACTTCGTGCTGGTGATTTCGGTTGGCGATACGTCTTGCTTAGTCGAAGCAGAGCTTCCTTATCTCGGATTCTAGTCTCTGCCATACGTGCTCGAGCACCACACCAAGTTGCGGGGTGTCACCTTCGAAATAATGTTGTGCCTCGTCACACTCATATTTACATGTACCGTGCACCGTCTCACGCGTCCCGGATCCGTATCACACCGTCGCATACGTCGAAAGTATAATAAAAGAGGTTGCGCGACTATGAAAAATACATTTTCTGATGGCACAGCACCGCGACTTTGGCTCAATTCACCGCCATGTTGCAAAATTGCAATCCGCTTCCCATGATGCCACGCAGCTTCGTCATATGACAGTGCCGCTTCGTTCACCAATCGGATCGCGGGACGCATGCGCGCTCGCGCCACTTACAACTGAACTGCCGCTAACAATATTTCGGCGCGAGCTTTGAAATTTTTTTCCTCAAACGCGTCCCATCAATTTCGTAGTTGTTATGTAATGTTTATTATTTACTGGATTCCGTATAAATCGTTTCTTCTAATTGCTTCGACGATCGCGAATGTTGCGTAAACAGCGAATTCAGATTAAACGCGAGACGTAAGTTTGAATAATTCAAAAACATCGACCACTGATCTAGCAACCAATCAGCGCGTCCTTTGCTCTTTCAATTCAGTTGCATTCTTTCCAAGTGTTTGAGTCGGTCGCGGAGCGTAGTCAGTCTTGGATCAAATTCTGGATTTTCGGTGTAATAATAGTATTTTAAGCTGACTTTTCGAATCTACTCACCGTTCAGAGGGGCTGGGTCTTCTATCACTTCGCGGCCATGTGAGTAATTACACCATAACGCTATAAAATGAAAAATGAGAAACGAAAAATGAAAAGTTCAGCAGTGATCGATTTCGTTCTGAGTGCGCGTGAAAGTACATGGACTGATTCGTAAAGTTCATTACAAAGCTGTTAAAAAGAATCGTTTATAAATGTCGGAACAAAGCATTTTATGCACAAAGAATGATATGGCCTTTTATTCTGTCACGTGCAATAATCGTAGAAGTCATAAAATTCGAATGGTTCCCAATGTTCGTGCATGGATTCACGCCATTTTGACGTTCGTCAATCCACTTGAAACAGTAAGGGGGAGCGAAATGCAAAACGAAAGTGGATGTTTCATAGTATTTAATCAACAGGTCGGGACATTGTACCTTTATAATGCTAAAAATGAGTTTTCATAGATTGTGTCGTTTTCATATGTATAATACCACTGTTGAAGTGGATCCTGATATAATACTAAAAAATAATTGGAAATACTTGAAAAATACTCTTTGCAAATGATAATTCTTAGAAATCCATTCTCTCCGATATCTTTCATCTCTACCATACAGATCTCTCTAACATCTACGATAATTTCGGATTTCTTCGTTTACATGTTTTTATACAGAGAATTAATCACAAAAATTGTTACTTTTATTATGACGGCGTTATTGTTAGCGGATAAACGCATAGTGGTGGTAGAAATTCTTTCTTCTTGCCTCAAGACGACGTGCCACTATAATTTACAAAACAGTTTCTCCTCTTTAGCTCCTCTCACTTTCACATATTAAAAGCCCATCGACGAGTGCCAGTTGCGTATTTAGAAAATCCTCGAGAAAATATCCATGTGTTTGATACCGCGGAATTATACGTTCACCAAACTTTGTCGTACAGAAACTTCTTATTGCGTTTACGTCTAAAGAATCACTCGAATCGATACCCGACTCCCAGAAGCAGCGTAATCACAGTTTCTTAACCAGTAGGATATAAAAATACTAAAGGGAACTAAGGGACGCAGTAGAATAAGGATGTAAAGCGCTGAACGCGCGAGGAAAAAGGGGATTACGCCACGCTGACTTAAAACGAGAATGTGGCCGGTAACCAGCATTAAACGTAGCGGCATGTAAAAACGCTATTATCCATTTCTCTTATAAATAATTATAAACTAGGTCTGCTTTGCATTGACGAATGACTACAACGATTTCCTTTGTTTCTCATTCTCCCGTTCCATCCTTGCTTTCAACACGCATGCAAGATTCATAGGATCCTACTCGTAGACACCTAGTCGATTTAATTCGACGCCAGAGCTGTCGACGATGGTAACGATAAGAGTGTTGTCGATCGAGGACAAGAAAGAAGGGCGAAGAGAAAATAAATAATAATACGAAAATATTCACCCGCTTGTTGGGGTAAACGCTTGACGCCTTGCATACTCTCCTCTTTTGATTCAGAAACAGCCTTAACAGCCTTCTTTCGTGTTCCTTTCGAAACGGAATATCGGTGAATTAACTTTCGCACGCGGGACGCGCGCACCAATTAACGCGTTATTTCTTTTTATTATGACTTACTTTTAAAGAGATGGCAAACACGCCGAGTTCGTTAAATCAGATTTGACATTTACCGAACTCGTGACTTTTACTCTCGCTCGACCCTATCGCGGGTTATCTCTCTTATTTCTTATGTACATATAAACAGATATTACCGTAACAAGGTTTCCTTCTCGCACAGCACGTTTCAAAGGAGAAAACAATCGTGCGCAACGCGTTAATCAACTCTCGCGAGCATTTCTCCATAATCGGATAATCGGATAATCGTCTATCCACGTGAACGGAATCATGCGTGAACATCTCGTCGCGTGATTAACGAATCTGTCGCCCGTATCGAAGAACGGTATAATTAGACGACTTGGTTCAACGTTCTCCAACTTTTTCAATGAAACGTTCTTTACAAGAAGCTCCGTTATAGCAGTCGTTTTGTAAACGAGACTGCGTACGCATAATGGATAACGTGTATTATGTTAAAAATATGAAGGGTCACTGGTTTCGATAAAACCTCTTCACCCGAGTGCCCCGGGGCCGTGGTATCTAAATGAGAGTCGATACACGTTGGGGAAAAAGAGCGTACAATCTATCCATGAGGAACAAACGTATCGAAAAAGTATTATAAACAACAATTAAATAAAAAAAGAAAGAACTTATTGGTCCGATTGTCGATAAAAAATAAAAATCTATACAGGCGACGCATCGAATTTTGCATATAAATTATACTATAGTTCCTTGAAAACAACGGCAGCACTGCTTGTCGGAGATCAATGCTGCTAATAGCACTTTTCGGTCGATCAATTAAAAAGTAGCGACAGTATCGTTACTATTCGATTAAGAAGATAGCGATAACATCGTTATAAATTGGTAGATAAGGATTTGAACGATATAATCTTCGTGAATGTCGCGATCGACACTCGCGTTTCCTTTCTTCATCACAGTACCAACGAACAGATTCTCGCGCGAATACAAATGTTAGAGTTTTCGGAAACTAATGAGTTGCGGAGCAACGCTTCCCCCGGCTAATCGGATGGCCGGTTAATGGAATTAACGGTCTCCTACTGCGTTCCGCTCGTAACTTGCTCGTAATAAAATAACGATAACTCGAATCGTAGGATTCGTTCCACGGGCCGTTTCAATACGTTCTCTCGATTTGACAAGTAAAAATCCCGAAGATCCTTTGGAACACGGTCAGTCTTCCAACGCGGCGCTCTCAAATACCGTTGTTACCATTCACCGTGGTCCCGGTGCCCAAAGTTCTCTTCTGGATCTCCTCCGCGGACGTCTGGCCGCCGAACACCGGCTCGATAGTTTCCAAGATCGATTTGGAAGGGTGCTTGTCGAGGTGCGTCAGCTCGATCGGAAGATAGATCGTTCGACAATGGTCAATGTCCGCCCGACAGAGTGGACAACGCTCGCAGCGCCTGGCGCAATCCAAACAAGCCACCGCGTGTCCACAGGGAAACAGGGCGGTGTCCAAGCTGCGATCCATGCAAATCCGACAGAGCATCGCGTCCAATAATCTTGCCAGACATTCCCGAGATTCCTGCGAAGTCAAACAAGAGCCCAAACGATTACAGCTGTTTTCCGCGCCTCCCGCCGGTTTACCGTCCAACTCGCTCCAGTTGCCGCGTATAATTTGTCCGAGTACCTTGCACTTGGGATCCTCGCAATCACCGCAGTCGTGCTTTTCCAAAATTTCCTTCTCCTCCGGCAAGCTGACGGTCGTTGCTTCGCAGTACAACGCGCGTCGCGCATTGTCGTACACCTCTCGGCACGTTCGGCGAATATCGAACACGTACTTTTTCCCTAACGACGAGTCCTCGTTGAAGATCGAGATTATCGTGCCCTGGCGAATCCAACGAGATCAGTGTTGCACGCTGCGCGTAACAGTTGCGCCGAGCAGGCTTAATAGGAAAGGCCGGGATTTCAACTTACCTTCAAATCTCGTATAAATTGAGCAGTCACCGCGCTCCTCACCGTCTCGCAACTGTAAAATGCGTGCTTCTCCGTGATCGCTCGGTACAGTCCGCTGGCAGATTGACTCGAATCCAATTTAAAGTTCAAGGAAGTCTCCTCGCCGTCGAGGGAAAGGTAAACCAAATGAAACATTCGACGCTGAGACGTTGCACTCTGTATGGCCGTATACGGTATGCTGGAAAATAAAGAGCAATATGTAGGTACCGCGTGCGTACAAGTTGGAGGGCTGCCGAGGGATTAAAGTTTCAACGGAGCGTAGATCGCAGAAATTCTTTGCCAGAGGCGCGGTAGATTTTATTGAAAATCTCAGTGCCGAGACTCCGACGTCCGGAGACTGCTTTCAATGAAATATCATTCGCCCTGTCTCTCCCGCTGTTCCGCGAAGTGGCGGAACCAGGTTGCTCGTACCGAGGGTAAATGGTACCCCCGACTACGAGTCGATAGTCTCTATACAGTCGGATATATAGAGTAATTTGTTACCCGAGATAATTGTGCACGCGAGCACGTTCAGCTTAGCGCGGACCGATTGTTTCACGTACTTTTGCGTTTCCTCGTCTTCGCTGCGATAAACCGTGATCCCGTGAGGTCCAACTCCGATCATGGATACGCCGTTGTAACCGAACTTGCTGTGAAACATTTCCTGACCGAATGTATCCAGATTCGATATGTCCTTGAGCAGCCAATATTCCGCGGTGGAGGTTTTCATGCCCTGGATAAAAGACGAACACCGATTATTATAATATTTATCGCGCGTCTGCAAACTGACAGCGAGCGCGCAATGGGAACGATTGAAAAATTGGCCTTAAAGAAAGGAAGGCGACAGCTGTCGATGCGACGTGCAATTAATAATGCCGAACCTTGATTTCTTTGTGCTGCTGAACTATCCGGTGCAGAAAATCCTGAGGTTTTGGCTCGCACTGTTCCGCCGGCTGTATTTGACAGCACTGGGAATAAAGTGCATGCGGCGGCGATATTGCATCGTAATCACCTCCATCGGCTTGCGCTATCAGAGCGACCAAACGCGCCACGGAACACCAATCCGAGACCTTTAATCTACCCTCGACCAGCTCCAAACGAGAGTGCAAGTAGAACTGATGCCTGCAATCAAAGGAAACAGAAAGAATCATTAGAGGCTGCATCGACACGGTCGGGGCGATTAATCGCGATTAAGTTGGAAACGAAAGCCGACTCATCCGCGGTAAAATACGGCGCCAGCCACCAGTCGGCAAGATTGATCGCCTTTTCTTGAAACGGCAAAACATTGCAGTATTTTCCAAGAGAGAGAGAGAGGGGGGGGAGACTGCAGCGGGCGGTGATAAATGTTATTAAACGCGGTAGACTATAAAGCAACGTTCGACGATACGGCAAAGCCACGTGATACGCGTTTGTTTATTTCCACGATTACTTTTTAGCCGGCCCAACTTCCAGCACCAATGGCTGCCGTTCAATTCGCAATGCTTTTATTCGTCCCCGTAAAAATGTTGAATAATCGAAGTATCCGTGGTAATCCCGGTCGGATAATACTCCTTTGGAAAATGATTTAGCCGAGGCTCCCAGCGCAGAGGGGGGGAAAATTTATCGTCGGTACTTTTATCCAGAGGGGTAATAACGTCGCGTGTCGGCCAGGCTGGTTCGGTTCTCGGTCCGAGCTATAACGCACCGGCCAACCACGAAATACGGCTACTTTACGAATCCGTTTCCGCGGTTGCTTTCCGCCTGACAGTTACATTAATGGAAAATGCAACAGGAGATCCTGACTGACAATCCTTAACGTGGCTGGGTAGCTCGCAGCCATCAGAGAATTTCATTTGTATAGACATACTTAGACTGTGGACAGTAAATCGAGGCGGAAGCGTTTGAGGAACTACAACGGTGCGGTTTCGTGGACGTCCTTCGCTGGCCGAATTTACTCGGTGATCGAGATCGACAGAGTTTCCACGAGCTTCGTCAAATACGAGTCGCGTATCGTTAGAAGGCAAACTCGTACGTAAACTCGGACGTCCGAACTAGCGCAATTCCGATCGACTAACAATGACAAATTAATGGATCTCCAACGGAAATGGAAGCTCGTTTATGGATTTATCGGTAGAAGGAGGAACATTGAAATTCTGATTGAGCTGCGTTCCCGTGGAATCGTTGCTCCTTCGCCGTAAAGTTTCCGCCGTTCCGCAAGAAGATAGAAACGTTAGAATAGCCACGTGGCTATTTGCTCGGGTGTTGGGACGGGCTTCGACCAGCGAGCGAGGGTGAGACACGATCCTGCCCGAAACATCGTTCTCGCCAGATACAACTTATCGCCGGTCACAAAGTTCGATATGTGCGACCTATAGTAGGAAGCGAGATGGAGAGAGAGAGAGAGAGAGAGAGAGAGAGAAAAAGGGGGAACTGAACGGACCATGTGACATTTGTCATCGCGAAGAAGATATTGGTTCCGGGCGAAGTTGCACAACAGTGGAGCGAGTGTGCTCGAAACTCTGTCGGTGGACGACTTATTGTTAACAACTGCGCGAAAGGAAATCCGCTGACGGAAGCTAGAGAATTCCGTGGCATCTTCCGCGAGATCGTGAACGCGATCTCGCGAGTATTCTCTCTTATTTGTCTTCGATAGATGATTCGCAGAGTTAGATATTTGCCCAAATAACTCGCCCTGCTCTTCGTATTTTCCTTTGCCTTCGCTTTGCGCGCTCGCAACTTGGTTGTCAAACTTCTAGTTAATAAAGTAACCGCGAGGCTCAGCGAGAGGCTGAACGTTTCCGGAAAGCTGCTTCCGCGTAGAGAGCAGCCTCGTTCATCGGAGGACGCGAGTTTGCGTTTCGATTTAGCGAAACGTATGTCGGATGCGAGTTCGATATCGTCTCTAATCGTGCGTGATCGTTCGCTGAGTCGAACTTTCTGGCTCAGCGTCGACCGCAGAATTCGCTTTGTTCGGAAGCGAGGACAGCGAGCAAGCTGCGAGCAACGACTGCGTTCTCGCGTAAGTAATTCGCAGCCGGGTGGGGTGGTTTCGTTCGGTCGCGGGTAACTTGAAAGCGTGCGTTTGTAGCCCGACTGCTCTCTATATGCCCATGCTACGAATTGGATAGCTAGTTACAGTTAAATCGCTTTCTTGGCTAAATTGGCCAAGTAACTGAACTCTCACAGGCGGAAAGTAGAATAGGCAGAAATGAAGGCTCGCACCGATCGCAACGAGGACCGTGTCGACAGTACGCCACGGCACGGCACGTTCCGCTAGATATTTGGATTTGGAAAGACATAAATATTCAGAGGGTCGTTAACTGATAATTTCAGCGTTTATCGCGGTGAATGGATTTTCAATGGCCCGCCGGGTCATTCGGGCGCGACACCGTCGGGGCTCCGGGTGTCATCCGCTTTGATCGATAGATGGCTTTCAACCAGGCGTTAAAGTACTTAGATTCGACGCGATGGAACTTGCTTTTCAACCGATCGATCTCTTGTCTTAACTTTGCCCGCGATTCGATCCTAGTTTCGGCTACGAGCACTTTGCGTCCACGGTGAACCTCGCCGCTAACAGGGTCCACGCTATATGTGTGTATACTCTCCGAGCTCTTCATTATGCAGGAACTTGAGTACATATTCGTAATCTTCCAGCTACTTTCGGTTGCTGCTTAACCGAGAAACTCACTCGGAGATCTCGCAACGATGCTCTCGTTACACGCGCTACCTCCCACGTAATCTGCAGCTGTCGAAATACACTCGACTTCTTTTCTGTTAGATTTCCTAGAGGTTTCTGGCTACACGGGCACGTGCGATCGATCGGTATTTCGGCGATTATGCGACATGGCACGGACACCAATGTTAGTGTTTGAATTTAATCTGGATGCTACTGGGAACACCGAACCGTGGAACTCGATTTACTCGACGGAATTCAATTCAGAAACTCCGATTGTATCTCCGTTCCGAACCGATACCGCCGTTACGGCCTCATTTCGCCTCCCCGCAGACCTCGAGGAACTCTCAAACTTTGCCATCTCGCGATTGTCTTTGACCACTCTTGTTGCACAAACGCCCCAACGTCACGATTCGGCGCCGCGGATCGTGGTATTCTCCGCGCTCCTCTCGCAATCCGTGGAAACACCTTTTAAATAGCTACACTACGGGTGGGATGTTTTAATTGATTCGTTCATCTCGCTGTAGAGAACGATCGCCCACTTTCTGTAACGTTCAACAGGTTTCGCTTAGAACTTATGGACGTTTCCCTTTCTTTCCTTTCCGTTCCGCTGTTATCGCAACCGTCGCGCCAGCCACGGTAAAACTTTTATGCCGTGGCCGAAACAAATTTCTACTTAGTTACACGTTCCTCGACAAGAGAGCAAGCGAGACGATAACGTTACGCTACGCGATGATAAGAAATCGGCTCGACGCGAGTGCGCACTTCAAAGTCAAATACGCTTTCCCGTGAAAATTCTGAGGTGAAATTACCGTAAAACTTTTATCCGCGATGTGAACGGTTAAGGGCAGATGGGTATAACTTTGGCGGTGCGAGATTCAATGCAAGTTTCTCGTTATACCGCCAGATTACAAAGCGAAATTCATTGGGAAAGTTGAGGTGAACGAAATCTCGAGAACGCATTCCCCGTTAACCACATTTTCGTGCGGTATGACCATTCCTACTTTCGTTTTTTCTGTCTCCCTGCTTTGCCTATCCTCGCGTACTTAGAGTGGTGCGATGAATTTCTGCCGACCAAAATTCCCAAGCACCCAGCACAACGTTTTAATTTCAACAAATTTTAGTTTCGTTCCAATCGAGTTTCATTTTTCTCGTTCAATACTCGTTAATTAAAAGCTTCTCTTACAACCGATGCAATAACTTCCCTAGTGTTTCATTCGAACGCGACACAGCCACTCTTCCCTAGTGTTTCGTTCGAAGGCGACACAGCCACTCTTCCCTAGTGTTTCATTACGCGACTGATTAAATTCGTGGCCTGATTATCTTCGTTGAATTCGCGTCTCCGTCGTCTGCTAAACCCTCCGAGGAAAAGGGATGCTGCTTAGAAAGAGAACGGTAAATATCGATAAGATGGGGATTTACGTAAAGTATGGTAAAGAGGAAGAATATTTAAGAGGTCGTTCGTTAAAGCCGAAAGCGCAAAAAGTCTATACAGCCAGGCGCAAGTAAACCGGAGGAGCGTTTAACCCCCCGGACACTGTCTGCAGGGAACAGCAAACAGCTTCCAGGTATTTAAAAATGTTTACAGAGCTCCGGGGAAACTCTGCCTGTGCGGGGAGCAGTTTAATATGAAAACTTCCCCAGAAGGGGTTAGCAGAAAGTACATATAAAACTTTAATGGTTTCACGATCGTTCCCGCCTGCAAATTTCCCTCGCATCAGATTAGGGTTTTGCGAGTTTTACTTCGATGGGTTTTAAAGATCGTAAATTATCGACCGAGATAATTTGCAGAGCATTCAGATACGGCTCGAGTATCCGGATAAATTTGAACAGCACGGAACGTAGCTTGGTTTAGCGAAGTTTCCCGTGAGTTATGCACGCTTGAAAAACCTGATATCAAATGGACAAATCCGGATAAACTGCGTTCCCACGAGTTGCGGAGCTCTGCATTTTTAATGATGCTCGCGCACGTGAGAGAGCGATCCTAAGTGTCGGAGAGTGGATACGTATAGCCCAGCGGCGGAATTTATAGGCGGGATATAGAATCGGTTAGCAATGGGTTTGGCGAATGCGTTTTCGGTGTTTCGCTAAATTTCCTAAACAAACGGGAGGACAAATTTATGAACGCGCAGGAGGATATCCGGGCGTTTCAGCTGGTGGCTGGTGTTGTTCGAAACGTAAGTTATTACCGAAGTTCGCGCTGGTTACGCTTTTACGCGCTTCCAAACCTCCGTTCCCCTCTTCTCCCCGGAGCTTAAGCGTGCCAAAACACGGGAAGCTTCCGTTCGGGTTGAACCGATCCAATGTGTTACGGGCACGGCGGTAACAATGAATTACTTATGTCGGAACCACGACCGAGCCGTAATTCGCAAATGAGCTGGCGGAATTCATGCTCCGAGACTAATAAGAGGCCAGGAGTCGCGAGAACGAGAAACATCTCGCGCCGCGTCTTGTTTCGCTGAATTATACAACACCGGGTGCCCGCTTTCCTCCCGTCTTCGAGATTCCGCCGTTCGCCATGTGTGAGCAGTGTCATGGCCCAACAGCGTCTTGATCGCAATAAATTATGCACTTGGATCCGCGTTGGAAGGCGCGCGAGGCTGAGCCTTCTCAAAGTTGGCCGACCGAGTTTCGAGTGGGCATCCATTCGAACGCGAGCCCGAAGATCGCGAGTTTATGCAGCCTGCACTCGAGCCGAGAGGAACATCCTCGAGTCCTTTAGGTTTCCAAGTTACGTCCTCTTAAGGTTAAGCGCGAGACGCTCGTGGAAATTCTGGCGAGAAGTTTCAAAGCTTCGCCAGCTCTCGAAACTTCTCTTCGGCGCTATTCCAATCGCTTTAGATCCTAAACGGATTCGTCACCCCCGAAAAAAAACCTGTCAATTGTCGCGTCCAGCGATTTTCCGAGCCGGGCTGGCTTTAACTTTCAATTATCTCGGCTGTGCTGCAGCGGCACCTTGTACGTTGGGAAAACGAGGCTGGTGCTTGCACGATCCGTAGCCCCTGGGCCGTTAAGCTGCTCTCGGCAAAAGGATCATTCGCGAACGAGTAACTCGAAATTACGTCGGGCATCGCTAATGAATCTACCGTCTAGCGCGAGATATCTTCTTCCATCTCGCTCGTCCTCGTCCGCTTTTCCGCCACTCAATCTCCGTCGTAAAATATGGAGACGCCATCAAGTAGGTAAGATGCAAAAGAGGACGGCAAACGACGTTAAACCGATCCGAGATTTACGAGGCTGAGGCGAACCTACGTATTGTCTCGCATCGGTGATATTGAATATTCGCGAAACGCAACGGGAACACAGCGAACTCGGTGTATTCGGCGACAATGCCATTGTAATAACCACTGATTTATATTCCTCGAAGCAAACGCCCGCCAAATCTCAACCCCTTGCCATTTCCGTGACTACGCTCTTTGTTCTATGCTTCCGGAATTCAGTAATTCTCCAACGCGCTACCGCATCGGCTGTATGTTCCCGATTCCTTCTTCCTTCTTTCTTTCACTTCGACAGCGTTCTTTCGTGACGCCAGGGCCTAGGGTGTTAAGCTATTTGTAGTCGTCACACCGAGCAGGGAACGGAGTTGGCTGGAAAATTCGAAAATGATAATCGGCATCGAGGATATTTCACGGTGCACGATTTAATTCTGACCGACAATTTTCGAACTTTTTCATGCATTGTATCGGCCCCCGTTCGGTGCGGTGGCTAGTGTAAATCTAGGAACACATGTTGCTGAACGCGAGTGTTGGTAGCGCAACGAACGTACGAACGAATTGGTTCGTCGCGTCAGCTGGTGCAATTACCGCGGCCTGGTCGCCGACGAATTAATTCGCGTGTCGAACGCATTACTCTCCACGCGTTTACCTTCGCCAAGGCCAATTCGAACGACCGCGATTAAAACGACATTACCTTTCGATCCGTTAAATTCTCCTCTACCTAAAGAACGCCCGCTCGGTGCACGAAAAACACTCGCTATTATATAATTAGCGTGCGGCCAACAGAACCGCTCGAGTTTACTGGCGACGACGCGCGACACGGTGGTCGAGTTTTCCACGCGACCACAGTCGAGGGGTAATTAATCGTCGCTTTTCACCGCTCCGCTCCGTTAACATTTCCCGACTTCGTTTACGGACCACCCTGTATAGTCAGCGATGATATTACGAGGCGTAATCAGCACGGCCGTGCCTCGACCCCGGCGTGCAATTTTGTACGTGCTCGCTCGGCAATCCGAGGGAGAGGCTCTTTCAGAGTTCGTGATCGATCGATCGATCCAGCTGATTCTCAGCCGCCCGAGAGATTCTCTCCGCGATAGAGAGGATTCTTTTCACGGAAGCAATTTTCGATTCAACTAAATCCAGTCTACCGCCACTTTCCATCCTCAAGCCACATGGAAATATTTTCCGTCCACAGCCAGTTCCACCCAACTTTCGAACACCTCTAGAAGATCCCGTTTCGCAAGACCGAGTCCATGCGGGCGTGGCGTTAATCGAGGGAGCTTCGTCGGCGCGCAATTGCGCGAGCTCCGTATCCAACTATCCGACTACCGAACTGGAATGTAAGGGACGTTTTAAGAGGAAGAAACAAGGCTGTTCTTACCTGGTGGCTTCCTGTAGCAACAGGTGAGGCGGTACCCAAAACTTGACCCTCAACGCGAACCTCAGAGGCGCCACACCACCGCCAGTTTGCCTCTCTATGGGGTTCCTCAGGTTCAGCCAGAGTTCTTCACTTTTCGCGTTCTGATACTTTAGCCCGAAGTAATCGCACTCCTTGCTAATGCCCAGACAGTCACAGGCCTGCAACAAACACAGTTTTCATTTAATACGGTCCATTAATCCCTAGCTTCTGTGTGCGTCTTTATGGACGACTCGTTGACTCGATGATATATCCGCGAGCGTGTGCAGCTTTGCTATCGGTCTGTTCGCGCACATGTCATCTCGTGCCATTTTTCCCCAGAGGCCGAAGTCCGTCACGCAACTGATACGTGTGAATCTGCCTTAATACGTTCGGAAACCGCGGACCGATTCGCGGGATAAGAGCAACGCGGTCGAGCAAAGCGGATAATAAATTGCTGGCAATAATTTAGAAAGTTAGCTCGCCACCCCTACTGGCCACGGCTCTCAACCAACCGCACACACAGATACGTATGTCGGTATCTCTGAATGGTGGGCAGTCGTTGCGCGCAACGTATCTTTTAAGTAATACACTCTACGTACTGTCCTACAAAAAAGCCAGCAACTAGAGCACCTTAAAGCGCGCGCGATATGCATAGGATCTACATAGATATATGTAGAGGGCTCCTCTGGCCCAATCCAATTGTTCTGTTTTCTACGCCACTTTCTTCCTCCTCGCGACAGATGAAAACTCGGTCACGTGCGTCGCGATAAGGAAAATTCACGGTGAGAAGAGAGGAACGGGGGAGGGAAACTCCCGTTGGCTCGACGGTAATAAATTCTCCAGCGTGATGTCAGTCTGGCCAGTTTTTGCCGACCAAGGAAACCTAAAGGAATAGCCCACCGAAAAGAATTATGTATCCATCTTGCGAGCGTTTGTTCGCGTGCACGTCGCGTCTAGAGACGAGAACGTAAAAGCTCGAACATACGGGGGGAATATTCTCTTTCTCTGTTCGTCCCGGTTCGGGGGTGGGAATCGGGAACAACGAACGTTTACTCGACTACTCAGCTCTGATTAGCTCGAGAATCCGTAATGTTTCCGAGCCTGTACCTACTTCTTTCCATAGGAATCGCAAACTGCACGCGAAACTTTAACTCCGAATACTTTTATCGTTACCCCAACTATTTGCGCGCCCTCTCCCCGAGGGCAGTCCAAAGAATTTGCGAGGAAAAGGTTACTGGCCTTGAGCAAATCCTCGGGCCGCGAGCAACTTCCTATTTAAGTCTGAAACTTTAACGTATTCTCCATCGCGATACTTGAACCGTACAAACCATCGCGTCTCTGTTCAGCACGGTGCACGGTGTCGCGCTCCGCCTTTCACCCTTTCAATTTCTTACACTGCCCTCCCCTAACCAACAGACCCAGCCACGAACAAGCTGCGCGCATAGTAGCACTGTCAACGCGATGACACGTAGGAATGTTTCGGTGAATAGCCACGCGAGAAGATAAGAGAGGATTCTTTGACAACACGCTACAGTCGGTCCTGGTTCTAATTGATATTAATGTATCATAATTGTACGCGCATTCGAGGCACCTCTGAGAGATGCAGGCAGGGTTTTCTACGTGGATGCAGTTTGACGCGGAAATGCAGCGCTCCCCTTGCTCCGATACACATCGCGCAGGGTGGTGCTTCTTTTCATGAATATTCACCGTCGACGCGGCGCGGAGGACCGTTTTGAAAAATCGCCGACACAATATCTTCGGAGAGCGAGCTCTTTCCCCGAAGCGGAGACTGAAAAGTGGAGGTGAAAAAAAAAGCGGAAAGTGCGAGCGAAAGACAGGGATTTGACGGTGCGCCGTCGAGACAGCGACGAGGAAACGCTGCCTCGGTTTACAGACACCAGACACCTACTACATGCATACATACTTAACGACGGCGTACCTACTGCCTCTGTCACGACATAGTCTCTTCTTCGCTGGGACAAAAAACAAGTTACTTACGTAATTACGAGAAAACAATTGTTTCCCGCCTGGCGAGCAGATACTCTATGTCCCAACGAAAGAGACCGTTGGTAACCGCGTAAAACGTGCTTGGCAATTCCGTGGGAAAACAATCCGAATTTGGAGCAGCTCTACTACGGCTGCTGGATGCCAACTTTTGCCTCGCAACGTACGTAGAGAAAATTACTGTAACCTGAGCACATAGAGCACATGGAACGTCTTCCACCCACAGTCTCGCTGAAGCACATTTTATTACAGCCGCACACGCGTCAAGCCAGCGTGCATCGGCGCTCGCACGTGCACGGTTTTACGTTTTATGCCTTTTATGGTAACGTGGCACGGGGAAAACAGCGCCGGCTCGAAATGAAGCAATTTGCATTCGCTGCGGCTAAATTAATATCGCAGGCGGGTCGAATTAAATAAACTCGTTAATCCGACGCGGCGCCAACCAACAAACGAGCCTCGTATTGTTTTGCCGGCAAATTTCTCGACTTCTCGGCGACGAATAACGCGCGCTCGCCCCGCCACCGAAAAACGACCACCGAGTCCGGAGCACCGACCTTTTTATCCCCGCAAATGCGAAACGCCGTGTGTGCCTGCTCGCTTATCGATTTAGCGGTCGTTACCATTAAAATTGCCGTGGAAAAATGCAAATGTCCAGGTGCGCGCGCGGACAATGGCGCGTTAACGTTCTCTGCTTAACGCGGGTACAGCTTTCTTCCAAATATTATTCGAGATTAGTTTTCGCTCGAGGAGCTCGCCGCTGACAATGTAACGAGATTTCGCCTCGCAGTTTACGGAACTGGATTCCCAGTTCCTTTGGTCCGTGACACCTCGATACCGCCGCAACTTCCAACGAGAGGAATTCTCCGTTTCGCGCGTCCCATACGTGACCGAAGTACCTGATCGCGCGCAGCGGATGCACGCCATTTTCTTATTTGCCTTCGGCTCTCGTGATATTTCAATCGGAGCGCGGCGCGCGGTGTACGAGAGGATTCCGGGACGTGGGAGATCGGTGACCGCGGGCGCGGGTCACTGTCGTCACTTGCAATTAGTCGAGGAAACCAGAGACTGCAGGAGGAACGAGGGGAATAAGAAATGGAAGGGAGTTATTAGAGGCGGCACGGCGCGGCGTTGCAACTGTTCACGCAACTTCTACCTACATGTTTCCACGGAACTACGAGCTCCAAGCTGCTCTTCCTCCGACTGTAAATCCAAGAAATTCAGTTCTCAGCAGGTGTAGCCATAGGTGGTCGCCAGCTACGGAAACGACCAAAGTATTTCTCGAGGCCGAACGAGGCGCGACCTTATTTCGTACTTCCTGGCTATACTCCAAACGCTAATAGATGGATACTTTCCGACTGCGAACAATTTCGAACCACGGGATCGCGATCGCCGAACAAACTGGCGCCTTTCTTCGGCATCGCGGCTCGGGGCGCAAATATTTAAAGGCTGGATAGTTATTGCGAGCACACGACGCGAGGCGTCGAAGAAACGCGATAGGAATTGCAAATATGGCGGGCCAGCGCGGTGCACTGGCCTCTTGGAAGGCCAACTTTGTTTACTACGCTATCTTGTAGGAGGAATCTCGCTCCTGGCTCTCAGGGGCGGCGATACCGACAAAGAAGCCTCGCTCTCCCAACCATCTGCCGATTACGAATGAATCCCCTTCGAGGAAACCACAACCATCGCACCTCCTTATCTGCCGACGAACAAATCTTCACACCGATACGGCTTCTTTACTCCACCGATGAAACCACCTTCCCACGGCAATACGGAGAGGATGGACACACAGGTTCGATCAGCAGCTATTCGCAACATTCGTCCCTGATCAGCTGTTTTTCTCTCATTTGCACCGGTGTATTTCCACTGGCAACGTATATAGTTATATACATACCGTGTTGGCACGCCCTCGGTCAGTCGCTTTTCCTTCGCATTCTTTGTTGCAGTCTACGTTTCCATTTGCACCCCGTTCGTTATCCGTTGTTCATTAACCCCGATCATATCGAGGGTGCAAAGGCGGTAAACAAGGATTTCAAAACGTCCACTCCATTGATAGAGTTTCCGACGACACAGCGGCGGACTTTCGAACAATTATTGCCTCGTATCCGATACCAGGGATACGACAGCAGAGCAGCATTTGACAAACTTTTATTCCGCTGTGTCGAGCAGGATTTCATATGTCGTTCTTTTGTCCCATGCAAAGGTTTGCTACGTCCAAAGAGCTACGAGCGCGGAGAACGCACTGTGTGGTCGCTGTGTAATAGTCAAACGAATTTCCTTCCAGAGACGTATTGCTATTCCAGCAATTCCAGCGGTGTAATGGGGTACGAAGCGCACAAAGCTGGCCGACAGGCTTGAATTTCCACGAATAAATCGTTCTATCTTTGCCGGGAGGGCCTCTTTGTCGCGTATCGACAAGCTGACGTACGAATCGAATTGTACCTATGCTCGGTCCACGAGAAAATTTATACCGCGTGGACTTGGCTTGGTACGTTGGAACGTTGGGTGGCGAGCTCGTGTACACTGTACACCAAGGGAATTCACTTGCATTCGAGTGAATGGCCTC
The DNA here is from genome assembly GCA_944738655.2 of Andrena hattorfiana. Classification (NCBI taxonomy): domain Eukaryota; kingdom Metazoa; phylum Arthropoda; class Insecta; order Hymenoptera; family Andrenidae; genus Andrena; species Andrena hattorfiana. The sequence continues at coordinate 662,347 of OX122894.2, forward strand.
TGGCTTCCACCGGGTACAATACCATCCAATGGGTTTCGCTGTTACAACTTCCAGCATGTCGAATTAACGCAAACTTCGCTGATAGATGAATCGGTATCTTTCACTTTCGCGACACCGATCGTTAACGCGCGCGCGAGTTACTCCGAATTAGTCTGAACGCGCGAATAGATGGGATCAAAGAGCCAAGCCGTCCGGCATCGCAACTGCTCGCCCCACATTCTATGGCACGCTGCAGCCAGAAAATGGTTTTGCAACGGTAAATAAAGAAAAAAAGGGAGCGCAAGCCGCGTACCGCTGTCCAAGAATTCCTCCACTCGTCGACTGGAAATCTTGCGACAAGAATCGCAACTTCTCGTTGTTCTCCGGCCATCCCCCTTCTCGCTTGGTCTCCTCTCGTCTGTTCGCGAGTTTTTCTCGAGTACTGTCAAGCTCCCGATGGACGACGGCTTAATGACTGTCGCATAATCGAGCTTCTTGAAGAACGGTAACACGGTTCGCCGGAGCCCTGACCACTTCGGCACGTACCGCAACTTTTTCGTAGCGCGGCCTCGTGTCCGACGCCTTACCTTCCTTTTCTACTTTCATTCTGCTTTAACCCCTTGCTCGTCCCTGCTCCTTCTTGCCAGCCGACTCTCTTTGCCGACGGCTGCTCGAGAGGGTCGTTAGAGAAGCCAGGACAAGAAGGTAAAAACCCCCCGTAGCTGTCCCTAGCTTTTCCTCTTCGAGCCGGGGACAAAACCACTTAGACCATGATTTTCCACGCGATCCACCTATTCTTCTCCCCTGCACCCCTCGTCGCTCTTCACCCTCCCAGGCGTAGGTTCTTTCCAGGCCGCGTTCTCGAAATGCCCCGGATTACAAAACAATCGGTTGATCGCGTTATCAAGGTAGGCGACGCGCGGCGGGCGACGGGGGACGCCTGACGGTATTCGGTAGCCTGAAAAATGTCGGGAATCTCTAAACGGATTCCCCTCCTGCAAGTATCTCTACAGCCGTTTGTACGCCACTTTGCACTCGGATCACGAAGCACGAGAGAGATTTGTCGCGCGTTTTAAAACTAAAACGTTTCCATCCCCGACGGAATATTTTCCTACCGGACCGAGGGAAAATTCCATTTCCGTCCGCCGGTGATAAATAAAACGCGAGATCCGAAGGAACTCGCGCTAAAAGGCGGATGGATATGTAATGCCGAGAGGCTGGCGTCGACCAGCAACTTGCAGCAGGATTTCCCGAGGACTCGTTGGACTCGTTCGGGTCCCTATACGATAAGAGAGACAGATCGTTGCGCGCAGACAAGTTTCAGGCTGGCGCGAGACTCGACCGAGGCGGCTTAAGAAGTTCGCAGCCAGCAAACATCGAAATACTCTTCCCTTTGTCCGAGGAACAATCGGGCCGAGCCTTTGCTCGCGACTCCGCTCGCCAACGATCGCGCCTGCCAAGTGGCTACGAGGAATCGACGGAATAATTATGGAAATGAATCATAGACGAGTTAACGAACAAAGTTTCCGTAACTCCCGATGACACGTATAGAAGCACGGATTGGTATGCGCCTCGGCGAACGATGGCGTTCGATGGAAAATTTTTCGCCCCCCACGGAACCGCCACCTCATTTTCCACGGACGAGGCATTATCCCGCGTTCGACTGGCTTGTTCCCCAAACGTGGCTCGCATCAATTTTTCCCCGCTACTTTCTTCTCACGGTGGAAAAGTTTCCAGTCGACGCGAACGTCTCTCCGGATGGCTGCTAGAGCACACGTACGTAACAAGCTCCCAAGGATTGCAACGGTGCTGTTTCCCCCTTGCCCTCTCGATTTCTCGTCCGTTCGATCCAGCAGCATTTTTGTCGCAACAGATACGTGTCGCGATAATGCCGAGGGCACGTACACACGCACAGGCGGGCACGGGCAGAGGAGCGAGGCGAGAAGTAAGTCGATGGAGGTGGAAAAGCTAGAGAGAATAGCCAAGGTGCGAGGGTCGTGGCGTACTGGTTTATGCGAGGAAACAGCTACTCGACCGGAAATATGATAGCAGTATCCGCTCTACGGTTCGTTCCACCGACCCTCCCCGTTTCCCGTCACTTCTTTCTGTCGCTTTTCCCTGGTCGAGTTCAATAGGTATCGACTTTGCATTTAGTACACCGATACAGCTCTTTTCTTGGCTACGGACACTAGCTGCCGCAACATGCTCGCTATACCGCGAGTATTCTACCGGCACGGGGGGAGTTTTATCCTTCGAGACTCCCGATCGATGTTACCGCGCTATCTGCGACTAGGAAGATTAATAAGGAACGCGAATGGTAGGTCGATAATTGGCATGTGTAAAATTCACGTTCGCAATGGCAGCGGCGTTCGAAGCACCGCGCGCAGGTAGCAATGCCAATGGTCTCATCAAATGATAGTTATCGTTTGGCTTTCCACTACCGATGTTGCCATTGTCACCAACGATTACGTCCATTGCATAACACCCGTCGCTTATGTAATACACGCTGTTATTTAAGCTGCCGGTTGCACAATCAATTACGCGTTGCATGTTATCATTCTTTTCCCTATCATCCTGTCCAAATGATACGGAAATTTCAGTGAAAATGGGACACGGCGGATAAAACCCAACCGTTCTTCCACACGCGAGAAGCGAAATGAACGCGGCGCGCGGCAAGCTGGAAATACGAATACTCGTTACAACGTACGTACCCACCTCGTTTTATGAATTTCGAATTTATTTTCCGGATTGTTTATCACGAAGTAAATATTAGCCCAAGGTAGATAACTGTTCATTCAGCGGATGGTCCTGAGCAAACATTTTGTTTATCAGCGTCCAGTATCTCCATTGCCCATATTCATTTTTAGTTTTCTGCCACGTCCGCCGATCCCCCGCGGGCAAGAGATGGAGGGAACGCGTTAAATTCATTTATCGGATATGATCGGATTCGACGTCAAGCACTTGTCAATTATCCAAGCCGCGTGCAAACGTTCGCGGTAAATAATGAAACAAGCATTTACACGGTACGAGCCGGTTAATTAGGACGACGAGCGTTTACGCGGTACGAACCAGTTAATTAGACCCTACCCCGCGTCTGCCAATGTGTGTGAGCGGCTAATTAGCCCCGACAACGCTATTTGCATCGTCGCTAACTGCTTAGGCTAACAAAAAATTGACGCGAGACTCGAGGAGAATTTAGAATAAAGGTCGCAAGCTTCGACAATTATCTCGCTCCTCGTTTCCTCGAAGAGCTCGTCTATCAATTTATCGATGAAATACCACTGACGTGGGCGGTTTTTATTTGCTCCCCGAGCTTCGTAAACGCTTGTAGCAGAAAGTTTGAGGGCTCGATAAAAGGAAAACATAGCGCGACGAGGAAAGTTTTGAGTTCCCTTCGTGCAGGCACAGTCCCTTTCCGGTTCCATCCCCAAGCTCACTTCTAATATATCGACGACAACCAGAAGAGATTTCTGCGCCGGAAAATTGGCCTTCGAGATAGTTCTCGATGACGCTCGACGCTCGACATTTCATTTATCGAGAAGTCGTGTACCTGAATTTCTGCGATCCCGAAATGGACGAAGCGAGTCGGAAAGGAGGAAAGTTTCTTTCCTCGATAAGAACGTCCATTTCTCGGATTTCTACAGAGAAAAATCGAGTGTCCCCCCCGCTCCCCTTCTTCCTAGGTATACCTACTTATTTCTCTACTCCAATGTATCTTCGAATTTAATTTGCGAGTTAGAGCATCAAATGCTACGAAAGCATCAAAGAGACGAAGAACTCTTGAACGCGGTCGCAACTTTGAGACCGTTGCCGATGAAAGAACGTCACACTTTGTCCTTCCGTCGCTTCGAGGCAAACTTTCCATTCGTCGGACATTATCATACGTAATATATGCGATTCAAGTGCTCCGTAAAAAGCGCGACCGAAAAAAAGTTTGAACTTTCTCGTAGAACTTTCTATGAAACACATTGGCGCGCGAACCAAGAAACGAGGAAGAAGGAAAAAACGGGATGCTGCGGTAACGCCCGTGTCTCGTTAAACTGTCTAATTAAAACAGTATCAGATCCTCGGCGTGTGCACGAAACGCAATTAACATCGGGCCAGCGATGCGGCTTAATCAGATATTTTCCTCCCAGCGGAGCGTAGGTACACACGGAACAGCATTAAAAGCTTTATTTAGCATAACTGCAGTGGAGATATTTCATTCGGCTCGAAGGACAACGAGAATATCGATGTTACCCAAAGTCGCAGGCAGCTAGCGTATGACAATCACGCTTTCGCAACGTAATTTTACTGGAGGAGGCAACCCTCCTCCTCCTCTGTTTCCTTCTTTCCGCCTTTCCGTCTTTCAACGCTCGTATTTCACGCATCGACCTCGGCGGCTTTCTGGCCCGTCGAGCTAACAGCGCGCGATATTTCATCCTTGGAGAAGTTTCTTAAGTGCAGCGCCGTTTCGAATGCAGCCAGCAGCTCGCGAAGCGAAAGAAAGAGTCGGTGAAAAGAGTGTAGCGTGGAAAAGCCTCGTTCTCCTCGATAGACCGATTTTTGGTCCCGCCCCGAAGTGCTCGCCAGCTTTAAATTCGCGCACACCACGATACACCGAGTGCATTCGACCTAGGCACGTTCCTTGATCGTCGGCGAAAACGCGTGTCGGATTTCCATAGATTCCGCCGTCTCGCGGGAGCAAGATAAACGAGTGTTTCTTTCGCGCTGAAAATGTCCAAGCGCTCCCCGAGCCCGTGAAATAATTCCGATATTCTCGCGCAACGGTATATGCAGATCGATCCTACGATTTCCATACCGCGACTTTAATCGAACCCTTTCAGACTTGGCGAGGATGTGCTTTTATCAGAGGTTCCTTGAAAGCCGAGCGTCTCCAGCGTCGCTGGCTGCAAAAGAATACAGAGGGGTATCTTGTTCCGCCTCCCTAGCCCACAAAAGAGACGCTGGGAACGAGGGAAAATCTCTCAGCGGCCCGGCATGCTAACCAGCCAGCTCCCCTTTCTGACTTCCAATGCCGACGATTAAGATCCAAGGGAAGGCTCGTCCAGGAATTATCCCCTTGAGGATAAGAGGGTTTAGAAACAGGTCTTCCTTCGATGGCAGAAGGGAAAGATGTACTATAAGTTACATATATAACAAAAGTGATAATGTAGCAAGCAGTTTCCGAGTTCATCTACGTTACATTCGCGAGACCAGTTATCTAGCAATATTTCCTCGTTTTCCATGCTTTATTATTCATAAAAATGCTGGATAAGCCAACCGTGTCGCGTATTGCTTTATATATTTTACACTGGCCTTTCCATATTACATGGTTGCAATTGTGAATAATGTGGGCAGATATTCCAGAGGGAAGGAAGTCGCGTAGAACAGCCAACATTTCAATGTATCGAGAGCGGTAAGTACATAGCTATTGTCACGCGGAGGATTGGAAAGGTAGCGTCGAGAAAGCCCGTGTCTCGAATCAAGGAGCCGACCGAGGCGGCAACGTAGACAGGAGGCAATAAGATGTAAATCGAAGCGATAGGGAAAAAAGACACGGGAGTTTACGAGAAAAAGAGGTTCGAGACACTTGGATGCATTTATTCGACTCGGATGGAACGGACGGAATTCGTGCTCCTCGCATCGATGTACGTATTTTGTCTTCCCCAGCGGTCCATCCGTACACGTCCAAGCGTACCTTCACCCCGAAAGCCCAGAGAACGCCAACTACGCTCCCCATACGCTCCACTCCGCTTTATCCCAGCACCCCTTTATCCCTGACGTGACACGTTTCTCTTGGTTACTCGCTAATTCCGAGATACAGCTGGAACAGCAGATTACACACAGCTCGGAGTTCGCGGGTCCATCCGAAATTTCCATGGAATTCCAGCGAGTGAGTCGACATTGCGCCTCGGTTCTACTCGCGGTTGCCACGTGACGAAATCATTGGAACGGCAATCGAAAGAGAATCGTCGACGCGCGATAATCGAGCGAGCCGAGACGGAGGCGAGCAATTTGGACGGCGCGTCACCCCTCGGCTGAAGACCGAGACCGAGGAAGATTACAGGTAACCGGTCCCCGACTCGCAGAAAAGCGATAATCGATTTTATGAGGCCTTAAGTTATTTCGAGCCGAGCAGACAGTAAGAGGATTCCCTCGTATTTGCATAATCTGTTGAAGGGGATCCGTATTGAAGATGGAAGGTCAAAGAGCTCTAAGCGCCTTTGTCGTGTTTCAATAAGGAGGAGCCGCGAGGCTGGCTTAATATCGAATCTATAGGAAAATAACTTAGCTGCGTTCAAGATTTAAACTAGCTCGCGGTTCGAGACGCTACTTCGCGGGGACTCGTTGGGGATGTCGTGTCACAGTGCCACGAGCGAGCGAGCAACTCGGACGATAAATTAAAGTTTTTTCATTGTCACTGCGGCACCTCTCGTATCTGACGTACGAGCAATTGCAGAATAGTAGTTGGTCGTTCGCGGGGGCAAGCGGAGCGCTATTCCGGGATTAATGCGCACTTCGGGCGAGCTTTCGGTATGCATTAATTATCCCGTCTAATCACCCTGGCAATTACGCAACACAGGCCACGAACCGTTCGTTTGTCTCGCCCGCGCCCCCAAATCCTGCGTAGCACATTCCAGTAACCGAGCCGTCTGCAGGCGAAACACGTTCCCGCGATTAATACCGTCGCGTCGTCGTTAAAAAACAAGGAAATTTCGTTACAGCCACACGGTTTAGCCAGCCGTCGATACCGTGCGATTCAGCGCACGCGAGAACAATCTTTTCCACCGCCTTTACTTCGGACGTCAGCTCGGTCGAGTAAATAACGAGACCCGAATATCATTTGAATTTCTATCTTATTCAAATAAACCAGCCACTCCGCTGGATATTATTTTCACAGTGCTTTATTAGCTTAAATTGCTGCTGCAAAAAGCCTGATAAAAAAGAGAAACGACTCGGGCACGGCGTAACGCGCGGATACTGGTCAGGTTCAATTTGCATACACGCGTTAGATGAAATAAGTATCTAGGAAAACGTAAAAATCAGTGTGATAAATCTCCTTTAGCAAAGTCGAAAAGCTATCATTTTGTAGGTACTTAAGGGGACTACTTAGGCAGTCGTTTTCCGTGAAAAAAAAGCACTTTCTTTTTAATGTATTTGTAAAAAAATGAAAGCAAATCCAGATGTATCCTTTTACCCAGTGTTTGTTATTACCATAGAGATTGAAAAAAAGTTGGTATGAAATATACATGTGCTTTAAAAATGGCAGTGCTGGCTGGTAAAGATTTTAACATTCTTCTGTGGTTTCCAGGTAATATTGGTCTTATAAAGTGACGTAATCCAATTTCAAGGTGTGATTCTTGTCTGTGAAATCCGTTTCCCGCTGAAACAATAAAAACTAAAATTAAAACAGATTTATTAATTTATTTGAAAAAATCGACTTTTCGACTGCCTGGTCCCCTTAAGCCATCACACTCGAACAGAATCTACTCCGATAAGCGTAAACGGACAATAATGGTGGAAATAGAGGGCTTGATTCGATGTCGTGGCAGAGTTCAAAGGGTAGCCAGCCTGTCGAATGGGTCCTGCACGTACTAGAATTAACCAGTCGGGATTCAAGATGAAAACGACTGGGCGAGAGATTAAACGAGGTATATAATGCCTCGTACAGCAGTTTCCACTGGCACGAGTCGTGGATGCATACGGTGACGTAAATGTATCGCTTTGAGAGCACGCTGCACGCTGCACACATAATCTCTCGCACCCATACGCGAGCAAGCCGTCACCTCTGACGATGCGAGCGCAGAATGTAAAGCATACGAGTGCCAGTGAATTAGTCGAATCGCACCAAATAGTACGTACACGATACGCATTTGCCCGCGTGAGTGCTAATTGGGACGGCTTTGACGCACCAGTCGCTTATTTCTCCAACGAAACTCGATAGATTAATTGCAGTTTCGCGCCAGAGTAGGCGCGACAGAATTCGTGTCGAATCCCTCGCTTAAATTTCACAGTCGACAGAGGGAATCGAGTGGAAGAGTCTATCGACTTTCGTTGCTTTCTCGATGGTTCAGAGGTGGGCCGTGAATCGCGATAGGAGTAACTCTGGCTCGAGAGGCATAACGACAATTTCATAGGAGAGATGGTGGGACCGACCCAGTCTCACCGTTCTTCAAGAGCCTTTCAAACGTATAATACACAAGTTTTCCCAACGCTTCGGCTCGTTGCCATCCTTCGAAACGAAGGACACCGTGCTCGCTCACCCCTGTCTCGTGTCCCTGTTTCAATTTTCTGCCGCCGCGCCGATGTAACTACGTTTCCAATTGCAGTGCTATTCGATTGATTTGCAGGGCGCGGGAAAGGTATCTCGACGCGCAAAACAATCGTCGACTCGTTCGAGTATAAATGGGAGCGTGTCTCCGATGCCTCTGGCTTGTTACGCGTCTCGTTCTCCGTCCAGGCGAGACAAAAGGAAAAACGGAATACGAAAACGCTCGCTATTGTTCCCCCTTATCTCGGCGGCTATTCTTTCGTTGCTTCCAATGCAGAATTAGTCGAAAGAAAAAAACACCGGGGAACAAGGGACACGCCACCTGTTTCCCTCTTCTCTCGTAGTCTTGCGTCTCCTCGCGAGAAGTCTATTCGAAAACGTCGTGGGAATCGGACGCTGGAAAATATTCGGAGACTTCCGTCGTTTCGTACTTCGCATCGGAACTTCCTTCTCCCCAGTTGGAAGCAAAACCAGTCAAGATGCGGGGCAGGCTCGGAGCCCTTGGTAAACCGCGTTACATCGACTGGATTGATCGGTCCATCCGCGATCCCTCGCCCCTCTCCTTATATTTTCGCAGTCCTGATTGATTCGTCGACCCTTTATATGTTCAATTTACGGTTCGGAAGGCACAAACTGTGAAAACTTCTCGCACGAATGGCGACAAAGGGCGACTGTTTATCAAGAGTTTTCAGGGGTTTTCCAACCCTGTCGCTCTGTCACCACACCCCTTTGACGGCTGGATAGGTTTGGAAGCGAAACCGACCGCGTAATTGTCGATACGCGGCGCTTTCGACCAATTGAAAAAAACACAGCCGAACAACCGCGCTTTTTCCCCTTTGTGTCAACGTGCGCCCATTGACCGTCGATATCGATCACAACGCGTATTTATATGAAAGTTCGGGTCTGAAAGAGAAGAGAAGAAGCGACCCTTGACTAGGACGCGCGGAATTTCGTTGGAAAATGTGTTTTGCTTGAGCGATCGTCGATGCGAAGTGAACTTTGAAAACAGGTGTGGCTTCGGTAGGGTTTCCCGCCGATTCTTTGCACGGCAGAGCGCATCGGATCTTTGCTCCACTCGCGAATCAACGTATTTTCATCGGGTTCGTGCAGACAAGGGTTGAAAGGGAAGAAATAGTGCAAGAAAGCTTCGATGCCCCGAGATCGAACACGGCAAACGGAGGATTCCCGGAAGGAGATTTTACGCTTGGAAGATTATCTACAAAAGCTTCCTCGCTTTCCTGACTCAACCTCCTTCTCCTTCCTCCGACGAATCATTAGCGAGGAAGGAGAATCCGCACGCGAGAAAACTCGGAGAATTCCGAATTCAAATCTCCTAGCGAAGAAACTAACAAGCTTGCCAAGGTTGACCAATCCACGCGGAACGAGCGAGCCAAGAAACGCAGGGTGTCCGACACGTTGCCAGAGGGAAGCGGGAGCAGCGACGGACGGAAATACGGGGGTCTATCGAGATGTCACTAAAATGGAGAAAAAAAAAGTTGGATCGATCTGATCGCCCGAGGTGGAAACTAGTAGGAAATTTACATTAACGAAATAGACAGGGCTATCGATTCCCGATCGTCGCGCGAGCAGAGGGGAAGGAGAAAGAAAAAGAAAAGGAAGCGAAGCCGGCATGGGCGTGGAGAGGGAAAAGAGGACAGGATAAATCGAGGCAGCGCAAGCACAACGGCAATCCAGTTAATTGAAATCGAGGTACATCCTACGGAATTCACTCCTTTTCCCTGAAATATGGCGGAAGCTGTTGAAACATCGACGCGGATTGGTCTACTGTGATGCCCCTGCTAATTGAAATTATTAATTACCGAGATTGACACGCCCGTTTCATTGTCGTTTCCCTTCGTGCCGTCTCGTTATCTTGCGGACGGCGTTGAAGAAGCGACTGCCGAAGGGGAATACTCGCGCACCGTTCGGCACGCTGTTTTATCAGAGATCAGTCTATCGGCGGTGATGCGCACCGGCGAATTAAATCTGTCAGAGCCTAGCAGCAAGCTGCTCCATTGTTTTCGGCAGACGCGTGGTCGCGCAAGCGGAAGGAACGGTTATCGCGGACAACCCGGGAACCATCTATCGAAACTCAGAGGGGTTGGGCGGCGAGTAATTGAAACAGCACGAACGGCGCGCGCGAATGGAATTTTAATATCGCCGCTGAGAAAACACCGTAAATTCTGCGGCCACTGTGCCACCCTCAGATTTCATGCTGCCCTAACAGCCGCGCAAGGGGTCGCCATGCGCCTTGAATCTCTCCCTGGAGAAATCAATCGTTTAGGGTAATTGAATTCTGCGAGAAAACGCCAACACGTCTGATCCCTGTCGACCGTCGTATTCTCCACTTCGATTACAATACGCTCGGGGAAACTATTCAACTATTCAACTATTCAACGTCCAATCGCGCCTGCTTCTTTCGCAATTCGCACAGTTCGCGAAGACAGTCCGTTAGGTATCGAACTAAGTGCAAGATTTCTACCATCTCCTGTTCATCCTCCTCCCCATCTCACACACACGCGTCTTCTTCTTCGCCGTGGCTCGAGTTCATGCACTCCACACGTTAACCCACCGCCGGCACTAAAATATTGAAGCTTGGATTAAAACCTACTCGGAGGATACACGATAAAAGAGACCGATGTACGGTTATTACAAAGGCCAAACGGTACGAAACAGCGAGTTAATGCATCTACTCGCTTTTAACGTACACGGTTTTTATACGCTCGCGATCGAGGCTGATCTCGTTGAAGAAAAAAGGCTCGCTTTGCCCGTCGCGATCCTAAAAGTACGGAAACTGCATTCTCGCCGATGCGTCTCTCCAAGTTTAATACCAGGATAAACAAAGTTATTCTCGAACCTTTTTACGGAACGCTTCAAAGTACGGGACACAGCTTAAAGCCACCGAGTTCAAATGAAATTTATGAGGCATTTCACGGAAGTCGATGCTCGGGGATATCTTTACGCGAACGAGCAACAGCGATTCTCCCGCGGCGCTTCGACGAATTAATTAAGAAAAATCCTCCTCCGGTTTATGCAAAGAGCGTTCATGTAAAATTACAATTTCACACTCGACTCGCTTTATGAAATTTCAAATCAGGCGTGCCACGAACTACCGGAGCACCCTACCTTTTCTTTATTAAAACTTCAAGGGGCTACCGCTTTACCTTCGTCTACTTTGCCGTTTAATTAGATTTCAAATGCGATCGGCTGCTACAGCTTTTATCGAGGAATAATATTGTGCTCCTCTTCGGCGCTGCACCGCTTCAGCAGAATTGCGACGTTGGCCTGCGCTTCTGGACACGGAATGGCCGACACATCCCGTGGTGGATCGTTCGCGCAGCGTGCTCTTCGGCACGTGAGCTTGCGGAATCGAACCTCATTACGGACTGACGATCCAGACTCCGTGGTCTCTTGCTATAGACACCGATAGGCCTGGCCGAGGTCTCGATTACTTGGGTATTTCGTGCTCTCGAGTATCACACGGGAATGGCGTATCGATAGCCCTATTCGAAACAGTGCGAACGGAAGAGAAAAGGGGCGAGCACAGAGACGCGAGGGTTCTAAGGTTGCTGGACGGAAAAGTTAATTTCAGTTAAGATTATGCTCTGGCTGGCAAGCTACGGTCGGCTTGCTTATGCGCGAGCTGGTAACCAGGAAAATAGCGGCATAAGCAGCTTTTCGTATAATAAGCCATGAATTACGACCTCGCGTACTCGAGAGCTGGCTCGATGCAGGAGGGAGAGACACACATGCACGCAACTAACGCTAATTATCGGTCGCCTAATTGATATATTCCATGCGATAACCTAGGCAGCCGAGCCACTTTCGAAGCGAATTTCGACAACGTATTCGCGCAGCCAGCCGAGAGAACATCGATTACGCGCAATCGAGCTCCTCCTCTATCGCGCCTTCAGATTATATTCAGCTAGCTGGCCATTTTTCCATTTGCCTGTTAATCGCCGAGTCATTGACATTAATCGAGCGGTGGCCCGTGACACGGCTGTGGACAGCTATCGCGGACATTGAAACTGTCTACGAAGGAATGTCGCGGATGTCAAGTTCGAGTTAATCGTGCATGGTCAAGGTTCCCCGCCGAGACTTTTCGCGTTACATATGCACATATGTATGCATGCCGTTGGCAAGTTAAGGGGAAATCTAAGGTTAAATGGTAGCTGCTGGATATCGTTAGCGACGTGGCCGTCAGATAAGAGACCCGCACGTGTTTCCTCGCAATTTTTATCCCCGTGAAATCCGCAGGAAGCTTAGGAACCTAAGTAATCGCGTTAGTTATACGGGGCTTAAGCCGAGTAGCGCCTCGGGCAACAATTTTTTTTTTTCTCCCTTGTTTCCCCGAGCGGGCGAAATGATTTTTCCCTGGCAAGGTAATCCGTAAAAAGAAATTGCCCGAGGAACCTCTCGGCCTTTTGAGAATCACCACCTTCGCTCCGTTCGATACCGTGCTCGCCGAAAAAACTATTTAACCGCAAACATATTGCTAAGCTCGTTATCTCCGATGCCAATAGAGACATGGTGTTTCGCGAAATGGGAAAAATTTATTAACAGCTGAAAATTTGTCAGCAGCACGCAGCCGCGTTTCAGCCAAGTAGCGATTACATACAATGGTTTATACGGGATTACAGGCAAAGAGGATTTGTTGAAAATTTACGCGTACGATGACAGCCGCACAAAGCGTCCAATACAAAATATATGGTGAGTAAATTCAAATACCCCCGCAGCTGCTATTATATCCAACTACGCGTCGTTGTTTATGCCCGTGGAATGTCGCGAAATTGACGTTGGACGGCAATTTTCAATTATTCCGCCGACAATGCGAGCTGCGAGCATTCTTTCTCATGGAATACAGGCTATTTAATTCGATCAACGCCTAGGGAAACGAAGCTTAAACGCGTCGCGATCCTTTATACTTTATAGCTTTATACCGAGAGCTCCAATTTCCGATTCTCCGTTGGACGAGCTATTGGAGAAAGTTCTAAGTCCCCTATCCGGTTCCGCGTCGTCCGAACCCCGCGATTTATCCGAAATTTGCTGATCACCTGGATGGATGGCTGGAGCTCGAAGCAGATGAGTTTATTTCGCAAAAAAAAAAGGCTCGGGAAGCTCGCTGTTTACTCGACTCGAATCACAGGCCAACAATGTCGATCGATTTCCACGGGGCGTTGGTTTTATTGACCGATGCTCGTCACGGCTTTTCAACGCGATTATAGAGAATAGCCCCTCGAGCTCCCCTCGTTTCTCAAACACCGAATCCGATTCGACCTTTTGCCCGATCGATTTCAGTGTCGATGCTCCCAGCTACCCTGCCACTTTTTCCTTCTTACCGCGCCACCGCCAATCCGAGATTTTAAACTACAGTTCCCGTTCTCGGCGAGGATCAGAGGATTCTTCCGCGGCGCAATTTTCCGACGCGCAATCTTTCCGCGCGTTTGTCCTCGCAAGAGCGAATGGGACTAACAGCGAAGAGAGCTCGGGGAAGGATACCTACGCAGCGGCGGCGACGGAGAGAAGAGAATCCTCTTGACCCAAATATATTCCGCGAGATGAAAATCAGATCTCGCAGCTCCGCGCGATCGCTAGGATATGCCGAGGTTAGACATCCAGGAAACCCGTCTACCGAGAGACGAATAATTTTATATTCATGACGCTGGCAAATGTACTTTCCCAAGATTTACCCGCGGCGCGTCGCCTCCAAATCCCAGCGTTCGATGCTCTTCTTCCCGTTAACACCACATTTGCCTTTCAATTTCAATCAACGCCTCGATTCCCTTTCCTCCAATCCATCGATCGTACAAGTTACTAATCTAAGGCTGTGATTACGTTCAGCGCCCAATTCCCTCGACTTTCTACCGCGTCAGAGTACCAGCCGATTAATTAACGTCTGGAAGTTCAGCGCTGGCAATCCGAGCCTCGACGATACCGCGAACAACTGACAATTTCTGCAGAAGTAACTTGTGTTTCTAGCCACGGGCTCCTTCCTCCCGCGCTCCTCGTAAAACACAATAATAAAGTAATCTCGAGACGAAGATTGTCCTGTCTCCTTGGCGCGAGGGAAACGAGTCGAGGAAAGGACGTTTCAGGCGGAAAGAAGGCTCGTGGGAGAGTGGCACGGTTGTCCGTCGCTGAGGAACAGGCTTCCGGTAAACCTAGACAGAGGAAGAAAAATGAATTATTCGGGCGCCGTTTGTGAAAACGGGCATCCACTTGATGGATCCGTGGGAAAAAAAAAGGAGCGAGTGGGAAGTAGCGATGGAGGAACGTCGACGACGGATCCGAATAGGGTGGGTCGAAGCAGTCGTAGTCGATGCCGCGAAGAATAAAAGGGAAGATACGGAAAGAGGCAAACGGCAAGCGGTGCAAGAGAAAAGGAACGATCTGATCGATATCCGATGAAATTGGCTGTCGCCGTCGTGGCGTAGCGAAGGGCACGTGCCATTTTTCTGAAACGATCGGCCCGGAGAACGAAACGGCCGCGACGGAGAAAAGGAAAACAAAGAGAGAAGAGGAGAAAGAGAAGGGTTGAAAAAAGAGAGCCAGTGGGAAGGGAGAAGCAAGGCGCAAATGGAAAATTGTGATCGAACGGATCGACGCTACGCTACGCGCCATTCCAACCTACCGGAGTGCTTGGCCCCTCGCTTCCACGCTCGCTCGTTCCCTTTAATGAAAGCAACCGGACGAAAATTTCGATTGCGTTCCACTTCAATAATCGCAATTATTGCTTCCGCCGTTAATTAACTGCCGCCGTTTTAATTGTATTTCTAATTAACTCACGGCGCGCGACCACCAAACACTTGCGATCGTCGCAATGCCTTGCGTACACGTTTCGTGGAAACCATTTTGTCCGAACGAGATCGCTTTCGCGTTCATGTAACGTCCCTTTGAACGCTTTAGTTCCTCCGGAATTGGTAACCGCTTCGTCCCCCGCCTCGGTAGCGAGGATGCCAAAGGGTGGGCCGAATCATGACCACAGTTATCGCTACGACATTAACGCGGTAACGATAGATAGAACCTGAGTGGAGAATTGAATGGATGCGATAAACGAGCCTACATACCTACATCGAGTACGAATAGCAATCGTTATGACGCGGCAGGCCCGATGCGTGCATACGTTTATCTGCTCGCGGCAATAATCGCGATCGAACAGCCCTCCGCCCATCTACGCCCGAAGGATTTATAGCTTGAAATTCAAAATCCGCGCGTGTAACTTGGGCCCTCGCTAACAAAAGAAGTAGGGTCGAGGAATTTATTAACGCGAGAAACAAACGACTGCGTGTCTTTAAGACTCTGAACACTTTCCCCGCGAAATACCTACAGGCTGGGAATTATAGGGAGCCGAGGAATCTCTGGGGAGAAAACCCTTAAGGTTCCCTCGGTTCCGCACCAGTGCGACGCAGACTCCCGCGCACTTTTGCAAAACGGAGAGGAAAGCGGTAAAAAGGGGAGCAATTTCAACCTACTTCCATTTGCTTTGTCGAAGCGCGGCGTGCATACACTCGTCGCTACGCTTCTCGTACTTTACCGCGGAGCCAGGCATTTTCCAGGCGCGACACCCACACCGTTCTCGCCCCACTTTCGTGCGTCTCGTCGATTCAATTAGCGATAAGTTAGTCGAGAGATCTCGCGACAAAGATCCTGCTAAATTATGCAACCAACGAACCAGGCGCCCGGGCCGTAAGAAGCGGCCAAGGAAACGTGGCAAACTTGGCGTAATTTATCGGCGCGGAGAGAGAACTGTCAGCCGGAGAGGGAATCGTTGAAATCAGCGAGCGGCGGAGCATCGGCGCGTCGCTGGTGGGAAATTGTAAGAAGCAAACGAACTCGCACCCATGCACAACGAGTAAACCGCGAAAAAGTTAGCAGCCTTTTTCTACGGGAGCTTAGCTATTACTCCGAGGGATCGTTGCAGCATTTCTAGCGTGTTTCCTGATATTTTATTCCCACGAAGGCCGACGCACCGACGAGTGCGTGGAATTTCAAGCAGCTTCCATTCTCTTTGTCGCGCACTTTTCCCAGCGCGGCTCGCTTTTCGCGAGTGGGCCCATCGTTTTCAACCCATCGTCCCCGCGATTGCTCTCTGGTACACGCAGGGAGCCAAAAACTCTCCTTTGTCTCGTGCTTGCGCGAATACGCGCGGCTCCCAGAGACCGCTGATTTCGTGGCTGTTTCCCCGAGACCGAGGGGATAACTTTTCGCGTGAAACTCCAGCGACATAACGACGGTATACCTCTCTATTTTTCGCGAATAGGCAGACGGGAAAAGAGGCAGAGCGGTGGAAAAAGTCTAGAGCCTCGTCGCAAAATAAAAGGAAGTCGAGTGTTGCTGCGCTTCGTATGCACCGTTGCAACACAAGACGCCCAAATTGCCAGCCCTCGGCAAAAAACAATTATAACTTGGAATGTAAACGCGAGCCCCGGATAATTAAGCCGGCAAACAGAAATTCGCGCAATATGTGCCAGCTTTTTGCCTGCGACGGAAAAGAACGACGAAGAAGGTACGGGATATGAGAGAGTGCAATAGGCGCTCTCTTAAATAACGTACACGGAAAACGAATCGGTCGTTTAGTATCCACGGGCCGAACAAATCTATGCTTGAGCGATAAAGCAGCCGTAGAACGGACAGCTCGTTTGTTTCCCCGGAGAGAGGAATTCAATAGATGCCTCGCGGGGTTGCTCGTTTAATTCGACCAACGGTAATCGCATTTTCGTGGGCCACTGCTGACGAACCTGTGCACGGTTTCAGAAACGGCGAACGCAGTCACGTATGTTTCGCTGCAACCGGTTAATTTAACGACACCGACGCCTTTCCCCCATTCGATCGCATTGTCCTCCTACGTCGTATGTAATCATCTGTCGAAAAGCTGGTCACTGCCTCCGAACAAACTTCGACAGCCCTTCGCCCCGTTGCTCCGCAATTATACTCCAGACAACAGCCACTTCGGAATATGTCGAATCTACTTCGGAAAGTTTGCTTGCCGAACGTCGCGAGAAACTCGCGTAACATCTCGCAACGTTCGGAAGAGGATTTCGTAGGATGTTTGGAAGAATACGAGGGTTCTTTGAAAGCACCTAGAGCCTGGAAACAGTTAAGTGGCCCGGAATTAAGGAGTGGTCGCTCCGAGCGTTCGACTTCGACTTGCCGAATTTAAGCGGTTCTCGACGTTAAGTGCAAACAGTTACGCGTCCCCAACGAGTGGTTTCTTCGATGGACCGTCGTCAACTAAATCCTCAAGCTTCAGCTCGGCAAAGTTTCTTTCCCTCTGGGCTGTTGGTTTTGCTCTGCTTCTTTTTAACGCGGCCGCTGCCGGTGAATTAACGTCGACCGCGGCCGGGCCCAGCGCGGCGCGAGCAGGTGCCTTTTCTTTTGCTTTTCACCCCTGCCGGCTCTTGGATATCCGGGAAAACACGTCGGGCTTCAGCGCCGGAAACGGAAACAAGAAAAAGCCACGCCGGGAATCCACCTCTTGATCCGGAAAATCCTTTGTCCCCTCCCCGATCTCCGTTATCCCCTTTCTCCTCGTTTCTTCTGTACCGCCTCGTCCCATTTCGCCCCGTCCCTTTTTGCGCCCCAGGCGAAATCTCCAAGAATTTTCATCCGCCATTCAATGCCTTTTGCCGTTTCGTCTTAACACCGCGCCAATTCGTTTAACAAACCTGACTGGAATGGAGGCGAGCCACGGCGTGGCGGTCCGCTGCATTCCGTTTGCCCGAGGGTGCGCTGCTTTTCCTAAAGGACGCGACTAAAACTGTCCTTGGAGCTGTGATCTGGCGAGTCGAGGGTCACAATCGCGTCGATGAGTCGAGCAACGACTCCAGGGGGCGTAGTGGCTACGAAAAGAGTAGAAACGATTGAAATTACGTTTATTACAGAGGACTACATTTTCATTCTCCGTAAAATTCACGGACAAAATTCTTGCTCGAGGAAGAAGGGGTGGAATCAAAAGGGGCATTCGATGCGTGTTGAGTGGATAAAGTTTTACGAGCTGGTAAAAGAAGAGTGACGAAGCGGCGGCCTAGCGGGGGATGCCGTGCAACTAATATATCGCCTAGTGGCACGGCGACTGCCCGTCAAAGAAAGGGCACGCACCCAGCCACTTCTCGATCCGCTCCTTGCCAGAAGGGAACGCTTTTTAAATTCCTCGCCCGTCCACGAGATTTACACGATAGAACTTGAAATCGAATATTCGTGTCCAGGCGGGCAACTCGTTCGCGCGCAACCCCGAGCATTAAGCTATCGCGTTACGCAAAACATCTGCGTGTCCCGTGGAAATTGCCACTCTCCACGGCACTATCGGGAACACATCGATTTCGCGAGCCGTTGCGATTCGAAAACGAAAAAAAGAAGGGGGCATTCTATTACGCGTGACAGACCAATTTGCGCCGCTACGAAATGCATCACAATTTTACGCTCGTCTTTTTCACGCGACGCAGGCGAACCTGACACGGCCA
Organism: Andrena hattorfiana; assembly: GCA_944738655.2. Classification (NCBI taxonomy): domain Eukaryota; kingdom Metazoa; phylum Arthropoda; class Insecta; order Hymenoptera; family Andrenidae; genus Andrena; species Andrena hattorfiana. The sequence goes on from OX122894.2 coordinate 681,040, forward strand.
ATAAAACAATTCCGTTCCGACCGAAAACAAGTGAAATCCAGTGAAACGAAAGAAAATAGGAGAACTGCAACGCGACTCCACCGAACGTGTTTATTAGTTTATCGACCAAGGAAGCGTTTACGTTCCCGGCAGGCATCCTCGATGGCAAATAACGGTCCGCGGTAGAAAAAGGGACAACACAAGTCGCAACGGAAACGCAAAGTGTCGATTCGATAGGCAAAAAAGCATAGGCTACCGTGAACCTGACGTTTACCATATAAGGTATAACAGGTTGGTGCGATCAGCAACCTGCTCCTTCCCTTTCGACGCACATCTACCGTTATTCAACCCTCTGTTTCATTCTTCTCGCAAGATCGGTGGCAGTGTCGATAGACGAAGGGATTCAAATTGGATTAGAAATTTACATGGATTTGGTTAGGTGCCAGGTCGAATCGGCGAACGTTGGAATATCGACACTCGACGAGAACCACTTCCCCTTTGGAAACCGCGTTTCACGTATTTCATCGCAAATCCGTGAAAATTGGATCGCCGTCGTTAGGGAGAGGGTGGCGAAAGGTTATTATCTTGTTACGTGCATTTGCGTGATCATCGAGCGAAGCTATCGTGCCGCATGCAGAGATACCCGACGATGGACCGGTGTTATTCAGTGTTATTATAATTCCCCGTATAATGAGCGCTGTAGGACATCGTCACGTAGCGATTTCCACCGCACATTCGCTTTCGAAATTTATAGAAATCCATTGCTCGCGCTATTGGAACGTGACTTCCGTTTTTTTCTGCAATAAAATTAGTATCCGGCCGGATGGACAGCAACTAGCGGTAAGTAATCCTATGATTTATCTCTTGTTCGCGCGCGTTCGCGGACTTCAGAACGAGTTTTGTAATCCTTCTTTAACGAACTAAATCGCGCTTAATTCGTAATGCCGGGCGTTTTTCACCTCTTACACGCTGTTTGCCGCTGCTCGCGCGGTAAGGTCCACCGAGAAGATTTCTTTGGTCATGCGTAGGTAACCGCGACGCCTAGATCTTTATCAGAGAATGCATTGATCAATCGATCGGGAAATGTTAGCGGGGGAAGGCGCGTTAGTTGGTATTCACGGAAGAGACGCTTGGAGAATCAAAGAAATCGCCGAATAATGGAGGCAAAGAGGAAAAGAAAGAAAGGAAGGATAAGATAGAAAGAAGGCTAACAAAATGGGTCACGTTCGACTAAGTTCGACGTAATTCCCTGTTGGAATGAGTTTCAATTAAAGCCTTTGTGAGGTACAGATCGGCTCGCCCGTCACTCGTTTCACCGCAATTAAAGTAACGATGTCCAGCCGTGCTTTTACAAACTTCTCGTACAAATGTCGCAAAAATTTCCAGCCGCCAGTGAGAAAGCAGATTGAACTTGCAAGCGATGGATCTTCCATTTATCCGCAAAGCTTCTTCTCGTAGGTTATCCCCTTTCGTCGCCGACCTTTTTCTTTTCTTTTCCAAGTTTCTTGTTCTTGCAGCGGTGGAATCCGATCGCGGGGCTATCGAGCCTAGGAAAAGGGCAACGCGGACGGAGAGACGGAGAGGACAAGAAATCTCGCGGGAGCAACGTTAAGAGAAGGTCGAAAGGAACGGGGGAAAGCTAGAAGTACATTTATCTTGCCTGTCGATTCGATGCTAAATGAATTCGCGAGTCAATCGATTAATCTTGCCGCAATGAATACCTTTCGCCGGAGGATCGCTTCGCTCGGGAATTTCCAGCGTCTCGCGCTCGAGTGTTTTTCTCGCTCGATACTGGCAGTCGTATTAAGTAATCTAATCGAGATAATGGAGCATCTGCGTAGCCCCCTGCGCAGCCCCCTGCGTATCGACGGGGATCGATTTCGAAGCGGACGAGCCACCGTTTCTGTTCCCATTAAATTCTTATCCGTTTAAAAATTGCTCGGGTGGCGCGCCACCGTTTCTCTTCGTTTCGAATCGCGGCCGAACAAGTGCCACGGTTTCGCAGCCAACGAGAAAAAGAGGCAGGCGCAGACGATGGCGATGGCTTGCCGTAAACTCCGAGACGCAAACAAAATTAGTCCCGCGAGCTCTTAAGAGCGGCGCGCTAATTAAACTCAATTTACGTAATCACAGTTGCCAAGAAGTTCCATCGTCGTTCGCAAACTTCCCTCTGTACGTAATTTCTAGTCTACCTAAGGCGGATCAGTCGATATCACCGTTATCCGCCACCTGCAAAAATCACGCCGTCCGTTACATCGTAGGTATTCTAGAGGAGTGCCGTCGAATTAATCGATTTCCATGCACGCGACCGCCGCAGCTCGATAACAATCGGAGGATTTTTCTTCGAGACGAAAGTGTTAGGAGAGAGTTGTTAGTTACAGGTGGTCGATCAAGTAGCTCGCGGGAACGCGAGCGAGCAGATAAAATAGCAGGTTACAAGTGCTGCAAACGCAACTCAACAGATCCCGGCAGAACCGGCTTCTAATTTATTAGCACTGCCATTAACCAATAGTTATAATTCATAACGAGCGCGCAAGGTATCGCTCCGGCATTATCGTAATTACACATTCCGCAGCGTAATGCGATCATCGATCGCGCCGATGTTACCGTAAAACGGTGAGTTTGTTATACGTCCCCGGTGCCCCTCTCTCGGCTTTGAAGCCGAACCGAGAGCATCTTCGAGAAGGAGGTCGCAAAAGCCTGTGTGCGAAACGGGGTACGTATGGATCACTCTATGCACACCCGCACCCCAGACCCATTCGGTTTCATTCCCAGACGACGCGACCGGTCCAATAGGATACGCATAAGCACATTAGTCCCGTTTAACACGTTCCACTAGCTTTAGCCACGCTATTGGTCCAGCCTGCGGTACGAACGTCGAATAATTGGGTTGCAGAGTATGTTTGCGCCGGCATAGAGGATCGCAGCTGACTACGAAGGGACGTAAAGGGAGATAAATGACAAACGAGCCTCGCTGCCCGCCGCGTCCATGCATCCATCCATCAAATCTCCCTATTACTTTCTACGACGTCCCGCCGATACTGACACTAATTACACACCAGCTACCCTGCTAACCGATCGGCCGAAATCACGAGCCGATATCCCGCGAGCTTTGCATTATTATAATAATGCGTTATTAATACGCAACGCCGATCAATGCCGCGGTTCTGTTGGTCTGCTCGAAAATCCCCCATAGCTGGGGAGCCAGGCGGAAGGGAGGCGAGGAGAATCAGCGTGTCTCGTTTGACGAGCAATAAGGGTGGCAAGACGTGTTCGTTAGCCAATCTAGGCGATGTGTAACCGAGGTAGTTACGCTGCGATGTCGGTATAAAGGAGGAACCCGAGGACGTGCCACGACAAAGCCGTACAAGCTTGTCAACCGGCCTGTTTCGGATGGAACACACAGTATCTTCCTGCTCGTGGAATATGTCGGAGATCTAGCCTCCTCTCCCTGTCCACCGCGATATCCACCGCGTATCCGACGGCACAGCCTGTTGGACGCTTCCCAAATTAACTAACCTCCAGTCAGAGGTCGCAGAGCCGACGCACCGTGCAAATAATTACCGCTTCCGTGGCCTACCCCTCGATTTCCATTCCTCCGCGAAATTGCTTCGCGCAGCCCCGACGTGCAGTGTTTCTCCTACGGGTAGGAGACTCCGTGTTTCAATGGATGCGGGCAGAAGATTCGATAGGATGGCAACAGCGTGCAATAAATAGAACGCCTCGGCTCCAACGCCCGCATGTCACATTCCCTGGCTGAAATGCTGAGGATCCGCGAAGTCTGATCCGCGCGGTTCCTTCGAGCATATTAATACCCGCGCAAATACTCAGGCTGCTGTGCAAACCGAAGCAGACTTTATTCGTGATTACGTTTCAATGTAAATAATTCAGCTGCCGACTCGTCGTCGCGCAACCACGCACGTTAATTAAGCGCCCGCTACATCGTTACCTACAAAGAAACTGACAACGAGAGGCGCAGCTCCAAGCAACGGGTCGCGTAGGTGCCGCTTCATACTTTCTCCGGCCCTCCTCTTTCGTGCGCTGACGTTTCGTCAGAGTGAACTGTGCTCCGAGACGAAGTCGGTAGCTGTTCGTGGAGTCGCTCGTAAGCAACGGTGTGCTTAGGCTTTGGCACGAAAAGCGCGCGTAACTTCGCGAACTTCGTACCGCAGCACACGTTTCGCTCGCGTTCATGGCGCGTTCGTTCGATTCCCATGCTACCGAGTTTCGTGGGAAAGACAATTCCAATTGAAAGGAAGCGTCGACGCGGAGAAACCGAGTCCAACGAAAGCTGCGTCCGCGAGACGCGTTGAAGGCGCGAAATGAGAACCGTGACGGCGGTAATTTTCCAGCTAACTTCGAGTTGTTGGGAAATCCTGGCCGTGTCGATATTTCGCTGTCCTAAAGTAAGAAATCTGTACAGAAAAACAAAAGCAAAGTAAGGCTTCGATACTTTTCGAGGAAAAGCGGAGGGAGAAACTAAAAGAAGCGCAAGGACGAGGCTGGAAGTTGGTCGAGGTGATCTAAAACAACAGTCTGGCGAACGGGGACCCTCTTTCTCCGATTCCGATCAAGACCACCTACCCTGTTTGCTCTCGGTGTTCGGCGCGGCGTTCCTCGCACTCCCTCGGATTCTTTAATCGGTTCAACTGATTCGTATCCCAGAGTTGTTCAGCCGTGCAGATGGTCCGTGCTCTACTCCCTCTACATCTCGCCCCGCCTTCTCTTCCCCCCGATGTTCCTTTCTTCCTATCCACCCAAGCCTTTGCTTCGGCTTTTCCCGAGACTGATCAAGTTTTCTCTCCGAGTGACAAGCGAACCGATACCAACGTCTATCCCGCTTACGTGCTTTCTCTACGCTCGTCCAGCCAGCTTCCACTTGCGAAACAAGCGAGCCTCGCGATAAACATGGACAAAATTGAGGCACCATGAAACTTTGACGATAGCGGTAGCCAGTTTTGCTAAGTCAGTGCAACAAGCTTCCGCGTTATCCGAGAAGGTTCAATTTCCTGCGATAAGAAGCACGAATTCGACTAGCTCTGTGCGCTTCCAAGTAATTACGCAACGTTAAGTAACGGCAGAATGTTGAGCACGCTCCGAAAGTAGAACAAGTTCGCTACCCTCGACTTTCCTCTGGCCGCCGAGAAATTTTCCAAGGATCGGTTGCGACATAATTGTCGGCGCGCCAAGCCTGCCGAAAATTTCCCCGAAATCTCTACGAGCGATCGAGCTATCGCGTTTTGCCGTGTGCGCACTGGGCACGCACCGCCGAGATGCTCAGCTGTTTTCTCCCAGGCGTTGCAGAGTCCAAGCACGAGTTACAAACACGTTACACGCTAGGCAAACTTGTGCCACTCTTAAACTTACTCTTTGAAATGTCGCAACTTGAATACCGAGTAGGTTCGCCAACCGTTTCCTCGCCGGCGACCTCTTATCGATACACCTTCGCACGCAACTATGAAAAGTGACTCAAGTGTATCGCGACACGTAGGTATCGTTCGTTCCATTCGGATTGCCTCGGTAGTCACGACTCGAGCTGATAGCAGCATAATGGAATAGAATTAGACTGCGCCACCTCGTGTACACGGCCGTAGAGTGTACGGTGCGATGGTAAGTCGGATAGATGAATGGCAAGTGAATGGGAGGTGACATACGCGCTCCGTACAACCCTACGCGAGCCTCGAGCGTGTTTATTTTCCCACGTTTTTTTTCCAACGGCCTTGCCCTGTCGCTGGAAACCTGTTTACCTTCGCACCTGGATCATTTGACCCACTTCCCTATTTCTCTTCCACAGGGCCTACATGCATGGTCAGCGAAATAGAAGTAGGTCAGCTCGCGCAGGTGTTCAGGTAAACACGTCCGGAGCGGCGAGACAATCGGTGGGAAAAAAACGTGTGAAAATAGGCGCCCCAGGCTCGGTAGGGTCGTAAGGAGTGCGTCTCGCTCCTCGCGCCTCACACCTCTCGCTCGCTTCCCCCAGTTCCATTCATGCTATCGAAGGATGCACGAAAGCCTAAAGCGGAACACCGAACATCGCGTCCATCCATTCTGCCGAACGTGCCCGTTCCAACGATCGGTGTATGATTACGGTTCGGTCACGTCTGTTTCAGTTGCGCGGTCTACCATCGCTGAATTCCACTTGGTGCGCGACTTTTCTCCTCTGTTTTTTTGGCTCCGCTGATCGACACGTGTGCGGCTAACCTCCCACGGCAGCAGATAAACTTATTGCAGTTAGTATCAGAGCAGTTGTAAGGCTTGAAATAGTAAAGGGGTGTAAAGGGAGAAATTCGATTAATCGTTAACGTAAGAATCATCTTGACGTCTGGCTGCCACCAATGGCAGCGTTTAATTCGCAGCTGGCGAATTAAGCATTGCAGAGCTGGGAAAGATGGTAGGAGCAGTTAGGTACATAGGCGAAGTTGTTTCTAGCGTCAGACATAATAGGACGTTCGTGTTGCGCACGAACCACGAGATGAGCACGTGGGCTCGTGTTTCGTGGCACGCTCTGGCCGCGTGCCTAACGTGTGCGCACACATCTACCGATACTTTATAGTTACATCTCGCGGAAGCGTTGACCCTGAATCGATGCAGCACGTGGAAATGAAAACCGCACCTCGGCTGACTCACCATCTACTATTAGATTAACCAAGCAAAAACAGCTTTCCCAACAGGGATTATCATTCGTTTCGAATAACCAAGTCCCGAATGCTTTCTGCGGGGCTAGGCTGTTTCCATCGAACCTATACCTCGAGTATTTGTGCCGCGATATATATAGTGCCACTGATGAGTTTCACGGTGCAAAGTCTAAAGTTCAATCGAAGGCGCGTACCTACACGTGTGGGTATGCACACAGAGCCGTCCGCACGAAACACATCACTTACATGAATATATAATCCTCGAAACCGCGCGGATGCAAGGACCGACTCGATAACGACGGCGAGCCTTCAGCAAATAACGTTTCTGCGGCAGATGACAGAAACGCAAATCGCGGAACGTGACATTCGAGACCCGTGCAGCCGACACGCTGCTAACATTTCACGCGCAACCCAATTATTTCACGTATTTCCTTGTTTATCTCCCGGAGAATATACCTATATTTCGCGTTACACGCGGAACAACTCGCGGGCTTTATTTATCGGCGGGATCGCCGAGGTAGGAAATTTCCGCACGCGCGAGATTCCATTTCCATCGGATCAAACGATATACCCGATCCAGATGCGACTGCGAGGGCAAAACTCGACAGCCGAAAAAGCCAGCCGTTTCAACGAGTTTTCCTTTCGGGCAGCCACGTCGCGTCCCGAGAATTTCATATCTATGCGAAAACCCCTTCTCGATGTTGTTCCACTCCCTGTTTAACGATCGAATAGCCCAGTCCGTACCGTGCGCTCCAGAACCGTATTGAAACTGCAGTCGCGCACACAATAGCCGCGTCTCGTTCCACAAAGACGGTCTAACAGTCACGGCGCGGAGGTAGCAGCAGGTAGCCGCGCAATTAGCTTGACGAAATAAGTACGCTACGAATGAAATTGCCCGGCACCCGTGTCTTGCCTCGGTAAATTTTTCACGAGGCAAAACCAGCCAAGGGGGAGCCGAAGAAAGTGTACCGCCAAATGAAAAGATCATTTGAAAACGGTCCAACCGGCGGTTGACCTAAGTAATTGCCTGCTAGTCTGACGGTCTTTATATTCCATTCATTCGACAGCCGGCAGCAGCCGGCAGCAGCCGGCCGCTATCGACTTGAAGAAAAGTCAATGAGAATTTTTCTACCGTCTTTTTACTAGCGGAAAAATCATAATACCGCCAACAGACGGATCTTTCAGTTTTCCCCAGCTCTGTGTTCCAACGACGCGGCGCGGTGGTCTCTCGAATCGTCGTACCTTTCCCACTGTTTTCCCGAGCACGTCGACGGTAAAGAGGAAAGGATAAAGTAATGCTGTACCTACCCGGAATTACACATGTCCGAGATTTGTGGTGTTAAAGCGTGTTAGCTTTCTCTTTCGAGACTATCCCCGTCCGATGCAGTAATAACGGGGTTACCGATGCTTAACGAAAGAACGTACGTGTCGGCGTAGCTCGCCGAGGGATGGAGGCAGAGCTGCGCGATGCCTGACTCACCCGCTGCAACATTTCTTCGGCTACGTGCCCGAGTTCGCGTTCAAACGCGCATTTCTGTGGCTCTTACCTGAAACAAACAAAACGTTGCGAACGTTAGAAAAGTTACAGGCAGGAACGTAATTTCAACTTCGCCAGAGTCTCGACGGACTTCACTTCCTTTCGTAAAAGTGTCCACAGCGCTTTGTAACTGTTGCTCGTATGCATCGAATTGATAAACGAACACTAGGTGCAAGTGGTCTCGTCTGACGCGCACATTTCCGGCCGATCCGTGATGCAATTTCCTGACCCGGTTCAACGGCACTGCTCGCGGAGTTTCGGTGCCGTTAACCGATGGTAAAATGCAATACCGAGTTGTTCTCGGCACAGAAACGCTGCCCGCGCACGCGATTCTTGGCCAGCAACGAAACGCTATTTGCATTTACCGGGCGAAACGATTGGGAATAATTTGCGACGATCGCATCAGCGGAGTGAAACACTCGGCTGCGTCTCGTTAGCGGGAAGTCGCTATCAAAGTTAACGGGAGCCCGGTAATTAAAGCGACTGGTTAAATATCGAACGCGGCCTCTCTTCGTTTCTGGCTTTAATATCGTTCCAGTGTATTACGACTCTGCGTTTGCCGAACGCTAGTCGCAGGGGCCGCTGCAGAAACGCGTAGCTGGGTATTCCCGCCGCTGCGGCGAAATCCGCGATATTTACTGTTGCAGAGGCTGCTGCTGGGAATAAATTCCATAAAAAAAGAGTTCTGTTTTCGCGTGGCTGGGAAATACGAGCATTGTAACCACGGGGACCGCGAGTTAGCGTTCGATTTGTTATCGGTCAATGAACAGTGAACCGTGTTTCGCCTCGACCGCGAAAACGTCGTTTCCGACGAGTTCGACGAGCACCAACGTAATATCGCGGTCCCGCGTACGCTCTCTATAACAGAATCTCGCGTCAACCGTGATGCGATTCGTGGCGGGGCGTTGTAACTCCATCGCTGCGAAAATCTGGCGTTTACGTTCTCCGCGTGACATCAGGAGCGTTTATTTTTGGATAGCCATACCCCACTGTGGCTGTGTAGAAGGTGATGGTAGGTACTTGAGAAGACGATCGAGGAATCAGTTCCGCACAAATCATCGGAGAGCTGAAAATCTGTTAGCGACGTCGCTCGGTTATAACTATTTGGCTAATCTGCGTCTATCGGCGTGTCTGCAATCGACAACTATTGTTGCGCTGTATTAGCATGATTGCGCGAGAGTGGCTGCAGGTTCGAGCGAGCCATAATGGACCTCGACGTCGAGGACGGCGTCGGCGGCTCTGCATTGATTTCCCATACACCGAACAGTCGAAATTGCCCGTTACGTTTTCCAGAAATGCTCTCGACAGTCGCGTCCGTTGGATAGGCGATATTCCGACAGGTTATATTTACTGCGCGGCCCGTAACCAACTGTCCAGATATTATTTGCGATCGGTCCACGTCCAATTCGGGCGCCTTTCTTTCAAGAACAAATTTCCCACCAATATTCCCCATACCTAAAGGGGAGACCCGGTGATTTGTCACTCGCGTGCTTATACACCTTCCATCATTTCGCCCATTGTGAATCGAAGAGGAATGGCGGCCTCGAGGACCGCTCAGGGAAGAAATAAATTTCAGCGACCAAGCGAGGCTACGCGGGGCGAGAATCAACGAGCTTTTTCAAAGGAGATCCCCTTCGCGTCTCCGAATAGCGCAGGTCGAAAGCTACCGGCAAACCGGATCTTTTAATTCAGGTATGATTTAGGAGAGTACGCGTCACGCGACACGGTTTAATGTCACGGCGCACGAGCACCCCCTGAACCTTCCCACGGGAAATTTCGAAAACGATACGTGTCCTCGCGGGTCGGATCAAGATTAATCAACGTCGTTCCTATAGGACATTTTATGAGAAATTCCCGTGCCGCCGCGCAAAAATGACCGACCCATATATTTGTTCGCGCGGAAACGTCTAGATAATCGCGTTCAAAGCGGCTCGCGGAAATTTACGACGGGGGATACGAGGGGGCCGCGGCACCATACGTTAGATAAATCGAGACTTCTAATTACGCGAGAGGCGAGACGATACGACACGGATCGTTAAAAGAGATACCTACCCCTTTAAATGTTTAGCGGGCACGAGATCCAGTGGGAATGAAAGCTGCGATTCAATGGAGAGAAAAGAAGAGGAGCGATCTGGAAAACACGTGGAAAATCATTGAACGAGTTGGAGCGGGAATATAAGAGAATGTTATTTTCGAAAGGCGATCTTCGAGCAGTGATTTAAAAAGCAAGTCGTGCCCGCTTCGAGATACGAATAAACAACCACATAAATATTCACGATCGACCGAACGGGTAGGTCGGTTTTCTACAACCGGTGAACCACGCTCCGGTGTGTTTATGCGGCGCTATCGCGAGCAACGAGGGCCCCGTTAATTTCATTTATCGACGATAAGTTAAAACCGGTAACGATAAAACGCCTACGGGTTACGCGTTCAGGCTTCGCTGCTGCAAGCTGGCGCGACGCCAAAACACCTCGCTCTTCTTACGATACCTCGGCGACGAGTGAAACCGGAGACGACCTTCTGTTTGCGCGAGAAACATAGAGTATCAATAATTTTCTGCTCTTGGCCCAGCTAAAGAGGCTGAGTTTATCGCGCTTATAGCGTTTCCAGACGCGCTTTCGTCACCCATTTCAGACCTCACTGCCTCGGAAGCTTTTAATCGTCGCGCTTCTCCTCGTCGGCCGAATCGACTTGGAGTAAATTGAAAAAATTTGATTGGGAGCGGGGCAGGAAAAAGGCAGCGATGCGAGACGTGACGATTAGTGGATGCGACGGAAATGGGAGCTCGCGATATAAATCCTTCGCTCGAAATACAGTCGCAAAGTCCAATTTGTGTCGCGGGTATGTTTTCCAGGTCTCGGAATTCGGTCACCGCCCTGCTAAGAGGTGGCGGTGAAATTGCTTCGTGACGTAGCGTTTCGATTGCCGGGTCGCCGAGAGATTTGATTTAAAAAAAAGCAAGGGAAAGGAAACGCGACATCGTTTCGGGAAAAAATCGCTGCAATCTTTCCGTGACACTCGCGTATTTCCCTCTGCATTCGCCGGAGCAAGGCAGCACTGCGTTATCTGCGGGTATTCTAGCTTTTATTCCCTTATCGCGAAAGAAACGAGCTTTCAGGGAACTCTCTTTACCATCTTCTGGTCCTACCGAGAGCAGTCAGGTGGATCGGATTATCTTGCATAACATCGCGAATGTCCGTTTCACCAAGAAAAAAAGAAGGCTGACAGCGCGACGGGGCGTGGAATTTCCTCGCCACGAAACCGCATAAACAGGAAACAAGTCCGACTTGCGCATCGCTTCAGCTATGTTCAACTATTATATTCCTTTCTCGGCAAAACTTCGTCAGAAAATGTGTGCCAACAGCGAGAAAAATAACGAAAGGAGTCTCTTCTCCCACTTGCGATTCGCCTTGCAGCCTTGCGGCGCGACGGGTGCTCGTAGAAGTTAGCAACCACCCATCCATTAATTATCTCCAAAGTAGTGGAAACTTTTGTAATTCCAGGAAAAAGTGGAGCGTTGTATCACCAGCTTTTCAGTCAAGTAACAGCGCGTCACTTTCTGCTTCGAAGTGATTTACCCCTCCCTCCCATGGCTACCAGAATTTCTTAAAAAACGACCGAGAGGAACTTCTCTTTGAAAAATCTAATCCCAACAGGGTCCAATCACGCTACCGGTAATTAAAGTGCAAACAGCGAAGACTTTGCAAAGTCTACTTACAGCTTCACGACCGAATAGATGAGCGTGATTAAGGGCTTATACCTAGTCAGGCGGCCGAAAAGAGACGAATGTTTGTGAATTTTTTTTGAAAAAGGGGACGCATATATTTTTACAGAACTTTCTACACTTCAAAGAGTAACATTTAAAGAATATTTCGTAATTTTTTTATTAGAAAAATATTTACGTCTATAATAAAAATACAACGACATCCAAGAAGCCTTTTTCAAAACGGTGAGCAAGATATCTCAAAAACTCCTGTGCCAATCTTTCTGAAATTTTGTGGGTTTATTTTTTATATAAAAATCTACTGAATGGCGGAGGGATTTTTTTCCATTGTATAGTTTCGATTTTATCAACGAAAAACGGCATTTAGTGATAACCATGAAGCCATTTTGCGTTGATATAATTGAAACTATACATTGAAAAAAATCCTTCCCTCATTCAGTAGATTTTTATATAAAAAATAAGTCCACGAAATTTCAGAAAGATTGACGCAGTAGTTTTTAAGATATCTTGCTCACCGTTTTTAAAAAAGTTTCTTGGATGTCGTTGTATTTTTATTATAAACGTAAATATTTTTTCTAGTAAAAAAATTACGAAATATTCTTTAAATGTTGCTCTTTTAAGTGTAGAAAGTTCTGTAAAAATATTTGCTTCCGCTTTTTAAAAAAAAAATCACAAACATTCGCCTCTTTTCGGCCTCTAGACTAGATATAATCCAGGCATGCACAGGACCCCCAATTCCGGGCGCGAGCGCACATTCGAGCTCGAGCTCGTTCAAACAAGCGAGTCCGCCAACGGAGTGGGGAGCTGCTGAAGTAGTGGGAGCGAAGCGCCCGTCATACGCTGCCGCAGGGGTTTCCAAAGTTTGACGCTCCTAAAATAAGGCACATTTTGGGGAATTTTTAATAGAAAAGTATCGAGTATTATAATTCCAATCTCTGTACTTTTATTAACTGAAATTTGAAAAATGTGTTCAAATTTTTGTATGCAATAATAATAATTTGGTTCAAAGTTATAATGGTAGTAGTAAGAGGGGTTTGAAAAAAAAGTTTGTTGCTGATGAGCATGATTTTGGCTGTCGTAATCATCTGAAACAAAAAACGTACAATTTTTCTCAACCTATATGAGTGTGGTTATCGTATGAACTTTAGTTCATAAAACACAAAAATGGTTGTATTTCAAATGAAAACATTAATTTTTTGGAAAAGCATTTGTTAGTTTTCTGTGTTTGTAAAATTGGATTTTTGCAAATAATTACTTCATTCTATTTCACACGATAACCACACTCATATAGATTAAGAGAAATTTTGCGCTTTTTATTTCCGACGACTTCGACAGCCAGAATCATCTTCGCTAGCAACAAACGTCTTTAAACCCTTCTTACTGCTATCATCGTAACTTTGAACAAAATTATTATTATTGGGTTAACCGAGGGTTAAACAAGGTTAACCGAGGGTTAAACAGGGTTAACCGAGGGTTAACCCCTCAACGAGCGACCCCTGAAACGAAAAACTGACCGTGAGGCCCAGGCCCTCGGAACGAAAACGTCACTTTGCTATCTGAGGCCCCGGCCCTGAAACACCACTGTACAGACAGCCTCTAGAGCAGACATGCACAGGACCCCCAATTCCGGGCGCGAGCGTACATTCGAGCTCGAGCTCCGAGCTCGTTCAAGACAAGCGAGTCCGCCAATGAAGTGGGGATACGGCCTCTGCAGTTATAGAGTTCTCCACCACGAGACCTTATACCGAGGAGTGGGGAGTGAGCATACCACGGTCGAGCTCGAGGGCGCACCGACTGCCCTAGGGCAGGCTTAGTGCGCACCCCTGATATAATCCCTTAAGCGAGACAATTTCTATGGATTCGTCGTTTGACTGCTCATCGCCAAACGTCTCTCGTCTCCGCTGTGCAAAATATGGCTAATCGTTTCTCCCTTTACGTGACTCGATTCAGCTTGAATCCGAATTTAACACCGGCAGAGTAATCCCACGTTTGATTAACGCGAAGATGCCCCCAGTCACCTTTCGCCGAGTTCCGCGTCGGTGGAAATAATCAACGGGAAACTGCATCGCGGCTAAATCGTGGATATCGTTAGTGGTGGAAACTTGAACGCGAACGCGATGATACTCCTGTATCCGTGTTGCACGCGCAAACCGTTTCGCCTCCTCGGGGAGCACGCATTACGCTTAGCTATTACACGCGCGTCGTCCCGAAATTTGCCTACACCAGCACACTAGCTTCCGGGATGCGTTTCGGCCTCCATTCTGGTCACCATTCTATCGCGCCCTGTGCGGTTTGCCCTCGTTTCCCCGGTTTTCCCCATAGTTGATGCACGCCATTCCAGAATGTTGTCAAACATACGAACGCGTAACACGATAACGCGTGTCCCGTGGTTGCGTACACCAATCCTTTATGTCCAGTTAGCTACGGAGCACTTAACTGCTGCTACCCTCGACTACCCTGCCATTACGTTCGATCGAAAGCTATCCGCGAGTGACTGAGAGTCTCCCGCTGCTGCTACGAGTGCTTTCATCTCGACGACATAGTTTATTCTTCGTCAACAACTTCTGCCAGGCCTAATATTAAGGGGGCAAGAGGCTGGGTACAAGGAGGAATGGAAATTCTCTGTAGCAACTCGTTTGTACACTGGGCTAACGATCGTTACCTTCGCGTGACACGGAAACCCGTTTTTCAGGTTTCTCCTCCTCCCTAGACTCCAGATACTACGCCTAGAAATTCTCCTAAATCGTGAAGAGAATTTTGGAAGGAGTCCATCGAAGGCTCCCGCGGCTGCCTTTCTCGTTCGGCGACTATAATAATTCTGCGGGTGCTTTCCGTCTGCAGGAGAAATCCTTCGTTAAACGCGCGCTACGCTTTCGCAAGCTCGTCGTCGCGAGCGCGAGATAAATCTGATAATACGCGATGGTCAGCTTTACCCGTACGCAAAAACGGAGTAGTCTCTGATAACGAACTCTCGGCTCTTCGACAAACGACGCACGGTGGCGATTGCGATCGGCGCAGAAACGTGCCGCTGGTGGATGCATTTACTCGCGGAAGCACGGCTCATCTGTATGCGCGAGATCGCTAATCGTCCCAGGAAAACTATTGACCTGATTAAATCGCGAACACTTTATCAGGCGAACGGACAAACCTATTTCGCTGAAGCGTCAGGCCAGAAATGCGGTTCGTGAGCGCGCAAATTGAATGCTTTCGGTGCAATCGAGTACCCGCTGCCACCACCGCTTTACATACATATACCTGCAGACTTATCGAGCACACGAAGCACACGAAAGTAACGTTTAAAATCGAACGCACACATCGCACAGAGGAGACTAAAGTCTATATGCGTTGAAGAGAATGAAGGTGTCGTGTTATTTACGCTCGGAGGATATTTCTACAGTGTATGTACGTACATTATAGCGAATTCGTGGACGCTGTTCGTTAACCTCTGCCACTTTTGATTTATGCGCATTGGCAAGTAGCAGAGTGTGTTGTGTCATTGTTGCCCTGCTTCCTGATATTTCCCCCGTGGCATCGATGCACTTTGATTCACACGGACCTGGGCAAACATCCCGTGTACTTTCTTCGTTCCTATACCTACGTGCGCGCAAATGCACGCGACGCGATACATATTTCTCCACGTAAACGTCCGTCAAGTTCCCATTCATAAAGAAAAATGGACGTACGATACATGGCGGGCCGATCCACGATCAACGTAGGTATCGCTACTATTTATTCGGGCCATTTCGCAGCTGCCGTCTACGACACGCGCCACCCGGAAATCGAGTTTTATTTTCATTGTTCGTAGCTGTTTACCATAAATTCGATACGTGCGCGGGACCATAATGGGGGATTGGAAAAATGGCCAGCCGTTGCGCTGTAACGCTTGTAAATCCTAGCGATACCGCGCCTCTTCACCCGCTGCCAATCCCTTCTGCTCATCTGCAGCGAACTCGAGCTCGCGATACCTTCGCGGAGCTCTTTTGTTTTTTCCATCGATCGGAAAATTTCCTCGTTGCCATTATCGTCGGACTTCCTTTTATCCAACGCCGCTCTGACGACCTTGGAGCACTCGGCATAAGCCCGGGGGCTGCTTCCGCGCCGGGAAGGGCACCACTCCTTCGAAACTCGCTGGCTGTTCTCCGACAGAAGCAATTTCTTACGATGTCTCGTGACCTCGATGCATAACGTCGCAGTACATCGCTCCTGACGCTCTCCTCCGATGGGGGATCGGTCCATTAAAGCAGGAAGTTCTGCCATTTCAGCCAATTTAAATGAATCACGATCGTAAAGGGCGGCTCGATCGAGTACGACTCTTGCCGGTGACGAGTGTGTCCGTCCGGCACGTTCGCTGCGAATGTCCGCAAACTGTTTCGGTACTCGTTGCTGAATCACAGATAACTGTGTTGCCGCTAGAAGAGGCGAGCTCCGTGCTCGATATTTCAACGCACCTGCATACAGTTTTTCAATGCCGAGCCAGTTTATTTCCTTCGATGCAGTTTCCGCGACATTCGGGCCGTTTAAACTTTGAACCGGAAATGAAACGAGAGGAGCACGCTTTAATGAACCGACCGCGGCCGGTGACGGAATGACGCGCGCGTGGAATTTTAAAAATGGCGATGGCTCAGCGAATATCGACAGGGAACGATTTATGTACTTGTATGTCGGTCGGTCGCGTCACAGCCACGGCGTTGCTCGACATTTCAATGCCAGCGCAGCTTTATCGCAAAATTAAGATTTTAACGGCGTAATTTCAAAAGCAATTCCGCGAGACTCATAATCTCATCCGCCCTCTCGCGTCCCTTGGAATCTCGTTAGAATTTATCCACTCCCAAGCCGCAAGAAAGCAACTGCGATTAACGCTTTCGCAATTACAAACGGTATTAACGCGAGTTTCCCTCATAGAAGCGTAAAGTGACTTCGTTCAACCATTCGCCTAATGAATCCAGATGAACCGGCCTGGCCCGGTGGAAAAATAGAGTTTGCTTTCCATTCCGTTTCCATTATGCAATCTCCGTGATGGAAACGGTCGCGATGCCGACGTCTGCCTCCCACCGAAACGGGCGTTTGGAGGATGCGCGACTTTCGTCGAATAAATCCTTAGTTTTCTTGCCCCCCCTTGGCTTCAACTTTGGCGACAACTCGTGCAACGTGTCAAGCTAATCGAAAGCGGCACCAAACTATGCTCGATATCGATAAAATTCGCTCGGAGTCGACCTGCCGTGGCCTCGAATCCTCCGACAAAGGATTTCTTCGACAAATGGTGCACTCTCGATCAACAATTTAAAACACTCGATGGCGTCCATGTATCGGGCGCGTTCAGACAATCCGGCACCGTAATGGCTGCACTTTATGTCACCGTTTCTATTGTATTTCGCGTCAAGACTAGGAACTAATCTCGGCTACCGATCCGCCGGCGCCTGGAATGCCGCCAGTGCGGAAAGTATAATGCAAGTTAAGCCCCTTTGTAAAACGCTACAATCCCGCACTGTCGAACGGCAATACGCTATTCTCCGGCTCGCAATAATCGTCGGCCACAAATTTTCCAGCAGATTCTTGGTCGATTCGTCCATTTGTCCAGCGGGCGAGCACCGTATTGGCAGCAAACACTCCCCTTCGATCCGTCATAAACGCGATCGAAGCAAGAATACCCAGTTTAAACTCGGAACAGCCTCTGCGATGAAATTTCCAGGCTCCATTGTCACCAAGGAGGGTGTGATTAAATTTGCTCGCCCTCCGTCGCTGTAACGACACGCCTGTAACCCACTCGAAGTACGTAATTACGCTTTCATCGGCGAAACCGACGGATAACTCCACAGTGCCCATATGGTTAACCGAAGCTAGATTTAGCCTCGCATTATGCCCGTGCAGACGTTAGTCGATCGCGCGCGCCCGCACACACGTAACAACGGCGTCACGGCGCAACGCGACGCGACGATCGAAAGCTCGCTAAATCGCATAGCGCTACGCGCTGCCACGTCCGGGGCAATGTTTGCGTTCTTCGTCGCATTGTCCGTCTCTAACCGAAAGCCAAACTATCGTCATTCGATCAATTCCACCGCCGAATGCGGACTAATGAAGCTTTCACGCGCCAACACGTGTTTGCCTTGCTCCGGAGCACGTATCAGCCAGCGAGGAAAACGCTCCCGTTTCGCTGGCTGCGAGAAAACGCGCGAGGCGTGTGCTGTACAGCGCGAGGAGAGCACCGATAGCTATACGACACACGTATAGGTACATATCGTTCCGGGACATTTCTTCGCCATTTCGATGTCGATTTCATCCAAGGAAATGGCATTTCGTGTGGCCTGTATTCTCTTTCCACTCTGGATATCCCAGTTTCGCGGCACGTTCCGCGGCGCGCGCGTGCTCTCCGCGAAACGTCCTCGTCGTCGCGTCGCGCCGACCTCGAAATTACGCCACGCGATTAAAACGCGATTCGTTGTTTCGCAAGAGGTAAACGTTTGAAAGCCGAGCGGGCGACATCTTAAATTAAAGCGGACGCTTTACCGCTGTCCCATCGAAATTTATCGCCGGCAAGTGTTTACCGCGAGCCTTGCAACTCCCACAGCCGGTGGCTTTCGCAACGAATTCCAGCGCGCAATCAGTGTCAGTGGAACGAGAAAACATTTATCGACAGACGCTTCCGCGGGACCTCGATACGCGTCGTTTTTGGCTTGCAAAAGCTCCCGGGCGGGCAATTGCCCGCTGCATTCTGGACAACGCGCAACGTTAATGAGGCAGCCGCGCAATTAACAGCCAAGTCCCCGCCGCAATTAGCAACTAAGCATTTTCCTATGCAGCGGCCGACTCTTACGGAGGAATTAAGTCTACCGGCCGTTTAAACAATTCCCTTTAATCGCCAGACGACAGCGGCAAACCTATTCCGAACGCTTCCATTTATTCCATGGCGAGTAACGAACGTGTTTAACGAGGTAATTCACCGATCAACGGACTCTCGCCTCGGGAAAATGTTTCGCTCGAATCCACGCGAATTGTCGGCTGAGATGCTCCGAAAGTCTCGAGTAGGTAGGTATACACCGTAGCGGTGGCACGACCGATAAACTTTTTAATTTGTCGTCGAGCAACAGCTCGATTAAAGCGCCAAGGAGCGATGCAAATTCGTTAATGCTATTCACCGCGTTATCGCCGGTCAGTGATATCGTGGTAAGACTAACCGCGAAACAGAGCAAAAGCGAGGCCCCTCGAATAAAACTTCCGACCGCGTACAATAACGTTTATCCGACGATCGGGCTTGGATTACACAGGACGCGACGGGAAGTTACATTCCCATGGATTAGTCTATTACCATTGGGGGCTTTATTCCTGCTCATACGCGATCTGTATCTGAATAACCAGATTACAGGGAGAACCAGCATCGACAGCTCGCGACGCGCAACGCCTGGTGGATCTCTCGGTCCACATTTACGACTTGGAATTGTTGGAGCAGCGCGTTTCCTCCCGCCAGATAAACAGTTATCGTAGTCGTCGTAGCGGGGAAAGCTTCGTCATTGTCGAAACGGAATGAAGAGGAATCGCAGAACCGGTGGTGGCACACCTGGCTCGCGTTACGGAGTATCCTCAGCGCCCTGTATATCCGAATCTGCGGTGAGAGACAGGGGCAGAGAGGGAGCACCGGCAAAGATAAAAGAGTGAAAAAGAAGCACGGTAGGAACCTATTACCGTATAACTCGATTTCCCCTTGAACGAAGAGAAACCGTCCCACGCCTCCCTTCCTTCCTAGCAAGCAGAACCATCTCTTCCTCTGGAAAAATCGTCAAGAAAATGTACTTGACGTAGAAACCAACTGTCCGCGGTTCCTGGCGAGTAAATAGTCTTCGGACACTCGAGCCCAGCCCTAGTCCCGAGCACTTGCGCGGAATAAAAGCATACAGTTCGTCGTGTTTGCTTGCAATTCTATCCGTTCGCTTCGATTTCTCGGATTCGTCGGATTTCCCGGCTATATGCAATTCTGTCGGCAAGGGCTTGGTCGCGCTCGAGGCAAACTCGGTGTTGATCTTTCGAGATCCAGTATCTTTTGCAAAAAAAAAACCGCTCAGCTGCCACGTAACAGCGCTGAGAGCTTACACCTCCTCGCAGTGCGACGGTGTAGCATACATTCTCCGTTTCGTATGGCGCAGGCTCGTAGAGCGTTACATCCCCGTGGCTGTTTGGGGGCCAGCGCATAATGGGCGTTCCGTGGATGATACAGCGTACGTTTCAGCGGCAGGTATCAGTGGAAGAGATAATAACGCCGCAGCGGCAATGCGGGCGATGGCGATGTTGCGAGGATCCCAGCGATGTGTAAGTTCGCTAACGCTTCTTGCAAATCTCACGGGGGCGTGTAACGTAGGTATACGCGCGACCGTGCTCCTATTCAAGGATGCCTGCAGCTTTCAGGGGGGAGGCATGTGTGTCTCCCAATGGCGCGTGTCCGCGACATCGAGGTCGGATTAATACGTTCCAACTCGTAAACAGAAAATTCGGGATCAGGAAAGTTTCGGCTTGTTCCACAGAGACAGTTTTGGCCGCGCGCTTCGCCAAGCTCGGCCGCATAAGCGAGTTTAAAAGTTCTGTCATTTCCTCCGCCGTTTTTTGAACTTTGTTCCGCCGCGCCCACCGCCCGGGCTGGGCTTGGTTCGATGCGACTCAACGAACGGACGATAATTCACTGCGTATCGAGCTGGCGAACTTTTCGCGCAAGTCCGTTGACCGCGACCAAGGCGGGATAAAAATCCTTCCAGTAGCTAATTAGTAAAATTTGCCCGCGGTTGTTCGGGACAAGCATCCTCCACCGACGACTCTCTTCCCTGTTCTCGGGTACGTTACAGCTGCCTGCCCAACGACGCGACATTTCGAAGGTGTGGACGCCCGTCTACGAAGATAACCGAGGCAATAAAGGGAGGCAAGGTATGCGCCACTTCCGCTGCAATTGTATCGCAGAGTCTTCTACGCTAAGGGGGGCGCGTACGGTTTCTAGCTTCTCCGATCCACGTGGAAAAGATAATATCGTTGCAGCTCCACGGCATAAACGACAACGTAAGCGTTCCATGGGGGTATTCGTATGTGTGCATGGAAATGAACCGTACCTATTTATCTTTGAACGTGTTCGTTGGAAGATGCACGTACACGTGTACGTGTGGCGAACGCTGCACCAGCAGCCACATATGCATGCGAGCAGGAGAAAGAGAAGAGTGGGCTGCATTAAGCCCGTTCCCCGTGGGCTAAACTGGTCCTGAATACGCTTTATGATTCTCCACGAGCTTCCTATAGAGATAGAGTATAGACAGAGTTTCCTCGCAGGGACCACGCTCCGTATCTATCCCTTCTCGCCCTTCGCATCCCTGCGACCCAGAGTACGGGCATGTCAGACGTATGCACCTATGTATATACACGGCTATTCTCGACGGACGATATTAAGAAAGTCGCCGAAGGAACTTTCGACGTTCGACGTCTTCCACGACCAACCGTATCGGTCGACTGACGTCCGATACGGTGACACAGCCCTTTTCGAATTCTCGATTCTCAATTCTAAATTCTCAAACGCTTTCGACGCGTGCCCGAGAAATTACAATTGCACATGTCACAACGGCACGTTTCACTGCGCTAAACTCGACTAGAAATCTGTCCCAGGTCACAGCCGTGCAGGGCTTCTGGAAGACGAAGCCCTTTGCACGCGATGCTACGAGATGCCATACCATGGCAATGGTATCGAGCGTTCCTCTCCGTCATGGTAAAATTCGAACTCCAAACTACTCAGCTATCAGTTACGATGTCATTATTCCCTTCTTACGTAACTCGTTGGTGCAAATCGAAGCGTCTTCTATCTGTGTATGTCTCTTGTAATTGGCGGTACAAGGAGTACGAACGAAATAGAGATCCAGAAAATAAGCTTCGTTTCCTTCGAATTTCTTCCCCCGGCTTTTCCGTCGCGTCGTCGACGTGCAGAAACACGAGATGGAACGGAAAAAGATCGCGACGGGTGGCTCGAGCGAACTCAGCCTCGTCGATGGATTCCGGAAGGGGTTCGCGATCCACGCGAGCCCGAGCTATCGCGACGGCAATCGAAAACGTTATTGTAACGGACCGTTCGCGAGATCCCTCGCACGACGTTCGATACGTCGTGTCGAAGATAAGCAAGAGTTATAGATGGACGCAGACATCGAATGTAGCAGCAATGTGGCACACTCACGATACGATAAGCTCCTCTTGATATCGGACAATCGTTGTGGATTAGAAAGCTAGCGGAGCTACGTCGAAATAGCAGTTCCCTGCCACCAAACTACCGGCCTCCTACTCTCCACATAGGTACGTATGTACACCTACATAGGTATACCCGCAATATACATAAACACACCGGTCAAATTCTCAGCGACTTGCAACCGTCCGGTATTATTCTTTCATTTTCTCTGAAACATCTCTCAGGTAACGCTCGATAACTGCCGCCAAAGCATTTATTTTTACTTCAAGTAAAATTCCCGCCGTACGCGGTGGAATACATTACTTTAATGGAGGCTAATTGCATAGGGGAGAATGGGTAATGGCGGTCACTTAAGCAATAAGTGTAATAAAACCAAGATATAAGGTGCAATATTTCTTGAAAATGATTTTTTTGTAAACTTAAACTATCGACCTATTCGTAGGATACGAAAATAATTAATATTATATTGATTTGTTCAATAAAATTACAAAATACAGAAAAGATGTGTTTCACCGCCTTTGTCCACACCTGCGGGTAATAGCGGTCACGTTGGGCGATTAATTTAAAATTTTTCGCGTATGTATTCATCCGCCGAGTCCCATCCGCAACATTCAGAATGAGCCGACAAACCACACGAGATGCATCGAAACCACATTTCATTGTCATTGCCAGACTGATAGCAAATAATACACTTGTACACTGCTTTTTCAAGCGTTTCGGAAGCCCAATTAGCTTTTCCTGTTGTTCTAGGGCGTATTTTTGCCATCTATAGAATAAAATTCTTCTAACGAAGAAAGATATTTTTATTCTACACTGGAGAATAATGGTAATCACGTTGCGGGTGCTAACTGTCAAGCGACCATCATTGCCCGCACACGTTTTCATGGATAAAATTGAAGATTACATAAATAAATTAAATATATTTATATTAAATTTGATTCTAATCCTTTGCCGTATATCTGTATTTACGTAAAGTTGAAATGTAAAAAAAGCTTAAAAATTAGTGTTAATCTCTTACGTGGTGCACACAAAATATAACATCAACGACGTTTAAAACACAAAATGGGTTGTTTTTCTTGATTGCTTAGCAACGATTAAGACGAGATCGTTCAACAATA
This sequence comes from Andrena hattorfiana, assembly GCA_944738655.2. Lineage (NCBI taxonomy): Eukaryota > Metazoa > Arthropoda > Insecta > Hymenoptera > Andrenidae > Andrena > Andrena hattorfiana. Next base: position 704,228 of record OX122894.2, read on the forward strand.
TAGTAAATAATGTCGTGGAAGGTAAAGAAAAGAAATTGCATATTTCGGACATACCGTTTTATAATAACAATACCGACCATCATTGCCTGCTGCCCGCGATCGCCCCATTCCCCCCTAAACAAATTGTAGTTTGCACGGACTCGTATGTACACATTTTGAAAGTAGTATTACACAGGCATGTAACACGGCTGATGAAAATTCCGTCACATCGGCAGGCGAAAGACAAAAGAAAGGACCGACGCGGCGCGGCGGCAAGACAATGAAACGCAGAAGTACGCGAGCTTCCACGGGTGGAAAAATGTGAGGAAGCTGCGCAAAGTTGTCGACGAGGCAGGCATTTCGCGATGCGGTTCAGCGTACGCTGTACAGTAATGCGCAGAGATTGCGGGCGCAGAATATAGTTGACACGATGGGAAGAACGGAGAAAGAGCGCTAGAGGAAACGGGGCTCGATTCGAAAGGATGCTACAGGGAGATAATACGAGAATAGGAGCCGCCGAGGGTTGCACAGCTGCCTGTTTTCGTCCAGCACCGTTTCAAATTGCTGCCATATTCCGGGGCAAATGAGAGATGCATAATCCACGGTAGTCTTCTGGGAACGTGCGCGCATAGTCTCGCGGTGTAATGAAGCGTTTTAAATGCAGCTTTTAAATCAGCAGAAAAATGCAAGCCAGATCTACCGCGAAGGGTCGTCCTCCGGTATTCGTTCCATGGAACAGCGGGCCCTCTCGCAGGGATTTCACGATATCGCCGCATAATTCTGGCCTTTCAATTACCCGCGACGCAGCTCTGCTGAGAAACAAGAAGCCCGCAATCGGCTCCTCCTCATCCTCCCTTGGCTTGATTCCTAATTTCGACCCCATTTCCAGCTTCGTCTAATTTCGCGGTTGCCTTCACGGCCCGCAAAAAATTACGAGTGTTTCGCGGCTGCTGCAATTTCCTCCATAAAACAACACCGACTCTGTTCGAGAGAAAAAATTTGAATTAAATGTTGAATCCGCTGGCATTAATTCTCGCCCGCGAACGATCTCCAGCCTGCCTGTACACGTAAGCTATTATCTCGTGCTAGGTGCGAGAATCGACCGGTCGATAATAGAAATCCTTGGGATATTCGTTAACGAAGGGAATCGAGAGGCATTTGACCCGCGTTTCGTCGCATCGGTCGGGAAATCCGATCGCTGCACGACATTCTACCGAAATGTACCACGAATCTCCCCAATGGACGTATACCATAGGTACCTATGCTCCTTCGACACGTGTATGAGCGCGCCCTCGAATACTCCTAATACTTCGTACCAAGAATCCTGCACGGGGTATGCTCGATTTGCGAGCAAGGGCCAGCCGATACCGGGATGCTTGCCGCGATACGAATGATTGCTTCTCAAGCACGGATGCTTGTAAATTGATACGACATTGTTAAATGAATTTCCATGCTAATTCCGCGTCACTGGAATCGTGATTCTTAGGATCGTGGTAGCTCCGATGCGAGTAGGAATCACCGTTTGGCGATTCCGCGACCGATTCTTCAACAATGACATGCTGAAATGGAATCGCAGAAACCGTGCCTGCGATCGGAAAGATGAACGGCTGCGAGTTCATGCACCGTGCGGAACGTAGCGATAATAACAGGCCATTTGCTTCCTTAATCACACCCAATCGCGTACGCCGGAGATCTTTATTACACGTTGCCGCGCCTAACGACGTAATCATACATCGTATAATATCCTGTCGTGAATTGACGTTGTGGACAAGGGGACGGACGAAGGAGAAAGAGATCGGAAAGCGACAGACGGAGTCTTCGGACCTTCTCCAACGGATGATCTCGTTCCTCGGGACCTTTCGGGGCAACGATCCACCCGCGACGATTAATCTTTAGTAGCTGAGACAAGCGACGCGTGACGAAGTCGGAGACGAGAGTGACAAGAGCGGCAAGAGCGATGGAGGCAATCTGAAAATGAACTTTGCCAAGCCGCGGAGGAAGAGGAAGGAAAGTAGTCGGGCCGAAGTAGAAGGGCGGAGAGGGAAACGCGGGTCCAGCAATTTCCCGATGCAATAACAGACCCTTGTTCGCGCAAAACGGGCACGATAAAGCCCCGGGATATTGCCTTATTCAACGGCCGTTGAACGCGACGGAGTGGCTGCAAAGAGGCTTTGTTGCGCTCTCTTCCTTTTCCTTCGTTGCACGAGAAAGAAAAGCTCGTGGGTCTACTTAACCCTTGCAGACAAAAAGATTCGCAGGCGCGCGGGACCTATGGCCGATGGAATGTACGAGAAGAGAAGCGTAAGGAGGGACGGCGGAGGTGACTATGAATCCAACGGAGAAAAAAACCGATAGAGATTCGTTCCTAAAGATTTCAACGCCCCGATCGCGGTCTCTCGCTTTCTCTAGCTCCCTCCCACTCAGCTTCGCGTGCGCACCTCAAGAATGTTCGAAACAGGCCAACATACTCCAAGGGAGGAGCAGCCTTCTAAATGAATTCCATTACACGAGAACCGTGAATATTCCCACCGCTGCCCGGAGATTTATCTCGAGTACTTTTTCGCTACGAGTACTATTCCCTCTACGCCTTTTAGCCTCCTCTTTCTCCTCGCTAGACAGCTACAACGATCTTTCTGACGCCACTGGCTCTAACGTTCGCGCCGGTAAGCAAAGAAGATTGGCTGGATGAGAATAAATTCATTATAGACATGGACGGAGGAGGCTCCCTTGTGATTCCACTGGTAAGCGCGTGCACAGTTGCAATGGTTTCCGAGCTTCCGCGGCGAGTTTTTTTCGGTATTTCTAATAGAATGGAGCACGCGAAGCGACGGGAAATGCGCCAGCATGGTCGGGCAGTAGCGTACGCGCGTGGCGTCGCGTCGGAACAGAAAACAACGACAGTGGAAAACCCAACAAAGGGCCATTTCGGATGATGGGTCGCTGCTACCGAGCATTTGGGAGTGTATTTTTGTTCCTCTGGCCCCGGAGGGCAAACGAATAGAGAAAGAGTAACGACGAAGCTCTGGATTATAGAAGGGACAAATCCCATAGGTCCGTACCGCTATAAAACAATCGATGAGATACTTCTGGGCACGTATACGACCGCCACTAAAACTTTTAAAACCCACAAAGGAAACATTTAGGGGTGGCAGCTAGTGATGAACGAGCTTGCTACCCCGTTGGTAGCTCCCACCGCTGTCTTCGTGGTTCCTTCCACTATTTCTCTTTCTCTCGGCGTCCATTACTTTCCTAACTCACCCGCCAGGCGCGTAACTTCAACAACATTGCTTATTTAGCCCTTTATGCTCTCCTATCGCGCGTCTTCGGTATTATTCTTTTCAAGCTCCGTTCGCGGCCCTATCGTCTGCTTCATCCCCTACCCTGCTAAAGGGAATTAATACGTATTTCATTTTCCTCGGGGACGCGAATCGCAATTCATAACTCCGCGCACACGGTGAATTGTGCGACACGGTGAAAAGGAAAAATGGTAGGGAAAGCCGGCGGTACTTGGTAGAGGACGGTGCAAACTTCTTAATTAATCCTATTAATTAGACACAGAGTTGCCGTTACACCTAACGACGCACCACGCCCGACGAGAACTCGTTGAGATTATATGAACTTGCGACCTGCACGGATTACCATGCAACAACTAAAACAACTACGCCGAAACTGCGATGTTCCATTCTTCTACTTGTTTGATAGCAGTAGCCGTGTAATATGAACGGGTGAATGATAGCGCATACGCGGATGAACAAGTTCTGCCTTTCGTAATAGACTGTGATGCATAACGAACTCGTTTCGCGACGCTGCGGCAAACGTAAGAGAAGCGAGCCGCGATCGAATGGACTGATTTTTAGCGTGAAAATCGTTCTACCGCGAACGGACGCGTCGGAAAAACTTGAGAGCGGGATTTCTAGAGATCAGCCACGGGAAAGAGAAAGGGAGGTGGAAAGGAAAAGGGAAAGGAACGACGCGAACCAGTGCAGAGGAAGAAAATGGTTGGAAGCGCATTCGGAGACGGAGAGGATTCCCGCGGAACGCAATTAAGTGGCGTAATGAGATTCCTGCGACGACTATGCTAGATCGGCGTCTTTTCAACGTATGTCCGCGGCTCCGCGGGAAATTCGGAAATGGTTCAAGTTAAATGAACATTCCCGCGAGCACGAAAGAAGATAGGATATCGCCCCTCCACCTAATTAAACTCCGAAGTTGTGCCTGCAACCTATCCCCTTTCCCTCCTTTGTTGAAAGCAGAGTGGGAAAGAAGAGACAACGATACACTACGTGCACAAAAACTTTTAACCAAAAAGGCCATTATATAGCGGTTCATAAACTTTGCTCTTCGAATCTTCTCCTGCCTTTTAACGTACCTCAACAAGGACAAGACATATTCGGGACAACTGTGTTTATTTTAAACGAAAGCAGAGGCGAAACCGTTTCAATTAATTACGCTTCACAGCGCGCGACGATTTCGTCTCTTTCGAGTTACGTCAATTGGTCCAGCGAGGCAATAAAGGCACGTATTTATATATCGTCTTTAGATACAACGCCGCGCCAGAAATTGATATGCAATTTTCTCGTCCATGTATTTCATATTTATGAAAAGAGAATCTAGTATTCCGTAATTAAAATATCACGGGTATAATTTTGTCGCGACCGACGTCTTCTGAACATTGCGCGGCGGTTCAATCTCACCGACACGTACATGTCTACAGGCATACAAGAAACTACCATGTTTAAGAGAAATACGAATGGAAACATTTGCATTTAAAACGATCACACAGTGGACAGCACGAATGTTTATACGCGATATTACAGCTTGCGAAGAAACTTTGAACGGAAAGCACAAATATGAGCCAGATGCGGCCTTTGCGTGTTCGCTCGACCACTCAATTTTATACAATCCTTCTCTTTTACCGATTACCAAGCATTTCCACTAGATTCTGGTTTTAAAAAGTGCGCGCAAGACGGTTCGCCAAACTATCGCATAATAGTCGCCGAAATTCTTCGATCTATTCGTTTTACTGTTCCTATAGCGACAAAGTAATTTGGAGGAGTTTTGCGCAGCTTACTAACCGGTTGACCGATTTCGCTGGCAACCTAATGGAAATTAGACAAGACACAGCAGAACCGGGGACTTAAGTTGGACATGGAAGCGCATTATGAATCTGACAGGGACTGTTTCAACTTTCGGGGATGGTTGGTATACATATATTCCACTGCAGTACACTTATTACAGCGGCCAAAGGCAATTTCCAGCTTGCTCGTCTCACTATTAAACAGAAACGTGATTTTCTTAGCGAGGCAAGGCGAGCAACCAGGTAGGAGCGTCTTGTTGAAATTACAATTCGATAAGGCGACGATAATATAAATGAATATTCTATCTATGGTTGACGTAACGACGAGGAAACAGAGGACGTTTGAAACGAACTGGAATAAAAAAGAAAAGTAAAAAACCGACTTCAAACGTGCGCTAAAAAGGAGGAAATAATTTCTTTTTTTTTTAAATCGGTGCCAATAAAAAACAAGATTAAAACACCTGGAATTCTAGATAATTCTAGAGTATCTAGATAATAAAAAATATTAACATGCTACCACCGGCTCTTAATACCCTTTCAAATAAAAAAAGAACCATCGAAATCGGTGCACCTATACGGAAGTTATGCGTGAAGACGGACGCATAACGTTCCCCTCCTTTTTAAAGTCGGTTAAAAAATATAACGTGCTTAAAGTTAACGTGCATCGCCTAGCGAGACAGAGGCGCGGCACAGAAGACGCGCGGCGCCGCGTCGGTAAACGCAAATTAGATCTTGAAAACGCCAGCTACGCGTTGATCAGATCGAGTTCGAGGTACAAAGACGACGTAAATTGAATTCTGGAATCGAACTCCTGCTAGTCTCGACCTAATTTCCACGGAGCTGTCTCGCCAGAAAATCAAAATGGTAGATTTTTCGCGGCTAGGCGGGCGTGTATTTCCTTTGGAACATGCTCGGGTGAATTACTTTTCACGGGATGAAATGAAAGTTTCAGTAAAAGTAACAGCTCAGTCAGCATTCGCATTCTGCTGGAGGATAAGGCCAACCTCCCGGATCGAACTTTTAATCTCGCGACAGAGGGATTCTCGTGCTTGTAATTAGGTACAAATGGCTTGAATGAGGAGTCCAGTCCGATGAGGATCAGACCTTCTCAAAGGACGTTTTCATCGTGGAAATAAATCAGCTCGACGGCCAGACGCGGCTCAAACTAAAAACACGTTGGACAATTTTGTCGTGGTGGGCGCCCAGTGCCCACCAAGCATCTAATAATACGGTGCTCAGTGAAATTGCGACCCAGTTAGGCTCTGACCCACTTGGTTGAACCGTAATCATCGTCGAGTGCTCTACACGGATTGATATTAGAGGTAAACATGCCACCGGAAGACAAGCTGCATCTAGGGTCTCGTTGGCATGGGACCATCGGCTTGCTTGATTACCTTCGCGCGCTTCGAACGTGCACACCTCGTTCCCGAGGCATTTTCATGCAATTATTACGTATCGTTAAGTTCGAAGCGATCCCCGCGTTACGATAAATCATCTCCTTAGAGCATGGTGCGACTTGCGACAATGCCATTCTGTCAACAAGATTTCAATCGAATGCTTTATGGGTGAGCGACTCGGTGACACGGTGCGGTACCAACCAAGCGATTTACCTTCTAAAACACAACGACGCTACCTAGAGTAATTGTTTACGTAAGAGGTCGTGATTATTTTCAATACGACCGGCAAACGGGTCTTTGTACGCCAGGTATACAACAAACAGGGGGTGGAATAAGGCCTCGCGTAGCGCATCTCGTGCATACACGCTACACGCGCACCGATGCATCTCGCTTCTATAAATAGAGTTAAACCCCAAAGGAGAACGGAGAACGGAGACGTCGGTCTGGGGGAACGATCACCGAGGTTGTTGTCAGGTCACCCCAGGTCGGGATAAATTAAATATACGATCGCCTCGATATCGTCGCTACCTCGTCGCCCATTCTTCTCTCCTCGATCAATTTCGACACGGAACGCCGGACACCAAGCGTGCCGGTTTGTCTGTAGAAAATGGTTAACGAACTGCGAAATAATCCTCAGCTACAAACGCCAGAAAGGTTACGGGGCCAAAGATGCGATAAGCAGGTACGCGCGTTGGTATCTGCCTCAACGTACATATATATATATATATATATTGCGTATACTTTGTTCGGGTCTGTGGCAGGGTCGACTCGCAACTCGCAATACGAAAAAATAACGTTCCATTCGATGTCGTAAACAACATCATAAATTTGAAGGGGAACAGAGTGACCTTGCTTGTTTGTCGCGAGCAGAGGATCTCAAATTTCGAATTGTATCAGCAAGGTAGCCGAATGTTTTCGGGGCATCTGTTGCGCACGTGAGTTACGACCTAGCCGTAAGGCACCGTTCACACTATCTTCGTTACGCGAAATATACTTTACGTTCTGCGACCTATTCACCTCCCGAGGCGTATTAGTCACGCGCGAATCTTTTCGCACGAGGATTATCAGACACCCGAAGTACCGTGAGACTTTTCTTCTCTCGATACGTTTCGGTATCTGTACACTGTAAACTGTAGACTAAAATAGACCGCACCAACAGAGACGGCAACACAGACGCGATAAGCGATTGCTTTGTTATTGTTTACACTGGACGCGATACCGCAAGTGCTGGGACAAAGGTGTGCTCCAGCTTATTCGTTTCAGTCGCGTCCAACGAAATAGAATAAAACACGAAGGTTACAGGGATTTTGGTCCAGCAAAACCCACTATCGCGAGTAAATTTTGATAAAACCGTTACATTCGCGTTTCAACATGAAAGTGGCGCGTATGTGCGTTGGATTTTGTACCCCGTCAAATGTTTCAATAGCGAGGGAGAGGACGTCGCAAAAAGTTGACGTTACAAAAAAAAACGACACGAAAGTAATTCGTTCGAAAAACGAATAAAATACTTTGACAAGGCGGTCCTTCTTTTTGCTCGATCATAACGATAACAGAGGTAAAACAATAGAATGACTCACCTTTTCGAGACACTCCTGACCAATGGCTTTGGGGTCGACCTGTACCTCGAGGATGAAGGAGTTTGCTTGGCTAACCAGACACCACATTTTCTTGCAGGCTGTATCCAAGGAGGTTCGGTAAACACACACCCTCTTACCCGGCAAGACTCGAGACACGGGTTCGAGGAGGTAAGAGGAACCAAAAACCAAAATGCACCGTTCACACAGAACTCTCGACACGCGTATCTACAACGATTTTGTCTCCTGAATCGCGACTGGTCGGTGACCGGTCTCACCCGGTACGTTCTTAATCATAACAGATTTAAAACGCGTACGCGTGCACAGCTGTCACTGCGTCCTCACACACGACCTCGTAGATCGGCAACGTGCTCACGCTCCTACTACCCGAACGCGTCTCGTCGGCTTCCATTTCTCGGTGCAGAATGGCACACGTACTGACCGCTCCGCGCTGCCACGATTAGTTCGCGAAATCGAATCACCTTTCGGTCCCTATACAGTGGCGCTAGTGTTGTGAACGTACGTCGCACACACTCGCACAGCCCCCCACCCCCAAGCCCCACACTCGTCGTCCGTGAGCGCGATTCCTCGAGTAAGTTTAGGTTAGGTTTACACAGCTGATTCCCCCCTCCCCACCATCTCCCGAAGCTTTTCTTTCCTGTTTGAACGTACAACCAATCGCAAGCTACGTAAACGGAAACGACCAATCATGTAGCGCTCGAAAATTTTACCGCAATTAGATATGCGCTACAAAATGAGGGCTACCTTGAAATTTAGATTTTAAGAAAATGTCTCGGGTTTCACCGAATCAATGCATGCACGAATAGCTTCTTTATTGTACATCCTTCCTAATTTACAATCGTCCTACTTGGCGTTTCATTTTTTGGCAAATATCGGAGCAAATATGCTTTGTACATATATACAGTCTTGAATGTTACCCCGCGAATTCTAGACAATTGTGAAATGTTTTCGTAATGACTATATTTACGTAACGACGCGAGTTACGCAACTGCAAAAGCGAAATTTCACGCGCTTTCGTTCCCCTTTGAAGCTCCAATACAGTATATAAAATATTATGTTTCCACATAGTAGAGGTACGTATGATTAAGGCTACAATAGATTTTTGCGGTATTTATTGTTGAACATTAATACTGTTATGGGGTCGGAGCTTCCATACCCATAAGAGGAGTCCGAGAGAACGGAGGAACCAGACATACCTGATAAGATCGCGAATTCGTGAATCCCAGTACTCTCTCTCTCTCTTAGTACTCTCATACTTCTCTTTTCGCGGCCCCTACACTCTACAGATTAACCAGCTCACAGAGACAGGGTATACGCATGAGGTATATCTATTGTTTCGTGTAACTTAACAAAGCTTAAACATTTCAAACAAAACAAATATTGTATTTGTTTGTACATCGTCGCGAGAACCACGTTTGGCCGGGAGCTTGCCAGTGATTCCTGAGAGGCTGTACAAGTTATTTTAATCACATTTCGTGTCCTCGATGTAACAGAATTATGGAATGACATCTACAACATACATTTAATGAATGTTGTACAATCTTTTGGTCATTCAGCCCCGAAGATGGGGCAAAATCCCAAAATTACGCCCGGAACGGAGAATCCCGGGCGTAACAACTTCTTTAATACATTTATACTACTATCGTGTTGCAACTACGATATAATCTTTAAACTTTCCAACATGGTGGCAGAAGCTCAGCGTAATTACGATTACATTTATTGTCGTGTAGCAACTGCGGAAAAGATTCTAATAATTCGAATACCACCATCTACGATTAAAAGGTATACGCTTTTTTCTTCGATAAAGGTACAACGTGACGGCGATGGATACACTTTCAGAGATATGGTAAAGGAAAATACTTAATGTACATTTATAGCATAAGATATAATATTTATAATTAGCCGATGAATTTCGTGCGGTTTAAATTTCGAAGCGGTAATTCTTGTGCAACTCCGGTTTAAGGTCGCACACCAAGTCCAAGATATTAAGCATAACCTGCGCAACGTAAATCAAAGATATCAAAAATATTCTCAGCTGAAAAGTATCGGTGCTACCTATGTACTAAGTTACAGTCACTTACGCTCTCTTTATGAACAGACACAGCCTGATTCATTTCTTCTATTTTCACTTTCGTGTCGGCCTCTATACGCGCGGCGACGTCTTCTTTCGATCCCATGTACTAAACGACAAAGCGGAGAAAGTATTACGCACGATGCCACGCAATCTTTAGTCGAAGAGACGCTGAAACTTAGAACTAATTACCTTGGCTTCAAACTCGCGAAATTGTCTTTCTCGTTCTTGCCTATACTTCTCGATCTCATCCTGAGCTTCTTCCTTCGCCTGCTTCAATCGGCGTGCTTTGCCTAGGAGGAAAATTACCTTACAGTTTCAACAATCTTACAAAAGTCTGTTAAAGGAACGTTACGATAATCTTAATAACGGCTAGGCGAGGCTTATCAAAGAAAATTGTCTAACGCTATAATTGTGTTATCGTGTTCCCCTTCTACTTGAAAGTATAATCGAAATAAGACACGAGTGTCCAAGCGGAAGACGTAATCCTAATGGATATAAATCGAAACATCAATTTTTAGTGTATTTGAAAGGTTACACCCATTTAAACTGATGTCTCAGGGTCAGAGGAGAGTCGAGCATAACGCGTTCCGCGCGACACATATCGACATTAACGTATGAATTATAATGCTTGGATAGAAACTCACGTTTTCTGGCATCTGAAACTTTCTCCGCAGCTCTTTTCTCGGCTGTCAGAAGCTGTTGAATACCTTGCGTCTGGCTGGCCATCTTTGCAACGAAAGAACAGAACTGTGTTCTGAAGGCAAGAATCGCAAATCGATCATATGACTTTGGAGTTTCCGTTGTTTGCCCCGCCTTAAACGGTGGCGCTCTACCTTGCGCTCTCACGTGGTTAGTCGCCTCACACATTTAACGAATCGAAATATAATTAATAGAATACGAAGGAGTACTCAAAATCTATAAAAAATAAATAAACAGAGCATGCAATAACATTAATTTTACTATCAAAATTTTGTTACATACTACGCGTCCTTTCTTACGAACTACATTTTAAATCGTTTCTCGCGCCATTCGATATTTCGATTCTCGAATCAGTTTTCGAAGTTTCAGATAGCACACGGCGTCTATAAGCCGTCTTTAAGACGTATTGAAAGTCTGAAAGACGTCTTAAAGACGGCTTATAGACGACGGGTGCTATCTGGGCGGAGACCGCGTCCTTTACAAATTTTCAATTATCGATTTTTCATCAGTTCAGTGTTATTTCGAGTCACTGTTAACGCGAATGTGTCAAGTTATTAGCGGAGCAGCTTCAGTTGGGTTTCGCTGTAAATGGGAGTTTTCTTATTATTTTTCGGACTGATCGTTTCTCAGGGTTTCTATATTCCGTGCGCGGGAAAATGGTACATTTTCATTTACTAATTACTGTGTCGTAAAGGCAATCGTTTAGAAAGTTCTATTAAATATATTTAATATGGATATAGATAACACATTTAATGTACAACGGGTATAAATGATGATAAATTAAATCTCATTTACAAGGGGATTTCCATATCTTAAAGTATACGATTTCCTTGTACGTTCTGCCTGTTATTCGATACAATCTTCTCTTGCCGTTTCTTTTCCTCCTTAAATGCTTCTGCGTTTGCTTTTCGTTCCATTCTTCTTTCCTGGAATTCACATTGAGGTGTTTAAGTATTGCCCTCCCATCACGAATATTGAAAATTAACAAACGGATCGTACTTTTCTATACTCTTTAAGTGCCTGCTTTCTCTCCTTTCGTTCGTCGGGTGTTTCTCCTTTTGGTCTTATACTTAATATGCTTAAAGTTGATTTCATAGTTTCTGCAACTGACCGAGGTCTCCTCGATTCGGAGCTTTCATTCTGCTGATCAAACTGGGCTAAACTTTTAGCAGTTAGTTTCCCAGAGGATCCATCTAAAACGTTTCTTGGAATACCAGTTCTTGGATCGACTTTAATCTTTGCCGGATGCTGCAAACAAATTTATAAATTACGATTCCATGCTAAATCATATTTAGAAACATTGCTGTTAAATTGCACACCTTGGGTTCGGGAATTAGCTTCGGATGATTGTAAATGTTGCTGTATGTACTAATAACACTTTGGCAGTCCCATTTATCCCTTTGTCTCGCATCAACGACAAGCTCTTCTAAACTATGTTCATCCTCGGAACTATCGCACTCTGTTTCTAAAATTTTCATCCTATCTTTCATGAGTTTCGCAACATTCTCTGCCTATAAATATAACGTAACGACAAGTTCGTTTCTCTTCGCTAACACGTTCGTCGTACTTACGTCTTCGTTTTGTTGTTTCTCAAATTCTGCCGCGAACCGAAGCACTAAATCCGAATTGGGTGCAACATATCCTTCGATTTCATCGCAATCTAAAGCACCTATTTCATTTTCATCGTACGCCGCATACATCTGGGACAATTACAATATACAGCGAGTCTTTAGTCCACGAAAGAATATTCTCTAATATGAAATACCGACCTTCTCAAATTTATTATCGAGGAAGGTCAGTTGTTCGTTTCTCCTCATAACGCTACTGCTCATCGAATATTCCGTAAAGCGCGACTTTGTTTCTTCCTCCTTAAAACTATACTGGGGGCCATTTAAGCTACACACTTCGTCTCGCTCCTCGTCCGATAATTTCATATGTCCCTTGGACGAAACATCGGACGATCGATCTAAGTCATACAATTCATAAGCGATATAAATTAATTGTTACGCGCAATATAATATGTTCTTACGTACCATCTTTTTCGTCGTCTTCGTATTCTTCGTCTCGTTCATCTTCTGCCAACTCGTCGCCTCCATCACCAGCGTTAGCTAGGTCCATGAAATTGTCTTCCAATTGATTCTCTGGATCTTCGTAATCAAAATCATCGTCCAACGCAGCCACTAAATCTGGGTCCAAGTGTAATTGCAGCCCAGATACAGGTGCCGCTTTATCGAGAAGTCCAACTTTCTCTTCGACGTGCGAAGCAAATACGGAAGATGGTAAATTGATTTTCGGGGCATCCTTTTTGTCATCCTTTTTCGAAGTGCTCGCAGACTCGACTCGTTCCCATTCGGTTGTCAAACAATCGACATCTTTAAGATGCTGCAAGTAGTCATAATCGTCATCGAAATATATGCCATATTTTCGTTGCTCCTCTTTGCGTTTGTCATCCTCTGGTTTCTTTTTCTCGTGCTTAGCAGCTTGGGCATCCCCAGCTGGCACAAGAACGTGCTGAGGCGCCCTTTCATCAGCGATCAATGGATCTTTTTGCGAACGATGCACTAACTGAAATGTTACTGAATTCTTCTTGTCGATGAATTTCTTTGCTTTTCCTTTCGGCTGAAAATTGTTCAATATTTTATACGTAAGTTGCAAGTAACCTAGCATACGATAGTCCGATATCCAACGGTCGTGCTGAAAACTCACCATTTTCACGATATCTCTTATTTAATGAGCGAAACGCAAAAACAAATTGATACGAAAACAGTTGACTTTAAACTGTTCGCGAGTCGAATTTTACATTCATGTCTACGATAAAGCGTCCTTCGTGCAAAACACGACATGTGCTTCGACAGTGATCCTCAACTTTATCGAAAAGTAGAATTTGTAAAATTATACGATATTATAATATATCGATGCCGCTTTGCTGCTAAATATTATAATTTCAGTAGATATACTTTGTTTTTGTCAACGGTATCCGAGATATCTGTTAACGTTCATAAACGTTTCAAAGAGAGAACGACTTCGTTTTGATCGTTATGTCCGTCCTTCTTCTTCCTTCAGGCTTCAGGCGGTCAATGTTAATAGCCTTGACTATTGATGTTCGATAAACACGTAGGAATCTTTTAAGGGAGCATAAAGAATGGGGCTATTTGACCGTTTAGCGAATCTTTTAGGTCTTAGGAAAAAAGAAGTAAACGTTTTAGTAGTGGGCCTTAACAATAGTGGTAAGTCGACGGTCATAAATAATTTCAAACGCGAGGATGACCGTTGCATAGACATAGTGCCCACTGTCGGGTATAATGTTCAAAAATTCTCATGTAAGTTAAATAATGATGAGTGAACGACGTTGCTCGATGTTTAATTGACGTGCTTGCAACAATATATATTACTTGCACTCGCATTGGTACGCCGATCAGTTTGAGCACCAGTTCTTATCGTACGATCAAACGAAATGGATACACAGAGTGGGAAACAAGTTTATTTTTACAGTTGAAAGATATATACATATACACAAGATACGCAGAACAACACGTTATATTTTTTCATAAATTTTATCAAATATATATATATTTCACATATTCCTTATGTTTTCTTTACTTTTTTACGGGATACATCTTTCTTCTTGGTAATTGGCTTTGACTTAGACGAAGACTTCGCGTTCCTTTTCATTCCACTTTTTAGCATTTTTGCTGGTACGTTATTTCCAGATTGGTCTTTACTTAAGGTTTCGGTTTGTTTAGGGACATCGGTGTTGGTTTTAGTTTTTGTATCGTACGAATTGTCTTCGTTCGCTGGGATATCGCTAATGTTATCCATACTCATCAATGAAATAAGGCGGGAACTACTTGGATGATTTTCATGCATAGGGGTACTAGTAAGCGGCGTGCGTAGCTCCGCAATTCTCGTTTTCTTTTCAATAGCCGTTGCTCTAGAAGTAATAATATTATTGTCTGTGCGCGATTCTGAATTATTAACTACTGAAAACCTCAGTTTTGTCTGTTTCAATTTCTGTGGTTTTATTTCTTGTATCTTTCTCGTAGACTTCGTAGCGTCGGTATCCCTAAGTCTCGTAGAACGCCGATTAAGATTTTCAACTGGTTCTTTATTTTCTTGCGAAAAAGATTGGTTACTGCTTTGAGAACTTTCTGGAAAATCATAAACACTTCTCCGCTTTGTTCCTTCGAGTTTTATTTCTGACTTTTTCCGTCTTTTACGAAGCTTCGATCGTTTCTTTTGTACGAATACGTAGTCCTCTAAATATCCCTCTTCCTCCGAACAGCTTAAGCGCTAAAAATACAAATGATTCGTTAATAAAAAGTCGAGTGATTTTTTTCTTTAAACGAACGAAGGCTCTCCGCGTACATTAGTTTCCAATGGATTATCCTCTTCATCTTCTCTCGACCATGTAAATGGTTTGTCGTTTAACATTTCATGAAACGCTGTTTCTAAATCAAGCATTTTAAAGCACTTTAAAGAAGTTTTTAGCTGTGTTTTTGTACTTATATTTAATTTATCCCCTGTTGTCGAATCGACTTCAATTTTATGTGGTCTGGCTTCATCGATATTATATATAAGGTATAGAATTATATTTATATATACATCATTGTTCGCATCGTGTACTCCTGTTAATTCTAGATTAATACAGGTGTATCCTAAATTTGTTTGTAAAGTGCAATTTTGTATTCGGCAAATAGAGTCCTAGAAAATTAAAATCTATTTAATATCCTGTCATATTTGTATTAAACAGAGACATACTAATATGGAATATGCACCTTCAATGCGTTAAATTGTTGGCATCGTATCGTGTAACAATCAATATAATGTTTACAAGTTCTTACAAAACGAGGTATATTTTTTAGCTTAGCGATAGAAAATTCAGCTTTTAGATCATCTAGATCAACTGACATAGGCATTATCCACTTTCCCAAAGTTCCTTTATTCTTTTTATTTAAGATTTGCACGGCAAAAGTATTTTCTTTGTCGTATCTGTTTAGCGGTGAAAAATTAAATACGTATTGTTTGCGCGAAAACTTTACACAGTATAATCCAGAATATCTGTATAATTCAGACTGCAATTTTATATTAATGTTTGGAACTCGATAGGTATCTTCATCGATCGGGGTATCTGAGACGTTCGAATCATACGCAGGCTTAGTTTTCCCAAATTTCACTATATCCAAACTCCACTCCATTTCCAAGATTATAGACTTCAATTCCTCGATTTGTTTCTTTAATCTGCTTTTCATCTCGTCTGCGGATCGTATAATCGAATGATACGTCAACGTTGTTTCCACCAGAAATAGTATAGGGTTAGATCTTTAGAATCAACATTTATCTCACCTCTATCTTTCTTGGAATCCTTTTCATTGCTATTAACATTGCTAATGTCCATCTCGATCTCCATGTTTAAACTTAATGATCGCTTCTCGGAAAATAGTTTAATACTATATTTAAATAATGTCCCGCCAAGATACAGCTATCCTCGTAACGTTCAGTGGTTCTCATTCGTTTCTCTAGACGAGGATAAGAAAGAAAGATGACGCTTTTTATCAATGAAACACATTCATGGTTCATACGTCACACATTAAATGTATGTGTATATATGTTCCGCGTGTGCCTTGATTCGTTGTCTAATTTATCTCGTCGTTCTACTCTACATTTCATAGTAATCTCATGCACGAGAAAAGATGTTGATATGCACGACTGCGTATAAGTATATAAAGATGCAATGTTCGTTTTCAGTTAAAAATATCAGTTTTACGGCATTTGATATGTCAGGTCACGATCGTCATAGATCATTATGGGAGCATTATTATAAGGACTGCCATGGTATTATCTTTATAATCGACAGTAGCGATAAGTTACGATTGGTTGTTGTCAAAGAGGAATTAGATATGCTTCTTCAGCATCCAGACGTAGCAGGTACAGAACATTTGCGCCTTCTTCCTTAATCGTTTTCAGGAATTAAGCTCCTTGTACCGAACGTTATAGGTCGTAAATTACCTATACTTTTCTTGGCAAACAAAATGGATCTGCCTGATTCCCTGACTACTGTTAAACTCGTTGCTGGACTTGGTCTTGATCGTATACAAAACAAGCCTTGGCATATAAGAGCAACAAACGCAATCACTGGAGAGGGATTGCAGCCGGGAATAGAGTGGCTCACGGATCAAATTCGTGATATATATATTAATAAAAGATAAAGATAATCCTAGCGCAGGAAATTCTTCATCACGGAAATTCATCGATAGTAATCGGTCGTGTTCTCTCTTTTGTTTTCGATATATAGATTTCATCGATGCAACATTTTCTGTTCTATGCGTCGTAAATGTCGACGTCTGTCACGAATCTTTCAATCTCACTCGAACATCGGATAGTAACATTATGAATGGAATTTAAACAGTTTATAAATGGAAAACACGTATTCGCGTAATCTACGTAGGCATCGAATCGTAATCATAAATAAATCCGTCTCATAATCATTTTTATATAATAATTGCTTATATCGTTCGATTGCAATAATTGTCCACTTAAATTATTCTTCGGATTGTACTGCATTTGTATGAGAAAATATTAATAAACTTGTGTATACCTCCCAGATGGCGTTTGTAGTTTGTACATTCTATTATCACTGTATACGTCACACCGTCAGAGATTTTCCGTGCATGGAACTGTATAGTATCGACCCGTAGCAGCCGTAGCTGGCCGTAGCAGCTGACAGGTGGAAGTGAATTTCTGTAGATAGTCACGCAAGACCTTTTAAAAAATTAAGCAGAAAAATGAAAGGGACTTTTACGTTAGTGACTTGTATTTTACTGGCAGCTGTATTCACGTTTACAGAGAGTAACAGCGTGAAAAAGTACGCGCTACTTATGCCGAATGTTAGACCATACAGGGTAAATAGAAGAGATATTTTACGGAGATAAATTACGGATTTTTAAAGTCCGCGTAATATTAAAATGAGAAATCTGTTATACCGTACATATTATATTTAAGTATATAGATATAGCACCTATTCTTTACAGGAAGAACTGTATTTATGTACTCCTGTTAAAGTAGATCCCTCCCAAAACTACTATGTGATAGGTTTTGAACCGAACGCAACCATGGACATTGCTCACCATATACTTTTGTACGGTTGTGGCAAACCGGGTAGTTCGAAACCAGTATGGGACTGCGGAGAAATGGGACACCATGCGGGCAAGAGCGACGACGCGATGGTCCCTTGCGCGGAGGAATCGCAGGTATATGAAGCTTTATAATGCAAAACGACACGCAGTATTACACGCTTAAGAATACTCTTAACTGATCGGCTGCGTCGATCTTTCTTACAGATACTGTACGCTTGGGCCAGAGACGCGCCGATGTTAATTTTACCAGAAGGAGTAGGCTTTAAAGTCGGCGGGGACTCTTCGATTAAGTATTTAGTTCTGCAGGTTCATTACGCCCATATCGATAAGTTTGAGGATGGCAGAACGGATGATTCTGGCGTGTTTCTTCATTACACGTTGCGCCCGTTAAATAAATTGGCCGGTGTGTTTCTACTGGGAACTTCGGGTGCTATACCTCCTAAGCGTACGACGTATATGGAAACAGCCTGTACGATAAAAGAGAACAAAACCATTCATCCTATCGCGTATAGAACGCATACGCACTCGCTTGGAAAAGTAGTGTCCGGGTATTTGGTAAAGCCCGATTACACATGGATAGAACTAGGCAAAAGGGATCCTCTAACTCCTCAAATGTTTTATCCTGTACGTAACAAGGTGACGGCCGGGCAAGGAGATCAAATAGCGGCTCGGTGTACTATGCAGAGTACACGCAATAGCTGGACATATATAGGTGCTACTAAGGCAGACGAAATGTGCAATTTTTATTTAATGTATTACGTCGAGAATGACGAACCATTGGCCATGAAATACTGTTTTACTTACGGTCCTCCTAATTATTATTGGAAAGATGCTGGACTTTTTAACATTCCTGATATAGAGGCATCTAGTTTATAGTGTAATATTAGTCTTGATTGTCTGGGATAGAAATTGATGTACATGCAAGACTGTTGACAATGGAACAGAGTCTAATACAAATATTTTATCTAGCGTGGTGCTGTTTAGCGAAACTTGTTTCTCGATCATCTTGGAGTCTATTAGATCAATAGTCTATCAGACTATTAGACTACCGATAACTGCTAACTCGATTATGGTTTCTAGTTATACTTTGTTCTTCCTGCCAATATGTATATACTTAGTTAAATTATTTTTATTTCAAATACCGAATTACTTAGTAACTGAGTATTGGACTGCTCACAATTCTGTGCGATGTCTGCGTGAGATCGGGCAGAATTAAAGCGAAGATATAGGCCTATCAAACGCAAGGTTTCATATTTTCAGTACTTATCCTATTTATTCGAAGTTAATTCGTGCTAATGATTATTTCCCGCGCACAATTAACCATCGCATTTGATACCTTTAGCGAAACTTACGTCCATTAAACATAATTCTTAAAATAATTTACTTTATATACCTCTTGGTACTTGTTTCCTGATACATTATTCTCAGAAAATATAAAGAATAATTTACAAATCACTCGTTTAACTTGATAAAACTTACCGTACGATCTGTTATGCGAATCTGATATACTTTCGGAACAGTGTCCACTTGTTCAAAGAATGTACTTATCGTTAGTATTATCTGTGCCACATCAGCTCGTTACTCTTTCTTATTTAAAACGATTAATTCAGTATGAAACATTCAATTGGCACTGCTTCCGATATTTTTAAACGATTTTTTAAAGAATAAAAATTGAAAGCGTCACTTGCGCGAAAACAATGTACTTTTTTAAACTGAGCGACACTTCGAAACTGTACATAGTAGAATCTTCTTAGTACTACTCGACTGAAAGCGAAGCATATCCACAGTATTCCCCGATGACACTCTACATCTAAATGTAATTAATAAAAATTATTTTGGAAAATATACAAAGGATACGGCAGGTTCGTTTCTATACACTTAAATATATTATATCGATATATCAATAAATTATGCATATATTGAAAAGCGTGATTTATCTAATCCTCGCTATTCCCTTCTTTATACATCTCTCGTTCAGTGCATCGTAATGTCGGTATCTATGGGTTATCATTAATCGACCGATTCTTCATGTAGTTCTCGATCTTGCATACCCCAATAAAGAAGCCAGACTGTATAGTTTTCAGTGGTTACGTTACTCGTCTATGTTAGAAAACAGATTATTGTGGATTATCTGACCTTCGATCACCGTTGCAGGATTGTATTTGATGAATATATGATTACATTCATCGAAGCCGGTGAAAGGAGGTTCTGTAAAGTATGTTCTTATTGTTAGATAGGTTGTGCTTAGTCGGGATTAATTGTTCCGAGAGGAATTTATAAGTGGCTCAATTAATTACCATCGAATCATTACGGTCGTTCGTTTGGTTACAGTTGAGTGTAATGAGCGATACAAAATTGTATCTATGTCGTTAATACGATAGAAAGCAATTGTTCTCTGCAACTTGATACGTATACGTAAAAGCATTTTTGCAAGGTTTATTGTCCTGTAAATTGGGTCCTCGTTAAAAGTATGTCGAGGAGCGCGAACGTACGTTTTTTGAAAACAAATGAACAGAGAAAGTGCAGCAAGCATGCCGAAGAATCTAATGGAGGTGCGTGCGGTCGAACACTTTAAAATCTATAGCTGCGTTCTTCAAAGAAGCAGTACTACATATTTTTTTAACCGACTACAAAACGGAGGCGGTTATAGATTCGACCCGTATGTATTTTTTTTTTATATGTTTGTCCCCGCATAACTCCTCAGCATATGGACCGATTTTGATGATCTTTTTTTTTATTCGAAAGAGTGCGATGACCCGGTGGTCCCATCCTACACCGCACATCAACATTGGCCCAATATTTTGCCAGTCCTGTTTAATAATAAAGACTATTGTCACCTAATTATTATTCTTTAATTTATTTACGCGCATATCTCCTCAGCACGTTGTGTCAATATACATAAAACTAAAAAGTTACAAATAAAAAATTTAAAGAATAATTAAAACCGACTTCAAAAAAATAAAAAATAATTTTTTCTCTTATTTAATCTACGACTCCCAAATGTTTTAAGTCGGCGCCTCATCATTTGCACTGTATAAATCTGACGCTGAGTTAAAAATATGAGAGTCATAGATTAAACAAGGGAAAAAATTATTTTTTAATTTTTAGCGCATTTTTATTTTTTTGAAGTCGGTTTTAATATTTTTTCACTGCCGCATTTTGATTGATGCGCGACCAAGGCGCGATTAATTATAAGAGGAAACTTCCCTTGGTGCTTCAATACCTTGCGCCACAAGTTCACGCGAATCTTTGCAAATGATCGTTGAAAAAACACTTTAGATTCCCTATAAGTAAACTATGCCAATTCTCAAGTTACCAGCTGCAAAATTGGAACCGGTTTCTCTCATTACGTCGTTCATGCGACTCATCTATTATCTCTCCATGGAAAACAAATTATTCCTTTTGAAGCGGTACACGCATAGAGAGATACTTTTTCCTCTCCTTCCCTGTGCACCGTTAAGCAGAAGAATTAATTGATTTGTTGGTTCGTTCATTTAATCGGAACAACGGTATCGAAATAATAATAGCTTTGTGAAAGTAAAATTGACACGTGGCTTTGTACTTCCGGTCCTTGGCACCTTCGTTCTTCCCTTTCAAACGAAAAACCAAGGTCGTGATCGACATTCTTGTATTGAGAAGTACGAGATCGTTAGAACGATCGTACCGTGGGCCATTTCCTATATTCGTTGTTTCGACGAAGTTGCGAAGAAGCAACTGGTGCTGTTTAGACGAAACGAGGATCCTACAATTAGTATGCGCTTGGCAGCGCACGGTGTCGTTAGTATATATTTAAGAGAAAGTTAGACAAATATCGAGTACGTTGATCGCGGCGAATTTTTCTGGACGAAATGTTTAACTTTCGTTCCACATTTCGTAACGCGTAACGCTGAAACGAAAACGAAGTTTATTCTGACGGGAATAAATAGCCGGAACTCTCTCCGCCAATGGAATGGGTTCTCCAGATTTCATTAATATTTTACGGTTTGCCGCGTGACAGTGATCGCGTTGACGGAGCCCATACGTTGGTCGTCGGTAATGCGTCAATGAGAACGGCACGTCACGCGCGCATAAAAGTATATATCGTCGGTAAAAGCATGTCTCGTCGTTAGGAAAGCGACTGGAGCACATGCAGCCCGATTGACCGAACGCTCTGCAGCGAACTTCGAAAGTAAGGCCTCGATCACGTTTTGTTCGACGTCGCGTCGCGGCGCGTCGGCTCGCCGCACACACCAAGTAGACGCGGCCCGAGCTTCGTTTCCATTTTCTCTCTCTTATCGAGCTCCGCTTTTTCCACGCGCCAATTCGTAAATCCCACTCGCTCGAGCCTCTTTCCGTGCCATCTTACGCAACTCCAGCTTCCACCGCGTAGCCTCGTCATCCGTCGAGAAAAATGCCTACCAGCTAGAAAGCTTCCTGCGATTCGAGTCTGACTCGCGGCAACTCGGTTCTAGATTAAATTTCGTTGAAACGAATCGAGGGCACTGTGCGCCTTTCGATCGCATATTTAATAACGAAATCATTGCACCGCGGTCGGTTCCTCCTTCGACGGTGATCTATGCAGTCCGTGCACATCGCAGCGAGGCGCATTTTCGCCGGCGAACTAGAGTGTTTAGTAAGTTCGGATACGAAAACATATCTTGTCCATTAGCGGCGAACGAGGCTACGTTGCGCGTATTTGTCCATGTGGCACATCTTCGAAGAATTCTTGTGAGAATAGACGACGCGCATTAACCGCCGTGGCTCTCGGAAACGTTTACACGTTTCCTCTTTCCTTCGAGATCGACAAATCTCGAGTATGATAACTTCCACCCCCTTGCGATAGTTGCCCATTTTTTCGAGTTCAATCTAGGTTCCCTCGCGCCGTGCGTAGGGGCAGAAAGATGAACGGAAAGAAAGAACGAAGAAGTAACTATTCGTTCGTGGCTAGAGCCAGGCAGCTTTTCAAATTTCATTCGATCGCGTTTCAAGATGGGATCGTTTTCTCCAAGATGGAAAGGGCAAAAAATAAGAGGAAACTATCTATGCATTTTGCAGGGAAATTTATCCGACGCGTGGCGAGCGAAGACTCCCCGAAGGGGGGATAGCTGGACTGCGCCAAGGGATGTAGCTGAAGCTGCCAGCGATAACTCCGCGGAGAGTGCGAGATCAGAGCCAGAGGGGGTGATGGAAAGGAGAAAGAGAGAGAAAGAGAAAGAGACGCGTGGGACAAGAGAGAAGTCGCGATTGGTTAAGCCGGTTGGAAAAGCCCGCCTGGCTGCTCGACCGGCCGGCACTTCGCTCAGTTCTCCACTGTGCTCCGAGTGAATCGGAGCTTTCGCCAACCAGATACACGGAGAAGACCCTCGTTCCTTTACGCAATTCTTCGATAACCTCACGCATCCATCCATCCATCCATCACCCCGATCGTCAAACGGCAGAACACCAGCCGCACTTGCACCTACCGCGGGGAAAATTTCTTCTAATTTTCTTTGGAAACGTCCTTGCCCCTCGCGGTGCTCGGAGGACAAGACCAAAGAGGAAAGACGATAGAAGAGGAAGCTATGCTTGTGAACGAAAAGACATCGCTGCTCACGGTTTAGGACACGTCGTGGAACCCCAGCATTATCGCCTGGGAAGAAAAGGGACCGCTGTTTCGAGGGAAACCATTCGCCACGATCACGGTGAGTCCTCTGCTGTTTACTGTTCACTTTTTATTATATATTCGGTCGTATCGGACGGAACGGCGCGGCGCGCTAAGCGATATTAGCGTTGGTAATGCTTTCGGTGAAAGCTGCCGATACAAAAGCAAGGCACTTTGTCGAAAGTATATAACGACTACACGAGTGCTTCGCGAATGAGAAGTAGCAGTGACGCGAAGTAGAGATACAGCGAGTAGCAGGTCAACGAGAGTCGAAAGCCAAAGGTGTGCTTGGAAAAACTTTGTTTCCCTTTCAAACGCTCTGCGAACGGACAATAGGTAGGCTTTATCACGGCCGGAACGAAAACGCGGCGTGTTATGTTTCGCGATAATCGTTCTCTGCGAGAGTACAATTAACGGATACGGGGCATACGCGTGTATTTTACGCGAGTGAAAATGAGTTCACTCGGTACTAATGCTTCTCGTTAACGAGAGGTCTTCGGGACACGCGGAACTCGTGGCAGAGGATCATTCGGGAAGCAACGCTAATTCTGTTCTTCGCTTTGAACTTTCACTCGCATTTAAAGGGGTAGTTTCTACTCGGTCCGCAAACTTATCGTTAGATTTCACCGAGTGCTAGTCGTGAAGCTGACTAGTTTCTTATCGAGCAGGTAGGTTGACTCCGGTTCTTAAAAGTTCTCGAAAGCGGTGCTGGGAATTTTCGAAGGGGGCTACGTTAGGAATGCAAAACGGAACAGGCTGTCGCGGAATTCTAGTCTGCGGGCATTCAAATCGAAAGCCTCGCTCAGCGTTCCACGATTTGCGGTTCGGTTCGCTCGTGCATCCTTAATCGTTTCGGTCTGCGGGCCTATTGATTTCTCGCGTTAACACGATCTCGAATTCGGAACGCGGGACTGCCTCTCGATTGGCATTAATCACTCCAGCGCGTGTACACGCTGCTGGCTTAGATTCGCAGAGAGCGTTTACTGGCCGAACGCGACAAAAGGGTGCGTGCGAATTTCTAGGTCCCAGCGATTTGGCATTTCCCCGCCGCGCCGCGCCCGGTCCGAACGGTTATCGCGCGAGTTTGCTCGCAGTTCTCTTCGCCGCGGGGTGACGTTGTCGAGGCGGAAACGCGTCGCGGCTTTTCACGATACGCAAAAGTGTCTTTTATGTCGAATATGGCTCGCGACACCAACCATCGCGTCAACTTGGCACGCTTTTGCTAAAAATCAGTTCTTTCGTGTGGATCAGCCTAAACGACGTTCACGGCTAATACGTATAGAAACTATTCGAATTAGGTCGCCACCCTTTTCCCTCTATTCCGCAATACTCTCCTTGTATTCAATCCACCCCAACTCTTCGCGCGCGCGATACATATTGCATCTGTTTCATCGGCGTTCAGGAAGAGTGCCAAAGTCTCGTATACCTTAAACCTTTAGTTGCCTGCAGGAAACCGCCGCGCCGCGCGCCGTTCCTCTTCCAGTCGAACTTCTTGCTGCATCGTATCGACCAGCAATGTGGATTGATCTCGTAACTTTTAAGATGCCCCGTGGTAATACCTTGCCCTCTGCTTGCCAGCCAAGTTGCATCGCAAAGTCTCGTGCGTGCATGGATATTAATGGGTATGCACGCTGCTTTTAGTTCAGTACACGGTGCGATGGAAAATAAATTTCATTCCGCGACATGTTGCGAGCTGTAAGACTCGCGTTTCCTTGTTACGCGCTACCATTAAAGTGGAAAAGTTAGGCTTCTCGCGAACGCAAAGATTAGCAAAGCGTAGGAACAAGCTATGGTTTACACCGGTGTTTCTTGCACTCTGAACGTACGTCAAGATACATTTCGGTTGTCTCGCTTTCGTGCAATCGCAGTCGAGATAACTTCGTATTCTTTCGGCACGGTGCGATGGCGCATAATACGCGCAGGCTCGTGCACAGACTGTTCCCGGTTTAATGTACGGTGTCCCATAAGGTTCATATATCTCCCTTTACAACCAGGAAACGCGTATGGTCCCTTTGCACCGAACAGCATTCATAAATCCAAAGGGAAGTTGAGCCGGGAGGAAGGGCACTCTCGTCCCGCTGTTGGGCTCGTGTTTTTCTTTTGTTTTACACGAAGAGATTGAAACGCGCGTTCGAACAATACTATACAAAATAGTTTCTTGGCACGTTTGGCGATCGGTATTTATCGCGCCGAGAGGCGTGGACGGTCGTGTGCCAGCGGCTTGTAGAAGAACTCGGGAATTTTCGGCGATTAGGTCTATCAAAGCAGAAGGGGAATATTAAAAATACTACGTTCGTATTCACGCGCAATTAACTTACTTTTACGCCTCTCTTTACGGTTCCAACGCGGCGGCTCTTCATCCTCGGTAAATGAATTCTCAATGAATTCTCGAGTTAAAGAAGGCGAAGTAGGGTCGCGAGCGCGGGACGAACCGACGTTTTCATTTGAGTTTCCGATTTCTGTGGGAATGCTCGTCCGCCGCCACCTTGGACAAGGCAGTTAGCGAGTACATAGCCACGAATCAATTATCGAGGGCACAGGGTGTACGCAACTCGCTCGAGGGACTTGCACGTTTCACGAGAATCGGTAAATATCCAGTCGAGAGGTCATCGGTTGCATCGATTTTCGTGGCCGCTCCGAACGGCTCGAGTGCAGCAGCCGCATCGACAAAAGTATGGAGGAGCCTGGCCGTTGCATTATTTATGGCAGAATTCGATATCCATGGTTAGAAACGCTCAGGAATAACAGACCATTCGATAATTGGCCGTGCATCTCCTCCAGACTTATTTCAAGTCAATCAGCCAACCCATTTGGAGAAGGCTTGTCTCTGACCTAAAAGGCGCTCGCCGGGCTTTCGGAGCAAAGTGCATTCGCGCGGCGGAACGGCGATCATTGTATAATGTATACGATCCGCGTTAAAAGTTTAGAGTCAAGTGTCGTGAAACGTTTCGAGCATACCCACGTTGTGAGTTTAACGAAAATAACACAGAGGAGCGCGCGCGCGTACCGGACTACGTCACTTGAACTATTAATCATTTCGGTCGGGGCATCAGTCACATTTATTCTAATAAATATTCATGAAGCGGATGGCGCTGTCGCGTCTCCAAGTCTCGGTTGGAAAGTAAATTTTGAAACGCAATAGTCGCGAGCGAAATAGAGTGCGAGTTCAAAGAGAAAATTGGCAAGAGCGAAGAGCCAACGAAAGAGGTGGAAAGAGCAGGCAGCTATGTATGTAACTACGTACGATTGTACGTACGTGTGAAGGGGTTCTTAACGCGCGCACCTCTGTCTCGTTGCTGTAATTTATTTCATGGGATTGATGCCGCTCACGGGAGCCCATAACTTTCGTCATTTCTCGAATCAGGTGGAAGACCAGCTAGAAAAGATCCGGAGAAATTCTCGTCGATGTAAGAAGCGAACACATGTAAATCGCGTGACCCCTATTCGGGGCCCGATTCCAGCCCAAGTACAGCAAATCCTTGCGAACTGGACGAAACCAGCATGCTCTCTTACTCCGAGCCCACTTGTAGGTACTTGGTTACCTTGGCCGCGGTACGAACCGTGGAAATGGATTCGACGTTGAAGGGGAAAGTTGGGTAAAAAGAAGGGGATGATATTTTTCTGTTGGCGCGGTTACAAGCGTAATCGCTGTTACGTTGAGTTTAAGTAACGACGAGCCGAGAATCGATTTCTCGGATCGAACTGTCGAGCTTATCTCGATGGCTTGACGGGCCAAGTCCGTGGCCTGCAGACCGACTACTTTTTCTCGCTTTTGCGGGCTTTTATTGCTCACGCTATGCCGCCGCGCCGCGCCGCGCCGCGCGTTGGCCCCACCGGCGAGCATTCGTGGGACTGCGTATCGGTACGGTTTCGCATGCGCGTATCCCAGGCCCGGGTAAGGCCCAGCCACGATGAAAATTTCATCGCACGCGAGAAGAGGAGCGGTAGCGAGACCGAACGGCCTGCATACGTAATACACCTTCTTACTTAGCTAATATAGGCCGGTTTCATTTCGTTTCGTTTGCTTTTGGGGCCACGGCTCCCCTTTCGGCCCTCCTGCCGATATCTCGTTAAACGTTTCTCCTTTCGATGGAAATAACAGCTGTTTCTGCTGGGATCTAGTCACCAGGGAGTCCACCATTCAACATTTCCTCCACGCATCCTTCCCCTTCCCATTCACTCTCCAGCTATGTAGCTACTTACGTACATAGTCCCCTCGCGCTAGTCTTTCTTAATTGCGATCGAGATCGGGTGCTGACGACTGTTGCCTGTTTTCCCACGAAATTCTGCGGATCTACGGAGGAACGCCTAGGTAGCGAAAAAATTCAATCGATTAACGCGTCCCGTAAAGATGCTTGCATGGAAACGAGAGGACCGAACCTTGCGCACAACTTCTTTGCTCGGCTATTAACCTCGATAATTTGTGATCTTCGGCATCGGAAGACGCCGAAAGACCACTTTCGTTCGATACGCGAGGGCTCCGTTTCCCGGAAACCCGTGGCACAAGTCGACGGTTAACGTCGATCATTAATTCCCACCAACGTAGTCTCGATCGTGGCCGAGCGTCGACGTCGCGCCGATACGCTCGCACACCCATACACCAGCAGATTTTGCATGCGTTTACACGCGTGTTCACGCGCGCACGGTAACCTTGTGTGGTCCGCAGGAGAGAGAGATAAAGTGAAACCATGGGGCCACGCTGTCTCGCGATCCAACCTCGATCTCAGGGCGGTTCGCGCCGGAGCGCCGCGCCGCCGCACGATTCTTCCCGCTCCGGTTTTCCCTCTCCCCTCCTTCGCATAAAGATCCCCTTAATTCGCCTATATTTTACCTAAATAGTACGATTATTGTGAGATTCGATGCGTGCTCCATTCGGTCCCCCACACTCGCCTATTTCTCTTTAATTCTATCTTCTCCTCGAAGCGCAGCTGGCAACAAACTCTTGCACAATTTCCAACGATCTTCGCTTAAATTCATCAGGCCCACTAATCGCCGTTTACCGATCGCTAATTATCTTAAGCCGTGATGTTGAAAGTACCTAATTGGTCCAAGCTACTTTACCAGCCACGAAGAAGCACGTGGTTAGTTAACGAGCAACATGTTCGCTGTTCCGTTCGGAGCGTGAGTGCATAAAGATTGGTCAACTGCGTTCGGTCTATCGACGTTAAGACAGATTCGCTGGCAGCGATCTACGAGCGACCACGAGCACTGGCAATAACTTTCTAACGATGTAAACGGTAATTATATGTGTATCTGTATTGTGCGTGGCCAATCGAGAAGAATCGTGCGTACGCTGGTCGCTTTTTCCTGCAACCTTGTTTCTTCTGATCGATCGGTATCGTCGATAATATGACGCACTGGGTCGAAATTCCCTACTTCCTATCTTCCCTGCGTAGAGAAGGTTCTGTGAGATCGTAGGACTCGGTGGTCGCGTTGTAGGTACCTATTCATAATTTCCTCGTTTGTCGAATCGAGCGAATTCAATTGGCGAGGAATAAAAAAGTGTTTCCGTAACCTTCGAGGCACGACGCGACGCATCGACTGCTGAGAAATATTCCGCATAGTTGATTGCCGTGGCACCGGGGAACCTTATGCCGGCATCTCTGTCTCTACTTTCTCCGCTCTTCCTGTTTTCCTCCTATATCCTCCAGGCATTTTATCTGTGCGTTCATAAATTATAGCTAAGTAGAGATACGACCCAACGAGCAAGGTAAGAAATATTTAAGGGAGTGGAAGCAAGGGGTCGCGGAAATTCACATAAATTTCCCAGCGTCACGCCCAGGAAAGCCATGAAAAAGCTTTCATACGTCGCTACTCGTTGACGAGGAAATATTTGCTCGCGAACCTTTTACGCGATTGGCACAAGCTTCGATCCTCCTCTCCGCTCGATGGCGGCTGTGTCGATTCCACCCGCGACGGCAAGTTTTTAAGAATAACGGCTTCCCTCGTGGCCACGTGCTCGGAAAATTTCAAGATGGGCGTTTCCTCTGGCGTTCCTATGCGAATGCTCAAGGCCGAATGTCGTCGAATCTAGAGGCGACGTAGTCGCAGAAAGCGGCATTCTTTGCTCGCTCGTCCATGCCGGGCACGCTCTTTCTTTGGGAATCTTACTCCAGAGAGAGAGGAGATCGCCGCGGTGCGGCGTGGCGCGGCGCCCGAAGCATCGTCTACCGTTACCACGTGTCTCTCGATATGCCACGATCCCACGTGCAAATACGATGGAAACCGTTTCCAGCAGCAGGCTTTTCGAAGCCCGTGCGAATCAACCATCCCTCCGTTTGACCTCCTTTCGGTTTCCGAACCTCCGAAATCTTTCTATCCGTCATCGGCGAGCGACCGACGCGATGCGACGCGATGCGACGCGACGCGACGCGCGGACGCTATCTCAGCATCTTTTGACTCGGCCGCTGGAGCAACGGTGACGGGAGAATTTAGAAATTCGTCAACGGCCCGATGCCGCGCAGAAACTGTGCGAGATGCTCGAGGATATTCGAAGAAGATTTAAACGATTCCTAATCCGCGTTTACGACGTCCTTATCGGCAAATAGAAATCAGGAGGCGCACGACCACACGTAGACGGCGAGGATTCGTGGATGCGTGACCCTCGCGCGTTGGCAAAGTGATTTGCACGTGTCTCGGGTGAAAGTATTACCGTCGGTTCCACAGTTTTCGATTCGAATTTACGGACGACATTCGCGCGGTTCAGAATTTTGAATGTCCCCCGGCCCACCTGGACAATCTCCTTTCATCGAATATATTAATAACTTGGAGGCAAACGCGACCCGGAGGACCAAGTTTCTAATTTCTCGGAAATATACATATAAAATTGCAATTAACAGTTTCGTATTTAAATTCCGAGCGTTAGTCTCGATCGTTGTCATTCGCAAAATGTCGCGCGTCGATAATCTATCGATAGTTATCCCGTCCGTTGACAAGCCTCTCATGACTCACGCGCTCGTATACGTAGATACAGTACATAATTTCCATGCTAACCGGCACCGCTATGACAGCACTAATTAGTCCCACCACTTATCAGCAGACAGGATCGACTTTGACTAGGTAAACGACCGTTTTACGCTCGCTCGTATATCAACCTAGTGGACGTACAATTTTCATGCTTAGCGAGAGTGAGATCGCTTGCACACGACCAATCCTGTTTAGCCTTGAATCCATTAGACTACTTCTCGACGTAGTCGCTGACAGGACCGATTCGATTCGTCTTATCGAATCCGCGAAACTACTTTCACCAATTTCCAGGCGAAGATTTTTTAGCAACGTACCAGCGACAGTATGCTTCTGTTGCATAAAAGTGCTTCCCTGCTTCCCACCCCAAGCCAGCGTTACAACCTCGCAGCAATTTTCGCCATCGAACCTCCCACTTTCTCGTCTCGCCCCATTCAAATCTGTTTGCTCGTTATCGGCTCTATCTCGAATGATCGTCGATGAAAGGTATCGGTCGAGCGGAACGGTTTCTCGACGCTCTCGAAAAAGGACGCGCCGCCGCCACCACCGCCGTCGTGGACGTCCCGATCGTGGGAACGTAATTCGTGCCTCGGTTCGGATAGGTCGCGACCTGTCTGCACAGCATTCGAGGTCCTCGCGTGTCCACGGAAACAATACACGGACGAATTGCTTGGACAATGTTCCATCGATCGCCAGATCGTTCATCTACCTATCTGGTTATTCAAAAAGACACGTATACCTATTCGTTTAATTATTAATAGAAGATCGAATTATTGTTTCAGATGAATCGGAGAAGGTCGACGGACCTGTGTCGGTGGCTACTCCTGGCAGGATTCCTGTGCTGTTCATCCTGCCAAAGCGTTTCGTCCACCTTCGAGAACAAGACTGGTGAGTCGACGACGATTTGGTTTCATTGGTGGCAGTAGCAGATAGTAGCGGTAGATTAATTTCAGATAAAGTTAGACCCAGTAGATTTATGAAACGTTAGATTACGTAGTCACTGAGGCATCGATGTTTGCGCGTAGATGGACAACGATAGCTTTGATCGGTGGCCTACCTCGCGGATACTTTGATCGCCGCGTGTAAACGTCGAAACCGTCCGGATTGAGGAAGCTCGAAGCCAGCTTCGTGGCTTCCGGTGCCAGAGGGGGGGCCGCGCCCTCCAAACGTGCAATCGCGAGCTCGCGATTTTATTTGCGCGAGGAATTTCCGCGGCGGAAACGTATTTCCCGTGTTCCCGTATTCTCGAGGGTGTAGGTGCGAGGTGAACTATTCGGAAGAGCTATCGATCGAAAGGATGATTTGACCCGCGAGCCGATTCTTCCGTTCCCTTTCGGAACAGTTGAACGCCCCGACGATTCTGCTAGTGAAATTTCTCGATCGCCGCGTAATATTTCATAAAATTGTATCGCTATCGCCGAGAAATTTTGTGTGCGCGTGTATGCTTCTGGCCTGAGCGTGTGTGCCGGGTCAGTGGGTCACTCAGCTCAGTGCTAAAAGAACACTCACGCGTGTCGATACACATACGATGTAGGAAAACGCCTGTATTCACGCTCGCGCTAGCGTGTTTCAAGTTTCAACTCATTCCGCGTATGACTACCTTGGTTACCAATTAGCTTGTCCTGCTCGGTCTTCACTGGAAATTTCAGCGTCTTTAGCGACGTTGATCGCGTGTACTCGTAACGATTAGTAGCTGGATATTCGTTAGCACGGAATTAGTTGACGATAAAGTACAGACCTGTCCCTGCGGTATGTAGGTATACTCTTTCGGACATTAACGCTTAAAAGCTCAAACTAAAGTGAGATCTGCGACTCGCAAACGCGCATTCGTTGCCTTTAGCCTGTCTTCAAAGAATCGCGTATGAACCAGACATTAAAGCGCGAGAAAATAATGCGCGAAGCTTTTTAAACGAGAATGCACTCGCGCCACTGAAGTTTACTTTTAATATGATGCGTGCTCGCGTCACTCCTGCACGATTTCTGCCACGTAATTTCTAGCTTCTTTTCCCTGGAGTATTGAAAATTTTCGACGGAATAAGTTCTTGCGATAAAAGATGAGAAGACTGCGAGAAAAGAAAGCGACTGCAGTTTTTTCGTACGCGTATATTACACACATTTTACGGGCTGTGCTGGAACGATTTCGGCTAGATAGTCGGCGATGCTTTTCCCTGGCTATCGTGGACGGAAATGAAGGAAAAGTAAGGAAAAGTAATCGAGAAAATGGGAGAAATATTCGACACGGTAATTAAGATGGCATCAGCGTACCCTTTAACGGCAGTGGTTCAAGACTCGTAACAATAAATCTGGGACGCTGAAGAAATTCGTTCCCCTCGCCTGGGCGACGGCACGAATTGAAAGCTCTTAACCTTAATGAATCTTTGCTCAGTCGTCGACGAATGGAGTAGTTCTCTCGAAAACAGCCAGCTCTGCGTACCTTCGTTTGCTTTAGCGTGCGCGCAATACCTGCGAGCAATCGTCCCGACGCGTGCTTCGTCTGCGATTATCGCCGAGACGCGAGCGTCCTCGGTTTTTCGCGATTTTCGAGACGCAGAGCTCTTCGTCCCCTCTGTTTTCACGGCGGTGCCGTAGGTCCCTTAAATCGATAGCTCAACGATAACTCATAGAATGGCACGATCTGTCAAAAACCTTTGAAGCAATTACTCGGTCATGGTGTTGGTGCTGCGTGGAGTATCTCTGGGTAAAATATGCATCGTGCAAGCTGCAAAACTTGGCAGATGATACATCTAGCCATGAATTATGCACAAATGGGACGAGAAATGTAGCGAGAGGGAGTGACAGGGAGAGGAGAGGCATAGTGTGCCAGCAGAGCAACCGTGTTCGCTGTTCGTGCACGTTTCCGTGGCTATGGATGTGCCGAGCATCCGTGCAACTGTGTTGCGTCGCATGACACGTGTATTTATGCGACATGACTCGAGTACTGGCGCCTGCAGGCCGTTCTGCCCCCGTGGGACGTTCAGAGACACCAGCGTACCTCGGTCCACTCGGCTTACCGATGAAACATTTATCCCGTCCGCCGGTGCTCGTAACGAGAAACGGGAAGAGGGAAAGATAGAAGCTAGGAGCGATTCTAGCCGCGCCACTTTTCCTCTCCGAACCAGAATTTTCCCTCCTTTCGCAATACGCGGCCCGCCGACCGCGAAATTTCCTTCTCGACCACTCGACGCTTGTTGTAATACACTAGCAAGACTTAGAATTCGAATTAGAAAATCGACCACGCACTCCATTCCCATTCGATATCCCACGAGGAAGCTTGCCGATGATGGTTCTCGAGAGCTCGCGTTTTCTCGTGCATTATCGAGTCAGTCGACGTTTCTATTTCCACTATCTGTACCGTGTCCACGGCGGACGAGAGCATCGTTAATGCTCGCGGACCGAGTACGGCTGCATAGGAAACGCGCCAAGCCGCGTCACCTTTAAACCGAGACAGAGCAGAGACATCTTCTTGTCATAATCGATGCAGAGCTTTTCCCGAGCGACCAGTGACCACACTTGGGGTCCGCTCCGTCGTGCTTTAGGCTTTAGGCGATGATAGCTTTAACTGCAACCTGTTTCCTTTGCAAGTTGGATTCGCGAACGCCTGCGACGAGTACGATACGTACCTACGTACATACCTACTATGTAACGCGAATAGTCGACGAACCGAATGATTCCCAGCCGAGTTTGACGACGTTTAAATGAACGTCGGGAGGCGTAGAATAGTTTGAAGTTGGGTAAGAGGAAATGTCGCGAGTGGCCTGTGAAAATTTATAGCTCGCGTGCGAAACAGCTATGCGAATCGTTCATCCATTTTCACATTCTAGCAAGAGCTACGAAGCCGCGTGGTGTTCGATAAATTTATGATCATCGAGGAATCGCGACGTTAGTAATACGGCTATGATAAATCAGTCGAAGCACGCGCCCGGTAGTAGAAGGAAACGTACAATAAAACGGGAAGCAATTAATCAGCACGAGGCGCGTCATTATTCAAGATACTGCCAATTTATTTACGCCGGACCTTGGGTGGTATGATCGTTCGCATCGAATTTATCCCACATACCATCGGAGCGCTCGTTCCATTGTCTGTGGAGTCACGAATGTGAGCGGGATATTTCTGTTCGCAGGTCAAGATGAGAGCAAGCCACGCGTCTTTTCACCTCGAATGGACTACGACGAGTGGACGCCCCTCGGCCGCGGGGATCCGTTAAAGAACAATCCGACCTTCGATTACGTGCCCCCCGTTCTCGATAGAGTACAATACTGGCTGGATTCTCACACAACCGAGCCGTCTGCGAAACGCGACGTTCTCGTTCTGGGCGTTACCGCGAAGAAGACCAGCCCGAAAATACCCGATCAGTTCCTGAAGTTCGTCGACGGGCCGAAGTTCGCGAGACCGAACCACGAGCTGTCTTTCAGAAACGACTTCACCGGTAGCACCGGCGCGGAACCACCGAAAGTCCTGCGAACCACGAGTTTCAGAAACGGGCCGATCGATTACAGGAATCAGAACAGGATACAGTCGTTGCCGGCTAGCTATTATCCTAGCCCATACTTGGATCAAAAGGCGAAGCCGTACACGATGATGTTACCGCCGCCGTTGGTCCAGAAAGATAAACTGGTAAGCTTCGTAGAGCCGACGCGACAGTTCAGCACGCAAACGGAGGAAGGGCCGGTGATCCAGGAGTCGCAGTTCTACGCGATACCCCCGAACAGCTACAACCAACCTCTGCCGTCGCAGACTCCTACCAAGCAACAGCAACAGTCGGTCAACTCGTCGAAGCCGTCGAGCAAAGGCGTCATAGTCTCTCAGATTGAAACGATAAAGAGCGTGTACACTCCGTCCTTACCGCAACCTACGAAGTCGCGATACGAAACCGTCACCACACCATCCGTCTCCTTCGAGAAATCCAATTTGATTTACCAGTCCACTCAAACACTTTCCGGTGGCTGGCCAGGTAGCAACGGTCCCGTCTCCTCGCCTACCACGTCCGACTATTCCCGCGACCACTACGACATCGACCACCACGTCGCGGGGTCGTCGCATCACGAGGTGGTTGTCGAGCAGAATGCGAACATAATCGTCGACGGGGAGAGCAACGAGAACGAAGAGGTGGTCGTGGGCCAGAAGGAGGCCGCCGCCACGTCGGACAAACTGACGCCGACCGCTTCGAACGTCGCTCGTCCGTCGACCAACTCCTCGCCGTACGCCAGCAAGGGAGACGACGAACAGGAGACGGTGGCCGGGCAGTCTGGCGAGAAGATGCACATCGTCGTCGCTAATTCCCCCGCTAGCCTGGACATCGAAACGCACAACGCGAAAATGGCACCGGTGGCTGTGGTGATGCCGACCAGTTATTCGGAGAAGAAGCTAAATCTCACCTCTCAAGAGACGAAGCTGTTGGGGTCCAACGTACCGGAACAGTCGACGACGCCCGAAACCGAAACAACCAGCGAGAAGACTTCTAAATCTCGACCCGAGCTTGTGAGAAACTCGGTGACCGGGTTCCCGATCTTCCTGGAGGAATCGCAGTCACCCCAATTTCCCGCTATTGTACCGAATAAAATGATTCCGTCCCATCATCAACACGCGCCTCCTCTTTCCCGACACCCCGCCAATTCCGTTCACGCGTTTGGATCCCCGCAAGCTCCCCTCCAGTCCATGATGCATCCCCAATCTAGGCCTAACCACGCGATGATGCACTTCCTCGGCAGTATGCGCCCAAGTATCGGCTTTCGACTGCCAGGCTCGATGGCGATGTTCCCACCGATGACGCACATGCACGCACCACCGCCTATGAAACCCATGCCGAATCAGATGGGATCGTCGATGGCTATGGATCAATCCTATCGACAACCCCCGCAGATGCCAGACTTCCCCGTGGCATTCACCAACTTGCCGACCCCTTCGCCGTTGGCGGAGGATCACTCGTTCGATCATCATCGATCCCGTATTCCGGATATGACGACTTTGATCACCACCACGCCAACCCCCTTCTTGCCGACCGTCTCCTCGACAGAGAATTTATCGTCGTTCGTTGCCATGGACAACCAGGACCCGGGGAGAATCGATCATTCTCCTCTGGGGACAGTGCTGGACAAGGAGAAAGAAGAGAACTCGAAGGACGACGACGCGGCTGGCGTGGTATCGACCACCGTTTCCCCGCAGGTAACCACCTTGCCCAGCCTGACCACGGATCCTATTTTCTCGCACTACAAGCAGCCGGCCAAACCTATGCGAGGACCGATGTACCTTATCATTCAAGGCCACTCGAAGGTGAAGACTTACAAGCCCACGGTGACCAAACACGGCTACCCTGTGGCGAAGAACGAGATCGCGGAAAGCGTGACCGAGAGGCAGCTGTCCAAGTTCGAGCAGTTCGTTAATGAGAATACGAAGAGCGGCGCTGCGACTAACGCAGCGGCTGGGAAAAAGAAAGCGGAGGAGAAAGCGCGGGCCGAGAAGCTCGCGCAAGCTCGGCAGGATAATCTGATGAGCCTCGTCGAGAGCGGCTTAGGCAGCTTCACCGTGTCGCCTTCCTCTTCCGTTTCCGTTGCCGCTTCCGCCACGGAGGAGGAGCATCAGCCGAACTCGGTGACGATGATCGAGATCAACGGCAACTAGGGCCGTTCACCTTGGAGAAACATATATTACGGGCGCTCCGCGTCGGTCGAAAGGGAATCAGCCGTAGACGAACCAGGCTGGGCATCGATTCTGGTACTTGACCCGGAAATTCGGTTCAGCAAACGCGATTCGGCGAACGCGCGAATCTGAACATTCGCGCGGCTATCTGGCGAATCGAAGCGGCTGAAAACCGACGCGCAAAGTGTCTTTCGCTGTTCCGCAGCTTCGGTTTCGAGATGACGATCGTGTTTATCGGTGAATCGCAGCCGACGAGACACGTTTCGCTGGTTATTTCGTAATACTCTGTTGTTGTTATTATTATTATTACTATTATTATTACTATTACGTTTTCCTCGTTACTTATTATTTTATCATATAATTTCGCAGTCACCTTCGTAGAGGCTCAACGCGGTTGGTTCGCGATCAAGCATTCCTGCCGCGGTCTCATTCTTCATGAGAGAAGCGCGCCAATTTCTAATGTGCCAGTATACATATACATATATTTATATATACTATACGTACAGGGACATACACGCATGCATATATACAGAGTGTATACACGTACACGTGCTATATGAGATATACATAAGTGACTCGTCGTGACGGGTTAGCGGTTAGCGGATTGCTCAACGAATTTAGGCGGATCGTGCAGCTAAAAAATTGCTGCACGGCTGATCGTCGTCGCCAAGATCGATCTTTCACTCGACAGTCTCGATGCAAGGCCATTTGGATATTTATCGAAGCTGAACGTCAGGGACGAGCTTCTACTTAGGATCATATTTATTGTAGTAGATAATAATTATTGCGATCAAAGTATTTATTGCATCGTTATGGTAATTTACGACACGAGGAAACTCTACGGCATACATACCTACATATACAGATATACATACATATGTGCTCTCTCTCTCTCTCTCTCTCTCTCTCTCTCTTTCTCTCTCTCTCTCTGTTTTATGTAGACACGATCGACGCAACGAGGTACCCTTTGCTCGTGGTCTCGGTATTCATCCGTTTCGTCATCGATCGGGGATCGGTATAATATTTCACGGATTTCCAAGTGTACGGTAGCCAGATTAGCGTAGGTCGTCCTATTCGAAAAACATGTTATTTATTGCTAGACGAACGAAATGCTCCATGTGACTTACATTCTACTACTATTAACACTAGTCTTACGTTCACCAGTTACCACACATATCGCGTATACTATATCTACTAACACCAACTTTGTACCCTTCCCTTCTCCCGTAGAAATTGGTAGCTTTCAATCTTGTCCGCGATACCACTGAACGAAAGGAAGAAAAAAAAAGTAACTGCTCAAGCGTATCTTCGCCATCGTCGATATATATATACACGAGACAGACACAAACTGCGAGCATTCACTTCGTAAGTACTATAAATGTGTACTCTGTTACATACGATAATTGTACCTGACGGTCACACGTTCTGTTGTTTTCTTCCGTTTATCAATAAACTAGCGCAATACCGATATCGATGTGCCGCACAATTTATCGCTCGGGGCTCCTTGGATTCGTAGACCGTTAACGCTACGAATTATCCTCGCCTCGTAAAAAGTTTGCTGCTCCAGTCGTCCTCGCCGATCGTTTTAACGCCGTTAGATAAAATAGTACCTGAGTAGGTACGTCGATTAAAAATCCCGTGGCATCGCGCGAGCGATGTTTGTCAAGCAGCAGCGTAACGCTCGCATCGAAGGAACGACAATCGATTACACGCCCATCGTATTATTTATCGGTGGGGGGCAGCCCCTCGGGGCCATCCGCAGGGTCAAAGCTGCCGAAACGGTACTTGGTCTCGATTTATCGCCACTAATGATCCTTAATTCTCGCCCGCGACTTCTCCCTCGGTGTCAGCTTCGCGTTTCTCCGAAGCTTCTCCGAGCAAGAGTACCCGCTCCATCCTCTATAATCATCATGGCAAATGAAAAGTTACAACTCTGTACATATCGTGTCGCGCGGCTTCGTCAAAGACGCGCAGAGCCTCCGTCCTCCTTCGAATCCCCCTGCTGGTGCATAGAGGAGAGTGGAGTCAAGGGATTTCGCCTAATCTGTAGGCGTTTATTTACAGGGCTGGGGGAAGGATAGAGGACAAGAGAAGGGGATAAGGAGAAAACTATCTATGTATGTGCGTGGCAAAGTAAGGAACGCAAACGCGAACGCGAGAAACGTTTGGCGAGGTTGAAGGGTGGCGGAGTGAAGCCAGAGAAAGCTGAAATGGGCAGAAGGAGGAGGTCGGGGTGCACCGAAAGCACGAAATTAAGGTTAATTTATGGCGTAATTTAGTTTCAATGTCGGTAGCATAAATCTCCCGCGGAGGACAGGGGTCCGGGCCCCGCGATGTGCGTGCCGAGAAAAAAGTCGACGAAATAAAGTTACCGGCACGTTGGAGCTGGCCTGCAACGGACTGCACCGGTATCTCTCTTCTCCAGACATCTCCCTTCTTTTTCTTCGTTTCCCTCTTAACGATTTGGTTTCGCTTAGCTCCGTTCCCATCGCGCCTCCGCTCCGATCGATTTAATTTAATAATTAACCATTTAGTACTCGGTCAGGCTGTTGGCCGGCATCGATCCAAACGCTTCGCTTCGCGTCCCGATGACCGATTCGTTATCGATTCCAGATTAACGACCGCCGCGGCGCGAATATCCGGCCGCGGCGTTGAAAGAACGGGAGGAATACCGAAACACTACCGAACGTAGATTTCAGCCGAGATTAACCGATCGAGGCTCGAGAAAGGGTGTTTCCCGACAGCTTGAAAAATTACCCGATCAGCAAGAAAAATGTTCTCGCAACAAAGTTACTGGAAGAAAGTGGGGACCGGTTCGCACCTACAGGTATCCTTAAGGTCCCTTCCTTCCTTTCCCTTCGGAGATGAATTGCGTCGGATAAGGACGATCGTCTCACGACAAACCCCACGCTTCGCCGTAAATGCTAATCGAGTGTTTGGAGATTTTTTTTATCGGGGTGCGAAAGAGGCGAGACCGTCCTCCTCTCACCTTCTACCGTAACTTTCGACAGCGTTCGTCCCGCGCGTCTATTCGAAAGGAAACAGCATCGTAATGGTGGAGGCATCGAACAACCAGTAGTGTGCAAAGTGGGTCGTATGACTCGAGTTAAAGCGACATTGTAAAGCTGGAAGGATCGATCGCCGGCGTTGAGTCGCGTCCGTTCGGAAGACTATCGTCGTGAACGAGGATACGGTCACGGCGCGGTGTACCTGTTCGGGGCTCGAAGGGAACATGCGGAACGTGAGAAAAATTTCCGGCTTTAACGCGTTGACACGTAGATAGAGAAGCACGATGGAAAGGTCATACCTGTCAACCTTAATGAAAGTTAAATTCACGGGGATGGGTTGGCGCACGCCATTATCTTACCGTTAGGAGTCCTTGCGTGGGTATCGATGCCGAGGGACCGAGCAACACCATGGAAAAATCCGTCGCGTTCGTCGTCGGATGATTCACGATACAGCCGTGCGGCGAAATAAACAGGCGTTAACCTCGTGATTCGTCGTTACCGGAGAAACGCTAAATTTCCCATACGCGTGTCCGTTTTCTCTGGTTTCCGTCGCCGTCGTTTCCGAGCCTCCGCGCGTAGGAAACTTTTCAAGCCGCACACGTCAAACGATTCGTGAGAAACGATCGAGCCGAAGCTAAATCGAGAGAGCGTTATATTTATTTCTAGGGGAACGATGGAAAAAGTTGTCTGGCCATTCGCGGCCGATCGAATGCGCCGCGTCGCCTGCATTCTCTTGTAGTTCGATCTATTCCGCGCACCCTTCGCTCCGTTTTTGCGCGTATTTTCGCCGATAATGGCGTCTAGAAATAACGCATTATGCGACATCATCGATGTAACCGATTCATCGCCCGAGACATTCGCAGCGTCGGCAATTTGTACGCGGGGATGTACGCCGATCGGAAGCGTGGCGACTGGTGGTGGAAAAGCGTTTTCTTCCATCTTTTCCAAGCTGATGATTAGGCACGGGGTTAGTTAAATTTGTTGAGATTAGGCAGGCATCGGATGTAAATCGACGGATTTCCCGTAACGGCAGATCCATCCTCGACAACTGGAAAACGACAACTTCTTTTTCTTCATCCTACGTCCTCGTCTTCGTCCTCGCCGCGGCGCGATCCGACGCGAGTTTAATCTGGAACGTGGTGATCGTCTACGGGAAACGCAGGCCTCATTGCACCACTGTGGAAACTAGAAACTAGTTGCAAAAACTAACCCAATATCGTTGTCCTCGTACCCCCCTTGGCCTCGCTTCTGTTCTGGTACCTGGAACCCACGCATCTGGCATCTGGCTCGGACTTGTTCTTACGCAAAGGAGATCGCGAAAACCGTGCAGGAAATCGAGGAAACAAGGAGAACCGAGAAATCTTACCAGCCGGTGCACGGTGGTGTCGAAGAAGAGAGAGAGAGAGAGAGAGAGAGAGAGAGAGAGAGAGAGAGAGAGAGAACCATCTTTGACTGTTTCAGCGATCTTGGAGCGTATCGTATCTGCATCTCCAAGTGCGATTCGACATACGGGAGATGTGATTGCTGCACCGAGGGACTCTCTACTTACAATTAATCGTATTGATTATCACGGACCCGGGACCATCTGTTGTTGGAACTATAGGCTTTTCTCGCGAAACGGTTGTGGGCTTTCACGATCGCTTCTTGGACTCAATTATAGGCGCGGATGTGGCTACCGTGTTTCACGGTTACTCTCTAGACTCTAGGATTTCACCCGGACAGATCGAACATTTGTATGCTACTCGCGGCGACGAGCGTAACCATGCAGTTTGTCATTCGGCGTGATAGATGACAGAGAGTTTTGATGGAATCGTTCCGCTCGACCGGTACGGGTTCAGAGCTTCAAAGGAATCATCCACGTCGTCCACGCGAGACTCAAGGCGCAACAAGCAACACGCAGCGTGCTTTTCGATTCGATCTGGAGCTTCCGGATGGCCATGGAAGTCCGGGATTATCTCGGCTGGCGAGTTGTTTAGACTGGTAGGTGAGCCAGTGGAAAGAAACGAAAGCAGGAAGGCCCGAGCGCGAGTCGTCCGAATGGTACGTGAGTTCCAGAAACACACTGACGACTCGTCGATTCCTCGTACCGATAGATGCGTCGCGACGTGTTGCAGTAGTAGCCTTTGCTGCCAAGTCCCTTGTCCGGCATGCGAAACACTTCCTGCCGCGCGAATACCGTCCGATTCTTTTCTCTTCCCCCCGACAGTATCTATCTACTAGCCTTGCCGATTATTTAAACGGCTCGATTCGTGATCTCGGCAACAGTGTAATTGGTATCGACCGACGATACGCTCCTACCCCTACCACTCTGTTCCCAGGGTAGCCCGAAGCACCGGACCATGAGAATCAACCGCGGACCACGGGCCATCTCATGAATGGGCATTGGGCAAAGGTCACGACACGACCGGTCGTTTGAAAAATGAATCTCCCGTCAAGATGTTCAAAGGCGGGCGAGTACGCTGGCGAAACGAGGGCAAGAGAAGCTACCGCCTTATTCTTCCTATCGATCAAGGTTATTACTTTCTTACGGAGAACAAGTT
Source organism: Andrena hattorfiana (assembly GCA_944738655.2). Taxonomy (NCBI): domain Eukaryota; kingdom Metazoa; phylum Arthropoda; class Insecta; order Hymenoptera; family Andrenidae; genus Andrena; species Andrena hattorfiana. Next base: position 746,950 of record OX122894.2, read on the forward strand.
ACAGTTATAAGAATCGACGGAACTACCAGCGTTTCTTCACATCCGCTGTCAATCTGCCCATGTTTGGGCTATCCCGTGGAATGGAAAAGTAAGATACCTACTCGGATCGCATAGAGCCCAAGTGTCACCGCGATACCTGCGTATGGGTCGCGGGACGAGAAGACTCGATGGAACGCGATGCGACGCGACGGCCCCTTTCCAATCCTTTTCATATTTCCCCGACACCCGCGTCGCTTTTCTTCGCCTCTCCATGGAGAAGCAAGTCGAAACTTACTATAACCCCCTTGCATTGAAATCTATACTTGATAGATTTCCCATTAAGGTCCCCAACGGATGATCTTTGCCCGTGCAAAAGTGAGCAACCAACGGCCACGACGATTCCTTCCCTCGTCTGTTACCGTTTCTAAATAGCTTCGATGCAACTTACTTCCGTCCAGCCTATTCATCAGCGGTGAAAGTGGAATGCAAAGTACATCCTGTTCCTCGGAACCGAAATCCTTGCCGCGTGTCTCTAACTACATACGAGCGTAGCTCGTCGACGAATTGTAGCCTATACGCGCGGGACGAATACCAATGTAACTTCAACTGGCTCATCCGTTTCACTGTTATCCGCACCGGATATCAGAAGAAAGTTAGTCGCCGATTTGGACGACGATGAAAGTGTCGCCTCGGTTCCGGGTACGGCTACCCATCGGCCAGCATTGCGTGCAATTGATCGAGATGCGACGATAATTAGATGAAACCGCGTTCCGTTTCTTCCCCGAATACCTATCTCGCAGATAATCTGCGGATTCTGCGGGATTGCAGCGATCGGTGCAGCCAAGCGAGGTTAATGCAAGAAGCAACGTTATGAAACTCGTCCGGCCAGAGTCGAAAGATCCAGCGAGGTACCTATTAACTTTACGACGGTACGTACACGGCATCGATAGGACCAGTCCCCTAAAATAATTGCTCCGGGCCGCTGACATCGAGCGGCATACTAATTTTCATGCACGTACAAGCGCGTGGATGGTGGATGGTCGACGGCGCGGCGGGTGTACCGTGCGTCGCGTCGCTCCTGCAAATGAACCGTATGATGCAAATGACCAGCGCACCACGAGTGCATTCTTCGCGGAGTCTGTCATACGAGGAACCCTCGCGCGCCAACAATATTTCCTGCCGACAAACTTTCATCTGCCGTTGAAGATCGCTGCGTGCTGCCGTTCCCCGTTCAATCTTCTACCCCTGGAACAGGGTTAAACCACGCTCGTGATCTCGATCGAAGTCTGACGATTCTCATAAACAAAGCAGGGGGCGAGAACCGAAAGGCGGCTCGGGGCCTCTCATTATGTACTCGATCGGAGGTTCAGGCTCAACAACCGGCCCAACTCATATCGGACGCATCTATCTGGAGCGACCACATGTACACGTAGACAGCCTTTTCGGTAGGGCCAGCGGCTCTGCCTCGCAAAAAACACCGGTTCTCGTTAGATCGGCCACGTTACGCTGCGCTGATCGCGATCTTGTCGATGATTAGATGGCTCGCTACATAGTAGAGTAGACGTAGGTAAAAGTTTTCACCATGCGAATTTCAGTGTTTGAGATGTGCCAGTGGCCAATGGTGATTGACGGTCCATTGGCAATCAAGGTAGAATCACCAGTGTCGAATTGTGTAGCTGTGCTTCGTTTTCTTATCGTACAATGCGGTAAGTACTGAATTCGTTAGTTCTGATGTAATATTCTCATTTTTAAGAATCAATATTATTCCTATAAATTGATCAGTTAATATTTTAATTAATATGTCGCCTGAAAGAGCTGAAATTCTCCTATTCAAAAGTACTAATAGAAGTTTTCAGTTCTCAATGGCAAAGTAGCTGTGGAGGCAAGAGTTCGAGTGCAAACTCCCCAGTAAAAAATCAGCTTGAAGTAAATGAAGCAATGGAAAGAAAATCTGAATGCGATCGCGCAAAGAAATAAATGGAAACCAGAAAAAATCAAAAAAATAACTTCTACTTGTGAAAAATTTTGAGAGGAACAAAACAAATCGGTTACAAAAAGAGAATAGCGCACCCATCAACGTGTATGGAAAAAATAATCTCCAGAATCTATTATTCATGTTCATATATCTCCATTTGTACCGAACACTTTGCAACGAAAAAATTAATTTTTATTGTTTGAATGTGAACTAAAATACCCTGAAAGTTTGAAATAGATCCGCTTAACAGTTTCTTAGAAAAAAAATTCTCAAGAATCAAGTTATTCGTAGATTCTAAATAGGGCTCCTCCCTTAAAGCAATCGAGTGCAATTTCCAACACTACGTACCGATGTACAGCAAACTTTGCAAAGTCCTTCGTGCTTCCATCTCACGGTAGCGATAGGAAAATCCAGCTGGCATCATTTTTTGGCGTTGATTAATTCAACGAGCAATATCGAAACGAATTTTGCATTTATCTCGAGCCATACCATTTTTTCGCGAATCAAGGCTTATCATTTTGCTGGAAAGTATCAGATTTAATCGCCGTTACTTGCCGATACGCGATATATCGAAGAGGGTGGGACTCGGGAACGCACGAGACACCATTCGTAAAGATACTATTTATTAGCACAATCATTACATGCGTGACGATGGTCGTAAACTTATTATGTATATATCAAAGTGATTAATCAATGCGGATACATATTACGAAACGTAACTATACAAATATATTTATATCACAGTCGTAGACAAAAAAGTTAATGTTAATCGATACCAAAGTTACTTCGTGTATGTTCGCTTAAGTCTCTAAAATTCGTCAGGAAGCCCCTCGGTGATCTCGAGCGAACGAATATAATCGACGCAATTATTCCGTACCCATCGAACGAAACATGATCGCAAGCTCGAATGCGCAAGTGCATCGTTTAACCCTTGGACCACTGCAACTGAAAACTGTTACAGACTTTGAGATATTTCGCTAATCTGAAATCGAGTTAAACGTGCAGTTGACATCGGAGAATCGCCAATCGAGACGGGACTAACGTCAACGATCAAAATCGAGTAACGAGGAATGATTACTAAAGCTAGTATCGTTGCGGTATCTACGTTAAAATCGCTCGTCTACATGTAGGATTGTGTAACTAGTCTCGTTACGTCGTTATTCGGGCAAAGTACACCTTGATCAAGGGGTAGACGGCCCCTTCGAGAATGCTGCGTTAGCCGTTCAGCTAAAATGGAATCTGCCACGCGGTAAACGACAGCAACGACGCGCTACTCTCAACGATCGCACGATCGGAAATGTTCCCGACGGATAAAACACGAAGATTAGAAAGGCTTTCTGCGAGCTTCTACTTTGGAAGTGTCATGCATGTAACTTTGCGATATGATTGTGTCAAGGTGAGCGCGAAACGCACCGAAAATCAGATCCTTTTCCCTGGCAACTTGAATTACCGTAATCCAAGAATTATCCTTGCAATCTTCTATGCGCTTCCCGCTCTTTAGCGCGCAAGCATTCGAATTAAGTTGACTCGAACTTGAATAATCAGCTACGATAATGACTGAGAACAGTTACACGACAAGTCTAAAACACCTGTTTGAGCTGACGATCCAGCCCGTTTCGGACATCCGAAACACAAGTTTGCGCTACGCTGAATACGGCACAATGCTAATTTACAACGCGGAAGTTTTGGTCAGATATTCGACACGCTGCTTATCGATTCTTGGAAAGGATCCACATCTCTTGCTTAGCTTACTGGAACGATATGAAAATCGCTCTTCGCGGAAGAATCTTATTCTCGGAAGCACGCACGCGACAATCGCTATTTGTCGAAGAAGCAGGCTTGCTTTTTTAGTCTCTCGCATCTTGGATAAGAAGACGCGATAATAGTCAGTCTCTTAATAAACGACTGGTGAACGGAAATAGATACCTACTTCGCGCTCTTCAGTCTACTCGAGACTTCGGAACGTAAAACTAAACGACTGACGCTCGTTTACGGTTGCGAGGCAATCTCCTATCCAGGATTCTCGCGGGAGAGTCGCGTACAGCATTTCTTTTCCTCTTTCGGTTCGTTCAGTCTGTCAGATTTGTACGCTTGAAAGCAGCAGCATCAGAGCTGCGACAAATTGCCCGTTATCGTTTCTCTCAGCGCCGAGGGCGGACCGCTCGGCAATCGTTTGATTTAGCTCGTCGCCGAGCACCGCGCTCGTAATATCCATATCGAATCGCTCGCTTAACTTCACGCCTAATCTTATCGAATGAATTTACCTAGAACGATTACATCGTAAGGGGAATGGAAAGCAGAGACGAGCGCGATCGAGGTAGCCTACGATTCTGTACGCCCGCCTGGCTTCTCCTTATCTCAGAAATTCGCTTCCAAGGAGTTTGCTAGCTCGTTGAGAGCCGGCACCAAGGTCTGAAGCGAAAAGTATCGCGATCGATCAGCAGCGTCCACGCTCGTCACGTGCTGAAACTGACACGGCTGGCTGATGTTGCTCTTCGCTGGTAGCACGATCTTCTTTTGCACTGGCTTCTTCTTCTTCTTCCCCGGCACCGAGAGGCTGATGTTCTCCGGACAGGAAACGAGCCGCTCGATGTGCTGCCAGAGATCGTTGGCGGCTTTCGGATTGTCGAAACTGAGGCCCGCGAGGCGCGTGTGATCCGAGGAGAGGCACATCGTGTGGAAAGCGGGACCAGACACCTGCGAAATAACGTTTCTCGTTTCATTCAAACGTATCACTTGCGCGCGAACGCGTGCATCGGCGTGCAACGCCGTGTCGGCTCGATCGTCTTTACCTTGTACGAGGACAAATTATCGATGGTCTCCCTCCAGAGAGTGAAGCAAGTGCCACGCTCGGCCAGCAGGATCTGTATGCGCCTCTTTGATCTCGAGCGCGTTTCCCCGAGATCCAGAACCACCACGGGTATCCCGGTGAATCGCAAGTCCCAACTTTCGGTCTGCGAAGCATTGCCCAGGTACAGATTCGCCAACGACTCGCAGACGAATACCTGCCGGTTCGATGAAAGGTGTGAGCAACGCGAAGGTATGTGCTTGCAAGAGTTGGGAGCAGCGGAGCTTTCGTTTACCTGAGATTTCAATCCTCGAAAGAACGTCTCGAGTTGCTCGCGCTCCATCTGGCTGACAGGTTCCAGGCGAGATTCGTCGCTGTTTTCGGAACTGTCGCTGCCCTCGTAGCTCGAAGTAGCCGAGGTGTCCGCCTCACCCGTCGACGACAATCGCCTCCTTGCCGCTCCGCTGTATTCGCTGTAGTAGGAGGAACTGTGCAGCGAGAGATTCGATTGCAACGCGGGACAGGACGACGCGTACACCGGTGCATTCATCTTTTCCTGAAAGCAAGCAAATCCTGTTACGACACGCGCATAAACGAGGAACCCATCATCGCCAACGAATGCGCCTCGGGCCTCGGGGACGGTGCACTGATCGTGCGCAGCGTATCGCAGAAAGACCGTAGGGTCGTTAGAAGATCTCAAGGCTCGGGCGTTAGTCAAAATCTCGCGGAGAGAAAGGCTGGTCCTTCCGCGAGCTCCCGCGAAAGCTCATCGATTTCCCGCAGCTGAACCCCGTGCTGTGCAGCCACCGTGGTATCGTTCTATAAATAACCGTGACCTCTTTATCGGACACTACCCTGTTAACCCAAAAAATCTTCGCTTCCTCCCGAGAACGTCGGTTTACCGTTCAACCTACCGCCAACTATCATAGAGGCTCACGACTTTGTCCGACAACAGAATCTTTTAGTCTCTCCTATCGTGCCCGCTTCCCGGGAGCCTACCCAACACCGATATTAGGGGGAAATGGGTCGTTTGCTTAGAAACTTAGAATACGGTGACGTAAGGGACGCCGGCGGCGCTACGGCACCACGGCCGAAGCTAATCACCCATTGGCGTTTCAGCCGACCCACTTAATCCAGGCGAGAAAAGTCCCGCTCTCGTTCGACCTTAATTCGATCACTGCGACGCCTTTAGCGAGTTAGTCGGCTGACTAATCGCGGCCCGTTCGCTTTGGCCGTCACCGTCGTTTACTTGCCATCGAGGGATTCCGTCGCGTCCCAGCAGTCTACGGTTTCGTAACGTGTCAACGATCTCGTCACTCGTCACTCGTCGCGCGATCACCGAGCGGTGCAGGAGGATCGAATTTTTATGGAAACACCCGCATGCGTCGCTCCGTATCGCGAGCATCGCGCTGCCGATACATAGGTACGTGGTGTCAGTGTAACGATAGTAACGATAGACGGGTCGAAACGCGAGCTGGTCGAGACCGAGGTGTTCGTGCGCGTGAAACGCACACCGGAAGCGCATTGTCTACGTCCTACGTTATAATGCCGCGAGCGAGGATGCGCCATTGTTTCAGCCCGATAAGAACTCGACGCTTCACCCCCGTAGATCAGCTGCCGATAATTAGGTGCGCTCGCGGACCGTTTCGTTTCGCGTTCTCACGGCGGAATTGTTCCGCCGCGCGCCGCCCCGGCACCGTGGGTACGAAATTCTACTTTTTCTTCGCGCCAGGAGAACCGACGCCGTACAAGTCGGTCGTCGAAACGCAACGCTGATAATTGCGAGATAATAGAAGCGTTTCTGTCTAGCCTAGAAGCTTGCCGAAGAACGCAGAGAAACGCGAGTCCCGAAGTAAAAGGCGGCCGGCCCCCGTTGGATCCTGATTAGGATCGCGCAGGATCCGACCATCGATGCCAACGCAGCGCGGGCGAATCATTTCGCGTTCTTATAGGTATAAGCCGTAAGGTGTAATGCACACGGAGAAACGTGATCGCGCGTGCTGCGCAACATGCAATAAATGATGCGGCAACAAACGATCCAGGCATTACGGGTAACTCGATACACGCCGCGTTGCCCACCGAAGCGATCGCTGCTTTCCTTTTTAACATTTACGAATACTACCTCTCGCATGGAATATTCGATGGACAGGGGATGCATACGAGGACGATAAGCGTTATCACTCGCGCGAAACATACCTTAGAGCTCAGCTTAGAACGGTTCGAGAACGCGGACCTGTTGATTAATTGCAGCCTAGATAACTGTTGCGCTTTTCTCCACTCCAGAGGGGGGCAAGTTACTTGGAATGTTTCCTCATCTTCCAGCTTTTCTTTCAGCCGGGAAAGTTAGGTCGAACGCGCACTTTGAACTTTCAACTAATCGATGTAATCACGGCATGATTTCGGCGTTAACGATTCAATGATAATGAGTGATAATGACATCGGCGTATTCGCGGATACTATGAGCATGTACGAATGCAAACTCCTGCAAAGCCGTCGCACAGTGTTCGATGTAATGTACAAAAGTCAGGAAACTGAAGTGTTCGATCCACAAATTCTTGTATCTTAAAATGTTAATAAAGAATGGTAGGTTTTAATGCTACCCATAACGTTGGCTGAATTTACTAATTTGTTGTAAAAAATGACACTAGAAATTTATTCCAAATCTCGCGGCATTTTTTCAAACACGTGTCATTGGCGGAATGTTTATGCTTTTCATTTGATTTTTAAAAGTTTTGTTTAATACTTTCTTCAGTTATGGAAGAGCAGGCACAGGCAACAAACAGCGTTTCACGAGTTTTCTAAGTTAATATAGTGCTATACATATATACGTACATTTCTAAAGTATTGTGTGGCTTAAATATGAGTAAGTAGTGTTTATTAAATTCTTTTGCTGTGGCTAGAAATTTCACGTTTTATTTAGCTACCCAAGTTTGCCTCAAATGGAGTTGTTGCCCTTAAAACAACACATTATATATATTTTCAGATCAATATCATGTGATTACATTTAGTAAATGCTTAGATTTGTGGAAGATGAGTTCAGATTCAGACAAAATTGCAAATCTATCTGAATGCATTAGAAACTGTTTAAATTTGACTGATGTTCCTATAACTATATAAATGAAAAAATCAAAAACATGCATTCAAAAAAATATTTAAAAGAAAACTTATAAGATCAAAGATGTATAAAAATAGACCTTTTATAAATAAATATGAAATTAATTTTAAAAAATTTTACTCCAGAGAGAAGTTATTATTTTTTGTCCATTTCCCTATACCCATCGAACACTGTGCGTTGCGTCGTTCCCGTCGCCACTTTCCACTTGTGACACTTGCATCGGATCTCACTCGCGGATAGCTTTTCTTCTCCTTTCCTCTCCCGCGTTGTTTCCCATAATAGGCGCGCGCGAATCACGAAGCCAGGTAACGTACATCGTGCACACAATCAGCACGAAACAACTATGCACGATGAAACAATCTATCGACAGCTGTCCTCTTCCTCTTTCTCCGCCTTGAGTCATTATCTCTCCCACCACGATGCCCCGCCGCCTCGCAGCCGCGAGTTGCGATTGTCCAACTATCGCGTTCAGATGTGCTGAAATCTCGGCGCTGTTCTATCTACATTCCACAGGCATCTCCCGCATAGCAGCGGAAAACATTCAGTTTTATTTATCCCGATTCGGGGCACTAATCATATCTAATCTGACCGTGGAAGCTGATGGTAAATGGTTAGAGTTCCGAAAGCATTCTCGCCCTATGCTCGAATTTGTCGACGAGTCGACGTCAATTAGTCGCGGTCCATTCGGAAGCAACGAGATCGGCCGACGACTGCGGCTCTAGCTGCGGACACCCACAATTGTTATTGACAGAGAGGCAGCGGTGACGAGCCACGGCAGAAACGACGCGACGACTCGTTGAGCAGTAGCGTAATTATTATGAAGACGTGAATGACCGTAATGAGGAATGGCGTCATCTCCATCAACGATGCTCCGACAGAGAAATCGAGGAGACGGTGTCACCGAGATCCAGCGATGACCAGCCGGCCCTACATAGCGAACTGCATGAAAATTTGTTCGCCGAGTGCGAAACGCGAGAACACCTCGACCAGAAGGAAATTGGAAAATCTCGTGGCAGATCCATCTCATCGATACCCCCTCGCGAGCCTCGTTAACGAGCTTCGCGAGATGGCGTCGGCTTTCATGGATCTGCTTGAAAATTCGTTCCCTTTCACGACCGGTGGACAATACGCGTCACTCCTTCCTGACTTTCATTCGAAGCTGACCCTCCGGGGCTCCGAGCAGGAGCGACGCGCAAGATGCTGGCAATTCCTTCGTGATTTTCGTTCGCGCGAACGATTCATTAGTTACCTTCCCGTCGCCGTCCAACTTTCCCAGAAAAAGTCCGCCCGTTAAAATGGACCAATTGTACGACCCTCCCGTTGTCGCGCGCTCGCGTCTGTCTCTCCATCCAATATGCGTCCGTATTATCGCGCGGCGCCCATTGTGCACGGTCATAATTCAAAGGAGGCGAGAGGAATTACGTTGGAAACGGGAACGGGACATCTCTGCGACAGCCATCGAAACGTGCCGCGCCGCGTTCCACCCTGCCAACCCCTCGAAACTTGTCAGCTGAACGCGGGTAAACGCACTGGCGAACAAAAGCTAATATCGTTTACAGCCGTGCCTCGACTCGCGACACTGTAGCAACAGTCTGTTCCAGTTTTCGAAGATGCCACTCTGCGTCGGGCTAAATTCTGTGGCGAGGCTTAACGAGGCATTGGCGTTCTTGCCATTCAGGAAGAAAGCGCCGGGCGAGACGAGACGACGCGAGATGCGACGTGACGCGTTCCAGGCTTAGCGCCGTCGCTCCAATAACGCTTAAGATTATGCAGAGGAGCTCTTGGTAGCGTATAAGGGTAGCCTGTGTACATATTCTGGCGCATATTGCACAGGGACATACTATATATCGCCGCATACATACTACCTGCACATATCACCGGCTTAGGTAGCTAGACTAGCCGACTGCAACGGTCGAGATTAATCCTGGTCGCATCCCAGTCAGGATAACGTTCAGCTGGGATTAAATTCTTTCGCGGGAAGAATCCACGACGCGTTTCGAGCACTAGCGAGTGCGTATTCGACAAGCTTTAAATAGCTCGCGAAGTGACTTTTAAGTCTCAATATCTGAGAGAATACCGTCGCTCTAACAATGCCGCTTGTCCACCGGGGATTGAAACGAGGGTCGCGAAGAGGACGATAAGGGATGGCAACTTTACTCCACGCTACGGTCTTGGTCTCGAGGGCCAACCTAGACTGGCGTAAAGACGAGAGAACTCGTTAGGGAGCCCTTGTCGGGAAGGAACGCCCCACGGCTGGGAAATAAAGTGCTAGAACGACCGTCAGTTCTCGATGAAAAATTTGTCGGGTGAAAAGTTGCCGCAGCGATCGACGCATCGTACGCTACATGCATGCCCGGAGGAAAGCTCGTCGATGACATCGCGAGTCCGCATCGCTGGAGAATAACGACACTGTACAAAGGACGAGGGAGCGCGGATGTTTTTGCAGGAAGCAGAGTTGCATCGACGATTAACGATGTCCGGGAGCTTCCGCGATAAAGAGCGCACTGTGACAAACGACGGGGCCAGCGAAAAAACGCTGGAGAATCAGAGGATGTCACGCGAACGGTCGTGGACGGCTCGCGAGAAACGCGGACTGCATGCGACGAAGATAAGAGCGGCTATCTCGTGGAACGGGCGCGATATCAATTTAGAGCTGATGATTTGTTTCCGCCTACGTAGCCTCTTAGTCATCCAGTCCCCTCGCTGAATATCAACTGGACGACGAGGCGTCTTCCAAACCTACCGCAAAATGTGTACCCTTATCTTCTCGCTACGTCCACGTTTCTTGATCCTTCTTGGGACGTTTCTTCAGCTTTCCTAAATACGTATTACATTCCCGTGGCCCTTCCCCGCGCTGCTGCATTCTTTTCCGAGGAATCAACGTGCATACCTTTGCGACTCCTGGTGAGACGCAGTAGGTCGTTAAATTTCAGTCACGTGTTTGCATGTTACTCAGCCGATTAGTCATCGTTATTGATGCACGCCGATAGCGATCCATTAACGCTTCCCACCACGAGCCACGAGCCTCTCGTTCTCGAGCAAATTCCAATATGCTGCTTACGTGGAAATTTTGCGAAAACGCTCCACGTTACCTAACGTACACCGCCGCCGATTGCGTAAGCTGGTTCCCGCGACTGTTAACAATCGACGACTCATCTTGCCTTTTGCGTTCCGCGGGACGAAAATTCGTTCCGACACGAAACAGAAGCTCGCGCCGTGCTGATTGCGTAATAACGAATTACTTCTCCTGTCATAATTCTCGAAAGATTTCCGCGCATTATTCGCAGGCGAGGTCGTGCGACTCGGCGGCGTCCGCATTTTGCCGCGCGCCTGCATTTTGCCCGCGGAGTAACATCTATGCAAAACAAACGTGTGGTTGTTCTAAGAAATCATAACGTCATGTGTTATTCCTCGTCTTGGCTCACTCGGTCGCTATTAAAGCGAACGTTCAGCGCAACGATGCCGTAACGAGACGCGTTTTCGTTTGATCGACGGAATAAAAAATAACAGCGCGTTTTGCGTGGCCCCCAAAAACGAAACGAACGTGGCGAAACAGTGCCACCGCCACAGTGCGGCGCGCATGTGGGCGTTCGGTACAAAACTCATAACTTCTGAACTACTTAATCAGCTTTCGACTTAAGTACTAAGTTTCGGCAATTCTCCTGCAGTTGGCTGCGATTGACCCATTGCGGTTACGCGTCGCAATCGCGCGGTACCAAAGGAACTTGAAATTTTGAAACTTGAAAGACGGGAAGAGAACCTGAAGGCTATCCTCGAAGAGGAGGATAAGGAGGTAGGACCCGAGAGGTCGAGCCTTGAGGCTGCCGTCGCGGCGCGTCATCGTCCGCTATACTCGCGAGGTTATCGTTCAGAGTTGGCCTCGCGAACAAACCAGCTTGTACTTCGACGAAACTAACCCTGAGATAGAAAGCATTTTACGATACCTCAAGTTTTTATTGACCCGCGTTCAAGAAGCCCGTGCCGAGCACATCCGTGCAAATAGATAAGTACCTACTCGGATCACCGAGGAATCACGAAAATTGCCGTCGAGCGTGCCTCGACGACGCGACCCGACGCGACGTTCAGAAGACTCGAGCCTACTCCAATGCGAACACCCGCAAACGAATCTTCCCAAGCGAACGTATAAGTCTGGTCACGTTCCGCGAACGTGCGTTATCGTCCTCGAAAAATAATAACAGGCTCTCCAGGGCCAGCCCGTCGCATTTGCCTCGCACGCGTGGACTGTATACCTATGGGAGTGGGACAATGATACAGTGCAACGAGCATTATTATACTGCTGTTTCACGGCTCTGTCTGACATTGAATCCTAGCCGCGCTTAACCAAGCCCGTGAACTCTGCTAGCAAAGTGATTGGCTAAATACACACACGCTTCCTTTACGAGCCGGTTAAATCGCGAATGGTTGAGACAACGTTTTTACGGCGACGAAGAAACACGCCAGGTGGAAGAAATTACGACGCGGTGTGCCACGCTGCGCACCGCGCGTAGCTGTAGAGCGCGATCGTTTTTCCAGTTTCGCGAAGAGCAAGCTCATGGCCCTCGCCATGGTCGAGCCGTTATGCAAGCTTTAGGTTTCACTTTGAAATACACAGCTGCACGGGCTGTTAGCGGAGGTAGAGGGATCACGGAGGACCGTAGGGCAACTTGGGCTCGGGATTGCCGAGTCTCGCGTATATACTTTAGAATCGTACACACATGGGCATGTGTACGTACAACGCAAACACCACGAGGCTCGTTTGCCCCCGGCTGGCTATGTCCAACCGGATATGGAACAGACTCCCAAGGGTTAAGAGGCATTAATGGAGTAACAGGACCACTAATGATTCATTAGCTACTGGCAGGACCACGGCGGTTAACCGTCTCTCGTAGTTGTCATGAACACCAACCACGCAACTTCAAAAGTGTTTAACCCTCCGAGCTCGATGAACCTTCGCTTTAATTGCACGCAGTGACGCGCTAATCGTCGAAAGATTTACAAAAATTCAGTGGACCCCTTATACCTCCGTACTTGAATTCCAGCTCGTACAAGGATGATCGTTAGATGAGACGTTAGATGATACATGCACGCGCTAACGATGTAGGTATACCGTTGACGAAACGCAGCTTTTAACGGCAGAGGCCGAACCGGCCGACCCACAAATCGCAACTTGGACCTTGTTTCAAGCTGCCTTGTCGGCCAGTCTTCCTGTTTCAAAGGAGGTTTCAGGGTCTTGACACCTGACACTCGACCGACGAGGATCGAGGACCTTGTACATGCATACATACATACATACGCGTCGTTGTGCCTTTCCAGCCGATTACATCTCCGTACAATGGAGTTTCTTGCTTTTTATATAATACAAAATAGCCAGCGGGACTCTTGGATTAAGCTTAAAGGAACCGTCCGTGGCGTGCCACTTTAAGCTTCCCTGCATTCGCCAATGAGATCAATGGGGAATGTGAGTGAGAGGCGCGAGGAGCGAGATACGCAATTCTGACGACTCTAACCGATCGCGAGCTTCGGGCACTCGGTTTCCCACGTTTTTTTCGTCATCCTTGTCTCGGCGCTTCGAACATGTTTACTTTAACGCCTCAGTCGGCTGATCGGCTTCTCTATTTCGCTGACCGCGCGGCACGCATGTAGCGCGAGTGGAAGCGAAATAGGGAAGTAGGCCAGACGCATCCAGGCGTTAAAGTGCATAACAGGTTTCGATGGCCGGGACATTGGGCAAGGACGATCGAAGAAAACGTGGGAATATCTCGCTTGGGGTCGTATCCGAGTATCTCTACCCTTGTCCAGTTTTCAATAATCCTATCGAAGAGCGCACGAAACGCTGAAATAGGACACCGATTCCCAGTCTTTCAGCTCCAATCAGTGTGGTGGCACTGAACTGTCGAATTCACGACTTCGCTGTATGCACCTGTACCGCCAGGAGTATATACTTAATCCAGATGTCGGCGCTTTCGTTGTTACTCGAATCTAGCGCAAGAGGCTCCCAAGTTTCGAGGAAACTAGAGCTTCGTAGCTCGTCGGGCTTTCGACTCGTCTACTCGGAACAATGTAGGCATACACTATACACTCTGTCTCTGTGTCGGTATTATTCAACGGAAGAGGACGCAAAAGTTTGGTGAAATTTCGAAGGAAAAGTGTTTCCGCTCATCTTTTTCACTTTTAGTTCGTGCAGCCGTTTTCTTCGTCAATGTAACCTCCTTCCTTATACCGGTTTAATTAAACCGATTGGAGGGACGGGAAAGAAAGGGCAGATATTGCGCCGAGTAGACACTCCATACGCGGTATCTAGATAGGCCATGAATTAAGGGTACAGGAAAGTGGATTGTCACTCCGCTGTATCTCGAGGCTCGAATTTCACCTGTCCGGATAAGAATGTGGAGCATCGGCCGCGAGTGGGAGTGTAGACGACCAGTTTTTACGCACCGGATCGTATAACGTCGATATCTGCTACGAAAGAACGCGAGTAAAGGGTCGTACGCAAGAGACACAACAAAGGGATCGTTCTGAACGCGACACCCTTCCTTTCAGTCGTCCTCGCTCGTCAATCTCTAGGTTCTAGATTCTAGATCTTTGTATAGGTGTTCCGCTGAAATCGATATTCATTAATTTCTATGGGCCTGGCGAGGGGAAGGCGACGCACAACCGGTTTAATTTCGCGCCGATTAATTTCCGAGTGTGCGTGCAGTCCACCGAGAGTGGCTGGCTTTACGCGGACAATTATTCCTCGGCGAGCGTCTCAGTCGCGTTGTGTAAGAAGGAGAAAGGAAGGGAGAGAAGAAGAAACGCTACGAAGGGTCGCCGAAGAGGGACGCGGCAAGGAGAGGAAGAGACCTCTGGGAAAGATGCGTTCACACGGATCTCGTTTCTGGCGACCTCCTTCGCGTTCCTTCCGAGTGGAAAATATATGTGCATCTTTTGCGTAGAAAAAAAAATACATACGCGCGTCAGCTACGCGAGAGATTCATGGCTAACCGAAGCATCGCGAGAAGAAAGAAATAGAGAGCAAACGGGAATCTACTCGTAATCGGGCTAGAACCAGAAACCAAATCGTCCGCGAACGATTTCGTTTCGTCCAATTCTATCGGACGCACTCTAGCGCGCGAAATCGCTTCCTTTTCCGTGCGAATGAAATGAAAGTCACGAGGAATTCCATGGAAACGGCTGGCCGCGTATGTATCGCCCGCTCGATAATTGAAAACGGTCGCGCGTATCGCGCCTCGCGGAAGCAACGCGCGGGGAAAAACGCCACATCCGATTTCCCTGGGAAATTGGAACGTTCGGCCGCGTTGCGCACTTCCGAATTTCATTCCGTTGCGGTTTCGCGGTGGAAGCTGGTGTTTCCCTGTGTCGCGGCGAAGGGCGAGCACCGTTCGCACGGTTGGCCAGCAGAGAAGAGCTCGCAAGAAGACGAAGTACATACGTATCGAGAGAAAGGTGAAGAACGAAGGAGCAAGGGGACCGGACGATAGGTCGATGAACTGGACAACGCGGGCCTCGTGGGCCTCATGGCCCTCCGTTCCTTTTCTTCTGCTCGTCTTTCTTCCCGACAAAATTTTGCATGTCGCCAGCCTCGATATTCGGTCAACAAGAAAGTATGGAAGCTGCGCGGTGCGAGGATGGCTAATATTCGTTGACTAAGTTCCCTTGGAATAGAGAGCGAACGTTTTCGTGGTAAGCTGGCATCCTTGTAATCGTTTCGATGTTAGCTCGCGCGCACGGAGTCGCGGATCGCGTTACACGGAGGCAGAGGTAACGCGGTGCGGCGGTCGCGCAAAACGGAGTCGCGCACCGATTTCTCCGCTCGGAACTTTCAATGTCGTGGGTGAACTGGCTTCGCGAGCTTCGGCTGATCATAGCTCAAACGGACATCCGGAGAATCGTACGGTAGGTGGCCTCGCGAAATCCTAGATTCCCGATTTCTCCGACCACGCTCGTTCTTCCTCCTTACACGTTTCACGTCTCGAGCACGGATCCGCTCGGTACACCTTGCGCGTGCATTCTTTATCCCGGCACCTTCACTCTTCCTCCTTCTACCCCTTTAACCACGGTGGCTCATCTCCCTGGTGGAGTATCAATTTATGCACACTCGCTGGAATATCGACAAATTGCTTTCAACTCTTCTTTCCTCGATGCTTTATAAGGCAGTCGCGAAAGATCATCGAGGAAGGAAAAGTCAGAGAGGATCGTGATTCACGCAAATCCAATCTCCGCGGTGCGGTCGTAAATTTTCCGGAATCGGACCGACCCAATCGATGCGCTCGGAATCAAGGGTAATCGCAGCCGGGAATCTAATTCCGAGATACTCCAATTCTCCGACATAATTTCGAGTGTCAGACGGCAATCCTTTAATTGAATTGCTAACCTACGATTCGAACGCGTTATCGTTCGTTTCTGGGTCACGGTGTCGTCTGATAAAAACGTTTCTAGTCGGCCAGACCGACGCGAAAGAAAGATCGGGCCGTTGTATCGGGAGACGAACGAACAACGGATGGTCGAGAATTTTTTAATGACCCCTGGTGCGTTGCTCGCGAAAGGGAAGCCTAGAGTCTTCGGCGTTTAGCCTCTACCTGGCTTTCAAGATCTTCGAAGATAGAACGGTCGTCGTATCTTATCGCGAAAGCAATTCTACGAGCAAGGGCATGCCACTGTGCGGGCGACATTAACATTCGGTAATGGTAAACGAAGCAACTTGGGTGTAACGACCACGGCGACTTGGTCGATGTTAACTTAAGGCCGTAGATTGATGGGCATGTATTGTTTGCTCGCCGCATTAAAGGATGACGTCAGAGTTTCTTAATACCCCGATAAAACGGTCGCCGCGCCCTTGTTTGCGGTACAACGTCAGACACGAGGATCGCGGAGGTACTTCGCGCGGAAATTAAAACCTCTGTCCTCGGCTTCCCCCGAGAATCCTCGGCTCTGCCAGCTTCGACAGCGCAAGTAACAAAGATTCGGCTGAAATTCTACACGGAACGAGGAGCGATTCGCAGAAATTGCGGCCTCGCGTACACGCTGCGTGTGCCTGACACACTAATCCAATTTCCATGCGTGCCATTTGACTCGGTTTGATCGGCTACGCGATTTCGCGCTTCCACGTTCCTCCTTTCCTTAATTGGCCCGGTTCGTTTGCCGCGTCGCGCATCTATTTAGCGACTGTTCCGCTATCCCGACCCGAAATTGCAACGAGGATTCGTTGCCACGCGCACGGTGAGAATTATCGCGCGAATTACGCGAAAATGAATAAAATGACAATCGCGGTGCAGCGCAGAGTGCATCGACACGCTGCGATTGATATCTATGTACGATTTAGTGTACTCGCGGACATCGCGATCTAGTTAGATAGGGGTACACACGGTTCGCAACCTGAGATTACGGATCGCGATACGCTCCTTTTCCCCTTTGTCTCTCGTGTCTCCCGCGTTTCCCGCGTTTCCCGCGTGTCTCGAGAACCGGAAAACGAGGACGTGGTTTCTCCGGAGCCAAGTGGGGACACTCGCAACCGTCTGCTGACAGTTTGCTGATTCTACGACTGTTCCGCTTCCACCTAATTTAACCACTATTCCATCCAGGATGATAGTTTTCGATAGCGAATGATTCACGGTCGACGCAGGAGGAAACTGCGCGAAGCTGCGATATCAGGGTTGGCATGGTTGATCAACATCGTGATCCGATTGCCGGTCCCGTTAGCCCAGGCGAGAATTCGTGATTGAATGTTAGATGCTGCGTATTCTAAGCACTTGCCAGCATTTTGCCAGCGCACGAGAGCGTCGGTTGTTGGCTCGCACGGTCGCGTGCACTTCGCCAGTTTTGCCACGAAGCCGCGAAGGAAAGGATGCGACGCCGAACCGCCCTAGGCGTGCATTTGCTTTCGTTCACGGGCGGATGCTAAGCGTTCGTTTCCGAGGTAATCGGTGTGGCGAGGTAATGGGGGACCACGAAATCCTTTCGCTACGTTGAAGAAGAAAAAAACCCCCACGAGGTAAAAGGGATACGTTTGTGTCGCGCATACCACTGCATGCCTGTGCGACTACCTCGGCCTATGGGGTGATGCACCATGTGCGCTCAACTTTAGGATTGTTGCGCACGAGGACGATTCACGGTTAACGAACGCTTTGTTATCCTCGTTAACGGAAGCAAAGTGGACACGGATTCGCGTCTCTAACGAGCCCAACGGGCCGGAAATCTTGGATTCCGACGAGTTCGTGGCCGTGCAACGGAGGGTCGGCTAAAGGCTGGAACTAATTCGGAGGAAAGCGGGGTTGCGCACAGGTGCCTGCAACTATCCCGGCCGATCGAAGGAGCGGAAGGACCCGAGCGTCGAGGACTTTGCAACTTTTGTCGGGGAGAGAAGCACGCCATGGATGCTGCCGAATACCGAATACCGTTCCTTGCAGGAAAACTCTTCTTGCCATTCATCCATCCAGCAGCCGACACTTACGGCTCCATTCACATTGACAAACAACCCGAACGGCTTTTCACGCTGTTGCTTACGTCACGAGTCGGCGCGTATCCGCGTCCCCCGCAATCCCGCCAGACACAGGGCACAGTTTTTGCTACCAATGCGGGCGGATCTACACTCGACAGTTTACGACATATCGCGTACGGCTGTACGCAAATTGCTAAATACGCTCGAGTATTGTATTCTATTGGAAAAGTTGTTCCGATCGTGAGCAACGATCCGGCAAGGTGCAGACAGGTGGTCCTCCCCGTATCCCTACTAGACGACCAATTACCAATCAAATAATCTGCTGAGGATACTCACGTTCGTTCCGGATGTGTACGAAGGAGCTTAGTCTCGAGATCCGATCTCGCGATTTGGGACGAATGCAGAAGATTCAAACACGGTGATCGAGCATGGCGCGCGCCCGTCAGCTCTATTGCTCGATACCGATCGACGCGACGACCCGCGATCCACGGAGGTGCCTTCGTTTCGCCGTTTCCTCGCGGATAACGTACCGCCTCCGGTTCGATCGAATCGGAGACTCTTGGGGAAATCGGGAGTCGTTGGCGGACAGGATGAAAGAAGAAGAAGAAGAAGAAGAATAAGAACGAGAAGCGTTGCTAGCGTTTTACGGCGCGAACACTAACCAACAGACGAATCGAAGAGACGCGACGCGGCGCGCACGGAGGGAGACGGTAGACTGAGGACCGAGGTTCCTCGGAGCTCGGCGGCCGTGCCGTGGGGACGCTCGGCGCAACTCCAGCGAATGGAGCTGCTCGCGTCCACGGCCGAGCAACGCCAGGGAACCGAACGACCAGGCCAGCTGCCCAGGAGGCAGGAGCCCAGGAGGCGAGGAGGCGAGGAGACGGAGGAGCCGCGCGCGCGAACCGCCAAGCGCAAGCACGCCTGGATTCGTGGGCAATTGCGCACCATGCACCATGCACCGTCCACCTTCTCGCACGATTAACGTGTTCCTGCACTTCTCGTCGCTCGTCCTTCTATCCTCCTATGTGTTCTCACCTCCACGCACAGCTGTTTCTGCCTGCCTTTTGTACAACTTGAAATTCGTCGACGGTTCCCGTAAAGTAGCGGGATCTTTTTTCTAGACTCTCTTTCTCCCAGTAACCTACATACAGTAAAATTTACCACCCTCAGTCACACGCTTAAAGTCAGTTTGACATTACAAAATGTCGCCTGTAATTATTCGTCTAACCTTGCCCAGATCTGGCCACTGCCCCCGACGAATAGAAATCCGTAACAAGTGCGAAAATAATCTTGGTTCTGCAGTAAGACGCTGTCCAACAGATGATTGTACACGCGTAGAAAAACTAAACTAAATACACATATATCGGTTGGAATATCGTGTGAAATGTTGATGAAACAATGGCAACGTTAACAAGAAAGTGAAAAGAAATCTGCAGGTGGCGATGTATCGTGGCGGCTAGTAATTTTGTTAAAAACCAGGAATAACGATGCCTGCGTTGCACGCGCGCTCGCGCCGCAAGCATTTCCATCGAAAAGCTTGAACAGAACGGATAATGGCCGGAACGCGTGTGTATCGGGTTCATTATCCTTACGTTCAACTAGCTCGCTGTTATAGCTACTCGTCAAACAGTTAATTAAATATCCTGCGCGGACTTTCGTTTACCATCGATATTATTCCTATCGCAAAGTGCAACGTCCGAATTTAATTGTCGATCGATGATATACCGTTGATCGGAAGATAACGAGACTTAATTAAATTTCATTCGCGTTTCTTTGTTTTCTTCGCTTCTATTTATATCCGTTACGAATAGAAATTAGGTGTATCTACTACGGGAGACAATTATTGTACGTTTAGCGGACTTGTTTGTCTCCTTCTCATTATTAGATATGAGGCATTGAGGGCAAAAACGGACTAACCATGATAAAAAAATTAATTTTTTCCGTTTTATATGAAAAATTTTATATTGAACTCAATTTCGCAAAAAATGTCGGTTAGTACGTTTTTGCTCCGAATGCCTCATACATTCTTCCTTCTCTTGACGGGTAAGCAAAGCAATTTAAATACATTTCGGTGGTTCTCACGTAATCAAAAATATCAATCGTGACGTCACAACGTTTGACAATTACAATGCCTTAATTAAGAGTTCGATGCGTTTAATGAGTTCTGTCGCATGCACTAGGTGTTGCCTGGTCCGTTATACACCACAGTGTATAGGTCCACGAGCGCAAACCACGTATGTACTATGATAGGTGCGAACTCACGAAATGATAGCTGATAATCAACCAACTACGAGCTCGTAGGAAACCGAATACACGCATGTCTCCGAATACTCGCAACTTTGCTTCTGTTTTCAATAATAGAGAACTCATTATTTCGTATCCAATAATTTAATCACGTAAAGTTGAAACTTACACTTCTTAATACAATATTTGTTACGCCGCGGTTAGCATTTTTGGTTACTGTAAAGTATAAGACGCAATACCGACGATACTTTGGAAATGCTATAATTAAATATTTTACATGGCGAGGAGTCGACGAAAGACCACACTCGCTCATTCATAGTACGTTAGCGGCTTTCGAATAACTTTTGCTTATAATAAATATAATAAATTCGCCATCCTATTTCGTGAATAATACAACTATTACTAAAGACATAATCATCGACGTATACACAATGTTAGATGTTGCCGAATTGCAATTGTCACTGTCGCAAGTCTTACAACCTTCTTTGTCCTTGCAATAGTCAGCCAGCTTTCCAACGGCACATCCCCTCTCCGTTCTCGTTTTGTTGTCTGCTGCAAAAGCATATATAATTAATATCCTCCATTGAATCTAAAGAGATAAGAATCCAACAAGGGTCCTATACGACCACGATATAACTTACCACCAGTAGTAGTCATTGTGAAACAAAATGGTTTCTCTGCATCGTCGAATGGCTGCACTCGCGAGAAGCGGTTGATCAAGCTTCTACGCTTTCTTAGCTTTTCTTCGCCACCTGCGATAGGACTTGAGGGGGGTGACGGCTCGGTAGGACTTGAGGGGGGTGACGGCACGGTAGGACTTGAGGGGGGTGACGGCTCGGTAGGACTTGAGGGGGGTGACGGCACGGTAGGACTTGAGGGGGGTGACGGCACGGTAGGACTTGAGGGGGGTGACGGCTCGGTAGGACTTGAGGGGGGTGACGGCACGGTAGGACTTGAGGGGGGTGACGGCTCGGTAGGACTTGAGGGGGGTGACGGCACGGTAGGACTTGAGGGGGGTGACGGCTCGGTAGGACTTGAGGGGGGTGACGGCACGGTAGGACTTGAGGGGGGTGACGGCACGGTAGGACTTGAGGGGGGTGACGGCTCGGTAGGACTTGAGGGGGGTGACGGCACGGTAGGACTTGAGGGGGGTGACGGCACGGTAGGACTTGAGGGGGGTGACGGCACGGTAGGACTTGAGGGGGGTGACGGCTCGGTAGGACTTGAGGGGGGTGACGGCACGGTAGGACTTGAGGGGGGTGACGGCTCGGTAGGACTTGAGGGGGGTGACGGCACGGTAGGACTTGAGGGGGGTGACGGCTCGGTAGGACTTGAGGGGGGTGACGGCACGGTAGGACTTGAGGGTGGTGACGGCACGGTAGGACTCTGGGTAGAACTTGCGGAGGTTGTCGGCTCGGTAGAACTTGCGGGGGGTGGCGGCTGGGTAGGAGCTGAGCACTCCTTTGACATATCATCTTTTAATAGTTCGCAGTCATCCTTATCCGTAGGTATGCATTGATAACATTTTAACGCTTTTCCTAATATAAAAGTAAAAACATATACATTTTTACACACTGCTCACATAAAGACATACATATAATTTGAATAATAATGCATGGTATGAATTAATATGCCCGATATTGGTCCGCATACTTTCTAGTATAGATAATGGTGGAAACATGAGCGTTGCTACGTAAATCTAAGCACGAGTGAATGAAATGAGATGCTGAGCAGTAACAGGGCGAGATACCCTTTATTTCTATTATTTAGTATTTACGAGGCTGATACTTTACCCGATGGTAGAGCGATAAATCCGATGATGGCCAAAATGACCAAAGGTTTGTACGTCTTCAACATGTTCTCCGATAATGCGTTTCGATTGACGTTGATACTGCGACCGTTCAGACCCAAGTGCTACGAAGCTTGCAGAAATAGGAATACTCTTTCCCAGCTTATCACGATAAACTGTACGCTTATCTCAATAGAGACCTCCAATCAATACCATTACCTTGGCGAAACACGATCAACCTATACGCAAAAAGCCAGATATCGTAGATCCGTTTTTCATCTTTATCTGTCTCTGTTTGACTGTTGTGTTCACCTTACGAGCTATCGTCTCCGGATTGCGAGAAACGATGTCTGGTCACCGATGTGTCGACAGATGATATTGCTCGTCACTTATATATCATTTCGTAATTCAAATAAATACTTACATAGATATATCTAGCGTATCTTCAACTTCAATACCGAACACTAATATAAATAGGCAATACGACTGGAAGTTTGCTTAAGGGGTTATACCTAGTCAGGCGGCCTTTCGGCCTGATTTTTACCGCGTGATCTTTTCACGAAACAATCAGGATTTCAACTTTAAATAGCCGCCATTTTGTTTTAAATTAATATTTCGGAAATTCCTTCCGTTAATCAGAAGATACATTAATGTACTAACGAAATCTTTTTTGGCAAAACCAAATTTTTAAAAAGGCTTCTTGGATGTCGGTTGTTACTTTATTATAAACTTAAATATTATTCTACGAAAAAATTACCAAATGTTCTTTAAATGTTGCTCTTTAATGTGCGAAAAGTTCTGTAAAAATATATGTCCCCGCTTTTTAAAAAAAAATCACAAATATTCGCCTCTTTTCGGCCGCCTGACTACGTACAACCCCTTAAACACCGAAGGAGTCCCAAACAGGATAGGAATGTTCCTCGACGAACAACATAACGTTAACGTTCCCTAAAGATTATTTACCTCCGAGGAAATCACTGAAAGTGGTCAGTTTCATGAACAAGCAAGCGTGTCCTCACTCGTCGAATCAACGAACATGTTACTACGAATTATACCGT
Organism: Andrena hattorfiana; assembly: GCA_944738655.2. Lineage (NCBI taxonomy): Eukaryota > Metazoa > Arthropoda > Insecta > Hymenoptera > Andrenidae > Andrena > Andrena hattorfiana. The sequence continues at coordinate 770,336 of OX122894.2, forward strand.
ACGTTGCAAGCAGTACGCGTTACCGTAACGTATCGTAATTTTTTGTGCGTCCAACCGCGAAAACTAGTCGACCATTATTTCGATGCCAGCTCCGTTGCCGATTCTATCGTCTGTTCTACTACACGGTTAATTACCTAATATGCGGATCTGTCACCGTTTCTGATTACCAGTCTGAACGTTCTGAGAACGATTGCTCGATTAATTATCGATTGATGACTGTAAAACGATTATGTAAATCGTGAGACCATGGCCGAGACCCGTACGGTAGCAGGTAAAGATACTACAGCTCGCGAGAATGGACAGAATGCTTGAAACAGCAAGATCTGAAACAGATCTTTTTGCAACATCATTATCGAAGGTCAAGGTTCGTACGTATAACGAGACATGAAACATTAAATCGGAAATCGAGTTTCTTCTTAACCATGTATCCGTTGTGCTTGCCAGTAATCTCTCCTTCCGCTGCTTCTTCCAAGAAGTCGAGTAGGTATCTCGTATATACGTGCTGCAAGACATGTTGAAAGAACGTTGGTACCTATAGGTAGGTATGTCCCTACACTATAGTGGAAACGATCAAGATAACTCGCTGACACTTGATTTTTGCAAATAACATTGTACCTATATCGTACATAAGTAGGTCCAGTAACGACGCCGTTATCGTTTAAATATGTTCCTGGAGCAGATAAACGGTTAAATAAAATCCGGACGATAAGGTATCGTCGCGCAGGTAATCCCCGCAAGCATTTGATTCTATTTCGCCGTGTGATTTAATCGAATCCGTTATTACGCGAAAAGTGACATGTACCTACCGTTAAGGTGAGCAACGCGGATGTTCCCATCATTGTCAATCTCCTACGATATTTCAATGAGCAATACAGAACGCGATCGAATAGATCTGATAAATATTCATATGCGCACATTTAAATGTAATTATTATAGGTACAAAGGACGAAAGTAAACTTGTGCGGTTCTGACAGAGGTAAAATGTGTGTTAGTTTTTTCATATAATATTATACGAATCCAGTAGGGTGTCGCGTTGCTCGCGAGCAGCGAACGATTAATCGAAACTGACTCTTTCGCGAAGAGTTGCAATTCCTGTAAACACGTGACTACCATCCTTATGGACTATTTTTTCAGACGGTGCAAAGAACATTTTCAGCTGTGCATATACATACTCGGAACAATGAACGAGCTGCGGAAGACAACTTACACGCAATTTTTAGATATCTAGAGATAATGACATCTATCTTATCATAACGATCGCGTGAAAAATTCCATGAACAACCACCAAGTTTTTTTGAACGATTCCCGGATACGAAGAAACTGATGCACCTCGAGAAATAGATAATGCGATTATTTCTCGAACGTTCGCTTTAATCAAAATTATAGTATCTGATAAACTGAGAGAAAAAAAGGAAAGCCGAACGGAAAACTCAGTCCATGTCATAGCGAAAGATAACGGGTTGTTTGCACGGACATTGCATTTCCCTCAAAATGTTCACGGCTAACTTTGTGCGCTTCGTTCCGATACTCCATCGAACACGTGGAATTAACGAACGAACCGTGTTAAATCGTAAGCAACTTGGTCGCCATCAAAAGTATATCTACCATCGTATTTTACATAACATCCTGCGAATAAAACACCAAACATTGCCGAAAAAAGAATTGGAAATGGTGATTGCCAAAAAACTTTGACTACCGTAAATCCTTTCAAGCGACACGAGACGAGTCTGCTAGTTCGGTCGAATACATAATCGATCTTTATCTTGTAATAAAGTACCTATGTAATATGCTATAAATCCAAGGACGCGAAATCAAACGAAGCAATCGTACAGTGAAGCAATTATCGAGTGGAAAAAAAAAACGAAGTTATCGCGGACTTTGATACGTGACACTTGAAAGTTGTACATTTAAAGCGAATACAGTTGAATTAAATTTACTTGCACCGAACATAGATTCGTACATATATCTGTTCTCAGTTAATATTTTTCGTGAACACGTTGTGCAAAAAAATTGCATAAAACTCATAGACTGTTTTGCAGTCTAAACCCATATATAGTGGTAGAGATATTTGTTGTTGCAGCATCCTCAAATTCACGTCCTACGAAACAATCTTGATCACTACATGACTGCTAAAGTAACTGGTACCTACCTATCCAACTTATTTTCACCAAGGTATCGGCCGCTGTATGCCTATTGCCTACTTAGTCAGCAATAAGTACCAAATATTCGAGTGATATAATCGTTTAAAATAGTTACATAAAATTTATCGAACGGTTAAATCATTGTGGCTTGTAACTTCCCTTGAGAATAGTAGGTATTAATTAAATAATGTCATTTATCATAGACGATTCGATTGCAATCAGCAAAAGATCGATCAATCATGATTACTGGCGATTTGTCGAACGGATTCGTCACTGACTAGAAACGAACATCTCGTTTTCGCTGTCTGACCCATAAAACGAGATTCGCGGAAAGGACATTCGAATGAGGGGAAAGCACCAAGCGCAGCGGAGAAAGCACCGGCTCATTGTTGCTTCGGGGTTTATTTCGATGTTCCTTCCGGCCCACGTGGCACGCGTTAATGGGCCAGTCACAGGTGACATTGGCATTGACCTTTCGCAGGTGCAAAATTGCCTCGAGGTGCGTGTGTGCGCACGCGCACGTAACGGAACTCGTCGCTACATAATTTCAAAGGCAAATCTGTCTGCTTGGTAATTGCGTCGTGGCCGAACGATTTCATTTACAATAAGACGGCGTTCGAAACGGAAATGAATAGTACACCTATGCTATTGGGAAAATAGCGAGGCTACCGCGGTGGAGATTACGCGAAAGATAGTAGATAGGTACACGCCGACGCCCCTGACGGTCACATTCAGGGCCACCGTGATCCGATCTGCGATTAAAATTACAGAACAAGATTCCCCGAGTATTCCATCTCCGGTCCAGCCTCTCGACTTTCACTAAGGAAGAAAGACAACGAGACGCGTTTGGAAATGCCGTTGCGTATGCGCGAGCGAAGTAACGCAAGCTTTGATTCGCGGCGAGAAAGCCGCGAGTGGCCGTAGTCACTCGGTAAGAAGGCCAAAGCTGACGAGTTTACATTCACGATCGCGCAGTGCGAGAGGTGGTCTCTGCTGGTCAAGTTCAGGGCTAACAGGATCCGATCCAGTCGTATCTTTTTCCGTCCAGCGTTCAGCGTCGAGCTTCGAGAAGAGCGCCGCAAATGGCGCATCTTTCGCTCGCGAAACGCACGCGGCAAAACCTGGCCCTTGCCTACTCCTCCGTCGAGCAACTCCCTTTCTACCCCCGTTTCCTTCTCAAAGCCTCTCTTCTCTCCCCGCCTCTCCTTTCCCTTTCCCTTTCCCTACGTCGCGTTTCTTTCTATTTTCTTCGGACCAGACCACCACCCGATCGTTTTATCCTTATTTCCAGCCTCCGCTCCCCTCGCCCCCTGGCAACCATCTCACCTGCACGCTATTTCGTCCCTTTTCGCCTCTGCCGCTTTCGTCAAGCAACAAGCATTACCTGCACGACCAACCTAGCCGCGTTCTTCGCCAAACCTCCTTTGAGCGACACTTTTAATCGGCACAGTATCGAGTATACCCTTAAAGTATCAACGATTTCTACGACTTCTAAAACTATTATAGTTGGAGCATGATTTCTTCGGAAGATGAACGTGCCATTTTTATAACATCGCTGCTTCGTTGCCCACCTCTATCCCTTGATAGTTTCCGAAACATTATACATTCGAGTCTAATTAAGGATGCTTCTGACACCGAGGAGGAGTCCGTTTTTGGTTTGAGGTCGAGGTGCTGGCTGATCGTTCGTGCGGAACCTGAGGAAGGTTCGAAGCTCGAAAGGGCTTCGCGTACCTGGCTGCGTTCCCTTCGCTCCTCTCACCTACGTTCCACCATGTGTTGGTGCAGCTCAGACTCGCATCCCGCATCGTCGGGCTCCTTGCGCCGCGGCGCGGCGTGGCGTCTGCATCCTGGAATGCGGTTGTTCCACTCTATACCGATACTCCGCTCTATACGCCTACGTTCTACCTACTGAAACCGCGTGTGCAACTACGGTTATGATGTAAGAAGCAACACCGAGCTGCTACTGTTCTGCAGAAACTTTTGGAACGTTACCACATCGGATAACACGCACTCGGCCTCCTACAAATTCAGAACTGACCAATCCCTCGCAAGATCGGACAGTGGACGGAAACGAAATTCCACGGCTACCATCCGCGAAACGTTCGGTGAGCAGTGGCTCACCAACGTTTTAGGTCTTAGGTATAGCCGAGGAGCAATTAAGATATCCTGCGTGCAACGATCGAGAATATCGATCAGTGTACGAACGTGTACCGTTACGGCCATCCATTTGCCACCGCTTTTGATTGCTCATCGACGAACACAGGCCATGTAAATTGGAACCGTGTCACCGGAAGTGGGCCTTGGAGCCACGGCGAGCCAGCGAAAGAAACAACCAACCGGATCCTAAACAGCCAAATGACAAAGTTCCATCGAATTTCTATTTTCTGTAGATCTGCAAGGCGATCCCGATAAAATTGGTTATCACGAGATCGCGAGATAGAATCGATTAGCGTAACCGCGGCGCTCGAAAACACTCCGCGAGAGTAGTATAGGGTAACTGACCAAATTACTGACACATTATGCGTTGACGCTGACATTATCTTATAGTTTTGTACTTATAGGCTAAAAATATATGTTTTTCTTGTTATTTATTATTGTTTAATGTGTTTACTAGATGAAAAAAATTTGGTGGATCTTAAAACTTCGATTTTTCTGTATAAATTCATCAATTTTAAAAATATATTATGGGATCTATTACTGACACCCTTCAAATGTATTTGATTGAATTACTGACACCCCAATTACTGCCAGCTAACCTAATGCTGTTTATCTGTCATTTTAAGGTTACTTCGTGTCACGTACACGAGCAATTACTGCTATGACAGTGATACAAAAATGCTTGAAACGCTTGTACCAATCACTGTCATCCAATTAATAAGTAAAAAGACTTAACGAATCGTTGAATTCGGATCTTTATTACTTTCTACGATGCCTATATTATTTAAAATATTATATTTTGTTACGTGAATAGCTGAAATATTACAATTACAGCATTTTCTTTAACGCCTTGTTTTCTCTTTCGCTAGTAAGGAAGTCATCGTTTCCATTCTCCTAATATCCGCATAAATTTTTTTATCGTTTTATTCAAATTAACGAAGAAAAAATTAAGTACTGTTTTTTGTATCGTATAAATAACAGTTTGAATTGTATGCTAAATTTTTTTTTATGTATCATTTTATAAAATTTATTCGTTAGTTTACGTAAAACAGCTTAGGGTGACAGTAATCGTGTAGGTGGCAGTAACTGGGTCCTTTACCCTAGGTAGGGAGAATTATTATTTACAATTAGTAGGTATTTGGCGCGCTATCTAAACATTTTTTTGATAAGGCGGCCTTTACTTGTTACATTGTCCACGCTTGCGCGTGGGCTACCAGTGCAACGAACGAACGGGTAGGTATCTATTTAGAAAGGTTTCTGTTCGATTTCTTAATTGATCGGTGTAAAGATGGCACGTTTACGAGTACAGCTTGCAATCCAGCCGAGGACACGCTATACACGCTGTATTATATCGCCTGATCCGTGCGTTTACAGTTTAAAGTTTAGAGTTTAAATCTAGGCCGATGTCACGGAAGAAGGCTGCTTCGGACCGGTCGTTTGTGGAATTCCTCCTCTATATCGTGGAGATCTGGCGGATCCGCGAACCCACTGTCCTCGTAGCGGGTGCATCGTGATCCCGGTGATCTCGGCGGATGAACTGGATGCACGCTGCAACAGTGGACGGCGTTTAATTCTCGCGAGATTAGCCGATATGATTTGCAACGAGTGTCGTGCGCGCACTGCTTCTGACTTAAAACCTTACCGCAGCGTTGTTGCGTTTTTAATCCCTATCGTACCTCGTCTAAACGTTCATCGATCACGTCTTGGGTAACAATAGTACGATACGCGTAATTGTTCGTTTGCATCGAATGTGTGAAATTGTTTCTTAGCTGCTTGAAAGATCGCAACGTTACCTCGTGCATCTGGACGGGCTGATCTCCAACGGCTCGTCGTATCTACGCGATATCATGGTGAAGTCCCGATGCGCCGCCACCATTTTCTGCAGTCGCGAAATAATCTCGTAATCGGGCGTGCAGATTGGTTCCGACAATAGTTTCACCACGGAGACACGGAAGCTTTGCAGCTGAAACAGGAGATGAACGATTTGCCAGTTGCGAGCGCGCGTCGCGTCGCTGCCTGCCGCCCAACTTCCACCAATACGCCCAGTTTTCTCCGCTCTTAGCGTCCCTTTATCCTCTTTATCGCGGCAGAAGCAAGTCCAATACCTTCTTAAGAAAGGGACGATTGTGTCTATGGATGTATCGCGCTCAGCCGGCGAGGGGAATGTGATCGGGCAAATGAGTTCGGCGCGGGCGGGCCGGGGCCGTCGACGCCGGAGCACAATTACGCGGATGGCTGTCGTCGAGAGTCATATCGGGATTGCTTCAATGAATTAACGAGCCCGTTGGCCTCTAGCTCTCGACCAGTATCGCCGCGGAACGCGAACGCGTTATCGAAATGCGCCGCTTTAGTGGTAGATGAAAGACGCGAGGCATCTACACACGGATCGCGATCGATCTTGATCGACAATTGCTGGCGTTAGCGAAGCCGCGCCTGCGTGCACAAACGACAAATCCACATTGCGCGAATGGTGGTCGAATGGAGCATTGAATTTAGTATTTAAAGAAATTGTAGATATTTGCGTTCCTTCTCGGCGAGATTGAAATACTCGTCGACGGTTACACGATACTCCCCTGAACCGTCGATAATGCATACCTGGGATTCTCTTTTGGTGACCTCGGAATAGCTCTGCTTGACCTGCGCCAGTTCGTCTCGGAGAAGCTGCAACGAATGATCGTTTATGGACCTCTCTTGCTCAGCCGTCTCTGCGGTGCTCCTCATTTGCTCCTTCAGCATGGCGAGCTTTCTGTTGCACCGGGTCCTCAGCATCTCGCTCTCGACCAGTCGCTTCTGGAGCTCCTCTATTTTTCGGCTGCGCTCCAACGCGGCTATCTGCAGCCGGGAAATACACTGTGTAGTGGTTGACAGGGGAGCAGCTGAACCATGGGCGATTTAACGAACGTGGTGAACGCTTTATACGTGCCTTGTAATCCGCGGCTTCCGTTAGTTGCGCGCTTAATTCGCGATTTCGCGACTTCTCTTCCAAGAGTTGTGCCTGCAAGCGATCGAGTTGCTTCGATAACTTCTTCGCCCTTGAAACAGAAAGCTTCCATTGACGACGTAAAGCCGGGAAGTGGGGGCAAGGGGGGATTGCCTACCGAACATTGGCTTCGTCCCTTTCGGTCTGCAGCAGCGACTTCATCCTGACGCTGTCCTCCTGAAGCGACAGCTTCCGACGGAGGAGATCCAGATGCAGGTCCCTCCGTTGCAGTTGCTCCCGAAGCGTTCTCACGCGACGTTGCAGTTGATACACAACCGAGGTCTAAAGAAGAGAGAAGAAAGAAACGGCTGCGCCGATTTCTCCAGCTACCACACGACCTGTCTAAATATGTATCTCTGCTAAAGCTCAAGGTGATTGCGTAGTCTCGTGGAAGCGCGCGTGCACACGCCAAGCGTCGCCCACTTCACCCGCCGCGCTGCGGCGCTGGTGTAATAACAAAAAGTTGCAACTTGCAAAGCTCTAAAGACCATTTGTTCCGTTGCCAAAAGGCTTACTTCTTTCATAGAAGAAAGCTCGTGGAAGGATCGTTCGCGCTGGATCCTCGGTAAGGTGGTGTAGCTGCAGTGCGAGTGCTGCGCGATCGGGGATCGCGCAATTTGCGAGAAGAAGAAACACAGAAGAAAGGAGACGTTAGCAACCGTGATACAGAGGACGAACGAGCGAGACTTTCGATCGCAGCTTTTACCTTATCCACTAGCTTGTCGGTTTCTAATCTAGCCAGCTGCTCGGCCCGCACCAGAAGCGACTCCGTTTGAAGATCCAGGCCCATCTCCTCGGAGATCTCGTCCATTTGCAACGATTTCCCAAGTCGATCCAAGAACGTCGCGAACTGCGACACAAGTTCGATTTATAGAGTTTCTAAGGGTTTAAAGAGTTTGCGGTATTAAACCATCTACCGTCTGCTTATCTCTGCGCAGGTTCTCCTTTGATAGCTCGCAGCTAGTCAGCTCGGACTCCAGCTTGTGGACCTTGCTTTCCAGATGCGATCGCTCCTCTTCGAGATTACGCATCTTCGTCACAGTAGTCTCGATCAGTTCGCTCTGTCTACTCGCCGACTCCGTAGCCGTGTTCAGCTTCTCTCGTAGGTTCTGTACGTTCTGGGGAGGAGAAAGTTTCTCGATGCGTTACCCGTCCCTTCGCTTTCGCACGGTGTTCACTGCTCGTGCAGCGTAACGAATAATTCGAAAAAATACAAGAGCCTGATCTTTGTTCTCTGCCAATATCTCTCTGATGCGATCCTTAATGGCGTTCTCGTGAGACTCGACGAATCGGTTCGGGCCACTGACGAGTATGGCCAACGACTCGAGAAGGTGTCGCAGCTGGCTCTGCACGCGCTGCGCCTTCTCCTCCCGATGCTTCAGGTCCTCTGCGAAACGAAAGGAAGAAGCGCTAGAGTAGTCGTCCTTTGAGGGTTCGGGCTGCCAACTCGTCCAACCATTCACCTCGTAGCTGACAGATCAATGACTCTTGATTGGATATGTTCCCTGTCGCGCTGTTGATACTTCTATTCGCGTTCACCAGCTTGTCTCTCAGATCGTTCAGCTCCCTTTCGGCCACTCTGTACTGCATCTCGAGGCAGTCTTTCTCCTGATAATCCGTGATTAGCCGATTATTCGCGATGATTTGGCGAGTATTCCGTCGCTTCTGCAAGGAGCTACCTGTCTCAAACGGTCCAAGTCGATCAGTTGCGAGGACGCTTGTCGTTGGAGTTGCTCTTTGTCAGCGACCGCGCGATCCAGAGCATCTCGGCAGCTTCTGAAGTCCACCTCGAAGCTGGCCAATTGCCCCTCGATGCTCGTACTTTTCGCGCGAAGACGATTCGCCTCTTGCACCAACTCCTCCGCCTTGTGGATCACGATCTCGGCGCTGGGGTGCGCGGCTTCGCAGTACTCGATGTTCAACGCGTGCGCCAATTTCCGTGCGAAGTCCTTTGAGTATCATACGGGAGCGTTACGAGCATCGCCGACGTGACTGATCCCGTTCGGAGAGGATCGGTGCAAAGGGAGGATAGAAAGATGAAAAGGTAGAAACCTGCAGACTCAGGCGGGCACGTTCCTTCTGCTGAATCTCCTCGGACATATTCTGCTCCAGCTGACGAATTTTCTTATCGTACTCCCGAATTTTCTCGTCGTGATACTTGAGATCGCGCTGCAGCCCCTGTATCGTGATCTCGTTTCTGCCTTGAGTCGCGTGAAGATTCCTCTCGCGTTCTTCCACTTCCTAGCAGATAAATCGTGAACGACAATTGCTTAATACGAAGCGCGATACGGCAAGCGACGAATGAAGCAACCTGTATACGTTTCTTCAGGCTCGAAACAATGGCATTTTGCCTGGCAGCCTGCTCGCGAAGCTGGTCGGCCTCCACCTGCAGCTCCACGATCCGCTGCTCTCGAGATCTCGCCAGACTCTTCGTCTCTTGGAGCTAGACGATAAAGCCACGGGTTAATCGAGCGACCGATCGGCTGTTCGAACAGAGCGGATACGATTTACCTCGGACATGAGCCTGTCACGCTTGTACTCGAGAGCTGCGAGCTCGCTTCTCAGCGTGGTCGTCAGGTCGTGGGTCATGACGTCTTCTTCACAGATCTGCGCCGGAAAATCCGCGTTCGAATTTAAACAAAAAAAAATGATCTCGCGAAACAAGTTCGACCAGGCAACACAGTCGCGAGGAAAAAATTTTGGTAACAATCCCCGAGTTTGCCGAATTTCCTGATTTCGATATGCCGAATACGAGGAACGCCGACATCGCTGCTGTCTCCTAGCCGATTTTATTTCCGCGCCACCGGTTCGATCGATACGGGGTATGTACCCGCTGCACCGCCTGCACGCTGTCGTTCCTAATTATTTCCCACGAACGAAAGGCTTCGGTAATTAAAACGTCGTTAAGTTAAATTTCAAGCCTCTACCAAAGGGGGGGTCGAGAACGAAGGAGCGTCTGGACAAGAAGGGCGTTAACAAAGTTCCATGCTGTTCGATCAAATTACAAGGAAAGCAACCGATACCATTAATATCTAATTGTACGTTTGCAGTTATAATTACGAATATGGGTGTTACTAGAGCGGTGACGTTAATTGCCGATGAAACTTCATCCGTTGTCCCGTGAGCGTATTTAACATCCCCTTCGGTATACTAAAACAGCCGTAGTCTGTAAGCGAAGATGACTGTCGCGGAACGGCGAAAACACCTGGGAACGCTCGAATTCGCCGAGTTTTCACCGTCGTTGGAAGATGTAACCGAAAGGGTCTGAGCAGTTTCCAGGTTAATCGGACACGCGAGCCACGCAGAGACGTGCAAGACTAGTTTCGCCTGTTCGCGGCAGTGGGTTACGTGACTCGAATCGTACTGGGAACGCGAACCGGAGACTTCGCAACCTGCCTCGACTCTATTCGAATAGGTCCAAGCACGGAACCCGCTACGAAATTCAGCGGTAGCCTTCTACACAAGGACAGACGCGGTTGCATCTGCAACGATCACTCCGGTATCCAATCTCCAAACACGTTGCGCTTGGATACCATGGGAGCTGAAAGGGCTCGTCTTCGAGCAATCAAAGAATAGACTCTTATGCCTTCCATCAAATCAGACAAAAGATCGTACAGATTTGAATTATTAATATGTTCCGCTCGTGCTCCCCCGTAATCGCAATCAGCACTCGAGGGTATCGTTACGATAAATCCACATCTAGGTCGTCGGCTCGATAAAATTGCACGCATTGGACCTATCTTCTTTAAATACTGATAATTCTCGCCAATACGGAGTTAGTTTCCTATCGATCGGACAACGATCTAACTGTACGCGTAAGTACTAGGTGCGCGCCGATCTGGATGCTGCTACACCTGTAAAAGTCTCCGTCACTACCCTGCACGAGGATTGACAAGTTGGGGCGACGACAATCGAGGAAAGGAAGAATTAATTACTGGGGTTGCAGAGAAGGTCGAGGACGGCGGTCGAGGGTGGTGGATGATGATGGGGGATGGTGGTGGATGGTGGTGGATGGTCGAGGGAGCGACCGATAAAGGTGTGCGGCGGCAGGTAGAATCGATTCGATGCAACGCTATGGCAACCGGACCCTCGCCTCGTTCCGCGCGCGAGTCAATACGTTCGCGATTCGCCTGAATACGTTGCATGGAGGGACCTGTAGCGCAGTACGAAAAAGGAAAGCCGATAAAATTACGAGATTCATTTCAGCTGGAGAGTCAGCGATCAGGCGAGCGGCCAAAAGAAGCGGGCAACGAAACCGTAACCGTTCGAAAAGTTGCCTGCTCTTGTACAAGAAATTACTCCATCTCTCTCATAAACTATCGCATCGGCAAGCGAATATATTAAACGTAATTATATTAAAAAAAAAAAAAAAAAAAACAGTGGGAAGCTCGGTGCAGTAGCGAAAGCAGTGCACGTGACTGGTGGTCACAGAACTGCCTAGTGCGCACACGCATGTGTATATATGTGTGTGTGTGTACATTGCGAAATGTTGTGAATATGCTAAGTGATAAGCGGTGTGTCTGATTCCTGTGAGAAATTTCGCCCTCGGTGGACGGCCGAGACCTTTCGAGGGGACGATATGCGGAGGGTTTCGAAAATTTGAAGATCCTCCTCGGTGGTTTCCTTCGCTTCCCTCGCGTCCTTTGCTTCTTCCTCGCTCGACATCTTGATTCGACCGCACAAGCGGACCCACGCTGACCACTACACTTCTAGGGACTTGCCTTGCTGCGCGAGACTATTCAAAAAAGGATTTACGTATACGTGTATGTATACATCTTTCATTCGCACTTACAAACTGATAGAACTGCAGCAGACGCAACGATTCGGGAGCGTGAAACCGTCTCCAACGAAGCCAGAGTGTCGACACACCACGGGTGTCTGATACGCCAACAGCCCCTCCTGCACAGGGACTAGGGACTCCCTGATAATCGAAATCCATCGATCCAAGAAAACCTCTAACCGTCCCGCCAATTTTTCCGAAACGCTACAGAATTAATTGCTCAGTATATATATATGAGTATAGTATGAGATCCAATTGTAAAATATCGTAACGCAACTGATTCGCAAACGCTTTAGTAATTAATGAAAAATCTGAATATCACACTGTCCAGAAATTGCTAATATGTAACTACTTAAATAATTGCAAAGAAAATAATGACGAGCAGCACCTAAGAATATAGCTAAAGATTTATATCTATGGATGCAACTCTCAAAGTTCATGAGTTATTTGTAAAATATTAATAATTCATCAATGCTCCGCGGTAGTTAGATTTGCTGGTGAAGAATATAGACTACACCGTATAGGAGTTCGTGTTGCACGAACAGAAACACTGGCTTCTGACTTCATTAAAAATCAGTGGTGTTAAGTTTTCACTGAAGGACATAGAAGGCGAAAATTTAATTGTAGGGTTGTTACATTTCCGCGTGTAGATAAAAATCATTTTTCATCGTGTTTAGTTTCATTTCTAACCGGTAGTAGGATTGCGATTGATTTCCACTCTGAAGCGATACAGTTGCATGCGACAAGAGAATGGTAAGGGGTATCCAGCGTCACAGACCAGGTATAGGATAGATTTATCATCCGATGTAATTTTGTGTCACAACACAGGCGGGGTATAGGATAGACTTATCAACCAATGTATTTTTCTGTCGCCGGTTTAGGGGTCCTGGGCCCCCCTTTTAGCACAGGCGAGTGGTCTGTGCCTATATGTACCTCGTCTGTGCTTTTAGTGTCGCATGCAACGTTACCGGTGAAGTCTCGAAACAGATTGTAACGCTGCGCGTGGTAGGAATTAGAATTCAATAGGATATCCTATACCTCGTCTATGGTAAAACTAGGTCATTCGAAACCCGCGATTTACAAATGATTCTGTAAATGATTTACAAATGATTTCAGACGTGTCATAATAAATTAAGAATTAATATCCATAAAACTATGTTATTCCTTTCAAAATCAGTTCCGAATCATTTGACGTTACAGTTTAGAGTCAGCTTATTTAGTTTATTGAGTTTCAGTTAGAGTTATTAATTACAAGATATTTAGTTCATTTAAATAAATGCGTTTATTTGAATGAAATTCCCACGAGGCACAAGATTCTCTAAACGACCGTGCAACAGTGTCCATGAAAAAATCTTTATACTCTTTCAACTAGATAAATTAATAAAATCATTAGTTTCTCCGCTAGTGACGAACACGTAAAAAGTATTTAAAAATTCTAGGTTAGGTCTGGATTAGATCGTGATTGAGTAGCATTACATACGAACAAAGAATTAACTTTATCGCTGTATATTCCGCAAAATGTTATTCCGATTTTGTACCTTATGTTGCAAGAGCGTTGACGCATCGTTTACAAACTTCTCGAGACATTACGTAAATAGGTTTCTTTATTCATTTCGTTTAAAATATTATAGGTTATGGATAACCTCGCACGAACCTCATTTTAGGCGAGAGCACTGGTAAACAACCGGCACAAACAGAGAGAAACATATGACGATACGAAAGAAAGTGAAATAGGAAAGGTGCCAATTATAACATGCAAAAGAAAATCCTTCAATTTTTATAAGGGTCAGACTATCTCGAAAAGGGAAAAGATAATATTAGCTAGCGATGGATGGAATCATCGTAACTCCAGAGGCGATTACTTCTTCGTACATCCCCAAGGCCATGTATTTCGCATCAAGAAACTTTACTTTGTCTATCGCCTATGGGATTTCTTCCATAATTTTAAGTTTTCTTTTAGGACAAAAAGGAAGAAACAGAGACGCAGATTGGCTTCGACACGTTTAATGATTTCAATCTACATCCTTCTGTGTGCAATCATATGGAGAATTTAGAAATAAGCAAACCATTAGAAATTCAGAACTTAGGAATACCAAAAATTCTCGAAGGTTATAATACAGTATTGGCCGCGGAAACAGGTTGCGGAAAGACAATGGCTTATCTTCTACCAATGGTCAGTCAAATTCTGCAGTGGAAAGAAATGGTGTCACGGCCTGTGAACTGTCCCCTAGGCTTAATCGTAACTCCAACCAGAGAACTAGCTGTACAAATTGCGGTTCGTATCCACCATTGAGTTTCGTCTGTTTAAGCAACGATCGTGCCCGAACGACGTATCTTATATTTCATTTCATTTCATTTAGTTGGAATTAATTAGACTGTCCAAAGATCTCGGTATTCGTACGAAAATAATCACCGGTGGAAAAACGAAGAAAATGATATTAGATCCTCCGGTTGACAATGTCGACATCCTTGTTTGCAGTTTCGGAGTGATTAGTAAATTGACTACGGTCGGTGTTTATAAACTCAACTATGTGAAATACGTAGTGTTAGACGAAGCAGATGCATTGTTTCATTACACGTTCGAAGACAAGCTCAATGTCTTTATGAGGAGACTGCCAGTACGTAAAAAGAACATTTTGTCGCGTAGCGATGCATTCGAAGGTGTTCCATTATTTATTTTAATATTATATAGATCGGTTACCATCAAGAACTGGACGAAACTGGAGTTCCTAAGTCGGCTCAACTTATCTTAGCATCAGCTACGATACCATCCCGTTTGCAAACGGTTTTAGGCGACATTGTAAATGTAGGTGGTACGATCTACGTCTAAATGATCCGTGATGTTCATTATAAAAGACTAACAACCCGTTACTTTGCAGGTAGATTCCTTACAGTATATAACAACAGCGAAGCTGCACCAAATATTGGTTCTGCAAAAGTTTATAAGAATGGGTGCAAGTGAGAAACCAGCAGAGTTGTTGAAATATGTAAAGTCGAAAGTATCGATGAAGCAGCCTGTGATTGTGTTCAGTAACACGAGTCGCACTTCCTACTGGCTTTATTTGTTTTTAAACGAATGCGGCGTAAAAACCACAAACTTGAACGGCACTATGCCGTTACACGTTCGACGAGGAAAATACGGAGAGTTTTTGAATGGCAAAGCCCTGGTACTATCAACGACAAATGCAGGCTCCAGAGGTTTAGATACAGTAATGGTTAACCACGTTTTGAATTATGAGTTTCCATTGGACACAGGTTCTTACATTCACAGGTGCGCGTCAGAAATAATTAACGATGGAGTCTTAGGAATGAACGAAATCTATCGAAAACTGTGCTATAATTCTATACTTTTCATTCAGGTGTGGTAGAACCGGTAGGATAGGCACCACGGGAGATTGCAGAGTGACGAATTTCATCTGCAAACCAGGAGAGATCGCACTGGTTCAAAAAATCGAAAGAGCGGTCAGGAAATTGAAACCGATGCCTATTATTAACATCGCAGAGCCGAGCGTAGAAGAGGGCGAGGTAGACGAAGTGGACGTGGAAGAGGAATACATCGAGAACTTAATCGAAGACTTGGACAGTACGGAGAACATTCCGTACTAAAACGTCACTGCTCTTTTACGCCCTGTATATCGTGTATAATAATATCAGAGCACCAACGAAAGTTCGTAGCTTTCTAAATCTCTTTCGTATTTTCTTCATCCGTTTAACTTGTAGAAAGTTACTGGTACGAGAAGTCTTTGATGAAGCCTTTCCAGTGTCCCCCGATAGGATCAAAGAATCGATCAAATGTCGTTGCCCTTAAGTCTATTTCATTTCGCTCAAGGTTTGGCTCTCCCGCTTAGCTAGTTTTCCTACGTCTACAGGCAGATAAACCTAAAAAAAAAAACAACAACATTCCAAGTAGTTTTCTTTATTTACGTTATTTCGCGTCCCGCAACGATATTAGCGATTCCAATCGAAGGAAAGTGTTGAAAGTGCGATTCCTACCAGGGCGAGTTGTGTTACCGCACCAATTCCATAATTCGAAAGTTTTAGCAGGAGGAAGGAAACCGCGACCCACACGTGCGTGTTCATCCATCCGTTGATCCAGCATTCTGTCATGTCCGGCGGCACTCCCACACTGGCCGCCTACGTATCGCAAATAGAACTACTACAAGCCCGGCCGCGCGTCTAGACCAGTTTATTAGTCGCGTTGTGTTTTAGTGAAATTAAATGTGCTCGCGCGCGCTGACATTCGTGCCTCCCCGTGAAGGGTGTGTCAACAACCGCGTGTCACCACAATATCCCGGATAACAATGCCCTGCCGTGCGCGTACGAAGCAGGTGGCAAAGCTTTTCTTTGGCAGACCGAAACGGATAAAAGGAGTAGAGACAGAAATTAACGTTCGTTTAACGTAAAATATCGTAGAAGCAAAAATAAACGTCTGCTATCCGTCTTACAAAGAAGAGCGAGGAGAGCGAAGGCCATTCGAGATGGTGCTTAAAAGGGACACGGAAACCCGATGAGTAGGGAATCGCAAAGACAATGGGGAGAGAGTAATTAGCGCGTGTAGTTGCGTGACATGTAGGACAGGGGCACCTTAGAACTTCAGAAGCAGGTACGAGGACTGTGCGGGAACCCGTGCTGCAGGGAAACAAAGATTTTGCCTGGGCCAATTCTAATTCGTGTCACACCTTCGACTTTTAATAGAGTTGCAACAGTTTAAGTGAAGCCACTAGACACGATTCTCTTTCCAATAGTTTGCTTGTTTCAAAGAGGCGTCACGGTACTCCGATCCGACCTTAATTCTCGTTACGGAATCAGACGCGCGTGACCTGTATACCGAAGAATTAATTCATCGAATTACAGTCGGAGGGAAGCAGATCAGAACGTGCACTACGAAAGGTTAAATTGTGTCAAGTCCGAGTACGAATAGGTCTTCGAACTACACGATTAACTATTAATGTCAGTCACATAGAAGTTACCGTCTAAATCGTATCAAAATCGTATAAGGTCCACTTTTTCGTAAAGTCGCCGATCGCTTAAGCTTAAGCACTTGAAATTCGCACCGATCTTGCCTACCGACCGCTCCCCACTTTATCAATCCCTCCCATCTATGATTTCCGCTTTCTTCGGTCTCTCTTTCGGCTGGCTGATTATTAATGCATCTGGAAAATATTAAACTTTGCGGACAAAATTATTAGTTAGAGCGAGGGGAAAGCTTAAAGATTTTTTTATATTATTTTGAAAAGCCAGTAACGAGCGGTGTGGCGTTTTGTCGTACATAAAATGTAGCGTATAGGAGCGCGCGCTACGCCACGTTGGTGGGGGGGTTCGCGGTAACCAGCCTGCTATGAGTGAAGTCAGTTGTGCTGCGGCGCGCAACCTGTTAGTGTCGTTACCTCGTGCCTCGCTCTCCCGTGATCCTTCCACGATTTCTCCATTCAACTACGTCACACGATGATTCCGTCGCGAGCGTTCTTCGTGTCGGGATAGCTGGAGAGTCGAGAACCGTGCTTCAAGATCATCCGATGGAAAATAGTTGCCGATCTACAGAGCCTCTTCGGGTTGACGAACGCTTCGAACGGGCGTAAGCTTTTACTGCGTAAAAACGGCACGCGATACGTGATACGCGTTCGATTCTCGACAGCGAATAATACTCGTGATCGGTGCTGCGAGAATTCAGGCGAGCAAAGTACAAACAGCGAGCGAGGAACGATCGATCGAGAAGCAGAGTCGCGATCGAAACGGGACGCGCCACCGTTCGATAGCCCCGTGGATAGTTGTGTCCTATGAAGTTGGTCGCGATCCGCGGTATAACGAGCCAGGAAATACCGATGAATCGCGAGTCGCGAGACAGAGTGTACGGTTCGCGATCGTTCCGTGTGAGTACAGTGGTGTAGTGGCAAGAGGAATCGCAGATAGAGGAAGGAGGCAACGATCCGGATTCAGCGTACACGGTGTGGATTATTTCGTGCTGACAGAGGGAACCGGAAGCCGCTATATTGGAGAGGAAGCGGGAAAGCGGCGTGCCGCTATTCTGTGTACCGCGGCAGAGGCGATCATCCCAGCCAGAAAATGTGAGTACTCTTTCCAGTTCCATCAGTTTATTATAGTCGACTTAGAGGGTACATTCGTTTGAGTAGAATCGATTGAAATCTGCCTCTATCGAACGATCCGAGGCTCGATCGTACGAAAAACGAATCGTGCGCAATCGCTTAATGACAATGTTTGACACGTTACCATGGGCAACGCCGTCCCTTACAATACACACCTTGCACTTGCGCAATTATCCGAGGGAAACAGTTTCAAACGAAATTGTACAAAATTTCTTGTACATATCGCGAATGCTGATTCATAATCCGTAAGAAAGGTGGCTTGCCGTCCACAAATACCGATAGGTGAAGGTCACCGGTGACCATTGGACGAGACGCTAATACTGTAACACGAGAGAACTCATGCCGCTGCAACGTTCTCGATACCGACTTCCCAGTTCCCAGTAATCCGCTTACAAACATCTTTACGAATTGTACGCTGTTCTGTACTTGCTGCTTACAATCAAATGGATACTTGTAGAAAACACTCAAGCCCGAATTTACGAAATATTAATTTCCTGCCGTCAATGTTCCCCCAGGGATCCTCGGTGCAGACTATTCTCGAACCGGATGCTGCTTTACCAAGTTTTCAGTGTTTCGTAATTGGATAAAACGAGACGCATTTAATTAACATCTCATAGTGCCCCGGTACGCGTAGTTTTCACGATTCGAGTCGAGCGAAACGAACAGACACAAGAGTGACCTTTTTCGCGGGCATCGGTCACAATCGAACAACCTTTTCATCCTTTACGAGGCTTCGTAATCGCGCGACAGAACATCCTAGTTAAAATTGAAGCAGTCAATTTGCGTGTAACGAATCTTCCTTCCCGCTTTACGGTCTTTGAATTGCCATTGTCATATCGTTTTCGTGGGTCGTTCCTGAAAAAGCGCGAATCTTTCGTGGCCATCGTCGAGGTTTCCTCCTAGAGCGATAACTGGATATTCGCAATTACGTTCGGACGTAATTTTCGATAAGCGGTCGCGTGGGACGCGTGTTGCTACGACCCACGTGATTCTTCCCTAACGAACGAACCCCTTCGACCTACGACCGCTATAATTTCGTGAGAACTTAATCTGGGAATTAATTCGCGCGTTGTTCTCTCTCGGAGCTTTTCAAGCTAGCGAAGGTAGATTGCGTCGCTGCGTTTTACTCGAATGGGGAAGGCAAGGCGTGGGTGCCGAGCCACGTGCAAAAAACGTGGTGGAATTCGAAAGTCGTCGATCTGTACTCGCGAGAAGAGCTTGAATTACCTACCGAAAGTGGGAAGTTTAACAGTACGATGCTATCGAGCGTTGGAAAGGGAAAAGGGCCAGCGCTGTTGGAAAGAGGCGACGAGGAATTCGTGGATACACGAGAGTGGCCGTTACAGGGAGAGAAGCCTTTGTGCCTTCTCACGTACAATGTTATTGTATTCCCAGCACGTATAGGCAATGGGAGTTCGTTATTACGCCTACTTCCGGTGGTTGGATCGTCGCACGGACTCGCTCGCTCCGAGCTCTAACGTGTTGCTCGAATATCCTAAGTACTTACATTGTATATCGAATCTTTCGGACATCTTTCAAGTCTAACGCGACAAATTTGGGGCCGGTCTTTTAATTTTCATCCTTCGCTTGGAGCGAGTTTGATCTCGTTGGAAAGACGCGACCCGCTACACGAAAATACTGTACAGGAAGGCCAGCCCAGGCTGGAATTTTCGAACAGCTGCAGGCGCATACCTAAGCGATACCCGGCCCAGCCCCAGGTCTACAGAAACACCGCTCGTAAACCCGACCAGGATTTGCTCGCTTCGCTCGACTCGATTTCTCTCGGATCGCTTCGCTCGACAAACGCCCAAACAAGGCAGAAATAATGTTTGCCGCGCGTCACCGCCTCACTCACTGACCACCTCACCAAAATATTCCCCTCTACCCATCTCGATATACGAATCGCAGCTACTCGTACTCGTGACTGCTAGAACGCGCAATACTTATTAGCTGACGGAACAGGTAGTAGCCACTCTGGCAAGCGACGCTGTCGCTCGAACGGTCTAATTTGCAGGCGGAAAAGGGATCGACCATATGGCTGAATTGGAGTGCAGGGACTCGAGCCCGAAACCTTTCCTTTGCCAAACAACTGCTCCAACCGATCCAGATGCCATGCCTGTCCACAGATTCGTTTTATTTCTATTCTACGATACGGCATAATGATCGCCACTCGTGAATCGACGCTATGGACACGCGAATGTCTGAGAATTTCAGCTGGACCGTGGCGTCCAGGTGTATGGGTTAGGGCTGTTCGAGTACTCGAATATTCGAGCAGCTTGAAATTCGGACCGAGCCGAGCCGAGTACTCGAAGGGGAAAACAAAAGAAAAATCGACTAGTCGGTTCTCTTCGAGCCGCTCGAAAAAATTCGAGTACTCGATTTTTTGAAGCCGCTCGGTTTTTACGAGTACTCGGTTTTTCGAGCCCAGTCAGGCTAGGCTCGCTTTTTTCGGGTACTCGGACAGCTCTACTATGGGTGCGCGTAGAGGTAAAACGATACTAAGACATCTCTTTTCCTCGTTGAGGGTTGTATGTACGCGAGCATGTTCTGGGGAAAGAAGAACGGTCCAGACCCCTTGGTTGTCGCGAGATGAATTTGTCTGGGGTCTCCACTCGTCCTCGAACCCCGAACCCTCTCGACCCTCGTTCCTCTCTTCGGTGGTCGCCGTTTAACACGGTGCCACGCGTATTGAAAAAGCTCCACTTGTCACTGACTCGAGTACATCGGAGACAGACGCGCGGGAAAGCTAGCGGGAGGAGACGAGAAGCATCGAAGTCGCCCCTCGAAACGCTATCGGGGGACTCGAAGGGCAGAAAGAAGAATGAACGGGCGGCTAATGCCACGAGCAGACTCTGAGATTTTCGTTAAAACCACGCCGCAAAACCATTCACTGCTATACGGCTCTGTTGGAGGTTAGTTGGAAAGTGCCCTCGATCGTCGACCGATCGGTTCTCCATCGAGTGTACTTGGTCGCGCGAATCTCCGTCCCCGCGATTACACGACGCTCCAATTATCGTAGCCGTAATAACCAGCTTAACGTGCCGCGCCGCCTCCAGAGTCGATGCCGCTAGAATGGAATAGGCAAAGTTCAGCATCGATCCAAGAGGAAAATCTGTCGATCCGGTAAGCGAAAAAAGTTACCGTTATCTGCCGCCGCGCCGTATCTACTTATCTGCGATTAACGAAGGAAAAACCAGAGATAACAGCACCGACGAGCAACAGGGATTATTCCCCTCGCGGTAGGCGTTTCAGCGATTCTCTCCGGGAAGCGGAATACCGATCGACTAGACCGTTTCCTGCGTCGATAACCCTTCCCGGTAGCGTCGAATTATTAGGACTGATCGTATACCGTCGGGTTAGCAGGATACAGGTTCTTTAAATGCAGCCAAAGGGTTGCAATTAATTAGGGCCGGATGCGTTGATTGACCTCTGGATAAGTTCGTCAGGGTACGAACGTGGGGAGCCTGGCCCTTTCGTTGCAACTTTTCTCTTCGCTCCGTTGCCCTGGCTTCGAACGCGAGATATAAACGAACAGCATCGAAAACGAGCCACGCGACATAATTCCTAACAGCGTAAAAATAAATCGCACGCCTTTATCGGTACCGTTGCAGGCCTATAAATAAGGCGTTCCTTTTCCCAACCCTTCACGTTTTCACCCGGCACAAAAACATCACCTAGATAGATAAATATTAAAATAGAAGGCGACAACGGTTACGACGAGGGAACTCCATTCGATGCTCTCTCGCGGAACATTGCTACGATACCGCGATATTGCTTGTTCGCAATAATCCGTATCGCTTGAACGACGATAGATAAGTTGGTAAATGGAGGGTGACAGATTTTGGAAGTGGTCCTTTTCGTAGTGGTAGGTATTGTATGGGCGCCGATAGGCTGTGGCAGCAGCAACCATCCCGCATTCTTCACTCCGCTCTTCGCCGTTGCCATTGTTTACGCGTGAATGGCCGGAACATAAAGCGCGGAACACGAGCGCGTTCTCCCGTATCCCACCTAGGAAGTCGAACCAGCAGGAATGCGGCGATGTGTCGCAGATGGTAGGGTGGAAAACGCTGTGGGGTGCGTATTTTAATTTGAGGGTGAATCTCGAGAAGGAGATTCCACGACCAAGGGGGACAGGATAACCTGAACTCCAGGCAAACGGTTTGTTTTTTTTAATCGCGGAGAAGGCTTCTCGCGTTAAGCAATGGAAACCCCGAGCAGCCACCTGAACTGCAGCCGTGTTGACGCTCGCGCTGTGCAACAACGAGGTTACGCATGCACACGATCGCGTTATCCTATCAAGCTTGCCCTATCCACTTCGGGTGCTTCTCGTTCCGAAGAATCAGCGAATATACTGTTACACCACGCCGTAGCACCTGGGATAACTGTAAAAACATCCACCTCGTTACCCGACGTTTAACCGCGAGAAAAGTTGTCATCGGCGCGGTGGAACACATCGGACGGTTAAACAGATTCGTCGGTGGAAACGTTCATTCCATAATTTCATTCCATATTCTAATTCTCACGCGCGTAGGAGCTTCGATCAACGCGAAGCAAAATCATTTTGCGATTACGGTGTCCAAAAGGCAGCGCGCTGCGTTACACGGAATTTTCACAGCTTGCCTGCGCCTTAACCGACTATTTCTTCGTCTTTCGTAAACGCTCGTTTCGCGATCGTTTCTAAGGACGCGCGGTTAAGTAGCATTTCTCGCGTGGCAGCTCGTTACGAAAGTAACAGTGGAAACTCGTTCGACTTGCGCTTTTACGGAGGCACGAATATAAAGGAACGAAACGACGCTGGCTATCGTTTGGATGGTCGAACTCGCGACATAGGTATTCGACTGGCGAAATTGAGATAGTAGCGGCGATACGCAAGCGAACAGCTGTCCGCATCCGTTCCTTGTCCACTGGTTTTCACTGGTGTTGATTGGTGTTGATTGCTTGGGAAGCGCTCGCCTATCGGTAGATTCGTAGATTGGTTCGCCTCTGTACAGGCCGTAGAAGTGTAGACTATAGAAACGATAGGCGTTGTGCGCGGATCGGTGGCGAAGCCTTCGTTGCCGGCACCTCGCATCGCCTCGCGTCGGTGACCTCGTCTCTCGATCCGAGCGAACCGGAACATCCCGAGAAGAGCGAGCGGGTTGAGAGCGGGACAGGCGTATTAGGTCAGTAGCATTCGGGTATTCGCCCTCCGTGGAAAGGAGAATAATAATAAGAGGAATCCAGCCCTCTCTTTCTTCGTCATCCTCGTTTCTCTCAGTTGGGTTAGGCTCGCCCGGAGTAACGGGATCTCGGGCCCTCTTCTTCCTCCACCACCTTCTTCGCCTCCTCCTCGCTCACTCCTTTCCCCGTACTCCTCGTCGTCGACTTGGTCCGCGCGACTTCGCCTTCGAATACTCTCGGAGCGTTTGCCTTCACCGACAACATACTCCTCCTCTTCTTCTGCATGCATTCCCACGTACGCGCGTACGACCAAGGCTTTTGCGCGTGCGCTCGCGCACACCGTCGAGCAACCACACGCGCGCTATACGTTAAGAAGCTACGCGATACGGGGAACGTGGCTGCAGATGCACTCGAGATTCTACCGTGTCTCAAGATCGAGCACACCCGCGCGGAATACTAGCCGCAAAAGGTCCTCGCCTCTGCGTATTTCCTCTGTACATATTTCCGGTTGAAAGTCTTCTCGTCGAGGAACGCTGAACATTGGATCTTGGTTATTGAATACCAAGGTCCCCGAACCTGGCTTACAAATCACAGACCCCCAATCGTCCGATCGATGACGAGTCGACGATGAGTAATCGGCACGAACCAGTGACATCAGGCAGGCCATCAACGAGATCACGTTTCTTCCTTCAAATAACCACTCTCGTTTGGAGAGGTTTGCTAACTTGGACACGCATATGCAGGCCGGAGGATTGTGTCGTCAACGAAGAAGTCGTAGGAATGACGAGAATCGGCCTGTTTCCCATCCCTGTCTCTGTTGTATCTTTCAGGTCACGGCACGTTATTCCACGGCCTCTTAGTACCGATGCACTTGCATTCTCGTGCACGCTCGCCTCCGCATCTCTCGCGTTACGCCATCGAGGCATTTTCTTTTCGAACTTTGTACCCACGTCTGGATCGCCTCGGCTCCACGCCACGGGATCCTATTATACGCTCGGTATTTCGGGTCGGGGTATTTCCACGAATATCCTATCCGTTGGCCCTTCGACACGATCAAACCGAGGTCCAACGGCTTTTCTATATGCGCCGTGCCGCGGCAGACACGACGCGCATTCAAAGTACCACCCGTGTCGGGTGGAATTAGAAATTGTCTATACGCGGTGTATCGCATGCGCTCCTTCTTCTCTCTGGACGGTAGAACGAACCGAAAGGGATCGAAAAGCCAAGAACTTCGGTTAGCTCCGGTTATTCGACCAGCCGCGACAGCCGATTCGGTTGAATAGTGGCGCGTCTGCTTTGTTACATTTCGGCTACTCCTTTCGGCAGGCCTTCGGTACACCTGCGGGCACTCGAGAGAACACGCGAGAGAACCTTTCGTAATGGAGCTGCATTATGTGGCGGCCGGCTGTGCATGTTTTTCACGATATTTCACCCGCCGCGTTGGCTAGCCTCGCGTCCATTGTCCGCGCGTATAAGCTCTTGCGCGCATTATCGGCGGCCAGTTGGCTACGAAACGATCCTTTCCCCGTACTTCCTCCTAAGCTGCCGCGATCTTCTCAACAACGCTAATCAGATTTCGTCGGGGAAGCTCGTGGGAGTACGTGGTGAAGTGCACGCATGGCTGAGTTTCGCGTGGAAGCTTTGAATCGAACGCTACGATGTAGACGCACTTAGTCACGACAAATCCTCGACAACCGCCTCGTCCGATGCAATTGCGCGTCTCCGTCAAACCGTACAGATGTCGCCTCGACGAAAACTTAAGGGGGAACACCACTGTGACGGCCGGAAAAATGAGCCCATTTTTAAGATTTTTTTAAGGAATAACTTACAGTTTTATTATAAAATTGTTATTACCTATCTTTAGTACAATGTCTTAAGAGACTATAAAAAAAAAAAGTAATAGAAAAACATGCATAGATTTCCATATACAGTTAGTCTCCTACACCCCTCACAAGAAAACATAGGTCGCTTATCGAAACGATATCTTTGGAACGGCAACTCTGAAATCAAATTTCTTTTTTTAATATAATCGGTATGAGTGTGGTTTCCGTTGCACGTACCGATTTTTAAGAAAAATTATTTTTGTAAAAATGGTGCGCTTGGGAAGAAAAAGTTTCGAAAATCCGCAAAAAAATGGATAGTTTTTCGAGCGTATTTAAAAAAATATGTTTTCGATCAAAAAATCGGTACGTACAACTGAAGATACTTTTATTTTAAAGATCCTGTCAAAATTTCAAGTCGATCGGATAAAAATTCACAGAGCTATTGATTCGATCAGTTAGAAAAATGTCGTTTCGAGAAAATCGCGTTTAATGTTTGACTTTACTCGGAACGGCATCGTCTCACAAAATGCACTGTATCTTCGTCAATTCTTCGAATATCAACTTGAAATTTTCAGAGAGTATTTTTGAAGAGTTAAACATTAAGAAAGTGAAGAAAAAAAATCGAAATTTGTTCAACTTTCACAGTGGTGTTCCCCCTTAAGTACGCTCGGGTAAATGAAGCGTTTCCGCGGGGTCGCGAGGAGGCGAAGGATGGTGACGTTCCGAGGCACGAGCAAGGATAAAGGAGAGACCACGAAAAGTCGTTACTACCCAGCCACAAAACGATCCTTCCCACTTTCACCGATCCGACGGAAACGATCGATCCACAGAAATATGAATGAACGTGTCTCGCTGTACCTATATCGTATCGATTCCAAACAAGGCTGTTATCCAAGTCGTTTATCTCGCGATTAATTTCCGAGCAACCGTGACTCGATGGTTCTTAGCCCTCGTGATTCCTGATCGTTATCTCTCGCGGAATTAATCGTAGGACTGCAAACGTATCGCCGTTTCATTGAAAATGGAGTTGCTTCAGCGCCGACAGCGGGGAAGGATTCTTTCGTTACCGGAAGAAATTGGCCGATCGTAACGTAACGTAACGTAACGTATGTAGATTCTCGCGATATACATTCGGATGGCGACCGCGTAGAAACTAGGAAATTGAGCTAGTTAGAGCGGTGGAGGGGGCAGATTCCGAAACAGCGTAGTACAATACAAATTGCACGAAACGGTCACGTTATGCGATTGTTTATTGCATCGGGTACCGGACACGAATCGTTACGTCGAACCTTTCGTCGTTCCAGCGGTGCTCGGAAAGATCGCTGCGAGTCGATAACGAAGCGGCTGGCCCGCCACCGGAACGCCTATGAATAAGTCGTTTTCCTTACGTAACGCATCCTCGGACGCACCGCGATCGGCGATACTTTCGGGTTCGTTCGAGCACTGCGAGGAAACCGTACCGAATTCCGTGCCGTTCGCGATCCACGACCCGTTCTTCCTGTCTCCTGCTTTTCGCAGGACGCGGGAAGCCTTGACCTCTCGAATCTATCGCACGCCAGAACGATTACGCCGCCAGAACCCGTGGGAAGAATGCAGCTTGATTTCGGCCGAAACCGATACTCTTCCTGTCCTTGCGATTTCCTTCTACCTTAATTACAGACAACTTTAACGCGCGACAATGGGACGTTTGTCGTGATTAGGATCTCCCTTTCTCCTGGAAGAGTCGTGACGTTAGATTCCGTCCGTGGAAGTCTGGTGTCGTTAATAGCGCCCAAGTTCGAGGAAGGGAATATTTTTGCTCGAGAGAAAAAGCGAATGGAGTGGATACGTTGTCGATTAAGGGAGGGTTACGTAGGATAGGCAGGCGGAGGAGAGCGAGAGGTGGAGGACTTCCGGTGCTCAGGGCCGTAGCTCGCCCTCGGCGCTTCTTCTCCACTCCCTTTCTCTGGCCAGCACAAAGGATCCTCCGATCGTCGAGACTCTCGAGGAACAAGGAGAGCACACTGCACAGCCTTCTCGTGGCAAGTCTGTCGCTAAACGGGACTAAGAAAATCCTCCCACCGAACCATGCGCGGAAATAGCAATTTTTTTTCGGCGTCGCGTCGGCTTTCCTTCCTCTTCGCTTGCAATTTTCTGCGGCCTACGCTCTCTGTAAGACTGTAAGATCCAACTGCTAAGCGCGGATGCCTTTTAACCCCGACTGATTTCTCTCTCGTACGTTTCGAGACATTTCAACGCGCAGCACGTCACGCGGGGTCATAAATTATGGTCAATGAGAAATGCGTCTGTTGCCTACCACTGCTCGGTGCAGCATTGCTCGTAATTAGAGACCGAGGAGCATTAAAGTGGAAGAAGTGAGTCGCTATGTTGCAACCTCCGATTACCGCTGCTCGGCTTACGCCAGTGTAGAAGAGATCGAATAGGTTGCTTTCGGGCCTCTGATACCGATCCTTTCCCATTTACGCGGCCCTCTGCGTCGGTGTATGTCGGCGAGTCGGTGTACTACGTGTACACTAGGGTGGCTCTTATTTTCGACTTTTGAATTTTCTTCGGGGCACCCTCCAGAATAGTTCCAAATAATTAAAAAAAAAATCTGTGTGAAGTAAGAGCCCGTTCGGATAACGGAAAAGGTGCCCCAGTGGGCCCTTAAACATTTAAATCGTTATTTAACAGCTGGCGAAGTCGATTTTATATAATATCCTCCAAGTGATTGATTAAATAAAAAAATATGTCAAACAAAGATTGTAGATCCGGATAAGGAGCATCTTTTATGTTCTATTACTTTTTTTCGTGCTACAAACGGTTTTCGAAAAAAATCCGAAAAACTAAAAAAAATAAATTTTTTTCCCCTTAAATTTTGAAAGTTTAAATGCTTCTAGATCACTTTTTATTTATGAAGGCGAACAAAAAAATGGAATTTTCATTTTCGATGATTATTTTTTAATCATTTTCCGTTATCCGATCGAGCTCAAACTTTACACGGATTTTTTTTTTAATTATTTAGAACTATTGTCGAGGGTGCCCCGAAGAAAATCTTGAAAAAAATTTTTACCATGAGTAAATAAGAGCTACCCTAATGTACGCGACCGAGAAATCGGTTCACCGTAGAATGTCAACAGGGTTCGCCTTTGTAGCGGCACGACCTGTGGCTCGTAGTAGCTCGACGGAGGTAAGCCTCCACGCTACCCACCGGTCGCGACCGTTTAAGTCTCCGGCTAGCGTTAACCTTAACCCCCTTTATCTCCCTCCGTCTCTATGACACGGTCGAAGAAGTGACAATCGCCGTGGTATTGTATTCAAATGCCCCTCTGGCGAATGTTACGTCGCAGCAGGGAAAGAGGAAAGAGAAAGAGGAAAGAGAAAGGCAGGTGGGAGGACGAGAATAGACATACAGGGAGTATAATAAGAGCTACTACCAAACGCGTCGTTCTGACGCCAAAACAAACTTAGGTCTTAAAACGCAGAGCTTGAGCGGCGAGGGCTGCTCATTTCCCAGCGGGAGCCCGTTAACCTCTCTCGTCCGTGATCCGATGGAAAGGGAAAGAGGGAAGGGAGCAAGTTTCCATTTATTTTCTCGTGGATTTAATCGCATCCGTTGACCGCTGTTTCCTGTCGCCACGGGCCACAGGCCACAGGCGCTAGCTAGAAGAACGTCAACAGCGAGATTGTCAGCCACGGACAACCGTGCGTAATACTGTCCTTCTCCGCGCGTTCATTCATTAGCGTTATCGTACTCTCATCGTATCGGCCCGGCGCTCGTCAGCTTTCAAACTGGTTCTCGCGAAACGATAGCTGCAGCCCTTATCTCCCCGTGCTCTTGCTCTTCTCTCCGAAACATGTTTCCTTGAACGCCTGGCTGATTTCACGACTCCGCTCTATCTCTCCCATTGACCACGTTACACGCGCGAACGCGTTTGCGCGTTTACGCGCGGCAGTCGTAGCTTTCCGAGAAGCACGCCAGCTTTTTATCTTTTCCCACACAAGCGTGGTCCTTGCTCGGCCGTAGCGAGACACTGCACGCGAAGCAGCGTAGTTTTTTTAGAAACACTACTAGCCGCGAGGTAAAAAACACTCGCTCCGACGAAACGGGGGGAACGACCGAGCGACTGTGTTCGCGACCGAGTAACACACACACCGTGTAGTGTGTACCCCGTGCGCCTCGTTGCGTGGACGGCTGCCAACTTCTCCTCACGATTCTCCATTCCATCGCGAAGGGTCAACGATCGAACGCGTCGTGTTTCGTTACAACGGTGGAATCGATTGAAATCGACCGGTCCCGGGGAATAATTGCATCTAGATCGGCCCAAATGGGAACCGTTACCGTTACGCATTTCCAATGCGTCCGAATAAGAAGCAGTGCCTGTTTAAAAATCGAACAGCCGAGGGTGCGTTGTTTGACTCGGAGAAACGCAGAAGAATGGATATAATTGAAAAGTAGGATCGGAAAGGTTTTTCTCGGGTGCATAACTAAACCTCGTCCGAGTCCCACGGTGTCGACACACACGCGGTAATGTACTCAGTTGTGTCTGGCTTTGTTTTGTAACTCTAAACCGATGGCGATGGCCGACGGGGCGACGGAAGGCATCGGCGCGACCAAACGAGGCGCTCGGTTGCCTGCGAAACGCGCTAGCTAGGGCCTCGATAGGACGTTAAAAAGCCAGCGAGGGGGACTTTGAAGAGCTATATGTAGGCAGGCGAGCAAGATGGACAGAAATAAGGATTCGAGGAATGCCTGGTTGCGTCAGAGTGGATGCATATGGCGTTGTGGGCTTGCATATACCTACGTACACTTTTAAGGGCGGTCAGTGGGTCGCGAGAGTGGTTAGGTGGTGCTTGACGCCAGATTCGAGAGGAGAGACGACGGAGAGAAGCGTGAAAGGTATAAGATAACTCTCTCCAATAATAGCCGTCCCAGCACTGGGGTATACGGTTCTACCGTTCTACTGTTCTACGGTTTGCGATTCCGTAAGCTGCCGTTGTTGCTTTTTTTATCGCCCATCGACGCCAGAGGCAGAGAGGCCGCGAATGCTTTACGAGACCCGGCGTCTTTGCGAGAATATTATCTGCCGAGGGTTTTGGTAATCACCGAAAGCAAGGACTCGCCGCGGAGTCCGTGTACTCGAGCGTATTTATAGTTGGACCGTTAAAAACCGTATATCCGAATCGCGGCGGTGGCCGTTCTGAACAGGGCCGCGGTACGGGACCGGTCTCTTAATCTTCGCTCGAAATAAACGCCCTCCGCGTTGGAGCGTGCTGCATCGCGTTGCCACCGTCGCCGTCGCTTCCATCCAGTCGATTATACACGGCTAATACGAACGCAGCGGGGCTTGTACATTATCCAGATATCTGCGCGATTGCTCGATCGAAATCAACGAGTGATCGCCAGGGGGTTGCAGATCAACTTACCCCTCGTGCACTGAAAACAATCGAATCGAGAACGACGCGACTGGCAGAAAGAAAGAGAGAGAGAGAGAGAGAGAGAGAGAGAGAGAGAGAGAGAGAGCAAAGCTGGCGAGTTTAACATTGAAATGGAGAGAAGAGTGGGAACCGCGACATATGCCAAGACCCCTTGCAGAGAAGTGACTAAGAGGAAGCACGCGCCGATTATAATCGCTCCATGCTCCGATCGACATATGTTCGCGTATTCTGATGCACCCGTCAATGAGTATGTCTCGCTGGGAAGCACTCGTGCAGCTCGGTTATTCTCAATTAAAAGCATCGTCTTCGTTGAACCCTATCGCTTTTAACTTCTAACTTCTATCCGCGCCAGTTTGAGAGTGTAGCGTCGAAGCGCGTTTAACCAAGAGATAAGCCAGATGCAGATAAAAGGTATCGAGGATCCCGAGCACCTCATCTAAACACCGTCCTGATAACGCAATCAGGCGGTGGCGTAACCGGGCAAGGTCCTCGGGTATGGCCGCGCTCAGATTTCTCTCGTGCCCCCTGTAGTAAGTACCTACTCGCGTACAACGAGATATGTCCATCGAACGCGTTTGCCATTCTCGCGGGATCGAGGATGTTGCGCTACTTGCAAACGCCTATACCGTTACCGAGACGAACAGGTCGAAACGAAATCGAGACGCCCGATTACAAGGAATAACGAGATCAGAGCGCACGATCCTACCTGTCCATCTTTCACGACCAATCTTTCCCGATAATCGACGTCGATTCGTTTCCGTAAAACCTGTCGATGTTTGCGCCCCGAATTTATCTCCTCCGATATTTTCACTGGCCAAGACTCTCTGCCACCCTGCCGGCTATGAGTTTCAGCTACGAGATAGCAAGGAGAGCATAAGGCGCGCTCTGTCCGTTATCTTCTAGAGATTTGTTTCTTTCCGCTTCGGCACACGAATAACGAATAACCACGTAACAGTTGCCGCTCGTAAACGTCGCCGACAAAGCTTCTATCCGATGTACAATCGCGCCGCGGCCGAAAGAAAACCGCTGGCCCTCGAGAGCTCGTTCCCTAGGGAGAGTTGTTCGTGTTCATCGAATCTACTTTGGAGTTGCATCGATTTTCCATTTCTCCATTTGGTCGACGGGCGCATCGGGAAGCGGAACCGGAGCGTCTCTTATCTCGCGCTTAACATTGACTCGGTAATTATGTTTAGTGGATTAATTGCTCGAGCTGCGTTGCTCCCTCTCTCGTTAGCGTACGAAGAAAAAGGAAGTCGTTGACCCGATACGTCGGTGTTGCGTAACAAACGCTTTACACACGTGACCCGTAAACCGATCGCGTCTACGTTCGCCGAGAGATGAACGGGCATAGAACACAACTGCCTTGGAATCTAATCGCTGACTTTACCCTTCGCGTCGCACCTCATCTTGACAGACAAATCACCGCGATTGCGCTTCGATCCTGCCGAGTATCTCGAGAATCATTGAAACTAACGCCCCTGACAGATACGCGTAGGAAGTCGTTGCTCCAAGTCTCCGCGCAGCCTCTTTATTTGGCATCGCCTCGTTCCTCGGCACCCGGGAGATCTTCGGGATCTTAATCCACCGCGAAGCTTTGCCTCCTGCGTCGTTTGTGCCGCAACGGGAACGAGAACGGGAACGATAAGCATAGAATTCCTAACGCGTCTTGTAGCTATTATCAGCACAGTCGGCGAAGGCCTGCTATTCTTAATCAATTATAAAACTTTCACACCCACGATGCTTCTCGTTTGGAAATTTTCTTAAACAAAACCATTAAATGTATTTACTTCCAGCTTTGTCGCTTCATTTGTCAATCTTTAGAGAATATGAAAAAAAATGTATGCAAAAATAGTGGTTATAGCCGGAGTTATAGTGCTTCAAATAAAACACCTTACAAAAATCATATGCGCATTGTTAGCATAAAATCAGCCGTTGTAGTTGTGTGAAATGAAAAGTTTAAAAATTTGTGTAATCTGTATGAGTGTGGCTATCGCCTGGAGTAAGTAGATTAAATAAGAAATACTGAAAATTAAAAAAAATGGCAGCGCTTAAAACCGACATCGATTTCTGTAAAAAATTCTCTGTTTTTTAAGTCGCAGAAGTCTAATTTTGTAAACACCGACTTAGTTTTAGTACCAAAGAGAATGGAACATCTACCGAAGGTATATACCAAGTTTGAAGTAAATTGGTCGATTGGTTTTTGAGATATGCTAATCAATTCGAAAAACATAGTTTTGAGAAAAACGCGTTTACAGTTTTAAGTAGGGTTTTTTTTAATTGAATTTTTTTAAGTTGTCTAAATATGTACAAATATAGGCATAAGGTTTTTAATTAATATAATTTGAGTGTTTCTCTCAACAAAAAAATCCCACATTTCGCATTCTTTTCGGGCCGTCAAAGTAGAGACACCCCTTAAATTAGAAAGATTCCGTAGATGTCACGTTCGCCACCAAACATCTTCCAATTCCCTCGATCGAACGAGTCCGTCAGTCTTTCCAAGTTTTATATTTGAGGCTGAATGCGAGCCTTGTACACCGACGCGACGCGACGCGACGATTCGATAGGTTGCATGGGGACAGTCGCACGATTCACCGAGAATCCACGACCAAAGCTGAAAGCTCTCGTCCCATTGGCAAATATTTAATAGCGTGCCCGATAAGCTGCGATCCTCGTCCGACGGACGTTATTTGCCGTCCGTGCGAAACGTCTAAGCCCTTCCGATGTACGTCGGTCACGATTCCGCCGGGAAAATCCAAGTGCGTTTTCACGGATGGAGCGCAGACAATCGGTGACCTCATTGCCGATTATTTAATAGCGAAGAAGCGAAGAACGCGAGATACAATCGTGGATAAACTACTGGTACGATATACGAATGGCTGCGTGCATGCATTCCAGCGCCATGGTACATCCGCCAGCTCCAACTCTTATCTTCCAGAATTTCTCACAGTTTCTTCAAACACACCTGAGAAACGGCTGTCCATTTAACGCCGCTTTCCACCGAGCGAGTCTCGAGGAAACGAAAAAAGGATACGACCTACATACAGCCATGCGTACGATCGCGAAAGAAGAAACAAGAGCACCGAGAAGGTATCTGCTTCTATCCAGATCAAACCTTCGCAACGACGAATGTCGCAATCAGCTCCTCTCATGCATATGTACCGCAGACTTTCTTAAAGCTTGTCGCCGCGACGCGTCGGTCTTAAGGTGCGTATCGACTTAGCGAGGCTTGACCGCGAGGCACGCCTCGCGGGGCGGATTCCCCGTTCCTTTTCGCTTAGCACAAAGTGATCATGTCGAGGTAGTCTCCAGACTCGAGATGGAGTCTCCTCGCAAAGTCGACGCGCACCTTTAAACTTGTGCGAGAGAGGAAAGTGGCGAAATTCGTTGTGGCCGGCGTTTCTTGAAGATTCTTAGACGATCGATAGAAGAGAAGAGAGGAGAGAGAGAGTGAGAAGGAAGAGCCTGTTGCATCCCTGCCGTTCCCTGGACGAAACGTGTCCGTGCACGTTCGTACACGACACGACAGTCGAGAACCCATTCGCGATTCAGCTACTATTGTTAACCGTAGTTACTCTCTTGTTCACCGGCCAGTCGAGTGACAGACTCCGTGAGAAACGGTCGTGATTTTGTGGACCAGACGTGCCGATATCGATATCGATGTCGATCAAGATCGCGGGTGGTTTTCTGGAGATACTGGCCCGTCTCACGCCATCCCCAAGAAAACAGGAAGATGCGAATCGGAGGAAGGCAACGAAGCTCCAGGTTCCTTCGAGGAGGAAAATGCGAGAGAAAGTAACGAAACGATCGTCCAACTATTCCGAGACTGGACGCCAGGTACATAGTGGAGCGAACGAATTTGTAATCGAAGAATCGCGGATGAGAACGTGTTAACGAGCCGATTCACGGTATTTCCCTACCTTTTTACTGCCGTTCCATCGACTCGTTGCGAAACTACTTTTGCGAATCGCGACAACGCGCGTGGGTGCCGGAGTGGAATGCGATGCTGGTGACGATACTCGGGAGAGGGAGGCGGGTTACATAAGGAAAGAAATAGCAACAGAGCAGGAGTATAAAAGTCTAAGGGCCGCTCGGTGGCTCGATGCCTCGGTGTCCCGGTGCCCCGGGATGATTCACGGATAGAAAAGAAAGGCTGCCGACGCTGGAGGGACTGGCTTGGTCGGTCGCGTTGCCCCGTCCCGCCTAACCCGCCAGCCGGGCCCCGCATTCCTTCTCAATTGTCCCAATTTGAGAGAATACATTCCTGAAAGCTTACCAGCATGCGTCGGCCGGGAACGCGAGTGGAATTTCGACCGCCCCCCTCCGTCCTTTCCGCCGTATTATTTCTGTCAAGTCGCATCCGTCAGAGTGCCGGGAGATCTGTCGTGCTTGGAGACCGATAGCGCTTCCAAAAAGTCGGTGAAATATGGTCGGAGCGGCGCGAGTGCGGGCGCGCGCGCGCGAACGCACGCACGTGGCCAGTAAAGTATCGCGATATCAAGGCACCGGTAATAAACTGGCTGCTCGCGAAGCTACCGAGGCCGACGCTTATCGCCGGTAATAATATTGCCGATAGAATTTATCGCCCCGCGAGTACCTTGTAATATCGTGGCGCCGATATTCCGTTCTCGCGCCGCGTGAGACGCGTCTTTTTCCCTCGACTTAACGATCCTCCGGCGAGCGCGAATTTACAGCAACATGTGGCTACCATGCGCACGGTAGCCGGGCCGCTGCAACGCTAACAGACAGACCTATCTCGAATAAACCGCGCAAAAACTCGAGGCGCGCCTGGAGTCCTCGGGAAAGCACGTCGGACCTCCTTCGCGAACTCGAATAAGAAGACTTTCGCGTACGCTTCGTACCACCTCGAGGCACTCCTAAAGCTGTTGGTTCTCTATATCTATTCATGCTGCTCGTGGGACGACCTAGTAGAAGAGCAAGCAACGCGTCGGAACTTTCCCATCGCGGGAGAAGCAATGGCCTGGCACGGTGATCGAACTCTCGAAAACTGTCGCGATTAATTTCCCCGCTAGCACGTTCGAGCTTATCAACGAGAGAAAAACCACTCCGCAATGCACTTGGTCGATAAAAAGGCGCTCGCCTGTAGCGCATTTGTCATTAAGCAACGCGTTATCCGACTTTTTCGCTCGCGTCTCTCGTACGACTTTAATCGCTCGCCGCGAAACTCCGCTCGACTGGCGAGGAGCGCGAGTACACGCGAGCAGGGGGAGAAATTCCGTTCTCCGCGGTAATTCGTCATCGCGCTGGGAAGAACGGGCAACGGCGGTTAGCTCGTTTCCATTGACAATGGGCTCGCGCGTCCGTCGATCTGCACGGATGCGTAGCAATTAAACGCGTTGCATCCCACCCTTTTCGCCTTTCGCGGCGTTTAAGAAAGCTCGGGCATATTCCACGACGACACGAATCGAGGATTCTCAGAGCCGTGGACGCAAGCAACCGACGCGGGCCGCGCGATTATCCGCGTTCCCGATTGCAAACCGCGACGAAGGAACCGCGAAGCCTTTCCACGCGTTGTCCAGGAAACAATTAACAACTATTCGTTCCCATGCGCCTCAGCGCTAATCTCCGCGTTAGATCCCGCCGAAGGGGCGAGAGAGCGAAGGTGTACGTATCTAGGTACGTGTACTTGCGTACCGTATCTATACCTACTCCGGTCCGACGACCTTACGTAGGATAAGTCACGCTCGAAGAATCTCGAAAGCGGAAATTACGTATTCGTTCGATCCGATCGCTGGGCCGCTGCCCATCCAGAGAGGCAGGTCCGATTCGGTAAGGAATTAATGTTCGAGCGCAAGTGGCGGACCTGATCGGACGTCTGCGGGGGGAACGTAAAGGCGCGATCTACATACGTTACGGTGATCGGGCCGCGTAACTTTCCTTTGGTCAATGAATTCGCGCAATTAAAAAGAATAATTACTCGTCCGGGTGCATTCGCGGCATCGTGGCTGCAATCAACGGGCGGAAACCGGTAGAAAAAGTAGTATTTTACCGCGGTAATGGTGCTCGATGTTATTACGATCTGTTGTGCCAAGCTCGTTTGCGATCCCAGAAAGGGGCGAAATAATATTCTATCCACCGCGGGCTTTATACGGCTGCGCGTTTACGCTCGAGGGATCGGTGAAAAATGCGTGACTCCCTGCTCTGCGCCGTGCTGGAAAACTCGTTTAATGGTAAACGCGAAAGAAAAGAGGAATTGTTCGCCGGGTTCCCAGAGAGCGCGCCGCGGCGGATATTATCGCGAAGCGCGGCTAAATATTCCTACGACTTAACCTTGGTTAGTATTCCTCGAGACGCGAAGAAACGTCAGATGGGCGACATGGTCGGCGAAGTCGAAGCGTCAAGAGTACCTGGGTAGCCTAGGTAGCGTAGGTATCCTGGTCGGGAAGCGGTCTTTCCTTTAGGTACTCCTCGGGCGAAAAAGAGCGGTTAATTGGACTCGATGCTGCGGTTGCTCCTATTCCACGAGCGGCGCGCAAGAAAACGATTCACACTCTGGTAAAGGTTCGAGTCGATCGGCCCGTGGTTCCTTCACGTGCTCTCATATGTTCGTTAACGGCTACGGAATAATTGGTCATCCGCGTAGCGTGGACGGAAGGAATGCGAGGAAGAAGAGAACGGGGAAAGAATGGACGCGAGGAGCGCGCAATGGCTCGGCGATATGGCGATACGTTCGCATAGATCGCGTTCAAGAATGCAAACGCATTTACATAACTAGTTCGGATGATCGGTGCGCGTTTCACGCTACACGTACACGGATCTACGGGGCTAGGTAGATACCTCATCGTGAAATTGTCGGATAAGGATGCAGGGCGCAGGAAGCAGACAAATAGGCGCGAAACTCGCTGCCCCTCGCGCGACGCTTTCTCGCTTTTCCACGACCGGGCGAACGTGCTCGATTCGCTGGCAAATGCATCGCCGTCGAAAGGGGACCAGCAGAACCGGAAGCTCGCTGCCGCGACTGCCTGATGCAACTTATTTTCCTTTACCGTAATCACTCGATCGCTCATACGTCGATATCTTTGCGATATCGCCACATTATCGGCTTTATTTACCGCGGCCCGACGATACAATTGAAACTTTATCGCGAGGACACGTCATCGGAGGGACCAACGAACGTGTCGTATCGCGGCAGGGCTTACGTCACTGATGCAAGCGAACGGTGGGGCCGAAAATGCTACATCTGTAAAAGCCGGGTAGGATGCGCAAAAGCTCGAGCCGTGACGTCGGCGTCAGCGTTCCACCGTAACAGGCCATCCGTGAAACTTATCGAAGCAGATATCCGACCGACAATGGATTCGCGAATGCTGCGCGATTTCGTACACGCGCGTGGCTTTCGCGTAGCGCGCGTACAGGGTGTACATTTCGAAACGTGATTTCTTAAGGGGGAATCCTATTCTTTCGGCTAAAAACATAGCGAAATTTTAGATTTTTCTTTTTTTAAGCAACTAACGATTCGAATAATGTGAAATTTGGACTTTGTTTTTATGCATCTTTGAGGAAGTAATAGTTTTTCTTTATTAATTTTTAATAACAAATATAGGAGCTATACTATGTGCTATGTTTTTAGTCCAAAGAATAGGATTCCCTCCCTAAGCCTTGCCAACGCGGACCAAGTAGGAATAAATTAATTTCGTCCGACCAGCAACGAGTGACGAAGTTTTACTTTCATACCGTACGCAAACAAATGGACAGATGGATTCATTCGTTGGTACAGCCTCGGGATATGAAGGTTCTGCGGTTACACGCACCTCGAACGTTCCCACAAGACGCGCACACGGAAAAGTCGTCGCACAGCTTCGGTATACCTACGACTGCAGCTACGACCGAGTCTCGAACGACACGCTCGCTGATCGCCGAGGATGAAAGAACTCGATACACTGGAATACACCAAAGAACTCTGCCGAGAGACTATTGCCCCCTGCCCGACCGTCGCTCTTCCTTCGATCGATGCACGATCCTCGCCGCGATCGCCCGGGAAAATATTATTTTCAACCAAGTTACATCATGTTCGCTGCACGCTTTTCCAAGGTCTACCAGTTTCGATGGGAGTCACATCCCGTCGTTGTGGTCGACCGAGTGTACATGTAATATGTACCGTCCTTTCGTTGGGAAACGCGAAACCGTGGCAAGTGGAGGAACGATGCGGGCGGAAGCGGTGCCTGGAAGATACTAGGGTGGACCTTATTTTTCGACTTTCAAATTTCTTTCGGGACACCCCCCCCAGGATCGTGCCATTGGGTGGAAAAATAATGTGTGTAAAATTTGAAGTCGATCGGATAACGGGAAGCCGTGCCTCAACGCAGTTGAAGTTTTTTTTATTATTGGAACTCGTTTTTCTCCATTGTAGTATATCGTTAATATACATTTTTATATATCGTTGAATTTAACTTTTTACGCTCTAAAAATTCTAAACTCTAAACGCCGAAGTGAACTTCAAGAAAAATGGGAGCAAGATTTTCTCGATAAAATGGACGACCTCTTCGATATTGCACACGCTGATGCACTACAATTAATACAAATCGAAGAAGATAAATTAATTTGGAAACCCAAAGAAAGAAAGGACGACCTGAGTCAATGATTGGAACGGATCGCGTGGTGTTCCGTGACAATGAAAATATTAGAATTGAAGATTCGGTGAATTTACTTGGTCCGAGTAACTTCAAAAGAAGGCGTGCTCGAAAACAATTTATAACGCCAAATCTGGTTGCGATGCTCGACAGGTGCAAAGTGAGTGATCGCGATAGTATTGGCATCATCGCAACAATTGCACAAGCTCTCGGGCATAATATAGACGATCTAATAATAAATCGAACATCTATTCGCCGCCAGCGAACTAAACATCGTGCAGAACTTGCAAATAAATTACGTGAGAAATTTAATGATTGCGAGCTCAATGCAATTACAGTCCATTGGGATGGAAAACTTTTACCAATTTTAAAGGGGACAGGAAAGATCGAAAGACTACCAGTGTTAATCAGCTCCAGAGGTGTGGAAAAATTACTAGGAATTCCAATGATTTCGTCTAGCAGTGGAGACGACCAAGCTTCTGCGGTGTATAATTTATTAGAAGAATGGGGATTATCCAACAATGTGATAGCACTTTGTTGTGATATTACCGCCTCAAATACTGGACGCTGCCAAGGAGCCTGCGTTCTTCTTGAACAAAAATTGGAAAGGGAAATTCTATATTTGTCCTGCAGACACCATATATACGAAATCATTTTACAAAGCGTCTTTAAAGAAAAAATGTTCCAGTCTTCCGGTCCAAATGTTCCACTGTTCAAAAATTTTCAAAATGCTTGGACAACAATCAATAAATTGAATTTTGTATCCGGAATTGAAACCCAATATGTCCGTCAAACAATTTCAGATACAGTTATTCAAGAAATAATCAAATTTTCAATAGAAGTTTTACACAGAGAACAGCAACCTAGAGAAGATTACAAAGAATTTTTATAATTAATAATTATTTTCCTCGGTGGGACTCCACCAAAAAATATAAGTTTTCGAACCCCAGGAGCTTCCACCACGCTCGATGGATGGTAAAAGCTTTATATTGCTTGAAAATATATTTATTTAAATATCAATTTTCAATAACTGTGGAAGAAGAAACTGGAATTCGTGATATATGCGTCTTTCTCGCCACTTTTTATATAAAACCGTGGATTCGAGCTACAATGACAGCGGAAGCTCCACGACAAGACTTAGAGTTTTAGCAAAAACTCTATGCGAACCGCAAAATCAATGAAAAAATAAGCCTTATAGCTGTAAAAAAAATGTGCAACCATTTATGGTATTTATCAACAGAAACGGCAGCGTTAACATTTTTTCATAAAGCTGTGGGAAAGAGCTCAAAATTACGAATGGTGGAAGCGCTTACTACTGAAGTCGACGAATCGTGCAAAAAATTTACAATTAATCCAAATAATGTAGGAAACTATATTGAAATAGGAATTGAACATTTTATTTCTCAAGGTTCAAAAATATTTTTCGAACCATTCTCAATTCCCATTGAATTTTTAAAAAAGGATCCTGATGTGTGGGAAAATGAGAACGATTTTCTATACGGATTGAACATCATTCAAGGATTAAAAGTTGTTAATGACACTGCTGAGCGTGGTGTTAAACTTACGCAGGAATACAATTAGTTATTGGCCAAAAACGCGGTGGAAAAACAGTATATATTGCAAATTGTTTCCGAACATAGGAAACAGTTTCCGGATGTAACAAAACAGTCACTATAAAAAGAAATATAAAATATTTACTCGAAAAAAATATTTTCATTTTTTATTCCTCCAAATATTCCTTTTCAGTTCTGAAATTACTTTCTTGTATTATGTATTACACTATAAGTATATTATAGTATACGTATTATATCATATTGGGAATTGTTTAAAGAGTAAAATCAAAATATCTTCATTTGCGAATATATGAAAAAATTTCTTAGACAAAAGTTGTACTGTTTGGCAAGGTAAAAATAATGCCAAAAAAAAAGTTTTTTCTGAGGGTCAATTTTTGAGATACCAAGGTCATGATGTTTTTTTTTTAAGTGATATACTTTGATTCTACATTGTTACAGAGCGTAAAAGGTCAAATTCAACGATTTATAAAAATGTATATTAACGATATACTACAATGGAGAAAAACGAGTTTCAAGAATAAAAAAAACTTCAATTGCGATGAGGCACGGCTTCCCGTTATCCGATCGATGTCAAATTTTACACACATTATTTTTTCACCCAATGGCACAATCCTGGTGGGTGTCCCCGCCCCAAAAATCTCAAATTTATTTTTCGACAAGACTAACTAAGGTTCACCCTAATACGCAGCCCCGTAATTTGGTACCGAGGAGTTTGAGCGCGCGCCACGGTGTTTGGAAATAAGTAGGTACCTACCCGATCGATCAGCGTGATCCCAGCAATCGCTGATGGCTACTTCTCTGGACGACTTTATTGCCGCGCATGCTTTCATCGCGTGACGACCGAGCGAGACCAGTTATCGAAACACTGAAAGCTTCTTGGTAGTTGGAGGGTGGTCCCTTATCTTCCCCAAGTGGCTGTAACGCGTGTAACTCAGGCTCGCTCAACTCCACCGTCAAGGAGTATCTACGTTCAGCGAACGCAGTCGAGTTACTTTGATGCTCGAGCGATCGTCCCGCGGATCGGGGAGGAGATTTTGAAAAAAAACATTCGACACGATTGCAGTGCTCTCGGGAAGCGTTGCGTATCTGTATATCGCTGAGCAGCCATTGGAGCGTGGAACGACAAGTGAAAAAATAATGCTCGATAAATACTACTGGAGGCAAGAACACCAGCTTCGTCTTCGGACTCGCCTGGCTTCCGGCGCGGTGGTGGCAGCCGTCGCACGGCTGACCGGATTTCAGACTCGTTTCTCTCCTACCTGTCTCAATCCTGTTATCGTTCGCCAGGATGGCAGGTAAATACGCCACCGAGGCGAGCACGAGCTGCGCCACGCCGCGCGCGTCATCCCCGTCGCGATTCCACGTCCCGATATCGCCGCTAACGACGCTCGTTTCATTATCTTCGCGAATTACAAGCAAATCGTTCGATCGATCAACTTCGATCCTCGCCGATTTCGGTTAAGCCGAACCGCAAGAACAACTACAACAGCTCTAAGCACATTTATCGAAATACCGTAGGTACCTATTAGATCGACGTCGCGATGATCGTGCAAACATCTTAATTGAAGTCTCTAATTATCCCGGATTTCCTGTTAGCGAGTGGCTCATGAATGGCTGCGCGAATCGCCTGTTCGCGCGCAAGGACGCGGACCGTTATTGGAAAAGGTACAAGGAGTAGCTGGTGGACAATGACGGCGGAAGAAGCCGTGGCGTACAGCTCGATCGCGTTCATACATTGCACGTCGAGGTACGATACACCGCGACACACGACCGCTCCGTCACCTGCAATCACCGTTTCTCGCAATTTCACTCGCGTTGTGCAATTCAACGCAACACGCTCCGCGAATCTACGGGGACGCAGCTGCGAGTAAGCGCGCACTGTAATTCAACGCTGAGGAAAGAAGGAAGAAACACGTTATTATCTACGTCTTTATTGCACTAGGGGTGTAGTTTAAATACGAGTTCAACAGAGATAAAGAAGGGAGTAATATGTGCAGATGTGGTCCAGCGAAAGCGCTGCTAGGGACATTTTTCGGGTGACAATTTCGAGCGAAGTCGACAGTGTTGTTCTGGTTTGCGCGATAGGATTTTCATCGTTTCCGATGCGATCGGTGTTGGCACGATCGCGAGGTTCAAATCGTTTTCTTCCGTCGCGTCGCGTCGCGGAGGCTCGAGCTTCGCCGCTGCGCCGATCCGTCCTTGGGAAATAGCAAGCGATGAGTCAACGCGGGATACTCGCATACAAGTCTCTCTTGTTACCGCGCGCGGTGTCTGCCTTGTTCAGTTTCAGCGATCGCGACTTTGCCGAATCGTGCACCCACGCGTCCCTCGGGAGTCTGCCGGAGGTATTCGATACTCGCGCCTCGCGGATGCGCCGAAAGAGGTGGCGTTCTGAGAACTTTCGCACGGTGTAATCTTGTTCGAAAGAAGAAGCCGGGCGAAGGTGCGCGCGCGGCCGAGCTCGTAACGCGAGGGCGTAGCGGGAACGAGCAGCCAAAGGAACGCAATTAGCGGTGATTCTAGTCGCCTTGTTCTCGATACTCGGCAAACGAGTATGCATGGAACGCCTCTGGTCGTTGGCCAGTCAGGCTCGCCTCCCATTCATCGAAACGTCTGCCAGAAACGAAATTGCGAATCACGTTTCGCTCGGACGGCCGATGTCGCATGGGTCGCGAATCGCATACCGAGACCGTCCGCAGCTGATCGGTAGGAACCCCGTCTCTGTCTTATCCCTCTCCCACCCCGAGGAGGTAAAATGCGCGGAGGAGCCACGGGAGCGAGTACAAGCGGCAAAGTGACGCGTGGAACGCGCGGAATGCAACGGGGTCCTCGACGAACCGACCGCGGTCGTTCGCGCCAAATACCTACCTTCGCGGCCCGATCCTTCCACTCGTCCGACCGCGGCGTCGTTATTCCGCGCGGGATACCCGCCGAAAATCCGCGCGAACGCCCGAGATTTCTTCTTGTCCGGGCCCGTTCGATCTGTCCCTCGAATTCATCGAGTGCCTGAGTGGGTATGCAGTCGCGAGTCGAGAGGTATCGTCGCGTCACGCCGCAATTTTATTAATCGCGGCTTCGATTGCTCGGCTGCTGTGTAGTATACGCACAGTGTACGAGTGCGTGGATACCGGTTCCTAGTTAACAATGGAATCGCCCATTCACCGAGCACATTTAAAGAATCGAGCAACGGTACAGGATTAAAGGCCGATTCGCGCTCTGCCGTGGTTCATTGCTTCCGCTTATTGTGAGTCTCGACTCTCGAGCAGCGCGATCTCTCCACCGAGGAAACCATTCGTTACCGAGCCCACATTAAACTCAGTTGCTCGGTGTGATGTTAGCTTAAATCGC
This sequence comes from Andrena hattorfiana, assembly GCA_944738655.2. NCBI lineage: Eukaryota > Metazoa > Arthropoda > Insecta > Hymenoptera > Andrenidae > Andrena > Andrena hattorfiana. The sequence goes on from OX122894.2 coordinate 814,406, forward strand.
CAACAGGCAGGTGCATGTGCATAGCGTGTGTCCCGTTTTCTTCGTAGTGGCGAGAGTGCGCGCGTCTGCGCGCCTATCGCGTTACAGCCAACAATAAACGCTTCGTGCTTCGTGAGCTGGATCTTGAATCGAGTTAATTAACTCCTCTCTCTCTCTCTCTCTCTCTCACTCGCGCCCGCGCTGGTCTTTTAGAAGGAGCTCTCACGAACGCGAACCAAGCTGGGCCCCCTTTGCTCGAACGAGTCTTTCGACGAACTCTGCCGCGTATCGCGGTTGCGTAACTTTTACAAGCCATCTCGCACGCCTCGGCTAGCACCCTCCTCGCTAAAAGTCCAGCGGATTAAGGGAAAGAGGAGAAACGTCCACAGCCACTCTGCCGAATGAACGAACCGGTGACGCGCGGGCAAACCCACGGGACGCGCTCCAGACTAGTGGTGCGTGCGTATGCATGTACGCGTAACTGGGTAGGGCTGGACGATTCTAATTAGCCGGCCTACTTTGCGCTTGTTTAGAGGCACTTAAGTTTATTTCTACGGGTTAAGTAAGCCGCCCCGTTCCGTCAGCGCCAGGGTCTACCTATCCCGCGCGAAACAAACGCTGCTACGTTATCCGAATTTCCGGCCACGGATCGCCGCGGCACGCATCGGCATTTCTCTTTGCGGAGCTGGTCGGCTGGAGAACGACGCTCCTTTCTCTCTGTGAAGTAACGGTGGATCGTTGTCGACAGAATGAAGAGATGATCGCGAGCCTACCGATACACGGCGGCAGCGGAGGGCCGAGCAGCCGCGTGGGTCGTGGACTGGCCCTTCACAGGTCCAACTCCAGCTTGGAGCTCCCCCACAGCCCGGACCCTGCCTCTCGAGTGCCAGAGACTCCCCTCAGGCGGGAGTATGGATCTCACGGTAGGTGAAAGGTGGAGGCGAACCGATTACACAGATACGGACGATAACGCGCGAGCAACTGCTGAGCTGAGATAGTCGGTGTGGATGTTTGGCAGGAAGCATAGACGTGGTGGCCCAGTCCGTCACGGTCGGCGAGAACTTGTTCGCGATGCTGCAAGACTTGAGGCCATCGCCATCGTCGTCGTCGTCGGACCAGCGGAACTCGATCGGCGTGGATTACCTTAGGCGCGTTCCAGACGGGCAGACGGTCGACGCGGACGAGGTCTGCGGCCCCACCGGTGGCTCCAGTCCAAAGCTGCGACTGAAATTAAATAGATTGTGGGGCGCGAAGCCGCCTCGAGCCATGGAGGAAAGCTGCGGCAGCCCGGTGGTGTCGGCCGACGTCGAGGAGAGGCACAGACGGCGGGCCTTCGCTCACTACGACTGCCAGTCCCTCACCGCGAATCTCGGCTACGCGGCCAAACTCAGGGGCATCCTGCTCGCCAGGAGGAGGAACACCGCGACCGGGGCATCAGCCGCCAGCTCCTTCAGGGCGTCCACCCCCGACGAGACGCCCGAGGAAGACGCCGGTGACGGAAAAGGTAGCTTTCAAACAGTAGGGTAAATTCGGGAGACGCGGTCGGGCCGGAGAGTTGGTCGAGTCGCTATATTTCAGACTCTATACGTAAAAACGCGTTAAAGTGCGGACCAATTACTTCTCCAGAAGCCAAACGATTGAATGAACAACGTCACTTCGGCTCCTTCTGTGTTTTTCTAGATTTACAATCTATTCTAAGTTTATTTTCGTTTAATGTTTAGGAATAATAAGATAGTAGAGATATCGAGGGACAATGCAGCCAAAGTATTTAGCCATATTAACTCTTCCTCTCAAAACTAACGAGAAGACCATCTCTCGCTGCAGAAAGGAGAGATGATTTTTTTATTATTTTTATTTATATTTTTATTTTTTATCATTATTTTATTATTATTATTGTTTTTGGCGGTAGGTAGTTCGCTTTATCTTTGATGTGTTCTTTACTTGTTTAGCGTAAACAAATTAAATATCAATGAATCTGTAATAGTTTGTATTCACTCATAAATAATTTTGCTTTCTTCTTTGTTATTTTTCTACGAATAATTATGTGAGTGGTCTCTGCCAACGACGAAAACCATTTCTCCCGGCACCTCGGGAGAGATAGTCGGATGTCATGACTTCAGTTTTCAACCCGATTTACAGTAAATATCGTCTTAAAGCAAATATCGACCAGTTTTTTTTTCTGAATCAGCATAAAATTCTGAACATATTAGGTTTGTTCTGATAAAATAAGCGATATCCGTATTAGTTTTAATAGCCATTTTATATTAGGTCGACCGCGTCTCCCGGATTTACCCTAACCTTGTCTACCTACTTACCCTACCTACCTACTTGCGATTCAATTCTAAATCATTAGCCCTTTCCGCTACCGTAGGCAACGATCTCTTGGAATCGTGCCCCTTTTTCCGGAACGAAACCGGTGGCGAAGGAGAACGAGAAGTGGGTCTGACTCGGTGCTCCCAGGGCAACGGAGTCCATAGACCGTTTTTATCGTACGGTATCGCGGTTTTGGAGCCGGCGCCCGGTGAAACGTTATGGAAGCACACGTGCCCGCTGCAGAAGCGGCCGCTTCCCATCGAGAGCGTCGACGAAGGCGCTCACTATTACAGGAGATACTTTCTCGGTAAGCCACTAGCTGCACATGTATTTGAAAAATCTAACGTAACGCCGACGCGGTAAGCAAAGGAACGTGCGCCTGTTCAGGTCGAGAGCACCAGAACTGGTTCGGCATGGACGAGCAACTGGGCCCGGTCGCGATCAGCATTCGGAAGGACCTGAATCAGTATAGAATAATCGTGCGCACTTCGGAGCTATTGACGCTCCGCGGCTCGGTGCCGGAAGACGCCCTCGGAATAAGGCCGCAGGGCAACCGACTGCCCACCAGAGAACTTTTGGAGCTGGTCGCGCCGGAAGTGCAACTTGCCTGCCTCCGGCTGGGCACTCCCGTCGCCGAAGAGGCACTCGCCCGATTGGACGAGCAAGGGCTGTCCAGCAGGTACAAAGTCGGAGTGCTCTATTGCAGGTCCGGCCAAAGGACCGAGGAGGAAATGTACAACAACCAACACGCTGGACCGGCTTTCCTCGAGTTTCTCGACACCATCGGTAAGCATATTGCAAATCACTTCTCTCTTTCCGAACTTGCGTTCCCACCTCGAATAGCCCCGTGGCGAGCGAGTTCTGCCTGTGTAATAGTATAACAGCGATAGAGGAATTGGTGGATTCGAGCGAGGAAATTAAAGACGGAAATTCGCGGAGGAACGGCTCGTTCCTTCCGCGGTGCTCGAGATAATTGTACGTTACGCGACAGGCCAAAGAATAAGACTGCGAGGATTCGAAGGTTACAAGGCTGGCCTGGATACGAGAACCGACTCGACGGGTACGCACGCGGTCGCAGCCACGCACCGAGGAGCGGATGTAACGTTTCACGTGTCGACGATGCTACCCTTTACGCCGAATAACAGGCAACAGCTGCTCAGGAAGAGGCACATCGGAAACGACATAGTCACGATAGTTTTCCAGGTAAGAAGAGACAATAGCGCGGCCCCGATAATTTCCACCCGAGCGAGATTGCTTCCTGCCTGTTCGCCGAGCCGGGAGAGCAGGATACGCGCGTTGAAGAGATCTCGTTAATTTCACGCCGGGATATTTGTTTGTTCGTTTGCGCGACGTAGGAGCCCGGCGCGTTACCCTTCAGCCCACGGAGAATACGCTCGCAATTTCAACACGTGTTCATCGTGGTCAGAGCCATCAATCCGTGCTCCGATAATACTCAGTACAGCGCGGCCGTGTCGAGAAGCAAGGAAGTGCCTATTTTCGGGCCCCCCGTACCCCCAGGCGCCACCTTTACCAAGGGAAAAGTCTTCGCCGATTTTATCTTGGCGAAAGTGATCAACGCTGAAAACGCCGCGCACAGGTAACGCGCGATCGTTCGCTGGCTGTTCTCGCCCCTCGCGTGGCACAGCAAAGGTTATTAAAGGAGCGGTGCACGTATTTTCGCAGGTCGGAGAAATTCGCCACGATGGCAACGCGAACGAGGCAAGAGTATCTGAAAGATCTCGCGACAAACTACACTTCCACCACGGTGGTGGACACGGGGCAAAAGTTTTGTAAGTCTCCTGCGCCAATTCTTCTTTAGCTAATTATTATTCGCAGAGACGAGCTTCATTCACCAACCATTCCTCTGTTGAAATAGCTATGCTGTCGTTCAGCAGCAAAAAGAAAGCAGCCGTCAGGCCGAAGCTGTCTTGCGACGCCTCGCAACGTGGCGCGATATGCTGGCAAGTGATATTGGAGGATAGTAACCAGAACACGGACTGTTACCTAGGGATAAGCATAGACACTGTCGTTCTCATCGAGGAACATTCCAGGCAGATCGTTTTCGTCACCCCGTGCGTAAGCGTGCTCGGCTGGCACGCCCAGACCAACAGGTATTTTACCCTCCCAAGGACACAATTGCGAGCTTGCGATCGCGTAGGAGTCGCAACTCCGCCACACCTAATCCTTTGCGTTTCAGCTTGAGGCTGTACTATCATCAAGGGGAATGCATTACGATCCACGTGCGCGGCGATTACGGCGAAAGGGACGAATTAATGGAGATAGTAGCTCGACTGCGAGCGGTAACTCAAGGGGCGCCGGCCACGGAGCTCTCCTTGAAGAGGAACAGTTTGGGACAGCTGGGCTTCCACGTCCAGCCGGACGGGGTTGTAACGCAGGTCGAGAGCATGGGTCTCTCGTGGCAAGCGGGATTGAGACAAGGCTCCCGGCTCGTCGAAATCTGCAAAGTGGCCGTATCCACTTTGAGTCACGACCAGATGGTCGATTTGCTCAAGACCAGCGCTCAAGTTACGGTTACGGTGATACCGCCGAATAACGACGGTAATCCTAGGAGGTAAGCTGACTTAGCTGTTAGACTCGCGACTTCCAAGAACCACTCCCTCGTTCGTTCCTGGTAACGAGCGATTGTATTTTATTCGGTTTTTCTTGCTCGCAATACAGAGGCTGCACGTTGCAAAATTGCCAGTATTTGTCGAGCAACTACGAGGGGGACTATGAGAACGTAACCAGTCCCGATAACACGCCGACTCAGCAGACAGCCATGTCTCACCAGAGGCGGTACGAGCGCTCCTTCAGCCCGCCGAGATCGAGCAACAGCTCCGGCTACGGAACCGGATCTAGCTCTAGGTCGTTCAACGATCCTCGTTTTCCCATGGAAGGCACGATGACTAGCAGCAGCAGCGGACACAGCAGCACCGACGATCGCTGGTAAGGAAACTGTACACGCTAGGATCGATTACAGTCGTTCCTTCGTGCAATTTCCCGGGTCAAGCAAACTTTTCTCGCGCAGGTACGAGCTCCTGGAACCACAGGACCAAGACACCGGGCATCGGACGGACGGCACGCCGCCGCCACCTCTACCAGCGAGACAAACCTACCAAGTCCTCGCTCCGAAGTCCTCCCAGAAAAAAGACAAAGAGTCCCACTATGCCAGCGGCAAGCAGTTTTCGGAGAATTCCAAGCACCACGGCCACGATCATTACGCGAAGGACGGCAACTACGTGTCGTCGAAGGCGATACAGGACAGCGTGAGGCACGATAATTATCAGAGGCAGTTGGACAATGCTCACCGCAACCAGGATCACGTGTCCTCGAGTTACGTGAAGCTTCAGAAAGAGAAGTACGAGATGAAGCAGGAGAACTTGTACGCGTCGCAGAGGGAGCTTCACAAGAACGACATGCACCACGCTGGCCATCAGAAGCTGAGCGCCTCCAATTCCCTGCCGTTGGCGCAGAACGCCGCTTACAGCCTGCCAAAGTCCAGTAGCAACAGCAACCTCGGTAGGTACAACGAGTACGAGCAGCAACCCAAGTGCGAGTACGATGGAAAGGCCGACAGAAACTTGAAGTACGACGCGCAAGACGAGAAGATGTTGGATAGAACGCCGAGCAAGTACGAGCAAGAGGTGCGGGCGCACGAGAAGAGAACGATGGGCTACGAGTATCCCGAGGAGGTGTACGAGAGGAGGAGCAGTAAGTACGATATGGACATTGCCAAGTACGAGATCGAGTGCCCGCACAATGGGAACGAGAGGAAGCCTGGCGACAGTAGCGAGCAGAATCGTGAATCGATCAGGTACGAACTGCCTCACGACTTCAAAGTTGGCGAGAAGGTGACATGCCTGAAGACCACCATGACAGAGAGGCCAGTACCTCACAAGATAAACGTCGAGTACCGGCAGACGAAAGATTTCGCCGCGAGTCTGCCGCCGGAAGTCAGAATTCCGGACGCGAATTGCTCGGAAACCACCACCCTACCGAGCGAGGACGAATTGTCGAACGGTTCTGGAAGCGTGTCGCCCAGGCTTAGAAGAGCCAGCAAACACCGTGGCGGGAATCTGACTCCCTCGAGCGGCAGCTCTAGAAATCAGAGCCCTCGGCCGAAACCGGGCGTCCGGAATTCTCACAGGAACTCCGCGAATCTGACGTCGAGCACGCTTCAGGAGGATCTGATGAAGCTGATCAATCCTGATTACATCGCGGACGATGGCCAAATAACCAACAACAACGTAAACGTGAACCAGCTGATCAGCAATCAGAATTCCAACAAGCTCAACAACAACATGCTCGAGATCCAAAACAGGTGTAGATCCCGGGAGAATTTGTGCGGCAGCAGCGCCAGCACTCTCAGCGTTTTATCAGCGAACGGGCAAGAGAACGGGAACAACGGGTCGGAAGTGATCCTGACGATGGCCAGGCCGGCTACGGTGATCTCCAACGCGAGCACCGCGTCCAGCCCTGCGCCGAGCGAAAACAAACTGTCCAAGGAAGAGAGGTAATATCGTGGCAGGCGCGATCGATACTGTCCGGTATTGTGTCGGAACGTTAACGGAGTACTGCATTGTAATTTCGTATACGTTCGCATGTTTAGATTGTCGCCGCGCGTTACCAAACCTGCCCACTCGATTTCCAAAGTACCGAACAACCTGGCGTCGATCAAAGACGCGAAGAATCACAACGACGCGGACGTGGATTGCTGGCAGAACCACCATGTAGATTCAAGATCGAAGCAACATCCTGCGGAATGGCCCGAGGACAGACTCGTCGATGGATGCAATCCTATCGCGTAAGTTTCACGCCGCGGTGTTACGAGCATGGATCAGCGTTTCGTCGGAATCGTAATTGATACCGCGGCGATCGTTCGACGTCCTCCCTCGCGCGTCATCGTAATTGCGGACAACTGTTTGCTCGTTTCAGGAATTCCGTCTCGGATCTGCAGTCCCATCTGTCTACCCTCGAACTGAGGGTAGCCAGAGAGACGCGGCGAAGACTTTCCCTGGAAGATGAGGTGCGCCGCTTGCGAGACGAAAATCGTCGTTTGCAAGACGAAAGTCACGCGGCCGCGCAACAGCTACGCCGCTTCACCGAATGGTTCTTTCAAACGATAGATCATCAGTAGTAAGCGGCAACCAATTGGACCGCACCATGTATCGAAAAGTAATCCACGTTCACCGATCGCTCGGATAATTCGTAATTTCTCACTTCGTAAGAGCAGTATTAGTATCGCGTTTCCCGTCGTCTACATAGAGATTTAAGACACGAGCCACGGGTAATTTAATATAATTACAAACGGTGTCGCGAGGGAGTCACGCTCCACAGAAGATTTTTGTATCATAAATTCGACCTGCAGGTAGTTGTAATCGTACAAGTATAAGTTACCATCGTATCGTGCTCGGTTTAGATGCTGGCGAGCATTTTCAAGTTAACGGGGATCACCTGCAGAGTCGATCAACGCGCGGAAACCGCCGTCCGTTTGGAGGAGCGTTGTTCTGTTCGGGATGTACGTTAAATACGGTAACGTCTTACTTCGAAATGACCAAATATTACCTAGTTGTCTAAGAGTTACTTCAATTCATCTGTAATTTATTACGTGTTTTGTATAATCGTTTAGTGTATTGTTGGTCGAACCGGAAGGGATAATTTTCGCACGCGTTAGGGAAGAAAACTGAAGAAAAAAAAAAACATTCCGCCGCGCACGAAACGCGTCGTTATCGTTTGGCCTCGATGGACCGACCGCTGCGAGGCATCCGCGTCTGTTTATCCTTCGCAATAAGTGTTCTCTTTATAAAGTACGAAGACGTCGTCCGTCGAAAAAAGTCTGTAAATCGAGGAATAAAAAAAAAGGTACATACTTCCGAAGAAATATTCATTTTCATCACCGACGAGCTACAAGGGACGGGGGGGAGCAGGAAAATATTCGAATAACAACCACCGCGCGTAGAATAAAATAGTTTATTGTAATCCACAGAAAAAAACAAGACATTTCCATGACGCCTGAAGACTCACTGTCCAGTATCTGTCAGTTAACAATAGCTGTGATTACACTCTTTCCTGTTCGAGACCAACGAAAACGCGCATTCGTGTATCATGTCAGAAAGTCGAGGTGAGCAATATACAGAGTATTCGACCATGTAAACTACGGAGAAATTCTTTTACGATAACTCGCTTTTTTAAATAGCGTGTAACAGGTTCTGTTTTTATATATATCTATGTGTATGTGTGTGTGTATTTATATATATATTTTTGTGTATATATATATATATATATATATATATATAATGTATATCGGAATACCCGTGTGAACGGAAAAACCGGGGACCCCTCGCACACAATTCTTTTATTCCTTTCAACACGCAAATCACGCATACACGCACCATGAAAAGGTGCAAGGATCTTCGCGCTGCAAAACGATCGATCGTACCCCTCGGTGTTCCGTGGCCAACGAACAGTGCTGCGAATCCATCGCCCCGTTTACGAAGTTCGTACGATCGAGCGTGTATCGTCATACATCATACACCATACATCATATATGTACATCGTGTCGCTATTATCGGAGACGAACGAAATATCACTTGGACGCTTAAACCTCGCCCGGTCATCTGTTTCCGCTCTCTAAAACATCGCTATAAATACTGATTAAACCATCGGGGCAGCCCTTAGTCGGTCAGATTTCGTTGGTGGTTTTGAAATTTCCAAAGAGCAACCAACGCGTAGACGGACAAGCAGATGGACGAGCCACTCGGAAGGCATACTTCGCTCGTCCCCGTCCAAGACGCGACACGCGTTATCACCAAACGCCCCTTAAGTACATGAAGAGGTACGCATGCCGAATGTAACAGCGTAACGCGTTTCTATGCTTTGACTTAAGATTAATCTAGTCGCGTAGCGTACTCTTGTTACGCGCCTAATGAAATATGCCCTGTGGAACAGATAGATCTGGATCGAAAGGATACCGCGCGAGTTATCGTCGGTGGCGAGTAACTCTCAAAGATCCGAGGCAGAACCGTGAGTATCGATCGACCAACTACCTATCGTTGTTATCGAGAAACAGAGTGCGGCACAAAACGTTGGCAATTACGCTTCGACAAAATTCCATTACTCTACCCATTTCCTCGATAACGAGAAGAAAACACCGGAAACCACTTTGCGAATTATACGCTCGCGATTATCGTTTCAACCAGCACGATCATCCTACGATGCTGCTACTCTACCGCGACGTTCTTTCTTTCCGCGAGTTCGTACTCCTTCGTCGAAATTAACTACGAGTCTGGTAACGTCGCCGCGACGAGGCAGCAACGTTGAACTGTAAAGAGTTAAACATCTACGCTGTCTGTACAATATAGTCCCTTGTTTTCGGCACTGCAGACGATTCCGAGCATAAAGCAAAGCCGCGGGAAAGGAAAGCGCGCGCGTCTGCGGAGGGTGTTGCGAACTTCACGTGTCGCAAGGAAATTAGCAGCAGAGCGCGGAGAAAAAAAAAAGAGTATGGAGTCGCGTAATTACCTCGTTGTTATGGCACGGAAAAGTAAGGTGCAGGCAAGAAGTACACGGAATAGACGATATTCGAGTGGTGAATGAGAATGAAAGCGATGTCGCCCGATTGATCGTTGGAGGAGCGGAGAAGCGCCAAAGGTTTGCGACGCGTGAGAAAACGGACAGAGACGACGGTTAATGCGTTGCACATCTACAATACGTACAAGGGTTTCGTTCGATTACTTTCTCCAAACGGGAATCGAAAAGTAATGGTGTCACACCGGAAACTATATCGAACGAGGAAACAGTGCGTCTCGCCCTGAAATCACTTGCGCTCGGTGACTTTTCAATTATCGATCGTTTCCTACATTTCTTGGACATCGTTCCCGAATTTTCTCGTAATCGCGCGCACCGTTAATGCATAGGGATCGCGTTGGGAGCTTCGAAGAATCGGCAATATTCGCGTTTCGGCCGTTGCTCGTTTATCTTCGAGCACGCGATGACCAGCTTCGTGAGCCTGAAACGGATATTGCGAGGTTTGATCCCTAAACGCTCGAATATTACGAATAATAATAATTAGAGTATCGGAGAGAGTACACCTCTGCGCCATAGCTAATACAAAAATACTGTTCTGTTGCACCATTTCTTTTCCTACTATCTCTATTATTATGCATAATAATCCCTGTAGTCTTTAAAACCGTTCCTTTATCGATGTCGAGGAAAGAAGGAAAGAAAATACTGAATACGGCGTGTAAAAAGTTACGATACAAATATTTCTTCTTCTTTTCCGAATAGTAACTGTCCTTCCTTTTTCTTTAATACTCTTTTTAACGAAGGCGTAATCAGGCAAATTTAGTGAGAACGTACAGGAAAGATCGTGTAACCGACTCGAGAAGCATTACACGGAAACGTAAGTGTAGTACAAAAGTGCGTTCCTGTTTGGAAAATATATATTCGATACGATAAAAGTTAGCCTCGTACGTTATACGAGCGCGCGAGTAACGCACACGTTACTCTCCTCTACGACCATTCGCCCTCGTAACTTTCGAATTTCGATAAACGCGGGGAGAAACGCAACGATGCAACGTGATACCGCAACGTGCCACATATCTCGCGAAGAAAATTACGACGAGCCTGTAAACGCTGATCGTCGATATTTCTCACAAGAACGTCACAGATTACCGGTCATGATATGCGAAAGACACGGACCGACGGACTATTATTTTTCTTCCCTTTTCTCTCTCTCACTCTCTCCCCCCCCCCCCCTCCCCTGATTTTCCATATTCCTTGTTCTCTTCTTTACATAACTATAATCGTTTAATTAATTATAATTCGGGCCGGACGCGCAACGGATTTCGCCTCTCGACGGAGAAGAAATCCGATCGACGGCCGAGCGCCCCTCGTTATTCGCTACGATTATTAACTGTATAATTAATATATATATTTTTATATATATATATATTTATATATATTTGTATATAGTATATATTCAGCATCACAGTAAGATAGCGCCCTTCATTATTAAGTGATCGTCGATCAGCTCGGACCATTTATATTTCATTCCTGTCAACAACATACTCTACAACAATCCGTCTAAACATTGTCGAATAATTTCTTTCGGCGTCGACATCGATGCCGTTATTACGTACTTGATTGGTATTGTGCCCTGACAAGTGGACAAGTACACCAGACATTTTTCAAAGCAAAGGGAAAAGTAAAAGAAAGCCACAAGGGGGGAAGGTAGTGTGCCCGATAGGGGCGATTACTATGGTAAACGATCGGATAAACTCGTGGTAGCTTCGCGAAGCGACTCGCGCGTATCGACAATTTCGCGAATCACTATCGCCCCGGGCCAACGAACCAAGACAATCAAAAACGAACGCGTAAAGCTTGCTGAACGAAAAAAAAAAGGTGAGCGACAGTCCTCTGGCTTGTATCTTATCGGGTAACGCGGTTGCGCCGATTACGGAAGAAAGAGACTGTTATACACGTACTGTCACACGACGCCCGCGCCAAACACCGAGGAACTTCGTACGCAGCGCTACTTCTTACTTCCCATTTCGCCACTGAATCTAACGTGCTCTGCTGCATATCATATCCCGTCCCATACTGTGACGCGATAGACGAAGAAATGTCAAAGACTCCGTGTATTACCATTTTCTTTTCTTTCTTTCTTTTTCGATGGACTGTCTACGCTCATTTTACTCTCTCTCTCTCTCTCACTCTTTCTCTCTCTCTCTCTCCCCTTCTCTCTCTCTCTCTCTTTATATATATAAAGTAGCGAAAGAATAAGTTCTAGAAATAGACACTTATAATTACTCTGAAAATAAATAGTTATAAAAATAAGCGAGCATTTTATGCTTAAAATACCTTAGGTAAAAACTTAATTAGTTCGCACCACATACGGAGTGGAATGTGTGGTCTCTCTCTTTCTCTCTCTCTCTCTCTCTCTCTCACTCGCTCTTCCATACTAGATCTTAAAAGCGTAATTCTAACGAAAGGTTCAACTACCGTGTAAAAAACATTAACGCCAATTATTCGTAGTGCGGCAGCTCAATAAAAAACACGTGAGTCAATAAATAAGAGTGCAACAAGAGATAGATTAGAAATAGGATAAAAGATGCGATCGATATTGATCGATTCGTCGACAATCGTCGTTACTCGTAGAATAAATAACTGTGCTGAAAACCTGGACTTCCCGCAGACATACAGATTAGGTACATTGTTCGATTTATCATTTCACATTCGCTCGCTCGCTCACTCACTCATTCACTCGCCGACACTCTTTCTCTCTTTCTTTCTTTCTTTCTCACCTCCCATAATTCGTAGCATCTCTATGCACTGTGGAAGAAAGAAGACATTTGCACGCAAATATATTTTCGTCGCGAAAATAGGAAACACAAGCACTCACGATTTCGATATTTAACTTAAAACCGAGAAAACATTTTTGTACTCTTCTACAAACTTGTTCGTATCTACTTTACCTATACCTAAACGACGATGCGTCCCGACGGCCCACGTGAGCGTGTTTCGCAACGACACGAGCGAGTGGTCGCGGTCGAGTCGTTGCAAAGGACGGCGCGCGCGGCACGTGCGGTTTAAACGAAAACGGCACAAAATTCATCACCAACAGCCGCTACCCGCGCTCGAGCCGCGAGAAGCTTGGATCGGAAGTTCACTCGAGAACAGAAAGAAACCGTGAGCGAAGACTGAGATTCTAACGATGTACGGAAAATACTTCCCGCCGCCTTCTCCGACAGAAATAAATCTCGTGGCACACAATTTCAATACTTTACGATACCGAAACGGCGGTCAAAGATCTTATACTATTCCCGGCGCGTCCTTTTAGGACGCTGATTCACTCCGACCTCGTCGGTACCGCGCGACTTTTTACCGATTTGTACCTGACTCTGTGCGGTTAGCTGCAACGAAATCGCGTGCGTGTTTAATTTCTCCGCCAGCAGCAAGTCTTTCAGACCCTTCATCTTCTGGCTGTACAACGTTATCCTCGGTCTCTCGTTCTCGGAATCGGTCTCTACTTCGGGGTCGAGGTTCTCCTGAGAAGTGGAAGGTGCAGGCGGCAGAGCGCCGTCCGGCGGGGCGACAAACGGTTCCCCGCCACCTTGCAGCAGGTAATCCCTGTTAAGTATTTTCTCGCTGCACGCCGCTGTCAAGGCTTGGATGCTGGGATGCATCGGCGCCGGATTAGGAGGTACTTTAGATTCCAAGCTTTTGATCAGATCGCGCGCCGCATTGCCCCTCTCCTTTGTTTTACAATAATTATTGTTGTTGTTATTCAACGTCTCTTCCGGGCTCGTCTCCCTTTTCTGCGCCCTCTCTTCGTCCTGCTTCGTCTCCGCCTCGTAGCATTCTATAATGACCTGGGCACGAATACTGGCGTCGAACTTGGAGATGGTGTTGACCAAGGGCCGAGCCCATCCTATGTGCAGGACCGGCGTGTTCGCGCCTTCTTCCCACTGGCAGATACCGTCGTAAAACCTCAACAAATACGCGAAACAACGTGGTTGCTGCAGCAGACGTTCGTCCGCTCGCACCGTATGCGGTATCAGCTCGTTGGCTATTTCCAACAACTCCTTGTATATCTCTCCGTCGTCCCTCGAGTAGTCGTATCTGTAATGCACGAGCAACGGAGAAACATCGACAAATAGGGGGAAATTGCTTTTCACGGATTCCGCTGCCCCGTCGGCGTACTTACTTCCGTAAAACATCGGCCGCGTCGGCCCACGACGCTAACGCGTTCGCGTGCAATCCGTGTCTGTACAAATACCCGCCCTGATAAGTGTAAGGATATACGTGAGCGTTTCCGTAATACTTTCTTGCGGATCGTATGGCTTCCTGGAAACAGCAAAATATCGTGCGACACAAAACAAACGAGTAGGATGCGACAGCGCTCCGATAAGAGTAGCGGTCGACGTACCTGAAACAGGTCTATGGCGGGAGGTCGACCCGGCGTGGGTGCCGCTTCCTCTAGGTCTCCCAAGTTACCCAGAGCCATAGGATATTTTGCCAGGTGGCCCAAATCGTATAACAGCCACAACAGCTCCTGCTGAAGCAGCGCCACTTCGGCCGCGTCCGCCGTTGCGCTTAAGCTAGGATTTATAGCGGACACTATAGTGGCAACCTCCATAGCCCTGGAGCATACGACTGCCTGGCCATTGACGTATAACCACGAGCGCGAAGCCACTCCAGGCTCGACCGGCTGTCCACGCTTATCCTCGTTTCCCTTTCCTAGCAACACATCCCTCTGCTTTTCTGTCCAATTCGATCCTTTTAAATGCAATTTCGCAAGAAACACCTACCGTGCCACGTGACCTCGGCAGTATCGGTACCGTCTTCTCCGTAAACCACCCAGGCGTGATCCTCGGACATGGCGAGATGTACGTCTTTAAATCCTAACACCTGACAGCCAGCAACCACCGCGAAGGCCACCCCGAAACAATCCAGCTTATTCGCCGTGAGGTAGCTATAGAGACTTTGCAAGTGCGCGCGATCCTTGTAGTAGCTTCTAGTAAGAGAATTCCATATCACGTCGGATACCTTCTTGACCAGCTCTCTGGTGGCGTATTTGGTGTCGTAGACGGTCAGATCGACCGCTCCCTTGATCACGGCGTGGAACTTGGTGTAAAGGGCCTCGGCGATGTGGAACTCGACGGCCGGTAATTTCGGCTCGTCGTAAACAGTGGCTTCCTGCGACGCAAATGTCCGGTTGCAGGTTAGGGAATTCTCAACAGCGCCGACCAGGATCGAGAGCAACGCCAGGTCCGGCTCCGAGCTGTTCTCCAGCTGGTTCTGGAATATCTGCACGATCGAGGAAATGCTCTGGATAGGGAACAGAGCCTTATCCTCGTCTCGAAAACCCGCCATGTCGCGACTGGCAGGCTGCACGCACGAGATCGAGATCCAGATCCTCGCTCAAGCCACGAGTGTCATTCTGTTTCGCGTTTATCTTGACAGAAACCCTCGGCGAATTGCCGCGATCCGTTCGGTTCCCTCCTCCCTGACTAACGACGCACGCTAGTCAATGTCCAATTCCTCCTTTCCGACGCGAAACTCTTACATTTCCGCAGCACAAGACGCACCACGCACCACAACCGCGTATAACAGTCATGAACAGTCAGCGGCGCGCCGCCACTAGGACACCGTTTCCATAGACTTCTTCTCCTACCCTCCGACAATGCGAGAAGGCGAGTTTCTCTGCGAGCGACAGCTCCTCTGTCGCGCAGCAAACGCGCCATCCACGCGCGCCTTTTCTGTTCTAGAATAATCGAGAATAATTCTAGAATCTTCCGGAACATCCATACAATTATTCTCCCCTCGTTAAAGTGAACGGAAAGCAGATACGTTCTCCATAACCATTCGATTCCACTATCGTTTTATTTCCCATTTCTTTACTCCGTTACCATTAAACGTTACAGAGCGTTACAGAGCGACGGGTGAACTTGAAAAATCTATGGCGTCCACTTGTTCAAATTCCTGAATAACGGCGAACCATGTGTTTTACGATACACTGCTTTTGATTAGGGGAAATAGACACGCAAGATGTGTACGCGAAAAGAATATTAATTTACAATGCAAATTGTATAGACAGCGACATAAATCAACGTGAGATTTATTCCAAGGTCGCAAGATGGCGCATCTTGCGCAGTTGCGAATCACATTCGGTCGGACGGTTTCGATCTCGCGTTGTCTTTTTTACTACTCGAAAACATTCCGTTCGTAACAAATTGCAAACGATTAGAGTAACCGTAGGAAAACGTGCTCGTGCTCAGTGCCATACGTGACACTCTATTTCGCTGTCAGGGACTCGCAATGAAAGTTACGATAAAAAGTAAGTACGGATACCGGAATTATCGAAATCGTTTAATCTACATCTGTTCGCGCGTAGTGCTGCGCGATAACTGGGTAGCCTAAGGGAACTTGATATCGTTAGATTTACAGCTACGTTCACATTATTCGTTTGCATAATAATCGCGTATGTTAAACCAACGATTCGCGGTTATGGTCAAACAATTAACGTAAACATTTTTTATAGGTTGGACGGGTGTCGCCACCTGGCGGTGGATAGCGAACGACGACAACTGCGGTATATGCAGAATGCCGTTTGATGCCAGCTGTCCAGACTGCAAAATTCCCGGGGACGACTGTCCTTTAGGTACGTGAAACATCTTATTATATCGAGGTTAGAAGTTAATTGGCAGTCAGTATGATTTCACGCGACTCGTCGGGATAAAGAGCCACACGGAATCGAGATGTACAAGCTCGATAATCGCGGGCGCGCGCTTCACGCGTCTACATTTATTTCGCGAACGGGGGCTAGCACGAGAAGCTTCGCTGTACGTCTCTGCTCTATTGTTTCGAGAGAAATCATGTCTATTTTGGCTGCACGACAAATTTCGAGATACATTATGATGCAAGCTGTAAGCGAGTGGAGCGCGTGTTGGGTAGACGAAGGCGGAAGAATTCGTAAAATGCCGCCACGATGCCTGCGCAGTTGCGGGCTTAAATATCGATCGGTGTGCCGAGTGAAACGTATCCCTCGTACACGCACGGCACGACACGACAGCATTGTGCTCCGACGCGCGCGTGTCCGCACGCGTGTCGATGTAAACGCAACAAACACCGGTTGTCAGTCGCGTTAGCCAAAGCGCAAGGTGCGCGTGTGCTTAGCCAGTCGAATCGAAGATCGAACGAACATAAACCACGATTCGATGCTGTTCCAGTCTGGGGCCAATGCTCGCACTGCTTCCACATTCACTGCATCATGAAGTGGCTGCATTCCCAGCAAACCAGTCATCTCTGCCCGATGTGTCGTCAGGAATGGAAGTTCAAGGAGTAGCTGGTTTCTCGATGGGCCCGCAGGTGTCAGCACGCAACGAATAATCAGGTAATGCTTGCATTCTGTCCTACGTAAACCGAGAAATTTCATTTCAATCGTGCTCACCGTTCGCATTATTTTTACTCGCGACGCGCGTTCCCACCTTATCCCCGCGCTTTTTCCACCCCTGGTTGCATTCGACTTAAGCTTTGTTAGCTTTGCCGAGTGATAAAACAATGAAAAGGCTAAGAAACAGTAGTAGTAGTATCTCGCTCACTGTTTACCGGCTGACCCTCGTTAATTTCGACGACTTTGATTTTGTTATATTCCGCGAAACTCGTTTGAAACTAGAAAGGAAAGCTTACCACGCGAGCCGCTTAAACTTGGCGATAGAAAGAAATTAGGAACAGTGAATGGAATCCCACACAGAGTGACTGTATAGATGCAGGCTTGCACTGGCGATTCAAAGAAATTGCAAGTGTCCGCGAAGCTGTATCGAAATGTACGACGAATAGCCAATTTGTCGGAGATCGGAAGCAGAAAGGTGCGACTTTGACGCGGCAACGTGGTTCTCACATCGCGCGCTTACGTAACAGTTTTCCACACCGTTTTGCTCATCGCACGAGTGCGATACCGTGAACGAAACTCGTCGAGTATGCGCTATTCGACGCGACGCCGCACCGCGCCGCGACCGTACGGATTCATACATGACGATTTGCCGCGATTTTTAGCGTGTCTGCTTCACGCTGCGCGAAACGCGTTGCTTAACGCTACAGAATCTCATCCGCGAAGCAACCACGCTTATCTGGCGCAACGGAACGGCTCCGCGTCTATCTGTCCGTGCGTGGGCGATGATATCGTCTAAATGATATTTAATCGTCAATTGTCATACGCCATATCAAAGGGGAAGGAGTTGTTTGTGACGCGTAGACATCGACGAGCCATCGCAGAGGCCACTGCAGAGCGTGCATAAGGAAATTGGGAATCCGTTCCCCTCGGCGTATCACAATGCAAACATGTTAATCCGTGCTTCGGTACGGAAGAATCAGGAATCAGGGTGAAAGTAGAACGAGGAGATCTCGTCTACGTCGGGAAGTAGAGTGTGAATCTAATTTAAATATACGTACGCGAATATTCGTACAACATCATTGAACCGTGATAATTTAAGGCTACCCCGCCTAAGATAAACGAAGTAACGCGGTCGTTTAAACGTTTAAACGGTACGAATACGGTATTCTTTTGTGAAACAAGTGAGAAGAATAGAAGAATTTTTTATGGAAAGGTGCAGCGAAATCCGTGGACCCAATTCTCGATCCTATCGAAGGAAATAATGCGGGTCAAGAAGGGATCTGGGTGGTACGTGGTGGGTTTGAACGGAGAACGAACCTTCGCGAGGCAGTCCGCGGTGAACGACGCAGAAGACCTAATGGACCCCTTCCCCTCGCCGTTCTCAGTTCTGCAAGCAACTTCCTTCTCCCTTTTCTTTCGCGTCTTGATCTCTCCCTGGGTTACCGTTTCACGCAATGCTGCGACGCTATCGAGCGAAACGGACAAAACCATTTGAATGTTGCGGTGAAAAGAATTCCAGTGTCCGCGAAAAGAATTCTTTGGAAGAGCTCTCGTACCCCTCGCGTTCCCGTCAACTTATTACACCTTCCGTCAAATGAGAAACTCGGTTCACCGACTCTCCGCGTTGCAGTCTTCGTGGCCCCCCCGGTTCGCGCAATAAGTTTTTCCTACTCTTTTCTGTGCGAATTAACGTTTTCTTTGCTTCGTTCCACTCTCTACAGCTACACGCGCTTACTCATCCTCTCTCGCTTATATCATTATTTCCACTCGCTCGCAGTAGGCCTCCCCCCTCTATCCTCCTTCCCCTCTCTGCCCGAGAGCGTACGCGTAATCGTGCGCTCGCGTGCATGCACGCACACTCGAACAATTCGATCATTCCTGTCCTGCTTTTTACGCTCTTTTCTCTCCCCGCATTCTCCTCGGTGCGGCGTGCATTCGCGTATGGTCGTTGGTCCCTCGGCTCGCTCGCAATAGCTCGAGGTGTATTCGAATCACTCGGGGATAAACCTAAGCAAGAGGAATTGAACGACATTCGGATACCTATAGTTTGCAGGAGGAAGTTGGGTGAAAAATTCGAGGCTCGAGCGCCCATCTTTACACTCGATGCAACTACGGTCGCTCTCTTGTTCGGCTGTCTCGCTCGTGCCGTTCGGTTCCCTCGTTATCCATTCCACTCTATTCCAGTCTCTTTCTGTCTCCTCTGTGCGTCCTCATGCTCCCGCACACAGCCGCGTGCAGCCGTGACACGTACGTGTGCACAGGCCGCCGAGGTGGGCACAAAGGCTCGGCCGACGTACCACGTCTGCTGCCTACCTGATGCCCCGAGAACTCGAGCTCGAGCCAATCACGTGGTCTCTCGAACGCGAAGGATGTTTGTGGGATCGCGAAGTCAGTTCGCGGCGGTCCGTTCAACGGGCAAGGCAGAGAAATAAAGAGAAGAACACGTCGGTGTGCCGGAGCGAGGAAGGGCGAGGGGGAAGGCGATAGAGGATAGAGGTGGTAGTGGATCGAGGATATCGTGCTACAAGTTCCAACAAGGTCCTCGGCGATCTAGCGTGCTCGCGTAGAGATGGCGACGTATCGTGCGCGTTATTTCCGACTCTGGTGCGCTTTTCAGAACCCGTCGCGTCTCACCGACTCGCGCCAAGTCGACCTGCAGTGTAATCTTATCGCTCCGGTGGTGCTACTCGTTACAAGTACATAACGCCGCTTTCGTCGCAGAAGAATCGACCAGCAGGGACATCCGTGAACTAGGTACCTTGGATCTGCCCTAGGGAACGGCCAGTTCGCGTGAAAAGCAAAGAGGAGAGAAAGTACGAGAATAAATTGTAAAATTCCATCAAATAAGAGAATAGGAACGCGGGAGCGTATCGCGTTCGTTTAGAGAGCGCACCTGCCTTCGTACCGAATGCTCGGCTTCTCCCTTGTCCTTTATTCTCCGGACAAACGTAAAACCGAGTGGAACGGTTCGCGGAAGTGATGCTAGGAACGTAACGGCGTCTCGGCTCAAGCCGATCACGGTACACCGTCGTCGTTGCAGTTGCGTAAAAACGGTCCGTTTTCAGTTGTGACTCAACGATGAATCGTCGCACGTTGAAATAGCCTGGTGGAGCCTGAATCGCGGCGAAATGTTCAGTTCGAGTAGAACAAGAGGGAAAACGAAGAGCCTAATCTGTTCGTCCTATCACCGAGTGGCGTCGATTCGAGTCGCGTCTAGATAAAACAGAGAATGATGTAGGTGCCGCGTGGCTTGTTCACGCAGACCGGTAAGAGATCGAGAAAAAAAATGCAGTTGGCAGCGACGCAGAGACCTCACCCACCGCCGGTGCCACCGCGACCGAGCAGGCAGGTGGTCGCAGAGGCCCTTAAAAGATCTCCAAGGCCGCCCTGTCCGACCAGGCAGGCCCCTCCGCCGCCCAATACCAAACCCTGGAGATCCGATCAGGAACAATCGAATCAGCAACAGGTGTGCCCCGCCGTCGCTGGTCGAACGGTCGTTTACGAATCGATCAAGGAGCCGCTTCCCAAGGAAACCGCCAACGAAAACACCGGCGTCGGCGATCACGCGGCTCGGGTCGTCGACAAGGATCGCAGAGTGGCTCGAAACGGCAGTGAAAGGAACGACGACGAGGACGATCGCCGTGGAAATCCGCGGGAAAGGCGGCACCGCGCCGCCAACCAGGAACAGCGCGAAAATTCCATCGAACCGACCGGTATCCTCGAAAGGCGTTGCTCGATGCCACAGGAAGGCGCAGCGGATCGTTGGACTCCAGCTCGCGAGAATTCCGTGGAAAGCAGGGAGTCGGGCAAGATCGAGCCTCCGGCAAACTCGCCAGAATCTAAACTACGGAATAACGATTCGGGTCTTCGGTCTTGCGACGATACAAGGAACGAGGATAACGCGAGGGGCGCGAAAGAGAGCACCGACGAAGCGAGCACGGAGGCGAGAAACGAGATGCCGATTCCCTGCGCGAAGGAACGCGTGAACGCGGTATCAAAGTCTGCCGCTGTACCTGCCAGGTCGAATGTGTGCTCGAGCGACGAGCGTCGCGTACATTCCAGCGTCGAGTCAAAGATCGACAGATCGAGATCGCATTCTTCGGAACAGGGTCCCGACAAAGCTGCGACTAAAACAGACGCCCGACCGACGCCCACGCAGAGATTGGCTCTCGCTAGATCGGGACGGGACGCGGCGAAGAAATCTGCCACGGGGACGAGTCCGTTAGTGGAGGGATCGAGCTTGAATGAAAACGCAAAGTCCGCATCGATCGTTGACCGTCCCACGGTAGTCGTTATCGACGAACCAGAGCGTAAAACCACGTCGAACGACGACGACGACAACAACGACGAGCACGATAACATCCATCGACAAGATTGGCTGGAGGCCGGTGTCCACTACTCGTCCACCCAGATCACGCTGTCCGGTGACGACGGTGACGCCGTGGACGGCGATCCGGTAAACGGGCTGGATCGCTGCGAAAACGAGAAAGTCGGTGATCTTAATTTCCTGAGGTAACACACCGATCAGAAAGTGGAAAACTCCGTATTATAAATTGATCCGCTCTACTTGCTGGCCGAGCGCCCCGCCGCGCCGGGATGAAAAACACGTCATAGGCAATACGCAAGTCCGTTCGTACGTAGGTCTCTACTGCTTTTGTTTTTACGAGCACACGGATGGTGCGCTATTCGATGAAATAACGTCCCGAGGTTTTCCTTAAATTGGCTTCTCCAGTGGTGCATGATTCACAAGCTACGTTGCGCGCTGGCCTAGCCTCGTCTCCGATATAACGTTTCGTAGGTCAGCAACGTGTGACGGTGCTAATGCATTAATTATCGAAGAGCTGTGATATATCGCTGCAGGCAAACTTCGCGGTTGCTTGTAAACATATTACGAGATTGATGTCTGAATGTAACGATCCAGTGATTCGATGTACATAGGACTTTCTCAAGTTACACGATGCGTTCAATGTACCGTACGAGTTCTGCCGTAACGATATAATTACGTGTAAAGACATTTTCTTTTCCCATCGGTATTAATATCTTTCCCATTGATTCGCTAGGTCGTCGATCGGGTTTAGAGAATAATTGAAAAAAGAAAAAGACAGAAGCGCCAGATAGTTTACCGATTTGCTTGCTTTTCCCATAGAACGGGTACAGCTAAAGCGGAGAAGGTAGAGGTTTCCGTGATTGTAGGTTGAATGAAACTTTGGACTTTTGCAGTCTGCAAGAGAGGATCGCGATGTCTTCCCTACAAGGTCTACCACCGTTACCGAGGAGCCTCAGTGGATTCAATTTGAGCGGTGGACGAAGCGAGGGTTGTGAACCACCACCACCGCCCACTAGATCCTCCAGCAAAAGTCAAAGAGGCGGTAAAAGTTCGATCCAATCGTCGTCCAGGCCATCGCCACCTGCCAGACAGCTCACTACTCTGGATACTCAGCTGGCTATATTGCGGAGAGAAATGGTGATTGCTGAAACTTTCCTAGCACGATGCCCGTACCTTTCCATGGGATAGACGCGACTCTCGGTCCTTGTTGTCGGATCGCGAGAAACGTCTTGCGTTGATATTAGGAAACGATTACATTTCCCTTGGAATCTAGTAGCGCATTGCGACACGACAACGCGCGGTATAAACAATTTTCTCCCCGTGTTACGTAAAACGCTTTCGATCGTCCGGACGCTCTACCCAACGTTAAAAACAAGTACGTAAACCGCTCGAGGGATTCCAAATTCGATACACCAATGAAGCGTATTAATATTCTTTGGCGGAGGATGTTAGCTTTAATAGGCACCGTTAGTCATCCGTTGCCGCAGGAACTGTGTTTACCCACTTGACAGGAAAATTCCACGGATTTACAAGCCTCTATAAATGGGAGGAGCGAGATAACGAAAGCGTCGTCGATCGTATCTCGACAAGAATCCAGTCGGTTTTAACAACAGAATTCACGCGTTTCTCGCAATAGCCTGTTGACGGTTGCACCGTGTCCTCTGAAACATCGGGCAAACCTTGGCGTACACATACGCTGTACAGTACGGTCACTCGTCGACCATCGTCGCTTCATCTTTCATCCTTCCTTCTCCTCGATTTTCTCGCGTTGGTCCCGTCAATGCGATCCGTTACTTTGGGGCCACGCTGGTGCGTGGGTACGGGTAAACTGCGGAGTCCGATGAATATGTATCCGAAGCGTGGGATAACACGCGGAAGAAACGACCGAGGAGACATTCTACGACCGCCAAATGAGTGCATATAGGTAGTAGGTATATCACGCGTTATGACGAACCCTTGGTGTTCTCTCATTCTGTTCGGGGAAAAATTTCAGGGAGTTTAACCTACCAGAAGGGTGTGTACGTGTAGGTAATATTTGGCACATATGTGTTGGAATATTGATCGGCGTCCGAAGCATAGAGTTTGCTTGGAAGTTGGGCTAATAGTTTAATAGTCAATCCAGACACGAAGCGAACTGGCACAGCCGCTCCCACGCTGCATTCCCTCAGGCGTGACTCCCCCTCTTTGCCTGGTTTTTCTGGCCGCTCTCTTTCACCTTCGTCGTTCCTTCCACCTTCTAACTTCTACCCGTCCTTTTCTCCTCCTCCTCCTCCTTCTCTTCTTCGCCTTTCTCGGCACGCCGACACCTCTCATTTCCATTCTCATTTTGCGCCTCCTATATAACTCCCTCTCCCTTCGTTCCCACGGCCACCGAGTCGCTAGTTGCTTGGAAATCCGCCGTTTCAGTTCGTAAATCACGAAACCGCCACTTACCTTGGCAACTACTTGTATTGGTAAAAGTGAACGTGTTTCGTTGGATCGAGCATTGTGACGGTCTGTCTCTGCGGACCTACTAAAGAATTTGCCTCGTGCTTCGTCGTGAAACATCTTTTCCTACTCGTTCCGTTCGCACCAGCTACGTTATCTTTTGGTTTCGCTACAATTAGAGGAGACAGGGTTAGCATACTTGACGCCCGACGCATGTTCTTTTGCAGTTTGGTCTTCGACAATTGGACCTCTCTTTGCTCTCTCAACTTTGGTCCCTGAACGAATCCATTCAAGAGTTTCGGCAACTGTTGCAAGAACAAGAGGACAGAGCGCCATCGCCTTCGCCCAGCAGCGAGGAAGGGGACGACACCTCGTACGGGACTCATCCTCCGCCACCTCCAAGGAGGCCGGCTCCCGTTATACACCATCACAGACCACCCAGACCACCGAGACCGTCTAGGCCACCCCCTAGTGACGAGTCACCCTCCAGCGAGGAGTACGGAGCTGTTTGACGCGTCGCCAACCCTTGTCGGACAAAAGAATATTCCTCTTCTAGAATCAACACTCCATTCCATCGATCCCAAAACTCTATCCATCGTACACCCTTGCGCGTTGTAGTAGCTAAAAGAACTTTACGAAGATTTAGGTGAAATAACATATGCGTAGGATAAATTGAATCTATGGTCCGGCAACGACCAAATCGATATTGCTTCTATGAAGAAGCCCGAGTAGAACTTTTGGAATGCGACGTGACCGCGTCGTTACAAACAACTCATTCAGAGTTCCAACGTACCTGTAACATTTCTTTACAGAGAGACATCGCAGATTCTATCCGTTCGGGAGCGCGTTTCGAGTCGCAACCAATCAACCAACGAGTCGTCGCAGATTTACGTGAAACGGAACAATATCAGCCATTTACTGTACCATCACTCCACTCGTTGATCCAAGAGAACTATCAATGTCAATCCAAAAGAAAACAACGATCCTCTCTCTCTCTCTCTCTCTCTCTCTTTCTCTCTATACATATATAGATATATATATATATATCTTGATCTAGGTAAGGAAGAAGTTTATTATCCTCGATGAGAGCTACCTTAGTTGAACGTTGCTCTTTTCTCTATTTGTGATAGCAGTCGAAGGGGCCTTTAAGTAACTATAATAGATATCCGTTTGTGCGAAACTGAATTGAGAATTCATCCGCGATTATTTGTTGAAAGACGATTGCAAAAGATCCGAGCCTGCGACACGACAAACGGCTAGTGAGTTCCAAAGAACCGCGTTCGGAAGTCCTTTTCTCTTCCACACGTTTTTCCACTATTATTACGTCCATTACAGAGTTTTCTTTCTTGTTGAAATACGACTAAACGCACCGATACGAACCGATAACAATCGTCGAATTACCGTAAGACGTGCGAAGATTTATGTAGATTAATTCGAGTGTGTAAAATAAATGAAGGAACGTAAGATACAAATAAACGGGCTAATTTAAACGTAAAGCATTCGGCCAGTAACGCCTTGCATCGGGTACGCTGTACTCGACTGTTCCGCTTTTATTTCGCAGCGAACGTGATGCGGAGTCTTATTTCGCTTTCAGCATGCTCGTTTATATTCTTGATCATGAGATAATCGTTCAGATGCGCATTTACAAGAGTGCAGCTTCTTTTACCATTTCAAATACGCGGCGGATCGATAACTTTTGCCGCGCAGGTGACGCCACCGTCCTCGATCGTCACGTGCGCCACGCGAATGCACGCGAAGAAGGTTATGTTCGTCGTCGACTGAGCGGTAGTGGCCTGTTAGTAATCAAAGCGTCGTTTCGAACGATGGATAACGAACACGCGAAAGATGAAAGGCGTAAGAAGAGAAAGAAAAGGCGATCTAACGTCCAGATAGCGAAGAAATTCGCGAGGCAAAGGAATCACGGGTCCGAGGTCGATTCCGATACATACCAGTACATGGTGCGTATTTTAGAATTAATGAAAACGGATTTTCCTACTTTCGAGGAGAAATTAATATTCGTGAATAACGTGTACGAGCAAAGCGTGGGCCACGAAATCGAGTATGCTCAAAATCAGATCGGATCTAGGATATTAGATTCGCTTTTGCAATACGCGAATTTAGAAACGATTCAGAGGTTAGTTGACGCCTTCGGATCCTCGTTGCGTTCGCTCAGCAACGATAGATTCGCTAGTCATGTCCTCGAGAAGATTGTGACGGTTTGCGCCGACAGGGGAAATAAAAGTACGGTAAAACCATCCTCCGATCAAAGTCTCGATGCTGTAGAAGCGAAAGAATCCGAAGTCAAATCCTACGACGACATTGTATTGAAGCTCGGAAGGTATTTCACGAACAACATAGAAGAATTTGTGTTCGATACGTACGCGAATCATCTGTTGAGGACCGTGATCGAATGTCTCGGTGGACTGATCGGCAAGTCCGATCAGAACAAAATGGTATTCGACGCTAGGCGACCAGTGAGACAAGAATATAAGGATTTATTGCTGCAAACTTGTAGAAGGCTACACATGTGGCCTCAATTTCTCGAGTTTGGTCAGGAAGAACTTACGTCCGGATTGTTGCAAAGTATTCTGTACTCTCTGAAAGACGTGTATCCCGAGGAGGTGGATATATATATAAAAAAAATTACAAACGAATGTTTTAAGCCTGGGAAAGATCGGCAGCTATCGAATATTTTCGGAGCAGAGTGCTCTACCAGATTACTGGAGGCTTGTTTAGCAGTAGCCGAGCCTAAAAGTCTATATAAAATTTATAAACAATTTTTTTTGGGTAACTTAAAAGAATTGTCCTTGACGCAAAGTACAAACTTCGGCGTGCAAAGGTTGCTGGATCACTGTACAGCGAAAGAACATTTCGAGGAAATATTTGAAGAAATTTCTACGTGCTTTTCTGAGATTCTCGCCAAAGGTCGCACAGGGGTAATTGCTAGCGTGGCAAATGCTTGTTTGAGGTTGCAAACCAAGCAGGGTATATTTGTAACCGAACTACTGAAAGCACTCGATTGCGAGACGAATGAAAAACAGCCTCAAATCGTAGCGTGTATAACTACCTTGAAAAAATGGGACGAGTTGGAATGCGCGAGGAAAGAGAACAGCTCGAACTTCGTTATCAACTTACACGGAAGTTTGATAGTACAAGCTATTCTTAATTTCAATAAGCCGATAAAAATTGTAAACTCCTTGCTGGAAACAAAGGGCGAGGAGCTGTTGCGTTTGTTCGGCGATCCAAAGGGCAGCCGCATCGTGGACGCTTTCGTGGACAGCAAGTACGTGGGTGAGAAGAGCAGAGAGAAACTTGCGAGAAAGTTGAAAGGGTACTGGGCGCAATTGGCGACTAGCACGCACGGTTCCAGGAGTTTAGAGAAAATCTGGCAACGGGCGAATATAAGTCAGAGGAATTTCGTCATGGAAGAGTTGGCGGCGGTTGGGGAATCTTTGCGTTCTACCAAGTCTGGACAAATTATTTCTAACAAGCTAAACGTCGCCCTGTTTCAAAGGAATAAGAAAGACTGGGCAGAAGCACTGGGGAAGGACGAGAAGACTAGGGCTCTTTTCGCGAATATAATTGGTGAATCGACAAAGAAGAAAAAATAATTATTGTTCGAAAAGTATTTTTCCGTCATTGTATATATACATGTATCGAATAAATTCTGTCCCCTCGCCGGCGCACAACACATCGTGCGAAATAAAACGCGGAGGAGGGAAAGAAACTTCTTCTGTTGATCCTTTAAGCATTATGACATAGAATAATTATGTATTTCATAAATTCGTAAATACAATTTATAGAATCCATCATACATCCCTGCAACACAATGTAGCTAGGAAATCATACAATGATTCGTAATCTAGATTTGAGCAAAGTTGTCTAATGCGTATGACCGATAAATTCGTTTCACCTCCCGATGATGACTAGACTTAACTGTATACAGTCGGTTAGATTTCAACGCGTACAAAGTAAAAAGTGTGGTGGCTTTCGTTTATTACTCGTTGCAATCGTTAAACCTATCAATTGACTAGGGAAAAGATCGACACACGTTGTATCGACTCAATTAGAAACTCAAGCTCGTTGTGCTATTTCGCAAATATCCACTTAAAACGTAGAAAAGAACTCTCGCGAAGAACAAGACAATAAATTACATTTCTTTAAGACGATTATAGCTTGCGTAACTAGTAAACTAACTAAAATTATTTCGGTAAGAAAAGTGGACAGTGAATCCTTACGAGTTTAACGATATCGTTTCTTTGGTCTTTGGAGAATGTTCGAACGTTCCTTTTTTGTAAACTTACAGGATAAGTGAACATTTTTATACGGTACTCGCAGAGATAGAGAGGGCATATATCGTGTAGCTACTAATTATTATCATTAATATTTTTAACGATGTCAACTTGCTATCTTGATTTCACCGTTTTCTTCAGAATTTTTGTAGATGGAGCGTCGAGTATAAGAAAAGATATCGATAAACACAGTTATTCGTGTACTTGATATTCTGCAGTGCTACGTTTATTGCTTATTTCAACCCTCTAGAATCTGGAATACTTGGAAAACGTGCACATTTACATGTGTGCCGCAAGAAAAAAGAGCCGCCGTGACATACGTCGCATGCATATTCTAAAGAAGAAATTCAACTAACGATGAGACAGCGATCATAGAGGGTGAAAGTTTCTTTCGTCCAGATAAGGTACTATCCCGCAACGTCTTTGTAAATACACTTTCTGCCCGGGTGTTACATTCAGTGGTGAAAAGATTGAAATTTTTATCCACGTCAGTTGGATTCGTTGAAAGCAATCTCTCTTATTCAACGACGAGTATAATCTTCGTTGATTCTTAAGGAATTACTTTACCGCATTCTGACGAGGATTGCTTCCCCCCGAAACTGTCAATCGCAAATGTACGCGTTCGGTGTCGAATGTAATTGTTAATAGGAAACGGCGAAAGAATGTAGTGGAGGAAAAGTACGCAGAAGATGTATGACTTGATAAACGGAGAGAACGTAGATCGCGCGAACGGTTAACGTGAATCGTATCGGATCGGTCTAGCGAATCGACGAACAAGATTATACTTTGAATCGTGACGTCACTTTCCCTTGGCCGCGTTCGTGGGTGCTATCGGTGGAGCGACGTCCAGGTCGGCGACGTTCGTTGGTAGACTGCCGGTAGGGATTCTCGGAGGGCTACGAGAGGAGGATCTCGCGCGTTCCCGCGGAGGAGGATTGTGGCAAGTGGCGTGATGCCCTCCAGCTTCCCAGTCCCGATGTTGGCAGAAAGATCCGCAATATCGCGCGACCCCACAACCACCGCAAGTCTCCAAGGCGGGTCTGCCGCAATTCCAACAGCTCTGAAAGCCGCGCGTAAATTGTCAGCGAATAAGTTTACCGGATTCAAAGGTGGGATGCGATCGCGAGGGTAAACCTGAGACAATATGTACTCACGGATCCGGAGATGGTTTGCAAATGGGAATCCTTCTCATCCTCGGTGGTCGCCGGTATCGTGCTCGAAGTCGTGGTCGGCGTCGTAACGGTTCTCGCGTTATTATCCACGGCGCTGGGATTGCCGTGGACTCGGAGAAACGGCCCTTGGCGATGAGCACCGTGACTTCTCTGAGACAATGGAAGATCGAGCAATCGATGAGCACGAAGTCGTTCGTTCGCTCTGGACTCGGCCACTGCTACTGCCACGGCTCTCTGGACTTCGGCCACCGCAACCCTCTTCACTTCGAGTACAGCCTCTTCTGCAAGAAAGCGGAATAGACATTGAGTACGGCATACATTGAGCCGAGTCAGGAGAAAGAGCTCGAAGAAATGGGAACAGCGACTAACCAGCCTTTCTCTTCACTTCCGCCACTTTGTCTTCGGTCGCCCTGATAGTTTGAGCAACTATCTCACCGGATAATCGTTTCAAGCTACCTTCCCGATCTCCCGTCGAAGATTCCACCTGGGAACCGTTCGTCGAGGATGGATTGTTAGCAGCGGAAGCAGCATTATTCCCGCTACCGTTCTGAGTCCCGACCGTCGTCGAGGACGTCAACGGAGGTGCTGCGGCCGGGCTGGAGCAGCCGCGGGTTTGCAGAATGGCCAGAGCCCTTTTCGTCTTCTCCACCATGCCCAAGATGCAATTCAACATCACGTGGATATTCTTCCACTCGTCGTCAAGGCTGCCGTTCTGCGCTTGGACGTGGCCAAGCTGTTGCTGCTGGTGCTGGTGCGGTTGAGCCAAATGATGCGGTCCCGAGAATGCGTTTATCTGGTTAATTTGCACCAGACTCGGCGGTACTGGACTGGGTCCGTGGCCGTGGCGGTGGCCATGACCTTGCATCGATCCGCTCGACGAATGAAGCGGATGATACCAGCAGTAAGAAGAGGAATTCTCGGCGGGCGGCTGCTGCTGTTGCTGCGAATGGTGATGACTCCAGGGATTGCTTAGCCTCTTTCCGTACACGGGCACGTCGTCGAGGATGGCACCGTTCTCGTAGTACCTGCAATGTTTCCACGGGGGGCGCGCAATCTTTGAACTGCCCGCATACTGTGACGCGACAGTAGGATAACCCTTCGCCGCGGATTAATCGAGTATCGCATCGAGGAGCGGCTGGAGGAGGTTGGAGGCGTAGCAGGAAGGGAGATTTTGTAATTTGGTCGGGCACACGCGTCTCCGGCGTAGTTTGGCAAACAGCTAGGAGCGTTGGAGCGTATTAGCAGGATGCCGATAGGCACTCGAGGCAAGTTCGCCGGTAGTCGAAGGGTAGAGAATAGAGGAGGGGTCCCCGGGGGAAGGACGGTCCGGGGGTGTTGGAGAAAGGTGGTACCCCGATGATATATGGAAACGTCACCAGCAGACATATCGAGAGGAGGCCAGGCTGGCATTGCCAGCGCGCGCCTCGCGCCGCGTTTTGTCGCCTTCGAGTTCGCTTCGGCACCCCTTTCCTTTCCGCGTGCACGCGCGCATCATATTCTGACCGGAAATGCCATCTCCTCGCCGATTTCCTAAACGTTAAACTCACCGACGATTCTTCCTCGAGCTGCGATTTCTACCGGCCTGTACCGTTAAGGAACTAGGTTCTGATCGGTCTAGAGGGCTTCCCGCTTTAATATTTATTTTTAACCTAATGAAACTTTGAACCATAGACTTTTTTTATACTAAAAGATTAATTAATGTTTACACTTCGAGGAAAAATTTTAAAATGTTGAAAATAAGTATAATTTAATTATTTATAAGGTAGGGAATAATAAGGTGACTAGGAACTAGTTTTTGATCATCTAAAATACATGGGAACTAATTTCTTATCAGGTAAGTAACTAATATTTGATCAGATACTAATACTAATTAAAAAGAAAGTACCAAATAAACTTATTTTTAGTATTATACCATCTAAATTTAATTTTTTTTTATAATTTTATAATGTCCTAACCTAGTTTTTATTCAGGAGATCAAAAATTAGTTCTGCAAGAAAAAAGTGGAACTAAATAATGATCGCTGACTTTTAAAGCGAAATGATACATATAATACTAAAATTCTTTCGCTATATTGTAAAGTAAACTATTGTAAGCAAAACGTATGAAAATAACCTTTAATACCGTAACAACCAGTAAAGAAATCGACTGTGGCGTTGATGGTGATCTCTTAGTTCGAACAATAAGAGATGGCGTTCAACAGAGGCTTCTTTCAAGTAAGCCACCTTACACATTTATTTTCACAAAAACTAACAATACTAACTGCTTTCACAGACAACACATATATTTTTGAATCATCAATTTTTATGTTAGTAATTATTTCAAACAATTATTTATCGACATAAACTGAAAAGAACGATTTATTTCATGAACTGATAAAAAATTAGTGCCCGATCAAGAACTAGTTCCTTAACGGTACACAAAATCTCGAGCGTGTTTGATTCGACGCTGTAGGTACATAGGTGGATTTCATGGTATCCCGCGGTTCACCGACCGCGTCGTTCTAACGCTGACTCGTTCTCGGGGCTTAATCGCGATAAATATCGGCGAGAAATGCAGGCCCGCGGCCAAGATTTTTCCGAAACAGCGGCGCGCTTGCGGCTTGGCAAATATACTACGCACAGGTGCGTGGCGTTCGTTGTTGCGTGAATTATTGTTACAAACGAGCAAAGATCCCGCGCGGTCTTGTCTCGTAGCGCGGGATTTACGCGAGCCGCGGTACACGCGTACACGAAACGATCGTGTCGCGGGTACATACATCGATTGCGGCGAAAGGGAATAGAAGAGGAGAGAAATGGGAAGGGGAGCAAGTAACTCGGCGAATCGGAAGGGTGGATGAAAAGGGTGGGCGACGGAAAATGTTGAGATAGCAAGGCGTATTCACTCACGGAGTGTCGGAGGCACGTCGTTTCGGTGCGTGCGGCGCGGTGCTGGAATAATGGTGGAGGCCGCCCGCGGCGTTGTTCGTGTGCTGAATAGTACCGACACCGGGATTAGAATTGGACCGCACGCCGTAATGAGCGGAGCACTGATTGCCGCCGTTTCCACTTGCCTGCCCGTTGCCGGCTTGCTCTCCGAAGATCTCGACCGGCTCTCCCGCGGCCACCAAGCCGACAGCCTCTAGAACCGCGGCCTCGTTCGACCGTAAGAACTGTGCGCAGCTCTGCCGACAGAATCACACTTTTCTTGCCTGCGAAACTCTCCTGAACGTTTACTTTTACAATTACAATTACAGTTCGTATCGGCTGACTCTTTAACCGTTGAAGAAGGAACGCGAAGGTGAAGCGTAACGCAGCGCTTTCTGAAATGTCACGGAACCAGTGGTATCGGTGTCCCTCGGGTTCCACTGCAGGGGTCAGCGCGCGCGGCTGCTTCCAATCAGTTTCGATTTTTAATATTCGTCCGTCGGCTTCTTTACGGCCGGCACCTTTCGTCCAAACTTTGCAGCTCGCACCCTCGCCTCGGTATCGAAGCAGACGCTTGGCAGGGTGGGATTTATCGCTTCTAACTCAATATTGGAACCTTTCCCCGTCACCTCTCCGCCGCCGTTGCCACCGTTCTCGCCTTCGCAATTCCCAATTAACGATCATCGATCGGCACACCTTTACGCGTACCAACACGCCTTTGCATTTTCGGTCGGTCTCTTTCTCGCGCGTCAAGCAGCACCGAGGAACTCGGGGGGGGGGGGGGGGGGCGAAAGGATGCGCCTGTGCGAGGGAATTCGACACTGCCTCTGGTCTTTCGATCCTTTGCCGCGAGCTGCCCCGAGAAATGTAAATCGTTGCTATTAATTTGCAATTCGTTACCGCGTCACTCGTTCCTTCGCGCTCTTCCTATATCCTCCTATCCGCCTCTCTTTCGCTCTCCCTCCTTCTCTGCCTCCTTTTTCTTCTCGCTCTCGTTTCGAGACAGGCAACAGCTGGAAGCACCGCCGTAACCGGAAGACTTCTATTAATTCGAACTTTATTCTTTCTCCGAGGGATTACAAATTCCTCTTCGCTGCTAGGCAAGTCGAGGGAGATTTCTGTCGTCTTATTCTTTTTTTTTTTTCAAGTAGTTAATTAGATAGCGCGCCAAGTATTTCCTACGCTGCGAAAAGCTCGAGAATCCCTGACGGAAAAGTGCTGTACCGAACATTGCGAAGGAAAGTTGTCGCCTTGGTAACGACCCGTGATTCCACGCTACGAGGGGCTTTTCAAGTCCGCCTTTACGTTCGATTCGCTCATCTATTTCGCTGTGAAACAGCCTGGCATCCTTCCACCCACGATCGCGAAGTAGCCTGGGAAATTAAAACAGACCGGCAGCCGGTCAGCCGGGCGTCTGTTGATTTTACTCGCTACTCCTGGTCGCGTCTCCTCTCCTCGGCGTTCCTTCTACAAAGTTTAACGAGCGTACGCGTAATATGGGTAACTCTAATCTACATCGAATCAGCAGCAGCGAATCAGCTATTCCTATCCTCGCCATTGTGCACATTTCATAACGCGGTTCGTCAACATCCAGCTTCTTCCGGACTTGCGACTCTACACTCTAATGGAAAGCGTTCTTTACACTCGTAGCGCAACGTTCGCCAGAGTCCGGTGTTGGAAGCAGCGAGTCGCGCGGGAGGAAATTCCCTTTTATTTTTATCGAGAAATGCGACGGAAATCCGACGTAGCGGTTCGACCAAGTGTCTATGGAGCCGGAAGGAACATAATGGGGCATAGAAATTTATAGGTGGACGGAAGATGAGAAAGACATTGGACACGCGCGACATTTCCAAAGAGATGGATCCGCTGCCGAATAACACGCGACGATTCTAATCTTACGGCGCGCGGCGCGGTGTTCCCGTTTAAGATTCCCCGAGAGCATACATATATCACGCGCGCGTGGAATAAAAATCAAGCCCACATGCCGCCGTAAACAGTGGCGTTCTCCGCGTCGATTCTACAGCGATTCGTACCCACGTTGCAGAACCTCGAGATAGATAATGGGCCCTCGCGTAGATAGGGCTTCGCATATTCATAGACCATTGCGGCCCGTGCCACGTTGCAAGCGTGCACGGTGATTTATCGTCCTCGGAGACTCTAATAAAGCATCCGGCTTCTTATAGGTCAGCCGTGGTTGTTCTCCTCGCTGCTTCCTCCGCCTCTAACTCTATCTTCTTCGTGCCCAAGGCAACGTTACACGTACACGTACCTCTTAACGTCCCGCCCCGAGTATTATTTATTTATTCGATAGTCGCGTTGCTAACTCGAGCACGCGTATTCGGTAGCGGACACTCACCTGGTTACTCGATCTGGCGGCATTGTTCAAGTCCCTCTGCAACGCAGGCAAGGTATGCTTGAGGTATGGTAATACGAAGCCTCTGAGGCGGTAGTTGGTTGCTTCTTGCAGGGACGAGTGGAACTCCTCGGCGGTCATGTTGCCGCTCTGTAAAGAGAAACAGGAGAATTCCGCTCGATTAACGCGCCCCTCCTCTCCGCCTGTCTCGTATAACGAAAAGGGCAGAAAAGTTATCTTGGTCCCGGGGGCTCCGTTTCTCCCGAGCTCTCGAAGAATAGAGGCGCGTGAACCGAACTTCACGTTTGTCACGTGCCACGATCGTTTTACAGTTAAGCACGCCGGCCAGATGTCACGTTTCCGCGACGCATGCGACCACGCTGCCTACACCGGCACGCTGAGCATTATGCGTCGCGCACGGACTTCGAATATTTCCGACCCCTTGCGATCCGCGGGCGTCCCTGCTCTTGGATATCGCTTCGAGTGCAATTTGTCCCCTTGTTGCCGTTTCCAGAGCTGCGCGGGTCTCGCGAAGTTTCCCGCGAAAGTAGGAAGAAGCGTGTGCGCGGTGGGTTCGGGGAAGCTTCGAAATAGGAAACGTCGCACAGTGTTTCGCGTAATGGACAAAAGTCAAGAATCCGAAGTGTTTGATCCACAAATTCTTTTATCTTAAAATGTTAAGAAAGGAACGTAGATTTCAATGTTACCCACAACTTCTGCTGAATTTATTAATTTGTTGTCAAAAGTGATACTAGAAATTCATTAGAAATTTCGTTACATTTTTTCAAACACGTGCCATTGACAGAATATTTATGCTTTTCATTTGATGTTTACAAGTTGTGTTTAATACTGTCATACCTTCGAAACTGCCGAGTCAGTTTTTTACAATACTAACAATTTGTACTAATTTTTTATGTTAAATGTTTACCAACTTCAATCGGGCTTTTAAAAAAAAACACCAAAAAATACCTCCGCGATGTTTTCGAATATTGATTCAGGGATCATTAAACTTTATATTAACGTCAATTTCAGCCGCACATATTTGCACAAAACCGAAATATAGCCAAAATCATTATTAAGACGCTCACCGCTCCGGCCCTTAGCGTAGTCGCTGGGGCTCCTCTCGTGTGTCCCGCGAAAGCATAAGACACTTATGTGAATCTACACATCCGATATGCTTTTTCCCGTATGTTTCTACGATATCTACCATGAATTTTCCATTCTGGATGCTGTCTTCAATTTTAAAATAGCAGTTAAACGCGATACACGCGATAAAAATAATTTGATAAAAAAATGTTTCAAACAAAAGTTAGTCAGTATACAGTTGACAACAAATTGCAAAAGTAAATATTAATAAAAAAACTTTTTATTCGCTAAAAAATCAAGATCGCCTTAATTTTTTTAACGTAACTGTATATTTTTTTATACACCAATCGATGCATTTTTATATTCTCTTTAAAAAAGTATTAGGGTACTTAGGACGAAAACTGATTAGTTCGGAAGTTACGAGTTTTGCCCCGAACGCCCATATACGCGAAACACTGTGCGTCGTGGGGATTTACCAGAAGCGCCAGCACCAGAGTTCGCACGGTGTCCCCGGTATCCGGCGAGATGTCCGTCGCGAATTGCACCAGAGTGCCGAGCAGTCTCTTGAACATGCCGTGACCGGCGAAAACACCGGCGATGCATCTGGTGCCGGTGGCGGCATTCGATACTGCAGGTACATCGTTCTGCTCTTCCGTTCTGCAGTTGGCAGGAGCCCCGGCGCTGCCACCGCTCGAACCAATTCCATCCTCGAATTCGGGCTTCAGAGGGTGCGAGGGTAAGGGACTGTCGTTGTCAGAGGAGCCCGAGCAACCGGTTGCCCCTTTGTACTCGCACCGTGGACCATTGCTCTGCTTTTGTTGACCGCTCGGCGCCGCAGCCGAGATCCTTTGATGATGAGAGGATGGCGAGTGCACCTCCGGTTGGCCCTCCTCCCTCGAGCACTTTTCTCTCCGAGCCGAGCCCACTGCAATAACATTCTTTCGTTGCTCCTAGTTTCAACTGTGCATGCAACGTCCATCGTTCCTGCCAGTTGGGTTGCCTGGGTCGAGTAACCGCTCCACGAACCAGGCAACCCTTTTGCACGCGCGCGTGTTCCACGGGGTACATATCGGGGAGGAAAGTTGGAAACATTCGAACGCTGTGGTCGATGTCGACCATCGCCTGTTACGAAACAGAGAAATGCTCTAGATAAAAGATAGAAGACTTATCTTCCGCGGTAAGGTCGTAAGAGCGTTCAACGTAAAGGGGCAATGTCGTGGCAAACGTTCTTTGTGCTCGGTACATCCGGCGGGGGCGCGGCGGGGGTAGACGTCAAGCACGGGCCACGTGAAACGGGCAGGCGAATCGGCCACTCGTTTACAAACACGCTGATAGCCGCGCATACAAGCGCGAAACACAGATCCGCGTCAAGCGTGTACTCTGTGCGTGGGTGCAGCGGATAACATGCAATTACGGGCCGTGTCATCCACCTTGTCTTGTTCCCATTCTGTGTCCCGCGCGTTATCTCGCGGAATGCCTCCGGCCCGGTGGCATGCGTAGCGAAACGCCGTCATGGAATACTCTCGTATGTATGCCGATAACGAAACGTTACACAGCGGAACCGTCCTGGCGTCGCGCCGTCGAGCGCCGACTGACAGCCAGTCTAGCGATTCGTCACGTTTCCTCTCATTTCCCCGGTTAATCTCGCTCCGCGCGCAATTCCTGTGTCTCCGGTTTCTTTTCACGTTCCACGAGTTTCCACCCTCGCGATTTGGTCTTCCACGACGCGCGGACCCTTGCCGTTGACTCGAGCCTAAACACTCGTCTACCACGTGCCACTTTAGGATTCCGCGCACCCAGCTACGGGATCAATGGGAACCGAGTGAGAGCTGCGACGCGCTAACTACGATTCTATCGAGCCTTGAGTCTGTTTATTTTCCCACGGCTTTTTCGCACAGTGTCTCGTCACTTCGAATGGGTAGAATCGAACACCTACACGAGCTGACCTACTTCTATTTCGCTGAACTTACATGTAGGACCAGTGGGAGAGTAGTACGCAATGGGTGAAATGATTCCCAGCCCCGAGACAAGGCCGTCGAAAAAAAAAACGTGGGAAAACAAATGTCTCGCTTTGCACTCGTCACTCGCTCCGCAAATTCTGGGACTGGAGATTCACGGAGTCAAAGCGGGTTGCCGTCTGTATAGGCATGGACGTTTCTACTCCAATTTAGGACTCGATTGTATATTAGGGCTGTTCGAGTAAAAAAATGAAATTCGGACCAAACCGAGACTCGGTTTTCGAGCCGAGCCGAGTACTGGGGAGAAATAAAAAAAATAAAAAGAAATTTAAAAACCCGACTGCTTAAAAAGCGAACCATAATGACAAAAATAATAATAAGATGACAATTTAAATTAACTCTATTGCCAGCAGTCGGAGGCCTTAAATCTTTTGATGCTCTTCTATCCCAAGCATGTACCGCAATGACTAAAGAAAGTGCTTGAAGCTGGTAACAAAAAGAGGTGGACAACATCGATGCAAATTCAAGCTTATATAGTGAGATTTCAACTTCGGCGTATTTTGTAACTTATATGTTTCTCTCTTTGTCCGTGTGGGAAACACTGTTAGTGTTGTTAATAGCCCATCAAATCTAATTAGGGTGAACAGCGATACATAATATTTATTAAGACAATATGTAAGATTTAAGGCCTCCGGCTGCAGGCAATTGAGTTAATTTAAATTGTCATCTTATTATTATTTTTGTCATTTTAGTTCGCTTTTTAAGCAGTCGGGTATTCTATATTTTTAATTTTTTTATTTTCTACTTTTTTGAAAATTATACGTCCTATAACATTCGGAACGTCAAGACAATTCGAAAGACACCTCATTTGTCCAAATCGGTGTCTCCGTACAGGCTCTAGAGCGTAACATTGACATACAAACATAGCTTGATAAACACAATACCCTCCTTTGCGTGCCGCAGTCAAGTAAAAAAAAAAGAAAAATCGACTAGTCGGTTCTCTTCGAGCCGCTCGAAAAAATTCGAGTACTCGATTCTTTGGAGCCGCTCGGTTTTTACGAGTACTCGGTTCTTCGAGCCCAGTCAGGCTTGGCTCGCTTTTTTCGAGTACTCGAACAGCTCTACTGTATATAGGGGAGACCGGGGCTAGTTGATACAGAGGCATGTTGATACAGACGAATTATCTCGACACTGTATATATGTAGCACCTTGTGCGCGAGATATGTGAAGCTAGTTGTTCAATTCTTTACTACGATCCAGGGTACGTCTGTGTTCCTTGACGTTAACAATCCATTTTTAACTGTTTTCGTTTCTATAGAGAAAAAGTAAATAGTTGTGTTCACTTCCCAATCCGTCGTGAGACGGTACAGAGAATTTTATCACTCAAATTAATTGGGCATCACATTGAGTCCTTTGAAGGTAAGGTAATTACGTTTTGTTATTTTGTTTATATGCTCTACATTTTTTTATGGAGACGTTTGTACATAATGACTTCCTGTGGGGTACGTTGATACGTTTTCTCTGGGGCATGTTGATACAGTGTATCAATTTTCCCCGACTACTTTTAATTGGATTTTTTCCTTTTATTTCTAGAAAAATGGTTCGAAATTATACCAAAAAGACAAATCGTGGCGAAATATCTCTAGAGATTTTTGAAAAAGCGCGTCTCGCAATAGAAACAGACTCAATATCATTAAGGAAAAGCGCGAAAATATACAATATTGACAAAATGAGTTTATTAAGATATATTAACAAAAAGAAAACGGCGCCTCATGTTAAAATGGGATAATCCAGACATCTGCAAATTTTAACAGACAGTTTAGAAGATAAGCTACAGGAATACATTCTGCATTCTTCCAAAATTTATTATGGGTTAACTCCTAAGAATATACGAAGTCTGGCATATGAATTAGGTGTTGCCAATGATATTCTAATTCCCAACACATTGTTACTCAGACGAAAGTGATTAATTTTATATCAATTAAATGTCAATTATATTATTATACTAGATTATATGTCAATTAAATTTAAATAAAAATAATTTTCTATGTTTATTAACAAAATCGGTTTGGTTTTTAGTTTACATCTTTGTTCAATTTTATTCTATATTGTTGGAAAGGTATCTAGATTAAAATTTTATTTTTCAAATTTACTAGTTACGTACTCATTAAACGGATATTTTACAGATGTATCAACATGCCCCAGAGCAGTATCAACTTTCCCCGCAGTGGGGTAAATTGATACACATTGCCTTCGTCCAAATAACATTTTTTCATTCATTTTCTATGTATTTTCTCAAGTTTTCGCTTACTATATATTAAAGAGGAAGGACCAAAGTATATTTTGGAATATTTGTTATTATGTAATTAATTCAAACAAAAATGAAAAACATTGAAAACTGAAAAACGTATCAACTTGCCCCGGTCTCCCCTACCTATCTCTTACCACCAGCTATGCGTAACCGATTCGCGAACACCTATCTTTACGAACGGCGCACCTGTACACGCGATCAGCCAGCTAATGCTATTCTATAAAGGCACGGTGGCATATTGTGCGTTATAATCCCGAGAGAGGAATCCATCTAGCCGGTTCGTTAAAAGTTAACGAGAATCCGCCCCGGCCACCGGCAGCTTGTCGTGGAAAATTTCTTAGATCCGACGGTCTCGGTGGATTCGTCAGGCTCGCGTCCAGGAACGACGGCTATTTCTACGTAGAGTGCGTGTAAATTCGTGACATAGGCAGGCAGAGGGAGGGAAAGAGGAAGGGACAAACGAGAGGAGGACGGCGCGGCGCGGCGGTACCGTGTCACTGCCACCTGACGCCTGTAGCCAAGAGGTAATTACCTGTACCTGAACTCCTGGCGAACTAAGCTACCTTAAACGCACCTTACACTCGAAGCTAGCCCCCCGATCGGGAATCAAGCTCGCTATATCGCCCCGTCTAACCACCCCGAAGCCTGATTAGGGTTCGAGGGATTAAGGTTCGAGGGTCAAGGCGTAACTATGTAATAGAGTGGGTCGAATTCCGATTTTTTTTTTAACCAGTTAACTGCGTTGGACGTGTATACACGTCAATCCAAATCGCTATTGCGGTGCGGTTGACGTGTATACTCGTCAATGCGTGTCTTTAATTCCGCACTCTGTGAGCGATTTTTAAAACTAAATTCCGCAGTTAACAGGTTAAACTCGAAATGTAATAGTGCGCAAAAGTTGCCTTACGCAAGTACAAATTCAATGAAAAAAAACTTTTGAAATCGAATGATATTTGACCATCGCGCATCGAGGTCAAAGATTCAAATTTTGGGAAAAATACTCAATTTCTTAAAAAAGTTTAAAAACCTTTTCCTCGTGTTATTTACATTTACATTCCTCGTGTTATTTA
The DNA here is from genome assembly GCA_944738655.2 of Andrena hattorfiana. NCBI lineage: Eukaryota > Metazoa > Arthropoda > Insecta > Hymenoptera > Andrenidae > Andrena > Andrena hattorfiana. Next base: position 855,493 of record OX122894.2, read on the forward strand.
CATTTACATTCCTCGTGTTATTTACATTTACATTCCTCGTGTTATTTACATTTACATTCCTCGTGTGACTACATTTAAAGCTTGCTTTTGACTATGGCGCTGCATGAACGGAGGTACGTGAGAGAACTTGCTCTGAGGAGAATTCTCAAATCAAGATCGTTACCTTCTAAGGAAAAAAGGAAGGTACCCACACTCAAGTTTGATGCTCAAGATTATTTTAATATAATTGATTAGTCCTCCACAAAGTTGTCGTCGCCTCCTCTTTTGAGCAATGTTTCGAACGAGCACATTTCCCACCTGATCGAGAGCAGGTTTGTCCCGGAATGGGATATAAGAGACTTTCCATCCCACACTCAATCAGTGGAGAGATGTGTCAAGTTAGTCTCAGAATCGGCACGGAAAGTTGTGGGTTTCGAGAATAGGGATGGATTTATTCGTTCGACTTTAAAATCAAGAGGCCTCTCTTTAAAATCGAAAAAAATTTAATGTTCCCCTGAAATATTGTTATAATTAATAAATGGTTGGTGGGTTGGTTGGGTAGGGTGCGGGTGGAACTCGACCTGTAGCCACCTTCTCGTGGTGCGTTCTGAGTCGTCCTCAATTTCATATGGACGAGCCAAGAGCTGCACAGTAAATCTTTATAGAAGCTTCTCCCCCAAGCCATTTAAATAATAACTGAAATTTTATACCAGAAATGTCTTTTGATTCGGTAACTGTAAATAACACGAGGAAAAGGTTTTTCAACTTTTTTAAGAAATTGAGTATTTTTCCCAAAATTTGAATTTTTTACCTCGATGCGTGATAGTCAAATTATCATTCGATTTCAAAATTTTTTTTGCGTTGAATTTGTACTTGCGTAAGTCAACTTTTGCGCACTATTACATTTCGAGTTATAAAAAAATCGGAAGTCGACCCACTCTACTATGTACGTCCGCGTAGCCGAGTGTCGAGACAGAGGCTAGAGACCGCTAACGTCAGTCAGGGTCGGCCAGATGTAGCTCCGAAGTGTACGCTGAAAGTATTTGTTAGAGGAGCTGGGTTAGTTGGGCAGAATCCATTTCGAAGGTAGAGCTGGCGCGGCAGCTTTGACGCGCACCTGGAGCACAAAGCTACGCAGAGGAGCGTAGAAGCAAGCGGCTGGCTGTCTTTGTCGACGACGTTTCACGAGTACGAAGAGAGATCGATAAAGCGCACGTGCTCCACTCGGCCGAGAGTCCCTGGGTGGAAGTAAGTACGCTGGGACTCAGCTGTCGCCTCCTAATTGCCGGGACAATGCAACAGATGGCTTTGATCGCGATCCCTTCCTTTCCTCTCTCTTCTCGCCATTCCCTCCTCCCTCTCGCTGTATATTCTTTTATCCCTTGCGGTCCATTACCTTTTCCCGCGAGTTCGTCCGCGATCGCCTGCGTCGGTTCTGTTCCGCGGGATCGAAGAGACGCGGACGCGGTACCGGAGTTGGCGACGACAGCCGAAAAGAAACGCGCGGAATCCGTGGTGGCGAGAGATCGAGAGTGGCTGGAATTAAAGTTCTTTCCCGCGGCGCGATATGAGCGTGGACCGAAGAGCGTAGGAGCCGCGCGAGCCCAATCGGATTTTCAGGGAGGGAGGAGATTTTAATATCACGCCAGTCTAACGTAAGACCCATTTCTCGGAATTGCAGTCGTGGATCCTAATAAAGTTTGCCGGAGCGGAGCCCCACCTTTCAGGGGATCGTGGCGTTTAAAACTCGAGCGCGGGTAAATTGAAGGAGGTCGTGCCGGTCGGAAAGGAGGACGGATGTGCTCCGTAGAACTCGTTCCCGTTCTACGTCGTAAGCATATCCGCGAGGGAGGTGGAAGCGAGTGCCCGAGCTAGCGAGCGAGCGAGCACGGTACGGGGCGACTATCGCAAAATACCTCGAACGGCAACGTCGGGGATGCCGACGGTGTACCGGATATGATATCAGCCTCGAGCAGAATCCCGCTGGAAGTGTTGGACGTGCCTTATCGCGTCTGGTCCAGGCAGTCAGCCAGTGCACGAACCGACCTAACCAACACACCGAGACCAACCAACCAGCTTGACTGACTGCTCGCAGGAGTTTCGCCATCCCCCGTGCTGAGCGTTCTGCGATCGCATTTCGTGCCCGCGCACACAGCCACTCGCACCCGCACACGTGCTTCTGTTACCCTCCTCCCTCTCTCTCTCTCTCTCAGAAGAGAGTAGAAACTTCACCAAGTAAGTTGACTGCGGTAAGGTCGTAGATTCGGGGATGGAATAAACGCAGCGCGGTAAGCAGACTTACAAGGGATTCCCAAAGAAACGCGCGTGTCCGTGATGGCCCCACCATCTGTCCGCGTCGACCTTTGATCGTGTACCGAGTCGAGTGGAGCTGGCTGGTCCGAGAGAGCCGCGTAAATCTTTTACGATCTTTGGTTAAATTTCGCCCGGTGGCGAGACTGGCTGGATTGGTTTCGCGGTGTCCGTCAAACAGTTTTCTTTTGGGATGGGAGCGCGGTGGCGTTTAGGAAAACCGATCGATCGGGGACGAAGGCGGGAAACGGTAGAGTGTAGAGCAGCGGACGGTGATACGATGACAGGGCTTTGACGAGTGAGAGAGAGAGAGAGGGAGAGGCGGGCTTTTTTCCTGAGCCGTTTCCAAGGTAGCTGCGGGCTCCAGCCCGTCTAGATAACCAGTTCGGTCTAAATGTACGATTCGGACGAGAGCATACCCGCGGACTGGATATACGGGCGCCCCTATGCAATATTCCAAACTAATGCACGACGTGCCCACAGCTAAGCCGAACGCTCCCGCACCGGAGACCCGCAACGCGCTCAGATTCTCTCGCAGCTCCACCTTTTTCACCCAATCTCTCTTCTCCTCGACATAAGCGAACCTACGCGAATCTATTCTCGATGAAAATGCTCATTTATCTCCCCGACTATCGCAAAGTCGATCGTTCAATTTCGTACGAGTGAGCGAGTCGACGGTGACGTTGAAAAAAAGAGAAAGAAGGAAAAGAATAAGCTACAGGGTATCTGTTCTATTTTGCCCGTTGCGGCGTAAATGGAATGGTGTGAAAGAGAGAAAAAGCAACGCACCCTTGGCCTTGGCCTTGAGATCGAGATCGACGGGAAAGGGCTCGGCGTTGGCGGTGACGGTGACGGAAGAGGCTGGAGCCGACGGATGGCAGATAATAGCGGAGGGCTGGAGCGCAGCGACGGCAGCGGTTGCGGGGCAAGTGTTCGTCACGATGGTGGTCGTCGACGGAGTAGCGGCCACGCTCGAAACGCCGTTGCTATTGCTATTGCTCGTGCTCGAGGTCGAGGCGGTCGCCGTTCCCGTCGACGCCGACGATGCTGACGACGATTGCTGATAGCCGCAGCATTCCTTAGCTTCTTCCTTCACCTTCACCTTGTGGAGGATCGTCGTGGTCGCCACTCCATCCTCCACTTTCATGCTCGCACACGGAACTTGTTGCCTGTGTCCCTGTTCAACATTCGATTCATTGATTCGCTGATATGCTGTCTCGCGGGTGCGGGTATCTTCTACAGGCATCGCGGTTCGTTTCGTTATTGGCGTTAGGCCCGGCTAATCGTAAGACGACGGAGCCAATGGCCCGTGAAAGCAGCGCGATCCAGATAGCAAACGAGCGGCGTCGGACACGCGGGTAGGGTACGCGCGACCATCACCGCGCGCGACCACGATTCATATTTCATCGATTCCGTTCCGCGATTGCCGCGGTCGCATATTTCGTCTACGTGCTCGGCGACGAGCATCCCGTCGCGCATACCGATGACTGATTTTAATGGAACGACCGAGCGGCAGTTTTACAAACCAACGGGGATCCATCGCGATTCGACCACTCGCTCTGAATACCCAAACACGTAGCTGGACGTTCCCGAGCCAATTCCCAACGTTGGCTTCGGCCGTCGCGTTGCAGCGTGTCCTGTAGATACTTATATCTTTCCGCGAAAGCGAGGGACTACTCGCGTGCATGGAAAGGAAAAATTGCAGTTAGCAGGGATAATGTTGGATAGCTAGCGTACAGCTCGTCGAACTGTTCGCGAGCGCATTATCGTGCTTCTCCGATTTGGGCGCGGAAGGCGGAGAAGCAGCCAATATCGAGGGTAAAAAGTGGTGCGAGCAGGATTACGAGAAAGAGAATTAAATGGGAGGAAAGCGGAAAGTAATCTTGGAGATCCACGTGGCGCGCACCTCCCGCTCGCAGAATTTTATTTTATTGACGCGCAGCCCGACGCGGCGCGGCTCGGCAGCATGCTGCCTTCGGTGCCGCATGCTCTCGTTATTAACGCGAAATGCAAACGAGCCCTTCGTTTCGTCCAAGAAACGGCCCTCCGAGACGGTTAGCTATAATTTTTACTGCAAAATTCCATCGCCAATTGCCGTCGTATTTTAACCTCCCGATAAACATGCGCGCGTGGCCGTGGCCGTGGCCTGCCTCCAAATCCTCTCGCCGTTCGAACTGTAAGGACGCCGTTTATTATTTCCGAGCGTGTGCAGCGGAGCGAGCACACAGCTCTGCCGATTGCCTGGAGCGTGCAACTTTTATGGCGTATAATTCCATTGGAATTAACGCCACGACAATCGGTCCGCGTTTCAACGCCCGTATTCGCCCAACTTTTTAGACACCGAAGAAAAGTAATTATCCGGATTAATTTTCGTTAACGGCAACGAAGCGGCGCGGGGCGGCGCCGCTTTGCGAGTCACTCGCATACCTTTTACGCCCGGAACAATTACAGATAGCGAGGTCGTTAGCTCGGCGGGATCGCGCCGACCGAATCGCGATTAGAAAGCCTCGGACCCTTCGATTGCGATTCCTGTGGCGCGGCAGAAAACGAACGGGGCGAGAGGAATTTTTGGTCGCCCGCCGCCCTTCTCGCCCCCGCGATCGGCCATCGATCAATCCCCTGGGGAACGTCCGCGCGGAACGATAAAACCGTCACACTTACACGCGTTTTACAGCGGACTGGCGACACCGCGAAACAATTCGCCCAGCGCGGACTGTCGGCTTTTATTGCGGCAGATGGCTACAATAATTTTAATCGCCGTCATGGCCCATCTCCTTCTGTTGTTACAGATGTGCGCAATTTACGCGGGCCTGGTCGTCGCAAGTGTTGCGCCGCGTGTGTCGCCCGAGCGTAGCAATTCTACCTGTGTACATGCTACGAGTATGTACGCACCGATCCGTCAGCACAGCGAATCGCTGTCGATAGCGCCGGTTCCGCGTCGTCGCGCCACACCGCGCCGCTCTAAACTCTAAATTGGAAGAACCGCTCGCGGCACACTTTCCACCTAATCGAATTAATCAGTCCCCGGACTAGCGATCGCGAATCAACGCTCCGATCGATCACAGTTGCCCCGAGAGGAACGGGCGAGCCATCGGAGTTTCGAAGCCTCGGAGGACGGAGGCAGAAGGGGCTCGGGCGGGACGGACGGGACGCGCGTCTGCGGCAATTCGTTAAGACGCTTAGTTAAGCAAACAAGACCGGAACCGTTGGAAAACGATATACGTGCCAGAGCAGAAAATCCACGGCTCTGTCGCTGGTAATTGCGGCCAGCTGTGTTGCGCGCACGGATATAAACGTGATCTCACGTACGCGTTTTTTTCTTTCGGATCGCGGTGGAAATTTCGGGAGGCCTGCGGGGCTGGATGCTCGGCCGTCGAAGGGATGAACGCGCGCGAGGTGGGCGAGCGTGGAAGAGGAGAGGAGGCCGCTCGAGATTTTCGCTGGTCAGAGATAGCGGGTCCAAAAGTCTAGAGCGCGTTGAAAGGGAGGAGGGAACGAAGCTAACGGAGACAAAAAAGCATCGAGTACGTATGGATCGATCGTGGGCACGTTTTGAAGGAAACGGCTTCACCGTCGTGGCAGACTGAGCTTATGTTTATACATATGTCCTGCACATGGTACGGCTGCCTGTCGGAGAGGAGGTCGCGCGGGTGCGGAGACGCAATTTCCAATATTAGAACGGCCAGGCGAGAGGCAGCCAGCCAGGCAAGGCAACCAGGCAACCAGACCAGATGTCTACCGTACTAGTCAGACTACCGAGAGCGCGACGCCACCCGACCCGACGCGGCGCGATGCGATGCGACGTACGTTTAGCTTGCTTTCATTACAAAAATGTCACGCACAGCCACCGTGTGTCTTCTTGCTCGCGCTGCCCTTTGATGATGCGCATCCCTCCTCTTTCTCTATCTCTTTCTCCCTCTGCCTCCATCTCAGCCCCCGTCTATCCCCGTTTGTCACAGCGTAACGGAGAGAATCACCGCGAACAACGCGCGCAGGTCGCATCATCGAGGATACACCGCGGACTCGAAGAACTCTTGGCGGGTCGCGCGACGTTAAATGGATCGTGGAACGCCAGCAAATTGAACCGCGATCGTTCGATGATCTCCTCCCGAGATTCCACAGGCTTCCATCCCCGGCCTCCCTTTCATCGTATTCGCGCACTAGCGTATTCCCTCCTAGTGCTTTCGGAGCCCCTTTTCAGAATCGCCTCGATCAGCCGCGCGTTAATCTTCGCGCCTAAACTCGTTATCCACTCAGCGGCGACAGGCGTCTGGTCGAAGGCGCGCATCCGCGGTGTCTCGGCGCGCGTCCACCGTCTCCAGCGGGAACGTCCATCGTTTATACGAATAATAACCACGCCGGAGCAGACGATCCGCAGATTTAATTCGGTTTCGTTCGGAAGATGTCACGCGCAGACACGCCACGCTCGGACCAGCTTTTCACATTTTTTTTTCTCGTCACGCGTAGCCATGTAGTCGATTTTACAACTAGCCGCAACCGGGAAAGCCGGCTGGAACGTTTAAAAAATCGCAGTCCGCCGGTAAACCAGGCGCAGGACGAATTATTCGGTTTTCGAGAAGCTGAAGCGATCGATAGCTAAGAGTCGAATTCGCCCGAATACGATCGGTGCGTTGTCCCGCGCTTCGTTACTCGTCCCTTTCTATCCCCGTGGAAACACATACGCTTGGGCAATTTTGCTCTCCTAGCTGTCATGGTCGCATCGTCATTGTGGCGTCGCCATAAATGCGTTTTCGCGGCTTTCCACGTCGGTTCCGGCCCGGTCGCCCCGAACGTCACCAATCCCCTTCCAAATTTCGAATAGAGATTCGTTGTACCGAGCATGGACAACGATAAAATTACTAATTCTAGGGGAAAGCGGAGTAATTCCGGCCACTTCTATTTCTTTAAATAAAAACCGCGTAACTCGACTCCGCACGGTACTGCCACTTGTCAATGATGCGGGGAGCTAATGTTCATGGTGTCCGTGACGATAGCAGGCTTTTGTTTCAAACAAATCCGGGAGTGTTCATTTCACACCGTAATCTTATAACAGTGGTCGATTGTTAAGCAAGGTAAGTTAGTACATGGAATAGATATGAATTATTAATATTAATCTTATTAATTAGAGGAACGTTTCTACTTTCAAACTCACGTTTGGTTTTTGGTGATATGTATATTCAATTCAGTGTATTACTTCAAATATCTGAACATGAGGTGTGGAGTAATACTGGCCAAAAGTGAGGGTAATTCCAGCCAGCTTTTAACATTGCTTTTTTTCTGGCGTAGATGCCACGTACAATTCAGATATTTGTGACGAAAAAGTAGAGCACTATATTTGCTCCTTTTGCAAAAAATTCGGAAAAGGTGATAAAATGTGGTTCCGGTGCACAGTATGTGATACATATAATACACTTGTGATATATGTACTAATTAATTTTAAAATAAAAAATAATACAATTTTTTATTAATTTAACAGTTTTCCTATCTCTTTTGTGAAGAAGAATCATGGCCGGAATTACCCCACTAATAGCCAAACGACTATTTTTGTGTTATTGCTCCCAATTTTGTTAGAACGTAAATTTATGCTTTCTCGGTCATGTTAATACAAACTAGACACTTCAAACTATCAATTAATATAAAAAAGAAGTAACAAATGTGTAAGTTGTTCAAATTTGATAGCATTTACTGCTTATGTGGCCGGAATTACCCCGCTTTCCCCTAAGTTGGCGTGGAAAGTTTCGAGAAAGAGCACTCGTTATCAGCCCGGTGGAACAGGATCGATCAGCGACCAATTTAATGGGAGACATCGAACGGGGTACGCAGGTGCGCTTACGGTGCGTCCAGTTCGTCAGTGTCAGTGAAAATCGTTGGACAAACGGGTAACTGGAGTGTAGACGGTGTAAACGCGACCGATGCCTCAACGAAATGCCCGTCCGCGCCTTCGCGTAGGCATCCGCTAGTACGCGCGCGTGTCAGTGGGAAAACTGACCGGACGATTTCTTAGGGGGGCAAGCGTAGCAAACGGTTCGTCGAAGGTGGTCGCGTCGGCGTCGATCCTCTCTGAAGCGCGAAAACTGCCTGCAACACCTGACCCACTCGTTGAACGCGCGTGTGACAAGCTGAGCGGTCGCCGCGCCGGCTAAGCAGAGAGAACGGATAGAATTCGCGGAGGAGGAGGATGTGGGAGAGAGCGGCAGAGGAGCAGGGAGGTAAACTGGGAAAGACGGAGACGAAGACGTGGACAAAGACGAAGATGAAGACGAAGACGAAGACGAAGCGAAATCAGGAGAGAGAAAGATTAATAATATAGGAAAGCCAAAGCCATACCACCCTCTCCAACAAGCTTTCCTCTGCCTCTCTTCTGTTGCCAACAGTTAATCGATATAATACGTGGGTATAGCGGGCCAACGGTGGCGCGTGTCTTGCGCCGCGCCACGCCGCTACGTATGCACGCACACGCGACCGGCTCTGCGCTTAGGATACGAGCACGTTTTCGCATACCACCGGGTCAGCACCTAGCATGCATTAACGGCCACTTTACCTTCCAGACCCGTGCAGAGAACCAGCCAACCTCTCGGCCGCACCTCCCACCTCACACCTCCATTAATCAGATCCCCGATCACCCGCCGCCGAATCTTCAGCTAGCTTATCATTCCACTCGCGTTGGCGAACGTTGGCGAACCCTCGATAAACATAGGCAAACGTGTTTGTGACATTCTTACGGCTAAACGGATCAGACTGGAGTAAGTTTCAATTTACCGATTGATCAGCTGGCCATGCTCTCCCGATTTCCTTCCAGCAAACACCTTCCACGTTCTCGCGCTATCGCTGGCGAATCGCTCGATCCATGCGGGACAGAGGAGATTGCAATCAACGTAATTGGGTAAGCGACCGTATTTCGTACACAGCGTTCCACGACTTGCCCGTTTCTCCGTCTTCCTTCGATCTGTTTAGAAATCGCGGCCACCGTCTGCGGACGCGAGGAAAGGTATTATTTCATCTTCGTCTGGTGCCACCTGCTGTTTTCTCACACTTCCAGAGTCCTCGCAGGTTTTAGAGCGCCGCGAACCAATATTTGCGCCACTAAATAGCTGACGAACTAATATTTGCGTATCCCGTTCGATGTAAACGAATCCGACAAAACCGTTTTGTGAACTTTGGAAATTAGACGCGCCGCGCTTGTTTCGGAATATCGAAAGCCTACGTCGCTTCTCCCGTCCTTCGTTCGCGCCATTTTCGCTGGACGGTTGCGAAATCTTTGCGCTCTCACGCGCAACTGATGCCCGAATGGAACGTGGAAAGGCGCGGACCAGAGGCGGATCGGGCGACGAGAAAAGGCGACGCGCAAAGTTTGCGAGAGAGGAAGAGAAGCAGAGGGTGGGAATGTCGTAGCGGCTCGTTCACCTGGTTGCTGGTTAATCAGGACGAACGGCAGGATTCTGAGAAACCGATTATTGGCAGACATCGTGCGAAAGGATGCACCTGACGGTTTTCCTACTTCGGTCCTCATCTCCCTACTCCTCCGAAGAGAACTCGAGTTTCCTCGAGCAGTGTTCGGTGTTGCTTGCCTCCGTTCCGTTCGGCGGAGTGCACGGACACGTGCGCGCACGAACGCCCATCTATCTCGGAGAGAATTCTTCTTGGTGGTCGATCGTCTCGAGCTACTGTACCTCGACGGAACGACTACCTGTGTACTTGGACCACCGTAACGCAGCCTAAATACGCGCGCGTTTCGTGGCCGCGCGCATGCAACGAGTTTTTGTCGTCGAGTTAATCGTGCGCCTAATTCGATCGTGTCTCGCGATAAATTGGGAGTCGGCCGAGTGACGAGAAACGATGGAAAGAGATCCTACCTGCTGCTCGATCGGTGCTCCTCGTGCTAGTTTTCCGCGATCAAACAATCCCAAGGGTACGAGATCACGGAGCGAGGCACAACCCTTCTTCGATCCAAGTGTCACGTACGGATCTAGCAGAACTGTCGCGATCGACGAGCAACGACGCGCTTCACGATGTATCCGCGTTCCACCCAGCCTTTCCGTCGCGAGGAATTTCCAATAATGCGCAGCTTCGGTGCTCGCGAAACAGATGGGATCGAAGCGATCTCCTCGGATCGACGATCGGTAAACAAGATCGAGAACGCGGGGTGAGAACGGAGGTATTCGGCGACGAGAGCGGAGGCGCGCGACACGAGAAAACGCGAGGCACGGACGGCTGTCGCCAGCCGACTGAACGTCTCGTCGGAGAACGGGAAGAACGATGCCAGCCGGTGGAGGATGAGGACGAGAGGTGGTGGTTTGCAACCTCTACTACGCAACCTCTGCTCGCCTGAACCTGCACCGGTAATTCTTCCGTCCACCCCCAGCATCGAGCGACCGTAGGCGACGATCGTAGAACGCCGCGCCGCTTTAATCGGAATCTGTCGACGGACGAACGGCCCTCGATTTTCGCGCGCCGATCGAGGCCAGACAGCGAGAAACCCCGGAGACAAGCAAGACCGATGGCGACAAACCAACGACGAGGTATCGAAGGGAGCCGCCTATTTGAAAGTTCGCCGCGTAGAGGAGCGATCCAATGCCGCGATCGGCGCGGCGGTGTTGCGACGTAGCAAGTTGCAAGACGCCCGAAATATAGGCAACCGGCCACGGTCGCGCTCCGCGCGGATATTGTAAACGGGGCAGTGTGCTCCTGACGCGTCGATATATTCCCACGAAGAAAGCCTCTGCCGCTGAAGCTGAGAAATAGCTTGCCCCCCTCTGTTCGCCACCTCGCTCACCCCCCACGTTCCCTCTCATCCTTACGACAATGTACAGACTCGCGCGCTGTTCGTTTCAGATTTCGCGACGAGCGCGTCGGCCCTCGTTGGCCACCGGAAGGAAGAACGTAAGGGGACAATCCGGTTTCGCAAGCCCGTGTGGAGCGTGCCAACCTGTTCGACGTTCGGCATCGATCGATTTTAGTTCCGGAGGATTTGATGCATGGTGCATCTGTCGCCTGGTGCACGCTCGCGCACGCCTTCAACTTGAGCATCACCGGCTGTATTAGCACGAGCCGTCCCTGTCCATGTGTCCGTGGGCGATCTCTCTGTTTCTCTCCTCGTCCTTCTCTTCCCTGTTTACTCGCACGAATTCATGCGCGGCCGCACCGACACACGCGCGCCACTCCGTCGGCCTATTATACGTATTATTAGCACTCAGTCACGGCCCTGTCATCGCCACGCACACTGCTATAGGTGTGCGCGCCGAGATTCCCGAATAACTCGCGACGTCTTGCTCGCTAGGCTTCTTTCGCTAGTCCTAAATATTCGACCGGTAATACTTACCTCATTTCCGAAAGACGAAAGGCGGTGATTCTCGACGGCTTTTAATTGGTGCGGGGAAAAAAGCTCGCCGCGGCCCGATCGTGGCTCGATAAAGCCACGAGAAACAGCGTTGATTCGCGTGGAACGGGTCGAACGTAAAGTTGAATTTGTACAACGGGCAAGCGTAAGTTTAGCCGGACGGGTGATGCACGCCGTCAGTCGCAGACGAGACGCGGCCGCGTTTTACACGGCGATCGAGCGGAACGCGCCTCCATGCGCATTCGTAATTTACGACTTATCGGCCATGCACGGGATAATTTTCGCGCTTGTGAAAATTATACCGACGTGGCCTGTGCTTGTCCAACAAATTTCCTCTCTCTCTCTCTCTCTCTCTTCCCACAACCCGGCTTTCGCTCTCTCGCCCCTCTCGCTCGTCCCTTCCCTCCCCTCTTTCTCTCACCCCCTGGAAGTGACGCAAAATCGTGCTCTCGACGTGGGCTGGCTTGTACCGAGATGTCGATACCACGAGGAGCGGATGTCAATAGCACGAAGTCACTCCTCTCGCGAGAGAGAAACCGCGTCAGCCGATTTTACAGCGCGGAACCGCCACGGAAAAGCGCGCAACAGCCTTACCCCCTCGTTCTCATCGATTATTTCACCAACGATCGGACAACCTTCGAAATCCTGCGATCGACAAGCTGCGAAAAAAAAAAGGATATTCCGGATACCCGAAACCTCCTCGCGGTTTCCACCGCGATCGTTTTTTCCGCAGGTCTCCTCGTCGAGGTAACGGGCACGCTTCAAACGTGCTTTAACGTCACTTTGCATCGGTGGAAGGCGGATCCCGCTGTGTCTTTGGCACCGAGACGCGGGCAAAGCGTGCAGCACACACGACTACAGGGTGAGAACGAGAGTATCGCGCCTTCCAAATCTCTTTCTGTTGTCCGGTCGCTCCTTTGCCACCCTAATTTGAAATTCAAGAGGTTTCCAAGCAACAGGGGGGTAAATTGGCTTCGTTGTGTTCGACGTGGATAAAGAGCACGCGTTGTGCAGCCGCAAAAGAATGAGGCTGGTTATCGAATAGACAGGTGAACCGGATAAGGTTAAACAGCTGTTTCCACCTTTCACCGAGCCACTAGCTTAGCCCGGGCTTCCTGGCTGTTCCCCTCGTAACTGCGTTATTCTGCTCGGACGCGTGTCGCGCGACACCCCCTCCGCCGTAACCACATTACCAAACTGCGGATTGCAGTCGCGCGAAGAATCCTCGGACAAACAAAACCAGCGAAACATGTACATACACCGCGCCGGCCCGTTGACAGAGCACGCGCGCAACTACCCAACAGTAAATACAGCCTTGACCTGACGTCGATTGCAAAACAGGTAGATGGAGTTTGATTTAAAATTCTCCCTTGGAAATTTCAACGAGGCCCCGCGTTATCGATATTTCTTGGAACGGCGTGCGCGATAAACGCGTGGCGTGTCTAAGCGAGGCATAATTAACGCGCGAGCCGCCCTCGAAGAGAGAGATTCGCGCCCTATCTAGGATTTTATTTCGACGACTCGGAGCCTCGTCGCGAACAGGGAGGGATAGGATGGAACGAGATGGAACAGGATGGAACGGACAGAAAACAGCTGAGGCGCAGCTGGTTTCTGGCATCGCGACGGCTGGCGTCTTCCACGCCGGGAACACCCTGCCCCCAGCCTGTGTATATGTACACCGCTGACGTGTGTGTATAGCACAAACCGTCCCTGGTAGAAAGCAGAATCGAAATCGATTCTTAAAAAACATTTTTAGAGGACGTAATAACAAACGGGGCCGAAAAATTCGGCGATTCGTGCCAACCGCGCGCTACTGGCTGCGTAGAATGAAAAGCTGAGTAGCCTTGCGAAGAATTTTCTTAAAACAATGCTGGGCGAGAGCTGACACGCGTCGATCCCGACCGGTTCGCAGAATTCAATTTGTTGGTCCGATTTTAAAGAATCGGGCAACGCGCGAAACTATAAAGCTGCTTCGAACGTATCTGTAGCGCACGTGTTGCCGTGTCCGGACAAGTTGCTCGTCCTTCCCTTCCTCCTTCACCCCTCCCCCCACCCGCCTCCTCCGCGGAAAGAAACCTCGTGAATCTTTTCCAGACGCCAAACGGCGAACTATACTTAGAAGGGAAATGTTCCACATGCCGTGGCCCCCTCGCTATCTCGTGACTATGAATTCTCGCGGATAGCTTACTCTTAGAACACCCTGTACTCATTCTGGCCATCTATCGTAGGATACGCGTCGCGCGCTTTACTCACCGCTATCGATTACGGAATGATCAACTCTGCTACAGTGTATAAACAGTGCTTTATTCATTATAATTCTCAGGCTTGCGATTTACAATGATGCGATCACGTGAACAGCTACTCTTGCGTGTCTAACGATCGAGACATTCGATTCACCGATCGTTATCGACCGAGGAACATCGGTTATTGTCGGTCAACGATTATTCGCGGCAACGCTAATGCGTCCACTTGTCAGACTTTCTTCGAACCCTCTTGTTTAGCGGCTGTCTCCCTTTCTCTCCCTCCCCTCCCCCTCTCTCGCTCGCGCTTTTTCTTTCTCTTTGTTCGCTTAATCTTTCCTGTATATTTGCAGATCGAGCACTTTAACCAGTGTCGGACGTGCAGGGGGAAGTGTCGGCGTTACTGTGACCGTTGGTGCTCTCCGTCGACGAACTATCGTTGCTTTTTATTCGTCGCTTCCGCAGCTTCGCGAACTGAAACTCCTCGACCGGCACTGTACACCAACAATTGAAGTGGTCATTAGTTCATCATCGCGTAATCACGAGGCGAATGTCGGGAGTGGGGGGACGATCGTACACCCGGGAACGATCGGGAAATAAAACGAAGCAACTGCGTCTAGCGAAATGCGAACGAAAGACATTTTATATTTATCGAAAACTATTCCTAAATTTCATTCCATTACACTGTGCAACTCTTACGTTACAGCCACGGTATCGACATCGTTTTAAACCGCCCGATCGGTCGTTTCTCCGATATGCCTTCTGACATTTTATCGAATCACGTACTATGGCTGTAACATGTACATCGTATAATATTAACAACGAGCAGAGGAAGATTAATCTTATGTTTCTAGCGAACAACGACGCGGAGTAATGCCACGCGGTTTATTGGTACATTGTACTTCCGTGCGGATATCATCGTTAATGGTAGCTCTCGAATTTCTTTGAGGTTACATCAACTCCGCTACGAGCAACTGCGAGCATATACTCTTAGTATATAGGAAAGACGTAATTCTAACTCCTTTCACAACGGAGATCACGGCGTTTTCTATTCACCGACTTTTCTTATCACAACTTAGCTATCAAGATGGACTAACATCGTTTAAAACTTTTGCTCGTAATCTCCACTTTATAAAATCCTAGTACAATCGACATCGATTTACAACCATTTTATTTCTTCGAAATTATAATATTACCAAGGACTTCGATCGAACAGAGCGAGGAAGAAACATAGAAATATATATGTATATATAAATGATCTTTTAATAGAAATTAAAAAAATATAACACAAGTCTCCGGTATAGGCAGTTAAAGAACTCTTAATATTTCAACGATAAATTATCCATTCGCAATTTACGTAAACTCATTGCATAGCAATACGATTACTTGTAGTGCAAGTTTGGTTACCATCGGAATCTGGATCTCGGTCCATAACATTCTGAGGCGCGCTTGGTAATGGGACAATTTCAGGCTCGAGTGGTTTTACAGCGCAATCTACATCCTCGACGATTACTTCTTCTGCCAAACTGCTTCTTACTGCCTCTGTATTAACAAAACATGTGATTCCAATAGACTATGTTTTCGAGATATTATGTCGCGCAAATTATTTATATATATATGTACATCTACCATTGAAAGCTTGGGGGTATTGCTGGCTCAACTTGTTCTTGACGATACGTATCCTCTTAAAGATATAATCCAGATCCTTCTTCATTTCTACCAACAATGCCGTATGTTTCTTAAATTCGCTTCCTGCAGTCTTTAGCCTATTTATCGACAACTGATTGCAATTGGTTAACATTTCGTTGGTCTTTTCAAACCTTTGCAGCCTACAAAATTAATGGAACCGATAAACAACAGAATCTTGTGCGCGTAAATATCCTAAGACACGAAATAAGAGTCTTACATTTGCTTCTGAGCCCTTATCATAGATTCTACGTCCTGTTGGTCGACGATACCAGCCAAACCTTGCACAAATACCTCCGGCGCGGTATAATTCTGGAAGCATTCGAAGCTTCCAGTATCCGATTCCGGTGTGCCTTGAGCTGTTGCCATTCCTTTCACGTTTTATATCGCGTAATTATGATGTATAGCATTAGCCTCGTACAGGTTCGTTGTCACAATCATCGTCTCTGCCGATGCATGCCGATCTGACGCACGAGGAATTCCAACATTTAATTATCTCGTTTCATGACGATGGCAAGAGACCGCAAGAGACTGGCTCGGTTCATTTATCAATCGAAAATTCGAAAGCATCGAAAGTGATCGAAAGCGTCCACTTCTTCTTAAATGTATGTTTACAGCAGTTAATAAGAAAGACTTGAAATGTCCCTAGATCCAACGGGTGCAGGTTAGTAAATTCCCTGCTGTATGGAGGCTTTTGACGCGAAACGTTGTTCTTTTTCCGAAGGAAATTGATAGCGAATTCGGACGATCGCACTGGTGCGCACTGAGTGCGACTTTTAGCCAATTGGAAGCGAGAAAACTCGCACTCAGTGCGCACTAGTGCAGGTTGCCGAATCTGCTATGAGATTACAACTGTCAACTGTGTGCGAAATTTGATGAATGATGAAAGCATGTGTAATATTGCACGTATTTTCTGCGTAAAAAACCTTGTAGTATTATTTTCGAGATTATACAAGTTCCTATGAATCGCTCTTCGTCTGTTACAGGATTTGTGGATCATTTTTTGTTGACAGCGGGGGTAGACACGGGTAATGCAGCGCGCTGTATACCGACACAATCTGGCCTGAAACATGGGTTTGGGGAATACGTTGTCGTACTTATAAGTATATCTTCTATATATATAAAATTGAAATGAAATACCACTGATAATCACGATTTCTCAGAAACCACTGATCCAATGACCATGAAATTTTGTAGTTAGGTTCCTCTCGGCCCCTCGGTACTCGCTAAGAAATATTTTTAAAAAACTCCCTCCCCTTCACCGAAAAACCATATATAATATAATATAATATGTATATAGGTTATGTACGTTATTGCGACAAACCTAAGCGCGGTTCTTAGGTCCTAGAGAGCTATCGTAGCACCAGTTACATATCGCATATCTCAGGATTTTTAATTATTATTATTATTATTATTATTATTATTATTATTATTGTTAATCATTATTATAGTTTTCCTTCTCTTTTCTTTTTCTGTTATATATATATATACTTTGGACAGTCATATTATTAGATATCAACACAATCTCGTTGAATCATGACCAGAGCGGGCTGCATTGAACCTTCCCCTTTCGAATGAGACCTCACCCATGGATCTAAATCGATTCATGTTTGCGTTCTCCAAAAAATATTTACGTTGGAAGTAAGGTCTATTCTATACCTCGCCTGTGGTTCTAATCTTTTTTATTGCCTAAAATACGTATTATAAGTCGTGCGATTATTAATCGCGTATATTTCTGCTTCACAGGTATGGACTTTTTACACGAAGTGCGTTAAAAGCTATTTCGGATCTACCTAAATTATGGAATACATACCACATGCATCTTCTATATTTGATTGTATTGCATTTCACTTATTTCAATAAAACGCAACTAAGTGATAAAAGAGTATTATTATTTAACGAGCCTTCCTTCCACTACTTACTCCTTCCGATTCCAAGCCATATAAAAGACATGCTAAAAAAGAACACCTAAAATGATCCTTCCACACTGAGCTGCTTTAAAAATCTTTACATTAACGCACTGTTTTAAACATGCCGTTCTCTACTTACACATTGCTCTAATCTTAAGGACCAATCGCCTTATGATCACGCAAAATACGGTAAGTATTCAGGTAAGGTATTGAGCGCCCCACGAAAACGCAACAAAGTTGCAAAAGCCAAAATTTTTTTCAACATTGTTGCAAATGAAATTGGGGTGTTCGAGAAATAAAATCCCGGTTTGCAACTTTGTGCGTTTTTGTTAGAAGTCAAGTTTCGGTTTGCAACTTTGTGCGTTTTTCGCGAGAAGAGGGTTTTTGCAATGATAATACAGTTTTGTATAGTATTTTTGTCTTTATTTTCTTTAAAGAATGTTGGAAATGTTACAAAAAGTGTACAATCATGTACAAATGATTATTGATGTAAGTATATAAAAAATAAATATATTTTTGCTTTTAGTCAAAATCACTGTCTTCTTATGTTCATTGTTGAGGTTAGCAGCTTTCCACCATTTGTTCCACTTCAAGTTGCTGTCCACGGAGAAATATTCCCAAGTTTTATCTATAACATGAAGAAAAATATATTTAATAACCTGACTTGTGTATTATAGAAAATACGCATAAGTGTTACAACATAATTTCATGTAAGACGAATAAACAATTAAATTATCTTTAATATCTTTAATATCATTAAGTATCAGCAAAGTACGCAGAAATCGTATAAAAGATACGACAGGTAAAATCCCCCCCCCCCCCCCCCATAAGCATGACTCAAGTATGAAAGAAGCAAATTCCCTTTAATTCATGGAAAAAAATTAAAAAAGTTCACATGCAAAAATTGTGAAATCAACTTTGCTAATTCCAATTGTATTCTCGTTCTCCGCTCGAACACTGATTCCTCTGTCACTTTCTAGAGACGCGGTAGCGTCTCGACGCCAAGTACATGTTTCAACACTCTGTTTATACTTGACGTTCCTTTATTGGCCACAAATCAATTCAGTGCTCAGATTTTCAGCTTCGGTTCTAACTAATTAGCGGGCCGTATGAAGATCATTTTACGATGGAAGATAATAAAAATTTGGTACAGACTAATTTGAACGAATCAAAGTCGGTAATAGATTAAGAGAGACCCGGAGAATTGAAAGAAACTTAATTGAAGCAAACTTATTCAATATTATATTTATTTGCAAAATACACACCACTTTATTCTTATCCCGGGGTCGCAAATACGCGTGCGCGCAGTAACTGCATGCTTGATGTATTTGAAGTGGGAGAATTCTAGGGAATCTTAGAATGCGCCACCAACGCCACCAATGCACGCATTAACTGACACGGAACGGTTTTCTCTGCAGTCTATGCACTCGATGCGCGAAACGGAGCAGACCCCTTATAGATCGGTCGAAGGTTCATTCGCCGTTGCGCCCAGTTGCGCCTATATCGATATAATCTGGAATCAATGGCAGAAACGTTATCGAGTATGCGTAAAGTCGAACTGAGAAATGTTTGCACCGAGCAAGCGTAATGTTCCTTCTCGCGATTTATTCGAATAAAACTTTGAATCAGTATTTCCTACTATTGGAATAGGTAGATTGATCGAACAAACAAACATGCTTCACCTTCAACAGCTGTTCGAAGTCAAATGTTTTCAAGTTGGTTGATAGCGTCTGGAACATTCAAATTTCCACAGTGACTGTTGTGTCTCGTACCGAAGCTTCGGAAATCTTGCGTGAGAAATAATAATCCTGAAGATCTAGCACGTGCGTTTCTCGAGCCGGAATGGCACAAAATATAAATCCGTTTTATTCGTCTCAAAACACACCGAACAAAGCCACTGAGGAAAAGCAGAATGTACCAAAAGACAATCATGCAGTTAGTAAACGGTACGCAAGCTATGTATATGGTACTCAAAACCGAACCTACTCACCGAATTTATCGCCGGATGTTTTCCGTCGTTATCCATTCATCGTGCGTTTACCACGTCTTTCTTAATATACCGTGCAACAAGCATATTTCTCTCAGTTACTATTTCGAGTCGCATAACCTAGTTGCAATGTTTGGGCGAATATTTCGAAGTTAGCTCGACCCCAAACTGCATGTCTCCAATTATGGAGAATTATCTAGACGAGTTCTACGGTAGTTTAACTTAAAAGTACATAATATTTAGTCACGGTACATGCAAAGATAAATTTATACGCAGATTGCAAAAGGAACTCATGGTTTTGATGATGAGTACAGAAAAGGGTGTCTCCGCCTTCCCGGATGGGGAAAATCTGTTTAAATGGATCGGGACTATCACAGGACCAAGAGACACGGTATTAACTATCTTATAATCACAGCGATAATAGACACAACAGATATCGTGTCAGGTGTAAGAGTTCTATATTGTTTCGTCATTATTATTACAGGTTTACGCTGGTCTCACCTACAAATTGACTTTGGAATTCCCTCATAGTTACCCTTACAGTGCCCCGATAGTGCGTTTCGCCACTCCCTGTTTTCATCCGAATGTAGATGCAGGGGGTAATATTTGTTTGGACATACTAAAAGACAAATGGAGTGCTTTGTACGACGTGCGCACCATATTACTATCTATACAATCTCTTCTTAGCGGTGAGTGGGTTTTAATTTACCCATAAGGTAAGGGTAAGTATAAGTATAAGTACAAGTATCGTTTGAATTTGCAGAACCTAACAACGAAAGCCCCCTTAATCCTCAAGCTGCAAAGCTGTGGAGCGATCAGACAAAATATAAGAAGCATTTAACAGAAGAATATCACAGAGCTCTTAATCGCGATCAACAAGATTCATGATAAGGCCACTTTTTTAATCCCCCTTGGCTGATTTATTATTTTTACTTTGGTCAATGTTACAATTAAGTATAAGGCATGTAAAGACCTGCTGCGCCGAACTTGGGCACTTTGTTACGAAAATTTAATTTCCTGGTCCGTTGTTTCTCAACGATACGCTGTATCGCATAAAGAATCATGAAAATCATTTTTTGCATCGTTCATTATAGTCACCTCTGTCGCGTAATATCGTAGCTCTCTTTAAAGTTGAACAGAAATTTGTATCATGATTTCCAGATTGTATATGCGGATTAAACATTTTTGCATCCTCAATTTATATCAGAAATGTTTATTTATTTTTTACTCTTAGTAATATATATGTATATTACAATAATTGACTTTTTGACATATTTTAACATTTCTCGTACGTACCAGCTACATCTGACATTACGTCACTCATTATTGTATAATTCGGAAATAAATATTTTAAACATTCGTGGCTCTGTATTTTATTACAATTCCTTGAAACGATCCGCTCGAGTTGTCAAATGGGCGTTTAAAGGCAAGGTCAACCTCTTAATCTTGGGTGGTTTTCTAATAATCGCACTCCGGTTACATTATCAGGCGTAATGAAGAAATTATTGTTAGTAACTGTGCTACGAGTAAAGTAGCAACATCGGCCGCGTAGAAAAGTTGAAAACCTCCATTATTTGTACATTCTGCGGATTGCAGTGTTACAGTTTCGAGCGATAAAACGTTAAATTGACGAATGATAAATTTATTCACGCAGGAAGAATACGTACAAGGAGATGGAATAAGAATGAATTACATAAAAGTAGACACAGGACACCACGCAGTTCTTTTTGTACCTGTCGGATTCGGGGGGGTGCAACACTCAAGAATACAATGACAAATTAAACAATAAACTCATCATACTTGCCTATTATGTCGTTTCGTAGGAACTGCCGAAATGGGTTTCCAGCATTGACCACCAGTTTGATGAAAGCATTATCAGAAATTTTCTTTATTAGGATATCGTAATAGCAGAAAAGTATCTGATCAAGAGTTAACGCGTACCGATTACGCTGACCGATCTTTATCGCTTTGAACGTACGTAAATTTATCTTTTCCAGCGAAGAATGAAGTGAGTATGAATTGAGGTGTTGCTCTTTGCGACAACGTAATCGCACAGGAACGAGTGGGTACCGCAGTTTTCGGGTTTGTCCCAACAAGACCTATCCTACGAATATCTGATACATGGCCGGATCGGTTGAAGCGCCCAATAATCGACATCTAAGGCGAAGAATATTTCCGAATCGTTACTCGGGAGGCCTGGATTCATGATGGACACGTGTGACAATAACCAGGGCAATTTGTGCAAGGAATTCCTTCGAGTGGCTCCACTTTGAATGTCCATGGGAAAGAAGACTATATGGTGAACCATAATCGTTGGGTAAAAAAATAGTATGCTACAGAATGTCTCGTAAATAAATTAGTCTATTACCGATTCGCTTCTTCGTATTCATACAGGTTGAAGATTTTCGAAAAAGCGCCTCACATGTCACACAGCAGACATTTCCTGACAACTTTAACGGCCTGGCAAGTAGTTTGCTATCTTTCGAACGGAATGATCGACGAAGCGTCCCATTGAAGCGACAATTGTTATCAACATTTGTACATACTTATGGAAAATAAAAATGTACAAATACAAAGGTGCTCGAAGGACAACATGTTTGATAATCGAGTGTATGTTTATAAATAATTGGAAGCGAATTTTACCTATATAACGTATGCGTTACCCGGGCCGTTTCAAACGTATCGAAGCGTTCGCAATAGATTTAGTATCGCGTGAGCGGCTCTCTCAAGTAAAGCGGTCGTCAGCCATGCTCATGAAATTATGTCGCTGTTTCGGCAAGAAAATATCGGCCAATCTAGGTGCCGAGTCTGTCGGAATTGCTCCCCACGAAGGAAAATTCTTTTTCACGGTAGTTGACAGCCACGTTATGGAGGTAACGCAATTTTACTTTATTCAACACTACCATAGAATCGCAGCAACAATTGGCGAATCGTTCCACAGGAATGAAAAGTTAACGTAAACGGTACTGGTATCAATTACTTCAGAGTTGGGACCGGTGAACATCCAGTAATGCTGCTGCCTTCGTATATACGTATATGTATATGTGGGATCAGCCCCATAAAGAAGGAGACCGGAATAAGAGAGCTCGACGAAGATTGGTGGTTTTGAGTACCCATCGCTCGAGGTCTTATTTTTCCGTGGCTCCCGACCATGCGGTCGAATTACGAAACCTATTTCTAAAAGAGAGTTAGGTATTAGACCTGTAATTTATTTGACTATTCAAATATTCGAAAAATTGGAATACTTGGTTTATATGGAAACCGAGACTTTCAACCACACCCTGTTGCCGACTGCTCGTCGTCGGTAACTCGGTGAATGTGGTGCTGCTATCCAAGTAGCATGGTATCACTTATCGTTGAAGGAGGTAACGTAGGATTTATGTAAAAGTGTAATATTCGTACACCGTTCGCGATAAATTTTGTTCTGAAAATATCGAATAAAGGATAGTTGCGTTGAATTGTTACAACTATAGGACGGAGTAAAAAATTGGTAATATGTGTACAGTACAATCTCCCTAAAGGCTCGCTGGTCGGGACCGGCGTTGAGCCCGTATCGTGAGCAGAGCCTTAATTCCGAGCGTTCGTTTCTTCCTTCTTTCTGGTGAGATGGAACGCTTTGCATGCGCAACGGGCGTGCGGGACCGTGTCTCGCTCTCGCCTTCGCCGGACAAGAGTGAGATAGAAATGGTGGAGATAGCGAAAAGCCCACATCGTGTACACCAAACCGAGCCCATCGGGAGACAATACTGTACAGTAAATCCTCGTTATCAGCCCGTTTCTACCATGCGTTAGGAGCCCGGCGACTATCCCCACCATTTCTTGGAAGCCTGCGGACGAGAGTGAGAGACCCGACAACGAGCGAGAGCTCTGGGTTAGGAACTGGCCGCGCGGAATAGTGTCCACAACGCGTTAAGAGCCCGCCGCTAGCCCCGTTCGTCGGGCAGGTAACGAGGATTTACTGTATTCCCTTTTTCGAATGTATGAAAACATTAGAATATAATGTTCGGCGGAGCCCTAAGCACATTTATCGATTCGTAGATAAATCGTTCGGCCTCTGAGGGGTCACTAGCGATTACGTAAGGAACCCGCGTCACGAACAACATTGCAATACCAACTGAAATTATCCAATATACTTAGCATACGTGCTACTCTATACGATGTTACAGGTAGGTGGTGGCAGGATTTAAAACCGCAAGTGGAGGGTCTCGATAGAAAGAAATTTACAATAATCACATGGAACCCGCCTGGCTATGGCAAGTCCAGACCACCTGATAGAACCTTCCCCGACGATTTTTACGAACGCGACGCTGTACAAGCCTATAACCTAATGAAAGTTTTGGGTTACACGAGGTTTTCATTGATGGGATATTGCGATGGCGGTGTATTTTCCCTGATACTCGCTTCGATGTTCCCCAATAACGTGCGAAGGGTGGTAGTCGTTGGTGCAAGCGCCTATATAACACCGAAAGAAATGGAAACTATCCAGAGTACTACAGTTTTACTTTCTCTCACTACGTGTACATATATCCGACATTTGCTCGGGCCTAGCTTTAATAAACTGACTGATCCTCTTCTACGCGCGGCATTCGCGTAGTCATAGTACACGCAACATAGAGAATTTTTCAGAGGAAGCGCGAGACGCAGGGGTAACTTCCAATATGAACAAATGTCGAAGCGAAACAGCGACTTCTACAAAAAATATCTGCCGACAATGAAATGTCCCACATTGATCATTCACGGGAGGAAGGATCCAATAATCCTTGGCGAGCATGCGGTTTATTTGAAAGAGCACATACCCGGAGCAAAGTTCGTGTGCCGTTTCCGTTGGCATGGCGTAAACTTTCTCCCCCGAATCACACACGGATTCTCCTCGTTTCAGGTTGAAGATTTTCGAAAACGCGAGGCACCAGCCGCAGTTAGAATACCCCGATCAGTTCAATGAACTCGCCACACAATTCTGAACCGAGTAATGCGAATTTGCGCTTATATTCTTTAATGGGATTTCTGGTTAAACTTGGTCGACGGAGTGCATTTTTATCGAGTGCTCGGGTACAGTGGAACACTCGGATACTGAATGCATGAGGCAGCATAGAGGGCACACGTGGGATAACCGGCACGAGAATCAAGAATCGAGACAGAGAAAGGAGTCGCGATACCATGTGGGCGACAAAGTCTTTTCCGTAGGTTCGCTCGGCTCGCAAGACTTTCCAAAATCCTCTCCAACTTATGCGATACTCGATTAAAGGTCGACCGACATTCGTCCGAACCGCGTAAATATTCATTACTTTGTCCTGAAAACGTTCCGGATTACTTCCCAAGCATGTCAACCCAGCACTGTTTACACAGCTACCGGTATCTTACGTTCATTTCGCGGAATGCCACGATTATTTCGACCAAGAGAGACTGACTCAGCCGACTCGTACAGCCAAAATTTAGCCGCCTGAAATTAAGATAAAGAAGCAGTGATCGGAATTTAAAGTACATTCCTACGTAGCTGTACCCATGCGGACGTCGAGGACCGCCCATTCGAAACAGCCGCAATGCGCTTCGGACGAAAATCGATCCTCTCCCCGAACTCGGCTACGCCCCGAAACATCCATTTGCCAGAAAGTGCCGGCACGCTTCTCTCTTACTCGGCGAATTTCGTCAGAAATCTCAATGGCAAACCGTTAAGTTAGTTTACCTTATTCGTGCGTGAATTTGGGAAAATCGAGACTTGGCCCGAAGGGAGCGTCTCGGTGCAGCGGGTAGCGCAGAGCTTCTGGATTCGCACCGAGAAATCCGTTGCGCGTGGATAGAAAGTGGTCTTGTGCCACTTATTATGCGAGCGCCTTTAGAGTCGAGATGAAAAGCAGCGCGCGATCGGTCAGAAGCATCGCGCGCGTATTCGCGGAACACTTTTGCTCGGAGCTGAATCCTTCCAGTTGCGAATTCATTAGCCGTTGCGTAACGGAAAGGTTCGAGAAAGCAACGTCCACCGAAAGCAACCCCCCAGGAACTCTAGTAACCCTCGAGTAGCATACTCGAGTCAGCCACTGGCTTGCATCGTACGTGTCACCTGATCGTCAAGGCGATCAACTACGATCAAGTTTCTCTCTTCGCGTGCGACGCAAAGTCACTCAAAGCGTCCACACTCGTTTATCGTAGGAGTATAAAAGGACATACGTAATTGCGTTCGAAAGTCAAAAAACCAAGGGAAATGTTGTAGAGTAAACACTTTCGCGAGGTATATACCGATCGATCTATCGGTACGAGTAGCCAAAGGAAACTGTTAAAGTTTAAAGCGGAAAAAAAAACGCATCGACGCGTATAATGCAGCGGGTGTGGCCATATATGGACAGACCGCTTCGCGATTCGATCAAGCGGACCTGTCCTTATTCTTTTCGTTCATTCCTCTATCGTCTTCCCACCTTTTACTGGGTGCATCGAAAGAACTCCTTCGTAACGCGAATCTCGCGCTAATTTATGCTCGATTTTCATACATCCGATGACGATTATTGTACGCGCGCCGGTTTCTTACAGAAAGCCTGCATGCTCGTGGAAAGAAGAAACAAGTGGAAGCGGTAGCTCGAGGCAAGAGTGCATATGCATGCGCCCAAATCCTACATACGCGATCGCATGTGACAAGCGGGTACCTTAAAAAGGACGATCGTTCCGCCGGTATCGGACTTTTGCCGGATCTTCGCAAACCATGTCACGGAGGATCTCGCATCTCTGCACGACCCGACTACCCGAGCGAGCATCCTCCTACCGGCGATTTTCTTTCGGATAAACGCGCTCGGTATCCGAATATGTAAATGCTTCGCCCGTTTTGGAGGCACGGCATCGAGTCACGATGACATCACTGCGAGCTGTTACTTAATATCCAGACTGTCGCGAGATCGGGTAGTCATCGGCGACGTAACAACACCGTTTCACAAAATGATCCCGCATTTCAGGCGCGATATAGAGTCTACACTATAGAGTATAGACTGTAGCCCAATAAATCTGTTGATTATTGTTAATTTCTCTAGGCTGTGTATGTACTTTTCATTTCGAAATACCCACCTGAAATCCGTACCGATGCTTATCCTTGTTGGAAGAGACACGAGCCCAAACAGGGAGAGGAAATCAGAAAGGCGCGGAGCGAAAAGAGAGCGAGAAGAAGGACTGCGTGACTCACAATCAGATTTCGAGCCTACCGTTATCGACTCGCTTCTCCCTGACGCGAGTCCACGGCTTCGTCGCGATGTACCCACTTACCGTCGCGTCGTCCGCTCCGTCGCGGCACGCTGTCCTCCCAAGTAGAAAACCGCACCATTTACGGCAGCTTGCGGCTCCGTTGTTGCCCGCTTGCAGGCCAGCATCGCTGGAGATTGTTCGAGAAAGTGGTCGCGCGTCAAAATCTTGGCCTCGATACGACTCCGACAACCCTGTCCCCGAGCCAATTATCCAGAACTCCTAAAACATCTTACGAGCCAATGCGTCCCCCAACGATTTCGCGGTTCTCCCATATCGCCCATGTTTGGAACAGCCATGAATCGATTCGTCGCGATACCGCTGTAGGAGGGTAGGGGTGGTGGTGGTGGTTAAATATGTCCAAGGGTGAGCCGTACCGCGCACGAGGCGCTACTTTCGAGGGTAGCAGTTGCGGTAATTGAGACGCATCGATACGGATATACGCTCGCGGAAATATTTAGACGTACCTGTCCTGCACGACATCCTCAGGATCAATAAAAGTTGAGGCGGGGCAAGGCCTGGCCTGCTCGTCGTTCCGACTCGGTTCTCTCGGCGCGGTGTGGCGCGGTAGTTTCGAATCGCTCGAGCGATGCGAGCAATCTTTCGATTCTTCTGTTCGTTCGCGCGATCCACTCAGGCACCCGTCAATGGGAATAATAACGAGAATTGTAGTTGCCCCGATCCAATAATACACCCTCCATCGATCGAAATATTCCCAAGTTGATAACGTCGATAACGTCCATTCGTTTCCATCGCGAAGGAAAGAATCGGATACGTCCTATTCAGGCTCAAAGTCTCCAGAATCTTACTACTAACTCACGCTTAATCAATGGGAATAGCCTTTTGCTACATCTCCAGGTAACCCTCGAAACGCGAAGGGGTTCGCATGACATAACACATAAAAACGGCCAACCCCTAGATCGATAGCACCGCGACTCATAACCACCCTGTCTTGACATGCGTAGAAAATGTTGCGTTCGTTATTGTTTCCAATAGCCAACGCCCAGAAATAGTCACGGTTAATTGACGGCACCGTCGCGACTGTAAGCAGAGACCAACTATGCTCGCCAAAGTTTTGACAGAGCGCCGTCAAACAGACCGGTTCCAGCAAATTGCACATCGATCGTTGGATGATACACGATTATCGAAGCGATATTCGATCCGTGTTTGTGACTCACCCTTATCATGCATGAAACAAAGCGGTCTGATAAGAGATAAATAACGAGGTGGGTACTTTTTGAAAACTTTATACGATATGATTCTCGGTTTGGTAAAACAATTGCGCATCTCGCGACAACCATCGCTCCTTGCAAGGCAAGGACGTTTGAACTTGACGCAAATACCGAGCTCGAATTTGAGTTTTTACGTGGCTCCATTGATTAAGTGTTATTTAACCAAGTAGCCGCATGGATAGATGTACCATTAATTATTGAAATGGCACGGCCTAGCCTGTTATATACATAGGTAGGGACGACACGGTACCTCCTTCTTCTTTTTCGTCTTCTTCTTCTTCTTCGTCTTCTCCTTCTTTTTCCTTTTCTTTTCATTGACATAGGAACGTGCGCGATGTCTCGATCCGTTTAAATTGGACGTGATGTCACCGAGCGTTTATATGTACTCTCGCGGACTCGTTTAATGGCACGACCAACGAAGGACAATGAGAGTCGACCGTATCCTCCTAAACTGGCTTCTATTCGCGCAATCTGTGCATTAGCGGACTCTGAAAGCTCACAGGGTCTGCGTCTGCTTGTACACGATTACGCATACGCGATATGTATGGGGCATCGGTCTGATCGGTGAACGGATGTTCCGGTACGTGGCAAGCGCAATGAACGCGCTACACGAAACAATTAATTGTAAGTACGTTACTGTTGCATCGCGCGAGTGACCGTAGCTTTCTTCTCGGTGGAAATTTACATCGATATGATAACTAATTATGATCCCGCCGCTGGCTGCACGCTGTTGGCAGCCCCGTTACGTACCGGCACGGCGTGGCGTCGGCGATGCGTGTCTATCAATTCGGGAGAATGTATGCTGGGAGCTTGTAGTACAGTAAGGTCCCTCTTATTTAGTCTTGGTAAAATTTTTTTCACGATTTTCTTCGCGACACCCCTCAGAATAGTTCCGAATAATACAAAAGAAATCTGTGTAAAGTTTGAGCCCGATCGGATAACGAGAAAAGATGCCCCTGGGTTCTTGAACGTTTAAATAATTATTTAACAGCTTACAAAGACGATTTTATATAATATCCTCCAAGTTGAATATCCTCCACTATTGATTACATAAAAAAATATGTTAAACAAAAGTTGTAGATCCAGACAAGGAGCATCTTTTATGTTGTATTATTTCTTCTCTAAATTAGGGACCGAAATTCGCAAAATGTTTTTTATTTGGAGATATTCTGAGGGGTATCGCGAAGAAAATTCAAAAGTCGAAAATAAGAGCCACTCTAGTGAGCGGGCGCGTGCGGTTCATGAACGCACGTAGACGCGCGGGCGTCTATATGATCGCGAGTGATTTTTTTCCCTTCGGAACGAAGAACGAGTGATCCATACATGGTAACGGTGAGAAGGCTGGCTTACGCGTTGCAACGCGGGCACGAGCACGGGCCCACCCTACCTGCCCGCCTGTCTCCACTCCTTCATCCGTCTCGCATAGGTACTCCCGTGTCCTGTGTTCAACATACATGCATCCATACATGGCCACTTTTATCTACTCTCGATCACCAAATTTGCTTATACATCGAATATCCATGGAATTTCTCGTGTAGCTACTTAGTTGATGATTCAAATAACTAGCCCGATTGGATTTACAAAAGTCCAATGCGGATCAGTAGGTACCAATTAAAATGCATTCCAGTCCTCTTTGAGAAATATATAGATTTTAGAACGAATATTCCTAATCTGTATGATCCGAATATGATGCGAATACGATGCGAATATTCTGTGCCGTGCACATATCGTGGTTGGTTGTTTCCAGTGAGCAAAGATGCTCCTTGCGGCTAGTGACTGCGAGTTAAGACGTTCTTGATTAGATCCGCAATATTTGGGTGGGCGTGTTCGACAGTGAGTCACGTATCGACTTTTCTCCCGGCGAGGTTTCGAGGAGCAGGCTGGGTTTCAGGCGAAACATAGGTAAGGGTGGGTAAGGGAGGAAACACCGCAATGCCTTACGACTGCGTTCTTTCAAAAATATGCTGGCTTTGAAACAATCAATAACGCAGGGGAGAAAACTTTGCGACCTTGGATACCCAAATTGCCTAAACGAGACGTGCTAAATACATTGACAATGACTACTAATTGCCAGTCTTAAACGATTGACTCGTAGGTGTAGGTATATACTATGTTTTTGCCGGTAAGGCGGAGAAACGGTTTCGTCTGATTCTCTCGAAACAATCGCCCGCATCCCCTCTCTCTTGTCTCTGATTAAATTACTTGGAAAATGACCTGTAACGATGCACGGAGTCGATGCAAAAGGGCGAACGGCGTACAAACTCCAAGCCGACGATAAAGTTCGCCTTGGTCGATACGAAAATGATTGGACTTTGAGCACCGATTCTTCCCTAACTCGTTGCTTTTGCACGGGCCACGCCTGCTAATCGATAACATTTTGAACGCGCCCAGGTGCCGTGAAAGATGCAACGTACTCATTCTGGGTGTAAAAATTTCAGCGATACCGTACTTGTTTCGAGTAGGTAAGTGCTCGCAGATAGTGAGCGGAACGATGCAACGGTTTCTGAACTCGCGGCTCTTAAATCAATGTTTTCGTTCGGACGGGACAAACCTGGAGGTATCGGGAAGAGAAGGAGGTCGGATTCGTGGGCCGACGTCGGCGGTCTGCAATTTTGGCGAATCGAAATTTTCGACGATGTCACATATTCCATCCGCAGGAGTCGGTGCTCCATCGGGCGCAGAATCGGCGAGCAGTTGGCAACGCTGTCGACGCTGGCTGGTGAAAAGGTGGCGAAGCCCGGGTCTCGACCAATCGGAGGCGTCGGACGAGCCGCCCCCCGTCGCCCCACCGCCGTCCCGTAGAAGCTTGAAAATCTGTAACGGACGCCGCTGCCGGGGCATATTCGTTTCTGGGCTCTCGTGACGAGTTAGCGTGCGTCTCGTTGTTGGTTCCATAATCGTCAGTAAACTTCAAACTACCCAACCAGAAACATGAGGGAAATCGTCCACATTCAAGCCGGCCAGTGCGGTAACCAAATTGGCGCAAAGGTAAGTGCCGAAACAATTATTCGAAATAATTCAACTTCCAACCGCGTGGAAAGCGAACGAAAACTTCTTTGTTCGAATCACCGTCGCAGCCCGTCTCTAACGATACGGCACGGATCTGGCGGAAGCGAGTTTATCGTAGACATCCGTTACGTTTCTCTCATATCGCGATCGTGATTGTGCGGAGAACAAGTCGGACTGGGTAATTTCATATCGACATTAGACTATTGGAAGACCTTGGTAAATTCACGCGAACGCCATCTTTCCGTGTCCACGCTTATATCGCGCTTCGAGAATGTATATATACGCGTGCTTTGGGTCAGAGTAGATTGTTAATGTCTCAAATGCGTAGCATTTTATGTGTCGGGAGGATAAAGTATCGGACGTAGCATCGACAGGGTACGCGGTGCGGTTGGTATGCGAAAAAATGGCAACCTCGCCCGGTCGAAGACCTGTCATGGCGACAGAGCTTCGCCGGCCGGCGAGTCTACTTAACGGTTTTTTTTCCTCCGCCGACCCGAGTTCTCGAACATGCCAATGTCGTCAAGCGTCGGCTATGCGGTTCCACCTTTGTTCCCATCCCGAATCCGTAATGTACTTTTAGCAGAAAAACGCTCGTTTTGCATTGTCCGTGTAAAAATTTGCTGAATATTTCGATGGAACGATACGACGTTCCTGGGTGTGGCTATTTCTCCACGGCAAGATACACCGGTTGATGCGGCAACGGAATCGAACGGCTGCGCGCGCAGTTACTCATGCGCTCCCTCGCTCTTTCTCTCTGTCCCTGTCCCTCCCAGCAACTCGTTTCGATCGCTCTCCTCTGGCTTCTGGTTCTTTCTTGCACAGAAATTCTTGAGCAGTCGCGTTTTTTTTGGTTTTTCTACGAGTTCCTTACAAAACTATCTTTTCCCTCGTCTATATCTACGTCGTCCTTTATCATCGTGGCGTTGCTTCTTCTAAAAAGGTTGCCTTAACGTTCAGAGTTTTCCAATTGAGATAGGTAGGTCCATTGAGTACTGCTGTTCTACCACGATACAGTACGTGTCAAAAATAAAATCGACGTTGACAAACGCGTTACATAAGATACACAATTATCGTAGCAGCCGACTCGAGAGGATGGCGTATGAACGAAGTAACACCGGGTGGTGTGTAGTCACGCTCTCATAGCTTTCAAGGTTGCTCCATTGAGTCAACGCCCGCTTCCTTCGAAGTTATACGTCTCGATCTATAGCCGCGATATCGATTTTCTGCTGGGAACATTTTCTCACGGACCAACTCCGCGGGCCTGTATAATTCTTCTAGTCCGATCTTGCTAGACGCCACACGATTGTGCAACGGTCACAACTGCCCATTCAAGGGATCTTGGAGTCCAAGGACATCGTGTGTTGCGTAGCGCAGCGAAACGCTTCCAAATAAAGAAAGAAGAAATAGGTATTCGCATTTACGCGTTACTGACCGATTCTTCTGACATTTCTAATTTAACAAAAATCTATCGACTACTGCTTGTATGCATTCGATGTTCGATTTGTCGCATTTTAAGAATTCTCTAACCAAAGGATCGTAGCCTCGCGTTTCGTGTGCTTCAAACGTTTACCTTCCGGGCCATCTGCCAGCCCGTTGCAGAGGGTCGTAAATAAAAGAGATACGATGCAGCTGTTCCACGAGGGGACTCGTATGCTAGTCGATCTACAATCTACGCCAACTAATGGTGACGCCACATTGTTGGCCTCTCCCAACAGTTTTCCTTATCGTACTTAAAATTACTTGTTTCGTTCGTTGAAATCGATAAATCGAAGTCGGCGTACTTCCGAGTTACTGAGACTTAGAAAAATACTTTACATCAGTGATCGATTCTGTTGCACACAGCACCGTCATCGTCAACTTGAGAAGTTTCCGGCTTCTATGAAGTTGAACGTGACGGTGGCACGTAAACAAATGACAGAGTGCATAAATCGGGCAACTTGTCTTGTGCTACATAATTACTTACACGATATCGGTATTACAGTCACCGCTTCTATATATAGCGATGACATTGATGACTCATATCTTGCTACAGCAGTACACGTATATTGCGTGTACAGGTCGGTTGGGTGGGAGGTAGCCGGGCTGGGGCGATCTTGGCTTTCCACTAACGATATTCATATATGGTCACACCGCTCGATAGAATCGTCGTTTCCACTACGTATAGGTCACGTAGGATGTAGTTGCTGTAGGCGCAGTAGGCAATTCCTTTACCGCCTTTGGACCGATCGTTAGCAATTTGAAAATTAAATATTCGAAAATAATTCAACTTTAGAAAGATAGTTGCTTCTGGGTAGCCACGAAACCGATGGGATAGTTTTATCACTCTAACGTGAGTTTTAAGCAAATAACGACGACTCAACGCCTTTCTACGGACCTAGGACAACGCGATAAGCGTTAGACTCAAACGAATGATCCATTTAACCAGCTACGTTACCTCTTTCTATCCCGTTGTAAATGCTCGTCGATACATTTTTTTTTTCAATTTCCATTTGCCAAAGATCGCGCGACGGGGACGCGTATAATTGTGTGGTATGCGATATCATTCACGCTCGTGTTCGGTCGGCATTCTCGGGCGTACATCGATCTCCAGAAATATACCGAAAGGTCTTTGAACTAGGACGAAGAGAGGTGTGAGCATGCAGTCTGTGTACTGTCTGTAGGTAGAGAAGGTTGATTACGCGACGCGGCGCTTGGCTGCATCCTCTGTGTTCTGCGCATTCGTCCGGGTCCGAACCGAACCGAAGAAATCGACGCTCCTCGAATACGCCCAGCCAACTACGACGCTTCTGCTAATTAATCCCGTTCGGCACCCGAGCGATTCGTTCGTATTAAGAAACAATTAAAAAGCAAAAAGCCGGAGAAAAAAAACATTTACTTTGCGAAGGTGTCTTAATGAATGCGCATATTACGACTAATTACACGCGAGCCATTAATCGGCGAGGTCGTCGAACCGCTCTCGTGGTCGATACTACGGAACAGTGGAAACGGATGCGAGCGGGGGTGTAATACGCGTCGTACAGAGAAAACTCCTTCCTGCTTTTGCACTGCCGTGCACTCAACTATGCTGCACGGACTAATGTGTCGCGCAAGGGAATTCGTTCCGAGGCTTTTCACGACCCCGTGTTAAATCAAAGCGGGGTAACCATTAATCGGGTTTAAAATGTAATTTCGTTCGGATGATTATAATAGCTATGTCGAACGATTATAAAATTTTTCCTGAATTTCACACGAACGAAAATGATCTGTTACAGTTTTGGGAAATCATCAGCGACGAGCATGGCATCGATCCAACTGGTACCTACCATGGCGACTCCGACCTCCAGTTGGAAAGAATTAACGTTTACTACAACGAAGCATCCGGTGGCAAGTACGTGCCACGCGCCATCCTCGTCGACTTGGAGCCGGGCACCATGGACTCCGTTCGCTCCGGACCCTTCGGCCAGATCTTCAGACCCGACAACTTCGTGTTCGGTCAATCCGGGGCTGGAAACAACTGGGCCAAGGGTCACTACACCGAGGGAGCCGAATTAGTCGACTCTGTGCTGGACGTAGTCAGGAAGGAAGCCGAGAGCTGCGACTGCCTCCAAGGCTTCCAGCTCACCCACTCTCTCGGTGGTGGTACCGGATCCGGTATGGGCACTCTGCTGATCTCCAAGATCCGCGAGGAGTATCCCGACAGGATCATGAACACATACTCTGTCGTACCGTCGCCCAAAGTATCCGACACTGTCGTAGAACCGTACAACGCCACCCTCTCCGTACACCAACTGGTAGAAAACACAGACGAGACTTACTGCATCGACAACGAGGCACTTTACGACATTTGCTTCCGCACCCTGAAATTATCCACACCCACCTACGGCGACTTGAACCATCTCGTTTCCCTCACGATGTCCGGCGTGACGACTTGCCTGAGGTTCCCTGGCCAATTGAACGCCGACTTGAGGAAGCTAGCCGTAAACATGGTACCGTTCCCTCGCCTCCACTTCTTCATGCCCGGCTTCGCTCCTCTGACGTCTCGCGGCAGCCAGCAATACAGAGCCCTCTCCGTTCCCGAGCTCACCCAACAGATGTTCGACGCCAAGAACATGATGGCCGCCTGCGACCCCAGACACGGGAGGTACCTCACGGTCGCCGCGATCTTCCGCGGCAGGATGTCGATGAAGGAGGTGGACGAGCAGATGCTCAACATCCAGAACAAGAACAGCTCGTACTTCGTCGAGTGGATCCCGAACAACGTGAAGACAGCCGTCTGCGATATTCCACCCCGCGGCTTGAAGATGTCCGCCACCTTCATTGGAAACTCCACCGCCATCCAGGAACTGTTCAAGAGAATCTCCGAGCAGTTCACCGCCATGTTCAGGAGGAAAGCTTTCTTGCATTGGTACACCGGAGAGGGCATGGACGAGATGGAATTCACCGAGGCCGAGTCGAACATGAACGATCTGGTCTCCGAGTACCAGCAATACCAGGAAGCTACCGCCGACGAGGACGCGGAATTCGACGAGGAACAGGAAGCCGAGGTTGACGAGAATTAAAAAGCTACCTACAACACATCAACCAACCCCCTCCCCCCCTCCGTTATCTCTTTACAATCATGCCGCTTCTTAATTTTGCGTTTACCTTCTCTCTTTTTTTTTTATGTCGTTTTTACAGACCGTTCTTTACTCCGTGGTTCGAACTGGCGCGCTTTACTTTTCTACCGTGTTTAGTACCGCACACGCTGAATGATTCGGATAAAAATACTCTATTTGTCGTTCCGTTTATACTTTCTACCGTCGTTTCTTTTTCGATCTACTATTTGCGAGGGCGCGTCTTTATATCCAGTGTATCACCGCTATATCGCGGTCACCACCGTCTTTAAATAAATTATTATCATATAAGTGTGTTTAATATATGTTTCATAAGAACCCTTTATTATATTGTCGCATAAGTGACGCATCGGACGATTGGTTTTTGTATTTATCAAACTACATTGTAGGCGTATCTGTATTTATATTTGTCTCTTCTATCTATCGAATTTTATACCATGACAAATAGATCTGAATAAAGTAGATCATTCAACCAAGCACTTAACGAAGTCATCGTGATTCAATATCCAGTTAACGTCAGCGGCGATTATTCGCCGATCTTGTTTGGAAATCGCGAGCGCGGGCATTGTACTTTAAAATCATCTGGCTCTGCAAACTCCTCTAGAAAAACGCGGTATAGCAGGCATCTACGCTGTTAGTCATTGCAATTCTTGTTACGATAATGTTGCTAAGAACAGGATCGTACCGCCATCTGTTGTAATAAAATAACCCGATACTCGAGTCGTACCGATACCGATTTAATTACAGGTACCCAATTTATTCGCTGCTATAAACAACTGCGAAGGTAAGAAATCTGGAAACTACGACGCAAATTATGTTCGATAAGTTCTGCGTATTTCAACAAGTGCTTACATTTCTAAAAAGATCGTCTTATATTTTACAATCTTGTTTTCAATCTCGCGAATAGGAAGAACAAAGTGATTCTCGATACGTAAGTACGTACCTACGTCACTTTCTAAATAGTTCGAAACTCGTAAGGTTTTCACGGGGATGCAGAGTTTGGGGTTTCTGGAATCGACGCAATGTGGCACGGTTTTAATAGAATTTTATCCTCCAGCCGTGCGCTTAGGTCGTCAGCCAACGGATTAACGTGATACAGTTAAGTAAGTGGATGGAATCGGAGCACCGTACACATGCATGCGCGACGGTCTATCGTGTCCCTGGCATTTTGTCCGCAGATGCACCGACGAATCGCAGTTTAACTAGCATTGGGATTATACGCGACTCTCATCTGTCAAACACAAAGCTCGTTTTAGTTGGGTTCCGAATCACTGTCGTTGTTAATCTACGTTACATCCCCTGGAACGAACGTAGGAATGAAAAAGATCTTGAATTTACCGCAAACTCGAATGCTGGCTTATTCTTCTAAATCTAAACATTCTTTACGTCCTCTTCCTTTACAAGATGCTCCTAACTATAGGTTCTTTAAACGCATGCAGCGCGAACTTCTACGTCGCGTAGCATTTAAATTTAGGCACCACGTGACTGCGACTTGGAAGCTATAAAAAGGACACCGTGTAAGATACAAGGGCCCTGAAGGGAACGACGGTCATCCTCAATTTACCATGCTACCTCGGAATTTTAAGTGGAAAGATAGTAGGCGTCGAAAGGGATTTAGCCTGCCGGCGAAATCAATAAGAAGCACTTGTCTTTACGCCCGCGATAATCGTGCAAGTGTACGTTATATATCATAGATTTTACGACACAACGTGCCGCGATATCCAAGGGACACGCGAAGGGCTATCTCCAGTGAACAAACGAATAAATAGGTAGATAAAGAAATGAAAGAACTTTCGATCGATTCCGTTTGACAAAGCGGCAGACAACGACCTCGGGCATAGCAGGCATGACTCATCGTCCGGCTATACGAACTGCGTGTGGCGTGGCGCGTCGCACACGTCGCGTCGCGTCTCGCTCGGCGAATTCGATCCAGTCTGAAACACTAACTGTAAGATCTAATAATTGCAAAGTTTGTTCTATTCCTAAACAAATGAAACCCGATGCTCGATTCAGAGGAGCTAATAGATTTGGACGATGAACAAGGAAATATATCGAAATGGTTCGGTCGCAAGAGCAGCAAAAGAGGCAAAGCAAAGGTAGCGGGTTGGTAACGAGACGAGAGTGAGCGAAAGATAGGAAGCAAGTTACAATAATAGAAGAAGGGTTTTTTACATCGGCGGCAGGGGATCGCGTGTGCGCACTGCGTAGCACAACGCAGCTGGAGACGAAGCGTGTGACTCTCCGTCCTGATTATCGTCGTTTTCAATGAGCAGCAAGGAAACCGAGGTGACCTTTCAAGAGTGACTCACGAGATAAAACGTCTCAGACTACTCTGATTGTCGGCGACCGGACGTTTCGCTCGCTTCGAAGTTTAAGGCAATATCCCGCGCAGAGAATCCGTGGAATGCGCGGCTCGCGTATCCGCCGCGCGCCGGGGTAGAATAGAAAGTTTGGCGGCGAGTATTTCTTAAAAGCAACGCACGCCACTGGACATCTTCGGCTAACTGCGCGCATATCCTCGCTCGGGTTTCATTTCCGCTGGATGCGCTTCGAGTCCATCGAACAGGACATCCTGTTCTCGGTCCTTGCCCTTTTTTTTTCGCGCGTACTTGGAGAGCGCGAAGCCTCACCCGTGCTGTTCGGACAGCAGGCGACTGAGGCTGTCGATCGCGACCTTCCACCCCCGAAATCGAATAAAACGCCGCGTCTGAAGAGCAACGAGAAAGGAGAACGCGAAGGGAAAAGTGGCAGGGAAAAAGCGACGTTTATTTTCCAATTTTCTTTCCCATCATCGTGGTACGGGCACGGCGCGTAGTCGAAGCAGGGTTATCATCCTCGGGGCTCAGGGCTCCGGGGTTCCTTGTCTCCTCTGGTCGACGTCGACGGTTGGAGAATCCTCTCCCCCCCAGTGGGTTTGGCGCGGTGCGGGCGACCGGCCGCGGCGGCTCGAGACGAGAGTCGACCTCAGGACACCGACACGAGCGCGTTTCCTCGTCAGTTTCGCTCCGCAGGCTCCACTTCGCTCCACTCCGCTCCTCTCCGCTCCACTCTACTCCACTCTGCTCCAGTAGGACTCCTGCGCGACACGACGAGACAGTCGGCTTGGCTGAGCTGCGCCCGCTTCGCTGCACACGCTCTCCCGTCGCACTCGCTGCACCCGTCGCACACGCTCGGATTCCACGTCTTCGCTGCCACAGGACGGTCCCTGCCTTCCTTCGGATCAGCTGTTCGCCCGGCCGCACCTTTTTCCCCTTGGCTCGCAAAGGAAAGGCAGAAAGCGCAGGCAAAGCTCAGAATGAGGGAGATCGTGCATCTGCAGGCTGGACAGTGCGGGAACCAGATCGGCGCCAAGGTAGGTCGTCCATCCTCCGCAACGAAGCAACAGATCTATGCGTGCGCGTCCATTTCTCCGAGCTTTCTCCTAGGAAACATGTTTGTCGGATCATTCCAAGTCGATCGAAAGACATTTGCGAGCCCTTCCCGCACCGCCTCGTCTCTTCGCAAACGTGTAACGTCCATTCGACCATGAAATTTCGTCGCGCGAATTTACTCTCTCGCGTGGCTGGGCGCCGTAATCGAATTAAAGATAAGGCGGCGGCCGGCAATCAGATGGAATTTAAGGGGCTTCGGAACGAACGCGACGCGAGTAGATCCTTGGACTGGATCGAGCGAGGGAAACGAATATCAGCCGCGTACAGTTCAATCGTTTTTCAAATTTCATAGAGTTTCGGCAAGAACATCCGAAAGCTGTGCTCGCTGTCGGTTCCCGCACGACCTTCTCGCTTCTACTTAAGTAAACAAAGCTAATCTAAACTTTAGGGCCACGATGCAGTCCCTACCTACCGCAACGTTTGCGCCCGGAACGATTCCGGGTGCAAGAATATCTCTCCTCTTCAACAAATATACATATTCCCCGTTGTATATACCTACGTACTTACGCACAGTCCTCCCACGAGATCTATCTATCTCTACACTTATCTATTACGCGCACTCGAAATTCTGTGACCGAACGTAAAGGCGTAGATATGTATGTATATCGCTTCACGTACGGACTTCACGTAAGGCGAAAATGCCGCCTACGAATGATCGAATAGGGTAGGTAGCTACCCTTAGTCCAGCGCTGCGAATCGATTTCCATGCTAGAAGTAGGCCGAATATCGC
The DNA here is from genome assembly GCA_944738655.2 of Andrena hattorfiana. Taxonomy (NCBI): domain Eukaryota; kingdom Metazoa; phylum Arthropoda; class Insecta; order Hymenoptera; family Andrenidae; genus Andrena; species Andrena hattorfiana. The sequence goes on from OX122894.2 coordinate 895,154, forward strand.
TCTCCGAAGATTGGACGGCGCTCGTCGAAGCGCATCGATCGAGAAACGAAAGAACCGCGATCGCGAGATATGGATATGTATCAGGGCGTCTGGCCACAAGTTGCAAAGGCAATCGCGCGGACCCAGCCTCCGTGAGTTAGCGATTAAAATCTCTACGGCGAACGACTGTACGGGCCGCCGGTTTCCGGGATGATCGTTAAATCCTTCCACGCGGAAAACGACGCCAGTCGACCGGCTGTAAATTGTACCGGGAAACAAAGAGGAGCCGAGCCGTTCGTTTCTTCTCGAGGAAGAAACTGCTCGTTGGACCGTTGAAGTAATTGGATGGGGGGAGAAAGGAGCAGCCCTAATTGGCTGTGCCGCTCCAATAATTAAGAGTACCTCGCTCTCCGGTCGCCACTCGATCTGGACAAAGTTGGAATCACGTCGCGGATCTGTTAAGATCCGATTGCCGGCCGTGATCGCGCGGAACTCGGGGTGCTCGTCCTTGGAATATTCTCGGGGTGCAGATCGAATGGTGCGGTCGTCACCGCGACGGGCACCGATGGCTGGCTATTAATAGAGGGGAGAAAATAGTGAATGCGAGACAAATGGAGAAGTGCAACGACATAGGTGGAAGGAGGGTGGTCTCGAGCCAGGGGGCAGAATGCAGAGGCCGCGTTAATTTTGTGTACTTCTATATATAGACACGTCGCGGTTATCCTTGCTCTCTCTCTCTCTCTCTCTCTCTCTCTCTCTTTCTCTGCTCTTACAGCAGTTCCACGATCTCGGGCCAGGATAAAACCGATCAGAGCTTCTTATCCAGAGGAAATTCAGTCCTGTTATTTTTCCAGTTCTGGGAAGTGATCTCGGAGGAGCACGGCATCGACCAGTCGGGAATTTATCACGGAGACAGCGATCTACAGCTAGAGCGAATTTCCGTCTACTACAATGAGGCTTCTGGTAAGAGGAATCGCTATTCCATCGCGGCGCTCGCGATTTCTGCACCGACCGGCTTTGTTCGCGAGTCTCGTGGGCGCTCGAAAATAGAAGCTCCTGTCGCGGCGACAGGCGGAACGCGGGAGAAAACGAGCGACAAGAACGATCGCTCTCGCTCGCGACCGAAATAGTCGCCCGGCGTGTTCACCCCTGGCTTTTACCCTGACCCGTCGACCAACTAGCCACGCTAGTATCGCGCTTCTCGCGTCCCCGTTCCGTCCCAAGCAACAGGCCGAATAGAAACGAAATTAGTCGCGCGGCTAATTTGCAAGCTGGACAGGCGCGCGTGCTTCTCGAAACCGTATACGCATTTCCGTCAACCATTTACAGACGACCGTGGTCGCGAGTTTTTCGACGGAATGACAATACGCGTTAAGCCTTGATTAATATGGACGGCGGGACGCGTGGTAAAAGGCGCGAGCCAAGCCAAGCCAAGCCGAGTTCACTTCGGAATACTCGTACTCGGACGGCTGCTAGCTTTCCAGTCGTTTCTGAGTATTTAGAGAAATAGTCCACTTGAGGAATCACGCGTTTCCGATTGTTCCAGTTGCGACGTCGACGAACGGAGGGAAATATGTGCCGAGAGCCATTCTGCTGGACTTGGAACCAGGGACCATGGACGCGGTACGGTCCGGCGCTTACGGGAAGCTCTTCAGGCCCGACAATTTCGTGTTCGGCCAATCCGGGGCGGGCAACAATTGGGCCAAGGGCCACTACACCGAGGGCGCGGAATTGGTCGACTCTGTGCTGGACGTGGTTCGAAAAGAGTGCGAGAACTGCGACTGTTTGCAAGGCTTCCAGCTGACTCATTCCCTCGGAGGCGGCACCGGGTCCGGGATGGGCACACTGCTCATCTCCAAGATTCGCGAGGAGTACCCCGACAGAATTATGAACACGTACTCGGTGATGCCGTCGCCGAAAGTGTCCGACACCGTGGTCGAGCCCTACAACGCCACCCTCTCCGTGCACCAGCTGGTGGAGAATACAGACGAGACCTACTGCATCGACAACGAAGCTCTCTACGACATCTGCTTCCGCACTCTCAAGGTTTCCAACCCCAGCTACGGGGACTTGAATCATCTGGTCTCGCTGACCATGTCCGGCGTAACCACTTGCCTCAGGTTTCCCGGCCAGCTGAACGCCGATCTGAGGAAGCTGGCGGTGAACATGGTACCGTTCCCTCGGCTCCACTTCTTCATGCCAGGTTTCGCCCCGTTAACCTCCAGGTCGATGCAACAGTACTCGGCGCTCTCCGTCCCGGAGCTCACTCAGCAGATGTTCGACGCCAAGAACATGATGGCCGCCTGCGATCCCAGGCACGGCCGATACCTCACGGTGGCCGCCGTCTTCCGCGGCAGGATGTCGATGAAGGAGGTCGACGAGCAAATGCTCAGCGTGCAGAACAAGAACAGCTCCTACTTCGTCGAGTGGATCCCGAACAACGTCAAGACCGCTGTCTGCGACATCCCTCCCAAGGGGCTAAAGATGTCCTCGACCTTTATTGGCAACACCACCGCCATTCAGGAACTGTTCAAGAGAATCTCCGAGCAGTTCACAGCGATGTTCCGCAGAAAAGCGTTCCTGCATTGGTACACCGGCGAGGGCATGGACGAGATGGAGTTCACCGAGGCGGAATCGAACATGAACGATCTGGTCTCCGAGTATCAACAGTACCAGGAGGCCACTGCCGAGGAAGATTTCGAGGCCGAGGAGTGCGCCGACGATTTCGAGACTTGCGAGCAAGAGTAGACGGACGAGAGAGGAGACTAGGAGAGGCCTCGTCTATTCGACTACTACGCACACTTTACTATCCTCTGATTCTCTTCCCTCCCTTCTCTCTCCCTGCCTTTTTCAGCTTCGCCTTCGCCGACCCCGCGCGTTCGAGGAGCCCTCGCCGTTTTATACTTTTATATACGACACCCTCTGTAATCGCGGATTCTGGCGGGGCGGTAGCCCGAACATCTCGCTCCTCGACTACCGATAAAGGCGACGGCGCGAGAGGACACGTTGACTCGCGCGGAAATGGTGAAACGAGTATTCAGGATTCGCGAGGGGGCAACCTGTAACGACTAAACGCCAAAGCACACCGAACCAAAAATCTGCCTTCATGGTTACATCCATAGAACTAAGTAACTAAGTACATATGTATATCGTATGCGTATAATCGTGGCACGCGTTTCAATGTAGCGCAAGTTTGTTCCTTATAAAAATATACGAATTTTTATCAACAAGCTATGTCACTTATTCACCTGGAAAAGCCGCCGAAGTCACTCTTCGTACTCGACTTCGGCGTCCTCGAAGGTCGTCTCAGCCGGTGCTTCTTGGTGCTGCTGGTACTCGGAGACCAGGTCCTGCACGTTGTTGCGGGACTCGACGAATTCGGACTCGTCCATCCCCTCCCCGGTGTACCAATGCACGTACGCCTTTTTCCTCCACATACCGTCGAAGATGTCCGTCAGCCGTTTGAACAGCTCTTGGATCGCCGTCGTGTTCGATATCATGGTGGCGCACATGCTGAGTCCTCGCGGGGAGATGTCGCAGATCGCGGTCTGAATGTTGTTCGGGATCCATTCGATAAAGTACGTGCTGTTCTTGTTTCGTATGTTCAGCATCTGCTCGTCCACGTGCTAAAGGCAAAGGGGACGTTGCGCGTGGACAAATGGCAAGTGGCAAACGAAATTAGGGGCGGTCCTCTGACCTTGGTCGACATCAAGCCTCTGAAGATGGTAGCGGCGGTCATGAACTTTCCCCGGGTGGGATCGCAGTAGGCGAACATGTTGTTGGCGTTGAACAATTGTTGCGTGAGTTCCGGGACTGAAAGAGCTCTGTAGGGGGCGGAGCTCCTGGACGTGAGCGGCGCGTAACCCGGTACGAAGAAGTGGAGCCTGGGGAAGGGCACCAGGTTCACTAGGAGCTTTCGCAAGTCGGTGTTCAATTGGCCAGGGAATCTGAGGGAAGCGGTGATGCCCGATATACAGGCGGAGATCAAATGGTTCACATCGCTGTAAGACGGCGTGGATAGCCTAAGAACGTGGGTGCATATATGGTGCAGAGCTTGATTGTCCATGCAAAAGGTCTCGTCGGTGGACTCGATCGATCTGCTGAGCGCCAATATCGCGTTGTACGGCTCCACCACCACGTCCGACATTTTCGGCGACGGTATCACGCTATACGTTTTCATGATCCTCTCGGGGTATTCCTCTTTCAACCTGACCATTAGCAGCGCACCCATTCCCGACCCAGTACCGCCACCCACCGAGTGCACCAGTTGGATGCCTGCGTGGTAATCGATGATATCGCTCGCTGTTAAACATTTCTGATCAATTTCCAGAATGAAGGTACATACTATACACTAGGGCAGTGATGAGCAACCCGCGGCCCGCGGGCCACGTTTGGCCCGCCAGCCGCAGACCTGCGGCCCACCTGAACATCGTCATATCTGTTTTCCTTGAAAGAGCTTGACAATATTAGGTGTGAATATTGCGGCCCGCGTAGAGAAGTATGTTTCCACTTGTGGCCCACTTCTGACAAAAGGTTGCTCGCCACTGCACTACGGTGGCTTTTATTTACTCTTGGTGACATTTTTTTTTCAAGATTTGCTTCGCGACACCCCCTAGAATAGTTCCAAATAATAAAAAAAAATCTGGGTAAGGTTCGAGCCCGATCGGATAACGAGAAAGGGTGCCCCTGGGTCCTTGAACACTTAAATAATTATAAAACAGCTCACAAAGTCGATTTTATATAATATCCTCCAATCTTTTGATTAAATAAAAAAATACGTCATACAAAGGTTGTAGATCCGGACAAGGAGCATCTTTTATCTTCTATTACTTTCTCTCGTGCGACAAACGGTTTTCGAAAAAAGTCCGAAAAATTAAAAAAAAAATTATTTTTTAAATTTTGAAAGTTTAAATCCTTCTCGAACTCTTTTTACTTATGAAGGCGAACAAAAAATTGTAATTTTTATTTTCGAGGACTATTTTTTAAATATTTAAGGTGGAGCATATACCGAGATATGTCAAAAAGATAAAAAAAATTTCCTTATTTTTAGTGTTTGATATGTCATGAATGTTTCCTGAAAATTAAGGACCTAAATTCGCAAAATATCGAGATAATATATTTATATAAAGTCGACTTTGTGAGCTGTTAAAAAATTATTTGAAGTGTTCAAGGGCCCCTAGGCCCCTTTTCCCGTTATCCGATTGGATTCAAACTGCACACAGATTTTTTTTTATTAAATTCTAAAGTCGAAAGTAAGAGCCACCCTATAATACACGTTCGTTTGATCGCCACTGATCGCCACCTTGCACCAGGTCGCAGGATTCCACTTCTAAGCGAACGTGATCGAGCACCGTGTCCACGAGTTCGGCGCCTTCGGTGTAATAACCCTTGGCCCAGTTGTTCGCCGCGCCTGCACGGCCAGCTACAAAGTTGTCCGGCTTGAACAATCTCCCGCTCGGACCGGACAGCAACGAGTTCAAGCTTCCTGGGTCAAGATCGACCAGAACGGCTCTCGGTACGAATTTACGCCCTGCGAACGTGGGTTCGCGGAGTTTTATCCTGCTGGAAATCGCACTTCCCGTTTCGCAGATCTCAATCGCGCGTACCTGCTCCCTCCGTAAAGTACACGTTGATTCGTTGCAACTGAAGATCAGATTCACCGCAGAACACACCATCGGGGGTCAAGCCATGCTCGTCCGCAATTACTTGCCAAAACTACGGGCGAAATCTGTACGTTGCGTAGCTTCGACATGGCGATATCAGGGCAGAAGGGGTTAACGGTCCTACCTTCCCTCCTACGTTATTGCCGCACTGGCCGATTTGCACGTGCACGATTTCCCGCATTTTCCCCTTTCCTATTTCTCTCTCAAGTAACTGGAATTTCGAATTTTCACCGTTCGGGGGCCGAAAGGGATTGGCAGGAGCTATGGGGTTGACAAGTCCGAAGGTCCCATAACTCGGCAAACTTCAGCTCCAACAGACGGTCGATTGACGAGTTTCGCTTAAAGGGTGGCTTGGAAAAAACTAGGCTGGGCAACGCGACGCGTCGAGTGGACGACGGGACGCACGAGGTGCATCGCTAGGGCGCGCGATAATAAAGTGTTTGTCCTCGACGCACCGATCAGATATTACGTGATGACCAATCTTTACCGAGGCCTCGGCTTCATCAATCCCAGTTGGTTAGAAGGACGACGACCAGTTCGACACCGCGCTACGTACGCTGGACACGAGCGCATATATGTGCCCGACAGGTTCCGACTGAAACAGTAACGAGACCTGTGGGAATCTACGCTATCGGCCGCTAAAGTGCCAGGAAATGGAACGCGCAAGGAAATCTGCTTGTTTTTTCCGTCTTGGACGCAGACTACGTACAGAGATTCATAGACTTCTACGCCTATTAAAGTACCATAAAGAGTGTGTATCTATTAAATGTTTAACAAAGGTAATACAACGTTTCTAAATCACTTACAAGATATGTATACACGTATATTATATGTAAAATCGATGAAATCATAAAAATCGCTGAAAAGTCGGCCGTAAAAAAGGCCAATATACAAACCGGTAGTAAAAGTCGCTAAGACGATATAAAATTAAAGATCCTTTGCGCGATTCGTTCTATCGGCAAAGTCTCTTGGTACGTTGACGAGAAATTTTCCGTTGACCGCGAGGCGGTCCACCCCGAACGAGGAGCGCGGAGGAGAAGAGGCGAGAGTCGTAAGCGTTACTTCTCCTCCGCCTCCTCCTCCTCGTCGAACTCTCCCTCGTCCTCCGCGGTAGCCTCCTGGTACTGCTGGTACTCCGAGACCAGATCGTTCATGTTCGACTCGGCCTCGGTGAACTCCATCTCGTCCATGCCCTCTCCGGTGTACCAATGCAAGAAAGCTTTTCTGCGGAACATCGCGGTGAACTGCTCGGAGATTCTCTTGAACAGTTCCTGTATGGCGGTGGAGTTTCCAATGAAGGTGGCGGACATCTTCAAGCCGCGGGGTGGAATGTCGCAGACGGCTGTCTTCACGTTGTTCGGGATCCACTCGACGAAGTACGAGCTGTTCTTGTTCTGGATGTTGAGCATCTGCTCGTCCACCTCCTTCATCGACATCCTGCCGCGGAACACCGCCGCCACCGTCAGATAACGCCCGTGTCTAGGGTCGCAGGCGGCCATCATGTTCTTGGCGTCGAACATCTGCTGCGTCAGCTCCGGTACCGTCAGCGCCCTGTACTGCTGACATCCTCGGGAGGTGAGCGGCGCGAAACCGGGCATGAAGAAGTGCAACCGCGGGAACGGTACCATGTTCACGGCGAGCTTCCTTAAATCCGCGTTCAACTGTCCGGGGAACCGAAGGCAGGTGGTCACCCCCGACATCGTGGCGGACACTAGGTGGTTCAGGTCCCCGTACGTGGGCGTCGTCAGTTTCAGCGTGCGGAAGCAAATGTCGTAAAGCGCCTCGTTGTCGATGCAGTAAGCTTGGTCGGTGTTCTCCACCAACTGATGTACCGACAGCGTGGCGTTGTAGGGCTCGACCACGGTGTCGGATACTTTCGGCGACGGGACCACGGAGAACGTCGTCATGATCCTATCCGGGTACTCCTCGCGGATCTTGGATATCAGCAGGGTGCCCATCCCGGACCCGGTGCCGCCTCCCAGCGAGTGGGTGAGCTGGAAGCCTTGCAGGCAGTCGCAGCTCTCGGCCTCCTTTCGAACCACGTCCAGCACCGAGTCGACCAATTCGGCTCCCTCGGTGTAGTGACCCTTGGCCCAGTTGTTGCCGGCCCCGGACTGGCCGAACACGAAGTTGTCGGGTCGGAAGATCTGGCCGAATGGTCCGGAGCGAACGGAGTCCATGGTGCCCGGCTCCAGGTCGACGAGGATGGCGCGCGGCACGTACTTCCCACCCGAGGCTTCGTTGTAGTAGACGTTGATTCTCTCTAATTGGAGATCCGAGTCTCCGTGATACGCGCCGCTTGGATCGATGCCGTGCTCGTCCGAAATTACCTCCCAAAACTGTCGTTCGGAAATAAAACGGTGAAACGATGTTGAAGTGCTCGCGCGCCTTTCTCGACCAGCGTGTACGTGTATATGTAGGTGTGTATGGAGCTGGGAAGGTTAGATCTCGCGATTGCCGCCGCTCGGTTCTCGCGCTACTTAGAAAAGTAAATAGAAACGGGCGAAACGGTGGCCGCGTCCGTTGCAATTGGTTCGAACTCGAGTTGCGGTTCGCGTTTGACATCTCGCGCTCAAACTGACCTTGGCACCGATCTGGTTGCCGCATTGTCCAGCCTGGATGTGCACGATTTCCCGCATCTCTCGATCCACTTGGAGGTGAACGACGGTGTAAAAGGGTCCACGATGCACGTACCCGGATAACCGCGAGGATGGCCTGCTGGTCGATGGTTCAGGGACGAGGTTTCAGACGCGCGGCTCCTCGGCTCGATGGTGTATCGCGATCGCGTCCAAGATGTCACGGGCAAACAGAAACAGACGACTGTTCGTTTCTCCTTGGCGACATGGCCACGTCGAACCGCGGCGGAATCAATCTTTCTACTTTCGCGAGGGAAAGAATCGTGCCTATATTATCCCGATTATCGTTATGTTGGAATACCCTGTAGCAAACGACTCTCGCGATCGCGATCGCGAGAGAAAGAAATAGAGAGAGAGAGAGGGGGAGAGAGAGAGAAAGAGAAAGAAAGAGAGAAAGAGAACGTCGAACGTGTGTGTCACGCTGAGGACAAGTGTCCCAGCGTGGAAAGTACGTCGCAATGAACGAACAAAATCAATAAGATGCGTGTCTATACTGATAATTATGATACAAAGTCGCAGAGGGCGGATTCATTGCGTCCTTCTCAATTCAACGTCGACCAACACTTCCGCGCACTTTTCATCCCCCTCGGCAACATCCGCCCTTTCCTCGAGCACAGAGTTCTCAGCAGCCTCCTGGCCACCGGCGTCATCCTGCGACTTGGACGGTGAGGAGGGATTCCCCGGCCTGCCGTTCACCAGGAACCTCAGCGGCAGGGATTCGTGCTTCTCGTCCGTGTCCTTCTCCTTCCTGAAACGGGACGGTATTCGTGGCTTCGAGTCTTCTCGACGGCGATCTAACAGAGACAGGCGAGGACTCACTTTGGTAAGGTCGGGCAGGACCAGAGCTTGAAGTCGGCACCGAACAGTTCACCCTCCTCGATGGTCTGCGGCAGATGAATGTTGAGTGTCTCCGGCAGGAAGATGGACGTGAGCGCGCCCGCCACGCTCAGCGTGCCCATTATGATCAGAGGAAGGACTCTCGAGTAGACGGCCAGATGGACGATGTAGGGGAACGCGAGCAGGCCGATGCCCGCGATGAACGAGGCGATGCCCATCGCCTGAGACCTCAGCACGGTCGGCAGCAGCTCCCCGACGAACACGTAGAACACGGCGAACGAAGCGGCGATGCCAAATTTCCCGATCATCGCCAGGCACACCGTCACCCAGACCGCGTCTGCTGCGACAGAGACGCAACGCGTGTACGACAGGCGTACCTCCTCGGCAGGGCGATGCCCCGCTCTAGACTCCTAGACCTATCGAAACTCCAAACTCGTACCTTCGGGAACGAACATGCAGGAGACGCAGGCCACGCCGCCCAGAAGCATGGTTAGGCACAGGACCCATCGTCTGCCGAGTCGATCCATCGCGTACCAAGTGATGACGTACGACGGTATCTCCACGAGGCCACCTGCGACCGAACAGACAAATTCCAATCGTCAAGATTTCCGGCAACAACATTGCCCGCCACTCGGTTGCGGAAGCTGCACGCGTCGCAGTTCATACATATTACGATAAGGATCGCGTCGCGTTGCATTGCGTATGCGTTATAGGCGGTCGCCGCGGTAGCACGTGGCTCGTAAACATACGAGAATGACGAGAATGACGAGCACCAAGGCTGACTCTAGTAGCTTTACCGATGAAGAATGCCAGGTAATCGGAGACCCCCAGGTTCGTGGCGTTGTACGACAGCCCATTGTACACGACCGCGTTCGCCACCCAGTCGAACGCCAAGATGAAGAACTTCTTCCTGATGTTGGGGTTGCGAACCAGATCCATCGGGGTGGCCGCCGGCGGCGGGGACCTGTCCTCCGGCAGGCCCGAGTCAGCCGACTCGTTGTCCCCGGAGTTGGTCCCGTTACAGGCGACCCCCTGCCTCCTCAGAATCTCCACCTGAAATACCCGCGACCAGCCGTTTCCATTCCAATTAAATCTCTCGGCGCGCTTAGGCACTGTAACGGCCTCGGCACGCAACGTTACCTCCATTTTCCTCAGGAAATTGCTCGGCACCGTTTTCCCATTGATCCTGGCCATGCGCTGCACGATCACCTCCGCCTCGTCTATCCTGTTTTTGCTGAGAAGCCATCGCGGCGACTCGGGGATGATCCAGTAGTAACTGAACAGAAGGACGAACGGGACCGAGGTGGCCAACGACAGAGCGAACCAGTGCCTCAGCAAGTAACCCTGCGAACAGGGCGACGTTAGCGTTTACGGAGTCTGGACGCGTCGCGTCGCGTTACGCGTGTAGAGCCGCGATATACATAGGTACGTAGTTACCAGCAAGGCTAGCAGTGACATCGCCGACGCGAAGAACATGCAGATCACCATGCCAGCGAACGTTCTGTACCTCGGGCCCATCAGTTCTAGGGCTGAAAACCGACAGTTGCGTTATTCTCGGCGCCCGTCAACACCGTCCACGGCTACCCGCGGCTTCGCTGCTTACCCAATATGAACGGTATCTGATAGATGGCAGGGAAGAATAGACCGTTCACGGTCCTGAGCGCCGTGTAAATCACGTAGTTCGGGCTGAAGCTGGTGGCGATCGAGAATATCACCTCGAGGAACAGTATCGCGAAGAAAGCCGTCCTCCTGCCCCATTTGTCGGCGATCCAGCCGAACACCACGTTCCCGAACAGGCTACCGACGTAGAAGAAAGTCGTAGAGGTGGAAGGCCACCAGCTGTTGTCGCATACCAAGTCTAGCTATGTGGATGCAGAATGCCATTAAAACGATACGTCCTGTGCGACCAGATAGTCGTTCTAATCGCTATCGCCGAAAACTCTCGCGGCCCTTTAATCTGTTCGTTCGCATCGTTAGTCGTCAGTGGGGCGCGCCAGTCCGACCGCATAAAGACTCGAACGATCCGACGATTCTGGTGAAACGAAGCGAGATTGCGAGTATCTGACGTGCAACGATGCAACAACAGTGCGGGCGATATATCGCCCCATTATGGACAAGTCATTGCTCCGGTTACGTCGTTTATCTTCCTCCCTTGTGCATACGCGCGGACGTACGTACGTACGTAAGCGTGGCCACAATGCGTTCAGCCCGGCCAATTCTAATCGTTTCGCGAGCGGAAACTTTTTCGAGCCGTCGCGGGGCAAGAGGCGAGAAGCCGCGACCGATAACGAACGCTCAGCCGAAAAATCTTTTCCTCGGTAAATCTTATTCATCTCTACGCAAATACGGGAGACACACGAATGACACGCTGCGCATAAAGATAATAGTGCGAAAAAACAACCCCGGTATCGGTGCCCAACTTTCAACAACGATCCGATATCTTCTCTGCACTTTCCTCCCTTTTTCTACTCATCCCGATCGCGCTGGAATAGCATTGATCGAATGACGGACGCCTACGCATTAAGGTGGACTTTATTTTTCGACCATAACATTTTTTGAACGCCGCCCTCCTCCCAGCCAATTTTTTTTCATCTCATGAAAAAATAATTTGTGCAAAATTTCAGATCGATCGAACGGCGGGAAGCTGTGCCGCGTCGCATGCGAAGTTTTGACATAGAAGTAACTGCGCGCTAAGCTTAAAGAGTGGCGTGTTTCTGAAAATGTGCTATTGTTCGTGGCGAAGCAGCCAAATATGCTAGTTTTCGCGGCGGAAGACCAATCGTGCTAATATTCGTCAGAAACGATGGAACGTGCTTCTTCACGTGGCAAACTGAAACGCGCTGTTTTTCGCAAGGAAAACGAAACGTGCTAATTTTCGTAACTCACGTCGTAATAATGTACTCGCCGGAGTAGAAGAGGAAAAACAAATTAGAATTCAAATAGTATCGGATTAACGATAGCGCTATCCAGACACAAAAAGACTACGTTCATGAGAAATTTGTAATTTGTTTTTAAATGCGGGTATTAAAAAGTGTCTAAATCCGATAACCGTATTTTCTTTTCTTCGCCTATTTATGATATAATGTTCACCATTTCATATTAGAAATATTATCTTCTTATTAAATATAAAATATTAATGCCCAGCATTCCCCATTTTTAAGATTAATATTATTATTAACTTGCAAATAATATAAGAAAGAAGTTAAAAGAATTGTCACTTTCCATAAAATACGTAAAATTGAATATACGTAATTAAAAAGAAATAATAAATATTAATTAGTTGTTATGTTGAAAAAAATCATACTGTAGCACTATTATCGTAAATATTTGTGCACAAAAAGAACGTTTAACCATCGTTATAAATTTTTTCTTCATACCTTTCGGTTGATACAAAATTTCACATTTATTGCAACTGTAACTGTCTTCCCCTTTCCGATCAACTTCATCTTTTACGGGAATTATTTTCTTACTCGAAAAAAAATTTCAACAAGAGTCCAACTACGGTCCACCCTAGTGTGCATTCGTGGTTCGCGCGCACTCGAATCCTCGGTGAATAGATTGCGCACACGTCCGCAAGTAGAGTCCCGGACCCCGGTACCGATTCCCACGTAAGCGTCATCGAGCATCGTTCATTACCGCCTCCGTGAAGCGGCAATCAAAGGAATACGAATTTCCTAGCTAAGTAGATCCTGCTTACAGCCGTCCCACGGCCACGCAACCTTTGAAAATCCGCAAAGCCGACAGCGAAGAGGCTTTGGAGATCGCGCGGAAGAAAATGCGGTTCCATGTCGGCAAACATTCCCCAGCAAAGAAAATGCTGATCGAGGACCGATCAGCCTCGGCAAATAAAGCCCGCCGAGCCGCGCCGCGTGGGCGTTAATGGGTTGAACGCGAAGTTTGATTTAAGCAAATTGCCACTCACGGACTTTTGATGTCTGCGTGAAACGCAAAAGGTAAATTGCATGAAAATACGGGAGCACTCCGTGACGCCGTCGAGTTATTGTCAAGGGCAGTGCACGCGCCCGTAGCCCGTAGGACGTTAACGAAGCGTGCATATTTTATCACCCTGACACACTTTGAAAACGATATTGATACGACCTCGATTCTGCGATCGACTCGCCAAACTTTGATCCCTGGGTTTCTCGCATCCGAACCTCGGTACCTACTCGAGTTCTTGGCTCCCGGACATCCGCCTTGCTAGAATTGCCGGCGACTTCCGCGCGTCGAGAAACGCTCTCGAATCGAGTGGCCGAGACGCAACGGGTGCGAGGCAACGGAGACCGCGTGGGCGGCGGGCGCCGCGCCGCGTCCGACCGTTTTGCCTCCGCGACGCCGCGCGGAGACTCTTGTCTCGGACGTAATCGCACCGCGTATCCGTCTTCCCCCCTCGGTCGAATATAATCGGCGATCTCTTGACCCGATTGGGAAGTTCTTTCCTCTATTGTTTTCCCAAGCAGGCGGGTTTCTTGACCGCGGGAAAGCGATGCTCGAGGCGATCGCGGCCGTCCCACGAGCCGGTTTCGCGCGGTAGAAAGCGACGACGATAAAGAACGGAAAACGGAAGGACAGGATTTGCCTCGATGACTCTGTGCGTCATGGGTCTGCGTAAATCCGGAGCGTGTAAATACGCGGCGCGCACACCCTCCGCATTGATAGAACCCTCGCGAGCATTGGCGGACCGAGCGGAGGAAAGGAGGGAAGGGAGAAAGTGGGTAGGGGGCAGAGAGCAAAGAGTACGTAGCAGGCAAGGAGGAGAGAGAAGGAGAGAGATCGAGAGAGAGATGCGGCGCGAACAAGAGTAATGCAATCGCGTAGGTCTTTTCGAAGTTTCGCGAGTCGATAGGGATGGGAATCGAGAATCGAGATGGTGATGGTGAAATCTGGCGGGAAGAATGATGCGCGGAGTACGAGCGAGAGGTGGTAGGGTGACGACTGACGGTACGAATTCGGTCGAGCGTTGTTTGCGTCACTGGACGAAATGCGGACGCGGGAGCGCGTACACGCGCGGCGAGGCGCGGACACATACCCTCCGTAGGAGCAGAGAGCCGGCAGTTTGTACGAGGCGTTTGATGCGACAGATCGCATGACCGGATGCGGGGGTAGGTAAATTGGTCGGCAATTGCTGACGCCACCAGAGTACCGCAAACTATCGGTTAGTCACTCGGTCGCTCGTCAACCATCTTCACCTGGATATCCGATTCGTTTCCGTTCGAGCCCGAGCGCGATCGATTCGCCGCGACCGAGCACGCGACCATCGGGAAAACTGTGCTCACGATCGCCACGCGCGTCGCGACTATTTCCGTCCGCTCCGACATCCAGTGGAATCGAGAGGTTTAAGAGAAACGAGAAGCATGCACCTAGATCTAGATCCTCGACCCCGCCAGTTACGATCCTCGTTGCGACAACAGCTTACCGCATTTTCTAATTGCGGCAATTTAATAACGCGCTAATGGACGCCAGCGAGACTGCCACGTGATCATGTTCGAACGTGCGCGTGGAATGTTGGTCGGCTTCTCGCGACTGTCGCGTTCTCGCCGAGCGCGAGCAAGAAAGTGGCGATATTCGGTTGGACGAAACGACGAATCGAGTCGGGGGTCTCCTCGGTGTCGTTCGCGCGACACCCGGCCGCCTCCAGCAGCGTGAAAAGAAAGAAAGGAAGTTAACGTGGAGGATCGCCGAGGACGCGCGAGGCGCGCGTGCTGGCACACGGGGCAGAGGCACGCACGCGCTCGCTTGCTCGGTTCCACGAACGGGACCGGCCTGGTGACCGCCGCGACGTTAACGCGAATCCGCCGGGACGACGCGACAAAGGCCAAGGCGAATTGCCCCGTGAAACACGACTCGTCGCGTCGGCTGCACGGCCCGACGGCTCGACGACGGCTCGCTGGCTGCAACGTGAAAATTCGTCCAGAGACCGATTAACGCGTAGGAGGATTATGCAAAAGAGCGCTCGGACGCTCGCGCGCTCCACGCAACGACCCAGTTGGCCGCGACCGATTTACATTCGACCCTTTCCATAAAGCTGCGAACACCCGATCCTACCTAACTGGGGCATGGCAATTCTCGCGCCGTCAACGTACGTAAGTGAACAGGGGAGGAGCTGGTTCCTGCTGCAAGTCGCGTTTACCTCGGTGACGAGGGTGCTGTCGTAGTCCCGGCGGTCGTAGATCCAGCCGTGGCGGCACTGGCTGACCGGCCAGTCGAGGTTACCGACCGGTGGCGGTGGCAATCGACCCCTCAGCCGATACACCGACTCGTCCGTCACGTTCTGGAGGAGCGGCCGTCCGAGCCACGACTCGATGATCGCCGTGTAGTTGACGTCGTACATCGTGCACTTCGAGTACTTCAGCTTTCCGTCCGGTTTCGCGATGTACGGCAGAGAGAGCGCCTTCCTTTCCTCCAGCGTCATCAGCTCGGTCAGATTCTCCAGCTGCGGAACTCGGCACCAGTGTTCCGGCGACGCGCTCACGAATACCTGCCGATCAGATCGCAAAGAAAAAAAAAAAAAGAACTCGTTTCTATTGCTGGGCGATCGTTGCGGTTGGCAGATGCAATACGACAAGCGACTCACTTGCGAGAACGCGAGGAAAGCGGCTGGAAGAGTGGCGGGTATACAGAGAAGGTAGTACATGATGTTCTGGTATTTGCCCTTCTCGCCCACGTGAACCAGCACCTCGTCGAAGTCGATCGAGCTCATGTTTCCGGCGTTCACGGCCCGCCACGTTTCAACCACACGATCCGCGATGCGACGGTTACCCGGCGACGATGCACCCTCGAATCACGCGGCATGTCCGCCGCGGCTCCTCCTCCAGAGCATCAACGCCGACTTTTAAACTCTCCCGGGAAATCCACCACCGACGCGACGATTCGACACTTGTCCCGCGAATCCCCCCGGTTCGATCGCGACCACGGCCACGCCGTGTTCCGCTCCGCTACGTTACGTTACGTTGCGTTACGTTCCGATACGATACGATGCCGTCGCGTTACGTTCCGATACGATACGATGCCGTCGCGTTCCGATACGTTGCGTTACGTTCCGATACGATACGATACGATGCCGTCGCGTTCCGATACGTTGCGTTACGTTCCGATACGATACGATACGATGCCGTCGCGTTCCGATACGTTGCGATACGTACACGATACGATGCCGTCGCGTTCCGATACGTTACGTTCCGATACGATACGATACGATGCCGTCGCGTTCCGATACGTTGCGATACGTGTACGATACGACACGATACCGTTACGCCGAGCACTAAGAGTTTGGGAAAAGAGCGACCGGGTTGTCTCCCGATGATTTGTCCTCGATCGCGAACACTCAAGTCCGCTCGCTGGTTGATCCGCGATTCCCGCAAGGCGACGCGAACGCAACTTGCAGCTTCGAATTCGGAATCGCGTAAAGCGCGGCGAACGCACGTCTTCGCGCGTTCTTATACGCCGCGAGCATAGCGCCGGCTGCCATCAGCCATTGCCGGAGAACACCTCCTCTCTTCCGATCCTCCCGAACATCGTTTTCGACGGTGTCCCTCCACCTCTCCGCAGTCCCTGTTGCCGTCGCCGTCGCCGTTGTTATCGTCTTCGCCGACGCCTTTGCCGCCGTCACGCCGAACAACGCGTCACCGTGATCGGCGACCAGCAACCCTGCCCCTCGCAGCTTCTCTGGAAAGTTCGCGCGATTCGATCCACGATCCGTGCAGTCGCTCCTCCGTCCATCTTTCGATCGCCGGAACGAAAGCTTCGAGACGCGATCACCGCGACCAGGGCAGCAGTTCGAGGGAGAAAGAGAGAGAGAAAGAGAAAGAAGCGATTCGATGAGAGATCAGCGGGAGAATGCCACCTATTATCCGGTGAGAAGCTTGATATCCGATCGCGATGCTATTCGAACGGATTGCTGCGGATGGCTGCGGGTGTCGCGACGCCAACGAAACACATGCGCCGCGCCGCAGTCCGCACCGCGTCGCAGCGTAAACCGCGAGGAAACGCCGGAAACTGGCAGACGCGAGAACGTCTGGACAATTTACCCGTCCACGCGACAGCCAGCTAGGAAGATTGCAGAAACGAGAGACGGAGATCAGACGCGGGACAGTCTCGGCCTTCGTTACGCTTCGAGCTCCTTTCGACTTTGTTTCTTTCTAAGCCGCCGGACAAATCGCGGCGGTTCTGCAACGAGTTGCCTGTCGCCGTCACCGTCGCCGTCCCTTCGTGATCGTCGTAGTTCGCGGTGACCTCGCCGCGCGCGTTCCTCCTTTCGGCTCGGCTCGGCCCCGAAGCTACAAATTGAAATGGTCACGAAACCGGCGATATTAATGCGGCCGCATACGATTCCTCCTTGTCTTTCAGAAGAAGCCTCTCTCAACCGCGACACCGATCGTCCATTATTCCTCGCGCGAGCATAAATCCGCTTCCCTGATTCCGGGACCCGCAGCCTGGAGCACGCGAGTCCACGGCGTGCATTCACGAGCCTCTCTAAGCTCGTTACAATTGCGAGTGACGTCACGAGTGCAAACAACGTCATCCCGCTTCGCACGCTGTCCCATTCCCGATCGCGCTCGCTTCCTCTGATTCCGATCGCGAGAGAGGCGAGCCCGTTCCTTCTTTTTCCTCTGTTTCCGGCCAATCAATTTACGTAACGAGAGAACAAACCCATCTAACGATTTCGCTCGGGACAGGCCAACTATTCGCGTGTCACCCGTGTTAATTTACTCTCCGTCACGGCTCTACCGTTCCTCCTTCCGCGTTTCGTCATCCCACTCGCCACCGAGAAGGCGCGACGACTTTTTATCCCCACTATTCTACCCCGGCGCTGTTCCACGAAAAATTCATTAGCCGCGAGACAAGGTGCTCCGTAAACAATTTGTTTTCGCGACGGTGAGCCGCGATAATGCCCGCGAGACTGCAGAGATAACGCAACGGCTGTATATTTTACGGCTCAACGTTTCAGCTACCGTGCAGTTAAACAGCGAGATTTATGACACGCTCGAGACGAAATCTTGGTCATCCCCTCGCGGTCGCGACTGTTTCCTATTCGCGAGCAACCAATCCCAGTCGCTCTCTGGCGCGATAGAAACTCTTAACTTGATCTCAATCGATATTAACTCGCTTCCCCTTGCGCTTAACTCTTGACCCGTTGCTTCGAGTTTCGTCGTACCATCCGCAAGCACAAACTTCCGCAATCTCTCGCCCCCCCCTCTCTCTCTCTCTCTCTCTCTCTCTCTCTCTCCCTGGGTCTGCCTCGTAAAAAGAGCTCCCTCGATAGAAATCTTACCAATCGGCGCCTCTCCAAGACGGGACCACGGTTAGAATCGACTCCAGAGGGATCGCGGCGCGGTGGAGGCAGCACCCTGGCTGGTGAGTGGCGCAAGATGACGATAGTAGCGGCACGGCGCCGCGCGTGTATCCGTCTAGGGCGTCTAGCAACAACACCTCGGGGCACGTTGCGTCGCGTGCACGATAACTTTGCTACAATTTGCTGGCATCCGCCCACCTTCCACCGTCACACCGTCACCAAGTATACAAGTGTATTTCTCGACCTTCCGATAGGCGATCGGCCCGCACTCGCCGCCGTGCACCGGAAAGGAAACGTTCTCTTCCGGTTCCGTGGCGACGCGACGCGCCGCTTGCTCGAGCTTGGGATCCCACGATTTAAGCAACGCGTATCCGCTCGATTCGATTACAGCTCCGTAGGTACTGTATTTACAGCTCGGTGACGATCCTGCGACGCTTCCAGCATCGTCCGTCATCCCCTTGCGCTTCGCTCGGCCAGTTCGCTCCTTCTCTCCCCGATTGGTAGTATAGGTAGCTTACGATTTCTTTTCGCCCACGATATTTCCCGCGCGCGCACAAACTCCTCGCTCCCTCTTTGCCAATTTCGCTCGCTATCTCTCCCTCAGCCTCCCACTCCCCCTCGCGCCCTCACGCCCTCACGCCCTCGCGCCCTCACTCCCTCTCCTTGAAGAATAGACCGGCAGCTACCACTCTAGAAGGAGCAAGTATTCTCCATCGCGAACTGAAACTGAAGCAACCGCGGATACAAGGGGTCCGTTCACGGTATACTGTCCTCCTATCTATCGTTTGTTTCGAACGTCCCCCTTCCACCCCCTCCCCCTTGCTCGCTCGCTCGCTCGCTCCCTCGCCTCTGTCCCCCTCGAACTTCTCTTCAATCTCTTCCCTTCTCTCTCGGTCCCTCTCGACCGAGAGACCGACTCTCCTCTTCGCGTGTAAAGCCTCGTACGTGCTTCCCTCCACGATCCTCCGGGAGATTATCCCTTACCCTCCGCCCCGTTTCGATCACCGCTCTCCTATCGCTCTACACGCTCGACTACTATCTCGACTATTAATATAAAAGGGGGTTCCTCGACACTCGCCGCCCGGTAATTGTTAGGCGTGCATCAACCGGACCTCTCTCGCCGATTCAGATTTCAACGCCGCCAGGCCGCCACCGTCCCGCAGACCCTTTCTTCGCCCCTCCCCGCGGTCCGCTCCAATTCTACTCTCTACCTCCTCGTAATCACCTCGTCGCGTCCAAATTAAATCCTCGTCGTTACAACTCATGCCTTCGACAACTACTTAAATCTCCGAAAATCTCTAAAACCGTTACGAACCAGTTCACCGACAATCTTCTTCCAACGGGCTAGCATCGAAATGTGGCAATCGTCACGTTCAAGCGCCTAAATTACAGCGGGACATTTGCTACCTTGATCGCAACCATTGAATTCCATACACTTTGCGCATCTTTCGTTTCCTAGCAGCGGAGAAAAGAGCTTAGAACAGAGGCGCGCGAAAGATTCAGAGAATAAAGGGCTGTTTCCATGTCGCGCTGCGCGCTGTTCTGTGCGCATTTCCATGGCAACACAGGCATGGTTGCCATAAGTATCTTTTTATAGCGTGATTTACGAATGTCACGATAAACAGTCGCGAGACTTTTGTCGTCGAATCTTTCGTTTCGATGCTTCGATGAAACGTTCGTCATGAACGAAAACAAGTCGCAAAAGTCTGGGCTAGACGAGGGCCAGCGGTGGATGAAACCGAGCCACGTAAGAAGACTGAATTTCGGACAGACGATTCTAACCTTAGATGCGGTCGAGGAGTTTCAGGGGCAAAAGGACGGAGCGTTGATGATCGATGGGAACGTGGCGATAATACCGTGCACGGAAAAGGGTGAATTCGTGCGCAAGTGGATCGAAACTCACAGTATTAATATTCCCGCACTGGAATCGGAAGAGTCGCGTCCGTCCTCGCCTATTCTGGGCTCATCCTTTACCGAATGTTCCAAAACATCTCCAATTTTTGGTAACACGCGGAAACGGACCAGGGAAAAAGATAGCTCAAACAATGTCTCTGCAAATAGTATCGATCGTGCGTGTTCGGACAGCAGGAGAGATCGACGTAATAAACGGATATTTGACTCCTCTGTCCACAGCCTGACGCGTGCGAAAGGCGATGCTAATGATAAAAAAGAAAACGTCAGAAGGAATTTATTTAATTTTCAATCTAGTACTCGTGTTACAGCTTCCAATGCCGATACCTCGCCTCTGCTCGACAAGAACGTCTACTTGTACAAAAGGAGGCGAAGAAAGTTCAACGAAGAAGGGACCCACAGAAAAGCCCTTGATCGAATAGAGAATAAATGTACCAAACCAAACATCAGTCCTCTGCCGCTGTGCGCGACGGCGAGGAATATAAATACATCCCCTATTCTCGATAGAAAATCTTATGTTTACAAAAGGAAACGGAGGAAACCCATGGAAAGTAGTTACGTAGACACAAACATGAATTCTGTGATGTCCTGTAATTTAGGTAACGTTCGGCGTACGGAAAGCAAACGGAAGATCATGCGCGCTCAGAAGCGACGTACCTCGATACAGAAATTGGAAAGCAGTTTCGAATATGACAACAGAGAACCCTCCGTTGGCAAAGATTCCAAAATTTTAGAGAATTCTATCGAAGCTGACTCGTCAGTGTCGGGATCGAAGTTAAATATCGAAGACAGCCCGAAAGATGTAAGAGATGCGGCCAAAATGGAAATAGAATCTAGCGACGACGATAACGACGAATGTAAAGATGTTGTATACATAAACAGTGACACGGACAAGGAGCTCAGCGATAGAATAGAAGATGCCGATACGCAAGACGATGCCATTCCTACCAGGGGAACTCGTAATGGTGGATTAAAGCACGGTATATTCCGCCTTGCCTCTAAATCCGCATCTGTATCCTCGCAAATGTCCAACAATGATTCCGATCGAACTTTCTTCTCGAAAGCGGAGGAACTTGGATTTACCGTTTCCAACGCGGGCACTTCGCAAAAGATCTCTCAGATTTCGTCGCAAGTTAACTGTCTCGCAGATAACAAATCAAGTCGAACTGCAACTCTGATTACTACGGATTCGTCGCCGCAAAGGGCCAATCCTGACCCTTTTGCGCAATTAAGTCTATTAGATTCTGGCAAGAAAAGGAAGAAACCAAAGAGGTAATTTTTATCTACGGTTTACCGCTACTGTTGGAAAGTTGGAACGATCAATTACAAATGCTTCTGTTGTTTGTATTGCAGGGGAAGTTTGTCTGAAAAGTTGCAGTCGGCGATTAATAGACAAATATCGTTTGTACGTATATGGAGGCACAAAGTCAAGCAAGCGATAAAGGACAAGACCATTCAACCGTGTGTCACCGTTTACGTACACGCGTGCGTGGTTCGCTTCAGTAGACAATTTATGGAAGGAATCGTGATCGAAGACCCGTTCGATTTGTTACCTCACAAAGAAAAGGGTGATTCCTCTAGATTTATAAAGATTATGACGCTTCCCGAGATCGTGGGTAAACTGGAGATGCAGCCGAAAAGTATAGTACAAATTTTTCCTCCATGGGAGGTGTTAGACGGCAACGAACTAATGTTAAACGTAACGTACTTTAATATTCTATTTGACAAAGAGAGAATGGACGTTGAAGAAAGTAAAACAAGTGTAGAATGTGTTAAACGACCAGTCGTTAAAGAGTACGATTGTCCTTGTATCCGTGCGGGAAGTATGATTGTATCGTGCACAGATCGACTCAACAAACCGGATGTCATAGAGAAATTATTTACCGACTAATGGGATAGGAATTACGACATATTTAGCAATTTAAATTTACCTCGACGAGATTTCATTTACGTTATTCGTTATCGTGTCGAAATCGTCTACAATAGCGTTTCTTAATCGAGCTGGCTCGTCAGTTACTATATTTCTAGTATCGTTAGTACAAAAATTTATTTAATTCATTATGCAATCTCATAGGAAAGTGATTCATTTTCTAGTTTCTCTAATCATGGGAAGACGTCTTTCTACAGATCGTTTTGTGATAATATTGTTATCTATTTCTGTAAAAATATTGTAATAAATCTGTTACTACTTAAATAAAATGGTTATTGTTGTTTGGAAACTTTCTGGCAGTTTTTGCGAGCCAACGAAATTTGGTTTGCGTTAAATAAACTCGAACAGGACGCGAGATTAAATGTCCGCGAAAGTCCAGAAGATGTTAGATCTATTTCTATATCTCATTTGTGCGCGTACTAATTTTTTAACAGACTTTAAAAAGGAGGAGATTATAGATTTGGCCTCTATGTACTTTATATGAACCGATTTTGATGATTCTTTTTTTTTTTTATTCGAAAGAGAGCGATGCCCCGGCGGTCCCATCCTACACTGCATCAACATTGGCCCAATATTTCGCCAGTTCTGGTTAATAATAAAGACTATTGTCACCCAATTATTATTATTTCAGGATGCTGTGTTAATATATATAAAAGTAAAAAGTTAAAAATAACATAATTTAAAAAAAATTAAAAGCAACTTCAAAGAAATAAAAAGGAATTTTTCTTTTATTTAATCTACGACTTTCATATTTTTTAAGTCGGCGCCTCATCATTTGCACTGTATAAATCTGCCGACTAAAAATTTTTTTTACATTTTAGTCCACTTTTATTTATTTTTTTTTAAGTCGGTTTTAATTTCTTTTAATTAATCAATTAGTTATGTTGTATTAGAAAGTGCTCAAGTGTCTTAAGCACTTTAAGCACGCTTAATTCTTCTACGAATGTCGACTTTTTAATATGAAAGCTTATCGGTGCCAGTGAGAAAGTTAATAATTTGTACTCCGATTCTAATTATTTCGTGCATGATGGATAAAGTAAATTGCATCGTTTGAAGATACATTTTTCCCTACAGATGGCTGCCGTTGCTTTGTCCGATACGTGTCATTTTACACCTCACACCAGTGTTGTGAAAACTTTGTTTAGTGTTTCAGAGTACCGATATTTTAACGCAACTTTCTCGCTTGTCCCTTAATTTTCAAATATAAATCGCGTAGTGCACAATACAGAGGTGAGCGATTAAACCATCATCGAGTTTCCATTAGCAGATTAACTTGTCGCGTCATTCCCGTCACTCTTTCACGCGATACAATGTCGAAACTCAATCGCAACTTGTCATTTAGTTTAAACTACAATATACGCTATGAGTTATAATTCTCCGCATTAATCAGTATTAAATGCATACTGTCTCAGCTCCGTGTATCTTGTTCAGCCTGTCTGTCAGCATTGGAACGCCTAACCTCGCAACGCTCGATGTGTAATAGCTTGCATGTTTCGGTTTTAGAACATTGGCGCGATAAATAATAATGTCAATTGCTCAAGACCGACCAGAACTTTACGAAGAAGTGAAGCTCTACAAGAATGCCAGGGAGAGGGAGAAGCACGATAACCAAGCAGACTTATACGCCGTTGTAAATACTTTGCAGCATCTAGAGAAAGCTTATATCAGAGATTGCGTCACACCAAAAGAATACACCGCTGCTTGCAGCAAATTGCTGGTGCAGTACAGAGCGGCTTTCAAGCAGGTATTTAAAATTACCGACAAGTATATAGAAATAGCCCTAGAACCGCATATCGTATTTCCCTTTAGGTGCAAAGCGAACAGTTCCCCACGATAGACGCGTTTGCCAGAGTTTTCCGCTTGGACTGTCCAGCGGCCCTGGAAAGGATCAAGGAGGATAGACCCATCACGATAAAGGATGACAAGGGCAACACGTCCAAGTGTATAGCGGACATAGTCTCTCTGTTTATTACGTTGATGGACAAATTACGATTGGAAATCAAAGCGATGGACCAGCTGCATCCGGATTTAAGAGATTTAATGGATACCATGAACCGTCTCAGCATACTGCCGAGCGATTTCGACGGTAAAGAAAAGGTCGCGGAGTGGCTGCAAACTCTCAACAACATGTCCGCGTCCGACGAATTGTCCGACACGCAAGTCAGACAACTGATTTTCGACTTGGAAACTTCCTACAATGCTTTCAATAAAATACTCCACAATTCCTAATCGCGGTTCAGCCGGTTGGATCGCATCGCGGCTCGCGATGCTGATTGCGCTCTATGGTATACCTTCGGTCGCTCCTCTAATATCGCTCGAGGGTAACGCGATCGAAGGTTCCACAGTGCTATCGTTTTGTTTTCGTGGTAAAACTTCATTGTACCATATATGTGCTACTACAGTTGTGTATGTACGTTAATACGAGAGCTACGCGGCAGAGGCGACTATTTTATATCGGATTGTTTGTAAAGCCCATCTATGCAGTGAATTGTTAAGCGTAATATCCGACATGTGTACAGTATCGATTGAGAAAATAAAGTTAATCGTAGGTGTTTATCGCAGATCGTATTATATTTCTAAACCTGGCTGACACCTAAGCATTTTAACAACAGGAGTGTATCGATCGAATTGCCCTTCTATTATTCACCCGCAGAATCGAAAATGGAATAATGAAATTGCGGCGCGATCGATGCCCGCTACAGCGAGTGGACTCCTCAAAATGATTCTTGTACGACTCAAGTATGTATATCTGCATCGGATTCGGTGATGGGCCCTCGTGCATGGAAACTGGAAACACTTAAAAAGCGTATCGTATCGGTGGAACGTGAGTGGTTTTGGAAAGCCAGTTTCGATACGTGTCTCTCGGAAACGCGACAGAATACATTTCTACTTCAATGTTCCGATCGCCCGGCGTCGATCGACCGTATTCTATTGTAGTTACATTTTCGCGATCGAGAATGGGCGAGATCGGCACCGCCACTCGCGACCACTGCTCCCACCGTCCAATTGTCAGCAGAATTTATGAGACTTTCCGATCCGCCTCTACGATCTGCCCCTCCTCATCCGTTCGCCTGTAAATTCTCTTCTTTTTTCCTCCAATCTTGCTCCGTCTATCGGTTCGTTCATCATTTTGCCTCATCTTTCCTCCCTATTCCCATCTGTCTGGCTGCCGATAAATCACTTTCCGGCATCGCCAGATTTAATATAACGCCAATATTCTGCGTAGCAAATAGGCCAGCAGGAGGAACAGTAGAGTAGACGTAGGTAAAAGTTCGCACCATGCGAATTTCGTTGTTTGGGTTGTGGCAGTTGCCAATGGTGGTTGACAGTGAATTGTCAATGAAGGTAGAGCCACCAGTATCGAATTGTGTAGCTGTGCTTCGTTTTGTTATCGCACAATGCGGTAAGTAATGAATTCTCGTTAGTTCAGATGTAATATTCTCATTTTTAGGAATCAATATTATTCCTATAAGTTGATGAGTAAATTTTTTAATTAATACGTCGTCCGAAAGGGCTGAAATTCTTCTATTCAAAAGTACTAATAGAAGTTTTCAATTCTCCTCACAGATAACGGAATTGATTAAACAATGGAAAAGTAGCTGTGGGGGCAAGAGTCGCACAATGCAGTGGGGCAAAAGTTCAAGTGCAAAAACTCCCCATTTAAAAATCAGCTTGCAGTAAATGAAGCAATGAAAAGAAAATCTGAATGCGAACGTGCAAAGGAATAATTAGAGAAGCAAAGAAATCCAAAAAATAACATCTACTTCTGACAAATTTTGAAATGAACAAAACAAATCGATTCCAAAAAGAATATATCCCAACCATCGACGTCTGTGGAAAAAATAATTTGTCCGGCATGGGAGTCGTCCAAGAATACATTGATCCTCCAGAAGACTGATGCCTGTGCAAACTACGAAGGTGGGGGTAATATTATATGCTATTACTGTTACCTGGATTAAAAAAAAAATAAATTGCAAACTATTAGTCGTTTTGCTATATTACCACAACTATTGTATGTATAAAAATAGAACACTTTTGTGAAAAATTTTCGTTGCGCTCTTTTATACCCCATAACATGCAAACTTTTGCCCCACATATCGGGTAAAAGTTCGCATTTGACACTTTTTGGAAAATTTATTTTATATAAGTTGTGACAGGTAAATTTACATAAAGTCACTGCCTATCGAATAATAAGGGGTAGTAGTTATTTCTTACACAATGATATGATTATCAGTGTAATACCAAGGATTTTAGGGAAGTCTAAACTTTAAGCGCGTACTCCTGCCACACAATACTCTATACCAGGGTTGACTAACTGGCGACTCATGAGCCTCCATACCTACCAGACTCTGACGATCGCAGTCGAAAAGAGAAGGAATGAAGCAGGAATCGACTGCGATAGTCAGAGTCTGGTCGGTATGGAGGGGGGCCGTTCAGCGTGGCAGGAAGGCGGGGAGCCCCCGACGGCTCGTGAGTCGCCAGTTGGTCAACCCTGCTCTATACTGTTCGAAGATACTGTTTTCGTAAATTTCTCGAGAATACGACAAAGGCCAGAGGGACGTGCAATTGTTGACGATTACGTCTGCTTTCTCTTCGGAACATCCTGGAGGATGAGACGCTGGTGTATACTCATATATTAAAATATATGTAGAATGTAAAGTATACTTTGTGCAGCTTCGCAAAACGAAGCTAGGGGGAAAGGGCATTTTCCAGAGAGGAAAGAAAGATTCGTGGTAACTAGGAGGACGGAGGCGTGGACCTCGGCGTCGAGACACCCTACACTCGACACCCCGTTCATATCGAGTCGCACGAAACTCGTTAAAATTCCGTGGGTCTGCTCGTTCTTAGGAACAGCGTAAAACGCGCAAATGATTCGCGAAAGAAGGGGTTGGGTGAATTGGAGGTGGCGCGACCCTTCCCTTCTCTCCTTCTCGCAACAACCAACTCGTTTTTCTGTGGGAAGGAGTCGGAAGAACCCTGTCGAAAGCCGCAAAGACGCAACGAGCGCCGAGTAATTGGGAGGGGATGATTATCGCGGGGAATTGGTTGAAGGTGCGCGCGACGACTCGAAGGGTAATCTCGTGCCGGCCGGCGGCGGTGGCGGCGTACACACCATGGCAATTTTCCAACCGCGGAAATTAATTTCCGCGTTTAGCCTAGCCGTACTCTCCCGCTCCGCGCATCGCCCCGCTCGACATCACCGACCGTTCCAACGTTTACCGAGCTACGTACCCCGAAACCCGTGCGACACTGCAAGACTCACGATCGAACGACGTTAAAGCTCTCCCGCCCGAGTCCCCGTGCAAATTGTTTCCGGAACAGCGCGGAAACCTTCCGTCCGCGACGGTCTTTTCCACTTAACCGGCACACGCTTCCTAGCTGAAACCTCAAACTTCCACTCTAGGGTAAATCCGGGAGACGCGGTCGGGCCGGAGAGTTGGTCGAGTCGCTATATTTTAGACTCTATGGGTAAAAACGCGTTAAAGTGCAGACCAATTACTTCTCTAGAAGCCAAACAATTGAATGAATAGCGTCACTTCGGTTCCTTCTGTGTTTTTCTAGATTTACAGGCTATACAAGTTAAACTGAGGTTACGTTTAACCTCTTTTGTCAAACAACGGTGTACAGAATCGTATTTAAAATATACTTCTAAGTTTATTTTCGTTTAATGTTTGCAAATAATAAGATAGTAGAGATATTGACAATGCAGCCAAAGTATTTATCCATATTAAGTCTTCTTCTCAAAACTAACGAGAAGATCATCTCTCGCTGCAGAAAGGAGAGATGTTCGAGTCATGATTTTTTTATTATTTTTATTTATATTTCTATTTTTATCATTATTTTATTATTATGTATGTTTATTTATTTAATTTATTCACTTTTGTATTCATTTGCCTCGCCGGTAGGTAGTTCGCTTTATCTTTGATGTGTTCTTTAATTGTTTATCGTAAACAAATTGAATATCGATAAATCTGTAGTTGTATTCACTCATAAATAATTTTGCTTTCTTCCTTGTTATTTTTCCACGAATAATTATGTGACTGGTCTCTGCCAACGACGAAAACCATTTCTCCCGGCACCTCGGGAGAGGTGGTCAGATGTCATGACTTCAGTTTTCAACCCGATTTACAGTAAATATTGTCTTAAAGCAAATATCGACCAGTTTTTCCGAATCAGCATAAAATTCTGAACATATTAGGTTTGTTCTGATAAAATAAGTAATATCTGTATTAGTTTTAATAGCCATTTTATATTAGGTCGACCGGGTCTCCCGGATTTACCCTCTAGACCAGTATAGGCCAATATCCGGCAACCGCAGCCTCTGCTTTGCTTGCCTGACTTTTTCCAACCTCCGTCAACCTGGTACCCTAAAGCTACTTGATTAGCGAAACTTTCCTCCTCTGTTCTATCGTAACTCGTTCGTCAATTTCCAATCTCCACAGAGGAGAAAGGCTTTCGCGTGTCGCCGCAAAGTTTCGTACGCTCGTGAAAACTCGAGCTTGCCTCGACGAGAAACCATTTGACACGCCACGCGAATTTCTGCTTCACCTCAGAGTACTCCCATCAAATCTCTCTGGCTTCGTTCCCGGATACGGCCAAGCTTTCGTCTCGGAGCGAACGTTTACCGAGAGATGCCGAGAAATACCGAGAAAGCGATAGTTGGGGTCGAGGAATTTCAGAGCATTGTCCCGCGGGTAGAACGCGGAGTGGAGCGTCCTTAATCCGCCCGCTTCTTTCAGCGACAAATCGTCGGTCGCGATTATCCGCTGCTAAGCCGCGCCGCGGTCTGATCCGAGATTAACTTTTACACCGTCTACCGCGATTCCCGCGACAAATCTTCCGCGAATCCGATCGCAGGTCGAATCGATCGGGATTCGAGGCATCGCGGATCGTTTCGGAGGAACAGCAGCGGCACTCGCTGGTCTCGTTGGTCGTGGCGGTGGTGCTGGTATCGATCAAAGCCCGCGCACGGTTCAAGCGGAGAGAAGGCTCCTTCGTCGGGAGAAGAGCAAGGAGCCCGGCTAACGCAATTACGTTAATTGGCCAATGCTTGCAACGGTATCGAGTGGAAGATTGACTGTGGAGGAAGCCTCGGCTTCCTCTCCTCCTCCCCTGCTCGTTCTCTAATTGTAAGTAAGGGCGCGCGAGTTGCGACGAGAAGACGCTTAGAGTTTAGAGGCGCGCTCGCTCGACTAGGGGCCCATGGGGGCCAATGTGAATGGAAAGGCGCGGAAAAGGAAGAGGGTAACGCGGAGACGCGACGTTTCGTTACGAAACCACCGGGCCGCGCCTCTGCTTCGATTTCTAAAGGCGAGCCCGGAGACAGGCTTTGCTTCCTTCTCGGCTCAGTTTTGCGGTGAAAGACGAAACTCCGTGGCGAGTCTAGCGTTGCGCCACTTTCCTGGCTTCTAGGTTTGCTCGGCGGGAGGTAACTTGAGGCCTCTCACCCCCTAGCCAGCACAGGCAACTCTTTCAATTCTTTCGCGACTCTGCGCGAAACGTCTCCACTCCGCGCGTTCCCCAGTCGACAGTTTCTCTGTCGTGCTCGCTTCAATCGAAACGATCCTTGCGAATACTCTCGTCGGCTTATAATCTCCGGACGCTACTGACGTTCGAACGCCTGATCGATGAAACTGGAGATCAGACTCGCGTCCTACTTATATCTTCGCGGATATTATATACGTTCCTCGAAACCACGGATTTTTCCACTCGTCCCGCGGTAAACCGAGGCGCGACAAGTTCAGGTGCGCCTACTTTCGCGGTAACGTTGATGCGTAGGTATGCGACTGGCAACTTGCGGACGATCCAAACGATATTTCGATGTATCGTGAAAAATTCGAAACTGTCAAATTTTTCTGTAATTGGTCAGAGAGGAGAGAAGCGGTGGCGAACGCCGAAACGCTCGTCGACCGTTGTATTATAATGGACGGTGGATGGATACGCGTCAGCTGGTTAAAACGCCGCCTACGTTCGAGCACAGGGCACAGGCACCGAGCGAAAGCCATCAGACTGATGAGTATCGGTTTTGCGGAGGAACAGCCAGCAAGGAATCTGCACACCGCCGAGTCAGGGTAGCTCTGCAGTTTTTCTCTCTTCGAGCGTGTACATTCGAAAGAGCGCTTTTCTGCGATTAGACGAGCCGCAGATATCCTCTTCGATCCTCTTCCTAAACTGTCGTTCGTAAACTGGAAGTCCAGAAGACGCCATCGTTGGAAACTAACAGATAGATATCGACGTGCGTTGCGAAAAGTAGCACGTTTCAATTTTCTTACGAAAACTGGCACGTTTCGCTTTGCCACGAAAAGAAGCACGTTCCATCGTTTCTGACGAATATTAGCACGTTTGGTCTTCCGTCGCGAAGACTAACACGTTTCACTGCTTCGCCACGAAAAATAGCACATTTGGGAATTTGCGGCGACGACTAGCACGTTATCCGGTTTGACTGCAGAAACTATCACGTTCCAGCGCGTGGTCAGTTTAAAAGAATTCAACCGTTGAAAATATTGTTTAATAAATAATAATTCCATCTAATCTCCAAAAGACGACACATATGGAAATTTTAATCTCGTGGCGAACCGCTGAAACGTGCTAGTTTTCGCGGCGAAAGACGAAACCTGCTATTTTTCGTGAGAACGAAGGCAAACGTGCTAGTTTTCGTGAGAAAATTGAAACGTGCTACTTTTCGTAACGCACGTCGATATGCTCAGGCCTGCACACGCGATCGACCCTAGCAATTCTAACACCGTCGATAGGATTGAATTCAAATTTAACGTCCCTTCAACTTCGAAACAGTGACATCGAATCAAATGGGATTACCGAGCGAATTAAATATCGATCGCGCTTAATCCCTCGCGATTCGATGCGCGCGAAAACTGGTGTGCTCGCCTGACAGAAGCCTCGCGTGGCGAATCGACAGCGCTCCATTGTTCGTTCTTTCGTTTCGCTTCTTGCTGCTTCGAGTTTCTTCGTTACTCCGAAAATATACATTTCGTACTGGTGCGAAAAGAATACTTTTTCCACTGGGATACGCGTCCTCGTTTTTGCTGCATTAATCGTCGCGCCGGATCGCTTGTTAATCGATCCGCAAATTGCGGCCGCGCGACGCGACGCGACGGAAGTATCGGGCAACATATTCCGCGACAGCTGTCGCGCGTTTCCATCGATGAAAAAGATATTTGTCAGTGTCAGCTTCGATGGACGGTTTATGCGTTTCCGTTTTTCCATCCAGTTCTCCCATCTTTCTTCTGTATCGGTGGCACACGTCACTCCATTCCAGTCAACTTCGTTCCTCGATTCATCTAGACCGCTTTCCGAAATCACCGTTGCGATTATGCGCTCGTCCGCGGTGCCCTAATTCCACCCTCGATATCCCGAAAGATTGCAGGAATAAGAAATTAAAGGTACCAAGGCTGGATTCGTTTCAACTGATCCCCGGATTCTCAGCAGCGAATCATGCAAAGGGATCGAGAGACGCGAGAGGATAAAGAACCGCGGTATTCTTTCTCTGCTCCCTGGAGCAACGCCTCTTGTCATTGTTCGAATTTCATTTCGTCTCTTCCCTTTCCTTCCCTTCCTTTTCCTTCCATCGTGTCGTTACTGCCACGACGACGCGAACGCCGACGCATCCTATTACCCTCCGTCCCTGTGTAACGCGCGCCGCTTTGAGAGCGACTCCATTTCGCCCGTGCCACTCTGTTTCCCAGCTGTTCTCTCGAAACGTATTATCCTCTATCCTCGGGCCGTTCAAACGTCACAAGAAGAACGTCCAACGGAAGACGTCAGAGGAGAGGATTTTCTGTCGACTCGACGACTTCGCGAGACAGTTCTTAATGGATGACTCCACGTGACGATAAACTTTTTCCTTAATCTCGTATTACCGAGGCATTTGAAAGGACACTGTCAAACATCCTATATTTCCAGAGCAAAGTCCTGGACGGTAGGTATATGCATACTCGTCGACTCGAGTCGTGTCCACCGGACGGTAGGCTAAACCGAATCGAATCGAGCCTGGCGCAATTGACTCGAGCACCACTTTACTAATGAACTTACTGCCGGTTAACTGATACACGACAATCAGACACTCGACTCCCACCCCTCCCCGCTCCAACTAAAGCCTGAAACCTCCTTTAGAACTGTGTGTCTCCTTCTAAACGACTTGTCTTGTTTCTTTCGAACGATAAAAAGAAGGAACGAGCAGCGTGGAAATAGCACCAGAAATATGCGTAAATCGGGGGCTACGTTATGCTGGAACCGCCGTAGCGCGGCGCGACGCACGGTGCCCTAAAAATATCCCACTTCCAGCTACCCTCCTCCATTTAAATCCGCGGAAGCCCTGCTTAAACCGAGATTAGAGTATTCTCGGCCTAAGGGTCTTTTGCAACCAAATTAGTTGTATTTTCTGTTGAAGAATGCTGCTTGGGGTGCGCGAAAATGAAGATGAAAAGTTCGAGATAACGTTATTATAAGGACGAATCCGCTCCGACGCTTTTCCAGTTCAAGATTTTTTTTATAAAAAATGCGCAATAAGCAACGCAGTTTTCCCTTATGGTCGTAATCAAAGGAAAACCGGCCTTCTTTTCATCCCCGGCAATTGTCCTGCCTGTCTTTTTCCTCTGCTCTTAGTGGCCTCGCCAATCAGTGAGATAGGCAGGACGGCGCGATTAAACGACCCTTCGGAGCCGAACGCTCCAACGAGCACGCGCGACCGCGCGAAAATTTCCTGCCAGAGGGCTTAATCTCCTCGCCAGAGGCCAAACAGGAGATCCTTTCTCCCAAAGGGAGCAACTCCGTCTTAGTTCTCGTACTCTGTCTACGTCGCGAAGCCGGAATCTTTCCCGCGCCGCGCGCCTCTTCGGAAAGTTTCTAGCGTTCAAGCTCTACCTCTTATAAGAGAGAACACCACCGCACAATTCGCATCCCTTTGCGCAAGATGAGAAACATCGCGCTCGACAAGTGCTAAACTGCTTCGAAGGTGAGTTCTGAAAAGACGAAGCGATCGCGAAGGATGCGCTCACTCGAGCCGCGATTATAAATCTCAAGAAATGCCCGAGCTATTTTTCGCTTGCGATTTATAGAAATTGCAAGCAAAGTATGGGGGAAGAAAGATTCGAAGGAGACGGAACGGTGACCCTTCTTTTCTCTCCAAGCTGCCTAGTGACCAGAATCTGGAAAAACAGAAAGAGGAAGACGGATAAAAGACACGGGTTTGGAGATATATGTGAAACATGCCTGGAAGAAAGTAAGCGCAAGTGTACGTGGAGTTTGATTCTGGGACGATGGTTTCCGGTGCGGCGATCGTATAGGATCCTCCTCTGCGTTTTCGGTGCGTTTTATTGATCGGATACAGTCGTAAATACAATTGGCAAATTCGTCGGCAGTACAATCGAAATATTTATATACAGTTATGTACAACGCTGACGTCGATCCTCCTCGTCGCGCGTCGGTGGGAGGAGCGGTTTCACGAGGGTGTGCGCTGCAACATCTATTTTAAATGAGCATCAACTCCAAATCTCGTAATATTCGCCTCGTCTCGAGCGACGGAAAAACGTTCGTTCGCGGGTCGCTAGGTAGAAATGGATCAAGAGACTGTGGATGGAAACGGTGGGAATACACGAGGTCCACGAAAGATGAGTGAAATATATATAAAAAAACTGGTGGGGGAAGGGCGATACGGAAGGCAGAACTGTGTAGAGTTGTAGAGGATCCTATCGGGGACTAGAAAACGTTTACTCCGTTCGTTATTTTACACTAAAGCTGACGAGTTTGCGTGCGTGTTTGCTTGCTTGCTTTGTTCCTTCGAAATGCGTCTTATTAAATAGGGATTAACTTACGTCTACGCAAATTACACTTACACGTGTCGATATGGATAAGAATACGATCTCGCGCGATCGTCAGACGGAGAACACGTCGGTTTACGCGCATTTCCAACATCTCAGTCTTCGACTCGATAAATCTCGCGACTGGCAGTGAGTCTAGACTGCTGTAGAGTCCTAGATCAAAACCCGTGAAAATTCCGCGCATCAAAAAACTCGTACTTACGATCTTTCAATTCCGCGGGGGTTGCAGTCCATAACGGTCTTCCTCTTGTTCCGCTTTTTTCTTTTCCTCTCTACTCCGAGATGCTTATTCTTCTCTTCTCGTCTCTTGTTCTACCGGGAGTCACAAGAACTCTACTTCCACGACCATTTTTTGCTTTTCCTTTCTATTTACGTCCGACACAAAAGGCCGCGTATTTCCAAAAGCACGGCTATTCACGGTACGATAGAACTGGTTACCTCCATCGAAGCTGTCTCGGTTTTTCTCCACTGTTTTTTATCGCAGGACGAACTTCTCGAGACGCTCGTTGACGAACCCATTCTTCTTCTTCCGCTCTAGTCGGACGCGGCCTGCGCAAGTTACCGGCCCGATATGGTGCGTACATTAATCATAAATTAATCGTGGGTTCGACGATTAACCGAATCCCGTACGACTACGTTCAGTACCAAGAGGAAAGTACCAAGTACCAAGAGAAAATCACGGGAATTTCGAATGTCGACAAAGTACCTTGGAAGAGATACTGGCAGCTGGGTCGTTGTTCCTAGATTCCGCGGCTCTACTGTCTGTAGGAAAGAGAATAAATTAATTGTTATCAATTGGTCTCGCCGGGGCTCTCCTCGACGATCTTCTCGAGTGGTCCGTCGAATTCCTTGGGTCGTTCGAAGCCCGCGGAGCCGGGCGACCGGGGTGACTCGACTTCCTGCAACAGGCCCTTCTTCAGGACGTTTAGGTACCCCTAGCTCTGAATCATATCGCTCATGTACTCCTCGTGCAGCGCCAACAGATGACGGGGCACGTCCAGGGCCGTGTGCAGAGTGACCGTGACCCCGCGATTCAGGCTGACAGCGGGATAAAACACCCCGTAGAGATCGCGGAACGCGATCCCACCTTGGGGCTGGTCGTTGACGAAGAAACGAAGCGTGTGCGTGGTGTCCAGGTCCAGGAGGACACCCACCGTCGAATCCTGTTGCACGCCACCCTCGGTTCTCTGCGCGTGCCCACCGCCGTGCATGAACCAGGAACGCTGCCGGTCTATGTACATGCTCCAACCCTTGTCGTCCTTACCTACAGGACGAACGAATCGCTGGAGAAATCTAACGGACGCGTGGCAACCGGCAAGAGAGACGAGCCAACCCTGCTTTCGTTTATTTCACGTGTGCCACTCACCGAGCATCTGATCCCTCGAGACGTCGGCTCTGGCGATGCCAAAGGCTGGATCCGTGTCGCTGTGATAACGATCGATCGACAGCTCCCAATAGTGGACGCCCCGTGAAAATCCGACACTCGAGAGGACGACTCGGTGCTCGTAGCCCTCGCAGGACGCGCTCATCGCGTCCTCGGAAATTGATACCTCCTGCGGTATACCGGACGCCCCGGTCGCCCACGAGAACCATGCCACTGCCACCCAGACAGACGGTAGTCCACGATAAATAATCCGCAAATTTATTCGACACGATTCGATCCGACGCGATACTCGACTCGAACGATCATTGTTCGCGAATGACGAGCGACGGGGCAGAGAGGACAGATTTAACGGCGGTATATCTACAGCGACTACGAATATTGGAAAGCCGGCACACCTATCCAGGATGCATACTCTACCCTACTTTTTCTCGGGCGAAAATTTTCACCCGTTACTCGTCTCGTTGCACCGCAATCTTGAGCACGCGATACGGAAACTCTACACGTTTCCGGCAGTCGTCGATATTTCCGAGCGGGTAATCTATTCGACGAGAAACGGGTCAAGCCGAGCAACCGTTAGCCTCGCTCGTTCATCTTACACTCGATACCGACGCGACGCGTCGCATTTCCCGTTTCAGCTTCTCCACCGGTGGGAAAGCGCGAGTAAGAGGGAGAAATGGAAACTCACTCACCCTCGGCAGTCTGAAGACCGATCAGCTCCGAATACTCGCCCTCCCCGGCGCTGTTAAACGCCCTCACCCTAGCGTTGTACAGCGAGTTGAAATGCAACCCATCCACCGTGCATATCGTTTCTCGGCCACAGTACACTTCCTAGTTAAACACATAGCGAAAAAAGTGCATTCAACGAACACCAATTCTATTTTCTATCGCGAACTGATCCAACCGTACATACTAAAATCTATTCCCTTTCTATTCTAATCCTGCTGACGAATTTTCGCTCGTCTATTCGAGAGAGACCCGCGGGTTCGTGCTCTAGGGTAAAACTATATAATACGCCCAATTTGAAAAAACGCCCCACCATTATTTTACGCACACAAAACCAGGTTGCATCGACGCGATCGTCAGATTCGAACTTGCCTCAGTCGACCACAACTGCCGCGATAGAAATACGAGGAAATATTACGGCTTTTAAAAAAATATTCAAGAATTTATATTTTCGGCCTTCGGATAATTGAGTATGTGAGAAATTCAATTATCTAAGTCACTGTTATCTTTGCGATAAATTCACATATATATTTCGAAAGTAGACAAACTAACCTCTTTAAATTGTTATTGCCCAAAACTTTTTTCACTACGTTGCTGCTAAATCTAAGCCGGGGCGTTTTGTACTCCAGAATTTACAATATGCCCCAGTAAAAAATTTACAATACGCCCCACCTCAAAATCATATTTTTCACGAGTAACTTATTTCTTTTCTTCTTCGTGGATAACAAAAATGTCACGCAAATATATAAGGTCAGAGAATTACCTTAATGAAGCAATGGAAAAAGTTAAAAGTAAAAAAATGGGAATTAATGAATGTAGCAGAAGGTGTAACATACCTTCAAGGACCCTAAGAAGACACGTACAAACAGGAATGTCTAAAATTCCTTTAAGTCGTTCTCCGACTTTGAATGTAGAACACGAGAAATTAATAGTGGAACGAAATTGGAAGAAGTCTGGATAAATTGCACAATATACCATATGTGGTTACATGAGTCCTGTACAATGTACAACCCCCTATGTAATCCTTGCGACAGAAATGTCAAAAGAGAAAATGTAAATAAAAAATAATGTAGTAATTTTATTCAAGATTGTTCTATTTTTGTTAATAATATCTTTTATAATATATATTCTATAACATTTTGATGAAAATAATAAAAAGTTATTACTTTTTTTATGTCGGGGCGTTTTGACACAGAGGTGGGGCGTTTTACCTAACGACTGTGTTACAAAACGCCCCATGTAAGGTTTAAGAAAATGATTATTTACAGTTATTCTGCCCTCCTAGCATTTTTTCATTTTTTGAGATATGCAGAAATATTTGAAGTTCCACACGTCTTTTACCTTTTAAGTAAAGTTAGAAAACTCTACGTGCTTCCTAAAGATTTATAAACAGTCTAATGTATTTAACCTAACTTTTTTCCAAATGGTTAAAATATCCTATCTAAAATAATTAATTAATTGGTACGTTAATAATACATTACCTACCGGTGTACCTATTACAAAAAATTATATTAAGCTGTTACGAAATAATGACAACATGTTCTAATTTGAACGAAGAGAAATAAGGACGGTACAAAGTAAATGATAAAACTTCAGTTTTCTCGGTTGTTTCAAAAGGCTAGATAGGACATTTTATCTAAAGAGGGCAGTATTTCCAGTTATGTTTTTTTCACAATTTCGGCGTAGTTCTGAAGAGTAACGAACACTTAATGTGTATACGCAAAAAATTTAAAGAATTATTAAAAAATATCAGTTTTACAGATGTTTCTGTAAAAGTGGGGCGTATTGTACGGTTTTACCCTAGTAAGATTAGCTTCCACGACACCTAAGCCCACCCCGATTTCCTCTCACGATTCGTACAGATGAACATTTAGCGATCGATTTTAAATTGAAAGTAGTGGAGGAAACAGAAGTCGCGCTAACTCACCCTGAATTCTCCACCGCATCCGTCGTCCAACTCGAGAAGGTAGCCCTCGATGGCGGGCCCCCTTTGGCCAGCGCAGCCAATGATTCCGTGGCCAGGCGGAGGCTGCCAGGCGACGGTCACGCTATTGTTCTCGGCGCTGCATTCCTCTGGTATCAGTAACGGTGCTCCGGGTGCTAAAAATTACCACGTATACGCGTGCAACGAGTTCGATTGGCGGCGAGCAGGCGCCCGATCGGTTTCGTTTGCGTTTTCGTGCTGCCCGCGCGGCCAAAAGAAAAAAATATAATACAACAAAGCGAGCGTAGTGAAACGAGAGGAACAGGTGCATGGGAACGAGTTTGAACGTTTCGAATGGAAGCAACTTTCCAGGGGGACCATTGTACGGGAAGCAGTTGTGGCTAAAAAAGCTAACTTATGATGTTTGCAGCTTACCACGGCGTCGAATAAATCATCCAACGATCGAATCGTTCGCCCAGTGGACGAGAGAAACGCGTGATTTATCGCGTCCGATGCACCGTCGACGCCCGTTACCGTTCTTCCCTATCGCGACATTCCCCTCGAACGTTCAACAAACCGGAAGAAAAATCTGCACGCGCGCCCCAACGTTTCCAACGGGGTAGAAAAATGCGAGACGCGGATGGAAGTAGCTCGTGCCAGTGAAAAAAAAAGGCAAACTCTTCAAACTATTTACAGATATGCCTGCGAGACGCATTCCGTCGATAAAACTTTCCTCGATATCCAGCAGAAAGAAACTTTCGTTGGTACATGGTTCGCGCATTCGAGAACGCGAGAAAATGGAAGAAATTCTTCGTGCCTTTACAAACTGAAACACGCTCCCCGAGAAAGAGAACAACAAGTTCGAAAGCGAAGGAAAGTCCGAAAATTGCGTTCCAAGTAAACGACGCGACGCGTTCTAAACGGTCGTATCCAACGTTAGCAACGCCGGTACGCCGGAGAAGAAACAATTTCAAACGTTAACGCTCGAGACACGTCGCTTTCAACCGGTTTCTTCCTTCTCCTTAGAGAAAAATTTATATTTAATATTTCGCTACAGCTCTATTGCAGAGAGCAATTTTGTACGCGAGAGCAACGACATCCCTGATTCATAGATTTATTAGCGATTTTACGAGGACAATAAAATCGACCAGACTCGTGCAGAAACTCGAGAGCGCGTTCTCGTCAGCAACTCTACCACGATTATTCGCGTTTTATGGGTGGAAGATGGATCTCGGTGATCTGGGTATACAGCCATTACGAGGCGCACGACAGAATTCGTTCGATCGCTCACGGTTTCAAAATACTGGCCACGTACGTAACGGTACCATAAAACATAAAAATTTACTTGACGTTTCTGCGCTGTACGTGTAGGGTAGACCAGGGCGAATCGGATCACAGGGCGAATCGGATCAAAATAAGAATTTAGTCCATATTTCTTACATCGCGATAGAAATTATCATTCCGATCGTTCGTAGTATCTCAGCCCTCTCCCCCGCACCTACTGCAATAGTTCGTCAATTGTTTTAAGTCATTGTTTAGAGCTGGCATACGTTTTCAGTGAGATGGTTGCGTGCGAGCGTTACAATTTTGGTCGTATCTAACCTACGTAATCTGCAATTTCGTATTTAAAATAAAAACTAAGCTTGAAAATTCAAATGTGCTTATTTTTATTAGTTTGCAAGCTGTCTAAGATTAGTATTTGATGTATTTTAGACTATTATATCATAATATGTTTATGTAATCTACAATCTTTGAAATACTTGTATATGGGGCTAATCGGATCACGTTATTTGGGGCGAATCGGATCACTCTTTTTTTCATTTGAATATTTTTATTATTAAAAATATGATAATTGTTTATATACAGATGGTTCGTAGGTATATAAAAAAGAGCAATCAGGTATCATGATGTCCAAAAAAAAATAAAGGAAGCTGTGATAAAAATTAAATCTAAAAGAATGACGAAAAAAATAAGTAAATTAATGGTTTTAAGAAGATGGTATTGTATTTACTCCGGTGAAAAATTAATTCGCCCATTTTCAGAAGATTGTCTTAGAAGAGTGGTGCCACGAGAATTGGTCTGATAGCGACAGCAAAAAACGGCAATATCCTTCCGATCCATGTGCTCAGTAGTGTCACTTGACTTCACTGTCATTAAATTAGATTTGTTTAAGCTGTTTCTAAAGATTTTGTTATGAAAATTTCAGTTTTTTTCAGAAATTCCTGGGTGGTCCGATTCGCCCCAAGTTTCGGGGCGAATCGGATACTTCCCACTTTTTCGTTTTTTGTTTATAAATGAAAGATTTTTATATATAGTTTCAATTTTTATATATTCATGTTCAAGCCAAAGGTGTACTGGTCACAACTATATAATAAAAACTTAGTTTTTTAATGTTCAACTATTATTTTCTCACCGTCAAACTCAAAGTGATCCGATTCGCCCTGGTCTACCCTACATTCGATTTCCCCTATCCAGAGAGCAACTGTTTCTTTAATTTGTCAGAAAGTTTCCGATTAAAATATACTGGTTAATTAGTGGAGCTCGACAGACAATTTTAGGGACTGGTTTTTCGGTTATTAAAAAAGTTCCCGTAGCGAATTCGTGTCCAGAGCTTGAAGAATTCTCGCAAAAGTTAGTCGCTCGCACGGTAGTTTTTAACGCCTGTAATTTACGCTCGATTAATTACCTGCAGTTGGAAATCGCTCCTCTCCCTCGGATGCTGCGTCCAACACAGGGCAATCGGTTACACTCCGTCAACGATTAAAGCGAAATTGCTGTTTCCGTTCGACTTTTTAGCACGTTCGACGAACCACAGGGTGGAATTTCGAAGCACCTGCTAAAATCCGGGATCGATTCTCGAGAAACGGATCTCGGTTATGGATCGTAGAAGAATCAGGATCCGCCGTCAACCCCCGTGGTTCGTTTTCGTGTAAAAAATGAAGGTCCCGCGGTATGTAAGTAAAAATTAGAAAGGGGATGAGCGGGACTCACGTTTGAGCTGGACGAAGGTGAGCTGGTCGATGGCGCGTCGCAGCGGTTTGTCGTCGAGGGTGAGATCGAGCAGCGGCAGTCTAGCGATTTCTTGCACCCCCTCGGCGCCTCCCCAGGAACCAGCAGCGGTTGCAGCTCTCACCGAGAGCATGCCGCCAATTTGGAGGAAGGCTGCGCTGTCGGTTTCCTTCAGAGCCTCGATGCAGAAGGTCAAAAGAGCTGTGGTCGTCTGCAGATGAGACGCGCATCTCGTCACTTGATCCCTCAAGGAGCGCACCCTGGCCTCCCTCGTCTGCCGAGCAGCTTCGATCAGCCGAGATTTCCTCGCCTGCAGAAGATTCACCAGGGTCGCTACCCTGTCCTCCACTTCCTCTTCCAGCGCCACGCATTCTTCCTGTCCGTGCAAATATACCGTGAATAAGTAGCACTGAACGTACTGCCGAATTAGTATCGAAGGTGAAAGCTATCCAAACGCGAGCCAACAACAATTTCCAGCATATTTTCGAGTGCCGCGAAGCGGAAGCTGAGCGACGCTGCAACTAACGACATTCCGGCGAACTCACTTCCAACTCTCTTTCCAGGTGATTTTCGAGGGGACATGCAAATTTCTCCCCGCTGTCTTTGCAGTTGTCTCGCGAAATTTCAGCGACTTTCCGAGGAGCGATATGCAAATACAAAACGCCTCGGTTGGACCAGCTTCTAAATCGATTCTTCTAAAACGACGTCTCCGCGAGTGGAAAATCGAGTTGTTCGAGTTATCTCGGCGAGAGGAAGGTCTTGAGGATCTCCTGGGTCGTGGATTTTTCCACGGAATTAAATCCAAATTTCATTTACGCGTCGAGTTCGGTTTGAAGCGCGCCCGAACACACAATTGCACGCAGGTATGCGCGCCGCGGTATCCTTTGCCTTGCTCGTAGAGGAGGAAAATCGTAGCTCGCTCGAGCGAACACGGGGAAGGGAAGATAGCAGAATTGTTATTAGAGGTCGTCAAATGTAATTCGTTATCTCGAGTACTCCTCGCGTCGCAGCCTTTGTAATTTGGAAGGATGCTTTTAGGCCGCGGCGAAGGCGAAGGTGGAGGTGGAGGCGATGCACGCGCGAGAGGACAGACTGCAATAGAGGCAGGAAGAAGGAAGAGTAGGGAGCGACGACAGCTGATGCAATTAACACCGCGTCCTTCCGTAATTTCATGGAGGCGGACCTCGTCCGGCTGGGAGCCCGACCCGAAATTTAAAAAGGATGCCAAAGGCGAATACTCACGTGCACTTTGTCCGTCATCCCTTTGAGCCTCTGAATGAATTCCGTCGTCGAGCGTGCTCTCTCCGACAATTGTTGCAAATTTTGCGAGAGCTCCGTCTGTAACGACAAGACCAAGAGGTCCGGGTTAGCGCAGAGATTACACCGTTCGATCCGCCAAACCCCTGCGTCCGATGCAGGAATGATAATAATTGTCCTGGGCATTATCGAATCGTCGAGTAATTGCTAATTGACGCGACGGGACGCGACGCGCGTGGACAAAAGTGCCGCGAAGCGTGGCGAAACAAAGAGAGGCGGGAGGCGGGCGTGTGAGCGAGCACACGTGCTCTGATCGCGCGTGCTCGTCTCTCCCCCGCGACCACCAGCTGCGAATCTGTCGATGCATGCAAAGTGAAGAAAAGTGACAGAAATTGGGCGAGTGAAACTAGGAAGAACGTTCCCATCGCGCGGCGGCGCGCAACCTCGGACCTGGCTCGAATAACTACAAAGTAGGGTAGAGTGTTTATTTTTCAATTTTTCGTATAAATCTATGTAAAATTTAGTACTAACAATCTAGAGAAATCTGGTGTTATTTTGTATAAACTATAACTATTATGCTTTACATTCGCGAAGTTCGTTTGTCGATATTGTTATTTTCTGTTGAGTTATAAGTACCACAAAATGTTTGTCAATGCAAAATGGACTTCTTGCCCCACGCACGCAGACCCGAGTTGCGACGAAAGCGTGCAGGTTTGTGTTTACATTCGCGTCTAGCCGCGCGCGATCGTACCTACGACAGCGTCGGCGTTGTTATCGTAGAGCCGCAGCCCACGCGATTCAGCCCGATTCCAGGGATGGCACGGGGGAGGTGAGGGTCCGAAGCACCCTTTTCATTCTGTCGGGTGCTTATATCTACTCCCCCAGCATGCGTCTCTCGTTTACCAACGCGCCCTAACCGTCATTGCCACGAGCATTCTGCGCTGCCTTCGGCCCTGCCAGCACTGCTGTATAGCTATAAGTACGCGTATAGCGGTGGAGCCAACGCTCCTGCGTAAACACGATACCCCTGCCGACGGGACGCGACGCAAGGCTACCGATCGCAAACGCCCTGCTTCGCGTTCCACCGATAACCGCAAAACTACGTCCAAACGAGCTCGTCAACGCGTCCACTGCCGCGCCAGCTCATTTTCAAAATTTCGTCGCGCAACTCGTGGCACGGAGGTACTGCAACCCGGGCGACCATTTCATTCATCCCCGTGAACAGTGCAATACCACGGATTCCGTTGACGATTGTATCAAACAGTTATAAGTATAAACCGCTGGACGACATATTCATAACGACTTATAAGGACTTGTTTCAATCTATGATACACAGCCAAATTATCCTGGGAAACGTACTCCTCGAATCTCGACTCC
The DNA here is from genome assembly GCA_944738655.2 of Andrena hattorfiana. Classification (NCBI taxonomy): domain Eukaryota; kingdom Metazoa; phylum Arthropoda; class Insecta; order Hymenoptera; family Andrenidae; genus Andrena; species Andrena hattorfiana. Next base: position 938,910 of record OX122894.2, read on the forward strand.
GTCTGAGCCACGAGTAGAGATTCACTCGTTAAAGGGAATCGATCGTTCCGGTAATGTCGCCCGAACAGACATCAGTGGCGGCAACCAAGCAGCTTACCAACCACAGAATTTAAAAGCTGTCGGATGGTGGTGTCGCGCCGCGCCGCATATTTCAATCTGGAAGAGCCGCGATGCGTCGAATTAAAAACTCGGGTCGACGACCGCTCTTTACTGTCTTTCGCTCACAAATCACGATGCACCGACCTTTTCGATAAACCGCCACACCGATTGTTTTCCCTTTCCCTTTCTCTTTCCAACAACCAGGCTGTCGGAGTCTGACCAATGTGCGCGGCGTTTCAAAAGCAACCACGACCAGTCTTCGAGCGAATTTCTTACGATGCCCAAGTAAAAGTCTCGAAGCAAATCTCTGAAATTTACTCCACCCTACTTTGTTCGCAGTTGTTTTTAGAGATTATTTTAAAGATAAGTGCAACGAATCCCGTAATAACTCGACGTATCGACCAGACTACTGCCATATCGAAGACGTGTAAAGCTGAGGCTCTGTGTCTCGCCGATTACTTATTCGAGGTTCTAAAAGATCTCATTCGAGGAACGTCTGCCACATGATGCGACGGGTTAATTAAGGAATACGTCGTGGTATAGACGTTTAATTAGCTGGCATTCCAAGTAGAAACGCAGGCCCGTACGGCTGAAAGCGGTCTTCGCGATATGTATGTAAGTCTCATACAATTTCGCTCCAAGGTGGTTGCCCTGCGACTTCCAGACAAACGGAAACGTACGTCACAATTAACGCTCTTGAATAAGATCCGTCGCTGAATCCGCGTAACAGATTTTTTAAATACCTCGTTCCTACGACGCATATTATTATTACTATTAAAATCGTTACTGCACTAAGAGAGTAGTTTAAATATAAATTTAACGGAGATAAAAAAAGGGGTGCAAAAGACGTCCAAAAGGGTCCAGCGAAAGCGCTGCTCTACACCAAACTTTGGAGCTTAGAATAAGATAAAAACTTACCAAATTAATACCTATACTTGGTTGATGAGTCGATAGAAAATAAAAAGGAACATAAAAATGATTTCGTAACGAAAGGGGCGGTTCGCTTTAATTTCATCCGCGTAAATTGAACCATCCGCTGTTCGCGGAAAACTTTTCCCCTTGATGCGAGATACGACTAACCGTGCGGCGTACAGGATCTCCCCGATTCGTGATGCTCCTGTTGTATAACGCCGACAACGCCGACGAAGACGACGCAATATCAAATTATCCCAATTAACGAGTTCTGGTGGATGCTTGTCAAGATTATCGACAACGACGGTCAAGAAGAGACTCGGGTTCCTTGTAGATGCGCTCGACGAGTTCGACGACGGATATTATTACTTATTACGTCTCTATTACGCCCACATTATATAGGGTAAAGGCAGGTAATATGGAACGGCACGTAATATGGAAGTTCGTAAAATTTCGATCACGAATAACGAACTCTTCAGGCAATGGTGTAGGGTAAATCCGGGAGACGCGGTCGACCTAATATAAAATGTCTATTAAAACTAATAAAGATATTACTTATTTTATCAGAACAAACCTAATATGTTCAGAATTTTATGCTGATTCAGAAAAACTGGTCGATATTTCGTGGGGTGCAAAAGTTTCTGAAAAGTGCATCAAACAGTTAAATATTGTAGCGAAGATATGTTACAAAGTATTATTTTCATATAATTTATCATTAAATATGTGTGTTCTTGATTATTCAACGATAGTTTACCAATAAAGTTACTTTCTGCTTAGTATAATTCTTCATTTCTTGTCGGAACATGTGTGTACGTAACATGGAACATACCGAGTAACATAGACGAAGTTGATAGTGATGATGACGACGATGTGGAATGCTTATTTTGCGATGGTAATTATAAAAATAATGACAATGAAAAGTAGATCCAATGTATTTGCTGCTTTCGCGTGCCCAACGTGTAGGAGACACAGAAAGCAGAAATAAATTCAAAAAATGATGTATATTTATTTATTTGTATCTTCTACTTAATAAATCTTTATTTTTAGAAAAGAAAAGTAAAGATTTTTGAGTTTTCTTTACAAATTTCCTAGATGTTCCATATTAGGACCCATTTTTTCGAACGGCCGATTTTCACTCTTTTCAGTTTTTTACTATAATTGCACAACGATTAGATTTTTTTATATTTGACTATGTAAATATGATTATGCATTAGTTCCTTCGTCCCCTCATGTCAGTTTTATTAAAAAAAAATAATTCCCCTACTTTTGACAAGCTTTTGAAATCAGATGTTCCATATTACCTGCCTTTACCCTACACGTTACGGAAAATGTAAATGAGAAAGTCAATGCACCGACATTTGTATAACAATAAAAGTGAAACGACAGTTGGTTAAAATCCAGGGTTTGCAGCATACGAAAACGACCGTATCCGTGTTGAGCGAATATTCTATAATTAATCATTTATTTTGTAATTTCTAATCTTTGCTCACTTGTAAATTTTTATATCTTCTGTTCTCCTCGTTCTCATTGAAACGTATATTTTGTTGGCTTATACAGCGGAACAGCGATACGAGCTGTAAACAGAGGACCGAGGTCTGGACACTGTCGGTGTCACATTTATGGCACTATGCACCGCTCGGCCTCTTTGGGGTTTGACAACCACCTAAGACCGTGGTTGTTCAGTCAGAGACAGTTCTTCTCCAGACGCAGTAGACGCGACACGCGATCCTCCTCCGAACGTTACTATATTTCTTATATATATTTGTCATTAGTACTATTTCTTTAACTGTTATGAATAAAGGATACAATAAGGATATTTGCTCTATCGAGTTACTGCCCACTCTGCTAGGTTTCCCAACATATTTGTCATATGTGTGTTATATCTCCCCGCATTGTATCTCTTTGTACCAAAGGGTTTATTCCCGTGAATTGTAATAAATAAATAAATAAATATCCTGTGTCATCAGGCCCGCATCCCTTTTCAGCCTCCAATGGCAAACTTCTTTTCGCAAACTGCTCATTATACCCAGATTGATCGTTTCGGGCTACTCCTGCATCCAATCCACTTCTCCTCTCCGCCCTTTCCCCTCCATTCTGTTTATCGTAGCAGGAATTCTACTCTAGTCAACAATTCTCCAACTGTTGCGAAACGACCAACGTAATAACTGGCACGAGCATTTGTTCCTCGTTATCCCGTCGCGCCGGGCCGCCTCAAATATTCCCCAAAGAGAAATAAAATAATGTTTGTTCGTCAGAAATCGAATCGCGTCGAGAGTTTTTCCTCTTCAAGCGCGCATTTTTTGCGCACACTTGTTTCATTGTTATCGTTTCCAACTAATTGCCACTCGACGTTTCGCCAAATGTTGATTATCATATTTTACGCTCCTCTGGAAATTCTTGATCCAGAGAGAGAGAGAGAGAGAGAGAAGGAGAGAAAGCGAGCGGCTTGGAAATGTTTTCTAAAATTGTTGGCTGCTCGATAATAAGCAAAGTAACGAAATCTTAAAATTGTCCAAGCAAGATAGATTTTTTTTTTGGCAGGAAGACAAATTATTGCGCTACGGAGATTGCCTATTCTAGGCTAGACACCCATTTCACCCACATACATATAGTATATGTATCTATGGTACGTGATGTTCCTCTTTCCACGATATTTAGCATGCACCCGCTGTTTCGTCGGGCATACCAGCTTCTTTTCTTCGTCTACTTCCATTGCTCCCATTGCTCGAGCCATCTCCATCGACGCGCACCGCCCTAAACCTTGGTCTGTCACGTACTCCAGCTATGTAAAGTCTCGTTAGACCAGAAAGCTGGTCGTCGAACGCGCACAGACGGATTTTCCCCTTTTTCCTCGTCCCAGCTTCCAACGAACCTGCCCGGAACGAGGTGGTTCCTCGCAGGGACGCTCGACGGAATACCAGATAAATCTCCATCAACGACGAGAAATATATTTCCCGTATAGTTCAGCTTGGCTAGTTGCGAGATAACCCGTCAATCAATAGACCCATAAACACGATATAGCTACCCAAGCACTTGTGTGACCGCGATCGGAATGGAGGATTCGTGGATCGCAGTATTAATACGGTTCAACGATAGGCAAGTCGAGTAACATTTCCAGCCGAGTCGGCCAAGTACCGGATAATTGCTGGAGCGTGGCCCCGCTGCACTCGTATTTCGCATTTCGCGTTCGCGTGGAAGGGACGAACCCCTCTGGAAGGGACCGTGACCCGAGCCAAAGCTCCACATACGTCCGTCTACCGACCAACGCTTTTCACGGTTACGCGCACCCACGATCGATTCGGAGGAAATTCGGACCAACCAGGCTCTCTTCCGCCCTCTCTTTCCCGCTACCCACGTCACACCCGTCCAAGAAATTGCAAATTCGTCCATTTTCTGCATCATTAGCGTCACCTACGTGCGCTTCGACGTTTCAAAAGTTAGCTGCATCGTTGCCAAGCTGGCCAGAAAGGGCACTGACAAGGGAACACCGCGAACCCGGACTCACCGATTCGAACGCAACTTTGTGGGTTTTTAGAGAGACTCAAAACAAAAACAACGGTGTGTTTCATTTGGGCCCTATCGCCCTTAAGGGGGTGAAAACTAACCTCAAAGTCAAATTGGCACTTCCACTTTTTCACGTATAACTCTCAAAGTACAACATACAGAAAAAAATGTTTCAAACAAAAGTTTGACGATGAAATAAGCGCTACAAACTTGTGTTAAAATTTTTTTGAAAAGTTTTAAAAGAAAAGACCCTGTCGAAAAAAATCTATATTTTTAAAATTTTGTTAACGCCAGTTTGCAGCGCTCATTGCACTCTCAAACTTTTGTTTGAAACATTTTTTTCTGTATGTTGTACTTTGAGAGTTATACGTGAAAAAGTGGAAGTGCCAATTTGACTTTGAGGTTAGTTTTCACCCCCTTAAAGGGCGATAGGGCCCAAATGAAACACACCGTTGTTCTTGTTTCGAGTCACCCTGAAAACCCACAAAGTTGCGTTCGAATCGGTGAGTCCGGGTTCGCGGTGTTCCCTTGTGAGAATCGAGGCGTACCGTCGCGTTGCCGTCGATCGCATGGAAATCTTTGGTCGCGGACAAACCGCCAGGACTAAGCTCGATCGTTCGTTCTGCGTTTACGGGAAATCGATACGACACCGTGCGAAAAAGAAGTTAAAACGCGGTAGGGTCGAGGCGTATGGGAACGACCGGACGACAAACGACAGCGTTAACCCGAGAGTCGTAAAACGAAGCCTGGAGAACGTTTGCGTTTGCGTTCGTCTTGGCGAATCCGTTAGCGCTTGTAAGTAGCGAACTCGCGTAAAACTGAAGAAACGGCCAACGGTCCTGCGAGAGTGGTCCAAGCACGGAATCGTCATCGCGATATCGCCAATGGTTTCAACTGCTCGAGCGTTTCGTCCGAACGGTTTTCCTCTTTCACCCAACTGAACGTATCCAAACTACGCGCGTAGGTACTCCCACGGGAACGCGTACGAATTTACGTTCCCGTGCGAACGAGTAGGCGAGCTACGACCGAAGTACTTTTTCCCCTCTTATCGCGTTCGGTTCGTTTGTCGTAATTTCCATCGAAAGACGAGGTACGGCAAGGATTGCAGCGAATACAGGGATGCTATTCCGCGCGAACACGTTGCGGCTTACGCGGTGCATGCGAAACTAAGGATCCACGATTTTACTGTCCCGGTACTTGGCAACTTGTCTTCCACTCGTTCCTTCTTCATAAGGGAACTAGGCCGTTGAAAAACCAATTTTTTATTGCATTTTCCGAAAGTACTATCTTTTCTAAATAAAATGCCGCTTGGTTTGTATTAAAATTCGCAAAATTGTAGATTTGACAGCTAGAAAGGTCAAGAAGCGACCTATAGCTTCGCCGTGCCCAGAAACCGACTTGAAAAAATTACAGGATATGGTCCGTAAAAATTCGAGATTTTCATCAAGAAATTAAAAAGTCGCGGATTTTTAGTAGCGCGCAAACACGACCTAAAAATTTTTTCCTCTCGATCTGAACCTCCGTTCATTCGCAACTAGCCGAAAACCAAGAGAAAAAAGATTCGAGAAAAACGCGTTTAAAGTTTCTGGGCAAAGGCGACGCTATAGGTTGTCGATTGACCTTTTTACCTGCCAAATCTACAATTTCGCGAATTTTAATATAAACCAAGCAGTATTTTAATCAGAAAAGATAGTGCTTTCGCAAAATGCAATGAAAAATCGATTTTTCGACTAGCTAGTTCTCTTAAAGCCTCTGTTTCCCACGTATCTTACCATTTTACTGTCGAACGGTGAAATCAAAGGCAAGGGAAGATGACGTGCTAATTCAACGGTATGCTTGAAAGACAACGATAATGGGATAACTGACCGTTCCATTTCGAAGAAGGTGTTCCCGTATCTGGATATCCTCGCGTTATCTGAAAGGGTTTCAGCCACGGGATAACGCGCCCGCCCACATAAAGAAACTCATAATTCCGTCGAGACGCCGCGCCGCGGTGACTTTTGATTCAGACGTTATTGCTTCTCAAACGAGAGCAGCGCGACGCTGTTAACCGTTAACGAACCGATAACGACTCCGCCGAGTCACTTAAAGCCAGAGTGGAATAAATAGTCCGAGGAGCCGTGTTCCTTCGCGTTCGAGCGATCGAAATCTTCGGACGACCGTCTCACATGCGTGCTGAATCGGAGCAAAACAACCGCGTTCGTCCATCTTCCCCACTATTTCTTTGCTCGCCTGAAGGAAAAGAAAACGAAGTTCGCCTGGATTACGAAATCGCGATGGATCCAGAAAAAGAAAACTTGGCGTTGCTCTTTTGCGATCCTTCTTCTATATAAGTGGTAGCTGGTAGCGGACGGTTCACTGTTCACGGTTCACGGTTGTCGAGTAAATTTAGAAAGCTGTCGTATCCAAGGGCTTCTCGAATCCACGCCACGTGCTCTGACTGAATGAGAGCCGACGATCGGAACTCTCTCCCTAAATCGAAGCTGAGTCATCCTTCCCCCGCGTTTCATTCGCGACTCGTTTGCTTCCAGAGATAGACTTTGCCCCAAGTCTGCTGAAACGACTAGATCGCTAGGTGCCAGTCAAGCGCCGAGGCGTCGATCGACGACGCGATTGGCAACGGACTGTAACGTGGTTACGCAGTTTCTTCCCTAACGATATTCGTAATTCGACGTTGAAGCCAGGAACGTATGCACGCGGCCGTGCACGTCGCCCTCGTGACGCGCTCAGAGATAGATCTAATTACGGACGGCGGACAATGGACGCAGAACGAGTCGCATGTACGGATTTTCGTCCCAGCAACGGCGAACTCGATCGTCGGAGAGTCGAGTTCGTAGCTGCGAGCGCGCCGTCGTTCCTTTGCCTATCGATCGAGCGCCTCCCTAAACCCTAAACGAACGCGCCAAGGGGCCAGCACTTTTTACCACATCTCTAAAAGCCAATTAAATTATTCCCCAGAAGAAGAAATCTGATCGCGAAGGTGGAGGCAAAGCGGTGTCCGAGATAAAAGGGCTTCTCGCGCTTGGGAAAAAAGAGCAGGGTAAATATCACTCGTTTAAGCTCGCAAACAATAATTACCCAGGTTCCAGGAACAGGCTAGGAGGCAGCTCGGGCTGCGAGGATCCACTTCGGCGCTCTCCGCGAGCACGCGTCGCCCCGCAAGCAAAACGAAGCGAAATGAAACGAAAGTGGTAAGCGCAACACGCCGCGCCGCGCGGTTTCGGGGCAGCTGCGATGCTCGGGCATTTTCGAATGCGAGAGCAAAGGATTCGCGAACCATCCACGATGATATTTTTAGACGATGAAAGGAAAGGAAAGGAAAGGAAACGAACTGGCGACGAGAAGCTTGCCCTCTCCGAACAAAACGCTCCAGTGCCCTGTCCTGTAAATCCCTCAAATAAGGCGAAGCTGGCGATCGATTTAAGGCGAGTTCACACGTACCAATACCGTGGGGGTTCCGTGCCGGTAACTGACACGGACAAGTGTCAACTGTTCCATTCGAAAACAGGGAAACGATACTTTTTACCACTCAACCGTCACTGAACTGATACGAGCGCCCGGACCTTGAAGCTTCCACCTCAAGAAATCCGGCTTTTATCCGAGGAGAAATAAATTACTCGGCACTTAGTCCGTGAAAATTTAAAGTATTAAAGATAATTCGGAATCCAGGCAAAGGCGATATATATATGTACAAACGTCTGAAACGAAACGCAAAGCCTGCATACGAGCAGAAATTGCTTTCGGCCATCCCCTCAGCTTTCTTCCCTGCGTCCCTGCACCGAACCCACTGGCGTAGAAAGTTTTCCTAGGAAACAGCATCGATCTTGCGCCTCGGATTCTGGCGCCGTGCCTATCTACTCAAGCGAATCGCACGCGTTAATTTCTCGCGGGACCGGAGCAAAGAGATCCGACGTTTTGAAATTGAAAATCTGTCCTCCGTCCAGAAATTGTAGCCCCTACATCAACGAAGCAACCCCTCGATCACATTCCAAGACCGAGTGCGACAGAACCAAACGATCGTTTACGCCAGTGTTTGCTCGGGGAAAAGCTACGCACGGTGGGCAGACGGTGCGAATGGGAACCCATAGAGCATAGAGTAGGTACGGGGAGAGAGGGGAGCAGGGGTTGGATAGGGTGGATGGGAGAGAGAGAGCAACTTATCGACTTTGCAGGGGTGCATTTTCCAGTGTTAAATTCGAAACGAAACGTAACGTCGAGACTAGACAGAAGGCGGAAGGTTGGAGATGGGAGAGAGCAAGGGAAGGAAGAAAAGAAAGTGGAAGAAGGGAGAGGGGAAGAGCGTGGGTGGTAGTGAAAACGTCACGGCATATGCCGTGCGTGACGGCACTATGTAACGCGTTTTCGTCCTTGCGTAGCCTACCCGTCCTACCACCTATCGCCCTAAGTGCGTGCGCTGCACTTACTACACGCCGCACGACACTGCCACCGTAAATATCTGATTGCGAGGCAGCGCACCGATTCGTCCATCTCTGCCGGCCCAGAGGCCCGTTAATAAATTCACCGCGATATTCCGTGCCCAGAATATTGCACCCACCAATTAGCATATTTAGTCGGCGCTCTTTCGGATCGGAGCATGCGCCACGCAATGCACACAATGCGCACAATGCACCCTTGTTCTCTCTTTTCGCCTAATCTCAGCCACAACTCTAACGGAGTGCAAACGATTTCACGATCAAATTTCTCCACCCCCGCACACGCGCGCTCGTATATTCTCCGGGCGAGCTGATTGAATAAATTATTACTAAGTTCGACGTCCCCTGGTGTTTATTCGACGATCAACGAATGAGGCTCGGCCAGCCTCTCGCTCCTACTCTCCGTCCACTCTGTACAGTGTACATGCGGGCACGTGCACATGCACTTTTTGTTTATTTACTAACATGAGTACGCATACGAAGCATCAAAGGCTGGCACTGTTTCAAATACTATTCTCGTTTTTAGGCTCCCGCGCTCCCCGTGGCATTCTGCTTCTCCTACATTCTCCTCGCCATAACTCCACTGCCACCGCTCCCATTTTACTCGGCCAAATCTAGCGCAACATCAAGACTCCCGTTTCGAGCCCACTTCTAAATCATCTCGGACTCGCTAAACGAACCTTTGCGCGACCACTTTCACGAAAGATCCTGCGCACGTATAGAAAATTTACTACCGCCAGCAAAGGGAGGAGAAGGGCGGGCAAAACGAGTCGACCGCGATAAACGCGATCGCGCGACCCTAGTATTAGCGAGTCCACGCGATTATCGCGACCCAATCGAGCCACACTATTCGGAACTAAAGCACAAAGCTGGCGCAGAATCTGAAATTTTTCACGGACGATGCACGGAGAATCAGAGTTTGAATGCTTCCGCTTTTCTTCCGCCCTTTGAAGCTCGAGAGAGCCAGAAACACGGATCAAATACGCTCCGCTAAATCGACCTCGGACGCGGACCAGAGCTGCTGCATTCCATGTACTTCCCTACATGTTTAGGTATATATCTATCTAATCACTCACGCTGCTATATATTTTACGAACGAAGGAATGATAAATGAATGCTCGCGTAGCTGGTTTAAAAAGATTCGCCTCGCGTGATACGTTTGAACGGGCTTCAACAACTTTTCAGAGCACACCACGCCTTGCCTTCCTTCTTCTCTAGTTCCCCTTCTCGCCGGGTCGTACATTTTCGTTTTCCATAAGCTCAGCCCAAGCTTTCAGCGAGTAAGCCGACATGTTTTCGGACGGCTCCGAACTTCGTCCCTCCATGAATTTTTAAACGCAATGTCGTCCCGAAACGCTCGGGGATGAGAGTCCGCAACTCGCGAATGAAGATTCTATTCGCACCATCGAGCATGGAGTACGCTCTTGAGCGCGCTAATGCAAATGACTTTTAAAAACTACGATAATGAAGTCGGTGATATCGAAGGAAAATGGTAGGAGGCGTGTACGAAAAGCTTCAGCTTTCACCGAAACGCAAGAATAACAACTGTAAAGCCTGCCTTAAGATCCCCTCGACAGAGTCAACGTTTCCTCGTTCGCGAAACTTCCCTCATCTAACTGCGCTAATTAAGCGAGTAATTATATTATAAAAAAGCTTTACGCCTTCGGTACGCCTGCTTTGCTGCTCGCCCGAGGACGTAATCTTGAAGGGAAAACGTCGTTTCGTCGATAAACTTGCTTGGGAGTATGAAAGGAAGCTGTGGACGGAATTTCGCGTGGAAAAACTGCGAGTACCTATACTGAAACTCCTTTGAACGATGTCGCTGTGCAAAGGTGGGTTTCAGTTTCAAAGCGGTTCATTAAGTCGCATCGCGTCGCGGGAAGAAAGTACGTACAAGGTACGAAAAGGCGGGAACGGGTCAACGAAGACGAGGTTAGACATTCGTCTTTTCCGCGAGTTATCCTTACAGAGTTCCGCGTCTCGCGGTCACCGAGTCTACGCCGTGCCTCGACTGGCGCCATTTTCCAGCAAGCTTCCATTTACGGAATCTAATGGTACAACCTAGCTAGAAAGTTTCTATCTCAGATTTTCGGCTTCCATCTAACAGCCCGTCGTCGCTAACAAGTAACAGAGAAGAAAGGTCTATGATCGAACGGCAAACCTCTCCGTCGCTCGAGAGGATATCGAGCGGTATATCGACGCTGGTAGCGTGAGAACGAAAAGAGATAATCGCCAGCAACGGATTCGAACGCGCACGCGGATACGTGGAGGGGACAGGACATAATATGTATAATAAGGACACTTGCCGCGCGCGCTCCAATTTCTTTCGTGCTCTCAATTGTATGTACCTACACGTGGAAAGGCCACGTGGACATTCCCTTTTCTCCGCGCGCACGTACAGCCCCCCCTTCGCCCTTTTTCAAAGCCCCGGAACAATGCCCAAGAACCGAGAACGCGGGCCGCAAATGCAGCAGCGAATTTTACGCTCCCATGGCCAACCGGATGCGTCGGCTGCGTAACGATAACGAGAATTAATATTCGATTCTCGAGAACAACTGTCTACGAGATCCAAGGAAGTGGAAGACGAGTCTGGTAAACGCGTTTGCGAGGACGAAAGCTCAACGGAGCATTCCCTCGATAGGCCGACTGGTCAGACAGACTAATTACCGAAATATCGGTTGCACAGGATTCGGACTTCACCAGCCACTGTGGCGTACGTGAACGGTCAACGGTAATGCGTTAGGGCGGCTGATTCGCGTGGATGTGCTCGCAGCAATTCCATTTCGGACGTGCAAGATAGAGAGTGAATTGAAATAAGCCGTGAAAATGGGGGCACGGCGAAGATGTGAACGATATAGCGGAAAAAGAGCGAGGCTGTGACAAACGACGTGAAAAAGCTTGCGGTTTGAAGCCGCAAGGGTATCGTATTAACCAGTATGTACCGCTCAAGCATATCGCGACGAGTTGGCTGCATCTGTTTCATCGATTATAAACGAGTCGGAGGGGCGAATCGCCGTGGATGGTCGCGCTTGCTTCGGTCCGGCCGAGTATACATACTACAGATATACTATAGCACTACATATATGCGCGGCAGCGAAGGTAAACGAGAGAGCTGCTAGTCGAGGAACGGTTGTTTGTTCGACGAGTAATTACGAAATTGCCAGCGCCGACCAGTTTTTTACGGAGTTAATCGAAGAGGAAGAGATCCGTGGCGTGGGTCGGGAAGCGAGCAGGTGTTTGTCTTGGAGGGAAAATCGGGGGGTAGGTTTCGCGTTCGTGGCACACCCACGTCGCGGGACACGCGATATCGAAGGCAGCTGTCGATCCAACCATCCCGTCTCTCTCTCTTTCTCTCCCCCCTCTCTCTCTCTTTCTCTCTCTGTCTATCTCTCTCTGAGAGCCTAACATAGTCGTTGTACTTTCCTTAGGTCCACGCGCAGAAATAGAAACGTCAATCGTGTTCTGTGAATGGACCGACGACTCCGAAACCAGTTTCGTCAAGGTCGCGAATAAATTTCTCGCGCGTGCTTTTCGAGCGATAAACGGTAGCTACCGAAACTACGGAGGTAACTACGGAGAGGTAGGTTGAAGAGACTCACCTTCTGTGCTTTGCAGGCGGCGGCCAACGGCAGCACGTCGTGGGGATGAGTGGCGTGACGATCTCGAAGACAAAGGGCGCATATCGCAATTTTGCAGAGGGCACAATAGAGGGTCAATGGCTCGCAGTTGTGATCGTTGCAAACCGGTGTGGGCTCGGCAGCCAGACCGCGAGAACCTTTGGCCCCGTTCGATTGCCAGCTGCCTCGAGGTGGGCCCAGATTGTGAGCCGCCAAAGGTCCCCTCTTCGGATGACAGGATTCTCTGCAGCCGTCGCAGTATAACACCTGAAACCACCACGTCTTCAACGTCACCAAACACTCCACGCTCCTATGCGTCGATTAAACGATCGCAGTTTGTCTCGCTTTCGCTCGGGAAAATGGTACGCGATGTGATCGCGATCGATCCGTGTCGACGAGCACGTGAAAATTCGAGACGCGAAATTACGAGGCAAACGAACAACGACGAGGTCGAGGACGGGAATATTAAGCGCGTCAGCTTGATCTCTGCTCTTGTTATTCGCGCACAAGCAGCGCCTTCTTGCCCTCTTTACGTTGGCCACTCGAGAAAGTCAATTTCCAAGAAGCCTGCGACTCGAGGTGCATACATATACCTATGTATTCACGACCACGTAAATCCAAACAAACGAAACGAACGTGCCGAGACCGTGGACAATCGGCAACACTTTAACGGGCTGAAAAAACGACCAACGAAACGAGCCGAGCTCCTCGATTTCTATGCTATATTCTCTCAACGAGAATACCTATGGCGCGTATGAGAAACGCACGCACACGCGTCCACTAGATCGCTTCTGCAGAGAAACAGAGGAACATGAAAAAGTCAAACTACACGTAGGTATGTATATCTTGTTGAGCGTGCTGATCCGAGCGAAAAACATGCGTGCGACCTTAAAAATCAACTATTCCCGGAATCTCGCAGAGGACAAATGACCGAAAGCGGCTTTCGGCGTCGGCCACCGCGTGACAATCACATGACTACGTATGCAGGTATGTATATTACAGTGTAAGTACAAGGGTGTTTCGTAAACGATAACGAAGTTGCTTACGTGGCTGCTATGGAAACACGACTAATGGTAAGCTACAACACTTTCGCCTAAAACTGTAAACACGTCGACGCTTTTCTCCAAATTCTCGGCACTGCCTCTACCGTACAGCAGTCGGGGTAAACAAGTCAGGTCAATGACTCTACTAGCGGGCATTCGGTGAAATACATATATGTATACAAGGCTTGTTGGTCCGGGCATTACTTTATGGTAAAATATTTATTCGTTTACTACCGAGTCAGTTTACCTCGGGTCAATTAACCTACCCTTAATTTATTTCAATGTATCGATTAGTTAATTTGAATGGAAGAGGTTAACATTCGCCTCAGTTTTGAGTAAATTATACGTAAGTACTGACCTCGCACTGCTCGCAGGCGACGGTCGCGTCCTGGGGCTCGCCCTCGCACATCTGACACTGCAGTCGCGTGTTTCTCGATTCCTGATATTTGTCAACGATACGCTGCATCGCCCTGTACTTGGGCAAATTGTGGGCTCCACCTTCATCGAAGTAAACGGTCTTCTGGCAGATAGGACAGGAGAGGCAGAGAGTGCCGCCGGATGGCGGAAAGCCTCCGTTTCCGGGCGTGCCAACGTAGCTTCCGGGCCTGGAGCTCGTGGACGTGCTGTTGCACACCACCCCGGAATCTGTCTCGGAGAGGATCGAAAGTTTGTCCGCCTCCTGGTCGGATCCCGGAGCGTTGGAGGAGTCGGTCGTCGACTCTGGAGGAGAGTCTGGCGGCGCTTGTAGGTTCACCGCGCACGACAGACAAAGAGCGTGCCAGCACGGTAACAACACCGGCTCGACGAACAGCTCCTTGCAGCAAGGGCATCGTAGCTCGTCCTCCATCCTTCTACGATAGTCCACTCGTCCGCTCTACCACCGACACCACCACCACCGCCACCACCACTACGAGATATCACGATGATCACAATCACGAGTTACCGCCACCGACACCTACATTTACACCTACACCTACACCGCGCGCCACACGCACTTCGCGCCTTCTTCGATTCCTAGCGAACCCAACCTCTCAGCGATCCTCTCTCTCGTTTTTCTTTCATTCGATGCTCCAACAGATCGATCCCTTTGCTTTTCGTGCTAAGCCCCGCTGTCGCAGCAAATTCCCTCCCTCGATTCACCTTTCATTACCCTTCGGCGATCTTCCTTGGAATCTCCTTCCGATGGCGTCTTCCCGACTCCCGACTCTCAAATCACGAGACGTTTCCGCGACGCATCTTCGAGTCGAACGACAAACAAGCCGCTACTTTCACGCGCGATTATCCGTCACCTGTCGATCGCGCACACATCGCACGCCAAACTTTAGCGGCATCCGAGTCTTCTACATTTTTCACCAATCGCGTACCCAAAGGTCACAGCGACGCGATTCGTGTCCCTTTTGGTCCACTCACTCGCGACCGACGTCGAAATATTCTTACTACTCTACAAAGGTGGCCGAGGTTTACTCGAGGCGTAAATCTACTCTTTCGCTTGATTTCGTTTGATTTCGCTTGACTTCGCGGACAGAGACACGAGCGTCCAACAAACAAACCACGCCGCGAGACGTCACAGAGTTGACTGACACTCGCCACTCACCACCATAGCACCTCTGCGCACTGCAATCGCGCAGCCGTGCTCAGGAGCGGCCACGCTGTTTTCTCATGCCCTACGACACACTCATCGCACAACCTTTTTTCTCTCCTCATTCATATGAGTATCTTCGGAACTGTGAAATATATTTCTGTTAGCAGATAATCACCAAAATTATGATAAACTTGAACGACGGTAACTCGAACAGACGTCTGGAATTTCTCCTTGCACTCGTTCATTCCTAGATATCAGACAACAACGTAATCATATTACGCTAGAATTAATCGACGTAGGTGATCGCTTGGATTCTGCAACGTTGAAGCTACGCACGCTCCTGGTTACAACAGCCATCTCGCTCTCCCGGTGCTTACTTCCCTACATCCACCTATACGTCTATCTCGCTCTTCTTTAATTTAGGAAAAGACGCTAGATCATAAAACAGCATCAGAATGAAAAAGAAAAGTAGCAGAAGACTAGAGAAGCGTAAGAAAATTGTAATGCGACAAACGATACACACGCCGATCCCTTTCCTTATAGGTATGTATGTATATTCTATGCTATCGTAATTTATTCTGTAGACATGCGACGCTTTCGCTATATCCTGCACATTAAGGTCATATACGAAGATCGACACATCGAGTGGCAAGACAGCTTACAATTATTAAATGGATTAAATACAAATACTATCGGAATGATGCGGAAGTAGGGTAGGAATGACGCAGAAGCAGTGTCGGATGTCGGAATAATGTAGAATTCATGCACCGAAGACAAATCGAGCTTTCATTGAAAAAATACTAGATATCCCGCTGTATTTATGTAACTTGAATTCTAACCGCTAGTAGCGGTTTCAACGTGTTCTATCCTGGATCGATAACGTTGCATGTGACAGGGAAATATTAAGGTGGCTCTAATGCCCCCGAGTCGCGTGATAAAAGTCTACATTAGATGTTAGGTCTGTCCTTTGCCGCGATTGTGACGTCACTATGGAGCTCGAGGATATCACAAAAGATGAACTGGGAGGTTGGAGGCGCCACGTATGTACTACTTTCATACTTACATACATAGTACCACAGACCAGGTATAGAATAGACCTTTCACCCAATCCTATTTTCCGTCCCACGGTTTTGGGGCTCATGAGCCCCATTATATACCACTTCCGTGTCACATCCAACGTTAACGACTAAGCATGAAATAAGAGTGCAGCACTACAGGCGGTAGGAATGAAAGTTATAATAGCGTTCAGAATTTGGATATAGGGTGTCGCGATGCCAAATTAATACAGGATATTCAAAGAGAGAAAAAAGAGAAAGAAAGAAAAGTGTTCATATTGAAATAAAACACCAACTTTACAGACCCACACAACGAAGAAGGATTGTACAACTTCGATTACGTGCACACGTATGTATCATTATTGTTGTGCTACACAAAAAAAAATTATTGGCCGCAGCTCTAAAATTGGAAGCTGAGAAGGGAAAAAGTTTGAAAGAAGCCATAAGTAGCGTTTAGAGTAGTGCAGACCGAAAGCTTGGCATCGGGATTCGACATAAGAAATTTATGGATCCTCGACGTAAGAAAATCTAGGTTCGCTGCGATGCGATGGTCACCCTGTATATACACAGATTTATATTTTTCTCGGTGATAAGGTAGCTTTATCAGTATGTGGTAGAAGCACGATATGTTTCCCACACGCACCGTTCAAAAAGCGTAGAGGGCGCTCGAAAACCAGTGGTGTTTAAGGAGATCGGTATTTCAGAACGTGAGACACGGAAGTCCATAAGATTATGAAAACGTCTATTCGTAATACCTCATTTCTGGTAGTACTTCTGTATTATTCTCAGTGTTCGGAGCGATTCTGCTGCACTGATGGAGAGGGAAACACCCACAGGAGCGGTGGTAATGTGTGCGTGACTACGCAGGCGCAGTTCATGCACACATAACCAGCGCATCTGTAGATGTTTCCTCCCTCCATCAGTGGAGCAAATCGCCCCGGACACTGATTACTTTTGCAGCAGTTGGACCAAGTGCGACTTTACCGAGCGACGTGATCCGACGCATGGAAATTCACGTGGCGACCATTTTTCTGTTTGGTAAGCAAGAGAATGTACGGTTTGCAAAGGAATTTGAAGGTAAGGCAGCGCCAAGTTTCGATGGCTCTTCGGTCATTCCGTCTTTGTCGAGCAACGCATGCCCCTCCGGCCCCCTGTCGTTTTGATTAACAGAAACGATTAATAGAAACAGCTGCCATTACGTAATCCAAGCACATGGTTAGAAAATATAAACCGTCATAAACATATCACTGGAATTACATAACATTCAGCATAGATCGATTGTTCGTCATTGAAAATGGTAATCCCTTAAATTTAAAGTTTGACACGTGTTACATCCACCGCGCCGGTAGAAATTGTGTTTTTCCGATGCCAAATTCTCTCCAACTATATAACTACATTAACGGCCAAGTCGGCACGATGCTAGTTGGTTATCAATGGGAAAGTTACACGCGTAATCGTTAGACAATGAAAAGTTAATACGCGATAACCATGTTCTCGCTTATTTTCACTTCTTTTCTCAGTAACCCCACCCTGAATTTAATGTGGACAATCACATTATGAAAACGAACATGCTCGCGCCCCTGGCGAAAAGAATTTTGTCTCCAGAATTCTTGCACCTACGCCGTTATGGATCTACTCACAGGTTAGCCGATTTCTTCTCTTCTAATGGCCTTGGAACTTTTAAACACATCGTCATAAGCGTTGTTCTTTCTTACCCTTAAAACGCTGAAAATGCGCGTAAATGAGAAAAGGAACCGTGATTGGAAATTTTACAGCGCAGATGGGTGCAACGTGTTCGACCTCGTGATCGTCGGGGGCGGCATCGTAGGATGCGCTACCGCTAGAGAGCTGATGATAAGGCACCCTAGTCTCAAGATGGCGATCGTTGAGAAGGAGAAAGCTTTGGCGATGCATCAGACGTCGCATAACAGTGGCGTGGTGCACGCTGGCATTTATTATAAGCCCGGTAGTATGAAAGTAAGAGCGCAATCACGATCTTATAAATTTTTCGCACGGCCTTGTCCGTTTCTCGGGAATGCAATACGTATCGATACTAACGACGCGGGGGTGTTCCAACCGGCTAGTAGAACAACGCTACGCTAAGAGATTTTTCATTCGGCAGGGAATAATTACAGGCCAAGATGTGCGTGGAAGGTGCAAAGCTGTCGTACGACTATTTTTGTAAACACGATATACCGCACAAGAAAGTTGGGAAACTGATAGTAGCGGTGAATAAAAATGAAATTAAAGGAATAGACGTATTATACGAGCGGGGAACAAAGAACAATGTACCGGATCTCCAACTGGTGGAGAAACAGTGCATAGCCAACTATGCGGAAAAATGTCAAGTACTTAAATTATTCTGCCCTTCTAACAAACAACTGTTATCCAAAGTCTCTGGAACAGTATAAACCGTACAATTTATATCGTACAGGGAGAAAAAGCAATATGGTCACCGTGGACTGGTATCGTTGATTGGGCAACGGTTTGCAGGCACTTTGCCAGCGAGTTCGAAAAGATGGGCGGTCGGATATTCTTAAATTTCAATGTAACCGGTTTCATGGAAATGACACAGTCGACAGGAAATCAAGAATTAGCCCCCATTGTAGTACTTTCGAAAAACAGAGTACGTCTCCTCCATCGATCAATTGAAATTCACCTTCCGCCCTCATCGTCCTGCAGCTTCTTTATCGCCGATTTACGTTGTAGTGTCTGCCGACGAGGCACGCGCTGACGTGCGCCGGTTTGCATTCGGACCGCGTGGCGGTCATGACAGGATGCGATATCAGCCCACGAATCATTCCATTTCGTGGCGAGTATTTGTTACTAAGCGATGAGAAAAAATACTTATGTACGACCAATATATACCCAGTCCCAGATCCTAGGTTTCCATTTTTAGGCGTGCATTTCACGCCCAGAATGAACGACGATATAATTCTCGGCCCGAACGCAGTTTTAGCACTCGCCAGAGAGGGTTATCGGTACGCTGTAATTCGTTAAAAGTCAACCGGCTGTGTAAGTGCGCGTATGCGTAAGCGTATACGGGCAATATTTCAACCTATAATCCGATGACTCGACGATCATATGCTTTCAGATGGCGTGACATCAACTTGAGAGACTGTATCGAAATGGCCCGGTTCCCCGGATTGTACAAGCTTTGCTTGCGATATTTTCTTCCGGGGTGCAAAGAAATGATTAAATCGATCGTTTATCCACTCGCAGTGAGGGACCTGAAAAAGTATATACCCGAAGTAGGGTACAAGGACGTGAAGAGGTAAATACGAGAGATTGAATACTTGGAAATCTTCGCTCCTATCGACACGCTTCCTTTCCACGCTTATATTGGCAATTCTGCAGAGGCTTCGCGGGTGTTCGAGCACAGGCGATGGATGAAAACGGAAACTTAGTGGATGATTTTGTGTTCGACGCTGGAAAGGGTGACATTGGCAGCAGGGTGATTCATTGTCGAAACGCACCTTCTCCGGCTGCAACCAGCGCGATGGCAATCGCTAAACACATTGCTGATAAAATAGAGACTGAATTTAAAATGTAACAACTTCGTGGTTTCGGCAATTGAAAATTATCTGAAACGCTATACATCCACGAAATGAGCAATAGGGTATTTCATAATATTTTGTACTGTTTCCAAAATGATATTCAAACTTTGTGACTTGACTTCATATATTTGAAAGTATATATGTATATATATATATGAGTGTATATACACATGCTGTGTACGACTCGTATTTACATCCGACTGGATCACGAATATTTTAAAGATGAACATGAAACGACAGATTAGTACATAAGTATCTTTCAAAGATATGTAATCATAGCGTTACTTGTATAAAACCATTTCAAATTATTCTAAACCCGGTTCCCGATATCATAAGATGAGAATTTGCAAAGTCCCAAGCTGCGGTCGAGTGAAATCCCATATTGGAAAGGACAACCCCGTATTCGCTCAACGCGAACAAAGAGTACACTGCAACAACAGAATCGATCCGTTAATTAGTTTCTCGCTACTCCAATTCCTTTCCCCGACGTTCGACTTACCTAGAGGTTCGCAATATTTATTATGTCTATAGAAAAAGTAACACGCAAACATTACGCATAACACATTTGACAGCAACGACCTCCGCTTCCATTTCATGGACGTTGTCTCCAACGATTCTTTGGTACTGTTGCGACAATTTCTCATAATAAAATATGCGACCAGCATATGAATAAAAGATGTTATCAAAAATGTTATAAAAGACAACTTATGAAAGGCTGTAAGAGAAACATATGTTACTTTGCGTTTTCGATGCCTGGGCGAACCCACGTACGTACCATAATTCTCGTCGGAAGTCCAAAACGTCAACGTAACGAGAGATATGTTTTCGATAGTATACGTAACTATCGCGATATTACATATTCTCTGTGCCCATCTATAGATATGTTCTTTGTAATAACGATGATACATTATTAATACTAGAATCCTTACTAACGCTTGCACGGCAATTGCTATTTTCCATATATCTCTCTGTGGTTTGTAATGCCCGATTGCCGCCGAGACGGATGGTAAGAAATTATAAACCTGGCGCAGAAAGATAATACGCTGTTGTGGACACTTATCGTTACAGTATCTTTTCGACGTTATAGACGGACGACGCGAGTTGATCGCGTATTATAAGCAAAAAGAAAACTAGCTTTCGAGTCTGAAAGTAAGAGGCGTATACCGGTCGCGATACTAGATACCATGGTTCCGAACAATTAACGTACCTTGCAATGAGTGGATGTGGAGTGCTCGAAATTGTATAGGACGGACCAAATGACGCAGAAGATAAATGCCAGACATGGCAAAGACACGGTGAACCATGCTAGCTTAGAGAAAGGCAGGGTAACCCGCGCTTTCGACATGTCGTCTTCTACTAACGGGATATATTCCGACCCTACTCTCGCCTTGGCCATCGTGCGATATATTCCAGATTTTAATTTACGTCATAGGAAATGAGTCTGATACTCCTAATAGGCTATAAAGCCTATAACGTTTTATTCATACGGTCGCGACATACGTAACGCTTCTTTTTTTCTGATTCTTTCTGCCGCAGCCTCGTGCCAACCGTGCCAACGACCATACCGCGACGTACAACCGTTCTTGAACTCCACGAAAACAAAGCTTACCGCGACATGCTGATCGGAATCTTTTAACAATAACATTTTTCAACGAAAGCATCAAGAAGACACTCGCGGTACCATCTTAACGTAAAATCGATCGAACTCGAAACGTTTCCTAGAGCTTCCTACAGGCTGATACCACCTACAGTAAGTACCTAGTCTAACTCGAACGGGCAACGTGAGGCAGCGACATCGCGTGGCACATTTATCATCCAATGTATACCTGGTCTGTGGTAATAGGAACTAAGGTGGTAAAGAAAACAGATTTCTTGCCCGTGGTTGCGTTCTCCGACGCTAGATACTGCTAGTAGTGCCAGTTGATCGTTCATGTTGTTTGCTTTGCGTCGCATCGTTTCGCGATCAGCTGTTCTGTTTCATGTGAATTACTTTGTTCTGCTGAATCTTCTAACTCGTAACCAGAAAATTCATTTCCCCTTGCGCCTTCATGAAGAAGCGTTTTCTGCTTTTGGTATGACAGTGTGTTGCGCGAAAATAGTATCGGTGAACGTAGCCGCGTGTAAATATATTAAACGAAAGACTGTGATTATTTGAGGTTAAGCTTGCAAGGAGACGCAAAGCTGCTCTACGAACATTGAACTATGTAAGTACAGCTCTTATCGCCTGCACTTCCTGTGAATTTTTCTTATTAACGATAGAAGCGATACTTCGTGAACAACATTTACTTTGGTGAAATCCACGTCAAAGAGAAACGCTTCTATACCGTCGAAACAGTCTCGATCGTATCTATTTTCCAGTATTCTATTACATTCGTTGTATTCGCCATTGTTCGTTGCGTCGTACAATAAGCTTCCTGACACATTTTCGCTGCTGATTGTGGTCGTGCGCTACATAGGGGATATCTAATAAGGGAATTCGACGCTCAAACGTATCATATCCTACCGAACTGTTTCACGTATACGAGGGAAAAATAATCGTTTGTAAAATGATAACTTGGGTTAGACAAAGGAAAATGGTTGAATCGCGTTGTGCACGAGAATCGTGCAGCAGATATTCTGGCGAGTTTCGATCGCATTAGACGCAGTGCGTCGCGAGTGTTTGCCAGGAGACTGGAGCAGTCAGAAGGGACCAGGAGAGACCGCGATACATACCACCGCATTGCACTCGGAGGCAGCGCGACCTCCTCGTTTCGAATCGGAATACATACCTAGTATATGTATGCTACTCTGGACGATGCGCTGGCTGTGGTTCAGATAGCGACCGTCGCAAGCCGCTGTCGCATTGCCGTCAGCCGAGTGCTCTATGCCTTCTATGCGTGATTCGCGTGGATGCATTCGTTCCCTCGTAATTTCGCTGCTAATAGTCGTGCATTTTACACGGCCCTCGTGAAATTGCTCGTTACTCTAGATCTCGTACATAAAAAGGACCATTTGGCTCCTAAAGCGTTGCATCGTCGATCCAGAAACAGCCGAGTAGGCAACTATCGAACGAATTGATTGTTTCGTTTACTCGTTACGAGCATCAAATGGCTCGTAGCTAGCGAGTAAGCGGAATATCTATATCCGTCCTGGCAAGCAAAGTCTATCGGCTTCGTACTCGAACAAAACCATCGGCATTACCGTAACCAAGTTCTATTCGTGTCAAACAATTTAAAGTAGGTAGATTATGTATAAACCAACAGATTATATCTCTCTCCCTCGCGTCCCCCCTTCTTTGCAGTTGCATAAGCGCCATAGGTAGGCATACGCGTCGATAGATCCCTGAAGAGGAACGGGCGTTTTCTGCCGATGGTGATTCGACAATACCGGGTTATTCAACACAGCTACGTTCAGCCTTCCCGTTCGCTCTGCAAATACTCTGCAAACGAGAAGAAGACTGATGCCATTGCTCATCTACGCGCGCCAAAACCACGAGCAGGATCGGCGTTTCGACCGTTATCTCTTCCTGCCCTTACGTATCCTAATGTCTATCTAACCTTCAGCGTCGCAGCTAGTCCTGCAGACTTACAACTAGCGTTGCGATCCACGGCAATAGCGCACGGAATAATGGATATTTTTCTATCTGTCTTGGAGAGACGAAAAGAAAAAGCGAAACGTGAAAGAGGGCTACGTTCGGTTTACTCCACAGACCGATATCCCTTCCCGGTGAGCTGGCCTGTCAGCTAGCGAGCGTTATCAAAGCTCGATAAAAAGAAGGATTAGTAATTCTCGCGAAAACGTGTTTCGCGTTCGAGTTATCCTGTTGGCCGCATCACTCGTAAAAACTTCTCGTGATCTGTCAAAGGTAAACGTCGAGACGGAGCGCGGACAAGAAAGCGAATGAAAAACCGATGGAAACTCGAGGGAGGAAAGTTGCGAGAAACGGTATTCGGCAAGGAAGAAAGAAGCTCGACGGCGAGAAAGAAACCACGGCTCCGATAAAATATTGCACGTAGGTGGGTACATAGTAAAGGTAGCAAAGAGAGCGTAGACGCGTAGAGAAGGAGGCAGAGGAGCCAAGGGTGTGCGCGTGTGCGTGCAGGACACGGGAGGACGGGCGCAGGCGCGGGTTAGACGCGGTGAACGCTCGGTATCCGCGTGGCGCGAGTTAGAAGTTGGCTTCGCGCTCTTATTGTTAGTCGCGCGTCGTCCCTAACCGTTCATCCTCGTCGCCCTGTCGCGTGGCAGAGCCAACGAGTCGCCGTTCGAGTCGCGAAACAGAGGCTGCCGTATTATTTTCCAACTGCTTTTCGGCGTCCGCCCGGTGGAGATCGGTAGGCGCGTGGCCGCGTGGCCGCGGCTCAAGCCGTGGCCTGGCCGTGGCCGTGGCGCGGCTCGAGGCATAGCCGGAAGCGGCGGAGTATCGCGCCGAGGTCGCGATACCCACTTACTTCCTCTTCGTACGATGAATACGATCACCCAGTCGCCTCCTCCTTCTCGTACCCTCCTCTGACCCCGCGAGACGCGTCCTTCGGCCCTATCAATGTCGCCGTTTCCTCCCCCTTGAAAGTCTCGATCGCGGGTCGGGGTGGCGAACACGTTGGGCGTTCGATGGGAGACGAGACGAAGGCAGGAAGGCAGTCGAGAAGAGATCGGACATGTCCGAGAAGAGGTTCACGCACGAGATTCTAGGGGAGAGGATCCCGAAGAAGAGGAGTACCGCGCAGCGACGATGGCGTATTCTGGCGAAGGCGTTGATCGGCTCGCAGGAGCCGCTCTCCAGCGACGCGGAGGACGAGGTGTCGGTTCGCCGTTTCACCAGCTTCGATCTGCTGAAAGTGGTCCGTCTGGAGAACCCATCCACCGACAGGGACTCCGATTGGTACGAATACTCCGGCCTGCTCGAGAACAAGCTGTTCGCCGTTCAGATACGTCGGATAAAGAAGAACTTCACGGCCAACGAATTGATCGGCTTCAACAATACCGGGAACGTTTGCGTTTGGCCGTCGGAGGAATGCCTGGCCTATTATTTGCTGAAGAACCGCGAGATCTGCCGCAACAGGCGAGTCCTGGAGCTCGGTGGCGGGATGAGCTGCTTGGCGGGCGTGATCGCCGCCAAGTACTGCGATCCGTCCGGCGTCACGCTGACGGACGGTAACGTGACCAGCGTGGAGAACGTGCGCTGCATCGTCGCTAGGAACGGCATGTCCGATTCCGTGGAGTGCAGCGTCGTTCAGTGGGCCAAAGCGGCCAGAGCGATCAGAGCAGCCAGAGCCATCCTTCGCTCGCACTCCAACGGCCTTCGAGTCAAGGTGATTTCATTTCGCTCGCTATCCCGCCGTCCCTTTCGCGCCCCTCTCGATCGCCGCGCTCGTTTCTCCCTCGCGTTACTTGCGGCACTCCCCGCGGCGAGAGTTGCGTAACCCTCGAGGCTCCGCTCGAAATTCCGTAGCCGAGGGATATCTAGGAGTATCTGAATTGAATTTTTACGCAGAGCTGGACGGTCGGCGGCAAGGCTGCGGGAAGAGTTCCGGAGAAGCTGTACGACGTGGTCCTGTGCGCGGACTGCCTGTTCTTCGACGAGGCCCGCTCGGATCTGGTGGAAACGATCCACGGCTCGCTGGCGAACGACGGCTTCGCCCTCCTGATGGCACCTAGGCGGGGCTCGACCTTCCAGAAGTTCGCGGAAGCGGCGATCAGGCGGGGCTTCGTCGTGCGGCAGATAGATCGTTACGACGGCAAGATCTGGTCGAGGCATCTGGAGCTGTTGGAGCACAGCCAGGAGTATTCTCCGGATCTCCATTATCCAGTTCTTCTGGAGCTGACCAAGCAGAGGAGAACGCCACCCGGATGATCCGCATCGATTGCCCACCACGATACGCGAGCTGGACGAATCTTTCGACCAACGAGCCACTCGATCGCAACCCCTTCTTCCGCCACTTTATCCCTTCCTATCGACTTAGAACCGTCTGGCTGTCTTACACCCTTCCTGCTTTCTCCCCCCTCCCGTCTGCCTCGAAGAAGCTCGTCTTTTCCGCCTGTCTGCTTGAGTTTCTCGAGTTTCGCGATTCAGGGATGACCAATCGTTGAGAGATCGACGAACCTAGCCAATTCATATCTCCGTCGCGGATCGCCGCTTGAGCGTGTCTTACTCGTGGCGAGAATCATAGACGGGGGGAGTGATGGGACGATAGTATTCCGAGTACCTGATTTTAGACTGATAGCATCGGGAAATTCGAATCGCGATCCTGCCAACTGTAACGTTTATAATCACACCGTTCTGGACAGGCAGGCAGGTAGATATAGCTAAAGCTAAACAAGACCGAAGTTGTGAACTGTAAACCTTGCAGTATGAGGATTAGAACGAATCCCTATGTCGTGGCATGCGATTACAAGTTAGCCGCATTACAAGATCAGACTTCGCTTCGCAATATGTACCTACATCGAATGTTCTCGCGAAACGTAGGCGGAGTTTCTTCGGCCTGCAAACCTTCGGTTTATCGAGAATAAGAAAACGCGGCTCGAACAGCCAGACGTAGGGTATAGATACCTTGAACACAGTATTTCCGAGATTTTCTAGTCGAATTTCGAATTACCAATCGTGCCCGTTCTCGTGAACGTTCGTCGGTTTTCGTCCCGGTAGAGAAGACCAACCGTACACGGTGTAGGTTTAAGTAGACTTCGATCAACCGAATCAATCGAGGGTCCAAAACTCCTGAGTAGATTTACTAATCGTAACGGCTACAGGTATTTGCCACGGGGCGCAAAATGCGAGGTCCAGATTCTCGCTGCTCTACTCCCTGCTCCGACAGATCAGCGCGACTCCTACGCGTAAATAGAAATTTTCAACCGCGCGTTTGCCTGTTTGCTCGTCCCCCAGCATCGTTCGTTTGCGCGGCAAAGAGTTGGCGTCGTCGCGTGGGATTCCAGCAGGATCGTTTTCATCGGGAAAACGAAATGCTTGTTTAGCGGGAACAGGGCGATTAGCCCCTGAGTGTCTATCAAGCGCGTAGAGTTACAGAGGATTTCCTTTTTCTCCGCACATCTCGCGGCTTCGTCGCCGCCGTGCTCGCGACACAGACCTCGCTGTTACCTCGAAGGACCAATCTAGTTAAGTCTAGTCAAAGCTACCAAGTTTCCATTATCACGTATCTACCTGTACCTTTACAAACAACTACGCGTATCCGTGCGTGTGTACTACTAGCCACCTAAGAAAAATATCACGAATAATAAAGAAACAAGTATTTTCGCTTAAAGTTAACGCGTCGCTGGACGATCGCGTTGTACCTAAAGTTGGATCACTCACCCCTCTCGGCGATTATCCCTCTGGATCGGCAACCGCGCCCGTACACGGCCCTTTAGGAACTTATTATTAGTAAGTGGCGGATGTTTGTTTGCCTTCCCCTATCTAGGGAGAATGCAACGCTCTCGTGCGTCGCGTTTTCATCGATTTAGAAGACGTCGCGGCTGCTCTATTATTAACCCCTCGAATGCTAATCACTGCTATCGCGTAAAATAGCATTTAACGGCACATCGTTGTCGTTCTTGCAAGCCCGTCTATTTCTACTTTGATCGTAGCTGTTCGACGGGCCCTTTGATCGCTACGGTCGCGGCGTTGTGGCCCTCGGCGTGTAATATTTTCCACAGTCAGTGGCGCACTCAGGTGGGGAGGGGGGGGGCAGGGGGCCTCCCTCCCCCCAAAGAAAAAGGGAAAAAAGGAAAAAGTTTCCTTAGGAGAAACCTAACTACTTTAAGAGAAATTAAAAAATTTCGTTAGGAACTCGACATCACGCAAAAACGGAGTATGAAGCGCTGGAAAAACGTAGCGAAACAATCATCGCGTCGCGCGTCGTCTGTCTCGTCTCGTACCTTCCTTCCGAAAAGAAAACTAGATTTTATACTTTAAATAAATGTTTATAACCACCTAATGAATTTTATTGAATTTGTATTAAGAATATTGTGGAGATCAGGAACCCCCACCACCACGTTAAGAGGGCACACGGGAATAACTAAGATCGGGGAGTCGGCGGTAGCCGAGGTGGCTAAGGCGGCTGGCCAGCGCGCAACGAACGTGTGAAGATCGCGGGTTCGAGTCCCGCGTCCGAGGCTCCCTTTTTTCCGTGATCCTACAATATGTTTAGCCGTTCAACTCGGCCCCCCCCCCCCCCCCAAAATTAAATCCTGAGTGCGCCACTGTCCACAGTCATCGTGCATCGAGCTTGCTTTTTAATTCGACAACTATCTGGAAATGTAGAAATCTAGAAAAAAAAATTCGAATAAACAGCAAAGCGAACGTTGAACGGCAGGGAAATCGTTGAACGTTTGTTGATTGGTATCCTCCAACTTTACGCGAGAAGTAAAGAAACGCAGACGCTGGCCAGCCAGCGCGAAAATATTCCGAAAATATCGTTCGTGTCGAGTAAGCGAAGGCATGCAAAATCGATGGCTGGTCGGTTATCGGATGGATTTTGCTGGAGTTTCTGCTTCTAACGATAATGGGAAGGTAGTGTAGGTACTCGATGCCCGTGATTTGTGTAGACTGGTAGACGCAAGTACTGCCTTGGAGCACGCGCTCGTAGCTGGCAAGCGATACTCGCGATATGTATTACTCTCGCGTATGTCAGCGCGTTTATTTCGAAGCGGTTAAGAGGAACGCTTTTGTTTTACGAAACGTCCGCGTCGCCGTGCCTGTGCACGCGGCGACGTGCGCGTACGTCTTGAACGCCGGAAGGTGTTTACAACCCTCGATGGTAAAATTAGAACGAACTCGAACCTTTTCTCCGTTTGGGCGTAGAGCTGTAAAACGGTCTAGCGAGTGGCATTCGGCACGCGATGCATCTTCCGGAGAAATAAAAAGCAGCTATTCCATAAGTGTTACGGAGAATTATAAGAAGAATTTTTCAGGGATTTTCAGCGACTTTTGCCACACCGAGCCTGAGTAAAAGGATACGAAGATACGGAGTGTGTAAAAAAGATTTACGCGGCCCAGCGAAGGGGGAAAGCTCGCGAGCTGCTGAACATCAGTCAGCTGCCAAGCCAAACAAAACCATCAGCTCGTCCGCGGTTCCCGCCAACTGCCACCGTCGTTTAAACACTTTGTGACAAATACACAGATATTTCTACTATATCGTCGCCCCGTTTCTCCACGAGCAGACGTTCTCCGACGCTGCTCGCCCCCGTCTAACATCAACAAAGACGAATCCAGGGAGTTAGAAACGAAAGCAAAGCGCGTCGCGTTCAACCGAAGCGGAGGAACGTTCGCAGGGTTCGTCTGCCTTCGGATCCTTGGAACAACCATCGCAAACGATTTCGGGCATCCTTTAAACGGGAAAGGTTGCGCGCGTCGCGTCGATGAGAAAGTTTTACACTCGTTAATTAACAAGGTTCGCGAGGAAACGCGATCGTGTGCCGCCTAAAAATAAGTGGTTGCGCAAAATTAAGGGCGTGCCTCGTACATCGCGGTGGGAATTACAACATCTCCTAGGTGCCAATTGTTCTTGGCTGGCCGCTCGAAATTTATCGCGGATATTTCTGCTCTGTGACGAGGTGTAATCCCTCGAGGTCTCGTGTTCTGTCTCCGAAGTACAAAACTGTCGGTCAATACCTGCAGCTTCTACTCGGGGCGGCGATTTCCAGGCCGCGCGCGATACGATGCTTCTGTTTAGACCTTCCAACAGCGGCGTGGCCGTCTAAGGTTTAAGCTTGAGGTATCGCGCGTACCCTCGCAAACATCTCACCCGTTTTGGATGCAAACGCGTGTCTCGATCCAACATACGTGCCAAAAACCATGCACGAAAATATACACCAGCGTTGGCTGACTGCGAACGGCTGATCGTGTCTGACAGTTCTATTCGCGTGCCGCCTGTCTGACCAACGAGAACGGCTGTCGAACTCGAGCCTGGAGAATTTTTGCCGGACACAAACGCGTACATACATACGCCGTACGGGTTGAACGTTTCACCAAACGAGCAGCACCCGGTCGTTTAAACTTTAAACCGCCGCGCGGCGCCGTCCCCCGGTTTGTCTTATTCGCGCTGCTAACAGCCTCCAGCCGTCCACTGAATTTCGGAGAGCGTCGAACCCTAGATATAGGCACCTAATACACTCGTGCCTGCACGCCTGCAACATTAAGTAGGTACAGGCGATTCGACGTCCCGAGGAAGCGTGTTTACGATGCACCTTTAATCGCTTTGCAAGCTGGGCTTCTTCTCTCCTATCTATAGAACGTTGCCACTATTAATACGGGCTCTATTATTAATAGACGACGACGTTGTAGTATCGGGACAGTTGTGATTTCCTCGATGCACCTCTCGTGTCCTCACACTCCTCACTTTTCAAGATCGTCGAGCGTCGAGCAACAGTTATTGTTAGGGGAAAGGTGGGGTAGTTGATCATCGGGGATATATGATCACCTCAGGTTTTTTAATTAATATATTGGCAATTTGTGCCTGCTGTCACGTGGTCGTGGTAATGTTTGCATTATCGCAACACTGCGTGGTACAGTGTTCTTTCGGGAGCATAGAATGATGTAGTTAGAAGCTTCGATCTTATTTGCAGTAAAAAGTAAATATTTCTGACACTTTGTTCTTCCTCCTTTTCGACTGAATGTTGCATTTTCAACGATTTAAAATATATTAGGATAAACCAACTAGCGAATGACCGAATTGTTGAATTTATGGACCTTTGAGATTAATACTTGAATATATTTATGTATAACAACAAAAAACCTGTTAAAAGTGCATTTAAATTTATTTTTCTTGAAATTTCGATACAAATAATTACTTATTCTTATCGAAATTAAAAAAAAAATGATTATAAAATGCAGAACGTGTAGAAGCCTAATAAATGACCGCATACTTTTAATAAGAATTTTACTTATTAATGTTTGCTTAATACGCGTAACTAAAAATATGGGATATTAAAAGTGCAACTACGCTCCATTTATAAACATATAATATTTTTAAATTTATAATTGACATTTCTTTGCTTAATGGTCATTCACTGGTATGTGGTAAATTACTGGTTGGTTTACCCTAAGTGAAAATAGCAATTTCTGATCTATTAATGCTATTCATTGATTGATCTAAATATTTAAGGTAAGTTTAGTTTTTCTCCTTTTTCAAATCCAGTGCATTGAGGGGTACTTGATCAGAATGTGAGCTCCGAGACTTGAACGGGTGAAAAAGCCGCAGAAAAAACATAGAACGGTTAATGAAACAGAAAAATACGGCAAAGAAAGTGAGAAGGAAAATCTTTTCTTCGTCACCATCTGAATTAGATGATATCTAAGTGGAATGTCTTTTAAAAATGCATTTATGCTGTTTTATGTCATGGAGTTTAATTCTCTGGTTTTATTTTTTCAGTAATTCTTTCAAGTTAGTTATAGTTTCCCTAGTAGCATTTGTTGTTGGCATACAGTTGGGCCACGCACATAATAATAGTTGGCCAACAGTTAGATTTGGCACTTTTTTTTCAGGTTGGGCCAACAACAGATGGCCAAAGTAGGCTTTCCTACTGTTGCTCAATTATTTATATTCTTTCCAAAAGACGTCTTAAAGACGTCCAGAAGGCGTCTTAAAGATCTTCAAAAGACGTTGTAAACACGTCTTTTTCAGGCCTGGTTTAAGAAAAAAAAAATCGCGGGTGAGGAGAATCGAACCCAAACTTTCCGCTTACGAAGCAACCGCTGTTCGCACTTACCCAACACATTTCCTTGTAAACACTTCTAATTTCTAGTTACATAACTAGTATTAATATTTTATAAAAACTGTGCAGTGACGCGAAATATTCTAGAAAATATCATCATTCGACCTTTAGACTCATTCCTTAAAATTTCACATTCGTTTCAATTATTTATGTATTCACATTTATGTATTCACATACATAAATACATTACGTATTTATAAATAAGAAAAGAAAAATCACAACTTGGAATATAATAACAGGGAATATAATAAAATTTTCTGACGTTTATAAGATGTCATTTAATCATCGTTGAAAATTTTTTGTTAATTAACCAACCATAGTAATCGTAGGCCCGACATTGAATATTCGTTGGCACACTGTTGTAACTTTTTGTTAATTAACCAACCATAATAATTGTAGGCCCAACATTGAATATTCGTTGGTACATTGTCGTAATTTTTTTGCCGTAGGCTCTATGTTGGGAATTTGTAGGCAAAAACACTAACTATATCCCAACTAATTCCCAACTGTTGGCTACCGTTGGCCAACCAGAAATGCTACTAGGGTTACTTTCTATTTACTTATTTAGACTACTAATATTTTAGATTACTAATATTTTTTAGAAAACTAATGTGTTATTTACTCTTAAAGTTCACTGATCAAGTCTCCCTAACCTTTTAATCAAGTCTCCCCTTTAGTGGGGGATACTTGTGCCTAACGTCATTGCCGGAAAATGTTTAAATTCAGTCATTAAAATGAGTTTTCAACTCTCAAATTTGTACAAGTATATTGAGAATACTCTGAGTAATCACAACTTAAGTAATTAAATACAAACGAAGCAAACCACTATTATTATTTTAATAAAAAAATCAAAACTGTGATCAACTATCCCACCTTTCCCCTATATACCTATCAAAGGGGCGATCGTTTTCAACGCGACCAACCATTCTCCTTCGTAAACGTGCATACATCTGTGGACAACTGTAGCCCATAGTTTTCAGGAAATTTACGTGGCGCGAACAATTTCTCTTCGTAGGGACGTAGGCGGTGGTTCGCGAATGGCAGGCGCCACGGCGCAGCGCGGCGGAAGTGTTGATTCGCGGCATCGGACGTGCCACTCGTTGCGATGTTGATAGCGCCGAAGGCAAACCTAACGATTAAAGCGGCTCGATCGAACCAGCTGTCGCGATACTATCCTTTGGCCATTCTCTCTAGATGATTAAATAATAAAAGGATTCATTCGCTGGACCCCTCGAATTTCCAATTTCCAATTTCGATAACGTGCTTCCGGTTTGCTTTTGAAATCGCTTCCAAATCAGTTGCGTGATTCGGCTCGGATAAAGCAGAACGGACCGGACCGGACCGATAGCATCTGCTTCTCAGCTGTGCAAACTTACGTACGTAGGTACCCACGTTTCGCGATTTGCCTGCATGCGCGTAGTCTACGGAGGCGTTATCGATTGGTTTTCATCGAGAGCAAGCGAACCTGTTGCTAGAAGCAAACGAGGATAAAACCTCCTACCCCTCTCTCCCTCTCTGTTTGTTTCAGCGATGCCTCACAGCTCTGTTATAACTAACTAATCCCGTTAAGAGTTTCAGAGGACGAAGGAAATGCGCGTTATCGCGCGAAGATTCGATCGACCTATTAGATGCATCGACAGGTTGAAAGATTGCCTTCGTTCGATGGAAAGCGAGAATAAAATTAACGGCGATCAGAGGAACGGGAGATGCGAATGTTTTTGTTGAAAGTTCTGCTTAAAACTCCTAGCGACAACTGAGACGCGGCATTCTAAGGTCGAGTGGTTGCCGAGGTCGCCACGACCGGGGTAGCGTCGTCTAATTACTAGCTAATTTCTCAGAGATATCAAGGAATTTCTCTGTTTCATTAGCCGCTCCGAAGCAGAGCGGAACATCTCGACTTCTTCCACCCTTCCTGCCTTTCGTTCGATAGAAACTGTGATTAGGTTTCGTGAGAAGGGAATAGGGAACATTAGTTATCCGAATTCCGAATTCGTTGTTCCAGGGCAGACTACTGGAAGTCCCAGGGTCGCAAGTTCTGTGACTTCTGCAAGTGCTGGATCGCCGATAATAAACCTAGCATCGATTTTCACGAGGGTGGCAAGAAGCACAAGGAAAATGTCAGTAAGCGACTTAAGGAGATACACAAAAACAGCGCGAAGCAGGCGAAGCAGAATAAGAAGATCGAAGAAGATATTAGAAAAATGGAAAACGTAAGTTCTCTTCCTCTGTCCTCGCCCCTTTCTCCGCTTCTCTGACTTTTCTCGCGCAGAAGCGACCTTTCTAAAACGACGATTGTCTTTTTAATACTTAGGCAGCCATGGCTGCTTACCTGAAGGATATCGAGAACAATACGAGGGACATGACCGCCGACAGGATCATTCAGGAGAAGAAGAATAGAATCGAGACGAAAGAGGTTGGTACTCGATTACATTTATCCAATATAAGTTTATTATCACGTTGTCACCGGGATTGTCGCGAAATCTCCGTTAAAAACGTGAAAACTGTTGCTTTCAGACGCCAAATCCGAATCGTGTACCAATGGCCGCTCCAGAAACAATGCCGAGGTTCAGAGGTAACAATCAACAGGTAAGGATTTCATGTGTTGCGGCCTCTGCGCTAAGAGTTAAGCGATCTCCCTACTTTCACGGCTTGAAAAGGAGTGCTATGTTTCAGATTTTTTGCGCCTATATTTGTACAAATTTAGGTAACATTTTAAAAAAATTAATTTAAAAAAATGGTACCTGAAACTTTAAACGCGTTTTTCTCAAAACAATGTTTTTCGAATTAGTTAGCCTGATATCTCAAAAACCAATCACCCGATTTAGTTCAAACTTGGCATATATCTTCAGTAGACTTCCCACTCTCGCCGGTACTAAAACTAAGTCGGTTTTTGCAAAATTAGACTCTTGGCACTTAAAAAAGCAGCGATTTTTTTTGCAGTAATCGATGTCCGTTTTCGACGCTGCCATATTTTTTTTAATTTTCAGTATTTCTCATTTAATCTAGTTCGGGCGATAGCTACATTCGTACAGATTACACAAGTTTTTAAATTTTCCATTTCAGACGACTACAGCGGCTGATTTTACGCTAACAATGCGCATATGATTTTTGTAAGGCGCTCTGTTTGGCGCACTATAACTCCGGACATAACAATTATTTTTGCATACAATTTTTTTTTCATATTCTCTAAAGATTGAAAAACAAAGCCACAGAGCTGGGAGTAAATTTATTTAATGGTTTTGTTTTAAAAAATTCCCAAAGTTCGCCTCATTTTCCGTCCGTCAAGGTAGAGAGACCCCTTAATGTTCCATCGCCGCTGCCGTACCGAATACCTATAGGTAGTTACAACCTACCGTGACGAACGAATGTTTCAGTTCCACCAAGAAATCGACCCATGCGACCCATCTTTATCGAGAGGCACGCCAGCCCCGCAATTCAGAGTTCAGCAAAAGTCTGAACACAAGACACAGGGGAAAAGTAAAGGGGGCAAAGGAAAGGGAAAGGGGAAGAAGCCGCAGGAAGACGATCGTGCCGCGAAACCCGTGCAGAAACTTTGGTACGAAGCCCTTAGCCCCGAAGGATATACTTACTATTGGCACATCGAAAGCAACGGTGCGTCGAGCTTTTTCCACGCGATAAACGCTGCCACGTTTTTCGACTTTCCATTACAAACTGTACCCACGATATTTCCCGTGTACTCCAGAGTCTGCGTGGGATCCACCCGCGGAGGGATACATGACGTTCGCGGAACAAGAAGAGGAGGTAAAGGAACAAGCTCTTCAAGAGGAATTGCTCCAACAGCTGGAGCAAGAGGAAGCGATCGCGAACGCGGACATTCTCGAAGAGAAACGGGCCAGTGCCCAAAGGGAGATGTTGAAGGAACTGAGGGGAGCAAAGGGTGCACCGCAAGCTTCGCTGGACGACAGAGACAACGAGGAAGTAGAAGCTACCGAAGAGGAAAGTCGGCCGTACAGAAGGGACTACAGCGTACCTGAGAGGTCTCATCCTTACGGTCCGTGGCAAACCGTTCGAACCATGTAAGCATTCGACAGCCCTACTCAAGCATCCAATGCGCAATCTCACGAATCGGTTGAATTTGCTCACGCAATGTCCGTTTCAGCGAGACGAAACCTGTGGATCTGCAGCTGCCGCTACAGAAGCAAACGCAACTGCCGGTTTTCGGGAAAGCGGAGGCTCCCTCTGCGCAGAGGGCGTTCAAAGAGAAAACGGTTGCGCGCATTGAGGCGGGCGACAGCGACGAAGAGCGCCGACCAGCTACCTTCAAAAAACGAAGAATCGGCAACAAGAACGTACGAAAACGCGTAACCGACGACTGAGAGAGAGAGCCGCGCCCTCGGGCACAATGGCCCGAGCCTCTTCCGCCTTATCGATAAGATAACATTCGGCCGTCTCTTTTTGTACAGTATATTCTTCCACGAACCAACGTGTGGTTGGATCGATTCTTCGAATTACATCATTCGCTTGACAGTATAAAAGTCTCGACCAACGTTTCACTTCCTTTCGCGTTAGAGATTAAGTATCTACTCATTACAACGACGAGTATAGACTAGATGATGAAGGCACTCGTAGCTTGAATTAACACTTTTTCATGGGTCGTTGGCGTGAGTTTTAACTTGAACCGGTTAGTTGAAAGCTTCCCTCCCAGCTATCGTCCGATAAACGAATCCATCGTAGCGCGATATCGATTGTCCGAACATCGTTTACGGCCTAGGAATTTCGTTACCACTTATTGTTAGGCATCGCAGAGGCGTGTCCACTACCCACGGCGAGATACGGCTTTCAAATTTGTTCCGGCGGCGGCATACTTTTCTCGATAACGTCACTCGACGATACGTATCGCGTGTTGTTTAGTGCGCAGGGTGCTCCACTCAGTCGATCCAAGATTAACTGGCGAGGCAGACCTTTGGTTTCCGGAATAAGCGCGAAAACGAAGGCACAGGTGGAGGCGCAGAGGGTACCCAAGAGGAAGAAACACCCGTACATGCCCAGCCAAGCGACCACGTTCGGGAAGAATTTAAGAACGAGGAACGCCGTGCCCCAAACGGAGAACAAGCCCAGGGTCACGATCAAACTCGAAACGTCCCGGCTGAGTATCTCCGAAGAGATCACATACGGGCCCGGGCCCATTCCAAGGCTGAACATGATCACAAAGGTGGATAAGGCTGTAACCGGGATCCAATTGAAGGCGGTGACGTCGTATCGAAGCGATTGCAGGTAGCAGAAGGTCCCAAGTACGTAGTGACAGATACACATTCCCGAGCAAGATATTAGAAGCAAAGGCCTTCTACCGAGTCGTTCCATCAGCGAAGTGGACAAGTACGAGCCGAACAGTTGTATCGCGCCCACGATGACCGCCGAGGCGTCTGGCGACAGCGAGCTGCCGGATATGCCGAAGATCGTTTCCGTGTAGTTTACCTGCGAATGAAAAAAAAAAAAAAGAAACCTGCAGGCGCAGAAATTGCGGATAGTCGGATCGAAGCGACCGTGTCTTTACCATCGCAAATATTCCGCAAAATTGTTGACCACTGAATAGACCCAGCGTAATGATCAGTCCTTTGATCGTAGCTCTGTCCCGAAACAAGTCCCTCGGGCCGATCGACCTCCCCGAAACTTTCAGATCTTTCGCTTCCGCTTGCAAGCGCAACATCTCCCGCTCTACCGTCGGCTCGTGTCCGGCTTTCAGCCATCTCAAGGATCTACGAGAGATACGAAATTGAAGCTACCTACAGAGCAATGGAATACGACCAGAGAACGAAGGGGAAAACGCCTAGGAATTCGTCGCTTACCTAGCGGCTTCGTCCAGCCGATTGCGTCGTACAAGATACACAGGCGATTCGGGTACGAAAAGGAAGAAGGCGAGATAGAGCAACGGCAAGGTGAACGCAACGATCGCGACCACGCGGAACGAGCAGAGCGCGCCGAGCACATAAACGAACAAGATGCCGCCGTTCAGTATCAGCACCAGCAGGCTGCCCAGCATGCCTCGTATAGCATCGCAGGAGATCTCCGACACGTAGGTAGGCACCACGAACAGAACCATCGCGGCACCCATGCCCGAGAAGAAACGCGCCACCAACAGGTGCGTCTGCTCCGTCGCGAATATTATCAATAGCCAAGCGACGCAACACGGCAAAGCTGCCACGCATCCGATCACTTTCCGCCCGTATCGATCCGGTAATCCCCCGATCCCCAGAGTGATAAAAGCAGCCGTCAGGCACATGGTCCCGCTCAACCAAGACGCCGTTTCGTCCGTCATCGGCTCCCTACCCACAGCAGGATTCTCGCTTTGTAGCTGCGGTATCGCGGGCGACGGCCAACCTACCATCATCCCGTACGACATCGTAGAGATGTTCGCTAAAACACAATTGTACCGATCGAACCTCTTCCTCTCGGCCGTGCCGCGACCCTGCGTCGTCTCCCGAAAGTCCTGAGAAACCTACGTACTT
Organism: Andrena hattorfiana; assembly: GCA_944738655.2. Classification (NCBI taxonomy): domain Eukaryota; kingdom Metazoa; phylum Arthropoda; class Insecta; order Hymenoptera; family Andrenidae; genus Andrena; species Andrena hattorfiana. The sequence goes on from OX122894.2 coordinate 976,864, forward strand.
ACCGATCAGCGCGAGGAAAAGCTGCCGAAACTTTCCCGGCTCGGTAGCTTTCTTTCCTTCCGTCATCCCTACCCGCGTTAAAGTCTCGACAACGAGAAAACGGCAAACAAGAACACTCTGTTTTTATAAAGCAGCGTTGATTTCAAGCAAAGAGTTTCCTGCCCTCGCGATCGATTTTCCACTAGCAAAGATGGTTCGAACCACCATTCAATTTATACCGATCGCTAACCACCTAGTTACCGAACTCGAACGAATCCAATGTATGATTCTTATCTCTCGCCTTGCTGTCACAGAAACGTAAAGCTTACCTCCTCCTGTGTGCTTGACAAACAGCTGCTTCTTTGCCTCGCTATCAGTAGATCAGTACTGGCGATCCCCTCTGTCTTCTCTTCGCCCGGCTTTCCGCACGTTAGCCGAAACTATAGTATACATTTTCAAACGGAATTTTAAATTCATTCGCGTGAGTACTAATCGTTCAAGATTCGCACGTGCGAACACGACTAAGAGACGTACTTATAAGTATTCACACCACCTGGAGTTACGGATTTTCGCGATCTACGCGACATACCTTCAGGTAGCATGCACGTAAGTTTTCACGGATACACAACTGCAGAAATCGTTTCACCACTGTCACCACATCACTATGATTTACTAGCGGTCTACTTTATCGGTTCTCAGCAGTGGAGCTAATTTACGAACCCGCGAGAGACAGCTGGTCTTTCCAAAGGCGCAGCTTTAAATTAATTTATGCGCCCGCGGGTTTACCATCATTTTTAGCGAACCATGCACACGTTTGGGGTTGTTACGCAATATCGCGATACCACGACGTCGAAACACTCGAAACTGTCGAAAGCGCATAAAGCTGCGATTCATGAATGATTCAAGTAGGATTCTGGAGATCTCTTCCTTCATCGTTTCACGGCTCGTCGATAGGAATCGTTTTGCGTTTTCACTAATCTTTTTACTGCCATGCTAGCTACCGCAGAGTACATACATGATATTACCTATACTTGCAACGAATGAACTATAGATTCGTTTAAAAAGATTCTATGAAAATTCTATCGAATTTCTAAGCCGTTGCTATCTATGCAGGTATGTAACTAAGTACTATATATATGTATGCACTAGTAAACATCATCGACACGACATCGCGCTCAGATTGGGCCCGCGCGCGCACGGATCCATTGGTTACGTTATTACGTGTAGAGTCACAAGCGCGTAACTGTCACACCGTATCTCTCTCATCTAGATAACCGCAATACAAGGTATTTAACCTCGTGAACGCAATCTTCGATTTCAATACGTGTCGCTTACTATGAAACAGTGACACCATTTCACGATAGCTGCCAATATCTGCTATCAAATTCTCAGAACGAATCGACTTGGAAAGAATGCTTGCTTGCCCCACTAAAACTGCATCGCACGAGATCTTCGGTGCATCCTCTACCTGTCACCGCGATTTATATTAGACGTACGGGCACCTGCAATCTGCAATCTTAATTTTCCTCCGCAGATACAGTTTTTTCTAACGATTTCTACCTCACGTCTCGTATATATACGTTTATTTTTATCATTTTAATATAGTTTGTCTATTGTCTTTCATTTTGAGCCTCTAAGTTTTTCTAATGAATTTTGTCCGCGACACTAGCGCGTATACATAATTACATATACGCGCGTAGTCTTAGGAGGTCTTTCATCGTTTCTTCTATGAACACAGATACGTTGCATTTCTCGGCGTCCTATATCTACCAACTTTGCTGCGGAACATGGCATGGCACTGCAGTGGAACTACGAATCAGGAGATGGTTGTTAAACTAAAAGGCAAGAACTTGTCGCAAGTTGCCGCCGTTAATAAGAATCCTAGTTTCGGCTTTCTGGAACGCGTGAAATCTGATCGTATAACTTTATTACAGAAGCGGGTATTCTGGCAACAGACAGAGCAGAGGCAGCGATGCTTGCCGTCGACAGAGCGAGATATTGTCACGAATCCGATCCATATCTAGACAGGCCGAGGAGGATAGGGTATAACGTTACGATTAGCGCTCCCCACATGGTGAGTGCTATATTGCTCTCTATTTTCGTTACAAGGATCGCCAATTACCGATACCTGTACGTCAGGGTGGACCTTAGCTACTCTTGGTGAAAATTTTTTGGCAAGATTTTTGTCGCACCGCCCCTTTAAAGTAAATCATAGACCGCATTGGCCTGTTCTTTTCCAGCGCCTGAAAAAATCGCTGGAATTCCAAGCAACTGTTCGCTTCCATTGAAAGTTATTGTTATAGGTAGTCGATCTACTTGTTCTTTACCCATGAATAGGGCTGCCATCCGTAAAATCAGTAATCTAGGACAGAGAGCATTAAAACCCCGGACATTTCCACTTGAAACCTGGACACTTTTAACTGCTTCTTATATGAGACAGCGAGAGCAATAACGGACTAACGCACATTTTTTTTTAAATTGAGTTAGTAGCAATAATGTATTCGAATAGGATCTACTAATCATATAAAATAGGAAAAAAATTTTTTTATTGTGGTTTGTTCCGTTGTCGCTCTCTCTGCCTCATTTTAAGTACGATATCCCAAGACAAACATTTCTGTAAATTATAGACTGTAGCTGCAATCAAGAAATAAAGATAAAATATTCGTGACTTTTTGAGCGAGCAGAAAATCCCCCCGGACGTCCCCGGACGTCTTAAAAAAGAGGACAAATCCGGGGACACCTGGACGGATGGCAGCCCTACCCATGAATGATGGTAACATATCTCTGGGCAGCTGTGACTGGATTATCAAGGGTCTTTCAACGTTTATTCAGTGTCGAACGTTGTATGTCATATTTCGGTGCTGCTGCGGGTCAGTTAGTGTTACAAGGAGAGTATTTTAGGTATCCGCCTCCGATCATTTTGATTTTTGGATATGTTATAGAGGACCGAAAAATAAGAAATACGTGTTTTTTTATTTTTCCCCGTTTTCATATTTGGGGGGTAAAAACTGCGTTCAAAGTTAGGGTTGAAAAATCATTTTTGTGGAATATCTCGAGAACTATTAGAGATAGGGGAAAATCTGGTGAGTCAGTCATATTTCGCATTCAAAGACACAAAATTCGTCCATTTACACTATTCCCCTATCTCTAATAGTTCTCGAGATATTCCACAAAAATGATTTTTCAACCCTAACTTTGAACGCAGTTTTCACCCCCCCAAATATGAAAACGGGAAAAAATAAAAAAACACGTATTTCTTATTTTTCGGTCCTCTATAACATATCCAAAAATCAAAATGATCGGAGGCGGACACCTAAAATACTCTCCTTGTTAGTGTAAAATAGTCTGATATCGTACAAATGAAACTTGGATTTTAATGCACGTATGACCAAAACAATACTAAATAAGTTAAGAGTTATCTTATAGTCCTCAGAATATGAAATGTTTCATTGAAATTTTCAGAAACACGCCACTCTTTAAGCTTAGCGCGCAGTTACTTCTATTTCAAAACTTCGCATGCGACGAGGCGCGTCTTCCCGACGTTCGATCGATCTGAAATTTTGCACAAATTATTTATTCATCAAATGGAAGAAAATTAGGGGGCGGCGTGCAGAAAACTGTGCGGTCTAAAAATAAGGTCCACTCGCCGTAGAACTACTGTGCACTTCTAACGACACGCGCAGAGAAACAGATTACGACTAATTCGAATAATCTTTCGCAGCACGCGTACGCACTGTCCATTCTATCCGATCAGCTGGTAGATGGAGCGAAAGCATTGGACGTTGGCTCAGGATCCGGTTACTTATCGGCTTGCATGGGATTTATGGTGGGCTCGCGCGGCCGCGTGATCGGTATAGATCACATTCCTGAACTAATAGAAATGTCTATAAGAAACGTACGCGAGGATTGCCCCCATTTCATCAAGGAAGGTCGGGTTAAATTTATTGGTAAGAGTAATAGGAGATTCTAGACGCGTTGCGATTTTCATTCACGGATAGTTGGTGTCGGGAAATAGAAAAAGGCATTGTCTGATTTGACATTGAAGATCACATCTCTTTCCTGCAATGTTAAGAAACTCGACGTATTCAATACACCCACGCGGATTAGGTTGCGTACCTTGCCACGAAGAATGAAACAGGACCGTGTCCACCAACTGCGTGTGATTGCTGTGCGCTGTGCGTTACATAAAAGGTAGGCCGAAGACTAACTACAGGTCATTGTAAATGCGCCTAGTGGGAGACGGCAGGTTGGGGCACGCTGCTGACGGGCCCTACAACGCGATTCACGTTGGAGCAGCGGCGGAGACTTTACCGCAACAGGTACGAAAGATTGGAAGACTAACGGTCTTGGAGTTCCGTAGAGGCAGACTATGTTAGATGATAAATCTGTTTGCAGCTGATCGAACAACTAGCTCCTGGAGGACGGCTAGTCTGTCCAGTGGTCACCATAGAAGGCTTCCAAAGACTTCAAGACTTACTCCAAGTAGACAAGAACACCGATGGCACGGTGGCAAAGAAAAAGCTAATGCAAGTGTCCTATGTTCCTCTTACAGATCCCACCACTCAATTACACACCGATCATTAGCAATGCAATTGTAAATGTTTAGAGAAATCTTTAGGTAGTTTGCAGCTTTGCAACATCGTCAGCGATAATCACGTTGATCGATAAAATACAATTTTAACACGACAGCTTTGTTTCCACAGACAACACGATGTTCTTTAGGCAGCAATTTTTTTTTATCGAAACAACACGTCACACGTAACAATAAAATATATTTTCCGTATAGAAGGTAACTTCTAGTTTGATCTTATTGTCGATATTTACGCTCCTTTCATTAAACATTCTGTATAAAAGTCGTATAATGTGATCTATAATTCTATATGGCATTTTCGTAACCACGCGCGTTTTAACGATCGAGTATAAACGTTTATCAGTTACAGCGTTCATGGAAAGATGACGCTAGTTGCTACATGTTTGAACTAGAAATGCATACCCAGTCTGCTATACGATGGCCTATATGCATCCAACGAAACCTAACCTCGTATAAATGGAAATCGATGCGTCTACGAGGTGTTGCGAGGTGTGTCGGTGCAGAAAGCTTGAGAAAGCTCGAACATATGCTCTCTTGTAACGTAAATTCAAAATCGTTTGTCGCGATTTCGTTGGGAGGAAGATTCGCGAACCCACAGAGAATTTCGCGTTTCGGCCGATAGTAGTTGTCGAATACGAGGTAAGAGACGACGTTGAACCAAGAAATACGCAACGATTTGCCGCGGGATATTTTTACGGCGTGCAAAGGGAAGTAACTCGAAAAATGATACTCGAGAGTGCTTGCTATCGACAGAAAATAACTGATGATCGTGGATGTGTCCGAAACATCGTTCAGCAAAATTGCTACGCGATGTATTCGATTAAAGTTTGCAGTCCAGATTAGACGGGATGCCGTGATCGTATAGAAGACGAACAGGTAATTAAGCTTCGGTCATTTTAATAATGTTTCTCTTGTCTAAGCATTTTAATAGGTAGCATGGATCCAACGATCATCCTCTTTATTCATTCGCACGACTTTATTCCCGAAATTTTGCTAGGTACTTATTGTTAGTTGTTCGTTCGATCACCTTAATGTCCCGGTGCTGGTCCCGGTCCGGGCCCCGGCGCGGTGCCGTGGAAACGCGTCTCTTTTACGTTCTTAACTTTTCTGCGTAAACTCAAAATAGAGACTGCCTTGTCTCTCGTGTAGATCCAATACAGTAGTATGTGCATGCAACGTAACTCTAGACAGTCCACATATCGCATGTAATTCTACGCATACATACATACATGGCGCGTCTGTTACGCGACCTTCTATTTTTAACGCGTATCATGATGTTTCCAAAATGACGTTTCACCAAATTACGTAATTCTTATCGAGCCCAGTGATTTGTCCAGGCGAGGTAAGTAATCCTGGAAGCATCGCATGTGCTTCAGACACGCGGCATGTGCGCGCAGAACGTTTCCTGCTAAATCAAGCGCAAGCCCCGTACATTTCCCAGGATGATATCCTTGTTGCCGCGTTTTTTATTTACCATTACGTAGCAGATTTCTTTCTTGCGTTCTTTCGTTCTTTCTGCACATACAGAAATATATACTGTTCGCGATATCTATAAACTATACGACATATTATCCAGGCCAGCTGCTTGTGTTCCGCGCGTTTATAAGTACAGTCGCGAAATACGTTTACACACCCAGAATGAACGGAGATGGATGAAAAAGAGTTATCGTTTGCTTTGTTCGGAAATAAAAAAGTTCTCACCAGTAATCGATCGTCGGTGCGCTTTAAGCCGCTGGACGTTAATACTGCCTACATATCTGGGCTTAATCGAAAGCCGATCGATTACACAGACGACGAAATTTCAGTGGCCATTCCAGTTGCGACAGAATGGAAATTTTCTAACCATATCTCGCCTTAATCGTTAGCAAGCTGAAATGGAGAGGGACCCGAGAAAAGTCGTTTCTTACACTTGCATTTGTCGAGGAACCGAATGGTGAAAGGCATAACCGGTTTTTTCGCGGGTAGCAGATTACATAAACAGAAGAAAAAGCATCTCGATTTGTTGTACGACCTTCGTCCGGTTTCGTTTCGATTCACAGACCTAAAAGCCAGACATTAATTTTGTACAGCGCTAGAGATCGATCGTGACGTCGATACGACTAAAACTACGGCTACGGCGCGGCGATGCCCGTCGTATTAAGAGTTAATGAATTCCAGGAGGAAGCGAATGAAAAATAATGCCCTCTACGTGCGCGTATTAGAAATCGATATTCGGCCCTCTCAAACTGTGCAAATGAAACGGCTGCAAGCGTAAAGCTTGATTGAAGAGAGCCGTGTAACGTAACGGATAACGGTCGAGAGAAAAAGAATCCGAGCAGATATCGTTTTGCTCCTTTTGACCTCTTACACAACCGCCAAAACACTTTTTCTACGTTGCCAACATTCGATCGAAAGATTGAAACATAAGCGATATGAATTGTAAAGATATATGCAGACTTGCCCAGTAGTTTGATGCGCCATAGTGATATGTAGTGGGCGCCTTATGTCATGGGGAAAAAAGCATTACATGTATGTATGTCGCGATAGATCGTGACCTTCCGCGGAACGGGAAGAATGAGTGGGACCAGCGATTGGGTCGGTTCGATGTCGGTGGCCGGTGGTCTTCTCGTGGAATAGAAGAAGGGAGTAAGTACAGTAACGCACTTCGCATTTCACATTTCGCTAACGCTACTCGCTAGCGCTAGCGGCTAGCGCTTCAGTTGGACGCCGACCGCTCTCGCGTAAACACAGACGCGAGCACCGCTATCGCGATTCTGACTGGATCAACTTTTTTTTAATAAGTATCAACGACACTGACACGCGTGTGCTACCGAAACTTGCTTTCATCTCGTGACTCACCTGCAACAGTGCCGATATCTACTGCGAGGTGAGTGGTCACGTACTTGGAATTAAACACGCCGCGCGATAACAATTTCACAAAGTTGCTCGCGTGTCCTATCTAATCCTGCTCCGTCACGATCTTTCAAAAACTCAGCTAATCATTACAGCCACGACCAAAGTTGCGAGTCATGCTTGTCGAGGTGTAGCGCTAGAATGTATTTTCGTTGATTCGGTCATGGTGCGAAGCATTAGGTATGGTAATTTGCCCAATTGTCCCGATAATTCTTGCAAGCACGAAGCTACCAAAACCATTTTATTAACGTTATATTAGTGTTGAGTGCCCTCTTTAGTACAGAATATTATAAACAATGGTATCCCTGTGGTCTATATGGTTATCCAGTTCCGCCGCGTTTGCAAAATTGTGGTCGCGTGGTCGCACGCACGATTCCTCGTAGACCACGTTTCACGTTCCATTTACATACCTATATGCGTGGTAAATTAGTTTAACGTTGTAGTCGGTTGGGGAATAAAGTTGTGAGTCTAAATTAGAGCCCGTAGCATTCGTCAGCGTAAAAAATAATATGTAATCGGTTAGAACGGGGTTACATCTATCCATAGTATCGGTTAGTTGTTGACCGTCTCGTCGCGTCGCAGTGTTTCTACTAGACTAGAACATCGATCGCTCGTCCTGGCGCACGTCGAAATCGATCTTTCCACATTGTTCTGGCAATGATACGGATTACTATCGCGTTGCACAATATTCAGAAGTATTAGAAATTAGTTGACTGTTCCTTCGGTACGGTGCACTTACGACCACTCAAATACCCGCTCTTAAAGGTGATTCAGACACGTCGAATAATTTAGTCGAGTAGCGAGTAATTTAGTAATTTTTCGTGTGTGGATACTAAAATTTAGTCAAGTAGTTTAGTGAAAGAAAATTTAGCTGATTCAAACACGTCGAGTAATTTAGTCGAGTAGCGAGTAATTTAGTAATTTTTCGTGTGTGGATACTAAAATTTAGTCAAGTAGTTTAGTGAAACAAAATTTAGCTGATTCAGGCACGTCGAGTAATTTAGTCGAGTAGCGAGTAATTTAGTAATTTTTCGTGTGTGGATACTAAAATTTAGTCAAGTAGTTTAGTGAAACAATGGTTAATTACTAAATTACTCGCTACTCGACTAAATTACTCGACGTGTCTGAATCGGCTAAATTTTATTTCACTAAACTACTTGCCCAAATTTTAGTATCCACACACGAAAAATTACTAAATTACTCGCTACTCAATTAATTACCTTCAATCGTTTTTCCTGCTCGCGAGTGTTTTGTAATTTGATCTTTTACTAGCGATGTTTTAAATCGTTGGTTGTAGAAGACCGCGCGCCCATGCTCGATCCCGGCTGCACGTGCATTCTCGCTTACGATGCACGGTACATATTCTGTAAAGAGCGTAAAATGTAAAGGAAGTCCGCGCGCGCGTTCGCCGCGTCAAGGATGCTGGCTTAAAATATTATCTTGCCAGGCCAGGAAGGTCAGGTCACTCGATCGTTTGCCTCCACTAACAACTCGTTAAATGTATATTGAACTCGTCGTTATTCGACGATGCTGAAGCATGGAATCCTTTAGGTACACGGGCCGAGCTGGCGTCACCACTAGGCAGGTACGCCTGGACCCGCGTTTAAGCAAAACCTGTGGATGTTTGAAGAAGCAATTCCCCCTGTCCTCCTTGTTATTCGTAGGAGAAAAAGATACAAGTAGTTAGTAGACTATGAGCCCGTGGTTGATCGGAGATGTAATCGGAGACTATTCTTCGCATCGGGTTTCATTAGATCGTATCATAGCTGATGTAACCGCGTCTAATCGTTGAGTGGTGTCGAGACAAATTGATCGTGTAAGGTTAAGCAACCACGTCGTTCCATTGAATCAATTAACTTGACCAGAATTCGCGTCCTGAGTCTTGAACCGATGAAATTGTGAATGACGCATAAAGCATTGCAAACTCAACCGACAGATTGAAATAACTTCGATATCGTCAGCTGTGTATTAAACGTAATTGGTCGTGTTATCACGGATATCGGCATTTCCAGGATCTCCGCGCGATTTCAGTTTTCCCGCGATAAACGGCACTCAATTCCTGCGACTCATCGTTAGGTATCTGTTGCGCAACTATCCGTTCACCAGCCTTTCGATATTTCCGCGTCATCGTGAAAAGTTGTATCACTGTTGCGAATCACCTCGGGGTACCATTGGTTAGGTATACGCGTCAAGGGCTATCGTCTCCCTTTCTCCCTTTGCCCCATTACACATTAAATACGTGCGCAGCGCGAATCATATGGGAAACATGCTGAGCGTTCTTTTATAACACGGCCGGCTGCCGTTTCTCACGGCTACGATTAGGAATTTATCGTTAATTGCCTGTTGCAGTTGTCGGAAGAGAATCGAAGGGGCAGCCGAGAGCGCGAGTCGGAGGAACGATGCAAAATTGTTGCGACAACGGCGATACGGACGTCGTCTATAAGGATGTGGTGATCATAGGTATGAAAGAAGGAATCCCACATGTGCTATACTCCCCTTCGCCTTCCCTCAACCTTCCACCAGACTTCGCATGGGCAGTGTTATTGTTAGCGTTGAAAGTAAGAAAGCGACGCGTTCTTACCGCGAGTGTGTTTCGTTTAGGAAACGGACCCAGTGGAATATGCCTTTCTTACATGCTCGCCGGGAATTGGCCGTACTATACCGGCGAGCCACATCCTGGGGACGAGATGCTCACCGCCAGGCTACACTTTAGCACGAGGTCTGGGGACGAGGAGTGCGAGCACACGACCGGCGAAGAGTTGAGGAACGGAACGAGCAACCGATGGCACCAGCACCAGCAGAGCAGGTCGGAACGGGGCGAGGCAAAAAGACCAGCTCGGGGACTGGCCGGTAGCACGCGTTGCAAACTGGAATGCCTCTCTTCTGGGCTGGAGGGCAGGCTCGGTGGCCGACCTCTAGCCCTCCTGATGGACCAGCTTCAGCATCCGTGCGTAGACGCCGGCATGGACCTGCCGTCTCTTCTTACTTGGAAATCCGCCGAGCAATGCAACGAGCACAAAGCGATAGATCACGTTGTGCTCGGCAAAGATCAACCGGGTGGCGCCTGGCAGGTAACGAGAAGCCCGTTTACCGTCTCGGCAATAGCGATTTATCCGCTAGTTTCCTAAAACTTTCCTTCACCTTGCAGTCCATGGATCCGAACGTGTTGACCATCAGCTTGAACCGGTGGATGTCCTTGCCAGACTTGGACATAAGGGAATGGGAGATGATGGTGGAATCGGAACAACGTATAACAGCAGCGAAATCGACAGAGGACTACGAGTTATCCGAGTACACATATCAGGAGAAACCGTCGAGCGGTTGTAAAACGGCCAGCAGAGTTTCCGTTGGTACGGTGGCCGCTTATTACAGAGATTACGTGCGGAGAAAAGGATTGCAGCAATACTTCCGATGGTTCGTATCTCGGTTTAGGTCGAGTTCCCCATGAAATGGCGACCTAAATATGTACAACGCGTCGCTGACGAACGTCGTTTTGCAGCGGGACCGTGGTTACCTCCGTAAGGCGGATCAGCGCGGCGAATGGCGTCATGGAAGACAATCGTTACGGATGGGTGGTGGAGGGGTACGACAAGAACACTGGAAAACTCTTCCGATATCGATGCAAACGAGCGGTTCTCGCGACTGGCACGACCGATCTCTCCAACCGACTGGGAATACCAGGCGAAGAATCACGGCCCCAGTGGATCACGCACGATTTGAACTATCTGGAGTCGCGATTGGACCGTCTGGTCGATCAACAGCACGGTACGCGAGCGCACGGTTCTCTTGTTCTCTCGGCTTGCTCCGTGCCATCTGCTATCTGGTAATTGTCGATCGCGCGGTTGGATTCCAGGCGAAGAACTGGCGGAACGAGTGGAGCCGGTGCTCGTGATCGGTGCCGGGCTGAGCGCGGCAGATGCGATAATGGCCGCGCGTTTCCGAGGCATCCCTGTGTTGCACGCGTTTCGGGACACGTCCTCCGAGAAACAACGTCACAGCAAGTTCGATCGTTTGCAGGAGCTTCCTAATTCCATGTACCCTGAATATCATAAGGTTTACGAGATGATGGCCGACGGGGGCACCAATTATCCGCTGTACAGAGCGCTGCCGGGATACACTCTGGTCGGCTTCGGCGACGAGCCGAACGGTCGCATCGATGCCCTCGCATCCGAGAAACGGGTGGCCACGCTCTCCTCTCCGGATGGACGGTTACACGCGTTTCGCGTCTCGATCGTCGCCGTGCTCATCGGTAAGTACATGGCGACAAAGGTGAACGCGAGCGCGCCACTCTTTCGATCGTAACCAAGTATTTATCCGCAGGGTATAAACCTGACCTGTCTTATCTGGAAGCCAGTGGTTTCGGTCTCGGAAGGTACCCTGATAAACCAATAGACGGTAAATCGAATCCGATCGAGGTCGATGACTTTACGTACGAGGTGACTAACGCGCCGGCCACCGATCTTTACGCCCTAGGTCCTTTGGTCGGTGATAATTTTGTGCGTTACATACTCGGAGGAGCGTTTGGAATTTTAGTTCACATTTTAAACACGCCTACCACGTGAGACGCGCCCGCCCTCGCCCGTTTAGTCCTTTCTAATTTTCCGTCGTAAATTCACCAGCTTTGCCTTTGTCGTTTCTTGTTAAAAAAACAAAGAATTTGTCGAAGTACACCTCGTGTACATAGTAGCTCTTGAAAAGACCTTTGTTACACGTTTTTTACATTTCTAATCGTACGTCGCGGTTTCTAAAACTGCGCTTAACAGGTATCTTAACTTATCTTGAGTCTTTGTAGTTGATACGGGAAAGACAAGCTCAGATATACAAGGATAGTATGGCACAATAAAATTCGCACTACGTTCATACCAACATTTAGCGCATTCCATTTATTAAAATAAATGCTGTTACAGTACCGTGTTAACATCTCGCGCCATTATCGTGTCGAGCTGTCAACTATTTTCTCAATGAAAACTCAACTTATTAAAGACTAATTACATTTAATCAGATGTACAAATATGTGTACCACAGATACGCGGAAACGAAAGAATGGTCTATACTTTGTACCGGTAGTATTTTTTTCAACACACGAACTATGTACAAACATATTTTTAGAAGTTTAAATAACGCGTCTATAAGGCGAATACGGGTATAGAAATTATATATACACACGTATCGCTTAGTCTGTGATAAAAGGTGCGGCATTCGAGGAATAGCCTGTCTTGTACGATACGAAGTCTTGAATCGGTCTTGCCATTTGTGGACGTATGTAACTTCCCAACCATCATTGTGCAGTTGCGCCACTCTAACAGTACGTAATGTAACGTATTCCGCGGTTTACTACTTGAAAGATGACATGAAAAGGCAAGATTAATACATGCGATCGGGTGCAATCTTGTTGATCGTATCCACGGAAATAGTAGGATTCTGAACGAGCTTCAATTAACGGTACACCATTGTCGTGGTTATTTCGCACTGCCATATTTACGAATCGTGTTAAAAAATATTGCCTCCCAAGCAGAACACGCGCTATAAATGTCTCCTTTCAAGAAACAGTAATAAATAACAGCTGTTTGTATACGAAGGTTCGTTCGCCCAACTCGTTTGGATATTGTATACATATGTATATTATTATAAACACGGCAATTTAGAAATTATGTTTTAAATACAATGAAGAAAAAACTAACTAGAATAATAGCTCCAGCGAGAACAACTATACAGTACAATTTCCTATTAGCCCTTTGATAAGAGTCTGCCTTTTTTAATTGTTTATAGCCTTCTTGTACTTGCACTTGCGTTTGCTCGATGTTATAATCGATCCTATCCAGAATAGTGCCTTGATCCTGTACCATGGTGCCTAAATCCTGTTCAGGGGAGATTTCTTTACTTGAAACTTCCAACTACGACTGGGGCGAGACCCCCAGTTTCTATACTCTACGAAGGATATACAATAGAGTGGCTCTTATTTACTCTTGGTAAAAATTTTTTGTAACATTTTCTTCGGGGCTCCCTCCAGAATAGTTCCAAATAATTAAAAGAAGACTGTAAAGTTTGAACTCGATCGGATAACGGGAAAAGGAAAAGTTTACACAGATTTTTTTTTTAAATTATTTGGAACTATTCTGGAGGGTGCCTCGAAGAAAATTCAAAAATCGAAAATAAGAGCCACCTTAACATACAATTATCGAGCTCTCTTACTTTGAATATGTGTCTGAGGTCTGATATACTCTGGACGATATTGCCAATTTGTTCTTCTCTTTCCAAAGCTAATCTTGATCTGTCTTCTGTATCCTCCAGCTGTAAAAGTACAGAGTCTTGCCGTTGCTCGTTCTCGTGCCAAGAATTTGCGATCGTTTCATCGGACTCCACTAGCCATGTGTCCGCCATGGAGCTATTCGAATATATCGATTGATCTTCGGTGAAAAATTGATTGCTCCTCTCTTCCCTTGATTTTATCTCTAAAATAGTAAGAAATTTTTTGACGATCGGCTTTAGAGATTTTCAATCGGCAGGATTAATGGAGATTGATCGTACGTGTTAGGTAGTGACTCTGAGCCGATCGGTATCGAAGACCCAGTTCTTGTAAAGAGGTGGAAAGTGCCATTACCGCGCTCGTAGCTAATTGACGCTCTACAGGTTTAATAGTATGCCTGGCAGCGGTTTTTATAGTCTGCACTTGCCGGTAACCGCTAGAAAATGCGCGTGCTATTTCTCGTGTTAGCTGTTCCATTTGTCTCTCTTCCTGTAGACATGTTTTTAACGATTTGCTCTCTAACAATTAAGTAATCAAAGTAAATCAGAACAATTGCATGACTCTGTGGCATTACGTATAGAGCACTCTGTGTTCAATTTCGGTACAGTAGATATTACTCTAGTTTACAGCCGTTTTGCGCAGCAGATGCCACTATCTTTTTCTTACGTATATATACAAATTTTCTATGGATACGTTTTCGAGATATCGACAGGTGAATTTTTTACCTGTCTGTGAAAAGGGTGGTCCCAGTTAATTGCGAATATCTCGTGTCGCGAATGACCGATATGGTAAAAAATTATCTCAAATTAAAGATAATTGAATCGCCAACAAATCTACCTCATAAAATTTTCAAATCGGTTCAGTAGTTCGGATGAAATCGATGGAAGTATGTGAAAGTCATTTTTTTCGACCATATCGGTCATTCGCAACACGAGATATTCGCAAATTAAGTGGGTCCACATTTTTAACAGACAGGTAAAAAGTTCACCTGTCGATACCTCAAAAATGTATCCATAGAAAAATTTTTAGACCGTATTCTCGGAATCAGCAGGCGATTTTACATAAGAAAAAATAATGCCATCTGCTACGCAAAAAAATTTTTTATATTTGTAAACTAGTGTTATTATTCCGTTGAATTTATCGATTAAGACGAACCTGCGAAGTATCGTCTAGCGTTGGCCTAGTCAACTGTTTGGCGTGTAACTCTACCAGTGCGTCTATCTTCACGCGTAACCTACTTAGAATGTATTGTGTCTCCTCCAAAGCATCGGCCCAAATTGGAGGCGCGCTACTCTCCAAACTAATGTTCCTTAATTCTACGTTATCGCCACTGGCAGAGTCAGGAGCGACCAATGCCATTCGGTCGGATAAATTCTGAAAAGGCATTCCACACCGTCTAACTTTTATACGCTGTACCAAAAAATTGAAATTGCAAATGTTTCACAAGTGATAGGTTATATGTTCGTGTCATACCTGCTCGGCGTATATATGTTTGCTTTGTAAGGCATTATTCCGCATCAAAATAAACGGTTCCGTCAAGTTTCTCATAGCCATTTTTAAGCAATTCTTTCGATTAAGTACTCGTCACACAGTTCACAACAGCCTAAAATTCATTCCGATCGTTCGCGAGCGGACAAAACGAGACAGCACTCCCCTGCCATTTGTCATCGCGCATCGACAGAAGTCAGAACTCGGAACAGCTGATCTGATGGAAGTTCTATCGTGGAACAGTACTACCAAACTCAGAAATCAAATCTACAAATTTCTTTCGCTTCTCATCTTCGCTACACGAAATCCTCACATAAAACTGTTAACATATCACGCGTGATCCTTTATCAAACTTTCCTATCTCGTCACTAATATATATCTGATAAGACTCGTTTAATCTGCTTATTACACGATCACATCACGCATGTGCACTCGCGCGCGCGTCATGTTTGCCAGCTGCAGAAAATTAACACTATCGGAGTGTGCTTTGATTATACATTCTTTCTGTATAAAAGTTGATATATATTTCATAATTTACTATACATCGTTAGATACACTTGCATTACAACTAGCTTATAAATAGCTTACAAATTATATGGTATCCTTTGCTAGTACGCAAGTATATTGCTTTATTCGTAATACATATTTGTACAGTATTTGCAAGATTATCACGGAACCATTAACGATCTGTCTATACAAGAGTACACTCTTCGTTGGTTTCTATGCATTTCTGGCGAGCGAAACTCTATTACTTCGGTTTCAAGTAACAAACATCTTCGGTATTCAGCTTCGAGCTTGTTTCTTAATTCAAAATAGCCTTATTTTTATTAGTTTCGATAATTAACGGTCTGGTGCTATATAGATTTCCAATAGTCACTTGTCTTTTAATGATTTGAAGCGCTTCTTCTCCATGTCTGTAACATTTATCGATCTTTTCCTTATCCCTAAGTGTCTTGTTTTCTTCAAATTCGTGTCGAATTTTGCGCAAAGCGTACATCCTACAATAAATGCAGAATATTTTCAATATCGATGAACACGGGTAGATACGCTGATCGTTTTTGCATGGCCCTAAGTGCAGTCGGCTTCGCTTCGATATATAACATTACGGATTAATCAGAGGATTATAACGTATGATATCTCCAGTATACTTTGAATTTTCAAGTAGCTCACGCTTACCGGTAATTGTAGGAATCCCATTTTTTGCTCTCACGGATTAGATTTCGGTAAAGGGCTAGAACTGAATTCCGACTACCAGCCATCGTTTGAATTCACTTGTGAAGGAGGTTATACGTAGGACGTAATTAAGTAGGAGTACACGAATTCCTTGGCCTGTTTATTTGATTATTTATTTACCATCCGGGGTCCTAAGTCTCTTCTAGAGCGACTAGAAATCATTATCCAACAATTTTTTGCAATGAAATTGTTCGTCTATTGCTCCGAAAAGCGTTCGGAAAATTTGTTCATTTCACGGACAGGCACGGAAATTCTAGCGGCGAGAAACGTGAACTAAAGTGGGCGTTGAAACACGCCCGAATGGCAGTTTTAAGGATGTTTAAGGATGTTTTCGTCACGTGTTGTCTTTCTTCTTTGGTTCCCTTGTCTCGTTTAACACTTTGTAAACTTTATCTGGCGATTATTAGCACCACTTTGCTTGAAAATCATACGGAATTTTGCGAAAAGACAGACATTCTGGAATACATGAAATTATTATATCACGATGATGCGAGGATGGTTAGATTATTTACAGTAGATTAATGGCTTCTCTGTGTACGGTGTTTAAGGTCTGATTTTATAGGTACAAAATGTGTGGAAACTTTGGGCGAACTAGTGCAAAGGTACCGTTGCACAGACTCTTGTCCACAGCTACGAACGTTCAACCGGGCAAACAAATAACTTTGTTCGGTCACAAGTATCCGAGAGACGAATGGACAAATATCACTCCCAATATCGTTTCCAAATTAGGAAGAAACCTGCATCTTACCAAATACCATCCTTTATCTCACATACGTCAACGCCTTGTTAACTACGTCTACAAGCAATTTTACAATCGTATCGGAAATCCATTATTTAGCACGTACGATAACATATCTCCTATAGTTACTGTAACTCAAAACTTTCAATCCCTTCTTGTACCGAACGATCATCCGAGTAGGAGCAAAACAGATTGTTATTACGTAAATCGGGACACTGTACTGCGAGCGCATACGACCGCTCACCAAGCGGAACTAATTTCGATGGGGTTGAATAATTTCCTTGTAATCGGCGATGTTTATCGCAAGGACGAAATAGATTCTAGGCATTATCCTGTTTTCCACCAAGCGGATGCTGTTAGACTATGTACGGCGGAGGAAGTGTTTCAAAATACAAATAATTCCGATGGATCGAGGTTGTTCGAACATAGGGGTGTCGAGACGTGCGAGAAACAGGGATGCCATACTTTAGAGTCGGTGAAACTGATGGAGCATGAATTAAAGAACACTTTAACGGGCTTAGCGCAGGCACTTTTCGGACCAGGTAACTCGATGGGAAAGGAACACTCGACGGGATAGTTGAAATTATTATAACTGCAGGTTTTCCGTTCTAGAGATCCAATACAGATGGGTCGAAGAATATTTCCCATTCACCCATCCGTCGTGGGAGCTAGAGGTCTACTTTGAGAATCAATGGCTCGAAATATTGGGATGCGGTATCATGCGCCAAGAGATTCTACAAAATTCAGGCGCGGGAGAGCGCATCGGGTGGGCGTTTGGATTGGGCTTGGAAAGATTAGCTATGCGTTTGTACGATATTCCTGACATCAGGTTATTCTGGAGCAAAGATACGGGCTTCTTGAATCAATTCAAAGTCGAAGATCCTAATGCAACGATACGATACAAAGTAAAGGGATATATTAAGAATTAGAAATTTTAGATTTCCTATTGGGAAAAGAAATTTTAACAATCACACGTGTAATCTTTACAGCCTATTAGCGCTTATCCCCCGTGTAAGAACGACATCAGTTTTTGGTTGCCCGAAGATGGGTCCTATTCGTCAAATGAGTTTTATGAGATAGTCCGGAATGTCGGTGGCGACAGAATAGAACAAATTCTATTGAAGGACGAGTTCATTCATCCTGAAACTAAAAGATTGTCGCACTGTTATACTATAGTGTATAGACACATGGAACGTACCCTATCAAAAATAGAAGTAAATGGTATTCATTCGCAGATAGGGAAAACAGCTACCGAGGAATTACGCGTTAAAGTGAGATGAACGAGAAAATAAAGAAAAGTTCACCCGCTATTTGCTACGATGTATTTCTTAGGTACTACCACCTGCTTGCTTGCACATACTTAATTACAATCAATGCAAAACATTAGTCAGACAAAGGAATATATTATTTTATTTGCACATAAGTTAATTACAGGTATGTCATTAGGTGAAATAATATTCTCCTAGAAATAACTACTTCGTCTATAGTACAGTACATATCATCAACATTAATAACTAGCACAACAATTACAACTAGCTCTACATGTTTATGTTGCACGCGTGAATATAAAAATCAGTTTGCTCTCGTTAAAGAGTCGTGTATGTATTCACAGGAAATAAATTACATTAAGTTGCATTATACTTGAATGCAACGCTTAATGCTTATACTCGATATATAAAAAGAGACGTGTCTCGTTAAAGCAAAGGGTGATAGTAGATAGATCTCTAAGCACTTAATTTACATAAATGTAAAGATTACCCTTGAATATTTTCTTGTGTTTATTATATGCGTTAAAAAAGAACCGCATCCAAAGTTTATAAGCTTAATATAAAAAGAAAATACTGCAAATGGTATAATCAGATATATAAAGGGTAGGTAAATGTTACACGTGATATTCAATTAAATGCTATATTGCGCGAGCACATTTCTTGGAGGAAGAAGAAGAAATGTTGCTGTTCGCTTTAATAAATAGACACGAATAAAACATATAACTGAGAAGCCAAGAATTTAAGAATCTAAGATTAAGGCCCCTATTTACAATGATCAAAATTTCAACGCGTTTTAATTCCGTTTGAATCCGAATGAATACAGGAAAGTTTCGAGTATATTTATGTTTATACGCTGATACGTTAATAGAGTAAAGAGTAATGTAATAACTTATCGTTAGTTTGAAATTTCAAGGGAACTAAACCTGATTTGAATTCATCAAGTTGGTCCAATACTGAAATGCTCAGTACAATATTAATATTGATAACGTCGATAACTGTAATTTCGAAAACCGTTAATACATAATTACATCGTAAAGTTGCTATTTATTTGTTGATTATTTGCAGGAGAATTAGAAAAATAGAGACAAGATTTATAAAATGCGAGTTTCTTACCTGTTTCATACTGAGCAAAGGACTCGAATCAGGAATGGAGGATAATTTTTGAAAGTACTTTTTCATACCATTTTGATGCAAAGCAGACCTTTTCAACTCTCCGTATATGTATGTATGCTACTCTTACAAAGCAAGATTACTATACACGTAGCTTAAGATAACTTGGTATAACTAGGAGGTGAGAACTTTTTCCGTAAGAATTTCAAGATGTACAGCGGCATGCAAGAGATCAAAGTTATCAGCAACACTTTCCACAAAAAGTCTGTAGTCCTAATGAACTCGGCATCTGGGGATTAGAGAGCAGAAACAACTGGTCAGTTCCGTTCTGGGCACGCTTACCACTTCAGAATACATACACGAGTATATACGTACCGAAGTAGTCTTTGAGAACGATCAGAGATAACAAGTACAGCGCCAACGAGAAAACCTCTGCGAGCAACATAATATGATGCCACGTTCTGATCGTTAGGGCTACCATAATTAATTCGGTCAAAATCAGCGCTGTGAAACTGATCGCCACTATATGAATGAATTCATCTTCAAACATTATAAGCGCGCCATACATTATTACACCACCTGGAACACGTACGTATCATCCAAACGATTAACATATGTATTCCCGAAGCGAATAACAACACCGCGCAAACTTTCCGCTCGCTTACCTTGGTATATGCTTATTAAAATCCACATGAAAAATGTCTTGTAAGACAACGATCGTCCTTTGCTAAGCTCCTTGTAAAGCTCTGGATAAGTGAGTGCGATTTTTCCGGACACATCCTTGTCCAGTACCAACGAAAATACAGGGAACATGGTGTATATCGTTCCATACCTGCAAAGTTATTCTTTTCATTATCGACATTCTATTGTAAAAATTCAATGTTAATTTTCTACTAGATCTCCACGATCGCGATCTGGTCCGCGATATCGTTCGATCTCTTCCTCTTACCCGACCATTAAGAATCCCTGATACAAGGATACCGAGGACAAGTAAAACACAGCAGAAAAGACCGCTTGCATCGTTGAAATAATTAAACCACGGTGAATGACGAACTGACTTAAAGCAGCGGAACGTTTGTAACTCCTTCGGCCGTGGACTAACAAAAGGTTAGCCAAATGACTAAATTGAGAAATGGAGAAATCTGCAGCCAAAGAGGCTTGTCTTCCTTCAAGGCCTTCGAGACCTATGCCTACAAAGCAATACAAAAGCAATAAAAGGTGAATTTTTCCTAAGAAAATCCAACTCTGTTCGATACAAGTAGTACGAGGAGAGTACTTACCAGCGTCCGCTGCTTGTATCATAGATACATCGTTACCACCATCCCCAACAGCCGCGGTTCTCTTTCCCGTATGTCTTTGGATAAGACTGACTACTTCGGCTTTTTGCGTTGGCGAACACCGGCAGCAAACTACAGCCGGTGAGCCACACGCTAGTTCCAAGAATTCTTGTTCGTAGTATTGCAAACACACCTCCAGAGAATCACCGCTGATAACTAAGGCACAGTCTTGCTTTTTACGAAATGTGTTCAACTCCAAATGCGCATCCGTACGGGTGACCACAGATTTGAAAACGTGTAGACCCTGCGTTCGCGAGACTAGACGCGACGATTTTGCTATACAAGTTGCCGTTTCTAACTTATCGCCCGTCAGCATCCAAATCTGGAGTGTATAGCAAAAGTGACGAGATGCAATCGCAAAACAACAGAATACAACGAAACGCGATATGTACCCCATGCGCGCGCGCTTACCTTGATACCAGCGTTCCTCAACAGTTCCAATGTAGGCCTTACTCTATCTTGTAATCTATCTTCAACGCCGGTCACGCACAATAACTCCATTTCCCTTTCTAGGCTTTCGATAACTGCGGCAATTCTTGACACTCTGTCGCTAACGCTCAGTCTCGCTGCATTGTATCTGAAACGGATATGACCAAGTATGAACGTAGTAGAGCGTAGAGAAGTTCGAACGATCTGCTGCGTACCTCACTTCAAAGTCCAGATACTGTTCTTCCGTTAAATTCTTCTTCGCGACCACCAGCGTTCTTAAACCTTCTCGAGCCATGTTACCGCACTCTTCCTCCAACCAATCGTTATACTGCACTATTCCGGACATAACTACGTCCGCTCCTTTCAGGTAAAATACTATCTCGGAATTAGATTCCTCTTTCACTATTATCCCCATTCTTTTCGTCTCCGATGTAAATGGGAATATTTGCAAAATCGTGTAGTTCAATATTTTGCCGTTCGGTGCTTTCAGCTGCATGAAGTTCAGGTCACGTTTCACCAAAGCCAATCCCATTTCTTCCGTCCACTTAACCAATGCTACTTCATCCGGGCTGGATGCCTGATAATTGCGTTTCTGCTCCGGCAAGTAGTAGTGTTGATCCGCTTCCGTTTGGCTAGAGCAAGAATAACGTGATTAAGGGGAGGTTCCGGTCTAAAAATCGATTTTTTTCATTTCATTTTTCGAATGTTCAATCTTTTAAGAATACGTGTTCAAAAGGAATTGTTGAAATTCGTAAAATTCCCGAAATTATAAGCATTTGAGTAGCGACAAATACATGGCTAATTCCCGGCCACTCGGCGCTCACGTAATACTTTAAACGCGTTTTTCCCGACACAGTGCTCTTAAAATCGGTGGAACCTATATCTCGAAAAGTTATTATCCGATTCGACTGAAACTTTTTTGTTTTGAAGAATATACTTCTGGCTCGTGGAGAGACCAGTAAATTTAAAAAAAAATGAAAATTTATCATTTTTAAAGGCGTTGAAAGGACAAAAAATATAAGGAAAAAGTGATTTCAAACTGTCGTTATTTTTTAAAAAAAATGTCACTTTTGTCATTTTTTCTGCTCTAGTCCATGAGCGAGCTTCATGCCCTTTAATAATCTTGCATTATTTTTTATTTCAGACCAATGCTATAGGTTCCACCGTTTCGAATGAATTTTTTGACGCCTCGACTGTAACTACTCCCCAGTGCCGTCTAATACCCGTGTACACCCTTAAGTACATATATGTACTATGTGCTAAGCGTTACACAGCTGTGGTCGGAAAGTTCGCGAATATTAATAATTACCTTTGAATCGAACCAGAATCGCCGGTTTCTCCCGTTTCCACGCTAATCGTGTCCAAGTTAGGGGCCTTGTTATTCACTTCATCGTAAACCGGCGTCACGTTATGACATAAAGCCAAAGCATGCACCGCATCGTATATTCTAGTACTCTCGGATCTTCTTACTTTCCCGCTGTGTGCGGATGCCGATGGCTTCACCGGCGAATTGTCGGTGGAGGAATAGCAGGTTTTCAGCACGGCCATTACTTCGTCAAACGTTTCTTGGCCGTAGGATATCATGCCCAAGTGTAACTTTTTGAAGACCATTTTATTCTGCGTCAACGTCCCGGTTTTGTCACTTAGCAAATACGAGATACGTCCAAGTTCTTCCGGAATAGTGGTAGTTCTTACGACTGTTCCAGCAATTTCTTTATCTCTCTGTATACACCACGCGTAAAATGCTTTGCCCATATCCAAGTTTACTCTTAAACTGATCGGGATTATATAAGAGAATAATAAAACGAAACGGAACATATAGCGATACCATGGCCCGTTAAACCCTTTTAAGGACATCATTACCAGCGCAAGTCCAATCACGGCGCAAAACAGAACCTAAAGTTGATAAACGTTATTACAGTGGTAGCTTCAATCCGATCGTTTTCACAGTCATAGAATACCTTTGTCAATTGATTTATTTCTTGATCCAACAAGCCAACTTTCGACCGTGGCGCAGAATGATTCATCAGAGATCTGGTTTCTTGCCCCGTGTACACGACAACGCCAAGTGCCGAGCCGGATGCAACGGCTGTGTTCGCCCACAGCGTGTTATCCACGCCTAAGCTTTCCTCGCTACTGTATCCGTCGTACTGCGAGCAGTTAATACCATAGGATAAATTACGTTGCATTAGCTATAAATTTTGGCAACAAGGTCCAACGCTTTTCTCAACTCACTCTCATAAACGTTCCGATAAAGCTGTGAATATCTTTCTGAGGCTTCTCGATGTATATGCTCGCTTTTATATCGAACAATTGGGAATTAGTTTCCAGTTTTTGCGTAGCGGGTACAGCCAGTCGTAGCTTCCAATCCGTCTCGCCGTCTAATTGATCTGTCCTCACGAAACACGCCCCCGATTTTTCAGTCGTTCGTAGCAAAACCAAATCGGCTGGTACTCTTTGGCCCTTTTCTACGATTACCTAAGAACAAACAAAGGAAGATGATAATGCTACCGTGTTTCTCTTCAACCTATATCTTTCGATGTTTTCGACCGGATAGCTTACCAAATCACCCACTCGTAACTTGGAGCTCGGCACTAGTTCCGGCGTATCGAAACCTTTCACTAATCTATAGTATTTCTGAGCGTTAACTTCCTTGTCTCTTTTGTATCGTCTGAAATCATCGACCGCTTCTCGGAAAATTGTAACTGTTAAGACGAAACATAATGGTCCCCAGTATGTATATAAATATCCTATTCGGATGTCCGGTATGAACTGCGAGATAGCCATGAGCAGAAAGTACAAATTCAAGAAAAATTTGAACTGTTGGAACAGGACCTAGGACACAGGGAGATAAGCGTTGATCTTCTTGTTTCGTGTCGCGTGCGGCAGACTAGCGCAGAAGCTTACCATGGGCAAGAACGTGACCACGTTGTATTTCTGATTTCGTATGACATTAGTGGGAAACTTTTCGTGCATCACCTGGCCAATGTGAATGACTCTGGCTCTTAATTCCCGTTCCCTGCAACATCTCCTCCACATCCAGGTACAACACCTGCGAAAGGCAAGCAGGAAATGAACGAGAAGGTACGAAGCAACGGTGTCTGTACAACGACCGACTTGTTGCTACTTCTCGTTTAATATGTCGCGAGCATTATCGAAGTAGAGAAATAGAAAAAGCGAAGAGATATCGAGAATTCGTATGCAATGATCGTAAATCGAGAAAGATGCGCTTATTTGATATGTAATGGAGTTGGGAAGAAATTTCGCGATACTTGTTGAGAAACTTGGTGAAAATTCGGCTGACTATCGTAAGCACAGTAATCGTTAATAGTAATCTAATTGATTTTTTTCGGCGGATCAAAATTTTTTTCAGCTGCAGCAAAATGTACGTCACCTTGTCCACGAGTTGTCATTTCGTGGCTTAGATATTAACGGGATATCTTCTTTCGATAGCCTTATAACATTGCTCTGCGTCTCCATTTAGATGTTTCTTTGTTACATATCATATAAAGAACCACTATTATTTAGCTCGTCGTTAAGAAGGACCGTCTAAAGTCTAAAAAATACCTTTTGACGTTCGACACGACAACACGACTCTGTCGTGACCAGTCGTGACATCATAATATCCACGAAGTACGCGCTTACAAGACGAATTCGCTCGCTTACCACTTACCGCTTACCACAATCAATCAAATCACATGTTTCACCATATTTTACGATACCTGTTTTACTTATGGCAGTACAATTACAAAGTTTCTACGTATCCCGAAATTTTGCGCAAAAATAAACACGATTCGGTACTTACTCATACATAATTTTAGAATCGAACAATTGCTGTTCGTTAACTGTCTTCTACTTTTTACGAACAATGAGTTTCGCGAAAGAATATTTAAACTTATTCTTCGCAATTAAGTACATATAAGCATAAGTATTGTTAATTACATATACGAATGTTATCGGAATGGGAAAATATAAGTAATAGTGTTAAATAGAACGTAGCACACGGAATTTACATTTTACCACACGTAGGTATCGCAAAAAGTAAGTATGTATCTAATGGTGTAACTTTGGTCGAGTAGATAAATATAAAAATCTACCCAGCGACAATACTGACGATGAATCTAATTCCTCGGAAATATGCAATATGTATATTTTTAAAACTGTTAAGAAGTTTTTGAACATAAGATTAACGTTTCATTCGTTTGATCGGGGGAATTACTTATGCGTGTCGACGAATGTTAAGATTTACGCGATAATCGCAATGGCACGAGTTCTCAGTTCTCACTATTCGTCACGTTGGCTACCATTGTAGTCAGTACACAGTTGTGCGTCGTCGCGAATGGTTGATCAAATGTATGATTGCTTGCTCTTGGCTGTTGGCTCACGCAACGGCTCGTTAGCTGCGAATACGTATGCGACTGAAAGAAACTTACCCGCAAAGAAAGTTCCGGAAGAATATGGAACAGTCGTTAATTCGTCGCCTTCTCGAAGTTAGAAGTCGAATGCTGTCTTCGGAGGGTTGAAGAAGATAGTCGGTTTCCTCGTCCATTTCAAAATCCCGCTCATCCGAGCTCAAACGCAATGGCATCTCTTCTAACCGCATATTTCCGACAAGTCACTCGGTAAATTTTCTTTTTCATTTACCACGGGTACACGTCTATTATTTCTATATTTATATTATATACTAAACTATTCTGCCGCGGGTACACGTATGTGTTCCTTCCAATGACACAACTTACAATTACCATAGATGTTTGTCGTTTTTCTCGTTACGATATATTATACGCGTCACGTGATAGCAAACCGTAACACTATCTAAATGCACCATACTCATATATGGCTATGTAGCGTGTACGTAGGTGTGATTTTGCATCGCGCATCGCACCCCCATCGAATATCGAATAACGAATCGGATCGGATTAGGTATTTCTAATTAAATAGATCGTATCGCGATTTTATACATAGCTAATAGAAAGTCTGCATCTGTCTATTAATTTCTCAACTGAAGAATTCGAAATCACACTACAAATTAAGATTCTGTCGAACGGTGCGACCTTCCTGCTTGTCTGTTTGTTTAGATTTTTAGAAAATGCGTGCATACGTGAATAATATCGGGTCTTTCCACGTACGTACGTGTGTGCATCGCGAGATGCTTTTCAACCGATGGTAACAAGAGAATTCGCTACTAAGCTTTCCAATCATTTCAACCCAAGACAAGAATAAACAGGAATCTCTCGTAATTCTGATCGATCCTCCAACTAAACATTAATCGGCGTACGATCAGCACGATACCCTCCTCGAACTTGGTACGTTACGTGGTTACGAAGGTTACGATACACGCTGCGACGCGCGGCCATATTGATCGTTTGACAATCACGTGGTTTTGTGGTTGTTGTCGTCGGTAGGTCGGTACGCATGCTTATAAATCCTTACGTTCTCCAGAAAAACTTTCATTTATTTGCCTCGCCATAATCTCGATAGTCAACATACTCGACAATACTCGGTATAATTAGTACGCTACTCAAGTACGATTTCATAAGATAACCCCAACAATTTGATCGCATCTCTGAGATGCTCGTCTTGATGCGGTGTTCCGGCGAGCAAATCCTGGAACAGCCGTATGCAGGTTTCTCTTTCAGTTTCTTCCATAAAGCAGACCGTCAAGTCGAATCTGTTGCATTTGCTCAGAATACTTAGGATTTCGATCACAGACTCGTTATCGTCTCCAAATGCAACAGTCTCGAAACAGACGTTTATTAGCTCGGCGAACAACGGCGAAGGGATTTCGACGGGAAAAATTTTCTCCTGTAGAACGTTTCTGAAAGAATGCACGCAGCCATGAATATCTTGTCTGATGCCTCCATTTGTTTAGACAAGTTTCCCGAATTTATCCCAACTCGTACCTTAGACTTTTCAGATAATTAAATTTCTCTCTGTGTCCCGTGCTCGTCTTCCAGACCTGTAGAAATTGGTCGTACATGTTGGATGATTTATCTTCCAAGATATTTCTGCTCTGGTCAAATGTCATTATTGTAGTTGAATTGTCATTATTGGCGACAGGATTCCAAGATCCTTCCGCTTTAGATGTAACATCGACGCGTTGCAAAGGCTTCAAGTGTGCAGCATTCACCTATCGATAGATTTGGCTCGACTTAAATTGCTTTCTCGGCCGATGAGAAAGCTTATTGGAAGTTTATTACCATCTGTCTGAAGTCTTCGTACGTAGGCACATTTTGTTCGACTGCTCTAAGCTTGGCATCATTTTGTAGTTTGTACAACTCGTCTGCTCTAAGCGCTTCTCGAAGTTCCTCTTCCAAGCTTTTGTAATCTATAGGTAATGTTAATTTACTCATTTGCGAGCACACTTTCGAGATAACTGTTTCAAAGAGCTGACACTTGGAAGCTGGAAACTCGCTAGCTTACTCCAGAGACTCCAGGCAGCCAATGTCTAATGTCACTAAACAGTAAATGGTTTCTAATTGGAATAATCTGTTGCTACGGTTACCACATTACATATCACGGCAGAAGTATTAAAGGCTGATTCAGACATGTCGAGTAGCAATTTAGTAATTTTTCGTGCGTGGACATTAAAATTGAGTCGAGTAGTTTAGTAAAACAATGGTAAATTACTAAATTACTTTGGTGAAATAACTGAAAGACGATTAGGAACCATGATAGGTAGCTTGTCAGATTTATTATGCAGAGCGATGGGCAAAAAATATTCTTTATAAAAGAAGATTATCTTGAGATGTTATAGTCTTTTCCATTGCCATTTTCATCTGTCGTTTTTTGAATAATCTGTCGTGAGTTCTCTTCATTTCTAAAATCTCCTTCATTTCTTCTTTATCCTCTTCCTGAAAACGATCGTGTCATTCTATCAGGTGGTACAATAATCGGAATGCGGTGATTGGGTATATTTTTACCGATTGACTCAAACGGAGCACCAACGCTCTGCGACCGTCGGACATTGGTTGCGAATAGTCCATTAACTTTTTCAGTCTCTCCTCCGGGCTCACGCCTCTTTCTACCACCAACACTATGCGTGCCCACTGTAACGGAAATTTCGATAGACGAATCACGTACACGGGTTTACCAATGGTTTACATCGTTTAGAAAAAGGTGGAGATAGAGAGAGGCATACTTGTCTCTGCCATTCGTTCCTAGTTTCCGCGATTTTCTGATACGTATTCCCCATCATAGCGATTAACATGTTTACGAGTAAAATCGCGACGATGGCCATGTATACAACGAACAAGAACTACAACAAGGTAGCTTGGTCAACTTTATCTGAAGCGTCGCGTCGTTTCGGCACGTTGACAGGCAAAGCTAGGGAAGTTAAAGAGACCTTAGCTTCCATCTCGTGTTGGGTTCTTTCAAACGCACCATAGTAGTCCCCAAAGTTCGTCATACTCATTAGAAACATCGCCATGATACTTTCCATCGGCGATGGCATTGGATTGCTAATCGAATCGTCAACGCCTTCCGGTGTGTTGGGATTGTCGAAAGATAGAAATATAATGTAATAGGCTGAAAGACGTAAGAAGAGAGATGAGCCGCGAGTAAGGGAAGGATGATCGAGTATCGCGTAGGCAGGGAACGCTACAAATGTTACAATACCGTAGAATTCCTGAAAGACAAATTACGTAAGATTTGGAACGTGCTGGTGCATTATTTAGTTGGGTACAATGTTGGCGTGGTGCCTCGGCCAGCGACGCGGCCCGGCGTTTCGTAGTAGAAGAGCTTCCAGTGCAGCAATCTGTGTCAATGTCGCGATCTCTCCGATCCAACGAAACAGACGGAGACCGAAACAGATTAAGTAATGACGCAAAGCTGTGCGTATGTACATATCGTCTCATCAACGCGACGACGCGGACGCGGCGCGCGACGCTGCAAATCAATTACTGGAGTATTCGCGACGATACGGCGATCGTTAAGCAGGATCGGCCGTTACTAGGGCTGTGCGAGTACTCGAGTATTCGAGTAGCTTGAAATTCGGACCGAGTCGAGACTCGGTTTCCGAGCCGAGCCGAGTACTCGAAAAAAGCGAGCGGCTCGAATAGAACCGAGTAGCTTGAATTGAACCGAGCAACTCGAATAGAACCGAGTAGCTTGAATTGAACCGAGCAACTTGAATAGAACCGAGCGGCTCGAAGAGAACCGAGAACTCGAATTTTTTCGAGCGGCTCGAAGTAAACAGAGCGGGCCGAAAGTACCGAGTGGACCGAAAGTACCGAACAATCCGGTGTGTCGAGTAGTTCGAAGCTTGAATGTTTCGAATATTTTAGAATATGTTTATGTACTGGATAATGGTTCGTAATTATTATTATTATTATTATTATTATTATTATTATTATTATAATTATTATTATTATTATTTCGACTTTATTACTCGTTAAACAGAAAATATAGTACATAAGGAGAAAGTAAAATACGAGTAGACGCGAGGCCGCATTAATAATGTGAGTAATTGAATGTAAACTACAAATGAAAATATTCTCGAACTATCGAAAATAATTTTTCGTCTTTACGCGTTTCTTACTTTCTCCTTATGTACTATATGTTCTGTTTAACGAGTAATAAAGTCGAAATAATAATAATAATAATAATAATAATAACAATTACGAACCATTATCCAGTATATAAAAATATTCTAAAATATTCGAAACATTCAAGCTTCAAACTACTCGACACATCGGATTGTTCGGTACTTTCGGCCCGCTCGGTTTACTTCGAGCCGTTCGAAAAAATTCGAGTTCTCGGTTCTATTCGAGTTGCTCGGTTCTCTTCGAGCCGCTCGGTTCCATTCGAGTTGCTCGGTTCGATTCGAGTTACTCGGTACTTTCGAGCCGCTCGCTTTTTTCGAGTACTCGGCTCGGTTTAGTTCTTCGAGCCGAGTCAGGCTCGGCTCGCTTTTTCCAAGTACTCGAACAGCTCTAGCCGTTACATTATCCTACTAAACGCATTGCTAAATGCTCCAACGGTGACGCTCTGTTGTCCGAGCGATCTTCTCCCACGGGTCGATCCCGAATTTATTTTTATTCGCGATCAGAAATAAGGTGCGATATATCTGTTAACGCGTGCCAAATGTTTGCGGGCCGACCGCGGCACGCGGCACTTTGAAAACTCTGACGCGAATCGATTGCTGGGAAGTAGGAGGGAGGGGAATGGAGTCGAAGGAGATCTGCTTCGGATTTACCCTGAGAGAATCCCATCACGAACACCGAGTAGATAGAAACGAAACGCAGTAGATCGCCCATTATCATTCGGTATATCATTACGACGAAGGGGCCCACCGTCTTGAAGCCTCTGCAGAAAAACAAGAAGTACGGCGCCGTGGTTAACATCACGACAACTGCTAGCATGTCTTCGACTTGATCCGCGCAGGTCAGTCTCAGGAACGGAAATGACAGTAATATGCAACAGGAGAAGAGGAACATTACTCGCGACGGAGCCGTCATCTGGAAATAATATCTGCCGATTAAATATCAGCTGATTAGGAGACGGACGTGTAGCGTCAAAGCGTGTAGGATCGATTTCAGACAATATCGTCGCGTCGTCTTACTAGATTTTCGATGAACATGTTAAGGCCTAGGAACCTAGCCTCCCGCAGCGCTGCAAAAATGTAGAGGATTGCCGCGACTTCCATCAACAGCTCTGCGGCTAATCGGATCTTTGTCTCTACCGTACTCAGTTCCATCAATCTGCAGTGTTCGGTGAGGTTGCTCCACCTGATTTTAAATCAACAGCTGAGCTGACCTGAGCTGAGCTGAGCTGAGCTGAGCTGAGTTAATATATTCTAATATAATACCAGTCGTTTCGAATACTGCTACTATCTATCGACAATTTGGTCGGCAGGAGATAACTCTCGTTCGTCGTGCTCTTAAGATAATCCTTTGTCGTATCGTTTCTACGGTACAAGTGTTTGATTGACCCATGTGCTAGCTGCTGCGAATAGTTGGCATTTTTGCTTTCGTCCACGTTCCCGCCAGTGTCGATCGGCAGAGTATTCTTCAAGGTAGACATCAGGTCCGAGACGATGTCGAGTTTGAGTTTCACCAGAGAATCCGGTGTTACGTTGAAGGAGGGCCGTATATTCGAGATCAAACTGTCGGCGACGATTCTCTCGACAAACTCGAAGAGGCTGGAATTTTGCAAGGTGAAGTTGGAAAGAGGATCCGGAGCGTGCGTCGTTGGCGATTCGGTGGACGAAAGTGGACGGACGGTGGTCTCCGAAGGTCCTGGCCGAAGGGTAAAGCTGATGAGCGATAGCACGAAATAAAAGCAGAAGAGAAAGAATTGTCTGTAAAAGCGAGATTTAACGAAGGTGTTCCACTTGGCGTTTAACAGATCGATCAGAATACCGTCCATCAGTTCCAAGTGCTCGTCCTTTTCCTAAAACGCAACGGGGATGAGGTAAATAGGTAAGTAGATAAGAAGTGGTAACAGACAGGAAGCACGAATGGCTTCGCCGTTTACTTACGCCGAAAACCACCAGATTCAAGGCGGAATTGTGGCTGATGCTTCCCGTGTTAACGTCGATAGTGTCGACAAGCGAGAGTGGATAAGCCGCGCAAGTAATGCTGCCGATCTGCCAGTAGATTTCTCTCTCGATATTCAGAATGTGGAAAAACATCTCGATCCTGGCTAATTTGGCGGACAACGTTAGTGGCGTCAAGTGTTGGGCATTTTTGATGGACACCGAGGCACCCACTTCGTACGCCATGTCAAATGTAGTCTTGCATTTCAAAGGAGTTCGTGTTTCATTCATCATCCACCAACGATCAACGATCTAACGATCGCAAAGGCTTACCAACTTCTCGTAGATCACTAATAGATGGAGAACGGTATTGCCATTCGTGTCCTGTTTGTCGGGGTCTGCACCTCTCGCCAGCACTAGTCTGTAACATTCTTCCTGGCCCAGGCACGCTGCGAAGCTCAAAGGATACTCGCCCCAATAAACGTACCTATATTGGTAGGGTGTTTGAATGCTCGAGAACGCGATTACACCTGACACCTGACCAGAGCGTCATTACCCGTCGTAATTGGTCTCGGGAGCCACGCACACCCACTCGTGATCCAAGCTGTCCGATCTCGATGCTTTCTGATCCTCTGGGCACATAAAGTTGCCCACGCACCTCTCGTGAACGTCCGCGCCGCTGTCCAACAGCAACTTCACCAACGCTGGATCCTCGTTTACGACCGCGATGTGCAACGCGCTCTCGCCTGTTGAACCATAGAAATAAAGAAAGATAATGCAAAGATATACCTACACTGTACTGTCCACAGTAGGGTGGCTCGTATTTATTCTTACAAGGAGAGTAATTTAGGTGTCCGCCTCCGATCATTTTGATTTTTGGATATGTTATAGAGGACCGAGAAATAAGAAATACGTGTTTTTTTATTTTCTCCCGTTTTCATATTTGGGGGGTGAAAACTGCGTTCAAAGTTAGGGTTGAAAAATCATTTTTGTGGAATATCTCGAGAACTATTAGAGATAGGGGAAAATCTGGTGAGTCAGTCATATTTCGCATTCAAAGACACAAAATTCGTCCATTGACACTATTCCCCTATCTCTAATAGTTCTCGAGATATTCCACAAAAATGATTTTTCAACCCTAACTTTGAACGCAGTTTTCACCCCCCCAAATATGAAAACGGGGAAAAATAAAAAAACACGTATTTCTTATTTTTCGGTCCTCTATAACATATCCAAAAATCAAAATGATCGGAGGCGGACACCTAAAATACTCTCCTTGTTAGTGACATTTTTTTCAACATTTTCTTCGCGGCACCCTCCTGAGTAGTTTCAAATAATAAAAAAAATCTCTGTAAAGTTTGAGCTCGATCGGGAAAGATGCCCCAGTGGGCCCTTGAACGTTTAGAGTATTGTGGGGCAAGAGTGCGCACTTAAAGTTTAGACTTCTCTAAAATCTTTGGTATTACACTGATAGTCATATCATTTTGTGAGAAATAACTACTATCTCTTATTATTCGATAGGCAGTGACTTCGTGTAAATTTACCTGTCACAATTTATATAAAATAAATATTTCCAAAAAGTGTGATATGCGAACTTTTACCCGATATGCGGGGCAAAAGTTCGCATGTTATGGAGTAAAAGAACGCAACGAGAAATATCAAAAGAAATATTTTCTTTTCCTGCACAGGTACATAATTGGAGTAATACAGTAAAACGCCCAATAGTTTATAATTAATTCTTTTAGGTGAAGTTAACAATAGTCGCAAATAAAATTACCCCGACCTTAGTAATTTGAACAGGCATAAAAGTTAATAAAAAACATGTTTTGGAAAAATATTGTGGATTAAAAATTAATAAAAAATATCAGAAGCTGATATCAGCGTGGCTCAACTATCATAAACACCAAATTTATTTCCATGTTGTAATTGATTGAAAAAAATTGTAATTTTTATTTTCGAGGACTATTTTTTAAACATTTAAGGGGGTGGCATATACCGAGATATGCGAAAAAGATAATCTTTTTTCATATTTTAAATTCGCAAAAATATCGATATAATATATTTATATTAAATCGACTTTGTGAGCTGTTAAAATATTATTTAAATGTTCAAGGGCTCAGGGCCACCTTTCCCGTTATCCGATCGGACTCAAACTGCGCACAGATTTTTTTTTCAATATTTGGAACTATTCGAGAAGAAGGGGTGCCGCGAAGAAAATTCAAATGTCGATAATAAGAGCCAGCCTAGTGTACACGCGCCTCGCTAACCGTAATACTCGTCACTGATGTAGATATCGTTGATGAGCTTCGGATAGAAACGTAACAAACGTTTGGCCAGGTCGATGTGAATAGCAGTCGCATGTAACATGCACAAGTGTAAAATCGTTTCTCCGACCGCGCCTCTCTCGCCCAAGCTCCAGCAAACCAATCTGTACTTGCTCTTATCTGCTGATGCCCATCGAAAAAAAAACGGAGCGATTAATTGAAACTGTTCTCGCCTCTTCCGAACGGTTTTTACCTATTTTCGTCTCATCGACATCCTCGCCGCTCATGTCCTTGTCTATGTCGTAATCGGCCGGATTCTCCATAGCTCGTAACGGTGGAAGCTGCAAAAACCCAGTCAAGCCTTACCAAGTACATACTTACGTACTGCTATGCCACTTTTATATTGCATACCATTTTGTGCTTCGGTCGATCTTTGTTTCGCAGCAAAACCAACTTATCGATCGGAATCCATTTACCTTTTCCATTGTTATACAAATAGGGCTCTACCTTTGTTCGGAGAGCGTGATCCAGTTCGGCGTACTGTTTAGTTTGCGTCGCTCTTTTCATCATGTCTACCAATAAACCGCCTCCTGCTCCAGAATACCAAGCAGAACGTTACACAAGTAGGTATGAGCCAACGGCAACGACACCGGGGGAAAGTCGACGAACTGTTCGTATCGCCTCTTTTTTTTATGCTTCTCCAAGTTTTGGAGAAAAGAGACGGACTCGACTGGTGGAGAAGGAATCTCTACTCAACACTTTGTCGACTATCCTAGCTACGTACATATCCCCTTGTGGATGATGAGTCTGGGTAACTTTACCTTTCATGTCCACTAATTTGTATAGCACAATGGACGACGCGTCCGTCTGTTTCTTCACTCCGCTGGATACGTTGCTCTCCGTATTGCCCATGCTGTCGCGAACCGTGCGTCGATACTTTTAAGCTGTCTCGAGCAGAAGACAAGTACTGCTGCTAGAAATCTCAGGCACAACGTTTTCGTTGCCATAGACTCGTAGAGTATCGCTTAGCTATCGATCACGCAGATACACTAAGCGTCGGGTACTTACTCATCGTTTTACACGGAAAGCCCCACCACGAAATCTCCAGATAAGCTGATCACTTTTTGGCAAACGGATTCGACAGCTCCGTTATTTGATTATTCTGCGACGGATGTCCTGTGGTAGTCCAATGGTTAGCTATCCTGAAACTTAAACCCTACTCAGAGATAAGGGACTATATTTATAAGCACGCTTCCGTAAAGAACAGAGAAGCATAAGGACCTAAGACGCACCAACGAACCTTGATCCTTTCTTTGACTGCTTAAACTGATTAAAATAAGCATGCACTGAGCCAAAAAAGGGGGCGGGAAAAAAAGAGCAGGTCGGAAGGCCCCGGAGGGATTCGAACCCTCGATCTCCTGTTTACTAGACAGGCGCTTTAACCAACTAAGCCACGGCGCCCACTTGCTGACAATTTTTTAACGTCAGTACATAGAGTAATATAGTATAATTATTAACATTGAATGTCAATAAAATGCCATTTACGAGATGTGAAAGTTTATTTATGCGAACTTTTCCTCTGGGAAACCTTTTTTTTCACCGGAAATTTACATAGATCGTAAGCATGTATCAAATAGTATGCAAAAATAACAATTTTGAGTTTAGGAATCTCTTCGTTGAAAAGTTATGAGGCGAAAGAGTTGCAAAATTTGGACATATTTTCTGACCTTTATTGTGACAGTTACAGCGACTGTCGCATATGATTCGTTGTAGGAGGTCCGAGGGGTAGGAGTATGTAGTTTCTTTGTTTTTTGAAACGCTTACATTGAGGGATTTCGACAGCTTAAAATACTTAGGGTGTTTCTAAAAAAGAGAATATAAGGAGAGTACATACATATATATTTAGTATTTAGTTTGTATTTTATATATAGGTTGTATGTTCGATTATGGATTTTCTTTGGAGAAATTGTCTTTTTATGTTATATATTTAAATACTGCACTCCCTCCCCTCTGTACAGTATTTCCGTTGACTTATTCCGAAACAACGCATTCCACTTTCTAATTTGTCCAGGGTATTAGCATTGGTTTGGGCTAGGTTAGCGCGGGAAGCGCGCGCCCGCTTGCGGGAAGCGCGCAAAGCACGAATTTGGGCATAACCTAAAATAATTTTTTCCTCAGAAAAAGTAGGAAGAGGGTGCGTTTTTAGTATCTGAGGGTCTGTGATTATACTTCAAAATTTCACAGTGCGTTTTACTTAATAACTTTCCACTGAATAGATACCTAAACTCAAAATTGTTATTTTTGCATGTTATTTGATACGTGCTTTCGATCCAAATAAATTTCCCGTGAAAAAAAAAGGTTTCCCAGAGGAAAAGTTTACCCCTTATTAGCAATAACTTATTACCGTTCGTACGATTCGTCGACGAATTTACATAAAATATAATAAACTTAGGAAAGAGAATCTAGGTCCGATAAAGGAAGATGTCGTAAATTTCAAAAATTGAGTTTAAGCGTGGCTCGTTGGTCTAGGGGTATGATTCTCGCTTAGGGTGCGAGAGGTCCCGGGTTCAAATCCCGGACGAGCCCAACGTCCTTTTTCTATTTTTTTTTTTATTAAAATTCATTTATTTATCCGGAGTACAAAATTGCACGTGGGCGTCTGTTAAATTTGTCGCGCAGGAAAATCATGGCACGGCGCGAGTGTTACGCGAAGCTCGATCATCGGTTGAATCAGAGACCTCTGCATATCCGAGGAATGACGTATCGCGACGGAAGAAGTCGCAAGGAGATCCGGTAAGTGGGTGAGAGGAAAGAAACACGACCGGCACGATCCTTCGAACCGAATCGCGATGAACCACGACACGCTGCACGCTGCACGCTGGCGCGTTTAGCTCGCGCTTACCTAGCGCGTCCGCGGGCCAGTTAGGCTCACGCTTTCGAGCCGCCAGCACCGGCTTATTCTTTTCTAATCCTTGCCGACCGCCAACTCACCGCGACTCACAATTTCGCCCGAAACGCTGCCCCAACATTTCGTCTGCCATCCATCCTCCCCGTTCATATACCTCCCTTTCGAACGTTTCTATCTTTTTCATCGATAAAATCCCACCTCGTCCAATATTCCTTGTACCGTCTTCGTTTCTCCGTTTCACTTATAATCGACAGTCTTCCTCGCGGCTCCTATCCTCCATCGCACAGAATTTTGGAGAACTCTTCGCTCGCGCCATCGCGTGTAACCGATACACGCTGCAGGAACTAGCCCTTCGTTTGGAATCCAGGAAAACCCGGTAACACCTCTGACCACGAGTAAGTGATAGTTGCGCATTGAACCTTTTACCCGATTCCACGTACATGTATGCTTCCGTACGCGTCCATAAAAGCCTTGACAGCTCCAATGCGTTGCCTCTGTTACGGGAATTAATGGGAAATATGCTGTAGTTGTTTGTTTCGGAAATGCGGACGTACAGAAATATCCGGTACCACGAAGCGTTCTTTCGGAGCTGCAATCTCTTTCAAGTTTGAAATTTCATACCGGCGATAAGTTCTGCATTCCGGTCCAAGATAATAGTCGCTTGGAACAGCGCGTAAGAAATCATCGATTCGAGGACGGACGAGCATCGCAGCTTTTCCTGTTGTCACGAGTACCTAAACACATACCTATTACATTCGGAGATGACGCGTCGATCTATTCTTCACCTTGAATTGCGCTCGATAAACAGGCAGAAAAGAGGGGAAAAGAGGGGAAAAGCGGGAATCGCGTGCGACCACCGTTCGCGAGGAACGGTTAAGAATTTGGAAAGTTAATTATGTAGCAGTTACGACAGAAGATTGGTCGAACTTGAAAAAGGAGAGCTGAGCTGGCTCCATATGGATCCGAGCATACGTACCAAGGATCCTGTTGTACGCGCGCAACCGCCGTCAAACGATTTAGATGAAATCCATAAAGCTGTAAGGGCGTTTGGAATTTGGGGCAGCGGGCGCATACGCTTTAATATGACGTTCTCGTTATTTTTAGCGCGAACAATTTGAAAGGTCGCCTATGTATGTATGTAAGTAGGTACTGGCGCGCCGCGCCGTCGGATAAACAGATCGAAAGAAAAAGAAAGAAAACGGACGAACGGTGGGGAGTCGAAGGTGTTTGAAGGAAAGATTTGAAAATGCGAGTTGTAAACATGCGATGTTTAGCGGGAATCTCAAACAAACTTGACGCCTACGAATGCAGCTTTTTTAGAATCGGTTGAATCGGTTGAATCGTTTACCGCGTGGATCGCGTAACTTGACCCGAATCTAACGGCGAATTCGTGCTCGACGTAACAACGAAGAGGACGCGACGCACAGTGGTGAAAAATCAGCCGATCTTTCTCTCTGTTATGGTAGTTCCTTGTTTGTTGAACGATCTTATCGAAACGTACGGCTGTATTTTAGCGGCGCGACGTGGCGCGTGTCTGTTAGTACATATATAACTGCATCGAACGCTGCGGAATGAGTGTTAAACGGAATGGAATCTGGAAGAAACTGGAACCGTTGGAAATTCTGCTTTGTACCCAATCCCCGACCGACTCCTCGCGCGGGCTATAAAAATAAGCGGGGCCAGAATATCGAGGAGGGTGTCTATTCGGTGGCTGGTTCCTCCGTCTTTTTGCTCGGCCGTTTGTTTGATCGATAAACGAATATCTCTCGCTTCTCGAGCGTTGAACACCCACTTAAAAATATACGGCGCCGTTAGCCTCTTTCTTTAACCTCTTTCCGACGTTCGAGTCATTTTTAAAACAGCCACAATCGCATACGCGCGCGCAGCGCTATAATTATAGGTATTACAGGTATACTTTAGAATTTACGGGAATAAGGCGTCAACAGCTTGGTAGTTTGATCGAAGTAAAAACGCGCTCTGGCTGGGATCCTTACGGACCCCGCGAACCTAGACCCACGATCCTTCGCTAATACGTTTAGTAAGGTAATTGGAATTTTAATGATCAGGCCTCGCGAGACGAGCCAGCTGTCGTTGACGCAAACATTGATATCCCGCGTTATGTCATCGCGTTCATCGATGCTGACTCGCAAGCAATCTCCGTTCCCACCGATCGCGATCGCGGAAAGCCTCGCGGCAAGGCGAAGTACCTCTATCCTATCGTAAGTTCATGTAGCATAAGTGAACATCTGTTCAAGCGTTGTCCACCAAACAACCGTTTCCCCTGGATCCGAGATATTTCATCAAATATCTATCGTCAACAAAAAGTCGCTCGAATTTATAAAGAATTCGAGTGGAAAGGCGTGACGCACGGCCCAAATGCCTGCTATGTATAGATCCGAGCAATCCAAACAGATTCGATTCGATATCGAATCGATAGCGACGCATCTTGATCGTAGCCGACAAATTTTAATTTTCGCACAGTTCTCCGTCGAGAGCATTCATTGAGCAATTCCATTTACGACATCGCGCGCACGTTACGCTCGAAGTAATCGAGACTACCCGATACGCATTCTTATCTATATACCTACCTATTTGATTAGGATATGCGGTATCTACGCTGTAAGCTCAGCTTCGGGAGCGTATCGGCGCGGAGTGGCGCAGCGCCCAGCCCCCTACCTTCCGTTTCTTGTTCGAAGAAAATTGTTTCGTACTTTACGATTAGCGCGGAGAAAATATCAGCCTTTTTGTTAGCGAGACGTATGTAGGTAGGTGGTTGCGCGAACGCAATCATACCGCGCGGTTGCGGCGTCACCGTCGTCGTCGTCGCTCGCTTTATCCCTAATGAAACGAAACGGGTCAAGAACGGGTCGGTTGTTCCTTCGCTCGTATGTGTATGCTAACTTATTAAACTCGAGCCGCGGCGATTCGTTACGCGAGACGCGTTAGTCGACGCAGCAAATGGCAAAGTGATTTCTGGTTGGGCCGTAAAACTGCCCGGCCTGATCAACGTTAGACACGATCGCGACGAGACGATTGGATCTGGTTGGCTCGGTTCGGGCGCGGAACGCTTCGGTACCAGGTCCTAAATCTCAGCTGCCAGAGTCTTGAATTAACCTTGAAGACGTTGGGTCTCGAGATTACGTGGCTGGCGTTACCAAGCCGACAGATCCGGGCTGGTCGGGTTCGAAAAGCCGAAGGATCGAGACGCGTTCCAGTCTGGCGAATGCCATTAATATTTAAATAATGGGCTGGATAACAAGCGTGTACAGAGGCTTGATCGAGCGCCGTCGCTCTGGAACGCACACGGATCGGCAGCAGAACGCCAAGCGTCCGCATCCGCATCCGAGTCCGGGTGTCGCGTGCCCGCCCCTTCTCTCGTTTCGTTCGCGCGCTCGCGTCGCGTCGTCTGCGAGAGATTCGAAATCTCGAGCACGGTTGCACAACCAGCCAAGACTACCGTGCCATGGTCAGCGCGGTCTACTTCCTTCAGCCTGTTTCGGCGAACCTTGCGCGATAATTTACGCGCGTGACATTTCACAAGGAACAGAGACGCGCGGCTCGGGGCCCCGCTTTCAAGCGGCTCCAAACGAGACACGATGACTCCTCTCCGGGAACTCGCGCTCGCGCAAACTTGGCAGGCTTGCCGCAGAGCAGTGCCAGCTCTTACCGAATCCCAACGTATCGAGATCGAGCGCACCTCGACGAGGGGCTGAATAAATTGTAACGAGAGCCGAGCAGAGTTACGCGATCGGGCTCTCGTTATCGAGCCGGCTCGGCGATCTCTAATAAATCCGTTTGCAGAATCAAACTCCCGAACGATGCGGCCGTGGGCATGCCTGGCGACCGTCCTCCTCCTCTTCGTTCCACTGTTGTCGATCGCGAAAGGTGTTCGCGACTTTTCGGGACTACCGGCCGGCCCCTACTGCGCCGCAAGGTACTTACACCGCGAATGCTGTCCGGGACGTCGGGACGAGTGCAGCGCACCGATCCTTACCACCACATGCTACTGCGACGACTTCTGCGACCGACCCGGACAGGAGGACTGTTGCCCGGATTACTGGAGCCATTGCAGAGGAATCGAACCGAACGTCACCGACGCTCCTCCGCAAGAATTAAAACGTTCGTAGCTCGACCAGACACCAGTCAGCGAAACCGCGTAATCGATCCCACGATTCTACCTTTCAGGATGCTCCTTCCGAGGGAAGGACTACTATCACGAGCAAACCTTCAAAGTCAACTGCAACGCGTGGTACACACCCCTTTCTACTTCCCACCTTTTGCGTGGCAAGTTGCGCGGAAACATTCACGTTTGGAACGTTTACATGCTTTCAGCAAATGCTCCGTGGTGAATAGATTCGCCCAAGTCCTTTGCGAGGAGAATCGATGCCTCCAGGAGCCGGAGCTCATAGAGGAAATCAATATGTTGAGTCCCTCTCTGGGCTGGAGGGCAAGAAACTACTCGGACTTTCAGGGTAGAACGCTGAAGGAGGGCGTGCAACTCCGTCTGGGCACGTTGAATCCGTCGCGATCGGTAAGGACAACAGTTTTCACAGATCTACTCGCACATGCGTCCATGTGTGATACTTGGGTACTCGTCTGTGTACGCGCATACCTAATGCATTCGTTGGCGGTACCAAGGTCTACAAGATGAACTCTGTACGACGAATTTACGACTTGGAGTCGCTGCCGCGAGAATTCGACGCGAGAGCTCGTTGGCCTCGGGATATCTCGGGCATCGAGGACCAAGGATGGTGCGGCGCGTCCTGGGCAATATCGACGGCGCGCGTCGCCTCCGACAGATTCTCAATCATGAGTAAAGGCCTGGAGAATGTTGCTCTGAGCGCCCAGCACCTGCTCTCCTGCAACAACAGAGGCCAGCAAGGCTGCAGCGGCGGCTACTTGGACAGAGCGTGGATGTACATGAGGAAATTCGGGTAAATTCGCAGGGCTTAGGTTTGGACGGCGATCGACTAGCTCGATAATCCCGCGTTTGTCCTTTCAGCCTGGTCGACGAACCCTGCTACCCATGGATGGGCAGCGACGGCCACTGCAAACTTCGGAAGAGGACCGACTTGGAGGGCGCCGGGTGTTCCGCCCCGCGGAATCCGCTTCGAACGGAACTGTACAAGGTCGGGCCGGCTTACCGTCTGGGTAACGAGACCGACATCATGCAAGAGATCCTCGCGTCGGGTCCTGTCCAAGGTAACACTCTGACGCGGACATAAATCATGCCTCGACTCATCCTCGGAGTATATATATTCCATTATCGCTCGTGTTATTCCCAGCCACCATGAGAGTCTATCAAGACTTCTTCTCATACGAGTCGGGAGTGTACAGGCACTCGGATATCGCGGAGCGTTACGATTCCGGTTACCATTCGGTAAGGATAATCGGTTGGGGAGAAGAACCATCGTCTCATCGTGCTCCGCCGCTCAAGTACTGGGTAATCGTCTACTTATGTCTATTCGCTCTTCTCGATCACTGTTTTAATCGCCCTTTTAATCACCTTGCTCCGAAACTTTCGCAGCTCGTCGTGAACTCTTGGGGGCGCCAA
This sequence comes from Andrena hattorfiana, assembly GCA_944738655.2. Classification (NCBI taxonomy): domain Eukaryota; kingdom Metazoa; phylum Arthropoda; class Insecta; order Hymenoptera; family Andrenidae; genus Andrena; species Andrena hattorfiana. Next base: position 1,019,380 of record OX122894.2, read on the forward strand.
TGGGGCGAGGACGGTCTCTTCCGAATTCAAAAAGGCACGAACGAGTGCGACATCGAGGAGTTCGTATTGGGTGTGTGGGCGAAAACCGTGTAGGGAACCAATTCCGACGGTCATCGTTTGCCGAAAAACTTCTACCGCGGACAGCAGTGCATTTATCGAATCTCCGTCGAGAACCGTGTAAAATCGGTCTCGGCTATAGTGATATACTATAGCTCGTACGCGGAATCACGTACAGTTTCAGAATCCCTGAATATTCGTGTGCGATTAAGAACGCGCCGCTTTACTCTTTCATTGTACTTGCAATTACGTTTACGCGCGACAGATTGTCAGATTGTCCAACCCTGCTTAAATATATTTCTGTGTTTGTAGGGAATCAAGTGCCAAAATACATGTGTGTTTATACGTTGAAGTTCATTTGCGTCTGACAATTTAATTAGAAAAATAATGGTGGGAAAAAAGGAAAGAGTGCTTGGAAGGTGATTGTTCGAAGCGTGTTCGTTGCCATCGACTGTCCAAGAGCGTACGCGTGTCCGGTTCGACGACGCTCTTACCAGCGTGCAATCGAGAAAAGGCTTTACTTTTTATGTTCCTGTGTCTGACTACTATTTCTCACCGTTAGACGACGACACTGCGCCGCGCGCTTCTGCAGTGCGGACTGTACACTTCCAGTTTCTCCTTGGGTGTGTTCATCGCAGAATAATCGATCGGAAAGGGTGCGTTATTCCCTCGAATTATGCAGGAATCCGTCATCCCAAGGAAATGCTCCCCTGGACCAAAAGGGCCGCGACCAAACAGAAAGTTGGCGAACACAAGCTGGTACTGCGGCCACCCGAGGGGATGATCTCCGTTCTGAGGAAACAATAATTTACTCTTTTCCGTCCTCGCCTGTTCCCGATTCACCTATTTACTTATTTCTGTTGCGAAACGATAGTCTACTCGGCGCGAAAGCTTTCCTTTCGTAACCGGTAAAAGCTGTTTACCGAAGTCATAGAATCGTACGCGGTATCCAGACATTTCGAGATCCTATCCGAGTCCAGGCCAACCACGGAGCCGTAGAACGATTCGAGCTCCTTTCTTGAAATCATTCCGTTCGCGGAACTATTGATCGCGAGGAAGAATATCTTCGGCAGGAGTTTCAACCAGAATGGAATGTCATTGTAAGTCGCTCCGCCGGCTGGTGCGACGATTCGCGCCCACCAACACAGCCAATCCTCCAGACTGATCATCCTCCCTTGGCTCCCCTCGCACTTCGCCTCCCCGAGGATCAGGTCCGCCAGTCCCTGCTCGGCTTCCATTAATCGCAGATATTCCGGCCCGTTCCACGACCAGTCCGCGAATCTTCTCAGTCGCTTTTTAAAAGTACATACAACTGTTCGGTAAGAGTTACAACTACCACGCGTACGTAGATTAGGACGGCTCGTATTTGCTCTCGGTAAAATTCTTTTTCAAGATTTTCTTCGGGGCACCCTCCAGAATAATTCCAAATAATTAAAAAAAAAATCTGTGTAGTTTGAGCTCGATCGGATAACGGGAAAAGGTGCCTCTGGGCCCGTAAACATTTAAAGAATTTAAAAAATTAATCGAGCTCGAAGTTTACACAGATTTTTTTTTTAATTATTTGGAACTATTCTGGAGGGTGCCCCGAAGAAAATTCAAAAGTCGAAGATAAGAGCCACCCTAATGTAGGTATTTCATTTGTTACGCGCAGGTACCTCTGAAAACATTCGAAAATCTTTCCTGTCGATGAAACCATCTTTGTCGTGGTCCAACAGATAGGTGAAAAAATGTGAGAATTTGTCGCGCTGAATGGTCGCTAGATTCTTCAGTTTCCCTCCTTTACCAGCTGCCTCTATAGCCGCGAGATTTTCGTCGCTGGGATAACGGCTCACCCAGGTCGCTGTTTCCAAAAGAAAAACAACAAAGCCAAAGCCAACAGGCAAACAAAAAACCAAAAGAAGGAAGATATGTTTTATTAGCTAGTAAAATTCGGCGAGCGTAATATTGTAAGTGTAGAAAGTGCGAAATATTGCGTTATATGTATCTCTATGTTGCGCTTGTGATTCATATATTCTCTCTCTCTCACACACGCACGCACGCACACACACTCTCTCGCGCGCGCGCTCTCTCTCTCCTTTCATATTGTCGTGCCAGACATTTTTTTCTCTAAATTTAAACAGATCGAGTTGGGAGAGCTTACTCCAAACGTGTACGCTCCAGCCAGGCTGATCCAGTTGCTTGCTAACGATCGGCGAACCGACAATCTCGTCAACGTTGGTTGCGACCGTTCGCCATCTTTTCAATAAATCCTTGGTCCTGTCGCGCGTACGATCGCAGGCTTGCCGCCAGTTGGTGATAAATTTCCGCGGTACTTTCAGCGTGTTGCTTTCCTCCAGGCCAAGTTCCTGACTTCCCGCGGAACTTCTGTTTCTTTCGGTGGTCTCGGCTTGCGCCTCCACCGCCGTTTCGGTGGACCCTTCCTCCTGCATCGGAGGATAATAAATCGGATCCTTTATGCTGTCGGAGCGACCCTCCATAGCAGACTACGCCTCCTTGCTGACACATACATATGCCGGCTACCTCTCCTCGAGTAATCAATTTCTCGTCGAGAGGTCACCAGGTCGCTCGATGTTAATAATAGAGCCGTCGCGAGAACTTTTCGCTACCGTTATTCGTTACTGCACTCTTTCGTCCTAACATGTGCCTACGTCCATTGTGCTTGGTCTCTCATTGTCAGGATCTATAGGATCTATCGTGTCGATCACGATATTGGATCATTTGCTAATCGATCGGCGATGGATCTCCATTAAAAGTACCTAAATCAATGGTTCTACGAGCATCTAGGTACACAGGGCTCAAGAATATCATTCCAACTACCACTAATGCAGGGGTGGGCACTCCTCATATCATTCTGTTGGTAAAATTTAGTTGGGGGTACAATCCACCGGTGGCGCTGTTAATAGAATTTGGTAACAGATGGCGCTGATGAGATTATTTTGCGGCGGAATCAGACAGGTTACACGGAAAAGGTGCTCGAAAAGTGGGCATCGTCGCCGACGGTGCTCAGCACCGTAAGGAACGATGAAAGCCAACACCGGAAATATCGGTGCCACTTTTCGAGCACCGTTCCCAACGGTGCAGACTTTTTTCCTTTCGCTTCGGGGCAAATTCCACTTACGCCCAAATCGCCCGCGCCCGCGACCCTAAGAATTTTCCGTTTTTGTAATAAAATGAATATCATAAATTACTTATGTTCCTGTTTTCGAGTCGTATTCTATATTTAAAAACCTGTATCTTCCGAGAATGCCTTTTTCACAGATTTCTCTCCCAAATTTCAGGAGATTTTCATAAATTTTAAAACGTCAATCACAGACAATTACGGACGATTTGGGCGTAAGTGGAATTCGCCTCGATTAAATCCTCTTCCTCATTTTCAAAATTACCTGGCGCTTTACCGATCAATAACGTTTAACACGTTTATCGACCGCTAGATGCCCTCGTGGCCGGTATTTTTCAAGCATCGAGTGTGCCATCGTTGATGTTACCATATAATCCATGGCTCGTTACGACGACGCGGGCAGCGACCCAGGCGGGTTCTTTCCTTTTGCTTCAATCGCGACGGGTGAGTGATACGTGTTGGAAATCTCGATATATCCAGAACATCCACGCTTTTTTCCGGAACGTGTGCTGAGAAGATTCATTAACAGGCATTTCTCTGCAAAATGTTCTTATTCTTTTTCATTATTATTTCAACGGGAACCTTATATTTGTTGTTTCGTCAGAGGCTAACCTCAATACGCATTTCGCTCATTTCTAGTAACCCTATTTTCGTGCATTTCACTCGTCGGTAGTAAATCCTTCGTTAATTTAAATGATCGTTCATCCTTATTTTCGTTACGTTTCCTTTTCGATCGCTAATCGTATATATTATCATTCGAATAGACCCCACACGCAGTTTAACGGATTTGTTTCTCTTCGCTCCAGGGATACACAATGGGCGCGTACAAGTATATGGACGAGCTGTATCGTAAAAAGCAGAGCGACGTGCTTCGCTTTTTGCTTCGCGTCAGGTGCTGGCAGTACCGTCAGCTGACCAAAATGCATCGTGCCCCCAGACCGTCCAGACCCGACAAAGCACGCCGTTTGGGCTACAAAGCCAAGCAAGGTGCGTTCAGTTTTCTTTTCCTCGACGTAGAGAAATAGCGTGGGATTTTAGAAGCACGCATGATGATACGTACCATGCACCACTCTTACGAATACATGGTGATAGATGGTAGATAGACACTGATACTGCTTCTCGCTCGATTACAATAGCGACTTAAATTATGTTGAGCCTAGAAGTTAAAGAAGAAATTGTATTTTCAATGCGCAGGCTTTGTCATATTCAGAATCCGCGTGAGGAGGGGAGGACGCAAACGTCCTGTTCCTAAGGGTGCAACATATGGAAAACCAAAAAGCCACGGCGTCAATCAGTTGAAACCGACTAGAAAACTACAGTCTGTTGCCGAAGTAAGTGCCTCTCGTGATACTCCATCTCGAGTCTCTAGTTCAGGACTTCTTACGAGTAATTTATCATTTCGTTATTTTTAGGAACGCGTCGGCCGACGCTGCGGCGGTCTGCGAGTGATGAACAGTTATTGGGTAGCTCAGGACTCTTCGTACAAGTACTACGAAGTAATCTTAGTCGATCCTGCGCATAAGGTAGACTATCGATTTCGTTCGTTTCGGCTTAATACGTCTAGAAAAAATATCGTAGCTCTTTCTGTACATGAAATGATGATACCGTTATTTACCATTGAAAATTCATGATTTCTTATCTTCCTTGGATGTCTGAATCGTGTACAAAGCTAACTCGATGGTAACGGTTACCTCCTTGTTACCATTCAATTAATCGCTTGCTGTTTCAGGAAATTCGCAACGACCCGAAAGTTAACTGGATATGTAACGCCGTGCACAAGCACCGTGAGCTTCGTGGAAAGACGTCGGCTGGCAGGAGCTCGCGAGGATTGGGCAAAGGACATCGATTCTCACAGACAATCGGTGGTTCCCGTCGTGCTGCATGGCTGAGAAGAAACTCATTATCGCTTCGCAGGAAGCGATAAGTCGTTCAAATGTTTATAACATCAATCCTCGCGAGGACAAGATACATCATTTTATTGATATAAAACCGATTTTTCTATCAATATTATGGTATATCCTGTGCGAAATAAACATCTCTTTCTTATCAAACACTGTACTGTGTCGTATATTTTTGCTACAGGTCGAGACAAATCTATGTAAATATAAATTGTGCGTGTAATCGCGCGATACACCTAAACTTGAACTTCCCAAAATTATTGGAATTTTCTATTCTTTTTTCTCCGTGCCGGAGAAACATTAACCAACCACGTTTATTCCTTAATGAACTTGTGTATTTATCCGTTACGTACATTCTGAAATGACATTGAGAAACGTGCTTTTTACTGCCCAGGGCCAGATAGAGATTTATCCATAAACTTCTTTTTGGCAAAGCACAGCCACCATTTGCTTGGCTTGCCATCTTCGAACACCTTCTCCACGAGTCTGTAGCCTGTCTCCTGCCTTATTTGTTGTAGATATTGTCGCATAGCGTCTGTAGAACAACATTTGGGTAATAACTCTTTCTAAATGTAGGAGTTGCAATATATATTTACCAGCTTCCGCAGGATTATTTGGTTTGGCATATACAGAGTTCAAGGGAAACCCAGGATCGCCGGGGATATCGAATTTTTTAACAGCGAGAGAATACATTTCGCATACGGCTTGATCTAGGGTTGCGCACTTCTGTAGCTTCTTTAAACATTCGGTGATGTACAGTGTAATGTAAATTAGAACTCTATCAGCTTCGCTCTGTAACGACATACCCAGTCAGCATTAGTAACGAATACTTTGAGCGTAAAACGATAGATATTACCTTGATTTCGTATGTTCTAAAGAACACATTTGCCCTAAAGAAGTACAATGCTTCGTCGATTATATCTAGTTGAAACTCGGGGTTGAAGTTTGTTACAGGACCCCTGAAATTCGTTTTAAACGGGAGAAACGCCATATTGCCGATGTTCTCATTGGTGTTTACGAAACTCGAGTGATATGCCTGCAATAAACAGATACTAAAAGTATCATCGGTAGCGTTGACGCAAGGCGGTCAACGTTCTTTGGTTTTGCACGAAAGTGCATCACTTGTGCCTAATCAAATAGAATACGTTTTGCTCTGCGCACTCGCATTATCTTCGTTTAAACGGATAACGATCGTAGAAATGAATTGACAGCCGATTATTTGATTAGGTTAAGGTAACGCCCTAACAATGATTCGCAATTCCTTTTGCTAGCCATTGCCGATACATTAAAAATTGTTGCTTACCGGCATACTGAAAACGTCAGTTTAACAATATACCAATTACATTAATATAAATTCTTGCACGAATCACGTAAATCGAGAGCATTCAATTGCACGCAGAGGAAACGTGAGGAAACGACACGAAACGCCTTGCAGGGCCGCGGATTTAAGGCATCTGTAGGAGCGCCGCACCCCTGATTACGAATCTAAAGTCGAAATTGCAAAAAACCAAATGGCAGATCTAATATCACTGGTCTAAACGTTGTTTTCAAGTTAATTTTTGTGAAAATTGATTATTTTCCGATTTTTCACTAAAACGATATAATTAGAACGTCGAATTTAATATGACGACGTTAATTTCAAAACTTTTATAAAAATCGTTTTGAAAATCATGTCATGCATGCGTTCAGTGTGCTTGTCATTGGTGTTTTTATTTCCAAAATTTCGACCAACGTGAATAATTTTATTCGGAGAAGTAAGCACGCGTCGTGCGCGAACATAGTTTTGCAGTGGCGACAAGTGGCGATGTAATTTCAACGGTTTTCGAGTTTGCTCGCGTGATTTTTATGTAAACGACAGTAAGCGTTGTAAACGACACGATCAAAGGATCTAGGACTTCTAGGAGGACGGCGAGGACGGAAGTTATCCTAGTGATTTTCTAATATACGTATCCTCAAGTTTCGGGATTGGCGGTTCTGTCCATTTGCCGTGGGAATTACTTCCGGTCATTTCCGTTGAATGGCGACGGCGATGGATAGTTTGTTTCCAAGTGCGTTGTAGTGAATCACCTTCGTGATTTTAAGAGGTTCTCCTTAAGCTCTTCCTTTTCTCTATAGTGACTGCATTATTCTGTTTAGTATATGCGCGAGGATTCGTTGGTAATCTCGCACGTTAAGGAGCGATACGTACATTTCGAAGCATAAGCGTGCCTTGTGTATGGTCACTTTTAGCACGGGAATAATGGCCGATATCGAAGGAAAGAAGCTCACCGAGCTTCGAGTTATAGATCTAAAAACTGAACTCGAACGGCGTGGACTGGATAAAACTGGCAATAAGGCGGCACTCCTCGAGCGTCTCTCTAAAGTAAATTTTCTTTTTCCTTCGCATCTTTTCACTTCCACCTTAGTCCAACGGTATCGTTTGCTGTTTTGTCGCCATCTTAACCCCTATCGATTTTGTTGCTAGTTTATTGCTGGCATAGTTACTCTATGTATATATACGTATACATATATATATATATTTTTTGCAAGGAAATCACAATTTAAACAACTCCGCGTTTCATCTTTAGGAAAGGCTATTTCAAGTAGGCTTAATTGCTTATCTAGATTCATCCAGTGAGTCTGCAATTTATAGGTCTTTACTAGTTTTACTTGGGGTTCCTATTTATCGTTTCAATTCTCTTTGGTCGTAATCATTCTATTCTTATTCTCGTTCGCAAAGGCCATATCCGACGAAGGCGAAGATCCAGACGAGTATCTGATCGTGCCATGCGGTGGAATATGCAAAGCTAATCCTAGGAAGAATAGTGGTAAGTTCGTTGCGGTTGCAAATAACGCGTCGATTAAAAACCGTCGAACATTCGGGATCGTTTCATTCGACCGGGGCTCGTCTTGATTTTCAGTGACAGGCGCGACAAATCAAGAGGAGCCTGTCGAAACGATGGAGAGTCTGAAAGAGGAACCCGCAGAGGGAACGGATAGTAACGACGTTAAGCAGAAAGTAGAAACGAAGCCTGTCGTAGAAGAGGCTGCAGTTGCACCTAAGACAGAGGTGGGTGCGATCGGGAGAGCTTATAGAAACATTTTAGAAAGATGTATTTATACGATTATGGTGAAAAACCAAACAAATTTGTCGTAGGTATCTCAAGGTGAAGTTCAAAATAGTGCTAGTAAAGAAATAGAGTACAAGCAGGAACCTAAAATTCATTCCAATAAAGCGACAACTGAAAGTATGCAGATTCCTGAACCGAAAGTTGAATCCGAAGCAGCCGCGGCGGTAAATCAAACTTTGACTAATTCAACTTCGATCGTCGAGGCTAATGGCATCGACAACGAAGACTCTATCAATCTAACTATCGGGGAAGACGAAGAAAATCTCCTTGCCGAGGAGGTAAGCGGTTTAATTATATCTTTCGAACCTTCGAGAAGGAACGCGGGTTGTTAATGGTTATCCACCGATTGCGTTACAGACAGAGTCCCACGACAGGCACAAGGGTAAGTCTTTCCAAACAAGTTTAATCGCGTAATATATCTAGATGTAAGATTTCAAGGAAAATAGACATAGCAGTACATTTATCTACGGTCACGAGTATGTTATTGAAATCTACGGCATCAAGAGCATGGGACTCGTGTTCTTCTGCGTGTTAAACACCTCATCTATCCAGAACCGCCAACGGTGCTGAATCTGCTTACAAAGCTGTACTACGTGCGTCGCCTTACATCCACTCTCCGAGCTCCATGTTTCTAAACAAGCACGTGCACAGGATACGATGCAACGGTCATGTCGCACGGACATGACGGACATGGAACATGGCCAATGATTTAACTACAGACTGTTGCGGCACGGCGACCGACGAGGTTTCACCCAGAATGAAACGCACATCCATCGTCGCCTTTACGCCGCCCATGTCAACCATGTTCTATAAAAAAAAAAAGTCTATCCCATAAGTGCTAGTCTATAAGTTAGTTAAAGCTAGAGTTTGATATAAAAGTTACATTAATTCTACCTAACCGCATAGAGCATCGTTGGATCGTACTGCCTCCGAATTATCTGGATACAAGAAGACTCAAGTGTGTATCAAGCCACAAATCTCCCCCGTAAACAGTTGCCGCAGAATGATGCAACGTTGTCCGTTGCACACCGAAGAAACTGACATCTTCCAGCCACATGCGTACCATAGACTCGAGACTAGTCGCCTAGCTTTTGACAGATTTCTCCTGGACGGACATTCCGCTGTCGCGAGCATCCCAATTATTAGCATAACGTTGTCGTACATGCATCTTCGTCTCCTTCTCTTCGTCGACTCTTGGTTTCTCTCCTCTTTATTCCGCATTCCAGCCTTCGTACCGGCTCTGCCCTTCGTCCCCCTCTCTCCTATAGTTTTTTCTCGATTCAGAGTTTTCGTGCGCTGAAAGGTGCAGAGGTAACTGTTGGTCGTTCTAGAGCGAGAGAGAGAGAGAGAGAGAGAGGGAGAGCGAGAGAGAGTAAGAGAGATAGAGGAGAGATAGAGGAGAGAGGAAAAAAAAAGATAAATGTAGGGTCGCTATGGGACGTGTGCCATTGAAGAGAAAATTTGTGATCTTGCGATCGTGCGATCTTCATCACATAATTCACCGCGCGCAATCTGTTAGTGGCTCGGAAAAAAGTTCTATACAGGAAATACAGGCCACTAAGCAGGAGAGTGTTAGGGAGGGAGAAGAAATCTGGCCTCGCAGAAAGTGACCATGGTACCTTGATTGTCTCTGCAGATGGAGGAGAGAAGAAGAAAGTGGAAGAGAACAAGAAGGGAGAGTCTAAAGGGAGCGGTAGAGCAGAAGCCGGCGCCAACAGCAAGGAAGGGACGACGTCCGGTGCGAACGTCGGGACGAAGAACAAGCAGGACGGTGGAGACGGAAGCAAGAGGTTGGTCTCTCATTGCTAAACGGTTCACAGTGGTACGGCAACGAAATGTCACACACCTCTATGCTAGCGATGCGCTCTCTTCCGCCTGCATATACGATAAATATACCATCAGGATTAAAGATACTGTCGGACGATGGATTCCCAAGATGAAGTTATTCGTCAGAGTCGCACGCAAGATTACTTTATTCCATTTTTTTCAATCGCATACGAAGTTTCTTTCCGCTCGTACGTTTAGGCTGTAATTCTTAACTCTGGAAAGTATGTTAAGAAATCGAGAAATTGGCTAGCAAACTTAACCGAGTCCTATACCGCTCCTATTCGTAAACGAATATGTTTCAAAGGTGTTACACGCTCTACGATTACCGATGACAAACTTTCATGCGCTGACTTTTCCATTCGACGAAGATTATTCGTTTAAAAACGCAGCATGAAACAGCGGTTTCATCGAGCACGATGATAGAGCAAGACCTATTAGTATCTCGAGGTAAATTGTATACACTCGGCAGACTGCGCTTAAGCCCTAACGCGACAAGAAGCAATCTCACCCTTCGCCGCAGATGCTGTGCCACCCTACCTATACGTACTGTCGCGCGTATGTGTCGATATTCGTTCCAACTCGACGAGGAGTGCCCTCCCAGGAAGATCTGCCAAGGAGATGCTCCCTTTCTCTGGATAACTTACGTAGAGGGATACGCAGTACGAACGTTCCCACACGGACATATACCTTTACTTACACATACGAGTGATGAAAACTGGATCCAGACTACGGCGAAACATGCATAATCATAACTTGAGCAGACTGGTAACAATATTATGTAACAACGATGTACAAGTGAACCCCAAAGTGCATACGATCATATTTAATTGTTACAAAACATTATTGTTATTATTATTACTGCTGCCGCCGCCGCCGACGCTGCTCTTGTTGTTATTGTTATTATTGGTGTTGCTATTACTATTATTATTATTATTATCATTATTATTATCATTATCATTATCATCATCAATATTATCATCATCATCGTTCTTATTATTATTCTTATTATTCTTATTGTTGTTGTTGTTATTATTACTATCATCTTTGTCATCGCCGTCGCCGTCGCTGTAGCCGCCGTCGTTGTCATCCTCATCGTTGCCGTTGTCGTCGTCGTCACCATCATCATTATTCTTCTTATTCTTATTATTAGTATTATTATTATTATTATTATTAGTATTGTTATTATTATGATTATGATTGCGATTATTGAAAAGAAAAGAAGTTGCTAGCCAAATTTATACGCTTAACATAGTTACAGAGGTACTTATTAAGCCTCAAAAGATGATAGCTGTTAAAGTAATATCTCCTATACGCAATAAGAATTCTTCGAACGATTCTTAGATGTAACGAGAATAATAATCATTTTCAGCTTGGAGTCTAGTAACAAGAGCCAGAAAAGGGACGATAAAGGTACATATACTCGAGCTATGCGTTTTTTAAGTATGCCATCATATTACTCGGTATCTTTCCTCTTTAACCCCGACTTTCTTTTCCCGTAGAGAAAAAGACTTCGCAGGTGAGCCCTGTTAACGCGAGTAGCAGAAACTTGTGGGTATCTGGGCTTTCTTCGAGCACCCGCGCCACAGATTTGAAACAGATATTCTCGAAATATGGGAAAGTGATCGGTGCAAAAGTGGTGACAAACGCGAGGACCCCCGGCGCGAGATGCTACGGATACGTTACCATGTCGACGAGCGAGGATGCCGCGAAATGTATACAGCATTTGCACAGGACCGAGCTTCACGGGCGCGTAATATCCGTAGAAAAGGTAACAACCGATGCAAACGAATTCTCGTTGGGTGGGCGCGGCCGTCCGTGTGGCATTTCCTGGACCGCCGGACCGTTTATGTTTACAGGCGAAAGGCGACACGCAGCAGAGCCACATGCGAAAACGGGACACTGCGAACGGCAAGTCGGAGAAGAAGGACGACAAGGAGAAGGAGAAGGAGAAGGACAAGGAGAAGGACAAATCGAAGGACAATTATGACGCGAGCGATCGAAAGGACAAAGAAACTAAGAAGGAAGCAGCAGAGGACAAAGGTTCGGAAGCAAGTGAGTTATTAGCCGAAAATCTAGCTGCGCGAAAAGATAATTAATTTAGTAAAAGGATCGTTTAAACGTACGACAGCCAAAAAATCGGACGAGAAAAACGATGCCGGTGAGAGTAACAAGAAAGCAGAGGCGCAGGACAAGAAGGACGAAGTTTCCAAGGAATCGGATTCCCGATCGACCAAGTCGACGAGCAAGAAGCCAGAGAGCGAGAGAGGTAGGCGCGATGAGAAGAGAATTCGATCTTGGGATCACCATCGATCTCATACACGATCGCGTAGCCGCGAACGACGTAGACGCGACGACGTGCTGACATTCGCTAAAATCAGGGTAAATCCGAATATTTGGCGCGGTATGCGAAACTGATTGCCGGGAGGATTTCGCGAGGTTGCGAGATCTGACGAGGTATGCTTTCAGGAGGAACGGGAGAGGCAAAGGCTGCGCGAGAGGGTGAGAATGCTTCGCGAGGAAGAACGAAGAAGAAGGGAGGACATGGAGCGTCAGAGGGAAATAGAACGTAGGCAGAGGGAAGAAGCTGCACGGTTGGAAAGGGAGCGTGAGAAATTACGAAGGGAAAGGGAGAGGATCGAACAAGAGAAGGCCGAGTTACTTCGACTCGAGCGAGAACGTCAGAAGCTCGAAAGAGAGAAACTGGAGCGAGAGAGATTGGAACTGAAGAGGCAGCAGATGCGACTGGAGGAGAGTAGGCGCGCTCCGCCGCCGCCATCTATAAAGCGATCTTCCAGCGATAGAAGAGACCCCCGAGACATGTACGTGGAGCCGGACAGGAAACGGATGACGACGGAGCACAGTCGAAGACACACGCCGGATCGAGTGACCGACCGACGGGGCGAAATTCTGGACCGCGTCTCGGACAGACGATTGGACGCGTCGCCGCCTTCTCGTTACGAGTCCAGCAGGTAAAGAACCTTGGTCGGGTCCGTAAACTCCTCCCTCTCCCTCTCTTAAACATCGCAACGTAATCGAGACGGCACCGTAACGTTACAGATCTGCCCAAGATATGGGATTAAAGAAGGAATTTAAACGCAGCACTGACTTTACCTCGCGAACCAGTCGTCCGGAAAGCTTCTCCGAGGTATCGCGTGGACGAGAAGTAATAGTCCGTCGAGAACCTCTCAGCACAACGACGTCGTCCATTGATCCTCGACAAGTTAAAGAAAGGTAAATTGGGAGGTACTTTAACGTTAAGATGCGTTGCGGGATAGCTTCGATTCATCCGATTCGTCGAATTCGCGGGACGGAAGTTGGCAAATCAACTGGCGTCGTTAATTTTTGCAGCAGGTACGAACGCCCGAGTACAACCAGTTACACTCGCGAGCGCGAGGTTCGTCGTTCCGAACCAGAGACTCATAGAAGCTCCAGGGATAGTCACACGAGATACGGTGACAGCTTCAAGACGACTGGCTCGGGGACGCCGCGTTAGTATAACACAGTTGAAATGTTGCTGACCGTTTCGTTCCTGAAAACATTCACGTTTTCGACATACACAGGTGACAGCCGTTACGTGGAAAGCAACAGAACGACCAGCAGCTGGCATTCCGGGCCTCCGTCTACGAAATCATTCAATTCCGTGCCGAGTAGCGGAACTCGTGACCCGCGAAACGAGCCATCTAGCTGGAGCTCTAGGTCCTCGGAAAATGTCAACAGGTATCACGCAATCTCTCTTCTACTTTCCTCCCCGATCCAATGCGCCAAAGGATAGACGCGTGTGTAGACTCTATACTATAGAGGAACGAATCGATCGATTTCAGGTGGAGCAATTCGAGCAGCATGGGAAACACATTGAGACATCCGGTACCACCGACCTATCAAAGCGGCCCCATACAATCTATGGGCCTGACGGCACCTGGAACAACGCCGTCCTACGACCGCTTCGATCCGTATAAATCATCTATGCCGAGTATGAGAAAATATTGATCTCGTCGCTCCGATACAGGCCACTCTGACGATTAACACAGTGAAATCTACGCTGATAGGGTTGCTACGGCACGTCAGTAACCCGCTACAGACGCATATATACACTGAACACACACAAACACACACACACACCTATAAATAATTGCCTATTCTCTCGATAGATGATGTTTGAATATCTATAGCGGCCGATCAGTGTACGCTTACTCTCGATTGTAACGATTTTTTTTTACGAACGAACAACGTGTACGTACAGTTGAGACCGACCGATCTCTTTCGATCTCCTTACTCGTTACGTTTCAACTTGATACCGAACAGATTGATTCGCAAAATGGTTTTCGACGATCAAGTCGAAATCGCGTTTCGTTCTCTCGAACATCACCTTGCGCTCGCTGATCTCGCGGGGATTAGTCACCGCGAGGAACGGAACGAAACGAAAGCGGTACTAAATACTTTTACAGTGTCCGCCTGTGGAACGCCTCGCGTCCGATGGCTTGTACGCGCGTGACTTTCCACGCGCACTCTCCGCCAGCTGCAACACGTAACATGTACAACACACGGAAATCTCACCACCAAACTGAACTGGGTTTTTTGTACATTTGTTAATAGATAGGAGGAGGGATCGCAGTTAGAGATGTAATGGGTACCAGACATGCTCGACGGCTCGCGGAACGAACGTTCGTAAAGTTCGTTCGTTCGCCCGTCCGTCCGTCGGCAATTAGATTTTCTCACGATGCTATTCTCTATCGATCGATACTGCAGCTTATTTCGAAAGATAATAACGCGCGTCCCGTTTACGTCGATGGAGGTATTCTCGTAGTGCGTCAAGTTATCATCGTATATTGGAATCATCGGCAGTTGTATCGTCTATCTTTATCCGATTCTTAGAAATACATAGAACCAAGTACATATTCTCTATGGATATGACTGAATTTGTATATTGAATTCCATAACAATTGTATATCATGCGACGTTGAAGTCTATGCTCGTACGTGGTTGACACGTAACGCGTTTCAGTGTAGCGACACTATTACAGCATAAATAAATTTATGGCATATTGAAGATTTCTGGTTCCCGTCGTCTTTGATCGCGTCTGGATCAGCGTTGTCTATAGAATCTGCGAACGGTAACGGAGTGGGTTAGCGGGACGCGTGGTAGAGGGCTCGGTGGAGTGCGGAGTGGCAGAAAAGAGCAACCACTTTCCTCTGCGGCCTCTGCCTCTGATTGACTATACGGATAGCGCTGCGTAGCGAAGAGGACGGCGCCTGTTGGAGCAAGAAAGGTGAGAAGGAAAAAGGAGAAGCGGAGAGAGTAAGGGAAGAATACAGGTGGTCAGTGAGTCGGCAAGGCGCGCGGTTGAAAGCAAAGTGTGTCGAGGTCTTTTCACGGACAGTCATAGCGTGACACCGGGGTTTGCCCCGTGCAACCACTCTTTTACGATCCGACCGGCGCTTCTTCCACTCGAATTTTTTTCTCTCTCCCTACCCTCTATCCTCCATCTCCATCTCCATCTCCCTGTCGAGGCTCAATAGACAGACGATGGACAATTCGCTGGTACTCGAGCGGGCGCGACAAGTTTGTTGAAATAGTTGGACACCGCCAAGTGTCTCGTCGGAGGTATCAGGTGTACTGACAGCGCGTAACCACCTGGAATGTGCGTGAATAGGAACCCTTGATCTATCTTACTTTCTCAGGATGTCGTCGGTCATCGTTCTTTTCGGTAAGTCCACCCACTCGCCAATCACGAGACGATCTTGGAAAGAAATGCTGCAGAGCCGCGCTCGGACTCGCGCCGACTGCTCGAGTCAAATCGATCGCATGAGTCCTGAAATCGTAAAACCATCGAGCAACATCGATCTTGCGCTGGCGAGTGAACGGGAGCCGAGTTGATTAATCGTTAATGGAATACTCGAGTACCAAGTACCCGATAGTAACCCGCTCTCGTTTACGCACGGCACTCTTCAAATTCATCGCGATCGACTCGTGAGATTTCATCGTTTTTTATTCCCGCGAAAGATATCGCGCAACCCAAAGCATTGCGAAAGATCTCGAGGGCATGGATCCCGCACGATGCGGGCTAAAACCTGCTCGTAGCCAAAGATAACAGCAGCGCAACGCGTACCTATGACATTTTATCGAATTCTTTTGGAGGGCATCAGTCGAAATGAAGTTTCAATGAATCGGATTCTCGGGCAAAGGACGAGTATGCACTGACCCTTGGTGAAAGTCTAGAGTCTACAGCACGCGGGCGACTCGCTGCAACTATTATCCCTCTTGCGACCCTCGCGAGGTTCTTTCTTTCGTCGATCGATCGAGAGACAAACAATCTTGGACTGTTTTCTCGTGGCGGAACGTCCAGGCGTGGATTGGCGATGAATCAGTGAACGGAAGAAAGGCGCGCGCTTTCTCGTCGAGCAACTTTCACCGTCGATGAAGTCCGTGTACGTTAACTCGTTCCTCGAAACGGCCTCGTTCGATCAGGGGGAGGGGGGGAGGGCGACTTATATTATTCGTACGTGTTGGAACGAGCCGTGGCCACCGCTGTAGCTACAACTACTCTCATTCAAACATGCTAACCAATTATGTTAATCTGAATCGATCTGACTGTTTGATTAATTCGGATTCTATTAATCAGCTGCGCACGGTGCATCCAACTAGCGAGATCTCGGGAATGATACCTACGTAGTGGGTGGGGTGTATCTCGGCGCGAGAAATTTCACCAAGTTGTGGCTTCGTTACGCTTCCAATTCGATTTCACGCAGAATCGTGTTGCCTCCTCGCACGATTCGAGACGCTTTTCCTATCGATCGTGCTTAGGCTTGCGAGCAAATCTCGGGAAATGGTGTCAATAGGTCGGTAGGAGAGCAGGATGCGTCCGCAG
Source organism: Andrena hattorfiana (assembly GCA_944738655.2). Classification (NCBI taxonomy): domain Eukaryota; kingdom Metazoa; phylum Arthropoda; class Insecta; order Hymenoptera; family Andrenidae; genus Andrena; species Andrena hattorfiana. The sequence goes on from OX122894.2 coordinate 1,036,255, forward strand.
CAAGCTCACGACTGATTCACTTCTGCTGCGCGCGAATAACCAACTCCAGAATTGGGGACTCCTGGAATGGCAACACCATTCATCCTCTTCGCGCACGACTCCGAAGCTTTTACCTTCTTCGCTTCGATGTTGCGCAACGATTGCCGTGCGCCGTACGCTGTACGCGTACGAGAGTGTGGACGATTGATCGTTTGGAACGCGCAATCGTTCACCGGCAATTATGGGTACCATCGGACGTGTGAGAACTTTGTCGTTAATTCTTAACCCCGGTAACCGATAGCCCGATTAGCGTGCCGCGTGTCATTCATTTTTCCGTGCGTACACACGCATGTTTCAGAGGTTTGTATGATCTGGGGTTCGCTGACTGCTGGTTCCTGGTCCTACGATCAAGTTACTCGCCATCGTTATCGTAAGTATAGGTGTTTATTTTGGGTGGCTCTTATTTTTACTCTTGGTAAAATGTTTTTTTTTCAACATTTCCTTCGCGGCATCCCCCGGAATAGTTTCAAATAATAAGAAAAGGTGCCCCTGGACCCTTGAAAATTTAAATAATTATAAAACAGCTCGCAAAGTTGATTTTATATAATATCCTCCAATACATAAAAAAAAATATGTCGGCAAAAAATATGGCATATCTCGGTAAGTATATTCTCCGCTTTAAATGTTTAAAATATAGTCCCCGAAAATAAAAATCACAATTTTTTTCTTCGCCTTCGTAAATAAAAAGTGTTCGAGAAGGATTTAAACTTTAAAAATTTGAAAAATAAAAATGTTCTTTTAGTTTTTCTGACTTTTTTCGAAAACCGTTTGTCCCGCGAGAAAAGATAACAAGCATAAAAGATGCTCCTTGTCTGGATCTACCTCTTTTGTTTGACATATTTTTTTATGCAATCAATAACTTGAAGGATATTATATCAAATCGACTTTGCGAGCTGTTTTATAATTATTTAAATATTCAAGGACCCACTCTTACTTAACACAGATTTTTCTTTTATTATTTTAAACTATTCTGGGCGGGGTGCCGCGAAGAAAATTCAAAAGTCGAATAAAGAGCCAGCCTAATGTATACTCACCGACAATCTCGTCACGTAAATTGCTGTACGCAGCATTGAGATACGGAAACCCGCCAGCGCCGGGTTTCGCGGTGCCTTTACAAGAATGGCCCGAAAGGGAAGGGTGGCTCGCAGAGGTCGCCGGTTCGAGACGATCGCCGATAGGAATTTTCCGAAGGGACACGGAATTACAGGCACGGCCGTACGAGTTGATGAGGGTGGAGCAACGAGACGAGCCGGACCCGTTGGTCGCCATCAGCGAGACTTTGGGCGCGTTGAACACCGTTGGAAGTTACATCGTCAACATGACCAGAGGCGTGGAGAATTCCAATTATCCACCCAAGGAATTACCATCGGCGATATACACCATCTCCAAAAACATCCTAGGCACGGTTTCGATGCGACTTCAACTACTAAAAACTACTGAAAACTATCACGCATCGTATGTATCTGTTTGTACAATGGTTGGCATGTTTAGGACGCAACGTCACGGACAGCATAGCGCCGTTAGTGCGCGGCGTAACGCTGCCGCTGCGAACAACACAGATCGCACCCAAGCAGCAGCAACAGCAGCAATACCCACACCAGCCGTCTACCCCTTCCCCGCCCGCCGCCCTGGAAATCCTCGATCGAGAAAAGGAAGCCTCGCCGGTGTCTACCGGCTGCACCACAGCGGAAGGTACGCCTGGAAAGTGTCAGGATCTGAGTAATTGCCCACAGCTTTTGTTAGACTTGACCAAACTGAGGCAATCGCTGTGCTTCAAGAGCTTATTCGTGCCGGGTGTCTGTTGCCCGATCACCGATGGAACTGACTTGGTTAGGTAATTATCGATCTCGATTCCGATTCCGCTCCCGCTACCGTTTCGACCAACCACGCGTGTGTATGTTTTCAGCCCGACGCCTGCCGCAATATCGCCCGCGGCAGTCGATTCTGGCGTTCAAGCTTCTCGCCCACCGATCCGTCCGATCAAGCCGCAGACTCCCCGACCCATTCCGTTGTTCCCTGTTGCGTCCTCGACGACCATCAGCCCTGTCGGCGTAACGACGGAATCCATTCTAGGAGCCGGAGCCGGTCCCTCCTCCAACGAGTCCAACGGCTTCCTCGAGCCGACCGCTATCACCATCGACAACAATTTCATTCAGGACGACGAGGGTAAGGTTTCGAGATAGACGCGAATAACGGACGCAACGTGCAACGGACAAGCTGTGTGTATTCCGCAGAGTGCGGAGTAAGAAACTCGGGCAAGTATCGGGTGGTAGGCGGCGAGGAGGCTTTGCCGGGACGTTGGCCGTGGATGGCAGCGATATTCCTGCACGGCTCGAAGCGGACGGAATTCTGGTGCGGCGGCTCCCTGATCGGTCCACGACACGTTCTCACCGCGGCTCACTGTACCCGCGACCAGCGACAACGGCCGTAAGTTGACAGTTCGTAAGTAAATGGCCATCCAGCTATCGGCTCTTGCTAGCTGGCAATAGTGATTCCAACGCGTTTCTACAGATTCGCGGCTAGGCAATTCTCCGTGCGACTGGGCGACATTGATCTCGAGAGGGACGACGAGCCATCCTCCCCGGAGACCTACGCCGTCAAGCAGATCCACGCGCACCCGAAATTCTCACGGGTCGGATTTTACAACGACATCGCGGTTCTCGAGCTAACCAGACCTATCCGTAGATCGCCTTACGTCATACCGATCTGCCTTCCGCAATCCCGTTACCGGAACGAGCGATTCGCCGGCGCCAGGCCCACCGTAGTCGGCTGGGGCACTACTTATTACGGTACGCACCCCGACAATTCGCAATTCCCCCAAACGAATTCTTTCGACGCGTCGCAGCAAGCGTGATACGCTACTCTGTCGTGTGCATACGTTGACAGGAGGGAAAGAAAGTACCGTGCAACGACAAGCGGTGCTACCGGTCTGGAGGAACGAGGATTGCAACGCGGCTTACTTCCAGCCGATCACGAGTAACTTTCTGTGCGCCGGTTACAGTCAAGGCGGCAAGGATGCTTGCCAAGGGGATTCTGGTGGGCCGCTAATGCTCAGAGCCGACGGCAGGTGGACTCAAATCGGTATCGTTTCCTTTGGCAATAAGTGCGGCGAACCCGGATACCCGGGCGTCTATACGCGCGTCACCGAATACATCGATTGGATAAAAAGTAATTTGAAGTGATCGCGATAAAAATGACAGAGTGACATCACTTGTATTATAGGCATACGTGTGCCAACGATTATTATTTATATTTCCTATTATACATGTGTTGTCTACGCAGGTATAGGTATATGCGTGTGTACATACCTAAATGGAGATTATCGATAACGCGGGTATACACATACGTGTGTATGTGCTTATTCGATTTTCGATGACATTATATCTTTGATATAGAAAATTAATAAATTAATATTTGTTACCTTACAGGTAGTTGACGGCGCCTGATATACCATACATACACTATGACTATCTACATACTTAAGGGGACATTCTACTCTCTCGGCCGAAAAATCGGCCACTTTTCGGTGATAGTTTTTATAACGAAATAAACACTAAACGTTTTCGAATTTTTGGGGGTATATTCTACCACTCTTGAAATAGAAGGAAAAGTATTTGTTGTTTGTTTATTTCATTTGTTTACATAAATATTTCACAGTGAAGTTGGCGGCTTCAGAATTGCTGGCGGTTGAAATTTCGGACGACTGGATCGTCGGAAATAACAAAACCAAACATATTTCTAATTCGCAGGAGTATGGTTATCTCGTTTTCTACGAAAGAACAATTTTGGACTAAAATTATTGAAATGCCAGTCGATCAAAGTTGAAAGTACCGAAAGTGGCACTTCTTTTCTGTATTTAGTTGATATAAAATGTGGGGAAATATTACAAATCTTAAGATATTTGTGGTTTGCGAGATAGCCATACTTCTGTAAATTAAAAATATGTTTGGTTTCTTTATTTCCGATGATCCAGTCGTCCGAAATTTCAACCGCCAGCAATTCTGATGCCACCAACTTCACTGCGAAATATTTATGTAAACAACTGAAATAAACAAACAGCAAAGATTTTTTCTTGTATTTCAAGAGTGGTGGAATATACTCCCAGAAATTAGAAGACGTTAAGAGTTTATTTCATTATAAAAACTATCACCGAAAAGTGGCCGATTTTTGTGGCCGAGGTGCATGTGTAGTAGCGACGACTCGACTCGATTCGATTCGCTCGCCTCAACTGTTTAAACTCGAATCATGTATTTACATATTATCGATTCATTCCTCCATACATTCACGAGTCACACCATCCCGTCGGCATCGGTTCGTTCACTAAATATTCATCCATCTATGTGTCGTTAAATTCTCGCGCAACTGTAAACGTTAAAGTTAATGGCCGTGTGCCGCGTCGTGCTACCAATTTCTCATCAGATCCCGCCTGGCTGCTTTATCGGAAAGTTCCGACATTTCGAGAATGATGGCTAAAAGCGTTTCGGTTCAAAACTTGGAAAATCTCGTGAAGAAAATGGTGAACGGAGCGCTCGAAGATAACGGTTAGTGGAGCGGGCGACGCTATCCTCGAATACGCTCTTTCGATTTCTTCAAATCCGCCGCGTGTGCATTTAAATGCAGAGCAGCTGATTAAATTTCACCGAATGATTTACGAGGAATGGTATTTCAAAAAGTTGTCCGAAGCCAAAGATACGAAATGCGAGGCAATCGAAACGAAACAGCCACAAATTCACGATCAGGTATTGCCAAGCATTCTCTATCGAATCTTACGATCTCAATAATTCCCTTTCGCTTTTCAGAATACTGTGTCGACGACAGATGGCTATCGTAGATTGCGCCGGTTCAAATACAAGCGTCGAAACAGTGAATCCTCTGCAGCGATTAACCCGATCACTCACACAACTGTGAAAAATCACTCCAACATTTCTCACGGGGACAACTTTTCAGTGGAGGAGGAGGAGAAGAGGAACCAGGATAGCGGGAACGCGGACGAGATTATTGAATCTGGAATTGTCGCTTCGAATGATTCGGTTAAAGATAAAGTATCTCGATCGCTCGCGTTTGGCAAGCGCTTGAACCTCGCGCTACCAGTCGAAATTCTACTTACTTTGACACACGCCTTTCCAGGAATTCGATCGAATTGGCGACAGGAAAATCATCGAACTTTGGAGCAACTCGGTTAAACGATCGGAGACGAACGAATCGTTGGGCGAGAAGAAACCTACGTTCAAGGAAACTCGTCTACGTGGTTGTGACAACAGGTGACTAGTTTACTATGTACACGTAGTATGTACTGAAATACAGAGCTATCGTTACAGGTCAGCGAAAAAGCAAGAAAATCCCGTGAACTTGTCCTTCGAGGCTTGGAAAAGAATGAAAACCATAGCGTATCGACAAATGCTAGCCAGAAGGGAGAAGGAAAAGCAGCAACTGTTGCTCGCCAACCTGGCGAATATAAAACGGAAAAAGATGGCTGAGCAGGTGACTGTTTTTTTTTTTAACGAGTTGAGAGATTCTTTTAATAATTCAAGATATCCGTATAATTTTGCCGCCTTTGTGGTAAGGAACAAGCACGCAAAAAGCAGCAGCGAGGTCTAATGCTGTCGAAAAAGCGGCTCGATGCGGTAAAACGAGGAAACGTCGCGATACCTCACCGCAATCGAAGCAAGGAGAAACCAATTGTTGCCGAAGCTGGCGTAAACGCTGGACCAAGAAAACCGACAGACACGAAACTCGACAAACTGAGAACAACGAGAACGAGAACGCGGTATCATCTCGTAGATTAGTTTTGTTCCTGCCATTTACCACGTTATCGTAACAGTAAATAAACGAAGGAAAGAGAGAATGACAAGAAGCGAACGAAACAGGATATCAAAGTCCGTCTATACTTTTCAACTTTTTCAGGAAACCAAATCACGCGAATGCTGATCGAACGGGTAAAATGAATTGGATGCGATATGTGGAAGGTGCTGCGTTCGATTCGTGGTTAAACCAATTGAATTGGGTGCTGCATGAAAAGTATTTACGAGAACGACGGCATCTTGTACGATCCTTCTATTGTCAACCCGTTTACTACGGAGGCACGACTTGTGCAAGATAAGTGGTACACACTTCCACGTAAAGTGGAATGCAAATTGCTAAGTTATTACGCCGGTGTTACGATCCATCGTTGAAACATACATTCCGTAATTATAATAATATTGCATTAAATATAAACTACGCTCGACGTGCCTGATTATATCCAGCATTCGGTTAAATTTACATTTTCTCCTTGTCGCTTTCCTTCAAGTTGTTTATTGCTTTCTGAACTAAAACTCCCAAATTTTTCGGAAGGCTCATTTGTATGGAATGTAATTGTTGCATAACTTGATTTTCCAAGGGAGAAACATTGCGGGTTTCTACGACGGCGTCACTTGTCACGATATCGTCGCACCCTTCCACGTGATCTACACCGCAGCCAGATTCCCTCTGTATCAGCTGCTCGGTAAATTCGCTCTCGCCTAACGACAGATTCACCGTAAAATCTATACACGCCTCTAACAAACCCATTTACCATTACGTCCAATTATTTTACTTACATTTTGAATCCACACTCGCGCTCGTATACCCTTCCAATAATTTCGTGGTCGGCGATTGTACGGCGCTGTCCAATTCGCATATACGTAATGCCAATATTCTGTAATTAAGGTGTACGATGAAGCTCGCGTAGTCTTTTACGAATGTCGATTAAATATGTTACGAGAATTATAAATCGTGCGTCTATTCCACCGACTTGTTTGCTTTCTTTTGATGCGCCAAAGCTAAAGTTTTATCATTCAGTGCTTCTAGCAGTGCTATGCACAAACACCTCAAGTCCGATATCGCCGCTGCTGATTTCTGTGTCGGTACGTGAGGTTCGTGATGCAGCAACTGCTCCACTAGCAACAAAACGGATGACAAACGCGATAACAAAATTGGAGAACGTCAGTTTAGAATATGACCAATGTACCGACGTACCCTGTTTATGGGTCATAATGGTTCCAGCTGCTGAATTTGCGCCCAATTTCACAGATCCCTTTACCCGTTTGCTATCCAGCATGCTCTAAAAATGTCATTGCTCTGTCATCGGAGGGCTAGCAAATTCTACTCGAGTATGATTACGAGAATATCGTTTGTATTATGTATCGTTACTTTGTATTTTGATAGCGATTGTCTTGAAAGTTCCCTCTCCTCCAGTAACTGCTGCAATCTTTCTTGAAGATACCTAAACCGTCGCGAACGTAACGTCTCGTACTCTACGTTTATTCTTGTACAAGTAAATAGAGAAATAGTCCGCAGCCAGCGTCTCGTTACTTACCTATTCTCGTTAATAAGCGCATCCAGATCCACCGGCTTCGATGCGCTCAACGCTTTCGACAGTTCATAATTTAAACGATGCGCTTTACATTTGAAAGCGTCCCTTTCCATTTCCAGCTCGTGCTTCTCGTCTAGAACTGTCTGTAGATCCGTTTGCAATTGAGTGCACTGCCAAAATGATGGTTTTTAACAACAGGGTTCACTCTATAATGTCCGTTATACTCCGTTATATTCGAAACATGAAAATTACCTTAATGTTCAATTTCTCTAACTGTTCTATCATCTCTTCTCTCTGATGGACAGCAGGAGCGGACTGTGCGCCTTGTTGCTGCGCATAATTCTCATTGCCACTTATGGAAAGTAGTTTGGCGTCTCTTTGGGCTTGTGCCAATTTCTGCCTCAGCGTCTCTACTTGCAGTCTAAGACATTTATTTTGTTCCCTGGTCTCCGTTAGTAGATCCAGCGTCTCGAAGTGCTCATCGGGATCGGAACATCTATCAAGCGTTCGAGCATGTTTTTAATCGTTTCTGCATTCTTGTATTATAAGAATATTAGACTGATAGACAGATGACACTTACCCTCTCGAATCCTTTGTATTAATCGTTAAATGTAAATATTTCTCTTGCATTTGTTCGGCGATTGATTTCAAGTGATCCCTTTGCGCTCTGCACTGAATCAATTCTCCACTCAAAGTCGCGAGCTTTTCAGACTTTATTACTAATTGTTTCCTCAACATTTCCTACAAATTCGATGAATTTAAAACATCGCTAATCACTACAGAGAGTACTTACTTAAGGTAGTTCGAATGGTAATCAATGGTAATTAACGAGGAAACATTTAATAGCAAATAACCCACTTTCGATGACAGATTATCCTGATGCTCTGTTTGCGTAAAATTTACAGTCTTTCCGCTGATCCCGCTCATTTTGTAAGTCGTACTCAAGAAATCCAACATACGAAGGCAGCTGATCTGATCGCGAGGTTCTTTCTTTGCTTATTTTGAGAGAGGAGGGAACGGCGGCGCGCGCGTGAAACCACGCGAAACTATATAATTATGCCAACTAATACCGAATTCGGTCCGCTAAATCAAATAACATTTGTCACATTTGGATTTGTGCATCCTCAAAGTCACTGAAAGTACTTGCACTAAATACTGCAGGCACCGGCACGATTCACGATTGTTACCTATCTGACATCGCTGCGTCCGGTGTAGTGTCGGCTAGAACCGTGATTTGTGAATCACGAGTGATCCGATCACGTTCGTTCCCAATCACGGTGACAGAACGGTGATCCGTGATCGCTTCTGATTGGTGCAGGCAGAACAGTGATTCGCGATTTTTGTGATCGCTTCTGATTGGTGGAGAGCATAACTGCTCTTTGCACGCTCTTTTCATAACCCCAATTTCTACTTTCTCAAGTCTCAAGTCCTCACCCCAGATAGCACACCTCGTCTTAGAGACGTCTAGTTTATGTCCATTTTAGGTCTGAACGTCTTGATTTGTAACAAGACGTCTTTAAGACGTGTTTAAGACGCCTTTTGGACGTCTTTAAGACTTTACCAGACTTTGTACTATCTGGGACTGTTCTTATAGAATCTCAGTTGTATATTTTAAATCCATGTAATCGTTCTTGATCTATTTAAACCCAGATAACGCACGACGTCTATAAGACGTCTATAAGCCGTCTTTAAGACGTCTTGAAAGTCTGAAAGACGTCTTAAAGGCGGCTTATAGACGTCGTGTGCTATCTGGGAATTAACGAATATTTCTTCACTTTACCCAGATAGCACAACGTCTGGTAAAGTCTTAAAGACGTCCAAAAGGCGTCTTAAACACGTCTTAAAGACGTCTGGTTACAAATCAAGACGTTCAGACCTAAAATGGATATAAACTAGACGTCTCTAAGACCGGTATTCATAGTCGCTACTTATTCTTAAGCAAATGCTTAAGCATTCGGCATCCTTTACTAGCTACTAGGTTAGTAGAGGATGCCGCATGCTTAAGCATTTGCTTAAGAAAAAGTAGCGACTATGAATACGGGCCTAAGACGAGGTGTGCTATCTGGGTAGTTATAAAGTATAATGTATATGTGAATACTTTAGCCAATCAAATCAGTGCGTGCATACATTGACTATTTATGAATGTATATTCTATACATTCGCTGAATTAGCACGCTTTGACTGTAACACAAGCTATATTGAACTATTTTATAAAAAATAATTCAATCAAGATCAAGAATTACGATCACAATAAACAATTCACTCAAGTTAAAAAAATCACAATCACGGTCGTGATTTAACTTCAATCACGACCGTGATCGTGATTCTGCGATCACTGTGATAACTCACTGTTAGTGATTTTGCACTCCACCCCTATTCCGGTGTCATTTCTACATCATCGCCTGTGATGCCAGATCGGGGACGGGTTCCCTCGAGAATTTCCCCCACCTCGCGCACACTACGCCGGAGCTGCGTGCCCGTGAGTTGGACTCCGAAGCGCCGAGCTCACGGACACGCTGCTCCGGCGTAGTGTGCGCGAGGTGGGGGAAATTCTCGAGGGAACCCGTCCCCGATCTGGCATCACAGATCATCGCCAATTCATGATAATTGGGGGAGTACAAGAAGATTTGTTAAGCGAATAAAGATACCACGACTACCTGCTTATATAGATATTATTTAATCTGTGTTTGTATGATTTTAAACACATAAACATCACTTTTGTTATGCTCTAAATACAAATAAAATACAGTAGCATAACCACAGCAGCCGAGAACTATGGACAAGCAACGTAAAATACTTTTTTTTATTTACCCTTGAAAATATGACATTTTATATAATTATTACCTTTCCAGAAATTTGTCAGTACTTTAACAACATTATTAAAGATGAGAAGGATGTGTCAGCAGGAATGGCTGCTATTCGTACGTTACTTAGGGTTTTGGAATATTCAACGTGTAAGCATACATCGGCGCGCATTTAAATTGATATATTTGCTTAAGTTTTCACATGTTCCATTCAACCGCAGCAGAAACAGTTCAAGAACTTAGATACTGCCTACAAAATGCAATAGACGCGATGAGGTCCACGGACAATCCTGTAACTGCCATCGCATCTGGCAGTGAATTGTTCCTGCGTTTTATAACCCTGGCTACGTTAGACACCCCGGTAAGAATATAAATTAAAGTTAAAAGTAACTCGAAAAGTCTAAAGTATTTTGTTCGATATTTCTGAATTCTTCCTGACCAGTCGTTTGCAGAATGCAAGGGAATTATGATAAACAGGGGAAAGATGTTCTATGAGAAATTAGTGGCTGCCAGGGGAAAAGTGGCAAGAGTAGCTGCACATTTCATTACGGACGGTTCGGTAAATTTCTTTTCTTCTTTCTATAATTTTCTCTCCGATCAGACGCTCCTGTAATATTACGCTATATATTCTAGAGAATACTCACTCACTCCAAATCCAGAGTTGTATTGCAAGCAATGAAAGAAGCTGCGGCGAGCAATAAAATATTTTCGGTATACGTAACGTCTTCTTTGCCGGACAACAGCGGGTATGGCTTTCTATTACTACGTTTCCTATCTTCCGCGATGTTACGCGACGAGCGTGTACAAGCTTCCTTTCGATGCCCAGACAAGAAATGTGTCAGAACCTATCCAAGTTGGGCGTGTCGTGCACAGTGATATTAGATTCCGCGATGGGATACGTTATGGAGCAGGTGGACATGGTTATGGTCGGAGCGGAAGGTGTCGCGGAAAGCGGTGGTGTCATTAATAAGGTATATGTAATTGCATACATATCTGCTGCACAATGATATACCGTCGATTCTTACCCACGTTTGTTTCGAAGGTTGGCACCTACACGATGGCCATGTGTGCCAAGGAAGTGAAGAAACCTTTTTATGTACTAACGGAGAGCTTCAAATTTTCAAGAATATATCCTTTAAATCAAGTCGACTTGCCGAATGAGTTCAAGGTATACATCGATTACAATTCACTGCAAAACCAAACGGACGTGAATATAGTTCTTCTTTCTTTACAGTACACAGCGAGCATATTAAGGAAAAACGTACAAAAAGAACATCCGCTAGTTGATTATACACCTCCTCGTTATATCAGTCTTTTATTTACGGATTTAGGTATTTTAACTCCTTCAGCTGTGAGCGATGAACTTATTAAATTATATTTGTAAGAGAGCCTGTACACTGATTAAAACTACTCACATTTTTTAAAAAGTTCCATTTAAGTTTTTTTTAAAATCCTACTTGATGTGTATAATATTCGTGTATCCGCAAGTTCAATCTTAATGATTGAATAATTCGTACAAGTTGGTCGAGGGAGGCGAGCAGAAAGAAGCCAAACAGCCAGAAAATTGAATTTTACAAAAAGGCTGTAGACAACAAACTTTATTAATTTCTATGATAGTATTGAGTATTTGAAAACGATAGCATACAACAATAGACAATTCTTATTAAATTACATTTCTCCTTACAGTGCGATTCAGAATAACAAGATATAAAGTATGTAATCAGTTCTATTATACAATACAAGGGCAAGTCTGCCTTAATTTAATTTAGTCAGCGGATACATTTCGCTCGAATGTACACAGGTATGTATATTAGCATTTTATACTCGCGCACATATCTATACATTAAATCGTGAATTGTATTCATTTTAATAATTAATTGACGTATATTCTACAGCAATGATTAACGTAATACAATAAGTAAATGATTCCTCATAATTGTAATTAATAGTTGCCGATAATGGAAAGGATGTTGCGCTACTACATACGCGGGACAGAAACGCTACTACCCTTTGAAATAAATTTTAAAACCTCGTTACACGGTATAAAATAACAATAGTTTACAACCATTTCGCGTAGCAGATGCCACTATATTTTTCTTATGTAAAATGGCCCACTGATTCCGAAAATAAAGTCTAAAAAAATTTCTATTGATACGTTTTCGAAATATCGACAGGTGAACTTCTTATCTGTCTGTCAAAAAGGTGGTCGGTTTTTTTTTCTTCATTTTATTGTGTTTATTCAATTTTAATTCATTCTGTTCATTTTTTCAAGTATTTTATTAATATTCGTGTGTTCTGCACGAGTAGAAATATATAAAAAAAATTATTTTATATTGAACGATTTTATTAAAAATGCTCTAAAAACTAATTATTTTCTTGTACTATAATTTGCTGGGCCTACTGTTGCGATTTAGATTTTTCCCAGATGATTAAATGAATTGTCGATCTCAATTTCGGTCGAAAAAATTACATTTTTTCACACATTTCCATCGATTTCACCCAAACTACTGAACCGATTTGAAAATTTTGTCAGCTACATTTGTTGGCGATTCAATTATCTTTAATTTGAGATAATTTTCGACCACATCGGTCATTCGCGACACGAGATATTCGCAATCAAGTGGGACCACCTTTTTGACAGACGGGTAAAAAGTTCACCAGTCGATATCTCGAAAACGTATCCACAGAAAATTTTTAGACCTTACTTTCAGAATCAGCGGGCCATTTTACATAAGAAAAAATAGTGGCATCTGCTGCGCAATTTTTTTTTCTTTTGTAAACTAATGTAATCTACGACACTGCTTGTGTCTAGTCTTTCAATGCAGTTTAAACAATTTAAATCTGCTTTACCATTTAGAGACAGTTTCGAACAATTTGCAAATACATGCATACATACATACATACATACATCGCCTAATGAGAAGTAAAAATCACTATTATCGTAGCAATATAGAAATTTTTTAAGGCAAAACCAACAGTTGAGAAGAAAGGAAAATGAACATGAATTATAAGACGTGTAGTTATGTATGTATGAACGCGATGTTGCAACGTGATAAGTGATAATGTAGCGTATTATTATATATACATTATAGAAATGAAATATGTATCAATGATTTATTATGAAAATCTCATGCTACGCTCCGCTGATACTTGAGATTTCATGTTGAAGAACAGCAAGTTGACTTTTATATATATATACATATGTATGCAGCTTACTTGGAGAAAGTGACTTATCAGTGACTAGTTGAAACACAGTGAAGCTACTGTGTTTCATTTTATTATGTTTTAAATGTTCATTCCAAGATAATCACTGGTAATTGGAAAGATCTCATTGTTACCTGAACTGATCGTTGACATGTCTCAGGATTAATAAGCACGAGTACATGAAAATCTTGTTTCAGTTCTAAAGTCGGAAAAATAATAAGTGGATACGATGCTTGAGATTTTCATAGCAAGCCACAGATATATCATATCATGTAGATGTATATTTTGGCAATGAGCATCGATTTTTAAAGCTCATTGTACTTGCATACTTTCAAACTTAGCCTAGGATTTATATGAAATGATCTGAAATTATATCAACATCAACGTGATAGTAACGTAATTTCTAATACAGATTAGCACCGATTCTTTATAAATACGCTTGTGACAGGGTCTCGACTACCGTGTAGATCTGATCGAAATGAGGACGTTTCTCAGGTTCGTATTCCCAACATCGTAACATTAAACGGTAAATTTCGTCGGGTGTGCCTTCCGGTGCTGGCAGTCTATAGCCTGAAAAAAGTATATGGGCACAGTCTGATACGAGCTCCAAATAAGAAGATGCGAAATGGAGCGTATATGTATGTATAATGGATATACGTATCACCTCCATCAATCTTTTCGCGAGCCTGAGAATTCGACAATCCACTGTAAGGATTTCCACCCTTGGAAAATATTTCCCACATCAGGACTCCGTAGCTCCACACATCGCAGAGCGACGTATATTTACCTGTAAATTTCAATATTATTTGCATGCCAGAAGCGCGTATGTTGCGTTACAGTTTGTGGAAATACCGAAATTTAATGCCTCCGGAGCAGTCCATTTAATTGGAATCTGTTTCATGCCGTCTGAAACTATGTACTCTTCCTCCTCCCGTGACATTCCAAAATCTGAGATTTTTACTATCGACTCGTATCCTAGAAGACAAAAGACAGAACAGAGGACGTTTGCTGTAGGTTTCTCTCGCATTATGTGGCACTAGTTACGATTAAATTAAATCGTTTATTTACCCACGAGACAATTTCGGGCTGCCAAGTCTCTGTGAATACAATATTTCGATTCCAAATAGCGCATACCTGCCGCTGCATCTTTACACATACGAAGCTGTTCTTGTTGCGTGATGGAGCTAGCATTTTTCCTTAAATAAGTCAACAGGGAACCACCTGTGATAATACGTTGATTCGGCATTAATAAACGGCAATGCTTTGCGACAGAGAAATTTCATAACTAATTATAAACTACAGGCGATAGGCCAAGTGGATCGCGAACGTACCGGGTACTAATTCCATAACGATCATAATAGGCTGCTTTTGAACACAGATCCCAATAAGCTTTACTATATTTGGATGATCATATTGCTTTAATATTCGACCCTCCTGCAAGAACTTTCGCTTGTGTTCATCTGGCAATGTTACTTTGCAGGTTTTCACAGCCACGTCAGTCTTACAAGTTTTCAGCTGCGCTTTATATACATCTCCAAAGTTACCCTGGAAAGATATAGCTCTCGGTTAAACACGCAGCTTCACTGACACCATACAGGTACTACATCATACATATATAAATTCATTGAAACAATGAACTCTAGCATCGTAGATCGATCGATAGATGTGTGGCTTTTGCAGCCACAATCAGCGTCGAAACGATCCGAGGGTTATTGTGCGTTTTCTCTTTCAATTTCGATATACCCGTCCTATTTTGTCGAGAAGATTTACATCGTCGTTATTAAGCTCCCAGCGTTCGCGTAAAATTGGCGTCTTCAGAATAGCTCGTGATCGACTAGTTACAGGTAATCCGGACATCCATTGATGACTGATCAAATCTCGAATTGACGGAAACGTAGGACCTTCGAATCTGTAATGTCCCTGAAATTATTGCAAGGGAATAAGTTTTTTTATCTATACTCGTGTATAACGCTAGTTTACAGCCACTTTGTGCAGCAGATGCCACAATTTTTTTCTCATGTAAAATGGCCCGCTGATTCCGAAAGTAAGGCCTAAAGGAACTTCTATGGATACGTTTCCGAGATATGTAACAGTTTTATGACAACAGATATGTTTTCGTCGATATCTCGAAAACGCAGCCGTAGAAATTTTTTTAGACCTTATTTTCGGACGCGGTGAGCCATTTTACATAAGAAAAAAAGTAGTGGCATCTGCTGCACAATTTTTTTTTTATTTTGTAAACTAGTGTAATCGGAGGAAGAAATTATTGTGGATTACCTCGGTTGTTGTCTGTACAATGAAATGTTTGTGTCCATCCCAACAGACGGATAAAACTATTTGGCACTCATCGTTTCTTGTTGTTTCGCGTACTAAAAAATCTCCTTCGTTCACGAGTAATCTTACCACTTCTTCTCTTGGCAACAGGCCATGGAACCATTCCTCCTCCATAAGATCCCCGTTTCCATTTCCCTTTTGATTACTCGTTAAATTCGATATTCCACGTAATGGTGCCTACAATAATGTTTTCGTAATATTCGTAATAAGTATCAATTTTAATCTACAGAGCTGCGCAATTGGCAGTAACTATAAACTATCCGATTTGTCTGCTCGGATACTTTCACACGGATGTTGGTCAGATCAGAATATCGAAGCATTATCGATCCGCAGAAAATGGACATGCTTGATATTAATTGCAACAATCCAAAGACGACGATGACAACACAACACAACGGCATCGACAATTAAAATAATACGAACTCGTAGAAAGTTAATTTTTTCTTTTATATGCATTCTCTTCAAAGAGAAAAAAAACAAGAGAGAAAGAAAGAAAGAAAGAAGGAAAGAAAACCGAAGCAGTATATTAAAGCAGGTAGATATAAAATATATAATTATTATGTGTATGGGTGCATATTATGTACTAAACATACAACTGGTAAGGTACTATCTGCTTTTGAAGTAGGACCTTCGCTACGCGATCTAATCGTTCCATCTTTTCTGTCGTTTATCAGCGGTAAAGATTTGAAGGGAGACCTAAATATTGTCATGAATCGTTGATTCCTTCTTAATGTAAATAGACCGATAGTATCTGCAACTGCACTTTTCTGGAAGGGCAGTGGTACACGGTACAGTAACTAATATCAATCCTCCAGATAAAAGATACAATATAATACATTGAAGGATTTTGCGATTAAAAACCATTCAGAGCAGAGGTACATGAAAATGAAACACATATGATATTTCTAGTAGTACAAAGTTCTCGTAACATATGTTGTGCTATTCTTATTACCTTACTAATGGCAGGCGATTCAACGAAAGGAGTCTCCATAGTAAGATCGTATCCTAATGGTAATTCTTCGCAGCCCAACTCATTCAACGCGGCTCTAATGACGTCCACCTGTCGTTGAAGTTTCTTTTCGTCCCAGCGCAATTGTAATTCTTGTCTCTCGCGGGGATAATCCAGAAGCGAAACCCTAACACACGCATAATAGAGAAGGCTGTGGAATAAAACAGCACAGTATTCTCTAGTAGAGAGCTCTTACTTGGAATCGCTATTTTCCGGTGAATACTGAGAATTTTGCCGACTCTGCTGTACCTTTTTCAAAGATATCTCCAGTTCTGTCAACTGATTTCGTAACCAGTCGATTGTTAAATTATCTACCGTCAATTTGTTCGGCAGCAATTTCCCGGAAGTATCGTCTATAAGGTTCTCATCGAACACGAATCTTATCGGCGATGCTGGCCGCGTTCTGCACCGAGCGTTGCCAAGTTTATAATACTGTTTTTTCGTACAAGTGATTTACCGCGATGAAAACAATTTCTACCAGAACTTATACCACAATTACCTATGCTTTCCTACGAAGTCCCTATATTCTTCTACGGGTTTCACAGAATCAACAGCCTCTTGCATCCGCAAGTGTACCTCTTGAAATTTATCTGTCGTAAAATCGGAATACTTTACCATGTCCTGAAGTATGGCTTTCCTATCGTACAAACAACAAGAATAGTTTCTTATCGATTCGTAATCAAAGTGTCTCTTAAAATAGTGATTATTAGCATTTACCTTGTACCTGACAAATTATGTGCTTGCATAAACAGTTTATAGAAATCAGATTAGCGATTTATGTCAAGTCTCTTCTTTTTAAAAACACAGACAAATACGTAACGCTTACCATGATGTTATAAAGTCTTGATGAATTGCCTGTTGTCGGTGAAGCAAGCTCGGTAGATAACAAGTTCTCAAGTCATGTTCACACTCCGTTACAGCACCCAAAAGTAACACATACTCGTTGTGGGTATGATGAACTCTTCTACAAGCGTTCTGATACCTCTCCCTCACTTCGTCCAACTTTTTGCCGACTCTACCAGCTAAAAAGAAAGATCGCGATTTGTAAGGAACAGCTTTAAATCGACAATACCTACAGCAGCTTACATTTAACGTAATATTCTTCGAAGCGGGATCTCGTTAACTTGTACATCTCCAGATTCTTCTGATATTCCAATTTTTTCTTCCCGACACCTTCGCTCAACTAAAGGATACGATAGAAACATGGCGTCAAATACAATATATAGAATTTCATGGTAGCGAAGCGAGTTACTTCTGTTGGTCTCTACCTGTTGAAACTGACTGTTCAACCACGATTGCTCCTCTTGATACAGTTTCCTAGCTTTCCTTCTCTCGGAATGCATGGCAATAATATGTTTCACTACTATCGCTTCGACGGAATCTGCTTGCAGCTTGATTAATTTGGCGGTCTGATCGATCGAATCCATGATATCCCTCCAGCTCTGTATAAAGGTAATAAAATTGTCAAGAGAACGCCGTCTGAGAAGCCGAATTTCGAACGAATAGCTACCTGCGTTATGAGGCTACCGACGAGATCCTCGGCACGGTCGATCTTCTTTCCCTGTATCGCCAGAGAGGAAATCGTGGAAGCGTATTCGCGGTCGGACTTGACTTTACTCGTCAGGCATCGCCTCATCGTTTCCAGAAGCTTGATTTCGGCATCCTGACGGCCAAGTAGCGCCTCGTGGAACGCTTGTTCTTGTAAGCTCGTAAAGTCCATTCCGCTTGTTGTACAGAACGAAATAACGCACCGTCTTACCGACTTTTCACGGACGTGTCACGGATTAACATTCATTCTTACGCTGGACGAATAAATAGCTATAATGACATTAGTAGCAGCCAGTCGTGGCAGTCGAATTCATTTCAACGAGCTCCTCGTTGAAATACCGCATTTCGATGGGCAAAATTCCAAATCCATGCGCGCGTTATTTGCCTCGAGTCCCGTGCATCGTTGCGTTCAGTTGCATTCGCTCAGGTGGCTGAGATCAACATTTATATTTATACGACAGACCTCGGAGCGTAAAAAATCTACTTACTTTTACTCACGAAATACCGTCACGGAACAATACAATCATGATAGGCGGTGCATTCTACATTTCTATCATTTCTATTTTGCGAATCCTGTCAGGAATCTGTCGTCATCGGCCATCGCCGTACCTACTTACGTAGATAAGTGTTGGGATCGATTGGAATGTACATACACACGTAAATACGTACGCACGATCTAGCGAGTAAAAATGATTATACAGGCTGTATCGCATTGAGCAATAACGCCAGTTTTAGAAGCTTGAGGCATTCCATTTCAGATATGTACGGCTGCCTTTGAATTGCGTAGTATCTGGTCGTGAATAGTCGTCTGCAGTCGTCTGCGGTCGTTTCAAGTCGTCTCACGTCGTCCGCGGTAGTTGCGGCTGATTGTTCTCGCGACTTTGGTGCAGCAACCAGCAACATGCTCGGTGGTAAAATGCAGGGGCTTACCATAGCCAGCTTGAAGAAGAATCCCATGGTAAGCGAAACCGGCAGATCGAAATCGCGTGCACAACGATAATGTACCCACTGTCTTGTGCCTCCGCAGCTGTTCCCATTGTTCTTTTGCATCGGAGTAGGAGCAGTTGGATCGTCGTTGTATCTAGTGCGACTTGCTACACGTAATCCCGACGTTTCGTGGTTCCCTAACAAAAACCCCGAACCATTTAACGAGTACAAAGACAAAGAGTACAAGGTACGTTTAAGTGCGATAATGCGAACGAATCGAACGTTTAAAATAGAACGGGAGAGAGTATTTTAAACAAGTATCTTTAAATAGACCGTGATTATGATTGTCTGATAATTATCTATAACCATCGTTCCCGAGCAAGATTCTCAACTAACTGAAATTCTGCTTCTTGGTTTCAGTTTATGACGTTTCATCATCGTAATGCCAAATCTCTGGCTCCGGAGTACTAAAAATCATAACCTATGTACCGTAGTGTAAATTGCATACATTTAAGTGAAAGTTGTACTATTCTGTAATTATAATTTATGTTCGTGCTTCGCAATCTTTTCGAGGATAAGCAATCACGATCTCAGGTAAAATGTACGACACTGTTAAATGTTATGTATAAGATTAAATAAGATGATCATGTAAAATAAAGATTTCAATACTTGTGAAATGTGTTTGCCCATCCCAAAGGTAGACAAATTAACTCGAGAAAATGAGTAGTTTACTAATTTTCCGTGACGGCCAATAATTCATTGAAAAGCCAGGCAAAATGCGATACCCAAAATGAATAGAAAGAATTTGTTTGTTTCATCGTTTATTTTCGATCCAAGGCAATCTAGGACTTGTGTAAAACGCAACAAACTTGCAAGTGGCAAATGTTTTTCGACATTGTTGCAAATGGAATTGCTGTTTCGAATTTAAAGTCCCGCTTTGCAACTTCGTGCATTGTTCAGTGTTGCCGAAAAGCAGTATATCGTCGGCAAAATGTAGCAAGTATAGGATGGACCTTTTTATCGTTCAATGTAATTTGCTGTGACACGCGTAGGCTCGCCGCTCGCGAGCCCCCTTTCCATCACTTTCCATTTCCGTAGCATTCCGTATTTCCGTATCGCGAGTAACGCTAACGTTACGTTTGGTTACGTTGTTGCGTGACCACGCGACGCAGCCACGGAAATGTATATAATCGATGTGTAAATCAGGAGCGAAATCATGGGCGTCCACAGGGGGGCAAAAGGGGCAATTGTCCTCCTGGCTTTTGAGTAAAAAATCACTTATTTTTCAAAACTGATCTTTATTAAGTTTATACTAAAAAAAGGAATATTTTAAATTTCGGTTTTAAACTTTTAATCAAATTGGCACTATAAAATGGGTTAAAAAAAGCAAGAGAGGTATATTTTTCTTTACCATTATCCCAAAGTTGCCCCCCCCCCTTCCCCTGGAAAAAAGTCTGCGGACGCCCCTGAGCGAAATTTGAAAACAGATGTTTGCGTGTGATTGAGGAAGTACTGTTAAGGATGCGCGAGGCGTGTGGCATGTATGGGAAAGATCTTGGGGAGAGCTCGAAAACAGGAAGAGGACACTAATTAACAGCCCTCGAAACGAATCGCGAGATTTAGTTAAAAGTCACGAATTTCTTGTGACGTCTCTGGCCTTTGTTAGCTGTTACGAGTGCCAGATCACTCCAAACGAACGGACTATGTCGAGGAAGACATAAATTTCCTTCAAGGGTTGTTTTCTCGATCCTCGAAGCTGAGCCTACTTTCTCTTCACACGTGGGCACCCCGCTGCGTAACGGAAAAGCGCGCTTCCACCGAGTTTCCACTACCATGCGAAAAGGGAAGGAAAGAGGGACGTCGATTCGCGGGGGCGGACGGACATCCAAAGGACAGTCTACTGCTTGAATCTGATGCACCCTCCTTTGGACTACGAGGATCTATGGGAGGACTAAGGAGGACTTGGCCAACGACTTTAGCGAGGACCTCGGAGGATACTCTGAAACGCTACGTAGATTCTGTCGCTAATCAGCTTCCTGAACAGCTCGAATAAACTCTCAAGTCTAACTTGAAAATAGTTTCTTGTACTTTGTTTTATTTGAAAATCCAGAAAATTTTATTTGAAGAACCCGCGTTCTCGTCGTAAAATCTCCGCTGAAATACGTTAGCAACGGTTAGCAATCTTACTAGCGGATAGATGCTGAATCCAAAGTGATCCAAGGATCGAAGCTTCCTAGGAGCAACCGGGAGCGACCCTTGAATGAAATTTAAGGGCTTTCTCAAGATTATCCCACACTCTTTGAGACTAAGAAAAGCAAAGAACCTCTGAAAAGGTTCCTTGGCTAAAACTCACGACTCGCAGTCTGAAGGTCCGATAGTTTAGGCGTGATAATTTTATTCAATACAAAAGGTTTTTCAAACTTTGCTGTCTATAAAATCTCGATATCTCGATATTTCGATATTTCTCTACATTCCTCTACCTACACCTACATTCACATCAATTGACATTATATAAGCAACAATAAGTAATATGTTGCGTAATATATCGTGATTTGGGTATACAGAGTCAGTGATAACTTATATAGTGGCGAGGCGAGGCTCGCAACAGTAATTTCTCTGCCGTCTACCGGTGTGTAAGTTCGTATGGCTACCGCACTGCTCAGCACTACCGCTGATCGCACACCACGCATACCGTCGCGTACTGTATCGGCGTTAAAGCGTTCGTAGTCCGAGAACACTAGTATTTGTTTAAATAAACTTTTACTGATATTCTTATAAAAGCGTTGTATTGCGTCAAGTTCAGTTGAATTCGGTTAAGTTTGTCCATAGAGAATGTACAATCTAAGAAACGCTCCATACATTCCGTAGCGACGAATTTTAGTTGTCACGTTTTTACA
Organism: Andrena hattorfiana; assembly: GCA_944738655.2. NCBI lineage: Eukaryota > Metazoa > Arthropoda > Insecta > Hymenoptera > Andrenidae > Andrena > Andrena hattorfiana. The sequence continues at coordinate 1,058,350 of OX122894.2, forward strand.
ATTCATTGCATTTTTTTTAAAACATTCCTTCTTTCCTCGATATTCTTCAACATTCTTCGCATCCTTCAACGTTTATCCTTGGATTTGTATGCGTACAATAGTGAAACAGCGCTGTGTAAATTTACACAACAGGAAATCAGCTGATACTTACCTGTTAGAGAATAGAGAAAATTTTTAATCTCATATAATTGATCTCGCTGAAATTACATTCTTAATAATATACAAATATGAGTCCAAGTTGGGAAGATTTTTATGCCACACATCCACCTCCTCAAGATCTTCCTCAGAGCGAAATATTGTTAAGAGAATTTGTGGAACGACAATCGAAAAGGAACAGGACTGTGGTATTAGTAACGGTAAGTTACAGTTATTAAGTGTTACATGCTCCGTTATTTTCTACCTTCGCGTGTTACCATTACAGAGCGGTGGTACGACGACACCTTTGGAACATAATACAGTACGATTCGTTGATAACTTCAGTGCAGGATCAAGGGGATCCATTTCGGCAGAATATTTTTTACAGAGCGGGTACGCTGTAATTTTTATGCACAGGTAACTATCACACCAGCGATAGGATCTGCGAAACAAAATCTGTAGAACGCGAGTTAATATCGGCATTGTTCGTTCGTCGACAGAGTGAAATCCCTAGAGCCATTTTCAAGACATTTTGTAGGGCAGAAATTTTTAGATATGTTGAACGTCGATGAAAAAGATGGAAAATCTATCGTTACAGGTATATGCTCTTTTTTTTTTATCTGTTATGTAGTAGCAAACAGCTGATATTCTAGTATTTGCGTTTAATCCCAATGCATCTTTGTGATTAATATTGTATTTATTCTTAGTACTACCACGATATACGGAGCAATTAGGATCGATATTACATAAATATAAAGAAGCTCTAGATCAAGATAAATTGTTGCAGCTTACATTTACAACTGTTACCGAATATCTGTGGCTCCTTCGATCTGCGTGTCAAGCATTAGCTTACCTTAAAAATAAAGCTATTTTATATCTCGCAGCTGCAGTTTCAGACTTTTACATTCCATCGAACGAATTGGTATATCTATTCAAGACCTATTTTAGAAGGCTGCGGCAAATCGACTACGAACCCAACATTTTAGCGTAGAATTTCCCTTGGGATTTATGCGTGCTTAAAGTTGAATTGAAAATTTTCAGTCAGTCCACAAAATCCATTCTCGCGGGCCACCGACGATATCCCTTCAGCTAGTACCAAAAGTATTAGCGCCTTTAGTAAGTTTGTGGGTTCCAGAGGCCTTTGTAGTGTCTTTTAAATTGGAAACCGATGAAAATCTTTTGATCTCGCAAGCGAGAAACGCACTCAACAACTACAAACATAATGTGAGTAATTCTCTAGTCATTCAAGCAAGGGAAACTAATTAGTTAAATTAGTTATCCAATAAAAAGGTTCCGATCTGTTTCGAATATGTTTAAAAAGAAAATTTCCCACAGTTGGTCATAGCTAATATGTTGCAAACGCGCAAGCAGCAAGTAACAATCGTCAGTCGTGAAAACGATTACGTTATATCTCTTACGAACGAGCAATTAAACAGAGGTGAGGAAATCGAACAATTAATCGTCAATGTCCTGATCGATAAATACAGAAAATTCGTAGAATCTACGGAGAAAATGTAGCTAATGTATTTTCCACGTACGTTTAATTAATAAAATGCAATTTCATTTGGGAGATATTAAATAACCATATCCGATAGTGGATAATTAATGTTATATTGCCTGTCTTATATCGAGCTACGTGAGAGGAGAGATGCGTTAAAAATCTGATTGGGCGGGTTTACATGCATATACATATCTTTACTAATATGCAAAGACCGTCTGATCGAAGATTCTTTGTTTGTATGTATGTTCCCGGTAATCTCGAAATCTACTGAACCGATTTTGATCGGATTTAGTATAGATATGTTCCTTACAATCTTGAGAGGAACATGGGCTTTGTTTCATTGCTCCATCACCTCAGGAAATTTATTGGCGAACAAAAATGCTCAACAGCGCGGCAGTGGATGGGGCTCAGCGTTGGAATAGTGGGAATGGCTATTTTTCGTAGTCAACCATCCAAACATGCTGCTTTTCGTAGCTACAGTCGGAACATGGTACTTTTCGCGAAACCCGAAACGTGATAGATTTCGTAACAACGAAGACAAACTTGTTGTTTTTCGTAAGAAAATTGGAACGTGCTACGTTTTCGTAACGCACGTCGGCATAATGCCATATAATACATGTATAATAAAAACTTTTGCAGGCAGCAGGCAAATATACATTAGTATTAATAAATATTAATTTTTCATACTCGTTATCAACATATTAATTTTGTTAATCAATTGCCTATCTGATGGCTCGCATTGGGCCAACACAAACGATAACGCGGCACCATCTTTTTGCTCTACTGCCACCTCAACTGCTTCGTTTAGCATTCTGTAAGATTGCGATAATTATTTCCTGTACTACTTACATATACATATGTAGAACAAATCATTTCGCTCTGCATACTTACTTCAATGTAACCAAGTATTTCACTTTTAACTCGTCCTTCACTTTCGGTAAATATTTTTTTGCTTCTCCCTCTTCTTTGTACTGTAAGCACTGATCTATAAACGGCTGGAACGAACAAAGAATGATTTATTTACGTGAACATTACTTGTCTCTTCGTGAAATGAGAAAATATAAAGTACCTCGTAGCCAATTGGAGATTTCTTACTCTTGGAAAACTTTTCCAACTCACTCCACATACTCTGTTCTGCTAAACATTGTATTCGTAACCACCAATATCTAAAAAAACAAGAGAAAGGATTCACGGCGTGGGGATGACAATACGACAATTGATATGATAAAGAGAAAGGCGTAGAGTTAGTTCCAGGAGTGCGACATTACCTTCGATCTGATATCCGGTATTCTGACCTCAGTTTTTCAGCTAATTTCAATTCATTATGTAAGAGTAATATCTTTACAGTATCGTGAAGTGGTTTCCCAACGATCGATTCGTGCAAAGTCTCTTCCAGTGATCTTTGATAACGCAATAGCTTTCTTTGTTCCTCGGTTAAAGCTGCGTTCGTATCGCTGCGAGCCAGCTTGAAGTTCTCTTGCGCGGATTGCAATAACGCTTCTCTCGACGCTGCGTTCTGAAACATACATGAAACGCATTCTATCGAGATTCCAGATTCATGGATGACAGAATACAGATAATTTACGGTTCACGCCAACCTTTCTTTGGTAACTCTCGGTAATGAACCACATCGCTTGAGAATGATAATCATCGTACTGATTATAAATATCTCGCAGTGTCTCCCGATTTTGATTTTGGCAATATTTAATGTACAACGCCATTGCCAGAGGGCAATGCTTTATGGACGTCTGCGGGAGTCGAATAACACAACTTTTAACTACACTTACATCTCTTGCTTTTTATAGTACATACAATGGTAACGAATTGCTAATGAATCATGTTCACCTGAAAATCACCAAGCGTCATGTTTTCCCTGAGATGAAGTATTACCATGTAAACTAAATCAGTATTGCCACTTTCAACCGCTTTACGCAGAGCAGCTCTTTCCTCGCCGAGCTTTAGCAAAAGCGGTACTTGCAGGTGAGCGCGCGGCTCATAGTCAATTAGCTAGAACATGCAAAAGAATAAAAATAAGAAGACCAGAATGGCTGCTTAACACAGAGAAACTTTGCAGAGTGTTTACTTTGATAGCTAGTTGCTTTCTACCACAGTCGGTCGCTCTCTTTGCAATCTCGCTGTAAGACACGCCAGGCGCGTACCCTAATTTATCGGCTATTTCTTCGGCTATTTGCTCCTTGTCCAATTGCGTTTGCTTCACCTATCGCACAGAAGAGAAAGAGATTTTAAAATTGTAAAATTCTAATTGATATTCGCAAGTTATTTGCAACGGGGTTGGTCGGTGTACTCTCTTACTTTGTAGCAAGCCCATTGAGCTAATATTCTGCTCTCACCATCGATTTCAGGTAGCTGTAGGTGTCGTGCTACTTGTATACTCAAGTAGTAGTGTCTTCTCGCGACGAGTCTGTCCAACAGCACTTGACTCGTTAGAACTGTAAATCTATCGTACGTATCAAGTACTTTATTGTTAAGAATTATGAAATCGAGCACTACTTTCCAGTAGCGCGAGGACCAGTGCGAATGATCACCGAATATTTTACACGTTTCGTAAAAGGATACTGTGTATACGTTAATGGTATGCCAATCGCAGGATGCCTGACAGCATTTAAAGCTCGCAGCGTACGACACATACCGACGTAATAGTCGGGATCGACAGTCCTGCTAAATCCTTTCCCATATTTAGCTGCCTGACGAATAATTCACGAGTATGATACTTCTGTTCTTTATAGCTATCGTAGCAACGAAATATAAGTGTCAGGAATCTTACTCTCATTAAAAGCTTTTGCGTCTCGAAGTCAAATTCGTGACTAGCTGCGTCGATACAAGCCTTTATCGCCGCATCCAATTTAGGTTTCACCAAGTCTATATAGCTGTCGGCTTTGTGACTTTTTCTTTGGAACTGTTTAGAAGCCTCCAACAGGTAAGAAGCCGGGTCGATCGAGTTAATCCGAAATATCTTTTGAACCACGCTTGGTACTTTCTGTATCATTTCGTGGGAAGAACTGGATATCACGCGTACGCCATCGATCTCTGTAACAAGATGCACTGGACCGTCGTAAGTATATATTATCGTTTCGGCTGTCCGACCGATTACCATTACGGTGCTACCCCAACTGCAGACCACAGCTTCCGTTCCGCACCTAGAAATTTCATCACTAAATATCACCGGTTCAGTTTCGCTATAACACAAACCGTTACCATTACCAACCATGTTATGTCCGTTAACGGTTCCTTCGTGTTTGCATAGTGCTCGCAATATTTATCTTTAAAGTCTATCGAGCCTAAATACAAATGTCCGGTATCCGTGTAAAGAACAATGTGACGATTATTTTCCGATACAGCCATCGCTACCACGCCGTATACTTTATGCCTCGTAAACAGAGTATCCTAACGAACAAACATGGGTTCAACTTTCAAAATTCATCTCGTCTTACTTTTCGGTATACATATACGTATATGTTACTTATATGTCGTACAAACGGTATATGAGTTGCATTCTGGTGCGTCTGTGGCACTATAAATATTCCATCGCGATTCGATAAAATTACTCGAGTCTCCCTGTCGCTATGTACTAGACACCAGCAATCTATCGGTCCTCCGTATCCTAGAAGCGAGAACGAACGATTTAAGAGCATGCACAACTGTGCGGATACGTATCGAAAGCGATCTGACGAGCTCACTTGGAACTTCCGATATTTGTCGAACTTTCGGCTCGATTATGTTATTTACTAGAAATATATGATTAGTCGACGTCAAGACTGCGATACCAGTCCCGCTGTGAGTTACAAAAAACTTTGCCTCTACAACTTTGGTATCCTTTACTTCCTGTTAGACGGACATGCATAATCTTAATAACATTGCAGGAATAAATTCTGTGTATATGCTATATAGTAAATCAAACGTTACGTACATTTCCCATAGTGAACGCATGTTGGTACGCGCCGAACATATCGTATATGTGTATCATGCCGTCGTTCTGAACGCATAACAATTCCTCTTGCTGGGACCATCCTAAAGTGACCAGCTGACCGCTGCTCCACTAAACAGATTAAGATCCTTAGATCCTTGGATGCTTGTAATAAAATAAATCATATTAAATAAAGAAGGTAGTGAATGTAAAAAGCGTGGAGGTTTACTTGTAACTTGGCCGTTAATCTCCCAGAAGATGTATACAAATATATGACAGGTTTATTTAACCCTTGCACTTTAACCAATTTCTTCGGATGTCTTGTGACTGCGATAGAACCTCCGTAAGGAGCTGCCACTAATAGATTGCTATTGGAAACCTCTTGTTGAAAAGACAATGGGTACAGTTCGAACTTTCTGAAAAACGGTTATACCTCGTTATTCAAAGTCTGCTTTTCGTTTTTTCGCATGTTTTATCATTACCTAAAATACACATCGCGTTTTAAGGGGAACCAATCCACAGTTAACATTGCTAACATTTTTACAAGCAATCGAAACGTCTATCGGAATGACGTTAAGGCGTTAAGCCATGCACTTGATCGTAGTAGCGTAGTCTGATCTGGTCTGATCGTAGTCGCGACCGCAACACTCGCAACTCGCAAGTCGTAAGTCGCAATCACTCGATCGCAAGCAACGATGAAGGTGGATGAAGGATAAGCGGAAAGAGGCAACGATAACAATGACGATGACTGATGACTGCGTTCTGCAGACAGCCAACTGTTTTTAATTTTTGTAGCGCAGTCCTGTTGAATCAGCGCCACAGCGCCGCTCCCCGCCACGGTTCCATCAGCAATAATACGACGTTATTCAAAGATGGCTTCTGTTTTTTAACAACAGATCCGATAAAAAAATTAAAACCGACGTAAAAAAAATAAAAATGCACTAAACAGTAAAAAATAATTTTTTCCCTCATTTAATCTACGACTCTCATATTTTTAAGTCGACGCTAGATCTACCAGTGGAATTGATGAGGCGCCGACTTAAAAAAATATGAGAGCTTAGATTAAATAAGGGAAAAAATTATTTTTTACTTTTTAGTGCATTTTTACTTTTTTTTTTTAAGTTCAATGTCCACAATGATGTTGCATACTACATACTATTGCAGTGAAAGGCCATTCGAGGAATGCTTTCCCAAGCTCGCTTCTTTGCATCAATGCGTTACGCGTACATTGCTACATACTTATATGGGCCCTAAATACTTCACATCTTTAAACGAGACTTTCCCCTCTTGTTTCGCGAGTAACGTTGCGATTTAACATTAATTAAAGTTGTCGCGGATACGTAGAACGCATCGTTAAACGGTAATATGGACATTTCTCTCACGATATTGTTATGTAGAAAGTAGGGTGACGACTGTCATGCTTGACAGTGTAATGGTCATTGTGGCGACGATACACAAGATCGTTAAGACGGGTAATCGTTTGAGAAATACTGATGCTGAATTCAGGGAATGGACATTGAACCGTATCGTAACGGTGTTGGCAGGGAACTCGCCGGTACCGAGCAGGGGCAGAGGCAGAGGCTGAGGCAGAGGCAGTGGCAGTGAAAGGCTGCTGAGCAAACGTTCGTATGCATGTAGTATGTATGTATCTATGTATGTATGTATAATGTATAACGTATATACTTTTCTACGGCCATCCGATTCCATCTCGCTGCGTTCTTTTCCCAGACTGCGTGTACTAAATACATAGGCATGGTAGCCGGTTGCCCAGCAGTGTAGGTAAACTCGCGTGAAACCCGTTATCTTCGAGTCCGCGAATCGCGTGCCGGAGAAGGGTACAGTACACGTTACTCTCCCGAGCTCCCCTTCTTTCGTGCATTACAATTTTTCATTTCTACGCTACGGCTGCCCGAACTCCACAGATTTCAGAACGTCCAGGCGTGCTCCGTTCGTTCGTTAGTTTCGCGTCGTTCTCTTTCGTTTCAATGTGTCGCGATCTACTCTTATATGTATGTCAGTTCGTTGGTAAATTAACGTCGCTGCCGACATTTACTTGAACCACCGGGCAAAGAAACGTGTTAATACCCAATTGGATAGAGAAGAAGATTAATTTTGGGGGACAGTAAGAAGAGAGGGCGAAGAACAGAAGGAACCTTCGGAAGAGAAAGGAGGAAAAGGGCAGACGAGTGCGTACTTACGCGTGGTGACGCGACGGTCGAGGGGACGCGTGTGCGTGCTGCGTGCCTCAGCGGCGCGGCGCGGCACGGCAGATAAAAAACGCAACCAAACAGTCATCCCTTTTGAAATTTGAGCAGCCTGCAAGAGGAAACGGGGAGGAGAGACAACGATGGAGACAAGCTCTTAGCGATTGAGCTGCGTTTAGGCAACTTTCGATCGGTGCGATAATCTCGAAGGTGATGCCGACCTCCAGAGAAGAGTGTCGGTGAAACGGTGTCGATGCGATACACGATCGCCGATACACGCGCGATCTACCGAATATGGGGGGAACAGTGTAAGTTAGTGTGTGTACAGTGTGTTTAATTTGCCATTCCGGTAAAGAAGGCATAACTTGTCGGTTTGGACGGGCTTCGATGGAATACGTAAGCTTTGCCTCGTGGATTACAAACGTTGCGCAAATCCTGCACGAATAATCCAGCCGGTTCAAGGTGAATTCGAGTCCGTGTTGCGCGAGAAAAGAAATACTTTCCAACGACCTAGGGAATATTAATTAATCGGCGGTAAACCAAGCGATTATTCTAATGTTGTCTGGCTGGCAAAATCCTCGCGACCAGCTTTATTTTTAAACTGGCTCTCCTTCCCGCGGAGATAGATAGATAGATGTGCGGAAATTGATGAGACTCGGGCAGTTTGTACGTATATAGGTAATCTGTCCTTTGAAGTATCGAATAAAAGGCGAGTTTGGTCAACACGGAAACTAACAATAAGAGGATTCCTCCTTTCCTTTCCTTTCTTCCCTCTGCCGAGAAATCCCGTTTGCTTTGAGAAAAAGAAGGGAGCGTGGTCGCGTAGGCATCCGCGACGAACAGGTTTCCCCGTACGTATCCATCCGTATGTTGTACAGATGAAATCACCGTTACACGATGGCATATACCTACATACATAGAGTCGCGTTTCGAGATGCGTCCTGCGAGGCTCGTTCAAACTTGGGCACGCCTTTGACATATGCATGTACTTTACGGGGTCTCCCTACCTTCACGGACGAACAATCATGCGAACTTTGGGAATTTTTTCAAACAAAACCATGAAATATTTTCATTTCCAGCTTTGTCGCTTCATTTGTCAATCTTTAGAGAATATGAAAAAAAGAATTGTATGCAGAAATAATGGTTATATCTATCCGGAGTTATAGCGCTTCAAATAGAGCGCCTTACCAAACTCATATGCGCATTGTTAGCATAAAATCAGCCGCTGTAGTTGTCTGAAATAGAAAATTTGAAAATTTGTGCAATCTGTACGAGTGTGGCTATCGCCCGAACTAGAATAATTGAGAAATATTGAAAATTAAAAAAAGAAATACAGCGTCTAAAATAGACATCGATTTGCGCAAAAAATTTGCTGGTTTTTTAAGTCGCAAAAGTTAATTTTGCAAAAACCGACTTAGTTTTAGTATCGGCGAAAATGGGACATCTACTGAAGATATATGCCAAGTTTGAAGTAAATCGGGTGATTGGTTTTTGAGATATCACGCTAACAAATTCGAAAAACATCGTTTTCGGAAAAACGCGTTTAAAGCTTCAGGTACCGTTTTTTTTTAATGTTGCCTAAATATGTAGAAATATAGGGTAAACCAACCAGTGAATGACCGAATTGTTGAATTTATTGATCTTTGAGATTAATACTTGAATATATTTATGTATAACAACAAAACTGTTGAAATTGCATTTAAATTTATTTTTCTTGAAATTTCGATACAAATAATTACTTATTCTTATCGTAATTTAAAAAAAAAATGATTATAAAGTGGGAAACGCGTAGCAGCCCAGTAAATGACCGCATACTTTTAATAAGAATTGTACTTATTAATGTTTGCTAAATACGCGTAAATAAATGGGATATTAAAATATTATACTCCAAATAAATTAGGTGGAGTAATTGGACTAGTAATATCTATTTTAATTTTAATAGTTTTACCATTCACTAAAACTTATTATATAATATCAAGAAAATTTTACCCAACTAATCAATTTATATTTTGAAGATTTGTATCTTTATTTATTTTATTAACCTGATCGGGAGGTAAACAAATTGAATACCCTTATAAAGAATTCAGACAACTCTTTACAATACTTTATTTCTCTTATTTTCTTATTAATCCAAACTTAAATAAATATTGAGATTCATTAATTTACAAAATCTAGTTAATGAGTCTGAATAGACATATATTTTGAAAATATAGAATAGAATTAATACATTCTATTAACTTAACATCATCTGGGAAAATAATTTTAACCCAAAAACAAAAATTAAATAAATCAAAGCATAAGAAAGAAATTTTTTTCAACATATATATATATTAATTCATCATATCGAATTCGAGGTACAGTGACTCACAGCCATAATCGTACACTCTTTAAAATCGCATAACATTTTTAAAATTGGTCCGAACGACTTGAGTTTTTTTGAGAAGCTAGAAGGATTAGTTTGCTAAGTGACGTGTTTCGTCGTTTTTAAAAAAAATGCAATTGGTCGGAACAGTGAAAAAAATAGTAAAGGTCGTTTTTTAAACTTTTTTTTGTGAGCCTGTAATGAAAATTCAAAAAACCCGTATGTAGATTTAAGTGAGTTATATACATGCCTAAAATTTCATCAAAATCGGTTAACGTTGCTCTGAGCTACAAACGTTTAAAGGTCGCAGAATAAGGTCGAGAATCGCTGATTTCGGAAATTTCCGCGATTCTCGACCTTATTCTGCGATCTTTAAACGTTTGTAGCTCAGAGCAACGTTAACCGATTTTGATGAAATTTTAGGCATGTATATAACTCACTTCAATCTACAAACAGATTTTTTGAATTTTCATTACAGGCTCACAAAAAAAAGTTTAAAAAACGACCTTTACTATTTTTTTCACTGTTCCGACCAATTGCATTTTTTTTAAAAACGACGAAACACGTCACTTAGCAAACTAATCCTTCTAGCTTCTCAAAAAAACTCAAGTCGTTTGGACCAATTTTAAAAATGTTATGCGATTTTAAAGAGTGTACGATTATGGCTGTGAGTCACTGTATATATTAAAATATGGGATATTAAAAGTGTAACTACACAATATACTACAATATTTTTAAATTTATAATTGGCATTTCTTTGCCTAATGGTCATTCACCGATATGTGGTGAATTACTGGTTGGTTTACCCAAGACATAAAATTTTCAATTAATATAATTTGAGGGTTTCCCTTAAAAAAAAATCGCAAATATCGCGCTCCTTTTCAGGCCGTCAAAGTAGGGAGACCCCTTGAGAGAAGATTGATATCGCGTATATTTAGACACATATGTAATAAGTTTTCCTATCGCTTCCAGGTCGTACATGTGGTTGATGCTTTTGCTATCGAGCGGCGTTCCCTTGAGGCGAGCAGAATGGGCACCGTGCGTCGAGTTGAATCGAAATCTACACATCCCCTGCAGCTGTTCCATCGCCACCGAAATCGAAACCGAATCCGCGAGCCAGTCGATCGAGATGAACTGCGACGGCGTGATCTTTACGCGAGACACCGTGGACAGTCTACGGGGACAACCGATCGTTTCCATTAGCCAAAGAAACAGCGGATACCAAACCTTGCCGGAAGACTTGCTGGATTCCGGATTAAGTCTAAGGAAACTTGACCTATCCGGTAACTCAATTTACAAACTAATGAACCGCCTGCTCCAAGCGCAGAGCCGGCTCGAGGAGCTGAAACTCGCCGATAATCTCCTGGGCGACAGCCTGAATCCAATATTCTCGAGCAACGAGTTCCACGGCATGAAAGAGCTGAAGCTGCTTGACCTGAGCAGAAACAGCCTGAGGAGCATCGAGGAAGGGATTTTCAAGGGGTGCGAGAATCTCGAGGAGCTTTACTTGGACGGGAACAACTTGACTATGGTACCGACGGTGTCGTTAAAAGGGCCAAAGTTCATCAGAGTGCTCTCCCTCTCTGGTAACAATATCGGTGCGTGTCGGTGACGGGTGACCGTCGCGTTCCTTCCACCTTTCACCGGATAGGTATTATCGTTGCTCGTTACAGGGTCGCTGCCACGAGCTGCCTTTTCGATGGTCGGTGAATCTTTGCTGCGATTGGATCTAAGCGAGAACGAACTGTCTCACATGGAGGACGGTGCTCTTTCCGGCTTGGAACAATTGCTGCTTCTAAACATCTCTCGCAACGATCTTGGCCGTTTTAACAGCGACGTTTTCAAGGGTGCGCACTCGAATGTACGCGCTAGAAAACACTTGTCTATTGCCCACACTCCCGTCTGTCCGATGGAGAGAGATAGGGCTGGGCAAACGGACAATGATCTGTTTTCTTTTCTCTGTTCGTGAAAGCTAATATTAAACACCGTTGGCCATTTTCAGGGGCTGATAATTTACTGCAATTGGATCTTTCGATAAATTTTTTCCAAGAATTTCCAAGCGATGCGTTAAGAAGCTTAACGGATCTGAAATTCCTCAACATCTCCAACAATTTGATTACTGTAAGTGCCATGAATAGATTATGGAATAATACTACCTACTTAACGGGTTATGGCCTACCTGTAATGTCTGAAAACACAAATATTCTCGGGATTTTTCTTTTGAAAACTTGAAGGCTTTTTTAAATGAACGGTTGTATATTCGAACGTGTATATTTGAAAGTTCTTGTAGTGCTTTTTGCAATATGATATCTAAATAAATAACGGAATTATAGGCGATCTCCCGGCAGCGTTTTTTTTTATTACGGTGATAACTTTAGCTTTGACTTGGTTCATTAGAAATAAAAAATTCGACCAAATGTAGTTAGTATATTAGATTATCTAACCCTTAATCGTGGATTTTTCATTTCCGTTGCGTAGTTTTTATTTTACAGATGAAAAACGATGAAAAATGAGAGCGATTCTGTTCATTTTGTAGCAAATTAATTTTTCGGGATAATGAACGATTAAGTTCTAGATAATCTAATAAACTAAGTTCCCGCGAATTTTTTGGTGGTGACCGCAAACTACTGACAAAGAAATCGCTGCCGGGAGATCGCTGATATTTCTTTTATTTATCTGTATTTTCCATCGCAAGAATAACTACAAGTAGTTTAACATGTACACTTTCGAATGCATACATTCCCGAATATACCTACATGTTTTTTCAGATCTCACAGTTAGGCAGAACCCCTTAATAAGATGCGGTTGGATAATTGCCTGGTGTTTCAGGAGATAGAAGAGGCGCATCTGTCGGGTCTGAGAGACCTGCAAATACTGGATTTGAGCCGCAACAATATCGGCCGCCTGGGTGTCAACACGTTTTCCAGTCTAAGCAGCTTGACTAGGCTCGATTTAAGTTTGAACGCTTTACGCACGGTAGGCACTACGCACCTTTGTACGACATAGATATCAGCACCAAGTATCGATAATTCCTAAACCTTCTTGGCTCATCTTTCAGATCGAGGAATCGTCTTTCGAGGGTTTAACTAAATTAAAATGGCTCTCGTTGCAAGACAACAACATTCTACTGGTACCAGCAGCGGCTCTCACCAGACTACCGTCATTGATTCATCTGCAGGTTCAATTCAACCGCATAGCCGCGTTGTCCACCGAACTGATAAAAGCGACATCCTCGAATCTCGTTAGACTAGCGCTGACACGGAACTTGGTGCGCGAGATACCGGCCAGATTGTTTCACTCATTCGAGAAGCTGATCAGCATCGAGCTATCGGGTAACATGCTCTCGACCATCTCTCCGAGCACGTTCGCCGGATTGGAGGATACGCTGCTCGAGTTGGACGTCTCTCAGAATAGACTGACGTCGATCAGCGGCGAGCTCCCTCTGAGAAACCTAGTCTCCCTTAATTTGGCGGGCAATCAGCTGACGCGAGTCCCGCCGGAAACCTTCAGGCATTTCCAAAGGCTGGAATATTTAAACTTGAGCTCGAACCCGCTGTACGGCGGCTTCCCGCCGTTATTCCCATCCTCGGTTCTCAATCTGGACGTATCGCGCACCGACCTAAACATCCTGCCGGCGATATTGCTGTTGAACCTTCAGTCCCTCGAGAGGATATCGATCGCCGGGAACCGCTTGGAGCTAATCGAGCACGGCACGTTTCAGCGCCTTGAGAATTTGTCGAGGATCGATCTGTCGGAGAATCGGATAGAGATTATCGAGAACGGGGCTTTCTCGGGCCTAACGAATCTGTACGAGTTGAACCTGCGAGGGAACAGGCTGGCTTCGTTCTCCGGCGAGCACTTCGACACTGGCACCGGTTTGGAGATCTTGAACTTGTCTGGCAATCGAATCGCTCAGCTCTCCTCGACGGCATTCGCGATCCATCCGAGATTGCGCAGCCTCGATCTCTCCGGCAATCGGTTCCTCCACTTTCCCGGCGACTACGTGAAGCCCCTTCAATTTCTCCAGTGGTTGGACCTGTCGGGGAATAGATTGAAACGCGTCGGGGAGTTCGCCTTCTCTCAAATCAGTCGGCTTCGGGTGCTGAATTTGTCCGGGAACGAGATCGAGTCGGTGGACGAGCTAGCCTTTCACAATTCCACGCAGCTCCAGCGGCTGGACCTGTCCGACAACGACATCGAGGCGTTGAGCGAAAGAACGATGGAGGGGTTGCTGCGCCTCGAGCATCTCAGCCTTCGGAACAATAGACTGGCTACTCTGCCGGAAACCATCTTCGATCCGACCAGAGTCCGATCCGTGGAGAGTATAGATCTGTCTGGAAACAGGTTCAACGAGATCCCGATCAGAAGCCTGCAAAGACAATCCGCCTCTCTGGCCAGCCTGAACGTCGCTCGGAATCGAGTGGTCGAAATCTTCACCCAGGACATCGCGTCGACCATCAAACGTCTGGACTTATCGGACAATCCTCTGAGCGAGAACGCGATAAACGGGATACTAGGAGAGGCCAAGATTCTCAGATCGTTGAACATCGCCAACACCGGCGTACAGGCTCTACCAAGGCTCGAGACGCCCTTCTTGACGCGACTGAATCTTTCCGGCAATGCTATAACCGAGGTGAAGCCCGCCGTCCTCGAGCGCACCACCATGCTCCACAGCTTGGACGTCTCGAGGAACAAGTTGACGGATCTGACTAACGCTATCGGCACCTTCAAGACATTGCCGCTCCTGCGATGGCTGGACGTGTCTGGAAACGACGCGAGAACCATTAACGAGACCACGTTCGACGGACTCGCCTCGTTACGTTCCCTCAAGATCTCCGATCTGCCGAGCTGCGCCAGAATCGAGAAGAACGCTTTCAAGCCTCTGGGAAAGCTCCGCTCGTTAGCTGCGTACAATTACCCGAAGCTCGGCTACTTCGACGTCCAAGGGATTCTTAAAGGAATGAACGGCTTGCAAGAGTTAGACATCGAGATCAAAGACTCGTCGGTGGGCAACGAGCAGTTGTCGATACGCTCTCACCCTCGTCTACGAGAACTGACTCTGCGAGGCGAACGATTAAGGAACGTTCTGTCCAGCTCGTTGGTCGGGGTTCGAGGTTCGAAATTAACGATCGGTTTAAAGAACACGTCCGTCGACTCCATACCAGCCGCTCTCTTCTTCCCAGTGCCCCGCTCCACGCACCTCGAGCTGGACCTTTCCGGCAGCAAATTCACCACCTTGTCCTCGCAATTCCTTGCCGCGCTAGACGAGAGAAGCGGCACCGTCCAGATCCAAGGTCTTCAAACTAATCCGATCAATTGCAGCTGCGACGCGAGACAGCTCTGGCGATGGTTAAAATCCGCCGGCCCTCGCTCGTCCAAGGTCGTCTGCGTGGCTCCTCCTCGTCTCGCGGGATCCGTCCTGACCAGCCTTACCGAAGACCAGCTATCCTGCCAGCACACCGGCCCACATTTCCCAACTAACCACCACCGGACCACGATACTCGTCGAAACCACGGCCGCCACCGTCTCTGCTACTGTCTCCGAGCCCGAGATCATCTGGACGGTAGCACCTACGGTTCAGAACACTCGGAATAAGCATCGCTACAACAACAACAACAGCAACAACAACGACGACAACAACAACGATCACGTGCTGAACGGATCTACTCTGGGAACCGGCTCGGGGACCGATGACACGTTGATAATCGGTATCGTTGGCGGGGTGGTCGCGCTTATAGCCATAATCGTGATCGTGATTTGCATCTGTCGGCTGAGGTGGACGAGCCGGGTCGATCAAGTACGGATGGCTCCGGCCGCCGCGGCCGCGGCCGCGGCGGCGGTGGCCAACAGTATCCACGAGGCGTCGATCATCAGACCAGCCAGCACTTATTCCGGCAAGATCAATCACGACCTTTACGTCGGATCGTACAACGGATCCACGTTGGATCGTGCTAACGGGGTGATTGCCCCTTCCATTCCAAACACCCCAGTCCAGATGATGCCACTCGTGCAACCGATGCATCTCATGCATACGCTGCTAACGCCGACTCCGTTGCAGCAGTTGCAACCACCCTCGCAACAGCAACCGATCTACGGATATTGCGACGGCTCGTCGTTACCTATGTACGTTGCCTGCTCAACGGATACCAAATGCGACAGATAATTACCGACTTTTTCCTCCGTCCTCCTTAAGGTCGTCACCTACTAGGCTAAAGCGCCGCGAAGCGAAGCGCGGCGACCACGCATCGCTCATATGATAGAACAGCAGCGACCACGCATCGCCTATACCACAGAACAGGGCCGAAGAATATTTCGCTTTGGTCGCCGCGCTTCGCTTCGACGAAATGAGCGACGGCCTTTACTGTTCGTTAATTCCATTACAATCTGTCCCCCCCCCCTCTCCTCCCCCCCCCCCCGTGAACTAATGGGAGCAAGTAATCAGTGAAATGTATCTTTCCGTGCTAGTTGCCGAATCGGTCGCATTCCTTCTCTTCGTATTCGATCGGAAAGCCAGCTCTCCGATGGTTCGCGACTCATTGTCAAACTCCAACACTAGACTAGTTGTATACATTTACATGTGTGTTTTAAATATATGCGGGCCATCAAATTGTTGCATCGTGCACGCAACTTTCGACACCACGTTAATTACTGATATTGTCGATTATAGAGATCAATGATATCGATTGAGAAAACAAACGCTTATTGTACATATACGGTGGCGGGCGAAAGGAAGTTTGCAACTATTAAAATCGCATAACTTTTTTAGAATTGGTCCAAACGACATGACTTTTTTTTTAGCAGTTAGAAGGATTAGTTTGCTAAGTGGCGTGTTTCGTCGTTTTGAAAAAATAATGCAGTTGGTCGGAATAGCAAAAAATAATTGTAAATGTTTTTTAAACTTTTTTTGCGAGCCTGTAATGAAAATTAGAAAAAAGCCGTTTGCAGATTGAAGTAAGTTGTATACGTGCCTAAAATTTCATCAAAATCGGTTAACGTTGATCCGAGATATAAACGCTTAAAGATAGTTGATTTCATGAATTTCGCGATTTTCGACGTTATTCTGCGATCTTTGAGCGTTTATGGATCAGAGAAACGTTAACCGATTTTCATGAAATTTTAGGCATGTATACAACTTACTTCAATCTGCAAACGTGTTTTTTTTTTATTTTCTTTGAATTTTTTTGAAAAAAAAGTTTAAAAAACGACATTCACTATTTTTTTTTTGCTATTCCGACCAATTGCATTTTTTTCAAAACGACGAAACACGTCACTTGGCAAACTAATCCTTCTACCTTCTCAGAAAAGACTCGTGTCGTTTGGGGCAATTTTAAACAAGTTATTCTGCTATAAAAGTTATAAACTTTCATTCATCCGCCACTGTACATATATTATATACATATAGATGTATAGTACATCATAACTGTAACTCATAAATCCAGTAACAACTTGTATTTTCTACTAAAAAGTTGGTGCTCGATCGCTTAATTACACTCACACACACACACACACACACACACACTTCTATGTACAGATTTTTCACTGTATACATGTATATTATTTTCTTTATAAAATATAATAATATTCTTAGAAAAATTTTAACGCAACGAACTTTTATATTTACCGAAGTGAAACTAACGATCCTTCATCCATTCTGCCCTATAGGCCTTGCTAGGCCTATACTGTTAGCCGGCACTGCTGACAGCTCTTTTATGTCGCTTTCGCAGTGCTCTCGAATTAAACGTCCTCTTGTCGATTATCGAACGTTCATAATCGAGAATCGCAAGGCACGCGTGTGTGGGTGTAGTGATCAACTGATCAGCACTCAGTAGTCATGGCAGTGTTCAGTCCAATCAGTCATGTAGTTACAGTGAATGCACACGGTGTGCATTAGTAACGTAACCTTATTTCGTGCATCGTATGTCATAAGTATATATAGATATATATATATATGTGTGACATATCTGTAGATCGATGCGAAAGCCGTACGTATGTACTTACATCCCCGTTAAAATCAACGTTTCGTTCTTGATGCATCTATTTCGACTGATTCGAACGTAACCGTAACTATTTATACGACACGCTATATTCAACCGAGGTAGTATAAAGGCCGCTTGATGCTCCTTTCGTATGCATCGTATACACCAGTGTCCTTATCTCTCCGAACACTTTTGTAAATTCTTTGTCAAGGTTTTCTTTGCAGACTGAAAAACGGTAAAAAGTGCGTATACGAAAATAACACGATACGAGATGCTTAAGATTGCTTTCGATCGGTTGCCAGACACGCGACGCCTACTTCCTGCCAAATGGTATACACAAACGTTCTAGATGCCAGAGGAAACGTATTCCCTGACTTGATTGTTCAAAAATGTAATGCGACAGCAGGGGATTCGCATGACTGAGCGAACGAGTGAATGAGCGAACGAGTGAATGTGCGGGTGGGTCGGGTGGTTCCGAGAGGGGGATGGGTAGCAGAGACAGAACAGAGTAGCGCAATAATGTTCAGGCGTAGAGGGATAAAACTTCGAATTAAAAACGATCTATTTGCCTTTGCTTTTGAGCGCACATTACTTCCACAGTAACTACCTTGCATTCATAGAGATGCAACAAAACTATTACCTCGATAAAGTATCGCAGGCAACGCGAGTTCGCTCTTTCTAACGATGACTCGATCGGAAGGTAATTTCTCCAATCAATGGTACTCAGAGATGCATTGGATCCCAGTGTTGTTTAATCTTCGTAATTTATAGGATACACGTAAAATACCTACTGTAACATGATAAGCCCTTTCGTGGAAGAAGATGCCTGGTGTTACTGGGTCGTTTCTGTTGGAGCATTGCTATCGTTTCTTGGCCTAATCGTTGCTTGCATTTGTAGCTGCCGTCGTAACGAGAATAAGTAATTACAACGATGAATGTATCTTAATGTTACGTAAACAAGCGAATTCGTACGTAGCAGTATAAGGATTGCGCGGAGTTAGGGCTAAAACTGTTGTAGCGTATCTTCTTATTTACATGTACATGTTTGGTCGTAATCCCCTTCGATAGGAACGAGTTTCTTGGCCTTTCGGGTATGGTAACGTTAAACAATTCTGAAAACGAGGGGTTCGATCGAATTCCGACAACAGACGTGTCGCTCGCAGTAACGCAAGATGCCAGCGACTGTGGAAAAAGGTTGCCATCGCGTTCTTTTGCATAGCATCCAAGCACGTCCAATGCAAGATCTTGCACCCGATATCTATTGTGCTCTTATGTCGTATACGTAGGACAACTGGTGCCAATAGAAGTCTTCCGGATATTCCAAAAGACAAGGAGAAGGGGCGTAAGGGTACGGTTAAGCCCATATCTCAAGACATCTACGAAACTACAGAAGCGATTGGCGATCACTCGGAGCTCTATGCTACGGTACAGGATACAGGTAAGAACGATTTGCCGATACGTCCGCCGTTCTCATAAATTTGCCAATGATAATGCTTCGCTGTGTGCTTAACGTAGGCGCGGAAGAGCAAGTATCGGAGCAGCAAGTACAGGAAGGTGCGCAACAAAAATCTTTAACTCGAGAGAACTCTGTTTCTCAGTATTCGAGATTTGCGTCTTCCAACTCTGACAACGGTATGTACCGAAGCTATGTATATTAGTATCAGGCTCCCTCGCGATGCTTGTTTCACTCTTGAACGGTCCCGTTCCGTTTATTCTCTCTGTTCCAGGCGAACACCCGTATGCTCAACTTCAGAACGTTCAAAAGACTGAGACTAGTCAATTAAATAGGTAATAGGGTAAACGCACCAGTAAATGAACACTTAAGGCTAGTGAATGAACACTGTTATAAAATTATGTTTGCAGCGCTATTGATTGCACGTGCTGCAAAAATTGTTTGGATATGAAACAAGAAATGAAAAGAAGTCTCCAATTAATTAGTTGCTTATTTTAATAACTTATTTTACTCGTTTTAATAAAAAATGTCCATTCACTGGTACGTGCTCATTTACTGGTACATCCACCCTAGATGGAATTTTTTTTACATTATCCCGAAATCAGTCTCACCGACTCCTGAAGAAATGTGTGTGTAACTTGCTATTAACGTTGCAGGAATAATATTAAACAAGGGATCGATACCGAGAAACCATCCACATCAACGAGTCAAGCTAGTGGAAATCCGGTTGCTCCACCTAGAACTCGTCGATCGTCGTCACACAATTCCCTCCTCTCCGTCGTCGACGTTGTTCCCTGCGATATCCAAGCAGCGAACGCCATATCTGGTGGTATACAGGCTAATCAAGATTTACCGTATATGACACCGCCGCTTTTAATGCTACTGCCCCAGCCATCTCAGCCGCTCCAACCAGCTGCTCAATCTAATAGTCCGCAGCAGCATTTCAGCGGAGACTCCCAAGACTCGAGTGAGCATTTGTATACCTGGCAAATGCAGCTTGCGAGCCCGAACGTTTGCAACTATCCATGGAATACTATATACTTTCCTTCTTCGCAGAAGGGTACACGAGCATAAGCGTGAGGGAGCCTCTCGCTAACATAATCGCTCAGACGAAGACAATTTGTCGTCAAAACCAGCCCATTCGGCCGCTTACGGATCCACATTACGCGACCGTGTCCGATGACTCTGGTATATATGTATATATATATATTAGGGTGGCTCTTATTTTTGAATTTTGAATTTTCTTCGCGGCATCCCCCAGAATAGGTCCAAATAGTAAAAAAAATCTGTGTAAAGTTTGAGCTCACTTGTATAACGGGAAAAGGGGTCTAGGGGCCCTTGAGCGTTTAAATAATTATTTAACAGCTCGCGAAATTGATTTTATGTAATATCCTCCGAGTTATTGATTAAAAAAAAAATATGTCAAACAAAAATTGTAGATACGGACAAGGAGCATCTTTTATGTTCTATTACTTTTTCTCGCGCGACAAACGGTTTTCGACTAAAATCCGAAAAACTAAAAAAAAATACTTTTTTCCATCAAAGTTTGGAAGTTTAAATGCTTCTCGAGCACTTTTTATTTATGAAGGCGAAGAAGAAAGTGGAATTTTTATTTTCGAGAACTATTTTTTTAAACATCTAGGGGGGGGGGGGGCGTATATCGAAATGTGCCAAAAAGATCAAAATTGTTTTGTTCCTTATTTTCAGTGTTTGATCAAAATAATTTTGAGGATATTATATAAAATCGACTTTGCGAGGTGTTTTATAATTATTTGAAATGTTCAAGGGCCCGTAGGTCCCTTTTCCCGCTATCCGATCGGACTTAAACTTTACCCAGATTTTTTTTATTATTTGGAACTATTCTGGAGGGTGCCTCGAAGAAAATCTTGAAAACAAATTTTACCAAGAATAAATAAGAGCCACCCTAATACGTAGATCGTATACATTAGTAGCAGCGCAAAATAGTCGACTACATTCTGACCAGCGATACTTTTTTTTGTTTTCTCTCTCCCTCCCACCCTCTAACAGACGAAATGTATGCTGCGATCGACGAACAGGACAAAGTATACACTAGCGGTAGCGAAACGTACGCTCAGATACAACCAACGATAGCGGAGGGCCAGCGCACGGTGCAAAGCGAACAAACGTTATCTTCGCGAGCTCCGTCGCGTTCCGACGAAGTCCATCCTGCTCCGCAACCACCGAGTGTCGACAGTTTACGTTACGTCGCGCACGCTCACTCCAGACAAGGTAAGCAGTAAGCCAACAGTTAATATTCCTACGCTACCCACGTATTTCTCAAATCGCACGAAACATTCACATTTCACACAACGTTCATTGGTTTCCGCTGCAGCTTCATCCTCGAGTGCAAACAGTTCCATAGTGAACCCTGCATCACCGAAACCGGAGAAGCGTCAAGCTAATTCCCCGTTGCCACCTCCGCCCGAAGGTTCCGCGGATATATACGCGTCGATCGATAAGAGGACGAAGACGGACGAGCGATCTAAGACGGCCTTGTCCAGTGGAAAATCTTTGGAGGACATGTACGCGAAAGTAATGAAGAAGAAGAAAGACGTAGAGGAGCAAACAGAGGCGCATCCAAGTTCTCACGTTGGTCTGCATCCCGAGATCGTCATTGCTTCGTGTAGGAAGCTGAGCCTGGTCGAGATAAATAGAACTTCGTGGTCTAGTCATGACTCGACGGAGGTGCAGAAGAAAGAGATCGATTCCGCGGCGCAATACTCTACTACGTCCAACAGTTCCGTCGGTACTATCCAACCGGAAGCGGACGTGCCGACGTTGCCTAGAATCGAGGACCAGCCTCAAGAATCGACCTCGGTAGCCGATCATGGCTACGAAGCGGTCAGCTCCGGCTCCGATCTCTCGAAAAAGAATGCAATGTGTCGCGTGCCCTGTGATCCCAACTACGAAGTGTTGCGTCCGCAGCGTTCGGCCGGGGATAAGGTGGATTATCGGGCGAGCACCAGCCTCGGCTCCGTCTCTGTATCCGACTCGGTATCCAGACGGAACAGTACAGATTTTGTGTCGTTCAAACAGCAGAGGCAAACGAGTAACGCCAGCAGCGAGGATCCCGGCTATGAGAAGGTCAGGTTAAGGAGAAGAATCGACACGGACCAGGACACAGATTCTGAGCCAAATTACGAAAGTATGCCGCACGATTCAGGAGAACCGAATTATGCGTCGGTATGCCGTCCCGGTGACAGTGACACCGATCCCAACTACGAGTCGGTCAATCACGGAGATCCTAATTACGAGAGCGTTAAATACATGAGCGTGAACCGTGCCGAAGAACCACCGTACGAACAAGTGAACGCTTATCAATCCCAAATAGATCTAGATGGATACGAAAAGGTGAAGAAAAATTTGTTCAACTCCGATTACGAAAAGGTGCAGTTGGAGAATTTTACGGAATCGATCGGCAATGGAGATACCGACGATGAACAGTACGTGCAAGTGTAAACGTATATGGATGTATGTATGTATGTATGAATGAATGAACGTATGTAGTACTCTGCTCCTCTATTCCTCTGCCCCAGCATTCCCCTCACTTTCCACCTCACATCCACACATTTATCCTTTCCCCATTCCTTCGCTTCTCACCCTACTCCTCTTTCGTTTTATTAGTGGTTTAAAAGTATCGAAAGTGGTTGATACGAAACCTCTATTCTGTATGGTTTTCTAAGAAAAATCACCGACATCACGCTTATAGTGCTTACAACTTAACGATATATCGAGTTTCGTTATACGTCTTTCCGTTATTATTTCGTTTGAAAGTGACGGGAAGAAACTGAACTATATTATGCTTTCCGCCGTGTCTGCGGCGTGTAATCTTTAAAGTTACCAGTTTACTAATAAAATTTTCTACTTTTTGAATACTCTGCGCTTGCGTCACGTTATTCCAGCACACCCTTCGCGTAGATCAGGCTTATAATTTCGCTCGCAAACTTGCAAATAAAGAACAAATGGCGGAGGTTTTACAGAAAGCGCGATAGAGCAGGTGGGGGCTATTTAGAAGAAGACAAAGATACAGAATCAGATGCTATAGTTGATACATTTCGTGGCTAAATAGCTATAGCTGTTTTTGGTCCATAAACTGAATAGTTTTAATATTCTTTTAAAGATAATAAGTTTCCGTAAGAGGCTAATATCCTCCGGCTCCAAAATCATTATAACAGCGTAACATAATTGCGGAATAAATTTACACTGTACACACTAAACGATATAATTTCTCAATTATACGGTTAGAAAGAAGTGTGGCAATGTGGCGGACAATACTCTCCCCGTTAGTAGCGAATATAGTACATACATATGTGCATACGTACGTGAAAAGGCCTGCTAGGCTCGATAAAGCCTTGAGGCGCGGCGGCAGTCAAACAGTTATTTATGTATATTATATGTAAATATGTTGGTGTGTTGGTGTCGGTGCAGTTTCTGCACGCACGCGTTATCACCGTTCGCGGGTAGAAAGTGAGTCCTCTCCTAAATCTATCTCTATGCGTCTATGCACCGCATTAAGAAACGCGAGGGTACGAAAAAAAGTATATACACATGTACATAATAAATAAACCGTATCGTCGTAGGCTTTTAGGTAGACTGTGGCGGAGTGAAAACGGTACGAGTGTACCGCGTTGCAGACAATTTCTTTCCCTTTACTCTCGCCCTTGTCATCTTTTCTACAATTTCTTTTCATGCAATACGGTTACATGCGTCTTGTTCGCCTAACGTAACGTGGAAACCGCGTTCACGCGGTTCATTCTACTAGAAGTAAAATTTTTCGCTCTTTCTCGCCTCTGTTCTCTATAATTTCATGTTTGCCCTCAACTGGCGGGGCTTGACGTTCGTTCAAATATATTTTTGCTACTTGCTTGGTCTGACACATTGCTTTCAGCACACGATCGAGCTCCGTTTATCCGTAATAGAAATAATTGAAGGGTCGGATGCAATAAGCGGACTAGCGCTCGAAAATGGGAAAAATTGTCCAAACGCTAAGATTGGATAATTAAATGTTATTAAACTGAATTTTAAAAAATATGGACACACATTTTTTCTATTTACAGTTTGTTTATCGAATCATTACTATTCGAGTTAAAAATTATAAACAAAAAATTTTTCATCGTCCAAAATCATTATTTCTTTAAACATAAGTTGCGATAACTTGAGTCGATATTAACGGATCGTTATGAGACTTAAAACATAACTTCAGAAAACTCTAGTCTAAACTAGTTTAACTTATGTTAAAAAATGTAATAATATTTAATTAAAAAGAAATACTGAACATAAACCATGTTTTTTAACGTTCGCCGTTAAAAAGTATCGTGGCAATTTTGAGTTTGTCCTTAATATACAAGGAAGATTTTCACCAATTTTCACACTGATTAATAAATAATTGTAGAAGATATGACGATATATATAAATTCCGCGCGGCACCAACAGTCAACGCGAGTGCTAAAACTAAGTAGCGCATTATACGCGGCTGCTGACTGTTGGTGGCACGCGAGATTTATATATATCATCCTATCTTCCACAATTATTTATTAATCGGTGTGAAAATTGGTGAAAATCTTCCTTGTATATTAAGGAAAAACTTTGTCGCTGCAAGTTATATGTACCTCAAAATTGCCTTGATACTTTTTAACGGCGAACGTTGAAAAACATGGGTCATGTCCAGTATTTCTTTTTAATTAAATATTGTTACATTTTTTAACATAAAGGTTTTGTGCATACATTCTACGGCTTCGCTAGAGTTTTCTGAAGTTATGTTTTAAGTCTCATAACGATCCGTTAATATTTACTCAAGTTATCGCAATGTAAGTTTAAAGAAATAATGATTTTGGACGATGAAAAATGTTTCGTTTATAATTTTTAGCTCGAATAGTAATGATTGGATAAACAAACTGTAAATAGAAAAAATGTGTGTCGTGACGAGCTTTACAACACTATATTTTTAAAATATATAAATATAAAAAAAATATTTCTTAGCGTTTGGACAATATTTTTCCCATTTTTCGAGCGCTAGTCCCCTTATTGCATCCGACCCTTCAATTATACATACCATACGAGAAATTGGCCGATTGACCGAGATTCGATCTGTCGACCGACGCGGAATCAGACCTTCTCGTACGACAGAAACAATATAGTCAATAGACTATTCGGTGCGGTGAAATCGGAATATTTTCCAGTATCGTGCGAAACTTGCACATTCGTCGGGAAACGCAGTTCCGAATGTCCTACAAAATGTCTCGTGTGCATCGTTCCCGGATTGTAACGCTTCGCATCGATCTATCGTTATCTAGAAGTGAAGAACACGTCGCGCGATGTCTGTTAGGCGTGACGTACAAAATGTTGTATACGTTAGGGAAACTGAACACAGCGCGCGGCTACATGTAGAAAAATTCCACTCCCGCCGATTATCTCTTTCGTCGATATTGCAACTGAATCGCAAACGACGGGGGTATCTCGATATCGGAAATGCACTTGAAACCGTTCGCAACTATCCACTCGACCATGCAATCTCACCAGTTCACCCCTACGCTCTTACGTATATTCCTTTCCCTCTAATACGTGCACATGTCACTACTAGACGCGCATATATGTAATAAACGTACGCGAATAAGACACCTGCTACAAGCGTTCGTACAGAATAGTGAGGTAATGTTCGAGATATTCGTGGAGGCGACGGGAAGATGTCCGAGGAGGAGGGAAATGGTGAGCATGCCCGACTGTATAAACCTGGTTAAGCTTATGGGTACACGACACATTCGACGAAGGATCGTGTCACACTCGCGTAAACGCAGTTATAATTACGCGGTAATTATGCGTTCATAAGGCTCGACCGATTGGCGTTTCAACATGGATGGACCAAATGTACTACACTTTCGCGTTTAAGCGTATAAAACATTTTTACGATACACACCTGCTTCGTAGTGGTAAAAAGACGCCACGGCTGCGCATAGCCGATAATCGTTAGTCGTTACGCGATCGGTCCCCGAGACAACGAGGAAATGGCACTCGTGTAACACGACTGAGAGAAATACATCTATAGAAATGTCAAGCACCGAAAAAAAAAAAAAAACAGAGTTACTTTAAAGCGATATTTACCATATACGAGACCGACAGATTGCGGGTTACGAACTAAATGTACCGGTGTCGGCTACGAAGCAGCGCAGCGACAGCAGAAGCAGCAACAGCAGTAGCAGCAACAGCAACAATAACAACAACAACAACCACCATACAACAACGAATCGAGTTAACGCGGTGTAACAAATATATGGATTTCACGTTCTATCCCAGTAACAAGAGTCTCGCGATGTCGCCGAGAACAACCGCACCGATTACCTACTCATCGTTCTTGATTCTTTCCTTCGCGAGATAATCTTCGTCGAAAGAACACTTTTAAATAGTCAAGATTATTGCCGACGTTTACGCTACAGCTAAACATACCGTTACTTTTTCCCTTAGTTTTACTTAACCGACTCGACTGAAACTCCCACTAGAATTCACTAACTTGACAGATGCTTTGCTTCGACAACATTGCCACCGTTAACGCATACATCGTGCGCGGGAATCACGCATGTTTACAAAACTTGTACGTACATAATATTATAAAACGCCGGCGACACAACTATGTATGTACTATTATATCGTATAAAGTGTGCCGAGCATGGTGATCCCGTAACTCGCGCGATTTCAACGAGAAACTGAAAGTCGGGACGTTTACAGAAAGAAGCTTCTCATACCGTGCGTATCGAGTGGCAATAGCCTGACATACAATATTCGATGAAACACAATGGTGGGTGAATCTGCGTATCCTCCCGAATTTCGCTACACATCTAGCAAGTTTCGACCATCCTTCTGTGTAGTAAACAACACCGAACTACGTGTACCGGCACATCGATGACATCGACGACGACGACGACGACGACGGGGAAAAAGAAAACCAACCAGTTATCGGACAAGCACGCGTTATCAAGCACTGTCCAAGCTACTTGCTTCCTCAGCGTAGACCTGCTCGACTTCGCTATCGCTCGCCGGACTTGCCGATGTCTCTAGCTGGTATCTTTGATCGAAGTCGTTCGCCTGCTCCAGATGCTGGTGCTGGTGTTGTTGCTGCTTCTGCTGTTGATGATGGTGATGATGATGATGATGATGATGATGGCAACATCGGTAATTCTCGTCTACGCGCTGACGCAGGCTGTCTAGATGCACCGTTCGCACTCGTCTTTTAAGTTTTCGATGGTAAAAGAAACAAACGATCACTGCTACCAGCATGGCACCAGCGACATACCCCGCGACCACTCCGTAGTTATCCGTCCGCACAACATCCGTATCACCTGAAATACAATCGGTCACTGTCAACCGCGCGCGAAACCGAAGCGACGCACGAGCGCGATCCCCACCCCGATTACCATCGCTATCACTATCGCTATCGCCATCGTCATCGCCATCGCCACCGACGAGCTTCGCTTTCACCGATCCGATCCGACCCGACCCGACTTCCCAGCTCATCAACGCGTAATTCCCTCCCTCTTTTCGCGTTCTTTTCAAATCTGAATGCTTCGCGGCCCAATAACACCAAAGAATCACTAAATCGCTAATCTCCTCGATTTACAAGATATTTGATGCAAGTAATAGTTGGCGCATTCTAAACAGACTTGAAGGAAACAAAGAAAAATAATTGAAACAGCTGTCGAAGATAACGAGGGGCGAATGGTCGGTCGTGATTGGAATTTCGAAAAAGGAACAAACGAAAGTTGCATGTTGCCGAATGCGGAATATGTAAAGGGTAGTTGACAGAGTGCCTGTGAAATAGACATTACAGGGAGAGAAATCGCATGCTATTTTATATGAAGAAACTTGCATTCATCGTAATCATGCGTTTCTTTGCGGTATTCTGTAGTGAAAGGTAAACGAAACATCGACACCGGGCAGAGGCCAATATTTCTAAACATTCGCGATTCGCGCGAGATTAATGGAACGCGGTGGATCGCCGGGTGCGCGTTATTATTTACAAATACGTACAATATAAGATGGAAGAGCTGTCGGAGCGGCAGTTAAATGATTCGATGGTAAGACTGACGTACATTTTGGACGAGAACGATCAACGATTATCCGCGTTTACCGAATCGTCGACATCCCCGAGCGACGAAGAAGCGTAGATATAATTTTTACGCTGGTACATACATACGTGTTTACGTGTAAAATCTAAACACGGTAGATGTGCAATACTGTGAGTGAACTCACGTGGTAGGGGAGATCATAACATGCCGGATCGTCGGAAGCTTCATGAGGGGCTCAGATGGCCACGAACACAAAGCACAGAGAGAGAAGAAGCATGGCAGAGACTCCAGCCAGTGCTGGCGACAATGGGGCTGATGCTGCACCTGCGACACCACACACAGTCATTCATCCACTCGATCCCGTCATTCTCTCCCCTCTACAACCAGCTACATACTACTTACCTAGCAAATTACAATAATTCTGTACATACTTTTGCACAAGTCCTCGAGTAGCATTATAACTGAATTTCTTTTGTTTGCCACGAGTCGGATATGTAATTATCGTTTTTCACGTACATACAAACATACATACATACATATAACTGGAGGTACACATAACGCGAGCTCCGACTCAGACTCGAGTGCGTCCAGTAAACTGCTCCAGAACGGAGTAGAATGCGTTTTACTTGGATTTTTCAATTAGGTGAACCCGGTCGCGCATGCTTTGTATCATGCAGTATCTACCAATTTTGACTAGCAAACACGTATTTTCTTCTCAAATTATGTAACTCGCAAACCGCTTAAACTGTACCACAGCGTGTGCTATTAAATTTTCCTCGCGATAAAGAAAGATAAGGGGAAACCCGTCTCCCGAACGCGAGTCCTATTTCTACCGAACCAGTCACGTCTTTCAATCCTATCATTCTATTAAGTATATTTACATGTGCATATATTTTATATATTATATGTATACATTATACGTATATGTACGCGGATGTGTAATATATATATGTGTATACACATAAATACATACGTATATGTATACACGTAAGTCGTAAAGGATCGATTTAAGGTGTTAAAGTACAAGAAGAGAATACGCTCGAAGAATTTGTAGAACATACTGTCTATTGAACGATCCGAAAGAATTACATACTCGTTAGATTTGGAGTATAGTTTATAGTGGAGGTCTGCATACGCATATGTATATCAGCATATGTGTATATGTGTATATGTGTATATGGGTATATGTATTCGTGTGGATATGCGGATGTCTAGTTATATAGACATGTAGATATAACAATCGTAGAAGCAAAGAGTAAGAGTAAGAAGGAAAAGAGAAGAGAAGAAACCAACCACACTGCTTGTAAGGACTTGTTTTCGGTGTTTCTAACGTTTACGAAACTTACAGTTTTCCTCGTCCGAAGTATCAGCTGGGCCGCAATTATATATGTCATTACACCGGAGCGACTCCGAAATGCAATATTTACTTTGATTGCACAAGAATTGATTCTGGCAATCGGTGTTCGTGCTTACTTCGGTCCATGTCGCTCTAAACCCTTGCTGCCCTACCGCCTTATCGGCTAGTATGAAGCTGAAAGAAGAGACAAAAGAAAAGGCAACAACCGTGATCAGTATGTTCCTTCTTCGCCGTGCATGGATAGTCTTTGTCGCGTATGAAAAATACGTAGAGGCGATTTGAGCAAAGAGGAGGGAGAGTGCAACGAACCTAAGACGCATGTTGTTATCCTCGGAAAGATAAACCCATTTGACTTCCGGGGCCTTAACGCCGCAGAGCTCGACTGGCGTCGTAGATGTGGAGTACCACAGGCGTAGCACAGCAGCTGGACAACCGCGAGCTATACGAGTTACAGGGGGAGAAAATAAACTCATATGTAGAGACGTGATTAAGGGAGTAGGTGGGGAATCTGGTGACGTATGCAGATACGTACCTGCCTGGTCACCCTCCACGGAAAACAATTCAAAGTTTAAGAGTATTCGTTGATTCGGCCGTACTCTTATAAACCAATTGCAGGTTTTGCTAGCGTGGTTTCTCGCAGGTCCGTCGTATTTATTAGGGAAATTGGGACTAGCGATGATTCCGTAATTTAAGCTGCTTATATTCGAGCCGCAATCTGTAACGAAGAAACAGGGACAAGGAGATATGGAAGGGAAGCCGAATCAGTCGAACGTGGACTTTTCCTTACAAACGATAGAGATCATCGATCTATCTACCGATCTAGACTAGAACTTTGTCATGGATACCTCCGAAAATAGGTTTGGCCACCTCGAACGTATACCGAGCTTTGAAGCCGCTGTAAACGAGCTCGGAATCCGAGTGCAGGATCACTTTTAAACCAAGAGCGCCGAGATTCGACTCCACCGGTCCTGGAGCTGTGCTGCCGCAATATCTACCTATTAATTTCTCTGTATTGTCTCGATACATGTTGTATATTTCCAGCCAGTCGTCCTGGCAAATGTCGATCCTGCAAACAGTCGAATACAAGTGGAGACGGTGGGTTAGCTTCATCACCCACACATAAGCGTAGGTAGCTCACCCGTAATGACCATCCGTCAAGTTTGTGTTTTTCGTCCGAACCTTAAAGTAGTCGAATATCAAGGTAACTTGCTCGTTTGGCGTCGCCAGGAAGAAATACGTGCAATTTGTGTCGCTCGGATAATTGCTAGGATGTCGTGGAGAATTAAAGTCTCCCTTTTTGCGAGAGGAACTGCGGTACGTGAATGTGCAGCTTCCATCGGGTGCCGCTGTACCTGGTATCTTGTATTCCGTTTCAAAATTGTACCTAGGTATGAGGGGAAGCACGACTGTGCTTAAGTATGTATTTACTCTTGCTAGAAATTTTTTCTCAGGATTTTCTTCGCGGTACCCCTCAGAATAGTTTCAAATAATAAAAAAAAAATCTGTGTAAAGTTTCAGCCCGAACGGATAACGGGAAAAGGGGCCTCCTGGGGGCCCTTGAGCGTTTAAATAATTATTTAACAGCTCGCGAAATTGATTTTATGTAATATCCTCCGAGTTATTAATTAAATAAAAAAATATCTCAAACAAAAATTGTAGATCCGGACAAGGAGCATCTTTTATGTTGTATTAGTTTTTCTCGTGCAACAAACGATTTTCGAAAAAATCCGAAACACTAAAAAAAAAGGAAAAACATTTTTATTTTTCAAATTTTGATACTTTAAATCCTTCTCGAACACTTTTTATTTATGAAGGCGAAAAAGAAATTGTAATTTTTATTTTCGAGGACTATTTCTTAAACATTTAAAAGGGGCGTACCTATACCGAGATATGCTAAAAAGAAAAAAAAACTTTTTCATATTTTCAGTGTTTGATATATCACGAATGTTTCCTGAAAATTAGAGACCGAAATTCGCAAAAATATCGAAGATGTAGACATTAGAAGTGAAGTATGTTCATTGGTGGCAGAGACGTAACAGCATTAACCTTTGGGGTCGAAAATAAAAAATACACATTTCTTCTAGTCTTCACAAATAAGAAATGTTCGAAATACATTTAAATTTTCAGAACTAAAAAAAAATCGAACATGAAATCTTTTTAGGGAATAAAAAAGAAACTATAAATCAAATACAAAATCCGGGCTGTCAAAAAACTGAGTAATAATGTACCATATAGCCATGCAAAATTTGAAGTAAATCGGTTTAATAGTTTTTGAGTAATCGTGGGTAATATGTTTGAAAATCATGATTTCGAGAAAAATGCATTTGAATACCTCGCTTTTGATGTCTATATCTTCGATATTTTTGCGAATTTCGGTCCCAAATTTTCAGCAAACATTCAGGACATATCAAACACTGAAAATATGAAGAAAAAAAATTATCTTTTTGGCACATCTGGGTATATGCCCTCCCCCCCCTTAACAGCTTAAAAAATAAGCCTCGAAAATAAAAATTCCACTTTTTTTCGTCTTCGTAAATAAAAAGGTGTTCGAGAAGGATTTAAACTTTCAAAACTAGAAAAATAAAAATATTTTTTTTCAGTTTTCGGATTTTATTCGAAATCTGTTTGTTGTACGAGAAAAATGAACACAACATAAAATATGCTCCTTGTCTGGATCTACAACTTTTGTTTGACATATTTTTTTATGTAATCAATAACTTGGAGGATATTATATAAAATCAACATCGTAAGCTCTTAAATAATTATTTAAACATTCTAGGGCCCAGGGGCACCTTTTCCCGTTATCCGATCGGGTTCAAACTTTACGCAGATTTTTTGTTTTACTATTTGGACCTCTTCTGGAGGATGCCGCGAAGAAAATTCAAAAGTCGAAAGTAAGAACCACCCTAATGTACACCAGCAGGTAAAAGGTCAATCAAGTTGCAAATTAGGCAGTTATGTACATATGGCGCCGCTACTTTTATCGTAAACCCGCTACAGGATGCGATCAGTGGAAACGAAACTGAATCAGACGCGAGCCCATCGCGTGCCCATTTTCCTATTTTCTCGCGCTTCTTTCAACGAGATTGACACGAGGCTGGAAATTTCTTTACCTCTACGTTCTAAATAACTAGCGAATGTGCTACATATAACTCGAAGCGGTTCATCGCGACCAAGATTTCGCACTACAGAATTCTTTTATTTTCTCTCGTTCTCACCGTGCTTTAAAACCCTGCCCCTGGGATTCTCCGCTACTAAACACCATGACTAGCCTCGGCCCATCGCTAACCACCTGACTTGGCGTGCTCGCGAACCCGCACAGTTCGTGATCAAATTTGTCGTAAGAATCCGTTGCCTCTTGGCCCTTTAGATATAACTTCAAGTATCCATCGGTGCAGGACGCACTAGACGGGGGGATGGGTAAGAGTAAAAGAAGCGTAATAACATAGTTGTCAGTTACCACTACGGACAATACGTGTTTTTCTAATTGCGTTTGAATGTTGTAAATACACTTACTCTCCGGTCGTCTTGTTTTTTGGTATCTTAAACGTGATGAAGTCTAGTCGAACACGCTCGAGATGCTGAGCATCTTGCATTCCATAAATGAAATACCGGCATACAACCTTCGGTATGTACGGATATGGATAGTTCGGGCTAACGACGTGTCCGGAGGACTCCTTTTTACTTAAAATCTTCTGATCACATTCCGATCCTCGGATGTGCTCGCCCTTGTAAGCGGTTATGAAGTCTGACAATGAGTAGGCGAAGAGACGAGCGCGTACAAGTACACATACGAACGCACACGTACACGTGTGCACATATGCATACGTTAAGGCAGCCAAAAAACAAAAGAACGCACATATACATACGTAAATACAGCCAATACAATATGTAGATTGTAGGCACGCCGTTTGTTCGTACCTTCACTTGTCTACATATTCATGCTCATTGATATTTGATAGGTATGTACGTGGTAAGTTAAATGCGTAGGGGAATTGAATCAAGAGTTGTGCAAACGTTTCGACTCACCTAACTTGACGAAACTTTCCGAGAATTCAAAGATCCCCTTGAATCCTCGATTCTGTGTGTTGGCTGTACGTTGAAGCGTAACGAACAATACAAATAGGCTGGACTCCGACGAATACAATACTAAATTTCGTTGCTGGCCACAATACGTTCCAATTACGGCGGACGTATTATCCATACCATCGTACACTTTTACATAGTCCAACGGACAGCTGCGGGACAAAAGATTGATAAATTCAGGTTGGAAAGATTTTCATAGCTTACTATGTTAAATATAGTTAAATATATAGGGTAAGTGTGGTTAAATGCTGATGTACATATTACGTACTGTGGACCTCCGAAGAACAAGTCGAAGTCTCGAAATTCCAGGCGCACTCGTTGGCTACGTTTCCCGATAAATTGATAGCTGCAGCCAAGATCCTTCGGATATGTTCCGGGGTATGTGGGAGATAATATGTTACCGCTACGCCTGTGCTCTGAATCTACAGTGAAAGTGCATGGCGTGCTAGGAGCGAGCGTTCCCACCTCGAATTCGGCTGCAAGCAACGTTAAACAATTCCTCGTGTTTATTCCAACCTCCCATTGTCACACAGATATTCTGATATGTGTCGACTACATTCCTCGAGTGTAGTCGCGTCAAGAAAACCGGATAACCGGAAAAGAAAGAAGGAAAATTAGAGAGAAGGGGACAGACGAGAAAAACGTACAGGCATTGATGAACACATAGGTGCCGCTGAAGAGGCTGGGTAACGTGATATTTTTGTCGGTGTAGAAACTAAGGGCAATTCCTTGATAAAGGGATACGCGTCTCCGAGGCGGAATCGGACCGCAAAACCGTCCACCGAATGGAGTTTCGATCAACTTGGTAGTATTTTCCGATCGTATTTCCGCATACACGTCCAGATACTCGTGAACACAGCTGAAAGAATAGTTGCGCATAATTTATCGGGAATCAACAACCAAATCAACATGTATACGCATGATTAAATTATGTAACACTTACGCAGGTAATTCTCCAATAGCAGCTCCACTGTCAAACACGAGTAAGGAAACGAGCAGCACGTTGTGAGCAAATGAGCAAGTGAGCGAGTGAATAAATAACACTAGTTTACAGCCATTTTGCGCAGCAGATGCCACTATTTTTTTTCTTATGTGAAATGGCCCGCTGATTCCGAAAATAAGGTCTAAAAATTTTCTGTGGATACGTTTTCGAGATATCGACAGGTGAACTTTTTACCTGCCTGTCGAGAAGGTGGTCCCACTTAATTGCGAATATCTCGTGTCGCGAATGACCGATATGGTCGAAAATTAACGCAAATTAAAGATAATTGAATCACCAACAAATCTATCTTATAACATTTTCAAATCGGTTCAGTAGTTCGGGTGAGATCGATGGAAATGTGTGAAAAGTCATTTTTTTTCGATCGAATTTGAGATCGACAATTCATTTGATCATCTGGGAAAAATCGAAATCGCAAAAATGTGCCGAGTTTCTCATTTCTTACGTTGAGTCTGCACTTTTGCGAAGAAAATAAGGTGCTACTGAAAAAAATCTGTGGGTAAACACTGAAACTAGAGACAACTGTGTGAAAACACTAAAATTTCATTTTTTCTCGGAGTTTTTTCTTCCATATTATTGTGTTTTAGAAATAGTTCTGGCTCTTTTTTTTGTTTTCTTAAAAAAAGCACCTTATTTTCTTCGTAAAAGTACAGACTCAACGTAAGAAATGAGAAACTCTGCACATTTTTGTGATTTCGATTTTTCCCAGATGATTAAATGAATAGTCGATCTCAATTTTGCTCGAAAAAAATGACTTTTTTCACACATTTCCATCGATCTCACCGGAACTACTGAACCGATATGAAAGTGTTGTGAGGTAGATTTGTTGGTGATTCAATTATCTTTAATTTGCATTAATTTTCAATCCTATTGGTCATTCGCGACATGAGATATTCGCAATGAAGTGGAACCACCTTTTCGACAGACAGGTAAAAAGTTCACCAGTCAATATCTCGAAAACGTATCCACAGAAAATTTGTAGACCTTACTTTCAGAATCAGCGGGCCATTTTCTGCTGCGCTAATTTATTTTTTATTTTGTAAACTAGTGTAATTAAACAGAAAACTTACGCCGGTGGATTCCCTCGAAGACTGAACGAAGTGAAAACCACTTCTACTCGCTGCCAAGGACCAGCGAGAAACGTATAGACGCACTGACGGGAATCCCCTGTAGGATTTATCAACATCGGAGCGTGAAATGTTCCATTCAATGGCCCATCCGGAGTGCTTACGAACTTTTGATCACACTCTGTGGAGAAACAAACGCCGTTTTGCTAAAACTTGTTCGTTTTCATCTCTCAGCTATCCCCGAAGTGATCGGGTAAGCCAACTTGGCATACTACTCGCGTATAACTATAAATCGACATCGAGAGATTTCGATGGGTCGTGGATAGTGTCTGTGGTAAATATGTATATAGCGAGGTGGTGATTCTAGCGACGAGACTAGAGGGTGGTACAGATATTCTTTCAAATAGCAGAGCATCGATTATCGTGCGAAGACAAGCATCCAACGCACCACCTACCATATATACTCTGCATCCATCAGACACAAAACCACAAAATCAGAGGATCAGTGCCACTGCGACTGTATGCATTTAGATGCTATAAATCCATACTTGCTTTCCACTCACCTGTACTGTTGCGAGGACAAAGTAGTAGGAAGAAGATAAAGGCCGGAGAGACGATACTATTTCCGGAAGCATGCCAAAGTACCGAAGCCATACTGCATCCTAGGAATATACATTTACGTTTCACTGAATTACCATTGAATTATAAATAAAACGTTAATAGCGGCAACGGTAACTTTACCATATCGTCAGTCTCTATTCCACGCACAGGAAGCACACGAAAACTCGATCCTGAAGATCATCTGTAATCAGACGCGTCCTAATCGTTAGACGCAAAAACTGATCAAGTATATTGTAACTGGAAAGCTCAACTGGAAATTAGCGGGAAATCGAATGAGTGAACGCGATATACACGAACAAATCGCGCGCGATCGAATCCGTTTTGTAAGGTATGTTAGGATTGGATGTGCTAGGATATATGATAGAATAGAAGGGAATGTAAAAAAGAATAGGATGGAATAGCAAAGGAGGTTGGAAAAGGTATTATTACAGAGGGTGGTCAATAATAACGCCGCTAGCGATAAACGTCCGTTTCTGCACATTAACGGACTGTTAACGGACTAACCTCCTGTGTAAGGACGCGCAATTTCCATGCTGAGCCTATCAAATTTTTCCGAGTCAAATAGCGCGTGGGGCTTACATGTATGGCAACGATATGATAGAGAAAATCAAGTTTTCACTCGAACGGAACACTATGACGGACGTCTTTTCGCGTAACCGCGGTCTCGGACCGACTGAGAAACATATGAAAGACTTGGATTGCTTTGCATTTTGCGCACCGAATTGTTTGCATTTCCGTAGAATGTTTGCGTAAGTAATAGAATGTCCCGATTATGAAGAGATCGGAGAGAAATATCTACGAGCGCAACTTGCCACACCTCTGACACCTTCCCTAAATTCTACACGCACGGCACGCACTGTTCAAAGGTGGGTCCAAACTACTGGTATCAGTCGTATCCCTTGGGCTCATCGTGCTCCTGCCGCGTACTTCTGCCCGTGACCATGTTTATTGCTTCCATTTCTTCATCTCCTGGGGGGATCAGGATATGCCACAAAGAAACCCTCGTTTCACGTACCCGATACCCGATACTCGACCAATCCACGACAGCTCACTGCTCACAATTACCGTCCACACGCAGGCTGTGCCCCGCAAGAAGGCAAATCAGTAGTTTGGACCCATCATAACGCGACCCAAAAATCTCGTCTCCCCTGAACACGTTATTAATTCACTTATAGGAAAAGTACTCTCGTTCCGTTTTATTCGCACGTAACTATCGGGTGGCGTGAACATTTGTTTTCAAAGCTGAACCGGGTTAACACACCCATTCGAATTGCCTGAAACGAAGGACTACCCCAGCTACATACATATGTCACTACCCGCCTTCCCTTATGCATAACACTCTATGTCAATACATACCTCGCGACAGGCCAGCAGTCCGAGATTTAAATACCATTTGGTGCTTGGAAACTTGTGCGTAAACCTGCACCCTGAACGAAGAGATGCGACGCCGTCGAAAGGATTGTTGAGCGTCTTCTGCCGCGGGCTTACCACCCGAAAATGCGACGCGTACACTCTGCCTTACGATGCACTGGAATTTCTCAAAATCATGCTGGTCCAAGTGTCATAGACGACAGACTCGAGACGAAAGACTTGAGACGAGAAACGAGAAACAACCGTCTGTAAGAAAATTCGTACTCGTGACAAACGCAGACGGTCGGTCACACAGCACGAGTCCCACCACTAGCGCGATACACTCGTAGAATAGACGCGATCCGCGCAAACCGTTCCTCGCCACATTCACTAATTTTATCAAATCTCATTGCAGCAAATTGCATGTTCTAGTTTAGGCAGATATAATCTCGCACCGTCGTTACGATCAAAGCCACGCAGCACCATCCCTACAATCACGTTACGTGAAAGAGGAAAACAGAGACTTCTTGCGGGCGGGTGCGTGCGTGTGCGCGAGCACCTGTGTGGTGTTTGACAGAGACAGAGAGAGGGCAGAGCACACGTAAATATGTACAACGTTAAGCAACCCCCAATCTCTTTCTAGTGGTTATACTATGCTACCCCAATACGCCCAAACGATAATGTAGAGGCCGCTAGAGCGGTATAGAATATAGAATACGAGTGGGCAAATATAAGCGTAGTGGGGGATCAAAAAGGAAATACTAAATATTATTTAACATTGAACTATAGCGCAATAATTTCTTTCCCCTTTTCTTGATTCGTTGAGATAATACATACCGTCCGTACTCTGCTAGGAGTCTACCACATTTTCGTATCCTCCCGCGTTTATTAAAAAAATCTATATTAAGCAGGAATAAAATTATTTCCAGCGGGTGAACCTTCTCGTAGAGAGGCTGCCTGTGAAAATGTCCGAAATTAGAATGCGAAAAGTATAGAAAGAAAAGTTAAAGAGAACACTACAATTAAAGATATTATTAAACGGTGAGAACGGTGAAGGTACGAAATAAACGTAGCACCGGTTAAGAAAGGTAATTCACATACAACTGTTTATTGAGACATGTAGAATACATCTGGTCATACACAAAAATCTTTGACACTTTAAATCAAGCTCCTAGCCCGAAAAAGGAACCATTTCAACATTGTTTTAAATTCATCGATAATCATTACGTTCAACTACGTCACACTAAAATTAGGGGCAACTTTTAAAATTGCGGGAATTAAAAAAAGCAAAGCAATTGGAAGGTGAATAGTAGAAAAAAAATTTGAAAACGTAATTATTAACAATAGAAGGAATTTGGTTGTAAAAAAACTTGTTGTTCGTTTTTAGCCGTGGAGCTGACACGTGACATGTGGCGTGAGAAACATAAGCCGTATGTAATATGGTTTCATTGTGAATAGTGTTACGTACATAGGTTTTCTGTTTTTCTTTCGTACAATAATTCATTTTTGAAATTTGTTTGTCGTTTTTAGTGCTAAATAACATCACGTCACAAAATGCATATTCGCAGGAATATAATATATAATATATTTATATATAATAAAAAAAAAACACGTCTTTGGGCCGTTATTAACATAAATTGATCGACCCAAAAATCACACAACATCCGCCTGACACGGGCCAACCAAAAAGAGTCAAGTTCCCAAAGGATGTGTGCCGCGAATTAGGGCAATGACCGGGTAAAAAGGGCGCGCGCGCGGCTACAGCATCGTCAGCCACAGTGGTGCATTATCCTAAATGCGACCGATTACCCCCCCAGGCACCCCAGCTGCCACAACACCGGTCAATGTATAAAATAGCGAAGGGTAAGTGGATAGAATATTGGGGCGCCTTAATGCTGGGGCAGGGCCAATATCGTAACGCTAGTACCTAGATCAGTCTAAAGTCTCGTCACCGTGAACTGCCTCCGCTTTTGCCAGTTATGCTTCCTTGCCCCCGCAAGCTTAATTTTTACTCTCTTTATACGTCCTTTTATTTCGTTCTTTTTTCCTTTCTTCCTACCTCCCTTCCTTTCTTCCTTCCTTCCTGCCTCCCTTCCATCCATCCATCCATCCATCCGTCCATTCGTCCACACATCCATCCGTCATCCTCCACCCATGTATCCATCCTCCCTTCCCTGCTTCCATCCCTCCATCCATATCCTTTCCGTTTTCGTTTACTTGTCTGCTTGCTTTCTACCTGCCTGCCTGCTTGCCTGCCTGCTTTATATACGTATATAATCTTTGTTTATTATAATTTCGACGGGAAACCAGAATTTACAGTTAAACGTTATCGTGTCATAAAAACCCACTCAGCATGATTAGCAATATCAATCCTTATTATATCGTTAATATTAATTATCATTATTATCATTATCATTATTATATCCTCGATATTATGTTTTTTTTTCTTTTATAAATAGGGTGTGTAGGTAAGTAGGGTAGGTAGGTATAAAGTACGGTAAGTGAATAATGCGTTATGCGTGTATTGGGGGAAGAAGACTAAAGAAATGAAAAGTAATAATATTGATTGGTATAGATAAGATTGATTTCTGTTTCCTCCGACTGCTTGCCTCGCCTCGCCCACGCCGCTACTTTCCCCGTCGCGCCTCACTACCCCCCCCTGCCGGCGCGACGTGGCGTGGACACGGCGCGGCGCGGGCACGGTGCCTCCGCGCCGCGTCTTTCGTTTTCTATCCTCTCTCGCTATCCGCTGCTTTCTCGTTCGTAAAACAATGATCGCATAACTGGGGACAGGAAGTTAAAATGAGGGGCTTTCAATCGTTACGCTACTAGATACAGTTACGTCGTCGTTACTAAAACAGTATCGACGACGACGAAGAATTAGACTTAAGTAAAACGTGAATAAAATGTAACAAAATGTTGCTCATAAATAGGAGAGTCTGCGAACGATCGATCGCCATCAAAGGTATAGGTTATTCGCGACAGTCGATCGGTTCGTACTTTCATTGTATGGAAATCGTGCTTTCTTGCCTACGCGTCTGATTCCTTATCCTTATCTGGTTCCTTCTCTTTCTCTCATTCGTTTCTGTCCGAATTGGCGTTAGTCGCTTTTATTGCTGTGCAACTTTCGATGGGGCCGAAACGCGCAATAGGTACAATAAACATTCGTGTATGCATTTTTTCGCGGATGGTGTACGAAAAGACGACACCATATCACCAGATACACAGTTACGCGAATGCAACTGATTGTAAGTTAATATTCTGTCCTCTGCTAGTTCGCTTTCCTTCTTCCATTCTCCGTCGTTTAACTTTCTCTGTCTTTCGGTCTATTCGGTCTATTCGGTCGTAAATCGGGGGTGCGTGTAAAAAACAGTAACGGATTTTACTTATGTTTTCCTTTTCCGAATATTAATCCTCCAGAACAGGGGGTGTCTGGGCTCCAGGGACAGGGACCAACTACAGCCCGCACTTACAACTCTTACTAATTAACTAACAGGCTAACAATAACAACGAGTTCGCACTCAAAATGTGTGCTGTATGTGTTCATGCATTTGTAAACGTTGCGCACACTTTACACATCCTAAATCAATCCGTGACTATCATTATCAACCTCGGTAGTCAGTCGTTTCTAAAAAACAAGAGGGGGGGAAAAAAAAAAAAGACAGACGAGAATGATAGCGCGTGCAGCGAGAATGATCGCGCGACGAATGCGACATAAAAATTTTTCACTGTAAAAGTCCAGACAAAAGTCTAAACGAAACCTATAAACTCTACCTTTTTTCTTTCCTAATCGTCTCTCGTACGTACGTCCGTTTGTATTCTCAACGGTTCTCATCCCGCCCTTCGACCACAAAAACAAAACAAAACAAAACAAAAAAAAAGGGAGAAAAAAAAGAAGAGAAATAAATAATAAATACCGCGATTAATTTAGACTAATTTATCCTCGCTACTCGGGCACTGTCGTCGAAAAATTTCCTACGCGAATACGTCTCTTTCTAATCGATATTCTTCTTTTTCTTTTTCTTTTTCAATTTTCTCTTCGTTCCGTCCCGTACGGCTCGAGAAGCCCTCTTATCACGATCGCCATATAACCACGAAATCAATGCGAGTCATTGCTCCTGTAGAACCGTTGATTTACAACGTTTCATTTCTTATATCCGTTGAACCTGCCTGACCCTTAATAATAATAATAATAGTTTCACTGACTGTACACATTATAGACCAACAATAGAAGGTCTAGCGGCGCTTGGCGCGCTCCCACGCATACACTTACACAAACATGCACACACATACGCAAACACGCACCGCTCGCGACGCGGACTGGACTGGATACGGGCACAGAATCGGAGACGGACACGTATCCGTGCGCAATATTCCGCTCGCGCCGATCTACTACTCGCCAGACGTATCCACCCCCCCTTCCGTTTGCCCGTCGCCGCGTTCCACTCGTCCGTTCATTCGCGCCCTCTCTTCCATACATCGCGTACCCTCCTTCATTTCGGTCTATCGAAAGCACGTACGCTCTTCTTTCACGTAGACTTTAAAAACTCGAATCGACGCATAATAAAACCGCAGGCTCTCGTGAGTTCTCTTAATCGATACGAACCATCACAATCCCAACGTCAACATCGCTGATCTTCGTATCACTTGGCAGTAAACAATGTGACAATGCAGTAGCGGTACTTGGATTATTATTACTGCGTTGTATGTATATATACATATACATATATATATATATATATATATATACATACATACACTAGTAGTAGTAATAATAGTAGCAGTAGTAGTAATAATAGTAGTAGTAGTAGTACTAGTAGTAGTAGTAATAGTAGTAGTAGTACG
Organism: Andrena hattorfiana; assembly: GCA_944738655.2. Taxonomy (NCBI): domain Eukaryota; kingdom Metazoa; phylum Arthropoda; class Insecta; order Hymenoptera; family Andrenidae; genus Andrena; species Andrena hattorfiana. The sequence goes on from OX122894.2 coordinate 1,101,309, forward strand.
GGGTGGGTGGTTATTGGGTGGTCACTCCAATATAATAATTAGTCCCAGTGGCACATCACTGTGTACGTAATCACAATAATAGCGGGCAATGGTGGTGGCGCCGAGCACGACGTCTCGCGCGTATCTTCCTTCATCTTTTGCTTTTACAATTACCGAATCGACCAAGTAAACAGCGTGTAAGCGAATTAGTTGCTTCGCTACACTTCCCTCCATTGCTATCGGCTTCCATTCTCTCCGTCCCACCCTCGCCCGATCTCTCATTCTTTTCTATCGCCTCCTCTCGAATCTTCGGAGCAGCGACGACCTCTGGGTTTAGTACATGTCCGCGCTGCACGCGCTTCTTCGACCTATATCGCTCGGTTCCCGCTCACTTCCGCCAAGTTCTGCTAAGTTCCCTTCACTTCCGCGCTCGGTTTCGCTCCGTTCCACCCCAGTTCCGTTCGTTCGTTCGTTCTCTTCGTTCGTTCGTTCGTTCGTTCTCGTTCTCGTTCGTTCGTTCGTTCGTTCGTACGTGCGTGCGTGCGTGCGTGCTTGCGTGCGTGCGTATTCACTCACAGACTTGCAGAAGTTAGCTCCACGACTGGTAGGAATCTTGATACCATTCGTGATCGTCGCTGGAAAGCCCGCCGAGCGTGGCGGATCTGCCTCCAAATCCCATGTCACCGCCGCCGCCACCACCACCACTACCACCATTCACACTCGCCAATCCGTACGCATTGCCCAGTGGTTGTTGGGCGAGGGGTTGGTTTCCCCAGTTGCTCTGGAAGCGACGCTTAGATTCCCCCTGGTTCTGGTGACCCCCGTCAAATTTTCGTTTACCTGCTGCACAAACAAACCGAACAAACCACCATCACCTTCACGATTACGATTGTCATCGCGATACGCACACCACTCGTGCGTCACCCTTTCGCGTCCGATACCTTCTCTCCGGCCGCTGTTGCTCGGCGAACGATATAACGTGTTTACGAAACGGTCGAGGAGTCGGTCAGTCTGTTGGGTGGACGAGTCGCTGGTCGGTCGTCTGATCCTGGGGGGACGGAATGGACGGACGGGGAGAGGAGTACGAATACGATCGTTACGACAGTCCGATGACCTTGGTGGTAGCGGGATAATAATTCTTCGAATCGGCTAGCTACACCAGCGTAATATATCGTGGCCTGTATCGTCGCTCGTAGAAGATCAAGGATCGATAAGACAGTAAAAGAACGGACCATGTTGAAAAGAGGAGAAGAAACACGCACGGACACTATTCGTTTGGATTACACAGCACCGATTTATACTCGATTAATGGAGGCACTACTAACGATTTCTATCGAAGCTACGCACGTTCTCCGCGGACTGTCTTCGATCGTGCGAACTGTCGATTTATGAAAGCTACAGCGAACGACGAATCGTGGTGAAGTAAAACGCGAGCATTCGGGAGAAGAAGAATGCGAAACGAAACGACGGCGTCGCCGTTAAATGGCAGAGAGTAGCGATACAATAGTGTCGACGTTCTCCTCGAGAGATCAGCCGAATCGAAAGGAAAGATGGGATGAAGGTGAACGTGGATCGTGGATCGTGGGAGAAATTACGCTAATATTCTCTTGTCGGCATGTCGATTTTGAAGGCGTGGTCGGGTTCGCACGCCCAAGTGCAACAGAAAATAAATCGAAGAGAAAATAAAGACGAAGCGAAAGAGTGAGAAATGAAAGGGGGAAGCGCGTCAAGAAGAAAACGCGGAGCAAGCGAATCAAGTTGGTAACTAAAGTTGGAGGAAAGAATAGAGAAGTATAGTAAAGAGCGGCAGCGGTGGTGGCGGCGGCGGCTAGATGATAGTGTAAACAAATGAATTATTGTGAAGATACAGACCATCCTCACCTGGTAAACTTCCCTTGGCGCGGACCCCCCCACGAACGGTCAGCCGCTGGGCCCCACGGGCCCCTGAAGTTGCGGGGTTGCGTCCCCCTCTGATTGGGCCACGGGCATGCGGGCCACCGACTCGGCCACGCGGCAGTATTCCACGGCCACGTCCAGCCTGACCAAATAACACACACCCAATCGTTACCCCATCTGATTCGTATTTCACCGCGCTCTTACGCGCTGCTCATTCGCAATTATTTAATCCCAATTATCTCTCCTTATCAACATCTTTCTTCGTACCTACATTCTGCTTCTCCAGACACCCCCCCCCCCCCACCCCTCCCAACACACTTCCACCATCTCTTCACCCTATTAGGGCTCCTATTCTATTTATCATCATCTGTACATCGTCTATTCGTATGGACGTTACAACAGACACCAACATTTTACTCGTTTACATAGCTTACAACTTTCTTAATCGACACTAATTCCTATTCTTGTACATACATTTTATACCCACTAAAGATGTATATATATATATGTAAAAATATTTTATGTACAAACACACACGTACACGTACAGAAAACTATACATGTATGTATCGTGTAGAACTGTGCGCGCGCGCGCGCGCGCCTATGTGTCTGTTTGTGTGTGTGCGCGCGCTCGCATGTAAATCAGTACATATAGATGGTATCATATTGTATGTGTGGATGAATTACGGTGATGAAATATACACGCACGTGTATAGAATATGTACACATATATTTATTGATTTATTTCACAAGGAAAGAGATAAGCAAAGACAGAGTGTGCATTGCGTGGAAGAAGAGAACGGAGAGAGAGAGAGAGAGAGAGAGAGAGAGAGAATATATAGAGGGTGAGTAAGATGCGAGATAAATGCTTGTTCCGTGTATCGTGTGTGTACGCGCGCGCGCTCGTTGATGAATATGTACTAGATAATGATGCAATGGAAGGGATGACCTAGAACCAAATCTTACTAACCACATTTTTTTTTACAGACAGCAGTAGTAGTATTAGCAGAGTTATCCAATGTAGTAAAGCGAATAAGCGAACTGTTTTGGGTTGGCGAGGGAACTTTAAGCGACACAACCTACTGCACTGTCAGCTAGAACAAAATTCAACAAGTCAAGGTATAAATATAAGCGGCGCAGCATTACAGCAGGGTAGTAGTTTAAGCGTAAGCGGTATTTTTTGTACACCGAAGCAAGCAACAGTCATCAAACTTTATTATCGATGCTACCGATTACTGATACACAACAGGCTTATAGGTCGTAACTTTTCTTTCAATCGAATCTCCCTTATTTAGTACTGTTCCGTACGCATGTTTTATAGTATCCACCGAGTCGTAACTCAACGCCCGTCCGAGTATTATTCACAAGGGTAGTGCATAATAATAACAACAACAATAATAATAATAACAATAATAATAATAATAACAATAATAATAATAATAACAACAACAACCACATTAATAATAATAATAACTTTACTCTTTTACCACTTCTCGTTTCCTCTCTTAGCGATCAGTCGATCTCTAAAAGCATTCCATATGCAACCTCGGTACACATTCAACTTTCTTATACTCGACGAATGTCGGACAATTTGCGAGAAACTTTTCCTCCTGTTATCGCCAACTTATACGCGCGTTTAACCCAAATTAGAGATTAAGCGCAACGTACCAGGATTCGCCCACTTGTTAAAAAAAAAAAATAAGAAGATAGTCACACTCTAAACGTGCGTGTATCATTTGTTTTCAAGCAAACAAGCATCGTACTGTTTCGATATACATACGTACATACATATAGGAGAGTTCGTTGAATCGACCAACGTATGTATTTTATATTTAGCTTCCATGGACACTAGCGTGAAAACGGCAAGTTATCGAGGAAGAGAAGAGAAATGTTTCACATTTATAAGGCGACAAGCGCTTTTAAAGACCTTTCAATTTGTCATACTCGAGGAACGATTGAAATTTATCGGACAAGTGAGACGGAAAAGAAGTCATTTTTCGAAGGGAGCGTGTATAACGAGTATCGTTTCATTAACTACGCATATTAAACAACGTACGAAGAAGAATAATTTCATAATGCAAACGACCAACGATTCAAACAAAAGAAAAAAAGGCGACAAGTAACTCACGTTAAGGGTTCAACTACTAGGTACGGAATAATTAGGGCTGTGGTCTAATAAATAACAAAGAAGAGAACTATTTAACTCGAAGAAACAAGACTGTTCGAAGCGACGAAGTGAAACATAGGAACAGCCTACATACAACCACGATGCATAAGAATACAGCAGCGCCGGGGGTTAACATATACAATCGTGTACACATATCGTTTGCAGAACTGCCAAGAGAAAAAGTTGGTCGCAATTAACCAGTCGATCTATCTATTCATCTATTTATCGATTTGTCTGTCTATCTATCTACCTATCTACCTATCTATCGATCTATCTGTCTATCCATCCACTTAATCGTGTCCATCTGTCAGTTAATTAGTCAGTACGTCCGCCAGACTAGTATAGTTATGGCATGGTTGGTAGTAATAATGTTTACAGGGTGCCCAATGCTCTCTTACAGTATTTGGATAACCCTGCAACTGCACATACAAATATATATATGCAAATATCTATTGTGTATATCATATCCGAGCCACGAGACGAGCGTCGCTCTCCGAGGAAAGAGAAAAACAAACGTGTGCGCTTGCAAACGCCATCGACTTCACGATCGTTCTTATGTACGCGAAGTATTATACATTTGCGCGCATGTGTGCGCACGTCCTGCGTGCGATTATAAATAGATCGCATGCAGAAAAAGGCACGATGCGGGCATTCTTATAATGCTTTCTGCCTACGGCTGGAACTTTGTCAAAACATTACTGACAGTGTGGTGCAGATAGTATTACGGAAACTTACGACACTATACACTTACAACCTTGTTTTTTTCCATCTTTATGGAAGAAGATCAAAACACGAGAGATAGAGAGAGAGAGAGAGAGAGAGAGAGAGAGAGAGAGAGGAGGAGGAGGGTGGAATGGGGGGAGGGAGAGAGAGAAAGAGAGAGAGAGAGACCGCAATTGTTGCCCTGTATCGTCTCTCTCGTTACCACAAAATGTCACTTTACTGCTTGCTCTTTCTTGCTTTCTTTCTTTTTTTCCTTCTTTCCTTCTTTCGTTTCTTCCCATTACTCTCTTACTTTCCGTTGACTAATGGCTTTTCCCGGCTGTACTTTCGTTGAAAAATTTAGAATGGGTCTACTATGGCTCAGATATGATTGGCAAGCAATTTGAAAGTGGCAATGTGTTCGGATTACAGGACTACGTTAGTGTAAGCGATGGAATTAATATTAGACACATGTAATTAAGGATCGATAGACGGATTCGAATGCACTACAACTTCTTTCCCCGCCCTCCTTCACTCGCATTCTCACTTTTATCGTTCTCTCGTTCTATTTCTCCCTCGCACTTGCCCACACATACACACGCACACGCGTACATAATCACGCTCTCTCTCTCTCTCTCTCTCTCTCTCTCTCTCTCTCTCTCTCTCTCTCTCTCTCTCTCTCTCTCTCTCTCCCTCCCTCTCATTCGGAGTTATCATTATAAACACTATATTGATAGTGCACTGTGCATAAAGTACGCTTCGACAACGTGCACAGTGCACAGAAAATCATACATCCATCACATATAAGTGTGTGGAGGTGGGGGTAGGAGGTTGGGAATTACGCACGTGTCATGAATACAGACAGTTACGCAGGTGAAAGATGCTATGTATGCACTGAGACACGCCTTCAATATATGTACACATGTATGCCTGTAAGTATACTTACACTAGCAGTTAGCAGTAAGTTAATAAGCGCTCTTATTAAACGATAAAGTGAGCAGGTTGTTTGGAGTGTGTAAAATGGATAATGTAATGTACTTGGGAATATCCGCGAACACTGTGCCACAGTCAAACTACCGCTGATGTGTGTATAAATGTACATGAGCATATGCATATGTATGGCGTAGGTACATATGTATACGCGCATATACAGGCACACACACATACGTACACGAATCATAATCATTAAAAGTAATAATGATTCAAAGAACGGAAACGACTTTAGAACGATTAAAAAAGGCGACCCACCGGTTGAGGCTGCCTGCCTCTCCCTCTGGCAGGTGGTGGAGGCGGCGCGTAATCGAAATAGTAATCTTCGTATCGATAATAGTCATCGTAATATGGATCACTGTAGCCACCTCGATAATCCCCATAACCGTAATAGTCGTAATCATAATCTATAAAAACACACATTACAAATAGACCCAAATTTAGCCACGATATATCCAATTGAAAACTTATTCAAAACTAATACTTGTGTTTCGTATAAGAAAAGGCATGCCGGGAAAAGATGGTTTTTAAAACTCCAATAATAGAATTTAAGAGAGGAAAAAAAAAGAAAAAAAAAACAAACGAAAAAGAATGTATGCCCGAATCGTGTGACAACTGTTACACGAGAATAAACCATGAAACGGCTCGTGAATACATATACTATAATATATTATGTATAATCTATTATAATATATATATGGGTGTATTTAAATAATGCGCGCGCTTGTGTGCGTGCGTGAGTGTGCGTGTGTGTGTATGCGCGTGTGTGTGTGTATCTGTTCCGTTTCATTACGATACTAATATAAAGAAAAAAATCTTGACGATGATTACCCTACCACCATCACGTATCCTGATAGATTCTACGCTTTGTACGGACCATAGAAACTTTCTTTTCGATACTTTCGATTCGAATCTCTCTGTTTCCTTCGCACAAACTTTCGCATATCAGAAATGCATGTCCAAAACGATCCTTCGATTACCGAAGCGTATCCTTTTTACGGTTTTCGATGATCCGATAGCGTATACGTTCAACCTTGAGCGTAATTGAAGAAGGGAAAAAAATACACAAATCTACGGACATGGGTACTCTCTACTATGTTCCACTCATCATTCAGCATTATCTTACCTATTTCCATGAGAGCTGTAAAGAGATTTCTTCAATTTATGATGCACACAAACGAAATTAACAAAATTAACGAAATTCACACGACTACATAAAGTGGGATAGATCAAACATACCAGAGAAAAAGAGCGAGAAAGAAAAGAAATTAAGGACAGGCTAGACGCATTGAGAATGTGTGTGACTGTACACTGCCACAAATTAAATCTCACTAGTACGTAATACGTAAATACAAAACAAACAATACGCATGCAGTTATTTGTCGGTGAAATACATACATAAATTAAATATGTACATATGTATGAGTGTATATCGGACAAAATACAGCACATATACATATATACGAAAAAGAAAACAGGTGTCACAGGAAGTGGTAGTGGTAGTGGTAAGGTGCTCTTATTACAATGTTAAGCGACACATTACATAGATATGCGTAAATATGCATATGTATGAAAGTGTACGGAAGGATATTGTTAAAATATTTCATCGTTCTATAGGCACGCGAGTCTGCGCCCAAAGTGTCTCGTACACGTAAGTGTTACACGATGGTCGGAGGGAACAATAGTACAAAAAAAAAAAGAAGAACAAAAAAATAAATAATCGATAAAGACCGGACACGTAGTAGTAGTAGTAAAGTAGGCTCAGACCAAATTTAGTTTACCAACTGAACAACTAATACAGATACTGCACGAATACCAGTATTCGATTTAATAAAAGGGAAAGTTCCATCATCTGAACACTTTCTCACTACAACCTCGCGATACAACTTTCAATGGAAATTAATCGACGGAGGGGAGAATTATTCGACTCTAGCAGCGAGCAGAGACTCGCAGTATGTCGCGCGTTGCACATGTCGGTCTACGGCGAATATTTGTCTCGCGATCCGTTGACCGCGGTGAAGAATAAAATGTTCCACGTCAAGTATGAATATGATGGTACGGTTGTTTGTAATTGGATACGTTTGCGCTTATGAATAAATCCTCTCGTGATGCGTGTAAGCGGAGGTATGTAGTGAGATAGTGATAGATCCCCAAAAGCATGCGGGATATCTGTGCTGCGTAACATTACCATTACACTATCATTATCGTTATCGTTATCGCTATCATTATAAATGATTCAACAATGATTTGTGTTTACTTAAATCTGAAAAATAAAACGTTAATGTTTTAAATCTAACGATAAATTCAACACGGCCAGTTGAATCGTTTCTCCGTTGTTCCGTCGAGATTTATCAATTTCAGAACGCGATCGCGTGATCTGTACGCACGTGCGCATATCAACGAAACAAACGGCACGAATGGAAACGGAGAACTGTACACTCGAATAAGTGAATGCGAACGTTATGGTCTAAGCCTAAAGTGAATAGAACGGCCGACTGCAAGGATAGAGAAAATTCACTATAAAACGTTATTTTATTGGAACAGGACGGAAAATATGGACGTGGACGTGAACGTGAACGTGTATCCGAACATTCACGTACACGTGCACGTTATGTGTTTGCCGATGTATCGTTAAAGGAATGACGGTGAAATGCGATCAGAATGTAATACATGTATATAGAATTTCTGGGTGAGAATGTGATCTAAATACATAGTGCCAGCAAATAAATCGCGATGAGTAAGTAAGTTAATCGGTACTTACCATAATCACCTCGTCCCATTTGTCCTCGCATACCTGCGCCAGTACCTCGGGGGCCCTGGCCTGGTCCACGAACTGGCATTGGTCCCACGATCATGCTCGGATGCGACGGAGAACTTCTGAATCAGGAAATACAAGTGCCTATATTAGTGGAGCATCTCCGCAATAATAATAATAATAGTTGAGATCGTTACGACTCAGGCATATACGGAAGTTTGCTTTTAATTATTATAGGGGAATCGCGACTTACCCCGTTCGAGCCTGCAACAACTGCATCATTCTTCGCTCTCTGGCACGAAGCATTTCCTCCTTTTTCTTTTTATCAGATGGTGGTTTTGCTAGCGACACTTCTATGTGAGAACCCCCGATTTCCTTACCATTTAATTCGTTCATCGCCTACAAACAATAAGAAAATGTTAAAAACCAATTTAACATACGAAACCCTTAATTACACTAGTTTATAGCCATTTTCTGCGGCAGATGCCACTATTTCTTTCTTATGTAAAATGGCCATATCGGTCATTCGCAACACGAGATATTCGCGATTAAGTGGGACCACCTTTTTGACAGACAGTAAAAAATTCACCTGTCGATATCTCGACAACGTATCTATAGTAAATTTTTCAGACCTTATTTTCGAAATCAGCGGGCCATTTTACTTGCGAAAAAAATAGTGGCATCTGCTGCGCAACATTTTTTTTTATTTTATAAACTAGCGTTATCAATATCATTATCAGCATACCTTAACGGCATTGTCTCGTTCTTCGAAGTGTACGAAAGCGTAGTCCTTGATCTTTTTCACTCTTTCGATATTACCATACTGCTCGAAGCACTCTTTCAGTTTCTCTTCCGAACAATCTTGCGTCAAATTCTTTACGTATAACACGCGCACCTGAAACACAGAATTTTTGGTACAGATCGGTTTGCTACTTTATCAGTAAATTTCTCCCTTTCGAGTAACGTCTGTCGCTTACTTTGGACATGGTTTGCTCGTCGGGCTCCTCTTGCGGGTCTGCCCAATCGACTATGATATCACAGCCCCACACCTTGATGCGTCCCGTGCTCAGTCTTCGTTTTGCCAAGGAAGCTGCTTTATGAGATTCGTATTCTAAGAAGCAAAAACCTCGATTTTTCTTCTTGTCATCCGGTGAACTGTAGATAATCACCTCGGTCAGGCCAGCTATACGATGGGGAAATTATACAAAACAAATCAGTAAAACTTGTCAGAGTGTCGAGCGTATAACGCGTACGTACATCTACTGTAAACAAACAAATCGGGAGAAAAGTTGGGAGGGGGATAAAGCGGGAGAGAGAGAGAGAGAGAGAGAGAGAGAGAGAGAGAGAGAGAAAAAATAAACAAATTTCCACCGTCGAGACCTAAAGAATGAGTCTAGGCAATTGTATTATGTAATTTGAAGTGTCACAAATTGCACGGGCAAAAAAATCTGTTACTCGTTAAATCAATTATTTACGCCATTAATATTTCATTTCTCTTCGATATAATAATATAGAATGCGATCAAAGATACCAATCTGTATGATTCTATCACACATACTAGAGGATGTTTACGATATTTAACAGAAGAAAAATCCAAGGATAAAGATGCAAAATGGAAACAAAGAAAAGGGAAAGGAAATCACCGTGTAAATTTATCATTTACTTTGCTAAATTCAACGAATCGTGTGAGACATGAAAAATATCAGAAATATAACCACGCGGTAACGCTTCAATGACCATTAAGAAATGACCAATTATTTCACTAAAGATAATAAATTTACAGTACGATCAAGAAGGGAAGTAATTGTTTCCGTATTACAAGTAGTTGTTGACTTCACGTAAGCAGCAGTCAGAGATATTCTTCCAACTTTCTACCACTAATGCACAATGTGTACCTAAGAGTTTGATTCAAGTAAGCCAAAATACGCGATTGTTCACGGCTCTTGTCATCACATTACCCAACTCCCAAATTACATTTCGTATGCATACATGCATACATACACACATACAAACAGGCATACATATATACATCCATCCATCCATCCATTCATTCGTTCGTTCATCCATCCATTCGTCCATTCATCCATCCATGTATCCATACATACATACATGCATACATACGGGCGTGTGTGTGCGTGTATGTAATGTGGATAATACATCACGTAGTTCGTCAATACATTATTAAAGTCTCAAACTTTTATATTCATTGAAAAATATTCTAATTCTCGAATGGAGAATTCGATTCACAACTTTAACTCCTTTCCCTCTCTGCGTCCCTGTTTGTCGCAACCGATATTCGCGTCCGCGGTACTACAAACGTACCGCGAGCGAGGGTCACTTTGTGACTAACGAGATAACTCTGTGAAAATCAAAAATTCGTACCATAAGCGAGGGGGGTGTTTTTCAAATATCACACGAAAACTATACACTATAATTCCGAACCAATGCACTAGTTTAAGAGAAATCAGTGAATACTTTTATAGTTAAGTGAGAAATAAAATTTGAAGTTGTCACGACGGCAAGTTCTGACAATGTTTTAGCGTATACATAACACAGGAAAATAACGAAGTACACAAAGTTATCCCCGCTTACTGTATATTATTGGAAAAATACTTTTCCCATAAGCCAGGGCTTTGTCTTTCGGTTGCACGTGACAGAAATATTCAAAGCGCATAATCATACTGAGCAACTTGAATGAATTTCAAGGGAAGCATGGTTCGTGTATAGTGTGCAGTATATAGTTTTCTTATGCCTGAGCTGCTCAGTGTATAAGCACTGTTATCCAATCAAGAAACACGCGCGAATGCACATTATAGATAGATAGGTAGATAGATAGACATAGAAAGGGAGGGAGAGAGAGAGAGAGACAAATAGAAATTATCCTTATTCAATGACAGAGGTGTTTTGCGATCATAATGTTCTACCGTAATCATAATATGCATACGCGCATGTTGGTCCACGTGACGTTGTCACGTTATCAGTCTCCGTATATACGTACAAGTACGTTTCTTAAGAAGGTCAATTTCGCATTTAAAACAGACTTTTCCGTACAGGAGCTTGAGAGAAAACACTCGATAACGTCTACTGCTAGACCGAGGACGGTAAACGTATTCTGCTATCTGGAGAAATCTTAATCGCTTGAAATATCGAATGAATAATATCAAATTAATTGAACGACTAACTTTATCAGGGTTTAAAGTGTGTATGTAAAGGATGTGGGAAAGATAGTAAACTTTGCCGAATGCAATATTAAAATATAGTCGTGTTATCGTTTCAATGAGAAAACCACAAAAGTTTGTGACCAACATGAAAGCAAACTCGTTAAGCAAAAATATCTGGAACAACCGTCGGAAGAAGAATTTGCAAAGCTGAATTTCTGCTAGAAATCAAAATCAAAATCAAAATCAAAATCAACACCAAAATCAAAACCAAAACCAAAAGCAAAACCAAATGAACGCCGTTCTACTAATTCCCGCAAATTATAATCCTCGAGAAAGTCTGGTAATCTTCACCATTGTATATATCCGGTGTACAATTTATACCGCAGGCTCGGTATCATTTGCAGTTCCGGATATCGCGCATGGTGGATCGTCTTTCGACAGGACCTTCTAAACGCACCACGGCACGGCATACGACACCGACAGATACCAAAATATATACCAATATACCGTTAAAAAGAATAATTACCATGCTATTAGAATCGACATGCATTGCAGTGATTGAACCACGAATACACAAAAGGTTGACAGTATGAGAAATCATAACACCGCGCTCAAACGCTTCTCTGTGTAAAAACAAGGTATGGGATATACTTTCCCCCGGTTAACAATAATTATATCTGTAAGGCTACTCGAACAATTACTTCGCTCCTAAATTGTTATTCGATTAATCGCCACCATTCTCTGCCCTGTTCTTTCGAACATAGTTCTCCTCTCCTTCCTCTCAGTTTAAAAGCTGGCACATATATATACATATACGTACATACATATACAACGTTACATGTAAGCAGCACTTGCGCGCACGTGCGTATGTACGTGTGCATATGTATGCACGGGCAGTCGTACATATGTATAGACGTATATCTGGCACCCAGAGGACAACAAGGCATCCGACGAGGATGAGAAAGTCAACAAACCGGCTTCCGTACAATACCAGCGACAGTTATAATCGTTAAAACCACTCGGATGCCTCGCGTCACCTTTTCTTCGAGGGATTTTATATCTTCTACGTCAACCACCTCGTACCTTGTAAATCTAATATCACGATTCCACTTTGTTATTTCTCATTTCCTTATCCTATCTTCCTCTCTGTGTCCAGACTTTAATATTACATGCAACAATACTATGCAAATCACACAGAAAATGTAACAAGAACCATACACATTCGCTTCAATCACTCCGATCGACCTTGCACCGGTCGGTGAGCAATGTAAATGATGTAAATCCGAGAACACGACACATTCGAGGAGCGAATAGAACTTTCCCGCCGCGCGCCGAGCAGAACGTGGTATTTCCGCCGCGGACGCGGTAGCCGGTACACGCGGCGCCCGATATACATACTGTGTACCTTAAAACACGCTGTCGTACCATGTACGTTTCTGACATATTTATGCGATGCTACGCATTTCCGGCGCTTTCTGTACTCCCTCGCTTACTCTCCGCCACTCATCGCCACTCTTCGTCACTCTTGTTGCGATTTGCAATTTCGTGTGTCCCAAAATCAATTCGTTCGGGTCAAAAACTTTGCTACATCCACATACAAGAAATAGTGGACTGTTCGAGAGGGGGGGTGGGGTGGGGGGTGGGGGGCAGGGGGTGCGGGCGGGGGGAGACAAACAAAAAGGAAAGGGAAAAGTGTATCAGACAACCACTCTCTCTCTCGGGCGCGCGCGCGCGCGCGCGCGCGGACGTCGCGGAACGGTGACTGGAGTGCTAAAGAGTGAAGGGAAGAAAGAGATAATTTTTTTTCCTTAAAAAATAAAAAAAATAAAACAGGAATGCGGTTGAAATTGGGGGAGGGGCCTAGAAAAGCAAAACAAAAAGAAACAAGAGCATGAATGAGGAAAATTCGCGTTTCGCGTGTACGGACATGTATCGTAAGAAAGTTTCCTCGACCGTGGGACACAGTTTAGCAGAGAACACCGTTAGTCAGTTACACGGGTATCTTTTTCGTTAGAAAGTGAATAAGTAGAGAAAAAAAAAAAAAACGATGGGATCATAGAGTGAAGAGTCGGAATTAAAAAATACATTTCGCTGGGATTACGTGGCGAGAACACGTACGAAACGTCCGTAGTGGCGTAAAGATCACAATGTTGCGTGTAATATCAATTTGAAATGAAATTTTCCAGGCTGATAATGATACAATAGGGGCCAGGACTTAGTCCACCTGACACCACCTCCGTCTGATTACGAAATCAAGGGGGGGGGGGGGGATAAAAAACAACCGATCGTTAACAGATAAAAGTTTTGTCCCACCATCTTTCCCATAGAACTTGCTTTGGTAACTGCTTTGCAGATTTAAGGACAATTGTCAACTTACGTGCGTGCTTTGTAAATTCTTCGAACAAGTCATCTCGGTCTCGATTCTTTGGAATATTTCCCACAAACAAGCGGTGATTGTTATAAGATACGGTAACACCAATCTTTTTCCCATTCCGAATCTCATAATCATTCAGCTGTAAGAATAATGTGGAAGGAGAGTGCCAATTAAGCTTGCCTTTTACAATTTCACCTGCTTATTGGCTGTCTGAACGTGGGATTTCGTAAAGCGACCTTCAAGGAGATTTGTACATATCGCACGGAGAAGGTCGGGGGTATAAGCGAAAGTTGACCGAGGATTCGTGGAAAGTGTATCTACCATGGAGGCTAGAACCAGGAATACTGAATACGGTTGATGAACAGGTGGGTGGATGGGTGGGAGTGCCTGTCCGTTTGTTAGCGAGCCAAACGCCCCAGCGGTCCACGCAAATCTCCCATATCCCCATGCTCGAGGCCCAGTCACGAATCGTGGGTGCTAACGTTTCACGCGCGACTATTCGTAGCTACGCGGGGCAATGCGCGAGCGCGCGGTTCTTTACTCAACATTATCAAATCGTTTCTGACGATCCTCGAGTTTAATCGTAACGATAACAGCAACGGTGGCCGTTACGGTGCAACGGCAACGACGATGGCGACGACGACAACGACAACAGCAACGACAACGACGACAACTATAACGATGATAATGATGACGATGTCGATGGCGATGAGCTGATGAGAAGATGACAATGACGCTGATGATAATAATAAACGTGCTCTATTGCTTTCACATTTTCCCTTTCTGAATGGCAAAAACGAGAACGAAGGTATAGATCTACAGGCGAGGAACTCGACGAGTCGACCATGAGATGTGTAAGATCGGGATTCGGACGAAGCGGAGCGAGGCGGAGAGGAGATGAAAAAGATAAATAAGAAAGAAAAGAGGATACGGGCGGTGAGGGCGCTAATGGCCACGGTGATGGGAAAATTGGTAGTGACCGCGGTGACTATGGCAATGACGACAACCGTGGGAAAAGGGGACGAAGGGGGAGGAAGGCGCGGGCGAAGGAACGCCGTGAATATAAGTAGGAAACGAATAACTTTTAAACTCCACCTAAATATGCGAGGAAAAGAAGACTTGGACCAGAGAGGTGTTACTGTTCACTAATAAACCGAGAGGCAAGGAGCTGACCAGAACTGAAGGTGCCACAGGTTATCGCAGATCGCACGGTCACACACGCGTGATCGTTTGCCTTTTTTTCTCTTGGATGCTCCATACTTCCATACCATCTACAACCACTACTTAAAAGCTACCACTCTTAAGTTACAATACAGGTAGACAGGTAGGTATAGGTAAATAGGTAGGTACACACGCCTCGAATTCACTTTACCTGTTAATTTACCAAATTCCTCCAAGATCTCCTCTTTGCCTTTTGACTTTGGTATGTTCCCCACGAAAAGTCGTAGATTAGGAACGCTAATGTTTACTTTCAGATTCTTGCCGCGCTTTATTTCGTGATTATCGAGCTGTGGGATGAAGAAAACAGACACATGCCTAATATTGTTCCAATGAGATTCTTCGTATTTTATGTAATTACGACAAACAGGAGAATTTAGGAAAAATTTTTTTTTTCTCTCAAAATGTGCAATTTAGTGAAATGATTAACATGGCTTGGTTCCATGAAAGCGAGAAAGTGGCATGCGCTTTGTCGCTCGAGTCTTCACAATATAGCAAACCGGCGTTCACGTATCATGTGCTCCTGTAAACAAATTTTAAGCCTACCAATTTTTAAAATTTTGTTACAAAAATTGTCACTGTCCAATGAAGATCAACCAATTATGTAAATACACCCCTAACCAATTAGATCACAAGACTTTATTTTTCATCGTCATTGTTCAGGAAGGTTCTCCACTCCCAATTTTGCCCACTGAGCAAAGAGGAGAGCTGGAAAAAGAAACTCATCCATAGGGATCATAATTAGTGTGTGTATGTATGTCTTTTTTTTTTTATGTATGGTTGCATGTGTCCGTGTACGTGGTCGGTGTATAAGAGAGAGAGAGAGAGAGAGAGAGAGAGAGAGAGAGAGAGAGAGAGAGAGAGAGAGAGACTCTGTGTGTGTATGTGTGTGTGTATTATCACGAGTAGTGGAGCGCGCGAGCGCGCGCGCACGTGCCGTTGCGTACAGATATGTATACATATGTATGTCGTGTGTCTTTACGGATACATGTTCTTTAGGTTTGCAGTGTTTTTCTCGTTGTTATTGGATGTTATTATGTGCTTAAACACGAATCGATGGTCAGGGACATATACGTATGAGACAATTATGTGGATTGTTCCTAACTAAAAACATTGAATCTCGAATTTCGGCGTTACTTTGTATCATTAGTGAAAGAATGCCATGACATTCGCGTCGAAACTACCGGGGAAAAAAAAAGCAAGAAAACGCAATGAACAACATAGAACAAGCCACATGGGAATATGCAAAAATTCGTTCGAAATGTTTAATACAAAAAACATAAGGGTGAAAGAAGAGTAAGTATATTATACGCAAAATGATGGAAATCGCTGATTCTATTTGACCAAACAGATTGAATATCGAAAACAAGGCATACTAATATCCAATGTTGCTCGTTTCGAACGGATATGCTGGCGATAAATAAGAATAGTTAATAAAATAAGCGATAAGTTCTGGCACAATACGAGTACAAAAAAAAAAGAAAAATAGAAATAAAGAAGGAAATATAAACATTTCGAAAGATCACATATTTTGGTAGCAATAACAATTTTGTAACATTTCTAAAAATTTCGTAAACAAAAGTGAAGGGATGTGATCTGTCAATAACAAGATATCGTAAACTAGGGTAACAAAAATTGTACGCTTCACAAACATGTACCTATGTATATGTACGTAACGATAAAGTAACCAAAGAATGTCTACATACCTCTTTAACAGCTTGCTGCGCTGCTTCCCTGTTAGTAAATGTGATAAATGCATATCCTCTGTTGCAACCTGCCATTGGATCCATCATTAGTCTTAAATCCCAAATTTTCCCAAATTGTTCAAACAAAGGAATTAACTCGTCTTCGTACATATCTTTCGGGATTTTCCCACAGAACACCTTTAACAGTAATAATTGCATGTTTCATTGCGAAAAGAAGAAATGGAATGGTAGGAAAATACATATTATCCTTAGAGGAGGAGAATGTAACACCGTATTTTTTACGTACCTCGCAACCAGTTCCAGGTGTAGGACCTTCCCAATTCGGAGGCGGCCCTCCATATTTTCTCTGACCAGTTGTTACGTCCAAAGGGTAACCGGTCCGTTCGAGAATCATCTGGAATATCATTGCTCGTATCGATATCTCTCGGCCGACGTGCGCAACGACGTTAGAAATACGTATATCAGGAAAATACAAGCTTACCTTTATCTTATCCTCGTCTGGTGCTTTTGGAGTTGTACTGGTACCGGTCCCTTGACCAGCCCGACTCTTTTGTCTGTAGGTTTTCATTACGCCGCAAAGATACGCAGATTTGTTCGACACATGTTCTAAATTTGATTCGAGAAATTGCGTGAGTACGTTCAACGCGCCCTCGACAGGAAATTCTTTTAAAGCGTCTAACGCTCTCTCGTCCAGATCCACGTGAGCCAACTTTCCTGTTTTATAAATTTCATCCAATTTTCCAGCTACTTTCTCGTCTAATCCATACTGAATTAGTTTCGCGAAGTCTTCCGTTCTTTCTACATACTCCAATTCTTCTTTAGACTGTTTTTCTTCCATTTTTATTTCCCCATTCCCTTCTGCCATAGCTGTAAAAAGAGAATTTACATTTTTAACTCGCCTGTTTTCAAGAAATAATAAACACGACTTATAATCGCGACAATCTTCCGAATAACGAGATACTTTTCATATTTTATCAATTTTATTCTCAATGAATTTAGAAGATCGAATATACACAAGTTTCTTCGTAGGAAGCATCAGTTTCTGCCAAGCTATTGAGAGAAAAGATTAAGTTTCTTAGATTTAAAAATCACTCGCAATTCATTTGACATTTAGAAGACAAGATTACTTTCAAAACTTGTTAATACATCGTTCGCTCGACGATGGCACTGGCAGATACCAATGCGACTGTATAAGTTGATGTTTCAACAAGTCTGATAAAACCCTTTTTCTTTCGCTATCTAAGCCAATAAGGGGGACATATTCTACACCCTAATGTAGATATGTCCCTTCTGTTAAAGATACTGTCCGCTTAACAGATGGAACAGAAACATCGTATCGTGCAAACGAAAATGGGATGAGAAACATAAATGCAACATATGGAAAGGGGGACAGTAAAATTAGAATAAAAGAAATCTGAGAATTAATATTTCCCTGATATATATTTAGAAGGAAGAATGGAGGTGTACGAAAGGCAGGAGGCGAAACGGAATTTCGCTCCGTTTGAACTCGGAGCCGACTACAGGTATTCATCGCCGACGCATAACGCGCGGAATCTTGCAATTTCCCGCGTTAACGAACAAGCCACGTCGTCTTCAAAATACTACCCCCATTAGTGGATGCAGAAGAAAACGGTAGATAGACCGACTTCTCTAAATTCTACCGACGCTTAAACCCGTGGCAATTGATTTTCCATCTACTCTTTAATCGGAGATAAAAAGATGAGGAAAAAAGAAAATAATCAAATCTGCCGCTGAGAAAAATACTTCGAGGTGCAATAAATGAATTAATGCGTGACATGGGCTTGAAATAATGTATTTTTCTATGTACGAGAGGCGACTTGTTCTTCGGTAGAGACATTACTGATATTTTTTGCGTGTAGCTTGCCGGCCGGCAATGAAACTGCATCCATATTTCTTGACGAATGCGATGCACTGTTGCACTCACAATTAACATCACACCTGCCTTTCTAATTCATGAATTTTCACTCGCGTTTAGAAGCACATTATCAGAGAAGAGCGCCGATTAGAAAATCGTCCGGGTTCTACGGCTGAGAAAATTGCATATACCTTAGAAATTAAACGAATGGAATCCTCCTGCGAGGAAATGGCGATAGACGTCAACGTGATTGCAGACTACGGGGTTCACAAAACGACGCGCAAAGATACGCTCGAACCCAGCGACACGAGTTAGCCATTTTCTTTTGAAGCGCATTCGCGAATTCTGATTGGCCGATGCAAAAACTGAGAAGAAAAAGTTGACCATGCAGTATGCACACACGTACATATAAAATAACGAATCTCACGACTGAGTGGTGCGTACAAAATATTACGTACAGATTACCTATCATGTGCGAATTTCAACCATTCACGTACACTAGAAATTTTCTCTCTGTCTCTCTTTCTCATATACCTCTTCTCCCTCCTGCCGCTCACTCTTGCTCTCCCTTTATATATCTCTTGTTTTTAGTCTCTCCTATGAATAACGATGGGGAATCTCTATTTCTATAGAATACCTCACGCGGAATCTAATAGTGCCTATAACTCTATACAGCCGTGCCGGGCATTTGTACGATTCTATCAAGGAACTATTTACCTACGTATGCATGTATGCATGTACTTGTATCTTCGTTCGCAAGCCGAGTCGTTTGCCCCCATAACTCAAGAGAAACGGCACAATCTGTTGTTAGACATGAGGCCTATCAAAAGGATCGTATTCGAACACACGTGCAAAGTAATAAAATATATAAACAATTACCCAAACTGCTTGTGGCTTTCAATTCTGTTTAAAAAACGATCGTGTGTAATTATAGCGTTCTAATTCAGACTTGTAGTAGTAATTCGTATCAGCAATATCCGAGCATTACGATAATTCTGGTGTATGTGTATGTAGTATATGTGAGATTGCGTGTATATACGTGTGCACAAAGCATTCGGACGACACTGTTTGTCGAAAGACGATAAAAAAGAAGAAAAGGAAAACAAAAAGAAAGAACCACGAAAACATTATCCACGAGCAACGAGTCGGCCAACCGATACCATAACCTCTTAAATGCAACGACACCATGGAAAATAAATACACTCGTAGATATCTATCTAGTGTACATGTATAAACGCACACACGCACATGTTCTCTCTCTCTCTCTCTCTCTCTCTCTCTCTCTCTCTCTCTCTCTTTCTCTCTCTCCCCCTCTCTCTCGCACATATATATATGAAAGAATACACTCCGATTGCCGTTACAAAAATACGAATGAAAGGATTATAAAATATAAAAATAATGTACCTGTACGAATTTTGAAATCTTCGCAAGATTAATTTTGAGGAGAATTTAAGACGGAGCACCAGAATACGTCACAGAACAATCACAATCCTCTAACTGGTATAAAATTCATTTTACAGGTTCCACCGATGCCAAAACGCGTGTTCAAACGGTGACGTGTATATTTCGTTTCACTTTCGCGTTTTATTATATGCCACTTTGTTCTAACGTGCGTGAGAAATTATAAACACTTTGTTGTATAACCAAAGAAGATGCGATGCAGTGAATTTAGTCTTGTAGGCACTCGCAAAGTTCTGATAATATTGCAACAATGACGACGGTAAGTGGAGTAAGCCCGGGCGCAGCGTTTTGATATCGTGTAGTGCCTACATAGCCGTAATGCATAAATTGGACTGTCTCGCTGAAAGAGCGGTGCAGCGGTGCAAGCCCCACAAAACCAAACCAGTTTCCTCGCTCGCTTACTTGCTGCTTTCGCCACGATCCAATCCGATTCAACCGCTTACCTCTCTTCGCGGTATATGAGAGCCCCGCCTTAGTCAGGCGCGTCGCAACACTTCTTCAGCCCCCTCCCCCCCTCTTATTTCTTCGCCGGGTTTTTCACCCTTTTTACGATTTTCTCTGTCTTCTCGCCCGTTCTTCCTTTTTCTACAACTTCTGCTCTTTTCTCGTAACTAACCTACCACATAGCGCACAACCACTTTTGAACAGCGAACATATACATACGTGTACATATAGTTGACTCGCAAATAAATTACAAGAATTATTCTATCATCTTGACTGTAACTTGTGTATACATATTTTAATACATCTCAGACTGCACATTCGTGCATGCGCTTGATTTAAATATATATGTCGGTAACATAAAGAGATCGAATAAAGATACACATATTTTTCTACGTACAGAGTGTAGGTACTTGCATGGTGAACAGGCGTATAGGTAGACAAATATGTATAAGATATCTTTTATTGTCGTTATTTTTCAAAAAAATATAGAATTACATTTGCTACGAGATAATTACAAATTACACACTCCGTTTCCCCAACTATATGTACTTACATTTACCATGGAATGTAATTGTATTGTCTAATATAAATATCCTTGCAACGTTACATTTTTTATTAGGAAGCTGATAGATCGCAGAAGGTCAACGTGACAGAGTGAAGAAACGGTAATAGGATAAAGTGTGCATATAGAAGGGCGCATAATTTCAATAACTTGAAGGAAAACCATTGAAATCAAACAATTTGTACCGTATTCCGTATAGTTAATTCAGTTTATTGTCGATTATATTTTATATTTATCGCGCAAGATAAATGGTGTTAATCGAAACGAAACCATCAGTGTGCGTGTGTTTGTGTGTTCTTGTAGTTCATTTCTCTTGAAATCCGACGAGCGATGTTCACGGTATGAGAACAGAGAACAGAGAACAGAGTACATACATATAGACAACAGGATACGGTCCTGAATTCAACCGTAAACCGCCTGTCTGGTTGAGCACGCACCCGCGTCCCTTAAATGAGAAGGAGCAACAAGGAAAGATACCGCTTGCACACTCACTTGCAGAAACCTGTTCCTACCGAACTTTTTCCGTTTTCTTAACAATGATTTTTATTCGTCCCAATAGTCTGTCCACTGCAAATAAACTACCAACGCAAAAACTATGCATAATTATTCGTCAATGGGATAGCATTCAGTTACTCTTATTGTTCCCTACTTCTTTCTTTCTTCCTTTCTCTCTTTCCTTTATTTTTACTCTACTCTATCTCGTCTTCTTTCTCGCTTTGTTTCCTTCCCTTCTCTCTATTTCTTTTTCCTCTATTAAGATCCGTTCTCTCTCCGCCCCCTCTCTCCTCCACCTCCTCCTTCTCCTCCTCCCCCTCCTCCACCCGTACGTACTCGCTCGCGCGCGCAAGTCGTTATTGCAGTATGTATATGTTAGAGATTTTAATGCAGAAAAATTCCGGTATTTAATTGAATCATGGATTACACACTGGAATTTGTCCTCTCTTTCTTACGTTGTATTTTACGGAGAAATGAACCTTATTGTTACATATTTTCCACAGATTATCGTGGCGGAAAAATATGTGGCTGAATTAAGAGAATTGCATGAAAGATTGTGAAATTCGTCATTATAATAATATATATGTATACGGAATGAAAAGTTCTGGAAGATTATTTCCCACGTTAATATACCGACAGTGCTGAACCGGGTATCGGAGAAATTTTCTCAGGAACTAAAGCAGGAGGAGCAGCAGCAGCACCACCACCAGTCGCATTAAGGCCTGAAGTAGAAGACCCCCAGCAAGCCGTCTCCCCGAAATACTTGTTTAGCTATGAGAAATTCTCTTTTTTTTCGCAGATAAATAGGGGTGAACCTGTATTGGGACAATAATGCCAGAGCAAGCGGAATACTTATGTAGTCGGGAGAGTCAAACCCCTAGGGGGTCGTTGGACCAGGGCGCTAAGCGAATTACCATAACAAAAGATATTTAAATATTATCTTCTATTAACCTATAGTTTAGTACTTTTCCTTCTTTTTTTGTCTTTCCCAGATGCCGCGGCAATTTTCTTTTTCCTTTTGCCAAGAGAATACATATACTGTTTAAAATGAAATTTCCTTCTATTCTATTTAAAACTTTGAAACGGTGGCAGGTCTTTTCCCGCCACCGCGTCGTACCTACCTATCATGGCGGGTATACCTATAGCTATCAACGGCATAGGTCAACTTGACCGAGGCTAGAGTTGGCTCTAGCCAACGCTCTAGCGTGGATGACGTCATAATGTTTAAGAGTAGCATTTACGAAACGCGGATTGGGTCATCGGGTGTTCACCGAGTTTACTCGTTCCTCCGTTGAACGTTCCGATGCGGTAGCGGTAGCTTGTTGGCTTGGCGTGGGGCGTGGGTGAAAACTGAAGAACGAACGTGGCGTGAAGAAAAGCAAAGACTGTATTCTTCTTTTCTCCTCTTGTACTTGCACCGTTCGTTCGCGTTGCAGTGAATTAGTGAAATAATGTTACGGGTGCAGAAAGATAATTAAGACTTATCCAACGAAAGCCGAGAGAAATGGAGCTAATTGACTGGAAAGTATACGTGACAGTGATCGTTTGCCTCTGCTGTCTGGGCGTTGTCGGACAGTACGAATGGCAGGCCAGAGATACGTTCGATGAAATTCGGTTAAAAATGGACAAGATCAATGAAGAAAACTGTCCTATTCAGCATCTCGGAGATCTTTATTTACCGGAGGACACGGTCTCTCATTTACCCGATATAAAGGACATCAACATCAATCCTGTATTTCCGAACAGAACTGCTTTGCTGCATCTTCACAACATGGCTCTTAGTAGATCTTTCTTTTGGAGTTACATTTTACAGTCACGATTTATACGTCCAGCTATCAACGATACATACGATCCAGGCATGATGTATTATTTCTTGTCAACGGTTGCCGATGTTTCCGCGAATCCGTACATTAATGCTTCTAGTATATATTTCTCGCCGAACATGTCCTATTCCCCATCGTATAGAGGCTTTTTTAACAAGACTATGCCTAGATTTGCTCCACGAACGTTTAGAGCAGACGACTTCAACGATCCGATACATCTGGAGAGAATATCTACGCGAAACACATTCACCGTACAAGATCTTGGAGCATTTCCCGGTAGTAGTCTTAGCCAAGATTATACGACGGACTATTATCGTATAAACGAATGGTAAATAAACGTTCGATCCGCAATGTTTCGGGCAGTGGTTCTTAATTATTTATTGCCTTTGTAATTCTAGGTACAAGAAATGGTTACCGGACAATGTCCAGAGGAGACACGACACTAAAACCACATACCAGGTTGAAATTCGATACGCTAATAATACTAACGAAACATTTTCGTTCCATGGGCCACCAGGTACAGTAACAGTAGCCATTCGTTAAGGGGGTTTCTGGTCGGACGAGGCACTTTCATAGTGTTATTTTGGAATTTTTTTACAAAGAACCCATAAGTTTTATTGTTATTCAGTTTATTGCTGCATGCTTATTGATATTTGAACTATCTTTACTAATTTTGTCAATAGAAAAAAATGAAAATCAAACGCAGTTGACTGCTTTAAAGTAATCGTGAAAAAAGAAACATGGGGTCATGGTGACCATGATTGGACTCGTTCTACTGATCAGAGACAAAAAATGTAAAGAGATTCTTTATTTGTATGCCTTTGGCTATCGTCCCTACCAGAATGATAAAAAGATATTGAAAATTAAGCAAATGGTGGCAGTTTGAAAATTAAGTTTCGATTCTCGCACATTTTTTCAACTTTAAAGGTCTGTGAAAGTTTAAAAGGAAAATATTTTATCATAATTCTGGTAGGGACGATAGCCACACGTGTGCTGATAATATATGCAAAACTTGGACTGAGTTGGTCCAGTCGATCTTGAAATATCATGGTCGCCGATTCGAAAAACATGGTTTGAGAAAATCGCGTTTAAAGTTTACTCAACGTTCGAAGCGAAACAAAGTTGTGACCTAGGAGAATAACGGTCTCTTTGTAACCCAATGATCAATTTTTGTGCTCTGAAAGGCACAAAAATGGACAACCACCCTTCCCCCAGAAAGAACAGTCTACCGAAACTTTGCCGAAATATACTTGCAAGAACAAAACTGTTATGCGTCGCCTGTCCCCCAGTGAGCGCGCCGTATAGACACCTACCTATTCTGCACCCTGTAGCTCTGCAAATATTACGAATTGGAAAGAACCCTTTTGCACACGTATTGCACATATAATATACCAGTAGAAAATGCAAAAAAAATCGATTTTTTTCACCCGTCAGACCAGAAATCCCCCTTAAAGCTAAAAGATCACTAACACGACATCTTTTATACAGGCGCGGATGAATATCCTGGACCTGTAAACTGGACCAGACCATATTTCGATTGTGGTAGATCGAATCGATGGCTCGTGGCAGCAGTTGTGCCTATCGCAGATATTTACCCAAGACACACAGGATTCAGACACATCGAATATCCAACGTACGTACACTTTAATGAACCGAATGGAATTGCTAGAATAGCGTTATATCGATTGTTTTAGATATACCGCCATATCCGTAATAGAAATGGATTTTGAAAGAATAGATATAAATCAGTGTCCTAAAGGGAAAGGGAACAGCGGACCAAACAGATTTGCAAATACTACAAGATGTAAAACAGAAACTACCGAGGTATTGTTATATAGTTACCGTTCTATAATATTGTCTTAGCCGACACTTTAATTTCTACTGTGCGCGCAGTGCGAACCGTTACAAGGTTGGGGTTTTCGAAGAGGAGGGTATCAATGCAGGTGTAAGCCAGGTTTTAGACTACCGACTGTAGTACGGCGTCCGTATCTTGGAGAAATAGTAGAGAGGGCAACTCAAGAACAATATTATAATGGGTTTGATTGCACTCGGATAGGTTGTAAGTAGTTTACCTACCTTCTCCCCTCCTCGCTCTAACATTTCCGTATCGTACATTGGTCGGCCGTTCACTTTTCAGGGATTCATAAGATGCCAGTAGAATGGGCAAAGGCAAAGCCACATGTCCGAGAAAGATATCTCCAACAATTTTATCATTATAGGAATTATTCCGTTGGGCCAGAAGCATTGAAATCTGAGAAAGTAAACATAGACCAATGTGTTAAATTTATCTTGAGCATAAATTCAAAAACTTGCAAAAGGTGCGGTTTCTATCTGTAGCGGTGTGCTGTTGGAATGTCGAGATCGGGTAGATTGTGATAATTGGATGTATAAAATTACAGGTACACGCAAGAAGATTTAACGCTGCGCGGAGATATAGGCTTCGGTGCCCAAGAATTCTTTGAAAACGAAGCGAAAATGGCCACTAGATTGGCAAATTTTATTAGCGCCTTTCTACAAATCTCTGACCCTCATGAGGTCTATTCTGGTAAAAGGGTAGCAGACAGGCCGCTTACAGAGGACCAAATGATCGGGGAAACGCTAGCTTTAGTTCTCGGAGACACCAAAATATGGTCCGCTGGGACATTTTGGGATCGTAACAAATTCACAAATAGAACGTTCTTCGCGCCTTACGCTTATAAGACTCAATTAAACACCCGCAAGTTCAAAGTCGAAGATTTAGCCAGGCTTCACGGTGCAGGTAACGCTAATTCCAAACTCCATTCAAGTATAATCTGAATCTGAAATCTAATATACATATGGATGATATGCTTACAGACGAGGTGTATACTAAACGGGATTACTTCCAAATACTGAAACAAAGATGGGCAACAAATTTCGACGAGCTGGAGAACTATTACATGAAAATCAAAATCCGATACAACGAGACCGGAGAATATCTGAAGAAATACGAGCATTATCCGAATTCTTACAGGTATATATCTCTTATAGTTATCTTTGTGAACGAGAACTCTTGCTACGAAATTTAAAAGAATTTTAAGACATCGAATTTACTACGAGGAACGTATACGCCTAACGGTTAATACTGCTCGGAGTATACCGACATAAAGAGATTACATTTACGGGATCGAGAAGAGCCGGAGGAATTTCATCTTCTAAATAGGATTTATTTTAATGTGTGGGAACAGGGCTGCAAACCTGAACCACGGCCACTGGACAACTCCGTACTTCGATTGTAACGGCAAGGTGAAGAAATGGGTAATTACCTATGCATCCCCATTTTTCGGCTTGGACAGCTTGAAAGAGAAACTGGAATTCAAGTAAGTATTTCTGTCCCCACGGACAACCGGGCAGAATCGTGCTACGTATGTGTATGATACATAAATCGAACGTGAGACACTGTACAAGGATGGAAAAACCAGTTTGATTATAAGGGAGAAGACAAGCGAGATCGCATTTTATATTAAAATAAAATCCTTACAGAGGTGTCGTAGCTGTTACCATGGACCTGCTTCAGCTTGATATCAATCAATGCGACGATGCGTTCTACGCGCCAAATGCGTTTAAGAATACCCACAAGTGCGATAGGAAAACATCATACGTAAGAGATATCTTAGATTTACCATCCAAGTACTTAAATAATCATGTTTCTCGTTTCTTATCCCCGTTGCCCCTTTCTTTCTCTGTTGTTAGTGCATGCCTATTCTTGGCAGAGGTTTTGAAACTGGCGGTTATAAATGCGAATGCAAGCAAGGCTTCGAGTATCCGTTCGAGGATTTGATTACGTATTACGACGGCCAGTTGGTAGAAGCTGAATTCAATAATCTAATCAACGATCAAGAAACTAGGTAATTGAACCGCAATACGTACATACATTCATACAAGTGACGTTGTTTGATGTTTGTTTCGCAGATACGATATGTTCAAGTGTCGAGTAGCTGGTGCATCATCGACCCAAGTTAATTGGATATTGCTATTTGTGTCGACAATGGTGTATTATTTGATTAGAAGCGAATAATGCCGTTACCTCTGCCCGTGCAGATAGCATTTTAAGTTTCGTGAACTCGCGATAGATTAGCAGTATTGTCCGTCCAAATGCGTCCAAAGCCGTCCAGTACGTATATGTACGATCCCTTTTTTAATTGCTATACTTTATATATTTTAACGATCACATTCATTTTAAAGCGTTTTACTTATAATCCATTGATATTATAAGAGAATAGATACATATTACATATACATATGTATATATTTTATATCCTATATTATTTTATATATGACTGTATGTATGTAGAGTAAGTACCATAGGTCTGATTTAAATATGTACGATGCGTTTAAGTTGTGCCAGCGACCAAGAGAAAATAATTATATTTGTCTCTTTAAATCTGATATTATCTCGAATCGATAGCATTGCTCGGAATGCAAACTGTAACATACGTTTCTACGCAAATTTTCTACTTTTTATATTACGATAATGATAATAAATTGTAAATATAAATATTCCAGACTGTTTCTCGTTATAGTTTAATCCCTTTCTTTTTTTTTTGTACTGTACAATTTACATACGCATGATCGATGGAAGAATTGTGTTATCTTTATCAACAGTTTCTATCCATGTACATTATTTGCAACTAAATTTCTATTTTAGACACAAGCAGCTGTTCTTTTTATTATTATTATTGTACATGTACATTTACATTTACATTTGCATCTCATCCTAAAACTAACATCATACTATACTTGTTAAAAGTAGACACATTACCGAATAATAATGATATTACTAGGATATTCTATCATTCCTTCTTATCTGTAAAGTGATATTTAATGAATCGGAAACCCTGCGTGATCTGCGCGCCTTCGTTAACAAAATGACAGGCAAAGAGAAGCATATTCCTTGGTTGGACCTTGAATGCAAATCGCATGAACATTGCCGAATATAAGCATAAAGCTGAAAGAAATTAATAGAACAGAGTATTTTGTGAACGTCGATAGATGGACGGTGATTTTATTAGGGATATTCTTAACGATAACTGATTCGCCGTGATTTGATTCACTGATTTCACCATAACTGATTCACTATATTACTTTCGCTACGCGTTACTTTCGAACAGACATTTAGGTATCGGTTCGATACTTTCTCTGAAATTGCTTTGCAAGTGTGAATTAAGCCATTCGGCCATTTGCGTACTTATGACAATGAATATTCTTCGCTCTTTCAGTCATTTTTTATAGACACTGCGGATAGTATCGCCCCTGTTCTATATATGTATTTATGTAGAAGTGGTAAGGTGGAAAAGTGGAAAAGATATTTTAATATTTCTCAAGTTTCCGTGCGATCTTATAGCTATATCGAATTTATATCGGTGAAAGAAGCTGAATATGATTATGGATAATCGATGATCGCATCTGGAAATAATTGTATAGTTAAAATTAGAAAACTAACCAAGCGTCATCTTTCCACTAATGTACTTGGGATCCCTTTGGATATCGGCAATTGCAGCAATTGGAATCCCCCAATTAGCTACGGGTCCCCAGAAATGTGTGCTAAAAATAGAAACGCGATTTTTAAATATTCAAATCGCTTGCAATTTAATAAGTATGTACACGTAAATATATAAATAAATATTAAAGAATAACGAGTAAGCGTGATACGAGGTGTACTCCATATACTAAATACATCCGTGTATGCATGTGTATAGAAATTTTCCGGTGGCTTGCCTCATAAAATATTCTCGAGTTTCTTTACTCGATAGGAGTTTCCTAATACGATTCATTCTGACGATTCTTTCTTTTCCTTTCGTTTCTTCAAAGAACTGGCTTTTTAAAGCAAAGCAAACGAGAGATATATGTACTACTGTACAATCACGTGCATACAAGCATACGTGTACTTATATATATATATTTATATATATGTAATATACACTTGGAACTCTTGGAAGCGGGCGAAGCGAAGTAACACGAAGTAACTTGGAACGCATAGGCATAACGTGCCTGGTGCCGTGCGAATTGCGATCGATCTAAATAGTTACATAAACGATCAGCATAACGAAATATTCCTCCAAGTACTCAGCGAAAAACATTCGATGCTCGATACAGGCTTCCCGCCGTGTGCACGAGAAACACTTTTTCATATATCGAATGCATTTTCAGTAAAAGTTGCACACATGCATATGCACGTTATCGGTCAGTGTGAAGTGTTCTTCGTCTCTGACAACGGAATTTTTGATTGTTGAAAAATCGTGATGCGCGCGACAATTTAAACAGTCGTGTATAATTGCAGATTCAGTTGGTCTGATTGGAATTTCAGTACAAACTATTTTGTACTTGCTTGATGGAAGCTCCCGTACACGATACACGATTATGATTTGACCATTCAACTCCACGTACGTATAGGGTAACGCACACAGATGTTGACCCCTATAAAATGGTTGACCCTCTTCCCCAAACAGTAGGAAATACAATGTAATCCTTTTTTATATAATAAAATATATCTATATTTCGGTGGCCCAGATATTTTTGTTCCGAATATAATTATACTTTAATTATATAAAAAAAGCATTATATTATATTTCCTACTTTTCGGGGAAGAGGGTCAATCGTTGTATATGATTGTACGCGTATCGATTGTATCTGTATGCGTTACCCTACCTATGTAGGCATAACGTTGACTTTAATGGCAATGACGAATCGAAGAATCCAACTGTTCGACTCGTAAACTTGTCGTATCGTCTCCACCTACGCACATATACATATATTAACAATCTTGATTGTTTTATTATACATCGTATAGTACACAACGCTACCTATGTAAATCTGAGTAGCTATTCTAATCGAATTCGAGGAATTTAACGTTGAAAATGTTACGAGTAAGTATGTATATGAAACACAATATAGTAATTTCAAGCACGTAAGCGTTAAATAGTTTTAATTTAGAATAATTATCCGAAATATATACAAAGATCAATAAATTTCAATGCTACACAGAACTAAATTGTCTCTGTCCTCTTAGTAATTGGTAATTAGTAATTACAAAGCAGAAAAGGATGTTAGATGTTACAAACTGTACAACCGTATAATTCAAAATCCCTTTCCTCGGACACATGGGTCAGCGGATCTGTATATTATGTTGTAATCCGAATAGATATAATCTTGCAATCGCAAAGATCCTACGATATTTATTTATCAACAGAGCCGAGCTTAATTTAGCATGTAATTAAATCGATGGATATTACATTACAATTATCTATGGATAACATTTAGAAATGAATTATTATATACATGTATGTTTCGTGGTATAAAAATATTTTCTTTCTAATCGATGCGCAACAAGAGGTATCGACTTGTCGATCCTCAAATGTTTAGAGCTTAACGCGTTGTCTGCCAGTAGTTTCTAATTACAACGTATCGTTCCACTTCTATTCGTTCATGTAAAATGTTAATACAATAATGCGATTTGCGTATAAGCGACTACACGAATGTCTGTTCGTACCTATGTACGTAGTATTCAGCCTTATAGTAGGAAGCTTATTAGGTATCCGATCTCCTTACTGCCTATTACATACCGTCGGCGCATGCAACGTGTTAACAGGGCGAGAATTCATTTTTTACAATGTAGGGTATGTAATGGAATGAAAACAGATTATCGGTTCGTTGCAATTAATTGTAAATAAGTAGTATCGTAAACAAGTGCCCGCAAAATCTATTAATAGCCTAGGTGTGACTATATCTGTGGAATAATAATTTCTATGCTTCGTGCTGGTTTCTCACCATTCGTTTACACTTTACAATTTACGACAGAGATTCAAAACTAATGCTTGCTGAAAATTCATATTAAACCTTAACTGCTATAGTGTTTTTTTTTCAAACATAACTAGTATGCCGGGGTCGTAGCAGACCCCAATAAAAAAGGACACAGAAATTTGTAAACTCGACATTAAATCAAACTCTATGAATATTTTGTTCTTACAAGGGAAGATCTCGAACCCGGAAATTCAAAAAAATTCTGAAACTTCGTGGATATGTAGGGGATTTCCTCCTGATTAAGAATCACACCAAGGGGGTGAAATTACCCCTGAAAATTCGGATATTTTCGCATTTTATTTTCTAACTCGAAATTTGCAAACGGTACAAAAAAATCTCCGAGACGAAAGTCTTTTAATTAGATTTATAAAATAATAAATGTTTAATCAAGTGTTCAAACAGTCAGAAAAAAGTTATAAACAAAAATATCAATGTTTTTTAAAATTCGTTGTTTCGCGTGGAATCTGAATTGCTGGTTTAAATATTTATGAAACTGCATAATCCATTTTTTTAATACAATTTCAACCTTTGTGGTATCGCTGATATGTGCTCCTCGAAAATCGAAGGACTTCTAGATCCCATTGTAACGTACCTGAAGCTGCACGACGAGCAACGTTCTTCTAACGTTTATTAGGAAATAATACGCAAGGTGTAGAAAAAAAGTAAGAAAATTTATATACTTTTGTCTCTAATTACACATGGGACAAATATGCCAGGTGGAAATAGAGGAGAAGAAGGGAACTGTTAGATACAACTTATCCTTATTAGAACTTTTTATTTTTAACATAATTATCGAACTTTTCTCTTATTTGCTCACAAGAATTACTTTGAAAACACTTGTGTGGTGTGATTATTACGAATTATTTTTCATGGTGATGAAACGCTTCAAAAAAATACTGAAAACATAGATATTATAATTACCGCATATAGAACAACGAGGTGGATGTATGAAAACTTGTTGTGAAAAATCGAAATCTACTGGATTTTCAAACTGATTTGGTTTCTCAACAATATATCCATTTTTATACCACGCGTAAGCAAACACATCGCGATACTTTGGTGATGAAATTTGATTATGAATAAGAGACTGTACTTTAATGACATTATCCCTTGCATTTAGCTGCATATCGTAATTAAACAATAATACAAGGTCGGAAAATTTTCGTACAACCTTTTTCCATTTCCGGAAACCATATACATCAAGCGGTTGTATCATTTTCAAATAAACGTTAGAAGAACATTGCTCGTCGTGCAGCTTCGGATACATTACAGTGGGATCTAGAAGTCCTTCGATTGTCGGAGAACACATATCAGCGATACAACAACGGTTGAAATTGTATGAAAAAAAAAATGGATTATGCTGTTTCATAATTATTTAAACCACAAATTCAGATTTCACGCGAAACAACGAATTTTAAAAAACATTGATATTTTTGTTTATAACTTTTTTAATTGTTTAAACAATTGATGAAACTGGTACTATTTAATAGATCTAATTAAAAGAAGTAACTTTCGTCTTGAGATTTTTTTTCTATCTCTTGCAGATTGCGAGTTAGAAAATAAAATCTGAAAATAGCCGAATTTTTAGGGGATAATTTCACCCTCTTGGAGTGATTTTGGGCAGCAAAAAAAAATGCGTTGTAATCAGGAGGAAATCCCCTACATATCCACAAAGTTTCAGAATTTTTTGAATTGTCGGGTTTGCGATCTTCCCGTGTTAGGTAACGTATAAAATAATAGAAATGTAAAAAGTTAAACTATTATCATAAAATTAATTAGAAATTCAGTTTACAAACTTAGACAAAACTTTGCAGCGAACTTTGCGCGCTTGGGGTCATAACCGACCCCAGGATACCAGTTAAGGGTTAACGTTGCGTCCACTTAACTGCACCACTCGCAATGCTTTTACCGTTATTGCCTTTCGCACATCCATTATCTAAAATTGCGCATGCAAATTTATAAGAGTAAAGTAATAAATTGTACATATTATAGTATACAAGGACTACTTTTATCGTTATAAAAGATAATCCCTTTGGTATTCATTGTTTGTCATATGTGATGTACAAAAATACTTGGTTTTTCAATCGAGCAACAATCTTCTGTGCTCTGTGCAGTACATAAACCTGATTGCTTTCTTTTTCTACGAATACAAACACGACAAATAGATGTTTATAAACTATCGGATATGAATACAAGTTATATAAATACACATTCTTTTCTTTCCTTGCTCCCTTCCGACTGCCACTGAAACTTTAATCAATCTCATAGCTGATCTATGGCCGGAGACGCCTTGAAAATGTACAAATACTTTCGATAGTTCCCCTTTCCCTTCTGATACTGCTTATACATGTGTATATCGGAAATCCATTTTCGAGGAAAAACATTGCCCAAGTGTTTCTTTCTTCTGTCTTTTACACATGCTTTATTGCTGACAAATAAACGACGTGAAATTAATTTCTTTAAACATTATTAATCTGTTATCAATACAGTAACGTTCAGATACTCGTCAAGAAGCGAGGAGAACAAGCAGACTCTCAGTCTGTACAAGAGGCACTTATATTTTTCCTTCGGTATACAGAGTATGTAAAAGGCACACGGATTAATAACAATTACTTTGTTCAATTTTAAAGCCATCTAAATATAAAAAGAGCCTTAAAACTGGGGAAAGATTTTAGTTTTAGTTCTGGATCAAGTTTGAGTAATATATATTTTTAAGATTCTGATCGTTACTGGTACAGCGAAATACGCTTTTACATCTGTTGATTTTCTAATTAGCTACGAAAGATTAACAATTACAGTTTCTGTTGTCGACGTGTTAACCATATATAAACGGAAAGATTTATTACATATACATATGCGTACTCTCGACTCAGTAATGCAGCGTTTCTCTCCTTCTTCTCCTCCTCCTCCTCCTCCTTTCCTATCGTTTTGGGGGGTAAAGTCAACGATTAAATCCTACGTTGCTTTAGAACGATAGACTGGCTCATTGCAGATTGCAGTACACGCTTATGCGAGTTGGTATGAATTTGAATAACAAATTAACGCGCAGGAAGTTATAACGACTTACATATTACTCTAGACTCCGGCTCTAGATTCTTCGGCGTGCAAAAAAAAAATTGAAACGAGTCAATTAATTGAAAGGTAATACAGAAAAAAAAAGAAAGTTAGAAAATAAAGACCAGACGTAACGTCTCATAAGGACAGTTTTTCAAATGTAATATACGACATACCTATCGTGTCAATTCTCCAATCTTCATTTGTCATTGATATTATACAAATAAACTGTTGTTGAAATCTGTTTGCAGAAATCGATTTCATAAAAAGTACGAACAAATGAAGCACTCGTTACTTGGTTGACATTATATTATTTATTCGCGTTTCCACTTAAATCGTATTTAATCAGTTTTCCATTAAGTAAATCAAAGCTTCCAATTGTTTATTTCTCACTCCCGCGTCGACAATTCGATTAAATTCAACGCGTGTTCATTCTCGAGTATTTAATTTTAATTATATCTAACAGGTCAAAGAAGATGTAAATATTGGTCCGTCAACATATACGAAGTGTATTTCTTAAATTTATAATTCTTCATTTCTTGAAATGGCAGAAAAATATATATATATATATATAAAAACATAAAGACAGAAGAAAGAAAAAAGGAAAGGAAAAGACAGAGAGAGGGGGGGCGAGAGAAAGAGGGGAAGGAAAGAAGGAAAGAAAGAAGGCTTGACGATTGAAAGCTGCATAAAATATGCAATCAACACATTACATTCATCCAAAAATCTATACAGTAATAATTAATATTTAGCAATAATTATTATTTATATTTCTTGTAGCATTCAATGTAAAAAAGAAGTTAAATAAGACTGATACATTTAAAAGCCATATTATTCTAATTATATGCAATATCACAGTACTTGCTGAAACATACAAACACTTATTTCCAATAGGCACGAAAGCCAGTACCAATGAAAATGGCAAGCACAATACCTTTCCTTCAATCTGAATATACTATGTGAGAGTATAGTATATTGCCTAGCCATCCATCACTTACTTTTTCTTTCTCTCGATTGAGGAAACTCATATCACGTTCAATAATTCTATTCGAGATTATACGCGCTTCGCGGTAAACAAATTTGATACTCTTCTTTAAAAGTCGTACATTTTTGCCACACTTCACACAATTACACAAGAGCTATTGTAACGGGAAATCTTAACTCAAGGTATATCGTGCCACGTTGTGACCGTAAAATTATAGCAACTGTATCATAAACGCACGGTAAATGCCCATGAATTTGGAGTTCGCGATTTATATGTACCTAATTCCGTCTCATTATCGTGTAGTTGATTTTTTAGCCGAAAAATCATATAGGTATCTCTGAAAAGGCGATTCCAATGAACTCGTCTTCTATTATAAAAATAGTGCGAGATGAATGAGCGGTGGCAGGGGAGGGGTGGATGCGAGAGCGAGAGCGACAGCGATAGCGAGAGTGGTGATGCGTGTGTGTGTGTGTGTGTGTTTGTGTTTTGGGAAGTGGGTGCGTGGTAGTGTGTCTGTGTCTCTGTGTGTGTGTGCGTGCGCGCGCGCTGGTGATGGAGAAGAAAACAAAAAGAATATGAATAACGAAACGCACGGATATATCGTATTATCGAGTTTAAGGAACAAACGCGAGGGTTCTCGTTTTACGGTGGTGTTTGTTCAGCTCGTTAACATAGTACGGTATTCGTTCACTGACAACGATTTAATAAAGTTCCTTGCGGTACGCATTAATCCAACTACCCGTTGTCGATCCTGAACAAACCCTTTCACACAATATTTACAAGCAATTGTTTCTAATTGAACGTGAAACAATATTGCATTATCTTATCTTTGACACAAATTAAACTTACATACCTACTGTCATACGTAAACAGGACCTTGATTGTCGTTATCGTCCAAACTTATTCGACTAGGATACGCAGGACCACCACCGTCGTCAAAGAAGCGTCTAAAAGTGAATTCAAAGAAACCGTGAAACGGTTTGCCATTGTCCAACAACTCGTCCGACTTGTTAGAATCGGAAGACTCCGAGTTCCGTAATTTATCGGGATCCACGGGGTCAAAGTTACTCGTATCGGTAGGATATTGTATCCGAGGTATATGAGGGGCTACTTGTCGGCGCAGCCCTTTCTCAAAGTCGATACTCGCGAAAAACGGATGATTTTTCACTTCGTCCGCGTTCTTACCTAACCGACGATCCGCACCCACGCAAAGCTTTAATATCAAATCCATACCTTCCGCGGAGAGGTTGGCTTGTTTCGGTATGTGTAGAGTCGTTTCCCAATTAATCACCTGCAACGCAAACAGCGCGCGTTAGTGCGCTACTTCTCCCCGTTCCTTGCGCGAAACTTTTACTTGGCTTCTACTTACTTTGTACTGCGTTTCAGCGGGGGTATTCGCGAGAAACGGTGGAGAGCCGACCAACATTTCGTACAGAATTACACCGACACTCCACCAATCGCACAACTGAGTGTACCCTGTCCTTTGGAGCACTTCCGGCGCGATATAGTTCGGCGTCCCGACCAACGAATGCGCTAAACACCTTTGATGTTCTCTGTGCCTCCGTCGTTCCAACGGCTTCAACTGAATGCAACGACATTCGTTATTCCAGTCATCGGCGGGATCCATAGAATCTTGTTTCCCGTGACCTGTTTTCGTCATAACATTAATTATCTAGATACGAGGGGCAACTTGAAAAGGTAAAAAAAATTTTAAAAGTGTCGAACACGGAAGGCAATTATCGTTCATTTTCAAGTCTGTTAGATTACTAAGCGAGTTACCGAAGGCTGAACAATCTACTTGGATACAAGCTTTTGTCCAGCACTCGGTTATCGGCTATCGGTTATATATATCATCCTTACCGTTTTGTTGATAATATTTGGAGTTATGAGTCCAACGAAATCCCGTACACAGTCCGAAGTCTGTCAATTTTATATGTCCGTCTCGATCGATTAAAATATTATCCGGCTTAATGTCTCTATGAATGAAACCCATTTTATGAACACTTTCTACGGCACACGTCAGCTCGGCAATGTAAAATCTTGCCAATGGTTCTTTGAAAATGCCTAATTTAATCAGTAACGACATCAAGTCACCGCCAGGTATGTAATCCATTACGAAATATAAGTTGTCCTTGTCTTGAAAGGAATAGTAGAGCTTTACTACCCATTCATTGTCAGCCTCCGCCAGTATATCTCTCTCGGCCTTCACGTGGGCAACTTGATTCCGGTTCAATACATCCGCTTTCCTTAACGTTTTCATTGCGTAAAATTGATTGGTGTCGAGTTTCCTGACAAGCGTTACCTCCCCGAAAGCGCCAACGCCAATCGGCTTAATTTTCGTGAACATCGACTTGTCCATTTTCGCTCGCTTCAATCTGATGTAATTCGATTCCTTCTGCGACAGCATTTTCCGCATCTGACACTGCGCCTCCGTACTAAGGCCTATTTTGGCCATTTCCGTTTCCAGCTGTAGACGACGATACAGCCGTTGCTTGTGGGATTTCAATACATTTTCGATGTGCTGTTCCATAAAAAATTTAAACGCTTGAGGAGAATAATTACGAACTTTACAATCCCTGCGCTCTTCCTCTTTCTCTTTACTCATGTGTTTCCGCTCGGGAATCGGAGACTGATGCTTGATCTTGTAAGTGGAAGGTGAACTGCTATCTCCCTTTGCTCCATTATTATCCGGTGAATGGTCGATGTTATTGTTGTTGTTGTTTTGAGGGTTGTTGATGTTATTATTGTTATTACCGCTGTTGCCGCAAACACCGCCAAACCCACTAGCAACGCCGCCATCGCCGCAACCATCGTCACCAGCAGCAGCGCCGAGACCGCCATCGCCGTCGCCATCGCCATCGTCATCATCATCGTCGTCGCCATCGCCGTCACCGTCGCCATCGCCGTCACCATCACCATCTCCATCCCCATTCCCATCCCCATCCCCACCGTCACAGTCACCACCACCCCCACCGCCGATGCCGACGCCGGCACGGCCACGTCCACGGCCTCCGCCTCCGCTACCGCCGAAGCCGCTACCATTGAAGCCGCTGCCGCTACCGAAACCTCCGCCGCCGCCGAAGCCGCTGCCACTGAAGCCGCTGCCGCCAGCGAAGCCACCGCTACTCCCACCGTCGAAGCCGCTACCATCGAAGCCGCCGCCGTCGAAGCCGCTACCGCCGAAGCCGCTGCCGCCGAAAACGCCATCGCCGAAGACGCCGCCGCCGAAGACGCCATCGCCGAAGACGCCACCGCCGAAGACGCCGTCCCCGAAGACGCCGTCGCCGAAGACGCCGTCTCCGAAGACGCCACCGCCGAAGTCACCACCGCCGCCGCCGAAGTTTCCGCTGCCTGCCACTCCGATACTGCCGCCGTCGCCGTCGCCATCCCCGTCTCCATCCCCATCCCCATCGCCGTCGCCATCGACATCGCCATTGCTGTAGCCATAACCATAGCCATAGCCATAGCCGTAGCCGTAGCCATCGCCATCGCCATCGCCATCGCCACAATTACAGCTACAGTCATAGCCATAGCCATTGTCGCCGTCGTCGCCACCATCTCCGTCACCACCCCTATCGATACAGTTGCTACTGTTACTAGCGTTAACGTTTCTCGCAGGTATGGATGTCGATGCCACCGGAGGTAGAGGCGGCGGCGTTTCTATCGAATGCTGACAGGTGTCGGCGGGTGAATACTTTCTTTGCAAAGGAGGGTGAACAGCGACCGGGGACGACCTAAGAGTCGCGCTATTCTCCGTCGTCGAGATTCCGGAC
Source organism: Andrena hattorfiana (assembly GCA_944738655.2). Classification (NCBI taxonomy): domain Eukaryota; kingdom Metazoa; phylum Arthropoda; class Insecta; order Hymenoptera; family Andrenidae; genus Andrena; species Andrena hattorfiana. The sequence goes on from OX122894.2 coordinate 1,140,547, forward strand.
GAATCATCGGTGGTAGGTGTCCCATAGGGAGGAGGAGGAAGCGGATGATGCATACCTCGTTGCGCCGCTAACGCTTGCATCGTGGTCGCGTAACTCGGTGGCTCCGTAGTCGGTATTCCCACCGAAACGCCCACGGTTGTCCCAGTATTATTCGCCGGTGGATACCCAGGTGGGGGTTGTTGCGGGGGTGGTGGTAGTGGGGGCGGTGGTGGTGGCGGCGGCGGTGATAGTGGTGGTGACAGTGGTGGTGGTAGTGGTGGCGGTAGTGGGGGTGGTAGTGGCGGCGGCGTTGGTGGTGATGATGGTGGTGATGATGATGGTTGTTGATGTGGTGGTGACGGCGGTGGCGGCTGTTGCTGCTGCGGTTCTTGCGGTTGCTGCTTTTGTTGAATAGAGGAAGCGTAAGACGGTGGAGCCGCGGGTGTGTTGCCAGTGGTGGAAATCGGTTGCGGGGAAGTTGGTGCGATGGCCGTCTGCAAGACGGGTTTCTGTACTTGAGTGCTCTTGACGGATTGCATGATGATCGGCGGCTGCGTCTTGGCCTGCCTCGCGCCCCAAGCTTGCAGCGGAGTTGGCCTAGCCATAGAAACTTGCGTACTAGGAGATATAGCGGAAACGGTGACCGGGCTTGGCGATCCAGCCGATGTCGTGCCGGAATATATTCCGGAGGAAGGGCTCTTGCGATAATCTTGCTGAGATTGCGTGGGGCTCTGCCTGTTCTGTATAGAGGCGCTGTAAGACGGTGGTTGGACAGGGCCGGTCGACGGAGAAGAAACTATAGGATACGGTGGTGGCGGTTCAACTTGAGTATTGGAGCTGTTACTGTTCGATTGATATATACTGAGAGCCTGTATTTGTTGAGAAAGCTGCTGCTGAACTTGGGGTCCATTTTGAACGATCATAGGCTGACGATTATTCGAACTGTTGGTCGAGCTCGCCACCGGACTGGTACCCCTTTGCGGTAAATTAACCGAGGTCGAAGTCGCTCCGGTATTGCCAGGTGTGGTAGGGGGCGGTCGTGTAGGAACAACCGGAGCCGGAGACATGCGTTTCAGCATCTGCTGCATATTACTGGGTACATTCGGCTGATTGTACGGAGTGTGAGGCGGTGGTGGCGGCGGTGGCGTGGAACTGCATCTAGGAGGCGGAGGAGGCGGTGGTTCTCGTTCTACGAAATTGCTCGGTGAATACTGTCGACTCAACTGCGGATGTGGACTAAGCTCCGTCAAACGGGGACTATCGGATCGTGAGCTCCCTGCTCCGCTGTCTAACGCGGGGCTACCGCGTTGTAGACTTAACTCTCTTTCCAAACTAGGTTTTCTGATCAACTTGCTGTTGAGTTTACCAAGTCCGTTCAGAGATTCTCCTTGCGCTTGTTTCAAGAACTCTATAGCAGCATCCAAACGCCAGCCAGCTAACTTGAGAGTTCGTAATGCAATCTCCTGTAGATTCAGAATTTTAAACGACACCTTCAAACATCTTCTTTCGTAACCGACAACTATTATTTACGTAAACATCCAACCTTAGAACGTACCTCTGAATATCCCATGGCTGATAGCTGCACCAGCAATTGCAGTTGATCGGATTTATCGATGGTAGAACCAGAAGTTCCGGAGAGTCCGCTAAGACCCGACGCTGAACTAATGCCGCTAGTCGTCGACAACGTGGATATAGTACTAGCGGCGCTGGAACCTACGTCGCCTGCTCCTCCGATATTCGCGAAAGGTAGTAAAGAGTTGCGAATTTCAGCTAACGCCTTTTGATGATATCCGGAGCCACGAGTGCTCGATTTGCTAACTGCGGGCGGATTCATGGTGGCCCATGCTAGGTCTTCTAAGACCTAGCTTTAATCCGGCTGTGACATATATATACATACATACATACATCTAAAACATAATATTAAGTCGCTTTTTCACGGTGTATTAACATACCCGTAATATGCGTATATTTCTATCGCCCCTCTTACTTTCTCCAAAAGGCAAAGCTACAACTTTTAAGATCTCGGCCATAGAAATATTTACATACTAGGTAGTTCGCGACAACTAGCGTCGGCTAAATAGGTATACGAATATTTATAATGCTTACTGAACTAGGTTCATGCTAACAAACTTTAGCATAGACTCTGGACAGTGTCATTGCAGCAGTAGTATAATATGCCATGCACCACAGAAATGTCGATCCACTGTAGGTATCACAATGCACATTGCTACATCTAATGCTACTTTCAATCCAAATACTTGTAACTAGATGACGGTAACAATGATAGATTGGTATTAGTATTATTATACTGCCAAATACCAAAGTACGTTATTCGTTATTATAAATGTATTAATTGCTCTATAAAATTGTTTTACTTGTTCATCCATAATTTTCGTATATGTGTTAGTTGGAGGCTCGTATACCAGAGCGAAACATATCTATGGGGTTCGAATCTCATGGACGTTTCTTTGTATTTTTGTACATGGTGTTGAGATCGATCGGAAATCTAACCTATTCGTTGAGTATGTAACAGATCGTAGCAAAGGCTCCTGTGCACGTTCAATCAGTCACAGTAAAACACACTTTTCTCGCAGATTTACAGGACATTGACTGAGATATTCCTTGAAATCAGTTCGATCCAAGCAGAAATCAGAGCAGTAACAGAATTACTTCAGAGCATATTCTATTTTCACGTTTCCACGCGACTCGTCTGGCGAGGGCAACGTGTACGTAAAATCTTCGGTCTACTATGTTCCATTAAAATCAGCTCCGCGATATTCCGATACACAATTGTATTTACATCAGCAACAACAAAGGAAGGTACAGCCGTAAATTACCAAAGTAACTGGCAGCCATTTTGAAGTGCCACATTCCTACACCGACTTGACACTCTTTTTCGTAATTTACAGTATATGTATGTACACAGCTCGCATGTACATACATGAAAAAGAAATTCATCTCCGCAATTAACGCTATAATGTACGTTCGATGAATAATCTTTGTCATTTATTGTTGCTCGCGAATACGATTATACGAAGCATATTATCTCAACAGCTACTATACATTCAAAAGATTCATCGTGCAAAGCACTTGCTCCACGATTTACGATTTACGATTTCCAATCATTTCCAACCATCTATGACGACCAATGACGACCGTCTATTCGTACCAAATAATGGATCATGGATGTCAACATTCTTCTGATAATCGCTTCTATTCTGCTATTCGACAGTTATCTCTATATGTTTAATCAACTTTTACAATCATTTTATTCCGAGTGGGATCGCTTTTTTAAATCTTAACATGTATATGTGTCGTACGTCCGTACACACATTTTTTTTTAATCCCCTGCGCGCTCCTCATTCATTGCTTCTGTAATATCGATATCTCATAGATATAATCGGATATGCTCAACCGATAAAGAAATGAATACAAGAATTGCACTCCGTTAGAAGAATATTCTCAATACTATTATAAGCGACTATATACAATCACCCACTGTACATACATACTTAATTATTAGTATGAAATTATACAGTAGTACATTTGGCGTAGACATTACTTATATTTGCTATTTGTAGGTACAAATATAGAACTTTAGGTAAACCTGTTGAAAAAGAAAAAAAGGAAAGAAACATCAACCGAAATGCAATTCAATTTGTTCCAACCTTTTCGCGCTCTACCATCTTGTCCATCTTGTACTTCGCGTTACCCAGCATGACCCAGCGCTACCTATAGTTAAGTATGCATGCGTAAAGGTGCAATTTCATGCTGACGCTCGACGCTCGTTTTCAGCAGCGTCGCCATATTGATAAATATTGTTATTGATTTAAGTAACCTTGAATGTAAATACACAATTTTAAGTGGTCGGTGAAGAATATATCGTGTCCCTTTCATATTGAATGTTGGAAAGTAATGTTTTACTTCCAAACTGATCAGCGGTGCGTGGACGAGCGACCACGTGTCTTTCAGCGTCTAGCGGAAAAGATAAACATTGTTCAGCTTTTCCGCTAAAAACGAGCGTCGACGCTGAAAGTCACGTGAACCGATCACGTGACTGGATTTGACGCTCGAAACGAGCGTCGAGCGTCAGCATGAAATCGCACCTTAAGAATATCGTCTGCACGGTGGGGAAGGTACCCCTTCCATGCGGCCGCCCGGGCAAGGGAAAATGCGCAGGCTGGATGCGCGTGATTATTACGTGCTCCTCTCCTCGAAGTGACAGAAAATATAACCTATTTATATGCTATATGACAATAAATGTTTAGTTGCTATTTCCTCCTTTTACGCGACATTTGTGAACTTTTTATAACTTAATATCCTTCCAAAATATTATTATTACGCCACAATGGTAGATTTACGAAGACGAGGAGTGTAATTATTCCCGATTAAGAAATCAAAATTTTCTGAGTACATTTCATCGAAATAGTAAGTTTTAGCTTAATTTCTTTGTGTTTACCAAATTCATGCGTTTTATTAGACTCTAATTGATTTTAGCTAGAGTTTTCAGCTTTACAGATTTCTATGCTTGACGAGGTTATAGTTGATTTTGGCATCAATTTTCATGTTTGCAGGGTCATAGAATCGTTGGAGATTGTAAGTAATTTTAGCTTCTATTCTTAAATTCACATCTCTGTGCACTTTAGCCGATTCTAAGTTAATGTGTTCATCAAGATGTTATTAAAAAAAAAACATTCTTCAAAGATTGACGAACTAAATAGAATAAACTAAAAGGTTGGTTAGTCACAGATCTGAGCACTTTTTATACAACATTATTTGAAACGCCATGATTCATGGATATTTCGATTTTGAAATAGAATTATATTTTCTGATTTCAGGAAATAATTTGTACAATGTTGGATGCGATCTGAGACAATGGATGCTAAGGAAGTTCTTCGATGGCCACTTGTTTTGGGTGGGGGAACACCTACAGGAGTGGTGGCAATGTGTGCGTGAGCCGCGAAATATGTGTCGATGCTGATTGGCCGTGGCGTCACTCGCTCGGCGCTGGCGTCGGTTCGTCTCCAATCGTGGCGTCTCACGCACACATTAAAACTGTTTCATGTACCTAAGTAGTTTGTAATATGAAAAAATAATGACACTTTTTTACTGCTGCTTCATATTTCATAATATGTAATTCCTTATAAAAATTGTGCAGAGTACAAACAAATGGATATTCTTTTCTAGTTTTCTTCTTCTTTCTATTCCTTTCTCTTTTAGAGGAAATTGGAGGAAATTTTCGAGCAGACACAGTGATTACTTACTTTATTTATTTTATGCAATGATTATTTACTTATAAATGGCAAAGTGAAGTTAATGATAAATAGAATTTAAGGTTCATTCTTGGGCAAGAGAGAGTGACTGTTGAACTTGATACTTGGGTATAGTATTAGATGTTTGACATATGCTGGAGAAAAATTGTATCATGATATTATGGTAGCTCACGTTATGTGTTTAACCTCCTCTGGAGGAATTCCGTTATTTTCTCGGCAGAAAGGGGAAGGAGATACGGTAGTAAAACTGATTTGGCAATAAATAAAACTATGATTAAAAATATCTACCCGACACGACTTAGTGATTTCGTTCGTGATATTTGTAGATGACCTTCTCTAAAATAGCATCTCTAAATGGGATACATATGTTTCTAAAATCGCAAGACGTTGAACTTTTGAGTACAGACTTACCAGACACTACTATAGTGTGGAAAGAGTTCGAACAAAGCGTTACTTTAATAGTTATCGCGAATGGAACTACGAAATATGTTTTGTACAAGTTTCTCGATGCTATCTTTGCTGCGATGATTTTATTCGTTGGTATCGAGGAACTAAAGAGTGCGAGAAACATTGAAAAGCTTAAAAAAGATATGCGTTTATGTGGTCCGATTGTGGACAGTCTATTACAGTGTCTGAATGTTGGAGATGGAATTTGCTCGAAAACTGATATTGTTAACATGACGGAGTGCATGATTTGCCCAGAAAATAATTTGCTCCTGGTAATCAGAACTTTTTACTACCTACGCCGTCAACTTCCTTAAATAATAAATAATAATCTGTTTAAGACTTGTTTAGAAGGTTACATGGAGTGTTTGGATTCTGTATACGGCTGCATCTTGATACATGGTTGCCTAGCTGTAGCTACAGACGGATGGTGGAATTTACATCCTATTGAAAGAAAATTGCTAGTAATAGCTGTCGCTGCGGAAGGTATTTGCACTACACGCGACATTCCAGTGTTTCTACCTTATAAAAGTCCAAATGTAAGTATCGCTTGGATAGGTAGCAAGAAAATTTATATCTAATGTTATATATACGTTATAACAGTATAGAAATACATATCGACGTGCGTTACGAAAAGTAGCACGTTTCAATTTTCTTACGAAAACTAGCACGTTTGCCTTCGTTCTCACGAAAAATAGCATGTTTCGTCTTTCGCCGCGAAAACTAGCACGTGTGAGCGGTTTGCCACGAAAAATAGCATGTTTCGTCTTTTGCCGCGAAAACTAGCACGTGTGAGCGGTTTGCCACGAAAAATAGCATGTTTCGTCTTTCGCCGCGAAAACTAGCACGTTTGAGCGTTTTGCCACGAAAACTAACACGTTTGAGCGGTTTGCCACGAGATTAAAATTTCCATATGTGTTGTCTTTTGGAGATTAGATGGAATTATTATTTATTAAACAATATTTTCAACGGTTGAATTCTTTTAAACTGACCACGCGCTGAAACGTGATAGTTTCTGCAGTCTGCGGTATAATCCAAAACGTGCTATTCTTCGTGGCCAAACCGGATAACGTGCTAGTTATCGCCGCGAATTCCCAAATGTGCTATTTTTCGTGGCGAAGCAGTCAAACGTGTTAGCCTTCGCGGCGGAAGACCAAACGTGCTAATATTCGTCAGAAACGATGGAACGTGCTTCTTTTCGTGGCAAACCAAAACGTGCTAATTTTCGTAAGAAAATTGAAACGTGCTACTTTTCGTAACGTACGTCGATATAACAGTGACATAAGGGACTCTGCAGGTGGCTTTCAGACTAGTATCTCTTACATTGGTCAATCATATCGAGGTACTGGCATTGTGTGGACCAAATCCAGAACTACCAGAGATCGAGAGATTCGCCGTGCAGTGTTGGAAGACCGGCATTGATGCTTTACATAGCGCGGAACAGTGCTATCCACGCAATTTACCAATCTCCATAAATTTAGATTCAGAAACACTTGGGTACTATTTACATAGATACGCTATGACAGAAAATCTATTATTCAAACATGGTTGAAGTATTATATTGCGTCTGTTTAGATTCCTCTTGGTAAACTACAAGGTGCAAAAATTTGTACTCGGCAGAAATACTCAATATACCAAAAACAGAATTAGTGGATCCCACAGATTAGATATATTGAGAACATTTTATCATCAAGCCGTCGAAACTTTCATATTGCCTTCCGACTCCAGCGATGGGACAAAAAGCGACGCTTGGAAATTTGTTGGCGCAAAAGAAACTTATTTGTGCTCGGAATATCACAAGTGTCACGCGGTTAAATACGGAGATCATGTACTTTGTATTTTATACGCATCTATAGTTCCTACTCATACTATGAGACTGATTTGTCAGAAAATATTGAAAACATTATTTGTCGATAAACAAGGCTGTTGGTAACATACAGGGGCCTTGTGTGCTCTCTGTCTCTCCCTCCCCCCCTCTTTCTCTTCGTCAAGACATTTTTTTCTGGTTGAAAATGTTAATTTTTCATATTTTTTTAATTGAAATAAAAACATGTTTTTGTCCCAATTACCGTGTCCTGAAAAATGCGTTTGTCCCTATTCCCGTGCCCCTTTTTTAAACAGCGTTTCCGCGGTTAGGTTATGTTTCAAGTCTGAACTGTTCGAAACATTTTTTGTTGCTCTACGAGAGGTGCATTTATGTAATTCTAATACGACCTTTTCATTACAAAATCCAGAAATATGCAAATATAAAATTCTGTTCACCAATTCTAAGAAACGAAAATAAGGTTAGGTTTAGCAGTTATAATAACAGTTTAACTTAATTAAAAAAATTCCTTTCCTTATTTATTTATTTATGCGAGTTTTTTTTACAGCTTCTTTAACCGTAAAGGCACGGTAATCGGGACACCTGCCCTACTGACATATGCACCGCTTGGCACCGCCGAAGCGCTGAATACCGTGGCCGACCCTGTGACGAAAAAATGGACATGGCGAAAACAACACCCTGCGATGCATCACCGAGTGTTATGGCTGTACTATAACGCTCCCTTAAAAGTACAAGCATGGCTACGACAGGAATTATAGTTGATGCAAAATTCTACCACCTAACAGACTTTTATATAGGTTTAGGATTAGCCATTAGTTCCAGCATATTTATAGGTTTGAAACTTGCCCAAATAAACAAGATTACAACCAGTTAGCTAACATTATTTGTTAACAATGCTTACCCCGAATCGTTGTATTTATTCAGGAGCTAGTTTCATCGTAAAGAAGAAAGCATTGATTCGCCTTCAAAGACGTGGCATGGTGCGTCCTTCGTCCGGAGGGCTTGGATACTTAAAAGAATGGGTATGGTGGGCTGGTCTTCTTTCAAGCAAGTAGAAAATCTTTACGTAACGTAGATGTGTCCAAGCGTTTCGTCTTGTTAGAATTAACTGTATTCGAATTGAAGTGGGAATCGGAGAAGCAGCTAACTTTGCCGCGTACGCCTTTGCGCCAGCTTCATTGGTCACGCCATTGGGAGCGCTCAGCGTCTTGGTATCCACGATATTGGCATCGAGGTATCTGAATGAAAAGCTTAATTTACTAGGAAAGGTAAGCTTGTATTGTATATCAAACGACGTAGTCTTTATGTATTAAGTATCGAAGGAAGCTAGAAACATCTCTTCTCCCAGATTGGCTGCCTTTTGTGCATCTTGGGTTCTACGATTCTTGTACTCCATTCTCCGAAGGAGGGAGAAATCAGCACGTTAAACGATCTCTTAGACAAGGTCAAGGATCCAGGGTACATCCTGTATGTTTCGGTCGTAATAATATGCAGCCTTTCGATAATCCTTTACTTTGGTCCTGCTTATGGAAAACAAAATATCATGGTGTACACCTGCTTATGCTCTTCCGTTGGTTCATTAAGCGTCATGAGCTGTAAAGGTTTGGGACTGGCGCTGAAAGAAACCATTAGCGGGCTCAACAATGGATTCGCTAACTTGTTCACGTGGGTTTGTTTGGTTAGCGTGATACTTTGCGTCGCTGTACAAATGAATTATTTGAATAGATTGCTGGACCTGTTCGAAACGACGGTCGTAACGCCAGTATATTACGTGTTTTTTACAACATTAGTAATAATTGCGTCCACCTTGTTATTTCGGGAATGGGAACATATGAGTAGCAAAGATATTTTAGGCTCCTTCTGTGGTTTTTCTACTGTGATAATTGCAATATTTCTGTTAAATGCATTTAAGGATATAAATATACACTATGCTCATATTAGGCACATGTTTCTGCCTAAAAGGGAACGATTTGTAAGCAGCAATACCCAGTGGAATAATAGAGATGAAGAAAGATTAATAACAAGAATGGATCTGGAAATGGAATTAGGCCAGACGTCCAGAACTCAGCGTTCGACAAGAATAATATAGCGATGTATTTAAATGTAATTGCTAATATAACCTTGCTTCAAATAGAATACTATAATTCTACTATACAGAACTAACAATCAATGTCACGTTGCAATTTATAGCTTGTACAAGCACTGAACAAGTGCCATATTTCGGCGCCATATAGGTAGTAGGTAAGTACCGAGTCTCCGGATCCCCGAAATAGATTTTCGGAGAGAAATCGTCTGATCCGTGCGGTGTAGCGAAAGTCTGCCCTCTATGTTAAACTCCCGCTTTAAACAAGTCACATGTATACAAGCACGCACACGCCTTTCAGCATTTCATTACACAGATTCAGAGTAGTTCCATAGTTGGACGCTGTTTATGAACAGAGGCCGCTAAATTCAGTCTTCGTGTAGTCCAGTGTGTCTGAGGCAGGGTTCCGCCAGGTAGCCTTTTACTGATGAGTCCCAAACTACGATAATTACGATAACCAAAATTATTTAAAGAAAGATAATTAATTCTTGTGACATAACCTTTAAAATTTAGGTTATAACAGTTATGGTCTCTAGGTTCGTCAACTAGATTGATCCCAGCGCTTCCGGGTAGATCATATCCCTAACTAGATTTTGGTCACCAGAATGATATTCCAGATAGCACACGTCGTCTATAAGTCGACTTTGAAGACGTCTTAAAGACGGCTTATAGACGTCGTGTGCTATCTGGAATCGGGAGTAGAGCTGGGACTATTTGTCGAATTTTTCGGTATTCGAATTTTCGAATACTTCCGTTGCCCAATTATTTGGCGAATATAATTCGAATATTTAAGTATTCGAATAGTATGGTGTGAATTATAAATCAAGTTTTTTAGGTACATTTGTCAGGGTGAAATCTTGTAAGCTAATTTTGACCCACTTCACACCATACTTTTCGAATAGATCAGTATTCGTATAGTATTCGAATAATAACATTCGAATACTCAAATATTCGAAGTTTATTCGTAGCTTCGAATACTTGTAAAATATTCGAAAATTAAATTATTCGAATAGTCCCAGCCCTAATCAGGAGTGCTACCCACCACCACCACCAATCTCTACGTTAGCTAACCATTTTTTCACCCTTTATACATTTATTTTGTCTAACATACAATGAAATTAATGAACGAATAGATTTGTTTAAAAAACTTTATAATAAAAAATAAACCATACATCTAGTTGCACGCTTCTATTTTTATATCTTATCTTTAAAATATCAACACTCGAACGCCTTCACTCTCTTCGGATGTATCATTCGTAGGTGAAAATTCGAACGAATTTATGGACTTAAAATATTTGGAATATTAATACGAATTGAAGTTTGGTCGTTTTCCACTGATACTTTTCAACGAATCTCTCTTGCGTTCTAATCCTAAAACATTTGTAAAATCGTTTATTCGTCGGCCAATATCGTCTATCAGTTATAGACACTCTCACGCTTACCTTTCCTTTCCTCTATAAGCTCATTCCTCCTGTCTTTCATCGTAGTAGGTAAATTCTCCAACATACTCTCGATGAAGTTATCGAGAACTATCGACCTGTTCATCGCCGCCACTCGTGCTCTACACACAGGGCACTCCTTCCGTTTCTTGTTCCACGATACTATACAATAATGGCAGAACGTGTGCATACAATTTAGCGTGGTCGCTTTCACAAACAATTCTGAACATATACTGCAGGTTAACTGTTCGTCCATTATATCGCTAACTTTATTAAGTACAGTTTCTTTCTTCTCGGGCTCCGCACCGAACTGAGTATCGATCGTTAAATCTATTGTTTCTAAAATAGGAAAAGTCGAAGGATCGTTTACGAATTCCAGAAATATGCAATTATTGGCAGAATTATCCGAAGGTCCTGCAACTGTAAATAAAAGAATAATCAATGTCTTTTATTCGAATAATCTCGTGATCGTAAGAATAAAATTCTATACCATTATTCTGTATTGTCTCCACTCTCGCTTCCTGCTCTTTTAAAGCCTTCTCCGTTTCCTTCAACTTCTCCTCCAACACTGTCTTCTCGTTCATCAACCGAGCCTGTATATTCTTCTCTTCTTTCACCCTACTCTCCATAACGCTCTTCCACTCGGCCTGCTGCTCCACCCTCCACTTTTCCATTTGCTCCCTCATTTTCGCTTCCAACGCCTCTTTCTCTTGCTTGCTGACTTTCAACGCATCCTGCCATTTCTGTTTCTCGGTGTCCAATCGTATCTCGAATTGGACACGTTCGTTCTCCAACTTCTCTAACAATTCGGCGTAATTACTTCGCAAACACTGCTCTTGGACATTACCGCTTTCTATTCTGCCCTCTAACATCGTAATTTGTTTCCTAAGGTCTTCCGTGTCTTCCATCGTGGCGCTCCGCTGTTTCAAAAGGAATTCCAGCTGCTGTTTCAATTCGTCCTGTTCCTTCTGCTTTGTCTGCAATTTGTCTTTGAGAACCCTCTTCTGGCATTCCTGGCTTTCGGCGAATGTCTTTTGCTCTATCAGAACGTTATCGAATATCTGTTCGTCCAACTTGAGCCTCTTAACTTTCTGCTCTTCTCTAGGGGTAAGAGTGAACTTGTACTTGAACGCATTGGACATAGTGAACTGTACGATGTCCCCGTCGTGGAGCCTTTGACTCACTCCAGGATCGAGAGGGACGTCGTTGACGTATATAGCCGAGGAGCTTAAGTCTTTAATAACCCACTCTTCGTTCCCTTCGCACCTCAGGAGACAGTGTCTCCTAGAAATCATTACGTCTAAAATGATCTCGTCGTTGTCCCTTCCGCGACCTATTCTGAACTGCCGGGAAAAGGTTAAATAGATGCAGCGAATAATACGAAATTTCGTTGATCAGTACCTCATTTTTGTCGATGCGAATGTCATGGGGCGCATAACCACTTTCGTCAATTTTCACTAAAATAGGTTCGAGGGATCTCGCGTCGGAGTCGTCCAGTGCCGTTCTCTTTCCAACTTTCGAACCTTCCATTATTAAAGAATACACTTTCCGAAGTGGACTGACCGCAAATAATCATCAAATAACGCGCGTCTTCGTCCAATTGTGGTGGCTTTTTTTTATCAAGCACGAATTAAAACGATAAACAAAAGCTACCGGCACTCGAAAGCCAGTTACGAATGTCCCACCAAAGTCCCCGTTGCCTGTTGGTTCCTGTCAACCGGGAAATTGCGGGAAGTAGAAAACAAACTGCGAATCAAATGCAAGAACGACATCTCCTGGCGAACTTTAAACAATCGCAGACAAGATTAGGGGGCATCTAACTGTGCTTAAGAGATGATCTTAAGAATAAGAAGCGACTGTGAATATCGCCCAGCTCTGAAAAGCATATAGGTGAGTAATTTTTAAATAACAATTTTATTAACTTCCACGTCTCATTCGAATCAATTAATCTGATTCTTATCGCACTTAAGAATCTGTACGATAGATGTCCCTGTTCTCTCTGAGAGTCGAAGGTGCGCGAAATTTAAAAATTACGAACCTGGAAACCATCGCAACTACCTAGAATGGATATGTTAAAGATCCGCAATAAACTGATCATTCGTAGATTATGAATTTGATTATCAAATGGTAGGACGTTTGGAAGGTTTACCTTAATTCAGATAATATTTATTTGATAGGTATATAATACATTGAATTTGCCAGCACATGTGAGAGAAAACACGCTTCTCGGCGAATAATACTTGCTTTTTCTTATAATCGACACCTTCCAATTATTCCTATACTACTGCTTTTAAACCGACCGTTTCATCCAACCGACCGTTCTGCGATGCTGGTAGTCGGTTAACGAGTCGCACCTGAAATAGCATAGTATCTGTAGATCCGATGATGCTGTACGTGAAACGGGAAGAAGGTACAGGCAAATGGGTTCCATTCGTACGTCAGCGTTTGGCAATAGAGCGTACAAGTTTACGGGTCATCGTTCGTTTCCTTTCCTTCCGCGTGGAACGTGTATGACGAGCGTGACACATTCTCGCGATGCATTACTGTCGAAATAAACATTTCAACGTCACGAGGAAAAAAAAAAATACAATCATTCGTTTCAATATAAAATGCGTTACGTTCTTCGAAGGAGGCGAGGGAGCGTGAACGGGGGCAAGAAAAATGTAAATCTATTGAATTTGCCACGAACCGCGATGGCCGTGTGCCGTTCGGCTAAGCTTGCGGTATCATCGACGACGAGATTACGTTCGATTCGTGAAGCACGGCGAATCGTCTCGTCGACGCACTCCTTTCTGCTTCTCACTTTTCCATTTCATTCCGGAGCAGCGGGGATCATCGATCTTCACGGTCGTTGTCTATTTACATTAATTGCGATAAAGACTAATTAATTTATAAACATCGTTGTCGTTTATGTACAGACGTAATATAAACGCATTATACCTTATAAAACGGACATGTGTAAAAGTGCGTCGCGAATGAAAAAACAAACGGTGACGACCTCGATACGACTCGGTTCTGAGAAACATACGGTGGCGCGTGGCCGCGGGTATAGCCCGTGTAAATGGTCTATGTGTCGAGACTGACAAGAAATTTCCCGTTAAACGAAATCAATCGAACCCTTCTACGCGCATTTTTTCTATTCGCTTGGAATAAAATCATGCTTCGAGTACCCAGGATCGCGAAATGTATACTTCACGGGTAGAAAATACGAAATCGGTACAACGTGCGCGAGTTATCAAGAGGGAGGATTAATCCGTTTGGCGACATATGAGCAGCGGCGGATGGTCGCGCTGGCAAAGACACAGAAGTCAGCTCCGTAAACGTAAAGGGTCATAATTTGAAAACACCGCCACACACCGTAAAAATCGTCCCTAATCTAAGTGCATACAAATAAAAACTAACTTCTTTATCTTCGCATTCGTCTCGTTATCGATCCGCGATTGCGGCGAAACGCGTGTGTGCGATCGATGAAATAGGTACTCCTCGTTCGCACTGCACCCGTTCATCCATCGACCGTGATCTGAACCTGTTAACTGGGACAGAAATTCAATAATTACACTCGTACAAAAGGAGTAAGTAGACATACAAAGTCCAATCATATGTAGCAGACTTGCAATGGGGCGAAACGAAACTGCCTCTGAATAGGGATGTTTAGATCGACAGAGAGACGACCCAGTCAACAGGCTAAGGCCTCTACGCACGTATCGGTTCGGAAGTGATACGTGCGCAGAGACGTTTAAGCTTCTGCGTCCCTTCGCGATCGGGCGTACACGTTTACAGGTACAGAGGTAATAGAAAAATTGCGCGTACAACGTTTGAAAGAACAGCGTGGAAAGGTTGAATACCCCGCGCGAAGGATATTATCGCCGGGGGCGATTACCACGAGATCACGCGGGAACCGCCCGGGTGAACCTGTTGTCCCGATTGGAATCGCGATTAAAAACGTCGCGATTAAAAGTAAGCAATAGGGGGAGGAGGTACCTCGGGAATCGCGTTACTTGATCGGTTTACCCCAAGCGAACTGTATGGGCAACGGAGGGATATCGCTACTGGTGGAGGACTCGTCGTCCTCGCTGCTCGTGGCAGACGTCTCCTCCGAGATCATAGCCTCGCCGCCAGCTTCCTGCGGTCTCTGGCCAACGCCACAATCCTCGGCAGCCGCCGCAGCGGCCGCTGCGGCGGCCACAGCGACGGCCACCGCGGAATTCGTCGTCACCGCCGCCGAGGACGAGGAAACCGACGACGAGGTGGACGAGGACGAAGAAGACGGATCGCTCCTTGGTCGTCGCCGAGGGTTCGGCGTGGAGTTGCAGGTGGGCGCCCACGCGGACTCCTCTACACGCGCGGAGTCCGTTACGGAGATGCTCTTGGACCTCGCCCTCATGTCCACCGACGGCCTTCTCGCGGCCAATCTGAGGGATCCCTGCCGCGACACTGAGGTGGCCGTCTCGGGTCTGCTCATCTTCGGCGGCGTCGCCGACGACGACGACGCGTCCGTCGCTCCCTTCGACAGCTCGTCGTCGATCTCCAGCGTCCACGAGACCGAGTCACCCTTCTCCACCATAAACTTCACCATGGAGGACGACTGCGGACCGTTCTTGTCGGGAGAGAGCGTGTGCTCGACGTGTTCCGGGCCCAGGGACCGCGATAGCCTAGGCGTCAAGTTCGCAAGAACGGTCACCACTTCGTTTTTTTGACGCAGCCTCCATTGGAGCTCCTCGTTCCTCTGAGCCAGACGCTTGTTCTGCTTAGAGATCTGATGGATAGACTCGTGCAGGCCCTCGTTGTCGTGCGATATCTGCCTCTCGAGAGCCTCCTTGCACTGCAGCTGCGCCTTCAGGTCCTCGCATCTGGCCTCGAGAGTGTCCACGCGCTGCTGCAACGCCTCTTTGTCCTCGATCTCGCGCCTGAAGTTATCCAGATCCGATCTCAGGTTGGCGTTCTCCTGGCTCCGGATCTCCAGCACCGATCTCAGGGACTCCACCTCCGCGATCAGCGCCGCTCCCTGATCGTACACTACCGACCTCCTCTTGTACTCCGTGTCCTTCCGCACGATTTCCGCCTCCTGTTCGGCCCGCAGCTTCACCATCGTGGCGCGGTGCTCCTTCGCCGCCTCGTTCAAGGAATCGCGAAGCCTCACCTCGCACCGGCGCCTCTCCTCCTGCAGGGCGGCCTCCAAAGTGGCGATCTGCTGCGCGTGGCGAGCTTCCACTGGAGAAACATTCAGAAATTTTCTCCCTTAGCGTATGATTCACGTCATTCGGAAGGAAAACAAAACGTCAGGGGACCAGAGAGGCAGGAGAGGGAGGCTACAGATTAAGGTCCGTCGAACGTGCCAACCTATAATTAACTACGATGAAACGTTACGTGGCCACTAAATCGAGCCTTTCTAATGTTCGAAGCTGGGTAGGTGCGTGTGCGCGCGTGTGGCAGCTTTTAAAAATTCTATCTCGGAACCGTTTGGTGAGCTGTCCCTGCGACGTGCGTGGGCATCGGTCCCGCGCGGATTTTAATTAACAATTGCTCCACTTTAACCACCTCTGTCATTCGCCACGACATCGGGACTATTATGCCTCGTTACCGGGAGAATATCATTATCATATGATACGCGGTGCCAGGCACAGAGCAGGCGAATTAAATAAAGTCGAACGGACAGCCGTGGAACAACCGTATACCCCGACTCTAATCGTAATTCGTCGAGGGTAGGAAATTGCGCGACGAGCCAGGGGACCGAAAGAAACACAAATAAAACTCTTGGCAAGACTCACGATCTTCGCGAAGCTGGTCCAAGGCTCTCCGATGGTCTTCCCTATCCGACTCGAGCCTCTCTTCAATGCCGAGGTTTCTAGATCTCAGCTCCGCGATCTCCGTGCGCGACGACATCCATTCCTTCTTCATGTTCTCGCAATCCTTCTTCAGCTTCGGCGTGGAGAACGCGTCCAACTGTACAAAGTAACGCAACGAATAATTTAGTAGAATAATTCGTTTCTCACGAAAGGACGAGTAAAACGTACCTCGTAGGCCAGATATTGTACCGTGATGGAGAGGGCTTGCACGACTTGTTCCGCCCGTTTCGCGCGAAGAGCCTCATAGGGTATGTCGGTCTGGGCTGCCTGGTCCCGCGTCTCCAAAGACGCCCTTGTCACCGCGTAGCTGTTGCTGTGCTCCTTGGTTTCACGATCTGCAACCAACGTCACCGGGCCCATCACCATTACGGTCCCTCGAACCGCGACGAGAGCTCGGTTCCTCCTCTATCCGGTCGACACACCCCTCTAATTCCACGCATCTAGTCGCCGCGCTCGCATCTCCGCCCTGTCCAGGATCCCCCAGTTATCGGGACCAACGCCGGCCTCGAGCGGGCCGTCGTCCCGAAGAAATCTGACGAATGCCTGGTGCCTCTCTAACGGACCGCCGGATCCTACTATCTCCGCTCATCTTACACCCGTCCACAGATTTAGATGCATCGAAGAAAGTCGCCGCGGAAAACTCGTTTCAACAGAGAGAAAACCGTCGGGGCTCGGTGTTGGAAAGTCGGGCTACCTGTTTTTCAGGATCCTTCGGATATTTGTCGCGTCGAGCCGGCCTAGGCTCGCGGTGAAAACGCGATCATCGCGGCGACGGCGCGGGAAACTCGCGCGCGCGCCTCCCCTCGTTAAATCGTAACGAGGATTTGGCCCGGCTGCGTCACTTCATCCTCCCATTATCGCGGTGATGTACGTGAAAGCACGCGGGGACTCCGCTCGCCGCCCACCCGCTGCAGGTTCTCTCGCACCGCCTTGGAGAAGGCTAAAAAAAAAAGAGGTACCTTCCCCTCACGCGCGCCGTTGGATCGTTCGATTTTACTTCGACACCCGGCCAAACAGGTCCAAGAGCACCGGCCCCAGTCAATGAAGACACTCTGGGTTAAGGTCAACCGTACGACGAAGCCGCGCGCGAGAACACGGGAAATCCAAGGAACAGGTAATGCCCCTTCGAGGCGGCGACCAATCGACCACGACCGAGGGAAATTTCCTGCTCGCCGAGTTTCCTCTAAGCGGCTTATTTCAGGCACTTCCAGTACTTATTTATCACTTCCACACGCGTGTTTACGAGTGGACCACTCACTGCGCAGAAACTTCCTCAACGCGGAAGATTTCCATGAATTAAATCGATCGCGATTCGAAAATTCTCCTTCTTTTTTCTTTTAGACTCGATTATGTTTATCTTCTTGTTAGAATGGTGGTTTCTGGTGAACAGGTCCGAAGGGGAATGCGCGCACGAGAATTTTCACTGCGATTGCCAGGCGTTGCAGATCGAACGTTTCGATTGGGGTGAAAACGTTCGATATGGGCGATTCAGGGAGAGATATGAAAGAGATCTAATCGCGTTCGTCATTTGTAGCGATTTGCTGGCCAAGTCCGCAGTTCGACTGAATTAGCACGAGCCACAGGCTGCCTCGCGGAGCGATATATCCCCTCCACCCCTCCTTTCCGACGACCACTCCTACCACCTTGAAACGAGGTGCAACCTCGAGGAGGAAGACGAAGACGATGGACACGCGGGAAGCGGTGTCTGGCCGGACACGCGCTCTACACACATGGTATACACGACTTGAATATGACCCACAATGTCTGCATACGTTTCCATAATTGCATCTATACCTTCGCCGTTGGCAGAGGCTTCGCCGAGGCTGCCATTACTATTCTGCCTGTCTATTACTTCATCTGCCGTTCGATCGCGCCGGTTTATGGGTCACGAAGATGGGAACGACTGTGAACTTTGTTCCAGCGAACACATTCGTGTGGTAATGACGAGAAGGGGCGAGTAGAGAAGACAGTGACAGGCACACACGAGCTCGGTGAGTTATTCCAAGGAGCCGTGCTCCGAATAAATTCGCCTTTTCCATTTGGAACTGGCCACCCTTACATGGCGACGATACGTGTCCGAGGTATAATCGTTCCAAGATAATGGTCCCAGCGATCGACGATCGGATAAACCTCTTCCGCCAGGACCTCGGCGGACGATTGTCTATTCCAGTCGCCGATATCTGCACCGATAAGTAGAATTAATCATTCGATTACCTCTTCGAGAAGATCCCTACCGATTTCCCAAAAACCGATTACTAATTTCGAGTACAGGCGAAGAAGGCGGAGTAAACCGCGCTGCGCTGGTGCCGACTGATTTGAAGGCTCGTGGAATGTGCATCGACAGATCCAGGAACGATTCGTTGGAATCCCCAGGCCTAACCATTTCCCCAATTTGCTCGGCGGAAGTTGCTTCATGAATGATTAATAGGACACTAAATTAAAAGGAAAGGAAGTACAAGACCGTGACTCGTAGAAACTCGACCTGCAATTCGGTGGTTTCTAGGACGCGGCCGGCCATTGATGATAATCTTTGCTTCGGTAATTTGTTCCAGATAAGCACGTGCGGGCCTCGAGTGGAAAGCCCGGTGCGTTTGGAGCGATTAACCCTTAATTAACTCCGCTGACACTGGGAGCTTGAAAGCGCGCGGCTCGATCGGCGAGGTGACGAGGACTCCCGTCGAAAGTAAAAATCCCAGCGAATCATCGGAAACCGTTCGAACGTAATTATACACTTTCGCTCGCTACGCCCAAATTCGCTCTACGACGCCTGTCCCCGACTGCCCCGCGGGTCTCGCGAGAAGCGACGACCGGGAGAAGAGCAGGGAACAGGGTTCCCCGTGGACGAAGGACCAGTGAAAGCTACGACTTTCTTCGAAACGGCCAAGCCACCACGCGGAGGGACACGCACGTGTGCGTCCTCGCGCAGAAACGCTTGTGTAGTGCCGTACGCACCGCAAAATCACCGTGGGACTTTTTTTTAGAAACCAGCTACCGGCGGAGCAGCGCGGTCAATGAATTAGAAAGCCGCGATAGGGCGATGTTTCCTCGCTGTATTATCTCCTCTGGGAGACAATAGCGCGGGAAACTTGTTAGTAAACGCTTCGAAAATACTTCTCGAGTTGCTGCGCACGAAATATCGTTTCTTAGGGTCTGCGAGAAAAGATTTCTAAATTACGCCTTGACGTCTTGTTGGAGCAAACTTACGATCTCAGGTATTTTGCGAATTTCTCAGCCATTCCTGGTGATACGAGTACGTTTTATATAAGATTGACGGCTTTCAGATCGAAGTCGCGAATTTGCGTAGCGAATACACCTTAACGAGGAACAGTTTAGGTGTCGACACTTTCTATTTCACACCGCGAATGACGAGAGGATGCTCGATTTCTTCCTTTACTGAAAGTTCAAAGCTGACGATGCATCATCGTCGCCTTCTTCTTCTTCTTCACCCGACCTTTCGCCGACAGACTTTCATTATTTTAAGCATTCCGATCGATTCTCGCGGGGCAAGTTGGTCCAGAATCAACAATCCATACAGATTTCATTGAACTGTAATAAGATTCCATGTTAAATGTATTTATGAAGCATTGGGCAAATCTACGTCTCTGAAGTTTGACGTAAAAAACGAACGACGTGTCGTGCGCACCAACTTTACCGTTCACGCGACCTATATGCCGAAGTGTGCCGCGGTTATTGCCACGCGCTCGCAGGAAGAAAGAGAAATGACGGCGCGGAAATATCGATAGTACCTTTATTAGTCGATGTCGTTGAACCGTGCTGCTTCGCTGGGACAGTGGCGGTTAATCTCCTGGCTATTGTCGGCTTTCGCGTCGCTGACGGGCTCTTCTCTGCGGAAAAAAAAGAACAGAATTCGCTACGTTAACGAGAGCACGTTGCCACGCTCACCGGCGGTGCCTTAAATGATGTATCGTCGCGTCCGCGAGTACCGTACGCCGCGGACCGTTCGAGATGAACCGCGTACGCACGAGCGCGGAAACTTTCACGTAAAAGTTTAATATTACAAAACCGCGGCGAATAACATTAGCCCCGTGGAAGCCAGAAGAACAATGTTAATTCTACAGAGAGATTTTGTATGGGGCTACGATTCCTGACCACCTTTGGAAACCTTTCGCTTTCACCCTTCGCAGTAGATTCGCCCCAGATTTGAGAAATTTTCAATTTCCAAAGTTTCGAGAGATTTAATGGCAAGTATATTAAATCGCACGCTTCCGCAAAGCTGCAAATTGAAGGGTTGCCGAACCTCGCGACTACAGAGCGTCTACACCACAGTTCCGAGATCGATACACCTCTGATTCTCTCTAATTACCAGTCTAATATTCCCTTCGCAGACTCGCCACCGATCTCGCAAACTTTGGAACACAAAGATAGTTACTGTAGTACGACGACACCATCGCTGCTGAAACAGCCCAGTCACCCGAACTATGCACCCCTCGTATCGGAGCCGGCTATCTGCTTATCGTAATCGTCCTGCGCGTTCAAAGATCGCGTGACGGTTAACGATGCCGATCACGGGGCACCGCGTCGCGGACACGTAACGATCAACTCACGTTCGCGAGGCGGAATATTTCGGCGTCGAGCACGACCAAGTATTCTGCCAGACCGAGTGGCACTCGGTTGTTTTCGCGTTTGCGGCCGACGAAGGACTGACGGAAACGTTGCGGCGCATTAACAGCGACCAGGGGTTTAAACGGACGGCGGCGCGGTTGGCACAAGGGGTGCCGTACCGTTACGATTCTGACCTGGCTCGTAAACAAAGCCTGGCGGAGTCGACGAGCGCGGGTAATTATCGGAGCAGCGGTGGCCGAGGGTGTCATTCCGATGAGTTCCGAGTGGCAGTCTATTGTTCTCTATCAGTCACAAAAGAAGAAAGTTGATTTCCGATTCGAATAGAGAGATGACGATCCACGGATAAATGCGTTTCATTTACAAATTGGCACTGCCTGCGACCGCCGACATTATCCCCAGGACTTTCGACGCCTCCAACGACTATTACGTTTGGTAATGAATTATTTACGACACGGTTTTTGCACCTGATTTAGATTACAACGAAATTCGAGCATCGGTGGGTGTCGGGACCCCCCAAGCGAGGCTCGGCTGGTCGTGGTCTAGTGTTAACGAGCAGTAACGTTTCTCAGGGCGTTCGGTATTTATAGGAAAATCAGAAACCGATAGATACGGCGCAATATATCCGGCGAAACTATTATGGCCGTTTGCCAATGGTACTTTTCGACGGTGTGCTTGCCACTGAAAATAGCACTCCGATAGTCGTGACTATCGACGGCGGGTTTGAGCTGTTCGAAGCGTTGCATCGGCCACGTACGTGCCCCGATCGGCCGGCGCGACCGTGCGCGGACAGTTGCATAGAGTCAGGCGGCCGGAGGAAGAAATATTCGTCGCACTAGGTCTCCAACCGGAAGCACGGTGCAGCGGTGCCCTCGACCTTTCGTTTCCTCCCCGACACATTTGCGAGCCTGCGTGCACGCACACGTGCGTGGCCACGATATGCGGCGAACTCGTCCCCTCAGCGAGGTCCCCCGTAGCCGGCCACTCACCGAGATTGATGGGCGAAATTTCTACGCAGTTCTTCTTCGCGTCGAAGCTGTTGACACGATTCTGCTGGCCACCCCGGCCGTTCGCCAGCCTCCTCGGCGGGTTCGCTGACGTGGGTGATCTCTCTGGAAACACAGAAGGAAACGGAGCGGATGTAATCAGCGCCCGAAAACCTTTTCGTGACGCCGGTGGCGTCACGTGCCCGCATAGTTCGTCGACCGTGGAATTTCGTTGCTCCCGTTCAAGCCAGCGCGGCTACTTTATTACCGTTTTCCGCGCATCATCGGAATTCGCGCTCGACGAGGCGGCATAGCGGTACGGAGGAGCAAAGTTTCAACCCGCATGCGCGCCCGTCGATTATGCCACGGGGAAAAGAAAACGTTTATTATGTACACCAGGCCGCGCGTAGTTGCCCACGAGCGCATAACGGCCTGTGCGCTATGCCCCCGTGTGCATAATGGCTGGAATTAATCTCGCGCGCGAGAGAAACTGCCGTCGGAGAATATTCAGGGCACGCGAATGGGATAAGTAATAATGCGAATTGCGCCCGATAAGGGTGAGAGACTCGTTGAAAGCTACGATACTTAATATGGAGGGTGTCTGCGAGACGTAAGCGAGTAAATTTCGAGGATTCATTTCTCCCTAGATAAGACACCATTGCGATCGAACAGAGGAAGATAAGAAGCGATTAATTCTGGAATTAAGAAGTTAGAACTGCGGTGTATAAAATTTCCCCAGCTACCCTCCGAGGGGCCAATTCGTTTTAGGTTCGCCTGGGGTGAACCGTGGTGGCGTTTCTAGGCTGCATTCAGCTCCCGAATCTAAATATAAATCGGCGGGTTAATGAAAAATCATTGATTATTTATATCCCACCGGGGGTACCATTTAACGACCAAGAGGCCTACTTTCCGGGCGAATCCTCGTGCAACAATGATCGATGGGCAACGTAAAAGAGAAATCCACTGACGATCCGCCTAAGTAGGGTACCTTTGATCCTTCCCCCGTAACGTTTTAGACTCGCTTAAGAGAAACCGCTCTCGACCCATCTACCTTTTCGAATGCCTATGCAACGCCGGAGAGCCGGCCAGTCGGCCGCTCGTCGGAACTTTCTAGCGTTAAATGAAGCGCGAAGGAAAATAAGACAGGTGGCACTCTTCGTTTCTTTTTTTTCCCCTCCCTTGGCTTACCGGCCGGCACCGTTAAGTGACCAGCCGCGAAAATCGTTTGAAAAAGCGAAGGGGAGACCGCCGAATCGGCTAGAGGTATCCCCGATTATATGACTCTACCTCGCTTGAAGCTGCCCAGCCGCATTTTCGCCGTGTCTCTGACGAAATCCGTCCTGAGAGCCGCCGGCCTACCCTTCGATCCTTGCTGCCCCATTTTCAAATGCCGCTTTCACCGTCCCTTCACCGGCGCATTCCGTCGCCAATGAAATATCTCATCTCTGGCCAGGCAGGGGGGAACGTGCGCGCGCGCGCACCACCTCACCCCGTGGTGTCCTTGGAGCCTGCCTCGAGGCTGGTTACCCAGGCGGACTCCTCGACGATCGCGGAGCACTGGAGTCCACGATTGCACAACATCTTTTCGGTGGAGATCGAACGAGTCAGGACGCAGCTTCTGCTCCACTTTAATGCTCCCTCCTGGTTTTTCCGTTTGACTCCTCTTGGGTTCCGGCGGTTACGGCTCCTCTTTCCAAGGTAGCCGAGCGTTTGCCGTTTCAGCGAGAGAATCGGATGGCAGGTAAACCGGACGGCCGTTCGACGGGAGCTCGCGCGCTGCAACCGTGCACAGTACCGCGCGACAGGTCCGCGAGACTCTGTGTCTTTCACTGGCGCGTTCCAGCGCCGGTGCCCTCAGCCATGTGGGTTCACCATCTGATTCTGGGATGGCGATTGCGTAAGTGGCGGAGATCAGAGCGAGCGGGTGCGCGTACCGGTGGCGGTCGGCCTTGGAGACGCACGTGGTCGCCGGGTGCACCTGTCTAAAAAGAGGGTGGGGGAGACACCGGTAGGGAGAACCACCGTGCGACGAGCGAAGGACGTGCACGCGCACCGGCCACCACGGGAGATGCCCGTCGAAGAAAGGCAATGCCGGAAATAAACCACTAGTGCCGTTGACCCGTACGGTATAAAGCTCTCTCTCTCTCTCTCTCTCTCTTTCTCTCTCTCTCGTCAGCGGCGAAGCTGCCGACGTGCACGGCCGGCGCAGAGACGAGGAGTCTGATCGCCTCGGATCCCCCTTTTATTCTTCGCCCCGACGGTCCTCTGCGTGGCACGCGGGCCGAAAGAGATACGTTCGGTAACGGTATCTCGGGGAACTTTCATATCGGCGGCCCCGGAGGGAGGGGAGGGCAGGTAAATCCAGTCCCGCTGCGTTCAGTGTTACGGGTAGAGATTCCACCGGCCAGCCAGGGGAACGCGCGATAACATATTGGCAGCGGTTTCGTGTCGGGGCCGGTCACGACGCTCGGCACGGTATCGTTCCTCCTCGGTCCCCGGCGGCGCGGCGGCGTGCCGAGCGAGCAGGACACATAGAGCCCCGGCGCGGCGACACGTCTGCGAATCAGGTCACGCCGACGTGGACACGGCCGCCGAAGTTAGTGTCCAGAAATCCGTGGCAACGCGCGCGACCGAACCGGAAAAGCTCCAGCGGGTAGGAGAAGATCGACGCGCGAGGACGATCGAGATTGATCGCGGCTTCGATGCACTTTGCACCGTCACCTCGCCGCATTCACTGACGACGACTATGCACCGGCTGTTCGCTCTCGTCCTCTCTCCCTTCCGCCGCGCACACGTCCGCGACGATAAAATCGGTCAAACGGACCGGGGGAGGGGCGGATTGGGCGCACGGCAGATTCGTGAGAATGGAGCAGAAAAGGGAGAGGCGGAAATAGAGCCACCGGGGGATGTAGGAGCGAGGAGAGAGAGAGACCGGAAATGCAACACGCGTGCATAAACAGCGTCCGAGCGAGCACGAGGTCCGCCGAGGACTGCCGACTGGATGCTGCTGGTGTTACGGCCGCGGCCGCGAGGCCTGCTCCAACACCCAGTGGAAACGAAACTGTCCAGTGGCGCCGGAAGAGGGGTACCCGTTCGCCGTCTAAGTTTCGCGCGCCTCGAGCGGGTCGATACAAAAACACCCTCCTACGCCCGCGTCGTCGTCGTCGCGCGCGCGCGAGACCACCACCCCGCCCCTTCTGCGGAGGAGACCACCTACGCGAGTGATCGAACACGTTCCAAGAAACCCCAAATAACGTCCCTCCCCGCGATGTCCTTCGCGACTTTTTCCGCGCGTTTCAACCGTTATCTCGGGCGAATCGAAGATTTGAACGAGAGTGGGTACATACCTGTGGACAGCGAGTAAACCGAGCGCGGGCCTTACCGTATATAGGTATACAATTGCGACCTCGTGCACCGAGGATAACAAGGGCGGAAAAGAATCGACTTCGGGACACCCCCGCCGGTTGTCCTAGCAAGGGGAACACTTCCCCTACTTGTTTCTTCGATCGGCGAGTAGCATGGGTGGAATTGAGAGATTTTTGGTGAAAGTAGTGACGGGTACGAACGCATCGCGAGTATTTTTGTTTGAACGATTGAGTTTGAATCGTAAAGTTATGTCGTTTTGAATTCTCTCCTGCCTCAAACACCTGAGAGCTACTCTGAAAGCGAACGAATTCGGAGCTCTAAAATCCGAGTCTCCGCTCTCTTTTTTCGAAGCAGCAATGCGTCAAGGAGTGGTCGTAACGTTCCCACGTTACTGGAGCTCGGTCGGTACTATTGACACCTTCGTTAGGAAAGTACGCACCAAGTCGTAAAGGCATGCGCGCTCCTCTGCGCGACCCGTCGATATTCCAACAATGGAAAATCGCCTTCTCCTTCGAATTCTACTTCTTAACCTCCAACTAAACGCTGAACGACTGGGAACGCGCAGTTTCTTTCCTATCCTGTTAACCGGCTAGCCACTGGTTTTCTTGACCTTTGCGGCCGTCGCGAATGTTCTCTTTTTTTAACGAGAAGAAAAAAGAGCGCACGGTACGCGGCCAAGCATAATTCGATATCGCAAAATCGGTCGGCATCGTGTTCGTTCGAGCTGCACAAGGTCTTCCTGTCACGGTTTCGCGCCGCTACCGCTCTGCCAATCCCACGTTAAGACACTCGACTGCTGCGAGCCAGCGCGAGTGTAACGAGCATTGCGTCGCACCGATCGCGGTTCAATTAGTGTAAAAGTTAGGCGCGTATCGTTAACCGCGGCGGGATTGTTAACGTTTCGGAGCGACGGGATTGGTGACGGCGGATTCTTAATTTAATTCCCGGTCAATTAAACACGTAACGGTAATTGGAACTTACTTGGCGCGTCCTTGCTGGGCCCGGTGCTGAGATCGCTCAGGGAGCTACGAACGGAGCTCCTGGCAGTTTCTTGAGTCGGCGACTTCATTTCTTGACGGCCGCGCATCCTCCTGACAATTAGGAACCTGTTAGCAACGCTGTATAGCCGGGGCCGTTCGACGCGATTACGATTCTCCGACGCCATCATCGTCTCACCTTTTATCCTTGTTATTATTGTTATTGGCGTCGCCGGCTTTCTTTTGCGCGGATCCGGCGGAGGATGGCTGGCTGAGGCTCTGGAGCACCCTGGACTTCACCTCCTTCCTAACCGGCCTGGTCCTCTGCTCGTTCTTGCCAGCCTCGATTTTGCTCATCACCGCGTCCCAACGGCCGCCCTTCCTGGGCGATCTCTGCGATCGCCTAGCTTCCTTCTCCGCCTCGTCCTTCGGGCCGGACTCGATCATCGCCTTGATCTTCGAGACGACATTCCTCTTAGGCATTTTGTACTTCTTCAAAGGAACTGAATCGGCCTTGCTCTGGCCCTTCGACCTCATATTGTCGTTATTTCTCTCCGCCAGCGTTTTCACCTCGATCACCGTCACCTGAGTGGCGTTCATCGAGCCGGAGGAGTCCGCCGACGCGTCCAAAGGGTTCACCGGGGCCTGAACATTACCAATCACGCACAGCTGTATCAAAGCGTCTATGGACACATAGCGAGGGTGTAAATGTATTACGGGGTGGAACTATGCGGAGGTCGATACGACTCGCTGAAAGAAACAGAGAGGCTTGAACCATAGGTCTGTGGTATCGAAGGAGCCTTGCCACGGCTTCAGTTCGCAGCCGAGTTAAAGGAGCCACGTAATTGCCCCTGCAATAACCATCCGAGTGGCAGGCAAGTATTAGCAGCTAGCGATGATAAATCATGTGGACGTGCAAAGAGCAACAGTCGCGGAGATATTCAATTTTGACAGACCGCGCGAAGAGCTCGCGAGTGAAACGTATAATTTAGAAAGGAAACCAAGTCACGATCGAGGACGGAGCGCCGACGTATCGGCAGAATTCGTACTGAATTCGAGATCGCGAGACATAAACGAAAGACGTAAACGGAAACGGTCCGAACCGAGGCATTTCCATTACGAGGTCGTGTAGTTAACTATATACCTGTTGGCGTATTATGTAAACATACCGGCGCGCAAGGGAGCTGTTTTCACTTACAGATTCTAAAAGCCTTCTGAATATCTCTGCAAGCATTAGTCCTGATCTCCAGGCGCAAGTTTATCAACACCTTTTTGCCGGTTTCAATGACGCCCCCCCACAAGACTGTTGCCATTCGATATCGTTTCTTTACTCCATCTATACCCTGTGTACTGCAAGAGACATCGACTCGCCTGCAGGTAGTCCATGATAACTTGGCTAGCTTCCGGCTTGACCGGCGACGGTTGACTCCTCTGCGAGACTTCCGTGTCGATGGTGTCCGGGGTGCGATCTTCGTTCTCCTCGGCCGCCTCTTCGGGCGCGTGCAGCTCGTCCTGCCTTTTGTCCAGGTCGGAGTAGATCCCGCTGGAGTCCATCTCCTCGCCGGTGAAGCTCGGGCACCTTCGGCCGCCCGGCGCGCAGAAGAGCGTGCCGTCGATCACCTGCGCCTTCCTGTCGCCGCGGACGATCTCCTCGTACGCGTCGGCATCGCTCTCGGTGAAGAAGTCCGAGTCCGTCATGGGATCCTGCCTGCACGGCGCGGGAAGATTTGGAGGCGGCACGACGGACGGTGGATCGGCCCCGCGACTAGCCGGCCTCGAGTTCTCCCCGTCGCCTTGGTAGCCGGCCTCGAGGCTGGTGATGCTCGTCACCGACGTCACGAAGCTGACGGGAACGCTGGCGACCCTGACGGCCTCCGCGGGCTTAGGGTCCAGCGGGAGCTCCTCGGGTGACGGGGTGCGCTCGCTGGATACCTCCTCGGTAGGCTCGACGTCCGCCGAGGGCCTGGACGCGGATGCCCGCGTCAACGCCAACCTCGAGCCCGCCGAGCCGGTCAGATTTTCGCAGGATGGCGTCCTTGAGCACCCCAACGCGACCGTGAAGTCGGTCATCTGGTCCGGGGTCAGTATGCCGAGACTCTCGTCGTGCTCGAACGAGTTCTGCTTGTTCAGCATCAAATAGTGCGGCGCCGTGTTCGATGTGTTCTCATTGTAGGAGCCTAGAGACGCGTCCACGAGGCAGCTGTCGCCGGCGTCCTCGATCATATTCAGCTGAGGATTCTCGAGCAAGCTGCGCAGGGAAACAGAACAATGCCACTTTACGCCGCGGGACGATGTTATTCTGTAAATGACACGGCGATGACTCAGAGGAGCGCGGCAGGTAGCTTCTCCCGGTGGCCTGCCTGCGCCTCGATCAGCCTTCGCGGACTCGCAATTTAAAACTCCCCCTCTCGTTATTAGCCTCGACGTGTTTACGGTCGACTCGCAGGCAGCTTAAATCGTAAAACGCTTTTCAGAATTCTCGGGGTGTCGGGCGGTTCTGTTAACCGGCGGCGCAAACATCGCCCGTCGCGTATGAAGAATGTGCCATTTACAGAACTCGGATTCGAGAGAATACAAGCGGCGGGGACGTGTCGTTGTACCTGAAAAAGTTGCTCTTCTCCTCGGCGAAATTAACCAACTGGACGTCATCTTTGTCAATGTCCCATACGGGCGATATCGTGAATGTCTTGCGTCCTGGCTCTGTCAACAGAAAACACCGTGATTGTCAGTGTCTCTTGCTAATGAAACACGCGGCTGAGAGAATCGTTCGAGGAAACCCCGATTCCAAACATGTCTTTTATTGCTTTTAGCATTACAGAGAAACTTGTTATCATTTTTAGATACCTCAATGGCATTATTGCACTCACTATTCGTATCAGAATATATAAATAATTCGCTCTTTATTAAATTAAGAGGAGATTTTGTTCCTCTCATCTCGCCACTTCACTTTCACGGCAGAGAAAACTTTCTCGGTATATATGTAAATGCCGTGGAGGCAGGAACAGACAGAAGATGAGAAATTACTTTCAAATGATCATGGTTTGCTTGCGTTTGGCAACTACGTGCAATAAAATTGCCTTACGTTTCACGTATAGTATCATTAATTCGCGAAATAAAGTATTTTACGCATAGTTTACTGTTATTCAAAAGTATACACGCGTATACATTTACGTGTAATAACGTAAGACACTACATTTTAAGGGGTCATTCCACTGTGACGGTTTGAAAAAAGTCGATTTTTGTTTCATTTTTCGAAAGTACATACAGTGGCTCACCGCCATAATCGTACACTCTTTAAAATCGCATAACATTTTTAAAATTCGTCCAAACGACTTGAGTTTTTTTTAGACGCTAGAAGGATTAGTTTGCTAAGTGACGCGTTTCGTCGTTTTAAAAAAAATTGCAACTGGTCGGAATAGTGAAAAAAATAGTAAAGGTCGTTTTTTAAATTTTTTTCGGGAAATTCCCGAAATCAGCGATTCTCGACCTTAAACTGCGATCTTTAAACGTTTGTAACTCAGAGCAACGTTAATCGATTTTGATGAAATTTTAGGCATGTATATAATTCACTTCAATCTACAAACGGGTTTTTTGAATTTTCATTACAGGCTCACAAAAAAAAGGTCAAGAAAACGACCTTTACTATTTTTTTCACTATTCCGACCAATTGCAGTTTTTTTAAAAACGACGAAACACGTCACATAGCAAACTAATCCTTCTAGCTTCTCAAAAAAACTCAAGTCGTTCGGACCAATTTTAAAAATGTTATGCGATTTTAAAGAGTGTACGATTATGGCTGTGAGTCACTGTATATCTAAGAATGTGCTGGTAATGTTTCGTGGTTTGATTCGCTTTAGTTTGGCTGCTATAAACGAAAGTTGCAGAGAAAAAGGCGGTGCACTAAGCGGAGCGGCACCTGACAACTTTAAACACGATTATCTCAAAACCAAATTTTTTCCACTGGTGCGGGTGATTGCAAGAAAACTATATGACCAATCAGTCTGAAGTTATTCAGCACATCAGTGGGTATATCGCAGGGACCTCGGAGAGCTTTAATGATTAACAATTTCATACTTTTCCCAAGGCAAAATGATTGACAAATGCACCGTATTTCCACACTTTTACTTCAAACCTCCGCCATTTTATTAATTTTTTATCAGTCAAAGTAACTCTGCTTCCAACGATAACCACACTTAATAGTGATTACAACACACTTTGAATTTTTTATTTACGATAACGTCGTTCTCCCGAAATCACTCGCACCAGCATTACATCGCTTTTTCAAGCCGCTTACTTCAGTTTATATATTTAAAAAAAACTGTTAAAAATTTAAAACAGTTTTGTTTTCATACTGTCAATAAGTGTATTAATAAATAGGCAAAAAATTATTTATGCGGGACATTCCGTTTACTAAAAAGTAAATCCTAAAAAAAAAGACAATTTTTCACGACTTCACAGTGTGAATGACCACTTAAAGTACGGGTGGCAACCCTATTCTCGATGTACGCACCTTCGATCAACGGAGTAGACACAGCCCGTGTCACGCACTTGGAGATAGGTGTGGTGGAGTTGTCCTCGACATCGAACTGCGGGCATCCCGAGAGTATCAACGAGCGCCGGTGCCCGGGCAGGAGCGCCGGCGTGCTTAGCCGCGATTTCGGGAAGAAAGCGGGTCGAGCCGCGCGGGGGACTGGTATCCGGCTCTCCCCTACGTTCTGCAATCAGAAGCAAACAGGAGAGATGATAAATACTATTCGTCTTCCGGACGGAAGAAATACAACGAGGTCGTAAAAGTATCAGAGGGACGAAGAGGGGTGGCGCTTTGGGGTATCGATAGCGAAGGACCATGGTGTCTCGTTATCCACTGGCACAAATATTAATACAAACATTAGCCTGGATCCATCAGAGTGTATACTACTAACAGTAGAAGTATATACATATCTTTCCAATCCAACCGCGTTAAAGCACGCGCGACCGTCCGCTATCCCGCGCATCCATTGGACCGCCCGAGGGACGTACATTCCACAGAGATGGTTACAAATTCCTCCATTAATCCTGCAATTAGCCGAGCGGCCCCGCAGCCTGAAGCTTGCGCTAACTGAATATAGACGGGGCTGGAATCGCGACCGAGCAATCGAATTAAGTCCGTCTGGGACAGGGAGTTTGCGGGCAGCCGCGTGGTCGGAGGTGAAGAGGAGGGACCAATTAAATGGCCAAGGGAAAGTGGCGTTTTCTTTATCGTCCCCTCGTCGCCAAGGTCGAAAGAAACGGTTGATAGATCGGGGCGAAGAGTCCGTTGCCCTTGGCCCATCTCCAAATAAAACCCTTCGCCGTGGCGAGGTGAATCAGAAGTGTCTCTCCGGCAGTTGGCTAATTTAATTTTAGCACTGTTGGTCCACAACGCCGGTTAACTCCTCGACACGGCCTCCCTCTTCCCCCTGTCCGCGTAAGAACACGCGTAACACGGATCCCCGTGCGATCCGATCTGCTGCTCGACGACGCGAACGAAGACCACCGGTGCGCGGTGGTTCTTGCGGGGGGCTTATCGCTCCGTCGTTCGACTACGTTTCTCCGCTACGCTCTGACACGCGAGCAACACTCGAGACGGAGCTTCCTATCGGAGACCGAACGCCAGGTATTTCGAGTATTTGCTTCGAGTGTCCCGTCGATAAGGCCGTGGACACGATTGGTCCCGAGTGTGGCCTCGCGTGGAAGGTCGATCGAACGAGAAGGCGTGCGCCGAGCATTGTTGGGATCTACCGATAGCTGAGTTTACGATACCGGCACCTGGCGTACCGGTATTTTTGGGGAACATCTGGCGGAGGAATTACAGAATTATATACCTAGTCCCTTGGATCCACTGTCGAAGGGAAGGAGGAAGGATGTCGAGAAAGGATGGCGCTAAAAGGTCACTGGAAAGCTACCTCCTCTGCGCACCACGTGTACTTTTATTGCGCTTCCATTGGTCCCAATAATTCACAGACACGGGGCATAAAGGTCGCCACGCATTTTGGCGAAGCGCGACGACAATTATTTGGCCAAAATGCGCGACGACCTTAAAGCCCGCAGAGAATCTTCCATTCGGTCCCGTTTCCACGCTACAGCCGCTTTTATACCTCAATTAATCCCGCCACAAAGTACGCCAACGTAACTATCAGCTAATTTGCCTCACATGTGTGACCTTACCGACTATTTGTAAGCACTTTCATAACATCCCATGAATCACTTCGGCCCTCTTCAAAGCCAGGCCCCTGCGAGCGCGTTACGCTAGGCTCGCCCCGACGATTATCGAAACACAAAAACATTTAAAGCCTTTACAGGAACTTTATTCATCCTTTCTGCGCGTTCAATCCACGCCCAAGGTTGTGGCCACCTTTCACGAGACGCCCTGTACGGAGCTAGATCGGTAAGTACACAGCTCCTCGCGAGAAACACCAACGCTAGCCCTCTGTGCCGAGTGTTCTGGTTATTCGCGGATTAACGGCCACCTAATAATAGTGTTACCGACGGCCACTGTGGAGGAAGGAACCAGCCAGCAGATGTAATGAAGTGCGTTCACCGACGACCCTGTTGAACGGCGCTGCGGCGGCTGAGAACTGGGTTACATCGCGGCGCGAGTTTACTGCTGAACCCGCGGCCGCTCGTCGATGGGAGACTCGCACGCAAATCGCTGTCTGAGCGCGTTCTTTTTCCCCGGTTATACGCTGACATCGACCGAGGAGCGCAGCGATATATTTCGTCACCAGTCCCTACCCTCCGCCACTTTTACACGGAAGCGATAAATTATTCAGCATCGATGCATTATCGCGTATAGACACACAACGGCACTGGCCACACACGCGAAACTGTGTTTGCTTTATTGGTAGGTACTTTTGTACAGGATGCTCCAAGAACAGCGGCGCAACTGGGAAAAATCGGGGCAATAATAAACCCATAATAAACTTGCGATAATAAAGTAATCGTGTTGGAGAGGGTGAAGCGATAGACGTCTACGGGACCTCCCTCTCTTTTTTTGTATCACGCTGTATATCTACGTTGGCGCTCGTGTTGGTCAAAGAATCAATCGATAGACGCGCGTTATCGATCTAGGAAAATGTCAGGGTCATAGGGGCCGCCGGAGAGATATCGACGAGACGGCCAGAGGATGTTGAACACAGTGCCGGGTGTTTTGCGACTCGAGGAACGTGGCGGGAATCGAAATCGACGTGGCGCGCTCGCGCCGACGGAGCTGACGACGACCAAAGGTCAGGTCCCGCGAGCATAACTTTATTCCATTAGGCCTTAATTCGCGGCAATTCGAGCCGCCTACCCGCCGGCCGCTCGTTATCTCTCTCCTTCCACGCGAGACCAAGCAACTGTGTTAATTGGTAGCTACATTCGTCTGCATTTCTTTTTTCCAACTTTTTCGATGTAACGGGAATGGCGGACAATCCTTGAATCCGAAACGAACAGAGACACCGTGTGCCGCCGAGCGCCTCTGGAACCCACTCGATCGCGAGTCGGATCCTCGCTCAGCGTAAGCCACGAACAGTGCCATCCTCCTTGATCAGCGAAATCGACGTTCGACATTAAAAATGCGCGGAAACGCTTTCTAAAACCGAGAAAGACTTTCTACAGAAGGCAATGTACACATCTAAATCGCGACGCGGTGGAAACAGAAGGAGGCTCAAGGCGAACGAAGAAATCGCGGGTTCGGGCGATTTCACCGATCCCTAGAGCGGACGGGCTGAAAATCGCGGTGGACAGACAACGTTCGGGCTCTAATTAAGTCGATCCATCGCGCGCGACCACGTAAGTGACAAGCGCACGTGACGCGCGCGCTACGACCCCCCCCCCCCCTGTGGCCTCATAATTCCGGCTTGTAATTTCAATAGAATTAATTACCGCACCTGTGCGCGCCGACGCGACTCGCACGGCGGTCGCCGAGTCTAAATACAAGCCTCGCTGTAATAGCCTCTCGATAAGATTAAGGTAGAAGGTCCCCTCGGCCTGGGGGAGTGGCTTGCACTCGGTTAAATCGCGAGACCAGGCTTGTGTGCTTTCGTTAACGGTCGCGCGTCTCGGTTGCGTAATCACGATCGCCGGTACACCGAAATCGA
This sequence comes from Andrena hattorfiana, assembly GCA_944738655.2. Taxonomy (NCBI): domain Eukaryota; kingdom Metazoa; phylum Arthropoda; class Insecta; order Hymenoptera; family Andrenidae; genus Andrena; species Andrena hattorfiana. The sequence goes on from OX122894.2 coordinate 1,175,445, forward strand.
CGCGTGCCTGGTTTGCATATCGCTAGGAAAAGCGAGACCGACGATCGGTAGTCACGCGAATTAGAAACACTCTGTGCAGACTCACGATCGGCTTGTATCCCTTCCTTGCTTGAGCGCCGTTCACGATCGGAGGATCTCCCATGGGCCGCGCCGCCACTTTCCCTCGTCGCGCAAAAAGCCTGTGCGCAACTATTAATAAATTCGTGCACTGAGTCACGAGGGATCGGGAGGATCCAGCCCGGTTCCGAGTAATTTCCCTTCGCGGGAAAACGCGGGAAACGCTCGGCGCACGTACACCGCACAGCACACACCGCCTTAGCGAGCAGAGGAGAGAACGGATCGATCGCGATGCGACCGCCTCGTGTACGACAATGAAACGTTCCGGATTCGCTCGGTGATCCCCCTGGTACTACCTATGTGCCACCACCGAGCATCCGCGCACCGCTACGTCCGACCGACGAATGGATGTACCTACACGCCAGGCGGACGTACGCGCGTGCATACAGCACCGTTCATAATTATTCCAACGACAATGACTCCTATTCCCGTACAAAACGCTCGATGAGCTAATTGCACGCTCGCCGTGCCTCTCGCTAGTATTACGTACGACGTTGCCGATTAGAAAACACGGGGATTTTTTTATGGTTCCAGGCTAGAGCTCTATCGCGATGATATATTCGGCGATAGAAACGGTAGGCGATCCTTCTTCCCTACTTTCTACATTGTTGCTCGTTCCTAAAGTTACGTGTCCTTTTCGCAGCAACTACTTGATCAACACGAATGTTAGAATAGTAGTTTTCGTGAGAGAGATACGGATCCTCGCGTGCGGTGGCGCGCAGAGTCGTCGGAATAATAATGAGGATGAGCGGCGTACGTTCACCGGGCGAGCGTACGAGGACTGACACTCTCCACCAACAACGATTGCTATTCTTCGGAAACGCGCGGTCTCTGCAGTCACCGGCCCGTGAATCCGTATCTACGAGCGTGTGCACGACGACGCACGGGGACTGCGCGAAGCCGAGCGTCGTGAACCGGGGAACAAGGCTACGTTTGAGTTACGAGCCTCGGCCGTTCGAGTCTGCTTTTTTTGCTGTTTCCACGAGCGCTTTGATAATTAGCTCTGCGAGCGCGCGTCGCACCGATTCCCTCGGTGCGATCGGGAACGGGAAAATCCGTTCTCGATCGACTGTGGCGGCAGTCGTAGAAAGTGGAAAGAGGAGTGCGTACAGGGTGTTGAAAAATCAACGATCAAGGAGAGTTTGGTTTCGAGTCCCAATGGTTCATTCGGCTATTTTTAGACGCGAGTAAGAAATTCAATCTTGCTTTATGATCGACACTGGGAAGATGATGGAAAGATCTCGATACTGGATAGCAAGTGAATCCCGCCCCGCAACCAGGTTAATTTAGAAGGGAGCCAAGTGGAGCGCAGGGAAAATAGGTAATGGACAACTTTCACAGACGATTATCACCACTACCTGCGTGATAAGATCGAGCCATCGATGCCTGATGAACCAAGTCACGTGCTGCGGCTATAATCACAGCTCGCGCTTTACAGGAATATAGAATACAAGTGATTTTACCGCAGCAGTGAGCGTGTGGAAACTTTGCAACTCCCACAGCAAGTGTTTCCAGGCATATGATATTCCCCCAAGGCGAACAGAACGAGCTCTCAAACTTGTGGACGAACCAACACCTATTTCTAGGCTACCTCTTATATATCGTTTCGCACAGTGCCCTTCTCTTTTTATCCTTTGCCGTTTCCCATTCCCGCGGAGACGCATTGTAATGGAAAACCGCGAATGGTGGCAGCGCAACGGGCGGCATTTATTCCGCGAAAAACGTGACGCGACGTTAAGCCCGGGTGAAATAAGCCCCTTGCCAGGAATCGGTTCCCGACTTGACTCGCGCGTGCTCGCCTCGCGCGTACAAAGCGATCCCATCCGCGGCGCGGCGCACCGTGTTTATCGATTTTAGGATCGAATTCGTCCGCTGCGCGACCGGTCCTCGTCGACCTTTACACACATCCGTTTCTACTTCCCGGCCGCGTAAAAATCCACGGGGAGGACCTTGAAAGGCCTCTCCCTAGCCTCGACATGCCGACTGGCGGTGCCGCGTGTGTACACGAGACGAGAGCCGTCTCTTGCACAGGCAAAATCGTTACAGTTGGGACGTCTTCCTCGGTTACGTCAGTAACATCGCTCCACCAAGAATATCCGCGAAAATTCTTGCACGAAGCTAGAAATAGATGTTTACGCGCATAGGCGAGCAGCGCTGATTATTAAACGCTAGAATGCTATTTTATTAACGATACTGTTTTCTGTCCGAGCATGTGCACGTTAATTTGAAGGGACGTAGTGGAAATGGGGACACTGCCGTCGCTGTCTAGGATTATGATCGAATCTATGGATGACGCAGGTTTCGCGTAATAACATCGACTATGGGAGTAAACGTATTAATTTCCTGCCGATGGAGGGGGGGACGGATTTAATCGAAGGGGCATTAAACCCGCGTCTAACTACGTGGATAACTATACAGTAATTATGGGAGAGACGTCGCACTTTCGGTGCTTCAGGGTTATCGGTAATAAAATACAGCACTGCCGATTTTATGTTTTAGGCTGTTGGTTTGGATTGGCTTGGTAAGCGAGAAAGTGTTTGATCTTCTATTTTTTTCACATTTTACTTTTATTTCATGTGCAATGAGTGTGGGAATTTAGAAAAGCAGAATTAATATCTGTACCTATTTACTTTTCCAATTTTATTTATTATATTTTATAACTGTGTAAAATAAAAATATGTTTCATTTTACTTTGCTTTTACTACTTTCTTTTTTAAATAAACACAAGTTTAAATTACAAATTAAAAGTGTTTCGAAATGCATCAGGACCGAAAGTGCGGCGTCTATCCCAAAAGAAGGATGTTTTTGGTTTCAATTTTGTAACGGTGACAAATATTAAAATTGTGATTTCCTCCACTGCAAGTAGTGCCACAAAATGTTTAACTAACAATATGTATCCTTGGAAAAAGTTCCTATTGCAAAATTTAGACACGGTGAGAATTTTGCGTAAGGTGTGGCAACTCTCCCATAATTACCCTATCGCTTTTCTATCACGATCGGCTGCAGAATACCGAATGGGCCTGACCTATGAATGATGGAAGGGAAATAGTGGCTCAAGTAAGTAGGTATTAGAAGAAGCCAGGCCATGAACCCGACTCTACACGACGATATAGAGAACAGCGGAGGATCGCACACCTACGTCAGGCACGGTTGGGCGCGAGAAAAACCGCGGAAGAATAAAGAAGCTTTCGACGATCAGATTATCGGTTCAGCCACCCCGATATCACCCACGACTATTCCATCTCCTAGACAGAAATATAATACAGTTGGCTGCGATTTTCCGTGTTTTCGTGCCAATATATATATATATATATATATATATATAGGCCCGCTCGGAGACACCGGTTAGATGCAGTTGTCCAAGAAATCGCGGGCACAGCCGCGCGGAAATTATTCCGACCACGGGCGACTGCTTTTCGAATGCGCGTGTCCCTGCGCTCGAAATGTGAACCTCCTAATTTGCAGTCGACCCGCGCACGCGTTAGAAAATGACTTGTTTGCACATGTACCGGCCGAAGGACCGTTAAACACGGTGAAAATTTAACGAGGAAAGCACCGCGCCGGATAATGGGTCAGTCCGAACGTGTGCGCCGCTTTTACAAGCAGTTCGCGTGCCTTTTCTCCTCTGCGTGAATACAAGACGCGTTCGCCGATTGTTACGTGACGCCTAACGATCGAGCCGGCTGATTATGACGGCACGAAAGCTTGGAAATCGACGATTCGGAAGAAATCGCTGTTACGGATATGCTGTAACGCGCGGGAACGTTGGAGAGATACACGGTGTCGCAGAATTTATTCGAATAAAGCCGTTTATTTAACCGAGAACTTCCGTCTACGTTTTCATTCGATTTGCAGGATTTACTTGGAACGTTTCAAGTTCGACACGCAAAGAGAGTCGAACGTGTGCTGGCCGCGCGAGGCACGTATGCTCATCGATCACAAAACATTGCGACACAGCCGAGGGAAACGTGACACGTAAGTAGGTGTCCTGCATCGAATCGAATCGAATCGGGCGTAAATGTTTTTCCCTTCTTGTAACGATTGTTGTAGCGATGTCGGAACGTTCGCCCGCAAGGTACGATCGAGATAACGCTGAACGTTTCGTTTATAATTGGGTTGCTGCTAGGAAATCTCTTCGACGCACAAATAAATGCCCGTTTCTGATCGTCACAGTTTCTGCACTACTGCGGGTGAATAAGTGTTGGACGGTTTTCAATGGGGCAGCTGCTATTACGGGCGCGACGTGTGTACAAGTGGGGAACGCTCGAATCTATCGATAAGTCTCTTCCGGCCACTCGGGATCCGCCGAAATTAGAGACCCCGCTAGTCCCACGTGCGATCTTAAACGGTATATTTATAAGAATTCATTTCCCCGTCGAATAAGTGCCGTAGGCGTTCGTTCGCGCGGGATCGATCAGTCAACGGCAATTTAATCAATAAACGGATTCAAGCGAGCGCACGAACGTCGGGAGAAACTTGTTTTGCATTCGCGGAGGACGGGGACTAATGCGTGTTAATTGCACGCGCTCGTACTCGGAATTGTACGGTCGATACCACTGTCGATACTACCGTTAGTATCGCGATGATGAAAAAGATAGCTACTCGATCGTCGAAACTGGCGACGGGACCAAGTGCCATCGGAACTTGATGCGATACAGAAACACAAGAAGTTGCTCTAACGAAGAAAGTTGCCCCGATGTCTGGATGTAGAAGCAATATACTAAATACTGACAACTGTACATCTAAACCTTTCCCATTCGGGGGAACTTGGTCCGTTCACAGATCAAAGTTGACTATGTGCTGCAGAGTCCGGCTGATCACGACGGCGCCAAACTATCTTTTCTGCCGGGGACAGACCGCGACTACTGTCCACACAGTCAACAGCCAGGTGCACTTCGAAAATCCCTAAGATATCGACACTAGCCAGCCGCCTACGTACAGGGGCACAAAGGGCAATCAATGATCGCAAGGAGAGTGGTATACTTTCCCCGCTAATCAGCAACAGTTGTTGACAAAGTATCCGTACCATCTTCACGCGAAATAATACCTAAGCGGCCCACGAAAACACGCAACCTCTCCCCCCTCACCCATCCCTCCTTCGAGTGCACGCCAACGGTTACCGTGTGCCGAGGCTCGCGCGACTTCACGGACAGACAATTCTTTATTTTCACCGGAACTCACCTTGGCCATGTCGTCGTGGGTGGGTCCTACAGGCTGCTCCAGGCCGAAACACTCTGTTCCCGGGTCCAGCCACTCGGCTCGCTCCTCGTTGACATAAGTCCCGTTCTGTGAACAAACGACGGATGCGTCGGTCGCATTACCAGGTCGTTTTTTACGCCGCGCGACGCTTCCCTTTCGATCGCGACCGCGACCGCGTCGACGAGTTTCGTCGCGACACGTCGATCCGCTTGCGGATGCCTTCACGCAGCGACGCTCCCCGACGTCGGCGTCGCCGCGAACGACGTTTATTGATCCGGGCGCCGCGACGGAGGCGTCGCGCTGATACCCGCGGACGGGAGAGGAGGGTGGAATTGCCAGTGACGGAGGACACCGGGGTGGCCGGCGATTACGGTGGAGATGGAAATGACCAACCAGAGGCGCCACCGCCGAAAATCATCGCTGGCTCCTCCACCTCCTCTTCGCCCCCACCCCTGACCATCTTTCTATTATAGAAGATACGGGTAAACACACTGACGCGAGGGATTTTGGGATCGTCCAACTTTCTTGTACATATAGCTACGCGCATTGTTATTGCTTTGTTCTGTATCAATTTGAATCGGGGAGGTTGTAATTCTTCGAGAAGAATTTCTTCGTAATTTTCGGGTCTGAGTCGGTTGAGTCGAAGAGTATTAAGTGGTTGGTTAACTGGGATTTGCATAGACGATAAAGGAACCTTCTTCGATGAAGATTGTATGTTCCTTATAGATATGTACTTATATGAACTTGTACTAGCAAGGACTCTATAAGAAACTCGTTGAAAGTATTTGAGAAAAAAAATAGGAATATATCGGTATGAAAAATGTGTGGACGGCGTCCGGTTTGTGAACTCTGAACTTTGTAACGTGATAAGAGGAGTATACGATATTCAATTTCCAATTTCTATGCATCGCATTGAGAGTAGAAAATGTTCCCCAATAACCAACTTGGCCCGCGAAAAAGATTCTCCATGAATTGAGAATATCGGCGTAAAAGCATAGAAATAATTATTCACCGTGAGTTGTTATTTGAAGAAATAAAGAGGAATATAGATTAGCGATCACTTTGTCCGAAATCGATGTGTTATGGCGTGGCGACTATAATATATTCATTAGACACTTGTTGATCGGGCAGAAGTTTCAAACGCTGCTTCGATTTTCTATCGTTACGCCTTTTCCGCGAAAGGGGTAATACACTATAGAGGCATGTCAATCGACGAAAAAAACTTGAATAAATTCATTCCACGCGGAATTTGTATGGAAGTAAACATCGACTTGGGAGACAATGGACGAACTTACCGGATAACCTTCGTCCATCTCGATTGTTTGCATTCCCCTCGGTCCTCTAATCCTCTGTATGCTTTAACTTGCACCTTATAGTGCAAACATTGTCTGCCCAAACCGAATCACTGACCATCGAACCGACTTTTGCTCTACGCATCAGATTTCTCAACGACTATTCGCAGGAAGGCACGCACTTCTCTACACAGACTACTGCTATGACACATTGCTAGGAAAAAGAAAGAACTTACGTTAAATACTTTTGAAACACAACTTGCGCGTTAAACACGACGAATCACGGGCGAGCGCACCTTGTAAACGGACCAATAACCTTTCACCATAACCATTGACCTATGGTAACGCTTGCACGAAAATGGCGCCCTTTTTCTCGCTATTCAAATCTGTAACACATCGTAGTTCACTCGTCTACGTCCTTTCTTAAATGAAACAGCAAAGTGTCAAACTGCAGAATTATAAATGAACATTAGGAATAATCGAGGATGTTGCGGATGATATCGAATAATCGCCGGATCAGTAAAACTACAATTGCTTCTTTTTCATTGCACATAGATACACAGATAGGAAATATTTTTTATTTATACTCGGTAGCTGCACAACACAGTAATTACCAGAAATGCAGATACAGTAGGAGAAAACGAAGATTTTCTACGGCGCCGAACGGTGGTTGATCGTTTGCGTTTCGAACGACAGGCGGGGGAAACGCGAGTACACCTTATGATATCTCCTAATATATTCAAAGTCCCCTCTCGACGGTTTCCATAAATCTTACAACGATATTAAAGCTGTACGTTATCGTAATTTTGATTGTTCCGAGAGACTGTACCTGCCCTGTCCGATAATGTTTGATGTCGAATAATGGGTCCTTTTACATGCTTGAACGATAAAACATTATCTGTGCGGATAAACAGAGGACTCCACCTCTCTACATAGTATTTCTGCCATGTCTGAAATGCCTGTTCAATAATTTGTCTCGATTTTACAACAAAAATTACGTCACACAATATCGCACCTTCGCGAAGGCAGGCGTCTTATCGTCGTCTAGGATAATGTACAGTGATACAGACATTCCCAAAGAAAAAAAAAAAAAAAACATGAAAGAAAAAGAACGCGAAGGAAGTAACGAAGAGAAAGCCCGGCAGCTATCGGCTTCTAAACGCTTAACGTGGAATGGATTCTGAAGATGTACTTTCTTTTTAAGCTAAAAAATTTATTTACACTGACTGACATCTAGGATGATCACGAGCCCCTTTCCAAATCACCGTTCGCAGAATAGTCCAAGTTCATATACAATACTGTATACACACGCGCTCCTGCTTTCCGAAAACTATCAAGACTTTCAGATATATTCGTCTTTGTATTCAGAATTCATAGGTGTAGGCAAAAGTTCCAAGTATATTAAGGCTATTTGGCAAACAATGCGCCTACTCGCTTAGTTACGCGCTAATAGTAAAATTTTACTTTCGTACGTTCAATGTATATAATACGTATATATATATATATATATGTATAAAAGGCATCCAAGGCACAACTTGGGCGGTATTTACTTAAAAATATAAGTCGTAGCGTTCATACTTGTTTGATGTAACGTTCACCAGGCTTTCTCTCGTTTAGTATTCCGAAGGAATTAGCAATTAATAAAAAGAAGTAACGTTCGGCGATTTGGAAGGGAGACTCGTGATATATACACGGTGCTTCGATTAACAAAGAAATCAAGAAACGATATACCAACGAAGAGTAAAAGCTCTAAGTATGGGCATTACATATGTAAACTATTCATACATACATGTTTGCGATAAAGCATTGTGCTCGTTACGAGTGCGACAAGCTCGATATACCTAAAACATTAATTCGCATATGTCTCGACCGGTGTACGCATTTTTACGACTCTCTCGATACCAATTACAATCTAAATAGAGGTGCTTGGGTGAAAAATATCCTTCCCTTTCCTGTTTTCGACCGAACAGATTTTATCCAGGTGATGACGAAGAAACGGCTAGTGGTAGGATTAAAACTACTACTCTTTCCCAGCGAATAATTTAATCCGCCGTGTAGAAGAATGCTTTCTCTTTCTCGCGATGGGTTATTGTCATATTTCCTTGTACGACTGGCGTGTATAAATTCAAATACTTATTGTATCCATCAATTCAATACAGAATGAACTTTCGTCGTCGTTGATCACCCACACGTAATTTGCTAAATTTGGTAGCAAAGAATCACAGCTAGGTACATCGACAAAATAATAAGTAACAGCAAGCGGCAGTGACTTCTGTTCCACGGTTCTCAAGTACTCCTAGATAATGTTATATGATCCGTATACCTTCTTCGTACTTATAATTGAATTATACGTAGGATATACATAAAAGAAATTCGACGAGTAGTTGTGATTTTTATCAGCAAGCTAGAAGATCATTCGAATACGTATCATCTCGCAGGTATTCCCGGCGATTGTAACGACAAGTCAAGATTTCTGCTTCCCCGGAAGCAATACCTCCGTATCTTAATGCAAACTTAAGAAGGAAGTCTGTGTATGTAAACGGCTATATATATATACAAACTGATGTTCTGTCATAAATACATAAAAAGACACAGGACAAGAGCATTATTTGTAATCTTCGACGCGTAACAGTTTTCAATATTTTTGATTTCGCTTAATCTCAACTAAATATTCACATGACCTTTCTAGCTCATTATCGAATGTATGTGACTCACGACTCGTCTTCCCAATATTGTAATAACGTCTCGACAGTATTTCACTGAATATTCCTTATACGAAATTCATTGCTCCGTTAATGAAACCGCGCGCCGCCCGCGAACGGTCCGCACAACTCTCGACTCGACGCGGCTTGGATAAAAAAGGAAAAGAAAAAATATAAACGTCACATACATACGATTTTGGCACTTTTCAGAATTCAACTCATAAAATATTCATACACGTTTTGTACCCAATGTAATACCAATTATTCAAATTGCACACAACGCCGCCATTATAATTACTAAGTAAACGTTTCGTATATGTACATTAACTTTCGTTAAAGTCTGAAATTTGCAAACACTTCTGAAAAGTGCGAAGCTAATATAGAACTCTTATATTACTCTGAAATCTGATAAGTAGCAAGTAGACGACTCTATGTTAGTTGTCACATTAGTTTCTTATAAGGCTACATTCAAAGGCTTACATTACACGAATGTTAGGGAACGTTGCACAAAAAAATATTCTTTATACGTACGATCGACGTTAATATTCCAATATGTCATCGGATGCAGTTAACTTTTCATACGTCAACGTGAGATCAGCATCTGATGTCTATATTGAAATATTAATTGCGTTACCATTAGTAGAATTGAAATTAATTACACTTAGATTATAGTCTTTATAGTAATAAATTTGAATAGTCTAAGGCTTGTTCAGGCGTAAGTCGGATGCTTCCAAAGCACGTGTGTCGTTTTTAAAGATCAAAACGCTGAAAGTATTATTTCATTGAAATCGAATTCGTTTCTATCTATTGACTGGTAATTATTCTCCGTTCGATTACGGTAGATACGTTCAACTATAATCGCACGAGTCTTGAAAAACTCTAGTTAAGCATTTGTGACGCAGCTTCGGCAAATATTTCCACAACAATTTTCCATATAAAATAAAGTATTAGGTGTAGTTTTGAATAGATTTGAAAAATATGATTTCTCATATACATATATATGTAAGACATACTTTCACTATAATTCTCTCCCTATGTAACAGCCGAAAGTTGCACAGCTTTTCTGTGTACATCGTGATCTCCGAAATTTTTATATTAACGATCACATTCAATACTTATCAACCTCTTGTAATCCTTTATTTCCGTAAGAATTATATTAAGGACTCTTGTCCGTCGCGCCGACGCGAGATAATTCTCACATTTCGACAGCGCAGTCTCGCTTACCACTCTCATTATCCTTCTTTTAAATCTCTCACGATGTCTGTATTACTACCGCACTATGTAATATTAAAAACTGCTCTTCGATCGTCGGGTCTCTTTCTACATTTCACTATTTTTTTTCCTTTCTCTCCTCGCGCGCGAAACGCACAAGTTATGACACGGAACTTATAGCATTATGAGGAGAGCCCATTTGCGTCAACACTTTATCCAGCCACTGTAAAGGTCCGTGTAAGTGTGCTTCGATCCAACAAGGAGTCGACGTAACGTCCTGCCGATGGTACTCGGCGCCCCATCCTTTAACGAAGGACATTCTGCAACGAAACAGGATTCGCGCGATCATTTATACGCCACGATATTAACGTTTCGAAACTAACTACAAGCTTACCACCTACCTTATAGTGCACATTTTTGTTAATTCATAGACAGCCTCGAAACCGTGATTAACACTTTGCGAGAGCAATTGGGCGAACTCCTGGTTATTAAATATCTTCAACGAACATCCCGGTGGAATCTTACAAACTGTACTAGGATGAAATCCGTGATGATGATTACAATTTCTGGATTGCACAAATATAGCAGAATCGGAGAGGCACTCCGCGTAAACTTCGCCGCCCACGTAATACAGATGCACCCCTTTGCCTATGTGCCTTCTCGTGTTCTCGATGGTAGAATTTCGGTTTACGTTGGACAGCTGTCCGAGACAGAAGCGATCCGAGTTGTTGCTCGGATTTGTAAAGCCGTCCACGATAACGGAATGAGAATGACAATGGAACACCTCGCCCACTCTGCAGTTTAATTCGTAATACGCGATGGAGGCCCAATAAGGCGGTTCCTGGTAACATACCGGAGCTACTTCCGCCGATCCGCTAGTATCCATGGCCACTGGATCAGGCGGCGGCGACTGGCCGGTTTGCGAACCATCCTCGGGCGGGGAATAGGCTGGAGGCGGAGTTTCCGGCAATCCGTTAGTGCCGTACGGACTTTGCGGGTTCGGCGACGTCGTACTTCCCGGACTCGGAACGGATCCGACAGAAGACATAGGCGATGTTGGATTCACGCCACCGGTGGACCCCGCGTTAAATCCGCTAGAGGAGTACGACACGTTGTGCGGCATTGTCGGCTCTGCTATTTGTTGGAACGGTAACAACGAATGTCCGGGAGCGTATTCGGAGTGTCTAGGAACGAGCACCGGCGGTAACACCGGACTCTCCACTCTTTTGTAATGGTAGGGATTGATGCAGACTTCTTTCTGCTTCGCGGAGAACGGGTACTGGCATAATTCCAGTGGTTTCAGCTCGTGGTGCGACTGCAAGTCTGGCCACCTCCATACTCGGCAATAAATTACGTGCGGTAGACCCTTGCGATGGGAAACCTGCAGTCTACCGTCTAAACTTCTCGGAATCGTCACACATTTGCTCGGCGTACCGGGGCAGCTCAAAGCACGCTCCAGTTCCTCTATCGCGCCTTTTCTTTTCTTTAATTTCTTCACCAAAGAATCCACCGCCTTCTCCGCCCATTTCTCTTCCTCGTCGCCCTGTTTCCAGCCGAGCAACTTTTTTACAGCGGGACTAGTGAATGAAAATAGGCTGTTCAGCGACGACATAGGTCCGGAGCTCGACGATCCCTCTTCATCATCCATGTTAAAAATACTGTAATGCCTAAACTATACCTATGATTTTTCTTACGGTACTTCTGCCCCTAAGCAACCTGCAATCGAAGAAGCTCTATCAAGTCCCTCGGATTTAGAACTTGCTAATATAGTTGACACGAATCTCCGTTATACATTCGCCACTATGTTTACTTATAATCCCCCCATGATTAAAGCATCTCCCGCGACATGTTGCGTAGCCTTCGAAATCTCTTTCATTCAATTTACAAACACGGTCATACGTTGGTTAAATTAAAGAGAAACAAATGTACACTCTGTTCAATGTGAGGTTAGACGCATCCGAAGCCTTGTGCGGGAAATGTACCGAATACAAAGTACACCCGCGGGATATCAGAAAATAGAAGTTCAAGACGCTAGCACGAAGAAATGAAATATAATTAAGAATAAATAGCAAAGGAACTTACAGCTCGACAACTTAGAAAAGAACCCTGTGGTGGGGTGGGAGAACGGTGACCCAGCCTCTTCTCCCACCATGAGACCTCCGACGCCTGACTTCTCCTTCAGCGCTTTTACGACATACTATCCCAGTTCGAATCCCGGCACCTCCTTAATCTTTTTTCTCTCCAATAAATTTTTCTCCCTCGATATCAATATCTGAAATTAATTCCTGTAAAATGTCGGCCTTCTATTTTAAATAATTCCCAAGAAATTAAACATCGAAGTTGTAGAAAGTTTATAAAATGTTGCGGAAGTGCACTGGTAAATGCTTGTACATTTATATTACGTGCTTTTATTTTGTAGAATGAACTACAGAGAATACGAGCATATTTTATCTGTTTTTTTAAAGGCATTACTCAGAGCCGAAATTTACCGAATAAGATTTTGTTCAGAATTTTCAGGCTTTCAGGAATGAGTTTTTAAGTTAAAAAAAATTTCTTCGGAAAGAATGATTCTTCTCCTTTAACGCAGAGAAAGAACGAGCCCGATATGATGAATAGTTTTCTAGATATAAATTTATAAGTACGAGCATAGAATAGGTTAAGAAAATTGTCGTTTTGAGGGGAATCGTGCGGAACTCGGCGTTTCTATCCCCACCATTCACCCCACTACGCCTCAGTCTCCGCCTTCAGGGTTCTCTTTTCTAACTTGTCGAGCTATACGTAGAATAGCCTAGCGATCCAGCATTGTTTTTGCTACAATCTCCCACTCCAGTTAGCACATTCTTGACGCCAACCTCTCGCCATCCCGGGCAAAGTGAAATATCCGTGAATTTATCGATTCCACAATTTGCAACTTTATCGTGTTCTCGGTAACGATAGTTGTTCTACAAGCACGACGGATAAACATCCAAGCGAATTTTCTTTCAGCACGGTATATAGTCACTCACTCGCAGCGTTCGTAATCTCTTCTCTCTTTTTCTCTCACTCTCTCTTTCTCCCCCCCACAGCTTCCCCTTCTTCTTTCAATCTCTATCTCTTTCACTCGTTCCCGTGGCCGAGTCGGGGTATTTGCAATGAGCGATAGTTTAATCAGAGAACTTTCAGAATTTTGGGAAGCGACGCAAACTTCCACGCGTACTCACCGAGACCGAGCACCTGCAAGTTATTCCGACCTGGCAGAATGTCTCGTAATAAAGTTCGCTCCCTTCGTGCCTCACGGTGGCCCGTTCTAACTGCAAACATTTCTCGTGGAAAGAACGAAACGTCGTATAACAGTATTATGGCGTTGGAAGAGCATCATGGCGCCGTGTTTACGAAGGCAGAACACTTGGAGAATCCGTACAACTTTTAACTAACTCTAACCACGTTCACCGCACTCCTTTGCGATTCCACTGTTCTCGTGTTTCAATTGCCGGCGATCGACGTTGCTGGGGCACTTGGCCTCTTCGATACGCGAATATAAATTTATGTATACGTTTACGTGCAGCAGTAATATGCACCCATCGCGCTACGCAACGACAATGTATTCAACGATAAGGGCTGATCGTAGATGACTCACTTGACAAAAATGATACATTAGAAATTGTTACGAAATTTCAGCGCGATCGAGCGACAATGTTATTCCGTGTACTGGCAGACTTTTATATATATATATATATATATATATACTAATCGTTGGTTCAGTGAAATAATTACGCGATCTTATATTTTCATTTAATTTCGCGTTTAGTTGGATCGATTAGAGTAAAAAGCAAAAAGCCGTGATTGGTACGATCCGAGCGTGGAAAAGGAGGGAGATTTGATTCTTTTAATTATCTTTTCGGTTGTAACTATACATATAAAAAGCGATGTATTAAAATCCTGTAAAGGTATTATACAATTGTACAGATCTTCGTGCACATATATCCTGGTTTAATAAACGTACTGTTTCGCCAGCGCCCTTAAAAATTTTGCTTTCCTAATATTAGCCGCCTCCCGCTGTATCTCCTCGTTATTATTGGAATTCAGTTCCAGCAAACCTATCACTTTTATCTGCGAGGATAATGTTACAAGTAAAATTAATACTTAATAAAGAAGTTGATGGTTTCTTCGTAAAAAACCGATTACCAACCGCCAGCTGTTTCCTATGATGCTCGCCGCGTTTCGTGTGCAAATGAATAAGATACTCGAGAATCGTGGTGTCCCAAATGCAATGATAATACGCGTCCATAGCATCGGCCGAAGCGCAACTTTTCTGATCGCTCGCTGCCATCTTAAATGCTAACGAGTAATCCACCTCCTCCAGGAACTGGCACAAAACAGCAGCTTGAGTGTAGCATTGTAAATGGGCACAGCATTTGATCATGCGCCTATAAACGAGATCGTCGATCTGTAAGCGCGGTACCGGTTGACTGAACAGATCGCTGGCTACCATGATTGCTTCTAAATAATACTTCATCGCGCTTTCGTGGTATCCTAAAACTAAAAAAGCGTCGTATTAATATTTACTCGGCATCTATTAAACGTAACAATTTTAACGTGTACCAAAATTAAGGTCTCCCATCAGCCTCAGCCAAGCAACGTTACTCGGATAACATTTCAGAGCTTGCGTCAATAGTTGGAACAACAATTCTCCTATGCTTCTAATGTTATAGGAGTTGGCGCTGCAAAACGAACGCGCGTTATATTATTGCAATGAAATCTTATTAGACGATAGAAATTTCTGGCGGTACGCGTTGATGAACCACTTACTTCGGTACACCAGCTGGCCAAAGAGGAAGATACTGGGTGTGCAATTCGAGGCTCGATTCGTCGCGCAAGACGTTGCGTAAACGTGCTAATAACGAAATGACGACAGTCAGGACCATGGGTTCGCGTAGTCTACTGAGAGTACCCCCTATACTAGCAATCACATCTCTGGATGCACTACCAGCGCTAGTTCCGCTGTTACCACTGTTGCTACGCTTTTGTGGTAGATCTCTGCTTGGCCCGAACGCAGCTAAAACTGTAAACGAAACACAGTCGGCTTAGAAATTCCATGAGAATTCGAGAGTGACAAGTATCTGGTATAAAACTAACTCATATCCCAGGCTTCTCTTGGGAACTTCCGCCCTCCTTTGTACTTGACAATATCTTGGCAAACGCTACTAATAGCTGCGGCAAATTCGGTGTAACTCCAGCGTTTTTCTAGACTCGTCAGATAATCCCATTCAGCCATGTTTAGGAGAAAGACAGTGCAATATTCGATGATCTCTTGCCGAGGTATAACTTGATCTGTTGCTTGCAATGCTCCAAGGCACTGCTTGCTCCTTGCTACCAAGCTTTGCGTGTCACCTGCGGCATTTTGCCTCCTTAATATGTTGCAATCGTTACGGAAGGCTATTAACTTAAGACGCGCTTACACATATTTGTTGCCGGCCATGCATGAAGGCATCTCCATATTTCGACTAGGAGACATTCCCAATTCACTAATTTACATAGCTTAAATATTAACGTGTTCCCACTTTGCGAATGTTGCTGGGCTTCTTTTTCCAGCACGCTTAAGATTTCGATCGCTCCTTCGAAATCCTTGGACACCACCAACTCCCTGCTTTTCGCCAGCAATACGTACGAATAATCTTGGAGGAAGCCCCTGGGAAGGGACATTACGACGCTTTGTAACGGGATAGGTAATTCCCAACAACTGTTCACGTGCCACAATGGTTTCATTCGATGCTTTCCGTCCAAGTGTATTAATATTTCATGGATTTCAGCAGTGTCGTATGACTGTATCAACTTCTGCTCCAACTCGAATATCTCTATCCTGTTGCTCTCTGAAATCTCAAGAATTACCGTTGTAATTTTGGAACTCCACGTTTGATTAATATTTCGGAATGCATAAAGTACACTAACGGGTGTATGTGATTAATGGTATACCCCAGTCGTTCTTTAGCAACAAATCTGGCAACTCCAATTCTTCAACAGCGGCTGATTTCCCGATTTCGTCCAATTCCCTTTCGTCAAACAACGCTACGTACGCAGGATCTCCAAGTATCTTGGAAGCAACTCCGTCTATATCGCTTGTATGAACAAGGTAAAGCAGGTAACGGGAAATACGTTCTTTATCTACTGCAGATGTCTTGTCTAAAACGTTCCCAAGAGCCTGAAACGATCCTTATGTAAACTGAATTCATGCAAGCATTTCGGCCGAAGCGGCGGAAATAGTTTTACCCAGAAAAACACATCAGTTCCTTTGGTGCCAGCCGCTCGTATCTCAGTCACGTAATCGCCAAGGATTACAGCACCATCCAGAACTTTCCGAACCAAATTCAAACATTGAATCTGAAGCAAAAGATCGCGAGCTACTACCAGCTTCCTGTTAACAGATCCTCCCTGTATATCCAGCTCTAAATTATCTCTGTAAACTTCTGGAATTTCTCTAGAAATATTATCTGCTTGTAAGATCTGTAATATATTCTGTAATACAAAGTCGCTATTAACATTCTATACGCAGATCAGCTTAACATTTAGAAACACCCACCGTGTATTGATCCTTGATCGATGCTTGCAACTGCTGAGTGAGGCTGGAAGTCACTCCGTCTATGGGTACTTCGCACGCCAAGGAACAGCCATTCAAAAATTCCTTTCGGATCTTGCAGTACGACCTACTTTCCAAGTTGTTCAGGCTATAAAATAGTTCCTTCGCTCGTGTGATATGACGCTTCGTCTCTTGATACTCCTCTTTCAATAAATGAAACCTCGCTAGATCATAGTGTATCTGAAGTAGAATATTAATTGAAACAGTAATGATAAAAATATTATAGCAAGCTCGTGTAAAAATACTACCTGGCACTTAAATTCGTCTAAATTTATAGGGTACATATTTCCCCAATTCTGTTTGATCTCCGTGCAGTCTTCGGTCAGCATTTGAAAGGTGTCGAAAGTCAACATTTTCGGGTTCAAGTCCTTGCTTTCCAAGACATTATTTAAAATATTTATACTATTGGACACCTGAGCCTCCAGTTTCCTGATTATATCATCCACCACGCTAGGCGGTACGTACGTCGACTCCTGAATACCTGGGCTAAAGTGCAGGACAAGATTATTCCGAGTACTCGCTAATGCAAGATTTACCGTAGTCGATTATGCACGCGATTAAAGGCTTACATATGAAGGAACTGTTGCTTCGACTGTTTATTATACAAGGCTCTGTACGTGATCGCTCTTATATGCCACCTATGATACAGAACGATCGTAAACAGAGCCTGGTCGGAAATTGAATGCACCGTAAATTCGGGCACAACGGGTATCTCGACGATTAGATCAGACGTAACGTAAAAGAGATCGTGAAGCAACGTTATCTGTATCGGCAGAGGTAACTTCTTCTCCAGTATGTCTAAATCCCATTTCAAATGCGCCGCTACTTTTAAGGATAGAATTTTCAATGCAAAGTTCCTGTGGCTCCATTTACCACCGACAATAGCAGGTTTCGCGTCGCTCGTCTCTGCGTCGGCGACCTTCGCTTCGTTCTCCTTCTGCTCCGAGTTTATCGTGATGAACTTGACGATCAGATCGGTAGCCGATGGATCTGCAATGATGACAGACGGGCGAATGTTGGCAAAGTGGTGATTTTATTATTCACTCGCTGGTTGCATCGAATACGAAGATTAAGGTTAGACCACCACAGCTTACCAGGAAAGGGTTTGGATAAATGTTGTTGCAGCAAGGATGGGTTTAACAGAAACTCGAACCAAAGAATCGTGTCGGGCGAAATCGGCACAGTGCCCGGCCTTAATAAATCCACATCCATCACTGCATTCTGCGTTAACCTTTCACTGCTGCTAGAAAATTGAAAGGTTAAGTTCGGCAGCTTACGATAACATGTACACTTTGACAGTTGCAATTGAGTTGTGTTCTCTGCGACAAGTGTGTCGTTTTATGTTAAATGAAATAGTCGGCGCTCTGAAAAAGCGTTCTGCAACACCTGAAAATTAAAACGAACCGCCATTCTGATTATATCTTTGTCTCTTTCTAATCGATTCTACCCTTCGCCGCCCGTCACGTGACAAAAGGCGGGTCATTCCAACCGATGTTTGATCAATTACGGAACTCGACATTAAGTTTCTCAGATTTCTATCTGAATCATGGTGACATTGAATACCGAATACATCGAAAGGAGATGCTCTCAAGTGCAATTAAGCAAGTCCCTCAGCAAAAAGATAAAGAAGGATGAGTTGTACAACTTGACGCATCTGCGTATGAACAATATGTTCATAAGCAGTATTGTAAGTCGCTGTGGAGCGATTAACGCTCAGGAGGAAGAGCTTTACACGTGGTTGTTTGCATTGCAGGGTAACTTCGGCGCTTACAAGAACCTGAAAGTGATTTATTTGCAAACCAACAACATATCGACGATAGAGAATTTACATTTCGCGTCAAGCTTGACACACCTCTACCTCCAGCACAATGCGATTAGCAAGATGGAAAACTTGGACAGCCTTGAGAAGCTTCAGACGCTTTACTTGGGATATAATAACATAATCGTGGTGGAGGGGCTCGAACGTTTGCGAAACTTGACGACTCTGCACATAGAGAATCAAAGGCTGACCGACGGCGAATCATTGTGCTTCGATCCAAGAAGTATACATACTTTATCCGTGAGTTTGTAAGTTGTAATCACGTTTTAAAGCGATTCTTTACATCGATGTGCGCTGTTACGTTGCTTTCAGAGATGTCTGAAAGTGCTGAATGTTTCTGCTAACAAAATTACGAGTTTGAAGGATATCAAGCATTTAGGCGGATTAGAAGTTTTGGATGCTAGGAGCAATGCTATCGACGACATCGACGATCTGACGGAAAGTATAAGCGCCTTGATTTCTCTGAAAGAGTTATCTCTGCAAGACAATCCTGTCACTCAGCATTACAGATACAAAGAGAACCTTATCGCCAATAACGACACAATAAGTACGTTTCCAATCGGATACTTCAGTTGCACCCGAATTTTATTACGCTGATTCGCAGGCACCCTCAATGGGAAAACGGTGACAGATATATGTCGATGTTTTATGAAACGATTCAAGATCGAGAAACATCTTTACCGTAATAAGAAATCTTCGAGAATCAGATTAGACGAAGATATTACAAGTATGATATTGGAAATAGTTCCTATAAAGCGTAATTGCTGTTGATTAAATTTATGGTCATTTCAGGTTCATTGAATTTACCACCCGCGCTTAGAAAATCGATATCTAGAGCGATGTTTCAACATCCAGGCCCAAAGCTATCTGTTTCGATCTCGACAGCCATTGGTGAAATGCAATCGCAAGTATTCCCGTCGTGGAAAACGGGTAAGCGAACGGCAACTAACATTCGGTTGATCGGCAGATATCTATACGCATTGTTACTACTAATAAATCGACTGTTACGATCACTTTAGCGCCAAGCACGAAACCGATAAGGAATGGCCACGTTACTCCAAGACCGTTTTGGAGCAATGTAACCAGAACTAAGCCGCCTCATGTAGCACAATCGCTGATAAAGAGTAAATCTATCGAACTACCACCAATCTAAATTATCTTCCAACATATTGTAATAGAACAATTTTTTATGTAACATTTAATACATTTGTCATGATTTAGCGTCACAATATTACAACACCAAATATTAGTTGTACACAATATTGGTATGCACTTTTTACACAGACGAAAATTATTATCGAATATCTTTAATATAATCCATGTGAATACTATACGTGTACGCATGCAAGGAAACAAAGATTCGTTCAGTTATATGTGTTCTTATTTATTAATATCCTCTTCTCTCTTTTTAGAAAATTATTTATAATTCATTGTATATCGTTCAATCAAGTTTAATTTTCTTTTACAATATACGTATTCTATTAAATAATTACTACGCAAACTATTCGTTATTGCCTGCATGCTGGAAAGTCGTGTGCGAGATAAGGGTAAGATCTTGGAGTCGGATCGAGCTGGACAGAAAATATATGCCGAGCTGCGCGAGAAAACTGACGGCGGGAACTAATTACAATAAATGTTTTATACAACTTTCTAGCACTAAGGCGACGCTCGTGTCGTATGAACGTGCACGTGACGTAGCATCTTTCGCGGATGAGATTAAGTAGAGAATCATGCTGCGAAATTCATGCCTGCGAAACGATAGTTGAATTCGACTGTGACAAAACGTGCATGATTAAACGATCAATGCGAATGGCCTTACGCGCGAAATGCTATTCTGTATAATTATGACGTTAGAAAACTATAATATTAAGTATATAATATTATGTTACCACTAAATGAACAACAGAAGTATTAAAGTACAAAATACTATTAACTACATTTGTACACTGCTTGAAGATTCGTACCTTAACGTTAAAGCTTAACTTCGTGTGTGAACCGAAGCACGAGAAGCACACGAATTTTACACGGAATGCAGACAATATTGTTCGTGTTACGAATCGAGTATAATCGTATAGAAGTTTCTCCAAGCAGGGCTGGTATAAAAATTATATTTCCATGAAGAACTCAAAAATAAATAAAGTTTAAATGACACAGGCGTTTATAGTACATACGTATGTTAGTCACTATAAGCATGGAATGTTAGATACAATAGAAAGAAATATATAAATTATAGAATATAGAATTATACACGGTGTAAAAGGTACAAGTAGAAAATCAAGTTCTTCTTTATCGTAACTTTACTGCCTTCTGCGATATCGAAACATTAAAGTCGATCTATGAAATATGTATAAACTGCTCAGAAATAACGTTCGGGGAAATAAGAAGAGCTAATGCAGTGGTTGAGCATATCTTAACGTACGTATCAACTAACGCTACGAAATAAGATGAGATTAATGAATCGATATATTTGGATAATATTCGAAAATTAGCTGCCAGCGTATATAATAAACCTAACTTACAAAAGGCGGGATGCAGTTCGCACGTAGATGGTCAATGATTATCCTTTGTTCTATATAAACTATAATGATTCTATACAACTGACTGACTGGCCTGTTAATAGCTCTGTGGAGATTCTCCCCTCACCTCCTTTTTAGAAGAATACGCCAAGAAACGGAAACAGCTAGAATCTAAATTTCTCTGTGGACTAACGTAGACGTTACGTATAAAAGTTTCATTCGTTTAGGTTTATGTAAAAAGTAGAAAAGTAAAAAATACAAGTCTGTAACAGCTAACACGCGAAAGTATGAGATTAAGAAATAAATGCTTTGTGCAAAGTGCAAGCGTAATGTACATTAACGATAATACGTTCGAGGGATATTTCCGTTTTAAAGAACAAAGGCATAAACAAGCCTCCTACAGTGTGATATGCATATCTTAATGTTGCTTCGGAATTGCCGCGTGTACAATATACATATTATCCATACATAAATATACGAAGCTGCGATATATTTTAATATTTATAAATTTATATATTTATATATATAGCTTTTTTTTTATCTCCTCAAAGAAATGTGATTTGAATCTTAATAATTTTATTGTAGATTCAGGTTATCAGCCTTTTCTCCTTCTTAGCATAATTTCTCGTATCTTATAAAAGAATTAAAGAAACTATTGAACGAACGAAATCTTATATGAAATTGTAGGCTTAAAGCTACAAAAGTTACGGCTAAATTTAGACATATACGCTGACCAATGCGTCATAGCTCTTGGTATGAAGTCACGTACATATAATTTATTATCTTATCCGATATTTATTACTAATAATTCTTCTCGTACTTGAAGTATATGATTCAAGAACATCTACATAGTTTCCAAATGCATACATTAAATTATTAAATAAAAATTGTATACAATAGCAATGCCAACATATACATCTTTCTCCCGTGTTACACACTGCTGGATAGTAATACTTTAGGTCACAGGAAACTTTGTAGACTTCTATCCTTTACGCCTAATAATCATAATTGTGTATGTGTACATGTATATATATATATATATATTTGTTCTGTATATATTAATATATTATATTTAAAGGACTTTGACTTGGTCACACAATAAACAATACATAATATTCGTTACAAAAAAAAAAATATGTCACAAAGAAACTATACAGAAAAGTATTGCAAGAAAAAGTTTTTGTATGCCTGTTATTTATATACTATAAATCTTTCGTTCTTACTTTCCATATATTTATCTTTGCGTACTTCGTATCAACAAATTCGTAAAATTACGCTATACGTGTAGCCTTGTGTATTGTTTGTTATATATATATATTTATAATAGTTGTATAATTCATTTGGATAATAATATGTTTAAATATCTTCGACTTCTCAAAATCTTTTTCAGCTGCAATATTCTTTTAAATTAATTCGTTTCCTTTACGTTAGGCTCACAGATGAAGTTTCAAAAATAGACATTTAAATTATTACAGCAGAAAGCAAGTCGGCAAAAGAATTGACAAAATCAAGCTTAGTAATATCTTTACCGTGTACCGTTTGAACAAATTCTCCCGCGAGTGACAGACAATCTGGTTATCACGCGACATCGCCACGAATCATGATTCTTCTCGCTATGAAACAGAGATGTAAGCTTAGGGGCACTCTCTCGTCTTTATCTCTATAAACAGATCGTTTCTCGTTTAGATACATACACGTGGCTATGCATACGCAATATGTATAATACATATTTACGCCTCAGTGCACGTAAACGATACTCTGAATATGAACACTGCAGTTTACGGTACAAGGTACCGTGAGATTTTTTTCTCTAGCGATAACTTGATTTTCAATCAAGCTGTTACGCAAGCTCGTATCACTGGGCAATATTTGCTGCGGGCAATAACGTCCCCCGATACTTGGAGGAGATATATTAATTTTGACTTGTTCCACAATATCGATATTTAAAGTAGTTAATGACAACGACGATATTCAGTCTGATTATTTCTACCATGCACCGTTCAGATGCACGCCGATATATGATACAGCGAATATCAATTCAATCCTCCCCTACATTTTAGAGCTACGCACGCGCGTCAGTTACGGCCTTTAGATACAGAGTGCCCTTCACTTACACGAAAAGATGCTTTTACATCAGGTTACTGTGCCGTTTGCTGTTGGATTTCGATCTTTTCTACGGTCATGTCGGGATTCATAGCGGTGGCTTCCTGAATCGCCTCGGCCAAAGCTCGATCGTGATCAATCGGATCGCCGTCCGATTGTATCGTTATTTTTTGTTCTACGCGAGTTTCTACTACCCCATCTCTCTCAGTTTTGTACTAGAAGCAGAATAACGCGGCACGTGAAGCTTCGCTTGCGAAAAGTATCAAATATTTGTATTAAGAAGTATAAGATCTTACCGTTATTGTTTCAACGGTACGAGTCTTGCTGGATATTGTCTGAGAACTGACAATCTCTCCAGTCGCGCTGTACATACCGTCCTCACTTTCAACGGCTACTTTCCTAGTTTCGCTTGCTACCACCGGAACCGTAGTAGTAGTCGTTGTCGCATCGTTCTCCGGTTCCTCTTTGTGAACGTGCGTCTCGGTCGCAACAACGGCAGCCGGATCACCCTGAATCACATTTAAACAAATTGCATTTCTCCTTTAAGCGAACCGAGGATGAGGAAGTGTATTTAATATAACGTAGCGTTTTATATCGATACCATACAGTTATGTTAATATGCTACAAGTATATGAATATTAAGAGATACGGTGAACCAACGTTTTATTAAAGTATCGTAGGTCTGTGTTACTTTTATTAACTACTGATTACACCTTAAAACCAGTGCCTGCGAAATAATGAATGTATTAAACTCTCTATGAATGTTATTTCTCATGTTTCCCATGAATGTTAAGCAACGAGTGACATGTAGCGAGTAATCGTGTGCGTGAGAATTATGTAATGTATCTTGGATAATTTGAACGATATCCGTCCCTCTATGAATTCTCTTCCACTTGAAAAATGCTTCCGATACGTGTGTACCTTGATGTAGATCCATTCTTTAGATATAGATTCTCGGAATAGTACTCTAATCTGAGATTAAATCAATACAGGCTGCTTTCGAAGTCTCTGGTAATTATTTAACACGATTGTACCATCCCTGAAGATTTACCTGATAATATTGATTGTAGAAAGCCTGTTGATCATCCTCCAGGTCAATCGGAGTACCTGAATCGTCGCTGCTTGAACTGGACGTACTGACCCTTCGTGAGAACAGCTACACCATGCAATGTGTTAGCGCCAAGCCGGCAAAAATTAATTACAAAAATAAATAAAAAAAAAAAGAGAGAAAACAGAACTGAACGATAGCATGAATTATGAATGAGTTAAGTATTACTGTCTCACCAAATAACTTGTAATTATTCCTTTACTTAAACATACCGTATGATTCTGTTATATGTATGAAGAGTGCGCGCATGACTTTTATCTATTTATACATAGTATATTACATGAGGAATAAACCTGTATGCATCAATTGTTATGGATGTATGTTTACGAGATTAAAAATAATAGAGATACTTGAATGTATGTGTGATAACCATATTACCAGTAAATATAACGCGCGGTATATTCTTTAATGTTAGGATCAATCAAGAACATGATGCGTGGTAATTTATGCTTACATGCTTCATCCATTAGTGAGATGAGCTTCGTATGCTTTGAAATTATGAATATGCCATTACCTGTTCACCAGAGAGCACATGACTCGTTGTTCGCACTTCTTGGGTCACTACCCTCTGCTCCTGTCTCGTCGCGCTGGTCGCCGTCGTGTGTGCTACAGTCTTTTCTTCTACCTGATGTAAAAAAAATTATACAAAAATAATTCTAGCTCTATATAGAGAGGTAGAAGTATGTATGTCGAATGCGACACGTGGAAACGTTCGAAATACTAGCCGAATGTGAGCTATGAGCAAGCAGAATCGGAAAGAGAACGTGTAATATCTCCGATAGTTTATCAACACGCGGGTAATTTATGAACAACGGTATATTACAAACCTGGCTGGTCTTTTGGTTCTTTTCAAGATCCTCGTGCATTGTAGCTGTGCGGGTGGTAACAGCGGTCGCTGTCATGTACGGAGCTCTACCATCATCTGGTGCCTCTGCCTAAATACAACTACAATGTGACTAATGGCTTACAATAAAATTCGTATACGTGTACACGGAATTAGGCAAAATACAAGAGTGTTAATGAATCGAGCTTTATGTTCCTCCTTATGCACTGGTTTCAAGATGATTGTAAATATTTTTTGTACGCACGAGTTACGTGTGCTGTTGTATTTATGTATCTAAGGGACACACTGCATGCAATACGCAAATATTCAATGGCTAAGGACACACTGCAATATCTACGATGCATACCATACAGCTATTAGATACACTACGATGTACCGAAGTATTATCAAGTAATTTATTATCAAGAGCTCAAAGGGATCCGTGAATCAAACTCGATTCTTTTTTACTATTTCGAAAGAGAGAGAGAAAGGAGTCTAAGGAAAGTGTAATAGGTCGTCTCTCTTAAAATTCTTCTTTACCTGCGTAGTTGGCGAAGGAGTTACTAAATTTCTCATGTACATTACATTATTTAAAAAAATACCTTGTTCACCTTGTTCATTTGTGTCGAAACCGTTACTTGGCCCGTGCCTCCAGGTGTAAGATCCTCGATCTTTTCCTCAATATTTTGCGTCAGGCCTTCTTGATCCTTTACCACCAATTGCTTGGTCGTTGTTTTCACTATGGTGGGAGTGGTGCTCGAAGCTACTGCAGCAGCTTTCTTTACTTTCGAGGCACCGGTTTTTCCTGTGTCTTGAAGAATATTCTTCAGAATAGAATCGCTCTCCAAAGGTTGCCCGGTGCTAGCCAAGACCACTCCGTCCTTTATGGACGCTCCCTCTTCGCCAAAGATCTCCTGATTCATTAGTTTACCAAATTTGTCGTGAATCTTTCCGTCTTTCACGTAGCTCCCGTCGTTCCCAAATGGCGCGTGTCTCGCCGGCTTCCCGTTTTTATCGCAAAGCAAGCCCTTGCGAACTAAACTGATGGTAATCACGGTGAAATATTTGTCAAGAGGTTTTCCCGTCGGTGCACAAACGACCCCTTCTTTGACGATGTTCCCCTCGCCGTCGAAGACTCCTTGTTTCAAAGGTTTGCCAGCTTTATCTACCACGACTCCCTGCACCACTTTCAAACCCTCGGGTCCGAAGGCTTCCTGCGTCAGCGGTTGTCCATTCGTGTCGTAAACCTTTCCATTCCTAATATAACTAGTCTCCGATGGTAGAACACCTTGGGACATCGGTTGGCCATTGCTTCCGTATAAAAGACCATCTTTAACGAAGCTCCCATCATTTCTGTAAGAAGCTTGATTCAAAGGTTGGCCCGTATGATCATAGATCTTCCCATCTTTAACGACGCTACCATTGGCATCGAAAGTACCGGACTTTAGCGGCTTACCATCGTTACCGTGCACCAAACCGTAACGAACAAGCGTGACTGCGATTATCGTTTGCTTTCGATTCAGTGGCTTTCCATTCGGTCCATATAATAGACCATTCTGTATAAAACTTCCATCGTCCCCGAATGTTCCATGACCAAGCGGCTTTTTATCCTTTCCGTAAACGTAGCCATTGGCGATGTATCCTCCGTCAGTACCGAATGAGCTGTGATTCAAGGGTTGCTTGTCTTTTCCATAAATCCTGCCTTCTTCGATAGAAATCTCGGCAGGTAACTCGGTGCCAGCGTTTAGCAATTGGCCGCCCCATCCGTATATAAGACCGTCCCTGATGTAACTACCATCGGGTTTGAATGCTCCTTGCTTCAGAGGGAATTGGTTCCTGTCGCAGACTATACCATCGCGTATAGAACATCCCTGCGGAACAAGGGACGCTAGATTCTTCGGATTTCCCTGGCTGTCGACCACTTTTCCATCCTTCACCGCCAAGTTATCCGGGCCCTTGTCATCTTGCGTTAGCGGCTTCCCATCTCTTCCGATGATCAGCCCATTTTTAATGATATTGCCGTCAGGCCCAAAGGCACCCTCCGAAATTATTCTACCGTCCTTTCCATGAATCACACCACCAGCGACGTACGAGCCATCGGATCCAAACATTTCTTTAGTCAGTGGCATGCCGCTGTAATCGAATATCACTCCGCTTGCGACGAAGCTGTCTTCTGGAAGCGCCGAGCACAGATTTAAAGGTTTGCCGTCTTTACCATACACGAGACCATCTTTCACGTAACTTCCGTCTGGCTTGAAGAATGAGAACTTCATAGGCTTCCCATCTTTAGCACACACTTTTCCGTCTTTAATGGACGCGCCTTCGGGTATCAATGAATCTTGATTAAGAGGTTTGCCGCTTTTCGAATGGATAACGCCTTTCTTTATGTAACTGCCATTCGAGCCGAAGGATTCTTGTTTAACGGGCTTACCGTCCTTTCCAATTATCATTCCGTCTTTGATCAACAGATTGTCTGGCCCAAGGAAAGCATCCGACAGTGTTACTCCATTTGCGTCATAAATTAGCCCATCTTTAATTATTATGTCATCGGGCTTGAAGAGGCTTTGCGATAATGGTTTACTATCTTTATCATGTACAACGCCTTCTTTCACGAAGCTTCCGCCGGCTATTAGAGGAATCTGACTCAAGGGTCTACCATCTTTCGCATGGATGATACCATCTTTTACGAAACTTCCATCGGGTTTATAAAACGCGTGTTTGATTGGCTTCCCATCCTTACCAACAACTTTTCCGTCCTTCAAGTGAGCACCACAGGGCAGCAGGGATCCTTGGTTCAAAAACCTCCCGTCCTTTGAATAAATTATGCTGTCCTTTACAACAGACCCGTCTGAACTAAAGGATTCATGTTTCACCGCTTTCCCGTCCTTCGAGAAAACTTTTCCGTCTGTTATATAATGGCCTTCGTGCCCTAGGATACCATTGCTAACGAGATTTCCATCTCGACCATAAATTAAACCATCGGAAACGTAAGTTTCGTCGGGTATAACTGCAATCTGATTCAGAGGCTTCCCACTCTCGTTGCACACCACTCCAGCAACAATATAATTTCCGCTTACGCCGTACGATCCTTGCGTGAGCGGTCTAGAATCCGAGGAAAATACAAGACCATCCTTCACGTACGCCCCATTGACGCCTAAAGTGCCATATTGCACCGGCTTCCCATTTTTCATCACAATTTTACCGTCCTTGACTTGCGCGTGCTCTAGCCCCAATAGATGCTGATCAACTATTTGTCCGTCAGAACCATGTATGACGCCGTCCTTAATAAAGTTCCTTTCAACGCCTAGGGAGTCTTGGTTCACCGGTTTGCCGTCTTTGGTCGTGATCACGCCGTTATTAACATAAATCCCATGGGGCCCGAAGTCAGCCTTTCTGATCGGAGTCTCCTCCTTTGTACAAACTTTTCCATTCATCACTTTACTGCCTTCTGGGCCGAGATGGCTTTGATCCAATGGCTTGCCATCCTTGGTGTAGATCACACCTCCAATAACTTTCGAGCCATATGGAAGCGGTAAGATATGGTACTCTGGCTTGGATTCTGTAGCCGGTGGTGGAACTACAGCCACTTGATTAGCACCTGCTGCTTGCTGTTGTTCAGCAGCAATCAAGGCTGCCGATAGATTCTTGTCAGTCTCCGGCTGGCACGCGGTTTTCTGCTGCTCTTTCAACCCCGCCGATTCCACGTAGTTCAGGCCAGGGGTCTTTAATCCTGGCGGGGGCTTATTGGCGTCCATGTCTTTGGTTTTCCTCTTCTCCGCTGACTCCGCCACTTTCTTCTCCTCGCCCGGGGCGTAATTGAAGGCTAAGCCCGTGGCTTTGCGACTCGCGGAAGTCGGGGACTGCTGATTATGTACCCCAGGCGATGCTGGCCTATCCTCGTACGAGAATCCGTGCGGCGTGAAGGGTTTCCGCGTCGGGGATGTTTCGGTTTCTTCATAATCGTAAGGCTTCGTGTAGCTGGGGGGCTGCGGGGATTCCGGAGTGGTCTTTGCCTTCTCGATATTCGACGTCTCGGTCAAAGGTCTCGCCTGTTTCTCTAACGTAGAAAGATTCGATTCCGTGTCGCTCTTGTCCGGCGACTCCTCCAGCTCCTTGTTCTTCTTCTGCTTCTTCTGCTTAGCATCCTTTTCCTTTTTCCCGAATAGGAAGCCACCGACGGGACTCTTTTATAATAAACAAAAACATGCAATGCCAGAAACATGCCATATACCTAACGTAATATTCTTTGTAGATACGTTACAAATAAACTATAATAAAGCTAATGAAAACTACATATCGATGCATTACTATCTTCTTCGTTATTTACACAAAAAGAAAGAAAAAAATATATGTAAACTAACAACCGTGCACATCTGCATTCTGAGGCTATGTATGCGTATACATACTTGTAATACTTTCTGTTCAAACTCAATTCTCATATTAACATCTGTAGCTTTTATGCATAGAAATTCCACTCTAGAGACGAATACGATGAAGTAATCTCATTTTCACTAACTGCGGTAGGCAGTAGCGTGACGGTGGCATAACAATGTACACTTACCTTCACTTTCTCTTTCTTTTCTTTGTCTTTTTTCTCCGGCGTCTCCTTATCTTTCTTTTTCAACTCTTTTTTACTCGGCGACTTGGCGTCGCTGTTCTCAAGCAGAGCGCTCTCGTTTATCAGATCGGAGTTGTTCAGATCATTATGATTCTCCTTCTCGTTTTCGTTTTGCTTATCCTTTTTCTTCTTGGATCGTAGACCGCCGCCCGGTAGGACCGCAATTCCCCCGACCGGTTTCTATAAGTAAATTTATAGTCACACATCGCTTCATGCAATAAGCACGGCATCGACTCTATCGCTAAGCTGCTATAAACTACGATGATTACGCATTCTCTCGGTATACTCTCATGCTTGTTAACTAAGTACGGTCTGCGCTCTCAAAAAAATACAATCGTTGACCCCTGCCGAAGGAGAACATATCTTCCTGCACAGTTCGCTCGTAGCGACGTTAACGATTCTTCTTCGATACTTCTTAGAACACGGCGTCGCTCGACACGATTGTTATTTGCATGCGAATTTAAGCATCGGCGCAATGAACTTTTAATCTCCTGGTTCTACTAATTAATCAACAGCATAATTCGCAAAAACTTTCGGCATCTATTGCACACATGCTCGATGCGACATCAGCTTTGAGGTGATGGCCGTGTTATGTGGGCGGAAAATAAATAAAAAAAAAAAAATGGCAGCATGCGTCGAAAAGAGGAAAACACCAAATGGTCACGTACATTATAATACAAGTAAAAGTCGGTTGATGCAACGTCAAGTACGTCCTAGGAAAAGTTCTATACCTTTTTGCCACGATCTGCATCGTACTCTCCTTCCAGGCTACTCGTACTGCTGGCTGATGTTGTTCCGGCGCTTGTTTTGCGTGTGAGCTACCGGTGTTAGTTAGGTGTCAGTTAGTTTTTTTTTTATGGTTGAAGCGCTAGGACGTGAAGATTGAATTCAAGTTCGTGAAATCACATTCGTCGTACACAAATGTCCCCACGGTGCTCGGAATTCCGACGACAATTGCAGGACAATGTCCCGTCAAATCTACACGTTCCTCCGTCCTTTGCATGGGGGCATTTCAAATCTTTACGGACTCACGCAAGTTAATTAACTGAATGCTTTACAGAGTCGACTTTTTTTTTAAATCCGTCGCGTTTAATTCTACAACCAACGTTAATTAACTTGTTCTCGGTGCACGGAGCTTGTATCGATAACTTTCGGAATGGATGTAATAAAATAGCTAATGCATACAGCCATGTCTAATACACGGTACACAATAAATCATTAGCATGCCACGGCTACAAGTATCATCCGTTTAATTTGATAAAGTAAGTGCATGGTGATCGATTCATACTTTTTATCAAATACTCTAGCGTCTTTTACTTTAAGTGATCCAATTGGTGTTCTACAATTTCTCGGTTTCGTAACGTAGCTATCGTTCAAACGACATCTCAAAGACACTAGTACGTGGTGAGAGGATTGAAAGATAATTAGTAAAATCTCTTGGTAAAATTGTAGACCTTTTAAGACAAGCCTTGTTTGAAAGCGTAGACCGCAGGTGAAATCAGATGTAACTCCCCCCACCCCGAAAACGAATCAATAAGTCATCAATTCGCATGACGAGATCTCATGCATCTTCTACAAACTATCGCCACGTTCGATATGTATAAACGAATCGATTATAAGCGCGTCCTGTTTTACCTTTTCCTTCTGTTTCTTAATCGGACTAGGCCGTTGGTCTATGTGCTCCATGTCAGGTATCATTTCAGGCTCGTAGCTCATCGTGTGCCTCTTGCTCGGTTCCGAGCCGTAAGTCTCCACTTGCTTAGGTCCGCCTAACGCTGTGAAGGGCGGTGTTAACAACGTTACAAGATCTAAACGTCGAAGCAACGATCGCGCCAAGTTAAGGAATATGACGAAAGCGCTCTTACCGTCCATGCTGCGAGACGTTGGCCGGCGACCACTCAGAGACCTTTCAAACTGCGGGGGCTGTCTGTCGATGGGTGTCTTCTTCGTCTCGTAATGAGTTCTTCCAGAGTACCGGAAGCGAGAACCCAGGTGCGGTATCAAGCCTACTTTCTTTACAGGCTCAGGACTCATGAGCCTAAAAACGCATTTAGTAACACCTTTCGCTTCAGCACCATTAACACGCCGTCATAATCCACGAATCGTTATTCACCTGAAGAAAGTGTGATGCTCCACGCAAACTTTCCACAACTTCTTCGCGGCCCTGTGGTTGGCCAATTTAAAGCCGATCGTGGACTCGAACTGTTCGAATTCGCCGGGCCTGATTTTGATGTAAAAGTTATGCCTCTTGTAGGAGATCTTCAGAATCTTCGGCCAGGCGAACCTGTTGATCCGTAATCGATCCCTGTAGACGAGGAGGCCCGACGAGCATACGCCTAGCATTATATCGACGCCCTCGGAGTCTTTAGCGGGATGGAGATCGACCCCGTACATCGCCAACTTCTTCGCGTTCTCCAGAAAGTGGAGCTCCGCCTCGGCGGGTGTTTGGCCCCTGCAAAAGCCCCAAGCCTTTTAATACCTTGCCATAGCGATGAACCAATACCCCGCCCATAATCTCCCAAGTAACAGAGGGAACTGACTTGTGCGTTTTGTGCAGGTCCATCACTTTCTCCACCAGCTCCGGCGTCTGATTGGGGGAGAACTTGAAGTCCTTCAAGTACGTACGGCCGTGCTCGTCCGGGTCGTAATCTCCGACCTCTGATTGCACTAAATACGAGCCTAAAAGCGCGTGGGTGACAAACGAGCAGGGCAATCGGCCCATGATAATGTCGTTTCTAATCTGGAGGCATAGCTGATAGCGCGTTATGTCTTCCTGTAATTGAGCCGGGTCCGGCGGATAAAACTTCACCTCGAAATTAAACTTCCACGGCTCGTCTGCGAATCAAATCGAAGCTCAAGCTCGATGAATCTATCTCCATACCGCGGCACCAAGCAGTGGTGGACTGGACTGACCAGGGCGTCAGCTTGTCGACGACATGGAGCAAGTTAAAGGATTATGGCGCGGGGCATGTTAAAAATATTGGTGAAGCTTTTAGGAGCTTGAAAATATAATAAAAGTTTTAGAAGTTTGAAAAAATTTGGATAAAATCATTTTTCGAGGATACTTTATATTTACAAATATAACAAATATCTGCGAAAAAAATAATTCTAATTCGGGTTATGCGAGGCCCGAGGCATACGTTATATTTAATAAAAATGAAATGATAGCTTCATAGTGTTGCCCTTGACAAGCAACATTTTTCAAGCCAGTCCACCACTGATAGGTCTCCCTACTTTTCACGAATTTCGCGATCCTCTTGTCCAAGTCCAGCCAGTTGCGTGGATCGTGCCTGTCCTCGTAAAGAAGACCAAAGTAGTCCTTCTCCAGGAGATTCATACTCTGGCATATCATGTCGAGCAGCTCCTGGCCCTTCGCCTTCCTCTGCAAAGAATAACGCCCCGACTGATGAGCATCGGTTCTTCCGTAAAGAAAGCGATCCTGACGAACAGGCGATCTCTACTTACGTCGATGTGGAAGTCTTTGACGGTGCCATCCAGCAGAGTGACCTTGGCGATGGCAGTTTTCCCCTTGCTAACTGGACTCTTCGTGGGCGAATTCGTCCCGGTGCCATTCTCGGCCGTGACTTCTGGCGGGCCACCGGCCGACTTTTGTTCCTCTGGCATCTTTCAGCCCTGTGCCAAGAGAACACCGCGCAAGTTAATTATCCATCTCGGTGGAAATCCTCCGTTCTGTAGAAATGGCTCGCTCGGCGCTCCATCGAGCGAGAAGATCGCGTGCCAGTTCGGTGTATTCGAGTATAGATCCTGTCTAGACCGTAGGGTGCCACATGTAGAGAAACAATCAATATTTTTGCACGGGGCTCTCGGTGCAACGCGTGCACATAGAACGTCGCGGCTGCTATCTCATCAACGAAGGAGAAACGCGGAAAAATAAGGAGGGCTGTCGCTCCGCGAACTTGACCATTGCCGAGCCGCTCTAACCAGAGTAATTTCCGTCGAATCGCACAACAAATTTCTCCGCTCCAGTCTTAAACCATAGACCTTACTCCTCGCGGAGGGAAGCTCGCTTCCTTTTACCGTACTTAGATCACCGCGCGACAATTGCAGGCCCCTTGGAATACCACAACTGACCATTTACATATTCTGGAATTGGAGATGAATGCAAGCTGAAGTCCAAGATCGCTGCTAAATTCTCTAGATTTTTATACATCTTGCGTTTGAATCATCGCGTCAAGTACAATGTGCTAGCGCTCGATCTAACGATACCTATATGACGAGCTCGATCGTCAAATGGCAAAGAAACGACAGTGACGACGGCGGATTTCGTAAGACTTTGGCGGACAGGTTGCAGTGACACGCGACAGAAGCACATGTCTGCATTTACCGCAGGTCGTTGGCCCTTCTTCAAGATAGAACGGACGCGTATAGGCGTCCGCTGGGCGCAATGCCTCGATACGGAGCCGATGATAAAGGCACCGATATGCGCGATATATTTATTACACCGAGCTGAGAATACCACATGTATTATTAGCCGACGCGGTCGCTTCGAAAATGCAGTCGAGTTCAGAATCGATCGTGCACCGGGAGGAATTACGAAACGCTTTGGAAATTCCACGAATGCTGACCCGAGCGAAAACCATCGAATTTCGCGAAACAAATGACTCCTGCCCACCCTGACCGACACGCTCCGGCGACTTCTCCATTCAAAACGAACGCGAACCGGCTCGGGGACGGTCTTGTGCAACGGCACCCGTCGGGCAAATGGCAATTCAGCTTCAATTGCGAGGAATCAGAGGCGTGTTGTGAATTATATGTATACACGTACCGGGATGTCGTTCAAACTCCGCTTAACGCCTCCTCCCTGAACAGAGAACTGGGGACGTTCGAGGAGTTCCCGAAACAGTCGGAGGAGCTGCCCGCGATCGATTCCTATCGTATAGTCGAACGGAAATCACGGTTTACCGTACAATTGCGGGCGAATATCTCGTTACGCGGGCCACGCAACCGCTCCGACAAAAGAGTAATCACGTAAATCTGCTCCCGGGCCGCTTGCGCAACGGTGCCGTGATTGGAAAAGGGACACCTAGGTATTCTCGATCCTACTATAATGCAGAAGATCTCGGCGCCACTGATGGTGAATTCAGGACCCTTTGATCTCGAATTTTGCATTCAATTAAGGATAATATACAAGCACGGTGGTAGGTAAAAAGTGGTAGGATAAATTTGGGGGTGATTTTAAAGAAATTTATAAGCTTAATTGAAATTGTAACATAAGGTTCTTATGGTATCTATAAAAAAGAACTGAAACATTTTGTTTTCAAATTTTTTTACTCAAAAAATCTGAAAAAATCTGCTCATGTTACACATAGGGTAAAGGCAGGTAATGTGGAACGGCACGTAATATGGAAGTTCGTAAAATTTCGATAACGAAATAACGAATTCTTCAGGCAACTGTGTATACTAGATTTCCTGGACACGATAGACGATGATATTGACAATTAAGCACTACTCGGGCATCCATCATTGAAAGAGAAACGTTTATATATTTCGTGGAGTGTCAAAGTTTCTGAAAAGTGCATCAAACAATTAAATATTGTAGCCAAGATATGTTAAAACAGTATTATTTTGATATAATTTATCATTAAATATGTGTGTTCTTGATTCTTCAACGATAGTTTACCAATAAAGTTACTTTCTTCTTAGTATAATTCTTAATTTCTTGTCGGAAAATGTGTACGTAATATAGAACATACCGAGTAACGTAGATGAAGTTGATAATGATGATGACGACGATGACGTGGAATGCTTATTTTGCGATGGAAATTATAAAAATAATGACAATAAAAAGTAAACCCAATGTATTCGCTGCTTTCAGTGGGCAAACGAAGAATGTGGGGCTTCCGGCGTATTATTCGCGTGCCCAACGTGTAGGAGACGCAGGAAGCAGAAATAAATTCCAAAAATGATGTATATTTATTTATTTGTATCTTCTATTTAATAAATCTTCATTTTTAGTAAAAAAAAAAGTAAAGATTTTTTCCTAGGTGTTCCATATTAGGACCCATTTTTTCGAACGGCCGATTTTCACTCTTTTCATTTTTTTTTATTATAATTGCACAACAATGGGATTTGTTTACATTTGACTATGTAAATATGATTATGCATTAGTTCCTTCGTCCCCTCATATCAGTTTTATTTAAAAAAAAAAAAATTCCCCTACTTTTGACAAGCTTTTAAAATCAGACGTTCCATATTACCTGCCTTTACCTTATAACTTATTGATTTGAAAGCAGCAGTCTATTCACTAAGGACATACATTTCTGATCAGAAATTATGCGCCTGGCGTTCGTAATAAGAATCTGATTCACCTAGAAGACTGCAGAGAAATCGCGACGGAATTCGCAGAACTCGCTTGCAACAAGTTCGACAAGCCCGATGCCGTCATCGCTGGAAGCAGTCGTCCTTTACCGTGCTCTATGTCAGAGTCTGGTGAAGTAACGCGACGATTAGTAGGCGCGATGACGCGGGCCACCAATATATATATATATATATATATTATATACACCGATTCAGTGAATCGAATTAGCTGCAAGCGAACTAGATTCGATATACCAGGACGACGTTCCAGCGCTCCAAGTATCACGAGGAACTGGAGGATCCCAGGTATCGAAGGGCCGCGGGGAAACTTGTAACCGGCGACTGAGACAGCAAACTGGTCGATCCTCGTTTCACCAACGGGTCAGTTTAAAGTTTAAAGCGGTGAAAGGGACGGCGGTGGGGCTAGGTCTGAAAGAATCCGTTTCTGCTCGTCGCCAGGAGATCCTTTCAGAGGCGCGTGGGCTTCGTTCGGTCGTGTGTCAAAGGGCTGATTATAAACGAGGGTCGCGTGATCCATGGCGCACACCTACGCGACCCGCGCGCACTGCGCACACGCCTCTGTGGATCTCTCCACTGTATTAAACAGACGTCGCCTTCAATGAAAGAATTCGTACCTCTCCAGACGTGGAACGCATCCTTCCAGGCATCGATCGGTCGAATTAAAAATAGAAGATGGTGGAGTTGAAGAGCTCTGGCGCCCGTTTGCTTCATCGCTCAGAATTATTTGGATGATTTATTGGTACGAGCCACACAGACCATGGAGAACCATGGATATTTCAAGGCGAATAACGAATGTAGGATGGGAATTTCTGTCCCTCATGTGTTCCTTGGTGGTGGAGTTTCACTCTGTTTTAAGGAACGCGAAGGATTTCACCTATAGCTGAAAAGGTTTTACGATTCTTTCGTTTGGGAAAGAAGTTCTAACGAGGTCGATAACCATGGAAAATGTAGCAACCAGAGCAGATCGAATCGGAAGAGTCAATTATCATTAGAATAGCATGCTTGCTCGAAGGAAGAGTTAATTAGTAAGTCCAATATTAATGGAAATAGAAATCGACTTGTTAAGAATCGTTGAGAATACTCCTGGACACCTCGAAGGACCAACTAGTTACTACAGAAAAACGGGATGGGACGTTGGCTACAAATTTGAGAAGGGCACAGCTTCGACACCCTGAAATCCCGTCTGGGAGCATTATTAGGTATATAACTGCGAAGGACTTGGATGGTGAAAGCCCCAGGGATCTCGATTCACCATTATTGGCTCGTATTTTCCAGTTAACGGAACCGTACGGTACTTCAATCCGGAGTATCGACGTCGTGCCCCCACGTGCAGGTAGCGATATCTCCTCCAATCTACCCTTGATGATTTTCAATCAAATCAATCCTTGCTGCAGTATTATATCTAGACTTTTCATTTATTTATTTATTTAACGGGGAGTACCCTTCAGTTACAACGAAGCATATAGCCAAGTAAGTAAGAGGCAGTCTATAATAATTAACCTATATAACGCAAGAGAAAAATAAAGAAAAATATACAGAGAATGAGATATACAGATGTGGTATGCGTTCGTACTAAAAGAATTCAGAAAAGGGAGAGGAAAATTAGTAGCAAAAATAAAAAGTAAAAGTAACTTTTAACACCCTGGCGAAGAATCTCGAGGATTTCTGCAATTTCTAATATTCAAATACCACCCGTTTTACGTCGAAACCATCTAAAAGGTAAATCCTATTTTTTGGGCTAAAAACATGGCAAAATTTGAGAATTCTCTTTTTAAGAAACTGGCGATTCGATTCATCTGAAATTTGCACCACGTTTTTATGAATCTTTATGACATTTTTAAAGAATTTGCAATTTTTTTATTAGTTTTTAATAATATATACATGGTCTAAATTTCGGACGAATCGAATCGCTAATTTCTTTAAATTAAAAAAAAAAAAAATCCCATGTTTTCAGCCCCCAAAATAAAATTCTGCCCTAAACAGCCTCATGCAGGTAGCAGGTTGACGAAATCCTTCCTCCCTGACCTGTTCCCAAGTAGAGGCACTGCATAAGTATGCGGAGTAGTTTATTAACCCGGCCGCGCGCGTCTCGTAATCGCCCGAGCACGTGAATGAACGTGCGCGCTCGAGTCGAAGCGGACGCGATCGTTTTCCAGTGGCATTTAAATCCCTCGCGACGAGCTCGGCTCCGGCGCGAGATCGTCCCGCGAATCGATGAAAATCCCCGGCTAGTTGGGAAGGCACGGGAGGCCATGACCGCCCTCCGGGGATGTTTGATCGATGGACGAGGCGCCGTCGTCGCGGGCGAATACGTGCGAGCTAACAATTTTCCAGCCGACGAGTATATAAGAAACCCGCCGCTTGAAATACGACGAGCTCGGGTCGTGTGCGCGTGGGCGTATACAGCTTCTGTGAAGCGTGCCCACAACTGCAATCGCGACTGATGTGGGCCAGAGGGAAAGAAAGGAGGCTTCCTCCTCCTCTGCCTTCCTCCTCCGTTCGCTCTCTTTTCCCTCGAATCGCTCTTTCCGGAGACACCGTCGCCCGCAACGCATTCCGGCGCAAACACGGTGCACTCTGCTTATTACCGCGACATTCTCGTCGATTTATAAAGTTTGCACAGGGGGAAAAAGGACGGGAGCCTGGTCCGCGAGGGACCGCGGCGTGTAGCGAATATCCTATCAGGGCCCATCTAGTTCTGCTGTTGCTATGAGCAAAAATGATTTTTGCCGCCCTTTATATTTAATTTTAAAGAATTGTTTTAAAAGAGTCGAACTTTTTGTAGATACCTACTATTCGTTGGATAACAAAAGCCTTTTGTTTTATAAGAAATTTAATAGATATTCGTACAAAACAAAAATAGTATCCAAACAAAGTAAAATATACAGGTAGGAAGTAGCTACCTAATTTTTAAATCTAAAAGAAAAACAACGTGAACACAAAATCACAAAATAGGGTAAACCAACCAGTGAATGACCGAATTGTTGAATTTATGGACCTTTCAGATTAATACTTGAATATATTTATGTATAACAACAAAACAACTGTTGAAATTGCATTTAAATTTATGTTTCTTGAAATTTCTATAAAAATAATTACTTAAGTTATTTAATTACTTAGTAATTTAAAAAAAAAAGATTATAAAATGCAAAACGTGTAGAAGCCCAGTAAATGACCGCATACTTTTAATAAGAATTGTACTTACTAATGTTTGCTTAATACGCGTAACTAGAAATATGGGATATTAAAAGTGCAACTACACTCCATTTACAAACATATAATATTTTTAATTTTATAACTGACATTTCTTTGCCTAATGGTCATTCACTGGTATACGGTCAATTACTGGTTGGTTTACCCTACATTAAAAAAGTTGTAAAAACATTTTCACCTTGAAAAAGAAATCTTCCAACTCCGATGGTTGATCTAAAAACAATTTATAAGTTTCATACTAAATTCAAACATGTATAACGAACTTCTTTGCCGCTTTTCAGAAACTTTTACTTTGTAATTAGTTTCTACAGATTTTAATTTTCTCTTTCTACCAATTTTGTCGCCCCCAAAGACCGCCTTCCATGGACTTCCTTACTGACAAACTTGAATTCACGTGGTAAAAACAGTGGAGCTCCCTCGTCGCGACAGACACAAAAACAAGAAACGCAGCCGCGTGCTCTGCGCCACGAGTAAGCAGAACTTTCATCGGGCAGACGAGCGCGTCGAAGCAAAACAGGGAAGGAAAAGAAAAGTGAAACTACGAAGAACGTGACGCGCCTGCTTCTTTCCCATAATTGGACGTGTCGATGAATTCTCCCTCGTTAACACAGGCTGCGCGGAACTGGAGATCTTGACGGGGCCCCGGAAAGTCATTTGGAAGACATTTCCCCTCCTCGGGGGAGGATTATCGAATCGCGGCGACCGAGAACAAAGTCTCGCGCCGCTCCCCAGCGAAGCGCCGTCGAGTGGAAACAAGGGCGGATAAAAGAATCGGCACCCTTTCACGAGCGGAGGTGATTTTCGTATCCGCGAGCAGACAGGCGCCGAGGCTCGCGTCGGAGGGCGCACAACCACCAGTTGTGACGTTTTTTATCGCCCCCTGCAGACGCGAGCGTCTCGCTGATCGACGGAGCGAAGTGGGGTTGCTCGCCGCGTTTTGTTTCCTTTGCAACCCTTTCTTTCAACGCGGGTTATTCATCGGTAGGTCTTCCTCCACTGTGCCGCGGGACTCAATGGCGGGCGAGAGAACTCGCTGGGGCTGGGAGATAAGGGCTGGATAGGTCTCGTCTGGGGGGAGAGAGAGGACGCGCGAAATTAAAGGGTTTAAAGTTGTAAAAACGCGACGTATAAATTTCGCCGAGCGAACTGGTTTCTTCCGTTATTGGTCGCGAGTTCGTCATCCCCCAGAGGGAGGAGGGCGCGTTGATTCGACGGGGAAGTGCATCCGAGCTCGCCAGAGCTCCGCTGGAATTAATGGCGATTACGTTGTCGAAAAGAGGTACCGACCGATCCGTGGCGTCGGATCGAGGGGTCGGGGCGAGAGGTTGGCACTTTAATTAAACGCCACCGCCGAGGTGCCCCGCCGTATTTTTTAACACGGGCTTTCCTTCACGAGTGCTGGGGACGTTGGAGGGGCCGTTACGTACCGCGTAAATTAAAAGCTCGAGGGCATCGTCGAGAGCGAGAACGTATAATACGCGATTCGATCGTGTCACGCAACGAGCGCGAGCGTGCTGCGTGACTCACGGCCGCGTCTCATAATTTATAACAATTTGGAGGGCGTGGCGGTGCTTCGATGCGACCAAATACCAGAATCTGTAATGCTAGCGAAGATCGGAGAGCGAGCTCCATCCCGAGCGAAATCCAATTCTCGTCGTTAGCCTGACTCTGCGCGTGGAGGGGTAGGTAACAATGACCCTGTCGATTTCCTCCCAGCCTTTTCTAATTCCCCTTTTTCCAGAGCTTTCTATGGAAAAGGCGAGCCAATGGAATTCCTTCGTGCGAGAGCAAACGAATTACAAAGAAACGCCGCGCGCTCCGGGGCCGTTTAGCCGCCTCTTTCTCTCGCGGCGGTTCCGTTGCAACAACAATAGCGATTTTTTTACGAGCGTTTTTTCCCCGCGTAAACCGAGATAATTGGCCGTGTCGTAGCCGTGACGCTGGGTGCAACGCGGTCCGCGAGTTATTGCCGTTCTGCTTTTTCATGGCTAAACCGTTTTGTTCCCGCTGTGCGTGCCCGTCCTGGTTCGCGAAAAGCGTCCCTGCCTCCCGAGGAAACGTGTCTCACGTCCCTGACTCCGTGCCCCTGCCGCGCAGGTGGAAGCGAAAGTGGCCGGTTCCCGTGAAAATCGCGGCCGCGAGGAAGAAAACATCGCGAACCAACGAGCTCGCGCGCGGCGGATTCTCTGCGCCGTGAAGAAAACGCCACCATTAGATGCGCCAAGCGGCCATGACGGAAGTGGAAGAGGCGGAAAAAAGAAATCGCACATCGGGTTGATTACACGCGTGATTTAATCGAGCACGAGCGCGTGCACGATCCGCGAACACGAAGCGCAGCTGAATAAAAGGGAGTAGGAAGATCGTGGAAATAATGAGCGGGGAACGCGATATTACAGATGCGCTACATTATCTTGAAATTTTGCTCGAGGCTTTTTTCGCATCTAGGTTATGCGTTAGCCCGAGTTGGGCTTGGATATAGTTGCGCGGTTACTCGGGTTCGATCAGGTCTGGGTTAGGTCCATAAAGGAAACATGGGACATTATCATGGAACGAACACCGCCACGCCTTGTCTACATTTATCTCCCATGTTTTTTTGCATAATATGGTGAGCGCCCAGCGTTGCATTACCCGTGCTTCCGTTGGTTGCTTTACTAAGGACACGCATACGCGGGCCAAGTAGTAACCGAGCAATCAAATTTTAAGCGAATTTGTCGCGCTCACGATGTTCGAAATGCTCTAACAGGTGTTGACGCCGCGTGCCTAATGCCGCACGCGTGAGACGTTCTGATTTAGCTTGGATGATAGTATAATACTCGATAAGCGTACCTTTGAATGCTATCGACGGAGTGATAACGTCGGCTGATAGAATAGAAGTGCGATTACCGCACAGGACGAAGTGGATTTCAATGGTCGACCCAATCGAGCACATGCCGTTTGTTTATTTTCCCTTTTACTCGCGTTCGTTTCGATTGCACGGAACGGTAGAATTCTCTTGTTAAAATTGGAACGATACACTACCGATTGTTCTTCCTTGGTCTGATCGATGACCACAGTAGTCCCTAACAATAATCGCCTGTGTATAACATCTTCCCTAAATCGAGAACTCGTTCATCCTGACACTAGAATCAATGATACCATTGGTCGGAGTGCGCCAGCGGTACCGGTGTCACAGTTCACGGGTACGCTCGTCT
Organism: Andrena hattorfiana; assembly: GCA_944738655.2. Classification (NCBI taxonomy): domain Eukaryota; kingdom Metazoa; phylum Arthropoda; class Insecta; order Hymenoptera; family Andrenidae; genus Andrena; species Andrena hattorfiana. Next base: position 1,218,310 of record OX122894.2, read on the forward strand.
ATGAACGGATTGGAGAAAGGCGAGTCACGAATGCACAGGGCGTATTACACTGGCGAGTGAGCCAGTGCTTCCCCCCCAAGTTCATTGTAACTCGTGTCATGTCGTGCATCACCTCCCTACGCAACGGCCGCACCCCCCCCCCCCCACGTAACGGCCTCCCAAAGTGCACTTGCTTGCCCCTGTTTAACGTGGATGAACGTTAAACAGGGGCCCCCGCTAACGCACAACATGAAGTCACTGTAATCCTATTACGTCAGATATTTAAAGCTACCTCGTTATGTTAGAGACATCTATTAATAATTCCGCGAGGGACCGTTCCGCGTTACCACGCCGCGAAAGCCACTTGAAAGTTTCTCGACGTCCAGGAAAGACGAACGAGGAAAAGCTCTCATCGATTATTCGCGGGCGGAAGGCAGACTCGGTCTTTCGAAAAACTTGCCACCTCCGCGACGCTGCGCGTAATTGACCTAATTGGCGGTAACGAGCGTTCACGGTGACAAGAGCTCACGAACGGTGTGCAGACGAACCTTCGGCGCATAAAAATCGTCCAGGGTCAGCCAGAAAGGTTACCTACGAGGGGGGAATCGTACGAAAAGATTCTCTGTGTTTTAATCGAATGTACGAGGAGAGATCGGTGCGTACGGCGAGGTATCAAGCGTGTGGCACACTTCGGGGGGGAATGCTTTACCCTCAGGGTCGCACGGCGAACCGGGAATGCTCGTACAAATGACTTACAAACAGTGAACGCATCGTTATTTCGGACTTGTCATTCGCTTTCCCCCACTTGTTAACGACGAAGCACACCATCCGCATCCCATTTCATTTCTGTATTTCCAATCGGATTCTGCGCGACGATTCGCACATCGCTAATTCTACGATTGCGAGAGAACGGGTACGGGTACAGTTGTCGACGAAATACGATACACGACGCGTAAGGAATGCATTTTTAACCGACTTTAAGCTTAACTCCACTGACTGTACGCTCTTCCGAGACACGAACGTTGCCGAAAATTTCTCTTACAAACGTCCAGCAGTGGCGACTCAGATAATGTTTAAGTTTATGTTCGTTTGAATTATCTTCGATACACTGCTACGTGCACGGTGTATTTATTATGCATGCGAGAGCAACAGTCGTCACGCTAATATATTCCATCAATCGGGCCCAACAGATGTCTCCGTGAATTTTCGATCAAGTCACAATCGGTAAACACATTCCTGCTAATACGTGCAACTGCGAACGCGATGCTAAAATGCACCTCGTAGAGCACACAATTTACTCGGCATCATTGTAGCTTATACGAATATTCCGTGCCCCCTTGTACGATGGTAAATTCCATGCGAAAAGATTTCTGGACAGTAACGTACACAGCTCGTTGGTAGAATATTTGCGAGTAATAATACGCTATTTACGAGTGCGTACCGATGTCAATGGGGGAATTCAATAACAACAGGGTATATTCCCCGTGTCGTACATATTTAACAGCTCGGGAAGATGGAATTATTTTGAAGCGAGATTCGGCGGAAGATCGCCACACCGTGCCATCAAGGTGATAGGTGAAATCGGAAGGCTAGTAAAACTTACCTATGGGATGTGGACGCGATCTTCTCTCGAATAATGCACCACGAGCGAAAACGCGGATAGACGGTACGACAAGGGACAACGCACAGGGCCGAAACACCGATTCTTTTCTTCTCGCGATCGTGTAACGGTGTACTTCCTACTGTAATCACATAAACAACTCTCGTTCCAATTCCGCCGACAGCTACGAATACGAGGAGGCAGGTCCGTCGAGTCGCGGGGCGACGCTGAATGCGGCCACGGCCCATACTCGCACCATTTTCAAATAGTCCCCCCTGACGCCGCACACAAGCCGATTTATAACTCTACGTACCTTGATGCTATCGAATCCTTTGCTAAACGAACGACCACAGCTCATGGAGAATCCAAACGCGTTACAAAACTCGCGCAATAGTGACGCACCACTTAATACATAGCCGCTAGGACAGTGAATACGGGACTGCTTTCAATATTCTTACGCGCGAGTCAATATGGCCGACCACCTAGGAAAATCAGTTTCTCTTATGACGCAATCAAGCGAGTACCGCCCTGTTCGAAAACATTTTATGAGCTAGATGGCAGCACACGGGTGGCAAACTGGATCGGTTGGTAAAATCAAGCCGGACGAGTCCACTGGTCGATAAGAGAGAGGGAGACGGTTGCAAGCGATTACGAGGAAACTTGTCGATAGAAGGCTTCTTTTATTTTAACAGGCAACACACAAACGAGGTATAGAATAAACCAAACACCTAATGTATTTTTCTGTCCCCGATTTGCGGGGTCCCAAGACCGTCGAAATTAAAAATCAATTTTCATCGTACTTAATTTGAATTCTAACCGTCAGTAGGACTGCGATCGAATTCCAGCGTGAATCGATAACGTTGCGTGCGACAGAAAAAACGAAAAGGGGGTTCTAAAGTCACCGCGATCTGTGCGACAGAAATTTACATTCGATATAAACTCTCTTCTATACCTCGTCTGTGATGTAATCGTGATCGATGATCAGTTTTCAACGGTTTGGGTTTCGCCGATAAATAGATCCCGCGAGGGCAAGGATTTTTAGTCGAGTCTCTGATTGAATCGTTCGTGCTATCGTACACGGTTCCCTGACGTTTTAATTTCTGGCCGTGGTTGCGGTTCGCAGCTTGGAAATAACGTATACGGCGAGGTCAGGAAGTCTACCAATGAATACGCAAAGCAGCCGTGGACGGTATTAAACTCGAAGCTCAATCATCGTTTTATTTAGGTGAGGAGGGGAGGAAGGTCCCTCGAATTCTAAAATTCTCGTACACAAAACAATAGAGGAGTGGGGGGATATGGACGTGCTTTCATTTTGCTGCATGTCGCGTCCGTGATTTCTGCGCGAGATAACGGAAATGTTTTGATCGTGACCTTTGATAATCGTTGCGACAGGAGCTACGGCCCGCGATAATGGGCAACGCGGGGAGTAATCAACCGGTTGGTCATCACCACGGTGGCGGCTCGACCAGAGAACATCGTCATACCAAAGACCACCCTCCGCCATCGCCGGGGAAAGAAGGCCAGGCATTCGTGTTTGACAAGAAGCCAGTTATTCAGAAATTAGTCTTCCAGTCGTCCGAGGAAGAACCTTATTATTCTAAAGTATACCCGATACGTCATTGCATAGGTGGTAATTATAGAAACACGCTAATGCCCGCTTCCGCAACCTTAATTCCCTTTCGCCGATAGAGTAACGCTCAGCACGACGGGGATGACTTCGGCGCCCAGCGTCCGCGTTCCAACACCGTGTCCGAAGGGACGAAGGTGGCGGACAACAAGGTGCTGCCGACAGTTTTCAAGTGGGAGGGAGGTGGTAAACAAGTCTATATCAGTGGGACTTTTACGGGATGGAAGACATTGCCGATGGTCAAGAGTCACGGTGACTTTGTAACGATCATCGACTTACCGGAGGGCGAGCATCAGTACAAGTTCTTCGTTGACGGCGAATGGAGACACGATCCGGACATTGTAATGGACCGATTTTCTGGATTCCTATAATTAACGAGATCGCGGAGTGGTTCTCACGTTGCTCTTTAATCGTTTCTCGTAGAAAATAATTGACAACGGTATGGGTTCCAAGAACAATTTAGTGTCCGTTAGGAAATCTGACTTCGAAGTATTTCAAGCGCTGGCAAAAGACAGCGAAGGCATTACCAGTAGCGCTCAAACGGAGTACGCTCAGGACATTCCTCCTCACAGGCCGTGGGAGAAAGTCGCCGGACCGCCGATATTGCCTCCGCATCTGCTGCAAGTCATTCTGAATAAAGATACTCCCTTGTCTGTAAGTATGCGGAGCAGAGGGGGATCGTAGGACAAAGCGTCCGCTCTCTACGGAACTAAACGTTCGTGTACTACGATTACAGTGCGAGCCGACGCTTCTGCCGGAGCCGAACCATGTAATGCTGAATCATCTGTACGCTCTGAGTATCAAAGATAGCGTGATGGTTTTGTCGGCGACGCATCGCTACCGCAAAAAATACGTCACGACCCTGCTGTACAAACCGATCTAAGCTTCTAAATCCCAAATCATTCCCGAGGTTATCGGAAAATGTTAGTTACATCGAACCAATGCGTATTTTGTAGGTAAGGTAAAAGTAATATTTGACATTTCAAACTGAGACAGGCATTGGGAAACTGGCAGAGTATGGAACCAAAAAACAGCTTGTATCTTAAATGTAAAATACTGTAATTATTATTTATTAAAATGGAATATTTTACATGAGATGTGTTCCATGTAACATAGTCGCCCATATTATGTACAAGTTTCTTTACACGCTCGAAATATCCTCGAGTATGTATTGCCATTTAAACTGCGTTGTCTGTTATCTGTTCTTGATAAGCGTAGGGCGTTTCGGACCTCGTCTTGAGAAAGTACGTTCCCGTGGCTACTCTACTAACGTGCTCTCCCATCAGCGCGGTGTCGGATCGATTGCAATTACCGCCCATAAATTGGTCCCACGTATTGCACTTCCTCGCGGTGAATCCCGTTTTGGAAACGATGCTTTCCGCGAAGTACACATACGCGCGCCCGTGACTGCACGCCTCTGCGGAGAGAAAACATGCACGCGCTTATTGGGAAACTGTGTGAAACGTGGGAATGATTACCTTTTACTTCCGGCACGCAACAGCATCCAGGTTGCACGGCCGTTCCCGCGTTTGGGTAAAAATCGACGCTGCCTAGTGGTTGCAGGTATCCTAACACGCCACCGCACGAATGAATAATGTCAACGAACGACGCGTCCGTAGAATCCAGGCGAGTCTTGTCGGACGTAAGCAAATGAACTCCCGGCAGAGCAGGATCCAAGCCAGTTATTCTCCCCAAGCGACCAGAAGTCACGGAACTTCCGGTGTTTCCAGCTACGTGTGCTCCAAGGGAATGCCCTTAAACGTATAATAGTTAAGCCATAGCGATTATATATTGGGTTTAACTTCAACGGTACACGTACCAAGGAAATGAATGTTCTCGGTTTTCAGGCCCGTTTCAGCGACTAGGAAGTCTATAAACTCGGCAGCCGTTTTCCCTACTCTCTCGGTATTGCGCATCGGGCCGAGGTAGAACGTGCTGGCAGCCAGAGGTTGCCAATCGACGAGGATCACGTTGTAATCGGCCAAAGTTAAATACGCTACGCAATCGGAACGGATCTTGAAACGCGGCCTTTCTTTGGGGAAAGCTACCTTGGGGTAGCATTCGTGAAAACCAAGTACCTTCTTTCAAGTTGACAGGCCCAGCGCTCAGAGCGCTCGATTTCCATCCGTGTGTTATAAGTTTAGTCCGTCGGGAGGGATCGAAAGTGGATGCGCCAAGTCCTCTGGTATCGTTCGTGTACAACGCGGTACCATTTTTTGGACCGGAGCTTCAATTATAAAATATTCTGTTTCTTAAAAGATCCGTTAGTATATTCTAAAGCGATTATATACCGGGTATAAAGGATATAAGTGACTTCTGATTCGTCAAAAATGCCTCGTGTCGCGACTTCTTCGTGTTTTAATACCGCCACTTGGGGTTGGTCATTTCCATCGGGCATGAAGATCCAGTCTTCTCCGTATCCGTCGTATCTGTCTTGCAAACCGCTGTTCCATGCCCGGCAAAGTGTGAATTCGCGAAAGGCAATAAGCAATGTCGCAATCTGTGCCCACGTACTTCGTACGATCATTTTGCTGCACCGTAATTTCATTGCAACAGTGAAAACTTCGGCACGGAGAACGTCCACCGAATTCTCACGGATGCCGAGAACCGCAGGGTGGAACCTTCTTATAAACCCTGTTAGCGGACCCTCGAATGGCCCGGTTTCTTTCGGTTTATCTGCAACGCGGTATCGTGCGTGCGGAAATACTGCCAAGTGGTTGTCCGACGTTGCTTTAAACATTATAATCGTATTCAAAGAGGTGCAGGTTCTTGCCCAATTAACTGCCGGGCATACCGGATATTTTCGTATCGCGCGAAAGTAAACAGTAAAGCGCACGCGATATTAAAGGGGCGCTGATAATTATTCTGAAATTATCCCGCTAATCGCGTACGAAACCACCGCTTCTTTCTGCCTTCCTTTTAACTCGAACGGAAAGGAAAAAAATTCTACAGGGATTTAACAGGGGGAAAAGAAGACGTATTATACGAACATAGAATATATTATCACACATTTTCATGTAACACATTTTTCCTTGATATACGACGAAACAGTTAACTTATTCGTTTCTAACGATCTAATGTACTCGGCGTACATTCAGATTTCAATGGTATCAGTTTAAAGTCCCCTGTAAGATCACGGCAATATAGAAATTCGCTTCCGCGTTGTGGAGTTTCAACCGTACGTGATTATCAGAAAAACGGTAGTAGTTTCATTGTACCACGTTGTCTTTTTGCCAGAAGATCCTGCAAAAATCACTAACATGTATCGCAAGATTCTATGTGGTCCCGGCAATATCGTTTCCTACGATCCTACGTTTCCTATATCGAACGCGGAGAACTCTACCTACCGCTTGGTATCGAATTTTCACCAAATTCTCCATCGCCAAAACATCCTACCAACGGTACTTCCGGAAATAGTGCCTTGAAAATGGTCGACTCCACGTTACATTCGTCGAACATACTTTCCCCGCGCGCGCAGCACGCGAACATGAATCCCATGGAATGTTTCTTTAGACAAACGCGGTCCTTGAATGATTTCAGTCGCTGTTCAACCCGCTCTTTACTTTTACAGCTTTTATCGACGATTACGGACCAGGTGTCTATCGGCCCAGTCAGGGTAACGGCAACGCAGAATGGGAACTCTCCGCATTGGTCATTTTTGTTGTCCTTCGCGTTGCATACCAGTAGATCCTTGGCTACCCCTCCCCACACGGAGAGTTCACCCGCGGCGTAACTAAACTCAAGGAGAACGACGCTTTGGTATCTCTAGAATGCTGGGTAGTCGACATTAATTATTATAGATCTTTTTACAGTCTTTACCATCGTTTCAAGGCGTTCGCGATTTTTATCGCCAACATGCAACCTCGCCCATCGGAGAACAGTAACAGACATTTGGATTTCCCACGATTCTTTTCGCAAGTGAGAACCTTTTTCATCTCTTCGGTGCATTTCTCCATGGACTTTGATATGTCCCTCTTCGTCGTCGAATTCCCTCCAATGGTGAATGTTTCGATGGATACCTCGGGTATCTCGGGCAGAAACGCGCACACGACGTGGTGCACGTTGTTTTCAATTTCTGTGTCGTCGATTACGATCCCGTACGTACCCAACGTTATGGTATCGCAATTTGTGGGAAGAACTTTGCAGTGGCAATCTTGACAGAACAAAGATGTTTTCGTTAGAGATGCGAGAGTATCGTCGAAAGATCGGTGGAACGGGAATGAAGAAATACCTTCTTTAATAAACGGCATAGACGAAACTGTGAAGAATAATCCCAACGCGGGCTTTATCCATAATCTCTTGATGATTTGCGACTTGAAATATTCCATGCTCCGTTTCTCGCTAGCGAAGCACGCTACGCATTCTCTAAAACATATAGGGCCCCTAGTTCGTTTTTCGTTATTCGCCGCTTCTAGCCAGGATCTGCAATATAAAGCGCGCTACGTGGTAGCGCATTTTACGAAGCCTCTACGCAAACCGGCCAGGGAATCTGATAACATGTACGGGAGGCTGACGATTCACTTCTTCGTCGCGCAGAAGTAGACCTTTCCCATAAAAGAATAGAGTTTCTCCCTTATATTTAAATTACAGAGAACGCTGTGAAAATGGGTAATCGAGATCGCACCTGCAAACCATCGAGACGCTCGACAATTCCATCCCGTTTAAATGTTTGAATATAATTCTCAACACGTCGTAGGTTAAGCACTGGTTCCGGCACCTCTCGATAAACTTCCCGTCCTTTTCGCCGGCGGATTCGTCGGCCACGCTCCCCCGTATTTTCTTTTGCGGTAAATCCTCCATTTCCGCGACCGTTTGTGTACTCGTTACAGTTGAAAGATTATTATTTATCATATAAGGGGCTGGGGGGGATTATTATTTATCATGAATCTCTGTCGCGCGGTGTCTGCTTATGCCACGAACAACCAAGTAGAGTAAATAGATTGCCACCGTGTCTACTCATCCTCCTCCCTCCCCGATATTTTCGATTTTTCTTTTAAACTTAAAAGCAAGTACGCTGCCTCTACCGTGCGATTCTCAATACCTAGTATCGAATAACGACGAAAGATCCCAGTTTTTATAATAATTTCTTTCCGCGTAATGATCATTCAAGTTTCATAACGCTGTCATAGAAACTACGCTAGAAACACAGATGAACATCAATGAACTTTCGTGGTAGAATGAAATACCCAAGGTAAGTACTTATAAGTACTACTCGGTAAGCATTGCTCACTGCGTCCAGCTGTATCGTGTCCGAATAATGACGTATTGACGATTATAAAGCTCGAATGTAAATATAGCTTCGGTCGAGCGTTCGTGTTTACTGGGATCCAATGGAGGTGGAAGATCGAGCGAGAATTCTACTCGATCCTAGCGATCTGTGCCGTATTTGCCTTGCGACGGATCAAAGTAACCACTGCGTCTTCGGTGCTAAGCAAAATGATTTGTCCGAGAAACTCCGTTTGTGCAGCGGCGTGGAGGTGAGTTTATTATTTAAAGCTTTTTCTCTTTCCTTTTTACCGTCTTATAAATAACGACCCCTGTGTTGGTTAGATCACGGAGAACGATGGTTTGCCAGCCAATATCTGTGCGAGATGTATGATAAGAGTCGACGATGCTCACGAGTTGAGAAAGCAATGCGAGCGATCGGATATCTGGCTAAGGGAGCTGTACGGGAAACTGAGAGCAGAGTGCAATACTAATCAGTTTAAAACCACCAAAGTGGGTATTCGTGCACGCGAGCAGGATAAATGGAAGTAAAAGATTTTAATCGTTTGGTTTCTCTTTGCCAGGACCAATGTTGCCAGACAGACTATACGTTTACCTCCGATTTTATAAAAATGGAAACTAACGTAGCTCCTCCGGCGGATCGTAACGTCTCGCCGATTATAGATCGCGATACCAGCGTCGGGTTTATCGAGGAGCGTAGAACAATTACCGAGTCTAAGCGTGTAGAGCACAACGAACCTAGTAATCACCCGAGCAACGCCAATATTAAATGTAAGCAAATGGGATGTGAAAAAAGGGAGGCTTATCGAACGAGGAGAACGACGATGTTCAAGAGGGTGACGTCCATGGAGAATCTGAGAAATCATAAAGAGAGGCAAAGGCAGTACATAAAGAAGAACGCGAATGTTAAGAGGGACATGGAAAACGAGCGTTCCGGGAATACCAATGACACGGAGTTTCGTAATTCCTACAGCTGTCCGAAATGTAACGGATGTTACTCTAGTAAAAAGTATCTGGACAAGCACATGTCTTCTCACAACGAGGAGAGATACACTTGTGATAAATGCGACGAGCAGTTTTTCCAGCTCGACAAACTGGCGAAGCATAGCAAATTGCACAAAGTTAAAGAGAGACTTGAACCGGTATTATGTAGAATATGTAACAAGTCTTTTAAGAAAACCGACACTATGGTGCGACATTTAAACGTTCATAAAAGGGCGAATCCAAAGGAGGTTCTCTCCATTTTAAAAGAGATTAGGGACAAGAGGAAATTGGAAAATATTAACGAACCCGAAGGCAGAGCTGTGACAAAATGGGGACGTGCAAATAATGAAAATGGTACATCGAAGTCTGAATATGAAAGCTGTAATCCTCGTTTATTAAATTCCGATACTGTTACGAGTAAAAAGTCGGACTCTCCGGATGGTAGAACGGTGGTGCATCGATGCAGGTACTGCGACAAATGCTATCTGCAGGACAAATTGCTCGAGGAGCATTTGTTGCTGCACATCGAGAAGGGGTTCGTTTGTACCGTGTGCAATATGAAATTCTTCCGCCAGGACAGATTAGAGAGCCACAAAAATCGGTATGGTCACAACGAAGCGGAGGCTTCTTTAGAACCGCAGAGGCCATCCGACGAAAAGTCGGCGATCAAGTTGATAAATAGCTGGATAAGGGAGGAGCTCGACTCGGATAACGAGGAGAAGGGCTTCCCTTGTATAATTTGTGGGAAATCGTACGATACTAAAAGATCTCTACTGAAGCATCAGCTGAACGCGCACAGCTCGCAAGTGGGGGAGGGTTGCGCGAGATGCGGCGACGCGTGTACCTGCGAGGAAAAGGTGAAGGAGCAGCGGAAAGCGAGCGAGACGTTGAGATCCTATCGATGCGACGGCTGTAATAAATCTTTCGAAACGGAGACGAAACTGCAGAGGCACACAAAGGTTCACGAACGCGCCAAAGAACAGGAGGACGCGAATTTCAAGCGATTCTTGTGCCATATATGTAGCAAAACGTTTCGGCAGAACACAGGCCTCATGTTCCACATGCGAACGCATACTGGTTATAAGCCTCACGTTTGCAAGTACTGCGGAAGAGGATTCACGTCGAATTCGAACTGCATCAATCACGAGAGGACGCATACCGGCGACAGACCGTTCGTTTGTCACTTTTGCAGCGCGGCCTTCGCCAAATCGTGCACCCTTAAAGCGCACATTACGACGCACACCGGGGAGGCCAACTACCATTGCAAAACTTGCGGGAAATCGTTCAGGAGACTCAAGTACTTGAAGGAGCACAGATTCACGCATACCGGCGAGAAGCCGTACGCTTGCAAGATTTGCGGCACGGCGTACAGCCACAACGGCAGCTTATTCGTGCACGAGAAGAAATGTAAGGCTCAGTATCGAAATGCGCAGAACCATTGCCAGTCCGAGACGTCTTCGCCGAGCGTGACTCCCATTATCACAATTCTACCGCAGGCCTATCTGAACGAAGTCATCCTTCCGTTGTCCGCGCAGGAGAGCAAAGTCTACGTTGACGGCGTGCAGAGAATAAATTCACCTGGTATCGATAGCGCAAGTCCTGTTGCCACGCCGGATTTTGCATGTCCATCCGACTTCGGGCACCCCCGATGTTTCTCTAGCTGTTAAAAACTTTCCTCTCATCGGACGTGTCTTTCAATCGCAGAGGAATTCGAATCGATAGCCGATGCTTGATTGTTAAAAAAGTGTTTCTGTGATAAATTTTCATTTGGCGCATGCATCTCGACGGATGAATGAATTTTAAGGAATTTAAACAAATATGCGAAACGTTTATTATCGCATTTTTAGCGAGTATTACGCACTACTCTACGCTGTGTTTATTTTATACAGTATGGGACACAAGGGAACGGGTCTTTTTTTTTTACGATTCTTTTATTTCAATTCGTATGACACGAATTATTATCCCTGTATAAAGGACCAGAGATAATCCATGAAATAAAATGATGAAAATCGATCCCTCTTTTATCAACTTCTTTTTATCAATTTATCGATATGTAAATGCTGATTTTTTTCCTAAATTTAAATTAAAATCGACAAGTCCCGCGCTTTTACTGTCGTGCTTGCAGCGACATCTACCACAGAATTCACAACTACGAACATTCGTTCGTTCCCTTTAATCTCCGAAAACACCCATGCTCCGAATTGGCTGAAATTTTGACAACAGTTTCATTTCGCGTAGAAATACTTAATGTTTGCAAAAAGGATTTTTGGCGATTTGAAACTTTTTTCCCTACCATTTTGGTGTCATTCCCTACCTTACCATAAAAGTATCACTTTCCATGTTACCACCGTGCCTATATTCCCATATCGATGAATCCGTTCGCTTTGAAAGTAATGAATATACATACTTACCTATTTATTGGCATCACAGCATCACTGTCGGCATCCGAGGAGCTCATCCTCCGTAGTCGGTGGTAGTCGGTTCCTTGTGAGCGACCATACATAAACTGTAATACCTATTTAGTTGGTTTGACATGCAATATAGCGTTCGGAACAATCATAACAGTTCATAATGTAAGCATATAAAGCATACGTGATGCAATGCAGTAGAGTGTGAAATTTGTGAAGAGTGCTATGCTTCGGGATGATGTATGGAGCAGTTTTCGGTTTCACGTTCGCCTGACCGCGCCGAAAGTACAGAGCAATTGCATTTTCCATTTTCTAACATCTTTTACGTATTAGGCCGTACAATTCTTAAATAATTCTCTAGTTGCAAGTGACCTCAACTATGCCGCGACAAGGAGTAATGACTTCGATAGTTTAATTATTACCTACGCTGTGCTTGGATAGGGTTGAGCTACATTGCCTTTTTTCCTTGTAAAAGTGCCTAAGCTCGTCAGTTCCAGGAATTTACTTATCGCCGTATATGTATGTATCGTTAGATAGCCGAAGAAAAAAATGTTACTTTCGCGATGAACACCGTGCGTTCCATGTAGGAGAGACATGTGGCCGGAAATTGTGGAGTATTTAAAAGATTCCTCGTTGGTGGCGGAGATTCAAAAGAAATTCGGTGTCGAAATTCATTATGGGAAGAATTTCGAGCACCTTCGCGAGAAGAGCTTGAGTAGCGAGACGCGCGATATCACGTTTCGGAAGCTTCAACACATTTCCAATAATGGTCGGCCGATTCGCGGGGAACCGAAAGAAAACGGTTATACGCGCGTGGAGAGAAGAACTGTCAATGCGGCGAGCACTGTCCCATCGAATAGTGAGCAAAACGAAATCTCTCCGATCGGCGAGATTTCGAATTATACCATAACGAACTACTTTTGGTATTATCTGTTTCTATTCGGCACCGAATTAGGGGATGAAATATTTTACTCAACGTTCATACCATTCTGGTTCTGGAACGTCGATGGTGCTGTGGGTAGGAGAGTCGTTTTAGTGTGGGCTATTATCATGTCCACAGGTATGTAAACGTGCAACGAAATTTAATAGCTTTTATTGCCGAGTGGATCTGTTTATAAATGAATATTCGTTCAGGGCAAATGTTGAAAGACGTAATACGTTGGCCGAGGCCTGCATGCCCGCCAGCGGTGCGATTGCAAACGAAATGGGCAGAAGAGTACGGAATGCCATCGACCCATGCTATGATTGGCATATCAATCCCATTCAGCGTAGTATTATTTACAATGAATAGATATATTTACCCTCTTCCTATTGGCTGCGCAATTGCTTTTCTCTGGTAAGTGATACATTACGCCTCAACTGCCGATTGATGGAGCTAATAAGAGACCTAAAGTATAACTAGCTTTGTGCGTTGAAAGGTGTACGCTTGTGTGTACGAGCAGGCTCTATTTGGGTATGCACACAGTGTTAGACATACTAGCAGGCTTGATACTAGCCGTCGCATTAATGATTCCACTGATACCTTTGGTGGACACCACGGACTACTATATAATTTCAAATTTCTGGGGTATAACGACCTTAATTGCCGTTAGCATAGGCGTCATAGTTTATTATCCTTGCGATAAAAAGTGGACGCCGACCAGGTACGAAGCGAAACAGTATCGTATTTTACGGACAAGTTAAGGTGATTCTGACGCAACTTTTTCATCGTAGAGGTGACACCAGCATGGTGGTGTCCGTCACCACGGGAGTTCACGTAGGAGCCTGGCTTAATTATACTACCGGAGCCATGGTGGCTCCCGTAAAGTCGCCGCCGTATCCTATTATCTGGCTTTCTTATCCGATGTTTGGCTGCATGATACTTAGAACGATACTTGGATTCTGCAGCATTCTTGTAACGAGAACTGTCTGCAAACCCTTCAGTTATGGAGTAATGTCTGCCATATTAAAAGTTAATTCCAAGGACCTCGTGAGAAGTAAAGATTATTCGAACGATAGGAATAAGATTCTCGTTGATCTAGTCCACAAGTATGCGAGTTGCTTCATGATCGGCTTAAATACAGTGTACCTATTGCCAAATTTCTTTAATTTAATCGGGATCGAGCGACCGACATTCTACACAGAGATGTAAAATAGGATTCGAGTATACATCATATCTCTCCACGATGAGAACGGCACACGAAAATCCCGGAACTCGCACATTTCCTTGGATGGAGTGTGCCGTAAAACGTATTTATCAGGGCTGCGTACATTGCCACATTCCGCTACCAGTGTTTGTGATATAATTTTTATGTACATAAAATAGTCTATAGTGATAGATTTTTTAAAATGCGTCCGACGCGTATTTAGCGCCATTTGTAAGATTTTTTACCTTCGTAGTTTTAATAGTAATTATGCCATTTACGCGCGTTGAATCTCTATTTCCGGCAACAAATAAAATTAGTTGAAATTGAAAATATTGTCTTGGATTGTATCCTCTGGTGAGAGATGATTTAAATATGTTGCGCTATATTTCACGTTTGTCGATATCACGCTCGAAGCAGGTTTTGTTATAATAAAAGACTTGATAGACTGTTTGTATTTATTATTCGTCAGGAGTATTATCTACAGCATCTTGCACAGGCATATCCAGTCTTAATATCTGGAAGAGTTGTAAATAAAAGGTGTGTTATTTAAATGTGGAAATGTTTATAAGGAAATGTGTTTCGTGATAAGATGGTCTTACCTTGAGATCTTTATCTAAAGAGCATTCGACTTGTGCTATATTTATAGCATATGGAATTGAGAGATCGTACGCGAATGTACAATTATCAACGGTAATTACAATTCGATCTTGATCCAAAAGTACTTGGACGTCCACGCCGGTAATCTGTGTAAAGTACAATTTCTGTTTATCAGTAACACTGATCGTAGATAAAGTATCAAGTGCCTTACCCCTTTTGGCATTTCGAATAAACCGATCAAATGTGTGGCCGCTCCCTCTAAAGGTTGCTTTAATAGTACATAATTTGATCCTGCAATCGCTTGATTATTTTCAATTTTTATTTCACCGCTTCTACTTTTCGTTTTAGGACTGCCTTTAACAGAGGGCTTCAGCTCCTCGATGAGCGGCTTTCGAGCCTGCGGACGACCTCGTGGTTCGCGATTTTCAATCTTGTGTTGCTGTAGTTTCCCAATAACCTGCAACGCACAGAAGCCAAATTTAGTCACCGTGTCGCTTTGCCTGCTTCGTTTTGGACGAAGCGCACCTTTCGATTTTTCAGAATCACGTAGTCCTCTCTGTTGAAAGTTTTATCGAACTTGTTCGCTACACCGTCGAGTATCACCGAAACTGTGAATAGTAAAAACATTTTCTTCCCTCGGCATTTCTCGAAATACGTCGTGTTGACCGCGACATCGTAAGTTGCGCAGGGACGTCCGTCTGTAATACAAAATGTTTCACGCTGGCAGAAATTCCTTATCCCTGGAGTTCGTCGTTGCAAAAACTAGGCACCTTTATCGGACTCCAGCCTTTCGGTACCTATACTCATGGGCATTACGTAGTCTAGATTTTCTGTTGCACACGCTATCTCAAAAAGTTTTGCATCTGATATATCTTCGGGTGGGGGGATTTTATCCGATGTACATATGTTGACAAAGATCTTTTCTCCATCTTCGGTCTTTGCTTTTACGCATACACCTGGAACATTACACAAACAGAAACGATGCGCTTGAATCTGATACGGCCAACTATCGTCACTTTGAGATGTTGACACAAATTACCCGGCACAGGTTGGATTATAAAGAAAGGTTTCGATTCGGGCTGTTTCATTATAAAGTCATCTTTTGCGCCGTTTTCCTAGAAAGAATTAACATTTTTATGCCGTGGATATTAACCTCGGTATATCAACTGCATAATCATCTACTCACGAGTAATGTCAAGTTTTTTGTTAGTATCGTGTCATCGATATCGAGGAACGCTTTGTTATTCATGATTCCAAGTTGCAAGTTTCCAAGATATTTTAATTATTCGCTGTTTCTTGCAGAATAATTACCTATATAAATATGCTTCGATCTTATTTTCAGTATAATTTAACACGTCGCAACGTTCATATAGCCAATGTTTACATATACACAGACACCACAGTCCACGTGGGAATGCAACGTAACGGAGAGGTAGGGATAAGGATACCAGTGCATCCCAACCTTTTTTGAGTCGCGATCCCCGTGTACGATATTCAAATAACCCGCGGACCCCGCCTCTATATACGGTCAGGTAAATTTAATAAGGTAAAGAAAACACATTAAAAATAGGTATTTCAGAATATAACTAAATAATATTTAAAAAAAAACAAACACTTCGCGACCCACCGGTTGGAGATCACTGAAGTAACTTTGCCTCTCGTTGAAATCTGAGAGTGCTGAGCCGAGAGTTTGAAATTTTGAAAGCAACGATAAGCAGACAGCGGTGGTAGCCTGGTGGAATTATTATAGACGAGTGAAATAAGAGTATCGTTCTGTTATCATTCGCATTATCATTGAAATCAGGAAGAATCAACGTTCCGGTATATCCAGACTAATTTAACGTGCTTGTACGAGCTATCGTTAAGATGGCAAAGCACGTGAATACATCGAATGGATTCACCCTCAGGTACGTGAAATTAAAGAAATTTTACCGCAAGTTATGTACCTAATTGTAAGGTGAAAGAATACGAAGAAAAATTGCAACATTTACTTCAGCGACTTAACGTTGGAGGATGGTGTTGTATTCGAGATCGGCGACGAGTATCAAAATGACGAAGAAGAATTCTCTTACTCGTCGGAAGTACCATTAACTAACGAAGAAGCGTTAAATCTTTTGAACATGGATGATTTTGAAGACGAGGACAACGACGACAATGACGCTAAAAAATCCGACGCTGTTACTCTGTGCGGAATAAGCTTCGAGAAGTTAAAATCTAAAATGACCAGTGTGTTTGGAAATGGCAAGGTAAACGACACTCTTTTTTTAAAATATCGTGTTCTCTGCTTCTCGAAGAATAACGCGTTAAATCTCATATGTTCTTCGTAGGTTATGAAGCTAGCGAAGCAGAAAGGTATCGGAGAGGTCGTGCCGTCCGATGCACAAGTTACTATAAGATACATGGGGCATTTCGAGTATAGGGACGAACCGTTCGACTCCAGCTTCGCGCGAGGAGGATCGGAGACTTTCCGCCTGAATCAAGGAGCTTTAATACCAGGCTTAGAGATAGGTATATCGACTATGCAGAAGCACGAAATCGCTGTCTTTATCGTGCATCCCGATCTGGCGTACGGACAATACGGCTGCGCTCCTCGCATTCCTCCGAACGAAGAGATTTTGTTCGTTGTGCATCTAATCGATTACGTGGACAATGGATCTATCGAGACTCTTGAGAATTTGTCTATAGAAGAGAGAAGGATATTTGCGAACGTCGTTAAGCGGGTGCAAGCGAAGTTTAATACGGCCAAGGATTGCTTCCATAGACAGAAGATCAAGCAAGCGATACGAGAGTAAGTGCTTTTTATGCGATTGGCGCGTACGTCGTCGATTATACATACGTAAATGTGTTATCAGTTATTCCAAAGCTGTTCAATGGTTGGAAGAGGCAGAGTTAAAAAATCAGCAAGACGAAGATGAATACAAAAAGTTACTTTCAAGAGGCTATAGCAACCTTGCGGTCTGTTACAACATGGTGAACATGCCGCGTCGAGTTTGCATCGCGTGCAACAGAGTACCTACGCCAACAGCTAAAACCTTTTTCAAGTATGTCGCGTAATGGGATTTGAAGTTTTCCGAGGATCCCGTCTAGGCGGAAGTAGAATTTATTTTGAATGTTACAGCCATGGTCGAGCATTCTTCAGAATGGGAGAGTACGATAGAGCGATAGAGAAATTGCAACTTGCTCTCAGACTGCAACCCCACAACGCGGACACGATTAAAGAAATTCGATTGGTAAACATTGAATTTTAGAATGCAAGTATTTACAATTTTGTAAGAATTTGTTTTACCTCGCTTGTTAATTGCACAGGCGAACGAGAAGCAGAGAAAGTACATGGAAATAGAGAAGCAGCTTTGGAGAAATTGCTTAAAGACTGAGCGGAAGACAAAGGTGGAGACCTCGTTCGAAAAAGCTGTGCGCGAAATGTGCGAGAATTTCTCGCGAGACACCCAACTTTTAAGGCAACCGCTTCCCGAGTCTCTGACACCGGAGGAGGACAAATGCATACGCGAACATGCCGCTGCGTTCGGTCTTACGGTTACCACGCATCGAAGATACGGTAGAGAAGTAACGTACCTTAATAAATCCACTTACTAAACGTGCTGCCTTAACTCAAGTACCGAATTATACGACGAATAGTGGAGGCGTACTGTTTACAAGCTTATATTTTTGAAAGAAAAAAAGATACATTTCGCAAAAGTTTCTCTCATCCTTGTCTTATTCCTACACTCGTGGTATCGTGGTAGAGTTGTAGAAAGGCTTTTAATTTTTATTAGATCGGGGATTCCGATAAAGCGGATGAAAATTTAATCGATACATAATAGTTGTGTTTCTTTAGATCTGACGCTTATCGTACAGGAATGAAATAGTAGGTATCAAATAGAAGGTATATAAAGATTTCTTCGATGGTGACGAAGTGTGCAAGTTAACGAAGCTCGTACAAGCTCGTTTAAACGTTTGCGTTAGGCATGGACGAATCTTCTGCGAGTGGCTTCTCGATCTCGCTGCCAAATCGGACTCTATACTTTCGCCTGACCAGATCCCAATCGACGATATTCTCGATTCTCGTCGGATCTCTTAAGGATAATTGACTTTCCAACGGACTTGATTGAAGTAATGGGAAACTAATAGCATCGCGCTGCTGAGGCGATGCCCCGTTGTCCTATATGAAAGAGAGAGAATACTGATGTTATCGACGTTGTCGGTTCGATGCAATCGGAGTTTCTCACGTACCTGAATGTATAGGTTCCCCGCGAATAGACGCATCACACCTGTTTTCTGCTGCCCGCGGCCACGAGCTGCGCAAGGCTTTCGAAGGTACGCGATCCAGGAGGTGACGAGGTTGAAGGGCGAGGGGGCGGTTCGTGTTCTTAAAAACGCGGGGTTACTTACTGTTCTCAACGGCGATACCTGCCCGCAGCGAGTGTGCAGGTAACGTTCTCGGTGCTCTACTTACTTTTGCATTTTGCGGATCAGCTTGCTAAGCCCGTACTTCCACTCGACGTCGCTCTGAGACTGTATGTTTTGATAGGTATCGGACATCATGGCGATCAACAGATTGATCAGCACTATCACGCTAACCAACATGTACAGAGAGAAAGATACCTGCCGGAACATTACCAATGTGATCATCGATCGCGGGAGGATCGCCGAGCTAACGCGAGATATCGTGCAAGCCCGCGACGGGATCCGTGCGCATTGGCCTGACCTTAAAGAAATATATCGTCCAACTCGGTTGCAGCTTTCGCTTTAACGACACCGTGAAGTCGTCCGTGTCCTTTTGCCCGAAAATAGCGAAGAACAGATTCTCCGTCATTTCGATGGGATTCACTTTCACTGAAAAAAGTCGGCACACGTGTTCACACAATAGGGACGCACATAGTCTCTGAATTGCATTTAATCGTGTGGCAATTCCGTCGATCCAAGGCTGCGTAAAAACCTGCGCTTTTGTTTCGTTTATATTTCACGCAGCTTTGCATCGATCGGGGATGCATGCGATGGAGATGAGAAGAAGGGACATCAGTGGAGAACGGGGAAGGGCAGATGACAGCATTCGAATGATGGGCAATGAGTTTCGAACGATTCGTGACATCGAATATGGGGGAAGCGTGTGATGATCGGTAGAAAGCGGATCGATCGGCGGACGGTCGATGCACCGATATTGCGATACGTGTCTCGCAAGTACGCGTTCGAATTCGGTTAGTTGCAAGCGGTCGTGAATGTGTCGCTACTAAGCATGTCAGTGAAACATCGATGGCACAGCCAGTATGAGCGACAGTGTGCACCCGGGACTGATTCGTTCGCGCGGGGCCGTGGCCTCGATACTCCTCCCCTAAGATCTAAAACATCCGACTGTCTGACGTGCTCGCTAGCGGGGGGAAAGGGTAAGAGGGTAAGTTCGCGAGTGAGGGAATGAGAAAACGAACCGATCGATTTGGACGTTTATTTCGATAAGAAAAAGATTGTATGAGACCACCCAGGCTGTACAAGTCGCTGTAAAACGTTGGCTGGCAACGTCTGGATTGGCGCGTATTCAGGATCGCGAACGGCAGCGATCGGTTCAAGTGACGGTGGCAGGCGCCGTTTGATTCCCGGCGGGAAGGACCACCAGCGAGGTTTCCAGCGCCACCGGCAGAACGTCGTGCTCCGCAGCCTCTTTCGACTCCTCGGTATGCTTCTCGACTTTCTCGCCGTAAAGGTCGCGATATTTTCGCCTGACCGCCTCCCAATCGACAACGTTGTCGATCCTAACGGCGTTACTGAACGACAGCTGGCTACCGAGCGGGCTCAGGTGTACGACGGAGAGCGCCACGCTATCCTTGTGCGCTACCTGCGTCTTTTTCACCTTGGAGAGCCACTTGGCGCCCATTCTGGACCGCGGGGAGAGCGCGTCGGCTCTCTGCATCCCCATCAACCGGACCAGGGACGGTCGTTGCTTATTCGCGGCGCGTTTCTTGCACACCTTGTACAGATACGCCAACCAGGTGGTAAGTAGATTCAGCGGGGACGGCGCTGTGCTTGTCCTGCGCATCGTTAAACGTAATTCTATCAATTAGAATTCTCGCGGAGACGCATCGTAACGCCGCCGTACGAGTCGAACGTAATCCACGAGTGGGGGGTGGGGAGGGCGAGCTCGTTGAAAACGCGCGGGCATGCAAATGATGCGAGTATTCGAATGCCAGAGAATTGGGATTTCAAATTCGAATATAACGCTCGGCGCTATCCGTCGCAAATCGATATCGAATTATCCGCGATTATCGCGGGAATACAAGCTGGGGGACACAAGTTCCTCCGTTTCGACCCCCCCCCCCCCCCCCCTGAGAGCCGGCAATTCGGAAGCGTGGGATATAAATGTTTTTGCTTTGTTTACTAGCCAGCTTACCTGTGCATGTTCCTAACGAGCTTACTCAATCCGTACTTCCACTCGATGTCGGACTGAGCTTGTATCCGCTGGTACGTGTCGCTCATCATGGCGATTAGCAGATTAATCAGTACGACCACAGAGACCAGCATATAAATGCCGAAGGTGAGCTTGAAGAGAACCCTGGTCCAGTCGGGCTGCATTATTTCGACCTTGAATTGTTCGTGGGTAGTCTGACCGAAGATGGAGAAGAACAATAACTCAACGGCCAGTACGGGACTCATCCTGACTGGAAATACGTGGAAACGATATGTCTCGTGAAAAACTCTGTTGCGCCCCGCCGTTTTCTTACTTGTGCCGTGTCGGTCTGTGTTTGTACGTATTGTGTATATATGCAGGAGTTTTCAGGAGCGCAGCCGCGAGTTTCACTGGGCAATAATAGAAGTACAGGTAGCATTCTAGCAGAGACGGAGCCCGGAAAGGCAGCCCCTGATTAAAAGATTCTTTTTTTTTTTATGCGAGTTTAGTGAACGGAATACAAATTCTGTTTGATGGCCTTTATTGTACATACACTTAGTAAAAAAAGTATTACACACTTTTTAAAATCGCATAACTTTTTTAGAATTGGTCTTAACGACTTGATTTTTTTTTTGAGGACCTAGAAGGATTTGTTTTCTAAGTGACGTGTTTCGTCGTTTTCGAAAAAATTGCAATTGGTCGGATTAGCGAAGAAAATAGTAAAGGTCGTTTTTTAAACTTTTTTTTTGTGAGCTTGTAATGAAAATTCAAAAAACCCGTTTGTATATCGAAGTAAGTTGTATACATGCTGAAAATTTCATATAAATCGGTTAATGTTGCTCTGAGCTACACACGTTTAAAGACTGCAGAATAAGGTCGAGAATCGCGGAAATTCCCAGAAATCAGCGATTTTCGACCTTATTCCGCGATCTTTAAGCGTTTATAGCTCAGAGCAACGTTAACCGATTTTGATGAAATTTTAGGCATGTATATGACTTACTTCAATCTACAAATGGGTTTTTTGAATTTTCATTACAAGCTCACAAAAAAAAAGTTTAAAAAACGACCTTTACTATTTTCTTCGCTATTCCGACCAATTGCAATTTTTTCGAAAACGACGAAACATGTCACTTAGAAAACAAATCCTTCTAGGTCCTCAAAAAAAGATCAAGTCGTTAAGACCAATTCTAAAAAAGTTATGCGATTTTAAAAAGTGTCCAAATACTTTTTTTACTAACTGTAGGTATCTTCAAGTATGATTAAAATTTTTTTTTAATTTTTTTAATACAAAATGGCGGTGCCACAACTGAACAAAAGAGCTTCTCCCGAAGAAAAACAGTGTTCTGCGGCCGCAAAGGATTTCACGAACAGATTTTGTATTCCATTCACTACAGTCGTGTAAAAAAATTCTCAAAATCAGGCTGCCTTTCCGGGCTGTACAGTGTGTCGTTACCCCTTTTTAGCAGATTAGATTCGATTACCGAGCAACGATCCTACGTACAGGCCTACGTTTTTCCAGTGGCGGATTTGGTCCTCTGCCCAGAACGTCCTCCCGGGGACAAAAAAAAAAACTTTACGGATCTCCTTTTGCTTACAAGACAAGCGAGACGCTTGTCTGTAGATTGGTAGTTTTCCATGATTGGTCTGGTTAGCCGTATACTCTTCTCGATTGCCCATGTTTATCGAACTCTGTTGTGTGTTTTTAGTAGTAACGCTACATGCCGCTACAATGTTCGATTTACTCTTATTCTGTTACCAAATGGGTTTTGCCCGTACGAGTGAAATAAATAAAGAAATAATTTTATCTAAACATCTATCTATAGTTTTTCTGCAACCTAAAAAATGTCCCCCTCGGAACGTCTGCCATCTGGGCCTTTTCACCTTAAATCCCACCACTGCGTTTAAAACAGAACCTTTCCGCGTCTTTTCACGAGTTCCAACAGCCAGTCAAGTCCCGTCCTACACCCCTCATCCCCTGCCCGCATATACGTATGTCACGTCTGTATGTACGATGCGTGTAAGTACTTGCGGTGTTGTTGCTGTTGGCCTCAAGCTTCTCGAGGCTCCGTTTTGCTACTGGCTAATCGCTTAAAACGCGTCCTTCCAAGATCTCTCAAGGTAAGGGATGCACCGACGGAGACGACGACTGATTTCACTGTGTGCGAAACCGTGGGGGAAAATCGAAGGGCAGCCCAAGATTGTGGACACGTGGGACGCACGGATACAGCACGTTTTAGCGCCACGTTTGCTACGGTGGTCGCGGCACTACTTACGTAAATTCCGAAACAATAGAGCAGCATGGCTACATGGGTATCGGGGTGTTTTTACGATGCGGTACCGGATGCGGCGCACAGCACGGAGGGGGAAGAGTGTCTGTAACGTCGTGGCGCTCGACGGATTCTATAACAGCGAGTTTTGCGACGAATGTTCGAACGTCCGTTCTTCCGAGGCGAGGAGACTGAGGCGGCTCCTCTAGATGGGCGGCGTGGACGTGGTCGCCGGCGCCGCGGTGGAGCCGGAGGCGGCGGGTCCGTTCTCCTCGTCGTTCTCGTCGTCCTCGGCTTTGTCGTCTTTCTCCGCCTCCTTCTCGGGCTCATTCCCGGACAGGGCCAAGTATTTCTTTCGGATCGAGTCCCAGTCGACCACGCTCTCGATCCTGGTGGCGGTATTGAAGGACAGTTGGCTGCCGAGCGGGCTCAAGTGCACCACGGACAGGGCCACGCTGTCCTTCGGCCTGACCTGGCCCTTTTTCACTTTGGCCAGCCACTTCGCGCCCATCTTGGAGCGGGGCGAGAGGCGGCCGGCCCGCTGCAGCCCCATCATGTGGACCAGCGAGGGCCGTTTTCGTTTCGCGGCGCGTTGCTTGCACACCTTGATGAAGTACACGATCCAAGTAGTGAGCAAGTTAAGTGGCGACGGGGCGGTGGTCGTTCTGCAACACGGAATCGCGTGTCCAGCCTAGCCCGCAGATTTCGTTTTCGAGAGGGTAGCTGTACGGAGTCGCGAGGCTCGCTTCCGAAACGGGCACGAGTAATCGGGAGAGGCTAGCGCGCGTGCTTTTCTTCGCGGGGCAAACCAGAGTGGTTGGGCAATAGGTCCCCGGATTAGCGATATCGGTGCCGCGAACCGCGGGGATGTACGTTTGAGGCCGGCTTACCTGTGCATATTACGGATCAGTTTACTCAGCCCGTATTTCCACTCAATGTCCGATTGCGCCTGTATCCGCTGGTAGGTGTCGCTCATCATGGCGATCAGCAGATTAATTAATACGACTACAGAGACCAGCATGTATACGCCGAAGGCCAGCTTGAAGAGGACCGAAGTCCATTGCGGCTGATTGGTCTCGACCTTGAGCTCGCCGTGGGTGGTTTGGCCAAAGACCGCGAAGAACAGGTACTCGAAGGCGAGTACCGGATTCATCTTTACTGGAATTCGAGGCACACACACACGTTTCTTCATTTGTTCTCTGGCGGTTGCTTTATTTTTGCGATTTTTTTTTTTCTCTCGTGACTTGCTGCTTGATGCTGGTTTCGTGCCGTTAGACAGGCTTGGCTACTGTGGGCACGCTATGTATGGATGCGGGTGGTGTTATCATACGCACATTAGAAGTAAACGAACGATCGAACGATGAACGTACTGAACGAACACATGCTCATGCTAATACAGAGACCATGGCCATGCTTTGCGAATAACGTTGGATGCATGCCGGACGTTCCGTGAGACGTTGGATTTCACGCCGTGTTACGTGTCGGGGGTGTCGTCTACCTTTCAACGTGGTTACACGTTCGTTACTCTCTGCCTTTTTTTTTTTATATCTAGTCTCTCCGGTTTCCATTCCTCTCCCCAGCTCTCTCACTGTCTCCCTCTCTACCTCCCTCCCTCCCTCCCTAACTCACCCCTCTCTCTCTCTCTCTCTCTCTCTCTCTCACTGCTTTTCGTTTCACTGCGCGAGAACCCGCGACAAGAAATTCCGCGGGATGCATCGACGATCTACAAAGCTTATGTACGCGTGTGTATGTGAGCGCCCGCGTTATCGATGCTCTTCTCTAATCCCGGTACTTGCCCGAATTCGCGAGACTCACGGTAACAATCGACTCGTTTGCTTTGGACGATGGGATGCAGCATGCAGACGACGAAACATTCGTCTTTTCTCTCTCTCTTCCATTCTCGCCTTCCCTCGCATTCTCTCTCTCTCTCTCTTTCTCTCTCTCTCTCTCTCTTTCCCTCGCGCGGATCCGCGCGAGCGTACACGTACGCAGAAATGGAACTAGTTACCGTGCGCATGCAAGGACAAGACCGAACGCATCGCCGCTTCCTCGCGTCGAGGGTTTCCGGGAGCTTGGGGGTGAAGGGGAGGGAGAGAAGGAAGGATGCCCTCCAGGTGAGAGATAAAGAAGGGGACGCGGAGGCGGTTAGAGCAGGAAGAGTAAGGGGGAGATGGAGCGGGGGGTGGCTGTGCTCGCGTCGGGCGGTACATCCGGATCGAGCGATGATACCTGGGGCCATCGCGGTCCGATGTTCGTATCCGACTTGGCCGATAGGTGACACAGAAAACACGTATTGCGCAAGACTCGAACAGCACGAGGAAAAAACAACATTGCTCTTGGTAAACTATAATATAGATGTTGGTAGAAAATGCAAAAAACGATGCGCAACAGAGGCTGTGGAGAAACGCGCGCTCGATTGGCGCCTCCGTGAGATAAGAAAGAAGCCTGCGGTGGTCGCCGGAAGCCGGCTGCTCGGTGCGGCCGCCGGGATCCCGACGCCACACAGTGTTACGCATAATGGGCAAAAGCCAAGAATCTCAATTGCTCGAGCCACGAATTCTTGTATCTTTTATTTGTTGATAAAGGAGCGTGGATTTTCCCTGTTACCCATAATTTTTCCTGAATTTAGCAATTTGTTGTCAAAAGTGTGATAGGGTAAACGCACCGTTAAATGAACACTTAAGGCTAAGAATGAACACTATTATAAAATTATGTTTGCAGCGCGATTGATTCCACGAGCTGCAAAAATTGTTTGGATATGGAGCAAGAAATTAAAAGAAGTCTCTAATTAATTAGTTGCTTATTTTAATAACTTATTTGACCTTTTTTAATAAAAAATGTCCATTCACTGGTATGTGTTCATTTACTGGTACATCTACCCTACTAGAAAACAGAGACACGTTTCATCGGTGGAGAATGTTTAATGCTTTTTATTTGGCTTCTAAAAGTTGCGTAAAATACTGTCACACTACCTTCGAGTCAGCTTTTTTTTACAATACTAACAATTTATACCATATTCATGATGTATTAAATGTTTACCAACTTTGAAGGGACTTTTTAAAAGATACATCTACTAAAAAATAGCTAAGTGATTATTTGTGAAAAACGTGAATTTCAAGGATCGGTTGAAAAGTCGTGATTTCTTGCCAAAACGCCCATATACGCTAAACACTGTGCGTCAGGGGGATCTCGATCGATTGTCCAGCCGCGTGCACCGTAACGGCCTCGATTCGGACTCGCGCGCGCGAGGTGAGCTCGAATGGGGGTGCGGCGAGAACGGCGACGAATAAACGAGGAATGGCGAGAATGGCGAGCAAAGGCAGAGGAGACGGGGGTTGGAGGTGTCTCGCGGCGAGTGGCCGAATCGCAGGCGCGGGTTACCAGAGCGCGGCGAGTCAAAACCCATCTCTCGCGACGTTGCAAATATATTTATTGTTGATTGGATATCAGGCAGCAGTCCCAGCAGGCAACACACATCGGGCAAACGCACAATGCAGACGATACGACACCAAGAAGAATCGTGTCTTGCATATTCCGTTGTGCACGTGTCATTTTGCCAATAATTCATGTCTCCGCGCGCTTCCGTTCCGGCTGCGGTTCACGCACTTGGACACGTTCTCAGATCGGTTGAAACTTACTATCTCGGGAGCTATCGTCACAACACTCATTCTTTTTCCTGTAGTGGCCGTAGCGACGAGGAGGCGCCGTCGACGGCGTCTCCATCATCCACTCCGTAACATTGGCCAACAAATCTATCATTGCAATGTATCCGATTATGCGTTTGTCTCGAGGTAACGAGGCGTTTTGGTTAGTTCTGGGGGAACGATGGGTAGGCGCACGCGTGCCCCCATCCTCAACGATACTTTCGGCGTTGCTTTAAAAAAAAAAAACTACCGAGCCTAATCGTAGGTAATTTCTCGAGCTTCGGGACAAGGTGAAGCTCGATCGACGAGGAGAGACACGGTACGTTTACCGGGCGAGGAGAAGCGTCGAGTACGCCGCTCGGCGAACCGAACGCGCGTACAGGCCGTGTTCTCCGGGGGGCGTATATCCCGCGAATCCCGTATATTCGTGTACTCGCGTATCGCACGTTCGCGGTCCCATCGACCGCGCCGCTCTTCTCGTTTTTCTTTCATTTGCCTTTAGAGTGGCTGCGATCGTATCCGATTAGGGATATAAGACAGGGGGGTAAAAGTCAGGAGGCTATTCTCGGTCCCTTTCTCTCTCCTAATCGCTACACAGAATCACGTGCGTCGAACTTACCGTCGTGGAAGGCGCCCTTCTTCTTCCTGTCCTCGTTGCGCGCCTCCTGGATCGACTGGTTCTTGAACGCTTGGTTCAGCGCGACGAAGTGCATGGAGAAGCCGAACACGAAGATGGCCAGCACCGCCAGGAACCTAGCGAGATCCTTCATCAGGTTGCCGATGATAATGGCCCAGGGGCCGAACAGGTGATGGAAGGACAGAAAGTCCAGTATCTGCACGCAGGCTAGGAGGAAGCTGAGAGCGAACAGTTGGTTCCTGAGGTAGAGCAGGGTGGGCCAGTACGGTCGATTCACGATAACGAATCCCATCAGATGGAACGCCACCCCGAAGATGCCGAACAGCAGCACCGCCAGCTTGATCCAGCCGAGGCCGCTTTTGTCGCTGGGGTTGGTCAGCTCGAAGAGCAGCAGCCCGGACAGCATCACCAGCAGGCACCATTCGTACCAGTAGGGCAGCAGGCTCGCCCTCACCACCGGGTATATAGGAATTATGCCGACCAGCAGTAGGAAGACCATCAGGTAGATGTGGGAGGTGAGGTACGACATGAACTTGATGATGGGGACGTTGTTGTACTTGTGACCGAGGGGAAGAGCGAACACCACCCAGACGGGCGGGCAGACGAGGAACGCGATGAACAGCAGGATCGTCCTGAAGGCGTTCCAGTTCAGGCTGCCCTGCCACAGCTCCTGAAGGTACCGTTGCACCACCGTGTGCGCGATCACCTCCTTCTGCTCGTTCTCGATCAGCACGTCCAGGAACTCCACGTTCCTGCGGTCCATCGAGGTGAGGATCCTACCGGCCGAATCGGCCCCCGCCGCCAGGGCCAGCAGCTCCGTGGCCATCGCCTCGCACTGCTTGCCGGCCGCTATCAAATCCTTGGCCCTCTCCTTCTCCTTCTCCGACAGCTTCATGTAGATATTGGAGAGCTTGGCCGCCGTGTCTACCGGTGCCGGTGACACCAGCACGAACTCCTCGATTGGCTTGTTGTTGTTGCTCTTGCTGCACACCATCATGTTGTAGACGAACTGTGAAAGACCAACGAGAGCTGGTGTCGAATTGAATTCGCTAGTGCACGATTTAAGTACCGCGTCTAACCTAGGGGTGCAAGGGGCGAGAAGAAGGCTGGGAATCGCGTGCGGGCTATCTCTAAAGTCGGGGGGCTAGCGTCAAAATTTATTGGCCCGACTCGTGAGTGATCAGTTGGTCCGCGTTAAAAAGTTTTTGAATTCCAAGAAGAGTTTTCGAAGCTCGCGGGGGGAGGCTCGAGCCTTGCCTTGCGCGGCTTACCCTCTTATCGTCCATCAGGGCGTAAGTATCGTGCTCCTTCTCCATCAGGTACTTGAGCACGTCGTTGTGGCCCTCCGAGGCGGCGAACCAAATCGGCGCGCTGCCCAGATTGGTCTCGCTCTTCGGCGAGGCACCGCTCTCCACCAGCAATTTCACAACATCGAGATAACCGGCGCGGGCCGCGCAATGCAGCGGCGTCCAGCCGTTCTTGTCGGTCGCGTTTATTTCTGCGCCCTGGCCGAGCAGCACCTCCACCATCTGGTAGTGGCCGTGCGTCGCGGCGATGTGCAGACCGGTTTTCCCGTACCGATCCGAGCTGTGCAGCAACTCCGCCGATCTGCTCAGCAGCAGGCCCACCACCGTGATGTGCCCGCCGAAGCATGCCAGGTGAAGCGGGTTGAAGCCGTTCTCCGTCGTCGCCGCCTCCACCTTTAAACGTCGTGTTCTTCGTTCATTCCACCACCTTTCTTTCCACTCCACTCTGCAGCCACAATCTATTTACTCGTCGAATCGCTCTCATTTCGATACCTGAACGCCGGCCGAGTTCAAGAGCAGCCTCACGACGTTCTCGTTCCCGGAATAAGCGGCCAGATGCAACGGCGTCATTCCAGACTCGCTGCCCAGCTCTCCGACCAGCGATCCACCGGTCGGTGGATCGGACTTCACCGTGCCGGGCACGTAGGTGAGCAACTCGCGAACAGTATCTGGGAACACGCACGAATAAGGTGATTTTAGTACGGGAGGACTGTTACTGTGACAGAGCCACGGGGTATCGGCCCGATACTATCGGGACAAGGAGCGTACCAGCTTGACCAAAGTAGGCAGCCACGTGAAGAGCGGTGACGCCGAGTTTCTTGCTGGATATGCGAAGAGACTGAGTGGTCCTCATCACCTCGAGTACCTGGTTGTGCCCGTGTTGCGCGGCCAAGTGGACCGCGGTGAATCCCGCCCGATTTTCATCGGCGCAAGAGGCACCTGCCCTGACCAACGCCTTCACCACCTCCGCGTGCCCTCCCTCAGCCGCCAGCTGAAGCGGCGTCGCGTCTGTCAACTTGTTCCTCGCAGAAATCACGCCCTGCCGATCGAACTTCATCAGCTCCTCGATCACCCTCACGCTGCCCTGCATCGCGGCTATATGAGCGCACGTGTTGCCATCCTTGGTGCAGGCCATCACCAAACTAGGGTGCCTCTGCAGGAACAGCTGAGCGACTTCCGCGTAATTGTTCATCGCCGCCGCGTGGATCGGCTTCTGGCCCTGGTCGTCGGTCGCGTCTATGCTCGCCCCGAGCTCCAGTAGAAGCTTGCACACTTCCAGTTGGCCAGCGCCGGCCGCCAAGTGAAGGGGCGTCTGCTTCCTCAGCGTGAGAACGTCTATCGCAGCCCCGTGGTCCTGCACCAGGAACTTGACGAGATGCGAGTAGCCGTTCATCGCCGCCAAGTGCAGCGCCGTCCTACCCACTCTGGACTTGGAGTTTATGAACGCCTTGTTCGCCAGCAGCGCGTCGCAGACTTGCAGGTAGCCGTGCTCGGCGGCTAGGTGGAGAGCGGATCGTCCCTCCAGGTCGAACACGTCCACCCTGGCGTGATTGGCTAGTAACGTGGTGACTAGCTCCATGTGGCCACGGTGAGCGGCGATCAGCAACGGCGTCCAGCCGACCGCGCTCTGCCGATTCAGCGCCTTCTGCACCTCGGTGGCGGGCATCCCACTTATCATCTCCGATAGGACTTGGTTGTTCCCAGCCAGGGCGCAGTAGTGGAAAGCCGATTCCTGGGCCTGCTTCGTCTGCAGCGAGACGTCCGCCCCTCCGTCGAGGAGGGCCCGAACCACTGCCCGATCGTCGCCGGGTACCTTCACTTCCGACGGCTCGATCTGAGCGGCGTAGTGCAGCGCGCTGGCGCCCTCGTTCGTCACGCTGTTCACGTAGGCAGTGGCCGTTTCCGGGCCTTTTCTCTCCTTCACGAACGCTATCAGGTGCCGCACCACGTCGGCCTTGCATCCTCTGCAGGCCAAGTGCAGCGGCGTCTCTCCGTTCTGTCGAAGCGAAAGGGGTGGGGGGTTCAAGTGAGAGGGAACGAGCAGAGAGGGGGAACTGGGGGCAGGGCCCGATCTAACGGGCGCAACCGGGGCAACTGCCCACAGCGGTGCATTTTGAGCGGCGAAATTGCTAAAAGTGGTAAATTAAAATCAATAAAAACAATAAAATAGTTCAACTTTTTGAGGAAGGGACAATACCTAAACCCATATAATTACCTACTAAACTTTTTGTACATAAAATGCTTTTGTTAGTCAACAAATACCTGCAAAAAATTTCACTCACTGTCAACAACAATTATATTTTAAATCTTTAAATATAGAAAGCAGAAAGCTTCTACATGTTTGCGCGTGTGTGTTGTCTGTCGCCTAAAAACTTTCGGACGATAAACTCCGAGATCACTAAATGTGCCTCAGCTCGCGTTATGTTTTGTACATTTTTTTAATAAATTTCGGGCCAAGCCGTGTAGCAAAGCTGGTTAAATATGAAGCGCGGCACAAATCATTCTTGCCCAGATGTGGCGGAAGAGCCAGTTCGAGCCCTGGACTAGGGGATGAAGAAAACCTCTACCTTGGACTTGTACATGGGATCCCCGCCGTCCTCGAGAAGCAGCAGCAACGTCGCCAAGTTGCCATACCTGGCTGCCACGTGCACAGGAGTCTGGCCGTCGTCGGTGGTGAGATTCGGGCCTGCTCCAGATTTCAGCAGCATCAGCGCGCATCTGTCGCCGTCCGGCACCCTGGCAGCTATGTGCAGAGGAGTTTCTCGGAGCTTCCCACCCCGTACGTGCACTTCTGCCCCGTAACCCAACAGGGTCTCCACCACCGCGGGCTTCGCGTTCTCCACGGCGATGTGCAGAGCGGTGTAGTTGTCGTTCGTCGTGGCGTCCACCTGCGAAAAGGGTAGAGCAGGCTTTGTAAAAAAGAAAAGAAAACTGGATTCTTATTAAATCCAGAATTCGAAAAACTTTGTTGAAAAAATAAAGCTTGTGCTTTTTCTTCTCCTGGAAGCATTGTACCACGGCACATCGTCGACATCGTCTCGTGGCTGTAGGGAATACAATCTCGGTATCCCGGGATTCCGCGATCCCCGCCGGTTTTTTGGATTCCCAAAATCCCGGGATCTGATATAATTAATCCCGAGAATTTCGGGATTTTTTAAAAATGAGAATTACTTGTATCATAAACACCTGAAAAATATACAGAATAAACAGAATATAATAAATGATGGAATCGAATTTTTTATACATTAAATAAAGATTTAGAATTTCAACACAGAATAAATTATTTTAATTACTGAAATCTTCCATAACCAAATTCCGGGATTAGTCCCGGAATCCCGAGTTACATTTTAAAAGAGTTCCTACTCGTGGCACGCCTCACGGTTCTCACGGTGCATGCGAAATACCCGGTACCTTTTCGCCTCGTTGCAGCAGAGTGCTTATGATCCCGACGTGGCCGTACTTGGCGGCCGTGTGGATGGACCTGGCGCCTCTCTTGTTCGGCATGTGCAAGTAGACACCTTTCTTGAAAAGCATCGTCGCGCATTCCGAGTGACCGTTCAACGACGCGATGTGCATCAGCGTCGAGCCGTCCTTCGTCCTCTCGAATATGCTGGCTTTGAACTTGTCCGCCAGCAGCTCGATTATGGTGGCATGCCCGTTCTCCGCCGCCAGGTGCATGGGTGTTCGATCCTGGTGATCCGTGATGGAGGCCGACGCCCTCACACCGTAGAAATACTTGACGAGGGTCTCGTCGCCCTCGGCGCTCGCAATGTGCAGGGCAGTTTGCCCGTCGCCCTGAAAACACCCAGCCAAATCGAAGCGCCTTCTCCGTCGCATTAGGGGAGGGTTGTCTATATCATACCACTTAAGACATTTTACCTTATATTTCATATTTGGTACTAATTTGAACGCAAATGACTATTGGATATTGTAGCTTGATCTTTTAGGCACCTACTATTATATGCTTAGTCTTTTGTTCAGAACAAATTAATTTGTTATTAATCTTTTTGTCACATACTGTAAAAGGTACAATTTAGGCAACCGGTCTCCTAAATCGTACCCATCGGTTTCAAAAATCGTACCTTCACGAAAAAATAGTATCAATAACAAATAAAGAAGAAAATATTCAACCTAAAATAATTATTATTATATAGTTACATATACAAATGTATATGGATCACACACAGGCCACAATAACCTAGTTATTGAGAGAGTTGTCAAATCCTACTGGTACGATTGTAGTGGTACGATTTAGGAAACATGATCAATTTATTTATAAATATCAATTTAAATTTCATAATCAATGTAATATGTACTTAAAATGAATGTAAAATATTCTACATTAAACCCGCTTTTAGAAAAATACAATAATACACGACGAAAATTGCTTTGTTTGATTATTATCAGCTAAAACAAACTGGTAAAAAATTACATCAATTATACCTGATTTTTTAAAATGTTTCTAGCACGCACAAAATAGGGTGTAAGCTCAAAAGGTTTTGCTTCTATTTCTTATTTCGCATTTACTTGGTATTTTTATTATCAGATGTCGTTTACATTCATTAATTACTGAGAAATTGATGAGGTCGATTTAGGTGACCAGTACGATATTGGCAACTCTCCCCTACATCTCTGAGTGCTCGGTGTGAATTTTCTGAATCTCTGTCATACGTTCTGCATGTCCACCGTCGCTCCATAGTCCACCAATATCCGCACCATGTCGATGTCCCTTCTCCTGGCCGCCAGGTGAAGGGCCGAGTCGCCTGTGGGGGTGGTGGCGCGAAGCTGGTCAGGCGCCTGTTGAGCCAGCAGCTCTCTGCACATGGACTGGTTCCCAGCCTCCACCGCCAGCAGCAGAGGTATCTTCCCCTTCTGCGAAGCATGAGCGAACCTGGAGCACCTCGCGATTTGCTTGAATAGGGTCTCTTAGGTCCTGAGATATCCGCGCTCTAGTCAACGGGAGACGTCAGCACCCGCCCGTAAAACCGATTTCCCGCGCTGGCAAAAACCGGCCACGCGGCGCGATGCCCATAAATAGCCACATCTACGTGCGCGCGAACGCAAATATCGATGTTGGCGCGCGTTCCGTCCGCGAGTATCGCGCGCTGCTACCGGTCGTTTACGAGACAAAGAACGAGAGCATTAGGGAGCCGGTGGGCGTGCGTGCGAGAAAGAAAGGGGTGGGAGGCAAGCAGAAGAAGAAGAAGAAGAAGAAGCGAGCTAGCGTAGAGTTATGACAGCTGTTCGGTACCAGGCGGTGATATTCCCGGGGCATCATTCGCGTCACGCGAGAAACCTAGGAATCGGGGGCATTGCGCGATAGGGGTTGCGGGGGTGAGAAAAAAATGTTAATTCGATCACAGGACTGGGCACGCGGGAGGATTGGGCGTACCAGCGTCCCCGAGATATCGCGAGAGGAAATTCCGTCGATCCACTTACTCCGTCGACTTTCAGCCGGATGTCCTTTCCGGCGGCGCCCAGTAACGCACGCAGAATCGAAGTGGCGGTGCCCGTTTGCCTCGACGCCACCAGATGCACGGCGGTTTGCTGCCTGGGCTGCGCAGTCCCACGTTGCAAAACAGTATTGCGCGATTAACACGGCCATGTGTGGCGAACGATGAAGGTGGACGATAGGGTGGGACGAAAAAATCAAAATTGTGCGTGATTGCTTTCTAATAGTGAAAAAAACTTGCCTTTACGTGTCAGATTAAGGGGGGACGCCAGAGTCTGAAGCCACTAACGAAAAACACAACTCAAAACATTTATTCGCAAAGATCAGATTTCGGCTGGCTTAAATGTCATTATAAAAGGCCAGCTTTTACCAACTATTAAAAGTCATGAATAATAAAAAAGAAATAATAATTCTGCGTCTATATTTCGTTGCACCCTAGTGGACAATGAAAAGGAAAGGGCATACCCCTCCGGTGGCGTACGGATCGACGCCCCGCTTCGACAGCAGCAGCTTGACCACGTCCTCCCTCGAGTACATAGCCGCGATGTGAAGAGCATTGTAATTGTCCTGCGAAAGAGCGATCTCGTTAGCGCGAGGAATCGGTCCGCGGTTGATGGACGAGTGACTTTTATCCACGCCCCCGTGCGTCGCGTCCGGGGGTGAAAATAAATCGAGGGCGAGACATTAAGATTCGTCGGGTCAAGTGGCTGGGCATGGAAAGCGGGTTATAAATCGCCGCTCGCCGCGCCCAGAACAAGGTGCAACGCTATTATATCGGGTTGATTCGAAAATGATGTGCAACGCGCGTTGGGTGCGGCCGATGCGATCCCAGCGGTCGCGATTAACCACCGACTCGACCCTAATGGAAGTAGTGCTGTTTTCCCAAAGGTAGGGGGATTCGTAGAATCCCGGGGAATACCGTCACCTCGCGTCACCCGCGCACGGGTTCGCCCGTTCAAGGACTCGGGTTCGTGGAAGCGTAAGCGTCGCGAGGAAACGCGCCGATAGAATCTGGGAAAGTGACCTAATCAGCTCCTAGAATCGAGCTACTTTCTCGGCCTAGTGACTCGGTTACTTTCCCACTTCCACGGCGAACCCCTTGGCCTTGGCCCTCCTTCACGCGATCTTACCCTCCTCCGCGTCCACTCGGCACGGATTACAAGGAGATCGTTAACTGTACACGTTCCGTGTGGTCAGCCTCGGCCACAGCAGCTGCTCGAATATTACGTGTCGGCGCCACGTAACGCGGCCACGAACTTATTTTAAAAGCTAATGTCAAAGCAGCCGACCGCCGCTCGGCCCGTTACCGACACGAAACCGCTTCGCCTGTCCCGCGTTTCATGGAATTCGTTGGAAGTTCCTCGGAAGCTGGCTAGAGCAAACCCTCTGGGCCTGAGGGTTCGCTTCGTGGCTGATTATTCCCCGCAGCACGACCCCAAGACGGGAACTCCTGATCCCGGGGTACCCGAGGTGACTCACCGTTGCAGAGGCTGTGCGAAAGTGAGCGCGACGGACTCTTGTGCAGTGGCGGATTTAACGGGCAGGGTCCCATCGTAAAAAACATATTATAATTTTGTCTGGCTAATTTTTACTGTAAACATGTTGATTTTTTTACGGAACTCCTTCTACTTTTAAGACAAGCGTCTGTAGAGCGATAGTTTTCCATGATAGGTCTGGTTAGCCATATACTCTTTTCGATTGCCTACGTTTATCGTACTCTGTTGTGTGTTTTTAGTAGTAACGCTACGTGCGGCTACAATGTTCGATTTACTCTTATTTTGTTACCAAATGGGTTTTACCTGTACAAGTGTAATAAATAAATAAATAAATAATTTTATCTAAACACTACATTGTTTTTCTGTAGTCTAAAAAATGGTCCCCTCAGAGCGGCTTACCACCTGGCCCTTAAGCTAGGTGTACACCTGACGAGTGACTGGGCCGAGTCACTCGGTTTGCTACTCGGCTGAGTGAAAATCTTGGCCGATTTGCACATCGGATTACTCGGCCGAGTATTAGAATATGAGTTCAGACTGGGCGAGTGCCCGGTCCGGTGGGCTCACTCAGCCAAACACTCGTCAGGTGTAAACTCGGCATTACTCCTTAAATTCGCCACTGCTCGTGTGGCTTTTAATAGTCAGCAAGAGTGCATTGGTAGTTGTAGCTAGAGGAGGGAATATAGTGTGGTATTTAAATTCCCACGTGTGCTACCATCTCTCCCTATTACCTTTATCGCCACACTATATTCCCTGCGTCCATTAGAATTCTCGAGATACTTGCGTTGTTACGAGCGCTCACGTCCGCCCCCAGCTCGATCATCCGATCGAGCAACCCCGTGCGATTGTCCTTGACTGCGTACATAAGCGGCGTCATGCCCGTCGCCTGGAAATCAGAATCTCCTTTCAGCGTCGGTCCTCTATCTCGAAAGTCCCGCGTTCCTCTAGCAATCGAACTAACCGCGTCCATGACGCTGGCAAGAGGAGCGAGGGCCCCATCCTCGGTGACGGCCTGCGACGCCTTCTCCAGAGATTTGAGCAGCTGGTCCACCGCCGCCCATTCTCCGCGCGCGCCAAGCCCGAGGAGCTTTTGCGCGGCTTCCCTGCTGGTCGCCCCTGCGGATCCTGGCTTGTTACCAGGCTGCGCTCCCTCCGCGGTCGCTCCTCCGCCGGCGTTTCCCGCCGAGGCTGATCCTCCCGCGTCATCCTTGCCGGCTACAGGACTCTCCTCCTTGCTCGAGGGGTTCTTCTTGTCCTCCTTGCCGGCCGGCGTCTTCTTGCTGTTACTGCTCATGATCCTCGGTGCTTGGGTCCCTCATCGCGGAGCCTCCACGGCGTCTCTCTCGACTCGTTTATACGCGCTCCGCAACATTTACGCGATATATCGCAGAAGGGTTCACCGGTTTAGCGGATCGCGTAGAAAACAAAGAGAAACGAGATCTCCCGATGGCGGAAAGACACTTGCCTCCGTCGAGGTTGGAACGGCACCCGTCGGTGGACGCGCGTGCTAACCGCGCGTTTATCCTGCCGTTTCTGAAGACGTTACGGAGGCTCGCCGAGGGTTGCCTTCCCTCGACCCTCTCGCTGGCACCGGGATCGACCAATCACTGTCACGCCACCGCGCGATACCCCTGTGGTAACGGTGGGACGACGAGGAGCGACGGGGTTCTTTGGCCAGGCTGCAGCGACGCGCGCTGGCCTCACCAGCCCACCGCCGTAGGCCTCGCCGACGACCCTAAGAAAATGCGGCAGGCCGCCGCTTCGAAGCCGGCAGCGCTACCACACCAGGGTGGGGATCCGAATGGTGGTACGCTGGTGGCATGGTCGACGTAGACACGCGACTTCCGGCGCGGGCCACCGAGGCACGCCATCCACCTATCTCGGCCCCCGCACCCCTTTCAACTTTAACCGTCGCGCCTTCTTCTTTCAACCAACGCCGCTTGTTTCGCCGTCGTTCTTTCCTCCCTCGCGACTTTTTCGCCCGCGCCTTTCGCGGACATTCGTTCCGCCGAAAAAGTTCAATTATCGCTCTTGACCATGCGTACCAGCAAGAACGGCGGACGGCCTGGTGGGTTTAATGAAACGAGATCTTTCTCTAATTAAAGATACCGTTTAATTCCGTTACAGGGGGGAAGTAACTGAAATAAGAAAAACCACGTTATTTTCGTCTAATGACTCCTGTTGAACTGATTAGGAGATCGATGGTATCCTGACCGCATTGTAGCAGTTAGAAGGGGCCAAAAGTCACCAGAATGTAGATTACCAAATCACGGATTACCAAGTCAGGGATCGAAAAAGTTCTGGAACTCTCGTTTTTCAAATGAATCCTCTTACAACTTGTATGTTTCGTCTAGGAAAATATCTGTTCCTGTGGAATTTTTATTGAAAGAAATGTTACCCTTGGGAACTGCTTTGAAAAGTGAACAGATATTCTAAAATCTGTACATAATAAACGTTCAACAGAAATACGTTACATTAGAATGTTTATTAAATAAAACGGACTTAAAAAAAAATAAAATAAAACTGTCCTAAAAAGTAAAAAACAATAGTTTTTCTTTTAAATTAATCTATGACTCTTCATATTCTTCAAGTCGGTGCCAAATTTACACAGTGCAAATGATACGGTGCCGACTTATAAGATATGAGAGTCGTAGATTAATCAAGGGAAAAAATTATTTTTTACTTTTTAGTGTATTTTTTTTAAATCGGTTTTAATTTTGTTTTAAATTTTTTTATTTTTAACTTTTTAGTTTTATATATATTGATACAGCATGCTGAGGAGATATGCGCGTACGTACTTGCATAAAATAATAATAATTGGGTGACAATATTCTTTATTATTAACTAGAACTTGGCAAAATATTGGGTCGATGGGACCAGCGAGGCATCGCCCTCATTCGAATAAAAAAAAAATCATCAAAATCGGTCAATATGCTGAGGAGTTATGCGGGGGGCAAACATAAAAGAAAATAATACATACGGGTCGAATCTATAACCTCCTCCTTTTTAAAATCGGTTAAAAAGATTCCACAAGATAAAGAAAAGTGCTAAACTATTAGATACTAGTTTCACTTAACAATATAATATCGTATTATTCATATGTATATTTAATAAAAGGTGTGAAAATCTCAACATGAGTAATAATTAATGGTTTCGTACGGGGTATCGAACAGAAAAAAGAACTTGTCAAGAATTATGTCTAAATAAGATTTTTATTAATAACTTACATGAACCGAAATACATCAACATTCTATAATATCTACGTAGAAAATATCTACGTAGCTAAATATTACAAATAAATAACACATTCAGAATATCAATTTCACTGTAATAATTATTTAATATCGTTGCAGTACTATTCATCGAATAGTATTCTGTATTTGTTACAATGATTCAGAACTTTTTTTAATATTAATGAACAAAATATCTGTTCCTGTTATAGAGAAACTGTTATTTTTATATTTCACAAGTTCTATTCCAACTGAAAGTTTTATTTTCAAGAACTTTTTCTTTATCGTATCGCATGGGAATTTCTAGCGTGAGAACGTTTTTTAAAAAAGTTCCACGGTCCATGTTTTAAATAGAATCTATTGAAAAGTTCCAGAACTCTTCCGATACAAACCGCGCTACAAAGTCCACCGTTGCGATTACCACTAAAACTACCGACGATTCACGTATATCTACTTAAGTAGAAGTAACTACTTGTATCGGAGGGGCCAAAAGGACTTGCTTTTGAGAAGAATGAGGCATTTAAAAAAAGACATGCATTTGTACATATTTTTCTGCTCTATTTAACTTGCACTCTTTTCCTTTTCCTTTTTTTTAGGTAAACGACGAAATCTTTATTGTCACTGCGAAGTATTCCATAACTCATTTTTGCTTCCGTTGTCCGATCGTGGATATTAATATTCCTTTTCACAATAGGATAATGAATCACTTTCATCAAAGTCAGTGTCAGAACATTTTTCGTCTAAATTATTTCTCTCTCCCAGTAATGTCACACACTTCGTGAATGTCTTTCCACAATTCCCAAGAGTAGGCAATTTTGTGCGTAAATTTTTATTATCCTGATAGAAAATAAAGGTCTGAATTCCAATTTCTCAAATTTGTTTTTATGAGCAAACGAAAGACATGAAAAATATGAAAGAAGAATGCACCAATGAAGCAAACATAACGCGCAAGTATTGTTTGGCATTTTTTGTACAAGGTACGTGTACTGAAATGTATTTGGTTTTCTGAAAAAGTATTTCGACTGTACGGGAATATTATGGGAAACTTCTGGAATGAAAAGTTTACCCGCGTTCCGTGAGGGGTCAAAATTACCCATTTCGAGGTACATTTAGGTAAGTGTAGGGACTACGTATAAATTTTATCACGGGTTGAAAACAGTTATGATATCGGTTTCGGTTCTCGAAACAGTTATAAGAACCGAAATAATCTTGAAACAGTTACAGATGAAAACAGTTTTGACCTATATCGGTTTCGGTTCCGGTTCTACAGAACCGATATTATATCGGTTCCTTAACGGTTCTATATCGGTTATACAGTAAACTCTCGTTATGGAACTGGGCTCGCCTCAACCATGCGTAAGCGCTTGTTAAATTATGATTAAAAAATAAATCTGTGAAGAATAAATTGATTCTCAAAAGTAGTTGAAAATAATTTTTTTTTAAAGTTACGTTTAAGTTAAACCCTTATTAATGTGGCGTGTCCCCTTAAGTGTCTAAAAATTTAAAAAAAGTAAATTTTATATACATACCGAAATTGTTACAAAGCAACTTCTAACTATACATCGCATTTTCATGCTGTCATCGCACGTTTCACAATACTTACGAAGAATGACGCATTTCTTTCGGCCCATTATGTCGATATGTTTTTAAATACCACTAATCACTATTATACACTACGACTAATATTAATTTGACACTTAATTTAAAGCATTGCTAACACTAACAGCAATAATTTTCCTAATATATACAAACTTACTACTAATTTTATATTAATTACGAAGATTATTAACATTTTTTTTCTTAATAAAGACAGTGTCTCGAGGACGACAACGTGTCTTGCTGCGAAATATAATACTTTTTGTATTAACTTCAACGTGCTCGCCACTAGCTCAGGAATACAAGTGACTCTGGCCCATTGGTCTTAAACTCCCCGACTCAGAGAATTGCTCTTCGCGTTTGTTTACAAGCTCCTTCATCGCTGAGCCTCTCTATCTAGAATCTCTCTTTTCGATACTTAATGTACAGATGCTGTCTTCCATTTCGGCTTTTCCTGCATTGATGGAGTTTTAAAAAGAGAGACACCAGATAGAGAGGCCCTGCGATAAAAAGACTTACAAACAAATCGAATTTCAATTAAAAAAATGAGACATTGATCGTACATATTTTGGAACGTGCTACGCATACCCTATGCGTAAACGATAGGATACATTACTGTTATATAACCGTTACGGAACCGATATCATATCGGTTCTGCAGAACCGTAACCGAAATCGATATAGCCAGAAATTTCGGTTCCTCATAACAGTTATTCGGAATATCGGTTTTTCAGAACTGTTTCAGTCTGAACCGATATATAACAGTTTGAAACGGTTATTTTCGGAACCGTTCAACCTCTGAATTTTATAGAAGAAAAACAAGCGACGAAGAAAACTATTTTAGAGAATTGAGAGAATACGATATACTGAAAATGAGTTATGATTATAAGACATGACGAAGCGAGTCTTTTTTACCCCCCTTTGATAGATCTAGTGTTAATAATTGGCTAGCGTTTGATAAGCAATAGTTGTGGCCGCTACCTGACTCAGTGACTTAGCACGTGCATATTTCCTGTATAGCTCGTGACTCGACTCATTGGACGGATAATACAATCTAATGCATAATTGCGTAATAAGATATATGAGTTGAATACTTTTCCTAGAACGGAAAACTTACCAACTATCGCACACTTCGATATCATATTGCACGTACGTATGCCTTTGCGCTAAAGGTGAACTCCAACAGCACGTGGCTTGGCTCGTGAGCGAGCTAATCGTCTCACGAGCCGAACATTTTAATCACTCATCAATTTCTCAGTAATTAATGAATATAAACAACGTCCGATAGTAAAAATATCAAGTAAATGAGAAATGAGAAATAGAAACAAAACCTTTCGAGCTTACACACTATTTGCATGCTGTAAACATTTAAAACAATCAGATATGATTGATCAATCAATACAATTTAATATAGAATATTTTAAATTCATTATAAAGTTTAAATCGATATTTCTAAATAAATTGATTATGTTTCCTAAATCGTAGCTCTACAAAGTTTCTTAAATCGTACCGGTCCTATTTAAGAGCTCATTTAATATGCTCGCTCCATGCATCTAGCTTCGTAATATAAGTTCGGTTGATTGTCGAAGCCTGGCAAAATTATAAAAGTGAAACAGCTTACAAAAAAAAAAAAATAAAACAAGAAAATATTCCTAGAAGTTCAAATCAAACTACTCCCAATACTCCATCAATCCCTTCGTGGGACAAAGTACAATAATTACTGCTGCGCTCCTTTTCAAGCCGTCAAAGTACAGAGACCCTTTAACGTTTAAAATACATTACATAAAATACATTAACGTAAAATACATTAACGCGTAAAATACATTAACACGTAAAATATCTTAATCGTTATGTACAATATCGGCAACACTCCCCACAGTCTTTAACAAGGTAACTATCTAAGCTACTTAGCATATGCGACACCTACGTTAATACTCGTTGTATTGCAGAAGGAACGCGAGCTGTCCACTGGAGGTTGCCGTCTGTACGTAGCGGATCAAAGCGCAATTTTATCGAAGCGAGTTACTTATTAAACCGAGCTCTGCTCGACTCATACGAGACGCGTTAGCTGTGCAAAGCTAGTCAGTAGTGATTGCACCGTACCAAAGGCCAAACGATTATAAGACAGGGGTCGTACGATTACCCGCGATATAAAAGTAACATCAAAGTTCATCCGTTGCCGACTATAGTGGGGGCTTAGACGCGTATAGCCATCGCCTAACTTGCCAAAGTTAGTAAACGGATGTGTGACGCGCGCGTGTAAATAGAGCATCGTGCCGAAAGACAAGCTGTGGCATTATCCATAACCATCGAATCTCCTGATTAGCGCAGCGCCGAAGGCGATCAGCGATTACCGTGCCGCACCTGTAAATCGAAAGAAATGCTTCGCTGTTGGATAAGAAGAAATTCGACCTTGCTGCCAGCCACCAGCCTCCACATCTACTACGGGCATGCGTCCGCCGCGGAGAAGTGGCTGCTCGGTAAGTAGTTGGCCGTGATAGATCGAGAACACGCTCCGAATAGGCTGGGGACTTTCCTATAAACAGTAAACACATGTGAAACATTTTATCCAGATCGCTCCGCCGCGTGGAAATCGCGGGACACTTGCATCCAGGGAAAACGGCTCAGCCACGGGACGGTGGGAAATCCCTCTTACTCGGTGACAGGCGGTAGCGTGCCTTTAGTAGACCAAACTATCGGTCAATTGATAGGAGAAACAGCGAAGAGATGGCCGGACCGGCTGTGCCTCGTGTCCTACCCGCAAAACGTTCGCCTCACATTCTCCGAGTGCATCCGTCGGGGGGATCATTTAGCAGCAGGCTTGCTGAAGCTGGGTCTGAAGCGGGGCGACCGCGTGGGCATTTTGGCTCCGAACGATCCCGAGTGGCTGATCAGCTTCGTGGCGGCCGCCAGGGCTGGCTTGATCGTAGTCGCGATTAACCCTGCCTATCAAATCGACGAGCTGGACTACTGTCTGAAAGCGGTCGGCGTGAGGGCCGTGATATCGTCAGACCGCTTCAAGACGCAGGACTATCCGCGCATGCTGCTCGCTATTCAACAAGCGTGGCCTACCTTGGAGCACGTAATTATCCATTCGAAGGACCACGTGACGTAAGGGAACCAACGATGAGCGTCGCGCTCTTCGTCGCCGTCCTTCCCGCGACCGATCGACGATACGTCCGATACATGGCCGGGTTCCCTCGGAATCTCGTCTAATTTAAGCGAGGGGAATGGACACGGCGCGATAACTCCTCCGGTATCCGGCCGACCGGTGCCGGCGGCCGACGGCCGGCGGGTCGATAGCGGGACAGGACGGCGACGAGGCGGCGTAAATCCTTCGTCCTTAGGAAACGCGGTCGTATCGAGGGGGCGGCGTAGGGGCCAAGTAAATTCGTCGCGACCGGCCGTTTCTCGCGATAAGTCCGATCGCAGCGAGGTCGAACCCGGCTGCGGCCGCGGTTTTAATGTATTCTCGCTCCGTGATTCATGAATATCGCGTGCGGGCAAGTACGCGCGAGGATCGACGCACACCTCTCGCAGTCGAGTTGCCTGCGCGACTGGGTTAATCATCGGCTCCGGACGTTTAACGGGGTGGTGTAACTACTCGTTTCTCAACGCCATCTTCGGAAATTTATTTAAGAAAAACCCCAAGTATAGGAAACTGTCTGGCGTTTTGCTTGCGTATTAACCGGTTAACTGCCACGGCTTTTTTTACTATTCGTGCCCAATTTGGCAACATCGAAAAATTAAGTGAATCACACAAAATTTGGTATACAGGGGTATGGGCGACCTAAAAAAACCCTATATACAATTTTCTTAAATCCAGATAATATTTTAATATTTGGCAACCATTTTGGGTCGATCATTTTGAGTCTTCCAATATTGAATTTTACAACTCCAATGCCAAATTCGGATTCAGCGACTCCAAAAACTATTACATACCGAGTTTCATTCAAATCGTTTGAAAATCAAAAAAGTTATTCCATTTGATCATATATGATACAAAAGCAGAATTGGCCAGATTTCTTTTTGATCATATGTGATACATTGCCAGTTAACCGGTTAAGGTATGTTTCAAGTACCTAATACTCGGAATTTTTTCGAGCTTTTTTATCGTATATGTATACAGATAGGTATAGTCAGTGGCGTCATAAAAAAAAACTCTCACGTCCGTAGGGCGATACTGTGGGGGCGGGGGGTATAGTCATCCATAATGGAAAAACCAAGGTGTACGCTGTTTATTATGGTTGTCGCTATGGTTCGAACCACAGAGGCCCCCTAGCATTTTGAAAAATGTTTTGCTAAAAATTTAGCGGTTTTTGTTCTA
Source organism: Andrena hattorfiana (assembly GCA_944738655.2). NCBI lineage: Eukaryota > Metazoa > Arthropoda > Insecta > Hymenoptera > Andrenidae > Andrena > Andrena hattorfiana. The sequence continues at coordinate 1,263,185 of OX122894.2, forward strand.
TAAAATTAATTCTTTATAACAATAGAAACTCGTCCGTGTTTACAACCATAGCGACAACCATGATAAAGAAACTAAACTTTAGTTTTTCCATTTTGGATGACTATAACAGTCCGCACACCATCGCCCGACGGAAAGGAATTTTCTTCAACAAGCTCGCGCCATCGGCTACCTACATCTATGTACATATACCATAAAAAAGCTCGAAAGAATTCTGCGTATTACTTCAAACATATCTTAATAATCAGGCAAAACGCCAGTCATTACAAACCTATAATTTTTCTTAAGTAAATAAATTCCCGAAGATGGCGACGATGAGATTGAAAAACGGGTACATACACTAGAGTAGATCTTAAGTAGATCCCTTAAGTAGATCACCGCGGCCCCACGATAACCTTCGCGCCTACTTTAATGCGTTGTTCAGGGTATCTTACTTATATAATATTTCCTTCGCATCGTTATCTCTGTTTTTAAAGCAGACCACTTTGAATCCCCTGTCAGGGGCCTGGAACTTCGCCACGTGCAACAGTTCATACTCCGACCCACACTTTGGCTAATTATTGGGTAACTTGGATAAGACACTATCGTCAGTGGGAAGTTCAAGGAAAGTGACGTTTCGTATCGCGAAGCGCGTAGATGCAAATTGCGACGAAACAGATAGAGCTTGCCGCGCGAGGTTGGGGATTTCCTAAAAACACGGCCCGGAGACGTCCTTCCTTCTGCGCTCTGCGGCCCGAGGCTGCAATCAGGTCACCACCTGCAGGCCAACGGCGATTGATCGCTTTCGCTCGGCCCTTCGGCCAATCTATTTCCACCCGGGACTCGTAATTCTCGCAAACTTTCGCCGGATCATCGAGCCCGATTTGATTAATAATCCCTCCCCCCCGCGCGAAAGGAATCACCGTGACGCGCAATTGGGTTAATGGCTCGGCCGTTCCGTGCCCGTACGCGCCTCGATTCCACGCCTCTAGAAACACCCGGCCGCCGATCGATTATCGCCTAACGTCCACTAATCCCCGCAGCGGGACTCGCCGCTTCTGCGACGTGGAGGCACTCGCGTCCGGGATCGAGATCGAGGGGATCGCCGCGCGGCAAGGCGAGATCTCCTGCCACGACGGCGCCAACATACAGTTCACGTCGGGGACCACGGGTAGGCCTAAGGCCACTCTGATTTCGCACAGGTCTCTGGTGAACAACTCGAAGCAGGTAAGAGATCGCCGGTGCTTGGTACCCTCACATCCTGATCGTCTAATTAACTCTGTCTCCGGTCGTTAGGCTGCACAGAGATCGGAGTTCACACCGGACCATAGAGTCTGCTTGAACGTGCCCTTCTTCCACGCGTTCGGTATGATAAAGGGTATGCTCGTCCAGCAGCAAGCGGGCACCCCTCTGATCCTGGCGTCGCGTTCCTTCGACCCCGTCAAGGCCGTGGAGGCGATGGTGCGCGAGAAGTGTAACGTCGCTTACGGGACGCCGACGATGTGGGTAAGAAGGCGACGGCCTCGAGTCGTCATTCCCCGGGTCGCCCGGGCGAGTGAAACCGTCGCCTCGTCACGGCCGTCACGAATGAGAACATGCACGTTTGCCTTAGATCAATCTGCTGGACGCTTATCAACGACTTCAGCCTCCACCGATCAAACTGGCCTGCGGCGTGACTGGCGGGGCTCCTGCGTCGCCGGAGCTCTTCAGGCGAATTAAAGAAACCTTCGATTTTGACAATGTCAAGGTAACGTGTTAATTTGGGTTAACTTCGGGTTGGAGATTAGGCTCGAGGGGGTGATATATTTACTTCCGTCAATTAAACTATTATTACAGTGACCGCCACGGTTTTTTAGTTTTTTTTTTTTTAAATATTATTAAGATAGAATTATATTCTGAAATACTGATTTTTAATGTGTTTCCTTTATCTTATTAAATTTACCTTAACTTATATGTGGGGGGTCGCGACACAAAAAAGGTTGGGAAACACTGTATTATTATTATTATCTATTCGATTCGCGGAATGAAACTTGACGATCTTCCATCGATTCTCCGTTAGAAATAGGAGCTCGTTTACCTAGCACTACGCTAATCACCGACAAACGAGGGACACTGTCCCCCTCGAGGAATTTTTAAAATCGAAGCGGTCCTCGAAGAATCGGGGAGGATCGGCGAGGGGTGACGAGGGGTCGTCGACACGGCGGGGCCGTACCCGATTCCCCCCCGCGTTATCTATGCACATATCTCTCGCACGGGCAACTCCTCGGTCCGTATGCATAAATACGATTCCGCGGGGAGAAATATCGCTTCTTGGCCGCGATCAATAACGTTCCCTTTCGCGAAATCGGGTCCCGGGTTCCGTAGCGTTCCGTTCCGACGACGTGGCTCACGGTGGATGCTTTGGTAGACGGTGTACGGGCAGACGGAGACGACGGGGATAAACTTCCAATCGTTGCCAGGCGAGGACCCCGAATTGACTGAGAACACGATCGGTTATCAGGGGGACCACCTCGAAGTGATGGTAAGCAAAAGATCGCTCGCTCCTCGGAGCCATCGAATCGCCTCCCACGGGTAGATTTCTCTGAACGAATCTTTGGTTTGGTCAAAAGGTGGTGGACGAGAAGGGAGCTGTGGTTCCACGCGGTACCAGCGGGGAGCTTTGGGTCCGCGGGTACGTCACGATGATGGGTTATTGGGGCGACGAGGAGAACACCAGGAAGAACATGACCGAAAATGGCTGGATGAAAACCGGCGACAAGTTCGTCCTGCGGGAGGACGGGTACGGGCAGATAATAGGCAGGCTCAAGGACATGCTGATCAGGGGCGGGGAGAACATTTTCCCGAAGGTACGAGCTACCGTGACTGGTGGTCACCGTTCGATCCCTTTTACCCCCGTGCAATCGCGTTTTGCAGGAGATCGAGGACTTTTTGATGACGCATCCCATGGTGCTGGAGGCTCAGGTGATAGGTGCTCACGACGAGGTCTACGGCGAGGAGGTTTGCGCGTGCGTCCGTGTCCGGGACGGCGCGAAGCTCACCGGGGAGGAGCTCAGGACTTACTGCAAGGGGAAGATCGCGCACTTTAAAATACCGCGCTACATCGAGTTCGTTGACGAGTACCCGAAGACCACCAGCGGCAAGGTGCAGAAATTCCAATTGAAAGCTGACCTCGAGCGGAAGGGAGCGATCCCGTCGAAATCGAGCCATGCCCCTCTTTTCGCCGCGAAATCTTCCTCGAGTTGACCATTGAATTCTTTTCTCCCCGAGCTACGAACAGGGTGTCTCGAAGTGGGCGACGCGAGCTTGTCAAAGGGAATGAATCGAGAGCGTGGAATACAGTGTGCTCGTAAACCCTGCGCTCTGAAAATCGATCTTCGAACTTGTATGTTTTCGGTTCGTTTTACGCTAAAAATTCCCCCCCCTCCGCACCCCTTCGGATCGTGTCGCTTGTCGCGCAGTACCCTGAACGTCGGTTGACGGATAGCTAATGTTAACTCTTAGATAGCTTAGGAAAGCGATAAGTCACGGCGGCCCGTCAGGTTCTCGCGAGACCCGGTCGTCGTGGCAGAGGACGCCACGTATCGGCGCGTCGACTGTTCGCCAGGATTCTCGGCAATGTAGAGAACTATGCAACACGGATCGACGAGGCCAGGATTATTACCATCGAGGCGCACCAGCTCGATCTCGCAACTCTAATCCCTGTTACCTGTACAGCGCTTTATGCGACCTAGCGTAATTTCTTCCCACCTGTATTATTCGAGGCGCGGTAATAAAAGTACAAATGTATCAAAGTACAAGCACCGTGAAAGTTCCTTTTATTCGAGCGCTAAGGACGTAACGGGACACCCAGGAGATCTCTCGTTTCCTAGCCAGCGCGTGTCAGTGCCGTTTTTGCGCTGCCGCGAAGCCTCGCGCGAGCCTGCCAGCCAACTGACGTCGCTCGTGAACGGCGATCGGTGATCGATGACACCGGTATCGGGAAGCGGAGGATAATGACGCGCGAGGAAGGAAGGAAGCCGATGGAAGGCGATAGGAGAGATAGGAAGCTGACGGGGTAGAAAGAAAAGTGGGTCTAAGGAGACTAATAGGAAGAGGGCGAGAGATAAGGGTTGAGGAAAGAAGCCATCGAAACGCAGGGATTCGAGCGGGGCACGCGTTTCAGGTGGCGTCTAATTGAGGATGGATGCCTCCAGGCAGCGAGACTCGCTCTTCCAAGGTTGCGGGACTTGGAAGAGGCGTGCATTACTGCGGCAGATGGTGGTCGTGATTGCAGCTGCTCCGCAACCAACACCTGCCGTTTTCTCCGCCGTCGGTCGAGATGGACGAAATCACTGTCCAGCCTCCCCCTGCTTCCTCGGGCCTCCTTTTCTCGGCACGATTCCTTCTGAAAGGAAACAGATGGGGATAGATATTGCCTATCGATTGGCATAGAACAGCCACCTATCGGTACCTGTATCTGGAATATCTAGGCAGAGTCGCTCCTCCGCAGACACGGGAACAGCTTCGCCAAGGCGAAAGTGATTCCCAGCGTGTCGGACAGCGTCGAAATCTTTTTAAATATCCTCAGACGAGACCGCAAAAACTGGTCTACATGGGTCGGCCGGAGGACCTGTAGTCTCAGGAGCGGGGATTAATTCTGGCGAGCGGCCAGGATGTACGAGCGCGGGACACGGAACAGCGGCGGGAGGCCGAGGGATGATAGTGGCACGGAGTAAATTCGCCCGAGACAGATTCGCGCGGAAAATTGTCGGCGCGGAATTGGTGGCCGCGCGTAACGGCCCCGACAGCGGGAATAGACGACCGTGACCACGATTTCTCTTCTACCAGGGAAAGGAGCTAACGAGCTGTCAGCTGTCACCGAATCGGCACCGTTTCGAGTCACCGATAAACGTCGATGCTCCGCGTCAACCGCGCGCGTTCTTGCCCCGGCCAGCTGCTCCACCCTCCCTCCTCCCGGCCGGTGTCTTTCCTTCACGATCGTGGATCGTCGAGGGATCAGAGTGCCGAGACAGGTCGAAATTTCTTGGAGGGCGCCGCATAATCGATCCGCCCTGGCTCGATTTCCGGTGGAAGGCTCGCGACTGCGGCGAACAATAACGGGAGACGAAAGGGGAGCGGAGCGAGGATGGTGCCTCTGCAACGGAAGACGATGGGCGAAGGACAAGCTGCCGCGATCGGGGAGGAAAAAGAATGGAGGAAATTCCAGGAGGAGTAGGCGGAGAATGGCGGTAAATTAATAACGGCAGAGGGCTGGAGAGGGTGGTGGGTCCGTTTAATCGCTTAATCGAGGCTCCAGAATGCTCGGCGAGCTCGGTGGCTCCGCGCGCTTTCGCTTCGACCCGGTGAAAGCCCTCGAAAGGGTCGGCAATTACTTAAAAACGAAGTTGCGCGCCATCATCGCCGCCGTTTTCTTTTCCACTCGCTCCGCCAGGCTGAGTAGAGCCCCGGCGGTGGTCTCCTTTCTCGGTTTCTCTTCTTCCTACTCGCTCTCCTCCGTGTACACATCGGCTTTACGCGATAGCCCTGGCAAAGGGCGGAAGTGTGGCCGACGCGGCTGCCAGCCGGACGGAGCCTCTATTCGCGCAACGACAGTAATATCCAAATAGTAAAACGGATGGCAGCCGACTCGAGGGCACGGCAAACACTCGAATAGTGGCTGGATCGATGAAAGGTACCGCGAATCACGGCAACCACCGTAATAAAAGAATCCGACCGCGTAAACGTAATCCACCTACTTCCCGCTCGCCCCCCCCCCCCTCCCCCCGAGTCTCGCCTGGCCCGAAACCGTACGCCAAGCTGAATTCTTGACATTTCGAAAGCTACCCGCGGTCGTGCGAAATTCGCGCGGGGAAAACTCGCTGCGACCGGGAATCGGTGGTTTTCCGTTGCACGTGGACACGATTGATCGCGCGACTGATGGAATTGCTGCCTCATTAACATGTTGGCAGACCTCTGATCTGCGTGGGGGTCGCCACGATTTCGCGTTGCACATCCCCTGATCTGTGTATACGGGTGGACACAGGGTGGTCCGGGGCGAGGGATTGCTGTGCGCAACGCGCTAACCATTTTTGCTCCCCTTGCTTTGTAAATTGGCGTTAATGTCTGTTTCCCAGCGGAGTCCGGAATTATTGTTATTCTCCACGTTGAATGGAGTTGAGGACCTTGCAGCGGCAGGGGTGCGGCTCCATTTTTACCAACCTGGAGTAAATTAGAGAAAACTGTTTATAGAATTATTGCTTTGATTGAACGTTTTACAGAGAATACTAATTGAAAAATATAGGGTAAGTCGGGGTAATATGCCATAGTTAACTTTGAAACGCGATATCTCGCAAATATAAGTAGATACAGGAAAAAACATAAAACCATACGAAAGTGTAACTAATTCTGTGTATTGACTAATAAGTAGAGATATGTAACTTTTATAGTTCAATGAGAAACGTACAAATACAAAAGTCCCCGAAAGTGGCATATTACCCAGACGGTGGGGGAATATGCCACAAGGTCTGAGGTAATATGCCACACGCTATGAAGTGCGTACTAATCACTCCAATTTTGGAGAATCAACAATATTTTAAACTATTTAAGCTATTAATAAATAGAAACAAATATTTTAACTCAATGAAACGTAAAATTTATTTGAAAAAATAGCTATTTCTTACAAGCTAAACAGTCTCCAATCTCTACGCAGTCTTCATGAACCCACTTTTTGCAACAAGTAGTTTTTACCCAGTCACATTTAGGTCCTTTTTTATCATAATAATACAGATTACATATTGCACAGTAGTTTTCATTTTCTGCATCAGTAGAATTATCATAAGAAATATCTACTACATCCTCAAAATTTGTTCTTCTGACCAAGCCGCACGGTTTGAAGTTCGTACATACTTCTTAGGCATGGTTCTGATACAAAAAACAACTCGATGGCATTAAATAGAAAGAGTTATAAATATAAGAGTTTGTCGGTATAATATGCCACTTGTGAAGGATGGAAAATCTCTCCACAAAGGACATAGTTTTAACGGATGTTTTAGCGGTTATTAAATTCGTTTGTTAGTGTACTTTATCATAATCTATTGATTTTATGTAAAACCGTTCAAACAAATGTATAATCTGCATTCTAGTTATAGTGTGAAATTACATCAAGCCGATACTTTTATAACTTACCAGGATTTACTAAAAATAAAAGAAGTTAAAAGTCAAAATCTGTTGTCGTCTTAGCAGTTACACTAAATTGAACGGAATTAGTGCAAATGTAACGCCATCTGTGCATTATTTAAAAAATTATTGAGAAGTGGCATATTACCTACGGTGGCATATTACCCCGACTTACCCTATACATATATACTAGCAAAATATCCCCGCGCTTCGCTTCGGGCCTATGAGAGATATTGAGGACTCCACGAAAACGCATTTCACCCCTTTTCACCACCCCCCTCGGGGGTTGATTAGAGCGGGATCTTGAAATTGTTTTTTTGGCATTTATGTGGGTAATCTTTGAAGAACCAAGTTGATATCTAATCGGACCTAAGAGATATTAGGGAATAGGGGAATCCGAGAAAATAAATTTTACCCCTTTTCACCCCTTTTGGGGATGGAATTTTTAAAAATCCTTCTTTAGTTGGTGCCTACGGATCGAGCCCTCGGCCACTTATTCCCGCCGCGGTGCTATTTCGCAAGCGAGAAGCGCTCGCCCAGTTGCAAACTTACTATTATTTAAAAATCATTATTTAAAAATATTAAAAACGTGAGAACCTTCCTCTCGTCAAGACGAACAAAGTGATGTAACACACTTGTGACTACAGTTCATATTTACTGAGAAAACGCATTTCAAAGTATGCAACTTCAATTTTATATAATAGTATAGAATATAGAATATAGAATATAGATTCTCACAGAATAAGTAGTAAAACCGGGACGTACTATTATTTTTTATTTTTTATTTATAGGCCTCATGCCGATTCTTGGAGTTGTTATTTTTTAAACAATACTCCTTGCCTGAAACTCCATTATGTAAAGTTTTAGATCGCTACCCTCACGTTTAAGGGTAATACGGGGGTAAACGCCTCCAACGTTAGTATTTTTTTTCTCGGTTACTACTTAAGATATTTAAATGAAAAAAGAAAACGAAAAATAGCTACATATTAGCTGTAATTCATATATTCTTTCCGAATTGTAAATCAATAATTACGGGCAGAAAAAAATAATCCATTTTCGGAGATGGTTTTTGCAATCAGCGTTTACATAATCAGAAAGACAGCAAAATACGCCTGGCTAAGTACGGATTATACCTTCGATAGGTATAAACAAGTAAGCGATTATCACGACAAGGGGTTGTCACTCACAGGGTTGTTTGCAAAGACCACCCCCAAAAAATAAATTATTTTTTCTACCCGTAAGAATTGATTTACAATTCGGAAAAAAATATATATCCATTTTAATTTCCATTTTGGGCGATTTTTTTAAATCTAGAGCTGCCCAAAACAAAAATATTACACAAAACAGGTTCAAAATTTGCAATAAATCGGTCATTTGTTATCGGGTTTGCATAAAACTGAAAAATGTTAAAAAATGGAGCTACACCCCACTTCCTGCAAGGTCTCCAAATTCACATTATGCCATCGCGCGCGATGCGGACGCTCCTCATACGGCAAGGCTTGCGCGCGACTCCTCGTCGTTGCTCATCCTTCCGCGCGACGTTGCAGCTTCCGGTGCGGGGGTCGCGAGAATGGACCGCGTAGTGCCAGAGGCAGAGGAGAAAGCGATGAGTAATAAGGAGCTGCCCGTCGGGACGGAGGAATATTTCGTCTCGTTGCGACACGTAGACCACGTAGACTACATACTGGTGCGTCTCGGTGGAATCGAGGTTACGCGGTTCCCTCGTCGATCGATATTCTTATCCCATCGGCGACGATCTCGACGCTCGAGGAGATCCGCTCCGGCCCAGCGTCGGAACTCGCCTCCGCGGGATAAAATCGACGGAGGGGGAGGGGGCGCGAATCACGCGCCTGGAAAATAGGTAACAATGAATCGTTGGCCGGCGCGCGAGCACGTTTTTGCGAGAAGGATCGTCGCGAGGGACGAGGAGCTCCATCCGAGCAGATGGAATCGCAGCGAATCTCGGTTGCGCGTCTTGGACGGGGGCGGGAGGGTAGCAAAAACTCGCGGAAGAAGCTTAATGGAGCGTCTCCTCGAGCGGCGGAACGATCCGGAGGACGACGAGGGAGCTCGGCTCGCTCGCGAGTTTTTCTCGCCTCTCGGATCGTGCGCCGCGCCGCTACGGAAGTGCCGCGAGGGGGCCCCAAGATTATCGCGTTCCCATAAAACGAATGAGAATTCCCTAGCCGGAGAAACGCACCGGAAACGAAGACAAAAGGGAAGCGCTCGGCTCGGCTGAAGAATAGGAGGAGAGCGCTACTCGAGAAATTTCGTCGAACGCCGGAGAGACGCGCGATGACGAATCCCCGTTTCCGGCCCCCTCCCGCGTCGCGCAGAGGAACGGTTTTACGAGTCCCACTGTTACGCGCTGTTACGAGACACTCGAAATTCGCTTGGAACCGAACGTTTTCTCCGTGGAAAACAGCCGCCCATGAATGCGATATCGCTCGGCTTTCCCTCGACGCGTGGCGGCGTACGATGGAGATCGAAATAATCCGACGAGTATGACGATAACGATAAAGCCGGCCGATAAAGGGTTGACGGGGGTAGGGGGGATTTTGGCTGCGGACGGTTCTGGGAGAACCATGGCGTTTTCCGTCCACGTAATCGATTTACGAGAAGTCATTCGTCCCCGGCTCGGCCTTTCTCTCTCTCTCTCTCTGGCAGCGGTGAGCGTCGTCGTGGACGTCGGCGTCGTCGTCCTCGAGGCACGAAAGCGTGGTGGAAGCGTGCCGCTCGGTTTCGACGACGAGGGACCGTGTCCCCCTTTCCTCGATCTCTCCATCCCTCCATCTCACCCTACTTGCCACTCTTTCCATCTCCATTTCCCTTTGTCGCTGCGTTTTCTCGTGGCTGCTCCTCGCCCCCTTCCTCCCTCTCTCTCTTTCTCTCTGTGTGTGTGTGTGTGTGTGCCCCCGACCACCCTACCGAGAACGGCCGCCAGAGAATTCTCTCCGTATCGATCGAACGAAGATGGGGGGAGAGAAAGAGCCGCTCGCGTCCCACGATTTAAGTCCATTTAATGGCGATACATTGTTTAGTATCGGCCACGCTCGCGGCGCCTAATACAATCCGAGCGGCCGGGCGTTTTCACCCCTCGTGTTTGCCCTGCCTGTGTAAAATCATGGGCGCTTTTGCATTTCGACACGCCTCCCATATATCCGATGATTGCGTGCACATCGAGGGGTAGGTAACGCCGGGCTGTATTCGCGGGCGCGGACTTTTCGGGCGATTCGCGTCCGCAGAGACGCCAAAGGCTGGAATTAATAAAGCCCTCGGACTAGAACCGTACGGATTTTTTCTATCAATTTCTCGGCTACGTTCCATATTTGAGCGTATTGTGCTCCGCGAACAATAACTCATCTCGATATTGCTGGCCTGGCTCTCGCATCCGACGGTCTACCCCCATCTCTCTCTCTTTCTCTCTCTTTTCACCCACCGTTCCGCCGTCCCGTTTCACTTCGCTATCTTCGTTCGCTTTTTCCGCCACTCCACCGCCCGCCTCCGCATCGATAAAGTCACCGGCAGTCGCGATTTTACGACTCGAAACGGAACTTTGCCTATTAAAGCGTGGCTCGTTAGCTTCGCGATGCGACGCCACGCTCGCGATCCAGCGACCAGACTGCGAGACATTCGATTCGACTCGACCGTGCAGGTTCTACCGATCGTGTACCTTATAGGGTAAATCCGGGAGACGCGGTCGAGCCGGAGAGTTGGTCGAGTCGCTATATTTCAGACTCTATACGTAAAAACGCGTTGAAGTGCAGACTAATTACTTCTCTAGAAGCCAAACAGTTGAACGAATAGCGTCACTTCGCTTCCTTCTGTGTTTTTCTCGATTTATAGGCTATAAAATGTAAATCGAGGTTACATTTAACCTCTTTTGTCAAAACAACGGGGTACAGAATCGTATTTAAAATATACTTCCAAGTTTATTTTCGTTTAACGTTTGGGATAATAAGATAATAGAGATATCGAGGAACAATGCAGTCAAAGCATTTGGTCATATTAACTCTTCCTCTCGAAACTAACGAGCAAGACCATCTCTTGCTGCAGAAAGGAGAGATGGTCGAGTTATGATTTTTTTTATTATTTTTTACTTTTTATCATTATTTTATTGTTATTTTTGTTTAATTATTTCATTTATTCGCTTTTGTATTCATTTGCCTTGCTAATCGCCGGTAGATAGTTCACTTTTTCTTTTATGTGTTCTCTACTTGTTTAGCGTAAACAAATTAAATATCAATGAATCTGTAGTTGTATTAACTCATAAATAATTTTGCTTTCTTCTTTGTTATTTTTCCATGAATAATTATGTGCGTGGTCTCTGCCTACGACGAAAACCATTTCTCCCGGCACCTCGGGAGAGATAGTCAGATGTCATGACTTCAGTTTTCGACCAGATTTACAGTAAATATTGTCTTAAAGCAAATATCGACCAGTTTTTTGCTGAATCAGCATAAAATTCTGAACATATTAGGTTTGTTCTCATAAAATAAGTAATATCTATATTAATTTTAATAACCATTTTATATTAGGTCGACCGCGACTCCCGGATTTACCCTAACTGAAGCTCTTTTTTTTTCAAGCTAATCGCAGCGCCATGAATCTTTTTCGATTCAACATGCTCCGATAAGCTATCAGCTGCGTGTTATCTTGGTCCATCTTGGACTCTTCTGCTGCGTAAATTACTTGCAAGCCTAGAACGGCAAATTTTGAGGGTGCGGTAAATTTTGGGCGAGAAAAGTTGGAAAAGGTTTATACACAGAGGATTGAGACAACTTAAAAAACAATTCACTTCCTTTCCATCCAGCAAATTTTCAAAAGTGTCCCGACTCTTTGAAATTAAAATATCTGATAATAATTCTCCGAAAAGGCAGTAGCTACTTATTAGCCTAGTGGCGCCAGATCTCCAAATCCGCCTCCTGTTTCCAAGAATAAAAAAATACTCTCGAAACAGAGGACTTAAGTAGTAGCAACCCATCACAGTCAGGCATGTCGAAAGATCCTCCGAGAACTTTCCCAAGTAATTTTATCATCCATGGTATCCCGCAGGTACCAAGGTCCCTTGGTACCTCTGCTATCAATATCCCTCATTCCCTGCCGATCGGCAGTTGAGCAGTTGGAGGCCCGTGAAAGGCAGGCCGGACGGAGAGCGATGGTCAGTGGGATAGGTACGCGTGGTACATACTTGGGTCGGCAGGTCGGCTTTAAAGGACCCATGGATTCGTTGCGTTTACGTTTGCGTGGCACGTGGGTGTACTCGAGGAAAACTCTCAGTGGAACGGTAAGCCGGAACGAGAAGCCGGTTAATGAAGGATGGAAGGGCCGGCTGGCCTCTGTTTGAGAAGCACTAGTCCGGTCTCCCGAGAGTGGTCGGTCTTCTCCTGGATATCTGGCGGGGGTACGCCAGGAACACGGTCGGGGGTACGGCTGGCCACTTCCCAAGGGAGACCGTTTCACCTCCGTCTCTCTCGCGGGGATCTCGCGTAAAAGCGCGTTCGCGAGAGTGAGAAACCGGGTTATATGCAGATACATACTCGTTCTTCCCTGGCCCTTTCTTCTTGGTCGGATAGCGCGCTCTCGTTTCATCCCTCTGCTTCCACTCGCTCCCCTTTGCTTCCACTCGCTCTCCAGACTCCCCCCCGTGGCCGTCGACGTCGCCGTCGTTTCTTTCCTCGCCTCTGAAACGCTCGACGATACCCTCAGGTACGAAATGGCAATCGCTCTGGGCTCTCTCTCTCTCTCTCTCTCTCTCTCTCTCATGGAGATGAGAGAGAAGGACGGAGGAGTCCGTCCTCCTTCACGAGCTGCGTTCCTTTGTTCCACGCCGTCCTCGGCGTCTCGCAAATCAACGCAGCTTCTTACTTTTCGTTCCTCGGCTAGACGCGTTATTTGCACATCTTTGAAGGAGCGAGCTCGGGGAAAAGCTCCAGGTGATCTCGCGTTATTCCTCGATCGACCGAGCCGTAGGAACGGAAGAGAGGAAGAACCGGAATCCCCGCGAGTTACGGCGACGACGGTGGAAGCGTTAAGGGGTAGGTAGAGATCGGAGCGGAGAGCCTCTTGGTATTTTCCCTGATCCGAAATCCTCGAGCAAAGCCGGTCGCCGCGTCGTTCGCGAGCTGGATTACTCGGAGATACCGTGGTCATTCCTGGAGGCCGGCTCCCGCGTGTCTGATCGATGGAGTTATCCATGCGGCTTTCGGAAAATCGAACTCGCGCCGGCTCGCGTGCTGGTTTTTTCGCCGTTTCGAGCCGGTGACCTCGCGCGCGTCGCCGCTCTGACGAAGTGTATTTAATTAACGAGCGCGCGGGAAAGAACGAAAGACAGAACGGGGAGGGGCGAGGGAAAGCGAGCAAACAGAGGAAGAGGGAAAGCGCGCACGGGAAAACGCGCGCGGCTTCCCACAGAGTAAACGAACGAAATTCGATGTCCGACAGAGGCCACGTTTCTTCCGACGCGCGCTCCACGCTTCCGCGCTACCACCGGCAGAAAGATGTCGAAGGCGGCAGCGGGATGGAAGAGAGGAGAGAGAGAGCTATCCTCCCTCGACACCGTTTTTCTCTTTTCCGGCCGTGGTGGCCCGGTTGCGGCCAGGAAAAACAAAGGGTACCGATTCCGATCCGCCCGGTAAAATATTGCCGGGCAGGTTCACGCCCATGCAACCCCCCCCCCCCCTCGCTCGCTCCTCCAGGCCGCGCGATTAAATACCTAAATACCGTCAGCCGCCAGCCTCGGTACGTGGGCCCCGACGCGTTAAACGATTAATCGCACTGATTGGATTCCAATTAGCCTGCTAACGACACCGCGGCCAAAGCGGATTTTCCCCGCTGCCACTCGCGCTCCTCGTCCATTCTTCCTCCGGACAGAGCCTCGCTCGCGCTCCTCTCTTCACCCCTCGCTCCTTCTTCGTCGCGGGTCTAAACGTCCACCCACTTTTCGACGATCGCTCGTTCCCAGACCGCTCGGTTACGCGGCGTCTCGAATATATACGGCCGCGGTGAGAGCGCGCCTTCACCTTTATTGCCCCTGTGGCCGACGAATTTTATTGGCCAGGCGACGAGCGCTTTCGTGGAAGCTCCCGGTGACGGAGGACCACCAAAATGCCCACCCCCATCGCTAACCAAATATTCCCCGCCCCACGGCAAATATTTCCCGAGTGAATCTAAAATTCTTCTACATAAATGTATCACCACGAACCCTGTTTTATTCAAATATCGCTTCGTCGGAGGCCCCGCGACGTCAAACTTGATCAAGAAGACTTTTGAGCAGAAAACTCCCAAGCCAGTATCCTTCTAGAAACGATTAAAACGCTGCACAGTTCTATCAGCTTTCAATTCGATGCCAGCGAAGAAGTAGTTGGAAGGGAGTGCATCCTCTCCAAGTGAAGTCGCGCGGGATCGCAATTCGATACGGAACAGTCCCGTCGCCGTCCTCGATTTGCCGGTTCAACGGTATATCGCTGAAAAATTCCCTCTGGTGGCGCGTTGAATTAGTAAAGAGTCAACCGTGTGTACGAGTTAACGGCACCAAAGAAGCCCCGGCTCACGGCCACTCTGGCGAAAAGATTCCGTGTACACACGTATACACCGGTCGTCGCCTTGGACCACCCCCGTCCTCCCCTGCTCGCTCTTCCAGCCATTTTACAATCCATGTCCGCCCTCCTCGTCCCTTTTCACCCCGCGTGCACGCGGCCAGTGTAAGCACACCGTTCGAATAACCGACAAACAGCCGAGTCGACGAAAGCTTCCCTAACCGAAGAAACGTATTGCAGCCGTATTTGCATTCAATTTCTTCGTAAGGGCCCTCCTCCATCCACTCCCTTCCGCGCTCCCTCGTCCTTTCAGCCTTCGTCTCTCCCCTCGCGTCTCCCGTTTTCTTCTTCTCCGCACCCGCCAAGCCACCGCCCTCTCTCGCTCGCCCTTTTCTTCGCAGCGAAATAGGGTCTCGAGGATGAAAGGAATGCACTTGCCAAACATTAGCGTGCACCTACGTAGTCGATACGGAAAGGCTCTCCCCGGTGACGGAGAACTGACTGAGAGACGGGGCCCCGACGCATCTGGTCGCCCGCTACTTTTCCACCAGTCGTAGCCGATTATTTCGCGCGACCCTTTAACGAGGGATCCTTCCACGGCGCGCGGCCCGCTCGAGACAGCTCTTTGTCGCTGGATGTCGTTCTTTTCGTTCAGGCCGTGGGCTCGCGCGAAAAGGTCTTGCTCCGCGAAAGTTTCGGAATAGTTGGCGGGAAAGCACGGAAACGCCGCCAAGTTTTCCGCGAAACTCTGCCGGTTCTCGAAGGGGCGAATTATGTGGCTTCGAGGTGGAAATACCCTGCGGGTACTTTTTCCACCCCGGCTTCCTTTTCCGTCGCTTCGAGTTATTCGTCACGCTGCCGGGACCCCCGCGCGGCTTCGAAAAATGGTGGCGGTTGCTTAAAGGTAGGTTTCCCTATGCGCGACAGGACGCAACTTCGACAGATCCAAACTCGATTTTCCCGAAAACGAAGCGCAGCATCGAAACACTTTATTCTCTCCTCTTGAATTAGGTATTTACTTGTTATAAGTCGAAAAGAAAGAGTGGATACTTTAACGCGCCCGGGGATCCTGCCGCACGGAGGACGGAGCGATACGTCGGCCCAGCAGGCCCTTACTTCAACCGCGAATAATACTAAAGCTGTATATTATACCGCCGCAAATGAGTATATAAATAACGAGGGCCGGGCGGCGTAATGAAAGCGTTAAAATGACGTTGACGGAGGGATCGTTGCGTCGTCCCGTTACGCCATTATCCGCTTAACGACACCGCGGTTGATACCGGCGCGGTTCCACCGAATTCGCATAATTCCCCCCCGCAAGCGTTATCTCTTTCGTATTCGCGTATCGCGCAGCAAGAGGTATTACATAAATTATGCAACAGTGTACGCGTCGACTTGAACGCGTCGCGATACTGCCGGCTGGAACTAGCCGTTCCAGCGAGCGTTTCCCCCGGGGAACGTCACCGCTACGGTCCAGAATTAATTCGTGCCTCTACCCCACTCGCGAGATGCTACAACTCCCAATTACTTTATCGTTTCCGCGACGCCTATCCCGTCGCAGGTATCGTATCCTTCCGTTCCTTTCCCGTCGACATTTGTCCTGGAGCGTCAAGTGGATCGACGGCCGTTCCTTTACGATTCCCCTTTAGAACGAGCCAATTTTCGACCTCCCTTAACTCGTCGAGCTTCGTCGCCGTAGCGATTCGTTTCGGGCGCTCGATCCGAGGCGATTACGGGGGAACAACGACTTATAGGCGGAGGAACGGTCCGCCGATGACGCGACGGGGATGGTTGGCTGGTTGGCTGACTGGCGGAAAAGCTCGTTTATTAAAGTCACGAGGCTCGTTGCTTATTAGAAATCGAGCCCGCGGGCCATTAATATTCATCGCCCGTGTTTCTGCCCCTCCGATAAAAGATTCCCTCTCTCCAGGCGGACAAGAGGGCGGAAAGGCCGCCACTATCTCTCTATTAGGCCACCCCCGGCCACCCCCCCCCCCGGTCGCGGATTATCTCGTTATTGGGTACGACGAAAGGAGCCCGAGCGGGGTAGCTGAGAGAACGATCGAAATTGCGCGGTTCGAGCCTTCGATTCGCAATTTCACGGGTCGACGTTGATTACCTGACGCCGATTCCCGCTCGTAATCGATCGTCCTCGACGATTATACGGTTATTAGCGGCGCGCGGGGGACGCCGGGGCGGGCACTCTCGTTTCAAGTTAGCTGGCTTGTCGCAAATCCTCGCGACAATTGTCCCGGTTAGCGGTGACGTTTAATCGAATATCCGCTCGGATAAAATATTCGAATCGGGGGGTTACGCACCGTCGACTCCCTGGTCGCGGGGCTAGGCGCCAATTAATTTGGATTTATTAGAACGAAGAATCGTCGATCGCCGAGAGATACCTGCTCGTCCCTCTCTCTCTCTCTCTCTCTCTCTCTCCCTCGCTCGCCAGCTCTCTTCCTCCACGCTATCGTTGTTCCCTTGATTTTAACGAGTCCACCGTTAATTCCGGGGCAGCGGAATCGCCGCCGGAGATTCACGCGTTTATCGATTATCCATCGTGGGCCGCGTATGCCACCAGCGATCGCTTCCGTTGCACGATTAATCAGCCCGGACGCGCGATTAATTCGAACGGCCCGATTGCTCCGCCGCCTTGGCGACTATCACCGTTGTCGCTGCCTGGATATTTCGTGGAGAATTTCGCGCGGCTCGGACGCGGCGTAACTCGGATACCGAAGCAGGGCCGTTGCCTTAAACGATCGCGAGCGGCAGCCGCCTGCGCCGTGCTCTACATCCAGGCATACGGTAATGCAGCCGTTGGTTGTTTTTAAAGATTAACGTGACGCGACGGGAGGCCCTCCGGACGGTAAATAATTTAGGCTCAAAGCTGTCTTACCTGTCGCTCGGCCTAGCGGAGCGATCTTCTCGGGGAAAACGCGAGACGCCGGGGAAACGGGAGGCGAGGCGGTCGAGCCTCGGGGAGGAAGCGTATATATTAATTCGATTTTCTCGCTGTCGGTGCGGGACATCAAAGTAGGTAGGTACGCGTGGACGAATACGTGGCCAGTGCCCGTCCGGTTATGAAGTTTATTTGTTCGTATTAATTAGAGGAGTTAGCGTCGAAATAAATCGATGCGACGAGAGCATGCTGCTTTCCTTCTCGATGCCGTCGTATCGATCGCCCCTCTCTGTATCTCTCCCACAGCAAACTCTCCACTCCGCTCCCTTGGGGACGTTAGAGTCAATTAATTAATCCTAAAATTTGTGGACATTTCATTAGTTCATTAATTACTTCGAAGAGGAACGATGGGATCGATCGGTAACTTACACGGTCGCCGTATCGAGTTTCCAAAGTGGATATGGATTCGCAATTATGACGGCTCCTTTTCATTGGCAGGTTGATCATCGCCCCGCTACGGAGCCCGCGAATTGGTGTCCGACTCCTTCCATGAGTAATTGATATTTAGATGGCGGAGGGGGAGGGTAGGGGTCGGGGAGCAAATTACGGGAGAATATTGGAGGAGAGTGGAGCGGCTCGATAAAATCCTGGACCTCCGTTCGTGAACTCGTTACACCGGGGCGAAGGAGTTTTCCGAGCGCCCTCCTATTTCTCTTCTATTATTATACCACGCTATTCGATCCGTGCCGCTTGTTCTTTACCAATCTTTAACGATACCTCGGCGACTCGAGGGGCAGAGGATAAAGTTGGACAAGAACGGGCGAATCGAAGCGAAAAGAAACGTCAAAGGAGGATTTATTTCTCCACGGGATAATAGGAAAAATCGGCAGAGAGGAGCGGCCACTTTACAGATAACGCGCGGCCGGTGGTTCTCGCAGGGAAAAAGCTCGCATAAGCTCGCCAATAATTCGTAGCGTCCACGTATCGTCGGGATCTTCCACCGAACGGTTGGAGGTTTGTGACGAGGAGCACGGCAGGGGGAAAAGGGGGTCGCGGGAAGATGATTAAGGGATGCTCGTAAATTTCGATGCCACGGATCTCGAGCACCAGCCGGACCCCTGGGATAACACTCGACGCCGTTCGTTTCACCCTCGGCGCGACTGTTTTCGTTCGGTGGCCACCCTCGTTCCTTTCGACGATCGACGGGACCTGTCGCTTCGAGAGAACCTGCTCCGTCGGTGGGCACACGAGCGGCGCGACACACGCGCGCAGGCAGCACGGAGGCGCGCAGGAAGGGGGGTTAGTTTGATCGTCGTGGATGGGAAGTTTAGGCGAAAGGCGGCCTCGTGTCGTACAATGGCTCTCTCGTCGGGCTTACGAGCTAATCTTTTATCTCGACGTGGCACGCGTCCTCGACCCATCTGGCAAAGTTTACGGGGGTCGATCGGTCTATCACGAGGACATTACGGCCCGTGGAATGGCTGCGGAATAACGCCGTTATAACGACGGACTAAGCTCGGCGAAAGGGGAGGCCGCGACGATTTACGCACGCGTTATTTTCTCTCCTCGGCCGCTCGACTCCACGGGATTACATCGCGCCGAGGCCGGCAGCCTTTTATTATATCATCGACGAGTCTATTCTCGTAAATTGAAATCCATCGAGCCGCGACCGCTCGCTGCGGCTCGCGTGGACGGGTCGGAAGGGAGCGTCGGGGTCGTCGAGCGATCGGGTTCACCTTTGCTGACTCCGACCTCCTTTCTTCCCTTCCCCGGCTGGAGCTTCCCACTTCGCTTAACATCGCAACGATTCCCCGAAACTGGAGAAATGAATTTCGACTAGGCGCGAGGGGGTAGGCCGCCGGGCGAGTCCAGTTTCGCTCGCGGTTCTCGCCTTTCCGCCATCCCCCGGGCCGTTGTACTTTGACTTGCGCCAGGTTTTCCGCGAGATTCTTGCCGCACTCTTCCCGAAACTTGTTCCCTCCTTCCTATCGAATCTCGACTCGAGACGTCTGGCACTGGCGGTCCCTGATTAACTCGGAAAAGATCGTCCCAGCCGCCTTGCGGCAAACTTCCCTCGCCCTCTCTCTCTCTCCTCCTCCTCCCTTGGTCGCGACTTTTCCCCCTCGCTTTTCGCCGGCCCGACGAAAGAAGAAAAGAATGTCGCCGACGATAGATAGAACCCGCCGACGGGACGACAGAGGGGCGGGGGGAGGAGACCGGCTGAATGCAAATAACGGCCAGGGCGAATCGGATAAGAGAAGTTACCTACCTCGTGTTTTATTTCGCCTTTGTCGCGAAACAGACGAGATTTAAAGCAACGTAGAAGCGTCTCTCCGCGGCTGGTGGGGGGTGTCGGGGACTCGATCGCGAGGCCAGACGCGATATTCCGCGACAGCTAGAGAGGGACGACGTTTGATCGAAAACGAAGAGGTTACGCGAGAACGGGGACGGCCGAGGGTGCATTTTTTAAGCGCAATGTTTAACGGAGTGAGAATTTTCTGCGCGTCTGCAAGTAGGTCGGACCCCCTAACGAGTAGCAAATACACGCCTGCATAATCGGGCGAATTCGACTCGCTTTATTCCCGTCCGCGGCAGACTTCTCCCGCTCTCGGCTCCCCACTTTGCCCCCGTCCTTCTCCGCCCTCGTCCCGAAGGCTGGATGGCGCCTCGAGCCCCCGTTCAGGGGGTTCGAACCAGAAATCCCTCGGGGGAATGGGGGGGCCCGAGGATAACGCGAGCGTACCCAATCCCCGGGATCGTGAGAAAAGCCGAGTATCCCGAACCCGACTCGCCCGTGAGACTTTCCCGTCTTTATGTAACCGTCGGGACGGTAAATTAGGCGAATCAGCCAGAGCCGGGCGGAACCGATCCCTCGTATCGCGGTAACGAGCGAACGAACGGGTAAGCGCGACTCCTCGAATCCTTTCCGCTCCGGCCGCGCGCTTAAGCAACGTTTAAATACACTGCGCCGCTGCTTGGTGACGAGAAACGGGGTAAACGAACCGTGAGAGCTCGAAAACAGGGAAGACGACGGCGACGACTGCCGCGCGGGCGGTTGCCCCGCGCGCCGCCACCGGAAATGGGACAGCGGAACGTTCCGTGTGACGGTGAAATTTCCCGGGCGACTTTTTCGCGGTCTCTCCTGCGAGGCACGCGTAACCGCGCCGCTGTTTTAACGAATTACACCGAGCCTCGAGGAGTAACGCAAGACACAGTGCCCCTCATAGACGTAACCGCGTGTTTCCCGAGGCGTCTTTGACTTGGGGCCGTCGTCTCGTTTCCCTCCTTCTTTTTGGGTGATTCTATTTCACGCTTGCCTGCTGAGACTTTAACGCCTGGCACGCACACACACAGGTACAAGCATACGCCGTGCACGGCAATTAGGGGAGGACGGGATATTGGCTCTAGGTTCTGATGGAAATCTCGAGCGATTCGCTACGCCTATGACCTCGGATAACGAAGCAAGACGAGGAGAAAAACGAGTGAGAATTTCAGAGGAGGAAAGCCGGTGGAAGAGAGGAGTCGCGGGAAAAGGGGGGGCGGGGTAAGGAGGAGGAGTAGCCGGAGGTGGAGGTGAAGGTGGAGGTGAGGCACGACCGCCGGTGGCACTGCTGGAAAATCAGACTAATTACTTTGTACGCGTGGCTTTCACCGAAATGGGCTCGCGATTATTTTCCCCGAGTATAATCTCGGCCAGACGCATATTCCGTGCGGCAGGACTTTATAATCGTGTCGGGCCGAAAGGGACGGACGGGCTTTCCCCACGGTGACACGGAAATTTCCTGATTTCTTTCTGCCCGCGGACGCTGAAGCGACGTATAAAAGTTGATATTCCGCATGAAGGAGGAGGAGTGGGGAAGGGTAAACGCGGGGGCAACGTCAAAGCGACGGGAAAACAGTGGCTTTTTATCGCGGAGACGTAATCTATTCCGCGGCTCTTGTTTCGCAATTACCGCGACCCAGACGGTTCAGGCATTTTTTAACATATTGCACGGGCCATGCGAGGACGGCGGATGGCGGATTGCAGAGACAAGCGTTTCTCGTTCACCGGAAGATATTGGGTAACTGTTTAACGCCCGGGATCGATACCGCGCAAGTATTCAGAGTGTTGGGTAACTGGGACATCGAAACAATTTAGCAGCTCGCGGAGGAACCCCCTCGCTCGTGAGGATCGACTTCAGTCACATTAGAATTAGCGAACATCTGTGAGAATTGGGGGAATGAAGCTTTATGCAATAGTGAAACCTCCTGCAAAATTTTAGGCTCAGCTCGGAAGGACCAGTTTAGAAGTCCACTGCAACCACACAACAGTGGTTGGACCGTCGCTTTTCTATCGACGACAAAAAATTGTACCGCGATTAGTGTTGACTAGAACCGTGATTTGTGAATCACGAGTGATCCGATCACGTTCGTTCCCAATCACGGTGATTTTTCACAGTGATCCGTGATTTTCGTGATCGCTTCTGATTGGTGCAGACAGAACAGTGATCCGTGATTAGTGTTGACTAGAACCGTGACTTGTGAATCACGAGTGATCCGATCACGTTCGTTCCCAATCACGGTGATTTTTCACAGTGTTCCGTGATTTTTGTGATCGCTTCTGATTGGTGCAGACAGAACAGTGATCCGTGATTAGTGTTGACTAGAACCGTGACTTGTGAATCACGAGTGATCCGATCACGTTCGTTCCCAATCACGGTGATTTTTCACAGTGATCCGTGATTTTCGTGATCGCTTTCAATTGGTGCAGGCAGAACAGTGATCCGTGATCGCTTTCAATTCGTGCAGGCAGAACAGTGATCCGTGATCGCTTTCAATTAGTGCAGGCAGAAGAGTGATTCGCGATTTTTGTGATCGCTTCTGATTGGTGCAGAGCATAACTGCTCTTTGCACGCGCCACATAACCCCAATTTCTACTTTCTCTCGAAACATTCTCAAGTCCTCACTGTTCTTATAGAATCTCAGTTGTATATTTTAAATCACTGTAATCGTTCTTGATCTATTTAAATTAACTAATATTTCTTCACTTTAGTTAAAAAGTATAATGTATATGTGAATAAAATCAAATCAGTCCGTGCATACATTGACTATTTATGGATGTATATTCTATATATTCGTTGAATTAGCACGCTTTGACTGTAACACAAGCGATATTGAAGTATTTTATAAAAAATAATTCAATCAAGATCAAGAATTACGATCACAGTAAACAATTCACTCAAGTTAAAAAAATCACAATCACGGTCGTGATTGAAGTTAAATCACCACCGTGATCATGATTCTGCGATCTCTGTGATAAATCACTGTTAGTGATTTTGCACTCCATCCCTAACCACGACATTGTCGCTTTCGGTGGTTGACACAACGCACAACCGTTTTTTTTTCTGGTTGTAGTAGGCTTCTAAAGTGGTCCGTGTTGAGCTCAGCCTTAGGAAAATTGATTCGCTGGTAAAACAACGCATTGTCGCACTTTTCACTGCTTCTCGTGTAGGGGAAAGCGGGGTAATTTTGGCCACTTTTATTTTTTAAAACAAAAACTCGTGACTTGGCTCTATGTATATGGTAGTATGAACCACTTGTTAAGGGGTCAGGCCACTTTGGACGAAGCAAAGTCACTTTTGACAATTTTTTTTAGGGAGATAATGAAATAATCACTTTTTTAAACCTTGTCGACAAGATTATCTTAAATGTAATGGTTAATTACCCACTGTTGTGATTTCAATAGTATTATCATTAATATTATTTATTATCATTAATTTTTTTCTAATTGTTATCTCTCATTAATCTATTATTATTCATTTAATATAATGTATTTTCATATAATAGAGAGACAATTCAATTTCAACACACAGTTTTGTCATTTTTTTTCCCTCATTTTTCTTCTTTCCCCTGTTCCACCTTTGTTGATTTTTCAAGGTCAGACCAGCTTTTTGGAGCAGCTCTAATTTACATTTTTTTGACCGTTGTGACATACCTATACTTTCGATCTATGTAAAAAAATCTGGGCGATTCCATCGTCAACTGAATAGTGTTCCCAGTAAGTAAAAACAAAATTATAGTTTGATTATATCATTTCTGGCAATTGCATTTCAGGTACATTGCAACAAGCAAGTTCATGATAAATGATCAAACAGGTATTCAATAAATTGACAAAGTAAAATAAAGGCAAGAGCGAATTCAGTTGAATTTACGATAAAACACACCATTGCCATTTCTGATTGATTTTCATCACAGAGAAAAGCCTTATTACTATCCTGAAAATTAATAAATACCTAACTAAATAAATATCTGACGAAACAATTACCTAAAATGAATTGCTAATAATTTCGAAGCAATAACGTTTCCAAAATGCTACACTCTTTCACCACTTTCGACCACTGTAGGGCATCTCTAACTCACATCCGCCAGGACTCCCCCGACCGAAGCCCAGGTCGCGAAATCGTAGCGATTCCGTTACGGAAGAACGATCCGCGAGGAGGGCCTGGAATTATCGGGGGCTCGATGCTGAAGCCTGCCACCTTCTCGCTCGTATTTGCGCTTCCGCTCGGGCGAACGATCGGCAGCAGGTGAGGAGAGCGAGGAGAGCAAGAAGCAAGGTGATCTCGATGGTTCTCCCGATCCCGAGGCGTAACCCGTATCGTGCTCGCCAGGTTCGCGCAATTCGAGCTTAGTCGAGCTCGATAAATTCGCGCTACGAAACGTCCTCGGGATATCCCTTCGTTTACGCGGATCCGATCGTTTCATCCCCCACGTTTTCGGCGGGGTTGGTAGCACGTCCACGGGCCGCGTTGTTCCCGCGACGGGGCGAGCCGGAGGAAGACGAAGGCAACTCTCCATCCCGCCGCTCCCAACTGCCCCCCCCCCTCTCCCTCTCGCCCTCGATCGATCTCCAAGCTACGTGATCCCCGATTCTTAGAAAAACGTTAAGCGGAATTTGACTCGGACGAGCGCTCGTCCCTAATCGCCGTAGCGGACGGGGGGAAACACGGGCCTCCAGCGCGTGTCTCGTTTCCAGAACGATTAGGAACGGTATTTCGTCCGTGGGTCTTGATGGTTAGAGGCAAATGGAACGCTCGACTGCGATTACTCGCCGAGCACCGGGGATCCAATTGGCCTTGGATCGGTGCGACCTCCGTGGATGCCTGGCTACGATGGCGGGTGGGTATCGGTTCGTGGCGGTATCGAGCGTAGAGGCGGCGCGCATCGGCGAGATCGATACCGTTCCCACGTCGGGATCGCCACCCGACGTCGGTTCAGCCCCGACGTATTCCCACCTGGCGAGAGGGGCGGTTTCGTATGCCGCTGTATCGGGCCGCGCACGTTCGCGAATTATTACGAGTCACGTAGGCAGTAGTCGCGCAGAGAAACGTAGAGTGCTATTATTACGATGTAATATGGTTGAAGCGAATTCTACCCGCCCGGAAGCGTGCGAGGGCAGAAGGAACGGCTGGTCTGGGTGTACGTATCCGTGTACAGAGGAGGTGTACGTGGAGGCAGGGAAGAAGGACGGAGGGAAAAGGATGGGGATGCGCGCGAAAGAAGACGACGCTCGTGTCGGCGGCGATAAGACGTTGAGACGCGCGAGGGGGTGAAACCCGTGCTTCCCGGCGAGGGTGTCGCCTAGTTGTCATCGAGCACGCCGGAATAATGGAAATTATCCGCGCTCGAGCGATCCCGCACGGGCGGAATTGGACGGGACACGCGCGCAACGAACCTTTCTCCCTCGATCCGCCGCCTTCAGCGTTCCCCCGTCTGTTTGGATAAGGAGGAAACCGGCGCGCTTATTAAAGGAGCATCGATCGGCTCGTAGTAAAAGATTATTTTCATCGAGGGCGACGCTTCGCGATCTCCCCGTTTCCCGATCCCCTCTGGATCCAGCTCGCGATCTCTCCACGCCTCTCACTCCCTCGGCGAGCTTCCCTCTCGACACGGAGACCGTAACCGTATCAGGTCGCCGGAAGGGGCGAGGGGGTGAATTTTAGCCGGACTCTTTCGCGAATTTCGCATCCGTTTTGGCATCACGAGCTAGCCGGCTAAGCCGGCCAACGATCGATAATGTATGCGAACAGCGCCGCCGTTCCCTCTGCGGCCGCACGCGAAAAAAGATAAATAAAATATTCTTTACGTAACAACGGTTCCCGTCGAACGGCAACTGGGACGAAAACGGGTCGAGAGCACGGGCAGCCAGGCGGCGATGACGTGCTGCGAAATTCTGCGCGCCGCTCGCCGCTGGCCTGAGGTGGCTCACGCTGGGATTTCGGGGGGGGGTGGTGCTTCCTCGCATTTCTAACGAACGTAACTCTCTTTGACGAGAGAATGGCTCCTCGGAGGTAAAGTCGCTTGAATAATAAAAGCTTATCGATCAGTTGCCACCGTGAGATTGCACAGCCAAGGAGTCTGAAGAACGTCCAATCACACGATTCATTACCCGCGAATGGATTCGTGTGGGCCGCTCGAGGGATTAAGCGATCGCTAACGAATCGACTCCGCGGCGTTGATTTAGCACGCAAAAATTTCAATTCGTCCGACGGGCGTATCGAGACTCGCCCGTTTTATCCACTTACCGTGGCGAATCAGTGAACGAAGATTCCAATTCCGAAAACTCGGGCATCTGCGTGGGTCGGCTCTATGAATACTGTATTGCGGCGGAGGTGGAGGAAGCAGCAAGGGTGCGGAGTCGGTGGAGCGGCGATTAGAGCCGCCATAGCCCACGGTGACTAACGGAGTCTTTTTGTGGGGCCGAAAACGCGGGGAGCCCGTTAACGGAGAAGGCGAAGCGTCTCGCCTCGTTAGGAGTTTTATTTGCAGCGTCCGGCCGTTCGGCGCGGGATCGATCGCGGCGCTCTACCGAGCGTGCACCGCTCCGATCGGCACCGCCAACAGTTCCCACTTTCCCAGCCGCGATCCAGACTGCGACAACGACGACGGCAAAGTTCCGCCCGCTGGTTTTTAACTCTTTGATCGGGATATTTTTAATCAACGGGCATGCCCGGCCGCGACGCGTCCCCGTCGCCTGGCCACTCGACAGATCAAAGGAAGCACGAGGATCCATGGTTTTTCGCGTGGCACGCGGGGCAGTCCGCGGGAGAGGTTACTTTTCACCGCGTCGCTGGTCAAGCACAGTTTGCTCTTGAATATGAAACCAGCACTGCATCAAGGATCTCTACAAGTGTAGACTGATTCCATTATTAAAGTCGCTTGGCGAACGCCGGAACGTCGGAACAGGCAAGGCGCGTTGTCCCCATTGTCGCCGACCCTTCGTCGACGATGTTCGATCTGATCGCGATACCGTGATTCAACGAAGGATAATAATTCGACCGTTGTCGGGAGTCGATCCGGTCACCGCCAGGAACAGACGGATTGCCAGGGGAAGGAGGCCAGAGGGGGCGAGAGGGGGAGGAAAAAACAATCGCGTTAGGAGAAATTTGGCATCGAGGGATTCACTGCTACGCGGGGATCGAGAAGCAGAGGGGGCGATTGGATTGGTGATGATCGCCGGGCCGGGTGGGAGGGACGCTCTCCACCCCCGGGCTCCTCGGCCTGGGTTTGATTTACGGCTCGTCTATGTGCCTTTCGGATTAGCGGTGCAGGGAGAGAAGCCTCGCAGCCTCTTCCGACGATTATCCCGAGGCTGGGGTTGGCCCGAGGCTCGTCGAAATAAGTACGCCGATAAATATCCCCCGTATCTCTATTCGGGGTCCAGGATGTTGGGGCTATAAAAACCGAATCGTGCTCCCTCCCTGGAGCCCCTGGGGGGTGGCGGGGGGGTCGAGGGCAATTGCACCGCCCTCGGAGACCCCGCGGAGCGGAGCATCGCGTTTTCTTTCGCGAAATTGCCACTCGCTGCCGCGCCTTTATCGCGCTTAAGCCGCGGCCTCCCCTTTGTATCCACGTCGACCGGCTCGCTAACAGTTAATCACGAAAGCCTGGAAGCGAAAACTCGACCCCGAACGGTAGCCCTAATCCGCGGAGGAAGCTCCCGCCCGATACTACCCCCGGAGTCAGAGAGATCGGAATCCCCGCGACTCGTCTGTCCGGTAATCCGTCGTCCCGCGAGCAACCGCGGAAACAATAACTCGCTAATCGGTGTCCCGTCGACTTCGGGATGGGTCTCCGCGCCAAATCCCCCTCCTGGAATTGCTGCTGTTTCTTGGACGGGTTAAGGTAGCTTTTCGCATACGCGACGGGACGCAACCTGAACAGTTTCAAAGTCGATTTTCTCGAAAATGAAGCGCAATATCAAAAATTTTATTCCCTTTTCTCGACATACAGTGACTCACAGCCATAATCGTACACTCTTTAAAATCGCATAACATTTTTAAAATTGGTCCAACCGACTTGAGTTTTTTTTGAGAAGCTAGAAGGATTAGTTTGCTAAGCGACGTGTTTCGTCGTTTTTAAAAAAAATGCAATTGGTCGGAATAGTGAAAAAAATAGTAAAGGTCGTTTTTTAAAATTTTTTTGTGAGCCTGTAATGAAAATTCTACGTTTATAGCTCAGAGCAACGTTAACCGATTTTGATGAAATTTTAGGCATGTATATAACTTACTTCAATCTACAAACGGGTTTTTTTTTCAATCTACAAAAAGTTTAACAAACGACCTTTTTTTCACTATACCGACTAATTGCATTTTTTTTAAAAACGACGAAACACGTCACATAGCAAACTAATCCTTCTAGCTTCTCAAAAAACCTCAAGCCGTTTGGACCAATTTTAAAAATGTTATCCGATTATAAGAGTGTACGATTATGGCTGTGAGTCACTGTATTTACTTCTTACAAGTCGAAAGGAAACAGTAACTTTTTCTGATATCGCGGTTCATTTTCGAGAAAATCGACTTTGAAACTCCTCCGGTTGCGTCCAGTCGCGTGTAGGAAGACCTACGTGCTTTTTGCGGCGACCTCAGGTGGTCGGGTGCGAGCTAGAAAGCTGCGGGTTTTTTTAAAAGCTCGCCTCGGCGGTGATGTAGGTAGCCGACGCCAATCTCGCCTCTTAACGCGTCCCCTCACCACCCTTCTTGCTCTTTCGCCAGAAGCAAGTTTATGGGGATTTCGGTGCTAACAGCGCCGCGTCTTGGCGCGGAGGGCTTCATAGGTGGTAGAACGCGCGGCGGTCGAAGTGCATGGGCGGGAGTAGTCGCGGCTGGGCCATCGGTGCCGAACTGAATCAGCATTCCGTAAGCACTAAATACCGCTAATATCGCGCATGTGCCTCGTACACCTTGATGGATGAGAATCCCCCTCGCCCGTCCCCCTCCGTCCCTCCGTACCGCCGTTTGTCGTGATCGCTCGCTCCGCTGCCCTCTCGCTCCACATTTCTCCCTTCCGCGCGAGCGTCGGCGTCGCTTAGTCACCAGCGCCGAGGCTACGCGTAGGAATTGCGTAACCGTGCACAAGCGAGCGAGCTACCTACACACGGGCCGCGATCAGCGCCGCGCGACGAACCACCGAGCATTACACTCTCGCGTACAATTGATTTGCGACGGTAATGGGACAGTCGCGCGGCGGTTTTAATATAATCCCGTCGATCCGCTTCGCTAAGGGCGCGCCTAGAGTGCCACGCGGCTAGCTCGCAGCGCTCCAAGTGTCTGCGATGCTCGAAATTCTTGAAAGGGGTTAATTCTCAGAGAAAAGAATCGGCGTGCGACGTGGAATGCGGTTCGCCGCTCGCTCTGGAGACGGGAGAATTTCACCAGCTACTGGAGCAACATTGTTCACCTCAACTACCCCATTCAGGTTTACACGCGCAATCTACCTGTTCCTGGAACAATGAGAAACACCCGCGACGGAGTCGAGCAAGAAAATCCTCGGCCGCGGCGGTGTAAACGCGCCCGGAACCACCGACCGCGTTGATCCGAGAAGTTACTCCTCCCTCGTCCGCTAACTAAGAAGTAGGTAGTTTAATAACGCTAGGTATAATAAATGCATCGCGGTTCACGTGGCCAGCCGCGGAGCTTTATGAAAATACGAACGCGCCCGCTTGCGCCGCGTTATCGGCGGACGCCTCGTTTTTCTCTCGGCAGGGGGGATGGGCTGGGAAAACGATGCAAAGTTTTCCCACGCGCGTTAACTTGTTCATCGAACATTCCCGCGTCGACGGCGCGGCCCCTCGAGCTCGGCTCCGCGCTCTAAAACAAGCCCAGACATCAGGGACGAGTATCTCGTCGGGCGACGAGAGGGGCAATAGGAACCGCGGAAACGAGGGTCGCGTTGAAAACTACAAGGGTGCCGCCGCTACTCTTTCTTCCAGCCAACCGCTCCTGCTTTATATTCGCCTCGTACACTTGGAGCTCGCAATCGTCGCCGACACCAGCGCGGTGCAGGCGCGACGAGGAGCCGCGAGCAAGCGACACACCACCAGCAGCCTCCGGCCCTTCCCCGTCTTCGCATCGGCGTCGCGCTATCGCTGCATCGCCCCTCTCGTCACTCCAGACCCTCATTGCTCGTGGCGCGGGGGCAGCCACGAGCCTTCGAATCCCTCGCGGCTACCGAGTTCTTTGTGTCGCCGGTTACCTGGGCAACCTGCGCGGCTTTGCCCAGGATTAAATATGTAGCTTCGAATTAGACGAGCACAACGCAGAGGCCAGACGCGTCTTAGACCGTCGAGCGAGGCTGCCGCGAACGGGCAGCGGTCCTCTTTCGGACGTCAAAGGGACAAAGCGGGCCCCGGAAGTCGCGAACCCCTTTGCGGCTGGACGAACCTCGTCGCCTCGCCCCCTTGAATCGCTCGTCTTCTGTTTTTACGGCCCGGCTGGCTGCTCCTTTTCAAAGGTAAACCGGTGTGCGCCCATTGTCGTGCGATCTTACGACGGTAATATCGGCGCTGACCATTTCAGTTCGTTGTTCAATAACGATCGCGTCGGTTATAGAGTACACTAGCGACAAATAGAGGCATCGGCGGAACTAAGGGAATGACTGACGTCCGACGTGGAAAGAAAATGCGGTCTGGTCGAGCTGCGAGGTTGTCGAAGATCGGTGAATCACGCTGGTCGATCCGGCGCCGGGCCGACGCGGAAGATCGCGGGAGCGCGCAACGAAGGGCTCGGGAACAAAGCGGTGGGCGTATCGGTTGCTCGGGCCGCGGAGAAATATAGCCGTCATTATCGCGGAGCCACGAAACTTCGGCGTCTCTGTTTTTTCGGGAGCCGCGCGAGCTGGGGAGCCAACATCGTCGCTTCCGGAACGCCTATACCCCGGACGTTTGCGATCGCCGTGGAGTTGCCGTTGGAGCACGGTGGTTTCTGCCCCCGCGGCGCGATAACGATCGACGAAATTGAAATAAATCGCGGATTAACAGGGAGGGGGTGGTTATTAACCGGGGCAGGGATTAGCGTGCGTGACCAGCGGTCACTCTGTCCGTCATCCGGTCGGCGTCTAAACGACGGCTCTCGCGAGCAACGACACGAGCATCGACGCGAAATCGCGGGGGGTCACGCGCGCCCACTTTAACCAGCCTGACGGTGATTTCTTCCGTCGTCGTTGACGCCCACCAGGTCGATCCTTATCGTCGGTCCGTGAGCTTGAGCGATCGGGTCTTGGTGGCGAGGTTCCCGCGCGGAGTACTGGTCGTCTCGGAAGCGGGAACGCACGCGGGCGGGGACGTTCCGCTTGCCTCGGCTCGACGGAGGATCTCGTTTCGCGGCTCACGGCCACTGCCAGGGACGCGCGTACCGTGCGGCCTGTGAAAACCAGGAAAATAGAGGCAAGGGGACGGGGACGAGGGTTGCGGCGGATAGGGAGGGTGGGACAGACAGGAAAGACCGTCTAATCCGGCGGTATCACCAGCCAGCTATTCCGAGTCAGCTTCCGTGGCAAGTAATAACGCCCGGTGTAACGGCATCGCTATCGTTGTTCCGGGACTGAGTTATGGGGCTCCGTAACGCGGCGTACCCCGTACGTGTCATCGAGCCATCCCCCTAATTATGTGAAACGAACCGCGCCGTTGCGTCACGCGGCCGCGTTAATGGGAAACGATAATTTATGGGGAAACGCAAGCTTATTTCCATCTTCCCCTTCTTCTTCTTTATTTTCTTGTTCTCCTTTGTGTTTGTCCTTCGACGCGGCGAGGGTGGAAGTATGTATGGCGAGGTCGTGAAAGTAGCGGAGCCTGAAGACGGTGGTAGGGCACTGGAGTGTCGACAGCCCGAGGACACATTCTGCGGGGTGTTTGGATGCTGTCGCGTGTCAGGGGTCTGAGTGTGCGTTGATTTTACTACGTTTACGAGTGTTGGGAAATGTCTGTGGGTAGTGGTGAATATGTAAGTACTGACGATGTACTGTTGATGTTTAAATGGCCGAACAGTACACGTAGGGGAGAGTTGCCTATATTGGACCGGCTCTTAGATTGGACCATTTGTATATCTCGATAAACAAATATATTTGCGGCGGTTTTTTGGCTACATTGATTTAGGAAGTGGAGATGGAACTTGCGAGAACAGCGATACGGTTATTCGTTAGTTTGTCGTTCACCGTCGTCGAAATATAGAAACACGTGGTGCGCGATCATTATTTTTCGTGCTATTTCAAGTGAATTTCTTTCGACAACTTGTAAGTACTATAATTTTAAATGATACTTGTGTAAAGTGTGCTGTCTTAGCTACAACTTCATGTCTTTACTTTCTCATATTCGTATAAGTATAACAATGAAAATATATCTTTTTGATGTAACCAACAAGTTGCCTAATATTGGACCATCACTAGTTGCTTGAATTGGACCGGTCCATTTTAGGATACAAACTATGTTATGGTAGCGAATAGTTAAAATCATACTAAAAAAATTTAAAGAACAATTAAAACCGACTTCAAAAAAAAAATAAAATTGCACTAAAAAGTAAACAATAATTTTTTCCCTTATTTAATTTACGTCTCTCATATTTTTTAAGTCGGCGCCAGATTTACGCAGTGTAAATTATGGGGCACCGACTTAAAAAATATGAGAGTACCGTAGGTTAAATAATGGAAAAAATGATTTTTTACTTTTTAGTGCAATTTTATTTTTTTGAAGTCGGTTTTAATTTTTTTATTTTTAACTTTTTAGTTTTATATGTATCGATACAACATGCTGAGGAGATATGTGCGTACGTACATAAAATAATAATAATTAGGTGACAATAGTCTTTATTATTAACCAAAACTGGCACATCGCCCTCTTTCGAATAAAAAAAGGATCATCAAAATCGGCTCACATTCTGGGGAGTTATGCGGGGACAAATATAAACGCAAATATATAACTCTTCGACAACGCCTCGAAAGTTACAAGTAGGTACAAGTTGCAGGATCGTAAAGGCGAATCCAGCTAGTGCCCGATTCCGTATTATTCCGCCGAAAAGGTTATGCATGAATAATCGCCAGAATATCTCACCGCCTGACACTCGCTAATATTCGGGGATATTCTATTATTATGTCAGAACTACGTGTCTTGAAATGCTCCATAATGTTCCAATAAACGTGTCGATTGTCGAACAGATTTACACGTAACTCCCCTCCTTTGTTCCGCGGTTATTCACTTGGACATTTATATCTGGTGACTCCCGAAATTAGAATCGGCAATCTCTTATAGGCCACAATTTCTCAGCCATTTATACTGCCCTACTTAGTTAAACTGTCCTATCTAGCATTTTTTCATTTTTTGAGATATGCAGAAATATTCGAAGTTCCACATGTCTTTTACCTTTTAAGTACAGTTATAAAACTCTACGTGCTTCCTAAAGATTTATAAACAGTCTAATGTATTTAACCTAACTTTTTTCCAAATGGTTAAAACATCCTATCTAAAACAATTAATTAATCGGTACGTTAATAATACGTTACCTACCGGTATACCTATTACAAAAAATTATATTAAGCTGTTGCGAAATAATGACAACATGTTCCAATTTGAACGAAGAGAAATAAGATCGGTACAAAGTAAACGATAAAACTTCAGTTTTCTCGGTTGCTTCAAAATGCTAGATAGGACATTTTAACTAAAGAGGACAGTATAACAGCCACCCCGAAATGTTATATTTATATCTATCCTCCGAGAACTCTCTCCTAAAATTAGAGGATCGTCATTATTCATCTCCTACAATTCGAGCTCCGTTTGACGGAAAAATGTCCCATCCTAGCGATGGTGTCCCCGTGGTAACTGCATCGCAGTTGCCTGTGTCCCGCGCGAGATTGCCTTTCGAACGTCGAAAGTCATCAGAGCGCCGGGATCAGCCCGCAGCGGCCCACCCTCGCACTCGATTTACCTCGGAGGAGATGGAGCAGATCGCCGTCCATCTTCGCGGAACAGAATCAGACAGGGGAGTTGGTTATTCGTGGCGTTGGAGCGGCGAGGTCCGCGCGTTCTAATTCCTCGCCGACCCGTTTCCATATCGATGAGCCGGACAGGGTGATGCGCGCGAGCCGTCGAAATTGCTTTCTGGCCGACGTATCCGAAATCGTCCCCGCGATAGGTAAACGCCAGGCCGGGCGGTTCCACCGTGGCCAGCGCGTCATCTTTGTTCCGCGTGTATTTTTTTCCCCGCCAGCGGTGGGAATTCGATCGGAACGATCGACCATGATCCGCGATCGTGGACGCGTCCCGTGCTCGCGCGATTCCCCGACGATATACCCGTCGGCCTTTCCGTGTCATTGGCGCCGTCGAAGCGACGATATTTTACGAGGATAAATTATAACGGTCGCATCGAGCCAGCCTCGAACATCGGCCCGAAACGTCAGAGGGCGTACTAACGCCCCTCCACCCTCGCTTCCCAACCGATGCTCCCTTGGACGTGTCTCTTCTCGATTATTATCCGCTGGACGTGGGGGTCTCTCTTCCTTCCGGTTCATCTTTCGTCGTGCTCGAAGCTAGAACGGCCACGGGTCAAAGGGAACGGGCGGACAATTAGGAGCTGGATGGGCGAGGAATTGCAGGAGGACGCTGGTCCCGGGAAGAGAATCACGCGGGCGATAAAGGTGCCCACCGGAGAACATAAATTTGACGATCGTGCTTTTGTGGATAGCACGGGGGGTCGGGAGGAACTTTAGGGCCAATCTCGGTGGGTGGTGCTCCGCGAGGACGAACGATCTCCTCCAGCGGGTCTTTTCACCGACCCCGGAGAGAACTGCTTCTATTCTCCTCTAAAGACTTCCCAGAGACTCCTTTCGCGGCGCGTAACTTTTCGTTCGAGCACGCCCACCCCTCGGCGGACACCGGTGTCGAGGGGGGGCGTGAATAAATCCAGGGCCCCGACCTGCGGACGTTCCCCGAGGAAAACGCTGGATGATTCGTGGGGGTGTCGCGACCCCGTCGTAGCCACCGCGTCGCGCCGCGCCGTGGAAGCCTTCTTCCGTCCCTCGGCGGAAGGGGAAAAAAGCGCGAGCGGCACGGGGCGAAATAGGGACGGGAATGACCGGCATTTCGAGGCGCTCGCCGGCGTCGGGGGGATGGATCGAAAGGTTGCTCCCCCCGAATGACCCCCGGCGCGTTTCCAGAGCACGGATATCGACCGGTTCTATTTTCTGATCGCGAAAGTGTCACGGACAGACGGCGACGCGGCTTTTCACCGTTTTCTTCGCACCCCAAGGCTGAAAGGGCGGCTCTGTTTTCATGCCCCTTAACGAGAACGCCCCCTCTGTAATGGGATGGGAGAAGTGGGGTTTCGTTGGCGATTGATACTAGCGTACTAACGTTCCAAGCGTCACGCTAGCCTGGACCAATTAATCTTATCGTTAATTAATTTCGACGGGCGGTTTCGGCCAGGTGGGGTAAAGTACCATTGGCAGGGTTGGCTACGGGGGGGGGTGGTGGAAATCGATCGGAATCGGCGTCGATCGAGCATGCGCCGCTGCTGTCGCCGGCGGAGGCCTTCGTCGTCGTGGTCGTCGTGGTTGTTGTTGTTGTTGTTGTTGTTGTTCGTAAAATGAGCTGCGCGGCGGCGGGGGACACGAAATTACGGTGTAAGCCGTATAGGGTCGTCACGCGATAATACTCGGCACCGCATTAATGTCGGGGCCGCCGGTAATTCCCATTTAATAATCACAGGTCGTATGTTAACCCATCGTATCCGGTAGTCGGACCTAATTACGCCCCGTCCGAGCGTGTCTCTGCCAATAAACGTTCACGAGCCTCGCGGGGCTCGCTCAAATATGCTCGCGGATAATATTTTCATTATGCGGCCCTGTCATCGGATTAATTGTCGAGCCACGGAAAGGAGGTAACAGGCTGCGGAGCCGCGGCCCAATTACACCGTTTCTCCGATCGAGTAACGCGGCTGACGCAGGAAGAAAAGGAGTCGCGCCTCGACTAGGTCCGAGGCGTTGCTTCCAGCGTCGCGCCGTCCGTTCCTTCGTTCCCGTCCTCTATCCACAGCTCGCCTCTCTCTATTTATATTTGTATCGCGTTTCTATTTGTTCCGCGCTTTTTCCTTTTCCTTATTTCCCTTGCGGATCGTGGTCGCGAGCTAGCGCCGCGCGGCTCGTTTTATTCTGCCGTTCGTATCACCGCGAGGCAAGGCTCCTTCTTTTGCGGAAGGTTAAAGACCCCGACTGGCGAGCGGGCATCTCGACGACAAACGAAGATGACTCTGCCACCGCGAGAAGCCGGAACGTACTCTCAGAGGCTCGGAGAACGACGGGCGGAAAAAGGGCGAACGCGGAATTGTGATCGTCAGGCTCTCTCTCTCCCGGCGACGTCTTCCGAGAAATGGGTCAAATTCTTCCCTTAGTGCCGACGCTTCCACGGATTTCCCTGCAATCCAGATGACAGGGCTCGTCGAACGTGATCTCCGTACGGACGTTTCTCTTGCACTCGACTCTCTTCGATTAATAACTTTTCGATTCTACTGATTCTCGTCAGTATTATTAATTTCGCTAACGCTCCGCGGTGCACGGTGTGGCACAGTCCGCATTGTTACTTGCTGCGCGGCAGGTGAAATCGGTTCGTAGGTTCATTAATTTGCACAATATCGACAGTTAATTGAGTGATAATTAGTAATAATTCAGACCCACTGACACTGTTGCCGGCGAATCTGATGAAAAGGGGCAGCGCAAGGCATTAAAGTACTAAGCCGAGGACAATAATTGTTTACCAAACTATGTATTTCGATAACGAGGTCAGCAAGCTCGAAGCCGTGGACGAGAGTAAGTAGTTTCCTTTCAAAGCGGGGCGATTTTCCTATACGGTGTATTCAGCTAACAGCGCACAACTTTTTCAAACCTGCAGCGCGTGTTTCCCTTCTTCCGTGTTCACACAGGCCCACATCTCCTTTTTTTTTTCACGTAAACACGGAGCTTTGAGCTTGCGACGGGATACAGACGCCAGGCTAACAACCCCAAGCGACTTGATTTTCCGTAATACGAAACTGAAAGGCACACGATTAGGTTTCGTTGCTCCAAGGGTGCAGGTTGCCTTCGATTCGCGACGCGACAGAAAGCGAGGGGGATGAAAAGGAAAAGTGGAAGCGGGGTCGTAGCGGAGGAGTTGGGGGGAGTGAGGGGGGCAGGCCTAGAAAGCAATCTCGTCGGTAATTGTCCGTAAGCGGGCGCAGAGATTGCGGCCAATTTCTGATCGTCCGTGCATACGAAACACCGCTTCTCCTTTCCTCTCGCCCCCTGCCGTTCCCGCGGCGTCTTGACCGTGGTTCCTCGCGGCAGGATGGCCTCCTCCGTTGACGAACGGTCGAGGAGCCGAGGGATCGGGCGGAGGAGAACCCTCGCGGACACGTATACGCTCTTCCGGTCGAGTAGATCCGTTTCCGCGCGGCAGGTGAGCACGTAGCGGGGAAACTCTGGAGCGGGGCCAAGCTCGGCCCGAAACCAGCCCGCGTACGAGGCTGGATGGATGAAGTCGGCCGAGAGGAAGGAAGAGCGCAAGCGATGAACGCTTGGGAACGCTCCGCGACGGGGCAGCGCGGGGAATACGACGAGGAGGACGAAGGGGGCGAGGAGCGGCGAAGGAGGGCGGTAAAAGTTTTTCGAGCGATGACCAACGACCCGTGGCCCGATCGATCGGCTCGCGGTTATTACGCGACGATTCGCGACCACGCCGCAGAAAACTGCCGAGGGGAACGGAGCGCTGACGACCCCTCGCTTTCTGGCCCCGATCGAAACGGATTTCCGAGCACTCGCAGCTGCGATCGCCTCGCGAAGGATCGCTCCGGTCTTTAGCCGGCTTTGGCGAAAGTTTCGAGAAGCTTTTCACGAGCTGGAAGGCCAGGAGGTAGGCGCAGGTAGGCGCAGGTAGGCGAATGGACGAGGGACGCAGGCGCGCCTACGGTCGCCCTGGCCTGCGAGACGCGGGGTTCGCGGATCCAGCTATCGATTCGGGCTGTCTTACAGGTCCTCTCGAGGCTCGATGAATAAAAATGACATGCTAACGAGCGTGGTTCAGCCGGCTGAAACTAACTCCCCGGTAACGCGGCCGCGAGATACGTTAAGCGACGCTGTTTCTCCGCGGAGACGGGCCCCTTCGACGTGCCCGAGCGCTTTAGAAACCGAAGTCTAGAAACAGAGGGACGAACAGAAACGGTGGGCGGACGCGACGGTGAAAAGGGCGAGGAGAGCGGAACGGGTTGGGGGGGTTGAAGCCTCCTTCGAGTCACCGATGCGATTAATATTCGAGCGACCGTTCAAGTGGAAACGGATTCGCCGTCTTCCTCCCTGAGAGGGAACCAGAGGCACACTTTGCACGCCAGAACGAATAGTTTGGGCTTTCTTCGCGGTGCCAGCGATACCGAACCGCAAACTTGCGAGCATCTGTTTTCGGGGTAAGCGTGGCTCGCGCCGTTACGTGCTTTCCGCTGGAAATTAATTCCGACGAGAGAGCTACAAGCATGTGTACACCTAGATACATCGAGGAGTAGCAGCTAAGATAGAGCTCGGGGCGTCTGGATATTATTATCGAACGTTTTTCTATAGATTAAGGGGACCTGTCGGTCAAAACGCTCGAGAAATAAGTGACTTTTATGATATTTTTTTATAGGAGGAGTATTTTATGAAATGCTATTTTTAAAATGTTTTTGGCATTTATTTATAGACCCGATAGGGTACTAAAAATAATTATTGTTTTAATTTTCCAATTACGAATCAAAGGGCTCAAGGTTTTTTTTTAATCGATTCATTAGTCTTCGGAAATATTGGGTTTTGAGAAAAACGTGACCAAAGTTTCTCGACTCATACCTGCGTTTGGATTTTGAATTGTGTATGTGACTGTAGAATCTATACCGTTACGAAGTTTGATGCGGAACTTTCCCTACTACGAATATACATATAAAAAAAATCGATTTTTTGACAAATTTTAATCGGAGTGTCCCCTTAATCAGCACAGACTGACGCAAGAACTGGAGCCACGTTACGTGCGCCAGGGCAGTAACGCGTGTAACTTGCGCTCGTCTGGGCACTTATTACGTCCTACCCGACAAATCGACGCGATGGGTAGGGAATTAATGACTGGATCGAGGGTACAGCCATTAAGAATTGTTTTCTTTGTGTGTCCCTGTATTTAGATGTGCCTTTCGTGCGACACTACTATTCCACGCTGCTATCGCGAATCAGCCGTTCCGATCGCTCATTCTCCTGCTGCTATTGCTCTTGTACCTATTCCGTCGCTGCATTTGTCTATCCCAGGTTGAAAGTAACAAGGAGAGGATTTTAGCTGTCCGCAAACGATTGCTATGCTTTTTCGATGTGTCTTAGAGGACCGAAAAAGAAGAGATAGGGTAGATGTGCCAATTACTGTCAGTGTCCCTATTACTACCACTTTATTTATTTTACTCAATAAAGACGTAAAGTATAAAGAATAGGGTACAAAAAAATTTTATTATTAGATTGGGACTGTTCTTCTTCTTCTTCTTTTTCTTTTTCTTCTTCTTCTTCTTCTTCTTCTTATTACTATTATTATTATTATTATTAATACTATTATATATTTATTACATTATTCTTTATATGCTACGTTTCTAATAACTAAAATAAATAAAGTGGTAGTACCTAATAGGAACACTGACAGTAATTGGGGACATCTACCCTACGTGTCTTTTTATTTTGGTCCGTTTGCATATTTAGGGGGTGAAACCACCCCTCAAAGTTCATAAGAATACAACAAGAGTACAGAAGTGACTGACGCCAAAAACGTCATCCTTACAGTAAGTTATGACGAAAATAAAATTTATATAAAGTTTTATTCAACAGAGTGTTATAAAAACCTCTCGTTGACGAGCGAGCAATTGATCCACCCATGATTCCTCTGTCTCGTTAGCGGGCCACCAAGTGCCAATCGCAGCGCTTCCCACGAATCTGCCACAGGTAAATAAGTTCTACTTCTGTCTCGGGGGAAGAAAAGTGGCAGCAGGATCTGTCGGACGCGCGACGGCTGGCACCGAAGATGAATATATTCCGCGGCGGATAGGACAAGCCACGTACGACGCGCGAGTCACGCGAGCCCCGATGAAAATCTTGGTGAAAAATTAGAGTTCGCTGTCTTCCGGTCGACTCGTCGGGGCCGCCTTTACACGCGGAATACTGAATTTTTTATTTTTCCCGGGTACTTTTCCAATTACCTCGGACAGCGGAGGCAGGGGCCCGCGTCTCTCGTTTTCCCGTTCCCATTTCGCCCCGGCGCGGCGTTCCCTCGCGTTCTCCGTCTCGCAAGATGAAAAAAGGCCGTTGAAGTGCGCCGCCGCTGGCGGATCGCGACGCCCGCCGACCGCCACCCGCCGTCACGAGTTTTGATTAAAACTAAACGACGAATAAAACGAATCCCCGGCTCCGGAGATGTCCGTGATTTCGCAGAGGCGCGGGCGACGTCGACGGGCGACGGACACCCCAGCGATTGATTCGCCCGCGATCGAAAGGGTCCCCCCGAATCCTGCGATACTCCTCCGCGTCAAGCGCTCGGATCGTCACGGAGGAGCGAAGCTGAACGCGCGCGTCCCTTCCGACAGTTCGAAGCTCGAAGAGTTGATAGGAGCTTTCGCTTAGGTAACGACGTCGCCGGGGAAAAATAGCCCCCGTCTTGCTCGGTGCCCGAAGGAAGTATAAAGTTCGTCTGGAATCGAAAATCGATGTCCCGACGATGCCTTCGCTAAGTGCCATTCAGAGTATCGCTTCTCGCTTCTAGCGGCGCCGAACAGCGGCGAATAAACGACGGAATTTCTGCGCGCGAATAACTCGAAACTTGTAAGCGGCTCCTCGTCATACCTCCTTGGTGTCGCAACTGCGACCAGTCTTCGATTCCTCAGCCACTGGCAGCCATGTTGGCTACCGAAGGAGAGGCTGCGGACGATCTGAGCGACGTCTCGACTGGCTGCAAGCTGGTGTAATCCGATCGGCGGATTTCTCTGCTCTAGTGCGCTCTTGAGAACGCTCGAAACCTCTTGGCCCTGCTGGCAGAAGGTCGCAATCGTAGAAGGGCAACCGCGGGATCAAGGACACGAAGGGACAGAAGCCGTACGACTTTGGCACGCGGGAATGATCGAGGCGCCTCGATCGCCGCTGCTCGTCCCCGCGGAAAAACCGCAAGAAGGCGAGAGGGTCGGGCGGAGGATGAACCAAGGTGACGCTGGAGAGGAGCTGCAGAGGAGCGAGGGGATAAAGGGAAGTCAGTAGACGGTTACGTTTATCGGCTTGGAACAAAGTTCCCCGAGGACACCGAGGGAGACAGAATTACCGAAGGCAATAACTTGGAAGTGACAACTGTAGGTAGGTGTGTTTCGAAATAGTTGCTCGGAGCACGTTTGTTTCGGGGGACGTTTCTTCGTAGAGTTTCCTCTCCAGCATTCACCACCTACCAAAGTATCGAGCAAGCTTATCCGCGTGTCATCCGAAGAGGTAATAATCCAACGACAAAGCGATAGGCTCGGCGGCGAATGGGCGTTATTCGTTGCCGAAAAGTGGAGGTTCAAAAGGAAGGCAGGATACCCACCGAATCGGTGAGCCAATCTACGCGAAACAAAGGGCAAGAATTCGCTTTCCGCTTTCTCGAAGATCCGACCGCGGGATCTTTGGTTCTGTCAGCTTGAGCGGCGGGATGGAGAGGAGGAGGACGAAGGCAGAGGAAGACAGAGGAAGACACAGAGGTCGGCCTCGTTCGGCCAGAGTTCAACGGACTCCGCGCGTCGGATCTAACGAGCGGGCAAGCCAGAGATCGCGGCCCGCTACTCCAGGTTACTCCGCGTTACTCCGCGCTACTCGTCTTGCGAGCATCTTTTTCCGATGCGACCGTCTTTCTTCGCCGTTTGGAGGAGGAGACGGAACCGGTCGAGCACTCTCG
Organism: Andrena hattorfiana; assembly: GCA_944738655.2. Lineage (NCBI taxonomy): Eukaryota > Metazoa > Arthropoda > Insecta > Hymenoptera > Andrenidae > Andrena > Andrena hattorfiana. The sequence goes on from OX122894.2 coordinate 1,304,982, forward strand.
CCGCGACAAAACGGCCGTTGGTGAACGAGGCGAGCCCTCGAGCTCGCTCCCGCCACCGACGAGCTCTGTCAACGGATTTTCTTTCCAGCCCGGCGCTGGGGCCTTCACGCTCGTTAGCCACCGGTAGCGCGCAAGTCGGCCTGCTCGGGGTTGCACGTGCTGCGGCCCATTCCGCAAGAAACGGGGGAGAACAAAGCGGCGCTGCCTCGTAAATAACGCACCGGCTGTCGACGACGCCGCCGACGCGCGCCCCGAACCGCTTCGGAAGCTTCTTGCGAACGTTCGTCCGCAAGGATTCGCGGCCCGCCGAGATTATCGGGCAAGAACCGGCCGCAAGAAGGGTTTCGCCTCGCGCCGCGGGTAGAACGGAAGAGCGGCCTCCTTCTGGCTCCACAGACGGTACACCAGGACGGGTTCGATTCCTGTGACCCCAGAAACTCGAGCATCGGCTTTTTAGCCGGTCGGCCGACCGCGGCAAGTGCTCGACGACAAGAGGAAGCGTTTAGCGAGCCATTAAAGTCAGCTGGCCGTTACGATAATCGAGCGAATCGATTTATGCCCCGTCCCTCGGGCGGACGGGTCGCCGAGGAGCCGATATAAATCGATCGACCCCGTCGCGACTGGGGAAGGAAGGGTGGAACGATCGGGGGCGCCTAAAATTCCTGTAGTACCAATAAAGATCCTGCGGTAGCTTTTTAATAAACCGTCCAACCGACGGCTGAGTTCTCGCGCTCGCTCCATCGGCGCGACGGCTTCGGACGCTTCTCGTTTCCGGGGAGCTGCACGCGATAAAAGTTCCCCTCTCGCCTGATCGAGATTTCCAGGCGACCCAGGCCCCGAATCGACGCGGACGCCCGGTGGAATCGCCGCGCGCGACGATAAGCCGACAGATAAGGGGCGGCGTGTCGCGGTTGGACGCGCAAACCCGCGCGAACCCACCTGTCCTCCGGCACGCGTCCGTCGACGACCGTTAGCGTCGCAGGAAACGCGGCTGCGACTGTGGAAAACCGTTGGCTCGATTAAATGCCGGGACTAAACTGTCCTCTTTGCCAGCCCTCCTCGCTCTCCTCGCTCTCCTCCCGCCGAGCGAAGCCAGACGGAACGGACGGAAGCGGAGAGGACAGCGCGTCGCCTTTAAACCTTCGCCCTGGTCGCTGCAAGGAGATTCACCTGCTTTGTCCTTCCTTGATTAATTTCGGTTATAATTCATCACGCTGCTTGCCCGCCGCTAAATTGGTGGAGTTAATATTCGCAGGAGCGTCGCGATTGCGCAACTGCATTAGGGGATGGTTTGGGCGAGCGGTCTTGGGGAGGTGTTTGAAGGTTCCGCGTAAATTCTTAACCGCCTAATTAACAATGCATAAGATTGCTGGGAGTAGGTACTTTATGCATTAGTTGATTATTAAGATGCGGGAGAACAGTTACCGTCGGCACCTAGACTTACCTTGCTGGCTGCTTTCGGTAAAACTTAGTCGCAAGTGTTTCCCCGAAACGAGATTTTCTTTCCTGATAGGTACCTTGACTCTTATCTTCCTGTAGGTAATTAGTAGCCCTCCTGTCCACTGTACAGGGGGTAAAAACGGTAGATAAACTACTTTAGAACGCCGGGGGTTATACCTGACTTTGTTATTAGCACGTGTAATTTAGCAGAAAGTTATCGCTTGTACAGGGTGTATAAAAATTATGTCACCATAATGGGATTCTACACCTCCGTATCGCTGGAGATCCGTGAAACAGTGGACCGCAAAAATTGTCCTTGACCTAACCCAGCTTTTCAAGATTAATTTTTTCTATTGCAGCGTGTTCTACTAAGGAGAGGATATAAAATGTCAACGCGACAATAATCTCACGAGACAATTATTTCCTTATTTTATTAATCTTTAATTATTTTGTCTCGCGACTATTTCCATTATTTACATTTACTTGTTGCTGATATTTTTGTCTCGTGATAGAAAAGTCTCATGTAAAATCTCGTCGTGAATTCGAAAACGCTTGGAAAATACGTTACTTTCCCGAAATAAAAAAAAAAAGAAATTGAATAACAAATAGTAAAAAAGCTTTTTGGACTTTATTACTACATATTTGAAGAACAAACGAAAAATTATTGTTTGAATTTCATTAATTTTTGCATTAGATTATACAGCATTCATTGTACCACTGTAGAAATTAGAGTTCTTGACAGGCGCCGCTGTAAAAAGCTTAATTATGGACCGATTTCAGAAACTCTTACGGCATTCTATTCGTAATTAAACTCGTTATCGTCTTATCCACAAAGAGTAATTTCGTATCACCCATTTTTTTTTTATGGACAGATTTATGCGTAGAAAAACTGTTTTTTTGCGACATTGCGTTTAAACGTGTGTTAAAAATCGTCGGATTGTTTGTTTGCAATGAAGACGGATAAGAGAATAAGCATTCACATATATTTTAAAAATATTTTTAGTTTTTTTATTTCAAACGATCCTGTCACGAGTTCTGATGGCGTTCGCCAAGAACTCTAAATGTTACAGTGGTGCAAAGATTGATAAAATTCAAACAATAATTTTTTTTGCTTTTCAAATATGTAGTAATAAAGTCAAAAAAAATTTTTTTTACTGTATATTGTTCAGTTCACGTATTTTTACAGCGTTCTGACCGGAGAGTACCCTTAACAGCGGTGTTTACGAAAATGGTCCCTTTGACATTTTTTTATCCTCTCGACGAGTAGAACACGCCATAATAAAAGCAGAATGGCCCTTGAAAAACTGGATCAAGGACAATTTTGCGGTCCTTTTTTTTAAGGGGGAGTCCTATTTAGCACGCTAGGAATAAGGTGATAATTGGGATTTTTTTCGAAGAAACTGTTATGCGGATGTTATCCAAACTTTCAGGGTATTTTAGTTTACATTCAAATAATAAAAATTAATTATTACGTTACAAAGTGTTCGGTAGAAATGAAAATATACATATGAACACGTTCGTTATGACTCGCGCGCCGGAGTTGCAAATTGGCGATTGTAATGGTGGCACCATTTCTTCCCTGAAATAAAAAACCAAGGATTTTCTTATTTCTAGTATAATTACATTGTCGATGAACCTAAGACATTGATAAATAAATTGAATTGAACAACTCTTTTTCCATAAATAGTACGAAATATCTTGGAGCAGAAACGTAACTTTTTCTTTCAAGTCCCACCAATTTGCCAACTTTGAACTTTTTTTTTCGTTTGTTAGGTTCATCGACAATGTAATTAGGTATATTAGAAATAAGAAAATCCTTGGTTTTTTTATTTCAGGAAAGAAATGGGGCCACCATTACAATCGCCAATTTGCAACTCCGATGCGCGAGTCCTAACGAACGTGTTCATATGTATATATCTTCATTTCTACCGAACACTTTGTAATGTAAAAATGGATTTTTATTGTTTGAATGTGAATTAAAGTATCCTAAAAGTTTGGAAAAGATTCGCATAACAGTTTCTTAGAAAAAAATTCCCAATAATCACCTTATTCCTAGCGTCCTAAACAGGACTCTCCCCTTAACGGATCTCCGCCGATCCAGAGATGTAGAATTCCGCTATGGTGACATATAATTTTTCTACACCCTGTGCACCTACACTTCGTTGTCGCGCAGTTAACCAAACATTCTCAACTTCTTCTTTGAACCCGGCATTATTACCAGAATAAGTAGCTATTGTGACGAGTAATTCTCGACTGTCCCCCAAGTCACCCTCTTCGATCAACCCCACTCATCGTCAGAAGCGTTCCCATCGAAACGATGCCTCCCTCTTTGATACCCCATTCTGTTTTGTTTCCCGTCCCTTCGCCGTAACATCGGAGATCTCCTCGAATGCTCCAGGGAGAGGCGTTCCCCGTCGCTCCTGCTTCAGTTACGGGACGAAGACGCACTCGAAACGAGTCAGCGGCAGCTGCGCCTCTTCCGTCTATCAACCGATACTCGACTCTCTCACCTCCCCCCCTCGCCGCTCCTCGCCGCTCGTCCCGAGCTCCCGTAGAAATCACCGTTTTGTTAAGGGTTCTCTCGTTGCTCCGCGATTCCCAGGAGGACGACCGAGCGCGGCTCGTACCCGTTCGTCCCCGATTCCCCATCGGTTCGCCAGCGGAGATCGCTATCGTCTCGGTCTCGGGCAATCGCGGCGTCCGGTAGCCTCCCACGCGGGGCGGCCAGCCCCCGTCCCTTTGCCCGATCCCCGTGAAACGCTTTTATTGCGAGGTGCTCGTACGGGCCGTGCGAACGGAAGTCTTGGTCACGGCTCGTCGAGTCGCCGTCGCTTGCTCCACGACCGTTGCTACGATTCCACCTTCCACGCTCGGCGCCGTGGCCGGGGCCACCACCTGCGAGGGAGACGGGACCTTGCACGGGCGGGTCGCGGAGTAGCCTCGATCGTCCTCGAGCATCGCGCGCGTGGCGCTCGACTCGCTCGAGGCTGACGAGATCCGCAACGCTGTTTCGAAGCGTTGCTCGTCGGCCACGGAACCGCAACGACGCAGCATCGTCGCGTGGGAATTCCGCGGTGGAGAGGAGACGCAGGCTCCGGATTAGTCACTCACGAAGCAGACGAAGGTACACGGGGAGTACTCGGCTACGGGGAGGGCAACAAATTTCTACGGCGTTTCGGGAGCTTATTAAGCCGACGAGCCGAATCTTCGGGGGCCACCGCGGCGAGCACTTAGCCCTCCGCGCGCTATCGGGCGCGACCTCAAAGAGCTTTTACGAGTCGCCTCCTTCTTGCTTCCAGCCACCGTTAACGATACGCTCGAAACACCCTAACGACCTAACGCGCGCGCTACCTACAGCAACGGGACAGCAAGCTGGCTTTATTTATCGCGATAAACGCTCCACGCCGTCCCACCCCCGCCGTCTTACAAAAGGATTACGATCCCCTTTCCACCCACGGCTCTACGATGCGATCACCCCCTCCTTTCTCCACTGATTTGTGCCCCTGCGACAGGGAAACTAAACTGGACCAGGTCCATGGATTCGACAAATTCGACGTCCGATGTTATCCGCCACGATAAGCGACGATAAGCGACGACGCGGGCCTCCCCTGGGGGCGAATCTCCTCTGTCCGTCCGCTGGATCCACGGACCTTCGATCCGCGCCGCAGTTGTTTATACGCTCGCGAAAGATAGGCGCCGCTCCAAACGTAATATCGCCGATCGCTCGACAACGTCAGCTCTTTCGCGGTGATTCTCGTCGCTCGCGGGGGTCGCCCCGCGATATTCAGCGGCATTTGTTTACCAGATCGTGGATAAGCTTCGTTATCTACGGAGACGCGTCAAGTGGAGGGGTAACTGAATTCTGTGACTCTCGTCGTCGCATAAGCGTATCAAGAGGGGAATCGAAAGTTTGGCTCGAACGCGATCGTGTTCTCTAATTGCGATCAAGCGCGCTTTGAACTCCTCTATTTTTATTTTTTTTTATTTTTCGTCTTTATTCCACCAATTAGTACCTAGGATGGTGAAAAGGCGAGGCGAGGCTGAAGCTGTTATTAAGCCTAGCCTCGTATAAGTGTAATAGACCGAGCATGTCATTTGAATACAAACTAAATTAAGATTAAAGACAAAACTAGATTTAAATCTAAGACTAGACCTAAAGTAAAACTAAACTTAATACTAAACTTAATAAACTTTAGAAACTTGATAAGCTAATAAAACTACAAAAAGACTAAGACTGGGACTGAGACTGAGACTGACACTGGAACTGGAACTGAGACTAAGACCAGGTCCTAAGTGAAGTGAAGTTGCAGGGATGGTAGAAGTAAAGAAAGTGAAGAGTAAGAGTAGCACAGGTATAAGCTATATAAGCGGATGATTATTAACCTGAAGTGAGAATTCGCGTGTAACATCCCCCGAAATTTATGAATTTTCTTTTAAGAAACTATTGTTAATATTGCATTAAACACTTTTGGGATATAATGAGGCATCTTTAAACTTGTAAGAATTTTTTTTCTTCTATGTCGATTCTTCTTATTATTGATTAATTATTGTGGAATCGTGTTAACCTCTTCGACGATGTTGGCGCCAGGTGTAGCAGCTGTCACTGGCATCTGATTGCAAAAAGAAGAAAAGTTTCCTAAAGTTAAATAATTTACACTGGGACTGGACCTAAAATTTTAATTTTAGTTTTTATTTGTAATACTCTTTTCGTCGATATAAAGAATAATATGAAAAACTTGTCCAAGAAAAAAACTTACTTTTTCTTTTAAACGCTATTAGCTCTTTCAATTCTTTATTATATTTCTTTAAAGTGGACCAATCCCAGCGTAAACTATCTAACTTTAATAAATTTCTATTTTTTTTATTAATAGTTTTAGAATTAATCATTTTTGCCAACAAATAACCGAGACTTTTCACGGGGAACAACCGCGAAAACATCCTTTTGGGTGTTTTGTCAAACTGTTTTTTTTAAACCGACGCCATGTTGTTACGTTTCGACCAAAATTGTTAATTGAGCTACTTTCGAATTATCGATAATATTTTCGAATTTTTTGTTTCAGATAAGCCTGAGCCGGGAAATCACCTGCGTCAGGAACATACCTCTTTTTTAGGTGCCATATTGACGTTGTAAAAAAAGCAATTAAAACAAATTTAAAAAAAAAAACTTTAATTTGTTTCTATAATATAAGAGTAGCTTAATAAATACCAAAAGGATTTATTTCATTATATGTTGTATTTATTCAGAAAAAAATCATTTCAAATGGCTTAATTTTTCGACCGATCACAGTAGAATGTCCACTTTGAGATCCACGTTCCTGCGTCTTCCGTCGAATTCTCCAGAGAAAATCGGGCACAAACTTCTCGACACTTAGGGTGCCCGGTTCTGAGGAACTTTGCCGGTCCGTCGCGGGGAATTTTTACGCGATGCTGTGTCCGCGCCGGCGAGGAAAGCGTCGCTTCTCCCTAAAGGTTGATCACGAGGTCGTCCTAGCGCGGGGGATGGCGGCCGATTCCCGTCGGCCGTGCTCCAGTATGCAGGCGTCGCGGCAACTTTTCCAATCGAGCGGAAACTTTGTTCGCGTAATTAAAGCCGCTCGAATACTTAATGGACCTGTGCCGACTCATCGATCGTTCCACTCTGGCCACGGGGCGGCACTCGGCACTCGGCGCCCCCTTGACCTTAACCAGCCGAAAAACCGCGGCTCCTCCTCTGCCAAGGCCGAATCCGTGGCTCGGAGGATCAGGTGAGGCAACGATCTACGTCGATGGAAACCGTGAGACGAGGCAGCTGGAGACGAGGTGGGTAACTGGAGACGCCGGGAGCCAAGTTTAGTTCCCGTATCACGCGAAAGGATAACGGCCGGGGGAAGTCTAACGAAGAGACGTCTGGGGAGCTATTTCACCTAATTTAACTGCGAGACCTAGCTAGCTGGATGGTACGCGAACACCTCAGGAGCACCGTGTCTCCTGGGCCTCGCGAGGACGCGAGTCTGCTTCGCGACCGCCGGGGAATCGCTTGTGCGTGAGAGCGAGCTTCCTGCCGAGTAATCTCGTGGAAACGCTGGCTCCTTCTTCGGCAGAGATCTTCGTAATTAATCATCGCGATTGCGAAGCTATCGGCAGGGTGCTTGGAATCGATTGCAGTCCGGGGAATCTTCTTCGCTCTCCTTACTGTAGCTGTTTGTAGTTTCACGGTGTGAAAAGTGGAATCTGACGGACTTCGATGTCAGTCAATTCTCGCGAGATCCTCTGAATGTTGAACGACCCGAGATTGGTCTACCTACGTACACTTGGACGAGATACCTCTGCCTATCCCCCAGAATATCTTTCACTGTGAGCATCTCATCCACTTGGTCCCTCCTCCACGAGCCATTTATCGGGCGCCATATCGGTACTCTTCCAGCGTCGAGGGCTCCTCCGAGTGTCCCTTCCGTAATCCAGCTCGGGCAAGCTTTCTGGCCGCGCGAGTCGACTCCTTAATTAATGGATGGAAGTAATTAAGAAGCGGGAATCTCCCGCGGGTAGTCTCAGCCGTAACGCGCGGCCGTGTCCCGGCGAGCGTACGTGCCCCGCCGTTTCGCGCCCGTTCCAACGCGTATTTGCGTTTCCCCAAGCGGCGAGAAACTTTCGCTCGCGAGGCTGCATGCCACGAATGCACCTATCGAAAGTCGTGGACGCGGTAAGGGCAGAGACAAGGACCTGGGATCAAACGGAATTTATTAAACGTCGAGAACGGGCCACGACGGAGTGGTTTTTTGCCTGGACCGAGCGAGCGTCTTCGAAGGCCTCGGTTCGCGCCCGAGCCGGACGAGGTAGAAGGCGGAATCGAGAACGGTTACACGAAGGAGGACGCCGCGCGGCAGTCGGAGCCCCGGCAAACGGAATGCCGTAAATCTCATGTAAATTCGGGCCACCGCTTGATTTGCAAGCACAATGCCAGACAATTGTACGGTCTACCATCGAGCGGCCGGATGCGGAGTCTGCGAGTTTCTCCGGCCTCTCTCTGGTTAACTTCTCTCCCGTAGACCCGTAGTCCCTCTCTCGTCCCTCGGTCTACCGATACCTCATCGTTCCTACCCCCGTCGCATCTCCTGCATCGCCTCCTACGAAAACGCGACCCCGAGCGCTTTAACGATCAGCAGCTTCTATCCCCTTTGCTCCGTTCCTCTTTGCGCTACGCGTTATATACCCATCACCGCTGTCTCTCCCTTTCGCCACATTTTTCCCCGGCCCCGCTGTCGACGAGATATTTGCCGCGGATAAAGCGGGGGAGTCCTGTTCGCGGCGCGATTTACTGGCGAAATCGCCGCTCGTAAAACCGCCGCGTGTTAACGCAATGGAAAGCCAGAGGTCCACCGAGGGTACATCTGTCCGCGGATGGTGACGTACTCGCGGCGAAAGCGGCCACCGCGAACCACCCACCCTCGGAATGCCAACCAGTAATTCACGTTCACCCCCGCTTCAATGGATACCTGCTGCTTCCCGCGGACAGTGGAGGAGGAATGGCCCGGAATTTTCGCCCAGTGTCATCCTCGTGCGTCACGGTTACTCTATTCGCGCCGAGATGCCCGCTCTAACCTCGCTCAAATGAGAGTATTTTGCGGTAGAATTTATGGCCGTCCAGTGGATATGGGTACAACTGTTAGGAATTGGTTTCGTAATTCCTGTAAGTCCGAGAGCCTCGGAAAAGTGGGCCGCGGACGATGGGATTCGAACCCGCGATCTTTGGGTCATCATTTGCGCTACCAGTCAGACGCCTTAATAACATCGCCAAACTCCCTCTTAAGGGGGGTAGACTACTGTGACGGTCGGAAAAAGTAGGTAATCTTCTGATGCAAACTGTCGAGAAATTAATCAACCGATTAAGTTGCGGTTTAGCACTTGATTTTTTGATTTTCTGAAAAATTAAGAAAATATATATATAAGGGTGGTCCTTATTTTTCAACTTTAAAATTTGTATTGTCTGATTCTCTTGAAATCTTCTGTTCGACAAAAAAATATCTTCGTGTTTTTATTTGTATATTTTGATATATATATAAAGGTCGCTCAAGGATTTTATATTTCACATGTATTACAAGTGTGGCAACTGCGACTTTCCATAGTTGTCACTTGTCAATTTTAATGAAACGGGGCCTATATTTATATATCACAATCCAAAACCATGCTTTTATTTCCCGTAAAAAAAGGAATTTTCAAAAAAAAAAGATGGACCGTTAATGCTCAAAGGATGTAGCACGAAAGGTGTTAGTAAAATTTGGACAGATTGAGAAATCATGTACACCGTTTAGAAAAGTATCGTTCGGCGCGCGGACATTCGAGTGTGCGTTCAGCTCTGTATCTCCAAAACTAAGCTATATTTATATTTCAAACTTTTTACATGTCATTCTACAGATTTCAAATTAATATTTAAGCGAAAAAATAACGTTTTTCCTGCCATCTTCTTTTTTCACTGTCACACATTGGGTAAAATAATACATCTGGATATGCTTTCATTTATTTACAAATGCATTAAAAAGAAAGTGTTTCTTTCACGGAAAACGACTGCTTAAGTAGTCCATTTAAGGTATGTCTTCCTATACGCATCTGGATGCAGCGTGAAGAAATTCAAACTCGATTTTCTCGAAAAGGAAGCGCGATATGAAAAAAAGTTACTGGTTCTTTTCGACTTATAGCATGTAAATGAGTCCAGAAAAAGGAATAATTTTTTTTGATATTCCCCTTCATTTTCGAGAAACTCGACTTTGAAATTCTTGACGTTGCGTGCACTAGTGTATAGGGATTCCTGATCTCGCAATACCCAGCGTGCCAAAAACTCCGTTCCCTACGTCACCAGATCGATCAATTGTCTTGTCAAAAGTTTCGTCCAGGCTTCTCAGGGTTAAAGGAGCTCGTTGTCAGTAGGCAGCGCTCGTTCGTCTATCAATATTCAATGTTCAATATTCATCGAGCGATCAACCGTTTCCGCGGACTCAAAGGACTCTCGATTCCCCGCAGTAGATAGCTTTTGATCAATCAATCATCTTGCATTCGCGATGAGAGGCGAGAAAAAGGCGCTGCTCGTTGTTCCGCGCGGAGAGAAAGCGCGCAACGATCGAGGCATCGTGGCGCGAGAAATAAACGAGCCGGTATATCGCGAGCTTCGCCGAGGAAACTTTGGCCGAAGGCATGCGCGCACCGCGCTCGCCCCGTCTCGCTCGCTCCGCCACGGGCTCGCGAGCGAGACGTAAGCGGAGCGCGCCGCGCTCGCACTTAACCGCCGGCTAGCAAGGTGCCAGGTAGCTTCCGCGCCGTTTCGCTTCGTCTCGTTGCGTTCCGCTCCGCTCCGGCCCGCTCCAGCTCGCGAACGAGCCGCGCGCACCGATTCCAGTGCCAGTCTACGCATCGTGGCAAGCGGATTCTCGCGAGTTAGCGTGGCGAGCGAGCGCGTCGCGGTTCCCGCGCTTCTCCCCTTTGTTCGTCATGACGAACGCGGGATCGAGGACGATCCAGGCCTCGAGAACACGGTTCTCGGCCAGCCCGCGCCGCGCTCACACGTGAACAAGGCGCGCTCTGAGGCCGCGCTCCACTTGTCACCTCGTATTTACTGTTTCGAAGTCGACGAGTCAACAGTTTGTGAGCCGTACAGTGGCAGTGTCAGCAAGCTTGTCGCAAAAGGCGAACGATTTCGAGCGTTCCACAACCGCGCTGTGCCTGGAGAACCGCGGCGAGACTGTGCACCAGCACGCGCTTACTGAAACGCGAAGAAAGAGTGTCGCTTCGATTAGAGTGCCGTGTTGTTTTCTGCTGGGCGTAGACTCGGAGGAACTTTAACGCTCGCCCCGAGGAGAGCCAGTGCACCCGGAGGATGACGAGTCGCGTGGAGAGGAGCCTCTGCTGGAGGCTGGTCGGGCTGCTGGGAGCCATTGGTGAGTCTTTCCACGGCTTTCCTTTTGGTCCTTCGCATATAGGTTGGCCTTTGCGCCGTCGAGTTCGCTGACCCCGCGGTCCACTCTCGCGCGCGTGCCCGTCGTTAGGCTTCCGCGGAGCGTCGTTCCTCTGCACGCTCGATCGCCGAGCCGAGCCTATCCGGCTCAACAGGTTCCTTCGGCCGTGTCGCCGGTTCCCGCGAGCTGGAAAGCGGAGCAGCCCGCTCTCGGGAAGACCACCGCTCGAGGAGACTTGCGAGGACTCTCCACCTAAAGTCAATTCCTCCGGAGCGTCTCGCTATGCAGCCTCTCTCGGCTGACGAGAGCTCGGTGGGGGAGACGGGGGAACGAGAACGAGGGAATAAGAGGGGAAAAAAGGAGACGGGCTGCTGGGAGGAAAGCGAAAGGGTGTTGGGTCGCGGCCAAACCGCGCGGATAAAGTCCGAGTTTACGAGTCAAAAGACGCCGCCGGTGGATTATCGGAAAACTCGCTCTCCTCCTTTTCGTCGGTGTCTCGTTTGGACGCATCCTTCGCGGGCGAGCCGCTCGGATCTTCTGCACAGTGGCACGTATGTAGGTATATGTAAGAGCATAGGTTGCGGGAATGCTGCCTCGTCAGGAATTCGCGTTCTCGCCAAAGCGGATTTGCCCGCGAATCGTCACCGTTCCTCCGCCCTCCCCCGTATTCCACGGGTTTCCTCGTAACCTAAATAACCCGATTTTGTATGGCTCCCCGCTTCTTTTAGGATCCTCGCCCCGACGAATCGCAAGAATTCCCCGGTCCCTGAAAGCGTTCGGAAGTTGGATGAGAAAAGCCGAGACCATCGCGATCAGGCGCGATGCGGAAACTCGCTTAAATCCGACGACTGGGTCTGACGATTTACGCGGGACCCGTTCATCGCGCTGGTCCGCGAATAAATCCCCATTCCCGACGTCCCTATGGCACAGCCTCGGTATCGCCGGCGAACTCTCGCGGCTTTTCCAGCCGAGAGGACCGGGGCTTCTACCAGTTTCCCGAAGCGGCAGGAACGGCAAAGGGGAAGACGAGACGAGACCTCTCTTGCTCGCGCGGGTTCGCGGTCTCGCGATCCTCGTTCGCTGGAGACGCTGACGGACGGCTCGGTACACGATCTGAAAATCGTGTATGGAGCGTGTGTATGGCGGCGGGGCGGGAGGAGGACGCGAAAGGGAAACGAACCGCGGGATAACTCGACGGCACGCATTAGCCTGATTAAAAGCCGGCCAGCCAGTCGAGATCGTTGGTGTTTAATGCGTTTCCAGGGGAGAGGAAGGTCGCGGGCACCCGGGGCGGTACACGTTCCACCCACCCCGCGTGCTCGGCCCTCTCGGATGCCGGCTCTGCGGGGGTTCAAGGGGGAAAATGTACGTTGCTCGACTCGTGCGCGCATCGGTAATTCGATCTTTGAGCCACGGCGGAATCTTGCACGGAGGGCTAAACGGGGTAGAAGTTTCTTAGCGTTGCTCCGAGTCGAGGAAGCTACATGTCTCCCCGACGCGTACGTAAAGGGAGATTTACCCAGCGGCTCCGAGTAAATTCTTATCGAGACGCTTTCGCTCATATTTTATTTACGATTACATGTATTATTCATGCGCGTATCGGCAAAGATCTACGTATTTTCATTTACACGGCGGAGTATGGTGGAAGCGGGTCTAAGCAGCCCGTAAAAGGCGCCGCGCCTCAAGGTGCCGGGACACGCTGCCTATAAATTAGATTGGCCCGTATCGTATAGCCAGCTCGTATAAATCGTTTTCGGATTAATACGGCGACGCTATTATAGCCACGGGAAATAATTACCAAGCGAATTTTAGGTGATCATATACCTAACAACCGCGGCTGCGACGGTGTCGTATCCGTTACGCCGTAAACGGGATAGTGTGAATAATACCAATTAACGAATATCAAGGGGGAAAGTATCGGATGGCATCGTAAACGGGCGACGCTTGCGGTATTTACCATCATAAAACCTCTATGTACATCCAGGCCAATCTGTAAGAGACATCTTCGATAGCGGGGGACCCAGAGGGGTGGCGGGTGGGTACCCCCTTTCCATTCGACCGTTTGCGAGCCCCACGGCCCGCCACCCCCGCGGCCGCAGCGACAATCGCCAGGCTACTTCGTGCCACGGCATCCCAGTCTCCAGCGACGAGCCGGAAAAATAGCGTAAAAAAAAAAAGAGGGCCGAGCAGACCATCGAATCTCTCGATCAACGGGAACGACGGAACAAACAGCTGGCGATTTTAAAGGGTTTCGTTTCGCGAGCGCCGTTAATCCAACTGCCGCGGCAAATCGACGGCCACGGTTGGAAAAGCGATATCGGAGAGAGACCGGCTGCCCGATGGAAAAAACGATCGTCCGGAAAAATCGAGCTCCCTGCGATGTCCCTTCCCTCTTCCCTCCTCCTCGGTCGTCGACCGAACGAGGCGAATTTCTAGCTCGTCGTTCGCGGCGCCGTTTCAGGCGGATCGCGAATCTCGGCTGAAAATTCGCCCAGGCCGTCGCCCTCGCGAGGGGAAGGGGTTCGGTCGGCTTGGCAAAGGCGTTAGGCGGCTAAACGGTTAGCCGTGGCAACCGAGCAATACGGTAAGTGCTAAATTAAATTCAGCGGAACGAGCGAGCGGCCGCGCGCGTATTACCGCGGCCGCGCGCTCAATCGAGAGGCGAAACAGGCGGCGCGCGGGGACGAGAGGAGAGGGCGGGAGAAAAAGAACGGGGACGGCGTGCAGGATCCCGGTCTCTGGCACAGCGCTGGGGGACAAAAGAGGGGAGGAAAAAAAAACACGCGGGAGCCGGGCGAGCGCGGATTTCGCCGCGCGAAAATTAGTTTTCCCGTTAATTGGACCGAGGGTGCCGCGGCAAGTCTCCATCCCGCGTAATTGGATTCGTATACGCGTATCCCTCGTGTTCTTTTCGCGGCCAAAGCCAGCCGGCCCCTCGTTGTCCGATTTCCGGCTCGTTTGTGCACCTACTCCCGCCTCTTTCTTCCACGCTCGATCGTTTATCTCGAGGAGACGTTGTAATCGGGACCGCGGAGTCGACCGATTCCAGTGCCATCCTGCCGTAGAGAGAGAGGGTGGCTCGCGCGGGCTGAATCTACCGCGGCGGATCTCTCTGGCAGCGATGAGACGAAGTAGCTGTATTGGAAGCAGGTTCGAATCTGATTGGATAGTTTCGAACAGTTCATGAGTACTTGGAAAAAGAAAAACAAGAATTTTAAGTAGACTTGTATCTGGACGGGATAGGTAACGAGAAACGTTGAGGTTACTTTCAAGTATAATCAAACCCTGACCAAGTAGATTCGAACCTGTTATGAGTACTTTAACCAGGAGTTTTCTATTCTGTGCAATTCTGTGATTTGTCTTTTGTCTTTCGGGGTGAAATAAGTACTACTTTTTATAAGTAGGGGAGGGTTGCCTATATCGTACCACTTAATACATTTTACGTTATATTTCATATTTGGTACTAATTTGAACCCAAATGACTATTGGATTTTGTAGTTTGGTCTTTTAGGCACCTACTATTACATGCTTAGCCTTTTGTTCAGAACAAATTAATTTGTTATTAATCTTTTTGTCACATACCGTAAAACCTCGGTTTCCAAAATCGTACCTCCACGAAAAAATAGTATCAATAACAAGTAAAGAAGAAAATATTCAACATAAAGTAATGATTATTATATAGTTACATATACAAATATATATGGATCACACACAGGCCGCAATAACCTATGTATATGATATATGTACATAATCTATATAACATACGAGTTGTCAAATCCTACTGATACGATTGTAGTGGTACGATTTAGGAAACATGATCAATTTATTTATAAATATCAATTTAAACTTTATAATCAATGTAACATGTACTTAAAATGAATGTAAAATATTCTATATTAAACCCGCTTTTATAAAAATGCAAAAATACAGGACAAAATTGCATTGTTTGATTATTATCAGCTAAAATAAACTGGTAAAAAGTTACATCAATCATACCTGATTTCTTTAAATGTTTATAGCACGCACAAAATGGGGTGTAAGCTCAAAAGGTTTTCTTTCCATTTCTTATTTCGCATTTACTTGATACTTTTATTATCAGATGTCGTTTACATTCATTAATTACTGAGAAATCGATGAGGTACGATTTAGGTGACCAGTACGATATTGGCAACTCTCCCGTAACTACTTTTACGAGATTCGATTCTTTCAAACGTCAAAGTACTTACAAGTACACTCTCGAACTTTGTAGGTACTCTTTCTGAGGTTCGAAACCAACTTGTACAACCCAAGTAGTTTTGGAAGTACATAGAATGAAACGTCACCTGTTATGAATACCTGGTATTCGAATCCCACGACGTGAAACTTTTGTATTGGAATCGACTCGGTTTCGTGAGTACCTATATATCGATCTTGATCCCATCCCTCGAGTCTCTGCCCGCGCCCCCTCCCTGCGCGTTTCCAGTGATTTAAGTAGCCCGTGTCGAGACGATGGGGTTACACAGCGGGCGCATGCACCACCACCGTCGCCCACCAGGGCAAGGCTACGAAAATACCCACTGGCCGACGGCCAACTCGCTGCCTCCTCCGCCCTTTCGCGAGACACTCTCGCCAAGGCCCGATACGCGCACCGCGACATACCAGCTACGGCACGTATCGCGCCGCTATTTATGGATCCCCGTTTTGTGGATTTATCGGTATCGAGCGGTCCAGCGGCTGTCCCGCGACTTCGATCGGTGCCCTCTATCCAAAGGGCTCGACCAAAAAAGCGACGTAGGTACGTGCCCGCTATCGCGATCTGCGGATCGGTGGATGCGCGATCCAATCGGAAGCTCGACGCTGGCGTTTCCCTGACGTCGGTCGATGGTCCTCTATACCGGACCTTCACACCGTTGTAACGAGTCGGAGATGCTCTCGATATCCTCCCCGCTTTCGAGGCACACGCGTTAGGAATAGCGAGAAGGAGGGTGGAATAAAGAAGGCACATATCCCATCTTTCATGGGAGACTCTTGGTCATTCTCAAGGATTTCGAGCGTGTAGAGGCGGCTGAAACGGGTAAGCGATGCATCCAGCTGGCTCGCGATCGCCGTCCATCACGAGGTACACGGTTACACACCTCTCGCCGGCCATCGAGCGTTTCAGCGTTTTCCCCGCGTGGCGAGCTTTCAGCGGCTGCGAAAGGGCCGAGCTTACGCGTTCTAGAATCGCGACTCGGCCTCGCTCGAGTATCACGCGATTCCGCAATCATACGCGGTGGGTAGGGTAACATGCACCCGTCCGCTTATCGGTAGCCGCAAAGTGAAATTATTCCACGTGAACCCTTGTCGCCGATACGCGCGCGTGTCGCGAGGGAGGCCAGCCCCGCGTGCACGACACGTCGCCGCGCCTTCTGTTTCGCCCTGGTGGTTAGCGTTTCGCGAAACCCTTCGGGTTTTCCTCCACCAGGTCCACCCTCCCGACGCTCTTCGCCGACGATGGCCTCGCTTCGACGTGCCTCAGTGACCGAGCGTGCGAACGCCACCCGGAACAAGGTTTTTCGCCGCTCGTTAGCACTTATCGATTTTCCAGCGATGCTCCCGCTGGGACTTGAAGCCAGGCACCCGCTACGCTAATGTCTGGCCGCGGATCAGATTTTCCCCGCTCCCGCGACCTAGGCTTCCGGTGGTAACAGCGCGAAGGGAGCCCATTTCGGGGCCAGCGTGGAGGATCGCGAAGGGATCGCTGTTGAAAGTGTACGAAGGAACGCTTGAATGGGAGCTCCTGTGTTGCGAGTAACAGCTATGGAAACGCGAGTTGAAAAACGCGACGGGGCGTGCATACCTAGAACATATACCCTACGCCACGTCGCATGGAATCTGCAACAGTATTGGCTAGATATATACCCAGTTACAGCGAGGTAATTTGACGTGAGAATCGATTGTTGGACACACAAATACCCCTGTCCCCGTATCACTGTTCCTCCCCGTTGGAAGACGATCAACGCTAACGAGGGATCGAGGCGTCCCCGATAGCCGGACGTTCTCCGGGTAATTAGGCGCCTTTCGTGAGGCTGGCAGGTTCACGGATCGATCCACCGGCCGGCGATAAATCACGGCCCTGGAAGGAGCGCGGGAATCGAGATCGAAAGGACCCCGTATATCCGGTATCGCGGCGGAGACGAGGCTGTTGGTGGTCGGCGAAGGAGCCCCGAGGATGTTGGAGGGATGCTGGAACGATCCGACTGTTCCGGATGAACGGGAACAGACGGCGGTCCGCGGCTATCTCGTCAGCTCGTTTCCACGAAGCCGTTTCGCGCGGGCCGGCGACGCCGAGCGCGCTAATAATATCGTCGTAAAAGTGGAGAACACCGCGACCAGGGGACGACGCTGGCCGGTGCGGCGCGGCGATCCGATCGATAGTAGACCTGGTCAGCGGTTACGAGGGCACTCTCCTCCGTGCACACGGCTCGCAGGAACAAACCAAGAAGGTGGAACTGCGGACGATCAGCCGTTTTCGGGGGACTGGAACTACTGCGAGGCGAGAGGACCGCGACAGAAACCGGACGAACCCCTCGAACGATCGGGGTAATCCAGCTTTATAGTGGCCGTTCGTCTTCTTCCCCTCGTCGCAACGCCCCACGGGGAGGGTATTTTCCGCGTTTAGTTATTTACAGACGGGATTAGTAGCGTGGCTTTACGAATCTGGTGAAATAATAATGGAGGGGACAGTGCTCTGGATGTAATAACGAGAGGAACAGGCTCGTAAACGGTACGAAACGTCATTGTAGCGGGTAGAGGCGTTTAAGGGATCTCTCCGAGTTGAGTCGCATCAACTGTTCGCGGAATTAGGAATTTTAGGAGTAATACCTAGTCAGGGAACTGTCAGTCGGCAGTCACAGGACAAAAGGGACGCCCAGTACGGCCATTAATAATTTTAAGCAAGAAGGTGACATCAGCGCGCGACCCAGCCTGTGCAGCTCTCGAGTTTGCATGCGGACGTAGTTTAGCGCGGCATCATAATCATCATCCGCCTCTGTCCATCCGACCGCCCGAAATATGAGAAATAAAGCACAGTAATTCGCGTCGCAGGCTTTCAGACGAAGCACCGCGTCACGTGTATTTGCCGCAGCGTAGGGACCATGCGACGATAGCATATTTCAACGGCGAACGTCCGACGGAATCGCGCGGAATTAACATAACGTGGGAACTCGCGGAGTCTGGCGGTAGCGCGTTTAATAATGCCTAAAGATTTGGTCGATTTAGCATTAACGCAGAGGGCGAGAGGGATTGGAAGTCGGGGCTGAATCGCCCGCTCGGTGGTCGGGGATAAGCAAGTGCCATTGTCGGGGTAGCGTCGGAAATCGATGGCAGCGATCGTCGCGCACGAATCCCCGAGTGTTGTACCCGCGCGAAAGTATTGAAATTGAGTAAACTGTGTTCGCGGGGAGCCGCAAAGTTTGTTCAGCCGCGATTCGAGAGCCTGCGGAGTTCGCTTTGAGAAATAATTTAAGATCGTCAGCGCGAGGCAAGCTCGCAGCGCGAGAGTGTGGGGGTGGGTGGAGGGAGAGATTGCTAACAGGGTCACTTATGAAACTAATAAATAGTAATGGAGCCAAATGCGAGCCTTGGGGAAGACCGGGGGGAGCGTTAATAATGTCTGATAGGTGGTTGCGAGCGGTGCAAGGCTCATCGAGGCCTGTCCCTCGGCAACCCTACCGCCCACGATTCTCCATGCGGAAACTGCTACGATCGGCCAGCTCCGCGGACCGAGAGCGGCCGCCGCGTAATCTCGCGGAGAAGGCGAGCAGGCAAACAGTGGGGAACGATATTATTCGGTCGCGGCGCTATTTTTTCAGTGGAGCAAGTGAAAAAAGTGGCGCGCAGCTCGGAGTTAATGCGATTACGCGCGGAGCTAAAAACGAGCGAACGGCCGGAGTTAAATTTACCCGCGGAGCGCCGAGGAAAGCCAGACCGAGGCCCTCTCCCTCCCTCCCTCCTGCTCGGCTATTCAAATTTCTTCCAGTCGCGTTATCTGAGCGGGCGACCCGGCCCCGCGTCGAGCCGGGATCGACGATCAACGATCGACGAGGCCGCGGCGAGTCGGCGGGCAAAGGGGATCGTTGCTTAAGAAGCGATAAGTTTCACGGCTCCCCGGAGAATCGGTGTTTCTCCAACACCGTCCGCGACTCCCATTAAGGGGATACGCCGATATTATGCAAATGTCGCATAAGCGCGGCCAAGAAGTAATGTAACGTCGTCTGGCCCCATCTAGATCGCCCCGCGCGGCCCTTTTCGACCCGACTGCGTTTCGGAGGGATGTGCCAGGGCTATCGCAGTTACGTCGCGAGCACCCGCCGATTCTTCTGCTCGCACGACTTCCACATCGCCTCTCGCGACAACCGCCACGACGTTTCCGATCGAATTTCGATTCCAGTCACCTTCCATTTCCCCCTTCGGAACGGGACAGGTGGACGTGCCATCCAAGCGGTGCACAGTGGTCGGGATAGGGGTAGTTAGTGACATTCCTGTATAACTTAAAAAAAAAAACAGGAAAAAATTATCCCTCTCTAATGAATTATAATTGAATATATTGTACGTTTATTTAATGCTTCTTTTTTTAAATTTGTACAACTTAATTGTTATAAAAAAATTGGAAACACTTTTAGTTAGTAGTTTATTTAATGCTCTTTAAGTGATTTCAATCGCAAGTTGGGGAAACTTTTCGTTTCCGAGTTATAAGAAAGAGTGAAATAGTATTATTAGAAATTCTGACGAAATCTACAGTTCAGTTAAACATTATTATTCATTTATTATGAATTTATTCAACGGACTAGAGCCCAATATACCTATATATAAATATTTGTAAACACCCTTTGTAATACAATAACAATACGGTGAATACGAACGTATATACGTAAAATGACGTAACGGTGACAGTTTTAAACAGTAATAATTTGAAGAGTGGGCTGTAGGGGGAAATGAATTTTGCATGATTCTGTAAAGAAAGGTGTGCTGAAAATATTCCAATTGGTTGGAACGTGGGACTCGATGGGACTTGAAAGATATTCCTTGTGAATTCTAAAGCAATTCGATAATTTTCTTTAATTCATTATGAACGGTGATATTTAGTTGACGACGTTAATTCTTAACGGAAAAGAATGCTAGTCATTTTAAAAACGACAAGAGAGAAAATATTAAACAGGGTCGTCATGGCATCTCTAAGAAGGAAGCAGCTTCTTGTAAGGGGTCATTCTGGTTAGACGGTTTGAAAGAATTGATTATTTTTTTTGGACACTTTTCGAAAGTATATATCCTCAAGAATGTACTGTTAAATTTTCATTAAAAAATTCCGAAAATTTTAGCTTCTACAGAGGCATTTTGTAGGGAGTACAGAGGCTCGGCTTCTATAGACGAAAACTTTGAACGCGTTTTTCTCGAAACGTCATTTTTTCACATGGGGCAGGTAAAATCTCAAAATCTATCGAACCGATTGCTTTATAAATTGAACTGCTTATTCTCTACACCTATACTTCTGGCCAGTACTACAACCAACTATGTCTGTGGAGTCTAACCTACTTTTAAAATCGAAAATAGCACCGAAAACACAGCCGAAATACATTGATTCTTGTATTTTGCCAGCCATTTTGTTAATTTTAAGGATAACTCATTTATTCTATTTCGGGCCATAGCGACAGTCATACTGCTCAAGAATCCGTTTGCATTTTCGGTTTCAAATAAGTCCAACTGCTGAAATCACCTGCACGAGCGAGGCGTGAATTTTTAAACATGTCCTCAAAATCGCCTTCAAAACCATTTTAAAAGTAATAATTTTATTACTTTTATATTTTTTACTTACCGTAGAAATATACTTTAATCAACAGAAAAAAGTTTTATTCCATTACTATAATTCCTGTCTTCGCAATAAATTCCTGAAAATCGCTGAATTTATCGGCGCGCTAACCAGAATGACCCCTTAATGAAAAATGCTATTTTTAAAATGTCCAACTTCAAGTGCTCGTCCCAATTACGATTTTTGTTACATTTTATTAATATTGTCAGTTTCGATGCTGATGGACATTTAGGAAGTAGTACCCACGCATTCAGTAGATTTCGTTCGGAGAAAGTTGATTTTTCCGCCGAATGTCCGCTAGTACCCCTAGTCAGACCACTGTGCGGCGCGGCGGGGCTTGGTCTCTCTCCGAGACGTTAACGAACGGGGAAGGGTGCCTCGCGCCCTGGTAAGAAAATTGAATGTTCGGCTTTAATTAAGGCACCGAAACGTACGGGCGGGGATTGAACGGGGGGGAAGGGCCAGGGGCGATGGGTGGCGGAACGGTTTTCGAGGAAAACGGGCGACCGCTTTCCAGCGTCGCGGGTGGATCCCCCGTGGTGGCGCACGGTAGGAGCCCCTGTGCACTCGGCAAGAACGATTGGCGTTTGCGCGCGGTTCAGTGACCCTGGTTCAATCTCCAGGCAAATTGAATTCTTTTTAAAGATCAAAGAGCACGATATATACCTACCTATAAGCGGCGTGGGTAAGCTCCGCTACAGGACGCTACCCTCCATCCTCCCCTGGTCGCGTTATCGACTTACACACGGCCAGGAATTCGTTTTTCTGTGCGAAACGGCGGATCGAGGATCCGACTCGCGCCGATCCGAGCGGGCGGTATTAAAAAAATGCCAGAAAGGCAGCCGGAGGATCGTTTCCCTTCCCCCAGCCGCGATTTTCTGACCTCGTTCGAGACCGAGCGGAATTATTAGAGTCTACGAATTCCTTTGCCTCGTGTCTCTTAATGCAGGCGAACCTCTGCCAATGATTTCTCAT
Organism: Andrena hattorfiana; assembly: GCA_944738655.2. NCBI lineage: Eukaryota > Metazoa > Arthropoda > Insecta > Hymenoptera > Andrenidae > Andrena > Andrena hattorfiana. The sequence goes on from OX122894.2 coordinate 1,327,146, forward strand.
ATCGTCCCCGCCACTGTTCCAATATCCTCACCACTTTCAATTCTCCGTTCAAGCCTCGTTCACTAGCAAGCGAGCTCACAATCATCCCCACCGCAATTCCGACTCACAGTTCACTCGTGGAACAAGCCTGATCGTAATCCAAGTCCCTTCCAACACGTACCTCGCGATCTCTGTGAGCCCACGAATATAAAAGCCATCCTCGGTACGTGTAACTCTGATGGGAAGCTAAAACGTCCGCGTCTCTGTTTACGTTTATCGTCGAACCGAAGCTTCCACCAGCCCCCGACCCGACCACCCGTCGCCGCGAGAGCTCTCGAAAATAACTTTCGCGCCGTCGACGCAATAAGCCCGCGCGTTCCCGCGCCCGTGACGCAGCGGACGCGACGACAACGAGGAGATCCACGTTCGCTCGGCAAGGGAAGAAAGAAAAAAAAAAAAGAAGAGCAACGAGCTTCGCTTGACTGTTCGCAAGTGCGCGTTTCCTACGGTGCCATTAACCCAAACGGCCCGTTCTCACGGACTCGTCGACGCTCGGGTTAGCGTCGGGTCACACGTACACGCGTGTGCACGCGCGTCTTCGTCCGTCTGGACGTTATCGACGTCATCAACCGTTCGACAAACAACCCCCGATGGCCCACGTCCGACGAAAGAACACCCCGCGCGAGGAGATTTACGAGACGACGGAGGTCACGCGTCAGCTTGTTGGCACCGCTCCCGGATATAAATTACACGCTGGTCGCTTTGCATCGCCGTTTTTTTTCCCCCCGGCTGGTCCCGCGGTCTCGTGCACGGCGACGGGGACCGTTCGCCCGTTGGCCAGCTCGCACGGGTGACCCGAATCCGCAGCGGGTCCTCCGCGATTCGCGGTCCGCGATCCCCCGGCTGGTACCGTAACTTCCATCGCATCGGGGTCATCGTTCGAATCGCGCGGGACCGGGAGCGAGAGGATGGAGGGCGCGGGAGAGAGAGAGAGAGAGAGAGAGAGAGAGAGAGAGAGACGGGCCGAGAGTTTTGTTTTTAGGAATTACGAGGCAACGAGCTCGCAACGGCGACCGGCTGACGGAGAATGGCCGGCACGTTTTCAATTAAGCCCATAATTACGAATTCGATGGGAATATGGCTGGGTGGGCTATATGTGCGGCGCGTGCACGCTCGTCGACGTAATTAGAGCCTCGATATTTATGCCCGAGCATTAACCGAGCCGTCCTCTCGCGAGGCTCCCGCGGTGCCACACGCCTCGGTGCACTCGCGGCAACCGGGATCACGCGCGTCTCGCCCCTCGAACGCGGCGAATTTCATATCCAATTTCGCTTTTTATCAGCGCCACCGATATATCCAGGATACTCTTCGATATTCGAAGATAACGGGGTGGCGCGGCGAGCCGTTTACGACCGAACGGGAGGAGCGGACGAGCGCGGACGAACGAGCGGACGAGTGACTCGGGCGCGCATCTGCCGAGCACGTGTAACGCGAGAACGCGAAGCATGCATCTAGGAACCGGAAGTAAGAACGCTGTGGGACGCTTTCAGAACCGTTCGAGGTCTTTCTGAATACATACGTGGTCCCGTATTTATGGCTCAGTGGCAAACATGAGAATGGTAGTATATTTTCTAAATAGAATTAAGGCCGTCGTTGAAAAAAGAATTTTTTATTTAAAAAAATTTCCGGTCTTACCTTTTTCAGTTATCTCCAAAAAAAAAACGATTTATTATTAAGAGAACTAGGGTAAACCAACCAGTAATTGACCGCATACCAGTGAATGACCATTAACCAAAGAAATGTCAATTATTAATTTAAAAATATTGTATGTTTACAAATGGAGTGTAGTTGCACTTTTAATATCCCATATTTTTAGTTACGCGTATTAAGCAAACATTAATAAGTACAATTCTTATTCAAAGTATGTGGTCATTTACTGGGTTTTGCATTTTATAATCGTCTTTTATAAAAATTACGATAAGAATAAGTAATTATTTTTATAGAAATTTCAAGAAAAATAAATTTAAATGCAATTTCAACAGTTGTTTTGTTGTTATACATAAATATATTCAAGTATTAATCTCAAAGGTCCATAAATTCAACAATTCGGTCATTCACTGGTTGGTTTACCCTACCTCAGAAAATTTTTTTACACAAAAAATAATATCATATTCGGATTTAGCACCTCAAAATCATACAGCTGCCAGGTTCTAGCCAATTACTCTTAAATAAGAGGATTTTGCCGTTTCTGGCGTACGCCTCAATAACATGAGTAAAAAATAGGTCCATTGCAGATAGAATTTTCAGGATTTCTTACTTACTATGAGCACTTTCAAAACATAGGGCAAACGCACCAATAAATGAACACTTAAGGGTAGTGAACGAACACTATTATAAAATTATGTTTGCAGCGCGATTGATTCCACGTGCTACAAAAATTGTTTGGATACGAAGCAATAAATTAAAAGAAGTCTCTAATTAATTACTTGTTTATTTTAATAACTTATTTTACTCATTTTAATAAAAATTGGCCATTCACTGGTACGTATTCATTTACCGGTACATCCACCCTATATTCCAAATCGAAAAACTCCATTCGCTATAAGTGAATGTGTACTTGTCAGACGACAGTGCGCCACTGTGTTCAAGGTGGTCCCGTCTGTGACTGATGTCAGATCCAGTTCTCTTATAACTCAATATCGCTGGTCAACAGGGACCAGCAGATTTTTCTTCCGCGCCAGGAGATATTGGCGGTGTGCACTGCGCGTGACAATACTTTCGAATTCGCGAGAACTTCCAACCAGGTCTGATGTACATTGCCTTGTCTCTGCGCTGAGAGAGAGGCTACTGCGAATACTGTCGTCGATATTCACTCTTGAAGGGCTTGGAAGCAAAGTGTTTACAAGAGATTGTAATTAGTTGAATTAGAGACACCAGTACTAAAAACGAGATCGTATTCCGCCACGCAGCCAATTAAGGGTAGGAAGCGCGTAACCGCGCTCGCCTCTTGCGCCCGCTTTTATATCTGCCAAAACCTGCATCTCAGCAGGGAGAAGCATCCCTTTTCCCCTCGTTTCTCTCATTACCATCCGCCTCGTTCCTGCCACTCGACGATCCTCAGCCGAGCAGCATCATCGCGAGGAAATTCCATTGGCGTCGCGGCGCATAGCTCTAGGAAACCGCGCAAGACGACGACGCCATCGGAGGAAATCACACGGGCGGGAGAGGGTGATAGCTTTAATTCCCCGATTATCCCGTATTGCCCCTTTAGAGGGTATTACCTATGCAGCCACGCTCGTTGTCCTCTTCGGTCCCCTTTTTAACCTCTCCTTCTCCCACCGTCAACTGCTTCTCGTTCGCCGCGCTAATGGGCGGAACGCGAGCTGTTGTTTCGTCTGCGAATCAAAGCCCGGAACAAATAGAATCCGTCCAGGCTTATCTGGTATCTCGCGTCGGGGGCCACGATATCTCCTCCCCTCTCTCTCTCTCTTTTTTCAACCGGATGAGTGTTGGCCACGAATCCAGCGGGGACCAGAGATAAACCGCGTAAACGTTGGAGGAAAATTTCTTAAGAGGCTGGCGAGATAGCGTCTCCCTGGCCCGTTCCGCGGCGGAGGGGAAGTTTACGAGGTGGCCTCGCGTACCGTCGGGTAACTAGCCGTGCAATTATCCGTGACAATAGCTGCCGCGTCGCGGGCAAACCGTGGGCGCATTGCTGCCAGTCTCCATCGCCGTCGCGGCTTCCCTATTCCTTTTTCTCTTTCCGTAAACCGGTAATGGAACGGTCTCGTCGCCGCAACGGTTCGCCTCTATCTTGCCGATTCCAGATTGAATTGCTTTTCTGGTTACCATTTGCCCCCTCGCTTCCTGCCCCGACGACCCTCGGTCCTTGCCCCACGTCCCGCGTCTCCCGAGGCCGCTGCAGTCCGCGGCGCTCGGATCATCCGACCACCAGACGTGTCTTTTATCTATTCTATTTCGCTCGTTCGCCGCGTCTCGGTATTGTGGCTGCAAGGGATATTGCGGGATCGTCAAAGCAATAAGGAGGAGCGACGATAACGGGGTGCGCGTGGTCGCCGGGGAGCCGAGGATTCCGTGTAATTTTCGGGCGATACATGGCGATACATCGAGACACCACTATCGAGAACGACGTGGCGGCGAAAGATCGCAGCGATCCTGGCGATTTTTTAACTGGAACCTGTAGGGGAAAAAGGGAACCTCGGGAGGTGTGGCGGGACTTGAACCCACGATCCTTCGGATCCACTGCGCGCTAGCCAGCCGCCTTCTCCCAGCGCCGACTCCCAAATGTCCCTATGTTTTGGACTCCAACTACATAGGTACTTAAGCCAGGGGGCCGAAAAGAAGCGAATGTTCGTGAATTTTTTGTGAAAACGCGGAAGAATATATTTTTACACAACTTTTTGCACTTAAACGAACAACATTTGAAGAACATTTGGTAATTTTTTTGTAGAAAACTATTTACGTTTATAATGAAGTTACAACTATTATCCAAGAACACTTTTCAAAAAGTTGTTTTTGCGGTGAGCGCTGGTATTCGGAACCAGATTATCTAAAATCAAAAAACAAAAAACATTTCGTTAGTATATTAATGTATCCTCTGATTCACGGAGGGAATTTCCGAAATATTAATTTAAAACAAAATGACGGTTATTTTAAGTTGAAGTCCTGATTTTTTCGCGCAAATATCAACAGCCCCAAAGGTTACTGATATTTAAGAATTTTTTAAACTCTTTGGGATATAATGAGGATCCTTCTTATTATTTATTCATTATTGCGGAATCTTGTTCACCTCTTCGACGATGTGTAACTCCTGTTGGCAGGATGTGTAGCACCTGTCATACAAGTCATCTGATAATAAGTGCAAAAAATAGAAGTTTCTTAAAGTTAGATAGTTTACACTAAGAATGGTCCACTTTAAAGAAATATAATGAAAAATTGAAAGAGTTATAGCGTATGTACCAAAAAGTAAGTTTCTCTCCTTACACAAATTTGTCATATTATTCTTTATATCGATGAAAAAAGTATTATAAGTAAAAGCTACAATTAAAATGTGAACGCCAATCCCAGCGTAAATTATTAAACTCTAAGAAAATTTTCTTCTTTTTGCAAGTAGCTAACTGTGACAGGTGCTACACCTGACATCAACATCGTCGAAGAGGTTAACACGATTCCACAATAATTAGTAAATAATAAGAAGGATCGACATAAAAAAATCTACAAGTTTAAAGATGCCTCCTTATATCCAAAAAGAGTTTAATCCAATATTAACAATAGTTTTTTTTAAAAAAAATCATAAATTTCGGGGGCTGCTCCACGAAAATCCCCCGTTCAGCGACTGCCACCTAGGTATGTGCCAATCGCAACCGGCCTCAGAGACGTCGAGGTTTCGCGATGAGATCCACGCGAAGCCCGTGCCCCGCAGAACGCGTGGCACCACCAGGCTCGTCCTAACGATACGAGACGCATATTAATGCGTTGGCGGGAGAGGCGGATAGAGCGAGGAGCTCTCGCCCATCGCCGGCGGAAACAAGCTTTTACTCCCACAGCTTCCTCTACGCTTTTTTCAAACTTTTTCCGGACCGACCCTCGCCAAGGTTTCTTTTTTCCGCGCTTACGTCTCGCTCCTTCCTCCCCTCTTGCTCTCCGGGCTCTCTTCTCTGTAGTTCCGCGCAACTTCCACCGCGGCCACGCCGCCACGGTTTTTCGTCGACGGAGGTCGTTCGGCTTTAGCCGCTGGACATCGTTAGACGCGCAGTTGCGAGGCGAGGGGCGTGTTTTCGGACAGCGACGCGTTTCGATGAGCTCCGACGGGACGTCGAGCGTCTCCGCGTTGGAAAAGCGCGTAAGCTTAGAAGAGGCTAGGGTGAGGCCGTACGGTAAACACAGAAGACCCGCAGAAGGAGCTGAAAGAAAATATAGAGGGGTTGGTGGTGGGGCGAAAGGGTTGGCGGCGGTCGATGCGAGGCCGGAAAGCGACTCGGTCCTTTTTCCCTTTATCCGCGACTCCGCTTACGCTTCCACGATTAGAATTAACCCGCCCTTTACCTCCCCCCGTGGCTCGAGAAAACTTTTCCCGAGGCCCGGTGAAAAGGACGAGGAAACGAGAGAAGCTCGAGGATGAACGTTGGTGTTCCTCCAGCGCGACTCCACGCCGCGAACGCTATCGACCCCTTCCCAATCGTTTAAATCCAGTTAGCGCCGTCTTTCTAACACCCCCTCCGTGCTCTTTCGAGTTGCCGCCGAAACCGGGTCGCTGTTTAAACGGCGACGGGGCGTCTGCGGGGCTTTTTGCCGGCGGAACACCTCCGACGAAGTCGCGGTCGTCTTAACGCGCGGTAATTCTTACCATAATTTCTTCGCTGCTCCGCGGTGGAAACAGAAGGGAATAAAAATTCGAGGGCAGGACAAGGCTTCTCCCTTGATCCGCGTACAATCTACCAGCGGGATTTGGTTTGCTGAAGCGAGTAATCTGGTAGTTTGCGAGATTCAATAATCCAGGCGCGGTAAGACCCTCCGGGCTCCGGGCGGACTGGCAAATTTGCTCGGTTTTATTCCTATCCCGCTAAATCTGCGGCTTATTTAAAGCGTGCCACAGTATTGTTTGGGTATCAAGCTGGATATTGATCGCGGAAAGGGTTTCGGGTTCCAGATCAGCGGCGCACAATGGGATCATTATTCCGTGCTCGCCCGTAATGTTTTCTATGCTTTAGCATAAGCACCCCCGCCCTGAGGGGGAAGGCAAATACATTTTAATAAACTCGCCCGGACATTTAATTTCGGTTTTCCGAGCGGATTACCGCTTGGCGCACCCGCGTCGTCGATATCCGCATTATTATCCACCGGTAGTCCGACGCTGCGGCTGATTACACGAGAAGCGTACAGACAATCGTTTCCATAAATCCCGCGCTTCGTTTTCCACGCTCCTGGATCGTCGAGCCACTGATTATACAAAGATACGAGCGCGACGGTCGTATCGGGGCACGACCACCCGCGCAACTCTATACATAATGTCAGTCGAGTTCCATTGATTCGCTGCAGATACGTCGCGAGCCACGGAGAGATATACGTGTCCCATTTGCTTGGTAATAACGTAGAAACCGAGCGACGCGTGTCTCCGCGGCGACGAGATCACCAAGGCGTTAAATCCACAGGCTGGGATCGAGGAAGATCGCCTCGCGGCGCACGATGGGGCGAGCTTCGCGGAACGAAGTCGATTAAGGGGGGCCCCCTCCGTGACCCCGAGAGCGAAGGAAGGGAGACACGATTTCAGCGGGTTGGAACGTCGCTGGAGAACCACGAACGACGAAGGGCGGGGCAAAAAAGCTGGCGGATAAGTTTGTTCTCGCGAGGAGAGTTTACCTTTCGTTAGGTCGGAGTGCTCGCCACGGTTCCAGGAGACACCGAGGTATCTCTAGTTACTCGAGCGACCCTTGGTCCTCGGGAAGTCGACGATTAACGCGTCTCCTTCGACATCTCGATTCCCCATTCTTCTTCCGCATCTGGCGCTCTTAAATTGCGTTTCCCTTGCTCTCTGGGGCAGAGAGGACAGGGAGGGAGGCCGAGACGCGGACGTCGGAGTGTCAGCGGGGCAGGAGAAGGGCGGAAAAAATATTGACTCGGTGTCACAATGGCCCCGAATCTCGGATAAAATGGGATAAGATATCCCGGGGTGGCTCATAGCCGGGGTGCGTCGTCGGCGGCGGCGAATCGCCGGACGGGGCGAAGATCGGAGAGTAGCGGGGCAAGTTATACGCCGGGATTACGAGATTGCCACCAGGGGATTACGAGGATAGCTCCCGGAACGTCCAATCTCAAGGATAAACACTTTCCTACGTTCTTGCTCTCGCTCCTCTCGCTCCTGTCGCCTCTGGGAGGCCTCCGAGTGGAGGATTCGCGGAAGTCTCCGCCCGATCCTCCTGTCGTTCCCTCGCGATGTCCTCCGTCTTATTGAGAGGCCGAGGCACGGCGCGGCACGGCGCGCCGCGGAGGACAACGGACGTAAGAAAACTCTCTTTTCCACGGCTTTCCCGACGCCTCCGCTCGCCTCTCCCCTGCCCCGCCGTCTATCGGCGGAAAGTTGACGGCAAAGAAGTCTTAACGACTTGGCTCGTCGGCGAAGTTGCGACGCGATCGAGTGTCGCGGCCGCGAATGACTCGATAAACGGGGACAAAGGGTCCGCGCCGGAAGGCTATGTCCTGCAGCGATTCGAGAACTAGTTTTATCGAGCTTACTCGGCTCGCTCGTACGTCGCGCTGCCTCGAACGGTTCGCAGCGTCGATATTGCACTCCCGCTTCGGGACAGCTCGCCTCGTCCATCCTTCCTCCTTCCTTCTTCCCTTCCTCCTTCCCTCCCTCGAGGAGTCTTCTTTTTCACCTTTTCTCCTGGACTTTTCTTCGCTCTTCCTTGCTTCGCACCCTCTCTCTCTCTCTCTTTCTCTAGCAGCGAGGCAAAGCTGGGGGATAAACTTCTTTGCCGGCTGGATGTGCTCGAGCGTAACGATCCCCGCGCGCATCCCTCGGCCCGTCCCTCTCGCGAACACCCCGAGAGAAAGCTCGTCGGAAAGTTTACCCACCCGCGAACGGGAGAGTAACGCGAGCCACCGGCGAAATTTACGCGATCCAGCCGCGCGCGCCTTATAAAAACGAGGAACGAGGCTGATGATATCGCGGCCCAGGGCCACGACCAGGCGGGGCGGGGTAGGAGAAGCTGGCCGAACCGGCCTGCAAGAGGGTTGCGTTAGAAGCGTTTACACAACGGAGCCGCGCAGGTACTAGCTGGTCTGCACAGCAACTTGCATGCCGTTACTCGACCATAAACACTCGGATTGCGTAACGACGCGAACGCTGTGCCCATAAATAAGAAGCTAGCCAGCCCGCGGACCCCTCTCGCGCCTTGCAACGCTTCTTCTGTCCCGCGAGGGGGGAAGGGAGTCGCGCGTAAAACGTTACGCGTGGATTTTAATGAAATGTTAGTTGGTAGCCGGGATGGTGGGAAGTGTATATTTAGTGGAACGTTCGATCGTTATTTATCACGGAAACACGCCGCTGCTTGTCAGAAAGCATCCGAGGAACCCCGCGGCCATTCCTTTTCACCGTGTTCCCGAGACGCCGAAAAGCGACGCAGGTCTCTTGGCGAAGCGGCACAATGCCGCCTTGTGCGGCTGTTCCCGGAATCCCTTGTCAAAGGAGCTTCCTTGCGCAGCCTCGGGGAATTCTTCGTAGGCCGCGTTTGAGAGATTGTGTGGTTGATGGGAAGCTCCGCGGACCGGTGACCGCGATCCCACCGATCGCAGCTCCTCCCGATATGCCAGGGGGTGCTGTAAGACGGAAAGGCTCGGGACCCGCCGAAGACAGAGCTGCTCCGTGACCAACTGCTTCTCCGCTCGGCGGAGTTTGGAAAATCGAACCCAGACAACGAGCGTATCTGAGCGTGTACCTAGAGTATCGAGCATCGGGCGTGAGTTATGGGCGTTCTGATAGTATGGTGCGCACCGTGATTCGCGTTACAAGCCAGCGATGGGTTCCGATTCCTCATCCGATGATAAGTCGGCGCCGATCTTCTCCACGAAACGAAAAGCTCCGCGAGCAAATCTCGGTGCTCGCTTATTTCTAGACGAGCAGCGGCGGTACTCCATCGATGTAGGTATCTTCCATTTCCGTGTACCGCTCCATTATCACCTGGCTCTCTCGACAGAGTTCTCGAGCCGTTAACTCGAGCACGCTATTTAATCACGAAGTCGGCGGAGATTTTGAAAGACCCCTCATCTAAATCTCGTTTGCCCCGATCTCTCTGGCTTTTCCCCGGTAATAGGCGCGCCGAGCAAATGGGTCAATATTTCCTCCGCGTTTCGCGCGGACCGCCGGGTGGAGAGTCGAGCGCGGCCGGGGAAAGTAACGCTCGTCGATAACTCCGCTGTTCGAGTCCAAAAAGGCCAGCGGGGAATCGAGCCGACGTGTCTGACGCGCGTTTCTGCCGCGAGTCGAGTCGCCTCGAGAGCGTTAAAGGTGGATCCTCGGCCGTTGGAAGGTAGGTATCTCCTGGCGGAGGAGAGCGGCAGAAAAAGAGTGGAAAGCTGGAGGGGACGGGGAGCGGAGGAGAGGAGAGACGGAAGGATGGAAGATGGCGGGGGGGATGCAGAGGGGCAGAGAAGGTAACGGCGCGGCAGGGAGCGGCAACCGGCTCCACTGGAATCCAATGGCGCGAAGCCAAGAATTTTCAGTTTTCATCAGGAATTTTCCGTCTCGCGCCGGTGCGCGCTCGCAAAAACCTCGGGGATCTCCTGTCACGGAGCGAGCCAGGGGGACGAACAACGGGCGGAAACGGAGAAAAACGAGGCCCCCGCAGGAGCCTGGGGAAAAATGCTTTCGAAGTTGTCCAGCGGCGCGACCGCCGCGGCAAGAAGCCCGACGCGCGATTCCCCCGTCGAAAACTGGCGAAAAAATGCGTCCACGGGTCCTCTGTCCTTCTATTAAAAACTTGGAGGCAACCGAGGGGCAACTTGTAGTCGGAGCACGGAGCGGTGGCCGCCGGCTGGAGGAGCGCGCGTTCTTTGCTGGCTCGACGCGAGAAACGCGACCCAGAGGGAAAACCGGGGACAATCGTGATCGAGCAAGCTCGGGAAGAATACCGCGGAGGAGAGAGTATCGTTGATTCGATGGCTTTATCCTCGACCCTCTAAATGGCCAAATAGGGGGCAAGGAAATCTTTGGGATGCTTCCTACTTAGATGGGAATACAGTGGGTTCATTGTGAGAGTGTCTACAAAGTGGAGGCTATTTGTAGCTCCTTGTCTAATAACGAGTGAACGCTGCGGGATAAACAGCCTTTCTCGTTGCAGGCTCGCTTTTCGAGGAAATTGTCTCCCGTGGGCCAATGAGCGGCGAATCTGTCACTTGGGATTCCATTACGTTCACTCATCTCGATTACAGTTACTCGCTACGCGGGCGCCGTTTGTTTCCGCGTGAAATGAGTCACCGAGAAAGGAGATTCGTCAACTCGACCTCGTTAAAGAATTCAACGTTCACGAGCTGGACGGCCGATCGGCTCCATTTAAATAGCTGCGGCCTCGGAGCCAACATCTGCCGCGTGGTAGCCGAGTCGGGAAACTCGGCTGCTACGCCAGTGGGAGAGAGGTGGGAGAGAAGTGGGACCGGTGTGACGGGTTCGCAGATGCGAGGCCCCTGAGTCCGTGCCGCGACCGCTCTCCACCACGGGCCTCAGCGCACGTACGCTCGAAACGGCCCCCGACGATCCTCTCCGCGTTTCCTCTCGGGGGAAACCGCGGATAACGGTCTATCTACTCGTCCAGCCGCCGATTTCGATCTCTTCCGAGAATCGAAAGCCCTCCACCTGCCGGTCGCTAATCTCGATTCATCCCGTTGCGAGCCGATCGACGGCTCAGACGATTGGACTTGGATTTCACGGCTGCGGACGGGGACACGCAATGGAAGGATCGATGTAACCGAGTCATGGTTGAGAACGCGAGTGCGTCAAGGCCCGGCGAATCCGCGGATTGCGAGTTAATCGCTCGTTGCATCCGAGTCCTCTCTCTCTCTCTCTCTCCTTTCTACATCCGTTCTCCTCTCGCTGCTGTACAAACGCACGCGGAAAACGTGGCGGAAATCCGTGCAACAGGTGCCAGCGGGGGCGAACTTCTCGCGTAGCTTCGCAGGGATACTGGCGGTACAGTTTCGACAGAGGAGGAACGGGGAACGATAAGGACCCCGTCGAAGCGGCCAGCTTGCGTTTTCCAATCGAAATCGATCGTTAGACTCCCCTCGGCTAGATATTCGAACGATACGGCGAGGGGTGCTCGCGCTTCGCCCGCTTCCCGATGATAAATCGTCTCCGCGGGTACCATGTATCCTCGTGTCATCCCGTCGACACCGGCTACCGAACTCTCGCGGACTTCTTTCGCCCCGAAAACCCCGTGTCCTTTCTTTTTCCCTCGCCGCGGCACTCGATCACCGACGTGTCTCCAAACAGATTTACGAGCGACTGTTCGCTGTTAAAAATGCAGCCTCTGTTAGAAGCTCGGTTAGAGTACTGTACAATAGCGCAGCTACTCGAAGTACAGTTAAAGGGGGAAAGAGGAGGCGGGGGCCAGTTGGCGTTCGGCGCTGCTCGGAACAGCTTTGCCCCTTTACGCCGAAGACTCATTGCGCGATACAGTTGTAGAAGTACGGCGAAAGTTTCCGCGTTTGATCGTGTACCGTTTCGGCCATGCCGTGGAACTTCGCTGGGAGTTCACGGCCGTGGGGGCGAGGTGAGTTGCGTTCGATTTTCCTGCGGCTCCGTCGATCTCGGTATATAATATACCTACTTAGTCGCGTGCGGTAGTTTGACCTCGCGGAGCGTAATTAACGTGCATGTATAATAATCATTGTGCCGAAGGTTTCCCTTCCTCGCCGTGTATATCGGGCGTCTCTTTTCAATCGAGGGAGATCTTGGACCGCTTTGAGAGGGTCTGGGTTAGGTCGCTGAGACGACGACGGTCGAAAAAGTAAGGCATTTTTAAGAATTTTTTCAGGAATAATTTACAGTTTTCAGATAAAGCTTTTACTACCTACTTTTAGTATAATGTGTTAAGAGACTATAAAAACAAAAAACGAATAGAAAAACATGCATTTTAATATATTGGTTAATCTTCTAGATCCCGTACGCGCGCGTAGGAGTAACTGTGGAACAACAGGTCAGAAATCCAATTTTTTTTTTATATAAACTATATCAGTGTAGTTTCCACTGCACATATCGATTTTTAAACAAATTATTTCTGTAAAAATGCCGCGTTTTAGAAGACAAAGTTTGGAAAATCCACGAATAAGATAGACAGTTTTTCGAGAGTATTTAAAAAAATTTATTTTCGATCAAAAAATCTGCTACGGAAACTAACTACGCTCATATAGTATATAAAAAAAATTGCCAGCGCGCGTGAGGGGTCCAGAAGATTAATTAATATATTAAAATTAATCCATGTTTTTCTACTCATTTCTTTTTATGGTCTCTTAACACATAGTACTAAAGGTAGGTAATAAAATTTTTACATGAGAACTAAATTATATCTGAAAGAAATCCTTAAAAATGGCTTACAAGGGAAGATCCCAAACCCGAAACTTAAAAAAATTCTGAAACTTTGTGGATATGTAGGGGATTTCCTTCTGATCACAACGCAATTTTTTTTGCTGTCCAAAATCACTCTGAGGGGGTGAAATTAACCCCTGAAGACTCGGCTATTTTTCGATTTTATTTTGTAACACACAATCCGTAAGAGATAGAAAAAAAGTTTCAAGACAAAAGTTACTTCTTTTAATCAGATCTATCAAATCGTAAAGATTTTACCAATGTTTAAACAATTAGAAAAAAGTTATAAACAAAAAAATATGAATGTTTTCTAAAATTCGGGTTTTCACGTGAAATCTGAACTGGATGTTTAAATAATTATGAAACGAAGAACTTTTGTATCCCATGTAACGTGCCTTAAGCTGCACGACGAGCAATGTTTTTCTAACATTTATTAGGAAATAATACGCGACGCGTAGTAAGAAAGTCAGATAATTTATATACTTTTGTCTCTAATTACACATGGGGCAAACATATCAGGTGGAAATAGAGGAGAAGAAGGGAACTGTTAGATATAACTTATTCTTATTAGATCTTTTTATTTTTAACATAATTATCGAACTTTTCTCTTATTTGCTCACCAGGCGTTTAATAAGCGATAAGCGAATTTTTTGAATTTTCGGGTTCGGGATCTTCCCTTGTTAGTTTTCCGGCCATCACAGTGGTGTTCCCCTTTAATCGCAAGTCTCTGTGGAGAGTCGATTAAACTGGAGCACCCCCGTGACGATAATGGTAATTGCCATCGATGCTCTGAAAGTGGAAGGCAGTTTCTTCCCGTACGCGGAAGCGCGTACGCGCGATTTTTCTCTGCCACCTTCGCTACGCTCGTAAATATCCCCAGCGTCGTTAGTTTCCGGCGGAGTTCGTCAAAACAAGCGGCGTGCCAGCGTAAACCTCACCTCGGCGTCGAGAACGTTTAGATCGCTCGGTCACGTTCGACCACTCTCCCAGAAGGAAAAAACTCCCAGACGGGGACAAAAGCGAGGGAGGCCGGGGAGCAGGCAGCTACGTAGGCACGTAAGCGGCTGCGTAGCTATGCACGCAGGAATATACGAATACGCACCTATACGCGCGCGTGGTCCTCGACGGTGCGTGTCGCGCGTCGAAACGCACCGGGGACACGTGATACGCGCTCCCAGCGTGTCCCACGCTCCCTGCTCGTCCCAGGGTGCATTGTTTCACGCGAGGACGAGCCTGCGCGCAACCTCCGTGCACGGGAGCGTCGAGGAAAAAGCAATCGAGGAGAGATAAACGAGGCGGGAAAAGCAGAAGCCGATACCAGCAGGCGTAAGAAGCTCCTTGTGTGACACCTTATCGGCCTTATCCGTATCGCTGCCCGCACCGCGGGGCGGACTTTGCCTCTCGCCTAGAAGTGCCAGCGAGATTTTCGGAGTGGATTACCCCGACACCTCTTAATTGCTTCGGCCACCCTTATCTACCCTTCCATCGCTCGCGATCACCTCGACGAGTTTTTCGCGGCGAGGTGAGACACTCGAGCGCGCTTTATTTCGGGACGGCAGCTTATTGTTAGAGTAGGTCGGCGTCGCGTCTCTTTCGCGGAAACGCGACCCTCTTTCGCCGTCGTTTCCGGGGCGAAAGAAGCTTCGCTCCGAGACGAGCTTCCTGCCTCGGTTTTTGCCGCGGCTGCCGCGTGTATCGAGCATCGATCGAGCACGCCAATCAAAGGGAATTTGGACGGCGCTCGGCGTCGGAGGCTGTTCTCGTATCTCCCGGCCGGCGTGACGCGAACAGGGTTAAATTTAGCCTGGATCGTCTCTTAGGAAACGTTGAACCCAAGACCTTTCCGTCCTCTTCCCTCCACTCTTCCGCCTTCCTTCCGTCCGCGTTCGGCTGCCCGGCCGCAGCCGGCCGTCCAACAGCTTTGCACATCGGCCCTCCGTGGGCCCTCTGGCCTCCCCCGAGCTCTCTCGCTGCTCCACAAATATAGCCGACGGTGATTCGCGCGCTTTCGCCCGAGCCAGCAACCACCGCCATTGCTTGCCCAGGCGCAACAGAAGCCCCGGGGCCCGCGATATCCGGCGCGTTCTGCTGTTTTAACGAGGTGGCACGTGTTCGGCGCTCGGCGCTCTTATCGCGGCTGCTCTCCCAGCTCCCCGGCTTCGTTTACATTTCCGTCGCGTCTCGTAAACCACCGCGCGGCCTGTGTACATACACGCACCTTGCGTCTCAGGCTTTTGGCGTTCGGCACGCATCACCTCGTTCCAGTCGGCTTCGACGCCGAATCGTCGCTCCGCGACAGCTTCCAGGAATGCTCTCCGACGATACCCGCGCGATAACGCTGCTCCCTCGGCTTCGCTCCTCGAGTGGATCGAGTTTTTGTCGCCGAACCGTCGGCGTTCCTTCCAGCGACGAAATGAAAGGGCCTCTTGTTACGAGTGCGCGTCTACGGGGGCCATGCGGTTTCACTCAGGCCCCACGGTATCCTCTGCTTCCTCCTCCGTCTACGCCGTAAGGAGGACGAGGCTCTCGTCCACGCACCGTGAACGACTCCGCCCAATATCGGTATATTCGACGTACCGGTACGAGCCAGCTCGCGCGTAGCTTTTTACGCGCGACGCCGGCCAGGAGGAAAGTCCGTTTGGCGCCGCGATTCACGTGCGCGGCCACGTATTTGTCCGTGCACCAGGGCCGAGACCAGCCGCGCATCGGTGGACGCGCGACGCCTGAGAATCAGGAATTCCAAGGTCGACGAATGAATGGCGGGTCGGTCTACGGTAGCGTCCAGGGAAAGCGGAGGGTACGGCTGTGGCGTGGGTGTGTCTGCGTTTTAACGCGCCCGTGCTAACGCGCAAGATGGATCCTTGCTGGACCCCTCGCTCGACCTCTGGCGTTGCGCGATGCTGCGGCCAGAGACGAACACTTGATGGAGCTCGGCACGGGGAGGACCGGTTCGGATTGTAGACCGAGGTGTGCTCTATTGTAGAGGTGAAACAAAGCGAGGCTGTTAGCTCAGGCTTAAGTCTTGGACTCGTCGGGGATGCTGGTAGCAAAGATTGGGGATTTTTTAAAGGGTGGGATACTCCGAGGTTGTCAGCACTTGCTCCTATCGCATATCTTACAGTCTGTTCTACAAGAGCGTACTCCTCGTGTCTCCGAAAGGAATCATTAATTTAAAATAAGTCTATATTGCCGAAAAGTACCTACGTTTTATGAACTAATACGCAATTACCTAGTATATGATTCAGTCTCTGTTGTTGCTGATAATCGCTTGACACCGTTTAGAGGCATGCTCTTTCAACTAACTTTTCTGCATAGGTACTCCGAAGACAAAGACCATATTTCTGGAATTTCTCGAGGTAACTGCTTGACCGTGAATATACGTTTTCCTTGGAGCTTGTGCTTTATGAAATCCCAAACGTTTTCGATTGGATTCGCATCAGACGATTGTGCAGGCCGGTGCAAACTTTACTATGCTCTTCTCTTCTTCCCACGTCGTGCAAAAACGGCAAAAAATACGGAGTTCTTATTTTAAAAAATCGCCTGTTTTCTACGGAATCACATATTAAAATGCCACACATGTCTGTTGGCACACACTCTCCTTCTTAAGGTACAGCTGCGAGAAGCACGCTCTTGTCGAACAGACTGTATGTATGGTGAGGATGCTCAAGTCGTACCCCTTAAGAAAAAACCGTATAAAACTTAGGATTTATCAAATAAATAGAAATTAAATGTGTTATTCAAAACTGGTGCTAATATTGTTGTTATTTATTATAAGGAAATTAGAAAATCTATATGCTTTCATGAAAAATAAACTAAATCTTTAAAAACTTACATCGGTACGACTAAAGTAACCGGTTTCCTAAGTCGTACCACCTATAGCCTAAGTCGTACCTAAGAATTCAATTAAGCAATAATAATAATTAAAACATATTTTGTATTAATCTGTTTATATAACACATAGGTATTCAGTTAGTACAAACATCACATACAAATTTTTTTGTTCTTTTGTCAACTCCAGCGCATACATCGTGCACCCATGTTTGCATTTCAAGCATTGAATCCTATTTTCCTTCCGATCTTCTCCACAAATAAAACAAAACCAATCGCTTCTCTTCTTTTTAATATTTAATGCCAATTCCTTTTTATCAATTATAGAGTTTCTTTTATTTGCCGCATTTTTTATGTTTTCCAAATTCTCATACCTATGGGTACGACTTAAGACACGCCACATGTTAAATTTAAAAGTACACTTAACCTATCATTGAACAAAATTAATAGGATTTCGTTTTGACCAAACGATTACGTAAACTCTACTGAATTTATATTTAATAAGGAACATAATTTTATCAATAATTTACTTGCAAGTTTAACTACCAAACATATGCAAAAAATTATAAGAAAATTGAAATAAACTTACTTGATGAGAGGATTTATAACGAGGTGGTTCACAGCAGACAAATAATACGTAAGGCAACTTGGTTGACTCAGATGTATATTTGGTTGCCGTTGTATGCGCTCTTGTCGCCATGGTGCGTTCAAAATTCAAGTGGTACGACTTAAGCACTGGTTCGATTTAACCGTTTTAGTGCCACGTAGCGCGATCGCGCTTTTCGCGTACTGTGGTGAACCGTGTCGCTTTTTTTGGTCACGATCGTCAATGCGATTACGCTCGGTTCAGAATGTATCTTGTCGCGAGTCTGTCAGAGTTTCCTCTCGTAATTACAAATTTTCTTTCAAATAATCGTAAACAACCTGCATAATTAGCTGTCTTTCTTTAACACATTGAGTCCCAAGGTTTATTTTTAACAAAAGCGCTATCGCGCTTCATGGCACAATCCGACACGGATTTTTAAAAACCCCTGGCACTAAAACGGTTAAGCAACCTTACCCTATATTCGTATATTACGATCACCTGAGCCGTTTAACTAATTCAATGTATTTGGAGGAATGTTGATGGGGTGCGCAATGAAAGGATCCTCGAGTGATTAACTCGTATACTACACCGGGCACTCAATTTCCCTAGAGACTTCACCGGTTCTTCACACTCCAATCGCATCACGCGCATCTGAACCTCGAGCGAGTCGAAAAGCTGCTACATTAATAAACAAAACTGAAGTAGGGATCTCTCGTCGTCTTTATGCCGGAGGGTTCCGCGAATGGAGAGCTTGGAATCTGTAGAGCCCCATTGAAACCTCGGACCTATAATTTCTGAAGTGGACCGGAGAAAACGCTGCGATATCTATGTGGCTTTAGGTTCCACTGTAATTACCGGCCGTATCAGGAGGCATTTCTTATCACCGTGTCAACCTCGAGGGTCGTCCGTGACGAAGCACGTGGCATTCGACCTACTGGGTATTTGTTCTGGGCGATGCGTGTCACCCAAGAGTCCGTATCCCTCGATATCCCCCGGTGTCCAGGGACTGCTCGCCACCGACTCTGTGGAACAAAGGCGACCGATAACGCACGTGCGAGAACAGTAACGGTAACGAAGTCGATCAGCCGAGGCGTTGCTGGTTCGAGGCGCGCGTATCGGCCGGGGACTTTCTGGGCCCGATGCCGCGAGGTTGCCAGGTCTGGCAGCAGGCCCGGCGGCGCCGGTTGCGAGATCGAGAGGCGACGTTGTCGGACATCGGATGGTTGGAAAGGTAGGCAGGCGAGCAGGCAGGCAGCCAAGCCAGCCAGGCAAACGGGAGAGCTTTAGATAGAGAGCGCGGGCGAGAGGGAGATCGCGCGGATGAACGGAGACGGAGAAACGACGAGAAGGAGATGGAGTTCTCGTATTCGAACGTAAGCGTAGGAAAGAACCTGGCGAGAATTCGAGAGGAGCGTGTGGAGTGCGGAGCCAGCCGACTCGTGGAGAAGGGGTCGGAGCTCTCGGTCACCGGCACGACCGTACCACGTAACCGCGGTGTTGCCGCTTCCTAGTAATTCCTGGCAGCCAGCTTTCGGGGTCCGAGTCCGGGCTGTTGCCTCCCCAGATCCTCGTTCCTCGGTTCGGGGACCATCTGCTCGCTCTCGGGCCTTTGAATCTTTAATGGTTCGCGTGACTGGACACCGGCCACGGGAGGCTGCCATCTCGCCATTTCGCCACCACGATTCTGCAACCTTGCTCGGGTCCCGGCCAAACGGCCGCCGACATGGGCTGTTCCCCGTCGCGCGGAATCGGCTGCGGATCGGCAAGATCGATTCATTTGCGTAGCGTGGCAATAAGAGGAGTGATAACTGAAACGGGGTGGATCTCCACTGTCGGACTCGGCAACTGTACGAATTAGGGATGTATCTACTTGGCATTCGTCTGACAAATAAGTACTGCTCGGCTCAGCTTAATTTCCAGGGATCCTGACGAGGATCGGTAAATTCTGCGCGACACAGGCACCGTGGATCGTCAGTGCCGCTGACAACGGAGAACGATGGAAGGAGGAAGTCGTTAGATCGAATCGTCCGCGATGGAAGATAGCCGAGGTGTTTATGGCGCGGTGGACGAACGCTGTCTGGTTTAATCGCGCTCTTTTAATCGACGGGGTCGGAAGTTATAGGGCGAACGGCCGGGGGGGCGCAGGAGGGCCACCCAGCAACGCTCGAATCGAGGCGCAATTATCGCGGCCGCAATTATTTCGACGATTCCCGGCCGGCTTATCCCGCTGACCGTTTTCCACGTTGCCGCGGGATGGAAGGTTCGTTAACGGGCCGCGAACGAGAATCGTTACCGTTTAATTAAGCGCATTTTCGACGCGCCCCGCGAGCGAACCTCCGCTCCGACCGGCTGCCGATCGGTCGACTTTTTTAAATTCCCGATCGACCGTGGAACATTTCCCCTTCGCTGGGCCCCGCCTTCCATCCCGAGTCTTGTCCTCCAGACCCGGCTTCGATTTCATTTCACCCTCCCTCTAGTCCCTTCCTTCTCGAGGAAGAAGGTCTCTGTTCGTCGCAGGAGCCGCGCGGGGGTGGGAAGCGTCGATTTTCACGCGGGCCATATGGTCGCGCACCTTTCGTCGGCGTAGCATCCTTCGCGCTGCATGGGAATACTTATTCCTAGGAACATAGAGAATTCTCGTTCGTGGCGCAGCTGGCGGCAAGTCGGCGGCAGGTAGCGAAGGGGGCGAACGGAGAGGCGCGATCATCGAGAAACGGACACCTGCTGCACCTAGGTGTCCTTCGACTCGCTCCTTTCTTTGCCCCTGACCGCCAAAACTACCCCTCCGCTTCCACGAAACGCTCGGTCGCGATCGGTAGCCGATCGATCGCCTCGAAGACTCGTTTCGGCGCGGGACGAACGCTCGAATGATGTTTCTCGCGCTGGACGACGTGGAAAAAATAGCGCGGGGGTCGCCGCAGGTTTTCGCCCGGTGAAAAAGCTGAAACAGCGACAGCGACAGGCGGACACAGGATGATTTCGGCAGTCCCATGGGCCTACCCCGAGGCGGCAAGAACCACCTGCCGCAAAGGTCGGTGGGGGCAAGCTGTTCTCGCGCGTTGTACCTTTTCCAACCACCGTCTCTCCCCCTCTAGGCTTCTACCTTCTTCCTCGGTCCCGTCTTCATCGTGCCCCTCCGCCTTTCCCTTCATCCTCGCCCCTGTCTCTCTCTCTCTCGTTTTCCCTTCCCGGGACGCACTCGTCTTCCGTCCAGGCTCTGCCACCTTCGCCTACCATCATCGTTGCCACCACCACCACCGCGATCCTCGTACCTCACTCTTCTCGTCCGACGACCGTGCATCGCAGCGACCGGTTGTATAAAGGGTGTCGAGGAAATAGAGATCGGGATTCGGGCCGTCGCATTTAACATTCTCCTTGCACTTTGAAAACCGTTGATCCACATCCGAATGCCACGAATCTATCGAAGGAGCCAGCGTCACGCAGAAGACGGCGTTAATTGTGAAACGCTTGTAGACTGACTGATTCATCTCGTCAAAGTTCTGTTTGGATATTGCAGACGAGTCGACTATTTGCGCTCATCACGCACGCCGCGCGAAGAAAGGGTTTCGCATGATGTTTTCACCTTGACGTCGTCACTAAAACAGTGATCAAAGTTCGCTGCATCGATCTCGGGGTAAGTGTCTGACCTACATGACTCGGATGAAGGAATTCTTGTCTAGTTTAGGGGGCCTCGGAGTGCCCCTTACGCTCCGCAACCGTGTGTTTCCAGCACGCTGTATACGCCGTACGCTGCGCTACGCGCGTAAAACGTAGGGAGTAGGGGATACCAGGGAACAGAGAGAAGGCGACCGGTGGGGGGTAGCGGCGATGCTACGCGACCCCAAGCTCAGTCGTTGCGCGACCCTCGCGTGGTGCGTTTGTGTGAACGTTTAGAGCTGTAGAGAATTTATTAACGCTCGTTTCGCATCGCGTTACCGAAAGTGTCTCCAACGAATCGTCTTCCCGTATCATTCCACCGAGCACAGTGTCTCTCTCCTCTTAACCATTCATTTTTCTCTACCCTCTTAATCATTCTCCCAAAGTATACTTGCTCGGTTCTCCCAGGAATCGGAAGCGCGAGGACTAAGAACATTGGGAGTTGAAGGAAGCCCCCTCACGGAAGTGAGTCGTTATTGAAAAGGTGTGCGGAAGGTGCGCGCGAGAGCAGGGGGAACGGTCGAACAAAGGAGCGACTGTTGGACGGTTGCAACGCGGCGTGTTTTGAAATCGCGCGCAAACTCTCGCTCCTTTTCGGTCTCCTCGTTTTCGCGGATGTTGCCGCGATGGGAATCACCGTGCGAGCCTCTCCGTTCACGGACGACGCGCGCCTTTTAAGCGCTTGAGAAATCAAGGAGGATCAGCGGGGCGAGGGAGCGTGCGAGACATGGAATAACAATCCGTCTCGGTCAGCCACTGGATAATCTAGAGCGACACGCGTTCGTCAATCTTCCACGGGATTGGGCCGCGATTCGAATCTCAACGCGTACACGGCACAGGTTGGCTGAAACAACCGGAGAAACCGATGAAGCTATCGGCGACTTTTGCTGCGATAAGTTGGACTACGGGAGAGAGAAGGAGCGAGGAAAGGTGTGACAGTGCCGTAGCCGCGCCGAGGCGAAGAGCAGCGAGAGATGAGCACAGTGGCCACGATAGTGTGTTGTTCGCGTTCAGCGTGATCGACGGGATCTACGGGATCGATGCCGCGCGTTGGTAAAGCTCGCGCATAGTCGTCGATACACGGTGAAAGTCGCGACGCGGAACTCTGTCCCCACCGTGGTCGAACGGAGCCGCGATTCTCGGTCCGTTCCGCTCGAGCCTCTCGTGGAAATCGTTTTACCGATAAAATGGATAGGATCAAGAGTTCCCTGCCGCCGAGAGCGGCGATTATCGCCGTTCTGTTGGCGCTACTACGCCCCGGTGAGTATTCGCCCTTGAGGATCGAGCCACATTTCTCTGTTATTAAATAGCTCGGTTATTCCGTAGTCAGGTCCCACGTTCCTCGATAGAGCGATAGAGAGTAGAGGGCCTCCTCGCGATTGTTACGACGCGCAGTGTCGGTATGTCGCAGTTGCGGTGACTCAAGCGCAACGCGTCCTTTTAACAAACCCGTTCTGGGCCGCGGCGAGGCCAGGAGGCCTCCTTTCGCTCCGCCAATGCGACTTCTCGCTCAGCTCGCGGCTGTACGATACCATAGCGGCGAAATAAGTAATCCCACCACCTTTACCATTCCGTTTTGTCGCGTGGAAGAAAACTACGAAAGGAGAGCGGTACTAGTTCCTGCGTGATCGGTAAAGTTAAGCTGAATCGGTGATCTTTGCCCGGGTGGGTGGACGAACGAGGGTTTCAGGTATCCAAGACATGAGTCGGGTCCTAAAAGATTTCTACTCGGGATACAGATGGGACTCCTCAGGTATTATATTACCTGCGATTTGGGGATACCCATGGGTCCCTAGCGATCAGCTAGGCGAGGAGATAGAAGCGTTCAGAGATACACTTGGCAGCAAAACAACCTTCGTAATTTGTATCCTCGGATACAGTACATACACACGCAATCTCTAATCGATGGTTACCTTGCGCAGGACGATTTACCTATCCCAGCTACTTGAAATAACTCGTAAACTGTTTTCATTGCACGAAGAAGAGTTGCTTCATAATCCTATGTTCCCGCGAAACACCCACACAGACCCGTATTTTATTCCCCGGCGCATAGCTGCAGCTCGGAATCCACCACACGCGCCAGTTACTCGCCCCGTGTGTGCGTGGACTCGATGCAAAGCCGATACTGCACTCTGAGGGCGGAGGTGGGGGGAGAAAATCGCACGACGGTCTCGGACCGTGAACAGGACCAATCTAGGAGCTCTCCCCAGTGCCCTTAGCATCATCCGCAGTTGGAAACCCAGGGAAAACTGCGCGTCCCCGAACTCCGGCCGCCAATAGTCCGCCTCGATTAACGTTAACTGACCAAGAGTACCGATCTATGTAACTCGATTTCGCCGCTCGAGGTCGTAAATTCCTCGGGAATGCAGAGCAGGCCGACAGTTTCCCCCCGTTTGGGAAATATCGAACGGTGCCGTGACACGGCGTTAGGTCTGGTGACGTAGGCCCCTGCCACAGGTGTCTCCTCGCGAAACGACGCGTTAACGTCGGTTCGCTTTCCGGCCGCCTCTCCTCGGCGCACCGCTCTACGAAGGTGTAAAGTTACGCGAGCGAGCAAACCAGCCGCCGCAGCGAGTATAGCGCAGGCAGGCAGGCAGGTTCGATCCTCCCGACCGTTACCTCGATCGCAGGGCACCTATGCTCGCCGCCGTGCTCGCTTACGCCGCGCGGCGTTCCGCGTCGTCGTAAAGATAGTAAAATTAATGTTGCCAGATGTCCCACATTATGCGTGGCCGTCTCTCTCCCTCTCCCTTCGAAACGACCGTATATACCGCGCCGCCTGCCACGTTATTGCCAGCGATCGATTGCCTATTCGGTCGTTTCTTTCCCATTCGAAAGGGGTTGCGCCTCGCCCCGTATCGATGCCCGCGCGGGGGTCGCATTAGTAAAACATTCGGGGGTCGAAGGAGCCGGAGGAAATCGAAACGGTGATTCCAGCTCGATCGGCACGCGAGCGGGACGGCCGCGAATCTGAAAGTAAACAAGATGGTGGAAAGTTTCACGGGCAAGGGGGTTAGCGGAGGGGGGGGGGGGGGTGGTAGTAAACTGCGATGGGTCGATGGATGGCTCTAGAAGGGGGAACGAAGGAAGAGGGATGGAGGAACGCGGATGGATTTATAGAGAGACAAGCAGACGTAAATATAGACCTGTGCATAGGCAGAGAGTGGAGAGGTGTAAGGGGTCAGTAAGGTGAGGGGCGAAGGTTGGATGGAGAACGATGGGGCCAGGAGGGGAACAACGATTCCTTCGAATATAGTGGGGGCCTGGAACCGCGATACGGCGGGCCACAGGAGGGGGCGAAGAAAGAGAGGCCTCGCGATATCGGCGAGAAGTCAAACCGGTGACTTTACCGTTACACGACCCAATGACAAGACACCGTCGGGATCGTCCGGCCGACGCCATCGTCGCCGATCGTCTCTCGGAAACACCGCGCATTGGGCATCGTCGTGAAACGGTAGCGAAATGTCGACCCTGCGACACGGTGTTCCGCTTGTACGACGCGATCGAACGTCCCAATATTAGAGATTTTGCCGAGCAGTGGGTCTAACGTTAAATATTCAGCAGTCGGACACGAAAATATCGTGGTCGTCCCTCCTCTGTTCCGTTCTCTAGTCGGGTACAGGTCAGCATTAATAGTTGCAATTGGAGCACCCAACAAAATCGATTCCGCCTCTGCTATAGACGTCCCTATCTATGTTGCAAAGCGGTGCGAGGAAATATTATTTTTCGGGGTTGAGAGGCCAAAAGTACTGCGCGGATAACATCTTGCCTGTAAAGGTCCGTGGTCCGGCGCGGCGGTAAGCACGCCGACAACAGATTTATCGCTAATAAACCGTAGTTTTCTGCAAGCCTGAACCATTGTTTGGAGACGGTGCAACGGGCATTGCGAAGACAATAAGGACAAGCTTTGAAATGGCCCTGGAACGATCTCGAAGCAACCCGTTGCAAGTCGAAGCCGTTCCGAGTTTCGGTTTAAATCTAGCCCCATTACCCCCTCGAAATAGTTAGATACACGGTCGCGGATACGGTAGTAGAGAGAGGCTCGCAGATACGGTGGAGAGAGGTTCGCAGAGCCGGCGAACGGGGGAGGAGCATTTTAACGAGGGCTGTGGTTTCTGTGTGTTTCAGCGGCGGCGCAGGGTCGCGTGGAGGAGACGCAGATGGACACGCACGAGGGGTCCACGGTGCAGCTGCAGTGCCGTTTCTCCCCGCCGCGGGAGAACGTGACGTGCTTCTGGCTGACGCACACCAACGACAACCACGACAACGCGGCGGTGGACAATCGCGAGCTGTCGCCGCAGTACAAGGTGTTCATGAACCTGGAGGAGGGCCGCTACGATCTTCAGATACGGAACGTCTCTTACGAGAGGGACAACGGCAAGTACGAGTGCCGGGTAAAGGCGAACGGCGCGGGGATCGACTTGCACCGGAAGTTCATCACCCTCACAGTGTTGAGGGCGCCGGGACCGCCGACGATCTCGCCGACCTCGGCGTCCGCCACCGAGGGCCAGAAGCTCGAGCTGCAGTGCAACACGAACGGCGGCAGTCCCGAGCCGGAGGTGAGATGGTACCGCGGCAACGAGACCTCTGTCCTGTACTCAGGGAGGACGTTGTTGATCGAGCCGAAGAAGGAGGACGATAGGGCGAGCTTTCGCTGCGTGGTGAGGAACAGAGCGATGCGAGAGGGCGAGACACTAAACGCCACCGTCACCCTCGACGTGAATTACTTCCCTCGAGTCACTGTCGGCCCCGAGAACCCGTTGAAGGTGGAGGTGAACGGCACCGCGAATCTAGAGTGTCGCGTCGACTCCAAGCCTACCGTGGGCATGGTCCGATGGTGGCGCGACGGCAGCTTCGTCGCCACCAGCTTCCAGCACACGATTCGAAGGGTCACTATCCAGGACTCCGGCAAGTACACCTGCCAGGCGGATAATGGTCTCGGGAAGAAGGGCGAGAGCTCCCTTATCCTGGACGTTCTTTACCCCCCGACTGTGACGATAGAAGGGGATTCGTTGAGGATCGCGGAGGTCGAGGACACGGTCACGGTCCACTGCAACGTCACGGCGAATCCTCCGCCGTCCGTGATCGAATGGCTGCGCGACGGCCGACCGGATTTTCGCCAGCTGGGCTCGATCCTTCGACTGAGCCGTGTCACCGCTGATCATGCTGGAAATTACACCTGCAGGGCGGTTAATACGATACATCCTTCGGGGGGCGAGAGGAGGAACTACTCCGCCTCGGCTAGGTTGACTGTTAGGGTCAGGCACAAACCTGGTCCGGCCAGGGTGACGCCTGATTCGCCGGTTGCTGTGGAAGGATCCAGGGTGATCCTCACCTGCATGGCCAATCCAGCGGGGTACCCCGAGCCTAGGTACAAGTGGTGGAAGGAGGGAGAGTCTGGGACGATATCGATATCTTCCGAGAACACCGGGCCCAGGTACGAGATCGACTCTGTTCACCTGGGCAGCGAGGGGACCTACAAGTGCCACGCCACCAACGAGATCGGCAACGGCGAGGCTGCCTCCGTCAACCTGACCGTCCACCAGCCACCGAAGATACTCACCAAGCTGCAGCCGCACGTTACCAGAAAGTCAGTAGCATATTTCAAATGGTTTTACCGAGTAAAGTCGCTTATTGTTAGAAACTAAGTCGCTGCGTATACAAAGATTCAGTCTTCGCGGAGAGAGTCTCTTTAGGGAGCAAGAAGACCATGCAATCTGCAAAAAGTGTGCTCCTTTTCTTGTCCCCCAAAGGGAATTCCCACAGTAACTTCGGGCAGGTCCCTCCGTTTAAGGAGGTTCGATACCGCAGCAAAAATGATGAGAAATCTTTGAAAAGTGTTTTAATCTAATGTTCAAAGTGTAGTCCGCATTGTGTCAAAATTTCAAGTCGACTGACCGCACGGTTTTTGAATAAATTCAAATCAAAGTCACGCTCTTATACACAGGCTGTTATAGGAGAAGCGATGAAATTTCTATAAATGTCACACAGAGTTCTTAAAATCCTTAAAAATTCGCTCTGTAGCCCGAAATTGTCATAAAGCCTCTATGTTTATTGGTAAAATTTTATATTTATTCCACACTATCGATAAGTTTGCGTATCATACATACCATTTTGGGAGAATTAAAAAGCAGCATGTAGGTAGATCGGTTACAGTAATAGAAGTAACATTTATTTAGAAGGAAAACGTAAAAATAGAATTTATCAAGAAGTAAACTGCGAAATTTCAGTTTCTACTCTGTTTCTGTATTAATAGTCAGTGTAATTGCCATTTCCTCAAATAGTATAAAAAATTTGGTTCGTTTTTGACAAAATCAAACTTTGAACTTTGAACCGATTTATATGCTGTTTTGTAATTCTCCCAAAATGGTATGATGCATAAACTTATCGATAGTATGGAATGAATATAAAATTTTGCCAATAAACATGGTGACTTTGTGGTAATTTCGGGCAGTGTATCTCCAAACCTAAGCTATATTCATACACTCCGCGTCAACATTAAAGGAACACTATAATTTCCCGAAAATTTTGGTCCTCTTCAAATGGCTGTATCTCTGTGAAAAATGGTCGAAAAAAATATATAAAATACGCATTTTAACGCTTGAAGTTTCTAGTTTCTGAATCAAGCACTCACATTTATTTTTCGTCCATTATGATACTGTTTTAACAAGATCAAGCGCAGTAAACGAAGTTTCAGAAATTTTTGCCTAGTTTGAATGTATGCACAGGCTAAAAAAAATTTCCCCCGTAAATCCAACGAAGAGCGCTTATAGAGCAAACATTTCTCTTTAATTTCCGTTTTTTGGTTTTGTTGTCTGATTTTTATTGACCGAGTTATTCGCGATCAAAACAAAAAAGGTACTTCTCACTTTGAACACCTATATATAACTTGCGAACTCATGATTGTAGACAAATTTTCATGATTGTTTTGAAAAGCTAAGAAAGTTTTCTCTCAGATCCTTTAGATGCCAATTTAATGAGATTAAATCCATTTTAAAATGACCCCCAAAAATGGCATGCTTACCATACTCTAGAAAACATGATGGCACTTCAAGGAAAATGATGGAATCATTCAAGTGATCACATTTTTTGCGAGTTAAAACTACCTTTAAACACTGTGCAAAATGCCGGATTGATCAGATTTTTTCCGTATGGCATCATGTTTTCTAAAAAATGGTAAAAATGCCATTTTTGGGGTCATTTTAAAATGGATTTAATACGATTAAAAAACAATCTCATTAAATTGGCATCTAAAGGTTCAGAAAGGAAACTTTCTTAGCTTTACAAACCACTCATGAAAATTTATCTACGATCATGAGCTCGCAAGTTATAGATGTTCAAAGTGAAAAGTACCATTTTTGCTTTGATCGCGAATAACTCGGTCAATAAAAATCATACAACAAAATCAAGAAAACGAAATTAAAGAGAAATGTTTGCTCTATAAGAGCACATGGTTGGATTTACCGGAAAAATTTCTTTTGGCCCGTGCATACGTTCAAACTAGGCAAAAATTTCTGGAACTTCGTTTCCTGCGCTTCATCTTGTTAAAACAGTATCATAATGGATGAAAAAAAATGCGTGTGCTTGGTTCAGAAACTAGAAATTTCAAGCGTTAAAATGCGTATTTTATATATTTATTTCGACCATTTTTCACAGAGATACAGACATTTGAAATTGCCTAAATTTTCGGGAAATTATAGTGTTCCTTTAATGTTGACGCGGAGTGTATTTCAAACCTTTTGCATGTCATTCAAAAGAGATTTCAAACTAATATTTAAGCCAAAAAAATTACGATTTTTCGACCGTTTTACAGTAGTCTAACCCCTCTAATCCCTTAAATCACTATCATGCTGTTACCTAGTCGGCTTATCCTGTACTCGGTCGCGCTAATCCTCCCAGCAAAAGCGCGAAACAGTGAGGTAACTTGTTGTCCACAGGGTCGGCGAGTCCTCGTTCCAAGTGTCCTGCGTGGCGCAAGGGAAACCCAAGCCCAGCGTGCGATGGCTGAAGGACGACCAGGAGCTAGCAGCCGACGAGCGGCTGTACAAGGTGACGACCACCGCCTCCGAGGGGCACGGGAACGTGATCACCGTGAACTCGACGTTGAGCTTCCTGGGACACGCCCGACCCCAGACCGACGAGATCGTGGCCGGCGACCGAGGAAAGTACACTTGCGTGTTCGTGAACGAGGTGAAGAAGGTGGAGTCGACGATGATGCTGAAGGTGGAGCACGGGCCGATCGCCCTGCACCAGCACGGGAAGGTCGCGTACAATCTGCGAGAGACCGCCGAGGTAGCCTGCAAGGTGCAAGCCTGGCCGAAGCCAGAGTTCCAATGGAGCTTCGGTACCAACGCCGCTAGCCTGCAGGGCTCGTCTAGCGACGGCCACTACGAGATCTCGACCAGCAGCGACAACTACGACGTGTACACGTCAGTGTTGAGGATAACCAACATCCGCGAGCTGGATTACGGGGATTACAGCTGCCGGGCGGCGAACGCTCAGGGCAACATCATCTCTACGATCAGGCTCCAGCCAAAAGGGGCGCCTGAGAGGCCCATCAACGTCACCGCGATAGACTTCGGCCCCACTCACGTGGCTCTGCTCTGGGAGCTCGGATTCGACGGCGGCTTGCCCATCACCAATTACTATGTCTCCTACAGGCGCGTACCTGGCGGGGACGAGATCGTCGCGCCAGACTGCGCGGTTCCCAGGCCACCAGCTGGCCACTGGCTGGAGCTCGAGTGTCGTCGCTCCAACCCCTGCAACGTCACCAATCTGGAACAACACCAGACCTACACGTTCAAGGTGAAGGTGTACAACACGAAGAACCACTCGGACTACTCGGACGAAGTGATCGCCACCACGGCCGTCGCGAAGATCCCCGCGCCGCTCATGGTGAGCTACGATCCTGAAAGCGGAATGCTGGCCATCAACGTCGGAGCGACGTGCCTGTCGCTAGTAGCCTCGATAGAGAAGTTTGACGGACCATCCTCGTCTACCGACGAGTCTCTCTGGAGGATACTGGACGAATGGCGGCTCGATTTGCTCGGCAACGCTCCCACGCAGAGGGAACGTGTCCTGGACGAGCCAGAATCCATGGACTCCAAGCCGAGGCTCAGGGTTAGGCTGTGCCTGAAGGCTGACACGCAGAAGTGTGGGGATTACACGGAAGCTGAGAGTGAGTATCGAAGGTTGCTTTGGTTCTTTTGTCGAGTCTCGACGATGCAGAGGCGTTGAACGATGCTTCCCTTGCTCTGTCAAGTTGGTCCCTCGTACATCGCGCAAGCTGGAGCACTGGCCACGCCCACCCTGATCGCCCTGGTGGTCAGCGGAGCTGTGTTCCTCCTGTTCGCCGCGCTTCTGTTGCTCTTTTGTCGCTGTCGCCGAAAACACGCCACCAAGGCCAAGGACTACGAGATGGACTCGAACGCGTGAGTACTTACCTTCGCGCTCGTGGGACTCGGTTTCTATAGGGAGTAGCGGGGTCTCATTGTAGTTTTGTCTTTGGACAGGGTTCGGCCGAGCCTCGTCGCAGGAAACGGGCAACAGAGCCAAGCCCCGCCGCCTTATTACGCGGAGAACAAAGCACTCGAGCACAGTCTGGATCACGCGCTGGCCATGGAGGACTCCAAGACCCCCGCCTACTCCCAGCCTGGATACGGCTACCACCAACCGAATCACAACATCAACGGTCAGTGGAAACTTTCGTTCGCCTCGTTCGCGCCGAATGGGGGACACGTTTTCAATACCGATGTCGCGAAGGGAATGGGTTCAGGCTGATTCATGCAACCGGGGCAGATCGAGTTTCTCTTTTAGACAAAGGCCCGCGGAACGGCGGTGGAAAAAAAGTATACAACGTTCTAACAAGCTCTGGCTTCCTACGATTACGCTTTTTCCCTCGAGCTACGCGTAGCCGCAAAGTGCAGCGGCAATTTGCCATTTCAAGAAAAGAGATGTGGCCTGTCTCACTCGCGTGACGCGCTCCATTCACCATCCGTTAACTCACGCGATAGCTGCCAAGGGAACGAAAGATTCCGAGTTCAAGATCTTCCCAGTCTCGGCGGTGTTCGTGACGCCGCGAAACGGGCTTTTATGGAGCTTCCCCTTTATATTCCGCGAGCTTTAACCGACGGATTCGCGCCGCAGGTGTGAACATGGGCTACATGGACAACAGCTACTCGAACTCGAATAACGGAGGCTCGGTGAACTCGCAAGACTCGATCTGGCAGATGAAATCGGCCGCTGCGAACGGCGTGGGCCAGCCGTACGATCTGGCTGGCTACGCAACCACCGAGTCGGATTACCCGACCCACCCTCATTACCTCCCACAGAGGGAGGATTACCGGGAGAGCCATAATCTAAGTCGACAGCAGTTTTGCTCGGAACCATTCGCCACCGTCGTAAAGTCTCAGAAACACGTCGGTGAGTACTATTCTTTGGTCGAACTCTCCGGTTTCCTCCGCGCTCTCAGTTCTCCAACCCCTTATCCTCACTATCTCCATCCTCCCTCTCCACACACACACACACACACACACACACACGCGCGTACACATTTCCCTGGGCGGTCTTGGTCACCATCGACCCGGGTCCAGCGACGGGGGACATTCAATTCTATCTGTCGCGAGTTTTCGAAGCGATTCTGTCGCACGGAAGTTGGAATCACCTCGGACGTTATCTCGAAGACGCCTCGGGATGTTCAAGACACATCTGACGGGTCATTAGCGCTCGTAATACATTTGGGACGGATAGACGGAGTCCTTGGAAATATTTAAACCGGTGACGATTTATTAAGAGGGTTCGACTGCATATTGGACGATCGGATTGGAAGTTATTTTTGCAGGTCACTGGAACATGGACGTGCGATTAAACATTCTGCGGATACTCTTGCGATTAAGAACGTCGGTAGAGTCTCGTGACGTTTTAATGCATTTCGATCCATTTAGACATCGATCCGTTCAACTGCGGTATTCTTAGCGTCTTTACACATACGAGCGTCTCCGCGTTTTAATGGGATAGAAAGAATTTCCATCGGGCATCCAGTATCTTGGGGAGTCGATGCACGTGAAGCGCACCTTCGGAGAAGTTATCAAGTCTTCCCTTCTTCCAATAAAAGATGAGCACAGTAAGGTGGTCCAGTTTTTTCAAGTATAAAATGTAGGTTTTCCACGAGGTTGCTTTTGTTCCAAACATACTAACTAACATCTGTGCAAAATTTGAGCCTAATTGGACAATATTTGGAGGTTACTAAGTATGGTTAATCGTTTTTAGGGGCACATGGGAAAGAGTTTCTGTCGGTTTTCCAATTAATAACTCTCCAGCTGATGTCCTTGTGGATTCGGGGATACTAGTGGAAGCCATTTTTATTCTTGACACAAAAACAACTTTTTACGTTATTAAAGAACAATACATACGTAATTGTAAAATAATCCCAGTGACCTGTAAATATGGTTCATATGGGCCAGTTTCTTATATACCCACTTCTTTTGGTGTAAGGAACAAAAACAGGCTTGTAGAGAGCAACAAAGAATATAAAAAAAAATTCCCCGTTGGGAAAAAACAAAATTTTTAATGGGAATTTTTTTTATTCTTTGTTGCTCTCCACAAGCCTGTTTTTGTTCCTTACATCAAAAGAAGTGGGTATATCAAACACTGGCCCATATGAAACATATTTACTGATCGCTACGATTATTTCACACAATTGTGATGATATTGAATGTATATTATTCCTTAATAGCGTAAAGGAAATGTCGTTTTTGTATCAGGTATAAAAATGGCCTGCACTAGTATCCTTAAATCTGTCAGTACGTCAGCTGGAGAGTCATTAATTGGAAAACAGACAGATACTCTTTCCCATGCCCCTATAAACGATTAACCATACTTAGTGACCTCCAAATATCGTCCGATTAGGCTTAAATTTTATACAGGTGTTTGTTAGCATGTTTGGAACAAAAGCAACCTTGTGGAAAACCTACATTTTATACTTGAGAAAAATGGACCACCCTAGAACGCAGTCACCTCGCGCTGTTTGCTCGGGCAAAGCGTAAAAAATCACACGGAGCTTCCGTGGACGTTACACGAACTCGGGAAAACAGGGAAGACAGTTGACGTGCAGCGGGCCAGATAACTCGGCAGACATTCGATCCAATCGCCGCGACCCCCTCGCTGCATCCTGTCCACAGGTCGATCTGGCTCTCCGCGCACGTACGCGCGTCCCGCGTTCTTTCGTTTTCCCATTCTCTACAGCCGCTGCTCCTCTTGTTTGCCCGACAGATTCGCCGTACGACGTGTCCGGTCTACCTTATCAGGAGAACTACGACGAGGACGCGAAGCCGCCGCAGCAGGTCAGCCTGTCGTACGACGAGAGCCTGGAGTCGGGCTACTCGACCCCGAACAGCCGCGGCCGCAGGATCATCCGCGAGATAATCGTTTGAGACCTGCCTACCGGCTCGCGAGCCGGCACCACGCGCACCACATGGCTATAGCAGCAGGCCGCCCCCACCGGTCCATACCACCCGGTGGATACGCACGCCCGCGATCCACTCCGCCATCGGATGGAGATAGTGATCGAGAACCCCGTGGAGTCATCTCCGCCGCCGCCGCCGCCGCCGCTACCACCGCCTCCCCTGTTATCCCCAGCGTGGAACGCGCTCGTTGCCACCCCGACGACCACGACGATCAAGCCCTCCGCTATCGACAGCATCTCCATGCCAGCGGCCACCACCGTCATGACGATAACCATCGCCGAGAACCCCACCGTCCCCCCGACCTACCCCCCAGTGCGCTTCTCTTACAGAGAGACGTACGGGGCGAACTCGAACCCCTACGCCGGCGACCTGTACTCCTCGTGTCGCGGCCAGGCGAGAGGCAGGTCGTACGGTGACCCAGAGGGCGCCTCGCCGTCGGTTCGACGCACAGATAAGTCTGGTTTGTTAGGGATCACGGAATCAGATGCGCCCGGGCTCAGAGGCGGTATAAGATCCCCGCGATTGCTCTCCGGAGTGAGCAACGTCGCCTCGGGAATCGCGTCGCCCAGACGTCTCGAGTGCATCGGCCAGTTGGACCCCGTGCTGGAGGTTCCCGGTCAAGTGACCCGCGCGAACGTCGCGCCTGGAGCTCGCAGCCTGTTCCCCGTCACTTGCGCGTCCGTGACGAGAGAGGGTGGTAGGACAGACGGTTGTGAGACGCTGTCCGTGGTCGCACTTGGGAGGCCAATCAAGTCCGCATCCTTCGACTCGCTGGAGGCGAAGTACGGGGGCAGCTGCGGCGCAGAGGTGGATCTGGAGGGCATCGATTCCTGCAGCTCGGGTTATGGATCGTCGTTCAGGTTCCAGGAGGGTTGCGAGACCAGAGCGCGAACCCTGGGACGCCTGTCTCGGTTCCCTCTGGCGAGAAGCGACCGCGACGCTGAGATAGAGGAGGTGTCTCGGTACTCGGAGACCTGCTGCAACTTCCCCTTCACGGTTCGAGCCGCGACGGCGTTCCCAGGCTTCGAAGGGACCTCGAGCCTTCCTTCGACTCGCGCCACCACCGTGGCCACCACGTCCACCACCACCGTCGCTGTCTCGGCGATGGCGGGAACCGCAGGCAGCAAGGAGGAAGCAGCCACGTGCAATCTTGTCGCAGGGGAGAAGAGGGCCGAGGCGGAGGGCTGCGAGCACGGAGCGACCAGGCTGACAGACGGGGAGCCGTCTCAAAGGGGCGACGACCAGCTTCTAGACAACGACGCGATCCAGACGCTCCGTGTGATCATTCTGTCGGAACAGTTGTGAAGGGGGTGGAGACTGTCGTTGACCGACACGCGAATGGACGAACACGTTGTTTCTCGCCGACCGATATATCGTTCGATGTTGTATTATATTTAAGTAGCTTGTAAGCAATCGCGACGAGAGGGACGATTTGTTTCGGAGTCTTGAAGAATCTCGCATAAAGGCTGACGCGATGCCATAAGAGGCCATACCTTCGAGAAAGAGACAGGGTGAAAAGACGTACCGTGGAGCGTCGAAGCTCGAACGCTCCAACCCTCCGCTCCCCATTCAGAGCGGGATGGCGACCACGTTCCTGCTTCGGGCGCGTTACGCATTTTGTACTTTTATATCGCGGACGATGTCGCCGATCACGCGCGACGAACGATCCCCGGGAAATCTCCTCTGTATGTATTATAAAATCTCGACTGCGCTGCGACGCGCTTAGAAACGTAAGCAATAAGTCTGGCCGCTCGAAGCCGAGCCGGTGCGGCACCGCGTTGCCCGCTTCGAGCTTTCGAGCGCTCGTCTGTTGTAAATAACTGTGAAAACGTACTTACCAGTACTTAACGAGTTGGGGCGCGACGGCGATCGGGGACCGAGGGATTCCGCGCGACTCGACGCCGACGCCGACGCCGCCTCGTTCTCCTCTCGCTCCGAACGAAGGGGCGACGGGAACGAGGGGAGAAGGACACGGCAAAGCGAAAGCGGAACGTCCGAGGGACCCCGTCGCCATCGAGCCCCCCGATTTCAGCCCGAAAATAACGATAGCTACGCTTTCGACGTAAAGATATTTCATGGACACGCGCATCTACCGCGCGTCCTCTTTAGTTTTCTAGCGTTAAAACGCGGCGCGTTCAATAGGGATCTCGCGTAACCCCGTAGCCGACAACCTTCGTTGAAGTTCTTATTTTTCTACACCGTGTCAACGAACGCCGCCGACGTTCGCCGAAATCTCCGCGTTCCCATTCCGTAGACCCGCGCGGTTTAAACGGGGTGAGCGCGACACGAGGACCAGCCGGATCCTTTCGACTTGTGATCTCATTTCTTCGCCGAGCAACGATGACGGTTTTGTTTTTAATCCGAAGGACCGGAGGAACGGGGGGACGCTTTCGAGGCGACGATGTCGTTCATTCTTTTTTATTCAATGTCATCTGGTGTCTTACTTGAGAGTTTTAAATACATGTTCCATTTGAGGGGTCGCAGAATGTTTGGCGTACCGAGTCTGGTCGCAATAAATACAGATTTTCTCCCCGTTTGACGCCACGCGAACGGACGATAAGATACGTTTGAAAGTAGATTCTCGCCCGTTCCCAGATGTTTAATTGAGCGACTCGCGGAAGCGTATGAACCTCGATTGAGGATGTCAGCGCCGGAAACGACGAGCACCCCCGTTCTTTTGTTCCCCAACGGCAAACCGACCAACCAAATGTATGTATTAGCGTTCCGCAAGCTCGGGAAGCGGATATCGTTCGCCAAGCAACGCGCTCGTCGCGAACTTTCCGCAGAGCCGAACGCGTGTCCCTGCCGAACTGAACGTCGGTCGGAGAGCGATTGTTTTTACGTGCGCGCGTGCCCTGCGTGGGTGGGCGCTGAGAGCAGCGCACCGCGATCGCCGTGCACGCGTGTCGCGTGCGAATTTGAAAAATTGATATATATCGATCGACACATATACAATATATATCAATTATCGTCCATTATAGTTACGGATATTATTACGGATTATTATTTGTACAAATTTTATGTTGCGATATAAAATAAACGACAAAACGACAGCGCGGTGTTAAATGCTTTTTTCAATTAAGAAACCAACTTAGATATACCGTTACTCAAATTTTCACCGCGCAACTTTTCTTGCAGGTGCAGCGCGAAATTTTTCTATTGCCAGGTTGCTGCCTTTATTTCCTCTTTCAAAAAATGTGTGTCGAACATTTTTGACTACTCTACAAAGCAGCGAAGTTGCATAAAAATCGGTGATTCCTGAAGGCTGGTTTGGATCACTTTAGTGCGGGTCCTGATGCAGGTCTCAGCGGGCGATGTGGGCATTTTGGGGGTCGCAACACGACGGGGGACTAACTCTAACTCAAACAACACGAGGACTCATCGACGCAACGCTAATTCGAAAAAGGGATATCGGTACCATCGATCTGGTAACGCTAAATCAAAGAACGCGA
Source organism: Andrena hattorfiana (assembly GCA_944738655.2). Taxonomy (NCBI): domain Eukaryota; kingdom Metazoa; phylum Arthropoda; class Insecta; order Hymenoptera; family Andrenidae; genus Andrena; species Andrena hattorfiana. The sequence goes on from OX122894.2 coordinate 1,364,214, forward strand.
TCAGTCAAAATCGCAACGCTAATTATTGAAGAAAGGGGAGGCAAACAATGCAAGAATATTAATTCGAAGACTGATTCAACGTGTGAATAAATTAAAAAGTTGAAATAATCATTCATTCGCAACGCTACTCTCGAAGCAAACATTGATTAACTTTTATTCGCAACGCTAACTCGAACCGTGAACATTTCATTCGCAACACTAATTCAACTCGCGATTTGCCCCCAACATCCCTGGGTGAATATGTCAATGGGCCAGCATACAGCTGACCAACAACAACTTCTACTACTACTACAACTACAGGCGAGTACAGTAACAAAATAATGCAAAAATGACCTCGCATCCCCTGGGGGATGCAGAACCATTTCAGCAGCCCATATGACGTCGTGGCCTCTTCTCTGGCCGGGCTATCTTCGGCTCATTAGCCACTTGTCTTTCCCGTTTTTTTTTCGGGCGGTCTACCCTTCTGAAACTCGAGACTTCTCACGATTTCGCGAAAACAGATCCGCACCTGCTGGGAGTCACGAGCACAACGCGAAACGTTTCGAGGACTTATCTTTCCGTTCGCGAACGCGTGACCAACGACCATAGAGTGCAATGTCGCTGGCTTCGAAGGGTCGAATGCATCATAGAGTGGGTGGTGGTCATCAGTGTTGGTACGACGGTTGACGATCGCCTGCACCGCGTTCGCTAATTTTGCAATCGACCGTTGAAAAGATAATACGTTTCGAGCCTGTCTCCACCCCAGTTCCGATCGCGACCAGCGACCATGTGCAATGGCGACCACTGGTGTCAAAAAGCCGAAAGGATGAAGCGAGTCAGAAGCGAGGGCATACTCCGCTCGCGCCAGCTTCACCCTCGACTTTACTCACTGATTTTCCTGAAAGCAGGTGATCGAGCGCGCGAGAAAACGACCCTAAGATTTTCGACACTTTCGACAAATCGCGAATTCCCAAATACGTTGGTACCTCTGGATGGTAACTTTATAGTTTGCTTTCAATTTTCGTTAATAATAAATAAAGGCTGAGGAGAAGGGGTAATGTGTCTCCCAAAGGATTAGCTTGAAAATTTCTGACAAATTTGTTAAATAATCGAGAAGTTGAAATCCCAAACACGTAGGTGCTTGCCTCTGGATGGCAACTTGATTGTTTACCATGAATTTTCATTAAAAAAAAAAATAAATGTTCCGTAGATGGGGGATGGTGTCTCGGTACGAGTCTTATTTTCTGAGTTTCTGACAAATTATTTAAGTAATTAGAAATTCGAAATCCCCCGCAATTAGGCACCTCTGGAAGGTAACTTTAAAGTTTGACATGAATTTGTTATTTAACTAATTTGTCAGAAACTTTGCAAATTAGCCTTGACCCGAGAAATATTCCACGGTCTTCTGAGTCATTATTCGTTTAATAACGAAAATTTAAAGCAAACTATAAAGTTACCGTCCAGAGGTACACCTACGTATTTAGGAATCCGTGATTTGTATTTTGTTATTAACAAATAAAGGCTGAGGAGACCGTGGAATGTGTCTCTGTCGGAGGCTTATTTTCAATGTTTCTGACAAATTATTTAAGTAATTGATCGTTTGTAATTCCAAACACGTAGGTGTACCGCTGGAAGGCAACTTTATAGTTTGCATTAAACTTTCGGTATTAACAAATAAAGGCTCGAGAGAGAGTGGCAGGTGACTCTCCAAGGTTCTATTTCACTGTTTCTGACAGATGAATTAATTTAATTTTTTTTAAATTAATTTTAACGGTCGCGAAACGTATGAAATCTCTGCAAAATCGACAGTCGCGAATCGATTAAAATCTCTGCAATTTCGATAGTGGCTAATTGTTTACAATATCTGCAATTTCAACAGTCGCTAATCGTTTACAATCTTTGTAATTTTGATAGTCGCTAATTGTTTACGATATGTACAATCCAGACCAGGTGTAGGATAGACCTATCACCTTATGGATGTTCGTGTCGCCACAGACGAGGTATAGGATAGACCTATCACCTTATGGATGTTCGTGTCGCCACAGACGAGGTATAGGATAGACCTATCACCTTATGGATGTAATAATTTCTTCAATATCAGCAGTCGCGAATCCAATAAAATCTCTGTAATTACGATAGTCGCTAATCGTTTGGAATTCCTACAGATTCAGCAGTCGCGAATCAATTAAAATCACAGACGATGTGATGTAAGTGATTTATTTATGGTTGGGACTGAAACTGTCGGCGGTGTTTCAGTAGAAAAACACTTCAGGTTAATTTGTGCGTTTTGTGTTTGAGGATTGCCTAAATTGCTAAGGATTTTAATCAAATTGGGTCTATATGTACCTCGTCTGCGGTGTACAGAATTGTACGGATTTTTTTTCTTTATTTGGTTTTGTATAGATAGAGTATATTTTATTTTCGTATATTTTTGTAATTCCATAAATATTAAAAAAACTGAGAAATTTTAAACTAATTACAAATACGTATTTACTATTTTAATCATATTTTTTTTTGCGAAAATTCGAAAACCGGTTGAACCGGTTTCTTGGAATAATAATGGAATTTGAAAACCGATTTTTTTCAGAAGTTAGTTTTTGTATAAACCCTACTTAACACTATACTCGTATTCTGAGGTATAAATAATGGAACAACAGCTAATTGTTAAAACACATATATTTATTTCGTATATGTGGATGGAAGGGAAAGACCGATTTATTCAAACATTTCAAGTTACATGTCAAGTTAAAGAAATTCTTATATCTAACTAGAATATTTGACAATCGCAGCTATCGGTTCGGTTCTCACCGATTACCAGGTCTCACCACGAGCAGGTTGCTGCGTTTCGAGACCCGTAGGGAGGTAGATGGAATCAAAGTTCCATCGATCTCCCTGTACACGAAACCCTTAGCCTACTAAACCAAAGAAATGGATGGAAACAAAGTACCATCGATCCCTTCGGTTTAGATATAGAATCTAGAGAACTGCCAAGCAATCACTCGATTAAAAGAAATTCAGGAAAGGAGGAAAGACGAGGGGTAATCACGAAACGAGTACTGGATGGCGCAGTTCCTACCACCCTGTTGTCCGAGTCGAAAGGGAAGAGGGTTCGGCGCTCCCTAGGGGATTCCTGTTGCTCCGAGCAACCCGTGAGGATCACACTAGGCGTGACCTGACTCAACCCGACTGACGCAGAGATTGGGCAATCGCACCGGGTGATTTACGCAGGCAGTATACCAAAAGGTACATCCCGTACGCCCGAAACTTTTCTCTTTTGACCAGGGGATGAAACTGATCCACTCATACCGATTCCAAGTTCAGTCACTTGCTTTCGGAAACGGAAGCAGCGGTGACTTCCTCATCACGGATTTCCTACGTCGAATGAATTTTATTTTATTCTCAATGTTTAAACGTTCGATAAATGTTAATGCTTACACGTATATCAAAGAATTAATTATAATACCTACTTAAATAGTTTTTAGTTGGACTTCGTGTAAATGAATATTTATTGAAATATTTAGAAGAATGGAATTTTAATTAATTCTTCTCGCTAGTAGGCAGGGTGTATAAGGTCTACAAGGGCTCAAGTAATTTTCATACCCTTATTCGAACGTGTAAACAATTCCACAACAACTTTGTGCAAGCAAGACTCCCGCCGATTTCAGGAGAGCAAAAGACTTGTTATACATATTTTGCAAATATAAGCACCAAAGTGGCTGCTAATCAAATTAAACCATTTTTTCAGTATAATATTAAACTCATACTACCCAAACGTTAGAATAACTTTAATCTATACAATCTATACACACGGCTCGCGTGCGCTAACTATACTCATTGTCAGTATATGAACAAAGTAGATACTTACATCCAAATACCGTTCTCTCCCCTTGTAAGCTGCGAAACAACCAGTGCAGCCGTATGATTCCAACAAATCCTAAAACTGATACAGAGGTGTTTGTTATTGAACGTTGTGCAAGACGTTGATAACGCGAACGAAAACAGACAATTAGAGGCGGCCTCTTATCGGGCGCGAAATCCACTGTGCGCTATCGTTTTGTATCGCGGACGGCGAAATATCACAAGGCAGGCCTAAAACGGTGCTTCAAGGCTGACCCGGTATAGGTACTTATTGTATCAAGTCTCGTTAACAGAGATGTTCATTCACTCGTACTCCCAGATGACCATCAGTGTGGTTCGTGCAACCCGCGACGGTCAGATTAGCCACGCATCGCGGTGCATAGGTGCCAGTGAGCAAACCGTCGTAAAATGCGTTTAAGGTATCGATACAGCGTGATGAAAAGTCGATTCGTGCGCCGGTACATTTGATAGCCATGGCAGCTCTGGTCCGTCTTAAACGTGGCAGCGTTCAGCTGAGACATGCGGCGTTAGAAATGAAAGGTATGGGTTCAAGTTTTATTTGGCGATGAGTGAAGTATCATATGCTTTCTGTTGTTGAGAGTCTGAGGTGCCTGATGGGTCACAGTGGAACAACTTTATCGGTGTTCTATGCGTACCATCGAGATCATTGTTAGATCTCGATGACCTGAGATTTGGATGGGAGTATTTAGATAATATTAAGTTCATTTATTTGCATACATTCGGATATTCAGTATTGATACTTTCATATACTTGTCGATATAATGAAATTTACCTTTATTATACAGTGTTCTGTTAATCTTGTCGTAGATCACTTAACAGAGTTCTTGGTGTATAGCTTTTTAGTATGGCATCAGAGAAAAGAGGTGTTAAAGTTTCATGTAAATTTTTGTTACAACGTGTAAAACAGGTGTTACAACAGGTGTAAAAATTTGGGGCGCCGAAAATTTTCTTGCATAAAGGCGCCAGCCATTCTCGCGTCGGTCCTGATGATGTGAAGGTACTCCAATAAGTTGCTGATAATTACTCCTTATCGCATATTTTATCAGCAATGATCAAAGCTCGAAAAGAGATACTAATTTTTCCTAACTTTTTACCGCATAATTTTCACATTCAGCATTTGGTTCCCCAAAAAATAATTTGCATAAGAATGTAAGAAGATAAGAAGTTTGATTTCACAAGTGAACGCAACACAAAATGTTCATATTATCTATTGAAATTTTCTATCAATGTTTATTCCGCTGTGAGAAAACCAAAGTCGAGGTCACTTGTATCGTAGGGAGTAGGAAAGAGATAATAGGCGTAGAACTAAATGACAAGACTGATAACGGAGGTTTGCATTCGTTGATTTTGCCTCTTTCGGGTTTCGTGAAATGGCAGAGTTCGTCAAGAGAGGTAGCGTGCAGTTAGTGAGGCATAGTGAACAATTAAAACAGGCTGCAAAAGAGGTTCGAGGTTCGTCAAACTACACGTGACAAGGATTATTATACGATATACTTTTAGCGTAACGTTATTTTTGCTTTCTTAAAAACGAACAGTGTCAAGTGACGTCGGCTTTAATCCTAAGCTCCGCCGAAGCTCTTAAATTGTATCAAATACATTATCATAAATTATATAATAATACTTCGGAAAAATTTAGAATTCAAGCACCTATTTATACCAAAGATTGATAAACTTTGCTTATGCTTCGTGTCCATAGAATTTAATTCAATCATCATATGCATATTCTGCTTTAAATGTAAAAGTCCTCCAGTTTATGTAAGAAGAATATATGTTTGTAAATTTTTAACCATTTCTACTAGATTTCCATCTATGTGTTGCGGTAAATAAGTAGAACATACTTCTGTAATTGAACGTGAATACGGAGTTCTAGTGTTTGAGAAACTTATCAAAATCAAACAGTGCTCTGTTAGGCGAGACGTCTAGCGTCGTCATCATTAAGCATGATACGTCCATGCGTATCTGTAAAAGTGTCGCCTTTTAATCATAAAATTAAAATAACTTAGAGACGAGTCGTGCAATGCTACGAAAGCTTTCTAAATGAAATTCACAAACCTGCGACTCCGTTTAACACAAAAGGCTACTTATCAAAATAATGGATAAAAATCCTGTATCACTGACATTAAACTCGAATTTAATGACTCGACAGCGGCGGTGCGAGCACGGCATGTCGTAGCTGCACTAGTTGCAGTTGGTTTCGCACTTTGTGGTGCAGTTGAAGTCAGCTCCTCGGTCGCATTGCTTGCCAATCAGAAAGATAACCATGCCATCATCGACACATCGTGGCACTGCGACATGCTGGTCAACATCAGTAGTCGTAATCGCACGGAGGACTTCGAAGTCATACTAATGGAGGTAATAACGACAATTTGACCACAGAAGCATATAATTCCTTATAATTAAAATGAAACATAAGAAACCTATGTATAGAAAACATTAATCAAAATCCAAAGCAAAGCTAAAACAGTAAACAAATTTCAAGATCTGTAACATTCTTACGACTTCTTTCAAATTATATTTGCAAACCCAGGAATAAGTTATTCAGCTGCTATTTTTATTAATTTCAATGAATACATGTATTCTTTCTATGGTTAGATGGTTATTCAACAAAAGTGGATTTCATGACATTTATGCAATATTGATGTATTGAACGCAGACAATATTGGCTATGCTTGCAGCTACCACCGGAGGAACGCACAGAATCCATCATGAGGGAGGCGTTTCTCTGGGGGCAAGTGGCTGGACCGATTTTGGGAGGATGTTTAGTGTGGGGAAGATCAGGACCGTCCATGGTGTTTTCGCGTGCTGTCCTTAGTGCTTGTTTGGCTTCCTTACTGGTACCAGCTGCATGGAGAGGTCCATCTCACGTAGCACTTCGCCTGTTTCAGGGATTGTGTACAGTAAGAATTGAATATGAATACTTTGATAAAGAAAAGACTTGAATCCTCAGTAAAACTTAGATTGTGTTGTTTTACTTTGATAGGGCGCAACCATGCCTGCTGCTCACATGTTCGCTATGACCTGGTTTAAGAGCAATCACAGAAGCTGGTATTTCAGTTGTTACGCTGGTAAATAGCTATTTACGAAGCTCAATATAAAAGTTGATAAAAATGACGAAATTCAGTCGAAGAAATTAGAATTTCTCTTAATAAAGAATTTTTATAATAGCTGTCAGCGTTGGATACTGCCTTACAGGGTGGTTGGGCACAGCCGTTGTCCGAAGTTTTGGCCGAGACGCTCTTTGCTACGTTCTGGTTATCATTGCATTGTGTTGGTATTTCGCTTTTGGGCGATTTGTAAAAGACACGCCGAAATCCTACCAGCACGATACAAACGTAAGAAGAATAACTTCTTTTCTTAATAAACTGTTCAAATCGATTTTTTTTGGAAAATTCATTACTTACTGGACATTACTTGGAAAATTCTTTACAAATAACTGTTTTGGCTATTTTATTTTTTGGTAATTTTAAAATGAATAATAAAATAGGCAGCCGTGATTCCATGGGGAAAACTGCTGCGTTCTGTTCCTGTTTGGGCATCCGCTGTCGCAACCATGGGGAACCAATGGGGGGATGCCACTCTTGCTCTTGGTATGACGAAATACCTGAAACTCATCTACGGATTCTCCACAGCTAACGTGAATTTCCCATTTCACTTTTTATAAATCTTTTGGAAGAGTAAATAGTGTAAGTATTCTCAACTTTTAACGTTTTCAGGATTCGGTTCTGACGACCTTACCTCACATTGGTCACTTCATGGCTGCACTAACTTGTGGTCTTCTGGTGGACCACGTCCGGGAATCAAAAATAGTCTCCACGACCACAGCGAGAAAGTTGGTCGTTTACACAGGTACATACGTCAATATTACAAATTTTTATTTCGTTGAAAATGAGTGCAATCAAAAGCTATTTTAAGTCCGTAGAGAATAAAGAATTTATCGATGTCCTTCACGTCTCTATGATTTACGATCTTTAAAATGGTGGAAAGCGAAACTTGGTTGAATTTCGTACTTTTTGCATGAGAAACGCGTGAGTCGAACGGTGTACTTATCAAATAGATAGTGACACATAATTAAAATTTGCCATGAGTCAATATATCGCAAAAATTTTCAATCTACCATATTTTTCTTAATTACGATTAATTTTGAGCTGCAAATGTAATTTAATTCTCATTTAATTTGCAGCTCATTTTATACCCGCGGCGCTGCTATTTGTCGCCGGCTACGCAGGTTGCCAAGCGCTAGGAGCAGCATGGCTGGGCATAGCCGCTCTCCTTGTCTCTGGGACTGCGCCAGCAGGTGCATTGGCGGCTATAGCAGATCTCGCACCTGTAGAATCTCCAGCCTGTGCAGCAGCGGCATGTGCTTTGTGCTCTACTCTAGGGGCAGCAGGCCTGTTGGCTGCCAACTATTTCGTTACTCAGGCCCTTCACGGTTCTGTAAGTTGCATTGCAAACGTGCAAATTATATGCTTTAACTTTGGAAAAATATCTATCTAATCACGATAATCACGATAAAGATCTTAATTTCAGTACATTGCATTACAATTTCACTCGTTAAGAAATGATAAAAATATTTAAACACGTGGTAATTATTGAGGGTGAAGTCGAATAAATGTGACAAATGGGATACAAATTCGATATTCAACTCTTTCAGTTTCTACAAGTTTTTTTGTTATAATATGGCATCTGATGTGAAAGACTATTTTTTAATTGGAAGATACAGATACAAATTCGAGATAAACTTTGGTTCCAGATCGCAGGTTCGTGGCGACTAGTCTTCGGTGTTGCGTCTGTCGTGCTACTGTCAACCGCAGCGGTCTTTTTGGCTCTTGGCAAAGGCACCCCACAGCCGTGGATACCTTCCGTGGCTCGGCCTCGAAGTCACGACGCGATTTATGAACAAGATGCTTTGGAACTTGACCACGAGGACGTTGGCGTGCAGACAGAGCCTTTCAACCCTTACCCTGTGGAAGACGACGTCGAGAGTTTGAAGAACGTACCTCGCTCTGCCTCGGTCCACTCGAAGGTTTCGCTGGCTTCCATCTGATTCCCGTTCGTTTCCCACAGTTTTTACATTTATAGTGTTTTCGAGTGTCTCACGTGGGTAAACCTGAACGCAGGGACGAACGATGTGCAAGTAAGGAAGGACATTGATTGACCTCAGGATAAATACAATTGATAGGTGTGTACGAAGTGGATGACAGACTTTTTAGAAGGTGATTCTTAATTGCAATGATAATTCTGGTGGTAAATATGGGCCATTAAATGAGAAGATAGGAATATTTGTTATTGTGAATTAAAGGTGGTAGATTTTACCAGTTCAAATAGAAATGGCAGATAATTCCGAGTTACAGAATATTCTTTCCTCATCCCGCACAGGAAATGAACTTCAAAGTGTTCACATGCAATTATGAATCACTCCATATATTCTATTAGTTACCTGGAGCCGTCTATTCGCACAGGCATCCAAATCCATCTAAGTGTTGTGAATGTTTCTAAAGTTTTATGTAAAAAGAGATAGAGAGATATGAATAAACGTAAAAGTAACTTATTACCAGAAACAACCCTTCCTTTGTAAAGTATTCTTCTTATTAGCAGATTTTAATAAAAACAACTCTAAAGAGAAGATGTACAAAGATACACAAAACATTTTCCTAATGCTGTCTAAGTGCTCCAAAATTTTCATACATAGAATCATGAAGAGTTTTCCATCACCTCCTTGGTTCTGCATCCACACACTTCTCTCCTGAATTTCTACAAATCCAATCGCGCGAACTCCCAACAGCGCGAAGACGAATGTTGCGCAAAACGTGACATGCGTAGCTTTCCCTCAATATTTTATTGCAAGATGCATAGCCGAGCTCGAGGCCTTATCAAGATCGTATCTGATCCGCGCGAATTCCCCTTTCTTACTCTTTGTTTCGTGTTTCTTCAGCGAATTGCATAGAGCTCTGTACACGCGTCCCGAAGACAATGAACCTCTGTCTTTTACGACGTCTTTCCACCACCGACGAGGAAAGTCGACGAAAAAGCAACGACCGCTCTAATTAGAATCCATGGGCGACGGCTGTCCCTATACCGCCCGCGCCAAAACGTGCTCGCGCGCCATTGGCTCGTTCGCAGGATACCGGAAGTGGCAGCTTGCAAAACATAAGAGCACCGTCTAGTTGGCAAATACTTCTGTTAACGACAACCTTTCACTCGTGCATCCGGCAGGCGGAGAAAAATTGAAAGGTTGCCTGCGGTCGTATGAAAAAATCCATCGGTTTCCGTTTTATTCCTGTGGCAACTGATACTTACAACTGATACCATGAGAACTGCTTATGCACATGTAGGAGTGTGGATTAGAAATATTTCTTTTGTGAAGACAGTTAATTGCGAGGAGTAAATTTATGGATAAGGTAATTAAAAGTGAATGTGGGGTATGAAGAGATGAGGATAAAAATCTAGGTGGAAATGATGGAGATGGAAGCATACGTGGAGAAGATTAAGTTCCTGCGATGCAGAAAAGGAGTGAGGAGATTAGAAAATTCGGTGGGCAGGAAGGAGTCGGACAAATTTTAATATTTGGAAATATACTTCTAGATTCAAGCTTCAGTAGTAATTAAACACTTTGATAACCATAGATTTAATTATTGAGAAACCTGAACGTAGTATTCAAAAGAAGTTAGGTACCTGAATTTATCAGGAAAATTCTTGACACTTAGGAACTACCTTTTTACGTCACAGATTGTTGCCACTTCTCCCCAAATGGAAGACATCCTGGCAGCGTCGATCAACCGTTTTCCTCACGCGAGCGTACATGGAAACTTTCCCGAAGCCAGAGTGTCTCCATCGAAAGGATTTGGCAACAGGTGAGCGAGCTCTGAATACGTGGTAATCACGTGTAAAATCCCATGATCTACGCCCTCGTCGTGCAGCCATCGCGTAGGCGATACGAGCACCCAAGAATACAAGTACCCGACAGCAAAGTGTCGCAACCAACGATGCTAATTACCAACGGTAGACACGTTATTATTCTTTCCTGATGGCCTGGCTCTCAGAGGCTTATGAAATGAATTCTCACACCGGGCTATCCACCATCTAACTCGTTTTATTTCGATACGTATATTACACTAGTTTATATAACGTTGTATTTACAATGGAAACGAAAGCTAAAGGGCGATTTCGTGATACGGCTATACACGTTCAATATTACCGCCAATACTCTCCGCACCGACCTTCGTTTTGCTAAAAGTGAACGAAGATGGTATCTGCTGTAGATAATGTCATCTGTCATTTGAACCATCACAAAACAGAGATACTATTATAATAGGATAAACGATCTACGAAAAAGCATAAATTTTCTGAAATAAATCTAGAATTTTCCTAATAAATGTTACGCATAACACAACTCGCTTTCAGTTCACTGACAGTTAGCCCCGATCTTGGAACCAGGAGCTAATCACCATTAAAATCACTAACGATGACATTAAACGTGCGCAGCCGTTTTTAAACTAAATTAAATTAAAGTACTTTTGCTCAGTGCTCTACTGGTCATCTTTGGAAGGTCTATGATATGATGTTGACGTGACGCAGTGCAATCGCAGCTGTATGCAAGATCGGCGCAATCGTGTACTTGCTTGACCATATATATATCACGTGCGTTTAATTGCGTTCGCGTTGAAACGGCTCAAAGGCAACGACGATTCAGCTGGAAAGCAAAAACGGAGCACGTTGCGAGACACTTGAAAGTTGTCGTGCGGAAAATCGTTGGACGAGCACACACACACACACATACGTGCGGGGGGACATTTCCCTTTCTGAGAAGGCGATTCATTTCGCTGACGATACCAGCGTGCCCCGTGAAAACTGTGCCGCCGTGATTGTCTATCGACGTTACAAATTTCCCTCCTTCTCACGGCTCATTGTACGACACTTCTCATTAAAGGAAAACGGTGGGCCCTGGATTGTACCCCAACCAGCGTAATTAACACCGCATTTTTCTTACGTCTAAATCAGTTTCACCATCAATTGAAAGAGAAAGACGGCAATACTGCCGCACTTTCCCTTAAAACCAAACATCACGACCCTGAAGTCGTACTTCGCAATATTCTCCTTGCTTTACATAATATTTCATAAATAGACACTACAATTTCGATTAAAACGAGCCTAATTCAGGCTAAAATGAAAGCAAATTGTACAAAAATAAACTCTGTCGAACAGTGAGGCTTCAGAAGTTAACCAAAAAGGATATCTAACCGTTACATCTTCTTCTTCATCTCCTTCTCCTCCTCCTCGTCGTCAGTGATGATCTGCACGCTTCTGACTGGTCCAGTTTTCCTGTACCTCGAAGCCGGCGTGGTCGTGGTCATAACTGGGGTAGGAACCATAGCGGGGCGCTCGGCGTTTATAGCCAGCTGCAGCATCCTCAGCAGAAGCGCTTCTCTGATAGGAGCAGGTAAAATCTCGTCCCCTTCGTCGCTGACTTCCTGCGTGTAGAACTTCTGCCTGTATACCCTCTTCGCGTACCTCCCATCGCTATAGTCATCGTACTGTTGCGGTTGGAAGACTGGATTCAAGGCTCTAGTATACACAGGACGCCTCACAGGCACACGATCGCCATATTGAAGAGACAACTGCTGGTCGTACCCTATCTCAGGCCTTGGGGCAGCAGTTTGGTAGCCTGGCTGGTAAGAGGGGTAGGGTTGCTGGTCGTACAAAGCGTCCTCCAAGTAGCTTTTCGGGTAAGAAAGGGCCTGGACGCCGTATTGGCTGACGAGTAACCTTCTCAGTAGTATCTGAAAGTCGCGTCTGCTGAGAGGTGGAGCAATTGGATTCGGCGGCTCTGGGGGCAGTGCGAGTGTATTAGCTCTGTATGGATACTCCGGGGTAGTTTGGTACTCTCTCTCATCCGCTGGGTGTGGAACAGGCCTCAGAACTGGCCTGGGTCTTGGTTCAGGCTCCGGATAGATCACTGGCCTTGGGAAAGGTCGCGGACGCGCGTACCCTGGCGCCATGGCTACTCTTGGGTCTTCCTCTTGCTCTGGGAGAGGGTTCTCCGTTAGGTAATGAATATTCGCGTCGGTGGTGGTTGAGAAAAGCGGCTGCTGGCTCGGTAGAGGGCGGAGCAGAACTCTGCCGATGGGGATTGGCCTGTAACCAGGGTTCTCTTCGAGGTTGGTCTGCTGAGAAGGGACCAGGACCCTTCCTGCTGGCAGTTCCCGGATAAATTGCTCCGGCTGTTCTCTGACGAACACTGGCTCGGTACTTTGCCTCAGGTACTCCCTGTTCTCAGGCATTATCGCAGGGGCACGGATTAGAAGAGGCTGAGCTTGGGTTCGCTCCGCCTGGGGTGCTTTAGTTTCAGCTTCGTAGGCTCGGGTAGCGTCGAACTTCACATTTTCAAACCTTGCCGGTCCGAGATTCTCTCGATTCACGTAGACCTTCGGTCTCTCCACGCGGTTCGCTGAGACACGCTGGAGAACTCTCGGTGGCGTGGTTGTGGTGAACAGGGGTCGCGTCGTGGACAGAGATCCGCCGTAGACGTCAGAGTGGTCGTCGCTACTACCTTCTATGATCGGATTGGGCTTCGTGGTTTCATCGTGCAGCTGCCTTCTTAAATTGTTTCCACTCGTCACCTTGGCGTCCTCCTCTTTCTCCACAAAGTCGTCCGAGATTGGTCGAAGCGTCTGATCGATCGGTCTTTTGGCGAAGATGATTCGCCTGTAGGTGGAGGTCTTGTCCTCTGTGCTTGGTCGATTTATTTGAGAGTCTTCGTCCTCCGTTCCTTCCTCTTCGATCACTAGTGGTCTCTGCTGGCCGTTGATCACGAAACGTGGTCTAGTTTTTCCGGTTCCCTTCAAGTAGTGACCGAATATCGACTTCGGTTGCTCCGTGGTGGTAGTCGTCGTCGTGGTTGACGTCGTTGTCGTCTTTCTGTTTCGCGGTATCGTCTGAACTACTGAGGATTTCGTGGAGGCTTCGGTGGACGCTGGGTAAACAATGCTTGGCTTCTTGGTGGTCGTGGTACGGTTTACGCGAGGGATACTCTGCACGACGGACACTTGTTCCTGCAATGGCGATACGGTGGTTGCTTTAAACCCCGTTCCGTTCGAGGAGGAGTACGACACCCTCTTTATTTCACCGTCGGCGTCGACGAAACCGAACGTACCCTTGATGTTGCCTAGAACGTCGCGACTCTCGACCTGACAACCATTTCTTACGTTCAAATGCTTTTCCTTCATGTTTCTTTAAATAAGTAAGATTCCGTAACATTAGAAACTGCTATCTCTGACAGAATCTGAACAAACCGAATCTATATATTCTAACTTGTACTAAAGACTGATTTCTTCAAACATTGTTTTAATATTCAATTATCTAAACACAGATTCCCTTTAACAGAATTAACTCCACTAATTGGTTCTACACTAACTCTGTGTAATTGCACCTAATTTCATTTCTGAACTAGTTACGTCTTTCCTTCAACAAAGTGCTCGAGTTCTATTTGGAATATGCTAAGTGCAGTCGTAAATGATCTGTTCGAATATTGAGAAATGCAGTACGCCCATTGCATGCCTGTTGCATTAAACGTAGGCATTTAATCTTACCTTGAAGGAACCGTCACCAGCTTCGTAACCGTACGTGTAAGAGCCGTCTTCATTCACTTTCCTGATCTGTTTCAAGATCGCCACCTGCTGGTCATGATGTGTCTCAGATGTTTGCTGATCCGTGACGTTCGAGCAGCCCGCGGTTGCCAGACAGAAAATCGCCATCAGCCACGTCGTCATCCTCAGAGAAGAAGGTGACAATATCTAGGGACAGGAAACAGAAAAATCCGAATGAACGTTTCAATCAATCTACCATTAACTGACTCAATATTAATCAAGAAACTATTGATCGATATCAAAACTCAATTGTCTGTAAAAATTCAAACACTACGAAGGTATCAGCTAATAAGAACGAAATCAAAGTTGAAGATATCACATGAATAATTCAAAAACTAATATCTAGAATGCTCATTCTCAATCTCATACGTCTGCAAACTAAAACTTCGTTCACAGACGTATTTGTAAATAAAGTAAGAGGCGTTAAAGAAATTATAAAGCAATCAACTTGACGTTTTTAAAGCACTTTATGACACTTTTCACCAAACGTACAGTCTCAGTAATCATTGCAAAAGTTTGAAGTGAAGGAAACGTTGACACTGGTGATCGATTTAAGAAACCGTGCACTATGCGTGAACCAGCGATGCACCTTAATATACACAATCACTAGGAATGCACTGAGTGTACCCCGCGAAGATTACTTTATGATTCGACTTTATTAATTAAGGATTGATTTGAGTAACTGTTTGGTACTGAGCACAGCGTGCACGTTGTCGCACTAGCCGGCGAGTCGTGAGAGCTGCGGAGAGCAAGTACCTTGTAACGGGGAACCATGTTACCGCAGATGCGGTGAACGTTCGTAATATCGCGTGGGGTGCTGACTACCGTTATATATAGAGTGACACCATGGACAACCACCACCCTTTCCACCTCCTCACACTGCACCGCAGCCTCGATGACCCCTAAACGTTACAGAAAGGTGTAACGTTGAATGACGGACGGTAAATAATTAGTGATTACTAATGACGAATGCACTTTTCACGTTTCACAATTTAATTTCTAATTCATTCTCCAGTTCTTGAACTAATTTTCTGACCAGTTCTTTTTAAACTCAAGTTTGGTTCTTCTATTACATATTGCATACTATTTAGGATTCCTACAATTTGTAAACTTATTTATTCATTGAAATCTATTGTGCACTCTGCTAATTTTTGTTAATCTTAATCTACGAGTTTTGGGTTTACTACAGTCTGCCTAATAGATACACGATAAAACTGCTTTCCTCTTGGCGTACGAGAAATTAATTCTAATGTGAACCTTCATCGAACGCAATAACGATAATGGAGTTAGAAAGTCGTGGTAAAAAGTTAATTATTACGCTCAGTATACACTGAAATATTTCAACGACATTAATTCAATTCCTGAACGATGCAATCCTTTCGATCTAAAGCATAATATAGTTCAATTTTAATGTGCACTTCTAATTTCTATGTTTTACACGCCTGAACAATGAACCCATAAGCAACGCATTTTTTCTGCAATTTACTTCGCATTCCTTCTTATCTTCCAGACAAGATTTTCGTTCATAGTAATTATCTTCTGAATTTCTCTCTTTTATAAACCATCGTACAATACCTCGTTAACGTTGCACCGACAAATCCCTCGTAATACATAACAAATGTCGCTGCAACAATAGGTCGTAGGCATTTCTAGTGCCAACATGAGTATCATAACGTAACTTCATTTTAAACGTATCATTTCCCTAACTTCGAGAGTCGCCACATGCGATACTTAAAATAATACAGACTATAAATCTACATAATACAGAAGAAACTTCAACAAAGCTTAACTTCTATTCCACCCAGACCAATAGAATTCTATAGAAACAGTGTATTTCAGTGCTGGTTATTTTTAGAAAAATTGCTCGAACTCTGAACGCAAAATTGCTCGCTAATGAAATGGAGAATGGAGTCCATTAGGATGAAAGTGAGCAAGGAACAGAGACACTAGTGAGCGGAAGTTTCCGCGGGTGATGAAGGGGACAGGGGCGGCGACGGGGTAGAGACGCGAAGAAGTTTTGGATTCGCGGGGACACCGAGTGAAAGCCACGTGGGAGTTCGCGGCCAAGCAAGAACAGTAGTAGACTGTAAAATCTGTAACAATAGTTCCCATAGTGTGCAACACTCGTATTGTGGTACTCCGTCTGTTCTAAACACTCCCACAGGACAATTATTACATCATGCAATTTCCTCCGGAGTTTCGTACACGGGTTTTTCGATGCCACCTTGATATGCCTTGTCTAGGACCTATCGGTTGTATATCTCTCGCCTCGTGGCACGCTGTTGCGTTTCTCCCGCGAATTGTCGTTGTAACGCGTTTTCTCTACGAGGCACCGGGTCGTTGTTCCTTATTTTGGGACACTGTTGCTTAACTTCTTGGTTGTGGCTTGAGTGGCGATGGCTTATTCCGCTTTGGAGAACTGTTACTTGGTGGCCATTGCGATTAATCTTGTTCTTTGGGAGATTAAATATTTTAGTGGGTATATTGGTCTGACAAGGAGAGTATTTTAGGTGTCCGTCTCCGATCATTTTGATTTTTGGATATGTTATAGAGGACCGAAAAATAAGAAA
The DNA here is from genome assembly GCA_944738655.2 of Andrena hattorfiana. Classification (NCBI taxonomy): domain Eukaryota; kingdom Metazoa; phylum Arthropoda; class Insecta; order Hymenoptera; family Andrenidae; genus Andrena; species Andrena hattorfiana. Next base: position 1,381,285 of record OX122894.2, read on the forward strand.
TACGTGTTTTTTTATTTTTCCCCGTTTTCATATTTGGGGGGTGAAAACTGCGTTCAAAGTTAGGGTTGAAAAATCATTTTTGTGGAATATCTCGAGAACTATTAGAGATAGGGGAATAGTGTCAATGGACGAATTTTGTGTCTTTGAATGCGAAATATGACTGACTCGCCAGATTTTCCCCTATCTCTAATAGTTCTCGAGATATTCCACAAAAATGATTTTTCAACCCTAACTTTGAACGCAGTTTTCACCCCCCCCCCCCCAAATATGAAAACGGGGAAAAATAAAAAAACACGTATTTCTTATTTTTCGTTTCTCTATAATATATCCAAAAATCAAAATGATCGGAGGCGGACATCTAAAATACTCTCCTTGTGAGAGAAATTAGAGATCTAGGGGAATATTGGTCGTAGAAGTCTAGTAGGAAATGGAATATTAACGTAATCAAACTTTTTCCCATACTTCCTTCTACGGACCTCAACGAGATCAAAATGTAATAAATTTTAGTGTCTTAATTTATTTTTATCTTTCAGATAATCGCAGAAGGCGGAATTTATGGCACCACAATTCTACTCACTCCGCGAGGGACTAAATTTGTGCGACTATAGCGGGGGGAGGGTGGGTGATTTTTTTTTTATAAAAATTCTTTTAATGCTTCCAAACAGTGATCTTTCATTTGCAACAAATCCAATCTTTCTAGCTTTTTATTTCCATATAGAAAAAAAAATTTATAAAGAATGCTTCATTTTCCGGCAAACAAGGTACTATGCTCCCTTAAGTTACGATTGGATTGTATTGGAAAACTTGAAACCTATTCACTTTCCGTTGCAATGCTCACACACTGGATTGCTGCAGAGGTTCTCACACACACCTCTTCCTACCGTAACTACCAATCAGTACCAGAAAATTCATCCAACAAAATTTACTTAAGTGGTGGAATACTCGAGACTCTCCCACTACTTAATTTAAGACACCTTCGTACGGTAAGTGTCTAAACGCATTTAAAGGTCAGAAGCAATCGTTACAGTGACCCAATAAAGTGGCGCTGCTCGTTACGTAACTTAATTGATGTTAATCACAGTATGCATGCTTGGAATGTCAGGGAGGGAGGGGCCAGCGTGAGATGTGTATACTTAAGGACGTGCAATCCGACTTTCCGGAAGGAGTTAGCAGGCATGGTGTTAATTGTAACGCAACTACGGACCGCACATTACTACGGGTTCGTTCTGCTGGCACGCCTACATCATTACCCACGAAACGACCGACATTCTTCCTCTGTGAACCGAACAATTGTGTTCCGTTTTCGGCGTTCCGTAATACCGAAAATGTAACTTCGAATTCCACGGTTTTGCCAGGTGCTAAGTATAACAATTCGAATCGACCAGGAAATTGCGAAACGTTATTAACGAGCAACGAAGGATTCTTCGAATGTGGGAATGCTGTGCTTGTCGAATGCGGAGACAGTTTGATATTTAATTTGTAGGGTTTCTGGTTTGGGAGGACTTGAGGAATTCATTTCTAAAATTGATTTTGAAACTGTACGAGGAGCTTATCTGTGAGAGAAATAACATCGTATTGCTCTGCAAATTGTTTCCCACGCTAGATACATATTTTACCATTCGTAATGGAATATCGAGCAGTTAATGACTCATTGATGACATACGACGCCTTGACTAGTAGTAGTGGCTAATAATACTACTGGTTTGTAGGGCGATGCAGACTGTATTCATTTTACTTAGTAAAGTTAATTGAATGAAACTAGCAAATTGGGGGCATTTTACTTTGTTTTATGGAACGTACATATGAATGGCGATGTAAGTAGATGCATACATGCGAATTTGTTTAGAACGAAACATATGGCTGCTTTCGTCGAAGCCACTATTTCCTGATTATTGTTCAATTCTTCGCATCTTTTTCTGCGAAGAAGAATAGTCACTTTGGGTTAATCTAACAGAATGGAATTTAAGGAACCCATTAGAAGAAACGGTATGAATTTATTAACAAAATTAAGGAACTCAATAACATAATAGTAAAATATATTGTATACAGGAATGTTGAAAGAAGAGGATAATTATTTAAAAATATCCCTTAAATATTACATAGGTAAATTAATTAATAAAAGTAGAAATCGAACGTAGGAAATTTTAACGCCACTTCTTCAGTGTCAAGATATTTTTATTCATCGTACAAGGTATCCTCAATTTTCAAAATTATATTTTTATGTAATTTTGCCTCATTTTGAATTCCACATAATCCATTTTAAAAGTACAGCTGACCATAGACATGCTACATCGAATTTAAATTATTGCAAAGCGTTAATGCCCACGATTTCCATCTGAATCAACTTAGCATCAACCAAATTTCAATTTAATTTCCAGACACAGCCCTTAATTACTCGAAGAAGTTATGAGATCAGTGAAAACGTGGCAATTGGATAACAGATTTCTGGTGACGTAATGACGCTTGCTTCCTTACTTTTCTAATTTCTTTTTACGGAAACGCCTTCCGCGCGCGCTTAACCACTGTAAAACGCGGACAGAAAATGGCTTGCTGTCAGGAGTGAACTCGTTAATGCCTGCCTGCGGGGATTACACGTTTGCAGGTTCGAATGTTAAATGAGCGAGTAACTTCATTCTCCTTTCCGCGATAATGTAAGCATGCAATTCGCTATGTTGAAAGGAAAACGTCAATCTCCCATCGCTCATCGAGAATAGCTCCACATCTTCCTTAAATACCCAACAAACAGGAAAAATAAACAATTGACGTTGCATGAAAAATTGTATAATACTTCAGAACGCTAGAAACACTCTAATTAACTTCCATATAGCAAGTAGCAATGGTTACAAATTCCTCTAACGATCTTGCGATAATGCTCATTTACAATCACCAGTGAGTTCCATTCTTTATTAATGTTCTCTTAATCAAATTACAAAATGTTTCAAATTCCATGTAATTACGCGAGTGCTCGCAAAAAATTAAAGAAGCTTATACTTACGATTCTCCCAAGCACGGTTGCTTTCCTTCCTTCTGGGCAGAGGTCGCGTGACCCGAGGCTACTAATATCATTCAAGGGCCCAGGAATAAATGACACGGAAATTTTCATTACGATACATCTTTCTTCGATCACGTTTACAAATAATATAAAAAAAAACAACTATAAACGTAAGAAACGTTCTCCTTACCGACAGTAGTACTGAACGCATAAATCTAGGGGCCGTGCAGCCGCTCTATCGTATTAACGCTAACGGGAAAAAGTATTTACAATGTGAGTGGACAAGTGCACGCTGACACTTCTGCATGGTACTACCTACAAGATACACCGTAATTGCTCTAGATTCGCAATTGTTAACCGTTTTTCCCTGAACACCGTCGTGTCTGTGAAATTTACCTCTGCTCGAGCTTACAGGCTAATAAATAGGGTCGATAAGCGTAACGAGATTGACAATCATCGATGGAACGTGAGAGAAATTGCTGGCAGGGCTGCCCCCGCAGCACGAACACCTTTTCTTGCGTGCGAAATCTTTCCTCGCGGTCCACGCCTTTCGATTTACGATCTCGTCCGATGGATTTCCACGGGCGCACGTGCACGCACACACATGCGGCCAACTTTCCTTGGGATCGAGTCGTAGGACGCGTTAGATTCGAATCGATTCTCACACTTGCGACAGGGAATGCAAATAGAAAGTTCGTGGCTGCTGAATAGAATGTCTCTGTACGCGGGACCACGCCAATGAAAGTACCATTGGCTCTCTTAGGGCGGTTACGGACCGATCTGGCTTCGGGCGAGCTTGCGAGAGTTGCTGCAACCGTTGCGAAGCAATGCCGATTTCTGTTCTGATGCGCGGTACAGTTAGTAGTGACAGAAACGGTGGTATTAGATTTGGGAGTGTGTTGATGACCAATACTGATAAGAGAATGGTAGTGCAGTTATTATACACGCCTTTACATAATCGTCAGACGAAGACTGTTATTTTTCTGAAAGAAAATAGAAAATAAATGAAGCGAAACACATGCAGTTAGCTGATTTCACTTTACCTAGAGCTCGAATTGGCTTTTTTGCGTTAACAACTGAATACCCTGCACTGTAATTTTCTAAGGAACATGCATCTCGACTGGGGATAACGATACAGTGATCGATGAAAACGCGGAGGGATAAAAAAGAAGCATTTCCGGCTGGTTTATAAATAGAGACACGTAACACGTATGGGTTGTGGTTCGATTTAACTTCGTAATTGATTTCACGATAGTCCGTCATGTTTCTGGCTGGCACTATCATTACGCGATTAATCGTAGCGTCATTATTACGGCTGCAAATGTTTATCCGGTTCGATCCTGCGGATCACTGGTGTTTTGTAATGAAATCAGTCAGTACGTAGGTCGGGTTCGTGTTCGAAATGTTCGCGTGTACACGATGAATAGTCTGGTCATGGCGTGGAATCTGCGCGGTATAGCATGTTACTGAATTGCTATGGTAATATATCTCGTGTACGCGAGCATTGCGTCAGGCCATTGACTTTCACCGGCCGACGATAATCATTCCAGGCGTAAACAATAGAAAAATGGTCTTGGAAATTGGTCTCGGAGCTAGTGCTTCTAATATCGACACGGTTGCAATGCTTGGCGGTCGTAACGACTGCCATGGAAGTGCATAATCCGATTTTCGGATCGAGATCACCACAGAGATAAGTAAAAGTTCCATTTGAGTGAGAATATTTCTATAAATAAGTTATATCATGCAAATTATAAATTTCAAAATTTTCATGAAGGTTTAAATAGTTAGTCAACTGGGAGGTTAGTGGTATCACAGTGTTAGTGTCGATCTGATATCGATGTTTCACAAGATCTTGAAATTGAATGATCGACATTGTCAATATCGTTACGTTTACCCAAGATTATCGTAAATATTTGTAACGCGAGAGAAATTTGGACTGCTTCCTCGTGCACTAAACGCACGATAATCGATTCGTTCCACAGCGTGTTCTGTTTAGCAGAATAGTGGACATTCTCACTGGATTCATACAGAATCTAATGTACATACGTCGTGTAATTAAATCGTTGCCTTACACACATATAAAATAACGGATTCTTCCTTCCTCCGAAAATGTTAACTTCCCCAACGTACCATTTCTCAAGAGTTATTCCAACCCTTGAACCGATGAAAACCTCGCATCCTACACAATTACATCACGTATGTACAAAACACCGTGCAATAATACCAAGAAACGTTTCGTCGAACTGAATAGACCTCCGCAAGAGCTACTTCGAGCACAACTTAATCTCGACAAGCTGCGCCAGTAATAATTTAAAGAAATCTACCAAAAAAACATACATCTCGTAAAACCTTTTTCTCTATTCCAGACAGAGTTCAACGCGTAACTTGGGAATATATCGCACGGCGCACGCTGAATCGCACGCCGGGGCTACAGAGAGCACCATCTCGCCCGGTAATGCGCCGCGTGAGGCCCAACGGCTGAGTTAATGCAAGAAAAGTAATCGTAGGGTGTCCCTGTAAATTTCATACGTAAAGAAAGGACTCACGATCTAAACGGGATCAGTAGCCAGAGGCACTGGCTCGGAGGTACTGATCGATCTGACCTACAGAGAGGGGCGCGCTGGCACCGTTGGCGGACCTCGCGGGTGCAACGTAGTAGAAGGACTGGGGTTGCGTCTGTGACTCGAGTAGCTGAAGCCTGTGCGCCTGCGCCGGCTGAGGTTGCTGTTGCTGCTGCTGCTGCTGTTGTTGCTGCTGGCGTCGTTGCTGCTGGGCGTAGAGCTGCTGGGACTGCTGCAGCAGTTGAGTCTGCTGCTTCCTGTACAGCACCTCTTGAGGCTGGCTGACCGCTGGAGCGGGAGCTGACTGGGCCGCTTGGGTGACGGGCTGCCTGTACAGCGGGGACTGGCGCTGAGGCTGCTGAGGCGGGAGCTGCTGGAGCTGCTGCAGCCCAAGGTAGGGCTGGGGCTGGGCTACGAACGGTTGGAGTTTGTGACTTAGGGTGAAGTCACCCGTGGTTTGGGGTAGTGTCTGATATAGTTGGGTATTGTACTGACCGGTGGAGGGATCGTACACCAGCTCCGACTGGTAGATGGGGTCTGCGGCGGAGGCGGTGATCGAAGCTTGACTCGGCAATTTTACTTGCGCCGATTGGGGCGACGGTTGCACGGGCTTGGGAGCGGCGGGCACGCCGACGGTGTTCACGTAACGCTCGAGCTCCACGGCAAAGTCGAGGTGAGGCGAGCTAGCTGCCGTGGTAGTGCGCAGATTGGGCGAGACAGTGACTGCCGAGGGGCGGGTGTACGATAACGCTGGACGCTCTGTGCTACTGGGGGAGACGTACTGGGCAGCTACTTGCGCGACGTGCGGTCTGGGGGTGATGGCGACGGACTGCGGCTTCGGGTGGCGGGTTACTGGGCGGCGGGTGGTCGTTTCGAGGGACTGGTAGGCTGGAGATGCGACTGTCGGTTGGGTGCGAAGAATGGGCGACGATGTAGTCTGATATTGGGTGGTCGACGACGCTAGCCTGTAGAGACCAGGTCTGGCGGATGGTGTCTGCTCGTAGAGAGCTGATGTTGGGGTCACTGCGGCGTAGGACTGTTGCTGAGGCGTTCTGTACGCGGGTTGTCTCAACTGCGACGGTTTAGCGTAGTCTTCCTCGCTCAACTCCTGACTGGCGTCATCGTCCAGTTGGTACTGCGTCTGGAAGATCGTCGTGGGTGCTCGGGTGGTGGGTTGCTGATAGGTTGGTCTCACTGGCCGCGGCACTGGCCTGACTGACGGATAGTTGGCTGGCCCAGAGAGATCGTCGTCCTCTTGCTTCTCCGGCAAGTCGTCTTCATCTTCCTTCGGCGCGTTTGGATCGCAGGGGTTGCCGGACACGTAGGTGAACTCCCTTTTGTTGCCGTCAGGATCGATGTAACCGTACTTGCCGCGTACCACGCAATCAGTTCCGCGCGTTTCCTCTTTGAACGAGCCGTCTGCTGCCTCGTAGCCGAACGTGAACGATCCGTCGTCGTTCACCTTGTTGTAATTGCGGATGGTCTGTACCGGTGGCGGTTTCGGCGAGTGCAGAGCGTCCTTCGAACGCGGCGAAGGAAGAGCACGCGTGCGCGGTTGGTAGACCGCTGGATTGTAGTCGTCCTCAGCCGCTTGGCTGTCCTCTTCTTCGTAGTAAACCTGCGGCTCAGCTATGCGCTGTCGGAGCTCTACACGCTTCGCTTCCGTCAGCAGCAGGAAGCATGCTAGGATCACCTGAAAACGGGAATTCCACAGTTGAAATTTGTCATCTTGGAACAACACAATCAGTCGCCTGAACCCAATCCTATTTAGTAATAATCACTCAGTATTGAAAATTTAAACGTTCCTAACTATTTCCTTAAAGCATTCCTCTTTACAACATAACAGTTTCTGCCAAAGCTATCTTAAGTCTCACCTTCTTTCAAATTAAAAACAAACCTGTACATTATACCTTCAATAATTAAAACAGGATTCAATATTCAAAATATTAACGACAGAAATTTTTACAAAATGTTACAACACAAATCCAATTCAATCCCTTTCACATCCCCAGCTGCCACCTTTCCAGATACGACCACGTTGCATGCTCTACAACGTCGCAATTTCAATAATTACCGTCAAAACAACGCACCTAATGGAACGCCTTGCTTTATTACAGTCATCAGGCTGTCAGCCTATTAGTATAATTGCAATCAGCACACACTCCGTTATGCAATCGCACGCACCGCGCGTAGCGGCGAGAAATTCGTTTGCAATTGGCATAGGGAGCAAGTGGAAGCGGTCGTCGCGTGCCAGACTCTCCAGACGGCTATGCCGATGGCTCGATCGCGCTCGAGGAGGGAAATGGCCTCCGTCACGTCATAGGAGTAATCGAAATTGCCGGATTAGCGATAGAATGTCGGCAGACCAGCCAGTTAGTCCAGTTTCCAGCCACGAAACCGGATCTGCATCGGTTTATAGTCAATAGGAAGCAGAAGATGGCGAGGAGAGAGCGTGTTTCGCGGATCGGTGAACCCGAGTACGAGCGAATGGTATGTACGGCAAAATTCCTTATCGTTCGCTGGAGGCAGGCTTAACGTTGCCGACCGTTAATGTGTACACCGCCCGGCTGTGTACAGCGAGGAAGGAAAGTGTTGAGGCCGCGTTGGTGAAATGTTACGATTCGCGGATTTACCGGCGCTCGATGTAATCTGCCTTTATTACGAGAGAAAAATACTAGTGAAATATCGTTTTATTATGTAAAGCTCTAGAGGCGCACTAAATGGTTACGAAGGCTGTAGTTTGAGTGGTAATGTTAAATTCACTTTCTTTCTGGCTTCTATTAAGGTTGTTTTCTTCTGCGAAACTTGCGAGTTTCGTGTGGTTAACAAACGAGGGGCCTTGTTTATCACGCTTGGAGAGTCGTTACGTTTCTCTCGATGCTCTTGCACTAATAAACCGCGCGGTTTTATAGCAGCGCCGTGGCTGTATGATATCGGAAACCGCAGTGCTATTACTGCTGATCGGTAGGAAACGTATCAGGGTCGAAAGAATTTCAGACATTTCTACTCGTGAGAAATCATATCGCCGCGGAACGTGGAAAGTTTTGATTTACCGCACGATGGAATTGTGCAACCAGGATACTAAATTTCCAGGAACAAGATCATGATTTTTGCAGCACGCTGTTCGATATAAACGTGAGAACAAAGGTGTGATAAATATGTCCATGCGGGCGGTAGATGGGGCGGGTGTTTTGCAATCCACTTGATTCACGTCAGAAAGTGAGTATCGATAAATTAAACTACCACCCCCAGAATCTACATGTTTTATAAATGAAACTATCAACCAAACTCTCTAATATACTTCGAGGGGTTAGACCAACTTGGCCAGCTCAAGAAATACCTCATCTTTGGGAATTTATTTTTAAGTGACAAAAATACTTTTTTCGATTAAAATTCTTCAATAAAGGTAAGGACAATTTTTTTCAAGCTTTCCTTAAAAGCAAATATCGCGGAGAATGTAGTTTAGAAGCTACTGTAAAAATTTCAAGTGAATCGAATAAAATTTTTTCAATTGGTGCTGCAGGCCAATTTGAAAAATATGGTTCCGAGAAAAATGCGTTTGAAGTGCCATTTTGGAAAAAAGAAAAGAAAAGAAAATTGCTTGTAACTACTTAAGATGTATATAATAAAGACGTTTAAACAGATTATCGACTTATTTCTTTGTTTACCCACAATTGTCAAAGCTACACTACGTTTTTGTGCCATTAGAATGGTGTTACTTCTTAAGACACCAAATCCAATCATTCTCACAATCCACCATAGATATTCTAAAAATCCCTCGAAATAATTACCTACATATCTCGAACGCTACATGTCTACAATAAACAAGACGAATGCTACAATCATCCTTTCACAGGAAACGAGCATCTCCACTCGCGTGTTCTTCAATTGCATTCTCATTTCCATATCTGATACCTATTTCCATCGATACGGTCGAGTTTCCTTGTAATACTTTTCGTCGCCTCTGATTCATCCTTGAGCGGGCTTTTTCCTATTATGAGCAGGATTTCCCATGCCTGACCGTATGCCCTTACGGCAACTAGACGTGGTCCCGACTTCCGGTAGAGCCGACTCGGTGGGAACACCGCCCCGGCGCACACGTGTTACGTAACAGCAACTTACTCGGCTGACCCGAATACGGGGCGAGGCAGGATTATGGCGGCGTGCTTACCGTGAGAGATTCAGATTCAGAGCGTCGTATCTCGACGGCCGTTTCGCTACGCCGTCGCTTCTGGATCTCCTTGAACCGAGCGGGGAGCAAATGCTCGCGCAAAAGACAACCACGCCTCGCGACGACTCACAGGAAACGCCGCGACTGTCACTTTTAAAACGTTCCCTCGCGGCGAAACGGATTACTAGCTGCTCGGCGACGATCGACTCTAGATCCTTGTAGGATACTTTGATACATCCATCAGGCTTTTGCGGATTTTTGTGGGATGTTTGAGGATGTTGGGGTATACGAAATGAAATTGACGATTAATTTAATTTGTGGATAGTAACTTTGTGGTTCAGAGTTGATTTGAATGTTTTTGGGTGAGGTTTCTTTGATATTTTGTTTGAACTGTGATAGGTGTTTTGGTGCTTTAAATTTGAGAGGGTGTTCCTCAGAGGATGTAGTACTCTTGGTATCACTCTGGTCTAAAAAGCTGGAAATGGTTTTTGAAGCAACTTCAAAATTCACAGATTTGTTTTCAATTTTCAGCTCAGTGGTACCATAAATTCATTCCCTTCCGTTATCATCATGGCTAACAGAATTCCTGCAATGCTCGTTACAATAATTGCAAAGAACAATTTCTCGAACTCTATCCCTCGACTAAAATAACAGCAGGTTCGACCTGCACGAAACACAGTCCTTTCAACTATCACTTTCAACGGTTATGCAGAGTCTGTGGAGCCAATAACAGGGATTTTCGTTGCTCGTAATTGTCGTGCGATCCTCTTCCTCCTCCTTTCATCGGTATAATTTCCCTTTTCCCTTACGAGCGTACTATTTTTCTCGTTACGCCCGCCTAAATTCCTGTACCGTGTTTTCCTCGATTGTTTCGCCGCGAATCTCAGTCCGTTCAACTTTCGAACGTCCTTAAGGAGAACGAGAACACGCGCAAAAAGCGACGATCATTTTTCAGGCTCCGCGCCGTGTTCATATATTTATCGAACGTGTAACACGGATTCCGCGGCGTCCACGCGGGCTCTATCGAGTTTCCGTTACGTAGAAACGATATCGACGGTATACAATTACGCGATGCCCTGTTTCGGTATGCCACGGGTGCAGGGAGCCGGCGTGGAAACGACGTAACAAGAAAATTCTTGCATAAAACCGCGCCGCACGCCTTCGAGGGGCGCGTAGAAAGCGACGCCGATTTAATTACCGCGTCTAACGTTTATGCATTCCAGGAAGGTTACGTTTATGAAATAATAGACCCGACACGAAGCAGTTTCTAGGCTTATTCGACCACTTGTTGCACCCCTCTTCGCCTCTAAACGCTTTCTACTTCGCAAAATATACTGGAAGCTTTCGTCTATCCACAATATTCAAAAGCCGATTACACTCTCCATTAATTCTCCACAATGGCTGCGTTCTAACGCTCGCAAATCTCCTTCAATTATTGGAAAAATCGAAGACCATACACAGAGCTACTCTCATACTTTTACACGAATCGTTAAAAAATATAGAAAAATGTAGAAGTTTCTCAAAGCACCCCAGAAGCCTGATATCTGACAATACATGACCCATGCCCCAGCGAGTTTGTTAAACTTCAACAACGTGCAAAGAGGGTGAAACAAATCAGATTACAGTATAAAAGCGAACCAAAGAATTTTCATTTCTTACACCAACGAATTTGAGCGTGCAACACAAAACCATTATCTTACCAAAGTCACTAGAACCTTGGCTCTCTGAACAGAACTCAATAAAAATTTTCATCCTGGCATTAAACACTGCATTCTTAGATTTTAACGAAGTAGAACAGATCGCTATGTCGCCATTCCGTGGGGTCTTCGAATGAGAACGGATCGTGCGTCGACAGCGATACCATCGACTTCGATGTCTCGATCGATGGTGGGCGCGCAGCCGCGGGAATATTCGAGACGCCTTTGGCACACGGCTTGTCCTTGAGGCAGGGTGGTACGTCGTTACGGGACTTTCGAACGATACGGTATGCATCATGCTTTGCGAGCGTGAGCAGATTAATTCGACCAGTGGCAAAACGCCGCTATCCTTCCTGACGAAACGCGACGAACGGAACGCGTTTCGTCAGCACTCGGGGAATCGAAGGTCACCGAAAGATCTGACCACTGGGTCACGGACCCTCCTCTGTTTGCGAGCGAAAGTGATTGAAAGGGGAATAAAAATAATGCCTCGGGTGTGCTGAATAGCGTCAGGAATTTCGCATTTGAAAGTTCCGATTCGGCTGCTCGCGGTGGTGTGATTTATGTGCCGCTGTCACGCTGTATTTCGCCGAGTTTTGTTCCACGATGGACGTAACGCGAAACGGTTATAGAATCCTGTGGAATGTAATGGAAATGAGTAGGTAATTAGTGTCACGTGGTTTTGTAGTTGGTTTACATTATTTAGAACGAACGAGCCGTAAGCTAAATTCGATAAGGTAGCTCCACTAAGCTGTTTATATTATATTGCAGAAGGTCTGTCCTCAGACGTTAACGACTACTGAAAGTCGGTGCTATTCATAGTACCCTTTCTTCAGCAGCGTGAAAGGATCACCTTCGCGAAACACACTTTTCCTTTTTACGAACCACTTATGAAACTCGCGCTGAGTTGATCTACCAAAAGGTACCGTTTAACCGATGAAGCAATCGATGATCCTAAAACCCACCTAAAACCAACACGCTTCATTTATCGCTCCGTTGAATCCAGAACACTTCTTGCGCCTCGAAAAACAAATTGATCTCTTTAACAAGGAACATAAATAAAACAACCATGCTAAAGAAACACCACCAAGCAATCTACTGAAAAAGTAACATTCACCTGGATCGCTGAAACCCATTTAAACACAACTAAGCTCAATCAACTATCAAACCCCTTGGAACTGCCATTCCTAAACAGAGGATAATCAAGACCAGGTACAGAAGGATCACTAACGAAACTAAGTAGCCAGGAAGGATCTAATTTTGTCCCCTTTTCCTCGTTATTGATCCAATCATCGAGGGGGCTCGATTGTAGCCGCACGGAACCGGCATCGCTGGCCACTCCGTGGTCATTACGGAGAACGGGGCCCACTAGCCACGATAGCCTGGTCCACTGGAAGCGTGTACAGTCTAATGACTCTCCATCTGGTCTGGAAAATCGTGACGCCGCGGCCGGGCTCCGTAATCACCGTTGGAGCATACCAGTCACATACAGTGAGAGGCACGGACACATTCGGTCGATCTGGTTGGAAGGAATCGGGCCTACCACGCCTTGTCTAGCCCTCTAGCTGCGACTTTCCAGAGAAAGGAAGAACAGCACTGCCGCGTAAACCTGTCTCGCTTTAAAATACTCCTACGAAAGTAAGCGTTACGGAGGCGGTCCGCCTGGCTGCACGCAGACGTCCCCACGATTCCCTCGGAATCGCGCTTGCTGCACAATTCCGCAGCGGAAAAATGGGTCGAAACGATATCAATAGCAACAGGGAACGTTGCGGTTGCTTGAGGACAATCGAGTTCACGCTTGGCATTTCGCAATTGGAACTCCAGGGGACGTGGACGATGGCTTTACACAGTGGTGGAAGTTCAAGTTTCCGGTTGCTTTGGAGGAATTCAGGTTGGAAGTGTAAAATGGATTATCATCTTCGAAATTGGGATATTTGATTACTCCTGTGTTTAACGGGGATTTTCAAAAGGGATCTCTTAAATATTGAGTCGATGAAAAAGTTCCTTCTGTTAGGTATGCGAAAATGTCTCTTCTTATTACACCTACTTGTAGTTTTGTCAAGGAAGTAGCAAAAGGCCATAGATAGCCTAGGAAAATACTTTGATTAAGGAAGTTTCTAATATATTTTTACTTTTAAAAAAGACTTTGGTAGAATAAAGGGAACGAACTTTTGCAGTGACCTAATATTTTCAATGTGGGTATGAGTTTGAATGAGTTCCAAGTCTCGGAAATCGTTTAATATTTTATAGTATAGTAGTGGAGTCATGGCTTGGCATTGTTATATAGTCCTGATTTCTAGCATTATATTTACAGATGGAGAAAGAGCGCAGTGTTGGTTCGGTCGACCCGTTCCAGGCTACTCTTTCGAAAGTAAAAGTAAGCTTGTTGTTTGAGGGAGGCGGTAGCTGGAAGCGGCGTTCCTATTTGCTACAATTACTTCAATTTATTTCCGTTACCTATGCATCGAAGTACAGAGAGGGGGGAAAGATTACTGAAAGTTCAAAGAGTCAGCGATTGCTTCGCAACCACCTTTGGAACTGATGTGTCACTCGACGAATCCAATTCTTAACTCCATCGTCCACTCTATATTTGCATCATTTCTATAAGTCAAACAACAAAATTTTCCATCAACATCGTGGGATCAGGATCGCTGGAAGATATTTCTCTGGATCTAATGATTTTCTGGCCCGATGTTATCGCGGCAATTGCACGCATCAACTAGCAAACGGCTAGCTTAGAGTGCCGACAAACGATCACTTTCACGGTGAAGGTGAACCGTTGCTTTTAGGGAAAAAATGACGGCAACTAGTCGCATTTTCAGAATCGCGTTCTCTGTTGCAGCAAGCGCTGCGTAACGCGTATCTGATCCAGATACGGTTAGGAGAGCGAGGCGTTTGATTTATATCGTGTTTCAAGGGAGGAAGTAGTTAAAGTGTCTCGTGTAGGCTTTCTTCGCTCGTATTTCCGTAGCGGAAGCTGTCCACGATCGATGATTCGTTTCAGATTAAACCACCTGCTGGCTGACTTTAATTAGTTGACCGACGTAATGAGCGTGCCCACGTACGATTCTTTCTGTGCTCGGCGTTGGTGAATATGGTGCAACTTGTAGCCATTGGTTCTTAAGAAACGTTCGTACGAAGCCAATAGAGAATGAAATTTCTTGTCGAGAAATGCTATTAGAGTGTATGTTCAGGGGCAAAGTATGTTCTACAACCGTAACGTTAGATACGAAGCCTAACTTTTCTGTTTATTTCGGAGTTGGACTGGAGGTCCACCGAATAACGCTTGGGAAGTGGAACAACCACATAATTAGGCGTACGGCGATGCTTCAGTGGAAGAGAACATGATTCAGTGTCCCTTTGAAAGGAATGGAGATTCAAGTTTGACAAAAAATTAAGGAATAACCTTAAAGCACTGAGTTGCATAAAAAATTACACTTCTATAGAAATATTTCTGGATCAGGAACCACATAAGAGAGAGCTCTAAATTAGAGACCTCCGCGGTTCGGCTTTGGTGGAGTTGGTTAGGCGGCTGACCAGTAAGCAGAGGATCCGCAAGATCGTGTGTTCGAGTCCCATCACCCGAGACCCATTTTTCGAAACCTATCCCTACAATATAGAAATATAAACGACAGAAATATTAAAAGAAATCAGCTACAAATAAGAAAACACCAATCCCTCAAGCATTCCTCAAAACAAATCCACATTATCGTCATATAAACGTTATCCAGCGATTGCATATGCATCAGTCAGAAAAGAATTCGCATCCTTCTACACGTCAGAGGGAAACAAACGTGTGGTCGCTGCGTACGACCTTGCTGGTCGAGTTTCTTCTCATGCGTCTAGAAAGCACTGAATCACTGCTCGACTCGCCGCGCACGCAGCTATAAAATAACAAACTCCTACCCACGGTATTAACAGCTCCCTTCGAAACGTCCGCAGGTTATTTTCCACGTAAAAGCGTTTCAATGGAAATGCCGCCATTAGTGTCAACGTCGTAATTCTCGTTCGAACGGGGCGGTTTCGATGCACACGGAGATATACGACAGAGGAGCCGCGGGTACAGCGACAGGTGAATAACGGAGCCGGTGTATCTCGAGATCTATGGATCCGACTTGGACGTGATAGAGGATGCAAGATGACGCGTATGTCCTCCCGTTTCCCGGCAGAATGTATCCGCCGGAAGCGAGACAGATGTGAAAGGGTGCGCCCGCGAGTCCGCTGTGCGGCGGTGATTGTTCGTCGCGTAAGGTCGAGACGAACGTTCGAAAGTGTAAAGAGCTGAACGTTCCCCAGGCCTGCTAAAATGCACGGGGAAAGAGTGCATAGAGTCTAAATATGGTTTCGCGTAGAGCAAGTGAGAGTGAACGTGACTCATTTCGTATGGGCGTTGAGAACCGAGCATTGGTATGCAGGACCCGCTCTGCCCTTGTCTTCTGAGCGCCGTTCGTCCGCGGCGTCACTCTTCCACTCGCGTTTCCCTTCTTTAAAACAGTTGGAAAACGAGCCAAGGCACTGAAAATCCCCACTGACCATGTACAGTTATTATTGCTTTCGATATGAGCTACGTTTGATGGGTTGCTTTACTATTATTCGAATATCATGCGTTGACGAGGTCTGAGAGGTATTTCTTTCACTTTTTGTCGAAATGTTTGGATTTGGTGTGTTAAATTTATTTTTGTATTTATTTTGAAAGCTGTCTTCTATTTATTCTTAAAGTTTATCTTGTAAGAGATTAGCGAAGCTCAAGTTGCGATTTTCATGAATAATTTCGAGTTTGATTTGAAGTGTAAGATGTGGAGGTTGATTGAAGCGTGGAGTGCCTTTTTTAAGAATAATGTATACCTAGCAACTTTTATTTGAAAATTGTTTTTAGTATCCTCGATATTGGTAGTCTTATTAGTACTTTAGACAATGAATATTTAAAAAGTATCGGTTCAGCAAAATCTTCAAGAAAATACAGTGGCCAACGTACGAATGGGTAACGCAAGAAAACTGGCCTGGTTCTAATGCGATTTATCAAAAGAAGTAAATGTAACGTGACTTGTAGCTCGAGGTTAGCCGTTTCACGAATCGTTTCCCTTATTCCCTGGCAGTCACTGAGAAATGTCAGAAAGGAAGCATAATAACCAGCGAAAAAAACGTTCCTATGTAACGTCGGTTAAGGAAGCATTGGAAAATTAGATACCGTGTGTACGGACTCGTTCTATTAGCGCATTACGAATCAGCCGAGCGTGACCACGTTTAACCCTTGCCTTGGATGCATTTTCACTATTACCAGGCTCTTTCACAGTTTCCCACACTACGTTTTACATTTCGTTTCTCACATTTCTCTGGCTCGAGAGCGTCGAAAATCTGCAGAGACTCACAGGATCCTACTTTTAGTAGCCGATGCACTATTAACCAGCGATGCGTATCTTCCACGACAATGGAAAAGAGATTGGAACCAATTTCTACTTTGAAAGTGAGGCATCTCTACTTTTGTGTTCCGCTTCGAAAGTAGAGCAACGTAGATTTACAGAAATAGCGATGAACAATAGCAATAAATTGGAAATACTATTTTAACTCCTACGTTCCTTGAGTCGTTTTTCCCCAACCGTGCCCTCATTTCATAATTCCTAACTATGACCCAAGGGTCCTTTTTGACCCCCCATGTTTTTATTTGGGAACCCCTCTGACTTCCAGAAAAATATAAGCAAGTTGTTCTTAATATGCGTTTCTCGTTCTTACGAGGGAAGATCCTGAGCACGGAAATTTAAAAAATTCTGAAACTTTGTAAATATGTAGGGAATTTCCTCTTGATTAAAACGCAAAGAATTTCGGATCCCATAGCCTATAACGAAGTTCGCCAATGGAATGACGAAAGCTTCGGGCATGCATACATCATTTAACGTCTAATTAAGTTACAAGATTATTCTGAGGCCCCTAAGGTGAGACGCAAGACCGAGAAAGTCTGCGTTAGACTGTTAATTAGGAGGATTTGTTATCGTCGTACATTTCTGCCGAACACGCCGCGCTATAATGATCCAAAGTTCCTGCGCCGCGGTACATTTCGAGGGGGGACGCGGGAGTCTTCCTGCACACGAAGCATTCTCGCTCTCACTATTCCTGCGGCCCGGCTATCTAATGAGCCCGTTCCTTCGGAGGTGTGCAAAAACGGGAAAGTTCCCCGTTAAAGCGCCGTTTACTGAAAACTGTTACCGTGCCGGCCAGCGTTACACGGATTTCCTAAAGCCACCAATGAGTCGTGAACGCGTGCCAGTCGCAGTTTCAACATTCCCGATTTGTCTGATTCGTTGTTGGTTTAGGACGTGCGCCGCTACGTCCCATTTAATTTAATTACACCCGGTAAGATTAGCCGGGGCCGCGTTTACCAGCGCTGTACACACGCAACGGGCACTATTAGGGCTATTTTGTTAAGCGACCCCGACGATTTTCCTTTCGTTACGAAACGAGGAGAACGACCGTAAACCGAGTTTTAACAACGACTAATTTGTAGCGGATACAGGGGGCGCCAATTTTCCGTGGCCAGGCGATCGTGCCGAGGTAGAGAGCAAGTACCGATGCTGATGACTGTCCGCGAGGAAAGCAACATCTACCCCCGTTGTGCGCGTTAGCCTCGCTTTCGCAACTTATCGTCGGACAGTTTCTCCGTCATTGGTTTCTATCAGGCCGAAACTAGGTCTCACCGAGGACGTGTTCAAAATTCGATGCATCGTTGCTGTGGCGGACACGCGTCGTTTCGAGGTGTGATCAAATGCTTCGATTAATTATTTTGGAGATGGGCTGTGGGGTAGATTCGAGGTGGGATGTTTTGGTCGAGCATAAGTTATTTGTCGAGGATTACTTTTTTAATAACAAAATACGCGTCCGAGTAGTTTACAGGAGAAATATGAGAATAAATGAATTTTTGGAAAAAATTTCGAAGCGTAGAAAAGTATCAGGTTTAGAACTTCATGAAGGTGTTTTAAAAAGGAAGTTTTTAGTGCGTGTACCAGTACAAAGTGATCGTTAAATAATTGCAATGGTTAATGTGTTTTAAGTGCAGGAAATGTTTTCTTTACCGCGAAGGTTTGATGTTGCTACTTGTAGATGCTTTGGGATAATTACTGTTATTACCGGTGGTATTGAGAGTAATAGTTCTGGTAATCATATTTATGAAGATTTATGAGGGTTACTAGTATAAGCTTAAGGAGGCTTTTGAAAGGACTGTTTTCTAGAATTTTTATTTTGTCTTAATAGTGAGATATTTGACATGCACTGTTTAATCTATGAAAATATATATTATACGATATTTAAAAAATCTACGAGTCTTTCTAATTCGTATCGTTCGTGACTAAGCAATCGCTGACAAGGCTACTTAAGTTCACGACAATGAAACTGAACGCTGGTTTACTAAAAAATATACGAAATAACAGGTTTCGCTATAAATTGGTGAAAGTAGCTATAATAAAACACTCTAGGCCAGCGGACTGTTGATCCTCGATCATGCCCATGTTTCCTTTAACAACATTTCTAATGACTTCGCCTAAGCTAGAAGCATTAGTAATTTGGTAAATTAGTAAAGAATTCTCTAGTACCCAACGAAGCAAGTGTCTTAATGAAAGAGGCAATTAAAAATCCCTGTACCATACCTGGAATAAATATTCAGAACAGAATGCAAAAATATTTCTATACAAATATCTGTTTCCCTCATTGAAGAATAATCAAACTTGCTCACAAGTCGAATTAATTAATTAGCCATTCGAATAACTAGGGAACTCGTTATTATTTAATTAGGTACACGCTAGGAACGCTTTCCCCAACAGAAGCTAGCCATATCGAGGCAGAAGAACAAGTAAATTGAACTTGAGTCGCTAATATATTCCTTATAGCTCGAACAAACGCCACAGGTGGAAAAACGGTGAAATTAGAGTTTTACTAGAGTTTCTATGCATGTTTCCGCACAACTGATCGCTTGATCACACGAGAGAAGATCGTAAGTGAAACCTGGAACGACTGAAAATTCCCACAGGAATTAACAAGAGAATGCCCCTCTGAACAAGTAAGGGAAATGCTTTCGTTAATTATGACGAATTTTCTATGAACGGCGACGCATGAGCGCGACAGACGACACAAGGTTTCAACACTTTCGTTGCTCCACATACATACTTGTTAATTCATAACGAAGCCTAGTCACATCACCACGAAGACAGAAATGGAACGGAAATTGGCCAACCTCTTTCTTGTCACTAATAAATAATTAGATTAATTCGTGAAAGAAACAAAGTAGGTATTTTAAAATATCGCATTTAGGTTCTTCAAATTCGATGTTCCTAAATTTAGAAAATTCGGATATTTTTCTTTGCATCAGGTAGATGAAAGTAGCCACAACAAGTAAGACTCTTGTTGAAAATAATAACTGCTGGCTGCACTGTGAGTAGTTACAGCGTGGTGCGTACGAGAAGATGAAGAATGCGTACACGTTTCTACGGGGGCTTTAATGGATTATTGTTTTAACGAGATACGTTGTAACAGAAATTACTCTCTGGTACATGGATGTCTGCAACGATCGTGGGAAGAGTACACCTATTTTTCATTCAATAAAAGCCCTGTGCATCTGAATTATTACACAGGTAAAGGAAATGTACAGTAATTACTGGTATATTAAATATGAGATTGTGATTCATGGTTATTTATAGACTGGGCTACCTTTGTCTGAGAAAAAATTGGATTATTTATCAGAAATGCTTGTAACACTTCCTGAATAAAAACAAATCCTGATTCAAGTAATTTAGAAGATGATACCATTATACTTCTATCCATCTATTGATATAATTAACAATTAAGTAGCAGTTTTATAATATCAAATCAACTGTTAATATTATGAAACACTAGTCTGATTGCTGCCGCTCTCAGGTTAGATTGCAATTAAGTTTTTTCCTATTGGTGAACAGTGGGTGTGACCCGAATAATTTAAACTATTATTTAACATTAATATTCATCCAACGTTATTTACAATGCAAGCACGAAAGACAGTCGAAAGTATTCAGAGCACATTTTGTTGCATAATTTTCGATAGAGGCTAACGCTCGAAATACAACTGCGGTATTGTCTACAAGGCATTGAAGTCACTCCCAGACGACGAATGTGATATTATCTCGAACGCAATATTTAGGAGTTGAGCAGAAAACTATGCACGCGCATGTGTTTTCGAAAAATTGTCACCTAAGGAACCATAATCTCGTGCAAATTTTAAGAATTTTCAGTAGGATCGACCGAGGCGAATCGGATCACTGTGTGTTTGATGGTAAAACAATAATAGTTAAAAATTAGAAAACTAGTTTTGTATTATATATTAGTAACTAGCAGAGTTAAAGCCTCCTTGGCTTTAACATTAATAATAAAAAATAAAACCTGAGAAATCTTTCTTCTACAAGCAAAAAACCAAAAAGTGAAAAATATCCGATTCGCCCCAAACCTTGGGGCTGATTATCAGGAAACCTGTTGTTGACTCAAATTTTTCAAGATACTATCTTATAGGTGTATCCAGACAATTTCGAATGAGTTCGCACTCATACATAAAATTCGAAACAAAAGAATTAAAAAAATTCATATTTACATTAAAAAAAACCGAGCTCATTGTCATTCAATCGCGACAAATCCATCTTAAAAATCACGCATTAAAATAATTCCATCGCTTACTAAGATACGCAGCACTTGCAACACTGAAACATTGAATAAACATACTTCTCCACTAAAAAGCAACAACCATTCACCCCCAAAATTTCATCCACTCTCCAAAACCAATCCACAAGTCCCTCATTTCCCAAAGTGTCATACAAAACTCCCTGAAATGTACACGTGCCCAGCTATTCACCCTCAACTTCTGCGTGCCTTGTCAATGGAACATTACACGGAAGCACGTCGAGACAATGGCTCGCGACCCGTCCTCGCGTGAAAGCCCCCGCGTAGAAAGAGGCGAAATTACAGAAGCCAGTCTACATACCACAGATATAATCCTCATGGTGCACGCGTCGCAGACGAGGAGGGTACGGGCTGCTCGAGGGGAACGATCCTCCGAGAGTTTCACTGAGAGAGTGCAGTCGTATAGTACGCTGCTCGGTCCTTTATAACCTATACGAACGGTTTTGCTGATAGTGGGGGCCCACCGCGGATAGTAACTCCGTCCTCTTCGGCGGCGCGTTACACCCGCAAATTAGACTCCCCGGAGGCCGGGGCACGGCATGGCCATTGCCAAACCGCCGTGCCGCGGGCCTGACATTGCCAAATTGCCGGTGGGTGTGCGTGAACGTAACCTGCATTATGCGAACGCGCGTAGACGCAGCCATGGGACGCGTCCGGCTGTCAT
Source organism: Andrena hattorfiana (assembly GCA_944738655.2). Classification (NCBI taxonomy): domain Eukaryota; kingdom Metazoa; phylum Arthropoda; class Insecta; order Hymenoptera; family Andrenidae; genus Andrena; species Andrena hattorfiana. The sequence continues at coordinate 1,403,057 of OX122894.2, forward strand.
GTCAGCTGGATATAGGTCGAGCTCCGCGCGAGCATCGACACTAGGTGTTTTACAAGCTCGAGCCGACAACGATCTCCTTCGATTCGGCGGGAAACGTTCTCCGTTGTAGGCTGCATTTCGATTCGTGCCTAATGGAATGACGTAACTGGTGGAATGTTTTCGGAGGCACCGTTGGAACGTGACTCTCAGGCGAAACGTTTGCGGAAGATGAATGGGGGTGTAGCTTACGCTTTGCTGGGGTTGTTTGTGGATTTTGGAGGTAGACTTTGGAATAGGGTTGTTTGGTTTCATATGACGTGTGGGAAGGTTTGATGAGCAATTTTGGGTGTTTATTGGAAGATAGAGGAGTTGGTGGTGTGACGTTTTTTTGGAGGTAGTATTTGGAATGTGTGAAGGATGATTGGTGGTATTTTCTAAGAATAAGAAGCCTTCGTTGTTGAACACTTATTAATTATTATATTCTTCTTTGGAAGAGTATCAATATGATTCGTGTAGTTAGTATTTAGATTCGAAGGTAGGAATAATTTACTTAGGGGGGTGATTATTATACATGATTAGTATGAGATATTGTTGCAATTAAAAATTTCTGCAGTCTTCGTCTTGCATTCTAAGTGTATTCAGCTTTCTGACTTTATTATTGTATAATAAAACGTATTGTATATAAAACGTAGAACACATTACTTTACAATAATGCCATTTAATACGCACTCGCAATTGACACTTCAAACGACACGCTCAATTTAAATACCATGCCTAGAGTAGCAATTAAATGGAAGGTTAATGTCACGTCCATTTCAGTGCTAAATATAAATTCCGACCTCGTAATTACAACGTTTGAATCTTTGAGTAAATAATCAAACCATCAGCAAGCTTATTAAAAGAAGGAAGTTCGATACCGCGTTCAACGACTTCGAGGCATTAATTAATCACATTTTAATCGCAACGAATACCCCACGCGTGAGACCCCGGCGATGCTTGTATTAGAAGAAAGTGCGAATGGGATCTGGCGGTTTGATCGTCGACGATACCTGAAGCAGCTTTGAAAATGCTGCATCGTAATTTGAGAGAGTCGTCGGTGTTCCTACTTCGCGCACTGTCCATAAAGCACGTGACGCTTGAAATCTCAGGCTAATTTGACTTTCCCTTATTTCATTGGCCAAGGGATGCACACACAGATCCGCCGCACTTGATCTATTCACTAACTGCGCGCATAATCTAAACACCGAGTACCTTGTCCAATAACTCCACCGGAAGTGGATTCGAATCCATCATATTTAGACAGATTTTAAAATGCATCAAGCTTATGCTCGCGCGCCTAAAACGTACCGCGCGTAAAAACCCTGCTATGCACTGCCTGAAAGTGAAAACAAAAGGAAGTAAACTTTCCCCGCCGGGTATATGTATTTACGATACGTTCCTCGAATTTGATCGAATTTTAAACGAATGGTTCAGCTATCGAACCATCGCTAATATCCCTACAATATCGCGTTTAGAAAGTACCTCCATCATCCGCTTGAACACAGAGGTGTGAGATTATAAAAAGAATGTGCAAAGTAAAAGTGCTAGCACCTTTTAAAGTCCTTTAAAGTCTGCGCTTGATAAAAAGTAAAAAATCCTTTAAAGTGCACTGTACATTCAGAGGAACGATTAGTCAAACATGTTTTCATTTTTGTTGTGATCTCAGATGTGTTGGTACACGGGGAGTAATAGTAATATTAATAAAACACGAAACGCTGGTAAAATGGAATGAAATCGATAACACAAATCACCCGCTTTATCTGTTATGATTTATGTTCCTTCGCGGGGCCGGTTTCTCGGAAGAAAATGCACTTACCTACTTTCATTACCGCGAGAAAGAGGCGACGGTTCCAGCTCACTCTCGGCACCATCAATGGAAAGAAACGAACGGATGCACTGGTGAAGTTTATTTACACTGTGCTTTCCCGTTTCGTTGCTAGCAGGCTTTTAAGATCTCGTTTCTGTTGGGTAGAAAAAGGGGACATAGCTCTGACGCAAGAAAAGTGGAACTTTGCTCTGAATTCTAAATTGTTCTTGCACAAAAAGGTAGAATGCAATTAAGTTTATATTGCAGGAATAATGTGTCCCATTTATTAGTAATGGGTTGGATTTTAACGTTTGAAAATAGTTTAGTTGAATGGGGTAGAGGAATAAGTGAGTAGCCATTTAATGGCCACTCGATAACCACTTTCCTCAGTCTCCAGGATATAAAGATAACTAAACTGCTTTCGTGGAAACTTTCTGGCTTGAAGGATGGAGAAATGAACAGTTAAGATTATGATAATGTATCAGTAGCACGCAATTTTCATAGGATAATAGCTGGAATAATAATAACTGGCCATAGTAAAATAAGTTGATGATTAAAAATAACAGCGCTAAAATATTAATGACTAGATCACCATTAATACATTCAAAACCTACTTAGTAATATATACAAATAATAGATTCTACGCTAACAAGTGTACCAATTAATAAAACAGTAATGCATCAATAACAAAGCATTCGCGACTGTAATAAATTACACCTTTTATACGTTGGTTGATTTGAAATATTATTTTAATAGTATTAACAATTTATCGTCGCAAGATGGTGTTTTAAATCTCAACGATAAAACACTTCTACGTTGCTCAGCTGGCCGTCTTAGAACTTTCGAAGGGGAAAGTTCTTTTCACGTGTCCGTCTTCGCGCTCGCAGCTGCAACACTCGATTTACAATTTCATTAGATATCTTTGTTCCCTTATCTCTGTTTCACCTTCCGGCTTTATACGAATAAAAATTACTCGCCATGCTATTAATGTCTCGAGATCCCCGTTAGAAAATGCAGAAACCCAGAGATCATGTTTGTGTTTATCCAAGCACTTGTTAACTTCATCGAGGGGCAATTTCTCCTTTCGCTTCCAAGCAAATTTCACGCGCATTCATCGCACCCATGTTGCACAATTTATTTTCATCGATCTTGTGAAAAACTTTCTGCCTGCCTCTCAAAAGAAGTCACATCAGAAAGACGAGAGAGACGTTCAACCGAAAACGAGCCCAATCCTTTTTTAGTCCCTTAAGCATTGCTGTTTCGTCACGAAATTATACGGAATGATCAGTGACTGTTGACACAGTGCCTCGCAAAACAGCCGACAGACCGTGCTGAACAAGGTTTCCGCAAACGCACCTTCGTTCCCCAGAAGAAAACGCCGTATCTGACGTGTACCCCCGTTATAGGCCGCCGTTCGTTGGACGAGAGTTGCCAAGACGTTTCAAATCATTTACGCAGAACTGAAATCGACGGGTAGGTCACGACAGCTTGCGTCAACCGATCAACGATTCCAACGATGACGATAAATTCCGGCAAAGTAGGCAGTCCCTGTAACTATGGCCTGGAGTGTTGAAACCCGTGGGCATACTTTGCGTGACTCGCTTAGACGATAACAAACGTCATCCGAACTGCTTCTCCTATCGGGACATCGATGAAATTTCTATCAATTCGACGAGCGATGCCCGCCTGCCAGTTTCACTGCAAAGATGCGAATCCACGATGAGATTTTACATGAGACTTTTCTATTATGAGACAAAAATCACAACAACTAAATGTAAATAATGAAAAATCACGCGAGAGGTGAGATTTTTGAAAATATATCATGAAACTTGTCTCATGAGAGTCTAATTTCATGAAACTAATGAGAAAAACATAATAGAGTAATGAAATAATTGTCTCGTGAGATTAAATTCTCACATGAGACACGATATTTTTGTCTCGTTGTAAGGATTCTTCGTCGTTGACAAAATTACCGGCGCTAGGGCCATTGGAATTGTGCAGTCGCGAAGGAACGCGGAAGAAAGTCGAATTAGTTTTGACGAGTGCAACTTTCTATAGGCTCCGAGTCACTGACACGCGCGTCGATATTATTATACGCTATTGCGCAACCCGCGAATCTTCGTACAAAGTTACACCTGCGAACGTGATGGCGGCAGCCTTGTTGCACAGAAGAAGAAGGTCAATGCACATGGAGTAATGCTCACCTCGCGCAGACGTGCATTATGACACGATCGTTTGGTACAGTGCCAAGACATTTTCCTGCGAGTCGTCCTGTAATCCTTGACGTTTTATTCATACTAATTTAAGGGCGATGTCTGCGCCTATGATGCGTGAGCACGCTATGCAAGTGTTTCGTAAAGTTTCTCGTGGTGCGGATTAATATTGTGGACGATTTTTTGTGGAGTAATGATAAGTACACTGGTGCGTCTTTTATTTCATATTGTTTTGAGGGGAATTGTTAATTTATGAGTTGAAATGGTAAAGGATGTGCGGTAGTGAAAATTTTCAGTGGAAACAAAAAACGCATGTCTGTTCATTTTCTCACTTACATTTGTCACTTTATCTAAAGTTGATCGTTTATCGCTAGGGACTTTCAGCGTATACTATCTTTACAGATTTAAATGAAAATAAAAAGATTAGGACCGTAAGGTTGCTGGTACTCTGATTGTTTTTCACCCCAGCGATAGCCCTAACAGTTCAAATAAATTATTATTAAATAAGTTATATAAATTAAGTATTATAAAATAAGTTAAATAATTTATAACTTTTACCACCACATTCAGCATGGAATCCACATCCTGCTCCCCTAAAAAAAATTATTTTTTATTCTTTTGCCACTTACATGTATCGTTTACCATTTCAACTCTTCAATTCATGTTGGAGTTTATTAATGACATAGGTGTTACAGAGGAATTAGTGGATACAGGTGCTGAAATTTGGAACAATGCTCAAGATTTCGTGAGGCAATACTAAGCGTACCTTACTACCACGGCCAGCGAAATAAAAGTGAATATTCATGCTCTCGAAAAACACAATGGAGCCATATTTAACTTCGAAATCTTCTACATGGAGTGGTACTTTTGTTGAATAAGGCTGTGCGGGCCACGGTACACGCATATTCCTTCGAGTGTCCAGAGAAATGTCGGTGTGGCGACATCGAAGGAAGCGCTGTTGTAGCGTAGAAAACTGTCAAGTTGCAACAAAAGGACGCGCGTGGGAATTGTACGAATTTCGGTGGCGAAGATCTGGGAGATAATAGAGAATTTCGTGTCGCTGCTGAGCTTGTTCGTTGTGCGAGACGGCGGCTGTAAATTCTATTCTTTCGTACGCAGGAATTTCGTCATTTTATGGATCCGGAAAAGTGATGGAAAGATTTGGGAAGAGGGAAAAGCGTGGCTGTACTATTCTTTGTTTTGAAACGTACATTACCTTAGTTTCATTATTTACTTAGGAAAATAGACGTGTATACTTTTCTGATTCTGAAAAGTGGGTGATAATATGATTTTAGCAAAAAAGTAGTTAAATCTAAAGTTTATTCGGGGTTAGAAAATTGGGCTTTGGAAAACGTGAAATTTGGAGAAAAGCCAGTAAATTATATCGAATAGATGCACTGGTTAATTTCAATATGATTGATTTATCTGTAAATATACATTGATTTCTGTGCCTCGCACTTTCTATATCGTAGAGTAAGGCGCAGCTGTTGTGGAACCCACTTTACTCGAATGTATTTCTGGTAGCCGTCGTTGCAGGCTGCGCGCGGAATTCAGGTTGCATTACTGCGATGGTAACTGAGGAGACATAAAATTCGTGAAAGATAAATTTTTGAAAAAGTTGAGGAAACTGAAGTTCAAAGTTTCACATCTTTCACTTACTTCATTTTTATTTTCTCACCTTTAATTTAATATATCTTAGTGTAACTTTATTTTATTTTTATGCAAACTGAAGTAATTAGTTCAAAAGAAGTATTTGCTTGCAACACACGAAGGCTTAGGGTACTTTCAACTCTTGCGTTTCTACCTTTTTACAGAACCCATATTCAGAAATACTCCAACACGAAAACACCAAAAATAGCCTTCCCTGACAATACACACTTCAACCACACTGCGCATGTCAAGAAAAGTGAAATGTCTGTAGGGAACTCTAGAAAGCTCTTCATAGAAACTGTCCTCAGCCTCGTGGGACTCCTGCTGCTTCATAGCCCCAGAAATCTCGATCCATCAACAGCTTAATTGGCATATAATAAACAGAATCGCTACATTACCTTTTACTTCGAAATCTGACGTAACCACGCGGCACCATTGTAGTGTCCAGTCCACATAAACCTTTCTGTGGAACGAACGCGAAGGTCATCGAAATTTCGTAACTGAAATTCCAACGAACATGGTTCCGGTATAACTTGATACAATTAAAGTGAGCCGGTTGCTATGTCGATCATAGAAGGAATAATTCGAAAGGTCGTTCGTTGAAAGCAACTATGCCAGTCAGACCAGTTCAAAAACGGGACTGCTTAGAAAGTTGCAGGGGCCATTTGTCAATATTCACTGGCCCATTCATTAATAAAATTGAAACGTGACCTGCGATCAGAGAGGGCGTCAGAATCATGGGTAAAAACACTTTTAATCCTCATAATCAGATATAAATAGGTTGGCGTTACAGTTACGCGAAGTGTTACGTTGGTCTTACTTTATTCCAATCTAATTACAAATAGTAAGCGTGCTGTATTTATTATGCAGTCCCGCTAGACACGAGATCGAAGACGCGGCTTGACGAAGCGAGGGTTCTCCTCGGAAGAAAAAAAAAATATGTTTACGTTATCCTTCGCGACGCGTGGAAGCTGCACTCCGCAGGATTCAAACCAGCACGGACACCTGCCGTGGATCGTGGAATTTTATTTACAATATCTTTACAATCATTCACGCCACGGTGCAAGCGGTAGAATTCTTACATATGTTTTTCACATTGATCAAGTGGAAACGAGGGTACTCTCACTGCGAGGAATCGGATGCTTTGAAGAATGAAAACCAAACAGTTTCATCAAATAAAATTCATTACGAGCTACATACATAATATGTCCAGTAAGGGCTACATTAAAATTAAGTCGAGATTCCTTGGAATCTTTCACTATACAGAAGTGTTTGATAGAAGAAGGGCGAGAAAATATCGACAGCACAAAGTCTTTCAGTCGCGGCAACAGTACCCTCTGCATCTCCACTCAACAATCGTGTGTTAGCAGAGCTCGCATTAAAAATTCTCTTAACATTTGGTTCCAATGGCAAGGATAGACTCGTGCTATTAGTATTAGAGTAATTACGACTCGGGTAGACAGACAGCGACCTGCTTATTACCGAAATGGAAACCAAGGACGTCCAGCTTATTCCTCTACATCACAAGAATATCTCTTACGAACCGAATCTCCCTAATATCCTCTCCACGATACTCCCTCTCAATATCTCCCCAAACTCTCCACCCTTGCCATTCCATTTCGGTGATAATCGACACGTGATACACGAATCCCAGAGCAGCCCGCCAGAATCGACGGGCCACGCCGCGACCACGTGAAAGAAACGGTACGCCATCGAAGCATCGCGTCTTCGAACGTTATAGAAAGACCAAAACGCGCAGGGGGACACCCTGACGAACACGGAGGGGGGGGGGGACTAGAGGGGCCTAGTAGTAACCGAAGCTGATGTCGTGCAACGGTGGCGAGGATCCCTGAGGCAGAGCGTAATCCCTGGCCAGTTGGTCGAGGATACCGCCGCTCTGGCTGCGCGGCTGTGGCTGGGAGCGGTGCTCCTGAACGGGGGCAGGCGCGAACTGAGCGGGGCCCTGATTGTACAGTTGGGAAGGTGGCGATGGGTCTTCAGCTTGCTGGAGGATCGAAGACTGCCTCGGGTACGCGGGTTGGGGAAGAGCGGCGGCGGGCGTGAAAATGGACGGCTTTGGCAGGGACTGCTGCCTGGGCGCCACCTGCGCGGAGTAGACGGCCTGGGTGTGGGATTGGGGCTGCTGGTAGGCCGATTGGTCGTATTGGATCTGTTGGGGTGCTGGTCGAGGTGCTGGAAGCTGCGCCCTGGCTGCCTGTTGCTGGTACTCGTCCTGGTACCCCTGAGCCTGCAGGGCCTCCTTGCTGGTAGTCTCGTCCACCAGCGTCGGTGGCGCCACGGTGATACCCTCGCCGGCGGGTTGGAAGCCATATTGGTTCGCGCCGTACTCCACTACTCGCACTTTGCCAGTGTCGTCCACGAAACCGTATTTACCCTTCACCTCTCCATTCGGCAGCTTCGTCTCGATCTTGAAGGAGCCATCGCCCCCCTCGAAGCCGTACGTGTAAGAGCCGTCCTCGTTGTGCCTGTTTATCTGCTTCAGGATGGCCACTGGAGTTGGCTTGGGGGTAGTGGGAGCGGCAGCTTGGCGGGACGGCGCCGAGTCCGCGGAGTAGCTGCGGGGGGTCGGATGGGCTGGCCTTGGCGACTCGTACCCGGAGTATTCGTCGACATAGTTGCCACCTGGTTGTTGGTATTGCTGAGCCGATACTGACAGTATGGCAGCCACCAGTGATATTACCTGAGGAAGTGGAGATAAGTGTTATTCTGGGTGTAGTGTATAGTGGGTGATATAAACGCGACATGGACACCGTAGATTATGTACAATCAATCCTACGGTAATCTCATTGCTGTGGAAATTGGATTTATTAGAAATCTTCTAATCACCGACTGCCGTCGAGAATGTTACGTGCGTCGTTCGATCACCGATACTATCGTTCCCGGTTACTTTCTCTGTCTCTAATCGATTACAATTAGCGGTCGTGAAAATTACGACTGCAATTACTAAGTGACTCCCGCTTCCGCGGTTTATTTCTTCAGGATATCGGTAACGTTTCCCGGAAAAATTGAATTAGAGCTTTCTAAGGGCTGACATTAATGGCTCCAGACTGTCGAGACAAGTCTCGAAATTTTCCATTTTTACTTGAAGTTTGAATGCGCGCAATTTTGTTAAATTTTGACTTACGTGGCTAATTCTGACACCTGCGATAGTGGTACTTATAATGATTAAGAATCAGTTTGGTTTTTTTGTTTCAGATAAGTCTGTGAGCTGAAATCACTCCTGCCGTCTTTTCAAAGGCGCGATTTTTAACTCCAGATAACATTGAAAAAAAACACAATTAAAAGTGTATTTAAAAAATTAATAAATGCAAAAAAGTTTGACAATGTTATCCATTGTATTCACTGAGAAAAAAAACCCTGAATGTTGCCGAATTTTGCGGCGTGATTACCAGAATGACCCCTTAAGTAACCACTACAATTACATAGTACATAAGTCTTGAGCGGCAATCTCCCCTGAAAAGTACTTCGACCAATTAAATTCGCGTGTGATGTGCATCATCCTTATACAATTAACAAGCTCTGTTCATTCAGGGAAGATTTTCGACCGTTCATATCTGAAATTCGTGCGTCTTGCGATTCACGACGGTGCACGGCGGCTACGAGCGCTATAAATTTAATCGCCCCGCGGTCAGCGTCGCGTAAAGTGTTAATCTCGATGCTTCATAAAACGTAATTGCTCGCGGAAAGGTCCGCGAGCAGTGATGCATGACCCTCCGTTGTTACCAGAGCCTTAACCGCCAGACGTGACTTTATTACACCACGTCCCGGGGACAACCACAGTCGAAGGATACCGGATTCTTGATCGCCAGGTAGCAGATTACGCGGTAAAAGTCTCCTTAGCCGAGCCGAGCCACGCGATAAAAGCGTATACGCCAGCTGGCTAATCTGCGTCGCGCGGGCATGCGCGGTCCACTAAATAACCGGCGGACGAAAAGTCGACGGGCATTCTTACGCGGGCTTCCATCTGCGCCAACGGGTTTCCTGTTGTTCCGCCCGAACGGCCACGAACGGTTTCTACCGCCACGCGCTCTGACCGACATAATTCTCGAGCGTGTTCCTGCTCGGCAGGGATCATTACATAATGCCGTTTCGTCGGGCGAGTAGGCGTCAAGGAAAATAAAAGTCTACAACGGCCGACGCGCCGCGCGGCGCGCCACTTTCAGAATTTCACGAAACGCGGAAAGGACTTTGTTAAGTAACGCTTTTAAATCTCGCGCGCATGCAATGAGTTGCACAACCGTAACCGTAATTCATCTGCGACGCGCTGGATAAGTATCTGCTACCCATCTCCCGGCCTAATGAAACTTCTCCACGCCCGTTACATCGCTCGATTCTAGATCGAACCAACGCGCGACCTTTGACGGCTACATAGACCGAGCTGTGGACCACCGAACTCTGTCAAGCCTGGACATAGCTCCAGGTCCAGTCGCGGTGCACCAGTCAGGATGCACAAGTCACAAGCACAGTTCGAGACAGAAACGAGCACATCACACGCGGGGCCACGTCTCCAGGTGGCCCATCGACGGCGCAGGCGGCGAGGGAGCACGTTGACACGTCGATCGTGCGACAACCGCGGAGGATGACGCTCGATGTATTAGAAGTGGGGTGATGAGATTCGCGAAGGGCTCGATAATAAGAACGATGACGATGATGGCGCACTGAATACGTACCGTCGCGACGGTGTGCATTGTGTTCCAGGTGGTGAGTTGTGTTAGTGTGTGTGAATGTAAGTAGGCAGCGAGGCTAGAGTACCAGCGGTTGCTCGAACTGAGGCCCTCATATACCTTACTGGGGTCCCCCGTTCCTACCCCCCTCTTGCCATCTACGCTCCTGTTAGCTCTGGGGGACTTTCACTATCTATTCGACTCCTGTTCATACGGCCGCCTTGTCTTGTTACAGCACCTTATATCCCCTAAATGTTCCCCACCAGTCTGCCCCGGTTTCTCGGAAATCTGGAAAATCGACCGGCTGGACCGATGAACCACTTTTGACGCCGCGCAGGTTTTTAACGGCTAAACGAGGCGCGCATTCCTCGCCGATCGGCCGTGCACCTCGGACAGGTGGAGAAGATTTGCGCGGGGCTCCGAGTCGAATTTCGATTTGGAGATGCTCGTTCATTGGCAGATGGCGGGCGTTGATAAGGAATGCAAGCGTGAAAATGTTTGGAGGGGGCTGGTTGCGAAAGGCGTTTGTAATGCTTCTTTTCGAGCTGGCCTCTTGATTTAACGAAATTACTAGGCTCGCGGTTACGTTGTGCAATTAATCGAAGCGTTGGATTGTTCTGTGGGCACCGGCTGCCGTGGGTGGCCGGTAATGAGGATCGGGCTAGGCGTATGGAGGTTTCGGCTGATGGAATGGATCTAATTCGTACACGTGCCCTCTTGTGTTACCTCATTGCTGTAACGCGTATACGGCGCACGTCGCCCGGCAGGTTGTTCCAGTTTCTAGTGACTCTTGAAAATCATTCTAATGTTCCCGATCGGACCGCCGATCTAGCGCTGATGAATTTTTATTGTCCGCCGTGAACCTTTCACTGTATCCCCGATTCTTGGTCGTAACGGTCACCACGTGTGTTTCATTAGGGCAATTTATTACTGTTCAAATTCGCTGGTTCGAGGGGAGAAGGAATTATTTTACATGCCTGCTACATCATTTTTATGTTTCACTCGGCTCGTTGTGTTCTGAAGAAACGGCATTTTAGAGATATAGTTACTAATGACCCAGTAGTCGCGATTCTTTTTATTGAAACAGAGCAAGTATGTTGTGTACTTTCACTATTGATTAATGAAGTAATTTCTTAATCTCAATACGCGTGGTATGGTTCTATTTTACAGTTAATAATGCTCTGAGACAGCACAGAATTATTGTGTAATTTGTGTGGAATTTGTGGCATTTTTATTTTTTTTTATTAATTGTAGAAAATTCTTATTTGTACCTTTTTGTCATATCGTCACGTTTCTATGTAGATTAATTCCACGAATATATATATTTATAATGGAAGTGGTAAAACTGGATAAGTTAGCGAGCCTACATCACCTATAGCAAATTATTCAGTGGAAATTTCAACCGTGCACTGTGGAATATTTTTCATCGACGTTGGATAAGTCTCTAAAAATAAGCAAAATAGTAAACTCGAATTAGAGGCAAGTGCATTCGTTAAATTATTTTCTTCAACGCCTACGTACTACATATATAATATTTCAGTTACGTGACCTCAATATCCACATCACTGCCTTTACATAATAATTTCACCTTAGGAACTCGCAGTGAAACAGTTTCGCGTGTTGAACTTAATTTAATCCGTTGATCTAGCTTTGCTACTGTGCTCGTATCTATACACACATGTGGAATCATTAAAACTTCTACGATTGATCTTTTTGAAAACGCAACGATGAAAACACAGCTAATAATAACTGTTTCGTCAACTTATCCTTTAGTACCCTGCACAATTACAATCTAATTATTTCTGAACACTTCTACCATAACTTGCAACAAATCATTACATAAGAAACGTTCACCTTCCACACCCCGAACAACCATTTCCCCATTTTTAATTTCCACTTCTACATTTTACACTGACCCAACCAGCAACACCTGAAAAGTTTATTGCTTTCGTTACCATTAAAACAAATTAACGCAAAGTTACTATAGAATTTAATCCGTGCTCCAATTTGTTACAGATGTACTTGAACGTAAATAATTGAAAGGTAAAACACTGTGCGATATGTATTCAGACTGGGCGCGAGGAACATGCAGATATAATGTTCCCGTTGCTTCGTATTAACGTATTTGTTGCAGGCAGTAATCGTTTGTCCTTGGGAGGCGAAAAACTTTCAAAGTTCAAATGTCAGACTTGAATTACCGTTACAGACACTGTTGCCTATGTCTAATCACCTTGCAGTTAACTGATAACGATCCCTCTTCGCTGGGAAGCGATTATTCTCGAAGTGCAATAATTCGAGCAGAGATGAAGGAGAAATTAAGTCCGCTGAGTCTGACAGTGTTTTATAAACCACGTAATCTACAACATAATTCTTCGGAATACGGATAGACAGCTTTGTCGGCCACTGGACTGGTCGCGCGCTTATGGAGTAGAATGAGACAGTGCAAACCAGCCAGCACGCGCTTAAATCTCTAATTATAGCACTGCCCGCGACTTTACTTTCGGTGACGTAACAATAATTGCGTCAATTAAATAACCTTTATATAATTAATTTAAATAGTTGAAATGGTCTCTGGAGGACAAAGCGCAGTTTACTTATTGAAGACAGACTTGGATCCATCAGGAGGTTCAAATTGCCTGTGATTATGATAACTCGCATCACTCTGATTATGGCTGGTAACAAGCAAGCAGTGTCGAAGAAGCTTCTGCTAATTTCTTGCAATTCTTAATAATTAGAAATATCCTGAATGTTCCATCTGTTTCTATATTTTTATATTATTCGGTTGAATTAAATTTCGTCTCAAAATTGAATTGACAGAAGAAACGAAAAAGGAAAGAAGCTTATTTTGGCCCAAATTATATTTTCGAATTCATCGCCTGTTTCCTGGATCCCCGAAATGACCATTATACATTTTAAAGTGTTTGCAGCGAAACCAAAAGGAAGTCTTGAAAAGGGTCAACTGCCACATTTATTTCTGGACTCCGCAGCTAAAAATCTGCAGCGTGCCCGGGGAGAAGGGAAAAGGAGAGCATCGATTCCCTTACTTGTTACCTTGAAACTGACCGAAGGCAAGGCTGAACAGCGATTCGGTAAAACGGTGCACGGCCTTTGGAATCTCGTCGAGCACTCGGCGTTTTCACTGGACTTTTGCGAAACGCCCAAGCCGGCTGTCTCGGTTTCCGTCGTAAAATTAGCGGGGGATCGACATTTCGTTACTTTCTATCGGGCACATTACTTGGTCGACTTGCAACCAATGGGTATTTCGTACCTCCAGTGTCTAACTTCTGCAACTCTCTTCGAGCATGCGAATCCTACGCATTAATATTTCCGCCGTTCTCGTTGCAATAGAGAGAAATTATTTATTAACGTTAATAAGCGGGTGAACACGAATCTTTGCTTTTAATGTACATACATTTGATGGGGAAGGAATCTTGATATTTTTTTGTTCCTGATACATATAATTGAGGATTAATATTTTTCTATTGATGAGAGGAATTAAATACTATATTGATGTAACCTAATCTGTAGCTAATCCTACAAAATTTATAAATCATGAAAGGAGAGTATAAAGTTCAAGAAACAATGACGTGAACTTTGATCATTGCAATAATTAGAATCCAAGTGGAAGACTTATAAATACTACATTAAACTATAAATATGAATTACTTTAATCAGAAGGCAGGATTAAAACCAGTTACGTAGAAAGCCAAGCCCAAGACCTGAACAAATACCTCGCAACTTTTGGTGTCTTTTTATGTCTAATCACCTTTTCACACTAGTATTTCGAACACATTCGCACATTTCCTATCTTTCTGTGTGCTTCGTAATGAAACAGAGTCTCTGCTACGTGAATACCTATATCCAGAATGCCAGACGACGATCCGCAGAAGTCTTGAGGATCCGCGGTGCATGCAACAAAGATCGGCCTCGATTGCGATTCCCACGCGAATTTCATGCGTGACTCGCTCGAATCCATTCACGGCTCCCATATTAATTATAACGAACGCACAATTGTATTACGTGGCCGCAGCGGACGTAGGAATAATTGCCTCGCTCCCAGAAATGACAATCTTTCGCTTCCTCCTGGTGCAACGGAGTAATTGCACCGCCAAGGTCCGTCCATCGACACCGTTCGTCGCAATCTTCCATCGAGGCGTGCGGCTCGTGATTAAGGGTCGCGATAATTACCCGCCAACGACCCAGATTACGTCCCGGCGCGAGTTCGGCTCGTCGATGATCGCGATGTGCCCTCAATGCCAGACGGTGAAAGGGAAATCGGGTCGGTGGATTTCGTGTGTCCATCGAGAATCGAGCGTGTCGATGCCTTCCAGACGTTTACAGAGCGTCGAAATACGTAACCGGTTGCTTTTCGGTTGCTGTTCCGAGGCGGTAATACTCGGCCGAACGAAATGCGTAACCGGTTGCTTCTCGATTTCTGCTCGGTAGCTGCAACTTCGATTACGGACGACGTAATCGGCTGCTTTTCGATTTCTACTTGTTGGATACAATGTCGAGGTGGTTGGAAACGATTGGGATGCTAGAACTGTTGGAAAAATTAGAATTATTCAGGATTATTTGTTTAGAAAGTGAATTCATTGAATTTGATTAATGAAGCTATTAAAATTGCTATTATGATGTTTTAAGCAGGACTACTTATGAGTGATAAATCGTCATCTTCGTGTTGGTGGTCCATTCTGGGAAATCCTATTGTGATAGAACACAATTCAAAAATTGGAGTGACGTCAGGGGATATATCAAGCCTTCTCAGTTGCGCAATAACCAGTTTCGGACGTGATTTGGAGCGGAAACGTTGCTGGCGATATACAGGGTGATCTTCCCGCGTCTGGACTCAAAGACATGCCGCCCGGTACCCCGTGGCGAAAACAACACCTCGAGATGGCATACCGAGTGTTATGGCTTGCGACTCACGAAGGGGCTGACATACCCATTAAGACGTGAGAAGAACGACGTAATTCGGACTATGATGAAGGAAATAAAATGAAAAATCAATTTGCATACTCTCCAGCTAAATTCTTTAAAAAAAAAATTAAAACCGACTTCAAAAAAATAAAAATGCACTAGAAAGAAAAAATATTTAAATTAACTATTACAGAAAATAATGTGTAATTAAATACACAATTATATTTTAATCGTAATTTGTAATTAGATTACGTTTTGCCTCATTCTGTCATCGTAGGGTGTTATTTTCGCCACGAGATGCAGGGCGGTATCTCTTTGAGTCCAGTCGCGTTAGGATCACCCTGTAGAAGCTTCCGGTAGGATCCGAGAGAACGATCCAGAGTGTTTCAACACGAGGTCTATAGAACTATATGACTTATTGGAAGGTATGCAAGGTCAACCCGAACTGCAGTCTTGCCTTTCACGTGTCACTCTCTTTGGGAATAGAGACACGCCATAAAATAGCATTTCGTATGAGAAGTACTGTAGGGTCGAATTAAATTCCTCGCGGGATATAGTTCTCTACTAGTATTCCTGGAAATCTCTATACATAATTTAACGTTCAGAGGTGTCGAAGACATTGGCAATGATTCAGGAAACTGTTTCGTTGGTCATCTACTTTGCATCAATGGCAACGGGCTCACGCGTCATTTGAATAATTAATGAAATCACTGGCGTGCTTTGTTGATTAGCAATTCTTCGCGCATGCATCGTGCTCTAGTTGCAACAGAACTCAAGAGCAACTTTTTAATAGAAATTAAAGGTCATAGAATTAGTCAGCGGCTGAGACCACTCACTTCTTGATCAACTAGACTATTGACCATCTCTACCTAATTGATAATAATTAACTTTGACCATTGTTTAGTGCTCTTTAAAATTAGTCTGTAGCAATCGAAATCTGTTACAGAGAAGTTAATAAAGTAATCTGTTTGTATTTGTGTTTCTGCATCGCGATTTTTCATTTTTAAATGTTTTAAACGATCTCCATGAATCACGTGAAATATTTCCACAGATTTCACAAGCCTCGGCAGTTTTTCACGCGTTTTAGTTTCGCGATAAAGGAAGGTTACATTGTGTAACCATAAATGCATTATACTTTTTGATCAGATCATGTAAAGTCGAGTTCATTGGTATGGATGCCGAGCCTGTTATTTTACCATTTCAAAGGCATACTGTACCAATTCTTTAGTTTTTTATTTCCCTTTATCGCGTCCGCGTAGATCTTGTTTTCACTGACATGTTTTTTTTAGCAGGCAGCCTTTTCTAATTGACCACACTCCGCTTTCTATTTCTATGTAACAAACTGAATCGTTGTTACATCTGCGCGCTAACTAACAACGAGATCACGTCACTTCGACCAGGATTGGAAGTGTTATTGCAAGGACGTGATTAAACTGTGGTTGGACGAGGGATTGAGAAATTCTTTTCCCATTTACGATCGGACGAGCTTTCTGTTCCATTCCAGATGTTTGACAGGCCATCTCGAAGTAAAGAATTCATATACACGATAGATTGATTTCCATTCGCGATCGAGACATGCGTCGCTCGATCTTGACGTCAGGTCTGCTTCTACTTTTTGAGTAATTTGATGTCATTCGTCTTTTCAAATGTAAAATGCTGCGAGTTTTTCAATGGTGATAACAGGATTACTGTTCTTGAGAATTAGTTTCCAAAATATAAAATTCCTCCTCGCTAAGACCAAGAGAAATTAATAACATCTTATTTACGAAGAGGATGGCTGGGTCAGTCTCGTGCGAATCCACACGCGAACCGGATAGAT
Organism: Andrena hattorfiana; assembly: GCA_944738655.2. NCBI lineage: Eukaryota > Metazoa > Arthropoda > Insecta > Hymenoptera > Andrenidae > Andrena > Andrena hattorfiana. The sequence continues at coordinate 1,420,169 of OX122894.2, forward strand.
TATTTCTTCAACATGAGAAACGTCCATGAACTGCCTTATCTTCGCGAACGAACAATCGCTGTCTATTATTTATGGAAGGCCACGGTATGTGAATTCTTAATCACGCGAGTAATCCAACGCTGATCCTCCAGCGACAATGCAGTTGGTACACTTGTTTCCATTTTTCAGTCTCTCACGACCCTAGTTTCACGGACATCTTGATGCGCGATGCATGTAGGAGAGTATTTGCGTAATTAAATGAGAGAAACGGAGGATATACGCGAAAATTCCTCGAGTATTAATAATTGATTATAATAATCGATTAGTAAACATTGTGACGCAAGGAAAGGAATTTTCCCTTTTTTGGTAGAAAGCTTTCTGCCAATCAAATTGAAATTAAATTCTTTATACCATTTCTGGACCTAAATGAGGGGACCTTTGCACCGCGCATACACTAAAAAAAATAAAGGTTACTTTCCTAAAATTCTTCCTTAAATTTCAGGAAAGAATTATCTAAAATTATGAAATTATTAATTTCGATATAAAATACACCCAACGATTTTCTTATAATTTCGACAAACCATCTTACAAGGAAGACCTAACTTTCTGATCTTTTATTTCAACGCTAAATCATACAACTCCTTTCTATTTTAAATTCATATTCCTCAATTTAATGTCCCATAAAAATTCCGCAATTTTGTCACATGTGCAGTTACGAATTTATCATTGAAACAAGGAGAACTATGTCCCCCTTTATAACCATACTCGATTCTAGTTTGCTACCAACCAGGGTGGTCCTTTATAAACAATGTTAATTCAATTCGAAACAAACGATTTAATTACGTAGCCGCAGCGAAGCGATGAAAGTCGTGCGTGCGTATTATGCGAATAAAGGAAAGCAAGTTCCACCGATATACATATCTGGCTCTCGATAGTCCGTCGTACCACGCCTTGCATCAGAATGTCTCGAGAGTGAACGCGGAATCGCGAAATTGCGTACGGGTGTATCGATGAAACGCGTATCGTTATTGGTATTGGTATCTAGGAAATAAGTCTGGCTTGGAAATAAGTTCTGTCACAGTACATAAAGTTTCTTTATCTTTAGTCGTCTGGCAAACTGTCTCTTTTCCTTTATCGATCCCTACTTGTGGGTAATTCCGTGTTCTAAAAGGATTCGTGGGTATAATTAGGCTCAGGTTGTTGGTTCAGTTTCTACAAAAATCCTTGTTTTATAATACTTGACTTGTCACGTTATTATACAACGGATGCTGAGAAAAAGAGGAAAGGGTATCTTAGTGTTACAATAAAATATATTCTTGTCCTTTCTTCTCCTATTATTGAGCAACTTTTGCTGAAATGGTAAACAGAAGTTACTTAATGATATAATAAAAATAAGGTTATAGTCTCTACCAGAGTATAAAAGCTTCATGGAAGTATTATAAGTTTTACAAGAAACAATTCTATTATATAAAGTTGACTGCACTGTTTTGTAAATGCTCGCAAGTTAGCCCATGAAAATATTAACGACAGTAATAATAAGACCTTCCGCGGCGTTTTACAAATTCATAAATTTTAATATCACAAACCCTTACTCATTGTCAATAAAAATCAGCTCACCAAACAGCAGCAAGTTGCTTTCCCTAAATACCATTCCATACACGAGCACAAAGGTGACCAAAACCTGCGAGTGTCCACGATAACGCGACCAATTAAAGAAACTGTTACACGGGGCAAGATCAACATACTTTCCTTTCCAAATTACATAACACAACTACGCGAAACGCGATCACTTCAACTCGACACAAAAATCACCTCTCATTCACATCCAGCCCTCGCTAATTACCCCAAACCTTCCTCAATTCTGCTCCAACAATCTCACCTAAAATCCATCGAACCACCTCCAGCATCCAATGCCGCAAACTCCAACGCGGGATTGACAATATTTATGACATTTAAGACGCGAAGTGGGTAATATACGGTGGAGAGACACGCCGGGACATGCCGGGCGTGTATTGAAAATCGAAATATAAAGAAGAGAGCGTGGATGGCGGTGGAAGTTCGGTAAAGGGCATCAGGATACGCTTCCACGGGCCGATCGACGAAGTAGATCGGCTAGATCACGGTGGTGGCCGAAGCGAGGGGCACGTATATTGTGAAAGGTGGGCATGGGCGGTGGTCCGTGGCAGTCCCCACGTATCAGGTATGCGTAACGTGTAAGTCCGCGCGGGACAGTTCAGGATCAGAATAAAAGGTTGGAGCAGGAAGGCAGCCAACGGTTCCTGTTATACCCGCATGCCCACGTCAGGAGTAATCTCAATTGTCTGCTGACGCCAGCCGCCCGACCAGGATCTCGTTTTCGCGCTGAACAAAGGGTATCGACGTGTTTGAAGGTTGCTCTGTACAGGACGTCCCAGAAACGAGTGGGCAAACCTTGGCAGCTCTTTCTACGCGTCCCCAGGATGGAGACAGATCCTGCGATCTTGCGGTTAGAAGTACTCGTGTCCTCTGAGTCACGGGCACTTCTTTTTTAGGATAGAGCCTTGTGGGAACGTGTGGGATAGTTTGAGGTACAGGTACTGATATCGTTGCTTCTTGCAATAGTGGTATAATAATGTACAGTTTCCAATTTCTTGTGAAACTTTATAGCGAAGGTGGAAATTCCTTCTTTTTCATCCCCGAGGCGAGCGGAATGAGGTACCACGGTTTGAGAACTTGTTTGTGGTGCGGCTTCTACAGAAGGCTGAATTATGTATTGTAGTTAAGTCACCTCTTATGGAATATGGATGGCGTTCCATATTCTTTGATACTTTGGTACAACGTATTTGAAATATCTTATTTGGTTATACGCCGTTCAAAAAATGTAAAATGTGCGGGATGAGAAGTAGATGAATCTGCCATTTTAGTGATTACTAGACAGTATTTAGGTGTTTCAAGGGTTATCACAGTTCAAGAAATGACTAAACCTCGCCCGAAAGCAAATGTAATTCCATCGAATTATAATTCCACGCTTGTTTCTTGCTCCGAACTATTTCCACCGAAAATATCTCGCTGGTTTCTTATTGCACACGCGAAAGGAGCGATCACACGTTCAAGATCACCCTCCAGTGAGCACAGAACGAGCTGTTTTGTCGGTGCTCGAACTTTTTCTATCAGCTTTCGTAAAAATCTCAAGCATTCTATTCCTTACCGAAAGGAGCAAGAACATTTCCGTATATAGATGAGGCGATCTGAAAACGAAAGCACGGAGGCTCTACTTTTACGGAGCCAAGAAACTTTAGGTACTTCCTTTAAACGTCTTCACTCAGAGAAGTCCGCTGCCAGCACAGAAGATTTCCTTGAAAGTGCACGCAGCACGAGTCGATGCTGGAACGAATTCAGATTCAAATCTTCAGGTGAAACCTGAAAAGCGTTGGACGTGTGCGGAAGAGTGGAAGGAAAAGAAAGTTGGACAGCCTCGAATTTCACGTTCAAACGGTGCTCCTCGCAATTTCATAACTCTCGCGTAACGACCGCCGTCTGCTATTATGGATGAACGGTGATTACAGGAGCGCGTTGCGACAACCGCAAATCGCAAGCTCCCGATGCGACGCGGCAACAAAGGATCCCCGAGTGTCAATGACGGAACTCAGGTCCGAGGGCGGTGGAATTGCAGGTCCACGACCGTCGTTGACCTGTATCGGGGCAAACGACCGAAGATTATCCTAATGAAACTCGTACTCGTGCTCTCTTCTTGCCTCGAGGGTAACGTGGAAATGAAAAATTGGGCCAGGAACGGCGGAGAAAAGTTTCGCCCACAGGTGCACCAGATAATTACACAATGCGTCTGACGGTGGACGAGCGCGGATAAAATTCCTGGGCGTGGCGACAGCCTTCCTTGCCAGTGCAAAAATGCCCCTCGGTATGTGCAGTTGTATGGCTATCTGCTGGCGTCCGAGGCTTTCGTGCTGGATGGCAAGGTCGTTCGTTTTGGAATTGCGTTGCTTCTGAGGCAAGTCCTGGATGTTATTGTTAGTTCCTGGCGCGTAACAGTGTGCAGAGGAATTTTTAGGTGACGTGGCTTGGGTTGGTTCTTGGTCAGGGTGCACCGCGTGGACATTGGCAAGGTTAATAGTTTTAGACACAGTTCAGTTGTTTCTGAAACAAGTTTTGGTTATTGGTTCCTGCTACACAGTATTAATTCACGTATCAATTCACTGAGTCGTTTGTTTTAGATATATAATAGTTGGGTACTGAAGTAAAGACTGCTACTTGTTGTTAGGGAAATATTTGCAGAGGAATTTTTAGGGGAGTGTATGAATTCCTGTTACGAAGATCAGTTGTGAGTGGGAGATGGAGTGAATCTTGATCACAGTAGATCTCGGGTTTAAGATGAATTAGTATCACGAAGTTGATAGAAGAGTGGTGCGCGGCAGGAAAGTGTTGCACGTGGGAGTTGCAATAAGGTTGCTGGATTTCAAGATAGTAAATAAAGCTGTGTATAAGCCTGCCTGACATTATGACTACTGAGATCGTGATCCTGACATTCTCTTACTAATATCTACAAAGTCTTCGTTACTTCAACTCTCGTCGAATTCTTCCATAAATACTTTATTAACACAGTAGATCAAATTATGAGAAAACAGTGCGGGTAATACACTAAATTACATTAGTGTCTCTACTATACGAACACGTGTAACATATGTAACAGCATATCTGTAGAAATGTCTACAAATTTCCTCATTTATTATTATATCATCCAGTCATCCATCATCGTTTCTCTAGCAATTCTCCGCACGCTCTTAAACGTTTATGCCTCCCGCCCATTCCCGACGGGAAATAGAAGAAAAAAGAACTGCGATGCAAATTATCCACGCAGGAATTTCGCGGGCTCGTGATTTACTAGGTGGATCGCCTACGTGTTACGTTGGACAGGTCGTTTACATGCATCTCTTGATCGATATCCTCGGAAGGCCTTGGCTCGAAGCTATTCCAACGCCGGGATTTTTTACCAGCCAGTCAAGTTCACCGGTGGTTGCATTCGTAATTGCTCGCGACACGCTGATTAGCATGAACAGGATTCCATCTCAATCACGCATACCTCGCGAATTGTTCACCCCATTTGTCGCGAATCGCGCGAAAGAACGACAGGATTGTCGGTTGGCAGGCGTCGATACATATCCCGAAGTTTCGACGATGAAATGTGGTTTAAGAATGCTTCGATTACGAGAAAGATAGTTTTGAAACGCAGTTACGATTAAGTGAGACACGTGTAATGGATGGATGGTATGACAGTTTGAGCTTCGGGTGTCATAAGTGTTGGGAAGAATGATGGTACAAAGTTATGGTTGTTGATAGTATAAAGAGGTACGAAGGTAGAGGAATGAGAAAGAGGTAGAGTTTCGCAGAGGAACTACTTGTAAAAATTATGATAAGAGTCATGAACTTGTTGGAGTATTATGGTGAGTTTCTAAGGATAACAGAAGATTCATGCAGAGTGTGAGATGGCATGTTGCCACGGATTTCGTTAATAGCGATAGTTGTTAAATATATTGATGCAGTCGATGGTGTGACGAGGTCCACGTTCTCTAATTCACTCGAGGTGCACAGATTTTGTGGAAAATTCGATTGACTTGTGGGTATTTTGTTGGTCTCAAGCTGTGGCGTGAGTTTTAGCGAAAGAAATCGAAAAAATTCCCTTATGTTGCAAGTTGAAGCTTCGTTACAATGTAAAGGGTTAAAATATAACACAGTGGGAGTTCGACGGTCTGACGATTGAGTGGAAATCAAAACATCATCTCAAAATCTAGAATGTACAGAAAATGTGGAGTGAATAATTTGTGAAAAGTGATAGAGTAGATTAATTAATATAAGTCTGTAAAAGTAACGATGAACCAAGCTCGAATTTCTTCTGGTCATTGTTATTACCAAGCAATGGAAAAACAGTGGAAAAGTTAAAGAACAGTCATTTTCCACCGTTTCCCATGAAAACGAACCGCATCACACTTGTTGAGCCCCCCTCCATCATAAATCGGTTTTACAAGCGTCCGATATCTATTGCAATAAGGAGGTAAACTTACAGTATGAGATAAGAAAATATCTGTCTCTATTTCCTAAGTAAAAATAGATTAAAGAATGTAGTCAATGATTGCTAATTCGATTCACTTTCGTCATCTCTCGCCACCTTATGCTTTCAAACAGAAGCAATAAGAAATTCTGACAGAAATAAGTGTCAAAACAATTCAAACTATCACACAACACACAATATTCTTACCCCTATTGCAACTGGACAAATAAAATTCAATCATTCCCTCTTCATACAACACCTTCTTACCTCACCCTGTAAATTCACCCTACATTAACGTTTACCTAAGAATCACCATACCCTTCAGCCTAATTCATCGAATTCACAGAACGATAGATCGAATCTCCTCCAAACAATTCCACACCAATACCCACAAATCCGTTCAGACCGCCCTGTGTCCTTCGAGATTCCAAAAATCCGCAACCTCTAAATCAATTCGAAAGAGAGCAAGTTCTCGGTATTTTAAGCTCGCGAGTGGCCTTGCTTCGATAGCCCACGGATCGAACCAAGTCAGAAAAACTGGCCCTAACTACGACGTACAAGACGCGTCCCGGAAATCGGCATAAATAAAACGATATTTACAACGAAGTGACGCGAGCCAGAGAGATGTCTATCGCCTGTAATTAACCGTGTAAGAGGCCAACCCGGCGTTGGGATCGATGCTGGGTTCTGGGCGACCTTGGAGCCCGCTTTGAATCGGCGTGGCTGGATACGCGGACCGTTGTTGCTGGCCCTGATATTGCGGTTGATACTGGGATCGGTACTGCGGTCGATATTCCGGTTGATATTGCGGCTTCGGCTGATACTGCACTTGCGGGGGAGGCCTGGAAAGCCGAGAGACAAAGTATGCCAGTTAATTCCGCCGTTTAATGCAACGAGCAAAGAGTAGCCGCCGAGTTGAGCAAGTCACGTTGCCTGCACTTTCAAGCGGGATTCACTTGACATTTAGGCGGATCGCTGTGGAGGTGCGCGCACGGCGTTGAGGAAGTTTTCCTTTAGTACTGTTGGCAGCGGCACTGACGATCTTCGAGGCCGTTGCTTTGGAATAGGTTTCGCGTGGTTGATTTAATGAGGGATGATTTTAAATATCCAAATGAAATGGAGTTTCTTTTTATATAGGCAGATATGTAGTAGGAGAGAATATTGCATGGTTTAATGACACCTGTGTTCTAAAGAGTCTCCAGTTGGGAACATCAGTGATAAAGACTTCAGTCTATAGTTTATAACTCAAGTAATTTCTATATTTCTGTATGGTCGATACTTCTCAATAAATTCGTCACGAAACTGCGTTATTCACCCATAAATACACAATTCTGCCAATCAAAAATTCTATATCAAAATTTAAAGCAAATACCAGAAACCACCATGTAACAAAAAAATGTCCTACACGTAGGAAGTGCAACAAAACTTTCCGCCAGTACTAATATCCTCCTTCCGCGCGTAGAGAACTACAGACGGTGAGTTAGACGGTGAGTTAGACGGTGAGTTAGAGTAATCAGTCCATCACCAACCTGGGTGGGTTGTAAATCGGTGCAGGAAGTGGTCGCTGCTGCTGATTGTAGCCCAAAGGTTGACGAGGTGGTGGTTCGTAGCGTTCTCCGTTAGTGAATCGAGGATCGGTGTAGTAAACAGAGGGATCCTCTCTATATTGTCCGTCGTCATCGGGTGAATTCGGGTTAGCGATGCTGTTACCAGTCAAAGTTGGCGGGGGCACGTTTATTCCTGCGCCAGCTGGCTCAAATCCGCGTCTCGACGCCCCATATTCGACTTCTCGAACGTTCCCCGTGTCGTCGACGAACCCATACTTTCCATATACCTCTCCAGTCGGATATTTCGACTCAATCTTGTAAGAACCATCCGCTGCTTCGTACCCGTAACTGTAGCTGCCATCCCCATTGTGCCTGACAGAGGGATGAATTGATTAAGATCGATTAACACAATCGAAACGATAGTTACGTGGATAGTGGCTATTTAAAGGTTCATTGGTCTTATGAATAATATTATGATTAATATTATGAAAGGAGATCGCGACTCAAAAAAGGTTGGGAATGACTGGGATAATGAAAGTCGAGGAGGAAGTTTGAGAAAATGAGGGTTCCATGAGTTTTTGTTTGTGAATTACAATCACTTTAAGCTGTTTCATTATCGTAACAGGTAGATTGATTATTGCTTTTATTATATATTAGTGCCTTTTCTGTTACGTAATGGTTGGTGTCGATGCTTATGCAATGATTTGCTGTGTTCTTTTGGAAATGAGTTTAATACGACGATAGTTAATCTGTGTTAAAGGAAACGGGAAGCAATCAGTTCTTATTTTTATTATCTTTCCAAATTTCAGATGAATCAAATCACTAGATTCTTAGATAAAAAGTCCCCAATTTTGCTATGTTTTTAGTCCAAAGAATAGGATTCCCCCATTAATTTCACAAAGTATTCATTTAGTTTCACGGATCTCGCCCACGAGTATCCCAAGAGGAATTACAAAAGCGCGTGGAAGCGGGTTAATGCAATGCACGTGGCAATAACTTATTGCGGAATCGAATAAAAGCATAGGTTTACCCTTGAAATTGCAGACAAACGAATCTTACGAAACTGGTCACCGTTACACCTACTTCGACGGTCAAATACAGTTTTCGCAGTCGCTGGTTGCTTCACGACCTATCGGCGCAAACCACTGCGCGTGATACTTTAACGGGAAAAGCTAATTCCCACAAACTACGTTCAAGGAATTCTCGTATTTTATAAGTCTCAATCTTCAAGAGGAAGTACACAATTTTACAACAATACTTCTATTAAAAATCTTTCTCCCTATTATCCCGCTGTAAATGCACAAAGCTACAACGTGTCTGTGCATGAAAATCAGAGATTCATAGAAAAATTTTCACACCTTGTTAGCCAATGCAAAATTCTTGCATTATTAATCTTCTCGTGCCACAAATTCTGAGACAGTTTTAAAGTGGAGATGAGGGTGTTAAAATGGTAAAAGGTGAAATTTATCTCAGTAGAGGTAAAAGTATTAGATGCATTGTTGTACTCGTTGACCCAATTCTCTGCGGTATGGTAGCGAAACGGTACTTACTTGTTTATTTGCTTCAAAATAGGCACCGGCGTGGTTACGGGGTATTGATTGTGCTGGGCGAGCGCAAGGCCAGCGCAAAACAAGAGAAACAGCACCTGGTGACAAGAGTTTGCATAAAATAGTTGGCACGCGAGTAACAGTTGACTTTCCAATAACCTCGCGCACAATGAATGATAGTCTGGAGCCGGGATTGCGCGTTTGACATTCTTTCCTATGTCGAATTGCCTCCGGTTTTTACGTTCAAGGAAAATCCTTAACGCCAGGTTGACGAACGTTACTTCGAGGCAATTCCCTCGGCATCGTGAATATTTTGCTTATATTTTACTGCATTCTTAGCACAGCAGTTGCGATCGAATTATATCATGCAAAGTCACTACAAAGCACATGAGCTAATACCATTTTAAACCATGGAGGCAATTGGACAGAATGGAACTCGAGGGTAGTTCGTCAAAATAGTTAAAGGGGAAACCGGAAAACTAGTATTTTAAATCGTTGAAAGAATTATTGCTCCCAATATCGAAATACTCCAGCCATCAAACGCACCCGTGCCACTAAAATGGTTTATTTAGTCCTTCATCACCAGGCTATCAATGGGGAAACTTATCCAACAAGGTGACAATAATAGGGTACTCACAGAAAGACACATATCTTATTACAAAATTATTGAAAAGTATATTAGACTTGATACGAGCACTGATCTAACCTATCGAGATAGATATACTAAAGAAATAACTGGTCCAAGTCGTCATAAGAATTAAAGAAGCAAAATACTGCTTGAACCATAGAGACAGTGTAAGCAAAACACTGTTAGCAAAGTAGGAAGGTACACTGTTCTAAATATCGAAGTCATTCACACATAACAAATGCAATCCTACCACCGAATTCTACTCGCCCACTAACAAGCCATCGATGCAAATTACTGTCAGCAAAAAAGGAAGATACACTGGTCCAAACCTCGAACCCACTCAGTCATAAGTAATGCAAGCACGTTTCTGGAGTGATCTAGTCGTCCACTAACGGTCATCGACGGGAAGCACTATTAGTGAAAGAGGAAAAGCGGAGGAATACTCACGGGAAGACGCATGTCTCGTTGCTGATGAGGCAGACGCGATTGTGTTATAGGATCGCGTTACACCGATCGCGAGTCAACTTATATAGGCCCCCTTGGGGAGCGGCGGGGCCCGCCCATGGGCCCGACCACCGCCTCAGCCACGCCGCGATCTAAGTGCGCGAGTTCACCGCACCGAATCGCGACTTTGAAAATCTCTAAAGTCACAATTTTTATTCACCGTCGAGCATGACATGCCTCCGCTTTTCATTGCCCTGTTGCATAAACCTGGCGGTAGTGAAAAGCCGCGATTCCATTGAGGCATCTAGAAGGGCAACAGAGGACTCTAAATCACTAGGTTGATCGTAATTGGCTATTTGCGAAACGCTGAAAATTTGGGTGTATTAGATGAGAACCCTAATTAGGCACAAGGTTCGTGTAGCTTTGTTGAAACTGGCGATAAGTTACTTAGACGTGATGAAATTTAGGGAAAGGTAAATCGATGCGAGCCTTGTGGTAACTATTCCCCACTTTGTCATGAGATTTTGGATTGTATTTAAGTCTACATATTTGTTATTTCATCAGTGATGTGAAGGATTTGCTGATCTGGGAAATGTTGCTTGGGGTGTTTTGGTCTTGTATAATTTACTAAAAATCGTAGGTCTGATTTATTTAAGAGAAACAATTAATTAGTACCAAATTAACGTGCTGGCACCAAGTGCTAATACAGTCGTTTAAAAAGAGTTAGACCACGAACTCGATATTTATTCCATAGTGGATTTCATACATCGATGAAATTCGTATTGATGTCGAAACCTGGCGCTTGGTAAACGCGTAATAGTGTCTGTGGTTGCAGTCAAGGGAAAGCCCTTGAACGAACGTGTACAGACGGCATTCGTGTTTTCCAGAAGTGTGACTCTGCAAGGTGATCCTCTGCAGGAGAAATATTTTTTTTCGCAAGGACGTTATGCGTGATATCGCCTGCAGAGATGATCCGTTCATTCGCTGCATCCCTACCTTGCCACTAGAAATGAAAGTCCTCCTCGGCTCTCTGATCTACATTTCACGCGAATTTTTCTGAACGTACAAACGTAGAAATCGAGGAGTGTTGCTTCTAACTTACAACTGCTTCAACAAAGTTTTATTCTTTTGACATTAATTGCCACGTAAATAATACTAAAAAGAGCTCTGTATCATGTTTATAGTGTGATCAGGGTAAAGTGTTATTGGTGTTCTAGAGATGACCGTTTGATGGAGAAGTTTCGTGATCATATAGTATAAGAGAACTTCTTGACATTTATCGTGATAGTATAAGGGCGCTATAAGGCTCAACAGAGTGAAATATACACTCCTTTGGCGATCTTGCAACCCAACTGCTCGATTCGTGAGAATCAATTTCTGCAGACGCGGCTTTCACGTTTAGAACTGTCTTTTTGAACGATACTTTCGTATTACGCAATGCACATTGTGTTTTTGTGTTATTTAAACTTTTCAGTTTTTTTGTCACTGAGAAGTGATAGGTTCGAGGAAATGAAAAGGAAATTTTTTTGTGTTCCAATAGGCTTGATCTATTAGGAACATTTATTTGCTCCTTATCTAAACTATCGATTGCATTACTTCTGTGATATAAATAGAGAATATTAGATTGATCTTTCAGTTTATAAATAGGCTATTATTGTAACAAACTTCAGTGAAATGATTCAGGGAAATAGGTAGTTTGCATTTGGTATGTGGTCATGTGTATCCATTAGCACTTAAATAGCAACTTCTATTACAAACTTCCCAGAGATTTTCTAAATTCGAAAACTGGGAAACAAGTCACAGAAAAGTACAATTTACTCTGCTAGTTCTTCATTCTATTTATCAGTATTAAAATACAGGACCCATCAGAACGTATGCATGTGAAAACTGAGAATAAATTTTACTTTCTTCGAGATAAAGTGTGTAACTGCAAATTCAAGAATTATGTCCTTCACTGTCACAGAATAAAACCATTACAGATTTTTGAAGGTTTTCAATAGTTAGACGAAACCATTATACACCATGCACAAATTAATTTATTATAATCGAAAACTATCTCCAATTTCTATTTTACAAAAAGTTCTTCCAACAACGATAATCTTACTAATTATTATTTACCTCTTCTTTTACTCCCCAAGGATTATTACACACAATTTGAGTGCAGCACTTAATTCGCAGTTCTTCAAATTCGCTTTCGAGAGATCGCATTATTTCTTTGCCACGAATTTACGACCGTGAATAATACATTCCTGTCGTCGTCCGATTTACAATTTAAAATCGTCGAGCGATTCGCGAGCGATCGTGATCGAAATGCATTCGTCACGGAGACATCTAGAGTGCAGTCGAATGTAGTGAAAGTAAGAAAGGACAGTGCACCGGAATTTATATCCGTGGAATGACAAACAGGGTGGACGTTGTCTTTGCGATTGAATTGCAGAGTTCGCTGCTCGTCCATCGAAGGGACATTAGACTCATTTCTAATTACGCAACTCTGTTACGTACGACATAATTCGATATTGAAGCAGAGCACTTGTGCTAGTGAAACAAGGGCGTCCACTTTCGTTGAATTCCCTTCTAAACATTTTTCAACCGTACAAGTATTTTGTAACACCTGTATTGTCTAACGTGAATTCCAATATCATAACTCATTGAATCAGTCTTCTTTCTTAGCACAAACTATTCTTTAATTTGATAACTATGATATCCGATGAAAAAGTCGAAGCAACGTTCTGAGCATTTGTAATGGATAGGGTTTCAGTTTATTTCTGGAACAAACATTTCCTTGTCTTTTCTTTTCAAGTCCTTCCATCCACCTATTATAAGTATCGAATTTTTGCAGTAGATCTTAGAGACTGATCGATTTTAGAAGTCAGATATAAAGAAACAAGTAATTTCTGATATTTCTAGTTTACATTAAGTCTTTTTATAGGACATATTTCTGTGGTTCATAACTTATAATTGTTTTTCTATATTTTTTGAACCAGCATTATATCTTACAAATGAATTTATCCAAATTCTAATTGTGATAAAAGTGTTTGAAGACTAGGAAATTTTTATAGACAGCAGAGTAGGCGATGCACATACTTTTCTTCCTCTTTTTTAAAGAAATCTATATACACCTGCAAAACTCAGTCGGTTACTGTGAACAAAGTTCCCCTGTAAACCGTAAGGTAACGACACTCTGTTGCGTTGGAATCGTTACTTTCACATCGCGCCTGACCAAAGACAGCTTATTCTACTGCGGTGTACAGACAGAAACGGGCGGTAAGGAATCAGTATACATACAGGGTGTTTAAAAAAGACTTCACATTTAAGACAGCGTACAATACTCTCTACAAAATAACTTTGTAATCTATTCCCAAATTCCACAATTTACTTATTCACTCTAAAAATAAAACACCACTTATTGCTAAAGATTTAAGCATACCATCAGAGTCACCAAAACTGAAAATGTCATCCAACCCTAACAAGCTTCCCCTTTCAACCCAAATTGACTAAACAGAAGTGTCTTAGCACATTTTCAGCCACTACCCAATTCAATCGATACAACACACACTCAAATTCAAAATTCTTTCCCCAAACCCCATACAGTTAATAAACCAACCTTATTACCCTCGCTGAGAATAATCGAGGCAACTTTCCCAGCAGCTCGACGATAACTAAAGGCGCAGAGAAGCCAATGCATCAAGGGCCCCCTGTTGGCGCCAAAAGAGAAGATGAACGATAAGACAAACGGTGCACGATAAGGGGTCGCGTTGCATATTCATGCAATTACTTTAATTGACTCGCCTTGGTCCTTTATCGAGAGCAGCGCTGCCCGAAACGCCAGGAGGTGCCGTGACTGTAGAGGATTAATCCACCGTCGGCCACCCCGTTAATTCACAAATCTCGATTAGCGGCCGATTCAGCGCGCCACGGACCGTCCGCCGCCTCATCGTTTCCCGCGTGATATACGAAATTGAAACGTCGCATAAAATAGATGCCGGGCTACGTGCAATGAAAGGGCAATTATCGTGCGCCGGCGCATTCCGTTTATATTATCGCCCCGTATATTCGGAATGAATGCACGTCTTCGGCGGGACGCGACGCCACGGCAGTAAACGTCAACGCGTGTCGGGCGTGGTAAAAAGTTAAGCAGCCGTGGTATGCGGCTGGGGACAGATTTCGGGAGTGGGTGGACTGGCAACGAGAAAAAGAAGCGACTGCCACGAAACTTTATTATGACTCTGCCCCCTTCCAGCGTTTCTTCCATCGAGGGATACTTGCAGGGTTCGGTGCGGGGGATACAGTGCTGGTCAAAAGTATTGGGCTTGGGTAATAATCGAGGCGCGGAGGTTGGTGCCATTCGAGGAATCTTTGGCGTAATCGATGAGAATTTAAATTTAAGTGTCAATAAGGGAGTTGTTACGGGTGATAGTTTATTTTGCGGTAAGTTTAGGTGTTTCTTCAATCTGCGTGTTTTTTTTAAACACTGGAAAGGTGAATTAGTGTGAACGTAGGGTCTGCTGATTTAATTTTATGCCTCATTTTGTATGGGATGGGTCAGGCAGTTTGGGAAGGTTCTGTATTTTATATTCTTAAGGGAATGGAAAGAGGTTGTGGAAGGAGTTGAGTATATATAATTTGAAACACGTTTGCCTTGAAAAATTACAATCGCGTATTAATGATTCATGTATTTCAATCGAATCATTATTTCATACTTCTTTTCCACTGAAACGAAAATGCCTTCTAAGACAATTCCCTCCTGTGATAACACTGTTCGCATAATCGATGTTCTAGAGATGGCTCATTGTTCTTATTTTCCTGTCGCTCCAACGAAACATCTGCATTTTCTAAATTTTTGGCAAAGTCCGCGTTATTGTCAAGTATCCAAGGCGATGATAATGCTAACCAAAGCCACAATTATCGTTCAGTTTGTTCTCGAATCAAGGATGAATCACGGCATTGGCGTGGACCCCGCAACCGGTTCGATTTCGTTTGACTTATTTTGTCCCGTATATCATAATCGAAAGCCAATTATTGTTGCTGATCAAATTGCACCTGCGATTGAGCGTGCTCGATTTGGGCCGCGAATAAACGCGGCTTTGTTCGATCGATTGTAAATCGGCACCCCTGACGACTCGCGTGCACGCGAAACTGCGGTAATTAACTGTACTCGGGTACCGAAGGGAGACATTACGTTACGGTGTAAAAAAGTAAAACGAACGTAAAGAATTCGGGGGCATTATTCTTACAGAAGGTGTCCCCATTAACAATCACACTGTATAAAGAAATCCTTCATTATAAGAGGTGGTTCAAATCTGCCAAGATCACTGTCATCGATCATTGAACACTGGACTAAAAGAGCTTTCTATTCCTTTCATCAGGGATTACAATTTCGAAAAGAAACGAGACGAATACGATGGTTTCAGTATTTTAAGGTCTGCAACAATTTTCCATGGAAATAATTTAGACAGTGATTAATATCTCAATGTCCCCTCCCCCCGTCAATTTAGTAAAACGAATGCCTTTCGAAGCCTGACCCCTTCTTTTTGAACGTTCAATATATTCTACGCGTCTAATCTTTTATTAATAGTGAATATAAAGTGTACTACTAGGAAGAATACTGGTTCCTAAACGATTGTGTTCATAGCTGTCCCATAATGAGGCCACTTACCTTACCTAAGTTTCTAAAACGATGTCCGTAGTGCGTTCACCGATCTAAGCAGCAAGTTACTACAGGTACCTACCTCGGCCGCATGGAAGTCAATAAAAACCGCTAACAGTTGCATATGTCCACGTGGTATTCGCATAGAAATGGAAATTCTGTGTGGCGTACGATTCGAACGTATCTCACGCGTAGTAATGGGACACGCAATAGTACAGGTGGGCTGGTAATTTTCCGTATCTGATTGGGTCTGCGTGGAGGGAAGGTAAATTGACAAGGATACCTATAAGGTACAATGAAGCATCTAGGTTACGATTATGGCATGGAAACTCACTGGATAGCCAGGTTCAAGGTTAGAAAAATCGCGGCGAGCCGGTTTTATATTACTGGCGCGCGACAATCAGGAAACTGATTTCAGCTTGGGGCAGAATTAATTAAGGGACGGTTACTATATTAATGTTAATTCGGCTGTTTCATCGGCGTTAATTATCGGAGTGACGTCATAACGCAGGTGAAACGCGATTATTGTGGAGGTTATATCAGATTTCTCCTTTAAAATTAATTATATTGGCTTGGGAGTTTACACTTCTTTCAACGTATGAGCAACAACAAAGTGACGATAGAAATATACTGAAAATCGTTGGGATCGATGGAGTGGGACAGGTAAGTACAGAATCAATAGAAAAATTTAACAAAATGCTAGGGGATAGTATCGCACCGAGTGGGACAGGACAGTGGGAATATACTGAAAATGGTTGGGATGGGTGGGGAGGATCAGGCAAATACAGAATGAAATGAAAGATGTGGAAAAATTCGATGGGGTAAAGCGTAAAACCAGGGAGAGACAGGGAGAGACACTGTGGGACAACGAGGGACGTGGCATTACAAGAATGCCGCAAATGGTTGCAAAGGGTGAAGAGGTACAGGCATAGATAGACTCCAGTGAAAAAAGCGAAGAAAAGCGAGGGAGTGCTGCGAAAATTCAGGGAGAGACAGGGAGAGACCAGACGCCATACCGCAGTACACAGCGGTCGTAGAATGTTGAAACTGGTTGCAATCGGTCCCATACGACCGAGGGACAGGCATATTCAGTAACAACTAAAAAGAGCACGTAAAACCAGGGAAGAGCGGGAATATCTTTCGTTTAGTAACTGAACATTCATTTCAAGTGATCATGCTCTCTCATTTCGCTGCGCTTGAATTTAACCGCAACTTTTATCTTAACACGTGATCTTCTCCCAGTATCGTTCGCCAATTGTTCCCCATAGATTATATTCCACACATCGCGGGAACTACTTTTTTCACGACCCCATAAATATATTTGAAGTAGCAGAGATTCTTGTATCGATACTTCCCGCGAAGTATCATACACCATCAAACGGTGGACACCGTTCCCCCGTTCGATCTCTACTTTAGCGTAATTCGAAAAAGTGACGAGCAGGAAAGAAGCTGCGCGGACAAGTGCTCGAACCCATTATGCAAATGGGGCAGGGCCACGCCGTGTTGGAGCCGGGTGCGCGACTTTGAAAAATCGCCGGTGCCTCTGTATATCAGAAATTCGACCCGAGATGGGACTCGACGGTGTCGCCGGGGTGTAAGGCACCGGTTGACCTTGCGAAAAATGCAGATCTCGGAGTGCCTCCTCCCGGCCCGTAAAGGACGATTCGAATTATACGGAACATCGGCGTCAAGAACTGGACCGTCGATTTCCCTGTTGATTGTATCCTTCGGGCGGCAAACGACGTGTTAATTTTCGCGGCAGACGTCGCCGTTCGCGACGTCGGGGCGGAGAAATGCGAGGAATTTCGCCTGCTCGTGTTTACCCGACGCAACGACTCTTTCCGCGAAATGACGATCGACTTGAGGGCAAGTAGGTGGCTCGGAAGAATGCGAGGAACGGGCAGTTCGCATAAATACGCTTTCCTTTAAGAGTTCTCTATAAACACGGTACAGTAATACAGTGTACAGAGGTTGGAAAGTGTTCGTTACTCATTATTAAAAATGAGTAAAAAAAACTGCAACAAAATTTCAGATGAATTAAAATGCTAGTTTCTTAAAAAAAAAATCCTAAATTTTGCTATGTTGTCAGCCCATAAAATAGGATTCCCCCTTGACGTTCAATGTTTCTTGAACTTATTTTACGAAGAGCTTTGCAAGTGCACCGCCTTAAGCTGATCTGTGTTGTGCACACCGAAAGACGTTGGTCTCTGTCAGCAGCTGGCGACTATTAGCGCTACGCGATCAATCAGAACGTCTTTAAGAGTCCCGCGTAATTCTGCCTCACACGATGGAACCTCAGTTTCCTTAGGGGCCTTTTCAATAGCGTCGTTTCTGACTGATTGATCGAGGCCGGGCGCAGCGATACAATTAAACAACGCTAACGACACTCTTCGCGCCTTAAGTACCTCTGTTCCATGCTCGCCCGTTATTAATATTCCGTTGAACCAACTGTCGCTGAAGGAAGCAGCAAACTGTGAATATTCATGACCGCTGATCGACGCCTGTCGACAAGCAGCCCGCTGGCCATCGAGCATGCGCGTAATTAATCAAGTTGCCGGAATTCCGTCCGTGCTGCATCCATTAATCGGGCCGATGTGTCGGTATTTATCGATCGTACGCGGGAACATCGTGTCCCGTAGATCATGCTCGTGCACGAGCAACGAAACGGGCCCCCGCTGTCATCCCCCCCGCCACGGACGAAACTTTGCAGACCCATTTCTCAATTCAGCTCCCCGGCGAGCTTCGTCCTCTTGCCATATGGGCGCGCGATCAATATTTTATCGCGCTTGACACAACGTCAAGTGAGTTTAAAGCGTGACGAATGAAAATAACTTGAAGACACTGGCGCCGATACAGTTGGACAAAGCTCTCTTGCGCGTAAATTTTATCAACCAGTTTGTCTGCTTACAACTGAATTATGCGATATTATTGGAGCAACACCGAGAACTTTCGGAGTAATATTATATTCTGAAATGCAGCAAGGGGCTTGGTCCGCAAATATTTCATTGTTTTCGTCGGCGGATAGTGTTGTATTTATTTTTGGTAGGTAAGGCGGATAATGAGGTGGCAATTTAATCTCCGCGAAGAAATATGGACGTCCGTGTCGTCCCAGAATTGCAGATTTTAAGCGACATGCAGTCAGAGAGTTTTCCAGAGAGACGCATTCGCCTGATAATTTATCGTCGCGCTGTAAATAATCAATGTCTATACAAACGGTTCTGACAATTACGATAGAATCATAAATAAACCGGCCAAACGGGACGCGATCTCCTCTGCTTGGCATTTTTGGCAGAAAATAAAACTTCACTTTATTCAAACACACCACGTAGAGTCAACACGCCGTCGAGTTATTTATTCCGCGACTATGTAGTCTTGTTTCCCATTGAGGAAAAGTTGGGCGAACTGTTTCATTGGGAACTCTAACGTCTCGTGTTCAAGAATGTTGTAAATCATTTGTCCGAAGCGGAAGGGTATTGGGATGATTAATTTTTGCGGCTCCGGACGGAAATTATTAATGAGACACGGTCGCCGTGATACGATAAAGCCTGGATTTATAGCGTGGAGGATTTTGAAACTGCACCGGGCTGATGCGTTCCAGCTTGTAAATGGACTTATTCCAAAAAGCACGCCCAGTCGAACAAGCACAATATCCTGGGGCTAAAGGAATTCGACGATGCCATTGGAATTTCACAGGGAAAAGGCAATGAGTGAAGGTTTCCAGTACAGCTCATGGTCACACACGCGCCTACTCGTTTATAATGCCTCTTTTAGTCTTGTTATATATATATATATATATAGTAATGTTTGTCATGGGAATTCAAATTTATATTTGAACTTAAATAGAGGAATTATATTAAATTATTTTATTTTATTTATTCGTTGAGTTCCTTTAAATTGTATATTTGTAAATGTAATTATATTTTATTATTTAAATAGTTTAATTAAAATTTTTATCTGTGGGCTCAAGGATGCAATATTTACTTTAAATTATTTTCACAGTGGTTACGAATACTCCATTTTTTTTTACAAGAACGAAAGTTAATCTTATTTCCTGTTAAGAAAACTGGGTCCCTCGGCACCACTGTTTTCGATAAAATTGCGAGTATAGGAAGACAGTTTCCTTTTGAGTCTCTCCTAGATGTTGCAACTCTTCCAAAAGTGATCCACCCGAAGGGGTACAATGTGAAGTTATGTTTGCAGATGGTATCGCGTTTAATGCATCATTACGAGAACACTGACAATCGGTCCCTGAATTATGGTCGCTGCAAGCCTTCTTAGGAGGCTCGCTGCGTGCGTGGCCGCGAAATATCAAATTTCATCGGCCTGATAATAATCCAGCCATATTTTACCCGAAACGATGGCCGCAATATGCATCGGCGAGCAACGGGCCGCGGAGCCCGGCCGGTCTGTTTCGTTATAAATATCAGCATCCAATCTTAATGTCAATCTCTGGTCGTAGCTTGCTACCGTCTTACGTGCGTCGACGAAAACAACGAAAATTGATCAGGGTCCGGCCGGCGATCTTCCCCTCAGTGGCACGGCCGCGGTGGGTCGTTTAATTATGCAGAAAGAATGGACATAATGGAATAAAAAAAATCGTTTAGCTGCTATCGAAATCCATGGTGGTCCCAAATTGGCCGCTAATAAGCCGTAAAATCGGCTACTAGTTGGTTCTAGAACGTTACACAGTCGAGATGGAATGTTACGAGCCCAACAACGGCCACCATTTTATATTAGAATAGAAGTGCCAAATTGGTGAATTCGCGTTAATGAGAATACTGGAAAAAATATCCTTAAAACGTTAAAGCTTTTAAAGGTTAAACTTTCGGCGGTTCTAGTGTTAAATACTTTCATAATATCGAAAAGACCTAAAAGAATTATACTATTTAAATAGTGTACGTTGAGTCGTGTAAGTTACTTTTACGGGGGGTGCTATTTTAAACACAGTTTCGTGTAGATCTGCAAAAGTGACGTATTCTGCGCAACTTTTACCGTTTGTAACGCAGGAAAGGTGTACCTTAATTGGATGTATCTGAGTAATCATCGACCACGTGAATCATAATGCGATGCAATCGTCGGTTTACATGGACGAGAGTCTTGGATGCTTAGGAAGCTATAGTAAGCACTTACGTCTCGTAATTTAAGTTGCATGGCGTGTTAAGATTTCAGGCGGTACAGAAACGCTCGTAATTACCGTGGAAACGGAAATACGGTTCTGCAGTCTCACGATTTCAATAGCGTGGATTTTCGCTGATTTTTCTCTGCCCTCTGTCCTTGTGACGTCAAACTTCTGACGACCTGAAACGGAATTCCTTACGTCACGCGTTAAAGGTCTAACGCAATCACTGTAATCGCCTGGCGAATTCTCCGCTCTTTCGTTCGCCGTTAATTTCCTCTAACCAATGAGCAACGGCAACCTCGAACGACCTTTCTCAACCTCGAATTCGAACGTTTTAACCAATATATCCATGGTCCGTGAATCACGAGTATGAGGAAACCGCTTCTGTGCAGTTAGATTTCGCGTACGAGATCTGCACGATCGTTTAACCGACTCTTCTTCGAGGAAAAAAGCCTGGTGACAAATAAATATCTCGGAAATTGTTCGACAGAATTAAAAAAATCAGGCTTTGTTTTATTATTTGCAAGTATAATTTTTAATTCGTTTACAAGTTAAATCCATTTATTAATAGCAAAATTTATATAAATTGCGAACAGAATTTTCGACAGTTTGAAAATTTTAAATGTCATTGCTAGAAACTGATTGGAACGACACTTTCAAAACGCTCTTGCTGGAACTGTAACAAAAGAAGCCAGCTCCACCAGCTTTATTTCCCAACAATCGATTCGATTTTAGTTCCGTTCGACTCAATGACATCATTGCAACCGTTTTAGTGACCGCGCAAAGTCAACAATAATTATAGATTCGAAATGGTTTGCAGTAATCGCGGCTACACCGGTTCCGCGAGTATGTATAAGAGTCTCGTTTGACGCAGTCTAACAAAACGGAATTAATACGCAATAATGCATGGCCATTCTTCCTCCGCTGGAGCCTTGCTGAATATTCAAGATTTGTAAGAATGGCAGTCGCGGTTAAACGCTTGCAAAAGGATATTTCCTGTTCAGGATTCCAGTGCAAAGTCTTTCAAAATAGGAAACAGATATTGTTCGATCTGAGCCATAAGGATCTGTCCATTCTTAACGTGATTAACAATCACTGTCATTAGTAGTCAAAGTGCACGGTAAAAAATGATTGTCTATAAATCTTTATGGAGATGTTTTTGCTCCAAGTTGCATCAGATGAAATCTTTTTTCGATATTATACGATCTTATGCAACAACTTGGGACAGAAATCTCTGAAATCGCCGAGGCGATGTCCCCCCGCCGAGAGAAATCACAGATTCGAGCGAATCATGAATGAAGTCATGAGAATCACCGCGTTTCTTACGCCGCGTGAACGTGTCTCCTCCCAATGACATTCCGGATACGAACGAAATTGTATAATTAAGCGATTTCTGTTCAAGGTTCCGGAATTGCGGTAGGGAATGGTCCGATCATTCAGATTTGAATGAATACGAAGTTCCTGACTCGCTCATATTTTGGTGACGATGGAGTGTTCTCCCTGTGAATTTCTGTTTCTCTGAAAATCACAGAAAGCAGTTCTCCGCTTTAACTTAAAGAGATATATTAGAAACGACAAAGAAAAACTCTGGGTCTTCTTCAAGCACAGTATTACTTGATCGTCCGAGAGTTCAATAGTCTTCAGCTTCGAACAATTAAAGTACCAGCAGCATAAGGATATTCTGAAATAGTTTGTTCAAACCCCAACTGTGCCCAGCGCAGCTCCACTTCGGTGATCGGACGAGAACTGCACCCGTGGGCAATGCATCAAACGGAACAAGTGCGCGGGCAATAACACAAGCACGCATGCGTCGTAAATCTCTGCGCGCGGTAGCCGGGCAAGTTTAAACCGCCACTTTATCCTCGCCAGCGTGGATTTACCGGGATTATTAAACGAGGCCCTTTTCATAGGATCTTCTATTCAGTCGGCCACTGACCATAGCTGATCCTGCGTGTACAAGGACAAAACGATGAGCTCAGCATTACTGTGCAAAGTACACTTCGTACCTCAAGTATTCTAATTTCATTCTCATTGGACATGCAATTTTTTCAAATGATCTCTATCGAACATGCAAAGTTGGCGAATTACTCGACAGAATTTTTTTAAAAACGATTATTTACCAGTTCTCTTTGGTGCTGTGTTTTTGTGGCGTCGACGGGGTGAACAAATATTTATCAGTTGAATTTCTCAAGTTTTTTTCTAGCTGCATTCCATGAACGAAGGCACCACCCCATTTATCTCGTACTACCTACCCTCCCTACAAATTTATTTTAATTCGCCTTCAGTGTGGTCCAATGCGAAATATCATTGATTTGTTCTCCGCCGTAGGGACAGCGCAGGATAAAGAAAAATCGAAGGGGAAAGGACAGCGGAAGCTCAAAGCAGCTTCATCGTCAGACACGTTAGAAGGACTCCCAGCAGGCAGTCGCTATTTTCATCGTTCAAAGTCTAGCCGAGGCGGTCGATCACTGAAAAAGGCGAAAAAGGGAATGGCGTTCCATCGTGGCAACCGGTAGCCAAACCTTGTACGAGACGACAAAGAAAAGAATCGAGGAACGATGCAGCAGCACTTTTGCTAAGTTTGCTTAAATCAAATCCGCTGACGTTTATCACGCCCCGATAGAAGTCCTCGATAGAACCTCTCAAGGGAGTGAAGTGGAAAATTGAAGCAAAAAGGACTAACAACACTCTCATGGTCAACGTGATTTTAAAATATAATGCGAATGACAGGTCCAGGGATGACTTAAATCGATGAATCATTCTACATGTGGATAAAACGTGAGGGTTTCTTGGAATCTGTGTCTTCAAGACTTGGGGGTTTGGTTTTCTATCGTTCGGTAGTAAAAATTGACCAACCTGGTTTTTTAATAGAACGAACCTGGGATTCCAGGGATGACTTGCCAATGAATCATCATAAAGACACCTAGCATCTTCAAGTATCCCGCCTGAAAGCGTAATAGTTTATTCAGGTTCCTTATTATTATTCTGTAAATGAATATGCAATAAATAATTGTCTACAGTATACAATAACGTTTTCTAATTCAATAAGAACAAAATACCTATGCCAGTTTTCAAACGAGCTACGCTTTCAATAGTTCCACGAAACAATTTTGAGATAATTTCTAATAAAATGCATCAAACACAGAGGCGGATTTGAAGATTTGGCACTCCTAAGCTAACAAGCGTCTGCCATCCTTTCCGTGAAATATCATCAAATATTTTGATTTAAAAGAGTCTAGACAATTTTAAAATTAATTCAATATGGCAACACACATCTGAGTCATTGCCAATTCGCCACATGAAAAAAGTGAATTGTTTTGAAAGTTGTCTGAAGCCTCTGTGTTTAATCCTTTTTTAATTTCTTTCGCTCAAAATTTGTCGCTCCCCAAAAATTGTCGTTCTCCAAAATTTGCCGCTCCCCGAAATTTGCCACTCCCGCAAAATTGCCGTCCTAGGCTGCAGCCTATTTAGCTTATACCCAAATTCCGCTCTGATCAAAGACCCAATGGTATGCGTGCGGGTGGCAAGGACGTTTCGACAAAGCGATGGATTGTTGCTCTCGACGGCAATCTTCAGCGTGGGACACCGACAAAGGGGGGCCATTAATTCCGCGCTAGCAAAGGAACCGTTATCTCCTCTCATAATGGTTGCAAAAACCACCGCGACAAAGTGGGGCAAATTCGGGGATGACCAAGGAACAAATTATATTATACGAGCCGTCAAACTTTTTCCTTGAGACTGAAATGCACTCTGGCAAATTGGTGGCGATAGAGTTCAAACAAGGACACGATTGCCTCGGCAACTCGCGAGGAGGAAAAATAGATGACAGTCCTGTTTTCTTATCCGAAAAGCAGAATATCATTTTTGCAAATTAGAATGTCAGTCGGTGGCCAAGTAGGCTGATCGTCATCAATGTCCAGAGGAAAATGATAATAACCGTGATGCATGGGGGCAAGCCCCGTGGGCGTGGAATTTTAATGAAGGTGCTCAAATGTCGAGCATGCTCTCAAGCTGTCGCGAATGTATTTTAACGAACAACTTTGTTTTTACAGACTCCCGTTTTGCACTTTGTTAAGAAGATTGAACTAATTCGAGGCGTACGAATGACGCTGCCGAGGGATACGGATCTTTGCAATCATTTCGGCCTTTTTGGCGATGCTTTGGTATATTTATTATTATTGCTCGGGCCCCAGTTCGCTAATTGGCAATTTTGTCAAAGCGCGTCGCATAACGAAATCAATTATCAGAGGAGATTCCAGCGGAGGCACTGCCGCGAATTGAATAATATTACTGACCTGACGAAGTATTAAACACGAAAGACATTTCTCACTGCCGCGTTGCAAATTCATTACGAAGAACGAAGCAAAGAGAACGATAACTCCGCGAACTGCATATTTTCTGTCGGAGGAATCATGCGGATCAGGAAGCCATCGAGTCCGAGAAGAAATGCAATTACATGGTTCCGAGTGATTAACAGATATGCGTCGAGATTGAATGCCCCTTTTTACGGCGTTGAAACGAGGAGAAAGAATCGAGGTTCACGAACGATTTCGAGTCATAAGGATGCTTTATGGGCCAGTTGGGTGAAAGGGAAAGAGGAAGGGCAAGGTAGAAGCGAAGATGGAAGTATGTGGATCGAGTTCATGTACATGTAAATTTTTGTTCCAGATTATTAACGATCCGGCCATGATTAACGCGCGGAGATGTGTTTCGCTATCGGGACGGTTAGGAATGCGTAATTTATGAGCTGGTTCGTTTATTTAATTGGGTGTAGCCCGATGTAGGTAGGTTTGGCGAGATTCATTGCGGGAACCGCGTTCCTAAAATTCCACTTAATTTTTCTTTCGCGAGTACCAATGACGGATAACTTACCCAAGATTCAGCGACATTGGTTTCGCGGTGGTGAGAAATTTCAGGGTGCACTCTAAACTGATCGGGAGTTATTGTAACACCGAATACATTACCACAGTACTCGAATACCTGCAACTGCAGCAGAAGCCGCTTTCGCAGAGGCTTCCTCGCGAGAACTGTAACAAAGACGTAACAACAGCATCCCATATCTCGCACTATCATCAGGTCCTCGCGAGGCATTCAAAGTTTCCACACACACCCGCCTCCAGATAGCTCACCACGCGCTCCTACTGCCCCCCTAAATCAATCTCCCTCACCTGGCGCAGCGAACCGGCTCGCTATCGCCCACTCTCCCACAGAGGTCCAGCGGCTTCGATCAAGAAATCATCCGGCGGACATATTAACACGCGCGATAAATATAATAAATAAAGGGGCGGAAAAAGGAAGAATAGGGTGGCGGAAAAAAGAGTCGAGGCAGACGCCCACCGCGCGGCCGTGTCCTTCGTCGAACCTTTATCTCCGGTACACAGCAGCCAACCTGTAATATTCGCGACGCGGCGTGTCGGTGCCTTCGTCCGCGCGCCGACCCACGATTTATTACTGGCTGATAGCGCGCGCGGCGTAATGCATTCATTATATCGGAGAGTGCACGGGGCACCGGCCCGGACAAAAGTCCGCCGATGCTATCCTTAAATACGCTGGAAGGGCGTGGAATTTTTTTTTAAGGGACGCTGGGCGCGGATGCACAGATCCTGCGCGGCTCCACGGCGAGGCGGCGTCGAGATACGTATCCAGGTTCGGACGTTCGCGGCGCTGACCCCGTTGACCGGCGACGAAACAATGCTGCGACCGACGGAACAATGCGGCGAGATATGCCTAGGTCGGGGCTGACCTCCAATATAAGCCGACGCGTTTGCCGCGGCCGGCGGAATTCCAGCGCGCAAACGCGCCGGCCGAGGCAGAGACGCGGTGCCAGGCATCCCAGCAATGCAGATAAAGGGGAAATTTAGCGTCCGCCGATCGAGGGGGCCCCGATGCACTTTGCTGTTTTAACGGGACGGGGAAAGAAGCCGCGACTGCCGGCGGAAAAAGGTCGCGGGGGTTTCGAAGTTCCTTTCGTGGAGTCTGGGAGATGAACGAGGAGAGGGATTTTCACTTGTGGAATAAAATGAATGAACGGGATAATAACAGTGGTTAGGTTTCCAATGTATTTAGACGATTTTTGGTGACGAAATTAACCCCTGAATATTCATGTTCACAGACAAGAATACCAGTATTAACAGTTCAATCAATGCTACCAATTATTTAGTGCAGCCGAAACAGGAAATGGTGCATCTCTCCTTCAGATGCGTCTCTCCCAAAATCATCCCATAGCGATGGAAGTGGAAAACAGGTAGGATGAATGGTGGCAATAGGATATTAAGCAGTGGGAGTGGTTATTTATGAACTGCTATTGAATAGTAAGTATTCTGGGATTATAAACCAGAGAGAAAAGAAATAGCCAGGAAGGTGATGATATAAAAGTTTTATGCGAAGATTATATAGTAGAAGTTTTTAAAAGAATCCAACAGCTCACTAAATTGTGATTAACAGATCTCAGGCGGCATTACCTGGCTATTTTTAACTCTGATTACGAAAAGCATTTGTTCAGCTCTGTGCCGAGATATAAATGCCGCGTGCCCAGGCGTTGAAGCCTTCGCGTAAGCGCGCGCGCGCGCGCCGCCTGGCATTCCCGGAGTTTTCGAAGCCTGGACGCGAACGAATTCGAGCCGGAGACGGGGCTCGTCGTGACGTGAAAAACTGGCAGGATCCTTGCGCTCTTAACTTAACGAAGGCCGTGCCGCTCGTACGCAAGGTCGGTTATTCATCCGCGCTGATTGCACAAGGATTTCATTAAATCGCTTTGTATTCCCCAATAGTCATCGGCGACGGTCTATCGTAACTCCCGGCGAAATACCAGAACGGTTCCGTGGCACGATTCGGTGAATTTCTGGCGTTACAGCGGAGCAAGAAGACGCGACGAAAGCCTGCGTTGAAAAGGGGTTTAAAATTTAATTGTCCGCGCTCCTCTCTTTGCACCAATTAGCGTTCAACATTTATTCTCCCCCGGCGCGTAAACTCAAATTCTCTTCTCGGTTGATGCAGTTTTACGAGATGGAATCAGTCCCGGCGAGGTTTATGATCTTTTGTCGCATCAGGCGAGATGGGTCCGCGCGGTTCTCCGGGCCCCGTAAATACCGACTTTATTCGATTTCAAAAAGTTGTTAAAGACGAACATGATACCGTTCGAAGGAGGCCACGTGATGCTTCAGCTTTATTTTATCCGTCGCAGTTGCGACGGTTTTAAGTTCACTTTGAGTTTTTCTCGAACGGAAGCAGAGGGAGGGAGGTGGAATTTATGCCCGCAATAAAAGCTCGAATCATGCTTGAGATGAGATTCGGCTCCGTGTAAAAACGCCTTTGGGCCGACCTTCCATTGGCGGTTTGTATGTTAAACTTCGCGAATCGTCCTTAGTGTTTTATGATTTTTTGATGCATCTCTTGAGCCTCACTCTTCTAAATATACAAAGAGAGCTGTCCTAACTTTAGCATTATTACAAAACACTCGAAGCTCTTTGCTCGGAATTCGAATACCGTAAATTGGGGGAACATTGACTGTACGGAGTATCATTGATAATCACTTAACATTAATTGAAGTTTTCAATTAATATAATTTGAGGAATTCTCTTAAAAAAATCCCAAACATCGCACTGTTTTTCAGGCCGTCAAAGTAGGGAGACCCCTTGAAGCAAATGTAAAAATGTTAATTTTTATATTATATAACAAAATTAATTGAAGAAAAACAGAAGTAAGTAATCTCTCATTCAAAGAATCGATGCAGATAAATTCTCTTAAATAAAGAAATCCCATTAGCTACATGCGCCAAGACGATCTCAAGCTCAGATCCATTAAACTTCATGTACAACACACATCCAGAAGTATCTACATTCTGTTCGTGCCCCTGTAGCAGCCTCAATTAACTGGCTTCGACTATCCACTGCCGCAGACGTGCAACAAAAACGAGGCATAAAAGCTTCCGAAAACTTCGTTAACGGTTTGCGCTGGCAGTCGCCGGGAGCTCGCGGGACCGTGACAGATTATACGAAAAGACGGACATTAAGGGCACGTGGGCGGTTTATCCAGAAGGCGTAGCTGAGGCGAGCACTTTTCTGGAGCGTGCTCGGCTGCGACCTTCGACTCGAAGTAACTAGCGATATCCGCCTAATTAACGTGCTTTCGTTGAAGAGAGCATCTTTTTGCCAGCTAGTAGAAGCAGAATGTGGAGCACGGGAATCTGGGACAGCGGGGGTCCGTCGCGGACGGCTATCCATTAATATTCATGAATAATTCCCGCGCTATTAATTATTGCTGCTCACGTCCGCGGCCTCGTGACGGAAGATCACGCTCGCGACGTGCAGTCGGCGAAGAGTTCGCGGCCTTCGATCGTTTTATAACAGTTCAATGTCAACAGCTCGCTTAGAACTGCTGCGCGCCTGGGACGTCGCCCAAGTGGAGTCGAAAGATCCAAGAAGAAAATCTGTTGGCAGAAAAAGTCACTTTACGTGAAAACACTTGACTGTCCACTCTGGCTCGGAACGCTGCTCATTTAACCAGCATCGTATCCTTGTGATTTAGGGCACAATAAAAGGGCACTTTGTCATAATCGTATTGACAGTTCCAAGGATGAATTGCACTCGCTAAATTGCATCGTAAATGCGCGAAGCACTTGGACCGTTAAGGGTCGAAGGTGGCAGCAACAGTGTTCCATTATTCTCGGCTCGAATGGGAAAAAAAGCGCGGGCAATTCATCGATGGGGACGAGATAAATTAACGTCGTTTAGCCGTGCTACAGTTAACACCACTCTGAAACGTGTGTTACACGTTTCGCGATACTTTCTCTTACACTATTGTGCGGCAACAAAAACTTAATCAGACGTGAATATCACGGTCATAGCTTTAGCGCATAAACGAGGTGAACTAGTGGCCTGGAAAAAATATCGCGATGGCGATCGGGTCGTTGCTGTGTTCGATTTGTCGTCGAAGGAGTGATTAGACGCTGCAATGTTGTAGATTATAGAAGAGTTCTTTCTACGATGTTGAAATTCATTTTTCATGAAACTCAGCGCTAGTACACGATTGTCATCGATTTTTTTATAGTCTTGGAGGAAGCACGTGTATCAAGTTCGTTTGAGTTAAAGTTCTCGGACAATCCGATTTTACTTTCCTTCGAAACTGTTCATCGCTGAAAGGGACATTTTTCGTAAAACTCTTTCTCTCGTTGTTTATGTATTCAGAGCGCGTGCGCAGAACCTGGCGTTACGAATATAAGCACTCGCTTAACTCGAACTTTTAACGCAATTAAATTCAGGGGATGACGCAAACACGCTTTCGACATTTTACCTAATTTTGAAGCTGAGTGTCTTGTGTAATGAGTATTAAAATATTAATTTGCGATCTCTGTGTTTTGAGTTCTTTCTCAGAACTTCACCCTCTCCATTATCATATCCCTCCTTTCAAATCCAAGCTATTTTTCTTCTGCTGCCCTTTCTGCAAGCTCGACTTTCTCACTGAAATATCACTAATTTACAAGCCAAGCAGACTTATCTTTCCAACAACCCCTGCACTCCTACACGATACCTATAAATTCCAAGTCCAAGCGTAATAGAGACCATTATCTGTATTTTTCCCTGTTCTCGTCCACTTTCATATCCACCAAACATACTCATCCACCCACTTGTCCCTCGTCCACCTCACAAGGCCAGAAAAAAGAAGCCAAGAAGGAAGCTGCCCAAGGAACTAGAACCACCGTCACGAAATTCCCGGATGTTTCCCTGACGCTCGCGTGCACAAAGGTTACACGATTTTCATCGGCGACGCTGAGGGCCGAGGGGGGGAAGCTCGCGATTCGTCAGCCCCTACTCCCCGGTGGCTTTCCGGTTCGCCGATCGGCAAAATCGTGGGGAGCACCACCGTCGGTTGCGGAGGTTGAGAATCGCGTGTTAGAGAGAGGGTAGAGAGGCGAGTAGAGGCGATCGGGTCCCTCGGATCAGCTGTGAGAGCGGCGTGGCGCCGTGTGCCGCGGCTCTGACCCGCTGTCAGTTGCCTGAGCCCTGTGCTACGGTTAGGACCGTGCAATCGTCACCTTTCAACCACGAGGAGAGAAGCATCGCGGGATCGTCCTCACGGTACAGAACCACCGGGGCATTCCAGCCGCGTCCTCTAGTCCTCGCAGCCAGTTGCGCGGGTGGACGGGCAGTGGATCGAAAGGGGAGAGCGGAGGGCCACGGCGTAGTACCCAGGGAGCAAGCGGTATCCGGCTGTTGCGGTTCGATCCTTCAGAAAGTGATTAGACAGTGGTCATAGAGAGAAGGAAACACATTGACCGAGCGATTGTCGGAAGCCTGATCAATCCTCGCTGCGACGTACAGTTGTAAATCGTCCCCGGTGCCCTGGACCGGGGCTAGAGCTTTAAAGATCGCCAGCGAAGGTTGAGATCGAGCCCCAATTGCGGGCGCTGCTCGATCGCGCCCGAGGGACAGAGGCTTGGATCGAGTAACGTGGTGGTTTTTGTGGTGGAAAAGTGATCGGAGGTTAATCGGCGAGAAGCTCGACGAAGCCAGCGGCCGCATGCCTCGCTGACAGGTCCCAGGATGATGGTCTGGTAGAGGAGGAGCCTTGGTGGTTCGATCGCGAGAAATGGCGTGCGGAATATCGTTCGAAGTCACCGCCACGAGCACAGTATTTTTCCTGCTGGTGAGTAGCGATTTGCATCCCGTGCTCCTTTTTACACGCAGACGCGTGCCTCCGTGTGCCTGAGGGGCGCGCGTGTGCGTGTGGGCTCATGAGTATCATTTTAATAGGCTCTGATAAGATGGTACGCCGACGGAACGTGGCACTTTCACTTTTTACCGGTAGATCCTTTACAAGGGGGCGTGCGCCTCAAGTCCGATGACTTTGTTGCCGATGATCGATCCAGGAAAAGTTATCGCGCCTCTGATTGAGGAAGCTGGTGATATGTCATGTTTAATGTCGTGAATATTGCGACTGATGGAAGGGCTGGGGCTTCGAAGGACACGACTTTGGGTTTGGGTCACTCGAGTTTTCCCTCGTGCAGGCTCGGTGTGTAGAGTCGACTGTAAATCGGTTTTATGAACCGCTTAATGAGTTTATGAGGTCACTTGGCGTGAATATAAATATCGTGTGCTGGCTCGATGCATTCAGGATGCATTGTACTGGAGTTGAACGTTAGGCTTTGTAACAGTAACATTCACGTTGAACCCGGTGGAATTCAAACTCGAGCGTGGAGTTTAAAGATACTATTTCCTGGATAACTATGGTCTATACACCTTTAGCTTGAGAATATTTCATCGGTATTATGTTAATATTGGGTGTACTTTAAAGAAAGGAGAGGTTGGTATTTTTCTGCGTCTGATTAATTTGAAGGAAATTGTTGATGGTGGTGTAATATCGTTCTGTCGCTACTTCTTCGATATTTTATTTATTTTTGTGGAAGGATATTGAAAAATCTTCGCACAATTTTTCATACATATTGCTTTTGTTTAATTTTTTTAATTGTATTTCATATTACATGGAAATTGGAATGCAAGTGTTTCGAGTAATTTATAGAGCTGATAATCGATAATACGAGTACCAAAGACCACCAGCATTTCCTTATTTCACAAACCGAGAGTAGGCATTCAACATCTACACTAAATAACTCCAAATTACATCACAGGCATAAATGTCACGAATTCGCTAACGTCAACCTTTGTTGCGTCCTCAACGCGAGCCATCATATTACTTTCAGAAACACCACCCTTTATAATATAAACCGTGACATTTCCTCCAGTAATTTGATGAATGTTCCCATAGCCTGTTTAACAACGCTTTCCCAGTTAAAACAATAGATATATTTTTCCTATCCATACAGTCTACTCGAAGCGTTTAGATTTAATATTAATCATTCACCTAAAAATTATACAGACAAAGTAATATCTATAATCTGTAAAATACCAGTGAAACTTAATGTTGGATCCAGTTCAAGTATCGTGTAGCCATTCTTTGAATCAGTAATTTTATTCTCGAGAGAGGAATGCGTTTTCTACACTGCCATGCCACAAGTGATAAAGTAATATCTATTCAAAGATTATTAATTGAGAGATTTACAAAATACCTCCATCACAGCCATGGATATTTTCACACCTGATTCTCCATAAACAGACTAAATGACTTCGTTAATGTACCTCTATCACATTCGTCAGTGTATCCCTCTCATCGTTTTACAAATTGCATCTCACTTGGAAGGTCATTACTGCCTCATAGTCACTCAATAAAACATTAAGCAGCACTGTACTGAGCAAGGAGTACCGGTTCTCGTTTGATCAGCGAAATACTGGGCACAGTCTGTGACTACGTGACGCCAATTTAATCGAAGAAAATAATTACGTAAGGAAGGAAGCACCCTTGACGGAGCTCGAACCTCCTTTTCTCGGATTTCAATTCGAAACGCTTGGCCTGCGGTTCTTCTGTTACTTACACCATTTAGAGTGGGGAAATTTAACGCTCATAAGCAATCTCTTATAAGAGACAGTGACTCACTTACAACTAATATCCTAGAATCTAGCCATACTCATCAAACTCCGCGTCAGAAACTCTACGATCTCCAATATACCTTTATCGCATAGATGATCTCCATCTGGAATTGTAGATCCCCAACCAATAATCAATAACGATCAATGCCAATGAACTCCGGTAAACTTCCATCGAAACATTAACGTCTAAACGCAGACTATCCTGCACTTTGAAAAACAGTGCCGTTTATATGCAAACTGTGACATTTGCCTCGCCGGTGTCATCAATGGTTGCCCCATCGTATTTAACAACGCTTGGTTGGCGTTATGATTTTGCATCGCGTCACGGCACCGTCGATCATTGCTGCCCCAGCTCTATTCCGGTTCTCGCGAAACCGATGCGTTACAATCACACCCGGTGGCATTCGCACACGGCCGTGTGTCGAGGTGCACACGCAGCTTGGAGTCAAGGATACAGCCGTTATCTAGCCAGCGATTGCTATACTTACCGCGGGCGATACACGCCGGTCGAGCGCCTGTGCTAGAGCGTTGAATCGTAGACAGCGGTGATGGGTGCTCGATCCGCTCTCTTGCAAATTTTCGATCGTTGCCTTGCTTCGAATCACTCCGGAACACTGTTATTATTACGCGAGAACGCGCTGCGCGACGCATACAACTGGCGAGGGTTAATGACGTTGCCTATCGCACATTTTGTGGCGGATTGAGTGAGTTCAAACAAAAGGTGTGCGAAGAGTTTCAAGGCAGATTAAGGGTTTTGATAGTGGCTGAGATTGGAACTATGGTAGAAGTGATTCGAAGCAATTTGTAGTGTTCTGGAGCTCGTTACTAGCATATGGTGCATGTCACGTCGATGGCGAGCGCGCTCGCCTTCGTTATGCAAGCGTCGAATGCTAAGTCGCCGCGGTTCCTACGGGAGATTACGCTTTTGCGCTCTGACTTATGCAATGTAGAATCGCGACGATCCTCGGGCGAGCTGTGTCGCCGATGG
Source organism: Andrena hattorfiana (assembly GCA_944738655.2). NCBI lineage: Eukaryota > Metazoa > Arthropoda > Insecta > Hymenoptera > Andrenidae > Andrena > Andrena hattorfiana. Next base: position 1,454,593 of record OX122894.2, read on the forward strand.
GACTGTCGTCTTGAAAATCGGGGAAAGGTCTGTACCGTGACGTGGTATCTTCTAACGTGGCTGAAGGTCGACCGTCCTGCTTCTAGTGAAATCCTTCGATATCCAGGTGGATCGTCAACCTGTTCGAGAAGATGAATTTGTTTTTTAATGTAGGGATGCTTGAAGTTTTTTAAGGGAGGGAAAGATTGTTTGCCACTGTTTGAAGTGGAGTCTTCTACACGCCTTTTTTGGAAATGGAATCTTTTCAAGTGGAAGGGGATAGACTACTATTTTTTTTTTCGGTAAGAGTATTTTTTGGTTAAGGTACGAAACGATGTAGTTCTCAGATCAGCTAGTACCTATAGTTATTAAAATGAATTCAATTATGGTAAAAGAAAATGTGTAACTTCTGCAATGTGAACGTGAAATTTTACACAAAAGCTTTCTACTGTGTTACCAACTTCGAATCAGTATTTTCCTCACGCATTCCCTGAAACGGCAGTTTGCGAATTTTGTACACTGTGCCCACTTTCCCCCCACACGTATCGGAGGAATATAAATTGTACTAAAGTTGCAGGTGAACGCAACACACAGTGGTGCCTCGATCTGAATGAAGCCGAAAGCTTCGATATTTTATTCAATTTTATAAATAAAATTTCTGCATAAATAGTCGATACATACAGAAGTATTAATACTGTATATTCTTCCATAAACTAGTCAGCTTTTTGGGTGGCTCAAATGCCCACCAAGAAGATCAGTATTGAAGAAATACCTATGAGATTATTTTTTTTACTTAAACATTTTCACTTTCCACAAAGCCTTTCTACTTCGTTCGAAATTCTCCACGACCCATCCGATCATTCTTTAAGCATTTCGACACTCGGCGCATCTTCTACATCGATACGTCGCGAAGCTTAAAAATAACAATCGAAGGTCAGGAGTCCCCGTGTGATTGCCTCACGAAAAAATAGAAGGAATCCGAGCCAGGGGATGGCAGTCAGAGGGATTACCCGTGGCCAAGATGCGGGCCCCGAGACAAATGCGTGCACGTGTCGAGAGTCGCGCGAATACCAGTTCCGTTTCCACTGCTCGGCTCCGGGATCACGTGAGCCGAGGTGTAATTAGCCGCAACAAAACGATGGCACGACACTCCCCGATGTTCGAGGAATTTCGGACATTAATAACCGATTAAACGCGATTAATCGACCGCGATCCGGTTTCTTTGAAAGATACCTCGACCGGCCGGTTGATTAAGGATGTACATGGCACTGTTGATAATTATGAAGTGGCTGATCCTCGTGCTCCGATCTTTACAAATAACCGGTTGCCGAGAGCCTCTTATAAAACAATGCGACAGGAATCCTCTCGAAACGCAATAGGGGCGTGGGTATATTCAAACGCAGAGATATTTTCCCTAGGTGTACACATACCTGTCATCCATTACTCAACTACCTACTCCACTATCTTCAACCCCTGTCACCCTTACCACCCCCTACACCCATCCCACCTACAATTCTCAAACCCTTATCCCATAAATCAGTGAGAAAGTCAGCGAACCATCAAGCCCCTCAGATCCCCAGCTTCTTAGCTTCTCGGCTCAATCACTAGCACGATCCCATCAAGTCCCTCGCGAGTTTCTCACGGGCAGAGAGTCGAGTGCCGTCAGGAAACGGCCCAGACGAGTGAAGACTCGAGGGGCCGCACCGCAGCCGAGGCATTAAAAGCGACACCTCGACGCATCCGAATGGTTTCTTAATTCGCCCGAGTTCGCGACACACCGGCGACCATCGCGGGGTTTAATTGGTGCAGCGTGCACGGCCGCGGACTCCAAGCACCGAGATAATTGGATAATGGCCAGTTTAAGAAACGATGCCCGGTTTGAAGAGGACCACGATGGCAGCTGGCGACGTGGAAGTGACGACAAACGGTATAGGGCCGCGCGAGCCTGTCTCGGTTAATTAAATCGCGAAGCGGCGCAGACGCTCGGTCCCGGGACCTGGCGAAAATTGATACCAACCGCTGATACATCCCGCTGCGTTAACGAGCGACGACCGTTGTCCCGTCGGTGGCAAAAAGCGGCGTACAATCGGTGCTTACGATAAATCCGTTCCAGGCGAGTTTAACAGGCAGCCGCGGCCAACGGTAGCGATCCTGAATAAAAATTCGCGTGTCGCGTTTCGTAATGGGCCCGTACCGGCGATGTCTCGTTGCTTTTTCGCGCGCTTACTCGGCGCCCGCGCTTCGCTCCGCCGACTTCGACGTGTTGAAACTGGCACTGGGGAGATTTTGGAGCAAAACCCGTTTCCTCGTTGCCTTCAAATAATTCTTGGTTTTTCTGATAGAGGAATTTGTAGATTTGCATGTCAGGAGAGTGGTTGGGACATTGCCGTGGTCGTTGAAGCATGGTTTTAGTAATGGGAGTATTTCTCAGAGTAGTGAGGTTTCCATGTGTCTGTTCTTGGGTATCTCAGGTTCGGGATCTGAGGGAGTTTGTAGACTAGAAGGGGTGGTGAAGATGTTCCACTGGACACAGGTGGGAGTTAGTTGAAAGGATAAAAGGTGTGGAAGGATTTGAAATGTTCAATTAGAGCAATCATTTTCCTACTTTTTCGTGAGAAATTGTTTCTCTCTGTTTAAGTCTAGGAAACTTAAAAATATTTGAGAATTGTATCATATTTGTTCCTGTATAGATATTGAGATTAGTTTTACTATAATATAGTATACCTATAGTATACAATATTTAATATTTAATATTGTCCCACATATTTATAAACACTCTATATGTATTGGATTACTATACCTGTAGCACATCTCGCATATGTTCATCCATGTTTCCTCCTGTTCATCGTATAACGAAGCCCTATTACCATTACCATACACGTAAGATTTCCCTTCATGAGAAATTGAGGTCATCTTAAGTCGAATCTTACAAATTCATGACCACAATCCTTCTCCATTATCTCCCTATCTGCGCATGCCGAGCGTAAGAACCTCGATCATTCCAACAAAAGTCCACATAATCGACACTTTATTGCTGCGTGTGTTCAATACCTCACCTTGAAGCCTTCACTGGATCCTCCACGCGATCCCTTCCGTGAAAGCGTGTAAACTGCGGGAGAAACGAGAAGAATAGGGCGCATCTGTGGAGGCAGAATCGAGTATTTTATCGTCGATTGGAATACCGAAGGCGGCGTCGGTCGAAAAATGTTGCACCAGACACCCGTCTTTGTGCGCGGAGAGAAAGCCCTCCCCCGGGTGGTGGACATAAACCCGACTTAATAGAGGGAAGAATTTACGAATTCGCATAACGGGCGACCGTATCTCTGCGCGTGTCGCAGTTCGTGGCCTTCGCTGAATGGTCATTGTGACCGAAGGTCACGGTCAAAGGGAACGATCTTAGCCTGTCAGGCGATCGGTGCACGCTCGCGAAATTTATGCCCCTCCCATGCTCGCTCGCTGGCTGGATTATATTGAATTATTATTAATTACGATTGTTATAGGCTCGTACACCCGGGCCGGTGATTAATGCCTGGATTACAAAGATATATTCTGCTTCGCTCTGTCCCTGCGCCCGTTACTAATCGAATCCATTCCACGCGATCCTTCTTTGGGTAATTTATAAATTGCCCCGTGTTGCATGGAACTTGTAGCTTTGCCGTGTATTTTGCATCGCTTCGAACTTGCCGCAGCTTTCGCGGGGTGGTGACATCAGCCCCATCGATCTTCCTCTTTCGACTATTCGTGTAGCATTTCAATGGGCTTATGTGGCGACTTAAGGAAAGGGTTGACGGGTTCGGAAGGCTGTTGTTCTTGGGGGAATGGGTGGAGTGTGTTGGAGATTTTTTTATTTGATGGTTTAAGGCTTCTTTAGTTGATAAATTGAGGTTTGTTGGAAAGGTTCTGTGTATTAGTCTGCAGGGAATTGCGAAGGAAAGATGTAGAAGTTAGAAAAACATTTCACAGAAAATCGATTGTTTTTCTTACTTGATGTCAAGGGATTTTGACGAAATTGAAATATGATATAGTCCACGGGAAATTAGGAGGGGTTTAAGTCATCATTTCCCTGGCTTCGAATTTGTTTAAAAAGTACACGCTGTCCAAGTTTGCCATTTTTGCTTACTTTCACGGGAACGGGCTTACAAATGAATTTTTATCTCAGAAACTATCAGATCTATGCACTTCATTCTTCTTTTACTTCATTGAAGAAAACTTTGCTTTCCTTAAACAGAAAAGTCATTTTTGCAACTCGAAATAATAAACAAATTCTTGTTTTGCATATTATGCTTCACATTCGTGTTTTTAAAAATCCTAAAAAAAGTATAATTAAATTCTTTGAAACCCTCTCCATCAAATAACACCTTGATTAGGACGATCACTTTAAAATTGTAACTTTTAGCCCACACCAAATTCAGTTCTAATCCATCCTTTCCTATTAATCTTCTTACGTTACCTAAACATTTTTACTCAATGTAGTAAGTCCTATACACTCATTGAAGTTTAAAGTCCCCTTTTAAAATCCCATAAAAGATATCTACATTTAAAACTGAAGCCCAGGAACTTAAATCTTGCGTGTCATCGTCAGAACCAGTTACCTCGAAATTCTCATCTGTAGTGTGCTCGCCGAAGCAAAATTGTCGTAAAGTCACTATCTCGATAAAAGTTCGAACAATGAAGCTTGTACTTACTTTAGCGTCTGGTATCAGCGATCACGGGGTCCCATACGTTCTCCCGTGTAACGATGTAACGTGCGCGCGCGCGTTCCACGGGCTGCAGAAATTCACGCATAAATCACCGCACTCCTTATCAGGCTCCCCACTGTCCTGTGTGTGGTATCCATGGTGCACCTGCGTGAAACACGAACGCACGATCGGCATTGAAAGATCGTGTGGAACTCCTGTTCGAAACTTTTCTCGATTTTATTTCACCGGAGCGTAAAATTCTCGCAGGATGATAATTAAACTCGAGCTTTTTAAATTCTATCATCTGAACTCGAGGCACGCTCTTTCATCTTAACTTTTTTCCACAGTTGTTATTCACTGTGGGGAATATATAAATGTTAAATGCACCGTCTCTATGCATTTGTCAGATCGATTTAGCAGCTCGAGTGGTTGAAATGTAAATTTGATGAATTTCACGGGCTTCAGAGTACCATCGTTTAAATATTTCCTTTGGTTATTATTTTAAAATTTAATTTTAATTAATTAAAGTGCAATTATGATTATATATTAAAAATCATCTTCTTTCGAGCTTTTCTCGCGTCATCGCGATTCCCAGCACAACTGCAGAGGGCTCCACAAAAAACTAACACGAAATGGAAGGGACAGAAACAAAAGAAACGGCCCAATTGCGCAGGAGACTTTAATTTCGTGCGGGTCACTTTTTATCCCTCGTTGGTTCGCGTGTGGCTTCTAGAAACCGTCAGTGAAAACCGGTCCACCGATATTACGGGAGAATTTATCGTTGCCTTGGCATCGGTCGTTGCTGCGGACGACTGCAACGGTACAATAGAAAACAGATTATGAAGACTGCACTGCTACCAGATTCCACTCGCTGATCTTCGACAGTCGTCGAACATTTATCCTTGCGTCGTTCGCGTGGCGAACAGTTGAGGACATAGTCGGTTCGTGACCATTCAGAGCTCAACGTCAGGATAGCAATAATTTTCGAGAAACATTTGCTAAAGCGGCGACAGTAGAACATATCGTGATAGCAGAAAACCAGAAAATTTGCGAGGCTTATATATAATAATATTAAACACGATGGGGCAGGTGGATTTGGTAGACTAGATTCCAAGGAGAATATTAAGTCTGCATCGTGAATTGGTGTCACATGAGATAATCAGGTGATGTCACGCGTCTTTCCTTCTTTTGTACGTATTTCGCTGGAAGAAGTTTATTGGAATTTCTGTGGGAGAAATGGATAAACACTCTCGAAATAATTTAATAGTTTCGTAATTTGAGGAACGGGGTTTTTGCTTGGGTGAGATACCAGTTGTTAATGGAATTAGGAACATTATGAATATTAAATCGTCTTAGCACAGATCAGTCCATTAAGTTGCAAAAAAATTGACAATGCTGGACTCGGTCTTGTCCTCCACAGTGGCTGGCTCAGTGGCACACCGCGATTGGTCAAGGAGGTCTAAATTTCGTGTCGTAACCGTGCCGATCCGATTTCAATATCATTTCCCTCCCGCTAAAACGATTCCAGGCGTGCAGCAGGAAAGAAAAAAGTGTTGCAAATACGAACGTGACACTTGACGAAAGATCGATAGAAGCATTGCCGGAACCCGAGCGTTACGACAGTTTCTCTGCTACAACGTAACGGGGCACAGTTACACAGAATGATGCAGGGCATGCCTGGCATTCAAAGCTGTCCTGCTGACCAAAAAATTCCAGTCAGTTTGCATGTAGAAAGCATCGTTTACTTTCTTCCCTCAATCCCCGCAAGTCTTCCAATCTCAGCTGACAGTGTTTCCTATTAAAAGCCACAAATGCCCACAAGCCAACGCTAAAAGAATTAGGAACTGGGTACTTACGAGTCAAAAATCTAAAAAATTACGCAAAGTACTTTATTCTTAAAGTAGCTATTTAAGATAAATAATTTCAAACCTTCCACTAGCAACACTCGCTCATCTCTCCTTTCTATCTTCTCTTTTGCTCGATATCTAAAGGTGTTTTGAGATGTAAGAGTTTCTTTCACAAAAAAAAGGGTATTGCACATAATCTGTAGCTTCTTATCGACCGTTTGAAACACGAACAGGCGGCGTTGCTTTGATAACAAAGCGGAAGAAGAGAGAATAGGTCTGCAGGTTCGAGGTCCCGTTAAGAAGCATTAGAGACCTGCGGAATTCACGCGTTGCATTGTGGCGGTGGTACACGGTGGTGCTCGTCGTAGTTTGGTAACGGTACACCGTAACGGAGAAAACGATGCCCATTCCTCGTGTACCGCTGTTCAATTCCGAAAAAATCATAGGATCCGCGAGAGATTACGTTCGACGAGAGGTCGTCGTGTTTTCATGGGGTCGTGGGTTATCTGCAGGATGCAGGGGGTGCAACTGATTGGTCGAGAGCTTCGTGATAGATGAATTCCAATGGGGAAGACAGGATTTTGTAGTAGCGATGGATGTTGGTAAATTTTTACTGGACGGCTAAAATGTAAAATACTGTTTGATCCGTTCTTATTAATTTTTTGGAATTAACGTAGCTACATATTAATCAAAATTTTTATGTATTCTCCGAGTAGGTACTTGTGGATTATGATAAATTCTAATATACAGTGTAAATACTAGAAATCAAGTTTGATTCATCCATAAAAAATTTCGAAGGGACGTGTGTTCGTGTGATGCATCACATTACACCAGTCACATGAGGACAAATCACAGTCGTTGCTCCCTTACCCCCATTTCCTGTGTCGCCACAACGAGGAACATCCGTCGATAGTTCATAACGAGAACGAAGTGCTTTTGTTTATTACTAATTCCGCCTCGTGTATCGTCAAGTTCCCGCCGTCGCACGATCGAGAATGTTCGTCGCGACAAATTGATTCAATCTAACTGTCACGACGCAAGGCTGCGTCACTCGCGTTCAATATTTCCTGCATCAAATTCACCGCGCCAGCGCGGAATAAACGACCATTTATCCACCTTCGCCGTCATTCTTATTATTACGGAGCAGTCGCGTTTCGATTGTTGTCGCGAAACTTCACGACGGGAAAAAATTGATTTTCATAACTGGTTCCTACGCCAACAGAGACTTCTAAATCACATTCAGCGCAGGGGACTTCACTTGAATTTGTCAGCAAATTGTTTCGAATGTTGCAAATATTTAAACAGCCACTTTTTCTGCCCAGCTGGCTCTAGCGTCAAAGAGTGACCCAAAAATTAGGTATTTTTTCGCCTCTTTTTAGTCCCACGATTTTGGAACTGAATTTTATTGCAAACGCCTTATGATGAGACATCAATCTTACGACATTTTCAAATTGAGATAACAAATAGTTTCTGAGATATGGGAGGTCAGTTTTGCTGACTGAGAACAACGAATGTTAACTTAGATTTTCAAAATTCACAAAAAAATAAAAAAATATAAATGTCTGTGTAGTGGATGCTTTTTTTAAACATATCGTCCACCATATTGTCTCAGCCATTGTGAATTTTGGAAATCTAAGTTTAAATTCGTTGTTAGCAGTCAGCAAAACCCGTGGGAATAATTATTTAAATTATCGGACTGATATAAAAGTCCGCACATCGAAGCATATGGGCTGACGCGTTACTGAATTTTCACTTCTCTGATTTCCCATATCTCCGAAACTAATTGTCACATCAGCTTGAAAATTTCGTGTGATTGATGTCTCATCATAAAATTCAATCCCAAAATTGTGCGACCAAAAAGAGGCGATTTCTTGGGTCACTCTTTCCTTCCATTTCAACAACATGGCGTGGTTAATTCAATCAATACCATTTTATCTCCCTCCAGCGCAGAAACAAAATTTCCCGACAAAACAAAGTTCCCTCGCAAAATAAAACAGAAAATACGGCGACAGATATCCCGACCAGAACACCTGAGAACCCATGTCCCATAATTAGCTCCGCTTTATTCCGAGACGCAACGAGAAGCATGAACGCGACACCGTGTCGTCCCATAGTCAGATCTACTCCACTTGGGCCAGAGGGCGGAGGAAGGGAGGCGCGCGAAGAAGGTCGTGGGGGATCGATGGAATGCAGGCGAAATCGGAAACGCGGGCCCCGGGTTGTGCGAAACTTTCGCCGCTAGAACAATCCTGGAAATAACTTATGGCGGGCCCCACCGCCCAGACGTGGTGCTCGTGCCAGCCGAATCGGATGGCGCCAGGTATTTTTAAACCCGCGCGATAACAACGAGCGGCTGGATTCCAGGGGAATAACTGTCTCTGCCAAACGAACCACCTTGCGAAATCTCTGGCTGTCGCTCCGGTATCGTCACGCGCCGCGTCGCCTGCAGCCACCCCCGCGTCTCGTTCCCGCCACGCTTTGATCTCGGGGAATAATAAAGCTCGCAAAAATGCCGACCTACGCGGCCCGGCGACCCTATAATTCACGCGGCACGCTTTGCTCCGCGGTCCCTTCCCGAGCCACTTTGGTCTCGTGTCCCCGTGAGTCCCCCCGAGGCCTGCGCGCATTTGGGCATCCCTTAATTAAAAATCGAAACGGTGCATTCTGAAACTTAACACGGGGGGAGAAAAAGGTCTAGTCGTTGGAAACCTTTCTGGTAGAAAGGATATGTATCTTGTGCCATTCGTGTCGTTTCTTGTCGCTCGGCTGGCGCTTGTTTTCGGGAACGTGTTAATTTACTCGGAGGTCCCGGTGTAAAATCGGGGATCCACTTGAGAGCTAAGCTAAGTTCTGCTATGCTATTCTGCAGCTGGGAATCTATCTGAAAGATGAGCTACGCTATGCTAAGTTTGAAACAAAATTAGCTTCAATACATCCTTGTGGATCGTTTCCACGAAAAGCTAAGCCAATCTGTGCTATATTTTTTCGGAATCTAAGTTAGCTCCAGGTAGCACGAGATTCCCTCGCGAGCAATTGTTTGCAATCATAGCAAAGCATTGCGTAAAAATAATTATCAAACTAAGGATTGGTGGCGGGGGTAACTTGAAAAGTATAGATTTCTCAATAATTATTTTTACATAGCGTTGTAGATATAAAAAAGACCACGAAAAAGAAAATTCTGCATCTTTGTGAGTTCACCCCTTAAAACTACACTATATGGCACGAACAAAAAATAGTTTTGTCTTACGGATGGACTACTCTATTTACACACAAACTTGCATCATTTTCTGAATTTTCGGGTTACCCAACTTCCTTTGTTAACTTACTTTCCAAGTGGATCCCCGGCTTAATGTGTGCTCGACTGTGTAGATGTTAGAGGAAATGGGTTTTACAGAATTAGCGAAAGAAACCGAGTGGATTGATCGAACAATGAGGCGAGGGAGTAGAGGCTCGCCTCTCCAGCATTCATATCTGCAGATATGAACTTCGAGCTCGCCTGTCCGCCCCCTCTCCGTCTCATTGTAATAACCGCTCTGATCGGCTAGCTGCAACCACATTGTTTGTACAAATGTATCTATCAGTCGCGGACTAAAAACTGCCGCGTGTCATTAGGCAATTTATCGGATAAATCATTGCGACACGTATGAAATTGATAGGCGGCATTGTTCCGTGCACGCGCGATCCCAACGAAAGCTCGAGGCCTTAGATCTTAATCGCGGGCAGCTCCAAACAGTTTCGAGAGCCGCTGCGAACCTCGGCGCGCTCGCTTGCACGCTGGTTGCAATAAATATCACCCCAACGAGCTGAGACTGCTGCCCCGTCTCAGCGAAATTTTTACGCTGTAATAGCGTAACTAAATCAGCTCTGGGGTATTTCGCCGGTAGTTGGGAGTTACATTTTAATTATTATCTTTTCCGTAACAAGGATATCTTAAAAGTTGCATAGTAATCTTAACACACTCTGCTTGAAAATCCCTTCACAGACTAAACCTTCTCGTCTCTATTAACCACCACTTTATCATCCTCCTCCAAAGACCCCTTCTCTGTTCACGAGATTTCTCCGCGATTCGCAAGCAAAAAACGTATGTACAAGGGGGTGCGCGAGCAGAGGGCAAAGTCTGCGGAGAAGCACGAGACACTCGGTCAAGAAGCGAGACGTGGGTGGCGCCACGAAGGACTGAGGATTCCCGCTGCTATTAATAGAACTGAGGTTATCTCCCCGGCTCCTACATATAGTCGAATGCCAGCGTAGGGTGGAGTTTCGCGAAGGGTGTCGTGCGGGCAGATTATTTGTACCGGTTCTCTGGAATGGTGTGCGTCAATCGTCCTATGAGCGTTGCTTCGGACGCTCGTGTACAGGGTGGTCCCTGCGAGGTGGCCGATTCCCTTGAGTCGAGAGGTTGCCTGAGATATTCCCTCTTTCATTCCGCCGCGAGTGCATTAACATAATCGGGCGACAATGTCCAGTGATCGAAGTACCGGAGAGCGGCAAGTTGGCAATTTTTTGAATGACTTACGGCACTTACGCCAAGGATCGGCAAGGTGTTGAAGTATTTCCAAGTTTATTGGACAGAGATAAGGCGAGCCATGACTGCGTTGGACGCCCTCGACGCCCGGTAAAAGGCGTTGAAGCGGAGATAAGCGATTTCGCGGCTCCTTTTGACTCGCGCTCGGGACTAGGAGCCTCGCGTTAACGTATTGGTTGAGATTTTAGAGGGCGATAGATCGCAGAGATTGGGCGAAATTAATGTGCTGGTGGTAGAACGATGAAGAAATGCTGGTCGACCAGGGGAAGTTCGGCTGGCAAAAGGCGGTCGAAGGGAACGAACGCGATGGATGCCCGCAGGTGTTAATGGCTGCGAGTGTTACCGTCTGCGAAGCTTATCCGCGCCGCATGATTTAAGAGGCGACGTTGAACGATTGAACGCCCGTGCTCGTGGAACTAAAACGCGAATTTCGTTAATAGAAGCCGGCTACTCAGCTGACGTCAGGGAGGGAGTCGCGAAACGATTATTTGCTCTGGCTACACACGCGGAAGATATAAAAGCGTGTTCGTTCGTTATGACATCGTCCCGCCATCAGCGCCGGTGTAGTTCATCTCTCTTTCCTTTTTTAACATCGGCGTGCCGGGGATCCTCGAGCTGTTCGATTTTAAATTGTCCTTTTTAGGCGGGCCTCAATTTACCGCGTACACGCAATTTGCATTTGCTCGAGGGGTCGGATTTATGACGGGCGGATTCTTAATGAAGTGACGACCCGCGCGGGCAAGATGGAAAGATTAATTGAAACGCACCGAGGGGGAACTTCGAAATGGAATTTCACGCGAAAATTGATTACGCTGCAGTTCCCAGTGACACGCGGGTGCTTGACGTGTTAATCGTGGAATTGAAAAATCCCGTCTGAGATATGAGGCTGATAAGACACTTTGCACCGTGCATGATGATTAAATTCAATTTACAGAAGCCTTTTGTTACACATGTTCCAGTGCACTTTTCAAAACACGTCTTACCACTTTGAGCTACACGATCCTTTTGATATCAAGCATGCTATCGCCTGAAATCTTATTACATGTCCATTGAATCTTGTCTTGTTTGACTTTGGGGACTAAAGTGGACTATGCTTCTTTTAATATTAATAAAAAAAGCACAGGTCAAAATATAAAATATTATTAAATTCTAGAACAAATGAAGATTCAAATGTCTCTTCAGAAATTATTATTATTTATTATTAATCGTCTTTATTACTCAAAAAAAAAGAGAAGAAACCTGAATATTTACATGAGCGTTCCTGAGTATTCATGAGTATTCGTGTATCTCGCCACCTATTAATCAAAAGAATCACTAAAAAGAAAAGACGCAACACGCTTGCTCCTGAAAGAAGTATATGAACGGCGCAGTACATGAATCGAGCTGTAGATCTGGCGTGTACCTACACGTGTAGAGGCATAGGTGGAACACGATGGCGCCAAACTCATTGACACCGCGCCATTACTTATTCCCTGATAGGAAGGTCGCAAAAAAAGTTGCAGGCTAGCCTGCGAACTCGCCACGGGTGTCGTGCCGCCGCGTAGGAGTTCACTCCGTAAATCCTCTTGCCAGGCTGGAAAGTAGATCGAAGATTGTGTCACATTCACGTTCGAATCGCGCTGCACGCGGCTCCCGTTCGGACTTTTAATCCAATTATTTTAATCGAGAGGTATCGGCCGTGTAATTTCTTTCATTCAGCCGGGGTATCGTCGGCTTCGATCGTTGAGAACGCTGCTGAGGGAAACCAAGTTGCGTCGTTTCGCGAAATTTCAAGAATTGGCTCGACCACGAGGGAGACGTCATGCCTGTGCGGGCATTCAAGTCACTGAGAGTCGTGCCGGTGCAGGCGTCGGAATCACCGAGCGCCGAGCCCGTGCAGGCGTTCAAATCACCGAGCGTCATGAAGTATGGATGGTTCGTTTGTAACAAATGTAATTCAGTCTTTAGTCTCTAAGTAGTCTACTTCCAAATTAAAAGGTTCTTATATACTACTATCCTTACTTAAAATGTCCTACGTAGTTAGCATTCGTCCATTTTTTAAGAAATGTTGAAATATTTCAAGTTCCACGCGTCTTTCACCTTTCAAGTAAAGGTAGAAACCCCTACGTGCTTCGTAGAGATATAGAAACAGTCTAATTTATTTATTTTTTTACAAGAACGACCCAACGTAAGTGATATAGCATCAGTTTTCTTGGATCCTTAATTTCGAAAAATGTTTTAAAAAAAGTCGATTTTTTCAACCCGTCTGGTCAGAATGACCTCTTAAATAATACGCTATCTATGTAGCCTTTTTAGTTTCCCCTCTATTCCACTGAAAATCGTCTCCCTCCGAAACGCTCCCCGCGGTACGAAAGCTTGGCGCGAAAGCGATCGATTCTCACACTCGCGGCGAGCGTTTCCCAAGAGACCGCGCCGCCTTCGATTCCCTGAAGCAATCGTATTTACGGAGCGGAGTGATGGCGAATTCGATAAAAAGACCAATCGTCGACGGTTTTCCGCGCTGCGCCCGCTAAAATCATCACCGACGGTCGCGCCTCCTGAGGAATATCGCAGCGAACTGCGCCGTGGCCTTTCCGCCTCTTTTCCGCAACGTTTATCCGCGAACGAGCGTGGCGATATCGGCGCGCCGTTTCAGGAATTTTGGAAAGGATCCCAATGGCGTTCTTATCTGAACGCTGGGTGTTCCTTGCGTCATATATTTGGGCCGTTGACGCCGGCCGGGTTGGAGGACCTCCGCAAGGACGAACGAAGGTAGACTGCCGATAAACAGCCACGTGTCCTGGGCCCATCCTGTCCGACTTCGCGTTCCTTTTGTGCACGCGACGCTTCCCTCGCGAGTCCACTTGCCGGGATTCCTGCCCGTTGTTTGCTTTCTGTTTATCCCGGCAATTTAAATGTTTGGCGCCCGGTGGTCGGCCGCGGCCGGCGGAATTTTTGTTATCGCGACGGTGACACGGCAGCCCCGATGCATCCTGTTCGGTTTCTCGTTACGAAGGCGAGGCCGCCGGTCCGTTGGATGGCTATGCTTCTCCGTGGCGAACGATTGAATCGCTGTCCGCGGGGAATTCTGCGAAGAAATGCGGTTGGATGGGGCGTAAAGGGAGTTTGGGTTCGGAGTGGTTGGGGAATTAGGGTGAGAATAATCGCCTCGGTATATACAGATTTCGCGTACCATCTTGGAAGGTTCCTTTTATGAAAGCCAATATTAGCAACTAAGTTCCAGATATACGCAGGCGTCACTTTTATCCAAGGGTTGGGGTTTTATTGAAGAACAAAGCGACGCTTTCGCGGAGGCGAGCGAAGCAGCATAAAATGATCAGACGAGGGCAACGTCGAAATGGATTTTTAGCGAGACGTTATTAAATTGATCCCATCTTCAAGGTGAGCCTGCGTGACTTCGTTTAAACCGGACGGATAACCTATGCGCGGACGCGTCCCATGACAGCGGAGCCTTACCGGCAATTAAGCAGTCTTTATGGGCACACAACGTGACACATTCCCCGTGTAATTTCACGGGGCTAAATGCGCCGGCTGAAGCTACGTGCGTCAGGGTTGCTTTTATTCCTGCCGTCGCGCGGAACATCCTGGTGGGATTCACGCAAATCTCCTTCTAAGGAATTTCACCGAGCCGGACGGTTACAATGCCGGATCCGCGCGCGAGTATCGAAGAAGAGGCCGCTGTACGTTTCACCGCGTTAAAGAGAGGAGTTGGTAACCCTCGCGATCCTGAACGCCGTGTTAAAGGCAATGGGAATCACTCTGAATACAAAATTTCATCAACGCTCGATGACGAATGATCTATCACCAAGCAGCGAAGAGATTTTTTTATTGCACCAGGCACCGAGCGAGGCGCAGAAAGTTTAACATTTTAAAGCGTAAAGTAATAAAGAAAAAAATGCCTCGACATGCATGCTAAGCACTTAAAGACGTCGGTAAGGCGCGCACCATAAAGCGATAAAACGGCCACTCATCGAGGGCGTCAATGACCACCTCCAGTATCACTTGGAGCTATAAAATTCTTCTTCGGGGCCCGCTAATAAATCCAGCGAGGAGGAGCCGTTTCCCCGGGCGTTCCACCGTAAAGGAACCGGGGGGAAGGAGTCTATCGTTAGAAGCAGCCTAGACGGATGCCCAACCGGAATAATTTTCGTGCCATCGGACCTGGACGGCATTGAACGACCTTCACCGATCGGGGTCCACGTACTTGCCAACGGCAAAACACCCGGGACCATTTTTAGCTTCCACCCGCCTCTACAGGAGGTAACTGGATATCCCAAGACAGTCTATGAACCTCCGCGGGGACACAAGCAGGAAACGATTGCGACTCAGAAAAGGGGACATATTCTTCTGTGGAATTTTCTTTAAAATATTCAGGCCCTCAGGATTTTCGCGACACGAGTTGGAAATAATATAATTACAGATTATGTGCCTCTTTAGTTTGTTATTCTTGAAGATTTTTCTTTTAATAGTGGCTGACTCATTTTTGGATATATTGTATAATGCAGTACAGTTACAAGTGTCGCCTCTTCGCGGTCAAATCTGTGGTCATTCTTTTGCACGGAGCTGCATAGCGCGTCGCACTGGCTCTCGCCGTTTCAAGTAGCTAATGGACCTTTGTGCCCGCGTCAGAAATGAACATCTTCGGCGACAGTAACGAATGCACACAGCAGAAGTTCAAGTCAGGGTTAGCCATACGTTCAGTTCCGCTGACGCGAAGAAGCATAAAGTTATATTCAGAATGTCAGCGATAAATATTGCCGCATAATTTAGAACACTGGAGAAGTGGACCGTTAAGTGAGGCTATCTTATTCCTTAAGTCACGTTCCCACAGCACCACCACCCACAGCACAATGGATGCACTTAAAGTGTACTCGAAGCTTCTTGCAAATAGGAGGTCAAGATGTGAGCACCTCCTCGAATAATAAAAGGCCAGCGCTAGATATTATCTCCCTGCTTAAAGAAAGTTAAAGAAAGTTAGCACCGAGTGACACGGGAGCGTTCCCTCGAGTATTGAATATAAACCGTAACAAAATACGGTTTGTGCACATTCTCGATCATCTGTTCATAAAGATCCTCGTCTTGCGCCAACTCTATGGATATCATCTTGAAATACGACCCATTAGGACCGAGCCACGCCGCGTGGACACCTTAAATTCGTCCAGTTAAATACAAAGGAGCGGTTTACGCCGGTCAGAGTGGCTTTCTTATTGTTGAAAACAAACGACAGGATTATTACAGCCGGCACGAGTTACGCAAAGTCGACTCTTTGCTGGTCTCGTAGAACGACCGTAATAGGGCTGGATAATTATTCTGATTCTGAATTATCGCCCGATACACGGACGCGTCCCCCGGCGGGCTTAAACCGCGTTCGTACATTCCGTTTTTCGTGTGTATGAAAATTTCGCGAGGATTATGATACGGGGCGCCATCGAGCGTCTTTCACGATAATATTAACGAGCTGTAACGCCGCCATATTTTTCGGCCGCTCTTCCCGACTTTACTGCCTCCACGATTCCCGCGGTTTCACGCGAAAAAAGGCGCGCATTCCGCCCCGCTCGCATAAAAGTGCCGTGCCATTGCGTTTTATAAAATTCCGCGCGGCGCGACGGCGCGATAAATGTTCCCCGTTTCCTTAATAAATTTAACGGGCCGTTAAACCGTTTTAATTACTCGTAAAAGCGGCCCATCGAACCGAACAGTATCGTCCCGCAACGCGGGCCAATTTTTCGTGGACCCGAATGGCTCATCTTTTATAAATCACTGGACAGATATCCTTATTATGCGAGTGTATCCTGCATTGCGCAAGGGCACTCAGAAATTAATTGATCTTAATTTAAAGGCAGCCGTACCCCTCAAGTTCCCCCGCATAGTTATGCAACGTGTACGGAATTGGGCATGAAATTATGCGTCCGACCATTTAGAGTCATACTTGGGTTTATCTTGCTCGTTAAGCGCGGCTCCGGAAGGAAACTTTTGATACTTATTTAGCTCGTGACATGTGGCGTGTCCACTTGGAGACATTACTATAATATTCCCGCAAAGTATGCGAAGCATGTCGCGTTAAATGAAATCCGCGGCTGTATTGCTGGCGACGACGGAAAACTACGAAAGAATTAATTTTGGGAAAGTAATATAACTACTGCGAGTGGCACCTCAATTTATTCTCAATGCCACGCTCGTTGCACGTTTAAAAACCCGACGGAGAGTGAATTGTTCGGGGCACGATCGAATGGCGCCGCGCAGTTTTGCAACGAAATATTCGAGGGATGATTCAGGTGGCATAAATCACGAAATTTCTCGTAATTCGTCGCGAGCCCTCGCCTCCCGTTTCGATACTTTCAACACTTCTCGCGTGCAACGAGTTACTTTTTTTCTCGGGGGGGGGGGGGGGGGGCGCGGGGCACCGCGAAACGCGCGCTGCGCCACGACAGAGGATAAAAATCGCAACAGCCATTAAAGTCACCTCGTATTTCCCGTGATTTATGGCGGCACGATGCACAAAGCTCTGGGTTGCCGTTATATATCCTTCATCGTATTATGCAGTTTCCACGTGCACGCACCCGTTTATGATCATCTCGCCCCGCCCCGCGTGGAATTCGTCCCTCGAATTCGTTCCAATTACTGGGATAATAGAAGTGGGTCATTCCGTCATGATGGATGGAAGACGAAGGTGAGCAGGAAGGAAACATTGCATAAACGTCTGCAGAGGAATTTTCATTGATAAACTAGCGAGACATATCTAATTCTGAAACAGACACCGCTAGCCAAATGAAGTGGATAGCAGAATTATTCTCCCGGTCATTTTAGAAGGAACCCATTTCGCGCATGTAGAATGAGCTCATTGGCTCCGAGGGAGAGTTTGTTTGGGGTATAGCCAATAGTAGCTTGTTTCGGCACCAATGAGCGCCAACATGCGCAGAACAGATCTGAACTTGTCTGTCAGTGGGTTCCTTCTAAAATGATCCCGAGAATAGACGTAAAATCAATTGAAGGGTCCTTGTAGAAAATACTGTAAATGCCAAAAATCAAATTCTATACTATAGCATTACCATTGGCACGTAGAACATTTCCGATAAATTTTACCTTGCACCAAAGGGCCCCAACTCTCCCTACAGTATTTTCTACAAGATCTCTCCAATTTAATTTCACCCCCAAAAAGCACTCCCACATCCCCCAGGCTCCTCCACTGGTTTCCTCATTGCGAACAACAACAACGAGTCAAGCTACTCGTGGATCCACAACAGCATCGAACCACCAACCACCATCTGCCACCAAAAGAATGACAATGCGAAATGTGGCACAAGGCCAGAGTGGCGGAGATGTTCCAACAACTCGCCCCTGGAATCGTGGGGCCGTTCCACGATAATTCTTCCACGTCGCGAGTTAACGAACCCGCGCGACACGCCGCCACCAGACGGGTTCGTTCGGGTGGCGTTGTTTTTAGCGTTTCACAAGCGGATCGCGCCGCGCGCCCGTGGGATTCGGTGTCATGGCCAGCCGAGGACGACCTGGGACGGGGCAGCGGTGGCTGGGTGTCATCAGTCACCCGTGAATCTGACCTGGTGATCGAAAAATTCGGCAGCGGGCAGCGCGGATCCGCGGGTTCGATCCGCCGATCCGGTGGATCCTCGCTCCCAGTGACCTTCGCGCGGCGGATCGTATCGCGACGGCGCGTTGTTCCGTTCCTTCACGGCGTATCAGCGAGATTCGCATCGCGTGCAATTTGTCACGGCCGGTCGGCGTGGATGCGATTCGTAACGCGACACGGTAATTTATAATGAGACGTAAGAACGACATAATGGAAACAAACGACAGGCTAATGAGTTGTAACTCATACGGAGGAGGAGTCCTCGCGGAAATAGTCCAGGGATTGCTCTATTATCGGACTCCATCGTGGAATCCGCGTGTAACTAATTTTACCTACCCACTTACGTTAAGGAAACGAGTAAAAGCGAAGTACCTACGAAAGAATCTCGGTCGTGACCCTGAAATCCTCGCTGAATGAGATGAAAGCCTTTCAGCCTAAGCACCGTGAAACGGGAGGCTATTCCCACGCGTAAATACAAAGTTCCCCGCAGAAAACGTCCTCAGTCGTTGCATCTCCGATGGGGGGGAATGGAAATAGCAGGAGATGCACGATGCATCGCTCGAGTATACCGATAAGGTCTCGACCTGCTGCAACTTCGTGCATTCAATCGCAGCTATTCCACCTTCGGCCCACTTAAACTTACTGCCTGTAATCATCGTAACGTTCGATCGAGTCGGTGCTTAATTGCGATATAGAATACGACGGCATAATCGGCGCGATTGCTCGAGCGAATGATGGTACGTGGATGTAGAAACATACGACTCATGTTTATAATCATTTGTCCACCTATTTAAGTGCCATTATTCAAGATCCGAAATTATACAAATCCTCGTAAAAAATTGAAAATTGAAGAACGGAATCATTAATACCGTAAACTAATTGACACATCTTGAAATTTGAAATACTCTACTAAATAGCCCGTTAATTACATATCGAATAAAGACGATTTCGATCGTCGGCGTAGACAGAGATTAGAATTAATTACCTGTTCCGACGGGAAATTTGCATTTGCCCTATTGAAAGCAGTGCAATTGTTTCCTCGTGTTGTTCACGAACGACAGGCGGATCGATCAGCATGCGGGAGCGAGTAGAACCAGTTAAATCGGCACGGGGGAAAAGTAATTATTATTCCAAGGCCTGAAGGCTGCGTAGAATCCTAACGGTTCCCAATTCGCGACTACGCCCGTCCACGATGTCGTTAGTAATTAACAAACGAGCGAACGATCGCGCCGCGGGATCGTACACCGATCTCGCGACAGGCAAACGCTCGTAAATCAGCCACGTCGAAGCCCGCGTTTCTTTTCCTCCTTTTTTCATTCCCTTAGTTCTGTCTCGTCGTTAAAGAACGAGCACGCCTAACAAGACCTCTGATTCCGTTTCCACGTCTATCTGTAATTCATAAAAGGCCGCGATTCAGCCACGATTGAGTTATAACGAACGATTAACGAGAAACGTTACACCGATTACCGTGATTACATTCGCGAGGCAACAAGTCTACGGGCGTCTCGCGCACGCTCGGACACGTGTACGTACATGGGAACAGGGAGACAGGGGTACGAAGATCTTCCTATTGCTTCTACGTTTCTACGTTTGTGGTTCACTTCAAGGAATTATAATTTCGTTAGAGGACTGTGCTTCCAATTAAGAAATTGGATCAGATAGTATTCTCGCGCAATCTTTTGATATCCATTTTTTTTTAGAAATAGAGTCTCAAAAAGTTGAGGAGAACTTCAAGCTACAGAAAATTCAAAAATTTCTAAAGCAATCTTATTTCAATATTTTCCTTTTAAATCTGACTATTTAACATTTCATACATACTTCCACACAATCTACGCAGAATTAATGTAATACTTTATATCGCACTCAAGGAAACATTTGTACCTATATTTTCTAAAACAAATATTTCTATCCCTCCTTTTTTAATATCCTTCTTCATCAAAATTCATTATAACAGCCTTCTCCATTTGTCACAATCGATGTGTCGCAATTTTCTAAGAAATTGGAAAACTGATAAGAAGGGGATCGAAAAATGAGGATACATTTTGGTTAATCGTGGTTTCTGTACCCTGGACAATTATTCTACCGTCTCGCCGACGGTTGGACTCAATAACGCCGGTGCACAAAGTATTGTGCAAGTATGTAGGAGTACCTTGGTACGGCCGATATGCCTTTCACATAACTGTGAGTAAATGCCAGGCCGCGGCTGCTCTCCGTACTCCACCTCCCAGATGAGACCTATCCTATCTATTCCAGCCGAGCAATGGACGTAATAACTTCTTTGCCAGGACGATCCGTTATGTCAAAAACCCCACTGTCCACGTATCGCGCGTTTCCGTGCCTCGAGGCCACCTGGTAGCATCGAGGACCTGTCGGTTGAGTAAGATGGCAGATCCTTAGAGGCGACGGACGAGGTCGTCAAAAGCTTTCGTCACTGTTCTGGCGATAGCTTTTTTCTTTTTAATCGTTAATAAAGCGTTGCGCAATTGGAGCGCTGAGATGAAAATTGTAACATTTAACACGTTTCATCATTTTTCGCGATGGAGGGGACTAATGGGGTTCGCGTTGCAAACTTGTGTAGGCAGAACTTTCAATTAAATCTTAATTCAATTTAAAGTAAAAACAATTAATCTTCAATTTAACATAAAATTAATTTTTGAACCTCCAATTAAATCTTCAATTTTAAATAACATTATTTAATTTTGTATTTAAATTAATTTTTCGTTAAACTAATCTGTGACAACCAGAGTTGGGCATTATCTAGATAAAAAATTATTAAAATAACGCGTTGAATGAAAGATGCTCTTCGAATAAAGATAACTTGGATTATTCGTGCCTCGAATAACGAATGAAATTTTTTTATCTCTTATCCGTTATTTGAAATTTTTATTTAGATAAACTTTTTACCCAACTCTGGTTTTGGAGGAATACACTTTTGTACTAAGTACTTTTATACAGACTCTTTTTGCACTTTTGTTAGATTAGGTGATAGTGGGGGAAAGTTTCGGTAAATGAGTGAAACTTTACTGGGCACAGCAATTTTGGGAAGTTTAGTTAGTGACAGGTTTTCTGCCACTTGGAACCGTTCATATGCTTTTTGTTAAAGAAACAAGCCACTGTATTTTAAATTGAAAACGAATGGATTAGGGTATATGAAGTGAAACGCTCCTAGGCGACTAGATATTGCTGCTAGACACGAGAGATCCTGCAGTGCTGGTTATCAATACCGATTGAAATTCTGTCTCGGCTTATCGATTATGTAATTCGCATCGTATCGCGAAGGAAGACAGATCACAGTTACAGAACACGTAGCACAGGCCCGCAACCGTGGTCAGCCTGTGAATAGGAACAGCTGGATTTTAGATTATATAAGGCCAATTTTACAGGATTATCAGAAAATAATCGGTCGTTGGTGAATGGTCGAGTGGCTCACGAAATTACTGTAAAATATTAAGTGTCTAATGTGTCTAAATAAATGGATTCGATGGCTATCCGTGCACGAAGTAATATATATCCCTCGATTATTCCAGCGAGACCTGAACATTTGAAATGCATATACGGGAGGTCCGCTTTCTCCGACTTAATTTAGGCATCGGACATTGGAGAAGCAATTAATAATTCGATCGACGAAATCCAGTTCGTTACGTGAATATGCAGCGTAGGAAACATGGTGGGAGCACTTTGTAGTATATTGTTGCAAATAATCGACTTTTTTTAAATCAAACTGGATTGCTACAACTAGAAATAGACTTAACTTAGAATTAACGGAAATAAAAGCTACGATGATAATTTTATTATCGTAGGAAATGGGGTCACCTGTAGTATTTTAATTATTGCGCAATCCATTCAGGCGAAAGATTTCCAACGTTGTTCAATTAAGCAAATGTTCATTGATGCAAAGAAACACTCCGCACATTTCAATTGCCATTTAAAGTGGAATTGACACTGGCATTGTGCCCGATTTCCATGGAAACTTCACTTCAACAGCCAAGACACTATTTCACCGCGATACACGCTGCACGCTGCAAATGCCAAGATCAAATGTGCACCGATGACGTTGACCCGTTTTCGAGGATAAATCACTGACCACCGTGAACGTCATTTTCCACGGTTCTACTGCTAGCAGCTCCCAATCCCACTCGCTCGATCGTGACTAGCGAATGTCGCATCTTTCTCGCGTTGCGTCGATATGGGAATTTCCAATATCCAGCTCGATTGTGGTAGAACAAAATTTCTGAAACCACTGGTATGTAATATAAATTCCAATCCAAGTGCGTCTGTTCTTGACACGTATCATATAAACAAAAAAAGGAACGCACAGAGGAAGGGCAATGTTTACATGCGAAAAAAGCAGATTCCAATCACACTTCACTCGAGTGAAACTCAAAACTTGATGTGTAATTCGTAAGCTCGGAATTTGGGGTCAAGACTCTGCCAAGAATAAGTACTCCAATTCAGTTAATCTCAGACGTTGCTAAGTAAGTAGAAGTCGTGTCGCTGGCTTGCTTGTACGAGGAGGGTAAAAATGTAACGGAAGATTAATTTCTCGAGTTGTATTTTATAGTGCTCTTATGGCTTAATCCCTTGTCTCCCGTCTGTATGCCCAACTACGTCATAATCATTCCCGATAAGATCGCGACTCCAAATTTGGCTACCGTGCCTCGTACACGATACCGCATAAACGCGAGATCATGTTTCGCCTTGCAGATCGGCATGTAACTAATAAATTCAGTGAGCAAGGTCATTATTGCCTTCGTGCGATTCTTAAATTCTGTTAGTCCCTTTGTCGAAAATGAGACGACAAGTTTACGCGACAGGGGTAATTATTATTAGCCTGCGAGTTGAACATTTCTACTCATATTCCGTATGCAGTGGTAGAATTATTAACTGTGGGACATTGGATGCAGTAATGTACGAAGAGAGAATATAAATATTATTTGGTCGAATGTATAAAATTGAAACTCATAAGTTTTGTGATAAATGGTTGTAGTCAATGAAGAGTACGAAGTGTAATATATAAATTCCTTCTCCCTTTGGGTTAATTGTCAACTGTTAATTATTGTATTTGTCTCATGTTTTCAAGACTTTCATTATCCGAATACCTAAATTACAATACCACGTTGTTCGTATGATTATTTAATATGTATTTGTGCATAAATAACACAAAACAGAAAAGTTTCTCCAGTATAAAATTTAAATCCAGGCACATTTGTTTGCAAAATTTGATATCAGGTGATAACATTTTCCCATCAAGCACCAAGAATCCACGAAAGGACACCCAGTACTTTGTCTCTTTGATTGCGTCCCCTTAAGTTGCCCCGGCACGTTGCAACAAAATGCATAGAATTCTTTCTGGGGAAGGACGCGAAACACGAAAGTGGAAGTCGAACGTCCACAATAAGCGGCGCAGGGTGCCATTTGCAATAACGAGGCTCCTCTCTGTTCGGCGTAAGGATCGTACACCGTCGACCTTGCGTCGGTCGTGCAACGCCTTCACGTCTCAATTAAATCCCGCTTGAAAAAAACAGCGGTCGTTCGAATTACTTTGCAGCTCGTGGATGGAGGAAATAAAGAGGAGGGTTATGTTCCATGACTCTCTGTGCGCACTTGCCGCGGACTGTTCCACTCCTTTCACGAGTCGGCGGGTTCGTTGAGACTGTTGGGTGGGTAATTTCGAAGACCTTGATAGATAAATGAGCGAAATCCTCCTTCAAGGTGCACAATGGCTTTTGTACGAAATATCTCCGGTTCTCTTCCATTTGGAAATTTATTTCCCTATCACCTTCCCTCAACACTTCACCCTCTTCATTTTTCGGTCCACTCACAATCGCTGCTCTTTCTCAAATTTTAATATTGATTTTTGGAATCTTCATAATTACATTTGGTGAGGAAAATAGAGATCCTTCAATGGCGTAATTTTATCGCTGATAAATGTGAAATAATATTGAGTTTTTAAGATCGCAGGCGGTATGCAAAAGTAGCAGGTACAGTGTTAATTAGAATATTGGAAGGGAGTCGAGATCGAAACGACAGCATCAGAAAACTGGACACTCGGAGTTGGTTGTCTAATAGTGTTCACGTAGCAGCCGCAATAAGCCTTTCACGAACACACATGATCAAAGACCGTGTTAAGAGAGACACGTAGCACCAGGTTCGCGTTTCTCGTGTGCGAGCTCTGTATCCCTAAGCTGATCTCTTGCTCTGCTTTCTTGACGTAATATCGCAAGGCCGCGCGAAGAAATTGTTCGACGCGACCTGTTCGTCGCCAAGATCCTCGGAACAATTGATTTCATAATGATCGGTCACGAAGTTCTGCAACCGTTGCCGCCGTATTGGTCTACGTAAAACGGATACGTAAGAATTACTTATTCGTACAAATTCGTGAATTTATCGCAATATTGAAATTGGTTTCTTTTTCTTTTGAAATTGAGTTAGCCTAGGGGCGCCAAATCTCAAAATCCGCCCCTGCGTATTTTGTGAAAAATGTCCAGTTTATTAGCATATAAATTGCCAGTAATATGTTTGCATAAAATCGAACTACGTTTATTGTCGTAACCAATATTCGTCGGAGTATCGGAAGGGCGCGCGCGATAATTATCCAGAAGCATTATAACAGGAGCGCGATCGTTCCGGATAATTGTCAGGAAAGTATCGCGATCAGCCGAGAGGGGGCCGTAAATAGTAACAAAAATGTACATATACTCTCTGTAATTTTCGACCTGCAGCGGTCCTTTTCAGTTTTATTGGAAATTCCAAGCGATTACGTTTCGCCTAACGTCCGCCTTTTCTTCTGTAATTTCTCGTTTTTAACTGGCAGCACTACTCGGAAGCGATTACCATACATTAACCGATACTATCTGTCCCTTCTGAAATTTTTCGCCCAAATAATTGATACAAATTACGCCGGTCAAATTGCACGCGGAGATTCCAGGTTTATTACGGTGCATATTTAGGGCACACGTTTGCGTAGACTTTAAAGCAAGTGTAATGGATGTGGGAAGAATGACGTGATCGTTTGATGGAACTCCTGCAGAAGTGACCTAATTCGCAGTCTAAAATAAGTCGCCACTCTTTCCTGTCTAACTCACGTTACTACTAGTTTCCAATTTCAACTTGAACTTCTCGCAAACCGCAAAACCACTCACGCTCAAAACGAAAGGGAGCCAGTAGTGTCCTCTACTGTCAGTCATAAGTTCAGAAACAACCTGATGTAGAAGCATAATTGGGCCTAGTTATGTAGAAAGCTACCAACCCTTAAAATGACAAAAAATTAGTTTAATGCTTACAACCGAAAAGTAATCAACCTTCGAAAACTATATACCAAAGCATTTCTAACTCATTCATCTATCGCTACACCACGAATTCACACAGAGTAACTAATTGCGAGATGCATTTATCACTCCCTTCATTTTGCACCTGCATTTCTAGCGAAGTAGTCAGGCGAAACCACTTCCCTAGGAAAACTTTGGCAATCTCTCGAGGAAGGAGGCAGCCGTTTATAACCCCATGTTCCACTGATTATAAACAAGGACTGCCAGGTAATAATGACAGACATATTTCGTGCAGCAGAGTCACGCCACGTGCACGTGCACACGTGCATCGAGACTGGACGATTTATTAACCTGCGTTCTACTGGTGTAACGCGAAACCGTATCGCGAGTAATTACTTGATGAGTTACTATAATGTCTTGTAATCAAGCCGTGGCGGCTTCCTGCGTGAGCTTGCGCGAGATTAATTACGGATTTTCTTCATTATTGAATCGATCACCGTTATTGAATCGCCGCGAGACGCACTCACGCACTCACTCGCGCTAAACACGCAACTTATGTTTAATTGGTTCATACATTTTAATTAAAAAATATTTTTTATCTTGAGTCTTACCAGTTGGTGCAAGCTTAATTCCATATTACACAACGGAGAAGCTTTTAAAATCCTTGTTTGACGGAACGAGCAGGTGAAATGGATGCGTTGACGTGCAGTGCTTTATAGAACCTGTATGCAACTGCAGATGGGAGCGCAACGTACAAGAATCCTTAGATAATATCATGCCCTGACTGATATATTCGCAATAGATTTGCGCAGAAGAGTGGTAAAAAGTTTCAGCTTGAATTTCGTGACTTAGGGATGTGGAAAGAGTTCCCCTTGGTCTGTGCAGCTTGATAGGGCGACTTTTTCGAAAGGTCAGCTGCAATTCGTTGTTACGATGCTGCATTCTTGCGGTTAAATTTAATTGCACGACCGTAACGTGCAGCGTATCCTTCGCTTCTTCTGCCCCGTCTCTCAATCGGGTTTATGTAGTGTGAAATTCATGGGACGTAGCCTACCTCGATCTGGATCAATAGCATCCTCTTCTTGCGGCCTACGAAAAACGTGGCTTTCTTATAAGCGATTACCAAACTTTCTCCACGATCAACTTCCTTCTCCGTTCGTTCTTGTGCAGTTGCTCCTATTTCGTCATGGGGATATTTTTAGCGTACACTGATAAAAAATAGTAACGAAGTGTTTCTTAACCTCTTAACGCACTAGCCCGAGTTAAGTCGGGTTTAAAAACACGATTGTTTTCCACACGGCCGAGTTTACTCGTGAGAATACAATAGAGAATAAAAAGATTGGTGGAAAAACGACCGTCTTTGACTTGTTAATCGTTGCATTAAGGGGCTAATAGGTAAACCCACTTGCTGTGCAATCTCTCACATTTCTAATTCACAATAATTTCTGTACACTGAATATGGACAACATTTTCTTCAAATTATAACGCTTCTTATTCTGCATCAATTATGTCCATACAGGAAGCCTAATAGTGTTTAAAATCATCCAACAACGTTCAACCTGCAATTATTCCTGAGAAAAATGCTGGAACATTGCACGTGACGCGTCTCACGAATGTACAGCAACCACGTGCCCTCTTCAATTTCGCTTTCGTCGAGTTCTCTTCGTGACGAAACCCGAAGACAAATGGAATCGTTGGCGCCAGGCGTCGATGGCGTCGCGGCGGTCGTTACCACGGCTCCTCGCCGAGGGATCCAAACAGCTGCCCACGCACGAGGAAGTCATTAGGATGATGTATCCGATACCAGGCGCCTCTCGACCGCTCGATGACCCGAATACTTTTCGTACGACCCGTCCGATTACTCTTCTCCATTGGGTACCGTACCATACCGTTCTCCGCGGTCGGCCCTGGTTTCGCCGGTTCGTGACCTCGCGATTATCCAATACCCACGTCCCGAGCGTGGAATGTAACGTAAACGTTTTCACCTCTGTCCTTAACGCGTCTCTGTAACGGAAGATGGTATCTCGGCTGTGGCCAGTCGCCATCGTGCAAACGAAAATAGAAGTCGAAACGGGACGATGGCTCTCGTCGCCGCGACGATGTTTGCGCCCATCGACATACTTCCCTGGGACCTTTCGACGCTGGGAGCGAAAGGTCGTGCGACCCCGTGCGTGATTCAGTGACGTTCTCTCGTTTTCGGCCTGATCGATGGTCTCGAGGGGGCCGCGTAGGTGTCAGTGGGTGCTGTAACCAATCTGCTGCGACTGCTGGGATACCTTGGCAGGAGACGTGTGTAATTGACGGAAGGTAGGGGCATAGATAGGTTATTGATAGGGGTTTCCTTGTCCCCTATCGTGGCACTGCTTTGAGGTATTCAGTTTACAGTGGCATGAGTTTGGGATTGGACGTGGACATGCATGGATGGGTTTGGATGTGGACAACATGTTTCTTTGGAAATTTTTTCTAGCAAAACTGATAAACTTTTATTAATAAACATTAGTCTTTTGGAAAGAGTACATCTTGACACTTTTCACAATTTTCATCCACTCAAAAGAAACACCATTTCTGTATGAAAAACTGAAGCCCGAAGGATCAAACCGAAAACTAAATAGACCGTGGCTAAAAGTCGCTTTCCTGTTTGTCTATATAAAGCGCGCGCCCGCGCACCTTACGTAAATTATATAGAACTGGAGTGTGGGAGGACTGAAGCATTTATTACGGTGTCCCCGAGCACGAAATTACGCCACTGTGCATTGTGTAAGCATTCACGAGTGTTCACGCATGCTAGTTAAACTTTCGCCGCGGCGAGACATTGAAAACTGACCCTTACTTCTGTCGATGACGAGAAACCCGTTCCTGCCGTCACTGGGTAAAGAACATTTAGAGGGATTTACGCATTTACAAATTTCGGGTTACAGCAAATTGCACGGATTGGCTATAATTTCAACGAACATCTATGGCGACCTTGGTCCAGAAAATTCCTTTAAGTACGGTGGCGATTGTTGTCATTATATTTTTCCTTAATCCCGTAGCAATTAGCATCTGTGCTTATTATAAGTTTCATATCCTCCGTTATGGCTATTAGTGTATTACCATGAAAATGAATTGGCTGCGGTGTACGTTTAATGTGCACTTAAGTATGTACACCACTCTTTGTTCTCTCCTTTTGGATAAATAATCACTATCATCGCTGGCGATTATTAATACTTTTACAGTTATTGCTAATATTACACTTCCTGCTATTTGTGCCACGGTTATTATCGCAATAATGTGTATGCAGGAATGCAGTAAGCTCGTTGAAAATTCGCATGTGCACGGTATTCCCTGCAATCATTCATATAATTGCCTGTGTTTACAGTGACATCGAAGTTTATACAGAGTCTGATGGTTCTTTTATTCGTTACAAATAACCCCGGAAAGCTGTTATTAGGGGTCCGTGACAATATTTATAAAAAATGATTCTTCGTTGCATTTAAAAGCTCTAAGGAGGTAAAAATTGGAAGAGAAAGTATAATAATCTAAGACTTGCGAGTTAAAAAGGTAAAGTGAGCAACTAAATCTCCTATGTTCAAATCTGGGAAGACTCAATCAGTTGTTTTGAATAGCACTGCTTGAAAAAGATAAGCTGGTCCAGTGAACATCTCGTGGGCTAAGATGCCCACCTTTATGGGCCATTTAATTACGCGAACAAACTACTTAATTCCATCACGACCTTGTTTATCGCGGTTTAAAAATTCGCCGCGATTATAATCCTCCTTACAAGATCTCTGGGACACGGCGGCGAGAAGCAGAGCGTTTCGACCAAAAAGTTATTGCAAAAACGAGCAGCGGGATGGTAGATTCAGAGGAGATAAACGCGTTCAGTAAATAAAACGCGTAGTTTTGTAATTAAATGAACGTGTCGGGTAGAGGCAGAGCTAGTCTTTGTCTGGTACTTAACAAGCCGCCGCTGCGCGTCTCGCAATATAATTCGACTTACTTCCACTATAAGTGTCTGGAATGTTGTAGCTGAAATTCAGATAACGGAGTGCTTTGAAAACGATTACGTATTAAGTGATCCTAACGCTATTTCCTTTATTGCAGCTATTAACGTAACGTTTCTTCTTTTGTGTCTGCCGTTTAACAATTCATATTACCATTTTATGTCACACCCCTCGACATATTTAAACGCTGAGGCTATGATCCTCCACAAAAAATAAACGTTTCCGACACTCCCTGCGCCGCGTTGTTGCAGCAATGATTTCGATATTGCTCAACGGTGTACAATGTTGCTGCACAATAATTTTCCAGGACGTTTGCATGAGCGGTGTACAATATACAGCAGGGTGTTCATTTGAAGGAGCGTGATTAGTTTCGCCCTGATCATAAGTCCGCGGATTTTTTTCGTCCCAAGCGTGGGAATGATTGAGAGAGCCGCACGATCGCCGAGCAAATCGAGAAATTGCCTTCATTGCAACCACGCGCTGCTTATTAATTGATATTTTAATCGCTTCAAGTGCAATGAACTGAGAAAAACTGATTTTTTGTTCCTGAGATGTTTACAAAGAACTCTTATTTACAGTTTGCTTAGTCAAGCTACATTTTACTACATTTAGACCTCTTTTTGCTTTAATTTTGTTCGTGTTATTATTGTGATTTCGAGGGAAATGTGTGTTGCAAGGAATCGTCGTTACTATTGCAATTTTAATTTTCATTAAAAACTGCTGTACTGAAGTGACCTATATTATTGTAGATACTATAACAAAGCGAATCTATTCCCGAGGAAAAAACGAATTTCATTACAATTAAGGGTCTACAATAACTGGTTTACTAGTTACGCTCTTATATGAACACTGTAATTACAAATAGACGAGCTGTCACTGGAGGCAATTCAATTTGTTAAGATTGCTATTGAGGTAGCTGCACCTGTATAAGCACATCGATCGATTCTATTAATCTGTGTATCATATAAACTATAAATCGATGTTCGCAGCTTGTGTTCGTGTAACTTGGAGGCCTAGAGGTTAGACTTGCAACATCAAAATTCGTTATCCTAGTGTTTTCAATCTCTGGATCTTCTTACTATTAAGAAGGGTGAAATTTAGGAATTAATTAAAGGAAAACTACTACATCTAATTTAATGGGATTTTTTGTATTGTATTAAGGGTGTCTTAAACTATAGAAATGTATTTTTTGTTTTATAATTAATCATTGCAGACGGTACTGGGGAGTCGTTAAATTCACTACCGGAGAACTAACACAATCAGAGGATCACAATAAGAGAATTAACAATCTCTAAACGTACCCTCCTAGAACTTCAAAAAATAAAGTCTCCAACCCAAGTACTTGCGATTGTAAAACTTCTACCATTAAATTTGCGAATAAAAAGCTTCCTTTCAAGGCGAGATGCCTCAGACCCAAGACTTCGACATCAGCACGCGTTGCGTTCAATTCGCCACTTGACTAAACCGCGACACGAATCCCTCCACCATCAAGTAGCGACAACTGGAAGAAATCGTCGACCTTGGTAGGACTATGTGCATCGTCATCGATGCGAGGCCCTGCAAGGGAGAGCGCGGGCGAGACGAGGCTGGGAAGCTGTTCAGAATCTGTCAGAACAAAAGCGATCGTTGACAGACCATGCGTCACGGGGAAGACAATTAGTCGCAGCCGAGAGAGACTGGCTTTCATTGGAGGAAACGAGTTGGACGGGCTACCTATAGGGAAGGCATCGGGCCTGCACTTGCACATGCATATTCCTCACCACACCCAGTCGCAACCTTGATCGCAGCCTCTTTCGCAGATTCCTCAGAACCTGATACGCTCATGTCATTTACTTAGAGTGCACGGGCCAGCCGAGCGATTTCCCCGATCACGTGCTTCACGTCGACGTCGACACGTCCGCCGGCCAGGACTGGACACGTCCGCCCGCCAGAAAAGCGACGGCGGGGTGAAAAAAAGAAGGCGAGCAGCGGGTTCGTGTGCTTCCTCCTTGAAAAATACGCCGACGCGACGGAAAAATACGTAGGAATAATGATCGACGCCTCCTTTGGACGGGGCAGCCCGCTTTGGCGGACATTCCTTCCTGAATGTTTTTCATCTGTTCCCTCTGCAGCGAACAACGACAGCAATGAACGATATACACGGAGTTGAGTACTTGGTAGTCGTTGGGTTAATGTTAAGCGAGGCATGGGGTGAAGGAGCAGGTTGCTGTATTTTATGTCGAACAGTTGGGCGTTAAATGAATTTTCAGGATTTATAAACATAGTTGTAAATTGATTTTGGTTTAAATAGACATTGTTGGTTTGAGCTTTTAAATCAGCCTCTGGGATAGTTGATAGTTTCAAATCACACGTGTGTTCTATTATTTATCTATTTTTAATAGTAACAAGAGAAGCCTCTCTGAAATACAGTAGTAACAAGAAATGAAACTATCTTCAGCAAGCTGACGCAGTCTGACTCCAGTTGAACCTAATCTACTTCCCAGACTCCCTGGCGAAGTGGAACAAAAGAATCTTGAATTATCGCGATAGGCGACTCTTTTCCATTTTCGGAGCAGTCGCGCGTAAGTAGGCCAGCCAATCGTACACCGAGAGAAAGAGGGATATTAAAAAAAAAGCAGACATTGGAAACGGGGGCGACAGCATAAAACTGGACTTGCGCCCACTTGCATCTTTTCAAATCCGCGACTCCTTCTCGATGAGTTTGCCTTCGAAACGGCTATGTCTGTCTATCGTCGCTCGCAACTTCTTTCCTAGTATCTGGTCGTAATTTAATTACGGGATTGCCTCAACGTTGAACACGCTCACAACATCAAAAAGTAGTCGATATCATCGTACGTTTCTCCTCGTTGATTAATCTCAGGTCGTTGCAACCGCATGTTATCCTTAACGACGTGCTACTATAGGAACATTGTATCCCATTAATTGATGTCGCCCTCGAAGGTAGCCCGATATGTCTCTTGAAACTAGTTTCGATCAGCCAGTAATTACGCAAGATATTTTGGTAAGTCGTACTGGGTCCTCGTAGCAATCGTTTTATATTATATTTTGTTCAACAGATGATTGATGATGGTCTCTGTTACACTAGGAATCTGTCATTGTCATTAAAATATGGTTTTATTATATATAATTTAATTTAATACATAAATATAATTTTGTTTTCTTTATTACTGTTAATATTATCCTTTTTCGTGAAAATATATTATCTTTTACAAAAAAATATTTCTTGCATCCGGGCCCCGTTATAAAGAAGGCCGATCCTGGTTTGAAGCTAAACTAACCCCATCACAACTCCAAAACAAACCCAATTTCAGCGAGTACACTGAACACCGACGTGCCACTAGACTGAGCTCACTCCCGCTATATTAAACACCACGATTCTTTAACGGTGACGAGTCCGTCTTTAAAATTGCCGCACCTGCATATTGTTTATAACGCACGTGGATACATCAGCTCTCGGTCGGGTCCACTGTTTGTCCGCTTTCGTACCCACGCAAATTCCACCCATCGCGTTTTAACGGTTCGATCGCGTCGCCGCGTATACCGTTAATGGCGTCGATTTTGATCGATCGTAATCGAGGTCCGAATCGATCGGGACCCTCGTCCAAATTTCGCTCATGTGCCGATCGATAGGATTCAATACGTCAATGCTCGATGAAAGTGCGTTCACCCTGAGATACCTGCCAGTGAACTGACTTTAATTAGATCGGACGGGAATGACCATCGCGTTATTGGGATAAATCATTGGCGGAGGTCACTGGCAAGGTCTCTGACACGGACTTGATGGAAAGTTACAGAAGTCACTCCCGAGCTGGAGTATTAAGCAAAAAACCCGAAACGCGATCAACATACCTTTCTCGGACACTCAATATTTATTATATTCTTCACTTGACGGACGCGGGGTCTATTTCGACCCACCCTAAACTAGCCTCACTCGTTACTTAATAGTATCACTATGCACTTTAAAAATACAAAAATGTTAAATTGGAAAAGAGTCGAAATCTTTATCACACTATGGGTGAAATTAGACTCCATATTAGCCGTCAACTATCAAGTTCTCCATGAAGAATACATTTGGTACTCTGTATCCTCAAAGATATTCATTTAAGTGGGTCCCAGGGTTAGACACTATATCTCTGCAAGCTACGATACTAATCCCCCATATATATCGAACTCAACAGTTAAATCGATGCAGTCTGTTTGACAGAGAAAAGGAAATTGGAGGGTCCTTGTAGAAAACACTGTACGTGCCAAAATTAAAAAAAAATTATCGTAAAATGCTCTACTGTACTATAGTGTAGAATTTGATTTTTGACGCTTACACTGTTTCTAACAAGGACTCTTTAATTCTTCTTATCGCGGTGACACGACAGGGGGAGGTGTCGTGAACGAAAGTAAATTGAGGAGCCTGTTCCGCGAGAGAGATTAATAGGTACCTTCCATGGTGGATTCCGGGTATCTGTGGAATTAATAATCGCCAGTTAGGCTGGCTGCGCGCTCATAAATTGTGTGCACGCAAACGCGCGTAGACGCTCGATTTACAAAGTTGACCGACTACGCTCGAGCCGGCCAGGACTGGTCTAGAACGATTTCCTGTTGAAAGGAGAACGCTCACCGTCGTTGTGGACACCTCGGATGAGGTCATCTCGTTGCGCCCACTTATTACCCTTGCAGATGGCTCACGTTTCTGCTACGTGTTATTTGGAAACGAGCAGTTTTTCGAGCAGCTCGCTTAACGAGCGAAACGATCGGTGCATCGGGCGGGTTTTTGGCTGGGAAGATCTGTTGACAAGGTGGGAGTATGAAAAACCTTGAATATAATAGTATGCGTAGATAATGTTTTTGCAAAACCCTCCTAGTTGCGTGTGTCGCCAAGTAATAAAGTCGTAATAATAATGGCAGTGATTATTGTAGATGTCTGATCGATAGTAAGGTGTGATAAGTAACTTGCATTTGGGAGTAGCGTAAAGTTAAGGTACAACTTCTTATAGTAACGTTATTGGAGCCTTTTAATTTTATTTGATGCCTTTTCTATGACTGCTAATTGCAGAAAAAGAGTCCAAACAAAAGTTTAGTTAAATTTTGTGTAATGAAGAAAAGCACAAGGTGTATAAGTCTTGTAAGTCACTTACTTTGTCTGCTGTTAGTTATTCTGTAAATCCATGATATGAATGTGGACGTTACGCTTCAGGAACCTCCTCAGCGAGATTAAAAAGCACTCGAGATGCTGCAAACATTTCCAGTATTATTTCTCTGCATGTAAACAACATCGTCGAGGAATCCGCGAAGGAATAATGCACTGCCGCATAGGCGCGTCATAAAGTATTTGTCGCAGTGTATCCACCCACATTGCACCTTTTTCTCTTGTTTGCTCCTCTGCACCATCCATTTCCTCTGTTTTCGCGGAGCGCGCCACAAGGTGCACGTCCTTTCACGGAATCTAAAAGGAATTCGTATTTTCGTCGTCTTGCTCCTTTCCGGCTGTAGTAAAACATCTGTAGAAAATTATTGCTGGAAATTTGAATATTTCTCAATAACACGTGTGATTGCGTTCGGGAGCTGCCTATAACGAAAAAGGACTGCTAAGGATAATTTACAAATAGCCCGGAAACAATATCGCTGCAATTTCCGAAGAATTCCAGCGATTCGTCAGGCGATCGGTGCGCAACGGAAATGGGTCGCGTGGTGTCAAAGAAACGGCACTTATTTCGGCGAGGATAATTGTCTGGCCCCATGGCAGCACGTTTCTTCTCACTTACAATAATGTCCCTCGCAAATCCTCCGATTGATGCCGCATTGTGTTCCGTTTTTTCGGAGCTGACGCAACGAGCTTGGCGGCGACCTTCCCCAAGATTGCAAAAATCCGATTCGGAGCGCTTTACGGGCGAACCACCAGCGACGACACCGAAAAACCAGCAGTAAAACCGTGCGCGATGGACAAAGCGTGTCTCTTTAAATTCTTAACGTCCAGACTTCTTGCGCTTTCGCATTCGGAATAAATGTCCTTACGTTCTTTTCTACCCTCCGCCTTCTTTTCCCCTATCTCTTCTCACCGCTTCTTTTCTGTCCCCTCTGTCGTAATAACAGCCTAAAAGATACCTTTACGCTCCGTATAAAGCGTGAGCTTCGTGTCCTTAAATTCAGGCATCCCAGAGCTGCTGTGATAAAGTACGATGATGATTACATCATAGAAATATTAATCGGTTTTGAAACTGCATTAAATCTTTCTACACATTCCGATAAACTCAGCTTTCTATTTTCCGTCATGCCTCACAGGATCAAAAAATTGAAGTTATAGTCCTCGAAACCACAAAAGTCAATTTAAATTTATACCCAACGTATCGATACGGTCGATTTTCATTTCAGAAG
Organism: Andrena hattorfiana; assembly: GCA_944738655.2. Taxonomy (NCBI): domain Eukaryota; kingdom Metazoa; phylum Arthropoda; class Insecta; order Hymenoptera; family Andrenidae; genus Andrena; species Andrena hattorfiana. The sequence continues at coordinate 1,490,828 of OX122894.2, forward strand.
ACACTCGACGCGCTCCTGATGTACGGGCGTTCACGGTGGGCATCGAAGGCCGCCTGTTTTTAAACACACCAGGAAATGAGATGCTTCGCGAGATAAGAAGGTGACATCTCTGAAACCGCGAGTTAAAGCCCCAGTGGGCTGTAATAACCTGCGCCCATTGGGGGACTTTACAGTGGTCGTAACGTAATTTATAAATCGCTCGGATGCACCTGACAGCGGCCTTCGCCGTGTCCAGAACAGCCGGGCGCAATGGCGTTTTATCGTTTCGCGAGCGGATTGAAAAATAAATGTAGCCCGACGTGTTCCGTGTGTCCTCGGATCGTAAAGTACTTACGGACTTGTTCACCGATTCCACGTGGCTTTAATGGCCTCGCAACAGTTCGACCAAGCTTTATACACCGCGGAACAGGTCCAAGCTCCGCGTTAGTCGCGCTTACGGGCGAGTCTGATGCTACGCTGGTGGACTCCCTCGGAGGCATGATCCTCAGTGGTTTTATTATTTCGCTGATCATAAGTATCGCGTAAATTAGACAATGAATGAAATTCAGAATGGGAAGTGGATGGGTGGGTGGTCATTAAGAGTCTGATTAACTTTAATTTCCTTTTTTCTGAGAGCATTAGAGCATGTTTGATTTGTTTATATTGTGTAACTGGTACTGTAAAATTAACGTTATTTATGTAAGGACAAGTTTCTGCGGTAAATTCTTGCCACGGGTGTCGGAAAGGATTTCTCTGCAGCGGTTACATTGAAGAAGTTAAATCTTGAGTAATCGGTAATGAATTTCTGAATATGATATCAACCAGGCTTAGTGTCATCGTTGATTCTTTTATTAGAAGTATTCTCTTTACTGGTATAAGATTTTATTGTATAGTGGTACACCTCTGAAGTGTCTTTAAAATACGATGACACTAACTGACGTGGTCTATAATTCCGGGTTCAAGATTGGTGCCACTTTTCCATTTGTACACTCCTTTCACTCGAGGAGGAAGAAAATCAAACACTTTTTTCTGGTTATATTGATTCTTTCTGAAAGTCCTTAATGCCACCTTTTAAGTGTCCCTCGGTTCTGAAGGACTCTGGAATTTTTAGATTTGTTGGGGCCACGTAATAGACATCCAACATAAGCATTTCCATAGAGAACGGCGTGTAGATAAATAAAAAATAGTAAGTTGCACATATCCGTAGTTATTAATAATATGAACGAAGGACATCGTTTCAACTATTGAGCTTAAGAATATCCCACATTTACTACAGTGATTAGAAAAATATTTAAAAATACTTGAGTGTCTACGGCCAGCAAAGTATAAGTCTCATCATTTCATCTCGCGCCAAATATCGCTTCCGCATTCCGCTAACAGAGGAAACCGTCTTTCAGGTACTGCTGCAGGCGGCACTGGTGTGGGACGAAGTACACGGTGCTCCAGCGAAGAGGAACGACATACTCGCGGGCACGGAATTCCTGTCAGTGTTCATAAACGGCGCCATGGCCACGCCGCCGCAGAGACGCAGGAGCTTCAGGCGCGGTGGACAGGCAGCGACAGCCGTTGACAGCGCGACAGCGGAATCCCATCAGCACGAGGCGTCGATCTACCGAATATCGCGGAACCCGGGCAGCAAGCAAGTGGTCCCCAGAGCGCGGAACGCCAACGGCAAGGAGGAGGTCGTCCGATTCTACCCGATCAGTCACAAAACTCTGGAGAACAGGCAGCAGAACCTGGCGTCGTTGATCGACGAGCTGGGCACCACCAGCGACCTATCCTCTACACGGCTGACACCCCAGACTTCGAGTACCACGGTCTCTTCGGTGGCAGCGCGAGAGAAGTCCCCGTCGGGGACGAACGCCACCGGCGGTTCGTCGAGCAAAGTCAGTCGGCAGAAGGTGATCGGCGTCAGCGTGACGTCCACCGTCGAAGCAACGCCGTACAAAGTCAGAGTGGAGCACTACGACAGTGGCGACGCGACGGTCGTCACTCGACCGCCGAGCACCGCCAGTGGTTCTAGAGATTCGACGAGGGAACCGAATAATTCAACAACCAGGGCATCGACGTCAAAAGTGACCATTCCTAATACGACAATTAGGACAACGAACAGTGCGACGGCAACGTTAACCGCGGTTAACACGTCCTCCACGGTGACGCCGCCGTCTTCCAGCTTCGTCACGGAGGAGCTCAGCAATATCGTGTCAGAGTCGAATAGAAGCGAGTTCTCTGTGGATGAGGGTTCCCCGAGTACTAGTTGGCAGGGTCAGAGTTCAGTGACCCCTGGACCAGTCGCCAGGCACACGCCAGCCTTCAGTGAACATCGCGGAGACAACGCCAGCTCAGCTAACGTGTCAGAGGACATGATCACCCTGCCAACGGAGGAGAACTACGAGCTGCCAGAGGAGAACTCCGAGCCCAAGGAGTTCAGCGAAGAACCAATGGAGATGCAGTCGGAGCACTTCCAGGCCCAGGGTAGAAAGGCCGGGAGACACTACGACGCCTCCAATTATAATCGCCCTGGGACGAAGACTTACAGCCAGTCCTCCAAGAGCTACAAGCCAGCTAGACCGTACAACGAGCCGGCCAAACTGTACAGCGAGCCGGCGAGGGTGTACGGTGAGCCTGAGAAAGTCTACGGCGAGCCAGCCAAGGTGTACAGCGAGCCGGCGAAGGTTTACAGCGAGCCAGCCAAGGTCTACAGCGAGCCAGCCAAGGTGTACAGCGAGCCAGCCAAGGTCTACGGCGAGCCGGAGAAGGTCTATGGAGAGCCAGAGAAGGTGTACTCGATGCCTTCGAAGGTCTACTCGGAGCCAGCCAAGGTTTACTCTGAACCAGCGAAGGTGTACTCCCAGCCTGCCAAAGTTTACGGTGAGCCCAGCAAGGTGTACGACTCGGAGGGCCAACCGTTGAGCCACGAGCGCGGCGGTGAACCTGACGAGCAGAACTACGAAGTGGACGAGTCTGCCAGCGTGAGCAGCAATGGGAACGTGCACGGGCCTCAGCTCTTGCCCGCGGAGCCCTCGAACCCCTCTGAGGTGGAGGACGGCCGCAAGGTCGGCTACGTCGTCGAGGGAAGGAACTACAGGAAGTACAGGGTCGAGGAGAGGACTCCGGACGGCTTCATAGTCGGGGAGTACGGTGTGGTCAGTCACGACGACGGTTCCTTGAGGGGTGTCCGTTACACCGCGGACGGCACCATAAATCCTCGGCTAATCCACGACGCACTGATGAAGTTCCTTTCCCTGTGAAGGGGGCGAACACGGCGAGGAGGGTGATAGGAACGTCAACGGAGGCAAGCCCGGCGTGACGTTTGCTTGATGTTGGCGGAACGAAACGGGACGCAACACGACTGATCTTTCTGCTACTTCCAACTCAACTGCCTCAGAAAGTAATTTTAAGGACGACCCTTTTAGGAACTAAGGAATCACTCGCGGCTGTCGATCGGTCGTGCACGGTCGATCTTCATGGACGTATGGACTGTTATATGCTCTGCGAACTGGGGGACACGCGATGGGACGAGTCGAGGGGAGAGGGACTTTGAATTCTTGTCGATGGAGTTGCTTGTGGATCTTCATTCGTTTTATGACTGAGATTTTTAGGATTAGGATAAGACTGGCGACTTATAAAGTGCTTCTTCCTTTTGGAGCTGATGGAGTATAGTGTTTCACGCGTGCATGGTGTGATGCTATGGTGTTTGGAGAATTGTAACAGGAGGAAGTGGATGAAAGATGTAATTTGTTTGGAGGAGTAGAATAATCGAAATTAAAAAAAAAGGGGTACGTGGTGGAATTGCGCCCTGATGTAATTGTATGTACGCGTGAAACATTTTCCGTTACTCTGCAAGTAAGGGAAATATTGTAGCTGATAAAGTGGAATGACTCACTCTGCATTTAGGACCCAACGTGTGTTCGAAATTCGATCGTCGACTACGTGCGATGTAATTTCGAGAATTCAATGTCAATCGTGTAGCGAGGGAACGATTTTGTTAAACACATGGTACACCTGAGTTGCGCAGATAGGTCAGCTTGTTAATGGCGACGGTAATGTTTGGTTAGTCGTCACCTCCGTCGTTTCTGTGGCCTGGAAAAGGTCACAGAGATTCTCGGCGAGCTTCGCGATTGAGTCTTTCATCGGAATGGTGGAGGTTACGAAGATAATACAAAGTTAAGGATATTATTCACGAGTAACCATGAAGAAACTGAACCATCACTACATGGTGCAGTATCCACTTTGACGTTTTGATTAAAAAATGTGCCAAAAGCTTTGAATTTTAAAGAACCAAGAAGCTGTAGTCTCAGAATAATATGGACTTCTTTGTTTCGGTGACGCAGGTGGCTGCCATCAGTTGCCTCATAAATCTTTTATCTGAAACTCCTATTACTTAGACCCAGAGCTAACAAATAGTTGTAGTAAACTGCAATCGTGACATAATCGCTAAACTTATATCTGTCCGTCATGACATATACAATCACTTGAATTACAAAATGAGAGACTACGTCGCAAGCTCGGCGACAACGACGTCAACTCGACGACTCGTCCAATATGTCGCGACGATGATCGATAATACGAAAACGACTGATACTTTCGCTCTTGCCAACGCAACTGCCTCGACGATTAATTTTAAGGACGATCTTCTAGGATCTAAGGTAGCTCGCGTGTCGATCGTCAACGTGCGTGCCCATTTTGAACGATCCAGAAAGGTCGCTGAACGATTCGACGGTACGAAACGCGGCGAATTTCAAGCGATCCCCCGTTGGTTGCGAAACTGGAGGAACGAAAGTTACACGTTTGGGTAGCGAAGATGGGAACTTTTGTCTGCTACCTAAATGGCCATCGTGTTAACATCGTTGTATCGTCCTAGGAACGTTTCTTTCTCTCCAGCGATCGCGTCCCCCGCCGCGGGCAAATGCCTCGATCGTGGCGCCACGCAAGTTGCGTAATTTTTGTGATCGCGTTAGTCAGAAGCGTGCTTTTCGTTGGCGTGTGTGTAATGGCGAAGAGGCAACAATGTCTCGTGGTTCAGTCGACGATTCTGAGATAATTTTCGATGCTATTCATGTTGTGATTCTAATTGTACACCACTTCCTTCACTCACTCAACTGTTTCTTCCATAACGTCTGAAAAAAATTTACCCCTCTTCCTCTACAGTTCTTATTTATGCGAAGCTGAATATCGGACAGAGTTTCGTTGCGCTTGTGAAAGATTACCATGACACTTTTCGATGTAAGAGATTTGTGAACAGACGGAAGCAAGAATTCGCGTCACAATCATTAGCAAGAGCAGCGAATAGGTCATATTCTAAATTTGAATAGAGTAGCTTTAATATTGCAATGCTAAAGCAAGCGATTGAAACTGCCGATATCTCGATAAAAAAAGAATGTGAACCGTTGTCCATCGAGTGCTCAGCAAGTGTCCACAGTAGTACACTTAAAAAAAGCAGTTCAGAGGAGACAAGCAACCAGCACCGACCAGAGAATCACTCGTCGCCCTGCCGCCAGCAGGACCAAACTGGCGGCGAGCAGATGCAACGAGAGATGCAAAAAGAAATCGACTGAACGTGTTTTGTCGCGTGCTTTTCGTCCACGGCGACGCTTCTGCGATGAAAAAGCGTATCGAGAAGTCGCAGCTGCCAGGGCCTCACCTTTCGGACTCCACCCAAGACTAATTTAATTCATTAATCCTTTACGAAGCATCTTTAATCGATACTCGACGGCTCCGCCGCTGCGATGGACGCGCTGACTTGTCACGGCAGCGTCTCCGCGCCCCCCTTAACCTTAAGTTTTCCTCTAGTTTTTTAAGACGTCCAGCCCCGTCAAAGGAAGCGTCTCACCCGACGGTCCCGCGGTCGCCCCTGGGTCCACCCTAGCTCGTAAGATGACAACGTTATTTTATTTAGGCTTAAATAGCTCATTCTTCCTCATTACCTCAATCTTTGAGATAGTTCCTCCTGCCATTTTGAATAACGTGTCACGCGCGTACACTCACCTTAAATTATACGGTCTCGATCGTTTCCATGTAAGCTCGCCCGACCTTTTCCCCGAGCCGCCGCGACGTGTCTGGGAAAAGCGTCGAATCGCCGAAACGAATGCCGTTCGTTCGATTGTTGCTCATCCTCGTAGGCTAAGCGCGCGTTAATCGTCCCTATTTTACATGTAAACGATACAGCATACCGATACGTTGTAGGTGATACCGTCACGATAAGGGCGCTCCACAGTGCACACAGTAGCTAATGTTTTACTATGGAATATTGCCCTTAGCGCTGTGCAACCATTGTCATTCTTCGAAAGAAACTTTGTAATAAATTCAATTGCCATGATACGAGCGTCGATGCGGTTCTCTTTGCTCCTTGAAATAATGTACTCGATCTGCAGTGGGTGAAAAAAAATTATTGGGACACCCTTTAAAACAGAATAACTTCACCAAAAATTATTCTGTTTTAAAAGCTGTGCCAATTATTTTTTCACCCACCGTATGTGATCAAACGTGTACAGCTATCCTGAAAGTTGATACATTTGAGAAATCAATTTCGAGCGATTCTTCTGTCTTTGTTAAGCTTCATTGGCGTCACTATGCAATTGAACCTTCATTAACTACTGTAACAGAGAGACACGATCTTTCGAGTATCATATTCTAAGTCATTAAGTCCCCTTATTGTCACCTTTGATACACGAAACGCCACATTTTCGTGCTTCGAGGCCGACTTCTACCTGTTCCCCAGAAAATAAAGAAGTAACACTCCGTTTTAAACTTTCTATAAACTCGCCAGGATACGATCCACAAAACGATATACTTAATGCACGTTTCAGATGGTAAAAAGTGAGAAATATTTTGATGCGTTTTAAATGAACGTTAATTTTCAATCATTTTCACACCGCGGGCATGATTGATGCTCCGGCACCGAAGGGAGGTCGAATTCTTCCTATAATCTGCGTGATAGCTCCTCAAAGGAAATTCCTGCCCCGCGCAAGGTTGCGCGCTGGAAAATAAAGGACGTCGCGCGTTCACTGTCGATTCGACTACGGAACGATTTATGCGGTCATTATCGACGCGAAGGTAAATCGATAATAGAGGGGTTGAAGGAATACGTTAAAGTCGGATATAAAGCGATCAAGTCGCGAGAATAATGCTACGCTAGGCAGAAGAAGACCAATCATGCAGCAGTAATTCACACTTCCAACGTCGATCCGTGCTCTCGATCGACGCTCAGGACGTAGATTTTTATCGTAATGCGGAAGAAAAATTAATTTAACCATCGCCACTTTGGCCCGCGGCTACGGGACGGTCAACGCCTGCACTGTTTCAGAGAAATAACTTCTCTACGCTTCTCTACTCGAGTACCAAACTGACGATGAGTTATAGATTATCAAAAAGAAGAGACCACCTTCCATGGTAAACACTGACTGCACGATCGCCAAGAAAGGTCAATTATTCAACCTCCACATACCGAATTATTTCATGCATCAGCGCCCCACTTTAATAACAGACACAGTCCTCCTTTATGATTCAACTCTGACATTAATTGGATCTTGTAAATCACATTGGATATCCACCGTTATCAACGTGTCCACGCGAGACAGCCAGGATTGCTACAAATTTAACAATTATGTCCTGAATAAATACGTCGTTGCGAACCCAGCTATCAAGTTGAAAGCAGTCATCGCTTAATTACGGACAAAAATTACTTTAAATCGCGTCGATCTATCAAAACCGCTTTGATACAGACGTGGAACCTGAATGCGGATTAAAGAACTTCTAAAGGTTCGTGATTAATATAGATCTTTAGATGTAATCGTGGTATGCTGACAGTAATTGATCAATACACAAATTATAAAAAATAATACGAGCACATGAGAACGCAGGTAATCAAAATCCTAATACTAACTCAACATTAAGTGGGTCTAAAAATCGCATTCCCACTTCTTAAATCTAAATTGCCTTTGAATCACTCGTTCCAATTCCAATCACATCAAATTTATCGAATCTAATTCCCACTGGAACAAGTCCAATACATCAATGCTCTTTCATCTCCTCGTTCTTCCAGTTTGCGATTAGAACCGGTAGTCTTCACTCGAAACGTTTCACCGTTATCAAGAATCGACGCCACCTTATTTTTGCTTGTGCTCCATCTCCCGAAGCTAATCCCAGTTCCTTCGCCCGTTATTTAACTGCGAGCTGCGTTCAGCTGCGAGCAGTAGAAACGGAACTCTCGGCGGATTAAAATATTCACGCAGTTAGATCGATAATTCTACCCCGCCGCGAATGATCGACAGCCCCGTCCAAGCAGCTTCATTATCCCGGCGCCAGACAGGACTATCGTGAGCTCTTTATATGTATGCGTTTTAGTCGCGGGGGCAGTGAACGTCCTTGGTGTTCTGGGATCCTTCACCCTCGGGGTACCTTCGATGCTACCGCTGTTCGATACTTTTACGCCCACTCGGGCGATGGGAAACGCGGTCCGAATCGTACCGTCGATTTCCATGCCCGATATGGAAGTTCTCGATGGGGAATCCAAGCATTCGAATTTCTGCGAATAATTTCCATCGGGCGAAACGACTTTCGACGCGGTTTTATGGGGATTCTTCAGAAAGTTCGAAGGTATACCTGACGGTTCGATGGTACGACATGGATCCCCGGCAATCACCTGGTCGTAAAGTAATTACCGAACGATAGGTTCTCGTTAATTGCGTAGGAATCGGTATCGTAAAATTCCTATGTGTTCGGAAGCCATGGGAAAAGAGGCCTCGGGCGATGGGACTCGAACCCACGATCTTGCGGAGCCTCTGTGTACTGGTCAACCGCCTAATCAACTCCACCAACGCTGACTCTCCGAGGTTTCTTATTCCCGGCTCCCACTTATTGGGTTCCTGATTCCACAACTGTGCAAATTGAATACTGTTGAATTCCTCCTCAGTTCTGTATATTTCTTTCAGGAGTAACTTGCGCAGAACACTGTATTTAAATATTGAGAGTACATAATTCCTCCTGTCATGTTTCTTCCGAACGCGATAATTTTCTACTCTTTGTAATTTAAGATAAGAAACCTAAGTTAACTCTGAATAAGAAAAACAGTCAGGAAATGATAGATTGAAATTGCACGAATGCACTCGTTTAGATTAGATCTAGCTTAATCCTAAGCAAAGCTATCTTAAACCTGACAAACAGCACTCAGCGCCCGACCGTCCCGCAACCCGAAAAGCAACCTAACATGGTCGATAAGGTAGAAGAATAACTTATCCTGGCAAGGTCTGGGTTAGGTCTCGGGTTCGGTTTACCGGTGCAGCCGGGACGATCAAAAGCCCCTGGAGAAGCTTCAATCGCCGGCGAGCAAACATCGCCACGTGGACGCTGCCACTCGACGTTATCCGCACTGGACAAAGAGGATGCAGCGCGGCGCGCGCAACAAGGACGATCGTATGCGCGAAGGGCGCGCTGCGAAAAGGACGGCGAAGTAGGGCCGCGTCTCATTGTGTAAATAATTGAAATACTAATCCCCTTTCCCGAGGTAGTGACAGTCACCTTAATCGAGCCAGGCGAGCGGCATTTAGGAGTGCGTGCTCGAGAGGGTGTGATCCTGGAAGGACGCGCGCCGCAAAAGCGGAAAGCAAACGCGACGCATGCACTCGACCCTGAGGCTGTACACGTGACTCCGCATGCGAACGCTCCTGCTTCCCCTTAGCTTCTCACCCCCTGGATCTCTCGTGTGATGGGACCACGGTCCAGCAAATAAATCATTTCGATCACATCTTGGGTCTTTGAACTCTTTGAAGTCTGCCCTTCTTTTCTAGCTTTTGCAAGTTTTCCTTCGGTTCTCCTTTCTTTACTGTTTAGTCAGATTCTGGGAATGATGAAGAGTTGAAGGAAGCAGAAAAGAGTAGGTAATGATGAAGGGAAGGAATAGGTTGGCACAGATTATGGTCCACTTCAAGTGGGATATTTAGTGGAGAGATAGAAATAAGCGGGTGGAAGAAATGTATTAAGGAAATGGAAGTAATAGAGGTGGAGATAGTACGTGTGCTAAAGTTTGGAGAGTGAAGGATATTTAGGATGAAAAGACGCAAAGATGGACAGACTGTAGGCCCCTTATCATATTGAGATTCAGAGCGAAACAAATTCGTGGTCATTAAACTGAATCTCAAACATGACTTTCTTTCATTTTTCTCTGAGGCACCCCCTCCATCGCTCTTCAGCATCCCTCCGTTCGAAGGAAACGGAGATCACGTTCGAGAGGGAAGACGCGATCCGCGGGATCCCTCGGCCAACAATGGGTAGGTAAATGCGGAACAAGAAGCTCGGAACCTCGAATGACCGCCTGCGGAGGATAATGAGGAAGAAATTAGTGGTGCGTGAAGGTACGAAGAGGCCACCTGTGCCTTATCCTACCGCCGACAGAACGTCCAAGGCCCGGAGAAAGAGGCACTCGTACACATCCTTCGTCCCTCCGCGTCGTCACTCCTCCCACGCCCTTATTTTTCAGAAAGGACTCGCCTCGTAACGCGAACAGGCACAAAGGTACTCCTCGAAGGCATTCAGCCGGCATAGATCCTTGATTAAACACTGAATGCCCCGCGTCCATTCATGCCCCGTGTATCGCCCTCCTTCGTCCTCTCTCCTCGAGTACATCGTGGGCCCTAGAAAACGCGCTGAAAACGACATCTCATCTCGATCCGGCGAGGTGCACGGCCACGTATGGCGTCCGGTGGAAGGCTGTCAGTGAATTTCGATGACAAAATCTCTGTTCATCGGTCCCTTTCACTAGACGCTCCAGGCGGAGGGAGGCTGTTTCAAAGCACGCGCTGGGTGTTGTCTTCTTCTTTTCTTGTGCAGGGCGGTTCGCCTCGGATTATAATCTGAATATTGTATAATCTTTGGTTGCTACTATTTATTATTGGGAAAACTGTTTTTAACACCCAGAAGCTTTTAAGAGGAGGACATCTTTGTCCCACTTGTTTACTTGTTTTCGTCGTTTATTACTGTGCTTCAAAAGTAAGTTAATCTTTGTCATCACAAGGATATGTTTGGGAACGTATTTACACGATACTGGAAACAGAGATTCTCCACGTTGTAGGGCAATATGCTCTGTTTACATATCGTGCTCCCACCTTATTGATTTTCACTCGAACGATCAGTCGGTGTTTGACCGTGGCGAAGATTAGCACGTTCGACAGCCTTTCCCATAAGTGAAATATTTAGTTACTGGTACATATTTGGTTTATAGAAAATAGTAGTCTAGGTTTGTTATTAATCCACACACTATATCAAGTTCCATAAATAATTTTGAAACCGCGACAACCCTGAGAGTGAAACGAAAATCTAAAAAGCACTTTCACCCCCTGGATCTTCCTGAATTTGATCTACTTTGAAACAACGCAAACTTTCAAATTAACAATCTAATGAACCCAACATCGGATTAGATTATAATCAAGTTTCTCGAAGCGACACCGTGAATGCCCATTTAATTAGACACTTTTAAATTAACTACTTAGTTCGTTGTCGTCTATTTCTGAAAATCCCTCCGTTAATTAAACTCCGTTTCCTGGGAATAGCATGCTCATATTTTACCACCAAGCGCATACGTCATCGACGGTGATAATGGAAAATAATTTGTCACCCCGCGAGGCGGGGATGAAGAGCAACGAGCAGGCGACCAGGTCGCGTTAAGTGATTTGTCCTTGCCATCTGCGGGAGCCAGCATTATCCTGCGCGGTGAATGTAGATGTCCGATTCTTGGGAAGGGGCGGCTTTTAGTCCTGTCGGGATGAGCCAACGCAGAGATATTAGTGTCAAACGGGACCTTGCTCGTCCCCGAACCGCCCAGGCGAATCAATCATGGCTGCGCGAGCATATTTTGCAACCGAGAAGCTCGCTGAGTGATCGTACTTGGCAAGCAGATTAATTATCCATCCTCGATCACAGACTTACCGTGTATTGCTAGTAAAAGCTTGTAACAGTATAGTAAATAATACAGAGGGTACAAGTTTATTTATAGAACGATTGACGAATAAGTGATTTTCATCTACACGTGGATCGAAAATTTTAGATAAAAACAGGACCCAAAAGCTTCCGCAATTTTTATTGTCTCGTATTAATTAATAAAATAATTCTCAGATTGCCCAAAAAATGGTCACAAAATAAGCGAAATGGGAGCGCACTGTGCTAGAATTCAACGCATTGTTGGATGTTTTACTATACACAGTTCTCGATCATCGGCGTTCCTGAGAAACGGGAACAATGGTGAGTGCGTGGAGCGTCACGATCGAGGTTTGACATTTCATATTCCCCGGAAACTTTCCCACAAACTGTTGACAGGAGAAGATATGCGGGTCGATCTCCGCGAAGGTAGCTTTTTGTCTTTCGAGTGGCTCGGGGCTTTCCTCCGGCCTCGAAAACCAACTCCTCGCGAGGGGACATTACACATTCACGCACGTAACAGGGCACACCTCGTCGCCCAGCCATTATTTTGACCCCTCGCCTGCGCGTCGGCAACCCCACCTCGCACATGCTCGCACCTCGAGATTTTGCGGGGCACTTGGAAGACAAATATTTATATCGCGAACACCCGCTGCGCCATTGTCAGCTCCGCTGCAACTCTTGCTTCTATTAAGGCGTCGAGCACCTTCAACCCTCGCGATTCTTTCTCCAGGGGAGGTAAGAGGATAGGGGGATGATTTGCTTGTGGAGCACTAGAGTTCCTTCGGTGTATCGAAATCTACGCGTGAAACGGGGAATTTAAAAGAAGCATCTGGCTTAGACTGGCGACGATTTCTTTTGCTTGCTCTCGTGTACTTCAGGCAAGGCTTTGTGTATTGTTATTTTTTATAATTCGATAAAGCGAAAGCGGATTGTATTTTATGTTATTGTACATTGTATGAACGGTTGAGTACTTGTAGCAGATGTTCGATAAGTAACGCACGTGAATTTTGGAAAGTGAGAATGATAGGAGTGTTTGTAAGTGATGGGGTCGTAGGGGTGAATTTATACCACGCATGCGAAAAAGTTGTCGTAGGCGGGTGTTAGAAAAGGCATGGTGACCAGCAGGCTGCGTAATATACCCCCCAACTGAATGGTCCCCTCAGGATTTTGTACTCGATACAGTTTTCTAAATTTTATATTATAATAGGTATCATGAAGCGCATTACACTCCATTTAATAAACAAATGTTTGATATCCCAAGTTAATAATCTCTGCAACAAATCATTCCTTTAATTCGAAGTTGTATTTTACAAAAGTTAGTGTTACTCTTTTCATAACCCACGCGCCGATCCCACGAATATTCGAATCAGTGAAAATCTGTTTCCGCGGGCTCTTCGCGACGTATATTACATCGGAGGAATGGGAGGGCTCCATTTCTACACGGCTGGAGGAGGGACGGGCATAAATCGCGGCCGTGATAATGGAATTCTCAACGGGGGTCGCATTGACACGGCAGCGAAGTGTCCTGCCGTAGGGGTAAATAGATCGACGTCGTGGCGATGCCAACAGGGGTGTATCGAGAGGGTGGGAGGCTTCTGCTTGTACCTACACGTCTATACAGGGTGTATCGCGAATCGATTTTCTCAGATTAACATCCATTGGTAAAGTAATCCTACACTACTTTATAACACATCTCGAAGAAAATTTGTTTTTTATTGGACCTAGTAAATTCTACTTTTAAAAACCTTTGGATTTTTGATAATATTCTAGCATATCAAAATATTGAACATAAGAACTATATATTTTTCAATTGCATTACAGGTCATTTGCATTAAAAAATATTCCCTTCTCTAGCACATATCCACGAAATACAATCTTCCTACGATAAGAGCGTAATATTCCAGTTAATAATCCACGAGTTTCCCTCGATTTGCGACTGATTCTCGGCACACCCTGTAGAAGCACAGTACCTTACCACCGAATGATTAGATTAGCTGACGAGAAATGGTCCCCGTGTGAACTCTCCCATAGAAGAAACACGTGCTCCATTTTCCCTCCTTCTCCTCGCAGTCGGTCCTTCCCTTCTCGATCTTTTTCTCCGATCGCGTCAGACGTCGCGCGTTGTTCGCATGAATCACGGCCCCATCGCGCCACGGATCTCACCCTCGCCCTCGACCTCCGTTTATCTCGTAATACCACGTTGACCGGGGTCCTTGGGAGACGTCCCCGATGGAAATAATTTGTCTGTACGCTTACCTGTCAAATTACTGATTCCATTAACGCGATTATCGTGTCCACCACGCTGCCGTATCGTGTAACGCTTCCCATTGACACACCGTGCACCGTGGATAATGCACCGCATCGATAGCGTTCGAGGGATGTGAAAATGAAACTTCACGAATGGTAGATAAAAATGGACATTATACCTACACGAGGTAGCCTTAGGGAGTAAATTGGGACTACGAAGCAAGAATACATTTGTAATTTAAATTCTTCCCTCGGACTTTATTTTCCAAGCTGTAAATAAGAAAGTACAAAAATTCTTCGCGATATTTCTTTGCTTATTGAGAAAATTCGATGAACACCACCGGAGCAAAGAAAGGGAAAGGAAAACAGGTTAATACTTTCGTAATAACTAAAAGGAATCATATTACTAAACACTAATTAGGTACCTAAACTTATCAAACCTCTTAAATTAAAGTATCTACCTTATTTAAATCCTATTCCATGTGCCATTTGCTTAACATTTTCTTTTCCCTCAGTATTACAAAATCACCCCCTAATCTACTGACATGTCATTACAGATCACCTTCTGCGCCATGCAGAACGAGGTCCACGTCAGTGTCCGAAATGGAAACAGCTGTGACGTGTCCCTTTCTGCACCGTTGTAACACAAATCAATGAGAAGTGTATTGTAATGGCCCCAGCAATTAACAACACCTCCGTACACGGTAGTTTACGATGCAAGTAAACAGCTCCCCAACCCCATCAAGGATCCCTCTGGCGGCGCCGATCTTTATGGAGGATCGTCAGGTAGCTAATCCCTCGCCGGAAACTGACGACCGTTAATACCTCCCCCAAAATTGTTTTTTTTTGTTTATTACCATAAGCCAGCAATCTCTAGCTGGCCAGAGACAAACGGCGCTGCCAATAATACGTAATCCTGTGCCGTCCTTACGCCGCACCAGGCAAACACGCAAATTAAACCGAAACTTTCTGTGTCCCAGCTGCGAGGAAACATTTTTTTCAGCCCCCTCTTGCCTGGCAGGGCTTTCCTTTTCTAAAGGAGAGGAATTTTCTCCGTGCTAATCTGCGTGGATTAACCAGTGCTTCTAAAGTAGGTACACGCTTATTTAGGTGAGGTAGTGTAACTGTGGTCAGCGAATTGCCTGTAAAATTCGAAGATTCGTAGAAAATTCCATTTTCGTCCATTTCGAATTCAATAGATACAAGGTTCTTAGATAACCAGAGGTACCTAATATTTAAATTCAAACTTACCTATATTTTCCATTTTGAGAAGGTTTGAAGAAGTGAAAAATTGTTTAAAATAAATTTTTCAAGTAGGCGATTTTGGAACACAAAATATCCTTTTCTGCAAAACTGGAACGTCGACAGCAGCGAATCGGTGCATTGGAAGATTTATGCCCCGTCTCATAAATTTGCGACTCTGGGCCCATCTATCTTACAAATCTCAGCGGCCCATTGCGACCCGCCATTGTTGTGGTTTCTTCGTGAATGGTTTCAATAAATAGCGCTTGTGGGCGCGTGCCTAAACAGAAGGAAGAACGAGATACAACACGGCGAAGTATCGCGGAGATTTTCGCAGAATTCGGGTCAGTCGTGCGCCGTCTATAAATTATGCTGCACAAAACGAGACATGGTGGCGGTCCTCGAGGGTAACCTCGACGCCACGTTCTACGTGCAGCGAAGGGGCGAGGAAATGGCACAGGGTGCCTTGGAACAGGGAAAACCAGCCATCACATTGCCACGACTTGTTACGATTTCGAAAATGCACCTTCGCTGCAAAAAATCCTACCCACAAAATGACCGTCGTAAAACCCCGGCAATAAGAGGGAAAGAGACCCGTCGCGATTAGCGGAAACCGAAGCGTGCAGGGTTGTAAACGCTGTGAATGTTGTGTTAGTGCCTTGACGACCGCTGAGGACAGTGGATTACAGACGCGTTATAACGAGTCTCGATGATAATTCCGTCCACGAGGATTTGCGTTTCGTTTTCTAATCATCCTCAGTGGTGGGTTTAAGGAACAGTTGCGTAGAAGGGGTAAGTATTTTTCTAAATATTCTAAGTAAGTATTCTTGCTGATAATTTATGTAGATGTATATTGGCGCGTGAAAGTTTGAATTGAGAAATTTAATAATCCCCCAACTTAATCGATTAAGTAGTGTATAAACTGTAAATTCTATTCAAATTATTATTAGTGATTTTTCTCAACTTAGGTCATTGAACTGTATAGTTTTAAACATAAATTTTTGACACTATAATTAACGATTATCTGTTTAAACTACCGTTAGTTATTCGAAAATAGAGTGTACAGTAGAATCGCGCAGCGATCTGCGCAGCCCGTGTTTTTAACTCGAGAAATCAGTCATGATCTACCTGCGTCGCGGCGATATAGTTAAATCTCATGACGCTTCCGGAAACGCTTTGTTTGGCGCGGGCGGGCATTGAATGACGCGCATTTCAAACCAAAGAAGCAGTTCGTCAAAAGGCGAATTGACCGGCGAGAACGCGAATGAAAAGAGGAGGCGAACGGCGAAACGGCGTCGACGAAATACGAAACCTCACCGAGGCGAAATGAGAGCAGCGCCGGCCGCTCTTAACAAAAAACAGGACAGAGAGGATAATAACAAAGGCGAGGAGGCTTGGTGAGAAAGGGAGAGAGAATTCTGTTACGCATCTCGGGATCGAGATCCTGTGAAAGGACCTTACACGTGTTCCTTAACAATTTTATGCGAGTTTGACGTTCATAGCTGAGTCACCGCTAACAATGAGTTTCGATATGCATGTTAAATAATTTGCTGTAAAAAGGCTCTATTTTAATTAAATATTTACTGTTTTATCAAGGTGAAGCGCAGGAAACGAAGTATCAGAATTTTTTGTCTACTTTGAACGTATGCACGGGCCAAAACAAATTTTTTCCGGTAAATCCAATGAAAGGATCTTATAGAGCAAACATTTCTCTTTAATTTCGTTTCTTTGGTTTTCTTGTATGATTTTGATTGACCGACTTATTCGCGATCAAAGCAAAAAAGGTACTTTTCACTTTGAACACCTATAACTTGCGAACTCATGACCGTAGACAAATTTTCATGAGTGTTTTGGAAACCTAAAAAAGATTCCTTTCCGAACCTTTAGTTGCCAATTTAAGATTTTTTTAAATCGTATTAAATCCATTTTAAAATTATTCCCAAAATTGTCGAAAATGTTTTGAGTAATATAATTTAGTCACCCTCTGTAAATAAATCTCAAGTCTGCAGACTGCATCTTCCAAAAAACCCATTACGATGCGCCGCGACGTACGCGTCGATGATAGAGGGAGGAACGAAGGATATATGTCGGTGGAGAAACAGAGAGAGGCTAATGCTAGAGCAGAAGAAGCAGAGAGAAAGGGAGGCCAAAGTAGGTGAGGCCAGCGAGTAGTCTGACAAAGGATCGACCGTCAGCACTGTCAGCGCTGACAGCGGGCTCGAGTTACGTCACTGGCTAGGCTGTTGTGCTTTTTCAGGACGGCCATTGAAAAGTTCGCTCACAGTCAGCGCGGCTGTGCTGCCATGGTCGAAGGCAAGAACACCAAGGGGATCTTTTTCCTCCGGGAGACAAGAAGACGTCCTGTGCCCTTTCATGGAAGAGGTGGGAGTGGTTGGCCCCGAAACGCAGCACCGCCATCGTGAATACGCGTATGGTGGAAAATGCTGCGAAGGCTTGAATGGATGCTACCGTGGAGCAGCTTTTGGTACCTCGCGATAGGCTGCTGGAATGGGGAACGAATATTACAATAGAGATATATTGTTCGGGTATCTGGGAGATACACTGTTGTTGTGTGTCTTTGACGGGAATAGTAGCTTATTTTATGCATGCTTGAAAGTACCGCGAGTAGGATTCGTGATCTGGAGGCAAGATGGAGGCATTTCTAGGGAATGGAGAGAAGTGGGGCGACGTAGGAGTTGAGGGTACCATTAACTCTGCTATAAGAAATGAATTTTCAACTCCGCCAAGCTTCTGTTTTTTCCATTGAAGCAGTCACAAACAGGTGCAAGTGGCTTAAAAAATTTGCAGTATTCTATTGTGATGCTTTTAGAAGTTTCGAGCAGATGCCATTTCGGAATATGATAAAGTACCCATCCAGTACAAATGGATGCAACTTTTCAGCGTTGCACGTTTAAAGGGAAAGAGGGGGCCAACGGAATCGAGAAAGGTTCCCACTGATCGCTCTCCTTCGCCGGCAATAACGAGGAGCAGTTTCATAGTTCTTGGATAGGTGAATGCGTAACCAGAGGCCGGATGTTCCCGCCCAGGATGGATCCACGTCTTGCAAGGTAGCTCAAGGAGTTTCGTCGCTTTCTTCTCAACCCCTCGAGGTGGTAGCGTCTCTGATTTCTGATCTGCTAGCCGGTGCAGCTACTTGTCACTCTGGTGCACGCCCACTTTCCATCGCAAGAAACGCGTAACGTAAACGGTGAGAAGTTCGTTAGGTTTTTCAGGGATCTCCTAACCGACCACTGATTTTCATAACACTGAACTTCCGGCCGACTAACGAACGTTTGCGCCGCCAGGCTGAGACACGCTACGCCCGTCTTCATTTCCAGTTCCGTGACTTGTTCTTAAAATTTTTCAAGGGCCACGCGAGAGATGTGTAAATAGTGACTCAGTCCAAAGTGGATATAAATTCTCACAACTGAAGAATAACGAAATTATGTACCTACTATGTACTTTCTGCGCTGTTCCTTTTGCAGAAGTGGATGCTAACTATTTTTCAGTAATATTCGAAGTGTAAAATTGGAAATCTTTTACTAAAATCACATCATCACATTAATCAATAAGTATTATCAATATTATATATATATTTAATTTAACTTTAAAACCATTATATCCCCAAAGCTTTTCCTGTTTATACACTTACTGAGAAAGCAGACCTCGTCCTCTGAAGGATGTTGAAACAACTTGAAAATTTCCGCACGATTACTATATAGCCTCACTCGAGGCCCACACACAGGAGTCCTTGAAAATCATCGGCGAGTAATATTTTCGCGACCGCGGGGGATGATCCTTTCCCATGTCAAATTGCATTTAACCAACGAGGCTCGGGGGTTCTCATGAGGCCATAACTTCGCATATGGCCCGATTTTGCTGCCAGTTTCCTCGGCCAGGGCGCCCACGATCCACCCTCCCCGACTCAGGTAGAACGCGAGGGCCCGCCGATGATGATCGCGCTCGTACGATATCGATCCGACCATATGCCTCGCGTTTCCCATAACGCCAGGAACGCGTGCACGCGGTTTTCGCGTTTAGACAGAGAAGCAACAGGTTGCTTGCCGGATCATTGTTCTAATCGCGGCGGAGATAAAACGATTCCGTGTGTCACGCGAGCAGGGTGGTTCTTAATGAAATATGATGTGTCGACACTCACGTATACAGCTCCCCGATTAGCTCTATCGGAAATGGATTAGACAAGGGAACGCAGGGGTGGAATTTTATTCATCTCGTCGAGGTGATTTATTAAAGACTGTCAACATAAGTAGTAGATACAGCTCGATTTAAAGTCTAGGATGCTGTACAAGACAAATTTTTTTTTCAAAATTAGAGGGTCCTTGTAGAAAACACTGTAAGTGCCAAGAATCAAATTCTATACTACAGCATTACCATTGGTACGTAGAACATTTTTCGATCATTTTTTTTTAATTTTGACACTTACAGTATCTTCTATATGAACTCTTCAATTTTACGTGTATTGCTATAGTAAAGTGTACTGTAATTAGGTTCGATGTGTTCGTGACAAGGGAATATTTAGAGGAGAAGTACCATTTTTACGAGCAACAAAAGTGCGGCATTGTTGGCGAGCAGCAAGACACCGTGAAGATTTAAAGGGACGGCAGGTGAACGCTGTAAAAGGCAGCTTCCCGTGGGATATCCGAGGAACAGAGGCAGAGTCAGTCCAGAAGCACGAGCTTATCCTCCATTAACGCGGTGCTCGCCGCTCACGGTCTTACCACCGTCTTATTTTCGATTCTGTGGGGCCGCACGAGATTTTGACGGAGCCCACGGCGCCCCACAATGTCTACCAAGTCGACCGTGTGATTGCTATGGGATTACCACTTGCTCCAATGGCCTCGAACGTGAAGGCGCTTCGGCTAGGAAAATGTCAACCTAATTTTGCAAGATCTCTTCCTTGTGCCCATGGACGACTTAAGAGGGTCCAGCGTTTTCCTCTACGCTTGAAGGCGGATCGTTTTTCATCCTCGATAGATGGAACATGACGTTAGTTTTTGTCGTAAGATTACACGGACATCTCGATTTTAAAACTCTCGCGTGGATGGTGTCGAATCCTTGTTATAAAGGATGGGGGAACTTCGTAATATTTTCGTTTCCATAATTCTATATTCTGTACATTTTTTAGTTGTTAATTCCTATGCTGATAGAGCATTAATCTTGATTTTAAATTCACCATCCCAACCAATTATAAGAAGAATAATAAAACAGAAGTGAAGCGAGAATTATTTCCCAAAATTCATTCTAAACTCCTATCACTCTGATTCGAACGCAGAGGGTGGTTTCCAGGGACTAGGTACCCAAAGGCCGCATCGAGTCGGCCGCGAGTAATCGAGCTGTTCCTCCGTCTTGCGGCTTACGGCCTTCTTTCGCCAAAAGAGGGACTAGCCACACGGAACCTCGTTAAATGCAATACCAGTAAAACAAGGCGCAAACAGTGAATAGCCCCGCCGGCAGGATTATCGTTGCCGCGACGGTCGGAGCGCTCCCCGTAGATGTCGACGGAGATAGCGGCGACATAAGACGCAGAACCCGGGATCTCTACCTGGCCTCGCAAGTTTCTGGATTTAAAGCTCCTAAGCGCGAGGCCACTTCCAGGCCCTGCTTACCGGCGTTCTACCTATTCCTTTCCGCTTCCTGTCCACCCATTAGGTCGACGATCCCTCGTCCTCCTCCGGCGTGGGCCACAAGCCTGGACCACCCGTCGCCCCCGTTACTTATATAACTCTTTGTCCGGATCGATGGTCGGCCGAATTAACGACAATATTGGTGGCACGATTAGGCCGGGAGCTTGTACTAAACTGGCTTTGCGTTGCTTACGAACTGACCCTATTATCGGCGCCCTATCTGCTGGCATTTATCTGGCGAGCTTCTCCTCTGCGGGGGTGGCGAGCAAGTCCTCCGGAGGAGAATCCTTCGCCCGAGCACAAAGCTCACCTAGTTGGGAGCAACGGTATACGAATCTAAATGGAACGCTCGTTCGAGTTTACACCGAGGGGTGGTTTCTGTAGCGGCGCGTCCTCGAAGTAGAGCTCTGGCCTCTGTATATTACAAACTTTAGGGGTTGGATTGCCCGTAATTGGGCGCAGGGTTAGTTTTGGTAGTTTTTTGTGATCGTTATAATAGGTATAGAGTGTTTAGTAGACGAGATGATAGAGAAGGAGGTTTTTAGAGGAAGTGACAAGGTGCAGGTCTTTCTTACTGGTTAGATTGTGACTTATGGCATGGACGTTCTCTTGCGAATAGGGAAAGTACAAGTTTGTGTAAAGAAAATGGGAATCAGATTTCTGCTTTTCAACCAGTATTCTAAGAATTTTACGTCCCACTTTCGCGCTCCTTTTTCGGGGTCTGGCAGAATAGGGTACAAATCTCGATAGAATCGTTTTGTCGCTGTGAATACTGTTACTACTGTTCGCTAAACAATTGTATTTTGATTTCGTCGATATTAGGGGCCGTTTTAGCTGTATTTGCCTTCTTGACAAAGCGACTCGAATCTCTTATTCGTCCCTCTTGCGTGCACCCATGCAACGCAGAATAGAAAATACACCATTGTGAAACCTCCTCTGGACAGTTACGTGGATAATCTTCCCTCTCTTCCTCGACATGTTGCGTCAAAGCCAAAAACTAGCCACGGTCCGCTGAGCATTCGCTGAAGTTGGATCTTCCAGGCCTGAATACCGAGCAAGTCGCGGGTGTAAATATGAAGAGGGCACTTTGGACGTCTCTATCCCTCGCTGGGAACTATGCAACATCGAAATAACCTAAGCGGGTAAAGCTTTCCTTCGTTATATTACTTTCCCCGAGTACAAATTGCACACTGCTTCAATAAAACTAATATAGGTGTTCGGTAGCGGTAGGGTTATAAACAGGAATATAAAAGTTTGTTCATTTGCCTGAACTTTAAGAGAAGCTCACATCGCAGTAGCAAAGGATTCAAGGTTTTCTTTAAAATCTTCATTTTTCTTCTGCTCACATTCTGTATTACAATCACATCTTGCATTTCGAAATTCAGGCCATCCAAAAAACCAAATTTCCACAAACACCCCTGGACCCATACAGCATTCCTCATTACCTTCTTGCCTTAATTAACCCTGAAATTAATCTCGAACCCCTTCCTTTCTCTCTTCAGACGTTTTATCTGATCGATCTTCGCACAATAATGCACGCACCCAAAAGAGAAACGCACCCCTGCGCGTATCGGGCGATATCATCGAGAAGGCCCTTGAAATCTGGATGGGGTGATCTAGCTCGCAATCCACAGATCCGATCTCCGTAATATTACGTCGGTTATGACGGGATTCTTGTCGTAATTCGTACGCTCGGTTAACGAGTACCACTGTATAGACATCGTGCACCCCAGAAACGGGTTTGCCGCGCGAGGGGTGCGCTCGTCACGAGGGTAACGGGCACGAGATAATTCAAGATGGAGTCAGGGAGTCAGGAAGAGGCGCATCTGCCTGCGCGAGGCAGTATTCGACGGTGTACGGGGCTGTTTAACCTCCTCCACGTATCTCTATTCAGCCCTCGAGCCGAGGCTTCGCTCCTGACCTTCGCACTCCTTCCACGCTCTTCCTTTCATCGCCTCTGTTTCCCTTGCTTCTTTTCGCCTCTCTTTACCTGAATATATTCCCATCCACGCGTCGGTGGAGCTCAAGAGCGACGGCTATGCGTGGTCTCGTTTCAGTTTAGAGCAATGTTCGGTGCACGCTCTTGGCTGCAATTGCGGGGGTGGTTTCGTTCGGCTACCCGTTCCTTTCATTCAGTTAGTTACCTCAATCCGATTAAAAAGTAACATTTTTAATAGGTGTCCATTCACCTAATTTTCAAACGTACGATGTCATATTTAACCCTCGGTTGTCACACTGGGTCAAATTGACCCTGCGTTTTTTTAAGCAAAAAACTTTTTGTCGAAACTCTTATTGCTTCAAACTTATTTTTTAAGCATGATGGCAATTTAAATGTCAACTTTCAATAATGGGCATATATTCTATAATGTTCAAACATTATCTCAGAATTTTTAAGACTTTATTTAACAAATAGTTTTTAAATAACAACTGATTGAAAATTGACAGGTTCAAATTGACCCAGTGTGACAACGACATTCGAAAAAGTAGGTGTGACAACCGAGGGTTAAATGAGTATTGCTTTCGTCTCCACAAAATTACACGTGGAAGTAATCAAATTATAAATAAATTGCTACTTACTACTCTCCTCTGTCCTCAAATTACCTTATCAGTTTACTATTTCTCCATTACAATTTAATACACCCTGTCTCAACTACTTCTACAGAAAGAATTCCTCCAAAAGTTCCCAATTTCTTCCCTTTAAACTCCGAAGAATAAAAAAACAAGGTGCAACTGAACATTGTCTCTGATCGTCGCGTGAGCGCGCCACGAAATTAGCCCCCCTCGCCTGGAGGGGGTCGGTTGCGCGGCGAGAGGTCCGCGGACAGGGCGAAAGGGGTGGAAGTGCCTTCGTTTTCACCTCGCCGCTGGATGAATAGGGGCGACACAAAGGGAGAGGCGGCAGGGTGGGGGGCATCTGACGTCCCCAGTTTCGTTCGCCACCTCTCCCTGCCGCCTCGGCTGACATTCAACCCCCAGCTAGCCAGGGACGAACCAGCTCCATTCGAAAGGACCGCCCTTCCACAAGGGTAGGGAAGCTGCCAGCCAATGAAGCGTCCCGGCGGCGTCGCCGTTTTGAGAAGGGTCAGGAGCCGCGCTTACCATCAAGAAGTCCCGACCACGATGACTGTCAGTCACGTTTCATCGCGAAGTTAGCCCCCGTTTCGAGCATCGCGAGGCAGGGAGCGGGGAACGCCGGAGTTGTAGTCCTTCGTTCACGGGGTGCGGAAGTCCGCCTCGTCACATGCCGTAGTTTCCGATCGGTGGTCGAATCACCCCGCGCCCACTGTGCGATAGAATCGTGGCCGATATTCCTAATTGAAGTTTCAAGTTCGATAAACACGGATCTGCTTTACGTTACCGCGGAGTGCTAGTGTGTTTGTGGAGGACGCTTTCGGGGTGAAGATGCAGAACCAGGAGCCACAAATTGGACATATGCCAGTGGCGCCGCCGAAGATGCCCGCCTCTTCGAGTGAGTTTTTGTGATTATTTTCTATAGCTTTCAATAGTCTGATTTGGATTTTTCGTGGAGGATTTATTTAATTCGCTGACGCTTGATTTTGGTGCCTTTGATTTGGGAGGACTTTGGTAGATTTTGTGGGAGGATAGTTGAGTTGGTTACTATATTCTATATTGTTTCTTCTGTTATGTGAAACGGGGAATTTTTGTGAGTTCTGGTTGGTAGAGTGGAGTTTAAGGATCACTGAGGTTTATTCTTTTCTGCTTTTGGTTTGGTTTAAACGATTATATGGGGAATCTAGCGAAATTGTTAATTTAATTGTTAGAGGATTTTCTAGTTCCACCAATATATATTTCTGTTTAATGACATTGAATGTTTAATATTAAATTTCTTTGTTCTCTATCTCCTTTAAGTTAATCTTCACATAAGTTCGTTCTACTACGTAGATTTTTTCCCTGAGCTTTTACGATAATTTCATGAAAATATCTGTCTCCTAGTACTTATAAATCACATTTAAGACACTTAAATAATCTAACGTAAATGGAGACCTCAAATTCTTAAGAAGTTTCGCGAGATTCGTATCGAACTACTTAGGCTGGACCAAACTCGCGTATTTCCACTTAAAATCCTCCGCGCTGTCTTCTTCGCGCTTCATTCCGGCACTTTGTACCTCTCTCCTCAGAATTTTCGTCGATCCCTTACTTTCTACTTAAACCATCTACATTTTAGTCCACACTTGTCCACAGCTTTTATCGAAATCTTTATTATCTCGGGATTAGCGCTCTTTCTTCGACAGATTAACGCAATTCCTCCCCTTTTTCCCCGACTCAAAGATGCTCGGTAAAATTCAGAAACACAAACGAAAATGTCTGCTTCTTTATATCCTACATAACGGTAGCCGTGTTTATCGCACGGGCGGTAATAAAATTGAACCTTCGTTTACGATGCTCGTTAGCTCTGAAACCACAGTCATAAAAGCTCTCGTCTACAACCCCACCGGACCTGGTGTCACCATCGAACAAGGTACCATAATTACCTGCCTCAAGAAGGATCATACCTGGACAGAAAGGTGTCAGTTTTTCCGTAATTTTTACCTCTGTGCTTCAGCAGGGGTACACAGGTGATGGAACGTTAACGATCCGCGCGGTTCTGGTTCTTGTAAAATAGGCTATTCTCAACTATTTAATAAGAAACGATAGTTTGAAACCCTCGACTTACAATTAAACTACTTTAAGTCTAAATAATTGCAGTAACGCTGAGGTAAAGGTACATACTCGGGGGTGGGATAACTTGAAGATAGATTTATTAGAATATAATGTGATTCCAAATTGATATAAGTTTGATTAAAAATAATTGTATAACTCAGAGATAAAATAATATTAATCTTCTAGAATTTCATTATGGTTAGTGTAATTCGAAATATTTTACTCCACGTTGCATTTTTCTTCTGCAATTATCTTCTTGTGTACTTCTCGTAGAAAGTTCATGTTCCTATTTTAAAATAATTTTTTCCCAGATTGGAATTCTCACTTTGAAATCGTTAATCACACCGAAAAGTGGTAGGCGTTGATAATTGGCCCGTCGCAGGATGCTTCCCATCGCGCCTCGCATCTCGTGCGAAACAAATAGCATATGCGCGGTATTTAAACTCGACGGACAGTCGTGCATTTAAATGATTCGACCCCAGTGGCATTCATCCATGAGAAAATAACGGCAGATGGCCGAAATGCAATGCGGCAGCTACGAATCTTCGTGATAGGTACTAACAGGTTGTCGTGGGTGGTTCAGCTCAGGCGTCATTTGTCGAGGAATCAATGCACGCTTGATTCGTAACGCTACTAGCCAACTAGGGGATTTATTTAAAACCCACCTGGACAGTATAGTTCCGCTGTCTCTAGCCAGCATGCTTCAATTTAAATACGCAACCTCGCTTAATTGTAATGCGAGTTCATGAAACAGTGTTTAGCTGACATTACTCTTATGAAGTTCACTAAGTGCATATTAGAATTAAGAATTCGAAAGGGATAGAAATGATTAAACTTAGTATGAGTATTAATAAGAGCTACAAAGAAAGTCGTTTATTAAGAAATTTTTAATGATTCCACTATTCGATTTCCAAGTATCAGAAGCAAACTCAAATGAGTTGGAATTTAAGTACATCAGTAGGGGATTAGAACAAGTAAGTATTAGTTCGAAAAGAAGCTTCTTTAGCTATAAAATCACAAAATAATAAATCTGCTGAATGATCGTCATCCTCCCTAAAATATCGTGTTTAGAAGCCTCCAGTTGTTTTCGATTAATTTCACCCATTCGGTGCTCGCACACGATTATTAAAAGTATGATAATAACCGAGGCCTCTAAATGAGGCGGGGGTTGCAATGATGGGAAGATAAAAAAAGCAGATAATGGAGAATCGCGCGCATCTTTCGCCCGAGGGGGTGGATGAGCCCTCGCAACCCCTACATCCGCGGCAGGGTTAGCAGATGACGGATGAGTGCACGTATATTTTACGTGCATGCATCAGTGGTAGGAGCCTGGTTCGTGACACATGCCACAAAATTCCCATGCTCCACTAACGATACTCGTAACACCTGATGGACGATGACAAAATGAACGATAGCATCACCTAATAAGCACCAAACGATCTGAGATTCTCCCTCTCCAATTCTGCCACTTGCGAATTGTTTTCCATGAGAGCATTTGAAATTAATTGCCCTTCAGATTAAAGAATCATGATTTGAATTATTTATTTCGAGTAGTAAGTGTTTGTAAAATTCTTGATTGGAAGTACGCGGAGTGCAGAAGTTCCACCTCCGTATTACTGCCGGCAAAGGTACTTTAATCCCAAGATTTCTCGGGGTTTTTTGTCGCGGGTAATTCTAAGGGAAGATTATCCCAACCCTCTTTTAAACACGGTTTACTTTCTGTAAATATAAAGCTTCCCTTGTGTACGTGTCCTCCGAATTATTGTTGCGGAAAAGTTAACCCATGTGAAATTTTACGTTTCGTTCCCGTCTTCACATATATCTCAATTTCGTAATTCGTTTCGTGATGAAATGATTGGAAGGAGCGTGTACGTAGAAGAAGCAATTCAATTTGTCAGCTTGAAATGGGAATTGCACACACGAGAACAGCTACCTAGCCATTAGAGTGAACTTTTACGACTCGAACTTGCGTTGAACTTTTTGTCGGGCGTCGTGGAATACGCTTCATCCCTTTTCACCCCTTTCGATGTCCCATAATCGCGACGAACTTTTCCCTCGATTCTATCGTCACGAACCTGCATCATCGAAGCTGCTCGACCAATAGGCTTTCAACAGAGAAAAGTTCCGAATAAAGTGACGCTACGGCTGGAGTGAATCACATCCGGTCGAATCGACCCCGAAATTAACCCCTCTAACAACAATCGTAGTTTTTAGGGTTGGAGAGAACTTCGACTGTCCGTAATTTTAATGTCTCGCACAGCCCCAACAGCTGTGCGAGAAAAATGTTTATTATAATCTTCCCAAGTGAAAAGTAGGCTTAATGTTCAATTTTCTTAATGCATAAATTGCTGACAATCTCAAAATTGTATAGTATTAAAATACTAAAATACCAATTCTATTTGCCTCTGTATTCTCAAAATTTAACCAGTTTTCGACCCATCTGTTCAGAAACTAAAATTTCTAAAATTAAAAATAACTAAAACTATTCGATTTTCATTTCATTTCTGCTCTCAAAATTTCACACCCTTCCCCGTGAAGTCATCTCGTCGATCAAAAGAGGTCAGCCAAAAACAGCCACCCCTTCCACGAGCAGGAAGGTGAGCTACCCTGAAAGAAAGCATGGAAAACGAAAAGGGAACGGAAGAGCCAAGAAAGCCAGTCGATTTTGCAGTCCCTCTTACCTGGGGCGTGCGTTCCATGCTCGAGCACGCGATTTGCGTGTGGCTAATCGTAAGCAAGCGTGCGCTTCTGCGCGCGCGTGCACCCCCGAGTTCCATTTCTCCGGAGGGAACGAGCTCGATCACTGTAAAAATCCCATGAATGATTGACGAGTGGACGGGATGGTGGAGGACGGGATGGTGGAGGATGTGAGGCGCCTCGTAAAACACAGACCTCGATTCCGCAGCCGATGAAAAATTCAACCGCGAATGACTCGCGAATGCAAATTTCATGGATCGCTCGAGCATTGCCTCGCAGACCGTGGCATCGCGTGATTCTTTCGATCGGGAACCCCGCGTTCCTTCGTGCACCGCCTCTTTCTGCGTGCGCTCGTCGGTAGCACCGAGCTATCCTCTTTTCAAATTATATTATTGAAACGAGTCGCGAGGTGGACGCGTGCGTAATAATAGATCTATTCTACTTTCAGGGGGCAGAAGGCGTGGAAACTCGCATATTCCTTTCTCTTTCGTTCCTCCTTCTCTTATTGCGAGTTGGAACTCGGTTTCTTAAGAGGGAATACCACTGTGACGGCTGGAAAAGTAAGCCGTTTTTAAGAATTTTTTTTCAGGACTAATTTACAGTTTTCATAGAAATATTTTTTATCTACCTTTAGCACAATATCTTAAGAGAGTATACAAAAAATGATTAGAGAAACATGCATACATTTTTTAATATTAATTTATCTTCTAGACCTCCCACGCGCGCTGGTCGAACGTGTAACTACGGAACAGCGGGTCCAAAATCAAATTTCTTTTTTTTTATAAACTATATGAGTGTAGTTTCCGTTGTACGTATCGATTGCTTAAACAAATTATTTTTGTAAAAATGGTGCGCTTTAGAAGAAAAATTTCGAAAATCCGCGAATAAGATGGATAGTTTTCCGAGCGTGTTTCACAAAATTTGTTTTCGATCAAAGAATCCGTACGTGCAACGGAAACTACACTCATATAGTTTATAAAAAGAAATGAAATTTTATTTCGGACCTGCTGTTCCATAGTTGCACATTCGACCAGCTTCCGTGGGAAGTTTAGAAGATTTATTAATATATTAACATTTATGCATGTTTTTCTATTTATTTTTTTTTGCATAGCCTCTTAAGAAAGTGTATTAAAGGTATGCAATACAAATTTTCTATAAAAACTGTAAATTATTCCTGAAAAAAATTCTTAAAATGGCTTACTTTTTACCATCTTTTCGACTGTATTTGACCATGCATAATTTTTCCTTGATTAAAACTTTTTGAGAGAGTATGTCCTTACACATTTATCAGCTCGTTTTTCTACTTCTTCGAAATCGTAGCGAAACTGTTCATCGTTTCGAGTTATAGGTATAAGAATTTTCAGTGCCTCCCCTATTTTTTATCGCAATTCCTAGAATCTTCGAATCATTGTAAAGTTTGTAATAGGTAATTATATATCAAGATACTTATTTCATTTGAAGGTATTAGGAGTACGGTGTAGAATTCCGCGAAGTTGAAGTTGAGTGAAGTTTGCGTAATGCAGTATTTCAGGCAACTTCGCGAAGAGAAAGTTTACTAATATATTCCATAGACGAGAAACATACGTGCTTGCCATCAAACTTTCCCTCGTGACAGAAGAGGGTCTTCTTTGCCCTGGAAGGGAGCAACCCTGTAATTGCAACCCGTTTGTCACCGCGGTCAGTACCCATGCACTTTACTTCGCATGGCGCTCACGTTTTCATTAACGTTTCACTCGGTAACGCACTTGCTGGCTTTTCTTCTTGTCCTGTTATACATGTTAATATTCCAGAAACATATTGATAAGCTCGGAGCTGAATACGATTGATAACGAAATACTGCTCCGCGAAATCAACAGGTTGCTCCTGCACCCCTTTGGTTCCAATTATGTGTTCATTAACGCTTCGAATTGAATCCACTCGCTCATTAAAATTAAGAAAGTTTAAACTGAAAACATTAAATTTGATCTTGCTATATACCAACTTTGACATCACCCCCTGAATATCACTGAAAAGTAATACGAAATTAATCCTAATGCTTTCAAAAATCAGGGAAAATCAATCCCCCCGCAGGCGAACCAAATTCTCAAAATTCAACAAACTCCAATGCCCATCAACTGCCTCCACCCTCGCAAAACAATTCATAACCCCGAATCATACCCTCCATCTCGCTTCTACAACAAAAACAGATCTCTTTGCCCGAGAATCTTCCCACAAGATCACCCGCCTCCCTACACCAGCATTCCCTCAAACAACTCAATGAAACCCGACCAAGAACTGATGTCAAAAACCGACACAATCCGCGTCCCGGCACAATCTGGCCGTCTTATCTACCAAGCAAACAGTCCCAGAGTCTATCCACCGACGACCCCATCGACTACCCCCCCCCCTGGCTCCTCTACAAACTTCACCAATCTCTCTATCCACCCACCACCGGTGCACGGGTAAAAGGAGAGAGAGAGAAAAAAGGCGACCGTCGTGGTTGGAAAACGTTTAACCTTCTCCCATAATAAGATCCACGTTAAGTAAGATAAAGGAGCGCGAGGGAACTGATCGAGGGAGCGATCAGACGATACGAGCGAAGTGTCGTGTTTCGGGCTGCTCACTTAAGGGCCACGCTGAATGCAGCAGCCACATCCGGTCCATTCAGCCCCATTCACCAGCCTCGTCGAGCTCAATGGCGTGGGCGGAGCCCGTGACAACGAGTTGCTACCCCCCATTATATACGCACACCACACCCTTGCCTCTCTGTTCCGCGTAGGAGTGCGCAGCCCTGGGGAACAGGTATACGGAGGCGCGCACGTCCAGAAGGTGCTCTTTGCCTCTAACTTGGCGACAAATCGATCCATTCATCGACGACGTCATTCACGGGGGGACACGGTGTTTTCGCTGGTAAACGGGCGCGGCGATCCAAAATACCGGCATTCTTCAGATTAGACGCGGCTGTCTTGGCCGTCGGGAACGGGTAACAATGCGACGTTTAGCCCTGGACGAGATTCGCGGGCCAACGTCTTTCTTGCACGGCTCTTTGTCCAGTTTAGGGAAATGGATTGTGTATTTTCTGTGTCTAGCTCGGGGACTGTGTTGGGGGTGTTTTAGTGGAGATTGACCGCACTCTTGCGCGTAGAATTGCTGCTGAAATTTTTGTACGATTCTATGCCTGGTTGGAAATGCTTTATGGGTTAGCTTTCAGTGTTTTACGAGCTGATTTAGTGATAGGTTCTGCCGGTTAGGGGTTAATTGCACTTTGGTTTCTGTGAATGGATTTTCAAGGGTCAGTGTTTTGAGACCGCCATTTTACTGTAAATATAGTAACTCGTGTTCCAATTATATTGTTTTCTTTATTTTATCTATGCTATCCTACTTTTTCTAATTTTAATACTCCCGTATTAAATTCCATAAATCCAATATAACTGGTATGCTTCTCGATCTGTGAATTGCCATTTATCGTATAAACTGACGAAAGCGCGTTCTGTCTGTTGCAGGCCGCATCCTTTACGACATCCCCTGCAAGGTGTGCCGGGACCATTCCTCAGGGAAGCATTACGGTATATTCGCGTGTGACGGATGCGCCGGTTTCTTCAAGAGATCGATACGAAGAAACCGTCAGTATGTCTGCAAAACCAAGTCCGAAGGGGGATGCATGGTGGACAAGACACATCGGAACCAATGTCGAGCGTGTCGCCTGGCCAAGTGCATTCAAGCTGGCATGAACAAGGACGGTAAGTTGAAAAGTACGCTCCACAAAACAAGGATTTCTTTACGATATAAAACTCACTATAAAATCAAGAAGGGGACATTCATTGTAATCGCGGATATTTGTGCTGTACTAAAATTACATAGCAGGAGATACTTTTGACTGAATACTTCATTATTTTCTATTCAATTTAAGTCAAATGGTTCTCCAAAAAATGCGAAGACACACAAATAGGCTTATCTTTACGGAATATCATAAAAATCGTCCCTAAAGACAATATGAGGCACAGGATAAATAAGCACGTTCTCTAATGTGTGCTAAACGGGTGGGTTAACGCGAATTTCTGTATTTTTCCAGCTGTGCAACACGAACGCGGCCCACGAAACTCGACTCTGCGGAGGCAGATGGCCCTGTATTTTAAGGAACCCGAAATGATGGCCAACATGGTGCCCCCACCAGCGGCGGCTTTGGATCTGGCTTTGCCTAAACCACCGACAGAGCCTCGAGTCTCTGTCGCAGCGCCAACCCCTCATCATCCCCTTCCACACCCTGTTTACTGCAACAGCATGGCCATGTCGAAGGTGAGCTACTTCTGCAGATAATATTTTACTCCATCATCAATAATTAATTGCAATCATAAATGGTAAAATGGTACTTTGAATAACGTCAAATTGAAGAATCCTTTGAAGACAGCCAAAAATTACTATTCTGGAAAATCTCAGTTCTATACTACTTCAGCTTCAATCCAATTTATAATTTCTCCCATATTAGTGTCTCCTCTAGTAAACTTCATCCACAAATCCAAAAATCCATATTTCAATAACATAAATTTCCAGAATTTATTACAGCAAACATAGCCATTTTCTTTCCACGCATCCCTCATCGTATTTCCAATCTCCTTCCTCAAAACATCTTCGCACCGAAGGCCAAGGCAAAGCCGCCATAAAGTCCGAATACACCCTGAGTGCCATAAAACTTATTCCCGCCTTCGAACTCGCAGATTCCAATGAGCATCGCTGGCCTGCCATCCGTGCCACTGATCTCAGCGATAACAGCGGAGTCGATCTGCGAGCAGGCAGCAAGGCTGCTCTTCCTCAACGTCCACTGGGCCAGAGATCTGGCTGCCGGGACAAACCTGGTCACAGAGGACCAACTGACCCTGTTGGAATCCTCCTGGAGGGAACTGTTCTTGCTCGCGGCCGCGCAGATCCTGCCAACACTGGACCCGACCGCCCTTCTTCCCCCTGGGCCCCAGGGCCTTGGCCTGGCGGTGGAGGTGAACCGATTCAGAGAGACGCTAGCTGGTTTCCACTCGATGAACCTCGATCAGCACGAGTTCGCCTGCATCAGGGCGATCGTGCTGTTCAAGGCTGGCCTGGACAGCGAGCCTCTGCCGAGCAGCAGAAGCAGCAACGGCTCGGCGTCGCCCAGCACGGGAAGCAGGCTCAGAGACGCCGCCGCGGTGTCGAGACTGAGAGATGGCGCGCAACTAGCCCTTGGACAGAGGCTCAGCGGCGCCTCCTTCGGCGCTCTGAGGTTCGGCAAGCTTCTGCTCTTGCTGCCAACGCTCCGCTCGGTCTCTGCGCACGCAATCGAAGAACTCTTCTTCAGAAGGACCATCGGCGTCATCCCCATCGAGAGGATCATCTGCGACATGTACAAGGCGGCTTGAACGAGGGCTTCTGTGGGGTGAAGGGCCTGGAAGGAATTAGGTGGGAGATTGATTGAGCAGTTTAGTGGAGGTTGATGGTGTATGTAACGTGTGAGTGGCTTGAGATAAAATTATTGGTCTTCGTTTGTTGTTGACCGAGGAATGCGGGAGGGAGGAATGTGTAGATCTTTTAAGCGATAACTCGAGGATATGGTGGTTGTTAGGTTCGTAGTGAGTGGACGGGGTTTTGAAAGGCGCTAGGATTGGACCTAAGATTCTTGGTACTTTTTATAGATTTAATGATTTACGCACTGCCTGGATTTGTACAAAAATTTTACAAGAGAAACCGGAGCACTCGCAGATTTTAGGTGTTCTGACTCTTTTGGAAGAGAAGACTTTCGGGTGTAGTACTAAGTTTCCGGAAACTTCTCCGAGGTTCCTCAAATTTCTTCCCTGCCAAAGGAAGGGAGTACACATATCAGAACGCTGTGCTGCACGTGGGTGAAATTTCGAAGAGCAATATCTAATATCGCGAAATGCATTGTAGAACTACGTGTCTCCGAAAAGTTCAACGAAACTTGACGGTCGCGTGTGAAAGTGACGGTTACACGAATGTATTTTGGTTCGCGGCGATCAAATTAGGTTGAGAACAATATACGTATAGGTCAGCTGTGATGGGAACATATCACAAACGATTTTGTACACCACGGTAATATTTCGTCCATGAGAAAAGATGTTGCATTGGTTATTTTTATATTATTGTATGATACTCAGAGGCTCGTACGAGGTACGATGGTCGCAATAATCCAGCAGATGCCTTTGACGGCATTAACGAGATACGGTTTAGTGGACTTTGCGTTGAACTTCAGCTAGATTAAAAGGTACACTTTGATTTAAGAAGTAAGGGACTTAGGGTAGTCGTAACTTTCACGAGAAGTACTTTGTGTTTAGTCGCGTTCGTGGCAATATAAACCTAATATGAGATATAAAATTTCGTTATCAATATCGTCGGCATGGAGCAGTATGGGTAATTAAGGATTCTAGCTAGACTTCGCGGCGGCTGAGAAACTTGCATAAATAAGGGGCGAACGAAATGGAATCGCGTGTACAAATGTAAGATACGATATACACATCTGTACGAATCAATGTTAGCCGGCAATGATTAGTTCAAATATATTGGAGAATGATATTATCGCGCCCATGGCGTACGTCTGATTGTACATAGAACTTTCAAAGTATGTAAATAAAATGTTACAGATCGTACACCGTACTTCTCCCTTAAACCTACAGAAGTGGATACATAAATATAATCGTTAGAATAATCTGTAAAACCACACAAATTATACAACAATTACACACAAGAAAAGAGAATAACACAGGTAAGAAGAAACAATGGAACACAATACCCTTTGCAATTAATAATTCGTCCAAATTTATTGAAAGAAACCTGCGAATAATTTGATCAAGAAATAAACGATGAATTAAGGAGAATCAATGCTCGTTCGAGAAAAGATTTTGAAACGACCGAGAGGAATCTCTTCCGTGGTAACACGAGGAACATCTAAATTTTACCTGCACTTCGGTGGCACAATGAAACGCATTTCACGGAAATTTTACGGTGATTTGAGTGGTAATCGCAGCACAAAGGTTGGCCCGCGTCGGAGTTCCTCCTCGGGGGCTGTCAGCATAGTTAGAGGCATTCCCTATGGCGGTAGACCAAGGTGTAATCACTAAGGCGGGTAAATAATCATCTTGGTTGACCGGTGAGAAAGCATTGGAAACATCCAGTGGAAGTCGGCTGGCAAAGTCTGCATCGACGTCTCTTTGTCGACTGGAATGTCACGCATCCCCTCTGAAAAATAGGTTCTGTTATTTTTAACGATGATCTGGGATCAATGATCCTTCCCCGGGGCTGATTGTTCGAAGTTACAATCGACTGTACACGGCCCATCATTGTGCGAGCATATTTATTTATCCAGACATTTTGCACGGTGTAATTGAATTTGCCTTGGGGAGTTTTTGGAAAGGTGAACCGTCTGCACTGGATATCTGTATGCGGAGTTTAAGGCAGCATGCAACGAATGGTTTTTATTTTCTTTTTTTCCTATTGGAATATTGCAGGAACATTATAATAAAATTGTGCTGTTGAGGGTGAAGGTGGTTTAGCGAGATAATAATTCTTTTCTTGTTTTTGGATATTAACAAGTACTTTGTATTTTAGTGGTAAAAAAAGAATTGAAGGTTTCTCAAGATAAACTTGGTTTGGTTTTGATAGTTTAGAAGATGGTTATATACAACTACTCTAACTTGAACGTTAAGTAAAACCATCCCCACAGGATTTCGCCCTTCTTTAAATTCTTTTATTTTCAATACTCTCTCTCTCTTTCTCTCTCTCTCTCTTCGTCGTTGCTTATTTTAGGGTTCCTTAAAGTTAGGTATGTTATAACGACTGGGTCGATTTGGTGTTTCGAAAATATATTCTCAGGAATTCTTCCGAAGACGGAATAAAAAAGCGATGCGGGATGGAGAATACATCGGTGCCAGCTCCAACTGCGTTCGAGTGACTCTTCTGATTCGCATGGCTGAGCCCTGAAATGTTGGCACTTCACGGTCCTAGTGTTCCTTTGCTCGTAAATCTGTTTATATACATCGATACACAGCACCTCGATAGGTACCAGCTTAATTCCCTGGATACTCGAGTCATTCAACGGTGTAACGTTCGTCGAAACGCTTTAGAAGAAAGGCGTTAACATCTTCTTACAGTAAAATAGCATTAAAGAAACCGTGATGAAAATTCATCTAAACGTATTGCAGCAAAGAAAAATAATTGTTAAGTTCGATGAAGAAGAAAATCATGCACAACAATTATTCCAGAACTCCCGTGCAGAATCTGAAGACAAATTAAACGAACTTCCATCAGTCGAGTATTTGGCAGACTGAAAATATCGTGACATTTTAATTTCCGATGGCGGATAAAAGTAGAAAATTCGGCACACGAAGGGAAGTGTCAAATGGTAAGAAGAGGTCGGCTATTTCTAAACGTCGAGCAAGTAGTCGCTACAGAGGCAAGAGACCATTTGTACCGCCGCAAAGCTTGGATTAAAAGGTGACCACCGAGTCCCAGAGGGCTCAAGGCTCGAGGATTTCGGATTCGAACATTGTACACTGACAAATTACTCAGGTAAACAGTCCGCCCAAAAGTATCGGTGTACGCCGCCCGCAAGGGAGCCCTTGCACCTCGACAGTTCGTAGAATTTTTTGGGACGAGCAGATGTAAATACTGCTCCACCGATCCGCCGGCGAGTTTCCCTTAAACGAGATCGGGAAACAAAGCGGCAGATAGGATCGTTGAGAAAACAGTGCAACTTTAACGAGAAGGAGAATCCTCCACGAAAATAAAAGAAGCATTAAAACTATTTCAAAAATTATTATTCCGTTGTCGAAGAGGGAAAGGGTACAGGAATAAATATTAGGTAACAGAAAAAGTGATCGAGTGGTGTATCGCATAAAACTGTAACACTCATAGAACATCCAAAAGTAATTTTATTTATCAAAAGATATTTTCTATTAAATTCGATCACGATCCAGGCATAGTAGTACGTCGACACGCAAAGAGGGAGGGAAAAGGTGAAGACAGGGCAGCGAGAGATCGAGGCAGGAGGAATCAAAGCACATCGTGTGGTTCGCAATTAACATCTCGATTTAATGAAACCCTTGAGTCACCGTATGTTACAATTTCCTGCATCCAGTGCCCGCCATGGGCCACCCCTGTGCGCCACTCTCTCTCTCTCCAGGAGTGGTGCTTCTGTTCGAGGAGGCAGCGCTTTTCAGCATGTAATACTGTAACGTTTCCGGCCGAGTGAATAATAATCCCCAGATCTCGATGGTGAGACCGGCGGAAGCTCGAATGAGAATCGCAACAACGGGGCCAAGTGGCAGCGGCGGCAACAACGAAAACAACGGGGCGCAGCGGCGACGAGCCGGGCGATGGTGCGGCTCGCCCGCGGAACAAAATTCCTTCGCTTTGCTGTAAAAGGGACCTCCCCATTCGCCATTGTGACAATCGTGCCGGCGCAATCGCGTAATTACGCCCGGTGTACGTGTGCGTATCGTTCACAAAGTCGACAAGTGGTTCCCACCGGTCGAGGACATCAGCACCTTGCCACGAGACGGCCAATGGGGTACGTAACACGCGGGTCATTTCGTGAAACAATGACAGAAACAATGCTATTCTTCTACTCCCCTATCACCGCTCCGCCCTCCTCTGTTTTCCTTTGCCTTTGTCGTCGGCTGTTTCATGTCTTCTTGCCTTCCCTCAGTCTACGCTGCGGATGATGCGAGACGGCTGCCTGGCTATGGTTACTTTTGCCCGAAGTGTACCTCTGGAAATGGAGGACTTGCGAGTTGGATAATTCGATTGCTTGGGATGGTACGTAGCACAAACCTTCATTATTCGAACCTCAGATTTAATATTCCAGTATAGGAACTTTCTGTTCTCAGAATGAAGCACATCTCTTCGAAACATCCCTTCTGGCACAGAGACATCTTACATTCTTCCACGGTGTGGGTTTGCTTCTACCGTGTATTGGTCACCATGGTTCTTTTCATTTAATTTCATTTTTTTGTAGTAATTAGTATTATGTTCTTGTGGTTAGGCTTATTAATAGTTCCTACTGCTGCCTCGCCCTTACTCTTATCTTAACTTCCTATTTGTATTATATCTTCCATTTAATGAGTCCTCAGATTTTTAGACTAATAGTTCATCATAGAATAATTTCAAAGATTAGGTACCTAGTGAGTAACTTGTGGCTGGTTTTCGCGAGGCTCCGAACTACCCCGCGCGAAACCTCATCTGCGATTTCGTTCCCTTACCCCACGCTGCCGTGTCCCTTGCCGCCTATTGCTGTCGCTCGGAACAAGGTAACCGGACGAAACTGTAACAAAAAGCTGTCGAGGCACAATGGGTGCGAGGATGTAATTGCGCTCTCCGCCGGTGGGTTTAACAAAGGGCACTCGACTATATGTTACAATCTCGATTTCGTCGCCCGATCCTCGAGCGACTTGTCGTCCTCCGCGTCCTGTCGAACGCTTCTACGGGAGAAATCGCGGCGAGGGGCGGCCGCGCGACGCTGCCCGAGTGGCCACTCCACGGATCAGCCGCATTGTCGGCTTTGTTTTGAGGCAACAAAACAGAAAATGCGCTCCATACGCGGCGGGCATTGTAGTCAATTAGCGAGCAGCCGAAGGGCCCCCCTGGCTGCTGCAATCGGGACGACGCAGCACTTGAGCGATCTAGATTTTGGTAACTTCTTTCGTGGGAGACTCGTTACAGTTGCCGCGGCCGTATAACAATCGGCTTGCTCTTCAAACCCCTTATTGTTATCGATGCGTTGTGGTTGCTGGTGCATTATCCTTCTGTGCGCGGTTCCTCTGTGGCGAAGAAACTAATCACTCCGCTGTTCCGAATGTTTCTTTTATTTGTACTATTTGCTAATATCCTGTTATAATTCTGAGTTAAGGGGTTACGCCACCCTGAGACGCCCAAAAAAGCAACTAATAAGACGAATTGTTTTATGATACTATGAGGTTGAAAATTATTTATATAATTCTGAAACTTACATATGATTTTGGGGTCTCCAAGGTGGCCTAACACCTTAATACTAAGTAGGTACTTTACCCGAAGCCTTAGAAACATAGAATAATTATCCACATCGCTGTTACTATTCTTACAGATAAGTAATATTTCTTAGGAGTAGTTTTCCTTCAACGCATACATATTTTAGTAACAAAATCTCATAATCTTCTTTCAGAGATCTACACCCTCGCGCGTGACATTTCTCAAAGAACGTTTGGAATTCTGAATGTAAACGTTCCCTCTGGATGTTGGTTCGTGTAATAGGCGAATTACTGGGTGAGGCATTTTTGCAGAATGGAAACAGAGACTGCTCGACGACGTCGCTATTGTCGCTAAATCACACGCGTCGGCACGCCTTGAATGTAGCGTTAAGGCGCGCGCCTCCGCGGCGCGGAGCACCCCCTGTTTTTTCGTCCTCGTGAATGAATATTTGCACGTGCTCCCAGGCGTCTCGTGTCAGGAATTTAATAAAGCAAAGCCGAGGCAGGGCCCGCACGTACGTTTCCGCCGGTTTCGAGCGTAGCAACGAACGGCGACAGAGTTCCCTCCTTGTCTGCGCCCGCTGCTTAAGGGATGCCAGGTGGGCACCACCTACCCTTCGCGATGTCGTCGGTGTTGCTGGCTAACGCATTTTTCCTGACTCCTCCTCGCTGACGGGCGGGATGCTTTCGTTTCAGCGTTGAGTTAGGATAACGTCTCTGGTGTGGGGGTGTTTACGCGAGGGGTGAAAAGGTATCGTCAAGCTTCTATATACACCCGTTTAAGGCGTCAGATTAACGTTTATGCCCCCTTTTAGTTACTTCTACTGTTACTTTTAGTTAATGTTTCACAATAATAGATAAGACCTTTCTTCATTTTTGGAGTACACTGGTGCTATATTATTCGATGTTCGATTTTGGAATAGATTGGATATTTTAAGTACCATTTCAAAAATTCCTTCATAAGTAGGTTCTATAATTTCTCTATTTAATTCCCAATATTATCACAAAATTAATGAAAAGTAACGAGGAGAGTGGGATTAGTGCCATCAGCAAACTAAAAGTTCGCAGCCCAGGCAATCATTTTTGCCAATGGAGTGTGCGTGCATTGAAACCCCCTCTTTCGTTTACGTGTAGTTCTACTTTTTCGTCCCAGGTTCCACGTGGGGGTTTTTCGAGTTCCAGCGGCGCTCTCCTGTAAAATGCCGCCCCATTGTTAGCCCCCGTCGACGCGCCCATTATGTCTACTTGGCTGATGGGAACAGATTATGTTGGTCGTTGTCATTGAAGGGGCTCATCACCGCCATGACACTGATGCCTCGGAGCGGTGGGGCGCGACGGAGGGAGGTAGAGCACCGAAGGGACGCATGCTCATTGTCCGAATAAATTATATCGGGCAGCGATCGTGCCCCCGTTTAGTACCCTTACCGGTCGCTGAGTGAAATGTCACGGATCGAGAAATAGGGTATCCGCTGTCGAGTGATTTGATTCCTTTATTTTCGTGATCATCGCTGGTCGACGTCACGTGCCGTCTCCTCCCGCTAACCAGCGCTAATCCTTTGAGAGACAACGTTTCGACGGAGAACCTCCTTTCTGACGACCAGCGTCACTCGTAGCATCTCCAACTGTTTAAAAAACGAATCTTCAATTCACCTTCTATTATTATTACCTAACGGCCACGTTCACTTTCAAGTAGAGGTTCCTGGGCAGACAGAGGACCCTGCCATCGATTAAAAAAATTCCCAAAAATCGCGTTCTTTTTCGAAAGCTGACTAAGCATAACCCCTTAAGATCCCAATTTAAACACAGAATTAAATACAGAAGATACAAGATTAATTAAGACGGCAATTGAGCAGCCCTGTCTCGAGCATTTAATTCTAGACCATCGGGAACCAGAGATTCATCCCCGAAGGTGATCCTACAGAATCGTCTTAACGTAATCTCCGGCCAGTATCCCCACTTGCGCTAAATACGCTTATTAACAGCAAGCACGGAATCGTGATAATTAACTCGGTCACCGTGGAAAGCAGGGGATCACGGTGGCCTTAGCGAACCCGTTTAATCGGTTAACAGGTCTCGCGTTAACAGTTTCGTTGGCATCGAGCGTGGCGCGGACGCAGTTGCGCGCTAAACTACGTCAAAGTGCATTAAAGGGTACCGCCGGGGGGTCTGGTCTCGGTTCCACCTGACGTGGCTGTCGGTGAAGGCAGCTAAGAACACCCCTTCTAGCATTATCTCGGTATCCTCGAGGAACTCGGTCACAGGTGTCGATCGTTATGGATTTCTCGGTGTCTTACCTCGTTGCCGGATTAGAAGCCCTAGACCCGAGACGTAAGCAGGATCGATTTGGACACCGAGGGACCGGGCCAGGAGCAGCGTCCTTTCAGTGGACAGGGATCATCGTCCTGCTCATAATCTGTTTCCCCGATATAACTGACTTTAATTGTTGAAATTGGCAGAACGAGCCTGGAAGCTCGGCGTACGGTCGTGGCAGGTGCACGAGACTTAAGGCGCTGACAGTTATAGTGTGTTGACCCCTTCGCTCGTGAACTCTGCAAGGTACGCGGTTTAGTGAGTCGGTCAGTATTCCATTTCTCACTGGGGATCAACACGTGCCGGGATTTTGGGGTAGTAAGTACATTTCGTTTATATTATCTTCGCTGTATAATTTGTATCAACTTATCCATTACCAAATGGATCAATATTGCCCTCAAAATGTCATGCAGGCGAAGTTCTCTATATTCCTCAAGTTCTCAAATTGCGAAATTCCAAGCGCTACTTTGCGATTCACTGTCTGCGCACCGAATTGTTACCACTTCGAGCTCCTGCTCACCTCAATTTGTATTTCCAGTTCTCTAATCCCTTTGGTGAGCGCGCGCCTTGCGTGAACGCCCGTTACGTCTGACAATGGCGACTTCCGAAAACAGTGTGCCAGCGTTTTAAAAGCACGATTAGGTCTACAAAGAGGTCGCGGTGTAGCGTAGACAACGTCCTGGGCCCAAGATCCTGCATGCCCGGCTTAAGACCACACGAAGCCTCGTGCAAGGCAGGCCCATATTCAAGGTAACCTAGGGTCTCTTTCACAATGGCTGACTTTCGTAAGGCAAAAATCAGAAAGTTAGGGCGTCTCGGGAAGGAAGAAGGGACGACAGTCGAAATCTTGATCCCCCGAGAGGGATGCGCAGCTGTCGCGGGACACGCAACCATTGGTGCTCTCCCTCCGCCGGCGGCCATGCTGGATTTTTCCGGTCTGGCTTCTTTTCATAATGGTACCGCGGACCTGGAAAAGGGTCAAACGATCATCGAAATCGGCATCGTTTAGCCAGAGCATACCCTTCCTACGTGCATGTACGTGTTTTTTTTTCACCCTTTTCCCTTTGTGACCCGTCTTTGTATCGACGATGAACGATGGAGGTAAATATTGTGAACTTTTGCCTCATTTATATGCAACATTGCTGATAGCTTTGGGTGAAATAGACGGTTGTGTAATGGAGAAGATATTGAGAGACTTTAAAACACGGCTTATTTAAATGTGAAAGATAGGTGCGTAGTTAAATATAATCAATAGGCCCCATTTTAATTTTTCGGATATAGGAAATGTTCTGAATTTATTAGCAACTACAGTCACAAAAATTTAATTCTTAAAAATCTAATTGTTCTAGGTATTTTGTTCTTTTAAGAAAGATTTTACCCATTTGAGCATTCGAGGATTCTGTAAACGTGTTAGACAAGTAAACCCCAAATTTGGAATAAGAGTTGGGGAGCACAGGCCTCTACGAGAGAGGGTTGACAAAGATTTGCCTGCGATTGCTGGCCGCGTGCCGCCACCCTAAGGATTAAGCGCAATTATTGGAGCGCTACAGCAAACCACAACCCGTTTCACACGCTCCTCCTATATCTTGTTATGAAAGTTATTAACTTAGCTTAACAATGATAAAATCGAACAACAATATTAGTTCACAAAATCCGCTAGATTTGTGGACTTAATTTGTACGCCAATCCCTCGAAAACTTCTTTTGATAAACCAACACCGGGGGATTATCCAGCGTTCGAGTGGAATATTTGCAATAACACTTGAAATAAACTGCACTCGAGTGTTTTCCTAATTCTACGATTAAAATTAAAAGAAAGGCAGGGA
The DNA here is from genome assembly GCA_944738655.2 of Andrena hattorfiana. Taxonomy (NCBI): domain Eukaryota; kingdom Metazoa; phylum Arthropoda; class Insecta; order Hymenoptera; family Andrenidae; genus Andrena; species Andrena hattorfiana. The sequence goes on from OX122894.2 coordinate 1,534,309, forward strand.
AATCTTAGTATTGAAACGAAGATTATTTAAAAATACTTAGCAATTGGGTTGGTGCAGAATTTCCCATTTGCCATTACCCTTCCCCTTTCGTTATCAGCCGATAATTTGCGGATTTACTCCCGTCGTTCCTTTCACATTTCATCAGAGACCGGCATTCGCGGCCTGAACAATGAACCATCGACCCAAGAGTTTCTGTCTGCGTGTGTCCTCGTGTTTCGAACGTTGCAAAAACGTGACACGGTGATTGCAGCAAATCGCGCCGGCTTGCGAAACTGTGGAATGCTAAATCTCTTTCGTGCATATTGCATTTGCGTCGTAATTAGGCGTACGAAGTGTGTGCATGCGGTTCTCACGTGACATTTAACGAGCCTAGTACCAGAGGAAGCTGTGCAAACCAATAAACAGAAAGAAATACAGAAATTCAAAGCTGGGAGGCTTTCACCTTTAACTTAAAAAATTAAAAAAAACTACAACTTTTATTGTAAATTCTGCTTCATCTCCGTGGACAAACACTGATAATTCAAAACTGCGGGCCTTTTCTGCGATCCTAAGTTAAAATCTCAAAATTGGGAGGCTTTTACCGTGAATTCAGAATCAAATCATTGGACACACAATGAGAACACAAAGTTGGGGGACGTTCACCATGAATTTGGAATCAAGTCACTGGACATGCGTTGCAACTTCGTGGCCCGCACGTTCGGCGTGTACATGTGCACGCAGTGCATGTGGTGTCTGCTCGGTAACCGGGCGTCACATGCGACCCCTTCAGATGGCGGATTCGGTTTTGGCTTGCTATAACTCCGATAATTATGTTACCAATGCGTCGAAGGACAAAGGGCTCTCGAGCGACGTGGATGGCTCGCGAGCAAGACCCAGGAGAGAGATGGTTGCCTGGTAGCCCAGCTGCCGGTAATCCTCCCTTTGTAATTTGCCTCCGTGACCCCTCGCCCCACCACCCTGCCAATGGCGTCGTTTCGATGCTGGCTTGTTTTTTTTGAAAACGAATCGCTTGACAGAAAGACGGGCGGCCCCGCTAGGCGATCTTTTTGTCCTTTGCGCGCTGGTGGAGCGAAGCTTCGCCCTGTGTTTCCATGTAATTGCGGTAGGGGTGAGAATTTAATGACGGAGTAATTAGCGGGAGCTTCTAAGTTGGCAGTGAAAAGATTTAGGGGTTATTAAGGCACATGTGTGAAATTCTTACTTTTATTTTGTGACAGTATTTTAATGCATGTTTGTCACTATTACATCGTGAGGAAGGACAAGATTCCTCCGATGCAGTGGTGTATTCCGTGTTCTAGTGAATCAAGTTTATACGATGCTCCAGTTACGAGCCTAATTGCCGCGTCGGTTTCACTCGCTACGCACACTACTATTTTATTTTCGTTCACCATGCTCTTATTACAACAAAAGTAGCCGTTCCAAAGCGATATTAATTTGCTCGTATACTGCTTCTAATTGCCTCTCGAATGTAACAATATTTCATTTACATTGACTCACAGTTGCATCTAAATCGAGCACAATTACTATCATTTCACTTACGTCATTTTCACTTCTGAAACATACTTTTGCTCTCGATCACTGTAACTTCTCAAAGAAAGCTTCACGCATGTCAACCGAGAAAGCATGCTTCACCCACAAGAACTTAACTCCACTTCTACTTAATATAATAAAAATACCAATTCATTAAATCTTTCTCCGCCAACATTACAACTACCATATAACAAAAAGACTCCATCGTTACGTGAAACGTACTTGCAGAGAAGAGAAGGGAGGAGAGAAAAGTGCAAGTCCCCCCAGGGATCAGGCTGCGTTTCTACGCCACTGACAGGCGGTTGATGTCACCGTGGCCGTGCCCTCTGGATAATAGAGTCCGCGACTTTAATGGACTCGCTAATCCTCTTCCCTGTTTGCCGGTGAGTCCATCCAAGGGGGGAGAGGGATGTATTCAGCGCACACACGGAGGTAAAACTCGGGGCGGGGTGGTGTGACTGCGGTACGGGCTGCAGTTTAGGGGCTGCTCTCTGCCACGGAGACTGCAACGTGTGGGATGTCGTGCGGGGGGAGGGCGACAAAGGGGGTTGCTGTCTGTCCCCGGCGCGCCACGGAACGGTAGAAACCCGCCCCTTGTACGGATTCATCGGTGCGATGATACCTTGATTTCTCGAGTGACGAATTGAGTGCGCTTAATACGGGCCTGGCGCGTTTAACGACGCAATTTGTTGTAATACCGTGCCACCTTGAACCCCGTCGTTGTCGACGAGTGATTTCAGTTTCTTTGCGATAATGACGATCGTTTTTGGATTGCCGGTGGAAAGTAATAATAATGAAATTTCACCGAAAGTAAACATACAATATTTGTTCATTAAGCCATCGATATGTGGTGGCGTTGAATGGTAATGGTCCTTTTTTCTTAAGCATGTTTCAATAGTATATGAACGTACTTGTGGTACACGCGATTATGAGAGTGCGTGTAGTGTGGATCACAAATTTGGTTCAGATTTTGCATGTAGAATATCGAGTTTAAAGTTTTGGCTTATGCAGGAAAAATGTGTGTGGTTGGAAAAGAAAGTAGGGAATATCGAAACATAATAGAAAATGGACTTTTGAGCTCGATTTTAACAGGAGACTCTGGGTAGTAAAGTGGAGTTGTATCCAACGAATGATAATACTTTCACAGAATTCATTTAACATTCTCATGAAATTAAATAAAAGTATATTCATTTTCATTTGGTGCTCCCTATTTCAGAATTCAATTTTTCTTTATTGCTCTAGAAATCATAAATTAAGCACAATTCTCAATTGCAATCAGCAATCGCTCATAAATATTACAATAAATCAGTTCGATCAACCACTGAACTCTCCCTCAACTGTCTACTTCTCAGTTTAATATACATTCACCATACAAAAATATTAACACATAATAATCCTAATATATCATACATATACCGAGAAACAATCTCGTTCTCCTAATGAACACTATTTTTAACATACATCTGGCGAGATCCATCGAAACTCAGAAAAAGAACGGATCATCCTCCCCATTGCAATTTTATACCCATATTTTACTTCAATCCCCAAAGAAATAAAAAAATTCCATAATGAATTGAGTACAAAAAAGAAAAAAGTGACTCAGCTTCGGTATACAAAATTCAATATACAATGACGAACTCGACGTGTCTCGATATCCTCACCAGACAGTTCCCTCAATTTCTGCTCCTCAAACTACCATCCTTCGGCGAGCCTTCAACTACTACAGTTTGCCAAAAGGCGCGTTGGGCAAATTCCGTTGGTACTGTACGAGTTGTTGAAGGTGAGCCGGCAAGTTCGCAGAGTACTGGGGGTTATCGTAGTTTGGTTGAGCTTGCTGAGGGTAATTGGCAGGGGCTGGACGGTACTGAGGCTGCTGAGGATAGATGGGTTTCTTGTACCGAGTAGGGCTGACAGGGATCTGCTTGTAATTCGGCTGCTGAAGCTGTTGGGGCTGCTGGGGCTGCTGGTTGTTGGGGTTAATTAATTGTGGCCGGTACTGCGATATCTGGGATTGGGGCACCACCTGCGGCTGTATAGGCTGAGACGGGCCTAATTTTGGGACTGTTGGCGCTGGGAGGGGGATGAGGGGGGGTTGTGAATTTTGCGCCTGCAAAAGCTGTTTCACGTAAGGTGGCGCCTCGTGGAACGAACGGATCTGGCTTTGGGCCTGCCTCTTCTCGCGAACGTGATCTGCAAATTAACGAAGTTGATTGTATGATGGATAGGGGTTGAAAGAAACGAAGGTTGAGTCATTAGAGGTAAATAGAGATGGGTGTTTTGGTCTGCAAGTGGGTGATAAGATTTTTTCCATCCAAATTCAGATATTGAGGAGAGGGAATAATGAATGAATGCGTATGTTTTGAGGGTGTACTGTACCAATGGCTGCATGATGAAATTCCTGCCCCAAAAGATCGCCAAACACGTCTCCTGTGGCATAAATGGGCACCACGGCTAATACTAAAACCTAGAATTCGTAATGTTCCTTAGTATTCGATAATATTATAGTTTCTTAATATATTTTATAGTAAAACTTACAACTTTTAAACCAGAAAAGTTTAAAAAATATGAATATTTCTATGGTATTTCGTGACTTTTGTATTCTAGTGTATGACAAATAACGGGGAACGTTAAAGTTAGTGACTTGTAGTTGCAATTAATTCCACTATATCAGAATTGAGTAAGGTACACGAATAGTTGGTTCTAAATAATCGTTCGTATACGTGAATTTACCATACCTCGATCGAGAAAGCTAGATAATTCACTTTATGCATAATGCACTTTACTGATTTCTCACGATGCACACCATTGAGCGTAACATACATACATATGTGCTCGATAGCAAACTATCGAAGCTAGTTCTCACGAAAGGAGAGGATGAAAGTATCTGATACGTGCACACCTTTCAAGTGACCCACCGTGATTTAGCACTCACGATAACGTGTAATGTGGGTTAAACTGTGTTAAATAATGTCAAGTTAAATAATCTAGCTAATTTGTTAAAGAGTTTACCTTGAACTAACATTTCTCGAGATATTCATTCTCTTGTTTCTAGAAAAGCAACAATTCACTTTATCAATCCATATTTTGACAGAAAATATTCAAATATCACTTTATTGACAGAAGAAAACGAAATTTTTGACAGATAGGTATTTAAACATCTTTCTCAGTAGCTCTTCACCCTTATAGACAAGTGATAAATCCTGATCAAGATATTAAAATTGCACTCTATTTTATTCAAATTACTCAATTAGCCTTAAGTTTCCACTACACTGATAAAAGAAACTCATTTACTCTGTCTAGAAATCTCTCAGCATTCTCTGATCTCTCGATAAGAACAGGAGATACCTCATAGGAAATACAACAGTCTTATCTAGCAAAGAATAATCAACTGCCCTTGATGCTTCTCATTTTTATTTTCACTATGGAAGAAAAAGAAGTGGAAATATAATTCGGAGTAAAGACAAGGTGGCAAGAAAATGGACTTCTACTCACGAGGAACTTCATGGTGCAGGTGTAGGTGGTTTCAGGATGGTAGCCAAACGAAACTGGCGGCCGCGTCGCGACGCACTTCTATATGGGCGAGCGTTTCCAGGGTAAATGGTCCGACCAGCCACTAACTTTCACGGTTGGTCGGTTTCGACTGATTTTTTTCTTCTTCCATCATGCAAGCCCCCTGCCCCCGTTCGTCACATAACAAACGCGCCCTGTATGCACGGCATGCAACGCAATTCAATCGCTGCCCAGGAAGTGACCCAGCTAGTTGCATTGGAAAACCTGCGATCGCGATAGTTCCCATCGAAATCGCGAGTAGTTTAGAGAACCTGCTATTTGTCAATGGGTCACAGGTTATTGAACTTGTGGAGAACAAAACTGATGCTATTCTAACACTTTCAATGACTGGGGAAGCAAAAGATAGCTGCTGGATATTAATTTTGTTTAGTAATAATTGATAATTGGGGTGCTATGTTTAATATATTAATTGTATTATGTATCAATTAACTCCGGAGGTTGATAATTGGGTGTCAACAAAATGGTTTGAATACTCCAACGGGCAATGGAGTATTAAGGTTTTCTTAATGATTTTTAATTGAAAATCCATAAGTATTTATGGTTCAATAGAAAGTTAATAATGAGTATATTAGTATTAATTAATATATTTCTTTATTAACTCTTATATTGCGTACTTTTACCCTGAAAACTTGAACATATAACCGTTTTATATCTAACTTATCTGGAATCACGAGAAAGTTGCTACCATTAAAATCTATAAGTGATACAATTTTTCCACGTGTTATTCTTGACACGTTGCTCGCAAGGAGTATTCACGTTTTAATAGTTTTTGTGTTTCACATAACTACTTGCCGCACGTTACATAATCATTCCCGTACTACAGTGTAATATAGTTTTATTAATAGAAATACATGTTCTATTAAACTAACGAAACCTATAAGCGCTATTCAAAATTTTGATATCACAGGAAGGATTTCACATTCCACCACAATTATCTAAACACTAAAAATTCATCAAATCCCTTGAACAGAACTTCAGAATTTTCTACTTTCTACTTCACTTTAACTTTTTCAAAAAATATATTTCCAAAGCCCTTATTCGTATACAGTACACATACCGTTATTTTATTTATTTCTGTTATTGTATCAATCGGCTGCATAAATTTAATGTTAACGAGACAACTTTCTTCCCCCACAAAAAGAACTTGAAATTGCCCCGCATTATTGACATGACAAATCTACGTTCCTTCGACGAACTTTCCCAGCCAAGTCCTTGCTCCGCTGCGTGAAATCCAGAACCAGACTTTTCCTAACTGCGTATTATATCAGAGGTTAGTTTGGAGTTACGTGAAAGTCGTCCAATCAACTTTTTCCTTTAACCGCGATAGACGGCTGTGTGACTTGGAATTTTACTGGGGCTCGATAATTGCAGAGAGATCTAGAAAGTGGGGGATAATTCTGTAGAGCTTGCCTCAGCTTGGTGCAAGGGAAATCATGAATTTTGGGGCCTCTAGGGTCACGGTACTTTTATGGTATCCCCAAATAATCGATCGATCAAGAGTTCAACGATTGTTGCTCCACTGAAACCGGTTTTCTGAGCCAACAACTCTTCTGCAATTGATTGATTCACTGGCTTGCATCCATCGTCATTGGACAACGATAACGTTTAGTAGTCTTTTCTGAATGAAAGAAATGAAGATGGTTGAGAATAAGTACCTGTGATCTTTATTTCGTCGTAACAGTTAGTTTTAAATCAATCTTTTAAAGAAATTATAATTTCTCTTCTTGGTGTAGTTCACGAATTTTGCAGTGGTATAATGTATTTTTTAAGAAATAAGGGCTCATGAGAATTATTCGATTCAGAGGAATGCGCCATAGTTTAAAAGTGAAAGCCATACTATGCCTCTACTTACTGTAATACCTACTATTAAATTCATGTAGTATATTGGTGTTTTTAAAATATTAAATACTGCACTGAGGAATAAGATTATTTGGGAAGCTGAATCCTTAATAATTTTCAGAAAAGTATATATTAATGATAATCATGAGTATTGTGAGTCTGTATGTATGTAAAATTATCATCTTCTTGGTCTGTATGAAACTTCAGTGCACAGTTTCTGAAGTAATCGATACCACGCGAGGTTCGAGCGAAACCGAAGAAAGTAGAATAGGAAGGAATTCAATGGATCGAAAATTGGTATCGACGTAAATATAAATCACGAGTCAATGATTGTAAAACACGTATTTCTGGTCACGTAACGGTACGGTCACTCGTTGCAGGAAGCATATGCACCAGTCACTTCCGTATTCCTAAGCCGACCGGTCGATTAATATCTCGAGCGAAGTGTGTCGTTTCAGCAGAGACTTAATATTCTGAAAAACTGCCATTTTGATCGGTACGTGCATATATTTAGCTCGCACCAGTAGATCGTGCACGGTTGACCTTAATGCAGCTCCACGTTCGCCGAACCATTCCTCGACGTGTGCCTTAGATGTTTAATGCTGTGTGAAGAGCATCGATTTCGATCATTAATAATAATTAATGATCGCTTGACCATGAAAATCCTACTTTTCTAAACGCACTATCTGGACGAAACTCGATGCTCTAACGACGAAAGCAACTTTCTGACAATTAAATCATTGAGGCGATTAGCTTCTGATTAAGTGGTAAGAAAGTTTCGAGGGAAAGTGGATCAGGTGTGAAATTTTGATAAACGAGGGACTGAATGAAATCTTATTTTAGCATAATCATATTTTATGACGGTTCTTTAAGGTTTGTTTAGGTGCTATCACAAGAACGCAGTCGTTACGTATCATCGCCATTACTTTTATTACCACATAATTACATAGTATTGGTTCCTTACTTGTACCTACAATTTAACTTAAACATTACACCGATGAACCTGACCCACTTCCGTTGCGAAGCCCTCATTCACGCATTATCACCGCTCAAACATTCAACCAGTCGTGCATGGAAGTGTTTGATCGAGATGTTTCCAAACGGCGAACGTTCCAGTGGGAAAAGTAGCGAAAGAAACATGTAAGTATAAAAAATAATAAAAAAAGAGAAACAGCTAAGTTTATTGCATAACATCCATAGCATTTAACACGACATTACATCCGTCCTCCCGGGAGCCGTGCATCACGATGACTTGTGGCGACATCTACAAAATTGGCGCGCTGCTTTCCTGCAAACCTTTTCTCTTTTGCTTTCCCAAGGGTACAAATTATCTAAAAACACGTCCCCTCTACATCGACCTCCGTGCGGCGGAAACTCTTCCAATAATAAAATAGTTAATAGAATTCTTTTTTCGGTCCAGATAAGCTCACGAATTATTTAGTAAGAAACGCGATCACTTATAACGAATAATTCAATTGAAAGTCAAGATAAGTTTAATCTATCTGTCTTTTTGCAAAAATATAGAACTACGATTGACGAAGGCATACGATGCGCTTCGATCGATCGATAGCGATATTAAACACCTGGTTATTGAGAAAGAAAACATACGAACAATCAATAGGTCAATGATCGCCTTCAGTATTGATTCTCGGTGACAGGACGAATGTCATCCGTAGGTTGTTTGTAGCCAGGCTGAGGGTATTGTATCTCTGACTGATAGCTCTGACTGTATCCACTCGGTTGACCCTGATACGCGGCCCCTTGACCTTGATACGTAGCCCCTTGACCTTGATACGTAGCCCCTTGACCTTGATACGTAGCCCCTTGACCTTGATACGTAGCCCCTTGACCTTGATAAGTAGCCCCTTGACTTTGATACGTAGCCCCTTGATCTTGATACTGAGCGCCCTGGTCTTGATACTGAGCCTGCTGCGCGGGCGCAGCTGTTGGAATGGGCTGAGGCACGAACGTCTTGTCAACCTTATAAGAAACCTCATTGGGTATGATGTTGTAGGGGAGTTGGGCGTGGAGCTTCATCAACTGTTGCAGAGGACCTGGAATATTGGTCGAATAATAGAGCTGAGGTTCTGCTGGTACTTGTTGCGGTTGCGGCTGAGGATGTGGCGCTTGCCTTTTCGGCCTGGGTTCCGGTCTGGGTCCTGTTCTGATCTCTGGCGGCTGCGCTTTCGCGTTCCGATAGTAGGCTTGGACCTGCTGCATTTGATCCTGTATAGCTGACTGCGGATCGAATCTGAAAATTGCGGTGTTTCGCGCTAGCTTAGGGTGAGGTGTGCAACTGCGATTTAAAGAAACGGGTGCAAGACACCGGAGTGGGTTGGATGCATGTGCAACTGGTACTGCGTTAATACTATGTCAAGAGATGGTAAATTGAAAAGTCAGTGAGATGTGTGGGCATTATGCGGGGGAGTTAAGTGGCAGGACTAAAAAGCGGACAGGATAAGTTGAGAGAGCAGTATTGGTTGAGCAGGAACTTTTTAGGCGAGATATACTTAGCTTGTTCCAATATGCTTCATTGCTATCATTATCCTCCTTCCAAGAATACTACAAATTCGTTCAATTTAAACTTAATGGCGGTCTAGTTTAGCAGGGATACCAAGTGAAGCCGGAAGAGAGAAATGGAATGTACGTCCAATGCATCGCTTTCGTGAGTTTCAGAGTCTCTCGTTCGAGGAAGCCCTCGGATCTCGGAATGCCAGTGAATTATTAATAAAAGGACGTTTAATTTACCTGAACGGTTCAGGGATCACACTTTGGTAGGGAGTCTGAGACTGGAATTTCAGCACTTGTTGTAGATGAGGGGGCAGGTTGTTAGAAGGTAGAGGCTGTGTTGCTTGGTGCCCACTTTGAGCCTGTCTTCTTTGCCTGTGGTGGGCACGCGATTTTCCACGGTAGGCTGGGCGTCGTGGCTCTGCAGACAGCTGACCCTGGGCTTCATTTTGATACTGAGCTTGCTGCTGGTTCACACCGTCTGCTTTTATTACGCCGTCGTACCTGAGAATTGTAAGAAATGTAGATACTGTAGAATCGACCTCAAATTCGTCGAAGAATCACGTTAATCTTTTGAAGTATTCGATTCTTTCTGGAATCGTTTTCTCTTCCCGGTATACTTTTACAAAGATGCATGGCATCCTGTACATCTCTGACGAAAATAATCGTGAGGGTGAATCTCTAAGACCAGAGTTTGAGTCCCAGAATTTCCCAGAATTTGTTCCGAGTTTATTTTAAAAATTCTCAAACACTTGTGCGTGTAAATTACCTATAAGGAAGAGGATTGTTGCTCAGATACGGAAGCTGTAATTGATATTGGAGGAGCTGCTTCAGATACGCTGGCGACTGTTCAAAAGGCTTTGGTTCTGGTAACCCAGGCGATTGTTGATGTTGTAGCTGCGGCTGCGGCTGCGGCTGTGGCTGCGGCTGCGGTTGAGGCCGTGCGTAAGCTCTTTGCTGCTGAGGTGGGATGCGTGGAAGGGTGTGTGGCACAGCAGCCGCCTCCGCGTATTGCGCTTGCTGTTGTGAACCTAGCCGTTGCTGGCGTTCGAAGGACCTCCAGTTCACTCTCAAACCTTTTACACATTGTCCAAGTTAATTTTCAACGAATTACTTTCTCTCGTCAGATTACAGAATTAATCAAAGCTCTGTAAGTATTATGAGCGAATAATTGAGAGTACAGCTTGCTTTTCGAATTCGCGATGTAAAAATTGCAAGAGGGAATATGTTGTTGAAACTTTTAAACAATCTTATGTGTTTGTGTCTTCTGCAAATGGCACTATCTGTTTAGTCTCACATCTTTTTTAGAAATGATTCTAATCTTTTGATAAAAAATGGTCGCACGATTAATTGCTCTTCTCTTCGAATAAATCTATTAGTCACTAAACATGGTTCACGATAAAATTTGGTAGTAACATTATTTTAATGTACAATTTTATTACTTACCACTGGGATCGTTGTACTGAAGAGATTTCTCACCAGGCCCATAGCCAGCCTGACCAATTGATTGGCTGCGCCCATCCGTAGCTCCTTGAATATTATACTGAGGAGGAGCTGGCCCCTCAGAATATGTACTTGGACCACTACTGGCACCCTGAATCACATAATTCGATGTGCCAGCGGTGGCACCTTGAATCTGGAAGTTCGAGTGCCCATCATCGGCACCCTGGATGCTGGAGTGACCGTCAGTGGCACCCTGAATAGTGAAACCACTTGGCGAATCTATAGAATAGAAAATTAGACAAAGTGTAAACAAAAAGCTGAATTAAAACTGAAAAATTAATAGTGCATGCTGAATGAAACTATTAAATCGTCCTGCCGTAAGAAAACTCCCACGATTAACTTATCTTTGATAAATTACTTGAATGTTACTAAAAAAATGAACTATTGCAAAACACTTAAGCAAATCTCATGCGTGTTAGAACGTAAATTATATACCCAATTTGTAAGATGACTTATTGTTTAAATGGCTAGCTGTAGCCATAGACACACCCGTTGATTAACTACAAATGAAGTCTGCATCGCAGATCTGTAAACTTGTATCAGTTGCAGGAATGGGAAGGATAGATAATATTCCAGAATTTTTCTGCCCGAGGTAATAGTATCAGCTTCTTATCCATGCCTTACCATTTTGTTCCGTGTACCGGATTCCTTTCCCTTCCTCTACCACCAAGCCCTGTGCGACTCGGTTCCCGTCACTTGGTCCCTGTATTGAGAATTGTGCTATGCACATAGGAAGTGCTGTTAACAATAGAACCTGTGAAAAATAATAATCCACGTCAATATAAACTCCATATTTCCTTTTAAAACATTTATTCGTTCCTTATTCTTAAATTGTATAATGTATAGTTATTTATTTTATAATTTAATATTCTGCTGCATTTTTAGGAGCAATCGTAAGGACTAAATTAAATGAATGTTAATAAAATTCTGCTGAGTGGAGGTAGTTAGTTTCGAACATGACTGTCGTTAAAATATTAGACAATATCAGACAGACATTAATATTAATAATTAGCGGTAATATCGTTATTAATATTATTTACGACGTAGACGTTTATGCCACTGAAGTGTCGTTTACCTTAATCACACTCATTTATATTGTAATTACGAGGAGTGGAACTGAAGGATATGGAAGTGCAGTTCCAGTGGAATTTTATGTGACCAATTGCGTAATGCAGAATTTTAATCATGGTATTATTTAATACAGTGGGACTTGATGCAGTGACAGCTGCGATTACGTACTACTTTGTGCTGCTTGCTTTTATAAGGTATTGCACTTCGAGAGCGGCGCAAAATAGTTGCGAGGGAAAGTCGCAACTTCGAGTAGACCAGATTCTTTCAAGATAGAGTCAAGTTAATAATAGAACGTTTCGTGAATGTGGTGATCAAACGATAGTTCTGGAATTTTTGACAGTACTATTTCTTGTTAAAGTAAAAAGAGAGTTTCAATTTTTGACCTTCATGAAATAGATTCATTTCAATAATTATATAAAACAATTTGATACAATTCATTTTAAAGTAATAGAAAAAATGTGATATAGAAAGCATAGTTCCTTGCCCACTATCACATAAGGTTAATTCATTCGTTAACGCTAATTAACTTAATTGAACGAATCGAACGAGAATGAATCTATTCCTTTAATTGAACACCTTATCTGTTATCTCGGTGCAACGACGTTACCTACAACATATTACGTGTTCATTATCAGACGATTACATCGACAAAATAATCAACGCGTAAAAGTATTTCAGAATTGAGAAAAAGTTCGCATTCCTGAAACACTAATTCCACGTACATTTACCTATATAATTATTTTTCAATGTGAAATCAATTTCACACGGTCTTATTTAAATGCTACACGATGCGAATGCGCCTATATCGCATACATTAACTAATTTAAAATGAAGATCTGCAATCCAAAATTCCAATTAAATACATTAATTTTTAATAATTCATTATTTAATAATAATAATAATTTAGTAATACTTCAAATACACTACGACTTAAAGAGCGTACTAACAAATAAGTATAAATGACTACTGCAATTCAATAAATTCTAATGGCACAGTCAAAATCAAAGTATTATATCCCAAAGTAAAGTATTTTTATTTTTAATCGGATCCATTGAAAATTTGAGTTTCTTCCATCTAAGGAACCAGTTCCAGGGGAAAGTCCCACGTCTTCGATCGGCAAATGCAGTTTCCGTAATCGGGAAAAGGTATAGTGAGGGGGGGGGGAGCCTTTCCTCCGAAACATTCCACCTTCAGTTTGCAAGAAAAAGGAAGGAGACCTATCTGGAAACCGGGACTAAGCCACTGCGCGGTGTAACGATCGAGCACACCGTTACAGGAATTACACGCTCACCGGTAGAAAGTGAAATATAAATTAACCAACAAGACACGCCTGACTCGATTATGCCACGACCAAAAAAAAAAGAAGTTCGAGTTACCAGTTCAGCTTGTCCGATAGAAGTGTCCCTCTAACGAGTACATACCTTTGAAAAAGCAGATCTCGACACGTAATATTGGCGCCCCAACAACGGAATTAATCTATTCAATTCACATTTCACAAAAATTTAATCTTTTTAATTGCTTTGTCGAATCAATGCAACACATATATTATAATTTGGCGTATAGATTCGTGTGATACTTCTTAAAAATGAAGTTAAACTGTATAGTGCAGACTAAGAGTAGTATGCGTAAGCAAATTCTTGGACCACCATAAGAATTTCAAGTTAATGTTTTTCAAATGATTTTTCTGCTTCATATGACACCGTGAGCTTCGCGTAATTTAAAACGAGAAACCTTGCGACTATTTAACGGAGGTTAATTGAGGTTTTTAGATAAGATGCTATCTAATGATCGATCAGAAATAGAAGGAAGTCATTGCTTTTTCATGACCAACTGTACATTCATTGCTTTTTCATGACCAACTGTACATTCGTGCCACTTTTTGTTTTAGTGTTTAAGTATCCCTGAAGAGGTCGTAGTAAAAGGATAACGCTAGTATAACTGGGTCAGCATAAAAATAAGCGCAACTGCTTTTTCGCCGTGTTGGATACGTGGTTGCACCTTCTTCTTGCGAGACTTTCATTTTGTGAGTATGTATCGACTATGAAAGTAAATGAAAACATTGTAAGCTCTAAGTGATGTCAGTTTTTGGTTGTCTTTTTAGTGCCTGTCTATTGAAAGTATCGCTCAGAGAAAACCAATGCCTTTTTTTTAAATTGAATGCAGAAATTTGCACATCCTTTATACAATTTACATTTTACATAACGAAATTATTGGACTAGAAGGTTTAAAGTTTCTTATGGTATCTTAAAAATGTTCGTCAAGGTAAAGCCTAATTATATGAAACTATCGGTAGTGCAGAATGTTTTACACTTTCACTTTCGATCTTGTTGGGTGTTGTAGAAAATTAGCTTTTCCAAAATAAACCTAAATGAAATCTCTAAACAAAATTAATACTTGGTAGGAGTAAATAACATATTAAATTGGACTTAGGTATACCAAAAACCAAAATCAAGAACGTGTAAGTTTAAGACTTCTGTGTCATTATTAAATTTCAGTATCTAAATCAATCCTCTTTTTAGTTCAAATTCACAAAAAACATTTTAAGTGCCTCAAGCTTTGGTGCACCCCTTTAAAAACAGGCTGTACCATTCCTGAAATCTGAGCACTGAGACAGAGTGGGAGGAAGGATTTTTCTTCCAGGAGTAACTTTAGACAGGACTGATCTAAGCGGTTGTCTTGTTTCAGGTTCTTATCCATGATCAGTTACAGCGATCAATTTGGTCAGAGGCAAATGAAGTTATGGTCACGTTTAATGTATTGGACTCGTAAGGTGAGAAAGCGTGGCATTTCGAACTGACCTACACTGGTTAACCACGGACCACCAATGTATTATTTGCCCTAATTCATTTCTTGCCAATTAAATTAGCTATAACATAACTCTGAAGAGAAAATGGCCATTTCTTTCAAAGTTGGGCACCTGAATTATTCGAGTAAGCAAAGTGGTCAAGCTTTATGATGTTTCTTACGTTAACAAGTTTCATATCAAAACTGACTTAACAGTTCCAATTTACTTCGGTACAAAATACCTAGAAACGAGGAAAGGAAAGCGAAATACGTTCATGAGACAGATTTTGAAACCCTAAAATAAAGTACAGACTTCAGTAAAAAACCAGGGTAAGATGAACTAACATATTCTAAATATAAGATGCTCAAATCTAACTACACAAAATTACTTTCAAAATTCAATCATGTTTCCTCATTCAACCATAACGAAGCCGATACAATTATAAAAAGTTCCGCAGAACCATTTACATACACGCAACTCATAAGAAACCTAAGGACCACACGTAACTTCTGCCATCCCAGAATTTCCCAACTAATTTAGCTCCGAAACCCGCTGTCCCTCCGAGTTCCCTCGTAATCTACTTTCCCCATGGCCCAATTAAACCGCGATGCATAGACGCGCCTGCCAATTAAACGCGCACGCAGGAAGTGCAAGACTGTCTAAGATCCCAGGACAATTAGCCGCACGCGACACGCCATATTCGTGCGATGGATGACCGTCGAGCTATCCTCGACTGCCGATTCTCGATCGTCGCGCCTAGCCGAGCTACACGCGCTAGATCGACCAAAAGCACGGATGCTGGGAGCCGGTGACGAGCAACGCGGGATGAGCTAATGCCCTGATTTTATCGCATGGATGCGGAAGATTTACTTACGAGCAAATTCATGGCGAGAAAGCTGGCTGCCCGATGCGTTCAAGGGTGGAACGTTTCTGAGGCGGCCGCGCCGTCACCGGAACAACTTTATAGGCGGCCACGTAAGAGGCGCCTTTCGACGACGGGGATGACTTCTCGTGCCACCTCCACGGGCTACCGTTTCATCGGTTCCCCGGCAACGCTCCGCGGAACTGGCCTTTTTAGCACGTGACTGTTTTTCCGCAATCCCGCTGTCGATCACTCTCATTGTCAATGGTGATGGCTCTTTATGCGTGGATCGTCACGGCTGTGTGATGTTTATTGGCTGCATTGGGATGTAGTGTTAGTATTAATGGAATTTGGGTTGTTGCTCCTTGGTCTGTTCTTTTATTTATTATTATAGTAGGTCGGTGCGAAAGTTAGTTCGCTTTGTTCAAGCAAAGTCTTTATTGCCACATCTATTTTTTCAATCTTCATACTGGGTCAATTTAGCTGCTGTTTAAAAACTATTCGTTAAATTAAGTCGCAAAAATTCTGAGATTTAGTTTGAACATTGTAGAGTATATATATATGTTCATCGTTGAGAATTAACGTTTAAAGTATCATCATGTTTAAACGGTAGTGCCATTTTCGATGATGCCTCAAAGATATTTTACCTCATAGTCAAATTGTGAGCCATTTTGACCCAATGTGACAACCAAGGGTTAAAAGTAAAAATATATATTATAAGTTTTTTTAATCAGGGTATTTTTCTTGGCTGTCTATGACCTTTTATTTATATTTTGCTAATTGTATACATATACCTCAAGATGGGTATGTTCCTCTAGTTGTAGTTAGTGTTTTATTATTGTATTTTTATAGAGGTGAGTACCCTTTGATATTGAGATTGATTATAATGTACATAGATACGCGAGAGATGAAGGATATAGGTGAGGTTAATATTGAACACCCACATTTCCTTTAGTATTTATAGTTACGCAATACGTAATAGGTGATTTCCTCTGCAACGAATGTACCAGTTTCTTGTTTAAGGAAATCGCGTTTGATCACTGTCTCCTTGCTCTGGATATATTGCAGAAATTAATAAAGGTACCCAGAACCCGGCTCGATATTAGTGTGCACACTGCAGTCTCTCGTTACACGTTAAAAGTGCATTCGATTGCATTCTGTGAAAATGTTGAAGCCATCGTCCAGGAATGCAATTCACAGCCGCGTTTCCCAAGAGTTTACTATTGAAAGGTTACTCGCACGATGACCGTGCGCATCAATTAATGCACCTATGTGCGCATCCAACTTGGGTAATCGTTACGACTGAATAATAGAAATGAGTTAACTGTTCTGCAGAACCTTCTTAATACCACAGTAAATATTTCAATTCACAGTCGTACTTTCTTCTTACCTTATTATTTTTAACCCTCCGTGGTCACACCTGATAATCACAAATTGGTCACATGGTGTTCACTGAACTCCAGCGTTATTTTAGAGTTACCATTTTCGTATTTTTGCGCCTTCTTACTTTTGAGTGATAATTGTACATTCGTAATGCTCTAATAGCCCTTTTCCAGAAATGTAAATTTTGATATGTGGAATTTTGTATTTGAAAAAATAGTTGTGGAATAAAACTGATTCCTTCTTTTTGTTAAAATTCGCCTAATTTATAAATGTTATTATTAAGATCTGAAAATATAGAAATATTGGCAACGACTCGATTAAGATCGGTGATTATGAATTCAGAATTATTATCTTCCAGGTTTATTTTAAGCCAAGCTCGGCGATGTGTTTTCACTGCATTCGGAATGAAACTGCACTTCTGGTATCTCATGATTCTCTAATGTTTCCTCTGTTAAACGTTATTTGAATGCTGGGAATAAATATTCCGTTAGTCCGACGAGATACATATCCAGGGATCTCCAAGACGTCCTGCTGAATAATGTATTTGTACGAGCGAGCAACGTGAAAACGAAAGTTGCGGCGTGCATGTGTGCAAGCCCGGGCATGATCGCGATCGCTAAGAGTAACGCGAATTGGTGCACAATGCGTGAAGGCCACGAGACCGATTTACACTGTCTTCCTTGTCCGGAGAAATGCCGTCGTTTTTGTCGCGAAACGTATCTGGAGAGCGAAAAATTCTCTCCAAAACTTCTGACACACAAAAAGTTTCCTGATTCTGATGTATCTACTTATTGTATACTCCGGAACTGTTCCTCGTCAGATTTTAACCAGAACAAAATAGGAAATTGGAACTTTTTGTTATGCATACTAAAGTAGGAAACCAACTACTTTCTGCTCCACTTTCCTCGCTTAAAAAGAAATTCATATCCACTTGCAGAATTCTATAAAATGACCCAGTAATCACATTGCCTTAGACTTCACAATACATTAGCAAAATTCAAAGAAATTTCGTAATAGGACGTTCCACTTCGCTCGAGCCATATTTCTCTAGCAATATACATCGGAAAAAGATAATAGTTTAATTACGAAGTCCAATGAAATCCGGATTAAAATTTCACAAACGTTTCAATTGCAGTACATATAATACCTTGACTCCAATTTTCGTATAATCCATTTCTACTTCTCCGTGGAATTTGCACAGAACCGGACAGGTAACAAAAAGTTGGATAAATTTTTTACTCATTCGAAACGATTGTTTGCTCGCAAAAATGGATCTAATTCCAACCTCCCATTACTTTCATTCAGTATTTCCCAACTCGTGCCATTTCACTCGACTGAAATTTAGAACCAAAAAGAAAAGTCAGGTAATTAAAGCATCCACGGCTGGTAGTCGCCAATTTTCCTTCCTCTCGTAATTAACGAACCGTAAACTCAGAGAATTACGTGTCGCTACTTCCAGACGATGCTCCCCAATTATGTCTGCACAAAGACTCGTAATCTTCCAGTTCGATTGTGGTTTACGACGGGATATCGTCCACCGTTTCGATGAGTTGATCCAAGAACAAATAAATAATCATCCACTTACTTTCCATGTGTCGAATGGCGCAGCGCGATATTGCTTTCTATTATCAATGATCGAACCCCGCCTGTCTTTATTAGAAAGGTGGAAACCATCTTACTTTCTACTGCGGCTTAATAAGAAGAGATTTGTTAGCCACAAGTAGCCGAGCAGATCGCAATCCCCTCGAAGTGTTCTTCCTCGAGCGGCTGTTCTTAAGAAACTTCGCCTCGGAAGTGATAGATCGGTGACCATTTCGTAACCACCGCTCGAGATACTTTTACGCCGGAAGTTCCGCTCGCGCCGCTTCAACTCGCTCGGCGAACACGCGAGTGCCCATTTTACGGGAACGGAAAACGACTGCATTCCTTTTTATAAAATAAAGGACTCGAGGTTGTAGAAAAGAGCGCAAGTTTGGTGGAGAAATGTTTATTAACAACTGCAGGTTTTATAGTAATAGTACTTTATTGTCTCCCCTCAGGGTTTATAATCCGTCCATTCATCTTCTCTTACATCCATTTCTTAAACACTATCCGCTATTACAAACTAATTCGCCCGCTCGCTCGCTTGCCACCGCCACGCACGCTTCTCCTCTCCTTCCCTTCTCAACCATCTGACCCCCGTTTCCGCTCGCTTCCTGTCAGTCTCAATCCTTATGCTTCCATCAACTCCCTTCTTACCTTACATTTCTTCTCCTTACATTCCTTATCCCACCATCCTCCATTCCCTCCTCTCTCTCCTCATTTCCCCACCTTCCCTATCACCCCATTTACCCTATCCCTCAGCTCCCTCCATTCTTCCTGTATTCCTCTGCCACCTCCCTTGCAGGTTTTGTATAAAAACAGTAATAATAGTTGAAAGTTCGTATGAAAAGGGAAACGGTGCGAATGTTAGTGCGCTTTATATAGTAGCATAAGATCAAGGGAATATTAAAGCTCCTAATTTAAATGTTCATCTTGGACGACATTGATTTCGTGAGTCACAATGTTTCAACTGAAAGTTTAATAATATCGTAAATTATAACCAAGTGTATTAAAGAGTAACAAATATTCACGCCCACTTTAAAGCTGCAGAAAGAGTTTAAAGGTACAATCAGTGAGACTATGCTAAAGAAATATTTCTAATTATCTTGTGCGACCTAAGAATACGAAGATGCGTTTCACTTGTCAATTACATCTAAACCTTCGTGTTTCACATTCTCAGAATTTTCAATCTTTATACTTTGCAGGCAAACTTAAACATATCTGTCAAATTAATTCTCCAATCAATGAACATTTCATTGCAGATCATTTATCATCCAATGTAAATAAAAAAGAAAACAATAATCTATTAAAACTCATATTCTAAATGAAACGATGAAAGATTTAAGAAGATCAAATTGAAACATTCTTCTCCGCCCTCGAATGCTCTCGATCATCCTCAGACCAATCCCAACCTTAACACGTAGATCCCTCTAGCGAAACATCCTCGGTTCCTCTCTCGATCAATGACTCTGTTCCTCGTGCACAGGCTTGGACGAGTCGTAAATCGGCTGGTACTGATCATTGTGCACGTAGTAAGTCCTGCTGCGGTAACTGTACGGCCCTTTACCATTTTCTGGCAACTGTTCTGGCACGAACAGGGCTTTCGGCCTGTAGTTTATTCCATTTGCGATCACGTCGTACGGTGCCTGCGCCTGGTAGACGAGCAACTGTTGCAGCTCCGCTGGCATGTTTTTATCGAGAAGCAGCTTGGGAGCTGGTGCCATGGGTAGGTTATCCACTGGCACCGGAACCTGCACCAACTGTGGCAGCTGTGGCAGCTGTGACAGTTGTTGCTCCTGAGGTTGTTCATCCTTATACACGATCCTGCCTTGAATGCCCCTGCTCGAGTAGTCCCGCCGCGACTTCTGCTGTTCAGCTTGCTCGTAGGCCTTTTCGTACTGTGGGAGCTCTGCGGTTGCCGCTTGCTGTTCGAATTGCTGCTCGAAGTTGGGGCTATAGAGAACGGCGATCGGATCCACATAGGGACGCTGCGACTTTGAGTTCTCGTAGACCAATTGCTTCACGTTAGCTGGCGCTTCGGAGTAGGGCTTGTAGGATATCTGGTTGAGGTCTGGTTGTGCCTCTGCTGGAAGTTCAGCCTGCGTGGTAGCTTTGTATTGCAGCTGGCTGGGGTCTGACTGCGCTTCTGCTGGAGCTTCAACTTGTTGGTACGCCTTGTACTGTACCTGATTCAGCTCTGCGTGCGCTTGCGCTGGGGCTGGAACTTGCGAGTACGCGTTGTATTGTATCTGGTGCTCGGGGTCTCCTTGCTGTTGCACGAGCTGAGGCTGCTGTGCTTGTTGTAGGTGCTGCTGCAGGGGTTGCTGTTGTTGGTGCTGCTGCAGTGGTTGTTGTTGTAGGTGCTGCTGTAGTGGTTGTTGTTGTAGGTGCTGCAGTTGCTGTTGCAGTGGTTGTTGTTGCAGGTGCTGCTGTAGTGGTTGTTGTTGTAGGTGCTGCAGTTGCTGTTGCAGTGGTTGCTGTAAGTGCTGCTGCAGTGGTTGTTGTAGGTGCTGCTGCAGTGGTTGTTGCAGTTGCTGCTGCAGTGGTTGCTGACGATGAACGGGTTGCCCTCGCTCGGCGCGCTGAGAACTCGCCAGAGGGCGCAATTGGTTTGGGGGCACGAAGAACTTCCAGTTGACCTTCAAACCTGTAATGAGGGAGGATCGTAATGAGGATCGTTGTAACTTAAATATATATATATCCCTTATCCTTGAGAGACGATAAATGCCTCTATAGTTTCCTATAAACCATACCACTAATGTAAATACGAACAATATTATCAATATTATATCTTGCACAGGAACTATGCCCCCCCAATCTTTCGCCCCCAAAATCTACTCACCATTAGGATCGTTGTACCTAATTTGGGCCTGAGGTGTTCGCGAAGAACGTTGTGGGCCTCGTTGCGCTAACGTTGTCGAGATCAACGCGGCAATAAGAATCTGCGAACAGGCACGAAGGTGAGCACATTACTCCCCGCGAGAAACCTCCGGTAAAGACGAATGCAATGATGCTGTAACGGTAATGGGATCCGTTAGAAAGTGAAGTCTTCCTGAACGGTCGTCTTTCTCGGTTGGAAACCGATGCCAACAACACCGCATGCGGAAGAGAATTCGTACGTTCGTTTCCTTCGATAAAACATTTGACTGCCGCGCTAGATTTCCGCCTATGTCCCGTTACTTTGAGTAAACTGGCCACGTTACAAATAACAAATCGGCGTTTGTAACACCGTCAAACGTTTCACTTCCTTCTACAGCGCTGGAATTATCATGGAAGCCGGCCCTGTTTCCGAGTTTACCACGAACTGCACCGAATGGCTATCTTATGTGACGATCAATGGTGGGAAATTAAGGCTGATTGTATTCGAATAAACGGGGTATAAGAACACGTTTCGTAATCTCTGAGGATCTTAGAATCTCTGCTGAAATGAATGAACTACGTACTTGGTGATTACAGTTACTTAACTGCATGGTATTAAGAGGAGATTAAACTGGAGCGAGAACGACTATTACTATTACTTACACAACCTCATTATCCCTTAAAGTCTCGCAAAGAAGGAAACAAACTAACGATCGCAAAAAAACGAGTCAAATACGATGTGCCGCAGTAACGCAATTCCACTGACGCAATCAACGACGAAATTCCCCAGTTCCTACTTCTTCCAATCCAGGAGCATCGAACCTGTCAGCGCCGTAAGCGACAAGCCCAAACAAGGGGCAGCTAGACGAAACCGATCGATCCTGATCACCAAACGTCAGCATTCACTTTTCCTGAACCTTCCGCGCAGCTACCCAGTTAATACCCGGCACTAGCGAACCTCCCATCGATCAGCACAAATGCACTCCTCCAAATCCCGAAATCCATCACTCACTAAATACAAAACTACAAACCAAATCCAAAGAAACTTGGGAGCAACTATATAATCTCGACGCTCAATTTGGGATCTACTCTGCCCCAGGGAACTTTATGTTTAACAAAGAGGAGATTATGTTGTCCAAGTGGTTCCAACGAAAATCGTGCGAGTCCCCCCAGAGCTTGACGTTCGAATGCACTCACTAGAAGCCTCATGGCTGACGATGAACGTGGATCCTCGATTCGCGGGTCTACGGGTGGAAATCAGCCGACGGTGGCTCGTTGCCTCTTCTATATAGTCGGAGTCGCCCCGGTGTAATTGGCCAGCCAAGCAGACGGCCGTTGGCTACCTACTTTTAAAGTAATTCTGCCTCCGGGTAACGAGCTGGCCGACGGGGGCCCTCGGGGATATTATCGCCAGGCCGATTGCGAGAATGCGTCTCTGGCGCAACACGGTTACAAAGCCGATCTAGGAAGCTGCGGACGCAAAACTGTCCGAGGTTACCGGTCTACAACCTCTCACGGGATGGGCAATGACGCACGGGGAGGTACTTGAGTCAAGATTCATTGAGCACGGGGCTTTCTCGCCTTTAAATGCCTTGCGGTGGCCCTCTCTACCGATCCATTTTGGGTAACGGAAATGGGGAGTGCAACGTGGAGTCCTCGGGACTTTGGGAGCTGGTGCTACTGAGAATTGTGTTAATTTGGTGAGTTAGATTTGTGCTGGTGATTATGCAAGTGGCCTAAGCCATTTTTCTTTTCATTTCACGATATTTAGACTTTTACTGTTGTGTAATTGATGCAGAGATGGGCAAAATTTTATTTAAATTAAAATTTTCACTAAAATAAAATATTCACTAAACCTACATAATTGTGCAGGTGATTATGAAAATGGTCTAAGTCAAAAACCTTAAAAAATTGAATTCATCTCTTATTTTGTATTTAATAAAATTTTGCCCACCTCTGAATCAATCTAATAGAAAATAAGAGATAAAATCAATTTTTTTAGGTCTTTGACTTAGACCATTTTCATAATCACCGGCACAATTTTGCTGGTTTAGTGAATTATTAGTATTATTTTGTAGTTTTGTAGTAGGTTTTGGTTCCTAGAGTTTCTTTAATGCAATTGATGATTTTTGGCGGTTTGAGAAGGGTGATTGGAGTATTGATTACAGCAAGAATGCCCAGATTTGTATATACATAACTAGGGCCAGAAGGTCCAATGGTAGTGACAAAATTAGTAATCATGGAATCGATGACGAGAGTAAATATGTACAATGAGTAAAATGGAAAAATGCTTGTTTCATACCAAACATCGATTAGCACAGAAATTTAAGTCACCTATTGCTCAATCGGTCCTTTATAAGTAAAAGAAAACTCGAAGCTAATGAAACCAGTTCCGTGCATCAAATAGTTCACATGTACTCAATTAAGGCATAACAGAAGAGAAATTATTTTTAGCTTCTACATTTCTTCTCCGAAATAGAAATAGCGAAAAGAAATTACATTGCCTCGATTCGTTACACGTAGACCGATGACATGATTCATACACTTTAAAAATGAAAAGTAGTGGAATGCAGCTGAATCCACGTTTAGAAAATAATTCTATTTCACCAGAATTAAATATTTTTATGGTAATCCACTATTTTACTCATTGAAATTATTTCATTAATAGTAGAACATTCTCTTTTCTGTAGTTTACTGTAAATGTAGCATAAAAATGCAGCGAGACTGTGTGCAATTGGGCTTATCTCCAGTTGCATCCTCACCTTTCGAAAACGAACGTGTAATTCAATGGAAATATATGCGAACAATTTTATAACAGACTAGTTTAGTGCACAAATTATGTTAAATATTACCATTAAATTCAATTTCTTTTTAAATTAAACGTTTCTTATCGACCATTCTTCGTTTTTAAGAAATTTCCTTGTGGATGCAATATACGTATCTATTGAATACATTTTACACATTTCTGTGGCCAAGCATTCACTTTTCTTTAAGAAAGTTGTCTAGACTTTGAAATGTACGAATATGATCGCTCTTTCGGAGAGATCTCACACGAGTAATTTATCGTATATTCATCATTTCCTTTTTTCAAACATCAGTACATAAGATAATGGATTATTATAGAAGTAGTTTTTGAAATGCGACTGGAGTTTATTAAAATATTATTTTGCAATAATGGTACTTTCAATTTTTAAGTGAGAATTTATAGATAATTTACAACACAAATAGCTGATCTCAGAAAATTACTTTTCTTGAAAGCCACTTGACGCGAAATTTTTTGACAATAATTCTCAAAAAAATATTCAAATCGTGATTGCGAAATGATAGTTCGCGGAACTCATTACTACTCATTACAGAAGGGATCAGCACTCATAAAACAGAGTTCGAGGAGGCAGCCTCGACTTCTTTTATCGAGCATGAAAAATCACGGTAATTTTCAAAATTACCAGATCCCTGTTTCCTTCATTACACCACGTACTTCTGAAGAACTAAAGAAGCAGAAATAGGAAGTTTTTACGTTAGTGATTCAAAGTATAGAGGAGGGCAACGTAATTTTTACTCTCAGCGTAAATTTCAGTTTATGTCGGTCATTAATTTAATTTATAGATCGTCTTGTTGCTGAAATGGTAATGACGTATCATTACATTCATTACACAAATGTGACTATCTCAGACAAGGCTGTGAGTAAAAGATAAAAAGAAGATTTTACCTAATAGTAGATAATTCACTTTTTACTTATATTTATGTATCGACCACTCTTTCACATATTCTTATTTTAATAGTGTCATTAAGATGAAGTTATTCAGTACTTCATAACAAAATATGTTCTACATTCAATGAATTAATACAATCACAGCACGACATCACATCGAATTTACAATGTATTTGTATTTTATAATGCAAAATAGCTATCTTCACCATTTCTCTGTAGCAAGGACACATAAAAAATTTTTTTTCTATAATATTCATGTATCCAGTTCCTTTCGAATCATGTCACTAATTACAATCAAACACAACCTTCAATAGATAGTTTAGTATCGCAAGGACTGAAAGGTAAAGCCGCATTTCCACGTTTGCAATGCATAAAATAAACCTGATGCTTCTAGTACATTAAAATTTGCCACCAAATTTAAATCCCTTTAAATCGCAAGACTGGTACGGATGCTACAGACATTCTTAAGAATATTTTCCATTAATCACTTCCAATACATCACATGAAAAACAAAGATTTACTAAAACATCCAAGCCCCATCAACGTATTACAAGTATTTGCCGCTCAACTAGCATTCATGTGACTGACGTGATTCAGAGCGTCTTGAAGCCCGTCACTACGCGTCTTAAGTGCACTCCGAGCACCCGTGGGGCCGCGGCTTAAATCCCAGGCGCGCCACGATCGAGTCGTAAGATAAACGTGATCTCTCAGATTTAATTGGCAACGGGAGCCTTGGTAACACCGTGTAAACACCGCGGATAGGCCAAAAAACCGTACGAGCATCGACCAGGAAAGTTCCTCGACGATATTCGAAAGGCACGATGAGAAAAAAGGATCCGTTCCGCGGAAACAGGCGGAGAAAGTCTATCGTAAGGAAGACCGTGCTTCCATGGAATCGCTTAAAAATAGAACGTTGCTAGCATCGGCTCGCGGATATTAAGGCCCCAGCGATTTTCCACGTGCCAACGTGGAATCGCCTTTTTGCAATCGCAGCCCCTTTACCGTGCCCGCGGCTGCGCAGAGAGCGGCGGTCATTAATACGATCGGCAATTAAAACGGGGAACCGCGGTCGATCGGCTGGATGACGGTCAAAGAAAATCTCCCGGCGAGGATTGCTCGATGGGATCGAGAAGTAAAAGTAACGTCGGGCAGCGGCTGAGTCACGGATGCATGGAAATATGGAAATGGAAGAAAGGAAGGTAATGGCGCGGCAACCAGGGGAACGTTAATTGTGATAATCGCAAAACGAAGAGTTATTGCTGCGGTAGCTCGTATTCCTAAACGAACATTATAAGTTCTATGCAGGGAATTCTATTTCGCGGGACGCTTTCTATGGTATTGTGAAATTTACGTGAGTCAATTAACTTTCATTTAATATAATCGACTGATAGATTTGATCGACGATGGGCACGAAACGATTTTTCGCACTTGGGAAATTTTTATTTAGGAAACAGTGGAAGCGAAATACCTATTTGTTGCGAAAGTAAATATTTAGAATTGGTAAGAGAATTTAGAGCATTATTATATAAGCCTTCGTTCTTCATACTTTCTGGCATCAAAATATCGGGAAATCAGTACGGGTGTGAAAGCTGTTGGTTTTAAATTGCAATTTCTTAAACGGGAAGCACGTAATGTTTTGATTTTCTCGACTATACCGATGCATCTACGTGATGCAATGCGCGTCCTCTGTAATAGCTGACAACAGTGAATTTATTGCAAATTGCAAGTCTATCTGAACAAATTTAGGAGATAAGGCGAATGAAAAATAATCCCTGTTAAATTCAGATGATCCATTACATTATAATTGTAGATTCCTTGTTTTCTCCACTTGCTGCATTGCCTCTTCTTGAGATTTTATGGTTAATAGGCAATTAAACGCGCTGGTTCATTTTCGAATAAATGGGAATTAAAATTCATTCAGCTTTTTTCCTTATGAGTATATGCCAATTGATATGCTCGAGAGGAACAAACATAAAATAGGAAATTTACTATCACCGCCATTACCAGCGGGATGTTACATTATTCCAGAAAAGGCGGTCGTAAAACATACGTTAAAGGAAAAGCAGAAGGTAATAATAGAATACTTACGATGAACAGTATGACGTCAAATCGACGGTGTCGAAATTTCCTCCTGCCAATTGTAACACGGAACTGCAAGGTGTACCTTTCAGTGCTTGTGCTTTTTACCGTGGAATTTAATTGCGCTTGCATTATGGAAAACACATACGAATGTCGGATACCAGTGGCCTTCCTTGATTTAAAATAAAACTTATTTCAGTATGAAACTTTATTTTAAGATCTAAGGTGAGATAGCCTGGAGGAGTACTGACATTAACGAGAAACAATTCTCGTATTTTCGAGGAGTAATTATTTGTAGCTCTTTCGAGAGATTTTTCCTTAGTGAGATTTTCCCAGACGATGTAGTATAATAAACGGTGTATGTTTTACATCGTCCTACTGTATGATGTGATATACATAAGGAACATGATAAACTGAATGCAAATAAAAAATACCAATAGATCTGGAACGCACATATTAAAATTTAGATAGTAGTACCGAATAACACACAACACACCTCACGCCCCACAGAAGTGGATTAAACCTGCGAGACGAAACTAAACGCCCCGTGAACATGTAACGCACTTGCAAATAACAATTTTTTCCAAATTATTGCAAATGGAATTTGGATGCTCAAGCTCCAAAATCCGAGTTTTCAGCTTTGTGCGTTTTCGCGGGAGCCTAACTCCGGGCTTGCAGGTTAGTGCGTTACTGTTCTCACAACACACAACACCGAACACACAACACATAACACACAACACACCGTAATTCCCAAGTTAGAATACAGGTATCACAGTACAGGTATAGGATAGACCAATCACGCAATGCAGGGTCGTGACTCAAAGCGACTGCCCCATCCTATACTTCGTCGATGCTGGTATTAGTACATTACTTACCGGCAGCCGATTAAGAGGCCTGCGTTTATCGATCGATAATCTAAAACTCGGCGTTTTATTGATTTCGGTTATCGACCAGTCGAATAAAAACCGGTTGTTTCTTAGATCTCAATAATAACAGTATTTTACTTGTTTTTCAAACTTATTATAACAATTTTAACTACATATCAAAATTTCCTCCACACAAACCTCCAGGTATTACCTTACCGAAGAGATTGAGTTCAAACTAACGGTAAGTAATGTCGTAAGCATCCCATGAAAACGCAACAAAGTTGCAAAGGACAAATTTTTTTCAACATTGTTGCAAATAAAATTTGCCTGTTCGTGAATCAAAACCCCTCTTTGCAACTTTGTTGCGTTTTAAGCTTCCCGCGAAAACGCAACAAAGTTCCAAAGGACAAATTTTTTTTCAACAATGTTGCAAACCGGGATTTTGGTTTCCGACTCTCGGCATTTCATTTGCAACATTGTTAAAAAAAAATTTGTCCTTTGCAACTTTGTTGCGTTTTCGCGAGAAGCTTAAAATGCAACATAGTTGCGAAGGGCAATTTTTTCAACAAAGTTGCAAACTGGGATTTTGGTTTCCGAATGTCGAAATTTGATTTGCAACATTGTTGAAAAAAATTGTCCTTTGCAACTTTGTTGCGTTTTCGCGCGAAGCTTAAAACGACTATTCAAAGTTATGAACTATGATGTGTGTTGTGTTGTGTGTAACTACTTACCATATTAAATTCAGAGCAGTGCATGAATAGTGTAACACGTGTTATGTGTGATAGTGTAACATGTGTTATGTGTAATAGTATACAATGTGTAATACTTATTGTAGATAGTATGTTGGGAGTATAAAAATATAAATTAAATTTACTAGACTTTGGAACTAGACTTTGCCTACTCTAGAAATGTTATAAAAATATTGCATATCTACATTGTAAGAAGCATGAATGACGCAAGTAATATGAGTTACGCAATTATTTAACAAGCTTTGACCATAATTGTTTGGGATCTTTTTTCCCATTAAAATAACCAAGAGACTTCGGAGCAATAATCAAATCGAATGCAACATTCTTTCTAGAATACATTTTGAACCAATATTCTGCATAATACAGTCTAACAGCAAGGAAACTGCTCAGAGAAATGTCAGTACACGTTCCCGAAAGGAAAGCCTAGTGGTAGTCGAAAGGCGTGGTAGAAGATCAGAGTGCAATGTGCATTATTCTGCAGCTAGGGCGCGCGGGCGGCCATCAAGGCCTCTTCAGGTCAACGTGATTCAATCTGCCGTATAAAACGCCCCTCTCAACGGTCCTTCGGGCACTGTTGCACTTCTCGCCGCCCCGGTGTCGTTATTATGGGTGCCATATTCGTGAGTAGTCTCTTTCAATTTCACTCGAAACACTTTATTTGTCACGCATTCGTAATGGATACAAGTGTAATGTACAACCTGCGTACCCTATTTGACGATCACATTCCATCACATTCCATTGTGTAGATTTTTTAATAACCCTCATTCCACATTCCCCTGAATGTTTAACGTAACACAAAGATAACTGGAATAATAATTGTCTTAAAAAATAATTGTCTTCATCAAACTCGAAACATTGACAGCATTTTATCGGAACACTTTATTCAATTCAAAGAATTATAAATCTTACAAATTGATAAATTGCTCATTCTAATATTTCACAAGGCGAGAACGTGGTTCCTTTGTAATCTCCAGCTGTTGCTGTTCTGCACGATGACACTGGTTTCCTGTCGGTCGTCGAGCGGCCAATACCAGTCGCCTCAGCAGGCAGCGATTTTGAGCGACGCCCGATATCTCGCTGGCGATGGAACTTTTGGCGCCGCTTATTCGCAGGAAGACGGGGTCGAATTCAAAGAAGAGAGTGACGTGTATGGAAATCGTCGTGGGTCGTACTCCTACGTCGATCCGACGGGACAAAGGCGTACGGTGTCATACACGGCTGGGAAAAATGGTTTCCAGGTATGTCGATGTGCATTTTAAAGTAACTGCGACTGGAACAGAGTTATGTTAAATTAGATTTGGCGTGGAATTCTATCTTGCTCCATTATCCATCTACTCATCTATTATTTTTTTTTCAATATCCTTCATCTGCGTAATGAACATTCACAGTTCTATAATTATTATCCAAAATGATTGACAAATCGAATATGGTTGCTGCATCCGCTTGCGACACTAATTATTTCGATTGTGACATCGCGAAAAATGCTAATTCAGTGTGACTACCTTCTCGCTGAAGGAAAGAAGAAGATGCAACCTGCGTTTCCCGTTTTATTCGAATTTCCAGGCCTCTGGAGATGGCATACCAGTTCCACCCCCGCAAGTCCCACCCCAACCAGAGTACGTGCCTTTGCCGCAGTACAATCCACCAGACTATCAACCACCGAGGTACAACCCACCCCCGCAGCCGCAGTACCAACCGCAGAATCAACCAGCGTACGAAGTGCAACCGCAACCTCAACCTGTGTACGAGCCAGAACCGCAGTACGAATACAGGCCTCAGCCAGCACCTCCGGTTCAACCCGCCCCTTCGTACAACCCTCGACCGCAGTATCAACCCCCGTCCAGGCCACTGCCGCAGTACAACGCGATCACGACGCCACCCCCTCGCAGATTTTACCCACCGGGTAAATTGAGCTTCAACAGGACTCCTGATGGCTACTCCTACACCTTCAGTAAAAGTTAAGTCTCCATTAGCGAGGTATGAGCGATACTTGGGAGGAGGAAACGAAAGGGACTTTTTGTAGGAGACACTTTTGTGGCGCGCGACTGATATGTCAGGCGTTCTTAAATAAATATACACGAAACTCAAATTAATTTATGAAATTTAATACATTTATAAAAATTCAATTACCCTCCAATAAGTAAGTTACTTTAAATATTTTTAATGAAATTAAATTAATCTTAAATAAATTTACACGAAACGCAAATTATTTTATGAAATTTAATTAACCTTAAATACATTTATAAAAATTTAATTGCCCTCTGTTACAGAGATATTAAATAGTAGAGGCAGGATTGATTTAGAAAATATCAGGAAAAATAGGGATTGTGTGAACATGAATGAAATGCCAGTCGTAGGCCGGAAAAGTGTCTTATCTAAAAAAGGGTTGAATGAAAAAAAGATTTGTGTGGAAAATGATAGGTGTTAAGTCACGTTTCTACGTGTGCGATGTGTGGTGCGGGCGTAATAAAATTAATCTCTTACTGTACGACTTATTATAATTATATAATTTTTCTGTAATTTCTTGTATCCTTTCTCATCCGATAAGTTTTACTCGTGATTAGGGGAGATTCGTTCAGTAAGAGATTAAAACGCCTTTGTAATATTATCGATAACGGACGTTCATATGTGACAGACACGGAAATTCTCGGTCATTGTATTCGATACGCGATCATGCATTCATAATTAAGAGATTGTAGCTAACCAGAGCCTTGTCCATGATCTTACCGCGAGGCTTGCAACGGGATGCAAGTTAAGCTTCCTGTTGAAAGACTGCATAAACTTTGCATAAATTCTCGAGGGAATGCAACGAATAAATTACTCCGTTTACCTTGCCAATTAAAAACGATTCCTTTATTCGCGAACACTTTCCCTAATTACCTGTATCGAGTCACGCAAATATTCGCGTCGCGATGCGATAGATCTGCTGGAAAGTTTCGTTGATTTATTCCAGTGGAATTTCTCTTGCCTCGATATGCAACATAACGAATCTGTGTGCAGTAATCTGAAATTAATCTCAGGAGAAAATATTAATAATTGATCAAAAGAGTCTGATACTCCTACACCATAATTAGACCTATGCAACGAAAATATCGAGCAGATCTACCTTCAACGCTAAATAAATCAAATTATTTACCGGCAACTTTGTTATCCTTGAAATATGCTGTTAAACACTCAAATCTAAGGCACTCGTATTTTCTCATTTACCCTAAATCTCAATTTCAACTAGCGAAACTTCCAAAAGAAACAGTCACAATCGTATCCGCCCAGTAGAATAAAGAGTAAGTCGAGCTCGCGGCACGGCGGTCTCCTTTTTAGCGGTGTCTAAAAGGCCGAGGAAAAAAAGTGTGAACAACTAGGTGTGAAAAAAAGGAGACAGTCTAAGTCTTCCATGCGTGTAAAAAAGACGGAAGCTACCGTAGATGGGTGCAAGTAAGACAAGTGAAATTAATGCGGCAAAAAGGACCAAGCTGTCCACGCGGAGTAGAACAACAGGAGCAAGTGGTCAAAACCGAGGATACCCACTGCTAGAAAGAAAGCAGAGTAATACTGAGTTTAAACGCGTGCAAAAAGGACAAACGAACTCGTCCACGCGGACTAGACAAGCAGCTGTCAATCCTGGCGACCACGTTTTTTCTCGGTGGCCAATGAAACGAGGGGAGGTAACGCGTACCAATACCCGAAAAAAGGACAGATTCAGTCTTTAAACGCGTGGAAAGAGGACGAACAGGGTCTTGAACGTAAGCAAGGAAGGAGAGCGGAGATGTGCGTGCGTGCGAGGAGGACGAACCGAGTTGTTTACGCAAGGCGAGGAGGAAAGAGGTGAGCCCGCGGCGAGTTAGTTTTTTTTCTCGGCACTGGGGAGATTGAAAAAAAGGTGCGAACAACTAGCTGGAGATAAACGGGCACGTAGTCTTAGACGAGTGCAAGAAGGACGGAATAATTCGTAGACGAGTGCAAGGAAGACGAGCGATGCGTACGTCCTTGCGAAAAAAACGAAGGCAGTCGCACGTACATGAAAAAGAACAAGGGGGTCGTGAGGCGCGGCGGCTTCTTCGTCGGCGTTCGATAGATCAGGAAAAAAAGTCTGAACAGACACGCGCAAAAAAGGAGTTTTTTCTACGTCCTTACAAAAAAAAAACAGGCTGTTTATGCGCGCAAGGAAACAGTGATGGGCTGAGGCTCGAGCCGCGGCGAGGATTTCTTACGGATGCTCGACGGAGTGTGAAAGAAGTGACTGTGGGAAAAGCTGACAGAGAAGTTTATGAAATTGCTGTTACGGATGATTAATCAATCGACATTCCAGAAACGTCGAGCGATCAGACTTCCTTCATCGAGACGCATGGTCGACGCCCCTGTTTTGCATAGCAATTTTCTTCACAAATGCGAGCACAGTCTCAAGCAACTTCGGGGTCACATTACTTTCATCGAGCAACCTTTGGCGTTCTCCACTGCGTTGCAGCAAACTGCTGAGAATCTCATGACTCCAGAGGGAGTATACACGATTCTATCAAGCAGTACCATGCTCATAATGAAACATCGTGTACACAAGCTACTTGAACTTTAAATCCATGTTAGCAACCTGAACTCTGATTGCTCAATACGAATCTGTAAATTGCATATCAATAAAACAGTAGTTATTCGCAGAAACTGTATTTTCATTCAAAAGTCACCTAAGCCATCCTTGGTAAAAATATCCTACGACAGAATACTTTACCCTTCAACCATAAAGATTCATAATTCATCGTCCTCATAATTACGCGTTCGAAAGATCCAATCCCCGCCATCGATTCTTCAGATAAATCGTGTCCCATTGTGCCATTCTACCAGCCCCTCTTCCGGGGCGCAACGAGAAGGAAGCTTTCAAGAGACAAAGGGGCGATTATCTCATTACCACGGCTCGCGAATAATACCGGCGGAGGCTGGCCGAAGGGGAAAAATGCAGTTCGTTTGCCGGTGGCGGTTCGACGGGCGCGGCAAGGCAAACCAGCCATATCGGAGCAGGAACTCGATAACCTTAGAGAGGTGGGCCGAAAGAAACGCATACCGTAACGTCTCGCGTCACGTTGGTGTCGCTCGAGAAAGTCGATCGCCGATTTAATTTATGGCCGAACGGGTGCAGCCCTGTCGAGCTGGATGCAACGCAATTCCACCGGCTGCATATTTGCCTGCGTCTGCATCCGCGTTACACGCGGCATCGCTGGCGCACTGCGGTGGATTATCCATCGAGCCTTTCCGGAGGAGGCACTTGCGTGATTCGCGGTTGCAGGAAACGGGAGAAGGATAGGCGACTGAGAGTGAAATATCAATCGTGAGTCGCGGAAGCAGCACGTTGGAAGGGATTTTATAAGAGCTAATGATTTTTCACGCGCTAGATTGAGGAATTAGAATGAATTTTCTTAGACTTTTCTTATAACTTAAATACCCAATAAAAAGTCCTGAAAGTTTAAAAAAGATTCATTACGTAGTTTGCTTTTAATTAATTTCTAAAGATACCTTTACTTTTCAGGCCATTACCGTGGTTCCTTCAACTTTGCAATATTAAAATATCTGCTAAATAGATTTTTACGGTGAACTGTGGTGCTACTTAAAAAAAGAAGTTGATCTTCGTATCTTCTTTAGATTTCTACTTACGAAACAATTAGTGCCGTAAGATTATCTTCATCTGAAACATTTTTCAGTATCACCAAAAGTTTCAGACATTCCCGCGGATTAATGTAAACACATCACCCTGTGCACATCTATATGCTCTAGTATATTTTTGGCAACGCTCTTGGGAGATCCGATGGTCCGAGGAATGAGGCGTTACTTTTTCCAGTCGTGTTTTATTTATAAAGGTATACGGGTATACATTTCGTTTCATGGGATTATGGCAGTAATATACTGACTCTGAGTAGCTGCGCGTGACATCAACAGTATAAAAGTAGTCTAAAAACAGCTGCTATTAGAGGCAGTGGCATTCGAACATTCGCGCCTCGAAACAACGAATAAAAAACGAAATAGACATCGAATAAAAGGGAACGAGATAGAATGAACCTCGTCTTGCCTACGGTCTAACTTATCGTCGTAATTTAAAAAGAAGAAAAAAACACTTCGTGCCGGTGTGCCTCCTTAACACGTTCAATTTCAAATGATCGGAAGTCGGATAAAGTCCCAGAGAAAAGGCACTATACGTCTATTAAATACAGTATTCGTCTCTCGATCGTACAAAGTACTACAATATAAATCGTCACGATTTCCTCTCGTACCCCGGCGTCTCGCCTCGCGCGGGATTCACTCTTGAGGAGCCTGAAGGGAAAAGAACAGCTCGGATCGTAGATCGCGCCAGGCATTCCCGAAACATCTTTTACATTAATTCGACGGCGTGCAAATGGCAGGCATAATTTCTTCTCTAACGTGTCGGTTCCTGGTGCTTCTTCCTCTCGAAAACGTAACTTCGACGAGCGTGCCGATCGACTTTAATCGCGTCTTCGTGCTAGCTGGGATTTAATTGCACCTCCGTGCCGGCTATCACTGATCCGCGATCGAACGCGACTGACGGTCGTTAAAAAGTGAAAATCCATGCGTACAGAGTGTTCTGAATGAAGAGCAATAAAGGTCGAAGAAAATTCAGGAGCGCGGTACTCGTGGAGGATGAAAGAAAGCAATAATTACAAATCGATCTCGATGTCTGAAGTGTCTTATCGAAATGCGCGGTATTCTATGCTACGAAAATTGAGATTTATATTTGAATGGCAAGCAGGTACGTAGAATGTCTTTCCTAGAAGGTTCAAGTAAAGATCTGACTCGCAATAAACATCCTTTGCTGGCCTCACTTCGACGGCGGAGTTGATTCGCAAACCTAGATCACTTGGACAATCTTTATCCACCTCTATAAGTACCACACGCCTCTAAATCCTTCGACGCCTCTCTCTCTCTCTTAGATCACGCCTGTATAAGTGGTCGAGCTGTATTTGAAAATAAATTGTTCGCAGTCCGCGACGCACGTTTCCTGCTTAACGTTCCATCGCTTTTCTAATACGTACCACTACGTACAAAAAAGTTCTCGTAACTGTGCAAGAAAGGCCAGCATTTCTATCTATTCCTTCCTCTTCCTTTTGTTTTTTACATCGCGCTAATTAAATCGCTACAAACAGCGCCACTTGTGCTTGACTCGTCGGCGCGAGCTTCCGAACGTTACACTGAGATCACTCGCAGAAATTTCTCCTCCCTTTCATTCGTTCCTTTCCCTATGCCTTTCTCTTCCTCCATCGTCCTTTTTCTCTCTTTTTTACAATCGCAACTATTGTCGATTCGATTAATTCTATATTGCACTAGTTACAATTATACAAAATATATACCTAACGGTAGGCTCGTTAGCTTTTGAAGTATACCCTCTTAGGCACAGTTGTCCCGGAAATGGTTCGGACCGAAAAGAAGCCGGAAGTGGGTCGGGTACGTGAGGCAGGAGGCACGGCAGTTTCGCAACAAGAGCTTCGCGCTGGCTGTCTAACGTTCTATTCTAAAGACGAAAGGGGTGTTAAGCGCTGCGAAAGCGAGCCCTTACGAAGTTACTTGGAAGAGACAGTTTGTTCACAATGCAGAGTCACTTGCGGGAGGATACTCGACGAAACTGAAAGACACCGTTCGACGGCACAGAGACCGATAATCTCTGCGTTGTAAACCGAAATGGTAATGTACGATTATTGTCGTGGAAAGTTTGCTTGGCATTCGGTAAAACAAAATGTGTAACAATATTCGCATTCTGTTATGCTTCGGATCACGAAAACAGATCTGCAAGCATAAACGCGCGCACTTTTCGTAATCTCTATTGTCCTACGACAAAATGTCCGTTCGCCGCATGCGCGGTGCGAACCGAGCCTTACTCTTCCTTGGTTAAGTACGCGATGACACCACAGGTACCAAGGACGCTTAGTAACGACGAACAAGATGCTTTAAAAGAAAGAAAGGATAATTAAAAAAGAGATGATCTATTCGTTTAAAAATCGATGAAGAATATAAAACATCTGGGATGATTGGTAATATTGTCAACACTTACGCTATAGCACAGTTAGAAACTACACGTTTGGTACTACAAATCGATAATGAGGATAAAAATACGTTGCTCTCGAAGGACTCGTCGTTTCGCTTAAAAGAAAAATCAGGGAGAAAGAATCACATGATCGGAGCGTACTCTCGCCCATCGACGCGCTTCAAACACAGCTGTTCTAATCAATGATTTCCAACGACAAAAAGTATTCGCATACTTCTCGGAACCGACCACGCCGAACAGTCGGTCGCGCCTTTAGAAACGATTGCTTCGAAACAGCGGATTCTCCGTATCGTAGAACGTACAGTATAAAAACATATGATAGCATTGAGAACAAACCTGTACATCGAATGGCGTATACTGCTAATGCCTAAAGATGGCGGGAAGCTAGCTATGTAGGAACGTATACTATTATTTAAGTAATCACGTTTAAATACTGACGCGGTAGTGGAATACTTACTCTCGCCATAGAATCAGTATCGCGTCAATACCTAAATAATTTACGAATAACGTATGCCTTGATTCATATACATATGTACGGGGCGCACAGTGGTACCGCCACGGTTCGTCGAGCCTGCCTCGCTGATATGTCGCGCGATGGAAAAAGATACTCCCCGTTATCCCCCACGAAAATAATGGCGTCGCCGTGTGCATCTGTGAAATGAAACGACAACCAAGATGAGCTGAACCGGTAGTTAAACACCTTGCGGTAAAAGTCCCCCGCTCGTCACTGCGCCGACGCGTTGCGCGCGAGCGTACCACTGTGCGTCCTCTTATTAATAAATCAGTATATATTCGTTACAATCACAATATGCATGACACCCTATGCAAAAGTCCTGGTCGAGAATGGAGTTGTGAACTTGTACTATGGTAAGACACGGATCGATGGTACGTATCGACAGGAGGGATAATTCTAGCTGCATAATCCCGACGGGTCGACCAGTCCGCGCGCGATCAGCTCCGCGGTGGCGGGATCGCCGGCCTGCTTGCCGCTCGAGTGTTGCGGCGGCGTTTGCTGGGCGTGAGGTTCGAAGTGAGAGCGAACGTGGAACATAAACTCGGCCTTGTCCGTGAAATCTGTGCGGCACATGAGGCAGAAGTGCCTCTCGGACGCGTACGGCTGCGGTGGGGCCGTGGAGCCTGGGAAATATGGTGCCGCGTGCTGCGGTGGGGCTGAGGCTTCCAAATGCGATCTGCAACAGAATAATCGCTGGCGATGTAAGACGAGGCTTCCATCTAACCGGCGATCAGCCAGACTGACAATGTAAATCGAAATTACCGAGCATGCTGCATCCATTCCTCCCTCGTGGCCAATGCTCGACCGCAAAGCTCGCACGCCCAGCTGACCGGTTCCTCTTTCAACTTGTGTATAGTGTCTTGACGAGACGGTTGCTGTTGCTGCTGCTGCTGCTGCTGTTGTTGCTGCTGTTGCTGCTGCTGTTGCTGCTGTTGCTGCTGCTGCTGCTGCTGCTCCGAGTTCGGAGCAGTGGGCGTCGAAAGTGGCGCCACTCCTGGTCTATGTCTAAGTTTGTTCATGTGGATAACTAGCTTATCTCTGCGGGCGAACGCTTTCCCTGCAAGCAACCTCCGTAGAGTTGAACCTCGACAATCGAACCACCGGCGCAACTGATTCGAGTACACTTACCACAAACCTCGCACGAATACGGCTTCTCCCCGGTATGGATGCGCATGTGAATGACGAGCTTGTCCTTGCGGGCAAGCCCCTTGCCGCAAACGGTACAGGCGAACGCCTTCGTCGCGGGTTCCCCCGTGTTGGTGGCCTTGGACGCGAAGCCCGGGCGGGAGGGTACGTTGTTCGTTGTTCTTAACGGCTGGTTCACCGTCGGAGCTCTGCTCCCGAACTGCTGCTCCATCGCGCCAGGGAATGGTGGCATGACTCCGCCAGGGCGCATCGCCGCGGAGTAATCTGGGGACCTGTTCCCGCGTTTAATCAATAAGGGTACCGTACAACCCGATCGTCGCGCGTTAAGCTACCCACCAGGTACCGATCGAACGTAGAACTCGTACGCCATCGTCGTAGCCCAGGCCGTCGTCCGGCAAGGTGAACGTAGGATTGGGCGCTTGGGGTGTCGCAGGTGGGCCGGGTCCAGCGAGCCTCGCCTGTGCAGCCTGTTGTGCCATGTGTTGCTGGACCGCAGCATGGGCCACCGCGTGCGCTTCCACGTAGGCTGATCGCTGCTGTTGCTGCTGGCTGCCGTTGGACATCTTGTCCTTATCCGCGCCCTATTAATCGTACATTTAGTCTTACATCGCACCCTTCCGCTGACAAACGCAAAGCCCCTCTCGCAGTACGGATCTCCGAAGTGACACGGGGATCTACTCGCTGAATGGAAGTCAATGGGTGGACATGGTACTTCTCGCGCAATAGCTACGCGACACCGAAATCCAACTGCCCCGAAACGTCGCGATCGTCGTTTATCGACATAGTTGAGCAATCCACCAGTCCCGACTGGATATCGCCAAAAATACAAGATTAAGTGTCAGTAAACTCTGCACGCAGCCTGCGCAGAAAGTGAACAAAAGAAGCGAGATTAGCGAGCGCGCGATTCGGAGTGAGACGTGACCGCAGGCAGCGAACCAGCGACATGTTGTTCCCAGCGGTTTTCGGAGTTTATTGTTAGGCCGAGCGATATAACGTGCGAGAATTGAAGTGGCAGGCGGGGGTTAGCAGCGGCGATGTTTGCAAAATACACGGTCGAACAGCGAAATATATCATCGTGGATGTTGAATTAAAGGCGGCCTGCACCAGCAAACATTATTCCGCGATATTTCTATCAATCCGCGCACAAAAGCGTGACCGCTTCGGGGCCAATATGGGAAAACGATTAAACACGGGAACAGAGCGGGCGAAGGTGCGCTCGGTGCCAAATATCTGTTAGTGGTAATCGATATTTACCGAAGAAACGAGTTTCAAACATTGCCGCGGACACACTGAACTTATTCCATTCCCTAGCGACGCGGAGCAAACGACGCGGCGTTCGCATCTTCCATTGCGAAAAATGAAATTCCGCCGAGCTGGCGACAGTGTCGAGACGCTGAGCAGCTAATCCTGGGATCGGGCTTAAAAGTCATGCGTAAAACATGACACAGAACGGTCTACGGGTGCTCGTCTAGCCAGCAGATGCTCAACAGGGCGAGCGGGTCGGAGTGGCAAAAACGTTGGAGTAGCTGCCGAGAAACGTGGCAGGCCAGCGATAATTTCGTCCACGTGACGACCGTTCCCGAAGCCGAGGGATCGTCGAATCCCTGTATCACCGAGGAGCATTACAGAAGCCCATAACCCAGGAGGACGACATCGAATACATAAAAGACAGGGGCCTTCGGAGCAGCCGAAAAGATCTCTGCACGCAGGCTGCTCCGTCAAGGTCCTTCGGTAAAGAACGATGACCTAAAAGTGAGAGAGACAGGCGACCGGAGGAAGGGAAGAAGGGCCGGGGGAGAGGAACGGGACGGAGAGAGAGAGGGAAAGGTTGAGGGAGAGGGAGAGAGAGAGAGAGAGAGAGAGAAAGAAGCTGGCGTGTACACAGCCAGACACGATCGTTCCCACAAAAGACGGGCAAACGTTATCCGCCGATCTCCAGGCACACGTACCTACACTTTGCGTCCCGATGGAGAAACCGAGGAGAAACCGTGACTCCCGATCGATTCACAGTCGGATGTCCTGGTGGAACGGTATCACTGGACGACGTCACAGGCGGAGATTCAAACGGAGCACCGTGTCCTCGTTCCCATGCCGGTGGGGAGTCTCTCCGAAGTGGGTGAAAAAAAGGTCGGGGCTACCTGGGCACTGGCTAGGTGAGTCCAAGAAGTGTCTCCAGCACGGATCGAGCCTGGAGCGTGGACGACCGCGACGAGCACGGCGGCAACCACCGCGACGACGAGGAACGGTGGACACGCGCGTTCGTTTCTTTTCGCGACGCCACGAAAGAATCTCGCGTTTTACGGGGCAACCGGAGTGTGTCCCGCGGAGCTAGCCGCCGATTCCCGGCGCGGGAGGATGTAAGGACAAAGAGACGAAAAAACGTCCCGTCGGAGCGGAGGGGGTAGCCGCGGGAGAGAGTGAGAGAAAGAAAGAGAGGGGCAAGCGACGGGGGAAGGAAGGGGCAGGAGGGGCGGAGAGGGTGAGACGAGAGAAGAGCAGGGAGAGGCGAGGCGGTGGTAGGATGAGGACGGAGGGAGACGGGGGAGGCAGACGGGCAAGGGGGAGAAGGGAAGGAGAGCAAGAGGAGAGAGAAGAGATAGCCGGTGACACACGAATGCAGCGCGGCGTAACGATATCGAGTGGAGGTCCCCGCGGAATGCACCGTGTGGCGGCGTGCTTCTGGAGCGACTGGGAGAGGGTTAGAAACTCCGGGGTGCCTCGGACGGTACGCGGACGGGACAAGGAGCAGGGAAACACTTGGGCAGAGCCAAGCACACGCACAAGAGGGGGGGGGGAGGGTTGTTGCGCGTTCGATCCACGAGGTTACGCGGCTCCTCGCGTGGCGGAGACGAAATCGACGCGACGAGGCGCGGGTGCAGGCTCCGAGCGACACTGTGAGCGGACAGGGAAAGAAGAATAGGCACGAGGAGAGGCGATACGCGGACGAGACGGCGCGGTGCAACGTATCGAATAGAGATCCCCGCGGAACGAAAGCGAGAGGGCACCGCACGGGCGGGCGGGAAGGGAGAAGGAGAGAAAGAGACAAAGGGACGCCCTAGAGGGGCAAGTATGCGCGCCAACGAGACCTTCGTATGTACCTTGTTGTGCCGTGTACACGGACTACCGAGTGACTCGCCTGCCGGATACACACAATGACGGAAGAGAGCAGCGTAGTCGACGACGGCGTCGGCGGCGGCGGTGGCGGCGGCGCTCTGCAGTGCGTCGGCCCGCTGACCTTGACACTGACATTGACTGAGCGAGCGAGAGGGACGGAGGCAGACGCGTATCGGTCGGACGGTAACGTAAGGCGCGATTAGGCGAGACTTAAAGCGCGCGGCGTCTCGCGACCAAGCGGACGAGTGTACCGTTCCCTCCGCGCCGTTTGCTCCGTTTAGTCCGTTGTTCAGGCCCCCTGGGATCGGGATCCATCCACCATCGACCCGGGTAACCAGACTCCGCCGGCCGTTCTGGGGTATTCCAGACCGCGAAACAGGTTTTCAGAGGTGCAGGCCTGGCTCCTCGTTGCACCTGTGCCCGGGACAAGGAGATTCAACGGGTCAGCCAGGGGAGGGGATCGAATGATCTTGAGGATACCGGAGGGGCGGGGAGACGGGCAGAGGGATAAAGGCGAGAGCTACGGGAACGGAGCGACGAGGATGCCGGCGGGCTTAAGACGGTGTGAGAAAAGGCGAGGATAAAGGGAGACGTTCTGCTGGCGGAGGGGAAAGGGGTGGAAAGAGGGGACTAGGCGAGACGCCGCGGAAAAGGAGAACTCTCTGACTTTCGCTTTCTGTGCGCGACGCAGCCTAGCGTCGATCAATAGCGCCGCGACGGCTTTACACACACACACGTGATCGTGCGTGCACGTATTACACCCTCTATCCTCGGCTGCTCCGCGCGATCGGTCTCTCTTTCGCCCCTATCTGTTCATCCGCGCGCTTATCTGTATACAGGGTGATTCGAGAAACTGGGACGGGCCCGTGGGTCTCCTCTGTAGAGATAGGGAAAATTGGTGCAGGAAAATGTTACGACATTTGGATTCGAAAGATGCGCCGATATATTCTTACTGGAACTGTATTCGGTTGCACTTAAATAGTTGCATTTTTTTTAGAAACGTGACCATAGAAATATAAAGATGGCTAAGCAGAACAACATTTCCCATTTTCTGTGTGATCTATAGCCTAAGTAGTTCGGTATCAAGAATGATTCTGTATTACCTCTTCCACCCTCTGTCTGCTGCGACGCGAATTATTGGGACCATGCCTCGTTGGACACCGAAAGGGGTGGAGGGAAAAGGAATTCGAGGAGCCAAAGCTACCGATCAGGGACGCCCCTTGCTACCCTGAATTTTCAAATTTGATTTTCTTGATAATACAGCTCGATACAAAAGAACTTCATTTTACCCTTATCAACTTACTTTTACCCATCCTTCGCACTACCCACCACACTCCATCCTGCATAATACGCACACACGCTTCTCGAACACTCAAAGTGATTCTTCTCCAAAACGACTTTGTATTCCACATTCATAACAGAATCGACTTCCTACTTGCATCACCAGTTACCCTGCACCCTGCGCTTGGAATCTTGTTAACCCAATTGCAGAAGTATCACGTCCACATAGAAAATGGAACAGCAACGGCGCGCCGTACGATTTCAACCGTGAAGCGTCGCACGCCCCTCGCCCATCGACACGCTTATCGAGCACCAGGACGCGGGATCACCGCGCCTGGAAGGTGGGACGAGCACGAGGAGGTGCTACAACGCGGGCGCATGTCGCTTCAAAGGCTTTTTACGCCGTTCGAAATGTGGAACTCGTGTCGGCCACCCATTCGACGCATAAAGTCACTTTAACGCGTCGTGTCGGAAATTGCTACGCGAGTTTACGAGCCTGTAAAGAGTCCCCGGTACTTCCTAGGACACGTATGACCGCCACTCGGCTAGCCAGTCCTCCGCGACTATTCGTGTCCACCGTTGTACGGCGATAAATTCCGCCCCAACCCCTGCCCGGGGTGGGGAGAAAAAATTGAGTAGCCTCTCGAGCAGCGCAGGAGATACCCGCCGTACGCTCTACGTCGGACCTTTAATCTACCTTTATTAAGCGCGCTGTCTCCGCCATTTGTAAGGCACTTGCTCGCCAGCCCGTAAACCACGTGGGCCACGGGGTTTAAACGCGCTCGATGTCCCCGTGAAATCAATTAGGGACAAATAAAGTGGTAGCCCGTGAGCGGGGCGGGCCGCTATGAATTGCTCGTTCGTTACGTTCAGCTGTATTTACGGGGGTGTGTTGTAAATATTTTCGCCGTGTCTTGTTTAAACGGACGCACCGTACATTTCAGCGCCGCCGAATGCCCGTTCCACGAAACAATCGGGGGATTTATGTACAGTAGCGTTTACCGCTGGCCTGCCCGGGGGGGTGGCGGAAGCAGGGGTAGCCAGAAAATTGAGTTACCTCGATATTCCTGCTTTTTTACAGGGAATATTCAACGCTGAACGTCGAGCTCGCAGAATGAGTTCAAATTTCGTCGTGCCATTGCAATGTTTAAGAGTTTCATTACGCTCGCACGGAAGTGGGGATTATATTTTATGCTTGTCAAGCGTTCCACTTTACCGCACGAGATTTGCACTTTAATGCCCAGGAGTAACGTGCATGGCAATAAATTGTTTGAGCAGTGAATTACAGAAAGGGAATCGATGTGTTCGTAAAATAGTTCGCAATAGAGGAGTAAGGAACGGAGTAGGTTTTTAGGGTAATGGCTGTGTACGTTTTCTTTTTTTTTATATATTTCTCGACTTACCTGGTTCACGGATGCGGCGAGATGCTTCAAACTGTCCGCGTAATTTTTCAACACTGTGTCCGTGGTCATGCAACTCACTCGGAACTCATAAAACATATCCAGCTTGTACACGCATCGCTGGCAGATATTTTTCGGTAACGCGTCCTCCTTCGTTATCTGCAATAAGTTCGATATTTCAACGCAGCCGTTTCCGAGGGGACGAATTTCGAAGTGAATAGCATGTTCATTCTGCAGCAAAATTGAAATCGCACTGGATTTCTCTTTGAACAGGATAATTAAGGTGAACATTTGGAATGAAATTTGGTGGAGAAAGTAATGC
The DNA here is from genome assembly GCA_944738655.2 of Andrena hattorfiana. Taxonomy (NCBI): domain Eukaryota; kingdom Metazoa; phylum Arthropoda; class Insecta; order Hymenoptera; family Andrenidae; genus Andrena; species Andrena hattorfiana. The sequence goes on from OX122894.2 coordinate 1,579,015, forward strand.
TCAATGTGGAATATTTTTTGGAACAGAGATATATGGAGGAAGCTAAATTTCTTTCACTTTCTCACACGCTGCTTTCATTTTCAGAGTTTTATATCCATCAAAGTACAAACAATTTTTGGGTAACCCTTGCTTTTTATTGTATTTCTAATCCCATTTCAAAGGGCATGTTAGGACAGTGAGATTACTCAAATAAATTTGTCAGGATATAGTGATTACAGAAAATAATTCTGCCGCTTTCCCTTGAACCCTTGACTTGAATCCCATAATACCTTTCAAAGTTTGCTCTTTTTACTATTTACTTAGCAACATTTTACAATGAAAAATTTAGTTTCTAATTTAACTTTTAACAGAAGTTTCAGTTGCAACAATATATAGCATATTGGTAGTAAGTACTCATAAATCTATTAATTCCTACTGCTCACTACATCAAATAAAACGTGTAATTATTTATAGGAGACGAAAGATATGTCGCGATCAAATAACATTCAGGTTCAACACTACTGAATCGGATAAACGTGGAACTTTTTAAACGAAACTATGAAAATACTTGACTCACCACAGCGGGAATGCAGGAACGTATTTTGAAGAGCAACTGCCTCTGCTCCCCCTCCTTGTCGAATATCTGCAGTTGATGATTACTCTTCAGCGAGCAGAGTCTGCAGAGTTCGGCAAAATTGAAGTCTTCGTTCATTGCCATACTTTCGCAACGCGGTTAAACACAAACGCTTTACGCTTTCGGTTAGGTTATGCCGTTCGCGATCGCTCGTTTCCAAGTAAAACCTTCGATCCGGAGAGGATAGCTCTGTACGCGACGTGGGAGGCGATACGCGGGATCGTGGCGATAAATAAAAATCGTTTCGATCGCGGCGGGCGTTGACAAACACGAAATTCTAACAAAAACTAAAGTAACGCCGCCATTTCATTTTTCCCCTCAGTCCCTGTTGTCCACCATGCTCGATGCCACAACTCCACATGTTCTGTTGGTTTCTGGACTTACCGCCAGAGGGCCAAGGAACCCGCAGCCCTCTATCAACGGCGAATGCATTTAAACAGTGGAACGTTGCATTTCAAATTTCCCGCCGTTCGAGGTGGGCTTCGCTAGCGAGGGGGTAGAATCAATTTAAAATATAATGAATATTACAGGCAAGTTAGTGGATAAATCTAACATAGATTCTAAAGTCTTTAAGGCCTAGAGTCTCAAGGGCAGTGCCGAGCTGAGAATTTCTGTGTTCTCTGGACGAATTTAAAATACAAAAAATTTTCTTAAAAAAGCGCGGACTCTACGATAAAAAATACAAGGTTAGTCTTTCCATCGAAAAGCGATTTTAAATTTTTCGCAGTAACTCTATGCAATTTAATCGATCGGAGTATTTTACGATTTATTATTTGAAATAGTTTAATAATAATCGGGAGAAGCTATTTGGGAGTTCTTTATCATAAGTATATTAATTAAATCAATTTATATATAAACAGTTATATCTATATCACGCATAATAAAAATGAGTAATAATCATCAGCACCAACGATAATTAAAAAAAAATCATATGAAAACACTTCAACGGAATCACTATGCGCTAACGCGTGCTGAGTATTGATTATAAACGAAGACTGTTACGGGAGAATTTTAATTGTTGCCAGTTTCGAATTTGATTGAATGATATAACAACCACAAATAATTCATGCCACCGTTTGTATCTTTAACATAAATCCACGTTACGTGGCTGCACGAACGTATAATTAATAAACAATGAGTGATACGCCAACACAAAGGTCTCGAGCTTCAGTATGGGAAGAGAATCTCTGAGCATTGCACAAAACCATCATTGGAGTTTCAGGCCTAGACACAGTTACTAAGTGACTAATAATTCTAATGAAAATATTCACCAATATACGCGATTGAATGCAGGAAATTTCATGATAATTAAATTTAAAAAGTAATGATGATTCTTTGCGGTTTATTTGGAGCCACTTTGATAGTGATTGGTGCAGTGCTTGCGTGGGGACAGTATCTGATGATTTACGTACTAATTATCGTACGACAGGTATGCTGTAATTATTATTTTTCAATGTTAAGACTAATTATAAGAAAAATATTACTCTCTTGCACAGAGTAATTCTTATAAAACGAACGATGCTAATACCTTGAACGTTCGATGTCACCTCACACGTACCACCTTCTTCAAATTTTAACGTCACTAATGATCCATGCGCGGGGAGATATTTCATTTAATTTGTAAAATACTTATTTATAGAACTTACCGCTAATTGATGGTACAGACAATTACAAGATATGGTCGTCACCCATGCATGTATTTTTTTCGTGCAATCTGTTCAACGTTACCAATCCTGACGATGTGATGCGAGGAGAAAGGCCAAACTTCGTCGAAATCGGCCCTTTCACATATGAGTAACAATGAAAATTAGCTAAAAACACTTTTGAAATGTCTATATGATATTTAGCAAAGCTAAGAACCTTCTCATGTTTAGCGTACGCTTTGAGAAGCAAATAAAAGACGTCGACGAAGAGGCAGACGAAATCACGTACACGACAAAATCGATGTACACCTTCAATAGACATAAAAGCACGAACATGTCTAGCTCCGATAAAATCACGATATTAAATCCAGCATACATAGGCACCATATTGACCGTGAGTAGCACTAAACGTGGATTTAATAATTGCATTTCTCGTTTAACTATCTACTAGCAACGTTGTGGCCATTGACGTTACGATAACATCAATTTAGCCAAAATTATGCAGAAACCCATCAACCCTCAAAATGCCATAAAATCAGTTAAACACTTTACGGATCGCATAATACTTACTACGATCTTTATTTTGCGAAAACTTACAAATCCATAGAACGAGCCTTGCGTTATACAATTATTAAAATTACCAAGCCATAGTTCCAATTTAGGCTTGAAAAACAAAAACTACAGAAAATTTAAGATAATATTAATTATACTACTCACTATTAAATTATAAACCATTAAAAAACACTGTAAAATAATAATAAGAAATAAAATATACCCAATAGAAATAAAGCTACTTTTCTGTAATAATTCAATTCTTCAAACTTTTACTCAATTTCAAATTATTAAGGGTTGGTAGCTTTCTGCACAATTTGGCTCAATTTTAGCCATTCAAAGTCACTTAACTGTGTGCAATTTTTCTTGTCAGTGTCCGCGAGATATCGCTATAAGGTATACACTCTATTCACCATCAAAGAATTAGCAAATGATTCGAGCAACGCTGCTGTTGTAACGTACTCCAATTTTCGTAAGAAAATTCGCGTTTCGAGTGAATAAAGCATGACTTTCCAGCTAGCTACATTGCCTGCCCAAATCATGGCGAAGTATGGTAACAACATACCGAAGCTGTTTCCAAATCGCAGCAGCATCTTTTTGAAGGCTCGCCCGGTCGATATACTCTTCAACGGGGTCAAGGTTTCGTGCAATTTGAACAAATTTCCGGAGCTGAATCTGATTTGCAAGACACTGGCAGCCAAGCCACCACCCGTCCTGAGGGCAACCGAGAAGGAAGGGGTGTATTTTCTCAGTATCTTCCAGAGGGTGAGATTTAACGATGTGAATAGGCAGAAGAAATAGAACTAACGGGCTTCTACGTTTTCCAGATGAATGCCACACTGTTTGGGCCATTCTCTACCAACAGAGGCCTAAAGAATCTAACCCGGTTGGGCGAGACAACCTCCTTCCAGGGCAAAAGGGTGCAAACATTTTGGTCTTCTGAAAGTTGCAACACAGTTAGAGGGACAGACACCATTACGTGGGCGCCATTAGTGGAGCCACTGCCCAGCGTTTCGACCTACATACCCGAACTATGCAGGTACCCTAGTACTACCTTGAAAAATATTACAGGGGATCTGAATTCCTTTATTGCAATGCGAGTTATTCGGACGAAACCGTACGCAGAACCATAGATGCTGATTACGAGCATGACCTGTCTATAAATGGTTTAATTGGGTCACGATATGCCATGAAGGAAAGGGTGTGGTTCCCAAATGAAACGGAGTGTTACTGTGCCGTAGTGCAGAAGAAAAAGGAGTGTTTGCCACAGGGGTTGATCGACGTGGCGGAATGTCAGGTAACGTTATACTGAACTTAGAAGGGTCTTTTTTAAATTCAATGTCCTGTGAGTTGCAGGATGCGCCTATAGTTATGTCGGAGCCACACTTCTTGCATGGTGACCCAGAACTTTTGAGCTATGCTCGCGGCTTAAAACCTGACGAAAACCGTCACTCCACGTTTATCGTTATCGAGCCAGTGACTGGAGCACCCCTTTCTGGTCAAAAGCAAATACAATTAAATGTGAGGCTGACTAGACAGCCAGTGGAACTGCTTTCTAATGTCAGCGAGGGATTCTTCCCTCTCATGTGGTGCGGGAAAGTAAGTTTTATTCGAGAAATTATTATAAAGTTTCGGGCTTTGAATTTGAAGCTCCGATTTTAAAATAAGAGACTGGATATTATAAAATAAACAATTTAACGCGGGGAGTGCAAAATTAGGTAGAACTACTTATTGTATATTTCAAATTTTATCGTTGTACGTCGAAATTATATAACAATGCCGCGCTTCATTTTCTCTTCTTCTGTTTATATCAAAAGTCTCGCCCTTCTTCGTCGTGTCCATTAATTACACGCTATTGGATCATATAAAATCGTATTATTAAAACATAATTACAAGATTCTTAGGGTAACAATAAGACGATCGAACAAGTAACGAATATTTTACAGGGAAACACAGCGACATTGTCTGCGTTAGCGCCGGTGTATCAAATGGTACGTCTTGTACGACTTCTGTCGTTCGTGCAATATCTGCCACTGATTATTGGAATTTACATGGTTCTTCTGGCTATATTTCTACGTTCTTCTGCGAGGCATAAATTACAGCCGACGATTTCAATGTCGGAGCTGATATTGGTGTCACCGAATTTGCAAATTAATAATCCTGCGCGCGAGGCACGACGACAGCCTGCGCACACGTTCGAGAGATTTCAACGCGCGACCACTGTTTTGTAAAGTAGAAGCCACGAACGAGAGCAGGGAAGATTAATAAACTATTACACATCTACGTTTGCATCCGTGTAAAAATCTCTGTAATATGTTCACTAAATTTGCAAGCACCGAAGCATCCGAAAATTTTGCGATTTCAATTGCGAAATAATTTAGCTTTCGTTGCACAATTATTTCATTCCTCGTGCACAACATTCTTCTTATTCGCTGATAGATAAATAATATTGACAGCTAAGATAGTTTAAACCTTTAAGCTTGTTTGCTGCGTACAAATGATTGTCTTTCATAAAAAAGTTTTCTGGACATTACATTTTATACATTTACTAACGAAGTTAAATATTAGTCGACCTAGATTCCTCAGATTCAATTGGAAATGTGATATTATAACTGTTTCAGTAGTCTTATATAAATCTTTACACATAAGCAAATGAACTTCCTTCGGTTGTATAAAATAATTCATTTACTGTTCATTTTTCCTGAAGTTCACTGCTGCTTTCAAACGCGACCACGACTACGTCGACCTGGTATATGTACACTATTAAACAGCTTCTGCTTGTTCAGCGAACTGCCGTTAATACAAATCTCTTATATCTCTCTACAATGTCTCAAGAAAATCGAATTCGTATTATATGTATTTACAATAAATAAAACTTATCCTACTATCAATCCTTTCCTCCAATATTGCTTGATTTCAACCACAGGTAACCACATTCAACCACTACGATAATCGAAACAACTACTTAAGTAATTACGATATCACGCGTGCCTGAAAGAAAGACGCTTAAGTAAAATGTAAAAATAAATACAGAATGTACATGAAAAAGTCTTACAAATAAATGCTGTACTGCAGTGTAAACTGTGTTAATCGCAATTACGTCACGTTGGTTGAACACTTAAAAATGATGTAATAAACTTTACAGACAGAAGAAAATTAATCAGCTCTTCAAGGTCACTAGAAAGCCTCCCCCACTCTTTTACACCTCTCTTTTGGGCAAATATAACTGAATATTCAGAGCGGGGAGGGTGGCCATTGATGGCCACTTCAGTTTGTACCGACTATAGTATCGTTAACTTCTTGTCAATCGTAAGTCTGCACGTACGTGAACAGATTCGGAGCGTCGTCTAACGATATAGTTGGATTATGTCTACTATGGAGATCCACGAGCCGAATATCAGCGCGAACATCGAGAACACCACGAGCAGGGAGTTCTTCCACAGCCTCCACTTGAACGCGCCAAGGTGGCCCTCCCAACACGAAATCGTTTCCACGATTGCTGGGATGCTGATACCGAGGATGGAGAAGAATATCGCGCCGACCAATGAAATGAATGGTCCAAGATCCGGGACTATCAACGCCACCGCAACTGAAAGGACAAAATAGAAGATTGTTAGAAACAATATTTTATCGATTACACGAGTAGGCTTAGAGAGCAGACAGACTCGCGTGTGGTGCTTCTGGCAATTTCGTTACATCTTGATCGCTCCGAATTTAATTATTCGATTGAAAGTGGCGGTAGAGGTTGAAATGTAGGCACCAGGTACTACTTAGGAAATTTTGTAGAAGGTTTAAGGGGTTACGCCTAGTCAGGAGTTATTTATTTACTTTTCATTTCATGGCAAAAAGAATAACTATATTCGTTATTTCACGTCTGCTGTATAAAAGTGGAAGCAGCTGTTACATTGAAAAGTCGAAGCGTTAGCCGTGCAAAGAGCGACTCATAGATTCTCAATGAGCTGAACAAGCACGAGTCATTGAACGGTGCTTACGACTAACAGTGAGTCATGCGGTTACAGAACCAACAGGTATTTCCCTGGCCCAGTCTGCCTCCACCTTTCCATTGCAACTCGCGTTTCTCTCTCTCCCTCTCTCGCGCTCTCTCTCTCTCTCTCTCTCTCCCTTAAGAAAGTAACACGCATGGTCTGGTACACGCTTGGCAGCGCAGGCGAGGCATAACCGGAAGAGTAATCACGACTCGTTGTCTGAGTACTACTATCGAGGTATTCGCAGTTTATCCCAGTTTCTATTAGCCGACACAATTCATTCGATGATACAGGTAAGATTAATCTTTCATTAAAAAAAATTATCTATAACTGATGTGTTCTACGTTACGTATGGAAATGAGTTATGTTCCGAATAAGATTTTTCCTTCCATTTTTAAAATTTTGAAACTAATTTTAAACCCTAAGGTAATTTACAATATTGCGTCTCGATGATGTGTACCACTGTGGAGAATTTCTTAATCGAGCTGAGCCTCGGGAATCAGACCGATACATAATACTTTAAACAGTTTATCTCGCGTGGTATCACCGTCACCGAGGTGTTCAATAGCCAAAACGAAAGGCATGATGTGAATGCGGTGTGATATTTAAAACCGCTCACAAATTCTTCATCCCAGTCAGGCGTCTGGATAATGCATATCATTGTGGGAACTTGCTTCATCGAGTTTAGAGTGATTGCACACCAGACAGCGAGTATAGTAAATTGTTATCATGTATTTAGGAATCACGGGACTAAGGAGTAATTCGATCTAAATACCAGGGCCCGATCTAGCTCTTCCACCGTTCTGGGCAAAAATAATTTTTGCCGCCCCTTATAAATAATAATTTTAAAATATCATTTTTGATAGTGAGTGCAGTTTTTTGTGACTATGGCAAGGTAAACTTTATACTGCTTTCGTGCGAAAATTTCTAGTGTAGACTAGTGTAGAATCTTTTCAAACTCAAGCTACTATTGCCCAATTTGTATTAAAGAATTTATTCTGAGAAACACAATAACCAGGAACGAAAGGAAATTTCTTACCTGTCAGTAATACCATGAACGCCCTGAACAAAGTCTCGCACAATCCTTGGAACTTGTGACTGAATTTATCCTTAATGGAACCCCACATAATCTCCAGTGCCACGAAATACTGTAGCCCGTACGTGAACAGGACAGCCAGAGCGATGAGCAGCTTCACCACTTGCCCCAGACTGCGAAGGAAAGAAAGAAAATTCGTTGTAAAGAATTCTATCATCCCTCTGCTCACTGCCTCGATGTTAGAAGCTTAGAATAATTAATTTGCCAGATATACTTACACGTCCTCCGTTGGTAGGTTCAAAGTGATGCTTCCCAGAACATCTTCTCCATACGTCAGGTAACCAAAGACACCCAACACAGCGTACAGAGTGACCACTATGCTCATTGTTATGTTGAGGATACCTGGACATCCGAGGAAGTGTTGAGGATTCTTCATGCTGTTCTCCACGGGCATCACCTGCGCGAAAAACAATTGATCAGATCACGAGAATACAATTCGTGTATAATTATGTCAGTTCGATTGCTGTGAATGAAACCGACAGAAGAGTGATTCCCGACCTCTGGGTAATAAAATCTTACAAATCGCCAAAATCACACTTAAGTAATTTAAGAACGGCCCCAAAGTGCGTAGAAACTAGCAGAATGGTACTTACAACGCCGATGCCCTCGATGGCGAATATCACAGTGGCGAAAAACGTGGGCAGTTGTTGAGCCGAAGCGAACAGCTTCACGTCCCCCGTTAAATGGATGCCCGTGAAGACGTAGTAAAGGGTGATCGCGAAGCCAATCAACATGAAAATGTTCGCGACCATGGAAAATGGCACCAAGTACTTCAGATTTCGCACCTGCCCCAGCAGCAGCACTGCTGGGATCAACGTGAGTATGTACATGCGAACCGATATGTTCATACCACTGTGATAGTTGGCCACCTGAAATCAGAAGAAATGAATCGATGTAAATTATAATGAATCGAGTGTAGTAATCTTGACGCTTGAAAGGAAAACTGTATCGCAAAGTAGATTCGTATTTGCAAGTGAAGGGTTCAGAAGCCAATCAGTGTAAGTACATTAGCATTAAAAATTAAAATCGAGATTAACATGATTTCTAACATGTTCTTTAGAGCAATGACTTTCTATCTTAGCAGATGTGGGCTCGACAAAAGAGCGAAGGTCTTCCCGAAATATTCGTTCAGGGGCAGCTATTGTATCTATTAAGTCGATCACTCGGCGATTTTTGCGCAGCAAGTTTTACTTAACGCTAGAGTTACACGATACCTCAAACTGGTTACTTGAAACTCGTTCAAACAGAGCGTAATCACCCGATACCAGCAGGCAGGCCGGATTCTTACGGGTCGCGCGAGTCAGTACGAGTCCCGAGGCTACGCGTTGGCACAGATCTTCAATTGTGATCGGAGAAAAAAGGAGAAAGATGCACGTGCGACGACGGACGGGCTGATCACGTAGATTATACTGGTTTTACAATCTACTTAGGCCTCAACGGGCTTACAAAACCGGAACACAATTCGCAAAGACAACTACCTTAGAAGCTACTCTATTCCAAACTTGATTCATTCTACAAACCCAACGGTTCCTTATAAAGTCCCAAGGGGAACACCACATGTTTTTCTACTCATTTTTTATAGTCTTTTAAGACATTGTACTAAATGTAGGTAATAAAAATTTTATATAAAAACTGTAAATTACTCCTGAAAAAAATTCTTAAAAATGGCTTAATTTTCCGGCCGTCACAGTGGTGTTATAGAACTCGACAAATGCAAAATCGAACACAACCCACTGGCATCGATAAACATCCCCACTAATTGTCCGAACTCATCAACTACGAACGGTAGTTAACTTCCTATTTAGTATCACCACTCTCTACAATTCAAACACTCGAGCTTCAAGTATAACCAACCGTTTTGCATTGAAACCGTATCAGCACACTTGCAGCATTCGAAACGACGGTATCAGTACTCCACAGGCACTCAAACCGTGAGTACGGACTCTCCTCACAAACTCTCAGGTAATCACAATATAGTTGTAGGGCAGTGGTGCTATAAAAGGGACAGGTTTTAAATGGGACAAATTATGTTCCCAAAATTCTAAACGCATTACACATACAAGTTATTTTTCTTGTAACAAGTCTTATATCATTAAAAGAGTGGCGAGTAGTTTAGTAATTTATCATTGTTTTACCAAACTAATCGACTAAATTTTTGTGTCCACACACGGTAAATTACTAAATTAGAGAAATTACTTACTTAAAGAAGATTGGTTCTAGTGTACAATTTTCGAAAAATGGGCCAATGAGTCATGCGGGATAAAGGCTGTATTCATATTTTTTATTCCATGTGCTATTAATGATATTTTAACAATTAAAATCATTTTTCTTCTCATTTAATTTATTTTCTTTAACGTATCCCTGACGTCTAATGTCCCATTTAAGACTACCTAGTTGTGAAAGGGACATTTGCAACTTATTTGAAAATCGAAGATTTTGTTATTTTCTGTTATTGAGTTTGCAATATATTTTTATTGGCAGCAAATAGACATACTTTCTATTAATGTATACATATACTTGTTTGATAAATACCTATAATGATATTGTCAGAAATGGACGCTAAACAAAATTGTCCCTTTTATAATACCTCTCCCCTACTCTTAAATCGAAAGTATCAACGTTCGAATTGTTCCTGCCACAAAAATACGATTCATTCTTTCGCGCTGCCAAAGTGAAATTGTGCTCGACGCGGGCTAAGTACATGCTTATAACTCAAGAAACCAGCAGGATTGTGGTAGAAGAGGCTTGCTTACCTGCTCGATCGAGGTCGCTATGAAGACCACGTAAACGCACGAGCCGCCCACGTACGTCGCGCACAATGCGCTGTTTACAAATATTCGACTGGCATTGGCGAAAGGCCTGATTGGCTTCGGTCCACAAAGGAAGGCAGCCTCCGCGGTCTCCGCGTACGTCATCTGAGGCGTTTTCGTCCTCCTGCAGAGCACGTGGGACGAACGGACCAATATGTGGACGCAGTGCGCGCATATGAAGCCGATTATTATCGTCCCTATTCCACCGAACAGTACTCCGCCGTGCAATATCGCGTTGGGCATGGCCAGGATACCTGTGCCCAGCGACGACTTCAGCAGATGCGCCAAAGCGCCGATGTCTCTGCAACGTGCAAGACAATGCATTCATTTTTTTTTTTTTGTTAGAAATCAGCATTCGGCTTGATTTGAAATGCTCCTCAGTTTCGTTGTGACGAAGATTTGCAGAGACTTTAGAGAGGGCTGGGAGAGAAGGAGGGTGGATCTATGGGGATCTAGAGTAAAATGGTTTTAATAGAGTGGAGAAAAGGGTAACTTACGAATTGGTGTTCTTTTTGTCACGGTGCTCGAATGGGTCGTACAGTTCATCCTTCTCGTTGTACTCGCCAATTACGACGCCAGCTATTTTGGTGCTGTTAATGGAAGAAATTATACTGATATCAGATTTCGTTTTATTAAAACGAACACTAAAACAATATAGATAGTGGGATTGTATGGAAGATACTAAACGGAATGACCTTCCCATTGCCACGGTGTCACTTAATGAGTACAATGATCAATGTTTCGCGGGAAATGTGATGCACGCGGAATAACGAGCCTTTATCAAACTTCATTCATCGTGTCTGATAAAATGGCGCTGAGTTTAGCTGATCAATCGAGTGTTAGGATTAGCTTAAAAGATGTATTGAATCGCTTGTATCAGAAGCGTGCATCAATATGTATCTTGTAACTATTCACATTATTATCAAGGAATGTGATACATCATAGTAGCTGTTTGATTAATTCGATGGTTAATTTTATCTTCCCTTAAGAAATTGTTTCATTACATATAATATTCAGTAGGCAAAGCAAGAATATTATTTTTAAAACCGAAAACAATTTTTCAACGACTTTAACTTGGACCGTCTTTATCCTGAGGGAAACAATGAACGGTCACGCGATGCTTACAATTAATAGATTACAGCTATATAATTAATTATACGTCTGACAAGAGTGTTCACTCAGATTTTAATTGATAATTGACGGCTATAACGACTTGAGAAAATTCTACCATCTAAGCAGACATCAATAATGATAAAAGGTAAGTAAACGTGCAAGAGTTCCTTGTGCAAATAAAAATAAGGTGATTATTAAACGATACCTGCTACTGAACTCCTGCATCGGATTGTCGATGGCCGACTGCTCCTTTGTATTCTTCCCCATGGCGAGTCTGAAACGAAGTATACATGCTTCTTTTTAAACATGCCACCTATTTAATCGCTCGTCATCATTCACACTTCGCTTCGCTAATTGCACCGTGTACCGCACCTGAGGCCAAGGAACGGCGCGAGCACTGTTAATCAGGACTCCGACGCTCGTGTCGCAATGATCCTTGCGCGAGGAAGATACAAATCTCAGCGATTGGAATACAGTAAATAGAATTGTGATCTATTAGTATGGAATGGCAGGCGAGTAACTGAGCACTGTTCTTAGAAGTAATTACAGAATCACGCGCTCGGCACCTGAAGAATATCCTGGGAAAAATTTCGTATGCAAATCCGATACGCCTTGATACGATAGGTACAGAGTATTTTCAAAACAAAACAATGAAACACAATCCAAGGTTTATTTACACCATCACTAATTAATATCTGCGTCCTGCGCATTTCATCGTTATTAAAGCATCAGTTCACTAAATTAGCCGATATCACTCGAAGACATGTCATTCGGTACACGAGAAAAAGTTCTACTAAATTAGATCAAGCTGTGACATGATTATTAAACTCTTATCGAAATGTACAAACGATCCTAGAACGGCGATCTTATCGACACTCGAAAAGAGCGAAACCGCGAAACGTGCGTGTATAATTAATAATAAGTGGCGATGCCGCGATAGACGATAAAAACATGAGTGTAGATAAGAAGGGTGTTTGGAAACAAAACCACCTGACAACTTTTGCCGGTCTCAAATGACCGCTTCGCAAGTACATTGCAAGAATGTAGCGTTCGACGAAGGTCATCCCTTATCGGGGAAAATTTTCCACTTGTGACAGGCGAGCCATCTCTTTCTTATCGCGCTGGATTTCCATAATTCGCGGCCACTCGTGACACACCAATTTTGATTGATGACGGAAAGAATATGAGGTGGGAGATGAGAGGGTGATAATAAAATAAACTACCACTCAAGATAATCATTCTCAACCGAATGCCCAATCAACGGTTGCATTCCTTCCGATTCCGAAGGAACAGCGTACCGTGCGCAAAACCAAGAGAAATCCTGAGTCACGAAAAATGAGAGGATTCGTCGCCTGCGAAAGTCCAAAAGCCAAGGCCACGAAACCTTCGGTTCATATTTACAACCCCATGCCTGACCGCATTCTGTTCCGTGCGAAAACCAAAGATACGCATGCCACAAATTTTTTGGCGCAGTGACCAACGGATACAAAGTGTAGATAAGCACCTGCACGTGATTAAATAATTACTAAGGTAACGCTTTCACTGTAGCAATCAATGCTTATCCGCTGTGGAAATCAGAGATGTGCAATTTTGTAGAAAGCCTGTGCTACTCAAACTGTAATTACTAGCAATTTACTGGATTCGAGTTTGTAGCAAAGAAGACTGGACGACATTGCAGTAAAAGGATGGATAGTCTTGGCTACATCTCGTTACAGGGAAACATGCGCTCGCACTATTAGCACCGATAATTAACAAAAACAAGCAAATTACGAATGCTGCATTGCTCAGTTTAACACGCGTCGTTACATCACGGTGTTCGACCCTGGATATAACTGCTCTACATAAACGAACGTCAGGTTTTTCCGCGTAGCGATAATTCATTAGGAAAAGGAACGATTAAGTGACGCGTAAGAACCATTACTGGAAAGAGACAACAGTGTGAGGAATATTGAATTCAAGGAAACAGATGTTCCATTGTCCCGTTTGATAGAAAACATAGGAAATTTGAAACGTCGCAACTATTCATCCTGTGAAGATTAAATTTTACAAAATTTCATCGATGAACAAATAATTAAGGGGGTACGTGGGTATTAGACAGCTAAAATCAACGGTTGCTTCTAGGGTAGATTGTAGAGATAGTAATAACTTAAACATTTGCTCTTTTAACAAATCTTTCTATAAGTTACCTCTTGACCTTTTTAGCTGCCAAATCAACAATTTTGCGAATTTTAATATAAGCCAAGCGGCATTTTATTCAGAAAAGATAGTAGTTTCGGAAAATGTAATAAAAAATCGAGTTTTCGACTGCCTAGTCCCCTTAAAGCCTGCCGCGGCGCGTTTACCTGCATTGGCCCGCCCGTTACTTTTTACGCTGTAACTCCCGCAATTTTTCAAATTTTTCAATGAAATCTTTTTTAAAATACTTCTAAGACTTGTGGCCATCATAAACGATCGAAAAAAAATCGAAAGACCACCAGTGACCACTCCTAAAACTAAGCAACGAATATTATAGATTGTAATGGCCCGCTCTGCGCAGCCAGTCGCGCACGTGGGAGCGCGGCTTAAGGGCCCATTTCGTTAAACGAACGAGATCGGGACGTTGAGCAATCGACCGCCGCGAGAATCGCCCGTAAGTATGTACAATTACGGTGTTGCAGCTGGGGCATATCCTTGAACGAATCCACGGGTACGTACGCGCACAATGCACGTGGGTACTTTCTAATGTCAGGAAGGAGAAAGGACTCACGACCTGGCTAATAAACGATTCTGATGTAAGCAAGGGACAGAAAAGAGTCACGAGCAACCACCGGGTTAGAAGGGATTACGGCCCAGGTGTACCGAGACCCAGGCAACGAGCCCGATACACGGAGATCTACGAGATCCTGGACACGAAAGGGCGATATCTTGCGATAAATCGTCACGAATTGTCGTGGCTGGTTCATGGAAATTCGTGTGATCGTGATTCGCCAAATGTCATATAACCGTTCGTTCACTTTTTGGCGGGCACTAGTGCGCAACAGTGTAAGCTACACGTTCCCATTCCCCATATGGATCGGTTGCCTTAACATTAACGACGTTTACCCGCACAAGTGTCAACAAGAGATATCCAAGAACCAAGAAATACAGAAGCTGTTAAGTGCAAGAAAATTATGAAGAATGAATCGTTAACATTACAACCTTATCTGCTTAGAGATCATCTCACGGCGTTGCTGCGGACTCGAAGCCGTAAATTCGTCAGACTTCCGGGCACCGTTCCCGTCGCACAATGGACCATACAACCAGGAAATATTCCTCATTCCTCCCCTTGTACCTCCCATTCCGTAACCACGAAGTTATCCCGGATCGCCGTTGCGTTCTCTAAGTTTCAGTTCAGACGCAATCGGGCCGCAGTAATTTGCCGTGCTCAAGACGAAATTTCGCTTAACGACTCGTATCGACTACCCGGAAGGAAATAAAGGAAAACCACCTCGAAATTGTATATTAACCACCGTAAACGCACGTTATCGCTAATGCTAATGCACCTACCAACGCGTCATTTTCAGAACCTGCACCGTTGTTAAACGCATTCCTCGGTAAACGTGCATTCTAGCATTTGATGAACTGCCGTAGCCTACAGAGCCCCGACTTCCGGCACGCACGTGCGCCACGCGAGCGGTATCTCAAAAGAGCGCCGCGTTTATGATTCGATAGGCGGATCGATACCGTCACGGTGTCATTGGTGGTGCTTTTCTCTGGCCAGGCCTCGAGAGCACCGTTCCCAGCAACGGAACAGCTCCACGGGCCTCGAGTGCCATTTACGAACGTTTTACGGTTCCCGAAGTAAATCCTCGCGGAGACACGAGAATTACTTCGTTACAGGAAACTCGTTAATTTCAAGGCTCCGCTACCAAGGCGACAGTAAGCACGATCATGGAACGGTCACGTTTCGATGTTCCTCGAGGCTGAGTTCCCTTGTGCGGAGAAGAACCGTGGAGGGGAGGTGTTGTTCGATGGAAATGCACGAGGTCCTTCGAAAAGCGACTCGCGCAAATATGTTCGAGGACCAAGTAGGGATCCTTCCTAAAATCTCGAGTGATAATCTGACGAGGAACAGTAGGTACATGTAATGGCAGCGAATGCAGGTTCAAAGATTGGCGGATAATGACATGGTTAGTGGATAGGAAGAAAATTCGTCTAATCTAAAGCTCACTTATTTGCAGAAGCCCCAAGTTCCTGTCTCAAGCCACTTACCCGCCTATTTTAGATTAACTTTCTTCGACGCTACGTGCTTAGAATACTCGGGTGCCTCCGTTAAAAACGCGACTAACAAAAACATACTTAATATTCCAGAAGAAGCAAAATATGAACATACGCTATACAGACACGCTCGGGAATTATTTGCACAGCAATTTCAGTCAGAGAGAAAACAATCAACTTGGCATTCCGTCGATTTCAGACGCCCGCGAATGCACGCAAACACGCGGCAGATATACGAGGCGCAAATAAAGGGATTTCCCGAGTCGTGGGCGCTGCGGAACGGAACGCGCGAGTTCGTTTCCGCGTACGTCGCCAGGCTAGCCAGCAAAGTATCCGCAGAAAAGTCGGCATATCGGTCGGCGGGCAGTGAGTTATCATGATTTCGCGGTGTGACCGCCACTCGAGAATTAACAATGCTCCAAATGGTGATCGATAACGATCGGCCAACGGCTTCGGCAATCGTCGAAATGGATCTCGATTTTACTCCACGTCGAAAGTCCATCTGGTTGCGTAACGAAGCGCGAACATCGGCTGGCGTCGCGGGTGTCTAATCGCTCCGAAGCATGTTTACACGACCATGAATATGCTGCGACTGTATTTATGCAAAATAGATGTACTCACGTGCACCCTCGGCTGATTGAATTCAAGGCTTGATATAATGCGTCTGTCGGCGTTCCTCCTCTACGTCGAGAGGCTGAGGCTGAAGCTGAGCAGGAGAATGTGGTGGGCTGGATGTGTCAGCGTCTTGTTCGCATCCTCGATCGATCTTCCAAGGATCCAGCTTCCTCCCCGACGCGTTCGTAGCCACGATCAGAAACTACGGAACTGACCCCCCTTTCCTGTACTTTTATCGCGCGAGCACGGTAGCGTCGCCACAGATAATGGCTTTATCAGCGGATCCTGGAGCAGCCTCGGCCAGTGTCATGCGGTATGATTTATTGGCCAGCAGATCTGTGCACCTCCAGATCGAAAACCCGCGCGCAACTGATACCGCGGAACGATACAATGACAACTGGCTTCTGTTCCCCCGATCGAAACGCTCAATCGTCTATTGGGATTTCTCTTATCGCCGATGATAATCAGGATGCAACGACAGGTAGATGATAAAATTCGTCCTCGAGAGTCGGCTAAAAATGTTTCCTTCGGTCTCGACAGCTATCGCGGTAGGAAACCGCTCAATCCCAGCGCATGTGACACTTCGATACTCGCCCACGAACAAGAAGCTGATTTATCGATACCACGACGGCAATCCCCCCCGATGTACAGAAGGCGAAATGCTGATAGGGCTTTGTGGCTAGTGGCTTTGTCGCTGACGTTGCTGCATCCGTTGGTGTACTTAATTCCTCACTGTCAGTGAATACAATCTGCGATCTCTCCCTCTGAATCCCTCAAGAACCCCCAGTCTATGAAAGTTGCGATCTCCTCGGACCTTCTAACCTCTACCAATCCTTCCCCTTGATATCCCAAGCCACGAGGAAACTACACTCCTGAAGGTCTCACTTTGGAATCTTCCTATTCACCACCTTCCCCGAGCGCTCCAAGTCTCAGGAATTCTCGGCAAACTCTTCGCCTCTCCAACACCCCAGCAGTCTCTGCGAGATCCACCTTAGATCTTCGTCCACTCCGTTCTTCTCTACGTTCTCCAACCACCCAAGGGTCTGGCTCGGGTCTCACCGGAAGGATACCAACGTTTACGACGTGACAGTGCTCGCGACAAGCGATCTCGTGGAGTCGAAGGTGATCCTTACGGTACGGCGACAAACGTTGCACGACTGGCCGGGTTTTTTCGGCGCTACTCAGGTATATATATACGCGGCGTGATACAATGCCGGGCGTCCCGCTAGAATCGACGTCGCGACGCGTGGGAGGGGAGATATAGAGGCCGTCCTATTGCGTTCTATCGGTCGTGGTCTCGAAAACGGTCCCGCCGTAGCGTCCTTAGCATCGCGGCGATCGCGGGCAGACAGACGGGGCAGCCGCGATCCGCTCTGCTCCAAAGCGCCGATCTCGCGCTGTCTGCATTTCGCCAGCTCCCTTTCACCTTTCCTCCGTCTCCCTCTGTCCCGCCTGCTAGTCCTCTGCTCTCCAGCGGAGTCGCCGCGTGTCCCTCCACGAGCTACCCTCTCCAAGCGCGCCGATCTCCTCGCCGATCTTCTTTTCCGTCACACGCCCGTTCAAGCCCGATCCGCGGCGGTCCGCGAGCGTTGCGTAAGTGGTGCAAGCGGATGAATCACGAGTTTGGTCGCCCACCATCGCGGGCACAATGTTGATGGGAATTGGAAGAAGCGCGGGGGAGTTCGGGGCGCGTTCGCTTGGGGAGGGTAGATGTGGGGCTGGCACCGAGAGGAGTACTCTCGTAATCATCTTGATTATCGAAATTTAAATGCAGGGTAGTGGAATGTGGGTCAAGTGCAAGAAGTAGATAAAGCGGGGCGTTGCGGTATGGAGTAGCTTCAAGTGTTTTTGATGGGTACTCGATTGTACTCGTTTGTGTGTAAGTTATGGAAATATTCAAGCGCGAGGCGTGCAGATCGAATTAGTCATAAGGAATTAATAAACCGTGCGAGTTGCACCTCGCTTCTGCTCAAAGCTGTCCGATTTGCGCAAGAACTAGTATTTCCGGGATTTACAGATCTTTTCTTCGCGCTGATGCAAGTGGGATACGGTTTAATGCTGCTCCGTTGCCGCGGATAATTATTTATGATCGCTTGCAGTAACGAGACAGGGAATTTGCGGAACAAGGTTGTCTTTCCTGGTCGTTTTAACGGAGTATCGGAAGTCGTGTAACGTTGCACTGAAAATTCTATTTCGTTCACGCACGTTTTATCGCGAGATGTTGAATTTCTTCTTATCGGAATTCGCCGGCTTCACGAGTGGTACTTTACAGAGACGAATGAAACTAAGTTTTCTAATCTCGTAACGTGGAGTATATTTTCAGGTCAGTTAAAAAGATACCAATCTGTCGATTTGCAGAATTAACTCATGGCGATGGCTGAAGCCATTTTCGTTTTCACTCACTGGCTGCTCATTAGCATCCTTTCTCTCTCACGTCATTGTATTCTCTGACGATGGACCACGCACTTTCGATCACTCCGGAAATCTGACAAAGGGAGATAAAGATATTACCTTTCATACAGCTCGGAGGCATATTTCTTTTACATGAAAATAAGTGTAGCACAATAGGGAAAACTAAGAAACAGAAGAAATATAATTTCATTCCCTATTGAACACGGGAAAGTAGTCATGCAATCTGAAACAGACAAAATCGCTGGTCAGACTTCAAGAAAATCGATTGTAAAAGTATCTCGATGACGAAATCGATAGACGAACGACCGATATTGAAGTGAAAACGATTGCAATGCAATTTACGTTAAACATTGGCTAGCTTGTACTATCAGCTAAATTACAGATCGGGTTTTACATTTTGTTTTACAATCCACGACGGCGGGAAGCATAGTCGACGCTGATATTGCAAAATATTTTACACTACACGCGACAGTTGCTGCGCATAAAATCGCGGAATAAAACGAACTAACGATAACTAGTCGATAATTCCACGTTAAAGAATACATAGTACACTACTTCCTAAAGGCTGATAGAGTGGCGCACCCAGAGGAGGGGAGGGGCAAGAAGCCCTGGCACCCCCCAAAGAAGGGGCTTTGTAAAAAGAAAAGAAAACTGGATTTTATTCTTTAAATAAATTTTTATAATCATCTAATAAATTTTATTGAATTTGCATTAAATCAATTTTTCTTCAAAATATTTTTATCCGTTCAACTCGGCTCCCCTCCCCCCCCCCCCCCCGCAGATTAAATCCCAAGTGCGCCACAGGGCTGATGCAATTGCATCTATGGATGTCGATATCAGAAGACGAAACATTGTTTACATCTGACATCAAAATATAGTATCTTAGTGTTCCATCCTAATCGATATTTCACAATCATTTCGTTAATAGTTGTCGAAAGAAATCTATGTGTAAACTGATAAACTCCTACAACGCAGTACAGTTGGCCATTAATCTGTGAGCTGGCATCTTTATTCGAATTTTCCGTAATATCACTATTCTAACATTTACTTTACTCGAGAATGCTTCATGTACCTCCCTCGTTTCTTTGGAATTCTTGAACGATTTCTTTATAAAATACTTACAATCAGGTCGAAGCAGAAGGCATCCCTTATGGGCACTCACCATCAGAAATATCCAGAGGACGGCGATACCGATGTTTTTTACGAAAAGGAGTTTCGTAGCTGTTTCCCACATAGTTGTTGTCTCGATCAGCACAGGAATCAGTAGCATCATCGTGGTCATACTTATGGCAGTGAGAAGCCCGACTAGAGGAACCATTTGAGGGATTGCAATGCCTACCATCACTAAACTCACACAAAAAGTAAATAAGATACATTAAAACATTCCTATACAGTGCCTTAATTTTATGTGACTTTGGAGAAACCATCTACAGGTCCACTTCAGTACACACTACAAACTTCCGCTGAGATTAACTCCGCTTACTTGTTCCAACTATCTGAGCCAAGCGAAACGCGGCTTCAGAGTACTTGTGCGTCTTGTACGTCGATTCGATCATTGGCCATATTATCGAATGCGGAACGTAGTACGCTAACCCAAAAGAGAACAGCACAGACAGGCAAATAACTATCTTAATTGATTGCGCCAGACTGTAACAATATCAATAATCATTTTTAGTAAACACTTGAATGACTTCGCTAGTATGGTTTTTTTATTACACAACTAGCTTTACTACTCGGCTTCGCCCGAAATTTAGATTCTGATTTTATAAAAAAATTGTATTTATTTATTTATTTTTTGTGAAAATAGCCACATTCATCTGGATCAGCTAGGCATAACGAGCTGGTACACATTTCAAGACCCTAGACAGACAAACACATAAACACTTTCTGCTTTACATAGTAAGTTTAAAAGAAGCCGCAAGACGAGGAGACGGGAGTTACATTGTCGAAGTGGTTAAGGAGATCCTATAATATAAATAAATAATAAGAAGGATCGACATAAAAAAAGATTCTACAAGTTTAAAGATGCCTCCTTATATCTCAAAAGAGTTTAATCCAATATTAGCTACAGTTTTATCAAAACAAATCATAAATATCAGTTACTTTGGGGGCTGTTACACGAGCTCCGCCATGCGCAGTGTCCTGTCCCGAAACAATCGCGCCTCGCCATGAGAAGCTTGCTCGACAGTCGTGAAAACGATAACGAGGCTTTACCAGGACATGGGAACTCACACGAGACACTTTTGGCGTGCTGCATTCCGACCCTGATCGCGATAGTTAACACGCGCTCCCGGTGCGAAAAATTTAATCCATAAGCATCCACTCGTAGGGCAGGGGTTTTTAAATCATAAGCTGAAAGTGGCGAGCGCCCGATAGAACGTAGCGCCTGCATACATGCCTGTATACCTACAAGTAAAGATGCGAAGCTAATTTGCACGATAAGAAGCAATGTCGGGAGCACGTGTAAATAGTGATACTAGAATTCCACGAGACGCATGTACTCGGCCTACATAGGTACCAGATAAGTGGACAAATCGATGACGAATAAATCGACGTCTAATTCTTTCCAAGTATCACAAAGCTGTGGGGTGCAAAGCTGACGGACTCAAGCAGGCGCGTTTCGACAGTCGAGGTAGGAGTACCCCCGTGGAAGATCATTGCGAACGATCGCTTGTGTCTGACATTCTTGCTTGTAAAAACAAAGCACAAGAACTTGATCGATACAAGTAGTTTGGTGAACCAAAAGGAACTTCGTACAACTGTTTCTGATAAGACAAGAGGGATTTCGCTGTGCCATTCTTTCATTTCGTGGCGTTCCAACTATTCCACAAATTGCTCCCTCGATATTCTAGTAATCGATAACAGTTTCGTTGATAACGGCCTGGTTAATATCGCAATATACTGAGGCCGATGGTATCGTGATTCTTCCAGAATTTCGAGTTACCTAGCTCCCTTGATATTTTCATTCGGCGCATACGTACGATACTAAGAACTAAAGAAAAAAATTAATTTCAAGACCATCACCGTCGCTAATGGAAAATTACAGTAATGCTGCTGCGTGTGATTCTTTTCGATTAATCCCCCGTCGGTTCCCAGTAATTGGTTTCTAAGCCGGTCATATATCATTCACGCAACGCGAATGCGGATATTGAGTCACAACAACGGGACTGCACAAACAACGGGGATAATAAAAATCGCATTATTTTTAAATGCAACATTTGGCTACTTTGTGCGCCCAGAACGGATTAGTGGAAGCCTGGTAATCCTATGTAATTTATATCAGAAAAGAGCGCAGGGACTTCAGCGCCATGAAAATCCTTAATCCCGGGGATATCGATTCGAGACTACTTGGCGATCTCTCGATTAAAATCATGAATACACGGGACTTATACGCGACGATCTATCTGAGTATGCGACGAGACGATTGCGGATAGGTATAATAGAATGTACAGAGTGGTGCATCTTCGTGAAAACTATTAGTACCGTGATAAGATTCTTCTTTCATTTACATACAGAGTGACAGTCGAAGGAGAACTGAAAGCTGATACCTGTGTGAAAATAAATCTTAAGATTCACCATGACATTTTGTAGCGTAAAGTATCTCTCGTTAAGATCTGCCTTTGATCGTAATCGATTTCCAGGGAACACGGGCAGTCCATGAAGCACGGGTTAATACCGCGCATGGGTTGGCATTATAGTATTAATTAAAAGCGATACTGTCTATTTGATGAGCTCCGATTACGACAATACAGGGAGCTGGTCTCTAAGATAGTAGAGGATGAACTTCTCCTTTGATTACCTCTGACGCAATAAAAAATATCGACACGGTTGTTATCTAAATATTATTATCAGACCACGTGTTTAATTTGGCGTTGGAGGCGAATCACGTGGTGGACACATTGTTTAGTTACTTTCCATTGTACTAATTTTCGATTATCGATATTCGATTATCGAAGATATCGATTAGCTGCTGTTACAATCGACAGCCCACTGTTGCCGGAATGCACTGTATCGTGGCGGGCTTAAACGTTACTCCTATCGAAACGCATAATTTTCATGGTATTTTTTACCCGGAGCAAATAAATTATGTATGATTGCGTTTAGTTTATAATTGCTTGTTGCGTGATTGAGTGCCTGAGGCAAAATTGCGAGAGATGTGTATTTAGTGGAAGGCATCTTTAAATTAAAGTGGCGTTACCGAATAGTACAAACAAATGGGTTGGTTATTATTTTTAGAGAAACAAAGGGGAGATAGGTGGGGGTAATAGCCACCAGTAGTCTTCAGCAGTTAATTAATTTCAGTTTGTGTGAAATCTCTGAAAGAGGTATAAAGTCTGTCATAAATTACAGGAAACTGATTCATCTACAGAATGTCACGATTATGAATAAAATTATGATTCTTGGAAATAAGTTTCTGAAAATCCCTGTTACAAAGCACCGTAAACTGGGGGAACAATGACATGTTTTGTGACATTTTGTTATGTAATATAAAAATTAACATTTTTACATTAGCTTTAATCCTATTATAACATCGCATCTTTTGTGATTGTAGTACAAGTGTCAAAATGCATCAAATTTTTGTCCTTTTCCTTCTTTAATACAAGTAAGTACAATGTTACCCCAGTTTACGGTACACTTTATACGGATTATGTGTTTTCCTCGTTAAAGTAATCTGCCGTGTTACCATTCTTTTCCGATTACGTGGAGCAAACAGCGCCTCTTTTATTATCGTTAAGACAACAAAGCTGTACATGGAGAAAAATGTGGATGCACTTTAGTCCACACGTTCCAATCTTATCAATTCCTAAGGCGGGATAACCAGTGCGCGGTATTTCTTCGCATTCCATTCAATCAATATCATCTGGAAGTCGGTATCTCGAAATATGCACACAGTACAGCCTGCATTCCCGTGAAACTGTTGCACTGCATACAGTGAAATGCATGCAAGCGAACAGAGAAAATATTTTCTAGCTGCGAATGCACTCGTTAGTGAACTCTATCTACCGTTAACTATGTCCTCCCAAAAGATTGCATTCGCAATGTGGAATTGAACGATACTTTCGCTCAAATCAACCAAACTGAAATGCAACAAGGACATACTCAACCAAACAGTGGCGCACCCAGAGTGGCAGCCAAGGGTCCCTGACACCCAGAGATGGACAAAAAATTATTTAAAATAAAAATTTCGTGCACGAAATTTTTCTCTGCTGACACCCCACAAAGAAAAGGGAAAAGGATATTAATGTATCCACGACTGAAGTGATTTAAGAGCTTTGTAAAAAGAAAAGAAAACAGGATTTTATCCTTTAAATAAATTTGTGTAATCACCTAACGAATTTCCTTGAATCTGCATTAAAAATATCTTTGTCCCTTCAACTCTGCTCTACCCATTAAATCCCGAGTGCACTACTGCAACCAGGTAAAGGCAGAAAATTCTAAATTCAAACTTCCTCCTTGTCAAGATAAATGTACCTCGCTGCTTCCTCCAAAAATCAACATCATCGAGAAACGATATTCCTGCAAACAGATTTTAACAAGTAACAACTCCATCGCACCGCTCACGCAACATGATCGTTCATTTCACGAGGTGGTCGAAAGAAGCAGCGGGGATCTGGAAACAGGACTGGTCCACTCACGGATCCACGATGGGCAAATTCTTGATAACAGTGTCGCAAGTATTGATGGAGTACTTGTTGTAGCCTAAGAATCCGAACACCGTGTACAAGCACGTATTGAACAGCATGTTCAACGTTATCAGCAGCGGTAGGTGGCGAGGATGCTTCATCGTGTTCTCCAGCGGCAGGCACACGGTAGCGTTGTGCATAGCAAAGAGGAAGAGGCTGCAGTACATCGGCACCGGCAGCGGGTTCGTGAAGGCCTGCAGCCTTCCAGGATTAGGGAAATCGTCGAGGAGGTAATAGACGGTGACGCAGAGCCCGAGGAACATGAAGACGAAACCAATCATGGAGAACGGCGCCAAGTACTTTAGGTTGGGTATGAAGCCAAGAGCACAGGCGAAAGGGAACAGGGCCAATATGTAAATCCGCACGTCCATCGCGAGGCCAGAAAAGAACTCGATCACCTGAGGGAAACACATGGTCCGAGTGTCGATTCGCAATGGTGCAACCGTGACAAGAGTTCAGGTTTGGCAATTTCAGAAAATGTCGATACTTAGTGTACGCGAAGGTCTTCACTCGGACATTAATTTCACGAAGCAGTAAGAAGCGCTTTTCAGCCATATTCGAGAAAATCGACTTTGAAAAATTCTGACGCAACTCGAAATTAATGTCCGAAATTAATGAACCTTCGCGTACACTAAGTATCAAAATTTTCTGAATGATTGCGAAACCTGAAGTTCTCCTTGTAAGATCGATGGATAGTGGTTGTAATCTGATCGATATAAGTGTATTAGTACCGAAAGGAATTCGTTGATAATGATCGCTATTGCGTAATTGAAATGATTCTGCTGGTCAACGGGTTAATTAATTTTCATTATCTTTAGTAAGAAATTAATGTCTAAAGTCTCGCATCGACGCCTACGTAATCGACGCGTTTCAGACCAGAAAATCTGCATTAAGGTTCAGTGCGCCGTTGAAATTTTGAAAATCTAAAGTATCTACCATTTTTCACCACTCCGAGATAAGCCTGGGTGAAACAACGGCTGAGCTAAGTAACGAAAGAGCGATCAATTTTGTTCGTTGGTACCGAGGACTTTAATCCACCGAAACGACGATATTTAAATCTGCCGTTTACGAAAGTGGCGGCCGCGCCTGGGAGCGTTAAGCGAGACATTATTATGCATTCCGAAAGTGGTTTCGTAAATGCAGTGAGAATAAGAGTGCGACCGCGACGTCCTTTCGATGCGCATCGACGAATCGATCGACGCAAGAACCATTCGAAGGAGGAAAAGCAAGTGCCAATCGCGTAATTAGCGACGGAAAGTTTCGGCCACGATTCACGATGAAACTTGAACCACTCGTGTAATTACATTCCGTTCCAACTGAACATTCGTGTTACGTTTGATAAAATAAAAAGAACCATGTCCACACAAAGGGACGCTTTTCATGCCGAATCAGGTTTCTTAAGGGGTATTTGCGTAATTTATGCATGTGAGTAATTTATATACCTATAAAAAAAAGATTTTTTGAAACCTGAAATCCGCAAGTACCCCTTAATGGCGAGAATATTCTTATCGATATGTGTGTAATATCCTTGATCGTCGTTCGTTTCGTCGATACTCGGAGAAAAATTAATTTGGCCACCTAAATGCGTCGGTGGAAAATAATGGGCGTACGAGTTGTTTCTCACTTGCTGACAAGAGGTGGACACGTAAAGTATGTACACGACTGCAGTTTGGAACTGGATGAAGCAGACGACGATGTTGGTAAATACACCGAAGATTTTCCCGTACTTTCGAATCCCTTCTGGACCACTCTGCAAGGAAACCGTCGCGGTTTGGGCAAGATCCAGCGCCGGTATGCGATTACGCCTGCATAACACCTGAGAGCATCGCACCTGCATTCAAAGAACTCGTTCTCAGACGTGGTGCTGGCACGGCTGTTACCTCACCGTCGCGACCCTCTTTAAGTCCACGGCTTTGTAAACACTCCCTCGTTCTTGAAAATATAACAATATTTCGACAAAAGGAAGTATTCCTTTTCTACCCCTTTATCGTCTTTGTCACTTCTCCATGTAATTCAGCTATTTATCTTGTGCACCACAGTAAGGGATGACACCCTCTTTGATGCTGAACATTTCCCAAGAGTATAATCAGAGTTAATATGAATTCTTTTGCTGGCTATGGAATATAACAAAATTGGATAATAAATGAGTGACAGGAAAATCATGTAACGAAAGTTGAGGAAACTTTTTTCTATCGTTTTTAAAGTAGTACTGTCTGTACTGGATGAATATAGTGAAAATAATAAAATGAAAAGAGTTTGAGTTTTACACTTTGAATTTTTGAAAAAACATGTCATCTGACGCGATAAATGTTTCACTTTCACAATCGTATTTGCCAAAGCTTCAAATGCAATTGTTTCTTTCTTTCTCGTTACCTGCTATTTACTTTCATTGCATTTTATGTTCTTTTTTGTTTATTTTCTATCTAGGTACTCTTTCTTTTTTCCTTTAGTTTGTTAATTTTTGTTTATCTACTTTTATGTATTACCTCCTTATGTACGTCCTCTACTGGTTTTCTATATTCTCTACGTACCGCAGGGTTTTCCCCCTATATATAAATAAATAAATATAAAAGTGAAATTGATTTTCAATTTTGTACTTAATTATGAGTATGATTTTACAATGACAGCAACGGCATCCAAGAAGAATACGAATTACAAAGTGCTCGGGCGAGGTGTTTGTTCTAGTTGACACGATAAATAAAAAATGACAAACTCGTCGTAAAGTAATTAACCGTTAATGCCTTGATTGCATTTAGCTTAGACTGTATCGTGCGTTTCTGTGTATTAATCCCACGTGTCGTCGATTTTTAGGCAGTTCTGTGCTTCTGGAAAATAATTGCAGGGTTCGCGCAATGATTTAGAGACAGTTACATCGCGCAAAATGATAAAAATCTTAGGCCAGCTTTAGTTATGGAATACACTCATACACCACGAACTGCTCGCGAGATTTCGCGCGTTTTATAAGTCGTTAGATAAGGATGAATCGTAACGTCTCGTTTCGTCAAGTTTCGACAAAAAAGACACGTGTCAGTTACTATGTGCAGAATTTTAAAATTTTC
Source organism: Andrena hattorfiana (assembly GCA_944738655.2). Lineage (NCBI taxonomy): Eukaryota > Metazoa > Arthropoda > Insecta > Hymenoptera > Andrenidae > Andrena > Andrena hattorfiana. The sequence goes on from OX122894.2 coordinate 1,606,834, forward strand.
GATCAGTTTGCTGAACTCTAAAGAAATGTGTCAATGTACTAGTCGAAGCGTACCAAATGTAAGGAAGTCATAACGCCCAATGCGGGAGTATCGAATACAACACTGGGCATCCCTCGCCGTCTTGGAAGGCGAGGCCCAGTAGGATGCATAAGGTGTACAATGTAACCAACGCTCGAGGAAGGCCGATGACGTCAGGGTCACGACGAGGGTTCGAGAGGCTGCGTCGAAAGGACGAAGGCATTCGTTTCGACGGCCCGGTGTAGTACGGATCGACGAGTTAGGCTTATTTGGCTTATTCGCTTACACAAAATACTTCGAGATGTTTATCATTCGAAAATAATACTTTCGCGCAATGGTAATTTTGTAACTCCATGATTTTTCATCCAAAATGCAATTTTCAGAAGACCAAAAATGTCTCACCGAAAGGATCAATTATTATTGGTGGATTCCGTTCCATCGTGCTTCCGATAGTTCTCGCGCGATTACACAACACCTTGCGCAACCGTGCGGTTTAATTGCTACAAAACTCTCGAAGTAACTGTCTTTCTCTCTATTACTTTTTCCCGTTACGCGTCCTGGGTCTACCCACCAGCACCACCACCGTGTGAGCGCACAATAGGCCTATAATGACACTGGAAATCACTGCCATCACGTAACCAGCTCTTTTGAATCCGTTCGGCAAGAAAAGGATCCCGTTGCCAATCGAGCACTTCAGAAGGTGCACCATCGCGGCGAGGTCTCTGAAAAGAATTTTGCAATTCGGAACGATGCAATACATAGCAGAGAATATTGCTTCTGTTTTTTTCCGTAATCTGTCTAAGTAGATGTCGTCCTACATCCCACAGAACCTTGAAATTCAGATTCCATTTGTCACGCGAACGCATACGAATTTCTACAATTCGGTAGAGCAGCAGAATTTAGTAAAAAACTAAATGTCACGCGGAGTTCTAACTTGAATACCACTCTAATGTCCACCAGCAAGTACTCTGAATCGTCTGTGTCCATAAAGAAGTCACGTCACGTGTGTGATGTTCCCGGGAACCTCTTCTTATTTCCCATGTCGCTAGTTTTCGATGATATCTACATTGTTGACGAAATTTGCGTGAACCGTCTACAGTGGGCCACCTTGTACACTATGCCTTGCTTGAAACATTCAGAGCATGTCTTCAGATTACCATACTGTTGAGATTTCCACGTCTTTACGAGTCCCTCTCGTTTTCATTCCCGACCCACCATGTACAGTGGCAGCCAGAAGAAAGTTGAGAAATGCCATTTTTAAGTACGTGTACAAGTCAGATTAACACTGGATACCTATTCACACATCATAACGGCGTCGCTATCTTGCGCAATCTTTAACGCCACCTCATATAAACTCTGCCCACCCCACGTGACACCTTTCCTTTTCATTAAACCACTCCATTCATGTTATCGTTCGCATTCTAAACTTTCCATCGACCATCCTTGCGTAATTGAGACCCCCCCACCCGGTTGCTGCGTACGCTTCCCTTGCGAGCCAAGTCGCAAAAAGCTACCGCCTTTCGATTGTCTATCAAGGAGGCACATTGAAATACCAACTGATCTTGAAAAGAAACGAGGAAAAGCATGAAAAGGAGCGTAGATTCCTACGAAGTAAGCGGCCCAGGAGGACGATGCGCGGCAGGATCGTAATCCTCTTCTTCGTTTCCATCCGCGGGTTCCGCGTTTTTCGCGTTTCTGGACCTGCGTCATGGGGAAGGAATGCAGAGGCAAATAAATGGGGTTTCGAAGCGGGTCGTGGCGGAGCCTCACTTGTCGGCCATATCACGAGTTCCGAGAAACTGTGCAAGGTCCCTTCCCCTCCTTCCTCCTTGAATGAAATATCCGGAAGCTTCGTTCCTGGACTCCCAACGATGCGTGACAGGTGAAGGCAGCTGAATTTTAATTGGCGACCTTGCGCAATGACGTACAGCACCTGGCAAGTGCCGTAGTCTGACCTGAGGCCGATCTAGCTGCGAACGTCAGCGCTGCACGGTGGGTAATAGCCGCTGGAAAGCATACGGTGAATTCATCTAGGCACACTCGAATGGTACGAGGTTCGAAACAGGGTGGTTGGTGAAAGAGAACAGAGGAAGTACTCTCGTTTGCTTCTCCTTTAACGGTTTCTTCGTTTTATAGAATCAGGTGCACTAGTGTCTCTCAATTTAATAGCAGTTTTTGAATGTCTGATTGGTCTTTTATAATTATTACTGCTTTGGATTAGGATGATAGAAGAAATATTTGGGAGTGTAAATTGCAAGATGTTTGGTGCAATGCTTTCTTTCTCTTGTAGGACTTTGTGGTACTATTAGCAGCAGATTTGGCGCAATATGTATTTCAGCAGTGGAGTTTCTGGGTCCTTGGTTGATTCGTCAGCTGTGGACGTTGGAGTGTATAATTCTTTTTGCGAGATATCTGCACTAACGAGCTTCAGCTACCATGCATTTATATGAGATGAAATATTTATTATCTGGGAGCATACCGTTTACTTTGTAAAATTCATGAAGCGAATTTAGCGACCTAAATGAGATGAATGATAAATGCTCTCGGTAATAAGTGATGAGTAATGGACTCAAAATTATCAATTTAGATGCAACGTCGATAGTAATAACACGTTATGCATGAGAGGCTGAATCTCAGTTTCGTTAAATGGGTAGAATAATTACTCACGTATTTGATTACTGAACTATAGAACTGGATAACCTTAATGAATATGTAAACATACGAAATACACGTGACACGACGAAGTGAGTAACAGTATTTATATGGTTTGAAGGTGGTCGACACGAACAGCCCTTAATCTAAAAAATGTAAGTGCGAATGGCATTGATAAGATCTGAGTTTTTGCAAGAATAAAAAGAATATATCAAAAGAAGTGTATAACGAGTTATAGAAAGATGTATTGAAGTAGGTTTTCCTATACGCGACTGGACGCAACGTCGAGAATCTCAAGGCCGATTTTCTCGAAAATGAAGCGTAACATCGACAAATTTTATTCCTTTTTCTCGACTTATTTACTTGTTACAAGTCGAAAAGGAACAGTAACTTTTTTTTACTTTGAATTTCTCAACACTGCGTCCAGATGCGTATAGGAAAATACCCCAACACATCTTTCTATAACTGAATTGAACTTCACCCTCTACGGTCACAAATTCATTTCTACTCGAAATAGAAAAAAGAAACAAAGAAACTTGACGAGCAATTCCCAAGGATCCGTCTGCACACTTGCACCTGGAAAAACGAAGCAGCCAAGAAAGCTTCCCCTCGAGAATCGGGAAACAGAAATCACTCTGGCTAAGTGGTATCGTATTTATTAACCGAGTCACATTATCGCAGATATCGTTACACAGATTCGTCTGTACATTAAACTAACTTTTAAATAATTTCACGTCGTCGTTACCGTATATATACATGTTACAAATGGTTGATCGAGGCGTGTCGATAATAAAAACAAAGGTCGATGAACCCGAGCGCGGGCCGACTTGTAAACCTAGGACCAAGTATCGTATCGTATAATACAACGGCGATAAAGAAAGAAAAAAAGAAGAAACGAAACGACGGGAGAAACAACGGCGCCCATCGAGGGAAAAGAAAAAGGAAGCTGCCGCCTATCGGCGCGGTCCGCCTCGACGCTCTCGTTCGCTCTCCTCCTCTCGCAGTCGTTAATTAATAACGTATAAAAATAATAGCCTCCAGTCGGCACGCACAGGAAGTCCGCCGGCTGTTACACACCGAACAATCGTCCAAACACTGTCTCTGAGCATTTTCTGTTTCTATTCTCGCGATCGCGTCCGCGCGGTCCGTTTCACGCGCCGCGCGCGGCGACGGCTGAACGAGGAGAAGGATACCGTCGCGGGCTCGCGCGCCCACGGCCCTCGATTTTGGTTTGCTATCCGCGTAAAAAATATTTTAGGCACTAAAATAATAATAATAGTAATAATAATTACGATAAGTAAAGTCCGTCAGTCCTATGAGTTCGGCTAAGTTAATCACATGTTTCGCGCGGTTAATATTTATATCATACGAACTAGGATCACAGGTTTAGCTCTGTGATTAGACGCGTACGCTGCCGATGTTCTCCCGGCCGTCAACCCCCTAAAACCCCCCTCCCTCCCCGCCCGTGTAACCCTCACTTTTATAAATAACGAAAATTGGTTGAAGCAAGGAACTGTGTGGTACGTAGCGTATCGTCGAGTCACCGTAACAACACCTTTCACGATCGCCAATACAGTCGGAACGAAGTCGATCGATTTCTGTCAGCCCTTGACACAGAGTGCCTCCGCACTAGTTCGTCTCTAGCGCTCCAGGAGGAAGAGTGGGGGAAGTGGCCTTTAACGATCAATCGACTTTGCTCCGACTATAATGGAAGCCTGTGATCTCACAACGTGGTGCGCCCTAACGAATACGATCATGTAGTAAAAACGATTCTCGCTTTTCAATCCTCTTTTCTCACGTGTAAAGAGTCTAGTTCTGCGTTAGTCACGGGTTTGTCTTAATTGTAAATGTCTGGGACCTTACGAAGATTCGAAAGATTCCGAGGGTCTGAGATACTTTGAAATAATTAAATAATTGTCTTCTATGGAAGATAATTGTCTTCATTATATTCGAGTTTAGACGTAATGCGAATATTTGGGGATTTTAATTCGGATAGATTAGTAAGTCGAGTAATCATCTCGGTTTTCAAGGTATTTATCAATTCTGTAAAACTTCGAAATTTAATAGGGTTATCGCAGAGTCAATGCTATCTCGAAATCCTTCGAAAGCTCTGAAAATTCCACAGACTTACGAGCATTCTCGTCGCTTCGATTTCTACCCCGACTCGATGATGGGAAAGTCTGACTTTATTGAATTCCAAGACTGATGAACGCCCGATACCGCGCGGCGAGTAATATTGTCCAAGACACATTTCCGTGCCATCACCCGTGATATGTGTGATTCTAGAAAAGCTTTTCGACGATCTATCCATGAATTGCAACCTCCTCTTTCGCACTGTTCATTTTCTCGTGATTTCGCGCCCAGTATTTGGTACTCGTCGACAAAATCTCTCGAGGGTTGTGACGCTCTCTCTGTTTCTCTTCTCTACGAATGTTCGATGCAAGTCCCCCACATCGCACACGCACACAATAAATAAATTATATTAATTACCACGCACGTTCAAACGAAAGGTACAAATGGTACATTGGAATACGAAATTGTGGCTCGAATTCGCAGAATGGAATGTGCTAGTGGTCGTGATATCGTCTAACGTTCATTCTCGTTAACCCCTTCGTGCAAAATTACGAAAAAAGATAAAACCGCTGAAACATTTAAGTAAATCGAAGTTTCATTTTTTCTTCGTCGAAAATTAAACATTCGTGCAAAAACGCAGATAAAAAATATCGCCAATACAGTATTCCAAACAGGAAAAATAAAAGAAAATGTGTATAACGTCAAAATTTTTCTAAAATAAGTATAAATGTAAAAGAAAATTGCTCCAAATATTTCGCAATCAAAGTATCTCAAAATCATTTTCAGAATCTCTCAATATCTTCTTTAAAACGCCCCATAAACCCAATCCAGCACGAAAAGATTAATAGAATTAACTGAACCGCTACAAAAGTTAAGAACAGATTCACTCGCGGTATTCATAACTCTATTCGAAAATATTCGACGATGACAAGACAATTTTTTATATCAGCAGATAGGTACAGTCTTAAGATATAAAGATAAAAATCTAAAATCCGCTGAAACGTACACCTCAGAAACTTCGTTAACAGTCGATTGTAAATCACAAAAGGAAAAAAAAAAGAAATGCTCTTTACCGAACCAGTATCAAGTAATAGAAAGTTTGTAATACAAACTCATCCTTGAAGTTGCTTGTAAAATAATGCATCAGTTGCTTTGTATATCAATGCTGCCTGGGGAAATGTATTTGATTGAACTATAAAAATCGTTCAAAGTGGTCACTTCTAAAATACGAATGGTACTGTTCGAGCAATACTTGAGGTTCCAAAATTTTGTACTAAGAGAATACCAGAGTTGAGGCAATATTTGTTCGATTACAGCAGCAACAAATGCAACTGGCCACTCATGGCTTCTGACGATGCTAACCCCACCATTCTTCTATATTTTATGGCAGGAGGAACATGTCAATGATCTTAACTAGCCAGTTAATTTTGTTCCAACTATAATAAGCGCCACACATAATTACACAGAGACTTTATCAAAGCAGAGCATTTTTTTGACCGTTGCTAAAGATTGTATATTGCAACTTCGACTTAACACGTGTCATAAATTACAGTATACAATTATATTTCAACCTAATACTTATGAAATAAACGAAAGTTTATACGAATAAATGCAGCAACACGTGTACTTAATACATAAATAATCCTCAACTCTGAAGAATAATCCTATACGCGGATAAAACTGGGTCTTCTTGTTATTTTAAGGGCTTCATAAATGCACAATGAATTGTTACGAAATGCAAATTACTGAGGAATCATAAATGATGGAAACGCATAAAATTACAGTTTCCACTTTCAAATGTCAAGGAGATGCCTCGAAAACTGCGGTTCACGGTGATTGCTGTGGTTAGAAAATTTTTCACGGAAGCCGCGAGTGCCCCGCGTCTGCGAAAGAAAAATAAATTATACGAAAAGAAACTTCGCGGACATCCTTTCGCGTGAAATGATTGAAAATCTGCGCGTGCTCGTCAAATATTTAAAAAGTTGTACTTTAAAGAAAGTTCAATTCTGTCTCTCGATCGATACTGAAAATGAACACACGGCGGTGTACCACGGTATAGTTATCAATTTTTCGCGTGCAAAACACACATCGTACCCGACACAACTTAATCACGATTAATTTTCTGTTCTGTCGGTCGTTAAATCGACGATGCTTAATAAAGGGCAATTCCACAGTGCGCGAGACGCGGAAATTAGAGCTTGACCGATCTGTTGCGCACAGTCGATCTGCGCGATGAAAATGCAGCTGAAATGCAAAATGAAGAAGTGAGACGATGGTGACAGAGAGATGATACGATAGGCTGCTGCGAAAATAGCTCACACACATGCGTTCTCTTCGCTCGTCCATTCCTGTTTACGTCAAAGAATCTTGGCATTTCAAGTTTCCTATCACTTCTCGACCTGCCATCTTTTTATCAAACATTTACTTGATAAAGAATAAAGATAAAAATAAGAGACCAAATTCTTTAATGTCTGCAATTAGTTTGCGACGTTTGAAAGAAAAAGGTGCATCTTTTTTCACACGAGTGTTCGAAATTCTATTTAATACAAACTTTCCGCTCGGATACCTCTATAAAATTCCACGTAAGCCCATTTCGAACTACCGGAGGAACTTCCAACGACCACTTGAAGGCCAAAAGCTAACAAACCACCCAAAATTCAATATCCTTCTGAAATCCCCGCCCCAGGAAGTTTCAAAATTCACGTTTACTGTCGCCTCCACTCATGCGCAATGATCGTAACAGCCAGAAGATACCGCGAATCGATGGTAAATATACAACGTTCGACAGCAGTAGTACACGCTAATCATTAACCCCACCATTCATGCAAATAAAAAACCATGAAATTCGAGCCTTCAAGTGTCGATCGTTCCCCACCATAAATACTGATCTATCAGCAGGAAAAGAAGGAGGAACAGAAAGTACCAAGATCCTCTATCCAACCTGCCAAAGAATGACAAGTTTCACACGGTTCAGCTCTCGTTCGAGATCGGATGACATTCGAGGGAATCGCACTCGGCGAGTGCCTCTCCGCGACGGAGAGAGAACTCGTCAGTTAGGAGACTTTCGGGCAGCATGGCCGTGGAATCTATGCTATCGAAGTAGCGATGCGGCCAGACAGAGCTCTGGCGGAACCGCCTGGTCGGCGAGCCGATGATGAACTCCACCCTGGTGGAACCGGTCACCGACGAGGTCTCTTGGTTCAGCGAGTCCGGGTACAAGGAGGAGTCGCTGTGCCGGAAGCTACCGTTCGTCGAGCACCAGGAGCTCGGTGGTTCGGAGCAGCCCTGAAAAGACACCGTCATCGATTAGCGTTGCGTGGCCAGCCACTGCCGCTCCTGGACGGGAATTCGACATTTCAGAGACTCGTGGCGTGTAGGCTTTTGTACTCGACTGCGTTTCACGTGGCGATTCCTCCCGAGGCAAAGTACACACACAAAAAAAATACCCCACAATGATCAGTGCTCGTATACGTTCTCTGGTACTTTACATGGTACTAAGGGCTACTAATGGTGCTGCTAGTTCTCATGGAAACGTGACGACCAAACGGTGAAGTTGGATTCTCTATGGAGATCGCTTGAGATCTGATACAAATGCAGTGACGATCAAGAATTCGGTATTGCAATGGCGATGGGAAGCTTGCGGGTTTGTATCTTGGGGAAGGATCGATCTATGCATTTCTGGATGCACAAGGTGTTTCCAAGTTACTGGAGGTGTTGAAATACTGGAATTATTATTTCAGATGAATTGATTCTGTGATTATTTGACATTCGTGTGGTGGAAGAATGTTTTGTGATTGATGTAATTTCAGGCATCGAAGCCTGGAATTAGAAAATGGTACAGGATTATTCGATCTAGTTTTAGATTGAAGAGCTTGCATGTTGTAGTTGGTGAGAGAAAATGAACTTTTGCTCGTCACTGCAGATTTCAGCACTATCGATTGGGGCTCTACGTATGCGTCTTAAAGTACGTTTTGCATCGTAAATCGGTGATTAATTCATAGTGACACGTAGCACTGGACGTGAGATGGACAATGAACCGCAAGGCCAAGCAGGTAAGCGTGTGGTCGATTCATTTTCCTTTACATCAATCATTATAAGTGCGACTCCGAGCCACGTCATGGCTCTCGAGGCTGTGTCCGCATACAAGCAACGCTAGCAAAATAAGATCAAACATCAGCAAATGAAGAGAGCAAACAAACTGGAAAAGATTAATGGAGGTCCAAAAAACAAGAGAGCTCCGATATGCGCGATGGAGATTTACGGTAATGTTTCACGTGCGTGCCGAGTAAATATCTCGTTCCTCCTTTTTTAATCCGTGAATTCGTCGGTTGCAACAAAAGTAATGGCACGACGGAGGAGTGTAGATAGTGAAAGGGTAACGGACGTGAGGATAGTCGAAGGGAGAAATTTTATCCCCCCGCGTTCGCCTCGCGGCGAACGATCTGTCGAATTTTCTGAATCACTGTATCAGAAGTAATTACGGAATTTAAGATATTAATAATGATTTAAATCTTCTCCCGTTTGATATACACGTTTCACATTCTCGTGAAAGTTAATTGCTTCATCCTGCAAGCGTATCGTTGAAGGAGTTTGAATAAAATTAAATCGAACGTTCAGAAAATTCGACGGGGATTCTTGGTACCCACATGCATCTTCTACTGCAAGTAAATGTAACACTACCATAGTATGAAAGTAAAAATAGATATTTAGGGTCCTGATTAATACTGCGGGGAAGAAATTGTTTAACTGTGCAGGACAGTTGCAATTAGTATGTCCTTTTTGGTACTCTTTTCTTGGAAAACTTCAGATACTCCTACAGTCAGATTAAGGACAACTGGCTGCTTAAGAACACTGACACAGCCATTCTCAGCCACTGTCTTCGGCAGACAGAAAGTGCAAACTTTTCATCCCTCGAACAAAACGGCTTACGAGTTATAGAGGTGATCTTAAGCAGCCCACTGACTTTATTCAAAAAACAACACAACGTCAGGAGAATCAGACTAAATTTTCCAATGCTCGTCGCGTCTCAGGGTGGAGAAGCCCTGCTTAAGTCTGGGAGTTAATGGGAACAGGGGATGCATTCAAACATATGCTACTGTGAGGACCAGCTTCGACAACTCCTAAGGGAAGGCTCACTACGGGTGCGTGCGCATGCCAAACTCCAGGTGAGAGGGTCTACTGACATGTCACTACTGACCAAGGGATGTGTGAAAAAGAAAGAAGGAAAACCAGGATGAAAAAAAAAGAACAAACCAGAGACAGGCTCATAGCTCACCACATCCAGGAAGAAGCATCGAAGCAAATGATAATAAAAGAAGCATAACTTACGAGAAAAACCGGCGGCACGCGAGAAGGGGCCATTTTCTTTATTGGACCGCCGGGGACGGGCTCGAACGCACGCTCGCCTGCGCTCCAGATCAGACATTTCGGTAGTGGATCGTCGGGCGATTCGTCGGTTTTTAAGACAAGTGTCGGTCGAGTGTCTCTCTGTGTGCGTCAGAGTTTGAATAACGTCTGCAGGGATGATGGTGTCAACATGAGGAGATGAGGTTGATCAGAAACGTGTCCCATCTCTCGCGAGAGTTGCCGCGTCGTGTGAACGGGCGAGGGACAACCGAGGAATCAGGAACCGCGTCAGATGACAACGAAGATGGTGTACCGAAGTATATCGGGAGGCGGATAGAAGTATGACGCGATTAGAAAGGGGAATCGGTCGCGGTAAAAGTTCGTTGCGCTGTGTAACGCGAATTAATGGGGGACGATATAATTAGGACTAGCGAATGGTTGGGCCGATGTGAGGAGGATCGTATGGGTTCGACTGTAAGTAGCTCCGGTAGCGGATGTTTCCTCGTTTTGTTTAACCGGGTAACGTACGGTGAGCACAAGTCAGCGTGTCGAGACGGGAACAGAGATAGAGAGAGAGAGAGAGAAATAGAGAATCACGGTGTCGGTTGAGGCGTGGAGGAGGATGGGCTCGAGTCGGGGTAGGGCTGAGCGCAATTAGAAGCAGCAGATTATCCCTATATAAGAGCGACTATCGGCCGTCCTTGGAGAAGAGGAGGTACTGGTGGTTCGCTCTACTGGATCGGGCCGCTGGACAACGACGGCTTCAGCCAGTTGCTCCAAAAGTATTGCTTTGCGGGTCGTACCTTGCCGTTCTCGTTATCAACGGACGTCGACGCGCGGGCCAGGCTGTAGGAACGGCGCGCAGGAGCGGGCGGTCGCCGAGGAGGCGTCGTCCCCGGGGATGGGGACGTGCCGAGGTTGTTAGACTCCAGCGAGTCGCGGGCGCGGGACAGCGAGGAGGATTTGTTTAAGGAGTCTCGGCTGGAATTGTTACGCGGCAGGGACCTGTTCAGGGACTCCCTGTTCGTCTCCTTGCTGTTTCCGTTCCCGTTACTGTTGCCGCCACTGCCGTTGTTACTGTTCCTCGTCAGGCTTTTGTTGCCCAGCGAGTCCCTGTTCGAGTCGCGCGGCCTCGACAGGGACTTGCCACCGTGACTGTCGCGACTAGAATCACGCGGAGGTCTCGTTAACGATTTCAACGACTCTCTGCTGTCGTTCCTGCCGTGGCTGGGCGGCCTCGGCGCCGTCGCCTTCGCCGTGGCGCCGGGTAATGGTATACGACTAGGACGCCGTCGGGGCGACGGTTTCACCTCGACGGCCTGGTGGTGGTCTCGAGCCGATTCCGTGCTGCTGCCCGGCTCGAGACCGTTCTGCTCGCATCTAGCCTGCTCCGCGTCCGCCTCCGGATCCGCTTCCGTCGGCGGCCGCTGCTGTTGCTTCTCCAGCACGCGAACGCGCGCCTTCGTGCCCTCCAGCTCGATGTTCCTCTCCTCCAGCTGCAACAGTCATCGAAATGCCAGGCTATGCACTAGGTGTTCCCGAAATTATGCCACGCAGTGGAATGTGGGAATCACTTGTACTAAAAGAGCGGTGGGACTAAAGCCGGGGATCCACCTGGAAGCTAAACTGAGCTAAACTAAGCTATGTTATGCTATGCTATGTCTGGCTGCGCTATAAAACAGAAAACATACCGCAGCTTAGTTTAGCTTTTGGTGGAAACAGTCCCGTAAGCATATACTAAAACTAATTTTTTTAAAACTTAGCATTGCATAGCTTAGCTCAGCTTTCAGTTGAATCCCCGACTTGAAAGCTGTTGCGTCTTTTTATGCACCAGTGTACTTAAAATTGAAAATATAGAATTTCTGATGTCTGTAATGCTAGAGACATAGATCCCTTTTAGTAGAAGGAATTTGCATGCGATGATAATTTTAGAACACTTTCGGGAGTAGACAGAATTTGGATAAGGGCTTCTTGGCTAGAATCCAGCTTATAAGTTGATGAATTTAAAGAATCAATAATATTAATACAATAGTCTATGATAACTTTGGTGCATTTTAAACTGCCCCACTAGTATTCGCTATGGCAATTGCATCCTTAAATTTCCACTTTATAATATAAATTACCTGGAATCGTAGGTCATCGTTCTCCTCGCGCGCCTTATCCAGCCGCTCGGAAAGGGTTTCCGTACTTTTCTCTACATCGTCTAACCTCTTTTGTAGGACCTGTAATTAGCCACAGTATTCTATGAAATCGTTCTTGCAAACATCGAAACAGCTATCAGGAACGTCATAACTCTATCGCAAAAAAAAAAAAAAACAGAATCCCCAAGTATGTAATATCCTTCCCCAAAGAAAAGCAGCATAAGACGCAGCCTCGTTAACTGACCTGATTATGGACGGTAGTAGTGATTAAATGCCGCTGCAGCTCGAGGGGGGAGTGTTCACGGAGGATGGCAGCGATCTTGTTGGCGTCGACGTCCTTAACGTGCGCCACCCTGGCGGGCGACACGAGGATGGAGTCCAACGCTCCCAGTCTCGCCCTTCTCTCGTTCACGCCCGCCTCGACGTTGATGTCGCGCAGCTCCTCGTTGTGAGCGGTGACATCCAACAGGACGTTCTTCTCGATGGTCCTTGTCCGAAAGCGACTCTTATGGGCCTTCGTGGACGCCGCCACCGAGGCGAACGCCGACGACTTGCTCTTAATATTACTAACGGTATTGCTCTTCGGCGATGAGACGACGGGCAACGCGGTCACGATCGGTTGCAACCGTTGCGCCCCTGGCGCGAGGATATCCGAGGAAGTATCGTTCAGTCCGGCCCTCAGCCTATCCTCCAGGCCCGTCTTCAGCGCGGACAGGGCAGCCAGCTCCGACTGCAGCTCCTGCGCCCTGGCTCGACTGGATATAGTCTCAGCCTCGAGCTCGGCCACCTTATCCAGCAGCTGCTCCTTCTCTCTTCTCAGCGTTATCACCTGAGAATCCCTGTTCTCCTCCGTGGTAATCGGCGACGTCCTCTCGCCGTCCAGGCACGTCACCTTCCTCACGGCGTCCAGGATGTCCGTGGACGCCAGATCTTCCGGCGCCACGCTCTCTAGTCTACCTTGCAGGCACTCCACCTCCTCTCTCAGCCGTATCCCTTTCCGATGGATCACGTCCAGGAGGTTCCATAGCTCGTCCTCCGCCTCGTCGAGGACACCCGGCCGAGGGCTGCTCGGCCTGGGCGCTATGGCCGTCGAGGCGCTGTCCTTGGAGGACGTCTCCGTGCTGAAGCCCGAGTCCTGGACGGTGGCGCTGCAGTTCTTGGTCCCGCCACTGTGCGAGTTGCTGCGACTCCTGGGCAATGAGGACGACGAGGACTCGCCCCCTTCCCGCGGTATCCGCCGTCTAACCTTGCCTGGCTCCCATTCGTTGATCCGCCTCGATGGGCTGGAGAGCGGCCGGGGGATATGCGAGTTCTGGGTGCACGAGGACGATATTACGGACGCTCCCGCGGACGCCGTCGCGGCCATCTTGTGCCGGAGGTTTGGGAACGTCTCGATGACGAGGTCCCGGAACTCGAGAAGGGCGCCGACCTCATTCTGCAGCTCTTGCAGGGCCACCAACGACTTGGCCTGCTCGCTTATCAAATAGTGAAAGGGGCCTGGACGTAGGGGCATGCAATCCATGCCACCGCCGCTGCTGCTGTTACCGCCGCTTCCGCTACCACCGACGCTACCGACCACGCCTTCCGTTGACCCACCGCCGCTGCCACACTGAAACAACCCCATAGCAGCGATTGTTAGATAGCTGTGCTAATACAAGCCGCTGGAAAGCGACCGGCACGCTTCGCTACGCGACAATTTGCTTAACGTACGGTGCACAGGGCTAGCCGATGCCAGTAGTTGCGACACGATCGCGGATCGTTGCTAGCCTCTCGGCGGGGAATACTGTTGCGCTATCATCGCGTGCTGTCGGGAGCGCAGACATTACCAAGTAGGAAATTAGCGTTGATCGAGGAGCAACTGCCTCGGAATGTTCTGACAGCGTAAATCTACGAAGTGTCAGGTCCTGCGAAGCCCCCGACAGCCCGCGACGACGCGACAATCGCAACACAGATACTGACAACAGAGCTGTAGCCACGGAACTGCATAAACGTCGGGGAGAAACGGGCACTTTCTTCGGCGAAAATGACACGTCTCGAGGCGGATCGCGCGCCAGGCTCGCGGAGCGCAAAACGCGCGTGGCAGGTGTTGCCAGCGCGCGAAACGTGCCTCGTTGTCCGCTTGTTTCGCCTCCCCGTCGCCTTTTACGTGACGAGCTGCCGCGACGCAAGCAACACGCGAAACGACACCGATAATCTCTGTGATTTATTACATTCGAAAGTACAATTTCTTTTGCTCGCCCTTCCTTTCTCAAAATCCTTTATCGCGCGACGATCGATTTGTCGCGTTGCTCTCAACGATCGATTTGTCGCGTTGCTCTCAACGATTCCGATTAATGTCTCGAGGTGGTTGAAACTTTATTCGACTTTCATTTACGACAGAGAAACTAATTAATTTCTTTGTTTCGCCCGTGCTCTGAGAATGCATTCACAAGATCCCCAATTTTCACTGGCGTAGAAAGCAAAGAATCAATTAAACCCGGCAATAGGAGAACGGAACGAGAACTATACGCGCTCCTTCGGGTCTTTGAATTCTAATGGGAAGAATATGCTTAGGGGTAATGACTTTTGTAACGAGTCGAATTATTCGATAAGTTTCTCCTTTTCTTTTTCTAATTAGCCTTAAGCCTCAAGTGTCCGGCATAACACCTGCAGGTAGAAACTGAAGTAATCCTCTATACGTGGCCAAATGTTTCCACGATTTCTACAGGAAACTTAATTATTTATACCGCACTTCATGGTTACAATGTGCTACTTTACATCTGTGTATCAGTCTCCCTGTCTATACGTCACATTCTTACAGAATTATAATTAAATGCAAAGCTTCAATTGTACCTCCGCAAACTCCTCGCCCCGACACTTTCCACATCCATCCACTAAATGTCCCCAGTATAAACCTCAACCTTTCAGCAATAAGCGCGCCTCTTCGCCCAGAAGGCACAAGAAAGGCACAGACACCGAAGGATTAAAACGGGTGATGCAATCCAGCGACTACGCGAACCGTACGCTGCATCTGACACATAATTACTGTGCGAAATAAAGTGTTGCCCGCGGTCTGTCGCTTATCCGGCCAATCTGGAAACGGTGAGACACGCGGCGGGCCGGCCGTGTTTCATCAGTTTTCGCCTCCACGAAAGAGAAGTCGAAACGGAGGGAAAGATACAGTCGGCGCGGTGAAGCATCTGCGGCCAATTAATCACGGCGGGCTGGAAAAGTCCGCGTTTCACGTGTGCAGGTTGCCGTTGCTTCGCGGCGAGTAATTGGTATGCACCTAAGTCGTACGGAGAGCGCTGAAAAACAACGTGTCCGAGTACGCGCGATGAGAATAAAGCGACGAGAATCAGGTTATTGGGGCCTAATATCCGTCCGTTTCTCTTACGAGACTAACCAACCGGTACCGAACGCTCGGGTCTCGTCGCGCTAGAGACGTTGCGCCGGGCCTGCGCATCGAAAGAGACTTTGATCGATACGAATGATGGATTGGAAAATGAGAGTGCGTGCACGATGGACGATCTAAGAATCATTCGTCTTCGGTGGTGGTCGATTGAAATCGATGGTGATCGAGGGATTCGGTATGTAACTTCGGCGTTACGAAGGTCATGAAATTAACCCTAGAACAACATTGTGGAAGGGGGCCTCGAAAAATGTTCTCTACAAAAGTGTCAACGGGCGCTAGGATATTAATCTTCCATTCCCAAATTTCGACTTTCTTACTATCAACAAAAACCATATGCTGTAAATATCTTCTCTGAAGATGCCCATAGAGAAATACAAAAGATTTTTTCGGAAACCTTAAGGGGATTTTGAAATATTCAAATTTCACAGAGTCGTTCTAGGGTTAGGCTGATGTTTTAGGCAATTTTGTAATAGTAATTGTACAGAAGTATCTTTCTACTGTGGGAGTTATACGACTGCAGGTGACGAATGAAAGATTCAGGTGAGTACAGTTTCATTCGTGACACTCGGAGAAACTCTGGGTTATTAGAAAGACGACAAGAGGCAGGACTAGAATCGATTATTACATTCCGATGCAGAAAGCAGAGATCTCTGAGCAGAGTTTTTTCATTGCCAATTTGTGGGATATGGACTGACAAACCTAACGACATCGAAGGTTTGAAGACTCGTCGAAAGTTCCGAGATCTATTAGGCTTCATAACACTTTTTAGCTTCGAAGATTTTATATATTTATTGTGTATTCGATGCGATTCGAAGTCCATCAGCAATTTCTGCGTCGAGCGTTTCTGCATCGTGATGCACAGCACGACAATGTAGTCGTGCGGCAAAGCAGGAAAGTAAGAGAAAACGGGGCTTTTGTGTCAAAGTATCTCCTTCGT
This sequence comes from Andrena hattorfiana, assembly GCA_944738655.2. Classification (NCBI taxonomy): domain Eukaryota; kingdom Metazoa; phylum Arthropoda; class Insecta; order Hymenoptera; family Andrenidae; genus Andrena; species Andrena hattorfiana. The sequence continues at coordinate 1,623,395 of OX122894.2, forward strand.
AATGATTCCTGCGTCGAGGGAAGAACACCAGAGACGACGAAACGTAAAGTCTCTGTTACAGATGTCATAGAGAGCCAAGAGAGACTCTACGTTTCCTTTTGGTGGCTATGGAGAACGTTGCCTGTATAAAGGCTGCGTACCCCGTCTTTTCCAAAGCATGGTAGGCTTAATGTGGGTATTAATGTGTCACGAATACGCTCCAATTCTCGCACCTTTGGGAGCAAATAATGGGACAACTGTGACATCTAAATACATATCTGGTTTCCAAGGAACGATCCCAAACTGTGAAATATAAAAATGATGAAGCTTTGGGGTATATAAATGGATTCCTGATAAATAATACTCCATTTCTTTTCCTACTTAAACATACTCTAAAAGGAGCAAAGGAGAGCAACCTTGATGACTGATTTGAACAAGTCAATACGCAATCGTTATGCCTATATCATTACGAAAGAGCAGCCACTTGATCTAGTTTCGACTATAATTAGGTATATTACAAAACAGTAATGCCCGAATAATTACTTCTATCAGGTAAAACTTCTCTTTTTAATAAAACCAGCCTACTACATATTCAAATGAGAGAACCCGATAGTACCTCAGAAAAATACAGAAACAGTTAATTACGAATCTGCGTTATACTATGTACACCGAGTTTCTCTAAATCCACGGGACACGTTGCACTCGTTTCCTCCCACTTGGGAAAGGAAGAAAAACCTTTCCCCGCCGGTTGAAATTAATAAGAACGAACAGCGTATCCTGCCTAACCGGCCATTACGGTGTTGAATCTCGGCGCGGGACGAAACACACGAAATAATTGTTCAATTACACATTTGCACGGGACCGGGTACGAAGGCAGAGGAAAAAGGTCGACAAACTTTCACCGAGGTGAAACCTTTATATTTAAGCAAACACTGAAGGGCTGTGATTAAACGATTACTGCATTACCACCCCTCAATTACCCGTGTAATAGACACGCGGACTATTCATTAGGTCGACTGCTGTGCAATTGTTCCACGTAGACTATCGGGAGCTAAATAAATTGCCACTTGGGAAAAAAAGTTTACACTGTAATCGTGCGATTATATCGCTTAATATAGCCGCTTATAATTTTTCCTCGATTCAGGGATATTTTTTTATTTATTTATTTTCCGCTCTGTATTGGTGTACAGTATTGAGGAGAGTAATGTCGCGTTGGTAGTTACTTCGAATTTGTTATGATGCAGTGAAACGAAGTCCTCGAATCGATATTCATTTTTCCAGTTTTCAAAAGGGAAATGCATGCTCGTCCGGTTTTATGCAAGAGCTACAGTATCGAGGGAATATCTTCCACGTGGAACGCGTTAATTCCTCTTTCGCAAATGAACGAGGCGCTTGCTAATTAGTATCAGACCGCGCTGAAGTATTACTAATATCGCGAGCAGGCAACAGCCGCAACTGTGCCGGATAAAAACGGTTGGGGTAATTTGTAGATTTCGCCCAAGATGAGTTGTGCAAGGTAGTGCAGCCTAGTGTAAGAGAACGAGGGAATGTGTCTGGTGATTTTTAAGAGAAGATGGAATTTTTCTGATTAAAAATGAAGAATGAGGAATATTGATTCCTATTGTGAGGCTTCGTTTCGTTTAGAATTATAAATGAGAATGTTAAGATAAATTGCTTTAAAAAGGAATAAATTAACTGGGAATACACGAAGGAACAAATTTATCATTATACTTTCAATTTTGTTTTACACTTAACTTTCACATTTTCAAAAGTAACATGTATTGGTTCAGTCGTTTAGATATTTTAGTGAGTATATGCAGAAATAGTTCGAAAATAATGATAGACAGAAGTCTGAGAATCACTGTTCCCTCTGTCAGTCTCGTAAGGTTCGAGAAACGAGTAGGATGGCAAGGCTGCTCGTAGGCAACTGATGCGCAACTTCCGTTTCGATGACATTTCCTACGGCTTTCCAAGTCAGGCGTCAACTGGTGACTTCAGAGCCTTCGCATTTACACTTCGAGCGACTAAATCACGACCAATTTGTCCAGGAATTTTCAAGAGTACTTGCCACTTGATGATTACTATACGAAAGACTAGATCCAAGCAAAATGTGAATTGTTAAATTTAAAAAATGTCAAATTTAATTCTCCTACTATCTAGGAGCGTCTAGTATATTTATAAGTAATCAATTCGAAGTACACTCGAGTATATTACAAACAGAGATTCAGTGGAGGAGTAGCATGGCGATCAGGAGCATGCAAGCGTTTGATGGCAGAGAGAAACGATGGGCAAAAACAACGCCGAGCGTAACTCAAGGAACTCGAGGAACACTCGACCCTGAATGAGATCAACGATCGAGTTCAGTGTCAGATCGCTGGAAAAAGAAAACGGGGTGGGCTGGGAGGAGGGACGGACATCGTGTCTAACCCGTCACGCGCGCCTGGAAATGAGAGTAGTTGCTTAGTCTACCCTGCAAAAGCTAGGATTTCCTGATCTCCCGTCGGCCTTTACAGTATAAACACTATAAACCAAGCGGGTGGACTTTCCTTTCGTCTGCTCCAGCCATGAATCTCTCCCTTAAACCCACTGATGGCATATTTTAAAACACCATTGTTGGGCACTAAATTCAGGTACCCACGTGTATTCTTTTGAAGACGTTTGAGTAATCCTATCTGCCACTTGCAAGAAATATTCATAGCCTTGGGACCATTTTTTATTCTCAGCTAATGAATTATAAAATCGCAGAGGATATCAGAAGAAATGGAAATGGAGCTTGCAATGAAATACTACATACACACTGAATGTCACAAAATTATTTCGTGTTGCTTTGTTTGCTCAGAACAGAATGGCCTTTCGATTGACTAAAGCAGAACTGACGTCAGTCAAAAACACCGTCGTGAAACCGAGTGAAAACGTGCAATGCCTGCATCGCATTTCATATGAAATCGACGATACGATATTAGTATCCAATCAGTAGACGTTGCATAATCGACGGGGGATCTTTCGATTATTTTATTTCTGCACCGGCCGCGGATATAAGGTATCGAAAAATCGCGCGGTAAACGATATGAACAATAATATGGTCAGCGATTTAGCATTCGAGCCACGTCTAGAGGAAGAGCGTCGCTAAGCCGCCTCGGAAGTCATGATTTATACTGTTCATAGGTTTACATTGCATTCTCGTTTCTGTATACCGTAATTCTTCTACAACGTATGAAAGAAACATTAGAAAATCGTTGCTCCGTGGAGAGAAGAACATATTCAGCGAGGTGAAATTTCTCCAACTTTTATCTTTAATAAAAATGCGCAGTGTTTCTTCCACTGTGGTGTTTTATAGGCTCGAGAAAAAACGTGGATGAAAGCTACGGCCATTCTCTAGAATACATATAGAAACTTTAACAAACAGGCTAACTCAAAGATAATAGAATGATGCAAAGATCGTACTTGTTGGAACGATTTTACTACAATTTCTATGCAAATTAAAATCAAAGTAAGATTCTCTACAATCTCCATAAATAATTGGAGGCTTCGAAAACGCTATTATTCCAAGAGTATCACTAATATCTCTCCTTTAATTTACTTTCAGAATAATTATTTGTACAATAGAAACTACATTTTCTTGAATATTTATATATACTATTCCAGAAGTGGGCAAAATTTAAATTTAAATAAAATTTCGAATAACGAATAAAATTTTATTTATTAACCTAATCCTTTAGATACATTAAAATTAAATTTCCTCGTTAATACCAGACACCATGGATGTCCACAGCGGTGCAATGTGGCAAGGAATTACGAAAACGGCCTGTACTTCGGTGCCGTGACTCACGGTGAGAAAAATTGTGACCAAGTGACCGACAGGATTTCAACGGTTGCCCAACATTTGACTTTTCTCAGCTGGGTCACCTGGTTGCGGCATTTAAAAGCCTCTTTCGCCGTGTTGTAATTTCCCTGGAAGCATAATGCGTCCCAGTTGAGGAAACGGATCCCACCTTCGCCAGTCGGCGATGATTCATGCCAGTGGTAGACAGACAGTGTCGTTTCCTACACGAGCGTTGTTAAAACAGCCAATAACTCCTACATCTATATTCCCCGCTGGTTAATTTCATTCCACAGGACTGGCAAACTTTCCTTTTTGTTTGGAATTGGATATTGCTATTGAGTACCGGATATGTGCACATGAAAACAATGGTAAATTAACTTCAAACTCGTTGGTAAGGATTTTCCGATTACAGGATACCAAAATCAGTTGTAATTGATCCAGACCACACACCTATCTATAAAGACTGTGACTATTGCATTTTTCGCGACCTCTTCTGGGTTTAATCTTACAGTAGGTGCTTTCATCTGGACCTCTGAACCGAAAAATTAGTTCTATTGATGCTAGAGAAACACTATCCTAGTGGCGACGATGTTGAAATCACAACACAAGTCACTTAGAGCCCCATCTTAACCATTAAGACTAAAGAATTGAGGAGTTGAAATGGAAAATTATGTAAGTGTCAGAAGTGAAAATTTTCAGCATTTTCTTTTCAACCACAGGGACTTTGGTACTCATAACTTCAGTTCTATTTTGCGACAGCCCGAGAAACTAAAATAAATGATTTGCCACCGTATCCAGCATGGAGTTTACATTCTTTCCCACTAAAAAAATCATTTTTTATTTCTTTGGCACTTACACCGTTTATCATTTTAACTCTTTAATCGTTAAAGTTGAATCAAAGAAAATTCAAGCAACCAAATGCACATCCTCCACGTTGATACTCCAATCAGAATATTCATCGTCCTTCACCAGAGAGCAACTTATTCCCCATGACTTTTCCGTGCAAGGCTAGATCCCCATCCACGGCAGAGCCCGACACCGTCGATATCCGTGTTTTCCCATAAAATTTACCAGCACGTTCCCGCCATTGTTCCCCCTGAAATGGCCACGCCGTCGTTCCTTAAACGACTCTCGTTAGACGCCGCGCGAAGGAGGACGATCAGGAGTAAATTCTTGCGCGATGCCGGGCCACAATGCGGCGGCTGGTGCTTGAAAGGAGCAGGAGTGAACCCCCCCGACGAATTACACGGCGAGGGAAGCCATTCCAGGATCGAGATATCGGATCGATTCGTCGGGAATTTACGAACGGGCCAGCAAACGGGGCAATCTTCGCGGACGATCTACGGATAAACTCGCCGTTACCGTTTTCGTCGGCGATTTGCTCTATCGGCGTCCTCAGGTGCAAGGAGTCTATTGTTCCACTTAAGGACGGTTTATTTTCGAGCACGTGCTCCCGCGGGGAATACCAACCAGCGGGCGCCTTTTTTGGAGCGCGTCACGGGCTTTAATGAAATAATAAAGGGCCGTGCTATGCTGGAACATGTACATTCGTAGTAGGTGGGTGACAAGGCATTGAGAACAATTTTTAGGTGTACATAGTAAGTAGTTTGGAAGATTTTTATTGTTCTATCTCCACTCTCGATGTGGAGATTTGAATGAAGTACAACACCCTTTCCCGTCAATTCCAAAATGAGTAGGAACTCAAAAGCATAGTTGGTGGAACAGGTAACTTATTAAGTATTTTGTACCAAAGTACATTCCGTCTGTCTAATCAAGCAACTATCAAAAACATCAACTTTCCTTCTTCACTTCCTATTGGTCCTCAACTTCCGCCCTAACTTCGGCAAGTATCTCAGTACTACTGTATAGGCGGGAGGGACACTAAAAGAGGCAAGCGCGAGAAGGAACGCCCGCAGCGTTTCAAGAGGCGTCGATGCTTATCGCGTGGCTTTTCTTTTCACCCCAGGAAATAAGGCCCTGGACAAGGCCTATCCCCCCAGCCACGGAGCACGGTAATCATCCGCATAATAATCCTCCACGTCGGGCGCGCGCGTGTGTCACTCCTATAAGGAGCGAGCTGGTGCCTACGCGCTCGTTCCGCCGTCTTCACCGATCCTTTGTGCCTATTTCCCGTACGACGAGGAAAGAGGGAAGGGAAGAGGATCCTGTCCGCCTCCACGTGCCGCGGACTCTTCGCTTATCCCGCCTGTGTTCGTGTAATTCAATAGGCTGGGCATCGTTCGATGTGATTCCGCGCGCAAGTGTGCAGCGTTCGAAGCCAAAGTAATGTTCCTGAGCTGTTTCAACTCTAATTTTCTTGTTCTTCCAGTGGACTGACGGGGCTTGGCTGCAAGTACGATTCGCCTTCGCCTTCTCTAGTCTAACGTCTTCTTCGTGCCAATTTTCTATACCAAATTCGATTTCACGACGTTCCGCGGACCTGCCAAAATGTCTCAGCCATGGATCCTTTTCTTACATGATTTTTATTATTCGATCGTCTTGGATCATGTCCAGCTTATCAACCACGTGGTCATTATATAGTTAATTCATTTCATATCAAGTCTGATGTATTCTACAACGAAATTAGAAACCCTCGTTATCAGAAATAAAATGTATATTACTCCTCTGAAATTTCACTAAGTGTCCATAAAACCATCTAAAGTTACTATATCCCTTTTGACTAACACCTCAGTTAAGACATCAACCAAATACACCCATCGAATTTTTACCCCAACCCTCAGTACTCACCTAACACTACACAGAACACATCCAAAAGTTTGTACATTCTACAAGCAGCAATCCAAAGCTTCAACCATATCAGCTTCCCAAGTACGAATACTAACACTACCGGTGCTAAATGTACCCACCAGCCAAAGTGTTACAAGCCACCACACTCAGACTTCTTCCTAAACACGCGTGCATCCGTTTCAAGTCCAGGGACCACCCACGAACTCGCACGACGCCGCGCTAATCGAACCAACGTCCAAGTCAATTAAGCCCGACTTCTCGTTAGCATCCACTCGGCTGGAACATTTATCTTAATGTCTGGTGCCGCGACGTCCCCAGAACGGCCGTTGCGAGAGAGGCCAGCCTGGCCAGGGGCCGACCTATCGCGGCGGCTTCCGCCAGGTAAGCGATACGCCGATTCGCACCCGGGGAAGGCTGCGCGCCACGTTCTGCCCGCGGCACGAGCTGCAGAAGAGGTGGCCTCGCGTCTCAAGGACACTGCTTAATGCATCAAGGTCCGCGTCCACACGAACAGGGACCCGCTGCGCGTCGCTGTGCTCCAGACAGGCCACCGCGTATGTGCGATGGTTCGGGCTCGCTCCGTGGCCAGTTCCCATTCGAGTCGAACGGCAGCCGTCCCCCAACCCTTTACGACCGCGCATTATAATATCGGCGGAGGGAAAAGGACGTTTATGGGGAATCGAGGGAGGCCCGTTTACGATGAATCGCGCGCCGCTCGAGCTGACCACGAGACGCGGGCGCAATTTCATTAGGCCCCGACGTCCCCTTTGTGCGTCGCCGACTGAGGCGGGCAGGTGTTTACTGCTTCGCTGCTTTGGGTCGCGTTCGATGTTTGTATTTCAGTTGGCAGCAATGGGTAGACAACGGCGAGGAATTTGAATATTGGGGAAGATTCCTTTTGAAGATGGAAGTCGGGCGTGTACGTGGATTCCTTGGGGAAACGCGGAGAAATGAGGGTGATGTTCCAGTCATATTGGTTCGGTGGGAGCTCGAAAGATTTATTTAAGAACACATTAGTGTAATATATGAAGTATATACATAGCTTGGTCCAGTGGCGCGCTCAGGATTTAATCTTGAGTCGAGGAACCGAGTTGAACGGACAGAAATGTTTTCAAGAAAAATGTATTCAATGCAAATTCAATAAAATTCATTAGGTGTTTGTAAAACTTTATTTAAAGAATAAAATCCAGTTTGTACCCTCTGGGTACGCCACTGCCTTGGTCCATTAAATTCCACTTCTTGTAAGAGTCAGTACCTATTTTTCATTAAACCGAATGAACTGTGTAATTTGCAATCTTGTGAATGGACTCGAGGGAAATCGTCTGTAAAAACAGAGCCACAATGTAGCTTTAGATCGCAGTAGATTCAAAGGAACAACTATTGCGCAACCATTGTTACCGAGGGGCATGAAATTATACAGTGCGGTTTCCTCCCAGACGTTGCCGCGAATTAATCACCGTTCACTCGCGGAGAAACATCGTGAAATGGATAACGTTCGAGTGCTTGTGAGCGATCCTACGCGCGGGTCTACACGTACCACTTCAAGTTCATGGCTCTTTGAGGAAATTATCAGCCGGACCATCTACAGTCAACAATATGTGGGTGCCAGCATGACGAGGCAAGAGAAAGGCCGTGTTAAAGTTCGCGCAAGGATCACCTTGATGAACTTGTTACGAGGTAACCATAAAACACGCGTCTTGCACAACACCATAGGCTGAACGCGGTGCGTGATTTTTACCATTTTTACTGGCGCGTTCATCACTCTGCTCTTTTTTCTCCTTTCAGAGTTCCTCGCGCGAAGCCTCGCGTTACCTGGCCGTGCGAAGGAAACGAAATTTCTTAATTTTCCACGAAGCAGCATGCCAATTACGAACCTCTTTTTATGATTAATGCCGCACACCTACGGAACGCGTCCAGAATATTTGCTGCAAGCCGGTTCGAGATTTATACCGCAATGTTTCTAGAATTCTATTCGCTGAGAGTAAGATTGGACTTTTCCTGGCGTTGAAGGGGAAAATAATGAATTTTTAGTAAAAGGACATTCTTTTTTATCAGGAGTAGCATAGCTTGAATACCTGTGCGATACTAGTTTAGTTGATGCATCGTTTGTAATATACTAATACAATGGTGAATTATGAACTGCCTGCAGTCACTTATAATAAATATAAAAATTCGTCAACGGTTATACGATTTAAATCGAAACAGAAAGTTGTATTCGTATGCGGGTCAAGGCGAAGAGTAATGGGGTTTCTGATACATCTACGGAATGATCGGCAACTAGGAAGCAGTTTCTATGCAAGACCCGCGAAAATTTCACCAAACTTTCTCACGCGACTTATTCCCACGAGCTTATCACCGTCACATAAATCACGTTCCTTTTACCTATTTTATAAATTCGATCGGAAAGGAGTTAGATCGTAATACTTCCAGAACGGAAGATGATTTACCGAGGAATTCGAGAGAAACTTGATGAAGTACCAGTCAACAGCCATACAAACTCAAACAATTCACAACACAAGCAACAGTATTAAGGGGTTTACGTCATTCTGAACGCTCGAAACAGCACCAAATTGGACGAGTGTTTTATGATACTACGAGGTAGAAAATTTGTTTTCATTTATTTTCTAATTCCGCCCCAAAAAATTCTGAAACTTACATTATGATTTTCCGGCCTTCAAGGTAACCCTTTAAGGAGTTGTACTTACAATTAGTCAGGAGGCCGAAAAGAGGCGAATGTTTGTAATTTTTTTTTGAAAAAGCGGAAGCATATATTTTTACAGAACTTTTTACACTTAAAAGAGCAACATTTAAAGAATACTTGGTAATTTTTTGTACAAAAATATTTATGTTTATAATAAAAAATACGACATCCAAGAAGCCTTTTTAAAAACGATGAGCAAGATATCTCAAAAACTACTACACCAATCTTTCTGAAACTTTGTGGGCTTATTTTTTAAGCACCTCTTGTATTCCAATTTAAATCATTTATCTAACTAATTCGTCACATTTGCACGCTTCTTTAAGGATTCATCCCCACCGCGAAGTATCTCCCCGCACCGACAGCCCAACGATCCACATTGTTCGCGATACGATCGCTGTCAAGGTGGAGACGCTTTTCGCCGGCATGAAAACGAAGCCCGCCGCCGGCGTTTAATTACACCGTCACATTAATCACACCCACGAGTTGCGTAAAGCCGACGCAACGTTCGCGTCGATGCCCGAGATCCTCTGTTTTCCAATTACGCCCCGACGCCGGCGGAATATAATAAGCCGAAGCAGATCGAGACAAATGCCGCCCATTAAGTTATTTCGCCTCGAAGCTCTTGACCTTCGACATTCGATGGAATGCTCCCTTGCCGCGGGAGGACGATGATCCTGAAACGCGCAGGCCTTGACCCAAGGCGCCATCCTACTTGCCGCGGAGTAGTCCGTTTCGTCCAACTTCTGACAAATGGGAGGGATCCTGGTGTACGAGACGTTCGGGATACGGTTCTGGTAGCAGGGCGAAGAGGAACGCACGGTCGGACCACTCGGACCAAGTGTTGCTACCGACTAGTCGGCTGGGAAGATGATGGAGACGCTTTAGAAATCAGGATTCCCCTGGATAGCTCTGCGCTATGAAGATATATTGATGATAGAGGAGATGTCTAAGTGCATCCGAGCTAAAGCCACTCATTTAGCAGAGGCGTGTGTTCGTAGCTTCGCAGCTCGAGGTAGCGTTTGTGCCAAGTGCTCCGGAACCTACCTTCATGTCATTTGAAAGACACGAAGCTCTAGCACCCTGCTCTTGTTAAACCGAGTATCGCCGGTCGATCGGGCCGACACCGATGTTTCTAAGTGGAAAAATCTCGCAAAGTAACCGATATGTCTGTTCCCTCTTAGTAACACGTCAGTTCCCAATCGTCTTAGAGTCGTGTGCAGCTGAAGCTTCGAACGAGGCACTTGGCTGCATGTCCAGACCGATAAATCCGTCGCGTATCAATCATCGGAGCGGGTGCACTTTCCGGATTAGCCGAGCCGGTTGCAATCTTAATTTCAAATCGTTCTGCTACTCTTTAGAAATCAAACTGGAGGAGCTGCACTTGAACCGTGAACGAGTCACTAGGTTGCGTTTTCAACGCTGCGGCGATAAGACGCCGTTGGTCGTCGATGTCGGACAGATGCACTTTTCTCGCTTACCCGAGCAGATACTTGTGATTCAACAGAGCTGAACAAATACGCACGTTTTAGCGTTACAATCGAACAAGTTTGTAAAATGAAACGACGCCGATGCTGGAGAGATGGAATAGAAAGTTTGTCGATAGGGAGAACCAATTGCTCATTGCTCATCGACGTATCGGGTTTATGAAATGCATAGAAAGTGTTCTTTATGACGATCGTAAAATGTTAATACGATTCGATTTTGCATATCGTGGTGAACTGAAATCGATTAGCGAATCTTAGCAAAAGGACCGTTACGTGGGTTGCCTTTTTTTTTGCAATTTAGAAATGTGGCTTTTGATACCGTGCTACGTTATTTACAGCCTAACATATATAGATACAGAATCAAAAGGCACGGAGAAACTTTGCTTTTAAAATAAGTATAAACAGGGAGATAGGATGAATGCACCTTGGTAATTAGCTAAAATGAAATTGGTTATAGAAATAAGAATCTATCTGTTTGCTGATCTTTTATCTAAACATTTGCTGACAGCTAGTTAATATATGTAGAGGGAAATTAAGGTTGAGTTTACTGTAATTTAGAGATTCGCCATCGTTATCGGAAATAACTAATTGCCTCCTGTCGTCGGATGAAATTTATGAGACGTGATTCTTTCAGGACATATCGAGTTTAACGTAAAAGCTACATAATTATCATTCACAGACTTCCTGCCATTCGTCACTGCAACAAGCTATTTAGGGTACTGCCATCGCGTTAGATTCATGGGATTCATGACAGTGTTTTTGCATGACTGACTTCTTTCGAAAATTTATTAGGTTTTTAAATGAACTTCCTTCTAGAATTTAAATTGGTTGGCCAAGATGAAAGCTTCTGCGAGAAATACACGACAGATGGTTATCCCGATATGTAGGATTGCAATTTACTGTAACAAATTGGTTATCAGTTAAAAAAATATATGTTGGTGATATAAAAAGAGAACGAAGTCCTCTGTAATTTCATACAGAAAAAGAGGCATAAAAGAAACCTTTAATTAGTTTCCCTGTGTTACGTCACCAGTACAATATCACCAACAATAGTAGTCTGTCACGCGACAGAATTTCACGACCGAAGTCTTGGATCAGTTCCAGAAGCTCCCTATTACGAGACAACGGAACGGAGCAAAAAGTATCAAACAGCAGATTCAACGAAACTTTTAATTAAACTTTTTTGGGGGAACTAATCGTGATACGGTTACTTGCCATTATTCTTTGCCTCGGAAATAATTATCGTCCGTTCCTCACCCACGCGTTAACCTGCCAATGATCAAAGATCTATTACCCGCTAACTCAACGATCAGCAAAGTGTTCCCTGACTAATCACGAGTGTAATTACTGCCTCGTGATGCAGAAAGTTTATGAAAATGCGAGAACCATTATTCTAATAACCAGTGTGTTCGTTTAAACGAGCCCGAGAGCTTCTAACGCTAAGTGCCGTACATTAGCTTCGTAATTAATCAAGAATCCATAAAGAAATGGATAAATATCGAGGCTGGGAGAAACAGGATCACTGGCAACTTTCCATTCCAACCCGATCCTCTGTTGTGCTCCTGCACGGTCCAGCGGCCGTGCACGAGGATGCTCGAAAAATAATCGAAAAGAACGGAACTCCGGAGTGTCCGTTGAAAACTAGAGCGAAACAGATCCATCTGCTTCTCGTACTTTCGATCTCAGTTTTACACGTCCGCTCCGGCGATAGGTAATTCGTAGCATGTTTAATAAATATAGATTATTCCGTGCAACCGGAGCAACTATATCATCGACAGAACTTTCTCTTAATACTCCCAGACAACGTTTAGACGTGAAGTTATAAATTGAGCAGCTTATCGGGTCAGCAGCGTGGGCTAATTGAGCAGATACTAGAATGAATTCAAGTCGGTTAATGCTGCGTGAAAATTGATCGACTTCTTGACAACCACCAAGAAGTCCAAAGAAAACTTCAAAACCTTCTCCAAAGTTAAGAGCTTTGATTTAAGAATCTTCACAGGGAGACAAGGAGGTATCTAATAGCTGGGTGATGCGCTTTTCACTATAAATTATACAGTGCTAAATTTTCAGTGAAAATTGAACGACTTTACTTTATAATTCCATATCCCAATGAAATGAACGAAAATTTCTCGCACGATCCCCTATAGTCGATAGTTTGCCCACCGTGTGCGTGTCGACCCGTTTCGAACGTTATTCCGACTGACCCAGTTACTCGTCTACGTTTTATTATCTATCGGCCTCCTGGACGCATGGAAGCAGGACCGGCGAAAAATGAAAATCGAAGGCGAGCCAGCCGTCACTCGCGAAATCTCGCCCATTCGATGACCTGATTGGTTGGTCCCCGAGGGTTTGCATAATACACGCGGCCGTGTCCTGTTATGGAATCTATCGATCACTGCATCGATATAAGGCGATACGAGGACCAGTTGTCATCTCGTCTCTGATCCTGTCCCTGGTTCTGGCCATGGGCCCGTTATTCAACCATGAACCCGATTCACAACCCCCTTACATCAGATTAATCCGAACTTCGACACGCGCGTCCTTCATCGTCGTCCTTTCGGTCCTGCGGATTTTTCTCCTGTAATTCGATACGATCGCGATATCTTCCTCTTCTGCTTGCTGCTCGAGCATGACATGTCGGTGATTAACGCATTCAGGATGCTGGGGACGTTTTCGTGATTTTATTGGCGTGCTGGCTACGATACATCACTACAGTCGTAATGGCTACATGGCTCGCTTGATAGAACGGGTTTAGTTTAATTTCTAAGATTAATATTCTTTCGCGCGGGTCGCAGGGACAAAAGGACTGAAAGGTGATCACTCGTGCTTAACGAGCTCAGTGAATTAAGCTTTTTACGAAGGGAATGCTTGACTGCGGGAGCTTGTGTCTTTATACAATTACACTCCCCCGATGAGTGGCTAAAGTTTTTCGTTCTTAAGGATTCCAGGTACTCTGTGTGCTACAAGTTTCTAGGTTAATTGATGTAAATGGTAAAAATGCGGGGAACGGGATAATTATATGATAATGAGACACAAAGACTAGATGGCGAGAAATGCTTTAAATTTTAAATGCCTGCAGATATTTCAAGTTCCCGTTGAAGATTATTATACTGGTAAATATAAAGCAGCCCAGTATGCAAAGGGAGATTATCGCGCGCTAAAGATGTTTGATAAAAAATGCATTATACTACGCCACACCGCAGGAACTCTTCACTTTGAATGACTTCGCTTTCATGGTGCAGATCTTGATTACACCATTTGCGCTTCATGAAAAGGCTATAAAACGCGAAGCCGTTTAGAAGTCTGTAATTCTGAAAGAATAATAAACACTCTTTCACTCTCGATTCTCTTGAATTGTTACAGCCCCCCAACATGGGAAAACATCTGTTACGCAATAAGCCATCCGAGCAGCTTCGAAAAATAGTAGTCACGATAACAGTCTATCGCGCGTACCTAGCGTTTAATTAATTGGGAAGCGAATCAAAAGTGTTTCGGTGGCCGAAGCCGGAGACAGACGGGGGAGAGAAAAAAAAAAACGAGTCTCTTGACCGTGAGTCGGCGGTAACAGTGGCTGAATTTCTTAGAAACCGCGGTTCAATTAGACCTAATTATCGTTGTAGTTCCATGGTTCCCTTCCTTTCCGGAGCAGAACGGTATCCGATTAATCGATAAATTAAATTCCACGGCGCGGAAGGAACGGCTAACGGGAAATAATCAGGTTTTCGATCGTGCCACGTGGGAAGGAACATTTCCGCTCGCCATTCATTTCTCCCTATGACAGCACCGTGTTTACGTAACAGACGCATCGCGCAGCGTATTCGAAACGACGCCGCACGTTCCCTAATTATCCCCGTAGAAGCGTGCCAATCGGCGGCGGAGACTCGTGCCGATCAGACGGATTTGCCTGCGCGGTCGTGGAAACGGGGATATACGAGCCGCGAACTGTCCTTTGCCGTCGATTACTGGCTTCGCTCGACGAAAGCGAGGGAAGCACGATCCCGCGTCTTTTAATTAACGATGAGCACGAAGGTTCTGGGTGCAGTCGCCAGGACGTAAAGCCGCACCTCGGCGACCGTAGTGGCCCACAAACGTTTCGCAATTATGTATTAAGCTGGGTTTGCCACGCACTTACCTAATTTACTTCGAGGTTACGCCCGCCGCGAATTTCCGATTTGAAAGGAGTTCAATGTTTAAAGCGAGCTTTAACGAGGGTTTAATGCATCGCGCGAGGCACTTTTGAAATGGAGGCTATTTCTCATGTGATTACTTAAACAGTTTCGAGTGCCTTCGCTTATTATTCAAGCCCCTGGCGAGTGGTGTAAAAGAGACGCGAGGAACAACACGTACAGCGTAATAAGAACAGCACATACTTGTTGAAGTTCCTGCGAAAACACGAAGAAATGGGTCGGTCACATCGTTCTGCAACGCAAAGTTGCTCCACTCGTGGAACTAACGTAACATTCAGCTAACTGGCAGAGAAAGCAACAAGTATACTACATCGTGGAAACACGGACATCGCGTTCAAGGTTTTTCATTATTATTTGCGGCGCCAGCAGTGCTAGAAAATTGAATCGTCTTCGTATCTCCTATGCCGCAGCCGCCAACAGCGAAGCATCGAAAGTGACGCGTGCCCACTCGGCTGAGCGAAGTTGCCATTATTATTCCGTTTCCTATTGCAGCGTCTGGGACGGATTCGAGCACCTCCAATTTTATTGTTTCGCCAGCGAAAGCAAAGTCCTACGTCATGCCTACACACGATGTCTCCATTTCGCAGTAATCGTATGGCCAATTTCAGCCAAGGCGCAGTGGGCGATATTTCGAACAGCCTGTTCCCGCCTGGAGAGAAATTACGCCTGTGCAAACAGTGGGTTACACCATGCCCGGCTGGAATTGGAAGCGAGACGGTTTCATTCATCGAAACGCAAGTGGAACGGCATATCGAGCCGATAGGGCAATAATAATGTACGGAGGAGTGTCAGCTGGCTCTACAACACTGCTAATCTGGCGCAGACGAAAATGATTGCGAAAATTTCACTCGTGGCTTCAGCGTTTCCGACTTTCTCGGCAAGAATTTATACACGAAATCACCACCACGAATACACTTTCGATCTGAACTAGCATTTGAGTGAAACTGAAGTGACCGCGGTCATTAAATTAGTTAAATAATGGGCATCTGGTAAGCTCCTCTTAATCAAGGGGTTAAACGATCGTCGTTCGTGTTTCCAGCGGTTATTTGACCTCGTTAAGCTGCGTATTTACGATCGTCGTTGCAGAAAAATTAGACGAGTCGAGAGCCGTACTCTGCGGCATATTAATAAGAAGCACGGATCTATTAAAGTGCACGATTATTGGAGGCTGCCGAGTCAAACCGCTCGGCACTGCATCGTTATTATGCCGTTTCTCCGCAAGGTGTTCATTATCGACTACTTTTCACTCGAGCTTCTCCCGCTGGATGCTTGCTTTAAGTGGAGGAAAACGCGCGGCTGAAAAAATCTTGCGAAATTATGGCGAGGCATATCAACGAGCGCCGTTTTCCTTTTCGCGTGCATTGCCAAGCGTGACGATGATTGTCGGAATAACGAAACTCTTCGATAATTACTGTCGATTCTTTGTCTTAAGCGCGAAGCACGAGATGTGCGGCAACGATACTTTCTATTAGATTCTGATTTTAAACGGGACTCTACGGTAAAGAGGAATCTTTACGCGATATGCGAGAAAAGTCTTCTAAGTCCCCAGGCACATTGGTTCGGAATATAAAATTTCTTTAAATACAAAAGCAAAGTAAAATTCAATGTAAAAACACGTCACTTAGCAAACTAATCCTTCTAGCTTCTCAAAAAAGCTCTAGTCGTTTGGACCGATTTTAAAAATGTTATGCGATTTTAAAGAGTGTACGATTATGGCTGTGAGCCACTGTAGATACACGTAAAGAAATTAGTAAAGCACTGGTCAATTTTTCGATGAAATACGAGGAAATGGAGCAGTCATATTGGTAAATCTACACGGGATTTTTAAATTTTCATTACAGGCTCGAGCAAAAAAGTTGAAAAAGCGACCTCCACTATCTTCTCCACTATTCCGACTAATTGCAATTATTTTTCAAAACGACGAGACACGCTTCTAGCTGTACTGACACTGACAGAAGCTGACGAATTGAAAACTAACAGTTACTACTTAGCACAGGCGACACTGATTAATTTTCACTTTCCCCTGCTGCCTCCATAAGCTCCGCCCAACACAACAAGCATGTATTGTTTGATCAGTCAAACAATTGCCAAGCAAAAGTAGCGCGACCATAATTTCCTTCCGACATTCACAATTTCGCTTTCACGACGCTGCTAGACGGACGACTAATATTACAACCGTCCTCGTACGTCGTTCATGCTTGCATTGGCACGACTTCGTTTCATCGATATTATTTGATTAACTTTTACTGCACAGCTTCGATACACCGGCTCGCGTGCCTCGTGCACAGTGAAAACGAAACGAGAAGCGCGACGAAATTAATCTCTCCCTTGTACAGAAATCACGAAGGTAGAAGATCCTCGCAGGTATTAGGTTATTTCGAAAGTCTCTTCGTATTTTTATTTAAATATTATTACGAAGGAAAACATAAGTACAACGAAATAAGTCTAATCATTAATGTAACTTTTCTCTTTTTTAATCACTTCTGCCATCGTTTTACTAACATGTCTATGCATCGTTCAAAAAATTCAATAGGTTTTACAACTACCTCCTACGAAATGCGTAAACAAACACTTTTAAAATGAGCCTGCTAGAATCCTTCCAAGAGTTACATCTAATCTCGGAATCCATCAACGTCCCCCGCCCAATCCGGAAAGCAGCAAGCTTGCCAATGAATCGCTGGTATCATTCCCAGTCAATAAGTACCGTTACCGCAAAAGTATCGAGAAGACGTGTCCTCCCATTTACCTACAGTTTAATCAGCTTTATTAGGCACGCACGATCGGAGCGTTCAATAAACATTAATAGCATCCCGCTCGATCAGGCCACGTTTATCGACGGTCCTCGATCGTAACGCGCGTGATACAGCCACCGGTCGGCGAAGTGGATCGGCCCCGAATGAGTGTAAATCATAACCACTGTCTGTTATCACGGACTGCGTACGGGCAAGCCGTGATTACGATGCACGCCGCGCGAGAGAAAGGGATGAACGAGGTCGCAGGATGCAGTTGATTGGCGATTCGCGACGTATTGCGGCATAAAGCATTTTCGTATCAGTGTGTGACGATGCACGTTCAAGTGCCAGGCAGGTATAAAGCGGCTTGAAAGGGTGTCGCGTATAGAAAACGCGCAGAGCCTCGCTATAATCGATTTATAATCGAACACCCAATCACTTCCGCTCTTTTCTTGCGGGTTCCACATTCTTTCGCGTCTCCTTGCTCTCTTCTTATTCAGAACTCCACCGCCATCCAGGAAACGGGCGTCAAGAGTAGCTTGCCCGGATAAGAAAGGCAGTGTGTCACTGAAACGTGTAAATTTCTTGGAATAGGTTCACCGCTCCCATTTTTAGAGACTGGTATTACACGAAGGCTAGCTCGAAAATGAAAGGAGGAAAAATAGTTGGCCGTCGATTCAGTAATTTAATAAATATCACGTGAACGACGTTAACGACACGGTGTCAGCTCGTACCATCGTCGTTGTCACGGGCGTCGACCCATTTTTGTTCGGTCGCTATTCCGCTATAAGTCTTCGGCTCTATGGCGAGGCTGCTCGAAAATATCGTGACAAAGAATCGTTTCTACGCTGCCTTTCGTGAACACGGCAACTTCGACAATCACGCGTCTGTTACAGGAATAAATCCAATGAGGAATCAAGAGGGAAATAAATCAGGGGAATATCCTATCGTCTCCGTTGGATGGAATCGCGTGCGTTTGTAAAATATACCCAATGTATCGTACTTATTCTCCAGAACTCATCTGGGCAGGAAATTCCCCTGGCGATCTTTTACGAACTTTTAATCTGCCCGAACGTTCGCGTTGCCAGCTCCTCTATTTTCTGCTCTTTAATTGGCAAAACCACATTCCCGCCTTTCTGTAATGAGCATCACTACGTTTCCCCCGTTTTATCGCTTGCCACGCCGGGAACAAGGTGGACGTAGTTCGTGGAGCTTATTTTCGAGGTTTCTCCAAGGATTACACGATAATTTAATGACTGTTTAGGCCTACGTACCTGCTATATTTGAACGCGAGCTTTTGCTTTTCTGCTTGGAAAGTCTTCACGTTACAGATTAATGTGTTGCCGTTGTAACTGTACAGTTATTGTAGTGCCATTACATATGCATCTAACAGTGTTTTGTTTTCAAACGGATTTCAAACATATCGCGGACCTAATTGGCGTAAAACAAGTTTGGAGTAATTCAGCCGCGAAACATTCCTACTGCATAATTCAAAGAGGAATCTGTGAGTTTTTGCTCTTGGTAACTGTTGATATATACTTGTGTTTAATTAAATCTGTAGAAACTGCTCGATTCTAAGAATCCGATGCTAATGGCCTTTTGAAATTATATTTCTGAACTGATGATAATCCGCGCGGCGTTAAAGCTAGAAACATAAACGATCTTGCGTGCCTGTTTGTGAGCTTCACGCTTATCGAACACGAGTTCGCCATTCATTAATGGCAATAACCGAAGTGCGTTGACCTTAACGCGTGCTTGCAGTCGTTTGACAAAATACTCGTGCCTCCAGGCCTTGCGAATTTTACAGTAATCGCATGTAAATTAGACGGGTCTCGCAGGATACCTATCGAATTAATATTTATCCTCAGCTACGACACGAAGGAATAGTTATTTATTCCACTACTGTGCAGTAATATTTTAACGAACTCTGTTACGTGTCACGAGTTCTGCTACCTTTATACAGCCCAGGCACAGTGTCAGAGAGATATTAATCGATCGGTGATACCAGCGAGCAGATAAAAAGTCAGACCTGATAACAGAACGTTTTCAATGGAGAGCAAACAGTTCCACTGCACGCGCGATAAAACGAGGAATGTAATTTCCATATTCACGATCATCTTGCTTTTACATCTACTCTATTTTTTACTAAAAAAAAATTCATTTCATCCAGTTTCCTAGAGTAGGTACTCTGTCATTCGAATAATAAACTCTAAGTATCGCAAAAGAGGGAACTTCGATACCTCGAAAACAAATCGTAACACTCGATTCAGCGTTTCGAATAATCAAAGTGCACAGCAGTCGCGAAACGCTTTCCATCGTTCAACGATGATGTTTTATGAGACGCTTTTACCCGCGCATTTTCACGGGCGAACGAGGGAAAGTATCGCGCGAGGCAGAGTATTGATCGAGCTCTTGACAGCCACGAATAAGATGAAGAAATCGTCTCGCGAATGATAACAGATCATCTTAGACGAGAAACCGTCCTTTCGATCGCCTTCGAGCCGAATCGAACACTTTCTAGAAGAAAACGTCGCGGGCCCCGAAGTCGTGTTTTCACCGCGATAACGAGCAGGTGCCTTCGACTCCGACGATGATGATGCATGCCTTGACAAATGAACGAACAATGACGCTACCTATTCCTACCGCTTCCCGTGTTCGCGTGATTATGTAAGTTAATGCACTACGGCTGCCACGCCATCGTGGCCTTTTCGACTTCGCTAATGGACGATGCGCTGGAGACTCATTAATCCCTGATAAACAGAATCGAGTTGAATTATCGAGAGCTCGGATTAAGCGAAACTTGGGTCATCGAGACCCCAGTGTAGCAGGGTGTGCAAATAAATTGAGCATGGTGATTAAAGAAGAAGTAGAAATGGGGCAAAAGAAAAGTAGAATGTATCAATCGACTGCCGGATAAGATGAAGAGCTTGGTTAATTTAGAATACAAAATATCCTTTAACTGGTTGCAAATTGATTATCTTGGAAAGTATAATATTTAAAGATACTCTGTGATTTCTGAATCTGTGAATTAATATAAATTTTGATAAAGGTAATATAAAAAGATATATTCCACGGGTCGAAATGATGCAACAGTTTGCATTCGAGTCGTCATTAAACGTAGGTGTTCTCGAGTTACATCATTTGGGTGTTACCTGACAGGTAAAATTTTGCTCCGACATGATCAACCAAATTATGATACTACGCTATCCATTTTGATAAGTTGAAAGTCACGAGAAGTCCAGCTAAAGATTACTTGCAACGTCACGGAGTGAAAAATACCTTCCGTGCGATTAAGTGGCACGTTTCTCTGACATCTTGCGAGACGATAACGTTAAACCTCGTTGGATCGATGTTTCATTAAACCCACGTAGCTGTGAGTGTAACTAAAAAACACTGCTTCTGTGGAAAAACAAAGTTATATTTCAAAATTATAGGAAACTTATAGGAAAGCATGAAAAACTGTTGTGTTTAAATTTATTACACGTATTATTTATCGTGTAAATGAGAGATTACAGAAAATCTATCGATTATTTTTCCACACATTACTGGAGCAACGCTATAAATATTCAACGTTCTATTTATCGTGACCAAGTGTTGACTTCCTCGAAATTAATCTCTCTTCCGCTCTGAGAAGCGACCACTAAATTGCCATAATACCGTACACTCTGCATTCTAAATCGACTTAGCTACCCGTAGAAATTAACGTTGCTCCGCGATACCACTAATTACAAATAACTGTACCGAAAATTGACCGACAATTACTCCATTACACCAGTAATCAAACGAACACAGCAGCGAAATGAGTCTACGTAAATTATAAATACCACAATCGCTACTAACTTTCCTTATGCAAAATGTATCGATGGCGAACGAAACTTTATTTTCATACGTTGCCAATATGTCCCCCGACGGTTCTTAAAAACATTCCCAATGGGTCACTCTTCAATTATTAATCTTCCCCGCGCGATATCTTCAAAGAAGACTAATTAAAACAGGCGAGAATCTCTAATCTCTCATTCCCTTTCTTCCTACACACATTTATATTTGCTGTGAGAAACAAAGTGCCATTTAAAAGGAAAGAGACGAGAAACGCGATAAAAAGTGTAACAAGTGAAACTGCGATTACATAAAACTGAGGGAAATGGCTAATATTCGTGCACCTGAGGATTATATTCCGCGTGAATCACGGCGTATTATTCCCCCCTTTATAATAATGAGGAAGTGCACGACGCTGGCGGCGTCTTGCACGTACGAACTCTCGGTAAACAGGTGTTCTGAAAATGTAACAGATGGCGGATGATGGGAACGCGGGTTCTGGCCAAGTGAAATCGTGTCGAGATCCATCGCTAACAAAGGTACTCGACGTGTTACAGAACGAAATCCGGCTTTCCTGTCGCATTCACTGAACGTTCTACGTCCCTAACCGATTGGCGAGCGATTTTCCATCCGCGTATGCAAATAGCCGTGTGTCATATTTACCTGGCGTGTAATGGAGCCGAGTGTGACTAATGCAGGCGATCGTTTCATAGGGAGAAAGCCTATTAATATGTAAACGAAAAATTGCATCAAGTCGTTTAATTAAGCTGCTAGCTAAGTGATTCGCAAATCTCCTTGGGAATTACTAGTTCCCTGCGATCCATCACTGCTGCTCAGTATGAAACGACTCTTCGCTTTATATCTCTCGTTTCCTTCCTCTAATTCATTGATCGGTTAACGCACCGCGATCAAGTCTTAATGACGTCATTAATTTGCGAATTGCCCTTCGCGTTTTGCACAGTTATTAGTGTACTTATAAATATCATACAATTCGATATAATTGAGCAGTGTTTATGACTACTCGACCATACTTGGCTCGGCAAAAGTTTTCGCAGTTATCTGATACTGTCCTAAGTGGTACATACTCTCAGGTCAGTGCAAGTTGCTTTAATAAATATAAAAGGCAAAGTCAAATTCTCGAGAAAATCGGGTATGACACAAGATACCTTGCGAAACGTCGCTGTATCCTGCGCCGTGTTTCATCAGCGAACAGCAGGCACCGAGTATAATATAATACTTCAACGAAGAATTACATTTACGCGGGGCCATTTCGTTACAAAAACCCACGTACACTGGAACCCATGGAAACGAGTATCGCGTACAAATAAAGCATCGAAATGGCAACGCGCATACACATTTTCTCCGTTGATTTGTAGAGCGTGGCCGCTGTTTTATCCATGGTCAGCTGGCGAGCACTCTTGGCCATACAGTAATCACTTCCGCGGAGCGTTTGTTGCTTCCGATTGTTTATTTATTTCGATGAATCAGCACTGAAGATTAGCAGACACTTGTAACAATGAACACCATTGAGCTCGGATATTAGAATGATGAAGATTTAGGTCGCAGAAGTGCTTCGACTATTTGAACCAAGAAATAGTCTACTATTCCTACAGAATTTCTAGAACTACAACTACAAACAAGAAAACGAATCTCCAGACGGAGACCCATTACCTGACGATCAATACAAAATACATTCGGATGTTTCCAAGAATATCACATAAAACTTGCACGGATCTATTAACCCCAGGTGATGACCAAATATAGCAAACTAAAATTGGAATTTCCAGCCGAAAACCAAAGTGACGTGGGCCCTATTTTCGAGACACAGGAGCACCCACCCAAGATACAAGCACGCGCCAGATTAACTGTATTCAGAATAGGTCTTAATGTAGACGCAGCACGCAAAAGTGCATCCAGATACGGTATCTGGCCACTTGTAATTAAGTACTCGCTGCCGGTGCGAGCCACAGGACCGGAAACCCCAGTCTTTTAGCGTCGAGGATCTTCTAATCACTGTGCGGTAATTATCCTGTAATCCAGTGATTGAAAATTGATCGCCAACCCCGACGATACGCATGGTATCGTTATCAGACCGAACATAAAAGTGCACTTTGTAGGAAGGAAGGCCCAGGCAGTGCATGTATTAACCTGAAGAAAGAGAAGGGAATTGGTGTTCACTTGACAGTGACGCGCAAGTGTGTGTAATGGCCACGATATTTGCACATACAATGGCCAATGGATGGGAGAATAGATTGGTATACTACTGTAGAAGGAAGAAAGGCACTGGTGGTTAGCAGTGACGCACTCAGGATTTTATATTGGTGGGAGCCGAGTTGAACGGATAAAAATATTATTAATGCAAATTTGATAGAATTCATTAGGTGATTTTAAAAATTTATTTAAAGATTAAAATCCACTTTTCTTTTCTTTTTACAAAACCCCTTCTTTGGAGGTGCCGGGGCCCCTTGCCCTCCCTTTGGGTCGGTGTTTGTGGTTAGGTAGGTTTAAAATACAGAGACATTCCACGGCAAATCGACAAATTAAAGCGTGAAGTTGAAAGTAGACGTTCTCATTTGAACCAATTGACGAAATTTACGCCCGACAGAAGTTACTTGTGTAACTCTTTTGCAATTCCCTGAGAAGGTTAATAATACGAAACCTGTGCTCAGGAATTACTGTCTCAAGATTACATAAATTTGATCACGCGAATGACGGTTGGTGGACCAAAGATTTCGGAGTTTGGTCGAATGGAAGTGTTTTTTCTCCTTCGATTGCGAAACTGAAACTTTAATTAGGCTGCAGACAACGCAGCGGTGCGTGCAATCTCGCAGGATTAAAGAAACAGCCACCGAAATCTATTTCACGGGTTTACAAAGCGTGGAAATGGAGTCTTGCTGTTTTAACATCAAATTGTTATCACTTTCGAGTGGCGTATTTCATCTTCTCTGTTGTAAGAGTGGCGAGCTCCCTCGTTTAATTAAGTAGAGAATTCAGCCTGGAGAGGTTTCTGGTCTGTTCGGTAAATAAGCTGCTCGCGGTGCGTTTTTCGAGAACAATTACAAAATATGCGGTGGTCTGTTTAACGAACCGTCAAACGCGGCTCAAGCATGAAATTCATACGGCCCCAGCTTGCCTACGAGAATTGTCGCACGCGATGCGAAGCGTGTACGCTCCTTTCCGTGACGATTCGCGAACCCAACGCGAAAATAACAGCCAACCATCGCGATTTTGACATTCGGCTTGTGAAATGATCGCGTCACTCAACCAAACGGTACGCACGTGAAATTACGCGAATACTTGTGAACAGTATTCCACATTGCACACGGGCATGTACCATGCCAGATTTTGCCCCAAAAAAGTATCAGTGCGCCACATGTGGTACGCAGACGGGAAATGGGTTAATTAGGCTGTTCCTAGACGAACAGGAAACGAAAAGAGGCGACACACGCCATCGACTGTGAACCCGTGCAACCACGTGCGCGCACTCGTCGCGAAGCAAGAGGGTACCAAGGTTCACCCGTGTTCATCCGGCACAGTAACGCACGCGCGTACCGGGGCACAAGCGGGCCCGTAATGCACCGGGCGCGTACACGTGTTGACATTGTATCTGAAGTGCATCGCGGAACAGGGCCGTTTCTCCGACTGGCTTCCTAATCCGGTTAAACGATAGCGGAGAGCAGCTCTGCGGCTGCTTCTCTGGTTGTGGCTCAATCGTTCCTTCTCCAAGACGCCACGAGGCCGTTCAACCGCCTCGCAAGAGGAACGCGGGACTGCAGGCGAGATTTTGCAGCGATCGCTGTGCGAGGTATCCCGGGCAACAATGTCTATTGTGCTTTTCAGAGATACGTGGACCTGGGGAGCAGTAGGGGATGAGAAACAAGTTCCTGGTAGCTTCAGTTTTGCTTGGCGGAAGAACGCGGTGATGTACAGAGGATGAAGTTGATAGCACCAACGTTGGATTCAGGAGAATGGTGGACACCATAGAAATTTTCTGAATTTTAAAATCTGTTAGTAACACTTTTTAGTGAAATTATCGGAAATTGCGACGAAATCGTGGATTGCGTTGAAGTGCTCACCCTGTATAAGGAGGCCCCAAAATCTTTTAAGTGCTTAGGGCCTCTAAAGATCTTAATCCGACCCTGGATAATAGTTTTAAGTGTCTTGAATTGAGAACACAGAGATGTGTTTAGAATAATTTTTAAATGTTAGTAGTTTAAGATCCTGAGGTATACTAGAATGTGTTATGATGAATCTGTTATGGAGAATATCACTTTGCAAAACACTTGAGTGAGTCTCGGGTTTGTCACTACACTTCTGCAAGCCACAATGCACTCTTGTTTCATAGGGAGAAGTGTATTTAAAGCAACTCGAATGGTTAGTTGACTATCGTGAATTCGACCTGCCCACTCGAAGATGATAGAGCTCGCAACACCCATCTGTCTTCTGTCTGCGATGCCACGGCATAATGCCACGATTCCCGTGGAAATATAGGTTTCTTGTTTGTGAAACGGTATCCAGCGGACTGCTCCTCGTTCTTAATAACGGCGAAAACGTAGCAAATTGTAAGATGGCTGGAGATTACCGTGCAACGCGTTATTCTTTCGTCGTAACGGGAACCGAATTGCTGGCTGCAGGGTTGCGTGTCACTCCTATCCTGCTAATTCCAGTCCATTCGTGGCAGAACATTGCACACTCAGTGTTCTCGTTACGTTCCACCGTAGAACCAACTTTTGGTAATTAGTTTCACATCGGAACAGCAGAATATTTCTATAAAACAATGTACTATCGCAACTTGTCCTGTGTTGTTGTTCTTCACAAAAGAAGTAGTGGGGATAGAAATACACTTCTAACGTAACAATGGACCCGGACTTACATCGGGACAACACTGCAATCGAGATCTAGTAACCCAATATTTTACGTCCCTAGATAGTGATCTCAGTGGCGAAGCCAAGTTGACCATTCCGTGGTAATCCTCTCCCTCAGTACGTGAATTAAATACTCTCCCCTGCTCGCCGAACATATCGAACCGCCTTAATTCCCACGAATGACCTCGCTCGAAAGTATCGATCGGTGGTAGCCCGCGTCAAATCACCAGGCAACATGTCCACGATATCGCATCGCGCTGCTCAGCTCGCACAAAAGGCATGTCAAGAGGTTACAGTGCTTCGGACCACCTTCGCTCGATCGTTCCCAATTACGATTCAATCGCTGCATTAATTTCCCTTGCCTGATAAATTGCTGGGACGCTGACACGTCGCGAGACCGGAGTTCAAACGTCGAAAAGCACGCTGCTGTTTGAAAGCAATGGCGACGAGTACGGGGCACAATGCAGCAAGTTCAATGCACGCGCTCCGTGTGCGTGCGTAAATGAATTCGCCTATGGAGTGGCAAATGAACCAGTGGAATTGAAATCGGCGCATATGGCAAGCCACAGTGGGAGCGCACATGGTGTTCGTGGGGTGCCAAGCTGTGGGACTTTGTGGGCGATTGATTTTTTGGGCCGTGCGAGTGTTTGACGGATTTGTGGCGCTGTAACTAAAATGTAATAAACGGGAAATTTTAATGGTGACAAAGAAACGATTCAGTGTGCTTTATGAAGGATTTGTTTTTGAAGATGCAGAGAATGAGGATGACACTAATTTTTGTGGACACGAGAATTGTGAAAATTATATGATCCGTGGGATCAAGTTCTCCTCTGCTTTGTGTGTTATTTCAGGCACTAATGGTGAGCACAACAATTTGTAGGTTTAGGGTTGGACTGCGATTGATCATAGGAGAAACTCTGAAACTTTAACTGACTCTACGCAGTGTCTTCACTTGCTAATTGCCCTGTCAACTTGTGATTAGTTACGCGGACTTTGTGACCCGTTGGAATTAGAAACGCGGGGAATATAAGCGCTCTCGTGTCACGTGCCGCGCTTGGTATCTGCAAATAATAGCCTACGGTAATAAATGCTTCCCTGAAGCACCACTGCGTATATCTATATTAAAAATTCCTTCCGTCGATCTAAATTAATTCACCGCACCGACGGAATCCGTCGATTTACCGAAAGATTTCAATTTCATTATTCAGTCATGAAGAGGAACAGCCTAGCTTCGCGAAGACCGTCTTCGGGTTTAATAAACTATCGCTAATGCCCGCATATTTATGCGCATTTATGTAATGCAACAATCTACCGGACCGCCATTTTTGTTATAATGACGTAGCGATGTGCAGGTAGGGAAAAGAAGCGAGAGAGGAGTGGAAGGTTGGAGAGGTCAGCCAAGCGTACCGGCGGGCATCCGCTTCCGCAGGATGTACGATTGTCATTTTCTTTTTTAAGCTTCGAACGCGTCGGCCATCCCGACTCGCCGAGAACTTAGCTTGCCGAAACGGGAGGAAATGAACGAGCTGAGGATCAAGTTCGTGAACCCAATAAGTTAATCGTGCCTCTCGGAAGACTAGCCAATCAACTCAATTTTCTGCAAATATCTCCATTGTAACTTAAGTCTCTCCACTTTTTATCTTACACAGTCAATCAGTGTGGCTTCTGTGAGGTCCAACTGTGTTACTACACAAAAGCTACACGAACAATTCCCAGATGATGCTTTCAGTGATCATCGTCAATGAAAGAACCTAGCTGCGAAGAAAAGTAAGCCAGCCAACTGCGTCCATTGATTCTACTTAGACGTTCTAACTGGGCAGGATGAATTAATTCATGGCTGATGATAAATATTCGAGGTTTAAAGCTTGTACTTTCATCGAAACATTATCTTATCGAGAGCCCCTTGATAGCTTTGTTTCGAATTCTTTTACTTCTTATCTGTGGCAGCTGGGCAAGAGACGAATTGCGTTTTGTAAAAAATATTTGCACGGTTATTACGTATAATTTTATCAGAATTACACTGTACCGAAAAGAAAAGCAATCTATTTCGATTTGTTTGGTTTTTTAAAGGAATTCGATATCGTTTATGTAAATGCGAAGATTAAAATACTTTTCAACAAATTTGGACTTTTAACAAATAATTATTGCAGTAGATATTATTCATTCACAAGACAATTCTGAAGACACTTTGGTGGACCAAAAACTTTCGTTACGACTACTCCCAGAGGAACACATATTTAATGCAGACTCCCAAAGCCTATCACCTTGTTCGCGATGATTCACATTCATGTATGCGCAAACAAGGTGTAAATCCTCGCGTAATGTCGAGTGTTTGGTTACCTGTTTGATTAGATGGTACACATCTAGGGTTACGTCGATAAGCACACATCGCGTATTCTTGATGAAATTCGATCGTGTGTATCGCTTTCGTACACCGTGATCTTTGCGACGAGGCGTACTGTCCTTCGTCAAAGGCGAAGGTGTAAATTTCATTGGAAATTTAACGTTGCACCGTTGGATCAAAGTCCATGTCGTCGACTCGCCGTCTCATCGAAATTCAATTCGTTGAGGTACTTACTTGCAGTCAAGACTACTACCTCCACCATTTCATCGGATAACTTTAAAACCAAACATATCAACAAGACACTATAAAATAATGCTTTTAAATAAACAAACACTACTGTGGAACAAATCATGGTACAAAATTTCCATAACATTTCCCTTTCCTAAATTATTATCACAATTAGACCGTTGCCTATTACGTTAAAAATATATTTTACAACTCTCAGTACAATATTCTACCAAGAAAACGAGGAATTTAGAAGTTTATAGCAAACCACTTTCATAGAATTACTTAAAATATTCGCAATTACGTTGCAGTTCTTGCAGCATTTCGCGTTTGCAGTCCCCCATAGCTGCCTCTCAAGCCATGCAACAGAGAAGCACTGGAGCTCGGTCGTAAAGAAAGTTTCCACCCCACGCCTTGCACCCCTTCCCCCGTTCGTTCTATCAACGCATAAATAAACAGCCTGAAATATAATGCAGCGGATTTCTTTAATTCCCGCTCCGTTCGCCATATAAAGATCTAACAAGCTGCCCGATACGAGACACCTACGTGCCGGTTCCGTCTACGCGCACGATCCACGCGATCCACCGCGCCGATCTTCGCGAGGCTATCTCTCTCTCTCTCTCTCTCTCTCTCTCTCTCTCTCTCTCTCTCTCTCTCTCTCTCTCTCTCTCTCTCTCTCTCTCTCTCTCTCTCTCTCTCTCTCTCTCTCTCTCTCTCTCTCTCTCTCTCTCTCTCTCTCCCACTCTCATTAACGCTCAAATTACTCGCGGAGATCGTACGACGCGTAAAAGTGCGCTCAAAGCGTAGCGGAATGTCTGTCGCCTCGCTTTATTAGGCGATCACCGATCTACTGGCAGAGAGTGTCGTATGCAAACGAGCCACCTCCTCTTCTTCCTCCATCCCTTTCTCCCTCTGCCAGGCCCGTCTTTTCTCCTCGGCCAGGCCTTTCTATCGCGAGGAAGCTAACTGCGCGAGCTTCGTTCCCTTTGCACCGGTCGCTTTGCTTGCAGAACTCGTTCCCTGACCAGCAACACGGCCGCGATTATCTCCCGAGACCCTAGCGGAGAGGAGTACGAGGGAAAATAAAAAGGGACGAAAGGGGAACCGGATAGGGGAAGGAAACGAGACGGGACGATACGCTTGACGCCGAAAGAACGCTGCACGAGAGGCAACCTTTCCAGGGCTTTCGCGGTGCATGCCGCCTAGACAGCCACGAAAATAATTGAGCAGAGGACTCTTCTGCAAATGGCGGAGCTGCTTCGCCGGTGAAAATCCCGAGGGTGGCGATGTCTTTGGGAATTGCTGTACATCGGGTTTATCATTAAGTTTCGGTAACGAGTCGAAGATAGTCTTGCGTGGCTTCGAAGAGTCTTGACTCTTAGGCTGCCGCTCCTAACCCTTTGCTTAGTATTTTCCTTTTGAAGGATTCAGAATTTAGTGACAGCACCTGTGGTCGATTTATGAGTGATTAAGTTGAAGCGTGACGGGTTGGCTTTCTATGGTAGGAGAAGGTTTAAGAATTGTATTGTGAATCGTGTTTGTAACATGAACGAGTCTTTTTTGTACAGAGGGAGTATACTTGTCATTTGAAGTACCAAAAACGGGAAGACTGCAAATCCTAGGCCAGCTTTCGTCGACGTTATCTTACCTGAAACATACAAAATGAAATAATAATGAAACAAAATTCTCCTTCCATTTTACAATCTTCTAGGCCACTTCTATCCAAGAGATAACACTGTACCACTCTCTGTCACAATTAATCCCACGCCATTTCTCCTTCACCGATCAATCTCCCAATTACGCCGAGCAGGTCGTCGGAAACCCCCGAAACCCGCCCCACAGCCACGAAATTGTACGCGCGCCAGTCAGAGATGGGAGGTTCTGTTTCCACGAGTCCCGCGCACAAAGGCGTACGTGCAAAGCGTGGGCCGAAAATTGACGAGTTTGAGTCGCCGTGGCATCGCGATCGTTCCAGTCGCGACAGGATGATATAGGAGTTTCGCGCCGATTTATAATCGGAATAAATCATTCGGGGTGGGCGTCGAGCGGCCGCGGAGCTCGCTGCGATTTCCAAGCGCGGCGGTCAACGATCCAGAAACGAGCATCGATCCCTCGCGCGGCTTTAACGAGTCCGCGAGTCCGATAGAGAACTTCCTAGATTACACTCAGGCTCGCCTTTATTAATCCTCCGGCCCGTGATTGTCGCTGATAACCGCGGACGGGCACACGCGCGTGTACACGCGATAAACGCCACGTGACGTGTGCAGGCTGGAGATGAATGCGTCCTGCGAACAAGCGAGAAAGCTTTGGAAAATAGGAGACGCGAGGCGCAGGGAGAGGCGATAAGGAGTTACAGGAAAAAAACAGAAGTGACAGAAAGAAAGGTCTGTGTCTAGTAAATGTGATGGGCCAAGAAGAGAGACGAGAGGTGGAATGGCGGAGGTATTCGAGTGGTTTGGTGGAAATGGATCGAGTCAGTTGCCTTGAGAGGCTCAAGGATTGCGTTCAGGCGATAGGCGGGTGAAGGAAGACGTAAATAGAAAAATGAGAAGCTTAAATGGAAATGAGGAGTGAATGATGCAAGGAAGATGGGAAAGGGGAGGCTAAAAGGTGAAAGGTGAAGGGACAGGAAAGAGGACGTGATTAAACGTCGGAGACATCATCTATCCAGCAAGATCGATACAGTTCTCGAGACTGCCATCGGTGATACGGATACCTGGCACCAGGGCAAAACAACTTTCCCGTTTTGCCTCGTAGCGAATTACCCGCAGACATGCTCGAATCGGAGACGCGCTTAAATCTTCCAGCCGTGATCTCGGTAGGAAATCGTACGACAGAAGCTTCCCTAATGGTCGTTAGATAACTCTATCGCGAGTGCATTCGAGGGCAAGATTGATTAGCCGTGTAAAATCCGTGCGATACTTCGCGGCCCATCTTTAAACGGAGAACGATTTATCATGGTTCATTTTTGCGATTAGAAAGTACGGAAGAAATAGGCAACCCGTGGCTTTGCGCTTCTCGAAATCTTTTTTCAATTTTTTTGAGGGGAGAAAGGATTTCCCGTGGGAATAGACACGTTGCTACATTTAATTATACGTCATTCATTCATTTCCGCTGCTTCGGTGAACCCAATATAAAATAACTACTACAGAAACAAAGGGAGATTCAGAAATAAATTACAGACTAAAACGTACAATAAAA
This sequence comes from Andrena hattorfiana, assembly GCA_944738655.2. Lineage (NCBI taxonomy): Eukaryota > Metazoa > Arthropoda > Insecta > Hymenoptera > Andrenidae > Andrena > Andrena hattorfiana. The sequence continues at coordinate 1,655,500 of OX122894.2, forward strand.
GACTTTGAAAACTTAACACCAAAAATCTCTACTGTTAAAAATCCTCTAACACAGCATATCTAGCTGGATACAAGTCGTTTCGTGTGTCTCATTTCGCTGTATCGGCACTGCCATTGGATGACCAGGAACAACAATTTCTCTCGTTATCTGAAATCGGTGCGCACTCATTATCTAATAACTTCCCTCAATTAATCAATTATAATGACACGATGCATTTATGGTGACAATGTCGCATAAAATTCGGCGTTTGCACGGGTTGCTAGCAGACGTGTAGAAGCCGAAATCTGAGATCTGACGGGAGCAGTACAATGTGGCAATTATCTTGCATCGCAGCAATCTTCATTAACGTGCACATTCACTGGGTGCTTCACGATTCGGGGCGATAGCAACGAATAAATGTATATACGTGCACCGGATGGCAGTGCAACGTGCTAGACACGTAAAGAGACTAGCTCGTAATGAACACGGTGAAAGAATGAATGAAAGTCGATTATTACGAACAGTGGATGGTTATCTATCGCGGAAGACAACCTGGTTCATTCCTTGTCTTCGATATCGATGCCTCCTCCATGCGTGAAAAATGTACGCCATTATGTTTTCAATTTACTCTGTCCAATGATCACTGTTTTATGCATGATTATGTGTCACTTTTATCGTGTTGATATTATAGAGAAACTATGAGAAATTAAATGGTAGTGCACAGTATATTGAAATTGATGAATGTGCTTCCTTTTTGTTTGAGACAAGAAATTCTCTCTCGTCCTTATAAATTTGTAATAAATGTACACTTCGAAAATGGTATAATTACGACTAGAGTATACGAATGTAAATTCGAGTCACTTTTTGGAAAGCTGATTTACAGTCGCTGTCTCAATCATTTTCCACCTACTCATTTGAAATGGAATTCTGATTCACGTGGTGTCGTAACTTCCAAGTAATAATACTGATAAGTACTAATTACTACAGAATAATTACGAAGATTAATATTAGCCTTTCGCTCGCTACAATTTATTCTTCCCAAGTATTCACACGGAAAAAGTACTCCATTTGTTTCTCATAAGAATTTTTCCAACGCGTCAGCAAAATATAATGCAATCAACCGACTCGATGTATTATGCAGTGAATCAATGCTGCAGATTATAAAACGACCATGAAGATATTTTTCATACAATTTCGTTCATCCTTGTGAGACCCGTGTTCGTCTAACAAAATTACGGGCATTTTTAATTTTATCAGAGATCTCGGCTGCTAGCCTCTAATTTTCCCCTTAACTTTAATAACAAGCCACGGGCAAAATAACAGATAATCACTGATCTAGGAACTATCGAATGGTTAACAAAAGCAATGGAATCGTGGAACCAAAATTAAAACACGAGCAATAAGGAAGTACCATTATACCACTTCAAACTAGACACTACAAAAAAGTCTGCTTTGTCTACTTTTACATGCTGATTATTCCAAATCGATAACGACTCCGCCTCGAGTTAAAAAAGTAAAGACACTGCGTACAAAAAATCCTGTCAGGCCACCAGATTCTTTACCTAATTCACGTGTCGTGCGTTCCTCATGCCGATGAGCCTCGAGGAAGCAGAACCGCGCTTTTCGTTCAGCGGGATCGGTCCTTAATTACGAAAACCTGGCTAATTATCGAGATTAGAGGCGACTCGATGTTCTTACGGAAAAGAAAGCAGCCAGAGCAGCCGCCGAGGAAAAAGTAAGAGGAACTAACACGTGAAATTTTTCATTACCGAATGCATTTCCTAGAGTTGTGCACGACAATGAGAGGAAACGCTGGCGCGAGTCGTTAGGCTGCTTCTTCGATAAAATTGTTTCCTATCATTAAAGAATTTACGTTCAAACAGCCCGTCCATCCGTGTGAATTTAATAAAACACCACGAGATTACAATTACATATCGACTCGTCACTGAAATTCCCAAGAAATGTTCAAAAGGGGAGTTCTATAATAGGACAGACCTCCAGATGTTGATTATTGAGTTATTGTCTTTCAGAGGTCAGACTGCTCGCGCGCACAAGCTCTCCGCCGGGTCTGCACGCGCACGAGGTCCTCAGCCAGCAGGCCGGTGACGTCCACCGATATTTCGGGCGTCGTAATAGGAATAAGGGAAAAAAGTGAACGAGAAAGTAGCCTGTGTCGAAGCTTCGTTACCTGGACTGGTTTTAGGTACTTTTACGGTTGGCTTTAATTACGTGGCGCAATCGGCGGCAGGCTCGACGTTGCTCGAGTTTCCTTACGACGCCATCATTGAAACCAGCATGGAACAATTGCTCCTGAATATTGGAAAGGAATTTGTTGCGTGTCGATACTAAGAGCTCGGATTTTTAACTCTTTTGTTTATTTATTTTTTTAATGAAACGATGATGAAATACAAAAGTTCCCACTGACGAGGACGGGCACTTTCTTGTCGCAGAGATCATTGTGTAACAAGATGCATGGCACGCGTAACCCTCCAGGCCAAAGTGCAAGGTCGGAATACCTCGCCACTGTAGCAGTGTAATTGCAATTGATTTCATCGAGAGCCCTAGCAGCTAACGATAGAAACTTCGAAACCTGTGCCTGACTCAACCGCAGGGCGGTTGCGAAACTGACAAGGAACGATTTCACCGGCAGCTAAATATCGTCTGGGGCTTCTGAGGAGCGTTTCCATGCAGAATATGTGGAAGCGAGGGAGAGACAAAAGATTCAAAAGCAAATTTACAAAGGAAAATAGCAATGCCTGCTTTTGAAAGCAGAATCGGACGAAATAAAATACAATTGCAATTCAAGAACTGGGAGGATTTCATGCAGGGTGATTATGGGAGAGACGCCGTACTTTCGGTAATTCAGGTTTTAAATGGAAAATTAAAATTGTTTCGAAATGCAGCGTCACGCCCGGAAATACGGCGTCTCTCTCAACAAAAAGATGTTTTTGATTTTAATTTTTTAAGGGTGATAAATATTAAAATTTTGATTTTCTTCCATGCAAGTAGTAGCACAAGATGTTCAATAAATAATATGGATAATTTAGATATGGTGACAATTTTGCGTGAGGTGCTGCGACTCTCCCGCAATTACCCTAATAAGAGAAAACCCAGAAGGAAAATGCTACTCCTAAAGCGACTCGAACAGCTTCAAAAGCATCACAATGAATATCCTCGCGCAAATGCTACTCGTAGAAAGCAAGACGCTATTGACGAGAACCGGTGATACTTTACAGCCGATAGTGGAAGTGTCGACACTTCGTTTCCGCGACGCCCACGATCCATCAATACGAGCGTATCACCAAAGTCCACGTGCAAAATTCATACATGAATTATTCAAGCACACCGTCGCAAAGACGAAGTGCAGAATACTATCAGAGCACGATCTAATAATTACAGTCCAATCTACTCCTATGAACTACATTCAACCCTCAATTCAGTTTCGATCGTTGCAATACTGCATCTCCGGTACAGGATCCAAAACGGCCAACTCCCACGGGCATCACCCACGCGACGGTGATCGCAGAAAACTGAAACACAATCGTCTCTCGCGCCAGCGACCCACCTCTTTCTGCCAATCCCGTGGCACAATGCGCAGCTTCTCGTCTCCCGCGACGGCCCATGTATTATTCATCGATTCACCCCCGAGATTACGCGCGAAAGCAAAACTTCTTGGCGATATCGGGCAGAGCGGGGAGCGGAACGACGGCAGAGAGCCCGGCGTCGTTGCCGCGATAATCGAGGCACGTTTGTTGCGCCGGTAATTATATTCACCGGTGCGGGCTGCCCTTCGATTTTCGTGACGCCTGGCCGACGTGGATTTACTCTTCGCAGCCACGTGCGAGCCTGATGCATGGCCGAGCGCGGAACGGGCGTTGCCAGGAACTTTAGTGCCTGACTCGCATGCATTATCGCCATCCCGCGCCTGGCTCTATCGTCGCCCGTGATCTCGTCTTCTGTTTCTACTGGCCGTCGACGCGTTTAACGCTGGAAACACGAATTCCACGGCGTACAATTAAATCGCCGTGACCCCTGTCGCTTCTTTACCCTGCACAATGCACGCCACGGTCGAATATTTGTCCGCGATTATGCAAGCAGGAATGAAGTCCGGTTTCCAGACAGGGGAGGGCGGCACAGTGGGGCCTCGGTAAACCGAGTTTCGGTCGGGTCGAACGAGGTTTCAAGCTGTCTGTTTAATTTCACTTGTTCCGAACAAGTTCAGTTGGCTTCCCTTTGTTTTGCTCGTGCGTCTACAGTCGAGTTCTCCTTAGGAATTGGAGTCCTGATAATTCTAGTTGATTGGACCCGTGGATCTACTTAGGTGTTTAGAGGACGTTGCATGGTTCGAAGTGGTGTTCTTTACGTAGGTTGTTTTGGGGATATAGGAGTAAAGAAGTTATAGTAAATGTAGGTCCCTCAAGTGGTGATTTTAGGTCACGAGATCATGCAGCATAAGCTTCCCTTGGCTCCCCTTTGCGACGCGTCCTGTTGCCTTAGAATCGCGATGAACCAATGTAAGAATCAGCAAGACCCGAGCAGCCGCGTTTCTTGCTCACTTTAGAGTCGCGGTTGCCCGATTAACGAACCGTGTCCTACGGTATCCATCGTTAATTTCAGCCTGGCGGTACCACGAGACCATCAATCAGCATCAATCGGCCGCTATTACGCAAAACCGTTGCAGCCATTCGATCCTTCAATGTGGCCACGTAAAAAGCTCTAATTTGTTCTTACAACCATGGGCGCATCGTGTAATCGACGAGCCCGCGCAATCAGGATAATAAATTGAATCGGTCGGATCGATTTGGGTGTTTACGCGTGTGTAGCCTGCATTCAACACACGAGCTTTTCATTCGATCCTATTCTCGCAAGTTTTCAATTTGCCACGGGTTAAATGCTACGTTCGAACACCCTGCGTCCAATCAACTATATAACTGCTTTAATTTCATCTTATTTGTTAGCACTTAGTTTAAAAATAAATAATGTTTACTATTTTCCCTATTTCCTGTACCTAATTAAGGCGATGTAATGAAGACTATTCTGCGCTAGAAGAACACTGATGCAAGGTTAGGTCGCGTGAAGTGCAACTCGTGAACTGAGTGAGATCATTAAACGCTCGAAGTGTTGCACATGTGTTACTTAACGTTAATTCACTCTTTTACTTAATGTGTTTATCGGGGATTCAATTTTACATAGCTTTCAACAAGTCTCACCTCGTACATTCAATGAAAACGAGTATACCTCCGCCAAAAGTGGCGACGTAAAAAGTCGATTCGCATCGATGTTTCTTCCACGGCCGGAACATGATTTTTTACGGCTCGTGTAAATTAAAATGCACCACGCTGTGTGACGGTGCGCATTGGCCAAGCATGTCCCCCTTACTAACAAGCTTCGACAGAAGTAGGTCGTGCAATCTGCGCGTTACATTGATGTGTCTTATTAATTTGCAGCGCAGTGCCTCTTCCACCCGAGAAAATATAATTTCTGCATTGTATTTAAAAAAAATTCGAAAGTGACTCCGCACACAGACGTAACTTCCATTCAATTTAAAATAACACTACGATATAATTGGGTGCACGTCCTTCTAAATTCATATTACGCATCACAAACGAGTGATGTAAAATAAACCCGCTGCGTCCAAGAAGCAACTCGAATGAATTTCGGAATAAACGACGAGTCGATAGCACTGCGAGTGATCAGTAGTTGGAAAGCTAATAATGCATTAGTCAGTAATCGGTTCCCCATGAAAAACATTTTCTTCGCCAATGGCACTGGCGTATCGATACCACTGTGATTTACTGAAATAACACGTTGGATCAAGAATGCCAGCAGTCCTACTGGTTTCCGCGTGCAAATGCCACGCTTGATAGTCGCACGCGCAGCCTTGCGCTGCCCGCGAATGAAACAGAGGTTTATTTCCGTCCGAAACGGAGTGCAAACGGCCTGTAACGTTGTATTACGCGTTTAATCCAGTTGGAACGCACTGGAATTTGTGCGAATCGAGCGGCAGGGAAACTACAACGAACGTGAAGCCGATGGAACTGATAATCAGCGAATCAGAAATCGCTCCACGACTTTTGGAGGCTAAAAGTTACCATACGTTCGTAACGTGAAATCGTACGTTTTATAACACATTCTTTCAACCTGGATCCAGTTACTCCAAAACCTTTTTTTAAACTTTCCGTTAATCCTCAAACTTGTATCAAAAACCGCCACTATCAACACATAAATTGCAGGACAATTAATTTCTTCGATAAATATTTCAACATCAATTTGTTGAAACTTCTAAACCTGATCATCCAAAAGTTGAGTTCCCACAAGGTTAAATTAAGTCCGTGCGCAATTACTGACTAGCAACTTTGTTTTCTTCCGCTTTGTGAATATTCAATTGCATTAGACCGCTCGCTTCTCACGATTCATCGAGGAACGATCCAACAATGCCGTTTCGCCGATTCGATCGTGTAATTAAAGGCTAGTCAGCGCGCCTCCGCTGGCTTGGCAGCGTTCACTACGCCTGATCACCGCTAAATTATTTATCAGAACCGATCGAATTCGTCTGTGTCTGCCGCGTAACCTCGAAATCGCCGATCGATCCGTCGGGAGCCTTGATCTTGCCCAGCCGGAGGAAACCAGTTTCGCAAGGAAACACCACCGAAGGGGTTACGCCTTCGCGCTTCCGTATTATCGATGCAGATTAGGCGTTAATCAGGGATACCGCGTGTTCTTCCACTTAATCTACGAGGGAACAGACACTTGTGCCCAACGACACGTGAACAATGCGCTGATGGCTGAAGAAATGCGGAAGGAGCGGCGCGATCGCACGATCCAGATCCATCGTGATCGTTTCGCGGCACTTTCCGAGCATCGCGGAACTTCCCTTCGGCGAATTCGCATTAGAATTAGGATATTTAGCAAAAAATTTCAAGATTATATAGGTAAATATATTCAATGTTTGTTCGGAGATAGTATCGTGCGATATTATTAGCTTACAATGCGCTCGTCCATCAAACTAAAATTAAAATTTAATTTATAGAACCGAATACAAAGACTCTTATTTCGCAGACCATCGTTTCATGTTCCTTGACTCGCAAGAGCAGGGTCCGCGAATTTTTCTACGGGGTTTTGTAGTCGCTTCCGGTTCGACTCGACTCGAATTCTAATTACTCGACACTCCGCGTGAAATCGCCGAGGCACATTGCTCGAAAATAATGTGATGAGTAACGGTGCACAGATCTAGCCCATTTAGATACCGTTATACTTCCGTAGGAAACAATTTGATTGTCTCTTCCCTCTGTGCTACGTAATTCTAACGTCAACGCGAAGAATTAAATTCGGTTGTGTACAATTACATTTGAAACGCCCGTTTTGCGTTTTAAACGAAAGATAAAGGGCTCCTCGATTTTTCATTTTGCACACTGACAAGCAAAGGTGGGCAACAAATTATTTGAAATAAAAAGTTCATACACAAATTTTTATTTTTTAATAATTTTTTGCCCATCTCTGCTGGCAAGTAACCATAGATAAAATATTGAGAAACGTTCGAAAGGCGCTTCTGCCCATCATTATTGGCACCGCCATTTACAGAATGCTAATTGGGATCGAAAAGAGTTTCAACTTTTAGTTGCCAATTATCACTTCGCTCATCTTGCTTGCCAACCCGTTTTAATGGGCAAAAAAGTAGAAAGGATTTTTCGCTAGTTGCTACCTTTCCAGTCCTCGTGTTTCACGATCGGGCATTTTTCATCGCGCGAAAGAGAAACGTAAATCGCTTGTCGAGGAGAGAACACCTGACATTTGATTCGACAGGTAGCGAGAGAACCGGCTGGTGAGTCAGTCAGGCACCGAGCGAAGGTTATCGATAAAAATTACGCTTTTCCCTATCGAATTGGCTGGCGGAATGAAATCAAGGACGCTCGATGGGGCGTGAAACAGCGTGGATTCCTTAAAAAGCCAGGCGACTTCAGCCAAAGACCGTCGGTTAAATGTGATACCATCGTGGAAGTCTCTTTCATATCAATACTACTCCTATAATTTATTCAACTTATTATTAACGAAGCAGGCATCGTCTCTGATAGATTCCAAACACTTTGACCTTTAGCTCGATCCATATTCCTATCAAGTAAACAGTCCAATTGAGGTACTTGATGAAGCGATACCTTGGGGACATCTAAATGCACCTAACTCCAAGAATTCGTATCATCATGGTAAACATTCAACCGCATTCCGAGGAATAAGAAAAAGCTTGCTGGAATAAAAACCACTAGACCACAAGACAAGGACGAATTCTTTAAAACAACAGACCACACAGCCTTGCTAGCTTTGTACAAATAACTACTTTGCATTTCAAACTTTGTCTTCGATATTTATCTGAATAAAATAGAATCCTTAATATATGAAATCCAAAAATCCCCCGCAACCACTTCGTAACAGCTACTTGCAGGAGCAACGCGGATCTCCCTGCTTCTATCCTGTCGGTTGATCGTAAACTTCAAGATCATAAGTTCCAGCGGGAACTTTATTGGAGCATTATGCCTGGTATTGTAGCAATTCAGGTCTTACCATTGCAAGTAGACGTTGTGGAAATGCAAAAGAAGTTCCTGGATCATAAAGCCGTGTTCTAAGCGAGAGTCGAGCAAAGGATCCTACATTAGCTCGTCTCGGTACGCGTAAAGGATCGTTATACAACGGCTTTACGAGGAGAAACGGAATGCACCGTCTAGAAGGTGCACGCATTACGATGACCTACCAAGATGAGTTGCTAATTCGCCGCACTTTGTCGGACAGAAATAGCCTTTTAACCAGATGAAAATGTCCACGGACTAAATACGCCGGCACGACGCTGTCTGCGCCCCAAATTCGTGATGCGAATAAAGCTACGCGAGGCTCGACGGTCGGCAATCAGGACTCTACTCCTTCGACTTCGTAGCATCGGCATTCGGTCGCCCCTTATTTCAGATGTGCGCGAGATAAATTAAAATTGCAAGGTAATATTTAAGAAAATGTGGCACTTGGACTTTCTTTTCAAATAGATTGCCCACAACTTCTCCAATGAACTAATTTCAATGCAGAAAGAAGAGACATAGCCACTAACACAGCATCTGTATAATTTATTATTTATTCCTCGACCATAATTTTGTAAATTTTTGTCTATAAAATCAGTTATCTGTATAATTAAATAAAAATTCTTATTCAGAACGAACGTGACCCACGATCGATCGCGAAATTGATAAAAGCAAGCATGAAATGGTGAGATAAGGGGCTGAGTGGCGAAATACTTGGCCACAAGCAGCGGAAACGGAAAGAGAAATCTGCTCGTCGATGTTCTTTTCATGGAAAAATCCTTGTGATTAATCACGGAATGCGTTAATTATAAAATAGAGCGGCGTTTTGTGTGCAGGAACAAAGCAGACTGAAAGGGAGATGTTATCCAAGTTAGTGTCTGCATTGAAAAGTAAAATGAATAATTGAGAGAAAAGATTGTGCTTCAAAATGGAAAGTGTTGGAGGAATTCTAACAATAATTAGAGATGAAATGCCGAGTTGCAAATGGATTCTTTCATGGAATTTGTTAAAGAATACTAGTGTTTGTGCTTGTACGATCGTGTAAATGTTTACTATACGATAATCTATTTTCTAGATACTGAATGGACTTTTAGAAGATCGAGGAGGACGTACAGCAGACCGCAATGCATTTCGTTGGCTACCAGCTTTCTGACTGGTCTCCCCTCGACGAAGAATTGCGGTTGGGTACTTTTTCGACGAAAAGTATGTCAAATATTGATAGGTTTTCATGTTGCTTTTGCATGTCTCGGCGAACGAGAAAGTGCAAAACCGCGGATGTCTAGGACACTGATGCCCCGCTGTTCCCTTTCTTCTCTTTGTCCTCGAAATACTTAACTTTCGTCGAGAATAACCTCGCAACATAATGAAAATAAAAAGTGCCTGTCACGTTCAGAGACAAAGTGAAAATTTTTAACTGCAAGTACACGTTATACCCAATAATAAGCAATTATTGTTAGATGGAAAATATTTGCATAGGCTTTCTGAATATCCTAAGCGCAAAATGATGAGAGAATTCAATGTAAACGTATACATCTTCATAGCTATTTAATTTTTTACCATACACAGTGATTAATAATAAATAACCCGACGCGTACGATTTCTAAAAATCCCTAGAAATCAAAGCTGTCAGCGCGAGTCAACGCAGATGACTGACCACAGGCTCGAAAATGAATATTCAATTACATAGAAGCGAATTTTACGGGCACTTTAATGACTTTGCAAACTCGCTAAGCAACACTTTTTGCGAAAACGCGTTTTTTTTCATCTCGAAAGTCTGCCATCAGCTGTCGTTAGCTTCCGCAATTAAATAGTTGCGCGTCTAGCAACTGTGTTAACATCTTCCTTTACTACAATCACCTTTATCGACTTTTCTTTCTTGAAATAATAGCGGTAGCTATCGAAAATATAATTCTGTACGGATGTAGTAGAACATGAGACCCATGGCTCGATATTTCGTGAATTTTTCGTATCCTTTTTAGGCCGTCGCTTGCCCGACTTCTACTTGCTCCTTGACACAGAGAAGCTACTCTACTTCCACTTCGCCGAAATTGGAACAAACTCACAGTTACGCAAGGTAAGTGAACGAAAATTGCCCGCATTAGCTTCCGAAGAAACGGAATTCTCGGCGTGCTCGGCAAATTGGATCGTCGGAGGAAAACAACGGATCAACAATAGTGTTCGGTGGAGTTGGTTCCTGTATTTAAATCTCACGACACTCTTCGCGTGGTCATTGTCTCGCGAAAGGAGTTGTGCCTCGTTCGACTCCGAGTGCCAGTGAAAAGGGACTCTACGCGACAATTAGTGGCTTTGAATCGAAATACATAATTGAACCTACGAGCGGTGTCGAGGGGACCTCGTTTTTTCGACGGCGTATTAAAGCTCCTGAGACCTGGAGAGAGTGCTATTGTGGTACGAATGCACGTGCGCGGAACGAAATTAAATCGTGAACGAGCGCACGCGTTACTGTGAAACCTCGGCATAGAAGTTACCCGTTCCTTATCCTAACTATTATTATCCTTCTTATTAATAAGAACAACCATCGTGATAACGCGATGCAATGCGAATAAAAACCAACTCCTTTCGAACAGGATACCTCGCATCGAATTATTTCTCACAAAAAGAAGTCCCTCGTGTTTTCATTCTAAACTAATGGCCAGCTTTTTACTAAAACGGCAATTACCGATTAGAAACTAAGTAGCAAAGATACGGATTTTTAGTGGCGATCATGAAAAAGGTGGAAGCTAAAAAGTTACATTCTAAAATGGCTTCTTATCATCCTTGCTACATCCCAAATCACAAAGGAGAATGCCTCGTAGAGCCTAGAAGACAACCGACAGAAGTTTTCTCCCGGAGGCAAGGCTACGGGAAAAGTAAAAGGTTAAATCGCATGAGTGCGTGTCCGGAGATAGGAGATGATGCGCCAAGGCGCGTGCAGAGGTTCAGCAAGGACAAAAGCCCGGAGACCCCGAGAAGCGGGTATGATGGAAAGCGAGCGCACGAGCCTGACGTCGGTTGTATTTCGCCCGACCGCGACGACGAAACGCTCCACGCGAGTTTCACCAGTGAAATGCAAACCATTCTTACGCGGCCGACCGCTGAAAGTGCCGGTGAAACCTTCTAGCTTCCACTAATAAACACTTGCGTGTATATTTACGATACGTTCACTCTGGCATCCTCGTCAAGCATCAGCCAGATGTGTGTCCCATGGGTAGGCCTCTGGGAGGATATCCGCTTTTCCTGTCGAGCATGCTGCTCTGACGATGTAGCTTTAGTTCCTGGGCTACTGATACATTGAAAGCCACCCAGTGTATTTTAGTTCTTCCAGTAGGATTGGCAAGTTGTGGGATTAAAAGGTCGATGATGAATGACAGTCGGAGAGCGTAGTTGTATGTTGTGCATTTGAAATGAAATAAATATGTACCGTTGAATTTTGAAATATTAGTTAATTCTGAAAGAAGTTAAAACTGAATGTTTTGGGAAGAGGCGATATCGCGATCTATTTGCGAGCTAAATTCTTTCGGGACGTGAAGCAAACGCAAGGGTCAACACGAAGAGTAATCACTTTGAAACGCTATCTTGCTCCACGCGTTTGTTTAAGTTCTCCAGCAAGACGGCTACTGAACACCACCTGGACAAACATGTGCATCGATTTACGCGACACCCTGTGTCTACAAGAGCTTTATGGCGAGTGTGTTAAGTACGAAGCAGCGATATGGTTGCGACCATTAAATCTTAAAATTAGAGGTCCGATGGTGGAGAGTAAAGACTCGATCGCCACATGTGCAAACTGGTGAATTCGTAAGCCATGATACAAAATGATACTAAATGACTTGTTGAAATAACATTGTAAAACCAAGTGGTCAGCTCGTGCCGCTAAATGAACACTACATAAGCTCACCCTCGCGTTTGTCTTCAGAGGACTTAAGTCACACATCAGTAATTTTAACTATGGTGCTCCCTAAAAATCCAAAACACATTAAACACGTCTTCGTTCTCCTTTATCGCCTATTAGAACCTCAGAACCAGCTATTAAGAAACCTATACACGTTCTTCGCTAAACTCCTACGACTCACAAAGCCACTATAATATCCAGACAGACCCCTCGACCCGCTTGGCTGGGCATAGTAGTCAGAACCACGTGCAAAAAGCACCATGGCTAAGCCAGAAATTAGTTGCCACCCCAGCTCGAATATCACAGCTCTAAAGTAACAGTGGAAGAAACTTTAATCGAAACTGCGATGGTACAAAGAGCCGCGAGGCGAAGAACACGCGCGTATCTCCGCGGAATAGGCAGTGATTCGAGGGTGGTCGCGAAAAAGTGGCGGTAAATTCGAAGTCGGCCCACTCCGTGCGCTCAGTGTCCTTAAAGAATTGAATAGACGATGATTCGCGGCTGTTGGGCCACGGTTGTAAATTGAACACGCGGACTCTTTTTCTGGCAACGCTGGCTGGCCAAGGTTGCAGATGCTTTCCAGGTTCGCGCGAGGAGAATGTGGGCGGGCATTGTCGCGGCGAGCGTTGTCCGAGTTTGAATGCGACATCGGACACGGCCGACGATAACTCGGCATTAATACCGGAGAAATCCGCCGCGCTCGCGGATATAATGCCTTTCAACGTGCCCGCGTTGCGGTTGTACGCGATCCCAGCTCTATCCTCGGCTCGCGACCACCTCTGACCGCGCTATCTGCGCGCCTCCATCCGCGAACATTACGCGTTAATTCGCGTGCCCGCGAAGCCTGGATGCTGTGCCAGCGTCCGCGAGGAGAGCTCTCCTCACCGGGGTATCTGATAGACGGAAATGGCCTATCTTCGAACCAACTGCTAATTGAGTAGGGAACACCGGTGCGCTTGGGTCCATTGTTGCACAGACTTTGCTCGCTGGGTGGTTCAAGTAGGCACGAGGTGATGGTGCGGAGTGTAGAGAATTTTTAGTACTGAGCTTTATAGCCTGACGAGGGTTTTCAGATCTGAAAGCTTCGATAGGCCTTGAAGCAGAATTGCAAGAGTTCAAGCGTTGCCGAGAGGTGATCGTGTAGGGTCGGATAATTGAGAAAAATTATCGAACGTGATTTACGTGAAATGTTTTCCCACTGGCCAGAGATACTGGCAAACTTTGCATCGTCGTGTCTTCGAAAGAGAAGCTTGAAAATACACAGGAGAGAACTGTAACGAGTATCCAGAGGTTTTGTAATTAAAAGTTTCCACCGGTTACGTGAAATTTTGTTCTCGTTTGGCGGTCTCCTGTCATTTAATTGAACTCGCGTGACGGTGCGCGAGAGAAAGCTTGTTTTCGGTCTGTATTACGAACTGAATAAAGCGGCTTCATCAATTTAAGCGTGCCTCTAAATATTTGGCGGATTGCCTCCTCGAGTCTTGATACATATCTCTAGCACAGCTGTATGTATCTAAATAAATGCCGAACAATAAAAATTGAAGTGAACTAACTGTACTAAATTAATGCACTGAAACTATTGTTATAATAACTTCATGGCTACTTAATCCTCTTCATGCTCGATACCACTCTTGTGGAATTCATACTTAATCTCATTAATTTCCCTTATATGCCTTCTCTTAATGAACCTCTGAAGCCACGCGTGCGCAAACTGATGCGCAGAAAATTCAAAAAACATTAATAAAAACATTATCGTACAAAGGAGACAAGAATCAACTGTGCTACTCCAATTGGACGTTCGACGAATGTGAGATGGTAACAGCCGAGATGCGCCTATAATTGGGCATTACTTAGACGGGGCCGTTAAAAAAAGATTAAATTACTAGGGAACCACCATCATCGGTTGAATAACGAGGGATAAACAAAGGTCCATAATCGCGTAACACGCTTTCTAATACCAGTCCTAGGTCGCATACGAGCATCTACTCTTGTCGCACGCTAAAAGTGGGACACGTTTGACTAACGCTTTTAGGCTCTACGTACAAGCGGGTTCATTGCATCGGGTATTTTTTTACTTTTGTTACTATGGAAGGCTGAGTCATAGCTTCTAGGAAAATAATGCTGCGTTCGAATTCCTTCTTAACGACTCGCCTCCGATAATCACTGAATCTTATCCTCAACCTCCCATTCTATAAAATTGCCTTCCTCTACCACCACCCTATTAGTCTGAAACTGAGGAAATATTATCACCTCGTAATTTCTAAATTCTTTCAAAATAAAGAGCCATTCGTGCGTCAAAAGTAGGTTCCAAAGATAAGAAGGATTCCTGCTTCCAAGAGCCGATTTAGCGACCAATTTTTTTAATTACAAATTCAAAGAGAATGTGACGAAGAAGAAATATACCTATGTCGATGAAATTCGGGGAGGCGGAACTGCCGTTGAGTGACCAATTCATTATGCCTCTTGACTATGGCACTCAACATTACTACAACACATTTTCATAATGAATTTTTTCAGCAGCACTCTTTCTGATTTCCAACTACCACGTTGGGTGTTCCATTCAAAAGAGCCGTCTACGAGAACATTAAGGTCGTTAAATAAAGTGATGCCACCCCCTACTGAATTATGAAAGACCTTCCACTAATGAGAAGATTAGTACATTAAAAATACATGCGAGAAGCGAGCAGCGATCAGCATAACTCGGAGCACGCGGCATTTAAGAATGCTGACAAAGTCTGCGCCCTATCTGCCTCGCAAGCAGATCGATCGGATCGATACCGCGAAAGTAAACTTGCGAAAGAAAAGCCACGCACTTGCGCCTACGTCCAGGATTGCCCCGATGGGAGAGATAGCCGCGGAATTAACATAAATTAGAAAATCTGTTGTTCCCGTAATTTATGCTGGGCGAATTCCTTCCAGCTCGCTGTGTTCCAGCGAAAAACAATGCACTATTAAAGGCGCGTCTTCATAACGAGTAGGGCATTGCTAATTGCGCTCGATGCTTGTTCTCCAGTGGCCAGGCGTAAAGCCGTTTCGAGGAGAGATCCAATGTATACAACTTCCCATAAAAATGCAAAGGAAACTGATTGCGGAAGGCACACACGATACGCGTTCAGATTTAGAAAAGAAATAGAGGGGCCTTTTTTTAAATTTTTTAAGGTAGAGTTTCTTCTTCCTATTAAAAAGATGAATTTAGTATGGATAACACAGTTTTCCTTTGCACATACGTGAAATATATCGTTGCAATTACATTATCTTGCTCACTTTCGAGTTATTATACTCAACGGGTTACTAAACAGTGTTGTTATTGTAGTAATATATATACTTACTACACTGCTCGAAATAATTAGACGACAGTATCACTGGGCTATTCGTGTAAACTTCGTTAATGAAGTCTCTTTGACTACTAGGGTAACTTTGACGACAAAACTACATTTTACAACAAATTTCTCTAGCATCTATTGTATAAAAGGTATTATTCTCAGGTATCTATACCTAATTTCTATAGTAGATTATGGCTTTCATAACACTGGATACCTTCCTGAATGGTGAAACTACTCGAGTCGACGGTTTTCTATTTATTCTAAGCAGCGTGATTATTTAACCGCGTGAAATGTAGAACTTATACAATAGATCTCCGAAGCTTCTTCGGGAACCAACGTGGAGATTGTGTTTCTCCAATGACGAATAGAAGTTTGCTCCGGGATTAAAGCATAATCTCTCATTGTGAAATCTTCACAAAGGACGGTATTATTTTACCGTTCACAAGGACTCGTACGAAGATGAAGCGCATCCATTTTCCTCTTCCCACTGAAAAGTCACTTCCGCTTACAGTTCCTGGTCGCGCTGCCCATACATGCATTCCGCTCGCCACGAATTAATTATAGGCATGGATACTGGATGAGCATAGTCGTAACAGTACCCATAGACTGCTAAACAAACAGTCTATTAATATCTGATTTATAAGACTTGTTCATTAACACTCAACAAAAAAGTATTCAGTGTCCCCTGTATACTTCTGAATTCGAAATCACTAGATAATCCTTTCAAAATATCGCACAGGTAGAATACTTTAGATTCTATAAAACACAGTTTCTAATGTCACCTAATTAGCGCCACAAGTGTATTAATTATTTCGTTCCACCGTGAGAATCTTATCACGCGCCCACCTTCCGCCAATTAATTTTCCGACTCAATTTCCGTAATGTGTAATAGCAATTTTCTGTGCTATATAACGCGAGTATAAACGAGTAATAACAAATGTAAATTAACTTCGGTAGACATTCCAGTCTCGACATCAATGAATATGCAAGAAAATTTCGTTGGCAACCAATCCTTTATTACATATATCCACCGAGTTCAAATTTGCATACTCGATTCATGTATCGCGAAACGGAGCTGCGACATCAATATATGTGCGATTCGTCGTCCCGTCGACAAAGTGACTTGCGAATTGCCCTGTTGAACGTGCCATTGTAAAACTGGGGCGAAGGGTCTTGTCCTATTCTTCGATTGCGCGTTTCCGGCTGTTCCGTTTCGGACGTGCTGCTATTTTCGCTACTGGGATTCGGTAAAACGTTGTTACATGCAAAAATTAAAAAACAATAACCGAAGTTTTCAGTTTCCTTTCTCAGAAATACTTAGAACGTCTACTTAAGAATCTCTTTAAACTTAACTAGTCTCTTTCTGTGTGATGTTCTCGTTTTTAAATAAATTAAACATACATTAATCCAGTTCCAAACTTTGTACAAACTACTGTTAAAATTGTCAGGAGATACAAAGAATTATATTATGCAAATTTTGCTTCGTGAAGCCTTCAAGGTTCTCAGAATCAGACAATGTATGCACCAACGCGTAAGCAGATATTGTATGATTCTGATGGAAATGGCACAATCAGTCGGAAGCCTACGAGGAATAATCAATACGCTTTAGAGTTTTGAATCTCTGCCAAGTTAGATTTCTCTGAACAGAGTGTTTGTTTACATAGGAAATTTCACGTTCTAAGTACGACAGAAAAAACCCAAAGGCACCGTCAGAATTCCAATGGAACAGAAAGCAGGAATATACTAAAACTATCGTGTTCACCAAATTTACAGCCAACCTTTCAAACAGTGCAATCAATCTCATTTTACAATTCCGAACATGCAGGACACCTGTGCACCGACGAGTAACAACTTTCCAATTTATATACTCCAATGTCTTTGATGGTGCAAATAGTTAATTGAGCACTACCCGACAGTAAGTAAATTTGACATAATTATAGACACAGTCCCCTTTTATCCCCGACTGGCGATGGATCATAAATCAAACACACGTGTACGCTCCTAGGCGTAGTTGGAAGCACGCGATTCAGCTTCGGAAGATACGTCGTGCGTTTCAGAGCTGAGAGAAGATTCTAGTAACACAAAACTGAATCACGCGACTCAACATCCTTCACTTCCACCCAGAGAAACCCACTCGATCGATCCTATCAATCCCCTCGAAACACGAAGCTAAACCCCACCAACCCTTACCCCGAGATATCATCAAGAAACCTTAACCCGATTACAACCGCAGAAACTCGCCACATTACCGAACTTCGTCTTCATCGTCTTCCCGGTCCCCGTCCCGCTAAAAGCAACCTGGCCATCTCTCTAATTCAATATCCCATTAATCCTCCATTTCGTCGCCAGCGCACCCTTCGATCGTGACTCGTCGCGATTCGCTTTCGACCCGGTTGCGGTTGGTAAAAATTCTTCGCCAGGCTTAATTGCCCCGGGGATCACGAGACAGCGGTTAGCTACTGGTTCTTCCGTAATGGAAATTTTGCGAAGCTTATCGGCACGCTACCGCGCCCGTACTATGCCCGTCCAGGCCTATCCTCTACGTATATAAACGTCCGATCGACCGGCGAACGCCGAATCCATAATCCGTGCCAGGATGCACCTGCCTCCCTGACAAATCGCTCGAGTTATTCCGCAACGGAACGCGCGATTCACCCTTTCGTTAGAGCCCAAGGATCTGCCCACGGCGGGCAGAAGTAGGAGCGACCGCGTAACCGCAGATGCAGGCTTTAACAAGAGAAATTTCTCTGTTCGTCGCTCGAATTTCTGTCTACATAACCCGCACCGGTACGGAGAAAGTGAGGCTTTTTTCATCCACCGTGTGGCCGTGGCGGAATTTCAGTGGTTCGTCATTCCTGGCCCAAGCGTTACTACGCGACTCGGCGTAGGATAATTACGGGAGAGTTGTCTCAATTTACGCAAAATTGTCAGCGTGTTTAAATTTTACAATGGACGCTTTTTCCAAGGATTTGTATATTAATAGTTGAACATGTGCTACTACTTGCATCGAAGAAAATCAAAATGTTAATATTTCTCATCCTTAAAAAATTAATGTTTTAATTTCTGGTAAACTCGTAACGTTTACCCTTTACACTCACTCTATACGTTTTAGTGTTTAGTAAACTCTCCCAGCGCGGCATCTCTTCCACGATTACCCCAGTAAAGCTCCGCGCTTTGAGCCTGAATATGATCGTCGATGTAACACTTGGTTCGATACAAATTCGACCCCACGAGATATACCTAACGAATTACTCCTCGGGATCGCGCGTTCCTCGCGGAGACCGGAGACAAAGAGCGCTATAAATAACGGATGAAATTAATATTTCAATGTGCGTTACCTCACACGTACTTTCTCAAATGAGGTGATATCGATAGATATACAAATGCGCCTCGGTGTGTACGTGCCCCGGCGCGCGTGTTCGAAACGAATGAGTCACGATCAGACGTAACCACCGCTCGGATAGAGCGCAGCCTGTAATCAAATAGGATCTACGGTACGATCCAGCGAGCAAGACGCGTACTCGTGAAAGTCTGGCCACCTCGCGTTACCAGCAGAACTTGTTCAGTCACACTCCGCCGTCTGAATATAATAAACCGAGGGGGCTTTCGATAGAAATTGAATTTGTTTCATTCTGTTGGCCGGCTCGCGCGGTTACACGCCAGAAAGGACGGGAGGGGAAGGTAGCCGAGAGTCTCGTTTTCATTCAGACGCTCTGCGATTTTACAACCGCGTCCATTGAGGTGAATAAGCGGGCCGGGGGGGTTAATTGCTTTCCCAAGCGACCACCAGCATTTGGCGCAATAACGAGCCGCGACACTTCGACCCGGATACCTACTATTTATAGCGATTATTGCTTTTATTGCTTCCGTTCTGCGGCTTCGAAAGGGCTCGCCGGGGCCTCGGACTCGCCTATCGCCTCTGTTAGCGATGTATCGAGCAGGCACCCGCTATTTCTTCCTTATTGCGGCAGGAAGCGTGTTAATTACTGTTTGCATTCTTGTTGCACGCCACCGATCCGATCGGTTAGAAGCGGCTCGCGGGCTCGCGAGATCGTGAATCACGGAACCGAGCGAGAAAACGCGGGCTCTAGGAAAATCGATTGGCTCGGCTTCTTGGCGCGGCGGAACGCCCGGCTAGAATGGATGGAACGTTTCCTTTGAGAAACGACCTCAACGAATCATTTCACTGTACAAGGATAAGAACTTCCTTTCTATTGCTCCTGCAGCGCGGCGAGAAGTAGTAACGAGCATAGCAGGGTAACAGATCAACGAAAACACTACAAAGCTTGCGGAAACTTTCTAACCCGCGTCCAGCTTCTAGCACTTTATCTGCCGCACGTTTCGGGGCAGCCAGAAATCTTCAGAGCCGCATCTTGTAGGTACATGGAACACAGATCCTTCTAAACTATATTTTTTTGGATATAGGTGTAAGGTAAGACTGAAGTAAGATCGGAATCATGAATTCAGGGGCAATTCGGGCGACTCGATTTTCGTTCGGATGGAAGAAATTCGATTATTGCCCGTCGCAGGTGAACAACTGCTCCCTAAGTTCACTCGACTGTGTCGCTCGGGAGTTAATAAGGGTGAAGATGATCGACCAGCCGAAACTGTTTCCGGCGGCGTCGGCCAGAGAGTGTCGCCGATGGTGGGCGAACGTAAACCGACCGCAATAACGATACCGTTACCGATTTTTTAGCGCGGTTAGCACGCGAATAGGTTTGCCGAGCACGGGGCCGCGCGATGCGCCCGCAATCTCGACTCCTGCGCGTGATTCTAGTACACTCGATACCTCCGCGAGGAGTTGCGGGGATTTTGAGCGTGCTACGAACACACGCGCCAGCAAGAACCAGAGCAAAAGAAGAAAATACTGCGCGCAACCGCAACCAGTGGATTGAGTAATAAGTTCGTTTTAATTTTGAGGGCGCGCGTGTGCCTGGATGGACTTTACTTGAAACTTGCAACTTTTACGAAGAACTCTAATCAGAGAGTATTAGTTTGTCAAGGATTTCAGATTATTCAGAGATGAAAAGTAACCATAAGAAACGAATCTAAGTTCCATAGGGGAATTATGTAAAATTGATTTAGCGATTTCCTTGACGAATTTACTTGGTAACACGCCTATTTTTCTATTAGAAATATTTGATTACTTAACTGAAAAAATTCCTGTGAAAATATTGACGGCAAAAAAGTAGCTAACATTTGCACTTCCGCTGGTGCTGATTGTGCCAAGTATATTTATCGCTTTATCGAACCGTAGATTAGAATATCTGCTTACGATTATCAACGCGTCAAATATTTTACTTGTCCGGCAAAGGATCTGGTAGCCCGAGTTCGTTATCGATAGCCTACAGCGTTATCGTCCGTGCTTCGTGGTACGGATGGAATAACCGAATTCGAATAATGATTCAAATGGCAGTGTAATTTACGAGTACACAAAACGCTTACCCGATTGTGCTCGATTGACTGAATTCGCTTTCACCGTTTACCGTGCCATCGAGATAAAGTTCGTGACGATCGTCGTTCCGAATATAGACCAAAGGGACGGCACGGGGCTCTTCGCTTCTAAGCCCTTCCCCTTGTATTCCTTGTATTCTAAAGGGTACATTTGCGTATAGCATTTCTTAGCCGAAACTCGTCGATATTCGATGAATGCTGGGCCATAATGGCCGCGATTGAAGAACAACGAAGGGACCAAACTATCTTTTGGTAGGGGAAACAACGGAGGTGAACTGTACAACCCTCTGCGTCTCGATTTCCTAATACAATCGACATCGGAGAAACTGGTTGCTCAAAGCTACTCCTCTACTCTTAAATATTAATCTTTCTTTTTTTAATTCCAGTCGGTTATGGTGGCAGTTTTTGGACTAATGAAATGTTCGTACATATATGTAATTTGATTTTCTTTGAACGTGAATTGTTTGAAGTAGAAGGAGGTTAAATAAATTTATGGTAGAGATAATATATTTGAGGAGCCAGATGATTTTATTTCGACATTGAAAATCGTTTACGTGCCAATTCTTTGTTCCCCAATCAGCTGAGATACTTTAAGAATACTAAGAGAGCTTCGTGCTGTGGCTCTTACTAAAGGCCTCTTAAAAATTTGACTTTTTTTACTTGAAGTATACTTGAGTAAACGCAGTTGTTCGTAGGCTGCCTGAGATGGTAATTAAATTTACCCTAACGGCAGGGTCAGAGCTTCAGCGAACTCTAGAATATTCCCCGTGACCAGGGCATCAGGGTTTAATGCGTTCATAAACAAGTCATCGGTGGTCATTGCTTCGGCGGTGTTCATGGAATTCGAAATCGTTTCAATGGGATCACTTTCGACAAAAGTGGACGTGGTGGAGTGCGCGGATCGATTTCTCGACTGATCTTCGCCTGAAAGGAAGCCCGACTGAATTTCGTCACGCCAGCCTCGATGAATATCACGTTATTAGATTCACGATCCACGTAATATGAGAAAAATAGCAAGAAGGCATAAACTTTCAGCCACGCACATCGTCAAACTTTTCTCCTTGCAGTATTCATCGGTTCTTTTATCCTGAACAATTGAGTATTTGACTCTAACTAATTTCTATAAAGCTTATACTTTCATTTTCTCCAAAAATCAGTATATATGTGAATTCACTTCTAACTATAACAAAGAAAAAATATGAAAATACGATATCGTGGATCAATTCCAATACAGTAGGACTCCCATAGAGTTTCATCTCTAAAACGCCATAAAGGTCCACTAATTATCCCCACCAGCTCTTGAAACTGACCCAAGTCACCGACCTTTCAGACCACTTTTATGGAAGTCGTTAGAAAATTGAGTGACACCCCCGCGAAATTCAGTCAGTGTTGGCCAGATGTTTACGACCCTTTTTAGAACCTCCAGAAAGGTTAACGACCGTACCATAAACATGAACCGCCTGGAAAGTCCTACTGTGTAGCAATTTATCACACCGAATCTATCACGTTATATTTCCCCAACGCGCAGATGCCAATAATTTTTATCTGCTCCAGACGAGCCCATTGTATCAAAGAACGACACGACAAAATATAGGCAAACATACATAGCAACGGGTGAGTGAATTGGTCGTTGAATTCACATATTTCAATAATAGAATCAATAAGCCCGCATGTACGTCCACTTCCACGACCGCCCTCATAATCAACGCTTTAAATTATTTAAAGTATATACTTGTATCGCCGTCGGTGTTTGTAATGGATGCCGAAGGTCCTTCGTATTCGAGTCCCGTGAAATTATCCGAAGGGTCGTCGTGAGTTCCGTACCACCTCGATTCGACCACATGGGTCTGGGACCAGTCAGCCGAATCCCCGTCTTCCGGTATACGGTCATTCATCGTGGACACTGGCGAATGATGTTTAGTCGACGGTTTAATGCACAAAGAATTATGAATTCTTGATATCGAAATAGAACCGATTTGCCGGACGAAATGACCTTTTCGGAATGGGGATGGGAAACAATTACGGTACGAAGAAAATCCACTGGTCATTTAAGGCGATTACACAGGCCACAGAGATGAAATTACGAAAAATGTAATGGGCTAGCCACCGTCGGTGGCTTTCGTTCCTACGATAATTGTATTCGGTGAGATTAAATGTGAATAGCATTATTCTAGCATAGAGAAATCTTCTATTATCTTCAGCGTTTCTTAGTATTAAGAAGGAAGAAAGGTGAGTTATTGTCAGAAGAACATCGAGGAATAACTTGAGCCATTGTCTGCGTGCATAATGACAAATTTACCGCTACAAGCTTCCAACATCACGCGACTTAATAAGCTCTCCGTGATTTCCACCATTTCGGAGGTAGAGCTGCCCGTTTCCTTCTCGATCCCAAGCTTTCCTCCGCTCTTCAATCTCATTAAACGCTTCAGGTAGTGGGCAATGTTCGGTAGCTTGGATCTGATCTGTTCGTTACGATAACTAAACGAGGTTTTGATCGAAAACAAGAGGCAACGAGGCGTAATTTCGCGAGGTGTGTTGCATTACTAAAAGCAACAGCTACATTATGTATTAAGAATTTTTCGAGAGAACCGAAATATCGAAAGTTCCTCATCTTTTTTAATTAGCCGTGTCGAAAAGAAATGATTTCTATTGACAGAAATATGCTAGAAGTGTCGATAGTGAAATTAATTACAATACTTTCCTATCTCGATAGAAAAATGTACACTCCCCTCCTCAATTTCTTTCCTTCGCATTCCTCTTCCCCATTACTACAAAACGATTCTCTACGAAACTCTGAGCTCACCTTCTTGGTTATTGTATCGTTGGCAAACAATTTCGCAGCATTCTCGTTATTATCTGCGGAACTTCCCGAACTTAATCCCCCCGCGGCGTTCGACTCAAATAAATCATTTTCGGACACGGTGTTCGACGAGCACCCATCGCTCATCGCCGTGTTCGGAAGATTCAACGAAACAATATGAGCAAAAAATGGGCACGAGCCGACCAGGTCACTTGTCAATTTTCATATCACACGCTTCGACCCTCAATCATCATTTATCGACCGTCGTTTTTCCATTAACATCGTATTCATTGTTTCCCCCCAATCGCTATACTACTTGAAGTTTGAACGAATACACAACGATGAATACATGTCCCTACGAAATTTGTATTACGTACTATTTCACTTTATTTAACGATCCTAACCTACCACTAATACTACCGTTTAAGTAACACGAGCAATAGAATATTCAATCGCCTAACCAACTTCGAATAGCAAACACCTGCCCCAACATTGAAACGTAAATAACGAAAAAGGTCACGCCATTCGTTTGAAAAAATAAGACCCTTTACGTAATATTTCGTGTTATTCCGACAACGTATATTAAATGAATTTTGCGACGCCTCACGCACTACCACAGTCCCGCCTGTTTATAATAAACATGAACAATTTAAGAGACTCATTCCAGAACGATCATAACCTACGATTCATTCTTCAAACGTCTGATATAAGTGCGGTTATGGAACCGTCGTAAAATCCAATAGGAAAAAGAGAGGTGGAGCTAATCTCTGACTGTTACCAGAAGAGATTGAGAATTCGTAGTATTCATTTATGAGACACGGCGAGGGCAATCACTGCCGGACGTGATCACATAGCTCGCGCTAACTCGCCTAGTAATTACTAGAATCGTATCGCCGCTGACCTGGTAAGTGTAAGGTGTACAGGAGACGTGGAATTCTCTGCTCATAATAGAGAAGACACGGGGCGGTTGTAAAATCCAGCTGACGGATCTCGGGCAAGTGTCAAAATGCCGGTGGCGCCATCTTGAACTCGTCTGGAGTCGAGGTCGTCAAGCTGTCACGAGGAATGATTCTCGATTCGTCGCGAGCACGAGTGCCATCCTTGAGGTTATCCCAGCACCGACGGCAAAAAGGATCACGTCCCCCTTCGCCTTGATACTCTGCCCCTCGCTCGTGCCCCACGTCGTTACGAGGCACGCGAGCACATCCGTTGTCAAAGCCACCAGTGCGAGTCACAAAACACACAACACACTTATTCACGCTGCCGATAAGCGGTAACGGGGGTGTCCCGTCGAATTAATCACAATGCTCTTGGATCGGACGGTATCGGTCACGGGCGCCCCGAGAATCAAGCAGACGCGCGTGCACCGGTTGGAATACGTTCATACGATACATATATCACGGCACTCTCCCACCTTACTACGCCATTTTCGAGCGAGCAGGTATGTAACGCGACCGCGATACGAACGAACCACCGCTCGCGCCTACTGGCAAGTGCCGACTGCCGCCAATAACCACCACCAGGCGGACGGGAACATGGCGGCGCGGTGCTGCGCGCGCACAGCACCGAGCGCCACCGCGGGAACCGTTTGAACTGACCCCGCGACTTCTATCGCTGCCCCCGCGATCACTCTTTCTCATATTTCTTTATCGCTCTTGTAATCCCTTCGCACACTCGCTGCTTGCTGTTTATCAATTCCAGTAAAATGATTAAAGAGACATAAACTCTCGGGATGGAATGTTTATTCTCGCTACTTCCCAAACAGATTATTTCCGTGTCCGCCGCTGCGGAACCAGGCGCCCGACGATTTCGGTCGGTTAAAAATAAACCGAATGGAAAAGATACTAGCCGACCTTGGAGTTATGAAAACTTATGTAATCTCTGTTCTTTTTATGCGTTATGCTTGTGAATGCCTGCGTACAATATAGAACGGATAACTGTACTGTTTCGGAAGCGAAACGTGGGTGAAACGATTTTACGATTTAGGTGATGGATATTATGCCGCGTTTCTGTATTATTACGGGGATCTTTCTGTCGCTTCTATCGGGAAGGGTCGTTGCCTGATCTCGGTGAATTATTTACAGGAGGCCGTCATTTTACTTCCGAGGACATTCGCGCAGCATCTTTTGCATTTATCGCACCCCGCGCCTGCGGACGCGCGCGGTGGATACTTGCAGGATGGATGCTTCTTCTTCTTCGGCGACTCGATCACTATATTCCGCGGTATCAGAATGTCGTTCCATGGGATCTCGACGTCGTCGGTGTCGCAAGACTCGTCCGATGGTGCTCGTATCTCTATCGGCTTCTCCAGCACGAGATCGTTCCACGGGATTTCCAGGGTAGAGTCGCAACTTTCCGGATCAGCTTGCTTCGACTGTACCATTTCCGTGATTATCAGATCCTTCCACGGCAGAGCCATCGTACCCAAGGATTCCTCTTCCGTTGGTTCCTTCCCGGCCTCGTCGCCAGCGTCCTCGTCCAGGCCATTCAAAGGCGTCAACGATAGGTCTTGGCGGATCCTCATGCCGGCTGCCGGTAACGCGATGTCCTTCCATGGCAATTCGATTTTCGAGTCGCACAGTACAGACACGTCCGAGAACTCCTTCTTCAAGTGTCTCATGTACGGCTCGTGATACATCTCCTCCTCGGAATTGAACACCAGAGTTTGCCTCTTCTTCTTGCACTGCTCCCTCTTCTTTTGCTGCTGCCTGTGCATTTGCTGTCGGATACAGTAGCATCCTTTCAGCTTCCTCCTCTCCTCGGTCATATCGATCGATTATTGCGAAACTCGTACGCGTGACAAGGTGTGAATTTTTCGTCGAAACGGTACTTGTTAATTTTCTTGACCGTGTCTAACCTCGTGTCTGACAGGTATGTTATTTGTTTTGTTTTACCGGGAAGATACAGCGCGGTTCACATGGGGCACGCGTAGTTGCAAACTGTCTTTTTTTACATTTTGCAACAGGCGTGAATGTGAACGGGCATAATTCACGAATCTAAGTAGAGTTTCTCATCCCCTTCCCTTAATCCCTTTAAACGCGCATCGCAGGACATTTCCGTTGTCTCCGACTAAGTGTCACTCGGAGTGCTTCATATCGGAGTTACGTGCGAATCTAAGTAGTTTGGTGACTTCGTGGAATATTTGAAATTTTGTGTGGTCATCGTTGGGCTGATGCAAATACTCGGTACGTGTACGTACGTGCGCACGTGCGCGCATGTATGCAATACGAAATACGAACAGAATCCGTTTCAATCACGCGCATTGACCAATCGTTCATACCTTTCAGCGCGACATCTGTCGACGAACGTTGGTATAATGTTAAAAATCCACTAGTTGCCGATAAAAGGAAATCCGTGGTGGCTCTGGCTTGATTTCACTAATAAAAGATTGAAGGAAAAGTGCAAGGACAGGGTTTACAGCCGGGGCGTCCGCGCGATAAAATTTAACCCTTAAAATAACCGCGGACGGGTCGTAGTAGACTTCAGCGGGGCGCAGAGGGGATGCTGGAAGAATAGTCTACGGTGTCTAGCTTGACGAGCGCAGTAGGACTACGTTTAGAAGGCAGCCATCTTGCAATCCCTAATCAAAGATCTTCGGCTAGCGGCTATCGCTGTCTGGTTTTCAGCCAGTTAATATCAACACACAAATCATCAAATGGCTTTAAAACGAATTAATAAGGTACGTGGACAATCAGCGGTGTTCGTATTGTACAGAGACAGTCGGGTGTTGATGTGATGTGTGCCGAATGCGGTTGAACGCCCTTAACGATTTTGCAGTGAAGCAATGTGAGAGCCAGCATTGAAAATCATGTTGGCTTTTCCCCCTTTTCCTTCTCGCGCTCGTCCTTTCTGTGCTTTCGTTTAATCGGCTACGCGTTTATCACAACACGGTGCATTGCGCACGCAGCGCGGTGCCACTTTGTGCCAGTGGACATAGCTCTACGGGTGACAGTGAAAATCTTGGGAAAAAAAAATATATATATTTTAAGTGGCCAGCCGATAAATTGCCGGAAGTAACGTAAAACCTTGCGTTACATACATCTCTTCTATATATACACGCGTATCGCGTATACGCGCGGGGCTATAGGTAACCGATAAATCACGGAAATCTCATTAGTGCATTCGCGATCCATCCGCGGTAAGAGATGGCACCCATGGAATTTTTAAGTGACCACTTTTGGTTATTTCTTCCGACTGATAACGTGATTTCCACCATGTGCCTTCGCAGCGCATTAGTGAGATAAAGTGATTCATTTAAGGCTGATACGCTTCTACGTCGTGCATTCCAGCAATCTGACCTGTCAGTTGTTATAATATTTCTCAATCCGATACCCCGAAAAAAAAGAGCAGAAGCTTCTAGACGTATCAGCCTCGGAACGATCGCGTCGATCCACCGAAACTCCTATGCCCCTCGTCTCTTTAACGCTGCTTTTATACTCGTACCTCTATGGCAATGCGATACGAGTAACTCGAATACTTTACCGCGTACCATTCTTCGATTCTGTTATACGTATCCATCGAGTAACATTTCTTTTCAAGCGACTCCATCGACTATTATAAGTTCGCCTACTTAACTATATCGCAACATTCGTGATTTCTCTGCTTTAACTTTCCATTACTACTATCCAGCTCCAAACGATTATCTCTTGTACGGATGAATCACTTCGAACTATGTTTTCAAGATGCATAGTACGAAGAATGCGATACACTTATTTTGTGTGGTTATAACGCTTTGCTGCGAGATAATAATAAAATTTGCTTCGATTTCTGTCGGATATGTATCGCTGTATTTTGTTTACACGTGCCTTGAACAGTCTTTATTCCCTTTCAATCTATACGTGTACCTAAACATCGTTGTTTGATAAAGTTGCGATGTCATTTGTGGAATAAATATATTAAATTAGAGTTACGTTGTTGTCTGAAATAAGTCGGATCTTATAGTGCTGTAGATAGCTTCGACGAGCATGGGAAAATGTAACAAGTATAAAGTCTAAGAAATTTGAATCGTTAAGCAAACTTTATGGGTGTGTGTAAAATTAAGTCAACTTTAACTTTGATTTTTCTCTGTTAATTAGGAACTTCAGGACCTCGGTAGAGACCCACCAGCGCAATGCTCTGCCGGTCCTGTAGGAGATGATCGTAAGTGTATTTGATCGTATCTGTATTCGCTTTATTCGTATCTCGAGTTACGGTTCTATTATTGCTGAAATATTATATTTTATGTTATGCATACTCTACTAAGCTAAATATATGTAGCGACGGAAAATGTATGAACGATTCTTTATCTGAATGTTTCGATATAAATCATTATTTTACTTCATACTTATTAATGATATTTTACAGTGACATATAATTTTCATTTTTATCATTTTCAGTATTCCACTGGCAGGCAACTATAATGGGACCAGTAAGTATACGTTATTTCGAATGTCTTTTGTTCGTATAAATGTAACTTACAAGTACTACTTTAAAGTGTCTTTGCTTTCGCTATGATCTTTGAAGGTAACTTTTGAATAATGAAATTTGTGTTTTACCGTATCTGACTGAAAACGAAGCGAGGCATGTAATATTTCAATAAGATTTTACAAACAACTTTCACAGCCGTTAAGTCGCAAGATATTTCTACGCTGCGATGTTTTTCCATTTACGTCATCCAATTATTTTCTTTATCTTCTTCTAATAGCTCTATTTTAAAATAACTGAGCAACAGGCTGTAACTTTTCAAACGTGATTGCAATTTCATCATTTCGTTTTTTCTTGTGCAACGAAGGATAAAAATGTTTAATCGCGAGAGCGAATTTAAAGGAACATTTGTATTTGAAGCGGTTGGAATGTAACGTTTGCGTAAATATTAATTTCAGCCTGACAGTCCATATCAAGGAGGAGTATTTTTCCTTACAATTCACTTCCCCACAGATTACCCATTCAAACCACCCAAGGTATGTAAACGGAACGTAAAGTAACATTATGTAATACAGTTGTGTACGAATAGCGTATTAATCGTTCGCACGTTTCTACAGGTTGCTTTTACGACTAGAATTTATCATCCAAATATTAACAGTAATGGAAGTATTTGTTTGGATATTTTAAGATCGCAATGGTCGCCAGCACTCACCATATCAAAGGGTACATAGCCTTACAAATGTGCTTGAAGGTTGCGCAGGAAGACGACGGGAAGCGTGTTACTCAGAATGAAATTTTTTTTTCGTTTTCCAGTGTTACTGTCAATATGCTCTTTGCTCTGCGATCCAAATCCAGACGATCCTTTGGTACCAGAGATAGCAAGGTTATACAAAACCGACAGGGAGAAGTACAATGAATTGGCACGCGAATGGACGCGCAAGTATGCCATGTGATGCGCCAACCCCCGTTGACTTCAACATCTAAAAGCCACCAACAAGCAGCCCCAGCCTATTGCCACTTATGCATCAGCACCGATTGAAATTAGCTATGGCTCGTCTACTTTTAAACTTAAGCCAGTACTCGGGTTCGAAGAATGCTCAGACAAACGTGATCGATCTGAAATCTCCTCCTCGTCCCGAGCGGCCTGCGAATATTGTGAGACGTTGCCGCAATGGCAATTGAGGCAATTTTAAAGGTGGTCACATTAACATTATATATATATATAATATACATAAAAATCAGGAAAAAAAAAGAAATATGTCCGCTTTGATTTTCATAAATAAACGAAAGAGATGGAAGTAAAACATAGGAGAGTGAAAGTAGGATTTGTATTTGAATTTAATAGTTTAATTTCTAATTATCGTGCTTATAATACCGTAAATATTATATACCTACTTTCTCAGTGAAACGATTTAAGAGAACAAAAGGAAAAAAAAAGAAATGAAACGAAACAAAGAACCTTGAACTGACAGCACACCTGATTGTTAGTTTTAACGCAAGTGAGCAATGTTTGCCCGTCCCTTGGAACGATGCAGTCACTT
Organism: Andrena hattorfiana; assembly: GCA_944738655.2. Lineage (NCBI taxonomy): Eukaryota > Metazoa > Arthropoda > Insecta > Hymenoptera > Andrenidae > Andrena > Andrena hattorfiana. The sequence continues at coordinate 1,686,450 of OX122894.2, forward strand.
TTTTGTAAGACTGGGCTATATATAAATACTACTGAAACTATACCTGTATGTTTTGTTCAATTATTAAAATTCCTCACCTGTCTTAACAAATTCTACGAGTAACTCGAAATTTTGTGGTTTGGTTCCTGTGTGTGTGTAGTAGTTTACTTGTGCATATCGTTAATCGATAAATCGGACTATCTATATATATACACGAACTTGAGACGATTCGGCGTATGCAAGTATAAATAGATGAAAAAAAGTTTCTGTGACTTATCTTTGACCGCGACACGAGTACCTGCCGTTCATGGGCCTGTACTGTATTATAATAATTATCACGATTAAAGGCATTCACGGTTTCCGTTTCGCGCCCGCTCGACGGTCGTTTCGCTTTATTTACATATGGGGGAAAAAAATGTAGTCGTTGATGTCATTATTTATCGATAAATGATGAAAGCGGAACGTTACGTTTTGTTTGAATCCCTTACGTAATACGCGTTATACGGATAATAGATAAGGAACTGTTCTCAACGAGCGTTAATGCTTAACCGACGGATTTGTAAAATCCTCCCAATTCATTCTATGATAGTGCGTCATTATTATACTAAATAAAGCAAAACCTTGCGTCGTACCTTGCGAGCCAGCGGTTCGCCCGTCGCTAATATTTTACTCTCGAATCAGTGCGTTTAACTATTGTTTTGCGTGTAAATTTCATTCTCCTTTAAGCGATATCTTTCTACTATTATTATTATTAATTAATTAATTAATTATTATTATTATTTAGTATTCTCGTCTTAAGTTTCCTTTTCATCCACAATATAAACACGTATTACCACCAAGTCATGCATTATCTCACGAAAGTCCTGTTGTACAACTCGATAGCGTAAAATGATCTTTCTTGCGATAGGCATTAATCACCGCGATTGGTTTTCTCAACGTGCGTCCACGCGTCTTTCCGTATGCGTATATTGTGGCTGCGAAGGACTGCAGTGAGCTGTCAAGTCACTTCCCGAATCTACCTAATTACAATCTATAACAATGATGGAAGTTATTTCGGTTGAGTTAATCTAGAGATGACGCACCGCTGGCGCCGGTGCCAGCGGTGTTTTTCGGCTTCTAAATCTAGGTAACGAATGAAACAATAAAGAAACACGGGGAAATGGAATGAGAAATCCGAGAAATTGTTAACGACGGTCACTTAACTAGAAATAAGTAAATGAAATTTTGTCTCTGCGAACAAGTGCGTGCTACAACGATCTTGGGAGCCCTTTTGAATGTAAATCGGTGCTTGAGAACGAAAATTTATTATGGCAATGCTCGCGGAGCGAACACGAACGAAGCCTAGAAAAGACAAGTCGGTTAGTATGTAATAACGGCGTATCCGCATGTTAATCGTCGATCCTGTCTTGTAACGACACGTGTACCGCTGTTAATTTAATTACGAGTATAAAACGCGCGGCAAAAATCGATGCATTTTAAACGTTTTTTGCCACGGTAAGAATCATTGTTTCGCCCTCTTATTAGAAAGGAAAACTATTCATGTGTAATTAATTATTAATATCGCAATAATGAACCATTTTTAATAACGGTAATCCTGTGTACATTCTAGCATTTAGCCCTTTATATAATAAACTCCACGTGACGATAAGGCACGAGCAAGTCTAATCACTGGTAACCACGGCGATAACCGAATAACTCCAGGCTTCGGGTCCGCCACGAATTCTCTGCGAGCGCGAATCCCGTTACTCAGCTTATCGCCACCCTTTCTTATCTAACACTTCGTAACAACCGCGGAAACGCGCGCTTTCAACAAATTTCTCAACGCGGAAATGGTAATTTACGTTGACCTAGCAGGACCTTCACCTTCCAACGGTATTTATTATTCGCGTAGTAAGCTATGCATCTACGTCCCGTTTTTAATTTTCAAACGATCGGAAGGAGACACTTGCAAAAATAGAGGCATCGCCTTCGGCGCGATCGATTAATTTACAGTTTCATGATTATGGATTTGCTCGGCGCATAAGCTTGGTGCAAAGGAATCGTGGAAACTTTGCTGGAGGTATACCCGCGGCTCTTTATTAGACTTTCACAAAGGTCGGATGACTATCGTATCCCATGTAGAATTTTATGATACACCGAGGAAAACCACAGTAACAGCCACAGTGGTGAAAGTGCTTTCCTCCCTTTGCCCTGGCCCGCGCTTGACCGCTGGATTCTACCGCGTGTTTCGCTTCGCCGTCAGCAGAAACTTGCTGAAGCATCTTAATAGCGATGGGATTGACCGTACCGCGGCCCGATCAAACGAATCCGAAACTCCTGCGCCCAGTTCAACGAACGATGAGACGGAAAGCTAATTGGAATTCATCTGGGCCTACCAATTTCCTCGCGCGATGCCTTCGGGATTAAGAAGACGGTCATTTGTTCAACAATCTTCTCGATTGAATCTGAAAGCATCTAGCAAGTATCTCGATAGAAGGAGCACTTCGAGCCACAAATTCGTCGGAGTTTTACTACGCGAAATATTGCCACCGTTTTAAAATCTCTTCGCGACTCTCTTAACACCAATTTCGAGTTATCTAAATGCTTTATAATTACTTCCGAAATGACCAATAATCGAACATGAAGAGATTCTTTTGTGGAATTATAATGCTCTTTAGTTATGTTTCATTGGTCTCGAGGAATGCATATTGGTTATTGGGTCTGGTTTTGCACGGAAAAAGGGACATCGTATAAGTATGTAGGCCATCGATGACGGAACGACCCACTTACTAGAGCATGAGTTCATGAGAATGACATTCACTCTCATTGACCGATTTTTATACATCATATTGAAAAAATGCGAAATGTGTGGGTCGTCGCGTGTATTCTGGCACATGTCAATACTAATTATTTCGCCTATTATACTGTAATAACAGCATGAATGTTAGGATACTCTCTCTATTTCGGATCCTTTTACCAAGTCAGTAGAAAGTTTATGTTCTTCACAAACTCGTATCCAGTTTTCAGTAACATTCATTAAATATTCCACTAAAACTTCTGACCACGTCCGACGCTCCCACGAAATATGTTCTTCAAAAACGGTTTAATTTGCAAAATCTCCACAGGATGTTAAGCAATAATCTTAATATATAAAGCAGAAAGTGTTTGCGTATTTGTCTGTCGACTAAAAACTTTCGAACGGTACACTCTGGGGTCACGAAATGTGTCCCAGCTCATTATGCCTAGTTAATCCAGATGAACGTGACTATTTTAACAAAAAAATTTTTTTTTATAAAATCAGAAACTAAATATATAAATACAACTATAGAAACATTCGAGTAAATCGATTTACTTCACTTAAAGTGCCCACAAACCTCTGAAACTCTACTCAATAACACAAAATCGGAAAATAGCTCAATTTTCAGGGGTTAATTTCACCCCCATCGAGTGAATTTGGGCAGCAAAAAAAATTGCGTTGTAATCAGGAGGAAATCCCCTACAGATTCACAAAGTTTCAGAATTTTTTTTAATTTTCGGGTTCAGGATTTTCCCTTGTTAGCATGCCGGACTCAAAAGTGACTATAGAAGCAACGACGTTCAACCCCGCACCGAAGACTAACGAATATAATTTCCTCTAGAGCCACGGAAAACTTCAAATAGTCCAAAGCAACACGGACTCGTTTTTAGAGACAGTAGTTTCTAACTTCTGCCAGCGCGTGAACAAGTACTCGAAATTAATTCCCGACAAAGCAGAAACCCTGACGTAAACGATATTTCCTGTCAACATTGACGAAAGTCAATGACTCGAGCCCATCGCTAACCCGCAGTGCGAGGACGTGTTTCGATCTATCGAGCGGCGCTTGGACTTGTCTGGCTGCGGTGCGGCTCATTCAGTGTCAGTGCTGTTCTCGGCACGTTCGGCGGTCGACGAGGGCAAGTTGACGCTCGGTGCACACGCGACCGTTGGTAAGATGCATCGATAAATCGACCATCCACTGGACATCCTCTTCCTCCGCCGCGACGTTTTCGAAAAACGGTCCATCGCTGAACGGGCGACGGCTATTCCCAGCAGCTTTGCGAGCAGACGACACCCCTCGGAGCAACTGGGTAAGTAAAGCTAAAGTAACTCTAATCGGAGGCGTTTACGTTTACGGAAGCTTAAAGAAAGCGATGCGAATACATAGGCGGAAGAAAAATACCACCGGCGTTTGCGCACAGTGGTGTTTACCATCGAGGAAACATGCTGTTGCGTTTGTGAAATCTACGACCTCGTCTGACTCTTGACCGACAGTTACCACTGGCGTATCGCATTGTGTCACAGAACTAGGCGCAACGTGACAGCTTCCGTTAATAACACTTTCCTGCCCATTGTTCGCCGGTGGCTGCTCGAGTACGGCACTTTATACCAATCATTCGGCTACAAAGAAACCACTAGCACGTGGAAAACGAATTCGCCTGGACAATAGCTATTACTAAGGTAGTATTAATAAGGCGCGTTGCGTTCGACGTAGATATCTCGCATTTTACTGTTCTTCTCACTTCGATCGTACTTTCTTGACCCGCCGATCGCGAAGTAGCATTCCGATCTTCTTGTTTGCGTACGCTTTACGAATTTCATGTTTATTAATGCGGACGTAAGTGGATCATTGCATAAATGCAGCTTCGGTGGGAGAATTTCAGCCTGTGGCTTTTCAATTCAATGTGCTTGCTAATCAAGTACTGCTAATGATTGTTTATGGTGGAGATTCACTTCGAAGGAGATTAGCAGGGCGTACTTATTGTTAGAACGAGGATGTTCTCAGGTGTTCCAGGTAAATGATTACAGAATCTCTTGAAAAAAGAACTCTTTCGAGCTGAGATTAGAGAGCGGTCGACCACGGTTTTCTGCAAACGGAAACGCACAGTCTCGACAGGTTCCGAAGAGCGCCTTCAACTTTCTCGTAGATTAAACGTGAAAGATCGTTCAGGGTTCAGGAGAGAGTGAACAGCCTGGAAAGAAACGGAACAGGGAGCCACCGATCGTCCAGACTCCCAAGCCTCGATTCTACGAAAATTATTTAACTGGCCGCGTTTTACGTATTCGGGACCGAAACGCATTCGCGTTTACGGCGAACAAGGCGATCGGATCGTGTCGCGGTTTCTTTTCCCTGCACGCGACGAACTTTTCCCCGAACTACTGTTATAACGATCAGATCTTAAAAATAACATCCCGTTCATTTACGCTCCTTTGTAATTTTCTCATTAAAATTGTACACGCCCGACGTTTAACGAGTTCCGTCTCTGTGGCACGGAATTCTAATTCAGTTCCGTAGCGTGTCGCACAAGTAACGATAATTTATTTTATGACGCCTTTTTATCTTTCCCTGGCTTCCTGGGACTTCTATTTTGCGAGACAGTCGCGTGCAAAGGGATTGTGTCGAAGTAAGACATAGTGTTTACTTGCGCACGACTGTGCAGGAAACTCCAAGAGTTTTTTGAAAGGGCATTTCGAGTGCAGAATTCATTTAAAATTAGGGTTGGCAAGTTTTTGCTCAGAAAAATATAGTAAATACTTTACGGCCGAATGTGATAAAAAATATAGTACTTTGCACGACACGTTACTTTTTAAATGAATATTTTCTTGAGCATTTTGCATTATTAATTAATTTGAGCGTCTTCAACAAAACTGTGAATGGTTTGATTGCGCTGAAAGTCCGAAATAACAGGGGCTCATTTTTTATGAGAGATAAACTGGCTCTGTTTCCGTCTTTGAAAGGAAAAAATCCTCTCTGTAAAAGCTCAAGTGCGTATTATATATTTTAATCCAATTGACAACTCTAACTGTAATACAAAACCATAGTGATCTTATTATCAATAAAAAGATAGACGAAGCTCAACTAAACCAGCTTCATCGACTTTAACAGGAACTTCGTTAGTAACACCGCGCCCGATTTCCGTCATAGCGAGCATAAATTACTGCCAAACCTTTTTCCGCAAATAATAAACACATTCGTGCTCTGTTACGCAGGTGATTTGCTTCGCGCCGTGTTGCTTCCATAAATTGAGTACAGTAGGTCGAAAATCGTGTCGTAATTGGGCGATTCGTTAACGGGGTTAACAATATCTCGAGAATTTCCACGTCATTCTATACGTAATTAATTTCAGCAAGTCGTGCATGATAATTACGAAGCGAATGAACAATCGAACAGATGGGACAGGGTAAAAAGTAAAAACAGTTGAGACGAATAGAAAGTGCCAAAGTTGAGATTGCTAACGGCAATTCCACGTTACTGTTACCGGCTGCTCCCAGCTGAAACTTTACACTTCCAGCATCTTGCCCAGGTGTTAATTTCTCACTTGCAGGCTGGAAACAAGACACTCGAATCTCTCTGATGATGAAATTACTGGCGGGCGTGGAGCAAGTGAGCGAGCAAAGTGCAAAGCAGCCCGACGATGACCAGCCGCACAACAACAATCATGAGAAACATCCAAAGCCTGACTTCACCCAGGAGACGATCAAGCTGCTCAGTGGCGAGGTAAAATTCACGTTCTAACGCGAATGCTCGCGGTACAATTCCGGAAGCGAAACGAGGGAGCGTTGACTTTTATGAAAATCGCGAATGCACGCGTGCATATTTGTACCGAGACTTTCACTCAGAGTGGCCGGTAATTACTATTAGATCACACGGTAGCACATTCAGTCAGTTTGCTGGCTTTCTTTCCATTCCGGTGCAATATTCGAAACTTCTCTTTTAAAAAGAGAAGGAGGCATCGATGAGGTTTCGTGAATATGTAGGTTGTCCATCGAAATCGGCAATTCTTCGCTTCTTATTCGACTTTTATTACGGTGAGTGTCAGGATGATACAAATTTCTAAAGCTAGTAACCGAGTATTGTGTAAGGAAAGATAGATTATTTGGGTTGAATATGGGTACATTTAAATAATGTTTCGATTACATTGAATAGTAGTAAATAGGTTTATTTTTGCCTTTCGGCCTCAAAATGGGGTTACATATGTTTTGTGTGTAAGTGTTTCTGGGACTGTTAATTCAAGATTGGGCTTTCGTTTTGACTTCTTCCTTCATCTTGGTCTTCTTTACTCCTCCTTTTTTTACAGAACCATACGCATCCACTCCGCTCCTTCTTCTTCTCCCTTTAGTATCCCTCTGATCGTTGAATTTTCTCTTTTCAGCTCCTTACAGTCTTGTAGCGTGCGCCCCAGCGTCTCTCTAGCCTCGTTACATAGTCTGCATACTGTCTCTTTTTCTTCCTTCCAGAACTTGCTTCCCCGCTTTTCGTTCCCACATCTGAAACATGCAATTGGTCAATTACATTCAATTCAATTACATTGAATATTTATTCCTCTATTAATTTTCATTGAATTTCACTTTTCGATGGAGATCTGTGGCGGCACTTAAATAAGAATTCGTCTTTGAATTTTTTTCTAATAGAAAGGAATAATGTCCATTGAAGAATGGTGAATATGAAAGAGGGGTATCTTTTTTTATTGACGACAATTTACCATTTACCATCCTCTGCGCGCAGTGTTATTACTGTAATGATGGTTCTCGAGACACCCGCGATTATACTTGTCACGGATGGAGGAGGCTGTAGCGCTGGTACGTGGAACTGGTGTACCGAAGTGAAAAATCGATTTCGCTAGCGAAAGACATGAAAAGGCGGAGAAGAAAGCCCGCGGTATAAACTTGACACACTCAGATGAAAGGCAAGTCCCGTTGTGCCCTACTTCGCAGCTTTCGTATCTGTTGAGATAGTCTCTGAACCTTCGCTGCTGCATCCTGAAGTCATTTATACGATATAATTATGGGTGGCGCGGCCGTCGAACCGCTTGGAAATCTCTGCTTCACGTGGACGTTCATAAATGTACTGCTTAGGAACGGAAATATTTAATTGACTGCACTTATTATAATGATTATAGCTTGAGTACTGTTAATGAGAGATTATTTAAGAACGTAATCATATATAGTGCGAAATATTCGTGTTTTTGTGATAAGTATCAGTCTTTGAGGATTTCATTATACCTGATTTTTTATGGGAATTTGCGCGATACGAATGCTCCGGATATGAAAAATTTGCCAAAAATAGAAAAAAAACATCAATATCTACTACTTATTGTGCGAAAATATATATTTTTTAATTATTCTTCTCTTTTTAAATTTAGGTCAAAGTAATAATTTTATAAACACTTTTGTGTAATTTACTGGTGGTAAAGATGGAGCTGCATCTTGCTACAAGGTTCATACCCAAAATTACTTTAAAAAATTATGATTAGGAATCTTTGAAATTTTCTTCGTCTACTTTGAGAAACCATATGTGTGAAATTCATCAATAGGCAACATGTACGTTTAACCTTCTTCCAGCTCTATTTGCATAAGTACTGCATAGTACTAATTAAATATACTTTACATATTCATATGAGCACGTATTCACATTACGTGTGAATCACATTGAAATATTTTGAGGACTGTATAGAAGTGACTGTCAGAAAGTCTGCTTTTTGAGCTAGTGACGCTTTAATCTTCTTTCAGGTATACGGCAGCGCCTCCAAGAAACTGGAGGACTCGCCTATCAAAGGTAAAGTAACACTCGAGGATGAAGAGAAAATGAGGAGACTTCTTCCTTTCGAAGAAGCTCCCGAATATCTTCAACACAATCCCTACATCCTTCACGGATATCGAGGATACCTTACTACAAAATTATGTATCGAAAGGTTTGTACAGCACACTGTTCGATAAAATAAAAAGAAAAAATACAAATTTCTATTGCCCTCGAAAAAATAAAGCCTGGATAATAAATCCTTCGTTTCAGTATATTCTGGTGGACGAACGAGACAGTCAACATATGGAGTCACATATTTGGATGGATGCTATTCCTCGGTCTGACTCTATACGATCTTTGTCTACTAAATATTCATGCACCCTTGGGCGACAAAATAATCGTAGCTCTTCTGTTGATCTGTTTTCAGGTAAAATAAAACAATGGTACATAAATCTTGATAATTCAAGTGAATCTGTTTCTTTGTACGTTCGTGCACATTTGTATTAGGTTGGTGCACAACTCCTCTCAATTTTCTAACCAAAACCTTCATCAAAATTAACATTATATTACTAATTTCATTAATCAAAGTATTTTCGTTGGCTATCTACGACCTTTTGTCATTTTTCTGGTAAAATTCGAAACCCTCGACGAAAAAAAGAGACTCATCACTCTGGTCGCATCATCTAACAGTGAATGAACGAACCTTCGCACCGACCTAATACATACTTCATAGAATCTCTGACAGAAAGAGTGTTACACGAAGAACAACGAAATTCTGCGTTGCAGGCCTGCATGGTATTGTCTTCTGTATACCACACATTCTCCTGCCGAAGCGAAAAGGATTACTGGTGTTACTTATCGTTCGATTTGTTCGGCATCGCTCTGAGCCTCCTGTCGATCTACATGTCTGGAGTGTACTACGCGTTTTGGTGCCACACGGTGAGCTCGTTACGCAGTCGCAATGCACATCCCATTTCTACTTTTCATCCCCAAACTGCATAGACTGTTCCCAAACCATGTCTTCAAATGCTAGCAATGTATTCCACTCGCCACCATAACGGCAAACAAAAGGAACGAATGGAATACGTCGCAGATATTTCGACCGTTACCTCAGGGACGTTCCGTACATTATCCCGAACCCGACTTCCCGCCCCCATCCACTTTAATCCATAAATTATTTACGACCGTCGATAATAATAGACCCATGGCCTGCCCACAGGAATTGCAGAGGTTTTATCTAATAACCGTGCTGGCAATTTTTGTATTCGCGATGGTACTGCAAATACCGAAGCTGAATGTTAATGGGAACGTGAAGCTGGTGGTTTTCGTCGCATGGGCGGCTTATGGAGTGCTGCCAACGCTGCATTGGAGCATTGCTATGGGTGGCATGGACAACCCGATCGTTAGAATGTTGCTCCCAAGGGTGCTCGGAATGTACATTATCAGCGGCGCAGCGTTTGCCATTTATCTCAGCAAAATACCGGAACGCTTCTACCCAGGTAATTGCTGTTTTAAACTAACAAGACAGAAAGTTCAAGGAGCTCGTTCGTGCCGTATCAGCCTGTGCTCGCGTTTGTTTCCCGATCAATGCCGATCATCGATGATTTTTCAGGTAGATTCTGAACCCCTGATTCGCCAACAGCACTTGGTAGTTCTTAGATAAGTATCTTTCCAAGCACTGACCGTGCTCAGCGCTTTTCGCGCTGATTAGCCGTTGGCGAAGCACTCTTTCTCTTTCCTCTCGTGTCACTTAACAATATGTGGGGCTGTTGATGCATAGCGCGATGTGTTATTTGAGTTTCGTTGTGTTAAAGGATGGGTGGATTATATCGGTTCCTCTCACCAATGGTGGCACGCACTTGTGGTGCTGGCCCTTTATTATTGGCACAATACTGGGATGCTTTACGTGGAGTACAGAATGAACCACGGCTGTCCGAGCAACATAAAACTATTGTGACAGTCGGAGACTGACGACCATTCAGGTATGAAACTACAATCACAGAATTATTATAGTTAGAACAGAATCAATTAGCTACTTAAGATTACTCTTCCCTTTGTGAATATACGCGGTAAGACGATGAGGAAAATGGTGCGACCTTAAATAATGGCCCGAGGCCTTAAACGGCCAATTAACTTTCCTCTGATTATAGTGGAGAATACTACGGTACACGCAGTTCAATTGTTCACTTTATCCCCTACCTACGTTGTTGTACTTTTAACAACAATGGCGCGTATCATAACAAAGGCTGTGTTTCAGGCCACGGTTTCATCATGGAATGTGCTTGCGCTATGGAATTCAATGTTTGGTCGTCAGGCTATTACAACAAGCTACCATTTTATGCAACCGAGAAAAAGGGGGCTTGCACAATCGAGAATCCACTACAAGCGTATCTCCAACGGTAGCCGTTCTAGTTACATAAATTGTAAAATAAGCGAGATTTATTTAAAGCAAGATAAACGTGGAGCTCTTCGGACCAGTCTAACATATCCCGACACCAGCGATGCATATTTATTTTGTATTTATAAGCTCTCGATAGCATTTCATTTCTTGGTGTTTCGAGGTTTCAGAATTTCCAGCATCATATCGCGATCTCACAGTGCTGCAATTGTTTTAGAGTTAATTCCACGCGATGAATCTGTTTGCAAATATTATCAGTATGCAGTTTTCGATAATTTACGAGCGAGTGTGTCGACGTTGAAGGAGTTCTATTAAATTGCAGGCGCAATTTTAAGCACAGCTAACGGCGAAGACAACGTTTCGACATATTTAGCTTAAGACATTTATCACGTATCATTAGTAGATGTGTAATGATACTATAGAAACGGGAACTCCTTTGCAGCTATCGTAAGCAACATTCGTACAGTTTGAATTATAGGATAAAATATTGTTATCGATACGCCGAAGGTTCGAAACTTTATTTCTAGCCAGTGCCTCAGAAAGTTTGCAAATTACACGATAAGGGGCGACGAACGCGGAACTTTAATGCGAAGGATGCATCGGGGAGTCTGAACAGGGTCTGAATATTTAATTTTAGGAAATTGTCTGACTTTATAGCGTGGAAAGAAGTATCGCACTATCTGTAATTCGAATTCAATTATTGGTCTACGAAAAGTTAAGTGGATACATAAAATGTACCATTATTTACTTCTCGCCTGACTTTGAGTTTTCTCCAAAGTTATGATAAAAATATTACAGACTCACACATTTCCTAGAAATCCTACAATACTTTTTACGTTAACGTAAATTCACGTACCAAAATGCAATGGTTGTAATAAAAGGTTGTTGTTCCTTCCAGTTGTTGAATAAAATTTTTACGACAAAATATGTCATCTATTATTTCACTCGTTCTTATCACTAAACATTAGTCTAAGTACTTTTATGGGACTAATAAGGACCATTTCCTAAGTGCCTTGCTCCGGTTTTTTTCTTCTTGAAATACGTTGTAAAACGCTGAAATCTAAGGCATTCGTATTTTTTTATTTACCCCAAATCTCAATTTCAAGTAGCGAAACTTGCAAAAGAAATATACACAGTTGTATCCGCACGGTGGAATAAAGTGTAAGTCGAGCTTGCGGCACGGCGGTCTCCTCTTTAGCGGTGCCTAAAAGGCCGAGGAAAAAAAGTGTGAACAACTAGGTGTGAAAGAAAGGAGACGGTCTAAGACTTCCATGCGTGTAAAAAAGACGGAAGACGCCGTAGACGGGTGCAAGTAAGGCAAGCGAAATTTCACTTGCGTGCAAAAAGGATGAAGCTGTCCACGCGGATTAAAAGAGCGGTTGCCAATCGAGAAGAGCAGGATGTTCTAAATATCCAACAGGAGCAAGTGGTCAAAACTGAGGATACCCACTGCTAGAAAGAAAGCAGAGTATTACTAAGCTTAAACGCGTGCAAAAAGGACAAGCGAACTTATCCACGCGGATTAGATGAGCAGCTGTCAATCCTGGCGACCACGTTTTTTTTCTCGGTGGCCAATGAAACGAGGGGAAGTAACGCGTCCAATACCAGAAAAAGGACAGATGCAGTCTTTAAACGCGTGGAAAGAGGACGAACGGGGCCTTGGACGTAAGCAAGGAAGGAGAGCGGAGATGTGCGTGCGTGCGAGGAGGACGAACCGAGTTGTTTACGCAAGGCGAGGAGGAAAGAGGTGAGTCTGCGGCGAGTTAGTTTTTTTCTCGGTACTGGGGGGATTGAAAAAAAGGTGCGAACAACTAACTGGAGATAAAGGGAGACGTAGTCTTAGACGAGTGCAAGAAGGACGGAATAATTCGTAGACGAGTGCAAGGAAGACGAGCGATGCGTACGTCCTTGCGAAAAAAACGAAGGCAGTTGCGCGTACATGAAAAAAAAACGGGGGGTGGAGACCCGAGGCGCGGCGGCTTCTTTATCGTCGGTGCTCGATAGATCGGGGAACAAGGTGTGAACAAGTAGCTCTAGAAAAAAGAATGACCTAGGGTCAGACACGTGCGAAAAGGACAAACGAAATCGTGCGTGCGTGCACGAAGAATGAACGAAGCACTCGCCGCGGCAAAGAAGAAGAGACTGAGTCCACACCCGATCCACGCGGCTAGTACTTACGTGGCTTGTAGGTTTCCAGGCTTAGATCGTATTGGGTTTTCAAATTTCCCTGGTACTTTTAAACAAAGAATATTTAAATAAATAATTGTAGCATGGAGATAATAATTGCAGTTCCCTACTATTAATTCGTAAATGCAGGTTGATGTTATAGCTCAATATTGGAAGAATATACAAAATCTTTCGACATAATTTTTTTCAAATCGTGAATTCACTCTCTATCACTATTTCGGTAGTATCATCGTCATAGTTTATTTAATCTCAGGTGTTAGGCCATCAATTTTATGAGAAGAACACTGTGTCACTATCAACATTTTCGTATTAAAGTTCTTGTAAATATATCTAGTGATCTAAATAATGCACATTTATACAAATAACATTCCTTATTTGTAATAATAACACTTATAATTTTAGCATCTAATGGACTGGTTCACTACCCCTTAAAACTCAGATTGCGAGAAATGCATTTCCCCTATAAGAAAACTGATAGAGCTATTAAAATGCAAATAACAAAGATTGAGAGTTAATTCAAACACCATACAAATCAACTGATTCTTCTATTTATGTAATAATTCAAAGACTTGACGACCAGCGAGAATCCAAGAACCCAACGAAGTCCTCTAGCTGCAACGTCTAAAAGTACATACATTTCCCTAGTACTACCAACCGTCAGAAGCATCGAAAAATTCTCTTAGACATCCACTAACAAACGCGATTAAATATATCTCTATGCACTTGTCACCGATAAATTAATCAATTAGATATCTAAACTCTGACAAACCCAATGCCGAATCTCACATCCACAATATCGTAAAAATTATAAAAGTAATATCCAAAATGGGGATTTTTAACGCTTTGACCATATTAGAAAGAAAACAGGTTTGAGCTTCGCTTACTTGACATTCTTTGTCGATGTACGTCTTTTCCATGAGGTGTTCAGTGGTGCGAAGCTCGTTTTGACTGTCTCGTGCGTGATAATCTCCCTCGTTCTCCGTATTTCTCGTGGGCATACGAATCGAGTGCTCTTCAACAGGTCGACATGCCGAAGAATAAGGGTTAGTAAACCACTCTATCCTACCGCGCTTACCTCCGTTCGCAAGAATCCTCCAAATATCCGTACGGGGGATCGTGCAATTCCCAATGTGCAATGTGGTTAGTTTGTTCTAACCTACTAATGTCAACCTTGCTCCCGAAATAGTCGATTATACACCGTAACGGAAAGTCGAAAATTTCTCCGCGTTAATGCCTTCCCTCGGAAAAATATTTGTAATGACCGACGGATTTATCGTTCCGCAGGAAAGGGAGGTAAAAACAGGAGGAGGGGTAAAAACGAGAATGAAACGGAGAAAAGAGAATTGGTTTTCAAAGAAGATGGACAAGGTAATATCCGACGGCGCCGTTAAATATAATCGTGTGTCTGATTTTCTCGTTCGGGATTCGCCAGTTTTGTTGCATAATATTAAGCGTTTGCGGCGTATGTTATTTAATGAGAGATAAATAGCGCTCTTCGAATGAATAGAGATATGTCTGTTTAACTGTGTATAACTACGAATAATTATTACGCCTGTTTCTTTTTTCTGATCTCTCGAATTTTCTGCGTTAGAGTACGCACAAGTCACAAAAATGCTCGGCAACGGGAGGTTAGAGGCGATGTGCTTCGACGGTGTAAAACGGTTGTGCCACATTCGTGGGAAGTTGAGAAAAAAAGTATGGATCAACCAGGGAGATATCATATTGATCGGTTTGAGGGATTATCAGGACGCGAAGGCAGATGTTATATTAAAGTACACGTCGGACGAGGCGCGTAACTTGAAAACTTACGGCGAATTCCCAGAAACTGGTGAGTGATCTCATTCCCGACAGAATTTTTATGCCTTTGATTTTTACCGATCGTTTAACGTTTCTTATAGTGCGCATTAACGACACTGTCACCTTCGTCGAGGATGGCTTCGACGAAGATATCGAGTTCGGCGATGAAATTAGCGACGATGACGAAGATGACGTCGACAATGTGAGTTCTCGTACTTTCAAACAAATTCTACTTCCTAAGCTTCTACCAATCGGAAACATTAAAAATTTGAAACTCCCGTTAATTATTCTTCGGGTCAAATAAACCTTCTTCTGTTACAGATCTGATGACCTTCGTTATAATAATACTAAAAAGGTACGGTACAAAAGTGCATGGAGACACCTTTTGTTTTACAAAACGCTATCGTTCGCCGCGCAATGGAGATAATAAAATTCTTTTGACATAAGTAGTCAATTTCCTGTATCTATAAATAAATTTCCAGTTGCCTGTCTAATATTTTGTTCCAATCCAGAATTATTGGATCCTGAGTGGTCGGGATTAAGTAGTAAGTTTTACTTTTATTTCTATGTGACGGCGAATTAAAAATCTACGCTCCACTTTCGATGGGCATCACGTTTCCGTTTGAACGTGTTTGAAAATAAAATCTACAGCAACATATCGATTCAGGACAGAGTTTTTAATTGTAATTATTTGCCATTTCGGCAAGTTACGTGAGACACGGATAGTCATGTATTTATGTATAGTATCGCTACATCGTCCTTGTAGCAGTGTCCTTTTGTATAGTTTCTTCCTTTCATACCAAATGCGTACGACGTATACAGTTCATCGCGGCAATTTTAAACCCGAGGGGAGTGACGGCCAGCGCACATCGCAACGATTTCTTCTGTATAAATTCGAGTGCATCATTGAGCGATCGACGCGCGCGACATTGTTCCGAAAAATCATTCGTGTAGTTATATTTCAAGGACGGTTCGGCGTAATTGTAAGATCCGAATGATTAATTCTCGATGGCAATACGATTGAACCTCGATGATCCGAGGTAAGTGGAACCTAAACTGACTCGCAATATCGGAAACGCACGCCGCGTTCACGCATGCCCGCACAGAAATAAAAAGTTAATCTACGAAAGGAGCGACGTTAATTTTTTTAGAGTCATCCTCGAAGTAAGCAGACTGCGGTTTAAGTTCCAGTTAACCGAAGTTCGGATCATCGAGGTTCTACTGCATATAAGTATCGATATCGACGTTCGTCCATTTAAAACGAAATAGCGATCGTTATAGTAAGAAATGCTGCGTGTTCAAAACCCGCGTTTATTTTCACGAAGCAAATTATTTGTAAAATGAAATTACGGTTGAACCTTTGATTTATACGATTAAATCAACGATGGTTTACAAATACAATCACTCGCCTTCTGTAGTTTGTATTTGAGTATTCGAGCTGTTTTCTTCTGTATGAAACATTGATTCCACGAATGTGTACTAAACGAAACTAACGTCAACTCTGTGAATAACGAATAAAAATATGTAACACCACTGAATTGCTCTAAATTGTCTTCAAAACACCGAGACTCCTTTACGAAACGAAAGAAAATGAAACATAAAGGGATCGGATACATATTCAAACCTTTCGTGTCTCATTGCTCAATGTTTTCTTCTTTTTTTTTTTCTGTTACAAGTACATCAAGCATCACGATGCAACAGTTTATTTATTACATTGTCGTTGATAACTCTATCACACAATAGTATATGACGAACTCGTACATTTCTCTTCCCTTGTTATTTTTTACGTCGTACGTCATACAACGGCGTTATAATTTTAAAGTAACGCTTTAATTATTTACGGAGGGTTCAAGCATAGAGGAATTTGCGTGTACGCGTCATCCACGAGACGAAACCAATAGAATGCATAGAAAATTACGTTCGGAACTAGAAGCGCACTGATGCGATACTGAATGTTAAATACCTTTTCTTTTTTATTCGAGCGCGCGTGCATGCGTCGAACCTTCGCACGCCTCGTATCGCGTCAGCAATAACTGTTACGAGAGATCGATTAATGCAATTAGAACGTAGCCACTAAGTTATTCGGGGGCGCGAATCCTCGATTCGCTATAAACTTTTTTTAACGACGCCAGTATTACGTTGTTACTTCTATTAAAATTAGTGGAGAGTAACATAAGGTAAACCTACTTAATTTTAAGTCGAATGTCACGACGCCTTCGCGTAATATCTCGTTAAGCGATTCACAAGCTTCCATTGGGAAATCGTTAGCAGAAATCAGAGTGACGCGAACAAGTGGAGTTTCAAGTTTACTCGGATCGTTTCAGTGCTGCGGAATTGAGTAAGTTTATGTTACCATGCTCTCGCGGACTCGGAGTATAGCAGGAGTGAAGCTTAGGCGATTACAAAATCTGTACGTTTTGTATGGCGTAACATTACTGGCTTTTAGAAACGGCTTTCCTTCACTGGCATAGCTTCTCCAACGAATATCGTTACCGTCATGTGCGCTGATTTCACAGACAAAGAAATGACAATCTATTATCAGAGAGGATTACGTTTAATATGAAATAGAATCTGTTAGCCTCCGCAAATCTACAACTGCATAGATAAGAAATACTGGAGGAATTCAAGAGCTTCGTTAAAATTCCTTCAATGAGAGAGGATTATTAGGAAATACTTTCGCAAGCCTGATACTAAAGCGCGATTACATTCAAGCTTCCCTTTCCCTTTTTTGTTACGTGGAACTCGCAGATCAGCCAGTAAAGTTACGTGGTCGACTCTCAGAGGATCGTCTACGTATCCGTTCTCATCCGTGGCACGCGGTATAGTAAAGATAGTAGAGCGATTCGTAAAAAACGTACTAATATACTGGACAAAAATGACAGTGAATAAAAAAATTCTGTCGATGGATTGTACAAGTAGATTCGTCGTGTTACATTGGCTATTACGTCTTACGTAAAAGGGGAAATGGTGTTCGGTGTTTTTATCTTTGCCCGTTTCGTAATACAGATTCGTGTACTGGTAGCGGATCGGATAATATTTAAATGCCAGTATCGCAACGTCCGTGATGAGTTACAATAAATGTTACGACAATACGTGGGAGCCATAATGCTTTTATTTTGATGCGTGTGTGATTGTGCCTTTGGTCCTTAGGTCAGATAGGCTCTAGGCAAGTCTATTAAACATAGAATAACAGTCATTATAGATAATAATTTATAAACTTCAGATGCATAATCATATCTCCTTCAATATATTATACATTAATAGAATACCTTATTTAAAGTATGTATATATATAGTATATGTATATATATATATATATATATATATATTTGATCTCTTTAAATACATACTATACGATTCCTTCCTGTGCCTTTTAAAACTGTGTTATACACTGAAAGCTAATGCTGCTTAAATATTAAGACTTGCGTCTCGAGTCGTTAAAGTATATAAACAACATATTCCTCTATAGAATGCCGTGTCGTTTTGCATAATTTTCCTTTTATTTCTCTCCGTTTTTATAATAATCAATAATGGATAGTAGTAATAATAATAATTTACACGAACGCACGAAGGACAGATCGCCGATAAACATTCCCTTCCCGATCCTTAAAAGATTTACGCGCCAAACATTCGTCCAATGATTCGGCCATATAAATAAAATATCCGTGGTATAATATTGCAGTTATTACAATCGTATAATAGTACATTTATATAAGTTACGCTAAGAAATTATTATATATACAATTAAAAACTGTTAGGAAATAGTGTTCTGTTCTCGTTTCTTTTAAATAAGTTAAATTTACATTGTACCTCCCGATTCATAAAAACATTTACTCCTCGTTGCTGCCCGAATCGTTCCCCGCGGCGCGGCCACCGGCACGCGTCCCTCCGACGTCCCTCCTCCATTCGCGATACTCCCTACCGAGTTCGACTAGCAACGAGAATTCAATTTCTTTTAGAGTCTGCGTGTAGTCGTGTGTGTATGCGTGCCTTGTGTGCAGTTTATCATAAAAAAAAAAAAAAAACGTGACACAAGTGTCGTGTCGCTGACCCTATAAAGCGATGAATTGCGCGCGGATAGATATACAATCATCCTAAAGCTAGAAACGAACTGCCAAGTGGCGAGCTTTGTGGTGTATGATCTCGGCTTCGCCTCGCCTGTCGCTACCGGTCCCGGGAGGGCCGTTTACAAATATATATATATGTATATCGACGTAACGTTGGTCGAGCTTACGTTCGAGACGAGCACCTCGTTCATTCCCACCTCGTCGTCTCGCCCCGCGTTGTTCCGCGGGGCGCTGACGGCCCCTACGTCCTCCACCATACTGTCATCACCACCATCTCTTTTCGCTTTGGACAACACGAGAAAGGCGTTGTACATGGACGGGTTAGCTTAGTGAGGACTAGCGCGGAGCCGGCTAGTCGGACTAGCAACGACATACATATACGTCACTCGGTCGCGAGACTGAACGTAAACACCTAAGGCAACTTAATCGTAAAACCGAAAGGCAAGCAAATCCGAAGCGTAGGCCATGAGTGTGATACAGTAAAATTGCCGTGCATGCGTTTGTTCCTGTTGCCTTCGCGAAGCGCACCGCGAGAATAAGATACTTTGCATTGACATTCATAGACAGACAGGCGCGAACGGGGACCACCGTCATCTCTGGTTCTCCGGCACCCCCTCCCGCGCAGGGAACGTCCCGTTTGACGCGCGAGGATGCGTCAGACGGGACCTCCGCTAAAGAGTATTCTTTTAAACTTTAAACGTTCTTCTCTTGTCCTGCTCGGCCATGGTCGTCAGGCGACGAAGGAGTCTCTTCCGTTCCTAGGATCGCCTGTGAGACCCTTGGCGCTCACTGCTCTCGCCTCTCCTCCGTCATGAATCGGTCCACGATCTTCTGCATCGAGTCTCGCAATTCGTCTGTATCACCGGCTGCACCGCTGCTCGTTGTGACTACTTGTACAGTTCTCGTTATTCTGCAAAATGGCTCACTCTTAGGCTGTGTATTTGGTACGAGGACGGGTGGGAGGACGAAGGGCGGAAGGGATTGGTGTTAACGTTATTGCGCATTCTCCAACAAAAATTCCCCAAATCTACCAGACCGGAAGACCTCCTTCGCACGAGGGCTTGAAACAGAAAAGAAATGATTTAAAAATCGAAAGTTCGATATATAACTTTTATTTATAAAAGTAAATAGTGTCATTCGGCCCCTGATTAAAATGATATTTGAAGTAGAACGTGGGATAGAACTGCAATTTACGCAAAGTGGTGGATTTGGGTCTTTTTAGCTAGAAAAGCTTCCCAGATGCTTACGGCTCATAACTTCCTTTTTCACGTATTTCGCATTACCTTTCCTGCGTGTCAGGGTCCACTTCCGTCGTTGTCGTTTCCATGAAGGATGGCTCGCTATGTTGCAAAAAGTCAGATTCTGCGTAACAAACGAGAATTCGTCAAAATGCGTGCTCCTGCGTTTACAGGGGGGATGCGTATCTTACTATCTTAGCGGTTCACATAGATACAAGTACCAATTGTACATATATATCTCTCAATTTTACATCATGCCCAAAACAAGGGGTAAATACTAGACACATATAAAAAAAGTAGCAACATCGCTATACATATTTGACGATACAATATATAATATATAGTATACGCATTTTCACTCAATCAGCCAACTATGCAACCGCTTTTCCTTAGGTCTCGCGTGGTTACTTTCTCGATTAGTAAAATCTCCCACGTTTCTTTACCGATCTAACGATTTAGTTCCATAACGATTTGTCAGAGCAAGTGAATAATATACCATCGGAATTATAATTAAACTACACAGTATTTCGACTCCCTATGACTGGATTATGAATTCAACGCATGCGATGTACGATTATATCGGGATGGCTTCGTTTTAGGCCCTTGTTCTTTTTCGGATATCCTTTTATCGCGTGTAATTGAGATACTATGCACTAATAGCAGCGCTTGAAAGTCCATATTCAATGATTCGTAATCAGGTATAGTATAATTACTGAGGCATATTTAGAATATTTCTCGCAAGAAAGGTTTCGAGCCTGTAAAACACGCTACTGTTAATGAAAATCCTCGTATTCCTGCAGTAACTGAAAAGAAAATGAACGCGTGACTTCTTTGGAATGTAAAATGTTAAATGTTTTCAAAGATTATTAAAATATTCCTGAAATTATGACAGCTTCAAATTCTGTGATATTAAATCATGCTATGATTAACACTTTGATTTGTGTAGTGTTACGTTTTAACGTCTCCTTTGCATCCATTCTAATTGCAGGTGAAAAATGTGTCCTCTTAGAATGAATTTCAACGTGAATGATAATGAAAATGAAGCGCTCGTTTCTTCGATCCAATTACTCAAAATGTTTGTCGAGTTTCATCGAGAGATGAACGCGAAAGGAAACCTCCCTTGCGAGGAGGACTGTGCTGCACGCAGCGAGCTCGTGTGAAGCGCTCATAAAAGCTACTGAATAATAAAGCGTTTAGCAGTTAGTCATGAGATAATATAAGTACTCAAACTTTCCGGATACAACAGAAGAGTATTCATCTACGGTGAAAACTGAAAGGGGGGTTTTCTTCGGTGGAAAATACGTAAGTGGTAATTACGTTCGTAAAAATGGTGTCTAGTCTATAAAACTTCTAAGTCGGGTCTGTCGAGACCCGAGGCAAATTCTACCATACATACTAAAAGAAATTATAGTCGAATCGTCATGAAACAAAACGCTACTCAACATACGCTATATCGAACAAATTTTGACGAAACGAAAATGTGTATTACACGGCTCGGGGCCGCGAACAAATTCGCTAACAACATCTCGACGCAAAAAAGTGGACAAACCACTTGAACGTTCAACGACTAGGAATGGAAAGAAAATCGGTAAGTTACAAAAGTTCCTCGACAAGTTCGGGGGTTACCGTTCGTAGGATACAGATTCGTACTTACAATTTTCGACCAAGGAAAACGCTCTCCGGTTTTGACCGTAGCTCATTGAAACACCCTGTGTATAGTGGCAACAAGTTTAAAGGGGCGCGTACTAACTACATCAGTTAGTGTTGTTAGACGAACGGTCAAGTATTATTCGGAGTATTACTGGGGGGTTTGATAGTATTAGCTTTTTCTCGGGGTACAGGAACAGGCAGTTTTCGTGCAGTTTTACAGGCTTTCCTTCCAAACAGAGATGCTTGATAAGAAATACTCCAATTGCTAGCATTTCTAAATGTAACACCTATCCTTTCAAGGCATTCGTACAGATTTTCATTTAACAAAAGATGTTTATTGATAAAAGCTGAGCTTAAGGAAGTGCTTTGGAAGTAAACTTCAAGTAACTTTGCAGCAAACGTTCGATAAAAGTAATATTTAGCCACTTCTGGCTTAGAATACTGAACAACTATAAATGTCAACGTTCAAGTATCGATCTAAAGTGTATTAAAAAATATTATAGTAATCCTTCAACTCTACTTTGGTAATTATCAAACTTCCAACAGTGCGAACCTCGAAAGGAACAGAGGATACAATTTTTTTTATGAAAATGAATAATAAATTTAGAGAAAAGCTGATCGGAAGGAGAACCCAGTATCACCACGAACGTGGTGAAAACTTGCCGTACGATTAGAAATTCGAGTGCGTTTGACGAACGATCGCTGCCAATGCGACCGTTCCTCCGTTAGCAGGTATACTTTTGCAGGTCTAAACAGCGAGGTCGGAGCGTTTTCGGTCTCGCCGAGGGTGAAAAGACTATGCTAAAAGATGCATTCTGGATGGATGAAGCTGCGTCGATTCGCACCGCGGTACATTTCGAAGCGATGGACACGTTCATAGTGACTGATATTTGTCCAGCCATATTGTATGGTGTAAATGGGTGTCGTGTTCACACGAACGTGTACATAGATGAAGGCTACTTACATGACGATTCGCCTAACAATCCTAACATGACTAAAAAAAAAACACGATTTGTTGGTCCCTCTACACTTTAGCTTTATCTTGTGTTGCTTATTGTCAGAAGAGCTAGAAAGGGTAAAATAGTGAACTATAGAAGACGCATGAAATCAGAGGTGAGTAATCGAGCTCTTTCTCTCGGTTTTCACTTGGGTGGCGTGCATCAGGCGTTCAGAAACGGCATCAAGAGGGGGGGGGGGAGAGAGATCATTAAATCATTGGCGTGTAAAACAAACGCTACAGGGAGGCAACAACTCAAGATCAAATATGCAATCATGCGAGGATGTCGATCGTAATCGAGTCATGCATCACATTCGGTACCACGGTGGGGGTGAGACGTGTTCAGAAAAAGAAAGCTTGCATACGTAGCTCCCGGAAGCTTCGAGCTTCCCATTACCTGCCTCGTAAATCGCATTAAACGGCGCGTGATTTTTCCCCCGATACATATATATACCGTTACGGGGCCTGTACCTAGGTAATAAACAGAATTATCGTTTCACAAAATAAATGCCAACCTTCGCAGTCGTCATTGGCCTGAAATTTCCCTTTGAATCATATACTTGCACTCTTTCGACTAGTTTAAAATATGTCCCAGTGTTTCCACGTCATATATTTTACCTGGGACAGTGCGCACATTGCAAATGCACTTGTCGCTAAAAACAGTTTTCCAGGTAAAGATATTGTTCTACTAATTTCTCAGTAAACGCACGAAAAATTTGGAATATGAATGTTCGAGTACCAAGGGTACAGAATTTTTTCTGCCGCGTATGAAATGTGTAAATCAGTAGGAAAAATGAGATGGAACGTTTCAAAGTGACTTCCTTGTAGGCTTGTCGGATTGAAGTTGCTTAAGGGAAAACAAGTATCTCGATGCGATGGGGAATTTTGGGCATGGGCTATCTCATCGAGTGTCCGCCACGGCGGGTTACATGTGTTTCACAAAAAAAATAAATAAAATGAAGGGTAAATCGTACCCAGCTTGCCTCGGGGCATTGTTAGAGAGGGTGTAGATGGCACGTTGGATTGTTCGTGGCTCCAAGGTAAGAAAAATTGCTAGTAGGACCACCAGCGTAGCGGCGGCTACGCTCATCCAACATGCGCAGCCTGCTCTACCGGAAGTCTTCGTCCTAGGCGTTCCCTCAACTGTACTTCGCCGCGTGCTCGAGCAAATCGACTGTACCGAACTGTCTGTTTCTGTCACTTAAAGATTATGCCTCCTATGAATTTTCTATCTAATACGTTTCAATTGTATTTTTTTTTTTATTTTTAATAAAATGCTTCGACTGAATAATTTTGCATCTCCCACGCCGTGATTAGTATGAGGGGAGCAGCGGGCGAAGTATAATATGAAGAAAGTAGCAGGGAGCCGTCGAAGCGATGCTCGACGGGCTGTTTTGCAGCGAGGCGGCTGATTTTAATATGTTTGATGTACGCATGGCAAAAGGTCCGTCCATATTTTCAAACATCCTGCAAGCTGGGGATACTTCGCGTGCGTTAACTCCTGCGGGTTATTCACGAAATGGAGTCCTCCTTGGTATTACGTGTAAGTCCCGAATGAAGGTCAGCCCAAATTGTGAAGCTTCGGGAGAAGGTGTACATGTAACTTTGCGAAGCAAAGACAACAATTTCCGTTTAAAAGTAATCGGTAAACTGAGCTGTTTTAGTCTGCTGTTATTGATCAATTTGGATATATGAAGGACAATATGGCCAGTGTGTTATAGACTAACCCAACTGTTCAACAATGTCGATACAAACAAATTTCGCGCTCATGTTCCTGGGCGACAGTTGTTTAACGATAACGGGATAACGATATAATCGATATGTCCTGATACCTTTTGAATGCTTCACCCTTATTACTTCGTGACTTTGGCGTGTAATGTACACATGACTACGTAAAGTTCAATAAAAAAAACATTTCCGGACTGTATTTATTTAAAAAGGGATACTGATCGCGATGAAACTACTTTTCAATTAAAAACGGCACCGATATCACCTACGCGATTTTCAAGAAATTAAAAAGCACATGGACGGCTCGGTGCACAAATATTGTATGTCCACTTTTTGTGAAATTTAAGTTTTTATATGCAAAAAATATTTCTTGATTGTTTCTTTATGCTGTATAAAAATCACATTTATGTGTACTATTAAGTAAATTTGAAAAAAATGTGAAAAATAATATTTTTGTTCATTGCATGTCCCTGAATCTTATGTACCACTGCACGTTTAAACAATTGAACAATGCACGTTAATAAAATATTTGTGCACTAAGCCATCGACATGTCCTTTAAACATATACAGTCCCAGAAACTCTCGCACGCTATATAAAATGTCCGACCATGAATGAACATCAACGAAAAGTATGCTAGTCCCAGAAGCCCCTGATCGCAATTTCATCCGTTCAGCCAAGACCAACGATAGGGAAGAATAGGGGTGGTGGGAGGGCAGGGGCGGACTCTTTCTCGAACGAAGCACATTGAATCGATCACCAAAACCCTATGATATACTTCACCCCCAACGAATAAATCCACGGGAGTATTAAAAAAAAAAGAAACCAAACAGGTACGCGGATTTACGACTGCCTTTCACAAGCTTTGTTTTTCCTTTGCGAGTGGTTATCGTTTCATACGGTCAACATCCTTCCACCTTATGCAAATGCACCTTAAGTGATACAATTGTTACGCAAGCTTACGGTCATGCAACGCCGTGTGCGGTTAATATACACCAAATTAGTCACGAACTCAACGTTCCCGCTTGCCACCGTGACAACTAGGCTCTCCAATTGCTTCTATCCGCGAAACATCGATCTCTAATATCCACCAACGAACGCCAACACAGTCTGATCGTCGAGAGTCAGCGATTCGTAGAAAATTTTGAATTTCCCCATAGCGTTTTAAACACACGTCTACCTGCTAGCTTCATCCAGCTAGCATTAGCCGTCGATCTACCGTTCACTTCTCGACGCAAGCTAGCTCGCGGCCATCGATTACGGCGATACGCTAATCGAGGCGATCGCTGAAGCGGTACCGTTTGCGAGGTGAGAACACGCCGGGCTTGAACGCTTACCACATACAGAACACAAAGAAACAATAAAGGGGTGCGGGTTGTGCATGCATCAAGAGAAGCGGGGGTTACGGCCAGAAGCGTATAGAGCGCGTATGTTGACGTTCACGGGTTCGATCACACGCCCCTCGGGTGGACTTGGTTTAGCAGGGGATATGTACATTGCTTACTTAGAAGGTTAGCTGTGAGTGCGGTACCTTGGTCGTCCTCCAACGGGGACAGCTCCGCACCTTCGTGCAGTGCTACATCAGACCCGCTGGAACTGCCCAACGTACGCCTCTTGCTCGATGATCTTCTTCTCGGTCGCGGGGAACCGTCGCTATCAGTGTCGCTGTTTAAATCGTGCCTAGAGCTACCGTTTTTCGTGTAAATGTCGCCGTTCCCGGAGCCGGGCGACGTGTCTTGGGAGAACTGGCTCTCCCATTGCTCGGCCTTCTCGTCGTTAAGGAACGACCGCTCGGCTAGACTGCCGTGGGCCCACGGCTCTGGCAGTTCTCTGCTGCTCTTAACGATCTTTGTCGACACCTGCTCGACCACGCTCGACATGTCCCCGTAGCCACCGCTGGCCGTCATCGTTCTCATGATTTCCTCGGCGTCGATAGACTCTGTGGTAACGCACCGTACAGTCGTCACCGTCCTCGTCACCGTCTCCTTCGACACCACCTCATCCGTCACGTCCCTCTCTGTCGTCGATACTGTGGTGCAAACCTTCGAGTCGATAGGCAAACTCTCGATCACCCTGGTCTCTTTCGTCACGGTTCTACTAGATTTCGTCGGATCCGCGCCGTCATCCTCCGTTAACGTCACAGTCTCTGTCCTTTCCACGATCCCACTAGACGTCTCGAGCTCTTCTTGCGTTTCAGGGAGGAAGGTACCTACAGATGGGACTACATCCGTCGTCGATGGTCTATGTGTTTCCTTGGACTCCTTAGACCCTGGTGAATCACTGGTCTCTTTGACACCCTCTGCTTCTTGCTCCTCTTTCTCGTGCGACGATTTCTCTGACGAATCCTCGGACGTTTTATCGGTGCGTTTTATGGGACTTACTGTGGTCGCTTGGATACCTTCTTTGTCGAGCTTCGTCGTCTCAGATATAACGATCGATGATGTTCTTTTCGCGGCGGTTTCGTTCTCGAGGGTTTTCTTTATCTTCACCGGTATTTTGCTCTTCGGGCTGCTCCTCTCCGGAGAGTGTTGCTCCTCGTGGAGGGGCTTGGATTGCTCCGCTGCCTTGTGCTTGGGACTGTACGGCGTGTAAGAGGTGTCTCTGAGGTCTAGGTGGAAGTCTGTTTTCACGGACGACCTGGTAGAATGTCGCGGGGCGGGAACAGGTTGCTTTGTTGGAGCAGAAGTAGCATGCCTCTCTACAGTCCCATCAATCTCAGCCGAATCATGCCCTGACCCATCCAAAAGGACATGGACAAGAACAGGAACAAGGACATAAAGCACATTGATACACACTAAGAATTTCGACTCTAGCCCAGCTGCGACAGTTGGACCGAAAATTGTATTCAGCGTGTGGCTCGTCTCACATACGTATCCGTGTGTGTACGCGCATACACACACGAAACAACTCGTGTGCGTGCCCACACACGCATGCATATTTATCGCCATCATATGCCTGTGTGTGTGTCTGTGTGTGCAGCACACCTCTACATTCAGTATGTATATATATATTTTAGTTAGTATCAATACTGCAACAGGATTAGTTCGTTTATGAAAACAAAAAGAACACTCAATTGAACGGTGTCTAATCGTGGCGCCTGAGTCTTACTAAACTGTACCCTGATGGAACAGACTACGTCTCGGTGGAACACAAATATTACTGAAACAAAAGTTCGACTCGAAGCGTGATCCTTCGCCGGCGGCTATCAGAAGAGATTACTTCTTCGCAGCATAGGATCAGCGGAACGAAAAGAAAAACGAAACGAAGGCATTGTTAACGTCTACCAGCTGCAGTAGAGCCTGAGTTCGCTACGCTACTCTTGTTCCAACTAAACCGTCGTCGTCGCTCAAATGGGGCTACGCAGAGAGTGGATTCGTGGCGTCCAGAGTAGTCGAGTTTACTGTACAAGAGATCGTACGTACATGTGTCTTATCAATGGACGTTTACTCTATGCGACCAAATAACAGGGGTAACTAATTTAGTAAGAGACGTGCGCACAATATTAGTTAGTGTGAAAGCGTCGGCAGGTGCTAACTATGGAAGATAAAGCTAAATATAAATGAGGGCACCAAAATAGAATCTGCTAACGTATTTGGATATCTTGGGCCTGTGATATCTGTGTAGGTGAGGTATCTTTTATACTTTTCTCGACCATACATTACCTGGTTTCGACATCGAGTAGGCCCGGTCTGCTAGGCTCTGCGCCCGTCTCGCTGCCTCCTCGGTAACATCTGGAAAAGCAGCGGAGAACGACATTAGTACTAGCACAATCGCGGCGTAAACATTGAAAGCGATGAACTGACAAAGATTAGATGATGAATGATGTTTCCCTGCCATGGCATACCTCGGTTCATGCGTCTATAGCTGTGGTCTCCTGTTAATTTTCAATGATATAATATCACTGCAGAATAATACAACATGTGATGTCTATATGTTACGCTATAATAAAAGTAAATGGATAATGACAAATAAAGGTCGTTTGCTCTCGACGGATAACATTATTACCAGTGGACAACGGTACGTTTTATCGTGGACGATATTAATGTTAAGGGAACGGAAAGTAGCATTAAGAAACCTGGAAACATGCATCAAAGAAACGTTAACAGAAAAGGAAAAGAAAAGAAGTTAAAACGCACAAACTGAAAATAAGAACAGCAAATAAAATAGAAATAATGTAGATACGTTGTCTTATACTTGGCTACGGTTGATCGTGTATCCTCTCTTTTATTATCGTAGATATCAATTGGCATACTATAAAGTGAAATGTCGAGTATTAGGCTCATAGACGTTAACTTACAAGCGATGCGATTTGATATAGGAATGGAACCTCAATGCAGATGGGATTTCGTCGAAACTCTGCCGTTTGTTGTGTTAACAAAGGCGTACCCGATTCGATTGGTCCAACTATATCGGCCAACGAACGTATGCAATCCTCCACTTTATAGTACGTCGAATATTTCTTGCTTTATAAAAGATCATATAGACATTAGTACACTAAGAGTGATCGAGACCAGAGTGTTAGAAATTCATTACGGATGACACAGTGCAATGACCCATTCTGGTCACTTTGGTATGACTACCAAAACTTAAGTTACAGAAAAGCATCAACTTAATTAATCATGTTACACACAGCTGGTATGTAATATGTATAACGCAATTATTGCAAGATACCTTCAATTCTACTGTCAGTGTACTCGGCGAGACTGGGTGGCGGGGTCGCTGCCGTCCGCACAGACTTTGTTACGACTGTGGTGACGGTCTGTCGTGTGTGAGGCTCGAGGTGCTCTACTTCGCTAGATACCTCTACTACCCTAACTGGACTATCAAACGAACTACCGGGGCTAAGCTTCACACCCTTCGAGGAACTAATTTTCTGTGGAATGCGAGATACTTTCTTCGACTTCCCGTCGTCGGCTTGGTCGCCGTCATTTAAATTTACGTCGGCGAAACGGACATGTACTTCAGAGCCTACGTTAGAACTCGGGTCGAATGTATAAGTAACTGGAGTGACGATGGTTCTTGTCGTGACACTAATATTCTCCCCAGGCTCTACACTTGTGACTGTCTTAGATCCAGTTATAAACTCTGTTGCCTGATAGTCAGAGCCCAGCGGGCCCCTCAGATTTTTCCAATCAGGACTTCCTTGAAAACGTGACTGTTCTAACGATGAATCTTGTTTCAGTGCATTTAGAAATTCATCCATGCCGTGCTTGGTATCTGTAGCGACAGTTGTAATCTTTGCACTACTGTCCTTTAGGACACCAGTTGCTTTGTCTGACATTGCTTCTACGTTCTTGGACTTCTTTGCTACTTCTTCTCGAACTCGAGCTTCTTCGTCTGCTACTTCCTTCTTCGTTTCGTCGAAGAATTCTTTCATTTCTCCCGAGACTCCTTCAGCTGCGTGCTTTGCACCTTTGACCAGACCGGAGAGGAAGCCACTGGTCTTTTCCTTTGCCTTCTTGGCTCCTTTTCCAGCTTTATCCTTCGTTGCTTCTGCAGTATCAGCGATTACACCGATTCCAGATGAAACCTTTTGCTTGATAGCATCAACATCTTCCTTGATTTCCTTGGATACCTTGTCCTTTGCGTCTTTAGCGCCATCAGCAATACTATGGGCAGTTGCCTGCGCTTTGACTTCCACCATTTTAGCACCCTCTGCTACTTTCTCGCCAGTAGCTTTGCCAGCGTCTGCTACCTTTTGGACACCATCAGAGACTTTCTCACCCACTTTGTCAGTAGTAGTCTTTACAACAGTTACAATCTTCTCTTTGGAATCCTTTAAGCCCGAGGTAACTTTGTCTTTCGTCGTTTCAGCGTCCTTTATCTTCTCCGCTGCAGCCTCCCTAGCACGAGCTTCGTCATCTACAGCCTCTTTCTTCGTTTCGTCCAGGAATTCCTTAACATCGTCTGATACTTCTTCTGCAGCATGCTTTGCACCCTTCAGCAAGCCGGAAAGGAAGCCAGTACTCTTCTCCTTGGCCTTTTTAGCTTCCTTCGCGGTTTTATCTTTAGCTGCATTTGCTCCATCAGCCACAGTGTCAACTGCAGACGAGATCTTCTGCTTTGCAGCTACTGCGTCCTCCTTGACTTCTTTGGAGACCTTGTCCTTCGCTTCCTTCACGCCATCAGCTATTCCTTTCGCTGTTGCCTCTACTTTGACTTCAGCCTTCTTAACACCTTCTACCATCTTTCCTCCAACAGCTTTGCCAGCATCGGAGACTATCTGTACTCCATCAGAGACCTTATCGACAGCCTTATCCTTCGTATCCTTTACAGCTGTTACCATTTTGTCCTTTGCATCCTTGACACCAGACGCCATTTTGTCTTTCGCTGCCTCAGCTTCTTTTAACTTCTCCGCTGCCTCTTCTCGAGCTCTTGCTTCTTCATCCGCTGCTTCCTTCTTCGTCTCGTCGAAGAATTCTTTCACATCCTCTGACACTTCTTCAGCAGCGTGCTTTGCACCCTTCAGCAACCCAGAAAGGAAGCCACCGCTCTTTTCCTTCGCCTTCTTAGCTTCTGTTGCTGCTTTTTCCTTCGCTGCATCGGTAGTATCAGCAACAGCATCAACCGTAGAAGAAATCTTCTGCTTCACAGCTTCAGTATCCTCTTTGATTTCCTTAGACACCTTATCCTTTGTATCTTTCGCGCTGTCGGCTACGCTTTGTGCTGTTGCTTGTGCTTTGGCTTCAACCTTCTTTGCTCCTTCTGACACCTTCTCCCCAGCAGCTTTCCCAGTGTCAACTACTTTGTGAGCGCCATCAGAAACTTTCTCAGCGACTTTGTCAGTAGTAGTCTTCACCACAGTTACAACTTTATCTTTAGAATCCTTTAAGTCTGAAGCAATCTTGTCCTTTACAGACTCGGCGTCTTTTAACTTCTCCGCTGCAGCCTCCCTAGCGCGAGCTTCTTCATCTACGGCCTCTTTCTTCGTCTCGTCAAGGAATTCCTTTACATCTCCTGTAACTTCGTCTGCAGCATGCTTCGCACCCTTCAGCAACCCTGAAAGGAAACCACTACTCTTTTCCTTAGCTTTTTTAGCTTCCTTTGCAGCTTTATCCTTCGTTGATTCTACAGTATCAGTGACTGCTTCAATTCCAGATGAAACCTTCTGCTTCACCACATCAGCATCTTCTTTAATTTCTTTGGACACCTTATCCTTCGTCTCCTTGGCGCTGTCAGCTATGCCCTTTGCTGTTGCCTCCACTTTGTCTTCAGCCTTCTTAGCACCTTCTACCACCTTTTCTCCAACAGCTTTGCCAACATCAGAGACTTTCTGTACTCCAGTAGATACCTGATCGACAGCCTTGTCTTTTGTATCCTTTACAGCTGTTACAACCTTATCTTTAGTATCTTGTACAGTTGTTACAACCTTGTCCTTAGTATCTTGTACAGTTGTTACAACCTTGTCCTTAGTATCTGCAGCTGCTTGGACTCGAGCTGCCTCAGACTCCTTAAACCTCTCTGTTGCTGCTCGAACACGAGCTTTATCATCTGCTGCTTCCTTCTTTGTTTTTTCAAGGAACTCCTTCACATCATCTGTTACATCATCAGCAGAACTCTTTGCACCTTTGAACAATCCTGACAAGAATCCACTACCTTTTTCCTTAGCCTTCTTAGCTTCCTTTGCTGCTGTTTCTTTCGCTGCTTCCG
Source organism: Andrena hattorfiana (assembly GCA_944738655.2). Lineage (NCBI taxonomy): Eukaryota > Metazoa > Arthropoda > Insecta > Hymenoptera > Andrenidae > Andrena > Andrena hattorfiana. Next base: position 1,718,654 of record OX122894.2, read on the forward strand.
CAGTATCAGCAGCCGTTTCGATTCCAGATGAAACCTTCTGCTTTACAACATCAGCATCCTCCTTAATTTCCTTAGACACCTTGTCTCTTGCATCTTTAGCTCTGTCAGCAATGCCCTGCACCTTCATTTCAGCCTTCTTAGCTCCCTCCGTCACCTTCTCACCGACTGCCTTGCTAGCGTCTGAAACCTTCTCACCTACTATGTCTTTGGTGTCTTTCACAACTGAAACAACCTTATCTTTAGCATCTTTGATGCCTGCAGCGGTCTTATCTTTAGCTGCCTCCATGTCTTTCAATTTCTCCACTGCTGCTTCTTTTGCTCGAGCTTCTTCCTCCGCAGCTTCCTTCTTTGTTTCGTCGAGGAACTCTTTCATATCATCTGTCACCTCTTCAGCTGCGTGTTTAGCACCCTTAAACAATCCAGTGAGGAAGCCACTACTCTTTTCCTTGGCTTTTTTGGCTTCCTTCGCTGCTTTCTCTTTGGCTGCTTCCGCGGTATCAACAACAGCATCGACACCAGATGAAACCTTCCGCTTCACCGCATCTGCGTCTTCTTTGATTTCTTTGGAAACCTTATCTTTTGCCTCCTTAGCGCCATCGGCTACGCCTTTAGCTGCTGCGTCCACTTTGTCTCCAGCCTTTTTAGCACCTTCTGCCACCTTCTCTCCAACAGCTTTTCCTGCGTCAGACACTTTTTCGGCTCCATCGGTGATTTTTTCGGCGACCTTGTCTTTGGAGTCTTTTACGCTTGTTACAGCTTTGTCCTTAGCTTCTTTCACCCCCCACGCTAGTTTGTCCTTAGCATCTTTTACATCTGAAGCTACTTTGTCCTTAGCATCTTTCACATCTGCAGCTGCTTTATCCCTAGCAGCCTCAGCCTCCTTCAATTTTGCTGTTGCTGCTTCTCGAGCTCGTGCTTCTTCAGCTGCAGCTTCCTTCTTGCTTTCCTCGAGGAAGTCCTTTATATCTTCGGATGCTTCTTCCGCTGTATGCTTAGTGCCTTTGAACAAGCCTGAGAGGAATCCACTACCCTTTTCCTTGACCTTTTTAGCTTCCTTTCCTGCCTTATCTTTAGTTGCTTCTGCACTATCAACAACTGTATCAATACCAGATGACACCTTCTGCTTCACTAGTTCAGCATCCTTTTTAATTTCTTTCGAAACCTTATCCTTCGCCTCTTTGGCGCTGTCAGCTATACCTTTTGCTGTTGCCTCCACTTTTTCCTCAGCCTTCTTAGCACCATCAGCTACCTTTTCTCCGACAGCTTTGCCAGCATCAGATATTTTCTGCAATCCATCAGAGACCTTGTCAGCTGCCTTATCCTTCGTATCCTTTGCAGCAGTTGCAACTTTGTCCTTAGCATCCTTCACGTCTGAAGCCGCCTTTTTCATCATTCCTTCTGTTCCATCCGCTACATCTTGAGCAGCTTCTTTTACTTTGGTCTCAGCCTTCTTCGTTTCCGCTGATACCTTTTCACCAGCGGCTTTGCCAGCATCGAGCACAGTCTGCACACTACCAGAGACTTTTTCAGTGACCTTATCCTTGGTGTCCTTCACCTCGGTTGCGACTTTGTCCTTGGACTCCTTCAGATCGGAAGTCATTTTGTCCTTGGTTGACTCTATATCTTTCAATTTCCCCGCCATTGCTTCCCTAGCTTGAGCTTCCTCTTCTGCTGCTTCCTTCTTCGTTTCGTCAAGGAACTCTTTTACATCATCTGTCACTTCTTCAGCAGCGTGCTTTGCACCCTTCAATAAACCAGATAGAAAGCCACTGCTCTTCTCCTTGGCTTTCTTCGCTTCCTTTGTTACTTTTTCTTTGGCTGCTTCTGCGGTATCAGCAACTGCATCGACCCCAGATGAAACCTCTTGCTTCACTGCTGCAGCATCCTCCTTGATTTCCTTGGAGACCTTCTCTTTTGCGTCCTTGACACTTCCAGCTACGTCTTGGAGAGCAGCTTCCGTCTTCGCTTCAGCCTTTTTAGCAGCGTCTAAAACCTTCTCCCCACCAGCTTTACTCACATCTGCCACTTTCTGCAGTCCATCAGACACCTTTTCGCTAGCTTTATCTTTACTATCCTTAGCTGCTTTTGCAACTGCCTCCCCTGCTCCCTTCACATCTTCAGCAGCCTTATCTGCAGCAGTTTTAACTCCATCAGATATTCCCTTAGCAGTAGCTTGGGCTGCGAATCCCACTTTTTTAGCTCCATCTGCTACCTTCTCTCCTACTACTTTCCCAGTGTCAGAAACCTTTTGCACCCCTCCAGATACTTTATCACTGACACTGTCCTTTGTATCCTTTACTGCAGTTACAAGCTTGTCCTTTGTGTCCTTTAGACCTGAAGTCGCTTTGTCTTTGGCAGCCTCAGCCTCCTTCAATTTTGCTGCTGCAGCTTCTTTAGCTCGGGCTTCTTCCTCCGCAGCTTCCTTCTTCGTGTTATCGATGAAGTCTTTCATATCTTCTGATACTTCGTCAGCTGCATGCTTTGCACCCTTGAACAATCCAGACAGGAAGCCGCTGCTCTTTTCCTTGGCCTTTTTAGCCTCCTTTGCAGCTTTATCCTTCGCTGCCTCAGCAGTGTCAGCAACTGCATCCACTCCGGATGAAACCTTCTCTTTCACAGCATCCGTGTCCTTCTTGATTTCCTTAGAAACCTTATCTTTTGCTTCCTTGGCGCCATCAGCTACTCCTTTCGCTGCTGACTCCACTTTATCTTCAGCCTTCTTAACACCTTCCACCACCTTTCCTCCAACAGCTTTGCCAGCATCAGCCACCTTATGAACTCCATCAGACAATTTCTCGCTAACCTTGTCTTTGCTGTCTTTTACAGTGGTAACTACTTTGTCCTTAGCATCCCTCAATCCTGAACCTGTTTTTTCCTTAACAGACTCCATTTCTTTCATTCTCTCTGCTGCTGCTTGCCTAGCTCGAGCTTCCTCCTCCGCTGCCTCCTTCTTCATCTGGTCAAGGAAATCTGTAACGTCATCTGACACCTCCTCTGTAGCATGTTTTGCACCTTTAAACAAGCCAGAGAAGAAGCCACCACTTTTTTCCTTGATGTTCTTAGCCTCATTCGCAGCTTTATCTTTTGCGGCTTCAGCGTTATCTGCGACAGCATCCATAGCAGATGAAACCTTTCCCTTCGCTGCTTCTGCGTCCTCCTTGGCTTCCTTGGAAATCTTGTCCTTTGTTTCCTTGACACTGACAGCTACGCCATGCACTGCTCCCTCTACTTTGGCATCAGCTGCTTTAGCGGCCTCTGACATCTTATCGCTAGCAATTTTACCAGCATCTTTTACTTTCTGCACCTCATCAGCTGCTTTATCAGTAACCTTCTCTTTAGTGTCCTTTGCAGCATCCACAACTTTGTCTTTAGCTCCCTTTACCTCTTTAACTCCTCTGCTCATCGTTGCTCCTGTTTCATCAGCTACTCCATAGACTGCCACTTCCGCTTTTCTCGTAACCTCGGACACCGTTTCTCTAGCAGCATCTTTAACATCTGAAAGCTTCTGTACCTCATCAGATACTTTGTCGCTGGCCTTGTCCTTCGTATCTGTTACAGCTATTACAACCTTCCGCTTGGCACCCTTCACATCCGCAACTGCTTTATCCTTAGCAACGGCAACATCTTTCAGCTTTTCTGACATGGCTTCCTTAGCACGAATTTCCTCCTCGGTAGCCTCCTTCTTCGTGTCGTCCAGGAACTCTTTCATATCATCTGACACTTCCTCAGCAGCATGCTTTGCACCCTTGAATAATCCAGAGAGGAAGCCACTGCCCTTTTCCTTGACCTTCTTAGCTTCCTTTGCTGCCTTCTCCTTCGCGGATTCTGCAGTATCAGTAACTGTATCTATACCAGATGAAACCTTCCGTTTTACAGCATCAGTGTCTTCCTTAATTGCCTTCGAAACCTTATCCTTTGCTTCCTTGGCACCTTCAGCAACATCCATTGCAGCTCCCTCCACTTTAACCTCAGCCTTCTTGACACCATCTGCCACCTTTTCTCCAACAGCTTTGCCAGCATCAGCGACTTCCTGTACTCCAGTAGATACCTTATCCATGGCCTTATCCTTTGTATCCTTTACAGCAGTTACAACCTTGTCCTTAGCATCCTTAACACCTGCAGCTGCTTTGTCTCTAGCAGCTTCAGCTTCTTTAAGCTTCTGAGCTGCCGCTTCTCGAGCTCTTGCTTCTTCCTCTGCTGCTTCCTTCCTTGTCTCATCGAGGAAGTCCTTCACATCATCTGTTACTTCATCAGCAGAACTCTTTGCACCCTTGAACAAACCAGAAAGGAAACCACTACCCTTCTCCTTGGCCTTTTTAGCTTCCTTCGCTGCTTTATCCTTGGCTGTTTCAGCACTATCGACAACTGCACCGATTCCAGACGAAATCTTTCGTTTCACAGCGTCAGCATCTTCTTTGATTTCCTTAGACACTTTATCTTTAGCGGTCTTGCTACCATCAGCTATGTCCTTTGCTACTGTTTCTACCTTCTCTTCAGCTTTCTTTGCAACGTCTGACACTTTTCCTCCAGCAGCTTTGCCGGCGTCTGCAATCTTCTCCACTCCTGCAGATACTTTATCACTGACTTTGTCCTTGGCGTCTTTAACAGACGATACAACTTTATCTTCAGATTCCTTCAGGTCTAAGGCTGCTTTTTCTTTTGTTGCTTCCATGTCTTTTAAGTTCTCTGCAGCTGCTTGTCGTGCTCGAGCTTCTTCTTCTGCTGCTTCCCTCTTAGTTTCATCGAGGAAGTCCTTCACATCGTCTGATACATCACCAGCTGTATGCTTTGCGCCCTTGAACAATCCAGAAAGAAAACCACTGCCCTTTTCCTTGGCCTTCTTAGCTTCCTTTGCTGCTTTTTCTTTCGCTGCTTCCGCTGTATCAGCAACTGCGTCCACTCCAGATGAAACCTTCTGCTTTACAGCATCAGTGTCTTGCTTTATTTCCTGAGCTACCTTCTCTTTTGCTGCTTTGGTGTCATCAGCTACTCCTTTCGCTGCTGCCTCCACTTTGTGTTCAGCACTTTTAGCAACGTCTGACACTTTCTCTCCAACAGCTTTACCAGCATCTGATACCTTGTGCAGTCCATCAGATACTTTGTCGCTGACTTTGTCCTTGGTGCCCTTCACAGCAATTACGACCTGGTCCTTGGTGTTCTTTAAGTCCGAAGCTGCTTTGTCCTTAGCAGCCTCAGCCTCCTTTAATTTGGCTGCTGCAGCTTCTCTAGCTCGAGCTTCTGCCTCTGCAGCTTCCTTCTTCGTTTCATCGAGGAATTCTTTTACATCTTCTGACGCTTCATCAGCTGCATGCTTAGCACCCTTGAACAAACCAGTAAGGAAGCCGCTACCCTTCTCTTTAGCCTTTTTAGCATCTTTTGCAGCTTTCTCTTTCGCTGCTTCTGCACCATCAGGAACAGTGTCGATTGTAGACGAGACCTTCTGCTTTACTGTGTCAGCACCTTCCTTAACTTCTTTGGAAACTTTATCCGTTGCTTCCTTGGCGCCTTCAACTACACCCTTTGCAGCGCCCTCCACTTTTGCCTCCGTCTTCTTAACACCATCTGCCACTTTTTCTCCAACAGCTTTTCCAGTGTCAGAAACTTTCTGTACCCCATCGGAGACTTTATCGGCAGCTTTATCCTTCGTATCTTTTACAACTGTTACAACTTTGTCCTTTGCATCCTTCATGCCAGAAACCATTTTGTCCTTAGCTGTCTCAGCCTCTTTTAATTTCTCTGCTGCCACTTCGCGGGATTTTGCTTCTTCATCTTCAGCTTCCTTCTTGGTGTCATCCAGGAAATCTCTCGCATCCTCCCATACATCATCAGTTGTATGCTTTGCACCTTTGAACAAACCAGAGAGGAAGCCACTTCCTTTTTCCTTGGCCTTCTTAGCTTCTTTAGCTGCTTTATCTTTAGCTGACTCGGCACTGTCAGCAACTGTATCGATACCAGAGGAGATCTTCCGTTTCACTGCTTCAGCATCCTCTTTCATTTCCTTGGACACCTTATCCTTTGCTTCCTTGACACCTTCGGCGACGTCCTTCGCAGCAGCCTCCACTTTAGCTTCAGCTTTCTTAGCTCCCTCTGTCACTTTTTCTCCAACAGCTTTTCCAGCGTCAGACACCTTCTGCACTCCATCAGCGACTTTGTCTGCAGCCTTATCCTTCGTCTCTTTTACCGCAGTTACAACTTTGTCCTTAGCATCTTTCACATCTGATGCCACTTTATCTTTTGTAGCCTCAGCCTGTTTCAATTTTTCCGCTGCTGCTTCTCGAGCTCTTGCTTCTTCAGTTGCAGCTTCCTTCTTGGTTTCCTCGAGGAAATCCTTTACATCTTCGGATGCTTCTTCAGCTGTATGCCTAGCGCCTTTGAACAATCCAGTGAGGAAACCACTACCTTTTTCCTTGGCTTTTTTGGCTTCCTTCGCTGCTTTCTCTTTGGTTGCTTCAGCGGTATCAGTAACAGCATCGACTCCAGACGAAACCTTCCGCTTCACCGCATCTGCGTCTTCTTTGATTTCTTTGGAAACCTTATCCTTTGCCTCCTTAGCGCCCTCGGCTACGCCTTTAGCTGCTACCTCAATTTTATCTCCAGCCTTTTTAGCACCTTCTGCCACCTTCTCTTCAACAGCTTTTCCTGCGTCAGACACTTTATGGACTCCGTCGGTGATTTTTTCGGAGACCTTGTCTTTTGAGTCTTTTACGCTTATTACAACTTTGTCCTTAGCTTCTTTCACACCTAAAGCTAGTTTGTCCTTAGCATCTTTCACATCTGCAGCTGCTTTGTCTTTAGCAGCCTCAGCCTCTTTCAATTTCTTCGCCGCTGTTTCTCGAGCTCTTGCTTCTTCAGCTGCAGCTTCCTTCTTGGTTTCCTCGAAGAAGTCCTTTACATCTTCGGTTGCTTCTTCAGCTGTATGCTTAGCGCCTTTAAACAAGCCTGACAGGAACCCACTTCCCTTCTCTTTAGCCTTCTTAGCTTCCTTTGCTGTCTTATCTTTCGCTGTTTCAGCGCTATCAGCGACTGTGTCAACTGTTGACGATACTTTCTGCTTCATTGTGTCAGCGCCTTCCTTCACTTCCTTGGAAACCTTATCCTTTGCTTCCTTGGCACCTTCAGCTACATCCTGTGCAGCTCCCTCCACTTTGATTTCAACCTTCTTGACACCATCTGCTATCTTTTCTCCAACAGCTTTGCCAGCTTCAGAAACTTTCTGTGCTCCAGTAGATACCTTATCCACGGCCTTATCCTTTGTATCCTTCACAGCAGTTACAACCTTGTCCTTAGCATCCTTGACACCTGCAGCAGCTTTGTCTCTAGCAGCTTCAGCTTCTTTAAGCTTCTGAGCTGCAGCTTCTCGAGCTCTTGCTTCTTCCTCTGCTGCTTCCTTCCTTGTCTCTTCGAGGAAGTCCTTCACATCATCTGTTACTTCATCAGCAGAACTCTTTGCACCCTTGAACAAGCCAGAAAGGAAACCACTACCCTTTTCCTTAGCTCTCTTGGCTTCCTTTGCTGCTTTTTCTTTCGCTGTCTCCGCTGTATCAGAAACTGCATCAATTCCAGATGAAATTTTCCTCTTTACAGCGTCTGTGTCTTCCTTAATTTCCTTGGAAACCTTATCCTTGGCTTCCTTGGTTCCAACAGCTATGCCCTTCGCAGCTGCCTCTACTTTAACTTCAGCTTTCTTAGCGCCTTCTGCTACCTTTTCACCAGCAGCTTTACCTACTTCAGCCACTTTGTGAGCTCCGTCCGATATTTTCTCAGTGACCTTATCTTTTGTGCCCTTTACAGATGTAACAACTTTGTCCTTGGCATCCTTAATATCGACAGCTGCTTTGTCCTTGGCAGCCTCTGCCTCCTTCAATTTCTCTGCAGTTGCTTCTCGAGCTCGCGCCTCTTCATCAGCTGCCTCTTTCTTGGTTTCATCGAGGAACTCCTTTACATCATCCGTCATTTCGTCAGCCGCATGTTTTGCACCCTTGAATAATCCAGACAGGAAACCACTACCCTTTTCCTTAGCTTTCTTGGCTTCCTTCGCTGCTTTCTCTTTGGCTACTTCCGCAGTATCAGCGACAGCATCAACTCCAGATGAAACCTTCTGCTTGACGACATCAGCATCTTCCTTGATTTCTTTGGAAACCTTGTCCTTTGCCTCCTTGGCGCCATCGGCTACGCCTTTAGCTGCTGCTTCCACTTTGTCTCCAGCCTTCTTAGCTCCTTCTGCCACCTTTTCTCCAACAGCTTTTCCAGCGTCAGACATTTTATGTGCTCCGTCGGTGATTTTTTCGGCGACCTTATCCTTTGAGTCTTTCACGCTTGTTACAACTTTGTCCTTAGCTTCTTTCACATCTGAAGCTGCTTTGTCTTTAACAGCCTCAGCCTCCTTCAATTTTGCTGCTGCTGCTTCTCGAGCTTTTGCTTCTTCATCTGCTGCTTCCTTCTTCGTGTCATCAAGGAATTCTTTTACATCTTCTGACGCCTCATCAGCTGCATGCTTCACGCCCTTGAACAACCCAGAGAGGAAGCCACTACTCTTTTCCTTTGCCTTCTTAGCTTCCTTCGCTGCCTTCTCTTTCCCAGCTTCTGTGGTGTCGACAACTGTATCGATTCCAGAGGCCACCTTCTGTTTCACAGCATCAGCGTCTTCCTTGATTTCCTTCGAAACCTTATCTTTTGCATCTTTAACGCCCTCGGATACGCCCTTAACAGCTGTCTCCGCTTTGTCTTCAGCCTTCTTAGCACCTTCTGTCACCTTTTCAGCTACAACTTTGCCAGCATCAGAAACCTTCTGCAATCCATCGGAGACCTTGTCAGCTGCCTTATCCTTAGTGTCTTTTACAGCAGTTACAACTTTGTCTTTAGCCTCTTTTACATCTGCAGTCACTTTGTCCTTAGCAACTTCAGCCTCTTTCAATTTTGCTGCTGCTGCATCTCGAGCTCGTGCTTCTTCGTCTGCTGCTTCCTTCTTCGTGTCATCAAAGAACTCCTTCACCTCTTCTGATGCTTCATCAGCTGCATGCTTAGCTCCCTTGAACAATCCAGACAGGAAGCCACCACCCTTCTCCTTAGCCCTCTTAGCTTCCTTCGCTGCTTTATCTTTCGCTGCCTCAGCACTATCGGCAGCTGCATCAACACCAGAGGACACTTTTTCTTTCACTGCAGCAGCTCCATCCCGAATTTCTTTACCCAACTTATCCTTTTCTATCTTCACACCATCCTGAACAGTTCGAATATCTGGTCTCGCATGATCGGTCATATCCAGCGTTGCATTTGCAGTGTTTCTACTGTCTTCTAAGAATTGCGCTGTAGCATCACGAAGTGTTCTGTCTATACTTTGTTGCCTCTCCTCCTTTGCCACACTCTTCTCCCTAGATCTACTCCTCGATTCTCTGGAGAGTTTCGGGCTCCTAAATATTCCAAAGATTCGACTTCCCTTATCCTTATCCTCCTCTTCTTCATCCATTGTATCCTCCTTCTGTGTTTCTAGAATATTCACCCCAGTCGGCATCTTCTCTACTTTAGCTTTGGTATCCTCATGATGCATACTGCTGGCAACTTTCTTAGTGTCTTCCAGGAAACTAGCCGTTACATGTCGCGTCTCTTCGTCCCCGCTATCAAACGACGTTTCCTTGGAAGAACTCTTCTCCCTCGAGGCACTCCTCTTCTTACTCTTCAGCTTCGGGCTCTTAAACATGCTGAAGAAACCACCACTCTTATCTTTACCTTCGTCACTATCCTCTTTCCTATCTTCTACCGACCTCTCCATGGAATCTGCCTTCGGGTCGCTACGTCTTTCCACGCTTTTCTCTTTCTGCCGGGAATCTTCACCTTTCTTCACATCTGACTTTCCATTCATCTCCTTGTGCGGCGTGCTTCTGTCAGCCTCCGATTTCTTCTGCACCTCCGAGATATTATACGAGTGACCATTCAGCCTGTCCTTGGGAGTGTCTTGAGCATACTGAACGTGTGACGTGAAAGTAGGCAAATCAGTTTTATGCTGTTTGTCGCCGACTTTTTTAGTAGGCGACACTACCGTAGTGTCGTCAGCTACCTTTCGTGTGTCGTCCAAGAACTTCTCAGTAGCAGTACGAAGCTCTTCGTCACCACTGTCGAAGGAAGCTTCCTTGTTCTTCTTGAGCTTCTTGTCCTTCGACTTGGGGCTCTTGAACATACCGAAGAAGCCTGTACCCTTCTCTTTTTCCTGATCACTTGAGTCACTCGTCACCATTGTGGCACGTTCAGGTGACTCTTTAATTGCTGTCTTAGTTTCCTGTTTCGCTTCCACGCGGCTCGCGTCTTCGCGTGGAGGTTGGACAACCGAAGCAGTACGCCTCGAGTCGTCCAAGAACTGCATGGTAGCCATTTTCACATCGGGCACAGTGGCTCCTTCAGCTGGTTTAATGTCCACACGAACATCGTGTTCCGCAGCTGTGGCAGCTGGTTTCGCTTCTTCGTCTCCACTGTCGAAGGAAGTGTCCTTGGAACCCTTAGGCTTCTTTAGCTTAGACCCTTTAAATATACCAGAGAGTATGCCACCGCTCTTATCCTTCTTCTTCGAGTCTTCCTCCTGCTTCTCGTCAGGCTGTGCAGAAGAGTACTGAGCAGTATACACATCTTCATAAGCAGATACAGGCTTATCAACTGATTTCGTCTCTTTCGGAATGTGCTTGGCTGCCTCCTTCGGTGACAGCTCCTTATGCTCGTCTCGTGGAAGCTGCTTACTACTTTCCGACACTGGTTTCGTGCCTGCTTTCGTAGCAGTTACACCTGCAGCTGATTTCTCATCGATTTCCTTACCTTCTCTCGACAACATCTCCTTCTTACTCGCGATACTTTGCTTACCGTTTGACACCGCGAGCACGTCTTTTGGGGACGTTTTATCCACCTCTTTCACTGTCACTGTTTGAGTAACTACTGGCTGCTGGCCTGATTTATCGTCACGAACCGTTACCACGGTTTTCGATGAGACTATGGTAACGGTAGAATCGCCCTTCCCATCGCGAACATAACGCTGCTTAATTATCGGGGGTTCAACGACAGGCACGCCTTGCGTCTGCTCGACTTTGTCCGATTTAACGCCCTGATCTTTAACTCCCCTGTCTACTAACTGCTCCCTAATAAAACTCTCAACAACAGCACCTCTCGCCTCTCTATTGTCCCGCGCATCATCATCATCACTAACCACCGACCACCCTTCCTTCGCTAACATCCCCTTCTCTTTCTCTGCGTCTGCTATTACACCTGTTAATTAAGTATTACATAGTTTAGGCTTCTGTAAACGTTGCAAAATAAAGGGGACACATTTTTTTTGTTTTGTTTGTGGTTTGCTTGTATTTCATTTGGCCATAATTAGTGTAAGCCGGCTCGCTCGATATTGCTCGTTTGCTTTTAGAACAGCGGTTAGACTCTCGTGTGGCTTGTGCACAGTGTGTGTGTGTATGTGTGTGTGCTATGGAGCAGCCATCTTTACTGTCGATTAATTATATTTATATTTTTGGCAGAGACGTGAGGAATTTTAATGATCGTGGATGTTTAACGAATAGTATCTCCTTTTTTATGGATGAAACTATTAGATGATGTTTCTTATCACCGAAATATCAACAGAATGATGTATATAGAAATACAGTTTATTAATACTGCTTCGATGTGACACATTAAGAATTATTATGACAGCTGCTCCGTGATTTCGCACAGTTAGGCCACACATACTGGCCGTTCATGCAACGCTAAAAGAATTGCAGCGAAACCTTGCTGAAACAAATTAATGGGTCGGTGTCGAAGAAGTAGAATAGGCGATTAGTGGATAGTTATATGAGACAGTGTATGAATCGTAAATACAGTATGATGTATGAGGTGTACGTCGATAGGCGAAAATTAAATGAGTAATTCGTTACGTTTAAGTAAAAATATAAAGCAAGCTGATAAATCGATCGAAGAGGTCCGCCGCGGCGCTCCAAGAACCTGTGAGTGAAAGTAAAAGATGATAAAGTAAAAAAGAAGTATAACGTTCTAGTGCTGAAAATTTCTCTTAAACTAAGAACTTTCACACTCGTGAATCGTGTCCAGAATCAATGCCGTGCTATAACACTAAGGATCGTCCTTGTTTCCAATGCCAGTGTAAAAGTACACCGGTAGAATATTACCATTTATATAAATTCCTGTTTCGAAGTGAATAATTTCTTGGATAATATCTTGGCATGTTGTAGGTGGCACGTAAAAGTTATTGCTTCCAGAACAATAACCTTTACTGTAGATTTCTATGTACATTAAGGAGAATCTTGTGTACAGTAATATACAGTGAGTCACCAGAAGTGGAACTATCTGGTGTGTGATGTAATACGTCCATTCTTTAAGGGCAACAAATCAGATCAGCTAAACTAAAGATATCATTCACTAACGCAAAGACACTGCTGTTCGAAATTAAAGTATTAAAACAATCTGACATTGAAGCTACAACGAGCATCATTGAAAAATACTCGAGTATTTTTTGTGTAAATTAAACGTGTAAGTTATAAGATATTTTAACGTAAAAGGTAGCTACATATGCTTGCAAGTAGTGACAAACTATGTATAACAATGAACACGATATCACTAAAAGCGAAACCTTTGATATACAGAATTGCCTTGGAATTTTGGATCAAACTAAAGCATATAAATTCATTGTACAAAAAACAATCGAAAAGTTCTTTACCATTTTTCAATCCAAGTGTTCGTTTACAAGATACAAGGGTTCAAAGTCTCGCGGATCGACAACTCTGCGCGCCATCTAAGTGTATCGTACTAGCGCGCGCTCGTTGGCTTTCAAACGGCGCGCGGGAAAGTCCAACTTCAAGATCTTCAATCTCTAATATCTCGAAAACGAAGCCTCGGATCGTAAAACGGTAAAAGACTTTTCGATCCCATTTCACGCGACGAATTCACATGCCCTCGCATGTCTCAAAATTTCAACACACCTCACAGAGCTATTTACGCACTAGTGACTCAAGTTTCTGTCAAAGAATGGTTAATATAATTATAAGTCGTCGTCCTAGAACCAAGCGTGATATTATCGCGTTAAATTGACCATGCTGCGTATTACTTTGTGAAAAAAAACACGTGACCGCGGTTAAATGATTCCCGGCGAAGTTGTTACGCCATCCTTTCCTCTCCGACGTGTTTTTATTTTTGCAGCTAGCCGAAGAAGCACGGCCCCTCAACCCACCATTTCTCAACGGGGAATGCTCAAATCACTTACCGGATACTATTCTGTTGGCGTCCGCGATCACCCTCTGCCTTCTTTTGTCTTCGTCGTCGAGCTCGTCGCGCGACTTTTTGCTCATCGTGTCGGCAACGTGGCATTTCTGTTCGAGAAATTCGGCCATCACGTCTCCAAGTTCTTTCTCGTCGCTCGCGTATTTGTCTTTGATGGGGGTCGAGGTTCCGTTGAATACAGTGCCGTTTGTGATCGTGACATGCTGTTTCGCTGTCGAGTGCAAACAGACGTGATTTAAACGGCGTGAAACAGCTACAGTCCCAGCAAAACCACTTAAAGCCACTCCATTACCGCACCACCAATTTCTTTAATTAACACTGTTGGTTGACACGGCGAGTGGCCTTGAACGGCTAATATATTTTACTGCGACTATAGCCGATTCGTTACCAAAGCGCGCAAGTAAAATACAAAATACAGGTAGAAAAGCAAACGATTCTTTGAGCAACTGGTATTCCACCAAATCGGGAATCATCGTCGTTCTTCGAAACGTGTAAATCAGAATAAAAGCGACAAACGAAATCTGCTTTAAAATTGAAATTTGGTCAGATTGGATTAAGTAAAATGTATGAGTGTTAAATTAAAATTGCGGCGAATGTTACGCTATTTACAGACAAGATTCGAGTCATATTGAAGCAAGGCAGTATGAATCAATGTGCTTTCGAAGAAATGTCATGTTAAAATTATGATTTAACGCACTCCTCTTAGCAGCGACGCGATATAGAGCCGGCGTATTATTCACACAAATAATGCAAGCAGTGACGTCATGTTCTTCTCACGATTAGTGTCGTCATTGTACGAGTGTAGAACTAAACGTCATTCAGTTGGAATCGGATTCTTTATATCGAATTCGGAAAATTTTTTAAACAAGACGAATCAAATTTCGAGGTGATTTTAAAATACGTACTTGATGCGTCACGTTTAGTGCCTGTAATACTGAGGTCTTCCATAGATTCTGAATCCTAGAAGATAAGAAACTTGTTTAAGTAACAAGTCCTTCAAAGATATAATTAAAAACTTCAATCATCTTGATTCTTATGTTATAGGTGCACGTGCTGGATAATTGTGGTCCTTGAAGTCATTCAAGTCTCAGCTTAAACAGATACGCACCTTAGTTCTATTAAGTTCGTAATCAGGATCCATCTTTGGATCCATCGTCGCGTCACGCCGTAGAGATGTGTCCCTCGAAGGCCCCAATTCTTCTTTCAAAGAATCGAATCCAGGTTGATCTAATCGCACTCTGGCGACCGCTTTTTCTACGTCGTCAGTGACCAATTCCACGTTGAAAATACACTTCTTCACGATATCTTCGCGACCAATCTTATTCAACGCCTTTTCCAATGTATTCCCTACGCATATAAGTATTTCTCTTTAGTTTCTAAATCATGGTATCAACCAAAACGTAATACACGTTTTCTATAATCCATAAATCATAAATCACTCCATTTTCCCCTAATATTCTTCAGTTCGATCATTCACTAATTTTTCCTTTTTAAGAGAAAAACAAATCAAAATTCAAATCTATGAGATCACCGATACATGTATGCCTCAGAAATACGTTAATGATGTCTAAATCGCGAGAGCAAGATTCGACGCAAAAATGAGAATTGATTTACATCACTTTCATTCATAATAATGGCACATTTGGGAATACAGACCCGCATTCACCGAAATTTGACACCTTTCACAAGGGGTCCTTTTAAATAGCAATCGCAGTTCACTGACATACGTATTGGTCCCTTCGTTTTGATATTCTTGATACAAAGATATAAACATATTCACGTTTATGTCCCACCAAGAAAGGCGTAAAGAAATTAAATAATACTAAACTGTACACCAACTAGTAACGATATCGTATCGGGCAAAAGAAGAACAATGGAAGACACTCGTGTGCACGATCACTTTCACCGTATTCTCCTGTCGGAATGAAGCGCACTTCTGTTTGTTTTAACCGGTTGCAAGAACAGAAACGACGTGGTGCGTGCATTGCCGCCGTAAGTCATCAGTATTGGTAAAAACGAGAGGGGGGAATTGTGTCCATAGGTTTATGTCAGGCATAATAATGCAGGATGAGGTCATCAACTACGTTGCTCCTCAGATTCCACGCGCCTTAGTCAAACGCGGCTGTCTGATTAATTGGCCTTGCCGAGAAACAGGTTCCTTTTAAATTTTCACTAACTGCTACTACATCTACCTATTTCTATTCGCGCCTCAGCATCGCTCCAACACTACCAAGAACAATTAACTACACAACGCCTTCTTCTGGTCGGAAGTTCGCGAGGTCGTATGATTACACAAGCGTGCACAGAGGGTACAAGATAAAACAATCTAATTATGCAGATAGAATAACAAGATCTCGAACTATCGATAAAATTCTTACCCATGGAAAACGAGTTGTAAAAATAGTATTTTCAAACGTGGGAGAGTAATTGGAAATTTGTATGCAGCTTCATTGACTCGGACAGTGAGCGAAGTGTGAAAATATTATGATTCTTGAAACTGTTTTGCAGTGCGATTCGCAAGTGTATTTATACAGATGACATAACGAGCAACAGAAATTGTTTATATCGCGATAATGATAGTAGGTTTGTATATTTAGTAATATGTTTAATATTAGACGTGATGTGTCAGAGATATACGCACTAATGTTTTTATGTAAATTGTAATTAAAAATAAGTATCGCGCAGTAAATCCCGATCTTGATTCAGCGACTTAAGTTATAACATCGAACAACAATTTTCCTCGTAATAAGGTTGAATAATATTCAGAAGAACTGAATAAGATTTAGTTACTTCTTACAATCTACATATTTTTAAAACAACGCACATCGGAGAAGTTACAAAAAGTAGCTCCGTTCACGTTGCTTCGGGAACAGCGTCTGACCACAGACGTTCCTTGCACCTCGTTTCCCTCGCGCATTTCAGTGATATAGATCAATAATATTTTCCCATATGCATTAAAAACGCTTATTCTTACGAAAATTACTTGCAGTAAATATTCTTCGGATTATCAGAAGCAATTATAAGATTTAATTTCAGAATACGAAGAGTTTAAAATCTTTTTCCCACGCAAGATAAAAAGACTCTTCACACAATCCCGTTCAAACCCAAGATATTAGTTTTAGTATATTACATAAGTATATTCAAGTATATTACATAAAACTTACCCGTCGCCTTATTTCCGTTACTCTGCCAAATCTTAAGCATCGCTGCAGCCTGTTGAGCAGGTTTGTTGGAGTACTCCTTTTTGATCGTCGACACCTCGTTAGGCGGAATATTTAATTCCTCCGCGAGTTTCTCCCAGTCCTTGTCCAGCAAATTGGCAATATCTGTCAGCCGAATGGTTGCCCTGTGAATGGCGTCTGGGCGACCTGCAGGAGCCACATTAACATTTACAACCACCCTGCCTGCGTCTTCCACAAACTCCACTACCCCTCATGAAAATTCGCGTACTTATGCCACCGTCGCGCAGGAAGCTGTAATTCTTGGAGAGCTCCAGTAAATCGACCTCCGAGACTGCCGTGTCCGGCGATATCTTCTCCGGCAGCAGGATGTTCAGCGTGCATATAGGCGTCTGTGGCAGTTCACCCTTGGGAACCTTCGGCTCGCTCATGAACATAATACGCCCCATCATGTCCGCGGCATCGGGATCCTTTATCCTAGCGGTGAACGGCACTCGGTTCTCCTTGAACGCCCTGAACGGCAGCTGGAGCTGCTCGCCGCTCTTCAACACTGGCACAAGGTTACCCGAAAACTCCATGTACTGCGTCTTTCCCTCCAGCACCTGTGGGAACGATTTCGCGAGGTCGTGTACGGGCGTAACAATGGAATAATTACAGCGGATGATTCATGTGTGGGAGCCGCGCGCGTTTACCTCCACGTCCCGGCTCTTGGCAACTTCCGTGAAGTGTTCTTGGTTCTCCAAAGTCTTGTCCTCTTTGTCGTCGGTCATGCAGAAGACGCGCAGCCTCGCTTCCAGCGGGTCTACTCGCTTCGCGAACACTACGAATCTGTGGGCCACATGTACGTGAATAGCTGGTTTAATGGTCGAAGGGGGGTTGTAATCATGCAGGTAAAACGCAGCTGATGGTTGTCGCGAAGAGAATTCGCGGTGGTTGAAGAAGTGTATTCTTCTTTGATCGCTGACTCAAGAGTCTCTTTCTGGAAGATTGACGGGGCTATGGAATCTGCGCGGGGGGGTATGCTTCTATTGACTCCGACTACGTTAAAAGCTATGCTTATGGTACTGCACGCTATCGCATATACGCTGGCGATAAAAAGTTTGGGTATATTTTGGTAATCCGTTCTATGAGTGCATGAAAGATGGAGGTGTAATATTTGACCATTTGCTAAATTTGGGTGTTGTAAAAGATAGCCCCATATAATCGAGTCCCCACACTCCATCAGGACTTTCAAAGATTCCTCTAACAACTCATATTGGAGAAAATTAGTATACTTCAAATGAGAAACTATTATAAATCAAATTCGAACATTGGTATTACAAATGGCCACGTCTCCAGTAGTTTCCTGATTCCAGAATTATTCCAAAATATTCCATAACTGGATCTTACGAAACAGAATACTTCTCAATGAATCTTTCTCAAATCCATAAACCATGCCCAAACCTTTTAAACGCTAGCGCGAGTACTACCCAGAGCTAAAGACACTCTCCCTACTCGAACGCACCTTACCACGCAGAAAAGCCGCGTCGCGTCTAATTTCTATACGGGGGACGTTCTACCTGCGATTACGGGATTAAGTGATTCGTCTCTGGGACGTTTTTTAATCACGGGCATACGGGAAAACGTACTTAGCCATGAAAGGCACGTGGGTCGCGTGCGTGTACAGCTCGGTGGCCATTTTCGTGGCCTCGGATATATTCCGGCAATCCATTAGCCAGAAACGAGCGGACACGGTGGTGGTGAAGGACACGCAATCCTTGACGAACGTCAACGGCGTCGAACCTGTGACATCCTCCCAAACTGCCCGAGACTGACCTCCTGAACGACATACACACCAAAGTCCAATAACATTATTAAAATATGTCCGTGTTGCGGATACGGTATCGGCAGACGTGAAATGTGTGTAGGATTAAACCGAATGCGACCGAGATTAATTACACCTCGACACTGTCGGCCTGGGGCTCTTCGGGCACCCTTTCATTGCTCAGCGTCTCTGCGATGCAATGTACCTCCTACGTCCTCCCGCCGAATAACGTAGTGAAACTTAGGAGAAAGAAAGCTGTGAATGAAATTCGAAGTTGCAGAAGCTACGGGAGAGTTTATTGTTCGAGGACACAGTCAAAGGGCTGAGAAATGCGCAATTTTTCAGGGACTTAGTAGTCTTCAATTCACGGGGAGGATTTAATTTGCATCTTTTGGTTTAACTGATTTGTTTCCTCAGATTGTAATGGTTCGATCAGTGAGCTTCGTTAACACCAGGCCCAAAGTGTCAACAGGCCGTGGAATGCACGGGTTTTTGTCAAGTTCGTTGGATAATGAATATTCATGCTGACCATTTAGATGAAGTTTGTGAGAGAATGAATTTACGTGTGGTGTTATTTCCGAAGATATGATTTGTTACAATTGATAGAGAATTTATGTGCCATAACACAAAATTACATGAAAATGCAGTTGCTGAAAAATCTGTATAAGATGGTAAATAATTGAGCGAAGATGTATGATGGCACATTGGGAAATGCCACACGCTAAAATAACAATTTTGTTTCCAAATTGCTTTTCTTTCGGCACGGGGGAAAGATCGATGAAGCTTGTATTTAATATCGGTCGCCACAGGTGCGCTGATGTAACGTGCTGTATCGTGTGTGGTTAATAATAAAAACGAAACACACGTTGACCGAATGATAATGCTTGCCAAACGAAGAAGAAGCGTCATTCATGAGAATCGCGCGTAAAGCAAACGCGAGTTGCGTGGATATGCGTTGATCAACGAATAAGCAATTAAGGAAACCAAAGACAAAAAAAAAAGAAAGATTGTGAAATAATTCTAATAAAAGACGCGTGGCGATGTGTGTCGAAAACATATCTTCCTGTTCCTCGTGACACTGAGCGTATCTGACATCTTTTATCAACAGTCAACGATTCGACGCTGTTCGAACGGAATAGAAACGAGAATTTTATCGACAAGAAATGGTAACAGAGTGTGAAATCGAATTTATCCCTCGAAATAGGTTTCGATATATAACTGTCTTTAACGATCAAAGAAAATTAAAAGACATCGTGTCTGAAAGAAATTGTAACATCGAGGGTACGACATTAATGTTAGGTCTGATATCGGTAACGTGTCGTAAGATACACATCATGATCCAAAATACATAGATATATAAATATATGTATATATAAATTGTAGATATACACAGTTCTCGTAAATGTTATAAATTACAAGCCTAATATCGAAGCGGTTTACCAGTCAAACGAATGTGCTGAAACAAAAATCTTTGAAGTTAACGCTTACAATGAGCTAGGTAGTAAAACTTTATCTACGTTAATTAATAATCCATACCTAAATGACTCAATCCTAACAATATGCAAGCATTAACAATGAATCACAACAAGATATGTATACAACAATGGTACTCAACGAAATGTTTTTTTTTCTATGAGACATGCAGCTACCATCTCCCTTTTAAATCTCTATCCGAAGGTCCCCGGGACATTGAATTCAACTGCCTTCAAAAAGATCATTTCTATAGAAAAATAGTATCTTTTTTTTATATAAAAACAACCTTCTTACGTTATCGATCACCTTCTAAGCATCGAAATGGTGCGTTCTAGAGCCCCCCTTGTACCCTCCTCAAACCCCTCAGAACTAGTAACCCATAAAAAAAAACCAGCTACATGAACGACGTGTGTATATAAATACTGTTACGTAACTATATAAAATATAATGCAGCAACTCGTATGCCATAGAAAGAATCGTTAATTGACGCAGTCCCGACGACCTGAGAACAGACGAAGATGCCTACCGTCCGCGTCATGCCTAACTAAACTACGGAAATCGATCATCGAATGTGTAGAGAAGTCTGATAGAGAGCGCATAAAGATATGTACACCGAAGGTGTGGCAGCTCAAACAGTATCAGCGCTTATCGGTAAGAGATTCTCCAGTAAGACGGTACGCTGCTCTACAATGTTACGTGCAAGCATATATTACCAGTTATGCTGCACAGAAGTCTCAACGTCGGCGCGTCCCCGGAGTATTGATTGATCATGCCTTTGTTGGCTGCCTGCGGCACTGGTATCGTTAAGGTTATAGGTTTGTGGAACTTCCTTCGTCTTGGTTCGACGGTTACGATCGGCGATACAGCCACTCTGTTGCCGAGCAGCTTGGCTACTAGATCTGCTGGTATCGGGTGCGCCTAAGCAGATGTACGATCATGTTCGATGACGGATTTGAATGGTAGCGGTTATCGGGGTATTATATTTCGTTAGGCTTTAGTGATAAGGGAATGTGCTAAGGTAGGCTCTCACTACGCCTCGATTCGCCTCGGCTTATTTTATTCTTCCTATGCTGTAGTTTGACAATTTGAGAGTCATTAACCGACAGAAATGGTGGACGTGATGGTTATCGTTGTGCTTAATGGGGGATTTAAGTATTTTGGGGAATTCCTGTGAGTAAAGGGATGCTGGAAAGGAAAAGGGATTCGTCTTAATAAATTAAGTATAGTGTAGTGACTAATGGTAGTAAGTTAGAAAGAGTTATCTGGATTTGTAGCGAACTACGGCTAAGAGTTTCTACTTCTTGAGGAGTTATACCAATGGCGCACCCAGAGGAGAACCAAGGGGCCCTGGCACTCCCCAACAAAAGGGCTTTGTAAAAAGAAAATGAAATTGGACTTTATTCTTTAAACAAATTTTTATAATCACCCATGAATTTTATCGTTTCTTAACTCGGCTTTCTTAAGATTAAATCCTGAGTGCGCCACTGAGTTGTACTATTTCATTGAGTGTATAGCGGTGAATATACTATTCAGAAGTTCGGTAATATGTAGGAGGGTACCTGAAGACCGACTCGGATTTTTTTGGTAAGGGCCGCTGGTGGAAAGACAGCCTGTACTTGCGGGACCGCTGATGAGGATACAGTGCCACCCTCTGGACCAACTGCGTGGACCTCTTGCCTGATGCGAGACACTACAGCGAAGTAATGTGGGAAGTCCGCAGTGAGTATCCTTACGATTCGGGAAGTTTGGAGATCCTCAAGCTGGCTTAATTCTGCAACAATCGTTCGCATGCATTTCTTAAGTCAATAATATAGTTTCAAACTTTCTCGATGCATTTCTATATTTCGGATGATAGATGGTGGTGTAAATTAATTTGTGGTTAGAAATACGATGTAGAAATATTCTACCTTCTCCTTCAAAGCTCTCGTTAAGCACATCCTGGACAGCCTCCTCGCTGGCCTCCAAGGTGTGCTCGCGCCAAGTTTCTCCATTGTCCGATCGAAGTATTACTATCTCTCGCTCCTTTCCTCGCAGCGAAGCAAAGTGAGGTACCTCTATGATGACGGGGCTAATCAACAACAAGTGCCATGTATTATTACTAATAAAACTAATAGAACAGTTTGAAACAGTCAACTAGTATCCCTGTTACACCGAAGGCGAAACAAAGTCAGTTAGCCCTTCAATGCCACCAGAGAAACTACCCCATTATATCTCCCAATTACCCCCATCACTCCATCTCAAATAAAGGATCAAATATAGAGTTATCAAGCACAAGAACTCAATCTAAAGTGTTCCTCGATTGAACAAGTGGCCTTCAGTGACCACCCAACTTGGTCCCCCTTGAAACTCGTATTATTTCGTAACGTACCCTAGAAATTTGGCGCCCACGGGTCCAAGCTCGAGAATACGGCTGGCCAAAGCCTCCCCTTCCATCAAAGGTGGTGGATTGGTCAGCTTGTCCCTCCTCAAGTACCTGCAGGTGACACGCATCGGCATGGCGGCCTTCCTAGGAGGAACGATCACGCGCACACCGCTGTGCCGGCACCCCCTCATCGCGCCGCCTCGTGCATCCACCAGAAAGGAAACCAGGAAGCTGTCGTTCGCACAACAGAATCGATCGTCAGTAAAGAAATAGTCCCCGCGGGTCCCCACCGTACAACGAAAAGATCGGCGTAGCATCGATGCGTTACAGTATGCCGAAAGAGACTTGAAAAATAGGAACGTTCATCGCAGCAAGGGCTAATTATTCAGACACGTGATTCCAGATGGAGTAATTAAACACTATGGCGTAATGATTATTGTGCGAGCACGTGTAATAAATGTACCGCGGTCCAGAACATTTGGCCCTTTCGGTGGGGGGATACTATCATGCTATTTGCCCAAATCAAATCAATTATAAATAAATAAAAATAAATCGCGTTCTTCCTTTCTCTTGCTAATATACAGTATTTACACTAGGCTAGAGTCTCGAAGCATCATTGCAGTCTTTGGAATCGTATGTACACACGAAAATAATGCTATTATTTGAATAGAATGGTCATGGAGATTTAAACACTGTACAGTATTTACTCTACGATTCGCTGGACAAGAAAGTAAATTCTTAACGATCTCTCAAGTGCTCGCGGTGGGATTGTTTTAAGTGATTCGCGGAAACGACGTTATTTCGTGATCGGTATCGGTTATTCCATACGAAAAGCGCGCCAAGCCGAGAAGCAATTTTCGTGATACACTCCCACTAATTGTAAGAAGCAGAAAGTTAAGGAGTACAAGAGTTCTCTATGAGCATGTGGAGACGTGTATTTATAATCGGGTTTTTCAGTGCGCAACGGCGTTATTGAATATTTCGATTTGCCGCGATCGTTACGGAAATTGCACGCTAGATCGTGGGTGATAGATCGCCGTACGTGAAGAGAACTGTAAAAAAAGGACTTCAAATAAATCGATGCAAGTGAACCAGTGAATAAAAGTGCAAAGATGAATTACATGAAGAATGGAGCAAAAGAAATCGTAAGATCGAGTAATTATGATCGAAGAATGCAGCTTGTGGGCTTGTGTCAAGGATTCGCTGCATGGATATTTTACAACTGCAAGCGCCAAACTAATTAACACTGAACACCATAAAAAAAAAGAGTTATCAAAATTCGGCTGTGTCTAGATCGAAGATCCATTCTATAGAGATGCTTGAGGCTTCGTGTTTCAGGTTGTAAGCTGTGTTCTCTTGGGAACTTATATTTATTATTTATTTACGTCCTTCGTCATCTACCAGGAGATTCAGGCAATCTAAAAAATATACAGCTTACACCTTGAAGCCACAAACAGTAGCATCCATTCGATTGTTTCTTATTACTGATCGATGACAGTGCTGGTGGATGGAATTCCACGACGAGCCTAGGAATTATCCGCAGAAACTTTGCGCATGATGTGTGCACAATGAATATAAAGCACAGTGAGCATTATAGCGACTCGATGTTTAATTTGCATTTGCTTAATTCGCTTGCCGGATCGTAAACACATTCGTGCGCGTAGGCACTAACCTCTCTCGCAGAGGATATCCTCTTTTTTCTCCAGTATGTTGGATACTCTAAAAATATCGATCGCGAATAAATTCCGCTTGCTCGAGGAAGATGATGTAATGGAGCTCTTGAATATTCGTCGTCTCTTTGGAATACATTATGAATTTTAGCTTAGCAATAAAATGCGATTCCTGATGAATATTGAACAGTACGTCCGTGTACGTTGAATTTTGAAAGTTCTCGCGATTATAATGGTCGGAGAAGGCAACCTGAAGAATCGACGCTGCTTCGTGGACTTCGGACAGCGTGGAATTTATTTACTCTCAGCTGCCAATAAAATCATCCCCCTCGCGTATATTCATTGTGCACCAGGTTCCATCTAAATGTTCACTAAATCTCAGCGACTACGAGCATTGTGCAACTAAACGAAGGAGAACTATGAACAGAAAATCAAAGTGAAGAGGAGCGAGTACGGCGAGTAGCAGAAGCTAAGATTCAAGAGAAGATCACTTACTTTCTCCACTGTGGAATTCTGCGAGTAGCGCAAATAAAATAACAGAGGATCGGGAACAAAATAAAAAACGCGTTAGTATCCATTCGTTCATAGTGATGATATGATGATGAGAAGATGACGACATAGAATGGTGTGCCGAGATTCTGAATGGGCGCAACATTTACAGATTTTCGAACACTACTGGAATCCAATTGTATGCACGTGGCCAATACAGTTCCTTCTTTCTTTCTGTTTTTTGTTTTGCTTTCTTTTTTTGTTTCAACGTTCTCGAACAAGTGGTTCCGTGACACGACGATGGTCGCTTGTTCGTTCGACAACTTTCGAAAACCCGCAATCATCGCACGCAAGACACTTTTTCTATCGTACGAAAAACTACAGAAAATAGGGGCTAACAATAATAATTATGTATTATAGTAGAGACGCAACGGGGCCACATCAATCACACTCTGCGAAAAAAATACAATACGTTAGGGGCAGCAACGTAAAGCAGATCGTTCCGAAATCTGTCTCCGTTTATGTCCTCCTATTTTCCTTTTCTTTTTCTCTTTTCTGTAAAAAGTTGCGTTACTTGTGAAGCGTGGTTGACTGACAGATTTCGGTACGTACGCGCCAAATAGCTGAAACTTGTTTAACAGGGGGGGAGGGGCATTTTACGAGCAACAGCCACTATGAGGATAACTGCGTCCAAAATGATTGAACTCTGTGGAAGACGAACGATTCTTTCTCCATACTTACAAGAGTACTACTAACGTTCTTTTATACACATTATTTTATTGCACAACATACACCGGGCGATAAGAAGGCTGAAGGGATACTGGCATCACAGGGTTTCTAGTGGAATGTAAGAATTTTGTGAAGGTAAGTTTGTAGATGTAATTGTGAAGTATATTTCAAGTTCACCTCAGAAATGTGCGATAGGTCCCACCTGAAAGAAATAGCAGTGAAGTCTAACGTCCTCGATGTTTACATCTGCAAATTCTGCTTCACAAAATTCCATTAGGTCTACAATGAAGTCCTGAAAGAACTTATACCTTCAATTCTTTCACACTTGCATACTTTTTCACAGAAACCTTCGAAATCGTTCAATTTAATACAATTCCTCCCAACCTTAAGCTCCACTCAAATGCACTGACCTCTCTACCCAAATTAATCACCAAAAACTTTCGCATGGAAGTTCAGTTTCTTAATGTCCACCACTTTCTTTTTCTTACGTTTCCCCTTAAGAGCACTGTTAATTAAGCGACAGTTACAGTGTCATCTTCGATTAACGACCATTCGACGCACAAAATAAAGACTGCCAACTACATGAGCAACAAAATTCATTGATCATTATACAGGGTGCTCACAAATCTACATTATGACTTTCTCATTTTATCACTGTCATTGGTACTAAAAAAAAAAATCGGAAATATGCACTTATACTTCGTGCAATTGAACACGACGTGTTCTTCTTTTGCAGAATGGACCTGCCTAAGACATATAGAAAAGGGAGAATAATAAAAAGGGCATGTGTTGTACCTGTCCCTCCACATTCCTTGTCCCTTCGACATGGTACCAAGAGCTGCCAGCGATGTGTTTAGGGACTCTAGGGACGCTCTGATCTCCGAACAAAATCTGGTATGATTATGGGTTCACTTTCGGTTTCATGCGCATGCGTTTTCGTTTCTTTTATCTTCACTCTCTCTCTCAACATCCTCTCCCGTGCACTCTGCACCCTTTCACGCCCGTTCTCTCAGCAGTTCTGTGCGCATTTCGAAAAACCGTTCTACGCCGGCGGCTAACAAATACGTGCAAACACGTGTGCTCTTGTGCATACGCGGTTAAAGGTGCATTCTACGATCACACCCGAGGTCTACTTGGCAAGATGAAGGCGACTCGTGGCCGAAGCGAATCTTTGTTCGTACGGCACGAGTATCCTGTCCTACTAAGCACAAAGAGAGTATCCATTGTACGCGTAAACTCACAGGGGTGTCATTGTCTCGCAGACCTCAACTATCTTTATCGTGAAACAACCAAGTGACTCTGAGTCCATTGTAGCAGAAATTTGTGAATTTGAAAATGTGCACCATAGTGGTACTATTGAATCTTGAACAGCAATTCAATTTTGAAAATGGTAATATTCTTCAGGAATATTCAATATGGAGGTATGGTGTCTCTAATCGACAATTTTGCCATTCGCGATTCTCAGTGCCCCTCGTTTGCGCTTAGTAGGTCGTCATGCCAGTTCCTCGACGTCAGAGGCCCGCGATTAGTATTAGTAAGGATCTAGGGTATCCAATCAGATTACTTAAACCGTCAAAGAATCGTTCATCCCAGAGATATTTCAAGAACAACATGCTTTATTACTGTGATGATCTAGTAACTGCTACGAGCAGGGCAGGATGTAAACGGGGCACCAAGCGGCTGGCTCTTGTTTAGCTCGCTGACCGGTTACATGATCGTTAAACGGAACAGCCTGAATGGGATTAAAAGAAAGTGGATAAAAAATAGCTTGCTGTGAGAAGAGGTGTGATGTACAAACAGAAGACTGATTAGAGAACGCCGTTACTGGCTCGTGGTTCTGGTTGGCTCCATTCGAAACGTTCCACGATTCGCCGCCGTAGCACCGTTAACGGTCACGCTGTCGTGTGTTCATTATGCGCGCGATTATGTAACAGTGAATTATGTCAATTATTGCATACGCCCCGTAATAACCTTTTCATCTCCTTTATAAGGAAGCCTAAATGTGCCACGTTACACCGTAACATTTAATATAAAATAACTTGACGGAGAATAATTGTAAACGAATCTACTTTTATTTAGTTTAACCCTCCGTGGTCACACCTTATAATCACAAATTGATCACATGGGGTTCACTGCACCCCAGTGTCATTTTTAAGTTACCATTTTCGTATTTTTTAATTTTTTAACTTAGGAGTGACAATTGTACATTCGTAATACTCATGCAATCATGCTCTAATAGTATTTTTCTAAAAATGTAAATTTTAATGAGTTGAAATTTGTATTTGAAAAAAATAGTTGTGGGTAGAAGCGATTCTTTTTGTTAAAATTCGCCTAATTTTTTAATTTTATTATTAAGGTCTAAAAATTTAAAGAAACTTTGGCCGATACATATCCTGGGGTGCGACACACCCCGTGTGACCACGAAGGGTTAAGTGTCGATAGTGTAAAGGCACTTTCTCTTGTGATAATTGAAAACTATCTACTTGTAATTTGATTTTAGTGAACTGTGTAATTGCTAAAGTGAAGTGACTGTAATTCTTTTGCTTTCGTTTGAGAATTCTTCGAAGCCAACTGGAAAGTTTGTTTGAAAGTACTCGAGAGGAAGAGGTAGAAAGTTCACTTTGTGACAGCTCGATTAAAAGTGAATTGCCGTGATCATGTGTCACGTTTCGTTATTGTACGTCAGCCAATAATCTATAGGGTTAATTGTAGCAGGAGTCTTTCACCAACGCACACAGTGTCACACTATAATACACAACATTATTGTTTCGTAATGTACACGTTGTCGTTAATTTCCTTCTCTTTTCTGTACTTTCGTGTATGCTATCACTTGCGTGCTATGTGCCTCCACTTTGTCCACCACGTTAGTGCCATGTCAATTATGTACAATTCTCGGATACATAACAGTTGCAATAGATATTATTTGTTACATGTATAAGTTAATTTAATACCGATGTCTTTTTCAACTGGATACGACAAGGCTAATTACACGGATCCCCTTGAAAATTACATCCTTTCTGTTTGGTTGAATTTCTGGTTCAACATATCGAATTCTTACGTCACTCTGTGTATTTTAATAATTATATAGACTCGTGGAATTTGAAATACCGATGCGATTTCTGCTGGAAGTCCAGTGGCAAGTATCGACGAGCTGTTTTAAAATTGTGTGGGCAGAAAATTCGCTAAAAGAAACTTGAATTTTTGCTGCAGCTTGGAATTGTTTTTACACTGTACACATTTTGTCTGTAATCTACACATGTGTGGAGTTTTCGTTAAACGTCAAACCAAACCATGCAAGCAGAGGAGCTACTTCTCTGCGATTCTTTCTCTTTCGTAATTATACAATTAGTACAAAGGCAAATCGAACGGTTCCTCTTTGATTCGTCGTGCATGCACGTTCGTTCTGCAAAACAATTCTCAAAGTCGGTGCGGAGAGAGAGGATTAGCTCCAGAGCCAGAAATTTTTCCGATAGAAACAGTTGACGAAGAAGTGGAAGAGAACAAGTGCCTTCGAGACGTCTGCAGATTAGAACCAGACACAAGATATTCTAATATGCTGCAGAGAAATTTCGTCAGATTTCGTTTAGCTCGACGATGAATTTGGAAAACCACACGATATATCGAACACCTTTTCAACTACACATTCGTCGCTAGGGTGGGTTGTACAACGTGTAAATTTAAATATAAAATCAAAATACAAAAGATTTCGATCAAGGATTCATAATCACGAATTTTACGATTGAAATTGTCTGAAGATTTTGTAATGCAGTAGTATCAGTCGATCAGAAATCAGTAGTACAACCTACCCTATGTCGTACAGTTTCTTGAGTATTGTTAAATGAGTGAATATTAGAAGAAACGTAGAATAACTAGGATTCTCGATACATACCCGACGTGCACTGGGTGCCTGTTGATATCAACATTATCTGGCTTAAGATTGGCAGCAGTCGATCGTTGGTAATTTTCTTTTGTGATCATCTCGGTTATGGTTGGTGCTATAAATCACATTGGCAGGTATATTACATTTCCCACAATTATATTAAATTACCGAAGCTACCTTTCCCTATACTCTTATCAACTGCATTTAATCAAGTCCATTAAAACACCTTTCTATCCCTCTGTTGCATTTAACAGTATGCTCAGCGTACATTGAAATCATTATTCAAGGTGACAGAGGATCATATATCGAGGATTTTTGTACTACACAAGAAAAAAGCGATTCAAGGTAATGGCTCTTCGCGCCGATGCAAATATCCATGTTTGACTTGTAACCGCCTGTTTTCTTTCCACTTGTTAATTCAATTTCACACACGATTCTTGGTATCTTATATTAACAAAATTTCCGCGCGAATCCTATTTACTCTTCCATACCAATTGAAGCTATTATAAATAATTTTTTTTAGTACCTAAACTCTTCTAACAAATATTTCCTTAATTTAACGGCACTCGGAGTTTCAGAAAATTAAACGAGAAGTCCATTAACCAGTGAATGCAAGAGCCACTTGAATCATCATGGAATCTAGGGAGCAAAGCTTACCTCCGGAATGTCGGTTATCCCTCTCGTCGTCTGTCACGTTGACACGCATCGAGTCATCCCCCATGGACTTCATGTCGTCAACAGTCATGTATCGATATTGCTGTTGGTCGCTAAGCATCGGATCTTCACCTGTGATCAACGCAAACGACAAACTTTAACACCCGTCGACGGTACCTGGGGACGTGTTCGTGGGATCCAAAAAGGCGGGACGTAATCTATGGGTACCGACGAGCTAGCATGGATCAGAATATGACGCGAGTGAGCATGGGTATGAGCCTGCAAATCAAACGGAGAAACCATCGCCATGGAACTTATCCCAATCAAGCGTTGAAGAAGCGAAGATCAAGTGTGTGGTATTGTTATGTACGCAGTGGTGTCGTTTACTTTCTAGCCTCACCCAGCGCTTTCGGACGCAAATGAATGATAAACGAACGAGATTGCAAGCGACGTCGCCGATAATTGTTGAGAACTTTCCACTCGGCGGAATAGAAACTATGTGTAATTCCCGTTTGTCGAATGCTGAAAGCCTGGATCGTATCGAGGGACTTCGAGTGTCCCACTTCACAGATAACGCGCGCGGTTATCAGCTGGACAAGAAACACAGAACTGGGATAGAATTGTTCGGATGATTCGCTTCTACGCCGAATTATCGTCGACACAATAAGAATATTGCAATTGTATCCACCGTAGCTGTCCAAGCCTGCACTCGAGCCGTCGAACAAAACGCGATTAATTAGGAATCGAAGACTCGACGGTATCGCGAATTTACATGGAGTAACGATAACGCGAGATCTCTCGTTTCTACTGTAATCGATTGCAGATAATATAGCAGAGGCGCGTGCAACGTTTCACCGAAGAAGCCGAGGGATCAGAGTACGAGAACGGACGCGTGCAAACGGTATCGCATTTTTCCCACAACTGAGATCCACCCAGCCATCCCATCGGCTTATACAACCTCAAACATGCCTTATCAGATATTCCGAGATTATGGAGCACAATTATCCAATGAATGGTCAACCTACCAGCTCATTGCTCGCTCTAAACGGCGCCGCGGCGAAACTAAATCAATGCAGAGCAACGAATACGATCGTTCCCCTGGGACTGCCTTATAAATACCCCCTTATCGCCTCTAAAGATACATTCCAGTACTATTTCTACGCGTTGACGATCGGTATTGTTACCGATGCGGTTATCGACGAGCACATTAAACGATAATACGCTGTCTCTCCGCGAGCAACAACGCTAGGTCCCGTTTGGGATTACTCATAGAAATGATGTCACCCGTTATCCGGTGACGAATAATATCGAAAATCGCCATAAACACAGAGGCAAGCCGGCTTAACGATGCCACATGGACAGGCTGTAACGCGAAAGCTCTAATTTTAGGCGGTGTTCAAGGACAGCTTCCCGAAGCATTTTCCGAGTACACAATCCAAAGGCTGCCTCTCTATCTACGAATAGTTGACCTCATAGGCAGTGACCTATATCTCCCCGAGCGCGCGGGCGCGCACCGCGAAAGCCAACTGTGTAATCAACGTCGAATCTCGTTGAATGCCGCCAGTTAACGTCGAGCGTCATACACCAGAATAGTACAGGAACGTATCCGACGGTCCGCGACGTGCGTGTCATCAGTCCCTTTTCTTTCACGGTTGCACCGTCGTCGATCGCGGCGCCGATTCGTCGTATCGCGCGAGATCGCCGTGGCTGCCCGCCGAAGGAACTTTTAAAAATAGCGTCACGCAGGCGCGAGAAAGCCCGACGAAAACGACGCTCGCTCGCGATCGCGGCGACTGGCCATGGCGCGTCTACTTCGTCACTTCCAGCCGGATGCGGAGCGTTTCGCGCGAACTTATCGTACGATTCTCCCGTTCGGGTCACCAGAAGCGTCGATTAGGCTTGTGCAACGAGGCTACGTCCAGTTGGCGAGTAATAGGCGCGTGAACGAGCTACGATCGACTGAGAGCCAGATTGCCGAAGATGTATGTACAGTGGGTCCTGGAGGCACGCGAGAGGAACACGAAACAAGAGGATCGTCCTTCCTCTTTCCTGTCAAAGCAGTCTAAACTGGCCTTGATCGTTGCCCCTCCAATCCGCGATATCATCGTTCGCGTCTTATGTCACTGACGAGTCGGTTCCGAGTCATTGTTATGTCATAAGCGTGGATCACGGCCTCACGTTCCTTGCGCCGTACGATTAAGCGGCCTGACCACAGCTACGTTCCGATCTTCTCGTTTATGGCGTGCTACCTTCCGCGCGTTCCACTGCGCCCGGCCTAGACGATTCTTTCAAATAGGGCAGCCCGAGTTCGCCTCGCGACAGGACTGCCGATGCACACTTCCTTCCTGAGCTCGCAAACGTCGCCGTACAAGGCGCAACTCACTTTCGAACCGGACCAAACCGCGGTCGAAGAGCGGACGGATGCGGCGAAGACGCGCGGGACGATACGATTTCGAGTTTCGAGTAACTGGCCTGTTGTCTTCGCCGTTCCCTGGCGGCTCGCGCGTAAATATGCATCTAATTTTGCGGCGGTATGTAGGTTTACGCGCGGAAAAGAACTTTGGAGTACGTAAAGTCGCTGGTTTTACGGCTCGCGGTCGTTATTCCGCAGCTGGCGTTGTATTTAGTACCTGGAGATCGTGAAACAGGGTTTCGGTATTTCGCGATCGGGAATCTTTTTTGATATTGTAGCTTGGAGAAGGTAGTGCGATCGAGAAGATGATGTCGAGACGGAAGATGAATTATTTTTAATGGATTTTGGGGTGAAACGGATGAAGAATTTCAGATTCTTAAGGGCGTATTCGCTCGAAAGTGCCTGAAAAGTGGGCGGACTTTATGAATTTTTTCCTTCTGAAATAAACGTTCTATATAGTTCTGGTTTTGTACGTTTGCTTATTAATATTTTACCAACACTTTCACGCCGTTACATTAAAAAGTGAAAAATATTTATTGTGCTAGAGGGATTTATGTGCGATCACTTTAAAAAAATTGATTTGCTAATCTTTTTACTTTGTTCTGCTATAATCTGTTGTAAAACATGACAATTTTTGTAGGGACGATAGAAATGCGTTTAAAATTAATCGGCAAATCAATCCTCTACTCGCACGTTTAACTTTAAACCAGCGTAACTTCGTTAATATTTCGAATTTCGCCAAAAAATTTCAACAGAATAGTCAAGAACCTTCATAACAATAAAAAAAATATATAAAAAAGAATGAATTATTCGAGCGAATACCCCCTTAAGCTTTGTTCTTCGGTTTACGTCCTGATGGAAATGATAACAGCTTGATACGCAAAGAATTGCACTCTGCAAATTGAATTGAACCGCTTCGAGTCTAATCTGTCCTTTCCAAGTATTCGAATGACAGAGTAATTTTCCTTGTTAATTGTTCGAGGCTTGCAATAGGTAAGTGCGCAATTAATCGCTGAAGAAATTGTAACAGTGATCAAGCTTGATACACCGAATTTCAATTCGTATTCAAAGCGGTTTCACTAAAAAATTAAACTCTGTATAAAAAATCTGTATCGTAGAATTTCAACGCATTTTGAGACATAGAATGGTCTCCATGTTGTGTGCACCAAATACTTCAGCTCACCTTAGAACTATTATTCTACCTAAATCCTATTTACTAACAGTTGCATTCAGAAAAATGCATTCAATTTTTGACGAAATTAAAAATCCGAATAGTCACATGTTCAAATCACGGAATTAACATTTGAGACTTCATTTTCGCTAGGGGAATTCTTCGTGTAATATTCCGAGCGCGTGCTCGCAAAAAGGTGCTCTTTCAATATTCAACAATTTTTGCAAGGAAGCGATTAGAATGTAGGTACATATATTTAACATTCATTAACGCGTCTAAGCTTCTAAAAACAAAGTCGCGTGGCGGGTCTTCCATTATCACTTCGTGAGCACCGGTTATCACATGGAGCGTGTCCGTATTAAACATTACGCAAAGAGCTTTCCTCGCATTCACGTTTTTCCACCATGAACTGCCCTTTCATACAATTTCCTGTCGCCGCACGAGAGAACGAAATAAAGGAAGCATTTTTAAAAGAGCAATCCCCACGTTCCGAACTCCCCGCTGTAACTGCATTCGCTCTGAGACTTCATTCATTCGCGATACTTTAAAAAATATATCTCACTTTCAAAACGCGAGCCCCGCTTCAGAGAAGCAATTCAAATACACAGCCTGTTCTACGCGCGCATTTTACGATCCCCGAGATCGCGATCTGCCCCGTAATATCACGTACATTAAGACCACGTGACAGCCATAATGACATTTGCCAAGATTCTCCTCGTAAATCCTAAGATATCCCGTATTTCGGTAACGCGGAAGCATTATCTCATTCGCGTAGCCTTCTGAATAAACGTTTCATTCATTTCCATCAAAATCGCCGCAGGAAGAGCACAGACATCCTGCCCAACGAAGTGTGTGAGACTAAATCTACGAGAACTACACCTGGAATAAAAATGCTCACTGACGCGATCGTGTCAACCACCGACCCCCTGGAAATTTCGTGAAACGAAGCGTAATCGGGCAACGACAGATATTTACATATGGTGTCGCTGTTCCTGCTACGTGCACACCCGCAACAGGCCATCGTCTTCGACTCCTTCCGCTTCGTTCGTCCCTTCGCCATGTCGTCCACAGACTTCTCCCTTGCACAGCCGCGAAGAAATAGCAGAAAACACACGACTGAGAATGTCTCGGCGAATCGTCCGATATCACCGAGCCGCGGTAAACGTAGGTACTGCACCTCCTGGAGCCGTGCAGGCCTTAGCTGATCGCTACGACTTCGCAGCGAGCTCGGTGGCCACAGTGCACTGACGGTGTATGTACAGTACGTAGAGGACTAATTGCATCACCGACTCGGCTAACCGAGTCAACGGTTGTGTGGAGTCGGGTCACACGAATTACAATTAGCTCACGTTATCGCCACGCGTTCATTGATGACACGCGCGCGGCCAGCAACCGGTTCACTTCACCGCGGGATCCTTCGACGGCGGCTCGTCTAGCCGCGCTGGCGAATCGGGTTGCCGAAAAAAAGCGCGGCAACCGGTGGTCGGGGATCGTAATGCACCGTTCCAGGGGTATCGGTGTTACTGTAGGGCCCGCAGTTACGCAAGCAAGCGACGCGGCGTGCTCTCTCTCTCTCTCTCTCCTCGCTTGATTAGATTTTACTTGTTAAATCGCATTAACCGCGCGGCGGCCGCTTGAAATGCTCCCTTTCTTCCGCGGTATTTCGTCGCGTGCTAGCACCGGCGGGGTCAGGAACAGCGACTGCCATCGGAGATTAATACAAGTTCGACGGCGGCACCGATCCCACGGAGGCGTGACCTCATTCCGTGAATCACCGATTTTATAATAGTAGCTGCCTACCAGCTTTTCCGCCACTACTTTATTTACATCCCCCCGCCGCGGACGGCCGCGACGCTACGGTTCCGCCGCGCGCCCAGCCACGCACATGCAACCGTTGGCATTGAACGGCACTTTTGCCGCCGCAACGGCAGTCCAACGCGAACAACATTATCCGGGGGATATCGCTGAAAACCCATGGTGCCAATGCAGCCGTATAATTAATTTTTACGAGCGATAATTAGACGGTGGTGCGCGATACGCTCGGCTATACACCGCGAGCCGCCCGAGAAAGCTTCCTGCCGTTTCCTCGACCGCACAGGCGACACGTGACAGTTTCATTCTACATTGCTGGCCGTAGAAGAGGATTTCGAATGGGCGAAACGGGCACACGGTGCTCCGCACACATTTGTGCACGTCCTATTTGCGGTGTAACGCGATCAATTAACGTTAACTGGTGTCGTTAGTGGTCGTTGATCACTTTTCCCCGTTTTTAAAACGTGGCGTAGAGTATGCCCGTGAAACTGGTGGAAGCTAGCCGCGCGGTGACTTTAAATTAGGTATATCGGGAATTAACCCTTCGTGGTCACATCTTCTTATAATCACAAATTCGTCATTTTTCAGTTACCGTTTTCGTATTTTTGAATTTTGTAACTCTTCAGTGATAATCGTACATTCCTAATACTTATGCAATAGTATGCTCTAATAGTATTTTCTGAATAGATTTCTTATTTTTCATTTTTGGCGATAAATCCCCTTTGGAAATCATAAAGGCGCGACATTTGCGCTCGGAAATTGCTCTTGGGGTGCACTACGCCCCGTGTGACCGCGAAGGGTTAAGGAAAAATACTTAGAAACGACAGGTTCGTTATATAAATTTAGGTATTTTGGTCGTGAATCGCATTTGGCGGGTGGCCAGACCAGCAGGGGTTGGGCTAACTGCACGAATAATGTGGTACAAGACGCACGCCGGTTGTTGCGCAACAGCTGGAGCGGAATGCGCGTAGGTACGAGGATGAGGCACGTCAAAACAGACCACACAGGCCTGACAGTCTGTTCCTGCCGGCTGGCATAATGATCGCACCAGTCGTTATTATGCAAATTGCATTAACAGTAGTAAAGCGCCCTACTTCATTAACGGTACCGTTCTCTCAGTTTTATATTCCGAAACGTAGCCGCATCGCGAGCTTCCTCGCAGCGTTACCGACTTCTGCCTCGCCGACGCAACGTCCACGGTTAATTTACTTAATTGCGGCAATAATAATCTGGCTCTAATACAGTTCAACTCATGGAACAGCGATTAAACGCGCCGCCGTGCTTCTAGCCTTCAATTCCCACTGTTTCTCATTAGAGACCCAATTAATTCTACAGATCGTGCAAACGTCGATACGAATGATACTATGGTCGCGATGACGAAGTCGAGCTCGTGACACGGAGCATAATAAGTGGAACTAATGCGGGATACTTGTGTGTGATGAACAGATGATAATGATCTCGTTGAATTATTAGCAGCAAGGATAACGCCACCTCTATATATACACACCTATTGCGTATTTTGTAACGCGTACGCGACTGAGTCAGCGACATACGTGTTTCTGGAGAGTAACACCAAAACAAAACTATTTTAATCCCCCTTTGGACATCCCCAATGAATATATTCGCTTCGATGTCCGGCAAAAAAATAATGGAATAATTACACAAGGTTCTCTGAAATTTCGATAGCATTCGGAATGTAAGTAGTGTACAACACAAATTGTTCGCAGTATCGAGAGCTCGGGGCAGATGTCTCGTTGGATAAGTGTCACGGCTACTACAGGTGGTTTCACAAAGTTACGAAGGGAGTTAGCAATCTTACACACGGGAGAAATGGAGCGACAAGGAAGGTAAACGAAATAGAGTGTGAACAAATAGCGGTTTTAAGGAGAGGTGTGTCTGTGCATGTCTCTGTATTTTACGTGTCCGCGCGTGGTCGCTGGAAAACGAACGGAAAAGCGCAAATACGGATCTGTCGAGATAATGACGAGATAACGACGGTACGTTCTATGTCGGTGGATCCGCGGTAGAAAGGCAACGCCAAGTTCCGGTGTTAAACGTATGCAGAAGCTTTGGAGCGTTGAAAAAACGTCAGCGTTGTAGACTGTTACGGAATGACAGAAAAGCAAGGAGAACACTACGATCTTGTAAATGAGTCTTTTAAAAGAAAAATGATTGATCTGACGCGCGTGTAAGTACGCGGAGATCGCGTATCTCTAGGTGCTGATAATATGTATGTATGTATGTAACATATATAAGTACAGAATGTTTCGCGCACGTGTGATATGTGAAAGAGTGACAGAAACAGAGTACAGACAACTTACGGGTATAGGTCATTTGGCCCTGGTAGTAAGAAGGAAGGTACACGTGTTGCGCGTGCGGAGGCTGCCCGTACACATTCATGGCTGCCATGCCGATTTCATCACCACCTACATCGTACGCCGTCGAGTAAGGTCACATTCTTTTTCTCCTCCCATTTTATCAAAACGCTAATTTTTGCACCATAAACACTGTCTCTAAATGTCGCTATCACTGGGTTGTTAAAACGCTCGAGTTGACGTGGCAGGAGATAAGCCTACTGCGAAGTCAGTTTGTTCGTTTGCTTGGGCCTCTTCGAAATCCATACCAACGTTCGTGCGTTCAAGAGATTGAGGATAACTTTGTTAAGCTGGTTTCTTACTGCGTGCAATTTCATTGATATCGAGGTATCGTAAAAGAAATCAGGATAGACGGATGACTCTTTTTAGCTTCTATTATCATTGAAACTTATTCTGTTGAATTGTTGCTTTTATATCTTGGTTATTAAGGGGGGAGGCTTACCTAGAAATTTTCGAAAAATCGATTTTTATATTTTCTTGAAGTACAACACCTTGAAAATATTCCCTGAAAGTGTCAAGTTAATCCCACTAAAATTGACAAAGTTATACGCGTGTAAGTAGGTAGGTATTCCTCGGTATAGCGCATCGTGTTTTCAAAGTCAGTGACACACATAACTAAAAAATTAATGAACCGATTTACTCGAAGCTTTGCAGGCTTATTTTAGGGTTAAAAATCTAAGCCCTATCGAGAGATTTTCCTTTTTTTGCCTAGATTTTTTTACACTCGAAAAAACGAACGATTTTTTGCTAAATACCGATGCTTCAACTTTGCACAGTCGCTATTTTATCTCAAAATAATTTTTCCAAAATCGGGCCCGATAACGCCTAGATAATTTCATATATTATCTAAAAAAAATTGAATCTTCAATTTTGAATGATCCTGCACCGAGCTACGGTTGTCACCGCAACGCGCCTAAAAAAAGGACATCTCGGGCATCGCCTATAACTCACAAACCTTGCAATACATTTTACCACAAAAAATACTGAAATATCCGTAAGATGTACTCTTTCCAATAGACTAATGTTTAATAATAAAAGTTTATCGGTTTTTCCAGAAAAAAATCCAAAAGAAGCATGTTGTTTTGACCGTTCTAGGTAGACCTCCTCCATTAAGCAAACAAGCAAACCTGGCTAGGTATATTGTTCCTTCTCATCAAATTCGTTCTATGCAACTCGATATAATGCGAAGGAACTTATGCTACGATAGGTGTGCTATTCTTTACACCGATCTTGCACAAATAACGTAAATAATTATTTGTCCAGAGTTGATTCTAGATTACTGTCAATAAATGGTACTAAAGTATCACGTTACCTGAGTAAGGAGGCAATTACATTACTCAAACGATTGCGTTAAAATTCTACACCTTCGTGGTCTATCACTCCCGCATACTACATATGCGAAATATCTTCTAGCTCGCTAAATGCTCTCTTATGAGCATCTATAATCTATGCGTCTAAATAGGAACTTTAAGTATATACTCCTCAATGATAGCAACAACCCAGTGAACATATGCTAAACGCCATGCTCTTGCCAAATGAATGTAACATAAACGCAACAACACAAGCAAATAATATCACCATCTAGCACTTGGAGTCTAAGTCTGAATTTTGGAAAACATTTACGGCTCTCTAAACATTTCCTTCGTTGCTCGAAATCTGCCGCCGTGGATAATATCAGTAATCGAATTCGATCGTACCTGTCGGTAAGTGTA
This sequence comes from Andrena hattorfiana, assembly GCA_944738655.2. Lineage (NCBI taxonomy): Eukaryota > Metazoa > Arthropoda > Insecta > Hymenoptera > Andrenidae > Andrena > Andrena hattorfiana. The sequence continues at coordinate 1,757,628 of OX122894.2, forward strand.
GGTGTCTTTGCATCCCTAAAATTTGGTTGTGTCACTGTGATACTTTGGATAAGGGGAACACCAATAATCTACAGTGGAAAGGTAACTGTAAGGTTCGTAGCATACGGCCTGAAACTTCTTTATCGTCGTGTGCTTTCGTGCTCTAAATGCATGCATTTCAAAACGAGCTATCAGAACATGAAACATAGTGTAACGGATAAGTTGCTATCTTCTTTGGAAATTCTACCACTCGACAGTGGAGAACTGCAAATTGCATGCGATATGCATATTTCTAAATGGGCGTTTCGTTAGTGAAATGCTATCGAAATATAAGAAATCGCGAAAGGATTGAAAGATTAAATATAGCACCAATCAGGAATTGGTTATTTAAATAATTTCGTGTTAAACGCTTAGTGTTCAACACTAACAACTCGTATGATTAGTTGGAATAGTTAGTTTCTTTCGTAACGAATATAATATACCGAATATTCAGTTCGAAGAAGTGACTTCATGCAACAGATTCGAATCAGAATCAAACGTTAATTATCTGGAATGTGTATTAAATCTCCTATAAGCTGCAAAAACTATAAAAAGCGCACGTCACAGAAGCAAAAGTACTACTGCCTATATCGTAAACTCCTATTTAGTATTCTATCAGACTATCTTCCTAAAGCAAAGAACGTTATCTTCGGTGCAAGCATTAAACATGTGAAATAAAAAAAAACAGACAAATCAGAATATTAACTCTCGATCTTATAATACATTGACCCAAGTGGGCCTTAAAATCATTTCCTCCTTCCCCGTCGATCGAATTTCGAAGTACCATAAATGAAACGAGAACCGAAGTCCTTTCAATATAAAAAAAGACGAGCACTCACCCCCTTCGTCTTCGCTATCGCTCATAAACGTCTCCTGCATCGATTCGGGTGCCTGAACTCTGTATTTCTCTTCGATCGTAACGGTATGTGTCGTTGTAATGACGGTTTCTGTGACCACCTTCAAAGTCTCGATGACGCTGATGTAGCCGAGCTTTTGTGCAATGTCCAAAGCGGTCTGGCCATTCTGTAGGAGATAGAGCATTTCGTGATAACGAGGCGTAAAGGGAATGTACAAATACAAAAGCGTCCGAAACATTCGCTTACATTGGTCGTGGTGTTCGGTTTGGCTTTACCCTCCAGCAACAAGTTAATCACTAGCGTGTGACCCTGTTGAGCAGCTTGATGCAACGGGGTATACCCTGCGTTAGTGCTACTGTCAACGGCTGCACCAGATTGCAGGAGGAATCGCACCATAGCTGCTTGGCCGAAATGGGACGCCACGTGCAATGGCGTGTATCCAGCCTGAAGCAGACACAATCGTTTATAACTTCACACAAATTTCGACGATAATATTAAATATCCACGTGGCGAGTGGCATTTTAACGAGACACTGCGTCGGCACTAACAAGGGGAGGGCGCGGTGTGGTAGACATCAATTTTGATGAGCCTCGGCACGATGGATCTATGTCGAAAATAAGTAAATAGGTGTCCGAGAGTTTAAGCTAATAGGCCTTAATAATGGAGATATTTACATGTAAATTATTAAGCATTTCATGGTGGCCGTGGGGTTTTAATGGGTAAAAGTCCCACGCTACCCTGGCCCCCAGGGAATCCCCCCTGGAGGGGAATTTACCCATTAAAACCCCACGGCTACCATGAAATGTTTAATAATTTACATGTGAATATCTCTATTATTAAAGCCTTACTTATTTTCGACATAGATCCACCGTGTCAAGACTCATCAAAATCAATGTCTACCACACCCTGCCACCCCTTGTAAGTTTGCGTACCTTGGTCTTAGCATCGATCTGAGCACCATTTTTGACGAGGATAGAGGCAACGTTAACTTTGTCCTCTTGTGCGCACAAGTGAAGCGGCGTGAGGCCATTCTGTGGGGAATGAAAGTGATTAAACGAGAATTAACTCAACGAGTCGCTAGTGTATTTAATATCTTTCGCGGTTAATTCGTCGTTACCTTTGCTTTGTGGTTCGTGTCTGCTTTGTGCTCAATGAGAAGCGTTGACATATCGGTGTGGCCTTCTTGTGCACTCAAATGCAGCGGCGTGAATCCCGCTTTTGACTCAGCGTTCGCTTTCGCCCCGTATTCTAACAAGGTGGTTGCAATGTCCATCTGCAACGGGCGCGAAACGGCGTTCACGTGCTGGCAATGAAATAGATTCCTCGATCGGCGTGTCATTCTTACTCACCTGATTCTTACGCGCGGCGATATGCAACGGCGTGTGGCCATTTTTCGCCATAGCGTGAGGCGACGCGCCCTTGTCGAGTAAAAGTAACGCCACGTTTTGATGGTCGTAGTGAGACGCCACGTGAAGCGGAGTTACACCATTCTGTGTTTAATTAATTCACACGATCGTGTTTAATATCGAGATCCCGGCAGAAATTACGTGGATAAAGTGTTGCTTACCTTTCCTTGAGCATCGACAGGTGCATTCTTTTGCAACAATAATCTCGCTACGTTCATGTTACCATATTTAGCTGCCAAGTGCAAGGGAGTGAATCCCTTCTTGGTCGTTGCGGTAAGCGATGCACCGTTTTCTAACAAAACGGACGCAACCTGTCGAGGACCATAAATTGTTACCAGTCACAACCAATCGATCGCACGTATATTCGAAGACGTACCTCCTCCTGACCCTCTTTAGCCGCTATGTGCAGCGGTGTATACAAGTCTTTTGTCGTAGCATCTACGTCTGCACCATGTTGAAGTAATAACATCACGATATCAACGTTGCCCAAACGGGACGCAACGTGAAGTGGTGTTTGCTCTTCCTGTAACGTTTACCATGTGTCAAGCATATATCACGCGGGGTAAACCGCTCGCGGGAGTAATAACGTGACCGAACGAAGAATTAAAACAGAAATTATAGCGAAAGTCGGAGAGATATTAAATGTATTCCATTACCCTTGCTCTGGCGTCAACTTGGGCACCATTTCTAAGAAGTATCCTGATAATATCAGTCTGATTCGCTCTGGCAGCTAAATGCAGAGGCGTTTCGCCCCTTACGGTTGGTATATCAGGACTAGCTGCGTGTTGCAATAAATAAATCACTATGTTCATGCACCCCATAAAACTCGCTACGTGCAGGGGCGTCAATCCAGACTAAGCAATAAAATAAATCTGTTATTACTATGAAACGATAAGACCCTTAGTATAATTAGTGTTAAATGATTCTCTATTATCGATAGCCTTCTCTCTAAATGCTCATTTTACTGAGATTTTATCCGAGACTAGGATGGATAGAGTACAAGCTAGTACAGCGATATCTATGACGTAAGTCACTGAACTACTAAATAAGAGAAGTATCTAACGGATGGTGGGGAATGAGAATATATACCTCTGTGGTGGCTTCGATGCTAGCTTTGTGCTTTAAAAGGAGCTCAACAACCTTCAGTCTGTTCTTCTTGCAGGCAATATGGAGCGGGGTAAAGCCGTTCAGTGCCCGCGCATTCGGATCGGCATTTCTATCGAGCAGAAGCTTAGCCACTCTAACGTGCCCGCAATGAGCTGCCACGTGTAGCGCCGTCAAGTAATCTACCGTCACTTCGTCTACCGGCGCACGATGATACAATAATATCCTCGCGGCGTCAACGTGATCTCCTTGAGAAGCCATGTGTAACGGCGCAAGACCGTTCTGTCAACAGAAAGCAAGAGTCCGGCGATTCAGCCACCCGAAGGGGGACCTCTTACCCGTAAGGCACAGGTGCATACCGACGGAGATATTTACCTTCGTCTTGGAGCCGATCGGCGCGCCGGTCTCGATCAGAATGTCGACGACCTCGTGATGGCCGGACCGGGCCGCGCAATGAAGAGGGGTAAGGCCGTCCCTCGTTTTCGCGTCGATGTTCGCCCCCTTGTTCATCAGCAGGTTCACCATCTTAATCTTTCCCCATTTCGCCGCCACGTGCAGGGGCGTTATATTGTGCTGGGCATCGACGGGATAAGGAATCGTACATTAACTTGCTGCGCTGTTAGAACTGTTCGAATTAATATCGAGGAACCTACCTTCGCCGCGAAGTTCACGTCCGCCCCTCTGTCATAGAGCAAGGAAGCGATTCGATCGTTCCCATAATGCGCGGCTATGTGCAGCGGCGTGAAGCCGCTCTTCGACGTTACATCCGGATTGTGATCGTTCTGAAAAGTCAACGTCAAAGTGATTCCGTCGCGGCGGATCGCGCGCAGGCCCTCGATGGCTAATTATTGCGACATACTTGTAAAAGTAGGGCAGCTGCCTTGCAATCGTCTTTCTTGGCAGCAATGTGGAGGGCGGGCAGTCGAACTTTACCACGAGTGTCGTTTTCCAACAGAACCGCCACCACCTTGTCGTGGCCCTGTTGCATCGCTACCGCTAACGGGGTGAACCCGTCCTAAGGGCATAGGCAAAAGGCGTGACCTTGCAATTAAATGTGCCTCGCAGATGCCGCGGTGTATTTTAATGAACAGAGGCATTGACACCAATTAACGAACCTCGGTAGCCAGCGTCTGATTGGCACCTTTACTCAGGAGGTACTTCACCACGGAATCATGGTTCTCCTGAGCAGCCATGTAGAGTGGCGTGAACCCATTTTGTGACTGTGCATTCACAGAAGCACCTCGTTGCACGAGCAATTGTACCACGTCCTCCTGTCCAGCTGCAATCAGATGTTTATTTAACAAACAGTAGGTACCTATTTTTCGCGACAAAAGGGACTTGGGAACGTCCCACTCAATGAATAGAGAAATCTATGCTAATATTTGATCGCGACTTTTTAATCTGCTGCTTGATAATATTGTTCCCCTGCTTTTTCAACGCGGCACGGAATAGAAAAGTCCTCGTCCTTGTCCCGCATAAGAAGCACACGAATGATAAGAATGGTAATGGCCACTCACCAAGAGAAGCTATATGTAGTGCCGTGTTTCCCTTTTTGGTAGCTGCGTCGACTACTGCGCCACGGTTCAGCAGTTCCCTGACGATATCCAAATGTCCATCTTTAGCTGCCAGGTGTAACGCGTTCAGGCCATTCTGTAATTAATGCATCGTCATGTATCTCCCGTCTACCGAATCCCAAATCCATCACATTATCCTCCCATTCCGAGTCACCGATCTTTATCGCGACACTCAAACCAGAAGTTTAATTCCCTCGGGAACTGAGATTATCAAGGCGTCAGCTTACAGCGTTCGAAGCGTTGATGTCCACCCCCGACTCCAAGTACTCCAGAACCTTCTCCAACTGGCCAGCACGAGCCGCTCGCAGGAACGCCGTGCTCGGGTCGCTCTGGAAAGAGAAACAGGAAGAGCCGTAACGGAACTGCATCGCAACTGGCCAGCTAATAAAAGAGCAAATGAGATTGCACGCCCGCGAAAATAGCCGACCGGGTTAATTGACAGCGTAACTCTGCCTGGATACTTTCTTTCACGGTCGGATATTACGCGCGGGGTTTAACCATTCATTGCGCTCCTCTCCTGCGGTCGCTTTTGTCGCGCGTCATGTATGCCCAGCCGAGCGAAAAACGTATGAATGTAAAGGGGACACTTGTCGCAGATACCGCGCGCGAGCATCGAAAATCGAAGCGTGCAGCAAATAATCGAGCGCTCCGCTCCCGGAGTGCCAATCACTAAGCTTCATAAATTCGCAGAATAGGCGGCTATCTCGTATCAGCGTCGTCGCAGTGATGTTTTATGGGGCGAATAAAGGGCGCGAGTGAGAACGGTAGGTACACCGAATTCGACTGGACGCCCGTTAATCGATCAAATTCACGCGACCTTCGCCGTATCGCGTTCCGCGTGCGGAGTTCAAGCGCAATTGGGATTAATCAAAAGGAGTAGGTGCGCCGCGCTGTTTACTCCGAATCATATTGCGGATAAGTAATTAATATAGAGCGTGGGGCGCCGCGCTGTCTGAAACAGCGAGACCCCGGTAATCCCTCTGTCCCCCCTTTTCCATCGTTGACGATCTCCTTCACCCTGTTTCGCGATCAATTGCTCCTCTCTTTCCGTCGCACTCCCTGTCCCCATTCGATCCTCCGCCGAGGACAGGCGCTCGCCTCGCGACTTGCAACTGGTTCTATAAGTTGCGATGCATCGTTGCATCCTCGGCCTACGCACCAACCGACAACGCCATAAGTAAGTACCTCTGGGGGAGAATATTGTTGCAGTTCAAGGTAACGCGAGACGTGCGTTCTTTCAGGTCGCTGTCTGGGGCATCCTTTTGTGCAGGGGCTTAAATCAGAGCCGCGAATGTGTATATCCTATCGTGGTGTTTGACTTGTGGAGTTGGGAATCATAGTTAGATACAGATAGTGTAGATAGATTAAAAAATTTTGTGGAGGGATGTAATCTTAAGAGCTCCTGTCGCTTATCTCCAAGTCGAGTGTAATCCGTGGTTAAATGGGTGGCATTTTATGAATTTTTAAAGTAGTTGAGAATAGAGGAGGGCTCATCTTAATACCGCTGGGTATTTAATCTGATTACTGTGGCACGCGGGGGCCATTTAAATGTGGCTTGAATGGGTTACTCTTTTGGTCACGGGAGGTTTAAATATGGAAGCATTGAGTTCCGTGAAAATAGAGCCCACGTTTATCCTAATTGGTTTTAAATCTGGTGTAAATTGTTAGAGTTTTCTATAATTACCAGTGGAAGACGAATATCTACGAAATTCCTACTAGATTTTTAGCGCTCCTATATCTCGTCATATTTTTTAATATCAATCTACTTCGTCTCACGCTCTTACAACGCAAACTCAGAGTACTGGAATTAAAAAAACTGGTTCCAAGCACAATAACGTCACATACAGATTGCGTAAGCTAAAAGAAGTGACTTTGCTTGTCTCAAGAAGCACAAAACCTGTTTACGACAAGACATTGCATAACGGAACGAACAGTCTCGGCACAATGTGCCATGCCAATAAGCTCCGAGATATTCTTCTCAATAAATGATTTCTCAATTCCATTTTAAACTGAAAGCCTGCTCAATAGTCCCTATCCACAGAATGCAATAGTACTGTAAACGCTACGGACCCAATATTGTAAAAAGTGAACGCGGAGTCGGCTCAGCTCAATTGACAAAATAGACTGCGATCAAGTATGTGATTCAAAGAGCTCCTCCAGTTTCAGTGGATGGCAACTTGATCCCAAATCGTGCCATTGCTCGCCGCGACGGGGCCCAAGAGTTTGGCCGGTATTCAAATGGCGTTACCTACGCGTGTAATTTCTCGATATGCATATGTATCCCCATATCTCCCGACACATCTACGATGTACTTAAATCCGTCGGTGCTTGTCTCGTATGCGACTCGGGTGCAAAGAACCTCCTGCGCTTGCAAAGTCCTCCCGTCGCGCTTTAAATAATTCAGCGGACCGTTACTCCGACACGTGGATAGTCCCTTCTGGTGTCTGTCTCTCCCGTCCTCTTTCACTGTCTTAAACTACCTGCGGCCGTCCCATTTTTCTCCGAGGCGGGTTGCATCTTCCGCGGAGGAGCGACAAAAGCCCCGGCGGCGAGCGCCCGGTCAACGCACCCATTACTTCGTCTTCGTTCTAGAGACACGTCCGTTATCTCGCATAATCCTTCCACTAATAGTTGTGCAAGCCTCTCAACCAACTATCAAGCGGTATAGGTTCTGGAGAAAGGTTTGTAGAACAAACTCGGAAGCTTAGGCTGGGTGTAATCTTTAGTTACACTGCCTGTTTGGAGAGAAGGTTTTGTAATTCGTTCGTTTATATGTTTTGCAACGGAAGAGTGGAGAAATATTCTCTATGCAAATATCGTGGAGGCAACGAAGTGGCTAATGCAAGAATATGCAATATTCTTCGACGAAAGTTGCATTGACAAACGATGGAGTGAGTAAATGTCGAGTTTGCTGGCAGTGAATAATGTAAAAATGCTTTCGCAGTGCGACGAATGTTTCAAGAACACAGTGCAACACTCGATTACCGAGGAACACTTTCCTCCAATCCCGGGACGCACAAAAACCGGTCGTCTATTGACTTTCTTCGTTGGAATCGACTATCGGGCTATCGAAGGGTCGGTTTCTATTTACAGGTGTATGCAGCCGACACGACATAGTTTTCCTTAAAAGGCCCGCGTTGATTGGATACCTTCGTTTGCGCGAGAAGAAGTGCACTGTCCATATCGACGGTCACGTTGAAAATAACTGCGACGGAAATACGTGAAAGGTATCTCTCAATATCTCCTCGCGTTGCGAAAATTGCGCAATGTACGTGGATGACGTTAACGCGTAAAGTTGAATAAAAATTTGACAGAAGCAGCAGAAGAGTTTGCCTGGAAAGTGAATTCACGAGGCTGATAACGATCTGTCATTGCAAAATTTTTATATAAGGGAAGAATAAATTTTATGAAGAAGCTCGCACAACCTCCAGACGTTGGGTTGATAAACAAAATTTAAAGGAAAGAGACATAACATTAGACATGTATCAAGAGTAATGAAAGATATATAGTATTGCATTTTCTCGATAAATTGCATTTTGTAAATTTTATTGTTTACATATATAATTTCTGTATATTATGGGGATTCCCGTTTATAATAATAATAATAACAATAATGATGATGAGGATGATAATAATAATAATTTTTATCATGACAGTATGAAGATTTCATAGAAGGAAAATGTAGACACTATATTAGTAGATACGAATATCCATCACTTAATTAATCGAACCCTATTTTTGAAGATTCCTAGCTGAAAGGAAGGGAGACTAAGCAAACACGTATCAATTTTCTACACGTTAAGATACAGTAGCTGATCCGTTCTAAGAAAACTGTCTCAGCTAATGGCTTACGCGCAGGTGAGTACCCTCGCTTGCTGTCTGGCCAGCGACGTTTTAAGGGCTTCTACAATCCCTTGGGGAAGATGAAGAAAGTCTAAACATAGAACAGCGGCGTCGTTTAAGCTGCGCTATCGAGTCAGCCACGATTCGTCCTACCCTTATGCATTAATACCCAATGGTAAACATGCCTTGCTTACACCTTACAATACAATATAGTATTTCATATAAGCCAGCCCTAAAATCATGTGGCAAAATGAAATGCGAAAGTTCTTCGTGAAAAATGGAATAGAATAATCATATACCATCTTGCCACTTGAAGCTTCACATTTCGAGGTATAGGTAGGGTAAAGTTGCCTAATATGAAACCTCTCCTAACATGAACCCCCAGCTTATCCCCGTTGCATTTTAGGAACCCATTTTTTTATCTGTGTATTTGTATAATTTTCATTTTTATTTTATTATGAAAGAACCCAATCTTTTTTGCTGTACTTCTCAGTAGGTTGCAAAAGAATACATATCTTACTTTTAAAACGTGTACTGAATTTTATTAAAAGTGTTCTTAGTCGAGATTTATGATTTTTTTAAAAGATGGGTCTTATATTAAGACGACTTTACCCTAAGTAATCAAAATTTTAGGTGTTAGTGATTATACAAAGAGACTATCAGGGTGTCATTTTTGCAGTTTTGCAGCACCTTTCGCTGAAACCGAGGTGCGTTGTTAGGCTTCGACGTTTCGAAGAGTGTTATGACGATAAGCATAATAGCTATGCGTCTTGCTGCAATTTCTGGCCGAGTACCAAGCTAACTATAGCTATCCCGTGCACCAAACTGACTTCTGTAGCCATAGAATGCGTACGAATGACCGCGCCGAGTTCACGTCGCAAAGCGACAACCGGAAATACAGGTTGACGCGGGGCAATCGTCCAGCCGCCATTCGATATTGCAAATTATTCAAGACCCTGACCTCGCTAGCTATTCCCAGTCGCCGGTGGCCTTTGTTTAGACATTTAAACGAACGAATCGCATTTACACGTGCGCGTGATGCGAATGAATTGGGTTGAAACACAAGTGCCTCGATGATGACAATTAATATGTCGTTTAAAACAACTTTAGGGTCTTCCGGTTAAATGACGTCATCGCTCGGTAAGATATCTAGCACGTAAAGAGCTTCAACATGTTGCATAAGCTGGGTGTCCTCCAAAAATATGAATTCCTTCGAAAGGCCATTAATTCCTAAGTGTTCTCGGAAGCGTGTTTCTCAAATGCCTTATGAACATGCCCCTTAATGTGTACCAGAACTCCTACCATGCAATGCACTTTAAAGTATCTTTCTAATATGACGGCTAAAAATCATAATTTTTCGGGAATTAAAAAATGAAACAAGTATCGCACGTATCACTTTCCACGTTTGTAGCTTTATTCTATCAGCTTTTGAGATTATAAAAATAAATTTTGTAAGTAAAAATATCCATTTATAAATATAAAATATCCTTAATTCACTCATCACGTGTTGTCAATTCACTCGCTTCCCATTATTCCACCAGCTCCCCATTTAAAAGTTCCTACCACAAACTTTGTTAGCGTCACGAACCAGTTGTGCAAGAAGACATCGATAATACGTCTAGCATGCGCAGATTTAATTGAGCTGACAGGTTCCGTGCACACCGTGGCGGAAACAGGCACGGCGGTTTCTTACTTGAAGGATAAACGGACCTCTTTCCCCGCTTTCGAACACCAAATGCTTCACCAGTCATTAAACAAGAGATCCACCGATAGAAAAATCGTGAAAGCAGCAGAGGTTCGGTTTTTCAAGCGAACGGTAAGATCTCGTTTCTATCTCCGAGAAACAACGGTGTGCTGAAGGTTTCAGTTCACGTCAATGGGAGAGAATTAAAGCGCGCGGAGACCAACGCGAAGGACAGTAATTAGGAGTACGACAATAGGAAAGGAGGCCGAGTTCAGTGACTGTGCAAGCAGGCAACAGTTGGAGTAAGGATAACAGGAAGTCGGGGAAACGAAGCATGGCTGAGGACAGCGAGGACAAGAAGAAGGAGCAGCGAAAGCTTGATCGAGGGATTAGGCAATCGAGGTTGCAACAGCTTCGTGTTTTGATTAATAATAAGCTAACGGTGGCTGGGAGGTTGAGTATCATCGATAATATTGTTCGGAAGGTGCAAAACATCTGCAACAAAAGGTCGGATGACGAAATCAACGGAAATACAGAATTGTTTGTCGATGAATGTAGATGCGACTGGTGTTAATTTTATAACTGACGTGTTGCGCCGTCTTGGGGCACATCGAGGTCCGCGGCTACCGAAATAATTTCGTACGGTATATGGTGACGAAACGTAAATCTACTAATTTACCATTCTCACTGGTCACCCGTGGCGAAGTGAAAGGAATTATCCTGTGCATCGTAATCAAGATAACGTTGCCACTGTGTCAACAAATGAAAGAGGCCTGGCAAGTTCATTGTTTGGCTCTGACAGCTATTTCATGAAACAGCATGTCGGCCGTTGCCACCGGTTGTATAATTAGTAATGCTTGCGGCGGTATTAATAGTGAAATGTCAGCGAGGCTGGTGGCGGTAGTAACAAATTGCAAGTATCAACGTAGGAGGACGAACTACGCATTGCTACGGATTAAAGAGTACATATGTATGTACTTCATTGAGGCAGTACGTGTGCGAATACACAGTTTAGGGAAACAGTGTATGCTTCTTGTAAATTTATCTATAATCTCCTACGTTTAACCAATATCATTTCTATCATTTTATCATGCGAATTGCAAACTATTACAGTATTATATAATTTAGAGAAATTCTTCAAACAGGAAGGTCAAATAAAATTATTCCCATGTCTGCTTCGGGGGATATTCGTTCAAAAGTGTGTGGAAAATGGATAATATTTATGTATTTTTTCCTTCCAAAATAAACTGATTCTACATGATTCTAGCTTTGTACATTCGTTTATTAATATTTTACCAACACTTTCACGCGATTATATTAAAAAGTGACAAATATTGATTGTGTTAGAGGTGTTCATCTGCGACCATTTTCAAAATGTTCCTTTTTCTTTTTTGTCGCTCGAATACTTCCTTACACCTCTGTAATTTGCCAGGCAATACGTCGAATCATAATCATCGCCTAAAGGTATCCAGAAAAGCTGAGGCTGCTGCAGAAGATCGTCTCGAATCGAATACTCTCTTCAGTACCCTATCCAAGCTTATATTTATAATCGAGAACTCTGAAAATACGTTTCCTTCGGCCGAATCCTTTGACAAAGACCAGAGCCGACGTCTCACGTACAACCGCGAGACCTCAACCTACTACACGCCGCAATGCTGGACACAATAGTTAAAAATAACGTCAAGGTGCGAAAGTGCAATGCGGGCCGCGCTGGTTTCGCGCGCGGATCCTGCTCTTTTTTTCCCTGTTCTTCGGCGAACGAAAACGAAAGGGCTTCCTCCCGTTGCTAGCAGCTCTAATTAGCTTTATCAGCCGTGCTGAGAATCCACCTGCAGCAAGGTTCCCGCGAGTCCTTGCGGGGAGGCACTTCCCACGAACGAGCCCAGCCCTGCTGCGAAAAAATATCTTCGACGAGCATCTCCTTCGAATTAATGCCGCCTATCAATGAAAGCGACACGAGAGATACCTGGAACGAGTGCGCGCCGTATCTTGTGAACAGAGATAGGAGAGGCATGGCTCGAGCGCGACATATGCTTCTCATACTCTTGATTTATGACGAGCATGCCGCGTCTACATTTAACCTAAGCTTCGTTAATGATAATGTAGCAGGATGTATATCAATTCCCAGCTTTAATCTGATATCCTCCAAGTTATTCGGAACATTTACCTCCAGGAGCTTGGGAGAGTTTAACTTCCTACAGATTTGACACTGTCATTAATAAAATTTTAAAAAAGGTCCAGAAGGGCGAGTGCTCGACTGTTTACATGGAAACTCGTAAACGCTTTGAATGCCCGATGAAAAGGCAGGTTAAGCGCTTACGACCGATGCCAATTAAGCGAGCGTCTATCAAATCAATTCAACCGAGACCCCCAAGTTTCGCTTTCGGGATCGAACCCCGCTTCCACCGTCGTCGGGTATCGTGCATGGGCACCTCTTGCATAATCGCGACACATTAGAGACGACAAATGACATCACGTCCAACATCGCAAGCGCGTTGAGGTCATCAGGTGGCCGGCCGCCTCGATATTACAAGTTTCCACGATGATTTCTCCTCGGCCACGATGACGGCATGTTCGATCTAGTGAAAACACTGGTCCCCGAGTCATGGTTTTCAATGAGATTTAAAAGGCACGCTCACTTGTGTCCATTGCGTACACTACTCTATAAATAGAAAATGAAATCAAGCGTGGAAAACGGTAGAAGATTGTCAGTTTCTGTGAAGCAAATAGAGAAGAAATGCTCTCCCGTGCGACCAGTGGAGGGGGTCCGTTTAGTGGTCAAGGAGATCGAGTTCGGAGCTGTGAAACTTCAATAAATAATCGTGATGTTACATGTAGTTTTCAATTCTTTGATATTCACAAGGGTTTCTCAAATTTCTAATCATTTTCATAGCAGTTTTTTCATTACTAAATTAGTGTCGTGAGTAGTCCAGAATACACTATATTTGGCCCCCTTTTAAGGGAAAGTTTAATTAATAATTTACTTCCTTGAGGATTCTAAAATACTCAGGCAAAGTGTATTTTTCAGTGCAAAGAAGATGGCAGCGAGCCAAATGCATTGTTGCACAGTGCAAGGTAGCTGTGCCATTTCGCGATTGCATTCACAAACATCTATACTTTTTTTTTTATCAATAATTCTTCTCCTTTGAGAGCTGCATAAGTACTAAAGGAAACAAGTGATCGAGCTCGTAAATCGTACTTTCTAGCTTTAACAGTAGGATGCTGAAGATTCGTTACCGTTATAATAGTTGAAGCACCGGATACACTCGCTCAAGAAGCACTAACTTCCTCGCTACCACTGACTCACCAGCGACCACCAAAATTTCACATCCTCCGCACTTTTGGACGCCAACCAAGACTCGTAAGATCCTTTTTACACCGTAAAGAAAGGTGAACTCATCTAATTCCAACCGAAACTACACTTCTCTACCAAAATAAAAATCAGCAGATAATTAAACAATCTTCATCGCACATTTCCATCCAGTAACGCGCACAAAGGGTAGCTATTAATTGTGCAAGGAAAGATTCATTAAACTGCATGAATTTCCATCACGACAAAAGTCTGAAATTGCTTTTCACCAGAGACTACAAGCAACGTACAAAAGTTTGTAACGTAATTACCCTATGTCGCCGTAATATTCAGAACGTTAATGGGGAATTACGATCTTTTTAATCGTATGTGTACGAATGTTAACACTGTGTATAAACTGTTCGATTTCTCCGACTGCTCATTTCATACATTTAGATCTTGAGTTATCAATCATATTTGTAACTAAGTAGCTGCTATTTTCTTTATTTTGGGTTTACCTTTGTACCTTTTGTTTCTACTTTATTTACGTATTACTTGCATAATTCTTTCTCTAATCTGCGCTTCATTGCTCAGTGTATATATTATTGTTTCTTGTATTAAATAAATAAATAAATAAATAAATGAACATCGCGAATGGAAGTCATTAAGAATTAAGAGCAGCTGCGTGCTCCAAAGTTTTAATATAACTCTAGACGAAGCAGAAGGTAACAGGAAGATTTCGGGATTTATAAAATCAAGTGTGTTTAAACGAATTGTGGAAATGACTCATCCTCGGGGCAGAACTGTTGCCCAAGGTATTTAACGAAATTCCTGGATCGTGACTCGAGCGATGCTCCAGCGTGACAGGAGCCGATCAACGGCCAAGATGATAGTGTACAGCTCTCGTGCAGCCAGTTGGGCGGAAGTACTCCGGTTAAATCGGTTAAATGTTTCCTCTGTCTGTGGCTGGGACATTCGGGGTTATTGTGACTGACAGAGATAGCCCAGTAATCAAGCACGTATTTAGAAATATCCCGCGGTGCCCGTCGGTGAAGGTGAATCGTGTGTGATTTATACAGGGCATCGAAAATTGGGTCACGAATTGTTGTATGCGCTCCTTGTTGCGTGTCCCAATTTTTCAACTTGCCCGTGCGCGCAGGGCAAATGCAGCCGTGAGTCATCCGGACTCGTCATGTACCGTAAGCTACATTGAGTCAGAAACTGTGATAACTTGACGGCAGATTCGTTATCCTGAAATTACACGTGACCGAGGAATCAGTTTGTTTATACTATTTACATTACTATTACAAAGGCTTGATGTTTTCTTCATATTTCTATGTACATATAACTAGAATATGAACAGATGCAGACCGGTCTCTGATGATTCTGTTTTGATTTATAGAGCCCTGGGAGATTGCAAAACGATAACTCTCATCTCCACACGGTGGGCAACCGGTGCTCCTAGCGGCCGATGTCAATTTGATGATGTCAAACGGTTGAACCCTGAACCTGTTATACCGTTATATCATGCTGAACGGTATAGTTTAATCGCATCACAGAATGTATAGCGTAGTTTCCACGGGACACAGTTTGTAGCAGATAAGTATCGAGGAGTGAAACCTGACAGAAGGTTTGAGCACCCTTAATTCTACTTTCATCAGTTACTTGGTATACTAAGATCAGTTACATCATTAGGTTATTGTACTGTTAGACTGTTCTGTCATAGAAATTTAATACACTGCCATTATATGCTCGCTCTTTTTTAAAAGATTTTTTAAATAAGTGACTTTATATATAAATCAAACATCAGCTATACAATGATCCGTGAAATTAAAATTTACAAAACAGTAGCGACAGTCATTCCTCGATCCATTATGAAATGAAACATTGAGAGCAGACATAATACTGTATTCCAATAGGCTGTACTAATCATATAAAATATGAAAAAAATTATTTTCTTTTTATCAATGAACGGTAGTCCGTGTTTGCTCTCAATGCCTCAAATGGGATCAGTGAGCGTACCTACAACACCAGCCGCGAATTTCTTTCTTTAAAGGAACACGCCTTTCGCTGCACGAGGATCTGTTTGTTCCTGAAACTGGAATATATGTCAGTTTACTTTAGCCAGTAACGTAATCTCTTCATCGCCGCCAACGCGTCCTTTTCATTGGGGCTTAATTAAATGTATGGTCGACACGCCGGAGGAAACGAGAACAGGAGAGCTCCAGCTTTGACCGAGGGGGACCAATGAAGAGCGTGGTTGAAAGGGTCGAGGTCGTGTTCGCCGCGCATGCGTCTCGAACAAAACGCAGATATTTCAGAATTTGTCGATTGAAGTTTACCGTGACGTTACGGTGTGCACTGCGGTGCAACCTCCCCAACAAACATTTCAATTCGCTGCCAGCACAATTAGCAGAAACTTAGTTGCCCAGCTGTACAACGTCCCCTGATTTGAAAATTAATTAGAGACATTTGCGCAGCTATTCAAACTAATGAGATATACTATCTTCACATATTTAATCTAATAGTCTACAGGAGTCAAGAAACATAAGATTGAAGAAGTTGGTCATGGAGTAACAGTAACTGTATGAATTTAGGGAAAGTATTCCCACTCCTTCACGGTAGAGATTGTCTTGCAACGAGGAATATATTGGGAACGGTAGCTTGGAAATAGAAACACTGAGAAAGTCGAGAGAAATAATGAATATGTATATCTCCATTTAATCTAAAGGTAAAATGGCTGAATAAATTCGCAAGTGTTTCATTCTCCTCCATTTTTATCCCTCTCTGGCTTCGAAAGTAGGCTAAGCAAATAACAGCGCATAAAATGGATGAGCGAAAGAACGATTCCAACTCCGCTGTGCGCGAAAGACTTCAAGGTTCTTCCAGAGATAGATATCGAAGTAGGATAATCCTGTATCCGTAAACAATAAATCCACCTCATCAACTCTTTTATGGCTCTTTTTCGATACTTGGAAGAGAGAAATCAAGGTAACCAACTGCGTTCATCGCTTGACTGGCCGGTCTTCGCGAACGTTCCTGCAAGTAGAATGAGCCGAACAACGCAGACACGTCGCAGCCCTTGGTCACCGCGACCATTTGTCTTAAACTCTGCTTCCGGTACGACGCGTGAGGACCAGTTACGAAATATCCAGGCCAATGATCGATTACATCGGTGGCAGTATTTCATTCGTAATTCCTGCAGCATTTATGTCGCCCCAACTTTGAGGTCAGCCGAGATTTCAACCACAAAGTAGCTCGCAGTGATGTCACCTCTGTGTCGCAACCTTTTGGCGCTACACTCGCCTGATACATAAGGCGAGTGATTTAAGGCTTGAAAACAGTTTTTCAAAAGACACTCACGTCCCGTCGAATGTAAGTTTTTAAACTGCTCGGAGCGATGCACGCGTTGCGAAACTGCGGTAACATTACCTTGGCGATTTTAGGGGGCATTGCGAAAGGTATTGCGGCATCGCGTTACTCGCCGCTGTAAAACTGTGCCGCAGCGTACGTTAAGTAAAGATCGGAAAACGGCGCGCATTTTCGCT
This sequence comes from Andrena hattorfiana, assembly GCA_944738655.2. Classification (NCBI taxonomy): domain Eukaryota; kingdom Metazoa; phylum Arthropoda; class Insecta; order Hymenoptera; family Andrenidae; genus Andrena; species Andrena hattorfiana. The sequence goes on from OX122894.2 coordinate 1,774,951, forward strand.
CGGCTTCCAGTTACCATCTTTCCCTGGAACGTGCCAATAGAAGTATCGATCCAAAGGTTGTCGTCCCTGCCGTTACATAACGTTATCGCACAATATCGAATGGATAAAAATATACAGCGACGACGCTGACAGACCTTGGCTAAAACTCTCGGGCGCCACCTTTCCCTCTCTAACTGGGTATCCGTCTCTGAGGAAGGCCTGCTCCCGTACCGCGAGCACGCCGGGAGGCTGGCGCTATCTTTCCAAACACGCAACACCGTCGGGGGTGAAAAAGGATCGTTCTCGCGGCGTTTGTGTCTAAGGTTTCTCGACGCACCGCAAGAGATACTTAGAAAGTCGGAAGTGTAATGTATTCCGCTGGCCGTGCAGCCATCAGCCAGTGTAGAAATCGGTGTATTGTATGTCGATTCCAGGCGGCTTGCAACGAGACGCTTCCCGTCGCGCGGCGGTGTACCGAAAGAAGAGAAAAGGCCGCGAGGGGGAGAGAGTAAATGGGGAAAGGAAAGCGAAAAGAGGAGGAAAACACGGGCAGGGAGCAGGGCAGCTCTGTGGTGTATGTACGCGGGCAAGTAATAGGTACATGCACGCGTACATAGGTATATGTGGGACAAGCAAGATGGAGTCTGGTGGTTCGGGTCGATATGAACGCGGCAGCGCTATTGCAGCAAACCGCCCCCTATTCCTGTCGTTCCGCTTACCTCCTTCTTCGCGTCCTTCCACATCCACCAACCCCCTTATCGCCCCGTCCACCTATCGCTCAATCGCTATCCACGCCGCTGCTTAATTAACGCTGCTCGATACGAGCATCAATATAGGGTAGATACGTTTCGGCCACAGAAATCGAAAGAGATACGCGAGATGGGTGAAGTGTTGCAAGAGATATGAATCTCTCGAACCAGTGAACAATGAGAAGTATAATAAAGAAGGAGGCGCCAATTTTTACGAGTCCGTGTGTTTTCGTCGCACCCTGTCTGTAAAAGCAGAGAATGTCATAAAACAGCTTTACCGAGAAAATTAAGTGTTTTGTTCCGGTACGGAGTGGACATTTCCTGTTTTTAACCAATATAGGTACCAAATTTCTAACGTTATCTCACGGGGGCATTTGAACTTTATAACCTTTCGTGATTCGACAGTTCGGTAGTCCCAGTTGCCACCAACAACATATGCTATAAGTCGCAAAGTCACGAATAATGGGCATTCCTCATTTTCCCCCCTTACCTTTCATATGTATTCGAGATTGCTCTCCTATACTTGCTGTGTTATTACCTACGTTTTAATAAAATCTCCGTTTGGAGTCTACGACGCATGTGTTTTCAAGTGGTTAGCCTTGCCAGTTTCAATTTTAATATCCCGTTGAAATTTCGCTCGGAGTAAAAGCGCTGGGTTATGAAAAGTCGAAAGAATGCCGATAGAATTCGCGTTTTATTTTGCCGCAAATAAAGTGTACGTTATGTGTGGTTTGGGTACAGGTTTTAATGAAATTCCCTTCCCGGCCGAGCCCCTGTAAAATTGTACCGCTGTTTGTTTTCTATGGGAAAGGCAACGAGCGAGCATTCTGAAGCGGGAAAGTAACCGACGTTTGAAATTTATGCACGAGCGCCGTGAATCGGATTCTTCGGGTAATCAAATTGTCTAATATGATAAAGGCACTCGGGGCTTCGAGTGTCAGCGAATCAGCGGTTTACGTAAAGCTATACCCATCCATTGCTCGATGTTGTATCCTCAGATGCTGCGGATTTAATTTAAAGTGACGCGCAATAGAATTTGTTGGTGAAACTAGTCCTGCGGGAACTAGCCTCGATATAAAGCGGCAGGAAAAATTAATTAAATACGGCTTGGGCTGTATGCGCTCAACCTCCTGGATTTCAGAACGTTGCATCGTTGCGTCGCGATCGAGGTTTTAATATTATCTTGATAATCTCCCGTGAATGCACGCACATATATGGAGAAAAAAATAACCAGCCTAACCCGCTACCCAATAATCGATGCAGGTTGTTGCACCAAGTGTGCCTAACCCCACCTGCGTTAATCGATACAGGTTATTGCACTGATTAATCAGTAACTAACATAGAATATCTACTTTATTTCCTTTTCTAAGTTTAATATAACTTTCCCCCCTATTAATTCCGCTGCCGTATTTTCAGCAACGATATAATATATCGATCCTGACAATGCTGCCTCGTCGCAAACACCTGAAAAATTGATATGACACATCGTGCGGCGGGAGAAGTAATTGGGGCGTCTATGATGAATTTCGATTTCCATCCAGCAGTTTTCACGTTGTTTTTCTCCGCTCGGTCTTTTATCCCCGGCCACCCCCACATTTAATCTCGTGACGTCTGCCAGTGACAAATTGGCGACAAACGTTCAAGCGACCCACTGAAAGCGACGTTACCCCGATAGATGCCACCGCTTTATGAAAGGATACGCTGACTGCATTTCCGCGTCGTTAAGCACGCGGGGGACATACACAGGGGCATGAAAAACGTGCACAAGAATAATAGAATTTTGCAAATCAATTCGTGAAGCAACCTTGGCAAAATATCTAGCGCAACATCTACTACGACGGAAGGTACCAAGGCGAAGGCTTCGTTTCCCAGAAGGTGCTTTTTAATTCCTAACAATCACAGGGATCAAGATGAATCATTTTCCAGCGCTCGTGGGCGAAATAAGTCTCGAGTTTCGTAACTGCGGGAGCAAAGCGACGAAGCAGCAGGTTTCGAAAATCGTTTGAGAGGGCTTACTCGTACGAGGGGCTGCTCCTAGCCCCCTCGAGACTAAATTAAATGACGTTGGGGTGTCATGAACCCTAGTTTAGAAGCGAGAGGGTCGGGAAAAGGGGTGGCTGTCGGGTTACCGGGTCGAACGAGCGCGAAAAGAAAAAAAAATGAAAGAGGAAGAGACGGAAGTATTGAGTGCGCAAGAAAAAGGGCAGGACGCCCTTTAACCACCCCGGTTTTGGTCATGCGTTTAGGGAAGCGTGCGCAGGCTACGGCGCGCCAAGTGTCGCGCTCCATTGGTGCAGGCCTCTATTAAACGGCTGCTTAAAGAAGACGCCTGGCATTTCGAGGCCGGCACGATTTAATAATTAAATTAGGCTGATGCTCGTGACACATCGCAGTCGATTGTCGAGCCCGATGAATAACCCCAGTAGCCACCTACAAAGCTTTTAACGACGAGGGCATTTCACCAGGCGCGCGGTAAGAAGTAGGTCAATCACTGACGTCTCCGATATCACGCGTCGCCCGTAAGTACGCATCGAAGGCAACGTGCCAAATTTCCTCGGCAAATTTTCGAGGCGATCGAGAAAGCACGCTCCTTCCCTTGTTGTTCGCGATATATCTCGGGGCGAGGGAAAGGCTGACCTTTCCTGGACACGAAGCTTCCTAAATGCCGTCCAACTGCACGTGCGCAATTACTCTTCGCGTTATTTCAGATCCTAAAACGATGCTCGTATAGCAGTCCTTCGGATTTGAAATCCTTGAGCTAAGTAACAAAAGCTTTATCGTCGCATCGTTCTTGAAACACACAGAGGGCAATGCTGATAACGATCAGCAGTCAACAGGTCAAGTGCATACCCAACCACCCTCGAATTGATATGATGCTCGGCTCGGGCATTCTCATGCAAGGAACCCGAACGATGAATTATACATCGGGCAGAGATGCAGATCTCGCCTTTTCCGATCCGAAACCCGTACGCAAGGCTGTGCACGTGCGTGTAACACGTCCGACCAGTGGAAAACGGTACCGCCAGCCGCACGTTTCCTGTCCGAGCACCGATGCTGTTGCGGTAACGTGTCGAGGCGAAAACGTTTATTTTCAGTCTACCTTTACACCCCACGGAAAGAACTTTACACGGCGGAGACGAGGCGAGCATCGCGCTGCGCGCCTGCGTTCGCGCGTCTCTTTATGCGGTTTCGCAACCCAGTTCCATGCGGTTGGGAATACGACAAATAGAAAACACGAAAGTTGCCCGCTGAACACGATTAGGCATGCCCCGGCGGAGAGGCCGAGCAAGCCCTGACTAATTTAACGAACGCGCGACGAGTACCGTCGCGTGTCACTTTTAAGGATCAAACGGAGTGTTTCCAACGCCCGCTTTAATCGGTCTGGCCTGAGCAAAGGGCCTCGACGCGTTCGCACACCTCAAAGGACGTTCCACCCTCTGTACGCAGCTATCGACTTCCTGCCGGGAGGCTCGCTTTACCGGGCAGGTTAATGTATCGCGCGGCGATAAATACGCGGAGAATATAGTCGTCGCGGAGGCACGCTTCTAAATAAAATAGAAAATCCCGTATCGCTAATGGACGCGGGAAGATTAGGTGGATACGCGGGGAGCGTTACGCGCGCTACGCGCCGCGCATACGTTCGGAATAGGTTGCTTTTGTACATTGGAACGCAGCGTCCGTTATGCGTCATTAGCGCGCGATGCAAAAACAATAATTACAGATACGGGAAATTGGTATTGATGGCTACCGTGTTTACTTAAAGCACGAGGCTCGGAATAGTGCGCTAGGTACGTGTTGTATACGCATTCGCTCGGCACACGCGGCTTGGGTAGCAGTGTTTAACTTAGAGCGAAGTTGATAGATCGCGAGGTTTGTTATAAATATTGAAATATTTCCTCGAAATATTGCCCGTGTGTGCGCGCGCGCGCACCATCTGTCAGGGAGGATGAACGAAGCCCAAGGAATTCGGGCTCGACAGTAACGACTTCGAGAGGAATCCGGAAAATTATCATGCCGTAAATTGCAGCGGCAATTAAGCTGCTTGTTTCCTAATCAGTCTCGAGAACCGGATGAGGGGGTAGTGTAAAAAGGCTCGCGCACTCCCAACAAGCGTGGGCGTGTGTTGCACGGCGTCTGCATTGTATGCAATCACGAGCAACTCCGACTCGAATCATCGCTTGTATTCGCGCGCTCGGCTTCATAAATTTACGCGCCAAGACACGGCGGTGCCTGCATAATGCATCCCTCCGCGAGCACCGTGAAATTATAACGATCATGGTGCTCCGAACGTCGGAGGTAACGAGGCGCGCGCATCCCCTCGCGAGATTCAACATAAATGACCTACATTCATCATCAACCGGCGCTGCGGGGCCATCGCGTCCTTTATCCCACGGCAAAGTCGAATTGAATGTCGAGCGTTACGAGGTTCGATAGCCAGCGAACGAGCGCCCGTGGATCTTGCACGCGAACGAACCGTGCACACGACATCTACGCTTTAAATCGCTCCGAGGAGAACCCGAGTACTTACCTCTTGTTTTGCTCCCCACAACTCTTTGCATACATGCACTACTTTCCTCCTCTCGCGCGAGCGCTAAGTGGCCATTTAAATAATATGAATCAAACTTTAACGCAGCGGACGTAATTGTGCAGCAGTTGAACTTTCGGTTTTTACGATTACGCCTTAACGCTACCTCCGACCATATTTGCTCTGGCATTTACCGTCTGACTGGTGGATTTAGTAAGCTCTTACCTGCCGACCGAAATTTCGAGAGTTAAGCCTGCGAAACGTGGCGTAATTGGGGAACAGGTTGCATTGTAAAATTTGAGGGAATTCTTTGATGGTGGGTGTAGGTTTAGACTTGGTTCGTTCTGCATATAGGATAAGAGGTACGGCGAAAATGATTTCAGATGGAGTAAGCGTGGCCTCGTAGCACGAATCAAGGTTAATTCACGAGGTACATTTACAAGGTCCATACGGATAGGATTGTGACGTAATTTTACGTGAGTCAAAACTGCTGTGTGCTGACCAGATACATGACGGCACGTACGAACGAATCCAAGTTGCGGGGCAGTGGGATAATCTGAGTCTGTATAATCGTCGTGAACAGAACTTCTTAGAAGTACGAACGATGATAAGCAATATAATAACAGCCTTACCCTTTCGATAAACGATCGCAGAAGTATGAAGTGCGACCAAATCTAAAGTACATCCTTGGGTTTGTCGCCTGACATTTCTTGTTTTTTCTGTATTATGCTCGAGTTTGATTTTACACATATATGTACCTCAGACGAATATTGTGCTTTAAAGAATATTATCTACACGTAATAAAAATAAAAGAACCATACTAATCTGTTACACCTCTGTGTGCACGTTACTACCCCTTGGTAGTGCCAATAAACCAGTGTTTCCCAATCTTTTTTGAGTGGCGACCACCTTTTTAAATATTCAAATAACCAGCCCTACCCCCATATAAGGTAAGGTAAATTTAATAAGGTAAAGAAAACACGTTAAAAATAAGTGTTTCAGAATATAATTCTAACTTAATAATATTTCATTATCTTAATACATATATTAAATATACTTAAAGATATTCAATATATTTAAGTATCTTATTTAGTGGGTAGGCAGCTTTTTCTTTTCTTCATTAGTAAAAAATCAGTGTTACATACTTAATAGAACATGGTAATGTGATAATATTAAAATAAATAAGTGCTAAGAATCCCTTGGCAATGCATTCGAATATAGAAATAACAGACGCCACTTTTATTGCAGGAAAATAAGGGAACAGTATACTAAACAGCGAAAGAATACAATTTTTTACAAGACTAAAGAAATGAAAAATGTGACCAGACATATTTAATGCAGTTCTGGTTAGAAGGGACTAGACCGACCAATCACGAAAATGATCTAACACTTTTCAATTTGGAGCTCGTAATTATAATAGAAGTATAAATGCAGGGAAGTTGCCTTCGTGTGTTTTATGGGACCTCTGGGCTCGTAAAATTGTAAACGTCCTCTCTCCGTACACCTTTCACAACCTACGTCCTACGTTAACCATGACCTTTGAGCCGGAACAATCAGTCACTAACATTGCAAGCCTAACGGGCTCTTTGTACGCTGGAATAGAATGAATCTATGATAGATATTTCCTTGTGTACGCGACCCCCGTGTACTCCCACAGATTCTTATGAATTATTTTTAGAAGTGGCGGTTCATAAGCAGACACGAGTTGTGTCTCGTTTTCAAGGACAGAATTTTGTCCACGTTATGATCAAGAAGAGAATGTCGTCAGGATACATTTCTCTTATTCGGGCGAGTATAAATATTGTTTGAAAGTACACGACCAATTTGCAATGTACTTCGCAATTCTGTACAGATTTTGCCAGGAACCCTGGAAACTAGCGTGTGTCTAAAAAGTTTATAAAATGGTGAAAAAAGCAACCATTTTTTTTCATGAAATAAACAATCCACAACGATATCACATTTTCATTCTACTATATTATCGAAGAATTCCCCGCGATGTACAAGAGGATGCTTGTAACGTCAGCTTATTAGCGGTGACTGGGCTGAATTGATTTAAACGTGAAGGAGTGCTCTATCGACCTGAATAGAATCTTCATTGAGTGCACTTAACGTATAGTAAAAAGAATGCAATGTTTCAATTACTTTGCCGAAGTAAAAAGTGAACTAAACCACCTATTAGAGTCGTATTCGAGCTTAATTGGGGTGTCGTGTAAATGAGTTGCGTTAACCACAAAGTGAGTATACAACACAGCACCCAGCCGTGTGAAACTTCGAAGGCTCGTGTTACTCCAGGAAATATAGAAATGTGTATTTATAACTATTACATGAATAGAATACACCTTACGAGTGAGACAGGTCTGGATTGAACTCCTTCGGTGTACACCACTACGCCAGCAAACGCAGAAGTAGATGTGGAGTAGACACTTAGTATAATTACATGATCACAGCTGAATATCATTAATACACTATATGCTTTCGTATAACAGTTCGCTGAGAGTTCGACTTCCAGCCGCGTTCTTGCTCGACTCATCGACTTTGACCTTCCAAAACCTATAATGGTCCTTAAAGACAACGCTGCAGTCTTCTCATTAGCAGAGGGATTAGTGAAGACACGTAGTTTTATAGAGGTGGAGATCCTAGTTCCCCTTCTGGGGGGATATTTTCCTGGAAGTTTATGACGGTTCAGGAGTGCCAGTTTATGATGTTGCTGACAATAAAAATCCCTTGCGCATAGTAACAGAAAGTATGCAAAATAAGAATGCATCAGTGGAGCCACTCGAGACACTCTTTTCATCGCCTAGTAAAAGGAAACAAAAAGAGGGAACAGTTTAAAGTAGCTCCAGCTCCCCATTTGCTTCCAAAGCGAATGAGAATCGTATCACCGGGGTTTGTGTAATTTCTTCCCCCCCTGCGAGCCAAGCACTATGCGCGAGAGAAAGAAACGTTAGTTGCCCCGTTTCGGTTCCCTCTGCTTTGAAATTACGAGTCACAATACCAAATTGTCACGGACGGATGAGCGAATATACTATTAGAAACCGTATACAAGTCCTGTTACTTCTAGGAACTCCAAATCATCATCATTGATCGTCGTCGCGGTTAGATGCGCCGTAGTAGGACTTAATAATCGCTTGCACAGTTCCTTACGGTACTACCAGTACTGAGAACCAGATGCACAACCTCCCCCTCCTCCTGGTTTCATCTTTCTCCCCTTCATGAATATTGAATTACGGCGTTTCATCAAAATTTCACGTTTACTAATGTTTCTTTGTAAAGATTAAGAGAAGAGACGTCTGCTCGTTTTCCTTAATGCAGCGAGCGTTGTGTAACGCGAACCCCGCAGCAATGTGCCATAAAAAGAGCGGGAACACAAGTCCCACGTGACTAATGCGTGTAATAAATACAGTGTGCTGAACTGACCTTACGATGCAACACCATTTTACGCTCCTTCAGCGATGTTAATTGGGAAGTTTGTTTCAATCTCGAGGTATTAAGCTCTTGATCTAAAATTGAGATGGTGAACTTCTAATTACTTGCGGGGTACATAGTCTATTAACTGAACGCTCGTCTCGATCGTTACCACTTAAGATTTGTTTATTATTATATTTCTAGCGAGATGCAGGTTGTATATGCAGAAGATTCTTCTCCGGGGAAACTTTCGACGATAATAGGTATGATGACACACGTTAACAATTATTTCTGTCTTAACACATTATTTGTATTACGCAAAATGTAGTCAACGAAGGCAAAAGTTTATCAATGACGAATACTCCAATTCCCTTTTTGGAGTACGTGTGCATTTAGTTACACCAACTGGTCTCCCAGAGTGGGAGTTTAATTGTCAACTATCTTCCATAAGGAGTATCGCAAATAATAAAACGAATCTAAATTTTTGTCTCCTTATCTAATTTTAATTTCGACTTCACCCTCCACCAGCCGTCTACTAACACGCTTTCGCAGGACCACGATTAACAGGAAATCCTATATCTACCCAAAGTCAGAGGTAGAATCCCCCAAACAAGGTCTCAGCCATAAACCCAATTAACAGAACCAGGATAGAGCTGAAGAACTGATTACTCCTACTTAACATTTCCCGATCGCAAACAACCCCTCTCGTATTCCCAACTGCCTACTGAAAAATTGAAGTCGAAGTAACTCGCCTGGTCGTAGTAAATGCTGCACGCCACGCTGTGGCCTACTCCTTTTGTACGAGTGCAGCGCTGAATCTTTTAACGATGAGTTAATTGGCCTTGCCCACGTCAGGGGGATAAAATGTGGAACGTGAAGAAGATTCCCTTACCTGTTTGCCAGCTCGCGGTAAAGTCTCCACGTTGGTACCGCCGACGACGGGCGCTTTTTCCGGCCCTCCATTCTGCTGGCTGACATTTATGTTGGCATTAACATTCGCGTGTACATTGGCGTTAATGTTGTTCGCGTTGTCGGTTACGTTCGTGTTCGTGTTTCCACCACCGGCACCGCCGCCGGTGCCAGTTCCACCCCCGCACTTTCCCTCCTCGCCCGTCATCACTACGGCCTCACCCTCCGCCGTTTCACCCTTGCCTCACACCGCCCTTTCGCGTTCCGCGGCTCGAGCCTTGCTTCCTTCCGTTCACTGATTACTAATGTCGGTCCGCTGGCCAGAATCCGGATATCTGCTCGAACGAGACGACGAATCGGCTGATCAGAAGAAGCGGGTCAATCTAGGGATCGCCCAAGTCCCTGGGCGATCCTTCTAGATCCCTAACAGCGAGGACTGCGAGGCTGATGGTCCGATACGGTGGAGAAGCGATCCGATAACGAGAGAATAGAGACTCGTCCGGCCACCATACCGGTTTCATCTTGGGAATTGATTTCGCACAGTTATCGGTTAGGGGCGAGGGTTTCGCGGACTAAGCTGGATCAAGTCGGCTTAATGGACAGTTGACACAGATGACAGTTCGCCGCGGTAACGCTGGAACCGTTGAAGCAACCGAGGGTAATGGACGAAGGCTCGTCTAACTTTATTCAACGTGCGCGTTAGAAGCTTTCGTCGACCGGTTGGTCGATTGCTCCACCAACTGGCATCCGCGGACGTGCAAGCAGAAAACGAGGAAAGGAGCAGCGGCTGATTGATGTCGTTTACGCTACACGCACACGTGAGAGACGCCAGGGCGGTCCGTGAAGAATTCTGGTCTAGTTCGGCCAGCGAATTCCCGAGCATGCTCTTCCCTTCGTTATCGGGGATTCATTAGGTACGTCTAGGAGGATTACTTTCGTTCTCTCGTGGCCGCTATTTTTAGAGTTCTCGACGGACGATACGGGTGGTATAACGGTGTATGACGAGCCAGCCCGGGCACGTTGAGCGAAGACTCGGGCCGACCGCATGCCGATCGGACACCGATCAATTAGATGCAACGAGCGCCCATCGAGTATTAAGTAACCGGAACCGAATCGCCTGCGGAGTCGACGCTGCTGTCTGGCTCTTGCCTCGACCGCTTCGCGAATTTATGCGACGCCTCCCGATGGCGGTTTAATTTTAGACGGTCGCGCAGGCCGGTTTCCACGGTTGTTACCGAACGCGATGGGACCGACGTGCGAGCGGGCACGGCCGATACACGCGATCGCGGTCGCACAGCGGGGCACCGTGGCGTGCGTGGTGCAGAAACTGGGGAAAATAGTTTCCGGTAGCGGCGAGGGACTCGAAGAATCATACGTGTAGGTGTATCGCCAGCGGTGGAACCAGGGAAAATCGATTCGGCCGTGCCCGTTTGAGCACTGCGCGCCTCTCAAGTGTACGAGCCGCCGCGATAAAAGCAGCGAGGCCGAGCCGTACGCTCGCTTCGACGTTCTGAGATGCGTGAGCAACGCACGGTGGAACACTTGTGGACCCGCAGAGTGCCGCACTCCGATAACTCTGCGCCGGTATCGCACGCACCGGCAATGGTCGCAACAGCTGAGCCAACCAGCCGAATAACGAGAAATTCCAATCGACAATCGTTCAAAAGGATCCCATCGTTTTCCGATTCTCCTGCGCCCTCGTCGCCGCTAAGGGAGGCAAAGGTTACGCTGGCACCCCTCGTCGGGACGAGGGAGAATGGGGGACGCGGAAAATGTTTTTACGCCGCGAGGCGTGTTCGATACTCTTCGGAGCGGGCATCGCGATGAATCCGCCAGCCCCGGCAGGCGTCGTTCACGCGGACCACTCGAATGGGACCCGGTCCCTTGCGCTTTCGAATCAGTCGGATCGCCGCGTTTTGCGCTAAGGAGGCGGTGTTGCAGTGAGATCACTTCTAAAAATATTCGAACGTAAGAATGGAAGTAAACGGGCGTGTTTTATAAATCACGACGATGCGTGACCGATAGAGAACGACCCTCTGGATTTCTTTAAAGGAGAAATTCCTGCCACGGGATATTGTCCACCGTATACGCATACGCGCTAATGATGCCGGTACTGGCTCTTTGCTCGTCCGCGACCGATGTTTTGGGGACTTTCTCCTCTTTTTTTTTTTTTTAAATCTGCTCGCCTCTATTCCCAGGTTTAAACGGAGCGTGCACGATCCGCCTGAAGCAGCCGACTCGTCGGATAAATTCGTTTGGGTAATCGAATCCCCCGATGCACCGAAAACTGACGCGGCTGGCCAGAATGAAAGAGATAGGGGGGAGTCTACAGGGTGTTGTGGCGATACTTAGGATCCCCGAATACCAACCACAGGATACCGAGGCACTTTTCCCATTAAATGGTTTCTTCACTGTCAAATCACACGACGACCCGTCATTTTTTATATGCTTGCTCTCTCGCGAAACCGAACCATGTATACGGCTATGTATGCGTGCTTTACTCGAAAGGATTCCGTCTGTCTACAAAAAAAAAAGGTTCCGAGCGTAACGCGACCGCCCTCCTGGAAACTCCGTACGGCTTTGATCGGTTTTATAACTTCGATGGCGGCGGGTACGCTCGAAGCGACGCCTGGTGATCACGTTCCAGATGCGCCGGCTACCCCCTCTTTTGAATTCGACCCCCTCCGATCGCCGCGGCCGTGACTATAGAGGCTGAACAAAATCAACTGGCCCCTTTAGGGCACCTCCCCTACCGCGAACAATGGACCGGCACGCTCCCACTTTCGCGTTACGCCAGCTTGCCTCCCTTCTCGAGAGACAAAGGACGTGCACTCGCAGGTGGTCGCAATAGGACGATAGATGGAACAGCGAGGTAATCGAAGGGCGCAGTGGGGTGGTGGCTTAAGAGGCCTTGAACGGCCAATTGATTTTGCTGCGACTCTATATCTCGCAGGATATCAGGGAAACTTGATCTTTTATCAATAGAAAACCATCTTGGGATGCAAATGTCCTGATTCACGTGATATAAAACTATAAAATATGATTATTTATTACGTGTAACGATTACAATGTTTTTCAGTACAAATTTCGAAGTGTTAAAAATAAGCGAATCGTTGTCGTTTCTTCTTTAATTACTGTCACCAACCTGTACATGTTATATGCTTCAATTATTTAAATCTTAATGTAAATCTGTGATCTGGTATGTGTATCGATGCTCGAGCATTCTTCGAGCACTTTTTTCTGTTGGAAACGCAGTATTTTCATTTAACAGGCTTATCCTAGGCAGATGCTGGAAGAACAAGCGGTTTAATCTAAATAGACACACCACCTTTCGATAGATTACACTTTGAACTATTTCCTGCAAACGCTGTCTCGCTTCGTTCGGTTTAAGAGTTGAATTATTAACTGTATTACGACGGTTAATCTCACTTTCGTTCCTTATGGTACTAATTTCATTTTTACAACTTCAATGGATCAACAAAGTTTCACTGAGAAATACGCGTTCTCATACAATAAGACGCAAGGTAAACTCAATAACTGTTTGTAACGTATGAAATGAAGGTGTATCATAAATAACAGTTCATTAAATTACTACATGCGGTCAAAAATATCGTGATTTATTATATACTTAATAATTCGAATGTCTGAATTACAGCTATCAACACATTTTTATATGCATTTCTTATATTAAAAATATTCGAAGCTTATTCACTGCAGCATTTTTTATTTTAATAAAAATCCTTACTTTAATTCGTTACGTTGCAAGCTAATATGATGGAAATAATAGCTAAAACATGTGTTACAATATTTATCTATGTATTCATACACATACTGCGCCATCAATTTTTTACGAATAATCTTTTTTGACAAAAATTATTTTATGACTCGCAATGTGGAAATTTGTTAAACATAAGCAGCCTGCTTATACAGCCACGCGTGAAACATTATTATAATTTATAGTAGTTAACTTGAACCAATGTTATCTCTAGAAAAGAAGCTTCTCGAATACTGATTAGTACGCCGCGCACTTAACGATTCTGCAAGTCATCTATATTCTGCACAAAATATAATAAACCGATCCGCCGTATCCACGTTTAGTACCTACATTTCATACTTTGGTGTTGATAAAATCTATTTAATTACGAATTAAATTAAACGATAAAACAACATGCCTCTTTACAGTAGAAACTACAATTTATATAAATTCAACATCACTTTTTAAGAAACACGGTGTACCGGAAATACGACTTTTATTTATATTTTAGATTAAAAACCACTGTAAGGTACAAATCGTAAAAAATGAAAATCATATATTAACGCAGTAATACAGCTATTATATATTCTTTATTTATCTTACGTATTATAATGCTTATACCTACATTCTTTATGTACACATTGATTTTCTATTTGTTAACCATAATGATGTGTTTTGCAGAAATAGCATATACTTCTGCAGTAACGAAGAATTTACAGAGAAAAATACAATTAACCCTTGAACAATGCGGGAATTAGAGTCGAAAATCGGCGTATAATTTTCGACTCTCTAAAAACTTAACTACAATACGCTACTGTTCACTGGAAGTCTTATTTTGTATGCTGTAAGGATGATTCATAGATGCACGTCAATACTTGAGGGGGTAAATCTACGCACTAATATTAGTAAAAACGTCATATGAACATATGTCCTATATACCTTGGTTTTTGAGTTATGGGTGATTAAAGAAAACGTTCGAAACCATTAAACTTCTAATTTTGGGCCCATTTAAAAGTAGATCGTCTTATATTAGTAGATTTACCCTCTCAAGTATTGGCATCCATTTATGAATCCATTTATGAATCCATCCTCTATGTATTATTACTATATTCTTAGAATAAAATGAGAGAAAAGAAAATGTTATTTCAAAAGCTGTCGCAGCGAGTGAGGCGTTCTACTCTGTCTTTTTTTCGATAGACACCACTGCTGTGACAACCATAATTTATGGCTTATAGCTGTCCCGTACTCTCTCGCTCTTTTCATATCCTCTTACTCGCCGCGATAGAGAATAATGGCAAACTGAATAGGCTAATTCGAAATAATCAAGCGATCGGGCCCGAAATTTTTCAAAAAGGAATCCGCCTACTGGACCTGTGTTGTTCAAACCCGCGTTGATCAGGGGTCTACTGCAGAGTATTATAAGAAAAAATAATATTTTTCGTGCTCTATCTAATTAGGAAATACCAAGACAGATTATAAATCTTGGCATACCCCATTTCGTTAGTATACTTCGTATTTTACACATTAAACTAAATCACCTTAGCTTTCTGCCTCCATCTTTTCAGCCGCCCACGAAGATTTTCGGCAATTTCCGTCCTTCGTATGTGTCTTAAGATCTTTTTCATTGGGGAAGCGGGATTTACAATTATCACATATTATACTATACGTACTTATTTTCGGATGCACTTTCCCTTTATGACCCGACAAGTAGAATCTACTGGTGTAAGTTTTTCTGCACACATGGCACGGAAATCCGAGACCGTAGTGATACCCATCGTGCCGGGACTTCATGATATCACGGTATTTCTTTTTACATAGAGAACAAGGCGGCGTGCCGTGGTCCGCGCGAAGGTGACACTGTCGTGCGGTGGGATTCGGGAAACGCTTGTGGCAATAATAGCATTGATACGGTACTACAAAATCAATATGCTTGAGTTTGATGTGTTCGTCGAACTTTTTCAAAGTGTGGAATACAGCGCTACATTGTTGGCAATTCAGCTGCAGGGGTAGATCAACGAAGGTCTTACCCTCTCTAATAGAACACTGATGCTGGTGCCATGCATTTAAATTCGGAAATCTTTCTTTACAATACCCGCACATTAAATGTGCACTTTGACGGTGTTCGTCGGTATGGGCCTCAAGATCCTTCTTAGTACTAAACCAACTCCCGCACACACAATTGTGCTTCTTATCGTTACTTTTTAATTTAGTAGTTTTATTCTTTTTTCGTTCGGTTTCTAACGATTGTTCGGCCGTTCCATCTTTCTTGGCAAAGTCATTTGTTACCTCATCCGTGGTAAGCCTATCATTAATATTGTTATTCCAAGGACCGTTCTGTGAATCTTCTTCAATGTCGACATCGATGTCCTCGTCAGCAAGTTCGATCTTCAAGATGCTGTGGTGCTCACTATATTTCGATGATTCTAGAATTTCATATCGATCCTGTGACTCTTCTTGGCTAGAATCGTCAGAGATATCTGACGACGCGCCTGAATCCTTTAAACCGTTGAAATTTAACCTATCTTCATTCTCAGCATCTTTGCCAACAACCTCGTACGAATTGTTCTTTTTCTTTATTCTTATACTGATCCCGATCCCTGAGTCTCTGTCGGAACTACGCCGCGTGGCACTCTCAGTCGATGCATTCAATACATCTCCTTCGGTAGATAGCTCTAGCTCCTCATTCTGGAAATTACACTTCCCCTTATGGATGAACAATGTATGAGGATTACGAAATGCTCTTCCGCACGAGCAAGTAGTTTTGTCTTTACGATTATGCTTCATAGAAAACTTCTCCTTCTTATTCTGCTTGCGGACAATCGTATTTCCATTGGTGTCCTTCTGATTGCTCGTATCTTCCGACGACAGATCATTCGAATTTGCGGATGCCTTCGATTTCACATATAAGGGAGACTTCCAATAGTTACAATGAAATAAATGGAAATTCTCTTTTGTTTCCCCGCGTTCGTGGTGGGTGCGCATATGTCTGGCGTAACTCTTAAGCGAATAAATCCCAAGGCAAACTTCGCATTGGAACTCATCCGCTGCAGGCGTAGCCTGCACTGGGGAAGTATTCTTACTACAAGTTTCGTTCACTTTTTTAGAATCACCCGGAGATGACACGTTTGATCTCCGTTTCCTTTTTTTCTGACAGTGCGCAGAATCTTCCTCCTGAGTGGTTTCATCTTCTTTCGAACATTCGTTATTAACGTATATTTTTTCCAACTCCTTGATCTGAGAGATGGCAGACGTTTTCTCAATTTCTTTTAACATAAAATCCGGGGAATTTATTTTGTGGTAATCAGTTAAGTGCTTCTTTACGTCCTTCACGAACTGCTTGCACAGCACACACTGCGGCGAAGCCGCGTCATTGCGCAGAAAATGCGGTTTTTCGTTTGGTCTGAATTTTTTGGGTAACACTTCTTTCTCTTGCTCGTTCGTTACAGTTTTGCTGACAGCGGGATTCTTAGCTTCGCGCGCTAAAATACTTCTCCTTTTCCGTTGGGATTCAACATTTGGATTATCGGGCTCTGTTATCTGCGGTGGCACAGGTTCCAACAAAGCATCCGCACACAGTTTATTCTCATTCCTCTTTACAGGAATCTTTTCCAAAGAGCTTTTCTCTTTCGCAGCCTCGTTGCAACATTTCTCTTTATCGGTAGTATTCTTCCAGTTCAGTATGGTGTTGATACTCCTTTTCGGGGCTATATAAATGCCATGCACTCTTTCAGAATGATATCTCAGCGCACGATTATCAGTATACTGCCTCCCGCATGTCAGACAGTAATATAGTTTCTTCGTGGTTTTTACAGAAAACTTAAAATTTGGCAACGCGGCATTGTCATTGCCTAATACTGGCTGGTATTTAATGTACAGTGACGATGAGTTTATCTCTGGTGGTAATGTATCGATTGCGTCGTATGAATTTTTGTCACCTTGTACATTTTTTATTAACTTTAACGTCTCCCATATCTTGTCGCATCTTTCGAGCAAAACAATCGGATCTCTTACTTTATATGGTGTAGTAAAAGGAATTGGCGATGCCAGTAATTCCCCCTAAAATTCGAAAAAGTAAACGTAAAACATATGTTTAATGTTATTTGTTGTCATGTACATTTTAACAACAGATTCATTTTATTCAGTTTTTATTTCTATTAACATCAACTTCAACTGTGACAATATCTTATAAAATGTAATCATAGTAAATGTCTTATTCCATAAAGATATGTAAATAAAAACAACATATTATGTTTATAATATTACTTAAATTAAAAAACAAAAAAATTGTATGTGTTATTAAGTACACTGTGTAGTACGAAGATTTAAAATTCCCGCCATGAGTCAAGTGAAAAGTAAATCGGCTTTTCCTGCCTAATACCGTGAAGACATAAGCACAATTCACATGTATACAATGCATACATGTGTAATAATATAACATAAGAAATATACAAACATTATACAACCTAACATAATATAATTGTAGCCAAGTTATACTTACGTCGTTCGATACATTATCGTCTGTGTCAGACGAGCTGGGATAATAAGGCTCTACTTTCGGTATAGACACAGTGATGAATTGTGGGTTCTGTTGAAGTTGCTCCTGCGTTTGACCCTCGCCATTATCCAAAATTCCTTCAGCTGGGTACGCATTTCCAAACATTGTAATCAAAGGCGCGGAGGCCCTGGGCCTAAATCCAAGTTCAAGATCAGTATGTTCTGAAGGTAGCCGTGAGCAAAGTGTACGAAGCAAGTCGACATTTTGTTTTCCCTCTCCACTCCCTTCACGCCACATTTTCAGGACTTCTCCCTCCTCCCCGCGTCTTCTTTCCTTCACGCTACAAAGAGACTACAAACTGCCTGTCGGTAGGTAGCGTGACGCTACTAGCGTCTGTATGCCTCGACGCTGACTTGACTGGGGCTCAAGTGCACCCAAGACTATCTTTTAAGTCACGCTCTGTATTCACTACTGTACTGATCTAACTGGGCACTATCCCTGCGCGTTGCCGTCAACTGAACTTGGCGATTGCAATTCTTGAAGTAAATCCAGGCTTCTAAAGACCTAACGGTACTGATCATCCTACCTAGGTTGCAAGCGGCTAGGTATACGGACATCCCAACACCTAACAGGCAGCTACTTGTAGAAGTAGCTTGATACCTTCGAATAAAGAGGCTATTCTAAACCTTCGGACGCAATAAATAGCATTTGGCCAGGAAGACTTATTGTAGATGTCTAACACTGTAACTCTAATGAAAGCAAAAAATGTAAAAACGGGATATACTTATTCCGGGATCTCCTCAAGACTCTGGAATTAGCTACATGTACATAGCTGTCCTGAAATTATGCTGATAGGGTAGTCTGTTTCATGACTGTAGCCACGGATAAATTCGAAATCGGATTGAAACAACATATCGGTACATTGGGATGGAATTTGTAGCATTTATTGTAGTTTGAGGTTAGGTCTGGGTTAGATTCACAAGCTTTTGTTATGGATTATTTAAATGCTACAATGTGGTTGCTCAGTAGGGTTATGACAAGTAGCAATTGCAATGTTTAACCGAGGTATACTGTATGTATTCTTTCCGCATTAGGATTTGGTTACGCTTCTCACTCGTGAAAGTTACTTTCTCACGATTGCTGGTCCACGCAGATTTTCATCGATTCTACTTTGAATTCGTTCCAAATTCTGGTAGAACACGTTATGTAAGCCCCGATATTACTTTAGCATCACGCTGCAAGTCACTGGACAAAGCAACTTACTCCTACAACGGTGGGATGCCAATCGTGCCATCGATGGGTACGGATGTGTAACCCACAGTACGAGATATTCTGCTGCTATTGATATATGTACTTGTTTTCGTATCAAAGATTTATAAGTGGGTGAAATACGCACCAGCAGCTCGTTCCTTAATGTATCGCTCGTTCAAAATGCAAAGATAAGCATAAAGAAGAACATGAGCTACAGGCTTCAGCTAAGGTCCACCGTGGGTAACGTGGTTGGAACTTTCCACGCAATAATCATCGACTTAACAAGACCAATTTTTCGGTAGATTCTCATAGACGCTGTACTGAATAATCCCTAACACCACTCAACAATCTTAATTAACAAATCATAAATTGTTGCATATGAAAATATCCGCTACCCTACTGGTATGCGCTTTCAGACTCAAGGCTAACAAAGAACAAGGCTGAAGATTTTAGTATAGACATGATACTTTGTCTAATAACATTTCAAATTAGATACCTTCGATCGTATCAACGAAAATTTCATATCATTGCTAACGACGCAGCATATTGCCAACGACGACATCAGGCATATTGCTACATACAACGCTACTCTGACATCATTGGGATCCTATCAACACAGTTGCCTTAAATCTATTTTACATTTTTTATCAAGTGTTTAGGTCCTTTATAGGAAACACTGCAGGACTAACCACTATTTAGATAAGGAATGACGCATATTCTATGAAAGGGATCTTGTAAATATCTGTCCGTCACTGCGTCTAGTGTCATGTGACCCATCCCAATAAAACCCAACTGGGAAAGTCCATAGCGGACAATAGACAATATTCCTTGAGATTACCTGAGCAATAAGTTGATCTACATAAACAATGCCCACTACTAAACTGTACAATGATGCTAAACATGTAAAAATCCTGCACCATTCCCAACAAATCCACTCTTACACGCTGCGATGCAACTGTACTGCTAGCTCGCATCGCGTGAACGATAGGTTGCGTTGCGACGCCACGGCTGTGTCGTGAAAGTAGAGGTTTCTAACCTGTCTACAGTATGGAGAATCCCGCAAAAATACATAAATCTACGCAATTCCTAGCTCCTAGACCTATTCGGCATATTAATTACGCAGAAATACATTTACTTACGTTCGTTGTGACAGTGAGGTGAACGATCCGACTGAATCTCAGAGTCGGTGTACGTTCTTGGTATGCTGACTTTTCATGAATATGCGCACAATAACAAGTCTTATTACGTTACAATGCTGCTTGGTCGAAGGACAATCACTTGGAGGCTTGCTTCAACCCGGATTAAACCAACGGATCTTCAATAATCGAGATTCTGAAGAGAAATTCCGTGAGCGTGTCGCATCGGACGAATCCACTCCTACATGTGGCCGGAGTGTACATAGCTGCCCGCTTGCCCGCTAGCCCCAAGCAGTATCGAGGCTGCGTCTGGGCTTAATAGCCGGGAGTTTGCTCGATAACTTTCGTGGATGCTTCTCAAATAACAAATCTCTCGACAAACAGTAATAATTCGCATGAATTTGGGCTTATAGCTTCTAGCAAACCATGTATCCAATGTACAAATGTGCACCCGGATTGTACAGTAGGCGAGGTATAACGTTAGTACATGCCTAGCCTTCAATCCCCGTAAAAACGTCACCTACATCCTCCAAAGTAGGTTCAATGATATTAAGAGAGTGTACTTATTTCGACACTGTATCGATAGCAATTGATCTCGTATCTGTGCAACATAGTAGTCTACTTTGGGACACCCGGGAGTGCAAATGACGTGTTGAAAATAGCTCGGCAATCTACGTGCACCCGTAATTGCTTCATCCAACTGGCAACCCGCTGATCTTCGTGGAACAAGAGAACTATATCCCGAAAAATTCAGTCTCACAGTGTTTCCGGCAAGATCAATATATCTGCGTGGTGCGTATGCCTCTGCGACACTCGCGCTACGAGCAACATACTGCAACGACGATAATTTGCCGTTAAAATAGGGGATCAATGTAATAAATGCGACGAACATGTTGCTGGAGATTTATTTTACTTGTTGTTAAACTCGTACAACGTAGGAACCCCGCTACACTGAGAAGATTCTCAAGTGCTTAGCACAATCCAATAGCAGCTACATAGGTATACCCCGGCCAGTTCTGGTAGATGACACCAACGTCATTGTGGGTTTATGTATCAGCTTACACTTAATTTAATTAGTAGTAATCTATTCTAAATAGACGAGGTCTGGTGCATATCAGAAATTTCGTTATACAAATGCTTATACATACATATGCCGTTTTAGCCGTCCTGTTCAGGCCTGGGCGCGGGCTTCCCGCTAGAAGCCTGGGATGCACTTAATAAATAAAGTATGATGGATACATAGGCGGTTTTTTTTTATTTTTTTCTTGAATGTAGGGTCAGTAACAATCCTCGTTGGCTAGTTTGCAACGGCACACCTTAATCAACATTCAAACACTTCGGGATCGTAACCCAACTTCTAGCCATCTTTGCCAGGCAGATCACAAAAACCCTTATCCTACTACATGCGACAAAACAAATATATTATGACATACATCCAGGTAAGTAACATACCAATCGCGTCGAAGGTTCCCAACATAATGATGGTAAATATGTCCAGGCACTTGATCGATCCAAGTGCGCTTGCCAGCACCTTGAGATCAACAGATTATTCCTACTGGTACCTTACTCAGTACGAAATTGGAGCATAATGATGCACAACGAAATGGCAGGTACAATAAGACAAAGTACATGAAAAATTGTAATCACGGAAGCATCATGGAACAGCCTAGGCACGTTGATTGTAGCATTCACGAAGTGCCTACTTACATATGCCCATATTGAGTCACGTGACTAGCTTCAATAAGACGCTGGGAAATCATCTTTGGTCAAGTCTTAAGTTTATAGAGTTGAGCATTCTTTTTTGGAAGTCGCATTGTTTTCCAGGCTTGTACTCGGCAAGTGCCTATTATACCTTCGTTGTCACGTCGATTTTACTACATGACAATTTTATCATCGGAATCGGGATAGGCAAGGTCGCCATTGTTGAATAAGAGTATTGTGCGGCGTCTACTTGATTCCCGATAAAATTGTTGTTCTAACGAGCATTCGTTTCCGGCGGAATATATAAAAGGACACGAGCATTTCTTCACGCAGGTCAGTACTCGTGGAAAAAATGCAAGTTCTAGTCGTCTTTTTGCTGCTCGCTGGTTGCAGGCCTTCTGCATCGATTGGAGTTTACAGCCGAGGTGTTGCATTTCGTGATTATTAGTTTGGAGTTTCATTTGCAAGTTATATTTGCGACGACCCTCGCGTCGAAGGTTCCCACTTTTCAGTCACGCTTGCTAAGGGATACTTAGATTACATTACTTACACGCTACTATAACCCATGCATCACACTAATCACAGCCCCCTTCGCAGAGAGCAGTGGGTTACACTCGAATCTTCGGAGTGATGAATTCTTCCAGGCAATCGGAGATTGGTTTGGCCACCTAAAGAACCGAATTCACGACGGACTTTTTGGGCAAACGGTTACGACCACTCCATCGCCAATCACGCTTCCTTCGCCAATGGAAGTGTTGAATTTGGATAAATTCCAGTTGCAAAGGAGATTGAGAAATCGTGAATGGCTTCAGATCGATTTGTGTAAATATCGTCGAAACCATCTTATCTTTTTATCGCGACTGCGCGTTAGGCACTATTTCATCAGTGATCACGCGAGACTAATTCATTAACCGTTCTGAATGCTTCATAAAGGAATAAATGAATTAGAGATTTGTCAAGCAGTCTCGCCAACATTTTATTCGAACTTTACTCAGAATTCTTTGCCATTTATAGCTACTTTATCGTTCGATCCCGATCGTGATTGGGGATTCCGTGTTGGCAACTGGTACTTCATTCGGAAAGGATTTAAGGACTCCAATGGATTAGAGAGGAACAATTCAGATGAATCTGGTGCTACCCAAACTACCGTACAGCAGATTGATCGAACTGATGGAGGAACTCAAGGTACATTTACCAATACGAAGGATCCAGCAGCTACGGAGACATCCACCGTATCTACTACACCCGAGTTTACGGCGCAAACTGTGACTGACATAATGACACAGCAAACCGACGTGCAAGCCACGGATATTAGTACGCGAATCGATTCATCTGAAGGATTCTCGCCGCAAACAGAAAAGTTAATGGAGGATAACGAAAGAAGTAATGGCGGCTTCGCTCGTAAAGGATCTGTGGAAGTATTAATGGGATGATAATTAATAAATAATGATGATATCGTATAATTTCATCGAAACTTGTGATTTTATTAAACTTTTCTGCATGTCTGGAAAACATTTTCAGTTTTTGTATCAAAATAAACAGTTTCGCTGTGCGAACCCGTATCAACCAGAGGTGTAGACAAAAGAAGGAGAGTACAGCAATGGTTGTTCTGTTTTTTTTTTTTTTTTCATCAAGAAGAGTACACGTTTATTTCCGTAAAACTTATCATAATCATCATTCGGTGGTAATAAATTATTATCATAATTTTTACGTGGATGTTAAACAAATCGCGGCCTTCATGACGTCTTGTGGTTTTACTGCAACGTAAGAGAGAGAAAAAGAAATGTCAGTGAGATACTTAATTTTTAACACGAATTGGTGCTACACTCTGCATGCCCAAAAGTATCGGACCTAACTATAAGCCAAATACGATAGAACAAACGCGTAAGATGTGAAGTAAGGAAGCTATGATACAAGCGAAGTACGCTTGTCCCATTTGAAGATGGCAGAATTAGTTGAGGGATTTCAGGCTCCAAAGTGAAGAATGACCTTTAATGTTAATACTACACGTGATTCACAGATTAAGGAATTACATCCTACATAGATTAATGAATGTTAATGAAAATCGTAATACATGATCTTGTGTATCAACGACCCTTTTTTACTCCAGAAGAACGAATAAGTTGCGTGCGCGAGAAATGTTACAATAAGCGAAGAATTATACATCAAGAGAACTAAACTACATGCTTCGTGTTATATAAAGCTCACAGTGCGAGATAGATGGAATTAAAGCAAGAGGAAAGGAAAAGCAAGGAGGAATATTGCAAACAGGGGATAGAAACTTAGAAGTTTGCATGCTGACCATGTATGAGCATCATAATTAAGTTCCCTCTTGAGGTTCGTAGTACAAATGATGAGCATTTGTCTACTTCCTTCCCTAGAATGTAAATAAAAAGCGTATACGACCGCATTGCATGCAGACGAAAATTATATACATAAAATAGAATCCATGTTATGTAAGATCTAATAAATCGTATTATTTTCATTTACATATCCAGTTAGTGTTTCAAAACTCCCTTTTGCCATTGTTTAAACTAACTAGCTGCCATTGGACATATTCATCCAGACTTTGGAACTTAAGTAATTTCAAAGGTATCGATTGAATTTATTCGAATGGTTTTAATATCGAAAGTGTTAAAAACAAAATACTGGATATGTTGTTTAACCCTTTCGGTACGGCGGAAGTTGGCTACAAAGTACTACTCCAGGACCGATCATGATGTAGTTAGGAAATCAGTAACAAAACTGTGCTATCAAATTGTTTCAAAAATATTCTCGACCTTACGTGCAAGGATCACGAATAAATGGATATCGATAACTTAGAGAACACAAATCATACATAGCAAAAGAGTACTTGGTATACTTTTTATAACTGATGGTAGAGACACGGAAATATCGTAGAATTAACCAGGCATTGAAGTAAATATTCTGAACGTCGAGATAAGGGCTTTTTAAGGAAAGAAATACACGAAGATCAATTTCACTACAATAGTAATTGAGAATCGGCTGCATGGGAATACTAGGTAGCCAGCGACTACAATCAACCCTTGTAACGTAAGGGTTAAAATTATTAACGAAAGCAAATGCACCTATAAGTAATAAACAATAAAATATAAGTTTAAAGCACGGCTAGTTTTATATTTTCCATTGCCACTGGCACGCTGTAAATAATTTAGGAAGTCCCTTCGACATTTCCAATGCACAGTACATTCAAAATTTATGAATCCATAAACATATGTAAGTTATAATAATAGATCGAAATTTTACAGACAAAAAATGCTTGAAAAAGCCACCACCAACGAACGATGAACAGGTAACCCATTACCAAATTATTAATAAGTAAATGAATAGAAAAAAATTTCATATACATTTCAGGCTATCACATTTAAGCGACATTTGAATCTCAAAAGCGGACGATATTTTCATACCTTTTTAGACGCAGCTCCTACTTTACTCTTCTTCGTACCCCTAACTTTCTTCATCCTGTTTTTACGTTCCTTACGCTGTTTCCTAGTTTGCTTTTGTTTCTCGAATAGTCCATGCCTCGCTAACCTATATTTAGGTTCGAACTTCTTCGCGAAGTCCAGTGTGTCGTAGACCAACGCGAATCCAGTGGATTTACCACCACCGAAGTTGGTTTGAAAACCAAACACAAAAACTACATCGGGTGTGACTTTGTACATTTTGGCTAGTTTCTCACGAATTTCCGTTTTACGGACTGACGGATGGCCAGGATGGAAAACATCTACGACCTGTAACATAAAGTTGGCGTCTCGCGATTAGAACACGCGAACGGAACTGTAATAGATAGTATAAGTCTAACGAAAATAAAGCAGCTTATGCAAATACGTACCATTTGTTTTCGACATAGCAGCCGATTGCTCATAAACTTCCTGGTTCGGATCGTAACAGCACCCTCCGTCTGTAACAAAAGATGATAACACAATTTCAAGGTTATGTTTTTTGTAACGATCTTATTTGGGATAAGTACATCGGTTCAAGTAACAGTATTTAAAAATGGATAAGAATAACGAGTGTGAGAATTGAATTCGTGCGGGCAGATAAAATGCTCCTAATTACATTTTCAGTGACATGTTAATAGCGTGTATACCGTTGTCTGGAACACTCATGTCATAATAATATGAACATTAAATGTCGATGGAAACATTGTTTGCAAATTATATTTATAAAGGTCAAATAAGGGCACATCATTAAGAAGGTTTCACATAAATATTGTATATTTTTCTCAAAGATTAATCATCAGTTTTAGGATACAAAGTACGTACCATTTTGCTTGATTATCGTACCGCCAGCAAAAGGACAGTTGCGGAAGTGTGCAGCGCTATCTGCAGCGAAGTTTTGAACCACGATTAATGTCCCTACGTATTAAACACGAATTTCGATTTATTTTTATTTGCACGTTAATTCTATATAACCTTGTTAGTAAAAGGAATTACATAATGTGCATAGACACTAAAGGGAATACAATATTATTTCTGTTTCATGTTATATCGAACGAACTATTTCCACACCGCTTCCTATGTAGGGATTTTAAGCATACAGACAAGAAATCATTGTTATTACTCAAAATTTGACTTGAAAAGTAGGACATAATCGGTTTAAAATAAGGCAATTATGAAAATAAATCATTCGTTCAATTCAGGCTTTCAATACATTCGTATTCGTAGAGTAAATAGTGCGTTATGGTAAATGAAACAAATGTGGACAATTTTGTGGATTTTCCACTGTATTCTTAATAAGATTATTTTCGGACGTTAATACATCGCGATAAATAAGAAATTACGACTAGCACTAAAGTGTAATTGTATCGTATCATACATATTTATCAATGCCTTTGTTCTTCTACAGAAACAAATGCGAGCCACGTATTATCGACGGTGCAGAGGCGCATGAAATTTGAGATTTCGAGGAAGACCGTAAAGCCATTTGGCGCTGGTCGCAGTGCTGCATTTATCTGATTGGTTCCCTTTCGAGCAACGTCCATTATTCTTCTAGGAAGTTTCGAGAACGGGTAAGAGCAGTAATATTGGTGAGAGTTCTATGCGCTTACAACAGTTCGTCAAATACTATTACGTGGAGCAAGACGAGCGTTCACAGCACGCGGACATTTCTCGCGAGCGGTTTCCTTTCTGCTGATACAGGTGAGAATTAGACGGCAATAATCGCGATTACGGTGACTAGTTCTGCAAAAATATGCGCAGACGAATAGAGGTTTCGTCGTTGAATCGTACGATCGATCGCGAGGCTCGTGAATTTTTCTCGGGATAGGAATTCGCGTAGCGTTAACGCAGAGGCACGTTACGATAGAACATTTGTAGGTATCGTGGAATAATTAGCGCAACTTTAACGTAGCATTGCCGATTCTCGAACTTCAAGTGGACATTTGAAGGTTGAATAATAGTTCTATTTGCGCCTAAGCATATTGAATATTACGAAATACGCAACAACCAGTGTTATCGTACCATAGGAACTTGTGCTCGTCCGTGACTCGCACTTTAACGTTGAAAAATGGTGGATGATTCCTATTGCCCTGCTCGTGTCAATACGAAACGTGGTGAAGTTGCAGATTATATCTGTCACTTGGTTGCTAATAAATTACAGCGATTGCAGTAGTTATATTTCTCGTAGATAACAAATTATAGGCCAATATTAATTTTTAATTCGATAAAGTCATTGTTTTTCCTACTTCTTTGCACTTTTTTTGCATATGATTTTTAACCGGCAGTCAAGCCTTCGATGTGTATACGTACGACGTATTCATATATATATATATATCTATATGCGTGTTCGTCAGCAGCAGAAAGATCTAGAAAGTGTGGCGTTCTTTGTCCATCACACGATGAACACTACGCTACACTGAAACCACGTTTTAGTTCTCTCTCGGTGTCAGTTAATTATATTTTACCGTCTCAAACTGAATCCCGTCGCCATTTTGAAACCGAAGCGCACATGGATATGATTTATTAGATTTTTCCAAAAGCTTATCACTAATTCGTTTTACAACACTATACATCGATTAAGAAATTTCATTTAAGCCGAATGTCATCAAAGAACATTGCATTCGCAATGATTTCTAATCTTATGCCATTAACTTTTAATCATGTGATTATTAAAATTCGAAATTTCAAGTTCAAGGTCATGGCATGCAGTTTCGTTTCGAACAAATATATGAAACACGCACAAATTTTTGCGATTTCCAAATACCTAATACGAACTTTTTGGATTTTTTTTTAGAATGCACCTAGTATAATGTTCAATGCAGTTTTAATTTGATATCGAACTTCTGCCCAGGTTCGGAAAAAAAAGAACGTCGTTACTTTATGAATTTCAAATTACACATACAGTGCCGTTTGCTTAATCGCTTCGTCGCATACGTACTCGTCGAATTACCAAGTCAAAAAGTGATTCTTCCGTCACATATCGCGTTTCGGTTTGTTATCGAATTAATTTTTTCGGAGAATAATTCTTCTGGCTGATATAATAAAATAAAATCTCAATTTTGTCGCAGCACATACATCTTTTCTTTTAACAGACTTTCGTTCGCTTAAAGTGTTTAAGCACGTACAAAAATGTCACATACATTGTTTGTTTTTGACAACCTGGAATATTAAATTGTATATACCAAAGTTGTGTTAACGGTTCAGTGTATTATAATTGTACTTTTGTTTTGTAATGTAATCGTTCCCTTGAAATAAAGATAGAGTATATAGTTCTTCGATACATTCACGATTGTTAATGCTTTGTTATTTACCGTTGTACAGTAGGTTTAACCAGTAAGTATTTGTATAATAGAAAGTTAAAGAATGTATATTTAGTCGTTAATGAATCACCCCTTGATCGTTACTATTAGATTCGACTGCTTCTATTAAAACTCTATTTTGCACCACGATTCATATCCATAATGTATTTCTTTAATTTTATTATCATTAGCAGGAGCAGTGCCAGTGTAACATTTCCAAATCAGTTCGATCGGCGAAGAATAAGGCCCCAAAAAAATGGTGAAGGAGACAACATTTTATGACGTGCTTGGTGTGAAACCTGGATGTACTCCGGAAGATTTGAAGAAGGCATACAGAAAACTCGCTCTTAAGTACCACCCAGACAAGAACCCCGATGAAGGAGAAAGAGTTAGTAATACTTTCTATTTAACAACACTGTATTAATTCTTATTCAAGCTTAATTACGAAACGCTACTTTCCGTTACAGTTTAAACAAATCTCACAAGCGTACGAAGTGTTATCGAATCCAGAAAAGAAGCGAATTTACGACCAGGGTGGGGAACAAGCTTTGAAAGAAGGCGGAGGAGGATCCAATATATTCTCTTCGCCGATGGACATCTTTGACATGTTCTTTGGCGGAGGTTTCAGCGGAAGGAACAGAAGGAGAGAACGCAAAGGCCAAGATGTTATGCATCAATTGTCCGTCTCATTGGAGGAGCTGTACAAGGGCACTGTTCGTAAACTAGCTTTGCAAAAGAACGTTATCTGCGATAAATGCGAAGGTATCGGCGGGAAGAAGGGTTCCGTAGAGCAATGTTCGACGTGCCACGGAACCGGTATGCAAGTTCAAATACAGCAGCTAGGGCCGGGAATGCTGCAGCATCTGCAGACTATGTGCTCGGACTGCAAAGGCCAAGGGGAGCGTATAAACCCACGCGACCGATGTAAACAATGTTGCGGCAGGAAGACCATTAGAGATAGAAAAATTTTGGAAGTTCGCGTAGACCCAGGTATGGTAGATGGGCAGAGGATCGTTTTCGGCGGAGAAGGTGATCAGGAGCCGGACTACGAGCCAGGCGACATCGTCATTCTTTTGGAAGAGAAGGAACACGAAGTCTTCAAGTTGGTATTCTAACGATCGGTATTATTAAACGATGCGTTACGTCGACCGTGCTTTATTTATTAATCGTAATACCATTTTAGGCGTACGCGCAACGATTTAATCATGAGGCTGCAGCTAGAACTCGTAGAAGCTTTATGCGGCTTCCAGAGAGTTATTCGCACTTTGGACGAGCGAGATTTAGTTATAACCTCGCTTCCCGGGAATGTTACGAAGCACGGAGATCTGAAGTACATTCAGAACGAGGGGATGCCGATTTACAAAGATCCGTTCTCACGCGGCAGACTTATTATTCAATTCGTAGTGAATTTCCCGAAAACTATCAACCCGTCTGTTGTACCAGCACTTGAACAGTGTCTACCTCCGAAGGAGGTGTTTGTAATTCCAGTAGGAGCCGAGGAATGTTCACTCACAGACTTAGATCCGGAACAGGAAGCGAGGCGAAGAGACCAACGACAAGCGTATGAAGAGGACGAAGGAGGCCCCTCGCGAGTCCAATGTGCCACACATTAATTCGATTGCATTAATGTCAATAAATATGGTCATTCTTTCATTTTAAACTTTTGTCCCATATTCGCTCGATTCTGAATCACATATACCAACAGAAGGACGAACAAATGCGGACGTATAGAGGAAAGTTCTTCGAGACGAATGATAAGAATCAGAGGAATACGTCTAGGTATGTGCACGATCGTGAAATACCATTCAAGAATCGTCGATGATTCTTAACGCAAAGATCACACACAGAGATAACTGAAATTGCAAAGAGAAAGACCCGCCGACCCTCTTTGACGACGACACACATTTATCACCGCTCCTGAATGAAACTATAAATTCTGGTGAAAATTAGTAACCCGATCACAATTAGTGAATCGCTTGCTGTAGAAAAATATTTAAAAAAAAAAAAGAAAAAAAAGATGTACTTATCATTAAACAGAGTGATAAGGAATGGTGAACATACACGTCTAACGTAACACCGCGTAACGTTAGTAGCAAACGCAAAACATAATCAACTGTATCATGTAACGCTGAACATTCAGATTACCTTCTCGACTATTCGTGAAATTATTTCTTTGTAATTAATGATTAGCGGTTTTCGACACTGACATGCGCATATTGAATGCTAGATAATAAAGTTAGACAGTGGAACGAAACGACTAGTATCTCGTCTATATTCATGATGCCCTGAAATTCTTTACAAAAATAGTTGGATCACACGAGCATTCTCGTCGCGACGAAGAAAATTAAAAACTGGATACATTTCTTTGTCGTCTTCATTACGAATCTCGAAGTTACTTTAACATTTTTTTTTTTCAAGTGGGACGTTATTCCTTTACACGTAGCATTTAGTTTCTGTTTAAGTGGCTTTCGTATATTGGTATATGACGATATTAACTAAATTGTTTAAAATTTATGTTCGATAGTACAATATATGAAGAAAAACCGTGGTTCCTGTGTGTGCATGTATGATGTGTGTGCGTGTGTGGGTGGACTGTTACGCGTATTCAGAAATATTGTTTTATCGTACGAAAAGGAATAAGGTTCCAGTATTCACTTGCAATACTGAACTCAAAGGTAATACATGATTTTCCGGAAATTCTATTCTTTGATGTTCACAAGAGGCTACATTTGTATGTCATCCCGGAATGAACGTGCGTTTCGTTTGTTACGGATCAAATAATATGCCCGAAGAAAATGTCCATTTTAATGATCTAAGTCTGTACCGCATTAAATTAAATACGCCTTCAACACATTCGCATAATTTACCGTATACAAGGTCATGTAATCGTCCGCAATAATTATAGCGAATTTCAATAGACGTATATTGTAATCTTATTTATTATAGATAAATTGGTGATTGATTAGTACTTTTTTAAATCGTTTCAAATAAATTGGAAGTATAATGTCAAGTATGTCCAAAAAAAAAAAGTATGTTTCGTAGTTGCACCTTTGGTCCTTTAGGTTCGTCACTTAAAGTATTCGTTACAGGGAAGTAAATTGCCTTAAATTCTTGGAGCTTCGAACACAATTATGCGCAGAATTTCGTTGAATAATCGCCCGTGGTCGTAACGGTATTTTATATCGGAGGCTGGAATGCATATATGAAATTGAAAAGGGGGATTCATCACGGTGCATATAAAGTTAAACCAAACGCACGCACACAGGCGCGTTAAGTGCCGTTCATGAGAGGTAACAATGTTAACGCGCCTTTGAGTTACGTGGGATAGCCTAACGATGGCGATATAATCGCGGCGAGGGTCGATGTTTTTGTAACGTGACTATAGACGAGTGGCCGAAAGCCAGCCGTCGAGATGCCGCAAAGGTTTCTGGGTATGCGGAGGGAGCCATATTTTTCCAATATCAGTTACGCGAAAACAGCGTACGCACAGCATCTGCGGAATGGAATTACGTTCAGTGGCCTGCGCGGTGTCCGTGTCTCACGAGGGAAAGTGACCAACGAAGCAGACGACAAGGGATCGGTGCGAGAAGTCGAGGCGGTCGTTCTAATTGGAGAATAATAAAGCGTGCGCGTTTCCACGCGATATCCAGAGAGGCGAAGTTCGGTGAAAACGATGAGAGCGGCCCGCGCAGGTGTTCGAGTCGAGAAGAGGGTTAGTTAACTTAACCCGAGTTCGTAACCGCGACCGGTGGTAGTGGTGGTAGTACTAGTGGTGGTGGTGGTGGCAGTGGCGGCGGTGGTGGTGGTGCTACTGCTGCTGTGACGATGACACAGCGTCATAACACGACGTACGTCCGTCCGTGCGATTTAACGCGAATTGTTACGGCGGTATAAAGTGTTTTTTTCGTACCGAGAGTGTGCATTCGCGCCATTACCGATCGAGCGAGCGGCGGCTCGCTCTCACGATATTAACCTGTGCGTATATAATCAGTGTCGAATGGAGATGGCTTTCTTGTATAGTGTGTGAACGGAAGATTCGGAGCAGCGTATACATAATATATATGTGTATATATATATATATTTTTTTTAGTGACAGTGGCTCACGATGACATAATTGAGTGCCATTTATCGTTCCTTTTTTTCGTCGAAAAGTGAGTGCGTATATGTGAAACGGAGTAATCGGGACTGCGACCGCGAACAACGCGACGGGACCGTGGCAATGACACAACGACCTCAGCGTTGACTTTCTAACGTTAAACGGTTT
Source organism: Andrena hattorfiana (assembly GCA_944738655.2). Lineage (NCBI taxonomy): Eukaryota > Metazoa > Arthropoda > Insecta > Hymenoptera > Andrenidae > Andrena > Andrena hattorfiana. The sequence continues at coordinate 1,807,879 of OX122894.2, forward strand.
CTCGTTCACCCAGCGTTGCGTTTCTATCATCGTCAAAGTCGACGCGGAGTCGTCGCTCGCCGGCATTCGCTACGTTTTGGAAAGTTCCGTAACTCGTGACGCTGTTCCGCCGTGTACCGTGCACGCGTCACGAGTAACAGCGTGCTCGAGACTAGGTTAGCTTAATGCTTGGCCCCATTGTGTTGTTTCGACGCGGCTGGATCGACGAGCGAGACAAATGGGTGAGCTGTCGCTTTGTGAATCGACCTTGCGAATAACGGCGGAGGCGTAATTTCCTAATAAACAATGTTACTCGTCTACTACGCATCGAGCCGGCGCGGAGCATGAAAATTTCAAGGGAGCGCTTTGACCTTGGCGTTCATACTGTCATAAATCTCGCCGAGTTTATTCACGAAAGTATGATTTGTGGATACGCGACGATCGAGTACTCCGTTACGAAATGCTGTTTTATGAAAGAGATCTCTGGACCGGTGTAACGATATTCAAAGGGTGAACAATTTTTATTCGAAAACGAGCACATCGCCGATAAGACGAAGGGCCCACTTTTGTTTCTCCTCGGTTCCAAGAAGAATTATACTAATATGATTTCCGATGCGTCGGAATTTGAAAGAGCCCCAACGAGACCGCTACGGCGATAGAATGCTCCGGATCGGAGCAGAGAGGTTAGACGGGCATTGACCGGTGAATAGCGCGTGGCTGTCGTCCCGGCACACTCCAATTTCAAAATCTTGGCACCGCGATCGTGAGCGGGCGGTCCAGCTGCGAAATAAGCGTTCCGCGGGCGTGTATGCGCGACCTTAGAATTTTCAACGCGACCAGCAGCGAAGAAGATCGAAAGAAGAACAGTAGCCGGTCGGTGAACTATCCATTTGGCATGCCGTGCGCCGCGGCGAGGCCGAGGATGTCGAGCGACGAGAACGTGCACGGCAGCTGCAACATTTCAAGCGTCAGTGAGCGTGCGTGGCCAGGAAGAAGGACCGAGAGAACGTAGTGGGTTTACGAGGGTGCCAGGCGAGTGATCGTTCCCGTTTACGGAGGATGCGGCAGGACCTCGAGGTACCTCCACGTAGGCGTACTACCTGCGTTCCAGTGATGTCGGTGTCGGGGTTACCTGCAGCGCTGCTGGACCTGGACCATGGCCGGCAAGCCTGAGCAGCCGTCCACGCACCCTGCTCCCCCGAATCACGGTCATCTTCATCAACATCAATATCACCATAATCACCAGCACCAGCAGCAGCAGCAGCAACAGCAATCGCAGCAGCAACAACAGCAACAGCAGCAAGAGCAACAGCAGCCACGACCTCAGCACGCGCAGGGGATTCAGCAGAATAGCGTTCTAGTCTACGTATCGGGGGAGAATTTTGCGTACGCGACGGCGGTCGGTCAGAATGCCGCCGCCGCTGCTGCTGCTGCTGCTGCGACCGCAGTCGGCTATCAGTCTCCGCAGCAAGCGACGTACGCCGGCATTCTGCCGCCGCAGGTGGCGACGGCGGCGGCGACGTTTCCCGCCAAAACCGCCATATACTGTAACGATAACAACGGCGCCGTCGGGGGCACCGCCAACAACTGTTGCCGGCTGAAGCCTCTCGAGTACGTGCCCGCCGATGGGGACGCGAGCCGGACCACGCGATCCATGCCCGCGGCCAACGCCGAGGACGAGGAGGATTACGGGACGATCGTCTCTAACAACGGTTTACTGTACAGGCAACAAGCGAGCGTCGTGCAAGCGACCAGCACCACGTCCGCGGCCACGACGATGACGTGCGTGGTGTCTGCCGCGTGCGACAACAAGAGCGGAGCCAGCCGAGGCTCTATGGACAACGACCCCGTTAATACCGAGAGCCTCGCTACGAGCAACGTCGACCCGATCGGCAGGGTGAACGGCGTCGAGATGCTACCTAACAAATTGTTCCCGTCGAGAATCCACGGTGACATGTATCCGTCGGGGGCCAGACTCGCGGACGGTTATAACGGTAGCGGTAGAATCGCGCCGGGGAACCCGGGGGAGGGTTGCGTCGGCCTTCTCAGCGACGACGGTGCCTGCGTCGCGTACGTGCGACAGGCGAATGAGCCGTCGCTGGCGTCCGCGAGTGTTTTTCAAGGCGACGGTGTCGAGCAGCGCGTCAATATGGAGGAGAAGAGCCGGCAGCAGGACGCTTACGAGAATCAGGCCGGCTCTTCCCTTTCCTCGTCCTCCTCCACGTCGAGCGTCGGTGTCAGTGGCGGCGGTAGTGTTGTTGTTGTTGTTGGCAATGGCGGTAGCAGCGGCGCGGCCAGCTGCGACTCTGTCCGCTCCGATACCGGTGAATCGTCCACGTACAGCAGCCTGAGCAGTCCCGAGAGTCAAAGTCAATCCGCGCACGACGGTCTGCCCACCGTCGCGACGGTTAACGGCAGCGGCGGTCTTTGCGCGCAGCAGGCTGCGCGTCAGCCGCCGTTGTCGTGCATCAACAACCCTAACAACAATGACAATACCGCCCAGCAGAATGTAGTGCTGACGATGAACGGTAACGCGGTGGTCGCGCAACAGCAACAACAACAACAACAGGCAATTACGGTGCCACGTGGTTGGAAAAGGATATGCACCAACGGGGTCATCATTTATATCAGGTAAGCCACGTTTACCTCCTTTGACCTTGTGCGTTCCTCACTCCTCTTACAGTTTACGATGTATTCGTTTATTTTTCTTTGTACTGGTACTTTAACGACTCGAGCCGTAACTCTAAATTTATCTAGAGTAGAGAACGATTGTATTTTGTTTTGCTTCCATTTATGCAACTGCTCTTTCATTACTGGTAAACGAGGATGGATTGGGTATCATCGATGACCTGGTTTTCGGAGTAAAAAGAGGGTTTCATGTAATTGAGCATAACGGTATACAATGCATTTTGTTGGCATGTAATTTTGTATAAATTGTTGAAGCTTTAAATCAACAGTTTTCGCGACAGTACTTCCTTAATTGTTAGCGAGAATTTATATACCACGGATGTGTCTGCTTTAAGTTAAAGCGAGAAAAATCGTCTGCTGCGTGTGATTTTTTAGAAAATGGCCAAGACGATTGTAGAGCAAAAGGGTGGGTATCCAGTACCGTGTAATCCAGAATTGACTTAGCCAAGGGGTTTATCTTAATGGTTTGCGGGTTAGTAGCATCGATCCGCAGTTAAACGCTCCTGCTGGAACTTTAATTTCGCTAATGGAATTAAACTGCGTCCAGTTCAGAGTAAATAAGATTAGCGGAGGGACTGAGTAAATTAGGATAAAAACCGGGAGACAGTGCCCACGCGAGATTCTCCCCCTGTGACGGCGGGAAAATTCTAGGAAAATGGCATCGTTATTCAAAAAAACGACTTGCGTTCGTTCTGATAACAAAGCTTCGGGGGCGGGATGTAACAAGCGCGCCAGAGAGTTTCATCACCTAAGCGCAGACACTCGGCTGTTCTCAGAGATCTTAAAAAGGTTTTGTCCCCTTTTCCATCCTTTGTAATCTCTCCCGACGTTCGACTAAAAAACACGAATTTTCTGGGAGCGGAGGCCCTCCGTTGAACGGCCCCACCCTTCCCCGTCGTCATCCAGCACGTGGAAAGCGAAGGCGCCTTCCTTCTAACCCCTCATTGTACTTTTATGGTTCTTTTCAAAGTCCGTTCGAGGGTCACTTTCATCTTTTCCACCGCGCCTTTTTTACGGCTGTCTCTGCCAAGATGCCACGCATCCTCTATTTCCTTCCGCTCCCTCCATTGCCTTTTTAAGGGAACATTTGTCTCGACCAAACGATAAGTGTAGGACTTAAATGATTGAATTCTCCAGCCGACACAGATGGTAAAGGTAGCTTATGATAAATAACTTCCACCGCATAATTCATTCGCAGGGTACAAAAAGCTAACAGCGGTGTTTAATTAGAGCAACATTCTAGAGGCAAAAGTTGTTTTATGGACGACTCTGATTGTCCCAGAAAATCCCCGAGTGGACGCAAGAGTCGCATAGTGGGAGAAACGCGAGGGAACAGTCTCGAGGATTCACCTTCCCCAGGGAGGATGACTTGCCAGGCGTCGGGGTCGGGGCCCTGGCAGCCGCGCGACGTGATTTTACACGGATCACGCGGGATCAGCTGTGACGGAGATACATCCACCTTTGTGTCGAACGAGGGAAGTCGACTCCTCGTGGTCCTCGGCGTGGCGCAAAGGGGCAACGCCTCGTGGCGTAATCGTGCCCCGGCAGAAGAAGTCTGACCTGGTCTGTCCCAAACCTCGTTAAAACGATCCTTCCTGGGCTGGCAAGAGTCACGGTTTAAATGACGTTTAAAGGGCTCCGACAAACAATGCTGCCTGCAACTGACCGTGCACCCCCATGGTCCTTTTCGGCCGAATCCACGGGGCACATGGTCACTCTCGTTTCTCCTTTCTTCTTTTTTTTTTTACCTTTTTTTTTCGTTTCCTCGTGAAACGGATTCGAGGGCACGGACGGTCTCTGGTACCGACCGTTTCGGTTTAACGAATGTCGCACGGGGGAGGGGAAAGAAATTGTCTGCTGCGAGCGTGGGAGAGGAGGAAGACGAAGGTCGAGCCATATGGTTTAAAAAAAGTCACACGCACGGCACCGAGGTCCTCCCGGAGGCGGTGGTATAAATTACTCGCGCGAAACGAAAGCGACCGAGGGTTTTGACGCGCGCTCCAAAATTCTGATACGTTCGACAAATAGTTTTTGTCTGGCGGGGATACATCGGCGATGTATCTTGGCCGCGGGCAAGGATTCCTTCAAAGATTCTTAGGCTTCAGCATCCGCTGTCCAAGGCGATATATGGCGGGACAGATTCTCACATCGACTCGTGTACAGGAAGCGATGGAATGGTCGGAAGGAAGAGGGGGGTGTATAGGAAGGGAAAAGGAATTTCGTTGAACCACGGTGTTCGTGCGATCATTGATTTACGATGGTACGTCGTAAATACCGCCGGGTGATGTACGACCATGCCTCCCCCCCTCACCACTGCTCCCCCCTCGCCCTCCCTTATCCTTCACCCCCTACGTACCTTCCCCTGTCTTCCCCCCGCAAGTTTCTTCCTCGCTCTTCTTTCGCCTTCGCCACCGACGTTCCCTTTACGGACCTCTTCTTGATTTATAATACCTACGGGCCCGTTGTCTCTCTTCCTTCTCTCTTCTCGCGCATACCTTCTAGGTGTCCAGGCTTCGTTTCCCTAACCTTCTCCCTTCTGTCGTCCACCGTCGTTGGCCATATCAAACGAGGGTCCACCTTCCTTTCGTCTGCTTATTTTCTCCTTCTCATTCCGAGTTCCATCTACCACCCACTACTCACGGCGAAATGGTAACTGCCGCGAACAAAGGCTGCTGGGAAGGAGCTTGTGGCTTCCTATAGGATGCTCAATACCGGTTCACTCTTTGACGTTGCATCCGAAGGGTGTAGAAAGTAAAAAGTCAGTGTCATTGAATTTTGTAATGCTTAGAGTTTAGTCTATGTTTTTAATAATATTTCGCAGAGTTCAGTCCGCGACTGGAGCGTAAGTCGTCAATTCTGTTGTCTCTTTTTGTTGCACGCGTTTGGAATGATTTATGCATACGCGTTTCCTTGGGCACGTTACGCTTTATCGTCTATCGCTGGACTTTTGAGTGGAAAAATGAATGCCTTGTTTACGAAAGACTCTCGACCTTAGAGAAGCAAATCCAAGGCGAGCAAGCTGACGGCGAAGGGTGAGGAGATTAATAACAACGATGTGTTCGCTCGCGCATTCCCGCGATCGCTCGAAGACGAACTGTGCGAACATTTCGACCCGTTAGACCAACGTTTCGGCGTGTTTACTTTTAATGTAAATCTATTTAAATTCATGCCGCCGCGACGCAATCTGCGAGATTCATAGATACTTGGAATCGCAATTATTTCCGCCGGGGCACTTTGAATATTCATCGGAATACTTGCTTTGCATAGTGACAGTGTTAAGTGCCACCATGAAATTTGTAATTGCTCCAGGGCGAGGAGATAATTCCCCGCGCGTTTCTATTCCATAGACACAAAATGCGTTTAACACCATCTTAAAAAGTAGGTCTTCCTATACGCGACTGGACGCAAGATCAAGAAATTCAAAGTCGATTTCCGCGAAAACGAAGCGCAATATCGAAAAATTTTAATCCTTTTTCCCGACTTATTTACTTGTTACGAGTTGAAAAGAAATAGTAACTTTTTTTGGTATCGCGCTTCATTCTCGAGAATATCGACTTTCAATTTCTTGATGCTGCGTCTAGACGCGTATAGGAAAACATACCTACCTTTACGCGATTCAATTCTGCTTACATCGCGTCCCGTTTGCTACAGCTGATCCCATTTCGACCAGGCAGACACTTTATATAAATTGAGCACCCCATTATCCTATTCAGAAGTTTCGGCTACCATTCCAGTCTTATATTTAAGTCGCACGAAAACGGCGACGCTTTCGACTACCTTGAGATGCAATTGGATGCCTACAGAGCTTCCTGCATGCAGGAAACTGGCATCTTATTAACATCCGCGAAAGGATGATTGTCTGTGAGTCATCTGGTGGTAATCGCCGCGCGGAAATTTAAGGCCTACCAATATATCATCCGTTGTGTACCGCGAGTACCGCTAAATGGCCACAGAGAGCAATCATCTCGCAGATATTAGTAAGCCTCCAGGCGCAGGACACTCCAATCTTCCTGCACGCAGGAAACTTCAGTTTCTAATGGAATACTTTCCCGTTGCTGTTTCTTCCTCCACTTTCTAACAAAGCTGGCGTCGCAGCCAGAAGTTCGGATCTTCGGTAGCCGAAAGATTAGATGATAAAACTACTATTCGAGGCAGGATCGCGATAAACAACCAAACACTTAACAATTAGCGGAATCATATTTTACCGCGTTCCCGAGCGTCCGTGCGCGATTATCGATCCGGCGGATCGCGCGCTCATTTGTAATACAAACAGCCCGGAGGCTGGCTAGGAAAAGTGAGCTGCGTCGTAAAATCAGTGAGGAATGAATCGAAGGCGAGACAGCGGAGGCAGGCCTTACGCGTCGAAGAAAAATTAAGGCTACGGGCACGGGCGATTAGATCGCGGGTACTGGAACGGTAGATTGGGACGCGGCGGAGGCGAGGACGGTGGGTCAGGAGGGCCCCGGTGGCCACGGAAGTGGCGAGAACGGGGGTCATCGGCGGAGGAGGCGGGAGAGGAGAGAACAGAATGAGCGATAGTTGCGCAACCACACCTCCACCGCCGTCGAGCGGCGATTACGCAAACGTGATAATTAATTGCCAGTGTTCTCTGTTTAATGACTCGTCAAGTCGTTTGCTAAACACGCCAAATCACCGGTACGTCACGAAAATCGCTATACAGGTGCATCGTTGCGTGTCGAAGCTGTTAATTCCACGGCGTAGTTGCACAACCGCCGCAGTGACAATAATCCTCCGCCTTTTTATTGCTTTAAACAACGATGCACACCTTTCTCGCGAATTTGATCGCTCGGGGCGATATCGACACAAGGCATAGATCCTGACCAGGCTTCTCAGGTTAGGATGGCAGCGGTGAGTCATCGGGCTTTGATGCTGCTATATCGAATATTTCATAAGAACCTCTGGCGTGTGTTCGATCAAGATCTACGTGACACGTGTCAACCGTTTCATTAAAGGGAACTCTTGAGTACCAAGCCACGAATGAGGGATTAGAAAATATGTACATAGGCATTAGTATGCAGCCTGGTAGCCGGGTTTCTTCTGTCTTTCGTTTAGACTTTATCTCGCCACGTCGATTAAATCATCACAGATCCCAGGCGTACGTCTGATATCGCAGCGAGGAAACGTTTGCATAAATCCATCGACATTTTCATCGCGATCGCGGCGATCACGACACCGTTCGAAACGATGTACGATCCGGAGCTATTTGCCGCACTGACAGCGCGGCTCTTTATGCAATGATAGCTTGTATAATAACGGTTAGTTTCCAGGGTATGGTAATAGCGACAACGAGGAGTGGACTGGTTTCGAGGATGCCGAAAGCGAACGTTTCAATTGCAATTGTAGCGTGTATAACGTTTGTATTGCAAAAGTATTAGTCACTGGATAGGGGACGATACCTGGAGGTCGAGACGGCTCCACAGTAGCTTCAATCGAGGACCAGTTTCGTATAACGTCGGTAGCGTAACGGTTAACCCAGCTGCTTACGAAACCGACGGTCGCGCGTTCGAATCCCAGAAGGGAGAAAATCTTTGTTCAGACAACAAAATTTTCCCCATCGTCCGTGAAAAGTCAAATTCGATTCTTCCTGTCATTCAAACCTCTATCGAGCATCATCGCCAATGATGAATAAAAAAAAACAGTTACAAATCCGCGAAGGCGCCCAATGATGATGAGTAAAAAAATCGCGGCCAGAGTCAATCTAGCAGAGGGGGCACACAAGCCTAGGGTACACTTGGTTACCGCGATGCTCTGCCTCGGGAAGGTCTGAGATAAAGTCGCCTCTCTCCCCGAGGTCTTCTCGAAGAGAGGACACGCTCTAGAAGGGCGATCCTGTAAATGGGGATGCGGGGAAACCAGAAACAGGGCGGTTAAACCAAAGCCTCTCTGTCGCCTAGGACGCCAGCATGTTCTTCCTCCCTTCTCTCACCGTTTCCTTCTTGCCCCCTTTCCTCGTCTGATTTTCATGGTTCCCTCTGTTACTAGAACTCCTCTGCTCCTCGAGCTGCGTTCCCCTTCTACGGCGAAGGGATGCTGGCAGAGGTACGGCTGGTTCTACCGATGGAAATTCCCGCGACTCGCAATTTCAGTACAATCTGCAAGCCGTTCCCCTCCACGCGTATCCGCAAGTCGTGTTTCGTTGGGGGTGGGACGGAACTCAATTCAGACTAATCTGACTCTGGCCCGTTTATTAAACTGAGGGCTGTACCTTCCTTTTTGCAAAGATTTCTCGTTGACTTCTTTCCCCTTCGTCGGTTCCACCCTTCGATCCCTTTCATTATTTAACGGGGCATCGATCGCGCGGCAGCAGTTTCATTCATTATTCGAGTTTTCCTTTATAGCTCTCGCGGCGAGTTCTGTGATCGGTGCTCGTTGGGAAAATGGGATGATATCGGCTTATTTTCTACATGTATCTTCGAAGAGACATGCGTCAAGGCTCGATCGACTATCACACGTCGGTTCGATCGTGGTTTCGAGGAACATCGTCCAGGCTCAATCGCGGCCCTATTTCTGTCAAGGTCTACAGTCACTTTCCGACGCATTTTGTATCGAGTAATGGGCTAATTATAGTTTTCACTTCCTCAGAAACTCCGGCTGGCATCGATCGCTCGAACACTCCCGAGACGTATCGAGTTCACTAATTTCGAGTTAGAGATTAGCCTTATCTCTGATCTAAGCCATCCCCGGTCATCAATCGCTCGGGACTCGCGATATAATTGCACGCTAGATCGGAACAGAAGGATGTTTTTGTATCACCCGTTGCCTCGATCTGTTATCGTTTTTGACATGTTTGCGGTGGAGTAACACGCGTTTCTCGTATGTTTTCCTCGTATTCTTTCCTCCCTTGGTTTCCCGTCGCTGCAGATCTACTCGCGCGAATACACGCGGCGCGTAATTTATAGCCGTGCTGATTGTACGCGCTACGGCGCCGCGTGGCGTGTTTCTCGGTCGATAAGCATCGAGAATACGCACCTGGTAGTATCCCTGATGCGTGTATCGCGCGGTCGACGTTTTCGCGTTCACTAAACAAAGATACATCGCAAGCATTATTACGACAAGCCTTCGGTAAATACTCGAAAAATCTTCGTTTCACCGTGATAGAAAAATTGTCCTTGCTGTTGTATCTGCTCTTGCAAAATCTATCACCTGGAAACATTACACGATCAAATTTGTACAGATCGATTAGGTTGTTGGACAAATTCGTTTCGACTTCGAGAATCGAAATTTCTTCCGTTAACTTGCAGTGCTTCGTTTACTTTATTGTTTTCCATTCAACATTCAATAATTGCGTGCCTCTAATAATGTTTACGGGGAACGTAGTACAATGACAGTGTAATTAACTGAAAGCACCTGGCAATAAATACGCAGGGTTACGCTTTATGACTCCGTTCTTGTCGAAGCCGACAGAATCCCGATGCGATCTTGAATCGCTATCATCGATCCAGGGCAATTACGGGCGTCGCGCGACCGTTATTATTGTACGCTGGGAACTAAATTAAACGCGTAGGAGCAAAGGTAATTTGTGCTGATAACGAACCACCCACATAGCTGACATTTACTCGGAACGGGCCAATATTCGAATGGCCTGGCACACGCTCGTGATCGTTTCTTAATTGCATTAACGTTTGCTTGATCGCGCGAATTTTTACGTTCGCCGTGGGTAATTAATGCGCTCGCTGTTTGCGTAGGTAAATTAATTAAAAACTTTCTGACAGATAATGACGATTCTCTCGTACCGGCGCGTCGCAATTTAGCGTGCTTTAACACGTCGATGCTGCGATCGGCTCGCTGCAGCGTAATTAACGGATAAATTCGAGGCATTTCTGTGCGTGGGAGGTACACGGCATTCGATGTTGCAAAGGGAGGTAACCGCAGTCAACGTGCCATTTTTTTTCAAAGCAATATTCTGTTACACGTTACAGACGGTTTGGGTTCTAAGCTCGTCTAATATCGATTAGATGGTTTACGCGGCTGCCTTTAGACGCGCAACAGGGATTATTTCGAGCTCTCCTATCCCCTCCCGGAAATTAATATTCCCCGGCCACGAGTAACCCGTATTACCGATTATCATCGCCTCTAACTACGTTTGCTCTGCCGGATACACCGTTCGCTGGATTAATTTTAAACGGCAGACAACGCGCGAGATCTTTGATACCTAAACTATTTATAGAGGTATCAGCGCCGGGCCTCGTAAAACTTCTATGAGCTCCGCTTAACCGAAGTTCAGATAATGTAGCTTTTAATTTTAAAGCGCTTTTAGTGCGACGATAAAACGTCCGTTCTACACGACGCGACGATTTATAGCCGGTGAATGTTTGATGCTTGCTCCGCGACGCCACGCTGGACAATTTTGCCGGACAATTTCCGATTTCCGCGCTGTCTTCGTAACAAGCCGAATCGCGGTTATCGGCGATCGTCGCTTTCAAACGCCAGCACGGTAATTTCAATCGTTTTAGATAATAGAACGTTGTTAATTTGAGGCCACGATATAGAGCTAGATAGTGTTGTGAATTATTTTTAGAAGATATCAGTGCTTCGACTCGTCATCCTTCCCCCTCTTAAATTAGGGTGGAGTAGTACTAACTTTTAGACTGAGAGGATTACGTCAAGCGTTGTTAATATTATCACTCTGCTCTTTAATTGTACAATGGAGATTCATTTCGTGAATCCCTCGTCGGTAGTGTTCAAGGAAAACGGATTTTACGCGGAAGATTTACTCCGCACTTAAACATACCTCGAATTGAAGTTCCTACTGGAGGATATAAATCTCCGGCCCCGTTGAAAGTAAAATATGTCTATCACGATGTAGTTTTTAAGGAGCCCTGCAACAACTCCCTGAGCTCTTCGTTTCCTGGCGACGTTAATAGATCTCGGTTAATTTATGGAACTTACGGGCATAAAAGCCGGCGAGCAGGCCAAGTCGGCTTATCGGGAGATAAAGCGCGATGTGTTCTCTCCTCGCTTCGTACTTCCACGATTAACGTGGCCCACGGTACCGATCGCAATCTTTTTAATTTGTTTTCTCGGAAAAGGAGCACCTTACGTCACCGTAGCGTGGAAAGTGGCATTAGCGGGAACACGGAATAAACCGTTCAATTACCGGCATTAGGGACGTAAAATAGCAAACGGAGCACACTTACTTTTATTTCAGTAATTCCGCGCTGTAAAGCGCTATGAAATTAATATGAGGTGAAGTCACTGGTCATAGTAATCTTATGATGCTACGAAGCAAATGATAAGGGTTCTTAATTCGGGGCTCGCGTAACCCCAAGGAGTTCTTTGATAGGCATCAGGGCCAAGACTGACGTCTTTATTTTTATTAAACTCTGATTGAAATCTCAATGTGATTCTCTTTATCGTACAGTATCTTATAGGCCATAGAAAAAGTTTAAGAGCACCAGCATCCCGGAATGAAGTAATTAATCTAATTGTCCATCGCATCTCGTGCGGCATTGCACATTCTTTTCTCATGTCGCAATTCATCCACGAAATGCATCGGTGCAGTCGAGGACGCAATCACTTTCTGCTGGGTGCTTTAGCACTGTTGTCTTTTAAACAATAATATATCGCGTTTCTGTTTACTAGAGGGAACACAGAAGTGTTTAGGCAATGGATTCAGGGGATTAATCCTCACCTGTTCCTGGCTCCACGTTTACAACCCGTGAAAGTGTTTGCAGTGACCAAACTCAAACAGTTCTCCACGGTCTCTTTGTGTGTTGACTTTTTTTATTTTCGACTTCGTCACGGGCTCTTATAACGACTAATTTATGTACATTTTTTGGCTGAAATAATTCTCCAACTTATTCAAAGAATTTTAACATAAAAGTAATCACAGTGTCGACATAAACATAATCGCCGTCGAAAAGAATCGAAGCTCCATTGACGTTTTAAGAAACTAACAATAGTTTTACGTAAAAAATAAAATATAAAATAAATAAATACGATTAAAAATAATTAACGATCCTTTCGAACTCTACCACAATGTTTCTACAAAGTCACGTCAATAGACCACGCGCGAGGCGAGAGCTTAACATTCTGCGAGTTTCCTGTATATTTCCTGTATATTGTCTTTAGCTATCTGGTGGAATGCCTGGCGGTCCATATTTAATTATCTTAGGTGCCACTAGATGGCCAGAGAGCTAGTAATATTTCTGGATTGTGAAAAAGACGCTAGGATTCCTAAAAATAGGATCTTTTAGGGTAAATTCGCCTTTTACGCAATTTTCGTCGGCTAGCATGTGTGCAAAACTCTCAAACACACAGAAGAGTGTCAGGGAATTAATCATACGGTCAGTTTTCAGTTCATTTTTAAGCAAATTATTGTAATACAAACAATTTATTCATGGAGCGTATCGTTCCGTGCTCGGTTCTCATCAGTTTTGCTTCCGTGAAGCATTTATTTCCATTCTCGCTTCAATCGTTCATTCGAATTCTTCGTTTCAATCCGGGTCCAGTTCTTCCAGTCATATCCAGACGGTTTAACGTTATTTGTCTTGCATTTAAAACGCGAAATAACGGATTTCCATGCCGTCCACCGAGACGTGACTTTAATAGCGTACAGAATGGGATGGAAATACTCACGGTATCGAGGATGCGACAGGGACGCGAATTTATTCGTTCGAACTGCAGTTTTCTCCGTTCTTTTTCCCCAATATCATCTCTGAAATTTATCGCTTGTTGACACATAAATTCATTCGTTTACGTAGCGGTAGCGCAGGATCTTCCATGTGCGAATCAGCTTCCGTAACTCATAATCGAATCGCGCGACGTGAAAGTCGATCGATACAGCGACGACTTGGTATCCTTTGCCCCGTGCATCGGAGAATTCAATTTAGCTTCAATTGGCACAAAGTACCTTCGCATTTCTCGTTTGCCGTTTCGATTGCCGTGCTCCAAAATTGCAGCAGATTACGCTGATTTCGACTGGGGTGAACTTCATAAAGCCTTAATTCTTGTTTCTTCGCGTCTATCCTGTACTCAGGATTGCCTGATTATTTTTAAAATAATTTGAGGACGAATTCTGAAATTATATTCTGTATTTCGAATACCTGAGGCAATATATGATACACAATAGTCGTAAAGCAATGCTTTTTATCGAATCAGTAAAACACCAGGCGATCGAAATCGAATACCTTGATAGCGATGACACATTTAGTCATCGGCTAAAAAAACTCGCAGCCAAAAGAAGACGTCTTTAACATTCATCGACCAATAAAGAATCGTTTTGTTTTCGTCAAGGTCTCCGTATCGATGCTGTTGAATTAATAATCGGCAAATTAGTAGACACCCGAACTTTGACATTCCCAGAACACTCTGTACCTCCTCGGTTCACTTCGTTCTCGCCTCGCGTCCCCGTTGGTGCGATTAAAGGTTCCCTGCCCTGCCCGAAGCGTTGAAATGCCCCTTCGTTTCAATAATTCTAATAACAGCTCGTGCAGCATAAATCGATTGGGTGGCCCGAGCAGCGAATTTCCCGATTTTTCCTCGCAATTTCACGGCTGGCTTTAATCACAATCTCACAGACACTATTTACCGAAGTTATACGAGGGTCGTGTTATTTAATAACCGGGAATAACTATGTAAAACTCCAGCCAGCTTGCTCTCGCTGGCTCCCCCGTGGGAACTTCGACTTTTCACCCTCGCCCCTACGGCAGTGCTTCCCTTAAACTTTCGACGATCGCTAGCTTTTCAAGGGACTCGAACTTCGCCGGGAAATGGGTCCAAAAGAATATAAATCGCGCTGCAAGCGCGTCGATCGTTCGCGCTGGAGTGGAAATTAAAGAAATTTAAAAGCCAATAAAAGATTTGCCACCGGGTGTTACCGCGCGGAAAGCGCAGGTCGATGCTCGAGCGAACGATCGGTTCGAGTATTATCCCGCGCTATTAGCAAATCGAGGGCTCAGAGTGAACCCGAACCTGTAGATACCCGGTAGAAGCCTGTAGAATAGTAATTACAGTACTCGATACCTGCGGACAGCAAGTGGCATTACCGAGCGAAGGAATTTCGCGAGGGTGGCATTGTCATCCGGAAGAAGGAAGGGGGTGAAACACGAAACAACCGTGAATCGTTTCCAAAGTAATTGACGCGTCGAGCAGACATTGTGGTTCGTCTCTTAACGCGCTTCTCCGCAGCATTTCGATGCTGGGGGGCCGTGTCGAGGGTGCAACCAGCGGTGCGCGCGCGCGCGCAAGGACCGACAGAGGGCGGCGAAGAGGCGGGCGGAAGGAGCAGGGAGAGCGAAATAGGAGCACGGGGGATAGGGAGGACGAAAAATACGTCGTAAAGCCGGATTAATCCGCGGCGTCGGGCGGTGCTCATTGATTGCATGAAATCGGGCTTTCCTGCTTTCCCATTGTCACGTACAGGCACGCTCGCGTGTTGTTTTCTGCCTACGGGATAAATTGGCAAGTGTGCGCCCCCGTAATCAATAGGCAGATCGGCTTTGTCGGCGGGGGCGAGGGTGGGCGCAAGGTCGGCTGGCTTGTATCTCACGTGCGCACGTGTACGCGTGTGTACACCTACGCGCGACACGTACACCGCGCCGCGATCTCCCCCTTTCTCCCCCCCGTGTGCACCTGTACACGCTCCGACACGGAGACGGGGTGCACGTACGTTCCCATGCGTGTGCGGATGCACATCCACCGCGTCCGACTGTGCGGCGAATTTGGTCGTCGAGCGATTTTGACCACTTTACTGTCTGCTCGCGTCAAAATCCCTTCGAGAGTGCTTGCGCGGCTGCCGAGCCACGCGCGCCACTCCTCGCGAATGCAATTCTTGCCGGGGGGTTGGATTCCACGAGGGCCTGCTGATTCGAAAAGCATTAGCGTTTTGAACTGTATTAACAAGGGTAGTTGGGCGACAGGAAAATTCAGAAAATTATGTAGTCTTGCGTGCAAGTAGTTGGTAAATATTTCTTGGTCATGCCATAGTGCGGTTTTAGGGGGTGAAATCATCACCCCTTGTGAAAAACGCAGAATTTTCTTCTTCGGGGAATATCTCGAGAACGGTGAGAGGTGTTAGAAAGAAGTTTAAACAAAAATGCACGAAGTTGTATTTATAAGTAATTTTCAGAATGTTCGACTTGCCTAACTTCCCTTGTAAGTGGAGGGGAATGTTATATCTGGTATCCCAGAGCTTTAAAGATGGAAAATTGGTATTTGTCAATGAAATCTTCATACCTGTCAGGAGAAAATTCGCAGGGTACAGGTACCATTCTCACTGCTCGACTGATTTAACGCCGGTGTCGCGATTAACGTTAAGCGATACCTGCTGGGTCTGGAGTTGCATAATGATTCCCGTCTCCCAAGCACGCGAATGCTCCAATACCACTCGAATCCGCGTTTTCACGCGTGCCAAGAGTCACGTACCTATACGCGCGACACGGCTTGCGAGCGGTCGCAAGTGTCGGCGCACTTATTCGCGCGGGGTTCAGCAACCGATGCGCGCGGGACATGTGCACACACATGCTGGCCCGGAGGCGCGCGCGGTGGATGCACTCGGTTGCATGGAAACACGTATTTACGTCACGTGTGGTCGTCACGTTTCGGCTAGGCGCGGTTATTGCCGAGGCCCGGCTGGAAAACCGGCCAGAAACGATGGATCGACGGCAGAACTTTACAAAAGGGCGGCGCGGGCGAGCGCACCGATGTAGACGGCAGCGCGAATGTGTGCATTTCGGCGCCGCGGACATTGATCATCCGCTCTTTTCCGTCTGGTTTCGCTGCAACATTGCGCGCACGTTCGTTCCAGATTTTCGGGGGATCGCGTGTAATCAACGGACCGATGCATCTGAACACGGAGCTCCGTTCTCTCTCCTTTTTTTTTTTACCGGTCTCTTTTTTTTCTCTATTTCGGAGGGATCGCGGTCGAGCGTTTGCTCGTGCGGAGAATATGCGGCGCAGAGCGGCGGCTTTGAATTTTATCTGGCAAATTGTATTCCGTTTGTCGTCGCGCTTCGGAGCTTCGAGAAGCCCCGATATAAAGCGCTGCCGCATGGATACTGCTGCACTTACGATATCCATTTCGAGCTTCGCTCTCATTTCGAATTATAGAAACGTGCATCTACATAGAATTTTGGCAATTTCTTTTAAATACAGTGCTTAAGTTCACTGTCTTGTTTTATAAGAACGAATTCTTTTAAGATAACTATCACTCTCCAAGTGTCTAAAAAAAAATCTCAAAATCTCGATCGTTCTGCCCTAGGGCTGCCATCCGTAAAGTCATTTGTGTAGGAAATTTTTATTTCAAATAATTTTTTCTCATCTCCGTTCTGACCCCATCTTCCACTGGACAGCAATTGTATCCTCCGTCTGACCACCAGGATGTCCAACAAAGCCTGCACTCAATCGCGCTATCTCCATTTTCATTTCAGTAATCCACCCCTTCCCAACGCCCAAGCAACTACACCCACTTTTTTTGTCAAAAGAAAAAATCATTTCCATCCAACGTTATATCGAAAATACTCCGCGGATCGTTGAAACGCGCGACTGTACGGAGCACAGGGGGCGGGGGACGGGTGGCGCGGTCGTTGGAAAACGGGAGAAGTTCTAACAACAAATTTCTCGCGTGAGACGAGATACGGTCGATCGAGCCATGTATTTTCGACGGCCACGGGCGGCGGGGGTGGGGCGTGTTTTCATCGGCGTCGGCGGTAATGCGGGCATTCCTAAAAGTAAATGTCGCCGGTGGCTCTATGGCCGCATAAAGATCATATAAACGCGTGCCGGCGGAATGAAAAATATTTCCGCGGCCCGTGCCAAGTCTTCAATAACCCTCTCGCCGGCGCGTAAATTTCTCACGTTTATCGCTCCCCGGGCGTTGCCGCGAAAATTTATTCGCCCGGCTCCGTTTCACGATTCGCGCCTCCGCGGGGGCTTGATCCTTGTATACGACTTTCGCCGATCGCCTCTCGCTGGCCATGTCACGCGACGACCGACTGCGTGACCCGAGTGAGTATTTTCAACCCCGGCCTGGACATGATTCCCATCTGGCGCAGGCCGAGAGCTGGGCTCGTCGTTGCCGTATCAAACACACGAGTGTTTTAAACAAACCGACGGATTCCGGGGAGGTTAGAGTTCTTGGAGGCTTTTAAGAGCCACGGGGAGGGTTTTAAGAGGGAGCATACACTAGAGAGGCCTAAAAACGGACGTTTTTTTTTTTTAGAATTTTTTTTAAGACAGTATTAATATTATTGCATTTGTAATTTTTTTTTTATTAATTATGTCACATCTTTGGTTATAATACTTAATTTTTGTATTATGTATACTTACTTTCTTAACCCTCGGTTGTCACACCCACTTTTTCGAACGTCGTTGTCACACTGGGTCAATGTGACCCTGTCAATTTTCAGTCAGTTGTTATTTAAAAACTATTTGTTAAATTAAGTCTCAAAAATTCTGAGATAATGTTTGAACATTGTAGAATATATGCCCATCGTTGAAGGTTGACATTTAAAGTGTCATCATGCTTAAAAAAAAAGTTTGAAGCAATAAGAGTTTCGACAAAAAGGTTTGTTGCTTAAAAAAACGCAGGGACAATTTGACCCAGTGTAACAACCGAGGGTTAAAAAAAAAATTCTAGAAGAACGTCACTTTTTATGCCTCTCTAGGTGTATGACCCCACATTAAGAGATATTGAACCGAAACTGTTCGGTGGATTCTACATGTTACTGGAATATCATTTAATGAGCATGCACATTTGCGAGCTGCTTTACGTTATCGTGCAGATGTTCCCAAGATTCCGCCGATGCAAGTTTGATGACAGCGGTATTATTAGATCTCACCGTCTAACTTTAATATAATTCACGAATCTATTACTCTACCATTACAAGCCAGTCGTCGAGCACTTCCAAGATTCACCGTGCACCGACACTCTATACCCGTGGAATCGTTCATCGCACTTGTCAGCGGACTATCGAACGCTCCAAGCCGCGCATATGATTTATAGTTTCATTGTACATACACGATTCTAAGAAATCATTACGCGAAAACTACGCGGACGCGTGTTCCCCACGGCCCCTTTCTCCGCGAGGGACGTTTACATAAGCTCGAAGCGTGATCTAGACGGTCCCCGTGCTGTACCCGGCTTCGTTGACGTTGAAACGTCGACTTTCCGTGTTTTTTGATTTCCCTGCTATTTCCCAGCCGCGCTTTATTTTTTGCCCGCGCCCTCCTCCCACCGTCCGACGCACACCCACGTACCGGGAAATAAATGTAACGTTTCGACACGCGTTCCGTCAAAGTGCATTCATGTGCAACGGCGGAATCCATCATGCCCCGCCATTGAATCCGAATCCGTGCTTCGGCGCCGACACGTTCTTGTCGACCGATGAAAAAAACCGTTCCGGTTCTTTTTAATTAAAAATAATACAGTTCCCCTCCTCCCCGATTCCCCCCGGAGGGAAGGGAGGAGGGATTTTTATTCCCCTCCGGTTATTTCGCTGCGTCGGTGCGCTTCATTCAAACCAGAAACATACTAGCTTTCGAAATCTCCCAAATGGAGATTACGCGGGGAGTTGCACGCTCGCGCACGGAGTTTATCGTAAATTATTGTCTTGCGTTTCTGTGCAACGGTTTCCGGGGTTGAGGGAGAGAAAAATACGTGCGGACAAAGTCGTATTAAAAAGCAGAGAAAAATCCGATCCGCTTCAATGTGTCCGGTCTTTCGTTGCAATTCGTTCGCGTGGCGTTATTATTATTCCCCCCGCGGGAGTTTCAATTCCGCGTTTGAAGCATAGCTCCTTCACGGTCGCTCGCGCTACGCGACTGACTTCCATCGATGCGCCACGGCTGGCAATTCTCTTATTAAACGCCATTAATTAAAGGAACTATACACCTTACAAATTCCGCGGATCTTTATCGCTCGTAAATTAATTTCACCGGATTGCCGGCCGTAAATGCCGGGTAATTCAATTGGTATACCGTAAAAGCGCCGTTAAACCGTTTAATCGTTTTCTTGCTTAATTAGATCGGAAACGTTCCCTTTCCAGGGAACTATCAGCCACATGTCGATTACAGGTTATTGCTGTCTAGCACATTAGATACTGCGTATCGTAAAATGGGAAGCTATTAAACTACGCCTGGTTCAAATTAATACATCTATCTGCTTGATCTTTTTTTTTTTTTTTTTTTTTTTAAAAAATTACCGAGCGACTAATGCGTGTTAACGTTATCGCCTAACACCTCTATTATCACTCGTCTATACCGACCTGACATTTTTAGATCCCGTGGATGTCAGAAGTCGGGGTCGCCAGCGCAATCGAAATGTTTGTGTCCAACTATCGATCGCGCGTATATTAGCCAGCCCGATATTTTATTCCCAGTGAAATTCACTCGAGAAGGTCGGAACGGCAAACAATTTTTTTCGCGTCGGCCGCGTGCTCGTTAATACCTTTGAAAGTGGGGGGGCTCTAATAGCCGGCTTTCACGGCAACGCAGAATGCACGTAGCTGCATCGACGTGTGTGCATCGTCGATTGGCCAACGGTAATGTCACTCATGTGCAACGGCGACCAAGTTCGCGTCGATAATAGTTACCGCGCCATGGAGTCGACAATGCCCGAAGTTCATCCCCCGTGCGATCAACGATTAGCTTGCACGCTGAAAATGATCGAATTACGTTGTTGGATGTGTTCCATCCGCGGGCGGAGAGCTTTCTGCCCCTCGCCCTGCGAAGGGAGGACGCTTAAGTCCATGGATTGCGCCACGTTGGAAAGCTCTCGTCGGGGGAATCGAGTGACACATTTTTATCTTGTGGGAAGGCTTTCAGAAGTAGACAGTGATGGGCAGAGTTGGGCATTGACTAAATAAAAATTATTTAAATAACGAATCGAATAAAAGATACTTTATCTTTACCCAATAAAGATAACTCGGGCTCTCTTTACTTGACGAGTAACAAATAAAATTTGTATCTTTTGTTCAAACTCAAAATTTTTATTTAGATAAAATTTTGTCCATCTCTGGTGGTGGGCGAACCCTGAAGGATACTGCTTATCGGTAGCTGTGCGCTAGACAAAGTTTGTGCCGAGCCTAGCACGCGTGTAATACGAGCAAGTGGGCAAGGTCGATGAGCTATCCTGTTTACCATATTTAACTGTGCTGTAGTTTGATACGTCACGCTTATTCACGCTACATTATGCCCCTTCGTTGAGCACTGCTTGAGCGTATGCAAATGACTCGAGCTTGTGAGAAGCACGAGGTTTTTCGCGTGCAGGGTATCGATGTGATTCCTGCGATGGTCGTTGAAGTGCAGTTACATAAGTAAACGTCTGTGTATATTATTGAACAACTGGACCTCCGCCTTCCGATGGAAAAGAAGAATCTACAACTGTGATTGAATGTGGTTGGATCAGCAGACCCTTCACTGTAGGCGTGGTCCCTGGGCCAGGTCCAGGCCTAAGTACACTCGAGGCATTCGAGCACTTCGAAATTGGAGCAGAGTGAAGCTTCTGTCCCCAATCACTTCACCCCTTCTGCAAACTTACGTTAATCTTCTTAAAATCTACCTACGATAGTGCCATTACCCATTTTAAACGAAGGCGAACATCCAACGTTACCGTGCACGCGTTACCCACACCACCCTCTCCAATTCCCGCGAGAGATATATTGCTAAATTACTGGAAGTCCTTTCATTGGCGGGCCGTTGCTTACAAAACGGCCCCGCGGAACGACCTTTCGAAGCAATCGAGCCGCGCAGTCGGTGAAACGAAACACGATCTTTCGGCCGTGTACACCGAGCGTAATGCGATTCTCGTTGGAAGATCGTGCAACGAGATGCACCGGGGTCGACCGGCTCGAACCACGGAAATGGAATACGGTCATTAGCGTGGCGCGGAGGGCGAAATCCAATTAGTCCCTTGCACCGAGGTTTCGCGAGGATACCAAGGAACTAACGGAAGGTCGGCGGACAGAACAGAGAAAGGGCTGGAGGGGTTTGGACAGACGCGCGCCGGGAGGGAGATAGCGTAGAAGCGGTTTGAATAGTGCGATTGAAAACAAAAGAGGCGGCAGAGGGACGACGGCCAGGGGGAGAGTAGGCTTTGCTCGTGGCTGCCCGCGCCGATCTGCATCGGCGATTATGCGAATGCATTCCGATGCATATTGCGCCACGGACCGGCGCACGCGCGTTACCGACCAATAAATATTTATCGACGTAAGACGGGAATAATAATAAAACGCGTCGTTCCGCCGTTTCTGCCCCGTTTTGCACCCTTGCGATCGCTCTTTCGCGCTGCACTCTCTTTGCCCTCTCCCGCCCACCGTCCGCCGCCACCCCTCCCGCGCCAGCCTTTCCCCTGCACACCCCTTTTTCCCGGGTCGCGGTTGCTGCACGTGCGCGCGCATCTATGTACGTGTTTATTGATGTAACTCGAGACGGTCGCACGCAGTTAACAGCCCGTAAACAGAGAATGCACCGGGAATATACGAGTGTTTTTCGTGCTTCGCCTCTGGCATCCACTCGGAGCCGAGCGCCGCTCGAGATTTCTTTATAGCATTAATCCTGGAACGTTATGTATCCAGCCGAAGTGAGGGAGAAAGATAGAGAGGGCCGGTACTCTACATTCGCCTGCATCGCAGCCGTTATTCTCCTTTTGCCTAGCTCCGGTCGAACCAACGTCTCGCTGATATTGAATCACGTGAATTATTCAGCCCCGATACGGGCCGGGGGACCGGGGATATTCTGCGTTACGGGAACTTTTAATAAACTGCTCTCACGTTACGAATCGCCTGGCTTGTTTACTGGTTGAGAAACGGGGGATTTGATGCTCGCTCTTTCAGAAATATCTGCTTCGAGTATGGTCGTGATTCCACGACCCTTCAAGCTGCGGTAGGCATATGTGCGTGCACACGCTCGGAAAAACTAGTCCTTCGTTTGCAAACGGTGCATAATATATGGTCGCGGATGGCGATTGCTTTTTTAAGCTCCTTGCTTTTTAATTACTATTGCAGTGGCTGGCGTGAAGCTATACAGAGGCACGGAGTAGTTATTCTCTGTTTGTGGTCCGCCATGGCTGAAGGGTTGATCGTTGAATCGAGGGGAAACGAGTCATACGAGTTTCAGGGACTTATAATCGCTTTGTTAAACGAACTGGTGCTCCGTTTATTTCGTAAATCGTACTGTTCGATGCAAATAGGGCTAAAAGTCAGTTTCTAGAGAAGTGTCTATAAACATTACGAAGTTAGATATTTTTTATACACACTAAAGTTGTTGTAAAACTGTCTATAATATTTAAAAAATTGATATATCTCCTTTACCAAGTTTTCGTGTCATTTTCTTGCATTTAAAAAAGAACCCTCGAATCAATTGTCCGGAATTTGTGTGTCAATTTCGTTCAGTGTTTGATCTTTTTGTACACAGGATTTAAAAAAAATATTGCCCTTTTATTTCTCTTAATTTTGTAGTTATATTTCTCTTTGAAAGTTAAATAATTTAGAAACTACCGAATCAATTTTTCTAAAATTCTTCAGGAGGTTTTACCATTGCATAAACATTCATTCCTCCAATTTTCAAAGATTCTCGCTTATTTTTAATGTCACTGAAGTTCATCCTTAATATTTGTTTAATAGGGTAAAGGACCCAGTTACTGCCACCTACCCAATTACTGTCACCCTAAGCTGTTTTACGTAAAATAACGAATAAATCTTATAAAATGATACATAAAAAAAAATTTAGCATACAATTCAAACTGTTATTTATACGATACAAAAAACAGTACTTAATTTTTTCTTCGTTAATTTGAATAAAACGATAAAAAATTTTATGCGGGTATTAGGAGAATGGAAACGATGACTTCCTTACTAGCGAAAGAGAAAACAAGGCGTTAAAGAAAATGCTATAATTGTAATATTTCAGCTATTCACGTAACAAAATATAATATTTTAAATAATACAAGCATCGCAGAAAGTAATAAAGATCCGAATTCAACGATTCGTTAAGTCTTTTTACTTATTAATTGGATGACAGTGATTGGTACAAGCGTTTCAAGCATTTTTGTATTACTGTCATAGCAGTAATTGCTCGTGTACATGACACGACGTAACCTTAAAATCACAGATAAACAGCATTAGGTTAGCTGGCAGTAATTGGGGTGTCAGTAATTCAATCAAATACATTTGAAGGGTGTCAGTAATAGATCCCATAATATATTTTTAAAATTGATGAATTTATACACAAAAATCGAAGTTTCAAGATCCACCAAATTTTTTTCATCTAGTAAACATATTAAACAATAATAAATAACAAGAAAAACATATATTTTTAGTCTATAAGTACAAAACTATAAGATAATGTCAGCGTCAACGCTTAATGTGTCAGTAATTGGGTCAGTTACCCTATTTGAAAAAAATATAGAACATTGAATATCTGTCAATTTTAAAAATAATGGGACTAAAAGAATCTAATTATGCGTTTTAAACAAAAAGGGCCCGAGTATCCTGAGGCCGTTCTTGCATCCCACAGTACAATCACAATGATAGACAACGATCAATGTCAAGCAGATGGCTATCACCGGTTTTGTTCTACCTACGTTTCTACGTTATGTCTGAACGAATTGACAATCGTGGTGCACAGGCATATTTCCCGCAGGGGGTGGGCGGGAGAAGAATACGGGCTTGATTTAGAATCAGCGCGACGCTAGGGGCGATTCCGTGGAAAAGCTGAAGTGGGAGTTAGAAGGCAAAGAAGAAGGGTGTTCCCTCGTGCGTCGTCAGCACAATGGCCGCGATTTCAGTGAAGGGCAGGTAGCCGACGATATAAACGAGTGATTTAACAGCAGGTTAGGCATTATTCTATTCGTACATCGATCGAATGTCCCGCCTGTCTATTTACTCGTTCGCCTTGAATCCACGTTTACCCATGCATCCGTCCGTCCGCCGACTGCCTGCAAGTTCACTGATCCGGATACGCATCGCAAAATCGCGTATGAGGCGACCAGTTGACGCACATTCTGCGTGCACGTTGATCTACGGCGCGGCAGAAACCAGATCTCTGCCCAGAAGGGTGGCTTCGCCAAGCGTGGGTGCGGCGAAGGGGTGCCTCCCTTAAAGGCATCATGGTTTTAAGGAGGCAGACTTCTGTTTATAAATTACAAGGGTTTCGCAGAATGTTTAGGATATTTGGAAACTGGGATGCTTCGTTGCTGAGTGTTCTTCAGAATTTCAAGGCTTTTTGGTGTAAGAAACGAGAATCACATGGTAGGAAAGTTTGGGTGTTATAACCTAAAAAAATCTAAATTGCTGGGAAAAAATCTAAATCTATAATTACCTGGGAATTATTTGTAACAGAAGTCACTGCAATCGGTAATTGAGTGAAAGGAGTTGGTTGTTTGTTTCTTTGATGCAAATTGTAGAACACCACATGTGGATCTATCAGTAACGTGATCCTTTTAGAAGAATATAGGTATATGTTCGGATAGAAAGTCAGTTTCCTTCCTCGATGTATGTATTTCACGAATTATCGACGTTCTTTTACTCCCGCGTGTGTGCACAGGACTCTGATGCATTGCTACGGGCATCAATAATGTTCCTGATTTATTCAAACCGTGGAATTTGTATGTTCGACCGATCGATTGCAGCTGAAGGGACGTATCGTGACATATAGTGGCATTAAAATATTTATGATATCTATATTCAGCTCCGAGGCGAATTCCATTCAACAAATATTTACCGGAGCATCGATTCAAACGTCTATCAAACATTGAAATAGATTTCGTGGCTGTATCTTTACACATCTTTACACATTAGAATTCACGATTGCTACGCTTTTATGCTATTTCATCGAGCGCACTTAGATACATTTCGTTCTACTTTAGTCGTTTTAATGCTATAGGTACAACGTACTTCCTTTGACTTTTGCTATTTGTAAAGCTATTTGTTTCTGAATTGCAAGTCACTAAAAGTGTTTTAGCATACAAGAAGCACTTACACTTTACTGCACTATCTCGTCTATATCCACTGCAATGTCAAACTAATAAATACTCTGTAACACAAAAAGAACAATAATCGTTAATGGAATTAAGCATCGTTTCCCACCAAAAACTTTTGGCATTTACTGACAGAAGCCTCTTTCTAAAAGCAAAACACAGAAAGCTTGCGTTAATCGCGCTCTCGTACTCGAAGAATTTTTAAACAGCAAAGCCATATTAATCTCATTACATTGTCAAAGTATCAGAAACAAAATACAATCTCTGTTGACGATAGAAACAATCGCAGCTTCACGAATTATCCTATTATTTCTATGCGCCTACAGCATCCTATATATAAGACCGGGTGTTTTTTTCACGAGCGCGAAAGGTTTACATCTCCAGCCATCTAGTGGCTGTCTTATTGCATCACGCGTGATGTTTACGCTTCCGCGCCTCTCACCAGATGGCCAGAAACAATAACCCTTTCGCGAATGAGAATATGACACCTGTTACTACTTATGGGAAAGTAATCGATCCCTCCAGCCACTCCCATGTTGGGGTCCCCTCATAAAGAACGTTCAATGCCAAAATATGATGGGAAATGAACCGTCGTTTCCACTTCCCGAGCCTTTGGTAGCTTTACAACGGTAATTATATCATGGCTTGATACTCTACGGTCTACCTTT
Source organism: Andrena hattorfiana (assembly GCA_944738655.2). Lineage (NCBI taxonomy): Eukaryota > Metazoa > Arthropoda > Insecta > Hymenoptera > Andrenidae > Andrena > Andrena hattorfiana. The sequence continues at coordinate 1,834,150 of OX122894.2, forward strand.
GCTCATGGTACAGTGGAGCGGTATTTTTGTAAGTCTGGTATTTTACAGCGGTAATTACACTATGACGATCCCCAATGGCCTGTGGAAACAGGTAAATCAATTCTTTTCAGGTACCGAAGTGCAGGGGAAAAACCCAAAAACAAAACAAAAAGCAAAAGTATTGGTGCATAGAAGGGAATTTCTATGGAACAATTTCCTGCAATTAGGCTCTCCAAAGTCTGTATGTTTTCTGTTTTGTAGCAGATATAATTTTTTGTTCGTACGTGTAATAGAGGTACTCTGTTATTCAATTAAGTTAAACGAGATTCATGTCAATACTTGGGATATATCGCTCGGAAATGATATGTACCAGAGTTAATGAAACATCCTACATGCACGTTAGCTTTCACGTAGAAACTCTGACTTATCGAGCATAAGCGAAACGGGTACACGTTGTCGTTGAAAACGAGCAACTTCGCGACGAGATCAATCACGGTAGCTAACTTCAAAGCTCGCTTTAATTGGCAAAGTGACTGCGTCTCTACATCATAGCTATCTCGACGAGCACGCTATACCCAGGCGGGCGGTTCGCATAGGTCACGGAGTGTACGATTGACCTCGACATTACTGGCAGTCTTGGCAGTTGTGCATTTTATGTTTATCGCTTCATCGGAACGATACGATTTTCAAAGAATTGCTAGACTCTTAGAGCCACTAAGATAACAGTAATATATTTAATCGACGAACAATAAGAATGCCAGAAAAAAATGGAATATTTAAGCGGAATAAATTTTCTTTTAAAACATAAATTTTTCCTCCTCGAAGAGTTCTTTAGAAAACGGCAAAGGTTTATTAAACGAGAAGTACGCAGAGTTTCAGTTAGTCACATGCACCGTTCAATTATGATTACTTTTCAGTTGGAAAAATATCCGCGCTCAGACCACGACGCTTGGTTTTAATGCCAGTGTAAAAACATATTCAGCTCTGTCGGCTGTCCGGCGCAAGTGGCAATTTTCTTGAATGCATGGAAATCTCTTTAGGCGCGCTGCAGAAACTAACTGCGCATCGAGTTTCCGAGAATTGCCTCCGCGGTTTCACGTTAATAATTGCGATGAATGGCCTTTCATTGCCGCGGAATGAAGGAGTTTAGCGATAGAGCTGTTTTACAGCCTGGATCGATGGCGTTAAGCTGTCTTTCCTCGTTAGAAAATAACATACTCGTACGTGGGTCGACTCACAATGCACAATTCGCGATGCATTCAGCTGTGCAGGATTTCTGGAACGTATTACGATCAACGTGCTCGCGCATACACACCCACACGGCTGATTGTGTGCGCCGCGTGCATTTATCGTTGTAGATAAGTTAAACGTTTACTCTTATCTGTGTACTCTCGTCTCTCTTTTTCTATTCAATCGGTAATCCTTGGAGAGCGTGACTCAGAGATACTAATCGGCGCTTAAACATGTAACGCGCATGAAGGAACTGCTTCAATTATTGTCTATGCAACAGTAGCACTTTCGTCTTTGGTATTCACAGTGGCACAATCAAGATTTAATCTTGGAGGGAGCCGAGTTGAACGGATAAAAATATTTTTAATGCAAAGTCAATAAAATTCTTTAGATTATAAAAATTTATTTGAAGAGTAAAATCCAGTTTTCTTTTACTTTTACAAAGCCCCTTCTTTGGGATGCCAGGGCCCCTTGGTCCACCTCTGGGTGCGTCGCTGGGTATTTATAAAGAAATATGCACATATACAAGGTTTAAGAGGAAAAAAGTGAAGATGAAGATTCAGATAGAGAATTCATACGAATGTTCTTACAAATTTTATTACACAACATGATTAGTAGAAAATTCCCAGGCAGCTTCTGTTTATTTTAATTTAGAAACACTTTTGCTATGCTTAGTTGGAATCTTATCGCAACGATACTATTATTTCGACGACTGTTTCCTGCAACAACTTATTATAATTTATCGCAAGCCCAGTTAATCGAAGCTCCCACTTCCACATCGGAGACATGTTAATTATCACCAATAAATTCGTAGCTCTTTGACTGCATCGCGTCTTTGGAGCATGTTTGATCCGACTGTCACGTGTACGAGCGTAAAACACGAACCACGGTTCTGTTTCCGGTCGCGTAACAATAATAGCCATCCAGGATTTCCGCATCGAAGTTGTGTTTGACGAAATTCTCTATGAATAACCATTCTGCTTCTCTACAAACGTCTGCTCCCGTTTTCGTTCCGCCAGTATTAGATTTCTCTTCGGTTTCCCCTCCGTGCTTCGCGTTATTCGTCTTCCCTCGTAGCAGAAGGAGGTAGCATCTATTAAAACGATCCACTAAATGTTAGGAAAATGTTATCGCTGCTCGCGTGAAATAACCATTCAACGAAGTGGCCGCGTTCGGCGCACACCAACCCCCCTCGCTTTCCCTGCTTTCTAAAATCCCTCTCCAACCGACCCACCCTCGCTTGTCGTTTCTGCATATTTTCCCGCAGTAACTGAGGCAGTTGCGGCTGAGAATTCAGGGAGCCGTATTCCGCATCCCGTTTATGCGCGATCATCGTGTTTCCCTTCCCTGCCGTCGAAATCCTTTCTTCTCCTTTTCCACGCTCGACGAGGAAATTAAGGAGATAATATCTCAGTGTTCCTCCTAGATTTCGATTCTCTATATATCGACGAACTCAACGTGGATTCTCCATGTCACGTCCACCTAGCTGTACCCAAGTTCTCACGGCCCTAGTGTCCCAAACCTATTCCAGTCGCAAAAAGGCGCACCTCCCTCGCTGGCTGCTCCCACGGTGCCGCTATACTCATTCCAGCCACACTCTGCAGCTCTACCCTTCCAGTCTTCCAGGTCTTTCAATTTCGCGACTCTGTCCGCGTGCACCCGGCTGCCCGATTACCAGCATGCTCCCAGCCTTTATTGCGGCTGGGGGGCATCGTCTCCGATATAACGTCGTCGAATCGGGGTGGTCTTCGCGAGCCCCGGCGATGCTCCATGTAAGCTGCGTGCGCGAAAGTGCCGGGGCGGGGGTGTGTGACGTGGCTCGGCGAGTTGGCCGCGACGGAGAGGAGCGAGATCGGGGGTGGAGGTGGGCGATAGAGGTAAGGATAGGAGCGAAGAAACGGACGCGGAGCGAGGAAACGGGGCGAGGAAAGAAAAGTGGCGTTGGAACGGGAAGGGGGTGGGCCGGGTGTGTGTATGTGTGCGCCAGCGGCGAGAGGGCGGGTGGCGGCGGAGAGAAAGCAAGGAGGTGCAGCGGAGAAGGCGATCGATGCACCGTCCCGGCCATACGGCGGTGCCTGAGTCAGCCTTTCGCGAGCATTGGCCGCTGGCATTACGGCTGCGCTGGTCGTAGAAAAGCGGCGACCGAGGAGAGCGGATTGGGGCTGAAGGAGAAGGACCGCGGGGGTGTGGGTGAGCTCGGGAGGGTGGAGGACTGAATCGTTGCCGCCAAACGCAGCCTCCGAGTAGCGGCTGGTTACCTCGGGTAGATGTGACGTTCCAAATGAATATCAACAAGCGCGCAGCCTCGAGATGAGATGAGACGGGATGGGATAGAATGGTGCGAGCGGGGCGCGGGGTGGGAAGCGAATTTTATTTCCGCGGGCGTGGCGCGGATACATAACGCGGGGAGATAGTTTTTCTTCCTTCGTTCCTTCTCTTCCTCGGCCCCCACCTTTTGTTCGCCGCTGCACTCGCGTCCACGATCCTATCGAGTGTCTCGACGACGTTGGCCTCGTTGCGTCCGCCGTCTAATGGCTGGCGTGCTGTTGGGTCTTTTAAGCCCGAGCTTCTGGGGACACTTGGACGTCGCGGTGGTGCGTGCAATGGCGCGAGCGCGAGGCAACGACGAATCCGCGCCACTGCTTTTCAGAGAGATCGTGTGCTTATTGCGGCTCGAATTTACTGTAGCTCTTAACCCTTTACAATTCAAAACTAGTGCCTTCTTATCTCGGAAAGATAACTCGATGACCAGTACAATACCTTCGAGCATCAAGAAACGCGAGTGCATTTCACGTTCCCATCCCCACTGTCCGCCTCGCGTGACCCCCGGCGAGTTTCACGCGACGGTTGGATCGCGTCCGCGGATATTCGAATAGTGCCCGGACGTATCTGCGGGGGCGGTCGGCTGCAGCTGGAACGTGACAGACAGCTCGGCCGCTAATTGCATCGGGATAACGCTCGGGACGCCCGAGGGGGGTAAAACGGTTCGATCTCCGTGCCTCTCTTTGCTCGCGCCAATTGGTCCGCGAGAGGGTCGGGAAAGGAAGCGGGAGAAAGGTGGAAAGGTGGATGAAACGGCGGCGGTGTGGCGATAGGAGAACGGGGGCGCCGGCGGAAGAGAGGAGAGAATCGCACGGGAGTTTGGGAGCGTGGTCGAAGCCGGAAGGGGGCCTGGGTAGGGGAAGCCAATTAATTTTACGATGGCAAACAGTGAGACTGTCGCAACGCCGTTTCTGCAGTTCACCGAAGTAATTAAAGTTTAAATTGTTTTGAAGAACAATAACGCCCCCACCCCCTCCCGTTCCCATCGGTTTCCCTCCGGCTGTCTATTCGACGACGCGTCTGCCCACGTCTACGACGTTCCGCGAGGGAAGAACGAGGGACGAACGGCCGCGAACCGCGAGCGGCGTCGAATCGAGAGACACCCGGAAGCCCACGGCGGACGTCCATTTTCGCGATGCCGCGCGCCCGCCGAAGGTCCATAAACCTTAATGGGACATGGAGGGCGAGGCCGATTGCACCTGGCTACGCTTGAAATTTCGTATCTCTCGGCGGGATCTAAATCATGATTCTCATTGATCGCGGGGTGTACGAAACGGCTGGCGGTGTTGGAGAATTTCATTTAAAGCGCGCCGGAGGAAATCGAGCGAGGCGGAGGGGCCGGGTATCGATAAGGGATCGTGTTATAATATCCCCGAGTATAGATAAAGTAGGACGTAAATATGTTTGCTAACCGCTGGATGTAATGGAGCCCCGGCTCTTTTTATTTCGTCGACGAGCCCCTAGCCCAGCATCGATTAGCCTCAGCCGCCGACCTAGCCGCTCGGTAATATCGGCTCGACTCCGCTCCGTCCATTACACGCCATCGCTCTAATTATTATCCCGTGGATCGAGTTCTCGTCGATTCGTTTCACCGTCGAGCGGAGGGTAATTGAGGCTCAAATGAATGTGACGAATCGCGAGAAATCGAGATTAATCGGCACCGAGGAGCGCGCCCCATTAAAGGGCAGCCTCCTTTTTCTCTGTTTTACAAATACAGGAAAATTGCGATGGCTTTCCTGCGTATAATCGCCAGAGATTAAATCACATATTAGAATCGCACGAAAAATGAGAAAAGCACCTCCGTCCGTTTTTCTAATCTACTTATCGACGAGGCTTTAACAACCCTCGCGTAACCAATGCTCTGGTTGTGAAAAATTTCTGCTCGAAAACCGCTTGAATGTACCAGATCCACCTTTGTTTCGCGCCGTTACGTCTCCATCCGCGCAAATGAAGTTGTACTCATTTGTAAGTCCGTCCTATCAAGCATCTCGCCGCAGCGCACAGTGATTCAGGCGCGGTAATTCTTTCAGCCGCTCAATGGCTTCGCAGCTAGCGATTCGGTTCGAGGAATGCCAGCGAGGTTCAGGGTGAGCGAAAATCGAGCGCAGGTGTCTCTGACAGATTAGCCAGCGAAGCTCGTAAACCGCGGCATGACTAATTATCGGCATTGACGCGGCTAAAAGAGCGGAAGAGCGAGTCGATCGAGGCTGCTGGGAGCTTATGTCGGCAGAGAATCAGAAGTTGCTGGGCCCGTTGCTGCCCCGGCAAACTCATTATCCGAGGCTTGTACCGAACCCTACCCCTTTCTCTATGCTCCCCCGTCCTGCGCTTCTCCACACTAATTATAACCGTAATCATGGCGCGCATTAGCTCTCCTTCTACAGGTAATTGTTAATGAGAGCACACAGAGCCAGATCGCATTAAAACGCTTGTACAACGAGCAACCATTGGTAATTAGAGCCGCCTTCGATTGAGTGCGCGTCTGTTGTCTCTATTTCCAGCTCGTCTTCATCATCTTCCCCTCGACTCATTGACATTTCACGGAGGATTACTCGCGTTTCGTGCTGTTTGCGAGGAATCCTAGTGTTGTTCTTGTATGAGCCAACGCTGCGGCGTTCGGGTTCTTAATCTAAGAATTCTTTTAGACGGAACCCCTTCGAAGAGGAATTTTAATGGAAAGTCCATTCCAAAGAGAATACCGTGGAGTTGGTAAAATAATTTAAAATAACGCGATTACCTTGATCTCGGCTAGACACTCGAGGGAATTTAAGCGCTCGAACAAGGTACAGCATTCAATGCCAATTTCATTGCTCCGTTTGCTTCGTCACAGCTGAAATGCCAGGCTGTCGTGCCGGGAAGCAACGAAGATAGAAGTTTGGCCTACTAAGTGGTTCTTTTGTATCGATTGTACATAGTTCCCCGGTGTTGTCGCGTGATCAATGCGAAGGATGGCAAGCGTTTGGCACGCCGTGATTGCAGTCGCTCTATCAGGTTTCTCCTTGACCCGAATCCGATCGTGCCGACCCGCTGTTCATCATATCTAGCTGCTCTAACGCCCAACCTAGTCACCGTCGGCTTGATGGATCGTTACTATTTTCTAACGTCGAACGATTTGCATTTCGCCGGCCAAAGCGACCAGGGCTGTTCCCCTGAAAACGTCGCAGCCGAAGGGCGATGTAAATTCGACAGCGTCGCGTGTAAACAGTCGGCGCATTAAATCCTATTAAATCCTCGCGCCTACTATTCGTTCCATTTACGTTACATCATCGGCTTTTTTCTCTCTGGACAGCGTGGCGTGCTCGATCTTAGATCCAATTGCAACCATCTGTTGTTCATCGTATCGGGTTGCGCGAGCCTGTAACGCGAATCTGCTTCGCGCTGATAAATTGTTACGACCTTCTTACGGTCATTAATTAGACCCACTTAAGCACCTTGTTTAATCTGATCCCGTTTAAAGACCGACTCGAACAGGGAATAACGCCTCGAGGGGTGCTGCCGGGCGGCGGAGGTAGAGCGCTCGATCGCTGCGACTGAGTTTTTCTCTCGTGGGAAAACTAACGAATCGAGCGCAGCGAAAGTCATGAATTAAGTCAGACAGAATTGCTACAAATAGCTCCGTTACTCGCGCGTTCCTCCCCACACCTAGCCTCGCGTGTCTTTTTTTTTCAGGCCGTTCTTAACGATTTCGAAGAGGGGCCGAGTTGGCCGTTCGACTCCGACGTATGTATCTAATATCGACCTTTGCCCTCCTCCCGAGCCCACGATGGCCTCGCGTGGCAGGGACGCCGAGGCGCAGAGTGAGAAACGCGGCTCGGTATGCGCTCGATTCTAATATTAGGCGGCCGTACGGGCCGCCCGATCAGAAAATTTCAGGCGGCGCGGCTTTTAGTACAGACCTGGTCCGCTGCACACGCAAACACGACGATAATCAGCGCTAACTTGGCTCTAACTATTCATAGCACGTGCGCAATGTCGTGCCCGGCACGTTGCCCGGATCAGGCGTCAACTTGAAATGCAGCCTCTCTGGCCTCTTCTTCCTCTCCTCTCCTCTCTCTCTCTCTCCCTCTCTCCCCCTCGTTACACGCGCCCATGCACGAGGGGCGCATAGTTGCGCAGCCATCGGCGACGCATTATCGCCCCGCCGATCGCTACCGCCGCGATCCGCCGCATTTTACTTGGCGAATATTTATGAGCGCCGACCAACAATCGATCCAGGTAGCGTTAATTGCGCGTCATCGGGGGCGGTGCTCATAACGAAACGTTCAATTTGTTTCATCGACGCGGCCACTGGGCCGGCGACGATTGATATTAACGACGTCACCGGTCGATCGCGATTTTAACGACCATCCGTGGCGATACGGTTTGCCGGGCGTTTCGACGATGAATCAAGCTCCGGCGGGACTGCGCTCGCAATTAAAGCGTCCCGATCTTTGATAAACCGGAGAGAAGCCGACGGACGACAGTGAATCATGCCGGTTTGCACTTCCAGGCGGAGGAAGATCGGTGGGAATAAAATGTGCACGCTTCATCGAACCTGTTCCAGCCGGCGAGATCGTCGCGCGGACATTAACGAGCCCGACGCTCGGGACGGGAAAGAAAACCGCTCATTTTCTCGTTACCCGCGCGATATAAGGGTATCGCCGATGGTCGATGGGATCCGCTCGGAGACGCGCACGCGATAATTTACTGCCGCGCAGAGGAGGCGACAAAAATGCGTCGTCCGCGCTAGCCTCGTCATTAATCCCGATGCTATTATCTATTCTCCCCCGTATCTGGCTGATAAATCTCGCCGGCGCGAATTAATAACGCGGCGACCGGGCCGGATCAATCTCATTGCCAAGGCCCGGCAGAGCGCGGCGGCGACGGGAAAAGGTAGGAAAGAATGATTATATCCGCGGCGTCTTCGAGAAACTCGATCGAGTACGGGCCCCTCTCTCGCGGCGCGGGCAATTTGCTCGCCCTGAAACAGCTGGTAAATCACCTCGCGCTGCGCGACTCTTCTCCTTTTTCCCGCGGCTGGTTCGTCGCGCCGCGCTGGTTCGGTAAAAAGGTAAACAGCGGGGACGGACGTGGCTCCCTCTGCGCGACACATATTCGCCGCACGATTTTACCATTATTCTTCTGCATCCCGGGACAACGCGAGCTGGGCTCGTCGCGGCTCTCCTCGTCCGAGCAATTTGCTCACCTTGATGCGCATGCCGCTCTAACCACGGAGTTTACGTACGCGTAACAGCACACGTGTTGCACACGTGGTGGCGTTCGGAGCGGGAAAATATCTGCCAGCTCCCGGCGCTCTTATTATTCCTAAACGCGTCATCATTAAATAAATTGGCTTGCTCGCCCGTGGCATCGTTGCTTCCACGTCGCCCACCCTTCTCGCTGTTCCGCTCTTTGCCTCTTTCTTGCTTGCGCGGCTCGCTGCAGCCCTTTCGGTTCGGTTCTTATGGTACGTAAGTACTTGGGAAAGATGAGTCGAAAGCACGCGGCTGTTTTTAAGGCTCTTCTTAAGCGTAAATCGAGGATGGAAGGTGGTGTAGGGAATGTAAGAATATTATTCAAAGGAAGGGTCCTTTTCCAAGTTCCCCTTCGTTGCTGCTTGTTACATCCTTCATCATCGTGGAAGTAAATTCCAGTGACCGGCATAGATAACGACGCGAGCGTTGTCGCCGGGGATAGTTGCATTTTCCATGAAGCCAAGCAGCAGGCATACCAGTGATCTTGGCTCGTAATGAGAGGAGGCGATTCACGTGATAATCATCGTTGGAACACGGCGCAAGAACGCCGCGACGCAGCGTACAAACTGGCATTATCCTACAAACTGTCGATTAGCCGTGGCGACGATATCGCGTATGGGGTTACATTACCAGCCTGCAAGATGTGTTCGCCCAGCAGGCGGGCAGAAAATGGGCCCGGGGGAGGAGGCACCGACGCGTATTTGCCCCTTGACGGCTCGGCCTCGTCGCCTTGGCTCGTTTGAATACGGCCACGGCGATCGAACCATGATACGTAATCTGATTTCCCGTGCTCAGCTTTATTACGTACAAGGATCCGATCATATTATGGTGTCCCGTTTCAATTACCACCTCTTTGTCTCTTTCACGGCGCACGAGTAATAAGGGCCATTACGCTGCGCGTAACATTATACGCGTACCCGTAATCGCGTTGGCGATGCGGTATTTTGAGAATTACGAAGGGAAGTGCCGCTAAACACTTGGGGCTGGGATACTTTGCGCGCGATATTACGACACTTAGAACCGGCGGAGACGTGCTCCGACAAAAGCGGAGAGTTTCGATACGGGGAATTATGAATAAGATGGATTCCTTCTCAACCAGCAACAATGCTTATATCATTCCGAATTTTTTCTGCTCTTCTAACATCGCCAGGAAGAGAGGTCTCAATTTTTAGAATATTTCTCCACCGAAGGATCGCCTTTCGTCCTCCCGCAGGACTCGAATAAAATTCAGCTCGCTTCGTCTCATAGCAGACGTTGCGCGCGACGTGGTCAGGTCAGCCTGGAACAGCGAGGAAACGGAGTATGTAATACGCGTCGCGGAAATCGCTTCGAGACTCGAAGAGGACGAACGTAGAGTTATGCTAACGAGGACGGCGATTTGCGTTCCAGTCTGTTTATCGTCGCGGTGTAGCCCCCTCGAGCTGTCGCGCGATTGGCAGAACGAGATTAGACCGCTCACGAGGCACCGCGATAAGCTGCTTCCCCATTGTTGCCCGCTCTCGTTCGCTTTTAACGGCGCCGCGCAAAAGTGCCCGCTTTTGCACGTGTTCCCAGGCATCAGCGTGGATTCCGCGACGATCCCAGAAATCCCGGCTCCACCTGGTCCTTCGTGGATTTTCGCTGCCTTCCCGCGCCTTTAATAACGCACGCCAGGCGTTATCTCTCGACAAAGCTTTCCTCTTATTACGGGGGGGTGACGCGAGCGGACAACGGGTAGGAAGACGCTCGCTTTTCTTCTGCGGAAATTGACTCGGCAATTTATTATGATCACTTGGTAGGAGAATTGGAGGACTAAGTAGTCCCCTTAAGGCGGCTGGTCAGTGCGCAAAGGGACCCGTCGATCTTTGGCTCGAGTCCCATCGTCCTGTGCTTTTTTTTCCGACTAGAAAACGTGGCGATAACTCGCGTAATTTGACACGGCTGTGATTAGTATTCGTAGCATCTGCCCATCTTACCTTGAAATCTCGTATCGCTACCAGTCCATCCATCCTCGCCCACTGTCTAGAAGATCGATCCAAAAGGCAATCGGCTAGGATCGAATCGAGTCGAGAATCGAGCTCCTTAAGCCTATCACGCCAGTCCATTCGCATACCCCGTGCCCGCGCACATGTTTATCGGCTCTATTATTCGCCCGTGCACACCATTTATTATCCTTATCGCGCTTTAAAGGTTCAGAACAGATAGCTGGAATAATACTAACGCGCGGCGCGCCAATAAACGCGACCGTTGGCCGTTCGAATTTAGCCATTAACCGCGAGTTTTACGACTTTAATATCACGTGGCACCGGTGACTCGAAACATTCGCGCGGCGTATATTACCGCGGCTGCATCGCGATATAAATAATAATGCACAACGGTCGAACCCTTCCGAACGTCCGCGCTGCTTTCGTCCAGTCGGCGGTCTAATATCGCGGCCGGACGGGATTCCAGTCACCTGAATTGCCGCGCACGGAGGAACAGTGGGTTTTTAAACGGACGGCGGGCATCCTGGCCGGTGTTTACGAGCACGAGGGGGAGCAATCTTCCACCGGCGCGGGGCAAATATTTCCTTTCTTATCAATCGGGGCACGCGCATCAATCTTATTTCTCCCCCGTTGTCCTGACACGTCCGAGGAAAACGCGGCCCCGCGACGTCGCTCACGGGCGTTTTTGCGCTCCGGACCTAATGGTTTCCGCGATACGATCGAAGGAGATCGACCCCTCCTCCCCCCCCGTGCTTGCCGTGGTCGTATCTTTATAGCGCGTGCAATGACTCCTTTACCCGGGCAGCGAGCGCACCGCATGCACTGCCCTCATAAATCCGTCAACCAAACATCATTAACTCGGTGTTATTGGTGCTCGGCCGCGACTGGCGCGGCAGTCTTGGCAGTCGCGAACAGACCTCGCTATTCTCGACTCCCGTTCCCCGATGAATCGAGACATGCCGCGGGTACGCGCATCAGCCCGGCGATTTCCATCGTTCCAGGCGGGGGGAGCGCTCGCTCCGCCGTTCCCTGTAACTCGGGGGAGACACGAGAGGATTGTACGCAACGCTCGTGCGTACACCGGACCGCGTTCAGCGACGATTCAGCTTGACTTAAGTCGTTACACATTCGCGCTCCTTGCCCGCGCTGCCTCGTAACTTCGACTGACTTCCTCCCTTTTTTTTTCTGCTTCCAGGTAAGCACAGACGCGCGGCGGACGCTGGCGCGCGTTAGGAGGAGCCCGGGACGGAGATACCGGCGAAAGTCCATCCTGCGGTGCGTATGTAACGGATCGTTATACTCGGCGTGCGGCGTTAACGAATCGCCGTGTCGCATCAATGGACCTGGGCCCGGGGCGGAGGGGAGGCAGCCGTAATCGACGCTCGGCCGTGCGATCCGAAGCGTGCTCGCGCGCGCCCGTAATTTCTGAACGACGCCCGTAATTCGTCCGATCCGATAATGAGTCGCCGAAGCCCGTCCCGCGGATCGAAACGGAATACACGCGGAGTCCCATTAAAATAATTCGCCAACGGCAGAGATTACGCCCGGTGGGCTGGTTTATCGCGCTCCCCTCATCTGGATATCGATTACCGTGAATTACAATTTCCTGCAACGCTGGCTGGCTTTCCCACAAACGGAGCCCGCTGAGGGAGAGAGAGAGAGAGAGAGAGAGAGAGAGAGAGAGAGGGCCAGGGGGTGGCGCAGCAACAGAAAACGCTCTTGACGCTTGTATACGCCGACGACGTTATTTACTGGTCGCTTTTACCGTGAATCGTTGACGTCTTACGATCGGCAGTAAAACGAGCGATAAACTTAGCGAGCAGCCGCACGGCAGGCTACGGCTGAGTACAATCGAAAATGGAAGTCAAACAAGCGGCCGGGCCCGGAGGAAGATCGCGGAGCGTTTTACTAGCCCTGAAGGCGTGCTGGAAACACACGTCGCGATGATGTATCACGGCTGACAGTTATGCCGCTCTCACCTTACGCCTATGTGTCCATGGATGTGCCATTTGTACATCCGTCATTACCGTTTGTGCATGCCAGATGCCCGCGAGCGCACGCGCGCTCGGGATCTCACGCGCCAGCGGTGAAATAAGCGCGCGTTCTGCTATACGTAGGTATCGTTCGTTTAGTGGGTGGCGTTTCTGCGCTGGGTTTCTGCCTCCCCGTATAATACTTTGTACTTTGCGAGGTGTTGAGGTTGTTATTTCAACTATTAGAATGGTTCTCTCTCTATCTCTCTCTCTCTCTCTCTCTCTCTCTCTCTCTCTCTCTCTCCTCTATTCACGAGTTACAACGTTTCTGTTTCTCATAGAACTTATTTTCTTCTCCTCCTCAATGCGAAGCGGCTTTTTAGGATTCAGATATATAAGTAGTTTTCTTCTTTTTTTTTACTTATGTAGGAATGGGTTTTGTAATTTTCCTATATATTCTGGAATCACGGAAAAGATGGCCAGAACTCTGCGCTACTGGCCAGACGCCTTACGAATGTCGCCAAAGTTGACCCTCCGAGGTCTCCCTCTTATTGGGATTCCTGATCCCACGTTTATCAGACACCTTTAATATCCCGGCGTATAAATATTGCGCACAAGGGCCGTGAACAGCTATCACAATCGACACGCCCAACCCGTTGCCATCGAAACACAAATATCAGAAAGCGGCCGGCTGAGTTTGTCAGGCCAGGTAGGCTGACTACCGGGAATTTGCCTCTCTAATAAGCGCCTATCGACTGGAAACTGGGATAACTCGTGTGAGTGAAAGCTAATGATTCGTTCCGAAGGAGAAAGTCGGAACTGGCGGTGGCGGCCAGTGACACACGCGTCTTTTGTCAGCCCTCGTGCTCGCTCGCGTTACCGGGCGCAACATGAAAAATAGAACGGGAAGAAAACAAGAATCGTGTCGCGTGAGTCACGTCCAGCTACGAGCGGAAACGGTTCCGACGCGATTTCCGTCGCCATCGTGGTTTCTGGAGGCGATACAGTTTCACCGCGTCGCGATTTATCGGGACTCCATTGTGCCACGCGAACGGTCCAATTGTTCCCGCCTATCGATCGTAAATTTTCGGCTCCCTGCCCCGGCTGAAAGATATTGCATCGATCGCCGTATCGAACTTGTCGCGTTCGCGAATTGTTTAGGAATTCCGTGAAATTTATGGTACCTTCACGTTCTTGGTGCACACAGATGTGCTCAGCCACTCATGATCCCTATATAGGTCAGGATTTTCATTCAGATGTTCGCGCTATTAACATCCACCGTTCTTCCTGTAATTAACGAGTGCACGAAGCAAATGGGAGATTGCAAGGTTTCACTATCGTCGACGAACCAATCACAACGCAGCAGAGTTGGGCAAAATGTAATCTAATTACATCTTAGAAATTAGGTACGATTAAACTGTAATTGTGAAGTTGATTACACATTATTTTCTGTAATCGTTAATGTAGGTGGTTGACCACAATTTTGTCAATTACCTAAATTAACGATTACAGAAAATAATGTGTAATCAACTACACAATTACAGTTTAATCGTAGTTTGTAAGTTGTAATTAGATTAAATTTTGCCCAACTCTGCAACGCAGTGATCCAAATCAATTTTTTTTAATGTTCCTTAGATGTACCTAAAATATAAAAATTAACATCTTTACACTTGCTTTAAGTATCCCATCATAACGTTGCATCTTTTGTGAATGCACTACAATTGTCAAAATGCATAAAACTTTTGTCCTTATCCTTCTTTAGTACATGTCAAATACCTGCCGCGCTGCCAATGTTCCCCCAGCTTACGGTACCCCAGTCTTTTTCCTAGGAAAGCTGCAGTCCTTAATAGAAGAAAGCGAGCTCCACGTTAGTTTCGACAACAACCCTCAGGCAGCCCCATTAAAACGCCCCTTTCGAGGGGCCCGTCGGGCGTTCCGCGAATTACTCGCGGAGTGCCGAAAACGTACACCGACAAGTGTGGCTCGATAAGCGTCCGCCCTCTGGCAGAATTTTTTTTCTTCGCGAGAACGCCACCGGCGTCGATTTCAGTGGCACTCGCGATAATAACGTCGTTACGAATGGTAACATGGTAAACGTTGGACGCGCCACGCGACCCGGGATTGCGTCGGCTCCCCTGCGCCACATATAATGCGGCGATTAAAACGGGCCACGGTGTTCATTAACACCGCGTTCGGCCTCGGTTTTTCGCTTCATTATCAATTTCCGCTCGAGCGGGCGCGGCTCGTTTCGCGCAGCCCGCCGTATCTCGCGGTTTCCGAATAGAAACGCGGCACAATTCCCGTGATTTGTTGCTCGATTAATGGAACCGTGTACACGAGCCGTTGGATCGATCCAATATTCGCACGCTCTCCGCGCCCTCCGTTATCCCTCTTTTCTCTCTTCCGTCGCTTCCCTCTCCTTCGCCGTCACTCCTCCCTCCTCCACCCTCGCTTTATCCTCACGTGCCCCCCCGCGTTCCCCTTTGGACGTCGAATACGATATCATCGCTAATAGCAGCGACGTCGTTGCCTGGCGGCGACGCGAGATCGCTTACGATATTTTCTCCGGAAGGTTTTAAGCGAGTCGCAGCCGGGCCTGCGCGGATCGATCGGCCGGATAAACCGGCCGATAGACACAAAGCATTGTGGGCAGGACGATGCAACGGCATGCGAGAGCAGTGCAGCTCTCGGCCGTTCACCAATACCTTCTCGAGGCAGACAAAACGACGAACGAACGCCCGATACCATACCGATCCGCGGCTCCAGGGGCGCAGCGAGCGCCTATCGCTGTACCTTCTTTCCTGGCTTTCTCTCGACCAGGGGCCCCCCCTCGCTCTGCGATGCTACGAGGACTTTCGACGCACTGTCGCTGGAGGACACTTCCTCGCGGATCGACTTATCTCGCCGCGTCGCTGGTAAGTGATTGGCGTTCGAAGGATCGTTTCTGTCGGAGGCGAAGTGAACTGATGGGAGAAGTGACAAGGATTAGAAGGATTACGAAACTCGCTGCCAGCATTTATCAAACGCAAGATTGTCCTTCGTGTTCTTTAATAACACTGGGAAGTAAAAAAATTTTTCCAATCATCTTTCTTAAGTGAAAAGGGGCACGCCTGGCCTCGGATCAAGCATCTAATCTCTATCAACTTTCTACCACCCGTTTGAATCGCCCTCGGGATGACTAGCATCAGCTGCCAAAGTCGAGCCACTTATTCCCGCCGCGCATTGCGCCCGGAATGGCCATCGAGGGATACAGAGAAAATCGCGGAGCGTTTCAAGCCGATCCGTTCCTGCAACAGAGTCCACCTCGCGCACAGAGTGCATCGTGCACTTCTCCCCTCTTTGCTGCCGCTTCGTCGTCCCGTTCCATCTCTCGCTCGCTCTCCCTCTCTCTCCCCCTCGCCGCTCTCCTCGTTCTATTCCAGAGCTCGTTATTGAATTTGTGCGTCGGCCGAGCGAACCGACGATATCGCCTTTCAATATCGCTTCATTTGGCTCACGTTCATTCGATTTGCGGGAATATCTCTGACTGCTCGCCCCCAACCTCCGCCGCGGCGGCCAACGACAGCCAGAGCCCTCTCCAGAGCCACTCTCTTGTCATCGTACACCTCAGACTAATCCTTTTTAAATATTCCACTCGGAATCAAGCGGAAATTAATCGGATCTTCGGCCCGTCGCCGATCCCCTCGCTCTCTCCCCGAACCCCTTCGCCGAGCTTCGTTCCACCTTCAATTTGCTGGAACTTAAAGCGACCTGATACCGTCCGTCAGGTCGCTCGCCGTTTAATTAAACGGTTTGTTGTCGATCACCGGCACCGGTCGCCGCTGATACACAGGCGAATCAGATCCGCTCCATTCGCGGCTTTCACGGTTTCGATCCTTGCGCAACCGAATTAGTTTTACGCAAGCGAATCGAAAGGTTGGTGATCGGTGGTCGATAGGTGGTATAGTCGCGGTAGATTCTGGCTGCTCGTCCTCGCGGAAAAGCCGCGATTAGAGTGGCATTAAGGATTGGTGATTTAGATACACTCGGGACGGGAAAGTTTGCGGCCTAACGTCTCGGCGGTGATAGCTGCGGGATAAGTGTGCTGCGCATGGACGAGCTCCCCCCGAATCCTTCAAACAGTACAGGACACGGTTTACGACTGTGCTCGGTGTACTTTATCTCGGCCCTGACGAGCCCCTATCTTAATTGCGAATCGCTCCGTTGACGAGGCCGCGGCACGCTGCGCCACGCTCCGTAATAGCATCTCGGCAACGTCGAACGCAACGTAATAGCAGGCTTTTACAATCGCGTAGAGTTTAAAGTTTACGCGATAATAAAGCTGATCGCCGGTGGGAGATAGGTGTGTAATGGGTGGCTTCTAATTAATACGGATTCATTTGGGAAATTTATGAATCAGCGCTGCGCGAGATACGGGCGTTCCAAGTTGCTTTTTTATATAGATCCCTTGGTTAAAAAGTATCTATCCTCGGAAGGGTCGCGCATTTCGAGGCTTCCTTTCGATCGACGCATTGAAACGTCCAGCGAGCGCACGGCGGCCTCGCGCAGTTATTCGCGAAATAAGTACACGTCTGGAAGTGGATACTTGACTGTACGAGTATTAATATCCTTGGGTGAGGGTTTTGCTCCAGGCTCCCCCTTCTTTTCTTTTGCGCGAACCGTGACCTCCAGGTCCCTTCAACCGCAGCCTACTTTCTCTGAAATCAAGAGTCCCGCTTCGACGGAACAAACGTTTGTATAATTCTGGTCGCCGTGAAATTTAAATCAATTTAATCCTTTGATTCTTGGATACTCTAACCGCAAAAACCTCACATCGTGAGCTATTAATTCGTAGCTTAGAAAATAGACGTTCCATAAACAATCATTTGAGCAGAAGTCAGAATAAATGAGAAAAATACCTTCTTTCCAGTTAACAACTCGCCACTGTTGATAACACTTTCCTGTTTTTATTGGAACACAAAATATCAAGCGGAAGCAAAATTTTTACAGGCGCTCTAGCATAACCTGCTTCAAAGCATGTATTATGTTGTATATTAAAACAAATGCCAAGCAATTTCAGTTAGCAACGGACACAACAAAAGAACTCGGCACGATTTCGCTACCATCTACTGCATAAAGCCTGAGTTATGGTTAATTGGCATTTTCCCCCGACTTACCTTATATCCCCCCTGGCCAATTAAACCATAACGAATATCACGTAATTAAAAACACCGTTCCAAAAACCATTACGGAGCAAGAAATTACTGAATCACGTCAAGATTCACCGCACTCCGTCGAACCTCCCAGTGGCTTCTGACATTCCCTGCCGCAGGAAAAGTGACTCGAGATACCGCAGAAGGAGCAACGTTAAATCGAACAGATTGACAGCAGCTGAATACTACTCGAGGCTAATTAAAGATTCCCCGCGGCCGCGTCCAGATGCTATCAGCTTCGCGCTCGTTTATCGGAGCAAATACGTTCGGCGGGACGTCTCTAAAAGTCCCTAGACACAATAATTACCCAATGCGAGAGAGCTGTCTGCGCGGCCTATCCGCGGACGTCAAGATACCGAGATAACGAGGAAAGCTGTGACTGACGGATTCTCTAGGGCTATCTCGCCGGCGATAATGGCGCGTAAAAAGGCGGGGTGCGCCGCGTTTACGATCGGGAAGACGTTACTCCCGCGAACTCTCGGCCTACGATCGCGGGCGTCGGGCCGATTATGCGGGTGGCAACGCATCGACGAATTTAGAGGCTGTAAAAGGACAATGGGGAAGCGGACGCATTGTAGCCGGGCTCCCCAGCGGCACGTTCTTTTCACTGTCGGGGCAGCCAGCTGTCCGCGACCGACCATAAACGACGGAGCGGACTGTAGCTTTCTCTGTGCCGGCGTGATTTCACCGGGATCGTACGATGAAAACGATGATCGTATATTTCATACGTGTACTCTCTCCGACAAAAGTTCCCGCGACGGTGTCTCCCCGACACGCGTGCACGGAATTTCTCTTGGTCCGCGCCGAGGATCGGCGGAGTTGGCCAACAAGGGACGGGCAGTGATTCAGAGGGACACGTTGAATGTTAGTTAGCGTGTTACGCTCGTGTGTGCGCATGGTTTCTGGAGTACGTAGTCGGTGGTAACGGTGAATGATGAATTGGAGTTCGAGAGAGATCTATGAAATTGCGCAACCATGATCGCGTTAAGCCGCGCTTCCACTTGTTGGTGCTTAAATTCACCGTTAAAGATCCTGATCGAAAGTCCACTCGAATTTATCAGTCGCGAAGCGAGTATTCTGCTCCGCCCGATTAGAGTTTATAAAGCAAGATTCGCATCCGCTGGAAAAGCGAGAAATGCGTTTCGCTCGCGTGATATTTGCGCCCGTCAGTTGCACATATAATTACGATAATACGTCCGGGGATAATTACCGGGGACTAATGAAACGAAAAAGCGTCAGATAAGGAAATTGCGGAATTACGCAACGGCTTGCACGCCGACGCCAGCCGTTGCGTGGGGAAAGACTTCTGTTTGCACGGATGATTGGATAGGCGGGAGATACTTTAATAAGAGATCGCGACCGCGACAGGGCGTATCGGTGCGTGTATCGCGGGCTGTTGGAGGGCGAATTCGTTAAATAATTGCGACCGCTCGGTGGACGGTTAAACGTGGAAACGCGAATTGCAAATCGAGAAGCCAGACACACGCGCGTCCCTTGATACGTTGAAATCCAATTTATCGGAATAATGGCGCAATGGAAGTGGCGGTTACGCGATTCTTGCTCGCTCGAAATGTCAGGCCATCGGTAAAGGCACGCGTCGAATATGCCTTTGCGTTGTTGCAAATGGGGAACGTGTGTCGAATGCCCGTAGACCCACCAGAACAAGCTCGATTCGTTTTATTCATTTTCTGCTTCGCGATTACAATATCGCCGTTCCTTCTTGTCAGAAGACCGGATGACTTCATCGACGGCCCCACGAGAACATAATCCCCGACAAGCAAACAGTTTTTTTTTTTTTTTTTAATACGCGGAATTTGTATCCAGAATGTGAATTTTCATCGCCGAGGAGTTTACATAATTCAATTCCTACAACCTTGTTTGCTTTCCTTGTAGACATTCTTCGTAAGCCATTATTCAACAGGTATTCCGAAGAATTTCCACATCCAGAGAAAGGCTTGCAGTTTCTGTTCTAATCTCTAATCCCGCGTTGCTCAAACTTTATCCTCAATTTCACCCTCCAACGCGGAGCTATAAACTCCTCTAAAATAAGTTTCCCATACCTATATAAAGGAAACACGAGGAAGATTAACATCCAGGCTGTTAACTGGCATGGAAGTATCCAGTCCCCTCGTCCATCAAACGAAACGCATTCGCCTGAAATCGTCGGACGCGGATTTCATCGCTAAAACGGTTCCCCAAAGTGATCCACTGCGCGATGGCGGCCAGCTTAAAAATAAAATCGAAGGTCGAACGTCGGGCACGAGTGGTCTCCTCGCGTATTTCAGCCGGGGCGATCGCGCTTTCCTTCTTTCCCTTTTTTTTTCACGGCGATATCGAGAATTAATCGTTCCAGCGATTCCCAGCGGGAGACGTCAAAGAGCTCGGAGCTGTGGCCCACTTTCCGGCCTATAAAACGATACACCGTTTACGTTACACTTCGCTTAGAGACGCGGCGCACACCCATAAACCGTTCTCTAATCGTGGCCGAGTTTATGCCAGGCTTCCGAAACTATCGGGGAACGTGGCGCAGCCGAAATGCTAATGATTTTGCGGAACAACGCCACCCGGCTACGGTCCCCGTTCATGCGATTACCCGCCGTACACGAATTTAAGGGGTCATTCTACTTTGATCGGCCGAAAAATGAAGCTATTTTTAAAGATTTTTTCTCAGTACCTAAAATGAAATAAATGAAAGTAGAATAACCCCTTAAGAAGGGATTCTTGTATGACAGCCCCTAAAAGTAACGGATATTTATGAATTTTATTAGAAAAAAACTATTATTAATATTAGATTAAACTCTTTTGGGTTATAACGAGGCATCTTTAAACTTGCAGAAAATTTTTTGTGTCGTTCCTTATAATTTATTAATTAATGGGGAATCTTGTTAACCTTTTCGTACATCTTGTATGAATCATTCTTCTGGTTAAGACATCTGGGTCGAAGTATTATGCCGTATTATGCGAGTGACGTTAATTCGAGCAGCGCTGCCTCGATTTCGGGCGCGTTCAATTTCCAGACGTGTTATCGAAGTTCCCCGCAGCAGAAGGTGCACGAGAACTCGGTGTCTCACTATGGATACACACGGTCCGCGAAAGTTTCGCAAGCTCCCGTCGGAGGAACTCTCATTCGAGCGGGAGAGGCCGTTTATTTTAGAATTTCGTAATTCGGGACGAAGACGAATTTATTCGATTGCTGAAACACGTACCGCGCTCCTGGCTTGTACGCGTCATGATAATGCAAGATTTGTTGCGCCCGTAAAGCCCCTTAATTTACAACGGCCCTCGGCCGTTCGCGTTGGGCGCCGTTTTATTAGAACGCGACGCGAGGAGAGCGGCGTCATTATCGTCCAACGAACTTGAATAAACGCGGCTCGTTAACAATCGGCCGGCTTGTAAAATCTCTGTCTGACGATTTTGCTTAATGAACTCGACGCTCCCGCGGCGAGATTTAATGGAACGTTAAGTCCACGTCTTTGGCGTTTATGGTACACGGAGTAAGTTATATGGAATACAATTTTATTAAAATATTACTAGGGGTGGATTTGTATGCAGGCTAAGTAGGCTGGGGTTTTCAAGTCGGAAAGAATAGTTATCAAGCCCATATGTAGGTGGGAGGCCGGGGATAGTTGTGACATTTTTCCGTTTTTATTTATTATTATTTTTTTGTTTTGTAAAGTACATACTTTCTTCTACTAATGAAAGTTACTAGGGTAAAGGACCCAGTTACTGTCACCTACCCAATTACTGTCATCCTAAGCTGTTTTACGTAAAATAACGCATAAATCTTATAAAATTATGCATAAAGAAAATTTAGCATACAATTCAAACTGTTATTTATACGATACAAAAAGCAGTACTTAATTTTTTCTTTGTTAATTTGAATAAAACGATAAAAAATTTTAAGCGAATATTAGAAGAACGAAAGCGATGACTTTCTTACTAGCGAAAGAGAAAACATGGCGTTAAAGAACTTGCTGTAATTGTAATCTTTAAGCTATTAACGTAACAATATATAATGTTTTAAATAATACAGGCATCATAGAAAATAATAAAGATCCGAATTCAACGATTCATTAAGTCTTTTTACTTATTAATTGGGTGACAGTGATTGGTACAAGCGTTTCAAGCATTTTTGTATTACTGTCATAGCAGTAATTGCTCGTGTACATGACACGACGTAACCTTAAAAATGACATAAACAGTATTAGGTTAGCTGGCAGTAATTGGGGTGTCAGTAATTCAGTCAAACACATTTGAAGGGTGTCAGTAATAGATCCTCCAACATATATTTGAAAGTGATGAATTTATACATAAAAATCGAAGTTTTAAGATCCACCAAATTTTTCTCATCAAGTAAACATTTTTAACAATAATAAATAACAAGAACAAAATATACTTTTAGTCTATAAGTACATAAGTACAAGATAATGTCAACCTCAACGCTTAATGTGTCAGTAATTGGGTCCTTTACCCTATTAGCACCGAACCGACTACAAAAAAAAGAAAACACCATACACGACCGTGTATGGTTGAAACACATCAGCCACTCCATCGTCGAAGCGATAGTCCAAGCGACAAAAATTTAAACAGCTTTGTAACAACCTGCCCCTGCCACGTTTACCTCAGGTCTCCCCTACTTACAATGAAATTTGTTCTGATCGACGAGTACTTACGCGTGTCCAGCAGTTTACATGTATTTAGCATCGTTTCACGGCGCCATATCGAATGGAGAGTCGAACTGTAGCCCAACAAGGGGAAGCGCCGTGGACGTCGTTAGAAAGCTTTTCTTTACTTTCTATCCGTACAATGCTATACCACACGCAGGCAGATCGCGCAAATGTCAATCTTTCTCCTCGACGTTGTTGCGTGCCTCTGGGAACATTGTCGGTTAGCAGTTGCACAAGTCGACGCTCGCGAGCCAAGCCGGGGGCCCGTCAAATGCGCGCGCGGGGATTGACTCGTGGTTTCTTCCTTCTGTAATTACGATTTCTCTTCGCGGCCGGCGCGAGCCGAGCCCCGTGTCCCGGGGACATTACCTCGCGGATAGAATCGTCTGTCCAAATCAGGGAAACCGAGGAAATATTTATCGAAACTTACACCCGGAGGTACTTCGACGCGCGAATTGAATATTAGCACGGGTAACTCGATGCTCAACGTTCTCGAAATTGCATTCCGCTTGGTATCGTGCGTTCATCACGCCGGGAACGCTTCTTAAAGTCCCGTTTCTTAAACGCCGTTTAGGTAATGTCTTCATCGCAAAACCGCCGCGGGGAACCACGTTTATTTGCAAACACGCCGAACGGCTGTCTTCAACCATTTAGCGCGGGGCCTTCGTCTTCCCGCGGCATTTGGAATTCAATTCGCGATAAGATTAACGATATCCGTACTAAATTGACGGGGGGATTAAAAAACCGCGGGCTTGAAGATGGAAACTACAGCGCGGTAATTAGCGGATCGTCGTAACGAGCGTGTTGCAGCGCGCAGAAGAACGGCGCACGCTTCGAGGAAATAATTGACCGTCCGGTTTTCTTCGCGTCGGGTGGAAAGAGTCCCTAAAATCTCTCGGCAGCGCCGTGTACACCGAGTAATAACGCCGGGTTAATTACCCAGTGGCAGAAGCTAATTCCTCGAAAGCCGTTTACCATTCTAGATCCACCATCTTAACCAGCGGGTGCGCGAACGTCAGCCACGGAATATGTTTAAATCCCCCTGTTCTTTTTCAACCGCAACACGAGCTTCTTTTACATAACCGATATCCTGCAACAATCGCGAATCACGGCAGCCCGCGAGGCAATTACTCTTACACGCGCTCCCCGCGAAAATTACAGCTTTCCATATCTGTACGAGCGATTTGCCTTGTCGTTCGTTTACGCGAGCGCCAATTTTCGCGCGTAGGAGAGCCGTGCCGTGGTGGCCAAAGAAAAGTTTAATACCGACATTTCTGCTCACGTGGACGCGGAATTTAATAGCAAGTCCAGTACGAAGCCTGGATAATTATAGGATAGAGGTGTATAGGAGCCAGACCTGACTCAAACCTACGTTCCCACGACGACTATCAATATTATTACTAGATTCCGCAGTTGAAGTTTGACCAAAGCACGACTCTTATACACTTCAGTCTTCCTTTAAGCGCCACCGTATAAATCCACCCCGCAAAAAACGCTACTAAAAAAAGCATTTCTTCTAAATCATCCAAATATAACATAGGGCTGACCGGACCGACATGACCTACTGCTGATTCCTAACAAAGTCATATTTGTTCCCTCCACCGTCCTCCCATTCTTATTCCTATTTCTCGTTATGTTCTATTCTGATACTATTTCGGGTCAGGCATAATAGCAGCTGCGCTGAGCCTCGCCCATTCCGCGATCTGCGATACGGTCTCTCTTCTACCTTTGTACCCAATCTTTAAATATGGAATAAAGACGATTAATAATAATAATAATAATAATAAATTATCCCCCAACTGAGCAGGCGGAACAGAGAACGCGACATCCCGGTTGGGGAGACTAAAAATTGACTGCCCGAAGATCGTCTGTCTGGCAGTCGGCTCGCCAGGGAGATTTCCAAAGGTGCGTTTTGCTGAACAATGGCAGCCGGAGGAACACCGTAGCGCGGAGTGTAGAGGAAAAGCGAGTCGGTTCGCGATACCGCTGTGTTTCGTTTTCTCGATCCTCGACGCGCCTCCCTCCGTCACAATGCCGCGTTTCTCCCTCGCCCTCGGGCTAAAGACCCGCGCGAGTGTCGCGTAACGACAGAGCGCGCGATCGCTGGCACTTCTCGCGCGAGCGCCGTTGTTTGAAAAAACTTTGTGCCCGAGCAGCACGCGAGAGGGACACCGATACGCCGCTGTTTTCCCGCCGCTTGCGAAGCGGGCAAAGGGGGTGAATGCCGGCGCAAACACGGCCGTGGGGGAGGCAGCGAAGGGCGACGTTTCCCTGTACAGCAGGGGATAGGAAAAACAAGGGTCGCGCGGGGTGGGATCGCGCGCGAGAGAGAAATCGAACGGCGAAAAAAAGCGGGAAAGATAGAAGAGATGAATGGTAAGGGCGGAGAGGGACAGGGGGCGTCTGACACCATTGTTGCCCTTCTTGGCGCCAGCGCACCCCTTCGCGCCCTCGCGCCACGGAGGCGAGTATAATGGAAATACGCCACGCGAGGTGAGGAAGGGCGATCTACCCTTTGCTCTGTGGCTCCGCAGGTTGGCGACATCGGGGATCGGCGTCTATCACGGTCGAGCGGATCTACGTCGAGTCGGTGATCCATAAGCGGAGTTCTAAGCGTGCCAATACCTTCATGGGGGTTGCTACCGTTCTCTGTGTGGTAACGCAGAGGGGTTGGAGGTCAGAGTGATGTTCGAGGGAGAGTTTTAAATTTCAAGAGATCGATCATGTGCAGTTGGATCGTGTATAAACTTCCTTAGACAGACCAGTGACAGAGAATTGAAGTTCATACGCGTATCTAGAACTATCAGTTTCAATCTTTCCCTTGACCACTGTTAGTCTGCAACGGGAAATCGTTCAGTTTCGGTTTCATAGCCGACGGTGTATGTTTCACAATGGAGCGGAACCTGTTTGCGCGCTGTCGAACAAAATTCGCCAGCTTCTTACACCGATTCCATTCTTCCCGCTAGCTTTCGTGCAAGCGTGTCGGCTTGTTCAATAACAATAAAGCCATTTCAATTGACACACATTACACGAGCTTGTGCACGCTTAAACGTACACAGAGGCGGGCGGAGGGGGGGCCGGCATGTGTGGTCACGCTTGGATTGTACGCGATCTCATTGCCCGTCGGCATGATTAGCGAAACCGGGTCACTTGCAGCGCTGTACAATGCAATCATTCCGCATGCAAACTAATCTTCCTACCACCCACATCAGGCTGCGCACGGTACACGCTCGGCTTGGATGTGTGCTGCTATCGTCGTCACGGGGGCTGCTCCTCGCTACTCGGGGATTAATCTTGCGAATGCACGCGCGGATTGATTCGTTTACGGACAATTACAGGGGGTACATTCATCTCTTTCGTTCCCTCCGCTCTAATTACACCGTGATCGCTCATTTTTTCTCCTGTCACTATGCATATCGTCCACGCAATTCACATCAGCAAAACGTTCTTTGATAGGCCTCACTAATGCAGTCCACTGTATCCATTCGAAACTCATGATATAAGTTTACAAAGTTACAGATTCCAACATCTTCAAAATCTCCATTTGTAAAGAAATCAGATTTACGTAAAGTGTGAGCCCAGCCTCCTAAGGTGGGCGATACAAGGGGGTAAAATGTTTGGGCTGTACAACCTAGTTTCGTCCCTGACTTTGTAGAATTCCCACCGAACCCCTCCAACTGGCACATAAAATTGTTTCCAGTATCACTAATAATTTTATTTCAAGGATATTTCTATGAATCGATTGGAACAGCACACCCAGTACGTTCGTTCGGCTACAGGGACGTCTGACAGCGGTGGAATGCACTGAGCTTTCCTGGCAGAACGATTTCCCCAGGATGTATCCTATATAGGGAGCGGTTACGCTCGTCCTTCCCTTGCTCCTACCTAGGGCTTCGTTCTTCTGTATGCAAATAAGCCGACACCTACCTACGCGGCGCTTCGTGTCTTATCTTCATCCCCGGGAGGTTGGTTTCTCGTTCGAATGAGATCGCGTGCGAGCTTCCTGCGAGCCTCCCTTCGCCGCGTCTCTCATCGCCAGACGTCCATCCATCGTCGGACGCTCGGACGTATCTTTGACGCTTACCCTCCGACCGATAACGCTTCCACGAGCTTCCTTCGAGGGTGGAAAATATAACAGAGGGTTCGTGGTCTCGGGGATATACGCGTTGGGTAAACGATCGTCGTAGGAAACCCGCGGAAAGGAAAATAACGTAACAGCCTCGTGGCTGCGACGCCTCCTCCCGATTAGGGGCGAGTTATGATTGGAATTGATTTTCCCGCGGCAGTATCCAGCTGGCGCTTCGATTGTTAGATAATAACAGAGCGGGGGACCTGTGCGAGGCTTAATAAGCAAAATGTAAATTGTAGGAATCATCGTATTACGAAGCGAATGGTCATTTTCAAGGGTCGCTGGAGGATTTATAGCTCAGAATCGAGGAATTAAGTTCGACGCGAGTGGATGTTTAATTGTCGTGGATTTTGCAATGCCCCTAGAATTGGCTATTATTCTACCCGGTTGAATTCAAATATGTCGAATCGTTAGTACAATAATGCGATAAAATGCACGTTGGAATTACAATTATTGTGGACATTAACAGCGCAGTGTTATTGATACGTCTGCTATTAGCTCGGTATTATTCAGGCTGACATTTAATAATTGGACGGTTCAATTATTTCGATCGATCCGCCGCTTTAATAAGGCAATTAAGCGGGGGACATATTACGTGCCATTTAACACGATTACCTGTCGCCTCGATAGTTCGTATAAATTGATTAATTCGCCGTTACATATTGGAGGCACGGAACTATCGTGTGTACGGCAGTTTGCGTCATTTATGAGGAAATTACAGACGCTCGAACTTAATCAAGACAGAAACAAAAATTTACAGAGGGAGTGAAGGGAATAAATAAATAAATAAAAAGTATCTTCCTACGTGCACTTTATAATCGCACGGCGTAACTTTACTCCCAAAGATGGTCCCCTAATGGATTAATAAAGATCCTCCCCTTACCGTCGCCACGTACGATACAAATTTATAAATCTGCTGCCACCAACTCAAGCCCACTCCGCAGAAGAAACCTTCCATACCCCGAACAATTACTCCACCAAGATCTACCACCCCTACAAGAAGTATATACCTACGTCAGTTACCGCGAGATCGCCACTCGAAGAAAGTCAGAGAAAGAGATCGCGCGGAATGTAACGCGAGCAGTGGCATTTCACGATACAGCAGGATGGTTTTTCACGAGGCAGGGCATTAGAGGGCAGTAGCAGAGGGGAGGCCAAAGCTAGAGCGGCACAGGCGCCTTACGGGACGGTGAAAGAAACAGTTGCGTCGTCGGTAATTGCGCGGGGCTTTAATTAACAAAGCACAATGGAGGGAACGTACCCATTGCCACCCTCATTGTCCTCGCGTTAGATCTGTCCTAGCTCCCCCCTCTGTATAAAACCCACACCCGTCCAACCCCGCGTGCACATAAACGCGTCTACACACGTAACCACTGTAAAGAGGGAGGGCGGTTTATCCGCCTCGCTCTTTCGAGCTCTGTCGATTATTTAACGCAATTATCCGTCGTTCCATCGCGAACCGTCCTCGTCTTCCCCTGCCCGCCGCCCTCCCCGTCGCCCGCGGTGCGCCATTGTTTCTTCTCGGTCGTATCGATTCGAGATACTCGTTCGACTGGTTCCTGCCTGCTCGCGGGATGAAAAGCCTGGCTCGCTCGAGGAGCGGAGAGGAAGAGGGAAACGAGCGTTCTCGATTCTCGACGGAGGTGATTCTTTCCCCCAGGGAATTTATAGCCAGCCACGCCGACCGATTAACCGTTAAAAGGATAACCGAAACCGCTTCCATCGCGCGGCATTGTGAGAGCGTTTCGGTGTTCCTCCGGGGACACGTTCAGACGTTGTTGATCATTGTGTCGCGCGCGATAACATCGCGGTCGCCGGATGATACCGCGAAGAAATTGCCGGGGATTCGCGGAGATCCCACCCCTTCCGCCTTTCGCCGGGGAAACAATCGATGCGTGCGCAGCGAGATCGACGCCTCTGGTCCGCAAATATTCGTTACCCGTGTGATTATTTGCAAAAGTGCACCCCTCGGCAGGCAGAGGGTTCGCAGATGCGAAGCGTCGAGGTTCGAAAATTTCGCATCTACCACCCCAGAATTCCCATCCCCGGGGAATAGTGGCGTTCTGAGGGGGGAGGGTCGTTGGATTCGCTTCATGATTGTTATTCACTTAGATGGGGGAAGGGGGGAGGCTGTTTTAAAGTTTCCAACGGCGAAGGACTCTCGTTGTATTCCCCCGTGATTCCAGCCGGCTGAAGGAAACCTGCAAATTGTTGTTGCTGGGATCGAGGACACTCCGCCGCAGATTCTCCTGACAGGGGATGACGGTAATAGTATTAGGGTTAGTGGCGTATCTCGAGTGGTTCGAGTTGGCAGTAAGATAGCGGAGGGCTGTGAAGAAGAAGAAGAAGAAGAAGCGAAAGAGAGGTGAAAAGGTAGAATAAACAGAGAAACAGACTGGCTCCAGGGGTGGCAGGGGAGTAAGAGAGAGGAAAAGAGAAAAGGAAGCTGGCTTTATTGGCCTGAATTGCCAGAGGATTAATTTCGCTGGATTTTAAGTGGAACGCCGTCGCTGGAACACAGTCCATTAAAAATGATAATATTTGGACGGCCGATTACCCTCGTTTGTACGTCCAGGCCACTCCATTTTTTCCCTCCCCGTAAATTAGATTCCAGCCCCGAAGGAAACTTAGCGAGCCGCGACGGTAGCCCAGCAGACACGATAAGAGAAATCTTATTGACCTTAAAATTGGATCCCACGGTACCTCGACGAAAAATCGCTGACTCGTTCGGCCACCAGACTTGCGCCGACTCCATTCCCTTCGACGATCATCCCGCGATGGAAGTTCGGTGCTCGCGAGGTGTCGGGCGCTTAGAATTTAACGAGCTTCGTTATTACAGGGTCGTCCAATCGAGTCCTCCAGACTCCTTCGCCAGGGATTGAATCTTATCGCGGGAGGGTGGGCGGCTTGTTATTACAAGTGGAAAGAGGCTTCCAAGGAAATCTGAAAATTCAATTCCCTCCGTCGCGCAAAGAAAGCTCGCTAATTCTTTGCCCGCCCGGCGATATCGCGTTAGATTGGATAGAGGGATATCGCGATGGGAATCTCGCCGCCTAATTGCCCGCGGGCTCGCCCCGCTGAAAAGCTCCGCGCGGAAAGGAACGGCGCTCGTTAAAAATCCCCGCGGCGTATCCCCGATTACCCTCCATCGGGGGATCTCCTCTCGCTTCTCCTTTCGCTGGTCGAACTTCAACGATAAGCGCGCTATCCCTGGAAACCCGGAAGGAAGCTCGCCGCGGAATTAGAATTCCTCCTTCGGCGATATAACATCCACCGGGATGTAAAGTTAATCACGACGCCGAGCGCGCTATTTTTACCACGGCAACCTCGATGAAAAATACCGCGCGAGGGGGGCGGGGGAAAAATCTTCGCCCCAATTGCTCGGCTGGTTTATTCTCTCCAAGGTGTCGTAAACAAAGTGAACGCCGCTGAAATATCAGCCTGCTTTCGCTGAATCGATGAGGGCGGGAGGCGCGGGGCTCTCCGATAACCGCGTTGAATTAAATTTTCTCGATTGCGCTCTCCTTCGTCCTCTCTTCGTCCGCCCGGTGTACGTGGACGTAATGCGGAATCTGAAAATTGAAATTCTTTCCTTTCATCCGGAACAAAAGATCGGCCGGGGGGAAAAAAAAATTACCGTTCCGCCTGTGGAGCCGCGTGGTCGCCGGGCACGCGAGATATTACGTCGGATCCGATAGACGCGTCGCGATGAAAATCTCGTCCCCGATCGTTTTCCGCGCCGAGGGTGGCTGTAAACAGGGCGAGCTTATCTTTCCCTCCGGCTCGAGGGGCGGCCGGGACCCTTTAACCGAAACCAAGCAACCTCGTCGATAAACCTTAAGTTCCGAGGGGGTGGTTGGGATGCGCGGCGTCCGGGCCGGAGGTAAAACGAGAACAGGAAGGAGAGGACTCCTGTGTATCTTCCTGCCGTCTATACACCGCGCTCTAGAGGGGAAACAAAGCGCTGGGGCTCTCTGTATGAGTCAACGTCGATCTCTCAATCTGCCCAGCCCGTAACGACATGCAAAGCAGCTTCTGCCGATGATGATAATTAACCTGCATTACCGCGCTTCATTACCTCCCGGCAACGTGACTGGCTGAATTATTCAGTCGACTGTGCGAATTGTCTTGGAGCTCGGCGAAGAAGCAAGGAGGCACGTGTTCCACGAACGCACGATGGAAATGGTAGATTCAGCGTAAAGTTGATTCTCCGTACTTGAACTTCGCCCTCTGTTTTTTAACGAGAACTAACTTCCGGCATTTTCGAAGCAACATTCTAAAGATTGATCGTACACTCGCTAATTGACTCGAGGAATCTCCCCCTCGTTCGATTCGACGCGCTTCCCCATTTCCGCCACAGAATTCCCCTTCGGAGCCCCCGAATCAGGTGGGTTTCGCGAATCGGTTGGTAGGCACCGATTCCCCCGCAGCCCAGAGATTCTGACGCGCAATCTTTCGGCCCGTAGCCCTCGTAAAGTCTCGTGCAAGGGCTTTTCCCTGGGAGGGCGGGGGTATCGGGATCGATGTTGGCATACGAAAACAGCGAAGAGTCAGCCCTCCCCGGTTCCGAGCGACGCTCCCTCGCCCTGGTCTCCTCGCTGTCGCAGTCGCATATCCGGGGGTCTTTTACCAGCGGAGCGTGTAAGCTGGCACAAAGGGAACCGTGAAGGAGCTAGGTCGCAGCCGGTGACTGAAACCCCTCCCCGCCGGTTCGCGCTGGCTGGGGAACTTTTCGAAACTGCAATTTCTGTATACCTTTATCGCTGGCCGCCGCCGCGCGTAATTCCGATCGCGCTTGACTCAGCTTTTGCATAACCGCATAACCCGGAGCGGTCCCGTCGGGGTAGTTCTAGAATTCATAAAAGGGTAAAAGGCTAAAATTGCGGCGCGTTTCCTTCCCTTCTACGTCTCCTTCCGTTCCTTTCCACCCTCCTCTCGGCTGGCTCCCAATTCTCCCCTTATTCCACGGTATCGCACAGTGGCCCGCGTTCCACGAACGTAAATGTTCAACCGGCAATCATGCCCACAGCCGGCCGGGCAAATAGTTTTCCTGATTCGATGGCGGCGAATTTTTGTTCCGTTTAAGGGAACGACCTCTGCCAGCTACCCTGTCTGGCGCCGAACCGTTTCGAGTCAGCTCCCTTGGTCCTGGGATTTTTACATGAGTTCTAGTTTTGCGGCAGCTTTTAGAAGCAACACGATTTAACTGTATCTCATTGGCGCAGAATCTGTAAAGCTCTGCGACTTCGTAGCGGAAAGGGTAATCGTTTTCAGCGCCTGGAGCGTCTGTTTTATAAAATGAGAAACAGCGCGAAGGTAATTCCCGGGGTTCCGGCTGGGAACAGAGGTTTAAAATCGCTAGTAAAGTAGCTATTCGCGAGGTATAATCGCGCTTTTCAACCGTGGATACTTGGAGCAAGTTTTCGTTCGCGCGGGGAGCGCACGGCAATTTCGGGCTGTGTTCCGTAAATCCTCTCGTTGCCCCGGCTGCTTTTTCATTTTCTTGGAATGGCGGCGGAGAAGAGGCGGACTCGAAGGGAAACTGCAACGAACTCGCACGCGTCTCGAGCTCTCATCTCTTCTTCTCGGGCTCTACGGCCCGAGCCGAGGGAATCAATAACTCCTCGCGACGGAGTCACCCTCTCGTTCTTCCGCCCCTAACCAAAGAACCCTGCCTGTAACCCCATAAAACGTCCACGGGGGACGGCTCGCATTGTGAAGATTCCGACTACGCAGTTTCTCGCTGACGAAACCAGTCAAGGTGCCTTCGAAGGTGTCAGATTTTCGACGCGCAGCGAGGGGATGATTCCTCCGATATTTGCGAAACGATGAAAGGGATTTTAGGGGGCGTGGGACGGGGCTGGAGTTTGAAATGCGTCTGGGGGAGTCTTTGATCGAAAAGTATCTCGTGACACGTGGAACGGGAAGGGTGATTATTCGAAGGGGTTAAATAAGCGGAGTTAACGGCATGTAATCTGATAGTAGAATGTTGTTTTATTTCCATTTTTTTCTTTATAGTTTCAGCACTTATTTTTAAGGTGCAAAGTACGTTGTTTTGGGAGGGAAGAGTTTGGTAATAGACTTGAAATTTTCTTAGACCATTCTAGAGATGTTAAAATTGTCTTTATAGCGTTCGGGAAAAAGTAACTTTTTTTCGATAAATTTACTTTATTTCGATAAAACGGGATAAATAAAAACTAAAATTAAAATGTTATGTTCAGCTCCACCGTAAATTATTTAACTATCAAAAAAATTTATTTTTGCAATCCGAGGATGCGACATGTCCTAGACGTTAACACGGTTCCAAAATAATTAATAAATAATAAGGATCGACATAAAAAAATTTCATGCAAGGTCAAAGATGCCTTCTTATATCCCAGAAGAATTTAATCCGATATTAACAATCGTCTTTTTAAAGAAAATTCATAAATATCACTTACTTTTGAGGGCTGTTACACGAGAATCCCACCTTAATTTGATTAGTTATAAAATATAGTCGCGTTCGCTCATATTTCTCGCATGTGAGTGCCGAACACACCAACAGCCACCAGAACTGGAATTCCTCAACTTCAGGCTGCATCAACAAAAATTTCCAAATTCCAGAATCATAAAGTACATACTTTTGATCACTTTTTGCATGTTTTCGAAAAATTCTGAACAGATTACAACCCATATTGACCAAACCTCGCCAGGAACACATATAATAAGTCCATTGCGTATTAAACCTAAAAAGCAAGCATGCTGCTTCCTCTGCATCACTCTTGATAAAACCTATAAGACACACGTTACTTCGTTACTTCACTATCAACGACCTACACCCTGCATTTTTAAAAAGTTACTACCATTACACATTCAGCTATCGATAGAACTGAGCGAACACCACTTAATTCCCCCTGCAAGACATTAATCGCGTCCAAGCACCCGAAACGCTGCAAATAGCATCGAAATTCCCACCACCCGCGAGTACCAAAACGCTTAAAAAGAAGATCCAAGCCCCTATCCCAGAATTTTCCATCCAAACTGCGTCACTTTCCACGAACGGCTCCCCTGCATCCTCGCCGCCAGCAGTGGACGCAGCACGTGCGGCCCGTAACACATGAATGGTGCCCATTAAGTAACGCGAATATCCTATTCTCTAGCGTGCCGCGGCCGAGGGTTCGCGACCTGTCGCCGTTAATTTATTGCGAATCAACGGTACCGTAAAACACGGAACGGCGACCGTGGCGATACCGTGCACGCGGCCACGGAAAATGGAGTTACACGGGCGAGCGGGTAACATCGCTAATTTATTAGATTCTGGAATGCGCGCCCGGTAATCTCATCGATCGGTGTATTTGTCCAGCTGAGTGCACCCGTTAATCTTGCGCAAATGAAATAATGGTTTCAAGCTTTATCGACGGATAATGAATTTTAAATCGGATCAGCTCGACGGGCATTAATTCCTCGTTGGTTGGCGAGCCCGCGCGTGATCCAGAGGCTGGATTGCAAATTAGATTATCTATCTCTATCGCGGACTGTCCCCCCCCCCCCCCTCCTTCGAACCCCACCGACGTTTACTTTCTGCACGGGTCACCCAGGCAGTCCGCTTCCCTTCCTTTATTTGCCTCGTTTTTTCACGGGCCAGGCACGTAGCTGCCTCCGACCACGAAGCCAAATGGCGCGATAGCACGGAATAAAGGCGCGGCCCGACGCCCGGCTCATCTGCATAATAAAAGTGGAAACGGTGGAGATATGAAATCTTGAACAAACTCCGCGCGCAGTTTGAATCTGTTGCCGCGATACAGAGCCTCTTTTAATCGGGGCTCGATCCTTCTTCGTCCGCCGAGCGTTTTCCTTTAATCGTTGATTGCGCGGCCGTGTATATCTCGCCGCCCGATTTGCATTTTCACTCCACCGACCGTTTCTGCGTTCCTCGATAACTAGACCGACGGTCGCGCCCGGTTCGAAGCCGTCGCGTTATCGGGAACGGTCGCTCGTTGATTTCGAAATCGCCGGCGGCGAAGGAGACCGCGCGCCACGGAATTTCTGCGGTGATATCTGCGCGCCTCGTTGGCGCGATTAAACGCCACGATCTGCCACCGGTTGTTAAAAAGGTAAACAATGCGGACGGATTCGCGCGTGGACGATTTCGTTGGACTTTACGAGTCGCGATGCTCGTTGCAGATAATCTGCGACGAGTGCGGGGCAATGGTACACGCGTTTCGCTGGCAAGATGCGAACGCGGAACAGTTTCTGAAGCTTCCGTCCACGGATGCAGATCACTGGACGCATTTTCGGTTCCAAGTAATGTCGATATCGCGGGGACTCGTGGGCGTCTCATATCGCTGTCTTCGACATTGCTGTCGCGTCCTCACGGGTGGACACTTTTGCGCAACGGGATCCTTGGTCATACGAATTTATGCAGCTTCCTCGATTTCTTTGAAATTCTTGTGACCTGATTTTCTTGTCTCCTTTTTACGATTCCTGTAAAAATCAAATTCTATACTATAGTATTACCAATGGCACGTAGAACATTTTCTAATAAATTTTTCTTTTTTAATTTTGTAGTTCAAGGAGCATCTGTTGCCTATTATATTCAACTAACCCGCAATAATATATTCCAATAGGCTGTACTAATTATATAAAATAGGGGAAATTAATTTGTTTTCACTGTGGATTAGTCCGGGTTTGCCTTGAATGCCTCAGATAAAGCAGTGAGAGTGAATATCTTTGAAGTGTTTTCTATTCCGAATTCTATTCCGATTATATATTAAACGCGCCATCGCGTTACTTTCTATCGATTCGGTTAACGACACCCAAATTCGCCGTCCACCGTTTTCCCTCGACAGAGACAAATGGCTGTCGTCGATCCGATTAATCCCGGGCGTAGTTTACAATCCGAGGATGCACCGGTTAAATAATTACTTAGCCAAGTTACGGGGCTTCGCGGAGTGAACGCGGTAGGCGCGGTAATGCGCGATAATTCGTCGCCTATAGGTTGGCTCGCGACTGCTGCAGTTTTACGGTTGCGTCGTTATCGAAATTGCCGACCGCCGTGACAAATGGAGTCGAGGCAATTTTCCCGCCTAATTTCCTCGCATCGTCGCGAATATCGCGTCCGCGAAAGTATCGCGGCGATTGTGTGCAGCGCAATTTTTTCCACCCCCTACTCCCACCTCGATCCAGCATTTCCTGCCATCGAAGATTGGTTTCGTTTCGTCGTGCTGCAATTTTAATCGACAATTCGCTGGGTAGCCTTTTTCCCCCGCGCTGTGTCGACTCGCTGATGGATCTCGAAAGCGATCTAGGAAATGAGAGTGTGTTTTGTGTGGATCGACGAGGATATGCCTTTTTTATTTCGAATTCTGGCGAGGTGAAACAATGAACGTTTACTAAGCTTCATTAGCTCACATTACGTGATGTAGATCCCATCTAAAGTGACGATAACACACAGCAGAAACCACATTTAACCCTCTATGGGCTCGTGTAACTTTCAGGTCACATTTTAATTTATCGACATTTTACAAAATAATTATAGCTTTTTTCATGAGATGGCGCATATTACATATTACATAAGTGTAATGTACATTTATGCTTAACACCAAATGCAAATTGTTTTATGGAATTCCACGTATGAGTTATTATACACAGAAGTGCAAACTTTATAAGCCGGTGTGACTTGAAAGTCACATAGTGAATATATCGCAATAAAATTGTTTAAACGCAAAAATTTGTTTTCATTTGCATATATAGGTTTATAATTTCTGATTTTTCGTTCCCACAATTTTTTTGGAGTTAAAACAAAAATTCGGCCCATAGAGGGTTAACATAAATAAGCACCGGCTCAGAAGCACCATCCCAAAATTGCAATATCCAGATGTTCGTATTATGCCTGTGCCATCAAGAATATTATGCCACGTCCAGCCTCTCGGTATCTGTAATCGAAGATGTCGAAACCCCACTCGAGCGTAATGGGTTTAACCGGCGTGTTTCGGTTCGGTGTCAGAGCGCCGGGCGTAGTTCCTTGGATTTGTATTGCCGTGATGGGCGAATCGGTGGTAAGTGGGCTGGTAAGAGGATAGAAGAGGGTGGACGGGCCATGTTAACCCAGTTTCTATCCAAGTGATCAATACGGGAACGTACGTTCGTGCACCGTCGCAGCCGCTTATTCGTCTTGAACGGTTCGCGCCTTGTTTACCCTCTTTCGGAATGTTATTCCCTCCGTAGCAGAGAGAAAAACCAGCTCCCGGGTGATCGTATTTTCATTGCTCCCGAGGTCTGGCACCGCGCGCAATTATCACAATAATCGCCACCGTTGGCACCGACTCTCCGCGATTGTCTTTGTAAATACGTTGCCACGGGAACGTTGCACCAACGAGGCCCTCGCAGCTCTATTCAAACGCAGGTAGGTATTTTCAATCACCGCGGCACGTTACTGAACCCACCACTCACGCGTAACGGGCTTCCATCTCACCTAGTTTACAGAATAAACAACAAAACCTGAGGGCATAAAAGATTCGAGTCTGAAACTTGACCGGCAGCTCGACAACTTCTTTCCATCTAATCCCGTCGTAACCAATCGTCCTACTAAAGTGAATCGAGCAACCTTGTCATCGATACTTTCAAAGAACTTCTCAGCACAGATTTTATCCCCATTTAAAAACACGAAACCTCAGCTGAAAGTTCTAGCAACGTAACGTAGACATCCACTTTGCTGCCTTCGTCGCGGCATTTCGCAGCACGAAACAATAAGTCCCCCCCGCGTATCGTCGAGCCGCGCCATTGAAAATTATTTCAGGGAAAGGCAGGAAGCATTTGGTCCGATACAAAGAAAAGAAATGGGGCCCGGCACACGGTTGCCCTCCGATAACAGCCATCGCCGGCGACGCGGCGTTGTTTCCGCGCGCTCCAACCGCGAGGCATTGATGCGGGAGCCGTTGCACGGCGCTGCAATAACAGTAAAACGGCAATATTGTTGTCCCGGCGAGCGTATCCGCTCGGAATGCGCGAGGATCGCCGTGTATATCACGTTCTGGCGCGGTTACACGCTCGAAGGGAGCCCGCGCGGCGGTATCACACCCCCGCGGCGTCTCCGGCTCCTCCGTGGTGGCGAGGAGTTATCGGCGTCACGCGCATCCGTGTGTTATCCTTTATTTGTTCGCCGAAGGAGGGAACGGCCCGCGCGACAGCTCGGCCAGAAGGGTCTCTGCTTTTTATTCGACCTGAAAGGACGCCTCTCTTTCTCTCTCGATCCTCGCCGTGAAATAGAGACTCGCGGCTGGCGTGACGACGCGAACGAGCCTTGAAAAGATGCCCATTGCTGGCGAGCCTTTGCTTCGCGCGGTGATAGGTGGCTCGTTGTGGTCGCTGGTCGTAACGCGGCTGATTCTTCGGCTCTGATGGCTCGTCGCGGGTTGTTTGCGTGGAGTAGTGTGAACGAATCTGCGTGATCGCGTTTGAGGAGTGTGCTGCTCGTTGGGTGTGCTTGTGTATGGCTGAGCTTCGAGTTAATCGCTTGGGATTCATCACTGAGGACTTCCTTTCTGGACTAAGTACCTTGGTACATGAAATACTCCTTGTATCTATTCAGGAGGATTCAATAGTGGCGCGAGAAAATTAATAGGCCCTGGATCTTGGAATTAAGGAAAGAATCTCAGTAAATGAATGCGTATGAAATTCATTGGAATTCACAGGGGCCTACTACTAAGTAAAATAGACAAATGCAACCGTTTTATGATTTTAGTGGAAAGCGAGTTGAAGGGAAAATTGCTTCCATAGGAAATGCAGGACGAAATTGTAATTATTTTAAACTAGCTTAAAGTACCCGGCGTTGCCCGGGTCAAACTTTGATTGCCACAGAGTGTCAAGGAGGTGAAATAAGGGCGAAGGGGAGGGATATCCAGATTTCATGGTAGCCTATATGTTCCACAGGGTTTAGAGAATAATTACGCAATATTTGGTCCAGATCGGTTAAAAAATCGGGATAAAAAGGATCCTATATGTTATTCCCGGTCATAGACTACGTGTATACAAAATTTCAGAAAGATCCGTTGCGTAGTTGCAACGGGATTGAGTAACAAACATCCAACATCCAAATATGCAAACACACACACTTTCACATTTATTATATTAGTAGGATGGTACTTGAAGTAGATGGTAAATGGCAACTATTATCAAATTGTAGCTGAAAAATTAATTTTATTACGTCAGGTGTCTTTAAGAAGTCAAGTTGCATGGGCCCCATTCCAATTACACTACATCGCACGAACGAATTAATTTTTCAATTAGTTTTCCACCGCACCTGTCACTTAAATTGCCCTGCATCTGTATAAATTTCGAAGTAAATGTTTGTTAAATTGCCATGAATCTTCACGAAGGTCAGCGAGGATCAAGTAGGAGATACCTCGCGTAAATAGAAATATTTGCAAGGGCATAAATATTTCATGAAATATTCTTCTCCCATCGTTCATCAGAATCACCTTCCACTGTGCCTTTGACTCCCAATGACGGGTCACGATTCGTC
Source organism: Andrena hattorfiana (assembly GCA_944738655.2). Taxonomy (NCBI): domain Eukaryota; kingdom Metazoa; phylum Arthropoda; class Insecta; order Hymenoptera; family Andrenidae; genus Andrena; species Andrena hattorfiana. The sequence goes on from OX122894.2 coordinate 1,873,342, forward strand.
GTGTTTCCAGCGCGCCGCCTGAAAGGGGGCAATCATTTTCTCATGATCTCTGGTCCCTCCCCCAAGACCGATCACTTTCCACGTAGCACACACGCTGCTCGGGCCCTGGACGTGTATTCCACGGCATTTGTTCGACACGGCCGCGTGTATTAACGCCTCCTCAAGGTAAGGTCGTGCCTCCTATTCCCAGTCAGAGCGTTCACCGTAATCTCGGCCGAAGGATAGGCCGTGACAAGCGTGGTAATCGCCAGCCAGAAACTCGCCCTTTCGCTTTGCCAAACAGCTAATTAATTAACGTGATTGGCGGACAGAGTAGGTAACCTATGCGTCGTGGAATCGGTACACTGGTACTAGGGCAAACAATCAAAGCGGTCGAGGAAGGAAGCTTTCACCCTTAACGACATTGCCTTCCACGTCACTTGAACGATTCGTCGCACCTTTGCAAGCCACTGCATCTACATATATTATTATATTATTATATGTATCTAAATATACCCAATCCCTCAAAATACTAGTATCCAGAAATTTCCAAAAAATTCTCCAATCTATTACCTTCCAGTTTTTGGTTCTCTAGAAATCAAAAAGTTTATTTACTTTGGCTTGCCCAGGTCCTCGAACTATTATTGAAAATTTCTAAAAATTTTCACGAGCTCGCCAAACTATTGCACCACCCCTTCGTGTCCCCGCTGCTTTCGCAACGCCCTTACATCTGTTCCAGCGGCAGTGCAAACTCTGCGTTGCGCGTGGGTGTACGCGCTTGCATCGGACGCGTGCATGCGTTGCACCGAGGATAGGTGCGCGCGTTCTCGGCTGAGCACGCCGAAGCCAATTAACTGTAACCCGCGGGATCTGCTTGCCGAGTCAGGCTTACCAGAGTAATGCCCTACGAAGCCCTTCGACGCGAGGGGCAGAGGGGCATGCCCAGACCGGCGAGATGTAACGCCAGACAAGAAAGACCGTGTATGGTTTACCTTTGTAACTCGGTAAGCGCGATCCAAGTAACACCGTGGCAGCCGTGAATTTGATTAAAATCCAGCCACGGATACGACCGATCCGATCATCGGCTCAGAGAGGATCAAGCCGAGGGCTGCTCGGTATTATAATATAATTGCCGTGGCCGCTCGCTGAGTAGTGGTGAGTCATTTCACGCAACGCTGAAAAATCCCTCTCGATGCGCTCCGGATCATTTGAGAGCGGGATATTTCTGTCTACCCTTTTGACAGTTTTCGAAAAGATTTCTCGAAGGTTTCATTACTTATAAAATTTTAACGATTCGATATTAATGGAAGGTAGTGTAAATAGAAAATAGCGCGGACTTTAAATCTGCATTTCAACTGTAGTATATTTCACTCAAGATCGTCACCCTGCCAATTTTCTAATAGTGAACGGAAAATAGACCTCTATGTATCGACCGCGTAGTGATCGAATCAGCGCAGTAAATTTCGTGCCACGACGGAGGAAAGAATCCGAGGCGCGTAAACGAGGCCAATTAATTCGCGGAAAAAATCCCTTTTCCTTCGCGGCATTCGTATCGGCCCGTGCGATCGTATACTTTTCCTCGGTAACCGCGCAACTCGATTGCTCGACAAATATTGGAAACCACGTAGTAATCTTGCCAGCGCGGTGCGCCGAGGTTTACACTGGTTGGTTAACCGGAAAATTGAGCGTTTGGATTAAGCCTTGGGACCGTCTAAGTGTTGGCGCAAATTTAATTAAACCGCGATAAACGTGTACACTTGTACAATTGCACGGAACGAAGGGTCCCCCGAACGTCTATAACTCTGCATTCTGCACCGCCGCCCCGATTAACCCTCGAATTTCATAGAACGAAAATGTGCAGGATCCATCCACAACGCCACTCCACTCCTCCACCATCGATTCCGCCGTTTTGCTAATCGAGCAGCGAAGCAGACGCGCGGTAGCAATATTCCTGACACCGTTGTTTCGTTAATCGCATCAATCAAGCGATCGAGCTTCGCCACTTGCGCAGCCCCCACGCGTCTCATCTTGTCGTAATTGTCAGGCAAACAGAAGCTCCTCGTGCCGCGGCGAGGTTTGCATTGGTTAGTTAACTGGAAAATTAGACGTTGCACTTTCGGTTAAGCGTCTCGGCGCACGGTGTGCGCGCGTGCAATTACGCGCAGATCGGGCGACCGAGAGCGGATGACCGTGATAGCCGTATCTACCCCACGTAAAGCTCGGGCAGGATATCGCGTGCGGACAATGATCGCGAATTAGCGATTGCAAATTATTAACGAGGCACGCAGCGAGGCGTGATCATCGCCGGAGTCGTCGACATCGACCTCTTTCGACGAGTCACCGCCTGGGAACTGCGACTGCATAAGTAATTCAAGAGGAAAAGAAACGCGGTGCGTCGCGTGCGTCGGCTTTCGTTCGCTCTGGAAACACGCCGAGGGAATATTTTCTTTCCGACTTAAAGATGGAATCCTCGCGTTACTATTACGCGTCCAGCTTGCAAAGGACTTTCCGATCCCCTTTGGCGCAGAGAATTACCGTGCCCCGACGTAACGCATAACTTCTGAGCACTCTGTGTAATTGGATTTCGAAGAATCCTCGTTGCGAGTGGAAAACGATTGCGCTGACCCAACAGCAGGCGGCTTTAACCTACTTTCCTTCCGCCGTAATGCAACGTTTTACATCGGAACATCAAAATTCTAGGAACTGCAACGTCGGTAGCATCTCGCCGCGTTACATCAGCGGATAAAGCTTCTCTTTTAAGCGCCATCGCGACGAGGAGCTTCTTTGCAAGGATTTACGTGCCGCTTAATTAACGCCGATTGTTGCTGTACTGTGCCTCGTTGGATCGCGGAATAACGAACGGCTCGATGCCGCGGCAGCTTTTCTCAGGCGCTTAGAGGCGCTGAGACTTTTCATTCCGACGCAGTCGTGACATCGTCGCACCTCGATAGGGTTACCTGGGCCCGTCTAACTGCGGCGTTCCGCTATCGCCGTAAATTAAGAGTGACTGACAGACATCAGAGAGGAATTCCGAGGGGTTCTTGCAACTGGTCGCTTTGTGCTGTGCCGCGTGCATAGCGACCGCGCACTTTGATCGCTCGCTGTCCATTATTACGATTGTACTCCCGGCGTCGTTCCGCGAATAAAATAATTCCCTTTGTAACGAGGCTGGGAGACCGTCGGGGCGATAAGAATCGAGCTAGCTGCCCGCTCGATGACGATAAACCGCGGCTCCTGCGGTGATTCTTTGATGAAAACGTTCGCACGTGAAAGCTCGCGCTGGCGCTCTCCCGATGACAGAAATATGCGCGTGCACTCTGCCCACACGCCTGTCACACAACGAACCTTCGCGATCACAGTTTCAATCTCCGCTAAAAATTCTGTTTTTCGCGAAGTGCCTTGGAGCGCGTAAAGCTCGATCCTGCCTGGCCGATCGCATCGGGACACTTTCTTCCCGCCCATTGGTCAACCGGGCGATATTTATTTCGCGCAAAGAAAGCAGGGCGTCCAGAGGTGCCGCGCTCCTCGAGAGCCCCAGGCTCCGTGAGATCGAGGAGGACGGAGGCGAAGAAAAGGAAGAGGCCACGTAAGGTCGCGAACGGCCATTATGCAGCAACAATAGCCTCATTGTCCACTGTTTGCAATGTGACATGCCTAAGAGGCCTAGCTAGGCATCTCAGATGGTATCGCCCGATAATATTGTCCTGTACACTGCTCACTGCCAGCTCTCCTTCCTAACCTTCCGCTATACCCTTTCCCATACCGAAGCGTGGCCTCCTCCCGCCCTCGTCCCCCCGCTCTCTCCTCGCATCCCCCGCCACGTGAAATATATTTTGCGTCGGTCGTTGCTTCGGAACGTGCTTGGATACCTTTTACGAGGCTTTCGCGCGTTTTTCCGCGCGAATAAATTACTCCCCGCGACGGAGCACCGGGCATTCTGTCACGATCGAATTAGACGGGTACCTTCGTCCAGCGTCCTCTCCACGAAATCGCCCGCAGTGCGAGGAGTCATCCACGAGCACGCTTAAACGCGTCGGCGTCGCTTCCTCCGTCAGTGCTAAGCACGCGAATCAAACGTCACATACCTGGGTTTCAATAGAGTCTCTAATGCCCTCGAGGAGCGCAGTACAGCGTGACTTGTCAGCCGAGAGCTTTGCCCAGTGTTGCTTCGTGTCGCTGGACCTGCGTCTTCGCAATCCTTTAAAATACGATGCATGTCCCTCAGTAAAGTTTTGGTTGTATTCCGTAGATTGGTATTTCTCTTATTATATTTAATAGTGTCTCGATACAAATGACGGAAACTAGACGAATAAAATTACAGTAGTAATTCCATCGCAGCAAGTGTGTTCGTTGCGGCTTTATTGGGTAAAGAGTACAATGGTTGGCCACTTAAGTAAGAGTGTCACATAAATAATGAATTATAAATGTGAATTTAGTAAATTTGAAATGGAAATCAATATAAATACGTACGAAAAACCCCTAATAATCGAAAAATAAATAGAGTTTATAAAAAAATGAAGAATGTATAAAAATATACAAAAAATATGTTTCCTACGAAGAAATATAGTTATTGGCATGGTCAAGACAGTAATTGTCCTATCGGTTCGACAGTGATTGGCCGCTATTTGACACATAATATAACCTAAAAGAAAATGTTACCTGACTTGGCGATAGAAATAAGATTAAAATTATTCAATAAAAACGGATATATTTTATTTAGTATGTATTTGTCGTGTTTGTTTCTGTTTTGAACAGGGGGCTAATTACTGTTTCACCATTAACATGGTTAAAAAACAGTCACTGGCCATCCGGCCAATTACTGTTTTTTCATAATATATGTATAATTTAAACAAATAAATAATCCTTTTATAAAGTTTCAACTTTTATTTATCGATATGTACCGAATATGAGAGATATACATATCATAAATACATTAAACTATTCGCAAACTTTCAACTGTACTCTTATGGTTTTTTGATTAAATGGCTATAATTTCCAAGCTTCAAAGCCGAGTCATCCTATTTGCTTTTATATATAATCACAGTATATAATGAGTGCAGAAATATTGATTACATCCGAAGCAAGAAAGTACAAGGAATATGAATATGTTCATTAAAAAAAGGCATGACATTGGTATTTCTTTATATTTATTTATTTCTCAAAATAAGGCCAATCACGGTCAGGTGACCAACCACGGTACTCTTTACCCCTACTTATCCACTACAATAATCCCACTTGTTAGTCCGGTCCTACACTAAACTCTGTCTCAGGCTAACTAGGGAAGATTCCGAACCCGGAAATTCAAAAAATTCTGAAACTTTGTGAATATGTAGTGAATCTCCTACTGATTACAACGCAATTTTTGTTTGCTGCCCAAATTCACTCGAAGGGAGTAAAATTAACCCCTGAAAATTCGGCTATTTTCCGATTTTGTGTTATAACTCGCGAACTGTAAGAGACAGAAAAAAAGTTTCAAGACAAAAGTTACTTCTTTTAATTAGATCTACCATTCGATGAAAAAATTATTTTACAATTCACGAGTTATAACACAAAATCGAATAATAACCGGATTCTCAGCGGTGAATTACACCCCCTTAGAGTGAATTTGGGCAGCAAACAAAAATTGCGTTGTAATCGGGAGGAAATCCCCTATATATTCACAAAGTATTAGAATTTTTTTAATTTCGGGATCTTCCCTTGTAAGTCGATCCCCAGTCCCTCGTATCTCGCAATCGCTTGTGTTAACAAAGCGAAGTCATCCCAGCAGATCTATTCTCATTTCCCCAGGTCCATCCGTTACAAGCACCCAGAGTTCGCCCATTTCCCTCCCACAGATTTTCACTGGAAGGGATGAACGCTCCTACGAGCGTCTATATGATGGTTCCTTGAATCCTCGCGGATATAGAATATGAAGGGATCCAGGCTCCGAAGCGGCAGGCCTGCCAAATGGCATTCCTACGTGACAGTTGTGCGGCGCGCAGGAAAATCTAGATCTCGTTTAGCAGCCGAGAAACTCCGCGATCTCCATCTCCCCGATCCGTCCCTCCCCCTATCGCGGTTAATAACTCGGAGCGCATAGACCAGGCGAAAGGAGTCGGATCGGAATGCAGTCCGTGCAGGAAGTGACCGATCAACGACCCTCCAATGCTTTCGAGCCGGAAGCCGGCTATGATTGACGCGAAATCACGCCGCGGGATTATCCGCGCCCGATACTGTTACGAATACGGACGACGACGCGGCGGTTCGGAAGAGACGACGGCGATGGAGGGGAGAGAAGAAGGGAGTCCGTCGGAATTGCCCGTAATTTAGCGTCGAGGCTGCCCGTGTGAAACGGCACGCAGACGGAAAAAGCATCGTCGCACCGTTATCTGATCGGGTGCCCGCCTCCTACCTCCCCCCGCTGAAAACATTGCCATTTGCAACGACGACTCTGTTCGTGCCGATTCCCGGGAATACATTTTTCATGGCGACGATTGTCCCGCGTTTTTATGGAAATTACGCGCGAGTTCGAACGGTTCGGCGCTCGCTGCTAGCCCAGATCGCCGGGCGACGATATCGACCTTCTCTTTTAACCTATTTCCGAGGGGATATCGCGTGCAAAAGGACAACGCCGGGCGTTCTAGCCGACTTCGGAGCCGTTGCACAGTGGCGGTCAGAGGACGAAGGGATACCTCGCAAGTCCGCAAGAGGATCGAGTGTGTAGCCTTCGCGTGGCGAATATAGTAGAGTACACTCTGCGTCAGTGTTTCAACGGTCACTTAGTGTATTCGATAATGATCAGAGAGTGTATATGCTGCGATGCATGCCGGACCATATGTGTCTTAGATCGAGTGTTAGATGTATCTGGCAACTATGATGACGCAGCACTCGTGTAGCATCTAGTTAGATTAATGAAATCATAAAATATATATATGTCGCTAAAAATAAAATAACTCGGCCTTTGAGAATTCATCGTTGCGCCGCGATGGAAGCTATCCTCCTGGTGTCGCACCGGTTGCAGCTTCGAGTGGCCGAGCGAAAGTAATTCGTCATGGAGATCGGTGGATACGTATCGCGGGACGTCGAAAGGTCTTCGGAACGGCCCAAGCGAGGGAAAGGAAGAAAGCAACCGATCGCGGTTGCGCCGCCGTCGGTGCGAGCTGCATTGTGCACGTCGGATCGAGGCGATCGGCCGCCTGTTGGTGGGCGATACGCTATTCTAAATAAGTTTAGCTGGCCTGGGTTATTGCCCTCCGGTGAACCTAACGGCTTGGCGGCCGGCTGGCGTTTGTGACATTGCGATTGTCGGCGCAACGGCGAAGCCGCGAATGCATTGCGGTCGCACCGCGGCACTTCGCGGTCTTCCACTTCTGCGCGCAGCTCGCACCTACCCACCATCCGTCCGCGACTCGCGGCTTCTTGAACCGTGATTTTTCAGCGGCGCGAGCGATAATCCCTGCCAAGTGGCCGCGATAATTATATAAAACACGGTCGTTTCCGCTGACTAAGTTCCTTCGCGAAATACAGCCCGCGATAGAAAGATAGAGGCTCGCTCGGAGTTAAATATATTCAGCGAGGACGTGCGATGAAATGTTATCTTTAGGAGCGATGGGAGATATTAGTTAGATGCTCTTGATAGGTGTAATTATTAGATTTCAGCAGGGACATTTGAATAGACACTCGGAGGAGCTTCGTAGTTTTAATTGAAATCAAGATCTTCTCTTCAATTATAGTTCCCTTATCCATTCGGGTGACTATTTAAGTTAGACCTTTGCCCTTAAGCTTCTTCGCGAAATTCCTTATTCCCCGACTAGTTCTGTCTCCAAACATAGTTTCGCTCTGTGAACCGCTTCTGGTGCTCGATATCGAGGAACGAGGACCGCGGGTTCGCGAAGTTCGTGGATTCACGGCCGATTTAATAACGGATTAGGGGGGCGTAGCCGTGCGCGCTCGTCGGCGATTTAATAAAGCGTGCACCGTTTCCCGCGCGCATCGGTTTTCGATAATTAAGACTTGGGCGCACCCGCAAGTGGGCGCATCGCCGGTTCGCATAGACGACGCGTCCGGCGGATCCAGGATTCTCCGCGACCTCGATCGACCACAAGGAATACCGCAGCGCGTCCGGTAACGCCGGGAAATTAGCAACCTCCCGATCCTAAACACAATTATACGACAAAGCAAAGGCGCGCGCTCAGCCGAACACTAATTTGCGCCCCAAACGGATTCGCGTCGCCGTGAGCCTCGGGACAAACAGGAACTTGCTAGCCTCAGTCGACTTAATAACTATTACCGAGTCTGCTCGCCAGCTCCTGCCACACTCCAGCAAAGTGTCCACTTCGATGCCCCTCCCTTTGGACGATTGGGGACAGTGAGCTGCTAGTTTGGATCTTCTGACAGAATAATTCCAGAATTTGGAGCAGATTTTTGGAAATATATATTTTTAATAGATTCCTCAAGTTTGTTCTTTAACTACAGAATTTGTTGACGGGAATAGATTACACACGATGTACCTAAATTGTAATATTTCATTGTTAGAGGCTCGTTGGAGGAATCAGTTTGGAAAAGGCTAAGAGGTTATATAATTTTTCCATTGAGCACGGCCGTACAAAGCGCAGAAATCTTGGCTCGAAAGGACACAGATTCGCGGCAGTCGTAGCTGGATGGAAATGCGCGACGTGACATTGTCACCTCGATACTAAAAAGCACCAGGAACGAGGACTGCATTCACCTCCTCCTCCCGTGTCCCCTCGCCCCGCCTCTCCGGGGGCGCCGTGTAATAAATGCACGTCTGCAATCTGGGTTTACTACCGACGCGAATCCGTTGGCCCATTTTCGGGGCCACTTTTCTGCCGTTTCGTTCGCGCACACTCGTCGCGCTTTTGTTTGCGTCTTTCGCGGCCCCTTCGCCAGCTTCCATCAGCCTGGCACCCAATTTGCCCGATTGGGGAGAGGCACGTGAACTCTCCGTGTCACAGAAACGTTCCCGCGGCATAAATCGTTCCCATATTCGTTGCGGACTAAAAACATTCGGCGACACATCGCCGAGTTGGCGTTGGAATCAGTGGCACACTCGGGATTAATCTTGTGGGAAACCGAGTAGAACGGATGAAGATATCTTCAAGAAAAATTTCTTCAATGCAAATTCAATAAAATTCACGAGGGGATTATAAAAATTTATTTAAAGAATAAAACCCAGTTTTCTTTTCTTTTTACAAAGCCTCCATTTTCGGGGGTGCCAGGGCCCCTTCGCTTCTTCTTTGATATTGTTCTTATCCTGGGGTGCGAGAACCTACAACAGTTTAATCCGATTAGGGTATTGGAAAGCGAAAAGCGAAGAGAAATTATTTCGAATCCTTTATCTTGAAAGTTGTGTGACGAAGAACCGAAACAGGAACTATTCTCTTACGTTTAAATTTAAATCGTGGTGGAGGAGGAATCGGTGGGCGGTGTTTTATTTCCAGTCTGCCCGTGTTAAAGTTGACTTAATAAGAAATTAAGTACGACATGGTAGCTCGAAAGTCGGTCTTGCATGGTGAAAGTGCTTCGCGTTGTAAGAAATTTATTGCGATACAGTAGACCCTCCATTATCCGAATGCTCTGGTTGAGCGCTGCATAACTGGAACAGAATATATTTTCACAGAACGTTCATTCTCTCGTTGAGCCAGTTTGTTTCCTAGTTGCTAAAAGTACTTTATTTCAGATAAGTCTGAGCAGAGAAATCACCTACGCCACGAACATACCTCTATTTTATAAGTGTCACATTAACGGTATAGAAAAAACATATGGAAAAAATTAAAAACAATCTTTTTAATTTTTTTTGTATAATATAAGAGTAGTTTAATAAATTCCAAAAAGATTTATTTCATTATATGTTCTATTTATTGAGAAAATTTTTTTTAAATATAATCTTCAAACAGTTCAAACTACTTTGTGCCTTCACAATTTAATTCTTAATACTAGGTGAAGACACAAGAGGAATATAAGCTTCTGCATTACAAGCTTGGAAACCACAGAAACTTGTGTGCAGCAGAGAATCATTAGAGCGTACGATTATGTGGCTGTTAAAAGTGCAGAGTGTCCATGGAAACTTGACAAGGCGGCCAAAACGACGAGTAATGGATGTCTGCAAAACAAAGCAAAGCGATCGGCGTAAAATCCTGCGGTTACGCATCGGCCCATCGAAACGATAATTGAAAGTGACTAGTACGAGCATGGTCGAGCGCGTATCCAAGCCCCGGACGACCAGCCACGGCGAAGGCATCCGAAAGGCTGGGCTTCTTTCGCGGCGTCAAATAAAATCCTTGCGGTTTTCATGCCGATTTCACTCTGGCATTCGATGAAGCACGGTGTACGGCCGCTGCTTCCGCATTCCCGCGTTTATCGGCCTGCCGTCGGTCAACGTACCCTGGAAAAAGAAATTTATGCTCGCCCCATTCACCCTCGGTTTCCCCGGCTAGATTAACCTGCCATTAACATTGTTGCATCGACTTTCCTTCGTCGAACCTCTGAAACGGAACACGCGATCCCCGTCAATTTCATCGTTGCCCGAAGACCCGCCGCGGATGGTTCCGTTGATCGGCGTCGGGCGCCCAGAAAAAGGTGGATCGTGGTTTCATCGTAAGTTTGTTGGTCGAGTTCTGCCATGGCGGAGCAGCATCTCGTGCATAACGGTTGTTAACCGAGCAAGGATGCAGAAGTCCACTGCCGAAGGAACGGAGACTGTGGGTCGCGCTTGCTATGACTCCACGATGCTGATGGATCATTAGATTGGGTCGTTAGAAATTTTTAAAGTAGGTCGATTCTTCGTTTGGTTTCTGTCGTTAGAATATAATATACTAAAAGTCTTTGGATAGACTGTGACACGCATTTTATAGTAAATCCAAGCAGTGGCACCAATCAGGATTTAATCTTAAGGGTAGTCGAGTTGAATACAAATATTTCTAACGTAAATTCAATTAAATACATTAGGTGATTATAAAAGTTTATTTAAGGAATGTAATCCTGTTTTCTTTTTACAAAGCCTATTCTTTGGAGGTGCAGGAGTCCCTTTGCTCCTCCTTTTGAGCGCGCTACTGAATTCAAGTACTATATAATATAAAAATACCTCCTACGAATCTTCGGTTCAACCACTTTTATCAAATTCCATTCCCAAGCGGTAGCCGTATGACTCACCGCATCTCCGTCCGAAGTAGGAAGTCGTTCCAAATCGTTGGAAATAGTCTAGCATCGGACGAACGACCTCTCGCCACTTCCGCGACAAGGGAAATCGGCCTGCAGCCAGAGAGATTATTAGCTCCGTAGGAGATGGACGCGCGAACAGCGGGCTCCTCGACACGATTTACCGCGCCACGACACGATCCACGATCCCCCCCCGCGATCCGACTTTATTGGTTCATGGCTCTGTTACAGTCGATGGAGGAAGCGATCGTTGCACGATCGTCGAATTACAGCGATCGTAATTCCGCGCGGAACGGCGTCCGCCCGGTGCACGGCGATAAATTTATCATTCCCCCGGTGGCGCGGAATAGTTGGCGTTCCGCGGCACGGAAAGACGTGGACGGAAATTCGAATGGTGGGCAGGCTTGATAGCGGGGATATAACAGTAATCTCCAACGATTTATGCGCCGATAAAATCGAGACAGCGGACGCGCCCGTTGGATCGGGGGCTCCCACTCGATGACATTGGAGCGAAGGTTTCAATCGAGGCCCCGATTCGTTCGTTCCCCCCCCGGCCCGCGGCGCGAATTTGGGTCATGGCGCGCGCGATACGCACAAAGGCCGATTTATACTGCCCGCTCAGACACGAGACGGCCGGGCAAAGACACTTTTAGTGGCCGCGCTATCAGTCCGCGTCCGGTCACAGCCGATTTACGTCGCGACTAACGCTCCGCTAGTCACTGTTTTACAATGCTCTCTCGCCTGTCCGAAGATTTATCTCGCTCGGCTCGCAAGGATTACCCGACGTGTCAGTACACGGACACACGCGAATGCCTATAAAATTCTCGGATGGCACATCAATTCCAGGAGTTAATAAAAATAAAAAAAGACTGATGGAATAGCATTCTACGATACTGTAATCCCGCCACCGTTATTCAAGTCTCAATTATCCAAGCGCACGGTGAAAGATGAACTCGCGAATCCTACGCTTCGACTGTTTTTATATTTCATCAATTTTGAAGCGCCCTGTACATACCCGTCGCATCAGGCTCTTAAACAACGCCAAACTCTGTGTCTACCGCTGACCGCGGTGCTCCGCTTGCGAGGTAGAATCTCGGATAATTGCACTCCCGCCAAAAGCGATGTCAGACGACGATTCATTCAGATAGCGCTCGCTGGAGGCACAAGGACCGTTTGTAGCTGGACATACGTGCAAGTGCACTTGTGCAGCAGGGTCACTCGTACATGTACATGTCTCGTTCGATATTTATAACTTGTTTAGAGGAGCATGCATCGGGAGCCAGCTCGCTAAGAAAGAGCGAGCCGCGCGTGCCACGGCCCCGCCGTGAAACTGTAACAAACGATTGTCTTCGTTTTGAAGTGGCTGGCCCAGGGGAGTAGTAACTTCACGCCTCGGGCGAAACCTCTCGAATCTGGAGTAGGATGTAAGCGCTTAGACGTTTAGACAGCGCTTGCTCGGGCTCTTTATTCCACTTCTGCCGCTGACTTTTCCCGCCGAGCCGAGTCGCGCGGTAATAATATGTAAATGCACTACAATGTTGGCTCGGAGAACGTTTTATGGACCAAAACATCGGTCGATGCATATTGTTTCACGCGAGCAGCACGCCTCGCGCATGTATATCTTGGCTCTTGTGTTCTGTGGCAATTTAGGTGCACGTTGGCTTTGTCGACCGCTTGTAAATATGCTAGTGTACCTTTGAGTGCCCTTTTGTTCTCTTATTCTTGAGGATTCTTTGTACGAAATTTCTTCACGGCAGACGAAACGTCAAAGATTTCTGTGAGATCGTTAATTTACGTGATAATTTATTTACCTCTGATTAGAAGGTTCTATATTTAAGTGGGAGGACCAGTGTCTTGTGAGCTGCTCGTGCTATGAAATCTGAAGCTTTGGGAAAGGTGTCAAGGATATCAGTCAATCAGGATTTTCTCTTACTTTCGATCTTGATTTATTCCCCGCGCAGTGTTTAAGTGATGTGGCTGGCTTGGGAGATGCTTCAAAGTTTCGATTGTCCCTGTAAGGGCCGAACGATACGGCGCCGTGTGAGGCAGGAATTCGTGGCTGGACGTTACAGAAACACGTTTGTAACCTAGCCGGGCAGGTTTTCGACCGAACATTTGTAAGATAACCCGTTCGACAACATACCCAACGATCTCGCCGGCCTAATTCTCCTGCCGCTTCTCTCCACCTTCGGAGAAGGGGGCCTGTAATCGCGTGCTTCTAATAGAGTTATACGACGAAGCCTCTCGAGCCCTTTCACCTCTCAAGCTACGACACGTGGCCCAGAATGCGAATGCAGAGATTCTAACGGGCCCATTAAACCTTAATTCGATAATTTTCCAAATTTCCACACCGTTCCCCGCTCGGCTTAAGTCTCAATTTCTGCTTTGGGTGCAAGTGGCAAACAGATAGCCACAATTGCAAAGCCAACACTGTTTGTTAAAATTCTACTTGGAATTTTTAATTAGACGTAGCTTTCTAATTTTCTATTATCGTTCAATTCGACTCTTTACACAGATTCTTAACCATAAATTCCAAGCTGTCGCGTTAATCGTTACTAATTGACTGCTATTACCACACAAACGCAGTAACTACACTTGTGTGGACATTTCCCTGTTCCCCTTCCTCCTCTTTTTATTAACTCCCGTAATCGTGTTCTAATGCAACACAGGCAACCAAGAATGACTCTGTTCTATAGATCTGAAACCCGCGCGAGGAGGAACTCCGACGTCGTTGAACTTTTAATTCCCAGTCTTATATAGAATCCGCCAGTCAAAGGAATTTACACCTCGCTGAATTCAATCCCCCACGTGAACCATCGTGGATGACTAAAATTAGCCATCAGCCGATCCACCAGCGACACAATATCCTATTCTCGAGCTCGACACCGGCTTTCCACGCGTCGAACGCTCGTTCCTCCGCTTAATCGCCGAGCGCTCCTATTAATATCGCCGCTTGTTTCTACCGATCCGAGAGCACCGAAACGCCAGCTGTCCGTTTCAAGGAACCGAGAGCCTCATCAATTCCCAAACGCAATGAATCCGATTTGCATGCCATTTCCATTCGAAGCCGCAGACTCGTCGGGTCGTTAGCTCCCTGAAAAGCCAGGAAGCCAGAGAGAAATCCTCGCGAGCCGTCGCGAGCAATTTCAATTGCTCGCGCGTTCAAGGATGCAATCTTCTTGCCACCCGGGCCCTGTTACCTCCGCTCATCGCCCTACTTCTCCCTTTCTTTTTCCCAGAGCCTGCGAAGTATCGACCATCCGAAACGATGACCGACGACCTGTAATTTGCGCCGATCGGGGGCCCCCCTTTATCCGTGAATCAACACACGCGCGGCGTCTCGCCCGGCGTGTCCATCCGCGTCTCCTTCGCCGGGCTGTTTGCACGGGGTCCGGTCGCGATTTGAATACCCCTGGGAGTCGTTGCACCGCGTTTCTGCTTTTTCGCCGGGGCCCCTCGACGGAGCGGCATTATCATAATAACCGGTAGCCCAATAAAGCGACGGGGATTCTCATCGGGAGACCGGCGGCCCCACGGCCCCTGTGCAGCGCGACGTTGCTCGCCAGTGTTCGGCGCAGGCACATCTTTCAAACGGGCGCGCGTCCCCGCGGACGGCGCGGAGAGTCTCGGGGCCCCGAAACCAGTAGAACCGGGGAACTGGTTTTCTGGCAGGGGCGATCAACGCCCAAGGCTTGTCACGACGGCGCTGTGGAGCGGTGCCCGCGCGCGCTCCCGTCGTCGTTTTGCGATTCCGAGCCGATCGAGCGGCGGACGAGACGCCGCGCCGCGGCCGATTGCCCGCGCGCGGACGACCGGCGCAGCCGGCGAAGCGATCGAATTTTCGAATGCTCCCTCTGCACGCGGCGAGACACTTGTTACGCCGCCCTATCTCCTCGGATCGGACGATAATTCGCTGCTTCGCAGCGGCTACTCGGAAATTGGAGCGGACGAGATAAGATTTACATTTGTCGGCTTCCACTCGAGGGCTACCGATTACGTTTAACGATGACCTCTCGGATTACAGGCGGAAGAGGGTAGTAGACACGGGCGTGTAGATTGTAATTTTTAATAGAGTGATTATCGCGTGTACAGTCGAGCGATCGGTCGGCGCAGGTTCATTATAATCGGACGCAACGGGCCGCGAGGTTTCTGTAATTACCGCGAAGGCTGCGGGTAATATCGACGGCGCAATAATCGTAAAACGATGGTTGGTAAAAGGGAATGTAACCGTGGCGAATACAAATATGCGTGGACGGGTGGAAGGTGAAGCACGGGTGTAACTGCCGCTGAACCTAATCTCGGGGCGATGTTGAGGACTTAAAAGTGCGGGGAGTGGAATAAAATAACAGTAGCGAAGCTCTTTATTATTTAACGATTATTTAAACCGCCCCAGAGAATGTTCGCCAGCGAAGCCGGCTTTCAGAGGTGTCATTTCATCTTGCACTCGAAGTCACAGGGGGGAAAGAAATTAATTCCAACGGTCTCCCCAAAGAAATCCAAGCATCCTCGCCATGCATCCGCCCTAATTAAGGAAAGAAAGTTAAATGGACCGTCGCCCGGCGTTCTGGTCACTTGGAAAACGTTTCAACGCTTAAAATTAATCGGCAGATTACCCGTTCCAGCGGACAGAGACAGAGCTCGTCGCAGGACTACTGTTTTAATGTCGCAAATTACGCGTAACGTAACTCGGGTTAAGAACGTCCCAAGGCGCGGCACGCGGGTGGCGCGCCTCGTCGTCCGAGAACTTCCTAATTAAAATAGTACCGCGTTTGCCATAGCAAGTTTCGTATTTGCATGCCCGTGGTTGCGGGGGGGAGTAGGCGAGGGGGTTGAAATCGAGTTACGCGATCCCGTCTCCCAGTCAACGAGACCCCACGGTGCGTGGTAAACGGCTCCGGGGCAAAGTTTTCGGGCCTCGAAAGCTCGCCAAGAAACTCCTGGCCGCAGGGTTTTCGGTGAAACTGTTCGTGGATCCCCCACCCCCCCCCCCCCCCGATCCTCGGTCGTCCCTGGGACATTAACCCTGCGGAGTCCACTTTTCCGCACCCTCGCCGCTTCCGTGTATAATTGCCCCATTTAGCACCCGCTTTATCTTGTTTTCCTTTCGGTTACATGCAAAACGATCCGCGGCTCCGCCAACGATTCTGTTCATTATCCCGCGAGCGGGGGGTTCTTTAATCGGTTCCCCGCGACCCTGTGGTTTCGTGTGGGTCTCCGTGGAGGATAACGAGGAAGAACTTTCGATGAACAAGACGAACAAGATGAACCAGTGGGGGGCTGTCTTTAATGTTTGTTTGTTAAATTGTAACGGTTTAAACGTCGACGAGCCTTTTGTGTAGGCGAAAGTGGACATGTAGTTTTGGTTGGAGGAGTTGTGAGTTTGAATACGATCCCCCAGGGCTTGGGTGATCTTTGCTCCATGGGTGATCGTACCCTGGAAACATGTCCTTAAGACGGAAACCGGCGGGAAAGTCGGCTCACCCAGTGCTGAGACCTTGTAAGAGACTTGACTGTAAGCGTCCTATGAGCACGGTAGTCTGAATAATGTTTAATAGGGAGCGTCGAAAATCAGATGGTTTACTGCGATTCTCTTAAATTCCTCGTAAAGGGACATGAATATATAAAGTCCCACATGAACGCGAATAGTAGTCATTATCCACTGTACAATTTAAAAAATTAGGGTTAGTCTCTCGCGAGCAGTGGTTATACTACAAAAATACACGGAGCGCCGAATAGAAATAAATACAGGCCTGCTAGAAAACTGTTGTAGGTGTATAGAAATCATTGAATGCACGATGGGAAATTTCGCTCGGTGCTCCACTCGATACCTGCGAATATCAACAACTATATTCCCCATTCACTCTGCTTCGGGGCCCGAAATTTACCCGCACTCGCTTCTCCATGCACAGAGTCCTCCACTCACTTACCTCCACGCCCTATACCGACTGCGTACAAACTTCAACGAGCACCTAATAAACCGCGGCAGTTCCCGCCGCGCAATTGGTTCCTCTCGCGTCACGCGTCGCAGCCGCGCGAAATTGTTTATTGTTGCCCGCCCCGGTAACGGTCCAATTTGCGGTTCGCCCGGCAATACGTGGAAAAAAACGGCCGGCCCCGAACAAGATGCGCGGCGTAATTTTTGAGCAGGCCTCATTACCATATCTTATTATTCGGCCAGGAAGTTTCACTTATTGGGCCGCGTCGTAAAATTTTTTTACGCGATCGTTTCGCGCGGCGCGCACGCACGCACGCGTTTTTTTCGGCCGGCTCACCTGCCCCTGTCGAATCGATACGCGCTCTTAGCATGGTTAATCGTGTCGAACAGCGGCGAACAACGGGGTGAGCGATGTTCGTGCCATGCCGCGGCCCCGACCACCCATCGGAGGAGGATTGCGATAATCCCGGTCGATAATAATTAATCTGCCAGCGAGAGACAGCGCCGGGGAGACGCTGTAGCTGTGAGCCGGACAGCTATTGCTCTTGCCCGTAATAATCTGCGGCGAGTTAATTGTCGTCGCGGCGATGCGCACCCTCTGCTCGCTCCGCGGATCCCCTTTGTCGCTGGTATTTCCAAGTCACGGTGCTCGGGGGGTTGATAAATTCCAGGGGTGCGAGCGTTTTTATTAGCCGGCGTGTAACTAGATTGCCACGTAGCGCGGCGCAGTTGTTGTGCTCTTCGAGG
Source organism: Andrena hattorfiana (assembly GCA_944738655.2). Taxonomy (NCBI): domain Eukaryota; kingdom Metazoa; phylum Arthropoda; class Insecta; order Hymenoptera; family Andrenidae; genus Andrena; species Andrena hattorfiana. The sequence goes on from OX122894.2 coordinate 1,891,160, forward strand.
GACACTCGCGTGTCCTTTTTGGTCCACTGGCGATTCACTTGGCGCATTGTCTTCAAGTTTTTATTGGGAAGCAGAGTTTGCTCGATGTGTTTCTTCGGTTGTAGCGGTGATAGATGACATGGGATTTCGAGTAGCACTGGGAAATCTTCGTTCTTCCATTCATGCTTGCGAGACTCAATGCGATTATATCGTTCGCTTTCGGCGAAAGCTGCTGCGAGGCAAAACTTTCCGGGCAATTAACGACGCTTAATATCGTGGAACGTGTTCACTGCGTGGCGCCTCCTTTGGAGCCCGCGACGCGGCGCTTCTGGTTAAAGAAAGGGGAGAGAAATGTAAATTCTTAACAGTCTTACATTAACCCGAAGGATGCGTTCATGAGTTAGCGCGAAATTTAAAGTCTGCACGCATCGTTCGGTGGCAATTTCATTTGCCTGGGCGCGTTAGCGTCGTTAGTATCCCCTGGCTTCCACCCTACAATGTATAATAGCATGGTAATTTCGTATCTCGTTACAGCGTATTTAGGTATTTAGCTTGTAAAACTTTATGGTGGATGCATGCTCGCTGGCGTTGCTTCTTATTGTCCGGTCTTTACGTTGGATTAAACTACATTCCATCGGATGGAACGGCCAGCCCGCGCTCGATCTGCTTTTTCCCCTTCCTGTCCGTTTCCTAGGGATTCTTGGGCTTCGAGCTGAGGGAATGATCGTCTGCGGGGAGGGGAAACAAAAAAAAATGTCAGGCACCTGCCGTGGTCGGTGCCGTAATAACGTCGCCAGTGATTGCTCCGCGATATAGCAATATCGTTGATTTATTAATCCGTCGATTACGGAATTTTAGGACCGCCTGTGGGAAAAACGAGGCAGCCGCGCGAACGAAACTGATACGGTTCACCTGTGGAAGGAAAAGGTAACGACCGCGCCGGCGAGTCTGTTCGACGGGGTATAATCGAAGGGTACGAGGAAAATGTGGGATAATCGTATAACAATTGGGAAACGCGTTCTAATAACTTAATCGAGGGTGGATGGAAACTCGCCATTACGTTATTCTCTATGCGGTAATGCGCTTGTTATATTCCTCGTGGAAAGAACGGAGGTTCGCCGCAAATGGCCGGTGAAACTTTAATCATGTATTAGCACAGTGCACCGAGTGCAAGAGAACGTTGTTTGTTTCGTCCTGTAATTTCCTGCTCGAATGTTAATGGACCTCGGGGCTGGTAAAACGTCAGGAATAATGGAATTCTTTATTCTTGCCTTTGTACTTGCATCAGAAATTCTGAACATCCTGGATATTGCAATTCAGAATAGTTATCGATGCTTTTAATCATCTATGCGTCTGTGTCGTTCGACAATAAATTCTCATTCCCTACAAGAAACTTACAAAAAATCTTCGCTTTACTTTTCCTCGATCCGAAGAAAGGAAACGCGAGCCCTCCGCGCAATTTCCCAGAATTAACACATTAGGAAGCTACAGCCCTCGAAATCTCGGGCTCCGTGACTGAAGACATTCCAAAGTAAAGGCTGTCGTGGGACGGCGCTGAGGAGGCCGGCCGAGGAACGGAGACAGGGGTAGTGGAAGTGTTCGCCGGGGATTAAAAAAGAAGCGGGCATCTGCCGACTTGCTCTCATAATGGCCACGGTGTGATTACGTGCAATTACCGTGGAGTGGCCTCCAAAGATCGATGAACGCTGTTTGGCGGAAGAACAAGAGACAGCGAGCGCTGGAAGATGCAGGTGAACGGGCAAAAGAAAAAGGTGCCGGGCAGGAGAGCACTCGGCTGAAAGGTGGATATTTGAGCGATGCAAGAGTGGCCGCGCCGTAAAGACCATGACGGTTAAAACATTTTAAGCCCATTGACCTTAATAACAGGTCTACGGTTGCCGCTGCTTCGGCTACCAACCAATGGTGATGCTCATACGTGCTTGCCAACAATTCCGTTCGTCTTCCCTTCCCCCCGTTCATTCCTCCCCGTCCCTCTGCCTGCGATACGTTCAGGGTGTCATCAATATTTAACCGCGAAATGCACCTCTGCTTCTTGGGGTGTTAGCTCGCAACGAGGCTCAGCTGGCAGCGTTCTAATATTCAGGGATCATCGGTGTCGTCTTCCACTTTCCAAATCTACAAAGTCAGTTCAGATACAGATATACCTACGTTTTTATCATTAATTCCAGCAAGCTTCTGCACCCGCTCTTTCTTCTCCTAAATCCATTTACCGAGTACACACGTATCCCTGTCACGAATTTTCTTTCCGCCCGCAACGCGATAACATCCGTGAACCTTGATCTCGCCGAGCACCGTTTCGTAACTTTTCCCGCCGCACAGTGATAATAGTATCGTCGTACTAAGAATTCCTAGATACACAGAATTACGTCCACGTTCCCCTCAACTCGCACCTATGCGTGTTCTTCCCGTTGGAGGGGTATGATAAAACGTTTATTAGTAATAACAAGCCGGAGATGGGACAGGTCGTCGGTAGCTGCGGGACGATGACGTGCGGTTAATTAAATTTCCAGGAGATATTGAATTTAAACGTTCACCTGGTAGAGGGAAACGGGGCGGCATCGCGAGCGTCGTTATTTACGCAGCCTGATCGGCACGGATCGCCTTATTTTTACGTTTGTTTTCCTTCCGAGAGGCTGCGCAGGGAGCATCGCCATCAAAATGGCTACCAGTTCTTCTCGAGTAGCTCTCGAGAGGAGCGGAACATCTGTCGGAGTGGCTTCTTCAGCCCCCTTCTAACATGTCTCGAATCACACGGCGCGCCGTGACAAGGTGCAGGATTGAAGGGCACGAAAAGGGATTGAGGTTTCCCCGTCGTTCACGAGGGAAGATTAAAGTCTTCTGCCCGCCTTCCCTCCCCCGCGGAGGATCCTCTTCCACGCCCGGGCTGAAAAATTCAGTCCCGGAGATCAAGCAAGGATTCCCGCGTTTTCCCGACGAACGATGCTCCGGCCTGTTCCCGCGGTAAGCTGCTTTTGTCGACAGCATCGACTCGTTTATAAATAATGAACTTCGATAACGCGCTTTACTTTTATCGCCCCCCACGCCGAGATACGTTTCCGTGGCAGCGTTCCACTTGATCTTGCCGCAGTCACGTGGCCGCGTTATCGCGCGTTCTTACACACGCTCGCTTATCTCCCCCGCGCGGTCTGTGTCATTATTTAAGAGCGTAATTATTACATACCATGCCTTGCTTGTGTAAAAAGGGGACCAAAGTTTTTGTCAATATCAAACAGTCGAACCGAACGTCCAAGTATTAACGAAACGTATAAACCGCCAATCGATCGAATTCTCCCGCATCGCCGTGGATCAGGCAACTCGGACTTAAATCGAGCCTCCCTGCAATCTCACTTCAATCATAAACACTCCCCCCCCCCCCCCCCCCCCCTCGTCCCCGGCTATTCGCCCGTCGAGTATTAACCACTCGCTGCGACGATCAAAAAGCCTTCCACGAGATTCCGATCAATCCGGGCGATTCCCCTTCCGCCGGCGAGGATCGCGGGCTTCGTATTATCCAAATCGCATTTCCCCCGTTAATTCGACGTCTCTTTGAGACGGCCCGGGGCCCGTCTTCCGATCGTTTATCGCCTAATTCGTACACGGCTGGGAATCGAGTAAACCGGATCGGAAGGAGGGAGCCGAAAGGTAGCGAGGCGACCGCACGGAATCAAGAGGACCTGATTTGCTTCCCCCGCGACGATCGATCACCGGCTAATGCCTCCGATAGGAGATCAAGGACATAATGGCACCCGGCGGAGAGGACGATAAGACATTGCCTCGCCTTCCAGCTGCCTCTACACGCATGCCAGCCTTTTTTGTCCTGTTGAGGTTAGACCGAGGACGGAGGTCGGCCAGGGGCTAATCCTATTGTAGGGGGGGGGGGGGGGGGGCATAATTGGATCGGTTCAACCCCCCCTTTAGCTGTCCACTTCATTCGTTTCCCTCTTGTAACCCCGGCGCGGGACAATCTAGTCTGGTGGCAACTCGCCTTTCGGCAGAACTGCTTAGGCTCTTCGTCTAATCCTCCGCGTCCCTCGTAACTTCGTTAGACGACCATTCGGGGTCGCGCGCGTATCACGATCGACCGGCCGGTGGCGGACACTCGTTGAAAAATCAATTTCCCTTCCCTGCCAGGCTATCTGATCACATGGCGAGGCCTTTCATTTCCTTCGAGGGATTGTTCCTCGTCCATGTAGAACCTGGACGGACCACGGTCTCCTCCGGGGTGAAAACGTAGAATGGCCTGTCATCTCCGATGGCGAAATCAGTTTCACAGGCTACGTTCTACAGAGACCCTCCTTTTTTTTCTCGCGCGGATACTATTTATACCTCTCTTTCGCGTTTCTGTTGCGAAACCAGCTACAGTGAGTTATTCCCAATATTTTCTATCGACTGTCACGAAAGCCTTCCTATGCAAATGAGCCTGCGATCATTTCGAGGCTAATAGACGTCGAATACCGGTTAGGAAAGTGACAATCGTCGAACGAGGAGAGAATCAGCGGCGGTCGAGTCTCACCGGCAGATAACTCAATAATAAATCTCCACCTGCTCTGTAGCCTTGCGTTGGCCAGGGATAGTCGGAATGCTCGGCGCGCGGACGAATAAACCGCATTATCGGAATAAAAGCGGTGATCGATGGCCGCAGGGACGTAATACCGTTGAAAGATAGTATTGGACATTAATTATCCATTATGGGCGTTAGCTTGCTCCGACCAGAATGGACACCCCGTTATTAATCTCGTTAACCGATCTGACCGTGTGTCCTACCCTGCGTCGCGACGCGTAATTCATAAACTAAATCTCGGTTTAACGAACGACACCGGGGGCCGAGCGTTTTACAGCGTCGCCTACGCCCGCGCCGTAAACGCGAGCCGCTGGCTTTTTAACTATAAACACCCGTTAGATAAGTTATTCTCTTCGCTCTCTGACCCGAATGCTTGATTACCGGTCTCGTTACGCGCTACTGTCGTCGTAAAAGCGAAACGAATGTAACCCAATGTCGCAATAAATTGTTACAGAGTAACTGTTACGCGATCTGCTCTCGCTAGCGCGGCAGTAAATTCTCGTGGAAATTATCGCCGCCGTCGGTTATTCGCCGTTCCGCGAGCGAGTCAAAGAAGCTGGACTGGCGGACGTCGTTCTCCTCGCTTGCTTGTGCAAAAGTGAAATCGGTGACCCGAGTTACTTCGTTAAAAAAAACTTGGAATTTTCTGCGCGAGGAAAACTCTATTGAATATCGACATTGATCGGCGGCATTCGAGTAGGTTTCGTGCCAATTTTCACTGTGGGCGGGGTAGGTAGCTAATTTTTTTTAGGACGATGCACTGTTAAGTGTGATTATGAATATGGAGAAGAGGGTTTCGAAGTTTTACTCAGAAAAATTATATGATGTGTTTCAGTAGTGTCGCACCCTAGGTATTTTTTGGTCGTGCCAATATTTCTGTAAATTTTTAGACCTTAATATTAAAATTTGAAAATTTGGTAAATTTTAACAACAAAATCGTTTTACCCCACAACAATTTGTTTAACTACGAAAGTCACTGTCAGACTAGTGGAATATGATTGTATGAGTATTACAAATGTACAATTATCTCTCAAAAGTTGAAAGATTAAGAAATACGAAAATGGTAACTCTATGTGACCAAGTTCTGCTTATAAGACGTTATGGCCACGAAGGATTAATACAAGAGCTGTATTATACATGTTAAATGCCTAAACTTTTACTGCCCCACACGGCAAATTATTCCTCAAGGCAATCATCAATATGGACTCCAGTTTCCATGTACAAGAATTCCTGATATTTTCTTTAAAACTCTAAATTACTGTTAATTAGTCAAGCTTCTGTACAAGATAGCAACTGTTTTATGCTTCCCGTGTTACAAATATCTGTGACTGGGCATACTACCTAATTGAAATAGCTACTTAAAATCCCCAACGGAGGTTGCTTAACAACCTACACACCAGTTTTATGAACCCATTAACGAGATCTCCGCCAGACTTGCTTGCAGTTCATTAATTTTGTAAATGTTATAAATCACTTCGTTAACGACACGTTACCAAGCCCTGCACAGGGCTGTTCAATTCTCCGCAGCGACACGGAACACTCGCTTCCATTGCTACTTCGTCTATCCTCGAACATTTGGGTCGCCCTGAAAGAAGCGACTAGCAAGTGGCTCGCGATGTACAACGATGCGGTGACTTGGCGGGCAGCACCGAATCGGGAAACAGGATCGTAAAATTAGTGAATTGCTGCCCTGGCCAAGGATGTAGCTAAACTATACACTTTCACGTGTGGCGGAGTTTCTAAGTTATTATCGTTGAAGTCATTGTAAATCTTCACGAAAGCGTCCAATCACCGCCGAAGCAGGTACTTAATGGCGCGGTATAAGGAAGCGAGCGAAGGTATCTCGGAGGAATGTGGAACTGACTACTCCTGTAGCCTAAGCATCCTCATTAGATAATTCTCCTACGGGCCATCAATTATGGTGGGCTACGTCCACCATGGGCGGTCCACGAGGACGGCCCATACGCGACGTAACGAATCGGTGTTGAAACTAATCGAATTATAGAATTCCAACATCACGATCCAACCGTAACAGAACAACAATGCTCGTTGTTTCGTCCCGAAAGTATTTGATCGCGAACGTCGAAAGAAAAACTTATTTCTTCCACGAGGCTCTTAAGTAGTTACTACCTGTCTCACTTCCCCAGCTAACAATCGTGGAAACTTTTTATCGATTCCGTCACGTGGCAGTCCATTTTAACTATAGCTTCGTAGCTCTCAGCTCACGTTTATAAATTTTGTCATTATGCTCCGACACGACAAAATTCCAAAAAACGATGCCTCACCGTTAGCGGGAAAAGTGGCGGTGAAATTTATGACACTTCCACGCCGATCGTAATAAACGACGTGGATGCCAACTTTCACGGATAGGCGATAATTTTAATGTCTAATATAATGGCGCTTAAATATGACTACTTAAAATACTAGTTAACAGAGCGACGATAGTAAAATGTAAACCTTGAAATACTGCCTGACAGGAGTTCCTTAAGCGATGCTCGAGTGTCACGGGATAATCCGGCGATAGTGGGTATTAATGTTTATTAATAAAAGCCGGCTCGGGAACGGATAAACTTTAATATATTATTCATAAGGAAACGATCTTGCGACAAATTCTCAGCTTCTTGTGGGTCGTTCGCGGGCCATTTAAACGGTCGATTACAATGTCTTCGCCGGGCTGGACGGCGATATTTTATCGGGGCGGGACGAAAACGGGTGAGACGCCGATCGATCCAAATTGTAATATCTGATTATCATACCAATGCCGCGGCGTAGCCGTGCGGCTCGCTCGATTAGCCGCGGGCGGCGCGTTTACGTATAAATTATTCGTCACAGCCGTAATTATTTCCAGCGCGAGCGTGCGTGTCGCTTCCACGAAGCCTGATTTGAATATTTCGAAAGTGGTCTTTCGTTTAGACGACGGACACGTGGTTATTAAACTTATACCTTCGAACCCGTGTCGGTGGATACGGGATCGAGGAGAAAAAGGAAGGGAAGAAAAAGGGGCACACGGGAATAAATTACAGAGTGCAGGGCGCGGATCCTTGGCTGCTGTTGGCACGTAAAGAATTTAAATTGTTCAATTGCTCGCGCGTTTCGCAATCGAAGAAATCCCGCGGCCACCGTATAAGCCGAGCGTTCAGCTACCGACGAAGACGGATGGTCGGCGGAGCGCATTTAGTTAGCCGTTCATCGGCTGCTGAATTTTTATTCCACGGAACGAGCCAAATGCGAGCTACTTGTTGCCATTAAGCCGCGTTTCCACGGGTGCAGCTTGCGATGTGAAATTAATTACGAAGAATGCCGTTTCGACGGCAACGTGCACTAAAATGGATACTCCACAAGTTCCCACTGTTTATTCTGTGTCGTTTATATACACGTGAAAGCGTGGCTTAAGTCTCTCCTACTTCATACATCGCACATGTTACAGTCGTGCGCTACACCTCGCTTCTATTTCCTGTTACACTCCGCTCACGTGGGAACGCGGCTTTAGAACTCAACGAAAGGGAAATTGTCGCTCGGGCTCCTACTGGAATTTTCACGTCCCTCGATCGGATCGACTGGATTGAAAATGCCGGGCGCGTAACGCGATACCGAGCCCGTGCATCGCGACGATGCATATGCCACTGTTAAAAGCGCATTATGCTAATTTTCATTCTGCGTTCTGTTAATTAATTAAACGTTGCCACTCGTCGGAATACCGTGGATATTTACACGAGCACACGAGCCTCGGTCCCGACGATGTTTTCCCCGTTGATCTCTATGCTAAAATTTGTCCGCGACCCCCCCCCCCCCCTCCCCCTCCCCGATAAAATCGGCGGATATTTCTCCCGTTGGCGCAGCTCGCCGGCGTCGATCTCTATAATTAATGAAATTGTATCCTCACGGTCGCCGTAATAATTTTCTCGCAAAATAGACACCCGCGTGCACGCGGTATTTACTCGATCGTTTGGCGTATGCTTTACGAGGTACGTTTTGAATATTTGCTGCTGCTGTTAGAGGCGCTTCGGAGGTTTATTTATGTGACGCTTCGTTACCGTCCCATAGTTTTACGCGACTGTGACGTATTTCGGAGGTATTTTACGACGTGTTTGCGAATCGACATTCGGCGCCGCGCTGGAAACGGTGGTTTAAGTGTCATTCGACAAACGTCGAAATCGGTGAACTTGTGGGACTCGTTAATGGAAGAGTTTTTCAATTATGTTAAACACTGAACGTCGAATTCCTTCTATCGCAAAACTGTAGGTATACGATTTCATTTTTTTACTTCTTCTGCCTGCAATTGAATTCGAACTTTATTGGGTCTACAATTTTCGGAAGATCATAAATGTTTCTTATTCTGTTAAGTGCACATGCTCGCGCAATCCATTAAAAAATTAGGATTTTTTTAAAGAAAACTGTGCTGTGTTTTTATCGCCGTCAGAGTTATAGCTATTTATTCAAGATTAAATCAGAGAAAAAACAACAAAAATTTACCAAAAAGGCGTTTTACCCTATCTGTTACAGTTTTCTTTAAAAAAATAATTTTAAATTTTGAAGGGATTGCGCAAGAATGTATCTTTAAGTTCTATGTGTCCCTGATGTTACTAATTTTCTATTGTACATATAAAAGGGTGAACTTAATTCTGAACATTCGACATTTTCTGCTGAACGAACAAATTAAGTAGGAGATCGTTTATTTATGACATATCTTTTACGCGACCGTTCCTTTCATTTCATTAGGGGAGCGAAGCTAGGGTAGTCGAAGAGGACAGATTGCGAGGGCGGGAGCAAAAGTTGGACATAATAGTTGGAGATGCCTATCTTCGCTGGTGAGGACGGCCGTTTGTATTAATTAGCCGAGTACTCGGTCGATTTCTTAACTCGACCGTGATTGCTGTTAAATGATGTGTGTTAACCGCCTCTCTTGTGGTACCAGGGATTTACAGTTCCAATTTGTACCGTCCTCGTCGCGAGCAGATCGTTCAAAGAAGTTCCTTGAATTAATCTCTTCGTTGGCATAACTTCCTGCTTGAAAATTCATATGCATCTTTCAATAATTTTCATTCCCGTCATGATCACGCTCCGTGTGCTGGCTCGCTGTAGCTCAGTATACTATCGATTTTATTCTAAAAGCTGGATTACTAATGGTATTAATTGGATCTGCAATTAATAGTTACTCTATTAATTCTGTAATTGCCTTACACGTATTTAATTATAACAACACTGGTAACGGCGGCTTGGCAAATGCAGTGAACATTCATGAAATTCAAATGAAACGTTTCAGCTTATCGTTGATCTAATCAATTACGTTGATTATGGTCGATCACTTGAATTGATAGCTATTCCTGATTTAACCTTTCGTTTAGCTTTTAAACACTTTTGACGTTGCTTGTCTCTAAATCTAATTCCTTCTAAATTTATTATTTTGAGGGTCCAGCCGTCTGCAATTCCCCTTTCGACTTTGAAGCGAACTTTTCATGCAGCTGTGCGTCAGACACGCCCGGCAGATTAATAGAAACGTATCCTATAAGTCGTATTCCGAAAGATTTGATTACTCGTATCGGGTATTAATCTACGCCAGGTAATTACGTCGTGTCGTACGACGACTAACGCAGCGTTATTACTGTTATTTGTTCGTTCGACACACACACGCATACAGAGAGACACGTAGCCCTGAAGGATTAAATTCAGGCTGCCTTCTGATTCCACAAGGTCAGTCTCATTCCGTGCTGTCACTCTGATATCCATTTATATCCGTCCAATCATCTAGAGGTTCTCACTGTTCCACGTTCCAGCGACACCAGTGTCTCTTAATCAAATCGATTGACTTTAGATTTCTGGTAGCTTGGCTATTAATAGTGTCCTTATCCAGAACTCCGTTCGCAGCCTTCGTTCCTTTTAAATCACTGCCACACTGCTCGCTTCCGTCGCTGAAAAATCTGAATAAATTTCAATAAAGCTACCCTGAAACCTACTTATAGTCCGGCTAGAATAAAACTACCGAACGCCGCTGAGTAGCTATCTCCACCAACGATCTCCCCGTCACCGACAGAGGAGCAGCTTGGACAAGTCATAAAAATGCGAGACTAATGGCGCAGGAAATGAACTTGAAATTAGAAATCGCGTTTAATTTCAACCTCATACATTATTCCACGGGCTCTGCCGCCTCACCTCCGAGGAAACACTTCTCGCCCGATGTGTAAAGCTTTCATAACGAAAGTTGCTCCGTTCTGTCGCGGAAGATTGATTAAGAATCTTCCACGAAGCGCGATGTCGTCGCAGGCTTCGCTGCCCCCCCCCCCAGGAATTATATAGTTCGCGGTGATTCTCGCTCGCGCGGCGTGCAATATTAAATCCTTCGTGGGTGCAGAGGCGGATGGTCGGGGGGTAGAGAGGGAGCTGGTCGATGGGACGGAAACGCCTGTGTTCGTGATGAAAACGAAGGTTGCCCGTATAAAAGTCGAGATACGCGGTGCCGATAAGGCGTAAAACTTGGAACGACCTCCCCCTTGTCACTGGCCCGACTTCAGGTTGGCAGCCGTGACTCGGCGAAAGATAACCTCCCCGGGAAAGTTCCTTCATTACCCGGGTAATTGCATCGTTCTTGAGCGTGTGTACACCTTTCGGAGGCCCGGCTCTCTTCATCCCGACCGAGGCGACAACGACGTCATCGTCGGCTCGCTGACAACGAAAGGGAAACTTTAAACGAGCTCTGCCACCGCCACCTCCCTCGCCCCGCTCCACGGTGATTTCGTTCGCCCGCCGCTCGACCGTTTAATAACGACTGCAATTATGCCGCTATTTACTTCGCAGGCCCCCGTCATAATGGCGGAAAATCGCTGGTAACTCGAGATGAGTTGGCCTTGGCGGCTTCGCGAAGCCTGGATATGGGAGAGCCTATCAAGGATGAACATCGCACCGTGTTCTACGAGCGTTCTCGATGCCTTCGGAAGGTTCTTCGTAATAGAAGCTGGTGTTCTTTCAAAGCTGCTTTACTGTTTGAAAATTTCGGGAGGGATGTTTTTTATTGGACTCGGAATTAAATCAGCTGTTTCAGGATAGACTTGTGTTGGTTTGCGAAGGGGAAGATAATTTTGCAAGGGTGTGGACGTAAAGCGGTAAGGGGATTGGTGATCTTGAGCGCGCAGTTGATTTCTCCGGGGCCGTGGCTCGTGTTTGAAGGCGTTTCGTAGAAATTGATAAGGTGTGTCAATTTTAGAAGCTACATTTCGAATTACCATACGGAGCCGATAATTGCGCGCGACGGGCACAACAGAAATATTTTTCTTGCGTCGGCGAGCGCGTTATCGCCAGTCAGCGGGAGCTTGCGCGGGTTAAAGCGAGTGTTTCGAACGTACAAACAAGTCGTTATTGATAATTTGCACTATCGCGCGGCGATACTTGGCCGTCCTTTATTACCAGCCGCGCCATTTTTAATCGAGTTTATTCGACCTGACGCGAAATGAACCGTATCGCGGAATTAATCGAGTAGGTATCTCCTGTAATTTGATCGCCGTTTAATTGCGCGATTACGCGCGATCGCGAAAAGGCACGCGTGTTATAAAGCTGCATTTGCCGATAATTTTCTACGAACAGTACGAATGCGCGCAGTGAACGCGGCGAATTGCTTTGTATTGTGTTTAGAAGCCCTAAGAGAAACGAGGGATCAAATTAGTTAATAAATCGAATTTTTTCTCACGCCGCGTTCTTAACCATTGAGAAAGAAAAACGACGGAACGTACTTTCCGACCGTGTTAAGAGAGATCGAGGATACTTGCAAAGTATTCCCGCGATCTTCGCCCCGCAAATTCCCAGGTAAACACTCGAAAGTCCCTGGAAATATCGTGAAGTTCTATCAGCGGGAAAAGTTTGAAAGTTCTGGCCAGGAGGAGCGCTCGGAGTTCCCGGATAACTGGCTCCGACAAGGGAAAGAGGCTACGCGGCCTTCGACATCGAGCAATCCTTCGAAGTCCTGCCGACAGCATTCTCGAATACTCGGGGATACAGTGGTGAATCGATAGCTTCATATCTCTCGAGTAACTTTGTCAAAAGACGGTTCTGTTGCTTAGAAAAACTTTGTCGCGTTGGTGCACGCTATACTTCATTGCTTTTGTGTCGGAAATCACAAAAGATTATTCTCGAATTTGGTAGAACGCATTTATATTCTATGCAGATGTAGAAGAAGAATTTATGAGTCTCGAAAGATGAACGAAATATTCGATTTCTCTAGATCTATCAACCCCTCGAGCACCAACAGTTGAGGCACTTTTAAGAAGCATATCATTTCTTAAGCCACGCTCCCGCATGTGCAAAATACCTCAAGGTAAACACCGGAAGCACACGTTTTGCGGTTAGGTGGGAACGCGGCTTAACGCGCTGCTTCTCGTCCGATCAATCGGTGAAGGTCGTTTCGAGTGGTATCCCCAAGGATCCCGAGGACCGTCTCGCGGCAAGGATTTGGAGCGAAGCCAGAAAGCGATACCTGGAAATCTGTCGGACAACTCGATTTCGTCGAGAGCACACCAGAGAAACTTGTTTACCGCTCTGATAATGGTATTCTGTCGGCCTGGCCGACGGCTCTCGTGTTTCTGCGGCACTGTTAATGGACTTACGACGAATCGCCAGGATTTACACCGGATTACAAACGCATTTACGACTAATCTCTTCGTGTGTGACCAGTCCGCCTCTGATGCCCAATCTCTCTCTCTCTCTCTCTCTCTCTCTCTCTCCCTCCCTCCTCTTCCCTCTCATCGCCAGTATCGCCGCCTATTTGTCTTTCTCCGTTAGCAGTTACGAACGTCTCTGACTCTCCCTTGCAGCCTCTGTGTCCCGTGGCCTCGGGAGCAATTCCCGCCAAGATTAGTGGCCCGGAACGTGTGTCATGGCGCGCGATCGGGCCTGTGTGCTTTCGGCTCCCGAGTCCAGTTTGCTAGGATCGAGGTTCATTGACGTCGGTTTGTTCTGTGGGTCGTCTTCTGCAAACGAACAGACACGAGCACGCTTTTCCGACAAATATTTCCACCGGTTGTTGAATTTTTCTCGGAAGCCGAAATTAGTGTTCTAATGAAGCATCCTCGCGACTGAAATGGATCTTAATGGGGGATAATTACTGTTAAATGGAGAACAGGGCTCCGGCACGGAGGTGTTCATTAGTTCTCCTTTGAGCTAAGACCATTCCTATTAATTCTCAGCAATCGACGTTAAAGCATTTTACTTTAGTATCAAGGTAACGAGAGGCTGCTTGGGACACAGTTTCGATTCGTCTCATCTTCACTCGGAACATCATTAAGTGCCGACACGTACTATAAACTTCATGGGAATAGATTAATTATGACCTTCATAATTTACACGTGCTTCCACAGCTAAGCGTTTAAACTTAATCCTCGTTCTCTAAGCAGCACGGTTAGAGGTTCCTGCCCCGTTGTGCTCATAAATATTTCCGCCATCGAAGACGGCGGTTCGGCGACTTCGCCGTGGCGTTTATTCGATGGTAAACCCATTGGCCGACTTGTATCACCAGAAGCGGTAGTTTCTGCGATCAGGCAATTTGCTTGCATAATGCGACGCCTACGCGGCTCCCACGCGCTGCTCGCGAGTTGAGAACCCTTGTCCGAGTTATACCGGCTATTAGCGATAATTTGCGAGGACGTCGCTGGAACACGATCGAATACGATTACGCGGGAGTTAATCGGTGGACTCTAGGAGAAAATTCTGAACGTCGGGGAACAGTGTAGATTGTTTACGACACCGTTGACTCCGAGTTAATTTCACTCGTGCCGCGGCCTCGCCATCCAGCTCTGAAAGGGGAACATTAAGTCGTCGATGGAGTTAGTTAATTTCGGTGGGAAATGCAGAGGTCAGTGTTCCACTATAGATCATTTGCCTGAGGACAGATGCGTGGAACACTACTCAAGTACCTACATACCAACGATCGAGGAGCTCAGTGGAAAACAAGCACATGCCACACGTGCATAAATTTCGTTTCTTAAGGATCTATAATTTCTTGCAAGAAGAATTCTATATATTTTTGAGAACTTTTTATTTTCTAGAAATCTATGAACATTAAACTATAAACTGTGATATTTTTAATAATGTATGAAAACAACAAATACGAAATTTTTTAGGTAAAAGAATGATAAAAGAAAATCACTAAACGGTGGCGTGTGCCTATTTTCCACTGGGCCCCTCAAATGTTATGAGTACACTCCTTCCTGCTGATTGCACACGTGGGAACGTGGCTTTAGGAAATTTGTACATAGTCCTTCTGGCTAGCTCGTTATTCAGAGCAGCCACCATGGAAGCGAATGATTCAGGCTCCAACTGATCAATCAGCTGCCCCTTTTTCTTCCCGCAAAATACGTCCCCTGTAATTATTATACAATCACGGAGGCTGTCCGCAGCAGCCTTCCAGAGGCATTTCCATAAGATCAGCTTCCGTACAAGATCCATCAGCAAAAATCCCCGGGTTCAACGCTGCCCGATGGTCGAGGGAAGAGGCTGGTTGCCTAGCAGCAGGGGAGAGGTACGCGAACGAGTTGTCTACTTTGTCCAGGCGAGTAACGACTTCGTTACAGCAGAAATCCTAACAAGAGATCGGGCACGCCTTTCCACGGCGTCATAGCCGGGCTAAAGAAATTACGTTCTTGCCGGTCGTTCCGCGAAGCCAGCCGCCTTCCGACGAGTCCTCAGCTTCTTTAGGGCTTCATTCCCGAAGGTCGTAAGAGGAGAATCGTACGTACCTTTTGCGGCGCTTGTTCCCACTTAACGAGATGCGTGTTCTCGCGCTGGGAATAGAACCGACCGCGTCGAACCCTTTCTTACGATCGGGCGTTTTGCAATTCTGACAGCGTGCCGCGGGGCCCCGCGACGGGTTTGTTTGAATACCGTAGATTATATAATAGCGCGCCACGCTAAAGGTCCCCGCGCATCTTTTTTCCGCCCATTCGCTGGCATCCTTCGCTGAAATGTCCCCACGGAACGCTGGGAACAGCTCGCTTTTTCAGCCTGCGAGTCGGGGCTGCTGGACGATCTCAGTCCGCGTGAACAATGTGCCATTGAATGACCTAGTGGGCTCAAATTGACTCGTGATTTTTTGTTCAAATTATCCATCTCTGTACCATCAAACACTTTGTATTCTATACTGCAAACGTTCACATTTTTAGAGCTCATTAAATCTCTTCAATTCAGTAGTACCATTTTCAATTCTTACTATACAATACTTGCATCAGCAGGTTATATAATTTCTTGGAATATATGGCTCGTGAAGCTTAGTATTTATTAATTGGGGGCAGTTTATTCATCAGCGAAAATTACCTGTCGGACGGAGTGACTGAGCAGTTGCCACCTAAAGCTGCCGAAAGTAGAATGTACATCGGAAGATGCTCGAAACCGCGGGACCAAAGAGGCCTGACCCCGCCTATCGCTTTATACCGGGGGAAGCAAGGCCGATGTTGCGTTTATCGCTCTTTCCACGGCGAACTTTGAATATTCAGTGGTTTCGCGGCGGGGGGGAATGCGAATGAGAACGCGAATGAGGAAGGGCCGCGCGAAGGAAATCCAAAGGCGGGAGGGATAAGCCTGCTAGAATCTGGTGTACATCCCCGTTTAGCAATTAGCATCTTGTATTCCGAAGCCCGGGGAGTTTCCTCCGTGGATAGAGGGCGCCAGGGAAGAAAGCGGCGGGGCTGAGTCACGGGATCAACCGCCAGCCCCTCGTTTCCCTTCGTCAGCCGTCTGAATATTGTTAGGCTCGGTGAATTTAATTCAACGGCCGTAATTTAGTGCGCATTAGTGATGTTCCGCGTGGAAATTCCGCGCGGCTTGGCGGCACGATTAATTTCTGCTTCAACTTTGTTTTCCCCGATCGAGGGGCGGCTCGCGCGCCATCCCCCGGGCTCCGCTGAACTCCCCCTCCGCTTTGTTTCGCGCGATATCAAGCGGGCTTAGGGAAATGGAAAACAGCGAAGATAATATTGCAACTTACACCGTGGCTCGTGGCTCGCGCTGCTTCTGTTTCGAACTTCTCAAATGATTAGCGACGAGGATAGCGTAGAGGGGTGAGCTCGAAGTGGTCGAGTAATGTTTTATTTCGGAGAGGTTTTAAAGCGTAATGTTAGCGATAATTGTACACAGAACGATTCGGTAGATTCGAGTTCCTCCCCCGTCGATAAAGAACGCAAAAAACCTCGTTACGCTGCGACCACTTTTTCAACCCCTCGATGCCAGGATGGAACACAGCCAGGGGGAAAAAGCCGCGACATTTGACCCGTCACGCGGAATCGATTTCGCGGTTGAAACGCGTTTTTTTTCCATCGCCAGAAATGCTGTCGGTGGAAAAGACCGATCGCGGAAGGGATGGGTCGTGCAGCTTTCCAGCGCTGAGCTACGACCTCGTTTCCATGAATTGTGAATTACACGCGTGCACCGTCCCTATTTAGGGGTACACGTTGATTCGAGGGAATGTATGCAACGGGTGTGTATACAACGTCGTGAATCAGACGTTTACATGATTTAATCACTTCGCTTTGTCTGGTCGAAGGCAGTTCCGATATCGGGTCGATTGATGCACGTGTAATACCAGGCAATTAGCAACTCACTTGAGGACTCGGCGCAAATGAAACGTTCGACTAAATCTGGAATAGTCACTGCAAATTATCTGCGAATCGAGATTGCCCTGGAATTAGAATCTTTGCGTTACACCCCTCTAACACTCTGATACTAATTTCTACGCCAGTTACACGATTAGTAAAACTGTACCTAAATTTCCCGATGGAAAATATTTTCCGCATATTTTTAAATAACTGCAAAGCTAAGGAATATATTTATTTCCCCATTTTTTATCATATTACCCGATATATCCTCTCTGGTCGCAAGCATTTTCAAACATCAATTTACCTAGACTCCCTGAAACAGCAGTTTCAAAGCTGATCCGCGATAAGTGGAATAATTCGCTTGAAACGTCTGAAACGCGAAGCGAGCAAGACGCAGTGGTAATCGAATCGTCGTGCGTTTGATTAGGGGCGCAGCGATACTTCCGGTACACGGAGGCGTTTCCGCGGCGTTGAAAGCGTGCACCGAGCCGCGGGCCCCTTTTAGCGATGCTTTCAACGCTTTTGCCGCCGAAGCTGTTCCGGCTCCGTTCAAATATTAAAATAAACGAGCGGGAGAGGCGGAAACATGCCCCGGCTTACAAAAGAGATTTTCCACTTTGACCCGGCACGGAGTTGGAGGGTGCGGGAAAGGGGTTGAAAAGCGGAGGGTATAAGGTTCCGCGTTCTTTCGCCCCGCTTCTGAGGGTGGGCAAAACAAATTTGCAGACAGGAAGGCGAGGCGCACGCTTCCGTCTAAATGATCGGTGGCTCTCCCTCTTGCACCGGATGCTGGGGAAGATGGAGACGAATTTCTGGAAAATTTCGCGGAGCAACGCGCCCGCCAGAGAGAGAGATAATATCGCCTTTACGACGCAATCGTGACCCCGTGATTCTATTTTAAACGCCACGCGAACGATCAACGCCCGCGCTTTGCGTCATTTTCCGTTTGACTTAGTGATTCGTGGAACAACGTAATTCCGCGAAACGGCGTTCTATATTCTTTTAGCAAATGAACGCGTGGGAGAGGATAGGTGATAGCAGCTTTTTCCTTCTTCCTTCTACTGTAATATTCACCTAGCACGAAGCGAGACGGAGAAGAAGTAACAGAAATACATTCCTTATCGTTCTACCCCTATCAATTACACATGCGCATGTCAACGCGTGACATAAACCGGAGGGAGATATGAAAATACCGTGAATTTGCCACGAAAGTATGCCGGGTGTATTATCGACGTGACAATCTGCTTCTCCTCTAGCCTCGTCACTTTTGTGTATCCTTTATGGCGCACGCTCACGCAGGACAGCCGAGTGGTGGTGCGGATGAAACGTAAAACGCATTCAGCATACCTGGCCATGGTAACGAATCCGGTCTCATTTGAGAAATGGATCGTCACAGGAGGATCATCCGGCGCGGCTGAAATAATATTAAAAATATCGCGTACACGCGGCGGTACGAGGCCGGCCTGGCCCCGCCACCAATGGACTCATTTCAACGTTTCGTTTCTTTTGTGTTTCAGGTACGTTCACTGCATTTCTCAGCGGGCCCCGGCACACCGTCAGCGCTGGCTGGCGATCGTGCTATTCTCACCGCGATCACGTATGTATCTTTGCACGTGTACAGCGTGTCGATATTAATAATGAATGAAGCTGTTGCATATACAGCCTCTCGTCTCGTCTCGTTCGTTCGAAATTCGCGCATGATTTCCCTACCCCTCGGCCCCCTCGATCCTTCCTCTCTCTCTCTCTCTCTCCTCTCCTCCTACCGCGCGATTATTATGTGCATATTTCATTTCTTTCAGCGTGCCCTGGAAAAAATATCGCTCCTCGTGCCGGTGTAACGCGATTCCCCCGTGCCGCTCCTCTATTTTCCCAGCAAATACGAGGGAATCGCGGATTATGCAGAACTCGGAATCGCGTGACAATTTTCCGCTTCTTTACTCCCGTCGTTAACGGAGGCATCGAGTTCTGCTCCCTGTTTACGTTCCATCGATACCAAGATTTAGTTGAAAAGTTATTTGCGTGATAGATGGATAGTTCAGTTAAGTAGATTCCGAGTTGTTTAGTTTCCTGGCTGGTGGAGTTGGTCGGGAAATTTCCACGGTGATGGGGTGCAGATGGGGCAACAGTATCCAAACTGTAGTTTGATAAAAATGAATTAGAATTTATTTCGGCAGGAATAGAAATAAGTGAGAAATAGTGTCGGGAAAATCTACGGCAAATTTGCTAGCAGCGACTGGAATTTCTCGCAGCTGGAACACGGATCGCTCGGTTTCACGGGATTCGATTCCCTTATCAGCTTTATCCCCCATTTTACGCGACGCAGAAAATCAAGGTGGAATGAAACCGTGGAAAGAGGGAGATCGCGACTCGGTGATTTAAAACGATAGAACAGAGGGCCAGGAGGGGCGAAAGAGAGGAAAGAAGATTATAAGTGTCGCGTTCCATTTACCACTCTTCTCCTGCTTTATCCAAAGAGGTTTTCACGCTCGAGCCGAGCCAGCCTCGGGGCAATATCCGTAACAAAATCCCGTCGGGTCCTTCTTGTCTGCTCATTTTCGTGGAGGCCCGTTAAATAAATCGCCCGTGAAAAAGGCAGCGGTTCGCTTTGAATTCCTGGCAAATTGGCGGAAAAGCGTCGATACAGTCCGTGAAACTCATCCACTGTAGCTATATGAACACTCCTTATCGTCTTCATTACACATACATATTTACTGAACGAGTTTAATCAGCATATCGATATTCACAGACATCCGATTTCCCATTATAATTTAAACTGAACTTAAACAAGCCAACCGAACAAGTTGTGGGTGCGTGGTAGCAAGAAAAAGGCACCTGCGACCTTTTATCAAAGGCAACAGACACGTGAAGAACTTCTTTCTCTCCAGACACTGCATCAACAAGAATCACATTCTCAAAGTAGCGAACCCCTCGAAATCCCCTATCAAACTTTCCCTTCGAAAGCGAATCATTTCGTGTATCCTTGCTAACATTTGTTTACCTTTCCTTCTTCCCGCGAGCACGTCCCGTTGAGCGGCTGAACCGACCGAGCAAACATCCGAAACAAAAAGCAGCGCGTCCCTTTCCGGCGTTATCCAGGGGGGGGATGATCAAAGCGCAGCTACGGCATCTCGAGTTTTTTTAGATATCGCTTTTATCCGGGCCCTCTGTCGGCGGAATCGACGAGCGTCATCCGTATTTGTCCCCGGCCGTTTGTCCACACCGAAGAAGAGGTTTCCCGCCAGCCAGAGGTGGTAATACACCCGAGGGCGGACGTTCCGTCGATCATTCCCGTCGGAGCGAAAGTGGACGGCCACGAGAGCTTTTACGAGAGGGGGCATCTCTGTTCTTCTGTTTACGCGCAACGAGAACCGCTCGAAGTAGAGCCAAGGGATGGCTAGATATCCAGCCGTATCTGGTGTAGTAAATACGAGGGTTATCTTGGCCTCTTCTACCGATGCCCCGCTAGTGCCGCCGTCCGTTGGCGTTGATCAGCGACGCGCAACTCCCTTTCTTCTTGCGAAACAGCCGACAATCTCGACATTGTCTTTGTTGGATCTGATCCGACCTACTGCACTCGAATTGGACGCAAACTGCGCCAGGGAACTTCTGTTTACTTGCTTTCGCCCTCCGCTTGGACGCTGCTTCGTGTTCTGTTTGTGACGTTGTGTGACCATTTGTTACTCGAATTGGATAGTCGATGCCTTCGGTGCTAGGTTCTCGGCGGAATTCGATTAGGAACGCGATTGTAGATTCATCCGGGTCTGCCCCAGGTGTGCATGGCCGTCGGAACGACCGGAAATAAAGAGAGAAAAAAACTTTGCGAGCCACTGACGCCGGTGATGTAAGGTGGACTTCTGGGGGGTCCTGATAGAACGCTAAGTGCATTTGGCCAGCTTCCAACCGAACGACGACTTGCACGGCTTTCCTGGTCGTGAAATCGCCGTGGCGCACACCCCTCCAGCCCCACCCACCTGTCTCCTTTCTTTCCTCGATCCCTCCGGCACGTCTGTCACGATCCTTCCAACGTTCAATCCCCTTGGAAGTTTTCTCAAACCTTTTTCCCTGCTTCTCGTCTACTTGAATTCTCTCTACCGGTCGTTGATTCCTCGTGGCGGTGTTCTCTCGCGCCACGGAGGCTGGGGATATTCTCAAGATGGTGCTGGAGCCTCGCTGCACGAGCCTGTAGCTCGGGAGATAAGCGAATCAACGTTCGGCGATCGAGCAGCTTGGGAACTCTGAGTTCGCCTTTGCAGCTGTTAATAAAATTAACGAAGTTGGTAAAATTTTCTTGGTGGATCAAGTGTCCTCCGTTTTAAAGAGTGATGGTCGTTTCCCTTCAACATTGATTTCAGTTTTTATTTATAAATTTTTCCAGCACTTAATAAGACTCTGAGTCTTGTTTTATTTCACGTAATCACTTTCAAACCTCTCCACCACGGAGCACACCAATATTCCTTGCTTCACCGTGAACACGAGCGTCTATTTATCACCGCGCGTTTCATCTTCAGCGACTTTTTCTCGAGCGTCTCGCGACGACCTCGCGCCTAACGAATCGTCCTGCCCCGTTTCGAGGGCCGGACTCGCGCACCGTCAAAGCGAATTCCCATTCATTTACCTTGAATCATCGCGACGCGATCCTCACCGCGAGGCGGGGGCGGCCGGCAGGGCTCGGAGCATCCCTTTTTCGTCTCGTTTCGCCCGTAGCTTGTGTGACAGCGTTTTCAGGGCTTTGTGGTCGCGCGCGAGTGCCACCTTTGCAAGAAGCACTCGAGGGCCACGGGACGTTAAGGCGAGCAGGGGCGGGAAAAAGCTTGCTGAGACACATTAGTCTCGGCGGGGGTCAACGAGTGAAAATAAATGGCCCATTACTCCACCGAGAGGCAGCTTATACGACAATATCCTCGGTGTACAGCGAGGGTCCTCTATCCTCCTCCTAAAATTTCATGGGGTGTACTACGATGTGTATGGGGTGCTCCCAAACTGAGAGATCAAGTTCGAAAGTCCTGTACCATTTTGCAATTTGGGGAGGTCATTTTCGAGACGTACCTAAGTGATTTATTCAGCTGTTTAAATTGTCAGAATACAAATTGTGTTTAGATAATTGAGAAAAATGAGAAGTGAGAAATTGAGAAAAGGGGAATTTAACATCACAGAGATCGCCATGACACTTTTCAGACCTGACACGATCATAAATCGTACACTGGGCAACCAAAATATTGCGCTCGAAAGACTACCATGAAGCTATTCTCCTATCAGTTACGCCACTGTTTTTCTGTATTCCGAATTTCGAGACATATACACACTAATGTGTATCCCTTAGAGTTAGAGGTTGAACGAGGCTTCGGGCGGTCAGTCTTATTTTGGTCGCGAACGCGTTGCGACTCGCGTCGGCGTCGCTAGCGTATTGACACGAAACTCGGAGTTTTAATAACATAACAGTGAAGTATTAGTGAAGTGACGATGAAGTAACAATCGTTTTCAATAATCCAACTGATATTCAGGCAGCTAGTGATAAATTATCGCGTTATATTTTGTTTAATTCGCTAAAAACGAAGAGTAATAGTTAATCTGGCTGTTATTAATTAGAAACGTTACAATTTACCGATGTATTCGCGATAAAGTCCTTTTTACTTCGGCAGTACGTAAAATACAAAATTCATTCTGTTACGGTGGAACGCGACGATATTTGTTTATCGTTTATTGTTAACGGCACAATGTACGCGAACGTGTGCATGTGTCTCGCGTGTGTGGGTGCAAGTGCCACTGACATTCAATCAGGAGACTTAAAAGGGAGGACTTTTCGACTTCAACCACCTGTATTTTGAGGAAACAGCCCCAAACAGTAAAGTGGTTACTGGTTTTTCGAATTCCTGGACATTTCATATAAGTAATAATATTTGATAAAACTTCTATAAGAAAATAGGGGATATGTCTATTGGAATTTGAAAGTAGATACTTTGTTTGTTTGAAGCAATGAAAGTAACGTTGAAACGCCTTGAATGCGATAGCGAATGTTAGGAAGTAGGTAATAGAACCGTAAATACTGCGACGAAATGATAGAACCTGTTACGTCGTTACTGCCTACCCTCCCGGGTTCTTCTCTCGTCCG
This sequence comes from Andrena hattorfiana, assembly GCA_944738655.2. Classification (NCBI taxonomy): domain Eukaryota; kingdom Metazoa; phylum Arthropoda; class Insecta; order Hymenoptera; family Andrenidae; genus Andrena; species Andrena hattorfiana. The sequence continues at coordinate 1,914,399 of OX122894.2, forward strand.
AAAAGGGCGTTCGTTCAATGACCATTCCTTCAATGACCATTCCTTCCCTCGTTTTTGGTTTTCCCCATGATACCCACGTGTATAGAATCGAACGATTCAATCGGGGGATACGTGACTCATTGTTCGACGATTCTCCTATTTTCTTGCTGATCCCATTGAGATCCGCAATTTCACTATTCATTTGAGAAATCAATGAATGCTAGGGATTTTATCTTTGAATTGTTCAATGAAATAGACGAGGATAATACAAAACTGTAGCAGTTGTACTTACTTTAATTATTTTAAGTGTAGATACCAATTCATTAGCTAGTGCGTGTTGTTAGTCAGCTGCCTCGTTGAACTTTTAAAGTAAAAACCGTCGTATAACAAAACCTCATGTACCTACAGGTCGCTACAGTAGCAACTAGTTCACCCTAAAAATCGTAAATCGAGGAAGAAAATGAGTTGCAAAAATCTTCTCAGCATTACAATAATGTATTACCAAAATATTTCATGAATTGCTATTTTCAGAGCTCACAATCAGTTAGCTCTGTGGAAACACGTCTTCGTTCCACTAAACCATGCAATCACTTAGGATTTCTACTTATCGATTTTTTCATCAAAATCGAGCCGACTCATCCAATTAACTATGCAACAAACATTCCACTCTCGTAGGGGATAATTAAGAATTTATCTTCGAATTTCCTGCAGTTTTTCCACGAAACTAGCACTCTTTCTCCTTTTATTACTTAACCATACGCCAGGGTATACCTCCGGACCGATGTAACTTTCGAAACAACCGATTTAATCCCTGCACACGAGCAGCCCGAAACCACAATCTTCGATCTCCTTCTTTTGCCCACTGGTTCGCAGCTTCCTTGGATTCCACGAAAGGAAAGATCGCGCACACCTGCCCAGGCGGGTTCAGCCGGACACTCCGGCTAAAAATCGACAAACTTGTCGTCGTTTCGTCTTTCAGTGGCAGCGAAATTAATCGGCGAGGCGGGCTGACGCGTGCCCGGAATCACTTTCGCGATCCTTTTTGTCCACGAACCAGTCGGACAGGGGAGACTCGATCGAAATCGTACTCGTACACAAGGATTCCACCGAACCTTCTGCTCAATCGGGCGTAGGACGAAAGCCCTGCGTGTTTGTTTCATCTTTTTCAAACTCCCGTTTAATTTACGGAACGGTCCACTTCTCATCCTTGCGATTTCTTGAATCGTGGGAAATTAAATTGCTCGTAGAATTACAGTAGCTTGAAGGATTCGATGTTCAGTGTTTCGTACGAAATAGAGGGTGGTTCTCATTTCTTTCGAAGATTGGGACTATGCTATCAAATATCCCTAAAAAATTTCTTCATCTTCCTACAGTCCTTGTTAATCTGAATAATGTTTATCCCAAACAATTTTCAATATAAGGTGTGTGCAAAAAAATATAGAGAGAGATTAACTCCAGTCTTCTTGGTACGAATATGTGTCTGACCACAAACATTCCTTTTCCCCTTGCAGACTTCTATTTCTTTCTCTCTTGCGTTCAATCACACAGGCCTATCATAATTATCCACATCTTGCCTCATGGTAATATAAACATTATTAACAAAATTGTTTCCAGTAAACGTTCCTCGAATTCCACAAATTTATTAACAACGACGTACATTCCCACGACAGTCTCCTTTCGTTTCATAATCTAAATTCGCTTCTCGAATTATCGATAAACGTAGCGAAGGCTCGATGCGCATAATTTCGATTGATCTAGTGCGTCCTTCATCCAGTCTGAAAACAAACACGAAGCTTCACGCCTTACACGTATCATTATCCAGCTTGTACGGGCAGCGAGACGTCAAGCTCGTTCGTTTCCGTAATAAACGGCGATCGATACTCTTTCATTGAAGCTCTCGCCGTCGTTCGAGCCGCCAGTCAGCCGTCAGTATCAACATTATCATTAAAAAGATCACCGGCCTCGGTAGCTTATTCCGCGCTGCGAGCAACAGCCTTTCTACTCTCGGCGACGGTAATACGAAACGCGTCGCAAGGTGTTAATGGATACTTGTCGGAAGTAAACGCAGGTGGTGCGTTTTGTTCCCCGTCCGTTGGTCGCCCCGTCTCGTCTCCCCCTCCGTTCCACACCGTCGGCTTTCCTTCGTTTTTCATCGAGTCCTTTCGCGAGACGTCAATCGCACGCCGATACCGCGGCGTCGTTATTAAAAGAGCGGATTCCATTCGGCATTATTAAAAAGGCCCCGCGACGCGGCTATCTTCGCGCGCGAACGTTTGTGTAATTGACGGTAATAAATAATTCCAACTCCCGTCAGACGGAAGCGACTTCCCCTCCGCCTCCTCGCGTATTTTAATTTACCGAGCGTCGTCCGCCGACGTAGAATTTCTTTCCACCTCCTATTTTTCTTGCGTCAGCAAACGCAGCGCTGATAAATGGCCCGTCTAATTAATTAATCTGTAGCAGCGACGCTCTGGCGTTCGATCGACGCGCCCGCTGGACAGTTTCCTCGGTTTCGAGTTGAATTATTGATTCGGCAGCGTCGACATCGCGTTTGATTGAAAAACAGATTGTCAGGGAGGGGCGTAGTCGAGCGAGCTGAAAAATGGAGTATCTTGGAAGCACGTCGCGTTGGTTTCTTTCTCTTCAGATCCCACTTCGATACGCGATGTTTGTTTTTACTGTGAATTAAGAAGCATACGCGAAACAAACTCTCAGCTTTTGTCCCTCGCATTAAGCTACCAGGGACGTTGATGAAAGCAAAAAGCGAGACCCAAGTGGCCCTCCCCCAGCTGTCGCAATTTTTCCTTGAAGGGAATAAGAGAAAGGTTTTCGTTCGTGAGTTTCGCGAAACACGGATACTCGCGTAGGTCGGGGAGAAATTCAACGCGGCGCCTTAATTACGTTAGTCACATTATGCCACGTTTCCCCCTTGTTTCTGCGTCGTCGCCATCAGATCCCCGGGTAAACGACGCTCGGCGTCGGTATTGCGCCCGCCAGCAGCCTAGCGTCGAAAATCGACCGTGAGCTGTCTGTCGTCGGTTGTCTCGCCTCTCTTTCTCGCCTCTCCCCTGGTCGCCAACCCTGTCTTCGATCGGTCGCGTTTTTCCCTTTATCGTGGTTCGCCGTTAATTTCATTCGGGCCAGGTGCAGCGTTAATTTCGCGGCTCGGGCACGCTGCTGGCCGCGCCTCGGGCGAAACGAGCCACTCTGGCGTGGCGCGATACGGGCGGGGGTTGTCTCTTTAATACGAGAAGAGGATTAAAATTTTTTCCCCCGTGAAAAAGTAAGTACTGGCTGCGGGGATGTCGGGAGGAAAAGATTATAAAGCTTGTAATTTCGATGTGCTTTCTGTTACTTGGGAAGCTTTGATAAATTAGCAACAGTGAAGCCAGAGGTCTCGAGCAAAGCTCGTATATTATATCATCTAAGCAGCGTTTCCTTTATTTTTCTCAAATTTGATAGATTATTCGCATATATACATGGCATTGTGAAGAATTTGTGGTGTTAGATTTTCGATTTCAGGTTGAATATTGTAAACTGAGATATTCACGTAAACCAATGCCTTCAAATGGCCCCAAAGAAAGATCTCTTTAAACGTTCGTCTGAATTTACGTTGTGTCAAGACCACCGACGAATGATTATATATATACTTATATATATACGTATACTTATTCATCTTTATGGACAGTAAATTTCTTGAGTCTCTTCTATTGAAATGTAAAACATCGCTGACATATACCTGAAATTAAAAAAATTAGTAGCTATTAACATCGGACGATGACGTCTTCATCTTATGTATGGTGTATTCAGCGTCATCTTCGCGTTTTTATCCTTGCAAGTCCAGCAAATCGTCGAGTCTCCACGCCAATGGGGACATGCTTTCATGGAAGGTGCGAAATGCGTGTGCGCCAAGCCCGAATTAGTCAGATGGTGCGACTGGCCACGGTCTCAAACGTGTACGCATTCTAATTAGATAGACACGGCAGGCTGCCCCCGTCGATGAAAGATACCACGTCGGTTGACGCGTTCTGCTCGAAGAATTCGAACGGTCGCAGCACGCCTTCTCCTATACAAAGAAATTAACGTTTATCGCGGCGCGGGGGAGTTAATTAAATTTATTTAGGTCGTATGCATTTTTCCAACGACCGTGGAAAAACGAGACATGCATTAGCGTGTCGACTGTTCATCGGGGTGCTGTAATTCATAGTCACGGCGACACTTGACAACATAGCTGCGAAGAATACTGATGGGTAGATAAGTGACAGTGCACTTGACAGACTTTTCGATACCCGTGCAACAATGGTGCAGCATTAAAGTGACGCGATTAAGAATTACCCCTTGGACTATTCAAATTGACAACTAAATTGTCCTATCAGTCCAGAGTTGGGCAAAATGTAATCTAATTACAAATTACAAATTACGATTAAAATGTAATTGTATAATTTTGTTAAATTGTGGTCAACTACCTAAATGAACGACTACAGAAAATAATGTGTACTCAATTACACAATTACATTTTAATCATAATTTGTAATTACGTAATTTAGATTACATTATTGCCCAACTCTGTATCAGTCAGTCTCCCCCATATTCTTGTTTCTCTTTACAACAACACGATTCTTTACGATCTGTCGATTCCTAATATCATTTAACTCCTCCCTAGTAGCTCAGAAACTTTTCCTTTCTTCCCACTTCTGTAAACTCCCTCATCTCTCCACTTCTTTCGCCAACAACTGAACCGAAGTCTCTGAAACTCGAGGCACGTGGAGCGTTAGGTAGCCAGAGGTAGCAACCACGACAAGCCCGCTGCCACAGTTTCCTTTCCCAGATGGTTTATCGATCGTTTGGTATCGTATCGGTATTGATTTTTCCCCGTCGATTTCACACGACATTCCAAACACTGTCCCCCGTTGCGTATCGCGGCTGATCGGGGCTCGCCTAGTCCTTATCGTTGCTCCTCGGGCCTGATCTCTTTTTATCAGGCCACGAGGAACGCGTTCGACAAGAATACAGGGTTGGGGCGAAAGGCGGCAGGGCTGGGTTGAGCGGCAGGGGGGGGGGGGAGGAGAAAAAGAGAAGAGGAGAGGATCCGACGTAGGAACGGCGTACATGTAAGTGGGTAACGCTTCGTGCATGCCAATCGTAGGCCGTATATCTCGTGGTACTTAGGTTGATCGTATCTCAGTCGACAGAGCGCGCGCTTGTTCAGCTGCACCGGCCCAGGACTCTCTCGGTCGCCCTTGGAACAGGATGTTCGGCTTTATCCTGGCCACGGTGCACCGTATCCGTGAGATACAAATTGTGCTTTCATTCCACGATGATGAACCGCCCAGGCCTCTTTTCCGCCGATTTTAGAGGCCAACACTCCCGAGAAATCGAAGATTTCTTCGTCGCCACGTTGTCCTAGTAGCAGACGGACTGTTTGTGCACGTGTCCAGACTGTAAAAATGTCGAGTCGTGGAAACTCGTTTCAAAGGAGGCTGTTCGAAGAGATTTAATGACTCTTTCACGCGCAGCTACTTACTTAGGGACCGGTTTTGACAGATTTCACGAAAGAAGACGCGTGTGAGTCAAGCGTGCGGTGTTACTCAAATGTTCGTATTGTAATTATGCGCGATTGTTGCTAGCTTGATGATTCTTTTCGAGAGGAAGGGTACCGTAACGACGTGTTTCGTGTGCGTTCTCGCGAGAGTCACTTGTGATTTAAGGGGTCTGGGGCCATTAAACGCGCGTACTGTTATTCCGATTGTGGTACAGGCGGAGTATTAGATGTGTAATTTAAACGCTACTACGCGAATTTAAGGTTAAACAAGTTTATATGAACCTGGAATTTATTTAATAGAACCTCCCTGTTTTAACCGTTTTGCACCGAGGTGCAAGTTTGGCTATAATTCTTACGCTTTCGGTCTTTACGCTTTCAAAAATTTTAAATGATTTTAAAATCACCTACCTGAGTCTTTAATTACTGCGCAATACAGTCATCGATTCGAGGGGCACGCGAGTGCTTTCGAGATAGGATCCTGGTTATCCAGCGACCACGGTCTAAAAAGCAGCACCGCGTCGATTAAACGTCTCCCTAGGAGCGAAAGGAAAATCATTTGCGGCGCAAGGGTCGAATCAAACAGGATCATAGTGGGCTTTAATTAACGATTATAAACGGTCCCGATCATAACTCAAAGCGTCGAGTGTCCAAGCACCCGTTCACCCTCTTTTTCGTCCTGGACCCGCGTGCGGTCACTTTACTTTCCCCCGTCTCCTTGCCGCCCCTCTGCGCTCTTACGCGAATGGTTTTCACGGTGTGGTTACGCTCGCAGAAAAAAAACGAACGATCCAGCATCGCTCGAGCAGGACCTCGCGGCTTGTTCTTACCGCAAATGTGCGGCACGGCCGAGCTGCCTCGTCGCTGATATATTAACCGAGAATCTGAAAGATTAAAAATGAATTTATTATCGTCGAAACCCGCGGGGGTCGGGGCGGGGTGGAGGCGAGGCTGGTGGTACTTCGCGGAGGTCGTACGTACGCGCGATCATTTTTACTCGCGGCGACGGAGATTTATTGCCGCGAAATTAACGTAACAATTTTCATGATTAATGCGCGGCGCGGAATTTTTTCGGCCCCCACGTAGAACTCGCGAGGGAAGTGCACGGGGTTACCGAATTGGCTGAAACTTTGTGTGTGGTTAATGCACACCTCGCGCGATTGTGTGCGAAACGCGTTTCGAGTAATATTTAAAGGTTGAGGAGAAAATGGAGTTAAAAGTCTTCTCTTATTATAGCCAGCTGTAAATAGGATTTCCTTTAAGGGAGTGTGGTATTTAGGTGTAAAAATATTCAATATCATGGAGAAGATTATATTATTTGTCCAATAGTACTCTGTTTTTCCAAATTCCTAAGCTTCTGCGTTAAAAAGAAATTCGTGACCTGTGTCCGTTCTCTCATATCCCTCGTCAACACTTTCCCCCGTTGGCAGAATTTGCCTACCCGCTGCTGCTCGATAAAGTAGTCCCGATAAACTGCACACATCGTGCATCAATATTGTATTGATACACCGATAACATCGTATTTGCGTTTATATCGCCGCGTCATCGGCAACGTATCGCGCGACGAGTGCGTTCCATGTATCTTGCACGTCCCTCGGTATCTTCTCTCGCGTGTACTCGCGTTTGTAAAACACGCTAATACCATCTTGATCGGGCGGAGAGCGCCGACTCTTAATTGCATTAGAAAAAGAGGAAAATAATGCAGCAGACTGGGAGGGTGGAGGGGAGAAGAAGCCTCTAAATTACGACGTTCGTCCCGAGCACTCTATTTAAACGTCGTTTATGATACCGCCCCGCTTCCCATGGAAAGCAGCAGCCCCGTGGCACGTCGGGGAAATTAATTAATACACCTGAGGCCGCGTAATGACGAACGGAGAGGGGGGGGGGATAGACAATGGCCGTTGCGAAAGAAGGAATCCTTATCTTTACCTGGCCGCGCTGGAATTCATAAATCGTACGCGCCACTTGCGGGCTCCGCGCCGAGACAGGGCCTCCGCGAAGCGGAGGACGGCTCCTCAAAAATGATTTCCGAGAACGGACCTTGAGAGATCTCTCACCGATTGCTCGCTCACTCCCACGCGCCCCACAGAGACGGAGGCCCTCGCCGACGCGTGGCTCGTAACCCATAAACTCCGCGGATCGTTCAAGGTGAAGCGAGAAGAGGCGCATCCACGGCCGAACACGAGCAGGCCTGGAAGTCGTGCATCAACTCCGCTCCGGTAAATACCCTTGGACACTCTCCGCGGCATCGGGGGCCCCGCATTTTCTGTCTGCGACCGCCGCGACGCTTCCCGATTCAACCTCCAGACGACCCGGCGTCACTTGCCGCGAATAAATTAACCTAGCCCCCTCCTGCCATCTTTTACACCCGTTTCGCCTCGATGCCCGCTTTGATAGCGTCGTCTTTCGCTCCCATCGTAATTCTTGTCTACTTGTCCCCGACGTCTGTCGATTATTGCCACGATTTACTAGCGCCTTCGGTGATGGCACAGTGTTTACTATGATTGCATTGGAGAAATGTGTTTGGTGGCCAGTTTTGTAGTACACTTGAAGCATTCAGGCAGTTAGATCTCCGAATTTATTATTTTCGATGCGTAAGCTCTTACAAAAATTCACGTTCTTCTTATCCAGTGACTGGAGAGTTCAGGTCATAATTTATCCGCTAAAAACTTGGATATAGACAGAGAAGGGGCGAGATTCATGGAGCAACCGAAATAGGGCGATTCTTCGTGTCAATATAAAGGGGATATGTGGAGAGAATTTTTTTCTCAAAAGGCTTCGTTTTCAAGAAAAGTCATTTTACAGATTTGTCTGATTAATCGTCGATTTTACTACTTTCGCTGTGCATTAGAGTTGCAATTACTCTCATCATGCGTCTGAACTCACACTCAACAGTAATCCCACGTTCTGTAATCAACCCAGACGTCTTAATAGTTGATTATACAGCAATGAATCTGTGCATCAAAGTAAATTCACTTCTCCACCAACATTCTAAGCCTCCCCTCAAATCTCTATAAGAATAAAAAAATGTTGGTAACTCAGAAAAGACGTACTTTCTGACATGCAATCTTTTTTCATCCACAGGATGAGTAGAATAAGCTCCCAAAAAGTTCGCCACTTATTTTCCATTCTACACTCCACGTCTTCGCAATATGTATAATCAATTTATAAGCTTCCCGAGCTGCTTGCACAGCGAAACCGCCACTGCCAGAGCCCCCCCAGTGTGATCCCATTCGCCCATTTACCACCACTTCGTTTTGCACAAGATCCTATTCCTCGCGGTTCGCAGATTCTCATGAAAATTCACGGAATCCTTGACCCAAGAGTGTTCCGTGTCCGTGAGTCCCTCCCGCTGGTTGCATCGTCCCTGGTTCGCCGCGCGGTTTAACCTCCAGACGGAACAGCCACGGTGTGTCGTGTGTATCAGATGGTTGTGCTGGTCCGCTGCCTCGGCAATGTCAGTACCCACGACGGCCAAATGTGCCCGCTTCTTCGTGTAGCCCGTCCCGTACTCGTTCACGGTCTGATTCTCCCCCCCGGACGCCGATTCGTTTCCCACATTTTTATTCCCTCGATTTCGTCCAGCCACTCTGCCTCTCCTACCTTCCAGCCGGTCCCTTCGCGAATTCGTCATTGCCCAGATGGCGGAGAGCGTGATTTCTTCGCTCGCCAATTCTATCGCCCGTATAGAAATTCTTTTTACGACTAGTCACTGGTGATTGTGGCCATTTCGTTGGGTAATTATCGAGCAGCTTATCTCTGACAGGCGTCATAAATTACAGTAGAGCTTTAACCGATCCACTGTCACGATGATCTCGATTAATTGCTCGTGACGTGTTCTTAATTGTATGATTTATCGGAAGGAAAGAAATATATGTGCACGGTGTCCGTAATTCGGCTGTTTGCAATCATCGATCTCTATTTGGCGCTACGGTTGAGGAGGCCCGTCGTACATTATCATAATATTAGCATCTACGAATTCGTGGAAGCCTGTAATTTGCATTTCGAGCCCGCGTTCCACCGTGGTTCCACGTACATCTCCATCGGGCCGGCGTGTTTCGCAGTGACTATCCAAGGTCAGCCGGAGAACCGCCACGTGGCGGTGACACACGCGTTAAACTCGAACACAGAGGGCCATTTCTGGAAGGAGCCGAAGAAAGGCCTCTCATTGGAACTCTACGCGTCATCTTCACGCGCCGTTCCCATGTACAATTTTTCTCCTTCGTTCTCCTCCTTTTTTCTCCGTCTCCCTTCTTCGATCCAGCAGCGTTGGCCTTATCCCTCAAGGTGAAGACGCTTTTTCCCTCCCGGAGTCCGTGCAGGCTCGAATCTTTGCCGCGGACGATTCAGGCGTAAAACGACGAACAGGAAGCTTGACAGTCGGCGATTGTCATTTGCATTTGATTGAAATGTTCGTCGACGAATCCATGTTGGTAGGTTAATCGTGGTAGGAACCTAAACTTCTTTTACCTTCGAAATAGTTCAGCATTGAATATTTAAGTAATTAAACGCGAGCAATTCTTTCCAAAGAAGAAACCTGTGCCGTCCAAAATTCAGCGCAACTTTTAGGGCAACCTGAATTGCTTGCCTCGTTGCAATGATTTCAGACTCGAACTTGTTGAAATTCACGTTGAGATCATTTCCATCAATAATAGAGGTACCCTGGAACTATCAGATTGCCAATTCATGAGCATCGACCACCCATAGGCGTCGAAAATTGAGCGTAAATACATCCTTCAGCTGACCTTAGGCCGTTCCCTTTCTCCCTTTAAGTCGCCAGTTTATTCATCTGGAAGCATCGAATATACCCTTTGGGATTGCTCCGATCGATCGTAACTCCCGCGTGCATTCACCGATGGATGAACTTATAAAAGTTTCCGTAGGGCCAGCGTCGTTCGATCGTAAACTCAGTCGTGAACGGCGGACGAGTTTCTGGCAGATTGTACGGGAAGCGAGCATTGCCAGTTAGTTTGAAACGGCGATTGCACCCGCCCTTGTACAAAGTCAATTCTCTGTAACGGTTTTTCTCTGTAGTAGCACACATTTGTTTGTTACCGAGTTGGAGTCGGAAGGCTTTCGATGAAAAATAGAGATTTATCGAGAGAGAGAGAGATTTATCGAGAGAGAGAGAGAGAGAGAGAGAGAGAGAGAGAGAGAGAGAGAGAGAGAGAGAGAGAGAAGCTAGAAGAGCGCAAGACGATAAAGGTATAGTTGTTATTGAAATAGAGACGCGTCCGTTCTCCGTTCGCGTGTGTTCGCGTCGTGGACGGAGTTGTAGTCGAGATCGTTTATCGATCCGGTACCGAGAATCGAGGATACACTATTAAATTGACGCGGAGATGAGCGAGCTGGAAAATGGATGATGCGCTGTCTACGCGGCTCAATGTCAAGCAGCAATCAGCTACTGGCTCGAAGCGAGTTCCGAGAGTTCTGGATGACGATAATAAGAAGGCTCGCGTCGTCGGACGTGTTCGTTGAAACGAGCCGTTATCGTCGTCTCTTTGGAATGGCACAATTAATTAATCTGTCGCCCGGAAACGCGCACTAAAAGTTCTTTATTTTGTCGCGGGGTGGAACGACGCAACGCGCATACGTAAACGGTTCTTGGAAGTCGACGCGATGGAAAATCACAAGGGAGTCACGTTTCTGTACGTTAATTAAACATAATTCCGATTCGACGGGGATTCCAAGTTTTTTTTTTATCGAACATCACGGGGAATGGTGGAAAATTGAACGAGTTCAGGGTGGCGTGTACGCTTTGTAAAGTTTGCTGGATTAATGTTCCCTTTTATTAGCCATTCTATGTCGAATACATGGGGCATTCTAGAATAAAATTGCATAATTTTCGTTCTCCAATCACATCCCTTTGAAGACCGAACAATGGCGATAAATCTGCGCGATCTTGTAATAATTAATTCCCCGAGGATTTCCTCTGCTACAGGGTTGATTACGAATGGAACATCCTGTATGTCTACTGTGGGGCTGTTTAACGTTAATGTGACGCGTTTACAACGGAATTATTCTCGAACACGGTGCCCGAAAACGTCTCCAATAAAAGAACCAGTCATCGCGGCGCGGATCCAGAATTAATTAGAATTCCAGACGCGGTGTGCGTGTTGGTTTGGCGAAAAAAAGAAAGGAACGAGGGAACCGAGAGCGTGCTGCGCCCTGTCGCACGACATAACTCGTCGAATGCTATTTTCGTCGATCCCGACGAGATCCTATCCATACAGGGGGTGACTCATTATTACCGCAGAGGTCAGGAGAAGGAGAGACCACGGTGGAATTATGTTCTCTGAGAACCACAGGCGACGGCGATGAGAGCGCCTTTTGAATAACCACTGGCTGACCTCACCGATCCGCTATACGGTGCAGAGGTGTCCACAGCTCGTGGACGTATTGCTGCGCCGCTTGTCCATCGACCAGGCTGCGATTCTCGTTCGGCTCGACGTGCACACATCGGTTTAATTATCGTTACCGAGAAACCTTGCTCGTATATCGTTTGTCGTGTCCTTGCTTCGCGCTCGATCCGATCGAACCGCTTCAGGTGCCCGGTGCCTCGTAATTGAGCAGTTCAAGTCGAAGTAACGTTCCATAATTCCATTACGTTCTTCGATAATCACTTTATTTTTCTGTATTTCGTTAGATTCTATCGAGTCTGAAATCTATAAGCAGAAGTTTCCAATTATTCTCCTGCTTCTTAGCACATTGTCAGTCCACGTTTTCTTATCTCCAAGGGTCAAATGAAACTGTTCAAACTTTCAATGAATTATTAAATAACTGTAATTTTATGACTATTATCTTTTCGGTTCTGGGAAAATTCTTATGAAATGCAGTGTATTAACTGGAACTTTTATTCCATACATTTTTCTGTAAATAAGAAACTTTTATTTTCTTGAAAGTAGAAAAAAATTCTACTTGAACTGGAATATTTATTCTACTCTGATAAAGTTGCGACTGAATGTTTTGACAAGCAGATTTCGTTAATATACAAAGTTAACTTAAAACAGAAAAGAAATGAACAGTTTCATTCGACGCCTGCTTATCTGCGGTGTCCACATCAGATACCTAACACGTTCATAAACACCATCTTCGGATAATACTTACATTAATTGCACGAAATCTGCCGATTAGCTGAATCAGTAAAACAGCCAAGTGTCTCACAATCTCGCGATAGTATACTCTGACAATTTCTAGCAGTCTCCCACTAAAAAAAAAGCCAGCCAAACCCGCGTCACCCGTTTAGGCCCATTCCAAATGCATCCCCCAATAAAATTCACCGGTAAACGATCCCGCAGCGTAATCGACTGACCAGTCGAGTACATAAAGTAACTCGCCGAGTCGCCGCAGCCGACCAGGGGACCCAGCAGAACCGCTTTAATTGCCGCCGATTATAAATGCTTTTCGCAGCCCGATCGGTATCGGTTCGGCTACCGGCGTGTCCATAGGCGAGGTGTGAACTCCAGATAATATGGTAATGCCAGGCTGGCGGTATCTTTACGGCGATAAGGCGATGATAAAAAGGGTGGAAGGCGGGCGGCGGGGCGGGCGGAAGAGCGCGATGAGGAGGCTCGGTTGGGCAGAAAAGCGGGAGCGCGTGATATTACACGCCGCGGGACACGCATGCCGAGGCCCCGCAGAATCTCGGTGGTATCTTTTCTAAGCGGCGCGTTACAAGCGGTCCGCGGCCGCTCGTGTATCGCGCTCGCGAGATATATAACGCGTTAATTAAATTCTTATCGGCCCGATTATCGCGTTTAATCCGCGCGAGCCGCTAGCTGCTTTATGACGGCGCGCGAGTTGCACGACCGGGATCCTTGCCGCGATAATGAGGCGAATATCCGAGGAGCGAGCCTAGCGAGCCGATGGGGATCATCGTTTACGGCACAGGCGAGGATTAGCGATTTTTCTCAGACCGTGGTCTTAAGACGGGAACGGTGGTATCGTTGATGGCACTCCGATGATCCTGCGTGACCACTACGCGCTTTCTGTCGCGAGGATGATGCAGCGGCTGTTATTTTATCTCCTCGCGGACTCGAGCGATGGGACTGTGGTCTTTAGGAGTGATGGATACGAAGTGGTTTAGCTTTCTTTGAGACTTTGAGGGGGATTCTAACTGACTTCTGATTTTTATATGTGCTTTAGTTGAAGCGTAAGTTTTATAGGAGTCGTAGGATTTTTGAATTGGCAGGGCGAAGTGGTTTATGATGTTCTTTATTGATAAGTAAGAGGAGTTTACGTGGGATTGCTCGTAAATGAGCTCGTATTTCAATAGACGTTAGTAGAAGCTTTCCACTGTACGCAATTCCCGGAGAAAGAAACATTCTCGAGCTGCCGTCACTCTGTTTGATTAAGAACGACGTTCGAGTAACTACCCTGAATACGCGATTCCGGCGAAGACGTTAAAAGAAGCAATAAATGGTTGATGGTGCTTGAGCCGCGAGCGAGATTTTCAGACAGAGTTCCATCTCAATCAGACTGAATATAAATAACAGACGATGTGGGCTGTGCTCCAACGAACCTACCGGGGCCGGATGTGAATGTACAGATATATCAAACGTGCGTTCGTGCGTGGAACACGGATTATTAGATCCACTCGAGCACGAATTATCGTGTTTGCCAGTGGAAATATAATTTTGGTGTCGGGCAAATATTTCAATAACCGATGATTAATGAAACGAATTAAATAATACCTCGAATCATCCGCCGTACTCAGCTTCCATCTCATACGCGAAGGAGCTGCGTCTGTAGCTGCTTACCTACACATATTCCTCGAGTTTTCCAAAGGAACAAAGAAGTAACTTTGCTCGAAGGGTGGAGCATTGTTCCCGCGTTATCCCTCGATTTCCAGGATCGCGTTCCGCTGTCGATCTTTCTCTCGTTTTCAATTATCCGTGCTTCCAGACGCGTACCGTCGCCGCGCTCTTTACCACCGAAGCGCCCGAAAGAAGCAAAACGAGCTCCGGCGCTCGTTAAATAAATCGATTTCCCTCCGTGCCCGCCGCCTTTGTTTCACTTTTAATCCATCTCCACTTTGTCCTGCCTTCTACGGACCGCGAGCGCTCGTCATTATCCGTATCCTCTCTTTCATACGACGAATTATCAGAGGTATAAATCTCCCAGGCAACATGAGCTCGCCTCGTGTCTCCCAAGCAGCGCATAACCGGCCGGCCAATTATTTTCAATTAGCTGCGCCGTGTACAGCGGCGCTCGTAATTTCTTAGCTCCGTTTTCGGCTCGCCTTCGCCCGTTCTCGTAGCTTCCACGATAATTGTCCAGCGGCCCTCGAATCCGTCCGCAATTTTCTGACATTTTCACTCGCTCTCTTTCTTCCCGCGCAGCGAACCGTCGCTCGCTGTCGCGTAACCGTGCCCGAGAGGCACGGGCGAGCACGGGAATGGCACGAGAAGCCTGCTCAATTTCGGGTAATTGTATTATCGAGTCGGTTGTCGAATGATTTTTAACTCTAATGACTTCTTAAGGGGCCTTTTTACCTGCCACATTTCTGGGGCATTTTAGTATGCTTTAAACACAGTGGTTTTCGTGTTTGATTATAGTTCGTCGAGCACATGGGCTGGCTTGATAACACTATTAAACTTATCCTCGTGATCGACGTGTAGGGTATTATATATACTTCGTGGTTTATTTTCGGCTGATCGAAATTTTTAGGATTATTTATCGCTATGTCTTATGGAAGTATTTTTTAAATATATAGAAATTTCTGTTTCAGGAATTCAGTACAAATTTTGTCATAAAATTATCCCTTTATGATAATAAAATTCCAGAGATAATTTGAATTAGTAGATAAGTTCCTAAAATTGATCCACAGTTTCATCAAGAATTAATATTTATTGGTGAAGGCAAATTTATTAAAGAAATATTTGAGATTTTTAATGAATAATTAGATTTTATTTTTCTAATAAATTTAGATTCTATCCTAAAATTGAATTATTATGTCTTCGTAGTGGGAAGTATTTTGATGAACATATTTCCATCGTTAAAATTAGGCAATATAATAAATTAAAAAATAGTGACAATCGTTATTAGTCTTACTGAGTATAAATAAATTTTATAAATAAAGATATTATTCGAATTAACATAATTATTTAAATGAAATTCATTTAATTTAGGGGTTAATAAGAAACTTAATAACGACACTACTATAATAATAATTATAAGGATAATCTACACATTTCTTGTAAATATTGTTTCTATTCCCAGCACTAATCTTTTAGAATCTTAGGAATCTCTCTATTATCAGTGTCATTATCGTCACAACGAATCCTATTAAGTTTTTCCAGGCGCGTCTCTTCTAAAGCCGCCAGCGATAGCCTTCCCAGTGTTTTACACGCGTCGAGTGGTTTTTAGAGGATGATGTAAAACTGCTCGGAAACAGCTCCGGCCGCAAAGACGGTCCGCTAAGTGGCTGGTTTGCGGTCGGCTTGTCACAAGACCGTGGTCGATTAGCACCCCGGTGTCTTTTAGTATCGCGTGGGCGGCCATTTTTCTCGTAAACCAGGATGCAAACATCCGTTTTAGTGGGTGGCATCGGATGGGAAACAATGCGCCGCCTTGTTTAATCTCTAAATCGAATCGAGTCAAGCCACCACGCGTAGTGAAACATTCTCTCCTCCCGTCACTTCCTTGCCATGTATCTCCCATTCGCTTCCCTACGCTTCGTGTCACGGTCGTTGCCCAGTACTCCTTTGCACCTAAATAATTCATCGAATCGTTTCATACGTTGAGTCATACTCAATTGTTGCGCGCAGGATATCTTTTCTGTACTTATAACTTTAACCTGCTATTATCAGAAGATTGCATAATACGTCCCTGAGCTATCATTTCCCGACCTTCAAATCCACCCTCTACTTTCCTAATCGCTTTGCTACATCCCTTCTACTCACAGTAGATACCTACAACTGATCAGAATGCACAGTGACTCAGAGATTCGCCCACAAATGGCTATCACATTGAGTCACGCAGATTTATCACCGCTTCGTGTATAATTTTATACATTCTTCGGAATTGGAGAAGCTGAACAGCAGTTAGATCCTCCTGAATTTATTCAAAGGGACTATCCGAGTCCCCACATCCTGATGATCACTCGACTACGCACCACCGATCGCGGCGCGTACGCACGCTCGATCAGAATGTAGTCAGGTAACGCGCGAGGTGCTCGTAAAACATTAACGACTGGGTAACGTGTCTCCCACATGCTCTCTCCGTCCGCGCCGGAGCAACACGTGCGTTTCATTGTCAGTGTTAAGGTAACAGGGATCGGTAGTGAGACAGTCCTCGCCGGAGCGTGTGCCCACGCCGTCGAACCTTAGAAATATTCGGGCCGCGCGCGATCCTTCGAAGGCTATTTTATGGAAGCGAAACGAGCGTCGCCCACGCTCGCGAGCCCGCTCCGCATAGCGTGCGATGTGCCAGATGATACCGACTCTGGTAATACCTACGTCTATCCATCCACGTTCGGCCGCCGGTATATATCTTCCCATTAGTCTCTGCCCACGTCGGCCAGCTTCTCTTTCTCGCGCGCGCGCGCCACGTGGGTCGTTGACTTTGACTGACTCGCCCGCTGCACGCTCTCCATTCCTATCTTTCATTGTCTTTCCTGCTCGTTTTTCCATTCTTCGCCTGCCCTTCGTTATTGCCACGCTGCCTCCGCTCCGCGAGCGCGGCCGGAGCTTTTTGCAGCCGCTGATCGGGATCGAGGTCGCTCCAGTTTACTCGGATCCCGTCGGCCACGCTGCCCGTCCAACTTGCGCGTCGCTTTTTAGCTGGATATCGCTGGCGGTTGGATGGGATAGTTCGGGTTCAGCAATTGGAGCGCAGGATGCATCGAAAGCAGCGCACTTCAGTGTTAACGGTTAGGAGTTCCGGGAACATCTTGGGATCATTCAGGGTTTCGTGGTTCTACTGCTCTGTAATGCATAATGAAAACAGTTTCGGTTGTTTGCAGACTCCGGGGCACTGATTTACATACCGCTTACGCGCGCCCCAAGTAGCTCGCTGTATTTATTCCATCTACGATACAGGTTACTATCAAATTATATTATATTAGAAATTACCCCCGCGCTTCTCTTCGGACCTAAGAGATATTAAGGAGTCCGAGAAAATACATTCTACCCTTTTCCATCCCTTTGGAGACGGAATTTCCAAAATTCCTACGTGGATGCCTACGTCATGAAAATTTGTACCTTCCAAATTTCACGTTCTTAGGTTAAATGGTTTGAGCTGGGCATTGGTAAGTCAGTCAGTCAGGACTTCTTCCTTTATGGATATAAATTAAGTTGAGTTCGGATGGGAATTGTTCTCGAGACGGGAGGTTCCAACAAACATGGCGTTGTAATACTGTAAACCTAGGTGCTGTCATAGTCGCTCTTTCAAGGAACATTCTTCTAAGATTGCTCCCTGTGCTCCCTTTAGACTGACGATATACCTCGCGTTTCTCATTCAAGAATTTTAATACACGTTTTGGGCATTACTTTCCTTTCTCCCCTTGTCTTCCCTTCGCCCGCAATTTCCTGCGAGCAAAACGAGCGAAACTTATCGGCGTAGCCGGCATTAATTGCGCCGGCGCGAGAGCCTGTTCAGGAAGTTATTTCGCAGGCAGAACTTTACGTCCTTTCGGCGTTGTAAAACGTCCGTATGACGCTTTAGAGGGTGCACGCCGCGGCGGACGTCGGTAATTTATGCGCCGTGGATTTAACTCGCGCTCTCGTACCTTCGAATGAGTTTCACGTGCACGCAGGAAATCGGCGAAGAAGATCGTTAGTGGCGTGATTGAGCCCTAGGCGAAGATTTATCGGGCCATTGTGCGCTAAGTTGCCTGGCATTTTACGGGAACACCGCGAACTTCACCGGAGGGCTTCGTTATACCCCGGCGATGATTTTGTCTCCGCTCGCCCGGCCATGTTTCGTAATCGTTCCCCGCTCGAATACAAAGCCGATTTATGGTTGGGTGGATGTCCAGTGTGTTCCTTATAATGCACTGGAAAGTCTAAGTTATAGTTCGTTTCAGCTTCGAAGCCTTCTTAGCCAAGAATCTACCGCAGAGATTTCTTCCACGGACCGATCGATGATCAAGCTCCATCTCTCCCTGAATCTCCTCGAATCACCGTCGGCGCAACTACAGAAAATTATCCTACCAGATATAAATAACAACACGCAGCAAAAGTACCTGTCCCTGCGCGATCAAAGTGTCACTTTCAAGTGGCATCGCCCACCGTGGGTGCCCCAGGTTCCCATTGTTCCCCTCCCCGTTCGGCGGACAAACTATGTCGATTATTCTGGAGATCGGGTAATTCCATCGGACAGGTCGTGAAAGGTGCAATTTGTTCGTCGTTCGCCCGATTACTATCTCGTGTACGCTTCTTGTTCCCTTTTCCGCGAAGCAACGCTGTGACACCGAAAACCACTAAATGCCGCTTAAGTCATTCGACGTACAAGCGCGGCCGCGCGGAGGGCCACCGTCCGTAATTGCACGGCATTCCGCTGTTCAGGAACGGCGGCCACCGTCATTATACAGGTGGGGCACGGCAATTCGCCTTTGCAGCGCCTCCTGCGACCCCCTTTTGGCCCTTTTTTTTTATCGGGGCTCGCGGAGCCCGTTCCCTCGCGATCCTGCGCATTCTGCCGATAAAGCCTCGGGATTCTTTGCCCCGCTCGCCTCTGGGACCGAACTTTTAATTGGGATTTCAAGGTCCCGCTTCTTTTCCACCGCCCTTTCAGCTCCTCCGCTGTTCCACGGATTCCGAAAGTTTAGGGACGACGAGCTTCGCGAGATCCAGGAAATCGTTCGGACCCAGCCCGAGTCGGGATTCTGCTGATAGAATTAGCAGTCTCGTTGCTCTGTCGTGGCGAGACAGCCTCGGGGCTTGGGGCAACTCGCTCCATGGGTGTTTTCATTCCCAGAAGCAAGTTCCCAAGACGGGAACTGGCGATCCTGGGGTACCTGAGCTGACTCTTCAGTGCTGAGACCTTGTAAGAGGCTCCGCTGGGAGTGTTCTGCGAGCACGATAACTTCATTCTGGTTTAATAGGGAGTAGGGGCGTCTGAAATCGGGGTTAGACCAGAGTAGAGTTGTGCGAGGGTATGGATTACTATAGAAACATGAATAACAGTCATCAACTACGACTTGGTGGTCCTGACAATTCAGTTTCGACTCTCCTGAACAGTGATTATTTATACCTGGGTACCTAAAAGTAGGCAGGCTAGGGATCTTAGGGACTGTTAGACGACTTGTACCTACGATTGGAACTTCGCAAAAGCTTGCTAATTATTCAGTCAAGCTTGAACTCGGTGCTACCCTAAATGTAACGAGGATATCGAGGCTTGATCTCGATGATAACGCGTGTAGTCGCCGTTGGCGGTCTTCTTCGGAGCTCCTGCGAGTCGTGCGATGAAAATGTAATGAGAATTCGACAGATGTTCTCGCTCACGCATGACGTTTCGCCGGTGGTTTTCGCGCAGCCCATTAATTGGGCCACTTCGTCGTCGATGCTCCATTATAAATTCGACGATTCGGGTATTATCATCATTCCCCGTGCATAATTCAAGGAGCCCGCTCGCTCGTGAATTGCGTTTCAGTGTTCCAAATTAAATGCTACACGGCTCGGAATCGATTTTCGTCGGTCGAACTTGTTACACGAGTCCGGGTAATTAGCGAGCGGGGAACGTTATCAAAAGTCGATTTACATCTGTCTAATTAAGCTACTCTTTCAGCGGGGCCGTTGGCATTATGTCCGAACCGTACGATTAGCATTCGTGCCATTAGCGTGCAGCTATAATCCGACCGGTGAAAGGTTTCCAAACTCGTATCGGGAGTGGCCCTTCGAAATCGGATTACTACCCGTTCGTTACATTCGCGTTTAAAGTTTTATCGAGCGCGGTTGGATCCAGTTTATAGAGCAACTAGCCCGATTTAATTGAGGGTGAACGTTCGAATTTTCCCCCCGTGTGTGGCATTTATTTAAAACCGCCGCGCGCTCGTGCTGTTACGAACTTTAACAGCGTCGCGTCGCTCTGAGCAGCGAGCACCGTTTCCTCCATAATTCACTCGATCCTAAAACGAAGTTAATACCTAAAACGACATACGGACACAGTAGATTACAGAAGCATGGTTGATTATAGAAGGCTGAAGCAGCTTAGCTCCGCTGGAATTCAGTAGCACATCGCTCCTTTCCTGTGCTGCTACCGTTCACAAGAATACCCGCGGCAGGGGATTAGAAAGTTTAGCGGAAGCCTCGCGAATTAACTGATTTCGGCTAGAATTGCCGGGTGATGGGTTTCGCGAACGGAACAGTCGATGGCAATCCCATCGAAGTCCGTCTATGGGGCAGGGGAAAATGGAAGAATCGAGGGGACCAGTGACTGGAAGAGCTTGATCTGCGACGCATAATAAGATACAGCGAGCGGGAGAAGGAGAAGCACGCCGAGCAATAATTTATCGCGCAAAAGGCATCGCCTTTGGCGTCCGATAAATGTTCACCGATAGGTCACGCCTGTCCCAATGAGAGGCGAAACGCGTACCGGCAAGGCTGCGTTCGCGGTGCACAAGATCCGGGGTAAATGGACCGGAGACACGTTAAGCCGATCGAACCTCTGGAAAGCTGGCATTTTTGCTCGTTTGCGAATTATGCGCTGAATTACGTTCCGCCGGGGCCACATTTGTCGCGTCGAATTACAATCTCCGTGCTTTACACGCGTACCCTGTTATAATACCGCGTATCCCATAACTTGTTACACAATATTCGACGTTGATAAGCTCCTCTATATGGGACTTCGATATGGTATCAATCACTATAATCTGTAAGAAACTCGCGTCTTATTTTTAGGTGCCTTTTTATTATATTCCTTCGCCGTAGGATAATATCGATAATTTCGTCAATTCTTTGAATGTTTGGTGGTCTGTTAGGGTTATTAATGCCCGCGCGGAATCTTTATTATTCGTTGTTCGCGGGAATTCCTTCTGCAGGGCCGATAATGACCTCGTCGTGGCCTCCACCGTGGCCGCCGTCTCTTCCACGCATTGCTCGGGAACAATTAAGATCGCCGAACGAAATCTACCCGGCTAACGAGCGTTCTCCATGCGCGCTCGCCTGTGGCTCGTTATTATTGTGTATTTTGTTCCTTTAACGACGTGGATTCGCTCGGCGTTAATCGATCAAGGGGAACACAATGGACGATTTGCGGCGGGGCCGATCGCGTGCCCCTGCATAACGTCCAGTCGTTATTCCCTGGCGCTCGTTCGTCATTCTTCGTAAGACGTCCGCTGAAATATTCAATTTCATTTCTTCCCCTGCTTCCTCCTGCAAACGGATGATAAAGGCGTTGCGTCCGCGTTCCGTGGAAAGCTCCACTAGTTAGGGTAAAATCAGTTGGCCTTTTAGGACCATTTCTCCTTTTGGGAATAGCTGCTTCAGTTGTTTTCAGTGGACAGTTAATTTTGTCTTAATTTTGAACAGTTTCCTAGATAAACAACAGTGCGCAATTTCGTTTGGAACGTCGCCGCGTATCTCCTTAAATACGTTGCTTCAAAGCCTTCTTTTTATAAGATCAAAGCGAAGTAGAGGAAACAGAAGTTTGTGAAAGAGAACGGCTTCTTTTATTCAACCCCTCGTTTCATACTTTTTTCATTATTCCGTTGTTATTCTCCTTTCCTTCCTTCGTTGCTAATTTTACTGTGCAGTGGGCAACTTTTGCGCGGGTTTATCCCGCCTGAAAGCATGCTGCCGTATAATCTTTCGCGTTTATGTAACAAAACAAACGGGGCGGGTGGCCGAGTCTTGATTACGGAACTGATTAATCAAATGTTTGATCATTCGGGCCGCACGTCATCCAATTAGTTGGGATAATCGAGATTCAACGTTGCGCCTATGACGTATTCCGCGTGCATTCGCGTTAATTATTGCACAGGTGTATTATATAAGACGGGTCTGTGTGGAATGGATGGTACGTGGCTGGGAACGTGCATCGCAAAGTAAACTTTGCCATGATTAGGAAACAGCGCGTATTATGCTGTAGCCGCGCTTATTGTGCGGCTCCCGTGCGTTACAACATCGCTATTAATCTCGTACACAATGCATAATATCGAACGCCATTCTCAGCTGAAACGTAGCAACGAAGAGCACCGTAACTACGTACAAATTACAACCGCATACGTTACTGCATATTCTTTGTATTCCCGATAATTTATTTCTTCTGTGGCGAGCGAGAAAGATAGCCGACAGCAGCTTGAAACTCTTCCCATTCGATCACACAACACGGTCCGACGGTTCAACGACTGATCGCGCCAACGAAAGGCCCCACCAATCGCGACTTCCTCGTTAAGAAGATCGTCAAACGTTTCCCGTTTTCCCCGGAAACCTCCGCGCAGATTACGCCGTTAAACAGGATTCGAGCACGAACCGACGACGGCGTCGGCTGCGCCGGTGAATGGATACTTTAAACGCGAATTTGCTGGCGCATTAACTCCGGGAAAAGTGCGCCGCTAATGTGGCATTAACGCTCGCAGCGCATGCACGGGGTGCAAATCCCAGGTGCCGTGAATCACCGCCGGTGCGCCGCTGTTGTTGCATCTATACATGCATCTGCTACGTGCAAATCTGCGCGAAATTATTATACCTTGAACGGCGCACGCTTTTCCCGCTAGATATCGCGAACAACTTGCCGCTTTCATTGATGCGGCGCGAACGATTGCGTGACACCGCGCAGTTCGCTTCAGCTGGGACAATGAAAATGAAATTGATACAGTTCGAGATTATCCCTGAAATTTATGTCCCCGTGTACTATCACCCGTTGGTGTTCCATGCTGTTGAAAGTATGTACTAGTTACTTTCCATGGAGCAGTCAGATGTACAATTGGATAACGAATTAGAAACGTAGAGCTGATAGATTAGATGTCCATCTACAAACTAGTGCCATTGTAATGCATATATTATCAGCATAGGTGCGCGGTATGAAACATTGATCCAATTTGAGGAATGTGTCATCAGAAAAAAATCGAATCCTGAGGGGTTCGCTTTTCATCGATCGATCCAATCGCCGTTACTTATGGACCCTCGCCTACCGTTGTTGGTAATCTCCCAAAACACGGGACCTTTCCCGTGCTGTCGAAATCCCTGTCGCCTGTCGAAGGGATATTTCGATCACGCGGCTGTCCGTCAGCAGCTCGCGCGGGCCTCGTAAATCGAGTCGCAGACGCGACGTCGGCGGGTCGGGAAAAATATCGTTATTACTGAACGCGATGCGAGCTCTATGATAGCTGGCTAGCCGGGGTGTTGTCACGTAACAGTTTTAATTACGGTTGTCGGGACTAATGTGCTTACCCAAGCGACGCGGCCTGTTGTCGCTTGCTGCGGCGCACGCGACAGAAACGGCACCAGCTGTCTTCCGCTTTTGCCACCTACCACCCTCCATTTCGCCCCTGCCGGCGATTTCCACGCTGCCGGAGTAAGGTTTTTAACGACCAGCAGAGCTGTTAAGCATCACAATGGCAGATGCTCGTCGAGATTAATCGACGTGGCGCAAATACTCGAGAAGCACGAGGACGATTGTTGAGAGAAAGAGGGATTTCTTGAAACGTCTTGTGTGTCTCAGGATTCCTGAAGAAAGTCATTGATTAGGATTTCTTAGGCTACCTTAGACCACCAGTTTGCGTTCTATTGGGAATCTTAATAGCAGATCTTTGAAGGGAAGTGAAATTTATGGTAGAGTATAAATGAAGGGTAAGGTGGAAAACGGTGAATGTCAAGAAACAGCTTTATCGAGAAAATTAAGTTTTAATACTTTAGTACATCAGTGAAGAAAGAAGGTTCAATTTCTTGTTTTACCTTGATGACAGAAGCTATGCTTAGGCAAACAGTGGGGGCCTTTCCGTATTTTGTTCCAGTGCAGTGGACATTCCCTGTTTTTAACCAGTAACTTAGTCCCAGTTGCCACCAACAAAATATGCTATAAATCGCAAAACCACGAAAAATGGACATTCCTGGTTTTCCCTCTTATCCTTCAAGTTACTTCTTGGTAATCTATTTATGTCGACTGCCATAGATGAAATGGAGTATCTCCATCTTTTAAAAGGGACAATTACAAGTGTGGATTACTGTTTCCAACTGTTCTACACTCGGATTGTAAGCCTCCGTGGTGTATTCATTAATGGAAACAAGCTCTAAGCTTCTGAGATAACAATCCCCGCGAATCGCGCGTAAAAATTGTCCCCGACGAATACATCATCGTCAGCACGTTTCACCAGGGCCACCATTCATAATCAAAGGCACAATACGTCTGCTTGAAAAGGGAACATCAACGGCACGATATGCCCTTGCCATTATATCGTTTGTTCGCGTTTTTGCGCCCGGTAATTTGCGTCTCGACGGATATTATGTCCCGCAAATTGCCAAAGGGAGCCAGTTTTTCGTTCGGCCGGCCAGCGACTTGCACGAGGACAATTCATAACGCGATGCTGATCGACGCCAGGCGTCGCGGACGATAAGCGGAGCCGACGTGATAGCAGTCGCGCCTGATAGGCCCGATAAGAAGGCCACGTGCGTTCGCTGCAGCCGGCAATGCGTCACCATAAATTCACCCCTGTTCTTTCGCGTCGTGTCGCTGGCTATAACGGCGTTGTCGCGTGAACTTTGTTCTGATCGCGATACGCCACCTTCCAGGGAAAAAGTTAGCTAATATTCTAGCTGCGAGCTGCTCGATAAAGCTTGCATTTCAGGGGTGAGTTTTCGCGTGGCCTTTCGGCAGAAGAGCGGCCAACCTACCGCATTAAATTAAAAATGTACCGTCGATCTGCTAATTAGGACATCTCTCGACTAGAAGCATTGGGTATTCAAGATTTGTATTTAAAAATAGTCAAAGGGAAATGGACCCTTGAGGCCCTAACTTCAGGGCTGCAGAGGAGCCATATGTTATCTAGATATTCTTGTTCTAATACTTCCCAACTCTCGCACATGTATGAGAGTGACGTGTAGCTCGGTTCACGCTAAAAGAAGCGTCCTCGAGCAGCCTGATACTGCTCCGACTATAACTGTCCCACGGGCGGGCCACCCCGTCGGATTACACGGCCGACCTCGCAAAAAGCTGCGGCTCGATCGGCAAAAACGGGAACACTATCAGCCGTGTAAAAAAATAGAGTACAACGTTATCGGGTGGAGGACGCCCGGAAGAGGGTCAGACGAGTCGGTCACGTGGCGCGAGAAAAAGGCCAACTGTTTCTTTGAAGATGAATCGTTCGGGGACACTTGTCGAGTGGAACGTCTTCTCCCGTGAGATTAAACCTTGCTTCGCCCTTCTTCTGCCCCGTCGCCGCCTCGTCCCGAATAAAACGAGGGAAACTCGTCCCGACCGTGATAATGGTCCAGCGCATCTCGCCGATAAATCTCATTGTATCAAGGACTGCTCGCTCCACCGAAGTTCCCTCTGCTCGCCGCGACACCCCTTTTCCTCCCGTCGCTACGTGCCGGCGAAGTGCAGCCCTTCAGTCGCCTTGAGTTATCGCACACGTGCAACTGCCTTAGTTTTGGGCAGCTTTCGTGTGTCATCGTGGACGATTGGTTTCATTCAGGGTCCATTTCGCAAGGCTGTAATTTGTTGGTCGGTGATTCAAGTAGGTATATGCGATATAGGGAAGTAGTATCAGTAAGGGTTGTCCTTAAATTACGTAAGACTTGGGAGGGGGGAGGAATTTCTTACGTTTTCTTACAAGGCGAGGGGCGAGTCAGCTGGGATCTTACGTAATATTTTTTAAAAGAATTTTCAGTAAATATAAATTCTATCATTAACGTTTCAGAAAAAAGTAAAAGTAAATTTAGTAAATTTAGTAAAAAGTAATTTTACTTTACATTTCCCGAAATCGAGTTAAATGAATTATATAAAACTTAAAAGAATGTAAAAAATATTACGCGAGGATGGGCGAAGGGGTTGGAATATAAAATCTTACGAATTGTTATACTAGGGGAAGAGGGAGTAAAAAATCGTAAAAATTACCCTTATATTTTTAGGGCGGCCTCGTATTTGAGTTGCCACGAAATTGGTTTCCCCTGTGACAGTCTTTTCTGCTTTCCATCGGGTATAACGTTTTACAGAGAAAAGAATTGTATTTTGAAATCAGTGGGATTAATCTGCGTATCGTTCGTTCACAACAGATAGGAAAATGAGATTTGTAAAATCATTGGTAATAATGGTAGATGTAGTCAGATTCCAGAGGGATGGTATCCATATTCCGAAGGTAAAATCGAGGAGGGAAGATAAACGATAGATCCACATTATACGGACATGTTTTATGTACACAGAGAATCTGTCCCATGCGAGCGAAAAAAGGTATTTTTTCGGAGCACACAGACCCTTCCCCTTTCCTCGGGTGAAGTTTCAGTATGTAGAGACCGTCTCAAGGGTTCTGCGGGGACAGGAACTTCACTCCGTCTCCCTAAACAATTGATACACCGAAAGGGAGACCACCCTCTTTTAAAACTTTTTTTTCAATGCGATTGACCGTGCCGAGAACGCGATCCGGGGAAGTGCCGTGAATCACGAAAGCCCTTGGAATAAAATATTGTTTCGACAAATCTGTTGGGAGAGTTCGGTCGAATTCTTGGTACTCTATCTTTTTAATAGAAGAACACTTGGATCGTGCCAATTCATAAAATCTCCTAGAAAAGTCACTATTTCTCAGTGCACCCATAGTTCCATTTAAATTCAGAGAGTCGAAGCACCTTTTTGGTAATTAACTCAGCCTGTATCGCTTAAGATAAACCAGGTATAATGGCCCAATGGATATAATTTACAAATACGTGAGAAATCTGTGAGCAATCGGTGCGTGGCGTTGCATTGATGTACTCACAGGTAGACCCGTTCGTTGACCAAAATTTAATTGAAATCCTGCTCTATTACACACGGCTGGCAGAAGCGTTAATCGCTGGCGAGCTAATTAATACACTGGAAAGATAAAGCCGGCTGTACCATAGATACCAGTGACGAACGGGCAGCGAGCAAATTATTCCGTGCTGCTAGCCGGTCTGATGCGCTCTAAACGGAGCTTCTGCCGCCATAAACAAATACGCTAATGCCCTTTGAATTCCAATTAACGGCAACTGTTTCATTTCACTTCACCCCCGCGCCCCTAGCTCTTTTCGCCTTTCAGCCTCTCGGTATTGTAGAGCCGTTAAAGCGATAGGCAAATGTGCCGAGAGCGAAATGAAACGGTTTCCCTGTGATGAATGCACTGTAGTGATCGGTCGAGTGGCAATAATAGCTCATTCGCATCAACAGTACCGTGGAAG
Organism: Andrena hattorfiana; assembly: GCA_944738655.2. NCBI lineage: Eukaryota > Metazoa > Arthropoda > Insecta > Hymenoptera > Andrenidae > Andrena > Andrena hattorfiana. The sequence goes on from OX122894.2 coordinate 1,942,209, forward strand.
TGAACTTTTATGCGTCTACGTGTCATCAGTCACTTAAGTTCAGCTTCCTTCAATTTTTAATTTTTAACCAATTTCGGATTCTATTCAAATCACGTCAAAATTTATCTCCAGTCAGGCCTAAGTCATTTACATTTCGCCATCTTTTTGCCAAGTTGTCAGCTCTAGGATATCCGTCGATTACGAAAACAGTCTTCTATCAAAAAATCTTCTATTTGACATGTTTGGACGAGCACGAGGCAAGCCATTCACGACACCATTGAGGACCCCGCGACTTTCCCCGCGAGGCATTTGCAATAGTCATTCGCGCCGCTGGTTATGGGGAATCCTTCGGGAAAATAAAGGCAGCGTTGTTTGCCAAATTGCCGATGCACATATACGAACACCGTCGATTCTCTGTTGCGCGCGTGGAGGAACAATAACGACCTTTGCCGTGGCTGCTGTTTGCACACGTGTCTCGAAATTCCATCGGGGATCGGCGGGCCTCTCGACACGCGAGCCTTCGCAGGCCATCCAGGGGATTTATTTTCGTTTCGCCGTCGAACGGACGGCTCTCGTTGTCGTTGCTGCTACTGACAGTGCCACTGGCGCCGAGGAGTCACTCTCCGTCGTCGACACCGACGAGACGGGATTGGGACGGCCGCCTAAAAATAGCTGCGAACAAATTATGAGCCGACTGACTAACGTCCGTGTTCTTTTCCGTCTGCCCTCGCATTCGATTCGCCGCTGATCCCCGTGTGACTGAAAGTCGTCGTTAAATTAGAGGGGACAGGCTTATCTTTCCCTCGTCAGATTCGGCGGGCGCGGAAGAACGAATGTGCTCGTTCTTTCCCTTTGAATTTTATTTTTCCTGGCCGTCCGCTTTGAGTCCGCCGAATTCTTTTGTATCTTTTGTTCTTGGCATAGGTTTGGTTAATTGTTCGGATTTATGAAGGGATTCTGTGGGCAGAGTTGAGCACGTGGGCGCGCGGCTTTATGCTAGATCCTCGAAGCCGTCACGCTGCGAATGGGACTTTGAGGAGTGTAAGTGTCGAGAAGTTTTGTAAGCATGGCACCGATTCGGTTTACATACGTGTTGCCTGGATATTTTAGTATTCATCGACCAGTTGCCATGAATAAAACAGATCGAACAGATTTTAATCATCCGCGCCAGGTTTAATGTTGTAACTAATCGAGGGGAGTTTGTTCGATAAACGGCACGATTTAATCATCGTAATCATCGGTAACATATGTTCGTACAAATTTTATTAATGCATGCACGCCGGCACCCGCGGACAGATATTAATTGCGATCTATATTAATGCCCCGCCGCGGATCGAATATCATTCATACACGATAAACGCGAAAACGTCGATCCGTTATAAATTAGAAAGCTATCTGACAGCCAGTCACCGCTACAATTATCGAACTCCGCGCTTTGGAACGCAACAGTTCCTTGAGAAATACCCCGTATTTCCGCATTCACTCGAAAGAAAACTGTTTCCAGTCTGCCACAAGTCGCGCAACCTCTGCATTTAATATCAGAAAATCAATCTAAATTCTGCACGCTCGCTTCCCGCTTCCAAATCTAAATTTACACAAAGTCTAACTTATTCGCATCACTGCGAGAAACTAATTCCATTTTTACTCCTCCAAGTAACACAAAAAGGAAAAGCAGACAGGTAGATGAAAAATGTATAAATTTTCAGAAATATCTCGGTATATTCTTGCCTCTCACGTTCCAGCATTCCAAGAGCCCGAGAAGCCTGCCACAACTGTTACTGATTCATGCCCTCGTGTCGTTTTATCACCGTTTCGAAGCGACAGATACCGTTTCGATCTCCTTCGGAGAAGCGGCGGAGAGCTCGCGTCAATCTTCGGTGGCGGCGTGTATCTCTCGAGAACGGATTTACTTCCCAGCAGCAGCGTTTCGCGGAGGACAAAGTTTAACCGGAGATGTTCACGGACACGAAACCCGCCGCGAAACAAATTTAACTTGGCCGCTAATGGTAACGCGACGGCGGCTCGCGTATGTCGGTTAATAAACTCGCTCCGCTCGGTGCCGCGAAATTCAATCACACCGGGAGTGGTTGATTTTAATGCGTAATGAGCGCGTGCTGATGCCGTGCACGAATTATGCGAGAAGTCGAGCGAGCACAGCGAGCCGCGCGAAACGGCTTTCCAACGAGATCGAAAACGATCGGGATTGTTCGTTACGATTACCGCGCCTGCAAATTATGGCACGTTGTTCCCCGGATTTACATTTTAATCGGGAAACAGCAGCCTGAAATTTATTTCGTTCACTCAGCGTGTTTACTCAGTCGCTGTACCGTGCAGAAATAAGTGGTAATTCTTGCGCCCCGCGTCTAAAAGACAAAGAAGAAGCATCAGGGTTACTTGTGAGTCACTGCGCGCGTGCATACAGGATCGAGTACCACCGCCGAATTACCCGGAGAGCTCGTAACGCGTGTCGCGAAACGGAACGGCCACTAAAAGGCATTCGTCGTATCGCCCATAAAGATCGCATCGTGAGGATCCTGGTCGATGGAAAAAGCGGAGGATGTAAGGAGCCGTGGAACAAGAGCGACGACGACGACGACCGCGATCACGAGAGGGGACGCAGGGAGAAGCAGAAAAAGGTCGCGCGAGCATGGAACAAAGCCGCTGCTATTTTTGTGCGTGAAAGGCCGTCTTGGTACACGCCATACACCGGGGATAGGAGACACGGAAAAAGAGAAGGGAGGGCCGGAGGAGGGCAGACCATGGGACGAGGGCGGTGGCGAGAGGGGAGGTCGAGTAACATCGGTAGCGAACGACGATGACAATGTCCCTTACCTGATTTGGATCGTCGCTTGACATCGAGCCCGTGGACCGAGATCCTTAATTCACGGACGACAGATGACAGTAAGCTAAAAGGGTGATATGGCAGTCGGCGAGGGGCCGCGAGGGGGGAAGGAACAATTCAGCTTTGTTCTGTCAACTGTCCGCGGCTAATGAACCTCTCCTACGGTCCTCCCGCAGTCACTTTCAGGACGACTGTTCGGGCCCTGTGTCACTGCTCGATGCCGGCCAATAAACTGTCCGATTTTGCACCAGCCCCGATGCCAGTGTCCGGCTCCCCGCGCCGGGTTATTTGGTGGTAGACAAAAGACTTAGTTGAAAGAGAATTTATGGGGATCGATGACGAATCGTTATCCATTTTTGTGCTTCGATAATTTCGTTGCTACTGTAGTTAATTGTAACGGACATTTTTGGAGTAAAGGATGCTGATATTATGTAGACTTTTTCGCTAGATGTTCAAGGTCTAGGCTTAGAAAACTACGCGTGCTTGATTTTCCTGCACTGAATTCTTCGAGCAAGCTTGAACCTTTATCTCGCTGCTCCCTCCCAAGAACAGCGCGGCAAGGAGAAACAGATTGCAGCTCCACGCGCGAAACGAGAATTACGAGCTTCCCACTGAGCAAACGGGGGAAGAAAGGCCTGTTCCCAGTGTCGCGGGAGTAAACGACCCAACGAACCATGCAAAAAAGCACCTCGGGTTTTGTGCTCCCTCCCCCATCGCCGATTCGATCAGGCGTGCGTGTGACCGGCGATAAGTTAATGCCGCGATTGCTGCACGTGAAAAGAGTGAAAGGGTCGGCGCAATGAAGGGGGGGAGCAACGGCGGCCGATAGGAAGCAGGAGGAAAAGGAGAAGAAAGAGACGGTGGAAAAAAGGAAACATAGGCACCGTTGCAGTTGCACTCATTTACTTTCCCCGGCCGCGTGAGTCACACATGAGAGGGCCTAATCTCACGCGATCGCGTCGTGTCCGGTGACCCCTGATCTCCTCGCGAATCCCCCTTCAACCCTTTCCACCCCCGTCTCCCTCCTCCACCTCCTCCTAGATCATCCCCTCGGCCGGCTCGTTCCCTCGCGTTACACGCATTTAAATGGCGCTGCTTTACATTTTTCTTTCCCAATATTATGGTTTCATTCCGAGCGTAATCGTCGGTGCCGATCTCCTCCTGGCTCGACGACACGTGCTCATTTATTTTCAAAGGCGCCCACCCCTCGCACGGTGCAGCCTGTGCGCGCGTGTCCGTGCTGGACGCTACCTGTCTGTTTAATTATTTCTTCGCGCGGCTTAATGGACAAACACGTACGCCGCGCTATTACGATTATTCGCTGTCCGATCATTCGTTATCGCGTCTGGTCTCGCGACGCGCAGAGGAGAGGTGCAATCTGTGTAGGAAGCGAGACGGGGCTTTGAATGGATCCGACTGCGTTTTATAGGCTGCCAGTGTGGTATCGTAGCTGGCAGTAAATCGAGTAGAAACAATGAACTTCAAGTAGGTAGCTATGCAACTCGGATACAGATTGGAATTACAACGCCCGGCGCGCTGCCTCGGAACGCGAGAGAGAACGAGGCAATCGCGCGCCGTTTCGCGTGTGCTTTAATTAAATAAACGCCGTACGCGGCATGCAAACGTCCTGCCACGGGTAATCGTATCTACATTAATTTTCGTGAATCGGCTGGCCGCGTACAAGGAGGAAGATCGATCGTTCTGCGTGCTCGTTTCGCGCAGCGTGTACAAATTTATGCGCATCCACGGTGTGCATATTCGAGATATCGGGGGGCACCGACGTGCGCGCGAGTTTCGGCGCGGAAGTCGCATAATTAATGCTTCACGGTCGGTTCCGTCTTTTTTCTTTTCGAAACGCTCCCTATCCCTACCCTGTCGCCGGCCGAGCACGGCAAATAATTCAGGCAGAAGGCGTCGGCAGCCGTTTTCATTTAAACCGTGGCCCGGTCCGCGATCCTTTCGATTTCACGCCGCTCGAGATCGACGTCGATCGATACGGGGTGAAATTATTGGTCCCGCCCGTACACGATCGTGCACGTACATTCGTGTCTTCCGATCCGCTCCGCTCGCTCCATTTCCCGCTGACCCCTACCCCCCTTTCCCGTTTCGACTGGCGTGGAAGTGATTCGCCCTTTTGAATATTCATGCCCCCGTTTCTCCGCGCAATCGGCAATAATTCGACTCGTACTTAAGGCCGATCGTTGCGCGGGGTGTTTGCTTGTTAGCGGGCATAACTTCGAGGGGTGAATTCCGCGTATCGAAATAGTAAAGCTGGTTCATGCAAACCAGGCGTTCTTATTTGGCCCTCCGTTCGAGATTTATGAGCGCCGCTGTATTACTAAAGGTTATAACCTTAAATAAATTATTAAATAAATTATTATTTATCCAAACGACAGCCAGCATCGCTGTATATACTTACGCGTACAATTGTATTTCCGTTACGTTGGTATAATTGAGTTCCACGGTTCGTTGATCGATCAGTTCCCCAGAAAACTCTGCTTTTTGTCTACGGGGCAAACAAGCAGGCTACACCTCTCGTTTAGTAAATCACAAGAGGCGAGGGGCGAGGCAAATTGATTTATCAGTTTCGATTTCCTCCGGTAGCCTCGGTTTCACCCTCGGCGCTACGCGTCCTCGTACAACTTTTAGCCCTCGCTTTTCCCCGGCCGCCCGTCCTCGTTTCGGACGATTGAGCACCCGCATTAAATCGTTCCTTTGTTTCTCTGTTTCAGGTAAGAACTATACGGAACGACAGACGCATGGCTGCCCGATTATTGTTTATTCCGCCGAGGGGATAGGTAATCGGGCGTAATTGCCCGCGCTTTCCTCGGTCGAAATGAGGAAATTGGCTGTTCCAGCTGGGGTTAACGCGGGACGGGGGATCGTAGCTCCTAAACGCGGGGCGCGGATCATCGATCCTCCGATCTCGATTGCGCCGATCCAACGGTATTATATTTCGCGGGTTACCTTCGCTTTTGACGACGCCGGGCTTAATCCTTGCCGATATTATCGGGAATTTATGACCGCGAGATAGAGGCACGATGGCTGCTCCCATTGGTAATTGATTAATCGCGAACCGATGGGAAGTACGCGGGATTCGGGGGCCGCTCGGTAAAATCAGATTTGTATTTGCGAGTCGTTGAACGCTGTTAATATCTCGATGAATTATTGCCAACTGCTGGCTCGGTTACTTAATTTCCACGATCGGTCCTGATCGATTTTCCATTAGTCGGTCTCGATTTGGGGTTATGGAATTCCTCGACTGCCCCCGGGTGGAGCGCTAAGTGGTGTTCTCACAGTGATCACTCATTTATTTCTCTTTCTAACGCGCTTAGCTTTCCTTCGCTCTATATTTCCGTACTTGCTTCTCTCCTATCACATCATCGCGGCCTATTCAATCACACGAAATTATATAAGGATCACGCAAACCAGACCGGGATTAACTACATTCAAAGCACGTCTACAGAACGGCGCGATGTCCCCCTGGTTGAAGAAATAAGCCTAGAACGAGGGGAAGAAATAAATTTGCCTCGCAACAGGAAGCAGGTAGATACATTGTATCGAAAGCTGCTACCAGCAATAGAACGGCCATTAAACGGGGAATTGCCGTGCGGAGGACAGCCAGCGTGTCTCTTTCGATACAGTAACACCTGTAGTGGCAGTAATAGCGGCGATAATAGTAACGCTGTCGACGCGTCGGCTGGCATCTACCGGGTCGACGTGGCACGGGGGTACGTTTCCTGTCCATTTTAATTGGGTTATTAACGGGCGCGAGCGTTTCCTGCCTCCTGTGACAAACCCTGGGCCCTCGGAGCGGCTAGCCTCGCAGCTGCCACCTTCCGTCGCCGCGCTGCCGGAAACCAATCTGTTCCGTTTGTCTTTCGCTCCGCGCCACGTTTCGGGGCCGCCTCGCCGGCATAAATATGCATCGTGCCACTTAAATATTACGCGGCTGGTTATATTCGTACCAGCCGCGAACCACTTCGGGGAAGTTGCCGCGCGTCATTGTCTTCGTCTTCGTTCTCGGAACCGGGAGGATACATCGAGATACCGCGCTAAAAGCTGCGGACTCCCTTTGTTACCAGCTGGCCAGATGTGTAATTCATCGAAGACTGTTAATGTGGTCCGGGGTGGCATTAGAATTCTCTTTCGTCCGAATTCGCGGGACAGATTTAGGAAAGAAAAAATTTGAGTACACTTATTCCTACTGGGGTATCTTAATATATAAAGCAGAAAGCTTCTATATGTTTGTGTGTTTGTCTGTCGCCAAAAGACTTTCGAACGATAAACTCTGGGATCACGAAATGTGCCTCAGTTCATTGTGCCTGACTAATACAGATGAATGTAACTATTTTCATAACAAAAAAAAAAAAATAAAAAAATTTGTTTATATAATCAGAATTTAAATTTCGGCTAAGCCGAGTAGTAAAGCTAGTTTTAAGATAAAGGTGGAGTGTCTTAGACGTTAACAAGAATGTCACTCAGCAGTCACGATTTAGCTAGTGTCAGATTTCCAAGTGTTACAGTTCGATTTCGTTAGAATACGAATGTGAAAGTTCGTGGAACGGGGTCGCGGCTTAAGCGTTCTCACTTTCCCCGACGAGCGGCGAAAATAATACGGATCGCGGCGGTCCAGCAGCCAGCGCAGCTATCTAGAGTTGTGTCAGAGTCGCGATCGTTCACGGTGTCGTCAACTATAAATGACGATTGATTACGTGCCAACGCTCGCGCACCTTCGTCAAACCGTTCTCGCGTTATATAACGCGCGTTTCCATTGCGCCTCGAGCTGCTCGTCTCGATCTATTTCCACCGAGCCGACGAGTTATTTCGAATCGTTCATAAATGATTCATGCGCTCGGCATTAACGCCGCGGAAAAAAAGGATGCCGGCCGGCAGCTAGTCCCTCCGTATTCGGTGTTTATCCATAAAACGGCCGCCGATCGGCGGGGGAAACACCTCGGGAAAAGGTTCCTCCGTGGCAAGAACAAAAGAAGCGATTGGCCGCGTCTCGCCGTCCTCGCGTCGGATTCCCCATGCATATGGATTAAGACGCTCCACATCTCGCCGTGCCAAGGTGCAGGATACGTAATCCTGCTGGCGCGCAAGCAAATCATGTTTATTCAGGAACGTGTACATAGTAATGGAGGGACCGTGCCGCGGTGTGCGTTCATGCACATGCAGGCTTATATCACGGCGGAGATATCACGGAATTCAGAGTACGGATATTCACTTGGAATCTGCACGATGATGCGTTCCACCGTCCGTGATTGTTACTCAGTTTGTAGCTCGTGGAAATTGGCACTTCGTCGTATATAATCGCGGAAGAAAGCTTCGTTTCAATGGAACAAGTGGACGATCGATGTGTAATTAATTTTGTTTGCGAGCTGCGTTTATATTGAACGGAGAAAATTGAGGGTTAGTTTAGTCTTCCTCTTTTGATAGGAGCTGTAATTTTTTTTAGTAAACAAATTATTGCTGCCTGGGTAGCTTCCATTATACTAGAAACAATGTTTGGGATAGCAACGAATGAGAAATTACAGAGAAATGTAGCTTATACTGCTCTCCCAGCAGCGTCTGACCACGGACGATCCGTTTCCCCTTGCTCCGTCGCTGCTTCCATTTCACGCTCAAGTTGCGCGAGTAAATCGTGTCTCGTGTTTTGCTACATGTATCTTTTAATACGCTCGTTACTTTGAAAATTCCTTCGAGTGGAAGCTGTTCCAATTAAGAATAGCTTCATAAAGATATGCAGACTTGTCAGCAGGTCCATTTAATGTCCTCGAACGGCACCGTCATCCACATTCTCGTTTTCAAACGTCTTCCATTCCCCTGAGTGTTTAGTAACTCGACTGTCCAACCGAGTAGCAAGCACAGCGAAGTGGAACTCACCTCCACTCCAAACATGTAGCTCGCGTTGCGCGCCGTTGCATAATGTCTCTCTTCACTAATCCCGGGCATAATCATTGCAGTACAACTCCGTACCGCGATCAAGCCTCACTTACCGTCTCCATTACTTCCTCGCAAGCGAATCCGCGCATTTCGATCGCCTATTCCCACTCGGCCGCGGGATCCAAAGAAAGCACACCAGTCTCGTTCACCCTTCGATCCATCGAGGGCCATTTAACAAAAAGCCCGGTGCTCTTTTTTTAATCGACCACGGGGATTATATCCCAGACAGATCAAACATTTGAACGGGACCGGCGGTCTAATGAAATCTCCCTGCCTCTCCCGGACGGAACTTTCATCGTTTCGGCTTTTAACGTTTACAGAACTAATAGTTTAACATGCTTCTTCCCTCTGGTCTCGCGGCCGGAATTTCCCGCGTCGCCGGATCCCTTCGGGGGACCGGATAAAATTTCTCATTTGGCACGGTGTTGACTTTCTCCCGTGGCTTTCGCCCGACCAGAGACGTGACTGCCCTCCCCCACACCTCCTCCTGCACCGTGATTGATAAGCCGACGGTTTTTGGCTCGAGCGACAATTCGCTCGTTAATTAACGTTCAAACTGTGTGTCGGCGTGCTGGCCTTCTGTTTCGACCGGGGGGAACCGACCGTCATATTTCGTGCGACCGGTGTTCCTTGCCGCTCGCCAGGGTCTTGAGGCGTGTACCGGCGGAGGCGAGGTGCACGGCTTATAGGCGCGTATGCACCGCGAACAATGCATATTCATGAAGCGACGTGCATATTTACGAGCGGCTGCTCGCCCGGGATCCGTGGCACAACTTTACAACACTTTCGGTCGGCCATCCTCGCACAAAGGAAGCCGTGGCTTCCTCGATACCACCGCCGTACGGCGCAAACGTTCCCGGATCGAAAGTCTCCGGTTGCTGGGGAAGATCGTTTCGTCGATTGAAATTCTGCGGGCCTGCTATCCGGGTCCTAGATCTTCGGCAATGGAAGCTCGAAAGATATGAGAGGGATCTTTGTGATCGCTCGATAGTTTTCAAGAGCGAACTTGGTTGCGCGTCTGATCCGCGCCACCAGATTACCTTCTCCATCATTCCGGACCTCGAATGCTACAGCCCCTCCAGTTGTAAATATAATTTTATAAGCAACCGAACTGGTATCTTTCGACCTCGCAGTCTGAAAGTGTCGAAACGTGAGTTCGCCGCCACGGGTAACGACTCGCCGGTACCCTCCGATTAATTAGGGAAACGGCACTGTAACAGTTACGCGCGCTGGAATTCTTCTGCCCGCGAATTTCAGCCGGGCCTTTCAACGCGGGACCGTTGGTCGCGGAAATTGGGTCAATTAAACGGCAATTACCGCGAATACGTCGGAGCGGGACGACACGTGCGCGAAATCATTAGGATGCTCGCGTCCAAAAGGAGAAGAAGCGGCTCGCTGCGGCGTGGCGAGGGGCTGGGGCCAGATCTAAAAGGAAGAAAGTACAAACAAGTCGTTCGGTGAAACGATGTTATTAAAAGTGGCTAATTGCCCCGCTTTATTATCGTCGGCCGCTGCCTCGAATAGGCGAGAGGCTGTTTTTCATTCGACGGGGCTAATTAATGATCCGCGCTCCGAAGCTAAGGGACGAAAAAGGGAGGAAGGAACTCACGAGCCACTCGACGCACTCGTTAAAACGCTCTTGTCGCTGGATGCCTGCGGAGCAAACGTTGTTGTTTTCTTTCCCTCTCCCCTCTTTTTTTTTTGTACGCGCGATACCTCGCCGATGCCTTTGGATCTTTTTATGCACCTTTCGGATGGCCTGTGTTACGAGGATGAGTGTTTGACATGCGAATGCAGGAACGTGGGTGTCCCAACACCAAGTGTAATTGAAGGTTCTGGTGGCTTTCGTATTTTACTGATGGTTTTCGTTTACTGCAGTCGGTACTTGATGTATTTGGAATGCGTACTTCAAAATACCTTTTTAAGGAGTTAGATACGCCTAGAATGATCGGAACAATCGATTTTTCCAATAATAAATTCGCGTTTTCTTTTATACTTTTTACAGTTCACTTACTGGTGGAGATTCTTATAATTGTTCACCCTCCGAGGCAATGGGGAGCGATCGATCGACACCCCCGTCGCGTATGATTGATTCTTTAAAAATACACTTGCGGGCAAGAATTGTATTGTTCGTTGGACCCCGAGCGACGTTGCTTCAACTTTCTTCGTGACGTTCATTTACCCGTCCACCCTTATTAATTATGTTCCCTCTCCTTTGTTTTTCCTCCACTGCCACCGGAGACTTTCACAGTTTGGCACGCCTTTCACCCTGCCGCGCCGCCGGCGGCTGGAAAAAAGATTAATTAATGGTAAACACTTTCCTTGTTTTTACGAACGCGCTAACGATCGAGTTAAATTTAATTACATTGATGGAAGACCGCTTCTTACCGCTCTTAACCATTCCGCGTCGCGACAATGAGGGGGACGGCGATGGCGATCGCTAGCACCGATATGGGAAGAGACGGGAGTGGAAATTATTTTCAAAGGGAAACGGAACGTGTACCGCGGGAGACCAGCATACGAATTGAGTAAAGTTGTCTGTGTTGACTGCAGTAACACTTTCAGAATCGGGGCAAGCGAGTTGGAGAAAAATTGTCTGTGCTCTTGGATATTTGTACCGTTTGAATATTAAACGATGGTTGGAAAATAGAGAATAGTGGGAAATACTTTGCGAGCAGCAGGATTAAAAAACGCTATCAATTCCAATCTCGAATTCCGCGAGCGTGCAACTGCGGTCGAAATGAAAATTTCCATATGTATTATGAGCATGACAGCCAGGCTGCACCGAGCGCGGCAGCACTGTCCCTCGGTGCCGCAGCCTCCGTGATTATTCAATTATTTTATGCAATTATCTTGGCCCGAAGTTTCAAGCCCTGGAAATAATCGTGCACGAAAATACGGCTCTCCGTTGACAACTGGTGCAGCGGGCGAGAATTTTTCGTATAATCCGATTAAAATTTCACCGATGCCGCGGCGTATCTATGCGTTCGTAAAACTTGTTGCATCGCGGATGCAGTTGCATTCGGTTGCGAAATACGATGAAGCCCGCGGTGTCGCGCGATATCGCGTTATAATTTTCAATCTTGTCAGGCGCCGGGACATAAATGCAATGAATGCTTGTCAATGTTGATTGACGATTGAGAATCCTGTCCTGGCTTTAGATTAGTGGCTACAACGTTGAAAGGAACAAGTAAAAAGAGTTTATCGTCTGACGCGCTGAAAAGTACATATTGTAAAAGTATACATTTTGCTTTTGAACTATTTTATTTATTCTTTTTGTGCGAGTTTCCGTGACGTTTCTCGGGTCGCAAGCCTTATCATATGCTTAATATAGACAGAGGAACTTTTACGCTATCCACGATTGGAAATTTCATATGCACCAACCCAATAGTACACAAAAATGAAGGAACTGCTGATTTATTATGCCTTTCAATTAAAAAATAACGCACTTGGAAAAGAACAGTATAGCAATCGTTTCAAGCAGTGAATTATTTAAGAAACAAGGTGAAGAAGAACGCGAGAGAAAAATGGATGAGAGGTAGTATATCCGACCTCAAGGCAAAAGGAATGTAATATTCGTTAATCACGACCGCTCGTGCATTCGGCGTTAATAATATTTTAAGAGGCTCCGATCGATAAGTATTAACTCGCGGTCAGGATTATATTTTTCGAGACTCATTTCTAAATAGGCTGAAATATCAATTATCCCTCCGACCACGCTTTAATATCTTTCCACGCGACGTAATGCAATTACAGCTCCACTTTATCGAGGCTGATTCCACTCCACGCCTAATTACGACAGACCATATTAATAAAAACGGCGAGGAACGAACGGAGCAAGCGCCGCGCGTTAGCCTTGAAACCATTTCGAGGCAAGGTTTAACAGCCTCTTCGCTGATAAAACGTTAAACTTCGCGCGGGAGATTGAAAAGTAGCCTCGCGTAATTCTAACAGTGCCCGTTAAGGGGAGAACCTGGTTTAGGACGCTGCAAAAAGGGCGATCTTCGCGAATTTTTTTAACACAGAACAATAAAGTCGATCTTTCTAAAATTTTAGGGGTATTTTAATTAATATTTATACAATACAAAGCAAAAATTTAATCGCAAAATTTAAAGTTCATCGCGCTGAAATTGATTAATCATTAATGCGCAAAGTAACAAGTACCGCCGTTCTCTGATCTTGTTATAGGTACCTGTAGAATAACAGATTGCGATATCCCTTGATTGACGAGATAGACACTAAAGTCGGAACAGAATTTATGAATATCTAATACATCTTTCATCGAATCGACCGCCGGGAGGGCATTAATTATCCAAGTCACTCTCGTTCGACGTACGCGCCAGCCAGGCTCTCCCGTCTTAATTTCCGTGTAAAAGATAAATTTGCCGCTGGAACCGGCCTGTTCCGCGCGCTGAAAGCCTGGTCCCGAGACACGAGCGGAATATTAGCGCATGTAATCGAGTTACGTCGACCGTATCGTTATCCGAAAGCGGACAGTTTGCGTACAGGTTGTAGCCCAGTGTGCACGCAACGCATAGTAAAACGTAGACGATGCGGCCTGACGCGTGATTATTCGTCGATGCCAGGGGGCTGGAAGGGACGGAGGAGGGGGAGGCCTCGAAAATTTACAAACACGTAACGATGTAAGCGGCTTAACGCCGCACGCGAGAGCTCCCGTTACGTGGAACACCGACCACCCCCGCGATAAGGGAAACGCGACCCGTTATCATCGATCATCGTTAACTCGTCGACAATTAGGCGGCCCCCTCCCCCCACATCGCGAATCGACGCGTGATTGCGAGTCTCGTCAGCGCGGTACATCCCCCGGTACTTCCCGATAATAACTTCTAAACACATAATTTCAATATTCGTGGGTAATCGCGGCTCGTTTCGTCGAGTACGTGACCGCAGGCACGGGGCATCGCGACGTGGCGATCAATTTTCCCTGGCGCTTCTTGGAAATGGTAGGCGGCTCAAGGTGCCCCCTTCGACGGCTTCGTTTCCAGAGTGCTTCAGACGGCAACGTCCGTGGAAAGTGGTAGTATAATCGTTGCTCTTTACTTGTTCGTTCGAGGTCGATTCGTGGATTTCACCCGCAGACGATAATTTTTAGACGTTTCTTTGAATGTCTTAGAGGAACAGTAGCGGACGAAAGTTTTTTTACAGCCTTCGAAACAGAATAACTTTTTTAAAATTGGTCCAAACTGCTCGAGTCTTTTTGAGTTGCTAGAAGGATTAGTTTACTGGGTGACGTGTTTCGTCGTTTTGAAAAAAATTGCATATGGTTGGGATAGCGTAGAAAATAATGAAGGTCTTTTTTCCAACTTTTTTTATCTGAGCCTGTAATGAAAATTTATAAAATGTCTTTCGTAGATTTAAATGAGTTGTATAAATACTGAAAATTTTATGGAAATCGGAAGTCGCAGAAACAAGCGATAGGCATCGAAATGTACGTGATGTCTATTTTTGGGGAGTAAATGAGGATTTAAGATCTCTCTGGGTTTCTGTACGGATAGAGAACGTACAGTGTCTACATATCCCCGGCTCGCGGAGATGTCGGTGGATTTACAAGCCGGCCAGCGGTTGGCGATCACGAAACCAGTCCCGATCAACTTTCTCCGGCAATTATCCGCCGCTGTCGGAGCGTTCGAAGATCGTCTTGGGCGACCTCTCTTTGAAGGGGCCGAAATCTCTCGGTGGATCGCGGGATTGGGCTCGCGATCCAGATCGCACGAATTCCACGTGGAAGGAATCGCGACGGGACGATCTGGCCGCGCGGGTACGTGCGAACGCACGAGAGCGTGATGTCATGCGTCGTCTCCGCTTATTTGCGGTAGACACGTAATTGCCGGGCATTCAAGGCCGACCGGCTCCACTGCCACTTTGTGTGATTTTTAGGAGAACCATGCTTGACAAATTATCGTTACACACGTCAGTGTGACGTGCACGGACCGCTTGTCCCCTCGTGCTATCATTGTTCCGCGGCGCCATTGCATGTTTATTGTACGCCCCCCTTGGAAATCTCCGTTCGTGTCTCGTACGCTTCTGTTCCCAGTCGATGCCTGGATGTTTGCCCGTTGTTCCCCGTGCGTTCGCGATTACCGCACGCGAGTTCGTTCGCTAGTCGCCGATTGCGTTGACTCTTGGGCATGCAATGCCCACTGCACGTCTCTGCTACTCGAAAATTGAAAATCGAACGTGCACACTGCCGTTCGTAAGTATTAGGACACCAACTCGGTGGAATAATTGTGAAAAACGTTGCAAATTTATCGAAGAAATCTAACAAATTTCAATTTATTTAGTACTAAGACACGCACTCTGTGGAATAATTATGAAAAGCTTTGCAGAATTATCGAAGAACTGATATTCTATAGAACTCTAGTAAATTTTACTTTATTTAGTATTCTAAATTGAAACCAGTAAATAAAAGCAGTGAAAAGTATTTAATCTGTACCAAATATCTTATAAACCGCAGTGTACATGAATTCTGTCTTCAATACCCTGCAAACATCAGCGAGCAGAATGTGCGCACGTACGTACTTCGACCCTTAGAAATCTTGTTAAGAGATCCAGCACACCGGAGAAACCGAAATGGAACGTCCAATTTCGATTGCCCGTGCAGAAAGAGAGAATGCAGTAGGATCTCCATCGAGGCTGACTTCTCTCAGTGTTGTACGAGCGGGCAAACAAATTACGTAACTGCGATTGCAAGAAAAACACGAACGATCGGACTCGCATGACAGAAGGGAAAACGTAATAAAATCGCTCGAGGCCAGCTCTATTGGGCGCACGATCAATGAAATTACAGAACCGATGTATGCACGTATCTCGTACTCCTCTGGAGAGGCTGAAAAAGAAATGCACACATATAAACCGCTCCAGTTTCGCGTCTCTCTCTCGAGAGAGAAAACGCGCGCCGTATCGCTCTCCAGATACATACACCAGTACGTGGCTCGGTAAATGGGTTAATCCGATGGTATTCAGTAACGGATGGCGGTGACTAATCAAATCATTCGTCTCGATAAAGTTTCACGATCCCGAGAACAAAGGAGGCATATCTTAATTCTGCTTTTATTGGGTAAAAGAATGCGGCGATATCGAACAAGTGGAGTAATTTATCATAGACAAGACACGTTTGTGCTTCCACATCAGTCGTCACCCTTTTACCGTTCCTTTTGCAATAGATCTTGAAAAGATTATACCGTCGGGAGTGTGCAAACGGGAAGATGCACCCATCTCTGACACGTAGCCCAACGAAACTCATTAATCATGCGTCACCTATCACGATACGCGATCTAACTACTCCGAGCTCTGTTAATTTCATCATCGACATCTCGATCGTAGATCGTATTGGAGGCGACGGTTATCGCCCACTTGCCAATAAATTCCAGCGAGCAGACGATAAATCGTTACTCGAAAACGCATTCCGCGCGTCCTGCGCGTCTATTCGCCCCGAGTGTCCGCGCGCCTGCGCGGTCGCTGCGGCGAAAAGGAATTCCCCGGGTGATCCCCCCTGTCAGCCTCATCTGGGGCTACATTTCGATTAACGGCGAGTCGTCGCACGGGCAAATTGTCGGTCGCGGGGCGACTCGATAGCGCTCTGCCCGCCAATAAATTAAACGGCACGCTGATAAACCAGTAGCGCCTCTGCGAGCGCGAAGGAAAGCGGAAACCTGTTCCTTCGGAACGGGCTGCTTATCTGAATCGGCGGTATCATAACCGGGGCCCCCGTGTGCGTGTTACATGTGCGTGCGCGCCGTGTAAAATGAATTTTCCATTAAGCAGTGCCGCGCGGTGATTCACGACATGTACGCGTCACGCTGCCACCGAATCCTGTCGACTTAACCCACTTGAAAACTCATATTTTTTCAGGTTCCCCGCGCATGATTCATCCGCCGCCACTACGGAGCTGTATGGGCCACTTGATTTCTCAGAAAGCTCTCGCATAAAATACACAATCCCTGACAAATGGTGTAACGCACCGTCCACTTTGCGATTAGGGCTGGGTGCAGGTTACAAACTCACCTGGCTACCCAAAACCACGTCCCCCGCAATGAATCATCGGAAGCGCAACTCCCACTTTCAGTTCAAGTTTCCCTAATTGAACCGCCGACTGCACCCGCCCACACACTGTCGCGGCCGGGGAAACGCTTTAATTCTATAAATTTGAAACTGCAATTAAATGACGATATTAATAACGGGTCCCGAATAGCCACAAAACAGAACGCCAGGAACAATCTTGCAGCCTATCAGCGGATATTAAATTAATAACCCGACGCGAGGCGCATAATGTCATCGAGATATTAATATCTCGACGTTTCAATAAAATCGAACCGGTCGTTTCCTGCAGCAACGGGGTGGGGGGCGCGTGATTGATTATTTTTCGTCGGGTGATTTTGTTTGCTTTGTCGTCGCCGCTCTCATCTACCAACTATTTCCGAGTTTCTTTTGAAGCAATTCGAGCAGATTGCGAAAAGGATCCGGTACGTTTCGCATCATCGGAGTTGGCCTCTTTGCTCAACGGAGCACATTGTATCGGAATTGGGACGAGATCCCCATTAACTCTTGCGAACCGACGAACCGTTCTCCTATATCGCCGCCCGACGATTGTTCCCTCTCTTCCCCGGCTAACAAACCGTTTCTACCTCTGAATCGTGAACTCTCCCTCGGTGATAGCGACCCGGCTACCGGGACGTGACTCGGCTTTAATGCCGCTCTCCTATGTGAACCGCGCCGGACACGCGAGCTGGACTCGTGAAAAATTTCGTTTCATACATCTGTCGAACGATTTCGTTGCAACGGAGCTTGGCCGGAAACGGCCGTTCGACGTCGATCGATTCTGGAGGTTAATCCCCTGTTTCTTGCCACTTTTCGCGCTGCACTCCTGGTAACTCCGGGTTAGGTTCAGAGACTCTCTTGAGTGGGGGTTACACGAGTGTTTAATGGAGCGGAATTTGTATGGGAATAGTTAAAGGAGAATTGTAGAAATTGGTCAATTTTTTACCTGCCTGGCAACGAAAGTTTTTCACAGGATATGTTTTTACAGGTCTTAAGCAGTGGCGGATTTAAAAAAAAAGCCGAGGTTGCAAAAGTTCTAAGAGGCCTATTTTTTCAGGAAAATGAAGAGGTAGTTTACTAAAAATGGTTTGTGAGAGAAGTAGTACTGGCATTTATTTTCTGAGTTAATATTATACCAATTAAAATTGAAATGGTGAGTGCCAGAAATTCGAGCCAGTATTTCGCTAATAAGTATTCATTACGTAACAGACCATGTTCAAAGAATCACCGTCGCACAATTAAATTTGTAACACTGTCAGTCTGTCAAGCTCGTCATTTCAACGGCAGCGTTCGTCGCGACAAGCTAGCGAATAGAAATTAATTTTACTAACTTCATAAACAGACCACAGTCCAATTACTTGTCCGTACGTCGGCATCTTATAATAATTGCACCTCTGAAGTGCTCGCGAAACGGCATTCCAAAATTATTAGCGCAATGTAATTCGCAGGAAGTGTCGGTAGATTGCATAATGAATCATGCAACTCGATACTTTAACGAGTGCAACCTGAACACCGTAATATTTCCAATGTAATGCCTCGAGATACATAAATTGAGAAAGGAAAGTGAGGGGTTGGAGAAGAGCGAAGTTATTTATAAAGACCTTGGTGCTCCCCTAGCATTTCGTAGCCTCGTTTTATATTGCTCTTAATCTCGTGTTACGATGTAAGTAGCGCATGTAACAAAGTATAACCAGATACATAATACTGATAAGGAAAATGCAACATTATATCTTATACAGAAGAAAAGAGGGTGATCAGTGAGAAACAGAATTCCTGGAATCCATTCCGGTGTAGGTACTTTTTACATTATACTTGAGAATATTCCTAGCATCACTCCATATTATGTTACCATAGTTTGTAAGAAAAAGTAGAATTATTTATAGAACTTGGATCTGTTTGCTTTCGATGGAATCCTAATTTAAATTCAATTCTCAAACACAAGGTTCTGCAGACCGCGAAACAGTGGCACGGTAATAGCAATGCCACAAACAAAACGATATTTTCAAAGCTGTATTACTCGCTCAACGCCAGATGAGAGAGAAACAGAATCACTCAGAGTTACTCCGTTCTTCCCTCGTCTTTCACGTGCTCCTTCCCCGCGAGGGCCATAAACGCAGAAACCATAATGCACCTCCAGCAAATGAGCAGTTAACCCCGATTTAGCCCGCGCTTGCGCGGCCGTCGACCGTTAAATAATAAATCAATAACGCAAGCTAATAATACGCAGATTTACCAAGGCCCACAGACAAAGATACTCTGTTGCGAGAAAGGAGAAGCTCGCCTGAACGGACAAGAGGAAAGCGAAACGCTTGATGATCTCTAAAGCTACACTCGCCACATGTTCATGCTACTTATATAGTTTCTTTCTCTTTCCTCATCCTTCCCCTCTTCCACCCACGACGCATCTACAGAGCATCACAACAAAGACCATTAATCGAAGTTAAACCTCTTGCGCTCCTCTCTACTTCACCCCATTTGCTCCTTGCTCGATGCATCTTCACCAAAGGTTCGTTAATTCAGCGAGAAAAATATTTCTTTACCATTTTCAACTTTATTTTCCATTCACGAACATAAACACACTGCAATTCATTCACGCGTGCGGCAGGTAATTCGTGAGATTCCTCATTCGTCGGCTCGATTGGATCTACCCGAATGGATTCCTCGCGATAAATTGCGCGAAAGACCGTCGGGAAACGACGCGCGTTAAATCCTCCTCGTGGATGCGATCCGCCCGGTTGATCCGCCCTTTCAAAAGTCCCCAGGCTCCTCTCACCGATAAACCTCATTAGAAGGTAGATTTTGTTAAACAATCCTGGCGCGAGTTTCCGTTCGCCTGTCGCTTAACGGCTGGTGGCTTTTTTTTTTAAACGGCGCGCCGAA
The DNA here is from genome assembly GCA_944738655.2 of Andrena hattorfiana. Taxonomy (NCBI): domain Eukaryota; kingdom Metazoa; phylum Arthropoda; class Insecta; order Hymenoptera; family Andrenidae; genus Andrena; species Andrena hattorfiana. The sequence goes on from OX122894.2 coordinate 1,961,917, forward strand.
AGGTGAAAAGGATCGTCGCTGGTTAATTAATGCGATGTTGCTACCCGTTTTCAATAATAATTATACCCTTCCGTCTCCCCGGCTCGGCTGTATTTTTCATCCAGCCATAATCACCGCGACCACGGCCAGGCCATTGTGGACGGAGAGAGGAAGAAGAACGGGGGAAAAAAAGGAGAGCTACGTTCGTAGACGAGGTTGCCGACGATCACGCGAAATTAACCGACTGCCGATACTCCGCGATCGATTATCTCCTTTTCTCCTGGCCCGGATATTCCGAGCTGCCGATTCGTGAACCGGTGCACGGGTACCATTAATGCGAAACAACAGATGCGGAGCGCGATTTATATTCACGAGGTGGCCCCTTTACTCGTTCAGAATGTAGCGAATTAGAACGCCGCAATTTCCTGCTTCCTTTCCTCTAATTGAATTAATTAATGCGTCTGAGCTCTGCAATTTCCAACGCATGCCTTGACCCCGTCGTTTTATTCCTGAAATAAATTCTATTTTTCCTTAAACGTCCGCGAATCCTAAAACATCCTGAAGAGACGTTATCTGTTGAAAAGCAACCGTGACAAGTGTCACCCGTATCGCTTCCGAGGCGTATGCATCAGCCGTTAAACGAATCGCTAAAGGCCCATGAAATTTGTCAGGGAATCCGAGACGGCGGCAGTGGGGGAATTCGGGGCTGCTTTGCACGGTCGTTTGTCGTAATTCCGCCGGGCCGCGGTGGTTCGCATCTCCCGGCCGATTGATAAGCTCCTTGGAACAAGAGGCTGACGCATGGGGGTGCTCGGAGCACCTGGGGCCCCCGTCGTCGTAAAGTTGGCAGTAAGCCTTGTTTATTAGCCGCGCCGCCGGCAGAAATCTCTTTTATTCGCGGCGCGACGGGCGACGACCCCCCGCGCGGCGACTAGGAAAATTCCATTTGCGGCGAGTAAATAAAGCCCTAAATTTTCGCGGGAATTATGCCGTTTTCACGCTTAAGCAACTCCGCCTTCCGCCGGCCGGAGAATTATGTCGGCTGGGCGGACGTGGGGGGTGCACGGCTTGCTGGCTGGCTGGCCCGTGGCGTGCTGTAATTGAATCTCTCGAATAAAATACGACACCTCGCGCTCGCGTGTCCTGAAATTAGTTTAATCGCGTGTCCCGGCCGATCGGTGATTCGAATTACCAGCGTGTCTCTTCGTCGGGAAAAAGAGAAACGGCCATACTCGGGCGCCTGATCCTTCTTCTGCTAGGTTTCTCTTTGCACCCGAAATGGTTTTATTGCCTCGACGTGATTCCGCGAGGGAATGAGGACCTTTCAGCAAAAGGGGCGCAGTTCCATATTTACCAACTTCGAGTAAACCAGAAAAAACTGTATATAAAATTATTGCCTCGACTTAAAATTAAAAAGATGTAGTAGTTATCGAGTTGATAAGTTTCTGTTTATATTTTTGGCGAATTTTTCAAATCTGCAGATGCCTAAAATAAAAATATTGCACAAAACAGTAATGGGCGCTGGTTCAAAATTGGCAATAAATAGCTCAGATTTGGATCAAACGTGCACCAAACAGTGTGGAATTTTGTTTACCTATATTACACGGCATAATTCAAAAACTGTCAAAAATGGAGTTGCACCCCTCTTGCAGGTGGTCGTAGTAGCGTCTGTGTTACACGCTTGTTCCGCGTAGAAGTTCATAGTTTCATTCGTTAAGATCGACAAGGATAATGACTCTGGGAGGCGCTGGAATTCGTCGAGTTGAATCGAGTTCCTCGGTGCATCGATCTTTGTAGCTGCTTGCAATTTGCGGTTCAGTCGATCGTCTCGCGTGATCGTCCGCTAAAAGACTGTTGTTTCACATCCGCAGCTGTGTCTGCGGCTGTCATCGAGCGATTCTTGAAAATGCTTATTCGCGAGAGAATCGGTCGATGGTTTAAAGACGCGTTTCCACGTGCACGACGCGCGTAGTTCGATAGAGGGACCTTCTTCGAGCGTATTTCGGGTTGCAAATATGAGAGAAAATCGCAGTCGATCGTTTGCCGCGTAAATATGACAATTGAGTGGTACATTTGTTACGGGGAACGTTGTCGATAACTCGTTAGCGATTTTGCTTTCCAATCTGTTATCGAATATAGACGCACTCTCCCCCTGCTATTTTATTTTATTTGCTGTTTAATATTTTCATCCGGCTGGTAAACGACGCGAATACTTCACAACCGGTTCCGCGGCGCAGGGATGTTTTTTGTTTAGCTGTTTGTCTCGTTCTCGTAATAAACATGCTGCTTTCCGTGGTCGAGCCTCCACTCGTCGTATTTATTTCCATTAGCTTCAATTTTAAACTACTCGCCAAAGCAAATATTTTTCCGCCCCGGCGAAAATAAATATTTTCCGCGGCGCTGCGTCGCGCGAATATTATTCCATCGTTTCGGCGCGCCGTGATAGCGCGAATTGATATTCCACCTTTTAAGTCCTGCGCCCTAAAATTAATTTTATCCCCGTAATATTATCGCGCCGATAAATCGCCTGCAGAACAATGTTTCATCGTTCACTTCGGCGGATTAACCTTTCAAACGGGCATTAATTATTTCTATCTATACGAGACGTCATTTAACGTCGCCGTTTGTTGTTCATTATATTTCCAAACACAGGAGCGTACGCCGGCGCCCGTTAATATGCAAATGTATGATCGATCGAGTATTATAAACAGCATTTCACGCGGCAACGATAAATCTACGGAATGAATACGCCGCCATTGAAAACTATTACCTGCTCTGACGTACACGCGTACCAGCCATTAAACAATTATTTTAATCTCAATCTTCACCGTAAACCTCGCGCGTGCTTTACAAAGGGAGCAACATTTGCGCGACCGTTTTAAAGGAAAAATTATGTCCCTTATCATGACAAATTATCCCTTCTTTTTTTTCTCCACTAGATACTTAGCCAGCAGCTGCACATTTTCACTCCGGCGACGAGGCATTAGATATGATTCTAAGAGTGATTCGTGGAAAAATGAATCAGACAAATGCAAAGATAAGAGTGAAAAGACAAAACGTTTGTGGCTAGACGGAGAAAGGATTGTAACGCCTCCTCCTTGCGCACGTGTCTCTGAAAGGTTCATTGTTCCATTGTTACCTGATCAATAGCCAGCAGAAGGGACGTGCATAACCTATGCCTACGTTCAGCAAGAATTCACGCTATGCGCTCTTATCAGCGCGCCTCGGAACGCGGGCCCGATAATCTTATCGCCTAATGCGTACATTGCCGTTGATAGTTGTGACTCTGGTGTAACGAAGTTCCGTCGTAAAAAAGTCTGGGAAAGATCGTAGTTACGGGGGAAACAAATCCGTCATAAATATTCATGCGACGCGTTTGCAAGTTTAGAACGTTTGCTCATAATTCAGCTTGCCACGGAGGTATAAAACTCGTGCTTCCTGTTATTATCTGCATCACACTCGCGACAACTTACCACTTCTCGCTTTCTACTAGTCACCATCCCTTAGAATTACCCCTACTACCCCTGAAATTAATTTAAAAAAAAAAGGAAGGATATAGAGAAAGAAATGCTCCAAAGACTCGCCAAGATTTATTCAACGCTGATTAAATTCTAACAAAAGTGGCCAAGTACCAATCTGTTGGCACAGAATGGAGTATCGAACGCCGTCTATTACTCCCCCCTCCGTTATCAATTCTCCACCCGAACGTAATCACCCCCCGGTTCGCGTGCTCTAAAAAGAAGCTCGCCGCTCGAGATCTGCCGGAATACCAAGGAGGATCGGCCAAATGAATCGAGATCGAGCTTGACACCGGCGGAGCAATCATCGTCGAAGCTCTCGCCCCGGGCCGATCTGGCATCGGCGATAGTTGCGCGAGAGTTCCTCGAGAGGGCGCCGCGCCACCAGGGACTCCCGATCTTTTCTCGATCCGTGGCGTTTTCGACGTGCACCGCATATAACGGCTCTCGTTCCTCCGCGCGAGACGATCGCCAGGCCGTGCAATTTATGCCAGCAAATGACTGCAATCTGCGCCTGATCCAACTTGCGAAATGGTTCTCTGCCGCCCCCCCCTTACCCTTTCTGAATTGTTGCTGGTCCCGATCGGTTCGACTCGCATGCACAAAAGTGCAAAACAGCCGAAGGAAACGAGCGGTTCGTGATCGGGCGCCGTTAACGTTTCACTTTTCGTGGTCGAAAATTATTCGACCCCCTAGTCCCCCCCCCCCCTCTCTTCATAGCTCTCGCTGGCCCCCCTGTCCTCTCCCCCCATCTTCTGCCGCGCGTTCCGTCAGATAATATAGCGCCGCAGGCCCGCGGATAGAGACCGCTCTCTTCGAGGCGTAATGGACACCGAAATTGATCGGGCACGAACGATCTTGCGAATGGGATTATTGATTTGTGGCGGTGGTTTCGTGCCGCGGCCGAACGCAGCCTGGCCAACCTTCGCCCGTCGATGAGAAACCGAGAACGCTCGCGGACGAGCGTTTTGTCCAGCGTTCTGACCATTTATGGGGTTACCAACCGGCGACGTGTTAAAGCATTAAGGTACTCAGACTTCGCTCTCAAGCATTTAATACCTCGCTTACTGCCAGCAGCCTCTCGTTAATCATATCCCAAATGAGATCGGACGCGAGCGTTTTGGTAGCCTTTGGAAAATCGAGGGCTCCGAGGCGATCGTTTAAAATTCGATCGCGCATAAACGAGACGGCCGCGTGTCACGCCGCGCAACCGCGGGCTTCGTTTTATAGTTAATCGCCCTTTATCGAGCCAGTCGGCCGCAGTTTCCGCGTAAATTATTGCTGTCATAAATTTATCGCGCGGCGGTAATTATCGGGGCGAAGCCATCCGTCGGAATGGCCGCGAATTACGAGCCAATTCCAATTGGTACGCGACGGTGTATATCTAGCGTTGCGACCTGCCTTCCGCGATTTATCGCTCGTGATCTTCGCTTCTGCTTTCCCTTGCCCCGCGCGTTCAACGATTTTCGATCGTTCCGCGGATACTCGCCTGCTCGTGCGACCGAGCGGCTGGTAGAGCAGCGGAAAGGGTTACAGAGAGGATGAAATTCGAACGAGTTCGTAACCGAAGCGAGGATCGGCTTCCCACGTTCGGTCCAAAAGGCGTCCGGCCCTCGTTTCGCCGAGCACGTGGCGTGGTTTCTCGCGGAAAAGCGTACGCGAAGGGTAAACCGTTCATAGATCACAGATAAGTATAGTCCACGCGTCGACAGCATTCCCAGCATCGGGTACATACGTAGACACGAGTCAAGGGTTATGAGAACCTGACCGTTGTAACGTCACGCCTTGTCAGCAGCACGCGTGCAACACTGACAGTCAGTCCATACCGCGATCTTAGCGTGGAAAACAGTTTGTTGTCCCTTTCAAACATGCACTTTCCTCGAGCAAGGTATAGATACTGGTGTTATGTACTTCGTTATTCGCTTAACACTAGAACTACCGACAATTACCTATTTCTACCAACTACTTAGTCAAAATGACTTGTTATTTACGAAATTGATTATGCATTATGCATATTTATACTACTTAGAAATACACTTTTCTCATATTTAAAAATGGTGTATTTATTATCAGGGAAGACAGTTCTTGCAAATGGAGGTAGAGACCTCTTTGCAAACATATTTCTTGCGTTTATCGCAAGTATTATTGGTTTTCTTATTTCTGCAATATTCAATTTGGCACCGTTTAGTAGTTAGAGTTAAACGAAGTTTCCTGTCGCGTATACTGCCCTCTTTAGTTAAAATGTCCTATCTAGCATTTTGAAACAATCGAGAAAATTGAAGTTTTATCATTTACTTTGTACCATCCTTATTTTCCTTTATTCAAATTAAAAAATGTTGTCATTATTTTGTAATAGCCTAATATAATTTTTTGTAATAGGTGTACCGGTAGGGAATGTATTATTAACGTACCAATTAATTAATTGTTTTAGATAAGATATTTGAACTATTTTGAAAGAAGTTAGGTTAAATACATTGGCCTGTTTATAAATCTTTACGAAGCACGTAGAGTTTTCTAACTTTACTTAAAAGGTAAAAGATGTGTGGAACTTCGAATATTTCAACATATCTCAAAAAATGAAAAAATGTTAGATACGACAGTTTAATTAAGGACGGTAGTATACTGCTCTGGCAATTTTTCCCCCGATATTAATTGACGCTAAAGGGGAACAAAACAGATCGCTGTCGATATATTATCTTCTACTTTAATCATTGACAAGACGAATTACATATTATATCATTCTACTATAAAATTATTCTCATTATCTGGAAACATAGTGTCTAATCAATTAATCCACTGGTGTGCACGATTAATCTATTTCACAAGCCCGGTTTCCGCAAAGCTACCACAGCAGAGTCACCAGCTACTTCTCCACCCCCTTCAGCGATAATCAACTATGTACATCGTTCACCCTTCAAACCAGCGGATAAAACGCTTCACCTTAGTTTCCTGCTCGTGGTCGATAATAATTCGTGGCCAACTCGCGGCGAGGTGGAAATATGCGTTTCATAATTCACCGTGGCGAAGGGCGGGCAGGAAGAGAAGGGGGAGGGGGGGGCAAGATGGGACCGCGACGAACAAATCGAATCCGGCGCAAATTAGTGCGAGAACCTGGCTGCACGAATTCGTCTTGTTGTCACGAGAAATAATTGCCAGGAGAATTCCTGCGGAGGGGGCGTTGGGAGGAGGGGGCGCCGGGACGGGAAAGGCGAGTCCTCCCTCGGGGTTATAATGGCGGGATGAAGCGCCTGGGGTTATTAGTTTAGGAAGCTGCAAAGTACCCCCCGAAACAAAGTCTCTCTGTCTCTCTATAGGGTAATCAATATACAAGCGGCGAGGCTGGCTACGTTTCAGCTCGTTGATCCAAGACCCTAACCCGTCGGAGCCGAAGATCCACCGTCCGTCCCTCCGTCGAATTAGCTGCTCGTCAGGTGGACGTCAGAGAGCGATAGGTGATGAACTCGTCTTTCTATACGAGCTACGTCCCTTCTCCCCGCTCACCGTCGTTATGACGACCCGTGCCCCCGGATTAATTGCGGAATTTCAATTACACCCGCTGGCCGCGCGAAATGAAACTGCTAACGAGGGCAAAAACCCGGGCGCGGAGTTCGGAGCGCGAAGATTGAAGGTGTTAATCAGCGTTTCGGGGCACGCTTCTTCTTACTTCGCCGGCGTACCTCGAGGCTGAATCGTTTGGACCAGTCGGCGTTGATCGCGCGTCAGAGTCTGCCGAGTTCAATTAAATTTCAACCGCATTTTGGGCTTCTTGCCGAGCGCCTTGAAATACATCTCTCGGAACACACGAGTGGGGTATTTAATTAGATTGTGTTTTGGTAATAACAGAAGAATCGTGACGAATATCGCAGGTTTGACGTGGACGTGAAATATCCTCGCGGCGAACGTGCCAGCAATCCAAGCAGCGCAGTAATTCATCCCTTTGCAGACAACGATACCGTTTCAGTTTCTCAGGACCAGTTTGAATTATTGGCAATGCTCCCCTCCGCGTTATTCGTTCGTTGCTGGTCAAACGTCCTCGGACCATTACTGTCCGGTCTCGCCAAACAACCGGTGCCAGTGGGTAATAAACCGTCCCCCTTCGCGCTTCATCGACGCGGCCGGTGAAATTATGAAACGCCTATTTGGCGATCCCCTCGAAACATCGACTACCCTCTTCTTCGCTGTTACACCTTCTTTACGATCGAGTCGATTCATCTCTGATATCGCCAGCTCGTTCCTTTCGCGGTGCTGGAGGTCTCATGGGCGAGAACTCGATGGGAAATGGAAGAAAAGAAAGCGAGAACTGTGCCTTTTATTGTTCCTGTCGAGTTAAACTGGTTCGATCCAAGAGAAAACAGAATGCGAAGGATTAGATCCAGAGATAAGTTTCGATATGATCACCCGCGGGATGAAAGATTATCGCGCGTGACAACTCGTGTCTATATCTTTCAGCGCGCATCCTTCTTCGTTACCGAGCTCCCCTTCGTTCGCTAATTTCTATTTATTCTGTTACAGTCCAAGCAGCACAGCGCTGGGTTCGCTGGATCAGCTGAAGGAGTACCTGACGACAGTGGGAACCTGCAAATGCGGCCTCGAGTGCCCGCTAAAACCTGAACAGGTCTTCAACTTCGACCCCAAGGTATGTTTCCAGTTATTCTTCTCGTAGCGTAGTCACGAAGGTTTTTCGTATCTCGAGTCCATTGAATTACTACGATGCGGATAGAACTACTGTTAGGTCCTTCGTAGAGGAACTGAGGAACTAGATTTCAGATTTCCCTCTCGCAAATAATAATCCACCCCCTAAGTTTCATTCTCTCGCACAAGCATCGAGTCTATCTTCGCGGAAAGGATACGTCCTTCGAAGGGTCTATGGACAATCGCGATTTAAAGCGCCCCGCGACGAGGCGCGATTCGAATAAATCACCAGCCGTATTTCGCGGCTAGACGACTGAATCGAAGGGACGAGGCTCGTAAAGAGCGCTTCGGGGCGCGTACGTCGTAGCCGGAGTCGCGCGAGTAAATCGTAGGTCGTGTAGCAAAACGACGAGCGATGTTCCCTGTCGTAATCTGACCGGAGAAATCTCCTCTGCCGGCGTACCTCGCCGCAATGAGTCAATACTCGGTGTTGCACGAGCGATGATGCTGAGAAAACGCGCGCGTGCATGCAACGCCGCGGCGGAAAGAGAGAGGAACGCGGGGTGGGAGCTCGAGGAGGCGCGGAGGACTGTAGAAGAAGCACGGCGAATCGGCGACGCTCGTGCAGAATGCGTTTTAACATTTTTCTCGCCGACGATCCCACGACACGTCGGCTCGACCGTGAAAGTTCACGGAATGAACGATTTGCTTCGAGAGGGACGACTAGTGGTCGAACACTGGTCGTTCATTTGTCGCTCCATCGTAGAAACGTAATCGTCACGCGCGCAACGTGTTCGATGTGTGAATGGAGGACTCGGTAAACTGGAAAGCTTCGATCTTCTTCGATAACGGAAACGTAATCTACGAAGGCTTCATCGCGTGTGATCTGAGTTTCTAATTGCTCATTTACAATTGCTTACAATCCGTGGCTATTTGTTATTAAACGAACGCCAGTGGTTCCCTGAGTTCCCACAAATGCGCGCAGCCTCTGACATTCCGTAATCGTCCTCGGACGGAATGCGCGAGTAGAAACGCACAGTATTTGGTCAGGCGCGTGTCACTGGCTCGTTAACCGCTCAGCGACCGAGCCCTGAACGAAAAACTGAATCGTGAGGCCCTCGGTACGAAAACGTCACTTTGCTACCTGAGGCCTCGGCACTGAAACATCACTGTACAGACAGGCTCTAGACTCTAGAGTCTAGAGTATCTGGTACTGACGCGGAAGCTGCTTAAAAAACAGGGTCCGTACCAGATATTGAGGTGGTCGTTGAGGGGTTAAAATTAGGTTAGAAATACTTTGGCACCATATAAGCAGTGTTCGTATCAAGCACGAGAGACCAATTAATCCCTAAACGCCTCTATAAATTTCATACCCCTCCCAGTTACAGAGATTAACCCCGAACCCCCTCAATTTTATATCCTGCGCTTAAAGCCACCTCCGTAATATCCCGAGCATGCAGAACGAGCCGGACGCAGAGCGTACGAGAAAGAAGATGGAAAGGAACGATCCGACACGTCATTTATAACGATCCTCTCTCGCTATTACGCCCGTCGTTAAACTTTCGAGGGACCGGCGCTACCGGCGTGGCGCGGATCGTTGAAAGATCGCCGAATTATGCATGCACGCGCGTAATGAAAAATTCAGGCTCACCCGGAGCTCCCTTTATCTCGATCGTTTCAATAATTCATTCGTGAGAAGCGTCTAACGATTGTTCCGCCAGACTTCGGTCGCTGGGAAACAAGGACGAAAACGCTGCGAGCTCGGTGCAACGGTGGAGGGCAAGGAGTGTAAGAGGGGGAGGGCGAGTTAGACCCGTCAACAAACGATTACTCCGCGGAGCGAGAGAGTTAACTGGCTAACCGAGCGTAATTATCATCGGCGCGCCAATAAGCCTCGGCGATACGCTCGCACAGGTCGGCGGCATTAACAACGTTAATTTGGAGGGGTGCGCGGCGGCGCATCGGCGCGCAAATTAAAAATTCAGCAAACTGCTGGACAAGGGCGACGGGAGAGGAAGGGTGGAGTGGCTGGGGGCCCCTCATCAGTTTTGCTTAATTATTCCGGTAGCATGCGACGATATAGGAGGAAAACGTATAATTATCCGTGCACCTGCTCGCTAACCGCTCACTCAGCCGCTGCTTGTACCATCCCCGTCGCGTTTCTATCCGCCGCGCGTTAATACGATCCTTAATTAAACTTTATCATCCGGCATCGGTCTACGGGGTGAAGGAATTCGTAGTCGCGCAAACCATCGATTCCAGCCGCCGTTCGGCGACGCGGCGATCGACGCGCCGGTAATTAATAATCATTTGCATATCTGCCGCGCCGAGCGGCGCACTTACAATGTAATCTCGATACAGCCGGGTTTACCGCTTTTATCGGCCAATTATCGACGCCCCGGCCGCCACCCTGGTCACCGGCGATCCGTCGGTGACGATTCTCCTCGATCCACCGAATTATCGATCATCCCGCAGGGCTAATGGGTTTCGATTAACACAGGAGCTGATTGTAACGTGTGTCCCCTGCGCGTTGATAAAGACGTTGGGTGTAAACTGCTTATGCCCGCTGGCGTAGGGTACCTTACATCGTCCGCACAGCTTTTCGTGCGACACTTGACGTCTGTACGGATGCGTCGATCCGAAACATCTAGCAATCTCCCAATTCATCAACAGACACGAAGGGTAAGGGGAAAACAGAGAATGTCCATTTTTAATGAAAACTTGATTTTTTAAATAAAGCCGTTTTGTAACATTCCTTGTTTTCCCTTTATTTTTCACCTGTCATCTTTCTTTAGAAGAATCATAAACTAGGAATTGCGAAGGAGACTGTATCCAGTGGACTTGCTATTCCAAGATTACAACGTATTCAATAGATGCTGTGAATTATGATAATTCCCCGTTTCATTTAAAATCAACATCACAGCATAACTTAATCGCTTCTGCGACAGCGACTACACAGCCATGTGCTTGAGCTAAAATTACTCGAGAAGTCAGCGATTTTCGACTGACTGACCATTGCTGTCGACAACCAGCGGCAAGTAGACGCCATAAAGCGGACCCGTGGTCATCGCGATTTCCGTTACGTATGCAGAAAACCACGATTCCTCGTGGCTGGGACGGATTCACGTCGCGTAGCGCTGGGAGTAACCAAGACGTCTGCTCGGTTCTGGCAACAGGCCGGCTAGATTGTATCGGTTCTCGAATCTGCAATGCAAACCTCCCTATCTAGCCGCGGACAACGAGGCTGCCGAGGGTCTGGACGCCGCGTGATTTGAAGAAGGAGACCACAGCCGAAGGAAGAGCGAGAGGAAACGGTGCACGCCAAGTGAAATCTGCAGCCGCCGGGAAAAAGGCATCTCGACTCTGTCCTCGAGACGCTCCTGAATAACGTTCGGCCCGAGATATCAGGAGGGACTTGGGGGACGTCACCGGATTACCATAATCGCGGCGAGACTCGTCCGTTCGCCAAGACGTCGGCCGTTTATCGTCGGTCAGCGGTGTATGACGAATTTAATTGAATCGTTGGTGCCCGATAGCGTGTAAGGTGTAACGGGCGTGCCGAGTATTGATAACGTCGCTCGGTTAGCATCGTGAATACGGCTTATCGTGTAATCTATCGCTTTATCCTTTTGTTTTCCAACGATTCTGTGGATGTAAGCGACACCAAGTCGGTCCGTTCCTCTCGTTCGCTGGCAGGTGATCCGTAATCATGTGGTGAAAGTTGATCGAATCTAGCTTCAAGTGACAGAGTCAATAATTCCTGTGCCTGGTTTTCTCCGCGGTAGCCGCGTTCTTAATACGCCGCAACATTTTCTTCAAACCCCCCCTCTGTCATTTCGCCACGCTATTCGACTCTGCTTCCGCGAGCCACGTCCAATTAATCGCGCGCCCCGTGCCTATTGGCGAGCGTTCGATCAAAACAGAAGCAATTAAAACGAGTCTGGCCGCCCGGGAATAAAGACCGAAAGCCGATGCGCCGCCGAAAAATCAAATCGATCGTATCGGTAGGCGCGGGCAACGGACATTCGTGTTCGCGAATACCCAATTACAATGGTCAGACACCGTAACTATCGGCGATCTGAGCACCATATGCGGGAGACAGGGAGCAACAACGTTTCCCCGAGAAGCTTTGATTCGAGAACCGATTCTTTATCGGGCCACCGGGCCCGTTCCTGTCCGGCGTTCACTCCCTCGCGATGCTCCTTTTGTAACGCTCGACGTTTCCGCCTATTGTTGCGTGTACGACGCGCGGAATCATCGAGGCACGGAGCGATTTCACGGTTTCCCGTAGGCACGCCGGCGAAGCCACGCTCTCTCGCGCTCTCCTCGAGCAACTTTGCACAGAGACCATGGGAGCTCTGCTTCGAATTCACTGGAATTACGTCGATGATGGTGAGAACAAAGGGGGGCGCGGGGGACGACGACGGGGACGACAAATTATTGATAAATTAGGGGGATTGTTGGAATTGTACGTTCACGGGGTAGGACCAGGGTTGCCACCTCTCCGGTTTTGGCCCGGAGACTCCAGGTTTTGAAGCAAATCTCCGGGCTCCGGTTTTACTGGAAAATCTCCGGGTTGTGGAAAAAAAATGAGATAATAAGAATTTGTGGTATTATACAATGGTATCAATTTTATTTACAATAAAAGTTATTAATTAAAAAAACAGATACTTTTAAATATCTGAATTGTTTGAGCTTAAAAGAATTACACATCTGTTTTCCGGATATTCGAGGATAAAACTATTTTTTTTTGCTTTTTCCATCTCCGGGTTTATATTTGAACCTTGGGTAGGACTTTGAATTAAAATAGTATCAGATTCTGTCTTAGCTTGGCTAAGATTTGAATGGACTCGCCTAGGCATTCGCGTTTTGAATTGAGATTTTGTTTATTAAAAATTGAACATCTTTTTAAATCCGTAGCTTAATCTTGTAGAACTGTATTTAAGAACTTATAGTTTAGTCAAGGTTAGTCAAGAAATACCGCATCTTTGGGAATTTATTTCTAAGTAACAAAAACAGTTTTTTCGATTAAAATTTTTCAATGAAGGTAGAAACATCTTTGAATAATATATATAATTTTTTTCGAGTTTTCTTTAAAAACAAATAATTATATTCAAAGAAAAATGTGTTTGTCACTTAGAAATAAATTCCCAAAGATGCGGTATTTCTTGACCTACCCAAAGTGGTGTAACCTTAGTAGGGTCAACTTTTTTTATTACATTATGTAATCCCTAGACAGTGTAATCGTGTGGTCTTGATATTCAAGCCGTGAAATCTCGTTTAAATTCTACGTCCAACATTTTCGACGCTGGAAGCAGCAGGACCTCGCTCGTTTCGTCGTCTTGCTCCAAAGCAACGGCAAAGCACACATATTCAGACGGGATTGCATTTCCGTGCAGTCATTGTAGTCTCCTGGAACGCTCCGTTCTAATCTCACAGTTCCGTGCTTCAGCATCGTGTTCGTCATTGCCGCATCCAAACTCGACGGCATCGTCCCGCTGTCTCTCTCCTTTCCCTCTGTCTCTGAAGAGGGAGGGAAGAGTTGGTTTATGGAGTTGTCGCTATTCATTATCACCGCCACGGGCCCGAATGGCTCGGCTCTGTCTCGGCTGGATGTATTAGCGAGTGCTTAAGCGAACGCACGAGTTGCACCATGACGTTAACAAAGGGTAAGCGAGTACCCTTTTATTACATCGAGCTCACCTTGTTTAAGCCCGTGCGTAAGTAATTTGCTTTAATGAATTTGCATCCTCTCTTTCCCTCTTCCTCCCTTTCACTCGTCGTCAGCCATTTCGGATCGGCCTTCGAAGCACCCCGGATTTACGAACGGCCCTCTCGCTCTCGCGCGACGCTACATCGAAGCCTAAAGGTCTAAGCGCACTTATCAGTTCCGTGACGACACAGTGACGACCTAATTCATTCACGGAACTGATAAGTGTGTTTACCCCTTTAACATGTTTCCGTCAGCCTTAAGCCGCGATCCCACGTTCACCGCGGTGGACCTTTAAAAAAACTCCCTTTAATAAGTCTTCAACACTATTAGTAATTCTTTTCAACACACTTCTATTCGTATACCCTGTGACGATTTTTCAAGCAGTCAAATTAACGCAACGTTAAGCTGGCTTTATATTACTCAACCTCTCGTGAACCAGGAAGCTTCGCGTCTGGCAGTTGCATCGGATTCGAGGCGCGCTTCAAAGTCGCCCTTTAAGGGACTCGACGATTTTTAATTTCCAATCGAGCACGCCGGAGCATCCGTCGCCGATTAATTCCCGCAAAAGAAGAGACACAGAGGCGGAGGGAGCCGTTCGACGGGCACCGGGGGGAACGGGAGGCACGACTTTCGCGGATAAAACGACGAGAAGCAGCGGCACAAAAGAGCCGGGGCCTCGAAGAGCGGTCTTTGTAATCGACTGCAGCCATCGGGCGGAGAAACGAACTTCGAGCTTGTACAAAGAAAGTAATCTTGTACGGTGTCTCGGTGGAAAAGGATCCGGTCGCTGACTGGCGAACCACAAAGTTTTCGCGGAGAAAAGGACCGGTGGGATGGTGGTCGGCGCCGGAGGAGGGGCTGGATTTCGCGACGGATCCCTTTTGTAATCGGCAAACGGTCCTGGATGAAGAGCACCGCCGAGAAATCGATCGACTTTCATACAGTTCGCTGGAATTTTATGACCGTTCGTGCAGTACATCGCCAACGCGGAATCCTATCGGGTCTGTGTGCGTCTTTGTTGGCTGCAGACTCCAGCCGGAGAGATTATTCCAGCGTCTCTGGAATTTCTTCGACGGAATCTCGCTGGGAATCCTTGGTCCGTGCTTGTCCCCCGCGGATGATGGGAGCCAATTTGTACCGTGCTCGTGGTACACATTTAATCGATGCTGAATAGATTAAATTAAACGAACCAAGGACGCGCACCCGGGATTCGAGGTGTGTCGACTGCGCAGATTCAATCATTGATTGCACTGTGTCTTCTCTGTTTCGTGATTCTTTTCTGCAGAAATATTCAATGGGTACGCGAGCGTGTAATTCTTATTAGTTGTTATTAATCGCAGCAACTTCCATTTGAAACAATTTTCATTTTGGTATCTAGTATTTGACTCCACACTAATCTACTTAAAAAATTTTGCACGTATATCATTTCTTATCAAGAAAAATGTGAACAGCGTTCTTGGTATCCACTCCAATTAACAAACTATATAAATACTTTTAAGAAGTAACGATTAAAACCAGGTACCCGGAACGGAACAGAAACGAAAACGATAAACGAAAAGAACGAAATATTTTTCTGGGATAGAAACAGAAACGAAACGAAACGAAATTCTTAACCCTGTTGCAGGAGTGAAAACGATATAACCGAAATAAAAATTCCGACTAATAACGTTCTGTACACTTCAGGTTAAAAAATTTAAATTCAGCGCGCCCCTTATTTTCATCATGTTTCGTGTCGGTTCAGACCCCTGATAAGGGCTGACTGCGGTGCTGGGAGAGGTGTTGACAGTCTTGCTCTCGTGGGCACGGCTTGCACCCGAAAGCATCAAAACTCTCAATTTTTTTTCTTAAGACGTAATATATAATATTCTATGATACGTAACTATAACGTATAAGATTTTATAATATAAGTAGCAAAGGCAATAAAATCGTTAAAATAAGTTTATACGAGTTTTTTATAAATAAAATAACTGGTTCGGAAAAAAATTTGTTTTTCGTTCTGATAGAAACGAAATATTTTTCAGCAGGAACGGTATTAACCGAAACGAAATTATTATTATCGGAGCTGAACCGAAACGAAACGAAAAAAACATTTCGTTCCAGGTCCCTGATTAAAACTTTCTTCCAACTCTTTAACCCTCACTAAATTCCTGTGCAACTCCTGCCTTTGTTAGGAGAGTTAGTTAGGCTATTTCCGTAGAAGTTGAAAGATTGCAGTTGAAATAAAACCAAATAGCCACTTGAAATCAGTGGTCAAGATAGTATTATTGTAACATAATTCACTATCGAAAAGGTGACCAACTTTATTTTATTATGACTTGAATCGCAGAATTACGACTTAATAGATTTGACATTTCAACTTCTTTTGCGCTCCCGTTTCTCCTCCATGAATTCAAGGATTTCTCAAATTCGCGTATATTAAATCCCATCGCGCATCACCAAGGAAAAAAGCAAGGGGGAGCAAGGGGGTTGAAATTACTCGGATACAGAACGTTTTAACGAACAGACAACATCAGCTACCCCGACGTTTGACAGTAACGGAATTAAGGTAGCTACATTTTCATGCTGGGAAATATCGTCGACGAAACTCTCGCCGTTGCGAACTGTACTTGACGTGTAAAACGTGCCCCGACTATAGATTACGCGTACACACACAGCGACGGTGCACGGATATCGTGCACTCCCGATAATTCCGCGGATAATTCGATTCTCTCCGAATTGCCGAGCTTGCTCCGTTCAAATTGAATTTCTATTAATAAAAACGGATATCGGTCGCCTGTGTGTATGTACACCCTCTTTCCATCCTTGACTTTTTCCCCCGTGCCTCCGATATTTCTCCGTCCTCCTTAACTCGCAATTTCTCCCCATTTCGTCGGCCGGAGTTTTTATTTTCCTTTCCAATTACTGTTACTCGTTACTTCCTTCCATCCACCTTTTATTTTCACAATATCCAACCCCCTGGTTATCACGTCCTTCCACCTTACTTCCTTATCCTTTAACTTCACCTGTTCTCTTACGTTCCGTAATTTTCTCTTCGTTTACTCCACCCCTTCCCGCGATCCTACTTCCTTCTCAATTTATAATTTCTCCTCCTCCTCGCGGTGCTAGAACCCTTTTCTCACGTCCAATTACTTTCCCTTGTTTCCCCATCGTCACTTAATTTCTATGTCCTCCTTGTTCGTTAGTTATCACGTTTTCCCTTCTTATTTTCTTCTCGCGATTTTCTCCTTTTTTATCCGGCCGTCCGCTTGCCCACTCGTTTCCCTTCTTTTTCTCTTCTGTCGGGTCACCCAGCCACCCTCTCCGCGCCGTTCAATCTCCCTGTCTGCCTGCCAGTCTACCGCGACGCATAAATTTATTGCGCTCATTAACTTGAAATATGGCATCGGGTACGCTCAAAGTTTATGAACGTTAATGCGACCACGGTGAATAAGACCGCCAGTCCGTTCGTTGCTCACGCGATGCGAGCCTCTCTCCTTTCGTTCCACCGAGGAAATCCCACCAGACGAGCGTGATATCCGGAAGGCGACCAAAGGATATCGTCTCCACCAACGTTGCAACCATTCATTCCAGGTGTGAATCCTAATTTCAAGAAGCGTAGATAGATGATTACAAAGCGTAACAAAACTGCACCAAGTTCTTTTCGTTTATCACACTGCAACTAGCTTTCGATTTAGTGTACAATACATCCAAGTTCCCCAAGATTTTAAATGTACCATCTAAGAAGTGGTGCAACTGTAGCACAGGTTGAAGAAAAATTTTAAAATTGGTAAAAATGGTCTCTTTACAAGATACCGCTGAATTATCATAAATAATATTAAAATCCTACAAGCTAAACAGTTGCTTACCCTACTTAGGTTTAATCACCCCCATTCACTCCTCAATTACACGGACATTTTCCTGCGGGACTAAGCATTAGGACGCACTTTTCCTAGCCGTTAATACACAGCTCTGGAAGTGTTTATATCAAGTAACCAAACTCTCCCAACAGAATCCCCTCGCATTAATCCTCGGGAATTGAAAGTGACGCGAGTGTTAGCGCTCCCGTCAACCCATAATTCGCGAATAAACACGCCGATAAAACGAATTTATCGACACGTCCCGAGGAAAAAAGCGTTATTACATTTGCGTAAGGCAACGAGGTGATTTGTCACGCGACTAGTTCCACCGGTTTTCTCGCCGGCATCGATCACTGTCCCCCAACAGATCCGCGACAAGAGATCGATACTCATTACCGTCGCGAATCTGTCGCTGGAAAATCGCGGTACCAACCACCCAAGAAATATCGAAGATGCTGCTCCGACAAAGAGCAAACACGGCCGTCAGGCACGCGAATGGACGTTATTTGATTATCGTGAGTGGCGTGACTCCTCGGAGGGTATGGTGGACCGACGATTAAATCCCCGCCCACGGGGACGGCGGGAAAAATAAAGAAAATGACGAGGAAAAGCCGTGGAGCAAGTGACCCGTGAAGCGATCGTTAATGCGATTTCAGTTCCGTCCGGAGGTTATCTCCCGAGAGGAAGAGTGCAGCTAGGGGAGCGGAGGGTTAGGGGGTGGTGGTCGGTGGACGGCGGCGGAGGGCGCGACTGCACCCCCGCGGCTGCACCGCGAGGGGGCTGCAGCGTATTGAGGGTGCACGAGTAGTAGAGAGAAGGGCATTGCCGGGGACACTTGAGGTGAATGTTTTGCGAATGGTCGGTAGATGTCTGGTTTGCTCGAGGCTGATATCGACCTGGGTCTCCAGTCTGGAGCCGCCGCCTTCGACCCCACCCCCTCCTCCCTCCCGTCGCCCACCCACCACTCTGTTCTCCTCCACCAGCACACCATCGTCGATTCGCCACCGGAACAGACTGACTCTCCACCACACCGGCGCGTCCCACCGACACCGACATCAAGAGGCTTGTTCTTGCGCCGCTCAAAGTTCATGTCCGTTTCATATGTCTCACCTCTCGTCCCTTCACGGATCCTCGGCCCACCCCGCCTCCACCGGCACGCGGACCCCACGGCGATTCGTCTCCCCGCCCCGCTCGCCGTATTCTCGCGGCTTTACTTCAACCCCGACCGTTCTGCTCGCTCGCCCGTCTACCGGGCGTCTCTCCTCTAAACTCCCGGGACTTGCTTAGCCCCGGCCTGGCCGCTGGCTTATCACCCCTTTTCCCGGCGACCTCGACCCTCTGCCCGTTCGATCTATCCCTCTGTTGCTCGCGAGCAACGGAGGGTGTTCCGATACGCGGCCAGTTCCAGGTTACCACGATTCAATTCCGCGGCCCTCCGCGCCACTTCGCCCCTGGATTGAAACCGGGAAAAGGATGACGCGGGGGAGATTTCTCACAGTTGCGGTACGTGATTCTCGGCACGAAGAATATCGCTTCGCGCCGGTGCGTCGCGTGGGGTAACATTTTGGGAGGCGAAATTAATTTCAAGTGGCGTTATAGTCGCTACCTGTCCACGGCGGGTGTTAATCGAGCGGAACAAGTGCTCCTTTCGGGGTAAAATCTGACCGGTTTCTAATGAAGATATATACCACCGAGCGAAGTTAACAAAAGCTCCCTCGCCGGGGAGCATCGCCGTTGAGCCGGGTAGCCGGGCGATTTATCGCGTCCCCCGACAGTCAACGGGCACCATTGGCTCACCTGTAGACGGCCGGCTCCGGGGATGGGCGCGCATAAACCAGAAACGTCGCCGAGCAGGACAAAACGGGACAGGGCGGAAAGTTACAGGCTCCTATAGAATCTGCTAAATCCTGTCGTTGGCCTCGGTTTGCCCGTGTAATTTATGACAAGTCCGAGGCGGAGGCGCGAGGGATGGGAGAGAGGAGCCAGAGACGAAACGCTGCGAAGGGGCGTGGGGTGGGAATGGAAGGGCGACCGCGTGAAGGGGTTGCGGGCAGAAGGACGGAGATAGCAACAGTAACAGTCTGCTTCCTCCTCCCGTGAAATATAATTCCCGGGCACATTCACGGTTGGATAATCCACGTTCGCTTTGCATGAAAACTTATTACGCTGCCGGTAGCTACGCCGGGGTTGGAGCCATTGTCCAGCCCCTCCCCTCCCCCTCCTCCCCTCCCCGTGGCTCTCCTCTTCAGCGTCGAGCATGACAAGAGCAATTACACTTTTAAATTACGTTACACGATATTAAGCCCTTCCTTTTCTTTCCTCTCTCTCCTTGCCGCCCCGGCATCCCCGTCCCCGCTGCGTTTTTATGCGCTCCACTTCTTTCTGCTGCTCGGCCTCCCCGCGACCCGTGCATTTCTGCCTAGTTTATTCGGCTTCCTAAATTTTCGGCCGACGTAGACTCCCTTGTTATCACCCCACCCCGCTTTTTCCGTTCCGCGGATTTGTCCCGTGCTTTTCGCGGTTGACGTTCATTCCCGACGGTTTTATTCAGGCTCCTTCGCGACTGTCTCTCTCATTGTCGCCGATTGCCTTTTCTCCCCGTCCATGCGGGGTGGCTCCGCGCCTTCGGATACTTTCATCTTCACGTTCCTCGACTGTTTTGTACGTACCTACTGTTTCATCTTCGCCGGGGTGGTTTTCGTCGTTTCGCTTTATTAGATTTTTAGTGGTCCTTTTTTTTTTTGTTCTTCAACGATCACCCCGGAGGGTCCAAGATTTCTCGAGGATACTTGCCCATTTCCTTGTCTTCCTGCGCGGCGCCCTCTTTTTCCCGGCCCTCCGCCGCGACGGACGGAATAATAATTACCTTTTCACCGCCAACGCGTCCCGCGGAACGAGGAGGAGGGACGCTTTTAATTATTTTATCGCGTGACCGCCGACCGCGACCTTTGCTACTACCCCCTTCGCTCGTTGTTCTTCGGATAGGAGCGAGGAAGGGATTGGGTATCGCGATACGCAAATGTGACTGACGTTTCATTAATGCCGTCGCATCGTCGCCTTTTTCATTTCAATTGCAAACGAAAAGGGGGCGGCTGGGAATCTGGCTCGTCGAGGCGACCGCGAGAATCGGGAACATTAGTAACAGGGGTGGTCGAATGTGATTCGTTTTGTAACACGAGTAGGGTGTAACACTTTTTAGGGATGACACTGCTTAAAAGGATATTACAAACATCGTTCAGTAGCGTTTCGTTTTTTGTCAAAATCGTCCTCGTTACTAAATTCGGCGAAAGGAAGGATTCCTCACGGTCGACGTGGCTCGAACGCGTTTAATCCGCGTGCACACGAACAAACGGCTCTCGGGAATTCCACATTTTTCCCCGGAAGAGGTCGCGGAAGCTGCGCGCGCGACGCAGTCAGCCCGAAAAGTACGACGGTCGGGGGACGCGCGCGTTGCACATTTTCTTTGACGCTCCTGGCTCTAATAAATCAGGGAGAGACCGAGCTGGATACACGAGGAGCACGGAGGGATGCACGGAACGGGTTATTCGTTGGCTCGTTCCGCCGGTATTTCCGCCAGCTATTCAATTTGCGGCCGTTTCGCGCCCCGCCGCCCCCTTCGTCCTGGACAAATGATTTCACGCTGGAGTTGCTCCCTCCACGGGGTCGTAGGTGTCCCGCGTTTCGGGTAAATTTAGAACGAAATAGATGGAATTTTCGAGGAGCACGCGCGTCTGATCGACCGCCCTCGTCGCCGCGTCGCTGACTCGAACTCGCAGATTTCATTCCTCGATGAAGGGACACTCTTTAGGCCCTCGGTAAGTACTTAGGATCTCGTCTGCTTTCAAGTGGTTATTTAAAAGTGGTAGAACTCGGTGGACGTAAATTAAAATCTGTGCGAAAACTGGAATAATAACTGGAATTGATTTGCTACGATGTTGTATCATGAATGATTCAGCCCGGATGAATTTTTCGCGACGCGGCGCACACGTCCACCCGAGCAGAATTTCATTGCCGGCCTGATTTAATGTAATACAACGCGCGTTTAACCCGATCCCCGATATTAATGCGGAAAATATCGACGGTGTTTTATCGAAATCCATAGAGTTTCAGCTGTCACGAGATACACGCGTTAACGTCTGGCCGAATGACGGATACCATTGGATTATAAATCGTCGCCGGCGCGCAGGACATTGATACCCGCGGACAAAGCGATCTTTACAAATCGTGTTCATAATGGATTACGGCTGTCACCTTTCATCAGCATCAATATGACAAATATTGCCGGTTTAACGCGCGGGCAGACCTCTCCCGTTCACCGCGCGGTGCTTGTAAATCGCGTTTGCTTAGTAAAAGTTGAGCGTTGTCCCTCGGACCGTGGACAGTTCAGCTTTTCCCCGTCGCGTTCCAGCACGGTGACAACGTTCTCGCTTTGATCCCGCCCCGCGCCGAGCGATCATAGATCCGTTAATCATCCGCGAGAATAGGCAAGCCCCGTCAAACGGACGTCCAATTAGAAATCAGTTCTCCGCGGGGAAGTCGCGCGGAAAATCCAATTCCACCCTCCGGCGGTCGAGAAAAGGGAACGACTCGGTCCGCTTTTCATACGGGGAAGGAGGGGTGAGATTTTTTATCGCCCCTCGCTTCAGCCGATCCGAGCTGGCTCTCGGAGCGGTGATCGTAAAGGTCGTAATCCGGAACTGGCTCGGAGCAGGCGGTCGTATCTCAGGGAAAAGAGCGCGTCGCACAGCGAGTAACCGCGAAGGTCTCGAAAAATAAAAAAAAAAAAAGAGAGAAGGGTAAGAGGAAACTCGGGGGAGGGACGCCTCCCCCTTCGCTCGCCCGTTTGCCATTCGCGTGTATATTTCTTTTTTGTTCTTCTCGTTTCCTTTTGTTTCCAGCAAGCCACGGGTATTGTCGAGTGGCGCACAAACGTCGGCCCGGAATGTCTTTCGCCCCCATGCGAGACGCACAGACGCGCTTACCCCTCGCGCACACGGAAGCACGCGAGACCGTTTGCATGCGTTTCCCGTTTCGCGTGCTCGCTGTATCTGGGGAAAAAGGAGGAGGCAGATAGGGCGGCCGTGCTTTTCCGTGTGGTCGAACGCGCGCGTCGAGCTGCATCGGAACCGCCTCTGCATACGGGGTGGTTGAGACGCTTCCGGTCGTTCGGGAAACGCGTTGGCCTCGCGGTGAATCCGTTCCGCCGGCGGAGGCCAGTTTCGGTGGAGTTTGCCTCGCCATTGCTGATGCGCTTTGCGTCCGCAATCCCAACAGGCTACAGGATGGCGGTTTCACGATCGTATCGTTTAAATTGATTGGGAAAAGAAAGCCACTAAACACTTCTGCTTTCCTCTCCCGTTTCGAAGTAATACATTTCTCCTGCCTCCTGTGTCAGTAGAAGTAAAAAAGCACATCTCGCGGGAAGTATCGGTCATCCGGCGGAAGAGACACGTATCGATAGGCGTTGGGAGCCGAGAGCTTTACCTCTTTTTTATCCTCCCTTACAAATCGCTGTCGGGAGTTACGACTCATAAAATCCTTTCCCTCAGACGCGAGCTTCGAGATTGTAAAATACTGCCAAGACGAAACTGCTCCCGTTCAATCCACTTGATAAAGACGCAATATCTTAGAAAACAATATTACATTCCGCTGTATAGAGAGACGCGGGTGTACGTGTAATCCGTTTCCTCTAAATGCAATTTCGAAGCCGCCCTGGAATCAAGTTATTCGGGGGGAGGAATATATATCCGCTGTTCAGCGGATCACCGCGTATACGGTGAAAAGCAGTCGACAGGATACCCCGGCGTATTTGCCGAAAGCGAGACGAGCGGGAGAGTATTTCAATATGTTTCGAATGTTTGACTAGTTCATTGTATCGGAAATATCGGCGGGCGGGCTTGAGACGCCAATGGGCGACGGCAGCGCCACCGCGCAATGGCGTAGCTACCTTTTCGGCGCCCCTCGCCGGGTCATCAGCCTTCCTTCGCCCCTTTCTTCGGTCGTTCGCGTCCGGCTGCGAACGGCTAATGGCACTTTAAACGCTCCGACACCACGTGGTATCGCTTTGTGAGCAGGCGAAGCTTTTATCACGTGCCACTGCGATTTGTTTGCGCCGCGGAGAGGATTAAGCGAGGACCGAGCGAGTTTATCGGCGTTAATCTTGCGACTTTTTCGCGAGCGCTCGTTTCACGCGGCATTTCTCTTTCCGAGCAACGAAAGAAACGTTTTCTCTACCATTTTTCTACTCGGGGACGTAATTCAGGGGGCGCTGGACGTCACGGGTATCTGACTTCACCTTTGAGCGTCAATTTATTGAACTGTCTCCGGCCACGTTCTTCGCTGTACTTTTCACGTCCAGTTCCTCGAATAGTCGTTGAAGAAGATTTTGCAGAGGGGTGCAGGGAAATCGTTTATCTGAGCTTCAGGCGCCCGCGCCACTGCCCGTCAATAAATCCGACTTTTATTGGAGCATACGGGGAAAATATGGACGTAAAACCTTTACCGGGGTCAGATTCAAGCCGAACTCCGTTAGGAGGGCGAGGTGTACATTTCGAATTTTCGCAGCTTTTTGCGCGAGATCCCTTTTGTCGTCGAGAACCCCTTCGCCCCGCTCGCCGATCCGGCATTCGCGTACATTTCGAATTAATTGAACTGTAGCGGCGGTGTTGGGACACAATGTAACATTGTGCTCCTCGAGATTAATAATACCCGTCGCGTGCAGCGGGGCCGTCCGGGGAGGGAGGACGGAAGGCGGAATGAAAAGCCGCGGCGGATATCGGGTCGAGGGCGGCAAAGAGGCGAAAAGATGGCCGCTCGATAAATAAATGGTTTTCATTCCGCAATTAGCGGAGGAATGTGGGAAATTCGTGCACGACGTGCTGAAAGGACGCGGGGACAATGCGGCGTAGAGAGAAAGGACACGCGCGCGCATATTTAAATCCGGGTTCAATAAGCTGCACTCTCGCGTCACTACAAAGGCTTCCGCGCGTTCGCGACCTTTACCAAGCAAAATTTGATTCCCATCGGGCGATTTTGAACCAGGAATACGATTAATCCTTCCAGCAGGACAGTCGATATTTCTGAGCTCCTCCGTTGTAGAAGATCGTCAGCGATCGAACGCGAGCCAATTACTCGGGCGAGCCAACCGTCCCCGATTCCACCGAACAAGTTCACTCGCGGTACACGCGACGCAAAAGTGCCCGGTGATAAATTCATCCCCGTCCGGTTCATTTATTTCCCGGAGACAACGACACAACACCTCGAGCGTGGGCCCGCGATCGCCCGCCACCCCTCCAGCCGCGATCGCGCGCCCGAGAGAGCAACGAAACTATTTCCTACGATTAATATCCGCTCGACGATCCTGTCGCTTCCCCGTCGACCGAGCCCGAGCTTCTCGCCGGGCCGGGATTAACATTTCAATAAAAGCCAAATCGCCGTGCCCCGCGCTCGTCCCGAAGAAATGATGGAAAAGCGGGATTAAACGCGGAGGATTCAGATCCGACCGGATAACGCGCCGCCTCGATACGAATCTCCTCGGGATACCGGCGAGGAATAAGGCGATTGTGGCGGGCGTAGAGCGGAGGAGAGAGACGCGGCGAGACGCGGGCACGGGGGTGGCAGAGGGGAAACGGAGGGGGAGGGCAGGGAGCGTTGAATTAAATTGCTTTTCAGAGGTATGAAAGTGGTGTTTTACAAGGCGCACGGAGTAAGATCAAGTACGCCCTGGCAGGCTGCCACGCAGTCTTGCCCCGATAATAAATGCTCATTCAAGAAAAGGAAAGAGCCCCGGAGAGTCTTGGTAAGGGACGATGCGGTGGTACGAGGGAAGGAAGGGCGGAGGGGGCAGGGGGGGTGGGACTGGTCGGCCCTGAGACGTTTTTCTCGTATGGTGGTCAAGCTCGGCTGTAAAGTGCAACGAGTCGGCCTCGGTGAGTCTTGCGCTTGGTGCTGGATCGCGAGTTTCTTCTTCTTCCTTTTTTTCCATTTCTGCCTCTGCCGCCCCGCCGCCCGTTCTGCTTCTTCGTCTTCTTGCCCCCCCCCCCCCCCTTCCAGGTGTTCTTGTTATTTCTCTTCTGCCGCTTCATCGAGGAGGCTCGATTGTTTTCGATGATGCGATTCAATCGCGTTACAACACGCTTCCTTTCTGCTTTTAACGAGTAACGCGGCTCGGTAATCGTCTTGGTCCACGGAATTTGCGCGGGCCTGCGTTGTAAACTTTTGCCGGGTGAAATAGTGGAAAGTGGAAGGACTTCTTGCTCGAAGCGGGCGTCGCGAATTCGTCGGGGACCGTTTTTACGAGGTCGCTGAATGGATTTATGTCTGGGCCACTTGTTAGGGAATTTGTGATTTTTATTTTCAATTGTAAAAGTAGTCTCAACCATCATTCGTGGTCATACGGGGTGTATCGCACCGCAGAATATGTATTTGATAATATTTCTGTAAATTTTTAGGCCTTGATAATAAAGTTTAAAGATTTGGTGAATTTTACCACAAAGAAAATCGCTTTTATCTGTAATTATATTTTCAAATACAAATTTCAAGCATAAGATAATTATCTCTCAAAAGGTAAAAGATTCAAAAATATAATGACGCTGGGGTGCGGTGAACTTCACGTGACCATTTTGTGATTACAGGAAAGTTTGACCACGAAGGATTAATCTTAATCTGATAAGTAAATTCTGTAGCAGTCAATCAAATTCAATTATACATCCATCAGTTCACACTATTAAAATTAATATGCCTAAGCTGTCGTCCCAATATTCTCTTAATACCCTCCGGATAATCCCAATATTCTAAAAAACGAAAAAAAACCGGTGAGAAACTGTCAGTGTACCGAAGTAAATATATCTCGCGTGGCAATTTGCACCGTGCCACAGGGGCCAGCGTGAAACCGTACCTCGTACGCGCGTCCGCGCGCGAAATCGTATTACCCGCCGTTACGGCGTAATAAAATGGCCGACCCGGTGCTTTTTCTCGATGGGGGTGTTAATTTCACCCTTCTATCCGCGATCCCCGGGGGCCGTTTCTGCCTCGATTCTTTTCCTCGCGGCGCAATTGTTTCCGATGCGCCGATTTAACGAGCTTCCGATACCTCCCCGCCATCCCTCTCTCTTTATTCTATTCCCGGAACCCGTGAAATCGACGTGAAAAAAATAGGGGGGGGGGGGAGCGGAAGGGGTTCAAGGAACGGGTGCCGAGAGAATTAATGAATTTACTGGTCGATCATTTAATTTCCTCTCCCATGGTCAAACGCTCGAAATTGTCGGATTTCGTCCGACCTTCCTCCCCCCTTCCGCCCCCCTCTCAACGGCTCGCTCCGCAGGCCCCTTTTTCTCCTGCGGTCGCCCGATAAATCGATTCGACGATTTCCGTTGTGTATCCTTGCCGCGTCGCCGTTCACGGCGTGAAATCGATGAGAATTAACAGGGTCGAGTTTTCGGCTACTTAACGGGCGATGGGGAGGGAAGACGAATCGAAAAAGCGGGATACACCCGCCCGGGGAATTGGAGCGTGAGGTTCGTGTTACGGGCAACTGATCCTTATTTAACGCGTCTATTGGTCAGCCCGATGGATTTACGTCGGCCGAGCGTTTCGTCGCAGCGTTTCTTTCGTGAAAGTTTTTACGCTCGCCGAGTTTCGTGTAGCGTTTGGGCCCTTCTTGCGCGAAGCTTTTGTGAGTCTCGTGGAAGCTAATATTTGCTGATGTATCCAATACCATTTCTTTTTCTGTCTATTATCAAATACTGCAGTGTGGAAGCTGTCAGAAATCGCGGGTCTAGATAAGGGTCCCCATAAATTGA
The DNA here is from genome assembly GCA_944738655.2 of Andrena hattorfiana. Taxonomy (NCBI): domain Eukaryota; kingdom Metazoa; phylum Arthropoda; class Insecta; order Hymenoptera; family Andrenidae; genus Andrena; species Andrena hattorfiana. The sequence goes on from OX122894.2 coordinate 1,989,395, forward strand.
ATATTTTACAGAATGTTGACTATACCAGTAGGTGTGCCGAGGGTGAAAGGTTGCGAAGCACTGGACTATACGTCTCGTCTGAAGTTCCGCGTGACAAAATCCCCGCAGATCGCGTCACGAATTCACCCCCCCGCGAGTTCGCGCAGCAATTGTTTCCTTCTTTTGCGAGATCGATGCCGGTCTGCATGTAGCTAAGCAACCCCCGCGCCCCAGTCGCCGGGGCGAGCGATAAATTTTCCCGTGTACATGGTGGCGAAACACGATGGCGGTGATCTAATTGTCGGTGAAAATTGTCCTGGGAGCCGGACGGACCACCGACGTAGCTGCGGATAGACCGGATCGCCCGATAGAGCGACGGGCAAACGGATGAACGGACGGATTGATGCGTGGGCGGGCGCGCGGACCGATCGATCCGATTCCTCCGTTCTTCCCACCAATCAATTCGAGCTCGCAGGTGATCGCTCGTACGCGCATAAACAGCCCCGTCACGCCGCTTCTCACCGTCCGCCTGCCGAGAGTTGACTTTATCCAGACGCATCTGCGTTACAGTCCGTACAAAATCCAATGGTCGGCCAAGGTGGGCGCGACTTTCACACTTTCATCCTGTTAGCTCGCTGCTCTACTCACGGGGCAGAGAGGCCAGCAAGGTTACGCGTAGAGAAGGGAGATGTCGCTGCGGAGCAGCCGGTATCGCGGTGGGGGTAGCGCTTCCGCGGAGACCCTGGACGGCCAATAACTTTTGCTCGGACTATAGGTGCAGGTATGCTCGCCCGTTTCCATGTAATTTCTGTCAGGGAACTTTGGTAGGTAGTTCCGATCTGTCGAGCTGCTGCGAGCACGTCAGTGTGGGTATCGATAAAGAGATTCAATTGGAATACCTCGATGTATTGCACCGATATCTGCGGACGTCTGGAGTTTCTTTCAAGGACGGTGTAAGCTCTAAATGAAAAGAAGAGATCGTAATAACCGGTTTTCGCGAGGGGTAGAGATATTCGATTACGATTATCGTCGAGCGATTACCTGGAGCATATGATGTTCCATTCGCTAATTACCCCGCCTTGTTCATTATTCAGCAGCGCCGGGCCGCGATGAAATGTCGCCGCGGCGCGATGAAATCGCGAGGGCTAAGATTAATACGCGACGCGCAATTATCTCCGCGCCGTTTCGCCGTGCAATCGGGCGTGAGTCCATAGAAAAATGTCTGCATTAATTATCGACGTTTCAGCGACGGTTACGCGCGTCGCGTCCGCCCGAATCCTCGTCGATTTGCGCGGAAATGCGCGCGCGTGTGGACGGTGGAAGAGCAAATACACGGGGGGATGCGAAGGGGAGAGGGTGACCGGTTCCATCCGGTCAGTCCGCATTTAATTAAACTTGCACGATATATCGCGAATATTCGATTATAGACAAATTAGTTTAGTCCCCGGAGCGCGGTTAATTTCACGCGAGACGCCGTACACACGTACACACATGCGCGCGTCCGCCGACTTGACGAGGGCAGTCGAGGAATTTCGAGTTAAAAAGTTGTCACTGAACAGTGCTTCGTAATTAAACAAAAACTTTTTTAAGGAATCTGATTCTGAGAATAAAACTCAAATCCTACAAGAAATACAATTTCTTAAGAATCAGACGTTTTGAATATTCAAAAAACTAAGTCTCACAGGAAGGAAATTTATTCCACACCTTCGACTTATGTTCGCACAAACAATCACCCCTCTCCCCGTTGCAGCGCGAATTTCACCCCAGTTCGTGAATTATCCAGACAGTGCACGCAACGTAACCAGCACCCCAACAATGATCGCTTACATTCGTCGCCCAGAAGCGGGCTACACCGAATTCAATCAGATTCGTGCTTAATAAACCGGAACAGGGGAACAGAGCCACGGAGCAATGGCGCACTTAATCTGTCGGTCATTATGCGTGCCTCTAATAACGGAGTCGAGGAGGGAGGGGGCAGAAGGTAGAAGGGAAGCAAGAAAGTGATTCATGGTTGTCGAATAATTTCTCCCGGTAAGACAATAAGCTAAGTGGCGGCCCGGGGAGGAGGAGGGGCGCTTTAACGTCATTAATTAACCGTGCAATTGAGTGAAGATTAATCGGGTGGAAGGAAGAAAACGGCTTGTTCCGGTGGTAGCGGGCGCGGGTGGGGTTGTTGTAAATGAAGAGGGTACGGGGGACAATAAGATCGACTTGGCGGGGACAGTCGAGGCAGTCACTGAGCCCGGTGATAATTTGAACGCATGTCAATTTGGTGCCGGTGCCTCCCCCGATCCACCCCTCGCGGTAATTATACTTTCCCGTCGCCGCTAGGCGGCCCGCGGGGACGGATAGACGACAATTTATCCCCGGAAACGCGGAGCACGAAGTGGCGAGGCGCGCCCGTTTCAATGAATTTAATTTGATGGACTTTTGAGGCGAGCTGAAACGCGCGCGCGATTTAATTGCGATTTCGACGTCGACGCACCGTTTCATTTATTCGCCCGGGGAAAATATGATTTCGCGTGCAGCCGTAACCGACCGGGGGTTGGGGGAGTGGTTTCGGGGCAACAGAGAGGCACTTTTAATTTTAAAGAACGCGGCGCACCCTGGTGGAACGCGGCCGTGCGAGCCGCGAATTGAAAGGGATCATTGAGACGTTGCGTAATAATGATCGCTCTGGTTTATGATATTTCAGCTCTGTTTGCTTCGCTGTTTTGTCTACCCTGAGATGGCTGTTTCCTCGTGTCCCTCCCATAAATTTAAAGTTTTCTCTACTCTGGGTTAGCTCGTTCTTTTTTAGTAAAAGGAGTTAGTACTCCTTGCCTTTTCGTGGCTGTTCCTGCTACTTTATGTCTTCCCAAGGGCTGGTCTCTCCAGAATGTTTTAAAGGGGACCAATACAAAATCTCTAGTTATTGTATTATTATATGTATGTCGAGTGACGGAAAGCAGAACGTCCCCCCACTAATCGTCACAATGATTTCTTTTCTGTTACAGGTAAGTGTGATCCAGCGATTTACACGTCGAACAAAGTTACACGAAGGTATGTGAGCACGCGACGAAGAAGCTTTAAGGGTAATTCCGTAGGGGAGACAATGAAATCCCTAGTAGGATTGGAGGGTTAGTGGCGGCACAGGGGTTGCAGGGTTCGCTCGAGGATCAAGGCACAAGTGGCTTTCCCTCTCCCTCTATCCCACCCTCCTCCGCTCTCCATCTTTTTTCCTACGGGTTCTTTACTTCAGAAGCCGAGACGATTAGGCTCCATGCGTACACTTCACTTGGAATTTTCATCCCTTTGTCTACTCTCGAGGGCGTCCCTCCTCGACTTTGCTTATCATTAATCCCTTACACTTCCAGACCGAGAGCTTATTTTGTCCCCCGTCTAGGTACTCGCCTCGATTTACTCCCTATTTTCTCGCGCGCCGTCCACTTTCGCATGCCTACAAATAATAGGCTGCAAAACAGCAAGATCGAGTTCGACGCCTCGAAGAATACAGATCACGTTAACTAACGCCCGTCGGATAATATTTCAATAACTGGCGCGGGATTTGACACAAAACTCGGCTCCAGCGGTATTCGCGGTAGCTTCGCGCGATGCTGAATCCCTGATGTCTCGCGCACCAAGACATCCACCCCGAATCTGCACGACGAATATTGTAGGCACGGTCCGTCTGGTTCTGCCGCGTCGAAATAGATTCTCCCATTCAGCAGCGCTCTGAATGCACATTAGAACGATTCACTGGGCTCTAGAACAGAGCTGAATACGGTATTAGAGAAACGTTACAGCTGGTTAGGGGAAGCTGGCCTCGCCTCTGCGACTCGTGATCCCGCGTCTTAGGGCCTTGGCACGCAGTCGAACATTGTGGTTACACCTGGTATAGTGTAATGGCCCTCCTACGTTAGGCATCCTCCATGTAGAAACGTTATTACTCTCCGACCGAATTTATGTTCGGCGCTGGCTAACGACGAGCCAGACAACGGACGATCATCGGGAGCGAAAGTTCTGCAGGAACATTTAATCGCGCGCGATCGAAATCCTTTTCAAGCAACTCATCAGTCATCCCTGTTTCCACGGTTCTTATTCCTGAAAAAAAAAAAGGAGAAGAAGGATCTGCCAATGCAGCTGCCGCGAATCTACCTCATAAACATGAAACATAACGCAATTTATTCGCGCATATTTTCGCCGCCGCTCCCGCGGACGTTCCATCGCGGCTGGTTCCAGGCACTAATAGAAATTCATTGAAACGCGTATGCAAACGTTTGTATTCATCGGGATACACGCACGCGAACGACGGTGCCTTGGCGATGCATCAGGCAGATCTGCATCAGAGATAACGCCGAGGGAAGAGAATGCCCCTGGATGCTGCAACCCGGCAGCGAATCGTGGAATGCGCGTCTCGATAATGAAATTACCTGTCTTTCTCTCGGTTTCTCTCTCCGTTTGCCTCCGTACAGAGTAATATCGATAATAAAATCCGGTCGCGGAGCACGTACCTACCTATACACGCGCGCGGGCGTAGGTATTCATGCGCCTGGTCGTGAGTAAGTCGCGAGAGCGGAAATGCATCAATTTATATCGTTGAACGGGCAATTACTGGCAGTTAGTAACGCTCCATTGTCGCGGATTGATGGAAATCGCGGAACGGTATGCGTCGCTGAGCATTACGTTTTGCCTCGACGGTGCGGGGGCTGGTTCTTCATCTGGCATGCTGCGGTTCCGTTTAGTGGCGACGAGTATCTTTAATTTCTCGAGCACATGGGGGAAACGAGCAGTTTGATGTTGATATAAATTATTTGAAGCACTATAACTCCGGATATAACCAATATTTTTGCATACAATCTTTTTTTTTCATATTCTTTAAAGATTGACAAATAAAGCTGCAAAGCTGGAAGTAAATATATTTAATAGTTTTGTTTTAACAAAATTTCCAAAGTTCGCATCATTTTTCGTCTGTGAAGGTAGGGAGACCCCTTAATAGAAATAGTTTGTGAGGTATATGAAACATTTAATCACTGAATTAATTAATGGGATTAAATTAGATTGTGTAGATCAATTTTGGTGATAACTTATATTTTATATTAATCTCCTATGTATCGATAAATAATACTTGTTTAGACGATTGTATCTGTACATAATTCATAGTCATTCGTTCCTATTTCGCACGGAGTGCGTCGGGTTTGAGAATTAGGTCCGTTCAAACGGGAATTAATTTAGAAGTTGGAATTGCAATTTCGTTAGGGGGAAGAAGAGGCAGATAGAATCAATTGCAGCTTGCAACTGACAGAATCGAAATTCGCGAAGCATCCTTCTCGTAGCAGCCACGCTGGATTCTCATTAACAAGACGTATCGCGGAGCTGGGCTCGAGTAAATCAATTGAATAGTAATTAACTGGCATTGCCAAGCCTGTCTTCCTCCCTCTGTTCCTCTTGCCGTGCCAGCGCGAGCTTCGAACGCAATGTCCAACACGGATAATGAACGGATTTCGATGGAATCATATGCCCCGAATTCTGATTCCGTCTCACCCATCGTCGATTGTCGCCCGTTAATCAGCAATTAATTGTAACGCTGGCAACGCAGCTACACCTCCAGTTACCGTCGCCGTTTCGATTAATCGATGATTACCGCGATACAATTCGAATTCAGAACATTGCATTACGAGACCCATAATCACAGTTACTTTCTCCATCACCATTCACATTTCAGTTTTCAAATGCCAGCTTCGCCCTTTGGACTTAATATTAGGCACGCATAAAAAACACAGCCCTTAGATTTTGAAATTTAACAACGTACTTAAAAACAAAAAAAATCGACACTGGCAACTGGTGTCCTCTATAGAGGAGCCAATAGGACAAGAGCTCGGCTCAGAAAGAAGAACAGCCCACTTCCGTTTCTTCTGCGGACGTGCAACGTCCTCCTTTTTTTTCTGTAAGCACGTGTAACTTCGTCCATCCTTCTTGCACTCGCCTACGATTTAGTTTCTCCTTTTTTACACGTCTGACCCCAGGTCACCCTTTTCCTAGAGCTACTTGTTCACACCTTCTTTTTATCTTGGTCTATCGAGCGCCGACGGTAAAGAAGCCGCTGCGCCTGGGGCTATGGCTCCCCTTGTTTACTTAAGCGCGTGTACAACTGCCTTGGTTTTTTCGCAAGGATGTACGGATGTCTTCCTTGCACTCGTTTACTCCGTCCTTCTTATACTCGTCTAAGCCTATGTTCCCCTTTTTTCTGTAGCTGAATGTTCACACCCTTTTTGTTCGCTCGCCTGGGCTCACCTCGTTCTTCTTCGCCGTGCGCAAGCAACTCGGTTCGTCCGACTCGCATGCACGCACATCTTCGTTTGCCTTCATCGCATACGTCCACAATTTCGCTAGTCTTTTTTTACGCGTACGCGATTCTTCTTTAGATTTGATCAACTTCAGACCTAATGAAAGGCTGAACCTTTTCTCGCGGCGAAATTAATATCGAAAATCAGCACCCCTTGCGAGGGAAGAAAAATCTGTGATCGGATAAAAGTGTGGCTAGGTATGTCGAGCCACTCCTCTACTTTATCTTTGCCTTTTTGCTGCGCGGGTTATAAAAACACCATAGACGTTTGCTTTTGTCCTGACGCTGCCTCTGGCCCAGCTCGAGAGCGATGAATAATAAAAGCACTTCACCGCATTACGTGCAAGCTCCTCTCTCTCACTCTCTCTCTCCCTCTCTCTCTCGTCCCGCAACAACGGGATCCCAGCGAATCTGCATAATTTTGGATCAGCATTTTCGCCCTCCTGGAAAGTGGATTTTTGTTCGAGTTCCGTTGGTTTTCCGAGCCGTTCGTTATTCGATTGACTTGGCATTTTGTTAGAAATTGTTTGATGAAGGCAGGGAAAAATGTGGATTTCGAAATCGGAGGGAGAAGCTTTTGAGGCGTATTCAACAGACTACTCGACAATGAAACCTCATTATTAGAGTAAAATCTCTGTGAACATTAGTTAGTTAAAATAAGCCATCAGATAAAGATTGTTGGTAAAGATAGTAAGTAAAAATTACAACTTCTGAAGGCTTGTATCTTTTATAAAAATTTGCAACCAGCAAAGTCATGACTTAAACCCCCCCTAATTTCACGTGGACTACGTTATATTTCAGTTTCATCAAAATCCGCAAGCTAGAAAGCAGAACATCATCGATCTCACGTAGAATGACTCGTACGTATCTTCTTCAAAGTTCTAGCCATGCCCCCTCGATTCGTGCGCGCTGCATAAAAATGGCACTCGCTAAAAATTGAAACGCCAGCGTTCGTTTCTGGGGCGGGCGGGAAAAATTAAACGGGCGGTAGTAACGATATAATTCGAGGAGCAATTTGCGGAATCACGAGTTCCTGCGCTCGTGATTGCAGCTCGAAAGGCTGGCTTCATATTGCCGGGATCGGCGTCATAATCTAAGCGAAACCGGAGTGCAAGTCCCCGAAGGTACAGCCACGATACGAAAGGGCACCGCCGTGACCCCGCGCAATTAACCCTCGATCAGCATTTTCGAGCCGGAGTCGGATCGACTCCATCCACGGTCTGCAATTTGCAGCTTAACAATTATCACTCGGTAGCCGTGCGCTCGGCGAGCAACAGTTGCGTTCCTCAACTAGCTGCGTACGTAATTATCCTTTCACACCAATCTCGCCATCCCCCCTGTAACGTCATTTCTAGACACTGCTGCTTCATTACTCCTAGAGTACATCATCCATGTCCTATACCTTTTAAAACGCGCACGTCTGCGAATTAAGTAAACGATCAACTCATATAAACTTCGGATATCCTTTGCATAATCGACCAAACTTCTTTTAAAATGTAACACGAGTTGTAAATGTTCAACTTGTCGCGCACCACTTAATAATACACCCTACTACCCTGTTCAAGTCATCTCAACGTAACCCCGCCAAAGTACATCGTGATTTACCATGCCCGAGCAAAAAACTGTCCTGTCACTGCAGAATCGTCGTGCCCTTTCCCCTAATTACATTCACCGAACTGCACCATACCATTTAATTGCCACGACCAGCAAGGATCGCTCGGCCATGGCTCGCCCTATTCCCGGAAGACTAATTTCGTCCGGGTGGTCTCTTAGAGTCAAGTCTTAATTATATCGACGCAGTTGGCCGGGCATACACAGAGGCAGTCGGGTCACGATTACTCGGATATGCAGGGGGAAAGGGATATATAGAGAGAGAGAGAGAGAGAGACGCGATGCACGGACGAGACATGATTGGAAACTGCGGTCCGCCATTGTGATCCCATTTACGTGGTATTAGTACGGTGTCAGGCTGCAACGGCGTGCGAAATTAATCTCGGCCGGCGACAGAACCGGCGCTCCTCTCTGTCCGTGGGGACAATCTCTGCTTCTACCGCTTCTACCCGGCTGTAACAATGCGCCACAGGTTACCAGGAGTTTGGAATCCCGCTATGAATTCCCGCCCACGCGCGGATTAGATTTACACCGTCGACAAACGCTCCCGCGACTCCTCCCGCCCCGGACGCCGCCGAGACTTCCTGATTTTTCAAATCGCCAGCCACCCCCGTCCTATGTACGTTTTCATCGGGGATTCCAGACACCTCTTGTCCAGGGGCGACGCTTTTCGCAGCGTATATTTTCAGATTAACGCGTCCATTTCACCTCCGACCTGCGAGCTAGCGGGCGACCAATTTCAAAGGGCATTGAAGCTCTTGGGTACGTTGATTGTTAAGGTAGTTTTTTGGTAGTAGTGTTATTCGGGTAGCATTCGTATCTCCTGCTATCAGATTACGCTCTCTGAAATTGTTTTCGATATCGCCAATTGTTTCGAAGATATTCACGTGGATCGGTTTAGTTGGTCGTCTCTGCTGGGAGTGTTCCATTAGTTGAGCGATGTTGATGCAGCTATCGCAGTGGTAATTTTAGGCAACGCTACTGTTCAGATTTTAGTGGGTAATATAATGAATTCGTGGGTCTATTAATACAGTACTTGCGACGACCCGTTTGACCGTGCACTCGCGCGTTATTCTCAGTTCAGAATGCTTAGCGGAGCTAAGCGAGTTAAATTAGGACCGCTCATTCACTGGTACGAAGACCCGTGATCTTCAATGGAAGCATTCCCTTAGAATATTCTGAGTCACTTTGGGTTCGATTTATTCCCAAGTTTGCATGAATTTTGAATCGCAACCGGTGTTGAAGTTACCTACTCCTCGCTCTGGATCAATTCATCCCCAAAATTCAAGCATCATTTTTTTTTAAGAAGATCTCAACACCCAACTTCCTACGAATCACCTCAGCGCGGAAGCTGAGCCTCAGCTTCTGCCGATTGCGCGATGGAAAGCAGCAGCGAGATATCGATTTGCCTTTCAAAAATACCCGCAAGAAACGCAGAAAGTCCTCGCGGAGGATGCCTCGTATCCTGGACGCGCAAGAAGCTCCTTGGAAATCTCGTTTCTTTTTCGTCTCTGGTATTCCGCTCCAACAGCGACCCAGCCACCGCTCGCGAATAATGTATCGATACCTTATCTATTTATGCGACAGAGCTCGATGCCAATCTATCCCGCAGGGGAGCAGGGGCTTGAAACAGCCCGACGGGGAAGAAAGAGGCTGGTAATCGATTTCCCTGACGTGGAAAGGGAGCTCTGCCTGCCAGGCAAATCGTTTCCGTTCCTCGCTGTGTATCCGCGGAATCTTATTGGAGAGAGCAGCTCGCTGTCGCTGCAGCGTCGGGCACGCTCAACTTTCCTCGACCAGAATCCCCTTCAGTGCATAATATTTGTCGACCAGGGAGGGAAACGATCGGATCGTCTGGAAACGGGAGACGAGCCCGCTCGGAAAGGCAGCGTGAATACGTTCGCATTTTTGCGACTCTGAGAGCCGCGATCAGACAGAATCGTTGGCTGCATCCTCGAAACCTCGTGATCCTTTGATTGCGTTCCATTGTTTGCTGGAGGCTCCGCTATACGTGGCTTCGATCGGTCTCATCGAAGCATGGTGGAAAGGAAATGGGACGCGAATATTCTGTCAGAGTATTCGTGGCAGAGTTTAGGAACCTCTTTGTGGTAACGGAGAAGGATTGCGTTGGGGTATGCTGATTGCACGGGGTAATTTGTTCGGTCGTTTCGCAAGTACCTACTTCTTTAAAAAAAAAATGAATTTCCTTGCAAATCTTTTCAATTTTCAATAATAATGATCTCAATTAATATTGCTAAATACTTAAGCATTATGATACTAATTTCTGTTTTCAATTACATAAAAATAAATCAAATTCGCGTTACTGTTCAGGTACTGGGAGGTGGCCAGACACTGGTGCGTTTACCTTATATCCGAAACCTTCAAACATCTTGCGATCATAACACATTTCGCAAGAGATCACGCGTTACCACTATGTCAGCTGCACGATTCCTTGTCGCACTCGCTGCGGGACAGATCTTTTACGACGCGTCTTAATATCCGCCGAGCCAACACCCAACACTAGAACACTTGTGCGTATCATCCATTGCACCGAGTCGTAAACCTTACGATTTTTACGGTGCCAAGGATCGTTATCGGGATCGTAAAGGAATAGAACGAGTCCCGCGAGGGCCGCATTCGGAACTAGGGCACGATGGGTCGGATTAAGGATCGATCGCAGATCAAACTGGCGAGCGGAACGATCGGATCCGAGAAGCTTCGGAGCCAAGAGCACGTGCGAATTAAAGAGGCGAGTTGAGCGCCACTAGGACGACATTCCATGGTGCTGTTAGCCCCATCGTGTGCATCTATGGTGTGCATCCATGGTGTCCGTGCACGTGCAGCCAGGATTCCGCGTATGTACGCGAAACATAAATACGCGGGCGTATAAACGGATGCATATTTACCGCGATTGTTGGCCGCGATTCGATGCTGATAAACTCGCCAGCACTCGATGATATTACGCTCGAAATATCCGCGAAACGTTTTATGTTAATTCTCGACGTTAACGTCGCCGACTGTTGTACGTACTACCGCGAGCGCGGAGAGCTTAACGAGCGAAATTTTAAGAACACGCGTTTCGAGTTACCGCGATCGGTTCGGTTTCGATGAAAAATAGCCGAGCTCTTCCTTCGAGGCGGGAGTATCGTGTTTCGTTCGGTGGAAATGCGAGGGTGAAAAGTACGGGGCGAGTGCAGAATGGGACCACCGCGATTGCCTGTCCATTTCCCTCTGTATTTATGCTTTGAATTGAAATTTTACGCGCGCTCGTGTCATCGAAGTTTCGTAACGAAACGCGGGGTGGCCGGTGAATGGAATTCGACCTGTCCCGACGAAGATGAATAAGCATTGTAGCACAAAGCGAAATTAGCATCGGGGCTGTCGGTACGTGCGCAGGCCGCGCTCAGGTGTGTGCGTGTAAGTTCAAGGATAAATCATGCCTCGGAACCAGTTGTCTTTTATAATGCTTTCACAGTTTAACTCTCTCGCGGCGACCTTGGCAGCTGGTACAAAGTGGCCACTGAAGAGTATACGTTATTCATGAGGGCGATCTTTCAATATCAATAAAAATGCCCCTGCTGCTCTGTTCTCCATTGAGCGGGCTGCTCGGAAAAGAAACTTCTCCGGCGCGGCAGAGAGGCTCTTGCCATTTCCGTGAAAATCAAAGGGATTGAATTCGAAACAATAAATCCCGTACATTTTTTAATTACGCTCGCCGCTAGCGCGATCCGCCGTGCGCGATAATATCCGCTAATTAACAAGGGCGGAATCCCGGCAGAATTTTTCTTATAATTAGAGGCGGATTTCAACGCCGGGCGATAAGTGGAGTCCCAAGAAATTAAATTCTGCTTTCTCGTTTCGAGACGCTAATGAAACCAGTAATTTTCCGAAGTAACAGCAACCGTGCCGTTTTCTTCATTTTGCAGGATTGTTGCATTACTTGCCTTCACACCCGTCGGGCCGTTAATGAAAATATTTCCATCTATTTATCCCGGGGCTGAAGTAACACGCCGGACGCTTTCGCAGCGGGCAGGAATTCCTGAAGTTTTTCGCGCGTTAATTAGGCTCGCCACGTTCAGCAGTTTATCCAAGGGAAGAAGATAATGAGAAGTTGAACCGGCGGGATTATGTCCGCGGAGCAACTTTAATCACGGCCAGACCGAGCGCATTCAATTAGCGAGCCAGATATTTAGCCGGCTCGGATTAGAAGTTGAGCGTTTATACGTGGACGCTGTTAAGTGCTCCTGAAAGTGAGTTACACCGAGTGCAGCATGACTCAGCTTCTCTTTTAGATCGTAAAAGCTTCTCTCTTTGGAGTAAACGGAGATTTTATCGCCGACGCTCCCCTTCTTCTTGTGCCTCGCAGCTCGTACATTTAATTGAAATCCAAATCTTCGCGCGCATCGTAATGAATCCGGCGTACCTCTTAAACCTGTAGTAGTAACATCTGCCGAATGCGAACGGTGCATTTATTTAACTGGCGCGAAGAGGAATACGACTGTAGAAGGTGGTGGGATATCGAGAAAGTAGGAAAAAAATACAAAGTGATTTTAATTGCCGGATCAATGTTTTATTCACTTTGAATGCCACAATGTTCCTCGTAAATCAGTGCTGTTTTAATGCGCCAAATTATTCCGCGCAACACTTATGCGGCCTAGGGGTAGCCTCACGAGTCATACATTAAAGATATTCTCGTATATTGTATAATACATCAGGTGGAAATCTTCTTTCGCCGAATGATTTGCTGCGCGCAGTTAGGCTCCACTCGTCAAAAGCGAGTCGCCGCGGGAAAACATGATTCACCGTGGATTCACAAAAGAAATCCAACCTCTTCCTGCCTTTCTCTCTCTCTCTCGATACGTTCGGCCAGCCTTGCCCTCGTCTTTTTCTACCCTCGCCCGAAGACTGGTTTTGCACGCTCTGCCAGCCAATGGACTCTCGATTTCGAAGGGAGACCGGCCGAGAAGCAGAACCAGCCACCCAACAACTGCCACTTGTTACGAGCGTGCGGTGTCACGTGCAGAAGGGCAAGAATGACCTGGTGCCATCAACGGTGACAGGCGTTCCGCGCAGTTTTCTGCAGCGCCTTCACTTGCGATTTTTTTTTTCAATTCCCGTCTGCCGCAGGATTTGTTAAGCGTTCAATGACCTTGTAACATTCGGCGTGCTGGGATTGTTAAATAAATGGAGTAGCGTGAACCTGGGAATAAAGATTATCTGTTAAGGGCACAACTGCCAGACTAATGCATTTACATTTTCTATTCTTTACGGGTTGCTTCGTTCTCGTTAAGGTAGCAATATTCCACTTTATATAGCTGAGACTTTGAACGTGTCTGAAAGCCAAGTTGCACATTTCTGTTTGTATACGTTTCTATACATCATTCATGAAGGTTTCTTGGTTCCGCTACTAATCTGCGAAGCCATTCCTGACTTATTGTTAGCCTGCGATGAAGGAAGGTCTCCTCCTGTAGGTGCGAGAACCGATTGGGATTACGTTTGGCTTCTCGTTTTACAAGGGAGTACTTGTGACAGCGGTTCTCAGATCACGTCGCTTGCATAATTCATCGCTGCTTCATAATCCTGCGATACGAGGAATATTCTTTGTAAACCAGTGTACCTTTCCATCAAAGAGGGGCGACAAACATGGTCGAACGGGCAATGCCCGATCGAGGAGTGATGGGTTTTCGTAGCCAGGACATATATAAACGCGTGCAAGCGCGATGGGAACATACAGAGCCGCGGTTAAACACGCGCAAACACCGAACCAGAACAGACGGAAACTCCGCCTTGGGGTACATATAAGTGTACTCGAGCGGTTAGTTAGGCTCCTTCGCCATAAAATTCTCCTCCCTCTTCAACAATCCTTTTCATCCCCCTCTGTTCGGCCCCTTTATACTCTCTACTCTCCTTTCTTTCCCTCTTCCTCTCCTTTTCACATCGTTTGCTTCGTACTCCCGTGGTATTCACCCCCTTTTTCAGCTTCACCGCCATTCTCTTCTTCGCCGTTTCCCTCAGCCTAGTCCTCGTTCCTTCCTCCGCCGGTTCTCGAGCTCTTTTTGCCCAACACTCAAACGGCTGCTATATCTTGCGTGACTCAAGGTCACCGATTCATGCAGCATGCACCAATGCAATCGCGTAGTCGACTCATTGTCCACAGAAATACCCGTATGCGCGTGCAAACCGAAAATTGCCTTCACAAGAAAACGCACAATGTTGCAAATCGGGATTGTGGTTCGCGAACGCTCGGGTTTCATTTGCAACAATGTTTAAAAAAATTTGCCAGTTGCAACTTTGTTACGTTTTCGCGGGACGCTGAATAACTTACCTGAATACTTGCGATGTTGTGCACGATCGCTAAATGATTGATTAGTAAGTTGAGTGGAGTACATGAGTAGTATGAAGTGTGATGTGTGATGTATTGTGTGATATGTGACATGTAGTGTGGGACAGGCATAGTATAGAAATGGTGCAAGGAAACCTACATTAAACCGGAGAGGGAGTAATGCAAGAATAGCGTGAAAATAGTGTAAAAATCATGTAGAAACAATGTAGAAATGTTGCAGTAACAATTTGGTAATAGCATAGATATTTTGATGAAATTGTGTGGGAAATGTGAAAAATTTGGCAGATGTGGTAATTAAGAAGGCACTGGAAAGTGTATAAAATGTGATGTGGGATATATCAAGACGATATGCATAGGAATGTTGTGTAGAATACCTGAAATTTAACGGACACATGGAGCATGCAAACTATGTGTAAGTCGAAGGAAGAGTACATAGGAAGAATGTGGGAAATGTGGAGAAAGTGTAATGCGTACGCTACACGGAATGTACACGTGAGAAATGCAGGTAATTGAATGTGTGCATTACTGAATGTTTCTCTTGGAGGGCGAAAATAAACTCGAGGATACTCACCTACGTTGCAGGCGCATCAGACCGCCTAAAAAGTCTTGCCAGGCTTTAGATGGCATTTCTGTCACCTCACCGCTAATCAGTGTTAAATCATTTTGGAAAGTATGTACTACCTTACGTATCCCCCTCCCAAAGAAGTTAGCAGCCTCTGTTCCGCCATGAAAAACGCGTCGACGAACAATCACAGGAGAAGCGAAAAGCGTCACGAATCAGAGGCCATAGTGCACAGACATTTTATTAGATTCATCACGCCCTCGTAATTCTTCACGAAGCCGTTGTTGGCTCGACGCCGTGCCAAATAAATCAACCGGTTAGGAAAGGTTATGCTCGTCGCGGTGCAGTCTGCTGGCGTGCAGTTTAAATGTCATTATAATGGCTCCGCTTGTAAAATACAGTCGGAAACCGGCGACAAGTACTGGGACATGTCTTCCACGATCTCGCGGTGATTCCAGCACCTCGATTGTCGCTCCTGGTTCGCCATTCGCGATCAAAATTATTCTCCACTCGAAGTCAGGACACTTTCTTTGCTGCACAAAGTAAACCATTACCAACAACTGCAGCAGTGACGCGCAATCTTTACACCCCATAATGCAGCATACCTACATAGTAGGCTAACGAATAAGCATAAAACGTTCGACAGGATCGTTTAAACGAGCGTTTCCCTCTCGAAGGGAAGCTTCCTCGCCTCCCGAGCACAGCGTTACCGTCGAACCGTTTAATGGCCAGCAAGATAGGCAGACTGTTATAATTTACATTAAACCATCGCCACGAGCAAACTAAACAACGCATTAATTCCCGGCCGCTATCTTATCTAAGCGTCTAACGAGTCCTACTTGTTAAGTTGAGAAAACGTTTCGCCCGTTGAATTGTAGTAGGTCGGCTCGGTTTATCGGCGGATATCGTTTCCGATTATGCTAATAGTCGGACGCCTTGTATCCCGACTGGTTAAACGACGACGTGTCCGCGGGACTGCGACAGTTACGTTATTTGTTTGCGCTCGTTTGCATCGCGGACAGCGTGTCGTGTCGTTTATCCGCGCCCCCTTATCTTTCTTCCCTTCATAAAGGCAATTCCTCGCCCGGGACCTTCCTCCGAACGGTTTAATATTCCCCGCTGCGCGCTTCTTTTTCCCTGGCCGCTTTCGAGCGGTGGTCATGCGACCGGCACCGTGTCGGACACAGAGTTAAACATGGGAAATTACCGCAGCGCTTATTTAAGCGTTAATATTTAAGCGGGGAAAATTTATGGCCCTCATCTATATTCATACGCGAGGCGTGCGAAGACACGAGGTTAATCGACTTTAATGAGCCACGCGAATTCCGCTGATCCGATAATTGAACTGGTTTATCAGTTCCAACGAGCTTTGTCGCGCCTACTAACGACCCGCAGCTGATTCGATGCTGCCCGGATAAATTCCCGCCATGCTTCGTCCGAAGCTTCTTTAAATATAATTTACATCCGAACGGAGAATTGGAGATTTTGCAACAGGAATATCGAGGCGCTGGATCAGGGGGAAATTCAGGAAATAGTTTTTAATGACAAAACTCAAAGTATCCCAGAGAAAGACCCACAGTGTATTATATATAAACATTTGCGTTGAAGAGAACTAATTACTCTGTGTAGTGACTAATCAGTGCCTGAAACGTTCTAATCTCCCCCGCGTTATCCGCCACGCGATTAGGAGCAGCTCGATTTCCATATTAAACAAGTTCCACTGGAACAACACGCGGTGGAAGTAAAGCCAGTCGATCTTTCAAGCAGTTTCCAGGAAACGATCACGTCCGAACAGTGGTATATCTGGCCGGCAGCAGGGTCTATAAATTCCGGGGGGTGACAAGAGTGCCGCGTAATAGCGGCACGGAATTCATGGCGGTATAGAATCGGCTCGTTATTAGCGCGTTTGCACATAACTCGGATTCAGCGACGCGGACAGTGCTCCTGCACGGGAAGAGGACCCCCGGGAATATTTATGGGGCTCGGGATGCTGGAGAGACCTTCTTTTGTCGCGTTCAGGCTTGTCGAACGATCCCAGCATTTCGCGTCGCGATTGTGAACGGCGCGGCGTCGCGACGCGGGCTCATTTTCGCGTCGCTTATTCGGGGGCATTCCGTGAATCGCGCTCCCTGGGGCAGTCTTGCTCGCCGGGGACGAAATTAATTTTGATCAAACCCCCCGCAGCTTATTTGCATTTTGCGCGACACTCTGCTAAATGGTTAAACAATTCCTCTGAATGAAGATAGTGGGTGCTATTATCAGGGCTGGCAGGATTCCGCTTGGAAATACCTGCAACAGCTTTTATTTGCAGCGTGTGTCGCTGGAAAGGGGACGTTTGAGGGGATAGATAGGGAGGATTAGCTTCTCCTTGGTTGTTAATGATGCTAGACTCGAAAAAGCGAAGCATAAAAGGATAGAGTATGAGCGGCGAGATGTTCTGCGATGCAGCAGCTTTTCATTATCGTTGATATTTTATGGACTGCGTTTGTAAATGCAAGCGATGGGTCAATTTGCAACGGCTGAATTAATCCTGCTAAACACGACGACGCTTTATTATATTTAATGTTCCACGTTGTTCAAGCACAAATGGAGAGCGGATTGAGCAATCGCGCGCAGTTTGATGTTTAATAAAAGTATTTATAGCGCGCGAAATTGATCGCGGACTGGCCTCTGTGAGAGAAACACACGCGTCGAGAAGATTTTCACCATTTCACCATGCAG
The DNA here is from genome assembly GCA_944738655.2 of Andrena hattorfiana. NCBI lineage: Eukaryota > Metazoa > Arthropoda > Insecta > Hymenoptera > Andrenidae > Andrena > Andrena hattorfiana. Next base: position 2,006,936 of record OX122894.2, read on the forward strand.
TTGTCGATATAACGACAATTTACATTTACCAATTCGACGATAATTAATTCGGCGATACAGCTGTCGCGCTGGGGGGGTGCGTTTAATCTCTCTGCTACAGTATAAAATCGATCTTCATGAACAACAAGCGTTGCAGCAATTTCAAATATGTGTGCAACACGAAAACTTCCATATACCTTCATCCAATATATCTTCATAATAAATATAATTTTCTTTACTTCTTACGTAACCACTGACATAAATTCTCTGGTGGGCGGCAAACGAGTATAAGTCAAATTTTACTTCAAGCTTAAAGTTTCTTCTTTCTTCTTTTTTGTGAATCGAAGTTAAAAATAAAAGTTCCATATACCTCTCCAACTTTCACATCGAAAACTTAACACTGGACCTTACATAGCGCTTTAAATATTCCAAGTGTCTTCCTGCAAAATTAATAATTCTTACTTATACTCGTCTGCCCGCCACTAGAGATTTATTCCTTACACAAACCGTGCAATATAAACTACCCCTCCAAAGTACACAAGCAATTGACGAAAGAAAAAAATGCCGCGTTAAACAATCATAGTGTACACCCATCTTCGTCGAGATCTAATAATCGTGTTCGTTCAGTTGCAACTGAAATTCTTGACCGCTCCGGAAGCTGAGATCGAAAGTACCGCGCCATAGAATTCCAGTAAACCGCATGCGCGATACGCGCGCGGAATACGTTGATCGGCGGTTCGCCGAGACGAGCCCAGGCCTGGTTTCGCTCGTAAAATTCGGTTTATTAAATGCGGTTAATCGGCGAAGCCAAGGCACCGATAGCCGGCTCGCAGCGGCTCGCTAGCTCGCGCGTACGCGTCGAATATTTATGGCGGATGAAGCAGCCGTGAACCTTGCGCCGTGCCAGAACGCGCGCGCCCGCACGTCCGAGATTCTGGTTTGTTTCGCTCGGTGGCTGGGAATCCAAGGCCGTGGCCCGGCGTATCGGGCGATGAATCCGCGCTTCGATCAGCCATTAATCTCGGCGGGGGAGGGGGAGGGGAGAGAGGCAATAACCGCGATGCCTCATCGAAAGCCGAGGGGGGGCAAGGGACGAGGCTGATTTGTCACGGATAACTAGAAGACTTCCCAGCGATGCACGTGCCTCCGTTGCTTATTAATATCGATGGATCGACGCGGAACACCGGCCAGGCTAATTGTCCGCCGTTTAACATCAATCATCCACGGGCCCTTCGCTCGCTCGCCACAATAGGAGACAGTGATCATTGAGGCCGCCGCTAATCGCGCAACACAAAACTTCCCTCCTTCGAGGAACGGAGCCGTTTCCGCGGAATACACGCGCGCCCCCCGCGCGTAATTAATCTTGTCGTTCGAGGATGATACTGCGCGAACGATGAATAAGTCATTCGGTTAGTTCCACGAGCCTGGTAGCCGTCTGCCGTTGAATAGGAGTCGATCCTCCAATATCCGTAATTCAGTCACGCCGATGGTCCCGTCTCGAGACAATAACGATCGACAGGGGATCGACGGAAAAAGTCTTCTTCACGTTCCGAGCTCTGCTCTAGAGAAGTCGCGGAGGATCGAGGCGATATTGCTCGCGATGAGAACCCCTGATCGTCAGCGAGCGAGATTCCGCGCAGGAGGCACGGTTTGGTACGGTTTGCCATGGTATGCCGTGGTGTAGCTCAACGGTGTCTCGGTATCTCCTCGTCCGCGTACTGTGCACGACGAATAAAACGCGGATTCAGAAGGCGCGGAGGGGGAGCGGGCGAGGAAGGTGGCCGCGCACAAAGACAGAACGAAAGAGAAGGGCAACACAGTGACCGTCCGGTTCATGCCTCAAGACCCGTGCTCCCTTTCCTCGCCCTCCCCCGTCCCCCGCGGCCCTTCCAGCATCCCCCTCTCGTAATAAAACGATCCCCCTCGACCAATTTACGCCTTCGAGAACCACGGTGCCGCGGGATGGCTCTCTAGCAGCCGGTTCATAGCCGATAACTCCATTCCGACGCTGGGTCACGACTTCGTGGTACTGTTCACGGCCTCGGCTTCTTCCCCTCGTTTTCTCACCCCTCCCCCTTTCCGCCCCCGCCGTTCGTGGCTTCTTTACGCGGCCCTCTGTCTCTAATTGCGCTCGTCCCGCCGGGCGTGCATCGCCCATATTTACGCGGGCCGTACTTCAGCCCCCGATGTCCCTTCGTGGCACGAGCCAATCGTCCCTTTCCCTGCGATTGCTCGTTAATCAAATTATTTCGCTCCTGAATGGGAATATAGGCTGGATTAGAAATCGCGTTTAGGGCCAGGTTTAGAACGAGTGGCGTCTATTTTAATCACAAGAATCCCCTGTCGCGCCGAGGCGAGCGCGGCCGCGTCTCGAAAATAATCGAACGGCAAAAAGCTCGTTATAATTTTAACTTTGGCTGTCAAGCTGGCGCGGAGGGAGCCTTGGACCGGTCGGTCTCGCCTCTCTGCCGCGCGGGGATAAATTTGACGTTTCGATGGGAGCAGTTGTCCCGCGAGTTGTTCGAACCGCGACGGGATCGCAGTCGGCCTTCAAGGTCCGCGCAATTATTGGCCTTTATAGATGTGTCGGGCGGATATTTACCGCGCCGTTTGTCTCGGCCTGGGCGCGCTGCGTAAAGCTCCCGGCCCCCGGCCTGTTGCAAATAATCGGCGCGGCGGAAAACCTCGACGTGCCTGACGCTTTATCGACCTACTCCACGTGATTTTTCAGCCGCCGCGCGGAGGCGGAATTTATTCGCGCGACGAGGGAGCCCGCTCGTCGCCTCGCGTACTCTAGAATTTCAATTTTTCTGATTCGATCGAGTGGTATTCGATTTCCCCGGGAGCTTCGGCCCGTGTAACTGTCGGCGACCGTCGTGCATCTTCCGGCGAGTGGTATTAATTCTCAAGATCGTATCGCGCGCATTCATCGCCCCGCGCACTCCAGAATCTCGCCGATTCCACCGAGCGGTGTTATTCTGCAAGCTTTATCCTCGCGCAATTATTCATGGACGCTGCGCGCGTTGCATTAAATGGCATTATGCATACGCCGGATGAATGTTTAACGTGGACTTCACACGTGCGGGCGTTTTCGCGGCAATTAAATCTATCATTAGTTAATGGTGCGAACTTGCTGTCTTCAATGAAGATTTCGTAGATCGTGATGCGTTTTAAAATTCACGCGCTACGTGTAACACGTTGAGGCTTTTAAATACCGAACACTTGCGCGATAATGGTATTTTAATAACCAATCCTTCATGGAAGCATAATACAAGCTTTAACAGACTCCCCTGTAATTACCTCGATTCCCCTCCGATATTTCAAGCAACGACCGTGCTGAATTTCTGCTTTTAAAAGCTCTCGCGCCGACGGCACCACGGTCGACGTTTTTGCAACAGACGGGCGGCACGACGCTGCATCGTTGCTTGTAAAACGGCACGATAAAAACGTAAGGGTCAGCGACGTGGCCCCTGGAAAATAACGATTTGACTTCGCCTCTGCGAGAAGCCCTGCCCGCTCCTATCCGCGGCCGGTCGTGGAGAATAAAACTATAAAAATTTTTTGCACACTGCGCGCAGGCCGAACAATTACTAAAGCACGTACAAAGCGGTTTTTACGAGAGCCTGGCTAGCTGCTCTCCGCTTCTAGCCGAGCGGTAACGTTAACGCTGAAACAGCCGGTACACCGGCACCCGTCGTAATCGTAATATAGATCGTACGGGGCGCCGTGCTTCCAAGTATTCTATAAAGTCGGCTAACTGCCCGGTTAAAGGTTTCCGTGCAAACGACGCGGGGTAAATTGATCTTGGAACGATCCCACTCCCCGAGGCGCAAGATGAACGCGTTGGGCTTTGATACTTCTGCGTTTCACTCGTGTTACGCTGCTCGCAGTTTAGTGGGACAGGATGGGATGACATTAGATGTCTCAGATACTTCGCGGATCCTCTGAATTCCTTCTCCCGTGGTAAATATGGAAGTTTGATGCAAGAATTTGATTAGGAAATGCTGGAAAGTATTTGCTTTATCCTAGGAAGGTGTTAATAATTGGCGATGTTTTTGTGCCGAAGGTAATTGAGCGGCAGGGCAATTGTGGTTCTCGTGTATTGCCAAATGCTCGTAGATTCCGTAATGGTGGGGGTTTGCTTGTGGCGAAGTTGGTTCATTGAATTTCGAAGCTGTAAGTTTGTAATAATTACGGTTGCGTGGTTAAGGAAATCAATAGTAAAGGGTAATTACCGTAATTAAGGGAACGTGAGATCCATCGTGATCGCTGGAAACAAAGTGGATAGTTGTGCGAGCGCTTTCCGATAAGATCGTTACGAAATGAATGTGTACGGTGTATCTTTACGGCGGTAATAATTTTAACTGAAAAAATGCAATGTAAAATAATGCAGGTATAATGAATGAGGATTCTGCAAAAGTATTCATGACTCTCGACAGGGAAGTGCAGCAATTAGTTCCATTTAATATAATTGAATTTCAGCTCCATTAAATATAAAATCGACCCATTATCGCGCATTTTTAGCCACGTGAAACTCGTGCTAGTGGTTCCAGTCCGTTGATGACCTAACAAAGAAGTCGGGTTTTCTCAGGAACACATTATCGTCACGTTCTAACAATAGCTGCTTTCAGTTTCATAGAGAATTCATGTGCAGAGGCAATTAATGTTATCGTGTTTCCAGATAATCATTCCAACGCTTGCGAAAACAGCTCTCCAAGAATTCTAGAAAGCTACTGATCGATAAAGCCAGCCGTCTTACACGCCACTAAAACTCAAATTTATTAGTTCGCGAGAACGAATTATGTCCGAAAGCAATTACATTATTTCCCGCTTATTCCCAATAACCGTTCTCGTGCAAAATAATTTGAAGCAGATCTACTTTATGTAAAATTCCATCAACGCTTAATCTATATTTAAACCGCCTCCCCAGGTTTCAAAGCTAATCCAGTGTATGAAAAAACTGAGGCAGAAAATAAAAGTAAAATCCATCGGGAATTCCTCTTGAAGCCTTTCGCGGACCTCGAAGCATGCATCGAAGAACTCTGTTTCGGCGTGTCTCGGCTCGAGCGACTTCTTGCGGCCAGCTTTCGATCGCCACGAGATCGTCCGATTGATCGCAAACCTACAAATGCTCGTGTCGCCTCGGCTGCCATAACTGGCAGAAAAACTCGTCGATACTCGCGGCGCTCGCGGTTTCCTTCGAAGCCGGAGCGAAAGACGATTTTATCTGTCTCTGGCAGCAACTAATACCGGTTTTTCGGCCACACGGGGTGGCGGCGGATTTCTTGCCAATCAGCGGTCCCTCCAAGGGTGCGCCTTTTATTCGGAATCGATTAAATCGTCGGGATAAATAAACCATGCCCAAGGTTGCTTTTTAATTCGCGTTACGACGTCGGAGGGAAAGGATGCTTCCAGTTATTATAGTTGGAACAAAATCAACTGACCGCTCAAGGCCACCGAGAGGCTATTCCTCCACCATGTTTGGCTAACCTCGCTGCTTGGCGCATTTATGGTGAAGGGATAGCCTCATAATGGCCTTAAACGACCGCTACGCCAAAGCTGACGGAAAATTAATTACGATTTTAGTAACAAGCACACCCAACTTTTACTGTAGCATAATAAAATGCTCGTGTATTAGGAAAGGGGATTGTTTAAAGATTTGTGGCTACCAAAGTAGATCTCTCTGTCTTAAATACTTATTTCTACGAAAATTCTTCTTGAAATCGTATGTTGGAATTTATTTTAACATCGAGATGAGCTGATATGATGGAGGGAATTTATAGAGTGACGTATTTTATGAGAACTGTTCAGGATAAAGGATGAAACATTTAGATTTGTATAGGTGTGAAATGGGATCTACTGGTTTCGCGAATTCATGGTACACCCGGTATACAGAGAAATATGTGCGCTGTGTTTCGCATAGCCGCTGGAAGATTTAATCGTCGAGTATCGGCGCGGAATAGTTACACAATTGCTGGCATCCCGGCAACCGTATAGAGTCACGTGTGTCGGTTTATACGAGGAGATCTGCGTTTTTGCCATCGTGCTGCAGTCCGTTCTGTCCGTTCCTCTTCTTGCTCGTCTCATATTGACCGATTGAACGATCCTCGGAAGTTCCACCGGCGATCGGTAATTGATTTTAGGTTTAATTGAATACAGGACTAGCGCGTTCCTGCCGGCCATGATTTATAGTAATAATGGCACTTCTTGTCCACCGCCAGAGTACTATTCCAATGAATTATATCGACCGCGTCAGTCTACGAGACGCGATAAATTAGGGGCAGTTCTTTGATGGGGGAACCGCGACTTCAACGATTTCGAATTAAATTAACGACGAAGGCTGTTGATTGTTGAGAAAAATAATTACGCCCCATATCTGCAAGCATTTTATAGCAACTTTAGAAACTAAATATAACCTTAATCTTGCAAGCTACGAATCTAGAAACCGAGAAACCAGCAGCAATCACTAATCAAGCAAGAAATCACGAGTCACTGCCCATCGACACGAGTACATTCTGCAAATAAACCTCAGCGCTCGCGCAACATCCCCACCATCTTCCACAAAGATAAACATACCAGCTGACCAAGCCCGATCACTTTCCACGCATCAGATCGCTCGCTTATTCCGTTGCGTCAATTACGAATGTTTCTCCTAATCACAGCGGAGATCATTGCAACTTGTATGCCCGCGGAGCCATCACGCCTATCATCCAGCTTTAATCATGCACCGATGAGAATCCGTATCACGGACAGTCCCGCTAAACAGCCCCATAAAAACTGCTGGCAGAGAGATCCCACGCTATCCTCTAGCTGGCCTAACGATCGCACGAACTCGCGCCGATCGCGCGCGCGCACACAGGGAACGCTGGCAACGGGGCACACTCATAGTTACTGGAAGATTTAATCGTCGAGCATCGGCTCGGAATACTTACATAATTGCTGGCGTCCCGTAACCGGTATGGACTCACGTGCGTTGCTTTACGACGATTTATGTTTTTGCCACGCAGCCAACTATCTCGTGACCCTCGCCTTCTCTCTCCGGCCTGTCGGCGAGGCCCGTCTGCCTCGCTCTCTCTCCCGTCCACGTGATTAGACGGTCGCACGGAAGCGACGTACACGTCGGTAATTGATTTTAGATTTAATTTAATTAAGCGCCGATGCGCCGGCTTTCAGCGCGTTCGCCTGGCTTTTAGCGTCCGTCTCGAGTCTTATTGCGTCCGACTCGCCGCGGAATTCGTAATCGCGTTGGGATGTCATAAAACTGTTTGCAGTGAGGTCCGCGACGAGCACGGCTCGTATTTTTCCCGAGACGAACGCGCGCAAATTGCCCGAGAAGATTGTTCGCTCGAGCCGCGTCGAATTTCCCTGATCGCGGGCAGGCTCGTCACTTTTATCTTAATCGCGCAGAGATGTCAGCGGGCTCTAGTTTCCATCGACGGACGCGTCGATGACTATTTCAAAGCTGTAGTTTGGTAATTAGCCACGGACTTTTCCTTTGGCTGGCGGAACTTGCAGATTTTTGGGCGTGGAAATTTTTGCTTTTGGAAAGTTTTGGTTTAACGCGAAGTACTCACTTGAGTTTGCAACGACGAGTGATAATTTGACTGATAACTTGACAACGGGCTGTTAGTTTGTGAATAAGCGTGTCGGACTGGACGAATTTGTGTCTTGAAATAGAAAATGAGTGTACTTTGAATTAATCTTTGGTTAAGATAGTAGTCTGAGTAATTTTTGTTTAAAAGTGTTTTTAAAATAACGCTGATATGAAATGTTGCATGGCGATATAGCTCACGGTAGTCATTAGTCGCGTCTGATCATAGACGGACTCTTTTCACTCGCTCGTGCATATTTTATTTCTCTCTCTCATTTAGAACATACTACTTAATAGCTTAGACAGGTTTATATCTTTCTTTGTATCGTCTAAGATATGTGTTATTTTGAAAACTGTTTCAATTCAGGATTTCAATTTGCACCACTAATTTATGTGAAATTAGATAAATATATCCACATCGATAATATAGAAGAACACAGGATCCATAAGAAACACGTAAAGACGTTTTACAAAATTGACGAAGGCTATAGCTTTATATGACGAGGAGAATGCCTTGCAATTGATAACACGCTGCCCAAGCAAAGTTTGCCTATGACAAGGGCCGATCCTAAACACGGAAGCTAAAAGGAAAAATACGAATGAATAGACAAACCTTCGCATCGATTTGGTTCACTGTATAACCGCGGACTGTGGATGCTCTTTGCCTCGGTGTAATAAGCCTAATGAATAATGCAGAGCCGTGGTATCAAAGAGGAAAAAGTAGCTTCAGAACCAGTGTATAGGAACAAGATATCGCCAAGAGGAAAATTACAATACCGACAGACTTACTTTTAAATAACAGCTTTCAATGGCAAAGCTGCTATCGCAGTGTCACTGAACACGACGCGTATGCGAATCCATTTCGCGATACAAAAAATTCCCCTTTTCCATTCATCTGTCTTTAACCATCTATAAATTTCAATACTTGCACAGTTTCACGTGTGATATTTCTTGCCTACTTGCGCAATCATTAGAAACATGTGAGTTCGGAGTTCATCATAAAAGTTTCAATCGTTTAGTGCATTCAATCAGAATTTTCTTAACCGACAGAATATTATCCAAAATTTTCAAAGCACAAACTGCTGTTAGCCAATGACAATAGCATTTCGTAAAGCGCGCACGTATGTGGAGGCACTTTTATTACGCTTGAACGCCAGGCATGCACTCCGTTAGAGGCGAACGTCTGCAAATTGCAACCTCGTCGTCGTTGGCTATTTATTTCGGGAGATTGTTCGATGTAACGCCGGCACATTAATTTTCAGAAACGATAGGCAAAACACACGTCTAGATCGCGGTAATGCCACAGCGCTGCGACAATAGCCCCAGCGCCGGCTGTATTATGCTCGGTTTTATCATTCGTATTACGCTGTCAGCGGATAAACCATATTGAGCCCGTTGCAGCGGCCAGAGGTGAGCCGTGCATTATCGTTCGCCCCATTATCGATTACTTCGACTTTCTGTCCGCATAGCCTCGCGACAGAGGCTACTTCCTACTGGCGGGTGAAATAGAAACGCGCGACGATGTGCATGCGTGAAACACAAAATTAACGCGACTCTTTCCTGGAAACAGTTCCACAAACAGTAGGATACAACCATTTCATTGAAGACGAAGTGTTAAGTTCCCATTTGGTTATAAGAAATGTACAATGTGTGACATAGAACACCTTGATTTTCGAAAGTGCCAATCTAAGTTGGAAATAATAGTGGAAAGTAATTTAGAAACTGCACTGCAAACAATATTTTATACTAACGAAGATCATACATTAATCATTCTCGGGGTATAAGTCATATCAAAGTTTATGGTTTCTATAGTTTAGACACAAGAGTGAGTTTGATTAAAGATTTAATTTATCGGGGATGTTTGGCCAAGAAAATTCCATGATTACTTGGAATAAAGTAACTCACTCTTTATCAGCATTGCACGTGACGCTAGCCCCACATCTTTCCCTTTATTCCATTCCCCCAGGAGAAAATTGTTTCCACCGTAAATGACTCTTTATAACGAACGGTCGCAAGGTCCCATAATTTAATTCTCAATTAAGACGCCATTCGCCCGGTGCTCCGATAATTACCCAGGCATAATTGATTATCGGAGAAACCCCCCGCGACATTTATATCACGGAGACGTCGTAGACAGCGTCCAACAGCGTGTCCATCGATATTTAATTCGCACCAGAAGCGACGCCAGCGGTATTTATACCCGTCGCGTTTTATAGTTAGCGTGCTCCGTTTCGCCGTTTCATCGCGGCCGTTAAATATTGCAATCAAGTGGAACAAGTCCACTCTAGTTTCTTGGATCGGTTCACACTGGATTATGCATCTGCCCCTTTGAGCACGCCGATGTTCCTACTCGGATATACACTTCGGCCGGTAATTTCTGCCACGTTCCATAAACCTTTCGCTATACGCTCCACATTTAGACTGTATCCGCTCGGAACTATACCCCCTGATCATCGGTGAGTTTCAAACTTTCCTCGGACTTGTAGAGGCACGAGAGTGCCGAGCCAGTCTCCCCGCCGGAACGATGAAAGAAGTTAATGGCCACCGCCTCGTTGGCGAGAACACCAGCCACCGGAGGCATACGTCGGCTGTAAAGGGCACACGTAAGGCGACAAACATCGGCCACGCTCGGAAATTGATTTTCCCCGCGACGTTTATCGTAAATCAATGCGGCGTTCCGGCCGCAGCGAGCTGCAAAAGTGTCCATAAAACGCGGGCGTTCAGCCAGATCAGATCGGCCGTGACGTAAAACGGGCTGCAGTCTCGACCGGGATACATTATATTTCTCGTTGCCAAAGCGGCTCGAAATAAGGGGCTGCCAGAGAGAGAGTGAATCATCCGCTGGCTCGATTCTATCGCGCTCGAAAACGCTCGCCGCGATTCATCGTCCCGGCTCGAAAATTGCCTGTCCGTTTGCATTTTCCTACGCGATCTACAACGTAGACTTCTATTAAAATCACCCCCCAGGAACTATTTTTCCGCGTTGCTTAAAAATAGAAGACATACGTCCCGCGGAAATATCGTTCTGAATGCCGTGGTAGCTTACAAAGTGGTTCGAGGACGTTTATAGATCCTCTGTCTATATTAAAACGCTATTCGAGATGCGAAACACTTCTATTTATTTCAATTTGGCTGGCGACAAATGCTCCGCGCTGTTGAAATAATCATTCTACAAAGAAGCACGTCATGTTTCAAGCAATGCCAAGTTCAGCTGATGAAAGAGCGAAGGGTGGATTATCGATCGTTGTTCGGGGAGAGCACGTTTCCCCGCGGAAAAACAACGAAACTGGGGGAAACTCGTTAGCATCGATTACCGATCCGTCGACTGGCTAACTATCGTGGGCAGATTGGTTTCCCAGGGACGCGGATTAATCCGCTGAAAATTCATCTGCAGAGATCGCCGGCTCTCTCCGTGGAAATTTCGATAAGGCAGTGAAGGAAATCTCTTTTCTAGAGGACAGACGCGGTCGTTTCTTCGGGGTTCGTTGAACGAGCTGGGGTGGAGGAGGAATAAAGGGAGGTGGGAAAATAGTAGGCAGGCGAGGAACCCTGCCATTTTTCCTTGGCCGTGCATGACTTACGGTCCGTATTATCGTTACGATCTCTTTTCTCCGGGCGGGAGGGGTGCGCGCCGTCGTTCGATAACGTCATGAAAGTGAACACCGCCTTGGCTCGGCCTTCTTTTATTGAATCCACGGGAAACCGCTCTTTTCTTTCGCTCGGTTTTACAAACGAGCCCCGGGGAAGCGACTCGGAACGAACCTATTACCATGCCACTCCACCCAGGGACGATTTTTATTGGAAGCTCGATAATTCCAGTGGCGATAAGTTCTTTTACATACATCATGGATTCAGCAGTAACGAGTTCCTTCTTGCGAACCGCTCCGATAATTCGATTATTGATTAACACATTTAGTGCCACGTGAGGCGGTACAATCTAACGTAAGATATCTAGTGACAAAATACAAGAAACAAATTATTCCTACATGAAATATAAAATCGTTAAATGAAATATAAAATCTCCCCTAACTAAAATTCTCAGTAGCGTTGTATTTTCCCTGTGCTTCTCAACTGAACAATTGTTTTGCCTCTGTAGACACGACTCTTTAATCTACGTTAACAAAAATTGTAAAGTTGAAGGGGAGTCGCGTTGGAGAAATCATGTTAGGTCGATCGACGGTTAAAGTCTCAATTTGCAAGGTGCGCACGTCGGTCGAGGGGAGGGAGAAGAGCAGCGAACTCGCGATAAATTCCAGGTACGAAAATTAATGTCGCAAAGACGTACAGCAGAAAGAGAGAAAAAGAAGGGGCGGTCGGTGGCGCGGCGGCTGCATCCCCTGTTCTACAACGGGGGTGAATACGCACTGCATACTGAGCGGAACATTACCCGACATTATAAATGAGAATCGTAAAATATTATGTCACGTCCTGCGTCCCCCGCTTTTTCTTCTCTCGCCGCCCCTCCCGTCGCCGCTGCTCTCCAACTTTTCCAGTTCAAGATGAAATTATCGCGACGCCCACACCTGCACCGATGAATTTTTAAGCACGCCCATGCGTCGTCGTAATTACGTCCCTTTTTTTTTTTTAAATTCGCTTTACTTCTCTCCCCGCCGCGCAGTAGAACCGAAAGTTTTAATCGACGGTTAGGTGACCTGTGGAAGTTATAAAATCGAATTAGCAGCATGGGTTGCGCGTTAATTGGCCGAAGGATCGCAGGCAAATTAGCCGTGGGTAATTTTGCATGTCAATATTCATTAATTAACTATCAATCACTGGCGATCGGGGGTAATAGGTCGGGCAACTTTATTCGAACGTTTGCCTCGGTTATTCCAAAGCGGATCGGTATATAATCATGGTTTTAATGGCGGTGATTTGATTGGTGATTAGTTGCCGATTGCTACGGTGTATTTAGTGATCACTGGCGTGTCGTTTTATTGCGCAGTTTATAAACGTTTCTACTTTATTACCGAGGTTAACGCGCATTTACTGCATCAATTGCTGCAATATATTTAAAACATATCCACATTAATTAGGTTTTTCTCAGTGTTCTTATGGCGCGTCCAATTACCGTAGCGAAACAATTTATCATTTCAATATCTCCTTGTGACAATCTCTAGCTTGAATGGTAGCTTCTACTCTCTCCACCACAGATGTAATTAACAACTTATAGTCTTAAATATATTCCGCTCCTACGACGGTTATCGCAAGCTTCGCGAGACTTACATCGAGCAATTGCACCCGAATTAATTCAAGAAAAGCAATCTGGCCAATACCATTTCAAGTAAAAAGTCTAAAATCGTAGAGCCCTTTTAGCAAGCAACAAAATCGACAAAAGTCCAGTTACCCACTGTTTAAATTCTCAAGCACGTCGCAGTGCACCACTTTCGACCGTTGAACTGATCGTAATTAACGCTTGCGACACGGCCACGACCCAAGGAAAATATTATGACACCCTTTCCTGTTTCCACTCACCCCGCCCGCCTCTCGGCCCCTCAGCACCGCGGATAAAATTACATCGCCCACGCGGGGACTTCTGAATTATGATCTCTATCGCGATTCCCGCGATTCTCTCGATTCTCTCGATTCTCTCTTTCTCCGATCCCGATACACGCACGGACAAACGCGCGCACACACACCTTGGGCCCGCAAAAATTTCGCCCCTGGCTTTCGTTCGTCCGGCGTTCCCCGATCGTTGCGATTCGCGACCAGGCCGAAGGCGGATAATTAACGAGCCGGGCCCACCGCCGCGGCGACGACGACCTTAAGAGTTTCCCGCTCGTCTCGCGCGATATTTATGTTATTCGTTAGCGTGCGCAATTTAGGCAGCCGGCGAAATTAATTGCACGCCGCGAGGACCATAAGTGGATGGCCAGGGAGGAGGGTAAGGCTCTCCGCCGGTCAATCAGCCAGGTGATACGTGCACCGGGAGGAAGAAAGAAGGTGATCCGTTGGCGTACGCGAAACGTGGGGTTGACTGTTCACCGGACGGGTTACTTATGGCTCGATAATTGGTATAATAAGTTGCGGGTGAGCTGGTTGCCAGCGGCTCGTTAGTCGTAATTCCTTTCGGCGGGAACGATTATTTATCGTCCGCGATCGCGATTGTATCATTGAAGCGAGCTTGGTAGCTGTTATTGATAGCCTTCTCGCTGGATGCAAATGGTGGTCGCCCGGCCGCGCGTAAAACAGAGGAAAAAAGGCCGCGAAATTGCCGATCGATTGGCGTCCACCGACGACCGAGCGACAGCGTTTAATTATTTTTAGAGATTCAGGATAAATTTGATGGCGCGGATGATCGACCGCGGGACCATTAATCGCGCTCAACTCGGTTATAATAATTTCTCGGCGATCGTCTCGCGACGTTTTGGCCATTCTGATGAACCGACGCGGTGTCCCTCCTTTACCCACGCTTTCATCTCGGTGTCCGCGAGCGGAAAACATAATTGCAACGAAATTACGTGACAACTGCCAATGTATATTTAACAAGTGGTCCAATTTGGAAGCGTTTATAGGAAATTTTGTACTTCTTAGCTTCAACTGCGACAAAGTGTCGCGCAAGTTAATGCGAGACAGGAATTTTTATACCATTGAACGTTAAATTTCAATTGATTATCTCAAAAAGCCAACGCTCTTCCATCATTTCGCTTTGCTTCCTACAAGACAGTCGGGGGAACTTGTGCGCGAAACGTGGCATCACGGAGGCGGGTAAATGTCACGATGGCTCCAGAAGGACGTCCACAGTCTCGTGCACGAAATTTCCCACGGGCTGGGCGATTGAATCGCGGGGGCCGTACAGTTACGTAATGCGAGTCCTCGTTCGATCCGCACGAACCTCGAAAAACAATCGTGCACGCGAGCGAACGCACTCAATCAACATGCGAGCCGTCGAAACGTTCTTTGCAATCGAGCATACACACCGGTTTAATTGGCTGCGCGGCCGTGGTGCACGTACGAAACGGCATTGTACGCGGGACGGTCCAATTTGCGACGCGGATTCCCCGGTCTGATCGGCTGTCACAATTAAAGTCGTAAAATCGCGGACTAATGGCCTCGTTACATTAATTCCAGCTGCACGGCGAAGGAAAAAAAGTACGGCTGGACGCTGGTGCACGAAAGCGCATAAAGCGCTCGACGCTGCCGTCTGGTTCAGGAGCGTTCGCCGCTCGCTTCCGCTTGGAGATGCAAGCGCGTGGAATTGTCGCGTAAAGCGAAGCTGCTTTGATTCCACGAAGCCCTCCACCGGTGGTTAATTATCGTTCTGTTAATAATCATCTGCGCTGCGATTTTGTGGGACAGCTTGTTAGTAATTTTTTAATTTCGTGCATCCTCGAAGGGGTAGTGTAGGATCTACACCCCCTAAAGAAAAAGGAAAGAGGAGATTAATGTAACCGCGACTGAAGTAATTCAAGAGTTTTGTAAAAGGGAAAGAAAACTGAGTTTCATTCTTTAAATAAATATTTATAATCACCTAATGAATTTTTTGAATTTGCATTGAAAATATTTTCATCCGTTCAACTCGGCTCCCCCAAGATTAAATCCCGAGCGCGCCACTGCGTTGAAGCGATTGCGACGGGGGAGTAGGTATTTGAATTTTTGTTATGTGCTACTTGTGGATACTAGTAGACGTTACCTGCATGGAATTTGTGATATTTTGCTGCGAGGGATAAAGCGGAATGTAGAAAATCATTTTCAGTTTCACAGGAAGGATTCCACGTCGCGTATGTAAAATTAGAATTGATTTTTGACTGTCGTCCCAGTACCTACAATTTTAAAGACGCTGTTCCTCGGGTGCATAAAACGTTAACGTCGTAAAACTGGATTCACCACGACTTTCTCCCTTCGTGGACGAACATAAAGCCCCCTTGTTTTATAGTTCCCGCGCATTTAAGCGCGCAACATTTAACGAATGAAAACTGAGAAGGAATAAGCGATAGATTAACAATGCGCGTGGCAATAAATACGATGTTTTATCGTCGAAACACGATAACGCGCTTAAGTACGTTTAATCGAATATGTTGTTACGCGGCGCGAGTACAGGCGCGCGCAAATGAAGGACACCTCGCGGGGCGACATAAATTCCGTTTAACGAGCGCGGCTCGAAATTCAGCCTGGGAACATTACGATACGATCCAGCGAGAGTGGATCGAGGCCGGAATCGTTTCGTCCGTCGCGCGATGATTTACCGCGGCGAAAGAAAAAGCAAGAATCTCAATCGATGCGACGATACACCTTCGTCCACGGCGACGTATAATCGACGTATCGACGACGCAGGATGCAAACGATTTACGAGGGGAAATGTTTTTACTGTTTAGATTTGTGTTTTCGATTAACATAAAATTTAACGTCCTCGGCGATCGTACTGAGGGGGCAGTGGAGGGAGGCGGGATGGATTTATAGACGTCACTTTTGCAGCTCTGATGTTTCCGTGCAGAAATGTCTGCGCGTAAAGGACGAGATGACGAGGAGATTGAATTCCTAACAGTACACCAGAGTTAAATTGAAAATACTCCCTACGCGAAATAAGGGGAAATGTCAAACGAGGAAGCCTCTGTTTTACCTTCCAGCAGTAATGGCTTCCACATCATCCGAGGCTGGAAAATATCAGTTTTTTCTCGAGCACTAGTCGAAATGACACTGTTTAAACCTCACTTTGAAGCTATGAATTACCGTCCTTGATCATTCCAGTCTTTAACGATTACCGAGCGGAACCTCGGAGCTTTAATTAACCATTTCCTCCCCACAGGTTCAGAGGCCGCGCGTAAAACAGCGATGGATTCTGTTGTGCAACCATCTTGCATCTCGCCATTCAATTATTCCGCGCGCCGTAAATGGACGAAGACAAAAAGCGAGAGGAAGGGTGAGGGGGATAATATAAAAGGTCCAGCGCGTTTGTCCCTTCGCGAGGCGCTCGCGCCGGCCGTTTAAAGCGGTCGTATTAAGGTCGTTCCTGCCCGAGGAACGGCGTCTAGTTGGCCGGGGGTAAAAAAAAGAAAGAAAGGGATTAAACCGTGGTTTCCGTCGGTCGACGCGATTATGCCCCCGGGGCTGCAAAGGGTGGCGGTCAGCGAGAAATAATTCCACGGGAAACGATGCGCTTTGCCTCGGCCCCGCGTTAAAGATTATCGAGCTGGTCGTTCGGTCGAGATTATGCTCTCGCTTCGCTACCACCCCACGGCTTCGTGTGCATCGAACATGAATCGTGACCGCCCCTGGAATGCTCCCGACCTCGGTTCCTCGCGCGCTTTCATGTCTCCTCGCTCGACAATTCCCGTGGATTCCCTTCTCTCTCGCCCCCTTCTCCAATTAACTTCGGCCACAGTCAGGCGAATACTTATCAATGGAAATGGGAAATGGCCATTTGTTCCCTATCTTTCAGAGCATCGCGCGTTCCTAAATTCCTCCTCGGCCTCTTTTTCTTTATTACACTCTCCGCTTGAGAACATCCTGCGTACAGAGATAAAATCCCCCCGTGGCTCCTCGGTATCAGTTTCGCCGCATCATTTACGCTCGGCGTGCGATCATCGCGAATAAATATGTCCCCTGGATTACAGAGCGAAACCGAGGCGAAGCCGGTAAATTTCATGGCGCTGGATTCGGAGCGCACCCGTAATTGCTACACGGCGCGGTCTCTAAAGAAACGAGAATGAGTGGAAACGGACCGATCTAGGCGCAATTTTATTCAATATCGCGCGGCGACGGCGGTGTCGCGCAAGTGGGCAAGATTAGCGTGTTTAAGGTGATCACCGCTGATGAGCGGCTCGCCAGAAGGAGAATGAATAATAGACCGGTCGGAGGGAACACGGTCTGATTGAGTTAACCGCCGACATACGTCATTATACGCCGACCCGTCGGCTCTAGACGCCAAGGCCGGCTGCTAAGCGAATACGTACAATCTCGACGTCGTATTCAGGTCGTTCTTAATTAACCTGCTCGGTGCCCCGATACAGGCCGCGACGAGCCTTCGACATGCACCTTCGCGGCTCGTCCGCGACAACCGATCGTCGATCATTGTTTCCAGCGGAATAATCAAGAGATTATATTACTGCTAGGAGCACCTAACTGGCTGCATTCCTAACAGTAACGATAAGCCATGCCCATAGGAATACACTGTTCAGACGTATGTCCGTCTAATACAAGACGCGAACGACTCGCGGTCGTTGAGACTCTTGTCAGGTCATCAATCCTGCTCGACCTAACGTTCTTGTAACCTTCCCGTCGTCTTCACTGACGTGGATTTATACCCCGGAGCGTCGATGAAGATAAAAATCCAATGAATTCCGGCGCGAGTGCCACTAAATTCCGTGCGAGTTGAACAGTGGAAGGAGCACGGACATTACCCGAAAGGATCGTATCAAAATATCGATACTCCCCCCCAACCTGGATCACTGTTATCGACCCATAAGTCGGACAGGTTATGCAAATCCCCGGTCCACCCTCCCCCGCTCGCGCCAGCCCCTCGTTGTCTGCTCGTATCGTTGCCAACGTCCGCGGCGATACCGCCAATAAAGGCGTCCCGTAAGGATCTCGCAATCCACGGGACACAAACGGTCGTCCGGGCACCTTCTGGCCGACGCTGAGTTACATAAGTGCGCTCGAGAAGCCCGGGGCCCCGCATTCGGCCACGCTAAAACTCTCCAGAGATAATCTGGCCGTTTCGCCGGCGAGATTTCGCCGCGGTTGTCTCGCCATAATTGGCGAACGCCGGCGCGAGAGCGTCGCGCAAAAGCGAGGCAGAACGTCGAAAAGGGCCGGCGAACGAGGGCAAAAGGAGGAGTAGAGAGAGAGGGGTGGGGGGGAGAGAGAGAAGGCCACGGTGGACTCGATGCTCATGAATCTCATGATCGATGCGCGATCCACGGTGCGCAGAGAGTTAAAACGTGTCCAAGTTGGAAGGCCGCGGGCCGATAACCGGTAATGGCCGTCCAGGACTTCACCGTGTTACGTGTCAGCCCGTGAGACGTTCCACGGCGATTTACGGCTGCGTACACGGTGCCATTACCGAGCACCGTAAATAAGACGATGCACGGGCGACGGGGGGACAGCGGGCCCCTTGTGCCGCGGCGGTTCATAATTTTTAACGTGCCCCGTGCGTGGGCGTCGTTAATTTCTGGTCCAACGCAGCGCGTTTTTGTCGGTCTGCGTCCGCGACGCGACAGTAAGTTTCTGAAACCCGCGGCGCTTTGCTGGCTGCGAGAAGGAGGCTGTCTTTGTCGTTAGATTTTGACAAAGTGAAACTCGTACGGAGATTCTGAAGTGTGATGTAGTCTAGGATCGAAGAATCGCTTGGTTGACGAAAGTAGCGAGGGGTTCGAACGTATCGCGAGTATTTTTGTTTGAGCGAGGACTTTCAAGATTCTGTAGATGTTAAATGTTAAGTATTTGGTTGTAGATGAATCATCAATTCTTCTGGATTAGAAAATCTTATCTCGAGTATCCCAGTTTGTACAGCAATGTCTAATCCAAGGCTGCCAGAAAATCGAATTACATTCGCGCGCGACGCGATGGGCGCGCGCGTGCGGAGGCTGTAATTACGCGTAATTGGATAATTATCGAAGCTTTCGAAGAATCGCCCCTGCAACCGGAATTTAAGGGTCGCGATGCATAATGCAGCGGGCGACGGATACACTGGCGCGAAAGCACGCGGCCCGCGCCGCGTTTCGTGCCGCGGAACTGGGTCGTAGGCGGAATTATTCGTTTCATTACGTGATTCCGCCTCTTTATTTCAATGTCCGCGCTCGTACAGTCAATCTCCATTATCCGTGTCTCGGGGGGTTGTGCCCGGGATCGCTTGAGCAAATGCCAAAGGTTATTCCCTCGTAAACTCCGGACGTTATACCGCGAAAGTGCGAGCGTGACTCTTTTTACGAGGCTCCTTTCCCTCGAATCCACTACTTTACGAACTGATACGACGAAGCTGGGAAATCATGAAAGGTGGCGGCGATATTACCTATGCGATGCGAAAAATTATATTCGATGTAATCCACGCCGCTCGCGTCCCTTCGTAGAACGCGATTCTTTGGCTCGCGCCTTTTCGTTTCGCCGTCGTAGTGGCCAGACTGCGACAGCTGACAATTCGACGACGAGAATGTCGCGTGTCAGAACGACGTCCGTGGGTTCCAGAAGCATCGGCTCGAATCGATCCTCCTCGGGCCAGAGACGAACGGTTGGAAAGTAACGAGTGCTTTATGTTCTTGTTCCAGGTTGCGACACGGCCTTGGAGCCCGGATCAGGGCAAGACACGGGAGATGACCAAGCTGTGCAACCATAAGAGGAAACTTTTGCTGCCGATAACGGCGGCCAGCAGTCCTGTTGCATCCTGTACCACGGCGGTCTCCTCCTCGACATTATCCTCCGGCCAGGCCGCGAGCGCGGCTCACGTGAACGCAGACTCGCCCGCGTCGCCGGACAAACCCCGAAAAGGTAAGAATTCGCGACCTTGCGCGGCGATTCCGCTTCTCCATTAATTTAGAGGCCCCCGGCCCATCGAGACCCTCGTCGCTTCCACGTGGGAGACTTTAGGAGTGACGACGCGGTATATTTCTCAGTCCTCTTGACACAGCTATAGTAATTTGCATACTTTGCATATTCACCAGCCTGTACGTTTTACATTTTTATACGTCCGATGTCTAGCATATGATAATGCCTATGCGAAGTTTCGTCAGAAGATTTCGAAAAATGAATTTCTGTCGAGTCTGAGTCTATCTCGCTTAGTGATCCGTGTAAGTATTCCGACCGTCGAATCGAATAATTCCCAGTATCTATCCACCGTTTGAGAAACTTTCCGGTCTCCAAAATCGCGAGGCTCCGCCGCGCGTTCCCAGCATCGGTGCTCGGCGAGCCACGAAGCCGTGAAAATCCCACTCTCCCGGGCCTGTCTAACGACAAGCGCAGGGCCAAAGTGGCTCGATTAGAAAACGTATTCCTCCCAGAGGTAATCTCGCGAGGGAAATCGCGCGGAAGGAATTTTCCCGGCCAGTCGAGACTTTCATCCCCCGCGCGGACGGCGGGTGTCGATCGATCAAAATCAGAATTTCCCCCGCGGGGGAAAAGTTTCTCGGCACGGCCCGAACCTAGCCGCCAACTCGGCCCAACTCGATCGCATTATACATACACGCCAATCAATCTCACGTACACAGAGCCCAGACCGCGGGGAGGCGCACGTACGCATCCTCCGTGTGCCATCAATATATATCGCCCCTCCCTCTCCTCCTCCGCCTCTGCAGAAGTTTTCCCATCGATCCGTCGTATTAACAAAGTTCCGGCCGCCGGTGGCCGTCGGAGCGACGCGCCATAATCGCCGGGAACGTTTATTCACCGTCGTACCAGAAAACACGGGGCGGAAACTTTTATTGGAAGACGACCAAAAGTTTTTCCTCGCGAGCCCCGTGATCATTAGGACGGGAGAAAAGTCCCCGGGTTGATGGGACGTAAGGGGGGTGGGGGGAGAGGGAGGGGTAGATTGGGGTGGAAGAAAAGGAAGGACGAAATTGCGGCATTAGCGGGTTCTGTTGCCACCCCTTTCCTTTTCGCTCTCCTTCTCTCGCAGCGAGAGATGGCATTAAACTTCCCGATGTCGGTGAAAAAAGGGGTGGAGGCGGCTAGCGCGACGGAGAAGCGATGGAGGCGTTTGCCCTGCCGGGGGTGGAATGATGTATCACCGTGGCGGCTAAACTCTCCGTCCGGATTTCATTACTAAATCCTATAACCGACCGAGGTCGTCCCTTTTTTCTCTCCTCTTTCCCTCGACCGTGCCCTCCTCCCCCATCCTCCCCCCCCCTCCCTCTTCCCTTCTTTTTCATCTTTCCCTTTCTTCGTCGCGTCGCTAATTAAACGGCTGCTATTCCGCGCGGAGCCTGCACAACGAGAGGCGTGCTCTGGCGATCTCTCGCGTTACCAGGGGAAACAATAGCGCGGCGGTGAATTGAAATTCGCTGAGTGTATTTCGGTCGTTTGCCGGCTTCGGGATTTAAGGACGGTCTTGCTTAACTTTCGTAGCCTTTCCGCGAAGTTTTTAACCGTGTTTTCTATCCGCCGCGCCTTCTGCGAGGTCAGATCCCGGCTTTTAATTCTATGCCTGACTTATTATAGAGTTGTACTACTAGTTTTCCCTTTTTTTTCCTTATTTTACCTTCCATCAGTGCTGATCGTTAACTAAGTAGGAACTTACAGTTTTACATCGACTGTGTAGTATCGATTCGCCAACAGTACATAGGTGTTCTTGAATAGTCGCCTATCCGAGGACAAACTATGCTCAACGCAGTTTAACTTCGCTGGTCTAACGAGAATCGGTGCATTCTGCGTGGTATGTGCTGCCGTTGGCGTGACGCTACGCGTACAAAGTAGAACACTTTGAAGTGTAGCGTATCGTAAAAGTAGGTAATACAGGGTGGTTTAAAAGTAGTGCAAAATTTAAAGGCAGGGCTTACACATCAGACGTAGGAGAACGATTATTTTGCACTCTAGGCGAGTAAATCTATCTACTTAGAAAAGGTAGAATATCTTTTCAAAAAATTCGATTTCTTATGGCATCTCCGTTCTTCATCCTGGACCTCGCATGGCTTCAAACATCATCGCGTTAAGCATCATTGAAAGCGTCTTAATGGCATTCTTCTTGTAACAAAAGAAAATCGAAATTCAATGAAAATTCAGAAATCTCAACTCAGTTGCATCAAGAACCTCTAAAAGAAACGCCGGACAAAAGTGAAACGAACACCCCGTGTATACAGTCTCCGCGAGTGTTTCCGCGGGAGTTTATAGGGTCGTTTTAACATCGACGCGAGCGTCCGCGCACACGGGGGCGTCGCTTCGATTCCAATTTTCCGGTGATATAAAACGACGCGGCCCGAGAAAACGTCTCCCCTCCCCTCGCCCTCCCCCTTCCCTTTCTTCCTTCTCCATTTCCCTGCGTTTCCCTTTCTCCGGGCATTCGAACAGCACGGGGGAGGTAATACGCTCGCGCGGCGTGCAAACACACACCCTTCGGAATCGCAGACGCGGGGGAGCGAGAGTAAAAAGAATAAGCCGGGGCGAGGACGAGAGGGGTGGCCGGGGAGTAGGAGGAATCGAATGAATCTTTATCGTCGTCGCTGTTCCACAAATACGAGTCTCAATAACGAAAGTCGATTTCATTTCTCCTCTGTTCTCCTTTTGCTCGATCCTGCCCCGAGGGCGGGGAGGAGTTTTATGCGCCGCGGCTTGCCAAGGGACTACCGCGGCTGAGAAAGCGGAACTGGATCGGCGCGATTAATGGAATTCCAACGGCTCGTTACTCGCATCTGAGTGTACTCTCGGTTTCGATACGCGCCGGATCTGTCGACCGGCCAACAAGGGGGCGTTTATACCGCGCCAACCAAGCTTCCGGAATTTATCTCGCGATTCGCGGAGGCTTTCGTTGGCTTCCACGATTCCTCGCCGCGTTTGCCGAATCTCGTCGACACGTCGAGCCAACGGGAGCGTGTCGACGATGTCGCGCGTGTCGGGGGGAACCGAGACGCGTTAACAGGATCGATCGCTTGGCTGCGTTACGTCTTTCTTGCCCTGTTAAACAATTTTCCGCGACGAACCCAGGCCACCACCCCCTCCGTTTGTTCGATCGATCACGGCCGTGTTACGGCGGCGCGATACGCCCCCGCGACGCTGATACATCCTGGAGAAAACGATTTCACGGGGAGCGCGCCTCTATCCACCTTCTCGGCGCGAACACCTCTGCAGCTGTCGGGGTTTATCGCCTTGTCGCGGGGAACAGGTCCCTGCGAACCTTAAGGTGTTCCGTGTGTATGTACGCGGTAAATTGTTTCGACACTCCACCCATTGGCTGACGGAATACTCCGTGATTCTATTTCTCATGATTATCTACGGGTCACGGATTACTCCGTGCTTGCAGGTGCGCTGCAAGTGTGTATGGATATATTCTGTTGACTATAAAACTAGCTACCTCAACCCATTGTCTTGTCCTCAATCCGCGTTTAAAAAGCTACTAGGTTCTATTTCTCTATAACTGCATCCAATAACGAAGACACTTGATACCTTCATCCGAAGGTTTACCCAGTTCCAGGGAGCCTGTTGTAAGTAATTTTAAAAGTCCACGAGCTTGAATTCGCCCATCCCCGTTTCTGCAATCTGGCCACGCTAGCAGCGCCTGTATCGCTGTCGGGATAGCAAGGGAGGCCGCGAGATCGCTCGAAAGAGGAACCAATCGGCCAGCTCGTGTCTTCTTATCGTCGGGGCGATCAATAAGTCCCGGGAGGAGGAAAGAATCCGCTCACCATTCGCTGCCAGCGACGTCAACGCGACGATGGTAGTTTGGACGTAGCTGGTCTGGTGGGGGGGGCCGAGCAGGAAGGAGGACGACGATGGCTGGGGGTGGATGGCGGACGGTGGTGGTGGCGGCGGACAGAGAGTTGATAAGGGTTAATTTCGGTACGAAGAGGCAGCGGCGCCGTGGCGTTCCAAATGGGGAGAGGAGAAAAGTGGAGCCTGCGGTCCAACGTCTGTGTCCGGTTGTGATTCTTGCGCCTGCCCCGAGTCATGTTCACCCCCGCTCGAGACCGCTCCAAACCACCTCCGTCTCGTCCTCGGCCGACGTCCTGCTTGTGGTCGCGCAAGCGCATTTTACACTGCTTCCGTTTAGTCCGCTTCAACGGCTCGGCCACGTCGTTGCGTCCGACCCAACGCTGGCACCGTTATGGGAGAATCGAGAGATCAGTCCCCGGCCGAGGTTCGATTGGGGTTCGAGTAATTCGAGTGCCGTCGAGACCCGCCGTGCCACCGAGTCAGCCGCAGAGAAGTTTCGGTTTAGCAGTCCCGAGAGAAACAGATTGCCATAATTACCCTCGTTGGCCCGTTCATCTTGCCTCCTCTATCGAAACTTGGTAGCGAAGCGTCGACTACGATCCGTATCGCGAGGGTCGCTTGATAACGATGGGAACGATCTTCGGTTAGCATCCCTGCGAGACTCGTGTGCTCGTCAGAGTGTACGATCTCCATTCGAACTGTATTGCTTGAAATCTGTCGATGATTATTTCTTTTCGTTGAATACACTGTAGATGAGAGTAAGCCGGCAAGAAGGAAGCGCCCGTTCGATTCAGATGGAAACTGGAAAGAGATTCCCGACGGTTTAACGTTTGGCGGGGGCTTTCCTCGCCCACTTAAAAATCCGCGATATCATCGTTCATATTTCCAGCGATCAAGCCTCAAACACCCTCCGACGATAGGTCGTATCCCGTAATTGCTACGTCATCTCTCCTTCGTCAGACTTAACGACGGCAACGTTTATAGCCGTGAGCCATTGACTGCAGATTTTCGGGGTGGAAGAGGGAGAGGCGAATTTTACGCGTTCATGCGGACTTTCCACCCTCGCGCGGGAAGCCACAAAATGCTTCAAAGATTTTACGCAAATCTTCGCCCCCTTGGAAATCGGGTTAAACTATCGCCGCTGCAGACAAGCTTGCCTCGCTTTCCTAGGTGGATTCATTATTACATCCACCCCCGTCTCCGTTACTCCCGTCCGTTCTCCCCCGGTCTCTTCGGTCCTCCTTCCTCCCATTTCCGAATTATCTACCCCCTATTGAAGCTGCGGAGAATAATTATCCGCTGTAGGCTCACGGATAAAAGACCGCCATTGAAAACCATTCCCTTTGGCACCCTTTTACCATCCTGCTTTCCCGTCCTCCTCGTAAATCAAGGTAATTTCGCAGTGTGAACGCTTGTTATGGCAGCTTGTCGGCCATTGATCGCGAGGAATCGCACGGTTTCGTTTCTCTTCTACAGAATATCAAATAGATACTCGCCTGTCGATGAGGTTTCTTTAAATATGTAAAAAGTGTAAACATACCACCAGATTTTGTCGAATCTTTTTTAACACTTGCCCCACTTCGTACGCGATTTCGTGGGAATTATTTTGTCCGGGAATAGTAAGTTGTGACGAGAAGATTTTCAATAAAATTGAAATGGAGTATTGTTTGTTTAACTACGCAAATGTATTCATTATTTTTGTGAAAGGGTGGGTCTTCAATTTGATAATTTGCAGTTGCTATCTGAGAATAAATGAGGTTTGCTAATAAGGAGCGTGAGTGAATAAAAGGGGAGGAATCTTAGAATTGTCGTGCTAAATGGGATTTAACCTTGCGGGTGGGACTTCGGGTGAAACACTTGTTCATTAAGCAGCCCGAAGCGGCGCTTGAATAATAAACGGAGGGCCAAAATTAGAGTTAGGGAAATGAGTCGTATTTTAATTCTCCACGAACTCGTGGAGTCACCGCGCTTCACGATTTCATTGGGGCTTAAATATTTCCTTGATTCCATTGAATATTCAGCGATGAAAATTTGGTTAGTATCTATTTTGTTCGACTTTGCAGATGGTCTTAACAAGAAGAAGAAGAGAAAACTAGGGGGGATTGGAATTTTTCCCGGAGTCTCGGTCTCACAACTTATGGCACAACGCGAGAGAGCTATTGTTGCGGCGTCTGGAGTTCAAGGTTCATCGGTGCCAAATGGATCGCAGGTAATGTAACAATAATCTCAATTAAATTGCAAATCAACCTTACATCTTAATTATTTAAAGTCCTTGGTACTAATATCTTCCGACTGTGACGTACTTTAATAGTTTCATAATGCAGCTTTCTGTCCCTTGTTTTCAGTCTTATTAAATCACAGTAGATGAATGAAACTTCATAATATATTTTATGAACCAATTAAGTTGAACCACTTTCGTATTTGCTGTAGCTCATGTGTAAAAAACTGCTCGTATTTTAGGTGTGGCCGATCGCAATCCCCAATTTGCAAGTTCAGCAGAGTAACCAACAGATCTGCCATCAGACATTGAACTCACCCTCCCAGAATCAAGACGTGAACGGCTATGCAACGAGGAATCCTCAGCAAAGGTTAGGTCAGCACAATATGTCGGGGATGCTGATGGGAAATCCGCTGATCATGAATCAGCAGGGCGCCAATTTCAACAACATGGCCCAGCAGCAGCAGCAGCAACAGCAACCACAGCAGTTGTTGCAGCATCACCAGCAGATGCAGCATATGCAGATATTGCAGCAGCAAGAACAACCGCAGCATCAAAATGCAGTTGTAAATCAGATGGCGCAGCAACAGGCCCCCCACTATCTCAGTCAGTTGAATCAACAACCGTTGCACGTAATGCAGCAGCAGCAGGAGCACCTGAACCAGCAGCAACAGCAGCAGCAATTGCACATGCAGCAAATGCACAAACACAAGATGCAACAGCAGCAGCAACAGCAACACCTGGCCCAGGAAGTTGACCAACAGCCAGTGGCATACAATCCACAGCATCCGTCGGAGAATTACGTGCATCACATGCAACCGTCGCAAGTGTCGTCACAACCTGTTCTTCACCCACAGTTGCATCAGCTTCACCAGCACCAGATGCAACAGCAGCCTCAGCACCAGCCTAATCAGCACGTGATGCAGGCGCAACCGACGGATCACTTTCAAATGCAGATACAGCAGTTGCAGCAGCAGCAGCAACAGCAGCAGCCGCATCAACAATTACCTCAAGTGTGCGTCCAGCCTCAGTATCCTAATCAACAGTTCAGCCATCATTCGCTAGATGTCATGCAGCAACAGGTTCCTGTTTCCGTGATGAACACTATCGGCACAGCTGATGTTCAGAACAGACACGTTCGTGCACCTTCTGTCACGGATGAGGATCTAAACGCGAAGCAAATGCAGCAGCAGCACCAGCAACAGCAGCAACAACAGCAACAGCAGCAGCAACAACAACAGCAACAGCTCCTGTTGCATAACCATACTATGCAACGACACCACGTTGTTCAAAATGGCAACCTGTCGAATAATTCGCACGAAACCGTGCAACGAATGTACGGCCAGAATCAGGTCCAGTATCCCGTGAGGAACTTCGATGCCTCTAAGGGAGCTACTACTGATGTCAAACATCAGCAGCAATACGCTTTGTCTAACATAGCGGGAAGGAGCCCGAACACCAATCACACTGTCGAAGCACAATCTGGTATGGGACCAAACGGGCAGCCCGGTAACATGCATTTCACCTCGAGAACACCTCCATGGCAGCAGAATCGACCAGCATCGGGCTCTCACCAGCCTCCCCTCGTCACAGTTCAGAACATCACTTGCAACTCCTTCGACCGTGTCCCGCCTCTGCACCATCACATTCCACAAGCCACCACCTGGACCGACGAGGTGGCGCGTAAAAAGGCCAAGTCCAGCAAGGTGATGGTGAAGAAACAGCGGCAGCATAGTGTTACGGACGTCAGGAGCAACAGCCTCGATCAATCGGCGTCGAGTCCAATCGACGAGTTCAACGAGAAGAGTCAGCAGAATAGTAATCAAATAGGCTCCACTGTCAACAGCAGCGGTCCGTCGTTCTTGGAGGACCCTAGCGGCTATCTCGCGCAGCAGACTGCTCTGTTGAACAGCACGATATCCAGACAAACTGGCGTCAGTAGCTCGCAAGTGGGGATGGTGAACAACTCGAAAGCACCGCAGACCAGTCACGGATCGCACATACCCAATAACGCTTATCTTCCACAACCAAAGCCTTCCTCCGGAGCCAGCCCAACCAGCACGTCGACGTTCAACTCTGTGAAGAATCACGCGACCTCGCCCGTTGTCGTGCACAGTAGCATGACGCCCACGTCGAGCAACGGCGGGACAGATTCGGAGAGCAGCCCCTGTCAGGGTTGCGTCACTAGTGCCGACACTCAGTCGTACGCGCAGGATCAGTATAAGCAACAAATGCAACGCCAGTACCTGATGCATTCAGATCAACGCGACGATCCTGTCACGTCATCCACGTTTGGAGAACAGTTTCAAACTAACCAACAGCGGGCTGATTCGAGACCGATCCAAGGCGGTACCGTGAGCACTAGTCACGGATCTCCCATTGGAACGAATAGCCCAGCAAATTCGGACACGGCAGCCTCGTCGACACCTGGTATATCGCAGCCAGCAACGCCGCAGAGTCTTATTTCATCGCAGCCCTCCACGCCGCATAGTTATTCGCAACCACCGACACCTCATTCGCACGCTACGTCTGGTCAGATGTTGTCTCAGCCTCTAACGCCTCAGGCTCAGCAACCATCGCAATCTTCGATGAGCAGTGTACAGGAGCAACGTTCAGAAACTCCTTGCTCTGCTACAACGTGCTCGACTGGCGTTCCTGGCAGTACGTCCTCTTTGCAGACGTCCTCCTCCGCCTCGGACAGTATGACGACGCCTCAAGTAACGAAAAGGCAGACTACGAGGCAGTCGTCGTTGGATGGCTACCAGCCACACCCACATACCGTGAATGCTGTCACGAGGGTACCGATGAACCATTTCAGTGGTGCATCGTCAGTGATAACTACCATGGCGAGTGGGCACACTGTTAGCAGCAACACCATCACGTCTGTCCTAGCCGGTAGGGCGAATACCGCCACAGTTTCGATTAACACGCCTTCTGGGATACCGAATCCTGCCATACCAGACATACTATCCAACAAACCTCAGCACCAGGCACCGCCGACAGCTTTAACGAACGTACAAACCACTGCTATTACTACGCACTCCCCTCTGCCGATCAGTCAGCCATCGATGGCGATAAGCGTCTCAAAGTCACCACTGGAGATGGTGCAGAGCGTAGTCAGTAGCATACAAGTACCTCAGGCCAGTACCAGCTCGCCGGTGCATCCGCAGAATCAACAGCAGCATCAACAGCCGCATCAGCATCCCCAGTCCAACGTTCAGGTTCACAATGTTCTCACTTCTGGTGGAATACTCAAGCATCCTGCTGGGTCCACCTTGCCTCCTGGTCATATACTGGTGTCCAGCGGTGGTCAGCTGATAATGGCTAGCACGGGGTCAGGTATCAACGGCGTGATGGCGCCACCGCCACCGAAGATCATTTCTAACTCGAGTTCTATGCCACCGTTGTCGGTGTCGCCTATGGTCACCAGTGTAACGGGAGCTGTGAGTCAGGTGATCCCTGCGGTAGGCGTGGCTCAGCAGGTCATAGGACAACCGACCGTGCTGGTGAACACTATTCAGACACCTGTACTCATTCAGCCCAGTATGATGACGATGGACAGTATAGGGCAGAACGTCCAGATACCTCATCTGACTGTCGCCACTGGTAACGTGATACAGAACGCTCAGTCGATCCTAGACGCGAACCAGGACGTCCAAAGGAACGTGAACGCGAACCAGGGATTGGTGAACAGGCAGCCAGGGCTGCTGTCGCCGGAATCGGCGATGAGCAAGAAGAAAGCGTATAAGAAACGAAAGGCGAATCCTCAGACAGTAGCCTCCATGCTGCACATCGCCTCGTCCCAACAGAACGCTGGCATGTTGATGCAGTCGCAGTCGAACTTCGCGCAGCAGAACTTTCAGACTCAGAGCATAGGCGGGCCGATGCTGCAGGCGTTGACTATCGTCCCAGGGAAAGGTGGCGCGCCAGCTCAACTGGTAATGAACGGGCAAGCTGGCGCAACGTCGGCGCAGTTCAACGCTCAGCAAATCATCACGAATCCCCAACCAGCTCAGCAAATAAATCTCCTCCAGCCAGTGAATCTGCTAAACGGAGCTGCTGGGATGGTTCAAAATTTCCCCACCATTCAGCAATTCATCGTGCCTGGCATAGGAAGCATGGTCATGTCCGCTGACGGGACGGCCACCCTGTTGCAAGACACCGGGAATATCGGTATGCAGCTGCAGATACAGAACGTGAACGGTCAGAACGTATTAACCCCGGTGCAGAGTCACAGCGGAATCTTCAATCCCAGCCAAAGCATCTTGGCAGCTGGCCCTGCCGGTATGGTAATTCGTGCGCCGCAAGCAACTGGTGGGAAGATCATTCAGCAGCATAGCCCTGGCGCGCAATTCCTGTCACCTAACAGTGGCCAGTTCCTAGTGAACGGAACCACGTCGTTTGGGAACCAGCTGAGCCCAATAGTGGCGAACGTCAGCCCGAATCAGCAAGTGACGTTCAACGCCTCGCAGGTTCGCCCGTCTAACATGCAGGGCCAACAAGAATTCATACAGATGAACGGACAGACGTTGATGGTGCCTTGCGGTACCGCGCAGAACATCGCCGTTTCGTCGGCTCCCAATCAGCAGAACACCACGTACGTCCAACAGAACACGACGATCGTGCAGCAGCAGACGACCATGGTGTCCAACAACCAGATACCCAACTTTCAAGCTGCTGCTTCGAACGGGACGGCCGTCGATCCTTCCATGAACATCGATCATAATCAGTACATCTTGAGCTCTGGCATGATTCAAGGAAAGGCACCGACTTCCCCCAAGAGTAGCGTCAATTCACCGTCTTCGGATCAGAACGTTGAACAGCAACAGTACGTTCTAGCCAGCAGTAGCACGACCGTCGTGGAGAAAACCGCTCAGCAGAGCGACCAGCACAGTCCACTGATGGCGAGGCACTCTGTTTCGACGCAGACTGCTGGCAACCAGGCGAACATGGCTCAGTCGGCCATGATGAGGCAGGGATCCCCTCCAGACACCACAACGCATAGCCCAGGGAACAGTCAGAGGTCCAACAGCCCCGCTGTGGACACCACGACCCATGGAGCAGCTTCACCAGCGCCACCAATTACAGCTAGACATCATTCATCGTCCACGGTATTACCGAACGCTTGAGTGTATTATATACACCGGTTATTGATCTTCGAATTTTCAATCGAGATGAATTTTTCTGCCCTCTATGTCTACGATGTTAAATACTTATTCGCCGTTTCAGCCAATGGTTCATTGCGTGTCGAGCAGCGAACCGGACTCAGGCGACGTGCCAGTGGCGTCTGAGGACTGGAGGATTCAGGGTATCGCCACGAAGGAGATAACGCTTAGTCAGCCGGGTCTCCATGGCAAGACTTATGTGGAATCGACGGTGACTACTGGGATCCAGGTTGGTACCCATGTAGAGCAGGTCAACCGTCATCTAACCCTAACAGACATGCACCAGCCAGCCGATACGACACACCCCGAAAACACATACGCTGACTCACAGGAGCATATGGACACATCATCACCAAATCATTCCATATATTCAGACACAATGGACCACTCCCCCGTTGAAGACCAGCTAAGCGTTACTAAAGACACGACGGATGTCTCTTATTCGGAGATGGACGTCAATACGTTGCCGGTTGTAGGTCACGGTCATTATCAGCCGATCCTCTATCATAGCCAGCACTACGTTCCCAATGCAAACGTTTATCGACAGCAAACCCTAGTGCCAGACCACGCGCATTACACCATGCTGCCGCAGAGTAAATTCGACGGCAAGCCTTGCGTGGAGACCGATCAGATAGACTCGCAGGTCATGCAGCATACCGTAGAGCAAGACGACGCCGAACAAAATACAGAGGAGAAGCCTGCTTTGGACGGCCAGACAGTCGGCGTACCGTACTACTCGCAGAACGATGATTATCAAAAGTTCGTCGGCGTCGGTATCGCCGCACCGGCCGGCCTTTACCCGCACTTGTACAATTATAGGTCTGATTCTAATGGGATTGCTGTCGTTAATTATTCACCCACTAAGCAGGCCTACATAAATCCATACGTTTACAATCAGTTCGTGTACGCGCAAGAGGCTGACGACTGTGAGGAGACAGACTCATCGTCGGAGGAGTGAGCATCTTTCTTTCGTACGGGCCGGATCGATTAATTTTGTACATTTCCAATTCGGTGAAAATCATCAGTGGCATTCCCCTTCTCGCGAGGGCCTATTGACGTGTTTCCAATCTGATACTATTAAGTTTGTAATTAGTTTGTATTTAACGTTATTGATTTTTTAACGTGCAGACACTTTTTGTGGCTCGGGCCCGCGGGGCTCGTCGCTTTTTTAGCGTTATTATTTAAAAGTTGTACATTGCAATAATGTATCTTGTATGATCAATCGTGTGTTAACGGATCGCTAAATGACGACAACAAACAAAAAAAATAAGGAAATAATAATCACGACTCTTTATAATAGCAAACAGAGAGAAAAAATAAATTTTTGCTAAACAATATCTTTCTGCCGAAAGTTGTCTGATGTACATTTTCCTAATTGATCGAAAGAAACGGGAGAGTTCCTTGCGATGGGCATGCGTAATCAGAGTTTGGATTTTTGTCTCGTTGGTATTCACAGTTCACGTTTGCATGCAACGAAAGAATGATATCTTTTTTTTGTACGTGCCATTTTCGTTCGGCCATCGATAGCGTAGAAAATGTAAGTTCTCTAACTGCTCTCTCCCTCTTTCTTTAAAAATTCACCGCGGTGTCATGTTCGCCCATCGTTCGTGCGTGTGCTATCCGATAGAGTCAAGAAATCATTATCTTTCAGTAGATTATGTTCTGATCATTTCTTTGATATCTTTAAGTTTACGACTTATGTTTTTTCACGCTCGGTCGAAAGAATGATGAGGATCTTGTCCGAGGGAAAAGAATAAAAAGAGATGGGTTTTAGCGAAAGTGAAACGAGCGATTTGGCGGTCGGTTAGATTGAAATGATTAATTAGCATGCGACTTGGTAGGCTTGTGCCTGAGTTGATCGAGTTGTATTTGACAGATCTATACGACAGAGACGTTGAAGCAAGCGGAAGGTGTGGTGAGCACAGTGAGGTGCGAGGGCAGGGAACATGCCCTCGGCCGCGGAATCAAGCGAAAGCTGGACTCCATCCATTCCATGCATTCCACCCTGCATGAAGACCAAGATGGTCAGTATTGTATGGTATTCTTAGACGTTAATCGTATCTTAGTTGCATAAACTGTATCGAATTAGTATTCAGACTAAACCAGTATTGAAACATATTTTGATAATGGACTTTGATAATGGACAAATTGTAACAATCACGTTAATAACATTTTAGAACGATTAAATTTACTGAATTATTAAAGATACACTGTTTTTCGAATGACATTTTATCAGACTTGACTAAAAACAGACATTAGAATGTTCACTGGCGAAATTTTGATTCAAAAAGATAATGTTCTATTATTTTAAAAGTGATTTTATCAAAATGGTATATCATAGTAGTACTTCGACGGGAAGCAATGTGAATGATAATTGCAACCAGAATGTTTTCCACTTAATTTATGAATTAATGATTTCACTTTGCTAATCGTCGACGTTTGCTCTATAGTGAATGTTATTGTTAAGAGTGCTTCCGGCTCTAGCAATATCGATTATTAGACTAGTAATAATTTAGAGATCTACTTTTCAACACGCCAAGTTTTCTCCATATGGCTTTCACATTTTATCGAACAATGCATGTTCTTACGTATACATCGACTCACTAACTTGCATGTCCTGGGTGTATGTGTCGCTTATTCATTATTCGTTTGCTGCATGTATTATGGCACAGCTGCATGGACCAATTAGAGCTTGTTGCATCGTGATTGCTTTGGTAATGCTTCTTAAGCGACGTTAAAAATTGATTCACCTCGAAATTGACGCGGAAAGAAAGTAAAAATCAGTCTACCATTTGGCTTAATTAATTGGCTGAAAATATTACGAAGATTGGTTCTCAGAAACACGAAAAGGAATATTTCTCCAACCACTCATTAAAAATACGTGATAGTCCAACTTTGGAATGATGAATGTAAACTCACAACTAAAACTCTTAATCTACCTATTCTAAAAATTATTCTTCAAAATAACAAACAAAAATATTCCTTTTCGATTTCACACCTTTGAGGGTCAAAGGAAAATCCAACGTCTCAAAATTCATTTGCGCGTATTTCCGTCCCCGATCGGAAATGGAAAAAAATTGTCGGTGTCGAAACTAATAAAAAAAAAAAAAAGAAAAAACCATTACCTAACATTTTTCACGAGAGCTCGAAGCAGGTAAGTGACGTCACTACTAAACATTTTTGATCCTCATCAAACCTAAGAGAGACTCGATGCTTGCTACACGAAAGTAACGACGGTGACGTTCGATTAATAAATTGTAAATAATATTCACCGGAAGGATTTGTTGCGTTTTTTTTTCTTGTTTCTACTAATTGGCTGTCAGGTTTGTTAATACCATTGTTCACACAATTGTCACGTGCCATTGAAAGGGGCTTCAGTCACATACGTTCATTTCAGCGCGGGTGTGGCTCACCGGTTTATTTGCCGCGGTATTTCTTGTACATAATCACCCTCACACGTTTCACATGTCGCATGTGCATAATCCTGGGCAGGGATCGCCGCGTTCTCGTCCTGGGAGACGTCAAAACCCCGAGGACATCGAATGTACAATCGCGAGAATTTGTCGCGTAAATCCTCCTCTTTATCGCGCGTTCAAAACGAGAGTCCGAAGTTTACGGTTCACGAGCGTTCGCCGTCCAAAACCGTTCAAATAACGGAGAAATTATCGCCCGGCGAATTCGCGCGCCTCGTCGTTTATGATCCATTCAAACGCCAGCAGAGGGGGGATATTAAAATCGTGGAACCCGAAACGCCGAAGAACGTATCGCGCGGTAAGTCCGCTGGATTATTGCGAGCGGAGAGATGAACGACGGAAATTCATTGCATGTGCTCGACCCACCCGATACTCTCATTTCGCCACTGATCTCGCCTACCACCATCTGAATGAAGCTACTAATCAATTTTTTTAACGAGCACACGCGCGAGCAAGAAGCACATTTCAAAAGCGTACATTCCTAATAATAGAAACGTAGTGGTATCATGAATTAGGAAGTTCAGGGGCAGCCCCATCCATAAGGCACGCACCAAGAGCATACTCATTTCGCTGTTATGCGTTGCACCTTTTGGTCAAACTTAACACATGACTTTAATTAGACGAACGTTGGCGGGATCGTGTCGCGAAGACACTTATTCGTAGCGGTTGCAGTGTCCCCGCTACTAATAACCGAGATGCGGAATGTTATACCGAAGTTCGCATGATACTCAACAAAAAATAGAGTTGTAGCTCCCGCGGCAACGTCTTAAGATTTCTGACGTTCCCATTTTGGCTAGATTCTTACAGTAAACATTGTCTGAAACTTCTAGATGCAAGTCAAATCGGTTTGAACCACTACTGATGTTCTCAGATCCCTCACGAAGTCCCAAAAAATACACGACTTATGGTCGTCAGCTGCAAGTATCAGACAGTATTTATTGGAATTTGAAAAGTATTTGAAAAAGTTTCGACGCCTGATGAAATAATGAAGAATCTAGGAATATTTGATTCTAATTGATCCGCGATCCCGCGACGTTCGTCCCGCTTCCTCAGACTTAACTTTGTTCTCACCGGGTTCACGATCGAGTCGAAATCATCTGCCGGGGCCTGAAGAAAGCTAGCGTGTTAGGTAGAAAGGGCGAAAAGAAGCAGAGAAGGAGTAGAAAACCGAAAGAAAAATATCGTGCCTTGTTTGGTACCCCTAGTAGCCGAGGCAAAGTCAGAGGAGAAGAGCCCGAGGAAACTGGAAGTGGGTGAGCTCGTATGGGGCGCCACAAGAGGAAGTTCGGCCTGGCCGGGCAAGGTCGAGTCTTTGGGCCCACCGGGGACGGTTTGGGTCCGTTGGTACGGGGGCGGGGGCGGTCGGACCCAGGTCGAGGTCAAGGCTCTCAAGTCCCTCTCCGAAGGCCTCGAGGCGCACCACCGTGCGCGAAAAAAGTTTAGGAAGTGAGTCGTACCACCTCGTTCGGGGATTAAGTATCAGATACCAAGTATCGAAGCCCTCTTAGGGACGATGGGTGTCGCGAGGGCCAACGATCATGACTTACGAAATGCTCCACGTACTTATGGCAATATCATGTAATTGTACTGAAATATTTTTAAATGCTACGCGTTGCAAAATTTGTGTTGGTCTGGAAACGTGAAATTGTTGAAATGGGATTGTAATTTTGTTCTTGCACGCGGATCAGTTTAATGGAATAATTCTATCCTACGACTGTAATAAAATTTACACCGCAGATCGTATCGTGAATATGTATGACTCCAGTAAAAATAAGGGCTTTATAAAAACGTAATTCCGTTTCGTATTTCATTATCGTTTGTCCAACTGTACCCGAGACACGTAAAATGTGTTCTAAACGAGATGAAACAGATAAATGCATTGCAAAGTGGATCCATGAAGATGTTGGCATTTATTTGATATCCGTATTATTCTTACTCATTAATGGATCCGCTTTGCACGGCATTTATTAACAAACCAACAGCCAATGATATCGAGTCTCTGTGACAATTTCAGAGAAACCTTTGCGTAGCTGCGATTTTTCATTTCGCAATATCCTTTTAACAGTAGAAAGCTTTTAAAGTACCCTTTTAGAAGGCCTTTAATTGAAGAACGCTTTTGCTCTGACTCTTTATTCGCAGTTGCGCGTTTCAATCTACCCTCTATAAAATACATGCGCAATTTTATTTATCTCGCTTAGTTATTGGTGTTTTAATATAACTCGTTTATTCTGTCTTCGGTATGTTCCCCGTAGCGTGTCACGTTTGTATAAGAAATATTCACACGTTACACGGAAATCAATGGACACCGGTGAAATATTATTAAAATCCGCGACGAATTGCAATCGATCAGTACACGGTTATAATATTAAAAAAGAGGAATGAGCGTGACAGCTTTCAAGGCTTGGAAATCCTTTAACGACGTTATTCGCCAGTTGTAATCCGCTTAGGTAGGAATCGACAGCCAGATATTTAAATTCATTGAACCAAATCGAGGTTTTATTGGTCGTCGTTCAAAAGAGCCACGAATTATTTATCCGATTCAATGTTTCTTTGATATACTAAATTCACGTATCTGCTTCAGTGGATGGATATTGCAGCCCTTGACGATCCACAAAGCTACCATGGACAAAAGTCTAGTTAATAAATTAAAACACAAGAGCTTTTAAAATTTAAGACACCAAAATTTCTACTGACAGAACTATAATTTTAAAAAAATCTGTTCCTTCCTATTCTAAGCAATGGAGATCTACAAATATTACCGTGTTGTGAAAAATACTCCAAAGCAAAATTGTGGTTCCAAGAGTGCCAAGATTCCCGTGTCCTGTCGAACAATCAAACAATATCGAGTTACGTGTAACGGAGCTACTTTCACGGCGCGTAAAGGGTATTTCCTCCTTTTCGTACTACAAATCGATCAACCATCGTTTCGAGAGCAGTGACTGCGCATTCTGTCAGTCACCACCAGTCAGCAAAGTAGCGAAGTAGCTGCATAGAGCACTAAATGTTATCGCGGCTTAGCTGTTGCTCGCTGAAACCGTCTCCAATTGTGCTGGATGTTCGCCATGTCTAATCCCACGATTTCCTCGTGGCTCCCGTTTCTTTTTCTAGAAGTCGTAAATTGAACATGCAGCTGGAGAACGCCATACAGGAGGCGATGTCTGAGCTGGACAAAGTCACGGAGTCGAGCAAGGATCAGAAGGCCAGCAGCAGGTCCAGCCGGCTAGCCAAGAGCTCTGATAGCAGCGGAGCCTCGAAAATAGAGGGGAAGAGATCGTCCAAGAAGTCTGTTGGCAGCTTGAACTCCGTTGCAACCGAGCAGAAACAGTGCCGATGATCCACGCCCATGGATCACTAGACGAGTCAACTTAGATCACGAAACTGCACTGCGGGGTTCGTGTTTGTCGAGGGCAGCGTCCTCGAGACTGAAGCTCCAAGGGATGAAGCTGAAGAAGCTGTTGAAGACTTGATATCGACGTTCGTTGCGTTTGTGATCGAGGACGACCGATATGCATACTTGTTCCACGCTACTTCTTCTGTGCAGAATTGAATTTACTCTGTATCTTATGAATTAGGGCAAATGTAAAAATACATTCTTTTCGGTGCTTCGAATTTCTACAGCCCTTTGATATTTAATATCAAGATTACAAAAAGAAGTAGTCACGTAGAGGACAGCACTGCACGGTACGAAAGTGACGTGGAACGATTGAAATTGATTGTTGTGTATATCCCCTTCTTGCCGGAGCAATGGGGGATTAACAACTCTAGATATACTGTTTCTTAAAAGAAGCACACACAGCTCACAGATGCAGGTTGTTGTAAATGGGAAAAGCGAATCTACCACGTGAAGAAATTTTTTGTAGTTGCGTCGACGGAATAAAACAGTCGATAGTAGATTGTCGATGACTTCTCTGACACAGTTCTCCAGTAGGGTGCGCGATAGGGAGGAAAACGAGGGTGGTGTTTGTACTTCGAATACTTAGTCGCGTGTAACGCAACAAATTAGAATCGTCGATCCGGTGTTCCGATCTTGAGAACCGCGAACACAACTTTTGCGCGTTACCCCGTGCGTTTTTTTTCTTTCTTTTCACCCGCAAGATGGTCAGACACGGATGTAGTTTTGAAACGATATTTTTGCGAGGGAATCAACGGTCACAGTATCTACGGAGAAACACTGTTCCCGATCGAACGTTTTTTAGATGGCTATACACATAAGTATACAACGGAGTAATTGTTTTAACGGGGCGTCATCGTGTTGCATTGTAATATTGTGCAGTCTCGACACGTTGAAATCCTTTTTAACCCTCGTCGGCGACGGGGCCGGCGTTTTTTGATCCGCGAGACGATTTTGTAACGATATATTCCTTAGACGGTAAAGTTAATAGCGTATCGACGACTCGATGTTCTATGAACGCGGAGGACAAAAACGAATCTTGTATATAAGAGGTCAAGACCGATTAATTGATAGAACTGGAAGTCTCCATTGGCTGTCATATCCGGGGGTTTTAACCGACACGCTCGCAAGTCACTTTTTAACGAGCCAGGGCTTTCAGGATAGCTCGAAGTCAATTTCGATTACAAGAGAGCAGGGACGAGATGGGGCAAGGGAATGAGAGGGGATCGTAGAACGTCGAAGATAAAATCCAAGTACCTTCGGGAGGAGAATACTTTTCCATTTTCGAGTTCGTTCCCAGCGTATGATATACCGAGTAACTCACCCTTATTTTTGTATCGACACGGAATTCAAGGCAACGCAGCATCACCGTCGCACAATTTAGCTCCGTGACCGCGAGAAATGTTCCTTTGCATGTGCGTACGCATAAATATGTACAAAAACTTACTTACAGAGTGAATCTTTAACAGTTAGTAGGGTATATGCAGCGAGTGTTTGAACGGATATTTGATTTCATTAGATTACCTTGGT
The DNA here is from genome assembly GCA_944738655.2 of Andrena hattorfiana. NCBI lineage: Eukaryota > Metazoa > Arthropoda > Insecta > Hymenoptera > Andrenidae > Andrena > Andrena hattorfiana. The sequence continues at coordinate 2,046,576 of OX122894.2, forward strand.
CGAGAACCGATCGTTCGAGACACGATACTTTGATTCTGGGGAAACTTTCGGCCGATGCATTGCTTACCAATCGTTAACTGGCTTCCTGGTGCATCGAATAATTTCTATTTCATAGATAATGGGATTTATCGTTTATTGGATGTCGTTCGTGAAAATTCAATTCTTCGTGGTATTGTTTATCATAACTTGGTAAGCAATGTGTTAAAAAGACGAAGCTTACGGTAGATCTGAACACGTAACAGACAGACAATAAAGAAGATGCAAGTATCAAAAGAGAAAGAGGGTCGCGCGAATTCTTTTTGTGGCTTGTCATTGGCGGAAGAGAACGTTCTGAATTGAGTGGATTTTAAGAATTGTCGATTACTCGTTGCTACGAAGCTTTGGAGTTACGTAAAAGAGTTCTATATTCTACGCACACGTTGGTTTGTATAACTTGCGAACATAAAATGTCTCTGAATATAATGTTATTACGTAAAACATTCAAAAGGACAGTGGACCAAAATCACTTTCAGTAAACTGTCACTGAACCGCAAAATTACTTTTGTAATGGAGGAGAATACGAGATATTAAATTCTTCAGTTGTTGGTACAGAGTGTGTCTAGAGTGTTAGGCCAAAATTCTTGAGCTTAATCACCCGACTGATGGTTAAACCGAATGATCTGACGATTGGCAATTGGTCTTCCTTACTATTACTAAACCGAACGAAGGAATAGCTTGCTTCCAAAGTTTGCTCCAACATTTAGAAATACTCTGTTCTTACACGTTTCTGATGGTATCGTGGTTTCAGTTCCACTCTACGGATAATACGCGTAAACCTGAGTTAGCTGGATCGAACCTCACTGACATTCTAAATGCAAGGACCACTAATATTTATTCCGTACCGAGACCGCGACGTAAAGGCGTTCGAGTGCGTTGAACTATCCCGTCGTAGCAACGAGTGATCGTTACGATTCCGGGCACGAATAAATAACACACCAGCTAGTTGAGGGTCACGAGTCTTCAGTTTCCTGATCGATTAAGTTCACGCGCCTCTCATCAGCGACGTAACATCAAAGCAAATCAAAAGCTCGCGACAAGACGGACGTGTCGACGGGTCTCTCCTCGTACGCATTAAAATTAAAAAAAAAAAAATCTCGCTTCCTTCCTTCCACGAAACGACAAAAAGCGAAACGCGAACAGCGAAGAGACACTTAGAGCCTCTGGAAGACCAACAAGCGTTTATATCTCAGATTCGTAGATTTCCGTTTCGATCAGTGGCGAAAGACATATCACCGGCCGCGGACGACGATCTTCGAGATCGGTAAAAAGCTCTTTCGATAGGAAAACATGGAGAGAGGGACGAAGTGTCGAAGCATTCGAGGATCGTGCGAATGGAAACGTGCAAACGGCTGGCATCGCTGTACACAAAAATGGGACCGTTAATTAAACGTAAGGCAATTCTAATTTTATCGCCCAATTCCAATTCGCCCAGTCGATGGCCGCTTGGCGGGATGCGATTTCGCCTCGCGGCCGGTCGTTAAATAGTTTCGTATAAATCGATCCAGCACGAGGGGGAAGCTTTCTCGGCCCTCCCAACCGGGGAGGATAAGTTTGTAAACCAGTAAAGACTTACCTCAGTAACGTAATGTACGCAAGAATCAAACACGTCTTTATGATCGAGAGTACGTATTATAAGTACTATGTAGCGCTGACGTCCTTTGTATATTTTCCGTATTACTGTAAATAACTATACATACGCCTTATATCGGTAATTATCACTGTACGATAATCGTCTGCGTGCGCATTATTTAATATTTATGCGAATCTTGGGACGAGGGCTGCGTTTGTTCGGATGGGGATCAGCTGAAAAAGCGACGCGCGTCGAGAAGAAGCTTCTAGCCAAGTCCAGTTCCCTGCGAACCGTTTTTCTTATTATAAATTTCTCTTTCGATGGTTTTTTAGGGGAAAATTAATATATAGAATAGATCTAGAGCATGAAACTAGAAGAAAGTGATGTATGAATCTAGAGTGTTCAGGCTTTAGTTACAGAATTATATTGTTAATAAAATAAGTTCTCTTTTAGCGTCAGCGAAGCGAACTATCAAAAGTTCTGCAACTGATTGTCATTTATCAATGTTATTTGGCGTAATTAAATCGTGGCGTGTCCGCCACATTTCTTCTTACTTCAGGCTCTAGATTTATCCCTTGATGTATGTATTCGATTATCGATCATTTGTATCATTTTTGTGACGTATTGTTATTATATCGGTATTGGTGTAGCTCATAGCTCTATTTTTCTATGAATAATTTTTCTCGTCTGGTGTCTAGCTGGCGACTTTCGTCAACTGTCAGATGATGTTTTACGAATCAGTGATTTTTAATTTGAAACTTGTCTCCCTAGAGACATAAATTTTAGCAAAAATGAACGAAGCGTGGATTCGTTGTCTTAGATCGAGAAGATACAAGTCCGATGAATTTTTATAGATAGAAAAGAGAAATCCTCGAGTCACGTTGGAATCGTGGATGCGACGTAGGTCGAACCGCGTTGCTTTTTCTCGAAACGAAGCGACGGATCGATGAGCACAGAGAATCGCGTGTATGGACAGCGTGAAACTATAAGGAAAAGAGGCCTATGTTAGTCGACACTCTGTGTATCGTTTTTCTTTTTTCATATCCTTTCTTTTCTTTCTGCGATGGGCGGACGAGTGCGACGAATTAGTGGCTAAAGATGTTAGTCGACGCGTTTAGACGAGGATCACGACTAACGATCGCGAGGGAAACAAATCTTTTGGAGAACCTATATACCGATAGTTATTGATGCGTGACTGAGAAGCACGAGTTTTTTCGGCAGATATTTATTAATATTATTTATCAAAATGGAAGAAGAAAGAATGTAGTTATATTTAACGGAGCGTTTCGTTCGCTTGTTATGTTTTGAGAGAGATATAAAAAAAAGAGAAGGGAAGAAAGAAGGGAAGGAGCACGGTGTGCGACTTTTGTTCATTGTCGCGAACTGTACAGTGTGTATGCGTGGCTGTGTGAGTGAATACGAGAGACAGAGCGAGAGAGAGAAAACGAGAGCCGGGCGGGGAGAAACGGATAACGAAAAGGCAGATTTCGGCGAACGAATGTAGTTTTAAGAGGCACCAAAAAAAAATAATAAAGAAGAAAAGAAGAAAACTGAACGATTCAACCGTGATCACAGGATTACCGATAAAAACAGATCTAAGTGACAGCGATGAATGCACTTCTTGGTGTACAATATGATTATTAACGCAGATAATAGCTATACATATTACTATATCAATTGTCAGTGGTATTACAATAAGAGATGATAATTTTATATTTACAAGATAGAAAATCGTTGAATCTAAAGTGAGTGTAATATACGTCTGTACTATGGAAAAAAAAGGAACACGAAACACACATACCATACGCAAAAATCCTCCACTCATCGACACCCTTTGCGCCTCCCACCCTCCCCTTTCAATCTTCACCCCTGACCACCCGAAATCCAAAATTCCGTACTAGGGCAACAACTAGGGAAGCTAGCTTATTTAATATTTGGCATAATATATGTAATATATATATTATGTGATATAATATATGTATTATATATCGGCGACTATAAATATGAATATAAATACGGATATAAATATGATTATAAATATGAATATAAATGCAAATATAAATACAAAATATAAATATATAAATATATATATAAATATATAAATATATATATAAATATAAATAAATATATATATACATGAGAGATAGAGCATAAAATAAACAAAAAAAGAATGGAATAGTCCCGGTCGGCAATATTTGCCTGACACCGAGGAGAAAAGTATGAAGCTATGTGATCCACTACTACTAGTAGCTTTTAGCTGTAAAGACTTATACTTTATTTTGTAAATTTTGTTTATACAATGTTTGATCGTTCACGCATAATACTATTGTATGTGAAAAATAAGTTAATAAATCATTAACATGTGAAGTTACACTAGGCGTGATTCTTGTTCTGTCCTGTCCCTTGTATCCCCATGTATTGAAACAGAAAATATAATGTCTCTTTAATTCAAGTTACTTTTCTATTTATAAGAGGTATTTAATTAATACAATTAATTTTCACCTCGTTGTTAAAATTGTCCTGTTTTACTACAATCACCAGTTATCAGCTACAGTTGAACAGACTTCTAATGAAGTTACTAGATGGCAGATCGACCTGTAGAATACCAGAAGTAGTTATTCATAAATAATTTCCAGTTACGAATTCTTCAAAATTCGACTTGTAACACCTCCCTAAAATTGTAATGAGCCCATTATCCTTCCAAGGTAATAATAGAATATTACAAATGTCAGAAGGAAATGTCTTGCTACCTTCCAACTGAAACTGCTTGATTAATCAAGAATAGAATTATTCAAACCCTTTCGGAATAGAGAACCCACGTATATTTAACTTAAAACTCCCTACTACACTACTCTGCAATCGAACGTCTTGATGAACTAATAAGAAAGCCTCTATTCCGATTTCCTCGCCTGAAAACGCCAATGCAATATGCAGCACGTTTTTAAATAATCACATGCCAAGTACAGTGTCCACTAAAAGATTGGATACTACAGCTGCAATACATTTTCCACCAGCATTCCCCCGTTCTCTTTGGTCGTTACGAGAGAAAGATTCATTAATCACCGAGGCCAGCCTATCTTCCGGTTATCTAGCGAACGGATGCCTGGCAAACTTTCTTCGAAACTTTCCAACGACCGAGCCGCCCCGTTCGATTGCGCTCGAATGCCCTTGCATTATCCAGATGCACGCGGATATATGCGTGCGTTGCGAGCGATCGATAGCTCGCTCATCCGTCGCTAAAAGGGTTAATGATGCCTGGCGTGCATAAATGGCGCTCACGGGCCCAGGACAAATGAAACGTAATGAGCGGATCGGCAGTACATAGCGGCGTGTCACGATCGCGAAACTCGTAATAATGCCGCGCCAGGATCATGAATTTCCGTGCAGCGTACCGTGGAACACGCGTGAATTCGAACAATACGATTAGCGGCACCATCGGTTCCCGTCCTCTCCGCCTCCTCTATCAACTGCATTCGAGCCGCTCGAAACCCTCTTTCGATACCCACCGCTGTTTACTCGCAACGGCAGGCGGCCCGTTTGTTACGAATTCCCGTCGCGAATAGATTCGCGTTTAGTAAAAATCACGCCGGTTATGAAATATTCCATCTCGAGACTATAATTTTGCGCGACGGAACTCAGAGAGCGCGCTTCGACAAACTCCACGGCCACCCTCCGTCCTCTCGCTAGGCGACCGATTTCACGTCGATTTTCAGCGTCTCGACACCGCCGACTAAAGGCCACCCGCTTTGACGTAAGTTTATTACTACCTGCAAAACTTCACCCTCCTCCAACCCCACCCCCCCCCCCCCCCACTTCTAGAAGGTGAAATTACTTCATAAGCGTAGGGTCGTGCGTATCTCGAAAGGGTATACCGTGGTTCGCGTCTCTCTACAAGTTACCTAATGAATGTCGGGGGTAGAAAAGGCAAGGCGGTTGCCGCTCCCTTCACGGCGCAGGGGATGCTTTTCTTCGCCCGTACCACCTCCAATTTATGCGTCTAGAGTGGTAACGAGGCTACCGGGCGAAGATGCCTCCGGTGCTGCTTCGACATGGAAGAATAAACCGAGGGGGAGGCGTTTACCAGAAAAGTCGTACCGCTTGGGAAACGAGGGTTCGACGACGGGCCGTCCGACTGAACTTTTTAAAATGGCCGGGACAGCATCGAGATGGTCCCTGTGAACGATTGGCTGACGAAGGTGGATGCCGAGCGAACTTGTTAGAGGTTCTTTCGCGTTGGGTTTCGTTTCTGTACAGACAGCTTCGTTATTTCGAGCTGCGCGATGAAATATTTAGTTAACAACGGAACTAGGGTTCATTAGTTCTGGGTATTCACGTCTACACAAATTCAGCTTCCGCAAATATCGGTTTCTCTTTGTTACCTATCGAAGCCACGTCAAGTCTATTTAATTAATATTCCATTTTCCCCACGGATAGAAACATTGAAAAATTAATTAAAACAATGGCGCGTTTAGGGTTCAAAAGTCCACGCCACCAGTGTGCACCACTGTATCGAATTTATGTCACTGAATATTTCATAAAGCAGTCTCGCGCAATATGCTTAACATGATCAAGGAAGTTTCGCGTTCCAGGCCGAAACAATTCTTTAACCGTGCAAATATTTTCCATTTTACGTTATTCTATATTCCGTTTACCTTCCGCGATAAACACATTCCGCGGAGTGGCGTCGCGAAGCGTATTCGTGCCACCGAAAATATTTTTCCAAAAGCTCGTTACTTAAAATGTTTAGTTACGGCGGAATTTTGCGCTTTCTATGCAGGTTAAAGTAACCGACTGTAGATGCGTTCACGCTCGCGAGAGCTCTTTTGTAATCTTAATGTTCCCCCCGAATCATTCAATCCGACGCTGCATAAATAACGTGGTTGATACTACATGGGAACCTAAGCTTTCGGAAGTTCAGCTCTGGAATTACCCTTCCTATCCTTCGTTCCTCTCCTCCTGCACTTGGAACGAGTTTCAATGATACACCAGGGGCTGGCTCAGCCCCCTCATGCGCCCTTAATCCGGAAAATTTCACCTTGCGACAGTGGAAATCACGAAGATGGCCACGATATCATCGAATCCCTCGGCTTCTCCTACATCCACCATTCCCCCGCATTAATCTTTGAATCGACGCGGAAGATCTGCTACTTGATCTCCCATTTCTCAAACTGCGGGGCAAATGAGAAGATCGATTTATAGTTTTATAGAGTCCCTCTCGAAATTATAGATTAATTTGAGGCAAGCGGAAACGTGTGAATACTTTACGGTAAGATGAGCCTATATGCCTCACGCCTTTGCGATTTTAGATCATCGCAATCTCTACAGAATCGCGAAAAAAGCATCATCGGAAAGCTATTATAATCCGACGCGAGTGATTAATGATCCTTTCAGTAACTTCCGGCGCGGGCTGTTTAAATGTCAGGCTATCGAGCGCGAGCACACATCGATTGGTTTCAACAGCGAAATTTCAGTAAAATATTCGACGAATTAAACGGTAAATTTGCAGGGAAATTTCGGCGCATCTGTTGCGCGACAACGACCGTTTTTCTTGCATGAACACGGGGAAACGCAAGATTTATTCGCAGAACTGCACGGAACTCGGAAAAAATACGACCGCAATGGAACGGTTTGCAAAAGTGTCGCTGTTGGGAAACGCTGGTTCATAAATAAATCGATGCAGCAGCGAGCAGTATTATCGGTGCATTGTTCCTTGTTAAAAATTCATCGGGGAGTCTCCTTAACGAGAAGCGAGCGCGACCAGGATCGTGGGCGGATATAACATCGCGGTCAAATTTCAAAATATCGTAATTAATTCGCGGAAGGGTGGAGAGATGGTTACGAAACGCAGCTGGGAATAAAATTGTCGGGTAATTAATCCAGAAAATTTTGCTGGAGCGTGACTGGCGCGTTTTCAAAGGGCTTCACTGTTTCAAAGCTTCCGACTTACGGTACGCTGGGGCGTAATATATTTTCGAATAAAGCTCGGCTGCGGCGTGCATCAGCGGGCCCAGAAGCTGCACAAATACGCTCAGCACTTCATCCTTGAATCAAACGATGGAAAAAAACATTAAATGCGAACGCTCTTAAACGCTGATTCCGAATGAGCTTGCTCGCCAGTGGAACGTTTCATTTCGACGCATCTGTGTAATATCCGCGCTGTATTGGGGGAATGGAATCTTTAACGTTCCGATAAAATTCAGAGTTTTACTACCGTGGTTGTACTATCGATTCTCTATGCTTTCGGAAATCGGGGAAAATATTTGAATTGCGGTAACATATCGTAGGTATACTTTCATAATTACTTTGGGAAAAAATAAACTACTGGCTACTAGCAAGGAGCTACCTAAAGCAAGTTAATAATTTTCGGGCTATTGGCTATTGGTAGTCTTCAAACATTTTCAATAATTTCAACTGATTGCCTCAAATAAATAGCTTCATTGAAATGGATGAGAAGTCGCTGTGGAAGAGATGCACAGGCACTTTCGGACACCGAGTGCGAACGCAACTTTTCGTGGAGTTTCGTCTTCGAGTTGCGGCGACCCGTTCCCTTTTATACGAGCTTTCAGCTTATGGTGTCTGAATGGGCCAAACGGCGGACCAGACTCAATCGCTACCAGCTTTTAATTTGGAAAATTCCCGCTTGAAAGCATTGAAATCACGATCGAGCAGACATGAAAGAAACCTCGTCTCTTTGACGTTTGCGTAGCCGCATTAGATTCGATATTCGTCCCCTTTTAAAGCTCCGCATTGACAAAATCCGATTGTTAGTACCTTGAATGACTAAATGTTTTCCCGACAAATAATTAAATCATGAAAATATTTCACATGTATTATATCGATTGTTTTCGCCACCCCATTTAAAGTAACTTGTTTTCCTCGCCCTTAACGCTCTAAGCCTTCTATCGACCGCCTCTGTGTAAAAAATTTCATTCTCAAGCTTTCTATCGATCGCCACCGTACTTCGTTAGTGAATAGAAATGAGTGACCGTCCTCTACTGCTCCTCGAGCACACTCGATAAGCTGTTCACACGCGGAAGCCGATCGAGGCTGTTGGATCGCTTAACCACGAGTTCGTCCAGCGGATCATACCGATATGATTATCGAATTATGCGAGGCTCGGTGCGCGGGCGGCCGCGTTTGCCGAACCACGGGGTACATAACCAATATTTAACGCCTATTAGTGCCAAAGAGAATTTATCTTACGCGCTACGGGGGGTTGCACCTCGGCGAAGGGGCACGGGCACCACGGTCCACGGGATTGGGGGCGAGCCAAGGGGGTGAGTCGGTTTAACGCATGCAAGCCGGTACGCGCAGAAATTACGCGACAGCGGGTATCTGCTATTGATTTACCAGTAGCAGGTGCATACGGACCAAATGAATCCTCGACGGCCACATTATTAGGACGCATACGTCACGCTTATCTTTGCTGTTATCGCTGGTGGACATGTTCCCACGGAGCCCTTCAACACGCCACATTCGGTTAAAAAATGCTTTGCTACTCGGTAGTGGATCAGTGGACGATGTTGCGCAGATAGGATTTGATTGATTAGAATTTGCAGCGGTTTCAAACGAATACGAATAATTGGGAGTGAATCGCCGAGGTGGATGTAACTTAGAATATTTTTACCAGTCCCGTCTACTCTCGCACCTTACTATCACATTAAGGTGTTATTAATTAAAGTCTGTTGAGCCGGTTGAAATTCTTATTAAAAAAGTTCTGCAACGCTGCCAGCCTAGGAGGGATTAAGACTATTGTCAGAAAGTTGGTGGAATAAGTGGGTCCTCTAATAATTCTGGAATCCTGCTGGAATAATTAGGATTTAGAGAATGTCCTGCCTACTCGAGCATTAATTATTCGTTGGTTCCGATTATGTTCGTTTGGCTGGGCCGGTGTTCGCCAGATCCCCGAACGCGATACAACGATCCCCGTAATTGCGATCATTGTTCTCAAGTGACACGATTTGTCTTCTCCGTCTGCGGGTTGTCATCGGTGTAGAATAACCGATTCACCGATACCGATGCGTTCGTCATGTCGTAACGGAGGACGGGGCACAGCCGAAGATCGTCGTAAATCATGCCACGCGTCGTGGGTCCTGACAAACGTTGAATGAATCATAATTGTCTACCTGCCTGACGTGTCGTTCGCGAATTAATATCCGAGGACAAGGAACGGCACACTCGAGACAATGGCCGAAAGATGCAAATTGGAAACGGGACAGCAGCGTTCGACGGTGAATTAACAGCGTTTCCTTTATCCCGTTTTCCTTCCGTCGATACCTCGCTCGCGAATATTAATAACACGCCCGTGGAAACTCATAACGAGAAGACATCCCGCGGAATATAATCTCCCGCGGTTCTAATTAATTTGTCTTCCGCGAGCCCTTCACTACCCCTCCGCCGTATTTTCTTTCGCCGCGGCAATTATACAAACTTCGGATTTCCATCGGAACGCCGGATACTCCCCCCGATCCGCCCCCCTCGTTCCTCGTCATCCCCCTACCCATCCGATTTGGCAACAATCGCAAGGTAAGCGGATTATTTAAGGACTTTCCCGTAGTGCATACTACGTGGAAAACCTTCGCCGCCACTATTCACCAACACGCCCGCACCCGGTGCTGGGCTCCCGCGAGAAAAGGGTACGCGACGCGGGGAGGGGGGAGGGGCAGTACTTTTAGCAAAGTTCCAGATAAATCGCATTTCGCCGAATCGAGAGAAGGGAACAAAATAAAACGTAGCTTTTATCGGCATTTTAATTGCGCCCCCACCCTCGAAGTGCTTCGTTCGTTTTCCATAAAAAGCTACCCAAACAAGGACTTTCTTCTGCTATTTACAGCTTCGTAGATTTTTCCCAGAATCGTTCAACTATAATTTCAATTTATCTTCTGCAGCCCTGCATAGGGGACGACTAATTACTAGAAATACATCCGTGTTTATCTACCGACGAAAGAAAGTGTGACAAACTTCTCGCAATTATTTTACACACTGGGCGCAAGTCTAAAATCTGCGCCAGCTAAGGGATAAATTAAATTCCGAGTACCGCGGTGGGGCATACGGTTTCGTGGCTGTGCGCCACGCTGTATTCCGTGACTGTAACGGAGCACAGGTAAGGGACGCGGATATGCCTGCAGTGGCATACCCAAAAAGGCACGTAGACGTAGAAACAACGTTTGTATTTCTATCCCCATCCGCATCCCCGCGTCTGAGAGTCGTGAGAGCAGCCATTCCCAGCCACCCCTTCGCCACCCCTTCGCCGTCGCTTCTCCGTTCGACAGGAACACGCGAAGCAGCTTTTGCTTTATCGAGATTGCTCCGCCATCGAGATTGTCCTATTCTTGGCGCGACGGGATTCGCGTGTTCATTCAGTCGCCAGCCGATTCGCCTTTATATCCACCCAACCCTGCGTAACGAGAGAAATCTTATTCCGCGTTCGAACGCACCGTGGGAATTTAATCACGCACGGCAGTGTACTTCTGATCATTCGACGGCTCAACGGTGAATGGTTAATTGGCTGAAATATTCCATAGCGCGCTATTTAACCGTGCCTGTTTTATTCGTTATTCACTGGGCCGCCAGCGAATGCTCTGCGCTGGTTTATTTGTCGATTATAAGTTTCGTTGCTCTTAATTTTGATTAGTGACATACTGTTACCAGTGGTTGGGGAAATAAACGCGAGCATCGAAGCCTCTGAAAACGCACGAAGAAGAGACGCTCGTCCGCTTTGACGGCTCGGGTGGGCGAGCAATTAGGACACGGACAAATCTGCTGGTCAGACGTGTCCGTGTCAGCCGCGAGCTCGAGTAGCAAGGGATTAATTCGAAAAGAGAAGTTACAAACGGCTGAACTCGAAATGCAATGAAATAGCGTTCGTGGCGTGGAGGCGGCTAACGAGAAGCAAACAAGAAGGGCTGTTTCGGATGAGACAGCCCGTGGCTGGAGACTGGCGTCTGGAACACAGACATTTGTCAGCCACCACTGAGACATCGGTGACTCCGATACCCGTGCCGCCAATTCTTCTTCCTACGTTTTCTATCTGGCCTTTCTATAGTAAACATCGCTTGAAACTGGGATCTTCAATGTAAGAATGATGGGAGTAGACAGCATTTACAACCACCATTTAAGCACAGCGATCAGTTCTCGGAAAGCAAATGTGTCGTCTGAAAGTTCTAGCGAGACAAAAAGCCCAGCAACAAACGAATCTACCAGCAAGAGCAAACACGGATCAACGCTAAAGGGGCCAAATTGGCGCATCGAACGTGACACAAGCAAGAAACAACGGGCACAGCAGGAAAAATGCTCAAGAACGGTGGCACGAGCAACCTTGCCCCCTTTTCCTCGTTTCTTTCCCCGTCTCCTTAGGCATTTCTTCTCCACCCGTCCCCGGAGGACGCTGCTGATAACGCAACGACGGAGGAAGCGCGTCAGCGCCGCGGCGCACGTCGTCTGGAGTGGAAAAACTGATTTATTGCTTCGCAGCCTCCCGACGCCGCCCGGCTCGACGAAGAAGTAAAATAACTCGACCTGCGCGACGCACGTGAGAACTCGGTGACATTACCTCGACGCGGAACATTTGGATTTACGGGAGGGGGGGGGGCTGACTTTTCCCCTGCCCCCTCTCTACGAGCAGCACTTCGGCTCGGAAGCGGATAGAGGAATGGTTTGCAAATCTGACGCTGCATTAGTATACAACGATCGAATTTCTATAATCCAGGATTGGGCCGTTGAATTTTTTAACTTCGTTCCGCGCGGACAATGCCCCTTTCCCCTAGCACTCGAACGTGATTTTTGCTTGAAAAGTGCTCGCAGATAAATAGTTCAGTGGCTTGGAAGGAGCAACATGTCACACTATTTTGTACACAATTTCTTCCGATCGGGAAGCGATGGCAAAATTCAGCTCGCGTTATAGTTTGCTAAATACGAACAACAAAATTTCTCACGGTGGCCGTTTGCTCGTGCTTATCTTGAAAGTAGATTGCACGATATTTGGTAAAAGTGTGTACTTCGAGATGAAATAGCAAAGGTTCCTAAAGTATTTATGACTGTTCTTATCAAAGCCTGAAGAGGAACGAGCAGATTGGCATTTATGTCTGGAATCACGGCTCTTGATACGCGTTATTGATTTATACCGAACTATCTCGTCCTTCTTTTCCGCCCGTTCGTCCCCTCGGTATCTCACCGGCCTCTGAACGTTTTGAGGGGCCAGATATGTCGCCAGAAGTACACCGCCCTAATGCACGAACTCCGACCCTCGCGATCTCGCTCACGTCACTGGAACATCCGTCTTGTCGAACGAATCGAGCCGCACGATTTCTCCCATGACGGAAGTACGTACCATCGTTGCCTCGAGTTAGGCCATTTTTTTCTTCTGCGCGAAGTAAGTCGATCGCTTCGACCGCTACCGCGAATTTAATGCCACGCGGATACACTTAAGATGCATTGACTTCCACGCCAGTGACCCCCTTAAAACATCCCCCCATATCTCGACTTGCCAGTTCACTATAACAACACCCGAAAATACGATCTTCCGTTTCGCACCTCGGGGGAGCGCAGCGCGCGTTACATTAATAAATTACCGCGGTGCGGGACAAGCGACGGAATAACAATTTCGCCAGCAATTTGCAGGGCGCGAAATAATCTACTCGAGCCTTAATCATCGTAATTTCCGCGCGAAACGAAGCGTCGAATTTTCCCGGCCGAGCAACAGCGTCGTGTTCGCGCGCGAAGCGTCCGAGGTTCTTACGAGCGCTGGAAGCTCGCCCGACGGCGTGTTCGGTGGAGCGTCGGGCATGGAAAAGAGGTAGGAAAACGTTCACTCGGGGCTGGCAATTAGGACGATCTCGCGGAGGAGCTTTTATAAAGACCTGAAGATATGGTTACACCGTGGCCGCGTAACAAGCCGCCCGTTCATAACCCGCTTTCGGGCGTAATGGGGTATTTAAGGGGGCCACTTAAAAGTCATTCGCGATAAAAAAGAAAAGGACGTCGGTGCGCGAGGTGGCTAAGCTCCTGATGGCGTGCGCGCGGCCAGCGGGAAGAAAGGAGGCGCGCGAGCAGTGGCCGGATGGTCGGGTGAAAAACGCTACGAGCAAAAGGAGAACGTGGGGGTGTCAAGAAACAGGGGCTGTAGTGTGATTGCGCGGCAGAGGAGCAAAGAGTGCAACTAAGCACATAATAGAGCCAGAATGGCGTCTCTGGGACAACGAGTGCACACGCCCGGAAGCGCGCTTCTTTATTTTACGCTTTTAAAACGCGAGCGGGTGGGAGGGGATTGAAGGTCCGAGCCACTTGTTAGGGAAGGATTTTCCTTGAGGACTCGTTGTCGGGTCTGATCAAAAGCCGAGGTATAAATTGTCCGACGAAACGCACGCACGGCTCCTCTCTGTTCGTCGAACGTTGGAGGGGAGACAACGAGAAAAGGCAGCTTCTCTTGACTCTCTGTTAATGCCGCGCGGCGGAGCGTTGTGAAGGGCCACTCCGCGACTGGCTGCGCCAGTATTCGCCATGGAAACCGATGCTGCATTGTACGCTCGCAGCGAAGGTAATTACAATTTAAAATGCGCCTTCTTTGGGCGGCAGCAAACAATCGCGAGTTATTCGGCGGGATTGAAGTCCCCGGCGAGAATGCAACGTCGATGCCCAGCCTCGGTCGCTTTCTTTGCGGGGCATTTAACAACGCCGTGACGGCGCAGTTGGCCGGGTAAATTAGCGTGTAGATAAGCCCCGGCGAAGTAAATTGACGTGCTCGATTCCGTCTCGTCCGTTCGTCGGAGGATAGGCGAAAGTGGCGAAAAGAAAGCAAAACCCGTCGGTATTAAAACGACTGGAATATCCAATTAGGGGGAGCTTAAGAGATCTTCTGTGCGCTTTCTGCTCGATATGAGGGGGGCGATTAGAATTTCGTTGGAAATAAATTGCTGAGTAAAAATCGTTGAGCTGGTGCGGCGGGGAGACGTAACGAAGGAAGATGGTTAAAAATGTAAGAAGAGGAGAAGTTATCTTGGTGCAAACGATGGTAAAATAGAGCTTGGAAGAAGGGCGCTTGCAATTGTGATTATTCTTCTCTCTCAACGAGATCCGCGGAGGGAGCGAACGAATTCTCCTTCCCTTACTTTTTCTCTGGGCTCTAATTCTCTTTTAAGAATAGAAAAGGTTGGCGAGATGTAGATTTTCCTCGGTGCAGCAAAGTATGAAAACAAAAAAGTGCGGGACAATTAGAAAGGGGAATTCAAGCAACTGCACGCTGAATGGACGCTTCTCCCCTTTGTAATAAATTGACCATGAGAACTGGGACTTTTGTACAGCCATTGTACGAAGCAGCTTAATTTCCTTGTAAATTGTAACGAACGCCGCCGAAGGATGTTACCAGGAAAAAATTCGTTCCTGGAATATCGCCATTTCTTACGACTGATGGGGAACTATCTTGTGTCTTCTGTGAATTCACAGAGAACACTCCAGTTATAACAGACGAACGAGACTTCGCTCCATTATCTCGATATAAGAAACTCGAAAGTGAGATCTAACGATGGCACAGAATTCGTTCGAGCTTGGGAACTAAGAACACCGATCATCCGAGAGTCGAATCGGCGTCGAGCAACGTGTAAAAAGTTTATCCGCGTCAGAGGACACTCGATTATCGGTCGAGAGCGAGGTAAAAACGAATCGAGATTGAAATCACGCCTCTCTAGCTGTCTTCTACACGCGCGCTTTCTTTGCCACGGTCCGAAGAAACGCTCTGTTAATTAGGAGCCTCGCGGCGGAAAGAAACGGAAAATGTGTACCTAGCATTCACGGCGATCAATCACACGATTGACCCTTTGCAGTGTGCCGCGGAGGAGCGTGAAAAGGAAAGAGAGGAGAAAGAGAGAGAGGGAGAGAGAGAGAGGAATGCCGGCGGTCGATGTTTTTCATTAATTGCCCGGCTCACGGTTGTTTGCCGACCGAAAGACAAAGTTAAACAAGGGCGCAGCTACGGCGGGGAAGAAATTGAGAGAGGGCCTTCTATAATCAGAGTCGTTATCGGATGAGGCTTGGCGTGTAAGTGCATTCCTTCGTCGCGAGCGGTGCTTCTTGCCCGTGAAATTAGTTCCACGTCCATTTAGTAATCACCTGCCGTTTCCCTTGATTAGCCAAAACTTTTACCCTCCCCGCTCCAGCCCAAGCCGTCAGCTTTTACGCGCCTCGCCTTGCCACCCGGCGTCACCGACCCACCCCCACAGTTCTGTACTTTAATGGACAATTTAGTTGCACGCCTTGACGTCCCGGAGTTTAGGAAAGACCCACTCGAAATGGGGAACCTCTCCTCCGACCCTCGCTTCTCCTTCTAATCGACGTGTAAATATCGCACCCAGCAGCGGAAACAAATGGAATTGAAATTTTTCCTGCGCGATACTTCAACAGAACCGGTCAGCGCTTCGGATACCAGTTTCATCTAGTCAAACGGGAAAAGAGATACAGAAGATTGTGTCTACAGTGGGCGCTGGAAATGTTGTCCATTCAGACTCGTTTATATAGTTTTGTAGGAAGTATATTTATTTATATAGAAAAATTTGATTGAGATCCACCCTCGGAACGTGTGTTTCTCTCAAAGCTTCAATTTTTATTGACACGGAGTAACAGAGATAATTCCAGAATCATCGCGAATTGACCTCGAAGCCCCGAACCTCGAAAAGTCCTCTCAGATTCCAACGATTTTCGAGTCAGCAATTTAGCGGGCTCGCAGATGTTTCCCGTGCTCGGGGCGCGCGAAAAGTCCCCGTAAGCGTATTAATTAAACGATTCCCCCAAGAGCGTCGGCCGTCGAAACGAAGAATAGGGGCACGTATCTGTAACGGGAATTCCGCGGACGTCGATTCCCAATCGAACTTCCGCCCTCGGGAAGCGAAGATAAGCCCACGGATGACCGGGGACGTTTAGCGGAATCCGTTCGTGCCGATCGATGCTTTCCATCGTCGCCCGTTGCGGTGGAGTATAAACTCCCTGCGACCCTCGCTACGTGACTCGAATTAACGATCACAATTAACGCAATAGGTACGTACAGAGCGCATCCTGCCCTGCGTCCCGTCACGGCTACCTCCCCGCAAATCATTCCGCCTGTCGTCGTTCACTGTTATCGGAGGGGTGCAAAAAGCGGAAGTGCTCACTCGACGCGGCCGACGTTCGATGGCCACGTCAATTTTTCATAGACACGCCGCGTTCGACTGGGTAATCGAGATCGAACGATCCTACGAGGCCCGCAGGACTTTATCGATCCCCACCACTGGCTGGAGAGCTCCGCGCGAAACGCTGTATCGAAGGAAACCGTACAGCGCTCTGTCCACGATGATTTTGATTTTGCGAACATTGCGCGGCTGGGACAGTAACAGATTAGTTTTCCGGCTGGATGAAATTTCGCAACTTCCACCCGATTTCTATCAGAGAGACGAGAGCTTCGATTTTCATCTTTGAATTTCGATAAATTGTTTCATTTTTATCTTCCGCGTGTTTAAAGTACTTGTATAGAAAACGTCCAGCTTCTGTTTAATTATTATCGCAACAGCATAGTCGGTTGCCGGTTGAAATTATACGCTCGCTATATTAACGGCGAGTCGGTATTGCGTTGCATTAATTATGGCGTACTTGCAACATGCAACACTGTCGACGTGGGGGGCTAGATATTAATTTCGCGCCGGTTTCGCGAAATTCTATCATTCTATTCGCAGATAATCTCACAGTGGGCTTTTTCGCACCCCATACAGGGGGGTCGCTGCGCTGGCATAGACTTCCGGTATCATCGAAATAACATGATTACCTTGACATTCTATGGGAGCACGCGACATCGATTTGCATTGTGCCACGAGGGCCCGTCGCGCGTCGTCGCTGCGACGTGTTAAACTCCAGTATCTCGGCGAGGCATTTGTATTAATTATGGGAAAAGGTAGTGGATTTATTAACGAACATTTCACGCTCAACTTGTGCGGGAATATTAACCTGTCGTTCGATTCTACCCACTGTTATTTGATACGTAGCCCCGGTTTTCTGGCACATCACAAGCTGGAAATTGTCGCAAGCATATTATTGTGGTGAAACTAAATTCATTTACGCGCAATATCAGTTGCACAGTAGCTGAAGCTCCCCAGAGTAACCAAGCTGTAAACTGTAAATCTATGCCTCCAATCCCTGTTGTACGGTGACAGCAGTGCAAGCTTCTGTCATCGCGTTTTCCAGCAGGTCCGAAGAGCTACGCCTCATGTTCTTCTGGGACGCCACTGCCAGTCAAGGCCCAGATCCAATTGCCAGGGGAACCGAATTACAGCTGGTGGGAAGATTTCCCCTTTGCCTGCGAGATGAAGAATTCTCGACTTCTTCTACCTTTTCTTCTTTAATCCTGAAAGTTTACTACCAGTCGAGCATTCTGCAAGAACCGGTGAGCCATCCCGCCTCGAGGACCTGCTTCTGGGAATAATCGCCTGTAAACCGAGTCCCCAGCTGGGGAAAGTGCGAAGCTACTATAAATCGATACACGCGGAATAATTTTTGTGAGGAGAGCAATGCCACGATTTAAGGAATGATTTCGAGGTCGGATTCGTATAATTCACGCCGAACTGAACTTCGCGGTGCTCTACGTTCTCTCGCGTGCGAAATTAATCAGAACGACTGATGTGTCGAGCGACGGCGACGTAAGTCGCGCTTTATACTTGCTCGGTCGAGTTTCGCGCGGCATGTTCATGCAAATCGGTCGACGGATGTGCGCGAGGAGAGCTACACGCGTTGCGGCATCCTTTAATTAAATCCGCGGCCGCCGATTCAACTCGACGCCGCTAATCCAATGTCCCTTGTCATCGGGCCGCCTTGATTACAAGACTAACGCCAATAATCGGTGATACCGCTCTAATAACTGCATGCGGGCGCTTCGTAATTGCGGCAAACTCCGAAAATCGAAAGGAGGACAGATTCTGGGAGCTGCCAGCTGTGCGGATAATTGTTTCCCATGGAAATAGTGTATTTGATTAATTACGAGACTTGAGCTCAGTGTTTGCGAGGAGACTTTTACATATTTCATTGAATAAATTATATAGCCACGGGATTCTAGCAAAGCGAACGGTAGCAGTTGTGGAAGAATCTGCTCAAAAAACTTGATTGATTTTTTTGCCAAGATGCCCGCCGATTGGGCACATTAATCACTGTCTTGAATAGATTGAATACCCTAGCGGGGAAAGTTTTTTTTCGAGAATCCAATTACTGCATCGCGTCAATTCAGCCAGGGGTCAAAAAGCTGCTGCTGGCCTCGTCATTTTTCAGGGGAATTTAGAATTTTCTATGTTCATAACGTTCTTTCAGGAGATAACTTTTGATAAAAAACGTTTCAACGTTGTCAATCCGATGGAACGAAGTTTCCAGTATTACGTTCGTGAGGCACAAAATGGATTTGCGTTTTTTCCCATGAAGATAATAACAGAGTTATGAAGCTTTCAATAAACGACCATTTATATCCTGAATCGTTACGCAAAAAACGCTATCTCTGCGTGCATATATACTTTTAAATTGAATCAATTTTTATGCACAAAAACGATTTCGGTTTAAAGCCCCATTCGCCCCGCTTTCGCGCCACTATAGCGTTTTCACGAACCCGTAAAATAGCTGCACTGTAACGTGCATTAATATCCAAATTCGCGTCAGAGCAATTTGTGTCCATTAAACTCTATCGAAACTGTTGCTTCCCAATTCCCTACCACACAGATCAAACGTACGTTAACCATGAATATGCCAATAAATTACACCGGTAATGCTACTTTCCCATTCACTTCTGCTAATAAGAATGGAATAACGATTCAAACGAACAGTTATCCATCTTTTGACTAACAATTCTGTATGCTCGCAAACTCATATAAAGTTTCATCCCTATAATAGCCTACACTGAAATTGCACAATATTTAACAAGTTTAACAAAAGATCTACCAACCTTAAAACGACGATCAAAGTATTTCCAAAACAGTAAAAAACACCACGATGAACATTTTCCATTGGCGACTCGAGTTAATCAGAGTCTCATAAAAATTCCAATGCAATGTGAGCTGCGCCGTGTTTGCCCATGCAGGACCGCGAAATGTCGATGAGTTCGCGTAATAATTCCCGCTTATCGGCAGCAATCACGAAGCAGCGCCTAACTGCTGTTGCTTGCGTAACGCAAAGTTTCATGGTGCTCGGCGGTGTGTTGATCTTAGTCCTGTGTTCAACTCAGCCATGTAAAATCTAAATTGCACGCGAGCTTCTCGGCAGCTCTGGCTGTTGCGCGCCGTCTACAAGGAAAGAGGGGAAGGGGGCAAGAATTCGCCGAACTATTCTGTTGTTCTTTCATTAACGGCCCAGACGGAATCGTGACTGCGCTTATGTCAGTGAAAACAGGTTAGCGACTTGTGCAAGCATGAAAAAGGGGCAGGGGATCAAGGGGTAGAGAGGGAGGGTGGGAACTGCGATGAGATGCGCCCTCTGAAAGTTTTAAACGGTTATTTTGATTTAATCGTTCCACTGGTAATTGAAGCCGCGCGCTTATAAAATCGGCTGTTTCAGTCTGAGTAGGCGGTAAGTGGAACGAGAGCGTATGCAGTCAGGCGACATTCCGCCGCGCCGGCTCGTATCACGCTTACACTACTGCTGTGCTTGATGCAACGGTTTCATATCGCTCATTCAATGCTGTGTAATTCCGTCAACGGTTAACCCATTAATAAGTCCAAGTATTTTTATGCAACATGGATTGGATATAAATTTGAAGCATCACTTGTTTTTTTGCAAATCCCACCTCGTTTCATGAGGCTGATAAAAATTGCTTCCTGTACCAATTGATTGGTTCAGTGCGTCCAATTTAAAAACAAAAAGCGATTTATTAAATACTTTAAATAAGTGACTCTAATTACCGTGATTAAACGATGCGAAGTATCGGTATAATATCCTATCAATGCACCTAAAAAGAACAAGTTATTGCGATTTTTATTGCGCTAATAACACCAACTTTTAAACCTCCCCCAACTGCTTCGTAATCGCGCGAAACTATGCACTTTTCTGAAGGTTGCCGGCTCGATTCACGCTTCAAGATGAAATTGACGTTATTAAATCTTAATGGCTACTCGAGAGCAAGTTTTCGTGAGCTCTAACGTCCTCTGACACTTTTCCTTTACTTCCGCGGCAGATCAATAGGTCTTTCTGCTCCTCTTTGATTTTCCGATGAATATTCGCGCCACGGATGGAAGAGAGCCCTCTTTCGTTATGATATTAACGACCGCGAAGTATCCGCTGGTGATTTCGAAAATTAATTCGCATTTTGTTATCGAGGGAAATGAGTGAAAGCTCGGTTTGTTTCGTGATGCATTCGACAGGGAAACATTACGTTTGAAGCGCACTACTCTCGGGGTGAATTGGGGCGAATGGGCGAAATCGATGGAAAATTTAGAGGTGTCTGGCCATTCACACAGAACGGGCCTAATGAAATTGACCATGATACCGTGCTAGCAGGGACGGGTTCCTTTGATTTTGGGGCGGTTGCCGAGGGAAGTGCTGCCCGAAGGGTCACGGTAATGTTGTAAACGAGGGTGAATCTCTGCGAGAGAAAGGGTGGAAATGACTGTTTCGTTAATTACCAGATACTGTGCTTTACGCATAAACATTTTACTTTAATTCGCTGCTTTCAACGATTTTATGGAAAGGAACACATCTCTGCCCCAGGTAAAATTTCAATTGTTACATCTGTTTATTTTCATTCTGTTCGTCAAACAATTTCCACCGTAAACACTTATTACCAGCGCGATATCAAATATCACTTCCGCCAATTGAATTTTTATAAACTCGATGTTGACGGGTTCCATTAAAACTTATCGAATGAATCGGGCGCCGGTTAAATCGCGAAATAATAGTCGAGAAGCATCGTTCGATTTTGAAAGCATTTCGTTGATTGTCGGTTGCAAAACAAAACGAAAAGTGTAGGTGGGTATTCGAAACAATTGTTTGGCGGAACAAATATTGCCAGACCGAGCAAATATGATGCGAACAAATTTAATACAAAGGAAATGGAGATTCTATATTTCTGAAAAGAATCGACTTACGCATGTAGAACAGGAAGCATGTAACATCACATAAAGCTGAAAGCGTAATCGCATTTTTCCAGTGCCTCGTCGCAGTTAAGGAAAGAATGACATTGTAAGAAGATAGACATCGTTATGCCATTCGACTACTTCCTCCACCGCATGTTTCCATCTGCGTATTAGGCGACCCAGCCTGCATAGAAGTCAAGAAACGAACCGCCAGAAAATAATGCAGCAATAGAGCTGAATTTGTCCGAAGCAACGGCCCGTGGGTTTCGCAAAAGCAGTGCGCATTCGTTTCCCATTCGCTGGGGCTGCTAGGTGTTCCGAGCCAATGGCGGGGCGCACCTAATGAAATTGGCCGGACGAGAAACCAACAACGTGGTGTCCCTTTGATTTCAGGGCCGAACGAGGGAGAGAAGCTTCGGGATAAAAGGAGCCCCAAGATAACTCGGCGAACGAGGGTAAATTCCGTGTGGTCCTCTCGCCAGAGGACGTAGGGGAGCCAGTCGTTGCTGACGACGAGTGGCGGAGGAAGAAAACCGGCAAACAGGAAGACAGACAAACAGACAGAGACAGAGGGTGAGAGAGAGAGAGAGAGAGAGAGAGAGAGAGAGAGAGAGAGAGAGAGAGAGAGAGAGAGAGAGAGAGAGGAAGAGGCATAGACTTTTCGGCCGTCGCCATTCACTCGTAATTCCACGCGTGCCCACTTGAGATAACTCTTGTTAAGCAAGCATTAATGACGCCCCCATCCGGTTGAGCGACGCTGGTGAAACGCCGATAACCCGGACACCGCACGTACGAGAGCTCTTCCAGTTCGATGAAGATGCTCCGGGGAAAGCTGTGCCACCCGCTGCTGACTGTAGACATTTTCAAAACGTTTCGCCCGCCCTCGTCCCCCACCACTTCTGTCTATCCCTCCCGCTATTTCGCTCGTTGTAGCTATGAATCCCGTTCGGCAGGGAGCCGAATCATCCCGATATAATCTTTGGGAATTTCCGAGGAACGCTCCTAATCCACCCCCACACCCCACTCGACGGCGACGATCTCGCGAGAGTTTCGTTTGAAGTTGTAGCTTCTAGTCATTACGAACGTCGGGTACGTTGCACGCACGAGCAATCTTCTAGTGGAGCAGCAACGTCCAAAGTCTTTCAAACACGATAAACGATTCCAAAGATTGGGGGAAGATTTGGGGCGCGAATTTTCTTTCAAAGGCCACCATTGAATCCATCTTCGAAAACGTTTCGACACGCTCGACCGTTGGCCTCTTTTGCTCCTGCTCGTTCGAAATATTGCTGCCATTTTGCAGTGTCCTCCTGTATTTTCTTCGAAATTTCACGGTGTCCTATCACGAAATATACAGTGGATGGAACAGGAAGCGCGTTCGCATGCTCGTTGCCCCCGTTTCGATATTACAAGTTCGAAAGGGATACACCAGTTGACGTATTTCGGTAGCAGCTGTTCTTCGTGCGAAGTTAACGCGCATTTAAAGATCACCCGCTAATGAAGCGTAAAGTAAAGTGCAGCGCGGAGCGAACGGAAATCGCGCGATTAAACAAAGTAACGATTAAATTTTCCCTAAACTGTGACGTTATTAAAACAGCGCCCCGGCCTGTTATTTCATGCTAGAAGCTTCCCATTAAAGATAATGACGGGAACGGTTAATGTAACCAGCCGTATTGCGAGCACACCCTCCAGAGCCGGGCTAAATGACGTCGCGTAACGTTACGTGGAATTTTTTCCACTTAAAGCTCGAGCACCGGCGATCGTGTTAAATTATTTATTCGCTGAAGATTGCTTAACGAGCGGCATACGCCGCGCCCGTTTCTTCCATCGTCTGACGGGAAATTAATTGGTGTAATTAAAAGAAAATTAAAAGTGCCCTTCCTCTGCTCCCACCCCCCGCGGCCGTCTGAAGGTTGGCCCAGAGTCGTAGGGAGTGGTCGTAAAGCCGGAGTCGATTTAAATCCCGTTGTCAGCCGGAAGAAGAGCTCCTCTGGAAACGATCCGGCGCCGTGCATCACGCCAATGCGAACTAATTTTAAGAACATTCCCCCAGAGGGCCGGGGCAAGAACAAAGAGGGCGAAGCAAAGCTCGCTGGAAAAGAAACTTTTCCAGGGATCCTTACCTCCCCTTGGAACAATACTAATTGAATTCTATCGCGTAAAGGTCAACGGGCATGTGAAAGCGTGACCCAAAATGGCGAACGTCACAATTGCCACGAGCTTCGAATCCACTTCGGCAGTAATGTCTGATGGAAGCCTCGAATATCATTGACGTACTCTCGTGTTCCCTATTCAACTGACTAATACCAATCTCCGTGCATTCACAATGAACGCGAACAATGTTGATTGGTACTCCTTTCGTATCAGATCCGTACGAGCCGAGTGAAAGAAGGGACACACGCGCGACGCACGTGTGTTTGCCGATACAAGTTTCTATCTGTAATACCCAGGCGTATCTCGATCGTCGCCGGCCCGCCACCCTTCGATAGACACGAAAAACAGGGGGCGACGGCAATTTAGTATCGCTCGTTCGTCCGGTTTCCAGTTGCAAAGTCAGCCGAGGGGGAGGGATCGGGATTGGACTCGTCGTCGATCGCGCCTATCGCGACGAAACAATCAGGGGGATGAACCAGAGGGTGGTAAACGTTCGATCGCGAAACAATACGTAGCTGGCGGGCTTTCCGCGGCCCGAAAACTGCTTTTATCAGCCCCATTCGACATTTCCCAACGCAGATTTATCTCGCCGCGGCATTGGCGCAATTTAGTCTTTTTTTTTTGTTCACCGGTAAATCCTCACCCATTGGCCGTGGCCTCGATATGCTCTATGACGGTTGCGGCGCGGCGCGAACAATAGGAAAAGAAACGGACACGTCAATTGCCAATTGCGTCCGCCATTGCCCGTTGCCGGTTTTTGCGCTTCATTCGGCGAAACGCAAAATTGATTTAATGCATCGGGGCCACCCCGATCGCCCCTGTTGCACGCGCCCGCTCCGTTTACGCGATCAGGAAAAATTTTACGGTCACGTACATACACACACCGGTGACAGGCGCAGCTTCTGTTGGTCCTCTTTCATGTTTGCACGTTTCCGCCGTCAACTTCGTTTCGCGTGTAACAAAATTTTTTTCATCTGGAGCGCGTGTCCCCTCCAATGAAAAATATTTCCAATCATTCACAGTCGGCTTTTTTTTTTCATCATTTTATTTCCACCCTCAATTACAGTGCCCGCACTATTTTACTTCCTGCGCGTTCATTTCGATATTCACCATTTGTATGATCATCCGATAAGTACCTGGTAATTGTTATTTTAAAAATCTGTGCAGTTCGAGTATACCGAGTACATTTCCTTGACACCAAAGGTTATTTCTCCGTTTATACCAGATATTACTATAATGAATGTTACACCCATCCAAATGGTTAAGCGTCCAACTGATTCTAATGAAATTATTCCTGATACAGAGTTAACGAAACGGTCTTGACCGCTGGAATGCGAAACGCGAGCTCATAATGCTCAATTGGATAGTTTCTATTCGTTAATATTTCAAGCGCCAACTTCTCCAACCACACGGGACAATTAGACGCAACCCGTTCTAGTTTCGTCTCTATGGCTCGGACGAGTAAATAAAGTTTTCTGGTTACGCGATTCAATTTAGCAGGTACGAAGAATCCGGGGAAACCTTTGAAACTTGTTTTACAACTCCTTTAGAAATAGCCGCGGTGCTTTTACCTGCTCGTGCCTCAAGTTAAATCGCGAACTTCGGCGATTTTTACTAATAAGCTCGTCCCAGTTACGTAAGAGCGGCACTTCTATTCTCTCGTAAAGCGTGCGAACTTTTGCCTGTGATTTTTACAAGACTCACGGACGCCCTAACTTTTCACCTATAGTGTCTCCCCCCTTTTGGCCTGGTTAACTTTACAAGCAAATATATTGGACACCGATGTGCAGACAAGTTCGGTATAAACGTTTAATTTACAATGCCTGACAAATAGTTTACTTATGAATTTTACGCGTGCCTAAAAAATATTACATAAGAAAGGGGGAAGAGAGGGTTGGAATATGAAATCTTACAAATTCTTGTAGGGGGAGGGAGGGGGGGAAGAAATTACCACCAAAATTTCCTTTACGTAATTTAAGGTCAGTCCCAGAGCAGTAAAATTTTGTTGTGTTTTAATAAGTTATTTGATCATATCCAACTCAGAATATTATGGTTCAGCTTAGAATATTTCGTTGGAAGGATATTATAACTTCAGTGTACTTTGCGAAATTCACAATTTCTGCGGAGCATAAAATTTGTTATCTATTGCAATTAATATATATCATTAATTGAAACTGCACTAGTGTGTTGCTGAAATGATAAAGGATAAAACCCGTTAATTGTAAATTGATATAATTTCGATAATCGGTTTTGTTTAAACTATCAACGCATTAGCTGTATTACTCGTTTCGGTAAAATAGGCGGAACTCCGGGAGTTCCACGACACAGTTTGCGCAGTTACGTTTAAACGCAATTAATTATAGAACCGACTGCTTTAGAATGAATTTCTCCGTTGGTATTAAAATTGCTTTGGTGCGGTTTCGCCCAAGTACTTAGAGTTATTAATAGAAATTGCTATAATTTCGTATGAACAATATTACCACTGCAAAATGAAAGAAAAGTTGAACGCAATATGGAATTAAAGCTACAGTACCAAAGAACATTTAATACGAAATTTTATAATTTCCGCGAGAAATTTATTTTCAAACAAAAACAAATTTTACCAAAGAGGATTTGAGGTTTTGCAGTAATATTATTATATATAATCGCTTTAAGGCTATTTATTGCTTAAATATTTTCTGTGCTTTCTTTGTATCGTAACTTTTTCCACAATTTCACTGATGAAATTTTATCACAAATAAGATCACAGTCCCTCGACTGCTCTCACCAGATAGATCAATAGGAAACCTCTGTTTTTAACTAGGTTAAGTCGCAAACACACGTAGTTAAACGCGTAAAGCAAATATGAAAGAGCAAGTGGGACCCAGTGGAAATTCGGTTTAATCAATGAGACTTGTGGACAATCTACAAGATTGTCAGAATGAAAGTTACTTTCTGTCGGTGGAGAGGGATTGCAGAGGATCGAAACATTGAAGAAGGAGAGGCAGAAGTTTCGAGACAGGGGTTGCGAATACAAGGGAGATGATATCGCTGCCCCAGACAATTAGCTGGGATTTACTAGACGCTGGCCAGCGAACAAGGGGCGCCCCTTTTCCCGTCACTCACCACTTTTGACTGTTCTTGCCGAAAACAATCCCGAAAATCTCTCCCAATGACTCGAGAAAAGTTCCGCGACCCGTCGAGATTCGTAATGGCGTGCTTCGCGGACGAGATCCGCTTCCTATCGATTCGATTCTGCTCTCGGGATTTTCAGAGTTTCACGGCGTCGTGTTACTTCAAGACTTTCCCCCACCGGGCTCGAGTTAGAGCCTCGATTCTATGTAAATACGATATCTCGAGTGTTCTCCTCAGAAAACGTTATTACAGAGAAATTCAATTTTCATCTACCATTCGTGATTTGAAGATTAACAATATTTGATACGTTACATCTCGTCTTAAATTTCACTCGGAGAACAACACTCAGCTCCAATAATCGAATCATAATTTCATTTAGTAACTATTAAACATATCCTCCTTATCGTCCATCGACGACAGCTTCGGTGCTTCTACAAAGATGCAGGCTAACAATGTTAATATAATATGAAACTCGTTAGCAGGAAGGGAGCACGGGAAATGGCGTGGTCTGCAAAGGGAAATTAATCGATCTTGCCCCAACGGACCAAAGGGGACGGGCGGCCGTGTGAAAGTAAAAAAAAAAAAGAAGGGATGCAAATTCGCGAAAGTTTCGGCTGTACGATTCGCAATGTCCACCGAGTAATTTCACGCGCCCCTATCTGACGAGAGATCGATCGACCTATGGCGACATCATACGCCGCCGCACAATGGGAAACAAATTACGAAATTACCATACTAAGCTACTTCCGGCAACGACACAATAGGAGCAAACCATGGGGCAGATTGAACGCGATCCGCGGGACGGAAGATCGCGGGGTGCATTATTCGCATCAATCCAGAAGGTTGCGACTATTATTCCGGCGGTCTGACAATCGGCCAACATTGTCCACGCGTTTTTCTCTCTGGCCGGCTAACGATTTCGAGGACACGCTGTCCAGACCATCGCGAAGATTAATCAGCCTTTACAGTGACCTACATGAACGGACGCAAAGAAACTTGAAAGGCGAGGGCCAAAGAAATGCGTTACTTTTAAATCGAATTGTGGCTGGAGATGAAAAATGACTGTTGCACAGCATCGTTACGCGAACACGTATTGTTCTGCTGTTGATAAAATGTTGAAAGCAACAGCCAAGACCAAATAATGTAAAAAGGATTAATAAATTAATAAATTATAATAAATTAATAATCGTGTATAAACCGTATAAGTTATTTTAATTTAGACGCTGATTCAATTTTGCATCTATCTTTTAGTTCGTTAGAGCATTAAGTTTCTAAGAGTTTTTACCAATTTAGCGATTACAAGTACTTAATGTTTCGAAAGGAGACGATTCCGAAAAGCTTCCACGTTCTTTTGCTACTTCACCGAGGTTTCTGATATTTTAATGAGAATTGGTTTTAAGACGCGGCGAGTTCACTTAAGGAACTGTTAAATTCCTTAAGAACTCTTGCTTTATTCTTTTGGCCGCGGACTTTCAACAGTTTTTACCACTTTAGTAATTCGGGTTCGTAAAGTTTTTTAAGACGTGTTGTTCCCCGTGCCGGTTCTCCCCGTTTAAGGAATGCAAAGTAAAAGCTACTTAAGTTACTGAACAAGACACTTCCATTAAGGTTCAATAATTTATTTGGCCCTTTACAGTGGGCAATATAATTGTATGAAACGAGTCCTTGTCCCCTCAAGGAGCAGGTGTTTAGCTTAATTGTTCCTTTCCCCTTGGGTGAAGTAACTTTTCACGTTAAATGAATGCTTGATTACAGAGCAAAGCTTGTTCGAATAACTGAAGTCGTAAGTAGAACGCGTCGCGCCATCATAATGTCTATAAACGGATATATTAACCATATAGGATCCTCGATATCTACATTCACTTCAGTCACTTTCACGAAGCCCCATTCTCCCATCTAAATCAAGCGTTAAACCACGTAACTATAACAACCAGCCACGTTAATATTCCTCTAATATCTCGTCTCCACTAACCGTTACCCTTCCACGGGCGGGACAGTAACGGCAAAGGGCTCAAATATGTTCCCAAGAATCCTGGCAGCACCATTAATTAAGAACGACATTCTGACTGGACAATGGAAATTCTTGACAGAAGTATAGCGCCGCGAGGCGCACCCCCACACACACATACACGCGCGGGTGAAAGAGCCACAGACGCGAAATCAAGGTGACGAGATACACGTGTAGATTCAGACGCGTCTCGAGGGACGAAGGGCTCGTTGAAGGCCGAAGTGGGGTCGCCTTTTGTTCGCCGCTGGTAATGAGCGACGCGCGACACTCGAGAGGGATGAAACCGGACCAGCGGGTGGAAATGGACAGATCGGACGCTTCCGGTGGCTGGGAGTCGGTGTTGTTGCCGCGGAGAGGGAGAAAAACCAGCGGCCGCCTTTTCCTCAGAAAGCTCCCTTTGCCATTCTCCGTGGTGCTGTGTAACGAGCGACCGATGAAACTCTAACGAGCCTTGCCTATGACTCGCGTTTCATCGCAAATAGTCCTGCAAGAGACTTATCTCTTTGCCACCCTTCCACCCTGCCGCCATTCCGGCTTCCTAGTTAATTCACCACGGCAGGAGGACCCCGGGTCCTCGTTTGGTTAACACGGGTCCAGCCTGTTCGTGATTCTTCTTCAATAGGGTCACTCGATCGCGTCACACCGACGCAGATTTGTCTGCGGGATCGTGCTCGATCCCCGGCCTTCGCGTCCAGGTGAACGATTTCGATGTTTCCCGATGGGAACCGACGGGAGGATTCGTTGTTATCAGTGAAATGCAGCGCTCGTTCTGATCGCGATGCTTACGAAGAAATTTGTGAATTGGCAGTCAAATTGTGGTTGGATAAGTTGCAAACTCTGGTACGAGATATTGAAGAAAGATAGATTTTGGTGTGATTTTTATTAGCCTGAAATGTAGATATTGTATTTATCTTGTTACAACTTTCAGCAACTTTTGCGCAAATTATTTTGACACCTGGAAGGGGAGTCTAATATTTCTACTTGGAGAAGAGCAAAAAGGGGCTTTCATTAAAGCTTTCGTGCTTTCACTCATTAACGAGTTCGTGAAATTTACCAAGGGAAATATAATACCGTATTTTATGCGGCGCAATATGTACGTTATAATAGAATGTTCTGAAATTAATTTCCCTACAAGGATCAGCGTAATTGCAAAGAATCTCAGCAATTGAACACATTCCATAAATGAGCACTTCGTTTGATTGCTTATCCATTGGAGAGAAATTGACTGAAATCCCGCGGTAACGTGGAGTAGTGACAATTTCAAAGTGCCAGTTAGCCTCCATCGAGATTAATAACAATCGACCCTTTGCTTCCAATGAACATTTCCATTCAAGTATAACTTACTGAATTATAGAATTTGACGTCGAAAGCTTTCCAGATAAACAACATTAACACCTCTCGTGCAACTGTCTCTCATTTAAAATCAAGATTCTGTGATAAAAGTCAAGATCCTGGCTGATTTCAGACAGCGAAGCTGCACAGCTAATTTCTTTTGTACTCTTTCTCTGTACCAGCGATGAATGAGTCCCTCTTGCTTTTATCTAGTGGAAAGTTTGCTCAGTGGCTTTGCCATTTTCAAGATTTTTCTCTGTGTAATGAACGTCCGATAATTAATAGCCGCGGTAATTGAAGGACACGCCTAAAGTGAGGGACAAAGGATTCGCTAACATCCCGTCGCTCCGTCTGTGCGACATTTTTAATGGGACCTGTAGATTCCGCTTAATTCAATGGTCATCAATTAACAGGTTACACGGTCGATCTTAATTTCAATTTAATTGTCACTGCGGGCGTAGATTCTCTTTAAAACTTAAACCCGGTGTATCAGGAATACCCCGCGAGGCGCATAAAAATGACTGTACACAAAACAGCATTATCAAGACTGCAACATAATAATGAAAGCGACGTCTATCTTGAATTACAATTCTTTTCAATTCAGTCGTATAATCCTTAAAGTTGCTGTAACAAGATAAACAGCCAGGTGGAAACTTGCTTGAAAGCATCGATATCCACGCAAATTCAAACTTCAATATTGTTTGCGCTGAATGCGAAAGTACACGACGCGATGAATTAACGAAGCGAGAGATGAAAATCTCTGTGACAATATCAGTTTGACATTTCCAGGAAATAAACGAAGCCGCCGGGATGCGAAAATGCAGGCTCAGTGGGAAGTGAGAAACCTCGAAAAGGTTCGATCTCGTAAATAATTTATGGAAGTTAAAAGGTGTCCGTCGTATTCTGGGACACGGTGTTTCATAGATATTCAGAAGGCAAAGTCAAAGATTCATCGGAGCGTGTCGGAGGGTAGTTTGGTCGAGAAGAAAGTCAGCGGTGAGGTAGTTGGGTTCCTGTGGTCGAGGAAACGAGCACTGTATCGAAAAGAAGCCGAAGGAGGGGGACGTTTTTTTATCTGAATTTCACCTGCCAACGTGATAGAGAAAGGGTGTACTGTTTCTTACTCCAATTGGTCTCGTGGTAAATCTGCACTGCAAGAAATATTTCGAGTGTCGCCGGAAAGTAATTAATGTCACGTACAAAGGAATTCGAGAGTGGTGCGCTTTAAAGTGGGAAAGTGGAAAGAAAGAGAACCCTTTGAAACGACGATATTTATTTCTAACTACGACTATAAGGAAATAAGAATTTTTCTGTGCTCGAGACTAAAATAGAGTCCGTAGAATATAATGCTTTTATCTTTTGTCAGGAGGAATTAATGTGTATGTACTCAAGACATTTTAAAATATAATTTCCTAATGGAGGAATTTAATTTAACATTGATTATAGTGCGATAAATGTTTAGCACAATGGTTAGTAAATTTCTCCCCAGTAGTTTGTACACATGTAGTTCAGTAAATATTAGTTTGTTACATGCTCTTTGCATTATCACGTTAAAGAACTTATAAATTAAACTAATTTCACATGTGCGCAGTACTGAATAATTCCCGAAGTCCGCGAGTCACTAGAACCAGTGCATCTACGTAAATAAATTAAATATTTCGCTGCAAGCTTCTATGATAATTTAAAGACCTTGTAAAAGCCTGATGTATAGCGTGATGCTCCACTGAAGCGTGGTATGATATACCACGCGTCGTACTACTGAAATGCCCGCAGCACGGGCACTGCAGTTTTATTTCTTCACGTAATGATATTGCATTGAATCTTTTAATATTCGGATTTATATGCTACAAAATCAAATGAAAAGTTTTTTTTTATATGATAAGGAAACCTATGCAACCCAAACAAATTTCTGTATTTCTGTTACGACACTAAGACAATCAGATACTTTTCTGAAGCCCACAGATCTCACATTTCATATTATTATTGGCTAAACGCGAGCCTCGTTTTTTGCAGTCGTATAAAAAGCGTTGTTCCCTTAATCGAGATCGTTACATCGCGAGAATAATGTCGTGTTCCTTGTACCTTTGGATTTTCTTTACAGTGGTTGTGCAAATGTCGTAATAACCTAAGCCCATTTCGACCACCTTTGCACGCGAAGGAAATAATAATTTTTTAGTACGTGGCGAGGGACGATGTGCTGTACTTAGTACGCACTTATTATTCAGCACGGGGTGAAAGGTTTCAGTAAGGTGTGTATAACGTGTTAAGAAGTGCGAGTTAAGGGTATGCATGTTCTCCTTTCCGTGAACTGGGAATTTTACCTTGAAAAAAATATGTCGAGCGTACCCTTTTGGGGGTATAAAATTGTTAAATACCTTTAAATTATAATTTTAATGTCAGCTGGTAGACATAATGACGAAACAAAGACTCCAAAAGGTAGCTGTTTAAAGTGCATCTATGTTAAGTAGTTTCAGAAAAAACCTACTGTGAAATTAATTCAGCTCTACAGTGTTGCACTTTTTAGAGAGGAACTTTATCTACTCCCTAGGGACAGACATGTTTAATACATTTTATTTAAGTAAGGCAAGTAATTTTTTCATAATTCAAAGAAAGAGTAATTTACTTCTTCCTTTATTTGATGTAAGAGACAGATATGTATGTTTCTTGTCGTTGAGTCACCATCAATAATAATTTCTGGTAATATTGAAAGAATGGAAAGCGAAGAAAAGTCGCGCTGCGCGATACCTCCTTTTACTCCATCTAGCCATATTCTTCATCACTTTTTTTCGTCTCTTTCCAAGCTCCTTGCACTTTTCTCCGAAACGTTAGGTTGCCTGGTATTCTCGGCTGCACTTTCTGAAACTCTTTCCCCTCGGGTCTGAGACACCTCAAAGATTCGCACGTGGCTGTTTTATGGATACAGATGCACTTCCGTTCCTTCGACTGCTATTTTCGAATCGGAAGGAGCTACCACCGTCTCGCGTAAGCTCGCTCCCTCACAAAAATGCAAAGCAATTTCGTACAAAATGTCGAGATTTTCCGAATCCTTGCCTCAAAACCTACTCGAGCGCATTGTGATTTTCTGGATGCTCGATTCTCGCAATATTGCCTTGATGCTACAAAAGCAGATGCTTCAATGGTATTTTCTGGTAGTCCCTTGCAATCAACGTGACGTAGGTACCACTATTACCAACATGGTTCATCTTATTGTTTAACATAGCAAAATGACTACGAATGCACGTTAATTTTAAGACAGCCAATTTATATGTTACCATTCTATCTTCAAGTCTACCATATTCCAATTTCAATATACGACGCGGAAAATAGATCGATGTAACGTCAGTGTTGACAGTTTATTAAAAGAGACGCGCGGGTGGTCCGTAGTTCGCTGTAACAAATAACGAAAATCCCGTGGAATTGTCTCGCACACTATTTTTCAATTTTCTTGCCTGTCTATCTGCTATTTTGCTTCTCTATTCCTCCCTCTGTTACCTGTCATCTTTCCTTTCATTTCAGGGCACGATAAGAAAAATGATATAAAGACAATAGAAAATTGCTTTGTTATAATGAAGTCTCAAGCTTTTTGGGTATCATACTTGTATACCGTTGGTATGTTGTACGTGGCTACGTATTTAGGTACATTATGGGGATTAATTCGACGGTAAGAAACTTGTTATATACCATCGAGGGATAATTCACGTTGTGCACTAGAGTATTTGGGAGCCTATTGTAGCAGCCCACTGACCACCGGATTTATTATGTGCATCGCTTAAATGCCACGCGTGTCTGACAACTTGCGTGCATCGTGGATGGAAGTTATTAGGTATACAACTAATTGGCAGGTAAAATTACTTGAGTTATATAAGGTTATTATAGGCCTGCGAATTTCATGTTATAGTTCGTGAAAGTAGCAGATAATTCAAGATTCAAGTAGTTTGTATGCACTGTGATGGTCGAAAGAAAGATTAAAACTCCAATAGTAACAAAATAAGCAATGGTTTGATGAGGAGAAATTAGATTTCACGGTACACGAGGATAAGTCCGAGTGGACCAATGACATAAACGCGACAAGTATTAAAAATAGTTGCAATTGTTTCTCAAATTTACCAAAAATCTATCAATCCTCGAAGCAATCACAATATCAAAGATAACTCTGACATTACTCATCTTCCAACATCCACCACAATGTCTAACGAAATCTTCTTCAAAATATTCTACTACAATTATTTCTCAGTGCCACTTTCTTACTAACTTGGCTCTGCCCTACATTGCCAGCTTCGACTGCTCATTTTAAAAAAGTGAGAAAAACGCGAATGAGAATCCAACTTGGGACGAATGAAACATTAAGCAAGTGCACGCGGGTAGACCTGGTTGAAACAATGACGAAAGAGCAACGCGAAGCAGTTACGGGGAAAGGGGGCAAAAAGAAACGAGAGCAAAGGTGCGGGGGAGCAGTGAAGATGACGGTAAAGCTTTTCTTATCTGAATTTCAAGTGCTGGCCTGTAAGAAGAATGTTGTGCTCCTTGTCTGGCCGGGGCTCCTCGCGGCAACCGTTGTACGAAACTTTCGCGATATCGTCGACGACTAATTAAAGCGCGGAATAAGAGGGGAGCAATTACCAGGACGGTTCCATTTAATTTCGTGGACCGATTTAAGACGCGGCCATGGAGAGAAGTGGGTCGTGGAACCGCGTTATATATTTGCATATGCCGCTATATACGCTGTTCTGATACTTTCCCTTATTTTACTTGGTAAACCGGAAGTCCCGCGCGTCCGCTGTTATGCGAAATCATCGTTCCCCTATTTCGAGGATGTTGCTGCTGCATAATGTAATTTAGCCCCCTCTACTGGCACCGTAATGTATTGTTGCAAGGGTTAACGTTGAGAATATTACGTAATATCGTAGTCAGATGAAAACGTACATGATTCGTGATGAAGTTAAAGTACCTACATCCTTGGTCTCAAGCAGATTAAAAGCACAATCACGTTTCTATAAGCACCCTAAGTTCTTTGTAAGTCTATCTTTCCAGCACAGGTGTTGAATTCGTTAGTAAATTTCTAATACCGTCGAAGTAGTTTCGCGACGTTTCGCGATAAATTTCTGTTTCAATTTGACACTGAACATTGCATCTCATCAGGACGAGATTTGAACGAAAACCGCCGACAATTCATTCGAGTTTCCAAACAGCAGTTCAGAGCTAAATGATTTCGAAGTTGCTGTCAAGACAAAGGGGAGGATCTTCGGAATGAATTCGACTGCACCGACGTCACCGGGAGCACAAGTTATATATCGTTTTACAAAGTTAGGGACGTTAATGTTGCTCTCCTTTAGCCACCCTCTGACTGTAGAAACAGTTTCAACACACCCCTCCATTATCTAACTTACGATCCTGGTAATGAAAATTGTGTCCTTCAACATTTCGCGTTGCTGTCCTTTTGTCTACCTTGCGAATGAATAAGATTGTAGAAACTGAAGAAAAAAATTAATTATACCTGCAGACAACTATAATTATAAATCTCCATAGAAAATAATTGATATTTTCAATGCAAAGGAAACGTCTAACTGGAAGGCACTGATAAATGGAGTATAAAAGAGCGCAGCGTTTTAATTAATTCTAAATTAAAAGTGCCTTTCCTGGGGAAGTTTTAATTCCCAATTTTATCATGGTTATTTTAACGAAGGGCGAGCGCGGAAATGTGTGTTTTTTGAACAGTAAAAACAGAATACTAAGAAGCATGAATTTAAAACTGTCTTCTTTCTATTGAAACAAGAATTTAAGCATACTAGCTATCTAACATTTACGCGCAACGTAAACACTTATAGATAATCGTCTACGAACTATCGGACTGCTCAGCCTTCATTAAACAAAAATCGAAGGATAAATGCGATACGTGATTAACAACATAAGCTACTTTAGATGTCTGTCTGCACAGTAATCTTCCAAAAATAACTATTCATGTAGGAAAGTTTAGAATGTTGTGACTGACAAAGCTGTTTGTTTCCATTTTTTAACCTGCAGGTTTATCGTTATCTTTAACCTCAGTTAATCGTATGTATCGCATTTTATTTTTTAAATTAAAATCTGCACTGTCTAAACCACTATCAGGAATTTCAAAATCATTCAGAAGCGATATATTCTTTAGATGCTCTAAAAATAATATCTACACACTTTCATTCAATATTTTATGGGATGTATCTAGACCAAGAACAACACTTGTGTCTTGCATGGAACTGTGTGTCAAAACAAGAAGAAAACGTTATACGAACATAAGTACATCCATACCTCATCAAATGCTTTCTGTCTAATTCTAACGCGGCTAATGAAAAACCTGAGGAACATATACGATCGTATAACATTTTCTTCTCATTCTGTATTCGAGGACATTAGCTATTAAGACATTCGTGTAATCGGAATTTTATGACACTACGAAGTAACGTCTTCAAATCAACGTACTAACACATAATTTACGACTAAGCTTTCAAGTAACCTTGTCGATTAACGCGATGGAGAAGCGGTTTGTACTCGATCGGAGATGCTTTTTGCACGGTGAGGAACGTACGATCTAGATTCGGCATAATCTTCCAGCTGGATTAAGTGCGAATATGGATGGGATAAAAGGTGGATTCTTTTCCAGCGGGCTCTCCCTTTCATCCAGTCGCTTCCGACCCTTTCCCCCTTAATACCATTCTTATTCCCCGGTGCATTTCTTAATAATGCACCACTTTAATCTCGCGCGCGCGAGATAATACTTCGTGCTTGTAATTCGCGTTCATAACTTGCTCGGTAAAATAAGACAATTAATCAGAACCACGGCTAGTAAAATAATTCGATAAGCATCCTCCATGCTCTCTAGCACTCTTTCCATCCCAGTCTATATACGAGCTACTACGTAATTCTAGTTGGTCTGTTCCGGTATCAAACTACATCACGTTCTCCGTTATCATACTTAAAGAATGATAATTCAACATTTCGAGGGTGCGTTAAACTTTGTTATCGATAATCGCTCGCGCTAGTTTGTTTTTATGTCACATTTTATCACGACAGTGATTCACTGCTGCATGAAGTCTTTACACAGAGTCAATATCATAGATAATTTTGCATGCAACTTTGATTGTGGTGTTTTTTTTTAAATTCTTGGTTATTAATATTCACAGAATGCTATGTGTTTCAGCGTTAAAATTTAATGAAAGATTCAGGGACAATGTGGCAACCAATCTGTGGCACAACACTTGATACGAAGAAATTCTTATTACTCATTGTTTAAAGAAGATATCAGCAGATAGTGTTGCAATACCATGCGAAAGCAATAGTCATAGACGAATAATATTCTAACAAGGTGCTTTTATACTAAAGTTGCTGTATCGCATATCCTGCATTTTAATGTATCACTCTCGAATTAAATAACGGTAATGCAATATTCATTAGTGAAATAATAACGATGATAAAGGAGAATAAAATTTTATTGCAAATAATCATGATTTATGAATTCGACTGACTCAGTACACCTTATATTTATTGAAGTTGCAAATGATACATTTGCAATGGTTAATGGAGAAGTATAATTTTGTAATTTATGATCCTCATTAGCACAGTGGAATATCACAAAGTCAAATATTTAAAATTTTCAAGATTGATTTCATTTAAAAAATGCGCTATATCATACAAAAGCGACTACACTACGTTTTTATCTTGCAAATTAGAATTCAAATTCATGGAATCGCCATGTACACATGAAATTCCCAGGCAATTTAGAAACCTTTATCAACCGTGGTATAAAACGAAAACCATATACGGTCGATTGCGAAAAGGCCTTGAACGACCACGTTACTTTCAGCTCTTCCACAGCACACGGCCTACTTGATCAGTCATATCGCAATTTACATGTGCTACTGCTCGCCGTGCTCGCACAGATCATCGTCGTGACAGTGTCTCTGTGTCGTACTGTAGTGCCCAATTTTTCCGGTATAATTACCATGAAATTGTTAACGGTGCTCGCGGTGATTGCTTGTGTGATCTTTGGTGCCAGCGGTGCTCGAATTTTGGCGTTATTTTCGTCGACAGCGAAGAGTCATTACAACGTGTTCGAGCCGCTTTTGAAAAGGCTCTCAGAGAAGGGCCACGAGGTCGTCACTGTGAATCATTTTCCCCAAAAGGTACCACTGTCTAATTTCACGGATGTGGATATTTCGGGCGCCGAGGACTTGCTAGCCGCCATACCATTGGCCGTGTTCGAGAACATGCCCAAATGGGTGGGCATAAAGATACTGCTGGGAGATTTCAGCGTAGCCACATGTGATGTAGTGTTAAATCATCCGAAAGTGAAGCAGATCGTACAAGCCAAAGAGAAGTTCGACGTTTTCATCACCGAGATATTTATCACCGATTGTTGCCTGGGCATTGCCCACGTATTGAAGATACCTATTATCGTTGGAGCGATCAGCAGCGTGAGTTTGCCGTGGTCAAACGAAATCATGAGGAATCCTGAGATTCCCAGCTACGTTCCTAATTGGGCCAGCGGGTACACGGATCAAATGGACTTCTTTCAGAGGTCCGCTAATCTGCTGTTCTTTGTGGGCACAAAGCTTGGTTACAGGTAAGATATACTGCTGCTGTGTAAAGTAGGTATTTGAATCTCAAGAAGTTATGTACGTCATGAGTGATTAGATTGGTTGACAATGAGCTATGAAAAGTGGGAGACCATATATCGCAAAGGCGACTTATCAAGTTGATAATGCTTCCCATTGAGGAATGACGTGTTGAAGATCTAAGAGGAAAAGCCCCTTCCCTTGTAAATGATTCGGAATTATTCCATCTATGGAAAATAACAGTTGTAAATCACTGATGTCGGTACAGGAAAATCACAGCGCTTCCTAATTACTTTGTTATAGATATATATCTGACAGGGTAAGCTACGGAATCGCGAAGTCACACTTCGGTGACGATCTACCTGACTTGGATACCCTGCGATCCAAGACCTCGTTGATATTAACGAATGGGCATCCAGTTATCAGCACACCACGTGCTCTAGCCCCAGGATTTAAGGAGCTGGGTGGCATTCATATACCGACGTCAGGTCCACAGCCGCTACCAAAGGATCTTCAGGACTATTTGGATGCCCAAGGCAAGCACGGTGTCGTTTACTTTAGTCTAGGATCGATGGTGGACCCATCCACCATGCGAAATGAAACGCTCGCTATCTTTTACAAGGCATTCGAGCAACTGCCGCAACAAATACTATGGAAGTGCCCTGAACAGAGGATGCCCAAGCTGCCTAAGAACGTTAGGAGCATCGAATGGGCGCCACAGCTCTCCACACTGTGTACGTATACATTCCTTTCTGCACGCACTGCCGAGTTTAACCATCGAGCCGACATTACCCAACCATGATTATAAAGAACTTTAAGGATTCTCTGTGCTGCAAGTTCCGCGACATTTCCAACGAGTTGGTCTGGAAGTTTACGAGCAAGGGATTTTCAGATAAAAAAATATGTCCCCGAAGTTGAGGAACAAAAGCCGCCCAGTTCGTTCTATATAAAAGCACGAGGCAGAGTTCGAAGTTGCAAGAGACATGCTAAATGGAAGAAAAAACTCTCCGGTTCCCTGTAGCTGATGAGAGCGGCGTTGTCTTATTCTGCTCCAAGTTTTCAGTTTGCCTATCAAAGTGTAACTTTCTCTGTCTCCTCGTTGCTCTGTATTTTAAGGAGGGTCTATTTTCCCTCCAATGCGACATTACTTTTTAATCCTCTGGGTATGAATTCCGGCCTTAGCTTCACTGAAAAGCTAGTCGAGTAGAGGTGTCAACGTTATCCTACGTTTTGACGGATGAGGGGACGTAGGGTTTTAAACGAAAAATCGTTCTTCTCCTTAGAATTGAATATTCATGATCCAATCGTTGCCTTTAATTAATTTAGTTCGGCGCGAACACGGAAGGGGTGGAACGTGTCTGCACTTTAATTGCATTTTTCCAGTTTCGTGATTTCTATTTGAAACCGCCGGCGGGATTCACGGATCACGGACATTCATAAACTCTGCCGCAGGGACAGTAACTTAAGTTAGATGTACAATTTCGTTTCCCCCGGGCAGATTATACGAATATTCGTTGCGCGGGGCACACGTATCGGGATCATGAATAATGCTTATATAAATTCTATAATAAAGCACAAAAGACGGGGGACGCCACCGTTTACATTACACGCCGAATACATTAATCCCACTGAAATTTAATGAAAATTCCTGCCGTCGTTGCGAGACAGCATTCACAACGGTCCTCGTTGCGGCTGATGAAAAAAATAATATTCGATCCGATCTGCATCTGTGACCGCTTGACATTCCTCGTACGCGCACGCGGGAGAATGAAAATTAATGTAGCGGCGAGCGAAATCGTCAAAACAGAGCTCAGTCGTAATTGAATTAGACGTATGGATATGACGCACTGAGAGATAAGGTTAAATCAGATCCAATGAACACACGCTGGAGTTACAGCGAATCTGACGCGATAGAAACGTTATATCAGCTTCCAGAATAAAAGAACCCAAAAAAATTCTATTCTACAAAAATAAATGATAGCTTATAAAGTAAAGTTAAACGACACGAACTGTTATCTATCGTACTGTGCGAATTTCAGTCCCAAAGTGAAGAAAAAAATTTTATTCCCAATATAAGCTGTATCATCGTACCATTGATAGTAGTCTTACTTTGTCAAATCGTGTACCACGAATTATGAGACATTTAGAAATCGATTTTTTTAGGGAGTGGCTACCACACGTCGTGATCCCCTCGACGATCGTGTCAATAATCTATCGCATGTATTTGTGCTTGCATCTGCGTGACAATAACACGTTCTCTCGAATAATCGACAACTCAATTTATATCTCCGGATATTGAGCCCCGAAATCGCGTAAAACTGATTTAAAGTTGCATTATCGTTAAATAATCTGCAGAGCAATTTGCTCGAATATCGATCCCTTTTTAGTGTCTATTATGCTAGGACGTCGTTTACTGGTAATAATTATGTTTCGTGCCGCTTCGGCGATAATAAAATATTTTAGAGAAAATATAAGTACAGTCTTATGAAGGGTTGAATTAATTCGTGATTAGAAAGGTCAACAAATTAAGTTAATTATATCGTTAAGGTCGAGGAACAAAGTTTGAAGCACTACGTTGAAGTTTCCTCGGGGAGCGCTGTTTGATAAAGTTATTTTTCTGTTTGGAGGAACTAATTGCTAAGTCCTTTTCAAGCTGAAAGTTTAAGTAATTGATAACCTTTTAATCAACGAGAACCGTTGGAGACGTTATAGGATTCTGCATAATTCGGAGACTTATCATGTAGTAAATATATGGGGAAGTATGATACGAGGATAATGTGTGAATTAGGACTCGGTTAAATTTAGGCCAGGTATGGGTTAAATCTTGGGACAGGTCCAAATTTGCACGCGAGTTACTTGCACGTTCCATTTCGCATGCTGTTAGCAGTCAGATCACTTTGCATGCAAACGATCGCGATTGAAGTAATTGATTTAGATGCTCGAACGGGATTCAAAATGCTGTTGACAATCCTACTGGTACTCGACTAATTTCGTGCTAAATTGTTCCACGAACTTCGCTAATAATTGAATTACAATAAAGAAGACATTAGGAATATTAAAGCCCCATACTTTTAGAATTATTCTCCACTTTCTAACTCAAGTTGGATACTCCTAGAGTTACCAGTGTTACCAAATTCACCAATCTTAGGTATTATTGTATGGTACGAGTTCATATGAAACATCAATTTTATAAATTGTCCATTAACTTAAAAATTTACGAAACAAATTACGTTAGCTTGAAAAAAAGTAAGAAAGCAGTGACTACGTTACCTATTTATCTGCGATTTAACATCGAAAGAGCCCTTGTAGAATGTACCAAGTTGCCCATTCTCAAAGGGCCGCGGTAAAGGGCTGAAAGGCAGGCGAGACATTCGTAAGGTACAACTTTATCGGTCTGGAAATTACCAGGTCACCCGAATGTGCGGCTGTTTATCACACACGGTGGATTGCTTGGAACCCAAGAGGCGGTTTATTGCGGGGTACCGATCCTCGGAATGCCCCTGTTCGGGGATCAACACTTGAACGTGGCCTACTTCGTGAAAAAAGGACTGGCCTTGCAGTTGGATTACGGTCGACTTTCATACGAACCGGTATCGAAAGCTTTGAATGAACTGCTCACGAACAAGAGGTAATTACAAGCTCCGTTCTTCGTGCAAATGGAAATTTCGTGGTTCAGATAGCGATAGAAAGGGGTGACGAGGGGCTGAAGGGTGAAGGGTATAAAGGCAGAGAGAGAGAGAGAGAGAGAGAGAGAGAGAGAGAGAGAGAGAGACTTCTACAACCGGCTCATTCGCACTATCTGTATTTGCGGGGGAATAGTAGCACGATAACCACCGCGAAGTCTGCATTGAATTTTAAACATTTAAGGAGCTTTGTATTACGTAAGATTTCCGCCGAGCTAATCGCGATGATCATCGACAGATTATCTCGTAAACGTTAAAGTTAATGATTTAGCCTCTATCCAAGTATTTTTGAGATTAGGTTGAAGCTTCCTGATAATTTAGATAGTGGGATCTACCACAGCTTATTGTCTACTTATTGTAAGCAGTTATTAATTATTTTGAGTTAATGCGATGTATTCTATGATCGACAGCTTCGCAGAAAAAGCGAGGAAAACTTCTCTACAGTTCAGAGATCGACAAGTACCACCTCTGGAAGAGGGTGTCTACTGGATAGAGTATTTAATTCGTCACGGACCGAATTCTTTGAAGACAGCAGCTTCAAATTTGACATGGTACCAGTACCTGTTGCTGGACGTTCTATTTGCAATGGTAACATCGCTATTGCTTGTCAGTTGGATCTTTTACAAATTGTTGAAGCTAGTGTTCCATTGGTTGAGGACTGTGTCTATAGACACCAAGCAGAAACTGAATTGATCACGAGAATCAAATACGAGTAAATCGTGCTACTTGACAATAAGAAGAAAGATTTGTAAATAAGGTGGGCAATATCGAGATTGTAGATAAATTATATTCCATACAATTTCCACGATTTCAGTACCATGTAATACAGCGTTTTATAATGGAATGAGATTATAAATTAAGTTGTATAAGACACGAGTATCTTGTTCATTCATTTGCAATGTAACTGTAGCTTTAAGTATGCATATAATTATATGAATAATAAATCGTTTTCGTTTCCTATAAAGTTACTTAATACCAGCTAAGGAGAATTTAATTAAATGGCAGGCTTCACTTTCTTTCGCTCGATTTGATACATTAATTTAGCATATTTTTTTCTTGAAATTCTATAGACTGCGTGTACACTAAATGCAGCCGGAGCAGCGGCTTTAGAATTTCCACTTGCGCCAAGAAAGACGGGAAAACGTCGTTATATTAGTTATAAGAGTCGCCTTACACCACGAAAAGAAGCTTTTTGCATATTCCAGCGTTATATCACTCGCGCTTTATTATGAATGCACGGACGTGGAGTGGCAAAAACAGGAAACCGGAAAAGCCGGGCGCATCTCTCTCCACGGGAGAATAAAAGCGCGGTTATAAATTGGGGGGAAGCGCGGTGTCTCTTTTACGGGGCCGAATGCAATCCAATAAACTATTTAGACTTTCGTCCAGTGAAAGAAATCCCGGAGGGACGAGGAATTTCGGAGCAAATGCACGGAGAAACTCGTTTAGCCGAATTCATAATATTGCTCGACTTTTTGCTGCTGCCAGCGTTTCATTACTGATAAATTTGTTGCCACACTTCAACGTCACCACAGTAAAGTTGTATGGAAGAGATTAATATTTAACTTTTAAATGTTAGGTTCATCGATGGCCGTATATTAATTTTAGCACGCTTTTTGGAATTTTGAATTTTTGGACTTGACACTTTGTGAAGTATTAAATATCGTAGGCTAGAAATTCATGTACCATTAAGGACCTAGTTTCTGCGAAGTTTAGAGTACTTCCCGCTTTAATATTGATTTTTAACATAATAAAACCCTGAACGATAGACTTTTCTGATACTAAAAGATAAATTTATGTTTAAACTTTAAGAAAAAATTAATTAGTTTCTTAACGGTATTTCAGTTTTATACAAATTATTTCAAGTTACTTTTCCTTGCCATTGTAAGTTTCTAAGAATATGCAAGGTAGGTTAACTATTTCGAGGTATGTAAATTTTGGA
The DNA here is from genome assembly GCA_944738655.2 of Andrena hattorfiana. Taxonomy (NCBI): domain Eukaryota; kingdom Metazoa; phylum Arthropoda; class Insecta; order Hymenoptera; family Andrenidae; genus Andrena; species Andrena hattorfiana. Next base: position 2,091,060 of record OX122894.2, read on the forward strand.
ATATTTTGCGTGATCGGCCTTTAGCCTTCATGTAGCAAACGTCAATATTTGAAGAAACGAAAAAAGTTTGTTTGTAATCTTGAAAATTTCGCGAGGAACATGTATTAATGAGGAGTATACGGCACGGTAGTGCTAACACTGGAGACACGTGTGTTGTAGTAAAGTGTAAGCGTTAAATATTATTCATTTAAACGAACCGACATAGAATACACCTTTGACTTCCTTTCCGGAGTTGACTTGGAACGTGCATCACGTTACTGAAAATATCAAAGCATTCTCTGCTTCCTCCTTTGCGAGGATTACAATAAAAAAAGGTCGGGCAAGTCTTTTGCAACAGAATTTCTGCAAACAGGATCTTTTGATGCTTTGCCTACCATGTGACACACACAACAGTTACAAACAGAATGTTTCATCTTCTGACATTCTCATTTAACTCTGTATCAATTAACGTGAATTTTTTTATTTCACCTCAAAGGGCATATAATTTCAACGCCGCGTTAGAATATTTCCAGTAAAGCTACTCTCATTTGAAAATTGTACTTTGCGATCAACTACCCTACGCAGCTCCATTTTGTTGTGAACGAAAACCATTAAAGAGTATTTAGCCTTGCAGAATTTTTGGGAAAGAGGATTAAAATCAGATTTTAAATAAACTACCAAAAGAGCGGGATAAAATTTTCACCATTAGCGAGGATTATATATTCAGTGAATTTATAGGTAACAGCTTACAGTTTACGTTCATTTTACATGTTTCTTTTCACGTATTTTATATAAAATTTAAAATTCCTCGCTCTCCTTTTGGAAAGAGTCAAAGCTGCATCACCATCATTATTACAATCTTTTTTTGCCTCCATTTCATTATTGAGATTCTACCAAATTAGTCCTTCCTTCAAAGAGGCAAAGTGCATAAAACTCAAGTACAGTTTGGATAAAAGCATCTCTATGGTTCCCCGATATTTCCATCTATTACGTATTCATTGATACTGCACGTCGTCGAATCAAAGATTTAAATGCATCATAATAAGTGAAAGAAAAGAAAACAAAGCACAGTGTGTCCCCCTATTTTCTTTGACCGGTCCTCTTTGTAAAATACTTAAATTCTTCAATTACTCATCTGAGCTCATAGAGAGGTAGTCAAAGGGTCCCCACAAAGGACGTCGCGTTAAAATAATTTATTGTAGCAAGGAATTGCATTGAAAGGCACGAGCAAAGTAGACCGGACAAAGAAAGCTCGCATTTATGGTTCTCTAGACATTACACAGCGATTCAAAGGTGACGTTACGGTACAGACTCTGTACACGTGCCTTCAAAACGGAGAAGTTAGTTCCTTTTATATACCCTTCATTTACAAATTCTCTGCCATCACTTATGAATAATCTAGTATCCCAATTGGAACAAACGAAGTAGAAGATTATAAAGGATACTCCTATCTTATTGGGATTTATGTTTCAAGTTTGAAACACAGGATACGATTGCAAATGTAATAACACCACTCGTAAATCACCACCAATATCTTCAGCTTACTTTCATCTATTTTCCCCAGACTTTCGGAGAGGCAATGAACTGGAAAATGATTGACATAATTCCCACGAAACAGTTCACTCATTGTCAGAATAAAATAGCTTGAAACAGCAATTAGCGTATCCTTTACGTTATTATCATAAAGCAGGGTTCTAATTTCAGATGCAACTTCTTAATTAACCATGCAATTTTAATTGCGGAGCGACTCGTGCAGCGTTATTTTCGTCAAGGTGCCCGGATCCGCGAGAACTCCGAAGAGTTCGTTTCCCCTCCCCGCCCGTGCTCATTAACCGTGTCTCTGGCCTTCCTTTTTCGTCATTCCACGACAACAAGAGGACAACGGCAAGAGGGTGGACTGTGTCTAATGAGCCCCTTGCTCTCGTCCTCGGCAAGTGTGGACGAGTGCTCCTGTTTAGCTTCGCCAGAAAGACACAGGCGCAGTTGCGCTCGCGAAATAGAATAATTCCGCTCGAGTCGAAGAAACCAACTACCCCATCATATATCTTCATCGCGGCAACTTTTTTTGACTCGCAATACGTGCCGACGGAAGGATGAAGTTTGCAATTTCCAAAGTTACAAATGATCTCGGCCTCTGTGGCAAGCGTTTCTCCTATTTATTTCCCGCCAGCGGTGTAACCTGATCAGCCTTTGTTTAATTCCTCGCATTAAATAACACGACGGAAGATTGATAGTTGGATGGGAAGAAATTTTTAACGACTGACAAGTAATACGTGCGCGAATAAAATCTACAATGGGAAACTTCAATTTTATTTCGACCCAATTTGCCGGCTACTAACAAGGTGTAACTTTAGTTGGACAACTGAAGCTTCGTTCAATTGAATTTCGCTTTGTTAGCACACAGTCGTTGACAGCCGGTCCGTCCATTCAGTGGAAATAGGTTAACAATTATACCGACATCTCAGCAAGAAGCAGAGTAACCTATACGAATTCATGGTCAACGTTTTCGTGAGACATGGATCCTTACCGATACAAGAGGTTCAGTACATTTGCGAATTATTGCAACGTTTCGATTTTTTACGCTTTCAAGGAACAATTTCATGAGTTTGTCTATTTAGCAATGAATGTTTTCGCGAAGCATGTTCAAACGTGGAGCACTCTTAATTTTAGTGTTGACTTCAGAACCTTGAAATTGAACTAGGAAGGCACTAAGATTTTCCTGACATTAGTCTAAGCCATTATATCTGATCGTAGACCGATTGTTCCTACATTTGGAACATTCCTGCACAAGACCGTTGCGAATGGCTGAAGAAAACGAAAGACTGCATCACAGATTCCGTATTTCAGTACACGGAGGTGCTGTTTTGCACGTTTCAATCGGATAATACATTTTACTTCAGTATTGGATTGATACTGATGGTACTATGGCTTTTGTATCTGTTCCTGATCTTAGGAACCACGGCAGACAATTTGTGAGTAACCGCGCTTGACTACTTATAACTGAAAGAGGCTAGATGACCAATTTTACTAATTGTTAGAATTGCTAATCATTCAAAGTTTTCTCCTTTGAAACTTGATCTTAAATGGTCTAGAACAAAACTAAAACGATTCAGGTCGCAGTATTTACATACTTCAAAACTTTTAAATCTCTGGAGGGGAACGAGTATAGTACTGAAAATAATTGGGGGATCTTCTACTTAGATCTCCAGAGCTACCCTTATTATACGATTGAAATTTAACGAAAATAATATGATATTAAATACACAATATTTCTCAGAATTTAATATATGACTCATTACGTAAATACCCCCAATTATCTTGAGCGGTACAATAAAATTAGTACATTTACATGATTATAGCTTTCCCCAATTTTAATCACGCTTTCAAATCGTTTGAATCAAATCATGCAATTTGAAATCAAGACAGAGTAAGATTTTTGCAATAAAAAATGTATTTACAGTTGTACTATCCTTGTGTCCTCTGATGAAATCATGAATGTCGCGTCACGAGCACAGGGATGCACTTCTTAACAAAACTTCTGAAACAATACACGCGGGAATAACTAACGATACGTAGAAATTAATTTCGGACGCGCACCGTAGCAAAGATGTTACTCGTAAGAATGTTCACAAGGAAATGTAATAGTTTCGGTCCAACGGGCAACGAGTGGGGGATAAAGCGTTGACGCGGATACTGTTTTTGTCCTCGTAACATTCCTGGCCGGTGGTCGAGGCCTGCTGGATTGTTGTCAATGTTTACGAATTGTGTAAACAACGAGTGAGAGACGTAATACCTGAATTTCAAGACATAATACGTGGTGTTTTTTCTACCATTTCACTCCTTATTGAAATATAAAAATATATTTAAACCAAGTATCAGAGTTTATCACAGATTATTTTATTCTGGGCTATTTTAACTGTGGTAGTTTAATCGCGTAATGATTTTTATTAAAAAATAATATCTATTAACTACTCTAGAAACTATTATTTCTATTAACTACTCTAGAAGCTATTATTTCTATTAAATATTCCAGAAATTATTAAATCTATTAACTACTTGAATCCTTAACTCTCTAAATCTTCGACTCTATTACCATAAAGTTACCCATTTTATGTGCACTTATTCCATGAAATTCTTATAAGGCGTTACAAGTATACTTTATGTCGTACTCAGAGAGGGTTGGAACACATTCGCCAGCGTAGCTGTTTCCTCGTGTCCTTAATGCCCCACACGCTCCCGTACATAACACAGGAAAGAACAGGGAATCTCGAAATGATTGTTAATAAAATGGTAACGGTGGGAATCGAATCTCTATGATTTTCCATAAAACCGTTGGGTGTCGATGGTCCCTCGACGCGTAAAGTCTTTCACGGCACATTGTGTTCGGTAAAGGGTGAATTATGGCTCATCGTGTGCGTGCGAATCGACGTACTTCCGAGCGGGAAACCGATCTGCACTTTAATCCAGACGGTCGAGGAAGCTTTATGCCTCGCCGTTAAAAAGAAACGATTCCCTTCCATCGACGGCCTGGCCGACCACTTTCTACCCTAATAAAACCGGAACATGTCGGTGATAATAATTCCACGATATCGTCGTGACCGCGACTCGCATGATTCAAGCACCACGTAAGCATTTACACACTGTTATGGGTTTCCGTGGCGGCTTTCGATGGGCGTAGGCGTGATAAACGCGAACGTCCGAGGGGGATGATCATAAATTTTAGAAGAAGCCCGCCTGCTACTATTACCCAGCGAACACTTCGCGTCGCTCAATACAAGGTCCCCTTAACGAACACGATGAAAAGCAATTGGAATCAGAAGCGTCCCTATACACGCTTCTCCTGACGACGGATGATTCTTTTCCACGCCCTCGACTCGAAGAAACTACCTATCCCGAATTCTCAATGAAATTTTCTCCCCGAGCGATGCACCACCTGCTTCTCGCTCCCCGGTCTAATCGAGATCCGTCGGAAAGCGTGCTCCTTTCCGAACATTCGCCAGCTTGATCAGCCCGTAATTCGTTTAACGTGCCTCGCTGCCGCATTTACAAACGCAGCCGCATCGAAATTCAATTCGCGACAGAGGGCAGGACAGCGATAGGTGTACGTACCACGTACGCGGTGCTCGCGCGAACGGTGGGGGGTTGTCGGAAATAAAATATCAAGAGGGACGGATGGCGAAAGGCAACTTGGATGTTGTTCCGTGTCCGGAAATCAAATATCGGGCAAGGATCGATCGTCGTAAATTAATCGTCACTACCCACCTCCTTCTCCACCCTTTCACTCTCCCTCTCTTATCTCCGTCTGCCTCTGTCCAGCCACCCCCCGACACCCTACGTTGCCCCCGTCTTTTTTCATTCCCTCTGTCTGTGCAGCTTCTGCCCGTCACTGGCGGTGATAGCCAGTGTAATGCGGCTGTCGGAGAATATAGCCGGGGTGACGATATTGGCATTCGGAAACGGTGCTCCTGACATCTTCACGTCCCTCGTATCGGGCAGCGAGGAAGGGATAATAATGTTCACGGAATTAATCGGCGCCGGTGTCTTCGTGACGGCGATCATCGCCGGCTCCGTGGCGGTGGTCAAGCCCTTTCGAGTACACATGAAACCCCTCATGAGGGACGCCTGCTTCTACATGGTGTCGATATGCTGGATCAGCTACGTCGTGAAAGACGAGACGATTCACCTGTGGGAAGCTCTAAGTACGCGCGCGACTCTCCTCTTTAATACCCTGCGCGATTCTAATCGCGTCTTTTGTTCGGTGCTTGGCCACTTGACGCGACGTCTGGGCTCACGGTGCAGTTTAGCTGTTATCAGGGGAATTCTTTTAGGTGGCTACGTGCATAGAAATGAATAGCATGCACAAACTTTTTGTTAGTTACAAAGAGAACTGTATATTTACCGAGGTATAATTTTATGAACTACCAGCGTGAAAAACTTCCTCTGTTAGCAGAGATTAAGTCAATTCAATGTCGAATTAAATTTGTGCAGACAATTGTATAATGTTTGCAAAAAAAAAAACATCGACGTGCTTCGTTCGCGAGCGTTTAAATCAGCAAACATTTTTGAAAGTAGAATATCATTCGAGTTTATGGGATTAAGGGAGTATTCTCGTCTAGAGGGACGAGAATATCTCCATTAATTATTATTATATATAGCTGAAATTTTTTTACAACTAAGTGAAATGTTGATAAACACGTGTGGATAATGCTCATCGATGAAAAATGGGTATTTTTTTGTGCATCGCTCCTAAAGAATGGCAAAAAATTGGCCTTCTAGACGAGAATACCCCCTTAAGGATGGAGAGTCGTAGAAACGAGTGCTTACGTAGAACCGAAATTACTTGGAAAACGCTTAAAAGAGATGCACTACGCGCGCCGGGTTCGTAGGGATGGGAACGTTTATCTATGGGATGCTATAAGTATGCGGTTTAATTCTGCAATAACGATAACTCCGGGGCGAATTTAATTAAGCAAAGCCGCGATCTTTCTGCCGTTGGTTTCCTCGCAATCTGGCCACCGACGAATTTCTACTGGACTCACTGATAAGCCTCCAACAGCGAAAAGCGGAAAGAGCAGAGGGGAAGAGTGGGGGCTACCTTTGAACCGGGCTAAATACATGAGCGGAAAATTAAAAAATCACTTTAAAAGAAGCAATTAAACTGTTTTCCCGGAACGATTAAAACTCCATTCGAAAGCCACCATCAATTGAATGTTTCTCTCGTTTTTTGAGGGAGGGGACGCGAATCGAAATGAAATTGGTGGCGCGACGGGACGCGCGGTCGCGTAACATCCGTTTCGCCAGTTATGAATTTTCAAAAACAATTTCACGCGTGCTACGGACGAACGAAACGCGCTGGTTCGACGATGAAACAGCGAAGAACGAAATTAATAAGTCCCTGCTTTTTGCCGTTGCCCGATTTAAGGAGAGATTTACAATGCGCCGGCGAGAGATTCCGTGTCGTATCGCGCCGCATTAATTATACCTGCAACGGCTGCTGCAGATGCGTTTTTAACGTTGATGCATTTTAATTGCAGGTTTTATAGGTTGTTACGTGCTGTTCATCGCCACGGTGGTGCTCATGCAGATGTACGACAACCGGGAAGCGATGGTGAAAAGTGAGTCTCGGTTTAAGTGATTTTTCGATAGACTCGAGATGGCGTGACCGAACTTTGACCGGGAGAAAGGGTTGCCGATGTCCCAGGGCGATATAAGCGTATCGTATCGAATCCCAGGCGAATCCATTTGAAAGAATAACTGTGCCTCGCGTTTAAATGGCGAAGTATAATGCGACCGCGGCGCACTATTATTCTTGAAAATGGAAATGCGGGAGGGGATGTAAATCCGAGGCGATTGGAGTAGCGCGAAGTGGTGAAATAATTGCAAAAACCTGATCGTTTCGTTGCAATTACGTATCGCAATGCTGAGACAAGAGAAACGTCGATAAAGTGACATTGCATATCGTTGGATCTGAATCAGGATAGCTTTTCTCCAATGAGAAAGAATGAAATAAGTTGATTCGACTTCATTTGTCTCTGTTCTTTCTGTCGACATGAATACGGCTTCTTTTTCGCCTTGTAGTTAGATGATGTTGACTTTGGTTACAAATGAAATGAGGCTCGAAGTTGATGTTCTATGCGTTTCAGTAGTCAAGGTAAATAATGTAGGAACTGAAGAAGTTTTTTCCCTTGACAGATACGGTACGCAGTGTTTTATGAATTTTTATGCTTGGTATGGAAGTCGAAGAACGCGTTCGTAAAAGCCTGAAATTATGTCGAAATGATCCTTGGGTAAACCAAAGACAAGAAGGTCGCCTGCGCCAGTGCAGCTATCGATCCTCTCCCTTGAAGGTTTCCTTACGTACTTTTACAGGCAGGATCCCAAGTGTAGCGGATCCAGACGTCCTGCGCACTTACTTGGCGAACAAGGACGTAACCACCATACCCAAGATTCCGGTGAGAAGTCGTGCTGTTGGACTGACAGCTAAGCTGGGTACGAGTGTTGCTTCCACGATTGACCACCCGCCCTCCAGGACTCCATTAAATTATAATTAAACACGTCGTTTTCATGAATCTCTGATTCGTCCTTTTAGAAACGCTTCTAAAGCCTAGCAAAAACACGGAGGCCCGTCGTCTATGTATTTGAAATGCACTTTAGTGCCTTCGTGTTCCACCTCCTTACGCGTTTGCATCCTTTCGGAATATGTAATTAAATTTCTCGAAAACTTCCATTAATGCACTTGGAGACTTTAACGTTGTTTTCCAATTACAAATTATGCCTCGTATCATGTCGCGGCAACTAATAAGGACTGCCTTAAATGCTAGACAATATGGTCTCGTGTATTGTTCGAAGTATCTTGGAAACTAAGTAGATTCGTCGTCCCTCGGAATAAAGTCTTTACTCAAACATACGTGTTTGTAACGAGCCTCCGTTTTTCGAGCCAATTAGCTATCAACTTGTAAGTTGAAACTTTATTTGCGCCTTCCACGTATCAGATGTCGCGATTGCAACGGAATTGGAGAGGGAAAGGGCGCGCAATAATTTGTCGATGGGTGAGACTGTGAAAGAAGCAGAAGACACCGGCAGGCCGAAGGGACTTTTCAGGGAATTTCTGTACGACGTTAATCCGATAGGCGAGGAGGATTGGACAAACGCGAACCTGCTCTTTAAATTCATTTTAATTATCCGCTCACCTGCCATGTTCCTACTTCAATTATTTATCCCCCTTGTGAACACGACTGCCGCAAAGCAAGGCTGGTCCAAGCTGCTAAATTGCTTCCAGCTGTGTGTGACACCGACGATGGCATTGTTTCTATTAAACGGTTAGTCGTATTAATTGTCGCGACTTCTACGGTCGCCGTTATAAATTGCCCCCGCTAATAAAAGCCCGAGCTTTCCCAGACATATTTTCAGGCGCGATGAAATATGTGTAAGCTCGTGTTCCTATTTTTTTCTTCCCTTTTAATACACAAATCGCCGGTGTTTTGTCAGAATTTAACAAATTGTCGTACGTTCCCAGTTTTAATTGATATACCAGTCCCGATAGGATGAGAAATTCCAGCAATATTTTATAGAGAATTGCTGTCGAATTTTTCACAGCCAACAACGATGCTCTATAAAAAAAATTCTACTATCGATTTTCATGGGCATGAAGAATAAATTACAGGAATATTGCAATCCTCGCATTTTTAGGGGTAGAGAATATATATAAATATGTACGTATCCGATGCTCGTTCTCCGTAGCAATCGTTATCGTTGTACCAAAAAATCGCCTGGCTAAAGTAGTTAGCAGACCGAAACACTTCGGTTAGTCGGCCCTGTCCCCGTCTCATTTTCGCCCCATCTTTCGCAGTCTGGCGAGGAAGCCTTGGCCCGATTCCAATAGCGCCGATATTCCTCGTTGTCGGCACTGTAATTGGTGTAATTGTGTTTCTAACGACCCACGTGGATCGCCTACCAAAGTTTCATAACGTGAGTACTTTTTTCCAACCTCTTCGCGATCCGAGCTTCCGTGCTTGGCGCGCTCCTGCACACCCGCTCGCCCATAACGGTGGCCGACAAATTAATTGCAGGTTTTTGCATTTCTCGGATTCTTGGCCGCCATGCTGGCCGTCTATCTGCTAGCTGGGGAGGTAATGGCAGTTCTCCAATGCATAGGCTATGCTTTCAGTATATCGGACGCCATGCTGGGTATCACGTTCCTCGCGTGGGGCAACAGTGTTGGTGGTGAGTACGCCATTTGAATTGTTAATCTCCAAGTCTTCTTCTTTCATAGCGATGTCAAAGGAAGTGATCAAATGTTACATTTTTCTATTACATCTATAGTAGGTAAAGAGTCCTTCGACTGATTCATCCAGATTTAATATGATGTTCCATAACATCTTTAAATATTTACAACTCTTTAAATATTTACAAAAGAATTGGGAAAGGACTCTTAGTCTCCGAAGTCTAGTCTATGCTTTATGCTGGGCTTCACTGTTCACCGATACGTGACGAAACGTGTTTTAGACATGATATCAAACATCGCGATAGCCAGGCAGGGATTTCCACGGATGGGATATGCGGCCTGCTTCGGAGGGCCGATGTTCAATACGCTCCTGGGATTAGGACTAACTTACGGAATAGCTGCTGCCGGAGAACCCTATCAACAGATGAATATGAGGATGAGCGACATGGCACCAGGCTGTTTGGCTTTCCTCCTGTGCTCATTACTAATTACCATCACCTACTTGAATATCACTGGCGCGGTGGCTCGAAAATCCTACGGATACGTTCTGTACTCCATATACTTGGCGTTTATTCTCATTCAGTTCCTCAGTGAATTTCACGTGATCCACCCTCTGGGTACCGATCATCGTCCAGAGTAACGAATGAAGTCCTCTAATTGAATACATCTCCCTGTCACTTATCCATTACCACCCCTAAACAGCTATCCTAGATGGAGCACATTTACCCACGTCCCTAGCGGGGCGCGGAGCGTAATGACCGATAGCTAATGCAAAGATCGCTGCTGGCATTACCGTCTAATCTCTGGCCGTCTTATCTGGCTTCGGTGGATTTCCGTGGGACCGGGGAAAAAAAAGGCTATTCAGGGGAAAATGGAGCGAACGGCCGACCAAAATGGTGGCCAATTTGTAAGCGTGCAAGTTAACGAGCCCATTCACCGAAACGGCCATTCGTCTTTCCGTTAATGCAATCAGCACATTTCGCGCGCGCACTTTCGCATTCGTTTCCCGTGGCGCGCGCGCACGCGAGCGAACACCCCGAACGCCTCTGTTCCACTAATTACCTATAAAATTAACGACACGTCTCCCTGTTCGAGTCGATGTCAGCGGAGCTTCCTAGCAGATAATTAACCATATTCCGCAGGCGGACGACGTCATTATGGGTAGCTCGAACCGGGCTTGTATTGTTCCGTCGTTAACCCTTTCATTTCCGTCTGTGCCGAGAATTTCGACGTCTCGAAATATTCGCGCTAACTACCACCTGAATGCTAGTTGCCAATTATAGTGCGCGACGTATATGTGTGCGGCAGTGATTGTATGATTAACCAAAGGATTCACGTGCCCTTTCCATCGCGATATCATTAATGATACAGCAATACCATAGGCGCTTTCGTAATTCCAGCATTTCTGTTCTAAGATTTACTATCGGCTTCTACCAAAGTACAATCGTGCTTTACAGAAATTCTCCGCCTATGAACAATGGTAATACCAAAGCTCAGGATATTACCAAAACCTCACATACATTATCCTTAATTGAAAATGCTTGCAATTGATATTAGCTTCAAATCTAGACCCCCGAATATTCCCAGCGAGAAACAGGAAAGAACTGGAATAGGAAACCCAAATAACGTTTCTTACGTAAATGTGTACAACTATTTACAATGGGCTGACGCAACTGAAACTCTTGCGTAAGAGAACCTAAAGTGAACAGAACGGCGCGATCAACTAGGCAGCGTTAATTAAAGCGTATGCAACGTCTCACGTATGTTGATACGCAAAATATATCGCGTAATTAAATATCACTTGCATTAGCAAACATTAAGGATTCGTAATTCCCGTTTGTTTGATCATGAATATTCACCGGCGCGTAATCCGTGCCTCTCGACTCTCATTTGCAAACAATTTTACAAACGACCCCGATGGAGAGACAGAGGGAGAGAGAAGATAGGAAGGAGGTGGGAGCCCGGCCCTTTGACCCTTATCGGTCAAGACCGTCCGTGTTTGTCGCCCGTTCAATCTTAGTCCCTGTGATAACATCGCGCTAGCAGATCCATTAGCCTCCACGCCGAAACACCCTCGATTCTACGTTTTGATAAGCCCAACACATCGCGTGTATCCGCCATGAACACATGCCCACGTTGGCGGATGATTTCGTTCAATTTTTATCCGCGTCACCGCAGATTGATTAAAACTTCTAACGATTTATATATTTTGCGTAATCGAAATTTTTGATGAATACAAAAATTGGATTTCCACGTTATAAAAGCGAAATGAAAGCACCAGCAACCCCGTGTTCCTCGTAGTTCGACCAATAAAAGCTGCGTGTTACGGAAAAATCACATTTTTATAGCAGATTATAGCAGTGTCCTGTATAAGTGAAAGGAACGTAGAATATTTCTACTTTCCATCCTTAAAACACCCAAGAACCGTTTCTTTTCTGTATGCGCGTATTGGATAACAACCTCTCGGTTCTAAATCACGCAGGCTGTTACTTAATGTCCCCATTCGTCGACAGGAACTAAAATCCGTTCGGTATTTCACGGGCGGTTTGTTCTCGCCGAGCCGAACGACTTGGCGACAATAAAGCTACTCGATAAAATCTTACGCATAAATTCGAAAATATCTCCATAATCCGGGGAGCGTAGCCTGTGGAAACGATTTGATAAATTCTCAATGGTAAATACGCAGAGATATCACCGGCGTACATTCCACGACAAGAGTGTATCGTAACGGATGGAAATTTACGGTTCCCGCGCCGCTCGGTATCGCGATATCTCACGGTCTTATGAAGTATCCCGAGGAGGGAACACGGCCGTTTACATGTGCAAACGGCGCGCGTAAAACCGACTTCTAGCCGCGCAGAAATATGAAAGCAGGCGGGCAACATTAACGTTGACTCGCCACTTCCACCCCCTCGCGGCCTGGCCATTTTGTCTTCCCGCCCCTGGTACAGATATTGCCAAGGCATTGTTCCCGGCGGGCTTTACAGCGTGTGTGCCAACAGAGCCGCTCATTGTGCGTCCCCGAGCGAAAGTTTAATTCCCAGCCACCCACAGCTATCCATTCTTTCGGCCTGCCAGAATGCCGATAGAACAATGAACGAAGACTACTCGCCGGGAGGAAAGTTTCGTCACCGCAGGATTCGCGGCCTCGCTGGACGCTCCTTTTTTTTACGACCGATCTAACCCTGCCAGGCTCACAGGATGAGATTCGTCTCGAAATGGAGGACTCGTCGTGTTGTAAAAGGCAGGAAGAGTTAGGGCGGGAGGACGCGATAGGCAGAGACAGAGGGATTCACAAAGGCAAGGAGAGCTAGGCATGGGGAAGTAGGAAGTGACAGGGAAGGTCCAGCAGAGACTAGGCAAGCTAGGCGAAACCACAAAGACTGAGTTGGGGAAGTTGGATGAGAACTCAGTTCTTTTCAACGAGAAGGAACTGGCTGGTCAGAATAGCTAATTATTTCTTTGTTCGGAAAGTAAAACGTTAGAGTAGTAGAGAATTTGAATTCTGAAATCTTAATGGCACACCCCACAATGAGTGTAGAAATTATTTTACACCGAATGAACTGTCGGTAGCTGGAAATTTTGTTGTATTTTCCCCGTCGACGTTGTATCGAAACGGAAATAGAATAAATGATTATGTTTCGCGTGTTCACTAGCCGCAATTAATCGTAACCCCTGTTCGACGTGGCCGGAACGCCCCAAAAATGCGGCAGTCGCGGGAAATGTATAAATCCATTAGTTACGACCAATTAAATGTAATTATGTATTAAATGCTCGAACCGATACGTTACACGCGGCCCGCCACAACGCGAAAGCATATCCCTCTAACTGTTTAAACTGACAATGCCGAGGGCGATTAAAAACCACCCGATGTTTTTCGCAGGTCGAATCGATTGCGAGTTGTTTGAGAGAGTGGAGGCAAATACTGGATTGTTGCCCGAGCACCATGGAAAACTGCGCGTTTACGGCGGTGCCAGCCAAAAACTCCTTTTCATTCCAGCCGTTTATTTGCAACTGAATGTGACGTGAAATATAACGAACGCGGGAAATCTTATGCTTGTGTGTGCGCTTCCACCCCCTTTTTTTCGCCGCGGCACTTGAAACATCGTGGCAACGGCGGGGGAGATGCCGCGGGGAAACAACACGATAGTGAACACAATACTCGAACCAGAATTTTTGTTCAAACCGTTGCGGAGGATTTAGCACGTCCGTGAAAAATGCCACTTTTTATCTCCAACTTTTTGGCAAAAAGAATTTACTATGGAATTTGTGGAAAGTGAATAATGGAGGTAGTACGTTACTATTATAAAAATGATTATCAAGAGAGGCAACGTAATTGTACGCGAACGATAAAATTTTCATACAAATGTGCCAACAATGGAGTCCGCGTTGCGCTGGAATGTTCACTTTTTGGAAGAAGTATATTTGACAAATATAGGTGAAAGAGGGGTGAATGCATTAGACACGAACTCTTCGGGGGGGTAGGAACTGGACTCGTGCCCAACACCTACCGAGAAATTCTTGCCTAGTCTTTCTCGTGCCAATTCGAGTTAACGTCTCCTTCGTCTGAAGCACCTATTCAGATCTAACCTAACATTAACGTCCTGTATATATAATACAAGTAACAATTACACTATTCATCACTTGCTTAAATTGTACAACTACATCCTGTGTCCATATATAATATCATAATATATTCATACATAATTAACATCAATTCATATTATCTCAATTATTAATGTGTCTGGTTCCCAAAAGTATCCCTACAACATCCCAATTAACAAATTCTGTTCGCCAATTATAATTGAAATTCTAAGAAGAGGAATCTGTAACACAGCCGTGTCAATTTCTTATTTCTGCCCGAGATTCAAGATCACGCGAGCTATAAAACCGAAGGACCCTGGTAGCAGCAGTCTCTGGACAGCTGCCCAATGTGGGTGGACAAAATTCCTCAGGCTAGTCGTGCAGGTTTGCATACGTTCCTTTGAGGGCGGCGAACGTCGAAGATATTGAACATTAACAAGCCGGAAGAATATGACGATAGGTCTGGCGACGCGAAAACGCTGGACAGAGGTGAGCTGGACGTGGCTGCAGGAAGCGGAGAGAAGAGAGAGCCTTTTGGCCCCGCCGCGTCAGCGAGCTTCGATATTGTCCTCTATCCTAACGGTCATTCAGCGTATTCACATGGAAAACCCGGAGATACTTATGCACATTGCCTCTTCCCTCGACTTTTCTCCGCACGTGTGCACCCCGATAACAGGGAAACACGTGCGTGCGCTCCTCTCCGCTTCCGGCACGGCGGCTGTGTCCGGAGCACGTTCCACCGGAAATATAATGCACACTGGCGATACGCCTGGTACGCGTGCCATCATTCTCGTTTAGTTGAAACGGGGATAATGTCAGGGAAATATAATTTGAAGAATATTACATGTATGGTCTATGTGTTTGTTTCAATAGAATATTGGGAATTCGCAAAGGTTAGAACTCTGGTGGAAGCTGTAGAAAGTTTTTTTGTACTTTATGACTGTTTATTGATTTTAAATTTACATATCATTAACGGAGGTGATTCTGATTATCTCGCGCTATTGTTTTATAATTTGCTTCATTTTAATTAAACCTGGTTTAATTTGATGCCTCAACTGAACACGATCGACGTTCTGTCGACTCTTTAGCGCACGTGCGCTTCCGGCGGGCAACACATGTGCGCGTTTGCTTGCCCATGTTGTACGCCTGAATATTATTGAAATACAATCCGAAAACGTTAATAGCGTTTTGTTAATGCCTGTCTACGGACGACTGTGAGCGCCCTTCCCGCCCCTCGTCATTAAAATGTTTCATTAATTAAAATCGAATTGCAATACGTTTTTAACGTCGCACTATGGAAACTATTTTGCCGAAATGCATATTGATAGGTTCTCGATGCATCTTTCCAGCCGCATGTCACTTTCAATTAAATATCGCGAATATATTTGACTTGCAAATCGTTACATGATAAATTACAGGATGTACTGTCCGCGTAATTGTTTTTTGAATACGAATTTACCATAATTGAATTCTGTTATATTGAAATGCCCAACTGAAGAGGTTCTTGAAATATTCTGTATTTCATGTATAACTCTCAAATGACACGAATGAAGACTTTGGATATTTCTAACGTTTCTGACAAATTCTTTTTTCAATTGGAAAATTTGTCACACTTAATTTAATATTTTATTGGGTTTTATGAGACATCGTACACAGCGATCACATTATTTTTGTTCAGCTGTTTTCGGTAATTATTAGTATATCTTCCGATCGTGTTTTCAAGGATCAATAAAAAACTTGCTAAAAAAGATGTTACTTCTCTTGTTTCTCACGACGACGGTATTAAGCCTCCAATACTTTGAGTCGGCGTTCCGATATCACAGCTAAGTAAACTGTATTGGCTCGCGGCTGCAATATTACTTTCGCTGAACTTCCGTCATTAATTCGGTGAACTTTAAAAGAAACCATGAAGGCAATATCTTCCTCGAGACCGAGTGTATGAGAGATTTTTCTCGTGCAACAGATCTCCGTAAACTAATCCTGTGCTTTTTATATGCAATCACGGAAACATTGACTAAGAAAAAGAATTCTAATCTGCGGGAAGAGAATAAAAAAAGGATCTTCAAATCTAAAAAAAATCTAAAAAAAAGAAAACACAAACCTCAAAATAATTCTTCAGATTTCACTTAATATTATATTAGAAGGACCTTTACCAGGTAAATTCTTAAAGTAAAACGTAACTAATACAGGTTTCTCAATTTAACGTCAAAGTCGTCCTTGACAATATAAATCTGAATAAAGTCTCCAGCTTTTATAAAGTCACGTTTCTACGTGTACAACATGCAGCAAGGAATACGTCAGCTTTTCTATTAGCCATTACCTCTAAACAGCAGTCTTTTTTTAAAAAACTTGAGGCATCTTTTGCGTCGCTGATTGTACACGTGGGACCGTGGCTTAACGTTTCGAAACCGTTAGGTCGATATGATGCACTGACAGTCTCCCGTGCTGCATTTTTTCCTATTCACGTTCGAACTTACTCAACTCTACTCTTTTTTCACCCTCGCTGTGCCGATACTTCCATCTCTTTTATTCCGAGGTTCTGCAAGTTTGATACTCTGTCGGGCGGATATATCGCAGCCAGATAGAATATATTATACGTGTGAGATATTATGCCTGCATTACTTGTCCTGGCAAACTGGGTAACGGCCCAACACAATGATCGAGTGGGCACTTACACTCGATTTGGATCGGATAGGTTCGATACCACCTATGGGTTTTTCGGTTTTCGAGTCTGGTGATTTACACGCTCGACGTGTAGGCCGGCCATGTTGGTGGGATTCATAACTCTGCCGTGACAAGGAAGCCCAAGCGTTTACACAGTTATAGATCGATTAGAACGAATGTTTCAAGGAAACTGTTCGAGGCATATTTAGTAATCGCAGATACGTAAAAGCATTTGTGGATTTCTCCTTGCGTTTCTATTTTATTTCATCAGGTTTCGACGCACACTCGATCTGCTATCTTTAATAAGCCCGTTCCATACACATAGGTATTCCTTCCCACGTAACCGTTGAGTCTTGCATTTCAGACTCAAAGTAGAATGTAGAAAAATGTATATGTATACACTTGCGATACCATCAATCGCATTTTCCAGGCAAATTATTCTCGCGGCAAGGGGACACGTCAAAACGAAGATTTCTCAGCCGTATGCATGATCGAGCATGAAAAGAACTTTTAAGAAACGAACTTGGCGAAGCAGAAAATGTTCGACGAACGACAACCGTTAGAAGTGTGATCAAGAAACGCCAAATGGAGGATTTACCACATTTTAAATCGCGATAACGTGTATCATTCTGCGGGAGAGCATTGTGGCACATTTAAACGGCGAGGGAAATGAAAGGAAATGGCGACGCAGATGAAAGCTAAGTAGAGTGAGGGAACTATACGCCGGAGGGACGTTTAAGCTCGTTTACGGTGAGGTAGTTTAGTAGGAAGTATGTGTATTCGGTTGTCGAGAAACTAACGCCCTTTAAAGCAGCGAAAGTTGGAGACATCGAAGTTTACGTACTAAGATTTGCATGGGACATGAAAGAATTATAGCGTTGAGGTCCTGACGATAAGAGCGATGCTAAAGTCTCGGAATTTTCCAAATTCTTACGGGGAGCAACATACATTCGTTTAATGAAAACTAATTACCTAGTAAATAATTTACATGCAAGATGTATGTCACAAATATTGAAAGCCTCGATGCGAAGTCATTAAGTAAGCTTAATGGCTTTTGCCATTTGCACACGTGTGCTACCATAAACTGTAATTAATGACGTCCGTTGTTACTTGCACGCGAACTTCCTAGCAAATTACTGTAAATGAGATGTACAGTAGCGTCTTCGAAAACCGTTAACATGAAGGTATTTGCCTCGTTTCAACCGAATTTTCTGCGTGACAGCTTCTCTCGGTACCACGACGCGAAATGGTAAAAAATTTCACATCTCCAGCCTGGAAATTCGAATTTCCAGGGGGATATAGTTCGTCGCTCACACGGCTCAAGTGACGAAACGTGGCCTTTTAGAATTTTTTATAAGGCTATAATATGCTCCTCTCAAAATTCAGATCCCAGAGTGCACTTGTACCTGAGGAGACAGCTTGTTGCGTCACTTCCAGAAAAGGGGAACCATTGCAATCTTACTTACACCCAACGACTGATTACTGCTTCGTTGTTCCGCAATTTCGCAGAGGGAAAAGTATAACAGAGGGACGAGCGATGCTCGCCCTCATTCAGATCAAAATGCTCTATGGAAGATAAAAGTCGTGGAAAACTTTTTAATCCATGCAAATGCATGCAATACGAAGATTTAACAAACAATTTCTGCCCGTCAAGAAAAGTGCTTTAGTTCAGCGAGAGGAGTCGTAGGGACGTCGCAAAGAGAATAAAAGTTAACCGACCAAGAAGATTCGTCTTGTGCAAGCAGAGACAGCAAGTTTGCTTTGATATTAAATAATAGAGTTATTAAGTAAGAATAATAATTTCAAATGAAAATACTTTAAGAATTACGGTGCACCTACATTGCGTTTGCAATTAACTTTGGAAATTACATTTTCCATTTCCTCATTCGGGATCGCATTCTTAGAATGATAAATTTTAAATCCTGCGGAGGATCTCGCTTCCCTATCTATTAATAAACCAGTGACCTCGATCGAATAGATCTCCTATTAAATAACTTTACCCGGTTGAAATCTCGTTAACCCGGTTATGTAAATTTTAGAAGCCGGTTGGTGAATTTACTAGTTCAATTAATACCTACCTACCATTTCGAGAGAGTTTTGAAAATGTTATACACTCGTGGAGCCTCGTAGACTGCAGAAACGCGAAGGAACTTCCAAGTTGCGAAATTTAAAGAGTTTTGCCAGAAAATTTCTACGCGACGCCGATAATCCAAATTAAACTCGTAAAGATGTTTAATAGTTCTTACACAAGCTACACCGATAGGTAAGTTTAATCCCAACTTAGGAGCTGAAGAAATTGAAGGACAAAATTCAGTGTATTTGGAAGCCTTCTCGCAAATCTAATTGTTTGGGTCACCTACAATCAGCCACGATGCTGCGCGTTTAACACGATGGGCATCGACAATTAAGGCCCCAAAGGAAATTGATGAAACCAGCGAACGTTGTGAAATAATTCCTCCTACACGTTGTTTCCCTTGCCCTATCGGAACGCGAAAGAATTCGATTTAACGCGGTAGCCCTCAGAGCTCGATGCAATTCGCCGATGGGAGCGCGCGTTACGGCGTTGCAACGTCAGCTAAGGGGCAAGGGTGGCCGGGGTTCGATCGTGTTTTCTGCTGGGAAATGGAATTTTCACTGCTCCGAGGGGCGGGGAGAGTTTTGTAGTTTCATGGGACATAAACGAGAAAAGTCGATACGGCGCTGAGAGTCGACAGTTGCGGCGAAACGACCGGGGATATATTAATTGCCGCTGACATTCAGGGTGCGGGTATACGGAGGAGGGTGAAAGACGGGTAAGAGGAGTAAAACTTTAGGGGGATAAAGAATCCAGCACTGTTTAAAGAGTAGAAGACTACGAAATGTTTTGGGTGATGATTGATGTTACATTTTGTAGAATTAATCGCGCACTTGTCTATATGAGAAAATTGTGGTCAGAGGAAAAGAATCTTGGATGCGTGAAAGCGAAATTAGTTGAGTCGAAGATATATGTTTTACCTGCAATTATAAATATCGGGGTGAAATTGAGTCCAATACTATTAATTGTGTAACAACTGTGTCACCGTATCAGTGGATTATTTTAATCAGAATTATAGCAGATACAGCAAGTGTAACAGAATGGAATAAATTCATTTTATTTTAAAATGATTTCACTCCTGTTATTCCTGGTATTCCTCACGCGGCAATATTAACAAAGAACGTTAAAATACGGTTATGACACCTTATTGTACCGTTAAAAAAATAAAAATGAATTCTCATATTCCTCACGCGGCAATATTAACAAAGAACGTTAAAAAACGGCCATGACACCTTATTTAACCGTAAAAAAAAAATAACAATGAATTCTCATAACATTCAACACATGGTTCCGCCAATACAGTTAAAAAAAGTGTGGTCAATAAATTGTTTATAATTTAGAGCGATCGTTTCGCGAACATGAAATTCTAGTCAATGAACTTCACGCTTGCAACGCGAGTTTTGCGTCCAATTACGTTCCAGAAACAAAAAGGTATGCGTTGTGAAATGAATGTAGATTAATCTCTTTTTCCGTGGACGAGTAATGATCACTGGAATTAACGAAGCTCATAGGCCAGGCTATTTCGAGTTCATCTCGTAATGCTATCCTCGGCTGATACTCGAAATTGCAGCATGCAGTTGCGATCGCGTTGTCGTAAAAGCAACGGAGGATCGAATTGAGAGGAGCATTGCAAAGCTACTATCAAACTCGCTAACTTTTACGATCGGTCCACGACATTGGACACCGCGACTTCTATCCGATTCAACTTAAAGGCGGACACGGTTATCGTCGCATATGAGTCGCCTCGGAATAAAGCTGATTCTAATCGAATTTCCTTCGCGGCGGAATTCAGAACCCACCAGACGTTAGTGTTTATTAAACGTAATTGGTTAATCTAATTCTGTGCCACCGCTGAGGAAAATTATATCTTCATACTTGCGTTACTCATGCATAATTAAATTGGAAACCGTCGGAATCATAGATTGTGAAATGTTAGGAAATATTCTTGAAATATACTTTTGCTCCGTGCTGTCACGGAATTCAAAACTACCATCTCCTAATTCTACCGCGCAAACCAATTGTATTACAAAAATTTAAATTGTATTACCAGCGGACATTATCAGTGGACACAGAGTCGTTAGGCGTTGCACGAGGAAATCTCTCAGTGGAAACGTCGAAATGCACACACTCGAGCCACATAAAGGAGCAAAAGTATTCGTTACCGTTCGATTGTTCGAGCATATCTACCCGCGCAGACGTAACCGCGTTTACTCTTTCTCCGAGCATTACCTGCGAAGGGAATGGTGCACGGGAACGGTAAGCCGACCCATGTGTTTACAAGTTCTTCCTCCTCTCGAATCCCTAGGACTATCCTGTCTCCTCCGTCTCTTGGCGAGGGTTGGAATGAACGTCACTGACGAGAATCAGCACATGGTCGCGCGAGAACGTGGCAAGTACATACACGCTTCTTGCCGAAAAATAAATTCATCGACGGAACCAAGAAAAGGGGGAAGCCGTATATGGGGAGGGATCGAAGGCGAGGGTAGAAGACTTAGGGGAAGAAACGGAATAAGAAAGATGCGAGAAGCGAAGACGCGGAACGGCTTTGTGGAAGTGACGAGAACGAAGAATTTTTCGCCCCATGATATTGCTATATGGCGCTGGTTCGAAAGAGGATGGAGCGGGACTAGACGGTAAGGCGCAAGATTTATTCCCGCGAAATACAATGTCGTCGGGCTTGGTGAATATCGTTTCTGTTCAACGCGCCGCTTTTAATTAAATCGCATATCCGTACAGGCGCGAAACGAATAAATTCCCTGGGGCTGACGTGTGACTTGTTAACACCGACGATTGTACTTGGCCCACCCACCCTCTTTCACTTCAGACGACTTGTTTGCCGGCGGCAATTCGTGCGTAATGCCAGTGCCATTGAGAAGGCTCGTGGAATAGGAAGAGCGGGAACGGGGACCGTGAAAGATTTCTTGGGCCGAAGGGCGAGTAGTAGGGTAGGCGTCTGCTGCGCGACAAAAAAGGGCCGGTTAATGAATTTTTAATTGGCTGCCGCTAGCCGATCCACGTAGAAATAAGAATTCGTCCTGTGGCCCGCTTAGAGTGCTGGCAGCCAGCCTTCGTGAATTATTAATGCGCGCGGTGTTTAACCCTCGCGATGAATACCCCTCGGGACCGCGGTCGAAAATGCGCCTTTGTTACGCGAACGGCGCAAACGTTTTAATGCTTTCATTCGCGGGAGAAATCTCGCGGAGAATGATTTTTAGTCTCCGCGCGGCGGAGTTTCAGTGTGATGCAAAATTTGAGAAAATCGAGTCGGTTTTGTTTCAGGAATGAGTCTGTATAAAATTTCCGCGAGCATGCACTTCTTTCCCTTTGTATTTTTAAGCGCGATATCTCTGGGGGTGGAGAATTTTTTCCAGTGGGATTCTACTACTTAGTAAATGATGGCAATCAGGAGTTAAAATTATAATCTATCGTTCTGCTGAAATTAATCTTTCGGGTACTGGTGATGATGTACCTTTCGAATTTAACGCGATAATAAATTTCATCAATGTGTAAATTGCATTTTGTCGTAATTTCCATTATGGTGTCTAGTTACACGATTGATACGCAAAATGTGGCATGGATATTAATCATGATGGTATGAAAATGTTCCAGGCTGAAAGTAGTATCATTCCCGAAGGAAACGAATATTAATGTCGAACAGTAATTCTATCGTGGTTGGCCCGGCATTTACTTTGTTATAACGCGAAGCCTGCCAATCTGTGCAAATAGTTAATCAAATTACCTATTTCGGCTCATCAGAATATTTCGCGCGATCTATTGAATAATATACGCGCAATCTGATACTTCGATACAAATTGAGATATGATTGATTCTCGATCGAGGCAGCAAGTTTCATCGCGATTGCTCAAACACAGAATCCTTCTCTCACTTGTAATCTTTCTACGAAAAAGAATACGGTACGGAAGATCGAATAGAAATATTTTTATAGCGTGTGTAGTAAAATGCTTTTACGACTGACAAAACACCGTATCGTTTTCATAAAAATTGGGAAGGACAATACTATAAGAGACAGGTGGATGTTTTCAATGTTTCCCAAATATTTCGAAGTACGGCGCGCTTTATAGCCGGCGTGTGTAAGCGAAAATAAAATCCGATAAAAAACTAAGGTTTCACTTTCGCCTTCTTTTGGTACGTTGTGTACCTTCAGAGAAAATAAAATGCAACACAAGGAACAGTAACCTACGAAAGAAAGAATTTTGTAGCAAGTTTCATCTAACAGAACTCTACATTAACTCCGGCGAGAATATATTAAACTTCTCGTGTACCTCCATAAAAATAAATCAAAAGTATTCGGGCCTCAAGACCACGAGATAAAGAACTTCTGTATACAAAAGTATGAAAATTTGCAACAAACTTTTGTAAAAAAATGATTTATAAACCCATGCTGGCTGAACATTTTTCGCTTAGTTTTGTGAGTAGTATAAGCCCATAATATTCCGACCTCCTTTCTAAATTACTTTTATACTATTCAAAGGCCAATGTTGATAGTATCATCCCGTTAATGCTAAACCCATCCGTTTTCCCTTCGAATAATGGGACTGTGGTTGAGCAGGAAAAAGGGGTGCTGTTCGTATCGTGACTATTTTGCAAGTAGATACCTTGCGTTCCCTCGGGCAACCGTAGGGCGTCCGCATCGGCGCAATCTGTAACGCGTATGCACTTGCAGGGTAGTGTGCAAGCGGTCGCATGCACGACGCCTCCACTTACACCCGGTCTGTGATGTAGCGATGGGCATTCAATCCACCCTCTTGCAAATTTTCAACCAATTCAATCAGCGTCCCATTTCGAATCTTCGAACACTGTTCGAATCTCAAAAATGTTAAAAGTTTCGATGGGCCTTCAAAGCCTTGATGAACCTTTTATTTCTCGTTCAACATACGGCTAACTGGCGACGGACACTACCCTCAACGCACAATTTTAATTCTAACACTATATATTTACCCGTATTGTTAATTTTTCTCTTCTATTTTGTCATGCATTGAAGTAGAAGTAAATCAACTCGACGAGGCTTTCAAGTGCGACGTGACACACTAAGGCTGTTAAAATGTTCCTGAATGTATTGGTATTCCAAGTGATTCGAATTTATCGTCCTGTGTTTAAAGTGACTCGAAGCGCCTCGAAGCCCATCACTACTCCGGTGTTCAGGGTTCGTTGCTACTCGCTCGTGCGTATGTCTCCGGGTCTCGTGCTGTCGATCATATCTCACGTGGGCAACGGCTGCACCCCGCCAGCTACCTACTAATTAACAGTCGCTATTAGCCGACCCGGTCAATTATACCTGAATTATTCTGCCGTTGGTGCCCTACTGATGACGACCGTTCGCCGTACTGACAAATCGCTGCGATCCAATGTTTGCCGAAATGACTCGGCCCATCTACCTTCGGTGCTTGCTCGCGAAACAGCCATGGGTATACGATTTTCAACGCGGGGCTCCGTTAATACGAAATGTAGAGGCAGTCTAATGGCTGTTGCGGTTAATAATGGAGCGTCGTGGGACAGGACTGTTTAACGACGCAGTAAATCACACAATTTCGTGTTTTATCGTCCCTAAATGAAGGATCGTTGGGAGACATGACATCGCACGATGAAACTCTCTGGTTCCGGGGGACAAATACGAATATTCTACGGGAAGACACTTACTTTGGACATGAAACGCCACAGTTACGGTAAACCGATATTGAAATCACAAAATAGGGAAATACAGAGACCGCGGCGAGGAGATAGCACGTCTCAGTTTGCGATTGAATATACTGGGTGAAAGAAGTGTTAAACAGTTCCCTTTATGCAATGAAATATTTTGTTCTAAGAATATTACAGCACCGGGGAGGTAAGAATGATATTCATTGCAGCAGAAAATGCCGATAATTGGACTAATAACGTGCCTCGAGTAACTCGATCCGTCATTCCTTACCAGCTACCGGATTATTACTCTGGTCAGTCGCTGGTCCGGGAAAAGAAATGGATTTTTCTTGAAGAGGGGTGCTATAACGTGACAGATACGCTCTTGACAGGCCGTGATTAAAGATCGTCTAGGCCGGTAAGCTGTTCCGGAGGGTAACGATGACATCTATTTTGAGGCTACTCCCCCTATCTGATGTCCCCTGTCGGATGTCTGTCCCAGGCTCCCTTTGCTAATGTCTTCCCATCTCGATAACTATTCCTACAGGAACCGGTAGCTACGCATGTACTTCAAACTATATAGGTAAATCAGGGAATCACGGTTAACGTCGGTATATTTGAACGCTCTCAAGTTACAAGCAAGACTTGGGAGATGTTGCACCACGGGCTAATTAATTACATCATTCGAGATTAGAAATTATCTGGAGTCATCTTGCTCCGAACATATTTCGAAAACGGGGGGCGTGGTTTTAAATTTAATGTAGACAAATATTTGGATAGGATTATTTAGTTGTCTTTAGTTTCTTTCGTTGCAATTAAATGACTGTTCTCATTAATGAGAGACCGATCTTCTTTTCTTCAAAGAGAAATGTCGGTTCAATATATCTTTGGTTAAATATGATTAGAAGTCAGTCTGGATAGTGAGGGTAAAAAGACGCCTGCCTTAAGATAGACTTTCTTCTCCGTGATATCGTTTCTCTTTTTTCTTCTATCTTTGGCCCTCTGAGATCAGAGCTCAGTCTGTTCCGCGTGCACACTATCAGCGGTACTGTGCTGCTTCGCGCAGAGGGAGATAAAAGTGAAAGTAAGTGGGAAATTTTCTCTTCGAGTTTCTTAAGAATTCTTTCTGTTGGAGCAAAATATTCTTCCTTAGTTCGATTATTTCTGCTAAAGTCAACGAACAATTTCACTTGAAATCTATGTTTATATACCTTACGAAGAAGTTAATTTAAATAACGAGAAAGAAAATGGACGCTCCTTTTTTTGGAACGTTGTACAGCTTCCAGAAGTTAAACTAGAGATTCTTAATTAATGACAGAATTTTCTAGAAACATTCCAGAATTTTTGGAATATTCTTCCGCAGCGTTCGATGACGCAGCGATATGGAATTTTTCCCCGATACAACGTACGTGTACCGTCTATTTTATTGGAAAAATTGCTATTCAGAACACGCTCGAGTTCCAATTAATTTGCTCTGACAGCATTTGGGTATATTGACATCGCTTCCCTCAGAGATTAGATTATTTAAAATCTATAGACCGTACAAAAGTTCTACAAACAACTTCGTAATAAAATTTCAAAAGCGCTTTGACAGCTTCTCGCCATTTCCTGGATCGTGGTATGCACTCGGGTCGCGACTAATGCAATTCCCTCTACATCCTGTGATGTTGACATATGTTTTCTGTTTGCATACATGGGTTATGCATTATTGCTCCGTATCTCATTATTTCGCTTCCCACCCCTTTCGTGTACTTGCATTTATACATATGTATGCTTCTTGAAACGTCTAAACATTAGTGGAATGCATGTACATTGTACACCACACGTCGCTTCTAGCGAGGGCAATCAATTATTATGATCCACGCGTTTCACCATTCTTCTCCGTCGAGACAGCTTCGTATTTTGGTAATACTATCTATACTCCTAAATAAAAGAATACAATAGGGATAGGTAGTTCTTATTAACAAATATAAAATGGAGAAACATTGGTAATCCAATTTTATGTCTACCTTGTTAGTTATTTATAAGTTATTTTTCCCTAGAAAACGATGTGATATGTGCATATTCAAGACTCGAGTAATGAGTCGTAATATTTCGAAGGAAAACGAGGTAAACCAACGTGATTCGTAGTTCTGCGCTTATGGGCATACCCTATATGACATGCAACACGAATATGAGACACAGATGAAAGAGGCTGCTGTACGTAGAGTTGAATGAAAGAGAAGGTGGACGGGAGATTGCAGGTATGATAGTGTAACTGATTGTGAGACGCAATACTGCCTGCGGTAGTCATTATGGAAACATTCACAGGCAACGAATGGACTGTTTCGTGTAATCATCGCTGATTCAAAGGACACATCGTGGAGCAATATTCTAAGCGTAAGATTGTGGAAAATAATTACGATCCCTGTCAGATTGCAGCAGAGTATTCTGCAATTAATGGCACTCGAGGAAAATCCAGTAATTGAAACATTCAAATTCGGTAATTCTGTTCAAAATCTTGATTTAGGAAAACCTCGATGTAATTTCTATTTACACTTTATATACCTACTATGACTTATTTAATAGATTTACAAATGGAGATTCCAAATATACTGAATTATTTCGTCGTCAAAGAAAAGTTCAGAAAATTTCAGACAGAAAATTTAAAATACTCTGTTTAAAGGAAAATTGGTAGCACAATATGAAAGGAATCTATTTGAAATTATGGTAATACGATAAAAAAAAGTCGTGCAACGTGGACTGTATGAAAACTGCATGGCATTCTGTCTCCCGCTTTCGAGAGCAATTTAATTAAATTCATCCAAGATATTGCGCAGCGAATGTTACACGCGAAATCTGTCTATGTCTGGCGGAATGGAGATCATACAACGCGGAATGTAAAACTGTAACTGTATGCATGCATGCGTCCCCAAATGTCCGGAAAAGCTAGTGAAATAAAAACGATGCACCGTGAGCCTGGCACGTACGCGCTGGTTCGTCGATGAATACGACTGCATGCAACCGATCGAAAACGATAACAGCATTTCGGACGACGCGGGATTATTTATTTGGTTAATTCAACGAACCGAGAAACTTGAAATATAGTTCGGGAAGTAAACATTATCGTTCATGATTTCCTGAAATTATTACTAACTACGCGAACATGCTTAACGAATACTAAATTACCGAAGCGTGTGCAGTTTCGATTAGACACAAAGAGTTAATTACTTCCTATCGGGAATAATTGATTTAACAATGAAAATGTTCGACAATCATGTGCAAGTACAAAAAGAAGGTGAAGGAGGGAAGAGGTATCCGTGATTCAAATTATAATAAAGTGCGAGAGGCTGGCCGCAGCTGCAAGGGGAATCTCTGAAATTCTGCCAAAACACATTTCCTTTCACAGTGCTCGTGAAACACGACTGCGGCGCAAAGGAGTGGGAAGATTGCCTGCCTAACTGGCATGAACTCCCGCGGGATTCACCGAATTCGTTCAAAGCTTTCCACGTTACGTTTATCACTAATGTCAATAGACACGTTGCGGAATACGAGACCGGGCAGTCTGTGGATATTGATTCTTTAGCGTACGCATACACGCACACACACACACACACATGCGCGTCCTGCACGCTGTAAATGGTACATAGCGCAACGCTCAGCGCATGAATTATACAGCAGGAAGATAAAATCTGTTCACTAACCAATTTTTCGAACGAGACTACTCAGAATTCAGAGGCCAGAAATTGAAGGAAATCTCCCATCAAGGATCACTTAGTTTCTCCGTGAAAAGTGTTTCGAAGCTGGATCGCGGTAGTAATGATTCCGAGTAAACCGGTTGCTGGGTGTAATCAGCGGTTAAATACTGTGCCGTGCCCTCGCAGCGACTGCCGGCTTTTAATTCAATTTTCATGGGCCAGGCCCGCGGACAAGCGTTATCGACGTGGAATTTCGGGAAGGAGGGTTTACTGTCATTGAATCATTCGATTCACGTCAATCGCGTATTGAATCAGTGTCCATCACTCGCGTGCATTTAGCGCGTATAGCCGTTAATAGCCGGGCGATCCTCTCGCTACGTGAACGGAACGGCAAGTATGTCATGTCAACACGCGCCGCGTTACGATTTCACACGTCTTGCCATTGTTCAATCACTCGGCCGTCCTCTGCCGTAACAATTACGAGAGTCGAATATAACGGCCGCATAAATCTTGCCCCGCTAATATCCGTGACATTCCGCGGAGTGTATGAAGCTTCAGTCACATCGAATGAATCAAACCTGATGGAGGTTTGAGGTCCCTGATGGAGGGACAGCGCGTAGAAATGTAGGTGCTAATTCTATTCATTCGGAACGATGTGTTCTGAAAGAACTAACGTATTTTATTTGGAAATTAGAACCATAATCGAGTGTGCAGAGGTCGACGAAGAGGTCGATAAGGAACGAAGAGTTTAAGAATTAGAATTGAAGCGAAAAAGGGGAGAATTGTCTCCTGTTATGATTTACATTTATACAAGCGATACCTCGGTGCAAGGATTCCACCGTTCCCATATTTATCGGCGCAAAAACGCTCGAACTCTATCTCTTCTTTCTCCTTGAACGAATTCGCGAGCACCCTCGACCGCAACGATCGTTCGTTCCTTACAAAAGGCGTTCCGTACGAGCAAACGAAGCGTGAAACATCTTCCTTCGCGAAAAGTACGTGCATTTACTGGTTCCCTCGGAAATCGGGGAAATGCCGTTCGAGATACGAGCTATGAAATATTTCGACCAACAACGATTAATCGCTACTACAGATCGCTCGGGCAGAAGCAACTGTCTTAAACCCGCGAAATAAATTATAACGCGTACCGGGCTACCTACTACCTACCAATAATTCATCGCGAGCTACGATGGAGCAACTGTTTTGGTCTGGCAAATTTAAATCGTATCGTTCTTAAACAGGCTATTTTGTTACAATTTTATTCGCCGCTTGAAGACGATATTCTAAATTAATCTCTAACTTCTCGAAGTGGACAGCAAATAGAAAATATACTTCATTAGTTTACAGAGAAGCTAAATTCACTAGCTAATGTGCCCCTCCAAAGTTCCTTATCTGAATTGTCTGTTTTCGACAGGGTGAGGGAAACGATAATTCCGATGATGAAGGGGGAAATGTCATGATGTACATTCACGTGGCGCGTGTATGTGTTTCTGTTAATAATATGCGTAGATTGACAAGTGGAATAGCTACGTTCGTATTCAAGCAAATGGAATAACACCGTATGTACACAGTCAAAGGTGTGGAACAGCATTGTATACTTAGTCAGACGAGGAGTCCAAACCTGTATATGGTCAGGCAACGAACACAAACCCGTACTGTGCTAAAGCAGATTCACATTATGATAATGATATTCATAATAATATCTGCTGTTTGAGAACCCTTAGTGAAAATCGTTCTTCACGTGCTCGAGAATGTATGTCAGAGAGAAACGCCGTTGCTTCAATATCACTCGCAATTCTGATGACATTCGCGAGGCTCGATTAAAGTCGAACACTCAACGTCATTTCCACTACTTTAATATTCACAGATATCCATAAGATTCTCGAGGATCCCATATAAATTCCATGCTTTTATGTTGGTCTCGCGTCACACGAGTCGATCGTCAGCCCTGTTTTAAAAACAAAGGGGCCCTCGGTTACCCCAGAAGGCGAGCACTGATGGGCGAGGGTGACACAACGCGGTGGATCACCGCAAATAACCCACGGCTTCGAAATTCCCCGGAGATACACCCGCACATTTTTATCCCGCCCGGGGGCACCGCCCGAAGTGAAATCGCGGGGGTTTTGTCGCCGCGTGGGTTACGACTTGCCGGTGGAAGTTTCGCCGAGGAAAATTGACGAAACCACTGTTCTTCTTCGGGAACGTCGCGTAGAATAATAAAAAAGGGAAAGGTAGAACAAGACCGTGTACACGTATAGTCCGGAATAATGCGGGAATTTACATGCGGCCGGGCGTTTCGCGAAAAGACGAGGGCTTAGCCCTCTACGTGATGTAGGGAAACAGCCCCCGCAGCAATTGCATCGGCCTGTAAACGAGCGGTTAACGGGTGCTTTTTATTATTTGCGAACAACCTAATGTCCCCGAGTGAAACGTGTCTTTTTACAGGGCTTCGCTGGCAGACAACTCCAGCCGGGGGGATAAACTTAATTTCACCTGTATTAAACTTTTTCCGGCGAGCAAATTTCGCGGGAAATTTGTTGGGAGTTTGATAACGCTGTCGGGACGTTGACAGAGGAAAATATAACCGTTCGCGTACAACTGCCTGCGCTAATACTCTTCGTAAATCTATCTTTGATATTATGTAATACAAATGGCAACTTGTTCATCGTTTAATGCATCTGCCCTGCATCGCGACGCGAGTAGACAATTGAGGGGAAATCTTTTGTTGCATTTAACAGACAGAACGGTGTCGAGATACAACAGACTCTTGCAGTACACCACATTCATCGTGGCATCGGTGACAGAGCAGTCGCGCTCCCCGCTCCATTTCGCGTATCATCCGTTAGAAAGGATTTTTATTGAAACCTGACGTCGAGTCACGCTAATCCTTGAGACTAAGTAGAAACGCGGAAATAGACGAGCTGGGCTATGTTCCGCCCATACAGAATGGCGAATTTTGCCATCTTGAAAATCATGAAACGTTTGGCTCAAGTTTGAAAAAGTTAAAGGTATAACGAGGTTAACTCCCTCGTGACTACGTTGCTGTAAAATATCTCGGAGTCCCCATGCATCTTCCAGCATATTACAGTCTCAGCTACGCTATTCCGAGAATTTCAGCAAAAGAGACTCTCGTGACACTTTTAGTTTGCACGAGGTATTCGCGTTAATTTTCGTACTGTGACAAGTTGAAGAGAATCCTAACTGAAAACTGTTTAATAGACTGTCTTTGCGGAGGTAAATTACTAAACAAATATCCCCGGATGCTACTGTCAACACGCTAAACATCTTAACCGCGCAGAATATTCTTTATTTTCCTCCTTCGTCCCCTTTCTCCGGCAGAAAATTCTCAGCGACATGTGAATGTAGTAGGGTAACCTGAATTATTAAAAATAACACGGCATCTTGACCTCGTTCTACATTGAAAACGGTGACTTAATTATCGTCAAGCGATTACTCGAAACATGCCCGAGTTCCGTATCCACGTGCAAAGAAATACTTAAGTAACAGCGCTTCTCCTACGTTATTCCATTTAATAAGCTGTCCGCGGTGCTATTCAATTCCTCGCCGCCGACATTGTACTCCGTGTAAGTACGTTTAAGTTCAGATTGCACCATCTGCGGCTGGCGCGCGTCGTTGTTCGAAACTAACTAACCATTTCACGGTCCATCGCATTTGTGTTCCGTCATTCTCTCGTGGCTGGACATCCACCAACTTCGACCACGTTGTGCTACAGTCCGGCTATGTCAGGTTCACTACCCGCCATTATTGTAACTCGCGCCATCATCCCTTTACTCCGCTTTCATTTCGAATATTAGACATCGATCTGCTGCAACGAATCCGAGTGGCAGACCGTCTTCCTGCTACGGGGGAAATCATAGCTCGTTCTACACCCCTGGGTAGAAAAATACTCTAATATTTCACCAAATATTCGGCACAGAGTGATAACGGTGATATTATGGTGGCTCAATGCAAAATTATAGCGGTAGGATGCCAGGTCTGTACACAGTCTCCCTGCTTTCATATACCACGGATAAAATACGAATCGAAATGATTGATAAATATTTGCACGTTTTACACAATCGTGTTAATTGTCGAGTAATAGTAGTACAAATCAGCATGGGGTCTGATGAAGATGAATGATATGAACTACTTAGTATCTGGTCGAACAAGTACCACATATGAAGGAATATTGACAGAAAAGAAAAGCAAGTGGTACGGAGTTATATGTGGTCAGACAAGTGTGAAAACTAGGATATGGTCAAACGAGTAGTACAAGTCAACAGAGCAGTCAGCCAACAGCATTGTACGTACATAAAATATATGTACGTATTATAAGGGAAGTACGATGAGAATTTTTGGAAATATTTAGGCAAAATACCTTCTGGATGCTTTTAACTACACTACTTAGTTGGACAAAATGAATGAAATAGGTGGAATTAATTGAATGAACGTTGGAATTAATTTAGGAAATATCTACGAAACAACGCTGTTTCCCTACTCAGTAAAAATCCTTTCGTTCCCTCGAGCGTATTGAAAGGAAGTCGAGTTGCATAATAGCGTGAATCCTGGCAGCAGCGGGTCACAATGCGAAAGTAGATTATAACTCTCGCTCCCATTAGAGCTCAATAAGCCATGATGGTGAATTATCGTCCTTGTAGAACTGGAGCGTAAGCTTAGCCGAGCACGGTATATTTCCGTGCATTACACTCAGAACGGAGGGCAGGGACTTCAAAGAAGCGTATTTTATAATCGAGCCATCGTACCGTGCAAATGCAACGCCTCATTTCACGGGGGCTATAAAGAATGTTCCTTATGTTCCGCCGCTCCACGACATAGTAACTTCTTTAGGGTGATCTTAACTTGCAGCTGGTCGATGATATTTACGTAACAGAGATTGCATACACTCGTAGAGTTTATTTTAGGAAAAGCTTCGAGGATTTTGATCTGAGACGAGTTTACTTTGCAAATGGTGTTTGTGTTTGGAGTAGTCAGTCCATCGAATGATGACACTTATATCAAATTGAGAAGAAAATAAAATCTGATGCTGTTAACAATACTACTCGTGAATCGAATGAGACAGAAACTAGGAAATAATAGACTAAATAATATCGTTGCTGAAGAGTCTAATTATAAATTAACAAGTATTATTGAATAAAATAGTCTTTAGATCGTCAGCTGACCACAATTCGACACATTGCCATTATGTAGGTAATTGCAATTGGACTAACTCTTGTACGCGAATGTGCGAACAAAGTAAGCAAATGCCTGCGAATTAAATTCCACAAATAGCGTACACATGTAAAAGAATGTTACGTCAGCACACATGTTTGTATCGGAATAATAGCATTGGCTATGTAAACAGTAGAACCGTCGCAGTATCTTGTTACAAGGTATCTTGGATCCACTCCTTTGTGGCACATTAAAACGATATCAATGTTATTATTCCCTAGCCGCATTTGTATCGATATTGCCAATATCGTGCAAGCTGTTCCCAGCGTCTTTTTTTCTCCCCCTCCCACCCACGAAGAAAATGGAGTAGAGCGACTTGTAAAGGAACCCAGTTCACGTATAGAGAGCATACACACATAAAATGTACGTGGCCTCGGGTTTTGGATTTACCCTCCAACGAAATGCTTACTCTGGCAAGACGTAAATCCATGTCTCGTTGAACCGGATCAAAGGGGCCCTTAACATAATTACACGGAAGCTCTAGCGGCCCCGTAATTATTTACTTTGTACTTTGCGTCATTTGATCCAAGGTAATTCGATGCAGAGAGAAGTTTTTCGGGTGGGAATCGCGAAACGGGGATGGTTATTGATTTTCCAGATGCGCTGGAAATCTGAGAAATCTTAAAGGGTGAAATGACTGTGAAGGAAAATTTAAGAAGGAAAATGCCTGGAGAAATCTCAAGAGGAGTAAACTACGTATAAATACCCACTAAGTAGTGTTTAATATATATTCGGACCTTAAAAATATTTGACACGAATTTTTTGTTATCGGCAATCATCCATTCTGAAGGGGTGAAAAGAGGCCCTAAAGTTGGGGGTTGAAAAAATATTTTAAAAATAATTTGTCCTACGCCTAATAGTTCTCGAGATATTACAGAAAATTTGTTTACAGAGTATTCTAGAACAATACTCGGACAAGTGGATTTTTACCACGCGTGCCGTTTACAAAAGGTACAACCACAGTACTCTCGACGGCCGTGTCGTTTCGAACGAAAGGCTACACGTAGTCCTCCCATGATTTTTCCACCACGGCAAAAATCCACTTGTTTGGAAAGGGGGCCTAAAATCTGTCACGCTGTAAAAATCCACAGTACGTGTTCAACTGAACAGCAAACCTATTTCTGCCATTCGGGTCACGCTGTTCATTGGTTTTAGTGCAAAAATGTTTGTTTTCAATCCTTATAGTGGGACACGCGCCGACGATGCACTATATATCTACATAACCGATTTCATTTCTAACAAATTTATTTTTCGCATACCATCTAATTTCTGAAACCTTATTTCCTAATATCCCGTGTAGTTACTGCCCAATCATGAGCTTTTACAACAGGACAAATTCGTCGCGAGTTAATGGAAAAAAAGATATCGAATGACTTTAGAAAGATACACGAAAATTCATCAACTGGCTCCACAGTAGCGACGTGAATGCTGAATAAAAGACAATTTAATGTCTCTTTGGACACTGTGGTAGTCCATTTCGTTCGTACCTTCATCCGTCTCCTTTCGGACGCTGAACGGGCACCGACGAGGGTTCCGAAATGCAAGAGGGTGTATGTCTGCCGTCAGATACAGTACCGATGACAGATAGCTCGAAACTTTAACGAATGGCTTTATCTGCTGTAACGAACGAGGGGGCTGTTCTATCCTTCTGTTAATTTATTTACGCACTGCATCCTGCGCTTTGATTTCCCTTTACGCGCACGTGTACAGAAACAAACTTTGTCAAATCGATGATGGATAGGACCTGGCGAGGATGAAGTTGAATCTCCGATATTCACGTATTTTTCCAAATCAGCAATGCTCGCCAGTGTAAGAAATAATACATCAGGACAGGGTGGAAAAAAAATTGAGAAATAATGACGAAAAAAGACTGCCAATTAGATATTCAATTACGTTGATCAAAGAACTTTTAAGTGTACCGCTTTGTCGATGCACTTTCACAAGGCTGTGTTATAAAATATTACTACTTTTTTGCACACGAGATATATTCTGCTGAGTTTGTACCATTACGATTGAATGAAAAATTTATTCGAAAGGGAACCACCCGGTCACTTAGAATTAGTGAAACTTCGCCTGCACAGATCTGCCAGATTTTAAGGCTGAAATACATCCACGTGACTGATGAAATTTGAATGCTGGTTTAATGTCGAAACTTGCTAAGAGAATGCGGTCTTTCGCGTAGTTGTGGACCATTGAAAATCAGTCACCTCATTCACCGCTGCCGGTACACTCTGACGAAGCTCATGGAAAATCAATAATACAGCACCGAGATATTATACCGCGTATTAGGAATCTTGAAGGGTTGTGGCGTACAAGCGAAAGGGAACATACCGTTCTATGATGAAGACTCGGTGTACAGGATGATTCTAGCAAAGTGGCCGACAAAATTGTCTCTGAAGTTGAAAAACTATATTCTATTTAGTTTGAAATATACAACAGAAATAATTGTTACGTGAACGTCTGAATCATTTTTCAAGGCCAACAAAATCTTTTTATTTCAGTTTAACATATTTCCTATTCAATATTGCACCGGGAAAGGAACAAATGCTTGGCGTAAATACATGTCAATGGGATAAATCCGAAACAACCAATGAAAGAGGAATATTGTGAATAAATCTGTTCCCTGCTTTTCGAAATGTCGGGCTTTTATGACGACACTCGCAGAAATCAATAGCGGGATGGAGAAATACGACAGACGGATATAGAAAATGTTTGCGGGGCGGTTAAAAAAGTAAACGAGAGGACAAAGGAAAATTAGTTTCCAATATGGGTTATAGATATACATACTCGATTTAATACGGAAAAATATCGCCAGAGGGATTTGTTTTTCAACCGTGAAATACAATTATCCGAATACTGAAATATCTTGCTAGAAATAGGACGAATGGAAAATAGTATTTTAAAATGCGGAGCAAACGGCCTTTTTATACCTGAACGATTCATTCGATGAATAATTGTACTTCCAATAGAGGTTTACTATCGCGTGCCTGTATATCGCCGCACGAATGAGAAAAATTTAATAAATGACAATTGACCTGAATCGTTACTACAACTTTCCTATTAAAAGCACGAGGCAAGCGAATTTGAAGCGCGATGAGAGATTTAGCAACAACACTCAAAATCCTTTGTCAGCAAACAATCGATTTCTGGGTGCAGACGTTCTTAAGCCGATTTCACAGGAATAAATCCCTTTAATTGAAGGTCTCATTAGTAATTGAAAGCGCTGATTGAAAATCGCGTCAGTATGGGTGTCTCGTGTTATTGATTGATCCGCAAATAAACAGTCTCGCGACGAACTTTGGTGCTGGCGTATCGAAATTTTTTTAAAAATTGCGTTCCGAGATTTACCGCAACGATTTGTCGGTTTGCGCTACCGAAAGGAAGTATTTCCCTCGAAATCGCGAGGAACTTCTGTCCGATACGGAACGTTTTCCCCCGTGAAACTTCTTCTGAAATTTTTATCGAAGTCCCAGGTGCGTTTCCGCGGCTCGCAAGTTCTGTGAGCGTAGAAAAGTAAGATAATTAATTAGAAGGCTGAAGTTAATGGTACAGAGATCCTGTTACTTGAACCAGTTTATCGAAATTTGAACGGAAGCTTTCTGTGTAATTATCAAATTTTAACGGGCTTTATTAGCTTATTATTATCATGCTTTCGAATTCTGTTTTCACGTTTATGTTACCCTTTTTGAAGGCTTGACTGCGTTACTTTTATGCGAGCTAATTTATATTCGTAAAGACAAATGAAGCGTAGCTGGATTTCTGGAAGTTACGCGTATGTAATTAACCGTTTTCTGTCTAACGAATCCCGCGTTATAAACGCTCAGATGCTTCCACCATTGGACATCGCGAAAAGTTGGCGTCGCTGTAGTTCATAGCGCCGAATACAATCGCTTTATTTCAGCTTGACTACATTTCCCGCTTCCAACTCACTCGTCCGTTAGACAGTTATGTTTACGCGCCGGGAAACTTACGAAACTTAACTAAATTAACTAGGTAACGAGTAGATTATGCACACGACATTTAACTGGCAAGTTCGCGCACAGGGCAGACTTATAGTTTTCCATAGTGAACTACAAAGTAGCCTGGGGAACATCCCTTAAGTTCAGATACCTACAGCGTTGTGCACTGTTACCTCAGTTTTAATGAAATAAGCTTAGACGAAGCGCGATTACTTCGAACGAGTTCCAAATGGGTCGTTTTCTATTAGAATGCTTGATGGCTAGCATAACCTTACGTTACCAACTTTTACTGCTTTTCATTTACGCTGCAAGTCAGAATCTTCGGAATTAAATCTCCTGAAATACTTGTATTACTTTATAAATATCATTTGTCAGAAAAGGAAAACTACCAAAGTGAGATTGTAGCAAAAAAATTTGTTGCGCATTGCAAAGTGATAAAAATGGAATTCACTCGGAGCTTTTGAAATCGAACTGCGTTGCTTGATGGAAATTAAATTGAGAATTATCACCTTCCTTGAGTAAGAACCGTCAGTTTCTGAGAATATTTATGAGCTAAAAGTTCCTTGTTTCTAGATATTAACAGACAAAGTTTGGGCAATGTTTCCAGTGTGTCGCGTAAAGAAACTGGAAAGAACAGCAATTCCATTTCAAGAATACGGCTTGATAATAAAAAGATAAAGAACCTTCTTCAAGAAGTATCAAAGTTTATCTACAAGCAAACGAATTTGTAGTCGTAACTGATTCTTCAGAACTAGCCTTCCGTTCTACGAGATGAAGTTTGAAGTTACCAGTGCTTTGCCTTCGCGATCAAATCAGCAAAACTTTCTTTAAAGATAAAATCATGTAAATCAACGGGGGCTGATTTCTTCGTGTCCAAATGTTTACGGAAGAACGTAGGCGTAAATCAATTAACGTCAAAAATTGCAAAGAGCATCTATTCTATTTACATACAATCACAGGATCTTTTTGCAAAGCCTTTTTTGTCCACCTAAACGTTATGAATATTTGTCTGTGATGTATGTCACTTGATTTCGCAGGAAAGTAAATTATTTATTAATGCCGTATGTACATACGTAGCAATGCTTGTCACCCATTGCAACCGAAGCAATCGATACCACAGCCGATGTTACACGAAAAACTAAATTTCCTCGAATAAACAGGATTCTCTTTCACCGTTTGTGCCAGGATCGATACGGAGCAAAAATCACCAGCGAGTAGGTTCCGAAAATTGCCGATTGTTTCGTTGGGTTTTATTTTCTGTTACATGAAGTACGTAAACACGGCGCACGTGTATACACGTATCGAGCCCGAAATACCTCCAACTGATTCGTGCATTGTCCGAAACATTCGGGCTTACAGAATTCATGCGATAAAAGAAGAGTAAATGCAACGAGGAAGACAGGCGGCTGCGTTCGAAAGATTGCTCGAGCATTCTCTGAGAACAAGAATGGCCAGCGCAAAGGAAGCAAACAAAAATAGGAAGTAACGAGCTGGTCAAACAAATGGCGATGGTGATCAAGTAAATGGCCGATAACCTATTGACCCAGATAGGGTGGATGATATTGATTAGTCGCCGCTTGTTTGTCCCATGGCAGTCAAACACAATCCCATCCCTCCTCTATTCTCTCTACCGACAACGTGTCTTCCCTTTTGCTTCGATCTCTCTAACATATCCTCCCTGTTTCACTTCCGTCTTTCCTTCAACCCTCTCTCATCAGGTTCCTCCCAGTTGTATTCTCCGCGCGAAGACTTCGATCATCCCTCCCTCCCCCATGCCCTTTTTCGTATAGTCTAGCAACGAAATTGGATTTATGGCTTTATTTTCCTCCTCAGTGGACAATATCTACCGCAGATTGCCCGACGTGGACCGCGATTCCTGGCATTATAGTGAAATAATGGAGTCCCTGCGACCCTTTCGTGCCATCCGCGTGGAAAAAAAGAAGAGTCACCGAAGCGAAGGCTTAAGGGCGGTTTGATACGCTTGGAAGTTGATAAAACAAATTTTCTAAGAGAGCCAGACGAAAATGACTTCGCGATTTTAAATTTTTTTTATAACTGCACTGTCGGAATCAGTGCAAATTTCTATTACTTCTTATGTATGCAAGATCGACGCGCCTCGATTTTGCAGTTAATTAACCAAATGCTTCATAAAACAAACAACTCCTTCAGAGATCAGGAAACTTCAATATTTATGAAGTTTACAGAGAAGAAAGTTACCTTATTCGAAGTCTTGCAACGAGAAAGTGTATAATTTACTATGTAAATTCTATCTTTCCCAGAATTTTGAAATATTTAGTCTGGTCCTGTGGAATATCGTCTTTTCGATCGAACTTTGAAACCACGCAATTTTTTAAAAATATTTAGGTACTTTAACCACTTTGAATATTTGATTGAAACAGCTTTCTTACTCGTTTATAGCTTTCTTACACGTTCCCCAAATTTTTTTAAAAGAATCGATAGAAATGTTTCAAGGAATTTGACGCGGTAAGGATTAGTGAGTTATTACATAAAGCGATGAAATCCCTTAAATTGGAAACTAGGATGTTTTCCTTTATTTTCTATGTAATTCCAGAATTTCTTATGGGATTGGACAGCGGACAATTCTACGTGGTTTCGTATTGGTTCGATGAAAAAAAACGGAATCGATTCTTAATCAACTTTCAAGCGGTCGAATGAATTTTATCGGAGGGTCGATTCATTCGAGCGTAATTACTTCCTTCGTAGTTTTGTCGAGCCATGCAAAACGTTCTTAATCACTTTTTGTCGACGACTCGACATAATTAGTTTAGTCTCGCATGTTAATCATGTCGTAACGAAGTTTTATTACTATGCTAAAGCGAACTGCTTATATAAAAAAATCGAGTGCACGTATAAATAAAGAGGTGGTTTCCACCGACATTTATTCACCATCAATGTGCCTGCATCATGATAAATTATTTGAATTATAATCTCGACAGTTTCATGAAGAAATGTTTCCTAAACGAGTTAAAATAATTCAGTAGATAATAATTCAAACACCAAATCAAATAATTCGATAAAAAAATAATACACATATTCAATCAAACAATTCAATAAATTTAATAGTAATTCAAATATTCTTTCTTATGTTTCCCTTTCATTAAAAGTAACAAAGGCACTTTCAATGATCTCCATAACATATTTGAATAGATTGATTACAAATTCATAGTATTTTGGGGGTTTTAAGGATTTTAATTTTAAGTCACGTAGTTTACCAAAAATTAATAAAGTCTACTCGATGACATTTCAGGCTTGGCTCGAATTAAAGCAACGAATTCAAAATGTTGAAAAATAAAAGAAAATTTTCAATTTTTCTTGTCTATACAAATCTAATAATTAGATTCAATTCATAGCAAATATGTAGATACCTATTTTTTTTCCATAGCTTTTTTATTTTTAACCATCATTTTCTAAATCTATTTCTTGATTTTCATGAAACATTTGCACCATAAAATTGCAATCGGGATATATATATGTACAATCGATCCATAGTAATTGAATAATTTTTCGTATTCAATCGTTGAAAATTATTCAACCGACCCAATTTGAGCAAAGTAAAACACGCATTTCAATCATATACAAATTCCATATGCATATTCATTAGTTAATTAATAATTCTTACCACAAGCCGAATACCACGGTGTATCAACCTCTTCAATTCGAATTCCATACGTGCGTCCTTTTCTAATGAATGATAAAATTACGACGCAACAACTTCTGGAACAGAAAAGTATTCAAGATTATAGATCACCGCTGGTACAAAAAAGATTTCAATCAATTTTCGGTAATACTTACTTCTAAATATTGATAATTTTAAACAAACTCATGGAAATTCGTGAACTGCACACCGCACACCGTCCAACAAGATGCAGGACTGAACGTGCAACGGAATTTCGAGAATCGCAAGAATCCTTGATATCGATCCTGTATCGAAAGTCGAACGCCCTCTACCGGCCAATCCGGTGCGAGCGGTACAAACTGATTCCCGCGCTTTAGTTATTACCTGTTGCGTTTGACGTTTCCGCGTCGTGTCCAGTTTTGTAAAATTTTCGTTATGTATCGTGTATTTTAAGTGATAGTGTTAGGAATTAATTAATATCTCAACACAAGTTCCTGCTCTACGCGTAAGAATTAACATCGATTCGTTTATTATTTGCGTTGATCGATCGAATAATGTTAACCTCAATTGTGCACGTCTGTCATACTCGCGAGCGTTTCCGCGATTTTAATAGTTTTATTGTATTTTTATTTAAATCACGTTATTGTTACGTTATATCTGTGATAAAATGTTGCCTTTATATCGTTAGTTAAATTGCAGTAGTTATTACGCTAATATCTATTAAAAATATTATAATAAATTAACACAGAAAGCGTACAGTTATTGTCGATCGCGCGCAAATGTTTATAGTAGTATAAATCGATTTAATTTCGAATTATTTTTCATTAATTGCCTGTGTATGTATGAAATTATATTTCATAAATTCTAATTCCGCAGCGAAACCATAGTTATCTCGATAAGATGATTATGTTGCTTACCACAGATAAGTTAAAGGCATTCATCGAAGTATTATAATTAGATTTCATTGGGTGGATATTCTTTATAAAACTACATACAAGCAACAATGTCCGATTATCTTTCTACCGAGCTCGCAGCCACTTGCGCCGCGCTGGGCTACTACGATGGGCTTAAATATCACTTAGATAAACATTGTTTAGGTGAGAAGTTTCCTTCAACGAAATAGTTCCTCGACTGTCCGAACAGTGGTTCAATGTTAAAGTCTTTAATTTAATCGTAGATGTCATAAAGGACTTGATTAAATATTTAAGAAGAGACAACGATAGTCATACCGTACGCCAGTACCTTGGTCAAACAAAATTACTTCAGTCCGATCTTATTAGAATTTTTATTGACCATTCTGACAAACTCGAACTGTGGGACGTATTATTGAGGCAAGTAATAAATTACCCGAATGCGTTTCGCAGCAGCATTCGTTCGAATTCATAAGAACTGCCTGTTGAATATCGACAGGTTGATTATTAATCTGACAAGTCCGATCTTGTTAATTTACAATGAACAAGTACCTACAGAGAAATTTGGACATTCTATATATCAAAAACTGATTTCATACACTCAAATGTACGTGATAGCGTTAACCGACGATCGTGTATGGGCAACGTTAAGTAATCGCTTGAGTACAATTCTTAAATTAGTAAGTTTCGAAGATATTTTGTACGCGAGGCACGTTCAACCGAAGTTAGCGTCATATTATTTCTGTGCTTTATTTCTGTAGGACAGTTCAGACAGGGGGGAAGAGAAAGAAATGACTATTGAAAGAATTCTTGTTTTCATACGAAATGTATTACAAATACCTCCCACTGAAAATGAGAAGCATGCCAATAATGATGTTAGAGTTCACGATGAGGTATGAGAGCGGAGGTAATACCTTATGATTTAAGAATAGAATTTACTTGTATATATTTATTCAGGTTTTGTTTGCACTTAATTTGTCTGGGATTATTGACGTGCTGCTGTTCATTGCTACCGACAATAGCGAACAGCAATATCACTTGCAAGTTTTAGAGGTACGTGAGAAACGAAATTGTATCGATTCGTTTAATATTAAATATGGGCAACTTAAATGATTATTAGCTCCTCTATTTAAATGGTACAACACTTTACAAATTGATGTTCTGAACACTGGTAATTCTTATAGCCAGATATTTTTGCCTTCTAATTACTTTCACTTAATCAGAAATAAAAGCATCAAGTTATTTTAAGAGACTTTGGACTTTTAATATACTAAGCGTAGATGGAAAGCAATTTGTTTGGTAATTTAATTTCTGAAGCTGTTCAAGATGTTACGCGAATATTGTTGATTTTAATAAATTATGTGCAATCATGCCAGATTGTGACGTTAATGTTGCGCAACCAAAATGCAAGTCAGTTAGCCACATCTGCTATGCAACGCAGCACTACCGAAAAAGAGAAAGATGAAGCAGTACTCTTGGCTGCTCGGCAAAAGGAGAAAGAGGAGAAAATGGAACGGATAAGAAAATACACAGGTGCTAGGTGAGTTTAATTCCTATTTCATGACCCTTTTTTGTACGTTTTTTCTTGCGTAAATTTAAATACAATGGGAATACCTTTTACACTTCGCGTACTTTTCGCGGAACGAACTTCTTCCAAAGAGGATGGTATCCTCTAGCATCACTGTAGGTACTATTTCTTCGGTTCTTCGCTATTATGTGGTTGCGTACATTTTTTACAAAACAGTTCGTAAAATAAACGGTGCCTCGAGTCGACACACTTTTTCAACAGCGGATATTTCAAGCAGTTATCGCGAATACCGTGATTACACGTACAGTATTTCATTTTAATTCTGCATCAGACTCTTGATGCATTATATACTGGGAATTCACTTACACTTAACTAAGAAGTAATTTCCATTTTAATGCACGAAATGTATATGCAAACGTTACCTAAACGCGAAAGGAGACTTAAATGATTATACCGTTTGAGGGATAAATCTTATGGAAAGTACTAACGTATTCAGGTGGTGGTGTTAGATGCGTAATGAATGTGACCCAGATTTTAAAGCAAGTCCACGCACCACCTGAACGGAAAAGCTTTTATCCACTTGTTCGGAAGAATGCGCGTTTTATTCTTGTATCGTGCATTATTTGAATCTTTTTGTTACGCGCTGCTACTTCCCGTGGAAAGCTTTTTGCGCCTTGAAAGAGGATCAAAAGCACTAAAAAGATCGACCTTTTCGCGGTCGCCCAGGTCGAACCAATCGATGAACAACTCCATCGGAAAACGACAACACGCCATGAACCAATCCGGGGTTTTAGACGTGATGTTTTATAGATGAAAGTGTGAAATCTACGGTCTGATATTTTTTTTAACTTTAAATCCTCCATATTTCCGCTGGCGTATAAATGATTTTATGGTTTCAGTGAAACTTTTCATTTAAATAATACGAAAAACATTCGGAGTTACAGGATTCTTATAAATGCTTCTGAAATCTCATAGAAACTCGCTCGATTTTGTTAAAAAACGTACAGAATTTTTCTTCACTTTCTCCGTTTTCATTTTATGTTTCGTGATCGTTTTATTCGCGAAATTCGGCGTTGTAGCTCTACATTGTCCGGTTTGATTCTGTTTCTGATTACGTTGGAGTTTTGATATACCTTCGACTCTTCAG
The DNA here is from genome assembly GCA_944738655.2 of Andrena hattorfiana. Lineage (NCBI taxonomy): Eukaryota > Metazoa > Arthropoda > Insecta > Hymenoptera > Andrenidae > Andrena > Andrena hattorfiana. The sequence continues at coordinate 2,135,810 of OX122894.2, forward strand.
ATAATGAGTCAATCGTTTAAGAATAGTGCAAAGAAGGTGTTGAAAGCGGGTTTTCTCGCGAGGAAAGACGCGAGGGAATGAAAATGCGTCCTAGTCGTTTAGCAAACTGTCTGCCGGTGACAGCCTCCTTCTATTCCATTGATTGGATTTTCAGAAGTCATGGATGAAATTGGATTTGAATGATCAGTTCTTTTTCAATTACTACATTCTCTATGCATTCTGATTCCCATACATACAGGGACGGTAAATTTGATCTTTTCTCAGCTTCGAAACTTGAAATTGAAAGTTCGTTTCTTAAGACCTTCGTGCGAATAAAATTGATCCTTCGCCTCGAGGAAATTTTGCCTCGCATCTCCCTTACTCTCGGAGACAAGCGTTTCTACGAAATTTTCGTGATAGACTGCGAGAAATTCAGGTACACGCGCAAACGTTCATTTCGCCAATTGTCTGATACTGTGTTTAGGCATTCGCGTTTTGGCGGCACGTACGTCGTGCAGAATATGAAAGCTATCGGGGAGAATCAACTGTTGTGTCACAGACCGTACCAGAAGATCGAAGCATTGAGCTTTGGCCAAGATAAGGTAACGAATATGACGAACCGTAACCTCTCTTCCCTCTGCTTATTCCATCCAAAACGAAGGGAAGGGCGCGCCAGGCCAGAAAACGATCCGTTCAATTAATCTTTGGTTTCCAACGGGTAGTTCTCGTTAATGAGTAAGTGCGAACGAGGACTGGGTGGATTTGAATGAAAATACGGCTGTTAATTAGGGCTATTCTCGCGTAATTAGAACCAGCTCGCTGCTTAATGACGCTGAAGCATTTAAAACTGGGTCACCGCTCTTTTCGCGGACATTCCTTCTCCTTTTCTTCTGTCTCCTACGTTCCGCTCCGCTGCGAGGGGATCCTTTTCTGCCCTTATACTGTTATTACCGTCCTCCCCGCGGAACGTCCGTATTTGAGGACAGAGAAACTTTTCCTAGCTTGCTTCTACGTAGGTCGTTTCATTATAGACTGCCATAAATCTACCGGGGTCACATGCCTGTCGGCTATCTGAATTCAGGTGATTACCGACCACCGTCATATCTTTTATGGAATTCCACCCGTCCCTCTGCCCTGTTGACCCTTCCGTTTCCTTTCTTACCTTTTTACAGCATTGGAGCATAAAAAAAAATATATACATATAAAATAGGTCATCCTTTCAACGGCCACGTAGTATGCAGGGTATTTCTCTATCTTCGTTACGAGTTTCCTTGAAACTTCCTCGTATGCAAAAGCTTTTCGTACCGCGGTCGGAAACATTGCGGATTTCTCTTAATAGGATAAACATAAAAATGATTTAGATTAACCGGAACTGGAGAACCATCTACAAATTCTGTGGTCTCACTTTAGATTCTCGGAATTACCCTACATACACTGGTGTCAGTATTTGTGTTGACCCAAAGTGTTCCACTAAACAGTGTAAATAGTTCTTTTCTGAAGATTAGATTCCACCAGTCTCATAAATGTCGTTTCAATGCAACGTAGAAAAGGGTATCAAAACCGAAAAACAAACGTCCCATGACGGACCCGAGGGGTGAGCGTACCTCCGCCCCGAGTGTGAGGCTGTTTCTGAAAGAATTCTGCGTGGAATTCTTGAGCGCTGCTTACAATTCTGTAATGAGATACGCCAGATCCTCCATAGTCGCCGGAAATAACAGCAATCCATCTGAAACGACTTGCTACCTTTGGGCTTTGCGTTTCTTCATGGAGTTCAATCGCCATTACAAGTTCGAATTGAAATATGTGAGGTAAGTGGTCGCCACTCCTCTGTTTTCCGATAGAAAAGAGAGGGCGAAAGAGAGAGGGGAACGTCGCCCCGGAGTAGATCCTGAAGAAAGCAAAGAGAGATAGTTTTCGAACTCGTTTTACGCATCGTCGCTTTCTTTAGATTCTTGTCTAAGGAAAGCATCCTTCTGACTACCTTCAATACGCGTTTTTATGTGCTATGTTGAAAATTCTCCTCCCGACCGCCACTCGTGGGATTTTATCGATCGGAGGGGTCCAAATCATTGTCCCAAATATTTAGGGGGGCTTCGATTCGCGATCGTGACTCTCTGCCGTCGTCTACGGTTTATTTATAGAAATAATAACGTTGCGGATGTCTTTTCTGTCTGACACGATAAAATGCTTCTTCGACAGCGAAACAGTATCCACAGAAATATTCCACTTGGTACAAAGACAAATGGAACATTACTACTTGATGATTGTGACCGATAAAAAGAAGGTACCGATTTGGTCTCGCAGATTGCACTTGGCATTAAAAGCGTATCAGGTGAGGAAAGCGATCATTGATATTCGCTTCTACGCCGTTGAAGATCGGGAACAAATTTTTTTCTTTCCGTTTTTAAATTTTATTCTAGGAGCTTCTGTACACTCTAATGGCGATGGATCAAAGCACGGATCGCGGTGTTAGGGAATCCAGCAAAGTCGTTAAGAGTAACGTGTTCTATGTGCCCGAATATCGGGAAACGATTCTTTCCCTGCTTCTGTGCTTCGACGAAGTTAAAATGTCACGGTTCGTACAGAGATATCTTCGAAGATATATAAATTTCCATGCTGTTTTGCAATCTCCGAGCGCGCAGGTTGAAACGTGAAGGTTCCTCGATCAACATCACAGTCGATAGACCGCTAATGAACAGAACCCGGGCCGCTGATTGAACATCCAACTTTTTCAGCAATTTCTCAGGCGACACTTTGACACGTGTATTAGCACAGTTTGTCATTAATCAGAGACGCAACTCGTGGTAATTAAAATTGGTGGAGGTAATTAATAAGTTTCAAACGGTTCGCGGAGTACAAAGATGGTAATGAAATTGAGAAGTTTCGGTAGTCTAGTGTCGGCTCTTCCGAACTCTCTGTCTCCCTTTTCGAAAGCGAAAAATCAAAGGCCTGCCTCGTACACCTCCTCCCCCGCACCGCGACAGTCGCGATTAGCTTCTTGTCCAACTATTATCCAGTGTTTCGAGCATCTGTTTATCGGGCGGACAAGAAGCGGAGGATGAAAAACTGCCGAAAGTTTTATCTATCGCAGACAGATTGATTCACTTTCAAATCAATCGGCCCGAACAACGAGGGAGCTACTCTCCTGCTCCTACTTCCTCGCTTCTTTAATGCTGTTCCTCGTCCTCCTCCGCCACCTCCTCCCAGCGCTCTTGTCTGGCCCTCTCTTCTTTCGCGCGACTCCGTGGAATAAACAACTTTTATCGACCTTCCGGCCGGCGAAATGGGAAAAGGCGGCGGGGGCGTTCAACTTTCCGCGAGTTTGGCGGGTCTTGCAAGGATCCTCCACTACGGAAATGTAAGGTCGGTGTGCGGCTCACCGCGATATCGTTACCACCTCTGACATCCCGGCGACGGTGACGAAAACGGGAGCCGACGGGTTGCGCCAAACTTCGTTGGTGATGTTACCACTTTGAAACTGTATGCACGTGCGCAACTGTATTAATTTTCCGACGAGCATTGTTCGATTCCAAGTGACGTCCGAGAACTTTCACGCTACCTGATGCGTGTAATTGCCGGAGTAGAGTAGCGGGATTGCAATCGCTGTCGTTCCGCGCAGTAAAATGGACGCTCGAATCCAGAATTCCCGTATCCTTCTAGACAATACCTGACCGATCTCACCGCAGCGATGCACGTATTCCTGAAAATGTTGAGTCAGTTTTGCGGGAGAAGCAATCGCGATGTAGTGGTCCAACAAGTGAAGCACAAGCGGCACAAGAGCGCAGCTAAGAAAAGTGAGGATCGTTTCTCTTTTTGTGTTTTTTCATTCGGTCGAGAGCGACGGCGAAACTTTGTTAATGCCAAATGTGAACAGAGGCTGTGCGGAAAGAACAACCTCCGCCTCGAAGTTTGGAGGAACGCTGGGACGATATCGGTCCTCAGCTGTCCGCCGTGATGCGCGAAGGGACGATACCGGAAGTCGTGCCGTTCGACGCAACCTCGGACGTACCGATAGACGATCAGAAGTAAGTATAAATTGTTGTATTAAATCCTGGCGGAGCCAGCAAATCGGATTTCCAGACGTAGGAAACTTTCGTTACACCTTGTTGGATGTTTCCTTGTTTCAAGGGTCGAGGCTATGAAGAAGATCCAAAAGATGCTGCGGTCCAAGTTCCTGGAGCAAGCAATTGGACTTATTAGAGCAGCAAGGTAAGACAGCGTTTATTTTGAGAATCGATTCTACGGAAGACATTCGTTATTCTCTGAAGCCGTCTGGTGCATGCCTTTCACGATATCTCCGACGTTCACAAAGATGGCTCGGTGTTTATTTTGAAACCCGTAACGGTAAAATGACGCACTGTTATGTATGGCGCTTGGTTAACGACTAGTACTACCACCCTTTGTTCTAACGTTTGTTGGAAATGTTATTTGTCACTCGAAACTGTTCCTTTGTCTTTTGTAACGAAACTGCAGTTCCTTTTCTGAGCGAACGTTTAGCTGTTATTCCGAGAGCCATTAAGAGGTGTATTAGTGTTCATACAAACCGGGGGGATTTAAAGGTATTCGTCTATTATTTTACATTATGCAGGCTAAATAACTGCACGCTTTGTGTAAAAATTTATATATTTGAAAAGCTGCTATTTCGCACAGCTTCGTTATACGGTCGAATTCCTAATTAATTAGCACAAAACAGTTTAGTTATTATCGAGTTAACGAAAGGATTTAGGGTAAAATCCCGCGAAAGCGTTAAAAAGCATTCGGTCTAGCTCTCATCTGTTACACGTCTTTCGTTCCCGAATCGACGTGGATAAAAAGCGATTTTTCACCCGGCTTAGTAGACACGAATGCTTGGGGCTAAAAGTGCCATTTACCGCGGTAGATATGAATACAATCCTTGACGCTGAAAATAGCACTCAGGTTGATGGCAGGTCATGCACGAGAGAGAATTCCTTCATATTTGACGCGGAGCAGTTCCGACGGTTCTCTAATCGTTGATTCATGCGCTGTATACCACCACCGAGACATTCTTAATGTATTCGGTTCCCCGGTTTCTCGCGTTGTTGCGTCTGACTTTTTTTTTTACGATCGAGCACAGTACACGATGGCAAGTAAAGGACGAACGATTCGTAGTAGCGCTGCCTTAGATGTTTTCGAACGCTTTGTTTTATGAAACAAAGAAACAGTGTAACGGGAACGGTTGGCGAGCAGAATGCCCATGATGCATTGTACGCTAAATATACTGTGCTAGAACGAGTTTAAACAACTCCAGAGTATAAATTTACCCCGACGTTGTGAAAGTTTTTAGCGGAGTTATACGGCTTCTTTTGCAAAGGTGCGCCACAGGCGTTTTGCTACAGGCGTGAACGTTCTATTTCAGATCAGTTATAGCAGCATTTCTTCTCTTATGCCTGTGTGATTAGAACGTGAGACGAATAATATGTACAGGAGTTCTTTAAAATTTCCTTTCACGAGCTCCATTCATGCGGGCATTCGCCGGTTTCGCCCGATCGATGAAGGCATCATTGCCAAGCCGTGACGCGCCAACTTTGAATAAATATTGACAGCTGGTAGGGCGGCCCGAACGTTGAAAAGTGAAAGCCCTCGTTAACCGCGACCGCTCATTTCGCCGTACCTATGTTTGCGCGAAATTATTCAGGGACGCTTTTATCGAAATGTCCGGCATTTTCTTGGGCGCTCGTTTTCCTTGGATCTACGGCGCCAATTAGTTGACCAACAGTCAAGTGTTTGCGCCTCCAGTTTGTATTTACATTACATTAAATCTGAAAGGGGTGGCTCGTTCTTGTAGCGCGTCAATGCAGGCTGGCTCGTCTGAATGAGCCTTGAGCGGTCCTAAACCCCTGCCCCTTTGAAGCGTTTCCACCGCTAAATATACCCACGAGTCTTGTCCCTCCGCCAAGTTGTTTCTCCATTCCGCCCCATCGATCCTTCTGACCGGTAGCTTTAATCGACACTTGGATGGTTTCGCAAGAGGCCCTATACTTCAGAGACGAACCCGTTCGCGTGCGGAGTGACTTCTTTCCATTCACTCTATTTTCAAAGGATTTCGTTTCCTCGTCGATCGGACTGCGAGATATATTTGATTAAACATCCACGCGTCTGCGCTTCAACAGTTGGGACTTTAGGAGCGCTTCAAAGCGCTGCTACACCGTCATTATTGCAAAGAAATAAGTTAATCCATTAGGCCGGCTTTCGCGCGACTTAATGAAGCTTCGTTGATGTTGCCACTCGGCTCAAGGGTACTAGAGCGAAATTACCGAAACAAAAAACCGTTTCATCGCGGGCACCCTTTCCCGCAAAGCTGGGGAGTTATGGCCCCTCCCGCAGATTTTTCTTTAGGCGGTATCATCGCCGCAGTACTTCCACGGGGGTACTTTAGGAGATTGTTCGTAATATTCCGCCGTCCATTTTATGGGGTAAGCTTTGCCGTGGCCGGTACACAATGGAAGCATCTGGTTCGTGCCGACCTTGTGCATATAACAGGATAAAAGGAAGCGGCAGACTGTTGACTGTGCCGCGTATAGACGTAGCCCCAAAGTAGCAGATATTAATAACACATTTATGGTAATCTGGGCAGCATTACGGTAAACAATGTAATGCCCCGAGTCTCCTTTTCCTAGAATTTCCTCTTATGCATATATAATGTAAAGCCCTGCGCGGCCTTCCGCGCGTGGGGGCGCGGGCGGATGCGGGAGGGTAGCTCTAGTGATCGCGTTTCGTTTGCTTGGCAAATACTCCCACTGCTCGGATGCCGACTACAAGCCTCTAATTTTCTACTTACACCGTTTGCATCGGTGCCGCGTTGGCAAAGTGTGCTGACTTCAGCGCGGGCTTGGATAACTCAAAGTCGCGGGATAATTAAGGGGAAGAAGCGCAGCTTTCGCTCCTTTTTGTGTTGACCCGTAGGTCCCGGCGCCTGATCAAGGGAGTCTCATTCGCGTCCGAAAAGTTACAGCCTTCCCTCGTATCGAAGCGCAGCTTTTACTCCGTTAATTAAACGCGAATGGGAATTGCTAATTGAAGCGTGTACGCGAAGTTATTCGGCCCCGTTTCCGTCATAATTTCCCGGCTACTCTCTGCCAGAATCACGCGCTTATTCTAAAAGTACTCGAGCGGCTCTGGATCGCGGGCTAATATTCATTACGTCGAATACCAATCGACACGGTAATTCAGTTTCGGCGCAACGGGCCTCTGGATTCGACGGGGCCAATTCACGTCGATGTAAGCTGGGGCTACTTCGATCTCCGACTAAAAGATGAGCCCCAGAGTCTCGGGTGTCTTTCGAGTGTCAAGGGCGACGAATCGACGCGTCGAAATTATTCGTTCCGTGTCTGGCAAAAGAGCCTAGCTCGAGCGACGGGATTGGAGGGTTGGTTGAGGCGCGTCTGAGAGATTCCATTGTCGCGGGACTTCAAATCGATGGATAATGGGGATTGTATGGTGCTGGATTTCTATTCAGACAGCCACCAGTAGCGGCCCCCGTACGAGCCACTTCTTCTGCCCCGGGGACAGCACGTACCTTCCCCCTTCATCCCCCATTCCCTCCCCTTATATCTTGGCCCTCCTGCCACCCGCTTATTGGATTCTCCCTTCAACTCAGGGATTTTGCACTTTCGAAAGTAGCCAGACTTTCCCGACCTGCAACACGGCAGGCGATGTGCACGGATTAGGCGCCTCTTCCTCGTTGCGGGGAATGTATCGCGTTCTAATGTCATATACTTTTTGCAGTATACTGCGATGTTTATAGACCTTAAGGAGCTTAAAGAGCTGTCATGCTCTTGACAGTGCTAAGACCAGTTTGAGAATGCAGGATGATCCGCAGATGCATTGTTCGTTTCTGATTATCTAAAAGTTTCTCTCTTTGCGATGCTCCTCGCAAAATATACACGGCCGGTCACTTTAAATCCCGCGATGTCGGGATCCCAGGGCTCGTAAAAGCTTGCGCTTGCCTTCGACGATCATACGTTCGAGTATACATTGAGACATTTTATCTTCTTTGGGACGTATAATCGCGAAAATAGCAGTCGAATATAAATCAAAGTTCATGTAGCAAGTGGAGGACTCTCTATATGGACGTAACGTCGTCCCCGTGTTCAATCACGTTTCACCGTCCTGGCGCACTCTCCCTTTGAAGCTCTCCACCTTTCAGAATATTTCTACGTGCAGCAGTTTTTTAATGAAAATTCAAGGCAAGCGGAGACTTCCTGAAAGGCCAGCCCGCCATCTAGCGCAGTGTTAGGAATCTTCCGCCATTAACTACACTCTTTTTCACGAGTGCTCCGCCAAGGTGAAGTCGTGATTTTACCTTTGTCCTCTGGTCACGTACCTAGCCGACTTTCTCCCTTTCCTTGATGCCTTCGGATTCTCGCAAGGAATGGAACTTTCGTGAAACGGGACGGTTCCTCCCAGCTCTTATGAAATTGCGAAAGGTTTCACGGAGGTGAACGTTCACGCGGGGCAATCAATATTTTCCTCCGTTCTGTTTACCGAATGCATCGTATAATATTATCAAAATGAAAAACTTAATTCTCTGATAACGTAGTTCGTACACCCACGAGTACACTTCACTCTCTGGATTTAAACATGCGAGAAGTTTATACTTGCCATTGCGATTTAATTCACTATTACAATCACCGTTTTATCGACAACCTGGGCGATTACAGCGAACCAATTATGCTGTTTCTATTCAAATTGCCTGTAACCTAACAATTGAATAACTCGAAGGAGTTTATCATGCTTTCTCGTTTCCTTTCGTATTCCCTCCCCACGTCGGCACTGATTGCATTAGCCGCAAGTGATCGAGAATATCTGCATATTTTATTTGCGAGTTGCATAAATTAGGATTTGCATTAGATGGGAACATCGATGAGGAATTGCTCCGTCCCTGGAGATTGGCGTCGGAAATAAATTCGATGAAATTTGAGTGGGTCGTGAGGCAGCTGTGCCTTCGTCTTCCTGGGGAATCTTTCCTCCCACGCGTTCTCTATCCATTCCCTCCGCCTGGGCGTGACTTGACATCGTCTTCTATCTCTAGAACTCTAGACGCTCCGGAAAACGGACAACCCGTGAAAGTTATGCATGTACACTGGCGATGACGGTGGTTGACTGAAGGTAGATGGAAGAATGGAGGGTAAGGGGGGGGGGCGGGCGTGAACACTCGACGCAAGCAGCCGGATGTTGGTGTAGATCGTGGTGAGACTCTCGTGCTCAAGGGAGCCTTCTACGAGAGACCCATTGAGATTGCCACTCGGACCTCTCTCCTACTGTCTCTCCCTCATCCATTCGCTGCACCTCGCCGTCTCGCTTTCCTGTCTTGGCTACGTATGCTACTCAAGATAATGAAACACGTCATTAAGTGGGTCGCTTTGTTTAATCGCTCTAATCTTGTTCTAGAATGTGTGCCCCAGTTTTTCAGGCTTCCATGGGACTTCTGCGTCTGTTAACTCGCCGAGTGCCCCGTGCCGCCTGCATTCAACGTGTTTGCGAATAATTACTTGGACTTACACGAGTTACTCTTCGCAACTCGACAGAGATTTAGTGTTTCACAATGAGAGAGTTTTTTCTTGTCCAAGTTCCTTTATGTCCTGCATGATTGGCGCGAGATAAATTGTGGTGTTTCCTTCGTTACAACTGTGATAGGATTATTTCTTGTACCTTAATCAAGTGGCCTGTTCCCATTTTTTTTTACTATTTCACTTCTGTTCTATAAGAAGATAAGGAAACACAGGGTTATGTAGGCCACTTCACTTAATCAGTACCTTGTTATCCCTCGCACCACTCGACCCCATCTTTACCTAATTTTTATATGCACAGTTGCGAAGAATGGACATGCTGTTGGTTAAAGTGATTCTTCGAAGTTTGCTCTTGTAATGAAAGCAACATTTGCATGCCTCTCATACATATTTATCTCTCATTCATTATCATACTAATTAAATTTTAGTTACCTGTATTAATGAGTAAGGATCGATTCGTACGCTTTACTTTTCGCCGGGCGAAGTTAAAATTGTTGACCCGTAATTCTTTTAACGCGTCTAATAGTGTAATAAGAAACATAAACTTCAAATTATTCGACTAAAAAACAAAATTATTTTACTATTTAACTAAATATGGAAAATTTCGTTGCAGAGAAGTGTGGCCTGAAAACGATTCCTTCGGAAGGACCGACATCGCACCAGAGGATGAATTCTTGGCGCTGCGGGAAATCTTCTTTGCAGATCTGGGCGGTTAGTCGTTTTCCGTAATTATCATTATGGTGTGAAATGAGAATTGTTGGTTAATCGTACTGTCCACTGGCATGTGAATTCGTCGGTCGTTTAACAGTCCATGACGCAGAAAATTGGAACGTTCATTCCCTGTCTCGTATTACCACGATAGGATTCTTAACTTCGCGGTACTTTTTCTTTTTATACTTTCGAAAGTTAAGCGGGTGTATATACCTCTGTACAAATCGACGTGATGCTGCACTAGAACCCATCGCTGCACAATTTACGGTATATTGCTTTACGTAGATTCTTAATACACTAGGCAGTCTCGGTCGTGGTAAATCGTCCGTCCGAAAGGGAAACTTAATCCCCGGCTAATACCGTACCGCCTGGAAGATCGTTTAAACTGAATTCTGGAAAATATCGCGCTAACGAGATTCTAGGAAACGAGACGACATATATTTGCAATCTCCAGTAGGCAGCTTGAGATAAAGTTAAAACTTTGTACTTTCAAAGCGCCGGCCGTTAGTACTTTTTGCCGGCCGCCTCCCCCGCCCCCGTCCCTCCCACTGGGGATTGCCCGTGTAACTTGAATTTATCGAGAAAATTATATTCTCTGTACACACAGCCCCGTGAGAAACTCGCGGGCCATACTTTCGGCTGGCTGGAGCGCGCGAGCACGATTATAAAGTAGAAAGTCCCTTATTACATCGGGACCGAAAAGTAATAAGCCGTCCAATTTAATTTGTGGAAAATTCGAAACTAACCGCCGAGTGTATTGGATTAAAGGCTGATGATTCGCTTTATGTGCCGTTTCGCGAAATTTCCCGTCCAAATAAATTCCCCATGCTCGCTCCGGGTTTCTTTCATCGCGGGGCGGATCATCGTTATCATCCCCGCCCTTATAAACGCTGAATCGCGAGGCATCGTTTCCTCGTCGCTGCAATTTTTTCGCGCGTCAGCGTGCACTCTTGCATACACGCGTGCACATGCTCTCGCGATGATGCAGCCGGAGCACGATGCTTTATGATGAATAGACGCGCGAGATTAACGAGAACGCTCCAACTACGAGAACTTCCCCGCGGTGAAATGTACAGGGTGATCTAGGCGCCTTGATCACATTGATTATTCCCAGGGTTAATGGATCGCGATCCAATTGTTTCTTGTTTTCGGTAACTTTGCTTCATAATAGCTTGTGATCGCCTCATACGTTCGTCGTCTTCGTTATTTTTTCGCGGTGTTTTTAGTACCAGCTTTGGTGTCTCGTATGGACCCCTATAATCTTTTTTATTTGAGTCGCACAGATACTAATTCGAAATTTTAGAAACCTCGAACACAGCGTTTGCGAATGTAATGTTGGAAATAATGGAGGTGATCAAGTTATTCGGCACACCCCTTACATCCCCACGCATGCGGCCGTTCATTTATTTATTGGTACGTTGGAAATTTCACCGTACTATTGCCAGGAGCTAACAGATAAAAGCTTCCACAAACCGACGAATTCAAATGCTGATTCCATCTCCGCTCTGTTTTTCCACCCTTTGCTTAAATTTCCGTAAGAATAAATTAGCGCACCGGCGGATGGGCCTGCTGAGGAGATATTAAGAGAGGAAAAACTTATAAACACGTAATTTCACTCAAGGGTAGCTCCCGCGGGAGCGGTTTGTAATAACCGGCACGTACATCATGACACAAATTTAATTAAACACACCCTTCGTATTCATTTCGCGCTTCTAATTTATGTGTGGGCAACTACGGTCTACGGCGGCCGAGATTTCATGACGTTCCAGCTTTCTGAATGTACTTATCTGCGTTTATTAACAGGCACAACAATGGCTGCGGCGTTATGAACGTTTCAATGCCGCGTTATGGCTTTTGATTTCGCTTCTCTCTTTCACGTCCCCTGTGACGGTGGCAGTGCACGATCTTAATGGAAATTAGATGCAAGCATTCCAGTATAAATGGAGTTCGCATTCTCCTCGCGTAAGTAGTGCGCTAACTGGTGATTCTGACATTATAAAATTGAATAAAGGAGCAATATATTTTTTAAAATCAGTGGAACAAGTCAATATTTCTACAAATTGTTTCCCATGATCGATCTTGAAGGTTTATCCGTTTTTAGTAATTTTTTCCCAACTTGATACAATTTGTCAACGTTGACCTGAACGTTACAACGTTGCACATAGTTATGCAGGGCGTACAGCGTTCACGGATATTCGTTGACATTAATTTATTGTATAGCCTGGATATGGCTTTATGCTCCGCGCGTCAAATATTTTCGATAGATCCTTGGCACATGAATGCATACCGGTTGAATGGAAATTTGCTATAAAATTACATAATAATTTATGCTTCGTATAAAAGGAGATTAGCGTTATGGAAACATTCCGAGGTATTTGCATTCCGAAAAGATGTCGTTGGGTAATATTAAGTATATCGTGCACAATGACGTCTATATGCAGAATATGCGCGTTATGTGAAATAGTTGTAGAACATTGGCGTTGTTATTTCGATGATGAAGCACTCTTACCATTTCTGCCATTCCTTTTGATACATTAAACGGCATTCCGGGAGCCATAAAACGTTGTATACCGCGGCAAGCCACTGTCTCTGACATGTGTGAGATAAAAACCAGAAAAATGGATCGAGTGTGTGGAGCAGGAAGAGAAACCGTAGCAGGCTACATTTAAGCCGCGATTTTGTACCTCGGTTGTAAGTTATTCTCTACTTTCAACAGACGGAAGCGAAATCAACTAATTTCACAGTGGGTTCGCGCGATTCGGTGTTTTTTTTTTTTTTTATACATTTTTACACTTTTAGTGTAAAATCCGTTCAGATGCAATTTTGTATCCGTGATGCATAATGGACCGTCTGTACTTCACGAGATAGACCCGTTCCTTTTTCGTTTTCCACGGAGATAAATATTTCGGTTACACCGAGAAAAATTAGCTTCCTTTTCCCATTTTACTAGATACTAAAATGTAGACGAGGCGACTTTGCAGCATAACATGCGGCTTTAAAGTTTAAGGACTATATTAGTCACTGTAAAAGCTATGTTGAATATTTCTATGTGTCTGTTATAATTTACTTCGATTATGATCCGATTTAAGGAAGATATATTGAAACGCAAATAGCAGCTATGTAAGTCGAAGCGAATGTCGCTTGAAAATCCTGCGAGAGGGGATTTTTCGTAAAATGCGGATCATTCGACAGCTGCCCGTTGAAATCTCGCGGGACTCGTTTATAAATAATCAGTGATCGATAGCCCCGGGTGCCTTGGAGTTGCTCGAAGGAATTTTATTTATACACGTCCCCATGCAATCGCATCAATGCACAGTTACCCCCTTACCGAAGTGTACGTTTCATCGACTGCTGCGTTGGCGTGAAGTATGGCGGTACAAGAAAGGAAGATGCGCCATTCTGCAGTGCAATTTTTCTCCCACACCCCGTAGCATTCTAACTTGTTGGACTGAATACTTGATGGATGTATCAGAATGGAGAACCCATAAGTTCTTCTCCGCTCGAGGTCGAAGGTTTGATGAATGAAGACCGAATTGGAAGTCTCGCCTGTGCCTTAGGAACGGAGCAACGGCGAAAATTTACATCGTGCTCCTCGGTAGGACCGATCCCCACCATATGCCCTCCCATTTCTATCCATCCTGTTTTCATTCCTGCCAGGTTTTATGGTCCATAACTTAGTGTCTTCTACCACGATATTTTCCGCTCTGTTCGGCGTCGTTTTGTTCTACGCGCCGTGCGTTAAGGCGCGCGTAATGTTTCACTGTTTGGCTCGGAATCTCCTCAGCATGCAAACGAAACAGGAGTAGGCTGGTATTTCTGCCATCGAAGTAAGCTCCTTTACCCGTTTCTTCCTTTGTCACGCTTCTATCCCGTCGAAATCAGTTTCGAACGATATTTTTCGAGGGCTACCATTCCCACGTGCACGGAGTAACGATTTCACCGTATTACGAATTGTGTCACTGCTGATACAGTAGATATGTCGGTGCAGAAGCGTTTCTTGTAATAAGGCACGTGTTCGAATGTTTGATAACAAAATTACAGAAACAAGCTACCGGTTCTTTCTTTATCTTACTCGCTTTTCCGCGCCGAGAAGTCTACACACAATCGTCGGAAAATCGTAGCCCCGAAGTGCATTTCCGGTTGCATCAGAAGCACGGCACTCCGAAGAAACGGGATCAGTGTGGTACGTTAGTGATGTGGAAAAGTGGCTTCAAGAGTCTTATCGGGGAAAGCTTTATTGAAAAAATTGCCCCCCACCCGTCAGCCTCCGTGCTCTCAAGAAATATAAAATCGTGAAAGGCTCCCGACGAATTGCTTAGAAAGTACGGGCCACCGGTAACCGAATTTCCAATATTCCATTTTCCTTTCGTTCGCAGTTTATGAACGCATAACAGAAACATTATTCATACGTCGAACGCGAAACGTTTCGCAATTTTTCGGTGCAATTTCTCGTGTCGTTTTTATTTCGCTGTCGACTGCGTTATTTATTATCATAGGTTCGTCCCGCTTTATTTGTTATTCCGTTATTTATGGCGACGGCTCGGTGTCGTTAATTCAATATTTCTTTTCCTCTCCCCCCACCCAGAAAATCAGTATCGGCTAGCTGTCGTATTTTCGATAATGCGCGGGGGGTGCTATCGTTCACAGCCGTCGCTGCCTGGTGTTTATCGTTGAACGCCAGCGGATGGGATGAGCATTCGGTGGATTTTAGCGCTTTCGTGCGGCCGTTGTTGGAAAGGAACGACGGCAGTTTTTGGAACGGGCCGTTTGCTTGCACGGTGCATCGTTCGAGGAACAATGGCCGGATCGAATAGTCGGTTTGAGGCACTCGAAGCGGAGCACAGACGGAAATTTACATCCTCGCTCGGCTGGGTGATCGCTAGCGTATGTCTACATCTCTGCATCATCCTGGCGCTATTCCCGCTCTCACCCAGACAACGGCCCTTGCACCAATTTACCCGGAATCGGTCTGGCACGTCGGCCTCCCCGCGAACAAATTGCGATCCGCCGCGATTCCAGGGCAAACCAATCTGAAATTCCCTATTACAGCCACTGATATCCCTTTAAACTTCCCATTATGGCAATTACGCTTAGGAACTGTCGATGGCGTGTCGCCGCATATATTCGGAGGATAATTTTACAGGTTTTCTCGTTGGGTGAGCTCCTCTTTCTTAACTCAGTAAATAGGCAAACTTTGGAATATCCTTCTTAACACAAAGCCAGAGTACTGCCATGCCGTGGGGTGCTTCTTACCCCGGCATGTTTATGAAAGAACTCTTAATTATAATTGACCGCAAAGAGCACGCTACCTTATCGTCCCGTCAGCTCTTTTTCCAACAACATATCGAGGACGTGTGCAGCCCCGCGGAGCAAGTATAACGCGTTGAAAGAGCCTCTCGGATCGACATTTATTGGTGTTCATGTATCGAGGAGACAATCCTATCGTTAATGTTTCTTTTTCAGCCACTTCCTCTAGCTTCGGATGGTACTAAAACTGTGTCGGTAACGATCTATAACCATTAACGTGCTGAGTAGCACTCCGACGATTCTCTCGCCCCTCGTCCCCCTTTCCCCCTTCTGTCAGAGCTTCTTTCTCCGTGTTTTTACACTTCATGCAGATCCTTCCCGCGGAGCGAGGCTTACGCGCGAAGAAACTCGCGATACCCGCCTCAAAGCGTCCACGATTTCTCTTGCCTCCCCGTTCTTTTGCTCTCGTTCTCAGCTTGTTGAGGGCAAATCGGCCACTTAAAAAACGTCTGAAATGGGGTAGGGGGACATTCAACGCTTCAGTGCGCACTCGTCGCTATCTGAACCCGTTGTAAGCTATACAAATGGGATGCAAGGGTAGGGGCAGGGGGTGCACCGAGAGTACTTCACCCTCTACGTAAGCTGCAACGCGACGGTTCCTCCCCCCCCCCCCCCTCGCAGCCAGTTAATGAAGTTATGATTGAAGGTTAAATTCCATGAAATTGCCTTGGTTAATGGCTGCGCGTCTCGCCATGAATGCAAATCAATGTTCAAATTCGACGGCACGGGGAGGGCGGCCGCCTCGATATAACGATTTTTTTTAACGCACCTTTGGGAACGATGGGGGCGATTAAACCGCGGGAAATTTTGAGTTATATTTGCAAAGGCGCCTCGGGGTAATTAACAGCGACGCGGCTATGATTTAAGGGGCTATTAACGCGCATCGAAGATGAACGGGGCGAGATTTTTAATTATTTGTCCCATACCATTCACGGGGGACCTCGGGAATTGCTCCCCGTTTGCGATACGCCCGTCAGATTCGACCTGGCCGTATTTAGTTTTGTCGCGCGCTCGTCTCCGCAGTTACAAAGTAAACATTCTCTCGCCTCCGCGAATAAATATGCGAGTTGATTCACGGGCACGGTATTTGCATCAAAAAGCACACATTTTAATGGGTGCGTTGCACGCGAAACGGGGGAACATATTTTCCGAGCTCGGCGTCATTTAGCATAAACTAACGAATTAGCGATGCGCACGCTGGTGGGAGGCCGTTAACAAATCCGTGGTCGCGAAGGAGCGACGGAGTGAAAATTCCTTTCAGCGTTACGACATATCTCACGGCCGCGACGGCAGCGGCGCGGCCAGAATTCGAGATTTCCAGAGCGGGAAAGGAGAGACTCGGAGGCACTAGCGTAAATAACAGAAATCTTTCCCAGGCTCAAGGTCAAGGGGTTTCGATAGTGCTCGAAGCCCCTGGCGTTCCTTCTTTTCATCCGTGTTCCACTCTTTCCCGGCTCTTTTCCACCCGAGTCGAGGAGAGCACGGTCGCCTCCGACGCGGCAGCCCCGCGAGCCGGCTAAAATAATAATGCATTTGCGAGTTCCAGTAGAAATTGAATAACAGTCATGCTTGAATAATACAGATATGTAAATGGAGGTCGGCCCAGGCTAGGTACGAGGTGGCACAAGCGCAGGCGGGATCATTTATATTGTATCCGAACTCGTCCCTCTTCTCCTATCTCCACCGACAGCGTTTTCGAACCTACCTCTCCAGCTTCCTCTTTTCCTTGTTTTTCTTCGCAATTCCCTCTTTATTCATTCACCCGCTCGGACCATTCTCGTCTTAGCGCACTTCTATTCCGCGTCTGTTTGCTCCTTTTAGAGTCTCCGGGTTCTTGTCGAGACCTTATCGGCCCCCATCGCCTCCTTTTCACGTTTGTGTCTTTTATCAAGTATCCCCCCCCCTCCGCTCACGTGCCCCTCAATCTAAGCTGATTCCTTGGAGCTCCCTTCCTTCCTCACTAGCCAGCGAAAGGTCGCCCTTTCCTCGGGTCGTTCTCTGCTCTTTCGCTTTCAGCCCTCGTTCTCTTAATGAGAATAAAAAGGAACGCGACTGTTTCGTTTTACTCGGCCCCAGTACGTTCTTGTTTCCGCTCTCCGTTTCAGCGATCCGCCGTGTTGCTTTTCCAGGGGGGGGGGGGTTTCTTTTCTCTTATTCGGGGCTCTACGTTCTCCTTCATCGGCACTTGCCCCACCCTTTCCATTACAATCCTCGCTTTCTCAGCTAATATTTTGGTTTCTGCGGAGCAACCTATGCCGCTTCTAACCACTTTCAATCCGATTGCACTGGCACTGATGTACGACTCAGATTGGACGAATTTCATGAGATGAGAAAGTAATCGAGCGATTGCAACGGCGGGAAGTGTATCAACGTTCAATGAAAAAGACGATCACTGACCTGCAGTGGAGCTCCATTTGTCTGAATCCATCGGCGAATAGGATGCTTCGGTAACAGATTAGTTCGGTTAATAGAGATTTACCGATCCCTCCCCACACCGACTTCTACTTTCGATAATAGGAGTTGATGTGCAGGGAACTAGATTCGAGCACATCCATTCATTTCGACCACCCTATTAACACTTTAATCTGCCGATACTCTGCCAATAGCCAGCGAGCTATCTAATCTTTCGAATTTAAATAAAACCTCATCTGACAATGATTCAGCTAATTAGCACCCACCTCCAAGGAGGCCACTTTAAATAAGTGGGCCGCTGGTAGTAAAAAGATCTGCAGCAGTCTCATTCGCTAAGTACAGCACATTTCTAATTTTTAAACAAGCAGCGAGCTACTTCCGTGCAACCATTAGCCCGAAACAAAAGCTGTAGGGTCTCATTAAAACCTACTGTTGAAAAATGATGTCGTGCTGGAAGTTCCCAAGGAGCACCCCCGTTTATCCCCGTTCCCTTGGATCGTCGGAGACAGGGCAACAGCTCTCCATAAACCTGACGACCCGATTCTGCCTCTCGATAGCAGCGGCAACCAGACGCGTGGCGTATGTTTCCTCGAATTAGGAACCGCAGGTGTAACGTTCCGCGAAACGGAGTTAGTGCGGTCGAATCGGGACGAACGAGATAGGACGCGTCTCCCTGGCGTTATACGTGCCTTCGAGCTGAAACGATACAGTAACCCGTTCGATTTCACACTCCTTTCCCGCAACTAACTCCGGGCCCCATAACTCCCGTCATCCCGGGAAAAGTGGTTCTATATTCATGCCCGGTGGGGAATCCCAATACAGCCACTGTACGAAACGAATTCAGTGACATCGCCGAATTTAACGATTGCTTTAGTTACGGGGCTATTGGCACCCTTAAGATTCGACGAGTATCTCGGCGAAGGGTTCTCCCTCCTCGCAGCCGCCGCTCTTTTGGTATATTCACCGAGCCGGGGCAATCTTCTTGGTATTTCGATCATCCCGTTCCTTCTCGTTCGCCGAGTCTGCATGAAACTTTCGATGGAAAATTGAATTCGAATCGGTGCCGCGCGCCGAATCGAATGCGCTTCCGGTTATTTATTTCGTACGGAGCACGCGGCGCGGCTGAGAGGGATGCTGGGGATTGAGAGCGCGCGCCGGGAGGATTTTCATTCCGCCACAGTCGATGACTCAATAACCAATTACCGTTTCTTACGGGCTCGGGCGAGGTGGCGTTTTATCGCGACTACCGAGAGGCGTTACTATATTTATGCAAATTGCTGCTGGGCTCTTGCGGGAGGCGGTGAACTGTAAAATACGGCTGGGAATTCGGTTACATCTTCTCGTTACTCGACCCCTACCCGCTTTCTGTACGCTCGCGTATCGAGATTCCCCTTTGATTCGTCGGAATATCTGCTTTCGGATAAACGAGCCGCGGTATGCAAATTTTCCTAAACTCTGTTACGGGTGGAAGGGATTTCGAATGGAGTCGTTATTTGAAGCGCGGCAGAAAGTGTCCAGTAGAGACACTTTCAGCGATATTTAAGTGAACGGTTTTGGATCAGGGAGATAGACGAGTGGGGCGCAATTGACGTGGAATTTGTATTAAATAACATCGGTGATGATGATTCTAGGTTCTCTTGAAATTCCAGAAACACCTATCCAAAGATTCGAATACTGGTTCTATCAGTTTTCTCTGAGAACATTCTAAATACTAATTAAAACGCAACTTTACTTTATGCTTGGATCATCCTTAAGATCTCACCTCCGGACATATACAAACGTGCACGTTTGTAGTTGCATTTCAGCCATTTAGAAACTTGGCTTTTTAATAATCGATCCAAAACTCGATTCTGTAAATCCGTCCCAGCCCCACAATTGTGCCGAAGAATGAGCGTATTGAAGGGTAGAAAATAGTTGCTGTACTTGTGCCTCGGGGTCAAAGCAAAGGGCCTATCAACAATTTTTAATTAAACGTCAAGGACTGCAAATTGGCAAGCAGGTTTGTTAAAATTTAATTAAATTTTTTTTAGGGTCATCGTCGATTGAAGCGTCCTCGTTACTTTTACTCGTGCTCCACTGTTCGTCAATATTTTGTTACGCGCATTTCGTAAGAACTCCGCTTGAACTCGAAACGATGGAATTCGAAAAATGTAAATCTACAGTTCAATTGCGTTTAATTACCAACGAAGCCTGCATTATCTTTTTATTCTACGTTCACGAGAGAGAATACGCGAGACAGAGGGGCCACATTCCTTTCCGCCATACGGTCACAGTCCGCGCAAAATAACTCCGTTTAGCGCAGCAGTAGGAGGCGCTGTTTATTGTCTGTCGCCGTTGTTCGTTGAGCGTGGCGCCGAATAACAGTGCGTTGCTCAAACCGGCACGGTCGTTAGTAGGTACCCGTGGCTCAAAGGAAGTACAAGTGACAAGCACGTCTTAATGACTTCTCGACGACACAATTAGGTCCTCGCGGAACGACGTGAGATAAATTTAAATGTGTAGCCAGAACGGCAAGCCCGGGCTCTGCGCTAGGAAGCTAACGGAAACCAAGGGCGGGGAGCGAGCTTCCCCTTGATACGCGAACGAAATAGCTCGTCACTTTTTTATCACGATCCACCGTCTCGTAATAAAAGCAAAGGGTAAGGGTAGATAGGTGGGCGAGAGTGGCACGGGGTAGCGTCCCCGATGATCTACATTGAAACGAAATTACGTAGCACGAGGGATAATGCACGCCTCTCGGGCACGGAGGCCCGCTAACGTCACTTTCGAAAGACATTTGCGCAGTTAATGACATCCCCAGGGGTGAGGAATATCATTCCTGGACGACAAACCTGTTTTTTATTGGACCCCAGCAAACTTGTTTTGTTTTACGGCGGTATTAAGGAAGATTCCTTCTTAAAGGTCGGGCAATTCTGGCTTCGATTAGGTTCGGTTGCTTGGCTTCCGTTATCCCAGGTTTCAGTCACATTATAAACATTGTCTTTGAAAATAGTGGAAAGTTTTAATAGTGTGTGGAATTCACTAAGAGAAAAAGGGAAGTTACAAGTACTTAATTGGTATAAATTTAAGGGAATAAACCTGTGACATTACTCTTCTTGAAATTTTGAATCCTTTTCCAAACACCTTGTACTTCGCGTATCCCCTCGTTCATTAAATAGACATCTCCGCTGCACTTAGAAAATATGCACCCTTGGCAAGAATGTGTTGAAAAATTTGATTTTCGCGGGAATATTGCGCGTCCTATGTAAGTGACCGCCGATGTTAATTTATGGGTTGAGTAACGACTTCCTGATCTTGGATACTTGCCATAACGGTGGCTTGGCTTAGTATCACGGTGGGGCAGAGGGGTAGGAGGGGGGTTGGTTTTACCGCCTCGAATAAATTTCCGCAAAGGACGCGGTCTGATCCATAAAGTAAGAAATCTCTGATAGGCTTTCGCTTTCTTTGCCATCGCACGTTTCACTCGTTGGGGATGATATCTTTATCGCTTTGATTAAATGCATTCGATATTAGAGGAAGGTCTGCGGGAAAAATTGCTCGTCGGATGTTTTTACCCCCTGGATATTTATCGCGCGGGGGAAAAAGGATATAACATTTACGTGGAAAAAATTGCTGTCAATATTTCAACGGGAGTCACCAGATCAGCTCGTTAGTTCCACAATCGATGACTTTGAGTCGACTGCAAGGCTGCTTCCTATGTCGTACGGCTCTCCCTCTTCCACTCTGACTTCATATCGCTTTATGACGTCCCCCTAACAAAAGTGTTTTCTTTACGAAAGATTTATTGCCAACGTTTCCACGGGAAACTTTTCAAGAGACGTACTCCCGTTCCGTCTGACAAGCACTTTCCCGATATGGATATTCTTTCAGCGACAACCCTGTCCCGAGCCGAGCTTTGTAGCCTACGCCTTTCACAACTTCCTACCCCACAAACATGAATCAGGATTCCATGACTCTTAATCCCTTTGTCGACGTCATTCTTTTTTTCAAGACTTGCTCTGTAAATGTTGTAATTAAGGCTTGAGTGAAAGCACGCGCTGCTCGTTAGCTTCTCATGCGAAGATTATGTGGGAACTGTATGAAAAGATTCGCCAAGTTGAATTCTCTGTCAAAGACTTCACGTAGGTACGTTTGAAACACCTCGCAATGGTAATTACGTTCAGGAAATTATTGAAACACAGGTATGATAAAAAGAAAGACACCTGCAGGCTATTTTAGCGTAGAATGATTTAAACGAAATGCTTAATCGAATCTAACAATTAATGTTTCATGGAGGTTTCTATGAAAATTTGGAATTTCGCGAGTTTCTAATCGAATTGCGAATAGGAATTCCATTGCGAAAGCAGTATTCAGCAGCATTCGTTCTACGATTCTACACTTGAGCCAACAAAAGTTTCGACAATTTCTATTCGAATTTCCTTATTAACTTCGACGGTCGTTTTATGCTCACTGTCGGAACTCCTTATTTCCTCGTTGCAGAGGAATGCGCATAAAGCTCGCGCAGTAAACGTCGTATTAACTGCGCCATATGTTGCCCAGCCTGATCGCGTTAAGCGCGCGTCCGAGTCGCATCAATGGTATAGTTTATGCTCGCGAATTTATTCCAGCTGAGGAAGAATATGACGCAGCAAATATTTAACTGCCCGGTGGGCAAGCACGTCCATGTTATTGCGTCGCATTTTCGTGTTTACGAGCTGTTATTTTCGCGCGTTTCTACGCTAGCCACACGCCTCTCTCGCCCCGTAATTCTGGGATAAAGCGTACAAAGAAACGACTGTCTGCCGGAGGGAGATTGCTTATCGACGCCACTGATTACGACCCGTTGCTCGATGCTCTTCGAAGCCAAGCACGGCGGAATCGTATGTAAATTAAAAGAGAAAGAAAGGGGAGATTGCTGTAAAAAATGTTGCCGCGGTTTCTGAGGGGGAGAAGACGAGAAGAATTGGCGGCGGGCTTTCGAGATTGAACGAGCGACTTAGGGAGTCTTTTAGGAGTCACGGGTGCAGGGGAGGGAAGAAAAAGGGACTCCTTTCGGCTAGATTTGGTTAGATAATCCCACCTCTCCGGCTGGGGTAGTTGGCTCTACCGTGACGACGACGAATTGTCGAGAATAATAATTTCATACTTGTAGCCGGGCTCCCGGCAAATCCGTCCAATCTCACGGTCCGCAAGGAAAGCTCAGCTTCATCGAAGAAATAACGAAGCTTTTACCTACAGGCACGCTCCTTCCTTGATAATGATAAAATTTTAATAGTCGTTTATTCAAGGCAGGGGCAGCTCGGCCGGGACGATAAAAACTTAGAAATCACTTTCGGCTTGTTTCCGCACAGGGGGCTCGCCCGTTTCACGGCTGTACTACTTGCCTCACTCCGCGCCACTTTCTCCTTCGTGCGTTGCCGATACATAGTCGACTGGTAACCAGCATCGACTACCGCTCAACACGGCGGAGTGGCGGGATTGAATTCTTGCTATCACCCTCGTTTATCCCCGGTAATTACTTTTCACCTTAACTAAAGCCAGGTGGATCCAGCTCCACGCAGACGATAGGATCCACAGCTCGCGGAGCGTGCATGCACCGCGCAGCGAGTTTACGCCACGAAATTCCACCTTCGTTGATTACATTTGCCAGCGGTGTCTATGTAATCCAGCAATCTTCACCTGTCGCCTGTCGCAGCTCCGGTATCGCTTGACCCAATTATCTGCGTCGCCTTTGATGTCATCTACATCTCGTAGGTGTGTACGCTGTAAACATCGCGAGCCTCCTTGACAAAGGATCTTTCTGCAAATACAGGAAGGCTGCGTGCCAGCTTTTCTTCGGTGGCTCGGCTGCGCGGCCTGGCCCCCGGAATAGATCTTTTGCTTCTCAAAGAACCCATAGGCGAGGGCCGTCGACAAAGGGCCGCTTTCAAATTGAAATTTTCCCTGGCCGGAGAAATCAGCGAACGCTTTCAATTAAACAGGGTAATACCTTCCTGGAGTGTTTGCACGGGAGGATGGATTAATGGGAGCTGACGCTGCCGTCGAGCGTACTAAATAAATATCAAATAGAAACCGGGGAACTGCTTCTTTTCTGTTCGATTTTTCGAGCGGCGCCTCGGAGGCAACGCGTTCGCCTTTACATCGGAAATATCCGCCGGTTGTCCCGGTTTATTCCAGACGAATCGCGAGGCTCGGCCACGTTAACTTATCAAACTCTCTTAATGGTATAATCTTCCAATCGATTTGATCCTCCGCACAGATACGCCGGGGAAGTGCTCTCAGTCAGGGTGTGTAAAGGTAAAAAGGGCTGGCGAACGAATGGAGACAGTGGCGGGGGTGGAAGGAAGCGGTGCAAAACTGTTACAGGGCTTTACTTTAATCTGATCCACGGTTCGGGAAATCGTAAAGACCGTCCGTCACGGAGATGGCTTAAAACAGGGACGTGAGAGAGTTACGAAGTCTCGGATGAAGCTCCCGCGGCTTTCCGTTAGCGGCCCCTTGCGGAAAATTCTTCATGACAAGATTCAATCTCATATTTCTCAATTTCCACCCGATATTTTCCGTTCTTTACCGGCTGCGAAGTCGGACTGCGCGTCACGGATCGCGCGAATGCGCAAACAGCTGTGCACCGGGACGAACGAAGTCTTTCAGCGAAATTCACTTTTGATCTGGTCCAGGGTTTACTAGCCGGGCCGCGTAAAGCGGAACACCGTTCGCGAAGTAACGATCGGTCTGAATTTCGAAACGATTTGTTTGGCGAAAAAAAAAGTGAAGCTTCATACGCGTAACTGGCACGCGCAGAGGGCACTCGGCTAGCCATTACGAAGTTGGAACTGATTTTTCGCGCCTCGTAAAGTGCACATTCATAGCGTGGCTGCAAGTGGGTCCTTTTCGAATGGTCGTTTCAAGCGACGGGCTACAGAAGTTAAGTAGCCATAATTGAGCGCCGTGGCGACGATAACCCTCGAGCCGCGGTGGAACGGCTGTACAATAAACTGGAAATAAAATCTGACGAGTGACGGCTAGCAGGAATTCGCCCCGCTTTAATGGGGAAGTGTGTTCCGAAGATGCATACCACTCCACGTCCCGTGAACTTAATCGACGTCGCTCGTTCTTCGTCCACACCTTTTTTACTCCTGCTCTGCTTCTCGTTCCACGGCAGATTATTAATAAATCTCTCGCGCCATTTAGAACGAAACGCGGCAAATAAAAAGCGACGAAGCGAACGGAGGATGGAGAGGTAACGACGATGGTCCTCAGATTTTCGATGCGGAGCAAACCGCTGTCCGTAGACGAGCAGAGAAAATTAATCGAAACAATTTCCGCGTAGGCTGCACGCGGCGCGATCGATAAGTTGCACTGTCCGAAGGATTTCTTATTAAAGATATCTGCTAATTTCCTTATCTGACATGATGATGTCATTTTCACATTTGTATATGTGTACATATAAATTTCAAACATTTCCATAATCGGCACTGCGAATAGCCTCGTGATCGAGAATGATACAGTTGGGAATAATGGGCAATAATTAATTCATGCCTGGGGAGTGCACTATTTATCAAACGTCGAGTGCTAACAAGAACCAATTGTGCACGCGTCGGTGGGAATGAAACGCTTGGAAGACTTTTCGTATCCTGACAATGTCGCGTTTAATTAATCGTGAAATATTAATGTCCGGTTAACCACTTAGCCCCGCTCGAAGGATTTGAACAGATTGTCTGGCCAGTTAGCTCCGCCTGATTCTGAAACACTTTCACTTTCTCCTTTGTCCTTCGAGCACCAAGCACGTAGCAAACAAAGGGACGAGGGGGTGTACTTTTTGCCTGGAATAATAAGCTGCATTAATATTTGCTCGCTTCTCAAACGACAAGTTCGTAGATATTTCAAAGGCTCCGCGGGGCCTCTGCTCGCCCATTGTCTCGTAAGATTAATTATTAAAATCCTGGGGCGCTTTCCAGACGACTGCCATTCGATGAACGCACAATCGAGAGAAAGGTATTTCTTTTGCACTTGCAATCCCTCCCTCTGGACAGAACCGTGGCTTTTCATTCTATTGGTGGGTTCAATTTTAAATATAGAAGAACCAAGTTAAAAATTGTTTATAACTTTCTTCGGGTGGTGGACACGTCTTCCCTATGCTGATTTGTTTTTAATACGTAATAGACGTAAAGAGTACCTCCCTTCACTCGGAGAAACTTCTTCATCTAATTCATTTGCTAATTTCATACGTCAACGCCTTCACAGAAATATCGGGAAGCCGCTGCAAATAGCATTAGTCCCGAAGAATGAAATGATTTTAGCATGGCCGGTTTAAGCACTGGCTCTCGCTCGACGGCCTTCAAGGAAAATTTTAATTAACGGAATTTCGTTTCATCAACTTTATTTCTGGCCTGGTTCTTGTACTTTTTTTCCTCCCCTCCTCCCCCCGGCGTAATTTGCATGATCTTTTCCCCCCGTTCTACCCGGCGAATAAATGAGAGATTTCCTAGAATGCAAATCCGGCTTCGGTATATGCGGTTACGGCCGCAATAAAAGTCGTTCGAGTAATCTTAGACACTTACATTCGGGAAAGTACTTTCCGTTCCCTGCGGAAGTTTCGTGGCCACGGTATTATGGCAATAATTGAAACTCCATCGTCCCTAATCGCCGGGCGATAACGTAAAGATGTGGAATCAAGGGGGCTTTTCGAGGGTCATTGGTACGCGCGTTACATCTCGTTTGCATCCAGTTTGCGATCCTTTAAATTACCATTTCGATGTATCGAGGGATTCTATCAAAAAGGCGAAGACATTATTCTAATACAGTGTTCGCAAATACGGTATTTATTATTCCGCACCTAAAATATAACCATCGCGCGGGTAAGTTTCATCAGTTGGAATACAGAAAACTCCAATTTCAATATTAAATTTTACTATAGATTTCTATATTTCAAGGTTAGCTATCTTCGTTCTAAAATCAAAAGATTTGACATCGTTTAAAATCGGATCTAATAATTAGTGCCAATTATACCTGAAGCTTTCAATATAATCTCGTTGCACTTCTTATTAAAAGCGACAGTGTTTCGTTTTACTTCTCATTGTCAGAGAGGCTGTCCATTATTTCAATCTCGTCCAGGACACGCACAATTACCGAGCAAGATTACGCTGAATGCGTGCTTGTTTAAACGCGGTGCACTTCTTTACGTATTCTCCTGTATAAATTTCCGAGACTTTGCCATGCAATTATAAACCTACTGCTCGTCTGAAATATATACCTGTATAGAGGCAGGAAAAGAGATGTTTCTTTCACGAGTACTGGCGTCGTACTTCCGTCTTCCTGATTTTTCCAATTTCGCTTTTCATGCATTCCTTATTAGCCCGTGGCGGCGCAACAGTTTCTATTACTCTTCGCCGATGACTGCCTACCTACCTGGCTTTTGCATGCCAGACCACTTTGTTTCACTTTCAGTTTGACGGTTGTACTTGCAAACCGCCTGGGCGGCCATTAATTGTAAAAGAATTAAAGAAGTGGATAAAGAGAAGTAAGTGACGGGAGTTGGAGATGAAATAATCATTCTTAATTAAACCTAGCCATCTTTCATGAAACCAGCAGATAATAATTTAGGTATTTATTTTTCTCCCGCATTTTCGCGTCATCACTGCCACGTTCGAATTAACAAAGAGAAATCGTTTGAATATGTCAGTGTCTGGAAGTCAACACTTGAATGCGGTTTAAAACGTCAGTGCTTTTTTTCTAAAGCCAGCCGCAGATGGTCGTATTTACAGTTCCGAGATTCATCCGACCGCAATCCTTATTTGCGTACGAGGATGGCGCTCGATATTAAAAGAGATCGATTCGTCCGGTTTTATCACTTGATGTATCGTACGTCAAGCCGTAAATATTCCCGGAGATTTCGACCTCGGACTTTGGGTAATCCTGAAATATACGAGGGAATAAATCGATTGCCCGTGCGTAGTTTTGGTGGTTCTCTGCGATTTAGCGGCCGCCAAGAGTTGCGTTTTCTACGGGGGGAAAAAATACATTGAATCGAATGTCGGAAATAGAAAATATATTTTCGTTAACATACAGTAGTGCCTTCTGTAGTTTACAGACTGCCCGAGAAAATATTTTATTCCGCAAATTGCGTGGTAACTCCTCGTCGTTCAAAATTGCATTCTTAAAAGCAATTCTAAATACTGCAGTATTCGTAATAAATAAACCGAGAATGTGGGATCGAAAAATATTCGCAACGTTTATGCACCCTTTATTGCTTTCCATCAAAGTTTCTGTGCATTTTCCTCAATTTCAACCGCAAATAACCCACGAATGAAAATTCATTGTTCCACTAAACAAGAGTGAAAAGTATTTCGCGAAATCAAATAGGTGGTTTTGGATATTCAGCCAGGGGGAAACATAGTTCGCGTGACAGTAAATCTGCGGTCAGCTGAATCACCGCTGTATGCGTGGTTGCCGTTTGAATCGCTGGTATGCGCGGAATCGCAGAAATGGCTGGGCAACCTGTTTCGTGTCTCGTTTTTTTATGAAGACGCGGTGGTACTAATGCAATAATGAGGTTTCGTTTACCGGGCTTTAAACCGAGTCACGGTGATCATTGCAAATTCCAACTTGTGCGACCTCCCACTTTGCAAGATTTAAAACTAGACGATCGAAAGTTCATAATCAAATTACAGCAAGGCTTCTTCATATTATAATTAACAATATGAATTATCCCGAACGTTGCAGCAAATGTGTAAATAAATTCGTTCGCTTCCACGTTCCTCAGAACGATTTCAAGCTTGATCATCTGTCCTCATCTTTCATCACGCATCGGCGCGCGGATTAAACGGCCGTATATTATCAGAGCGGAGCAGGCATCGGAGGTGCACTCACGAACAGAACGTGGCATTCTTTCTGGCGCGTTCGCGCTTTGCTCTCGCGGAATGATTCTCCGGCTCGTATTCGAATCAATTTCCCTCTGGCACCGGTTAATACCGGTCTGTCGGCGTTCCCCCTGTTTTAATCCGAATCGATCTTCGGTGTTGCACGGCAAGGGAGCAAGAATGGAAGGACGGCGATGTCGCGAAAGGGCGGAATTTTACGGTGCCGTCGGTTTCAATTATCACGGTGGTCAGATAGTAGTGGCAGTTTCGCGCGGATATACGCGAACGTTTTCTTCCGCGTGATCGTAATACCTAGGCACAACCGCTTTCAATAATTCGGTCTGTCGAACAGGCAGGGCGGCACCGACGACGCTGAAATTATACCCCACCTGAATAATGAAGTCAATTAGCGCGGGCTAATTATTTTTCAGGGGGCTGCCGCTTAGAGGCGTCAATCATTCACGAAGAAGGGGTCGTTGGGGGATAAACCCGTCGTTGCCCGACAGGAGATTTCGACCGTTCCATATTCACGGCGGAGGAATTTACATTCCAGTTGTCAGCTGAACGTGTTACACGCGATTTAGCTTTGACGGGCGGACAGCGTCACCGGTCCAGATAAACGCGCGATCCGTTACAGAGACAGAAATACTTCGTTTCTTTTAAACAGTAATATGAACCTTAAAGCGAGGGCTTGGATTTTTTGTCGCTCCCGTTCGCGTTGCGCGAAACGCGGCTGTCCGGCAGTAAATTCTGCAGACGCAATTGTCGCGCCATAAAAGGTCTTACACCCGTGGAACTATGCTAGTAAAAGTAGTAAAGTTGAAGCGTTTCGCGCTACGAATTTCTTACAGGAGTCGCGGAGGAATCCCGTGCCTCGGACCTCCACCTCCTTCGCTGTCTGCATCATACTTTATTTCAAAGACACGTACCTATGAGTTTCCCGAACAATGTACGCTCGCAAATTCTTTTGTATAGGATCCACACCATCTATTGCAAGGATTTCCTTACAATCCAGTTCCCAAGTATGTCGTATTGACCGCCTTTATCGGGCAATTCCGCTGTAATCATTTGTCATCGCGTTGCTGCGTATTTCGTGTACAGAAGCTGGGATTCGGTGGGAAATACTTCGCCCACGAAAGGTTCCCTCTACATTTTCTGCCGTTGGGTTCGTTATTCAAAGAAATCTACAAGCACGAAAATCGTAGTCGTAAAAGGAATATTGCGTGGTTACCCGATTGAAAACTTGATCGCCAGAGTTCAAGTGTGAAGGGAAAGGACGATGTTCAAATTTGAATGACCCGCGAAGCTTTCAAATATAATCTAATACATAGAATCTCACATAGAAGACTTTCTCAACAGAAGCAACACAGCTACTGTTTTCACGCAGAAATTTACAGCAATCGAGTATTGATTAAAAAGCTCCGAGAGAGCAGTTTTTCGCTCCACGTTTGTGTGATCTCTCGACCGGTCGATATTCAATAAATCAGTTCCATGCAATATATCCGAAATCGAATTTCTGTAAGAGCCCTGGCGAACGATTCGATAAGTCCGTGTGTCAGATTTTCCGATTATAGGACTTGGGCAAATAAAAAGGCTGCCGGGTTTCTGAAACCGCTTGGAAAGCGGCTGCCACGATGAAGGCGGTTTGCGGACATTGGAGATGAGATGAAGAGGAGATCTCACCTCTCTCTTACTGTGTAAACCTAGTTCACCTCGGTTTCGGTGTCCGCGGTAGCAGCGCTGGCGTCTCCCTTGAAGAGGGTATCATGGTACCTACCCGTTTCCCGATCAATGTCGTCCTGGCTCGGTTCACAGCCTGGACTTTACGTTTCTCGTGGGCCCTCGTAAGAGCAATGGCCGGCAGTGTTTCTGTTACACGAGGGACAGTGTCAACAGATCTGATTCTGCAGGATGTTCTGGGATAATTGATCGAGATTAAGCGCGATAGCCTAAGACCTGAGAGATTAACGGTGCCACGAGTAGTGTTGGATAGGTACTTGCAGTGCCGTTGGGTTATTTTCATTTCGTTTCAATGTCTTTCTAATAGATAGTGCATTAGGTTTGCACAAGGCTCTCTTTTCTTACGGGTTTAATGACGAGAGAAGAAGTAAGAGCATCCAAAGTTCGGAATCTAGATTTTTACGTTTATACAGTATGTGAATTGGGAAACTATTATGTTCTGTTGATATCGTCAAGTACTTACATATTTTATCCATCTTCAGTTTTATCTGTTGCTGACTTCTCTTCTACAACGCGTAACTGGTGAGGCGAACATCCGCGTTCTTCCATCAGGAACGAAGATTAATCGAGGTATCGTGGATAATTAGTTCGGCCCGAGTTCCGTTTTTAACTTTGCTGATACAGGAAACGTTTGGCTCGCTAACGGCGAAATAGTTGGCTCATTAAAGAAGAAGCGTAGGAGGGAGAGTGTCGTTTAGTTTATTATACATTTTCTATGAAATTATACTAAAAAGTGAGTTTCAATATTAAGCCCATACACCTAACTCGTTACTTCCTGAAGCAGAAGTTACTAATTTAGTCTCGTTCGTTTTTAAGCAAATTATCTAGTGTATATTATTCCAAGCTGAATAATTACATTTCATTAATTTACCTCCTCTATCTACAAAATTTCTCTGCTAATAAGTCTGACAATTCCAAACTTCCTTCTTCTGTCTCCTTTATGCAATTGAAAACGAAGAAGTGGTCAACTCACATAAATCACCCTAAACTCCAAGGATTAGCAACCCCTCAGTCCACGAAATAAGCCTTCGATGTATCTGCAACGACTAAATCCAATCTGCCACCGCGACGTTGGGCCGCGAGAAGGAGCAATCGCGCACGGACGGCTGGGAATGCAGATAAGTTGGAAACTGGATTCTGTTTTTCATCGATGAAGTCAATATCACGGAATAGCACCGTCGTCTAGGTAAACTGTAGTCGGGATACTATAGGGATAACGAACTTGTGCAAGATGTTACTGAATTCGCTAGTTCCGTGGCCCCGGGGTGAACCGAGGGCTGCTATACGGTGATTAAATTTCCTAGTTGCACTGCCGCGAAGGGTTATTCCATAGGAAATTTAAACAAGGGCTTAAGGAACCGTTTCTCGTTCGTTCGTTCCCTCCCTCAGCCAAGATCGCTGCCGCCTGCTTTCCCTCCTAAATATCGTTTTTCCCTGTTGCGGTCTTGTTACCGCGTTGGAGGAAATTCAGCCGCGGGCTACGAGACCGGGAAACGCTCGCCGCGAATTATTCATGTAGTAATATTTACGTTGCTTCAAAGTCTCGTGATTTTATAACTCAGCCTCGGCCCAGCCACCCGCCCCCCGTCCAGCGTCGCTCCTTCGACCTTTAACGGTCTCGCTCGGCGACGTTATCTGATTCTTTCCGGGGGTAGATAGGGCGGTTAGGGACAGGGCCGGGGGTTAGGGGGTAAGCATGTTTTCTGCTTATCGCTTTTGTAGGTGGAGCCGCGAATAACCAGACCTAACCCGATTAACATTCGTTGCGGGACGGAACTTCTGAGGCTCTGGGGATGAAATTACTAAGATTAAGACAGGGAAAATTAAACTTTTCCTTCGCCTCCCAGCGTTCCGTTCGTCCTTTCTCTCCAGTTCCTGTAATTTCTTGCAAATCGAAATTTATGGAGCCGAAGGTAAGGGAGGAATGTCGGCACGGTGAATTGAATGTGTGCGACGTTCTTTCCGGCGTCCTCGAATTGCAACCTGGCAGTGTGTGTTCGCGGAGAACTGATTAATGGTGGGAAAATAAATTGGGTTATTGATTGCACTCATTTCTGTCGCGCTCGTGTTTCGGCGAAATCCTGAAAAATCGGTTAAATCGGCGATAGTGAATGATTTTACCGTGATCGTGCATTATTCTTGCTGTTGTCTGTGCGTTTAAATTAATGAACGTGGTGCGTCGTGTAGAGGGACGACAAACACGTGAAAGGCCGATAATTCGATAAACGAAAATTGCTATAATGCAAAGGTGAAAATAAAATTTGCAAATTGGATTATCGTGTCATCGTACACAAAATGGATCTCCATAATAATGCACGTACACCGACGAGCACAGCTTACTCGCGTAAAAAACCGAAAATACTGGTGGAAAATGATAATGTAAATTCTATGCCTTGTAATTAATATTTGAATAATTTCTCGCGAATAATTACGCGACAACGTTCTTTAGTAGCGTATTGACAACCAATATTTGTGTGGGAATGGTTAAATTGCATACTGCGGCAGTGCACATTTATTGTCGGATAATGAGGAAGAAATTTATTGTTGCTAGCGGGAATATCTCGGCTCCATGAATAATTTCTTACGTGAGTTACACAGAACTGCAATGAATTTTCTATAAATCATATCATACAAAACTAATGAATCAATTTTCGCGGAATAATGTTTCCACGCGTTGATTATTCATTTATTATATTTTACCGAGCTAAATGGCGCTGTTTGTAAAATTTATTCCTCAGACTTTTGTCATTAAAAATACCGAGAACATCAGTACGATTTTATTGAGTATACTGCATAATAAAATTGTGTTTCAATTTGCACGGTGGAAAATGGATATAAAATTTAATCGGAACCGACAATAAACTTCTTTCATTAGCGGTTTGTGTGAACGTTATACGCCCAAGTACCAGCTACAATATGCTTGGCTTAAGCTTTTAAATGAAACATTCCTATTATATTTTACAATATTCTCAAACCACGAATCTCGCGGTTCCCGCCAGAGTGTGCTCAGAAAAAATAAAACAGCGTAAACCCGTGCCCGGCAGGTGCGGGAAATCTGTTTACTCGATAAATGACTGAAAGCGTGAAATCGTTGCATGTATCTCGAATCGAACCGGATACCGCCTTATCTCGAAAGGCTCACGTTTTCCCGACAGCTGTCGATTTTTTTCCTCGACAGTTCTGATTCCTCTTCCTCCTTCGTCATCTTACTTTCCGCCTCGCGAACTAAGAACGCATTATTGACACGACGGGGAAAATTGTTTACAAGGAAATATAAAACTTATAATTCAAGTGACTGTCTTGTCAAATAAAATTCTGCAACCAATTATCACGACTACTGCATCAGGAAAGCTTCACAGTTGTTTGTCTGGCAATGAAATCTATTTCTGTATCAAATTTCTGAAGATGCAGCTAAATATGATGCTTCCTGTAGAAAAATCCTTACATCTGTCTACTATTACTGGTTCGTGCAATTTCAAAGTAAACAAGTGGGAATGTTAATATTGTTTCGTTTTAAATACTCGAGCGTTCAGAGCACAGGTAAATATAATCATGCAGGGCATTTATTAAGACAAGTATTTGCACCGTTTAATAAAATAATTATTTTTTTTTTATATCAATGATAATGCGCAAAGTGAACAAATAGCGTGTCGGGATATACGAACGAAAGTCGATGGCAATGGGACGCGGAGCATGCGATTAATCTTCTGCAAGGGCTCCAACTGAATATTGAAAAGTATTAACAGCGCGATGTAAACCGTGATACAATTCATGCGCGTCGTAAAGCAGAGGAGAAATTTTTCATCGTGTCAGGCATTGTTGTGAAATTTCTGACATGAGGAGATTTATTCGCGCGGCGATAATCTATTCGCCCGGCGAATGAAACGTCAATGAAGTGTGATTTACTTACCTGCACTTCATGTTTCGCCCCTGGGATCCGCCTATTATTTCTTTTACAGACAATTATCACCATTGAACGCGACGGTAATCTCTGCTCCCTCGTGATCGCGAAACAATAATGCTACTGCTTAAATTCTACGCGAAACTAAGAATATTCGTGGGCGCGCCACTGCCGCAGCAAACGAGCATACGTAACGAAATAGAACGTCCAGGTACTCGGAGAAACTTAAGCGATACGAACAGTGAGAGGCGATGAAAATGAAGTAATCCAGAGTAATTGCATCTTTGTACGTCGGTTTATTATCATAGCGGTACTTTGACACTGGTTATTTTAAGAAAGATAATGTCTAGCCTCTTCGTTATTTCTTATCTGTTCTCTTCGGCCTCTTATCCTCCGCTCTTTTTTTTTTTATTCTGTTTGTCGAGGAGCCTTGGCGACCCGCCAAGTTGCCAGAATTAAGTTCGGAAGCTATGTTTCTGTACACTAGGTGTTACCGCCGTTGAGAGCGGTTTTCACCTCGCGATCATTTCTCTCTCATGCCCTTTCACTCTCTCTCACTCTCTCCCTCTCTCTCGCTCTCGTTGCTCGTCCATCGCATACCTTTCTCACACCCCACGTTCACTCGCTCCCTCGTACAGCCACTCACGCTCTCCTCCCTCTCACTCGATCCCACAGCGTTCGATAAAAGTTCTTCCGGCCAGCAATCGCTCTCGTTTCCCGTCTCGCACTGTCATTCAAACGTACAATTCGCCACCGCGAATTTCACGCCAGCACGTTTCTCCGCAATTCCTTTTCCCCCCGTCTTCCCCTCCTCCCGTCGCCGTCCGCCCTTTCCTCACCGCATTCCCGTCGTACACGCACTTCCACTTCGGTCACGGAAGCGTCCTCTAACGTACGGTGGAACAGTCCAATCCGGAAACGCGGGCCACGTTACAATTATTTATTGTCACTAGGTGCTATTTAACGGTTTCGATCGCCTGAGATCGATGCAGCCGCGAGATGCTGCTCTTTAATTATTGCCACCTGCGGTCCTCGCCCCATCTGCCCCCCACCGCCTCGTCCTCCGAAGCGACCGAGCGGGCATAGTCGCGCGGCGTATATACCGAAGGAACGGATGTCCGAAGACCGATTTCAAGACCCTCGGCCACGAATGTATTTTCATCTCGATCGAGTTCCTTTAGATAAATATCTTTGTTTGCTCAGTCCTCGGCCGACGAAGCACACTCATTTTTCCAAATGTAACCGAGCCCCGGCTCTGGCAAGTTTACCGTTCAGCCGAGATTCTCGCCGAGGGATGTATGTACCGGCAGACTACGCGGGACCTCCGGCAACGGCTTCCTTGACCAAACTTTCCCGTCCGTTCCGCATTTCCCGACGGACAAAGCCCGGCCTGATGGTTATACGGCAACTATTTTACAGTTTCTCACGGAGAAGTACAGTGATCTGCTCGAGCTTTGTACACCTTAGACAGAGCTGCTCGTTATCCGTCGCTGTCCGCTCGAGGCCGGTTTGTACTGTATTATCGTAGTGTCCGCATCTGTTCTTCGTGGCGGGTGATTCCAGGCTGATTCTTCGACAGTCGAACGATGAATTACAATTCGAGGTTTCCCATCTTCCATGTCCAATCGCCACTCGTCGTGCAACAGTGACGCGCGATCATATTTCGTACGCCAGAGTTCGGTGTAGGGTGTCGGACGCGTCGGTTGCGTTACAGCTCCTCGTTGGCGAGGAACGCGCCATGCTACTTCAGCATCCTTCTGAAGTACATGTTTATCAGTCGCGTCCTCGACGGCCTTTCGGGTAATATTGATGAAACTTGGGCACGTTCCTCGTAATCCTCGGTGTCTAGCCGCTTATCTCTCTCGAAGAATCGAGCGTATTCAGACTCTGGTCACCAAAGTTCCGTGGTCGGGGTGAGCGTGTGCACTTCGATGTTCTCGTGGCGATGATACCTATCCCTCCGGCGCACGGTGGCCCGTCGCGACAACACTACCGTCAGCGCTACTGCAGCACCGAGAACAGCGCCAGCCAGCACCAACATTCCCGGATGAGCACCAGCGGATAAAGCCTCGGAGACTCTTGCGTCCGAATTAGTCGCGCGACTATTCAATTCCTCAGCGACAGTGTTCGAGTGAAGGGTACTGCCCAGTACCAAGTTCTCTTTCGTCAGGTTGTTTAGTCTCTTCGAGTATTTCTCCGTCGTCTTCTTCCCCTTCGCCCCCCGCCCGTCCTTCAGCGTCGCGAGTTTCGATAGCTTCGAGGGGTCCATCTTGTTCGACGATATGCTAAGTTTGCCCGGCCCTCTGCTCTTTTGCCTCTTATCCTCTACACGGTTATCAAAAGTTCCCGAATCCGAGTCGTCCTCCAGGCCACTAATCGACGGCTTACCGTCGCTCGTCCTTCGATACGACGGTTTGGTGGGGTCCGCAATGAAATTCTTCGTCCCCGCTGAGGTCTGATTGACTTTGATCAGCTTCTTGCTGACACCTCGACCCTTCTGCTCCCCGGTGGACGAAGTGACGTTCCTGAAGGAGGTAGGCGCCTCGTAGAAACGCGTCACGTTACTCGTGACTGGCAGTGACGCGCTGAAAACTGACGAGAGTGTTTTCGCTTTAACATTCCCCGGGTCGCTGGTGGCGTCGCGGGAACCGTTCGCCCCTCGACTCGGGTCTGTGTACGCGGAGTGCTTTGCAGTGTACTTGCTGCGGGATGCGTCGATGGGTGTATCGGTTGCTTTGGATGCGTTGACGTCGGTGACGTTGGAAGACACGTTTAGCTCGGTGAAATCCGAGGTACGTTTCGTCGCGAGTGGAATCGATGATGTAACGGAAGCGGTAGTTTCCGTGGTTGGCACGGTTGTAGGGGGAGGGCTCGGCGGCGATGGTAATTCGTACAGAAACGAGCCTGACAATTCCTGCGGTGTGGCACATTGGCCCGGTTGGGCGTCTTTATTCAGCTGTTCGTGCTGCATCAGCCATTCCCCGAGCCAGTACAGGTTTTCGGTGCAATCCCAATTATTTCCGCTCAGGTCCAGGACGCGGAGCTGCGGCAGCATATACGGCAGGTCGAATCTGAGGGCGGTGATGTTGGTCTGAGACAAATTCAATTCGATGAGGCTCTTGCAGGCGGACAGCGCGGCGTCATCCGCTAAAAGCTGCTCGGCCAGCACCGGGCTCCTCGATACATCGAGGAGCACGAGTCTTTCGGGTGTAGGTACTGGAAACGCCATGTCAGTTTGCTCCTCTTGCTTCCGCTGGAGCGAAGTTAATCCCGACATGCGAAGCCTGGCCAGATTACTTGGTCCACTTACAGCATTAGCTGGTAACGTTTTAATGGGATTATCGGACAGATCAAGTTCTTCGAGCACCGGTAATTGACCGAGTGCCCCCACCTCGATCTCGTCGATATCGTTATCGTTTAGCGTCAATGACTTCAGATTGCACAGTCCCTGAAGATCGTTCGCTTTCAGGGACGTTATCGCGTTCCTTTGGAGTCTTAAGCTTGTCAGGCTGCTGGGAAGACTTCCAGGTACCTTGGCGAGGACGTTGCCAGAAATGTCCAGCTGCTCGAGGACTTCCAAACGTCCAAGGGCATCGTCCTCGATGTCCGTCAGTCGATTCTCCGAGATGTCCAATATCCGTAGTAGGGGGTAGCTGTCCAGGTCTCCGCCGCGGATGATGGTTAACTTATTACCGGCCAGTCGGAGCGCTCTCACGGATCTCGTTAACGCGGCCGGTACTCTGGCCAGTCCTGTGCGGGATGCATCCACAGTTTCCAACCGCCTGCCAGTGCCCAGCAGCAGCGAGACGTCTCTTTCTTTCAGCGGGTTCTCCGAGAGTTTAAGCACCGATAATCCCGGAAGCGGTTGCAAAGTTCCCGAGGCCGCCCGCGCTAAACCATTCCTCGAAACGTCGAGCTCCCTCAATCTGTCGAGGCTCTCGAACCACCTGGCGCCCAGAACTTGCAGTTGGTTTCCGCTGAGATCCAACTTCTGCAGGGAGTAGAGAGGCGTGAGCGCGCTGTCCGGCAGGTCCGCCAGCCTGTTATCCGACAGATCGAGAAACTCCAACCGGTCCAGGCCTCGAAAACCGTACTCGTCCACCGTGGCTATCGCGTTTTTACGCAAACTCAACCTCACCAATCCGGCAACCGTCCTAAATTCTCCGGCACTCACGCCCGTCAGCGAGTTGTCGGACAAGTCGAGATACATCAGCTCGCTCATATTCATCATACGGCCTATTAGCACCGCGTCCAATCCCGGCAGACTGTTGTATGACAGGTTTAGCGATCTCACGCGCTCGAAGCCGTGCCACGACGCGTTCAAGAACGCCAGCGAACAGTTCGTCACGGACAGTTCGTCGAGGTAGGGCAACACCGTCGCGTTCCCCTCCGACTCGTCAATCGTGTCGTTTATGTCGAACTCGTGCAACGTACTGATCACTTCGAAATCGTTCAGCGAACCGCTCACCTCCAGTTCATCGAAGAAACCGATCACCTCGTACTCGTCGGCACCGTCCACCGCGAGGCTCTTCGTTTTGTACGGCAGGCCGGATAATCCCGGCGCGCGACCGCGACACTTCACATGCACGGGGGCCGGCGAGTCCCTCTCGGCGGCGCCCTGGTGGCACTCGCATAGATCCGGACACGCGGAACCGCTCGCCATCAAGGCGAACAGCATCAACGACAGCCACATAGCTCCCGGTACGGCGTCTTCACATCTCGATCGGCCCGATGGTCCTCGAATTGCTACTCGCCGGGAAGCCGACAGGACGAGCCCGGTGGTTCGCCAGTGGGCATATGCGCGCCCGGTGGCTCATCGACGGCGGGCTTGACGCGCGGCACGTCGTGATTCCGGGACGATAGATACCGCCAAAACTGACGCGTATACACGGATGCCAGAGCGCGGGTAGACTATCAGCCGCGACAGACGTGATGTCCATACGAAGGACTGACAAACACTGCGGCCCCCGACTCGTAGCTGCGCCCGCCTCTCTCTCCTCTTCATCCTCTGTCCTCCTCCACGCCTGTCCGCCTCCCTTTCTCTCTCTTCAACCCCCCATAGCCGGCTGTGTGCCGTCGTCTACAACCCTCCACCCTTCTATCGTATCTTCTCTCTCTTCCTCGCTTCTTCCCCCCCTCACCCTACCCCCTACCCATCCCCCAATTCCTATGCACAGGCTATAGATGTGTACCTCCACTACCTCCGCCACCTCCGCCACCACCACCGCCGCCACCGCCAGCAGCGGCAGCCGTCGCTTTTGCTCTCGAACTCGATAAGGGGCGCCAGTGCGCTTGCGTTCCCCGGCACAGGGTAGCAGCGCGTACGGCCGCCGGTATCCTGCGATTTCACAAACTGCTGCCGTTGACGACTGGCTGACTGGCTGACTGGCTGACTGGCTGACTGGCTGCTCGGCTGGCTGACTGACTGACTGACTGGCTGGCTGGCTGACTCACTCTCCTTCTTCGGCTTTCTTCAGCTCGACTCGCGTGCTGGGATCCCCGAGGTGCCAGGGAAACCATTGACGGCCCCCACGGAATCCACCGCGAGGAAACGGAATGACTCCTCTTCTCTGATGCCCCTATTTCCACTTACCGGCGTACCTGCTCCCTTTACGAGATCGGGGGAGGCAAATGCGGGCGATGTAGATAACGGCTGGAATTATCGCCCCGTTTCTAGGTTCGCTATTCTTTGAGCGGTTCAACGATTCCGCGGCGGCTGGATGAATTGCTCAGCCGAAGGTGAAACCCACCTTCGAATAGATTCTCACCAGGTGACGATCCCGTGCTCGTACCCGCGGCGAAATTCACTTCATTCTTATCGTTTCCCCCTTTCTTCTAATGCTGAGACGCGCATACCTGGATCGTTCAAGGCTCGACGTTGAGTTATTCCGCATTAAACGAAGTGGTGAAACTTTTATAACGGTTCGCCCGAGAAATAATCACGTAGTGTATCGCTAATCCGGCTGGAACTTTAACGGCAGCTTCGGGAACTCCCCTCCATTGGCTTTCTTAAATTCGATTCGCGTGCTGGGATTACAAAGGAGCTCAGCTGCAGTTCTCACGAAATAAGGTGAGAGGTCAGCTACTTTCTCGGCACGCACGCTTCCTATCTTGTTAAGGCATCCCTCTCGATACGATTATCTCATATAAACCTGCCTTTAATACGTGGTAAAAGGCACTGCACCCTATTAGTGGTCTCTCTGCAGTTGAAATTGTCACTTTAATTTCTTACTATTTTAAGCTTTCAACTAACACAGCAATCTTACCGAAATAGCATGCACAGCAATAATTAACCTGAGTTTGAGTAACTAGGTTACTATTCAGTGGGAATTGTGTTTCATTTGTGTACAGTCAAGTCTCGAACCACGTTAGTCCAGTCCCAAAATACCATTGTCTTTTACTGTGCTGGTATACTTCCAATTTGAACGGAGTCATTGAATAAACAACTCGGAACGGTGGCACAAAGAGATTTAGTATCAAGTAATTTCATATTCCTTTAACATACGTGTTGCTTTCATGCCCCTCGTCGCTGGTATATTTTTTCCTACCTTTCTCCATAATTAAGGCGCAGAGTAAAAACAT
This sequence comes from Andrena hattorfiana, assembly GCA_944738655.2. Lineage (NCBI taxonomy): Eukaryota > Metazoa > Arthropoda > Insecta > Hymenoptera > Andrenidae > Andrena > Andrena hattorfiana. The sequence goes on from OX122894.2 coordinate 2,176,810, forward strand.
TATCACACATGAAAATAGTTTCTTCAGTACCACAGTATCCTTTCACTCGGTATCCGCTTGAACATGTACCTGCAGAAAACACTGTCTGATCTCTAGAAATTTTAATAGACACTAACAAGGGATAATACCCAACCTAAAAAATAAAAAAATATGAAACTTTGTAGATATGTAAAGGATACCTGTATAGATATGTATTACGTTATTTGTTTTGCTGCCCAAATTCACTCTAAGGGGGTGAATTTGACCCCTGAAAATTTGTAGAATAGAAAAAATGTTTTCAGACAAAAGTTAGTTATTCCTTTTAATTAAGACTATCATTCGTGAATTATACCTCAAAATCGGAAAACGACCGGATTCGGGAGTCAATTTCGCTCCCTCAGAGTGAATTTGGGTAGAAAAATAAAATTGCGTAGTGTATGTAATTTGGGTAGAAAAATAAAATTGCGTAGTGTATGTAATTTGGGTAGAAAAATAAAATTGCGTAATACATACACTACGCAATTTTATTTTTCTACCCAAATTCACTCTGAGGGAGCGAAATTGACTCCCGAATCCGGTCGTTTTCCGATTTTGAGGTATAATTCACGAACTGTAAAAACTGTAAGAACTTTAAGTTATTGAATGATAGTCTTAATTAAAAGGAAAAACTAACTTTTGTCTGAAAACATTTTTCCTATTCCTCAAATTTTCAGGGGTCAAATTCACCCTCTTAGAGTGAATTTGGGCAGCAAAACAAATAATGTAATACATACTTATACAGGTATCCTTTACATATCTACAAAGTTTCATATTTTTTTATTTTTTAGGTTGGGGATCATCCCTTGTTAGTGTCTATTAAAATTTCTAGAGATCAGACAGTGTTTTGTATGTATACATATCTTTTACATATCCCCAAAGTTGCATATTTTTTTTTTAATTTCTGAGCAGGAGACCTTCTCCTGTAAGTTTAAAAAAAGTGCAAAATATATGTTAGCAATGTTATGTTTCTACGTATTTTAATCTTTCCAAAACTCCACACTGATCATTAGATTTAAGCGACCAGATATGTAGCAAATCTACGCATTGCCTGTGTTGCAGCCTCAAAAAATAAATGTATTTCTTGGAGTAAGTCGAAAGGATGTCGCTACTTCGATGCCCATACATTCTGCAGCTTCCTTCGTAGAGATTAAGTGTTCGATTATGTCCGGATAGTCAAACGCGAACGGTCGATATGGCCCGAAACAGCGTTTCTGATAAGTCGATCTTATGTACAAGCTCACTTGTATGTATGTATATTTCGTACATGCCCTTTATATACCGTGCGCATGTATACGCATACATATGTATATTCAGCGCAGCGGCAAGCAGAATTTCGACTCCCATAAATTAGTTTCCCTACGTCTCTAATCTCCTGGGAATTACTGCGCTACTTGCCGGACTTGCCGGACGATCGAACGTGATCTTGGACCAGCTCCGGCAGTCTCGATATTTCTGTTCGATTAGGACGAACGATCACTGACGAAGTTAGCGTCGCTGGCGGTTAAATACTTGAGCCACTGGACTTTAAGGGTGGATTTCCTGTGCAGGGTCTTCGTTAGCGAGCCGCTTCGCCGACTACTCCGCCAGATTTCGGTCTGAGTCACGTGGTAGGGGGCTCAAAGTTAAACGAGCGATTGTCAATCACGCGCAAACCATAAATAAAGCGTTGATTAAGGGAAAGCCCCGTCCCTGGCCAGACCTTGCTTCTGTCCGCCGACTTATTGCTTCGAAACTCTGCAACCCTTGCACAGGGATAGCACTCGTCGATGTTGCTTATAAACGTATTTGTTACTAGTCAAATCTTGCCATTTTGTCTTACAGGCAGTGTTGTGATAGTTGCAAAATATTGTAGTACTTATAGTACGTAGGTATTTATATGTTTGAGGTGGAAGTGATTGTGATAATTCTAAGATACGTTGAGTAGAAAAATTACATTCTGCACTCGTGTACTGAACTGTCTGTTCATTGCCTCTTATTTATTTCCTGTTGATCTGAGAGTCGAAAATTAATTAATACTTTAATGAGTGTGATTATCGCTTGGGCCATGTTTCATGTGAATGTTTACCATTCATCAGAGAGTCACATTCCTTTATCTCAGGAGTTAAACAGAATTTTAGTAAGCAGGAGTATTATTCATTGAACTATTCAACATTGGAGATCACGTGAATAAAACAGTAGTTTGCACTTATACTGTGCTTGTTGCGTTCACTTTCGCTGTCTTTTCGAAAGCTCTCTAGTCGATCTCGGGCTGCAAAGCAGAAGGTATAACAATAGAATAAATCAAGATGAGTCCTGGCATTATCGGCTCTGCTCGAAACAAAAGGATTCGATGATGAGCGCAAACATTCACTTCAAACGCATCCGTTCCATTAAGTGCTCTGTAAATCGACCTGAAAATCCGCGTCGCTTTGGAGGCAGTAGATGGAAGCGATGATTTAATCGCTCGAAATGGTCCATACACCCGGCATTTTTGATGCGACAATTTCAGGGCCACTTGAATTCTTCAGCTACTCGATGTGCCGGAAAATGTTTCAAGCGAATACTGAAGTGCATCCAATGCACGGGAGAAGGATCAGTGTCTTTCGAACGCTTCAAGTATTCATTTGCTTCGTGTACTAATCCTCGCTCGGTACGTTTTATCTGACAGAGTGATGCCTTCAGTTTTCAAGGATCCTTTTAGAGGAAAGCTCACTGCGCTCGTCGGCAGATCAATGCTCAATGAGCCGAACGGAGCTAATTAATTCCTCGAGAATCTCGATACTGTATGCTTCAAATATAGACGGGAAAGTTTTTTCATAGATCAAAGCTGGGTAACAGCACGAACAGTAATTAATAGATATACGAATCACTATTCAGTAAAATCGTTATTGCAAGCTGGTGCAGAATTACACTTTCTCGTCTAATCATTGCACTTTTTCAAGTCATAATTCCTATTCAGATTCGTAAGTACCCCAACGAATAATCTCACTGTTACCTAAAATCGCATATCCCTTGACAACTAACTACTGAACCCATGGTTCAGATCGAACCACCTTTTTTATTCTAAGAACCCGATTTGTCATGGACCCCACAGTTTTACTTCCCACTAAACACGGTCTCGCCGTGGCCTGAATTTCCACATAAAATTAATAGAAATTAGCAACAATTCATGAAGCGGACGCCTCGGTCCCTGCAGTCTCGTAGCCAATTAACCGAGGTTCATCAGCGGCGTGGCATCAACAGGGTCGGTCAAAAGCCTTTCCTGAGAACGGGGCCGTCGCTGGTGCAACTCTCAGCCGGAACAACTCTGTACAGGTGGGGAGTGCCAGTACTGGCGCGGTATATAAAATTAACAATTTCGTCCCGACGAACTCGGGAGTTTCGCGGTTCCGTTGTGTCCTTGCAGGGGCAAGGAGTCAGGGGGTTGAAGGGGTTACAGGGGGGAGGAGGTTTAGTCGGAACTGTACGAGCCACGGGGCACGAACGGACAGAGGGAGAGACAAAGGGAAAGAGAAAAAGGGGGAGGATTCGGGGAGCGCCGGTTGATAAGGGAAATCTTTCGAGCTTGCGGTGTCGACCGACATGTAATTTCCCCGAAATAGAGGATGGAATCCTGGCGTGGCGCTAGCCGTGCCCGGTTACGAAGTTACTTTTACGATAGTGCCGGCCGAATGTAAATGGGAACGGCGTCAGAAAGACTGAAGGAGAAAACCGGAACGACGGAAAGAGAGAGTGTTCGATGCTGGGGTAAAAGGGGTGCGAGAACAGGGAGAAAGAGTGAAAGGGAAGGTGGCCGGGGAGTGGACGGGCGACAGAGAAAACGGGAATTAAGGCTGGGCGGCGGAGGGGCGGGAGCGAAGAAGCAGGGTGAGCTGGGATGGGAAAGGAAGAGGTGGAAGTAAAGGGGATGAGACTGTCGGAGTTTGTAATTGCAGCGGCTTTAACGCGCTGCTGATGGCCGATGGCACCCGGGACTGGGGTAATGGTCTGCACCAAATGTCTCTTCTTGCTGGAGAGTGGAGACGCCGGAGAAACCCGAAGAGACGAGGAAAACGGGTATTCGAGGAGACACCGAACAAGAGAGGCACGTGGATTCGTCGCCTTTCCTTCTTGCCACGGGCTTCAGACCGGATCATTCCTTGCTCTCCCCCCGATGCAGCCGCAGCTGTTGGCATCGACCGATATACGTTTCTTTGCCTCGACGTGCATTTACCGTGGCCCCTGATCAGGATACGGGTCGACGCGCGTGCAACGATGCCTCTCGCCGGGTAAATATTTAAATGAGGACAATGGCTCTCGACGAGATCCACGGGGAAAATTCAAATGACGCCGGGATTTAGGACAATTTTAACGGGTATCGCCGGGGATCCATCATCCCCCGACCTGCAAATCGTGGCTGTTTTCATGTTTGCGCTATCGGATACAAATCGCCCCTGACGACTATTTTTATGACTTTCAATTGCACAATATTTTTGACAAAACGTTTGCAGCGATGCTTCGCGAATCACTTTTGTTTGTTTATCGGGACTCCGTTTGGAGGGGGCTGGAAATTCATTCCGCGAGCATTGTTTAATTACAGCTCACTTCCCCCGCGCTGTTCTCTGCAATTTTATTTTCGGTAAAAAATCGTTTTCGATGAAGCGGATAATTTGGCAAACATTTCTTTCATCTTTCTCATTGTGTAGTCTTTCCTGTTTTATACTATTCTTAATCTTTCAGCGAAACGTTCGCGATTTCGTGTTTATTGGAACTATCCTTGCCGTTAATATCGTTCGTGTAATGCCCCGTTGAAATTGTCAGCCATTGAACACAGTACGAGGCAACTTAACGTGCAAATACTTAAACGACACTCTGGCTAAGAGAAAACGCGCTCTGGCGAACTGTAGTGTAGGTATTTACGTGCAAGTAGTTGACGCAGGAGGAGCTAACTGCTGTTTTTTTTTCATCTGGTACTTAATCCACGATTAACTCAGCGAAACGTTTATACAGCCTCCCTCCAGGGTAAATATTTTATATATGACAATTTCATTCATCCGTGTTCACGAGCCATCGAAAATTGAAAAAGTTAGTCTCTCAAAAAATTCTCCCCGTAATCTTCCGTCAAATGCAAAAAGCGGATTGAAGTATTGAAGCGCCAAAGATTTTCGCGAAGCTTCCACCTCCAGCCTGGCTGATTGAATATTAAATTCTCAATTTCATTCAAGGATTTTCTAATACGCCACGATGTCATTTTTAGGGGTGTTCCTTGATATTCGCGCGGCCCCCGGCTGAAGTAAGACCTTTCAGCTTGAAAAGGAGAACGTGCCAAGGGAGCGAGATGCGCAGTACAATTTTTCAAAATTCGTGTCAAGTACTATCGTGGCAAGAGTGCAGCAGGCCAGGACGCGATCCTGAACGATAATGTTCTAGCACCGAAAGACCGATGACTTACATCGTAGGTCTAGAGGAGCAGGAAATACGTACCGTCTTACACTCGAGGTCAACGTTTTACTGTCGATACCGTGCCACAGTGAAAATACCCTGACGTTTGCTGCACAAAATGTAGCATACAGTAAAATAGACTAAGTGAATATTCATTAGTAATTGAATGAAGAAAGACCGATTTAACATAAACTATATCTGCTTTTAGAGAGGACTAAAAGGGGCTTCTAAATAAATTTGTGTTTCTGTTTCCGTTCCACGTTCTCCCTGTTTTTTTCAATCGGAAGTCGAGGCTAAATTCGGCATCGCGTGACGCCTTCGTTATTCTTGCTCTCCTATTTATATTCCACTGTACATTTTTCGACGTCCCGAATGAAACGAGGCACTCGATCGTTGTTGTGAACCAGGGCAGATGTGAATAGCTGCTCTTTTCCACGCTGCAAATGGATACGCTCGCGTGTCTCTTATTGAAACAGCCTCCATTTCGCGTTGGTGCCGCGCGTGCACTGAAGTCTTATAGTCGCTTCTACGCTGTACCCGGATTAATGTTCATTCCGTGGCTAAGGTAACGTTCTATCTCCGCGCTGTTGCGCGAGCCCGCGATTCAAAGTACCCGAGAAGAAAGGGTCGCAAATTGCAGAAGAACTCTGATGAATATGCGTCGTACCACGCGAGCTTCAGCATCTACCACGGTGACGCATTTTTACCTTAATTTCATCACGGGTTTTCTGCGAGAATGAGAGGGACGTCAGCCGGAGCAAAAGAAGTCTAATTAATAAAACCATCACCCTGCTGGAAGAAGGAAAGAACGATTACAGGCGCGGAGTGGGGGAAGTGATAAAGTCCATCAGACAAAGGACTCGTAACGTAATTTGTGAGTAAGTTATCGATCGGACGTGTCCAGGTAGCGGAAAGTTCAGTTATCAAGCGTGCGATTAATCAAAGCGTGTCACCGTAGACGCTCCCTTCGCGAAGAAGGATCGCGAGGGGCATTTCTACGGAAATTTCCTGCTGAAAAATGCAACTACAAACCCGGATATACGGCACGCTGACTTACAGAGATTCAGGGCGTCGCTAGCGCCAAGTAACGTTTGCGCTCTCTTTGTTTCGCCCCCCAAGATCTTATACATCAAAGAATTCCAAGAGGTTCCTGGTTAGATATTACGAGGCTTGACAGAGATCTGACGAATCTAGGTCGAGGCTGCAATAAAGAGATGGTGCTTTCTTTCATACTTTAAATTTCAAATTGTTTATCGCTCCTCCAGGAGGGTTCCGGCAGGTTACGCGAACAAATAAAATCTTCCCTTTCGTTTCTCTTTCTAACGCATCTTCGACTAGCATCCTGTTTATTTGAGGGACTCCCCTTGCAGCTGCCTATTAAATAATGAATACGCGTCTCGGAGGCTGCAGGGAAAAGTTTTTGAAGCGGACAAAGCAGCGTACGAAGTCAGCAGCAAATTATTGAAATAAATGATGCAAGGATCAAACATCATAGGCGTTCATAGTTCCCCTAACTTTGGCATTAATCGAGTAATTGCTCGAACCAGCCGTTGTCGAAATAGATCGACCATGTAATTAGGAAGAAGGCATGGAATTATAATATTATCGTGGTGTTCTTTGATGCAACGTTTCACTAGAAACGAGCGCAGATAATGCCCACCATTGAGAGTCATTGAGGCGGGAGAAAAGATAAGGGGAGCTGAATTTTGATGCGCCAAGGTTCTTATCGGCGGAATAATGAAATGCATCAATCGTTCGCAATGGAGGAATATAGAGGTTTTGATATCTTCTTTTTTTTTTTGGCGAAGTTACCCCGACCTGGTTCAGTCGATGGTATGCGCTCTCGAACAGAGGCGAATGCACGGTAGAGATCTGGTGTGCATCCTCCGGAAAGAGGGGTCCTCGGCTATAATGATCCACGAATCCGAAGTTCAAAGGGTTGCGGGTGCGCCGCGCAGCCTGATTGTAAGCCAACTCCTAACGTGAATTCCGTGAATTTTAGGGATCCAAGCTGCCGGGTATCATACTTCAGACGTAGTGACTGCGATGTTTAAAGGAGTTGACGTTTCAGTGGAATAGAAATTAACGCGTCCTATTGGCGTTTGGTGGAACAATTATTCAATTTGCACTTGGAACAGTTCTGATTTATTGCACGGTAGAATTCACCTCTGAAGATCATGACCATCACTTTTTTCCCCATCAGGTTTCTCGTAAATAGAGATACGTTAAGAATATCTTCATAAACAAAGAGAATGGAGTATTTGTCGACGTTAACGTCTGCTCCAAACGATAATACAAATCACACTCCCCTGTAATAATTTATAAAGGATTTAATTCCTCTACCGCGCATTCCGATATTAATCGCCACTTGAGTGGTCCAGCAGTTTACACCATAACTTCTAATGAACATGGTACAGTTGCAAATCGACTGCAGCCGCACCTGGGGACCTCGCTTTTGCAAGTAAGGCGGCAAGGGAGAAGGCAGCATATCGCAGGAGATTCGCCAGGGTGCAGACAGGTACAAATATCACGAGATATGAGTTAGGGGGGTCCAAAACTTCCTAGGGGGGTCATTTGATACGTCCAGATAAAATAGGGTCGTTGAAATGGTTCGAGAAATGAAGGCCGAAGTGGAAGAGGGCTGGTGGATGCTAGGGGTGGTGATGGCTGCGCGCGAGGAGGGTACAGTAATTGACTTGCATCACAAATAATTCATTGTACGCGTGCGAAAGCTCATTCGTAGATGGCAACACTTTATTGCTGATAATTCAGAGAACAAAGTGCAGCCGTCGGGAGAAGATTGCTTTCCGAAACGGTTCCGGTGTTCCATTTTAAAAGCCCGCGATTCCACGTGTATGATATATGGTACGAGACACCCCGTGTAAGCGTTTTCGGTCGGAACGCCACGGTTTCGCCCCTTTTTCTTGGCTAGCTCCGCGATTTCCCTCTTTTCCGGGCTTCCGCGGATACTGTAGCTTCCGGTATTTTGCAGTTTTGCATCCTGACGCAACCAGCGGTGGAATCCGCAGAATTGAGAGCGCGGCAAGTCGGGTGAATCGCGCTATTGAATATGGCCATGCGCCTCGTATCGAATTCCCAGGTCTCGGCATTATTTCGTCGTGCCAGCGGTGTGCATATTTGCTACTGTGCACGGACGGGGGCCGGAGGGGGATGCTTTTTGTTTATACGATAGAAAATCGTAACGAGGAGGATACTTACATATTGCAGCTCACCTCCGTTTCCGTTCCAAATGCGCTTCGAATCTAGTTTTTCCTTGAAATGCAACACACCTTCGCTATACAGGAGACATCTTCCACCCCTCACGTGTTTATAGTTTACTAGGATGAATATTTGTTAGTACTTAGGGTAACTGACCCAATTACTGACACATTAAGCGTTGACGCTGACATTATCTTATAGTTTTGTACTTATAGACTAAAAATATGTTTTTCTTGTTATTTATTATTGTTTAATATGTTTACTAGATGAAAAAAATTTGGTGGATCTTAAAACTTCGATTTTTGTGTATAAATTCATCAATTTTAAAAATATATTATGGGATCTATTACTGACACCCTTCAAATGTATTTGATTGAATTACTGACAGCCCAATTACTGCCAGCTAAACTAATGCTGTTTATCTGTCATTTTAAGGTTACGTCGTGTCATGTACACGAGCAATTACTGCTATGACAGTAATACAAAAATGCTTGAAACGCTTGTACCAATCACTGTCATCCAATTAATAAGTAAAAAGACTTAATGAATCGTTGAATTCGGATCTTTATTACTTTCTGCGATGCTTATATTATTTAAAATATTATATTTTGTTACGTGAATAACTGAAATATTACAATTATAGCATTTTCTTTAACGCCTTGTTTTCTCTTTCGCTAGTAAGGAAGTCATCGTTTCCATTCTCCTAATATCCGCATAAAATTTTTTATCGTTTTATTCAAATTAACGAAGAAAAAATTAAGTACTGTTTTTTGTATCGTATAAATAACAGTTTGAATTGTATGCTAAATTTTTTTTTTATGTATCATTTTATAAGATTTATTCGTTATTTTACGTAAAACAGCTTAGGGTGATAGTAATTGGGTAGGTGGCAGTAACTGGGTCCCTTAACCTACAGGCTATTAGAAATTTTTGGATCGTCTTCTTTTGATTCCATCAAATTTTTACAATAAACTAATTCTCAGCAAACCCATAAAATCCATTAATACATTGACAACAGACAGGTATATGTCTAGATTTATCCAACGTTAGATACGTAGTTCAAATTTCAAATGGCGTGCTATTTCATCTTTCTAACGTTACATTCAATCTCCTCGTGACAAGTCCCTTCTGGCTCGAGCAGTTTGCACCGTTCGCCCCTGGTAAAATACGTCGAACTCGCGTTCGAAGAGTAACTGGAGATAGGTGTTGTTTCTTTGTTGCCTCGTCCACGATTTCCTGATTTTAGCGGTAGATTGGTCGGGAGCCATTTCGCGGTCGTTGGGTGCTTGATGGATCTTTCGGGACACGTTCCCGGTGATTCCGCCGTGCCCGCCTCTTCCACTCACTTTCCTGGATTACGTTCGTCGCGATATAACACCGCCGGGCAGCGTTGTAATTTTTGCCTGCAACTGGCGCGGTTGTTTTGCCGGGAAGTTGGCCGTTACGATGCAACTGCGAAACTTTTATGCCCCCGTAAACCCTTTATTCTTCATGCATTTTAAACGCTGGTGGCATTAGCCGCTTCGATGAACGACGCAACACCTTTGCTTCCGTAATAATAATTGTAATGGGCGAACGCTTTAATCGAGGAATGGTGTGGATGCAATGCTCGATGCAGAAACGCCACGTAGAAAGTGAATATAGTCCGTGCTTGAAGAGGCAAGTATGTACGTTTTAGATTATGTATCGAAAAATTTCGATTTATACTACTTGGCAGATATACTTTTGAAATAACTGCGAGGACCGTCTCTTCTGTCATAAGTCTTCCAAATGATCTGCACTTCAGTTTAAAAATCTTCGGTACTGAATACAGCTCGTGCTCGAGGAGCAAGAGTACACGATGAAAAAAGGAGAAAACGTTAAAACTTTCGGAACTACCATACTATCCTCAAAGAAACGAAACACTCCAGTCTTTCCCTCGCGAGCGAGACTTGAACCGGAAGGGAGCCACCCCCCGCCGCCGCCCTTTCTCGACGTCGCGATCGCAGAAAACGGGTATTCTTCCCCGTCGTCTGAGCTTTTTTTCATTCGGTCTCTCGTTCTTCCACGGCCAACGATATTCCGCGAGCTCGGTTTATATTGGCCCAACGCCATCGCGATCATACTTTCTCCACGCACGATTGCTGACCTTTCGAACATCTCCTGCTTGCCAATAAAAATCGGCGGCGCGTGGGCGGGCAAGCAACGCGATTTCCTGGGGTGCCTTGGTAACTTTTTGCTCGCGTTAACGAATCGGCTGGAATAAATTCGTTGTTACCGTCTGTGCTTGAAGGGTAGCCATGCCACTCTGATTTGTTTGCCGCGTCAACACAGGAACAAGTGAACTTCTTGCGTAAGTAAAACGGGTAGATGCGAGAAGACGTTTGTTATGGACAAAATTCAGATCTAAGGTTCCTGAGACATCCGAATTTGATACTGAAAACCAGATTTATCCAATTTCACTTATTTTCTATTTTCTGTCTACATAGGTACTTTTCTTTATCTTTTGGTATTAGAAAGGCATTTCGGGAAGAGAATGGTGAGTAATTTCGCTGATGCAAATGTGCTCAAGCGGCGTGCTATTTTTTCATCGTTGGCTACTCATCGGGAATTCATCGGAATCGTTTCACCAGATCGTAGACGTTCACCACGATCTTATCTTCCGCCATCGATTAATCATTCCCGTTCTCGTACAAGCACACATTTTTTCCGCGTCACGATTCGGACTCTCCCTTTCCAGTCCCCGTGCTTCTCTGCTCCTCTATCCGTACGTTCGACGCCGATTCGTTATCGCTTTTTCCACCGCCCCTCCCGCAGGAAACGCCGCTTTTTGGCGTATCTTTTTTTTACGAGGCAGAGTTATGGACGAACGCCGACTCCGCGGCAATTGTTTCGATAAATTGGAACGGCTGGCAACGCATCAGTTGGATTCGACCACGCAAAAAGGGAGATTACAATGTAAACATAATGTTCGCCGAGGCTTGAACGTTTTCTCTCGCGTGGGTGGGCAAAATGTACCGCTCCAGAAGCGGCTGTGATTTGTTACACTAGAAAGGCGTACATGGACCTCTGCAATTTCTAACAGAGCTTTTAGTTTGTTGCACCACTCCTTTTTTTCTCATCTCCATTTCTTTGGCTTGCAAGTAACGCGCAGGCAGAAATTTCAGCATATTTGACGGTCGAGGCAGTTGTAGCAAAAATCATCCTTACAAATTCCGATCAATGTTTCATCAGCGATCACGCTTTCAAATTTTAATGAAATATCCTGTGCACCACGAGTACAGCGAATGTACTACGGTTTCGTTAATCGACGGTTTGTCTGCAGAAGTTTGCTTCTGTCCTTTCGTTTCCCTTCCTGTGTGCTTTCACGTTAAACACATCTCGAGAGAAGCACTATTGGGGATCACGTGAGCAAGACGCGAATAGAAAAATCAATAAAAACAACTGTAAAACGATATCCTATTTGTACTATTTCATGTCGAGTTGTTTCGTTTCATTCTATTCCTTTTGCGTGTTCCGTTTCGTTTCTTTATGTCGAATACACTTTCAAGAAGATATACCCATCCTCCCGTTGTAGCTGACCATGCAGCAGAGTCAATAAAACTCCATACAATCCTCCGATTTTTCTATTTTATTTAGCGACATATAAAGCTTTTATATTGTTTGTGATTTTTGGATGCTGTTACATCCCCGGGAGAAAAAAAAATTCAGGGGAGAAGTGTGTATAACTTTATTGTTGAAGCTGCAGTACCTATTCATCACAGCTTTCTATATCTACGTATGACCGGTATAGTTTTCGAATAGTTTCACTTACTGGAGCCGCATATTTCACTTTTAAGTCAGTGAATAGTCGATCGAGCACGGCAGTGTACACCGTGAATGTAACGTTTACCATTCATCAGGCGTTTATTGATGTCACCGGCATCCAATGATTGATTGGAGACCGTAATGGGTTAATAATTAAATATGCAAATAATGAAGGGGTGGCGTTATTTGCGTTTAATTAGTATGCGGTTTTATATCATTACAATCATACCGTTATTTTGAATTCAGATTTCACGACGCGTAGCGAGAAAGCCGGAATAAATGAATTTAATAAATGAACCGCATTGGACACTAAGGAAAAATTGAACGTAAGCAATAGACATCTCTGCAAATTAAAGAGAAGACAATAGACTTTTTTGTTTAACACGCGAGGAATTTTTATTACAAGCTGGGAGCAAGCGTGTCCCCGAATGATTTTTCTATCATGGTTCTGTGAACTTCGTTTCCGTCGTGTGTCGAATCGTTTCGGCAAATCGAAACGCGACATCCGGCACTCGCGCGTTCACGCGACGGGGAGAGAAATTACAACATAAACGGAACGTTTGGCGAAGCGCAAACATTTATCGGTTAAACCGCATGCACGTTCAGTGTGCTTTGACGAAGCGTTATCTGCGGTCGTATGGAAACTTGTCGACAATCAACTCTGGCCCAGGCCGAATAACACCCTGTTATTATTCGATACGCAGGCGACAAGTAAATGCCGCGAAAGCTGAAATTACGTGTAATTGGATGGAGAACGGTGACGATCTTTGTGGCTGGTGTTTACTCGTTTTTGAAGTCGACAGACGAGTTTCATTCGTACGCCTCATCGAATTCACAAATCGCACAGGGAATTGCCGTATCTTCAAATGCACTATTTTCCTTTTTATCAGCTAGTTAAAGTCGCATCAATTTCTGGAGTAGAACATATGAATTTAATTCGATTCGTGTACCTAGGTTTACAAGTTCCGAAATGTCTTTTTATATTTTAGAGCTTTTAGTACCTTGCACACTTTTTGCAGGCTTTCAAATGATTCATCACGGTGTAATCCATGTTAGAGTGTAATGTGCGACATTCCACAAGATTCTTCGACTCCCTCGTCATCTGATTTTCCAACGAATCAAGGGACCGAAATCTTTTTGAATCTTGCTAGGGTTCGTAACAAGTGTCCAATATCCAGGAAAGTGATTCCTGAGGGTTGCGTCGCATGTTTGCCATTAAGCAGCACAGAATGATGCAATCAGATGCAGAATCAGTGGTGAATCGCCGCGAGCATACGGAGCAGAGCGTGGAATTATAACATAAACGTAACGTTTGGCCGCGTTCGGCGAGGAATGCATTGCGAGGAAGGGCCATCGGTGGCTTGCCGGAAATGTACAGATAGTGAACTCGACTCACGTCCGGAATGCTGTAACCAGGCGTCGTAACACGCGGTTCACTCGTAATTGTAATCCTGGCCTCGTCCTCGGCCTTGCCCGCGCATTGTTCACCCTTCGAACGAGCGATCCAAGACACGCTGAATTCAGATGAACCTTTGCGTTACATTCTCCAAATAGCGCGGAATCAACGCTAGAAATTTTGAGTTCCACGTGTGGGTCACTTTGGTCTCCTTCCAATTCTGAGAGGAGAAGTTTGCTGCGCCATTTAGCTCTTGATCAATTTCAGTTGATAAGAACTTAGGGGTATCAGAGGTTTCTCAGATGGGAGGATTAATTCTGTTCGCTTCATTCATTTAGAGATTTGTAGTATCTATGCTGCGGAGCATTTCAAAAGCTCCAGTTCAGCTCCTTAGAAGGTACTTCTGGGTAATTAGTAGCAGGTAGTCAGCCAAAATCTCGCCCCCTTGATGTCAATTACCTGACCTGTTACTGGTACTCGTTTAACTTTGATGAGGATTCTTGCAGGCAAGGTGTGTCTTCCCCTTTAAATTGTCCTTGCACGAGAAGTGGAAAAGGGTAGTTATGGGGGGTTCTGGATATCATTTATTCGATCGAACAAGGGTGTACTCGTAAATTCGTGGAAAATGCATGCTACTGATACAAAGATGGGTGATGGAGGACAAAAAGCTAGTCGCTCGGCTTATGGGTTTTGTTATGCACGCGTCCCTTCCACGGTAGAGTGTGAAGTTCTGACAACCATTAATTTCCAGCAACTCGGTTTTGCTCCTTCCTGTCAGTTTTGAGCCATCGCCGACGATATATTACCTTTTTTTCCACCGGCCTGCACGCTGACGTCCGATGCATACGCTCTTTTCCGCTCGCTAATTAATTGATACTGATATTCTCGTCCATCGATGTAACTCGACGACCGTACGAGTCTGGCTTTTAATTAAAATTTTCAGTACACCGGCCGATGGAATTCTTTGCCGTCCCCGCGTTGCTTGTTTGCGGCAAATTGAATTCCGTGTATCGACTGTACTCCGCCAAGTATGGAATACTTAATCGTAATTTATGAGCAGGGAATATCGTTCGTTCCCGGTTATTCAGATTTTTGCAATTCCAGTGGGACCATTCGACGAATACATGCAGCAATGTGTGCAGTACATTTAATTAAGTAATTCCTGCCTGAGCTCCAACAATAAATTTATAGGTATCTTATAAAAGTGAATAAAATAGAGGCAAAGTTGAGAATGGCCTGGAAATTTGAGAATGGTTATAAGTGTATCGAGAAGATGGATGGTTATGTGATGTTTGCCTATCTGAAGCTGATAAAGTCCTTCGTGTACCATATTAGAGATTTCCTTGCAGTCAGGAACTTCCTGCTTGTCTTCTTTTTTTTTATTGAAATACTTATAGAGTATGAAAGAACGTAATGCATCGAGATTGTCATAGAATGATCATCTGGATGAAAATATTTGACACGAGAGCTAGGAGAGTGGCGTTATTGCCTGCGGTATAAATTTTATTAATATGTAAAATTATGCAATGGCATAGTTTGTGTACTTTTTTCTCTCGCGAAATTAATTTGCAATTCCACGAGCGCAGCGTATGCCGCATGTTCCTTAATACAGCAGCTTCGTTGACTTTCGACCATTGCCATAGTATCGACTGAGTTATAGCTACCATTGTCCCCAGACAATAATAACAATTTCATACGGTTAGATAGTTGGACAGTTTACACAGGTAGATGCCCGTTTATTACCATGCGGCTGCCAACCTAGTTTCTCCCGCCGTTGGTAAATATATTCAAAGTTACTCAATCAACAACTGCATGTAGCAGGCTATTAATGAAATTAGATAGGATTGTATACAAGTGATTGTTACCCAAATACAGTTGAAATAATGGGGCACTGTAATTAGCGTTTACAAATTTATCTTGCGCTAAAATTAGACAGACGAATGTTTCGATTGAATCATTAAAGGTTAAGTTACAAACGTGTCTTTTATTTGTGTTATCTGATCACAGTTTTAATTAACTCTTGGTAGATTTTGAAAATGTAGAAAAGTGCGTTTATAGTTACAAATTTAATACCACTCACAACGAATTTCGTTTCTTGTGCACGAAAAGGAGTTTTTTATCACGTGTAGGTACCTTTCAATTTCTCTGTCAACGTCATTTCCACGCAGCTCAAAGCATAGCGTTAATTTTTATTCGCTTGACACGCCTTGCACGTATCCCAGATTCAGATTTGCGACGGATAATTTTCTACCGCGACGCAGTTGCTCGCTAAAACGAAGGGGTTCCTTAAGGCTGCCATAGAAACACCAGGGATCAAACAAAAGTTTCTGCTTAGCGAAATCGTCCTTATGCAAATCCTGGGGAGCTTACACGTGAACTTGAATGTAAACTCCAGGCGGAGGTGCATTAACTCGTGAAGTTATGTCTGTGCCTCGTTGTCGCTCCATACTTTCTGTACTTTTTTCGCGCATGCAGCCAACTTCTCTTTAAAGAACAAGCAGACCAAAGTGGAGAACCTTTTTAAACCCCCATTTGCCCTGTATCAAATAATGAAGAAAACATTTAGCCAATCTGAACCGAGGAAACGAAGATACCTTTTATACACCGCTCGGATCTTCCCCGATCTGTTCCACGTAGGCCCAGAATGCGTGTTCATTTGGATCTGCACAGGCCCTCTCAACCCTCGACACTTTAGTGCGCTATCGTGTTCATCCCCCACTGCTTTTACGATCTCACTCCATTTCTTCCAGCCGCTGTACAGGCACGTCCGCGAAATGGTCCCAAGGAGCATCCGGTAGTTAACGCTGCGGTGAGCATAAATAACGGGCCCGTCCAAGCGCGTAACTTCCCAACGACGACTCGGCCCGCTTGTCTTTAGGGCGCGTGCAAAGTCGAAATTAATTCATTTCGCGCCCTAGTTGCTCGGCCATCGTACACGAATAACGGCACTCATTTGTGGCCTCGTCATCCATATTCATTCTCTTCCGCTATCGTCGCTCGCCACCGTACATCCTTGGCTCGAGCATATTGCCCCACTTAAAACGTTCTCACGTACGTGGGGCCGAGCCCGTCGATGCATACAGGGTGCGATCATTTGGCAAAAGTTGGACCGCCTGCTTGTGCAGGGTCAGTGGCGGGATTGATACGGCTTTCTACGAAAGGGGAACTTCGAGTGAACAAGGACAATTTTGGGCGATATAACGCTCATCGTCAGTTAGACACCCTCAATAATTTTCATAGTTAAATTTCAATATTTCTGGTAAACGATGCAGAGTTGGAATTTTACTATCTTTTTTACGAGACGCCTGTGTGTTTTCACAGGAGCCACGACTCGCGCAGGATTTGCTAGCCTTAATGTCTGCTGCAGGGAACACCCCCTTTTGTTTTTACCTTCTATCGAGTTTCCATTTCCGCGGCAGGGATTGGTTCTTGGCCTTCTTTGTAAAATTTAATTTATATCCCCGAGGGAGGAGGGCCCGCCACGATCTCACGACCGTTTCAAGGGGGAAAACCTTCCTTTGCAACCGCGAATCCAATTCCTTCCCCTGAAACGGACTTAATAGATCGTGCTCTTATGTAATATTCCGGCTATCGTTTTTACCGTTATTCCCAATAACACCGGGAATTACGAGTCGACGACACGATCCACGGAGCCGCGACTCTTCTGGGCCAATAACGAAGCTTTAATGCACCGACAACGTTATTTATTGTACCCCCGCGTTTTTTTTTTTGCCCTGTTGCATTGCCGGCTACAGACATGATTTATCGATCTGTTTCCTCTTGGACGGTCTTACGAGTGAAATTCGAAGGACCTTGTTATCCTTCCTTTTGATTTCCTCCTTTCTATTATCCACGCAAATGAGAAATTGTTGTGTATAAACGATGCTTCGGTAAAACACAACTAAAACGTAATAAATTATCCTTCCATGTGAAATTCAACTTAGGGGCTTATTAGCTTATTATCGCTGAGACCTGAGCGACGAGGTCCGCCGAGGATTTACCCGTTGCGTTCACAGAAAATCATTTCCACCAGAGATCACACGATTTCTCGCCATTATACACGCGCTGCATAAGAACGACAGCAGCGATCCGTAGAATGAAGATAGAGTAGCGAGGCAGCCGAAGGTTCAATACCGTATGCATTCATGCCGCTGCAATTGACGCACTCGGGACGCGACGGGTATGCACAACCGTGTCTTGTTAAAGCTTGCAATGCGATCTGGACGGGCGGTTCATTAAACGCTTTATTGTTCCAGCGTGATGCTCAGAGAAAGAACGTATTGATAGATATTGTGCAGGTGGCTTCGAGGTTTGGTTTGCGCGTGCATAGAGTCAGCAACGAGGCGGGACGTTAATGTATAGCGACGTGTCAGAGCGTCTAAACCTTCTCCTTCGCGTGAAAAGGTGAAGCTAAATCTAGACCTATATCTGCATTCCTTTCATCGTGAATTGCACTGGATAAACTGAGGAATCGTAGCGATTTCCGGGGGGAAAGACTCTTGTGCAAGGACAAATTAAATTAAATCTTAAGCTGCGAATGGTGAAGCTTGTCTGGCGGGACGTTAGATCTAACTGTGCACTGATATCTAATTGATCTTTCATACATTTGTGTAAACTGTGAAATGAAGGTCAAAGAGTTGTAGATTTTTAATAAAATTCAATACATTAAAGTCACTCTTGGAATTGAGTCGAGTTTATTTTGACTTTCAACTTTCTATCCGAGAGATGGTATAATCTCACAGTCGTTGGAAAGTTCTGAAATGACAGAGCCTAGCATTTGGAAATCGTTGGAATAATTTGGAGAGCATCGGTAATTCGTCCGCGTCGAAATACTCCATTGATGGTCGCGGAACGTGTCGGATCAGACCGAAATTACGGAAGGCTTGTATCTCGAACTATCCATAAACGATAATAACAATTTCGGACGATCATACAGCCGAACAGTTTACGCAGCTACTGGCTCCTGCATTATGCACTCAATCAGCAACCCAGTTCCCGCCGCTTTCGGTAAATATATCAAGGCTAACTCGATCAGTGTACATATACATTCGCTGAGCTACTGGAAATTTTGGTCATAATGGAAATGGCTACACCTAGATTACTTAGGTGGGTGGAAGACGGCGGGGGTGAGAGATGATAATTCGTGATCAGTCTCGACAGAATTTCCAGTTGAACTTGGCGCCCACAAATTATACCAAAATCAAGCAACCTATTAATCTGGCATTCGCGCTCGAACTACCATACTCATGCAAACGCAAATAGTTAGCTTAAATAATGGAATTGATAGAGGAAAACAGAGATAGGTATGTAAAAAAAGGCAGTGTAGTAAATCAAAGCGAATACTTGAGGGGACCCTTCGGTCAAGACATTCGAAAAATAAGTAATTTTTATGAATTTTTTACAAAAGAGATCATAACAAATGCTGCAAAATTAGTTAGGTTATAAAAAAATGTTTATTTCATATTTTGGGACTTGATGTATTTACTAGGTGGCGCTTAGTGTTAGTGCAGCGTTGCCAAAAAGAGATGCCTAAACGGTAACCCATGATTAAATAATTCTGCGAAAATAGAAGCACGTATCAACAACTAAAATACTCTAAACTTCCAAACCTTTTTCAACTATTATGCATCCATTAATCCCAGCAACGGCGCATCTAATAGCACGAAACATGATTCTTCTCTTTACCACGTTTCATTACGAAGCACAACCGGAATAGTCGCAGAGAATCCCCCCAGTACATACACGTACCGAGTAAACTGACCAAACGCACCGAGCCACGCGTATCCCTTGTTAAAAGTTATCGGAACTCCTATCGGAAGTGGAATTAGCGCTACACAGTTAGTCCGTCGGCCGTTAGTGAACAACGATCCCCACGGATAATACTCCTCGCCAGCCGAAGTCGCCGGAAGAGTACGCAGAAGAGTGGAAAAAAACGAGCGAAACGTATGATGGTTGATCCACCTGAAGAACACCCGGAGCAATCTCGACGTGGGTTCATTAAAGGCCTCATTGTTCGCCGTAGACAGGGGAAAAGGGTAGGGGTGGAAGCGCGGGGGCCCGCATTCTAGTGACAAAAATGCGGTTGTGTTGGGTTTAGGAGGGGGGCACAATAGTAAAACGAGAGGGTGGCGAGGGGTTGGAGTCCCGTCGCCCGGAGGTCGAAAGAGGGAATAGAAACGAATCGGTGGGTATTGGCGATATCGGGCGTGGCGCACGCATTGTCTGGCTGCTCCTGGCTGTGCGAGCTCATCCTATTACGCATCTGATGTCAGGACAAAGGCACTAGTCGGAAAGGGGAAACTGCATGCACGCCGAGGACCATCTCCATTTTCTGTTTAGCCAGACGGGAGTGAGCACACCGAGCCGTCCGCGGATTATGAAAATATTGCTGGAACATCGAGCGAGAGACCAGGTTGCGTTTAACCTCCGACGTCTGCCACGGATTATTTCGACATCGTCGTGGCTGATAGTAGCACGGCGAAGACCTTCCAGATTCCATTTATGCTTTGAAAATGCCACCCATTGTTCGGGGCGTGTATTGAAGGGCGCTGTAAAACGCGGCCGACATTCCTGCTCTTTTTCACTGATTTCCACGTTTGCATCGCGCATACGAGTGGAAAATTGTTGCGCAAACGAACGTTGAGCGTCGCTATATGACGAGGCTTGCGCATTTTTTTCTTTTTGGCACTCGCAAGTAGACTGCCTCTATTGCGAACCGAAGTGATGGAGCACGGATGGGGAGTTGCGACGGGGATGGGGATGAATTTGTTGAATATGGAGTTTGTCGAGTTGCGTGGGTGTAGATAGAGTTGAATAGAGTTCGAGGGAGATCAAACTTCTTCGAGATACACAGAAGAAAGAGTACGCGCATCTTCGGTGTTGGATCTGTGCCGGGGTTCGCTGATAACATCGAAGCGAGTATTCTTTAATTCTGTTTCCCGTCTCCAAGCCAAAGAGGAATTTCGCAGAAACAGGGCTCGGAAGTTCGGACGAAACTACCGTAGTGCAACAGCAGCAATGAACAATACATTACGAAGAAAACATTTCTCTTGGAATAGCTATTTTCATTACTTCCACGTCAGCTTGAGTCGACACCCAAATTGGTTAGCCAGAAGTCACCGAAAACGCGGGGCTCACCCCCTGGCATACCACCCTACTGGAATGACGCTCCTCGAGTGTAGTGATGTGAGACACGTACACCACTGACAAATTTCGATCCTTCATTCCAAGGGGCAATCGTTTCCAACGTTCCTCTTTCGAGGGACTCCTGCATCTGAGAATGTTCAGGACTTCGTTAGATGGAAATAGCCAAGTGCTCTAAGAAATCAAGCGTCCTTTTATTTAACATAAAGATTCCATGTTAAAACGCTGCCCAGATGCAGACACCTAGACTTTCAAGGAATTCATTCAGAGTTTGCCTCTGAAGCACCAAATATTCACACGTCTGACCAATCATTGGTCTGCACTACTAGCCAAGGAACTCAATTATTCGGACTTCACCTCTGTAGCACCTATATTCACACGCCTGACCAGCATTGATCTTCACTACTAGTCAACCATATACGAAACTTGTATACGTGTGGTCATTGTGTTTACGAGACACTGAGCTTTTACTAAAAAAACTTTCACGATTTATACTCACACCGTATGAAGATAATATCCACCCACCTCGAAGAAAGCTTTCAAGATCAGTGTATCGTAAGGCAGTGATACATCCTGCAAGCGTGAATCCAGCGGCCAGCCGCGGGCTGCAGTTTTCCAGAGGGCTGAGCAAGAAACGGCAGGGCGCGTGTCCGGTTTATATTCGCTCCAACCGCCGCGGTCTGTCACGTCGATCAACTTCATTCGCTCGCGACAACTGTCCTCGACAGGCTACAATGAAATCCGGTCGAGAAATAAACGGTGTGTCGATGTCCAGCGTCGCGTTTCGGTACGCGCTCACTTCCTGTATCGCGTTACTGATTTGCGGTTCGCTTTAATTAACGAGCCTGGAATTTCATTATGGCCGAACTCTTGCATGCAGAAATCGCGTTGGCCCGCGGTCACGGTTAAACAGGATGCGCTTTGCTTCGCAACGAACGTGTTATTTTCCATGCCACGTGGTCGTGACATTACGGATAAGTCTTTGGAATGGTTTTTATTTAGGTATCACAGTAAAATTAAATCTTGAAGTATTGTGAATTAGAATCGTCTGAAGTGGTTGGGTCACACAGAGCAGAGTTTAGAGAAGTATGAGTCACTCTCGGTGGTGCAAAGGCTATGGCGACTGATGTGTAAGATTTGCACCTCTGCAGGACAAGCGTTTCTCTTACTCTCGCAATAAAAGATCATTGCTCTGGCGAGGAGCGAAATAAAAAATCTTCCCCTCGCCGTGGCACAGAAAATCGAGTTCCGCGGGGCGGCAACTTCCCGAAACGAAGTAATCGTCGGTGATATTTCGAGCGTTTCAGCGCTACTCCAGTAAAAGTGTTTTGTCGCTGAATATTTCAGCCAGCCCCCGACGACCGCCTCTTTGAACTATCTCCGCTGCAGAAAGACCGCCGCGCTTTTTGTCGACATAGTAGATTTCCGTGTAACGCGCCTTCGGTATCCTTCCGCGCCGCCTTTTCCCACCCCCTCCTCACCCCTCGCCCCGGCCACCCCCGGCACAACGAATCCGGCCACTGTAGGTAGAGCTTAACTTAAAAGGTCCACCGTATCCGAAACGAGCCCATTCGCGCAGGTGTATCCACTTAGTCCGGCGAAAAGGAGATCAGGAGCTTAACAGCTACCTCGAGGTTTTCGCCATCAGTTTATCCCTTCGCGTGTGCCGGTTCACATGTGTGCCCGCCTGTGCCCGTGTATTGGGAGGTATATCTGCTTCCTTGATTCTTTGTACACCCTCTGTTTGCTCGTGCAGGCACGGGTGCCCGTGTGTTCGAGTCTATAGACAACCAGCGCGTTGCACATTTCTTTGTTTGTGCACCTTTATACCGGACGAAATAAAGAAATTACAGGGTTCCTCGCCGCGGAAGCTCGGCCAGCATTTTCGTCCGTCCATGTTAATGATAATCGAGCGAAGAGGCTGTTACTTGCATCCGGAACAATTCCTTTCTGTCATTATATGCTGCTCATGCTGTATTTTTGCACACGCGTTCGTATGCCCCAAAGCATCTTCCTGTCCCCGTTTCCCTATATGCGCTGCCGGTGTATTGGTTTATCCGTATTTTTGTATGAATGCATTTCTGTTTACCTGACAGAGCTCATAACGTGCCCGCCTATATTCGCCCGCATTTCCCTGCGAGTGCGCGCGGGCTCGCACGTGAAGCCGGTCTCTGTGTGGATTCATCTGCAGCCACAACGTCGGCGTGCATATTCGCGTGCTTGTATACTGAGTGGGTCATTGTAAATTGGCCTTTTGTAGTGACCCTTTGTTCTTGATCCTGCGAGAAGGTATTTACAGAAAAATTGCTTAGTTCGTGGTGTCTGGTCGGTGAGTGTACTACTTCCCTTGAACCTGAAGCTTTCTCAGCTTGCCTTTCCGTTTGAGAGACGCGCAATGTATTTTCGACTTCGCCGCAAAATAGGTAGAAATAGACTAGTAAGGGTAGTTCCATAGCAGCCTCGATTATCCTGTTATCTATGTTTCAACTATGATCACGTAATAATTACTTGCACCCGCTGAAGACAGTTGCAAAGTCACTTTGGTGACATGCACATAAAGAAACTGGAAATAATTCTGGAATTGTGATTACTCTGAACGTTTCAGTTAAATCGTGAAATATTTCTGAACTGTATAAATCTATCGCACGTTTTGTGCTCGGACAAAGAGCCCGCGCCACCGGTTTAGTCGACAGCAAATCTTTTTCTCTTTGACTGAAAAGGTTCCCATAGAGAGCTAGTGTAACGAAACGATTGCTGCAGGCTCCAATTCACGACGGCTCACCCTGTATACGCCAGCAGCAGTCCATTCGGGTTCTATGTAGGTGCGTTCCCGACGTATTGCTGTTTGCATTCGCCTGTGTGGGAGCCGGTTTATCCGATGGGTCCACGCGTGTGTCCGAGCGGAGCGCCATTATTTGTACGTCCAAATCCCTCAGAAACACCTCCGCCTTCACCTTCGATAACACTATTTCACTCTCTGGCAAGTCTCTTCCTCCCGCAGGAGAACGGTGTCTCATGTAGAATCTAATTCTGAGGGGGCCCCTTCCGCTCGCCCGTCCCCAGACCCTGCTTAAGGGAAACTTTTTAAGTGAAAAGCTCGTGCTCTTTTCTCTGCAGACATGGCCGACGCTCTCCTCTCAGGTGCGAGATGAGACCTGCATCCGCCTTTCAGCCTCGGTATTCGTTCTGGATTTTTAAGAATTACCGAAACGTGCCCTGGTATTCCTGCCTCGCGCGACCTCCGCCAAGCGCCCACGCTAATTTTTTGACGAGATAAGAGTGGATTGTGAGTTCCACTCGCGTCTGGCTTAAGGGGTTAATCTACTTCGGTCCGCAGGCATTTCACGCCCCCCAAACCTGCCTTACATTTCAATTTACACCTCCGAACAGTGCTCGTACATTTTCAGCGAATTCTTCTAGCTGTTGTTAGCGGAGTTTGACGAGGCGAGGACGAATCCTCAATGCCCTGATCCTCGACGGCAGAAAGGGAATTGTTCGTTTCACTGTCATCCGCTCGCTTTAATAGGGACACGAGTCGTGCAGAATGCAAAGACCCTGCTCCCGCTGCAATTTCTTCGAAAACGTCTTTCACGGGATCCTTCCTTGCCGGGCGCGAAGTCTGGGAACGTCTGCCGCGCGAGCGCAACACGGCATAAATCCCGCGATGAGAAATAATTTAACGTAGCTGCTACAATATCATCTGACGCGCCATGGTACGATGCCACCGCCTCATATATCCCTGACGTTTATACGTCTCGCAAAATAAAAGGTGAAAATATTATTCAGCCGGCCCCTTCGCCTCTCCCCCGCCTCGACCTCGGCTAACAGAGACGCTACCTGGCAGGAAACGCATTACCTTCGCAGCTTTACGACTTTCCTGAAAAGTGTCGCGTAACTGTCCCATAAAAGTTACGGGGGAGGGAAGGGGCCCGGTTGTCATACACCGTGAAATTGGTGGAGTTTCAAAAAGGCTGTTACGGGTATCGGTGTCGCGCTAGACGCTACGCGCAATTTGTCGCGGACCCAACGATCAATTTAGGGATGCAATGGACCGGGGAAAAAATTACGCCCACCGACACCCCGCGTTCCTCTTCGTACGTTCACGGACACGTGCGCGCGGGACTACGGATGCTCGCGAATAACGAAACGTTGCTCGAATTTTCACGACCGTTCCGCTTCGTTATCGACGTCCCTAGAGTAGTTTGATAACGACCTGAAACATAAGCGGACAGATCGATGACCCATGTTCAACCGTCCCCTTGCTCAGCGGAAGAACGTTGCGATTTCAGTACACCTCTATTCGGTAGAAAAGCAGACAGCTGTGGGTTAAAACCTGGAAGGCAAGCTTTCGATGTGCGCGTGTCGCTCGGAACAACAGAGCTTTATGTCCCCGTCTAATGGCATCTGATAAACTTGGACCATCCATCGGGTGCGGCGCACTTATTAAATTACCCGTCTCGATCCTTTACGACACGGGCTTTGGTTGGCTTGTTCCATCGCGAGGTTGGTCGTTCCGCGGCCTCGAATGGGCGCCATCAAACAGCTCGGCGTATTACGCGGGGGCCAAGCCCGGTAGCTTTGAATTTACGAACGCACGTGTGGCGGGGCGGGGGTGGATCTCGCAGGGCCGTGTTCGCCGTATAAGTCTGCCGTCTTGCTTGCCAGCAGGCCTGGCTGCGCTGGAAACTTGGGAATTTACGGGGAAAACATGTCCCCGCGCCCGAGAAAGTACGCCAATTCATAAACGAAAGATAACTGGAGAGCTGTGCGTGGGCCGACCGCGGGGGGATGAAAGAGAATGGTGAAGTTGAGGCTGGAACGTCGCTGGGAAACTCCATAGACGCGTTTTACTCCATGAACACCGGCGTCTGAGGGGCTTGGGCAAGAGAGGGGCGTGTGGAGGGGGCTACACCGACGTTATCATGGGGATCAAGGGTTCACCTGGGTATTGAAACGCCGCTCCGTAACAATGGACGATCTACGATCCCTCCGACCGTGGAGATCCCGCCACCCTTAACTTCGCCTTATGCTCTCTAGCTCTCTCTCTCTCTCCTCTATTGCTCCCTTGCTCTCTTTATCCCGCTGCCTTTATTCCCATCGAGGAAAAGTTTTCCTATCTATGACCGCCCTCCCCCCCCCCCCCCCCTCGAAGCCAGCTCGCCTGTTAAGGAGCGGCCGATCTTGCGAGCATCCTCCTTGAATTCGATAAATTTTATAGGCGGACTTTGGACGAGGAGGCCTCTCCTCTTTTCAGCGAAGTGCTTCAGCCTTTTCGCCGGTAGGAATCGTTCGGTAAATTTTTGTTCGATCTTGCCTCGTTATCTGTCACAGATCGATCAGAACGAGTCGGGCTGGCCACGTCTATTCAATTATTAATTGATAATTAGCGTGGCCGCTATCGGTTCTCGAGTCGATCGATCGACGCGAACGTTATTCGCTACGGGCATAATAGGACCTCCGTGGATGGAGCCATTCGAGGAGACGATATACAGCTGAAAACTTGGAATAGGAAGAAGTTGCGCTCTTAATGGTTCCGATGCAAGCCATCCCGGCTGAAACCGTTTTGTTTATGGCAGTTGTTTCTTGGGCGGATCCACTGCGAGCGACCTTACGTAGAGTTTCTGCACACGCTTTCCAAAGGTTTCAAATATTTTCGTTGGTTCTCGCATTTCGTGACATCTCTCTGTGTTACGTAATCCACCTCGTTTCACATAGTTTCGCTTATGTTATTTATAGTTGCGAAGTGGCTCGAGCAGTTAACCGATTAAAAATCAACTGCTTAATTATCTCATTCGGTAGGGCGTTTAATCCTGCAACGCGATGCGGTCTAGTTGAGGCAACTTCGTTGCGGGAGTTTCAGTTCTTGCCCCGGAAATTTATACCGGAATCCTTCCTAATTGCAAGTTCACGGTGCAATAATTTCCTTTAACTCCTTGGCCCCTGATGTATCCTTGATGCCACAAGATATACTTCATCTCGGTGTGTTTACTTCGTCGTTTGTAGAACACTCTGTCTAATCTAGTTCAGACCATTTTAAGGAATATCTTGACGAATGGAGCTCCCATTAATAATTTTCGTAAACTCAGAAGCGGACTGGTACCAGCGAAGGATCACGGAGCATTAAAGTTTTATCTACTCCATTCGAGCCGCTGGTGCTTTATCAATGGAATGCTTAAATTGCCATTTCTCTTCATTCAAATATTACGTCCCACCTTTTCTCCGCCCGATCGTATGACCAAGAGCTTGCTTAAATATTTCGCGGAGAATGAGCCAGCCTAAATAAAGCCGGGTCGGCGTAACCATTACTCACAATTAGATCCAGTTTTTCAATTAAGACCTAAGCCAGGCCTCGGTTTTAGCTCATAAATATGTATACGCTAAAGGGAGGTTTTTATTTCAGGCTCTGCCAGCCGGTAGCTCGGAACTTAATTGCAAAACCCACCCTTCTTCGGCTAAGAAACGGTGCCTCCCTCGCCTTCAGTTAGTAAATCACTTTACACCTCCGTAGATGATACGCGTTCCTACCAAGATTTCTTAATCGCGCATGCTCTTTTAATTAAACGAAATCCTGCTTCTCCCAAAAAATCCATAGATCTATTTTCACATGTCCGATGTAAATTGAAGTTCCACATTCCTTTGGAGATCCACCCATTAGCCGATTGGACCTAGTGCTTCATTTATTCCGTCACAAGTTATATTAAAAATTGAAGTTTAATCCCAACATCACACACTCTTCTTTCGCGGAATTCCGTGGACACTAATGGGGACAAGTTCGCCTTTAATCGAATAGAATCGAGCTATAATTTCGTTAATTACACCGCGACGAATCTGTTACGTACACCGCCGAACGCAGCCACGGTCATAAATTTGGCTTCACCGGCCATTAGAACCGCTTCGTTCTAGCAACAAGGAATTAATTGCTTCAGAGCCTGAGCTATTAATAGCCGATTTGATTTAACCTTCATTCACTATTAATCGAGTAGTCGACGGACAGTCGACCGTACATCCTGCACAGAGCACGTCACGTGTGCTGAATAGAGCCAGAGGGAACGGTAGAAACGAAAATGCCAGCGATGATCGAAATGTTTCGGTGGTAGATGACAGAGTTATTCGATCATTCCATGCCGACGATCAGTGAAACAAGAGTCGACGAAGCCTCGAAAAATCTCCTGGTTTCAATAAACCGGGGGCTAAATATTTTTCAATCGGGAAACAATGCCACGCCGGGCAGATCAATTGAAATATTGGCTAATATTCCCGCGCAGCTTTGAATGACAGGGGATCGAACGCATCATGGAGAGAGGCTTTCGCGGGCCTGCAGCTGAGAATTTCATTAGGAAAGCCTTGTTGCTCGATCGGGGGGAGAAACAGTACTTCGCCCTAGCCCCGGCGAATCACTTTGCAGCATCGTGCGCCGAGTATTCCCGGCTATCGATACTCGTAAACACCGCGCAAGACGTAGTTTCGTCTGTAAACTTGGCCGTCGACGCGGTATGGCTCGATTCCCAGAGATAGTTTGTGTTGCACCGACTACCCGTCCGTGCTCCTGGCAGCTTCAGATACGATCTTTGAACACGCGACATTGTTGACTTCCATAAAACTTCGATTACAGGCGATGTAATCGATATCGAAGCGTTACACCAGGTCCCCTTTCCATCCCTGTTCATGTCGGCCGCCAATCAATTCGCCGGCCAGCAATTTCGTGCCTCGATGAAATTCATCAGATAAATTCGAGCGTTGACCACCTTCTAAGACACTGCGACTTGGTTTTCGAGTACCTACAATTGCTCTGTGTACGATGTTCTCGCCTGACGTGAAACGAGGGGCGTCCGGAGATATTTTCCAGGAGGGGGAGGGCAACTTTGGGATGATGGTCAAGAAAAATATACTCTTCTTGCTTTTTTAAACCCATTTTATAGTGCCAATTTAATTAAAAATTTAAAACCGAAATTTAAAAATATTCCCTATTTTAGTATAAACGTAATAAAGATGAGTTTGAAAAATAAGCGAACCCCCATGAGTGGAATATCAGCAACGACAGCTAAAAAGATTCGTAGTCGAGGACTTGTGAAGCGTAATAGCCACGGGTTTCACAGATGAGTCTACATATTTGAATCGGTGGAGACCCGCTGAGGGAATGTTGACACAGGATTTTTCATCATCTGGAAATTCAACGCGGAATTGTTTTATTCGGGGGGAAACCTGGGCGCAGAGCGGTGTTCGGTGAGATTGTCTTAATTTCCTTCGTACATTACCGCCGACTCATTGTTTCCGCAATAACCACGCGAAATTCGCCCGGCTTGATAAGAGGCATTCTTATCTGAAGTAGCCCCAGCGCCATTTTCCTGGAAGAAGCTACAGCTACCCAGCTGTCCTACGAGAGGATATAAATCCTCGACAATGTACCACGCCAGAAATGGCGGCCGCGGACCGTTCTCTTCAACGGCAGACAATCGTGCTTCTTTCATCTAAATGCATGTGTCAGCGTTCAGGGGCTATCGATCCAGGAAGGGAATAAGATCTAAACTGGGATCTCTCTGCTAGTGCCGTGGCATCGATGACGCGTCCTTTTCAGTTCTATCCCGAATTGAATTATAACTTCTCGTCCATCCTGGCTCCCATCAAGTTTTCCATCGAGACGCGTCAAAACCAGGAAGAATAGGCGTCGCCTGCCAACTATGGAACGCGTCCTCGTGTTCCCACCCATAAATCACAACCCTTTCACTATTTTCGCCCTGCGAACAGACCTATCAGAGGCACGAGCTGGGCAGCGGAACTTAAAACAATTCATAGGGCTATGAATATTGATCCTAGGATCAGCCACGAATTAATTTCGGATCGCAACAGCCTTCTATCGGTGCTGGAACGAAGTCAGTCCCATGCTGATTTATGGACTGCTCGATAACGTTGCGAGATTGTAATGCATTCGAACGCTGAGAATAATCAATTTCGGATGTTGGAATTGGAGGACTGCTATTAAAAAAAAAAGGATCTTCATTTTCCGAGCGCCACGTTGTCGTATCTTCTCCTTCTTATTTATCTTCGCGACGGGGATACTATATAAACCCCAAGTTAACACCACTTCACGCAGAAAGCAGTAAAATTCAAAGCAACTACTATCTTAAAATTCACGCTTGCAACTCAATCATCGAGTGTTCTGGAAGTCTGGGGAATAACGCTCGGCAGTACCATCGATCGGACGACGTAGCGGAGCAGGTCCGTTTCATGGAAGAAGCACGCAGAAAGCGTACATCCTGCGGCGTCCACCGAATTACGAAGAGGAGAACGACGCATAGGTTTCTCGATCAGGGAGTATCGATACCGGGCTGTCTGCCATTTGCGCCAGAGGTGAGGGGCAGATAGCGTCGTTCCAGCGATAAATAAAGAGCCAGGGGAGGAAAGCAGTCGACGGAAGAGAGGAAAAAGAAGGGGGGGGGGCATCGGCTCGGCCCGAAAGAAACAGAGAGAGGTAATCGATGAGGATGCGGGCGTCGTGTCGGTTCCCATCGATCCCGTCTGCAAGGTAAATCCTTCTGTTTAAAGCGAATCCTTTCGAGACGCTGCTGAAGCTCGGCGAACCTGCGGCTTCGAGGGAACAAGCAAAGAACGAGGTTCGAGGAAAAATCGAGGGAAACAATCGCGAGCCCCAGCCGCGCCGGCTGCGAAACCGTCTAAGGAACAACGATCCAAGGATCACCGCGCCCACCGTCTGGAGGGGTTAATCGGGCTTTAGGTGATTGCGCCAGCCACTGTGTCGCGCCGTTCGCGGATGAGGGAGGGTTTATTGAAAAGGACGGCGGCGGGACTTTATAGCGATTGATCAGAAGGCCCGGAGGATCAGCGGGCGTCGTGTCGAGCGGGGTGAATTGGGCGGGCCCTGGTGCACCGACACGGTTCGTTTAGACGCGAAATGGACTTCCAAAGTTGACACTCTGCCGGCTTTACGACATGATCGCCCCTTGACTGATCTATGGCGGCGCTGTCGCTCGTAAACCTTCGTTGGAACGCGAAAGGCGTTTTATTGGGAGCTTTAAACACCGGGGTAATGCCAGCCGAAGTTTAGCATTATTCGGGGGTAACAGTCTCCGTTGGACGTGCCTCGGTAATCGAGCGTTGCTGGATCGAAGTCACAGGAGAACAGGGTGGACCTGATCATGAATTACGAAACGACGTGAACTTAAATGTCTAGTGGAATACATAGGGAAGCACGGTTCCGCTGAATCGGGAATGATGGAGAGCGTGCGGCGCAAAGGAGACAATCATTAACAGAGTCTTTCGTGGGGGACTCAGCGTTTCCAGCTGCACGCGGGACACCCGGAACGAAGATAAATTACTCTGCGACTCTTGAAGCTGCCTATAAGGTGATATCCGTCTAATCTTGAAAAACACTTAAGGCCGAGGGAAACGGATTATTCAAATCCCGACGATGCCTCGGCTCGAACACGCTGGATGGCAAACTCATTTGAGAAGTGCTAGTGGCGGGGGCGGAGGGGTGGCGGTAAGGAAACGAAATCACCGGTTGGCGAAAAGCGAGTTTCGTGGGAGGGGCTGAATAAAATCAGGAATCGGGGTATAACGACTCGATACCGACGCCTCTTCGTCCTCGCGCAGTCGGCTGTTAAAAGCATCCGATTGCAACCTAAACACTTTTCGCGCACGCATAAATATTCCTCGGCGTGGTAAACTGCCTGGAAATCGATTTACTTGCATCAGCCTGTGTTCAGAGCCAACCTGGCACTGATTTCCTTCATGTTCGGCTCCGTTCACTTTCCATCCTTCCATTGTACTTTCTTCTTGCTAAGGGATGTTTAATTATATCGAGGGGAGAAGTATTCAAATTATATGTGGGGCAGGAAGCAATGAAATAAATATGAAATATATAAATAATATGGAAAATAATATGGAATTTCGATATTCTTCAAAATAATGATGGTCCTAAAAGACGGTGTGATTAAAGTTAGGGACGCGTTAATTAAAATTTTCCATCAGTGGAGGAACGATTCTATGCTGCTGGTCAATATTCGTAGCATTAGTGTACGAAGGAAAACAGAGCTGGAAATTACTCGCAATCGATCGGTCCACGCCGATGGCCCGCTTTGAGAACACTTTAAACGCACCTCGAGTGCACGTGGCTCATCATTATACGTGCTCTGGTATTTCTGTCTGTCGCAGCCCCCTGGCCCATAATATCCAGCTTATTCCACGGCCATCCTGACACACCGTGATATCACGAGCACGAGTATATATACGTGTGCCGTTAACTTATATACAGGGTGAGTCAGCAGCAAACAGCGCCCTAAATAACTTCTTTATTCATGGTCGCAAGAGCAAGTTCACCAGAGCAAGTGCAACCTGATCTAGGAGCATGCAACAGTTGAATATATCACTTTTTAACATTTCAAAGACGTAGACTTCCTTTTAAATACGATTTTGAGACTTACCAACCCCTTCACGTTGTATCTTTTACATCTACGAATAATCGACCGGTTAGATTGCTTCTAAATGCATTTCTAAATGCATCGGAGGGTCTCCCTAACAAGGGTTCTTCAAAGAACTCAGTAGAGAGTTGTCATTCGTCCAACTTTATGTTCCATTCGAGAAGAGTGTTCGGGTGAATGTCGAATCTTGAAAAGTGCAAGGCCTCTAGCACATTGAGATTAACTATCTTCTTGATATTAATTATCTTCTTCGTTAAGAGAATTTTCTAAGATCGTTTAAGGTGCTAATTTCTAGAGATCCACCCTATAGAAGGATGTGGCGCGACAGGAGGGAAAGGGAACAACAGTGCCCGGTTGCGTATTATGTCTGGCGTATTGAAACGAATAAGGGACGCGACGCAGTCGGCGGAAATAAAAATACAGGGAAATTCGCCGCGTTACCGTCGCGGAGCGGGGAAAGATTAATTCGCCGGCGGAATGACGAATTTGCGCCCTGTCATCGGCGGCCCTGCGTCCCCCATTATTAACCTGACGATTTTCAGCGCGGCTCGTAAGGGTCATTTATCAGGCCGAGTAATTATTTACGAAACGTGGATAAACGCAATCTCGTGTGACACTCTCGGTGCAACAGTGTTAAGTAAATTTACGGAGGCGGACTGTGCTGCTCGTTTTTCAGGTTTATTACGACGGCGAAAGGGCCTTCGTGATTCGAACAATCGGCTGGAAACGGACTCGCCGATTTTAGAGAAATTATTTCACCTTTATTCGAGATAATTCTAGATAGCATTGTTGAATAAGAATGAATGTTAACTGCAGTATACAGGATATAGAAAAAAGAGTTTTATTGGCTGACGTGTTAAAATTCAAGGGATAGTATCAACTTTTGTGATTTGAGAATCTAATCTCACAAATCTATATATCTGTTTTTAAATGACGAGTAGAATGACATTATCAGGTTTCCATCATAATAATAATGGGAAAAATATTGGATAACAAATCAGGAAAAAATTTAGTCCCTCAAACCTCTTCACAGCCTCTTCCCTTCAATTTAAAACACACAAGTAGAACCTCCCAATATACAATAAGACGCACTAAATGCGCATTTAAACGCCACCCTTTAAACCGAGTCAGGAAAAAGCAATCAGTATGTAGCAATCATGCATTCGAGTTGCACTGAAAGGTTCAACGAGCATGTCAGTCCGCCAGGTACAAAAAGAAGTCTGTCCCCATACCGCACAAAGCTACTGGCTTGACCATGAGTCTCCCCGGCCTGGCGAAATGCAGAATGCAGATGCACGCGTGTACATCATACATGGACTGCCCCCTCCCCGCGTGTACAAGTGCTCATTTAAATTTACAGGGACACTGGCGACGGGAGGGTAACCGGTGTAATTGAATTAGCCACGTCTGGCTGGTAGGGTGCGTTTAACCCGTCCTTCAGAAATTTTCGGCCACGCGATAGCCCCACGATTTTTCTGGCTCCCTTTCATTAGACTCCCCGTCTGGGATCACCGACCAAGACGGTCCCAGGGCATCCGGCTATATTTTTTTTCTATTCCCCGCTAAGGAACGAAGGCCCGCGGGGCGGGGGTTAGCGGTATCTCGATGGATTTGCATTTGAAAGCGTCTCCATCCTCTGTCGGGCCGGCGAGCGTAGAAATGAAAGAACGGCGGCGGTTCGCGAGGGCAACCCTTAGTATTTACCCGCCGTAAATACTTGGTTACGAAGGGCTTGTCGACTCTTATATTGATTCCCTGGTTCTCTAGCCAGCCAACGAGCCTTCCGCAAGCCGTGTTTCCTTCTGAGCCACTTGAAGGGCGATTCTCCACGGATCGCGTCCCCGGAACGTCGATTTCGATGGTTTTCAGAGGGCGCGCGGAACTTTTGAATTTATAGGGCCGATTTACGATGCTGCTCTCGAGCCTTCATTGCTTCCAGAAAAGTTTCGCGCGATGTCGTTTCTTCTTCTCGTTCTGGGACTTCTTTTTCGCCGTGCCTCTGCAATCCCTTTCGTTCGTTCCCTGCTCTTCGTCGTCTGCTTCGCGGTCCACGCGACCACCCAACTTTCTTATTTCGTGGATTCAGGTGCGCCTGCTTCATTTCACCAGTGAAATATCCGCGTTTTTTCGCCCTGACTGGTTCCTGGTTTCAGCCACGCGCGTACCGGATAATGGAAAAGTTGGATACCCGGGGCGAGAAAGAAAATCGAAGTCACCGCGAAATTGATAGCTGGTTAACGGTGTGGTGTGGCTTCCGCGGATTCCGCCGAAAACTTGTGGCCGAAATTCATGGATTCGATTGATGGCGTGTCTTTGTTTTAGATCAGACGGCTTTTCAATGTTTTAACGTCACTAAAAGCAGTTGGTGGTTTTGAGGAATCTGCTCTGTTTCCTATTTTGACAGGGGAAATGGAAATTCCTTTTTATGTTATAAAACGAAACCATTCTCTGATTGTTACTGCACTGATTTTAATGTCCGAAGGTACAGAATTGAATTCAATGGGGCAGAAATAAGAAAGAAACGTAATGTCGGAGATATTTAAGTTTGTACTACTCAGAGTCTAAAAAAAAAACATTTAAATCATTTTCATTCACCAAACTTTACTTGTCAATGTCTTAAGAAGAGATCAAATAATTGAAGAACGTACAGCACTCGCAAGAATGATAAAAAGTTTGAATAAGTTGAGTGATGTTCTTTGTGTTCTCTGTAATGGTTTCTTCTACTGAATTCACAGCCCCTACAAGTATCGTGATCGATGTTAAATATCTCGCTATATTTCATACACGCGTTTCTAGCCTAACAAATATGCGCAACAGCGTGAAATTACTTTCGAGCTGATGGGCTCCGGAGGTTAAAAGAGAAAGCTGAACGTACACGCGTTTTATCAAACACGATAAAGGTCCGCGGCAAGATTTATTACACCAATGCACAGTCTGCTGCACACATTAGTGCCTGTGTTACCGGCATTTAAACCCCGTATTTTCCTAAAAGATGCACGCTTCTGGCGGGCGAAGTTTACTGCAACTCTTCTGCTTGTTTCGCGAAGGAATTTTGCTCCGTCACCTAGTACTCTTTTATTGAAGCACTGTTCAGCTTTTCTCCCGAAGGATGGTAGACACTTCTTGACATCTGCGCTCTCATTCCCTGGGCAATCGATCAAACGCTCTCCACTTTATCCAGCACTAGGATCGCGCTTAACCGTAGCTTCTTACGTCTTTATCTTGTTTACCAAATAGTTCCAGTCTCCTAACCGCTAGATAACACCGGGAAATGTTGAAATAAATTTGTGAAATCGTCGGGATTCCAGGGAAGAATATCATTGGCGGGGGTAAGTGGCCTCGGGTCGTGTGCTCATCCCCGAAAATATAGCGTCGATGTCCTTTTTCGTCATCGTCTCACAAGCTATTTTTCCCATTTTCTTGTCTGTACCGCGACGATCGTCCCGGAAATCTTGCTCGAACACGATCGTTTCGCGATTTTTATCTTGTTTACGAAGTCGCCGAGCTTCTTAACTGGCTAATAACGGCGGAAAAACGTGGAAATAAATTCTGGAAATGGCCCCGAGACTCCTGGCCGATCATTATTCGGCCCCTATAAACGAACTTGCCCGTTAGAGCGGCGCTGACATTTACAGCTTGAAAAGTTTCAGACCTTTCTCAAGCCGCATATCCGATACGAATACACTACGAACTTAGACCGAAGTGTATGGCATAAGCAGTAACGCTTAAAAGTTATTCATAGGCTAGAAGAATAGGAATAGAGCAGTGCAGAAAAGGAAGCAAAACAAAAAAATGTCTACATTTTAAAGCACTTCTATACTACATCTCAAAACGTATCTAATCTCTGATTCAAAAAATATTCGAGACGATTGAAAATCCCTGCTACCAAAGTCTCTATCATTTTATCCCTCAGCGTCGACTACTATTTCCTTCGGAGAAAGATATGGTAGGCGAAAATCAATTACAATCCTACGAACTGAAGCTCGTTCCCCCGAGCGGAAACGTGATTCTGTTGCTCGTTGCCGTGACCCTAGTTCCTCCGACGTGTAACGTCTCACGTAACAACAATTTCGTGAGTATTTATAGCGCCTCGTAAAGACGCTCTAAGACTGTTATGCCTGTATTCGAAAGAGAAACAAATGTCCGTCACATATCAAGGGGGTTAACTCTCGAGCCAAGGGGATGTACAGATTACGTTCGGCGGATCGATAGCCCGGGGAACGCAAGCAGCACGATTATCACCCCTCGCGTTGCCTCCGAGGCCACGTTCCGCTGTTACACATTTATAACTCAGCTACCCTTGAAGATAATTCCTGTCATTTATTACGTGTCGATTTTTCTTTCGAAGAGCTCGCAGCATTATATCGAACAACATAATTCATCGATTGTCAGTTCTATAATCTCTAAGACACATTTTTTTTTTGCAGAAGGCTCTGTGCTTATCGATTCTTAAAAGATTGTTAACTTCCTTTTTAAACGAGTTATTCGTGTCCTTTTCGAGCGAAGATTATAGCGCTTTGATGTCCTCTTTATTCAGACAGAATCAAATTCAAGTCGTGACGGCAAAATTGAATTCGTTTTAATGTAATTCGGGTATTCGAGAATCTATGAATTTAAAGCAATCTTCAGTTCTCGAAAGTTTTAAGTTACTTAACCTGGCAAAATCTCTCGCATACCCTGCGCGTACTTACTTACCGCAGTATATTATAAAAGTTTCGGGAAGATATTTGCCGAAGATATTACCTGTTTACGATAGCGCCCGCGTGTAATGCAAGGGATTAAGCGAATAAATAAATTATGGAAATAATGAGCGTTCGTGGATTCAATAATTTCCTGGAAATTCGATTACCATGCCAACAACAAACGTTTCTATCGCTTTGAAAATATCGAAATGTCAAACGAAAGCAAAGTCGAATGAATAAATAAAGGGAGAAAAATTCCAATGTGTGATCAGATTAATGCTGAAAATACACGCTTTGAGGGACGACGTCCCAAACATTAATTTCAATAAACTGAAGTCACGATGTCATAAATCCAACTTCTCGTTTCCCATTTTCATCGTGAAACTTTTCCATTCTCATTTTCGTTTTCTCCATCGCAAAATCCGCAAATTTAAAGCAGCGGACCCGTGAAACTTCACATTCTACCGCAAACTTAAATATGAAAAGGAAGAATGAAAGTCGAGCTAAAAGATGCTCGTCCAACAAACACTCGTTCAATCGCTTCAGCGATGTCTCACTGATCTTACTCTCTGCCGCGCTCTTCCATCAGCATACCACATCGCCATTCTCGTAATTAAAGCGTCATCGCGCCTATTTACCCTGTCGAAGGGCCTTGATAAATGTTTCTGTTGTTGCAGGCTCGAGGAACGCGACTTATTCGCTGAGAAACATGACTCCGCCACTTTTTCCAACCCCCATCGAACTTCCCACCCCCCTCCCCTCGTTTGCCCGCGCCTACACGGATGAAAGGAGATCTAATAACGTTAGCACACTCGTTGTTTTCCTTCTCGGATGGCTGTAATCCTATTTTACAGAGTCGCGAATGCAGATAACGCGGATGTGCACGCCCGTGATGTACGTATGCGCTGAAGTGTGTACAGGGGGTATAAGCGCGACGGCGGATCGTCGAGACTTCCTGAAGACGTCGGGGGACGCATGGGTTTCAGGCGGGGCGCGTCGCGACGTCAGATGTTCCGCGATTTCTCATTAAATCGGTTGTTCTGTCGTGACAACTGGAAAGCTCGTCTCTTGGAACTCGTCGAGCTGCCACGTTACCTTTTATTACGGAGAGATACTTCGCGAGTTTGGTTGCAAATTACGCGTCCACGAAGGCGCCAATCACGTGTCCACGTGAAAAATTAAAGTGCTTCATAATTAGCCGCCGATAATCCTGTGCAGCCAACAGAACAAGACAAACCGCCGATAATTAAATCAAAGCAACTCCTATCGACTTTGCGCAATCAATCTTCTAATGCCCTCAATAGGATCGAAAATTATGTTGCTCTTGTATAGCAGATAGCTCATCTCATACGTGATTTACATAGAATTTGGTGGTTCACGTAACGTGCTTCCCTCTTTTTCGAGGAATACCTATAGAATATGATGAATTTTCTTCTTGGACAGAAAGAGTTTTGCTTCGCTAGGACGTCCACAGAAATTTTGCAAACCTACTGGCCTGTAACCAAGGCCGCCAAAGAATCCTACATGGGAGCACCGAATTTTTTAATGACTAACACGTGTTCCGCGTGCCATGTCCGACGTTATACCAGCGACGAACGGCTGTTAAAATACCTCGTCCGAGTGGTGCATGCATGCATGCACCCGCTATTTCGCGTTAACTACCACTGTGTGTCGGTGTCGCGGCATTACGTCGTTCCGCTGCATTCATTCCTGGAATCCTGAATGCAAGATGGTCGGAGGACCCTTGATCACGACGCGAGGACCAAATTTCGCGTAACCTGCGGCTCGATGAAATCCGCCAATCACGGACAAAGAGAACCGAAAAACCGATTTGTCTGGGTGTC
Source organism: Andrena hattorfiana (assembly GCA_944738655.2). Classification (NCBI taxonomy): domain Eukaryota; kingdom Metazoa; phylum Arthropoda; class Insecta; order Hymenoptera; family Andrenidae; genus Andrena; species Andrena hattorfiana. The sequence goes on from OX122894.2 coordinate 2,215,736, forward strand.
TTTAATTCAACGAAGACGAAGTTGAAAAAATTGAGGCTTTCTTTTTTAATGTCTCAAAGCTTGTAGTACACAGTGTCTGGCTTATGACCGTATCAGTATGAGGCAGTTTGTATATACAGTGGAGGACAAAAGTATTCGGACAGCCTTTAAAATAGAATAACTTTTTTAAAATTAGTCCAAACGAGTCGAGTTTTCTTGAGAAGCTAGAAGGATTAGCTTACTAAGTAGACGACTATTTGTAGCTCATACGTTAACCAATTTCGACGAAATTTTCAGCGTATAAAGAATTTACTTAAATCTACAAAAGGCATTTTCTAAATTTTCATTACAGGCTCAGATAAAAATGTTGCAAAAACGACCTTCGCTATTTCTTTTTAAACGACGAGACACGTCACCTTATAAGCTAATCCTTTTAGCTTCTCAAAAAGGTCAAATCGTTTGGACCAATTTTAAAAAAGCTATTCTGTTTTAAAGGGTGTCCGAATACTTTTGCCCCCACTGTATGCTGCAATTACTTTCCAAAGCTATTCTCCGCAGATTAGACTCCCCACCATGCAATTTGTTCCAACACTTCCATTCACTTTACCAAGAAAACTCATCCTGTTTGCAATTCCTCGAAAACCTTAAGCCCTTGACTCGCGACTGGGTTCTCATCGACAGACGACGGGGGCAACTCCGCTGAAAAGAAGATTCTACGCGAGAATTCCCCGAAAATCTTCTAGGCAGCGAATTTCAAGCGCCCTCGGGAAGTTCCGTGAAAGCACGTCGTCCGGAAACTTTCGATCACTTTTGCGTACTTGTGTGCTCGAGCAGGACGCTCGTTCTCGCTCGCGCAGACACCCACGGGCCAGCTTGCGTTACAGCAGGCTAACAGGGAATTGAAGAGCTTATTTCCCAGGAATCTTAAATCCATATTTCTACCATACGAACAGTGCACTTGACGAAGTTCACCGTAGCAACGCCAACTACCAGAGCCACTGCAAATTTCTTAAAACCATCCACGCTGGTAATATCGAAAGGATTTTTTCCGAGACGACCACTTAATTTTGCCCCAGCTGTAACCACCCCCGAAGCCATGCACAGTCACGTAAGGGGAACCGAGTATAAGTGAAGAAAGTCACGTACGCAACCGGCAAACAAGGGATATGCAGGCGTGTACGTGTTTGTAAAACACGTCACCGTACGCTGCTTTGCCGCGGCGCGTCGTTCAGCGCGGCAAAGCATCCATCCTTTCATGCTTGCCAATACCCCTGGCAGTTTAAACTTCCAATTGCTGTCAGGTAAAATATCGGTTGCTCGATGTAAAACTGGCTACCGATAAAGTGCCCCTCCCGGAAGGGTCGTATAACTGCATATTTCTTCGTGCGCCCGCGTCGTTTTGTTCCGCGAGAGAAGTAAAAAGAGGCAGGCTCATACACTGCGGCGTGCGATCTGGAAATAAGGTCGGTCCTGCCTCCTTCCTCCCACTTTTGCTGTCCCCTTGGGAAACACTTTCGATACAGCTACCCGCCTTTTGTATTTCTGCCCCCCAGCTAGCAAGATCGCTTTTGAATATCGTTCCGATAGCGTGCTATTGGGTTACGAACGAACTTTCGTTCTTTATTGAAATACTCGAATCGTGAGTGGGTGAACAGAGTGGCCCTAAATCGCCAAGCCTTGCAACTGTGCTTTAGTAATCGCGCTGGTGGAGGAAGTTTCGCGGAAACGCTAATCTGTTGATCTGTAATCCGTAATCGGTGATTGATTCTCCGTGTTTATGGTGGGAATAAAAGGTTTTAAGGGGTTACCTTCAGCCGCGGCGAAAATGAATTTTCAACCATCTTAGGAAATCCAGTAATTTTTTTTAGGGGTTTTATTAAAACGAAATAAAACAAAATTCTTATTACACATGATTTATTATATAGCCCATAAAGGGCGAGAAATTTTTTTTACATTAATTTTTGTATTAATTTATTTATGACTTTTGAAGTTCTTTAGACCAATGCAGAAAAAATACCGCTTCGAGGTCGGTATGATATCTCCTTTAAACATTGATAGACCTGAAGAACAAAATGAGATTCTTATAAAATAATTTTGCCATTATAGTCTGTCGAGCGAAATCTTTTAAGTTCAAGAAAATAACCAATTACTGAGCGAAATTTTGCTTGCGAAAAATTGCTTATTTTTTTTAATTAAAAAATTTTCTGCCACTTTCTACACTAATAATAAGTTTTTAGTATTATAATAAATAAGTAGGATTTTGTTTTATTTAGTTTATTAAATCACCTAAAATTCCCGAGACAACAATTCAGGACACTTCCAAGTGCACAGTGGTGAGAGACACGTTCAATTCGAAAATATCAATTACAATTTGATAGAATTTTGAGAGATCGCCAAATATTCGCGCCATTCGTCAGCCACGTAACTGGAAGATACCAGTGGATCCAAAGTTTCCCAATTTGCAACGGTACACGACGGCGAAGGCTTCATTCTGGAACAATGGAATTCGCGTTAGTGCTTCCGTCCAATTAAATATCCCGCCGTTTATGGGCAGGCCTGAAATCTCGTTCCGCGGCTAATTCGCGCGATAAATCGATGCCGTTCGGACGTGCCTTTACGATTGTCTTTACTGCTCTCTTTCCGCGGCCGCCTGGCCGAGGAAGAAGCGGGAGGAAGAGGAGGAGCACTGATATATGTTGCGGGAGTTGAACTGGCAGCGAAACTCCCAACTACGGTCCCTCATTCGGCGAACTTTCTTACGTAAGTACACCGTACACTCCAACTATGTCCAAGTTCGAGCTGCCCGCCAGGAGTCAAGTGGGTTTATGGAAAATAATTCGAGCTGCTCACGCGAATTACGACAACTTTCGCGACCGTCTATACGCATTACGGGGCACTTTACGGCGGGACGAAACGTACTTGGCTCATCGTCCATGCGAATTAAACGGCGCGTCGAGATTTACGCGACGACACGGGCGGATATTTTTATGGAATATGTACAGGGAGCGGGGGGGGGGATTGTTTCGCTGCTGCACGGTCGATCACTTTGCAATTATTGTAGATCTCAGATATTCTACGTGCAAATGTAGAATGGTCTGTTTTGAAATTCTAATATAAAGAATACACTTCCCCAAAAACACTGCAGGAGGAAAAAAGTACCTACACAATTTTAACCCAGCTTTATTGATAAAATTGATCTAACCCCCTGTAATTATACTCGGCTTTTAATCACAATCAGGTTGTCCCGTCTTTTCAATTTCTTCTCCCTTTCTAATTTCACGAAAGTTTATTATACAGTCCTGTATTACACGGTCTGCAAACTGTGCAGTCGGTGAACGAAATTAAAGGGCTGAAGGATCTTGAGTCAGCGCCGCGTTCCCTACGGTTGCTTCTACGGCGAGTGTTTCTCGTGCCTGAGGTATTCGGCTCTCATTAGCGTCTCAACTTTAAAGAGAGGATCAAGACGAACATGAACACGGTAACCCATTTTCAAGGGAGAATGATCAACGCTCGCGAGACAAGGGAGCGTCCCGACGCAGCGAGGAATGTGTACAATGGCCGAGAATTCTCGCCGCGTGCAACGCGCGGCACGCTCGTCAGAATATTTTCCGTCTTCCTCGGGCTTTGTCCCTCGTTCCACTGTGTCTTAATTAACGCGATATAAGCGCTGAAAACGATACTACGCTGCAACAGGGAGGGGGAAAAAAGCAGCGCGGTGCATTTCAGAAGTATCAGCCGAAATAAAAGAGGACGCGACGCGATGCAACGAGGAAAATTGTCCCTGCATAATGGCACTCAGCGTTCTTCCGTGCGAGCGGGCGTAGAGATAGCTACTTTTCGCCCTGCGCATCCTGCTCTTAGTTAGCATTATTGTTACGGCCGTTCGGCCCGCTAATGGGAACGTCTTGGTCCGATGTTTTGCCATCCTACGGGGGAAATCGCAAAATCTTTCGCCCGTTACGTTAGGATTATATGGAAATGTGCTGGCAATTCGCCGATATTAGAACGTAGAGACGATTTTTGGTTGCGTATGCACAAGATCCTCTGGATGTTGAAATTAGGAGATCTAGATTTTGGAATAGATTGTAGAGCATGCTTTGCTAAATCATTCGCAAGGATTCTTAAGGGAACGTGTGAGTGTTTTAACTGAAAAAGAATCTTTAACACTTTATCGTGAATTTATGATTCAGTGTATTGTGAAATATGCTCGTTTTGTAAATACACTACAATTACCGACACGAAATCAATTCTCCCGTTAATAATTTGGAATACCACGAACGTATTTCAGACAATTAATAGTGGCCTGCATGGTACTCGTTGAACTGCTAGATCGTTTCACCATCGTTACGCAACGTTAATTGATTATGATTATCTGGTATTGTTTTAACCGGTACGCATCAAATAACATTATGAAATTCCGCTGCATCGCCGCTTCAATTTACCGATGCCCGTCGATTACACAGAGATTCGAAACTTCGTTACAACTGAATTTCCGTTGGGCGTCTGATCCATCTTTAAATGAATCAATTACAACGGGACATCGAACTATGTTCTCCAGAGCTGATACTCTCTCTCTGTATTTAACTGCAACTACTCCGAATCGCGAGGAAAAAGAGTGATCGTTACTTCTGCAGCTCGGAGGAAGCGAAAAGATGTGGCACGTCGATGGCCTCCTGAGTTCGTGCGGGGATGTTTAAATACCGCGGGGGTGGAGCCTATTAAACTCCAGTACTCCCAATATCGAAGCGGGTAAACACTTTTTCACCGGCTCCCTTTCACGTAGATAAACTTTTTGCGCGTACAGCCGGACGGTTCTCTGTGTGCAAGTGCATCAAGGGAGAGAAGCGGCCAGGTATCCAGCGGTCGATATGAAACCGAAGGAGAGACCGCTGCACCTTTTCCAAGGCGGAAATACTCGGGATACCGTGCATTCCAGCCGTATACCCAAGAGGGTAACAGGATCCTCGGGCTCGGTTCTTCCTGGCGCCGATTCTTCGATGCTCAAGGAGCAACGAGCCAGCAAGGGATCGACCTACGCCGCCCACACAGGAGCCACGGTCCCTTCGGCCAACCGATTATATTCCACAGGAGCGATAAAGCGATTAGGATGCTCGGTTGTACGCGGCAAGCTTAAGGAGAGAAATGAGGACAGCCAGCTACAGGACCGTAGCCACCGATAGATTGCCCTGGACGGAGCCTGAAAGGGAGGGAATGCATAGAGAGGCTCTCCTTATAATACGCGAAATGCCTTTAAATACGGAATGCCGACTCATCGATTATTCCAGATATGCCGCTAATACGCATTCTGCTCGTGCCATCACGCACTCCCCTGACTTTATGATTATGGTTACGTTTACACGATTATTATAGCGTTCCTATAAACGGCCGAGCGGGCCATCGCCCTTCTTCGCGGAGAAATTAATGCCTCGGTTATGTGGCCATCGATCGCTGACCCCTGAGATATGCGCTGGGAACGGAATCAATGGGAATGCGTTTCTCTTGTTAATGATGGCGAATTTTGGCTTTCGACGCCTTCGAGCTGAGAATCCTTTAGTAGTTACTACTACGAACGGGGCTTGGTTCAACGTCCTCAATACACTTTGCTCGCTGTGCAACGGAAACGTGACCCAGGACGTTCACGTGTCCGCTACCCTTTGGACTAACCTTCGTCTCGGGAGATAAAGTATAGGGTGTCTCAAAATTGTGGTGGTTTCTTACGTTCTAGTTGCGATTTTTTTGCACCGCTGGTCTTGGTCTTTAGCTTATAAAGAAATAGAGAATTTCAGCAAAGATTAACAGTGTTGGTATCGGGGTGGACTTAGCGCGACACAAAGACTTCTTAACTTTTATAAATTAAAAGACGCTGCGCTACGTCGTGGGCCATGATGGCGTTCACCCTGGAGGCCACTTCGTTCTTCGGTCACTCGAGACCTAGTGATCTTAAATCTAGAGACTACGAAGCATCTTGCGATAAAGCTAACGTTTGGCGATAATTCTTCGCGACTATCTGTTATCGTTTTCGATGCTTTCGTGAAAGTAGTTTTGGTCGCTTATTACTGCTTGACGTTCGCGTCCGTATCACGACGCGCGGCATTTTATGGCGGTTATCTCTCTGACTAACGTTTCAATTCACCCACCGTAATTCAGAGTCTCCTGGCCCCCACTTCCGTTCTTCTGTATCTTTATGGTTTCTTACTTTTGTTCCAACAGCGTGAATGGTGTTACTTATTCACTGATTACTTTGGAGTCGTAGTTTCTACTTTACCGTGGCCGCCGCCGTGTAACAACGCTCCACTTCAGTCGACAACTTTTCCCAGTACGTTGCCTAACTGTTTGGAAAATTTTGTAAGTTAACTTGCTGGATTAAGTATAGTTTTGGGGGTGTATTTCATACATTTCTGTCGCACTTGTCGTAAATATTAAATAAGGTGAGCGACGGGGGTAGTAATCGTCCCTTCTTTCATTTTCTTCAAATTCTGGTTCACACGCGCGGAATTCGGGGTCCACCGTATTTCAAACACGCGCTTGGGTGTATTTCCAATGCAATGACGCATGGATTGATGTAATGCAAACCTAAACTCTAAGGAGTGAGCCGAGAAAAATCAATCCCGAAGAAATGCATTCGAATTTGCAGTGGTTTAGTTTATCTTTAGCAATTCAGCCGAATACAAAATAGGTGACCAGCAAATCCAGTGAATATAGTCTCCGAGCAGCAGTCTCCCTTCCTCTAATTTTCGATTTTGATGCAAATTGCGGGGCACAGAACGAGAGAATGGAAAGCAAAATCGTACGTCGCTATTTCCAAACTTTCGGCTCGTTCTTTCCCCTCGCCGATCACCCTCGTAAGGGGAATCGATTTCGATCTCCAGTCGGACGCCTGCGAAACCGTTTTTATTAGAATTTTTCAATCTTCTCGCTCTGCGCTGTCTTCGTCGTTTCACAAAGCCTCGTGGAAATACGGCAGAAATGAGGATGGCCTGGCGCTAGGGAACTTAGGAGGAAAGGAGAACAAGATGAAGGGATCCTTTCTCGAATAAGCTCACCCTTCGTGAAATCTCGGCTTTGTTACCCTAATTTCGTTTTCCTTTTTTCGTCAACACGGCTTGGTAGCTTCCCTCTAATCTCTTATTTGATTTTTCTTTGCGCAGTCTTCGCCATTTTTCTTGTTAGTCTACCGTGAAAGTTATTCCGAGACAAATTTATATGATTATTTGAAATATATTTGAAACAGCAAATTTCCTTTCCAATAAACGTTGAAATTTGACTGATTATTCGCCTACTTTGTTTCTGGACGCCTAAAAGGAATCTATCTATCCTCGCCTTGGAATTTCAATAACTATGCGTACAGTTGGCGTTAATGCAGAGACGCAACTCGCCGGGGCGTACCTTTCATTCCGTATTCTATTTTCACAGAACTTCATCTTGCTGCATAATAAACACGGGTTTCCGCTTCCCCGTCGTCGCTGCGTAGATTTTTCCTCCGCTGAAAAAGAAGGGTGTACACTGGACCCTTTTACCTGGGCGACCTTCGCTAAAAATGAAGACCTTAATCAGCCTCGCAGAGGGCGTCGAATAACTGCGGACCTCGAGGCTTTTCACGAACAATTCGAGAGTGACGGCATGAAAGGTAACTGCATAGAAACGTGCGCTGAAAACAAAGTCTTTTCGGATCTCATTCTTTAAGTCTGGATATTCTCTAAATTCACAAGAAGAGGATACATGTGTCCGCTTTTTGCAAACAGTAGGAACCAATTCCAATTCTGTCTTCTGATTACCACTCCACAATAGATTGAAGTTTCAATTACTCCGTCCATGATGCGCGAATTTATCCATCATATTAGCGTTTCACAACGATTATCGAATAGAAGGAAACTTGGTAAATATTTCCCCCATGTGTTCCCGTACCTATATACGGGCTTAAAAAAGAAATAAAAAATTGAAAAGTACAAAATATTTTCGGTCACTGAGCCGTACTTATTTACACGAGTATTGATCACGCGGTTCGCCGAGCTTTTTAACAATCCTCATGCCTGGCGCGACGCATATCGCTTCACGTTTCGCCGCGGTATTTGCGCGTTTGCGGCGGGATCGAAACTCGAGTTTCCCCGTCGAACTTTTCTGCATAAACACCACCCTTCCCCGGTATTCTTCGTGGCTGCTGCAGCTTTGGATTAATTAAGGGCAGCACTTGCCAACTGATAACCGTCAACCGCGAATCCTTTCAATAACCGACCTTCGTTAATATTTCTCGCGTTTCGCTTCTTACAGAGCCTGCCTAACCCTCCACTTTTTCCACCCCCGAACCTTTTTGGTTTAAAGTCTGTCGGATTTCCGCGATATTGCTTTTCATTAAACTCCGCTCAGACGCACGCACCAGTAATTACAGCTTCCCCACCCTCCGACCATAACCGATCACGCCCTCATTAAAAGCTCATCATCCGTCGCCGAGTGCGTGAACTATTTCGAGCGCTCGGTAACGATAAAGGAATGCTCCGCCGTCACTTTTCGCCCTTTATTAGAGCGGGACCGTTCCACGCTCCTCGCTCAATCCCTGACTCACGGGAATTCTCAAAATTCTCGGGACTTCCCGTGTTATGGTTGCCACCGGTCGAGCACGTTTGATGTTTCTCCTTTTTGGCACAGTCCCCTGCTCTGCCCCATTCTGTCGCTCCGTCTCTCCACCCGCGCAGCCTCCTCTCGTCCCGAAACGTGGCTAACGTGCAAGAATTTCACCTTTAAGGCCGATCGAATTTGTCAGGGGACCCTAGTGAGTTTAGTTTAGCGAAGGTATTTGTAATTTCCTTTTCGAGACGATTCTCCTGACTTTGAGATACGTGGTATTCGGTGAATTATTCTTTATTTTGTGTTCGACTCGAAAGGGGATTTTGTATCGCCGTGCTGCTGAGTGTTCGATGGGAATTTCGTCAAAGAGAAGAGGACAATCGATGCACGGTAGGTACGAGGGAAAGGATGTGCACGTCAAAGCTCGTTTATTAATCATCCATTATGGGCGCGGAGTGACATGGGTTGTTGCAGGATTATGGATCGTGCAGTGTCAATGGTTTTATCGTGTTTTTAGGAGTTTATTCCAAAGAGTTTGTGACAGGCTTTAGTAAACAGCCATGTTTAGAATTATTTTACAAAATAAATTCTGTATATTCACATGTAAAAAAATGACTGTTCGATTTGGAAGCGGCAAGTGCTTTGCAACATAAAAGTTGCTCGCCTTTAAGGTACATCTTACTGCAATTACCTTCACTTCTAATTGCTGCATCAGTCGATACGTCTATTCACGTTCAACTTCACCTGTCGCTCTTAATCTTTCACGTATACCTTTCTCCTATCACGCTTCACTCTAATTTTAGTCTTTCCCTAAGTTCACGTGGTGCTTAGGTATCACTGAAGGAAGCCTCGTTAAGCGCTTCCTTTCATATTAAACTAGGCAGAGTGGAAAATTCCATCACAGCCAAAGTGGACATCGTGGTATCTTTAACCATTAATCGCTAATCAATGCCAGAGAATTCAGCGTGCTAGATACATTTTCTCTTCTCTGATATAAATCCTCTCAATCCCCTATTATCATTTCAACTCACAATACCTTCTTCCCGATAGGTAGGTACTTAACTTTTCACGACCCTTCTCTTCCTGAACATCTACCCATTCAAGGCATTGGTAAAATCACTTGAAGGGAGAAGAGAAAACTAAACGCTGACAAAAGATCGCATAGCCGTCTCACGAATATCTTGAAGCAGAGGTGAGAATAATAAATCAGTGATACAGCCTACGATAAATCAGGCAAACTTGTGACGTTGGAATAGCGTGCTCCCATTAAAATAGAATTACCTTTGGATGTTAAACAGACACTTTTATTATGAACTAATACTACACTCAAGCTAACAGAGCAGTGCACTCGACGGCCCTTTCCTAAAAACCCCGACACGCAACGCTGCATTACCATTCGCTTTAAAACGCGCACCCCCGGACGTGTTAACCAATGCAAATTCCCGCGTCCGTCTTACCAAGCGCTTATACACGGTTTTCTGTAAGCTGCCGGGCATAAGGCAGCGCGGTAGGGTCGTGCCAGCTGTGTCGTGAAATATTCAGAAGCGCAGCACGAGATTCGAAGCCGAACGACACCGGCCAGGGAAACGGCGCCAGCGCGCGGCCATCCTGCCTCGGGACACGCTTCTGTATCCCAATTATTTATTTACGTCACGATCGTAGAAACACGGCTGCACTCGCAAGTTTCTGCAGCGTAAACAACGCGGGAAGCGGAGGGAAATAAGAACGGGGAAAGTAGGCGAAATGAATAGGGAATGAGGGAAGGGACAAGCATAGGTAGACGAGGGGACCAACGAACGCAGAGGACCTGGATCACCCTTATTCCGCTTGATTCTGTCTGGATCTATTATTAATTCGTTAACCACTCGTAAATGGAAAAGGGAGTGCTGTGTATGTGTGGGATAAATACGCGTGTGCTTCGTAACTGAAAGTTTCAGGAACGACGTGTCTTCGAGGAGCTGAATGTACGATCTTCGCGATAATATGCCGAGACGAATAACGAAATGTAGAACGAAAGAAGAGACGAGTAATTTCGAGGGAATGCGTGATACGAGCAGGTGGTGTTTCAGGTCAATCGTTAGACATTAGTAATTCTTTTCCGGGTGTATTATTTAGTCTCTACGCGAGCACCATTACTCACGACGAGCCTTTTTACTAATTCCAAGCCGAACGAAATGGCCAGGCGGTCGGTCGACCAATTTGTAAAGCAGTATCGTTCGTCGTAACCGAGCCCAATGGGCACAGGCATTACCAGCGACCATTCGGAATTGCTGTGACAACGTTCCGTGGTTGCATGGCAATTCCGGCCTGGTGGAAAGTTCAGTCAGCAGTACGAGCTCGTTTTGACAATACAACTCCGCGAAGATAAAATCCTGCGGCGCGTGATTCGATCAGGATCGGTTTTCGACTAGAAACGCCTCGGATTCCTAGCTACTCATGACAATTCTGGTCGTTGCCGTTCTAGAGTTACACCAACGCTAATGGTATTTCGTTTGAACAGATCGAAACGGTAATTTTAAGGATAAAACACTCAGAGGCGGAAACTCTTATTTTTCCTTCGGAAAATAATGTACTGGTCAGCGATCTGAATGGCAGGATTCTGTTATAGCTCTGTGAAATAAGTTTCCTCGATATGAATGAGTCTGTGGGTCTCCCTGAAAGTGTACATGCCACTTCGGCTTCTATATCTTGAAAGCGATGTACAGGTAATCAATTTTTAAGGACTATTGGCTATGCGAGGTCGACAAAGGAAATGGCACGTATAAAAACTTTCACGAGGGGTCCATTTTCCTGTGGATTCTCCTTGGGGGGGAAGATATCGTGGTAGATACGCTTTTCCAACGAATAAGGGAGTCATAAATTCGTAAATTCAATTTTAATAAAGTATTGGCACATTTGTTGAAGATGCGCCGTCTATTCCTTACTTTGAACCCTTAATTGAAATTTAAAATAGTGAAAGGTTGATAAGCTAGAACAGGAGTTTGTTGGTGAGAAATATCGAAGTTAAAATTGATCAATTTCAATCATCACATTGTAGTTTCGTGTAGAGCTTAATTTTTATATACCCGGATGATTTCAACGAACACGAGTCATATGACGTGTTTGACGAGGACACTGGCCATCCGGCTGATTTCTTGTAGCGCGTTTAAATTTTCCGTTCGAGTCTGTACACGTGGATCCATTACAAATCGTCATTGCGCCATCAGGATCCGGTGCATGTACACGTAGCAGAGGTTTTGGGAACTGGTCGCGACCAACTGGACCATGGGATGGGACGGAATAGACCATCGTGGCCTGCGGAATAAATGACCCGGTTTGTCAGTCGCCATACTGCTCGCAGCATTCGGCTCAATAGAGCATTTAAATGAATTACAGCAGCCACATTTCGGCGTGGACTCGATTGTTTAATTTCTCGACACCGTATCTTCCTTCGATCCATCATTGCCCCTCTGGCGATTCTTATTTCCCAGAGTCCTGCTTTCGTTCAATTATTTCCTGATTGCATTTCTGCCACGCAGCCTTGACTTTAATGGAATCCATTTCCTCTTTCTTCCTTCTGCCCTTCAATTTTTCTATTTTCTCCGTCTGTATCGTCTTCTTGTAGAAACGAACCACGTTTGTCCGATTGAAACTTAAAACGAGGCTGCAGGGATCTCTTGGTTCGTAGCGAAGCTCGTTGTCAGTTGCCTGTTTAATCATAGATCTTTCATTACTGAAGCGACGTGTCATCGTGTAGTAGATTACGCAACGTACACCGCAGTATGAATATCTTCAGGGTCCATCTGATATCGTTTCAAACAACATCCATCATTAACGTATCAGATGCCTGACGATCAGTTAACCCAGAACAATGCATCGGCATTTTCCTTCCCCGAACGAGGGAGAATTTTTCATTGTGCTCACGAAAAAGGATCGCCCTTCGCTGTGCACGCTGCTGCCCATAAGGAAGGGAAGTTGTTCCTTCGTTGTCCATATATAAAACGAGCATCGGGCTACTCGAGAGGCAGTAAAGCCGAGTCAGCGGGGGCCATTGTTAGGAGGAAAGAGCTAACATGATTTATCGTGCGCGGATGTTTTGCAAAAGTTTTTCGGCGATCGAGACCAGAAATTTTATAGTACATGAAAGGGGGAGAAAAGGGCGAAGATAGGCGACCGTGGAGAAAGTTTGATCGCGTCGTTCAACATCGCGACCCGATCCCTAAACTGAATTCCGAAACTAGCGAATTTCACCGCTTTTAACGCAATTTCAACTACCCAGCGAAATATCCGCGTTCCCTCCGTGCCCTAGCCCCGAAAATGACGGGGAAATTGAGCCAAAATGATCATTTGAAGTAATCATTCAAAATGACTCTGTAATTAAATACTGAAACACTGATAATATAAAAAAATCTGACGTCCAGAAAAGATCGAAAATCGTCACACAGAGTCCCGGCACTCTGCAGCTAAACAAGGGAGTTTGCGATTTGGATCGAGCGAAATCAAACGCACCCAGTTGCCCGGCGCGCGGCGTCGGACCACGTCAGCGTGGCGCGTTTTACGGAGTGGCGATTCTGAAATCAAGTTACGAGATGGAATTGCCAGGGTCGCAGTGGCCGCGTCAAAAAGCAGTTTAAAGGTACTGAATACTGATGAGGGGGCGAGCATCCTTCGGGGATTAGTCGGGCGCGTTCGACTGGCGTGTCAGAGAAAGGGATGGGCGAGGGTGAAACGAAAGAAAGGAAGAGAGGAGCTAGATTGAGCCACCGGCGCGGCGGCCCGACAATCATACTATCATAGAGGCCACGATGTCCCGCATACTGAGCAGTGTCCGCGTATCACTCTGTGCATATTAATTGCGTGTACGTGTGGCGTCACGAGCGTGCCAGAAGCGTGCCAAGCTGCAACGAAGTTGCGAGCTGCAATCTACATCATCGGCTATTTTGCATCGCGGTATCGGTAATCGAAGACGATGGACGATACCAGGCTTGATAAAGTCACCACGCGATGAGCCTGGACGACTCGCCGTCCCTCCAGTGGATTACCCTTCGAATATCCAGTTTCGCGGAGTGTAGAAGCACTTCGCAATTGAATTTGTCAATCGTGCAAATAAATCAAATGAAAACATCTTTCGCCGAGAAAAAACTTGGTTCGTTAAACGGATAACGTTATCCTATAAAACAATGCTAGCAGCGAAACTCTGGGCACGTGACACCGGTCACTGACAAATGGAGCGTACAAATTTTATCAATATTTCATCACTCCTAAATTGAAGCGACTCGCCCGTTTGTCACTGTACACATTTTAAACGTTCGAATTTTAAAATACACACCGCCGAATACTTTCCCCGCGATCGTCTCGCGCCCATTGCGATCAATTAAACATGCGGTGGGCGTTGGCGAACTAAACGCGTGTTTTAATTAAACCGTCGCGCCCCGGCAAGAATCGTAATTTAATAAATATAGAGTGCAGCGGAGGTCACTAGATGGAATGCTGTTTAATGCATTTGTGGTGATATTAGTACCTAGGCACTTGAAAATACTAACAGCCACCAGTTTCGGCACGTTCAGGTGTTACTTTGAGTGCCATTGCGTGTTCAATTTTTCACACGCTTCAATTTATTCTCCGATTAACAGGACAATTCGCGCGTAATAACACATAATGAAATAACGGCAGAAATATGCAATTTCCCCGGATAGCTGGCTGTATCACGCCCGCTCGGTCTTCATTGTAACGTTACGCACCCGTTATCACTCCATCGGCCGCGTTAATTTCACCCATAATTCTGCGTAATCGAGCTGGAAATTTTGCAGAAATAGCGCGCAGACCAGGGTGCCTGACGTCGGCCGTGCAGGGTAATCATATGCGCAAACTTGCATGTCATTCATGCACGTGCACATTTGGTCGTGCATGCGAATGCACGCCGGTTAGACGTGTGCTTACAGAAACAATCTGGAAATTGGCATCGGCGCGGCGAGATACTTCGTGGCATATTCCGCACGAGGGAAAGCCCACGCGTGGCTACTTCGTGCGGCAAGGGTTGCCAGATTCGCCAGTTACGAACGTGAAATTAACAACTAATTGATATTGCTGGAAGTGAGATTTAATTTAATCATCAAAGTACCGAGTTCCTTTTCCTTTTACCTCGGAAACGTGTGTATCGGGTTTGCCTCTTCTTATGTGTTCAATTCTACACCCTCTGTACGATTTCAATTTAAATGCGGTTGAAGTACGGTAGATTTAAATTAATGGACGAAACCGTTCCCTCTTTATTAACTAGGATTTTCGTTTGCATTGTCTAAGTGCACTCACACGGACGCACACAACTCCACTGGCACAAATGAAATTCTTTTTCAGCCCGTAGGAAGAATGGGGCTCGAGCTGGATCGAGCAGAAAAAAAAAACTGACACGGGTGGAGGGAGCGTGTGCTCCGTTCGCGCAGGTTAATCAATGTAAATAACCACGTATCATTTCTCCATTGTTCGCGAATCAGCGGCCACCGGAGCAAAAACTGATTACGCCAGGCTATCTGAATAAGCTAGATAGAAGGTCGGCCGTCAGTCGTGTAATCCGATTCGATGGAATCAAAAATATCGACCCCGTGGTACGGCCACCTACGCCACTCTTTGATGAATAAATTCCTTTTTCTCTCTCCTTTCTTTTTTTTTTGTCCCGTATTCACCGAAACAACTGAAAACGCCGGAGTGGCAGCGGTGGATCAGGGGCGGCGAAGTATGGCAGAGGGATGGCGGTCAAAGTCGACGCGCGGTGATACCGTAAACAAAGTGTATTAAAAACGATGGGCTGTGCGCGCACGCTTTACCGCCCCGCGATTACAAATGTCGAAACAGCTGGCACGAAATGGCGTACGACTCGCGACGGGGGCGTTCAAATTGCCACGCGTGGAATCGCCCCGGAATAAAATCCATCCCGCGCCTGGCTTAACTTTATTGGGAGATACGTCGGCGCGGTCCGATTGGCCGGATTATTTTAAAATTCCCATCGACGCCGAATTGAAAAACGCATCCGGCGATAGAGAAATTACGCCCCCGTAATATTTACTATTAGCCACTCCCTTCCCGCCGCGGCCAATTATTCAACAAGTAACGAGGCTATCGGCAGGCTTCCGCGAGGATTTACAGTTGTTGCTCGTAAATGGGAATAAAACCCCCGGCGCCGCCGCGGAAATTCGCCGTAAACTCGATGGAGATTCGCAGAGATTATTTCCAGAGGGATGTCTTTAATCCCAATGATACGAAAACTCTGGGGAATCGTGAGTTTGTAGTGCGTTCGGTGGAAGTCAGTCAGAGAATTAACGAAGCTGACGAGCAATCAATTCGACGGGAAGCTATTAACAGCCGCATATTTACCTGATTCTTTAAGCTTCCAAGCTCCAAATACGTGTATTTCCAGTGTTACAACCTTTTTCTCGCGTCGGCGCGGCGCAAAAATAAAACAGCCGTTGCCACGCTTTCGCCGTTCGTTTAGCGCTCGTCGCTTGATTATGTCCGCGCGCAATTACACGGCAATTAAGAGTCCTCTTCAATTTGGGGCCCTGTTAAGGCGCCCAGCGAAACCTTTTTATATAATAGAAACTGCTGTTCACGGCTGTTTGCCGCAAACTTTAACGGGCCGTTTCCAACGTTTCTTTCTGCAGTTTCATCGCGATGCACGAACAAATCTCCGTGGGACAAAGATCCCTTGGTTGTGAAATTAGCTTAAACGCTGTTAACGGCGCACCGTTGGCCTACAATCGACGTGCTTTCGCGAGGGTGCGCGATATCGTCGCCAAAGAGCTTCTAATCTTACGGCAATTTTTCGGTAACGGTCTCGACTCTTTCCTGGGAGTAATTGGACTTTGAGGTGCAATTTCACGGCAACTGTCCTTCTGAAGTTTCTTTTACAAACACTTCCTTCGAAACCCGTAAAAGACATTAACGTTAGATATTAACTGAATCGATATTAACGTAATTAACTGAAGGACAAACGAAGAGTTGTTTTATTTGTTTTATTTATTATAATATTTGTAGGCCATTTCTCAACTCAGTGGCAACAAATATTAGTTAATTAGACATGGTTTTTTTGCAGAAAAATTCTGTAAACGTGTGGCCATCGCCACTTAAGGATACAAAATAATATGCATCGGTAACTGACGGCTATTTCCCTCGCACTGAGTTATGTAATTCGAGGAGGAACGAGGAAGCCCGCTTTCCCAGCGTGTAACCAACTCCATCCAACGAAGTTTGATCCTTCCGAGCTTTAACTAATTCCGCCTGTTAATTACAAGTTTTACATTCGAATTTAACAGGTATCCCTTTGCTCGCTCGCGCGTTACCTATGACTTTCCTTTCTAGAGCAGCCATGGAAAATGCTCCCGCGAGAACCGCCATTCGTAGCTGTTAATTACGATGGGGAATTGGTAGAAAACGAACATGGAAACTGTCAATGGGATAGAACGAGTTGTCGGCTTTCTAAACACTCCGCTTGATTCCCGACCAATTTCACTTGGTCGTTGGTCCACCGAACTGGTGTGGCAGTCACGACTTCTTTGCCTTTCAACCTTATCGCGGAATCGAAGAATATCGTCGCTTAATTGTAGGTAAATTGCTCTTTCCCCTCTTTCCTCGCGAAAGTACCCGTTTATCTGCACTCGGAGACTTCTAACTCGTGAAATTTTAAGAGGTCCTAAGTGGTAAGGGAACTTGGACAATCTTGCGCAAAGATTCCACAAAGTTTCCATCTCTCCAGTTATTCGGGTGATTCTTTTATTAATTCTATTAGATACATTTCTTTTGCTCCACTTGCGCAGGGCGCTGATCGCAAGATCCGTTCACTCGTCTAACGGCGTGACAAAGGTCAAAATCGAGGTGAAAGATACATTATCGTTATTTCTCACTCTCGATCGTCCAGAAAGCAATTACGAAACTATTAAAGTTCTGGCAACGTTTCAGCGATTTCGATCGAAAATGATCATTTTAACAGATGCCCCGTTATAGAGAAAAATCTATCAGCGGGAGATTCTCAGTTACACCGAGAAGGCCGCGATAATACGGGTATAGTTATCGCGCAGCGTGATTTATGACGCCATTATACGAAAACGGATCGGCTCGCTGGTATCCACGCGACGTTATCATCGTAAAGTAGCAATAAAAATTTATTGGCACGCTTTCTCGAAGCCCCCTAACGGGATCGATGCAAACTTGCAGCTTCAGTTCCTTCCTTATTCGTCATCTTTCAGTTATCAAACGCTTCGTTCATCGCTCATTATGGGGACACATAAGCCCCATGTTTCTGTCCAACTTACTTTACACAAGTTTTCCATGTTTCACTGTGACGAGATTATACAGAATATATTTCTGAAGTGTTTTCCTACAATGACTCTTCAATTATGAAAGCACATCCGAAAGGAAAGATTGGATTACAAATTCCTGGTTCATTTTAGGACATCGTCAGAGTATATGCCACTGTACCATTCGCTGAAAAATTATCGTCACGAATATACACTGCAAACTTTGCATTCCGAGGAACTCTCCTTCCAAGATACTCGTCGGTAAAAGTTGCTTTTGTCCAGTGAAAAACAGGCGACGCGTCGTAAAAGTTTGAAGACAAACGCTTCACCGTAATGTTTTTCACTTATCGCTTTTTCATTTTTGACGAGATCCACTGTCATAAAAGTTGTCCGCCGAAAACGACTGAACCGTGCCACCCGAAGTGTATCCGTTATTTGCGTTACAGAAATAAAATGTTTGCATGTATGGCGCTGTCTCAGGGGGTCCGTAAAGGAAATTGAACACATTCTCTTGTATTGCGTTTGAATTCTTTATAACGCTCATACGAGATGAATTTTCGCCCGTTTCCGTGTCCTTGTATTTACTGTTTCTATTTTATGTCACATCTTCGGTTACGTGTCCCGTTTCGCGAATGAGAAATTGGTCCTGCTGGTGAAACTACTCGTGTATACAGATATTTAATTTGTTGAATGCTTCTACACTTTGTAGGGGACTTTTCGACGCAACGTGGTGCAGAAAAAAAAAGGGAAAAAGTGAACGCAATTTGCCGCCACGAAGTATGTTGACCGAGCGCCGTAACGAATCCCAGAATGTCCTAAAAAGTAACGATAACTCGGAAGCCCATTACCGATTGCGGAATATCGATAGTTCGTTACGGTTGCGCGACGTGTCGGTTGCTGCGGTTCGTCGCCGATCAATCGTGACAATTAATAGCGATTCGTTTGCATCACGGTTGGCGGAGGTGAAATTCGAGCTGGCGCAGTTGGGAATCATGGTCGGTTGGATTTTTGTCGGCCTTAACGTTTCATTAGTCATGCCCTATGTTCGCCGGCCGAAAGCTCGAATAATTAAATGCATAGGCCCTCGAACATCGGCCGGGGAACGCCATTTGTTACCATACCGAGCAAACAGTTGGTTTGTTCATCGATTCTATTCTCTGGCGCGTTTTTCCTTTCAATCCCGTCACGTCGGAGAGTTTTAAAAACATTGAAAAGCAAACGGTTCGGGAGAGCCAATTTTCGGAGATGAATTTCTGCGTAGAATTTCGGAAGCGAATGAATTAGGAATCTGATAAAGGTGGCTTCACGTGACGCACGTAAAACTTTCAGAGGGATTTGTCTTCTTCGAGGCGAATTTAAACGTCGAGGATTGGATTTTTGTCAAACGCAGAAGGTGGCCAAATGGCCGGGTCCTTGATTCCTAAGCTTTTATCCAGCTTCCACTTGGGGACGTCTTCCTGATCTATGATGGCGGGCTAAGTAGTCTTATCCATCAGCCATTTACCGACACGGTAAACCTCGGTTGACTCGGGCTCAGGACGATGGAATCGGTGTTATTTGTTCTCACCGCAGGATCTGACGTGGGTCATTCACGAACTAAATCCTATTTTCGACGAGATTCTAGCTAACGTCTGCATTAGAGAAATTTCCGACTGCCAGAGTGTGGGTTTACTTTACACTTTTATCCCATTTAATCCTCGGAATGAAAATTTTCGTCGAATTCACTGGTCTATGTGGTGAAAAGGTACCTAAAAACAGCTGACGTGAAAATGAAAGTTCAATTACAGATTTCACTTCTCCTATGTATTAATTTCAAATATTTTACTCAGAATTCTCGTATTCTCCAAGCTTGGTTCAGAAGAATCTGCGTTTTAAAAAGCCGTTAAGCTTCCGCGAATATGTTTCATCCATTGGTATCGGTATCAAAGGGAAAAGTAAAAAGGTGTTGAAAATCTAGCTAAAAAATTACACGTGTTTCTCGCCCTGATAATCTATGTAGGTATGACGCAGCGTGCTCTATTGTCTGATATTTAAATAAAGCACGCCGGAAGTTGGCTGCCAAAAAATTTCCATCGCTTTCCTCGAAAATGTACCATCGGAGTGGGGAATGACGACGGACCCCTCCATTGCTTTTATCATGAAGAATTTGCATCCATTTGTAACGAATTCCACATATTTTTCTCCGAAATGCGTGCTTTGAGAGTGATTGACTGTAATATTCAAATATTCTGGAATGATGTTCGTATTTCTACCGTGATCACTTATCTATGTATATACTGATGACTCGCTGAAGCCATTCGATAATCCTACGTTATATAATCGGCACCCATATCGAGCCCCGCCAGCATAAAATCCCGAAAGGTAATATCAAGCTCGCTTTTGAATTACGCCTCTTGGATTTTATTACAGAATTTAGGATTACATTCTCCAGTACCCACTGCAGTACGCATTGCACTCCATATTTGATATTGCATCGGTAAATTCTGCGAATATTAAGTTATCCTAACAGAATTCCCAGGGATCCCAATTGAATCGACTATTTTTTTCGATAACACATTGACACCCCTTAAATCCTATTTAATACCGACGGTAGCAATTATCTAATAATTGTCAGTTCGATTCGAGAAATTCATCGATTAACAAGCGTTTAATTTCTCTACTATTTCTGTATATTTCGAGTGTATTTAATTTTACGCCAGAGTTCGGTGACATGAGACAGAAAAGGACAAAATGCTCTATATATTTCTTGCAGAAGGTTATTCCTCTGCGCCCTTTCTATCCAACGCACGAGAAAAACCTCGATTATGGAACAGATATTAGCGAGATACCTATCGCTACGTATTTACCCGTCTGTCTGCTCAATGATTTACTTCTACTACTGAATCGGTCAAGCCTACCAGATATCACGAGCACGCATGAATTCGTTGAAGCAATTGGCAAATTATCATTGAACCGTGGTTCATTCTACAGGTGTCAAGTGGTTCGCGCCATTAATTGACTAATTGTCATGCCATCGACATTAACAAGACTCCATTTCGGAGAATCGATCGCGACGCCCGATGATTCATCTATCCAGCGTTTATGCTCGTGCCTCCTCTCCCTGTAAATTGGAAAAATGACCACAGGATTCTCACGAATGACCATTCGATCTTTGGCGCCACTTAATTTTATAGGAATTCCTGTTTGTTTCCGTGAGACCAGACGATGTAATAAGTTGAATACGTTTCTATCATTCCTCGAAGGTTTTTTATTGATAGCGACAGTTGTAACAAAAAAGATTTTGATCCCTTATCATTTCTCTTTTTTATCTCTCAAGTCCCAGATTTAACGAATCCTACACCAAGCTATAATTCTCAGGCCTCGAACGTCTAATATAACAAGAAGCCACATCAATTCGTTCCTTTCAGTCTCGCCTCAAAGCTCGCCCCGCGCTCTGCACATTGCCCCGGTTATTCCATTTATTCGCCTTAATTGAATAAAGCTACCCGCGCGCCAGCTGAAATTCGCGAGCAAAACAGATACGCCACATGCGATTGATCCAGCTTTAACGAAATCCTCGAAGACGTTCCTCGCTAGACCGGCGACGGAAATGAAATAAAAGACGAGCGAGTTCTCCTCCAGACGCGTCCCGAAGGGAGATGAAAGCGATCCGAGGCTCGCCGACGGGGGGCACAGATCGACAGCGGGGAAATCTGCAAACGTGCTCCTTTCCGATCTGCGCTCGCCGCGACACCGGCCGAGCGTCTCATCGTATTTCACGGGGAAACGAAGTGCGAACCGCCCGTCTTTCGCCTCTCTGTTTTCCCTCCCACGATTTCCAGTGGGCGGCGAGGGGCAGAGGAGGGCTGCACCATAAAGGATCCAGTTATCGCGAGGAAACGATTTCATTTTTCCTGCCGGATCGGTTCCAATTGCGTGTCCTTTCGCCAGCCAATCCGGCACGATTACGCGCATATAGCGGCGCCGTCTCCCCGTTTCAAAGCGGCTCCGTTAAATTTAGTAAATTGGACAACTAGCGCGGGCTTCGCCGCCGAACTTGTACTCGCTTTGTGAGCGAGATACGGGCCCGGGTAACTGCCGAATTGTTGCATGGATTTCATTCGAATTAATTAGGTGCGGCCCGGCGTTTTGCATATAGCGCATTATTCAAAGTTTAACGCGATCCGTGCGCCACGCCGCGGGTGTGAGGAGAATATTATGAAAGTGGAAGATGGAAGAAGGATTCTTCCGTTAGTTTTATTTGAGTGTTCTGTACGATTCGGATGTTTGTCGAAATCTCGTGGTTATATTTAGCAAACGTTGAAGAGGTAGAAGTTTAGTGTCGAAAAAACAGATCGAAAGTTTGAGTCAGTTTGGTGATCTAATTAAGAGGAAGCAACTCCCCGTGCAAGCTTCATCAGTATAAACTGCGCGGGAGTGAAACTTGTGGATCAAATAAATTTTATAACCTGAAACTTGTTGACATTCGTTTCCACTGGTTCGCAGAGTGTCTCGGGGACATGCGATGGGAGGAAATGAAAACCACTTTCCAACACATGCTAGCCTGTGTACGGGGCTTTTGCTTTAAGTGGTTGAAATATCGATCCACCTCGGGATCTTCCTTTTTGCCTTGATTAGTTTTCTTCCCGAGACAAGATACTTCGAATGAACTTCGAGAGCTTTTTCTTCCCTTTTCCCTGATCTTCTCGCGAAACATCGCGAGATTAAAGGATCTTACGTAAAACGAGCGACGTTGACTCATCGTCGGTATTTTTCTTACCCGCTCTCCGAGGCGGGAAAGAATTATAGGGAAAACTTGAATGCTCGCGGACGCAGAAATAAAGATAAAATCGATCTAACGTGCACGTCGATCGTGACTCCTTCCCGTATCAGGGCCGGTCTTCTCCTCGCAAGAAAAAAAGGAGGACTTATTTCGCGGAGCTTGTAACGCGCTTAGGATGTCGACTACAGAGGTAATTAATTCCCCAATTTAAGCCCCCCCCCCCCCCCTGATTTATACCAGCCCGTTTTATCTGTCTGATACGCATTTCTCTTCGTGTAAATCACAAGCGTGCCTTAGCTACTAACAGACGTTTCAAAAGGAATGGTTACCTCAACCAGAAGCACCGAATTTCAGATTGAGCAGCTTCAGGCATTTGTATTTCCATACCATAGCACTGTGAATTATACGTTCAGTACCGAAACGTTAAGTTTGTAATTAAACAACCGAATTTCAGAACGACGCGAAGGTAATGAATTCCTACAAGTCTTTAAACATGTTTCCACTTTGCGAAAACCCTTGGAACGGCTGAAAAATTGATCAACGAAAAAGGGATTCGAAACTTTGATCGAAGAAACTTTATTCTCCCACCCTGTTCTTAGCTTCTTATCCTTTTGTTTGTAACGAAGGTTGTAATTTTACATTTCGCCACGTTTTATTAGGACCCTTTCGGTGAGGTACCGTGGAAGGTTGCTAAGTTTAGCTCTGGTTCGAGCACGCGAGTCCGTAAGTACCATTTCATACTACTGCAGTAGTAGCTAAGTTGGTGAAAGCCTTCAGGAAATCTCCCATCTCGTCTAAGTCCAGATAACGTTCTTGCGGATTCTCTGGAGTGCGAAACTTGTAAGTTGAAGGAGCTTCTGTTTATTCCTGTCCAACGAAAATTAACTGCAAGCCTTCGTCAAAAAATGTGGAGTAGAAAGCTCGCTCCCGAGAGCTGTCGGGATACTCTACGACTTAAAACGTAATTAACCTCTGCTGATTTACAGTGCTCCTACGTGGTGAATGAAATTAACTACTCCTTATTCATGGGTGCCATTGAACGACGTAACTACAACATTGTGACGATTATTCCTCAAGAGTACTTAGCAATTAGATTAAAATTAAGCTTCTTAAAACCTAACGAGGTAACGTGCCCCTTTCTTTCTCTTCTTTTTCTTCGACAAAGAGAATTAAACATTAACGGTGCTGCGCCGTTTTACGTATTTCATTTGCAACGAACGTAATTATTTCATATAACATCTCGCTGCGAAGTATCTAACATTTTCGCCCCTTTGTTTCCCGTTTGCATTCAGCCGCGTGGCTCATTGTCCGCCTACCGTTGCATTGTAACGCTGCTAATAGTCGTAAAGATTATCCGCGTATCAAGTGGTACGTGTTTGGCCCGACGCAAATCTCTCTGTGGGCTTTGCCCGCACGCATAGGCCAAATTCTGCTTGTATCTCCTTCCTCTTTGAAGATCTGTGCTCTCATTTAGTGGCGGCTGGAACCTGGATATTCGGGTAAACAGCAGTACTTAATGCAAGTGCATTGCAGCATTGTGCATACATGAGCTTCAATCAAATCCTGATGAATACAAATCTCTCGTAACGTGTGCACGTCGAACTCGAGTTCTTACTTGAGTGATTGAAGCGAGTCATTGTACACTATGGAAATGGAATTAGAAAATGTGACGGCTAGTAAAGGCTTATCTACCAGAACTTATTTTAGAGCGACACAGTTCACCAGAAAGTCTAACTACGAGTGATCTGAAGGAAGTGAAAGAGAAAGGTGAGATTACGGTCCCTCAGGATCAATTCTGAAAGTATTAATTCTGGACCTTTACAACATTCAAAATTCATGAACCAATAAAATTGAAAAAAATCGAGACCCCAAAGCACTTATCCAAAGGATATCTTCTCAAATTTGATCGATACTGTATCATCGTCGCCTCGCAAGCTGCGGAATATTTTCCAGCTGGTCCAAAGGTGGCGAATTAAGGAATATTCATTCCGCGGCGTATTTACCATGGGTGAAAAAACGCTTATTCAACCGTGTTCTTTTTGCGATCGCGGCGACGGCAGCTGTACGGGGGACTTCGAATAAACAGTCATAAATCACCGGAGAACCGGTAAACAGAAACGTTGGCGCGGAATTCCCGGGCAAAAATGGGCGACATTTCGACAAAAGGGAGAGGAGTAGATGGGGAAGCAGGGTGTGGCGGGAAAAAATTCGTCGCCGTTCGCGATATTCCAAAGCATCGGCGTAGCGCCGAGAGGAGGCGGGGGGGGGGGGGGGGGGCATTAGCGAATGGAATGCGCGCGGGAAGCGATGAAAATTTTTGGTTTTAACGCGGGTATCCAGGTCAAACGTGTAAAAGGATAGTATGAGCCGGCACAATGCTGCGTTCTGAAATAGACCGGCGGAATTGTCAGCGGAATAGTCGTAATTTAAATCGGCCGTCTAAAACTCCCGTGAAACTGGGTCGAAGACAGCGGGGGAAAGGCACTCGTTGAAAGAGGGCCGGTGTTAATAGGTATTCGTTGAAAGAGAAGCCACGAGGATTTATTAAAAAAAAAAGTACTAAACGTCCTGAAAAAAAGATCGAGTGGATTTGCGAACAGGGAAGTTACCTGTGGGTCTGGAGCGCTGTAAAAAAAGGCGCACAAAAGTGAGGGAGTTTTGGGCACCGAGCTTCCAAGAGTTTTCATCGATAAAGTCTCTTTTCAAATGGAAATTCGGCTGAAGTATACGTGGCCCAAATATCGTATACTCGATTAATAGCCAGCTATTGGGTGTTGCTTATCGGCTTTCAAAGGTGCTGTGAATTAGAGCGCGAGGGTAACGCACCAAGGAATATGAAAATGAATTTACGATACCGAAGATAACCGTTTCAATTTTATCACCCACTATTCGCAGTAAAGGCTATCAAATTTCCCCCTCAAAAAAAAAAAAAAAAGAAAAAAGGAAAAAGAAACGTGTCGACATTACCCCATTGAGCGATCATTGAATTTCGCGTCGGTAGACTCTGAAAGCAAAGTAGCAGTACAGAGGCGGTGTAAATGATACCGCGGAAAAAGTTCCTCCGGAAAAATTGCGTTACAGGGTGTTCGGTTGTGACTGGAAACCTGAACCAGCTGAAAGTGTCCGTGGAACGGGGAGCGGGATACCAAAAAATCTTTCGTTGACGCGAGCAACGGCAGAGCAAAGCGAGCGATAATAAGGAGGGGGGGAGACGGTGGCACGATGTCGGCGGTTGCATTGTTAGTTAAGCCAGGAGATAGCGGTGATTTAGAACGCGGGCGTAGGGCTGTTCTATGGAGAGGGGTTCCTGTGCACGGCTCTAGCAGAAACGGCAGAACGAAACTGGTAAATGCGCGCCCCCGGAACAATGCTGAGTGGTATGTATACCCAGAGGCAGACAACCGGCCGACTTTTCGGCGATATCCAGCCTGCCAACCAGGCAGTGGCAATGGGCCATGGGGATATCCCGTAATTGCCGACCGGTCCTCAAGTGGCAACGGCGACGGTCAATTTCACCCCACTTCCAGCCCCCTTCTCCGAAACCGCGACACCACAGAGACCCCTTTTACGCTCGCCATAGAGTAGCAGGCTTTGCTAGGGATTATGCTGCTCGCCAGGGGTGCCGTCGTAATTCGGTGCCCTTCGATGGAGTGATCGAGAGAACGGAAACACCAACTTCTCTGGCCAGCGTTGCCTTTTCCTTCCGCCACAATTGTTGGGAATATGTTATTTGCTACTTGTGCAATGTATTTGAGGCGCTAATGCTCTTAGAGATATATATATATATATATATGGAGAAGAGTTTTCTGGGGAATTTATGCAGGAATGGAATAGTAGTTTTAGAAGCTTCCAACCCAATGCGCCAGAACGAAGATAATTTATGGGTAAGCGGATAGATAGTTTACACTTAAACGAGTTATTGTAGTATTTACGCATGTGCAATGGCTGCAACGTATGCAAACGCGTTTATGAATATTTAGCTTCGCCCGAACCCCGCGCATGTTCATAAATTCATGATCTGTTTGGCGCAAATAAATTGAACGGAACTTGATTAAGTGATCGTTGTCAACGTGGAGACTAATTGAAGATGGCCTAAGTGGATTTGGTCGTTGTTTTGTAGACCCCAATTGTCTATAACAAGATACCTTTATTAACTTTCTTTTTTAAGTGCTCTTAACTTGATATTGAAATCATTATTCTTCAGCAGAAAGACAATTGTTTTTTATTATCGAGGAATTACAAGCCATTACTACGACCATCACTGGATAAACATTTACGGAAGATGCACACCTCTATACTTCACTCTCTAGGCGCGGATATGAAATATCCTCTTGAATATTGTAGCTCGCCGAGCGGCCAATGCGACGGGGGAACGTATTTACGGATTACTACATCTGTTTCCCGTAAAAATTCTTGTCGTG
The DNA here is from genome assembly GCA_944738655.2 of Andrena hattorfiana. Lineage (NCBI taxonomy): Eukaryota > Metazoa > Arthropoda > Insecta > Hymenoptera > Andrenidae > Andrena > Andrena hattorfiana. Next base: position 2,242,726 of record OX122894.2, read on the forward strand.
AATCAAGATGGACGCCCTCTACGTGCAACATATATAATACCCGTCAGGATTTGCGAAGGATTACCCAGCGACACCGTAAGTCTCGTTCTCCACGGCGTGCCCGATCGATCGGACGAACAACGGAAGACCGACTACTTTCATCGCGCCGAAGAACCGGGACCAGACGTTCAAAGTTCAAGGACGTGCCCGCTTAGTCTCTTAAATCTTGATTGATGATCGAGTCTTTAACGTCACGGTATCTTGAGAAGAACGCCGACCTACGCGGCCAAAGATCAGAGTAATGTCCGTCTTATCACCTTAAACGGCTCAACGTGCGCCTCGATCTTCTTTACAAATAGACTTAATCGCTGCAACGTCCTCGTTACAACGGGCTGCAGCCTCTTTTCCTAGCCCTGTGAAATTTAACTTGATATTTGCTAAAGGGACGTTTCACGGTGTTCAATAAGTGTACCTACAAGAAAGCTAATGGTTTGGAATACTTTCCCGGGACCACGGGAGACGAAATTCCCGGGGCGTGTCTCGCCTTACCCAGCATAAACTGCGACATGTTTAAAATAGAGAAAGAAGTGGTATTCAGAGACACGCGAAACCGAATGTGAAGTAGAAACATCCATATTTCTGTCTGAAACAGCCATTGCAGCGTGCACCTCTTCAAATAATGGAAATAAAACATCTCGATCCTCGCAACTGCATGCCCGACATACACAGGAACACAAACTCTTCGAATAATGGAAACGAAATATCTGGATTTTGCAAGCGAGCCGGTGCAGCAACGCGAATTGTTGCCTCTTTGGAACGCACCCCTATGAACGTGAGAATGGTGAGCTGCTGGTTCACGCGCCAGCTACGCGAATCGCGCAGAGGACCGTTTTTTAACAGTTAATTGTTTTCTGGAGCGGTATGCAAAGGTGGTCGCACGGCCAGGCTTTAGCACCAACGGATGTTGTGATCCTTATCGTTTGTCACGCGCCCCCTGTTCGCAGTACTCGCCTCCATTCCGAAGTGTCATCCCCAACTTTTGATTCCAGCCGACGAGCACGGGCGTTTCTCGTTTTTCTTCGGGGGTCGCCCCGGGATAAATAGCCGTTGGCAAACGTTTCGAGAGCCAGAAGGGGAAAAAACGGCCGCGGGGATGCAGGACGACGGGGGGAAATTTTATACACCGAACTAGAAAGTTCCGTCTACCGAATACCGCGTTCCCTTGCGCCCTCTTCCGTCCCTTTTTGCCTCCCTTCTCCCTGCTTCTCGTTTTTTTTTTTTTTTAAGAGAGCAGGGAAATGGAGGAGGGAATGGGCGAATGGAAAGGAAAAAGAAAAGTCTGAAGCAGTCCCCAGTCAATAACGGTAATACATGTGCGTTCGTTCATCCCCTAAATCGTGCGCTTATGTCGTCGCCTATCGTTCACCGAGTCGCGCGCATTTCCCGCAATCTTCCGCCCTCCAGCGGTCAGTAAAATCGTTGGCACGGCGAAAGCTCGAAAGTCCACCCTCCGCGCGAGGAAGCTGCCGCGAGATGAAGAGGTGCGTCGTCCTGGGGTAAAGAAATAAAAAGCCCGCTCTGCCAAACTTCTGCCTCTTTATTATACCATTTGGAATGGGGCTGAAGTTCATTTCGCACGATAATGGGCACATTTTATGTCGCTAAAGCGATATTATCGGGACCGTGCCCAACCCCTGTTCGCTCTTTGGATGCGTTCCAGAACCCGTCAGGACGAGTATCGCCCCGACGGAATTACCCCCTGTAACGTGAAATATTCCGGCGGAAAAATAATCGCGGCCAGCTTGATTCGATTCACGCATGAGCGTTTCCCCGCGGCATTAATTGCTCCCGGGATTGAAAAACCGGCGGAAATTTTATGGAGATACGCGTGTGGGAGGCTCCGCTTGATTCTAATACCGTCAGAGATGTCTGCGGGAAATTCCGCGGCAATTAGCTGAACGTTGATGTTAAATTTCCCCATCAAAGTTTCATTGTTACCGTTGCGCGTGATTCTGAGGAAGTAGCAGATAATTTGATGTTAATGAATATCAGCTACATCGTTACATGGAATGTAATTATTCATCGAATCAACGTCCACCCGCAATCATAACAATTTGCGAGGGGAGCGCGCGGAGGCGACCGCGAATTAAAAGCGTTTCAACGCACCTGTTACTGAGAAAAGTCTAATTACGCGCGTGGTATCGCGGCCCCGAGCGGAACACCCTCGTAAATCTTCGGCTAATAGAGAAAAATGATGAGAACGCGGGGGGTTAATCTGCGGCGACGATGGTGGCTGGCCGTTGGTATCGCAGTAAACACACCGAAAAGTCGTAAAGGGGCTTCCAGAGGAAATACGTACGACGAACGACAACCGTGGTCATTATCGAGCCGCCGAGGCGGGGGCGGTACAGAGGCTCTTCCAACCCCTGCTCTCGCTTCATTTTCCGACTGATTTTTCATAAATACACGGAGGGCTGAGGGCGGCTATCTCGGCGCAATGGAAGGGTGGAGATTGATACTGATGACTGTGTCGGGGTGGTCTGTAAAGCGAGATTTTAATCTCAGATAAAGGGGAAACTTTGTACTGTCCCTCGAAGGGGAAGGTTATTGTCGCTTTTCAACTATCCGCAATGATTTCCCCCCCGTGGCTGCGTCAATAGAGCGCGGCAGAAGATTGAAAATCCTCCGATTGATCTCGGAAAATCATGAAAGGGGATGAAAGCCGAGAAATGATATTATTTTCCAAGACCGCGAGAGCTCCTCCATGGTACACATTTTCTAAAAGGGTTCTAGCTTTTGTTACCTAGTAGATGCTTGAAAGACGATAATCAAATAGCTTTCGAAAAAGGGAAACGCTCATTTGATTAAAAGAATTCGATTACTCTAAACGTCTGTATTAAATTGCTCGAATTAGTTGCCACGTAATTACTACCGGCAATCGAGTTTCCGCGGTGGCTGCGTGTAATTTGCATTCCCATTCGGCGAGTAATTTTTCCCTTCTCGCACGCGCTTACGACACGCTCGCTAATGGGCGAAACCGCGGCGAAGATTCGAGATATCGTTACACCGCGGAACGTCACCCCCCTTCGAAAATTGCGGGGCGACGTTTTAATTTTAGATAAAAGCGGAATAACTCCCCGCGGGCAGATAAAGCTTGTCGTGTAACGCGTGGCGTGGCGCGACGCGAAAGCAATTGTCACACGCGTCGCTTCCTGTCGGATTTTCAGATGCTCCGCGAGATTTTCGATTCAACAGCGATCGCGATGTTGTGTAATCACGTTTCCATCCTTCGAGCGATCAGGGGCAAATGAGATTCGAAAAAAGGGTACGTTCGTTCACTTTTGCTCACCCGTTGTTCACTTTTCACTTAGTTAAGCCTACGCTGCCCTTGAGTATCTCCGTTATAGCGGTTGAAAACCGCCATGAAGATCGCAGATATCGAGCCAGGCCGCGCTGGTTTGTGACACACAGAACGACGTTTTAATTTCAGATAAAAGCAAAAAACGCGACGCGACGATAAAATGCAACTTATCGCTTGGCTCGCGATAAAATGCAACAGCGGTATAGTTAAAATCACTCGTGCTAATCCTCGACGACCCATTCGATGCCATTGAATCGTGTATGTTCCTGGAGGAGAAAAAAAGCTGTTCTTCACTGTGGATTATTTGTAGCGATACATTTTCCATGTTTTAACGAGAAAAAAAAACGACGGGGTCGTAAAGGAAAAGAGGATCGATAAGGCCAGGAAAGGCACAATAGATTCTTTTCCCTATCGTGTAATACGTGTAATCCGGTCGTGGCATAGAGACAAGCTTAGAGGATAACATGAAAGCATAAAGCCATTTTAACGGGTAGCGATATTACGAAGCTATGAATTAATAAAACTCGCGTATCGCTGATTTCAATACCGGCCTTCGGTGAATATCTTTATGAATAATTTCCTTTCAGAAGGGCACCATTCGTTCCACCCATTCGTACTGCATTTATTTCTTCCACGCGAGTCCTGCGGCCTATGAAACCAGAAGATAGATTTTAATTTAAGGGAGGAATATCGTCACTGAAATATTGCAACAGCGGCTCGCCAACGTTTGGAAATCCCGTTATACTTCAATATCGGAATGGTTATTTTCCTGGAAACAGTAATTTCGTCACGATTACCAATGCTTGCAACGCGTGAACGGTTTTAGGAAAAGCAACTTGCGCGGTAGTTCGATAATGCTAAAACTGTTAAATATTTTCTGGCGGAGCAGATTTTGCATTGAAAAACGCAGCGTAGTGGCAAAACAACTGACTGTGGTTTTTTAATCCTTCTTGTTTTTGTAGCTTGTTGTTAAAAATACACCGAAACCCGCGCGCTATAGTACGTCAACGCAGTGTTTCGCCGAAATTATCGAGCGGATCGTGTTAACTATTGTCCGCTGAACGCAATCGCGTGGAAATTTAAAATTCACGATAATGGAGAAGCTTTATAAAAGCGTATGCTCGCGTCACAATGTATATAACATTCAGACCGCGACGTCACACAGAAAAATTCCCTTCAATGTAAAAGCACTGAATTAGATGCGTTCGAACGATGCGCTGTAAATTAAAATCGATGATTAATGATGCTCCGTTGGCCCAGCGGTCTTGGCGCACGATATTTTACCGGGAGAATGCAGATATTTTTAATTAATGTGTAATTAATATTTCGGCGAAATTCCCTCGAAAACGTTCCGAAAGTTTGGACGGAATCGGGACGAGCTGCCGCTACATGGGTGGATTTAATTGATTAAACTACCCGGGAAACAGTACGAATCGAACTAACGTTTATAACTTCGTTCACACTAAATTAATGAATTTGCAAACGTTCAGGCGGAATGCGTTCCGCCCGAAGACTGAAAGCGCCCCGATAATTCGCTGTGACGGGGCCCGCTATCAGTTTCGCATATTATCAACCACTCGACTCTGCGGTTTCGCTTCGCGTCATATCAATTATCTTTATTTAATAATTACGAACAATCAGGTTCGGTAGAGGGGAATTCATTTCGATAATACTGCTACCTGTATGGCAACCGATTATATCGCGCAGCGCACGTATCACTGCTAGCCACATTACCCCAAAATCAGTAAAAGGGAAAGTGAGCAAGGCAATTGAAGAAATACTTCGTAGACGTTGCCTTCCTCTTTTTCTTTGCGAATATGATGACTTATATTTCGCTCTTGGAACGGTATAAACGTGACAGAGCGATGTGGAAGAAGGAGGTCTGAGGATTTAGTGACTTGTACTACTTAGAAGAGTGGGTAAAATATGCCCAGCCACAACGGTCTGCATCCCCTTACGGAGATTTATTTGTGGGAGCCATTCCATTTTATGGAGGCGTAAAAAATTTTCGTCGTTCGTAGGTCTGTGTCAGTTGTGCGTTATAGAAAGCTCCAAGATTGTGTACAAAGGAAGGGTTGGCATGTAGAATATTTGTCGCGTCACCCTTATAGCGAAGTCCTAAGTCAGTGTAGTCAGTGTATAATAAACAATTCGCTAATAAATAATTATTTTATAGTTAACGTTTAATTTGTTATCGTATCATACGTTAGAAAAATTGTCATCGCGTTGATAATTTACACGGCTCGTAGAAATTCAAGGGAGACTGAAATCGGGCTTGGAGGAATCAGCAAAAATGTTGCTTATACGACAAGAATTCCCATGTTTACTGAATTACCAATTCGATTCAACCATGAATGGCCCGGTGCAACGGACCGGTGCTAATGATGGCGGCTCGTACACACATTTCAGAGATGAGGGGACAACGCGTACGGGGCGTACGCGCGGTCAGCGCGGTGGAAGGTAGCCAGACGGATCAATATCACATTACTATAAATAATTAATAGGCTAGCTCGTTCCTATGCGTGCTGCGTACTTCCTACCCGTCCCAATTTTCTGCGCTGTTCAATTCGCAGCGACGCTTGCGATAATGGTAATTGCACATCACGAGGGAGGAAGGTTACCGTGATTGTTAATGCATCGCAATGTGTGCATCGAGTTCACCTGATTCACTCTCTAACATGCTGGATCACCTGGAGCCATTTAACAATCAGAAATTTCGTAACAATGTCCTCCGATGGTATTCGCGAATGAAGTACCAGGGTCTCATAAAGCACTGCAAACAAAGTCATTCAACTACTGCGAGATAATCAATTTCACCTCTTCATCCGATTCTCGGATCTTTCTGTGACCGTGGAGAAATTAATAATCTCTCGAATGAAGATTTCGAGGGAACCTGGTTTGCTGAAATCGTTGCTGGCACGACTCGCAGTCAAGAGTAATCCAACCTGTGTAGGTCGAACTACGAAATCCTCCGTAATGCTATTTTTTTACGGAGGCGTGCTTTTATTACTCTTATTACTTTTCCTAATTTAACTTTCCGTCTTTTTCTCCGGGGCCGCATAAAATACGACCGCGAGCGAACGCTGCCCGCAATCCTGTATGCAGGATGAGTCATACAATGGGAGCAGACTCCGGCTTGGTTAATAACATTAAGGGATAGCACAGGGAAAGAATTCAGTAGTTTAGTAAAATATATTTTCCCCTTTGCGTTGCTTTAATAAGATATACGATAATAAGAGGTGCTATTGCAATTTTTCTCGAAATGAACTTTCACAGTGTCCTTTCGTACCATTTAATTTCCTCCATAGAAAAATTGGATTCTTGAATTTTCCGTTCCCTCACTTGCTTCCAATGTACCAAAGCTAAATGCATTAAAGCTTCGCTTATGCGTCACCATTTCGAGCTACCGGTAGCTACCGCGAGCGAGATGCAGTCGTCTGTCTTGCGTAGGATCCGGAACGGGAATGGCCTGTTTAACGCATAATTAATCGCGGAAAATATACGCGTGCCTGTGCAATGTAGCACGTGCTAACTGGTATCAGCGATTTTGAAAGGATGAACTGCGGAATCCCTGATCAACGTGTATCAGATCCTATGCGATACTGCCAATAATACCTTCCGGATGTACACGCTAATTACTGCGTTAGAGACACCAGCAACCGCAAACTATGTGGCAATAACGTCGAATCGATCGCGTGGCCCAAAATTCGGGACCCGTTACGAGACGATCGCTCGCTCGCGATAACGAAATCGATCGACCCAGACGGCAACGAGGCGAACGTCGATGGGCGAAGCTCGCGAATCCCACCTCTCGCAGGCATCGTCGCGTCGAGATTTTCCGCAAGACGCCTGTTTACGATATAATTGCTACGATGCAGCTGGCAATCCGATTTTAATTACTTGTCTCGGCTCGTTATGAAACACGCGGCACTAAAGCCGCGGGGATTCATCCCGTTGCAAAACTGGTCGGCGAAAGATAAAGTCGTTTAACTGCTAACTCGATTCGAAGACATTTCGCGAAGCTGCGAAATGTTGGCGAATTTTCGAGAGTAATTTCGCGCCGCGCCCCGTTTCTTTCTCTGCCATTCTCTTTCGGTTCACGCGAAAGCCGATCGGCTTTGAGATGTATGATCCCTGGAAAACATCCGTAAGTTAATAAAAGTTTTCCCATTTGAACGCCCCTCGGCGGGTCTCTGATCATGAATTAGCAATTTCATTCAGTTCCGGATTACTTGAAATGCAAATCCTTGGACGCTTTTTTGCCGAGTTCGTTAAATTTTTGTTGAAGTGGGCGGTGGGCTGTGTCGTTCTACATTTTCGACCTGCAAGTATTTCCTGGGAAAGTTTCATCACTGATTAGTAGCACGTTTCTCTCGCATTCGGTACAGAATTACCACCGCAGCTACAAAACAACTGCTCGAAGAGAAAAATATAATTCCATCCTTAAAGGGGTATTCGCTCGAAAAATTAATTTTTTTTATATATATTTTCTATTGGTATAAAGGTTCTTGATTATTCTCTTGAAATTTTGTTTCGAGAAATTCGAAATATTGACGCAGTTACTCCGGTTTGAAGTTAAACGTGCGGGTATTGAGTTGACGATTAACTTCAAACGCGTTTTTCTCGGAACCACATTTTCCAAACTGGTCCGCATGATTTCTTAGAAACTAACAGGCCGATTAACGTTCACAAGATTAACAATACCCGTAATGACACAGGTGTTGTAAAATATATGTTTCTACGAACAATGTTCCCTGCCATCCAACAAATCCTGCCACGGACTCGAGTTAAACCCTTTGCCATACCCAAACGAATCCTTCCTCGACCAAGTCTGTGACTCGCGACTGGCACACCGGCAGCCAGCATCTTCCGATCTGTCGTGGACGTGGAGTGGAGCGTTTTCAAACATTGCTGGTCGGCAAACGAAGCGAAATAACGGAAAGACCGTGGGGCACCGAGGGGCGTGGGGGCGACTCGCCCGATATACACAGGGGACACGTAGTCGGGAACGATGTTTGCGATCTCGTTGGCCATTCCTTCGGTGCAGGAATTGCTTGGAGTACGTCGTCGCGCATCCGAGACTGCGGCCACGGAGCGCCGGTAGTAGGAGGGCAATAAAACTGCAGCTAAACAACGGGGCACAGACGAGAGTGGCACGACAGTGGGGGGAGGGGGGAGTGTGTGCAGGACGATACCGGCGCGAGAAGGTCGAAGCTGCATCGTTACGGGAAAAGGTTAGGTCAGGTGGTCACCGGCGACGACGGTAGTTCGCGCCGGTGTACGGTAACAGTTGTCGTTGCAAGCTCCTGTGCAGGGACAAGCCTCGGCGATGATAACTATACCGTGGATCGCCTCGAGAGTGCTATCGCGATAGTCGCCAGCAATAATAACTACGAGATCGCAGATGCTTTCGATAATAACCGGGACCGCAAGCGCTCGTCCGCCAGCCGAAACGATCGCGTCCGCAGCGATTATGTTAAGATCGGAGCCTGATGGCATCGATGACCGAGCAAAATACATAACTCGGCTAGTTACGCCGCGCTGATGCCTGTTCCACGGTGCTGCTCGTGTCCGCGATGCTAATCGAGCCACCGTTAACAATGGCCAACGGCGATAGTTCGATGACGGTGTCGTTGGCCAAGCTCGCCCCGGCTGTACGGAGGGGCGACGTTAACTGACATTACTCTTATTGTTAGCACCGATAACGATATCCTAGGCGGCAGACCAGGGGCAACCGTGACCGTGCCCGGGGTACCTGGCGGCGGTTTGCGATAGCGAGACACCAGCGGAAGTACCGCATCTGGTCCCTGGTGAAAGGGGGTGGGCTTCCTAGCCCCGTGGAACGTGATCGCGTTGACAACTAGCCCGGAGAAAGGGGGACGTTTCCAGCGATCCGGTTTGAATAAGTAGTTACCGGCCTAATAGTAGTGCCGGACCGTGACGGCTGTTGAATACAGAATTTTCAGCTTGCCATGGAACGAGCAGATTGGCCAAAGAGAGAGGGTGGCAGTCGCCCCGCGGGGGGAGGCGACTCGCCTGGTGGCATCTCGAGTCGGATTCACGGCGTCAAACGTCCATAAACACCTCGGATCGTTCTCCCCCTTTTCTAACCCTCATCGCGTATGCAGCCGCGGGATATAAAACGTTTCCCATCCCCCGACCGATCGTCGCGTTTTCCAACCGCGCCGATGTCTTCTCGTTGACCAGGCCCTCCTCGGGCAAATCCCCACCGCGTGCAGGTCGATGCTTGCAGAGCTGCAGTTTGACCAACAAAGCGAGGCCGCGACCTGGACGAGCGCTTAAAATGCAGGAATCGATATGTATTAATAGCTCCTGGGATATTAACCACTAATGGGTGGTCAATTTTGTTGAAAGGAGCCGGGGATATTGAAATCTTTCGACGCTCCGGGAGCGAAAGATCCACGATCGCCGATATTGGAAGGAACAATAAGTTTTCCTTTCGTATTAGCCCACTTTCGCGTCGAGCGATTTCATTGAAATTTTTCCAATCACAAAGGCCCCGGCCGGGAGTCGCTTTCGTCCACCCCTCCATCTCCGCGATCTTCGGAGTGCCTCGGGAACTGGATTATAGCCGGCTGATCTTATCCAGCGGCGTGTTAAACCGTCCTATAGCCGCCTCATCGCCGGAGCGAGAGAGAAGCCGTCGTTATCGAGTTTCCAATGAAGCCTATTGTTGGTTAATGCCCCGATCGAATCGATTATTCGCCGGCCGTCGTTTTCGGGAATGGACAAGATGAAAGAGCGGCGGAACTGCGGACTACACGATTTTCGCATGCGGGTCGGCCAGCGGTTTATAGAAAGGATAACCGTTCCGATACTGGTTACCCGCACGTCACGTTCCCCGCGGCAGCTTTTGTTATCGGGGCCGAAGAGGCTGGATAAGTTAAACGAATGAAATCTCCGCCTCGCACGATTGCATCGTCAGCCATTGAAAACTGTGCCGAGGAATCTTTTATCTCGCCGCTGGGACGATCGATTACGTGGAAAAACGTTTAAGACGCTTAAAGCGATGACGAGATAAGCGGAGGGCTCTCATCGGATGATTGATCGCGCCTGGTATCCTAATTTCAAGATACTCTTCAAGACTTTCCCCCTGAAGGGAACTTTGTACAGCCTTGTACAACGTGTCTTACGAGGGGTGAAATTGAGGCTCGCACAAGTATTTCTTTGCGAAACGCCGTTCAAGTGGTGGAGGTTGGATGATCGTTAATGATTCCAGCGACAGAAAATTAACGACTGAACATTTTTTGAGGCTCCAGACACTACGCGTCTGAATCGTCAGGTCTGGGCGGAATTGCAACTCGAGTGTCTCCTCCGACGCCTACTGTTTACTTCCTTAAATTTTTAAGTTCCTAGTGGCGAGTAAACTCAACTCAGCCCACTCTGGGAACTTCCTCTTCCACTGGAACGTCATTAAAAAGGCGTTGCCAGGATTTCTCGCGGGCGTGCGAAGAGGGCACTCTGGGAATAAGAAGAATTAAAGCGTCCCTTCGGCTCGTATTAAGCCGCAAAATGTATCATGAACAAACTGCGACTGGCGAGGTTTGCATGCGCGAGGCAGACAGTGAACATCAAAGCTCTTTCTCCTACCGGTCTTTTTTTTTTTTTTTAACTTTAACCCTCGCGCCGGGATGCACGGGACAAAGAGCAGCCGACAGGGGGGAGCGCGGTCTAAAAAGGCCTCTAAGGACGTCTAGCGGAAGAAGTACGGGAACGTCATCTTGCTCGTCGCTTCGCGGCGCGTATCAAATTGCCAGGGAGCGAAGCCTCTTTTCTTCGTGCAACGACACCGGAAGCCTCCCCTTTCGAGGGCCCTCTGTGCGTTAATTACGTTAATAAGCTGGTTAACTATAGCCGTCGAGAAACCACGTTACCGTTATAATAATGAGGATAAGATCCCTCCAGTTGGTGGGTGGAAACGCGTTCCGTGCTTCAGGGAACGGTACCCCGCTAACTTTCAAATAATCTTCCGAATTGTGAAATGTGAGTAGAATTAAGGCGCTTATTTTGTAGAAGCTCGCACGGTTTCGTTGATTTTAATTAACACTTCGGGAGGGTATAAATAAAGGAATCGAAGTTGGTATAGAAAGGTGGTTGTATCCCCTAACTTTGTCCAGTTTCCGCTGCTTCAGGGGATCGCTCATTTCTCTCGCATTACCCGCAGAAACCGCGTTCATCGCGCGATCACACGGAACGAAAAGCGGGCGGCTGGTGCCGCGCAAATTATTTCGGAGATTGCCTTTTTTAAATGCAATACATGGCGCGAATAAAAAAGAAAAGAGACCCTCTCGATACCCCGTGTCCATGGACGACGGTTATTATCTCCTCGCAAATTACACCGGGGCGTTGTGCCAGAGTTTTCGTCCCGACCACGATAAACCGAGAGAGCTCTACCCTTCGCACCCCTTCCCCTCTATTCGCCGTCTATCTATTTCACCCTTGCCTATTTCAAGCAACCCCCCTTCCCGGTAACACCCGTCTCCCGCGTCTCTTATTTTCCAGCATGGAATTTCACTTGATAGGCCGGGCTCCAGCCTATTTACCCGGCCCACTATGTATTCGTTAGACAACACTTATTACCACGGGCAACGTAATCGCATAATGCCAGCCCTCGTGTTCGCGCTCGCGATACCGCTTAATTTAATGTTTCGGGGATCAAGATCGCCGGCGTAACGAGAGATTCCTATCGAATATAACTAGAGTGCCGGGAGTACGCTAATTAGAATTTGTCCTTGCGCTATAGTGAGTTTAGGCGGGACCTCTAATCGTGATTTGTGAAAGGACTCGATGTCGAAAAGTGTGTTCGGTTCAAAGAACTGGATCGAGAATAATTAGACGGAGTGCGTTACACCTTCGTTCTCGTATTTTCGAGAGCGTTAAATAAAGTATATTATATACTTATTGTAGTTCATGAATAAAATAATCAGAAAACAAATTGGTTGAAGAATAAGGTTTGGACACTTTCTCAGAATTGTTCAGAAGGCCTGCCGACCCTGTCGCGACTGTAGTGCCAGCCCTACGCGACTCAGAATCTCGGCCGCAGTAGTGTAACTCCGTCATATGTCAGCCGTAAGAACCAAAGCCTGCGTTAACGAATTGTTCACGTAACTGGGGAATAAACTAAGGCGACTGTCAAACGTAAGGGTACGATACTGTTATAGTTTTGACGAATAGCAACAAAGCAGCAATTTTCCAAAGGATTATATGCAGAAATGGGATTCCACTGAGGCAACGCAAAGCAACTTGCCGCATGCGACGAGTGCGTTTGTGATTGCATGTGTTGCATGCGAAAAAAATATGCGACGATGTTGACGGTTGCCAAAAACTCGCCTCAGTGGAATCCCACCTTTTAGAGACACTATAATTGCTAATCTTCTTGTGACTGTCTCGCTGTTTCCAGATACACGTGTATTTCACTACATAGGAATCCTTCAATTTTTCATGAAACGACAGAAGTTCCGAAATTCTGTAAATGTGCAGAGAAGATTGGCGCGTTAATAAACTATGACTCGTAATTTTACGTCCGCTGTCTACTGCAGCGAAAGATTAATTACGTAGTGGGACCTCCAATGAAACTGCTTTAACCTGTCTACGGAGGTTGTGTGCGAACGTCAATCTCCCTTACAGCATTGGAACACCTGGGGCACGCGTGCATGTGTGTGTAGAAGCACTCCCAAATACGGAAATATCCAACAATAAAATAGGAGAGAAATTTCGTGGTACAGACAGCCCGAAATGCATGCTGCTCTTGTTTAATTTATATCCCTTAGAACGTAATCGAAATTCGCTGCAGGATGCTGGAATATTTGAAGCAGAACGCAGAACGACGGAAACGAATCGAACAAAATTAGCCGTGTACAGACAGGTGAACCAATCGGGCCATCGAAAGTCTGTCGCCATGAACGTGTTAGGGCTGACATTATAATCCCGTGTAAATCGCCTTTGTGTCGCTGGGACACCTGTATGCGCATACTCGCACACCTGTGCACACGCAGGTGCACCATTCTGTGTCGCCATGGAATTGCAGGGTCGATCGATAAGCCTGTAACGAGACATAACCGGAGTTATCGAGAGACTTTGGCCATGCACCGTTGATAATCGTTGATCCGAGAGCACCTACGTACATACATGTACATAAATGGTTAATCCATCAGGCGAGCTGGGCTTGGGTCATGGGTGACCTGGCGCTTCTATACACAACACTCCTCCTTTTATGATATCGCCTGGATACCTCGCCAAACGATTGTTTAACATTTCCATAAATTAGTTGTCAATAGAACCCGATTAGATTAAATCTTCTTCATCAGATACATCATTCGATTGAAAGGAATGAGAAGTATTTTGAAGTGACCAAAAATGAGGGAAATATTCTCCTAAAAAAATATTGTCCTTTTTAATGCGTAGACTATAGTCGAAATCCGCACCGAACGGGAATGTAGCGGCGTTCGACTATAGTCGAACATCGCAGCGAAAGGGTTAAATAAATAGACGGGAGGTTGAGTGACGAGAGTCAGATTATATGTTACAGCAAGCTCTTATCAGTAGCTGTGAGTGGACAGTTGATTTCGCCTCGACTATAGCGAGGATTCTGCAAGGAAGGTATCCCGAAGTGAGAAGTGGATCAAACTAATCTGTACATCGCCGCTGTACGCGAAAGTTATTATGCATACATTGTTCCTGATGTCTCAAAGAGCTTTGATGGAATACCGCCAATCATGTTCAGTTTCGTAACTCCCGTGCAGACATGCAATCCGTAGACAGAGTTCAAGACCTTTACAATTCTCCTATCTACGAATTACATTGTAACTATGCTACGCCAAACAAGATTACATTTCAGGATTAGATCAGTTAGCCTTGCCTTCGCAGAATCCGAGGCGAGCTTATCGGACGTTAACAAGTTTTCGTTATCGAGTACAAAACTGGAAGGCGCAGGATCATGCTCGTTTTAACGACGTATTTGCTAGTGTTATTTGAAAGTTAAATGAGTAATATGCTTTCGTTAATTTAAAGGAGGACATGGCTAGAATGAATTTATTGGGAAAAGTTGACTTTAATAAATCAGTGTGGATAGTGGTGTTTACTTATTCTATTTTTCACTCACCGAATTGGCAAGTTTGAGAAATATTACTGCAGGGTTGCAATAAATGAGACTCCAGTTCCATGAATCTTTTAAGACCAATATTTGCAACGTCCTCGCAGTTATCCCGATTAACAACTGTTATTTCAGTAAATTTCATTTCACCAACCATATGACGGAAAGCGGTGTATGAAATTCCACCCACGCGTCACAAAATCAATCTATTATTTATAGTACTTAGTTAGAAGTAACTTTCGGCACTGACCGAGTGTAAGTACTGTTAATATGTGATATTGTTTGCGAATAAAGAAGTCAACCAGTATCGTTTTCAATTAATTATGCAGAGAATATGTAATATTAATTTGGAAACGATTGTAAATATATTCATATTTAATGTAACCACTGTTGCATTAACTTTCGCATAATTTAACTGCGCTCCGTTGCATTCCAAACCGTTGGACTTTAATAATTTACGATTTTCCTGAATTTATACATCACGGTTTATTACGGAAAAGTCGAAAATAGAAAATCAGCTCGCGAAATATTAGTAGGCAGTACAAATTTTAACACGAATTCCTGTTCCTATTAAATTCCATCAAATTCTAAAATCAATTAAAAAAAAAATACAAATATTAAACAGGAATAATAATATCATTATGACAAATTAGGACAAATTACCTACGAACACTAATTACTCATAAACTGATGAACGAAACAATAAGTAATCGTACACATGTACAGCATTTTGAAATTATATCTACGTGCACACATTTCCCGTCATTTAAGCGATTAAAATCCATGAACGATTTGCAATCTAATTCAATTTCCGTGTCAACAAAGCTTCAACCCCATTCCGCAGTTAATATAAGCGTTTGAGAGGTAACTACGAATGGAGGCGATAAATATTTCAAGGTATTGACTCTCGAGATCCACGGTTCAGCATAATGTCGGCGTAATTGCTGCCCCCTCCCCCCTTGACAAAATCGAGCTTACTCAAATTCGACTAATCGGAGCGAGCAAACGATCTGATGATGGATATCGCATTTCACGTACGATTGAATTATACGGCCGGATAAAGCCGAAGATATTTTTCGACGTGACCTTTTCCGTCATTAATTCGCCATGGAACAGCTTTCAGTGAAATGGAATGCAGAAGATACGATGAATTATTAAATTCCTCCAGCACGAGTAGCTCAATGAATGCAATTAATAGTCGGCTCGACTATTTGAACGAAATCAATAGCGTATCGTGTCTTTCCGGTCCGTTTGTTCGCATTCGTGGAGCATTTATTTAAGCCAAAAGAAGCTGTAGAAATACAATAGTACGATCCTCTGTGTTTCTTTAATCAGTCGATCACCGTGACTGGCAAGGAGAGACCTTTCCCAGCTTTGCTCCAAGTATTTCGGTGACGGAGAAATTTTTAAGTTCAGGATGAAAACGTCAGATCTCCCGGAGCGGTTTATTTTACGTGGAACTGCTGGTAGCGAGTTCAGGGGAGACCGCGGAAAGGAACAATTAAAACTTTAGGTTGAAATAGCATGGTCGTCGACATCACTCGGGCGGACTGGAGTCTTCAAGGGAGGAGAAAGTTTCCCTTGGCCGTGGCAACACACCGGTTTAAAATAGAACTTTACGTGATGATTTAAAATACGCCGAGGGTGGAACTCCCCACAAAGACATCGTACGTTATTAGATGCCAGATAAGAAAATATACGTGCTTAATGATTATTCCAGAAACCTCCATAAAACTACAATTATTGTACCACCCAAAATCTGCTATCTTAACTGCTGAAATTCCTTGGCTTAATTACGTAGCCCTTATGAAAGTACTATACCCACCACGTTTCTTAATTAATTCATTAAAATATTCCACACGAAAGGCCAAGTCTTTTCAGTTGTTCAAAATAATGAAATCTCTTACAGCACTCCCTATTTCTTCGTAACACACCACTATAGAAACGTAACGTATACCTGTGCATACTGCAACCGAGATTCAGAATCCCAACAGTTTCATTCGTAGGGTAAAACGAAACGTCGCGTGCAGCTTAAAAAAAAAAAATATATACTGCCGAGGAAAAGGGATACGTTCGCGAAGCCTTAGGAAATTCAGCCGGCCGGTAACGAGGCTTTGTGTCGATCCAATCGTCGGTGTCTCGGCCGGCTGCAATTTTTCCCCGTGGCCCCTGGCCGCCCTGGGCTCGTCGGAAATGTAATCGTCTTTCCGGCGGCGGCCGCTTAATTCGCTCGTCGGGTCGTTCGGAATAAAAAAAGAAAGAGGAAAAAGAAGAAGAATACAACCGTTAACTCGAAACCTACGGGATCGAATCCGATCGGATTCCGCGTTGGCCGCGTATATCGGCGGATTCGGCGGCGAAATTCCCGCGGAACTCCGTAAATTAATCCGACCGCGACCTTTTCGCCTCGTGGCCCGGTTTCTCGTCGACGGATTTTAACGAACGATTCGCGGGGGGATTTCGCCACTTCCGGAGCTCGACCTCCGACGCGCGATTTGTCGGCGCTCGATCAGTGCTAAAAACGACAGCCAGGCCCCGATCCATCGATTCCTCTCGAATCCGATTCAATAGGGCGCCTGCGTTGCCTCGAGTTCGTACTGCGTCGAAACGAAGCTTGCGATTGTTTGCAGGTATTTGTTCGTTTGTCCGCCTGTCCGTGCTGGGGAACGATATCGCGCGTTTCGATATTGTTCGAACGTGTTGTTTGCGTGTTGTTTTTCGCGACGGTGTGCATAGGGTAAAACGGGCTCCGAGTTTGTTCGATTTCTGTTGTAATTCTGACGAGAAAGATGTAAGTCCCGAGAGAGAATGAAGGATAACAAGTAGTTAGGATCAAGCATGTGTCCGCCTTGCCAGTGTTAACTAGTGGGCTTCCATTTAAACGTGTTGTTGCTCTCGCGTGGACTGCTCAGAGCGGTAGTACATAGTGGGGTGTAGGAGGATTAATTAAAAACGAATACATCTTCTTCTGTTTGCAGTAGTCGAGGATGATCCTGTTACGCAAAGTGAAACAAACCGCGGGGAAAATGTAGAGCATCTTGATAATAGTGCTGCAGGTAGTGCATTAATGGAATAAGTTACGTAATTGGTTATTTTTAATGGAATTCGTTAAATTGCACTGTGGGATATGATGTCGTTTCAGAGGAGGACGAGGAAGAGGAAGACGAAGAAGAAGACTCAACAGCGAGATCTGTTGCCGTAGAAACCAACTTCAAGTTCTCTGACTTCGTTCACAGGTGAAATAAATGACACGGATGATTTAGCATCCTCCATGATCCTCAACTTTCGTATTCTGCTTCAGATTCGCCAACGTGAAAGTCGTCAAAGCCATGCTGATTCTGCTTCAACAGTTTGACAAAAACACCGACGAAGTGAATCACTACGTTAACAAGATGCTGCATCGGATAGCATGGGATTGCAAAATGCCGGGAATGATGTTCCAGGCGTCCATGTTCCGAGTTTTCCAAAGGATTCTCGAGTCTAAGCATCCTGGTCATAAGGTGACTTGTGGTTTACTTTACTAATCTCGAGTCCGCACTTTAATCGGCGCTGGTGCAACATAATCTACAAGTGGTAGCGCGTATTTCTCTGGAACGCCACCGGCTTGAACCTTCGAACCTTTCGAACACGTTCGAGCCACTCCTACAAGCGTCCCACTTTGACGCCATTAAAATTCCTAAATTATTCGACCAACTCCCCCTTACCCGGGAAGAACGGTCGGCGAATCCTGTTCCACCCCTCGCTTCTTGGATTTTATCACCGAAAATTTACATATCTGCGTTCCTCCGCTTAATGGCCGAGAACGGAAGAGCGGCCCTCCGTGTCCAAGTGGACTGAGATCCCAACCCTTGCAGGAGCTCCAAAAGTTCGCGGTCTTCATAATCCGTCGTTTCGTCGAAGTCGCGCAGAAGAACCGGAAGGCGTACATGGAGCTGCTCTTCTGGAAGACCACTCGCGACGCGACCGAGGTCGTCGAGGGTTACAACGCGGAAACGGATAACAAGAAAGTTTCGCGCAGCCTCTGGACCGAGGCCCAAGAGGACGAGTTACGCACGCTCTTCATGGAACATCAGACTAACAACTATCCCCAAGGTACGTTGCTCGCGTTTCCGCCGAATCCTCTGATTCACGGCTTCCCTTCCAGGGGAAAACTTCTGCGATGTTACATTTTTTTTTCTTGAATTTTCACCGAGGCAAATAAATAAACTGAGGACCTTCGAACCTATTGACGAGCAAATGAACGTTTAAGGAATCAGGAATTGTGGAATATGAGCTTCTTGAAGGTTTAACTTCGTTTCATCCCTCACGGAATGCTATAATGCATTTTTAAAACCAAAATATCCGACGGATATTGATTCGTCCGAAATCTACTCCTCGGATACGTTGAGCAAAAATACATTGATGCTTTTAGTGGAAAAATTACGTAGGCGTCAGACCATTGTCTTAGGCGAGGCCACGTTATTCTCACTCGAGAGATCCTTGACATCAAAATAGTTAGACGCCGGCGAAAATTGCCGATAACATTAGATTACCGATAACAACGTCTTCGTTTATCGGCTAACCGAATCACGTACCCCGACGATCATCCAGTTATCCTCCCCTTCCTTCGAATCAATTCACGGGTAATATTGATTGAATATAAATAGCACGGTTACTCGTAGCCTTGGATCAACATTCATCCCAACCTCCATGCATATCCATTGAGAGAACAGAAGACAGAAGTAATTGAATTACAGCAACTGTCTCATTAATAAGCTCACAGCGACGCGATTGCCTATAACATTTGGTGTCGTCCGGATATGATCAAGTTTTTTTTTTATAGAAGAAGGATCTTTTATATTTAAAAGAACGAGTTCAAATGAATATTTTAAGCATTATATTTCTATTTAGACATTATCGATTGGCTACTGGAGAACATTAATCAAGAACGAACGCGACGTGGTATTATGAAGAAGCTAAAGGAGATGTACCTGATCGTCAATTCCAAGGTAAGTGATTTCTATTCTCCCCTGAATTATTCTTCAACCATGATCTATGCTTTTTTGTATTGCAAGTAGCGTTCCCTCCTTGGAACATCTTTCCCACGATCGAGATGATGCATTCTTATTCGAATTAAATCGGAGGGTGGCTGAAAGTCGCGGACTCGGCGAAAAAATCGACTGCGGAACAAAACACTCTACCTTCCTTCGTGATCTATGGGGTTTATGGGGTTGACGCACCCTAACGCGGCGTAACTCTTCGGGCCTTCAGAGAAATATGCGTGTATCTATTAAATTCTGCCTCTGCTACACAAAAATCTTGCGTCGAGGCAAAACGCTTAAAACATTTCACTGCCACGAATTCAGGCTTCGGAAAAAGTAAGCCATCCAATCTTTGCAGTGGAAAGTATATAAAAAAGGAATTTGAAACAAAATCGCTGGTATGAAACGCTAGGTAGCCTGATCTCTGAATCATTGAATTTTCTTACTGGTCCATACCATCCACCAACTCATTCCAAGAAACACTCCCACCTTAACTATTTCCTCAACGATCAATCTGTTCTACGAGAGACGCGCGCGCCCACGTAAGCTTCCAAAAACGTACTAGAAAATTCATTCGACTGCCTGATACCCAGCCCCGTCCGCCCGGCGACAAAACCCTGACAGGATCAATGATTTACAAGGAGCACGAGAAGGCGGAGGGTGCCGCCTGGAAAATAAGTTTCTGGACCGGTGACGCTGACGGGGTGAGCATATGCAAAAAATGGAGCGGTAGAATTGCTGCAGGAACTGTAAATTCTCTGGAGACAATTTCCACGAGACGCTTTCTGGAGCATCCTTTCCCTCTCGTGCTCCTGGAGGGGCGATCTCTCTGTTCCTGCGTGGATCACGGCTTCCGCTGCGCCAGCAACAGCGCCTCGCCCTCTCGCCCGGCTCTCGCGGCGCGGGGATGAAAGTATCTCAAGATTTTCTTCCGTCAAGTGTTCCCTTCCGGTGCCTCTCCGCGCCACGGAAAGCTATCGCTTTGTTTGCGTTTTCCTTTCAAAGGAGCACACCAAGATTTCGGGCGGGGGCGGAAGCTAGACACATAAATAGACGGCGCTTAACTCCGAATGAATCGTTGGCCCACGGTTACATCGCCCCTCCTGTAACCACGACTCGATCCCCTCGCTGTTGGAACCGTTTCAAAAATGGCCAATTACCGTATCGAAAATGCATACCATTCGGTACGTTCCATTCATCGAAATTGGAAAATGTAAACGGAACATCTCGTACGGTTGGGTTTTTTGTTATTTCCTTTCAATGCAAATTTCGTTCCGCGACACGCGTATTTTTCTGTTCAAATGGCCATTAATGAGAAATTTGTGGGCGTTCGAACGAGTTGCTTTTGGACGCAATTTTGGGCGCACTCCTCGGTCGGGTGAATAGGTTGTCAAAATAATTCTGTGGGGAATTGGAATTTCCTGTTTTTACAGAAATTCTATTGATAGTCTGTTTCTTTCATATAAGAAAGAAACTCCCTCTCTGCTGCGATACCAACATTTCCACAGATTTCCCGCTTCCTGTTTCCCTGCTTCCGCTTGTCAGGTGCTGAAAGCAATCGCTTTATTCGCATATCCCTTACCTGGGTAGATTTAAGTTGAATCGAGAATGTAAGTCCTGCATTTTTCGCTCCAGAAAGCTGAAGTGCACTGCACAGAGCTCACGAGAGATGATTAAAATTTGTATAAATCCATATTACGAGGAAACCTCTGGTCCGCTTTCTAGCAGAATGAAAGAAAAAATGTCTTTACTAGTATTCATTTCTAATCCATTCAATTAGTTTTGCGAAGCACAGATCACGAGATTGAACGAATAGCATCCGTACAATTCTATTAATTTACTTCATAAAAGAAAATATGCTCCACTAATTACACAAAGATGAACACCGCGTCGAACATCACGTTTTATGAAGCAATATCGAAACGCATCGCTTCTACGGTTCTTCTACTGAAAACAATTTCAAACAGCACCGTTCTTTGGCAGCAAGTCGCGAGTTTATTGCCACTTTTGGAACGGCAGCGATACATTCTTCTATCGCTCGCTTGAAATCGCGACGGTAATATTAAAGATTTCCGTTCTCGAGTTTCCACCGCGGCTTATTCGTTCAAGCACGTTATTTCCCTTTCCCCGGGTGCACCCTTTTGCCGTGCCGCGGGAAGCTATCGTTTTGTTTGCCTTTTGCCCCTGCGAAACACGTATAAACATTAGTATCGAGCGGGAAAGTAAGGTGAGGCACGCGCCCCGTCAGTTCAACATCGTCCTTTTTGAGGTGCATGAAGAGAAAACGTCGCGAGACCACACAAACGAATATCTCCGACCATTCTTTTCCATCGTATTGTGTATTGGGGTGTATTGAACGAGCCACGTGGTCGAATTACTTACGTAAAAGAATATCTTAAAAAAATAGGAAGTAGTTGCAGTGGAAGAAATATTAAAATCATAGATTCTGACGGACCAAGGATTAATATTAATTTTTCCCTCTAAAGTTTCGCGTTGAAATAAGCTGTATTTGAAGTAGGAGTGTGCTGAATGAACGAGAAACGTGTCGTAAATTTTAATAAATTATAACAAGCATGAGAGTACAAAGGAAAAGAGCAGGGCTCTCAGCGATTGTGGCGTTTTCAAAATCGCCCCAATGCGTTCATTATGAAAAGAGTACGAGCAAGAGGACAACGGTTCATTCCAACCGCAGCAACAATGAGCATAGAAAAGATTATTAGCAGGGAAAAACGGCCGGCAGAGAATTAACAGTGCAACGGGGACAGTGGCGAGAGATTTCAACGAGTTTTGTTGTACCGATACTCGTTTTCCCTCTTCCCAGCGTGTCCTACTAGCTTTTGAATAATCCTTTATGCGACAACTTTTCAGACCAGTTACAATACGATTTTAAACAAAACCTTTTTGAAACAAGCGACCACGGCCGTTTCATGTATTATGTATCACATACATACAGCCCGAAATAGCGGGATTCCTCGGCGAGCTTCAAAAAGTGCGAATGTAACAGTGGAACTTTGAAGAAAATTTACATGAAAATGCCCGCTGGAAACGGGCCCGACCATTTGCATGCGCGGCGAATTCCAGCGTGGCGTGCTTTTAAACGTGTTACCCGTTAATCGGTCCAAATAGTTAAGCATCGAGAGACATTTTTTTAATCACTCCGCGCAGTGACGATAATTATTCATCGCGACGCACGTGGCCGTTCTTTCGCGAATAATGCAGCGAGGTCGTTTAACTTTTTCGAGCAACGCTGCTGGGATCTGTTTTCCAAAAGAATCGGTCGCATCGATCGCCGAATTTATCTGGATGAAACGACAACTGAAGTGGCACCTGTGCCACTGTTTATTTTCATTTTTTCCCCTTCTTCTTTAATTACTGTCCAGTGCGATGCGCAGAAGTAGTAGATCCCGGGCTGAATTTCTGTTTTAAGCGGTGTTCCGTAGACCTCGCCAACGTGGAATGTTCCCCGACTCGTGGCTACGCCGCTCACCGTCGGGAGCACAGGCAATTTAACCCGATCCTCCCCGTGGCATCCTTCTGTTTGTCGAAAACCCATCGGACAACATCGGGGCAGAGCACGTTATAACGATAATCTTGAGACATTACCTGCTTTAAGGCGGCGGAGGATCGTGAAGGCACGTGCGCCAAAGAGAAATAGAGGGAAAGTAAGAGCGATGGATGGAAGGGGGTGGGCGTGGGTGGGTAAGGCGACGATATATCTGACTACCGTTAAAACGGTATTACCCCACTTCGAAATTGACGATTAATCATAGGTGTGCACCCGCTGCTCCGCCAGGAAAGGGGGCTGATTGCCCCCATACCACTGATTCCAGCGGGGGAGTCGAGCTCCGCTGGTTCAGGGTGTTATTGATTCCTTGACGGATTCTTACCCCGTTACCCTTTGGGAATTTGACGAACGAATGTTCTTCGAGCGTCACGTATATTCTAACGGAGGGTGGAGACGCCGAGCACTAGCGATTATCCTAATTACTAATCTCCAGGGAGCAATCAAACTTCGTGTTGAACGCCAGTTAGATACACCTGAGCATCGTTTCCTTCAGTGCATTTGATTTGCTTTCAAAAGCAGCAAATGCATTTCAGATTTCTTGAAATATTTCAAGATAGCCTAAGTAGTTCGAAGTGGTAGTTAAAGGACGCACGATGGAAGCGATATGTAAAGATCGAAGTCTTTTATTCGAAAGAGTGTGAAAGCAATTCTTTATTTCTATTTTCATTGACTTTTAAATCAACCGATAATATTTATTTGCTCGCCAGCAAATCACACGGTTATTAGCTGCAAAGGGACTGCTGCTTCACCCCGCCAGAGAAAGCTGATTGGATTGCTCCGGGTATTATTGATTCCCTGACAAATTCCTTCCAGAAAAGTCTCCCCGAAGTTTGCCTCGCGCTAAATTGATTGCCGTAAATGTACTTCATTTAGATTGATTGTTTTTCTTTGGCGAAAACACAGTATGTATTTAACGGCTTGTACCCTTATATGCTTAAACATTTTGAAGCATTTCCCCCTTTTGCATTGTTTGACAATAATGAAGGAAATTTCGTATATTTCAATATCGGCGCATTGTTACGCGAATAGGTACTATTAAAAATATTACTGGGGTTCGTGTCTAAGTTAGAAAGTTACAAAGTGTTCATGAATTATTTACTGCTTTCATCACGTTTATCTACCATTTGCAGCACGATTACACAAATCTTCCCCCTTTTCTTCTATTTGCCTTTCAAAGTCGATCTGCTCTGTCCGTCGCTCAGCGAAGTCCATTGAACCACAAAGGGTTAAGCACAGTGCCACAGTAGACTAAACACGTCAGCCCGCGCAAATGAGCATCAAGAAACAGAGGGTGGCAGGGAGAAAGGGGATGAAATGTATTATTGATTCGCCAGCAAAATCCATGAAAGTGGGGGCTTAGTCGTGGAAGCGTTTCATTTAAATAATTTCATGCGTGGCTACCCTTCGCCCCTCAAAACTGAATGAGGCCAGACTACGCTCCGGTGTTCATTTGACATTCATTTAGTTGGTGAAGTCGCGCGACTGCCATTTAGGACAACCAAGAGAAATCCTTGGCGAGGGAGCGAAGCGTAATCATTGGAAAACGAGCGTCGTATTTTTCCCCCTTTATCTCCTTTCAAGAGAGCAGGGACTTAGGATCAGAAATTAGGCGACAGACATCTTCTCCAAGCCCTAATTTGGACGATAAATTGCTACCAGACAGTCTTTGAAACCACGCGCGAGTGTACAGGGTGCTTTAAAACGATGGATATAAGCTTAACTGGTTAATAAAATTCGTTGAAGAGATGACAGATTTTGACAAACGTAGTTTTTAATTTGTGAAAATTTTATTATTTTTTTATAATCGTGATGGTGTTCTAAAGAAGAATCTTTCAGAAGAAGTAAGGCAAAGCACCGCCTATTTTGCAATTAACGTAATTAAAATTATTCCAGGCTGTCCGAGGCGAAGTAAAAAACAGGCTTCCAAAAGAATGGGGCGAGGAGGAAGTCGCCCAGCTCGCGGAGCTTTGGGAACAACTGAAAGACGACGACGGTAATTTTCTAGCAACTTTCGCCGAACGGGGGACTCATAGGCGATGAACAACTCAGGGGAACGATATAATTTAGCGGAAAATGCGCGTCAAGGCCGGCTGGGCTGGCCGTGGCTCGGAGCGGTCCAAGAATTTTACGAATGTTCGCCGGAGAATTCGTTAGCACCCGCGACGATTCTCGAGATTTAATTAAGCGCCGAGCATCGGTAACGGCTGGTTGCTACCTACAGCAATAATTCGGACTCCGTCGAGACGGACGAAGAATAATATCCTCCCTGACGGAAGGATTTCCAGAAGTCTTGTAAAACTTGCTTCATTTTCGTACGGTGACCCCTTGTCTTCCATGACTTTAATGCTCGAAATTGCTCTAGCCCCAACTGTGCTTCACAGAAGTTCCAATTGTGTTCCCTGCCTTCTAGGAGTTTCGGAATATCCTTCTTGTATTTTCAACGCGGCTGTGCGAATATTTCGAACGTCCGCGCGTAAACTTGACATCTCCAAATCCGTTGCCACGATCGGCAGAACAATTTTACGGCTGATGGACCTCGCAACAGTTGCACCACTCTAGGGACAGCCTAAAACCAATCAATCAATTCGAGCCCTGTCCCTTAAAGTTCGATTTAACTCTCCCAACTAGAAGATGGAAGATTAAGAATCCAGATCTAGTTTCGAGGCACTACAATCTCAAGCCCTTATCGCGGGCAAACAAGACCCAGCTATCAGAAAATTGACTTCCCTTCTGCCGATTCAATTTCCTCCCCCGTTTGGCCGTTGCGCGAGTGCTATCGAATCGAATCAACGTTCCATCCCGTTAACCGTCGAATTAATGCCGATATGGTTTACGTTGTATACAACAGATCCCGTGGACCTGATCTTCAATGGGCTCACGATAAAGCGGCCGAAGCCAAAGATCAAGGAGAAGCTTTTGGAATTAGGATTGGCCGCGGATCGGAAGGAGCTGCGCAAGAAGCGATCCAGAAAAAGCAACCACGGTGAGCCGTTTACTCTCCCTTTCTCCCCGTTCACGTGCCATGGCCGTTCGCCGTTCTGTTCGACTCCTCCTGCCCCTTTCCTGCAGCCTTTTCTGCAGCGGCTCGAGCATCCCTGAAGCACCCCTTGTTCCGGCCAATCCTATCCCATCCCATTCGCATCTGTCTTTCTTACTATCCTCAGATTCTGGCGACTATTCCCATTCGATCAGTCTTCCGCTAATACGATTGCCGGCGACTGCATAGAACGAACCTGCCCCCTCGCTCCTTTAGAGGGAGGAAGATGGAAATAAGGGAAGTGATGCACGCGGAAAAAGAGGAGAACGGAAAGGGACGACTGGTAGGGAGAGAGAGAGAGAGAGAGAGCAGAGATCAATTTGTACGGTATCTTCGCGTAGGACCCTCTTCTGATTCTTTATGATCCGGGGAAAAAACCTTCCGTCGATATTGTCAGGGTGAACAGGTTATATAGAGTTTGTTGCCTCTCTCTTTGGCCCCGCGTGGGCGTAATATCGCCGCGTTAATTGGATGTCGTCCGAGATCGTGGTGACGAATCTCTATGCCGGTTCGGTGCGTTATTGTTTCTACGATTCGCGTTTGCCGGGCGTGTTCGGCGTGGCTGAATGGAAATTCACGAATCGCTAGAAGAAGATTCCGCCAACTTCCTCCCTCGATGCGCGGCACACTCGATGCATCCCCCTCATATAAGATATCGCGAGAGAGGCAATATCGAGAAGCGTTTACACCCATTTCCACGTGCTTTGTAAAAAGGGAAATCGTCGTGGGAAACGCAGTCTGCCAGTAATTCAGACGAGGATGAAGGCAGCGACGAAGAAGCTGGAGAACCCTCGAGGCGTAACAGCACCGCTCCCAATAAACCAACGAACAAGAGGGCGAAGAAAAGTACGAAGAAACAGCCGGCGATGGTCTACACGGATGCACAATTATCTGGACTCTTGAAGGATGTCATCGAAAAAAGTGAGTAACACCGTGTCTCCCTCCCATTCTTTTTCCCACCGTTGCGGGGGTGTTTCTCAGTGATTTATGAGAATAAAATCCTCCCCAGCTACTTCGAATATTGTGCACTCTTTTTCCACGCCTCCCGGGGAGAAATGTCTTTTCGAGGGGCTTCTCGGAGGAGCAGGGACTGCAGCGATCGTTTGGAAAAGCAGGGTTACAGTGGAGAAAGTAATGATTTGTCAAGGAGACTTCTCGCGTGCGGTACAAATGTGACCTAGGCTGGGGAGTGCCGGCTTGATCCCCGTGGATTTTGGACGGGACATCGTTAAAAAACGATCTTGCCGCCCTTTTGTGTCGTGCCAATGTGCTTGTCACCTGTTAGAATACCGTTTCACGCAAGCGGAGTCGATATATTTTCTGAGAGGATACACGAATTTCGGTTCCCTCGTGTCACAGGAGATTTATTCTATCTGCTCCTGGGGTTGACGAGATATTTTCCTTCTCCAGATAGGAGTTACATGGAAGCCTAAAGTTAAGAGTTTAAACTATCGTGTTGTGATTACATCTTACTAGCTACTCTGAATACCGAAGCCCTTACCCGATAGTTTCATTATTCTTAGGGATTAATAAGTGGGTATTAGGTGAGAAGACTTTCATGGAGGGAAGCAATAATGATTTCCTTTGTACGTAAATCAGATATGAATGAGGCTCTGGAATGGATCGCGGAATCCCTGCAGGACGTCCTGGACGATCGGGACGAGGAAAGCTCCGAAGGTATCCCGTTAGTCCCGCTGACAGATTATTCGTCGGCAGCGATGGATTCGCCGAGCTTTCAAAAGCTCCTTCGAGCCTTGGGATTCACGCCACCGTTTGATGAACAGGAATCTTACTGGCGTATACCAGCTAATATGCTTACCTCGACCATTCAGAAGCGCCACGATCTTATCGAGGCAGCACTGGCAGGGAATTTCATTGTCGAAGGTATTATTTCTACATTTTTCTTTACCTATGTACCCTGCAGTAAATGAGCTTCCTCGATTTACATAATGTGCACTGAGTCGATCGATTCGCTCGTACTCTTTCAAGGGGGAGTGAAGTGCAATTATTTATTTCAACTAATTGCTACGAGAATTGCGAAATTCTTGATGCTAAATAATAAAACAGCTGTTTAAGGAAGAATTAGATAGTATTGGAAGGTGACACGCTTCTTCATCAATGTATTTTCTTTCTTTTCATTAATTTCACTTCCTGCTGATTAGAAACTTCGTCCAAATGAAGTGAGACACTTAAAAATGTACACCTGTAATTTTGATTTTAGTACCAGCAGCCATCCCACAAAAAGTGGACTCTGATAGCGATCAGAACAACGAGAGTGACGACGATGTAGACGTTCTTGAAAATATTAAAAAATTCTTTGCTCCTAAGGGTGGGTAGTTCCTGCAACCTAATTTTTAGCTGTTTCGTCTGAACTTATTTCGAGGTTCAAAATTGTACAATTTTCAACAGAGCCACCACCGTCGACTCACGAAGATTCGGAACCTACTACGAGCGTCAATTCTAAAGCAAAGCCGTCGATAAGTTCCTTAATTTCGCTGAAGTCAACAGAACGTATCGAAATCGAAATTCAGACGCTAGCAACATCGTCGCAGGCAGTAGGTACGTATCATTACGTTTCAGAGATGCAACCACGTGCCCTCTGTGCCGTGTCAGCTTAAACTCTGAACTGCAGAAAGTTACCAACAAATTCAGACAGAAATCAATCTGTACGACTACTTTCGTTCAGAAAGAAAGTTGATTAACTCTGTTGTTATTAGTTTCACAGACCTCGAATAAGGAAAAGCCAAAGTCTGGTGGTCGTGCAAGGCTACTTGTCGATTCATCCGACTCTGAGATGGAAGTAGAAAGCAACGTCGAAGATGCTCGAGGTAAATTAAAGAACTGACAGTCTAATTAAGAGAAGCTATAGCTAAAATCGTATCAACTCGTTCTTGTTGATAAATGGATATTTCTGTTAGACGAGGGAAAAAGAAATCGATCGAACAGCTCGGACAACGAGGACGGGACAGTGAAGAAGCGCCGTCTGCTGGATAGCGACGAAGAAGAACAGCTATTAACGTCTCGGGATACCGAGCCGAAACACGGTAGGACGATAATTAGCGACGACGAGGAGGAGCCAACGCAAAAACAACGTAATCAACAGAGATCGTCTCGTGCAATGATTAGCGACGATGAAGATTAATACTGGGGAAAGATCTTAGTGTCAATTTCTACGTCCTAAACCCATTCGTGCCTTTGTTTTTTAAAAACATCGTATTATCCGCGTTATATAATTCATTATATTATTCTGTATTTAATATTATACTTATGAAAATAAAGAAAAAACATTCAAAGACGCATTATACAATATAAATCGAATAAACGAGAGCGATAAGTTGAAATTCGCGCGCATTATTACCTACGACTCCTTCAAGCATTAACAAAGTATAGGCACAGGCGAGATATAGGCCGGTATTCATAGTCGCTACTTATTCTTAAGCATGCGGCATCCTCTACTAACCTAGTAGCTAGTAAAAGATGCCGAATGCTTAAGCATTTGCTTAAGAATAAGTAGCGACTATGAATACCGGCCATAGGATAGACGGATCACCTTACGGGAGTTCGTGTCACCACCCAAACTATGTTACCGACCCATAATCTAGGGACTGAATTTAGTGGCCTCTGCTCATGAACAGCGCCCAACTCAGGAACTACTCCGAAATGTGTTAAAATGCTGAAAGGTGTGCGTGTGCTTGCATACGTATGACTCGTTTAAAATGAGAATTTTACATAGAAGGCAGGCTTTCGCTACGCTGCGCTTTGGCTCGGTTTGTCAACGACTCACACGGCTTTCTCTCCAAAAATCTATTTCTGGGATTAAGACACTATTGCGCTCAAAAATGGTATTTCTTTCAAGTTCGTGCAAGCTATAAATTGCGAGATGACGTTTAATATCTATACTATATCTCGTCTGTGACCATAGTGTGGAATATAATAATTGAACTGCTTATTGTGTTCCCGTTGAAATTTAACCTAATTTAAAGTATTATCACATTCTAATCATTTATTTATCAAACATGTAATTAAAATTTTGATGCAAAAAAATAATGTTTCCGCCCGGGATCGAACCGGGGACCTTCCGCGTGTTAGGCGGATGTGATAACCACTACACCACGGAAACTGATGTTCCACTAGTTTCTTTTAGTACTTTATCAGGTCCAATAGGTGCAATATTTCTTCTCATTATGTCACGTGATAAAAAATAAATTTGGAAAATTCTAAATTTCACTGTTAAAATTTTAATCAAGTTTGAGGAAATTAGATGTTCGCGCACGTTTAGACGTCCTGGGTAAGTTTAAAATATCAACGAGGAGGCTGGACGTCGTTGTTCGTACCAAAGATGAGAGCGAGGAATCAGTCAGTTTAAATGCCCCGCATTTTTTAGAACGAACATTCGCACAAATATGTCGATCCGAACATGGAGAAAATTCGGAGCGCGAAAGTCTAGGGTAGTTTAGGGTATGTCGAGTCTTCCAGTGTTTTAATTAAAATTTTGACATTGAAATTTAAAAGCATTTTCCAAATTTATTTTTTATTGTGCGACACAGTCGAATAGTATTACTCCATGGGACGATGGGAAACCTATTGATACGATTGTCGCCCTAATTCGCCACGCGCCGTTCATATGGGTAAGTATGTGGTACGCACCTGAGAAGCTTCGAGCAGCCGACACCGCGGGCGCCAAGATGTACGGTGGGAGAAAGAGGGCGTTACTTCCGAAAATCGACCAACAAAAGCGGTTAATTCCCAAGCCTGATGTAATTAATATTATAAATAAACGGAACAATACCTACTTACATTTATTTTATTTACGAATTTTATTTGCTACTGACTATTTGCCATTTTGGTTTGTTAGATGTCGCCGATAATCTTATCCGATGTCACGTGATATTAATTTTCCAATTACGCATTTCCACGGAACTACTTGAGTAAAATGAAAAATACAAATTCAGTATTCTTGCAATCTTTCTTTAAGTATTGCCTCAGATTAATTTAATTATAAAGATAAATGCTGCATGTCCCACTATTTATATTTCTAGGAGTGCTTCTAGTTGGCGTTTATCACAGGAAGTTTTTAAAATCTTCCGCGATAGAGAACGGTTAAGAGAACGTTGCGTTTGCTCTTCTTCAGTTTTGCTCTGTTATATATAACAGGAAATCAGTGTCCTTCAACTCCCAAACATTGATGAACTTTGACTTCCTCGCTGACAATTAGAGCATTTCACTGTGGCAAAAATTCGAAACAAACATGTAACAGAGCGTCACCTACATTCTCAGCTGAGATTCGAAACTGGTTCCCTAGTCATAACAACAGCAGTACCTATCTACTAAATGCTTCTGCGAATTACGAACATGATAGTGTCTCATTACATATAATCTGTCAAACCTCCGCCAGATTGGGAGCACACGACTTGACTTTCATCACGATTCAAATAGTGACCGTGAATTTGAAAATTTCAAGCTGGAAATTGTACGATACGAACCCCTTGAACGGCGTATTGATTCACAAAATCATTACAATGTTCAATAATAAATATGCCCGCGATATTTCTATATCAGCGCGTGTAACGTACTTACCCTTATCTATTGTTTAACTCCGACTTTCTACGCAACATGCATCATATTAACCACCCACACGCTACATAATTGTAAACACTGTTATCCCTGCTACCCGCCGTCATCCTAGCCAATGCGTTATCTAACCAAACTCCTACACTTCTGCTCTACCCCATCATCCCATCTATTACTTTCCGAAACCCTTAAAAACTCGCTACATTCCCTCTATCTACTAAAATGCGAGTAAATCAAAAGTATTTTTCATACAGAAATACACTTATATTATAACCAATATTACGATACATCATTTATATCAAGTTGTATTTATATCATCTGCAATTCCATACGAATAACCTGTATGATGAAATGCTATTTTTATACTTTGTGTAAAGCCGGGTTCACATTTGTTACCGCACAGCGACCTGTTACCTATCTGACCGGTCGTGGTAACAAATGTAGACGATGTCGGACGATTCCGAGACATTCATCGGAACATGAATACATATGTATTCGTTACATATGTAACAAGGTGGGGTAACAGAGCGGGGTGCGGTAACAAATGTGGACCCGGCTTAATTATGTAAAACAATAAGAAGTTGTAACACGAGATTGTAACATTTGGCGCACTTACGTTCGCGCCGTTTTTCCAAAACAAAACAATATCGATATACGCAATCGATCAAATGCCGACTACCTTATCAGAGATTCGTTTATCTATCGTCGACAATTCTAGTGCCATACGTAATTGTTCGCTGATAATACTTTTCCCGGATTGTAAAACATGATTCTCTCTCATTGTTCCCTTCGCTTCTCCTCGCTTCAAAGTGATAATATTCATTCGTTTAATCAGGACACCGATTCAAGATTAGAAAAAAAAAAAAGAAAAGCGAATGGAAACAATCTGGAATGCTTCTTATTATACCATACACTCTTCATTTTTACACCGACAGATGACTCCACCATCTGCTTTCAGCGGAAATCAATCGAACCATCACTGTGCCTACGAAACACAATTATTATTCCTATCTACTTTGCAATGGAAAGGGCAATATGCATAATTCCCAGTTCCACTTCGGCGAGAACTCCGACGATGGCTCACATTTTAAGAATGCTATGCGCAGTTTTACACTATCGCGTTCCTCGTATGCAGCCGACGGGGAGGCGCACGTCACGTGACAGTCACGCAACATTCCCATTGGCTGTTGTATAAAATAGAAAGAGAGCGTAAGAGAGAAAGCATCGGTCAAAGAATACGTATAAGGGCTAGGATCAGTCATTTGACAGTAGCGCTTAACGGGGGACTGTTAAACAATTCGTCGACATCTCGTTCGATATATACGCTTTTACGGACCTGGGTGCAAGGGTAATTGCTCGTCATCGTGATTGGTAAAGTAACAAAGGAACGGTGTCGTCGAGCCTTTTCGATCTGTACGCTTTATGCGACGAAATTGGGGAGAGTAAGCAGCGAAAATGAAGATCCTAATCGCGCTCTGCGCGTTCCTCGCTGGTGAGTATCGTGCGATTATTCAGCCGTTCAATGCCGATCATTTCCTTTGTTCACGACGTACTTTTTTATTCGCTGGTCTTCTACGTTAATTTCCTCCTTTCGACCTCTCCGCGAGAAACTCTTTTATGCCACAGTTTTTTGAAATCTTATCAAGCGCATACGCAGTATTGTTATTCCACCTTGGCGCGACAGCATTACGAAGATTATTCCATTTCAACATAGGCCGTTACATATTTTCGAGTTCGTTAGCGGCAGACGTTTCTTCACGTTCTTACGGCCAATAATCACGTTATTCTTACTCGTAATTACTCATAAGAGATGGGAGTTGCTTGTTCGGATACACGGGATGAGTCAGTGGCCAGCAATTACCATGGAATAGTTTATGAGAGAATATCCCTGAATGTATCACGTATTCATGAATATACATCGCGCTTAAAACGCTGTATCGGCCGTAGCTTTATGGTCAAATTGTTATCTATGCGGCAATTTTCAACTACTCGTGTTAAATATATCTCCAGTTTAAAGACAAGCTCCTTCTTCTTACTTGGTGCATTCTTTTACATATACATTGTGCTGTCACGAGCGTATGTAATTTATAATTATATAATGCGACTGTTTTAAAGCATAACTAATATTATATATCTATCACAACTAATTTATAAATATCGATACATGTATTTCAGTATCAGCAGCAAGAGTTGTAATTACTGCTGAGGGTCCATCCGACATCCGCCTGTTGGGTGATGAGGAATGTACATGGGGGCCTTCGTATTGGTGCGAAAATCTTAAGTAAGTTCGATAAGAATGTTGCAAGCAGAATTAGCAAGCAATAGACGGGCATCTTAGCCAACTTCTACTAAATTGTCCTGAATTTTTTATGAAATAGAGCCACCTAAATAAATTTTCTTTTTTACACATCTTTGCTATTACACTGAACTAGCTTTATTACTCGGCTTCGTCCGAAATTTAGATTCTGATTTCATAAAAAAATTTATATTTTTTAGTTTCATTTTTGTGAAAATAGTCGGATTCATTTGGATTAATCAGCATAATGAGTTGAGACATATTTTGTGAACCCAGAGTTTATCGTTCGAAAGTTTTTAGGCGACAGACAAACACGCAAACATATAGAAGCTTTCTGCTTTCTATATTATGTAGCATGTTTCTCATAAGTCGAGGCAATATTAAATTGTTCCGTCCAATCCGAACGCAGGACAGCTTCTGGGTGTAATGCCACTAAACACTGCATCAGCACAGTATGGAAGGACATGGACGTACCGGAGGATACGGATACCGTTTGCGGCGTTTGTAAAGACGTGGTTAATCAAGCTCGCGAACAGCTGGAAAGCAATCAAACTGTGGACGATTTGAGAGCTGTTTTCGAAGGAAGCTGTAAATTGATACGCATCAACGAAATTGTAAAAGAAT
This sequence comes from Andrena hattorfiana, assembly GCA_944738655.2. Classification (NCBI taxonomy): domain Eukaryota; kingdom Metazoa; phylum Arthropoda; class Insecta; order Hymenoptera; family Andrenidae; genus Andrena; species Andrena hattorfiana. Next base: position 2,277,293 of record OX122894.2, read on the forward strand.
GCATAACCATTGTGAATCAGTTTATTCCAGATCTAGTCGAAACTTTGGCATCGGAAATGAACCCATCGGTAGTTTGTTCCTTAGCTGGACTTTGCAATTCTCCTCGAATTGATAAATTGCTACAAGACTATGGGCGCAACAAACCTGAGGTAAAAAGCAGCTGAAATTTTGTATCCTGTTACGTCTTATGTTTTCGTTTTTATCCCTTGCTGTGGTTTTGGCATCCTTTTACTAAGAGAGAATTTCAACCGTTTCCTGGCCTTGACTAGTTTTCGCTTCTGCATTTTTTTTTTTAGATAGTATCAAAAGATACTCGTAGATCGCTTTTAATACCTCGTCTCCTCGGCGAAGCTGGAATTATATTAGATCTTCTGAGAATATCACCAACGCGTTGGCATTTTATATTTTGTATGCATTGTATTTTAGCTCGATTCACTAAACACCCGTTCTTTGGAAAAAGACGAACTCGAGCCCGATGAATGTTCAAAGTGCTATACAGTTGCTAAGCATATGGAATATAAACTTAGTAACACTCCGCGCGATAAAATGCTGCATCAAATGCTTAATCTGTGCGCAGAGCTCGGCAGTTTCTCAGATGCTTGTTCGGCAACAGTTTTAACTTATTTCGAGACGATACGCACTCATTTGAAGGAAAATTTTAACGCTGAAAATATATGCCACTTATCTGGGCAATGTAGCGCCAAGTTCCACAAACACGAAGATACGGATACCGTAAGTTTCGAAATGTTTATGATCCGACAACGTCGAGCCACCGCGTTTAACTCGATGATATAAAATATAAAACACATTTTAGACGCCGAAGGTAGAAATTAGACCGCTGTCCAGCGTTGGTATGGTTGATGTAAGCGACGATCTTCCGTGCAAGTTATGCGAACAACTCGTGGGACATTTAAGAGATCTTTTGGTAGCCAATACCACAGAAGCAGAGTTCCAACAAGTGTTGGACGGATTATGCCGACAGACACACTCATTTGCGAGTGAAGTAAGTATTTTAGTACTTGATGCTTGTTCACTTATAAGACAGTTTACTAATCGTTTACATTTTATTTAAGTGCACGGCCGTGGTTGATGAATATTATCCAGAAATTTATGAATATCTCACGAAACGTCTAAATAGTAACGGAGTTTGTCAAATGACTGGGCTGTGTCCTGCTCCAGATAAAGCAGTTCAGGTGCATACTTTCATCAGTAATTACTAGGAATAATTACTACTTTTATCACTAGATTTAATTTCGAATTTAATATTACACAGAACGGACCAATTTGGCCACTAGTCCCCAACGATGCAGCGGAAATAGGAATGCGTATTTTGCAGGATGCAAAGAAGGATTTGAGAAATAACGAAGAGGAAGAACTGAGCAAATCAGAGGTGGAGGCAATGCAATTACCCATTGAAAGGATTTTACCTTTCCCGTTATCGGACGTTCCGGTGGAAGGAAGTGAATCTTGCGCAGCGTGCGAATATGTGTTACATTTTATACAAGAGACGATAACCAATCCTATTAACGAGGTAAGAATTTTGAAAATACTCTTTTACCATATCTAATTCAACCAAGAGAGATTTCTATAAACTAACATTGTGTTGACAAACAAATACTTTCGTTTATTCCGCAGGAGAAAGTTAAGCTAGCAATTCACGACGTATGTGAGAAGTTGCCGGAATCCGTACGAGCTGAATGCACGGGATTCGTAGACACTTATGGCAGCGTTGTTATGGCAATACTAGCTCAGGAAATTGACCCATCCCAAGTGAGTGTACAACAGTGTTTGTGGTAATTATCGTAATGAAAGCAGAGATTATATAAGATGTAATTTTAGGTGTGCCCGATGTTACATCTGTGCCCCACCGAAAGATTAATGCAAGTTTTGGACAGTGTTCCAGCAAAGTATATGCTTGAAAACGAAAAGAGCAAGCCCAGTTGCCCATTATGTTTGCTTGCTGTGTCACAAATTTACAATGTTATTAAAAACAACAAAACCGAGGTTGCAACGTGTTTCATTAATATTTCCTACGCGTTTAAAAATATCGTACCACTAAAGAAAGGTATCTAACTTTTCTTGCAGGCTAACATAGAAGCTGAGCTGGACAAATTATGTCTTCATTTGCCGCACGATCTGAAAGGCCAATGTACAGATTTAGTGAAAGGTTACAGCAAGGAGCTTATAGCGCTGTTACTGGCAGATTTAACGCCGCAAGAAGTATGCGCTTATCTTAAATTGTGCGACCCTGCGAAAAATCTTGGCCCGAAAAGTGTGTTCCCTGTCGACAAAGATGGTGAAATTTGTATGTATCCGGGCAATTAAATAGACATTCTTTACAAATCTCCGATCTGCAATTTAATTCGAAGGGTCTATACAGAATTCTGAAAGCTTGTATTTATTATTTGTTACAGTGACTAATGAAATACCAGATCCAGCTATATCCCCCGAGGTGTCGATAGAGACAGAGAAGGGTCCTACTTGCGTGGTTTGCGAATTTGTTATGCATTACGTTGACAAAACACTTGGCAGCGACAGAGAGAAACATAAAATTGAAAATGCAGTACGCGGCGTATGTAACCATCTTCCAAAGACTATTTCTCGGGAATGTAATAAATTCGTCAACGATTATGGCGACACTATAATCGATATCCTTACGAAAAATGTTAGTCCCAAACAAGTTTGCACTATGATGGGTATGTGCCTACTGTACACGGAAGAGTTAAAAGGTATATTCGAAGCATAATTTAAATTTCAATTAATTCAGCCTTCGTTTAAGACAGAAGCTTTGTATGCCATTGTTTCCTTTTATAGCCAATGTAGTGGAATGCGGTTTGTGCAAATCGGTGATTTCGGTGATTGACAACCTCCTAGCAGATCCAAAAGTCGATGATAGTATTAAAAATGTGGTATCTAAAGCATGCAAACATGTGCCAGCAAAGGTACAAAGCAAGGTAAGATAGTTTATCGGTTACGTTTGATTAATTTGCTCGATTTCATTCGACGGTTACTATGAAATTCTAATATTTTATTGCTTCTAGTGTACTTCGATGATAAACATTTATGGACAAAGCATAATAAACCTTGTGCAACAACACACTCATGGCAAAATAATATGTGGCAAAATAGGTCTATGTGCACCTACGGATTATTCCACGTTATCTCTGGAAAGCTCGCGAATAAAACGATCGTACGAGAAAGATCCTACAAAGCGTTGCACGTGGGGGCCTGCATACTGGTGTTCCACAACTGCAGCAGCTGTGGAATGCAAAGTGAGTAAACTTAACTGAAAATTCCATAATGTGAATTATCTACAGCGTGTATACGTGAATTAACAAAATTTTTTTTCCTGAAGGCTGTTGAGCATTGTAGGGAAGTCGTGTGGAAAGCAGATTTCGCCCCGCCCAAACAAAATGCTTAACTGTGTAATGAAAGGAAACGAAATAAATTTATCTACTTCTTGACCCTTACGTTTTTGCATCTTGTAAGATTTTCATGATTCTTTATAACGTTACTACATTAAAAGTGTGATGATAATTTCTAGTTTAAGGATGCACTGTTTCAAAATATAAAAATGTGATACCATTGTTAAAAATCTTCCAAGCTAATATGTACTGGGATATTATACATAGGGTAGGAACTTTAGAGTACTAAGGTTAAGCTTTTTACACTACCGCCATGGCATTACCTTTTACCATGTTGAATTAAGTTGATATTATTATATTTTATAATAATTATTATTGTAAGTATGAAGTCTATGATAGTAAATATACGATTACGTATCCAAAACGTTTACATGCTTTCTTTGCGATCAATACGTTTCTTATTACACTCTGTTTGTAGTATTAATGTCCTCTGTGATAATAAACCAAATGTATAAACAAAATTTTGTCTTCGTGTAATTCATAATTAAGCTAATTTATTAATTCACGACTGATTGAGTTGACATAGAAATTGAAGCCACTGCTAAGAAGTCGCTTATTCACTAAAGAATGATAAGAATGTACTGATTTGTAGTCCTTTTTCATTATGCATTTGGGACAATACTGTAATTACAATATTTAAATATTTGAAGAATAAATATAAATTAAATCAGGCCTTGTAACACATTGTACACAGTACTTCGTGCAAAATCATACAAAATGTTGGCTTTAACATTTGTAAAAGAATATGGCAAATATTTTTTCATATTTTTAAAGATCTCTAAAGTCTTCCTATGCAATGTGTAATGGAAGAAGGACCCATTCTTCGTTTCTGTTCAATTTGTATGTCACATACATATTGATATTTTTAAATAAACCTTATCAAATATGATAATATATACTTGACACCTTTTTCTATATTGTATATTTAATCAGTTTTAACACGAAATGCTGTAATAATTATTTTTGTACGGGCCATTCGTAAATAGGTATATATACTTGCAAGAAAATGTCCTGTAACCTATTCAATGCCTCTGATTTCTTCAAAATAATCTTCCTACGCAAATTACCAGTATTATAAGATTTTTTAATACTATCACTTTGTGTTAACATTTCGAAAGTTTCCTGACAATTTATTCGATATTGATACTTTCGTAAAAAATAACAATTTTTAAAGCACTGTCGACGTCTTTACTCGACGAAAGCGGGTAACTATTTATCTGCAACTATCTGCCTTCGTAACTAATCTAATCAGAAATCCGATCTGCCTATTTGATTTATTGATTAAACGCTTGAATAATGTAAAAAATACATTACAACTAATTATAGTGGTATGAAAAGTAATTACATAATAGTTGTATATCTGAAGTGCTTTTGATACTCCGTTTGATAATATTTAATAATGTGCAAAAAACGAATGCAAACGTTTCCCTTAAGAGCGCTGTATAAAGTGCGTATTACGGTCATTTATTTTCGAGAAATTTATATTTTAATGACATTGTAACTTAATAATTGACTTTAGACAAATTAGAAGATTTACGAAATTGATTTGATTTTCGCGCTAATTCTGGGAATAATGTTTAAGGCTATCGAACCCTCGATAATCGAATAGAAGGCATGAACTATTTCGATACTTTTCAAGAACCATTTCGAATTAAGTTAGTTTCCTTGGCGTGTGGCAGTATTATTCCGGTGATTTAAATTTGTGTTTTAGTAGTAAAATTGATTAAACTCTTGCTTTATTATAGTAGTTTAAGTGGCTTAAGTGAAGTGCTTCGTGTTTCTCATTAAATATACGCAATGCAGTGGACATTTCGGGGGTCTTTTTGACTTACTAAAGGGGATGAAATTCCGCGGACGAAACAGCATAGATATGGCGGGAGAAAGAAGCATCTGTACCGTACTGTGGGTAAGTCACTTCCTTCATTTCCCTCATTCTCGATTGTGTCATAAGATGAAAGGTCCATAACGATACAGATAAGAGCTAATTGGGCTTACCAGACGGAATATCATCATGTGACTAATCATTTTTAACTTTTGACGACTGAAAGGAGTTTTAGAGGACTTTTAGCTCCTCTTATACACTCGTGTATATATAATTATACAATCGTATACAATCGTATATATATACAATCGTGTATATATATATATATACACATTGTATATGTTTCACCATGGACGAGGTATCGGATCTTCTATCTATAGATAGATACATACTTCTAACTTAACACTATACTCGTGTTCTGGGGGCCGGCAGGAACAAGCTAACAAACATTTCAAGTTACATATTTTATTCTTACATTCTCCCACAGTATTGCAAGTTAAAGAAATTCTTATATCTAATTAGAATATTTGACAATCGCAGCTATCGGCTCGGTTTTCACCGATTACCAGGTCTCACCGCGAGGAGGTTGCTGCGTTTTGAGACCCGTAGAGAGATAGATGGAATCAAAGTTCCATCGATCTCCCTGTACATGAATCCCTTAGCGTACTAAACCAAAGAGATGGATGGAAACAAATTTCCATCAACCCCTTCGGTTTAGATGTAGATTCGAGGGAACTGCCAAGCAATCACTCGGTTGAAATAAATTCAGAAAAGAAGGGAAGACTACAGGTGAGCATGAAAGGAGTATTGAATGGCGCAGTTCCTACCACCCTAATGTCCGAGTCGAAAGGGAAAAGCGCTCGGCGTCTCCCAAACGATTCCTCTGCACCCAGCGACTCGTCAGGAGCAACACTAGGTGTGGCCTGACTCAAGCCGACTAACGAAGAGACTGGGAATCGGACCGGGTGACTTACGCAGGCAGTATACCGAAAGGTACACCCCCTACGCCCGAAACTTTTCCCTTTCGATAAGAACACCAGGGGATGAAACTGATCCACTCATACCGATTCCATGCTCAGTCGCTTACATCCGTGAACGGAAGCAGGGGCGACCTCCTCATCGGAGATGAGGAGCCAACAAAAGAGCAACAAAGCTAATGATTCAGTGACTGCTTGGCAATTTTACATGGGGCCTTAAATACTTCATGCTATAATTAATTAACCTAGGCTTCCTTAGATGTCTTCATTCACTATCACTTTGCACTAACACGTTCCACTATCACTTTTCATTATCTCTTTTATTTTTAAATATATTATTTTTTAAAAAAAACTAATTGAGTTGGTACCGTTCGAGATAATTTCGACCTATAGAAGAGCACGCACGAGCATGCAAAACCATCGTAGAGATACATGAAGTAGAGAGCTGAGAATGTAGACCCATCGATGAGATGCATGACAGAGTGACATAAGATATACAAAACCATCGAAAAAATCCATGAAATAAAATAAGTCATGCAAAACCATCGACGATTCTAAGGAAATAGAACAAATTACGCAAAACCATCGACGAAATGCATGAAATGGAAAAAATCATGCAAACCCATCGTTGAGATACATAAAGGAGAGCTGGAAATGGAAACAGGTTGATAAGATGCATGACAGGGATACCAAGTCATGCAAAACCATCGAAGGAATACCTACCTGAAAAGGAATAAAATTCTGATTAGATGTCTAGAGCGAACCAAACTCATTGAACGTAAGTTCACCGAACAGGAACAACTGCAGAGTATGAATTTGGAAGAGGTTGTTGGCGTTCTGTCTCGCTCCAACGACTCCCAGCTCCTCCAGAAAAGTATTGCTAAATAAGTCTTCTGGATACTATGTGAATTGTAGTAGAATCCTGTTAAGTGACATCCCACATGGTCCAGTAATCGATAAAATTAATCCAGAAATCGAGATATCACGAAATAATATAATCAAGCCTCCACTGAGATCCGATCACGATCGCGAATAAAGTTGAACTGGCAGGTACATTGTTCGGCGATGGTGCGACATTCATAGAGGTTGTTGGCGTTCTGTCTCGCTCCAACGACTCCCAGCTCTTCGAGAAAAGTATTGCTCAAGAAGTCTTCTAGGTACTGTTTGAATTGTAGTAGAATCTTGTTGAGCGTCCTCCCACATGGTCCAGTAAGCGATGAAATTTATTTAGGAATCAAGATATCACGAAATAATGTGCTCACGCGTTCACTGTGATCACTGTCGCAGGTAAAGTTTTTCTAGGTAATGGGTATATCTCAGTGGAATCCTGTTAAGGGGCCTCCCCCGTGGTCCAGTAATCGATGAAACTGATGCACGAATTGAGAAATCACAAAATAATATGCTCTACGACATGCACACACTTCACTAAACACTGGATCTATGAATTTCTCAGGGCTAGACAAAATTTTATTTCGCAATGCGGGTTTGAAGAGTAACTCGATTTGCAGTTGCATCCATGCACCCTACGACACTCATGCATCATGCAACTTTCTGTAAGGCTTTGAAGAATTAGATTTTACTGTAAATTTCAATGTCGGCGATAAACTAATATTCGGGGCAAATAGAATCCAATTATTATTACTTCACTAGAATGATTAAACAGTGCATTAGAAATTTGCGGGAATGTCAGTAACTGCGTGAATTTTTAATACTTTTCAGCGTACGATATGTGAACGGGTTTCACTACACGCAAAGTATTAATAAACAATGTCGTCTTGCAATTTATAGCTTACATGGTAACATAGTTTGGGGCCGACACGAATATCCATAAGGTGATAGGTCTATCCTATACCTCGTCTGTGATTCTGCTATGGTAACTAATTATTTATAGAAATCTACACAACGTTATGTCGGTAATGTTTCCTTACCTTGCATGGAGTACATCTACTGTTGTAATGCAGTAGTGCATCATTAGATGGCTGTGCATATTCTATGTGCATTTTATTCGTTTCCTATCGAATTTACGAATTATGTGATCTCTCGTTAATCATATTGGTCTTGAGCGTTTTAGTATGTAAATATTTAAAATTTATTTTTACGATAGAAGAACGTAAGAAATAATTTTTGTATTAATGCACAGTTTCAATATCAAACTCTAAATTTACATCAATTTCAAAGGTTTTCGAGAACGAATCCAGTATAATCGTCTACTTTAATATGTTTCGAAAAAATAGTGACGATCTCATAAAGTAACTGTTAATATAACTTTATGACTTAGAAAAATGACTTTAGAAAAATATTTAGTAATTCAATTTAATATAAATTCGGAGTTGGGTTTCATGATAGGAAAGGTTTACTGATGAATAAGAGTAGAATATTATATGTCAAATGATGTACATTTTAATTGAGTAAATACTAATTTATTTTGTATTATAAAATCGGGTTTTACTGTATTCTATTTCTGAGAAAAATCTGTGACTTCGTAACTGAAGTTTCTAATAAACAGGATCTTTTTCTTATATTAGTGTATAAATTTTTATTCATATTACGTTAGCCTCTTCGTATGTTAGAGTTCCCAACGTTTTCGAATGTCCAAATCTTTTATCGCAATTTAAAATTTTCGAAGCGACATATACCTAATGACTTTAAGGAACAAAGCAGAAAATAATCCACGGTAGAGATTAATGGACCAGGCAAATCTGGGATATTCTGAATCTAAGCTTTTGCTATGCATTTCTTTCATATAAACTCTATAGGATTTAGGATAACAGTGGGAAATATTTTTATTTCAATGAAATGATTCATACCTGAAGTTTAAACTGATTCGACTTAAATTTCAAAGTAGGCACTAAGAAGTTGAAGGTATTTAAATATACCACAGCTCCACACTTCTGATCCTTTTTCTCCCTGTACATCCATTGTTCTTCAGGTGATAATGAGCTCGTAAATACTAAGTAATCATCGAATAAGCCACAACTATGGTACGTTCCTCGAGGCATACGTACACGAATAGCAACCAGTCGTCATCTCTTCCTTCATGACCGACAAGTTTATGTCTTGGCTCGTCACGCCTCTACGTGCTGAATAAGGCAACCTCGCCTCTTCCTCCTCTTCCCCTTCTTCACAATTCCGAATATTTTTACTGAAACAAGGGGAGAAGAGGCAAAGATAAATTTCAATTCATTCATGTACATAAAATTGCAAATTCGTAGATGTTGTACAATAATTTTCGAGAGAAAAGCCAATTAATTATTTATCGTAGGGATATTCAGATTTATAGCATACTAGCTTTACTACTCGACTTCGCCCGAAATTTAAATTCTGATTTTATAAAAAAAAGTATAAACTCACCTATGCATAGATACCACATCCAACTGGAATTGTCTTCTTAGTAATACCATGTTAACACAGAACCTGATTGTCAGTACAAAATTTAATTGTTACACGATAACAAAAAACCACAATTTGGTAAGAAAAAATTATCCCTACATGTGATCACACCGGATAAAATATTCCTCTAAACAAATCAATACATCAACCAGCATCTAAAATTCAGTCATACACACATACAAAAGTATCAATTAATTTCAAGCTCCCCTTGCACCACTTACCTCCAAACTTAGCCACCATGAAACTTCTCAAAGAAACTTCCAGCGAGACAAGGCATTTCTTTCCCCACAACTCTTTCATATCACACCTAATTCCAATCCAAACCTCAGGCAAATTCACTCTGCCTTTTCGATTCAAACTATTCTCATCCATTCAGATCTTCACTAACACTAAAATTATATACTTTCCCTCGAATCCACTACGATTCATGGCTTACCCCAACGCGAAGGCGATTTTGAGGCGCCATCCCTAGTTCCAACTACAAGTGACGATCTCGTCCCCCGTTCCTCTCGAGATTCTCGATCTGCCTCAATGGCAGATAAATATCGGTAGGTTCTTACAGCTTCTCCAGCCTCTCTCGCGTTGGAGGAACGTTCGAGTTTTCTTCGCGTCGTTGCGTGTGCCGCGACGTGCGGGTGTTTTGCCCACGCACGTGCGGGGGCCCACGCGATTCTTAATACGAGCCGCGTCAGCTGCGTAAAGAGCCGTGGGCCAGCTCCACACCACGCGGCGCGCACATGCACACGCGTGTGGGATAGCCAGTGCACACCCCCGTAGCCTTTGTCCAGCAGGATAATTGTCCACGCGGGCGAGTATCGGCGTGATATTGGTGTCGGATTCTGCCACACCTTCGGCCATTGTAAATCAATCGGTGGCCCTCGTATAGAAGGATCGAGCTCTCGGTGATGGGCGCCTTTGTGCGCGGTTCCACGGGGACCACCGTGTCTTCTCGCGTCGGCCAAGGATACTGAGCCTGAAGAAATCAGCTTGTTCTAAGAGGTTCGCTTCGCAGATTTTGTAGAAGAAGGGGCCATTCTATAGGAGAGGCTTCTGTGGTTTACAGTACAATCAGTTGGTAGAGATAATGCTCGTTTAAGGAAGATGTTAATATGTCGGGATTAATATAATGGCGAGTTGGGTGAAGGGGCACAATGTTACGAGAAGAATGAATGTTTTCTGGATGGAAGTAGGGGTTGGTGGTTGGAAGTCGAGGGCTGATAGTCTTGGAATCTTAGTCGTCCATGGTGAATCATTTTTGTAGGAATAGAGATTGAAGTGTTGAAGATACTGAGTTGTTTGATCTCGTTGGAATAATTTTCTGGAGGTAGGTACACCAGTGGGAAGGGGTAATAAGTTGTAGACAGGGAAGGGTTAGGCAAGTTTTAAGATTTTGAAACTAGATGATAGAAATATTTTAAACACTCATATAGAAATTGGATTTAGTCTACTATTGAACTCACTTTTTTGGATTAAAGTATCAAAGTGAAAATACACAAAGAATTGCAAACCCAAAAGAAAAATAGAATTATACACAAAGAAAATACATACTTCTTACAGAGTTTGAATTTTTAATTGCATTTATTGTGCTACTTAAAAATCGCACAAATTCTGACTAGATCCATGAAAACACTTGGAATGTAGTGCTGGTATTCATTTTTTTTTTTAATAATGACCAACCATTAACAGTCAATGTTTGGGTGTTGTTTCTTCTCACAGCTTAACTACATTAATTTCAAGCCTAATTTCATAAAAAAGAAACGATCGTGCAGGTCGTAATCCCCCTTCGCGAGCTCGACGGACTTTCTCTTTGCTGGGGAGGAACTAGTGATAGAAGGACTGCTCGATTATTTCGGGACAGGCTTTCTTGGTTTCGAATAGGTTCTGAATGATTGAAGATAACGTTGCACTGCTGGTACAATATATACCAGAGTTATGAGATGCTGGAAACGTTTCACGGGACAATAAACTTTGGAACTTGTGGGTAAATAAAGGTTAACGTCCCATTGGCGGTGCTCGAATAGGTGTCTTTCGTGTTTCGTGGTTGTTACTCTGGCGGACGAGGGAAAGGGGTTGCTAAATAACTGAGCTCGCGATTTCGTGTAAGAAAGAAAGGCAGTAATATTTCCTTTCCTGGAGCTTAACGCAGCTTTACTTCTAATAAGCCATACCGAATATTTTTCACGAATTCGAAACACAGTTACCAACAAAGTCCAAAATTTTCAAAGTATGATCTAGACTGTACAGTATCTAAAGTACAAGTTCAATTGCTCCCCTCTATTATTAAACAAACATTGATACTTCCAGTACTGTTCATTCCAACGAAAAACTCAATTTCCCTTCTTCAATTTTTACTACAAATGAAGGCCTAATAAAGAGCCTTAAACCAACGCTTCACAGGCTACAAACATATAAACGTCCACGCAGAAAAATTTATAAACGTATCACCCTCATTTTCTAAATCCATACCATATCTCTATTCATAGCACAGGACCATCTCCAAAACGCTAATTCCCTTACCCGAGACTGTCTCTTCTAAAATCATCCCCACACATTCCCTCGCCAATACTCGACACCCTTTATCCCCCCGCCATCAGTGACCACCGCACACGGCCTAAATTCCATCGTCCACCAGACGGCACCAAGTAAACACCGCAGCAAGGCGAGAAATTCAGCCAAAAGTCCCATAAAACTTGCCAGGTCGGCGCATATCGGAATCCACGAATTTACGAGCGTCACCGTGCGTGCTCGAAAAGTTTCGCGAGATTTTATCAGGAGTTTTTGGCACGGTGTCTATACGTCACGCCAAACTTTTCCTCACTCCCTCCCCCGTGCCTCACGGGTTGCCCCCTGCGTCCCGCGTGTAATCTGGCCGTTAATTCGGCCGAGAGCTGTCCCTTACGTGCCATTTAGGCGTGGTACGGCCCGAAAACCGCAGGCAGGGTGCATATGTAATTAATTTTTCGCGTTAACCACCCTCTCACCCTACCGTCCTTCCTCCGTCCGCCTGGTAGTTTCGACGGCGAGTGCAAGCGGGCTGACGGAGGGGGTAGGGATGGGGGTGCACACGGACGAAAGCCGACACACGTTCGACGGATCTTCGAGCCGGCGACCATTTCATCGTATCGAGGGCCGTGTTTCGCGTTCACCGGAGAAACTCGAAATTGGAAAACGGCCGGTCCAGAACCAGCGAAATTAATTGAAGTCTGAGTGGCGAGCGATGAAGGGGCTGAGGCAGCGGCCGTTCGTACAGAAAGAGGTAAACCCGGAAGCAGGGTAGAAACAGAGGGCTGCGCGTAGAGCGAGAGAGAGAGAGAGAGGGAGAGAGAGAGTGGGTGACGAGGAGGGTGGCGCAGGGGAGGGAAAAGAGCGCTACCGTTCGGGGTGGAACAGGGCAACCGTGTCGCGAGAAAGAGAGGGAAAAAGGGAGGGCCGATTGCAGAACTTGGCGCAGACAGGCTGGACACGGTGCTCCGTTGGAAACGGGTCGTCTAATAACCGATAGTCTTTTTCTAAGCGGACGCGGTATTACGACTTCCACGAAAACAGCTGGCCCGTGATATTGAGGGGAAATTCATATTTAGTTATTTCTTTGGCCGGCGCGGGGAGAAGTTTCTCTGCTCCCTGGCTGCGGAATTGCTTGCACCGGGGGCTGAGAGCGGTTTTTGGGGGGTGATTTAAAGTGATAGGTAGGGTGTTCCGTGAATCAGGGTGGAAGGTGATTTTTCGATTGGTTGCCTAAGTTTTGGGAGAAAGGAGTGTGCATTCAATTAAATGACGTGGTAGAAGCTATCGCAGCTGCTGGCAATTGTTTCACTGCTAGTTAAATGAAGTAGCAGTCGTTAGCCTCCACCCTCCAGGACCTTGATTTCGTTCATATTTCAATGATGCTGGAAGATTCAGAGTCATTTATACGTGTAGGTGCAAGCTGATTCGAAGTCATTTGCTATAGTAATAAATAACTCCCTTGTTTATTCCTTTCTTCTTTCATGGTTTAAGGGAGGTCCTTATATGTATAATATATGCAAACATAGGAAGTAAAATGAAGTTTCATTTAGTAAACGTTAAAGCATTTAAATCAAGAAGTCTTATCCTGCTTTTTCCTTTTCAAATACAATTTCCAATTTCTTTAAATTCAAAGAGATAGCCTAGGAAATTAGGTGACCGTTTGTAGAACCAGAGTCGATTCGAGCATGAAATATATAATCGTCTTCTCAACGCTCCGCTTAATATTTATCCACTTTGAGTTGGATAACGTGTAACAGGAAATCGATGTTTAAAAGCCTGCCAAGTAAGCTACAATTTTGGAGGTTTGTTTGACGGACAGCAAACACCGATAGGCAATTCGCGAAGGATACGACAAGAGGAAGTGGAGAATCGCGCAGATGTGTGGGTAGTCGGGCATACGTGTGCCAATGCACATCTCCCCCATTTGTGGAACTGCATTTCCTATAATCTGCGAGCAATCACTTGATAATTGGCTGGCTCCACTCTACACGTCTACGCGCCCCTATCCGTGTGCACATCCTCAGATGGCCATTCGAAGGACGAAAATTCCTCATCCGTTCAACGTCCCGTTTATTTTTTCCTTTTCGAAGCTCCCGCCGTCGCGTACGAAATCTTTGCCATTTCCTGCAGCCCATTTGCATCGACTCAATTTAATTTCGAATTATTCCCATCGCAGATAAAGACAGCAAAATGATTAGTGAATATCGAATAGACACAAGATACACCAAATTTTTATACGATCCAGTCCATATCGTTTACTATCTACATAACAGTCCCTCGTCTCTTCCACGTAATCATCTCTCTCTTTTTGACATCTAAACGAAATTTTCCAACGATGACGCGAAGTCTTCAAAATCCCCAAAAACGATTTCGAAAACGCTCGAAGTCGAGGAATCCGGGGAACGAGGGCTCAGCCAGTTGCCGCTATTAATCGCGACGTATCTTCGCAATATCCGTCCCGTCTACTTAGCAGAGTTGAATTATATCGGCGGTCTGGCGTGCAATAAAGAGCGAATCTTTCAGGAACAATAAAACGGACGCTTGTTGCGCGGTGTTCTTGCTCGGTGGAGTCTGCCTCCCACCTCGTCAACGGTCGGTTGACTGTTGGTGCACCACCAACCTCGTAGCCGTCGCGGAAGTTTTCCTTGTCGTATTATACGCCGAATTTATTGCACTTTCTTCCACTTCTGATGCCAACCGAAAGGGAATTCCCTGCTTGGCGTTGCTTGCCGCTGCTGCTGGTGGCAAACGCGGCGGTAACTTGTACATACATTTACACGTAAATGCCTCCACCAAATAGGAGTTTCACGCGTGCACGCGCGCGCGCGCGCGCACGCCTACGTGGAACGGCGGCGATGGCCCGTTCGTTCGTTTCTCGCGACGACGTGTACGCTGGCAAATTGCTTCTGCGTCGGGTAGAGTTTATTCTAGTAACACAGTTTCGGCTGCTCGTAGACGAGTTTGTTTGGGTCCATCTCGCTTAAGAGCAGGCGGTCCTGTGAAGGATGCAGGGCTGGTATTACTGGGACCACGGTGTTGGACGTTCCACTGGCGAGGAACCCTTCGTAGTTGTTCTATATTTCTGGAGCATTTCGACATTCTTCGATGAAATTCTGTGGATAGACTTCGGGGGGCTGCTGGATCGCAGATTTTCTTTTTTTCAGAGGTAGTGCAAAGAGTTGTGACTTTGGGTAGTTGAACGTTATATCTCTTGTGTGTAATTGGTTACTTTTAATATTCTTTTTATTGGTACAGAATATTCCATGCGCTAATTACGTTTGTTTTATGTTTATGGGGTGTAGTACGATTTCTGAGCTGGAGTTTGGAGAATGTTCTTTTTGGGGGTTACTAAATTACAGCATAAAGAAAATAAACCTTAGTTTTTCCATTTTGGATAAGTAGAAGAATTTGCATATCAACGCCTGTCGGAAAATAACTTTTTTTAAGAAATTTGCGCCACCGACTATATCTATGTATACGTGCGATAAAAAAGTCCAAAAAAATTCTGAATATTTCTTCAAACATACCTTAATATGCAGGCAAAACGTCAGATAGTATAAGCTTATAGTTTTTATTAAATAAATTTCTGAAGATGACGTTGAAAAACGGGCAGTAACACTAGAGTATCCCCGTAATTTGTCGTAGACGAATTTGTTACTTGGTGAATAAGAATTCTTATTTGTATTTTAATGATTATGTTTCCTTCTGTATCTTGAAGATTGGTCCTACGATTTTTCCAAGGAATCTCTCAAGGGTTGATAGACCACAGATCTTCGTTTCGTAATTGTCAGTAGAAACGCTGGTTATTGTATGTAGTTAAAAGATTTTGAAACCATTTTCATCGAATTAATTAAAAATAGTGTCTTCGTGGGAATCTTCACTATCGTGCATTTTCTACATCGTTGAGAGCTCGACAAGAATAAGAACAGCATCTTTAATGAAGTGTTGAAAGATTGAATTCTCAGAAGCGCAAATTGCAAGTGTACAACTTGACAGGGATGAAGCGTCGTTGCAATTAAATGCATTTATACTCGTAGTTGTGCTCACAGTTTTCTGCTATTGTATAAGCAGCAATTACACTTGGTGCTTTTACAGAGCTATTACCTCACAGCCATGAGCCGGGTTGCAAGATATTATACTCTTAATAGTAATATAGTATTTCACAGTGTTATTTCTGCCAACTTTATAACCAACATGAACTAACTCTCAAATGTAATAATACAGATTGCAATGTTTAACGCGTCACTCGTGAAAACCTCGTTAATTGTTGCATGATTAAAATTATTTCTTTATTATTTGGAATTCTATCGAAACCATACGATTCAAGCAAAAAAAAAAAAATGAAAATTAAATAGTCGTTATTCAACTTTCAAATAAAGAAAGTGTGTACGTGTAATTGTGCATTCGAGTTGTGGACGGAGAAGCATTTATCTTTAAAGTTCCTCCGAGACTAGGATTTACAACTAACCATTCTTACCTTCTCTCACTTCGTCCTTAATCCCTCTGAATTTTTTACTGGCTGGCGTCCACTAGGGCTTCCAAAAAAGTTAATACCCAAAAAGAGGTGTTTTACTTTCAAATAAATATTTTCTACTGCTTTCAAGTACGCCACCATTTTTCTTCTTCTTTGATAAAGCACTGAGGCTAATACTCTTTATACGATAAATTCAAAATGATGTACAAGTACAATTTATAATAGGATTTTAGGAGTAGCAGGTATCTCGACGTATATTTAAAAGATTCTAAATCTGTGCATCGTAAAAGAATAGTTAATGAAGAAGATGGAAAGGACAATCATCATCCGTAATATACATCATATATCACATATGTATTTTCTACAAAAAGCTCTATTACATTTCCCAAGGAAACTTAAAACGATACAAACTAATCTCGAAAAAAATTCATCTCAATTGAAAGAATGACTCCGTTCCACCCCCGGCGCGGAACTAATTTGCACATCGAACTTCCAAAGATCTCAACCGCCGCGCAAGAAATCCCGCCCGAGCAAAACTTTCGGAATAACTGAAATCCCTTATTGCCCTAATTCATCGTGATTCCCTTATCGTCGATTTCGCTCCCGCTGGCCGAAGGGAGACGACGGAGAGATAGAGCGAGCGTGAGAGAGGGAGAGAGAGGGTAAAAAAGGAACAGAAGGAAGTTCCTCGAGATGGGAAACTCCGGGCAAAAAAGGACGGGAAAAGGTCGTCGTCGAAAGACGAATTTACTTCTCGGCGTGAGTTACGTTTTCGTAGGCGAGCGTCGGTGATCCTACACCGTTGCTCGCCAAGGGGGTTGTTGGTTCGTCGACGGCTAGGTTAAGGGTTCGAAACGGAAGTGCGGCAAGACGGTGCCGGCGGTGGAAGGCAACGGACGTTGTAGGGGCGCGGGTGGGCCGAACGGCTACGAAGGAACGGCAGAGGCAGGCTCGTCGAGGGGTTGAAACGTAGAGAGCGGCAGGAGGAGGCACGGGATGGAAGGGTGAGTGGATGGAGAGGGTTGAAACCGGCGGTTGAGACGCGGGGGGATGAGAAGGCAAGCAAGACCACCACCGCCTCACCTCGCCTCTTTGCTACGCCACGCCTCGCCTCACAATGCACCGGATTAGCGATTGTATTGATCCGCCCTCGCGCTAGTCCCTAGAACACCCCCCTCCCCCCGTCCTCCACTACCTCCTACACCGCCACCTCCTCCTCCTCCTTTCCGCCGTCCTCGTCCTCGTCCTCGTCCTCGGCGTCCTGCGAGAAGGAGCCACATTTTGGACCGCGCTCCACTCACCCTGTCCACCCACTTCTGCTTTGTCACGCCGACACCGGCGTTAGCAGAAGAACGTTACGGAACTGCAGGAAGAAAAGGGTATGACGCTGACGGTTACAGGGCGCGCCAAAAAGTTCCGTGGCTCCACTGCAGGGGGTGGGTGGTTCCCTTATGTTTTTCCCTTTTTCTTATCGATCGCATCGATCCACCGTTCGGCCGGCACCCACCCGCTCGTCATTATTCGCGCTGTCTTAGGTAATTCGATCCAAGACGCGGCTTGCAAGTCTATCGCGTTACCGCGAAGCGCAATTTGGGACGACGCTCGGCCTGATCCTGTTAAGGGGTACCGCTCCGGGGGGTGGATTCGTGGTTCCTGAAGAAATGTGTTGTCAGAGAGATGGCGACGCGATAATTAGTCGGGTGTGTTGTAGACTGAATTAGTTTACGAGGCGAATGGCTTGAAGTATGCTACTCTTCGATTGAGGATTTAGGGGTTGATATAGGTAGGTTTGGGCAGGGGGAAGTACACAACTGGGGAATTTTATGAATATCAGGTGAGTGGGAGTATAATGATTTAAAAGAGAGTACTTTCTTTTAATATATGAGGGAAATTGATATTGGGGATTATTTTAGAAAATTATGGGAAGAAGTTCGTCCCGTTTTCTGCCAGTTTTATCGACCAATGTATATTGGTGGCGAATATTTTATACCACGTTAATTAATTCCTTAATTGTATCTTATTTATTAACCTTAATATGCTACCGTATATTCTGCCTGTGTTTGTTAAATCCATTAATTCTTTTAATATTTGCCATATTTACTGGAAGAATATGAACTATTCATTGACAAAGAGGACGTGGTCGCTAGTAATGATATTTTCCTTAATTGCAGTAGCGAAATTCAGATGATATTTTATAAATAATTTATAGCTAATTTTATTGAGCAAATAGTAGCCAATAGCAGCTAATTACATCATATTCCGCACAGTCTCTTGTTAGTTGAATTTACCCATCCGTTTGTTGCCTTCGCCCACTTAGTTCGTCTAGTGTAAATTATTTTCGCTCAGTGGATGGCAATAGGAGAACAGAGCAGGAAAGGGGACAAAGAGCTTATAACATTAAAACGTCGTTGCAGGCAGAGGCAGGATTTGTTCTAAGCTCTAAATCCTTTGCAATCTTCATTCCTTCTGACTTGTTCCTAAATTATGCGGATGGTAATAGGAACAGCAAAATATTTTGGTAACACCATATATCGATTCTCGTAACACTCTTTTTCTGTTAATTATACCCAATCGTTTTTAAAACAGAACCTTCGTAAAGCTCTCCTGAAATCTGCCCTGAATATCCACGGATGAGATTACGATTTCGTTGAATTCCTTCAACCCATTCCAGCGGTTCTCTCGACTTTCTCATTACCATTTTCCTCTAGCCACTCTCCCTTTCGCAATATGTTGTTTCAAATCCTAAGTGTAAATACCAGTCCTCTAATTTCAGAAGAAATTGAAAAAGAACGAAACAATAAATATTTCTAATACCTGAATAATCAAAGTCATTTTCAAAGGACTAGAGAGGCCACAATGATTAAAAAAAAATTGTTATAAGCATGTTTTCTCCTTCGTATTAATCCCCTTTACATTTTGAGTTTCTCATTCATGCCTTATGTTTCCGCACGAGATGTTAAACAACGCGTGCAAGTGACTCCTGAGACGTTTTGTTTACCTCTATAAAGCATTCGAAAGTGCAGTGCACATTTCCTCGGGAGAATCTTGTTTTTTTTTTTGCGGCAATCGTATAAAGAAAAATATCTTTCCTGCGAACATTCAGTTCAGTTCACGCTGCATTTACGCGTACTCTCTTTCTCAGGCCATAGCAATGCTGTCGCGAGGAAAATAGCAGCGTATACTACGAGTGGAGAAGGGGCTGCGGTTACAGAGACTGCAACGAGGCGCCAAAAAATACGAAATCTATGAGAATTCTTTTTCCCTCACTCACTCTCCCCGCCTGTTCTCTTGTCCCTCGGCAAGTGCGACAGTTTTGGCTACGTCCCGTCCGAATACTCGTGACACGGTAGCTTCGATGCAAAAAGAAATATTCCTTGGGAATGTGGACTACTCCTACAAAACCGCGATAACCCTAAAAAGAAATTGTTCACCAAGAGTCTTTATGAGATTTCATAAAGTGCTATTGCATTTTATTTCATCAAAGGTCCCGCGCTTTTATTACGATTCCCAAGAAATTGTTATCGTTCGGTTCCCACTGCATTCAGGATTCCTCCCCCACCCTAAAAGCGTTAACGCTCCCTCAAAGCTCGCGGATTCGAGAGGGGCGAAATAGGGCGAGGGGTAGCGGTTGCTGACATTCGTTCGTCGCGCCAAGAAATCCGAAATTCTCCCACAAATTCCTTTTTCACGGCACGTAACGCCGCCGACATCCCCATCCACCCTCTAAAGTAGACGACGATGGCGACGATGAGGCGCGAGGAGAATCGAGGTCGCGGGTGAAATCGTCCTCCCGTACTTTAACAACGCGTTATCCGCGCCGGGCTGGTTCAGCCAAATGGGAAAATCAATTTTTTGGGGAAACGAACGAGCACGCAAATCCAGCTCGATCCGTTCAACGAAGTTGCCACCGCCGGAGTTCAAGGGCGCATGATCCGCAGTTGGATCGCCCGGCGAGCTCGATTTGTTACGCTAAACAGCGGATTTCGAGGCGAGACAACGTACCCGGCGCCGAAGCAACTGCAACTTTTCAGCGACTCGTGTCGCCCGAACCATCGTCCATCCGATCTGCGGCGTGCCTCCGTCGAAAATGGCCGCGGCTCGATGCCGTGCGGTGTGTTCGTTACAAAAGCTACAAATTAGCATAAAACTGAGGCCTTGAACTGTGGTATCATTACTCCGCCTGTTATTAAACTTTCGCGACCCCAAACTATCGGTTACCGCGCGGACCTCCAGACAACTGTGCGGCCTTAAAGAATTCCGGCCGCGTTGCACGACCGTCAGGCAGCATCGGCCGGCCGCGCCGCGTTTCGGTGGCCGATTATATCGGTCGGCGGAATTTTTTTCTTCCTCCGAGGATCAGGTGGATGTTAAGAGGGCAGAAGGTCAGGTGGCCATTTTGCAGCGGAGATACCATGGCAGTATGATTGCCAATGGGGTTCGAGAGAGGGACGACGGAGGCGGTTGAAAGGGTCTAGAAGTAGCACGAGTGCGGAGCAGGCTGAGTGTGGTAGGGTCCGAGGGGTGGCATCAGAGGAAGAAGGGCTCCTTTTGCAGTGCGAGGCAGTGCCCTTTGAATGTGGGCAGGAGCCTGGAGCAGAGGGTGTTACATGCCTACAGCTCCTGGCGAACGGGGAGGGGAAGTTGAGGGGAAGTTAAAAGGGGGTTGACGTGGGCACGAAGAGAAGGTAGCAGCGCGGTGGAACGACGAGGGCGGAAGGGGGGAGAAAGGGTGAGGGTGGTGGTCGATGTACTTACCATCCTTCCTTCGGACGCCATGTCTCCGTGTCTCGTTTAGTCAATGTCGAAAACCGACTTACCAACCCTCTCTTGCTCCCTTCATCCTCGTTTTCCTTTTGCTACTTCCGTTTGTCCCTCTCGCTCCCTCGCCCACCCTGGCTCCCTCTCGCTCCCTCTCCGACGGCTGGTCTCTCTTTCCGACTTTCGAGGCGCCACCACTTTGGTCCGTGAAACTTTTTGGTCGTGACCGTAGACTGCTGATAAGTTGGCCTCGTTTATCATCTTCCGGGCTCGTATTAACGAGACGCCACTCGACCCACAGAATCCACTGGATTCGCATCGCCGGAGATGCTCCAAATACTTGGGGAGAATTTATACGACGGGATCGCGTATACGGCAAACGCTGCAGTTTATACATAAATTAACTTGTTGCGAGGGGATGAATAAAAATTGCTCCCGGAATGGGGCGGGAGCGGGCTCATAATCGAGGGCGACTGTCCGCGGAGTCCAACGCCTGGGTATTTTAAATTCTTCTGGCTCTCGCACGCTGATCCTCCGTATTCTCCGTGCAAACTGCTTTGCGAAGCGTTCATTCGATCCTGAGATATGGAAACAATGGACACCGGGGTTACATTAATGTCGCGTTCAACGGTTTTGATGTGACTTTCTTTCTTCTTGTTCGTTGCTTTGACGATGGATCGCGCAGGGAAATGACGAAGGGGCTTGGACGCCGCAAACTGAATGGTCCTTCGATGCGTTAACTTTGGTTTTAAGACGGGCAAAGCGTTGTTCAGGTCATTAAGGCAAGGCTTCCGTCCGTCTGTCAGCGAACGATTTTACAACCCGTAACTTTAAACAACTGCCCCGGTAAAACTGAGACGCCGAGGTGGAGAAAAAAGGGGCAAGATTCCGCCAAAACTTGTGGCCTTAATGGAGCAGGTCAGGTTCTCTTATCAATTTATAGTTAGCCGCGTCTCGTGATCCATTAATGGCCCGCGGCGAGACAGCACTGTCCCCGGCCATTTTGCTCGCTTTACTGCCGTCTGGATCTAGTTTATGGTCGCAAAACTAAACTCTGTATTAATTCCATGAAAACACACCTAAAATCCTCTATAAACTTAGTCACGTCGGCGCGAACTCAGTTTCAGTTGTCGGCATTCTCTCGGCGGCGAGAGTAGCGCAAAGCCGCGGGATACCATTAAGTTTAAAGAAACGAATTAAAAGCCACTCTATACATACAATTGAATTTTGCCAAAGCAGATTATTGAGTGCCGTGCGAACTCAAAGCTCCCACGAGTAACAAACAAACACAGAACGCTTAAAAAGTTTTCAAGCTCCATCGGACAACTATGCTACAAAAGAAACTATGGACGATTCATTAAGCCTTATTCTCGGAGCCTGCGATCGCCTAATCGCGAACAATCGACGATCCCTTCCCGTCTGGCGATCTCGATGCCGGTGCTTTTGTCCCGATCGAAAAGCCCCGCCTCGTAAACGGCGCTAATTGTCGTCGAAAAGTTTCGACAACGAGCGTTCTTCGCGTCGTTTGAAGTCTGGGGCTGGCTGGAACTCCGCGCATACACGCGTCCCTTAATCTGCGCCGCTGCCGGCCAGGAAACGGCGAGGACTGCCGTTTAACTGCTTGAGCCGCCGATAATTCCGAACGTGGATTCGAACAGTTTCGGCGAAACGAATTCGTGATCCAGCCGCTGGCGGGTCTGAAACCAGCGGAAAAGAGAGAGAGGGCGGCGGGGAGGGGGAGAAAGAGGTGGAGGGTTTGTTGGTGCGGTACCACCGTCGGTGTCGATGGAATTACGTCCTTCCCCCGCGCCTCTAACGAAAGATCGTGGGTGTACATACACGCGTCGAGCGGGACTGGGACGCGTACGTACGCGCGTGCACACACGCGACAGATGCATATATATGTGCGCAGGATACGTGTCTGTATCCATCCAGCGGTAGCGATGGCGTGCGTGCGTGTCAGACAGACGATGAGAAAGAGCTGGTGCATTCGGGGTATCCGCGTGAGGTTGAAGGGACGCGGGTGGTAGGTCGGTGGAAGCAGGCTGGTCGGACGAGAGTGAGGGTGGAACGAGCCGAGGGAGAGAGAGAGAGATAGATAGAGCGGCAGCGAGAGCAAGTGGAAGCGCGAGTGTTGGCCAGGGAAGGACGAGGGGTTTGAGGCCGGAGGAAGCGAACGAGACAAACAGAGAGCCCAGGCAGAGAGCAGGGTGCAGGTTTACGACTTCGGTGCGCGCTAGTCTGGCCAAAGGGGATGGAAGGTCGTATAAGCGGGTGGTCCACCCCCATGGGAGGACGAAGGGTGGTCGCCGGGGTGGATGGTGGGACCCCGGCACTGCCGGAAAGGGGGGTGGATAGCCTAGGGGCGGCTAGACTTCCGAAACAGTAAAACCACGCCGGTGTGTGCGTCCCCGTAACCACCATCCCACTCTAACCCATCCTACCGTCCTGCCAACCGACCTGCACCCCTCCCCCTCCGACCACCCTTCTTTCTCCTCCCCTCGCCCTCTCTCTTTCCGTGCCGCGCACCGTCCTCTTCCGCCGTCTTTCTCTCGCCACTTGTCCGCCCCCCCTCCCCCGCCCCTCTTGCCCTCCCCTCATCATGCCTCTGACAACCCTATAAACCCTGGTCGTCTGCTGGCGCTAGCTCGTTCACTCGAGCGATGTATCCAGACGTAAGCGAAGGTCGTAATTTCGCGAGTGTCTGCGTGTTGCTGCTTCCCTCTCTGTCCCCCGTCCACCCGCCCTCACCCTCTCTCGTTCCCTCTATCCTCTCCACCCTCTGCTCTCTTCCTCTCTCGATTTTCCGTTCTTGCAAGGCAGCCGCGCTCAGCGATCGTGTGCGCGCGGACCGGCCGATGCATGTGCCCCAGCGTTCCTACGTGCGCGCGCGAGGGTACACGTGCGTCATTCCGGCACACGTAGCCAAAGGAAAATTCGGTCCCGCCTGGATGTTAGGCGGCTACGTGTCCGAAAGATATCTCCCCCCGATGAAACTATCCACCCCCAGATCAATCGAAGGGGATACCCCTTTGTCCGTGCGCAGCTGTGTGCGTTTGTTTGGATTACCGGGGGAGACGGATCGCGTGAAATTCACCGGATCCCGTAGATATTTTCGTTGCTACGTCCCCGGGACGGAATGGACCCCCGCGCGTAGAAAGAAAATCGTCTTCGGGGCAACGTTTCTGTTAGCTCCCGTCAGCCTCTTTTTAACCCACGAAAGCTTCCGCGAAGAAGGAAAAAAGTGGAAGCCTACTTCGCGATCTTTATTATTGCACGTAGTAGTTAGCTCTTCGAGGGTCATTTTGTGGTGGATTATAATCGTATACGTAGTTCTCCGAGCTTCTGTTCAAGTTCGATGGTCGATAGGTATTGTAATTTAATTATCGCGAAAATTAGAGACACTTTTTTCGGTAAAATAGACTGTGAGAAAGTGTATCGCGTAGTCGGTTGTCCACGATTTTAATTATTACCAATATAAATGGATAAAGGGCGTATCGTGAAAACCAGCGGGGAATATCCCTTTACCGTGGCTGAACCGTGAACTTTTTCTTCACACAGCAAGCATATTCTTTTGTGATTTTATAGCATCGTTCATAGGAGACCAGGCGGGCCCGGCAGACTCGCGATATTTCGCATATCAATGGCAGATGGCAGGCACCGGGCCGCTTCATTTGAATTTCAAAACCTTAAATACAAGGCTGTAGGTATAAGATAAAACAGCCGATATACCGTTTTAATAAAGCCCATAGCTACTGTGCACGCCGGCTCGGCGCGGCAGGAACCACTTCCAGGTGGACGTAAGCAGGGCTAGCATCGAAGTTGACAATAAAAAATCACTTTTGCCACCGTTGTTTTCTTCATTTGCATCGAGTCGTGCACGCGGTTTATCTACTCCTTCCTAACCCGCCGTTCGTTCATTACTTCCATTAGATAGGACACCCTCTTTGCATAACGTTTTAGCGTGTAAACATTTCAGATCTACGTTTAACGAGTTGGAATAAACGACAGATATGCGGCGGGAAATAAAACTTAGCACGGCCGCTGTATTGAAGTGTAAGCGATCTTTTTCAAGTAACCGTCGAACAAATGAAATATAATAATGTATCTATTTTATTGAAACAGAACGGGGGCGTACTGTATTCCTTCGATCGAACAAATTCATTCAACCTTACCTGTTTGGAGCACAGAAATACAACATCTTCCGTCAGATGGCAATCGTTACACGAGTCAAATAAGTGGAATAATCAATGATTCTTCAAACAATTCTTCGAGTACACCAAACATCGCATAAAACCCATCGATACATACCAATCGCTCATCTCAACAAAGCCCTTCCCACACCCACCCGAACAAGTGTAAAAACCACAGAAGCCCTTCCACCCCCTCGTTAAAAATTCCCCCACACACGCGTGAGATTTACGCCGCAGAAAGATCGCTGGGCGTTGCAACGATTACATCGCGCGGAACCTAAATTTCTAGTCAGAGCGGAGCCGTACTCTCTCGCGGTACATCATAAACCTGACCTAGCCCAACTCGATAACTCTTGCCCGCTATCGCGTGGCCGCTCAGCCGGCAGCCAGTAGTGGAGGCAGGTACGAGGCCAGACCGAAAGCCCCGAAACCTCTCATCCCCCCCGATCATCTCACCGTCGTTCTTGGCCGTCCCCGACGAAAGTTTTTAATCTGCTTTTCATTATGCTCGTAGAAGCTATCCCCGCGCTGGCTCGCGAGCGGCGGGGGAGGCGGGCGGGGGTGGCGCGTATCCTCGCCGCTGGTAGTGGTAATCGTCGGTTCGCGTCGGTGTGCGGCCCGGTGCGCGGGTGAAATGCACGTCTTCGCGCTTGTTGGGGTTTACGGGCCGTATCTTTATGCGCGTGTACGTGTTCGAGAGTACGTGGCGCGGCATTAACGGTGAAAGAAGGGTGGTCGCCGGCGGCAGGGCGGCGGGAGGGTGGAGGTAGGGTGGAACGGGATGGGGCAGTAAATCTTTGCCCGTGTGAGTGAGCCGGAATGACTATGGATGCGTGTCGGTGAGCGCGGACTGACAGAGAGCCAGAGCGAGAAAGAGAGAGAGAGTGTGCGTCTAGACTGGGGAGAGACTGCGTCACAACCCTGGCCCCGTATCGCGAGGGGGGTTCTGTTTAACGACAGACTATCGAGGGATGGGAATTTACCTGCCTGCACCCTCGCACCTCCTGCCCCCTGACCCCTCCCCGCCTCCTCCTCCTCCTCTTTACTACGTCTCTTTACCTCCCACGCCTCTTTACGACAGCCGCTGGCGGCGTTAACCGCCTTGTTGCCGCCGATATTTCGCTCCCTTTAAACCTAGGCGGTCGCGCAAAGGGTCGAGAGAACCGAAAACTGCCCTCCAACCGGACAGCACACTCTCTGAGATTTGACGAGAGTCGCCTCCTCCCCCCAGCATAATGGCCCTCCGCCTAGCCCGTAACGGTTTTATATTACCGGGGCGTTTGAGCGCCTCCGTTTAGTGGAAATTATTCGGCCATGTTTCAGCTTCCCCCGCGGATCGACCTTGCCCTATTTTCCCTTCTTTTCTCCCTTTCCGCCCTTTTAAACGCACACGCGGCGTCCGCGCGTGCCGTGAGAAATGCGAGGAAGTTTTGACAACGTGTAATAAGGCTATCGCGATGACGGGGTATCGTTCGACGGCCGGGGGGATGAAAAATGTAGGCGCTCTATCCGAACTGTTTACAACCCCCTTTACACCTGTTTGTGGGGAAACGTTCGCTGGACACCTGTTTCGCCGGGCGGTTGTTTTGTCGTCATGTTCGTGCACGATAGCTCCCTACAACTTGCGTCAATTTAGGAAATGAGAGTGGAGGGTGCCTTTTTTGCGGCAGCGAAGAATATCTGATGATAGTACGTTAATTATCGCTTGGAAGAATTACAGAGAGTGTTTCAGGGCTATCGGTGTAATAGTTATTACATTTGTCCTGTAATTTCGTGACAGTAGTTGTAGCAATTATCCTGCAATTAGTGCGACGCTAATTATCTGACACGATACGGAAAGTGAACCAAGAGGGTGCAGGGCTGCGAAGCTAACTCTGCCTAGCGGAGGAAGATACTCATTTAACCACAATCCTGTGGAAGGAGGAATTTATCTACCCTTTACTCGCTTCTCTCCTTTCAATTCAATTGTCCTTCTCTGTACAATAACCGAACTCGAGTGTTTTCTCGGCAAAGGCACTTTGTTCCCTTTACAAATTTCACCCAAGGGCGCGGTTGGGGAGGGAAGAAACGGGGGGCTTCAATAAAGCGTGATTATTTCGAACTGTTACACTTCGGCGTACAACGGTTTGCGTAGCCTATTCACAGCCGCTAATGGTGTCATTACTTAATTGAAATTCCCGTGTAACTGTTACGCACCTTGTCATTTACACGGTGGAAATGTTTAACGCGGCCTCGTACACCGCCCATTGTCACTAACGATGTCAATATTTAAATGAAGTTTACGCGCAACTATTGCCTCGCGCTGGCATTTACCTTTCTGACGTGTAATGTCCCGCGGAGCGCGTGGCGATGCAAACGGCATCGATATTTAATCGCGCGCTGGTTTAGCTAATTGTCTATGATAGCGTCATCGTGCCTGTCTATTCGCAGACACCGAATGGGATGGATGTTTGCCAACGATGGCGAAATGTCCAGCGAGTTACATTTAACGATAGAGGTATATGGCGGATCTGCAAATCGAACGGTGGCTATAGAAACATCGAAACTTTGGATCACAACGGCTAAAACTCTAATTGAATTTTCTTTGAACGTCCATGACTAGTTAACGAATAGTTTACCGTACCCTGTTGTATCTTCCAAGTTTTCTATTCCATTTATACGCAGAAACACTGGTAACTCGATTGACTAGCGCTCGTCGCAACAGTCGCGGCTACCGCGAAACGTTTCGGTCTGATAATTCTGGATTGATCGATATCAGGTACGTCGATACTTTCGCATGATGATTACTGCAACACGTAGCTACACAGGCGTAGACACTCGAACACGCGGGCTAGTAGCCAGCGCGTTACACACTGTGCGTGCGTGCGTTGGATAAAGGCACACAGGTGCGTGCTGAAGTGGCGTTCGCGAAGTTCGCGCTTGCATAGGTGCCTGCTCATCCTCTGCACGTGTGGGTGCTCCGTGCTCGAAGATGCTGTCACCTGTGCGCACTTTTAGCGCGCTCTGTTCATCGTTCGAAGCAATTACGTTCTTGTGCAGATCTATTTCATTAGAATCAGTCGACTCATAATTCCTTCGCTCGTAGACACTGTTGAAGAATATTCCGCAGCTTCCATTCTCATTTAACTTTCGATAAAAACTAACCTGCACTTTCAAGCTTACCAGAGTCAGACCTTTTAGCCCAACTTGCAAACCAACCCCAACTTGGTGTCCACTCTGATTCCTCGTTCCTAATAAAAGGCACCTCTACTCGATCACTGTCGTCGACTTGCTCCAACGTTTCTACAAATGTTCCTAAACTGTCGAACGGGTAGTCTTCCCTAATTCGAAGTCCAAGGGGCAGCCACTCAGGACTTTGCGTCCAAGAGTCCCAGGGGTGCGTAGACTTTGCAAATCGCCGTTATGGTAGATTCTCTACTTGCTTGGTGCCCCCTAGAATTTACCTTGGCCTCGCGGCGCGACATGCTTCTTCCCACGATCCCGTCCAAGTGTGCGGGTGAATATGCGTAAATGCGAAAAGGTGGGCGCGTGTGCGTGCGAACGGAAGGCAAGACGGTGCAGTGTGGTAGTGGGGCAGCGCGGCGGATGGCGGCGGGTGGCGATGTGGCGGCGTTAGAGAGTGGCGTGGGGCAGGTCCGGAGCGGTCGATACCGCCGTCTGTGCGCGCCTCCTTCCACAGACTTCCACTTCCCTTCCGTTACGCCACCTAGGTCCGGGTCCGGCTGGCGTCATCAGCCTCTCAGCATCCCGATTCCCCGTCTTAAACGCAAGACATCCAGCAACTTCTGCGCGCGTTACTCTTCAGCCTTCGAACTTCCAGACCATTGGCTTCCCTCGCCCTTTCCACGATACTCGCCCCGTGATTCACGGCGCGAATTAGCATGCTCGGTCCCTTTCCTACAAACAAATATAAAAGGAAGAGTAGAATTTGTTCATAGCAGGCTTCGTTCACTTGGAATAATTTGGTTTTCGGAGATTCGCAAGAACACACGCGTTTCTGTTGAGTTTCGAGCCAGGGGATCACTGTCTCTGTTGAACGTGGATGTGGTTCTGACGGGTTGGAGGTTCGTTTTGTAACTGACCAGCTCAAGGGAATAGATTACAGTTGTACGAGAATTCTTTGGGGGACGTTCTCTTCTCTGAGCAAGTTAGCCTGTAGACAGGGAAGTATATTGCTTTAAAAACATATTCTGGTACTCTGTCTTCTGATTCAGAATAATATTGTATTTGTAATTCGAGAAATCTTGGAAATGTCCTCAATATAATACAAAAGATCAGAGCATTTCTAAAAGCACAGTACATTATCAGTGGTGACTAGGAAAGTGAAGTCTCTTCACTTTGAACAGTTTGAAACACCAAATCGCTTTAAGTTCACCCAGCCACATTGCAATGCCCCAAAACTTTTTCATTTCCCTTTCACGCAAATTCGCGAATACATAGTCCGCCTCTCAGAAACTCGTTTCCCCTCAGCTGGTAGAGTATCTCGCATTATCGCGTTGCAATGTTGTCGAATAATAAAAGCTCTTCGTTCACTGGTCCATCAACGGGCAAGTACGGATACCATTACACACGAATGCACGTTACCACCTTACCAGCGTCTCGATCCTTTCTTTTCGATTAAGCGCTCGAGCCCGATTTCAGTCGCGGGATTGCCCGGAGTAGGGGGCTGAATGAATGTGTGAGACGATTTATCGGAGCAACATTGGCGGTTCTTCTTCTTCTTTTTCAGTTTCTCATGGTTGGACAGGCAGACCGGCGGTACGAGAAACGCACGAGATACGCGTGTCGAAATACTCGAACGCACTTGAGCGGATCGGCCGATCACAAGGAGCGCGGCCAATCGATTTCTTCATGCAGTTTCTCGCCGCCGTGCAACGTGCCGTTCTTTATTCCACGACCTTGAAACTCACTCGACGATCCCCCCGGATCCTCCTCTCACGCCGATCTTTAAATTTCCATTAGAAAATGGTAATCAATTCTCGATGATCATTTCACGGTCCGTGTTACGCATCAATCGGCTGAACCGAGTATTGGCGAAGATGGCGTTTAATTAAGAACAGTGTGTAGCGCCGAGGATGTTACCACATTCTTCAGAATCTCGAAAGAAACACCCAATGAGAGACTTCGTCCATTCTTTATGAATCCTCTTTGATTGATAAAAAATAAATTAGTATCGCGACCTACCCGTGCCACTCTAAAATAGAAGTAAATTTGAAAAACATGTAAAAGGATAGCATTGAAGATTTTTACTTGGTGTCAGTACAGAGTCGTCGAATTCTACTCCGAGCTCGATTCGCACCGCCGGTTACCGTTTTTAATCGTATTCATTAGACTCGGATGCGCCCAGAGGAGGCGAAATCGCAGGCCGTGAATGAGGATGGCAAGATCTGCTTTCTACTTTGTGGAACGTGATCCTGCGTGCGTTTCAGGCACGCTCCGATGTGTGAGTGGATGCACGAACGTTGCATACGCAGGCTGGTGCTCGCGGGGGGGGGGGGCGCGGCGAGGGGGGTAGGTAGCGAAGAGGCGTCCACGGGGGTTGATTGTGGCGCACGAGTAGATTACGCAATTATCTTATGAACGCGGCGCGTACAAGTGCTTACGCTGCTTTACGTAGAAGATGATAGCTCCCGCGCGAGTTATACATAGGTATGTGCCTGGATATCCTACGTCTACATACACGCGCCTGTGCCTTCACGTTCCCCATACAAAAAGGTTTCTTCAAATTGGCGGCATTACGCAATTATCCCGTCTTGCTCGGTCCATGGTCTAACCTCCCATAACCTCGATCCTTATAAATAGGTACCCATGATTGCGTATCGTACGCACGGTCTTTCTTTTACCTCATCGATTCACTTTCAATCGATCTCGCTTATCCGCCAGTCTCCGCCTCCTTCTCTACGATACATCCCTTTTGGCAATCTGTAGCGTCTGAGAATATGTACGTTATATAAATATAAATTTTTGGAAACTGAAAACCACTATTTCTTTTAAAAAAGCCGGTGCTCTAAGGGTTAATGTAAATGTGCAGGTGTAAAAGAAATAGCGCAGTGGTTACGGGAGTAGGGGAGACCGGGGCAGGTTGTAACACGGGGTAAATTGTAACATAAGTAAAATCTTTTGAACGACAAATCTGGTAACCCACAGCATGCGAGAGCTGCTTGACGATATTAGCACCGTCGGTTTTAGTGACACAAACGAGCGTTACGTATTCATTTTGTGGTTATAGCCCAGAATTTTAGTATTTAGAGCACGTAAGTAAATTTTGTCTTAGCACTTTTATTTCAATTAACCGACATTAGAAACCGTTTGAAATTTTGCTTCTTTGTCGCAAACGAATCAGTACACATTGGTTTATTATAATGTGTACGCATTTTAGTAATTTGATGTTTAGTTTCTCGTTTGCTGAGATAAAACGCAAAAATTCAAGCTCGGGGTAAATTGTAACATGTTACTACTTACTCCACTCTAAATGGTATAAAGCAAGCTATTTGCCGACACACCTGAAAAAGATGCTCTAGAGGAACAACAGAACAATCGAGAATCCAAAAAGTAGAAAAAAGTATAAAGGAAGAAGTAAAAAAAGCGAAGAAGAAGATTTTGATAGAATCAGATGAATAAGCAATGAGTGTTTAACTCATGTATATCAAATGTTTAATAATGATTTGTGTTTTTATTTATATTTTTTAGAAATGTTTATTTGTGTTCATATTTGTATTTAAATAAGTAAAACAGATGTGTCACAATTTACCCCCGGACTGGGGCACATTGTAACAAAGGTTCAGATTTGTTTAAGATGAAGTTATATATCTAAGTGTCCAAGATTTTGTCACGTACTTTCACGCAATCAGTTCACCACATATGTAAGTAGTAAATCACGCAAATTATTTCCTGATCGAGGAAAACACTTTCGAGAAAAAACTGTGAAAACTTTTTTTGTTACAATCTGCCCCGGTCTCCCCTACTTGGTGCGTGAATCAATTGGAAGTTAATAAATTGTTCCACGGGGGGATTACTGCATCATATCTACGAATGCGTAATATCCAGAAGCCTGTCGATAAGATTTAAAAAATAACACCCTTCGTTATATCGCCCTCTACAACTTCCTCGCACCATTCGTCAAGTTTGAAATTCATTTTCATTCCCTATCACAGATTTCACCTCTGTGATGTCTGATGCCTACATACGCGCCTGCACGTTTGCGCGACGCAGGTAGTCATCCAGGCACGCACATGGTTCGTTTGAGGGTAGCAGAACCCGCTAGCGAGCGCCCCATCTCCCCTTTTTCGCATTGTAATAGAATCGTCTCCATTATTAATGAGCCTAGACTCGGCCTCTGCGGGTTGACACATATAACAAGAGCCCATACCCTTGCCTGTGCATTACTGCGTGCACAGCACCGTGCTGGACACACGCAGTTGGGTATCCACGACGCTGCTAACTTATTCACGCGCGGGAGAACCTCCAGCGATGAAACGGTAGACGGAAGTTTCCTTCTGCTGTGCCCAAGGAATAAGGTGCACGTGTGCGCGCGTACATACGTACAGGTTCCTCGCGGTTTTCTTTCATGTCCCTGAGTCTTTTCGCACGCCATGCTCGTGTTTAAAAATTGTACACCTCGTGTAATAACAGAATGTTGTTCGTAATGTCAGGTGTAGTAGAATGTTAAATGTGGTCCAAATGTTAGCTTGCTGAATTTAATTACAAGAGTAACAGTTGTTGTTTCCCCTTTCCCGAATTTTGATTCGATACCCTTTTGGGGTATATTTGTTCAATTTATGAAAGTAATTTGTGGCGTGCACGTGATAATACATCTGCTTTTTCGTTATTTACCTTATTGTTAATCAAAGTTTCATTTGCGAGAAATATTTTGGGCTGTTAGTGATCGCCGTGGGAATTATCGTGTTAACTGTATCGAATTATCTGTCGTGCCTTGTGTTTCATGGTGTCAGGTATAAGAATGTGGCTGAGGATGTTTTTAACTTGATCAGACTTGGCATGGTTCCCATTTTAAAGTACCCGGTGGAAAAATGTTTTTTTCGCGGTATATGGAATAAGTAGGTAACACATTTTAACCGTAGTTTCGAATGCAAATTTTTCAGCCGAGAAGTATAGGTCGACGTATAGTCCGCTTGAAATTCATAAATAGTGGAGGGATGTTAGTGTCGTTTCGGTAGACCGTGTCCAGAACGGTCTTCATTTATTCACACGCGGAAGAACTTCCAACCTTGAAGTGGCAGATGGAAATGTTGCGACCTAAACGTGGGTGTAGACCGTCTACGGTCGTGCTATGCATAATTTTGATCCTCGGCCAGTTCGCTGGCAGCATGTCTTTTTAGTTGAATGCTCGCCGCAGTTTATTGTGTAAGTAGAACCATGTATTTTTAACGTCGCGATGCACACGAAGACGCATAGGTCTTTACGTGTTTCGTGGTAAACAATCTTCTACGAAAGAATACCAATGCTATGTAAAAGAGAACTTTATTAAGCGCGAAACAAATAGAGCCTCGACTAAAGTCAAGCTTGAAGTCGACTAATCACTTTTAATTCACGAACATTAAGACGAAGTTCTTTAACTATCTGCTCAAACTTGTGACGCCGAATAGAAATAATCCATTACACATCAGTTAGCACTTTGAGTCACTAAAACTACAAGGACTCACAATAGAGAAATTTAATCCGCTTATCCCTTATCCAACAAAATTATCACACACATCTACCCCCTCCACAGTTCCTCGTAAAGGAGTAACAGTCACTTACAGATCTGTTATAAGCATACTCAACGAAAAGCGTTTAGAAGTCGTGGCAGGAGGGGTAGGCATCGTTTCACCGTTGCTTCGAATACAGCGCGTTGGCGCTCTGCCTGCACTTTCACAGGTTAGAAAGAAGTGGATGAGGCGACGGTGGTGTGGAGGGGGGAAGATATAGATTACCGCTGTAGAGACCATAATTGTCTTTAATATCACGGATTCTCTGTCGGACATAATCAAAGATCGACCGACATACCTCGGCGGCTCTTTCTTCTTCCACTCGTTTCCTCGAGACGCACAGAGACACGGGCAGATGATACCACGTACATGTACACGCGGCGGCGCGTACACACCACTACATATATACCCTCCCTTTCTCGTTGTGTGGATCTCGAAGAATCGAACGGAAGCGGAATAGAGAGCGTGTACCTGGTTGCACCTGTACCCGCCCAGCCGGAACAATCGAAGCCGAGACGATAATGAGAACGACGGACTGGGTTCGTCGACTTCCCCTTTACCCTGGTCGTAATTTTTTCTCCCTCCTCCTTGCTCCTTCTCTCCGCGCTCGTTCCTCACGGCGGAACAGACCGCCTCGCCCCCATCGACGGAGATAAAGATGTCCTTTTCGTAAGGACACCGGCAAAAGGAACGGGCGAAAAGCATTGCCTCTTCCTATGGACTGTGTGTGTGCGTGGATCCGCCGCGCACACCGCTGCGAAATGGTCGTTCGTGATTCGGTATGCAGTGACGTAGCCAGGGACAGTTTTGGTCGTTAAACGTATGGGGTGGGAACGGTGCAGGGGAATACTATTGGGAAATAGTGGAATGGTATGAGAGATGATACTATTGTTTAGGGCTACTAAATACAGTCGTGCATGTGGTGTAGTGGAAGGAGAGAATGGATGCACTTGGCGGACTTGGTTACTATTCCTTAGCCTGTTTTCTCAATTATTAGCGACCTTATTCACGTTCATTTAAGGCTTCAAAATGGTTCGTCGAATTGATTTCGATTGGTTAGGCTGGGTTATTGTTACGAACGTTTCAGATGTTGGTTTAATGGAAATGTCAGGATAGGTAAATTCGATATGTAGAATTATTTAGATATAAGGTAGCCCCTGTAATGAGTTTTGGTAAATGAAGAGCAGAAAAATTACATGAATAATTAAAGACAGACGGCAATTTTCCTACGTATATAAAACGCATCGTCCAAACAGCCTTCCCCCGCGAAAACATTTCTCGTCGCGTCCAGGTGTCGCGCAAAACCGCCCGAAAGTTCGCAGTACTCGTTACACTACTGTCCACATACGTCTGTTTTCCGGGTACGCGTAGGTGCGTGGTCGCCGGTGTGTGCGCGCGTAGAAAGCACCGCACAAAACCCTCATCCTCCGTCCCATGAGGTTAGATCCTAGCCACTTCTATGACCCAGCACTACCAGCAGGGAAAAGAGAAAGAGGCGGAGAGGAGGAGGAAAAGGGACGCGGCTGGGGAGGGAAAGAGAGGGCGAAAGAGGAAGAACCGGGAACGAAGGAAGATAGAACGTCGTCAGCCTTCCTCTTCCCTCTTCTCTCCTTCGTCTCCACCTCCGCCCTCGGCCCTTCCAACCCCTCCCCCGCCCGCCCGCCGTCCTACACAACCATCGTCGGGTGCACCACCGAGCAGCTTTGAGCTTCCAGCTTTTTGCGGGGGTTCAACCACCTCGCGTCGGAGCGACGCACGCAGAGGCCTCGTCGGCTCTCACGCAACCCTGCCGAAACGGTACCTAACGTGGCCCGCCGTCTCGTTTCAGCCTCCCCCCCCTCGAACCCACCAACCCACCTCGGGCCCCTTCCCCCTATCCTAACCATGCCATTTCAGCCCCCGTTCCATCCCCCCAACCTACCTAACCCCACCTCCCCCCCCCCCCGGCCGCCTCTTTCTCTTCGAGTCGACGATACGACGCGCGGTCGGCACGAAAGACGTTACGAGAGGGCTGCATCGACCACGCGAGAAAATTGCACCGTTGCGTTTTAAACGTTAGGAAAGTAGACGGGAAACGGGAGTAAATCGGCGGATAGTTTCGCGGACGTTCTGGGCCCAGATATGGGTCATGCAATCGAGATTCGTGGCGGGCACGCTTGGGGAGGGAACAGTTAAGTGGGGAAAAATGAGGGGGCGTTGAACGGGAGGGTGTTCGGGGTGGGTGTGCTTTGAGCGACGTCAGATGGTCACGGTATATCGGTTCATGGTGGTTTGGTAGCGTCTAAGAGATCGAAATGCATTGGAACGAATTGGGGGCGTATTATTTGGTAATTCGATACGTAATGTGTTTTCTTTTTTCGATTGGTGCAACGAAACAGAAAGCTGGAAGGTACCTATCTGGTACACCTATTCTGTGCAAATATTATACAAACCTCTTATCGACGTTACGATAAGGTTCCAGTAGCATTGAGCAAACGCTCTATCTGTTTGCAAAGCTTTAAATCGTAGCGACAAAGCTTATAAAGGGTGCATTGAAAACTTAGCAGGCAGGCGGGGTCGCGATACATCAATAAAATACATACAGAGGAATGTTTCGAGACTCAAAAAGGACGTGCCTCGATATCCCCCTAGATATCTTCTTATTCTCGACTACACAATTCCACGATGTCTCCATCGGAGAGGAGGAAAAATGGTCCAGAACCCTTTATCGAGTCAGACAAATTAGACTAATCCCAAACTCACCCAGCATGAGCACGCTGAGGCAAGCAAGATCCCCGTTGCACGCAGTTAACGTCTCGCCCGGCGAAAATGAAAATGCACGTGGGACAAGACCAGCTTGTTACCGAAGACGTCCCCAGTGCATCCAGCGTCGTCATCGCCCTCCGCGGTCGCGGTGGATCATTAACGAACGTTCGCACAAAGTTTGTTTTGGCAAGGTCGATGGAATAGGCGAAGGTGATGGGATCGACACGAAATGAGGGATAATGTGGATCGACCGCAGGGGCTGCGGGCGGACGAGGCGGGGCGGGGGGAAGGGGGGTGTGTATGCATGATGCAAACCGGATATGCACACGTGCGTCGCCTCGCTTTCACGGGGCAGAGGGTGCAGGGAAAAGAGAGAGAGAGGAGGAGACAGACAGCAGGGCGAGAGGGATGGAGGTTGGCGGTAGAGGAAGGAGGGGGGAAGAGAGAGTAAACAGAATTTGCATGGAAACAGTGTGCCAGTGGGTCGCGTCGGGCTGTGGGTATTTAACGCTGTCCTCCCCGCCCCGCCGCCCCTATTCCCATCCACCTACGTTCTCTGCACCCCCATCTTCAACGGCTGCTCCCCCTTGCGCCCTCGCCCGGCCGGCGGTTCCGTTCTCCTTTCTTCTCGCGTCCTCTCTGTCCGTCCACCGGCCGGGTAACTGCTCTTTTTAAACAGTGGCATAATTCTTCCACGGCTGACGTGGTAAACGCATTACGGTCGCGGCATTATGCATGTAAACGTGGCATTCACGGGGATGAATGGACGCGTGTCCGACTCCCCCGGCCGGTTTCGAGGATGAGGCGCGGCGCACTTGCACCGCGAACCTTTTTTAAAGGGCGCTGCCGCGCGGGGAACGAGGGGGCGACCGTGGAAGTTTACACGGGAGTATAGTTTCGCGAATACATCCCCCTGTCGGGAACGGCGTGGAATTGAGACAAATCGACGGCGCGCGCCGGGATCCGCAGGCGCAGGGAACGTTCGAAATCTGAAACATTAATGTCGCACACTTGAAACGTTGTCCTGCGAGCGACGGGGAGGGGTCTTCGTTCGAGGATAAGCTGCGAGCGGGAGCGGCAGGCTTGCACCGGGCGTCTACTTTTCGGGCTTTCCAGGGTGAAATGTGATATTTAAGTAGCTGATGTAGCGCTGTACGCCGGAGGTACTCGGGAATTTAAATTCTCCTAATTTCCCGGCGCGCTTTGAACGCGCGTAAATGCGAAGGTCGGAAGGTGTACGGCTCGCGGATGATTATTTCTTTCCTCGCGATTTCTTCGGGTAGCACTGGCGAAATGTCTGACGAAGATGTCCGGACGAATGGAACGGAAAAAGCTTTTACAACGTAACAGCCGATTACAACGCCTAATAACCTTGCTGCTTGACTGATACACACTACTTACTGCAAAGTGGAAAGTTGCGAGTTTGAAAGCTACTTTGACTATAGAGCGCCAGGGAAGGAGAGCAAGTGGCGTCGGGGGTGGGAGGTGTAACGAAGTTCCTTAACGAGGCTACCCATTTTGTCGACTTAACTTGATCGATAACTACGTGCCTACACTCTGCTTTTCAAGCACGAAGGCCGACACGTCGTCGCGCGGATAGGAAACGAGAATTATTCTATTGTCCCTGTTGCCAAACGGTAGAATTATGATTCACGGTGGACGATACAAAGGGGAAAGATCGGCGACACGGCCGCGGGGAGTCGGCCCGGCATCGTGGCTTTAATCTATCCATTATAATTTCCACGATTGGGTCTTTTGAAAGAGTCGTAACTGGCATAAAAAGGGCTATTATCGTAATTGGACGGCGTTCTATTAATTGCGAGCCGACGGAAATATATATCGCGGTGGCGTACAAGCGTTCAAGCTTTACACATGTTTCGCGGCTCTTTTTTTTTTAGAGACGTGGCAAGTACATACATTTCGCCTTTCCGAGGAGCAAGAGGGTGGAAGAAGTGGTGGTAAAGAGTTAGCATAGACTAGGAACGAAGCGATCAGCTACAGGTGTAACGCCCGGCCCCCGAGCAAATCTTTGTCGGGGAAAACATTTGCGCGCGTGAAACGCACGAACCCGGTTAAGAATTAAATTGTTTGTTGAAGCTGAGCGCGACCGGGTACGTTAGCTAACACGCATAACCCTCCCCGTTCGCGTGGATTTATTAGGATCTTATCTGCATACGTCGTGTTCAAGATAGCGAAATGAATAGTTGAACACCGCCGGCTATCTTCGGAGGTGTATTAAAACGCATGCGATCGTTCACGGTGGCTGCATATCATTGCGTACACGCACTGCTATCCTAGCCCCCGGTCTAGACTTCTCTCTTTCCACTTTCCTGGCCAACCGTGGCGCATTGTTAGCAGGCAACGTTGAAAAGGAACGAGAAAAAATTATGTGTAACATCAAAGCAGCCTGTAATTCTTTTTTTTTCTCAAAGGAATCCACACGGATGAACTCGGGAAATACCGGTACTTTAAAACTCTCCTGGCAACACGCGATTACGCGAGTGGCTCGCGCACCCTTCTTTACATAACGTAGATTCATCTCCTCGAAATATCGAGCATTGTCGCTTCTGCTATTTAAACCGTCATTACCATTCGTCATCAATTCAAATCGTTTAATCGCCCCCTGCCCGATCGATTCAGTGACACCGCCACTATTAGAGCAGAAGATTTTCGAGACAAATTCAAGCAAAACGTCAACACCGGACTGATTTTACGCCTCATACCTCCGCCGGTACAGTGCAAATACAAACGAAAGCTTCACAGACGTACAGAACAATCGTATATCCAGAGCGGGGCTACCCGCGGTTCCACGAGATCGGTCGCGTGCAACGAACGAACCCGAAATAGTCAGAACGCGAAACGTTGCGGCGTTATCTCTATTTCGAAGCAGTTACGTTCGCCGCTAGGAAATGCCTGAACTTGGCGTGTTTGGCGTGTGCCGCGAGGGTGTTGGTGCGTACACATCCATTCGGGCCGGATGCGTACACGCACTCCGCCTCGCCCAGCGTTCCTCCCTTTCGCCCCCCGCCCCCGGCCCCTGTAGCACCATCCTGAAGAGCGCGTAGGCGGTGGTAGCGGCGGCAGCGACGGCGGCGGACACATCAATAATTACCCATGGCAGCGAGGGGATGGCAAGACGCGAAGGGGGATGGGGGTGGGTGGATGGTGGTGGATGAGGCCGGAGAGAGGGACGGCAGGAGGCTAGGTAGGATGGTGGGAAGAAGAGGAGGTGGAGGAAGAGGAAAGAGGAGTCTCGGGTCAACCGGGGTCAAGTCGCGCTACCAGACGCAACCCGCTCACCCACCCCCGCTGCCACCCTGCCCCCCTCATCCAGACGACCCTGCCAACCCCCTGCCACGTCCTCCTCATCCTCCTCCTTCTCCGCGCTCTATCCAAACCTCTGCCCACTTCCACCCTTTTGCCTCCTTCTACCCGCAGGGGGTGGCGGTGGTCACCCACCCGGCGATGCTTTCGCGCACGCACCGCGAACGTGCGTCCCTCTCTCCCGCCCTCCATCCCCCGACGCGACGTCCGTTCCGTCGCCCGTCGCTCGCGGCTTATCGCCGCCACTTCCGCTCTGCCTGCGCTCAGTTTCGGCGGCGGTCATCGAGGATTCGTATGGACGATGTCCGTTGTCTGCTTGGTGGTTGCCATTTACTCTGTATCGATCGGACGCTTAAGGAGAGAGTCGTGGAAATAGGGGCTTGCCGAGCTTTTTGAGTCGGTGCAATCCGAGATTTATAAGCTCCACTTTTTCCTGCTTTCAGATTTATATCCGTGGTTTCCAATGCTTCCACTACCGCTTGCTTACGTACGCAGAGGTTCGCTTAAAGGCAGAAAGGCGCTGCTTTTTTATTTCGTCGTAACAATCGCACAAGTAACGTAATTTTCTCGGGAACGGTTAACGACATTAATTGCTTCCAGGATGTCGTGGTGTAGTTTGAAGCGAGTTTCACTACGTTTTGATTTTATCGAAATCTTCGCCTCCCCCTGCCGGCGTTTCTGCGCCGTGGTCACCCACTCACGACGACTCCTTACACGCGCAACCACCGTGCATGACGAATGGTCCCTGATTCTGTTTCACGAGCTTTTCATTCGCGTTTACTTTATGGGCGATATTTTACACAGAGTGCATTACCGCGGGAGTACACTACTTATTTGAATACCACAATGCATCAAGTAGGAGGAAGGGAAGGAATTGAATCTCCCTAACAACTTACTTGTGGAAAGAAGTTCTTCACATTGTCAGTGTTTAAATTCTCTGATTCCTATACCTCTCTATTTTCTACACCTTTAATCTTCTCCCTTCTACCAGAAGAACTAATGACCCACTTTCCAAAGCGCGACATACAAAATTGGAAACTACATGAATATCGAAGCAGCGGTCACTTGACATTTTCGAAGTCGTATTTTCCACGTTACGGTAATGGGTACTTACCGACAATAGATTTTCAATTTGCCGCCGGTAACGCGTTTGTTTATACTATTACACTCGATCGACTTTTACAGCCGATTTTACACCATCTAAATCTCAGTCCATCTGGCGTTGCTCTCAGCGCGCTCCTCTCGTCCTTCCCTTGTTTTAAGGGGTGGTAGTCCACTGTGAAGGGCTTCGCGCACGCACCACGGATACGCGTCCGCCAAGCAAGCCCCCGACTTTGTTCACACAGCACGTTGTCCGTAAACGGAATTTTCTTGGGGCTTTCGCGAAGCTCCGGGAACGGACAACACAGCGTGCTGGCCGAGAAATAAAACGCGGCCACGTTTTTCGCTTTTTATCGTTGGTCCACTATGGCCGCCGCGTGCGTGTCCAGAATTCAGTTCCCCGAACGTAAGTCTGAGGCGGTGTCAGGAATCGAGGATAGAATAAGTCGGCGTTCTATTTGAATTATTGTCGGAATGCTGGCTGTTAAACGTATTTTCCCTTCCCCCACACGCATACTTACAGCTACTTTCTATTACCTACAGCTTAACTCCATCAAAAATAATACCGAACCGCTTAAATCTTTCGATCATAAAAATCTAACTTCTCTTTACAGCGTAATATACCACACACGGAATACCCGCTTACCTTTTACACCCTTTCAGGTACCAAATCACTAATTTCGTAAGGCAAAAGTGATGTCCTTACGCTACTGGCATCATTTCCTAGAAACTAGAAAAGCTTCCTTTAACAAAAATTAATCACACGTTACGTTTACCACCCCTCAAGCTATTCTACAAATCCGAGCCACGAAATATCGCCTCGGAAGGTCCAGGATTTATTAAAGTAGCATCGAATCGAATCCATCCCCCCCGCGTCTGTCGATATTGTTTCCCGTTCTCAGGAGGGACGCGCACGTCCGGTCAATTACTGTCGGTATCGCCGAGAGCTGAGCGCCGCGTTCGCGGAAGAGAGATGATATAATTACGATAATTAATCCAGAGAGTGCCCGTCCTTTGTCAGCTCTCGCGCAAGAGGTCGAATCCTGTTGACAAACGGAACTCGTCCACGGCAGGTCGTTCCTCATCCCCTATCGCCGTCTCCCACTCCCCCTGCAACCCCTCCTTGGGGACGTCGTGCACGCACGACGCCGAATATCCGTCTGGCTGGCCAACTTTACTGCCAGGAGCTGAGGGATAGCGGTGGTTTGAAGAGGGACTGGTAACGGGGCCGAGGGGGGAGGGGAGGTGCGGGACAACCCCCGAAGTAGAGTTCGTTCACACCGGCCTCGTCAGACAACGGGCTGGAGGGACGATGATATTCGGGATCGAGCGTAAAACTTTGCCCCAGGAAAAGAGATAATTGGCCCCTCAGAAATTCTCCTGGACGTCGCCGCCGACGTCGTCGTCTTCGATGTCACAGTCGTCGCCGCTCTTCGACGTCATCGCCGTTGGTCGCCGCCCCGTTGGCCTCGCTGTCGTTTTTACGGCTGTCACCGATGGACGGCTCCTGGCTGACGCTGCTGTCGCGATGTAACAGCTGAGGCTGATACGATGCTCGCCGGGGTCGGAGATTTGTAGCATGACTGATGAGTAATTAGCTGGGGCAGGATTCCCTCGTTGAAACCGGAATCAGTGGGTCAGTAGGTCGAGTGGGGCTTGCGTCGTTATTATACTTTGAGGAGTGGTATCGGACGTTCCTTGG
Source organism: Andrena hattorfiana (assembly GCA_944738655.2). Taxonomy (NCBI): domain Eukaryota; kingdom Metazoa; phylum Arthropoda; class Insecta; order Hymenoptera; family Andrenidae; genus Andrena; species Andrena hattorfiana. The sequence goes on from OX122894.2 coordinate 2,320,417, forward strand.
AAGTGGCTAATCGATGGACGTCTTGGTTAATAAATCTCAAATTCACTTTTTAAGAGTCTCGTGAACGTCACTTTCGAAGGTTTCGTCGAGTGACCCTGTTTGCAAGGAGTGTCTTCTACTTTGTTGGTGGTTTCGATGATTTTCTACGGAACGGTACTTGTATTATTCAGTTTAGGGGTACATAATGCATTCCCTCCGATCATTTCTGCAAAAGGCTGTGTATGCACTTCCCCCAACGTCTAGACCTTGGCAACATTCTTTCGTCTTATATCTAGCGACCTGTTATTAGTGCACAAGACGGTGCTATCTGATTTTACACGAGGCGCATGCGAAAGCCTTTCTCGCTATATTTTTAAAAGCAACTTGCGCGAAATAATGGTTTCGGCGTTAATACTTTGATGTTCATTAGGGGGTTGCGCCTTAATAAATCACTGTGTGCAACTGCCGATTTTGCAGCAGTCACGCATATTCTACCGATGCATTCGTTTAGCAACACGTAATGTAAAAAATACGTTTGAAAATATGAAAAATTGCATCGAATCTCTCCGATCTAATAATCACCTCAACGATTACCATTCTGAACGTGTTCATTTCTATTCCACCTTCTCCGCGATCAGAGTTCACCGTCATCGTTCCTTCTGCCGATTACATGTGGCGTACACAACTCAGGGATCACGAATTACATCGCGGTGAAATTAATACACACGACTCTGCCCCCACTCGGCGGAATTTCGTGAACGGGGTCCGTTTTCTAGTCGAGCCCCGTTCGAGGCAAGAATTCGTTAGCTCTCGTCTGTGTTCTTCGGGCGGCGGGGCCATAATACCTCGACAAGTGAAGCGTGAGGAGGAAGAGACGAAGAAGAGAAAGAGCACGAAGGAAGGGGCCAGGGGTGGATTGCTGGTCGGTTTGGAACACGGGACGGGGGGGTGGAGGTTGAAGGGATGGCGACGGGTCGTTGCCCGAAAACGCGGCTCTGTTATTGTCCCCCTACTACCTTTTCCGTTGCCCCTAACTCCGACTTCGATACACGCACACACGCGCGCACACCGGCGCCCACACCGGCCAAGGGATCACCCACACGAGCGGCACGCACACTGGAACGAATTTATGCACGCACGCGAGGGCGCATATTCACGCTCACACGCGAGAATAGACGGTACGTTTTGTCTGATACTGTGACACGCACACGCAATCTGCGCGCCCAGCCAGCCGACGTTTCGACCGTCGTTTCGACGTACCATCTGGTTGACAACGCGTACGAAATACCTGGTTAAGGTATCCGCTTGGATTGCCTCGTTGCATCCCCTAAAACGAGAATCTTCCAGCCGGATTGATGGCGTGGTAATTGGATAACACGAGCCTTGGGGTAAACTTTCTTCGCATAAATTAAGAAGAATAACTAACTGGTATCTAGACTGACATGACTTTGCCCACAATTTTACTAGGAGAATTAAAAGTATAGGGGTTAATGTTTTCAAATGAACGTGGCAGTCTTTCGTAAACTTCGCGAGTGACTGCGCATAGTTTTATACATACCTCTGCGTGTTCTTCGATTCCTTTATAATGAGAAGACTTAAAAAAGAATGTCAAGGTGTTCAGGGAGCACTAAGAATAAATTTTGTTGGCAATAATTGACGGTGTTTGGATGTAATTATTGCGGACTGTAAGAGAAGCATAGATCTGTCTAAAAGTAATGGCGAATATATTGCGACGAAACGATAGGTTTAATGGGCAATTAGATGATAAGGTTCCGTGCTATCAGGCTACGCGACGGTATAATTAGGGAGCCGTGTTCCTTCGGCCGGAGTCCTCTAATTACGGCTTCGTAGATGAAAAGAAAGCGTTTTATACGCCGATAGAAGCGCGGAAAATGCTATTGATCGTTATGTACGTGGAAGCAGTTCAATTTCCGTAGTAATACCGTCGGGGGTCCAGAAAATGTTGCCGAGAATTCTGGGAACTGACGGACGGAAGCGGGATTGAATGGCGTGCATGTTTCAGATAGGAATACACGGCTGCGTCCGATATTAATTTGTCTTACGGCAACGTGCCACGGGACGCCGGGCACCGCGCGGCGCGCGATGCGGGGGAGTTCTCTATTCAATTGACAGAAGTATGTATATCCGCGTGGAAGTCGCAGCATCGCGCAGGAGGGCGAGTATAAATACACTTCATTCCTTGCGATAACTAAGCGTAACTCGCGGGACACCAAAAGAAGTCACATGGTACTTGCGATGCACGCTAAGCAGCCTTGTTATTGCTGCACGGTAAGTGCTCGGAATGATTACCCACGGTTATGCAAATAATTCCGTCTCCCCCGAAAGCGGAATATTTCGTTTGTCGAATCCCTGCGCTTTGTACACTCCGGGCGAGTCTCGTTTGAATAATCTGTTTCGCCAAAGGGTACAAATAATCCGCTCCGAACGCTGCAGTTCCCGATCCCACCCCTTCGAGCCAGGTAAATGCACTAAACCCAACAAACAGAGGAGAGAGAAAAAGATCTGCTCGCAAATGTACGCATCTGCAGAACTGGGCGCGGGCGCATAAACCCTTTTAAAGATCATGGACAATACTTACCCCCGCTATCAGTCAGGCGGACGATAAGCCAGTTCGTTAGGTGCTCGTTGCGAAGATAGGGGGTGGTCCATCTCGGGGAGAATAAGATCGAATCAGGCAGTCTTTCATAGGGTGAAACGGCGAATAAAGGGAAGAGGGTGGTGGGCAATTGTGATAAGGCAGAGAAGATGCAACTGCGAAGGTTGGGCGAAAGCTGGGTGTCCAACTCGTGGAATAGGGGGCGGGGGGGGCGCGTGGATTTGTCGACCGTTGACGTGGACACCTCCGCCGGCGTTCAACCCCTCCGGCGATGCAGTCGGTAATGCAGCACTTTGCATTGTTGGCGGGTAGCAAGCGGCAACGTTTACTACCGTCGACGTGTCAATCCCGTCCGGGGGTTTTACGAGGGCTGCGTAAATTCCACGGCCTTGCTACGGGCGCCGTAGTCGCGGGCCAGCGCCGCCCCGACCTCGTGCATCGTCAACGACGACAAATGCATTAGACTTTACGGCGGCTGGCTCGTTAACTCTCTCGCCCGCGCCACCCTGGAAACGTCCAGACTTTGGCCAGACGTCCCAGCACCTGGATCCAATCGGGCGCATCCGTCGCCCGTGGATCTCACCCTAACCCCGACGGCGAGGCTTCTCCGCGTGCCAGAAAACCGGGCAAGCCGGCCAGGAGGGTGGGATGGAGGGGCTAAAGTGCAGGCACACACGGGGATAAATTCGCTGCGAAAACATTTTCCTAACTAGACGCAGTTGGTTGCATTGTCTTCCCCGGGCAACTGAATTCCACCGTTGCTCGAGCAATCTGCCGCTTTGTAGGGAGACGAGAGGTTTTCGTTGACTCTGACTGACTCGGCGGAGGGGTGTGCGCGCGGCATTGTAATGATGTAGCTGTGTTTTACGGGTTAATTAGCATGAGTAATGAGTGCATGGAACGGGACTAGCAAGGCGAGCGGTCGGAAAACTACAGTTTAGGAATGGTACATTTGTTGGTGGGAATGATTATGGGTTTGTTTGTGAGCGAGATGTATCTCTTATTGACACGTGAGAAAAAATTACATGGAGCACGAGAGGGCACTGCACTTAGTCTTCAAATTAAAACTATTTTTTAGTATAATATATATTTCTATAATAAAATATCGATTTTCCTTTACTCTATAAACTTACTCGACCTCCATCGAAACTTATTGTCAGTTTGTTTATTTCACTTAAATATATACCTGGATATATTACCTTTTATTGCTCCACTTCTATTTTCATACAGATTATATGCTTCCAAATTATCCTCTCCCTTCTCTGACCACCCATTAGCCCCATTTATAAATCCCGAAAGGTCAGAGGTCCGTCCACGTTCTTTGCCAGCGATCCATTTTTCACCTAAACAATTTTACGCAAGAAGACCCAGGCAACCACGAGAACGTGGTCGCCCGAGCGTCGTGATCGTGTTCGAATCGTCAGGACGGTGGCTTGTTGCAGGACTTGCTGGCCAGCAAAAAGCACCGCGGCGCCTCAGACGCCCGGCCAAACGAAAAACGGAGTCGCAGACGGTTCCGTCGCGCCCGGAAATTGTTCGACTCTCTCAAAGTAACGGAAGCAATGGGAAAAAGCTCGTGGTGGAAGGGGAGTGGGGCAGACATAGAGAACACCCTGTGATTAGGCGGCAAGAAAAATGCAGCCGACATTAATAGACCCTCTTTAAGGAGCCTCGAGATACTCGTCGCGCCTCCCTTGTTTTTCTTGGCCTCTTCCTAGCTCCTAACAAATGACGAGCCATCCCGCGACGTAGCCCACCGTCTGATCGATAGATTATTGTCCTGGCTTTTGTCGACTTCCCGACGGTGCCCCTAAAAATCGTTGTCGTTGACTTATCGCCCCTACCTCGTCCAAGGCTTGGGAAACAGTGAAAAATGATAGCTTGCTGGCTGAATTATCGTACCGTATCAAGTGTCCGCGGATGTTGCATCATTCCGAATGCCAGTTTCCTTCTACGAGTGCTTTCCGAGTGTTTATGCAATGCATGCGAAGGTTCGATCGGTAAATATACAGCTGACGTTTCGAAATATGCAGGATCTGCGATGAAATTGTTTTCAACAATTAAACCGTACTAGGAGCGTAGCGCACGGATAACTTTCAACCCCTGCGTTATAAATTACCATCCCTCGCGCATCGGGCACGCGATATCGGACAGCATTACAAACGCATTTGGAATCGACGTCGCTTTTATCGAAATTGAGAACTAAAAATACGGGAAATTCGTGATCATTTGGTGAAAATATCGATGAAGGCTTGCTGCCAATTGATACACGCTACGACCGTGTTGGGGCGTTTTAATCGGGATTGTAGCGATGGTTATTTCACAGCATCGGCGAATCTGAAGTAACGGTGGTGCGCATGAAATTTGTGTGTAATGAAATTTCCCTTGGACGAGTGTTAATTTGCTTAAGTTTTGAATCAAAGAAGTAACTGGAAAATCTGTTTAAACGTCTTAATAATACACATCTTAAGTAGTTTCAAGCTACTTTTTTCTTTTCTTTTTGTCAAAATTACTTTAAACGCATTTTTCTCGGAACCACATTTTTCAAATTGCCCAGCAGCACCATTTGAACAAATTTTATTCGTTTCAGTTGAAATTTTTACAGTAGCTTTTAAACTACATTCTCCACGATGTATATATTCTATATTCCTCCAAATAGATCAGTGCAATCAACATAGTAAGCGAGCGGAAAAATATTATTCTCAAATTTTCAAAGGAAAGAACTCTGTCCAGATGACCCTCTCACTATTTCCTTGATCCCTGAACCAAATTAACCCCCCGAAGCTATTTACGTGCAATTAAATAGCGTTGTGCATATTTCTTTAGGGTAGGAAAAACACCACGTTCTTTTAGGATCAGCTGCCCTTGAATCCGTTCTCCCACGTAGCTCGCTTCTAAATTTTACGTTCGAGAGAGTCAATTATGCCGCGCGCGCCGCGGAAGTTGAAGCAGGGAAAATTAGAGACGAGCGATATTCAGGGTTAAGGTTATCCTCGTCTGCTGCCAGTTGCGATTTCCAAGCGGTACGTGGGGTTGCCGACCTCGGACTTACAGTACGCTTTTCTCGAAGTTCACCGAGTTGGCTCGGCTGTTTACAATCTCAGGATCCCCCTCCTCCTCGCATGCAAATTACAGTCAATTAAAGACTTACTGCCCACCGAAAGCCGTGATATCGACCCCGAAGATTAAGCACCGTGCCCTTCCTACGAGAGATGTACAGATTGTGAATGATTGCTCAGGGCGTGGATCGATATATTGGGTAGCTCGTAATTTATGTTCCCCCTCGTGAAAGCGGCGCGCTTTCGTAATACAGACTTAACAGTCTACGGGGTTATAAGGCGACCGAGCGGGACACGCGCGGTAAACGAAAGCAGTTTCATTCGTCATCGACGGAGCTTCGTGTCGCGACGAAAGAGCAGGAGCCACACACGCAACAGATAATTCCGCGGAGGAAATTATTTGCCCCGAAAGTCCCAGGACGCACCGCGGCACGGGGTATCGGCCATAAAGAAGGAATATGGCGCGCCGTTCGTGACGAATGGGTAAATACGCAAGGACGAATATGCGGGTAGCTTCGCTGTAGGTGCACGATTATACGAGTCCTATAGGCTATAAATAATCGAGGGGATTGTTTTCAAAACCGCTTTGGGGTTAGATGTATCGGTCTATACCTCGTACACTTCGCAGTCACTACATGAAATTGCTCGCAGTCCAGCATTAAACAAAAACACTGTGCTATATCAATGACTCTCTTATTCAATATCAGATTAGGTATACTATTTTCCCTATTACGTGCGATCGCGTTGCATCACAGGAAAGACAGTGATTTTTAACGACGAACGTTCGCTTCCGTACACATACGGGGAAGTATGGAAACGCGAGCAACGCTCGTGGTCGAGATATTTAGAGAAGCAGCGTTCTGCAGCGAGATATTCGGCTGGAAAAGTATCTCCCTCCTCGGAGGCAGAAATTACAGTCAATTAAAGGCTCGCGGTAACCGCCACAACGTGATATCGACCTCGTGGAAGGCTGGCCGTTCTCCTGCGCGCCACGGATGGACACACGAATACGGACGACTGCGTAGCGAGGGCACATATTTGCGCCAAGTAACTCACGTCCATGTATTTCTTGCAGCCACGTACGTAGCCGTACTTACGTACACCGTGTGAGATAAGATAGCCCGTGGTACCTACGCTCGCTGGGGGTGGACGGAGGGGGCATATAATTGCAGAGGGCAAATGGAGAGAGAAATACGGTATACGCGTGTGCGCTGGCCCTGTGGCCGTGTGTGCGTGTATTTGCGAGGGCGAAAGAAAGATGCGCGGAGATGTTCTCGCCAGGTCAGCGCGGGGTCACGCTTGGAATCCAGAGCAAACTATCCCCTCCTTCGTTTTCCCTCCCATTCCCTTCTTCCCTCTTTCCTCTAAGTTCCTCTTGCTTGACCGCCTCTTCGCTTGCCTACCTACCCACCTACCTGCTCGCCCTTCGCGTCCTCTCCTCCGTCTCCTTCTCCTCCTTCCTCTTCTACTTCTTCGTCCTCGCCTCCTCCGAGATCTTCCGTTTCTTCCATGCCAACAGAGGAGTCTATGTACCATCGGTTCTTCGTGCAACCCTTCACCTGCCTCTCCCCTGTTCATCCTCCTCTATTCGGGGGATCAGGCAAACCGTGTCTATCCACCTCCATACCCGTGAAACTGCCACGTGAAATTCGCGTCTTCCGCGTCATTGCGAACCGTGAAGGGACGGGGAAGGGACGCGCGACGGGGAAGGGACAGCTTGGACGTAAATCGATCTTCGGCGGGCGGGGAGGAGGGCTCGGCGATGGTTCCACGGTTGTCACAGGTAAATAGCTGGGTATCGATCCCGCGATTACTCGGTTGGATTTGATACGGTCCATTTGTTTTCGGAAGTCTTCGTCGTTGGCTGTCTGCGGGGCGCTCGCCGGAGCACGGCGAATTATTATCGATCGTTGATTATTGCGCGGTGCAGTCCAACCGATATTGGACGATGGTAATGGATTCTTCTAGGGCGAACGTCGCGGAGTTATCGGGAATTTCGAGCGACCGCGGGGAACTTTCGCCATCTTTCCTCGCGCTCGTGAGAATGTCGCGGAGTCAGGGCTAACGAGCAGCATGGGAAACGGCAGAGAGCCCGAGTTGCCGTACGTGCGTTGCAGTTAGCCTCGCGCGCGCATACGTAATCAGAATTTGCGTGTAGAATCTCGACTTTCGTAGCTGCTCAAAGGGGGCTGCTGTGCAAGACGCATTTAAAAGGCGCCACGGCGAGGCACGCTCACGCGCTGTCACTTATAAGGCAAATCGTTTCGTCCCGGCACGAACATACCTTTACGGGCGATGCGATTCCTTCGGTCGCTCGTCTACGCCGCCGAGCGACTAACTATTCCTCTCCAGCCACGTCGATTCGACGATAATCGCAGAGATAATTCAACCAATCCCAAGGCAGTTTCACGGAGGGATCTAGCTTCGTAATGTCAGCCGGCTTTCACAGTCCAATTCCACGCCGGCGGTCTAACATTTTTCAACGTTCAAAAAGAGAATAGTATAGAGCGAATCAACACCCCCAAGTGAATGAACACTACGCATATCAAACGAAAAATTAACACAAGTTTTTTTAAGTTCTTTATTAAGTTCAAGGTAAGCGTTGTTGTTGTTGATTTTCTTATGTGTTCATTCACTGGACAGGTCACCCTAATGCTTGTGTTTTCGATATAAGATTCACGTGCTCACCTTTGCAAAAGTTAAAATCCGCAACTGCTTATCCACTTCCCGCAAAAACCACTATCCACAACCCCTTTAAATCCTACACTTCGTTCGCGCTCACCGACCACCCCAAACTGCGCCAAAGTGCTCCCCGTAAACCCACTCATCACCTGCTACGCGAAAGAGAAATTAACATACTCTACAATAAAAACCTTCCACTACCAAACCTCAAAGTTCCACCTGCCGATTCAACCCTCCAAGTCCACCCATCGCAGGAGCAACGTACACCACCCATCCCACCTCCCCTGCTCACTTATTCCCGTACGCGCTTCTTCGGCAACTTTCCCTGTCTCGAAGAACCTTCTAAAAGGTACAGTAACGGGTTGCAGTCGAAAAAGCAATATCCGCCGGCAGCGAGCCGTTAATTACGTCGTCGTCTGTGCTGTCGCGCGGGGTCGCGCGCGTATGAAGTATTTCCATTTCCGTGATTGGAGCGACGAGGAATTGACGGCCGGTGTGTGCCCTCCGCGACAGATGGGGATTCGCGATTCTGCGGCAGGAGGTACGCTCCGAAGGAAAGAGAAAGCCCAGACACCGGCAAAGGGCTGAAGGGAGACACGGGGAGAGGGTAAAGGGAGGGGTGAAGGGGGACAGGCAGTCACCGGATGGGAGGTCGCCGCGTGTTAGGGACGCGCCGCGTGTCAATTAAGTGGCTCTGACCGGTGAGATACGGGAACTCCTTTCCATACGGATATGCATACGCTCGCTTCGAATCCGCTTTGGTTATCGTTCGCACACACACAGGGCCGCGCGCCGGTCCATTTGCAACAATACGCGCGGGGACTGATGGCTGACAGCAAGCTGTTGATTTGTTGCGCCACGGGAAAGCTTCGACGACGCGAGACGGCCTGTAATGGGCAGTAATGATGTGTATCGCATCGAGGTGCAGGCTTTACGTTGACATTTGGGAGTCTTTCCGAAGGATTTAGTCGACTGGTATGATGTATCAATACTTGAGTGGCGCAGGGGTTTGGAAAATGTCTCTTCAATTCGGCCAGGATTTACCGAGCGATCGCTTCTGATGGGAAAATTTTGTTTAACTTGCCACCGAGTTCAGAGACACTGAGAGAATTCTGTCGACGCTTTCTGGAAAATATGAACGTGGAAACACGCCGATGCCAGTTGAAGTGTTAAGGGGGAACCTGGTTTAGAATTCTGAAAAATGGTGAATTTTAAGAATTATTTTTTTAATAAATATAAAGCGAATATTTCCAAATCTTTAAGGGTGTTTCACACTATATTCAGACCACATTTTTTTGTTTAAGAATAATTCATTCTCATTTTAAAAAAATCGACGTTTTTATGCAAAAAATTAAAGTAATTGAAACCAGTTGTTTTTGCAGAAAAACGTTGAAATTTTTCTTCAATAAGAAGGAATTATTTTCCAATAAAAACAAAAGTTTCTTGTTGTCTGAATATAGAGTAAAACGCCCTTAAAGTCTTGGAAAGGTTCGCTTTATAATTGTTGAGAAAATAATTCTTAAAAATCGCCGTTTTTTTCAGCGTCCTAAACCAGGTTCCCTCCTTAAGTATATTAGGAGTAAGTGTGTATGGATAGTGAGCAGAGAGGTGGAAGACGTATTGTATGCTAGAGTGTGAGTAATAAAAGAGTTTATGTTGTGGGTGAAGGATTGAAGTCCCCATTTAGTCCTGTCCGTGATTTAATTGCTCTGAATTTGAAAAGTGAGGCATTGCATCGCCGGCAGCAATAAAAGTGTATAATGATACTTCCTGTAACCTGTTATTTTATGTTCAAATGGAAAGAGCATGCCTGACAAGTTGAGAGCTCCTTTAATAAAAGGTTTCCCGGCGTTTAATAGAATAAGTGCTATTCCACTGGCTAAGAGGTATCAGCTTTCTTCGACTCGCAATTACCCGTACGTGTATGACTTACAAGGCCAGGCGTTATTTACGCATCAAACGTAATCTCTGTACATTTTCAGTGAATTATCCTTCCCGTTTTATTTCTTCGTCGTTTTCTCATGGTGTCCCATTATTGGTACGTCCGCCACAATCTCCCGTTGTCTCCCTTCCTCCGTTTCCCATCGTTTGCAGCTTCTTCCTCGCTGGTCCCTTCTCTCTTTTTTTTTTCATCGTCCCCTGCCTGTATAGTGTAGCAAGCGCGTGACACGAGACCTCGTTATGATGACCCCAGCTGGAAATGTTCACGAAGGCCCTATCCATCGCGATCAAGAACCGATCCCTGCTTACCTTCGGCCTCAATGACCCAGCCATCACGAAAGTATTATCCCTCTTCTTTTTCTTCCCCCGTTCTTCCGACCACCTCTGACTCTCGTTATTCGCGCGGCTCGCTGTGAGAAGCAGTGCAGGCACAAATTCGACTCTCTTAAATTTCACGCGTAGATCACCGTCAGCATCGATCAACGATCGAGTTATAAATTATAAGTCACACGCAATTGCAATCTTTAAATTGCGAGGCAAAGTCTTGTGACCAAAATCGATGGATCCTAAAAAGCTTCCACTTAAAAGTAAACCGAATTTATCCTCCCTCCCTTAACCCCTCGCAACTCACGCCAAACCGAACAATCAAACGAAAAAACACATGCCACGCACATCCCCGATGAAACCAACCTGCTTCCACCCCGTCGCCGATGCAGCACCAACCGTTTCGCCCCGCGTGTCCCGCGATCGTTTCGAATACCAAAAACACGCTTGCCACTGTATCGCTTACAACGAATAAACACGGGTACGCGGAACCGCGGCGTCGCCAGCGTCGCGGCCGCGTTATTACTAAACTTCCAGCTTGAATATTCACGAGGCATTATGTTCCCGTTGGAAAAAAGGACCGAGCTCCGTGTAATCAAGCACTAATGGAGAGATCCCCACGGTTGCTTCCCGAAAGGAGCTTTACGGCGAAGCGTCAAAGTGCAAACATTAAATATGCCATGGACGATTTTTAAGGATGCGTTACGGGCCTGGGTTTACACCGTTAATGGAAGGATAAGAGGAACAGTGGGATGGCAGGAGCTGCCGGAGGTGGGGGCGGGGGGAGGGGGTGCAGGGCAGAGGGTGGGGAGGCGGGTGGATTTGAAGGATGCGAGAGGACACGAGTATGAAAAGGGTGAAGGGGTCGAGGACCGGAAGTTCACGAGTAGGGTTGATGCGCGCGCGGGGGAGGAAGAGGGAGCCAGAGGGTGAAGAGCGGTTTAACGCGTTTCCGCGGTAGAGCGGTTTAACGCGCACATACCGCGCCCTCGTCTGTGCAAGCGCGAGGGGGTGGGCCTCCTGTAGGTGTCTGTGCTAATGCACACGTATGCTGCTGCACATGCAACGGCCACCACGTGTGTTTCACCCGGAACCGTACTTCTTAACCGCAGTTTTAGCGATTGCGAATTAAATAGACCTCTGTCCATCTTCCTTCGAAAGTGTATTAATTTATCAGTCACTTTGATGGTCTGCTGGTCATGTCCGCGCTCTGTACATGCCCAGGTTACAGTTCAAACAGGTGCGCGCGGAGGATCCTTGTTGCCCATCAGCCGTACATTCGCGTTACGGTTTTCGTGATTGTAAATCTCGAATTAGTGCTTCGGTGTAATGCAGCCGGGGGCTGAAGCTCCAGAGGTGTAATTTGTCATGCATCTGAGGGAGTTACAACGGGGGCTAAATGTAAAATTTGGACGCAGGGTTTGGGACGCTGGAAAGTTGCTTACGAAACACTGTTGATGGTGGTGTGGTTTTAGTAAGAAAAAGTGATAATGCAATTTTTTAGAGCTATCGTACAGGGGTGATTATACCTCTGGGGTACTTTATCAGTTTCGGGGGTTGTTGTTGTGGCGAGTGATTCGCCGTGTGAAATTTCAGTTATATTAGTTCGCAGGCAAGCTGCTCGCGAATGCACGCTGCATCGTATTTGGGATAAACTGGGTAGAGCAGCTTTACTGCTCATAATGAAATGCTAAACGCACAAGGAGGGTGCAGTGGCAGCGTAAAGAATGGTCGTGTACAACTTTCGCGACGAGTCGTGTCGCGCTGTATTATCAGTGGCATTTGTAATGCTGATTCGACTACTGGCCTGAGAAACTGTCCGTGTCAGCTGCCGTACGGAATTACTCGGAAATCGTTATATTTCAAACTCTATTACAGAGGCGCCAGCACTAATCAGATCATTTTAATATTGAATACAATACAGGAAATTATTCTGAAGATTTATTACTTCCTCTTCGCAATGACAATTGAACGCTTCTGGCATTCCTTCCCTACTATTCCATTCTAACTACACATACCATTAAAATACGTTAAGGTCATTTGGATATGATCTACATACACGGCCATTTATAAATATAGGACACCTACTCTGTGTGGAATAATTGTGAAAAACGTTACAAATTTATTAAAATACAATTTGGTATGTTATATTAAAATGAGAAAATAGAAGGAATGAAATGTATTCAATATCTGCATCAAATATCACATTTTGCGCAAATACAGTAGGTGTCTTAATACTTATGAGCAGCAGTGTGTATACTTTCACCTAATAGAAAATTAACCCAATCTCCCACCTCCCGCGAAATCCCCAAGAAACAAAAACTCTACGCTTCACCAATTTTTATAAACCTCTAGTTTCACAGCCCCGCGCAACCGCAGCCTCGGATTCCTAGGATCGTAGGATCGAGTGCCCCTCTCTCCGCGTAACGAGGGAACTCGCGGTGTGGGGATCGGGCAACGAATCATTCCCATAATCGGCAGATAAGGGGACGCCAGAGGACCGCGCAACAAAAGGCTACGTAAACGGTAATCTACATCCTTGTGGAAAAGGTCGAGAGCGGTACAGAGCCGTCCGCCCCTGGAGGCGGGTAAGCAAGACGGTGCCAGCACACGATCTATCCTCGTCCGTGCGTGTTCGTGACTCTTGGGTCGGGCCTAGCTCGGGCCCAGGTTGGGGCCCAGCCTGGGCCCGTTCTCTCCGCCGGCTCCCCACCACGAGCTGGCAAACAAACGCCAGCGCCGGTGTACGTAGCCGGGATGCTTCTGCTCTTTCGTCTTCGATCCTGCGGCCCTAAGGAGCAGTCACGGAGCAACCCTTGCTGTGGCGGGCGTTAGAATGCCCAGGGGGGGGGGGCGGGCGAGGTTGTAAACGAGGGCGAGGATGGCATCGTGGCCGAGGTAGCGGCCGGGGAGCGAGGGGGCGGGGGGAGCGGGCGGTTGGAGGGCAAGTGGCGAAGAGGTGGGCAAGAGGTCGACGGTTTGGAAAGAGGAGGGCCAGGAGGGAGGCAAAGACTCTCCGCAGGTCGATACCATCGCTAAGAGCCACCAGGTTCAGGTCTCCCGCTGCTTCTATGCACCGTGCAAGCGGGACAGAGAGCTCGAGGACGAAGCCCGGGGGATTGAGAGAGAGGGCGAGAAGGACGTCGTCGAGGGAGACAGGGATAGAGGAGGAACAGAAAGGTTGAGATAGTTACGGGGGAGGAGGATGGGTATAGGAGGCTTCCCCGTAATTATTCAGCAAGGAGGACCCGCGGGTCAAGTCGGGTTATCTTAGCGCTAGGATGCAGGGTTATCTACCCTGCCTTACTCTCGTTCCTCCCCCGTTGTTGGACCGGCAACCACGCGGCGGTAGGAAGAGGGACTTTCTCTCTTTGCCTCGTAAACATTCCCCACCCGCCGCCCGTGTCTCGCGTCTAGCACACTCCGCTCTATGGATGTACGTGCATAGAAACGATGAGGGAGCTGATACCCCGATACGATCGACCGCCGAATGGACGCGGTTTCGGAGTTTAACGGTGACGAAAGGCTGATTGGATGCTACGGGGTGACTCTGGTCCGCGTGAATGACGATGGGTCCTCTCCAAGTGCATTCAGCGTCGTTCACAGAAATGACTCCTTCAAGGGCTTCGGGCCAGCTAATGCACGTTACCAGATATCAGGTCCGACCTGGACACGGCCGGTGTGCATTCGGGAAATTCTGGATTCTTCAATTTTCGTTAAAAGCCCGTATGGAAAAGCGGTTCGTTTTTCAGCCAGCGCAGCGGGGACGCTTGTACGCCTCGGCACGCGTATTTCGGCTGGCGAGACTTTCCGGGGGGATCGATCAGCACCGTAGCTTTTCAAACGGGGGTATCGATGGAATCCCAATACTCTGGTTCCTCGGGATGCCTCGTGACGCGAGGCGCGTATCTGCCCGCGGAGATACTTTTGCGTTACGTGCGCCCCATTGACGCGCGCGAATCGATGCACGTGTGCATGACAGACATGCGCACATACACACACACACACACATGTACGTGCGAGCCTGCGAACGCAGTTGGACGCCAGCTACAACTGCGACAATTGCGGGCCACGCGTCGTCCGCGGACGTGTCCCATTTGCTCGTTCGGCAGTCGCCGAGGATCCGAAGAATATTACGTGGCTTTACGGCTGGCGGTGCGAGGGGCAAGGGGGCAAAGCAGCCAGAGGGACAGGGCCCAGGACGAGGGAGGGAGGGTGGGCAGGATACCGTGCAACGCATGTGCCACGATAGAAGGCACGTAGAGTCTCTATGCAGAGACTCCAGCTGCGCCATGTGCGTCGTTTGCCGCAAACGTGACGCTGCTCGTCATACGGCCCGGCTCCAAGGAGATGTGATGCTTTTTTATAAATCCTGCTTAAGGTGGAACCTCGTGGGCACAGGAGGCAACGCCCTCGCTGTAATTCCTCGCTGTTTTCGCGCGGCTGGCTGGACGGTTTCTTGGGGATCCCCGATGGGCTGGGGGATCAAATATATTTTGATTGGAAGCTGGTTTTCCATGGCCAAATGATCGAAGATGATTTAGACCATTTGGAAAGGGGACTATTGGTAACTTACAATTAATAATCTGCTACGAGTAAATTTAAGGGATGAAGTTAATAGCCAGCAGACTGGGAGTATTTAGTAGTGGGTAGGTAGAACTTCTTGGGCATGAAGAATGAGAACGTGGAGAGATAATGAATTAGATTTTGGACAGATGTTAGAAATATGATTGTAGAAACAGTGATTCAGGCTCTTCGAATCCTAGAACTCTTGATCTTCGTGGAATGACTACACATGTACTTGTTTATAGATCCAACTACACGCAACTGCACTACTAAACTTTATAAGAAATGTTTATTCGATCAACCTCCATTTCCCGTTATTATAAGCCGTATTCCTCAAGAATAGTAAGTCTCCCTCCGTAAGCGGAAATTCAGCTGGCATTAGTCGAAGTACGGCCAGCATTTGAATGTACAGAACGGCCGGATGGTTTGGCCCCTGAAAATACGACTTTCGACCAGGATCACGTTTAGAATCTCCTTCGTACGGATAATTCCAGTCGTTCTGGGTTTCCAGTGAAAATTAAAGAGGGACCGAGGAAGAGGGAGGGAGAGAGAAAGAAGGCGAGGGCTGGGAGAAAAGGCAGAGAAGGGATAAAGAAAGAGAGAGACGGAGATCGCTGGTCTGATTTCACGCTCGGGCTGTTTAGCGATGGACGTAGATACGAGACACCTTCTCGAGCGTGCAGCAACAGCGGGATACCAATCCCCTCGGTCGGTCGAGATCGTGACCTTCCATCCAGGGCGAGTTTTCTCAAAAAAGTGGTTGAGATAGAACCAGCGAAAAAACGTCAAAGACCCGTACATAAACCACCATCCTCGCTTGGAACGTATTACCTTCACCGATAGTAGTACATTTTCCCTAGAAAATTTCGTACCGCCGATAATATAATCCAACACTCGCCGTATTATCTCCTTTCTCGTTACGAATGTACGCCTGCGAAATGAGCAGGTTTCCTTGGAATTATAAGCACAACGAATTAGATTAGCGGGGATGGAGTCAAGTTCAATCTGCATTTGCAAACACGAGTAAAGTTCATATTTAGTATCATATTTTTTTAAAGTAATTTGAAGGACTCGTTTTTGGTGTCAAAATTTTATCGAAGGTGCTGGATGATTTCTGTGCGTTCCCTATATGTACATATTCAGAAATTTTGAGGAGGAAGAAGTAGTAACATGTTCGTCACATGTCAGACAACAGCTCGTTAGTTACCACACAGAAGCTTAAATACTCCTTATCACACTCGAAGGTCCTCGAAGGGTCCATATTCTACCTACGTGTAATTACTACCTTCTTCCTAGAAATGTCCTTCCTCTTCTTTCTCGTCAACATTAATCCAACAATCCGCGGAATATTCTCTTGTGATTAATAAATTAACCAAGTCGCGGACAGTCGCGTTATAGAGGCCGCGAAGCGTGCGAAAATTATAACGCGCCTGTGTGATTCGCTGGGCTATATAAATTAATCGAGCGTGTCAAATAAATTCCAATTCACGTTATTGTTAACGAGCGCATCCGTAAAGAATAATTCGACTAAATCACGGTCGGCTGTCATAATATTGCTATTAGAATTATTCGGTGCCGCTGGTAATTCATAAGTGCAGCCACGCTCTCGCGACAGTAATTATTTTCTGTTTGCTCAATGTACCTTGGAGAACGCACGCACATACATGCCTGGCCATGCCAATCCACACATCTACACGCATACACAGAGTCTCATAAATAAGTGGTTAACCTGTGGAAACCTATTTTCCCTCTCTCCTAGATAAACAAAGATCACGTTCGTATTTCAGAAAACACTTTATGCCCAGAAATTGTAGCTGCAGAAATATCATTTTTTAATGCCAACGGTAAGCAATATCAATGCAAATTATAATAAAATTTGTGGCCCTAAGATTTGACTATGCGGTAATCAGTTTGCCTGTAGAAGTTTGATCAAAGTTCTTTGAAGGCAGAGAGAACGTGTTCATAATCTGGAAATGAATCGTTTCTGAGCACATAGATTTTCTTTGCACTCAGATTGAGTAGAATAAGCTGCCACAGGTTAGCCACTTATTTCAGGTACACCCCGTACGTGGTGTATAATATATCTATATATTTCAAAGCGGGATGCTGTAGATAATCCGCACCGTCGGCAGAATCAGGCCAGAGAAATTACTGGCCGCCCGCGATTTCCCACGCAGCTCGCCTTGCCCGATCGCGAGGGAAGTGTTTTTAGAGAACACGAACTGGAAACAGGGTGGGGGAGAGAGATTTCTGATCGAGATTAAAGACCAATCGCATCGGTGCTCGATACAATGCCGCTAACGTGTAAAGTATTTGTTGTTTCGGCCCCGATACGAATTATGTTCGATCTCTTTTTACCTTTCGACGTGTGTATCATTCTGGACGGGTTTCCTCGAGCGGAGATGAAGATGTGGGAACGGTAGAGGTAGCAGTTTTTCAAATGGAGACTTAATTGAAATTAGAATATTTATAAAATCAAAATTGAGGATGATAGACGACATTTTTTTCTAACGCTGGTACACTGTGATTTAAGTTATGCTTTAAAGCTTGTTTAAATCCTGTTTTTGACTCGCTTTTTCTCTTAAACACTTGGCATTCGTATTTAATACACAACATTCTGCACGATTTCTTTTTCGGTGGCTTTCGCCACAGACGAAATGCTCGCGTTTAGTAATTTTGCTGATCATTATTGTGGACGAATTGCAATTTTTTTTGTAATTTTAAGTGCAAGTCGCACGCACAAATATACTAAGACAGCAGGTAACCTTTTTGTACCAACTTTAACGGCGTGCAATCACCCTAACTGCACCGAAGCATTTCCACGGTTTCCACAGGCGATGTCAGTCACAGATGCAGTTAGGGCACGACGTCTTTCACGGTGAATGCATAGACGCTCCTTTCACGTGATAATAACTCACAAGTGACAGCGTTACCTATCTGCTCAACAATCTTCAGGCCTGCCTGAAATTAATTTAATTTGCCGCGATAACGAAGCTGTAATTTCCAAATCTATAATACCTAAAGCTTGGCTGTTTTCACGCATATAAATGTCAAGCATGCGTGCATGCAGAGTGTGAAAGAAATACATGTCGCAACTTCGTTGACTAATTCTTTCATTTTCTTTCGATGGAAAAATCTAATGACAGAATGCAGAAATTCGTACTGCCTTTATCATTGGATATGCCTGGATACAATTTTCCTTTCCCTTTTTAAGATATGAGGATTGTGGAATGCCCCTGTCGGGTATAATGGGACACTAAATAAAGCCTGAACTATAATCGTTCTATCCTGAAAGGTGGCTCCATTGGGAATTCAGTACTTTTTCAATGGACGTGAACAGAATAAACTTGAAGGAGGGAGATACTCGTTTTACCATGGAAATAAAAGACGTCTCTATCGAATAGAACATAGAGAATATAGTGTGACAAAATTACTATCCTTCCCAATATTCGTATTATTCTTACCAAAGAATTCTAACTCGTCAAAAATATTACAAATGCACCTTCCTTCCCACTACCTCCACAATCAAAACAAACTATAATGATAATAAAAATCGTCTCCACAGTTACATCTCAACAAAACGTAGAAAACTTCCAAATGCCAGGAAAGTAGCTACCTACCAGAATCCACAACAAATTACTGCCTTCCTAAAAAGACATCGCATAGACAGAGAGTGAAACAATAAAACCTGCCCTCTATCTTCTCATAGTCAATCTCGCATGGAACGGTAGTACGTGGGGATAAGCGCCAGTTATCTATGCCCTACTCTGCTTTCTGAGAATCCAAAGACTTTCGTATTCTCGTCTTACTCGCCGTGTGTGTGCTCGAAGCTGGCTGTCGACCACGAATCGGGTAGAACAATGACATCCCGTCGGCCGGAATAATGGAAGTCGATGCAATGCCGAGCCACCCTGACAAACACCCATGGAATTCCCTTTCCCAGCAACCGTTTCTTTGCCCGTCAGATTCTGTGAATCGCTGGTAAGCAGGATGACTGTCCTCTCGGACCACAAGCGCTCCGGGGTTCGAATTTCGCGAACGTGTGAACAGCGACGCCGCGTTTCTGCATTGTCTTTGGCGACGCGGAACGCAAAGAATATACCCCCCTGTAACGAGAAGTCGTGCATGCAACATGTAGCGAATGCGGGGTACAGAGGCAGCTTCGTAGAACAGCGGGGATTTAATTACCGAGAATGAAGCGCAATTGAACGGGGAAAAATGTCTTGTGCGCAGCGTAATTTAATTCGGGCAATTGTGGCGGGGGAGTGTGGAAAGAATTACAGGAGATGGAAGTTTTCTTTGTAAAAATAAGGGTACCTTGAAGCATGTTTGGTAGGAACGAGTAGCGTTTGCTACGAGGACCCAAAATACATATTAGAAGCTGGAAGACAAGTATGCTAAAATATTTGAAAAATCACAATTTGATTTGCTTGCTCGTACAAAAATTCTTTATACTCTTAAAGTATATTAACCGCCCGCATTATTTCTTTTACACGACTTCCCTCACTCTCAAATTTCAATCCCCAAACCTTGCATAAGGAACAGAATTTTAAATACCTCTCCCATCGCCCACGGTAAACACTGAATACTAGGAGTCATACACCAAAGCCGTCCTCTATATCGGTCACACGGTGAAACTTTTCGTGAACAATAAATACGAAGCTTCTACTCGGTTAGTTTCCTTCGCGCTCCCTCCGTGGTGGCCACGGCGGACACCACAATCGACTATTATTCGCGTCAGAGCAAAGGATATCTTCGCGGCTAATCTGCGCGTAAAACCAGTGACACAGGAGGGCAGGGGGAGGTGAGAAGGTGGACAGGAGGTGTATTTTAATGTGGCAGAAACGGCAGTTTAATCTGCGCACCGCGTAGACCGCATACCAGTGATTCACCGTAAGCACGGTACACGCACTTACGGCGGTGCACGCGGCCGTATACGGGGCAGCACGATTATCGCGATGCGGCGGCGCGGCGCGGCGTCTTCGTCGGCGGTTTGTCCGAGTTAAGAAATAAATCAGGCCAACGGTTTGGCATTAATTGAGCTGCATTGTATAACAGCGTGCCGGTGAAATACGCCGCGCCATCGATTTACGATAGATAAAACGTACTTTATGGGGATGTTTCCGAGGGCAGCCAAGTTGTTTACAGCTCTCGTGGCGCGCTGCGATTCACGGTGGAGGAGATATAGGCGGAGGCACGACGGCCAGATGGAGCGGAGGGCAAAAAGGAATAAGGCGGGCACAGGGTGGCGGGAAAACGGAGAGGTGTGGGAGAAAAGTATCGTGGGTGGTTTACGTCATTTACGTTAACGCACTGCACTCGAGTGTATCGTTGTCGATCGTCGACTAAGTGAATCTTTAGTGGTATCGACGCGTCGTGGAAATAATTTGCGCGCCTCTAACCGCAGCGTACGCGGGGACTTGGGGCGCAGGGGTGAAGGGTGCTGGATGTGGGACGGGGTGTCTGGTCGTAATCGATGTTGGGAAATGTGTCTTATGATTGGAGAGGTCTGCGATAGAATTCGATGGAGTTTGCAGATTTAAATGATATGGTTATTCGTAGTTTGTTGTTTGGTCCTCGTGTCATGTCGAGAACGAAATGTTGGTGGATGAGGTAAAAGAAAATTTTTGTCAAAGGTTTTCTATGTGTAGCTTTGTGGGCAAATATTGAATTAAGATTACAGCAAGAATGCATATTTTTATCCAAACGGACATGTTTTTTTAAAGGTTACGTCAAAGACTAAGTCTCAACTTCAATTTATATCGTTGTAATAAATTGAAAAAGAAATGCTTCAGTTTCGAGAAAATCGACTGCCCAGTACTCCCATGTATATCCATCCTCACCAGTAAAATATCTACAGTTTTGATTTCTGAAATTCTGAAGATCTATTCGCAAGCATTAATTACTAGCAGAGGTTACAAACAGGAACGACGAATCACAGTGAAAACGTGGAAGTATCAACATCCTCGCAGGTGCTTGCACAAAAGCAGTAGCTCGTAAAATCCTCCATTGTTTATAAAAGTCTGAACACGCTTTCCCACGAGCGCACCCCTTGCACTCTTCCATTTGCCGCGCACTTTGCACTTTATTCATTTGCGTAACGGTACCATCACTGCCCATGAATTTCCAGCGATTCAATTTCCTTCGTCGCGAACAAAAAGGGGGATAATTTGTTCGAGGCCTACGTTGCGCAGAGATGCGAGTAGATACAGTGTAAGGAATGCATAGGTGCGGATAATGACTGGCACTCTAGACCCTCCTGTCCAGCATGTCAAAGTTATACATCATACGGCTAATTAACACCGCGCGTAATTACTGCCTACCGTAATGTGAGCGGGTCTCGGAATAGGGATGGACACCCTGTAACGTTCTGCACCTACCTGCTTCGGTTTCTGTCTACGTTCGAGTTCTTAGAATAATGGACTATCCCACAGCAAGTAGTTAGCGTCTGCGAGATAATGCCCGCTGTAAGTAGATAATGATCGCCATAGTCAGACATCTCCCATCATCGAACTTCCAGCGAACTCGATAGCTAAGAGGAATTGGACTGTATCGAATATCGCTTTAGTCTCGCGTCTATATTCCTCAGACTTAACCGAAAGTAACGATTACAATGCGGGACAATTCTTTTTATACCCGCTCTTCAGGTGCCTTCCATGTTTGCGATTGATTAGCTCCTTAAGCTAGAAAGTAGTCGAACGTTTCCTCGAATCACACGGTTTACTAACATTTTAAGGGCACTTCCTTTTATCGAATTCGTAGGAAAAGACCGGACTTTATCTCATCGCTATTTAGAGCTGCCTCTGATAATTTCCCAGCCATCTCGGTGCCTCGTAAAGATGCGACTTACGACGTTAGTCCACCGTCGTTACGCCACTCTTATCCCTGTTTTATCTTCCCTGCAACGAGTCTCCCTGCCACTAAAGATCCATTCTTATCCTGGCCCTTCTTCTCGGACGATCGAGAAACCTTCTTTGGATAACTCCCTTCCAGTATTCTTTCTTTACAGAGATACATTGTTTAGAGCCTTCTGCAGTGTTTCGATTTGACTGTAAGCTTCAAGCTGTCTTTTGTATAGTATGGAATTAGAAGTTAAAGATTTATGAGTCACAGAGACTTCCATCGATACGTGTTGCTCAAGAACGCTTTTGTAGACTACTAATACGAAAATGTGAGTTTCGAATCGTTCACTATGGCGCGAAGTGTTTGAACCAGAGACCTAGTTTATGGCAGATTGTGAAAGCAAGCCCTTAGTTATGTACGTTTATTCCAGTTGGATCCCGAAGTGCATGGTTCACACTGGGATATAGTCCTTGCTAAGAGATAGCTCATACGTAGCACCTAATCCCAAGATCTAACTGTAAAACATACACAGAATCTACGAGCAAAGCCTCAGTCAGTGTTTGAGCAACAACCAAGCCGGGAATAAACTCGAATTTCAGAAGTACAGTCCTGGGCATATATCTTGAATCTTGTAGGCGTACTTGCGTAACAGTTCTACATTGTGGAGATCGCAAATCTTCAAGAACAACCGCGCGTTTGTATAGAATTGGGCTTTGTGCAATAGTTTATGCAAATATTTCTTTTCGAGTATCAAGAATGTGGATTATGATTGTGTTTATCTTAAACTTCAGGAACTATTTGATTTTAACCACTAGATTTTAAAAAGTTTATCGCATATATGCAATGAGTATACTGATTGTTTATTGTTAGTGAGAAGTGATATATGAACTACAATCAAATTGATTAATGTCTTTGCAATTTTCAGCTTATAATCTTCAATTTTAATTTTCATATGTCTGGAGTAGATGAATTTATGTTTTTTTCTTCGCTTTGTATCCACCTGCGATTGTAAATGTAAAACATTGCGAGAAATTATTGGTTTGATTGTAACGCCCAGCGGTTTGATTGCAGCACACAGACATCCCAGAATATCTTCCATTTCTACGAGCAAATTGTACAAACAGAATTCCTATTGTGTTACCTCGTATATCTATTTCGAGAACCCTGTACTTCGCGCGAAGCGGTGGGTTCCAAAACAATTTTGATTGTCCATTCAGTTGTTTTTCGAGTTCCCCGGCAGAAAATCAGACTGAAAAGACTTTTTATTCCGTTTCGACCCAATTCCGAGTCGAAACAGACACGCACGTGCAAGTCGCGGACGCAGTTTAATGCCCCACGTCGAGACTCGTTTACGACGCCGTTGTTCGCTCTGTATTCTGGCGGGTATCAGTTTAAAAGCCGATTCACACTTTACCGCGGCGCTGGGCGGTTTATTGCATCCATATATCCTTAGGTAACTGTTCATTCATGTTGTGTCGCGCATTGAAATACAGCGCCCCCTCTCATAACATGTGTTTCAATTGTACGCTCGAAACAATTTTTCAGACCGATCGTCATTCACTAAAACTCTACATAATCGTTCATGAAAGATTGGCCTACGTAATTCAACTCCACTAACATGTCCCCAGGCACAGTATTTATAGGATAACCGAATTGCACATGACCAGTGTACGTCGATTAACGATAATATGAAGTGTATTTTTTATTGAAAACATCGATTGGTCCAAATGCTTGAATTTTTTAGAAAAAATTGTGTTCCGCATTTATGATTAGGATACTAACTGTATAATGCAGAGAAATGATTGGCTTTTGTAGAGGAATGCACGTTGCACCCACATCTCTCGTGATTCAGTGACGCTTTTACATTTCCTGTGAGTGCAAGTGCAATGATATGGTGTGATAAAATTAATACACTTACGCGTGATATTGCAGGCTATCTCGGTGTCATGTGTTGACCTTTCGCGAAGCATCGATAATCGAGTTGTTCCTTTTTTGCATGGCTCGATGATTACATGCACTGAAAATCGCTATCAATCGAGCGTTTATTCCGATCGCGTGACGAGTTAATGGTATTATTGCATTTTATCACGCCACGAAGCTGACAGAAACACGTGATATTGGGTTTCGATGGGATCGTAAATGGAATGCAAAAGTTGAGTTAGTTTGGTATTTAAGGGTTTTTAACAAATAGAGGCTCCGTACGTCTTAATGGACCCTTTAATGCTGTCAAGCCCGAGACGCCAAGTTCTCTCGGATCACGAAACCGACTAATGTATTTACTTTTGCCACGCGACACGTTTCACAATCAAATTCGTAATTTGATTTATAACCCTTATCATTTTATGGGGCGCACATACCGGGCTAGCTATTTTCGCTGTTAAAAACCGCGATACGGGGCTGCGCGACGTAGCGAGTTAGGAAAATACGAGCTGCTTATACGTAATGCAATTTTTTCTCTCTCGTCCCTCTCCTTTTCACCTTTAAGCCGGTTTTATCGGTGATGCAACTATTTTCGCCACGTCTAAATATGTACGCAGATACATATTAGTGGGAATTTTTTAAGATGACAAATCTTCTTATCGAACCAGAGTCAAGTGATTTTCCATTGAAAAGAAATAGGTGACTGTGTTTTGAAGTGAACATTCGAGATGCAAATAAAGGGAGGAATTTTTGGGAGAAGAGGATAGGGCATAGAAGTTAATAGATTTGATCATTTCGGAGTGAAGCTTGAGGAGAAAGGTTGAAATTGCACAATCATTTGTGAAATATATTACTGACCTCGTCCAAGTGAAATGCAATAATTCATCAACTTCTGCTTCTTGACCCCTCTGACTTGATAGCCAGGCTACACTTTGTGTAGTAAAACCGTCATTGACTTTGAACCACAAAGTATTAGATAATAGATAACAGCATACAACAGTAGACTAAACAGAAAACAATTATTTTCTGTTAATCTGTTATTTTACAATATTCCACAAACTTGTCTTCTGACAAATACTGAAACTCCTTCAATCCCAGTGAATCGAACCCAAACCCAAAAAACTTAATGGATACTTATTCCCGAATACGGCGCCATTCGTTGATCGTTCTCAAGAGAAGCACAATATCTTAATTACTTGCTTGAACATTTATACCAGGAAGTTCTCGCCCCTAGGTGCGAACCACGCACGAACAGACTCCTCTCGTTGCTTATTCCGTTTCCCTCTTTCTCCGCCTATCTCGTCCCCTTCGTTCCCCATATCCCCGCGCGCGCCCCCTCGCGCTGCTGGACAACTGTTGCTGGTAGTGCATCCATTATTACAGCATTACGATTTGCCGCTGCACCACGTGCACCGGCGCTTATGCATATATGCAGACCTCTCATACTCTCAGCCGTGTATGTACAACCCGTTTCGAATGTACGTACATATGTTAAAAACTTAAATATAAACAGGGGAGCTTCCTTGTATAGCCGACGCTCACTTCCATAGAGAAACAGAGACGGTGGCCGTATCCTTTTAACAGCGGAGATGATAAAGGATAACCAATTCCGAAGGGGATTAAAAGGTATCGCGTTCCGAGTAATCACGCCCGGATTGTGCTCGAATATCTTGCGGCTATAAATTCTAACAGTTCTTCTGAATTCGTGTATACATTTAGTGGCTACATTTAGTTTCAATAAATACAGGGATATTTAATTCAGTTCAAGCTTCTCGTTCTTAATAAATTCAATCTATAATAAATAATACTAAAGCACATGTCGAATTCAGAAGCAAGTGGATGCATATGCAAATATCCTCATGTTTATCTTCGGTTTTATGAAAATTATCCATTCCCCGTAGAGCTTCGGGATCTTCCAAAAAATTCCAATCACACCTCGCGTTTCCATGCTCACTGTAGGTACTTCGTAAGTTCTTAACGCATTTTAACCCACGGTTAACGCGCTTTTACGCCATTTTGGATCGCTATGCAAGCCCCGTCCTTATCACGATGCACATGCCCAGATACGGGTTGCGGTTTTATCGTTGGTCGGTGTTATCGCCGTATTCCATCGTTTTATGAGGAGTATGCAAACACTTTATTCGCTCGCATGAGAGTGACAAATGCGCCCACGCCGTGACATCGTCAGGTGGCTTTATTCGGGTGATTACAGTACGATCGGGGTAACGCGCTTTATTATTATGTGCCGCGCACAGTTTGCGTGGGGCTTAATGTCTGTGAAGCACGTAGCCGCTATCGCGAGGGAGCATCATTCGATATTTCAAGCCGACTTGCTTCGAACAAATTTCGGCCCCCATCAGTCAAGGAACTCCTGAAATTCTTGGCGCCACATAATCACGAAGATGTCAACACAGCTTCCGCATCTCAACAAACCGCGAATAACGGATGTCAACCTCGAAAAAGAGAGAAAGCTAATTAAACTGAGCAAGACACCTAGCTGATCCTTGCTGGCACGAAATCGCACAGTCATTGTCCAGAACATTTCAATACACAGGGATTTCCGTGGGGCTTATGGCGAGAGTTTCACGGGGCGTCAAATTGCAGGCATCGCGATCAATTTTGTGTCTCTGCGGCAGGGAAACCGGTTCTGGGTCTCTACGAGGCATTAACATCAGTGACACGAGTGACTAAGAGGAACGAATGGGGAATCCTAATTATTCAATCAGCCCTGGCTATTTAGCTTGAGACGTTTCCGGAGGTCGCGTGCGTTCTGCCGATAACCTTGCAGAACAAAGTGACTGCTTGTCAGAAAAACTCGCTCCCAAGCCACAGACGAAATCTTCTATTGTCTGTGTTTAATAGGGTAAATCCGGGGGTGTCGGTACGGCATATCTCTATACGTGAAAACGCGTTAAAGTGCAGACCAATTGCTTTTCTAAAAGCCAAACAGTTGAATGAATAGCGTAATTTCGCTTGCTTCTATGTTTTTCTGAATTTATAGGCTATAAAAGGTAAATTGAAGTGACGCTTAACCTCTTTCAACGAACAGTGGTGAACAGAATTGTATTTAAAATATACTTCTACGTGAATTTTCGTTTAATGTTTCGGATAATAAGATAGTAGAGATATTGAGGGACAATGCAGCGAAAGTATTTGGCCACATTAACCCTTCCTTTCAAAGCTAACGAGAGGACCATTCCTCACTGCAGAAAGGAGAGATGGTCCCGTAGTTACGATTGAGATAAAAGGTCTAGGTACTTTGAAGTTGCCTAGAACGTTTAGAAAATTATTTCAAAACAAATCTAAATGTCGACTAGATGTAATAGTTGTGGCCGACAAGAAGAACTACTTAATTAAGCTCAATAAAATAAAAAAATGAGTATTTGACTGTTTATTCTCCACAAATATTAAAATAAAATTTTCGTTTATTTATTGTATTTGCTCATTGTTTGCTTTGCTAATCGCACCAATGTAATTTGTGCACTTTCCACGGTGCAGCCTAGTCACGCCACCGTGTTACACACATTCTTGTATTCTTGTTTCCAAATGGCTGTCCTTCCCCACTTTATTTGACGATAATCGGGAGATCAATGTACAAGTCGCGGACGCTCAGAATCAGTATAAAAGGCGTGTGCCGCGTGGACGGGAAATAGTTCGCTAAAATTTCGCACAAGATGAGAGGTTTGCTCGGATCGATAGTCCTCGCGACGTTCCTGGCCTCTTGTTCCGGGAGCTGTCAGCAGGGATTAAAGCAGGATTGGTACGAGTGCGAGGGATTAAATGACTTGAACGTGAGTTAACTTTTGGTTTGCTGTTGGATTGTTCTGGGACATGGTATAGTTTACTATTGTTAGGCAGAGAAGGGATTGGCCATGGTTAGAATTCAGCTAAGTCATATGCCTAGTAAAACAGAGATTAGTTTAAAAAGAATACACATTTCTTTGCGATTAGATATGAATATATAATATTAAAGATCGAAGACTATGCGAATCTAAATATTAATCAATTCCTCTTTGACTCTTGAAGAATAATTTTATAACTGAAGATAACTTCTGTGAATTATGAAGATTAAGATTTCCCTCTGAGGTCTCGAGTGTACTATGCAAGAATCAAAGAAATGCATTGCAATTCAGTGATTCTGCTTACGTTTGAAAAATGGAATAAACAGTTGCAGATACCATCCACAGCGGCTGGAATCAGTATCACGAAATCCAACATCAGCAAAATAAAAACAGACGCGTTTGCTAACTTCTCTAATTCATTGGTGCAACTGAACATAACCGGATGTGGTGTCGAAGAAATAGAGCCCGATGCGTTCAGGGGTCTCGATAAATTGCAAGTGCTCGGTTTGGCCAGCAACAAGATTCGGGACGTCCATGTTTCGTGGACCGCTGGATTATCGGATCTGAAGAAGTTAGACCTGTCGGGCAATGGGAACGTCAGTGTAGATTGTCGAGCCAAATATCTGATGCCCAAAATTGCGGGTAACGTCCATATCAACCGGAAATGGTGCGTGCTGCTAGACGCGCTGAAGAGACAGAGACAATATCTATCCGCTCTGATCCATTGCTGTGATGCATCGATGCCAGGGCATGCGACCCGCTGCTGCCCCTTTTCTTCGAATATGTCGATTATACATGGAACAAGCAAAGTTCACCCATTGAAAACCAATGTTTCCGAATTAGAAGGCGACGTAGCTAAGTCGAAAAAATCGAGAATCCGACGACAACTTCTTCTATCAAACTATCTGAATTTGATTGGGTTTGGATAGGCTAGGATCCTGCAGCGCAATATGCTGTCCCGATGATATGATATTTTATGTAGATATTTTTAAGGGAGATTCTGGATCAGTTATCAGTCTATGTGCAACTTCGTCTTGAGATGAATATGTCTTACCTATGAATAAACATCTTTGGTGCACGTAAAGAGTGTTTCTAGAAGTTCTGTGATCACATTTCGTTCTAGTCAGTCACATATCTAAGCCACCACCCAAACCCAACACTATTTCCTCCAAAAACCCATCCAACATCTTCGCCTGTCTCTATCAATCTCATCACCATTCCAAAATCCCTCCAACCTCCGAATCTTCCCTCATACCAGCGTCACTAATTCCTTATCAGCTTCCCTTCCCAAAATCTCAATCACAGTGTCCCTATCGAGTTCCAACCCAAATATCATAACGTCTACCTCAACGCGACACCAACATCTCCGACGCAACTCCGTCCCGAACAAAAATCTGAACACGATACCCATCCATTTCACCGCCGACTGACCAAAGAAAACCTTCAAAATCCAGCTATACCACGAAGCCTCGATAACACTCCTCCATCGAGTACAGTTGCATCCTAACGGACGGTGCTTGCGGTGCACTCTTTCCCCCTGCATCAGCCATTTCCCGGTGGAAAAGTCCACGTGGAAACAGCAGCCCCGGGGAGCCCTGCGGTATCAGCCCGCGAAGCTGTTAATATCTAAGCACCTAAATCACAATGGCACGTCATACGCGCGAACCCCCGTTAAATCACGATGCGTCCTGGCTAGCTCGTCCGCGGATCTCGACGGTTCCCTCTCTCAGAGGCAGCGCGGAGGGACAAGAACATTCCGAGCGCGGGTTAGCCGCCATTCATCACCGCGGGAGCGGGCACGGTTTAAAAAAAACGCGTATCGTACACGCGGACGGATCACGCTCGCGCACCGCTCGTGAGATCTTTGACGCGGTTTCCGCGGTCATTAATAATGCTGCACGGAGGCGGCGAGCCGCGGGCGCGAAAAAATAGGTGGAGCCTTGGGGGCGGGAGGCAGCGGAACGGAGGATATATCGGGGGGGGGGGGGGCGAGGAACGAGACCGGGAGCAGACAGTTCCGACACGATGTGTGTGGAACTGTCTGTTGCACGGCGTTCAACCGTTTACCCTGCACCGCCGACGTGCGCCGATAAGTGCGTTCGTGTGTATCGGATTCGACTCGCTAACGAGAAACGCCACGCGAATCCTCGAATCTGCAGGGGGAATCTCTGTCGCGGATTTCGTTTTCGCTTTTTTCCTTTCGGCCGATTCTTTTTTAAAGCCTCTCCAAGTGGACTGGAGCGGATGCATACGCTGCGCGGGCGATATGAGTACGCCATGGGGTTCGTTTTCTAAGTAGTTTGTGTTCGTAAGAGGAAGGAAGAAGCTCGCCGCACTGTCCAATTACACCTATATCCTCGAAGTTTCGAAAACACAAAGCGTATTTCCGACATGACAATCCTCAAATATCCTGAAATTTGAAGCCCGATATCATATCACGCGGACCACCGAATCCCTGAGACTTCGGTTAGATCCTATCCTCCTACTTCTCGCCAGCTACGCTTCTGTAGCGATCAGAATCGAGGCGCGTCGCACAATCTCCGATCGGCCCGTTCTTTCCATTTGTATTTAATCAGGGTGCGCTGGCGCATCGCGGATCCTTCAGGACGGCATTGTGGTAGAGGCACCGCGTTGAATACGGTAGGCGCACGGTAGGCAAAGACCTTAGGAAAGGATATTGTTCCACCTCCTGCACGCGGCAGAGAAACTGCTCGGCGCCGTGATTTATAGAGAGGATCCCGCGCTGCCTCGTGCTGCGCCGCGTCGTCCGAGATCCTCCTCTTCGTCGTTGTCTTCGTCGTCTTTAGACGCGGTAGTCGCGGCGCGGCGCGGCGAACCATTCTCCCGTGTATGCAGAGTGTTCCAGTTCCCACGCAGCGGGGCTATGCGCTCGTGCACTCGCCTAAGCGTTCGCCAATGGGGGGAGGAGAGGGGGGGGGGGAGTCATACGGCGCAGTCTGTCAATGCGCCCGCTTATATGCTCGCAGCCCGCCACGCACTCGTCCTGTCGCGCACGGTGCATGCGCGCCTATAGGAGACCGGCGCGGCGGGCGCATTAGCCCAGCATCCTCGAACGCCTTTCGCGGAGCAGGAAGTAACGCGATACCCTATCTGCCCTACGAATCGTTCCTTTTGGGACAGAACCCAACGCTCGTATAATCCCGATCCGAGCAATTCGCTCGCCCCGTGGCTCTCGGTGTCTTCATCCTGCGCGCCGCTGTCGTTATTTATTTTACATTGTGCCCACTTTGTGGTAAATCATGTTTAATAAGCTATAAGTTACGGTTCACCTGGCTGATATTTATGATACGATGATCCTTATCCGAATGATGTACATTAACGATCGGGCCGAGAAATCTGTGTACACGGGATCTACGGGCCTGGTATCTGTCTGCGGGTATCTAGGAGCGAGGCAGCGGGTAATCGCTTATCTGGCAGGAACGTGTCGAATGCAAATGTCTCGCGGTTAACGTGCAGCGGGATGGGAGGAGTTTATCGATGAAAGAATTGCGGGTCCCTTTCCGCGGCGGTTAATTGTAACGGATGCGTCGGATCCACTGTATTCCCTACTTCCTCGTGAACGGTACCTGCTAATTTATAGTTGCATTAACATCAGTTTATCAGTACCATACCGTTCCTGATTACCCACTTAAACTTGCACCCGAGCTTCGGAACGGTTGCCATTAAATCCTGCGGGAACCCATTCGCAGGGAGCAACAATATTCACAAGTGCCTCTCAATTTTCGTTACATCCTCCGCGCATCCTAAAGCCTCCGAAGACCATCCGTCTCCTCGGGCAGCGTTCGGCGAGCCCCCGTTCATTCTCCAGGCATCCGAGGCTTTTCAGCCGGCGGTCCCACAATGCGCGGGGACGGAAGCGTCAAATCAGCGTACACGCGGGGGGAAAAAAAAATGTGGGAATCAAGAGAACAGAACCCGTACGTCATCGATA
Organism: Andrena hattorfiana; assembly: GCA_944738655.2. NCBI lineage: Eukaryota > Metazoa > Arthropoda > Insecta > Hymenoptera > Andrenidae > Andrena > Andrena hattorfiana. Next base: position 2,352,142 of record OX122894.2, read on the forward strand.
CTCGGCTCACCTGGCTGCTGTCGGAGAGCAACGGTGTCCCTTTTGTTCGACGTATAAAAAACGGAGAGGAAGGAGGGAGTAAAAAAAGACTATGCCTAAGATGAAAAGTACGAAGTGAGCCTCGCGGCCGGCTGGAGGCCCGCCAAATAATATACTGGCACCCTGTCCACCCCGTCCCCCCACTCCCGTCGTATCCGTTCTTCCCTGACAAGGCAACAGTCGCGTTACTATCAGCTATCCGAGCAGTCCCAACCCCCCCAACCGGGGCAGGGTACTTTTATATTTATTACGAAGGCACGAGCGGAGATTACGGGTGAAAGAAAAAAACGCGGCGCGGCAGGGGGGTTGTCTACCGCGGGCAGCAACGTTCGGATGATCCAACCCATATTTCGCCTTTTGTCGTCGTGTATAGGGACACGCTGTCGCTGCCTCCTCATATGCCTCGCGAATACCGGAAATAGTTGAGAGCTGGAGGCCCGAGAGCCCCTGGATACATTCATCGAGACGTCTCGCGATTTTCCTTTGTGGCCCACCCACCCTCGCCACTTGCTTCGGTGACGAGCGCTCGGTTATTTTTACCGCGCAATCTTTGTCGAGGCTCGTTTAATTGGCTGCGCTTCGCGGGGGTTGGTCGGATCGTGGGGGGTTCCTTGGGTGGGAAATGGCGAGGTAGGGATGTGGGATATGGGGGTTGGTTTTGTAGCGATGCGATGGAGGATATTTTGTGTCCCGTTGCAGATTTCTCTGTGTCGAGTTTGATGTGTGGTATGGTGATTATAGTTTCTGATAAGTTGGGAGTTTCTGGTTGTTCCATGCAAAACATTTGCAAGAATTTGTCTTAAGAACAGGTGAAGAAAATATTGCTCGCATATCAGGTCAAACTTTCGGCATCTATATCACATATTCTACTGTTTAACCCTTTTGAATTCGCTTCCCCTACTCTATTTTCACTATCACCGTGTCCAACTTCTGCGTTTAGTGGCCGCAAGTGTTGCATTTTAACGCGAGGCCCGTGTCGATCCTCTCCGCGCTTGAACCTCCCCTTTCTCTCACGCGCGCTGCCCCCCCTCCCCCTTTTTCATTTTAACGTAACCAAGTGTAAAAAAGAAAGTAGATCGGACGGTGCACGAGCTTGGCTCTTTTGCGTGTAGCCGAGTTAAACCGACGCGGTAGTGATTGATGATCTTTCGGCGTAACGATCGCCTCTATATCCGTGAACGTGGCGCTGAGTTAGGGCCTGGAAGCCGACAAAAGGAGAGAAAGAAAAGCGGGCAGGGCGAGAAAGAGAGACGCACCGACGTGGAAACGAACGGAGCCGCTCGTTATCCCTGATTTTACAGGAATTAAAGAGCTGATTACGTGGCTACGCCACACCCACGATTAAGATGGGCGCGGATTAAAATTGTGCTACCGGTGCCTCGCTACCGGCCGCGCTGCAGATTAGATTTATTATCGCAGATGATACTCCTGGGTTGGAACTGTACGGTGGCTTTGCACGTAAACGCCGGCTGAATGCTGGCTAATAACGGTGGCAACGTTTAAAGGTATTCCATAATGTCTTGATGCGCAGGATATGATAAAAAGCACTCTATGAGCTGCATAAGCGAACGAGTACGAGGTGGATAGGAAAGTATATTAAAGTTCGCACGGCTATGAACAAAAATACCCCAAGGGTGCATCCCGTAAAATGTCCATAAAAAATCAGTCGCGATTTTAAAAAAGCTTAGAGTTAAGTCTTCGCCAATCCTCTAACAAAACCCTCAACCTTCACATCCCCCTTTTACTATCGATCCCTCGGCCGTAAAAGATATACCCGGGAAAATATCAAGACCCCCGCAATGAACCTTTAAAATCATGGCTCCCGATATAGCGCGCGTTATGAATCGAATGGGGCAGTAAAATCTCCAACCCCTCCTAGGAACTATTCAAACGGGCGATCACTGGTTCGCGCTATTAACCTGCTGGTGGTAATGAGAAACGTCTGGAGACAGTCTGGCAAGGTAAGAGAATGACGCCTTCGGAAGGACACGGCCAGGTCGGCAGTAACTAAAGCCATTAATCGCCCGCCATATTGCCTACCTCGTCTAGTCATCCCTTCCTGGAGTCTTGCACCGTCGGTCTCGCCGCCTCACCGCTCGTGCCCACCCTTTCCTCTCTGCCACCCACCCGAAACCCCCATCCTACCCCCCTCTGTTGCCACCTTCTTTAACGCTCCTCTTTCCGCATCGAGTAGCACGAGCATGGGCCTCGAGCTCGTCAAGTCGCCAACTTGGAAATTGCTTTCCTCATTTATAACCGGGCCAGTGTCTGACCGTCGTTCGTGCCACCCGCTTTCTGCGATCTCACCCTCGCACTCATCCTCCGATTTCCTTCTTCCAACTTCTTTCCTCCGCGCCCCCAGCTGCCCGCTCTCGCCCGTCTCTCTCGCTCCCGATCCTTACCAGACGGCTATCGACCCCGCCGATCTATATAGGCCTCCCCCTCCCGCCCCCTCGACCGTGAGTCGGCCGATTTTTCGTGACGTATCCACCTTAAACCCTCGCTGACGAAGGAGGGATCGGCAAACGGTGAAATATTGCCATACTTTGATGCAGCGAAATTAGCTGCCGGTTAATATGCTTTCCCGGCACGTCAGGCTTCTGTCTGCCGGTTCAGGAACTCCGGGATTTTTGTACTTCGTTTAATTTTGTAGTTTCAAGCGCCCTTTGAAGATCGCGCTTTACGCTGCTCGACAGTGCGAATTGATATTTCTGACTGGCCCGCGTTTATTGCGGTCTTAAGAGCGACTAGGACGGGACTTTGTCGTTGGGAAAGATTAGTTTGCTTCGAGCGTGTTCCGTGTGCATCCGCGATTATCTAAAGCCGCCTGTCTAGGTAATGGACTTAGGTTAACTTGGTAAACAGGATTAAGATTTCAAGTGGCTCGATATGATCTTTCCTTAAGAACTCAATTACACCGACCTCTTCCTAAGGTCCCACAGAAACGAGTGAGGGCTCGCATGAGACATGGGGATCCTAATTACACGCGATATCGTATGGTAATCGCGTGGGTCGTGCACGGGTGGCATAATTCACGAGTTGTTCTTCTCATCTTGTAATCATCTTCCTTATTTTATTTGAGATCCTCATATTATTCTGCAAGCTCCCTAATATTCATAATACCGTACCATAACATCCCCTCAAGTGTCTTTAAAAATTAGAACGTCACCGATGCTTAGAGCTTGGAGGTTCACCGCAAGCATACCTCGCTCTTCGAAGCGCACATCATTTCAATGTACTTCGATTTTCTTGACATACACGTTTCCCAAAATTCCGCAATTACTATTACACATGGAACACCAAGAGCCACAAAAATCCAAAGCCCCATACCTGTCGTTACACGTTCATCGCAACACACTACTCACGTGCGCCAAAACGGCCGCTTTACGACTCAATTCCCGTGCCACCACAAGCAGAGATCGGACTCGACAAAGGCACACGCTGCACAGGGGAGAGATGGGGGTGCAAACGTATAATGAAACGGAAAAGGCGGAACAACTTCGGCATGGTCAAATTCTGAGCCGTTTCTATGCGGATCGCAGCGCAGATTAGTTGGATTTGCAGAGAAGCTAATTATCCTGGCGGTGGTATACGAGCTCGCACTCGCGGGACTTAATTTAGATTTACATGGATTAACTTCCGACTTTTGACCCCCTCCCCCCGCGCCCCTCTGCCTTACGAGCATGAATTCCTTTTGCAGAGCACGCGAGCCCTCCTACTCTATTCGCTTTTTCAAGGAGATGATAATTCCGCGGCATTAATGCACGGCCGACGCGCGGCGATATTAGCGCGACATGCATTTCGGAGATTTGCAGCGGGCAATCCGTGTCGCTAGCAAGACTCCGCATTAATCGCGGCAGCTTGGCTTCATTCAGGCCCAGCTGCGACTATCAAAAATCTGTCTGTGCGTCCCGGAAACATGCCACGATGCAGAAGCGTGGGCGTAAGAGGTATTCGTTAATTTCGGTTCAAGATCAAGCTTGGTTTTGTATGGAGATGCTAATTGCTTTGTCAGATGAAGTGGAAGTATTAAGAGAAAATCCAAGAGTGCTTAATGCTCCGTTTGTTTGCATTGCATTTATTTAAGCTCTGTCTTTACTAACTTCGGGTAAATTAGAAAAACGGTTTATTAAATTATTGCTGTGATTTAATATTGGAAAGAGAACACTCATCGAAAAATATATTTTCACACAATAAGTAGTAGTTATGGGTTTGATAAGTTTTTATTCCTATTTTTGACGAATTTTTCAAACCTGGAGCTGCCTCTGACTTGCAACACGGGAATTGGTGCAGGTTTAAAATCTGCAATAAATCGCTCATTTGTTATCGGATTCGCATCAAACGTGCACCAAACGATGTAGATTTTTTATATATATATTACACGCTATAACTCAAAACCTGTCAAAAATGGAGCTGCACTTCTCTTGCTGCATGGTTCTCAATTTCTCACGAGTTCTGTGGCATAGGTGGATCAACGAATCTCAAAGATAGTCTCCTAAACTTTACATACATTAGACAATGCCAAATTTGAAATTCGAATTCGATTTTCTCGCCAGATTCTGAGTAACGTGCCTGAAATCTTCAACACATTATTGTACACCATATGCACTAACTATATAAATTTGAGCCAAATCAGTGACATGAGCATTACGCGATCTCTCATCAAAGTGCTAACTAACTCCAAAACAGAATTCCTGCGTTGTCTCCTTCGTCTCTCGCAACGAATCCCCCACGAAGTCAACCGCTATCGATCCCTAAGGGATGCATAAAAATCGCCAGCGATCCGAATCGTGAGAACGGTACGCGGAACGAGGACGTAGTCGCGCGAAAGCAGATGGCACGATATGCCCGGCAAGAAAGGAAGAGCCAAAGTTATCCTGCGTGAACAGCGTCCCATTGCGACACGTGTTACGTCCACACGCGCGCGGCAGAGGAAGATGGCGAGCGATCGCTGGGTACGATGGAATAGATGCAGAACAGGCGAGACACGGCGGAATAGAAGTGGAAGTGGCGATGGAAGATGGAGGAGAGCCGGCAATTATGCGCGCGCCCGAGTATTCGCAATTACGCGGATGTTGCAGCGGGCAGAAATCGGTGATTTGAGCTTGCTCGCTCGATTAAGCGTACCACGAGGAAGAAGAGGCGAACATGTGAGACGCAGCGGGAAGATAGACGGCGAAAGCCTCGCTTTTAATTGCAGAACCAAGAGATTGGAGCAAAAGAAGGTACCGGAAGCGAGAGCATTACTCGCCATCCTGCGCATACGTTTGTTCGGCGAGTCACCCGGCCCGTAGCTATCCCTCGTCTTTTTCTCCACTTCCTCAATAATATTCGACGGCGGTTCTTCGTGTTGCGAATGAAAATACTGGACTTCGCAGCCGAGAGATTGGTCACTGGTCGAGATTAGATAAGGAATATTCATTTAATCGATTTCTGATTCGAAAAGCTTGATCAAAACATTGATGGTGGCTTCTATATTTTTAGAAAATGTTGTCCGGGTTCTCTCTGACATTAGTTGGTTAACCCTCTGGAATAATTTCCCGGACGATGAATAAGGAACGGAATTGCGGAAAGAAGAGGGTAAATTAATAGAATTGCGTTTTAGCGGCGTTCAAAGGAAACAGGGGAGGAAAAATCGAGGAACTCAAGAGGCTCGCTATTTAACCACTTTGGTTATCGACGGTCCGAAGCCCGACGGGCTGATTAAACGCAGGGGGATAGCGATGAAAGGGAGGCACGAATCACCGAAGAACGACGAATCCGCGGGACTCACTGGTGTAATTGCGAGGAAGCTGCGATTAGGGGAAAAAGTCGTCCCGAACTGCGCGAAAGCTGGCCGATAATTGAAACGCCGCGGCTGATGCGTGAAACCGATGAAAATAACGGTAGAGGAGGCACGAGTGTGGCCCGTTCGGCGGGGACCGGGTGAACCGTGGCCAGGACAAGAAGCGAGAGAATCCGGAATCCATTCGGTGTAAAACGGTGAAATTATTCTTCGGGAGAATGCGCGCAAGAAGCCGGCCGTCGAAAAAGACAAGGGGAACCGCAAGCGCCCGAGGAACGCAATATCCAACGGGAGGGTGGAGAAGAAAACGAGCGGTCGGAACGGTGGAACGCGGCGCGGCGGGCAGAAGAAAGTGAAGAGCGATACGCACTCCCCGCGAACGATCGACGATTTCAGAATCGATCGGCCGCTTAAGAGGCATAGAAAGAGCGGCGGTAGGCGAGGAGCAAAACGAATAGTGGAAACGCAACGAAAGCGGAAGATGGATCGGGCGGGATGCGTGCGCAGTAAGAGCGACCATAGTCGCGGGCACGGACAGAAGTGGAAGCGGACGGAGGCGTAATCGACGGAGAACGAGGAAAGACGTGCAACAGGGAGAGATTGCGTTACTCGCTATCCACGAGGATACGTAGATATTGCAGCGAGCGCCTCGGAGGCATAGATTGCTGCTTACGAAGAAAGGGGCGGGAGGATGAGAAGGAGGTGGATGGGAGAGGAGAGGGCGAAGGGAAGAGGACGAAAAGGAGACCGATCGGTGAGGAAGGAGAGAAAGAAAGAGATTCCCAGCTCGATAGTACACGCCACGCCGAGGGATCTCCTCTCTTCTCGTACGGTGTACGTTCCCCCGGAATGAACCAGATTATTGGCTGAACCCTGACCGTAGAATTACGTATTCGGTAAAAAATCCCCCTCCTCGCTCGTGAGGAAGAGCCGAGGAAGCTTTTTTACGGAGGATGCGTGCGGCGTGCACGCCACCACCGCTCTCCGCCTCCGCGACCGGGCCCCGCGATCCTCCGTGTATTCGTACGTAGGTGTGCCCCGTGAAGATCCTGGCCCGCGGATGTGTAAGAGCCGTCCGTACGTTCCCGGCTCGCGCGTCGATGTGGGTGAGTGTCCTGAGTTAAGGTGAAACCCGTAGCCGGGGTTGGTGAGGTAGGGAGGATCCGGGTCACAGATCAGCGGTCCCGCGTGAGCCGAAGAACCCGCGGCGAGGAGGCCCTGGGTCCCATCGAGAGCGCGTATCGCGAGCAAAACGGGGTACCTGCTTGCCTGCCTGGCTGGCTGCCTTCTTGCTTTCAGCCAGCGCTCAGATAGTCTGGCTCGACTATGCCTCGTCCTTCTCTTCCCTTCCTTCCTTCGCCCTTACGACGTTCCTCTTGGTCTAGCGTTCCCGCTCTCTGTCCCCCCACACCGATTCCTCGCACCCATTTCCTTCTCTTTCGTTGGCTTCTACTGCGCCCATTCTTGCTTTCCTGTCGCGTCTTTTCTTAAACGCATGACGAGCTTCTGCCTATGCGATGTAGTGTTGGGAAGATTCGGTGTAAATGTGGGTTTGGAGCTTTGATAGGGATTGCTAGGTGGAATGAGAATTTCGGCTGGGTAATGTTTGCGAGATAGAGAGAGAATTGTAATTGGAGAGGTATTTTTTTTTTTTTGATGAAATAGATTAGGGGCACGCCGGGTAGGGGTAAAGTAGCAACCCAGTGTTAAAACGCCATTAGGAGCTACAGATCTCTTCCTCCGTTCGGACGCTTCCTTCTCACGTGTCTTCCCTTTTCAACTTCTCAGCCTATTTTGCACTCGGTACTTACCCGATACAGGATATCTGGTATACGTTTCACCATTACCAACGCACTGACGCCACCCTGAGGGCCACCGCGTTAGTTCCCCTTGGTTCGTGTCCGTTGGTTCCTTCTCCTCAGCCCTCTTCCCCATCGTCTATCCGTTCCTCTTTCTCCCATCCTCGGCTCGCAGGGACGCTCGCTGGACCGAGACGCGCCGTGAACTCACGCACTCCGATTCCTCGACCCCTTCTTCTTCGTCCTGCTCGTCGTGTAGCCGCTGTCGTAGCCTCGTTACGCGATTCCTCCCCTTTGAACCCTCGGGCCCGCGGCCTGGCTCTTTCGGCTCGAGCCTGCGAACGTGCACGATGCTTTGTTCGGGTGACGTGTAATCCTGATCCCTCAATTTCTTCGAGATAATATCGACCCTCTGGCTCACGCAGCGGTTTCGCGGCGCTAATTTTGCCTGTCGATAAATTGCTCGCGAGTACGCTCCGCGATGACGTGCGAACGTTCCTGAACAGTTGCGGGCTTTTTGTTTCGCGTTGAAAGGTCAGGAGAGTATTAAACGATCTGGAATTATGGTACGACGGAATATCGCCGAGAGACAATCAGAATAGTTCTCCTAATTTAAAATCTGGATTTTCGTTATTCGCCTCATAGTAATTATACTCACAAGTGCTTCGTTTATTCTCATAAGACTTGGCTTCCCCCCGTCCCCCGTAAAAGAAGATTAAAATAAACAGAAGAACGCGAGAAAGTATGCGAAGAATCGCCCAAGCGATGCCCGTAATTCATTTTCCTTTCAAACTGTAACACGGACAGGCAGATACCGATTTTTCCGCGTTCGTGGATAACGAGGCCGATATCGTAAACGACGGAAGGGGTCCGGAGCGAGCGTAATGATACTCGGGGCCCGCTTATAAATCAGATGTCACGAATCAGAGGCTCCGGCCGTCTAAAATCTGATACGCGCCAACTATACCGCGCGCGCCGTCGATACGTCTTTATCGCGGAATAATTGCATTCCTGTGTCTGTATTGCCCGTGGAATCCTCCCGTGACGGAGGCAAAAGAAGGACGACCGGTTAAAATATCCCGCGCGCGGAAACGCGGCTGGAAAAAAGAACGCCGACGATTCGAGCGTGAATACAAACCGCTCGCCAATGATCCGCGACAGATGCGCCGATGAAACATTTTGTTTAACCATCGCGCACCGGACGTGGCCGTCGAGCAGACCGAATCGCCGTGGACTCGTAATGGGAGGACACGGCGAGCACATCCGCGAACGTTGGTACCGCGGCGAAAGCAACGCGTGGCGTCCCGTTGCCGGGCTCCGACTCCGTTCTGAAACGCGAGCGAACCCCCTGACCTTTCTCCGTGTGCCCCGTTATACCGAGCCTCCATTACGCATCGCGCTCCTTTTTATTGGCCGATCGGCGAACGGTAGTAACGTAAATTCACCGCGGAAATATAGGAGCGTTGCGTACAACCGACGTCCTCTTTTAAACGCCGCTTCTATCCCGCGGACCGGCGTCTCAGATTCCATCCGAGCTCGCCAGTGCGCCGATAACGGGAAGCCTCCTGCGTGCCTGTGCCCCGGCTATCCTGCGCCCAGCATCGTCCGCCGTTTAAACAGCCGAACGATCAGGAGATCTCAATTAATGACGCGCTTCCTCGTGCGCTGATAATGTATACCGTCATTGTTCGAGGAATCTCTGTACATCCGAGGGTATGAGTCACGGGGATACCTGGCAGATACACGCCGAGCCGATGCATCGACGGCTACAGAGTCCGGCGGTGTTTCTTGCCCATCTGGATCCGGCCGAGATCTAATTACGTGGAAAGTACGCGGGACGATCGAGATTCCAGGCGGTAACAAAGATATCGGTATCCCGCTCCCCGAAGCAAACACGCGTAAATAAATATTTAAATGGAAGCACGGGGAGAGGCTTCCGCCGGGCAGCTGCATTCCCGCTGAATTACGTCGCGCGCCGATTCCAGCTGCAAATATGTTATAATTGTTAGAGCAAGCCACGCCCGAGCGATATACCGGGCTGCGGTGCAGCAGGGCGGAAAATATGTCGGATTATTCCACTGTGGCGAGAAACGTTGACCGAATATTTCGGTATTTTATTGACAGAAAGTGGAGGCTTATCAATATTTCAATATCGACAACGAAAACAATTTTATTCAATAAAATGGAAATCGAAAGGGGCGGGCCGCGGCTCTTGAATATTTGCAGCGGTTAAACAGTTACAACGACGGCTCATTTACATTCCCGTATCTTTCTGAAAACCAGCCAAGAAGATCGATGCACGTGCGTCGGTTATTGGGGATCGATTAGGCTCTCGATTCGCCGGCTACTCGGGCCAGACTGCGCCACGATGTTGCTAAATATCGCAGGTGAAGAACACGAATAGATGCGAATCAGACCAGTTGCGCTTAATTCCTCTTATACGCAGACTATCTTAATTTTTAATCTTAAAATTAATTTCTTAAGAATTAAATAAGAATTAAGTAAGTATGCTACTGTATTCTTTATTGTATAAATTCAGCTTCTCCCGTAATAAATAATAATAATAAATAATCAATAATTTCATTTCCACAATAGAGAGATAGAAATTCCTATATTTGAAAAGTGACACTAGCTATTCTACAGCTACTCGCTACCAACCCTTCTTGCCTCGACTCCTGAATCAAGCATATCAGACACATGAGAACTTTCCGTCAAGTATTCGCATTCCTTGCCAATTCCAAGATTACTTCAAACGTGCCTGGAAAGCAGCGATCCCAGGTTCGTTAAGGCTGCGGGGTACGAAGGCGAGGGTCTCCTCGACCCCCGCGCTGTTTAGAACCCGTGGCCGTGCATAGCCTGGGCACAATTACCGTCTAACAGAAGCGATACGCTGTTAACGCGCGTACATAATATTCATGCACGCAGCGCGCATTCCGGCACAATGTGCATCGACGCGGAGGAGTCGATGGTTATAGGCGTACAAGATCATCGCGCGGAGATCTCGACACGCCCGGAGTTCACGCTCCAGCCAGCGGGGTCATTGGGCAGCCTGCTCGACAACAAATCATGGCTAATGATCTGCCCGTACCTTTGCAGTTACCGTACCTTATACCGACCTAAGGCTTCCACCGCGAGGTTCCTGCCATCATCCCCCCCTCTGTTAGTCATCGCTGGCCCTGCCTATGACAAAGCAAAAGTCGTCCACTCCCACGGAGGGCCGTTTCTCGTTACTTATAATTACAACGCGGCGCGGGCGCGTTGCTTTTAAGCTACTCTCTCGCGTTAGCGATTAACTAGATACGTTAGGTGTACACGGAGACCCAGAGGTGCGCGCGAGCGTGGGGCGAGAGTGTGCCGGTGGTATTAATGGATTCTTCGAGGGGGGAACTTTGACCGCGAATTTATTTCAGGATGATTGATTCGACTTCGGTTTTTTTGTAGTTGGTCGTGGTTTGAATGGCTCTGGCAGATGTATTTCGTGATGTTAGGATGTTACTAACATTTCTGGTTAACGTTTTGGTAATTAAATTGGTGGAAGACTGTGATTTTCTCGTTTGAAAATTGGAAATGGTATACAAATATGGGGTTAAGTTCTGTGGTTCGAAACAGATTTATTTGCTTTGCGAACACCGTGGTAGGGATACAGAAAAAGATTACACTACGAGACACTTATTCGCTCATAATTTATATATAAAATGTAAGTATAAACGACTCTAGACTCGTTTCACTTCTACCGTAATGAATATTGATTACATTTACACCATTTGGAAGTAATTTGTGTGAAACGGAGAATCTCTGACCACCCAGGAGTCGCACGCACAAGCTCCAACGTATCCATTCTTTCAGACGTCACTCTCCCAAGCTCAGTACTCGAAAGCTGCGGGGTTGAATCGGAAGTGAAATATAAAAGCAACAGAATGGAGATCACCCCGACGAGCCCCGTCGAATGAAGAACCAAATCCCCACCGTGAAATCGCGTCAGAGGGGGCCGCTAAATCTTCGATCCCTCATCTGAATACAATTCCACATACGTCGGGGCTCGGCGAGCTTGTGACGCGACGGGCCGCGGTCTCCTGCAATCGACAGTAAATTTTCACGGGACACCTAATTAAGCACGATGGGATAAGGGGGCGAGTGACAACGCGGGGGCGGGGTACGGGCAATAATTATGAACGTAGGACGACCTCGTCCAGTTCACTCCGAGAAGTGCATCCCGGCGTCCTGGGGGCAGCAAACAAGCGCACACATCGCCGCTACCATCCACCACCACCACAGAGAAGACAGGCAGGAGGACCACTGAAGGAAGAAGAGAAGGAAGACAACAACAACGACGACGAGGAGCGTCGTGCCGTGTAAATACGTACGTTCGAGTACACACTGTACTGCGGGCGTCCTCAGGGGTCAACAGAGGTCAAAGAGAGGAACTACACGGCCGTTGTATAAAGGTTTGCGTTGCTCCAGCTCCGCTGGGAGACGCCGATGTTCTCAGGAAAACAGATCACGGGGGAATCGATGCTGTTCGATTGATGGCAACGAGTCGAGCTCCTCGAGTTGCCGGCACTGGACAAGAAAACGCTTCGTACGAGCTCGGTGGGTCACAGGGGGTGGATGGCGGTGGTTCGGGAGGAGGAGGAGGAGGAGGAGGGACAGGGGGGCAGCAGGGGACCGTCGGTGGAACCACTTAATCGGGGATTTCGCATCGAGCGTCGATCCAAGATATCGGTACGGCAGCTCCGCGGCCCCTGGAGAGGTTACGACAGGTCATGGCGACGTTCGAAGCGATTCCCTCCCACGCGGCTTCCACCTTCCCAGAGAGGCGAACGGAATCGAAAAATCCCCGCGTGCACCGTTAATCGCGCGCCCGCGAGATGCTCACCCGCGCCTGGTCACGCGTGTACGCGTGCACGCGTGGGTGATGGAAATGTATGACTGTTGGATAAGTAATGTCCTTTGTTCGGTCTGGCGATAACCGTCCTCTTCCATCCCGTCGGCCACAGGCGTGCGTGGAGCGAGGGCTTGCTTTAGAGCGATTCTGTCGTTCATTAGGCCTACAGTGTCTAGATGCGAGGCAGCGCGACTGGCAAGTTTCGTGGAACACGTGGGGCTCGCGGTTTTGTTTCTTCTAATGGGATGTAAATGGGTGTCGATGCTGGGCGCTGGTTAATGTCGGCTGACTGGATTTTGGCGCGAAGATTGGCAGAGAAAGTGGAAGGGTTATTCGTATGACAGCGATGTAGTATTGGAGTCTAGTTTTATTTAATAAAAATATGATGGGAATTTTCATGTCACTGGTGGTGGGTGAAGGAGCTTTCTCGTTTATGGTTTCACGGTCGTGGGATGCTTGATTTTGTAAGTTCTTTAAAGCATATCTTCTTTGTTTAAGCAAGTTCTTTCTTTAAGCATATCTTTTATTTTTTTTCTTCTATTTGTATATGGTATCTTAGAAAAGCTCACACGAAGTTTCTTACTCAGCCGAGCACGAATGGTTAAATGTATTTTATCGAACTTTCAAGATTCGTAGCGTGCAACACGTTACGTTCTCCACTCCAAGTCTCCCGCTCATAATAAATTCTGTATTTATTCGAGTGGGAAACCATGCGAGAAGACGATACAGCGGAAGCAATTCCGAAGAAAGATGACAAACTGTGTGCCATTCTTATGCTACTTCACGCACGTGCGTACACACGTAAGAAGGCGTATATTGTAATGCTAGGAGAAAGGAAGCGTGGGATGTATTCGATGATTTGATACATGCCTCGTTGTTCTACGCTTTTTAGATATCTCAGATAATTCGCGGGATGATGAAGCTTTCTGCGTGGTTTTCTTAATAATATCTCCATTCCGCATCGAAAATTAACCCTTACTGCCTTCTTCGACTGCATTTGACTGGAAGCAATTTTTATCTAATTATAGACACGAAGACAGAGAATTTTACAGTCAACTTCTGTAAACAAAAATGAAGATACAAAAATTGGACGAACTTATAAAGAATCGTCACAGTTATTTTTGACACGGTAGTAACTAATAATTACTCCAAAAAGAATTACCTGAATTATTATAAACTTTGAAGCATAGGAATCTCTTCAATGCTAACAGAAGCTGCAAATAAAGAATTCAAACGTAAAATGTTATACAGTTTCCCACCCTCAGCGTCGTCATTCTAATCTACGTCACTGCTCTAGAACCACACTCAGCATAAAAACTCCATCATGTCCCAGTTATTATACACGGAATCCACTTTCTCCACGCCGTCTCCCACACGTGAGTTGGAAAAAGAGCCGCCTATCCGCATCACTTTACGAGATTTTAGGCGCCGACGCGGGGGTGCTAATCCGACCGAACGATTTCGTTATAGCCAGCGTACGCACGTGCGTTCGCGCTGTCAGAATCGAAAGCAAAAATCTGTGTGTGACGCCGAGGGACCCAGGGAAAGAGAGAAAAGGGGCGAGGACGCAGTGGGCGGTTCGGCGTGCGTGCGTGATCGTGATCAGGATCACGAAGCGAGATAGCGAGGTCGCCATCATAAGCCTCCCGAGTGCTGTACGGGTTGCTCCAAGTATCACGGACCAATTCCGAATCGTTCCCCCAGAAAGAGATACTCCAAGCTTCCCTACATGTCCTAGAAATCAACAGTCAACAGTTACAATCCTTGGCCACCAATTTTGTGGATCTGAATTCAAAGAAGGATACAACACCACGAAAGCCAGCAAAATACAAGACACGAATCCTCGATCTATCAAGCTAACAAATCCATCAACATCCCGAATGATTCACTCAGTCGAATGAATCTCCCAGCGAACGGGACATTCGTGTTAAAACTCCGTAGCAACCAAACGATTCTTTCCCTCCCGAAGGCATCCGTCACGTACCTAGTTACTCGGTGGATCGCCGGTAAACACGAATAATACGAATCCCCCGCGAAGACTTACGACCGTTGGCCCCCGAAGAAGGGCACGCCGGAGCCAGTCGAAGAGTCTGCCGTGGTCCACTCCTTTGTTTACGCGTGCATGAATTACGGGTCGGCGCATGAATCATCGAATAATGCCTGACAAATCCACGGACGATAAATAACGGACTGCTTAGGAAGTAAGCCACCGGTAGGCTCGCCGGGAATATCGTTGGACTCCGCCAGTCGCGGGCCGGTCGATAACGCTGGACGCGTGCACGTTTACGCGCCCATTTGTCCCCCGATTTACAGCTGGCCCGCGGAAGAAATTGGTCGCGGCGCGTTAACAGGGCCCGGCTTATCCTTGGCCCTGCCACGGCGAATGCCTTCGGAGATGGAGGCCCGGGGAGCAAAAGGGATCGCCGTGCCGCGGAGCCAGATCGAGCGGTAGGCAACGGAGGAAGGAAGAAAAGGCGGACGAGGTTAAGAGAAGAGGCGGCCAGGACGTTGGTGGCGGACGGAGCTCGGCGGGGAGATGGCGAAGGAGGGCGAAGGAGAAGAAGCGGTAGAAGACGAGGGTATTGTTAGGAAGGCGGGCGGAGGGCGGGTGGGCTCTGTCACGTTTCGCATTGCACGCACCAGAACTTTCTGCGGAGGTTGCCGCGGATCCTCTCGTTCGACTCCCTCGCGAACTGATCACAAGCGCGATCTCGCCGTCCCTGGACGCCGCGGAAGATCACGACTTCGACGTGATCCGTCGTGACGACTATATCCCCCTCTCCTTTCGATATTATTATTATATCCTACCCGAGAGCCACGTACAGAACGAACATTCCTCGGAACGTATCTGATGCCGCTCTTCTTCTCCTCCTTCTTTTCTCTCCCCCCTTTTTTTTTCTTTTGCTTTATTTCACCAGGGCATCGCGTTCCATCCGTGGTGAACCGAGGAAAGCGGTCCCTCGTCCTCTCGAAACCCGAGATCCGATTGCGAATGATTTACGCGGCGCGGGCAGGAGACGCGCGCATGTCAATGTCGATTTGAATCTCGCGTTGCGGGGGAGGCGCTGGAGACTGAATTTCTGTGATTTTCTAGGTGGTTCTAATGGGAATGTAAGGGAAATACTTGGGGAGTTCTGGTGGGTAGGTGAAAAGATCAGGTGGAGGGATTTTGATAGTGAGTCTTGTGGAAGTAGGAGTAGGTAGTTATTCAGCTGTATTACCTTATATAATTTTGATCGAAGGGAATTGAATTAGTTTGGATTCAAACTTGGAACTTCGTTTGCTAGGTCGTCAATGGATTCTTCCTTCTTATGTCTAATTTCTTAAATAGCAGTCTTCTATGAATCTGTCAGAAACATTACTCTGTAATACCACTCCAGTATCATGAATACCCAAAGTGCCAATCACGAGCGTCAGCATGGACAGTTGAAGATCGCAGCGAAGCGGTTGCCGTGGAAACAATGCGATTACTCGGTAGTCACGTCCGAATCTCGGAAAGAGCGGGGAGGAATAAAATATAAATAAAAGCGGAAAGTGTTTGTGCGTTTGTCTGTCGCCTGAAAACTTTCGGACGGTAAACTCTGGGGTCACGAAATGTGTCCCAGCTTATTATGCCTAGCTAATCCAGATGAATGTGACTATTTTCACAAAAAAAGTTCTATAAAATCAGAATGTAAAATTCGGGTGAAGCCGAGTAGTAAAGCTAGTAAAATATAACAAACAACCTATAGCCCTTTACACTAATTAGGCATTCAACTTAAAATTACAAGGCGAAATACTCATTCTCCTAAATTAATGCAACGTACTTCGATAGTCCTCTAGCTCTCCAGATTTCATACAATTCTCTGCTGACTCGCCGCGATCACCGCGATTGCACGGCTTCCCCGTGGTTTTTGCGCGGCTACGCAAGAAGTTTGAAACGGCTGCACGCCGACCAAATAGAAATTGTTTCGCGGCAGGATAAAGTTTGTCCACCGTGGGGCAAAGTTCGCGCGTCCTCGCCACGCGTGGAGTCGAGGAGCTGGGGCGAGAAAGGGGTGGAGCTCGTTTTACACCCATAATTCACGCTCCTCTCTGTTATTCAGCCTCGATCGGGTTGTTATTAAGAGGACACCAATAACGTTACCGATACAGCTTTATTACCGCACTCGCTTAATGGGCCCCCGTAAGTCCAACTATCGATTTATACGGCTGATTTATGGGGATTCAGTCATTTGCAAGCGGCTGGGCCTCCACCGTGACCGGGCCCACGATGCGTGTCTGTGCGCGGGCGCGGGCGCGCGCGGCGAATGGCGGGAACTTCCAAGAATCATTCTCGTTCTTGAGCGTAAAGGGGTTAATCACGGTCAGCCGTTATGCGCGTTTAAGGTCGACCGTGGCGGATGAAGACGCGACGCGAAACGATCATTCGATCCGCTCTGATAATGGATGTGTATTTGCCCCGTGTTCCTCCATTATACGGGCATAGATCAACGAGCTGTCCGTCGTGGGCTGCGCGCAGACTGGGTCGCAGGGTGCTCACCTGCCTTCGAATTATTTCAAGGTTGCCAAGGTGTAATGGCTTCTGCCCTCCGAGGGAGGCTAACCAGTCAAAATGGGGTGCGTTCTAGAGACGTGGATGCTGGTAACAGTTTCGGGGAAGCTGAGTGCTAATTTTGTTAAACCCAAAGCGATATTTTATTCGGGGAATACAAGTGATTTAGTCATTTTCATGCAGCAGTAGAATCTCTGAAGATAATTCTTGCCTATTTTAATTCCGAAGCAGTCGTAGAATGCAAATCGATGATGCTAGTATGTACTTAATTTGCCCCTTCCATACTGATCGGCCCAGCAACATCCACCTCCAACTCTGATCACCCATTACTCAAAAACAAGGCACGTGTGCGCCAAAGAAACACTACAATCTCCGTCAACGAGCGCCAAAAGTGCTTTCCCACGAGCCAGAGAGCGGCTACCCCCGTACACACACAAATCACGGCCACGAAGTCGTGCCGCCGCTAGAACACTTGAAGCGCGGCGGACGTTCCCGTGGATCGATTCGAAATTAAATTTTGCGCCCGGGCAAAAAGTGCCATTAGATATCGTGCATCGCGCGGTAAGCGTAGCCGCGGCGGCCCCGATAAGGAATTTATAATATCGTCCCGCTGATATTATCGGCTCGGCTGTTGCCGATCGGTAAATATCCGTTTAAATATCGTCGTGTAGAGATGAGCACGGGGCGGCGTGCGGTTCCGCGAGCGGGAATGTGAGAGCGGAGTTGGAAACGGGGCGCTGCGGTGTTTGCGCGCCGGCGAATAAAAAATCCCGGCGGGGTTGGGAGGGGGGGGGGGGCAGCGCCAGGACTACAGAAATGAATTGCCGTCGAGCGGGGCAACGTGCACGAAGCTTATCCACGTGGTACATGCAATAGCGCGCGTATTTAAAAGTCGGCTAATTTAAAATCGAGCGGGGATCTTGCGCGCGCTCTCGCTGCGGCGCCTGTGTGCGATCTGGGGCCCGCGGAACCGCGAGCACGGGACTCTCTGTGCTCTAGCTGACTCACGATCTCTCGGGCCCCCATTGGCGTGGGTAGCGACCGGTTATCCACGACGCGATCGTTCCCTGGAATCCGACGAATCCCGACTTTCCATCGGCACGGGGGAGGGAGGAAGAGAGAGAGAGAGAGAGAGAGAGAGAGAGAGGGAGATCGATTCGGTCGCCGGCACGGTTCGAAGAAACGTGTGTACGTACTCGTGTGAAACACGTACAGATCGATGCGATATAAATCGTGCACGCTCGATACTCGTCGTAAAAGAGTAACGAGCCCCCGCTGCTGGGGCCACGAAGAAATTACTTACTAGGGAAGGTCGCGACCTGGACCGGCGCCAAATTGTGGGAGTCGACGGGTGCAAAGGGGACCGCTGACGGGGCGCGGATGGTTACTATTTTTAGGGGGACGCAGGATTGAAACGGGTAGCTGGTAGGGTAACTAAGTAGAGTGGTGAATATTTACAAGGGTTTAACGTGGTTTGGAGTAATTTGTTTTGATTGTGACGATGGTATCTTTAGATTGTGTGGCCGAGGGGTAGTGGGGTGTTGCCACTGGGTAGCTCGCGTGCAGCTTGGACTGCTACTTTGTAGGAATAAGGGGTTTGAGAAGTAGTATTTGTATCAGAGTAAATCACAGTTAATCAACTGTTGTGATGGATTCGAAATGAAGTCAGCAGGAAGTTGTATGGGGATCTTAAGGGTGTTTAGGGAGGATTAAGGGTGGCGGGATGTTATAAGCGTTGGGAAATTGCTTCGCTGTGGGTGAATCAGATTCAGTTTTAAATTGGGGTGGGCCATTGTTGAGAAAATGTGCGATTACCAAAGATTAGTAGATTTTATTAAGGTTCGGGGAATGCACCATGTATCCTATGAAACATAGTGTTACAATGTATGTGAAAAATTACCCTTTTACATGTCTCAGATTTCATTCTTGAACGTGTTAATTAAAGACTGCAAATTTCTGATTATATAGCCTCGTGTAAAAAGTTTTATAGCAAAGCTGTTTAACATAGTATACATTTCGTTCTTTGTTACAGATCCGCTTGACGATTAATCCTGATAAAACGATCAAATTGCTACTAGCAAGTGGTGCTAGCTAACGATGCCAACGAGGTAACAATTTCTTTCACGACTACTGCAAAATTGCATGTTTCTGTCTCGTATATCAATAACGTGCACGTGTGCATTATGTTCTATCACGTGTTGGTTCTGTTACGCGAGTTCTAGTGTTTTTACTACTATTTTCTGGCTATGCCTTTACACAGCGATCATCGTGCAGTTCTCAATGAAAGCTTCCTCGTACATGTGACTTAAATACCTCGTAGCTTCCCAACGTTACTCGGAAACTTACAGTATTCATTAACAACTTTCAGAAAATGTCTAACACTTTATAGCGATTAGAATTTTCAATAAACTCACCGTTGCTAGGAACGAGTCCAATAAAACTTACTCTGTCTGCTTCTGTATTCTATTTAGTTTAAATTTCACTGCACTGAGCAAGAAATATAGTTCATTCGTATGATATAAAATTCAATAATTATCAGAACTCTGTCGTACATAATTTCACAGATATTAATCCGTGTAATACACTTAAATTTGCATACCATAAATTGTATTTATCTGGAGCACTGTGAACAGGCATAATTATTTTCAAGCTTGCACTGAACATTGATAACATACATAGTGGCTTCACGTAAATCTCGAGCCACTTCCGTGATACTTTTTTACCCCATACAGAAATTAATTTGAATGGTCATATTGAAATAAATAGGACATTAATAGAAAGCAACTTTTTAAGCATAAAAATTGCGTACAACAAGAGTCAGAAAATTTCAGAGGACATAAACACTTGGAAGTAATGTCACTTTATTTAAAATCAGTCACTCCATGGTGATCTTCGCCATTGCCTATCCATTCTGGCAAATTAAAAACTCATTTCAGGGCAAAGATAAATTCGAAGGTTTTTCAGTAAATCATCATACAACTAGTATCAGGTAAAACCTACATTCCCAACGAACTTCATCAATAGAGAGTCTTAGAAATCGCCTAGAAAGTACGGTAGTTCCGCTGGCTCGAAGATGTCGATGAGAAATTAACATTGCTGCAACGTGACGCATCGTGCATACATAATAAACAGGTTCGTGTAATGAAAATCTTTATGAGAGTTGTGGAGCAATCGTTCAAGCGTGCAATCTCTCCTGTATTCTACCTTGCTCTTCGCTTCTTCGCCTTTTCCCTTCCGTTTTCTCTCCCCTCGTTCCGTTCTTTCACTCGTAACGCTTCGCCCCTCTCGCGATGAATACAAATTTCATTTTAACTGAACGACCGTCGGCAAATAGAGAAAATCATTCAGAATGTCAGCCTTCGACTTTCACGTAGGCTTCTGCATAGTACACCGTCTCGTTACGCCAGATTTCCTGTATCAATTAGCATCGGAGTATCGGAGCTGAATTAGCCATTCGCCATTGTCATCGTTCTGGCATTCGCGATCTCACTCGCGAGAAACCTTCACGCTCCGAACGTTTCTAGCACAACGAACCTTCGGCAATCGAACGAATCGGTCGATGATACGCATTATCTGTGCTAGCTATCGTGCTCGATACGCGCGCACACTCCCATTTATGTTCGCTCTTTCACGCACACTCTTTCCACGTTTTCTTCTCTCGCCACGTGGAAGTTCAACTGATTGAAAAATCTCGGGTTGCCGCTCGCTCAATTAACACGGACACTGCACGCTTCCACCTACCAATTGTGTACTGGAAGTACACGCAGGGTTTCCTTAAAATTCTCATGCGTACCTTCGGCATGATTGAGTTTCATCGCGTGGCACACCGTGCGGCAGAAAGTTCTATCGTGTACACGAATCTTTCTCTTCGAACTAATACATAGCGAGTAATGTTTTATTGCTTCATTTGCCTGCGAATAATATAGCTTGGCATTTCAATTCGGGGTGAATTAACGTGGTAAACACCCCGTTGTTGCTACAGTTTTTCCTAACTCGCGTTGCAAGGCGAACATGGTACATAGTGTCTTGAATCAACAGAAACCTGTAAATTTATTTTCCATATAAAAACAATTTGAAGACTCGACTTATACCGTATTCAGAGTTACTAAATTCTTTTTAAACTCCTCGAACTTCAATATTAGGTGCCTTTATCGAAACAGCTTCCGCGAGAATGGCTGTTATTCGTTAATTTTTTAATGTTTTCCTATAACAAAATTACTGAGAGTTGCTGCATATATGGACTGTTAAAATAAGCGAATAGTTGTAAAAAATATACAGTAGATATTCCACAAAAAATTCCCGAAGATCGCGTTCTTTTTCGCCAGCTGACTATGTACAACCCCTTGATCCAGCTTCGCCAAAATTCGAGGCATCCAGCAATATCATTCTCATTCCACCAAAACGCCACTGTCGTCCACGCGCTGACGCTTGAGAAGGCCCTGAGGAATAGCGCTCGAGCCGATGGCGGTCGAAGCTGCCCAGCGAGGAAGCGGAAGGTGCGTCGTTTCCGTCTACCAAAACGGGCCATAAATAATCGTCGTGGTTAATTCAGGTGTGATAGGGTCGCCGGCAGATATAGATACGACGACAATTTACGGTTTTGAATTACGCTCGCCGGCGGAGCGTATCAGAAGGTGGTAGGCTACGGGGACGACACCCACGTATAAATAGTGGAAGGGAGCGTGTGGTCCTTTCGAGCTAGCAGAACCGTTGACCTATGACACGCACGCTATAAACAATCCTCTGAAGCAGTAAATGGATATGTGCTGTTATACGGCGTCGAGTTGAAAACTGACCCTGGCTGGCCTGGCCTCCGCTGCCTACCTCTCCGCCTGGTCCCTTGCGAAACGGTTATTGGATGCACGCCATGCTCCCGTGCCAACCCCGGGGCTGTTGGTAAATATTTTTTCTACCGACGAATAGATTTTCTGCGACATCGCGCGGCAGGCGAGCCGACCGCGGCCGTAACATAGAAATTGATTCCACCCCCCCCCCCCCTCTGCCGCTCACCGATGGCCCTGCTCGGACGTTTCGATAAATCTTTTCGATAAATCTCCCGAGCGTGTGTCGCGACCCTTGCGACGGTTAATTAACTCTAATCGACTGAGCTATGAGTTGAGATTTTCGCTGGCTATTTCGGTATCGGGGAGCGGACGAGGTTGTTACGATATAACAACTGCACAGTGTGCATGCAAGGGGAGCCGCGTGACACGATGTCCGTTTTCTTTTCGTCATCACTGGGTCACGCTGGAAACAACCGGAGCGATCGAATCGAATTCTTCTCGAGAGTGAATATCGATGGCTGTATTCGATGGCTCGTTTCACTTACAAAAGGGTGACACGTCGGGCTGGAACACGGATGTCGCTGCAAAGTGCGCGCCGGGTAATTTAAGCGCGCGGAGCAGGAAATTTATCGTGTTCGCGGTCGAAGATACTATTTTACGACGATTCCGCTTGCAGCGCGGCGCGGTTTGCATTATGCGTGCGTTATCGTTTCACGTTTCTGAAACGCGAACTGCTTAGTTAACTCGCGGTGTATATGGCCGAGTGAGTTACGGCGAGACCCGCGGCTTCGTTTCCTAATACACGCGATCGCAGTCGTCCCTACTATCCGCCGAGATCCACCGCACTCTTAATAACAAAAGTTTCGCCCGTGCGCGCACCCTCGCCCCCTCGCCCCGCGACCCTCGGCCCGGCCTCATCAGCGGGAAGTATCGCCTTACAGTTTACAAAGATCGCGCTTGTAAGTCGCTCCTGTAAAGCAACCGCCGCCCCCGACCGATACAGTTGTATTCGACTGGGTCCCTTCGCAGTCGCGACTTTCTTCCCGCTTCCTCGAAGACCAACATCGTTCGATCGAACGTGCCTGCCTCGGAGGAGATTGGCTCGATATCGGTCGCCGTGGCGGTAAAAAATGGTAATATCGTTGGAACTTGAGCGTTCGGTTCTCGAGTTTGTTTATACAGAGGGGCAATTTGGAGAAACTTTTTAACATTAACGGTTCGCGCTGCAAAAGAGAGAACTCGCGATCGATGGGGAATCGCGGCGTTTAATTCTCTCTTTCTCGCGTTCGTTCGAGTGTTTATCACCCGCGCTGGCGCGAAGATAATTCGCGCAGGCGACGCAGTAACGAGAACGTTCGTGCACGAAACAATGCGGCTCTATTCATGCTGGGTTATTTCCCCTCGAAACTCATGCAAGAGGCACAGCGTCACGAACTTGCGCGGTCTATTTCGTCGTCGTTCCCTCGCCTAATTAGAAAATTGCCCTCGAAGACGGAGCAGCGCCGGCGGGACGAGAAGAATCGTTTCGTAACGATCCGCCGGTCGCGGACGCGGTGTTATCGACGCGGCGATTTCGCCCGCGACAAAACTCGTCGGCCGCGCCTGAGCCCGCGGGAAGATTAAGCGGCAGGTGGCCGCGGAAATCGGTGAGACCGAAAGGAAATTAATAGTTCGTCCCGGATGTTGGTCGTTCCTACCGCAGAGCGTACCGCAAACGTTAAGCTGCAGCCTCTCGCCTTCCCGCCGAGAGAATTGAAATGCAACGTGCCCCTCTGACGTGCAGCAGCATGTGTGCGTTTATTTTCAAACTTCGTTACGCTGGGGATTACGTACGCTGGGAATGGAGGGAGGTGTAATGAATGGCTGTTCCACACAGATGATAACATTGCAGATAAACGCTTAGGAGCACCGTTATCTGTTTTCGAATTTGGAATTTCGTAGAAACTGGGCTTTACTTCGAGCTAATTTAATAGTAAAGAGGTTTGAGAGGTCGTAGCTGTCTCTTTTGGGAAATTGTCTACAGTTTTTCAAAGTAGAGAGGAAGACGATAAAAGGAACACTCTAATGTTCCATTGAAATTCATCGCGAGTAGCAGAATAAAGTATCCAAACCCGCGTGCAATCGGATTCTCGCATGGAAGAGGTAGCCACGCATCAGGAACCAAAAGTTCGCGTCGACCCGGCCGAAAACCAACCGCAGCGAGCGCAGCCCATACCGAATTCCCCTCGGCACCGTGGTCCGACGTGCACATGCATGCGTGCGTGCGTGCGACGGAGGATTCGGTCGGGATGAGTTCCTAGAAATGGCGTGCGGTATCATCCCGCTCCATCCTGCACGCGGTCGGTTGCGTAGGTGATACAGACACGCACGCCGCTACGCATCCACATCACGGATCCCCGTTTACGCGTGTTGGTGGGTGTACCGCGAGTGAGGAGAGAAAGCACCCACGAAAGTGCAAAGAAAAAAAGCAGCGCAGCCGCGAGGAGGAGGGGTTGCGGGACGGGAGGCTGACAGAGAAGGGAGGAGAGCGAGGAACATCGACGACAGAGTTGGCAACACAGGTAAAAGAGCCCACCAGGTAGGTTCTGCCGTCAGTGGCGATGCAGGCGATGCGAACGAGAGGAAGGACTCTGGGAACGACGTAGCGAAGGTGGATGAGGAGGTCGGAGGAGGCCGAAGGAGAACACTGGCTGAGGAGGTGGCGGCGGAGGAGGAAGGCGAGCAGCCTGCCAGGGAGGCTCGGGAGGGAGGGGGCGAGTAGAAGGGCAGCAATCTCGCGGTAATCTAATTTCAGCGTGCGGAGGGTTCTAGGAACGCGGCGTGACATTAGCGAACCACCTTCAGCATCGTCCGTTCGTACGAGCGTCCTCTTCCATCCCGCCTCGTCCCCGATCCTCTCATCCTGCTCCGTCCACCACCGGCAACCTCTGTCCTCTCTTATTCCACCTACCGCACTGCCATCCAAACCCCCCCTCCTTCACCCGTTTCTCCTCTAACTCCTGTGCTCTTACGCCGAGGGAGGCTATCTCCTCGTCTAGTTACCGACGCCGAATAAAGTGGTTCGACGTTTACGTCGACCCGGGCTAACGGGTAATCCCCTGCCCGCCACCGTCGCCTCTCGTCCCGCCGCTCCTCAGCTTCCTCCATCGGCGACGATTTTCCGTCGCGCGTATCCGCGAGACGAGAGCCCTGGTGCAACGTGGCCGCGGCTCCCCGGCGGAATTCACACCGTCGTCGAACAGGTGCGCGCATTGGCGCCCATTTCAGCATCCAGGAACACCAAGGTTGCGTCAGATGCCACGGAGATTATGGACTGGCTGGTAAACTGCTTCCTGAGTGGGGTCTTTTCGGTCGCGAGTGCCGAGTTTCGGATGAAAGATCGCTTGGCTCTTCGGTGAGGATCGAAATTAAGATTCGTCCTTTTAATCTTAATCGAATTAATCGAACTCAAAAAAAGAAAATCATCTGAATCAAACGTGGATCGACGAAATCAACGGTCCAAGTCTATTTTAGGAAAATGGCTCGGGAAACTGGCCCACACTCGAGACTTCTTCGGACGTCATCAGCCACTACCCTTGCACGTGAACCTAGCCAAAATGGCGACTACTGCTTCCCCTCAACCGAGACCAGCGTAATTCTTCTTCGATATTTCAGCCACTTAGTTTCTCAGACGTCTTCGACCCAATCACACATGAACGCACGTCGATCCGGCGATACCTGAATGTAATGAAAACCCTCGTAACTTCACTTCCGAGTAGAAATCACCGAGCTCGCCCTCGGAGAGTGGTCCGAATGTCCGGTGCGCAAGCGAGCATGGGCAAATCGTTTCCCCGGAATCATTAATTCGTCGCAATCGACCAGAAGAGATTAGTTCTGGGAACACGGTGGACGTCGTGGCGCGCAAGCTTCGTCAGGCTCCTAGCAGCCGGCCGAGTTGCGTAACCCGGATAAACGTCTGGCCAAAAAGAAGGAGCGGAGCGAGGACGGGAGAGAGGAGGAAGACGGACGGTGGGCAAAAGCGCAGGGAAAGAAAGGGGGAGGCTTGACGGAGGGAAGCAAAGGATGGCTCGTCTCTGAGGATTATTAATGCAGAGTTAAAGGGGTTGAGGGGAGGGGAGGAGGAGGAGGAGGAGTACGCGACTTATCGTTAGGAGCCGCGTGTCTCTTCGATGCCTCGGCCGTTTCTGCCGTGCCGGAGGTTCACGATTCTCGCGTGACCCGTGAACTCTCGCACGTAACGAGATCTCTACCCTGGCGACCAACACCAGCGTTCACCAACGGGGGCGTTCATACACGCGAGATCGTACTACGGTGCCTTGCAGTGCCGTACCGAGGCGCCCTCGGTGCCCACTACACACGGACTCGTTCCATGGAAGCACGCCTCCGGCCCTAATAAATTACCCCTCTTACGTATATACCTCCCTCGCCCTCTTTCTTTCTCTCTCTCTCTTTCTCTCTTTCTCTCGCCTCCTCCTTGGACCTCAGCCCGACCATTTGAACTCCTGCGCCACGGCGTACCCGCGAAAGGCCCTCCGCCTTGGTCTGCCTACCTAACGTGCACCGACATGTATGTATGCAACCGACGCCGCCGATTGAATTGCTGCGACGATACGTGTGCGTTCCGTCTCTCTGCTCTTCTTCAGCATTGTCCGTCTTGGTTTTATTCGCGGCTTCTTGTTATCCGCTCTGCACCATCCCTCGGGGTGAAAAGTGCTTGGGGGGACTTTTCGTTGGGGGTTCTTGTTGACTGGAGCGTGCATTTAATAATTTGTATTAGGTTTTACAGCGATGCATGTAGGTTTTTCTGTGATGTTGTATTATAGTTCGATGGGAGAGGGTGGGATACTTTGTTTATTGGGTGATAGAAGGAGCGATGTGTCAAGGGTTAGAAGAAGGAAGGAACGCGACTGGGGAGAGGGATGGCAGATGTAACTCGAAAGGAAACTTGAGAATAGTGGCCACGTAGAATTGCGTTCCCCTTTAAATGACGTTTTTACGGTTGTCCCAAATTGAGGGCAATTTCTTTTCAAGGATACCACTTGATTCCATTTCTCTTCTTCTCTTCAGCTACATCTTCTTCCTCGTTTTACGGTGTTACCTATCCAGCAAGTGGTTTCCCAGCTGTTTATTTCGCTTCTAGCCCCCGTGTATCCAGCGCACAGCAAGTGCGTCTCCCTTAAGACGTATGCACTCCATGCATTCTCGTCCCCTCTCACCCGCTTTCGCTTCATAGTTTTTCTATCTCTCATATTTCTGCCGTTGCTCCGTTTCATTTTCCCTCCGTCGCGTCCCCGTTTGTTTCCTTTATCTACGCGTCTGGGTATCACGGAGCCAAGTGTATTTTCTTCTGGCAAACGTTGCTGATATTTTTGAAACAAGCGCCTTGCCAAAAATCGTTAAACGCGGGAGCCTAGCCGAATTGAATGTCGTCGCGATGGTATTTCATGTATGAATAAGTTCACGACGAAAGCTGACATTCGGGAATTAGTAAAAATTTAAAAGAACGAGGAAACGCAAAACGTATAATACCGAAGTGTTCTTGCAGTCGCATAAGTCTGGACAAATTCTCCGGCATTCGTGCTTGAAAATTCACGATATTACGAACGTAAGTTTGATACTGCATTTAATAATAATAGATCGAGACTGAATGCCGACGGAAAATAGAATTACGTTAACGATGCAGGGTGAATAGCGAGCAGACGGCGGCTACGCAAATTTAAGGATGTTCTTACTTTGACGGCGATCGAGTTATTTAAGAAAAAAAGCAAGTCAGGCCTTTATTAAATTCGAAACGAGAGAGTTCATCGAATCGGTGCTCAGGCTCGTTAACCATCGCGAATGGCAACCGGTAGTTCCTTGCGGGACCGAGTTTACTCAAGTGTCCCTTGTCCTAGAAACGTTCTTAGCAGGGGATTCAAACTTTTCAGTCGCGGCCTTCTTCGGTTGACTTATAATAAGCTGATCGCACGTTCCAGTTTTCCGAGTGCAACGAACACATTTTTCCTCTTCTCGTTTCAAAGCAACTTCGCTGTCCAGCGAATCAATACGTGCTCTCCTAACTTCGATTGTCTTATCAGCTCCGCTCGTTAAAGTTCTTCTTGCGAATTCCATGGCACATTTTCGAATAGTTACGAGAACATTACCTTTCGATAGGTTTGATAACAGTACGAACTGTATTCCTTTATACTTTCTCGAGTTTTACTATACTTCCTTTGCAGGTAGTTGACCACAATTTTGACAACTACTTAAATTAACGATTACAGAAAATAACGTGTAATCAACTACACAATTACATTTTAATCGTAATTTGTAATTAGATTACATTTCGCCAAACTCTGCACAGAATCCTGTAATTCGTTAAAAATGCCACGTCTGTCCACGACAGTCACTTTCTACTTGCTTCAGCAGTTCCTCCTAATATCACAGAATTATAACACTATGAAAAGCCTGAGCTACAATACAAATTAAGTACAACATAGGTACTTTATAATATCACAACACTATTTTAATTGTCAAAGAAGCAAATTAGCCAGGATCGTCATCGGAACCAAAAATCCCTAATTCTAACAAAATTACCATTTCTACTTGCACTAACGAACAGTATTCCTTTATACTTTCTCGAGTTTTACTATACTTCCGTCGCAGGTATTTGACCACAATTTTGACAACTACTTAAATTAACGATTACAGAAGATAACGTGTAATCAACTACACAATTACATTTTAATCGTAATTTGTAATTAGATTAAATTTTGCCAAACTCTGCACAGAACCCTGTAATTCGTTAAAAATGCCACGTCCGCCCACGACAGTCACTTTCTACTTACTTCAGCAGTTCCTCCTAATATCACAGAATTATATCACTATGAAAAGCCTTTTTTAATATCACAACACTATTTTAATTGTCAAAGAAGTAAATTAGCCAGGATCGTCATTGGAACCAACAATCCCTAATCTTAACAAAATTTCCATTCCTACTTGCACTAACCAAGTATTCCCATTCATTCTACGTTCATCAGTTCTACTGTCCCTGCTTTTCCCATCTACATTAAATCAATCCATGTCCTTCCCAATGCTCTCCGTCTAATTGACACGTCTCTGACGAGCTCGGCACACATTTTGACAAACTGCTGCGTAATGCAACGTTCCATAAGCGAACTGGACATGTTCGAAACGAGCCTGGGCTCCTTTCTGCGGCCAGCAGAAACTTCCCCGACGCGTCTTTGACCAAAAAAGACGTTCGAACGAAACAATTCGAACTGTTCGGTATCAGCGGCGCGTTAAATCATGGATGACCCGGCTCACGCTGAATTGATTTCCATTCTCGGGATTTTATCGGGCGCAGGGTTCGAGGCAGATCCTCCAGCCCGTGGTGCGCGAACGTTGTGCACCGCGGTACGCTGCATCGAGGAATACGTGTATATAAATGAGACATGTATATCGACGCCATTGTTCTAAAGTCGTGACAGCGTCGGGTCAGGAACGCGTGTTGGCTCTGGCTGTTCGAGGGCCCAGAAGGCTCCTCTTTCGCATTAGCATACCCCCGTCGGCGTCCTACCTCCATGACTCTCCTTTCTCTCTATCGGCAACTTAATCTCCCGCGATAAGATTCGGATACCTAACAATAAGAACGCCTGCCCCCCGTGGAAATCGAATTTTCACTGCCCCCCATTTTCCTTTCGAGCTCCTCTTCCAAACCCGCTTGAGAATTTGGCATTCTCTGCGACTTGCAGATTAATTTCACCAAATCATTCAGGTGTTCGTTACATTTATCCTAAAATAACATTCTACTTTTGTCACCAGTGTCTTCTAGTAACTAGGTCTCCTAGAAACACCACAATAGAGCTGCGTTTCAATGATTTTAATTTTCTACAGCTTCTGATATGCGTAGGTACTCTTTGAAACCTCTGTTTCTCATAGAAAAATAAGGTAAGAATTGTTGAATTCTTTTCCAGGAAACAGGAAGAGACAGGAAAGACCTAGGAGAACCAGGAAGGGACAGGGAGGTCGGGAGAGGCACAAAAAGGTAGGGAAAAAGAAAAAGAATTACGGTAAGGCAGGGAGAGTGGTAGAGAGGCGGGGTGAGCTAAGAAAGGGTCACGGGGTTGGGAGAGACGAGAACAGAGGAAAAGCAGGGGCCACAAAGAGGCAAGGAGAGATGAAAGAAACAAGCAGGGACAGGGGAAGCTAGGGTGGTTGAGAAAGATAGGGTGAGGCAGGGAGATATGAGGACAGCCACCGGGGAGGCAGAAAATTCTTCGCATCGTGTATTAAAAATACTACGTGTACTTGGTAATAATGATACAAACATCATGCTCCTATTATCTTTGCCGATTGCACGAAGTAATTGAAATATTATGTGAGCTACTAGTTCTCCCTTTCAAGAATAAGCGGAGTGCGCGAAAATTGTTGTAGCTACTTAAAAAAATCAGTTAACTTACTCAGCGTAAAGTACCAGGCGGATTCATAGGGTAAACGAGGAAATTGGATTACCAGCGGGGCTAGTGTTCAATTTATTTCATCGTCGTTTACCCCCCGACAAGTGGAAAAGTGGCTCGCCGACAGTTTCGAACTTTGTAGATAAAGAAAATTCGCTTCCCTCGTAAACTCGCGGCTGTTCGCAGCAGTATTCCCGGCAACTGTTTCTCGAGTGGGCAAACACGCTTGCATTTTTGACGTTATAAAGAAAAAATAAACTTTCCCCTCGAATGCCTAGTAGAACGCCCATTTCATGCTCGGACGATCGGCTACGAGCGATCAAAAGTCGATCGGTGATATTTACGTGGATGGATCACTCGTTTCACATTCCAAACTCTAAATATTGAGTGATTCAAAGTATTTTGTCCATAATCACCCTTTTGACTCCATATTATTAAATATTTCATAAAACAGACTATTTTTTTCTGCAAAGGAAACTAGAAATACTTATCAAATGATTTTCCACAGACTCCTATTACAAAAACTTTAGAACTCTATTCAGAATTGTAGAATCTAAGTCTTTTACATTCAATACAAATAGTATTGAAACTCTGAAAACTCTTTGATAAAGTACCCAAATTTGGACAGCGAATACAACAATGAAAAGTGTTCTTTTGTCAAGAAAAAGTAGCCTTCGTTTCAATCCAAAATGTGCATATTCGATAATGTTAAAAGTTTGATGAAGATGGACCTAATCAATTATTCACTGTGTGTTTTGAAGTTGGGCTACAACGCTGCCATTTCTAAAATGGCGTTTACGGGGGTAACACGAGAGGGGTGGTTTCTGCGTTGCACCATGCCACATCGGAACTCCGGCTGAAACTCGGTGGAAACGAAAGGGAAGCCATAGACCGCGCGGGAACACTATACTCCGCCTTCCCCTATCGATAATGCGCGCAACACATCGCCAACCGCATGCAACTTTTACTTTTGCATGCTGTTCTTTCTGCAGGTGCATCAGTCCGCGGCTTCGTTCTCTCGTCTCTTTTCACGGGGACCCTGCTGCTACATTGTAAACTTTTCCTTGCATCATCGACAGCGATTCTCAAATGAATTATTTAGGGTCTCACTTCAAGTCCCTGTTGATCTACTTTTCTTGGTCGTCGGTTCTTCCAAAGATGAATTCTTTTCGATAACAACGTACGGAAATAAGCATAGAATGTTTTATTTTCTACTATGGGACTGAGTGTAGAGCTCTGAAGCCTTAAAATTAATCAGAAGGTAGCGTTAAGTAGTTTTAAAGAACTCTTTAAACCCTTTCGCTGCGTATTTAAATTTTCGAACAATTCTTGAAAAGTGTCAATTTTACATCAATAAAAAAAGTTCTTAATTTCCAACTTTTTTTAGAATACAAAAAAAGTTTTTT
Organism: Andrena hattorfiana; assembly: GCA_944738655.2. Lineage (NCBI taxonomy): Eukaryota > Metazoa > Arthropoda > Insecta > Hymenoptera > Andrenidae > Andrena > Andrena hattorfiana. Next base: position 2,383,812 of record OX122894.2, read on the forward strand.
TTCAAAATAATACATTTTTTCAATGCGTGGACTATAGTCGAATACCGCAGCGAAAGGGTTAACGAGTGGCGAGGTTGATAGTAATCTGGTGATTCAGCCAGTATTTGTAAAGTACCTACTTCATTTTATTGAGTATCGTCATTATCAAAACCCCATATTTAATACTTAATACACATTTATCATAGAAACCACCCTCTCCCCTCACCACCTTGATCTCTATTATATACCACCATGAAGTCTATTAAAAAAAATCTACGCCACAAATCAGCCAACTTTATTTCACTTCTCTTACACAGAAAATAATCCAGGGCTCTGAATTTATATGGGAAGAAGATGCCACTAAAATTTTTCGGCACCCCCCGTAGCACTCTCCGAACGGAAGCTCGCAGATCGAGCGTGATTTATCACTGGAAGTTGGCGAAAACTTTCTAATTTGTCCTTGATCGTCGCGGGGGCGGCCGAGATTCGCGTAGCCGCGTTCCCGTTCACGATCCATCTTCGTCGTGTTAGTCGATGCGGGCAACGGGGTGCGGCGGGGCTGGGCGAGATAATGCCCGAATTTCGTGCAGTCGAGCCGAGAGCGTGGCGAACGGCGGCCCACGAGGCATCGGTGTCGTAGATAAGCGGAATCTCGGCAGGTTGTATTATCGAGGAGACGATACGGTGAAACAGAGAGAAAGGGTGGCGGCGGAAGGGCGAAAAAGAGGGTAGGTCGGCGGGGGTGGGACCGAGGTGGAAGTGCAATTTTGCAGCGTAAACCTTGGCGCGCTGCCAGGATCGTGTATCACTCTGCATCGGAATTCGTTGTTCCGCGTCTCGTTACCAGTCAGAGTTTTCTGCCCGCCGCGCCAAAGTTTTATCCCTCGTCGTCGGCAATTTAGCTGTAAAAGGTCGGGAAAGACGTCCGGAAAAATATTTTTTCCCCTCCCCCCGCCTGGTTCCCGCGAGTCGCGACCCGGCTCTGTTCGATATCGCGTTTCCCTCGGCGTTCTTGAAATACCGCTGGAAAGAAACAGGGTCGTCCGAGCCGGGGCGCCGTTCCATCGATTCAAGCTCGCGCGATTTTTACTTCGACGAAGTTCTCCCTGCTCGGCGTTGAAGCGGAGCGCGGGGGGTAGGAGGAGCACGGCGAACACGTGACGGAAAGATTTTTCGTTCCGCGTTCTTTGCAACGGCGGTGGGGAGAACGCATTGATCTGTGGACGAACTTGTGCTCGAGTCATTTCCCTGCGTACACTGTTCCCAGTCACAGTCAGCCAGCAGTGTTTGCAGTCCCCCGCGATACAGAATCTACCAAAGTTCTATCTCACCACTTTGCGCAGCCATCGTTCTAATATGCAGCTCTTTATGTCGCGGCAAGATTCTATTGTCCCATATCCGCGGAAGCAGAAAGCAGCACAAAAGGACTCTTCGCACTCATTACGCCTGTAAATTACATCTTTTCTACATTTTCTGGTGCAGCACGGTCAGCGAGCTCCACCGTTTCATTTCTGAACGTATGCGAGAGATATGAATTAGTAGCCATTGCAAATAACTTCTACAAAGGCCTTCCATGTCCCTTTCGAACTCGCAGGAACAATGCCCCGGTTTTATCTAACAGACCCGGAGAAACACTTAAGGATCTTCCCCTGGTAACCTTCCTAAACTCTGTGCTTCTTGGAACGCATGAAAAATGGTTAACGGCAGCCGGCAGCCATGGCCAACGGGAGTTCCCCGCGGTCTCCCCCATCCCTCCGTGCGATATAATAATGGGGCCAACGTGACCTACCCCAATGGAACACGCGGTGTCTGCTAAGAGGGTAAATACGATGGGGGTAGAACGTAGACGCGGCGGCGGGAGGGGCGAAGGGACGAAGGGGGATCCCCATCCAAGGCAACGAGTCGAGAGGGTCGTAAAACCCCCTACACATCGACTGACTCGTCCTACCGCCCTACCAGACAACCCTAACCTGCCTCACGTCTGACTGACGTTGGGCGGTTTGAAAGGGGGACCACGTGGAGGGCGACGGGGAAGGGGATCGAGGCAGCAACAAAACGTCACCCCTCGTGCCACAGAGACACACTTTTACCGCGGCCCAACCCCTGATTCCCGCTTCGTAACCCCTTCAGTCCCACCGCCTTTAACAAGCAGCCACGTTACTTGCTCATTGTTAAGAGTCAACGGCCAACTCCGTGCTTCTCGACCTTTGTGCGTCCACCCCTCCCGCGAACCCTCTCCCCCACCCACCGTTCTCCTTTCTTCCTCTCCGTTTCTTTACGCCTTTCTGATTCCGCGTGCGTGCCTTTTCGCTAAGGTGGCCGCACGTCTGTCGCCATTAATGGAAACGGCACGAACGCCAGCTGACAAGCGCTGACCTTTTGCCGCGAACCACCGCGCCGCGATTCGCGGAAATCGCCTGATGGCTTCGTCGCCGGTCGCCGAAATGGTAATCGGCTCGTTACGTCTGTTTCTTCGTTGCGTCTCGCTCACCCTCGAACGGGATTTAATAGACCGCTGTGGCGGTTTTCATGGATCGATGGAGGCTGTGTTGGAATTCACGTGCTCCCGAAGAAACTGGTGACGGGAGATCGCGAGGTTTCTTATCGGTCTCATCGTCGTGGAAGACAATTATGGTAAATGGTGATTCTTAGATCCACGGGAGGAATAAATTCTGGGTGTTTGTCGCCGGTTGGGTGGCTAGAGTAGAATGAATCGCCTGTTTCGAAGCGCTTCGAAGATCCCATCGCTAGTTGCTTGATCGTGCCTTCTACGATTCTTTAGTTCATCGCTATCGCTCCTGTTAGAAAACTTGTGCGAACTTTCAATTGCATGCGATTCCCAGGAATTCTTCAGCCCCTCGCAATTCAACTAATTGCAGTTTCCTTGCGCCGCGACACTTTCCCCAATTTCAAAGGAAAACTACTAGGTATCGTTCTATAAATCAAATACTAATCGCTTCTATCCACAAAGGAAGCAGTCGCGACTTCGCCATGGAATCTCATCAAATTCCAAGTCTTTTCACACGACTGACTCCCTAGAAATCAGATACCACGGTAACTTATTCTACAAAACGCATTTACCTCGACAACGGTCAACACGCAAAGAGCATATCCATTCAGCCAACATGTTATCACGCTCTTAACAAACCCTCCCACTGAAAAACCTGCAAGAATCCCCGGCGTCAGCCCAGTAACTCGAATCGGAGTCGCGCAAGTTCTCAGGCCCGAGTGCACCAGTACGTTACTCTCATTCGAGAGGATCCGCGCGTCTCTACGTAACATCCCCGCTGGTACACCGAGGCGTGCTATCATCGCGCTGAAAGCCGTCAGTCGTGTTCGAAATCAGCTTCGTCGGACGCCGGGCGAAGTTTCCCCCGCGTCGCGAAGTAGAAACTCAGGCAAGTTCGTCGAACGAACGGGCGAGCGAGCCGGCGGAAGGAGGTCACGACAGCGCTTTAACCCTTTCGAAGCCATCCTAGGCGATAGGAGCGTCTTGACCCGTCCTATCTCCACTTTGCCGTGCCCTATCCTCCGCGGCGCAGCGTGACGTAATTCCAGCACGAACCTAGAGGTTCGACCTATGAGACCTACGAGACGGATGCACGCGCTGGCTCGCTCCCGTGTACGTGCCCGTACGTGTGCCTTCTATATGACCACCTCTCCCCGTGCCTGTCTCCTACGTGTGTCTCTGGGATATCGTGCACCCACGTGTCACGTACACATCCATGGACCACGCATCCAACGTTCCAAGAGGCTCGAGTACACACTCGGGCGATCAGCGGAGAGGGGCACCGGGGGGGGGTTGGGGGTAGGGCAGAGCGAGATAGGAGGAAGAAGGAGGTTAGGGGAGAGGACAGCCGCTTGGCGTGAGCTGGATCGTCGCTCTAGCCGTCAATACACTTTGCCGAAGGTAGAGGAGCGTTCCATCGAGTTGGTTCCTGGCTCCTGCGGAGGATCCTGCGGCCAAGAGAGTCTCATATCCTACGGGCCTCTGGGCATTCAGCGCACCCAGAACACCCCCCCCAGAACCCTCGCCCCTCCTTGCCGTGCTTGCTCATCCAGTAACGTCACTAACGACGACGGACATATTGGTATCGCTTCTAGGTACCCTTAAGGAGAGCCGCATTTCACGCTGCCACACGAATTCGAGGGATCCCTACCCCTACCCTCTCCGCCGTAAAGCACCTCGCCTCTCTACGTCCACGGATTCAAAGGTACGATCACGGGGGACGCGGGGCAACGCTGGTCGCCTCCTGCACGTCTCCGTGCGTTTAATGGCTGTTTAGGATCTGAATATATTAAATCTCTCCGTGTCGCTATGATGTTGTATCATTAGCTTTGCGAAGGGGACTTTCTGGTACGCGTGTCCTTGGTGTTGGTTGTGGTTGGAATTAGAGATTGTATTTGTAAATTGTTTTAAAATGGTAGTCGAGTTTAACGAGGGCGAAGGGGGTGGATGATTATAAAATAATTAATTTAAAATGTTGAGTCGAATTTGAGAAACCAGGGTTTTGGTTTTTGTGACTCGAAGGAAATAAGTTTGGTTTTTATATCGTAGAATTCTTATTTGTATTTGATTCTTTGAATTATAGCTCTGGATTAAATATAAAACTTGTTGTAGGTAAAAGCGATGGGAAATCTTTGTACCAAAGCATCGAAATTCTCATCGAGATTATCGATCAACTTTCCTCCCCAATTTTGATCAAAAGTTTTTTGCGACAAATGGAATTTTGCAAAGAATTGATTTCCGATACAGCGACGCGCGTCAAGAGCGATGATACCCTCGTCAAAGTTATCCATTTAATATCTCTTTTACGGATATTCGATTGAAACTTTCCCCGACTACGTACACTCGCGGTGCACCCCTTGTCGCGCCCCTCTTCATCCCCCCTCGCGCACTGTATCGGCCGCGGCAGTTACCGGTACACTTGCACCTCAAGAAAGTTTCTTCGGTGTTCTGCATAAACATTACGAGCAAAAGTGAAAGTAGCAACGTCACTAAAGGAAAGTTTCGCCGCGAGGTAGGACAGTAGTACTTGCACCCTCGATATCGTTTCAAATTCACCGCACAAAGGGTTTCCTTTCGCCTATTAACTACACTCTACACAGTAATTACAATTACCATTAAAATAGTACCTTTAATTCCTCTTTATTTTCTACCTTCACATCTCGATTAAAATTCATACAAACTCCGCGGAAAGCTTCCGAGCAATGTTAACGTTGAGAATATTCGGTAAAATTACAACTGCCCCATTGAGTCGAAGCTCGAGTACTATTTTAACTCGTTAGCCAATCGACTCGTCAGAGTTTAAAAAGCACGCGAGGGTGTCCACTGTTCGGAGCACGAGCGCGGCCAAATCGTGCGTCGAGATCAACTCGAGAGTTCCACTTATTTCCAACTGCTCTCCACGGAAAGCCGGCGTCGCCCAGTTCGTAGCATTTACCCGAGGAAAGATCTCCAACGTTTTTCACCCCGCTCATCTTCCTAATCTTCTCGGAGAAGGTCGGTCGGTCCCAGGGAGCCGTCGATACCCGCGGCCCGCCGATGGAATCTGCAATCCGGCATCGGCGAGCCGGAGCGGGGGTGGTTCGAGTAGCACGGGGGGGGGGAGGGAAGGGGTGGCGTTCGCAACGGGAGCTGACTGCAGTTTTTCCACGGTGAGAAATAGGGTCTTGGGGTGTGTAAACCCGGTTACTTATGGAGGCCATTCCGGTCTGTGGGCTCGCCGGCCTCCGGCTGAGGGGTTTTAAGGACTTAGCCCGACATTAGCGTCCCTGGTGGGTGAGCTAGGAGGTGGTGGAGGTGGACGTGGATGCGAAGGTAGCCGAAGAGGAAGGTGAAGTTAGTTTGTGCGGCGTGAAAGAGAGACAGAGGGAGGAAAGAAGGATGTACAGAGAGGGGGATAGAGAGAGAGCGAGTGAGAGGGAGAAGGTAGAGTATAAAGGAAGGTAGAGTATGTGTAGGAGATATAGAAAAGAGGAAGACAGGGAAGGGACCAGGAAAAGAGGAAGATAGAGAGACAGAGAGGGCTGCAGGGAGGTAAGCTCTGGATAGGGTTGCTAGGACTGAGAGTAAGGGTGGATAGTCGGTGGCCAGGGAATCCTCGGGGGTGGAAGAGAATCGCCGGGGCAGGGGATGGGTCGGAGGCAGGAGGTGGGGGTTGGATGTGCGGCGATTTGGTTTCCAATCATGGGACGACGGGACGCGCCTCTATCGAGCGAGCAGAGGCCCGGCCATCCTACCCCATCCTCTCCTTCAGCTTGGAGCCATGTCGGTGCTGGTGGTGCTAGTGCAAACCAACCCAACCCAACCGAACGGACTCTCTCTCCTTCGCCTGCACCTCCGCGTCTCAACCAACCGCCCTTCTCCCTCCTCCTCCACCTCCACCTTCTCCTCCTTCTCCAGTTCCTCCTCCACCTCTTCCTGCTTCTCATCCTCTGGCTCCTTTGCCACCCTCGGCTTGCCACCCACTGCTACCTACCGCCGTACTCTCTTCCTCCTCCACCCACTGCTTCTCGTCCTCGTGCCTCCGTCCTTCGCCCCCCCCCCCTCCCCCATCCGCCCAACCCCCCTGCTACAACCTTCTCAACCAGTGCAGACACACTTACACGCACTCAGAACTTCGTTGTCTGTCGCCCAGTCCTCCTCCTCCTCCTCCTCCTCTTCCTTCTCGGTGTCCCTCACGATTCCCGCGGCGCATCTCGATCTAGGCCAATTCCGAAAAATCTTAATGTCTCGCGACCGTTTACCACCGCGACCCCTATCCCTCTGAGCGCTCCGCGGATTTTCGTGCTGCTTGGGGATTCCGCGCTCCCGAATCTCAGGCTCCTTGATTGGCTCGAATTAGGTTTCGCGTATCTGCTTGGCATTACCGCGATTCGACCAATTATTTATCGGCTTCTCCGGATTAGCGCTCTTCAAATTTCTTCACATGGTCGAGATTATTCGGAACCGATTGTAGTAAATTAACCCTGTAGAAGTAACTTCTCTTCGTGTCCTTCTTTCGGCGCCTTGAAAAGAGATATTTAGAGATACCTGATAAAACATAAATTGCAAACTTAATTGTTATCTATTCCCCTGGGTGTAGAATTCATACAATTATCTGAATTCTACTAACAAGAGCCTAGCAATCCTTCGCATCTATCAGGAGCTGTATGAAATCGAATTATTTTTAACACTCGCGTATAAATAGAGTAGTAAATGGTAATGAGATTTACATAGTTCAGCTTGGACAGCGGGAGTGCAATAAATTTCCAACCCCGGGACTGCACATAGTTGAATAAGAACGGAGCATTTCCATTTGTGGCGTTAGGCATCCCGTTTGGGGGGAGAAGGCTCGCGCAATTATACACTCCACGTTTTCTAAAATTATTAACCGCGACACCAGAGACGGCAAGCATTTTGCCCGTAAACATATCGCTCCTAATACCATAACCTTGTTTGCGCTGGGTGACAATGCGATTAGAACGAGAATGGGAAGGGAGAGATGCGCGATACCGTGGCAGAGTAGCCTCGGGTCGTCTAGACGTGTTGCGTAGGTGTGACGTATAATGACGTGAAACGTGATTAGTAACTTCTAAAACGTCGTAGACATTGTTTGCTAACTTCCGTTTACGAGCAACTTTTAAGGCAGTCGCATAGGAGCCGATTACTATGGTCTGTGTCTTAACGTCTGATACCACTTCTCGCTCAGAGCCGTCGTATGAACAACTGTCTGGGAATCTTTACAGCCATTCGCTGTTATTAGGTTGGTGAAATATAAAATTTCCGATCGCGGATAGGATAAAAGATTCTTTGTTTATGGTGGGGATACAATGACAATTGCTAACACTGTTTTACGAATCGAGAAATGTCGCTGATAATCCAAAAAATAAATTAAATAAAATAGTTAAAAAGCACAAAATGTTTTCACCAACCTAATATATTACTATGTCCATTAGGGTGACAGTTAACGTTTGCATTTACTACATTTATTATTGGAGTTATTTATAAGAGTCTGAAACTCTGATGTTTAAGAATTCTAGAATTGGAGAACTCAAAGATTTCCTTGTTTAAATAGTTAAAAATTCACACAATCAAAAATCAATTCAAGTAATCTTGTATGAAATTATTTCTATGATTAATTAAAATAATCTATATATTACTAGACAGACCAGTCAGTGTAGAATTATTATAAAAATAATTGTATACAGAATGTAAAGTATTTCCACACATACACTCGCTCGTTCACTGTTTAATTTTGTCAGCCCACAAACAAGCGCAAGGCGAAACATCGATTTCTTTCCAAGTGTATCCTGTGTACTCTGTTGCGGTCTTAAAACTCCGTTGTTTCCAAGGGTAGTGAAGTGGTAGTGGACCCCAAAGTGGCTTACATCCATCTTTCGCGGTTTAACGCGGAACACCCGACTTTCAACCCCCCGTCTTGCCTCGTCAGGAATGTTTAATTAACGCACTTCGAACCCCTTTTTCTAGACCTCCATTGCTGACATTTTTCTGCCGCGAACACCGCGGATCTTGCCATCAGAGACCATCCAACTTCCTTAATCGCTTGCTGGGTGACTGGCTTCTCGAGCTGTTATCAGCATGCGCGAAGTACAAAGTTTCGCGGTGAAAGTTGCTGCTAAAAAAAAACTCGCTCTGCTTCAGAATACACTTTTCATCCCCTGCATATTACATGCGTGGGTGAAAATTTATAGTAGCTCGCATTCACGCATTCGTCATGTTTTTAAATGGTCTCGCGTAAAACGTTTTTTTGGCCATATAAACAAGGTAGATACAATTAAATTTACATGGCCACGTTTTTATTTATTTCCAACATATCGAGAAATACGGCGGGGAATGTGATAATTTACATGAAAAGTATGGTGGTGAACGGATACAGTTAAACATACTGCACGAATAATATTAATCAACGTTATATTCGTGGAATTATTTGTGTTATTGGAAAGCATCGAAAAGAATTATCGATCATTGCTTTTCCTGCAACGTTTCAACCCTTAGCCCATCGTCGATCTAATGTATTCTTGCGCCGTCGTTATTAACGATGACCTAAGGAGAAAGCGTGCGCGCATCGTTGCTTCTGGACAAGATGCTCCTAGAGAGCTCTCATCCCCTATTGACATCCCGGTACAACCACCCTGCATTATCGGCAATTCCACTGACCTAAGGAGGAGTCCTTTCCCGAGAGCAAGATGCTCTGAGAACGCGTAGGGGTTGAGCATCTGCTCGAATCACCAATATTGATACTGTCGTTACGATGTCACGGAAGAAGACACCCTGTGACGTTAAACTCCCCGGTAAAAATGCATTCTCCTTTAATGATACCTGCCTTCCCCTAACCAAAGAGTACTTGGAAATAAAAGGGCAGGCTTTCAGTTCGTAAACGAAGCGTCCCGTCGTTTGTAGAAATTAGTGCGAGTAAATAACGAGAGTGTTGAAATACAAACTATGTTTAGGGATAAGTGTTTGCTGTATTCTTTCATTATTTCCGTGCACGTGCATTTAAATTTGTGATATCCTTATTTTAGTAGCGATTAAAGCTGCATAGCTGCGATGCTGTGCTTATCGTCTGAATTATTGCGACAATTTAAGTTTTAAATTTCCATGTACGTAGTCAGCGTGTGGAGAACCATTTAGGGATTAACTCTATAATATTCCATTACTTTTACCGAGGACAGTGTTGCATTTGTGGAATAATTCGTAGCAGAAGAGAGTGCCGCGATTGCTATCCACAACCCGAAAGCTTTCGTCATGTAGAATCGAAAGTTATCACGTTTATTTTATAAAGTAGACAGAGGTATCTTCATGAGTAGCTTGAAAGTTCGTAATTTCGAGCTACCTCTTAAAAGAAACGATCACAAAATCGTCTCTGGGCTGAAGCTCAGATACTTGTAGTCTAAGAAAGCTAGTTTCACCCTACACGTAACTTTTAATACACCTTCTAAACCGTTTTCTAAGAGTCACAAAATACAGCTGAGGGTATGCCAAAGTATAACACAATAAAAAATTCAAAATATTCATCTAATCATGCGACGCAAACAAGCCCGGTGCATTCGTCCCACGATCAATTTCTGCAGAAAGATACTAAACGACTCCATCGATCGAGCAAAGTGGTTTCTAATGTCCAAATTCGTAAGACTATCCTTAACCACTCGATGCGTCAATTGTCATAGAATACTATATGACTGGAATTTTTTTCCTGAAAATGAATGCAAAATCTCATACTCAGGCCGGAGACCTCATCAATCGCGTGCAAACTATGAACGCAGCAATATCGGGCCTGAAAAACGTCGTTGCTCATTTGGAGCGCGGCACGAACCCAGCCGCGTGCCCTTAACAACAGTCCTGGAAGCGGAAGCGCCGAGGAGGAAGAAGCACGTCGCGGTTGATAGGCAAGACGCCTCCAGAGTGCGTAGGGGTTGAGCACCCGTTTGATGCCCTACATAGCGGAGAGTCTCGGCGACCGGAGAGGGTGGCGGTCGGGATGGTCTGGGCAGGGACGAAAGTGGCGCGAGGGTGGTAGAAGGTGGGCTCCGAGGAAGGAGGAAGACGAGGATCGAGGGTGGCGGAGACGGAGGCAGGTAGAAAGAGGTGGAGGACGGTGGGGCTCTTTGGGTCTCTGAAAATGCAGCGTAATTTGTCTTTGTCTGGCGGGGGCGAGCGCGCAGTAACGGTGAGAAGGGCGGCCTGAGGAGCAGGAGGAGGAGGAGGATGAGGGCGAGGAGGGGGGGGGGGGGTGGCGGTGGGCGAAGGGCGGCAGGGGAGAAGGTGGTTGGGGTGGTTGGGTGACGGAGTTTGGTGGCGGGAAGAGCGGAAAAGGGGTTGAGGTAGAGAGTGATGGTGAGGGCTCAGAAGGGGCAAGAGAAAGAGAAAGAGAAAGAGGGAAAGGTAGAGAGAAGTAGCGGAATAGAAAGAGAGAGAAGGAAACAGATTCCGTGCTTGACCCGCCTGGGATCGATGCGTTCGTCTGCCAGAACGCCGAGACGCCCGCGTCCTTCCTTCCTTCCTTCCTTCTCTCTGCTCTTCTCTTCTCTTCGGCTACTCCGTTCCTACCTATCTTACCCGTTCCACCGTCTCTCTTTCTGCCCGGCTTCGTCCTCCGTGCTTTCATTCGTGCTGCTGACGCTGATGCTGATGCTTCTGCTAGCTACCGTCGTCGGAGCTGCTAACCTCCCCCCGTTCCTCCTCCGCCGCCCCCTCGTCCTCGCCCGCCCACCCCACGCCGCTCCACCTCCTCTTTCGCCTCTTCCCTTTTCGAAAAGCAGCGTCGTTGGCCGTCGGCGCAACGCACACGCCGTTAACCGCACTGCACAACGCGTGCAATCCGCCTCATCACCCACCAACCCCGCCGCCCACTCTCGGCGTCCTCTCGCCTCTGACTCACGTATCTGCCTTTCGCCCTCTCCGTCCCACCCCGTCGCCTCTTCGACCCTCTTCCACCAGTCACGACACACACGTACACACCGGTTGCCCAAACACGTGCTCGTACCCGCGGACATAGTACGCGCACACGCTCGCCAAAGCACGCACGTAGTTGCACTTGTGCGCACAGAGTCACTCACACGCACACACAGACACGTGCGTCCTCTCTTTCCTCCTCCACCTTCACCTCCTCCAACGTCGTCCCTTTTCCGCTTCCACTCGCGCTCCCTTGCTCCCTTCGCTCACGCAAACCCAGGACCTACGGACCTAGGAACCGCACCCCGAATATCGAGCCGCTCTCTCTCTCCAACGTCGCCAAATGCTTTTCGGGAATGCGGCCCGTCCGATATCTCTCTGCCTCGTCGCGGCCCCGGCCACGCTCCCCTGCTTGCGAGGCCGCATTTTCAGAAGCCGCCTCGTACCCCCGAGTGCAGATTCGTGGCTTTGCACCCACGCGAAACACACCAATGCCAAATTGATCTGGCTGCAATTAATTTCCATACCCCTTTCGGCCTGTCTTTCCGCTGAGTGTCTTCGTTTTTCGACCACCCTGTCCATCCCCTCTCCCGTAAAGAGAGGGTGCGCGGATACGCGTGGGCGGTGGGGGTGAGATTGATAGTTTCATTGGGAGAACGAACGAAGATACGCTCCCCACCGAAATTGATGATTTAACGTCGAAGACGCTTCGGTCGCGATTCCTGAAAACGCTCGATGATTTAATGGAGCCGATTGGGGCAATTGATTGGGGGGCGCGTTCTATTTCGATGGAGAGAGCAATGGAGCGTTGCTCCAGGCTGGAGGGTGGTAACGAAAATAGGATGGGCTGGGGTGACTTTTAACTGTTCGAAATTAAAGAGTTTTGGATGAGGAAGTAGAAGAGATGGTCTTGGATTTCTTACACACAAATAAATATCTTCCGAATTTTACAATTCATACAACTACCCCTTATGATATTAATTCGTCTCAAAGACAGTAACACAAGAAAGATCTTCGAAATAAATTTTCAAATGTCAGCAATACCAAAACTTCCATAATTTAACAAAACTGGCTCGCATCTCTCTGTTCATACAATTTGTAAAAATTGAATTCAACAAACATTTATTAAGATTGCAAGCTAACCATACTCAGGTTCCACCCTTCTCCCTCGCACCCCACCTTATCCAAAACTCACCACCCATGCATTTCCTCCCTCAAGAAAAATAGAGCTAATCGTGGCCAAGTGTCGCGATCTCGAGCTGCTAAGCGTTTATAATAAATCACCGGAATGAAAACTCCCCGACTCAGCGGTTCCTACCCGTCGAGTTTCCAAAGTGGAGCGCTGAAAGATTCATTGGAATAAACAGAGCGCGCACTCGTTTGGAAAAGAGCGAGCGGGCGGCGTGGGACGGGGGGATGGAACGTCAGCGTCGTCGTTGACGTAACTTGGCGAAATACGTAATTAAATAGCGAGTCGATCCGCTCCATCGTCGAGTATCCCGCGGGGTACATTCCGATTTCTGCATTCTCCGCGTCCGCGTCACCGCCGCCCCACCTCCGGCCCCCTCCTCCTCCTCCATTACCCCCGGGCTCGCGTTGCATATTTCAGCCATCCGATTTCCAGCCCTGTCACCGTTTCGCCCCGTTTTATCTCGCCGATAATTGTATTTCCGTTCAGCACCGGTGATCAGACCACCGGCGCGCGGTCAACGTGTGGACCGATATATTTATAATCGAACGCTCCGGGGGTAAACGTAATGTAAAATAATCCGCGTCGGGAGAGGCCGTATCTCCTTTTTTTTTCTGTCGATAGTCGCTGGTCGTTGGCGGTTATTTTCGACGGTACGGAAGAGCTGTTTCTCTTGCGCCGGGGGTGGAGCGTGCCGCCAGCGAAATTTCTCTTTTATTCAAACGGACGTATATTTGGAGGGCATCGAAATGTGTTAGGCATAGATTTTTCGTATTTATTGATTTGTGATTTGAGGGGGGAGAGGATTTTTTTAAGTTTGTTGAGTGAGGAGACTTTGCTGGGATTAATCGCGAAGTAGTTAATAAATTGAAGAGTATTTTAAACTAGAAGAAGTAGAATAATTCTTGCAGCGAAGCACTCGGGATTTAATCTTGGGGGAGCCGAGTCGAACGGGTGAAAATATTTTTAATGCAAAGTCAATAAAATTCTTTAGGTGATTATGAAACATTATTTAAAGAATAAAATACAGTTTTCTTTTCTTTTTACAAACCCCTTCTTTGGGGTGTGCCAGGGCCTCTTGCCTCCCCCCTTCCTCTGATTGCGCTACTGAATTCTTCCATTCATTTCTTATACATATCCTTTCATATTATTTCTTGTACACATTTAGCCCGGGATCAGAGTATGTGACAGTTCGTTTGAATTAAATTTTACTGACATCAAAATATCTGATTATGCGGAAGCGTGTTCTTAATTGAATCCAGGAAAACGATTTACCGTTGCATGTTAATTCGAATGCTTTTTTGAAGAATTAACGAACAGTTTAAACTGTATGCAGCTCAGCTTAAATTAAACGAAAAGTGACGTGTCGCGGGTCAGCCGAATCAGTTTCCAATACCCATGCATGTCTAAGCGATTTAGCTTTTTCTCCCATGACGGATGCCAGCCGCGCGCTTCAAATAGACACGCTTAACAACGGTGTTAATTTTTTGGATTTTTTAATACGCCTGAACGTACAAGGAAGACTTGATCCATGACCGATATCCTAGCGAATAGAATTCCAACATGAATTCAGCTCCCACACTGGACCTTCATCTTTTTTAATTAGCCCAGCTTCCAAGCTTTAATATAATCAATACTAATGGAACTACCCGTCGCAACGTCTGCTTCTCATTTTCTTCGAAATGAAGCTTTGCTTAAAAACCCAATCTTCTAATAAAACTGTAGCCAACAGTAGCACGCCCACGTTCAAACATCAGATAAGAGAAATGATCAAGTAGATCCACTTACGAGTCACCTTACCTCCACTTTCCATTCCACTTCTGCTTCTTAACGTTCAGCGAATTTCCAGCGATTAATCGGCCTTCGATAATTTTCCAATTTCGAGTCACCGCGACAGAGCAGCGGTGCAGCTTTTTCCCCGCTCGCCGGGCTAGCAGGAAGAGGATCGCGAGGGGCATCGTATCACCGACACTCGAATCGCGGATATACGAGGTCGATAACTCTTTTTTTACCCCCGCGATCGAGAGAACCGCCCGGCGGAAACGCAATCGAGCCGCCTTTCGATTCACTTAACGGACGGCATTAACTCACGTAACGTATTATGTCGGGATGTAAATATACAGTAAAGTATCTTTACGAGCATTCTCTACAAGTTCTCCCTTATCCGGGCGATAAAATTTACAGCGTCTGGCAGCGGTTCACCGCCACACAGGCCGGCACGCCGCCCCGTGCACGCGTCTGCACACAATTCCGCCCATTGCAGCCCCGCGACTTCGCCCTGCCGTTGTTTTTTAAACCTTTTCGCGCGGATGACACGCGTCAGCCGACGACGCGCGCGCAACGTCACCGTGTCACCGCGATTTCCGCGTCCCTTTTCATTTTCAGACCTATTCGTTCCGTGGGCTTGATGTTCGGTTACCACTAAAGTGCGTCTGCCAGGGGAAATTGCAGAAGCCGCGGCTACGATCGTCTTTGAACGTGATATCCCACGGTGACGTTGCGCTTCAGGACGGGAGGGTGGGAAAATTATTTTGGGTGCTTTTGGTAAGTGCATTTCAACGATGTTATTTATTAAGAATACTTTTTGTGGAATACAATTAGTTATGGAAGATGAAAAGGGTTAAACTCCTGCATTTAAACTATATCTTAATTCAACATCGAGGTCTCAATCAACTTTATAAAAATGATCTCTCCAAAGATATTACGCTGCTATCCCTAAGGTAATTTAATCTAGCAATTTTTAATAAACTGTCTTTTAAATAAAAAATAATTGGATACATTTTTTAAAGTTTAATCAATTTAAGCAGGGTAACCACCATTCTACGATGGTTGAGAAGAAGGTGAAGAGGGTGCAAGATTTATGACACAACAAAGATCGAAATTTTATCAGATTGCCTGTTTCTCTGGTTATTGTCAAATTGTGTAGGCTCGACTGTGCAGATGATAATTTAGAGGAAAAGTTCAGAAATAGCGGTATTTAATAAGGCAGCTAGTTTCCTGAGATTCTTTCGTCGTTATTTTATTATACATGCTGTACATAAGTGAGTAAAACATTGCGGTAGACATTTGAGTATCCCACGTTTCTTAACTGCATACTCTACATTTGTTGAGTATTCCGAATGTCGAGGCAAACCTCTTTGCCCCTCTGAAGTCGAATACGACTGCGAGCAGTCAGTATCGCGTTGACGGTGATAGTGAGAAGAAGTCTCGAAGAAAATGTCTTGCGTCACGTTCGCGCCACAGCAAGGTAAGTGTTACACTTTGAATACCATAATATTCTACTCGTGTTCGTGGGTGCAAGCAAACGTGCTGTTGTGATTTAAGTGCTCCACATCGAAAATCGGACTTCTAAACTTCAGTTATCCTTCACAGCATCCCGATTAAACATTATTGGATTAAATTCCCATTAATTTTGTCGTTCGGGATTAAGCGATATAGCGTTTGGGAGAAAGGAAATTCGGAAAATCGAGCACCACCGTTGCAAGTAAGAGGAATTGTCGACTAAAGGGAACAGGGTGGACGCTGTCGAGGCAGGGGGGCGAGCAGAGGGGCAGGCATCGCGTTATTAGATACCAGATCTCTCTTCGAGCGTGCTCCCAAGCAAAACGCGCCGCCAGCAGAACGGAGCGGGCTAAGTTCCGGGAAGAAGCGCGAGTTCCGGCTACGCACGCTGTGTTCAGCACGGTATAACGTGTACAGATACGGGGGCCGTGCAGTACCTGGGGATAGGCTCAGGTTGGCCCGCTGACGACAAATGTAAAGCTGCGTCCCAGCAGCCGGATTTGCGCCCAGGAATGCTGCAACAGCTTCAGCATCTACTTCGTCGACTTCCCCGCGTGTAGCCACGCAAAGAGACTTCTGGGCACTGTCTGCTAATGTCGCAAACTTCATAAATACAACGCGAAGGTATACAGCTGGGCTCGCGTCCTTGTACGTGCAATTACACGAGAAGGTTAATTTCCGCGGAAGATTTTAGTTCTCTTACAGAATCGTTTCAATTCTAATTCTACAAAACAGCTTCAATCTTGTATTTCTAAAGAATAACACAACTCGATTCACCCTTCAACTTAAAGTAGTCTTACAATAATCTTCCCCGTTCGTGGTAATCCCTTTTCTTCTTCCCCTTCTATATTTCATATTAAAAATTCGGTAGAAACGGGTCACGCAGATAAAGTAGAAGCTCCTGCACCCATAACGCCGTTATCACCCGAATTTTTTGAAGCACACTAGAGCTCCAGGTGATCACTTATCCCACTAAATACATATCCCCAACCGTCGAACATATACAACGCGCGAAAACGACATTGCTCGTGGTAGGAGCTGATACTTTCGCGCCATTATTTTCGACCCCCTTCCTCCCCTCGGCAATAGAGGCGGGTGACGCTGCAGATTATCTCGGTCCCACGGAGCGCAGCCGCATTTTCGTAAGATCCCCTCCTCTCGTGCAATCTATCTGTTCCATCTATCCTTTCCTTTTTTCCTGCTAAAGCAAACGGACGCCGTTGGAACGGCACGTTCCCAGACTGCCGTCTCGACTACGCAGAGACGCAACGGCGCCACGGCGGAGACGCACTCCTTCGATCGGATTCCTCGTCTCCACTTACGTTGCAGGAATTCCACCTCCTCGTTCCAGCGTCACCAGCCCTGGCCCCGCTTGCTTTCGGGGAAGGCGAGGCTGAAATTCACTGGTCGAGCGGCCCAGAAAATGCATCGCTGGCTTAATTGCCGTTTCGGAGCGAATTCATCCGACGTTCCTTCGGGGTACCTAATCGGGGAAAGATTTCTTCCCCTACCCACCTCTGCTTCCCTTGCTTTTTTCCTTTCTCCTCGCTTTTTACGCTACTCGGGGCGAACTTACTAAATCAAGGGGAATAGTTGGACGGGAATTCGCGTACGTTCTTCTGTTTTCTTATTTGCTGTAGCTACACTTCTTTTCGGGCGAACTTTGGAAGGGTTTGAAGAAGGATATGGAAGTATCTATTATTTGTCGATGTGTAGAATTTGGTAGATTTGCCTCTGGTTCCTTTTCTTCTCAGGTGAGATGGCCTACTTGTATACAAATTACTATACTATACTAAGGGTTTAAATAAATAAATATATCAATTTGAAGCGACGGAGTGTTCCAGAGAATACTGTTGAGCCTCCAGTTTTGCTGTTTAAAAAGAAGTTCCATGACATAATGCAATCGCTCAAATCTTCCGCATTCCAACCACACACGTTCGAACTGCGAACAACGTTACACCCCGCGCATGGTATTCGCTGCACCGTGTAAAAAATCACCGCCACCGCCGAAATTCGCCAGTAAATCCGCCGAAAATTCTGCTACCGACTCCTGGAAGGTCGCAATTCCGAAATGAATGCAGCGAGCGCGCAGATGCTGGCCCCGAATCGGCCAGCCAGGCTCGTAAATCGCGGCCGAGCCCCGACAGGCCACCGTGAGCGGGAAAATCGGGGCTAGGCTCGTTCTTAGGATTCTGCGATCGAGATAATATCGAGCATTCAGGACGCGGATTTCCCAGAGGAAGGAGCGCGTTGAGCGCTAAAAGGTACGCGCCGATCGGTCCATAGATTCGACGTCTCCTCCCCGGAGTATTCGGGAAATCTGGCCAGCCGAATGGAAGTGGTGGCTTGGAGCGGCCGGAGGAGAAAGCGGGCGAAGCAGGGAGAGAAAGGAAGGACGGAAAGGCGCGGGAAAGAACGGCGGGAACAATGAACAGTGACGGAATGGGAGGGCAGAGACGGAGTCAAGAGAAAAGATGCTCGTGGAACAAAGGATCGGGGGATAGGTTCGGGAACGGAGAACACGCGGGTGGGGCTAGGAGGGAGAGGGAGTGGAAGAAGGCAGGAAAGCAAAGCGAGAGACCGACGGGAAAGAAAAGAGGCGAGGACGAAGGGGAGATCGGTACCGAGAGTCCGAAAGGAATTAGATTTGCTCGGTGCTAGCCAAGCGCGACGAACAGAATGCAACGCGATCCGCTGGTAATTCGAAACGCGTTCCTCGGAAACACGGAGAATTATTCCTTTGCCGCTGTTCCTGCTATTGCCACCGATGCTCCCGTTGCTCTTTCTGGCTCCTGCTTGGTCTCTCCCCCGACGGTGCTTCTCTGCGTTGTTCTACCGCGAGGATGCACCGGGGGAACGATAGACCGACTCGTTTATCGATTATACGTCGATGCTGGCTATTTTTCTGAGTCACGCTTCAGAGCATAGACACTTCGCTCGTGCACGTATTAGCGACTGGTTGGATGATTTAAGATGCTGGTCCTTTTTATGGTTTTTTATCTGGGGGGGGGGGGTGCATATTCGAATGAATATTTAGAAAAGGGATTTTACAGAGGTCTGAGAACTCGCCGACAACGATTGCCGCTTTGGTCTTATCAAGGATTCTACAAAATGAATTTTGTCTTCTACAATTGCTGCGAGCCGCAGATTTTGTCCCCGGAAGAACTAAATTCCCCTCCCGACGAATAGGATCGCCACGTTCTTGCATTACGTCCCCATTTATCGTCCCGATTGTGTTATTTTCCGCGGCGATCGCGGTGCACTCCTCAAACAACGTAATTCATTTCACGCATCAATTACACGTACAACAAACAGATTCCTTGATAGATGGTAATTGCAATATTGATTTACAATCCCGCGAATATCGGAAGGTCGTGGAATAAATACTCGCCGACGAATCGCTGACGTCACTAATAATCCTACCTTCGCGATTCATAACTCTCCATCGCGAAAACCTAATGGGTATAATTACATTCAAATAACTCTACTTGGTATGCTATTAAATTCATTGCGCCATCTACTAGCGGCGCGTGTAGTAGGTATTCAGTTTAGAATTGAATCTTTCGCATCATCCTTCTATCGAATTACTTTAGAATTCAGATAAAGGCAAAGTTTCGCGATTGTGTATCGAACCATAGTAAGTGTTCTAAATTTCAATAAACAGCAAAAGGATGGTTTATTGCTGCGATTGGAGGTATTGTAATTAGTGGCCGTTAACACCATTCTCATGAGTAAATGCTTATGCTGTTACAGATCACCAAGGCGACAGGAAATGGACTTTAAACGCGATAAACGTCCTGTGTGCAGGCCCCTGATTTGCAAGCCATTCTGGCTGCATCGACGCCTTTGTACCGCAGTTCCACGTGCATTGGCTCAGGATCTACGCACGTAAGTGGGCTCGATAATGTCTAATTAGTCGATAAAATTAAGCCTGTCCGTTCGATCGTAAATAAAATGGCTGAAGCGTGAGACCTGCTGTCCGCCTCTATCGTCAAGCCTGAACGGATTCATCGCTTTGGTAAACTGTCCGCTCCCTTTTATCACTTTAGCAGTTTTAATTAATTCTGCTGCGACAATCGAGTCTGTTCTTCATCCTTCCGTGGCTTTTAACTGTGAAAGGCCACTATACTTCATTTATCCCATCGTTTTTCTAATACTTTGCGCAGACGATTTTGACTTCCTGGTGTGAAGAATGCACATGGTAAAGATTCCACAGAGTGAGCTTAGTTAACTACTCTTAGTTAAAAATACACGTTATTGACACATACAGGATATTCTATAAAGAAATTTGATGAATTTTCAAACCCACAGGTCAAATAATCTCTGAATCTGATAAATTCGACATCCGCACGATTATATACTTCTCCACATTAATTTACGTAGAAAAATAAATATAATTTAAGAAGAAAACATGAAAGCATAGGAATAAACTTTACCCAAAAAGGAGCAACAGCTTCTTAAGAGTAGCTTTCTAAGCCATTCGGGGACAAATCCCCTTCTTGACAAAATTCCCTCACCCTTAGAAAAGTGAAAAAGGTGTTGCTCTACTCAAGTTGAACACATCCGCTGAACAATAGAAACCGTTTCCAGGTAGCGCGATACCAAAATTACGCGCTTACGTAAACGCGAAGTTCCGCGAAGCCAGTAAGAACGCGGACTTAATTAGCGCGAAGAGTAACTTCGCGTCGGACTTTATTACCGGCGTGAACTTGAGAAATACGTAACGGGACGCGATTCGAACGATAGCAGAGACTCGTTCGCGGCGAAACAGGTTTGACTCCGTTCGAAAAGACCGTCGCCCCCTGCGCGGCCGATTAAGTAATTACCACAAATTGGCCCCCGACATTTAGCCGGGCCTAATATTAATCGCTAATTAGCAGTCTACCGCGGCTTAATATTAATCGGCAATTAATCGATCGTCCCCGCATTCGCTCTGTTAATATCTGCCCATTTATCTTAACGATTCCGATCTCTGGCACCGTCGGCAGCAGCTCGCTTTTGCCCCACGCGCCGATTAAAATCTCGCTGCTGAAGAATCCCGCGACTGATTCTCTATACGAACGCTGTTATACACGCCGGCGGCTGTCATCGACGAGTGGTAACTTGATCAGTAAATTTGTTCCTCGTGCTAAGTGCTCTCGGCTAATTCCATCCTGTTTCATTCCCCTTCTTCGTCATCCCCTTTTTAAACAGAACCTGTGAATAACGTACGAGCAAGCCCAACAAGTTCCTCTTTTAATTGGTGCACTCAAAGGTGCAGGTAAATTAAAGCTTGAGTTTCTCTGAGCGGAATAACAATTTTATAATATGGTTTTCAAATGGAAACAAATATTCCGGGCTGCGTTTCAGAAGCAGATACAAATTCTGCATCTCGATTCATCCGACGCAGAATGATCATCAGAGTGCCTATAACACAGACCGAACGGAAATTATTCAATTTCTACGGCGCTACTCGCAAACGTAATCGCTCGATCATCGAAAGAGCTCGATTTCATCAGCCCATGTAACCGAGGCAGCGCCGCGGAAACGCGTGTAGCCAATCAATCAACAGCGCAGCGGACTATCTCCAAGCAATCGTCAACTTTCCGTCCCGAAAATGTTGGGGACAAGGGCAACGAGCGAGCGTCCCAATGCAGCATCCCCACACGCGTGCCAGTTAAATGGAACAGCGTGCGGTATCTCGCGATCCAGCCGGTGCACCCACATTTTGTGTATTTTTACGTGTCGCGTCGCCCTCTGTCTCTTCGGCGCGGCCGTCTCGCCCTGGCGCCCTCTCTCGCTCTTTCTTTCCCTCTGTCTCTCCCCCAGCCGCTGCCCAATGTGTGTCAGGTAATTGGGTGTGAAATGAAATCTAACGAAAACCCTTTTAGGCGTGTGCACAGTCGCTCGCTTGTGGACAGAGTAGCCCGGCCCATCCTCCTACGCCTTTCAACCCCCCGCCAACCCTCCCCCTCTGTTCAGCTTGGAAACGGGCACTCCGCTTTTTCGCCTCCATCCTTCTCGCGTGTCACTAGCCTGTGTGTGTGTGTGTGTGTGTCTGTATCGGTATCACAGGCCAGGCGCGCGTATCGTATCGTATCGTGTGAGAGGTGGTTCACGATCAAATAGTTTCCATTTTTTGTCAGCGCCATCAGCCGTCCTTTCTCGTCTGCATGCCACAGCGACACGGGGATATTACGGGACGATGGTTAAACTCCTCGTTCACGCTCCCCACCCACACACCCTCTGCTCTTTTGTTCTTTGTTGCCTTCCTTTCGCTGCGCCTAGCCGGGCTTTCCCTATTCGCGTGATAGAAACCATTTTCACCGACGGTCGATTTTGGGCCTCCTCATCTGGGATCGGCTAGCTTGTTTGCTTTATCAAGAAAGGAGCTGGTTACTCTTGTCGCTGCTGCTTCTTCTCTCCAGTTTAACTTGCTTCCCTCTGTTTTTCCCGCGGAACGAACAATTATGACGGGGCTGAAGTACTATTGATTGCGGAAGAGGCGAAGACGGTCTGATCCGCGACGAGGACGTTCTACTTCGGCCTGAGCGCGATGTGGCAATTGCTTCGGTGCTCGATCGTCGTTCTTCTTTATTTTTCGGGTTTCCTGCTATTGTTGGCTGCTGTTGTCCAGTTGTAAATGCTAGGTGGGTTTGTTGTACGCTCTGGTGTAAGGGGATTGTGTGATTGTAAGAAAGTGTTGGAGTTCTGAAGAGGTAGGGAGTCGATCGATTTGGAAAACGATTTGTATTTATTATAAAACATATTTCGATAATATATTATTGAATGATTTATAGTAGGGAAAGTTTCTCGCAAGGCAGAAGAAAGAAATAATATTAAATCAATCTCCTTAGCTGTGCACGCGCGCCACAAAGCAAAAGAAACTTTTTTAAAAAGCCTCTTTACTGATCCATTTGGAGCATCATATATAATGCATATTTTTGACTAAACAAACAAGCTTTTTCAAGCTTATGATGTTAATAAACTTCATGCCAAAGAACAAGTCTCAGTTTCAATTTGTTTCTTTGTAATGAATTTCATCAGAAATGCTTCATTTTAGACAGGAACGATTACCTAGTACCCTTAAGGGAAATCTCCCTAGAAATAGTACACTCATATCCCTTCAATAAGGCAACATACACTAGTCTATTTATATAAAACAAAATATATCTCCTTCCCTGTCCTGATTTGGAACTTAGTAAACAATGGATTGTAATTATCATTTAAGTATCTCTCTTATAATCGGTGTACATCTGCATGCGAAACAAATGCCTGAATAATATAATCGTTTCATGGCACCATTATATTCTTCAGCTGTAGTTTTTATCTGGGTGAAGTAGTGGGACAATAACAACGTTTTCTTTCAGTGATAAAACCGAGAGTTTGATATCGAATACTATATATATATATATATATAATTAGTACTTCTTATTCCAGCATACACAAACGCTAATTCCAAAGCACTGTTCCTGGTGAATTAAAAGTTTTTACAAAATATCTTTATCGGCATTAGAAAGTACGTATCTGGAACAAATTTTTTTCCCAAATATCGTGTAACAATGTTGATTATTATAGCCACAGTAGCCGATAAAGTTAGAGTTATCTATGCGCCCAGCGTGAAAAACGTTGTTTCGAGAAAAACGCGTTTAAAGTTTTAAAATGAGCTCCGATTACCTGCGAACGACCGATTTCGAGCGTTGTACTACCTGCACTAAACCATGTATAACTCCGTCATTTCTTCGAATTTTACTTTAATACATTAATAAAATTCACACAAAAATGAAGAAAATACACACAAAATAAAATTGATTTTATCAAACCATTAAGGTTTCCGTTAAGCACGAAACAAGAATCCCTCGGATCCATGCTACAAATTTCTAAAATAGTAGCAACAAATCATTCTCCTTTAAACATAGTCCTAGACAAGCTCCCCAGAAAATCGAACGAGATTAAAAGTTTGACTTCAATTATCCGGTATCTTTCACGCTACCGCAGGCACATTTCGCCAGTGATACCGAAACGACGAGCCCGAGAAATTTCAGAAACGATTACGCCAGAAGCTTTTAGCAGCATTGTTCGAAAGGCACGCGCTGATGTTTATACGTGTCCTGTTTTACGCGTCCGCGGGGGAGAAGCTCGTAAAAGTTTTCTGGGAGATGCACCGTCAATATGCTTAACCATTTTTCGGGGAATCTCCGCTAAGCTCCTTAGTATACCGTGATACACGTGGACCGCGTAAAATGCAAAAAGCTCGGCTCAGCCGAGCCCGTTATTATTATTACGTTAACCGACCGAGGCTAGATTGCATTTTCCGCTCGTGCATCGTGCGGCTACATACTCGAGGCACCACGATAATTTTTGGGCCGCACATCGTGGAGCCAGCTGCAAAAAGCTTGGTCTTCGGATTTCAAACTCACTCTTGGTTGTTTCTGAAACACACTGATTCTGACGTATTATGAAACAATCTGGACTTTCTCTTCCGAACTTAACCAGCTCCGGAGATTGAAAGAAACCTCGCAATGCAACATCTATCAAATAAAAGACGAGGTATTACTCCAGACAAATCTGAACCGAACGGAGAACAAAGTACTTTCCCGCGCAGAATACATAAAAATGTCGGGGAAAAAGCAACGCTGCCACCACCGACAGATAGAAGATATACGTGTAATCAAAGACGTTTATGATTCGAACGCGCGCGCTGGCAAGCGATGCGTGTTAATTAGCACGATTTTATCATCCCGAGACGACATAATAACTGAAAATCCCCAACGGGCGAGGGGGAGAGGGCACGGAGTAATTAGAAGCTCGTTAAACACCGCGAGGTATGGTCTCCTTTTGTTTTTGCAAAGCCGCATTATGCGATCGTAAGCGCATATACGTGGAAAAATTGAAAATCATTAAGCGGATTTACGAGCGCCCCTACGCCGTCAGCCGTGACGACAATCAAAAAACTTTTTTCGAGCCTGTGCTGCTACGAGGAGCGCGTCTGATCTCGGACACTGGTTAAGTGGTCTACTGCTGTAATTGCGGGCAATAAAAAACTGTGATGATTTTTGCTGCAAATACAGGACGAGCACGCTTTATGAGTGGAAGCCTGGGGATTTCTGTCGAGGGTGCCCAAATGATCGTCATTCTGCTTCTATTACCATTGAAACTCTGTAAAGTTAGATGGCTTGTGTGCGCGAAAGTGGAAAACTTCGCAGCTGATTCTAATGAAACATTTACGTCAATCATACGCGCGTAGTTATTCTTCAATTTATGTTGAAGGTACGATAAGATTGTTCCTTTCGATGAAACAAGTAGAAAGTTGAAGTTGAATGTTTTGCGAGATTGTTATATACGCAGGTTTTTAAATTAATTTTCCTTTTTGCGAATGGAATTATGTATTTGCAATGCAACCATCTCGTCGGGTGCTGGAAAACACAATTAAGAAAGTGTATACAGTGTACCTGTCGTCGATCACTTATCGGATCGGTTCTGCCGAGTTGAGATTGAATTGGATGCAAGGGGGCAATAATGATCGTGCGATAAATCCGTCAAGTTTAATGTAAGATCCAGGATCGAGAGAGATTCGAAGGAAATCTGGCGTGACCGGGCCATTTTTTCGATGAATGCAGGTGGTTTCACGCGCTGGTCATCGTGTAAAAGCGAGAAGGCCGCCATCGAGATCTTTGTTCGGTGTTAATGTATCGGTATGCGATGAAGCGTGTAAGAACAATTCAATTTCACAGAGGTATGCAATTAGAATCGAAGTCGATTACGGGAGGATTGAAAACATTCGAACGTTAAAGCCTGAATTCCGATAATAATGATGCCTTTCAACACATTCACAGTGCCCTTTAGTGTTGGATCCTGCACGTCAGAATACTCCCTACATTCCATAAATAATTTTATTTACACCGTCCTTCGGTGTCGGGCCCTGCTTATTAAAATATTACCTATGTACCATAAACAACTTTCCACTGACTGATACACGTTGCTTGCCTCTCCGTTTCAAACTACATAGGTACTTATTCCTACGACGGTTCTCCGTAAATGTTCCTCCGTCCTCCCCCGTTCTAACAAAAATATTCACGCTTCAGCATCGACGCAACGGACCACCCTGCTCGTTATCCATCCACCAACCGTATCACCGTCTCAATTACGCCAATTATAAATCGCATCGTTCATTTTTCCCCCTTATTCATCAAAATCTCTTCCGTTCGCTCTTCAATTAAGAGTCAAGCATGTGCGCCAATCCGACGTTTCACTCGACGGGCACAGACCCCGGGCAGCTTTAAAATCCGAGGAAAATTGCCGTCGCGGCGGGATTGGCCGTCGCAATTCCGCGTTTTCGAGGAATAAGACGGTGTCCTTTGTCGCCGGGCGTCGTCGTCATCTTATTGGCATCGTCGCTAATAAACTCGAAACCTGGATCGATGAACAGAAACCTTTCTCTCCCTCGTCCCATCCCCCCCTGTTTCTCTTTCCCTGGACAACTTTCCCGGCTGACAATCCGTCTGCCGCCTCGCTCCCTCTTCTTGCACCTGTTCCACGGAGAAATCACCGCCGCCCCTGATTGTGCCCGTCGTAATAACGATGGTAAAAATGAGCCACCGTGAGATCGGACGACAATGATACGCGACGAACGGCTGATAATATCCACTCTCGATTCAATCTTCCTACGCGAGAGATTATTTTTAAGGAACGGCGGCGAGAGTAACGGGGAGATGATGCAATCAGTGGTAGATGATCGATGCTTTCTCCAAAGTTGACAGAAGGGATGAAAGCCGTTTGACTGGAGGGGATGAAAGCTGGTTTTCATGGCAAGAAAGGTGGTTTTTAAGGCAGATTTCTTCTTATTTTTATTTCTAACGAACGTCGTATAATAAGGATATATTTTTTAAGAGATAGGCATTTTTATTGATAAATAAAGGAAATTTACATAAATCTTCACGAAGTAAAATTACGATTATAGTCGTCATATGTACTTCTATATCCTTCTCGTAATTTCTACGTCACATCACACCCTCAAGTGCAACATATGCACCCTCTTTATCTTCCCAGCAGAGGATAGCTCACGTGGAATGCGAATAATAGTAGTGTCTAACATAATCGGGTGCTATAAAAGGAACATGTTTTAAATGTGACAAATCATATTGCCAGATTCTCCCACACCAAAAAGCCACCATCCTCCCCACCCTAAACTCTCCAGTACACGTTCATCCAAGCCTCCAAGGATCCCTCGACGTTACCCCACCCCCACTTGAAACTGAACACACGAATGAACCCTCCACACTCGCGATTTGCACGTCGCGCCACCGCGAGGCGTCCGCGAGTCGTTATCAGCAGGCAAGCAGGGGGGCCGACGGGCGTCGGGTTTATTTAAAACGCATCAAGTCGAACGAGATTCGTTGATTGCCCCGACTTGGCGTAAGTACGTACGTCGTAAACGACGCCTATGCGCCGCGCCGTCGACGAGGACGATAAGGGTGAAAGTGGATGGGAACGGCGATATCTGTCAGACCCGTTCCTCCTGCCCGACGTCGACGTTTGACGAAGCTGATACGAAACGACCACCCCGCGGGTTTCGCGCGTATCGTCGACTCGGTCGCAAAAACTCCGCTGCATTCCGAACATGCTATAAGGGGGGTATATATATCTTTACGAGCCACCGGGACTAAGGGGGGTACGGCATTCTATCAGCAGAGGGGTGCGAAGGGAGCGTAAAAATTGCGAGCGCTGCCGTTTAATTTATTAAATTAGATATCGGCGTAATTATAACGCGGCGATAGCCGGCCCGCCTTAATGGTTTAATTTGAAAGGAACGGCGCCACGGAACACAGAGTTTCGCGGCGCTGCACGCTGACGTAATAAACGTCCTAGCAGCCGAGTTATTGGAAAATAAAGAAGCACGCGTGGACTTGTAAAGTGGCTTTTTGCTGTGCTCCGAAACGTTTCCGTGAAATTCGCGCAGCGTTTTACGCGCCCCGATAACGGGGGAACGGTGGAAATTGATAAACACCGCTCCGCGGCGAATTAGTAGTTTGTGGACGCGATAGGAGCCCCATCCGGGGGCAGCCCTACTCGTGTTTTTTAATTCATCAGCTGGCCAATTAGGAACACCTGGTCGCACCGGTCGCTCGGTCGAGATAAATCAGAGCTTTACAATGTTTCGTGTGTGCGTCTCGTCAAGATCTGGATTCGGTCGGTTGCTCTCGCGGCGCGCTGGATTTCGAGACGAGAAGGTGCGAAGATAAGTTCTTTGTGTGAAGATCGTAGGAGGGTTCGTTAATCCTTTGTGCATCGAACGATTGGTGTAATTCGTTCGTTATTGACTTCTCTGATTATGTCAATTTAGCTTCTCTTTAAGGCTGATATCTAAATGGTTGCCAAACGGTCTGCTAAATCGATCTCGATTGATTTAAATCAAAGTCAATTGCATTTCCCTGAAGCAGGTCTGCCTTTAATCCGTAGACTTCGTTAGAGTTTAATTAATAGATTGATGATTAAAGGAAGAGGTAGATTGTCACTGATAGGGGAGCTGGTACATTGCTTTGTCTATCGTTCTCTAAAATTTTATTCGCTTTAATCTGTTCAAAGAGGTTCTTATACCTACCCATGATGTGACGATGTGCATACACAAGAGTGCCGTTTGCATATTTCGTCGAGACTTTCTGCGCATAAACTACTGAGAATAGACTTCTAGTCATTAATGCAGTAAAACTTGGAGGATAAGGGACACAGACACTGAAGAAGATTTGGAACACTAAGATCCCTTAGGGAGGAACCATTATGGACCATCAAAGACAGATCACTAGAGATCACCTTCTGATCTTAAACAACGTGCAAACTGGAGTATAAAAGGTATGTGGACTAAAAAAGGTAAGAGGCCCTAAGAACCCTTAGGAGAAGACCACTAGGAACCCTCTTCTAGTCTCCAACGACGTGAAAACTGGAGCATAAAGGATATATGAGCTAAAGAAGATAAGAGAGACTAGGAATCCTTAGGGAAGACCACTAGGAACCATTAAAGACAAGACACTAGATATCACCATCTAGTCCCCAAGGAAGTAAAAACTTAAGGATAAATAGTAGAACCAAAGGAGTTATAATACCCTCAAAAAGAAACCACCAAGTACTATCGAGGAGAAACTAACTACCACCCAACTCTCGAAATTATCACCTAGTCACCACCAAAATAAATCTGCTATATAGTCATCTGCTAGTCAACTTCGAAGTAGAGCCTGCGATATAAAGAGAATAAAGACTGAAGATGCTAAGGGGCGGTTTTCGAGGGAACGCGAAGAGGCGACGGAGGCGCGAACGGGTGGGCACACGTGCTCGATGGCGGCATATGTGGCCCACTCGAGGCCACGGGATCGTAACGTCGTAACGTAATGCCGTGAACGTCTGTCTTGTAGCAACAGATGCTGCGAGCATGCATAAGCGTGAGCCACCTCGCGTACCTCCCTATCGCCACGGCGCCGTGTATACGCCGTGTTGTATCGCAACGGGGAACGGGCTTCGTACGATGGGCGTGTACGCTCGGCTACCGGTCTTGTCCGCAGGGACGGACAACCGTCTATTACCCAGGAATACAGGTGTGAGTCCACCGATCGACGATTACGTTTAATCGACCTGGCCGTTTATCATCCGCGTTAAATATTCCCTCCTTGGCCACTGCTCACCGATTGACAAACGCTGCGCTGCTGAGATTCGCGACGCTTTTTACCACTGCTGAGATCCACTTAGCTGACATAATAGTTGGGGGATGATTTCGTGCTTCGCTTCGTTCTCTTTGGTCGGAGGTAACGGGGGATGTGGCGGGGCGCTTGGTGGTATGCGATTATCAGGACGATGAGGAAATTTGAATTAATACATATGCGATATGGGTGGATGATTTTACTTATTTTGCAATGCGGTTTTGCTTTTTTGTGTGCTTCAGAAGAGTTTAGAATCGTCGATTTGAGAGGATGGATCTGTATCGAGGTGATGGAAATGTTGGGTGTAGGTAATTTGGGCGATAAAGAATTCAATTTATTGTTCAACGGAAATAATACATGATACAAGAAAATATAATCGAAAAGGCGAGAGGGAAACTGCATTTAGGAGAATAAGGAATTTAGGATCGTCTGTAGTCAGACACATTACAGAGCCAATGTGCTTGTCTCGCGCAAGCATTATTTCAACAATTCTTTCAGGAAAAAGTTATTCTCATTGTCAAGAGCTTTACAAAAATATGCTTTCAGCAAAAAATCTAATCATGGGAGCACTATTTCGTTTCAGTAAACCGCGGTTGCTCGTTGTAACCGACACACTTTGCAGCTTACTGTGGTTGAAACAGAATTCTCATTGTATTCGGTGTTCTCCCATTTAGAAGCAAGCAAAGATCTTGTACGTGTCGGGATCAAGATTTCGCTTGCAACCGTGTTGAGAGATCGCTTAAGAGGTTGAGCTGTAACGGCTAACCGAATAAGAATGGGTGGTAGCGGAATTTGTTCTCTTTGGGATTTCATTTCGCGAACAATAAAAGCTTTCCTGGAGGAGCAACGGGATTTCTCCTTTTCTTCCTTTTATTATTTGTCGCTTCACTCGTGGATATCGATCTTGCTATTCATCGGTGCGCTGCTTATATGCATAACAATGATGAAAGCTTCGTTCAAACTGATCGTCGAGCGTGAGGAATATATTTTTCCAGTCGCTTCAACGTGAATTATTTGAGAAAAATTTAGGGATTCTAGTTCAAAATTGATTTTTATGGGAAATGAAGAAACATGTATAATAGATTACCTTCACATATCATTTTCAAGTTAACAATTATTTAAAATTGCTATTGCCTCATTAATATTAATTAGTAGCAATTGCATAATGCCAAAGAATATAATATAATCGAAAATGTGTCGAAAATTTTAGAATACTTCCAAAATTCTAAAGTTCCAATTACAAATGGGAAAATTTTGAAGAGATCTTGCTACTGCATGCTTTGAAACGTTATTTTACAGCGACTGGCATTGACGTCTCGCGGAACCAAAACAGTCTGCCTTGGAAACTCTTAGTTTCAGTTTTCCGTACGACTTCCAGGCGTCAGGTATGGTCGTGTTTACAATTTGCTAAGTGAATGGGCTACGGCCATTTAATAATAACGCCCCTTTTTCTAAATGCTCGTGCCATAGAGAGTAGAGTAGTGGTTCCCAAATTTGACCAGTGGTAAAATATCTCAGTTAGTTGTTGGAATTCGACGAGTAAGGATCGACCGTTCGTAATGGTGAGTTTTGTGTTAACAAGCTCTGTATTTTTAACACTCGACGTTGATATTTAGTGGTGTGATAGCATTTAATATTCATTTATCAATATTAATCAGTATGACGCCTAATGTTTATTCCTCTAGTATTATGTAGAACTTATACAAAGTGTTAATTTGATGGGACTCATATAAACTCAACGAAAATATTCCATCATATTTTCAATATTAATCGCCATTTATTAGAAATTACTCTACACCTTCAAAAGCTAATTGACAGTCGTACATAATTAAGCATTTCGTATAATCTGCGATGGAAATTATGGAACCAGTTTGCTTTTTTAGTTCCCAAACTAACTACACGGTGTTTTCTAAATATGAAGTCAATTTTCAAAACAAAATTAACATCTCAAAGATATTTAGACTACCATTTTACATTAAACCACGTTCCCATGTACCACATACACTCTGCAGGACACATTCATAAACTTTTTGTTCAAACAACTTCTTCCTCCCTGCGCGATTCTCGAAGCAATAATCAATTTGGAGATTCCTCACAACAGAACCAATCTCTAAATCCTAATAGAAACTTCTAAACACTAATAGAAACTTTACCCACGTCCTTTGGTGCGCGCTGTTCCCAAAAAGACCTCCTCACGTATTTTCCTCCGCGAGTCACACAATTTCGCAATTTCGCAATTTTACCGCAACGTTTCGGTAAATACAAGGAACTGGGCGCACGAGAATAAAAGATCGAGCATCACAATTCCAACGAACCACATATTTCTGAAATCACTGTGCCTACGTAATGAGTAGGCAGAGGCGAGTAAAACGCGTACAGGCGGTGTGCTGTGAAGTTAATATAGTAGCATTCATCTCTTTCTCCCTCTGTCGCGGCTGCTCGTCGCTCTCCTCTTCTCCCTCTCTCACCTGGCTCACAATAAGGAAGCAGTGGCGCGGGTCGACCTTCAAAGATTGCCGGCGCTGGCCAGCTCATAATAATTATTATCGTGCGCGCGTGAACGCGGTGATCCACGCGTGTACACTAATGCACGTGCTCTTGCCATCCGCGTAGCTTCGTTTTTTATTCTTTTGACAGTGTATCGGAGGATCGATGATGAGGACACTTTCGCACGAGACACTGCCTGGTGACTGGCGTTCCAGAAATATTCACATATTTCTTAGTTCTTTCTCTATATTTTTTAAACTAAACCCATTTTTCCTAAGTGAATGTATTTGAAATAGCAGTTGTCAGTTAATGGAGCCTGTATTAAATTTGTATGCTTTAGTATCAAATCCTGATTTCTTTGAAAGATAGTCACGAGTTGGTAGAAAGTTACTGTGCTACGATCTTGCAACTTTTCGCACCATTTTTTGCAACATTCTGCTTTGCTAGAGACACCTTGTATGGCATTCTACTTCTCACATGATTGGTTATTCGTTTAATTGCCAAATAACATTTGCAACTGTCTCTGTGATATTACTAATAATATTCAGTTTAAAGCCCTGAATCTTCACAGTCCTCATGTACTTCCAAAAGTTATCACGTTACTTCTTTCCTTCTCCCTTAATTTTTTTAACCTCGTTGCTCGCCAAAAAGACGATTAAATCGAAGGGATGGAAGTGTCTACCCACGAACTATGTAAATGTTAACCGAACACAAAGTATGTGTGGATTTTTTGCGTATAAAGGCGGCCCTGTGCACCGAGCCCGGACGAGGAAAGACGGTTACGGTTCGGGACGCATCCGTCCTCGTGTGCAGATGCACGCACGCGTGCATTTGTGGGCGAGATGCAACGGTAGGCAGCGTTTGCATCATACTTTT
This sequence comes from Andrena hattorfiana, assembly GCA_944738655.2. NCBI lineage: Eukaryota > Metazoa > Arthropoda > Insecta > Hymenoptera > Andrenidae > Andrena > Andrena hattorfiana. The sequence goes on from OX122894.2 coordinate 2,416,690, forward strand.
ATCGCCTAGGTTCCGTCTTCCTCCAATTTAATAAAAATAACCGGAAGTTGTATCACACTGGTGAACTCGCTGCAAAACGCCATCGCTAACGCCAACATCCTCGACTATTCCTGTTTATCTTCGACCATGAGAATTCAGAATAAAAACTATACCGACCATATTTATCGAGTTCTGCGTCACTGAATAATTTCTACGTACTATAAAACACTGCTCGTTTCTCAAAATTTTGGTGTCAATATTCGAAAGGTTCTGAATGAAGACATTTAAACTTTGATTAGCCTCGCGAATTAAAAGATTGGATAGCATATACAGGGATGAGTGGGAAGGAAGCTTGAAATTGATATCTTTATAATTTTATGCTCATCATGTTGATATCGGTAGTTTTCTGAGGAATCCCCTCATTTCCTGCAACACAGATAGGAACATACTCCATTCACCTCAGTTTATATTACCCTCATCATCCCCCTTTAAATTTTCTTCTAATCGCCAATACACTTTCCTACCGTCGAAGCTTATAATACTCCTCTTCCTTCCAGAATTTTAACCTAAAACATCTCGATAACCCTCGAATCTCTAATTCCTTCCCCATTTCCCTACAACCCCCTCATCTAACATCACACAAAATATTACAAGCTCCTCCAGCTTCCCTCCACAATCGTCCCCTCTAAAAATTATCCGAACCCACGTTGGTTCGCCGGATGTTATCGCGATGGCGATCAAGGTCTATTCGAAATCCTAGGGAAACTCGGATCGAAACGGAGAATTTGAAAGCAGGGTAGCTCGTGCGGTTTCAAGAAGCTCGAGTCCACCGTTGGCAATTTCGTGCAGGATTTACAGACCTGGGGCCGGTATTACTTTTCGCGGAGGAAATTCCAGAGGCTAACGCCGCTCCTAACGCGCATACCATAATGATCGGCTGGCTTTTTGCTCGCCGGAGAATCTGAGTTTGTCGATGCAATACGACAACTACTGAAAGCAGGGGCCCTCTTTTCCCTGGTCGTTGCCTGTTGCTCGACCACGCTGCCGATCCTTTGGCCAACCGTTAAATCGTTTACAACCTTGTAGCTTGTAAACGAACGCTGCCGACCGAGCGCTCCTCCGAGTCCCTCCGTTCCTCGCTAATCACAGCCACCGATGCACCTTCGCGCGATTTACGAACCGGAGATCGAAATCCTGACACTCGTGCGAAACGCTGCCTCATTGTTGCTGATAGCCGTGCTCCGCGGCAAGAAAGTTTCGAGACGCTTGATCGCGCCCGTTCGACGTATTCTTCACCTTGGATTCAGCAGCTTCAGCGTTCAACTTCTGATAGCTTGAGCACGTATTTGATTTAACGAGAATTAGCACAAGCTACCGTTTGGATTTTTATTTTTTTTTCGGGGTATTTGAGAACCTTGGTATTAAGAAAGGTTTTTCAGTTTGATTGGTTGAATGAAGATACAGCACTGGAAATATTTATTGTAGGTCTTGTAGGTAGACGTAATTTGCATAGGAATATGATTGATAAAATTGCTAGTATTCGACTTATTTTGGCCAAGATAGTGAGCTACACATTTTTGCAATAGATAAATTTTCTAGTAATATTTTCCTAGCATTAATAATAAGAAAAGTAAGGGTAAGTGATAATGTTTTTATTCTAGTGATGCAATAAATATTTCCATTACTGTTTTTCCAGTTAAGAAATTAATGCTGCGAGATATAATGCGAATATAAAGCATCATTCTTTATTATCATTCTCAACACAATATTCAGAAATTTACATTGCAAAATTCGATGTTCAACGAGCCGTGAATCTTCACACGCGTTTATAGTCTCCAAAGCACAAGCTTGGGGCATGAATTCTCGTCGATTTCAAAACATCTGAAAATTTTCGTTTCCCTTTAATTACACCAAAGAATTCGAACTCCATCAAAAGCTCGATGCACCAAGCATCCTCTCGTAAATTCCACGGACAATCAAATGTATTTCTCCGAATTAATAATCTCAGCGCAATCACCTCCAATCATACGTAATAAAATCCACACATCGAATGGAATATCTTGGAAATAACAGCGGACTCGTTTCGCCGATTTAATTTCGAAAAGCACAGGCACGAATATCCTATCAGTGACTTGCGTGAAATTTAAAAGTACTATTAATTCCATTAATAAAAGGCCTGTGCTCCTCGAGTTCTATTCTCGGGGCTACCAAATGGACGAGCATTTTACCGTCTTCCTCCTCCCGTTTCGTCTTCTGCGAAAGGGAATACGTCCGCGAGTTTTTACTAACGGTTAAGTCATTTACAGGCTCGTATTCTGTAAACTGAAACGCGTTTTAAAGCCACGAGCCGTTTTCCTCGGCCCTAATGACGGGGAATGACGGCCCGTGTAATCTGTGCCCATTAAGGGGGGTCGACGGATGAAAATTGTCGTACATACGATTCAGTTATTTCACTAATTAGATAATCAGCCGGGCGGTGAATGATAAATACGAGGATTTCAGCGTAGCTGCTTCGTGGAACGAGGTGCAATCTGTTAGGCGTTCGCAGTTTACTTCCCTCGCGTCTGATGATTTTCTCGAACGATCAGGAAATGGGGACGTCCGATTTTTCTTTTAGATTCAGTTCGCAATTTCCCCGCGCACTTGGTACGTTCAACTCCGGAACCGAATATACGGGAATTGAATTTTGAAATTCGCACGTGGACGGTATTATTACTCTAGGAATTACATAGGGGTGAGGGAATTAGTGAGATAAAGATAACCACGGTGTTCTAAGGTTCTAAAATTAGTAAAAGTAACTCCTACAAACCAGATGATCTTATATTAGAAGATTTGTTAGAATATGTATCCATTTTTAGTGCCCTCTTTGTAAGTTGACAACTTCGTTCATCATTCATCCGAATGCCCACTAATTTCCATCCCCAAATCCTCTTTAAAATTTCATATTCTTCACATCCAACGGACCACCTTTCCAACAGTCACAATTTGACTTATCAAAAGCCCCACGCTGCAATCTTCCAAAGTCACGACTTCGCGTGATATAACTTATAAGTTATAACCAAGATTTCTGAGAAGGAAACGAAAATCTCCTTACCTCGGAGGGAAACGCGCCGCCGCGCGCAGCGTGCCAGCTTGTTAATAACGAAACGCGGCGCGTAAAATCAAGCATGCGGTTGTTGAACGTGCCCGAATGCCTGAAACTGCATTTAAGCGGCGCGGCGCGATGGATAATTACTTGCTCGGCTAATAGACGTTCAAATAATCGAGACTATTATAATATCCCGCGTCGGTTTGCCGGCGCGGAAGACGCGTCGCGACCGTGACTCTCTTCCACCTCGTGCACGCTCGACGCGGGGGCATTAAAACGGAAAAGCGCGGAGTCGGGTGATAATTAAGAAAGGAATACCGTTCGACAGCGCGCGAGGCTAATTAAACATGTTTCCGATCAGAGGGACGCGCTCTGAAAACGTGTAATCTTTCCTAACGAGAGACCAAAGCGCGCACGTAGCTACGTGCACGTTTACGTACAAGGTAATTGCACGCGAGCAACGGCGCAACATTGTGTACACACGTTGTTTCATTAATGCCCGTTCGCCTGTTGCATCGAGGAATAAATTTTTCGATTCTTCGAATCGACTTCCTCCCACCCGTGAACGCCAGCCGCGCGCGCGCGCTCACGTACTCCGCAGTGCGTGAGCAGCCAACTTTCCTGGAAACTACAAGATGAATGAAGAAGATACGCATCGTTCGCGAAGTACAGGAAGAGCGTAATTCCTCGGACCTAGCAACCGAGTCCTGCCATCTTCGGCTAATTCCACGCGATAAGCGAGCATCTCGGGCCGACTTCCGCCGTTATGATCGGAGATAGACGTTTCATCGATCCCTCCCGGCGTTCACCTGTTTTATAGGTTTCAAGATTTTTAGGAGATTCTTTTAGTTATCTAGTAGATCTCTGAAAAGGAAGAATCACTTCGCCCCTCTTTTTTCTCTTTAATGAACCGATTTGTGCCACTGCACTTTGAGCTGAACTACTTAAAAGAATGATAGGGTTTCGAATTAGGTGCACACTGAATCCTAAAGTCCTACGTCCAATTTGGAACGTTTCCCTCAAAACGTACAAGTAACTACGATCTCAGATTATCTTGTTTCCAAGTTGCTAAAAGACCGCAGTGCTTTTATACCAGATTTTCGTTAGAAACCGTTTCAAATACACATACTCCGGTGTATTAAAACATGGTAAGACGACGAGCCTAAAGGTGTGTATCGACTTTGCGAGGCTTGTCCTCGAGGAAGAATCGGCAGCTCGGAGTCGCGCCGAGGCGAGTGTGAGTCAAATTGTCAAAATACATAAGAAAAGTATAAGAAGAATAAGATGAGCCGAGGCGAGGCGTAGTGAGATCCTACCTTAAGTCGCTGAGAAGCCTCGACGAGCCCGAAGAAGTTGAACGCACGTATCGAAAGGTGGATCGCTTGCGTGATCGATTCCTCGGGTTTTAGCTCGGCGACAGGGGCGGGAATGCGATGCAGAGAAAGAAGAAATAATTATTCCACGACCGAGTACGCGTATCGAACGGGCTGGTGAGGTCACCGAGGCTGTTATCAGGCCGCAGGTCCAATCAATTACAATGTTGTGCATGCAGCCTGGCTGGCTGCGTCCTTGCACATCAGCGCAACTCCATCGGAAATCAATGGAATCCGCCGAAAACTACTCCGTTATTGATACGCGGCGGTTTAAATAGCACAGTCGCCCGATCCCTCGATCGCGGTTACCTTCGCGACCACCAGCAACACACCGGCAGAACTGCAAGCCTAACGAAATCCTCCGCTGTTGGAGTCGTCACGAAGGGGACAGCAAGATAAGGGATTGAAAATAGGTTTGTCCAACTGACAGGGCGACGTAGAGGCGAACAGATATCCCGTGTCTGCTTTCGCTAATTGCCTATCGATTAACTTTCCATTCGCGGATTTGCGTCAGAATACGTATGCAGTTGGGTGTATCTATAGTCGCCTGACGAGAGAATCCAAGAGATTGTCAAGGTAAAAAGGTCCTTGGGATACTTTATAATATTACGAAGATCCCTCGTGTCGATTAGGCTAACACTTAGTCACTCGGATCGCATTAATGAAATGCTGAGTAGAATTTCTGGGATATTAAGTGCTGGTTTATTCTTCAGAACGAGGAATTCCAGAGGGAGATCAGTAGAACAAAAGAATCTTGAAAGGTGGAAAGGTTGATGTTAGCAGATCATGCAAGCGAGCGGATATTCCTAAAAAATCTTTTATTTAAACCGTAACCACCGCACCGCGAGTCGCGCGTTGTACGTTCCTTGACTCGCGGGCTTTTAGAAGCGAAGAAAAGGGCCAGGGGTGGGAGGACAAAGGGGAGAAAAATAGATATTGCCAAGCGAATTTGTACCGCGCAATCGTTTCGCCGTGGAGCGATCAAAAGCGCGAAACGCCGCGCCGTTGAAAAGATCGCGGAGGGAAAAAAACAGGGCGTTTCATCCGCGACAAAAGACACTTTTCCATCCTCGCGGGCGTTTACGCGCCGGGCTTTTCGGCGCGGGAACAACGTTACGGGCGCTCCCATTGGACCGGCGATGCCTAATGCCTGGAACGCAGCTCCTTTTTTCCAGCACATAATCTAGGAAACGCCGCACGGTCCCGCGGCCCGATGGAAAAGATACACCCACGCCCGCACACATAGGCGACCGTCGTTTTTTCTCTTCGCGGCGGCGAGGCGCAACAAAAATTGCCGGTTACACGCTCTAATACGTTTTTTCGTCGTGCTCATTGGCGAGCCGCCCCCTGTCTCGCAGCAAAATTTACCAGAAAGCCATGCACCGGTCCGCGCGAATTCCTATTTCTTTTTCTTCTCCTCCTCTCCTTTTTTCTTGCCTTCCCTTCTTTTTTTCGCCCAGAAAAAAGGTGCGCGCACGCTCTGCCCCCCTCCCCCTCCCCCTACTCGCTGAAAATAATCCAAAATAAGTCGCTGGTATCGATCGGTCCGCGCAAAAAGAAGGGAAAAAGTTGGTCGGCTACCACGCGGCTGGCGTGTGTGCTGCGGGCCGGCACGCTACCGCCTTGTGACGGTAGCGCCGGTAGCGTACAGACCCCTCCTCCCCGGCCTCTGTTGGATACACACGAATGTTCGCCTGAAAACCCCTTCAGCCAGCCAACCCCCAAACCTCTACCCTTCCTCCACAGCCATCGGCCACCTCCGTGCTTTTATGTTTCGTTTATCAGGCTTAACATGCGACTTTTCCTACCTATTCGAGCGGTGTGCGCGCCGCTGCTGTTCCGCGGACCGCGATTATCGCGATCACGGGAATAGACGCCGCGGTCGATCGCGCATCCGGAAAATCGTGTCGCTGCCCGGCGATATCCGGCCACTGTAATTAAGGCCGCCACTTAGGGCGATATTTTGCAGATTTTGCGAGCCAGGCGGAGGGCTGCGCCAGGCCGCTGGACGTAGGCCATTCGGACGAGATTAGGTGTGGGAGGTTCGAATCGATTTCTTGGAAAGGCTAAGGTGGTCGTTGAATCTGTCTTGATGTGGATCTAGAATGCCGCGGAAGGGGAGTATCGTGAGTCGTAAGTGGTGAGATGGGGTCAGTGATGGTTTGAATTGCTTTGAACACGTGGATATTTGAAGAATTTTTGTAAATGTGTTTCTTCGTGGTGGCTGGATGAATGGGGAGCAAATGCTCGAAAAGGTGGTCATATTTTTCGAGAGTAAACACGGGTTTATTTGAGAAAAATTCAAGAAAGGGGAGAATGAAAATATTTTACCGATAAATTAGGAGAGATGGTGTGTATTAAAGTAAAAAGAAGCTTCTAAGAAATGATAGAGTAAAGTTTACTCCGTCTTCCATTTCTGTTTACCTCACCAACTTAATGAATGAGTGATACGGATCGCCAGTAACACTGGCAGAGTAACCACGATTCCAATTAGAGTACCAAAGCGTGACGTCATATATATTATACAGCAGCAATTTGAGGGAATACCATAAGTATTGGATAATTATGAAAAGTGGCGTGCTTCGAAGCCGAGGAAGATTGCTTCATTTTCGAAGTATTCGTGGATACTCTACTCCATTTTCTTTGGTTCAGTTAATTAATGACAGGGTAGCGCTCGATGATACATCGTCAATTATAATAGTTGGCCAAGTGCGCGATGCAACGGGTTCGCAGAGTCCAGCACGAGCGTTTCTCTTATTATTTTTTTCCACCTCCCCTTTTTTTACGTGTTTCGAGTGCGCGGTTAGTTTTTAATTCCTTGAAGCATTATGGTCTCAAGGTGTAACCGCCGCTTTAGCTCATGATTTCATTCTGCATGCACCGTGGTTTTACGATTCAGCCGCTTACTCGCGATCAGCGGTTAGCGTACCTTTATGGCCGCGCTTTTTTGCATATAATTTCAATTCTGCGTTTCGAGGGAAAACGGGGAACGCTTCTGATATTCGTTGGCGTTACAGGAACGACGGTAAAATTCTAATCGCCTCGCTGAAAACACGAAAAATCCGTGGAATTCAATCTGTGGATAATTATGCAACTTAATTGTTTCAAGCACATTTATGATTTACAGTAGCTCCTTCGCTTGGATTTTTTTAGCAAAATATTGTCTGACAGTGCAGTTCTACTTGAAAATTCTTTATTCGAACACAACTACTTTGTAATGATTTAATCTTGTAATACAAATGATGTTCTAACATTTGTGATCTGAAAAACACGATGGCTTGAATAAACCTAATTTCCTAAACAATAATTACGAGACATGAATTTATTCTATGCTTCAAATTAATAATTCTTTCCCACACTTTGGAAGCAAAGGGTTACATAGAGAATTAATATTACAGGAAAAAACAGATATTTCTTGGATGCGAATTCTATTCACTCTTATTTACCAACACGGCGAACTTCGTTAATCTCCATCCATTATTTTCTCCCTTAATTCCTCCATAATTTATGCCCTGCCGTGTAAAACTTTCCCTTCGGTAAATACTCAATTAATGTAACGAGAGGAGGAAATTGCTTTTCATAGCATTATAGGCCTCCCCGTTATCCATTATTGCGAAGGATTGCGTTAATGGTCAATTACGCAATCATTATAAACGTTTCCAGCATTACATTGTTCGAGTGGCAGGCTCCATTGAAAATTAATACCGTACTTCGATGAAACCGAGGAGGTGAAGGGCGGTGCGTGCACGCAGCCCTGTTGCAGTTTCGCTTTTGCCGGCTTAGAAGAAACCATGCTCATTAGTATTCTTAATAATACGGTTCTAATGGTTATCGCGATGGTAAAAACTGCTGGGGGGCTTGGTTTCCAAAGCAAGCGTAAAGGTTTTACAGCTCGTAGATCCGCTTCTGCCGCGAGGATTCATTATATTTACTTTCTACTGTAAGCGCCGCGCGCAGCCCGATCCCGCTACAGCGAGAAAACGGTTCGTTTGCGACATGTACCTCCTTTTGCAGGCTTCTACCTTCTTGTGCAGAAGAGTATTATAGGGCGCCGGGAAAATCAACTACTTATTCAGATGAAACATAATAAACTAACGGAATTCTATTAAGCTCTAAGGAACAGGGCATTTAAACTTCAAACAAAGTACAACGCACAAAGCATTTAGCTCTTTCCTCACGTTCCCGATGAATTTTCAAAAATCCGAGCTACGCAAAAATAAAAGAAAATGAATTTGAATCTTTAATTGCAAAGTCAGGATAAATTCTGCGCCAGATTTCTTTAACGAATCTCCCGTCGATTTATCCGCAAAAGCCGTGGCCATTACTTTTTCTCTACCCTGCGCGTCTCTCTGTGTGTGTATATCGCGCGTGTACACGTGGTGTGTGCTGATGCCAGCTCTGCCAGTAGGGTGGTAAAGCAAGGGGGATGGGGAGACGCAGTGGGCGGATCGATATTAAAATAGTGACCGAATTCCAGCGTGTGCCGCAACCTACCCTAACACCCTTGGCTCACCCCTTAAGCTTGTCTTCTTTCCCTCGACGCATTCTCGTTTCACGCTCACCCCTGCAGCCCCTTCCCCGTGGCGCGCTCCTTCCACGCGGAAGGTCCGTTGGAAAAGTTTCCTCGTAGAGGAAAGGAAGGAAAACAGCTCCATAAAGTGGCAGCCGAAATTCAGTCCGCCGACAGGGGAATGAGATAGAGAGAGAGAGGAGCGTCTCCCACAGACTCAGCTGAAAAATAACAGCCAGTCCGCTGGCCGAGCAACGTACCACCAGACCTTAAGGGCTGCTGTTCGTGCACCGTATTTACGAACTCCTCCCTGAATGGTGAATCTTAAACGCCGCCGCTCCGGGTGGATAGAGTTTAGCGCAGGGGTGCCTTGGCAAGAAGATGGGCTGAATTTTCGTGACCCATTTAGGGTCACGGGGGGTGCGGGAGTTTGAAGGAACTTCGATTCGTGGCGAAAATTTGTACTTTGATGCAGCTCGATTTGGAGGAATTCGATGTTATCTTAAAATGGGGGATAAAAAGTTATTTTTCTCAAGATCTTGCGCTGTCTCTGTGTGATCTATTTACAGGGGTTCGCGAATTTTGGAAGCAGTTTTAATTTAATTCGTGAAAACCTTTGCCTTGGGTGACATTTTAAACTATTTTCTGAGAAGCTTTTCCTATAACAATGCTGCACCTCTTTTTCGAGGGGAAGGAAATTGTTTGGATGTAATTAGTTAAGATTCAAAATTATTAGCTCCTCTACTTTTACACTAAGAATTTTTATTGTAATAGTTAAAATAATGGGGAATTCTTGCGAGCTTCTACACAGCTCCCTTAAACCCACGTCAATCACGCGCATATTGCAGCGTATCGAACACCACGCAATCGAAATGCTTGTAACACCTGCCAACATTAATTGCGTCCACTCTGCTAACAGAACGCTACAGTTGTTGCAGTTCCGTGGCGGAGGCAGCCCGCGATCAGGTGGACGTGGCGGTGACGGCGAGCTGGCAAAATACTCAAAACGCGTATTAGACGCAAGTTGCAAATTACGTGGCAGTTTCAGGGCAGCATTGTTCTTCAAGGTATGTTGGAGCTGACGTCCGTTTCAGTTACACGGAGTTACACCGACGACAGTTAGGTGTTTCAGTCTTGGGATCGGTGGTAACTTTGCGTCAAAGTTTGAGTCAACTTAACCGTGGGACGCGTAAAACGTGAGCCACATTCCGTATCGCGAATCACGATGGCGTCAACGATAAACCCTTCGGAAACCTGTAACTTCCCCGTGGAAAGTTTCGCCCTGTGAAATACTCTTTCCACGAATTAACAAACGCTAATAATGAACTGCGGGCAGAGCGGCAAAACGAATGAAAATTAAAAAGATCAGTGAATATTCGTTGTATAAATATCGCGCAACCATGAAACGTTCCGCGCTGAGTATTCAATGTCCACGCGGATGAAACCTCTGTTTTTGATCGAACTTCCCGAATGCCCAGCCCTGCATGGATAAAAAAACATTCACGTTTTTCCAACAATGTGCGGACGAGAAAAATATTTGGTATTGATCGTTCCGCATAGTCAGGTGCTCGTTAGATTTCATTCTTCGCTGCTTTTCATTTGACAACCAATATTTCTGTTGAAAAAGTCCAATTACACCTGCGAGAATTTTGAAAAAAAAATCGAGGCTTTCTACTAAAATCAATTATACGAAACACTTTAAGGTTTCTGTATTAATTCAGATGGTGCCGTGATGGTGCTATAAAATTTTAAAATTCGATCGAGTACATATCAAAATGATTTAGTCTACAGGAACGGTTACATAGGTACGCGCTTGCCCACGGATATCCCCGTGCATTGGTGTGTTTATCGCACGCAAGAGCATTCGAACGAAACGAGAAAACGCCAGGGTTCGGATAAGTATCGGCTTCTTGCAGCATATTTCCCACGTCATTAGTATACCGCCGGTATGAACTTTCGAGCGAATCGACGGGAGAGCCTCGTGATTGCCGCTGGTGCGCCATGTATCGTACGCATCGCGGTTTCTAACTCGACCGTTTCAAAAATTCCCGCTCCTTGCCCATTACTCGAGCGTTTTCCTTTGCAACAATATCCATGGCACAACGGTCATTCGGCTACTCATAATTGGGCGTAGTAAAAACAATGGTATTTCTCATTTATGAAGGAGGTAGCGAATGATTGGACGGTTACAATTAATCACAGAGGGGTACAAAGTAGTCATGACTTTCCACTTTTCGTATATCACTTCATTTAAAAAAGAAATCTTTTGACGAAAATCTACGATGATACACTTAATTAGGTACCTGAAATTACGGGGAAACTTGTAATAGTAGAATAGAGAATTGCTAGAACGAAAGTCACGAGTCAAAAATTTTTATTCCTCTTTCTCGACTTATTTACTTGTTATAAGTCGAAAAGACGCAGAAATTTTTTTATATCGTGTTTTATTTTCAAAAAAATCGGCTTTGAAATTTTTGATTGATGTTGCGTCCAGTTGCGTATAGGAAAGCCTATCTTAAAACTATCTATACTCAAAACTGAATCAGGTGGCACTGAAAACTTAATTAAATACAGCCTCTCCCCTGAAAGCTAAGCTTCATGAATCCCTTCGCTAGATCCCAGTGTATTAAAGACAATAATAAAGAAATTCTACTTCCCCTTGCGTGATCGATAATTCATTAACGTGTAGTCGACTTCCCTGTCGTGAAATCGAAAAACACGGATCCTCGTTCCCGTCGTCAGACCCGTCTGCCATTTTCGGCGACGAGGGTAACCGATTCCCAACCACGTTCCCGCCAAAAGGGCGTTCGTCCTGTCGTCGATCAGCGAGAGCGAGCGGACGATATCTCGCGGATCGATCGAGCGAACGGACACGACTGTTCGATAACGACAGCGTTTGACGCGCTTTTTCCACGGCTATAGAAAGGTCTCGGCGGCTGCGGCTGCCGCCAGTGTGCGTTAAAGAGGCCGTTTAACCTTTCAGGAGGTATAAGCGGGTCGCATGCTGAGGAGTTCCCACGCGACGACGGATGTCCCGGCACGCCGCGAGGGCCGAAGGGCGCTCAAAATATAATTTATCTATACAATATTGCCGACGATACTCCGATAATCATCCGGCGATGTATCCACGCGAGCTTGCGGCGATTCTCTGTAAACAAAGCCTACCGTTTCGCGAGTGTGGCCATTGCCATATCCAATAGATTTTGAATAAACACTGTATTGATGCGATGAAACTGAATATGGGTTTTAAACCCATGTAACCTAGGATTGTCTTTTTAGGAGAAACGAATATTTCTTAATATCTGGAGGCTTTGTAAAGGGAAAAATAGGGAATGTCACAAAACAGCTTTATCGAGAAAATGAAGTTTTATTACTTTAGTTCAATGAATTTAATTTTTTTATATAATTTTTTCCTTCAATAATTTCTTGTTTTACTTAGGCAAAGAGAGGGAACATTCCGTATTTTGTTCTAATGCAGAGTTGAAATTTCCTGTTTTTACCAGTATACTAAATCTTTAATGTTATCTTAAGGGGGCACTTGAACCTTATAAACATTTGTGATTCGACAGATCCTTAGTCCCAGTTGCCACCAACAAAATATCCTATAAATCGGAAAATCGCGAAAAAATACACATTTCCATTTTTTTCCTCTTACTCTTCAACTGATATTTAGAAGCTTCTAGAGTTCCTTGATCTGGGTTCCTATGTCGTTCAACGTTATTTTGAGGTAGCGGTTGAACTTTGTACGTGACAGGTTAATGAGCTTTCAAGTCTTTGAATTTTAATAACGTTTCTTGGTGGATGAGGGAGGCATTGAATGTGTATCGATTATGTCTTCTTTTGAATTCGCCAGGCAACGTCACTAATTAAGGGAGCTGGAAAAGTGGACTAGGTACAGAACGTTTGGCGGCGGGTGTAGAGGCAGAGATCGACTTGTCGAGCGACTTGTAGCGCCGTTCTGTTGCTCGTGCCCTCGCATGAAATTAATCAAAGTCGAAGTAGGTGTTGGTCCGGTTTAACGAGGGACCTCCGTGGATCCGTTTCTTCGGAAATTCCTCGCGATCCTGCCCGCTTCGTTCCGCTCGCCCTTCGCCTTTTGTAGCTCTATCCGGTTACACGTGTATGTAAATGAGGCCAGAATGAGTTTGCTACCAGTGAATTGATTAAATTTCAAGGTGTGATAACGGGGAAGCATGTAATAGTGCAGCAGAGCATGCAACACTGTTATAATGCGGCATTATATTTTTAATTGCTGCGTCAGATCGATGGAAACGTGGCTGGCGAATTTCGCTGAGAAGTTGCATATAAGGAAGCTATCATTGCGGACAATACAAAGTCGAAATTGAGAGCATCGAGCAGCGAAGAAGGCATCAGAATTTAAATGCATAAGCGAGCATAAAAGTTATGTTTTAAAATATAAAATGAGAGGTAGAAAGATAAGAATTTATTAAACAACTGTTTTCTCTCCGTGCCCGCTGAGGAATCACTTTTCATTGAATAATGTTCCGGTTATTGAATGTAGGCATCGGAATATGAATTTTTCAGAATGAACTCTGATGCCGAAGATACTTTCGAGGCTATGTAATATCAGCAGCATCGAACGATCATTATTCTGGATGACTCAGTTCTCTTCGAGGCAAGTGTATCTCCCTTACGAATCCAGGAAACAAGTACGGAAACTGAAATAACAGTAAAAAGAGTGGAAGGAACGTGTAGAAGGCGGTGAAAGCACGCAATCAATGGTTTCCAGAGCGTGTTAAAGTGATGCATTCAGTTCGAAGTCAAAGTACCTTCTTTGTATCTCGGTGTGCTCAGTCTTTCACTGTGATAAACTGATAAGTGTCGAGTCAACGATCGGAAGACACAGGTAGCTGACTAAAGCCGGCCTGGAAAATGGATTAGTTCGCACCAGCTGCATCAGGCTCCGAGTTCAGCCATCCGCTCAACTTAGAAACACTGACTTCATACACATAGTTCATCGTATGTTACACCACGGCGCTGTCATAATAGAACTAATGCAAATTCTATCACTTTCCTGCCATTTTCATTCTGGCAGATTTGAAAAGGATTCGTTCGCTGAATGCTATCTTGGCCCAAAGTCTTCGCACCATCGGCCATCTCACCCAACCCTGCAGCTATTTTTGAGAAATCAATTCCAACGGTGGGCGCGTGATTAAAGACGTGACTATTCCCGTGTGCATGCATCCACGCGCGTTTGAAATCACAGATAAAAGGGAGGACACGGCCCAGCAGTTTACATGAAGCTTGAAAGCAACTCTTCCTCGATCGCGTCTCGTAAATTCGCGAACGAGCGAGCCACGCTCCCCCGTTGCCTGAAGTAAACCTGCAAGATAACCACGTGTGCGCGTTGCATCGACATGACTAACAACAAACCGCGAATAACCAAGAACTCCCATAAAGTTCGCGTTAAGAGTTTCCACGGTGCACTCGGTTAAGTCACGGGCCTCGGGTTTCCCAAGTTTCCTTTCCTTTTTTTTTTTGTTAAACACCGTTGGGATCGGTGTAAGATCGAGCACACGGGGTCAGATTATAAAGACGTTGAAAACGATTTACGATTGATTAACACGGCACACCTGAGAGGTACTGCGCGATTACTCAACGACGATCTATGGGGCTTCGAAGCTGTCTCCCTTGTAAGTTAACTCCGACTGGATGCTGTAATTACTCTTATTGAATTAGACGTGGAGTGGAATAACACTGAAAATTGCTTGGAGTAGTGAACAGTGCAGCTTAAGGGGGGAATCCTATTTTATGGGCTAGAAACCTAAAAAAATTTTGTAATTTGTTTTTAAGAAACTAGCATTTCGATTCATCTGAAATTGGGACCATGTTTTTATGCATCCTCGAAGAAGTTACAATTTTATTTTATTCATTTTCAATACTAAATATAGGAGTTATGCATCACGCCGCGAAAAAACTCTTGGTCCGCTGGTGTGCATGATATTTACCTTGCCTAGTGCTTGCGACTATAAGAATAATAAATAATACGTGGAGTAATTGCAGCTATTGCGATTTAAGTTTGAAGGAAGTTAATTTTTATGTAACTTTAAATTTAATGGGCAGTGCAGACCTCGTCATATAATAGATTTAGATTCAAACGCTGAGTTTGAATGGGTGGAAATGGAGTCATTCGTTTCTTCCATCCTCCACTTTAGCGACTAAATTACCATTAACCGTCCCTTAAATAATTAAGGGAAGCTGAAACGCCAAGGCTGCTAAAAGAGTAGTTAAGAGCACAGTAGTTATGAATCATAGGTCCATTTTTAAATATATTCCCACCTGGCCTTCAGCTTAAAAGTGGTGCCCTTCAACAGCTTCCCCATATTCTACAATTTGCCAGCATAACAATCGTAGCACATCCTTCAGTCCAAGCCATTCCCTTCGCTTATCAGATACACAGCTCCCCCGAACATCCTCGTCACATCCATCAAGCACCAACCCCTTCAGTACACTAAACTGCAACTACTAATCATTTCCAACTATCGTACCAAAACCAGCCAAAACAGATCCATCTGCTACTCACCCAACTCCATCCACAAATCAGTCAGCCAGCCCCCCAAAAACCGAAAGATTCTCAAAGACAAAACTACCTGTCAGCAATACCAACGAGCACCACATTCTCGCGAAGAGCCAAAGGGTGCAAGAAAAGAAGCCGAAGACTTCGCCCACAGCTACCAAACAGACTCCAGAAACTGTATCGAAGCTCCATCGAGTCCACGTCTAAAATGGCTGACGAGCTGACGTGGCTGCTGGAAATTTCATAATTACTCCCCGTGGCCGAGGTAAAACCGACCGGGGATCATCCGCAAAACAAGTAAAGGGTCATCGGTGCAATTTACGATCCGAGGGGGGGGGGGGAGGGGGATGGTGGCCCGGTGAAACGCATTACCATAAAAACCGCTCTAATCACGGGTACACGGGAGCCAGCGGTGCGGGAGAAACGGCCGCGGAGCCGCTCGCCTCTCGGCCACCGCGGCGCGATATTATATTTTAAAGAGCGACGCGGGGGCCCGCGCCGGTACGCGCGTACACTCCACTTTATCCGTGCCGTACCGTGTAATAACCTCCGACTTCCTGCTCGTGTAAAGAGCCGCGGGTAGGCTATACACACGCTCTCATTCACTATGGATAAAAGTGAATCGATAATGATACGCACTCGACAAAAATGGCGCCGCCATCAGACACCGCCACACTTGCAACCGGCGTGCCCCGACCCCTCGCGCCCCCCCCCCCTTCCCGCGCCCCTCGCTCGCCCAGCTGCCACCCACACACCGCCCTTCAAACCGACTCCTCCTCGCCCCCTCCCTCCTCCGGCCACCCTTCCTCCCCCGTGGGAATAGAGGCGAAACGCGTCGAACGTTCCGGCTGATAACCGTATTACAATTTAACGAGAAACCGGTGTCAGTTTTGTCGGCGCATAATGGCCGACGATTCGGGCCCCGACCGTTCCCTCGCACCGACGAAAACGCCGCGAGGAACGATCCTGTACCGGCTACAACTGCCAGAAACTTGCCTGCTGTTTGCCCCCGCTCCCACTCTTCCGCCCCCTCCGCCCTTCCCGCCGTCCACGGTACGGGGGGAGCGAGGAATCTCGCGATTTAACGCGTGGCCCTCATCCTCCGACCAACCCCCCTCGCGCTTTCTCTCTATCCCTCTTCGCTGTCGTCCTTTCGGTTTCCGTTTTGGCAACGGTGACGCTGTGTCTGTGTCCCCTCTTACTCCCCCGCGTTTTCACGTCGCTCCCCCGCGCCTTCCTACCCGCGGGATGCGGGCTGAATTTTTGTACTCGCTCTTTGGGGCTGCAGCTTGCCCCCCAGCGTCTCCCGGCACCGCTGAATGCCGGGGTGCGCCTGGATCTTTCGGCGGTAATGAGCTCGAAAGGGTTCGAATCGCTCGCAACGCGTATAATAGTTTCGAGTGTTATTGAGAGGCTGAAGTCTTTTAAGGTCGACTGGATTTTGAATCGCATTGTGGAATTTCGGGGCTTGGAGAGGGGTAGGGGAAGTGAGCTGGAGAACAGTCGAGGTGGAATGGTCTGTACCCTGGATCGTTGAAGAAAAATTTGGTTACAAAGATGTCTGTAGCTAGAAATATTTTCAAGCTTTCGTAAAATCCGTATGCACATCTTTAGATTAACATAAAGGGAAGATTCTCTTAAAATTTCAAACCGATCAGATGAATAGTCTCTGAGATCCGGGTAATACCGATTGGCGGGTCAATTGTAAAGAACGCAGTCTCTCACCTCCCTTAAAATAAAGAAATTGATCGACAAAACCTCCCCAACCTGTGTCAGCTGTTTAGGCGAGCGATCTAAGAGGATTAACTCTACCTAGGAACACGATCATTCCCATCATTCCCAACGTCCCTTTCGTGTCCAGAGACGACAATACACCGCCACCACGAAACGGACTTTTATCCCCGTTTCTTCGGTATCTGCAGGGATGCTGACGATTCGCAGACAACCGCGGTGCTCGTGTGTTCGTCGGTGGCGTAAAAACGGCCGCACGGGCGGAAACAAATTGCAGTTTATATATCGCCGGTTGGGGGAGAGAAATTTGCTCGCTCCGTCACTGTGTAGAAGGTGGCGCGAGCCACACGCCACCTTCAAGCCATTCGCTTCGAGTATTTATTGTATTTTATCAGCCCCACGTAGCGACACTTGTACACCCTGTACGCGAGCTCTCCATTCTTCCCTGCATTTGGGTCGCGCGGAGCAGGGGTTTCACCCTTCACACCCCGAAAGCTCCTTACCGTGTCTCGCTTTGTGCCGTTCTCCTCGCCTTGTTACGATAATGAAACCGGCGTTATTTTAAACAGGGATCGGTGCCCGGCAGTTGTCATAGACAGTGAAGAAAAGAAGTGGCCGCGCGAGAGCCACGGCTCGAAAGGTAACCTTATAATTTACAGCGCGCGTCGCGGCGGCCTGTTAAAAATCTTAATTCCACATTTCGCCGGCGCTGCCCGTGGAACTGTTACACGTGTAATACACGCTCTCGAACTGGCTCCGCAATTTCGTTTCCCGCACGCTTCTTACAGGCACGATGAAAAGCGTGATTACGAACGCATTTTAGCGAAATGTAACGCAATTATTGCTGCGTCTGGCACGCAACCGCGGGAGATCGTATCGTCGCCGGGGGGAGGGAAAGAAACCGTCGAGTTACAGTAACTTTTATCAGCAATTATAAATTTGCGTTGCTTCTCGGTACACGCGGCGGCAGGCTCGCTACGCTAAGCTCGCTCTCCTAGATTTTTTCGTCGCTGCTCGCTTATACCGGGTAGAAGAAGTTTGAAGTAATATTTTCCCAGCGGTAATTGTGTCGATAAGTTGGCAGGAAAAACGATCGGCGATCCGATAGTGACGTATAATGCTCGCGGCGCTTGTATCGTGCGAAATATTTATATCGAGCTTTGCATTTTGTTTTGTAACGCGGTTACGTAAAGCCGTGAATGTTACGTTTTTTAAATGCAACTTTTAGCAGCGAGGTTTCACGGCTGGGATAACACTCATGTATTCTATGCGAACAGAAAGATAATCTTCGGTGTTAAATCTAATCGAATCTGACGTTTAACATCCTTCAATCCTGAACCCGATTCTTATCAATCAAACGAAGACCAATATCTGTAACCCCAGCAATTTCATAATAAAATTTTCTAAAATAATACTACTTTGTCGAGGCACCGAGTGTTCCCTCGTGACTCGTGACTATTTAATAATCGTTGGAAGGTGGAGGAGGGAATACTACCAGGAATAAGTGGTCGGTGCACGATTCGACGCGGAGCACAGTGCACACGCGTCACGATGCCGAGGAGCGAGATCGTGTGTACGCAAGAACGCAGCGCGCCGATCTTGCAACAAATCTATTTCCACGGCGTGTAAAAACAGAAGACACGCCGCGCCGGGTAATGAACTAATCTAGCAAGCGCTGCCATGGGGGAGAGCGAAGACGAGTGGTGGCCAGGAAGCTAGCTGAAGAAAGGACGAAGGACGAGGGGCTTCTGCCGCGGCTTAATAACACGAGTTTTTCCCAGCTGGCTTCGGTAAACGCCAGCGAAAGGGATAGGCACGCTGTCGTTGAAAGGGCAAGGGACCACGGGACTTCTTCGAGTCTGGTGCGCGTTGAAACTTTAAGTGGCGCAAGGTTTTCAGAGATGCACTTCCAAGTCGTTCAGACTTTCCCGAGCAATCGCTTTTGTCGAGGAAGCGTTGCTTGACTTGCCTCGAGCAAACATTCGAAGACATTCGGATAATACTTTCGACGCTTTACAGAAAATATCAACGCGAAATCTGTGCACTGGGTGCGAGTCCCTCGGCGTGAAAACACGCCCGGGCCATTCAAAGTGTTGAGCCACCGCTAATTATTTATTTTCTATGTCTTGTACGAGATTGAGACAAGATTTCAATTAGTTAGTGTAATTAAGACGGATGCTTATTGGATATCACTGAGTTATTTTCGAGGGTAGATTGGGTTTAATGTTTTGTGTTCGTTTGGTATCTTTGAAGAGGTGATGTGTTTTATTTCTACTTTTTGCTTGAAAGAGTTAGTTGCATGGGTTCGTTATAATTACACGTTGTAATCACGGAATTTAATATGGTTTATGGGGAGAATTTTTAAGTTCAAGATAGAGGAAGGTATGTGGTGGAATGTCTAAGAAATACAGCATTCAATGAGTCGAATCAGCCTGTACGGTTTAATGATCCTGTGGTGAATAAAAGTAAATTACTTAGATTAATACCGCCTAGATAGAAGATTTTTATTAACAAGTTGAATGGCTGAAACTATTTAGACCACTATCTGCACTCTTTAAAATATGAAACTATATGTAACATTTCACATACAATCTTAACTCTACCAAGAATCTTTTTCATTCATAATATTATAATAGCTTCACCGAAATTATCGTAAAATTTCAATGCACACACGTATTCGCAACATTGTTAAATGTGTTGGTTCGGAATGCACGGGCAGAAGTTACGTTATCGATGTAGTTCGACTTTGAATCCTTCCTTCAGAGATTCCACACATTAACAAGGCTATTAGTCGTTGCAATGTTCGACAAAAAGTCGATAGGTCGATGCAAGCTCGTCCTCATTAATAATTCAGATCGAGGCGATTTCGGGGCTTGATTCATTACGGTTTTGATCCATTGATATCGACGGAAGCCCTCCCGATCGTATCAAATCCCATTGCAGTTTCATCATGCTTAATGACTCCTCTGGGCATAACGAATAATAATATGCAAATAAGGCTTGATCTCTCGATCTTTATGGATACGATGAAGTTTAATGGCACAGGCGGGATCCAAACAGTGCAACGCCTGGTAATTAATCAAACGGGTTACAAAAGATTACGTGAACATTTTATTGAAACGTTAATGCGGTATAATACACGACGCGCATTAATTTCGACAATTAATATCAATAAAATTCTGATGTCGAATTGAAAACAGCTGCGATTATAACGGAAGTGCAGGATGATATCAGTTCCCATCTTTTTACGAATTTACGATTTTTAACTGAAGAAAGGCATGCAAATGGAATTCAAACTTTGCAAGGTTTATTTCGGTGACTCAATATTATTGATCTTGGATATACAAATACATAAATGAAATAGGGAAATTATCTTGCACACACAGCTTCGACTGTACCACGTTATTTATGTCTCACAGATAATTCCAATATTGATATTTTATTTATTTATATTCAAAGTTACTTCTACCATAAATTAAAGTTAAATAATCGTTAGATAAAACGATTAAATTCTTAATTGTGATTATCAAGAAGAGAACGTAAAACTTATATAAAGCAAATGAAATCTCATTCTTTGTTTCTGCACTGTGTTTCAAAAGCAGCTTCCAAAGGGGTGCACTAATATCTTCGTAATAATTTATCGTATATTACGAAGGAACAAAGATTTCCTCATTTTCTTCTGAATGCCCTGACGAAAACAAAGATCACGCGTCGATCTTATTAAATTTCTTCATCCCCTTTCGCCAGGGCGGAACGTTCAAAGCATATTAATAAAGAATTAATTAAATCGACGCCGTGTCATCGCATTACGCCCCGAAGATACCCCTCGAACGAAACAGTGGTCCACGTTTCATTTCCACAACCGCCAGGCAGTAACACGCGAATAAGAAAATGATTCGTCCACTCTCAGCTTCCACGAGAATCGCCACGCTCGCCATGGACTAAGTTTAATAACAACAGAGCCGTACTTCTCGGTCACCAGAGGTTTCCGCAGTCGGACTGTCATTATCTCCAGGACAGAATTCACCCCTTCATAATTTCTCCCTCCCTCTGTTCCCTCTACCCACGTCTTTTCCTCGGAATCTTGCTCTTTGTGCGCCTCTTCTCGCCAAACAGCCAGCTTCTCCTTCTTTGTTTCCTTCCATTGCTAATATCCCCCTTTCTCACCGTCGACTCGCCTGTTTCAAAGAGTGGGAGGGTAAATTGTACTTGGTAACGTAATAATCTAATCACGTTTCTAGTATAAACGTTACTTATTTAGTTTGGAAATGACATCAGGCTGAAATAAATCAAATAACAAGAACCAAGTTGTACAACCACTAGAAATCTGCACGGTTGAATCAGATCGTCATTGCCTATCAGCAAAGAACTCTCCTCTGGATGAATTTCATATCTATTTTTCCTTGTCAGACTCCTCCTTCTCAATTTAATTTACCACCAATCTCCTCCACGAGCAATGTCTCTATACACCAGCGATAGACTCATCTGTCCCCCAGTTTCCCAGATAATTACTCCACGAAAAGTATCACGCAACCGAAGAGAGTTCAATGACAAACACTTAGACTGTTCAGTCACCAGGAGGGTCCGCAATCAGACCGTCATTACCACCAGGAGAGAAACTCCCCATAAGTTCTCTTTCTTCTCCACCGTCTCCTTTCTCTGTGTCCCCTTTCGCACTGTCTTGCTCCAAGTCAATCCTCCTCTCCTTCGCTGTACTGTCAGGATTTTTCTCTGTCTTTCCCCGCGTCTAGTCGCCTCTCGTCCGTCCTCCGTCTTTCTCCCACTTCGCTCCTCTTGGTCTCCTCGCCTCCGTCTCGTTCTTCTCCATTTCTGGAGCGTTCCCCTCCGACCCGGGGAATTCCTCAGTTAGCAGCGGGATAATGACAGTCGCGAGGGTGGTCAGAAGGCAGCCGTAACGCGTGACTTCCTTGGAGATTGCGCGGCCAGCGGTGCACGCGCTGAAAAATGTGGCGAACGTAAACACCGCGGTGAATCTGTCTTTCGCCAAGCTGACAGCCGTGAACAGATGGGCCTGATTGACTGTAATCGTGTGGGAGATCAGCGCGGCGACGATCAGTTTCGTAACACCTGTTGTCTGCTGATCATTGTCAGCGCGAGCTAACGCGGTGTACTGACTTTCTTGGGGCCTCCTTCGCTGGGGGCACTGAATTGCTTTTCGTATGAGCCACCGTTTTTCACAATTTTCAGTTGAATGTTGTGTAAGGGATGGGAAGGGAGTAGGTTCTTTATGCACTGAATTGTCAATGATGGTACAGTGTTTACCTAATTACCTTGTTAGAGTACAGTTAATGGAAGGAATACATGTATCTCGGAGAAGTTTAAAGTGTAGTGTTAAATTTTGTCAGTAAAGAATTGAGGGAATTAATTTCGTTTTTTGAGTCTACGCTCTTTCTCTCTGTATCTGCCATCCTTTTTTTCACTGTCACAC
Organism: Andrena hattorfiana; assembly: GCA_944738655.2. Classification (NCBI taxonomy): domain Eukaryota; kingdom Metazoa; phylum Arthropoda; class Insecta; order Hymenoptera; family Andrenidae; genus Andrena; species Andrena hattorfiana. The sequence continues at coordinate 2,439,358 of OX122894.2, forward strand.
AAAAATTCAGAACAATAGTTCAAGATACAGTAAAACAGCCTGCCAAACCTCAAATTAATTTGTCGAACCGTTTTTGTACAAAAAATTCATAAAGAATTACCAATGTCTCGGCTCTTAATTGACACATTGGGGAATGCAGTGGAAAAATTCCTTGATCAAGAAATTAATAGTGTTTTCGATGCACCCATCTACAAAACAAAACACAGATTGTCAAACTGTCAGATTCTTATGAGTCACTAGCACTTTTTGACCTCCGTGATCGTTCCAAGATCAGAAGAATGCTCTCGGTTACCTCAAGCGGTTCACAAGGCACAGGACGATCGCACAATTAGTCCGTTAAACGGCACGCGGATTTCTTTGCTTTTTAACGACCCCCAGAGTAATCTCGCTAAGTAATGCAAACTATTAACATATGTTTGATTGTTTCCCTGCCCGTGAAAGTCCCTTTGATGTTAATTAGCGGTGTATTCGCGCCAGCTACTTGAATATTACGAACAACATGGCCTATAAATCACGCGTATCTCGCGTACCTCCTTGCCGCGACGGGTACACTCGTCCTTCTGCATTCCTGTCCTCAATCTCTCCCTTTTCGAGTATTTTTCCAGTTTTTTAGCCGCCCCCCTCTGTGCCGTTTAGCAGCAGTTGCACAATCACTTAATCCAAGCATGAGACTTTCTTGCAGTGCCTCATTCCACTTTGTAGCGTTCCCATTGCTGCCAAACTCCTCTGTCCACTTTTCCCTCTGGCTTATAAGCTGCTACACTTTTCATCGTCGATTATTATGCTGTAATAGCTTTTAATATTTACCATTTACTGTGACTTATAATACTTGTACTATCTGCGGGGTTTAATAGGGCTTTATTAATGGCTTCTCTAATGTGATTAAGCTTGAACTGCGAACGTATCAGCGAACGTGCTGATAAAGGCTTAGTCACGTTCGTTTTTATGGAAATACAAATTTATATATATCTTCTATTGACATTTATGAGGTTTTATGGTTTTCATTTGGTAGATTACCAGGGAAAGTATCCGGAGATTTATAAAACTATTATGCAATATGAAATAAAGATTAAGTTATTTTAATCCACCCACGTGAGTTTCGTGGAAATTATTAATGTGTTAATTCGTACACAGTATTCTTTTTGAGTAGTACACTAAATAAAAACTCATTGCATTGATAGTTAAACGCACATGTAGATACCCCACAAGGGTACAAAATTCTTCATGCATGAATCATCTCATTCATGATGCTCTAGAGCGCTAATTCTTTGAGCACAGGATCTCCGAATTCTGTGATTGGTTTTCAATGAACTAACTGACTGTCTTAGAAGTACAGTCGTCTAAGTAGGTTGGCGTTTGCTTGGGAAATCTGGATGCAATATAAAATAACCCCGTGTAAATCGATGTCGTAAAACTGTGATTCCTTTGATACGTCGAAAGAGAAGGGAATGCGGGTGATCGAGTGCACGCACACAACGAAACACGCGCCTACTTGCAACTGCAGACGCAGTATACATGCGAATGCATGAAATTTTCATTTACAAACACTTTAAGACACGCGTGGGGATGGAATGAGTAAAACAAAGCTAATAAAAGGCACTTTCATTTCAACGTGTAATGCATGAGACAGCGCTTGCACGTCTGAATAAAGAATTCAATTTAAAAACAACCATAATGTAGATTCAAAATCGGTAAATTTCGAAGTTATCAATGTTTCACTTTTCGTATAAATTCTTTCCACTTAAAATGATTAAATACTTTCCCTCAAATCTAGAATTTACCATTTTTCAAGAAATGTTGAAATATTTTAAGTTCCACGCGTCTTTTACCTTTTATGTAAAGTTGGAAAACCATACGTGCTTCGTAGAAATTTAGAAACAGTCTAATTTATTTATTGTTTTACGAAGACGACACAAAGAAATTGTAAAACTTGAATTATCTCGAATGTTTCGAAATAGTAGATAGGACATTTTTAAGGAGTGTATTGCTAAGGGTTGAAAGAGAAAAAAGTTCTAACAGAGCTTCGAAAATATTCATTCCCTTCTACTTTTTTACACCACTAATTACCACCCACTTGTGTCTGCCATAAATTGCGACTCATCTCCACTATCCACATCCATCTCTAATTTACTCTAACAGTCCACTAAAACCTTCTTATGCACTTACGACGCATCTCAACCAGATATTATTTACATCTATTTAACGATCGCGGTAACGTAATTTGTTCGTCCCCTTAACGCAAGAAGCCCGTTCAGTGGTCGTGGCAGAAGGATATCCTTTCTTGCCCCATATCTGCACTCCCAGGTCTCATCGTGCACGCAGAACCAACACCATTTTATAGACGATTCCGCGTGGCTTTTGCGTGCGCCTGCCGAGTAGAAGTTACGCGGAAAAAGATCGATCCAGGATGCACGCAGTCGTAAAATCTTGATTCCCTCGAGTAGATCCGAATGCGTCGTGCGGCGTCTAACTGTTGGAGCGTTCATACGTGTGCAAGTGGAGGTGCAACGTATACTCGTATGGATTTCTATGAGAACGAGGAGACCTCGTGCAAGTGGCTCAACTGTGGCGCAAATATACCTAGAATGGACAAAGTTTTTCACTTGAAAATCTCAAGTACATTTCGAAAATCGTTTCTTAGAATTCCCACACCTTTTTCCCCGCCGTTTTCACGTCTCCATTGGAGCTAAAGAACTCTAAAAGAATTCGTGCTTCAAATTTTTTATTTAGAATATTAAAAGTGTGGGAAGGGCAGTTTTCAGTCCGCAATATGTTTTCATATCGTTGAATGGGAAAGACACATTGTGAAAATGGGAAAAGACATTTAAATAGCTTAGACAACTATTCGTATGATAATACCCTTAAAGATCTTAATCGGTGGTACGCGTTTACTTAGCATATCTCGATATACCGTGTTTTCTGTAAAGAAATACCGTTTGCGTATCTGTTATCCAAGGTTGAAAATGAATGGACAATTGTCATTGGCGGTGCGTGCAACGAAAACGTGCCTTTGCTCGCAACAATGTAAAGAATGACATTATAGGCACTACTATATATTTGTACTGAATTGTTCAAAGCTAGCGATGGCGGTGCTTGAAGCTAATTAAGATTAAAGACAATCTGGGAAAAGCACTGTATTTAAATCATAACTTGAACGTCTTACATGTCTAAGTTGGACTATCGTTCCATTCACGTAAACGCGTCCAATTAGAGAAGAATCTGCACAATGAGAAATATTGTATTTACAATGGGCATTCATCTTTGAACGCCTTTCACGGTTTTTATTCGCGAAACCCTTTGGCATCGTTCGTTTCAGTGTTGAATAAAAGACCAACGGATGGCTATGGAGCAGCTAATTCGTTTCGAAATAAGTCGATGAAGTGGTTTACTTCAATTACGGGCCGATCATATCTGTAGGTCTCTCAAAACGGAAATCGATCGGCCGGTGAACATTCATATCGAGCCGTCTCCGTTGGCGAATACAAAAACTATTTAGCGGTCGACGATTCGTTAATTATTCCGGTCGTTTCCGCGTAGGTAAAGTAATTTCCGCGCGGAGCTCACGATCGAGTAAGACGGATGTGTACTAATTAATTGGTACGCCGTTGGAAAGGTCTGTGGCGAGCCGAATGGCGCTGTATTAAATTCTATACGCCGTGAACACAATTAATATGTCGATGAAAATATTAAGAGGAATTTATCGGAGTCTGATATAAAAGGGGAGGGAAACGGAGCGCGGAGTACGCGGAGCGTTCGCGATTGTTTATTTTCGTGTCTGTTTATTTGGCAAATTAAATGTCACGCCGCGTAACTCGCGGATCCGTATAATTAATTAATGGAGAAGTCGGTTATTTCGGTAATTGATACGGAAGGGGAAATTTTTACGTGGAGCAATTTAATATAAGGTAAGTAATTAAATAACTTGTGACCGTACCCCAGAGCAATTAATTACGGTAACAAATGCAGCCCCTCGATTATTTATTGATGTAAAGGCTGTAAATGCGTTTCAAGTGGAGTGCTGAATAGTTGCGGGGAAATTTGATCTCCGGTTCATTCACTTTCATTTAGAAATAGAACAGAGGTCTGTATGACACTTATATTCTTCCATCGCGAAGCTTATTCATTGCCTTAATATTTAACAATTTTCATTAATACGCCCTGTCTTGCCATCGCTTCCAATTAACCACGACATAATTCGGGGCAATGCTTCTGCTCGGTGTCTACTTGAAATATAAAATTATTTTCATACATCCATCACACCGATGTAACTCGATCACTGTATCCCGGAAGGATATTCAAAGAATCTCTCCATTTCTTACAATACCTTCAACTTCTGTAATTGCAAAACAAGATCCCTTCGATGCATGCAACCTTTGAAAGCTGCTTCAATTCAAGTATCTTGACTATATTTTGCACCACGCAATGTATATTCGAAAAAGTGATTTAAGAGTCTCCTTCGCGTACGAAACTCCCAACGAAACATCGAAAAATAGATTTAATCGAATTCTTTCCTCCAATTCACTGGATTGTCCACGAAAAATCCTGAGTCAACCGTGCAGCAATGATCGCTCCGATTTCTTCGATCACTGAATCCGCGAGTTTCCAGTAACCAGTTTCGACTCGCGTGAATGCTGGAATTAACGCAGCTGGCTGAAAGTAATAAATCAAAATAAGCAGATGGGAAATCCTGCAATGTGTCATCGTGTTGTAAACGTTGTCCATTCGGTGTTACGTTTCTAGTTTATTGCCGGGGCGCATCGGCGTCCAGCCGAGTAATAAAATATGGCGGCGACTGGCGCGAGAAAATATCCCCCCTGGATATTGGCGGAAAATATTAAACGTTACAATGGAACTTGTTAAGAGGCGGGCGAGGGGCCGGCGGTGTGCTCGATTAAGTCTGATCCGATTTCGAACACTCCTGCGGACCGATTATGCGCGCCGATGGAACCATTACACTCGGACCTAACGTCCTCTCCAAACTCGACGCAGCGTAGGAATCGTTGATCTGCAGCTTCTAATCGGCTTTCAGCTTTTCGTTGGTCCTTTTTCCTATTTTCCTTGCTTCCTGTAATACGCGATATCAGCTGATTTTCATGTACAAAATTACCAACGTCCTGAGAAGTTTTATTCTTCTGTCGAGGATAGTTTCATCATCGTTATTTAGGGTAAGAATATGGAAGTAGAGAAATCAAAAGGTAATTGACATCCATAACTACGTGTACATGATATTAATTGCACGAAGATTTGTGAACTCCATGCACTTTTCGTTTATTCGAATGTTTTAATCGAAAATAGGGTTTACAATTATTAAATGAGATTTAATATAAAATGGTGAATATTCTACGATCGAAGCAATTTGGAATATATTCCTTAAGGTATCTTCCACGACTCGAGGAAATTCAGAGTATTTTCTGTGAGATACTTCGGCGAATCGAGGCAACTTGAAATATTCCGCTGCAGTGTTTTCGACGATCCACGGGCGGAAGGATCAAACGATCCTTCATATTGCAGAGGAAAGGCTGGAACGCCAGCTCGCCGTGGTAACGATTCGTGCGTGCACGCGTGAGTGCGTGAGTGCGTGAGTCAGACCGCTGTCACGCAGGTTGCCGAAGAAGCAAGGAAGAGAGCTGGAGAAGATCCTATCTGCTCGAACTGGCCTCGCCATTAGTGTCACGAGAATAGGAAGGACTTATGTCCGCGGTGAAGCTACAGCGTGCTCCAAATGTACTAATCTGTGAGCACTGACAAACGAAACTCCAGTTAAATTGCTCCGGATGAAATAATTTTGAGGAACTTAAAGAAAGAATGGTATCCGCGATGGAAGAAATCGAGAATCTTTTAATGGCAACGGGTTGCGAGACAGAAAATCGAATGCATCTTTATGAAATTCCATATAGAGCTACATGACTTCTAGCTAGAAGAGGTTCTATAAACCAGAACGAAATGTAAGCTCAGTCATGCACGTCACTTATTCTTTCAATTTCCTTCTTCTGTACTGTTCTGGACGTTTACCCTTTGTCCATTTTTAGACTCCCAATCTCGTCCACAGTTGCAGGAAGCGCTGGAGCTGTGATTTCTTCTTAAAATCTCGTGATTCAATATTTGTTTAATTTCTGAAGGAGAGGAACCTGGCAGCTTGACATCAAGCGTGTGAGGAGTGGTTTAACGAAAATGAACAGAAATACAGACGCTATATAAGGAATATCTACGATAATCAAATGTTCTAAGAAATTGTTAACGGGAAAGGATTCTGAAGGTGTGGGAAATTCTAAGTTATCAAGAGATGCCAAAAATGAACCACTTTGGAATATAGGTGTTATCAGATTTTTAATTTAACTATTTTAATCTTCGAAAAATATTCTACTGCTATGTCGTATGAACTCTCGAATCAATTAGAACCTCCATCGCTCGTTTCGTAATGACCCATGCATCGATCTGTGCATATCCTTTTCTGGAAGCGGTACATTGTCCGCCCGAAACTCGTGCGATTCTTACTCAGACATTAGCCCATAAAAGTTGCAAACTCGTCCCTGTTTGCAGACGACAGAGCGCGTAATTAGCTTCGATTGCGAGCACACGGCAACAGTGTTCCTAAAAATCACAGATCATTCCTTAGTAAAACCTACGTGTACCGTCAGCGTTCCAACTTCACCAGTTCCTCGAAGCTCTATTCATTCTTACTCCAACCTACTCGAATCTGCTCCAGTCACCCTTAAACTTTTACCTCTTCACACCACGTACTATTACACTCCTCTGATATCAAATATCAGATAAGAAATATTCAATCCATTTACAACCAGAAATCGTATCACTTTCGTCACTTAATATTGTCTTAAATTCACCCATCCCCAATCACCAGAAACCTAAATATCCTAAATCACAAGATCCCAAATCTGAAATCGCTGTACCAGGACTGATGAATATTTTCAAACAAATTACAGTTAATTTTCCCTGTCTCTAAAGAAGAAAAAGTGGACATTCTCAAAATGGACAGTTCGATTCTCCTATCTCGTGTCCTGAATTTTTTTTTTAATCGATGCTGTGCCATTCTGAAATGAATAACTGCACACGCCGTTCTCTTTTAGGTATCGATTTATCCCACCGTCTTCTAGAATACTGTATCGTTCGTGGATCGACTTAATACTACCTGTCGAAAAGCGTAATTAGCTTCGTTCGTGCTATATAGCTCCCGTCGGCGACGCGCATCGTAGGCGGCCGTCAGGGTGGGTACCGTCTAGTGAGATATTCGAAAACTGTCCGATTAACGATCCGAAAGTGCCTCGGGCCAAGATTCAAAATACCTTGACGGACGTTATATTCCCTCGTACATTCCTAAAGCGTCCCGTGTTCTGGGCTTGGCCCAGGAGCAGCTTCGTCAGCTTCTCACGGCTCCCATGGAAAACTCCAGGAGCCATTGAGGCTGCCAGAATTTGCATCGCCTATCGAAAATGGTAATTAGGGGCTAACCGTAAACCTTAATTAAAATCACAATCCTAAACTCGTCGGAGACCGTCTACGGCACCCTAAACTGTCGGCCATTGCTACTGGTGCGTGGCTACCCCTGAAACTTTGATTCTATTGGTTTGAGACTTTTGGTAACCCTTCTGCGACGTCGCCACTTCTATTTAGAGGAGCAACTAGGAGATTATTGATTCAATAAATTGATTTAGAAAATTTGGAGAATCAATATAGTTTTAGTTATATCTTATTGCATTGAATGCGATGCTCGTGATTTTTTGGGGGTTAGTTCGCCAGAGGAGAATTTTCAGGGGAAGGGGATCTTCCCCTGGACAATCTTGTTTGATGCTTTTGTTAGAGAATCCAGTTTTGAAATTACTTATTATATTTTTGTTTATTTAAATCGATGATGGTGATTTACGCGTGCAGGTCCGTGAGACGTGAATTTTGGCAGACAGCTAAGCTGGAAATATCGTGACGGGGGAAAAGGACGTAAATAGTCGCAGCTAATTGCCGATTCGACCGAGTATTCCTGAAGAATTATCCTGCGCTCGGGTTTTCTTCGCCCCTCAATCCGGGTCCATTAAACGCAAAGTCAGCCGGGTAAATTCAATAAGCGAATCGCTTTCGCGCCGCGGAAATTAATCGTTTCGCCCATTAAACATCGCTATCGAGAGTGATTCAACGGCGTTTCTTTTCTTCGCGTGCCATTGCCTCGTCGAAAACTGAGGAGAGGGACTTTCGAAAATTTGCGAGAGTGATAGAATACCGTGCCCGCACTATTTCAGAGTAAATACACCAATAAAATATTATCAACCCCCGTAGAAACTTCTCAAAAAAGAATTTAATAAACTATTTTTGTTTATGGATCGAAATATCCAACGATGCAATATCGAAATGCAACACCGCGCATTTACCGAAATCCTTTGCATTTCACTAAATTACTTTTCTAGACTTTCTATTCAATGATTCACCATTTATATTCCCAAATTTTCGGAACGTGGCAGTTGGTATTAATATTACAGCAAAATGAGCGCACACTTCGCGCTTTAGTTTCGTCTAACGTCCACTTTAACAGTATTTCTTTCCCGTGAACGAGGATCTACGTACGATGCAAGTTAAGGGAGAAAAATTCCCCTGAAATTACGCATCGTTGGCGAGTACGAATTTTCCGCCCTCGGTTATTGAACGGACGTATCAGATCAGGGATTTTGCAGTGCAGCTCCGCGATTCTTACGAGATACATATACAAGCATAGTGTCCCGATTTGCCGGTAACGGAACCTCGAACGCGATGTCTGCAATCAGATTGTATATTCAAGGCAATCGATGACTGAGAACAACGAGAATACGTCTCCTTCCGCGTAATAATAGAGATGGATACTCTCGAGCCGGATAATCAGGACCGATCGATTTCCCCGTGCACCGTATATCGCTCGGCCAGGTTATGCGAACTTATTTTTACCGCTTAAAGTATTTATCATGGCACTTGATTCTTCTGCTTCGCCTTCGAGAACGGCTTTATATAGACATTATTACAGAACGGCTGAAGGTTCGATGGATCACAGATGTTTTAGAACGTTTTTACGTGGAAATTAATATGCTGATTGTTTATGTGAAAACACTGTATTAATGAATAGTGATAGCTGGCAGTGGCGATTATTTCTTATCAATGGACAATCGCTGAAAAAATCGACTGATTTCCAGCCACTTGTGTCGGTTACCAACAGAAAAGGGGGACTATGTGTGCGATGGAGTAAAAAGGGTTCCATTAACCCTAGATTGTCAGAACTATTTTTTCGAACGTAGTTGTCACACTGCGTTCATTCGATCCAAGCCACTTTTCAATCAGCTGCTATTTAAAAACTACCTATTAAATTAAGTCGCAAAAATTCTAAAATAAAGTTTGAACGGTGTAGAATATTAACAGTTCGTCGATAGTTCGTCGTTGAAAATTAACATTTAAAGTATCATCATGTTTAAACAGTAGTGCCATTTTCAATAATGCCTCAAAGATATTTTACCTAAAGTCAAATCGTGGGTCATTTTGCCCCCAAAAATAATGGTAACTAGATAACCATTCCATGAATTATAATATACTCTTTCATATTAAAAGTCAGAATCTCAATGACCCATACACTTTTTCAACTCCAAGTGATTCATTCCCTCATGAATTCCCTCAACTCTAAACCCAAGTGGTGCATTCTACCGCACCCACATTTTCCATAATCGCCCAAAACCGCATCACAGTCCCAAACAAATCTGCAAGCTCATTCGAACTTCGGAAAATCACCTGCCAATAATCCAACAGAAAATCTACAACCCCTTTCACTGATATCCCAAAGCTGAATGCAAAAGAGTTACAGGGGGTGGCGAAAGGCCACTCCTTTTATTGAAACTTAATTCGCGAGCGATATTGCTCACAGGTTGCCCAATGCAACAGTGGCTAATGCACAGTGTGCAGGGCACACACGAGAGCGATGCATGGCAGCCACGTAAGGCCTTCTCGTTCCGTGACGAGGCCGACGTCGACGATGTCGCGTTTCCGACAAGCACGGGCAACATGCGTGCCTACGCAAGATTAGCGAAATGAGCCTGCACACACGCCGAGACCACAATGCCCGACGAGCTGGCTTCACGTGTTGCCAGCGACTTCCCGAAGAATCGCCGGGGCCCCGCGTCCAAAGTAATTATTGTCTGCTGGCACGCAGCGCGGAACGGGAAAAAAATAATTGTAGGTGCGATCGAAGCAAACGGGCCCGACGCGGGGAACCCGCTGGTTTCTGCTCGCCTCGATGTAGCGCGATCAGAGACGTCTGGAACCAGCGTGGATCCTGTTAGAAGTCCTTCCACTTCAATTCAGCATTTGATTTGCAGATCGATCTCCATTGGGAGGAAGGTAGAAGACTTTGAAGAAGTAGGGTATTTTTTGTGGAGGGATTAGAAGAAGGTTGGTTGCGTTTATGTTCGTCTCTAGGGGTGGATAAACGAGGGGCGCGCAGAATCAGTGTAGATTTAGGTGGGAGTACTTCACACTGGAACAGAATTTGTTTTATAGCCTGATTTTGTGGAGAGAAAAGGTAGAAGAATGCGGGGATGTAGGGCGTCTTGGGAAGGGATGATTTTAGGAAAATTAAGCAAGATATGCAGGTGATTGAGCGGAGTTTGATTGCATTCATGCTGGCCTCGAGAGTTCTCTAGAAAAGGGGTGACCAGAATCAGCGTGAATCCAATTGGGAGTTCAAACTGGGATGGAGTTTGATTTGTAGCATGCACTTATTATCGATATTCTTGTAAAAGGTATGGAAAGAATAGGTACTACGCTTTTGAAAAATGAAAATGGTACCATTATGTCACCGCAATTTGTATGTGTCAGACCACTAAAGTGAAAACATGTAACCCTTTAAAAACTACTTCACATTTCAAAGTGAGCCCCATATCGTTCATTCAAACATGGTGTGTTTAAAAATTTTACTAAAAGCGATTCATTTATTTAAAATCGGGCTACACTCCTTCGCCGTTCGTATTCAATCTACGCCAAGGCGAGGAATCGAAGTTCCCATTACGATGAGGAAACAGAAGCAAATCACTTAAGCAAACGTGGTTTCCCATTCGGCGATTTCATTAATTAAATAAATTCGGAAAGAAGCGAGCTGGAAATGGAGTATTACGAGCGATCGACTGAATTTTCCTCTTTGAAGGCTGGTCGGCGAAATATCGAGCGGGCACCGATGGAATTCGGTCGATCTTTCGAGAGATCGACTTGGCCGAACGCTTGGGGAACGTGTACGACGGTATGCAGGCTTCCGGTGGCGATAAGATCGTGATTCGTCGGCATGGAGGATCGGTGCAATTAGTAATCACGCATACATTCCGTAACGCTGTTGCGTAACGACGTACGCGCGCAGGATCCTGCGTCCGCCTTTTCCAGTCGAATCGAATGGAGTTGTTGCTAACAACGACAGTATCTCGTGCACACCACTGTGCTACTTAGTCTCTACAATATACTTGCGATCTTCTGGAGCAACTGTTCATCGAAATTTTCCCTAACAAATGGTGTCATCTAAGACTCTCCAATTTGTGTTCGTGTATAATTGAGAGTCTCAGTGGAAAACAGGCACATGTCACATACCTCTGCATAAATTTTCGTTCCTTAAGGATCCATAATTTTTTTCAAGGAGAATTATACATATTTTCGAAGACTTTTTATTTTATAGAAATCCATGAACAGTAAACTATAAACTGTGATATTTTGAATAATATATGAAAAAAATAAATACGAAAATTTTTAGGTAAAGAATCTTTAAAAAAATCATGAAACGGTGGCATGCGCCTGTTTTCCACTGGGTCCCTCAATTCTAAAGGATTGAAAAAATAAAAGAATATTATAATAGAAAATCTACTTGTTTCATTCTTACACATTAGACACTTAATTTTGAAATATCTACGAGGAAGATACACTTATTAAGAAACCTGTTTGGTAGATAAGCAGATCTGTTGGAGATCACACTTTAGTCTCTTAGAAATATTCGAGTAGAAGAGCTCTCGCGATAAGAGCAGCAATTTTGGAATTTTTACAATCCCGATGAACAGCTGATACCGTTCGTGGCTCTTTCTTCAGCCGAATTATAAGACCGTCGATAGCCCGCTGTTATCTCGTTGATAATAATCGCTGGCAGCGTCTCCAGGGCCAAACCTACCAGCGACGGATGTCCATCACTGGCATAACATTATTATTTCTCCGGTTCCACCCGTCACGGTCCTCTCGACCGTGCTCTACACCCCCTATCACTACCTATCTATCTTTCTCTCCCTTTTCCACCCCTTTTTTCCATGATCGCGACGCCACCGGCACGGACGGATCGTCGAATAAATTTTTTATCGTTCCCGCCGACGAACCAGCTAGCACCGGCCTTTTTCTCCTTGTTTTTATCGATTCCTCTAGCTTCCTCTTCCGTGGCCGTCGCCCCCTACCCCGGCCCTCGCTTCCATCTCTTCCATCGAGTCCCCGGGGTTATTTTCGAGCACGTTAAACGTTCCCGCGGGATCCCGCTCTTATTATCAGCGATATCGTGATTCGACGAGTCCTTTTTGGTCACTCTGACCATCGGCAATTCAGAGCCCGCCGCTCGCTCCTCGGCTCCTCCATCGAACCGACCGGGGAAGAGTAACATTGTTCCCATCCGACGATCGATGGGCCGTGCGTGCGTTCCGGTTGCGTGAAGGATTTTTTCTCGCTCCAAGTGGCTTCGTTTCTCGCTTAATGGACGCGATCGATCTCGGTGCCCTGGGAATGGAACTTGAATTTAAGACCCAAGTAACATTCCCCACTTGCACTCCGACCACGTCGAAGGAGAAACGACTTCCACCGCACCAACAATCCTACATTTCCACCACGATTGCCCCGGACGTGCCAAAAACGCCTCCACCTAGGTACCACGGAATCAACGACTGAAGGGATCGAAGCTCTCGATAATCAAAATCGATATACCCGCCGTAATAATCGTCCCAAGTCCAGCAATAATACATGCCCCGGTATGCACCACTTTCCTCGCCCCCTGCTTTCTCCGTTGCCCATCTCAGGCTACGAGCCCCGTCGGGCAATAAATAAATTCCTAAGCTGGATCGCCCAGTCCGGTAGCAAGATATTGGCTGGAAATCACGCGGGCCTCGGATCCACGTAACGAGGGAGCGTGGCGGAGAACGGCCCCCTCTTAATTTCCGCGGGCCTGCTTGCCGTCCAGCGGCGTGCGATCCGACGATACCTAAGTCCTGGCGACGACGAGGGGGTGGGTCGCGCCGCGGAGCCACGGAGAGTTGAAGCGCTCGTCGACGGCGCGGGGAGGGGTGTTCGCGGCCGGGTAATCGGTACCCCGTGGCACGGGGGAAGCCCTGTGCCCCGCGATGAACCATAGGATTTCCGGGATATGGCGCAGGACCGCGGGGCCCGCGTCGGTTCGGTTCGCACGGTCCGCGGGCGCGATAATCTCTGAAAATTGGCGCGATGCGAGCCCAGGAGCTGCATTCCGAGCCGCTGCCGAAGAAAAATCGCGCCCGTAGCCGCGTATTACGCCCTCCGCCCAGGCGCGTACGTGTGCGCGCACACGGGCGCGCTCGGTGCATGTTGTGCTGCGGGAGGGCGCACGTAGCCGCTCCGCAGCCAGGTATTTACAGAGGCGAGCAAATAGTTCCCGGGGCCTCCGCGCGCTCCTCTCGTGACTACTGTTTTCAGTTCGTGGTCGACTTCGATCGACCTTTGATCGATCGTGAATGCACGTTTAATCGAGCGTGCATGAGTCGCGCGGACATGCACGCCGTCCTGAGCCCCGCCGCGCCCCCCTCCCGCCCTCTCTCCCTGCTCCCTTCCACCCCTGCGAGGCTTTTTCACCCGTGCGCCCACGGCTCGCTCGCTTCTCCTTGGGCTCTTTTGTCCACGCTGTGACTTTGTCCACTGCGAGCGGACACGACGGAGGACACGGCTCTGTCCCGGTGTTGGAATGCTGTGGGAAAACGGGAGGGCTCCGGGGGGTTTTCGAAGTGGGGGCTGGCGGAGGAGTAAGTGGGAGCGAGGGAGCGTGGGTTGTTGTGATGTTGGGGTAGATACGTCGAAGATTTGATAACGAGTTACTGTACTTATCTGGCTGAGAGCACAATAGTCAGCTGGCAGAATGCACGCACGTAAGTGTGAATGTGTATTGGGAACAGGCAGATGTTAAGTGAAATTCTGTAGATAAAGCTTCTTAGCTCATCGTTCACTTGTCGTCAAGCCTCCCACCGTTCCAGCATTCGGATACCCGCGCGGGGTAATCCTGCATACATTAATTCTCAATTAGATTTAACCAGCAACGGATAGCTCTATTGTTTTCTCAAAAGCTGGCGATCACTGTTTAATTACGCCTATTATCGCCGCCGACTTGATTATTTGTTTTACACGCTATTCTAATTACGCAACGCGTAATAATACCCACACCGCCCTTCAGTCTGCCGTCCCCCGTCGCAGCCCCAGCTTTGTGCACGCGCGCTCTGTGTTAATTATCGTTAATACTGTAATTTGATTTACCAACGCGGTCCCGGTGAATTGTTGTAACACGCTTCTGCTCGTTCCGAGCAACATTGTCGGGGAGGGAGCAACGATGCACGCTTCGACACCGGGATCCTCCTCGCGGATACGTTCTTTCGCCCTCTGCAACCCCCCTCCCCTGACCCCTCTTCGGGATTCATGTAATACGTGACCGCGTTCCGCGATAAAGAAATTCGTGGACACGCCGGCATTTGCGGCTGAAATTAAGGCAACCTTGAATTAAAACGAAATGAAATGAAATTTATACCCTGCTGCGTGCTCGTGTGCGGTCCCCGCCGCAGCCTTAGCTGGAATTAACGCGCTCGTACGAGCAGATCCCTTTACCTTCGCCCTTAGGACTGCTGCTGGTGCCGCTATTTATTTCAGGAGCCTTTTCATCGAGTTCGCTTATCATTTGGAGTGATATTTCTGTAGAAATTCGTCGTAGAATCGTTGGTTCGCTTCCAAATGCAAGTAGATGCATTGCTGAAGGTAGATGGAGGACCGTGGATCGTAGAAGGGTAGGTAATAGCTCGTAAGGTGCTTGTGTTACACGATCTGAACATTTTGTAAGAGGCTTATCTCGTTCTGGCGACTCAGGTTAGGCGCAATCTCTATTTTCATGTAAAAATAGATGTGTTTGAGATTCGTTGCAACGAGAAATTTAAGCCCTTCGTGCAAGTCCATACTGTAAGTTAGAGATAAAACGCGATATGGACAAAACGGACGTAAGAAGGGTTAGCGAAGGTCGCGTCTATAGGCTCAAGGACGACCACAGTCTGAAAAATCGAATAGAACAGGACTTACATCACTGATATCTGACCCTCATCTTATCTTGCACCTGCATTACACTGTATAGCGAATCTATACAACTCTTAGCTGCCTTGGATGCATCATGATTTGGAAAAGAAATTAGTAACGTCCACTCTTAAGGCGAATTTACACTTTTCGAAAATACACTTGGTGATTCGTTCACAGTGAAAGGTGTGAAGATTGTTGCATCTGCATTTCATCCAAAGTGACCAGTGAACAAAGTAGAGCCAGTCTCTACTTTTGATGAATTCACGTTCGCTTTGAATCATCCCTAATGTACATCCAAAGTGTAAAGTCTAAATTCGACTTTACATAGCTTCTTCATAATTCCCATTAAATGAATTAGAACTGCTTGAATTAGAACTGTTTGAATTAGAACTCCCTGAATTAGAACTCCTTAAAAAATACAACTCCCTTAAAATTCCCCCAAAACTTCCCAAAGCTAGAAGTAAAAAGAATACTTTTACACAATCCAGCTGATTCATTGTTTCAGATATCTCTCCGCCAGCCCAAGTGACAAAGATCCCCGGAGTAAAGAATGAAGTCTCCAAGTTGAAAAAAAGTCTGGCGAGCACGCCGCGTCCATCCTGTTTAGAAGGAGCTGTACACACACGCCGTCGACCAAACGAAACGCATTCACGCATACCGTTTCCAGCAGGAGGACGCCGAACAGAGAAAGAGGAGGAGGTGGAGCAGAGAAGTGCCGCCGCAGTTGCATCACGCACGCAACATTAGCTATTCAAACGCAGCCCTGGAGAGTTTCGAGCGGAGTCGGGTGAGTTTTTCGTTTTTAAAGACAGCCTTCTATACCTGTGCCCCGGAGCGATCCTCCTCAGCATCCAGGCTGTCTCAAAATCGCGCGCGATCATCGCCGCTCTCGCCTTCAGCGACGGTTCCTTTCGTGGAGTTCCGATTTCATGGACGAATCTTTCGTCTAAAGCAAAGACGGGGACTACGCGGCTGCCAACCGAGGCCACGTTAAACATTTACCATAAACGAGTGCTTTTAAGTAGCTGTCGAGTCTCGAGTACAAACTGCTGACTCGTGCCTCACGATGGGATCCTTATTAAAACTTTTTTAATGGGTAGGTAGAATCTATCTCTACTGTAATCATTTCTTTTAATTTGGGAGAGCTGCCGTGAGTAGTTGGCGGGGGTTGAAAGAGGTAGGGTCTATCTGTTAATTTTTTTAGACTCGTTTTGATTCAATTTTGTATATGCAAAAATTATTGGAATTCAGAGGAATTGCGTGTGAGGTGTAGAAGCACTTTGTTGAGTAGTATTCGGTAAGTATTCTGACTGGACACGCAAAGTTAAGTAGAAAAGGACGACGCATCTCGCTCCGCGCAGCGAACGTCTTACCACGATACTTATTCTACTTATATGGAGACTTTCCACGCGACACATTTCTGTGGCTCGCAACTGGCGCTGCAAACCTATTACTCTTTCTCTTTTTCAAACTAACATTATCTCTGCCGAATAAATACTACATCCTGAATCACAGTGAGCCTCTCTAATCCCTTTCTATCTTCCTCTAACCCATCACTATTTCGCAATCGTGAGCCACAGAGCCTTCGCACAAAAGACTTTTGCGATTCCTCAGGATTTCCAACATACTCAAACATGTCCCAACCCTTTCTCTTTCTCAAATCAGCACTGCCAATCGAATACATCTACAATGCGAATCATAAACCATCCTGTCTTAGAATTCTGTGACAAGCAGCTGATCGACCGAACAGCCGGAAAAACGGTCCCAAACCGACGTCCAAGTTCTAAACGATCGCGTCCTAGCGTGGCCTTCCCGCGACGAAAGAACCCACCAGCCCGTTGGCTCGGTTTTATCCTATCTGCACTGGTTAATACCCAACCTAACGGTCGTGTCCTTCGGCCACGCAGGAGCCAGACCGCCTCGCTCGCCCTCGCAGGATCTTTCGCCGGGCTAAACACGCGATCCAATGCAGTCTGCGCCACACGCCGCCGATACCCCTTCGAGACCCCGCAAATGGGATCCATTCATTTACGCTATTTCGCTGCTTCTGCTATCTCCCAGCCGCGATCGATTTTAGAAGCGCCAGAACAGAAGGGCAGAGAGGAAGACAGAGCGGGCGGGAGAGAGAGAGCTGTTTGCTCCAGTTACGAAATGTTCCGAGGAAAGAGGCACGACGTTACGCGTCGTGCGTATATGCGTTTATTATAATGTTACAGCGCGTTAGGTGTGTTACGGCTGCGGTGGTTATTATCCTTATTACCAGTGGACCATGAGGTGCGCGAAATTACTGCCAGGGGAAATCAGTTTTTCCTGCCTGTTACTCTTTTCTCTTTTCACCTTGTCTCGTTGCTCCTATTCCGCTCCCAGGCGCCTCTCGCTGCCTGCGGACGCCTCGATCATGGATTTGGTACTTTGAATAGGCAGAGGGGTGCTGGCTGTTACAAGGCTTGGTTACATTCACGTTTCGCTTTCTTCTGTGTGCGACAATTTATGGATCCTGTAAGGCGAGAGGCTTTTGCGCGAGACGCGTGTCGTGTTTCGTAATGGGTCGAATTGTAGGAAGTTGGGGAGTAGGTAGGAACTACGTGTATGTCAAATTTCAAGTTCCAGGTTTTGGATATTATAATTCTGTTGGGATGTTTTATTTTATGCTGAGTTTCCGAGCAATAAGATCGATAAGGAGGTATTTATCTGTGCATGGGACGCATTTTGAGCGATCGATGTCATTGAATTCGCCATATTTCATGTCGCTGTGCGAGTCACTTCGATGAGGAAATTCCGTGACGTGGGTCATTTCACTCGGAATAACTCCTTTTTCCATTTAAAGTCTTTTAGATCTGTTTTCAGCTTTCTTCTTTTGATTAACTTGCGCGATTTTCCTTGAATTCTACAAGGAATTTCTCCGCCACCGAAATTGATGTTAAAATAAACGTTACGCAACGTCCTTCTACGCTACGTGATTCACTGTCGTCGATAAAGTTTTTCATCCATCCGCAACATCGAAACATAATTAAAATGCACCGCGGCGCGTCGTTTCATCTAGATACGAGATAAAAGCCTCAGCTGCGCTGACGAATTAATTAAGCAATCACTCCGACTGAATTCAGATTTAACTGTACGCAGCGTGGTGTAACGCGTCTTAATGACAGACAGGTGAAAAGCTGTGCCTGCGGTTCGATTACCCTACAAGCAGCCGCTATTAACATATCCGAGCCGTTAACATAATCACTTTAATCGCCGTCGATTACCTGGCCACTCTGTGTCGACAGAAGTTTGTCAAGTTGTTTGGACAGATTTTGACACAGTATTCGTTCCACACATAGTTAATTATATTCAATCTTGCCATACATCTCAATCGCATACCTGGGTAAAGGAAAATCAGACTTGCAAACTATAGAAAAGAGTTAACTCTACCATTTTAATTTACCACTAATTAATAACTCGTGAAGCCCTAGCATTCGTACACGAAATTGAAGTAAAGTTTCGGCAACCATAATCAATTTTTTCCCTTCGGTTCTCGTGCTTTTGAGCAAAGTAGTATAGCAGAAAATTGTAGTCTACTAAAATGGTGTAATGTTTGATGGCACTATAATGGAAATTCGGCGAACGATAGCTATCTATCGCGGAAACAATTCCTCGTTCCGTCATTTCGTCGTTTAACAGTGATACCGTGCAATCATCTATTCCGCGTTCCAGTAACGCGGGGGGTGGGCCAAAATTCGAAAATAGCCTTATGAATAATGTCACGGACGTTTCGCGTTGACAACGACGTTTTCTCAAATTTCCGCGGCTCGAATGAATCTTTTACCGCATTGTTCCTCCGGCGCGTATCGTTTCAGCATGCCAGGTCAAACTTCGTGATCGATACCTGGCTGAAAACAGTTGCCAAACTTGTCGAGAGTATAACGCCAGATAGGTTTAATGCTCGACGAATTGTTCTATTTAGCGAGCAGACACGATACCATTATACTTTCTTCCAAGCTTGTAGTTTATCCGTCGGCTATATACACGCATACACAGAAGGCGAGATTGGAGCAAGTTTAATCGAGTTGTAGTATGCACATTAATGAATCTCACAGTGCCAAATTTTTCAGTTCCGTCGTTCACGGTCACGATGAATTTATTCACAGTGTGATGACACAAAAATGAAGATGTTCTTCATCGTGCTGAAAAGAATCGAAATAAGAACGGGTAGTTTCCTCGTTGAAGATAATTAGCTTGAGGCGTCGCATAACTACCTTAACTTTTAATGATGCTCATTCGATGAAAAGGTTATTATAAAGTAATAGGTTGCGACACGAAGATAATCTGTTGTACTTTATTTGAGAGCTCAGTATCTTTGCTCAAATTTTAGTTCAGGAAGAAATAAGAGTGATCTGTAGTTATATGATTAATTTCGTTGTAGCGAGTAATATTCAAGTTTTGAAGAGGAAGAAAGGATTTTTTGTTTTTGTAAAAAGATATAATAATTGCCACGGATGTTCATGGACGAATATTTCACGCGAAGGATTATTAAACTTACATAGCTGTCGACCAACAGTATTCTCGCGGTCAAAGAGAAGGCACGGTTCAAGGTTCCCTTGGCAGCCTTGAACGTAATTCGTGTAATTAACTCAAAGTGCGTCAACGTCTTTCGAAAGATTTTTCGGTGTTCCAACTTTTCGACGAGTGTCGTGATTCCTTGCAACGTTTTTCACGTAGAAACATTACGGAATTTTAAGAAACACTGCGTTATTCCGTACTATAAATTAGTCACTGTCAGTGGCAAATTTTCATTACTCTATAAAGCAGTCTCCATGTGCACTCACTATAAATGCAAATTTCTCCGTTAATTCGTTGTTTGTCGTCTAGTAGTTCCTCCGAAATAAGGTCTTAGTGGCTGGTACTCTTTAACAAAGCATCACCCACTATATATTTATAAGAAATTTCTTCTGACAATGATTCAAAAGACACTAAAGATGATTAAAATTCAAACACCCCGTATATAATTAAAGCAATTGGAGTGTAATCTGCAGCTGGTAGTGATAGGTAATCTAGCTAGCAGACAAATGATGATTTACGATTAACGAATATCGTAAGAGGACTCCCGATTTAACCTGAATTACATGGAAGTATTTTTAATCAATAATGTGATTTTCTTCAAATGTCACGATCCCCTGCCACTGAGACTCCCATTTAAATATTCTCGTGACAGCATTTCGATGAAGAGCTTCCTCTACAAAGTACGTCGTTAGATATCGGAAGATTGAATAAATCAAGATCCACATCGATTAGAAATATAATAGTCCCTCGAATTCATTTCCCAAATCTCATTCACATCACAACTGAATTTTCCTCTAATAGAAAGTCATATTCCTTCATTTAATATTTCAATGAAAATTAATGGGAAAAGGGGGAAACACGAATACTAAAAATCGATTACGATCTCAAACAATAGTTGCATAAAATTCAATACCTCGACATAACTTTTCACTCTGCCATAGAGGTCAATAAAAGAAACATTATATTTCACACGAACGCGTTAAGGTCTGAAATAAAGAGACGGTCCTACAAGTTTTTCGTCGCTGTCCCGACCAGTTTCGCTAGTCTGGACAGTGACATCGACGTCGATTCATCCAACAGTAGAATCCCTTGTGGTCTGGCCTGATTGTTGGCGAAGCCTGAACATCAAGGATTCCAGCGACCCATGCGTTCCGGGGCCCTAAGCGCGCCTTGAATGATTATAATTATTACACGGACAAAAAGGCCCGGTGGGGGCTTTCCGAGGATTCTGCGTGCAGGCCCAGCGTAATGGTATTTTTGCGTTCTAAAAGCCGCAAAAACTGGATGGTAGACGTACCGGGGAAGCTTTCGTCCATTCCGCCTCTATCCTTCGCCTCCTTTTTCGTCGTCCTTTTTCCTCCTCCGGCTGCTTCACGCACGCACGACCTTTAATCCGAGAGACGAAAGTCCTTCGACAGAATCGCTCGAAAGAAACGGCAATCTGCGTGAATCCACTCGCGTATTATTCGCTGCAACTGCCTCTACGACGATGAATCATGGTATCTGACATTTTGGGTAGCTCGGGTGTCGCGTGTCCATTTTATTCAGCAAATAATAATAGTAACACGTTCGAAGAAGTGAATATAATAATACGAAGTCACGAGGAAAATGGAACCGAGATTTAGCGAAAGCACATTTCATTAATATTAAATTTAATTCTGATCGAAGCACAGAAAAGTAGAATTTACAGAACAGTCCCTTCGTCTCGTTTAGGAAATTGAGCTAGGCCCGATCGATTCAGCGTGACTTTCAAATCTCCCGCCTGCAACAGTGCAGGGGAAAGTTGGCCAGGAAACCTATTAAAATTGACACGTCCGCGGTGCAAACCGTGACACCTATCGTGCGTTAAATCCTCCAAGGTTCCCGATGGCAAAAACCGGAAGCGCGGTGAAATCGTTCGCACGCCTTAATAGTTGCATAATATAATTCGTTCGCGGAATACGATTCAGCGTCCCGCGACTGTAGTGTTGCAACGCTTCGTCAGAAAAATCGTTGTACACCTATTATTTATCTCCTATCGCGGGTAAAACAGTCACTCTATGTAAATTCTGCCTTTTCAAAAATCCGCTGGTCGGGAAATATATTCTTGCCTGTTTGATTTGATCCCTTTTCTTTAAACGCGGCCGCATACATTTCTCCTTCAGCATTGTGGCGTGCCAGTTCGATCCCCCTTTGTGCGGAGTGACAAAATTGCGAGAAATAAAGGCGCAATTTTGAATATGAATAGCAGGAAAGATCGACGAGTGAAAGGGTCGATAGTAATCCAAGAAAACGGGGTTGCTATTGAACGCATGACTCGATGGGAGCGTTGGAAAAAAAAGCGGAATTATAAATCAACCTTTTGTCTGCAGCATCCACGTCGGGGGAGAAATGTTGCTGCAACTAAGTAAAAACCGAAACGAATAACTCATACGATTGCGGGTAATATTTAACCGCGTCCATGGGATCTGTGTAAATTTCACTCGTCCACGCGTAAATCGGTTTATTCCTTCCATATTTTTGACACGCTTTGAAACTTTGGAGAGACCAGAGGTGGATTTATGGCGTTTCCGTGCATTGTCTATTAACTCCTGTTCGACGTGGATCTATGACTGGTGTAAGCATCGCTTGGACCAGGAGAGACGAAATTTTGACGAACGGCTACGATTTTCGGTTACTTCCCCCTTCCGCGTTCCTTTCATTCGCGCCAAGGGAGGGATTTTCGTTGCAATAATATTTGTTCCTGCGGTTCTCGCGTTTAAATCATCTATGGATATTTTTCGGCAGCGCTGGATTTTATTTTGTGGTTGTGACAGTGGGGGAAATGGATGGTTGCATAGTGAAAAGACTTTCAGAGAGTGTTTCGTTATATTTTTTATATATAATATATCATTGTAATGTAGGTTATTTTGATATTCATTAAGGAATTGGGAAAATTTTCTGAGGTCTTCGGCTGTATGAATCTCGCCTTTTTTAGGAATTTGTAGAAATCCAAGTAGAATACTTTTTAGAGACTTCATGTTCAAGAGTTGCAATGTTCTTATAATAATTACCATAGTAAACCTATTATCTCACATCAACAAGGTGATCTCCCCTTCACCTCGGAAATATAAAAATTCCTGTGGTTCCTTCGAAAATAATCCCACAGTCAAAAGGTCGAGTCGTTATTTTAAATGAATTTATTTAAAGATCGAAATCGAGTGATGAAAAGAATGAACGAGGGAAACTTTTTTATATCACAAACAATTTCGCGGCGACGATACAAAGAGGCGTTTATGGTGCGAGGAAGAACCGATTCGAATCTGTTTGTCTCAAGAAAACAGGCTCGATCTGTTCGAAGGTTACCGAATCGCGAGCCCGAGACTAATCGATTGCAAAGAAGCTGGTCGAGACTGTTCTCCAAAGAAGGGAACTGCAATACACATCGCATTTCATTCAAACATTTGATTAACTGAAAATTCATAAGAAGTACTTAATTAGTAGCAGTATCAGTCCATTACTCTGTTCACAGATTTGAAAATAATAATATTTATTTCGGATGGAATGACAAATGGAATTCTTTCAAGCCACTTTAGTTCAGACTTTATAATTTACTAAGCAAAGCACCAAAATATAACAGTTAAAAGTTTAGGTATTAAAGAACCTTCGTTTAATATTTAAATAGCGATTTACCTTCTCGATTAACCTCATCAAATTTTCATACACGAAGTAATTATTCAATCAACTTCGATGCCACTGCTAGAATTCGTAAACGTACGAATACTCTTTTCCGTCCCATTAATTCTTTCGACAAATCTGTCTCCATTTTCTATTCACTCTTGAATTCCTAAATTCCACTTTCATGATCTACTATTCAAATTCATTTCTTATTATTTTTCCCCTTCCCATTACACTCACAGTCCATAATTTCTTCTTTAAAAAAAAACTCTTCAAAGACCAAGAATTTAGGAACATTGAAAACTGTGTGCATCCCACAAATGGAGCAATCGTCCCCATCGCCACAAAGTGCCCCCCGATTCGCGCAGCCCTCCACCCTCGAAAAGTGAGACTTGTAATTAGAAAATGAATTAATTTAATTAACGAGTCGTACATTACCGAAACGAACAGCGAACACATCGGAGATCGATACTCGACAGTAGCTCCAGGGCTGATTCCCTTGCAGAACTTCGCCAATCAGATAATTGACACCGGATTATTGTTACCGCGTGTATCGTTGGGCTGGCGTGAATCGATTCTCCCGGTGTTCATGTGTAATGATCGGTGACGGTCCACTGGTGCAGATCGAGAGATTTTAACCGTGGCGTCGTTTCCCTTCGGCTCTTCAAGGACCTGATCTCTGAGTCCCACGAAGCAGCTAGAAACGAGCCGTCGACGATTAAACGCGATCCATTAACGCGCCTTCAAAACAGCGCCAGACGTTAATTGTTTTTTAACGTAACCCGTGACACGGCGAGCTCTGGCGACCCGAGGATAAAAGTTAATTAAACAAAAAACGTGGAATCGGAAGCACGGCGCGGCGGTGAATCGATTCAAACGCGATCTCACCTGTTCGATTGCGGTTTAAACAGCGAATCACTCGTTCGTGTGAATCGTACAAACAGGTAGAGAAGGGGGTGAAAAATTATTTTTGCTTTATTTTTAGAGATACGTGGGGCAGCTGGAGTGTGCAGCGAAATATTTAAATTACGGCTCCTCGTTCGTCGAGCATCATGGACGGAAAGAAAATTGCAAATTGCTGCGAAATATCGTTTTGCAACGCTGGCAAGCTTCGTGGCGAGCTCCGAAAGGGCGCGTTTAGAAATTATGGGATAATTGTTCTGAGTGAATTGAAATTGCTACTGATGATCTCAAAAGTGGGGAAAATTGAAATTAGAAGACTGTTTTATGGATGGAGGTTATACTAAAATAGTGATTATCTGCTATATTTCTTTTAATTTTGATTTAATACAGTTTTCGCGGTGCGTTGTGTAAATTTTCGTAGAAAAGTCGCGGAATATTGGACTATTGCAATATTGCATTGATTAAACGATATTTGGAACACGCGGGAAGGTATTTATTCTGAAATTTCAGCCGCGTAAATGTAATGAATTATCGTTCCAGCAAAATTGCATTTACAAGCGCAATTTTGGGGAAACGTTGCAGTCCAATTGACGCTCAAAATTAATCAGAAATTCCGCGTATAGACTGACAATAACGACTCCAGCACGAAGTTATGAGATCTTGAAATAAAGAGGGTACTTTCGCTCGCAATTACAGCATGGACAAATTGTAAATATTTTATTCAAACTGTCAGGAATAGTAATTATTCCTTTATATTTTCACGAATGAATATTACTTGGCACGGAGTAGCATCGCTCGAACGAAAATTAATATCGCAATTAACATTTATTTTAAACGCTTAATTTCTGCCTGCAACTTCATCGAACGTTTTATTGTCCCCTCCCGTGAATGTGAGCAATTAACATATTTGTATAAACAAACGACGCAAATAATTTGCATTTACCGCAGCCTAGCGAAAGAGCGAAGAGTACAAACGAGAACTCGAAGTACCTGAAAATATTCAAAATTGCATGAATCAACGTAAATTGAAGTGCAACACTTGTTCTCCAATTTTACATTATTAAATACATATCCCTTTCCACTTTGGTTCTATGGTTCACCATACTGTATTAACAAAGTTTGTTAATTAAAGTTGCCATTTCATTCTCAATGCACAACATAGGAACCTCCAGATCTTAGAGAAGATACTCTAAAAGAACACAGAAATTTTAAATGTTGCAAGCTCCCTTTTTTCCTCTTTTTTCCATTGTTCACCGATGCGTCGAAGGAAAATCCATCTTGGTTCCACTCGTCGAAGAAATTTCTTCCCATTTCTCTTTCCCGGCTACATGCTGCGATTTTCCACGCGATGCTACTACCTCCCCTCGGTAACAGAGCCGCTGCGGATCGGTCATTTGAAGAGGCAGTAGCACGCAGATGGCAGACAGCGTGACGATGAGCTACTTCTTCGCCCTACGTCCACGAATCGCCGCGGAGACCGCCCTGTTCCCTTCCTTGTCTCGCCCGCGTCCACCACCGCGCGCGCCGTTCTCACCCGCTACTTTCAATCCTTCCTTTCACTGCCTCGGCTTCCATGGAACTCCGTGAATCGCGTTGTCAGCAGCCGCTTTCGAGATCCCCGCGAGAGATCCAGGAAGAGAACGCCGAACGAAACGCTCGCGATCCGAGGAAAAATACTCGAGCTCGGCTCGACACGGCTTAATTGGGCCTCAGCTGTCTCCCTTGCTGAGTAATTTAATTGACACCGAGTTTTGTACAAATTATTGAGAATAATTGGCTGAGCAAGTAGAAAATAATCGATCAAACCTGGTTGAAAATGAAAAGAGCTGTTACGTTTCTGGTAACTAGCCTTGTACACCAGAGATGCCACCAATTATGAATTAATAATTTATCATTTTGGCACTTGCAGTGCTTTCTACAAGGACTCTTCAATAATTGTGTACGTAAGCTTCTTGAATCTTAAATGAAATACACGACGAACGCGCGTTTATCTTTCAAGAAATTGACAAACATGAAGCCCACGTTTGCAACAAACACAAAGGGCCAATTATTCCGGGAAAGTGGCTGCTCCTTTCTCGTGTTTGGGGAAAAATAATTATTGCAACAATGAGGCACGTTCCCCTTCCAAACACAGGAACAAGTTCTGCATCATAACACGAACAGCCCTCTGCCTAACTATAAAAATTGTTTTGTCGACGAATACAATTAATAGAGGAAAAAGCAGTAAGAAACGAAAGGATCGTGCTATCGGGTCCGAATTTAAAAAAGCGCAGAGGAGGGACGCTCGTTATATCGACCCGAGGCGTCAAAAGGAGGCACGTGTTGGCGACCGATTATCGAGGAACACGCGCAATCTCTTTCGTGCTTTTTGCAAGTTGCATGCGTTTACCTTGGCCGTTACGTAGAGCCTCGGATACCAGTCTTCTTTGTACCTTCAGCGGAGGCATTATTCTGGGAACAATTGTCGTTGCGAGCGGAGGTGTTTGCATTGTCGTGTCTTTCCTCGACAGTCAGTTCCTCCCAGCCACGCGCGCGCTGCTCGCTCTTTAATTCTTTAATGCGTTACAGGAGCAATTATCGAACTCATGCCTAGTAGATGCTACTGTTTTCCCTGATGAGTTCTGTCGTTCGATGGAGCAAAAGTTGACAGGAATGAAAATACAGTTTCAACTTTTGGATTTATCCTCAACGTATGCGAGAGTCCTTTGATACAAGAATAGTTTGGAATTATCTAGTTATATGTGTAGAGGCAAGTCGATTGATTGAATAGTTTTCTCTAAATTACCCCCACCGTTTTGCAACATCGGCGGCGACGCTGTAGCAAGATGTGTCGATAGCGACATCTGCAATGCACATTTTTACCATAAATTTTTTTTTGTGTCTTGAAAAGTTAAATATAAAATCATAAGAAAGTTCAAAATGATTTGCTTCACAATTTCTCGAGAAAAAATTCACAAAAATCGGCCTGTGTTAGCGTTGCCTAAAGTATAGTCCCCTTAATTCATCATCACAACTACTAACTTAAGACAAAATCCAAATCGAACAGCCGTCGATAAATTCGCCCACCCATCAGGCGAAGTATCACACGTTCGTACGTTTCCATTAAGAACTCCGTCAGACGAAATCCCGCCGAAAGGGGGTCCGAGGGAAGGGAAAGTAGAATAGTCAGGGGTGTTCAATCACTCCCGGTAATGATGCACATAAATTGACCGCGCTCCGATCGGCGAAACGTCCACTTAAAGCGTCCACTTGCTCGTCCCGATTAAATAGGAACACCGGCCAAGTGTATTTCCCGCGCGAGGCAGCGCGGTTCCCGCGTCGCTGCATTTTTTCCACTATTTTTCCACCCCCCTCACTCCCAAACCCTCTGCCCTCCCCCCTCCCCGTTTCCCTCTCCCCCCTTTCTTTTTTAATGGCTAAAATTGCGCGCGAGTCTCGCGGCGCTTACTATTTAACGGGGCGTTTAAAAAAGTAATGTGGAAATATAATGGGGAACAAAGGGAAGAAAGTTTTCCGCGCTCCCCGACAGCGCGCCGCAGTTTTACTCCCCCGCTATTTGGTTTGGATGAAGAGCTACCTGTTTGTTTACGTTTCGCTTTCAGCCGTTTGTACTCCCTCTCGACGGTGCACCACGCTGCACCGGATGCACCGTGTGTGTGCATATCGCCCTCTCCGTTCCGCCCACGCGGCGTGCAACGCGAGCGATAAGCAGCCACATGTGCATACGACCTCCGAAAGCGAATCCGTTTCGCAGACTCGCCACGCGGTCTGCTCTCCCTACCTCCCTCTCCTCCCCCTCTTCTCGATTCTTCGCGATCCACTTTGATCGCGTTTCAACCACCACCCCTGAAAGCGCAGAACAATTTCTTTGGTCGTTTTACGCTAACTTTTTCGGGGGACTTCCGAGGCACTTGTCGCGTAAATGTGCACGAGCGTTTCGTTTGCTTTCCGGCGACTGCTCTCTGTGACTCTGTGAAGGGTTCTGGTTTAGTTGTGATATAGTAGGGACACTGGGTTAGTTTTTTGTGCAGCGATTTCGTACGTGGCGTTTCGTATCGTAGTTTGTTATTGGTGGGTTTCTGAAT
The DNA here is from genome assembly GCA_944738655.2 of Andrena hattorfiana. Taxonomy (NCBI): domain Eukaryota; kingdom Metazoa; phylum Arthropoda; class Insecta; order Hymenoptera; family Andrenidae; genus Andrena; species Andrena hattorfiana. Next base: position 2,467,842 of record OX122894.2, read on the forward strand.
GTAGGAGTTGATATCATCTTTAAGGATTTGGGTTAGTTAGTGAAAACGGACTAATGTGTTTCTTACGAAATTGAGTCAGTAGCAATAATGTATTCCAACAGGTTGTACTGATCATATAAAATAGGAAAATTTCATTTTTGTTCAATGTGGGATAGTCTGTTTTTGCTCTCAATGCCTCGTATTTGAGCACCCAGCAAAGGCTAGATTCTTTCCTACTCTCTATGGATTGTGGATAATGACTTCAGGAGTTACATAGTTATTCTTTAAAGTTAGTTTAACTAACCTAGATGTGATCCAGGATTGACATGGTAAAGAGTACGATGTTCAGTAAGAGTACAGCGGAGGACAGAATCAAAAGCAGATACCAATACCCTTTTCCCATATAACTTACACAGTGCTTCATACATCTCCAGTATATCGCGAATATATAATGCAAAAAATACATTCAAGCCTGCACTTAAAAGTAGCCCAAAAACGTGCAAAATCTTCAAGCAACAGAATGCCCAAAGGAAACAATTTCCCCAGACCCAATGGACTATGAAGGACAATGATGAAAACGGAAGATCAGAGCGCGCAGAAGAGATAGGATCTACCCACAATTTCCAAGTTTCTCCATCCACTTAATTTTCGCCAGACCTCGCGCGAAAGCCCACCCCCTCTATTAGCGAATTGTGTCGCGTTAAAGCTGCCATGGGACCAGAGAAGGGCGGGGGAGCGTGAAATGTTAGACGGAAGGGAAAGAGATACAACGTCGTTGGATGAAAAGTGGGGAAACCACTGGAGGTTAGAAGGGTTAGGGCAGCCTAGGGGGGTGGCGTGGCAGGGTGGATGGGTTGACTCCGTTTATCACCAGGAGGCATACATTTTGCAGCATCGTGATATAGAACCCCAAGTCTCGACACCGCAGCGCAGAACGTCGTTAAGGGACGCGAGTCTATCGACGACGGCGACGATGTCGTCGACGAAGCTGGGACGTCGTCGTCCTCGACGTCTAACCACCACTCGAGGCAGATGCCGCCTCGCGTTGTCTCGAAATATCGAGACCATCGTTATCGGAACTAATCGAGCGGTATCTGCGGTTGTGCAGGAACGTAAGAAGATACGCTGAAAGCCCGCGCTTTCGAATCGAGTCAGGGCTTCGGCCCTAGCGGAGGTTGTTTTCTAATTGCTTCGTGTGACTTTATTATCTTCAATTGATTTCGAACAGGATTTTTATGATTGATAAGGTTTTCTGTTTGGATGCATGGTTTCGTTCGTATCTGTTGTCTTATAAGTCGTTAGGAGTTGGTGCTGGATATGATGAAAGATATGTGGGAAAAATTACATAGCTTGCAGGCTACTAGGGTTAATTAAATCACCTGTAGTTGGGAAACTATTAGAAATACTCGCGTTTGTAGTTCGCACGTGCGTGTCTTAAATTATTCCACTGCTACCATAAAGGAATCCTAAGTTACTATTGATTATTACTTACAGCCGCTACTTATCACCGACTAGCGTCAAATGCTTATTCAATTTCACATGCAAATCTCACGTGAAAATATACCAACTTCAACTCCTACCAAGTATCGTTACCAATATCCATAAAAAATTCCTTCTCCATTAAATTATTTATTCCAAACACATCTGTATAGTTTCCAAGCACCCCTTATAAACCTACCAGCAAGCTCTTAAAAATACACTGCATTACTCTGAGACAATAACACTTTAAAGAGCACCTATATGAACCTCGATCTAATTTGCATATCTGGCATCACATACACAATATCTATTGCCACCCCTAGCACCTTCAAAAACCATTCACGAAGTTTCTTCGACAGTCACGCAGTGCTGCCAATGGAGAACTAAAAAATCAAAAACGAAGCGATGAGAAGACTATCCGAAACGATCTGGTGGTTGTGGTTCATTTTCATTGGGGGGTGCGATTCCCGTGACTTTTCATAAATTTTTTCCCAGCCGCGTCTTGGAAAAATGGTTGGGAAGGTGGGCCTGAATCGTCGAGCCTGCGAGAGACTGACAAGAATTATTAGTGGGTGAAGGTAGCCAGTAGCTGAGCCGAGGATCAATACTAGGCAGACGTCCGTGCAGTGTGGTGGAGTGCACTTCTCCTACACAGCTCTAGGCTAGGCTAGAGCTAGGAAAGGCTGGGATGGAGGTTGGGTAAGGTTAGATCGTGAGATGTCTACGTAGACTCCCGGTCCCCATAAACTAACTCGACCCGACGATGCAGCCACCATTGAGGTGTTCCGGCCAGAAAAAATATATTCCCTTCTTTCTGGCTTTTTCTTCAGCTACCCTCGATTCCATAATTTATCGTAGAATTCTCGCAACTGCGAAATCGATGCGTCGAAATTTTTTAAAGATAAATAAGGTGTTACACTGTACACAGGTTCCCTTTGCCTTGCGAGTCTTCACTATTTAAGGGAGCAAGTTCTTGTTGAATCATGTGAAATTGGAGGGTTCAGGATTCTTAATAATAATTTCTTTGTTGATAGTAAATCTGACGACTTTTGATTCAGGAATCATAGAATTTCAACTCAGCTGAACTATGTTCGTACATAAATCAATGATGCTTCAACTGCGTAAAGGATAGACTCAGTCCATCCTTCTTTGTAATCTACCACGATTGCCAACAACCCCTTGCAACAGCCCCTTCAGTTTTACAGAACAGCCTGTGGTGCAGCTAACAGTATTTATTTAAACGCAATCGAAACTCACCGCGTTAAAATTCTACCATGCAGAATGGAAGAAAATATCACCGCGAAAGGCGCTGGAACCGAAGCGAAGAACATCTACGATTAGTCATTGCGGCGAGCAAAACAACGACACGATGCGCGGGGCACATGAGAGAGCAGGCTCCGCGATCGCAAGCCGGATATACGCGCATACTCGCGCGAGTGTAAGTACGTGTATGCTTAACCAGGAAGTAAAAATGATCTCGCGGTGTGTAGCGCAAGAAGTTGTGAAAACTAGTTAAACCGCCCCAAGGTCGGGGCCGTGAAACTCGTCCAATTCACGGTGCAATTCTGCGCGCACACATCGTTCTCTAGCGTATGACAGGCCACAAGATACAGTTCGAGTTATGCAATCCGCCGCTAACTATGCATAACTGGAATCGAAATCTGCGATTTCATCGGGGAATCGTGCTCCTCGATCGTTCGCGGCTTTCGCGGCGCGTGACAATTCAAGCGAGCGAGAACCGGCGCATCGATAAAACGGGATTTCGATTACTCCGCTCTCTGGGAAATACTTCTAACTGGCTACGAGCTATCTACACCGCGGCGATGTGCTTCTCGCGGCGATGAAACAATAATCGCGCTTGAACATTTGTACAAATTCCCCGTTTGCCGCCGAACGGCAAACTTCTTTTATACTCAAGCTGCTCGCTCGATATTTCACGGTGCTTTGACATTCGATCATTATTTCGGTGCTCGAAGCACGGAATTAAGGATGGAAACGAGTGGAGCCGTCTCTCAACCATGAATCCTTGATCGATACTCCGTGCAGGGACCGGCCGTCGGAGAAAAAGCGGAATTACTTGACGGTGGATGAAACGAGTAAGCGGCAGCTGGCGCGAGGAGCGCGCACGTAGAACGGGGAACGAGGGGTGGAAATCAGGAGTCATCTAGTAAGCGAGCGGGCAGCGTCGCCGTGTTTTCGCGGGCACGCGAGGGTGCGCGTGAAACGGCGGGAGGGTGCAGGCGGCTGCGTAGTCGGACGCACCCACACACGGGCAAATACTGATGATCATTCACGCCACTGACCTACTCTGTGCGCGGCGCTTGGCTGTCCCTACGCGTGGAGGGAAAGAAAGGGACGCGGTGGGAGGAGGAGGAGGTGGAGGACGAGGAAGGGGGTGAAGGACGGCCAGAAAACGAGGCTGGGAGGAAGGAGACGGTGGTAACCGTGACGGGGGGCGAAGGGAGTGGGCCAAGGGACGAGAAAAGTCGCGTGGATAAACGCGAAGGAGGAGGGAAGGACGCGGATATCCGAAGGGAGAGACGGTGGCTCGGCCGAGGAACAGAGAAAGAAAGAAAGGGAAAGGGTCGGGGGGAAGTTGAGGAGGAAAGAGGGAGAGAGGGAGAGAGAGAGAGAGAGAGAAGGGTGGAGAGCCTGTGTCTGGTCGACAGGTCTGGGCCTGCGTAACGACGCGTGCACGTCGGTGCAAGTACGACGATAGAGGGTTGAGAGTTGCACCGAGTAGAGAAGGGTGTACCGAAGGGGCGAGGCGGCCGGGGGGGGGGGGAGGGAGGGTGGATGATGGAGTGGGGTTGGGTGGAGGCGAGCTGCAGGGGTGCAAGTCGGCTGGTAGGTGAAGGGGCAAACGAAGGGGGAGGGCCAGGGATCGGGGACGAGGGGGTGGAAAGCGACCGAGGGGCGGCAGGGAACACGGAAGGCTACGATTGATCCGTGGTCGCCCTCCGTCCTCCCTATCCTCTTTCTCCCTTCCACCCTTTCGTCCTCCCTGTGGCCTTTCTTTGTCTCGGCGGCGGCCCTCTCTTTCTCCCGGCCGCGTCACGACCTCACGAATTCATTGTGCACTTTTGCTCGTCCTTTTTCTCTCGGCGGCCATTAGCTGTCCGTTCGGCTCGCTTCTTATTAGCATAGTTGCAAATTCTATGCCACGACGCCCGGTGGTCTCTCCCCCTTAACGCTTGATTGGAACCCAGACGCTTTGTGACGTGACAGGCACACGCGTCCCTTTCCAAACTGCCCCGCCTCCCCCCCCCCCCCCCTCCCCGTCGCTCTGCGCACCCTGCAGCCCGTTTTAGGAAAGCGACCCTTTGGCGTCACCCAAGCCGTGGAAAAACTCCCGACGACGATCGCGCGTCGATATCTCGGATTTACCGTGACCCTTGGAGCCGTACGTACGTGGCGTGCGAGGGATTCTTTTTCGCTCTGTTTTCAGGGATGCGAAACAGAAGGAGAGGGATCGCCCACCTACCCCCCCCCCCCCCCCTCCCGGGCATGCGGCTATCGCGCTTATCGGGAGAAAGAGCCCAGACCCAATTAGGACGGGCGAGCTCAACTTTTGGAATTCAATGCGGCCAATCTGGATGCCATTGTGCGGTGTTGTTCTTCTATATTGCTCATTTTAATGGGGCAGACCGCGACGGAGTTGACGTTCCGCCGGGCTTAATGGGTGGATAGCTACTTGCGGCGCGACGGTTCAAGTCGATCGACTGAAATGTTTACGCCGCTTTATCAGCCGGCGGGTTCAGTGATCAATTACTGGGCTGCGACGAGTCGACATGCGAGCTTTCTCAAAAATTTATTCCTCCGCGCATCTCGGCACGTTCGTCCACCGCCGGCCGATCGAATTAAACAGGGATTACGCGAGGCGTCGCGCGTCCGTTCTCGTTAAAACCGTAGGCCAGCGGCATAAAAAATATTAACATTAATGAAAGTCGAGTAGCATTCATTTGATCCCCGCGTTACGTAACACGCCCCAAAGAGGTTTCAATGAATTACATCACCATGCCATCAGGGACCGTTCCAATTTGCGTCCCGTGTTTTTACAAAGGAGCCCAGCACGTTCGCGTGACTTTCGATTCGGCCGAAATCAAAAACTTCTCGTTAAAATGGGACGCTAACCCCGAGCGTGCCACCGCGCGCGAAATGATACAATCCCAAAGCCGGCCGCGGCGATTTTCCGCGGGGGTGGAAAGGGTCGTCATGAAAAATTTTCGTCGAACGTCCCTCGCCCTCGTGGCGGCCGGCTAGTTCATGAATCTTTGAAATCATCTGGGAAATTAGTATTCCGCTCGGTGTCCCTGATTGATGACATTGCGTCTATCGAGCGGCGTGCAGCGGCGAACGGGCGCCCGCGCGCGCGGATTATTCGTCGTATTAAAAAGCGTTTTCACCCGTCGACGCGCTCGCTCGACTGTCGCGTACCGATACATGGAACTTAACAATCTCACCCGCGGAAATCGGCGCACGGTGGCCTCACGCCAGGCCCTCCGTCGCCGTAAACACAGAGGAGAGTTACGCAACGCCGTACGCGCCGGCATTAATTAGAGCAACTTTGTCGCGGGCGTGTGTGCGATCGCGCGGCATGCTTTTATATTAATGACGTGCAAAATGTTTTGACACCCCGAGGCGAGAGCGGTGGCTTTTTTTTAATTGACACCTATCAGCCGGCGACACGTTACAAGCGATTTGCTCGCCGATAGAATCCAATCGGCCACGATGCCCTCCTCGCGATGCAAATTTAACCCTTTGCACTTGGAGCGCTTTTGGTGTTTTTATATTGATAGGGAATCTAGGGGGTTAGTAAGTCACGATACTTTCAAGGAAACATGGTAGCTATTTGAAAGAAGTTGTTTTCAACGACGAGTATTGACGAGGAATCGCGCAACGGCGGTAGCGAGGCTGCTCGTGCGTTGTTTTAAGCTTTCTCTCACGTGTTTCGAGTACATGACACGTCTCTTTTCTTCTAGCTAGTGCTTTGTGATTAGAGCGTAGTCGGTAATCTCTGTTTCCCTTGTGGATGCGGAGTAATTATACGTACGCTACCGTCAGACCTGCTGTTTCCGATCAGACGGCGATGCTTGTCTACTTCTTGATATAATAGCCCTAGGAACGATGTGTACTCGTCATTTAGATCTTCCATATCTTTAGATACGATGTACTTTGAATCGCAGTTGTTCTGAATTTAGCTTATTCTAGACACATTCTCTGACTCAGTCCTTTCAAACCCAATCTCGTTTATCATCTTATCGCTCCTTCCTCTTCGAGCCACTTATCCATTCTGCGATAAATTATTATTTTACTTTAAAGGATCGATAGCGAAGAATTTACTGTTTGGATATTTCAGCTTTTGTTTCTTAAGAGAGTTAACTAGTGTCTGTTTAATGTGATTAAATTTCAGTGTATTAGATAATTACAATACGTATAGGGTATTGAAGTTTAGTAACCTTGATGAAGATAGTCCATTGGAACTTGATATTTTCCGCGGCTCTCGCGGAGGTTTCTGGTAATAAGTAGTTACAGACCGTCGATATCGGACATAGATCGCGCGATACAGGAGGGAGCTGGTTCTTGCGATAGAATATTAATTGAATGGACCCGCAAATGGGTTTAGCACGAAAATTAGTTATCGATATGGAGGCCGGCAACGAAAACACGAAGAACAAATATCCACGGCGACCTTTCAAAGAGCCTCAATCGAAGAATGGAATGATTAATCTAACAGTCACGTTTCGCGCGCAACGCTGATCGTCTAAAAGGACTCGTTTATTAAATTTTAATCGCTGAAATTAATGGTAAATAACAAAGAGGGCTCCTCCGTTGGGAATGACATTTCTCCGCGCGGGATATTCCGCTGTTAAACTATTTCAATTCGCACGGACGAGCGTGTCGTTACCTGAACAATGAGACGCGATTTCGCAAGGAAGGGAGAAAAAAAAAGTCTCCGCCGCGTATTACCGTTCGATTTAAAATCTCCCCCCACCGGTTTCAGCGGGCACAATGAGAGCGACTGATTGACCGATGGAAATGTCACGAGGTGCTTATTACGCAACCGCGAAATAACCGTTTTGAGCAGGTCATCTAAGGTCCCAGATTAATCGTCTTTCCTCCTCCTTATCCACGTAGCAACAAAACGATCGCGGCCCGGTCGTGTTCGAACGTTGTTTATTTGATTCCGCGGAAAAGAACGGGCGCGTGTAAGCAGATACGTGCGCCGACAGATGCCTGCTTAATGAGTATGCAACAGGAATAGCAGTGTACATTTTGACCCAAGGATACCTTTGCGAGATTACGGCGAGCCGCTTTATTTCTGCACTATTTCACGGCTACGGCACACCAGCCGGCCCGTGTTCTCTTAATCGCCGTTCCTCAGACCCAGCTTAGAGAAAGTTCTTTAAATCGCGCAACGCTATCAGAGATCCGCTTGAAAAAAACATCGACGCGGTATCAATGTGCACGCGCGCAGGGGGGTCGAAATTAATCGCCATAATGCGGCGATATCGGCTGGAGGCGTTGCAAATAGGTCATCGGCGTATCGTTAAGATCACTCATTAAGCGACTAGGGTCAATTGGTCGAGTGCACCATCGTCCAAATCTCTGTTCTCCAAATCGATACATATTTTAACAACGGTGGACTCTCTGCTCCCACCATTTCGGCACTACGAACATTCAAAATCATTTCGAACTTTCGTAGATTATTAAATACACAACATCTCCAATATTTCATGCATAGGTCTCCACAACTTTCAGGACTCTTTAATATATTTTTCTATTACTTCAATTGCACCCTCGCGACACCTCCAAACTTCCAACACCCACATTGATTTCCAGAATTCTCCAAATTCAATTAACATCCAAAGTTACCCCATTTTTATCTGACACCCTCGACCTAATTCGACCGGTCCCTCGCCCCGAATCGCCGCTCTTCCTGTACCGACTCGGACGGGTCGGGCGCGCGAACAATGAAACGCACTGTAGGCGGCTGGCAAATCCGATTCACGCACTATCGACGCGTTACCTAATAGCCCGTGCTCTACGTGGATGCAGATACACGACAGGCGACGTCACGTGCCCGGCGAGGCACCTGCGCTCACGCAAAGTAAAAATAAAGGTGCGCGAAACGGAGTGTGGCGATCGCCGCGGGCTGGCGTGCACAGCGGGAGGGCACACGGACGCGAGAAACCAGCCGAGTTCCGTTCACGCAACGAGCAATGCGTTACCTAAGAACGCGTAGACGCGCAATTTCAGCCGACCCCCCGCGCCCCGGCACCCCTCTCCGCCGACCCCTCTCCCACTGCCCTCGACGCCGCTCGGCCACCCACCCCCCCCCCCCCCGCCCCCGCGGCGCGGACGATCTATGAAAAACAACCGTGCACGTGGACGCGCATGCAACGGCGGATCGATCTGCAAACAACGACGAGCGCGGCAGACAATAATCGCGTTTATCACGCGGGAAAATACCCGGTAAGTAGAGCGCGAGGGTCACCGCGGGAACCCTGGGGGCGCAATGGGCGCTATCAAGGCTGCGGGCTCCCTTTTTCGGCTGGACTTTCGCCGAAGCTTTCTTCTCTCTCTTCCCTTCTTTCGCCGCGATGTAGTGCTGTTGCTGTTCTGTCGAAGCCGCAGCTGATATTTGGTGATTTTCTGGGGAAACTTCTGAGGGAGGGTTGCTCAGATTCGGCGGCAGAGTGAAGTGGGGATTTATCAGAATGGGAATTGATAGGTTCATGCAGGGTTTTAAGGGGGAAGCCACTGTGAAAATCTCTTTTTCCGATTTTTTGCTTTGTGCATTTTTATAATATTTGGTGTCTCAGAAATATACCTGCAAAATTTCAAAGTGGATCTAGAAAAATTCTGGGAGCTACGGCAAGTTTTGTATACGCAACGCTCATAATTGAGTACACGTATGGGTAACTTGGTGTCAATCGCTTGAAAAGTTTATGTCCAAGAATCCAAATGTGTCTGGTAAGAGTTGTGTCTAGTTGTTTAGAACTAGGTAGAGAATCACTGGCCACGACGAGACCGTATACAGCTGCGATCTTCGAGTTGCAGAAAATAACTTCTGTCAGAACTTTAAACGTGCTTATCTCGATACGGCATTTTTCAAACGGGCGGATTAATAACTCAGTCAATTTTTATCGGATTCGCTTGAGATTTTCCGGGAATATTTGTAATAAAATTATCTTCAGTTAAGCGTAGAAGTGTTTTGATCGAATAATTCATCTAACCGTAACATTGAAAAAACATGTTGATTTTTTATTCCTTTTCTTTCAAAATTCGCCATTTCTTCCAAAATTAATATCTTTTTAAATCTGTACGCTTAACTGAAGATGTTATATTATACTTTAAGAAAACATTCGAATCATTCAATTCAGAGCAAACTTTGGAAAGTCACACGACCACCCATTTTGTAAATTATTTTCGCAGAGTCTAACGTTATCCTATGCTGTGGTCACACTACTTAAAAATCTTTCAATCTATAAGCATAAAATATTAGTTAAACATATGTATTTTCAGTTGGTAATAAAGATTTTTCGTAAAAAGTTACATTTCATTATAAAATAATGCTTTGAAAATAGCCTCTATTTTCGACCGTCACAGTGACTTCCCCCTTAAATAGGATCCCTAACTTTGGAGCTGTGCTGGGATAGAAGTTTCCGCGAATGAAAGATTATGATGTAGCTGTATCTTTTTCTCACAGATTGTAACTAAGATTCCCAGACATTACAATTCGAATGAATAGATAACTCGTGAAACGCGTCACTCTGCGTGCAGCCGTGTGACGATAGCCGACAAGGAAAAACTTATTAAACGCGTCCCCTCGCAATTCACGCACGTCCATCGTTTACATAAGTATTGCATAAATCATGAAAAAGAGATTGCACTTGGACTGAAACAATGTAGCTACCTACGATCTACGAAATGCGGCAAGATACGAGTCCCGCGAATTCCAAGGAGATCGTGACTGGTAGCGCACCGCTGTCGAAAATTTCGCGGAGATCGATGTGGGAACGCGAGAACGACGGTGGGAGATTACGTGTGCGTTAACATGCCTCGCGGCCTTCTTTCGCTGTGTACATAAGGAACTATTGACATTGAGGCAATTCAATTTGCAGGACGCAGTCGCGCTTAAGAGCTCGGCGGTTCGCCGTAAATTCCGGTTCTTGCGCCGGCCGATCGCGAGTTATCAGCCTGGAAATAATTTATCGGCAACGATCGCATTAAAGTAGCTACAATGAAACTATTCCCCGCGGCGGCGCGGCTATGTGCACGCGTCCACGTGCGCCAGCGTGTACGTGTACGCGCTCGGGAGCGAGCGAGCATCGCGGATGTAGTCGGGCGCAATTAGTATTACCTAAGAATCTATATAGCCAGCTGCGTCGTAACAACTGTATTGCACGAAAAGTAACGTACGTGTACACGCGTGCAGCACCCGTCGACGGCGTAGCGACGCCGCGCAGCGCCGTTTCGCGCCACCTGGCCGAACGCGCGTCCACCTTTTCTAATCCAAAGTCGCACGTGTCGCGCGGCCGAGATCCTTTTAGAACGGCGATACGCTTCCGTGACATTGCTTCCGTCAAGATCGAGGTGATTCTGCCTGTCCTCGGCGCCCGTTGCAATGAGATACGCGGCTCGGATATGAAACACGTGAACGAACGTTTGAAATCGAACGTGCGGCGTTACTCGCTGCCACGGAGGGCACTTGTAAACTTGCAATGCAACGTATAAGATTCGCGTGCCCTTTATTCAGAGGCTGCGCGAAACTGCGTGACTCCATTTTCTCAAAATCTTCTCGGAGCAATTGGCTAGAGATCTTGGAGATTTTGGAGCATGTTCAAGGTTGAGCGATTGTGGAGGAAGAACTATATTTTCTGAGAGTTCTTGCTACTTTCGGGGTTAATTTCAATGGTCAGGTTGTAACCGGCAATGAGGCAGCCTCCGTCAATTATAATTATGATTAAACTGCGGAAGTTTGTGCAAGTATGATATTTATTACGATAATTACGAACTCCCTATTGTAAGAAAATCGAATACACTATATCATAGCCGCTACTGTACTCGAGCTAAGTGAGGAAATTCTGTATATGCTAAATGTAAATAAACATAACGTTTTTTAAAATAGAAAATATATTTTGAAAACCCTCTAATGACGAAACATATTTCTATCGAAGTTTCACTTGTTTAGTCCTTTCCTATAAAAATGTATATTTGCATATACATCCGCAGTCTAGTTATGATTATGTTTGTAAGTCGCACCTCAGTGCCACTCTAACTTCAATTACTCGCGGCTGGGATTGCGCATTGGAGTAAACACAGTGTTGCTATTCAGACGCAATGTTACTCGTCGACATTAATTTACCACTGAAGGTGTAACAAGTCCGCGACAGAGTGCAAGTTAGACACGTGTTCTGTTGGATCAAGGCATCATGTGCTCGATCACACTAAGCGATACACGTTTAACTTAACGTGGTATCATATTATCTACAAAAACGCTAGATGACTCCCAATACTGAATAACAATTCTATCACTAAATAGATTCAGAAGAAAGTATAAAAAGTATTCGCATTCTCATCGAAATACAAGCATCATACTTTCAAGGTAGAAAAATAACGCGTCCGCTATCAATCTCCAAACCCCCCGAACCCCCTTTCCTGCCGCAAAAGGCAAGTATCATTTTTCAAAAAAAAAAAAACAAACATCACGGTGCACGATGCATCCAAAGCGAGTCGATCGCGTCAAGAAAAATACTTGCGGCAAATCGGAGCAGAATCGCGCGCGAATATCCGTACCGTCGAATATGCATGCACCACTCTCTCCCTCTCTCTCTCTTTCGTTCTCTCTCACGCTCTATCCCCTCCTCCTTCGCGCGTAAATTCGAGTTACGCCAGTCGGCACCGTGCGAAATTTCTAATTTCGAGGTCAGCCGCGCGGCAAAACTACGGTCCGAAATAATTACCTTCCGCGCGCGCTGCGTGAGACGTCAATGCGTTTGATATTCTTACACACGCGCGTTCTCTCTCTCCTCCCCCTCCCCCTGCTCCCTCTCCCTTCTCTCTCTCTCTCCCTCCCCCACTTTACCCCTCTCCTTCCCCTCCGCGATCCCACCTCCCCTCCCGGCCCCTAAACGCGGCGAACAAGAGTTTTTTTGGTCCAACGACGCCTATGGCTCTCTACGAATCGCGAGATCTGCGAGGGAAACGTGCGCGCTCCCGTCTCTGTGTGCGCGGGCTGTGCGCGTGAGCGTTTCACACCTGACTACTACGCTAGTCAGCCGAGCGACCGTGGCGACCTCGGTTATTCGGGAAACGCCGGCGGTCGCGTGAAAATCGCACGAAAAATAGTTACACGGCCGTTTACGATTTATCGTGGGCGAATTGTGCGCGTGGGCGGCGCCGAATCGATTTATTTTGTCGGTGAAGTGTGCGCGGCGAACACGGTAGGTTAGTTGACCGCGGGGCCGAGCGAGCGCTGAGCTGACAGTAGGCCGGCGACGTCACAGTGGGCCGGTTGAGCCTTCCTTCGTTCGATTCAGGCAGGCTCTTCTATTCATTTTACATGTAGCAAGGTAAATATTTCTATGCGAGAGTGTCCAGTACGAGTAAAACCCGCGAGCTACGAAGTGCGTGAAACAACCGTCGTCGCCCGTTCGCGACGCTGTGCATCCGTTTCTCATCCTTCGCTGCGTTACTTTTTTTTTCGCTACTTGTGCTCCTACGTTTCATTCTCTCTTTATTTTCATCCGTTGGTCCCCGTCCCCCCCGTTCTCGCCACGTCGAAGGCCGCTTCCGGGGGTCGTGCGGAAGTCTCTCGGGTTGCCCGTTTTCACTTTTCTTTCGAACCCCCCCACCCAACACCCCTACCACCCCATTTTCGATCGTCGTAACGTTCGCGGCCGTTCTACCTGTTCACGAATCACGACACACCGGCTGCTACTGCTGCTGTTGTTGTTGTTGTCGCCGCTGCTGTTCGCTGTCACACGAGCGATGCCCGTGGAGACACGAGAGAGAGAGAGGGAGAGAGAGAGAGTGATTGGAGGGTGCCACGAAACGCCAAGCCACGATTTTCATCTGACAGCGGGCCGAGTGTCGTGGAAAACTGAGTACGACCCACGGCAGGAACACGGAACACGCACTGTGCACGCCTCGATCGCCGATGATCGTCCAGCGAGGGGAACGCTGCTGGTCCTCCGCGAGCAGCGTGGCCGAGGCACGTGAAATCGCCGCACGCCGTTTGACAGACGCGGTGCCGTGTCAGTGGGAAAGCGCGGATCGCTTCAGGCGAAGGCGAACGCGCTCGCGACGTCGTTCTCGACCTTGTGCGCTTTAACTTTTTGGCAAATGTTTTCGAAGCTGTCGGGCCGCGCGCGCGGCGCGGCGCAATACTCGCGCAGTTTCTGCTAAGTTGCCGCGCTCGATCGTCGCCAGTCCATCTTATCGCGAATCAGTAGCGTCGCAAGGCGTTCGCGGGCACGATCGGCGTCGTGCACGACGAGCCGACACGCGCTGCTCCGCGGCTGACACGCTTCAGAAGCGAGCCAGCAAACCGTTGCTGGTTTTTCTCTTGGCACGGTCGCCGGGCTACGCCGCGCGACGAGACACGTGACAAGTGAACAGTGAAGTACGTCTCCGAGTATCGTTGCCGCGGCGATGCTCCAAGCCCGTCGACGTTCCGCGGGGAATGTCCTTGGTCGTGGCCAAGAGAAAAACGCCGCGAGTCATTCTTGAAAAACCGCACGCACCGCCGCGGGTCACGGCGGGAAAGTAAACGAAAAGTTATAACGCACTCGTGAAAGCCGACGTCGGTGGATCGCTTGGCCGATTGAAACGCCCGTTGACGCGGAGGAAGGTTCCTCGATCTAGTGCGGAGGATCACAGTGTTGGATCTGGAGGATCGGTACGGATCGTCGGGCAACCAAGGGACACATGGACGACGAGTCTAGACGGTGACAGTCCCGCGAGAAGTTGACTGGCAGCGTGTCAGAGCAGCCCAGAAAGCCAGCGGTTCCTGTTGACCCACGGCGCTTAGCTGGACGACCATCTAGGACCTATACTACTGGCGCGCGATCCATGCCAGGTCTCGCCTGAAATTCGGATGTTCCGCGGCACTAAAAGCCGCTCGAAGTAGTCGGTGCCGGTTGGACGCAGACAGGCGATCCTCCTAACCTACGGGGCTGGCAGCACCCAACCTAACCAGGGTCACGTTAGCTGTCAAGCGCGCGCGGCAAGTGATCGGAGCGTGTGCATCACGTACGGGGAGGACGTGGCGAATAAAAAAAGGGAGCCAGGAGCGACGACGCCGGCTGACCGGACCGTATTATTGGGGATCGAAGGAGGGAAATATGAGAGGAGGAGGCCGCGGCCGCCGTCATCGTCGTGGTTCGGTTCCCAGCGTGTCTCTCTCTTTCTCGAGGATCGGTGTTAATAGCGATACGTGCGAGGCGAAGAGTGCGTGTTCCGTGAGCCGCCACGGCGGGACGAAAATATCACACGTGCGTCGGGAGTAAGCCGAGATTTTTCGAGGACGACGGGAGTCAAGTGGGCGATCGGTGAGGAGAGCACACTGTTTTCGGGTGAGCGACCAAAAAAAAAGCTAAATGCCAGAGAGAGAGAGAGAGAGAGAGAGAGAGAGAGCGAGAGAGAGAGGGAGAGAAAAGAGATCCTCTTCACGGAGGATCGATGAGATACAGATCCCCCTACCCAATCTAACCGCGTTTATTCTATCGAGAACCGCGAAAATCGAACGTTTCCGGTTCTGGACGAGACACGCTGTCACGCCGGTTTCACCCACAGGGGCTGCTGTTCCTCGCGGAAGTTTCTGATTATCGACAGCTCGAAATTCCCAGTGACTCGTGCCTAGACCGCGATCGTTCGATTTTCAATGGACACGCGGGACCAGTTTGCCCGTCCGCGGCACAGCGAATCCGCTTCCGTTTCGTTGCCCACCCCTGTCGCGCTACTCCTCGGCCGGTGCCAGGCTGGGATCCAGGGGACGATCGAGAATCGGTAGATCGCGCTGCCTAATGACCGGTCTAGTTTTTGAGAGCAGGAGAGGTCGCGGCGGAGCGTGGGTAAACCACTTTCAGTCATACGGCCCTGCATGCTAAACAGCATAGACGTTTGACGTTTCGCGAAGGTCGCGTGTTCTAGCTCTCTCTCGTTTTCGCGCCGCCGACCGTCTCCGTCGTTCGCGCTCGTTCGCCGTCTCTGTCGCCTGCAACCGTTCCTCTCTTTCCACTCTGTGCGCCACGCTGCAACTCTCCTCCTCTTGCCCACGCGTCTTTCGCTCCTCGTTCTCTCTCCCTCTGTCCCGTTTCGTCTGTCTCGCTCCACGCACCCACGCACCCACCGTTTCGACGTTCAACGATCGTTACGCGCGAAATTGTCGCCGCTGCCGGGTTTCTGGGAGCTTCGGCGAATTTTCTGCTAACCGTCCGCGGAACACCCAGGTCCGAGCGCGGGTTCGCGGATTCTCACGTCCTTGCCGATGCGAACGTGACGTTCAGGGATTTCGAAGGAAATCGACGTAGATCGGACGCGATACACAGGGTGACGCGGTGTTCCTCGTGGGATCGAGTTACTCGATTTTCATAGCTCTTCTTTCGTTCGATTCTGCGTTGGGAAAGTCGGGCAGATGGGATATATTTTACGTGGTACGATCGAGTGCAATGATTAGGAATGTTTAGACGAGTTTCGTCGGTGGTCTGATATGGTATTCTTGTCGAGGGAATCGTCGGATGACGATCTGCGTGAAGTTTTTAACTCGTAGTCGGAATAAGATCATTGTTCAGCGAGAAATTGTGGGGAGGGAAGTTTAATGAAATGTAGAAGGTGTTTTAGGGAAATAGGTTTACCCCTCGAGACATTGCCGTGCTATCACGAATCACTCTATGTATGAAAGTATGGTTCTGCATACAAAACTGTATTATTAAGTCAGGGAACTTGGTATAGTGGAAGTGGCATTCTACGTTATTCAGTATAATACTCCGCGGATTTTTGTGGTTTCATGCACTTTGTTTGTATGAAAAGTTGTGCTGTTACGAAGTTCACAATCTTGGTGTCGAACAATTTGCACTTTATATCGGTCGATTTAGAATCGTGAAAATTGGACGCTCGAAAATGTAGAAAAATCTGTCACAATACATATCGAATTCAAAGATTATAGGATTAAAATACTGAGACTCCTGTCTTCAGTAAAGCTACGCTGTCAGTTACCCTAGAATATAACTATCATAGTCCTTTACAATTCCACGTAAGCATCTCACGATTTTTAATTAATAGTTCCCTCAGAAGCACGTTCCATCTCGCACGAAACATTCGACATCTCAAAACACGTCCATCACAAGAAGCAAAAACCAAACGCACCACGCTACAATATCAGCTCTTTCCACGTATCCTCGCAAATAATCCGAAGCATGAAAATTCAGGCCAGGGTAATTACTCTTCCTTCCTTTGCCGTTCACTATCGGCTTTTTAAATAAGCATCAAACTCCTTCGGAGCTCCCCTTACGGTAGAAGGAAAGTGAAAAAAAAAACAAATTAAATTGCTTTCTTGGCGAGGAGTCGAAGAAGCGAGGAGTAAACCAGTGGGAAAGTCCACAGCTATCTGGAAAGTGGGAAAAAGTTGCATCGATTCGATGGTAGGGGCGAGGAAGGAATGGAGCGAGCAGTCAGCCGTTGTTTATCAAAAATATACGCGTCGCTACGCGGTGACACCGTGTGCATACGCGTTAGTAGATTCAGACAGTGGCGTGTCAGACGATCAGCTGTTGGCCCGTTCCACCACGTCCCGGCGAAATGCCGCGCGCCTCGCTCGAGCACACGAGCGGTCGCTTCGCGTTTTGTGGAAACGCAAAAATAGCAATTGCCTGGCCGTTGCGAAAGAGACTCGCGGGTACTTTGTAGAATTTCTGGGCTGATTAATACGCAAAGGCATTCCCGTGCCTGCGCCGGGGTCGTTAACCACTGATAAATCAAAGAAACCGACGCCAAGGTGCACTTTCGCGACCATTTTTTTTTACCGTTACGCTCGCGACAAATTCCCTTCGGTGTGATTCTCTTGCCGTTTGATTGGTTGCGATTGAATTCCGTGGGCTTGAGTGGTGGAAAATTGGTGGGCCTGTGTTGACACAGTGAATGCTTGCTTTTTATAGAAAGTTTAGGTTATTTGGTTTAGGTTTAGGTTTGATTTGTCTATGTTGTCCTTGAAGGTCCAGGTTTATTGGTGACGAGTGTTTTGATTACTTAGTTTGATTGTCTAGTAGACGGATTTGTAGTTGTATAACTGTTTCTTTGGAAGAAAGATACGTGAAGCTTGGAGTATAAACGGTTTCTTTGGAAGATATTATAATGTTGTGGTATGACAAGATCTGGTTTGTGTTTGAAGCGTAGTGATTTTCTTATTTCTTATAAGTCTGACTGATTTCATCAACCACAGACTGAATGTATTTCCCTGTAAGGAATCATAATGATGCTACCACTCTTTTTCTCTTCATACCCACCTTTTGTGAATGAATATTCATTAGAAGCACACGACTCTTCTTGACAAAGTTTAAACTACGCAGAAAGCAAGCTCGCCACTATCCATCAATTTTTACTTACCTTCCACATTGTCCTATGCATTAAAATCTTTGCTTTGAAATTCAAATATGTAATAAGTATAGATAAAGCAACGCAAAAGAAACTTCCTCTATTCTATCCACTACAAAACTTTCTCCACCTTCGATTCCCAATCATTAAACCCCATACACTCCTTGCACTCACCCCTTACATCCGCCGTAAAACAATAACATTTACTCAACACCATGACCACCAATGAAACCATCCTCCTCCCCAAAAACCACACTCAGACCCACCATTATGCCAAAAATCCCCAAGCAATCCCACCAACGAACAGCCGCCTCGGAAATATTGTTTACTCGCAGACAAAGCAGCGGCGCTGGAAACGTAACGACGACGCGATTAAATTCCGAAGGGAAGTGGGTTCGCTGCTCGGGCTCTTGAACGTCTCCCGGTTCGATGGATCCCGATAAGATAAAAATCGAATCGCCCCGCGGGGCTCGCGAATCACGCGTCGAAACGTAGCCGCAGAGATTTGCATAGACCCTGGCCACCTCCGCGAGGCGTCGTGGCCCGTTCCCATGCCGTATTATCCTGCTGACCTGCCGAAAAGAAAAAACAGGGTGTCACCGCTGGAGGGGGGCCTGATAAGGAGCCGGTATCAACTGCCTCGATAATCTTCGACGCGTTCTCACGATCCAGCTCGCAGGCACACGCGTAAACGTACACGCGCGTACGTGCATCCGCTCACATTCTTGCCGCGGGTTATCGATTTATAATCATAATCGAGGCAGATAAGGGGGCCCGACGCGAGATACCGCTCCTCCCGGTTCGGCCGCGACGCTCGGTAATGAGCGACGTTTCGCAGAGGCGGCGCGAAACGGCGCGGCGCGGCGTCCCGACGTGCCGATAAATTATTTCGATGCGAACGCCAGATTGTGCGGCGGTGCTCTCCTCGCGGCGAGCGTGTTCGCGCGCTTTCGACCGTGCCACCGCGGCGGAATCGTTGCCACGGAACGGATCCGAAATCTTTGTTCCGCCCGACACGATTCTCCTCGTGCTCGTTCAGACACACGCCGCCGATCGCTGGCTGGAGATCATCCCGGTTTCATCTGTCTTCCGTGTGCTACTTAGAGCCACTTGTAGGCTAGGGAAGCGAGAGATGGGGACAGATTTGCGTATTTTCCCGCTGCGGCTTCGGTGACTGGGACGAGCAGTCGAACGCGTTGGTTTCAGTGTTCTAATTGGCAGCGCGGTATTGGGAGGCAAGTTTAGGTGCTGGAAATATGTAGTTTCTTGAGAATTCGTAGCTCGTTGGAGAGCGACAGAAATGTCGCAGTGGAGTGCAGGAACTTGGAGGAAAGTATTCGTACGTTAGTGTTAAGGGGTTTGCCTACCTGTGGGGTTTGAAAAAATATCTATATTCGGGAATTTGTGGGGGAGACACTTGGAGGCTTTTTTAATCAAACCTTTCTGTATTCGAAAGTGTACATGTTAAACTACTTTTAGTAATTGTTTCGATGGAAAATATAAATTAATAAAAGAAATATCAGCGATCTCCCGGCAGCGACGTTTTTCTTCAGTAATTTGCGGTGACCACTCTAATCTGGACCTGGTTCATCTGAAATAAAAAATTCGCTGGAATTTAGTTAGTATATTAGACTACCTAGTCCTTAATCATTCGTTATCCCAAAAAATTAATTTGCTACAAAACGGCGGTTTCTCGTAGCAAAAGTATCGATTTTCACCACAGAATCGCGCTTTTTCATCATTTTTCATCTGTAAAAAACAACTACGCAACGGGAATGAAAAAGCCACGATTAAGGACTAGATAATCTAACATACTAACTACATTTGGTCGAATTTTTTATTTCTGATGGACCAGATCAAAGCTACAGTGGTAAAGTGCTTAAAGAAAAAAACGCTGCCGGGAGATCGCCTATAATTCCATTATTAATTTAGATATCGCATTGCAAAAAAAACTACAAGAACTTTCAAATATATACTTTCGAATATACAACCGTTTATTTAAAAAAATCTTCAAGTTTTTTTAAAAAAAATCCCGAGATTACTTGTCTGTAACTTTTCAGACCTTGCAGGTACGCATAACCCCATAAGTTAAGAAGAAAATTGCTCTAGTAGGTTCTCCGTTTACCATATTTTAACTTCTGCCGCCTCAAATTCTCCAGTCCTTTCTCAGATCCCTTTTTAAAGCCTGCAACAGCTACTCAGAGGCACCGCTCCAAAATATGTTCCACCGAACATGCCTCATCGAGGCAGCGTTAAACGAACGAGCATGAAACGATAACGGGTGGTCCGTCGACGGGGGGAGGAGGGGGGAGGTGGTTGTCGTCGTTCCCATCGCGGGGAGGTCCTCGAATCAAGTTTCACGGTGGAAACGGTTTGATTGGCGGCGTTCCGCGAATGATTTTCGATCTCCATCGCGGCTCGGTCGTCTCCCGATACGCGATCATTTTTTTTAAACCGGGCACCTGTGCAGAAGCGGGAGCAGAGGGGAGGGAGGCGCAGATAGAGACGTAATGATTGCAATATTCCGTTAGTAATTGCTCCAGTCGGCCGCGCTGTTGAAACGTCATTCGCGCGGCCCCGTAGATTTGTTTTTCCCCACCCGATTTTCCCGGCCCCACCCCGCCGCCGTCGCTCTTCCGGCTGAAATGTCATCCGTGGGCTCTTTCCGCGCCCCCCCCCCCCACCACCCCCTTCCCGGCCGCGGAGCACCCCGTCCCCGATGCCATTCATCGCGGTCGAAATCGATACGTGCCATTAAATGCTGGCAATGCGTTTAAAACACGCGAAACGCACGGCAAGGCGGCCGGTTTAATTAGATCCGACAAACTTTTTCATTATCCCGCGCTCGAGCGACCTCGCCGCGCGATTAATTGTTCCCCGTCGATAGGTTGGCGCGCGTGATGCATCGTCGATAGCGATACTGTTTTTCCACTCTTTTTCCCTCCCCCGCAACGGGAATTGTGTTTCGATGGATTTTGATGTATGTACGCGGTATCGCTTGTAAGTCGGAGATAGAGGAGGCTGCGCGTTCGGAGAAATGAATGTCCGCGTTGGATCGTCGGGATAGATCGATTTCGCTCGCAGGTGGTCGGCGAACAGAATTTCCGTGGAACGGCTTGAATTCGCGTGGTATTTTTTTAATTTTCTTGCGATGGGTGTGAGGAGCAGGTTAGCCAAGTTGTTTCGAGGTGTTTCGGGGGGGGAACTTCTGTGCGCGGAGCTATTCGAATTGAATAAATCGAATTTTAAATGTGAAGGAGTCGTTCGAACGTTGTGAAATATTTACAGAGATTTTCCTTGGAGCTCGGACTATTGCAACATATGTTTCCGCTGAACTTCTCTCGCGTTTTCCTCTGTTTTGCGCCTGGTCACATTTTCCTTATGATCGCCGATGAACGATGCAGGAAAAGCGCATCACGCGTAGAAGAGAACAGGAAGAGTCTAGCCGACCTGCTGGAAGCTTATTGCCAGCGAGAAGATGCAATTGGAATGATTGGGTGGCGTGCACAATATCTTATAACTTATCGTGGATCGCGCAGCCTTTCTGATAAAGCCTCGAATTCCGTTGATACGACGGTTCTTGTTGATTCCTCGTCGCATCGGTTTCGTTGGACTCGTCGACGAAAACACGATCGATTCTTCGCTGAAACCGTCGGGTCGCTGGATCCAAGAAAGGGAACCGTCGTTAGGCATTCCGAGCGAGCGGAGTTGGGTTGTAATCAGCGTTTGAAAACTCTGTGTAATCGACCCGCGCAAATGCCACGCCATTTAAACCTTTGCGCCGCGAATACCTCTTACAAACGCTTAAAATGGCCTGGAACTAATGGTCGAGTAAATTTTTGAGGATTGACATCGCATTCTCCGTTTCTGTATTCTCATCAGCAGACTCTAATGAGACAAACTGCGCTTTATCATCCGAACAGCTAATTACCGGAGCAAATTACACAATACTTTGCATTGTCTGATTATTAATTAATGACGTTGGTTAATGACCCTGTGCACCATCTGCCTCTCAAACCTTCCCTCCAATATAATACGATTATCCACTTATTGAAGACTTCGCCAACCAACAAATATTAATTCCTGCCTTCTTGAGGAGCCACTATAAACCTCACTCACTTTCTTCTCATCATTCAAACTCAAAATGGTCCCACAAGCGCGCGGCCAAACTGTACAGTTATAGTAGCTACTTTCCCCAACTTTATACCGAAAACTCCCCAAGGCTCTACTCACAATTAGCAACTCACCATTTACGTAACACTCGATCGCCGTTGATCGCGACGCACAGCGTGAAAATCCGAAGGAGTCGCGCGTAGGCGGCAAGAAAGCGCCGCCAAAGGGTTCCTTCCGCTTCGCTTCTCGCAGGTCTCGAAAAATCATTTTTCCTCGGCCGCGGCGATGGTTTTTTCCCCGGTGTGCAACGGCCGATAAGCACCGGCGATCACGGGCGCGGCGTGCGCGCAAAAGGAAGCCGTCGCAAAAAGCTTACCACGGGGATTAGTCATTGGTAACCGAGCGAGCTTTTTCGCAGCGAGGCGATTCCCGCAGTCGTGACCGTCGCCTTGGCTGATTTATGGCGAGCCATCGTTATTTTCGCCTAGCTTACCCCAGCTTCGCCTCTGTACCCGTGTTTCCATCGCCTTCGTCTCCTTCCTCCTCCCCCCACTCCCTCACCCTCCCCCTCCCCACCCCCGCGCGCCTCTTCCCCCCTTTTTCTATTCCCCATTTCGCGCTCCGTCTCCTTCCGAACGCCTCAGCTTCCTGCTGTTTTCTCCTGCCCTCTGTCCGCCCGCTCCTTCCTCTTTCCTTTCCTCTTGCACGCGCGCACCGCCGCCTGGATTTCCTACTTGATCCGCGCTCGAACGTGGGTGGGAGAGAGGCCGGTCGTTACCCACTGGCTAACGACGACTGGGTGCCGGCAGACACCTCTTATCCCATGGAATCTCGTAACCGAGCGGAGTCGTAAGGGAAAAATTACGCGGCGGGCGAGCACGCTTCGCCCTTAAAGGGACGGCTCGCAGGCGACTCTGTGGGCCGCGTCGAGGGCTGTCGGGATCAGGATTTGCTGGAGGTGGCTTTGGGCAGATTGATCTGTACGAAGCGACCTGCCGTTTGGTAGTTCTTAGCCGTTGAAGGGATTGAGGGCACCGTCCGGTCAAAACGCTCGAAAAATAGGTGATCATAACAAAGAACTATGATTATGAGTTAATAACAAAGAACTATGACTTCTAAAATTGATGGTCAAAGGGTGATGCGATAGTGAATTCAATTACAAAGAAAATGCCACCAAGTTTTTTGGAATCGGTTTATAATTTCTTTTGTTATGCTGTCTACTGACGGAAAAATCGTGATTCGAGAAAAACGCGTTTAAAGTTTTGCCGCTACTCAAATGCCTATAACTTTGTGAATTTTACGAATTTAAAAAAATCCTTTTAATCAGGTATTCTTAAAAGGTTGAACGTTCGAAAAATGACAAAAAAGAAATCGATTTTTAGACCGGACGGTCCCCTTAAGTGGAGAAGAGTGGCTGGTGTTCTACTGATATCACGATTTTCTTAGGTACCTATCTTTGGGTAGGTTGATCGATACTAGGTGACCAGCTCTCTGGTAGTTCTGAGCTTCTAGAAAGTCCGAATGATAAGCCTCGTGTATTGCCTACTTCCAAAACGTGTTATTCACCATCCCGCTGATTTTCCATTTCAAGGTCGAAATGTATGCAAATCTGACGCAATCGTTCAGCGACTAAGGACTAAGTGGTTGTCTCCTCGCAGAACATACTTTATTTATTAGACGCCTTATTAGGACATGTCGGGTAGAACAGGCGGATTGAGAAAGCCAGGCAGAGAAAAGGAGAATAGCAGAAGCTAAAAAGCTGGATAGGAAAGCCAGGGGAGATCGAAACGAGGTAGGAATCCTCAAGATGAGACACGAGAAGACAAGAAGCCCTGTCAACTGAAAAAGAGAACAGAAGTGAACTGGGAGTAACAAAAAGCACGGAGCAACTTACCAAAGAGCAAAAAGATCCGCAGATATATAACAACAGACAGTGGCGTGACGTTAAAAGTACAGAATTACAAGGAATGAGAAACGCGTAGACAAGCAGTCAAGCTGCTGCAAGTACGAACGCCGAAAAACCAGAGCGACGATCGACGATTTTTAATATTCTCGAAAACACGTTAGGATCAACGGCCGTCGCAGCGAAAAAACGAAGTCTGGAGGCAGTTTGCGGTGAAGAGCGAAGCAAAACTTCGAAAGTAGCGGCCGTAACGATTATAGGTTCACGCTGTTTCTCGTAATAGTCCCTGGAACTTTCTCTCGATTACGTGCACAACGGGCAACGCCGGTCGACGTATCGACGTCTGCACGATATTCGGCAAAACCCTGTCACGCATCGCAGAGGCGGACCGTGTAATTAGTACCAGGGACGCGATTACGCGTCACCTGTGCAGTTTCGATCGTCGTGGGCCAGCGGATCTGTCATCGCGGGGCTCGCCATTCGATTATTAGCTCGCCGCCGATATTTTAGGCAGCGGCGCGCGAGATTCCGCTTCAGAAGCCAGCCGGATAGCGACGCGCGGCTTTCGCGGACTTGCGTCGAATCGAGCTCGTCATCGCATTCGAACGCTCTGCTTCGTATCCGTTCCCGACCCTCTGGAGGGAAAAGTAGCGAGCGAAACGTTCGGTGGGTGTAGAGATTGAAGTTCTAACGAAGGAACACACCGCCGCGACGATTCTCGCCAAGTCTGGAATACCTTAGTCGACTGTAACTTTAAAGAGCTTTCGAAGCGCGCGCCTTTCCTCGAAAGGTGGAGTCCTTCGATCGCTGACGAGGACGCGTGCTCGGAATGTTTCGGTTTGAATACTCTTGTTATTTTCGATCCTTCTTCGAAGACGAGGGGAAATTTCGTGTTACCGCTGGCATTTGCAGGGAGCAGAAATATTGAAGATATGAGTTCGTTTTGAACGTGACTTTTCGCGAGGGAGGCTTAACTGTTGAGTGGGGAAAACTAAAATTATGAAACTGAGGAAGTAAATTTTTCTTTGGAATGGTGGAAATATTTTTCCTAAAGAAAAAGGGAGATTAATGCAACCACGTCTGAAGTAATTCAAGAGCTTTGTAAAAAGAAAAGAAAACTGGATTGTATTCTTTAAGTTATTTTTATAATCACCTAATAAATTTTATTGAATTTGCATTAAAAATATTTTTACCCCTTCAACTCGGCTCCCCTCGAGATTAAATGCTGAGAGCACTACTGGTTAAAAGGAAAAGTATTTGTATTTGAGGGTGAATCTCGTGGCTCTGCCAGTTGGATGCTATTAAAGTAAAAAGCGAAAGAGTTCCTGGAAATTCGTAAACGACGTTGCAGAATATGCCATGTAATCCTTCCTGTCAGGGTTTCATTACGTACGCGAAATCATCCGAGTCTTGACGCGTTTCGACGAAACGGAATTTCGTGTGTCTCACGTCGCGACGTAGCTGGCGAACGTAATCGTCGAATGTTTTATAAACTTGCATATAGTACCTACACTTCTTTTCTTTGTATTTCACGTTTGATAGATGGCTTCGTAGGAAACGCCGGGGATAATTTATTCATTTTTATGGCAACGAAGGGAGAGGAAAGAAGATTGTATCTGCAATTTATGAAAACCTGGATTTACGTATATTTCTTCGTCTTGCATTCTTTATCCTCATTTCATATCATGTCTGACGTTGATGATAAATTCTTTTATTACCTCTCAAAGTTCGGTTCTAATTTCGAAGAAATCTTTTTGATCTTTAATATATGATGCATTGAGAACAAAAACGGATTAACGCACATTTTTGTGGCTTTAAATTCCAATAGGCTCTACTAATTATATAAAATAGAATTATTACAAACATAAATTCCCAGCATCACTTCTTATCATCAAAAAATTTGAAAATTTTCATATCTTCATTCAAACCTCAGTTAAAGTCGCAATTATTTTAATCACAAGACACTATGCCCGTTGGGGAACAAAAGAAAAATTGAGCTGCGTGAATTTTTTAATATCGCGGGAATTACACAAATGCCATCGATTCTCGTGGTAATAATTGACTGTCATTTCCCAGGCATTGTTAGACGCTTGAGGAAACTCGATAGAGCATCTCTTTAGGGACCCTTTGTCATCATTATTTCATGGCTTCAGCCATGATGCACCGTCATTAACCGTCACGCACCGACTCGCAATACCCGTACGCGTATTAATTAACGGTAGTTTTACGATTCTTCGAAACTAATTTACGTCGCGCGTTAACAAACCGAAGCCCCTAATTCCACAATCATTTTATTGTCCGGAGCTATCGTTCTAGCCATTAAAATCGTTGTGGCTGGTGGATTCATTGGCTAATGAGTATGAGTAATCGAAGTACCGATCGTGCACAGGGTGGTCTGTTATCAGTGGTCCAATCGGAACAGTGGCGATTCTTTTTCAAAAAGATAAGTCGAGCGCGCCGGATAATGTTTTTATTTTCTTCTTATACTTGGAAATTCTTACAAATTGTAATTTGAAGTTTAGTAATGGTCGTGATTATTCATAACTGATTCATTATTCAATTAATATTGAAATAAAACAGTTCCCATAAAAATTCTAAGGAATGTAACTTCGCACATAGTAATAAGTAAAAAAAAAAAAATAATACTTACCTATACACCTACTTAGGTATGTAATTCAGAGCCTCAAGAAAATAGGAAGTTTCATGTTTCAATATCCCAAAACTACAAATTTTCCCACCAAACTTCATATACCTAAATATATAAAACACTTAATCAACTTTTACAATTCAATCACCATCTAACCAAAGCCACACAGGAGAAACCGACAGACGTATTAATACGTCACCCCGTTCCCCTATAATCGAGCGAAGCGTCGCGCAGGCGGCGGCACGATCTCGTCCAGGAAATGGGCTAACGAAATTTCGTAGTTTAAAGATCATTGTGCCCCGGCTTTGTCGTGAATCGTGCGTAATTACCGCGATTGCGAGCCGCGCGTCTTCCGCTGTTAAAAAAAAAAAACGGCTTCCGTCGGATCCCGTGGCGCGCGAAGCAGGGCTGTTTGCTTGGAGTCGAAGAGAAAACGATGATCATCATTAATTTACGGCGATGTATAATTTTACACGTTCAATAGCGTGAACTCTCCGACGGCGTATTTATCATGGTATATAAATCGGCCCGGTTATTTAATTCGCCCGCCGTTTATCCCGCGCAATTATCGTAATCAAGTCGAACGAATTTATGCGTCGACGAAAAGGAAGCGCGTGTTTCTCATTCATCTGGACGCCGTGCGTTTCCAGCGGGTTCACATGTTAATGGGCATTATAAAATGTCGTCGATAATCATTGGCAGGTACTGCGCGCGGTTATGGGAAATTAAATTATACGAGTAATTGTACGGCGTATGCGGCTCGCCACATAAATCAACATAGTTTAACATGATAATTGATGGGGCCGGGGTTACCGTGACTTTGTAATTTATTTTTGACGAGGGAAAGACCAACTCTTCTCCCTTGCTTGTTTTTTTTTTTTTTTACGACTTTGTTGCGAGCCGTGCATTTATGCGGCGAATTAATGATCCCGCGCGCGCTTCGGAATTAACAGATAACGCTTGTTAATAACGTAAACGCGCGCGGATTCTTTGCCCGCGGAATTCTGCAACGGAGGACAATGGAGGTTTTATGGGAAAATTGTGGGAAAATATTTGTCGATTATTTAACGGTGCGAGTGGCGGTAATTGAACATTTGCGTGGGTTGCTTGGAGAATCGTGAATCGCTGAGCAGGGAATAGTTTAGTGGAATGAACCGATTATACAATTTTCTATGAATTTTCTTTTTACTTGAGACTTGCAATTTACGAATGTCCTGTTAATTCGAAAAATTAAAAAGATTTCAATGATACCACTGTACCTTTGTTTAGGAAATTTTGTTGCAAGAATTATTATTTAATAATTTAAAGCTCTTCTGCTCGCTTTCGCTATACACTATACCAAAATGTATCACCAATTACAAGCTACAGAATGATTTACGCACGACAGATCCTGTAATAGAGGAAACAGGATGAAGAGTGATGTAAAGTAAGCATATATTAACAAATATTAAACGTACAATAAGCCGGTTACACAATTTTCTCTCAAGACTCTCATCTTCGAGTCACAGTGCTCTGCTAGTATCAACTTCCTCAAGTTTTATTTTAATCGTCCTCATTACTCAACGACCCCCCTTTGCAATAACGAGCCAGTTCATTTTAATTGATCCCTTTTTTTTATTTAATCTGATGTTTTTAAATATCTTGATTTTGAGTTAAGTCATCAGGATAATTTCTCCGTTTCTTCTCCACGCTTGCTTTTCACTCTCCCCCCCTTCCTTTTGATTGCCGCAGCTGGGACCGTTGGAGAAACATTGCAGAGGAAATTAGGGATTTACACGCCTGTTATGACGGAGTTTAGTATCGCGTAAACGCGGGTAATCGTGGCTGGTCGATGCGAAATGATCCCAGTAACATTGATTCGGAACGACTAAGCGTCGAATTCGGGGGAATTATTTTGTTAATTGATACGAAGCAGCGACAGGATTGTGCTCCCTGAAATTGTAATTGGTAGGGAATTGCGCTGGATTGGGATTAATAATCCTGGTATTCGATATTTATTATTTAAACACGTCTGAATGGAAAACACTACTTAGCGGAGTATCACTGTCTTATGTGCAAGTCTAAAACACACGTGTACGAGTATTGCTTCAAGTCCTAGATAATTAAATTTATTGCTTGGTGTCAATCGTTTTTTATGTTTGCAAACTCGTTAAGTATATATCAAAGTAGTGATTAGTAGCGATTCATTGCTGACAAATCCTGGGATTGGCAGTGGTCGATTATGAAAGGGATGAATGGTCTTCTTTGCCACATAATTACAAATGTTTTATTTATTCGCTATGGATCTTCAAAGCTTTTAACAATGGGGAGACTATTGGAGCAATTACCGTGAAAAATAACTGTCAAAGAATTATCTAACTGCTTATCTAAGTATAAATTCATACAGGGTGACATTAACTACTGCAAACGGCCATTAGTAGTCTCTATGCGCTGAGAGATATTGACATGGTACAATGGAGTTTCATTCTCCAGCCTTATTACCTTGTTACGAGCAAAGAAAGTAGCTCTGAACTCTGAAATGGCTGTGTCTGAGACGTGACATCCATTATTCTTAAATAAGAGGAAAAATGTTTCGTTGGTAATTCATCTTTTTTGCTTCGTATTTCAATTATCCTCGAACATTTTCCCGAGCTCTCCGCTGTTTACCAAGATCAAGAGTCATTTAAACCGTACAAAAGCCTCCATCGTGCAATAATACGAATTAACTGGATGAATCGAGTACGATTGTGTTCTGTGCTTTACTTTTGCTCATTATTATCACCCATGTTGTTCTCGTTATTTATCACGGCGATTACAGGGGTAATGATAATGATAAATTATTCTCGCAGTTTTACATTACCTATTAATTATTTATGGCAATTAATTAATAGCGCGTTTTAATGAATCGCGATCGCATTATACGATCCAGCACGCGGGAAATGTTGCATTCAAATAAAATTGCTTTAAGGATGCTTGTAATTATTCGTGCTATTAGAAACTTGTCTAAAATTATTAATTCACCGTACAATCCTGTATCGCGTTACTTGCTCACTATCACTAAATTTTGAATACTTTTGGAAATTTGAAATAATCCACTGGGACCTGCAATTTTGTGCAGTTGCAAAAGTATGAACAAATGGTGTGAATTTTCACGAGCCGAATAATTTTTGAAAATCGCTATACAACAGTAGTTAACGAAAATGATTGCCTCTACTAAGAATAGCTTAACGCTTCGCTGAACCGAATTTACAATTATTCTTGTGGCGAAATATTTGCAAAAACAGATAGCGGATTAACATTTCGGTACATCGCTCTGTACGAAAAATAGAATTATCTTTTACGATACTTTAGTTCGCGTGTTTACGTGTCTCGCGTGAACCAACGAATTTCAACGAGTGGTTCTCGAAAAAAAAAAGAGAAATGTCGGTGAACGCGAGGCAGTAAATTGCAGTGGAAAGTCGAACGAAAAGAAAACAGCCTATGAGATTAATAGTAAACTGCGAATACTTTGACGCTGAACGAGACACTTTCACGTGCCGCGCGATCTGAAAAAGGGAATTAAATCGAATTTAACATCCAATGACGCGTGAAAACCGCAGCGTGCAATTCTATACGGTACTCTGTCTCGATCTTTCCATTTGCTGAAAATTTTCATCGGTTTATTTGCATATCAAATGCAACTCACTTTTAACTCTCTTTTCTCTCTGCAAATCTGCATAGTCCGTAGTTGTTAACAAATTGTACATTAACATGATAGTGAGCTAGAGAGAGTAGAATTGTCTTTGTAGAAGTACGAACACAATTGATCATTTACTCACACAGCTATGCTCCTTTTTTATTCTCATACGAATAAAAACCTGCTACTTGTGTTTCCTAGAACGTGACAAAAAGATCATCGCGCGGCTTCATTCGAGAAGTTGAAAGTGAGTTTAATTCCTTACTCGATACTCGGAGAGACTTTAGTAACTCGATGAAATCTCACTTTTATTCCCCAAAACGATGCTGCATGAAAAATAATTACTTCACTATTTCTTTTTAAAATAGAGAACTCAGTAATCACTTTTTATGAACCAAGAAATAGGGTGTTATCCTTTAATTACGATAGCTACTTCAAAAAACTGAAATCGAAGTGTTGTCTCGTTGTTCTTCATTAGAAATACCGATATTGTTGACTCGAAACTTTTTTTCTCCACGAAAGCCTGTTTGCACGTGCGAAGTACACAGGCCTAAGCTATGCAACAAAGTGCAAAGAATGCAAAGTGTGGTTATAATACACCGTCAAATCAGGAGATAATGTTTAAATTTAGCCTACGTGTTGCCTTGTCGCGCCTTATCTTGTATTCCTCATTATTAAGTGCATTGTTAGACGCGTGAGACCAATTTGAGGCTCACGTTCATTTACGTAAGGCTCCACTTAGGAAGCTCAAGATAATCTCGCTCCTTTAATGAAAAAATCAGTGTCTTCGTAATATTTGTATTGTTCATTCATTAACAGCAAGCCTCTTGTTTACAAATATTTTCTCCCTGCATTATCATGCGTACCTGCAAAATCCGAGACACTAATCCAATGCATGCTTTAAAGTGTCATAACAATCTGAGCGTAAATTGGACCTGACAAATTAATTTCTATTAAGCAAAAATAATTTAGCCTTCTCAGCATAATTATCAAAAAGTATTCGCATAGCAAAATCCTTAGGAATATTAAAAAAAGACCTGCCCTAATAGAATACTTCCACAGCCACTTGCACTCAATACTTTGCCACAAATATCTTGAATGAAAATATAAACAAATCGGAGCAACAATTATATGCACGTCAAGAACCAAGTCTGCTCGATAAAAAAATTCAGTCGCACCCCGCGGAAAAGTGTCTTTTAGTGCCTCTTTCCCTTCCCCGAATTGTTGCGCGTTCGCGTGGCCGATTCTCTCGGAAAGCCGCGCGCTCCACGGGAGCAGGAAGAGCAAAGAGTTCCCGGGGCCGTTTATCGTGGGCGCATAATCTAATTGCGTAGCTGGCTGGCGAACTGTTTAACATTAAACCGATTGCGCGAGGTTTAGGTGGGTGTCGGGAGGCGGAGCGCACGTGCGTGCACCGTTCTAAACGGATTGACCCGAAGAAAACCCCTGAAATGACATAAATAACGAAGGCATGCACGCCGTGTGTCGGGCTTACATAAGGGGAGCGTAGCGGGAAAACGTGGTCGCGCCGAGGAAACGGTTTTAATCGCGATGAAAATTTCATTCCAGCCGAATGGACGCGAACAAAAGAAGCGGCCAAGACGAGGGAGAGGATTCTTCGGGGCTCTTTGCCGTTTGCGTTTCTTTCACGTTTTTCAGGAAGCTGAAGGTGCATCAGCCCGGCGTGGGGGGGAGGGGAAGGGGGGAGGGTAACGTTTTTTTGCGGGAAGGATGGAGTTGTGCGTTGGAAAGTGCAAAGGGAACGTTGCGAAATAAAGCGGTGGGTGAGAAGCAAAGGTCAGCTGGGCGCATCGTTGCACGCTTCATTTGCGAGAAACGTGGAATTCCTGTTCTCTTTCTTAGTCACGATTAAAGGCTACGGGTTTTTGTTGGCTTTGTTCGGCCTTTCGGCTCGTCTGCCTTCAATTTGCGGGCTGATTGTTGGAGCGAGTGTACGGGGAACGGAGTGTCTTCTTCCATGCTCGGGATGTACGTTCAAGTGCAGGTAGTATTAGTGGAAAATAGATACTGTTTAATAAAAGGAAATAGTGGCGAGACAGGGGGATGCTTCCGTGGAAAGTTCAAGGGAAACGAGGAAGTAACGAGGCGTGGGTAAATCAGCTAAACGCTATTCTACGGATTCTCGTACCCACTTTTTTTTTTAATTAATCAGCTAAATAATTAAGAGCCTGCGTGGTTTAAATGAACGTCTATCATGGGACCTCTATAAACATTACATTTCTCAAAATCTTCATAAAAACTTTCCTACCTCCAATATAAACGAATACTCAAAATATATTCTCCTAAGAAAAATATATTCTTCTTTACTGTTTAATTTATCTACCAATTAAACATATAGTTTCCATGAGATTCACGCCATCATCAGCATCTTAAGATCCTTGATAAATGAGTTTAAATTATCTCGAAATATTCTGAACGGCAAAAAATTGCAACAGCATTCTACGATAATGTGACACCGAAGATTTCTGCAAATAATCAACATTATCGTCCGAAAGTGACTACACTATCTTGCTATATTTAGACGAGTAACTGTAACACTCGGAGAATTCTCAATATTCCAGCGATGTAGAGGCACGATCGGCGGAGCATTGCTGCGACACAGTCCCATGCAAGTCGATGAGATGGTTTTAGTGTGATTAAGTACTCGTCGATGCGGCTCTTAAATTAGTCACATCATCATTTCCCTTCCTCGGTACTCGGCACGTGTAAGCATTCCATGGAGAACTTCACGCGGCTAAAGTTCGTGAAGTAGACACTTCGCGAATGCAAATTTCGCCGCAAGCTCTAATTAAAACGCAGAAGTTTTGCGAGCACGCGAAGAATATTCTAGTCGAAGTTTGCGACGTGCGCGGATTTTGATACAATTCGTCAACACTTGATAACATGAAAATATTTATCGTCTATTATCGAATTGGGCGATCAGACCGCTCAGATTTCGAAGATGTAATCGTTTGAGTCAGGTGGGTCGGGGAATTCCAAACAGAACGGTGAGGTCTTCGTTTCGTAGATAGGAAATCTAATGTAAATCTATTCCCCCGCATCTAAAAAAAAGTCTGAAACCAACGAGAATTCACTTGATAAAAATTCAACTAGGGATTCTTTCTAAACACAGCAGGAAGCTGACCCTGTTTTGAAGTAATTAGCAAGAGGGAAGTAAAAAGTGGGCTAGTTACTGAGAACACCACTTCGATCTGAATCAAATATTGATTGAAATTGGCATCAAAAGTTTAATCAAAGAGTCTTCGTTAAAGCTCTCGATAATCCACCTCTGCCTTCCTTCTCCCCACTCATCCTCAAAGAATCTTCTTCCCCACTACAATTAACCTAAAACCCACCAGAGCACCTAACATTCAAGCCTCATCCCTCGAACATTTCCCCTGAAGGGTCAATTCAAACTTAAACCACACTTACCCAAGAAATCAACACGACGCATCATCACACCCTACAACCAAACGCACTCCATCGCGGTGCACCGAAATCACTGTCAACTTTCAGTCAACAACGATCCCGCAATCCGAGCAGCCCTTTCGCTGTCGCGACGCCCTTTTTTCTCACGGCGCATCGGCGCGCATTGTTCCCGTAAATCGTTCTAATTAAAACTTTCATTATCCAAATAACAAGGTGCTCGGGACGGCATGCAGGGGCGATGAGGTGTACACGTCGGGGATTACTCAAACTGCTCGACGACCGCTAATAATCCCACGGCAATTTGGCCCGGCGTAAAAATGTTATTTTCTCTTTATTATGACGATATGTCCCGGCATTATCACGTACGGGCACGTTATCACGGGGTCGGGCGAATCACGCGAGCATCGCGCTGCCCTTATGCACGCCATCGCGCCTATCCGCGGCCATACATCACGCGAACGCTCGTCCGCGCGTGCTTCGCCACGCAGATAATTACGCGTGCAGCACGCGTGCATTTTCCCGCGACACGTGCGTGCACGGGCCGCTGCACGCATTCGGGACGCGGCAATAAACACGGTACGCAATAAATACGCGGGGAGATAAGCGACGGGATCGCTCCACTGATATCGCCCGTGCATCTCCGCTGACGCGCGCGCTCCGAGTAGTGCCTAATGCAAAGAAACGGGGAAACGAAGTCTGAGCTTTCGCGATGGCTGTATTTTTCTAATGGCTCCACCCTGGGTGGGTGTTTATTGCTTTCGGTGCTTGTGGTAAGGGTGCAGTGATTTTCGTCTGTTTTTGCAGGGTGTTAAACATCCGAAATCCATCCACACCATTTTTCAAATTCGAATAATATTCGAGCCATTCAAAGCTTCCCAACATCCTCCACTGCTTACCACCTACATCTTGTCAAACACAACAACCCCTATTCAAATATCTTACCACTTCATTCGTAAAATCTGGTCTCCGATCGTGTTCGATGAAACGAAGGCTGAACAGTGATCCATCCTCGTTGTTATTAATTATTCTCGTATGCCGTTGCCTTCGCCAACACGCGTGCGGTTCCGTGGCCGGAATTAAACGGCGACCGCGGCGAAGCGCGCGTGAAGAAACGCTCGACGAATAAATCCCGACGTGCAGGCTAACACCGTGGCTTCGCGCTTCCGCGGACACTGATTTATGCCGAAGGAAATTGTGATAACGCTAGTCAAGGGCCCCGCTTACGGTTTTCCTTCTGGCGGACAAGGAATTCCAATTTAGACACCCGCGATTCCGTGTTCTTTTCCGCGCTGCTCAGGCTCATGCGGGACGCGGCGCGCTTGAAAACGCTCCGCGGCTGATTTATGCGCGCGGGCGCGTTCGAGCGGGCCTTCACGCGATCAACCGTGTAATGTTTTTGTATCAGTTTAAGGGGGAATCGTTTATGCATATCGTAGATAATCATAGCTAACTGTGAATTCAGTATGATGTAGTCAGATGATTTAGAGAAGTTTAAAATCTTTTATTAGAAGTATACCTTATGTTACTTAATAGTTTATAACATATTCATTAATTTTCAGGGCTGTATCGGATGGTTAAAAGTTTGAAGAGTAGTTTATTCGCTTAAACTTGTCGTAGGTGAAGAAAACAGGTGTCCCTTAGATTTGCTTATTTCAAAAACACGCAAAGTTTCGTTCGAATAGGCTTCAGACATTTCGCGGATGTTCCTCGTTACCGTGCGAACCATATACACAATTTGATCGCGACGATACCTGTCGCCAGACTAAAGCAAGGGGGCAGGAATCGTGGCAACTCCCACCGTTCGCCCCGACTCGCCTCTCCCGGGATCTTGCAATTATCGAGCGCCTCCAATCTCTCTCGAACATCTCGATCAGCCAAAAATTAAAGCTGCACGGGTATCGCACGAGCAACCAATCCCGCAAAACTACAGCGACGAAGCAGCGAGCAGCCTCGACAGCAAGCACGGGGGCGATGTAAAATTGCGAAAAAAAAAATAGAAAAATAAAAATGCAAAGAAAGGAACGACAATGAAAAACAAAGACGAACATTTGACACGAACGACAAGAGCGAAGAATAACGTGGACCGGTACAAATGTTTCTTCTGCAGCAGGGTTGCGGGGTGCAGTTCAGACATGGGAAGTGAGCATTACTGCCTGAGGTGGAACAATCATCAGAGCAACTTGCTGGGTGTGTTCAGTCAACTGCTGGAGTCGGAGTCGCTGGTGGACGTGACACTGGCGTGCACGGAGGGACCATCGATACGTGCCCACAAGGTAGTCCTCTCCGCGTGCTCCAGCTACTTCCAGGCCCTGTTCCTCGACCACCCGAACCGCCACCCCATAGTCATCCTAAAGGACGTACGTTTCGCCGAGCTACGTACCCTCGTCGACTTCATGTACAAGGGCGAGGTAAACGTCGAGTACTGCCAGCTATCGGCCCTCCTCAAGACAGCGGAGAGCCTGAAGGTGAAGGGTCTAGCGGACATGACGAACATCAACGCGGCGGTAGCGTCGAGGGACGAGCAGCAACAGCAGCAGCAACAGCAGCAACAGCAGCAGCAGCAGCAACAGCAGCAACCGCAGCAACAGCAACAGCAGCAACAACACACGGGCACACCCGAGGGTATAGCACGCGAGACGTCGCGGGAGCATCATCGGGAGCGCGATAGTATAAAGGAAGCGAGTAATAAGGAGAGAGACAGGGAAGGAAGCGCGCCTGGTGGCACGGGCGTGCCATCGGGAGGGGTGAAAGAATGCGAGCAACCGCCGCAGAACGTAGCCCAGCCACCCACCAACGAGTCCGTCGAGGCGGTAGACATGACGGACTGCCCGCCATCGCCCACGGGACCCGGTAGCCCTTGTCCAGGACCCCTGGCCCTCGACAGACCCAGGAGGGACTCCGAAGACGCTGCCAGCCTTGAGGAGACGAGGGGTTCCCTCAGCCCGATCTCGGTGCACAGCGGGCCCTCGGACATGAGCCTCAGCAACAATACGGGGGGCACGCCCGGTGTGCTACCCTTGAACCTACCGCAGAGCCGACTTCCGTCCCCGCACAGTACAGAACCTCTCGCGGGTCCGTCGGGGTTACCCCCAGTCCAGCAAGTTCCACTTGTGAGTACCAACACATATTATCATTGCTTCTAATTT
The DNA here is from genome assembly GCA_944738655.2 of Andrena hattorfiana. NCBI lineage: Eukaryota > Metazoa > Arthropoda > Insecta > Hymenoptera > Andrenidae > Andrena > Andrena hattorfiana. The sequence continues at coordinate 2,504,792 of OX122894.2, forward strand.
GCTTGTACTTTGTGTATCGCTGGTGGAAGAAATATGGGGCGGTAGTTTTGGAGGATATTCGAACACAGGGTTCGCTTAAGGGTTGGAAACGGGAAAATAGCGTTTGTCCATTTTGCAAAGTTGGTGCAAAAGTGTTCTAAAGTTATTCTGTTTGGGTATAATTCAGTGAGGGATACAGGCTACTACTGAAATTTTGGGGTAATCGTTGGAGGGTTGAATGGATATAAAATATGTGTCTGGAATTTTTAAGTACCAGGATATAAAAATTATGGGAGTAAGTCTCTGGGTTGTTGACTTTTTATCACTGGTTACTTTTACGATCTTAGTATATTTCTTCCACCTAGTAAACGTTTCCTCACACCTCCAAAGAGGCTTTAAATTATCAAAAGTATCGTTAAGCTTTTGAACCAGTCCTTAAAACTGGGTAGAATTCCAATAAAGCTAATTATATAATTCTTTATCGATTTCTTAAATATGTTCAACTCTACATTACAAGCTTTAATTAATAATACACTAAGAATTCCTCGACAAATATATTACTCTCCAGTATCGCGCTCAAGCTTTCTATATTCTCAAATTTCTGCCCGCAATTCCCTCAATCTAAATCAACTCAAAAATAGTCTAAATCTAATTGCTTTCAATAGTCCCTTTGCAGCCAACAATTTTACTTAGTATCGTTCACGTGGCAATCTACATTGCATCCAATTATCTAGCAAACCCAGCCACACAGTTACAATCTCACCCGAACGTTAACGTTAATGATCTTAGTCCCTCAGCCCTCGAAAGAATTCGTGCTTCCTCCGAATATAACCAACGACGGCCGTCCAATTATTACTTTGAGCCCCCGATATGTTCGTTTCCAGTCGTTAAAAAAAGAGATGGACTGGGAAAGGTCGACCGAGGAGCGCAGTGCGAGCAGCGAAATATCCACGGACTACAGACTCCCACCGGATCCGGTGAGTTCCTCTCTTTCTTCACTCTCTCTCTCTATATATATCTATATATTCCAATTTATTGACTACTTTTTATTCTCGTACTTTCTCTTTACTCTGCATTTATATATCGATTACGGTTATCGTCGCTGTACCCCGCACTCGACTCATCCGCAATCGCGTATACTTGCCCGTATTACGTCGCGAATCGCGGATGAGCCGATGATGCGATTCTTGCAATAAAATAATGGAACGAAAAAAAAATAATGAAAAAAAAATAGAACGAACACGCCTGCAATTTCGTTGGATCTCGATGCATCGTGCCGTGCAACGAGGTCACGGCAAATCGTTCGTTTACGCGCTGCTCGTTGACGATACTCGGAACGACGTTCATTGGACACTTCGAGGAACATAACACGATCCATTTTATCTATCTATCTATTTATATATATACATATATATATATATTATATATACGTATCTGTCTACTTTTGCTTGTCTATCTATCTGGCGCTTATAGATAGACAGGCATAACGTTATATTTCGAGTTCACTTGCATGTGGGTCTATTTGCATGCGTGCCCAAGTGCTTTGCTGTTTGCTGCTCTCCCCGCTAATATTTGAAAGTGATCGTGTCATTAACAGAATCGCCGGTCGGCCCTGATCGACGGTAGAGCGTGATCGGAGGGTTCGATGACAAGAGAGACACGTGTTACCCCTTGAAGCAATGGGATTTTCCATTTCGCATATCCGTGGGATGTCAGCAGTGACGACACGATCGAACGATAAGCGTGACGTTACCTGATGAGACTCGTGAGTCCTCCGAGCGAAGTCTTCGCAGATGCCTGTCCCTTAGCGTCGCGACGCAACCTTCCATCCTCTTTTTCTCGCGCGAACCTTTCCAAAAGAAATCGCGACCTTGCCGGCCCACGAGACGTCGCGATAGGACGCTACGGGGACTGGTCAAGGAGACAGGCGTGAATCGGGCCCAGCCGGTTGCCGAGATCGTTGTAGCTTCAGCGCCCCCCAGTAAAACAGTTCCTCGTCGAGACGCGCTGCGCGCAGCAGATCGGTCGTGCATGCCGTCCACTTTGACGAATACATCATCTTCTCCAAACTAATTCACTTCACCGTGCTCCGTGCATACATCCTGTCTCTTTTCTCTTTCTCTCTGTCTCTCTTCTCTTCCCTGTGTATTCTGTTGCCACCCTGTCCTCTTTAAAAGTTTCTCGCGCGACGCTACAGCCTCTCTCTCTCTCTTTCTCTCGATCCTCGCCCCCACCTTTGCTATCCTTCGACACTGATCTATCCATTGATCTTCTTCTCTTTCTTCTTCTCTCTCTGCGCGATGTTAAGAGGAACTCGCGTCAACGAAACGTGGATCCTTCTCCTCCCTCTGGTCTCTGATCGTATCCTGGTGCTTCGAGGGGCTGAAGCGAACCGCGCTGAAACTGCGTAACTCCGTCACGACGTTCCTAAATGTTTCTGTTCTGTGGCCATTGGAGTGGTCGAAGGGAAAGTCGATGAACAGTGTCATACATCCCGTTCGTCCCATCCTGCCAGCCTGTCTTGCTAGCTCACTGTCAAGAAGTTGACCTTCGTTTTTGGCCATGGTTGTTTTTTACTACATTTTTATATATATATATATGAAACTGCGTAAATTATATATATATGTGTGCGTGTATGTATATATGTACATATACATGTGTACACCGTGACAGAGTATGGCCGGTCCGAGTGGACGCGCGCAATTGTCTCTCCAAGTATTGAAGATTCGAAGCAGTCGCTCGCGTAAAAGTTGCCTGACTCCAACGGGGAAACGTGGTATTGGACTTGAGCTTCCTGCGAGATTAATAGCAACAGTCACTTCAATGCTGCTTTCGTTTCTTTAAATGGAACACAGATTTTTATTGACGAGTGGTCTCGCGTACTCACGTTTGGTCGGTATATCGTTGTGAAAAGTATTATTGGTAAAGAATATCGATAATTAAAGTGGAAGATGTGGGGAAATAAATGAGAGATGTCTTTATAATTGTTTTACGCATATTTGTGGGAGTATTGGGGATGCGATCAGTGGCGCACTCAGGATTTAATCTTGAGGGAGCGGAGTTCTACGCGCAATAAAATTCAATAGGTGATTATAAAAATTTATGTAAAGAATAAAATCCAGTTTTCTTTTCTCTTTACAAAGCTCTTGAATTACTTCAGTCGTGGTTACATTAATCTCCTTTTCCCTTTTTCTTTGGGGGGTGCCAGGGCCCCTTGTCCCCCCCTGGGTGCGCTACTGAATTTGATAAAAAAAGCCCTTTATTCTCCTCGTAAAATGCTCTTGAAGGGTACAATAACAGCAGCGTGCTGAAATATATAATTCCACTCGAAGAAATAAAGAAAACTTCTGTGCTAGCAACAGTCTCATAGTAAATTCCAGTCCAGTATTATATTTCCCCTTCGACTCGAGCAATTTTGTTGGGGTTTCCAATACTTCCAGAGATAATGGCACACATACGCTTACAAACCGGGCATACTCCATATACATGTATAACTGGTATAACCGTACATCACACACACACATACACACACACACACACACACACACACACACGGACACGTATATATAATTTATACGCGTATATACTCATATCTGATATACATACACGTATGTATATATATGTTTATATATTTACATCATTATACATATTGCAGATTGTTGACATTCATTACTATCATTTGTTACTTTTGTAATATTTGTATTTCGATTTTGTCGTTTTCTATCTTTGGTTGAGTGCAATGCCTTTTGCTACGGCCAGTCGATTTGCACCACGGCGATCTTTGGCCGCAGTTATTTACCTGTATACATACATATACATTGAGCAAAAAAAAAAAATAACAAAAGAGAAAAAAAGAGTGAAACTAAAAAGAAAAAGGAAAGATAAAAAGAGGGATGGAGGGACGAGGGGAACGGGTGGGTTGTCGTTTGCTCTTGAGCGAGGCTGTGGGGGTTGCCGTGGGCCCGTACATGTCCTATCACTCGTTAGCCAAGACATCCGATACAAATATAAATATATATACACATATATGTATATCTATACATTCCAGAAAACGAATGTATACATATGTGTATATGTATATATATATATATAGGCACGTACAAAGAGCCCTTGTACGTGTGTATACGTTTACGGTGAACACACACTCAGACAGTTCCTTGCCATATAAAGTACATGTTTATATACGTTGGGGGTGCGCGCCGTGCCAAACAAAAATGAGCGTCAACTTCTTGTGCTACCGTCTTACACGCCGTCGAGAGGAATCACTTTCTCGTCAGGCCAGGGTCAAATTGTTTTTCTTTTTCCATCGAACGAGAAGGTGTCCAGGAGGCAGAGGAACGAAAAAGGAGAGAGAAAGAGAGAGGGAGAGAACCTCGTGTACGTGTGTAACATACATCCGGTCACGCCGAGGAGCGCGCCTCTTGCGGAGTACATAGTAGTGGTCTCGGGAAGACGCGGCCTGCCTGTTCTTTCTTTGTTTATCTAATTTTTTTCTCTTCCATCTTCAATCGACCACGCGACGGCGACGTTACGGAGATTGAGAAGCCAGCCGGAAGCTGGACTGAGAGATTACGAGGCAACCGGGAACAGAGAACGCGGAGAAGGAGCACAGAACGATAGAGACAATTGTTTCGTTACTTTTCTTCTACTTTTTTTTTTCTTGTTTCTTCAAAACGAGGAGCGCGCGCCAATTCGAATCGGCCGCGTCGCGGACAACGCGCGTACACGTGTATATGCACACGTGCATATATACATGTACGCGATAAGCGTGCGTCTGTGTGCGCTGCGAGTAGTGTCGTACAAGAAACGAGCGATTTGTCGCGGCGAAGTATGTAGCGAGGCTTCCGATAGCGTACATCGCGGGGCACAGTCGGAAGGAGAGAAAGGGAGAGGAGACCAGAGAATCTCTTTTCTGCTTGAGACGATCACTTCAAAGTAAAAACGCACCAAAAAGTAAAAAAAAACGAAAAAAACAAAAAGAAAAGAAAAACAAAAACCAAATGGACAGACCAATAGATAGATATATAGATAGATAGATAGATACATAGATAGATGATTAAAAGAAGAAGGAGAGGAAGGGAGAAAGAGAGAGAGTGAGAGGAAAACAGAGAGAGAGAGAGAGAGCGAGAGAGCAAAAGAGAGAGAGAGCGAGCGAGAAAGAGCAAGAGAGAAAGAGAGAGAGAGAGAGAGAGAGAGAGAAAGCGGAGGGATGAAAGCGAGAACGAGAGCGAGAAAATGTAATTATTGTTGGGGGCGTAAGGACGAGCTTAAAGGGAAGACAAGAAGTTGATGTTCTTGTTTGTTTGGTTGCAGGAGTTGATGGGTGTGGATGAGCGGGTGTTTGCGTGCATGTACTGCGGTGCCTCGTTCCTCCACCAGAGCAAGCTGGCGCGGCACATCCTCTCGCACAGCCTCGAGTCGCTCAAGTACCGTGAGCAGGCGGCCCACCTGCAGCTGCAGGCTCAGCTGGGCCTCGAGCCCGGCATGCACCTGCCGCCGGAGGCCCACTACCCCACAGCAGGTACGATCGAGCCGATGGACCTCGAGCTCGCGGCCCACTCGGACCCGACCTCCGGCGTCGTCCTCTGCAAGTTCTGCGGCAAGTCGTTCCCGGACGTCGGCTCCCTGATAGCCCACCTACCGGCCCATACAGGCGACAGGCCGTTCAAGTGCGAGTTCTGTGGCAAGGCGTTCAAGCTGCGCCACCACATGAAGGACCATTGCCGCGTGCACACCGGCGAGCGCCCGTTTCGTTGTACGCTGTGCGGCAAGACCTTCTCCAGGTCGACGATACTGAAGGCCCACGAAAAGACACATTACCCGAAGTATGTGCGCAAGTTCCTGTCCCCGAGCCCCGTGGACCCCTCCGAGGAAGAGGCCCCGCCGCCGCCACCGCCGCATCATTGAGTTCGCCTTAGCCCGTGCAACAACAACCGCCACGTTCATCGCCGCCGGAGGAACAACCGCCGAACACACCTATTCCTTTCTCTTCATCTATTTACCCCGACTCTTCTTCTCATTATTATTCGTCTTCTCACTCACCCTGCGCGTCCCCGCCCCCCTCGGCCCCGACCGCGCGGCGCCGTTCGCGTCGTCGCCGCCGCGTCGACCGCCACCGCCGCCGGTACCTCTGAGGCGCGGATCGAGAGTCCGCGGCTCCGGGGCACCGCCGGCGTCGCTCGCCTGGCACGTCCCGCGACGCTGCCCGGCGAGAGAGAGGGGCACGGGGTCGCGGGCTGTTCCAGTAGTGCCTCGCTCTCGTTCGCCCGTTGTTGCCCGCGTTTCTTTAATCTCTCCCCGCTGCAACAACCTCGCCCTGCCGTGTCTAGCGTCCTTCTCTCGGCGCACCGGCTCCCCTTTAGCGTCCCGCTTCTCCCGAACGGCGGGCAGCCTGTCGCGCGCCTCTGTCGCTTTCACGGGGCACCGGCCAGCCCGGGCCCCCGCGATCTCTCCCCGCTATCGCTCCCCGTCATTCCTGCACTTTCGTTCGCCTCCACGACGGGTGTACACCTCGCGCCAATCGATCCCACTGAGCGACGAGGCAAAGAGCCGGCGGTGTTTCTAGTTAGTCCTGTGATTTTGGTTAGGATGGTTGGTAAACGCGTGTTCAGAGGGAGGGACACGTTAAAACGAGCTCCCTCGTTTAATCAGTGCTTTAAGACGAAACGTTTAGCTTATATATATATATATACATATATATATTATTATTATATATATATATATATATATACATATATATATATATATATATATATATATATATCGGTAAATTATTGAAGGTATATATATATGTGTGTGCGTGAGTGTGAGACAGAGTGAGTGCTCGTGCGAAAGGGGGAGAGCGTGAGTCGGGTGAGAAAGGGGGGTGAAGGGGGAAAAGTGAAGGAAGAGGAGCTACGAAGATGATGATGGAGAGCGAAAAGGAGAAGGGGAGAAAAAAAAACAAAGAGAGATAGAGCGGAGAAATGATATAGAAGATCGGGTTTTTATCGAGGAGAATAAAGGGATGATTAATGAGAGGACGAATGGAGAATCTGAGCCGCCACGGTTGGTGCTTTTAAGAGATTTTGATAAAATGCTGTGAATATTATATTGATTACGGATTAACTATAAACTATTGTAATAATGTAATGACGTTGTACGATGTACGATGTGACTATTGTTGATACGATTGAGAATATTTTATACAGTTGACAACGGGGGGGTGGGGATGGGTTTTGGGAGGGATTACACGCGCGCCGACGATTAACGCGGACACGACCGAGGTACGGGGGCGACAAGGGGTTGGGGGAGGGGGTCGGTTTAGGACCCACGACCGTGGGAGGGACGGGGTTTGGGGGCCGGGGGCGTACCGTTCACGCGGGGTAAAATTCGATTCAGTGCGCCCGTGGACGTGGTTCAAGCGACGTAGTAGAAATGAAAATCCAGCGGGCCGCCGGGGGGTGGGATGGGGGTGGGGGGCTGCTAATTAAGTTGTCGCGAGTGCGCCGCCATCGATAGCTGTTCCTCGTACCGTTTCTCCTTCCGTGACTTTCGTCCCCGCTCGTCTTCTTCGTTGCTTCTGTCGCTCGAGCTGTGGACAGAGCTCGACGAGGCTGATCATGGACGTGCACGCGTGTTCGCGTGGTACGTACACCATCGACGTTACAATTATTCATGCCCCGCCACCTCTCGTGGCAGCGTACACACTTCAACCGAGTACTCCACTGAATTAGTGGCGTCGTTTTAAAAGTCCCTCTGGGGTAGGAACAAGTCATTCGAGATATCTTAAATGGCAATTACCCAGATATACGTTGCACGTAGCTTCCCACGCGTGAAACGTCTTCGAAACACCAGTCGTACTCGCGTTTGCATATTCACCCAATTCGCGTCACGTGTCCGCGAAGCGGTGGGGGGTCGCGTGTCGAGCTAGAGTGCATCATGGACGAGCCAAGCTGGCAGTGGCGCCTGAGGATGGCAGGGTTGGCCATCGTGATTAGTGCAATAATTACACCCGAGACGGAAAGCTCTCTCTGCTAGCCGAATTCTTATTTAACGGTTCCTTTGTAGATGTCGAGGTGGAGCTCCATAAATCGCTCTGCTGCCGGTGGATGCAGCCTATCTTCGTTTATTTATTTCTGTCGTGCACGGGCTCGTCGCGAGGAGAGGCGGCCGGTGAAAATAGATGCTAGCTTCATCGATTTCGTAGGTGGTCTGGTTTCACGCAGATCGTGTGTGCTTTTGTTTACGTGGCCCGGCGACGATCTCGCTTGGAGCCGAGCTAATAGGCCGGGCGCCGAGCGCAGCGCTTTGACAGAAGTCACTTTCTTCTTCGACCGCGGAACGCTCGAGGTGTTTCGTGGTTTAGTGTACCTACTCTCGCACCGTGCGTCCGCGAACGGAAGCATCGATCTCCGTCGATACGGTCCGCGAAGCCAAGAAACAGGAGACCCGAACGTGACACTTTAGCCACGCTTGCACACGCGCACGCTTATTAACGGGGGCGCAACGTTATCCTGTGAACAGGATACCCCGTGTAATCGTGGATGGACGCGGCGAAGATTCACCGAGGTATGAGAAGCAAAACTATCTAATTAGACGTAGAGCTTTTGGAGTTTGTTTCAACGTTTCCTGACGTTCACCTTAGACCGTTAGTGTCTGTTCACGTAGCCGTAGACACTTTTTCTACCACCATTTAATTGCAAAGATCCGCTGAGCAAATAATTTTCAGCTCGACTAACGAGTCGGTAAATAACTGTCCCGCGAGATTTGATCGTTAGCTGATGATTGCTAGAGTAGTAGATAATACGAAGATTATTTTTCTTCGTTATTATTTTTGCACAAAGCGCGATAGATTGCTGTATGTGCTCAGAGCAAGTGGCAGGTCGGGTTAACGAGCTGTGGTAGAAATGGTGTTACTGGTATATATTTCTTTGTAGATATCCTTCGAGCGTTATAAATGGTTTATGATTTGAGAATTTAGAGGCAAAATTGAGACGTTCGTGGATTTAAATGTTTATCTTGAGACAGACAGCCGTGACTTTGAGTATATAAAAAGGGTAGAGATTGGAGTTGAAGCAACTTTATTTATTTCACAATAGTTGGATTTCTGATACAGATGAAGGGGAGGAAGAAATTGTAGCAACAGTCTCCTGAATCCGTCTTATTTCTATTGTAATACTATCGTAATGCAGTCCTGTTTAAGGAACAAACACCATTACACTGTTAATTAATTCTTCCAGTGATCGCCAAACGATCTCCTTTCTTGAAGTTAAATTACTAAATTACTAAAAATTAGAACAGTTGAAAATACTTTGTTCAAATGCCAATCGCACAGTGAATCGTTGATATGCAAGAGAAATGTTTTATCAAAGGTGATTCGAGATCCTCTATCGTGCATATGCGTTTGCATCGAGTTGCAACATCTTTCGAAGTTGGAGGAAACTTTGAAGGCCGTTGAAGAACAATCATTAATTCGTTTATTGTACTAAATTTCGACGACCATGTAGACGTGTACAAAAGATGCACTTGTAGCGTTGCAATGCCCGATGCACTAGTGTTTCTTAAGTGATCCCAAAAAGCAGTATTTGAATTCTGTAGTTTCCTTCGAATTAGTTGGAGTGAGCTGATTATTGTGTGTATGTGTTAATATATACACGGTTCGAGAGGGTCAGGGAAAGTTAAAATCAAACTTAATGTCTAGATGCATAGTTTCTGACCGTTTTAAAAATATTCAGTCGCACAGATATCCAGAATAGGAGAAGTGAATGCAGCAAAAGTGCTTTTTTATCTAACAGTTTTACTTAATTACACTTTATGAAATAATGGCGTACCTCGTTATTGAGGGATCTATTTTTGCGACAAATTTCCAACATACTATGTTTCAACACACCCAACACCTTGTATATGTAGGAAAATTCACAATACAAGGTCCCATGCTAATATTGGTGCGTTTACAATGAACTATTAAATGCAACAGCAGAAAGTACTTACTTCCTGAAACGAATTTTCTGTAAAGTAAAACACGCAATTGGGACCAACAGTGTCTTGTTCAGTTAAACATTGAGAAAATGCTTGAATGATAAAATTAGGCATATCTTCCTACAGTCTAATTCTTTATGCACCTAGAAAATATAATTGCAGTTTATTTAAATGGAAATTAATATTTTGTGAAGAATGCTTCTTCAATGAGCAGAAATAATTTTTTCATTTATCTTAGCTCATATCTGTTCGTAAACGTGTCTGACCATGCACGGTCCACTTCCCCTTACTCCTTCCTATGTCGTTTCTCCCACACTCTTTAATCATATTTATTGCACCTTCCCATGTTTGACTATATCATTCAGGATTTGCAATATTTTGAAAATTATTTGAAGTAAAAGTTGCTTGTATTATTTAAAACTTCTTAGATCCACAAATTTATCAGAAACTGCACTAGGATTCTTGAATCGTAGCGCCGTTTATACTTTCAAGAAGGTTGTACAATTTTCTCCCCTATATAAAGTCTCAAAAAGATCTCTTCATATAATGAAATTTGAAAAAAAAAAGTATTACTCCACTGTCATAAGTTGCAAAAATTCCTCATAGAAATTATTAACAATTCGATTTAAGGGTCTTAAATTGTACCATCGTCTACATTAGTAACACCTTAACGACACCAATGCAATATTGTATTAAACCAAATCCATAAAATAGAATAAATTCTCCATCCTTTATTAATTATCAATATCACTTTTCGAGTCACTCCTCTATTAAGAGATTAAATAATCAAGCCTTTATTAGCTATAAATAACCACCTCAGCCATCGTTAAGGTGTTAATATCCCAAAATATTCTACAAACTTCCAAACTCCCTACATCAAAGAATTCTCCCTCGAGCATCACACAACCATTTATAAGTCTCCACAGCACACTCGGTAAAACATCCTCTACAACGTGTCCCAATTGTGCGATTCCCCCTGAAGCAAGCATTCACGAGAAAGCAATTACGTTTCCTCCGCGATAGTCTAAGAAAAGCGGTCAGAAACGGAAAAAGCGTCAGCTGATAACGAGTGGAGGCTTCCACGAAATGGGCATTTCGATCCTTTGACATTTGGAGCACGATTGCGTTCAGTGCGGTTGCACATCGAGCAGGACAAGCCCCTCTTCATTCTTTCTCCCCTCGTTCCTCCAGCTCGAGGCTAGGGCATTGTATATTTAGTCGTCGGTCACTTTCCACCTCCTTCTTGGTAGGGACCCTCGCGAACCGGAGTCGCTCGAAATCGATCGATCTCTGAAATATTCATCGTGTTCCGTGCAGAGGCTCGTGGCTGCACCGAAGGAATCGGCCGCAGAGCCTCGTGCCTACATCGATTAATCGATAGGCGGGCCCATCAGCCGCGATTTCGGTCTCGTTCGCCACGAAACGTGAATATTAATCCGTTGCCAGCGTCCTCGACTTCGAAATAGGGGTTAGATCAAAGGCTCACGCGCTCTGTTTCTACTTACTTCTTCTTCAACCCCCTCCGAACGTTTATTTCACTCGACTCTTGTCTTGGTTTCCCTTCTTCCCCATTTTCTTCTTTTTTTTCCGTTTTGGATTTTGACCCAGGCAAAGATCTCGTTCTTGAAAGTGATTAGGGAACTTTGGTCTTACGAACTGCAAGCAGGTATGTAGATACTAATTTGTATCGCTTCCCAGTTTGCGACACGCGAGTTTTCTTCTCAGAGCTGTGATGCTTCTGCGTATTACTAGTGGTTAATGCAAATGAAGTTTCGTTACATTTGGATATCGTTTTGGATACATTTTTCTATCGTTTTCTGTGCATTGGGTGTAGTTAAATTCTCAATATCTGTCGTGATTAATTTAGAGTGATTGCTTTATTGAAGATTCGTGGACTTGTTAGACTCGAGGAATTACACGTTTGCCGAAGTGAGATCTTCCAGGAGATAAATTTCGAGTAATTTGGCAAACGAGGTGTGGCATGAAAAGGCGGCGATAATAATCAGACGATACATGCCGATAATTATTTCTCGTTCGAGATGAGTAGATATAAAGCTACTAGTGAATTACGAACGATTCAAATGGAACTCGTTATCGATAACATTCCAGTCTATTCGTAATTTTTATAATGCCACTCTACCTATTTAAGCCACTTCGTTTTGAGAGCCATTAGGTTCCGTTCTTTTTTATTTAACATCACGCGATATTCGTTTCAATTCAGACGCATTTGCCAAGTCAGAGATCGTGGCAAGTGATGTTTTATAAATTTGGTCAATTAGCTTGATAAATGTACCATTCACATGACGTAAGTAACTCGAGGCACAATTTCTGTCGACTTCCAATATTCGGCATAACGTAAGTGCAGGGCAATTGAAACAAATACACAATTCCAAGACATCGTCTAGGATATATTTTCCTGATTTTATTTTCAATACACAGACGCGTTAATTTATTATCTCTGTCGAAAGATTGAAGGAAAGACGCATGGGTGGGAATGAGGAAAATTTCTTCACGCACGATTCATCTTCCACGTCGATGATCAAGTTTCCTGTATCGTGTTAAGCATAACACTCATGCCAGAATCTTGGCGAGTAGCTCGCCAGATGTGCATTGACGTAAACATTACAAAACATATTTGAAAAATTATAGGAACCACTTAGGTCTGGCAATCTTCTAATTTTTCTTCGAATTCCATAAACATTTTCGATGCTTGCCTCTTCAAGTCTTTTTGACTGCAGCCTGAACAACATCGCAGACGTTTCCTTCATTTATTCCCCACTCTTCATAATTTACTATGAAATTTGAAATTCTCCCGCTTTTCTTGAAGCAACGCGAGTTGGAAGACAAGAGAAGGAAGACATAAATTGTACTTCACGTTACATTTTTATTCATATGCTTATCATTCCCTTGAATCTAATATAGGGTGTTCATTAAACCGTGGTGCAACACAGTAGAAGGTTGTTCTTCGTGATAAAGAAAACACGATAATTTTATTCCACTTATCTTTCCACAATTTTGATCGCTGCTAATCTTGACACCATCACTTCGCCGTTTCGAAGCACCACTAACACCTAACAACAATACCGAATACGGCAATCCAGCAATACACAAAACAATTTTCTTCAGATCCTACTCGATCAAACTCCAAACAAAACTATTTTACATTCAACATTTAATCCTTCAAGACGAGTCCCTTTCCCCTCAGTTGCACCGAATTTCTACGAACACCCTCTGCGTATCTCGACCTTAAGCCTCACGTATCAGAAGTTCAACTTAGGAAAGAGAAGTGTACTCCGTCTGGCAGTCCTCGCAAGCAGCTGTCGGCGAGTCGGTCAGCCGAAGCTTCGAGCTTGAGACCTGAGTTTCGCGTGCAAATGAGGAGCGCGGGACCGATTACCTGGCTCGCTCGCTCGATAAGCCCCTCGATGAATCGCTGGATCTTGCGAAACGCGGGAAAGAGACCGACCGCCGCGCAGCGAGAGGCGAGCGATTTCTAGGAGCGGAGTCCTCGTCTTTGCCGATTACAAGGCGAGGGAAAATCGCGGTTAACGAGGAACGCGGCGTCACGGGCGTAACCTTGCAATCGTAAAGGTCTAAAAATATAATGGACGCACGGAAAACTGCATAATGCATCGACCCAACTGCACTGCGTTATCGCGCTCGCGAGCATGCATGTATGCATACGGCGTGCACGTCACGACAGATAAATCGTAAATTGGACAGTGACGCTCAATTCCGCGGCGCGAAAGACGCGGCTCGTTTTCACGCTCCCGCGGTGGAAGCGTCGCGTCGGTACGTCGCCCTCGCGTCGGCCACGAATTCTCCTTCGATCAGGCGTCTCGCGTTCGAGGATCGCTGTCGCACCTTCGCGGCTGCAATATAAATCACCGTGACGAGTCGTAATTTTCGGTCCTCCATTTGCGTGGAATATTTTTTTTCACTATCTTCCTATTAACCAAACGCGCGTCTTTAATTTTCGTTGCAGAATTTACTTGTATATTTAAAAGTTACAGACTGCAGATGTCAATTTTTTTATCTACTCAGGATAAATTTTTCCTCGCCGATTTTCATAGATTGAGTGAAGTTTCATCTTAATACACTAGCAGAAATTTCTTTGCGACAGGGTTAGTGCAACGCTAGAGCACCCTGCGTATCACTAACTCTCGCCAAGTGTCATTTAAATCTTCAGTCACTCTGAAACAGCCACGAAACATCTCGATAATTACGATCCTCCAAAGCGTCCGCTATTTTCGACGCTCCGAAACAACCAACCCTGTTGTCACAGCACGTTACACTCACGCGTTGCCGCTCCTCGATTATTGTCTTCTTTAAATATCATCCACTGGCAATTTTCCAACATTATTCGCAACTTTTGTATCTACAACCCCAGCGAGCGTCACGGATAGTCGATGAAAGAAGGGAAGGGAAAAGGTGCGACGAAGAAGGGAACTGATCTGTTTTGTATTTAAGACGCGTTAATTGCACTCGGAAGAAAAGATGGCTTAGCCCGCGCACGCGAAGACTCGCCGCTGTTGCTTTTTACCGATCTCGAGCATCCCCCGTCGCCGACGACACGCTCCTCGTCGCCCTATTTACGCGCACTCGACGTGCACTGTTTCCCTTGGCAGAAGCGCAGACACATACGGGGGTCGCAATTACGCGGCGAAACGCGGAACAACGATCGCCCAGTAAAGTGCAATCGAGAAGAGAATTAACGAACGGCATGCACCGTTGACGTAGAGTACAATCAATTAGTAAAGTTCCAATTAACGTAGGTTTTAGGTCATCCCTGACGGCTGGCGCGTACAGAATCGACACGTCGCGACTTCCGCGCCGCCATTAAGATTAGTCCAACGTTTTCGCTCATCCGAATTCACTCCCCTTTGCCTGTCTGTTTGTCGTTTTCGCTGAAAAAGGGATTGGCATTTCAGCTGGATATTCTGATGGATTTTATGCACCGAAGTTTTTTCGTTTGAAGGTAGGGTGGAAAGAAGATCGTCGTTTTAACGGATTGTTTCCTTCGAGGAGTTTGGACGTTGATTGTAATTGGTCTCGGGTTGCTTTTCGATTCGTTCGGTGTGCTAGGAAATTTGAAATTTCTAAAATTCATGTGATATAGTAGTAGGATTCGGTTTGGTTACGAACGTAGGGGATGTTCAAAATTATATGAAACAGGGGATCGTTTGATTGAAGATTGTAAATAATTCAGTTAGATTTATTGAATGTTAGTAGCGTTGAAAATTTTAACGGAGTTTACCCTTTGTCGTATAGTTTCTCATATTTTCCACAGATATATTTCTACCGGGCGTCATTGTCCTCGAAAATTCCCTCGCGTATTCTCCTCGATTCATAATTGAAAATTTTCTTTTCTTTCAGCGGAGGCTATTCAGCTACCTTGCAATCGTTACTTATGTTTCTTCAACTGTTTGCATGTCGTTTTGCGAATGCTTTTTATACGATTCTCCCTGTTCGATCTGCGCGCCGCTACCCTTTGCAACCCTTCCATCTTCGAGGCTGAAAAACTGGAATTTTCACTTAAAATCTGGATGAAGTACATATATAGAGATCGCGGGTATCGAACACATAGGTGATTCAAGGGAAGCAGATTTTATTGAACCTCGTGAAAAGCATTCGATCTTCGATCTCATCCTGGTCATCGTCGTCCATCGTGAAAGCTGTACGTGCCTCGACTTCTATTGTACACTGGTTTCTGTATATAGAACGCTGTAGGTAGACGTTACGAGTATTCCTGGTTAATTAGCTCCTCCTCTTAATGTTTAGTTAATTATCGTTCGCCAAAAATACTGAGAAAAATACTTAATCAGTGTAATTACGTCACGAGAGGATTTTGCATCTTAGGGAACGCTGGGCTATCCGCAATTTCAGATGGGAGACGACTTCTCGGCAGGTAGCGGCTAGTTCTTTAAGATGCAAAACTCGACACCAGGGTAGAAAGCTTCGATTCGGCTCCTGAGGCTGTTGGAGTCGCGTCTTCTCGATGGTCCTAGCTCTTAGTTCGTCGTAGCGCTCGAGTTTCTGTTTTCTGAAGTTCCTAAAGACTCGTTCTAACTTAATTGTATATAATTAAATATAGATGATAGAGTGTACTTAGTAGCGCGGTAAATGTTAATGGTATCGTATGTAGATAACGCGGTGAATAATCGTTCGAGATGTCCAAAATCCGACCCGGAGCCTGAAACGTTGCTGGATTATTATTTATAAAGTGCGTTACGTTTCGTCTTTTTATGTTACTTTAACTGTCCCCCCTCGCGCGTATCCGTTTCCCCGCGAACGTTATGTTTCTTACGTTTCCTCCGAGTGTGCTTCCGACAGCTCTGCGATCGATCAGCCATTTGCCACGAGTATAGAGACTTCGCACTTCGAGCACGATGGTATTTAAA
Source organism: Andrena hattorfiana (assembly GCA_944738655.2). Classification (NCBI taxonomy): domain Eukaryota; kingdom Metazoa; phylum Arthropoda; class Insecta; order Hymenoptera; family Andrenidae; genus Andrena; species Andrena hattorfiana. Next base: position 2,521,132 of record OX122894.2, read on the forward strand.
CTTAGCCGCGTTTACAAACCTCAACTCATTAACACCACAATTTGAAACAGGGATTCTTCGGTTTTTAACGAAAATTCAGTATGAGGCAAGTAATTTATATTTGCGACTAAAAGTATTAAAAAGCGTATTAGTACCTACAAGCTCTAAAATATTGCAATATTTGTTCATAGTACTTTTTTAAGTGTTACTGGGTTAAAAAGTATCTTGATCTTTGAGTCAGAAAATCGAAGTTTAGTCATTTGTAAGGAAACGAATATGGAAGTTTATATCAAATATTAATTTCCATAATTAAATTACATATGATGATGTGAATTCGTTCTTTCACACCATAAATTTCTATACGAAACGAAAGAATGTTTCTTTACTCGATGAAAACTTGATTTATGACAATCACGATGATTCATCCGTGACCAATTCATTGCGTTAATGGTGAATGGCGCGATTTTTCACACACACGGTCGCGCTCGAGGTGTTGGAGAGCCAGGTATGCAACGATTTTACTCAACGTTTATCCACTTGTTACGTTATTTTTCCTAAGTTATGCGCGAGGGGTGCGTGAACCCTTTCCGTCCACGAACGTTGTGACACTTTTTAGTTAAGTTTACCTCGCGACCAATCATCAGTACGTTCGGCGAAGGCTCGACTTTGTACTTTCGTAGCGTCCTAGGATAGTTATTAAACACGATTGTAAATAGAGCGTAGTAGCATATCGCCCGTAACTCTTGCCAGAGGGTGACACGTTGCAATACACACACATATCCCATAGATGTAATTCCTACTTAGAGTTCCTGTGAAGGCAGCTCGCTGTCGGTTAACGGGGGGGCTGACCCTCTGCTTCCTGTTCCCCTTAAACGCGAGCGAAAAGGAAATTGTACCTAGCGAAGACCGACCTCGTTGAAAACGGACCAGTCGAACTTCGATCGATTTTCTTTCGACGATCTTTCGATGATCATTGAGCACAACGATCGACGAGTACTCCGAACTCGTCGAAAATCCGAGTGGACATTGGAATGTTCGATCAGCCTCCTCGAAGGATCATAAAGGAAAACTATTATTTATCTTCGGTAGCAAGCCGTGGTAAAAGTTTGCAATATTTTACAGAGGCATTACGAGAGATCTTTGTTAATATCTTACAAAAGGAGTGTCCATAAAATCTACGCATCATTAAAGGTTCGTCGTCGCGTTTATCCGCGAACACATTCGATCGCGATCCTCCCAAGAGACTCTCCTCGTCCTGGTTTTCCTTAATTATCATTATTCAGCGGATGGTATTGACAGTATTAAAAGAGTTACAAAGAGTTAAGTGACCCTGGCGTGGTTGTTCTGCGAACACACATACACGTACACACGGCTACGAACATCCACTTTACGTACAAGACGAAACACATACACACGTGGCAATACGCATATATATATATATCGAATAGAAAACAAATATATATATATATATTTATAGATGTATGTACACAGATTTACTTACGGACGATAAAGCACGATGATGCGCAATTGGCAAGCACTTTTACGAAGTACAAGAACGTTAAATAGGACCTTTATCGGCTACCAACCGGATGTAGAATCGCGCGTGTGCGAGCGTGTTCGGACACGGCAAGAGAGAAAGAGAGAGAGAGTGAGAGAGGGTGCACGAGTGTGGCGAGATAAAGAAGAAAAGGATGATAAATAAATGGGCAAAGGAAAGGGAATCTTCTGCGTTGCGTAGTTTGAGGGAGGCGATTTCTTCTTCTTAGGGTAGGGGAGAGACAGGAGTGAGAATATGGGCGTCGCGTGTAGTATAATCGATAGCGCGTGAAACGAATTATAGCGCGGCTATTAATTTTTTTTTCCGGACTAAAGTTCCTTTGTGGGGTTAACGCGTTTGGTGCGTGTCTCGAGCCGAAGCCACCCCGATGTGATGACGGTGCTTTGTTTCTCTTTTTAATTAGAACTATTAATTTTTATCATCATCCTTGTGCGACACACAGTTACGTTACTTAGGATTTATTTTGTTATTCTAACAATATTATTATTATTACTATTATTATTATTATTAATTATTATTATTATTACTATTATTATTATTATTATTATTTACGACATACTATTACGTTTACTTATACATACATTATTAAAATATACGAATACCTATTTTCAAACACGAACCCCTCTCCATTATTCGTTATACGTTCTCCTTTGCGTTTTCATTTTTTTCCAGCTGCGTATCGCGTCTTCCCTAGCGATGGAAGTATATGGGGAATAAAATTCAAGCTTTTGAGTTCCTCATGAGGACTTTGGGAAATGGGAAAAGTAAAACGTTGAAGGGAAGTCGTTCAAATGGATTCTCTAGGCTTTATGTTAAATCTCTTGTTAATCGTTTGCGTGGAGCTCGGTCCCACCATTAATTTCTGCAATGTCCTTTGAAAGAACCCTTCGTCTACTGTGACTATGGATATCGAGTGGATTGTGGTCGATTTTTGGGGTCTCGATTTCTGAAAAATATCACGCGAAAGGGTGAGCAATGGTGTAGAGCAGCTGCCACTGACTCTGCCAGGCAAGAGGCAGTGCTTAGAAACAGAGATCGAGGTGAAAGAGGGGGTGAACAAGGCTACACTTCTCAGAATATAAAGGTTCAGTTGGGACGAAGCGATGAAAAAAAATTAGGGTGGTCTAAGAGATTCCTTTTCTGAGGGAGCAAAATTTACTCGTGCCTCTTTGATAGCCTAAGATTGCCCAAAATGGAAGACTACAAGTGGCAGCTTCAAAGTGCACCAGGTTTACAAAAATCCATCGATGAACTGACTAGGTTAAAAAATTAAGGTAAAATTGGGTAATCGAGAATCTCGGGATCATCATAGCTCCTTCGCTTTACTTAAGAATTCTTCCCTAAATATTAATTTGATCAAAAGAACGTAGGTACGTTTTTATCCTATCATTAGAATCTCCTAGTGACAATTTATAAATTAATCGCTTGCATTCCTACTGCATCCAAGATCGTAATACTATATCCTGCAGAAAGAATAGAAACTAAGGAACCACGTGCAATAAGTTTCCTTTCAGTATTACGTCGTCAATACGATTATTCCCGTTAAGCTTTAGTATTTTCTTAAGCTAACGTATGCCAGTATTATAATTTATTCCTCGTTCGTTATTAATTTATTCAGCGTATGCAATAAGTTAATCGAAGGAGGCACGGTTTACGGATAGCCGTGTGCTGTCGAAGATAGGCGTGGAAAATTTTCGGTGAAGTTCCCGAGGCACAGTTGAGTGCCACTGATACGCATTGTCGATTAATCGTGTCGCAACCGGCGCGTACAGAAGTATTGCGGATACGGCATATTATTTTTTCTTCATCGAGTGAATGCAAATTTTTACGCGAAACCGCGATACGCGTTTTCCTCGACGTTCACGAATTTTCTGGCGCATCGATATCGAACGTCCCATCGAAATCGAAATCGAAAATATCTGATTCAGTTTTTCGGAGCTTCTGTAAATCGATCGTTCCTTCCGACGAATTTTAGTTAAAAAAATGCTGAGGACAGAAATCTTCTGTCGCAATAGGAAAATTCTAGGGAATTTCTGGCGCCTCTGAAAATTAATTTTGATAGAATTGTGGGTGAATTACACATGAGTTCAGTTTTGCAAAGTTACTTATTGAAGTTCAAGTAAAACAGAATCGTTAATTTATTTCAAATGCAGGAAATATAAATCTTCTTATAACCGTGGAAATTTTAATGCATCGGATTAAAAGAGAGGATTAACAGCAACACAAAAGGATACATTGCAACGTGGGGTTTTAAAAAAGTAGCTTCGCAGTAAATTCTTCACAATTCCTTTACCACCATAATTTTCTATAATCCGAGAAATGCGTTTCTGTACTTAACGAAAACCGTGCTTTTCACAAAAACCTCAAGTCATTCATTAACCAATGCACTAATGCCCCAAAAACACGATATCACGTCCACGATAGCTTCGAAGTCATCGTTCTAACAAGCTTCCCCAGCGTCTGACAACCATTAGCTTAAGCCACGATCCCACGCGAGCATGCTGCTACCCAGAATACACACCTACATATTCAAATACCTAAAAAATATCACTTTGAAAAAGAAAGGACACTGACAAGTGCATCGAAGAAGCTCATCTAAAGTACGTTCCGCTCCCAAATCATATTGCCCCCGTGGGAACGCGGCTTTACGAACCACAGAAGCAAGTATATTAAAGAGGATCCCTCTTAAAAAGTTCTGCCTGTTCACCAAATTAAATCTGCTCGATTGATTCCTCAGTTCCTTTCCTCAGACTCGGTTAAACGATCAAGTCGGCGAAGTGACGAAAGGAGGGGGTGGAAAAGGAAAAAGAATACTGGGACGATTGCTGGCGCACTCGACCGACTGTAACATAACGTAGGCTTTAATGATTAACGGGGGAAACGAGAGGAAGAAAGATGCAGGCACACGCTCACACACGTACACAGAGTCGCGTGTATACGTACACGGGGCGCACACAGACACGCGTACACAGGCGAAGGAAATAAGTGGCATAAGCATACTTACGTATAGTACTTTATCGCAAATGCATAAGCATGTAGAGTTACGATTACACGTAGGCGAGTTTAGTGGACACGCACGGCCGTGAAAATTCGTGCACGCGTTTCGTACGATCGCGTTCGAATCGGTGACACTCCGATTTCGCAGCGTCGAGGCATCGTTTCACGAGCTTCTTTCAAATTTCAAGGGTATTTTACAATTTTGCCTTAATTGCATTAATTGAAGGATTTATTGTTGGATTTAAGTAGCTTCGCCGGATAAACTTATAATCGCCTTTGAGAAGTTGGTGGTTTATATAGTTGAAGAAAATGAACAGTTTATCTGTTTGAAGCAAGATCTCCATTCAATTTACGATTTCGATTTTAATGAATAGTAAAAAGCAATTTTTAGGGTTATTTTAGACGCTTCGCGAGAACACTGAGGCTTAGTGCACCTGAATTTTCCTTGAACCCTGTCAAACTTTCCTCATTCTGATTTATTTAATTCCCATTAGTTGCAGCTGGAGCAAAGTTCAGTGGCTGCACTTCACCAGTGAATCGCATCAGTCATATTATTCTATGCCAGTACTTTTCCCTTCCCGAAAGATAAAAGACGCAAGTCTACAAGTATCCTCGAAAGCATCGAAGACAGATTACTAACAATAACCAAATTCTATGATAGAGATAGCCTTCAGTAACCCCGAACAGACAATTGATTCTATTCCAACTATACCCTGCATAAAGCATCGAGTCATCCAATTGAACACGCCAATCCTTACCATCGAGATGAAATTTACCCCAGCTCATTACCCTGGAAGTTACCAAAGTTCAGTGTCCTCTTGAAGCGAAGGAATTAATATCCCACGATAAGAAGCTATCACTCGTTCGGAAGTGAACGGTTGAACCGATAAATCATCGACCTCCAGGCGATATCCTACCGCGAAGAATTAATTTCTTTCCGTTATTCGGCGACCGTTTCGTAGGACGTTAGTGTTGCCAGGTGATTAAAGGGCTCGTGGCTCGTTGTCTCGCATACGATCCCAATCGTTATCGCCGACCAGAGCATCGTAACTTGGATGGGAATCGAGCGATCGGAGATCAGTGGTTCGAACGATTCCGATTGCGTCGCCGTTTTGCTCCGTACTCGCCCCAGCGTGGAATTGCACGTTTACACGGAAACTGTACCGAGAACTGTGTAAACCGAACGCTCCCATATCAGTTGTAGTTCATATCAAACGCGCGCCAAAGACGATGACCACTCGAAACGTGAACGGCCACAGACGATCTCGCGAACCGCGAAGGTCGAACCGATTCTCTGCGCGAAAAGGAGTGCTTGGCGATGGCACGAGCTGGGAAAACACTTTTCCTCGGGGCAACAGTTTTCTGCCCCTGGAAACCTGCAGGGGAATCGTCGCTATTGGAACGAGAATTATTCTTAAGCGACGCTTGAACAGAAGTATGTGAAGAATGGTCATTAGTTTGCGACTTGACTCGAGATTTCTTATCTTCTAGTTACAATTTTTCATCGCAGACTGTTGACGCTTTTTAACCGCGAAATATGATTCCCTGTTGGAGTGACTTGCAATTTTCTTGTCCACTGATGCATGTGATGCATGCCTTTTTGTTCATCGAATGTTGTACTGGGGAAAGATAGATTAACGATATCGTGTTATCTTTCGTGTTAACTTTTTGAACGTTGTTTCTGTGTAATTTGTTGTTACCACACGGTAAGCAGTAGTGCTACAAATACTTTTATCTATATCCAGCACTCGATGAATAAAGACAAGCGATTCATATGAACTCTTCAGTGACACGTAGTTTAACCACGCGTTGAACACAGGTGCCATTCTGTCTGATAATTTTATTTTTGTACCTACACTTGGGGGATAAGCTTTTAAATTAGTTTCTCAACTTTTTGTTATCTGACATTCTCATATTTATCAAGGAATAATACTAACAGCAAGTAACGCGTGTAATTTAATTAGTATACGTGTTTAAAAAACCGAGTAGACATTCAAAAACCGTTCCAACAAAATCGATTTTCTAAATTCACATACATAACTGAATATTCTTCGCCTACTTGTACAAATCTCTATAAACCAAAATCCAAAGGGACCCTAATATTCTCGTCAGAAAACTACCCTTGCAACCATTTTAATCCCATCAGAGAATCAAATCTATTCGCTCGAATAATTCTCCATAAAGAAGGGGTAGAAAAATCGCGACACGCGCTTTCCTTTCACATTGGATTCTTCAAATCCCATCCCCCAGAATTCCTTGTTTCATCCGCCAACACCGGAGCGCAACCAGAGTTGTCCATGGCGGAGGGAATTTCTCGGCGCGTCGATGCAGCTCCTTTTGTTTTCCTTTGTCACGCTGGAAAATCCTCTTTCTGGCCCGTGTCCTCGAGGGCTAAGGGCGGTCAGGCTCGTTGGCTCATGTTCCCGCTCTTTTGTACGTTTCGAGTGGCGGCGCATTGTTCGAGCGAGTACGTACGCAGAGCGGAGACACGAAACCAGGTCAGGGGCTGAGGGCTTGCACGCTTAACGCGTAAAATTGAAATTATCGAGCAATTTCGACGGTCGGTCGGGGATGATGTATGCCCGCGACCTCCTGGACGACACATCGACCCGAATCTATCGATTAGTCGCGAGAATGCCGCGACGACTTGCTCCCACCTAGCGACCAGTGATCTGTGTCAGAAGTTTCCCGCTTATTCGCTTGTCAGATCGAAGCATTTTGTGATAACACACTTTGGCTGACTATGGAGATTGGTTTCAGGGGCATTGATCGTTGGTTAAGTTGGGTTTCTTCGTTCTTGGCGCAATATCAGTGTGGGTGGTTTAGATTTGTTTCTTATCGAAGCTTTTGTAGGGATTCGAGTGGTAATTTATGAATGACAGTGTGAAATGGGTGGCGGGAGGAACTTTGAAACGTTCAAGGGAGTGTTTTTTATATAGAAAGAGTTAGAAAGAAGGATTGAAGGCTTTATGAAGAATAACTTAGAATTAGTAATAATCTTTAATGAAATGTATAATTCTTTGAAATTTTATTATTTTATTCGCGTTCCATGAAAGACATCGCTTAATTTTTTTTTGTGAATCTACATATATACTTACATTTGGAAATCAAGGAGATTTAGCTGTAAACACTTCGAATCAGAATGTTAATTAACTCGATGGAACAGTCCAGCATATAACAAAGTGTAATTACTCATTCCATTATAAATATCATTTCACCATTGACGAATTTTATCACGCATTAATTAACGCTATCTGGCAAATTAAACTGGAGGCCACTGCAAGAACTAGCCGCTAGAACTGGAACCGTGCTCTGGCAACGTTTCAAAGTTCCGCTGCAAAGCGATGCGTCATTCGTTAATCACGAAATTGGAAATCACCGGCCGAAATCAATTTTGATCAATTTCACAAATGCGACGCGCGGAAGTTTCGCCTCGAAAGAACCACCATTTACTCTGCATTCAATTTCCACGTACCTATTAATAATTAACAACATATAGCGTCTCCATCTCAATATTCTTCATCGAGTCAAGGATTTCACTTTAATTTCATACGGAAGGCCATCCATGAAAACCGCTACCGCTCCGTCAAAATGGAAACCCAATTACTCTGCCAACGAATTCTTCCGAAAGGTTCGCGCACCCAATTGGCTAATATTTCAACATCTCTTTGACCCAAACGAGTTCCACTCGTTCCCTTCTTAAATTCAACATAGTTATCCCAGCGAGTCGACAGAGTCTTCGGGCCAGAATGTCACGAACCGACCGACGCAACCGTATTGGCGAGAGACAATGTGTTCCTAAGGTTAAGCGACGGGGCTCGCCGCCTCGCACCCCTCAACCCCTGTCGCTGGCCGACTAGATATCGTTGTTAAAATGGGGAGAGAACCGCGCGAGACAGAACAATAGTAATAGCGACTAAGTTAAACGTAACGATTTAAAGGAGGAGAGAAACGAAGTGTGAGCTGCTCGGGGTAGATGATCCGGTTAGAGGGGGTAGTTCGCCGCGTTGATGAATAGTCTGCTCGTGGAAGAGAAGATCGACCGATCGAAATCGACGCAGGGGGGTGCATCGAGACGTCGGCAGTGGATTCCCACCCGCTCAGGCTCGATATATTTTAGACTTTAATAGGAGACTGACTGAGAGAACGGTAAAGGGGTACTCGTATCAGAGTCGACCGCGGGGCTGCTCGAAATCCATTGGCGATGTCTCGGTCCTCGAGGCGTTTTGCTCACCAACAAACACTGTCAATTGGCGGTATTTACACGGTCGTTTTGTTTCCTGGCGGGGGAATAATTGGAATTCTTTGGATCGCGAATGGGTGGTCGAATCGTGCTCGTGATTTTGGAACTGTGCGTTTGTCTGTGAAAACGAACTCGAGGCAGTGAACTAGGTTTATCAAATCTTGAGCAATTTTTCGGATGATGAAGTATTGCGTTCGGAGGGGGCGTAATGGCGATTTCGAACCTCTGAGTAGTTTTAAATAACTTTAATCTTATATTGGAGGATAGAATTTATTTAGGGGTTAGCTTATAGCGGGAGAAACACTGGAAAAGAAATTTCTAGTAGATCGTTCGTTTTGGTTGTTCATTAGTGATTTTTTAATGTGGACAACACGAGACACTATTTCAAAGGGGTCGAAGTTTATCGTTCCATCGAGCTTAATTCCACGAAAATCACGAGAACGAATTTGATAGCTTTCGCGTGACCAAAGGAGTTTGCAAAAGCGAACATCTCTAATTTGTTTGCACAATGTAGGAGAAGCGAGGTGACATCAGCATTTTCTTAAACAATATTTTAGAGCATGTTTGCTTCGAAGCCCTAGAAAATAAATTTTCCTAGAGCTAATAAGATAAAAAGTTGAATTGGGGAATTTCAAAGATGTAACAGAGTTTAACAAATTAGGCAAACGTTAATTGTTATTACTAGATGATTAATAATTTAATGGTTTGAAGATTTGCTTCTCCACTGAAGCTACAGAAACTATTTCTGTAAGACTATGGCTCTCCTGCAGTGATTTTTACTCGACATTTCCAAACATGTTTTACAGAAACAACTTTGCAGCAAGTTCGGCGTACAAATACTTGTCACATGTCTTGCTCGAACACAAATGAGTGCTATTTGTTACCGGATCGTTTAATAAATTCTGATTTTCTCTTTTTTTTCAAAGAACAAGCAATTTCTGCCCCAGAGAATTGTCAGGGAAAACGCAGCAGGTACCTGGCAACAATTCTACGCGCTGCATATTAAGATTTGCAGGAGGTAGCGTTTTCTATTGACTTGTACTACTTGATCGTTTCTGGGGACGATTTCACGGTGCACATTTCGCTGCTAGGAGGGCCAGGAAATAGCGGGACGATCGAGGCCATGCGAGAATCGTCGGAAGCATTCGCTCGACGTCTTCTCTTCTGTAATGAAAAAAGTAATACGCTGAGAAAGTTTCGCGAAGGAACAAAGCGGAGAGGGAAACGTAAGCGGTTAAACGGAGTGGAAGCAAACACGAGGAAACAAAGAACGAGTAAATAATATCAATTCACACGGGAGAACCTACTATGCAATGAATCCAATAGCAATAACTGTATAAACAAAGAAAAAAAAATAGAAAGAAATTGATACGAGAAAAACAGACGTGGTGGAAGTGGGGATAGGGGGTGAAAGAGGGGAGGGGAAGAAAGAAAACCTCGCGGAGACGTCGAAATGACATCGTACTGCATATATTATACATAAGTATCGTTTTCAGAGAGACAGAGAGGGAGAGAGAGAGAGAGAGAGCGAGAGAGAAAGGAAAGAGTAATTAACCAATAAATTCGAAGACCATTTCTTCGGCTCCGCTGATCACGCTACACTATACATATATACATATAAAAATAAATAAATAAATAAATGAATACATATATATATGAAAAAATATATATATTATATGTCAAGAGATATTTATACTAGTATTTTAATAGTTTAGTACATAATGCAATATATATATTATATATATATATATAAAAAAAAAAGAGAGAATGTGCGAATGTACTATACAAACGATAAGGGAAAAAAAGATACCAAGGCGCTGTAAATACATACAACACACAATAGAGATATTATTCTACGATACATATATATATATATATATATTATATATACATACATTGAATATGACTAGTGATACAGACATTACCATAGAATTATTGTATACACCGGCGTATTGATATAGACGAAGAATATGTGAATAGGAAACTAATCTAAACTGAAATTACCTATAGGTATATGAATATCTAGGCTAAGGCGAAATTTATTATATTATATTATATGTATAGAGCCCGCCGCTCGTATATTATATATATAATATACATATAATATGTTATATAGATACACACACGTAAAGATGCATAGGCATTAACTACGGGGACACCTAATCATAATTATTGACATTATGATAACGTTTAGGCAGAGGATAAAAAGAAAATTGGAGAAATCGATGAGTAACATGGACAACAAGCAACCTAGCGCAATGAACATGTTGACGAACGTTTTTAGGTAGAGAACTATACTTTATTGTTTGTACATTGGGCACGAATGCTCTATTATTTTACTGTGATCCGTGTTTTTGTACGATTTTCGAAGTCACACCGCACATGCAGGGCCGACGTTCGCGGGCACCACCTCCGAGGAGTCCGCCGCTTCCGCTCCGAGGACGATACCGCTCCTGTTTACCCCGCGAATTCTCCGCCCCACGGAGACGATTCCCCAAAGTTGTAATTTTTGCACGGTATTAGGTAAACGTTCTTCTCGTCGCTGCGAAAACTGTCACTGTCACTCTAGTAACGTGCAAACATTCACGTTCCACGGAGGCTATCGATCGCCATCGATCTCCTCGCGAAAATTCGAACGACGCGCCCAGCTCTGTGCCCCTCGGAAAATCTCCCGGAAAGGAAGCGGCGCTCGGAGGCCCGACAGACCTCCCCGAAGCCAACCTCGGCCCTGGGAACACGCGTCTCGACCAAAAAAGATTGCATAGCCCACTTTCACGGGAATCCAGAGCTTTTATACTACGCGAATTCCATTACATCGTGTTCATTCTTACACAAGGCGCGCTTTGCATGGAATTATCGTCACGGCGGGGTCGTGCGCGCGATACCCGGCGGCCGTAACTTCTCGCCGGCGGAATGGAGGGATTCCACCATCCCGGAACAATCGCGACTCCCGCGATCCCCCATATTTCCGAGGGCAGAAAAGTCCCGGCTTCGAGTCGCCCCGATCCTGCGTCTCGATTCCCAGCGACAGCGCGATCTCGCCTGGACGATAACCAAACGAAGCGGGCGAGCAGCGTCAGGCGTACGCTGCTCTCTCGGCGATAGCTGGAAAGAGGGGATGATGAATATCGAAGGGAAATGGGACAGTGTGAAATAGAAGGAACGAATCATCTCGCGACATTGAGAGACGACGTTTTTTTATCGGACACTCGATTTATCGATTAACGGGATATCGTACGTAGGCATTCGCGCTTTTACGCTCCGACAGGAAACGACACAGTGTCTGGGAAAAGAGGCTGGTCGGATGTTTGGTCGGAACTTACCCTCGCCTCGAGTATGTTTGCAAGAATCCACGCTGATCGAGCATTGATCGACCCTCTCGCGGGAGGACCAGTTTGAACAAGCGGGGCTTTTGTGAGTCGAGTGCGAAACGCTCGATTCTACACCGATGAGGGACTGCGATAATTCACCCAAAGAGATATCGATAAAGAGGGGAGGATTTTTAGGAGGCTATTAACGCAGAACTTTGTGTTTCATTTGTGGTATTTTTGTTTAGAATTTTTAGGGGATCTTTGGTGGGATTCCTTGTTGTCTTTGGAGTAAATTGTGTGCTTGTGGATGTAGAAGGGGTAGGTTCGTGTGAAGTATTGTTATTTGGTTGTTTTTGCAGTAGCGATTTGATCGTAGATGTATGACCATTCGTGGATCTGAGGCGTCATTGAATAATGTAGTTAATAAGCGAAAGACGTTTGTAGAAGATACAGATAAATCATATCGTGTGATAATCAGTGATACTCGCAGGTTGTGTTATTCGAGAGAGGACTTTTAATCCTGTGGGATCAGAAAATGTGCGTGCAATCCCCCTTCGGGTGTTGTTTGAACTTTCATGCAGAGTTTGAAAGGATACTGAATTTTGAGGTAGGAAATTATGATGCATTGAATTTTGATATGTGTTAGAAATAGTTTCAGGCTAACTTTAACCCACCATTCAATTGTTTAAGGAATTTCACGGTCGATGTGCTGCAAACAATTCCCATTCGATGTTGCATTTAATCCTAAACAGTCGAAGCACGCTTCATTTGCAAATAATTGCAATTTTTCTTATTTTAAAGTTTCAAGATTTCAAGAAACGTTAAGTATTTTCGTTTTAGATCTGATGGACCTATTCGCGAAACGGTTGACATTTGATTCGGTGACAAGTCGAATGGAAGTTGTCCCGAATAATTTGTTAGCTATGCAGAGAAGTGGAATAGTTTCGCGAAAAGCCGAGGTTCCAGCCCGATAAAGTTGTCGAAGAAGTTCCAAAGTGTTTCAAACTGCGTGGGCGGCGTGAAAGTGTATCAGCGAACTGAAAACACTCTTGAAATCGATACACGCTTCTCTCTGAATAATCCGAAAATGAAACCTCTGATATTCTCGTCTTCTTCGCGGACAATAAGAAATTTTGATTTCGCGAAAAAGAAAATTTCAAACTTCACTGGAGTTCTGGATTCTCAATGCATTTATTAATTTCCAATTTTAAAAATAATACATGGGTGAAATGTTTTCATTTATAACGAATTATACGAGGATATTATTGATCTGTGTAAAAGAGCGTGGTGGAGAGGTGGAATATAAGAACAAGAGTGGATAGAAAATAAGGGGAAACAGATCGTCCATTGTCAGACGCACTTGCAACCAATGCACGATAGAAACCACATGTGGATTCTTAAGTTACAGTTTCCTTCTGCCATTTGGAAGCGTAAGATAGGCTGTTTTACATTCTACCTGCGATATCTTCATGGGGCTTTAAAAAAAGAAAATAACCTGAATATCGTTGATCCTTTGACGCTCACGCGTGTCTGACAAAACAGGACTTGTACTACTTTCCCCGCTAGCAATTCATTTATCTCAAATTTTATGTCGAAGTCGAGAATATTCTTTAATGTATCCTGTCTTGGGAAGTATACTTTACAGCGTCAGCACTTTCCACAGTGTAATTATGAGTAGCCAATTGTAATTTCAATAAGTATTTCTGTTAACCTTTTTACCTGATTGAAAAAACATCTGAGCATTAAAGGGTTAATATTATCACACAAAAGCCTTTATAACGAAGGCGTTGGAACACTTTGTGCAAAGATAAAAGTTTATTTTACAGCATATTGAAAAATATTTTGTAAATATTTATGGATGCAGGGGTGTTTATAAATCAGGGTTTAGTAAGAGGAAGCGTCATATGTTTTTTCTCAAGTATAAAACTTCACGATATTCTATTGTACTTTGAATAATACTGTCTGAGACTTCCAGGTGGTCATATTCTTTTGAAAAAACAGTCGCCAGTTGTAAATTAAGAAAAAGCGGGGGAGCTTCTGCACATGGTATTCTGTTAATAATATGAGAGATGTTTCCTCCCAACCTGCAATTTCTTTGACTTGGCTATCATTCAGGTTCTCTAACAACAGAATCTTTCTATTATTAGCTGATCACTTAGGTGACTTAATACCGAGTATCAGAAATGAAAATGCTCGACACAAGACCCGTAATACCAGCATCACTGTATTATCAGACTCCTACCTACCGCAGCTGCAATTCTGGACAGACATCATACTTTTCCAAAAGACAAATGAAAAGACTTTTCCAACGAACCTAAACTCACCTGCTACCATTCACTGCTCCAACAACAAACCTCCACCCACTGCTTACATCCTTCCTGTTCCATTTCGCGAGCATCCCTTCAGAATTCCGTTCACCCCAATCATCGTCATCCCTCGGCAAGAATATAATCCCATTTAAACTATCCTCCCCCAAAGAAAGAAGCGACTCATTTATCAAAACAAAGTGACTGGTTCCGACGAAAGAAGCGGGCTCGCTTCTTGCTCGGGGCCACGGTACAATAGAATATCGATGATTCTTGCACGCCTCGGACAAGGGGGGATCTGGAGCCGATATATGTACAGAGACACGCGTGGAGTTGCGGGTCCGAGGTCAGGGGTATGTTCACCTGGCGCCGCCCCAAGTCACGCCTACCTGCGCAATTCCAAACGTAGGCAGGCACGCCTACGCGTGCACCGATACTATGCCGCACTCCCACCTACGCGACCTACATACAGTCTCGGGCAAAATTCGCTGATCGTCGATGTTCATGTCCGAAGCATGGACGTCGGCCCTACGAGCGACGTTCCCCAAGGCTGGTGTGATCAGATTTAAAGAATTCCACGCCCCCTCCCCCGCCGCCACCCTCACCCTCCTGCTTTATCTCGTCCGCTCCTCCTCGCGTGTCACGTGACCGCCAAGTGTTTAAAATTCGGCACACTTTCGAACACTGGAGGTATGTTTCGGGGACGTTAGAGGTCATCCTTAAATTACGTAAGGCTTTATGAGGGGGGGTGCGAATTTTTTACGTTTTCTTACACGAGAGGGGGAGCCAAGTAGAGTCTTAGGTAATATTTTTTAACCTAATTTTCAATAAATGCAAATTCTATCATTAATGTTCCGGGAAAGTAGTTTTAGTTTAAATTTTCCGGAACCGAGTCCAATGAATTATGTAAACCTTTATAAGAATTTTAATAACTGAAAAAATTAAGTGTAAAAAATATTACACAAGGAGGGGGATGGAATATCAAACCGTACGAATTCTTATACTGGGAGAGGGAGGGGGTAAGAATTCGACAAAATTATCCTTACGTAATTTAACGTCAGCCGCTTGTCAAGATAGGGTGATTATGTCAATTTGCAGTTGTTTCACGAGGTTTGAGACATTTAGCCATCTTTCTATGTGGCAAATTTTTTGCATGGAGAATCGTGACAGGGTGACACGTATTTAAGATCTTTAAGTGGATTCTGTGACGTTTTTGGACACATGGGAAGGTGGCTTTATAGGCTAATGTTTCGTTTGCATTTCCGGTAGAAATGTGGATTCTTCTTGGAAGATGTATATTTGACGGAGAGGACAGTGTCTTTTAGATTGTTATACGAGCTATGTCAAGTAATTATTAAAAATTGGGATTCGCAACGGGGAGATTTAGAACAGAGGGTAATGGAAGTTACATAAATTTGAAATCTGCATCGCACAATTTAATCATTTTAATACGGGGCGAAATTAAATTCATATTCGCCCGCGGGACGTCTAAATAATTCAATGACTCTTGAAATGCTCGCGAGACGGATCATATCGATTCTTACGCTCGTAACCGCCGGAAGAATATCTGAAATATTCATTTATTCCGGAAATCCCTCTCGATGTCTCTTGAATCGGGCGATAAAAACGTATCCATGAAAAGTACAGTACTAAATTTCACGGGGTGGGAGGGGGAGAAATGTAGGAATGCATCGAGAAAAAGTGACAAGCGTGCATAATGTATCCCCTGGATCCGCGTTTTTGAATACGTAAAACGAATTTAACGTGAAAGAATTTATTCGTGGTACCGATACGTGCATAGTAATAGTAATTGATAAGTAATAGCATCAGATTGACGAGCATCAATTTTGCTCGCGTTAAAATTGAACAGACAGAATGCCTGTTATCCCTGAAGGCGTACGAAAGATTAGCAAAATGAATTTAGTTAAATCAGAAAACTAGTCAAAATTGATAAGAAGGCTATTTAAACAATTTTACATCCATCGAAATGAAACAGATACCTCAGTCAAAAATGCTACCAAATATATTTCCTCATTCTATCATTCTCCACAAAAAAAAAAACAAAATTTCTTACCAAACCACTCTGTTTCTTCAACCCAAAGTTTCCTATATAACCACCCTAAGTACTACACGATCAATATTCATAATTCCCTCTAAAATAATAACATCAGTCTCCAAACAACCTCTCCCAAAATAAAATCCTATGTACCACCTTTACAAAGCTACCCCAACGTAACCACAAAAGGGTAACCACCCGTGTGCTGAAGCGTCGCCAGATTTCTCCCACGCCCACCACAGGCCTTCCCACAATATTTAAACCCGGCATTACACCCAGGATTATGTTACCGAAGGGTGCGCGAGCCCTTAAAAAATCTTGTCCTCGACTGTATCGATAGGTGAACGCTTGTTAGCGCTTCTACCCGCGCCCCGACACGTACAACCCGCTTCAAGGTTGGTCGTGTGCAAGTGGTGGGTGGTAGGCGCGTTCACGTACGTGTGGGGGCTGCTAGGTGGTAGGTGTCTGCGTGGTAGGCCTACGCCTACCACCCCCGACGCGACCGATCACGCGGAGACTGCTCCTACTACCCCAGTTCGGAGGGCGACGCGCGTTCTCGAGTTCGCGGAGCGGGTCACCCGGTGACACGTTCCTCCAGCGTCTATCCCACACGACGACCCGGTTTATAGTCGTGTATGCACGCCGCCACGACTTTTACCTAGAGAAAAGTTAGGCTAACCTTGGGAAACTTGCTGGAGGTTGCCGCGAATGCAAGGGGATATGCATGCGGCGCGCGCTCTTCAACAGGATCACGGGATCCCGCGCTCCCTGGGGAGAAACTCCGACACCGTTCGCTCGAAAAGTCGGTGCCCGTGTGATGTATAAAACATGCTCTGCTCGGGAACTTGATTTTCTTCAAATAAAACAAAATTTTTTATTCAGGTCGCGCCCATGTTGCGGTTATTATATAGAGATCGTATGTGCAGGGAGGGGTTGCGAAAAGGTGGGGTGAAACTTTGGGATTATGTGGAGTAGTTATTCGAACAGAGGATTTTTTACAATGACCGGCTCAGAAATTACTTGTTCTGGAATTACGAAGGATTTTAGCAGTCGTTTCAAGAAGGTGCTTGACTGTGCTACTGAGAAGTTTATGTTCTTAGGTGGTATTCCGATTGAAGTTGGGAGTTCAATAGGTTTTTATTTTTGTCTTTTTAATTTTTTTTATATCTCTGTGGAACCTTAATTTAATCGAGATTTAAAATGAAACGACGTACCCAAAAAAGTAAAACTTTGTCGTACTCCCATTTTCCAAATTTTGTTCAATAGATTTTTCTTTTTCCTGTATAGTTTTTGCTACTTTTTCTACATACCATTGACTATTTACAGTTGCTATCAGATTTTAGTAGAATAATTGTTCTAAAGAAATTCCACATAAGATTAAACTTTGAAAAATGAACTTCTCTGCAATATTATTACTGACTATGTTACTTCTTGTAAATTTGGGATTTCTCGCAACGCTCCGACAAATAAAAGCATCTTCTTCATTCTGCACATTTAATAAAGTGTTAATTGGCGATGAAATTTTACATTATCTAATCATCACGTATGAAACGCGTAGACTTAACATTTAAATGACAGCCAGGCGGGTAAGATGAGCCGACAATGTAAACGTTGCGCGATTTCCTCAAAAGCGAACGTTGCAAAAGCTATGAGTACCGCGAATCATCGACGTCGCATATTTCAGTCATCAGGCACATCCGTTTCTGCAATTACCAGGGGGATATGCAAGGCCGCACTTTTGCAATACTTAGTAAGCACCTCGATCAAGGTCCACGAATGCTCGTTATAGTCCCCTTGCGTAGAATTCTTTGGAGCCTCTAGTGAGTTATTTCATTCTTTAATAACAGACGACCAATACTCTAACAAAAGTAGGATAAACGTGATAAACGAAATATATTAGGAAGTTCTGCTGTTCATTGACAATAGATAAACGATAATCTGTCGAAAGTAGAGAATACTTACAATTAGCTCATCTGCTCTAGGTTGAAACAATTGAAAAGGTGCATTAGAAAATTACTGCATTCATTAGTAGCAGCTAACAATAACTTAGAAGAAAGGACAATAGGTCATCATGGTTTTAAAAAACATTGGAAGGGAGAATCAAGAAATTTCACTGTTACATCATAAATAGAAATAAATTGACCTCGTAAAAGTGTAAAGTACCTTGTTAAAAAATTACTCTAGTTTTATTAACTCTCCAATTAATCTCTTCACCGACTCATAAGATAGTATCTCACCGTTCGTTCAAAATAACCCCAAGCATCGCAGTTCCATCTGAAGGCACTTAATCCCCAGGAAATGAAAAAACTGGTCCTCCCGACGATTCTCGAATTCCGCCTTCGCTTCTCAGTTCGTTCTTTCTCGTTTGCTCCGTAAACCCTCAAGACACACATACACACGTACACACTCACACCACAGCCAGACACGAGAAATGCAGTGTTCAGATACCTTGAAAGCCACCCTGTAGATCGGAATCTCGCATAGTACTAACAGATTGTATAACACTTAACTAAGCTTCTCCGTATATAAAAAGAGACGAGCGATAGGAGACGAGGAAAGGAGAGCGCGCGTGAACGATACGGAATGAACGGTTGTGCGAGAGTGATTGGAGCGAACGATAGAAATCGAAGAAGTAACCACGCAAAACGCATAAAGAGAAAAAAAAAAGAGGAGAGAGAGATGAAGAGAATAAGATGACGAGGAACCTACAAGTTGTTATGTTTTCTACAGTAACGTTTGTACCGACTTACAACAATATTTGTACAATATACGATAAAGAGACGTACCTATACAACATAGGTTACCCAGATGCAATAACTTTTTTAAACGGTATTATACCAAGCCGGGATATTTTTCATACTTGTAACGAGTCGCGCGGCCAGGGCGGCGCCAGGCGCCGCCCGAAGCCGCCCGATAACTACAACATCGTTTCGTTTTTCTGTGCCAACCAGAGTGTATTAGATTTTTGCTTTGCAGACGTGTGAGGCGCGGCCGCGTGCCCGCCACCGCCACCCAACAATGATTCTCTGCCGCTAAACCGATGACGCCCCCGTGCCGTCTCTACTGCATTCAGTAACACCACCGACACCCTCCCTCCCCAAACCCCCCCTCACAGCACTTGACGTCCAAAAACGCTTGAATTATCTCCAGTTAAAGAATTAGGGATTAGAGACGACGCGACGACATTGTTAACGCGCGTAGCTAGTTTGCCTCGGTCGCCGGAAGCGAGGTTTTGCGCGGGGCGCACCGTCGTTCAAGGGCCGTTACGATTTCTCGAAATTGTCCCGCTTGGAGATCGCGAGCCGCGGTGATTGTGAGAGATTCCGCGGGACTGGGGGAAATTTTTTATTGAGACTGCAATGATGTGTGGAGAAAGTTATTTTATTTTGAATTAATTCTAGGGAATCGTGGGATTTATTGTGGTATTGTTAAGGGTAGCTTCGTGGAAATATTCTTGAGGATCACGAAGCGTTATTTTGTGGAGCTGAATAGTTCCCTCGGTTGCACAAAATGCAGGGTTGTACATATGGCTATTGTTTCTGTAAATCATCTCTGTAGGGGTTTGCGGAATTTGGTATGTTTTCTTTTGTTTGAGGTTGAAAGAGGAGGGTGCTGAAAGGAATGATGAAAAATAAATCTTTTAACGAGGACCTAAAAATGACGGATGTCCTAAAGGGAATCTTTCATTATTTAAATATTTTATTACGCACACCACTGATGATTATTACTTCGATTTGGATCCTCACGAATGTCTTCCACGCGTGGGAGTTTTAAAGAAAATTGTAATTTGGTTTCTACAGCCGGTGATAATTACGTCACAATTTTCAGAGACATCATCGTAATCTCAGGCTTACCAGTCCAAGCGTCGTCGAATAAAATAAATGCGCAGGACTATAATAATCTAAGATCATGCAAGAACGATTGCTAGCACTTTGAAATATTCACAGCCGCCGAGGTAGATTTGAAACGGTCGCAGAGGCGACGGAGATAGAGGTGTTTAAAGGATTTATCTGAGCGTACGTGTTTCGGTTTCGCTTCTCAGACAGTTGACGAGTTCTTTTCACTGGAACGTTTTTCGAGACGGGAAAAGAACACGAGTAGTGTCACGTACGGTGTGCGTCAATGGTCAGGCGAGGCTCGCGATTAATTTTACTTCCATTGTTTCCGCGTAAAGGTTTATCTGAAAAGTTTATGGCGCAAGAAACATGAAACCATCTTAGCGGATGGCGTAACCGAACGATAAATACAGTAGTATTCGTTAACACCGAGTAATTCTCTTCCGAGTGTTTCGATTCAAGTTGAAATTTGCCATTCTTATGTCATGAACACCACCAGGTTTATTACCTCTAACTAATTGAAGACCTTGCAGCAAGGGTGGTGCAACTCTACTTTTGACAATTTTTAAGTTACGACGTGCAATATTCGTAAAAAAAATCTACATCGTTTGGCGCAATTTTGCAGCAAATCCGAAAACATAATGAGCGATTTATTGCAAATTTTTAACCTGTATCCATTACTATTTTGTGCAATACGAACGCGCAACTACGTTCCACCTTATAAACAGCCTTTTTCGAAGGCTTTCAATGAGTGTTGACTGCGGATGAGGATATTTCCTCAGATAATGATGACGAGCAGGCGCAAGAATAATGTTATTCTTGTACGTCGACTAACAGTTTTTCCCAGTTTACTCGAAACTGGTCAAGCTAGAGTTGCACTCCTCTTGCTGCAACCTCTTCAATTAATTCCTTGATACCTCTATACACATTTAACATCTAACCCTACATCTTCATTCTCCAACACTTTATTTAAAGCATAACTATTATTTCTCCCCAGAATATTACTTCACATTGCTCATTAATCTCAGTAATCTTCATTTAAAAAATTAAATGCTTCGTCATTCAATCTACAGAATCCCGCGATATTCCTCAAGACTTCCACGTGCACCTTCAGCAGCTTTTATTAAACATTTCACCCCGTTCCTCTCAGCATATTATTTCCAGAATATTCTAAATCTTTTCATCCCATCCGAATCCCTGTACCCGCAGACTATCTCGCGATACTCGGAACTCTATCGCGACCTTGCTGATCTTAGATACTATGGTCCGGCGATAGGACACGTATATGAATTATCGGAGCTCGATCTCCGCGAAGGATACGGTAGCACGAGCGAGTCGGTGCGTCCCGTTTCCGCAGTTTTCTCCTACGCGAGGTAACGTGGCCGTGGAGCCGAGCTCGCGACACGGTCGACAGACATCATCCGTCGAGCACCGAGAGGAATCGACGCCGATCCGTTCGCAACGCTCGCTCCTCGACTCACGTGGCTCCGGAGGAAGCGCCGTCGGTCAGAGGATAAGAGAAAAATGGTGCTCTGAAAGCTTATGCGTCTTTCTGGCGTTCGTTGTACTCGCGAATTAACCGGCCGTTCTATCGCCTCCCAAGGTGCAAAGAGCGAAGGGAAGGAAGCATCGGCGAAGGTGAGAAGGTTCGTTGACAGCCACGGCTCCTCCGCTGGCGACGCTCGCGTCCCCGAGAAGCTGTGGCGCGCGCCAGGCTCGAGAACGTGTCCCTCGATGCTCGAAGACGCGTTCTAGCTGCGATGTGATCCGTAGGGAAGAGAACGAGGGAAACGCCGGAGGAATAGGTGAAATAGTTAACGAATGGCGGGCGCACGGTTCGCCGTTCGATTGCGAGTCGAGCCGAAACGAGGGGAACCGTCGTTCCGCGAACCCCGTGAGATGGGCGACGGTCGGCACACGTCAGACGCAGCGGAACGTCCGGGGTGATTGCGACCTCGACAGAGCCCTCTGCGTCTAACGTGTCACGACGCGGAGATATTAGTATGGTTGCGAGTCTGTTGGTAGAAGAGACCGGATGTCAGCATCGCGGCAAGTGATTTTTAGAGAACGTTTTGCGCGTGCACGAAATCAACATCGAGGAACCCTCGACGAGACGTAGCCCGAGAAAAGAAGGCTTGCCCCGTGACACTCTCACCACACGCGTTCTGATCATTATGGGTAACGACGCCTTTCGTTTTCCGTGTAAAAGGACGTTTTTTCGTTTCGGTTCTTAGGCGAACGAATGCATATCATAGTTGTAAATTAACGATTTGTGAAAATAAAAGCTGCAAACTGTTTGTGTTAACAATATAGGTCATTGAACCTGTGGTCTGTCGCCTGTTCTATCCTGCCCGTTTGTTCGGTGGTAGTGTGGTTTACAGCTTGCCTTTCTTCTTTCAACAGTTTCGTTTTATCCTGCGGCGGATTGCTTTAGATTCATTTCTTTCAGACGTTTTTGTTGGCTAATTCGTTTGAGGATGGATATGCGCTGGTTGTATCGATCATCGTTGGTTCTCCGTTACTTTTATAGTTGCGATGGTGGCCAGAAGAATGTTTAGAGGGTGAACTACGAGGTAAATGGAAATCGTTGAGTTGGATTTCTATTTATTTTTATCTTCTTTAAGTGTAATACTCAGATATCGCGTGAACGGAATTGACGAATTATGTAGAATAGACGAGTGACTATGAGTATGATAAGTAAAACCTAGTATCACTTTAAAATATTCTTTTAGCCACCACTGTAAATTAAACTTTTATTAATAAGATAAAGAAATGTAACACTGATACGTCAGTGTCCATGTTAACAGTGGTAACATGAAGAAATAGAGACAATCGGTAAGTTATTTCTATTTTACGAAGGCAAGTTTCCCTCTACCCTTGTAGTTTGAAGATTGCATGATCTTGCTGTGATTTTATACGAATTAGAACAGTATTGAATATTGAATAAATATAGATCGTAATTAGAAGAAGTCTCGGTATAAAAGATTTCAGTTCAACTCGTTAAACCTGTATCAACACCTATGAATTTGCCCTACATTCAAAATTAGCCTACCCCTATTTATCAAGCTGTAACAATTTCTCATCAGTTACTTCCAGCCGGGATTACAATACTGTTAAAATTCCTTCTAAGTGTATTAGAGTTAGAAGACAATCAGGATTCATTTGCTCCCATCCACATCCAATACTCTTCATCACCATGGACTTGCCACGAAGGCGTAGCACGTGCACACAGAGGAGTGCAAATGACACATGTACATTCTTAAAATGATCAATACATCGTGCTCAAAATACACTAAAAAGAAACATCCTTCAATCCCAAAAACGCCCACACCTAGTCACTCAACAGACCACCACAATCGCAGAAATTCAACATTCAACCATTCACAGCTCTGACTGCCATTTCTCGAGACTTCCAGGTGGACCATGTCCCTCTAGAACATTCTTTCAACGTTTTACCGCCATTGCAAGCAACTTTGCCAGGTCTCAGCTGACGTACGAAGCCTAATCACCTAAGCTACATAAGGTTATTCATAAAAATGACAAAAAATAACATTTTTGAGAAAATAACAGCACTTGAAGATTGAAATCACTTTTCCCCTATATTTTTCGTCCTTTCAACGCCTTTAAAAAATGACAAATTTTGATTTTTATTAAATTTGACTGGTTTCTCCACGAGCCAGAAGTGTACTCTTCGAAATAAAAAAGTTTCAGTCCAATCGGGTAATAACTTTTCGAGATACAGGTTCCACCGATTTTAAGAACACTCTTTCGAGAAAAACGGCGCCGGGTGGCCGGGCTCAAATGCCTATAGCTTCGGGAATTTTACGAATTTAAAAAAATCCTTTTAAACACGTATTCCTAAAAGTTTGAAGATTCGAAGAAATAAATAGAAAAAAATTGATTTTTAGACCGGAACCTCCCCTTGAAATTGATCGCCCCGATACCCGCAATGCTATCGAAACCTCGAAAGAATATTCCAAAGGAGCACAGTCCCCACCAGTTACTCTCGAGCAGTCAGAAAACATTCCCACCCGCACTCCCCTAATGAAATAGCATCTAACAAGCCACGATAATTTCAGGTGTCGCTGGCTCTCGGCCTGGAGGCGGGGGGTTGGGGCGCCCTGGTGGAGCGTTCGGCCAGCAGCGGTAGAAGCGGTTCCCTGCTAGGTCACGGAGGCTTCGCCGGTTTGGCGGGGCTGGCGCGCCGCTGCGGCGTCTGCCTGGCGACGTTCCCTTCCGCGTGGCTGCTGGAGCAGCACGCGTTGCTGCAGCACGCCGGCCAGGCCGGCGACGACAAGCCCTTCACCTGCGAGCAGTGCGGCCAGCGCTACCGCTACCGTTCCGCGTACGTGAAGCACCGGGAGCAGAACCACCGCGCCCGCCTGCCGGCCGACAAGCTGTTCACCTGCGACGTCTGCGGCATGCAGTTCAGGTACCTAAAGTCCTTCAAGAAGCACAGGCTGAACCACGCGCTGGAGCGGCTTCAGCGTGCCCCCGAGTCGCAGAACAGCGCCGTGGCGGTGTCCGCGGCCGCGGAGCGCAGCGACCAGGTCTCCAGCACCGGCGAGCCGTCCCAGGCGGAGACCGGCAGCGACACCACCACCAACCCCGGCGAGGAGGAGACCCGAGGCACGTTCGCGGAGAACGCCCGCGAGGAGAGCGTCTCGGAGACGGCCAGCGTCCAGGAGAATCCCGGGGAGGCTGTCGAGGTGCAAGCAACCGAGGCGCCGGCTGGCAACGGGGCTGGCTCCGGCGGCGGTGGCAGCGCCAGCGAGGTAGGCGACGTGGACGACAACGCCGTGGACGACGACAGGTCCGAGCCAGCCGATCGGGTGATCAGCCTGGCGCGGGGCAGCCACGAGGCGGACAGGCGCGAGCGACGTTTCGCCTGCCCGTTCTGCGGTAAGTGCGTCAGGTCCAAGGAGAACCTGAAGCTCCACGTGCGCAAGCACACCGGCGAGCGGCCGTTCGTTTGCCTGTTCTGCGGCCGCGCGTTCGGCGGTAAGAGCGACCTCACCAGGCACCTTCGCATCCACACGGGCGAGAGGCCCTACCACTGCGAGATGTGCGGCAAATGCTTCGCCAGGGCGGACTACCTGTCCAAACACCTCACCACGCACATACACCAGCGCTAAGCGCGGCTCCGAGGCGATCTCGTGGGCGTTCCTGCCGCGCCGTCCCATCAGCGATGCTCGGGCGTTGCTGGCCGCGTTACTAGCAGGTGATTTCAGTTGCTTCTGATCGGACGCAAATGCTTCTTTGCTAGCGGATAGAGTAAGTTCCGACGGGTTTGCGTGGATCGATCCGGGGGGGGGGGGGGCCACGAAGATGTTGTTGTTTTAGGGGGTAGGCTCTTCGAAGCGTCGCGCCCAAGCTCCGCCACGACTCGAGTTTTGTATTCTTGCGGCTTTCGGTTCAAACAACGAAATTGTAGGCGATCGTGGTGTGCATTTGTTGCGCGGCTCGAGGGGCGGACCAGGCATTTGCTCAATTGTGGTGCTGAAAGGAATTCCTCCGCTATTTCTTGCTCCGTGAAACGCTCTTTTCGCGTATTTATACAAAGCTGGGTAGGAGAGCGACGCGAGGTAGACCCTGGCCGAGATCCTGAAGCATCGCTGATGAAAGTATCGCGTGGTTTCGGAGCCTAGCGAATGTAGAATCGTTTAAAGTGGCGCTCGAAGACGGGGGCAAGAACGTCCACGCACCAGGGGGTGGTTTTCGAAGACGGGCACACGTTCGTTTTGGTTGAAACGAATTCTGTAGATTTTCTGGGGTGTTTGATGTTCCGGAGGGAACCAGAGATCGGCATATTTTTAAGACATAATTGAGCCTGATTAATTTTGCAAGGGCATACTCGGCGTCTTCGAATCCAGCTCTGGGAGTTCGTTGAACCTGGAAAGCTCCGAGTTGTTTCCTCTCCGTTGGATACGCTGCCGGGGAAGTGGCGCGAGGGGAGCGCTTCGAAATGAAGACAGAAAGACGAGAACCGCGTATCCATCCAGCCGCCGGCCAAGCGAGGCGAGTCAATTACGGAGAAAGAAGGGAACGGAGTAATCGTTGGCGGCGATGGCGGGAACTCTGGCTTTCCACCCAGCGTCGGGACGCGAGGATCTCGCGTTACCACGAACACACGGGCTCGCGAGAGAATACAGCAAGACGGGGAGAAGAAGAGAACGAAGTAATGGTGATAGAAGAGGAGGAATGAGAGTTGGAAGAAGAAAGAGGAGGTTTCTACAAACGTTAGTGAGACTAACTTGTGATAAGGATTTGAAACCAAAGAACGCAACGACGCGGCAGACGAAAGTCGACTGCACACGGCTCCTTTTTCTTTTACACTGCGCCACTGATATACTCGATCACCGATATATACACTTGACACGTTAAGTATCATCGCGCTCGATGCACAATCGCACAATCGCATCGCGCGATATAGGAATCGTTTATCTTTATGCCGTACGATCCTGCGCGCGGCACGGATTTCGCTTTCGCGGGGAAGTCTCTCTAGTGAATTCTCAAATTATTGATAGTTATTTTACGGTGATATTCGACAATGCAGGATAATAGTTCGTGGATAGTGGGAAAGAAATAATCTTTCTAAGAACACAATGACTGCTGGTTATACCATTCAGTGTCTTGCTTTGGTGAAACTTGGCAGCCAGTGATACGAGAATGTATATTCCTTAATAGGTATAGTTACAGTTTAAACAAACGTCCCTCTAAGTACTTCCACTTAACCCCTTAGAATTTCAGTTTCTCGAATGCTGCAAATAACAATAATACCACAGTTTATCAACTAGCTGCATTAACTTACATTTTTACTTAACTGTTCTTGTAAAAACCAGAAGAGATCCGATCTCTCTTCTCTTCCCCAAATACTTTCAAATCTCTCTCGCGCGGAGTTAACAGAGAACTTAAACGGCGTCGAACTTAAAGTACCAAAGCCATAGGTTTTCCCTGAATTATTAATAACATTTAATACTAGTTAATACCAAGAAACGAACAGTACCTATCCAAAGCGCAGAAATACTTCGAAAGACAATGTTCTACGTCAGCAAGCACCCTTGTTCAAAAAGCCCCCGACACAATCGACTTCCTCGCGCAAGCGCAAGGCAACGCGTTCGAGTTGCCGGTGCCTTCGAACCCCCGTATCCTTTTCACCGCGACATAGCAATAAAGCATCATCTTTCGTTCCTGCTGTACGTCACAAAACGCATGGGAGAAGAAACAAGGGGAAAATAGAAAAGCAGAGACTTAGGTTCGTCTTTGGGAGCCGTGAAGTAGCGTCATGTTGCACGGTCTATACGGTCCTTCGAACCTCTTCTCAGCCAATGTCCATTCTGCTGTCTCTACGTGTACATACACATACACACGTTATATATGTACGTCCCCGAACCTGTGCACATACGTAAGCGCACGAGAAACGATAACATCGTCCAGTAAAATGCGCGAGCGCAGAACGAGAGTGCCGGCTCATTCTCGAAAGGGACTGGCCTCGTAAGCAACCGAGAATTCGTGTGGTCTCGAAAGCTTCGAGATCGTTCGTCCACGTAGATCATTCGATCGCTTCCCGTTACACCTTGCACTTCGATCGCGATGCAACCTCTGGCAGCAGCTGCCTGCCCCTTGGCCATTATCCGAGGCTGAACGAGTTACCGTCGCGTCCTTTACCGCTCGCGAATCCCTCGACGAGACGTACGAGGAGACGAAGATCGACCAGCTGGACCGACAGTAAATAACTCGGCGCGTTATTCCGTCTTTTAACATAGACATTAAATAAGGATAAGCGACGAGGAGGTCTACAGCGATAATTGTTGCGAACGTGCCGTCCCAGTGCCAAGTTCTCCTTTACTTTCGTGAAAGTTACTGTTACATAGCTTGCGCCGATCTTTCGTCGGTCCGGCGGGCGATCGATCCTCGAGGGAGCCGCGAGCTAGATGATCGCGCGCGAGTAACTCGTTCCTGATAAAGCTCGTGGATATAGTAACCAGAGCCCTCGAATTTTTCAATTTGGAGCTAGAAAGTTGCTGGATCTGAGACAAATGACAGCAGTGAGTTTCATCCCCCTGAGTTCCACGTATCAGATTAAAGTTCGCGTTGAACCAGGCCTCTCCAGAGGTGCACCATCGCGGCCGATACTTTCCACGTGCACGAAGAGAAACGGCTCGCAGAGAATCGGCTCTGGAACAACGAGGCTCGTCCCTTACGGGGCCAGCTCCCCGTTTCCCGTCGTCAGGACGTTCGGTTCTTAGCTAGTAATCGCGACTGCACTCGCTGCTAGCTCGCGTCCGTGAAAACGAAGTCGAATAACGAAGGTGCTATCTAAGGAAATAGGGCCGATCGCGGGCCACCGGCTGGCGAAGGTGAAATGTCCGCTCGGTTTGGAAGATGGTCGACGGTGCCAAAGAAAATACTAACAGACCCAGCTTCCGCGTAGCCGAGGAGCGCGAAACTAGAGAACCGGCGAGAGTAACGATCGAACCGGCCGGCGTGACGCCGCGGTCGGCCAGTTTAGCCGATAAATTACGTATTAGTACAGTCGATTAAGGGTGTAAGTTTTAAATCGTCGGCGCGAAGGCTCGTCCCTCGACGGACGACCGAGAGCGAAGGGATGGCGCGCTGACTTAAGAAAGAAAAAACGGTAAAATCGATTAAAAAAAAAAAAATATTATGTGAACATGTCCAACGAACGTCAACGAGTTTCAAAACAAGCGAACAAAACGGTGAGGAGGAGGATACACTATGTACACACGCCGGAGAAGATGGAGGGGGATGAAACGAACGACGAGACTTTTAATTCGCGCCGATCCGTCAGGAGCAAGGAGTCGAGTCTCGTGTCCGTTCTCCGCGCGATCCAGCGCGCGATCAACGATCCATGGATTAAGGAAAAATAGTTCCATGACGCCTGACGCCTCCGTTAGCTTTTGTACGGCGACCATGTCCGACCACTGCCGCTCCATTTCCCCCGCGCGACGAATTTCCCGCGTCACGGGCGGCCGGGGGATGCTGCGAATCGTTCTGTCACCGAAAGACCCGCTGCTTTTGACGTTGCCCGATTCGGCCTGTACGCTCGAGACCGCTTCGCTGATCGCTGGCTGTACAGTGGAACCGCGATCGACACTCTTACGTTCGTCCGCACGGGTATTTTCGATACGTTTGTCGTGGGTGATTAAGCTTCCGTTTCGATTCCGGGAGCTGGTGAGTCCAACGTGGCAGTTAGAGAGGATTCTATTGATGGGTCCAGAGTAGGGTAACAGAGTTTAGAGCACGCGGGTGTTTTAGGGGAATTGTTTATTGGGATTTTTTCATTTTGGTAAGAGAAAAGGGATTCTTTTTATTTTTGATAGTTGTGGTTTGAAAGGGAAATGGAATTTGATGTGGAGCATACGTGGTACTCTTTAGAGAAATGTTCCTACTTAGTACTCTTGATCGCCATTCTTATATTTCTTCTAATATAAGGATCCTGATTTTCCTGTGTTGTAATAGGTTTCGCGGGGTTTCGAGGCAGATTCGCTCTCGATCATTAGAGGTAGTGGTAATTTAATCCTGAGAGGAGAGAACTCTGGTGATGAATGTACAGAAATATATTAGGTTTCAGAAATCGTGATCATATTCAGCAGTTCCTATATTTGCAATCGGACATACACTGTTTGCCAAGAAAGATATTTTTTAATCTGTGATATCGAAGTTTTAAGCAAGGAAGAGTATTTATTTAATATATTTATGTCTCTCAGCTGGGATGATGGACAGACTCGCTAGATCAGTTTAGGTGTTAATCTTGAAAAATCAGTTGCAAGTTTCATATACGTTTAGGTTATTTCATTGTCGCTTGAATTTGAAAATTCTCCAGTGGCAGATGCTCGTAACAGAAACTTCAACAAATATTAACAGGACTAGTGATTGATATGCCGATAAATAGTAGTTTGGACAGCATATAAGAAGCAGGTTTTAATATCCAGAAATTAATGTTACAAATTAAATATTGGTATGTTTTGCAATCATAAAATACGTGCTGTTGATATTGATGAATTTCTGTTGAAGCTAGATGCTGCAAACGGTGCCAAATATCGATATTAAATGAAACATAATGACGCTTGCGTTATTAGGCACGCGCAGATGGTGTAATATGTACTGGTGATCAGTATAAAATGGCATAAAGTTGCATTTATCTTTTTAGGTAAAGATGAATTAAAGAAAATTAGGAATTAAATTGTAATAAAATAACGAAGCGACATTGTTAGGCTGGTACAGTAAATCTTGAATTCAGAACGCGTACCATGAAATGCAGAATCCGTATTTTTCGAAGTGGAAATTTTTAATTAACACCAGTAATTTTTATTTCCACAATGTTTAAAGGTATACATACTTTAGCTTTTCTTAAAAACAATTTACAAAGGGGATAGTCTTGTTCTATTTGTCGCGAGAATTATCAACTACGCTACGTAAGATAATTCGCGTCGTTGTTATCTTCGAAAAATAGTATGTGATGGAATGGACGGTATTTTATAAAGAAAAGTTGATCTCCACGCTCAATTCGATTTCTTCGACATTAGTTACATTAGATGGGAACGCGTATTAATTGATATTTAGTAATATATTTTTCCTACGAACGGAATCAGTGATAATAACAGTAAGAGTGATAATATTTTATAACCGTTGCCACTTTGTGATATTGCAGTCCTGACTCGAACGTTAGCTAGCTTTTATTGTCGACTCGCGGGATAAAAGTTTAATTTACTGTGATAAACTAATAGATACTATAAGGGATGGTACAATAATTTTACAGAATTTCATTCTGCTATTTTAACGATCGATTACAAATAACAAATACTTTAAGGGGAAAAAGGAAAATTCAAACACCACCGCGCCGCTTCTATTTGTCAGATCAATAGCCAAAACTATTTTTTTTGTAATCTTTTGATCGAACAAAATTAAAGGGCGAAGTCTGCATTTTTCCAATTTGCCAGATCACAGGGCCAAAAACCGCTACGGTAGCTCCCGAGTTCGCCCTACGGTTTTTAAGTCCAAAAGCAATTTTTTAACTCGCCCACGCGACGCAAAAACAAACATCGACAAGATTCTTTCGATAACTCTTCTATCACCGCGCGTTGAAACCTCCATATTCGAGGAAAATACTGCTCGGCGATAGTGCCATTCTCGCATATAGGAATAAAAGAAACAAAACATATAAAAGAATGGTTCACACGTTGTCACAATGTTTTCGAAAGTAGGTTCAGTGACACAATCCTATATGGTTTATCGTTCCTACAAAGCTTTCAGTTGATCATCAGCATTGAATCCTTGAATAAAACAGGATGACTCAATTAGTTCCTTATAACAAACATTTTCCAAGATGAGTTTTCGTACACTAACCTCTGAAAAACACGAAGACTTTCGTTTTAAACAGACAGAATAGAGATACTGTTAGTGATTGTCAATTAAACAACGGTAAAATGTGTGCAATACAAGTAGTCAATAACAGGAGTAACACACGATACAAGTTATAAAGTAGTTATAATTTTTTTTCCTTTACTTCTATCTAATCAAAGTATGTAAGTCATATTAAAATTATCTTAACATTATATGCTTTTAAGCATCTGCATTTATAACCCCTTTCTAGGCGAGTAAAACGATTATATTCAGTTAATATTATACCAGAAGCTCGGTAGGTATATAAATGGCGAGAAACGTTAAATATTTGTTGGAAAAGGAGAAACGTATTGTGGAAATGATAAATTTCCAATGTTAATGTTTAATATTAAAGTAGTCTATATGCTGGTGGCGTATTTGTAACTCTGTTTAAAATTTAACGTGCACCGCGTCCACGAAATAGTTTACTATCTTCTGTCTGACCGTATACTGAGCGCGACTACTTGTCCGTGCTCTGTGGAAAAAAATAGCTCACAAAGAGACTCGCTACTCGCTATACTTCCCATTATACTTTCATTATGATAATCTGTATATACTCGTTGTACTCGTTCAGGAAATTGGCTACAAACACAGATACTTAAAAAGATTCTTTAACATGAAAAATATCAAGCTAACCATGACGTCACTTACATACCTCGTATTAAGAAAACCTCGCTTGATTATACATTACATCTCGATTAGGTTTAGACGCATTGCCAGTGACGCTCTTAATTTTCCACCACATTTAATTAAACAAAGAATCGTGAATTTTTAAAACATTCAATTCATCAACACTTTAACTGTAATATAGCACACTAACACTACAAGTAACTTAATGAACTCAGCCATATTCATCATTGTCAGCACTATTAGTCCAAATCAGCCCAATCAATACAACATATAAACTACACCGATACCTAAAAAGAAAACGAATCCCAACTAGTCAATCAGTTACAAAGATTAGAAGTCCGAAGCTTACCAGTGACGCGCAAAAAGTTTTCACATATAGGATTAAAAACACTCGATAATATCTCCCCTTCTCTTCGCAAATCCCATCAGTCCCCCTTCACCGTCATTACACTCAAGCAAAAGCCTCAGCTCCGCAAATCCCTAGGCGACGAGTCCAAGAGAGGTCTACTCATGCCCCATCGTCGATAGTGGACGAAGTTTCTATCGTAATCCTTCGTGCTCTTCGTTTCGACGTACCAAGGGAGCCCAGGGGGTGCTGCGTCGATATCGAGAAATAATGCATCGAGTGGCCGTTTTAAGTTCGTCCGAAGTCCGCTTCGGATTCCTCGAATCAATTAATCGTGACGGTGCTCCCGTACGTGTGCGGGTCACGCTCGTGTGCGTACAGGCCGAAGAGAGAGAGAGAGAGAGAGAGAGAGAGAGACCGGGGGTGAGGACGTGTGTGACTCTGCATCACGTTAGCTCGCGTGATACCCAGTCGTCTTTCAATCGAAGTCGGTAAAACGTACCTCCGAAATGTGCGCGGCTTAATATATTCAACGCGATTGTGTCCCAGCACAAAGGGATTACTTTCTCGTTGCACGTGTGTGCTCGAGTATGTGGGCACGCGCACGCCACGGGCTCGCAGAGGCGGGCGTGTTGACGCAGTGGGACTTTCTCGGAGGGGGCAGGGGCAAGCGTTTTTCCGTCACAATACGTCCACCGACGAATATATCCGCGTGATATTTTTTTATAGTTTACCTACGAGTGATATACTTATATTTACGGATATATTTACACCGTGCAATCCGTCTGTTTCTCATGGCCTACGGAGGGGGGAGCCGACAGCTCGGCGGACAACGAGCGAGCCCGCGACGTGATCTCGCGTGTCCACGCTGCGAACGCAAGCGGCACGCGTCCTACGCAGTTGAGAATCGACGTGCGATGTTAATTACGTTGTTTCTAGTCGTCTCTGTGTTTCTTTCCTCCGATAGAAAGGGATTGACGCGGGGAGGACACGGGGGATTTAGAACGAGTGGGATATAGCGTACGTTATTCGAGTTAAAGTGGAATCTAGTGGTTCCTGTTTGATCTAAAAAGCGCGGATAATTTTTAGTACGCGATTATAGTTTGGTTTTCTTTTTGCATACATATAGTTTAGTTTCTTTTAGCGCGTCAAGCGGGGGTTGAACCGAAGGAGGATAATTGATAGAACCGGTGGGGGGTGCTAGATTTGTATAAAATTATATTCGTCGCTAATTGGTGTTCTTTCTAAAATTTATTTTCCTAAGTTGCGGTCTGTTACCCACGCCAAGATTGCAATCTAGAGTTCATACACCCCGTGAATTTAAACAATTATTCCGAGATGCCAGATGCCGTTCATTGTCGCACATTACGGCATTCTGACGAGCTGTGCGGCGAGCACGTTAATGTTTGCGTGGCATTAAGTAGCGGTATCGATAATTAACGTGCTCGTTGTGATGCACACCATTGATGATGCATTATTGGCTCTTCGTACACACGTTATCTGCTGACACTGCTCTGCACTGTGCGACGCTGCGAACGTATATAGTCCTTACGTCTTGGAATTAGATGAGAAGCTTTGCGACAATATTTCCTTCAAAGGGTTTCATATAAATCAACGACACATTATTTCTTGCCTGACAATTTCAAATTGTATCTTGTCGTGTTGTTTATAATCTCTAGAGCTGTATATTCTGAATTCCCAACCATAGAAAATCTTAGGAAATATTCGCGAAACAGTGCTTCTTCCGTTCACTTTAGGATTCGGTGAGAAACTACTTCTATTTGGTGTTACAAATGTTTACGACCATCGAAGTGATTTATTCTACTCGTTCATACCGGTAAAGGAGAGTGTAGGAAATCAAAGTTTCCTTAGGATAAAAGTCGAGCTATTCACAGCGATCTGACTTCGACACAACGTTCGTTCGAATTACGATAGACTTCGATTGATGCGATTCGGGATTTCGAGCGGCAGTGGCGGGCTGTGCGATATTGTAGTATGTTTTGGATCGAGACGATCGCACTCACATCCTGATTAACTCGACGAAAAGTACCGCGTTCGATTCTCGAAGAGCAGAACCCATGGCCAGGCGTTATGGAACGGATTGGGCATTTTAAACCACGTTTAAATGAATTATAGCTATCTATACAACACCAAGTAATATATATATATGAAATTATATATATACAAATTCTAATATATAAATATATATATATTACGGCGATGATAATATTATATATATGAAAATATATTTAATGAATGTTCCTATATTTATACTATAAGTACGTATTAAGTATGTATTATATGATATTAATATTCGATGGCGATTTCAGGTTTTTACCAAGCAACAACAACAACAAAATTAAATGTCTGTTTAGGTAGTAGCCGCTATCGGGTTAATTTAAATGAATTGGAAGAGTGAGAGAGAATAGGAGGGGGGATAGAGAGAGAGAGAGAGAGAGAGAGAGAGAGAGAGAGAGAGAGAAGAGCGTAAGGGGAATAGGGATAAAATAGAACGACGAAGATGGGAATGACAGTTAGATATGAAGTAGAACAACAATTTCGGATCAACGCAAAATTTTCAGAGAGCGAAATTAGAGGGAGGATGTTTTAAAGCGGGTTTGCGTGTGTTGGTGACGAGGCGAGGGTCTTCCTATACTGACTGAACGATCAGATGTGATATATGCATAAGGATTAATTAATAATTATTTACTCCAATCGTATATATATGTAATTAATATTATTAATATGGTTATGATATACAAACATTATATCTATATATTGTGTATAAGTAGATAGGAACATATACAATGTTTTTAACTGGTTTATCTATGTTCCGAGGATATATGCTAAGTGTATTTAGGTAGGATGTTGTAAGAAGGGTCTCTTGCCGTTAATGTTTAATCGATAGAGACCTCACGAGTGATTCAGTTCGCGACGAAAGAGACCTGACGACTTAAATTCGACGCCATTTCTGAAAATCGAAACTGTAGCCACGGTTCACGCGTTTCTTCCTCACCTTCTTCTGTCTCAGCTTCTTCTACTAAAAAATACAGTTGACGATCCTTTTGCACTGTGCTTGAAACAATGATTGGAAGATCTGTTCCGTCCAACGAAACTTGGGTTGTCACGCTTGCAAACCAGTCTTCGTGGAACTTGAAGCAGACTCGCGTGGCGCTCTGCTGTCAATTAGCGTGTCCCTAAATTCTCCCGAAGACCCAAGGGATAGAGGGATGGTTAGACTTCTATTCAACTCTAGTATTTCTTTCCACCGTTGTTTACCTCTTCGACTCGCGAAACAACCTGGTTGCAATCTATTAAGAAGCCACCCCACATCTGCCACAGGAAAAAGCTACCAGAATCTCTGAACGTACGCCACTTGGCAAATTCCAGCCAATTTCGTTTCGATCGTGAAAGAAATGACACACCAGCTTCGCGTTGCGTGTTCCGTCCAGGTTCATTAGGAATGCATTCAAATTGCGACTCTAACGCCAGTTGTTAGCGCAAGAGTGTTTGAGAGTTGTTCTCGTTCTTACACAGCTACCGTAATGTACAGAATCCAAAGGAGTCTTTATCATCATTCACCCAAAGAGCTTTCGATATTTCGAAAGGGAACCAAAGTCGCATCCAGAAAACACACGTCTCCTCCACTTTGTCTTCGCCAGTATTAGCATACAGAAACTGTGATTACTATAAAAATCTGTCTACTTCTTTGTCTTTCAGAGTTAGCGCACAGTAGCGATCGAAGCTACGTGACCTGACACGCGTTGCTCCACACAAAGGCAGATCCACCTCTTTTGAGTTGGACCCCCGCTAAAAGTATTACACTACATAAACAGTATTCCTTTCATCTCCGGTATTTGCTCTAGAAACACGATCCTCCGGTTATTTCCAGCAGCGTGACTGCAAAAACAAAGGAACACTAAATAGAGAGCAATACGCGCGAGCGTTCCTATCCGTTCCGAAGTCCCTTTTCGTAGCTCAACGAGAAGTCGTACGAAATCCTCTGGCTATCCCCGTGGAACCACCTCTTCGCGCGAGCAACCATATTGTCTCAACGCTCAGAATCGATACGACCTCGTGATAATTGTTATTTATTGCATAAGTGGCGACTATTTTTTAAATACTAGGCTTAAGGAGATGGAATTCGTCCATGACCTGGTGGGCTCAATCGACAACGGAGGAATCGAATCCTCGTCCAGCAACCCGATCTATGCTTTTTCTTAATAAAAAACAACGACCATCGAGTCGAGAGAATTTTTTTCGTTCAGAGGTCGAGGCGATTAAGCAGCGGTTAAGTCGAAACGTCGCGAAGGAAATCGGCGCGTATTGAGTCGTGCCGCGGTCCTCTTTCTCGCGAAAGCACGGCGAACCGTGCTGGTTCGCGGGGTGGAAGATAGAGGTGGCAGAAACAATTCGGGAGTGTTTCGAGTTTATGCGTTCCGTGCAATAACAGTTTGCTCAATCCTCGGTGTCCGTCGGTCCGTCCGTACGGAACGACTACTCGTAGGTTTAAAGCGTGAAGCACACACACACACACACACACACACATTGTACACGACACAGATACACTCACGCCCACGCGCGCACACATACACAGAGACACGTGTGTAAGAAAGAAGTAGCAAGAGAAGTAGTAGCTAGCTCGGCACGTTAACGTAGCCAGACAATTTCTCCAGCGTAATAGCCGCAAAACGGTCTTTAATCTCCTATTTCAAACCTTCCTTCGAGTCTCTCGATGTCTTTTCGGTGTCTATTCTAAAACGATTTAAGCGCGCGATGAAAAAAATAAAATGACACGCATAACGTCGAACGATTTCAGCGTTTAGCTTCGTCTGTGTAATAGTACGTACGATGCCAAGTCGGACGCAATGGGGGCAAAAAGCGAAAAAAAAAAAAGAAGATATGCATAAAAATACCCTGGAACCCTTTCGCGCGGCGTGGGGTTGCGAAATGTGCGACGCGACGACCGACGAGGGCGTCGACGAGCGGCGACGTCGCTCTTCCACACAACCCCCTCGACACAAACCTCCTCCCCCCCCCCCCTCCCGTGTTTCGCGGCGGAAATGTCGCGATCCGACGCGGTGCACGCCGCGAGAACGACGGTTCCCACGCTATTTCGGCAAAGTTAATCGTAGATGTGTTTCGTAGACTTTCCTAATCTTCT
Source organism: Andrena hattorfiana (assembly GCA_944738655.2). Lineage (NCBI taxonomy): Eukaryota > Metazoa > Arthropoda > Insecta > Hymenoptera > Andrenidae > Andrena > Andrena hattorfiana. The sequence continues at coordinate 2,558,964 of OX122894.2, forward strand.
CTCGACTTCTCGTTACTCTAGCAATAATGAAGGGGCGGAGAGCCGTCCCCGTAGATCTTCACGATCGGCTCGGAACTGTCGCTCCGGCGCGACTTCGCCGGCGATAAGGATCGTCCTAGCCTCGCTGGCAAAGAAAGGAAGATAGTGGGGTAGTAGTGTGTATGAGGATTCGAAGAGAAAAAAAAAGAAAACGGAAAAGAGAAGGCGAGGGGACGAAGAAGAATTTCCACCGTGAAATTCGCTACCCTCCTACTTCACCCCGCCCCCCTCCAATTTCCTCGCCCCTCCTCGCATTTCTATAGAACCTGACACCCCCTTCCCCCCTAATCCACCCCCTTTAACGAAAGTCGATTTTGCAATCACACTCAGTCGGTTCGCGAGGATGTAAGAAGGAAATGGTAAAGAGAGAATTTCGTGGCCGTACTATCGTAACTGTCTGTCGTACCTACTGTTAGATATTAATGATTGTAACGTAATAATTAGCGTAATTAACGAATTGAGGAGGGGGGGGGGGGGCGCCGCGCCCGTGCACCACGGATCCGACCGATGATAGAGGGAACGTAGTGAACGTGGCGCTGCCTCACGTGGATGTTAGAGATATTTTTCAACTTGTACTAAATGTGATAAACCGATGAATTGACAATGAGCAATCTAACTGTAATATATAAACACTATATTATATATATTATATATATATTATATTATATATATTATAAATACATGTCTGTCGTACAAGCCGTGAATAGGTTTTACCGTAACTAGTACATGTTAGCTTAACTGGTTGGTGCGCGTGCAAAGCAGACGGATGATGCGCCGCGTACGTTTGGGCCGGATGCTCAAACGAGAGGGTGAAAGATCGGGAGGAGGCGATAAAAGAAAGGGGAAAAAGTGGTGATGGTATCGTTCGCACACCGTCTCGAAATCTGTCCACGACTTTTTTCCACTGACGCCGGGCGCTGTCCTCGTACCTACGCCAAACACGTAGCTACTCGGCTAATTGATCGATTAATTAATTAATTAATTAGGGAACTCTCCGGGACGGGGCTGTACGTCTTGCGCACAGTTTGTGGCGCTCAGCCGGCAGACGACGGCTCGAATACATGCACTCGATTCGCCTTCTCTCGGGGATTCGAAGTAAGTTTGAATTAGAAGTGATTCCTCTTCGGTTCTCTTCCAGGTTAAATTTTTTTTTAGCATTAGTTCATATTATGTTGTAAATGAAAGCGTTGTTTACGGATATCTGGTGTCCCACGATTGGTTAATCGAAGTGCGGCTGATTTGCAAAGTATTAAAATCGATATGAAAGTTTAAAGTAGTCTGACAGAAAATGAAATTGAATTTTCGAAAATGGGAAAACATTTTCCGGGGGAAAAATGACGTAAAAGGGGAGACGAAGAGTGCAAGAGTTAGAATCAATATATTAACATCCATTTCCTTCAAATTTCCGCGCGTCAACGAACATCAAACAGGTATACGCGCGAAGGGGGTGCAATTTTTGTTATTTTTTGTTTAATACTCTGCGAAACGTCAAAAACGTCAGGGCAGGACGTAACAGCCCGTTCACGGTAACCGCGTTCGATATATTACGTGTATTGTATAAATAGCCGTTGGTACAAAGCTGCGAGTCTCACATTAAATCCGATCCCATCGACCGCTAGATCGTCGATCGTCACGGGTCGACGATCGATCGACCGACCAAGCTGACGAAACGAAACGACGACTATGAAACGGCGTTGTAATTTAATTCTAGCGCCCTGCGAGCCGCCAGTCACGGCGCCCCACGTCAATGGCACGCTTTAAACAAACAAACAAACAAAAAAAAAAGAGAAAAACGAAAGAAAAGAGGGGGAAAAACGGGGATAAAAAGTACTGTGTAAAAAAAAAGTACACTATTACTTGGTACATTATTATATACATTGTAACCAATTGTTGTCTACGATATAATGTTATTTTTCTAATTCATATTCGATTGTTATCGTTAAGAGTGAGAGGGAGAGAGAGGGTGAGAGAGAGAGAATGCGAGAGACGAGAAAGAGCACACACGAGGATTTTAGGGAAGACCAATGGCGGTCAGAAGCGCGACCTTCACTTCTTTCCACCTTTCCTCCCGATGGAACTTCCGGCACGGCCATTCTCGTTCAGATCGTCTGTTCACTTCCTTAATCGAAACAAAACAGCAAGTGGATTAGTCAGATTTTTATTTCTATATGAATTGAGGGATTAATATCGTCTTTCGTTTTTCGAATTCGTATAGTTTGCACGCTTGTTCTTTTAGGGGGGTTTCACTATTCATTTTATAGATGGATATATCGTACCTAGTGTCAGTGGTTCGACTTCATTTTGTAGTAAAAGGTAGCAACACTCGTTCAATGTTCAATGAACCAGAATTCGCTTTCAGCAAATTGACAAATTAAAATTTGATCGTTCAATTACATCTGCAATTATTTCACTGTGAAATGACAAGTAATATTGACAATTATTACCTCAAAATTATTCGACATTTATACACTCACTACCATCTTGCCAATAGGTAGGCAGAATCGATGGCTAAGTGTCTACAAACTTATCAAATATTCTACTCCGTAGCTACCTCGTTTTCATCTGATTCCCATTCCATATAAACAAATTGCTCAATAAGAGTTGCAATAATCACTCCGGCCACAGTTTCAATATTTCATAAATCAGTATTAAACACAGTCACACCATGTCACGCTATTCAGCAATTTCATCTACATTAAACTCCACGCAAATGAAGTGCATGCAGGGGCCGTCTGACCAATGATAGACCATACTACTGACCACTGGCATTGGCTACAGCACGCCATAAAACGGACTAATTTCCCTAGTATTACGTTCAATCCCCATCGTTCACTTTCTATAACAATTATCGTTCAGCTATTCCCTTTGAAAGAACGAGCATGATTTTGTCAAGAAGCAAACACAAAGCGAAGAGAAAGGAATTAGAATTCCAAGGCACGTGACTACGTGGCCCCGCTTGCCTCGTTGACGACGATCGATGAATCGATGGCCGGCTAAAGACTAATTGATAGATCACCCCCTTCTCCTCCCCTTACCTCCTCTCCTAGCCCTGAGCTTTCGTAGACGGATGGTGCGAGGCGAAACAAAGCGGTAGCGACGTGTAATTAGCAAGGACGCTAATGTCGGGCGGCGCGCTGGTCTGTGATAAAAAAAAAAGAAAAAAAAAACGTCGCGGGCGCGTATTGTATTTTTTGTAAGGCTCGTTCGTGCCAGATTTGTGATAGCCAAGCCCGCGGCATCCTCGATTAAATGGACGATGACGACGATGATGATGATGGGCCGGCGTGCCACCTGCGCGAGGGAAACAAAAATGTCGATTCGACGGTTGCGCGTTGGAGTGAAAGATGAACGACTGGTCGCCCGGGTTCTTTTAGACCGTGACGCGAAACTTACTTGGAAGACGTTCCTTCTGCTCTGCGATCCAGTAATATTACTTTCGATTTTTTTTCTCGCTGTCAAGTCGCTTCAAATCATTTCTGTACCATTTTCCTTTCTGGGCTTGTCTCCGAGGGATGCTCTTCCCTTGGAGCATGTTCCTTAAGACGGGAATTAGCGATTTCGGGGTTCAGAGCTGACTCACCTGAGAGCTTGCAATAGGCTCAACTGAGATCGTTTTGTGAATCCAAAGACTATAATCTGAATGTCTAAATGTTAGCGGGAACACCGGGATATGATAGGGGTACACCCAGCTGACCCCAAAGGGACGTAAAAGGGTTGAGAATTCTTGAATCGAGGCTAGTTCATTTTTACTATAATCAACCTATGCAAGTGCGTCAAGTGCAACTATGAAATGTTATTCAAAAACCGCACCTCGCTGTTTTTTCATTGTAATTCAGATCGTTTGTAAGGATTATTCTATACAATTTAAAAATTACTCACATCGTATGCAAAGTAGCAGGATTATTGATGAAGTATTTACTCGAGCAATAATTAAATTAAAAACTGAACAACTCACGAGTGGTTAGATAAACGAGTCATCGAATTATAGATATTTGGTAGATTTTATCTTACTTTTATTTGGCTAGAATTATGTGACGTACATTATACGGATCTTAAGGCGAAGGAACAAGTTCCAATAAGTAGAAAAGGGACAGATTGTAAATCGTCATGGGTAAAAAGAGTCGAGAAACCAATTTCTGGTTGGGGAAACTGGCATGCGAGAAAGCCTAAGTTAATAATTGTAAGCAGCATGCCGCGTTTCGCTATAAACATTAAACATCCACGGAAACAAAAAACGAGATTGGTGTGTGTGCATGTGTGAGTGTATTCGTGAGCGCGTGTTGTTGTTGAATCTGGTATCCGCGATGCCAAAGATGTAAGTCATGTAATAAAGTCGTGGCTAAGGTATTATTAGTAACGTCAATGATAACGATGAACAATGGTGATAATCGTTATTGCTATCTTGTAACGTTTAATGTATATCAGTGTCGTGCAAAAAAAAAAAATAATGAGCGGCTGAGCTCCTCAGTGTTGTGGGTATACATACTCGTTCCTAGCAACTCGTATGACAATTACTACTCGATACTACTCATAACAATTGCATTGATCTACTTTACTCTACGTACTTCAAAGATAAATAAATACATTCTGTCCAATCTCAGTAGTGAAGCGTTTCTTTTCACACACCCCGTATAAGCAAAGTACTAATTGTAACTTTGTTTTGCTCACTTCTGTTTTTGTAAAGCTGGATACACAACTGGGTTGATTGCAAGTGAAAAGAAGAATGTATGGTAGAAGAGAGAATTCACCTTTTTTTTTATTCTTGCTTCCTACATCCTACAATTTTTCGACTAATGAATTTACTTAATTTTTAAGAGAAGAAAAAACAGAGGAACGAAACGGAGGGATGTAAGTACTGATAAAAGTGATACCATTATTTATTCAAAATAATTTAAAAGTAACAAAGGTAAAGTATTTAGTATCATAAATAATATTTATTTTAAAGAAACCTCTAGAATAAATATCAAAATCAAGAAAATAGTAACAGAATCCAGTTGGACAACATATTCCCCCTTCAATTACTTTTGAGGGAACTCTGTTAATTTCGTAATTAAGTGGTAGAGGATATATCGCTTCGTAAGGAGGGGTGCAATACAATAAAAAGAATGATACAAAAGAAGCAATCACTTTATTTTACTTTCTCAACGATTTCATACAAATTTCAGATGCTTTCGCATATTTTACAATTTCACATATATATATGTATACACTTCAATATTTCGGACTGTGCATTTTAAACGTACCCTCGATACGCTTTGATGCGTCGAATTTTAATATCGTTATTCTCGTCATTATTCGCTTCAACGTGTCATGGTACGGAGTATTTTTAAATCTACTTAATCTCTGATCAAATGCTTCCGTTTCTATTTAACAAACACTCTGTTTGCTTATGTCATTCCATTTTTCTCGCTCTAGAATTCGTGAAACGCCCCTTACGCGCCCCAATGCAGAATTCCGCGCAACGTCTGCTACAGTCGACAGAAAACCAACTGGCTGCACGCGCCGTTGAATTTTGCCTTGGCGATAGATACACAAACGAATGATAGAATTTGAACAGACCAATGTAATGTAGAGCGCAACGCGTCCCTGCGAAATATCGATTACGATTTCCGCTAATAGCTAGCAGAGAAAGCTGACTTAAAAACTAAGAACTGTACCACTCAACGCATCTCTAAGAACTTCGATCGTCGAAGTGTTTCGTAAAATGGCAAACAAAGCGCGTGTTATCCTGTTAAAAAAATTGTATTGTTAGCTTCGCGTGGCCCAGTCCACGGTCTTTTGCATTTCGTTCTTTTGGTTCTAGTCTATTTCGAGACGGGGGGATAATTCAGTACGAATGTAGACTCTTCTATTTTTCGACGCAGTCTATTTTTCGCATTACGATTCGAGTAATTGGATTAAACATTCACCGAACGTATTTTAGATAGGAATCGCAAACAGTCTCTAAAAGTATATAAATTAATGAGATTCTTTTTGTGGCACGGTATTTAAAGCCTCGACGTTGCCCGCGAACAGTATAAAATTATCTAGTTTATTCTATTAATGGCTTCTCTTTCTATATATATATATATAGATTTATTCAGTGATAATCGTTACTTCCATATCTCTAAAGTTTTGCAAACTAAAGGTTATGCTTTCGAGGTATAACAGTCACTTTTATCTTAAATGGAATATGTTACGTTTTTTATTCTTGGTGTGATAAAATTAATTAGGACTTTCGAACTTCTTCGTGTTCTCGAGAAATCAACAATGAATAGATCGTACGAAGCCTGGGCAGACAAGTAGCGTTATACCGTGTGTGGCCAGACACTCCGCGAGCCTCCTTAACTCTCCAGTACGACGACCTCTTTTATATCATGCAATTTTGCAAATCGATAAATCTATCTGTGACTTTCATGGCCCACATTAAGGTAGCTATAATTACTGAACCATCGAGTGCAATATTTGTACAATAATAACAAAAGACTCTGTCCAAAATACTCGAATCGTAAATGCAACATTATGGTGTGTGCCACTATTCAATAAGTGGGTGTGACTAGCTTAAAATTATGATTATACAATGATCGGTGTATATTGTCGTAAACAACGGTCACAATCGGTCCGCGCAATTGTGCCCTCTTTCACTGTACAGCTTTTCTTTCAAGGAAAACCACTGTGCAATATCAAGCAAGTGACTGTACAAATCGCAACTGTGCGTAAGTACCTCCAGTTACCTGGACCACGTTTACACACGGAAGTTAGAAGTCTTTAAGGTACATAACAGCTGCTAATATAAATTTTACGATATAGAGGGTGTCTCGAGATAAAGGGTCCGATGAAAATCTTGGTAAGTAATAGATACGAATAACTACACCAAAAATTTTCTGTTATATTCTGTTAAGGTTATTAAATCTACTTTAGAGGCCTTGTGAAATTGATTACTGTGTAGTGTTGTTAAATACTCCAAAACTATCAGTACAATTCTCGCGTATAACACATCTTAATAAAATTTAATTAATTTTTAAAAAGGTGGTGAAAAATCAGTCTCGATTAATAGATTAAAAGTAGTAGTTTGTGCTTTGTACTTTTTTTGTATAATGTTGTGATACTGGGAACTGTAATGCTTTATTTAAACAGTGATGTTGCATTTTCTCGTATCTACTAGTTTAGCAAATATTCCATATGAAAATTATCTCGAGGCACCCTGGAAGGATAGTCCTCTAAAAATTCCTCAAAAAATACATCAGAAAAATAGATACGAAGGACTTTAAAAAGCTTTCTTGCGTGAGATAGGAATGCTGAAAAATGCCAACGGAACACGAAACGCTGTGTTTTTATCGATAAGTGCGCAAAACGCTCGTAAAACATTCTTGGAAACCCGTGTACGAACAAGATTGGAAGATTTTTCTGCAATAGCGTATGTAAAGTAACTAGAGTAACTTTTTCAGAATTGGTTTTTTTAACACATCAACCTGAAAAGTAGACATATGCCTCATACTCCAACAAAATATAATCGGTGAAAATCGAGATCGAGAAAAGCTAGAGAAAGAGAATTAAAAAATTTGACGAAATTAATCTCGTACTTAATTTCGTGGAAAATTTTAATCAGCGCCTAAATATTCCCCAAAACTATACAAATTGCACTGCTAAGTCATCGAAACCTATATAAATTTTATAGTAATCTTCCATTATGCAGAAAGAATATTTCAACATCGGTCATCGACAAAATTCTCCACCTCACAAATCGCGAATACATTTCACCTACGATTAATCAGAATTGCTTATTAGCAATAGCATTGCAAAACAGCTGCTGCACGAATGAAATTCGTTTTCTAAAATTACATTTAAATATCGTGGGTGATTCCCAACTCGATCGCGTTAATTGAAATATCATACGAAACGAATTTCGGAAGCCAAGCTACGGTCAAAGCAACCCATTTTTCAATAATCGTATTACTCTACCATAAATGTTTCATATTAATTGTCTAGAAACGGCAGTGATGCGTATCGAAAATTGCTATCGAGAAATAACAACCTCTGTTATCTATGGATTCAATCGGAGCTGTCCAACTAATGTGTCCCAAGGTACAATTGTTTAGTCATATTTATCTAAACGATATATACAGGATATTCCAACATAATGGGACAAGTCGAGATGCAAATTCCTCAGGACAAAAAAAAATCGAGATAATGAAGGGCCACTACACACAAATTGAAATATACGTTCGTATTTTTCAATTGTAGGTACAGATTTAAATAATTGTTCACACACCAAAAATATACACTCCAGTTACTTCCATGACTTTAATATGGCAATAACAAGTCGTAAAAAATAATCTTCAGGGCAGTTATTTCCGTTTTAAGCGTAAAAATAATATAGAAAATGTCACGTCCATTGCAAATAAATACCATATGGTCCTGAATGTTTTCTGTTTTCATTTTCTTCTTACGGCATTTGTTGCAATAATTTATCATAACAAGGAAAACAGATATACAAGGGCCCCATCCCACCACCAATCTTACATCGAAGCGACCGAAAGCGTGAGCATAAATTCCTATCACCTTTGATGACCCCCTTCGATCGGAAGTATAATAATTTGGGACTATCAGTCTTCTTGTATCCGCGAGTACAACTGCCTCGAAGGTCGCGTCAAAGTCGGAGTATTAAAGTGCTTTGATATGTGTATCAATTAATGCGATTTTTAATTAAAAATGTTAATTAAATTATTAGCACTAAAGTCCGTAAAGAATTTGCATGTTTCGGCCAGTTCCATTATTTTGTGATGCCCTGCATACACATGGTGAATCATCTAAGTCTGAAATTGCAGAAATTTCCATTTCGTTTTCTTTTTATATAATACACGAAAAAGTCAAGAAAGGAAGTGTTTAATTTAAACATAGGTGGACTTAGAATTTGAGAAACTGTCACATTAAGAAAAAATTATTTTTCAGTATACAGTGTTCCTTTAAATCCAGTATTTTTATCGAAAATAATGGAAGTCTTGCAATTTCAGCGGCAGATAATATATCCTATCTATTTGACGATATATATATATACATAGATATATTTTTAAAACGTTCATGCTTCTCTAATATTTGCATTTCAAAGTTTAACAATTTCTTCGTTAAAATTCTATTTCCATCCGTCGTTCAATATACAATATTTCACTTCCATTCTCTTTCTTTGGCACCCACGTGAGAAGAAAATTTCAAAGAACACAGCTCTCACGAGATAAAAAGTTGGACAGCCTTGCATTAAAATTGTATCAATAATTTTAGGCTCTAAACTGCGAGAAATATTTTTATAAACATTCCTCGTTCATTTCAATGATAAGTCATTCTAAATTGACCCGATACATTGGTATCTATTCGACACACAGATACTTTATCGCGTGTTAAATGCTACGACAATGATTTTATTCGTTTAAACTGTTTATTATAAATAATCGAGATAAAGTATTATGTAGGATTGCTTGCAATTTGTAATTCGATCGAAAAGTGAGCAACTCCATGCGAAAAAATGAGTCGAGAATTTAGAATAAGAATTTTTTCGTATGAAACACTGTCCTCCAAGAAATTAAGTTTGAATATTCGCGCGGTATGCGCGCGCACCCTACGGTCGCACGGAGCAAAACATCAGTCGACGAACTGTCGGTCGCGCGTACACGTCGGGAAGTTTTAAAACTGTTAGTATTTGTGGGGAAAGAAGTGTTATTTCACGCCATGGATTCATCTTTTCACAAGACATCATCTCCCCTTTCGATTGGACCAAAAACTGCATCCCATCGGGTATGAATAACAATTAGCAAATATGAATTTAGAAGACATCAAGCAACGGCTTGTACGTACGACTGCGTGACTCTCGTTTCATGCACAGTCGGCTTAAATAACATGTTATCTAGTTACACGTGTTTCTAATTAAATTGCACTGAACGATTGGATAGTAGCTGCGCGTACTGAACATTAGATAAAATGCAACAAAGATGCAAATGAGAAAATGAATAGCACTGAATAGTACGTAACAAGGCATTAAGCTAGGTGTTAGTACGTTATCGCACGATACACTCGAACGTAAATCGATCTTCGGATAGGACGTTTGAACATTCAAACGAAACATAGGTTAAAGATTACGTATCATTATTGCAATACATACCTTCGAGACGATTACGAGGAGATATTTAGGGAGGAATAATTTATATAAAAAAAAACGGTTCTTTAAATGAGGATTAATAGAAAAATAATGATATGGGTATTGAAATATGCGTCAGGTGTACGTACTAACTATAGCCGAACTTTTAGCTCCTCCATTCTCTGTCGTATTCTCCGTCGCATCTCTTTGTATCTGGAAATTAAGAACAGAATTTAAGTATATTCTACAACGATCGAGAATTTTATAACTTCTTCCAAAGAAACGTACTTCTCCTTCAGTAAAAGAATCTGACGTTCCTCCTCGTAATGATAACGCTGCAGAATGCCGTGGCATTCCGCCAATGAGAGATTAAGAAATTGCGCGACGTCGGAGCTAATTTCTGGCGTTGATAATTTATCCACCAGAAACAGTCTCGCGACATTTTCGTGCGGACCTAACACTACTCGAACTTCCAAGGGATACTCGTCCTCCCTCAGTCTTCTTTGTTCTAAAATGGAGTAGAAACTTCGTTGAAATACCGTCTAGATATAAAATCCGTATATCTGTTAAAGAAAAACCAGCGATTAAACTCACCGCCATTATCGCGGACCACGAACAGCGCGAAGTTCTCCGGTTTAGCATCCACTTTATACTTGTCTAGCATGAGGTTGATGACCTCCTGAGTATTTACCAAGCTCGTAATCCAAACAGACATTTGAGATCCATGGGGCGGCGTGAAAAAGCTAGTTTCACGATTATAAAAATGTCCGTTGATCGAGCAACGACGTCGCAAACGACTACGGGACTGTCGTCGACCTCCTGGACGACGTCTTATAGCTGTGGAGCCTTGCTTTCTTCGTAGAACCACACCATCCAGCTGAAATCCATTATAAATGCGCACACCGTCGAAAGTAAAGCGCATCAAAGTACGGCTGCATAATTGTTGGATACCTCTAATCCGCTGTCGGTGGACATGGTCATGTTATCGTCCTCTCTAAACTGCAGGGAATTCACCGAATCTGTGTCGCTATCAGTTCGATGTCTTTGAAGACAGTCAGGCCCAGACATAGATCGATTCAATCCCTTTTCTATCCAGCTATCGTCAGTGCTAATAGATCGATTGCCAGACATATTCTTCTCCAAGCTATCAAAGTATTCTACCCTTCGTAGTGTCCCGTTTCGATTGGGCGTCCCGTGGTAGACAGGTGTATCGGTACTGGAAGAGCTGCCTATACTGTGCGTTGGTGTACTGGTCACACTGCTGTCGTTGCCGCGATTACCTTGGTGACTAGGGCTGCTCGCCTCCGAGTCTTCACGGGAATCCGACTTGTCGAGACTGGACTGGGTGGAAAGCGGCAACGCGTCCGAGCTACTTTGCGAACTTATCGACGGCAGGTTTTCCGGCATCGTTTGATACAATTTGTTTCCATCTTCAACCTTGCGTTCGACCTGGAAAATTAGAGTTTTAAATAAGACCAGGTTTAGTAGCAATTGTGTTAGTAAGCATGAATTTAGAGGATCACTGTAGAACCTGAAGAAGTTCATCTAATTCATCCCATTCCATGTCTTTAACATCTAATTTCATTGGTAAAGTGAGACTCTTCAGATGATCAGGAGAAGTTGGAACAGATTTCGTTTCAGTCTCTGCATCTTGCTCGGATGCAGCCTTTTCTGCGTTATCCTCTTTCTCCTCATCTTCTATGCTCTGTTATAAGGATCGACGAGATGAAAGAATTCACGAAATTCCTAGTGCTAGCATACTTTCGAGTAAAATAATATACGAACGTCGGACACGCTGCGCCTGCAGGAATTTCTATTCCGAGCTGTAACCACTGTACGTTGATCGTCGTCCTCTTTCAAATGAATTACTCCTCGAACGCCCCAGTAGATTCGAAGCGCGCCTTCTAAGATCAATCTTCCGTTAACCTGCGGGATATAAATATTCAGTGAATTCTTGTTTCGTACTTTCGTTAAGGAAGAAGAAAATAAATCTCTTCACCTCGCGACTTCTGATTCCTCCACTTTTGCCTTCGTAATACTGATTGAAGACTTTCAGCTTTGACTCTAGGTGCGATCTGCGTACAACAAAATTTGATTGGTACGTAACAACACGAATTAGAGCCTTGAATTACGTACCTAGGTAACGAAGGTCGGGCTTCTTTCTTTCCAAAACTTGTGTGCGACTCGACTCTTGTTCCATGACCGAACAATTGTGGTCCAAATAACGCACCGTAGCATGGAACGTGGCAATATGGTACACCTTTGTGCTGGATAAGAATATATAAAGAGTAGCGCACGTACTATTTAAAAATTAACTAATAATTAACATCAAGAACATCAAGTACAGTTTCAATTTGTTACAAAGCTATTTAAAAAGGCTGTGATATTACAGAAACAATTTTGCAATAAAAAACTATCGCACCTCTGCATGTTGCCCTGGGTTCAAACGTTTTCCACATTCCTCGCAGCGTAAGCATTCCGGATGCCAATCATAGCCCAATGATTGTTTGCGTTCAGCTAAAGATACACACAAATAAATATCTGTGTAAAATATTTATGCAGGATATATTGATTTTATTTCGAGAAATTCATACATTAAAGAACGTTTGGTAGATCCACTAAAATTCGATCTATAGTATTACAATAAACATATTTACGAAATTACAGCAAATTAATCAATAAAATTATTGTTCAACATATACAAACAAATATTTACGTTCAAATATATTATCCAATTTATTTTTCATATTTAGAATAATAAAATCGTTAAATTACGAGGCAAAGGAATATTTTTAGCATTACTCTTTTTATCGTACAAATAAGTTTTTAATTAACACTGAAAGGTTCGTTAGATGCATGCGGCAGTTAGTTATCGAATAATTTCTGTGCTTGATCAAATGTAAGTATGAGTATCGTACTATTCTAGAAACAAAAAGCGAATTAATTCGTAGGAATGACAGGAAACGGCACTTGTCAAAATTAGTACGCCTTTTTAATATATGCGAGGAGTGGAACTGACCGAAGTATACTGGTTTCCCACATTTATGGCACTTCCACATGACGGCGAACACTCGAAAGTTCCATAAAATACTAAAAACTAATTGTTTACAGACTTCTAATCCATTTTGTTTATATACTGTACAAATAGGCGCATTGAAAATGACATGCGGGTTAATTAAAGATGTTACTAGTAAGGCAACCTTTGCAGAATAATGAATAGTTCCTGTCTGGGTTCGAAAACTTATCAAGCACTTGACTTACATTTCTTTACTAGAAACATAGAGTATAAAGTAGAAGGAAAACTACGGCGATAGCGTAGAACGTTCATTCTGGTTCATTCATCGGATTTCATTAATGAAGCAGAGTAACAAGCGGCTGGTTAATATTACATTTTGCATTGAAACTTTTGCCACAGATGGCTTCTAGACAACGATTTTACATCGTTATTGAATAGTTACTGTTTCCCGAGAGATCGCAAAATTAAATAAGAAACATTAATTCATTTATAACTCTATTCTATTCCAACATAAAATTTCAACTAACGAATATATTTCTATTGAATTATAATAATAATTTGATACATAAAAGCCGATCTCTGGTTACTCTGGAATTTAGTTAAATTCGATGTTCGAAAGTTGTTATATATTATAATTTCCTTCTAGCAATTATCAAAACGTGTTTAAAGAAATTAATATTAATAAATCGCCCGCAACGCCCGTGATTTCCGTTACATATCGCGATCGCGGCGGGCGTTTTGGGCGAAAGTAGAATTTTCCCCTAATGTTTCATTGAAAAACGTAGCTTAAATTTATAACTGGACTACACGTACTTCAATATCATCCTTAATATTCGTCTCATGAAAACAACCCAAATGGCGCGCACGATTTTAACGGAAAATTCGTAAGCTTACCGGCTTTTAATAACCGCAAATGCGTATCTCATTTATCAATAACAGTATTTAAATAGTGAAAATGATGAAGATAAAGAAGAAATTCAGCTAAATTTCCGCACCCAAACAATATAAACTCCAGTGTATTAATTTCTACCAAACAACATTGGCTAACAACCAAGTTCGTAAAGTTTCTTCGAGAGTAAAGGTTAGCCGACAGAAGTAAACAAAATGCTGCAGACGAATAAGAAAGGATGCAAAGAACTGTTGATGCAGAGAATGTTCTTCGCCATAATCTCCAGCATAATCGTACAATTTATTCTCCTGTCGTGTTTGCTCCTAATCACGAATCTAAACGCGGATTACGCATCGTGGCTTCAAAACACATGGACGGCGGTAACCTCGTTTCGAATGCGGTGTTATTTCTGCATTCTCGCCACCGTCACATTCTTCCAAGGAATCATTTGCAGTAAAAGTTACACGAACACTCCACCTTACCTGAAAAGCAGGTTCACGAAATTCTGCGGGATATTCGCGTCTCAGAATATCTTGCTGGGTGCTCTGCACGTCGTCAACGGCAGTTTGTTCGTCTGGCTGCATTTGTCAGCCAAAGGAGGTACCTACAGCTTCCTAACAACAGAGTGCAGTATAGTTTACGGAACATGTTTAGTGGAAGAGCATTACTTCTTGTTCCTAAGTGGATTCTGGAGCGGACTGTACTTTTTCATGACAACCAGCATCTATCGCGTGAATTACTTGAAATTCCCAATTATATCCTTGTCCAAGTTCTTTCGATTTAAGACGACGATATATTCGCTACTTCCATCGCTGATGGCTGAATGCATATGGCCAGCATTGTATTATTTAATTGGCTATTATTTCTTGGGCTCTTATTGCCGCTCCGTCGTATTGTTCCTAACATCTATACAATTGGAAAGCGAGCCATTGAATAGCATTCCTAGATTATTGAATTTGCCACTGATCTTCCATTTGTGGCTATACCAATTGGTATTCGTGCTGACAATAGACAGCATGTATTTGCTGTTCGAAGTGCATTTAACCGAATGGGTTCCCTTCGAATTTGGACAAAGCAACGCGTTTAATAACGACAAGTCTGGCGTAACGCTTTCCGAAGCATTGTCTATGGACAAAATACCCATAATACAGCACTTGGGCTATTTGGATTTAATCACTATGGCGCAGAAAGAGAAGAGCAGAAGGAGCGTATTATTCACGTTGAGTCAACCCGGTGGTCATCCTTACAATTGGAACTGCATCGTAGAAAAATGCGCCGGACTGATTAAGAAATTTTCGGACGATCTTAACGAAGCGTGCGTTAAAATTCAGGAACCTTTACCATTGTGCGCTCCGAGCACCGCTGCAACGGCAACTGGTACGATGTTCGAGAAAGAATACCTGTACCGTATGCGCAGTTTAGTAAGGCCGGAGGTACCAGTGCCTACCGAACAATCTGACGAAAAAAAAGATGCCGATAATGAACTATTTATCCACAAATTCGTGAAAGCAAAGTGGAACAGTTTCGTCGCATATCTGTTTTCGAAACCGATCGTTTGTTACATCTTCGGCGAAATAGAGGGTGGTAAAGCGTGCCACGTTTTGTATAATGGGCAGTCTGTGATTTGGGCGGCCGAAACAATCTCGTCTTTATCCGTATTATCGTTGAAGGAAGATTCCTATGGAATCGCGCAGAAAGATCTACCGCTTATAATTAATACGCTACTTGCTCTGAAGCAAGTTCTCGATAAATTACAAAAGTCAAATGTTATGGCGAAGAAACAAGAAGGACGTGATAAGTTTATTCAACAAATCTTCCAGTCTTTGCGTTGTGCAACGAAACGGAGTCTGTACAGAATTGTCACATATTTTGAAGCCTATGTTGGAGACTTGGCACTGGAGCCAGCGACAGTCGAACAGTTACATTATTTTCTTGCTTATAGAGAATAATTCTCGTACCTTTATACTTCGGATTCAAATGTACATACTGCTATACTTCGAAGTATTCTTTAAGTTTAGGATACTGCGGTCGAAATACATTACAGGAACTTTAAGAATATTTTTCTAATTGCTATATTTATATACATAAATTGTATTTCCGATTGCAGTCTTTTTTACAAGTACATGTACGGGTCATCGAACGTAATGTATCGTATTTTTAATAAAAGTAACAATTGTAAGTTCGCAATCCATGTAATACGCTTTCCGAGTGTGATAACGTAGCTGAATTTAAAATTGATGAAATGCTGTAATAAATCGAATATTTTTCTAAAGATCCATTTACTTTTCTTCTGCGCGCGTTTAAAAAAATACTCTGTAATAATTACATACATAAAAATCTATAAAAAGAAACAACTTATTTTTACTGTCATAAAATATATTACATTTTTTTTAAAGCTTCTACAACGCTAAGATTATAAAACAATATATCTCGCAATGAAAACCAGTTTTTCGATTGGGCCTCTTGCAACGCACTTAAGTAATCCCTCAACGATTCGGTTTCTGCAATCGTCGTTCCGTGCCACTTTAAAAATACACCTAAATAAGCTTGCGACAATTCAAAGTCTGTCTTCAATTCCATCATGTGATGCATCATTTCCATAAATCGGAGTAACAAAGTCTCCGACGTCTTCTCGTCCGACGTAAGTGATTGAATTTCGAAATCAATCGAGCTTGGGCCCATAGACTTCAATTTTTCGATAACGTCATTAAACTGGTCGTTCTCGGCAGATAGCATAGATTTCCCGAATACAGTAAGGTTCTGTAGATCGGGATGAGTGATCAATCTCTCGTTCGATTCCGTATTTGTAGCGCCTGAGAAATCGAATCTCATATCCAACGATGGAATCGTTTGCAGGAAGAAAGGAGCCCTTTCTGGTGCTTTGAGTGCTTCCTTCGGTTTGTTTCTCTTCTTCACTATGTCTATATTGAGTAGATTCTGCCACCTCGAGTTAGCTAAGCCGGACATCGTAATAAGATCTTCGTCAAGCTGTTCCGGAGAAACGTATTCTGGTTCTGGCTCGGTAAGCTCGTCCTCATTCACGTCGGTAGCCTCTATTACAGAACCAGGCAGACCGATCATCGGAATCGGGTCGTCTTTGTTCACTGTTTTCAGCGATACGTGAGAGTAAAGAGTACGATTTGACCATAAATATATCCCGACATTGCAAACATGTGTCGTGGCAAGGAATTCTCCTGTCGGAGAGAAGTGTAACGATGTGCATGCCTCTGGTACCTAAAACATTTACGTAAATGCGTAAAAATTTTGTAACAGAAATTATCAGTTCTCCGTGTTCTTCCATATTTCAAAAATGTACCTGGAAAACGTCTATTAAATTGGAGGAAGGAATATCCCACGTGCGGATCGTACAATCCATGGATGCTGTTATCAACCACCTGGAGTCCGGGTTGAAACATGCGTCCATCAATCGTCCCTCGTGACCTTCGAAACGTCGAACGATTCTTTTTGTGTCGAGATCTATTAGCACAATAGTGAAATCTTCTAATGCTAACGCCACAAGAGAACTTTCGTTGTGATATCGTAACCATTCGATTGGTTCGACCATTTTCATGACTGTCCTTGGTTCTGTGCTTCCTACAAATAATACGCGATAAATTACACTTACGAAATTATTCATTTCTTATGTAATTATAAAGTAACATCTTTATTTCGCGTACCCTTCCTTGGCTTAAAATCCCAAAACTTCGCAAAGCTATCTCTTCCAACAGTAATAACAGTTTGATTCAACGGATCTACCATCACACCTTTTACAGGACCCTCGTGGGCTCCTTTCTCATTGCCGTAACTAGCTCTGTGAATTCCTGATTGCATATTAAATCTTTCTACGTGGCCCGTATTATACCCAATAACAACAAAATTCCCACACATTGTCAGGCATACGGCGGATGCTACAACATGGCGGTTGCCGTTGAATTTTTCAGGGAACAACTTGTGCTCCCCCATTTTCGTTTGATTAAAGGACCACGTGGTAACTGTAGCCAAGCCGGAATGCGTTGCTACAATATTATCCCATTCTTTCTCTCTCGTTGTTTCCGCGGCTATGGCAGTTATTGGTGGCATTAATAAAGAATCCTCTACAGCTCTTCCTTTCTTCTTCGAGGCCTTTCTGTTAAACGATGCTTTCCCCATACTTTTGTTCAATATTTCCGTAACCGTGGAAAATATCCTTAAGGACGAATCGCTTCCAGCTGTTAATATATTGTCGCCTTCGTTCCCGTAAAAACGAATCGCAGTTGGAGGTTCCGCGTGAGCTTCTCTAATCCTCAACAGTCTTCCAGCTCCATCGGCTAAATCGAATATCCATAATTTCAAAGAATTGTCGGGCGAGGACGACGCTAAGAGTGGTTCATTGGGCAAGTACTTTAAGCCTGTCACCGCTCCGAAATGAGCTTTGTGAAGTTGACTTTCTATCTTCTGCTGTTCCAAGTTCCAGAACAAGATATGACCGTCTAAACTTCCCGTAGCCATGATCGGATGCTCGTCCGTACGAAAGCTGATGGATATCACGGAACCCCAGTCTTGTACTAATTCGAACAGGCTTTCGTCGAACTTCAGATTGTGCAATATAATTCGTCCGTCGCTCAAACCCGCCGCGACAACATCCACCGCAGGCGCCTGTTCCAGTACAGTTACCGGTGTGTTCCAGCCTTTGAACGTGTAAATCGATTTCACAACTTTTAGGTTCCATAGCTGCAATTGACCCTGTTCGCTTCCGAACAGTACTTTGTTCATGTACGTGTTAGGGTGCATCAGCGTTGTTATCTTAAACAGCTTATCGCTGAACGTAAGTTCTAGCACGAGCTCCTCCGACTTAATATCCCATACTTTAACGTTGCTGTCTTCGTCGACGGAGATTAAATGCGGCCCGAAAGGGAACAGAGTGTGCACGGCGCACTGGTGACCTTTGTAGGTGTGCTTCAACTCGGTCCCTCTCCGCCAGGCGTAGATTTTATTCTCGCACGCTGTGTAGATGTGAAAAGAGTCACCCGCCAGACACGTGATTTCGCCCGGATGCGTTCCTGACACGCTGAGGAGCGTGAAATGCGTGCAGCCGTAGGTGTGGAACGCGTTACCCACGCATGTTACTATTAGATTCTCCTTTCGTCTGTGAATATACCTCGTCACGAGGGGGATATGATTGCTGACGTATCCTAGTGCGCGGTTTCGTAGAAATATCTTGCTGTGCACCATTGTTTCAATTTATTACACGTCGAAGACGGTGTTTACGTGTAAGGTTAGGATATACAATCATGCTTTGAAGTTATCTGCCACGGGCGCATCCATATTGAAAGCACGAACTATGCTTTTTATGGATGGCGCAATGGGTAGCAGCTTAAAACGGTGGCCAAAACGCGGAACTCACGAGACCAATGGTGATCAAAAGGCGGGAATTTTTAAATATATTTCAGAGCATTTTATATTTCAAGTATGCAACATATCGACGTGCGTTACGAAAAGTAGCACGTTTCAGTTTTCTTACGAAAAATAGCACGTTTTCGTTTGCCACGAAAAGAAGCACGTTCCATCGTTTCTGACGAATATTAGCACGTTTGGTCTTCCGCCGCGAAGAATAACACGTTTAACTGCTTCGCCACGAAGAATAGCACATTTGAGAATTTGCGACGAAAACTAACATTTTAACCGGTTTGGCTACGAAGAATAGCACGTTTTGGATTATACTGCAGGCTGCAGAAACTATCACGTTTCAGCGCGTGGTCAGTTTAAAAGAATTCAACTGTTGAAAATATTGTTTAATAAATAATAATTCCATCTAATCTCCAAAAGACAACACATATGAAAATTTTAATCACGTGGCAAACCGCTCAAACGTGCTAGTTTTCGCAGCGAAAGACGAAACATGCTATTTTTCGTGAGAACGAAGGCAAACGTGCTACTTTTTATGAGAAAATTGAAACGTGCTACTTTTTGTAAGAAAATTGAAACGTGCTACTTTTCGTAACGCACGTCGATATGTACCCGTGAGGAAGTTTTTTGTGTAATTAATACCATTAATTTGCGAGACTATGTAATGGGGCTAGAGAGACGCTGGGTCACAGGCTATAATACTGTAAGGAGCTGGAAAGAAAAAATTCAATAATCAGAGGGGTACTAAAGGGAGAAGAAGAAGGGGCGGAGCGGATGCGTAGGGTTCTGGAAAAAAGGAGAAGAAAAGAAGACCAAGATGAAGGAAGAAGTCAAAACGAAAGCACAATCTTGAGTTAACAGTCCCAGAAACACTTACACACATAACACATGTAATCCCATTTTGAGGCCGAAAGGCAAAAAATAAAACGATTTACTACTACCTTTAATTTGCGAGAAATAATTCAATTCCAACGATTAAACTTTATCGTTATTTTCCTAGTGGATGTCAAGATATACGAGGTAAGTAATATAATTTTCTATTTATTTAAGACAATTATTACAGAATACTTCACCCTGTATTTTATTAACATAATCTTTTGTTTTGGTGGGACTACGACGTTAAAATTTTCCCCTTTCGCTTTATTACAATAACAATTCAACAAAGATTTCAAAAACGATTTCGTTCTATTGCACGTTACATGTTACATATATATTTTGAGATGATGGTCACGACGCAAGTTGGCTTGTTTAAAAATCAATTTACCAAATGATGTATCAATTTGTACAACGACGAGGGATTAAATAGGAAAAGCACCATTTAATACCAAGTACTGCTTTTTACAAATTTCGTTTCGACTATCCGCCATTCCCACAGACTCGTATAAATTAGTTTTACGCTAATATTTATTACAGAAAATACAGTGTCTGTTTTACAAAACAGAATTCCATTCGTTTAAAACGGATAGATTAATATATCAGCGAGACGCGAATAAATGAAATACACATTATCGTACGAATCAACTTTTTTTTAAATAAAAACACGCATGATGTATAGCTCGACAGTAACTAATTGCTGTGATCTATTTGAAATTATAGTACAAGTTGTTAAATCACAATTGATAACACTTATAATTAAGTAAATAGTATCTTTTAAACACGAAGGTAAAACGATCACATTGATATGTAGAGATTTGATATACAAAAGAGAGATTAAAGTTTAATTTAAATTTAACTACAAAAATTAAAACCATACATCTACTTCATACAATTAATACATTCGATAAATACTTTTTACAGTTAAATATACAGGAAGAAAAAAATTGATAAACACCGCATTTTCGAAAATTTTATGTATTTATGCAATATTCTTTTTTTTGTCGAATTTGATAAAATTTCTAAAGTTTTTCAATTAAATTAAATTTCTAGACATGGCTTCAAAGTTCCTCCATATTTCCAATTTATTCGAATAGCCGAGCTTTCACTAATACAAATACTATATTATTTCCTTTCTGTAAAAAGTATACAATTCTTACCGTGTATAATTCCGGGTTTTTCATCGATTTTAAAGTAACATAAACATTTGGTTTCTGCTTTCTCCTTCTTAAAATTCAACTGACTAATAAAAATAAACTTATCCTTCCTAGAACCACGAATTTTTTCATAAACATGTCACGTGAGTTTACAAATCAGCCTGTACAAATGCAGAAAAGAATTGACGATGAGAAACATTATAAAATATTTTGATATGCATCCTTCAAAACCCTCAATAAGTGACACCATATGATAATAAGAAAATAAGACTAAACAGTAGATTATTCTAAAGTACTTTACAAGCATCACTTATACACGAATCTATTCGACTAAACAATCATTTACAGTCTACCATGCTCTTGTAACTTTCAGTATCTCGAAAACCACAAGCACCATCGATCTCACAATTAATTTGCCGTCTTGTAAAAAATAATTTACACACACTACACTGCTGCAAATTATATTGCCAATGAAGCCTCAAGAGTAATTATTTATCTGACACGGTCCAATCGAATATTGCAACCGGCCATTCAAAATTATATCTCGTACCGCGAGCATCCATCGATCTGGAGTCGATCACAAATGAAAGCAATATATACAAATTAACTGAAAACACGAAGATCAGAAAAATTTTCGTACACGTATAGTTACAACCTTCAGCTACAGATTTCGAAAACTCTTCTCCTTCCTTATGATCGCTGACTTAAAGAATCGGAAGAGTTTTGGAAATCCGCGATGAACGCGCTCTCGCCGTTTACTAGAAAGCCTCGATCTGGTACATATCGACCAGCAAACGGGAGATGGGAATTTCGCCTATGGTCTCGTGAAAAAACAATCGTTCGATTGTCTTGGAAGAGACGGATTTCAGGTAACCGACCAAATACATGAGTATCCCGTTTCTACCTGGCTGCCGCAGAGTACGGGACGTGTAATCTCCTAGAATGCATTGGGCCTGGTCTTGTAACATTTTGATCGAATCGATGAGTTCGAGACCCTCCGTTTCTGTGGACAGATTTCATTCGTATCGCTTGGGGTTGAGACGGAATGTTTCAGTGACACTAACGTTCAGTAATTGTGAGATATAGAAGTGCTACATATTAGTAAAATAAGAAAATGTTTATACAAGTCTGCCCTGCACAACGATAAATATTAAAACTGTGCGAGGAGTCGAGCTTTATAATCTTCCCAATTCATTCTTTTATTTTATTTCTTCTCGCACAAAATTGAATCAGGCATTGCTCATTTATTTTAAAGTCGTTCTATTTTTTTCCTCACTCAGAAAGTGAAAATCTTTACAAATCTTTTCTTAACTCTTTGTATTCCAAGGTACCAATGTGTTTTAGTAATTAATCTGTTATTATCTTGAATATTATAAGAAACATTTAGAGAGCTTGAAAAGTTTCGTGCTGAACGTAGTGTCTCGTTAAAAAATTGTTTGCATAAATTCTACTATAATTCTGCGTCACCTGATGTGAATAGTGTCACTGCTTTCATGCATCCGCGTTCAACGGGGTCTGGAGAGAGTTGTCTATAACGGCATATTATTGCCTGAAACATAAATATACGGTGCATCGAATCCAGTACCCCATTTTACATCAATCATGGCGGTTTCTAAATCTTTATCTAGTATATACCAGCAAATTTCGTGATTAATCTGATAACGCGTAACATGAAATGTGGGATACTTAAATATTCTAACAGATCAGAAAAGAACAATGAAAGAATTTTCCCAGAAGCTTAATTCCCATAGAAGTCTCGTATAAGATAATACGACGAATTTCCGTCCCTTGCGTTTGGCCATCCAAATTATTACAAGTATTTGGCTGAGTTACCTGAATGATAGCTAATTCCTGATTCGTTGTGGCTTCATCTGTCGGTAGTCTTTCTCGTATTTGCTCGTCGTCCAGTAGTCGGTTGATGTTCCAGGATATAGACCACTGTGCCAAATGAAGGAGGAAAAGCTGCGTCCATGACGCTTCCAGTAGCAATAGTTGATCGTTCTTTGAAAGCGTTTGGAAAGGTGGTATACAGCGGACCCACCTTACAGCCATGAACAGTAAACGAGCAGTGGTTTCCTGGAATATAGAAATAAATCTCGTCTGTCGAGAGAAAAATTTTAATTGGTCTGATTCTCTTATTGGTCATCTTTATTTGGCAATGCGCAATAACGTGAAATCACGTTGCAAACACGATTTATTAAACTAACGATTATTACTGTACGAATTAATAATATTTTTCTAGTCTGAGGTAACAAAGCAGTGCATGGCGTATATAGTTGATTATACAAGCTATCAAGTTTCTCTGTACTGTTGCATACAGTTGATCTTACTTGAAATAGTTCCCGGGCAGGGTCGAGATTGGGTGCAGTTTCCGTCGAATTGTGGCTGGCTTCCGTTTGCTCCGTGGAATATTCCGTTTCTGGGTGTAGCCGTGTATTCCACACGAGTTCCTTGCAAAAGGGGAAACGAAAATACGTTTTCATTCCAATGCATTTTGTGCGAGTATATCAGTTTTTAATAGAAAGCTGCAATTCAAACATTTTCGTAAATTCGCGGCAAGCCATTCACTACAAATAGTGACCGCCAAAAGAAATAGACTAATGTTCACCAGTATTTCGAAAAAAGTGATTTTGAGGAACACATGATCTTCACATAAGTATTACATCATTCATAAAACTATTTAATTATTATCGTAAACATTCTTCCATCCACTTAAAGCCAAAACAAATAATTATTATTACACAATTTACAAATTTCACAGTCGTTTTACGCACATAAAAAGATCTCATTCTGTTCAGAGAAATTCAAACTACCCCTTTGGCTATTTGTTTCATAATTTTCATTGTACCCTACGAGTAATTTCTTAAAAAAAAACATGAAATTATTCGAGACGGTTCAATTTCGGCCCACTGTGCGAAAGCAGATTTACTGGGTTGTAGTTATAAAATTTGCAAAAGGGGGGAACGTTGGGTCGAGCAAATTGAGCTGAATTACTTACCTGACACTTCTCGGCGGAGATTAGTATTGAAAGAAGGGGCGGCTGCGGTGCCACGGCGACGGTCGGGGAAGCAGAATAGAGGGTCGTGGTCGAAGGAGAATGCGACATAGCCAGGGGTACAGGGGATGCAGAGTCTGGTGATGGTTTCTGCACCAGTCCCACTGGTCGTGGATAAGATGTGAACCTCTGGTTGCACCTGAACCTTCTACAGTCATTATACTTAATAATATTTTTAGAGATCCACTGAACCTAACCGCCATCCACCACTGTTCGTAACGACATCGTCTCAAAAGGTTCTTTTAATCGAAGATTATCTCTACGAACTTGACTAAACGGCAATTCTCGTTAATCAGATTCTCGTTGGCGGTTAGGAACGTAACAAGCTATTTAAAATTCTACAAATCAGATGAAGTGAACTCGGTAGCATGTCAAATGCAAGGATAAGAGAAGAGTGAACGAGGATTATATTGGTGATATTTAAATTTTTTATTTCAGCTGGAATGTGACACACCTGGGGGATGACAGAACGTAAGGGTTGCCAAGATCTGTCCTTAGTCGATCCTTTTGTGCCGACTGTTGATTCTCGGAGAAAATCGAATGAGATTTTGGTTTCCTTGGGCCGCGTTCGTGTTGTATTGCTGAACATTAAGAACGACGAATTTATATTATCTTTTGCTCGACTTATTGTATCAGAAAGATGTAATTACTCAATCTAATGATTGGAGAAATGTTATGTGTATATTGAATAATGAACTTTCAAGCTCATTTGCAATCAAATTCACAGGAATATTAAATGGCTCACTATGATAGTCGAATTACTTTTCTGATGTAATCGTTCTGAGTATCGTCTTCGACGGCTCCATTAATGCCACTCAAGTGCTTAGGGGGAGCAAAAGTCTTTATACAGGATTGAATTCGGGGTTGTTGGCTCTCCTGAATACGCAAGTCATAATTACCTACAATTAAGCGTTAAAAGAAACACCATTCATTTCACGTAGCTTTACCCAAAAATCGCTTAAAGGTTCTTGCATGGTTTGCCGAAGTTAAAAGGCGTCGAATCATTTCTAAATATTGCGGTATACAAATTCGTCTCAAATCAGAAACCTAGCTCAAAATAGACTCGTAAAGATTTATACATACACACCTTTAAAACAGTCTGAAACGATGATAGAATGAAGCTACAAATGTGCAAAATGGTACGTGCAACACTTGTTTCTTTTTTTAATTCCCGAAAAAAATTAAGTTTCTTTCAACTGTCACACTCGGACGACCCCTTAATCGACTCGACGCAAAGGCGATTCCTCAGCAAATCGGCCTCGGTTTCCTCCACACCCTCGCGGGAGGTGTTGAGAATCAAGATCCCCCGGATCCTCGACGGCCCCGTCGCCGTCGTTCACCTCATTTACCCAAGAAACCCCGCGTCTTACCGCGATCAAGCTGCTTCCCCCTCATTCACCCTCCGCTCTGCGCAGAGAGGAACGAATTTGCCCAGGACGATCAGGAATCACAAATCATCTGCTAATAGAAGCACCGGCGAGCCCTTCGCTCGATCTCCCGGCGGTTTCCTATTAATATCACCTAAGAACTTAACGGTGGGAGCGAAAAAGTCCGCGCAGGTTGCGCGGAATTGAGTTCAGGGGGGATTGGTGGCGGCGGGGTAGGACTCGGGGGGAGGGTGGAACGGCCTGTTGGAGATGTACGAGCTGTATTCCCGTGGCCGAGAGCTGGAGGGAGGGCTGGAATGGCGGTAGGTAGGTCGACCAGGCTGTAGGAGGGTTGAATTCACCGGGAGAGAGAAATGGGGGAGGGTGAATGCGGTGGCTGGCCGGGCGTCAGCTTCCACGGGGTCTTCTTGGCAAGATATCGCGAGGGGAGGGCGTGGGAGGAGGACAGAATCTTCGGGTAGACACAGGCATACACGTTGAAATATGTAGGAGGTGTGTGGATGTACGCGGGCACGGGAGAGAGAGAGAGAGAGAGAGAGAGAATGGAACTGCAACTGGGTGGCAAGCACATCATCATTAATGAGGCTGAGCGGATAGCAGCCGTGGATTCCCACGTTCACACTGGCGTCGCAATATCCGCGCTTTATCTGGCCTCTCCGTGTAGCATTGGCGGCGTAAGGATCCCTTTTCCCGATATCCGACGACGACAGGATCGCGTGCCTACAATAGGGGGTGAGATCGTGGAGAAGGAGGTCAGTGTTCAACTGGGAACGATGGCTATTGTTTCGGGAGTAATTAATGTTTCTACGGTTGTTTCTGTTAAAGTCACTTTCCGCGAGGGGAATATTTTAAGCGTTGATTAGAGTGACGGGGGAGGGTACCGCTGATAGTTCTGTGGAATTAATTTCTGTTGGTAAAGATTTGCTCGTTAGACAAAGGAAGATTTAGACTGAGTGTACGCGTAGATTTGATTACCTACTTCGAGCTTTTCAATCGATATGAATTGGTTGGTTCGCTGAGTATTATAAAAATTGCGAGAAGCTTTTCAAAATTTTTCATATTTCAACATATTAAAGATCACTCGAATGGTCTACTAATTATTTTGAGAATGACAATCTAAAAACGTGCTAGCAACTATGGGAGTATTAAAGGTGCTGATAAAAATGTGCGAAAGATGTTGGGATTATTTAATTTCGATGTGGATGAAAATTGTAAAATGTTCATTAACGAGGAACGAAACGTTTTGCAGGCACAAGTACGACGCGCGCAATCAATTCGAAAGTAAGGCGAGGCGAAATCCGCTTCGGGTCTGTTTGCTTTAATCGACTAAATTGGCCGTGCATCGGAGCAGGTACAAATATTATTTTCCGCGAGTAATAATTGTTTTTTCATCGGCGCAAAAACAGCGAGAGGTACGTGCTTGTTTGCTTTGTAAGCAGAGCGCCTCGTGCGCCGCGCACAGTCGAGATATTAGAATGTGAAATTCATTTTCGAAAGCACCCTCGTATCTGCTTTTTTACTCCCTCTTCCTCTCTGCGAAATGCTCTTGCACATTTATGCAATTGAACATTTTCATTTCTATCAGCTTTTCTGAACGAACAACGATAGGAATACGTGGAAATCCAGAGAACGTTTCAGAATTGCGTAAAACATTCAAATTTCACGATTAATGCGCATCGGACCGTCTGATTTCATTAAAAGCGCACGAATCGTTAAAATCCGTGTCCCATTTTTAACGTATGACATATTATTCAATATATTAAAAATATATGGATAATGAATTGAATAATTTTTACAGAACTATGTACTGTTTCAAAATATTCTTATTTTACCGTAACACTTTACTTCTTTGCTGTCTGATACGCATCGCTGATAGAATACAGAAGATTGGCAATCAAGCAGCTCGCGATTCGGCGAAGCACGATCGACAGCGCGACATGAAAAAAAAAGCCTTTCCACAACCGCGAAAGAAAATGTCATCGAAGAGATTATTAAATTTATCGAAAGGTCGTGTCGACTCCGTAAAAAAGTGTAACGCGCGTGGATAAAGAGCATTCTCCGTCGTCGAGGCCAGCAAAACCCCCAATTTCATCCCCCATGTTCGCGTCCACGACGGATTCCACGAGTGACGAGTACACGGCCCTCTTAATTCGCTGGGACAATTTTTCGCCCGGTGTAAGGGGCTTAAGGGGGCGATTTTCGAGTACGTGCGTACTCGCGATCCGGACGTCGAATGGACGCGGGGATTAGGATCGCATGCGCTGGAATGGACCGCGCCCTGTTCCCTTTTCATCCACCCACTCTCTCCCTTTCTCTTTCGCGAGGGTTTCTCGCTCGCTCGCTCGCCCACACACACCCACGGTGTACATCCAGTGCACACAGAAGCCACGAGCCACCGTAATACTCGCGTGCCACGTGTGGTCCACAATGCCAGTTCCCACAGTTGAGTGGCGTCGGACTATGTACACGCAACGAGGCCAGGTTAGGCCTCGTCGGCCCTAAGGCTTCGAGCTTTGCCATTCGCGTTAAAAAGGAGACGAATGCCAGCCATCGGAGGAACAGAGCCGGAAAATGGGAACATGCGAGTGGCCGAGTAAGAATGTGAGGAGATATGCTTGACTATTGGAGGTGGTTTTCCGACGGTGGAAGGTCCCAAACTCGGAGGTCCAAAAAATAGTAAACAACGCACTCCTCACGTTAGTAGAACTTCTATTCTAAATGTGTAAAATCAACCCCCTTAATGATTGTGCTACGTTTCACTTTTACTTTATTCTTCTCAGGTTGTAGGTAATATAAAATGTTACAGAAAGAATTAGGTACTTCTTTCAATCAGACTTATTTATGTAGCTACAGAAAATTTATTATTAAAAGGGAAAATGTGTTCCAAGTTTGGGAGCTTCTTCTATAAGAATATTTGAATGTGTTTGATGTGTATGAATGTAGTGGATACTAGGGTGTAGAGAGAGAAGAATAGAGTTGGGGGTTGTAACAGGGGTTAATTGAATTGTAGCCTACGCGATGCTTGGTAATCTATGAATTTTGGGAAGCTTCCTTTCTCGAATGAATTCTTTCATTGCTACAACAAAAGCCCGCAATAATAAAAGAACAAAGAAATTAATAAACCTAAGCCATTAATAACGACGAATACTACGCAAACAGAATCTATACTTAAACAGAACTTCCCTACCCCTAAAGAACTCGGATCAATCGAAGCCGAGAGAGATGACCAGAAGTATCCAATAGCAACCAACAAAAATAAAACAGCGAAAAACAGAGCGTAACGGCGAACAGTAACAAAAAAAAAGTGTCCAAGGGGATAAGGAGGCAAGTGCGCAAGTGACGGAAATAGGACGAGCACACGGGATGCACGTATGTGCGACAAAATTCGACGGTGTGCATACAGCGTGCGTGTGTGAGCGTGCGTGGGGTCGGTGCTCACACGGGCCATGGATCATGGGGCTCACACTCTCTATCCTGCTAAACGGTAAACCGATCTGTGAACATTTCAGCAGTCAGCGATCTCGAAGGCTAATCCTCGAGTGAGTGGGGTTGATACATCGACTACCACCACACCGTCGCCGCCCCCGGTCGCCTTCACCACCATCGCCGTCGCCATGAACGTTTCCGTGCCGTCGCGTTTAGCCGATTGGAGGGGCCGAATTCGCGATTCGTGTGTCGGACGCGGCCGTACACGTGTTACCACTCCAGAGAGATTCATATGGAGCTGCCGTGTGTACGTGCAGCCGACACGCGTGTGTCGTTGGACGGATGCCGAAAAGGGGAACCGACCCCATGAACCTGTTTCCTCTCTCCTGGAAAATGCTGCGCCTGTTGCGACGGGATGCCACGCGCTTTCCCCGAGTTAACGGAAACCTTCGTAAGACGCGACGATGGTTGGACACGTGAGACGATTTCCTGGCATGCTTTGCGTAATCTCAATTGCTGAAATAGTTGTTCTTTAAGAAGTTAATTGGGAAACAGGCGCTGCTGGAAATTTAATAGGGAGTATGAATTTTTACGAATGTCGAAAATTATATTAGTACTTTTCACCACCCCCTTAAGGGGTTGATTACGGCAAAATTATGAAATTGTTTGCTAGGCATTTACGTGGGTAAACTTAAGAAGTAAAAACCAAATTGATATTTAGTCGGGCCTAAGAAATAATAATGAGTCCGAGAAAACATATTTTTTCCCTTTTTATCCCCTTCGGTTTGGAATTTCAAAAAATCTCTTCTTATCGAGCACTTACGTTACAAAAGGAATATACCCTCCGAATTTCGTGTTTCTAGTTTAGTATTTTTCTGATCATCGAAGCAGTAAGAGACTATTTCTTCTGCTTCGCTATAGTGGTTGACTTATACTACTAGCTGCGGCGGAGTGTCCCATTATTCCCTAATTTTCAAGCACAGAAAAGGTACTTTTACATTCACACTGTGAAAGTGAACTGTACCTATAATGAACTGGACGTTATCGTATTCCAAATGAACTAGTAACAATTGTTAATTATTTTTTCAGGATAAATATTATAAGTTAAACTGAAGAAAAGATTTATCATTCCATTTCTTCACGATCCCAACTCCTCGATAACAACGTCACAAAATAATTTGATATGAAATAGAAAATTCAAGTTCCATGAAAATTTATATTACCTACCATAAACATACTCCATAAATCTTTATACGTTTACCTGTAAAACTAAACGGCGCTTCAATTTCCAAGTACAAATGTCCGCTACAGTATATCCCATAAAATTCAGCAGAGAAACTGAAATAGAAACTGTGCGAAACACCAGAATCTTCGCTCTGCGAGATATGTAGATAGAATTCATGTTAGTAGGACTTGATCCGTTGTCTCGCCTCGAAATTGTAGCCCAATTCACGATACGAGTAGGCATGTATGTTATGCAGATTAACCGGAGGGTTAACTCGTGACATTTCACATATGTTTAAATGTGATGACCAACGATTAATGGGTTGTCCAACAGGATTACGTACTCGGTAGAACAGAGACAGAGATTCTTAGCCCTCAGAAACTTGACATCCATAAACGAGCTTCGTGTAATTAATAATTTTAAGGATGAAAATTCATTTACAGATCTTATATAGGTATCCATAAAAGTGGCTAAAAATTGCAAATTTTCAAGCCCCGTATTTTTCAAACAATTTCCAAACCAACAAAATGATGACTTAAATCCCCCCTACTTTCGCGCGGACTGCACAATATTAAAATTTCCTAAAAATCCGCCACCACAGATCGCAAGTAGTGACCGATTTGGCGTGGAATGGCTCCGCGAAGTTTCTCAGCAGCGGTGGTCCCGAAAAACAAGGGACAGTCCGTTCGCGAATGAAACAGGCGCATCCCTCCGCGATGCATAAGCTCGCGGATGTAATTCTCGCAGTTATGTGAACCGTATCGCGTAGCACGGGACCTCTGGGCGTTAGAATGACAGGTGACGATCAAAGCCCAGCTTAGCGCAACGACTCGTTCCGTCCGCACACATCGCGCCCCCGCCGCAAGGGGTAGAGCCGTTCCGTCCTCGTCTTCTCTCCTCTGCGCCAGCCCGTGTCCATATTCCCCCGCGTCTGTGCCTCTCCGTCACTCTCCCCGTCTTCCTCTGCAGGGCCCGCTTTACAGTTTACCGTTTATGTGGATGGATTGATGCTGCCGGCCGCGTGTACGGCACGCCTCGCTTCGTTGCGTTACCAGCCGTCCACTCCCACGCAACCCCCCTTCCATCATTCTCGCCCCTGTTCTATGGTTTTCGCCGTGTCTATCTTTCCACGGCAGCGGTCTACGAGACCACGTCTCTGACACGGCCAGTCGATCGGCCGAAACCCCGTAGGGCTCGATCTTCTGAGGTACCCTTGCTTCGAACGTGCTTTTCTTTCGGCGAAACGGAGACACGGGGGTCTGGTTAATAGTTTTGCGATTTGCTGCTGGTAGGTATGTGAGGAGTGATCGTATGGATATTCTTCTTGATGTATTTTTTTTAGTTTCGAGAGTTATGGGATCGGTAGATGTTAGGGTATGATATCTTCGTGGGTGTGATTTTAAAAGCTTCTTGAATTTCTAGATATTTTTCAGGCGACGACGACATTTCTGCTATCTGTTTTTCTTTGAATCTTGCGCTAGGGATTTTTAAAAGTTAGGGGAATCGTCCAATCGTTCAAGCTTGAGGAATATTATTGGCTTGGGTTAATTGAGACGCGGAGAAGAAATACGGACTAACCTACATTTTTTGCAAAATTGAGTTAGTAACAGTAGGTAATATATTCCAATAGGCTGTACTAAGATCATATTTTTTTACTATAAATTATTGTATGCTTTTAGCGAAAATATTGTCATTGAAGTGGGTCAAAATTAGCTTACAAGACTTCACCCTAACAAACTAACGAACTCACGAGTGAAGCTAAATAAAATCTTGTAAAAATTAGGAAAGATTAATTTTTTTAAACGTGGGTGTACCGTTTTTGTTCTCAATACCTCAGTTGTACGGTCTAGATATTTTTTAAGGGTCGAAGGCTTTTGCTTTTCCGACACATTTTCTTTAAAATTCTTATGGAAATAGATTAAAGTGGTTCCAATTAGTTTCTTCGTCTACGAGTGTAGAAGGTGATTTAACGAATGCTGGAAAGTTAGCGCGAAAACGAAGCGTCTGAAATAATCCCGATTTTCAAGCAGCGAAAGGAGCAAACACTGGGGGCGCGTCGGTTTAATTCCGGTTCAGAGTACTTCGTAGTTCCAGAAAGGGTGGCCCCGAATTATGAACGGAAACAAAGAGATTTAAACTTGGAAGTTGCGAGCCGCGATCGATTGGGCATGAAACGAGGCAAAGTTTGCGGATCCGAAGGCCTCGCCCGATTTGAATGTGTACACTGGAAATGATGTTGACCGTACGGCCATGGGACACTGCGGGGTCCATTATTTCGTTTTGACAAGTCACGACTTGGCCTCTCGTTCTTTGTTACTTGATTAAGAAAACTTCGATGCAGCCTCACGAGTGGGTACACCACGATGTAAATTGGCAATCTAAAAGTATCACGAAAGTAACGCTCAAATAGCTGAATACATAGTAATTATTACTAGGAAGAATGCAAAGTTTGATGAAAATTGAGTTCGCGATTCAATCCTAGCCATATATAGAAACAGATGAATCGTTCCATTTAAACAACTTACTTCAACCCCCGGAAATAAATAGAAGAGCATATCGGTTCCCAAATTTGAAGATCAATACCAAAAAATTATTTTTTCCACGGAGCACCCTGTCAATGAGTTCACCCTTATGAGTAAATAATTTGGTATTAATTTTATCTTTTTACATATTGGGAGTTGAATTTTGAGCACCACCCTATTAACTATCTTATCTTCAGAAAGCACGAAGAAACATCTGCTCGTAAAAGAGGACCTACATCGTAAAACTGCGCGTTTAAAAATAAATTTGTTCTTTGATTCTCGAAAGGTGGTAAAAGAAGCCAACCCACAGACCTTCTCCCGTGAAATCCACCGACTCGGATCCTCTCTCTTTCCCTTCACAAGTTACAAATCCGTCGCGGTAAGCCGCTTGGTAATCTTCTGATATCATTTAACGCCATATTTCGCGAAATATACGGGCCTCCGAGAGCGGGGCATTTCAAGTTGGCAAGGTAGACGGGCAGAGCAAATGACACCAGGAGGGATGAATTTCCGTTGAATGAGGGAGGGTGCTGGTACAGGCTGGTGCGAGGGGTTAGAGATCTCTCCTGGTTGTCGGTCGACGGATGATTGCATGCCTGCGGCGGCGGTTCGCGAAGCAACGAGCACCGCGTACATAATATATGTCACTTACCGAGTGGTCACCTACGTTTTATGGGCACTTCACAACGCTCCCGCGCCCGCTATCTCGCGATTTTATCACCCCTTGAAGATTGTCGGACGTAAAACGGAATTACGACGCGTTACACTTAAAGCGTTTCCCTTCTTAAATGTGGTATTATACATTCTTGTAAATTACTCTACTCTATGAATTTGTATTACTTAGTTTTAATAGTTGAAACGTATCACATGCCCCTGTCGATTCAATCAGAGTAGGCAGCTGTGTCCACTATTATAGTGGTATTCGTTTTGATATCCTCTTCAATTAAATATCTCGCGAGAAATTATTTTTCTGAAATAAAGGATTGTCCTTTCTAACGGATCAAAACACGAGCTTCTAATCGCTTTGAACACGTGAGAACGTCACACCCCGTGGAAACTTACTCTATTCTTTTTACGTATCACGCTCGTGGCAACGCCGGGCCACCAACCCCTTCGCGTGCAAGATTCATCCCCCTTGATTATCTTGGTGAACTACCGCTAATTTCCAAGGAACCGGGGGCAACCGAGGAGAGCTCGCGACGAGCATGTACTCCCGCGTTTCCACGGATGATGACCGCGAGTGGGAGAGAGAGGGAGTGTGATGAAAACTACCTCATCCCGTGTGGAGCCTCCTTAACGTTAGGAAGCTCTGCCACTAATTGAATCTCCTCTCTTACTCGCGTCTGGAGCCTCAGCAACCGCTGGGAACCGAAGCACCCGTCCTGCATTAAGCACCCCCCGACACCCTGGGTACCCTCATCCCCATCGAGCGGTCTGGTCCGCCCCTGGCTGCCTTTCTCTTTCGATATGTACCTCTGCCTCTCATCCTTCTCTCTTTCTGTCTTCGCCATCCTTTGAATATGCCCCATCTTCCTTGATCGTCCTCCTTCAACATTTTTTTTTTCTTATCTTCTACTTCCTCATTCATGGCTACCTTCTTTCTTTTCAGTCAGCTCCATATCTTATTTTGTTACTTCACTTGGCTACCCTCTTTCAGAATTCTACTTTCTGCCGGGTTCCTATATTTTGTAGTACTTACTGATTCGTTTTACTTCATTTCAGCCATTTTGTTCCTGTGTCTGAATCACCTTGGTCTTTTTTTCATTTAGGGGAAGGATTAGTTCGGTGTTAGGTAATTGGCAGAGACGGCGAGTTTTAGTTCATGTTTTTTTTCAGGATTTTTTGGGAGAAGATTTTAGTATTTTGCTTTAGGACGGAATAAAGTACTTGAATGTGTATGATTCTAATTTGATCTTATTTTTCAACGTTGGTTCGCGTGAAATATTAACGAAAGAGTTGTATTAGAATCCTTTACACATTTCTACAATTTGTGAAAAAATCTGAAAAATGTAATGATTTAAAATTTTAGAGTGATCTGTACGAAATATTGATCTGTAATAATTATTAAATCGCGTGACGAACTATATCTCGCCGTTAATATTGAATGAGAATGATGTATTATTGTTTTAGCGCATTTAGTTGAAATATCAAACCAGGATTATACAAAGTCGCGCGTTTGTCGATGTCAAATCGGATTTGCCGCGTCGCGCAGAATACAACACCGAATCGATACTGTTATAAAGTGTTTGAGAGTGACGTCGAAACTCAAAATTCCAAACGTTCACAATTTTTCGGACATATTATCACTGATTTCTCTCCTTGCCACGAAACCTGATCAGATAATGGGACGAGTAATACCAGTGGTTATCGTTTCATTGCGATTCGCTCGTTCGTAATTTCGAAAGCAACACGATGTTCACGGAGTAACGTGCAAGGAAAACGATAAAATTTACAGCAAATAGACGTTAATTACCATTCAGCTCCAGAGGACATAATGTAATGCTGCGTCGATGGGAGATTACGCGTTTTCGAGCGATTAATTAATTAAACGGGAACGTTCGATAACGCTTATCGAAAAGTGAACACACTGCCAGTAGAAGTTCGTGTAACTCGTCTATATTTCGGGGATAATCCAAAATTATTTGACTTTTGGTCGTTCGTCTAATTTTAGACTACTTAGAAAAGATGAAAGAAGGGATGTAAATATTTGCGGTTTGTTATTGAATCATCGACACTCGATAAAAGCTTTTCAGAGCTTCGAGGTCTTTTAATAGATATCTATACTGTAAACAAATATTCCTAACATTGCTGTAAATCTGAACGATATTGGAGGAAGTTACTAGTTGTGGTTTATAAAGTAATAGTGAAGAAGAAAGTTGGACATTAGTAATGCTTCGCAATAAATTTCATGTAAACTACATTAGCTTTATAATTAACTTTTTTTGCGATAGCACTGTTTACGATTTTTTTCTCATTAAATTGTGCTCCCAAATTATTCGTACGTATCGCAAGAAGATATCAAAGTGGAAGTGCCGAGTAACGATCAAATGAGAGATCATGGGAAAAGCGAAACGTGGCATGATTCTGCAGAAACATTATTAAGTCTCCACATTCGAGGTGCCACTACTGAAGTCTCTGACACTGTCGATTAATACAGGCACATAGGGTAGCATGTATATCTGGGCAGAGCAATTTGTATTAGGCTTAATTTGGATTAAAAACTGAATTATATGCAAATATATGTAGACGCAGCTATTAGTAAGGTCTGAATAATTTTAAATTTAAATATGGAGTATAAAATATGAAATTGAAATTTTAATAAATATAATTCAAATTTGGAATAATTCTGTATCGTCATTCAAAAGCTATTTTCATTAAACATATCTTTCACTTTTAAGTACCTCCAGCAAACTAAAGATTATTAAAATAGAAGTGCTGAATGAACAGTATAATTTTGTATATTTTTAATAGAAAACACTGGAACTCGCGGATAATCGAAATACGTTATCTAATATCAAGTTAATAGGTCGAGATTAACTGAAATATTTCTGTATATTGTAAGTTAGGTGTTCCCCTCGATGAATGGTGTGTGAAACCAACGACAAATAGGCTACTCGATTACTGTTTTACTAGGTCCGCGAGAACGTTTGCTTAGGAGGGTTTGGTTGGCCAATAGTTAAAGCCACTTTCTTTGTGGCGCACTTGTGGTCCGATAGGCTGTGACCCGTGAAACCATGCAAGAATCAAGAGAGTAAGTTCAATCTCCAATCTGATGTACTAAATTAACAAAGCTAATTTCCACTCGTGTTCAGATATTCAGAGGCATAGTTCAGGGGAGCCAGGGAAACTTCCTTCTACTTAACTCTTAAAATTTAGGTCCACTTAAGTCTGCTAATTAATTATCTACTGCCATGAGCTCTCGAAAAGAAGCGTCTTTCCGCATGCATACAAATTTTTATTATTGTCTCGAGTATCCGTTACATTTACAGAATTATAATAGAGGTAAAAGGAATGGAGACCATTTGATATCACTCGATAATTCCATCACTGGTCAGAAGTTTGCGTATACTTTAATATATCCTTGTTGAATTGGTGCTGTGAAGGTTCCGTGAAGGATCATTTGATAATAAGTGATCAGCTTTTAAACCTTTAATGATTTTACAGTACCATGTAATATAGTAAATCTACATCTCATATTTTGAAAATTAAATAGATCGAGAATACAAAGAATGTGAAGTATAAAAAAATGTTGAAACTAGAGGAAAGATCATTTTGTAAGACTTCGTACAATCTAATTTCACCTTCTGTAATTTTCTTTACCATTAACACGTCTATTCAAACTTCTAAGGA
This sequence comes from Andrena hattorfiana, assembly GCA_944738655.2. NCBI lineage: Eukaryota > Metazoa > Arthropoda > Insecta > Hymenoptera > Andrenidae > Andrena > Andrena hattorfiana. The sequence continues at coordinate 2,596,397 of OX122894.2, forward strand.
GTAGTGTATCTTCCTTCCAACCACTCTATCCCCAATAATATTCAAATCTATCGTTTAAATCTCTACTAAAACGGCAAGAACAGCACATAGTTAACAAAATTAAAAAGAAAACAAGATCACAAATAAAAATATACTTTACAGAACTTTATACACAGCAAAAGCGAATTTATTTCGCGCCATAGATACCTTTGACATCGATATTTCAATTATTATTAGTTTCTGGAATTTGTGATCATTAGTGTAGACGAAAAACCAACGTAGTGGCAGTTCTACTGAATGAAAGCTAAGTTCGACATTGCTGATCTGTGTGGGTGGTACACAGAGATGAATCCCAGGTGGAATAAGTCTACTCGCGTGGCCTATTTCTTTTACCTCTACTGTAATTAACAACGATGCAGAGTTAGCAGGAAAAGGACAGTCACTCGCAGCCAGCTCTGCTGGAATTTCCGAGGCCCTCTTCTTCACAGGCAAGTGCCCCATTAGAACCCGGGCGTCCTTTTATATCGTAGGATATTTCTCTCGCGCGTAGGGCGCCGCACACCTATGTTTATAGGAAACCGTTTTCTATAGGAGACGCTTCTGAACTCGCGATGCCATGCAAACACTTTTCTCTGACAGTTGTATCACTCACCATCCCTGTTCATGTTGACGGCGAAACACTTAGCAAGACGGCAAGCACGGCATTGGTTCCTCAGCGTCTTGTCGATCGGACAGCACCCTATCATATCACCCTTACCCTTGCAGATATACACCCGATTGCTGTGGATGCTCCTCTTAAAAAATCCTGAGCAACCTGGGGATCACAGAAGGTCGAGTGAATGGTAACGTGAAGTGTGATCGGGTCTGAACTAATTCTATAAGCAAAAGAAATATCATCATTGTCGAGAACAGAATTTCGAGTTAGTAATATTCTTAAATCTGGAAGTATTTGAAGAAGAAAATGTGGAGTTCAAGGGTACATTGAATTTCCATGGTAGTTATTGTATTTTATTCATTTTTATATTTTTGGGGAAATCAGGAAATTATAGTCGTTATTAAAGAATCGCAATTGAAAAAGAATCGTAATCAACGAATCTCTTAATTATTGCAATGTAAATTGGAACGTAGTAGAGATTCATAATTACCGTCGCAAGTGTAGACGCCGTAGTGTCTTCCGGAGCTACGGTCACCGCATACATTACACAGTATATCAAGTAATCTGTCTCCTGTAACAGAAATTCCCTTGATATTTAGTGAACTGATAATAACGAGAGCAGAGAGAATAATAAAAGCTTCGGTAATATCATTTTTGGTATAATCATGGAATCTGGCCAGATGAAAATTTCTACAAATGTAAACGCGGCAAAGTATACTTCTAATATATCTAAATACACCGAATTATTGCTAAGCTTTGAAAATGTTCGATTAGCTACTCGTCTGTCTAATTAGAGTTATACATAGAACGTTGCAGTGAAGACAGTAGAAACGGCGTCTAATTGTTAGACGCAGTAGAATTTTTCCTTGATGGTCAGACGCAATTTAAACATAAAATTAAACGAACGAAACGATGCATTGCTACGTTTCATTTAAACTAACTTTGAAAGGATATTTAAATTTGTGATTTAAAGGGTTCAGAATTTAGAACGTTAAAAATATATGGATTTCTTAAACTACAAAATGAAGTAAAATGGAAATTCTTAAGAAATCTAATTTCAAGTGATTTACAATTTCTCTACTTAAATTAATGATGATTTCTCAAGGCACGGTGAAGAATCGGTTTAATGAAACAAGTTCGTTGAATACCTTTGTGAGTAACGGGAAACAGATTTACATCCACACGTCTGACTCTATAAGGGGGTTTCTACTTAACGCGCATTCTACGTTCGCAGCATTGAAACGATCCTACTATCCCTACAGAATTCTTTCATCTACACACTTACAATTTGCACCATGTTCATTCTCAATCCACTCCAAGCAAATTAATCACGCCAAACGTCTCGCTTTACAATACGAATTCCCATCCTGCCATCATGAACTACAAGTGTACCACGTTATTGAAAATCAAGGGTCCCGCAACAGATTTCATCCACGAGATTATAATTTAAATTGACAGACATTAAAGAAACAAGAATAAAAGAACTGAATTATTATAAAACTCTTAATAAATCTTTTACTGAAAGTGGAATCCATTGTCCCAATTTCAAATAGAATCTCAATTGACTTCAATGCACAAAAGTCTTTCTTTTTTAGATAAAGGGATAAGCATGACGTTATAATCCACCCCGGTAGCAATCAACTGAATTCTTGTACAGGGAAAACGGGGAATTAAAAAACGTGAAAAGCTGCTGGAAATAGGCGTCCGTAAGAAAGCGAAGCGGACCGCAAGAAGAGCTCGAGCGTTAATCTGTTCTCCCCCTTTTCGGAGGAACCCTAATCGCCCTAATGATCCGCGGCAAGAAAAACACGGCCATGCCTAAGCCAACCAAAGCTTCCGTTTCTGGCCTGGGGAACCAACCACCTTCTTCTCACACCAAAAACCTACCGACCTAACCCAATCAGACGAGTTACTTCAACCCCAACAGATTACCTCCTTCAACGTTTACACTTACACCTGCACCCTATTGTCTTATATCCTACACGACGATTAGGCGTAAGTGATTTCGATAGGCAACGAGGCTGTCAACTTCTCCGGTTCATTCAGTCGCATTGATATTTTTTTCCACACACTTTCACGTTGTAAATTAAGAGACTTCTTTCGCTACACCAAAGATCCCATAAAAAAGTGTTTTTTTTTTTATTACTTTTCACTTTCATTTTCCAAATCGAACAGAAATATCTGACTTAGGAGAAATTTAGTAAAACTCGAAGAACTTCATGGTCCAAGTACATTTGGGTAAATTGAATCTTGTACTTTGCGGATATACCATAAATTAAAGGTAAATTCAATCACAACAGACACGATTAAACACACCACACTTAACGAACAGTAAACGAATGATTTCATGGAAAAGGTCCCGCATGAATAAAAGCACTGAGCACTTATCGCGAAAATCGAAGAAGCTTCACTAATCCCCTCACATAAATAAACAACAACTACTTGCGAAACCTTACAGCCATACTCATCTCATCCTCCGCAAACAAATCCCAGAAATCTCATAACTCAACCACATGCCACGAACGCAACGCCTTGTCACATTTCAACAACCAACAGTCCACACGAATAAGGGAATTCCCACGAACTAACAAAACACCAAATACAAGCATAGAACGATCCATTTGTGCACACTCGCGGACGCAGGCAGACGCGAAGAAGCCAAAGGGCAAAGCCCATCGAGCCACGGATTCGGTGGCGACTTTAGTAGTCGCCTGGAGGTACCGTTTCGGGAGCAAACAAACGGACTCGAAGAAAAGTAACACGTGGCCACTGTACACTGAGCACCGGCGTGCCCGAAGGGGACTTGCGAGCCACCGCTGTGTGTATAACGCCGACGGTAACAGGCAAGAGGCGCGCCTTATCGAACTGACCTGGGCGCATCCTTCGCGGCTGATCCAAAGCCGAGCATCCCCAGACGGACAACCGAGCTGGTGGTCGTTCCGACACGACGCCGGGGTCTCGGTTAGGTCGGGCGAAGTCCCGAAGCGTTCTCCGTGACGGGGTGGCTTCGAGCCTCGGCGTACCTACTCATCTCGCCGGGAAGGGCGTACCCGCGACCGCGTTGGCCTGTTGGTGACGATGTGCCAGTGTGCATGCACGGCGGTGCGTCTGTCCGACCATGTACGCACATACAGGGGCTGCTGCACGACTGGCTGCCGGAATTACCTATCTCCCCCTGACCGTAGCCATGCTACCCGTGGAATCACGGGTCGTTTTTCAACACGCTCCTGCTTGCCACGGGGACGGCGGGTGGGTTTGCCACCCGGGTGTGTGGGCGACGCCTAACACACGTACAGAACTTCCTAAACGGCCGCGAGTCGGCGTAGCTATGACGTCTGCGGAGCGGTAGCAAGGGCACCGATCCTCTCTTGTTTTTGGAGCGGCTGTTACTTTGGTCAAGTGAATTGTCTAGATTGTTTAAACTGTTAATTGGGATGCTTCTCGATTCAGGAGCATCCTCCAATGAATTACATATGCACAGACACTGGATCTCGAATTCTGTTGAAAGGGAACGTGTGTACCACTTAAATCCCTTACCTGCGTGTGCAAAAGAAAATTTTGAACGCTTCCTAAAGAGGCTTCTTAATAAGTCCTAGCGATTTCTATAGGGAACAGTCAACCCTCAAGTCTCGGGAATATATATTCCAATTTACAGGACATATCGTACCCCATCGGCAACGTAAGGTGCCATTAATTGAGCCTACAAGCGATCGAGAAATTTTTACGACATAATCGTCGCCTAATACACTGCCACCGAAAAGATTATGAAAACTGATAGACAGTGGTATTTTAATCAGCCAGTTGACAGGTTTCCGCAAACAAGCCCTAGGATGAGGTTGTAACCATCGCTACGTGGAGGTTTAGTCAGGCTATCGCGCGATGTACACCACTTCTTCGGTGTGGCTGCTGGTACGTTGACCTCGAAGAGTGGGGTGGTTTAGATGAAGAGGGGTCAGAGGAAGGTGACAGGGTGGGGAATTCCAACGGGCGACTAGACGGCCCGGGGACTTGCTGGCCGAGTGGCTGACTCGACTATAGTGGGGTAGTGCTAGTTAGCCACGGGAAATGCGGGGGCGGCTCCGGAGGCCACGTTGTCAGACGAGCGTTACCACCGTGTCATTGGTCGACTCCACCCCTGAGTCGGCACAGGGGTGCAGCTCTATGTAGCAAGGGGTGATGGGCGTTCCCAGCACGCCCATTCGACGACGGAAGAGTGCCAGGATCACAACGACCAACCGCTGCCTGGAGATTAGACCGACGTCGTAGGTGGCTGCTGGGGGTGCGATTCCATTTGTCGATGTGGTGTTACGTCGTCGTTTCTGCCCGTCTGGAAGCTCTGTGGGTGGGGAGGGCTAGAAATCGACATGGTGGTGCGAGTTGCGGTTTCAGCGAGAAAGAAGGGATGGTAAATGTTAATGCAAAGACACTCGATGCACGACAGCCCCCGCCAAACCCTTGAACATTTCACTCTGATTCGAGGAACTTCCGTCGAGCTTCTGATATAAATGTCTTTATTCCTTGCCGTTTTACAAGTGGTCTGTAGATTGTCTGGCGCTTTCACGACTAATCTGATGGATGTTTCGGTAATAAAATGTATAAAATCTCTGTAAAAATCTCAGCTAAATGATAAGTATTAATTACAGTATGTTTATCGTGTCTTTTATAATCTAATTCCTCTCTGTGTTACATAGATCTGATTTAAAATAATAATTAATTTGAAATACATGTATTTGGTAAATGCATTGATTTTTTACTTCATTTATTAAAATTAATAGTCTTCGTCATACGTAATATTGGTACAGATTTAGAACTTGCCGATAAATCTAAACATTTCAAAATATTTTTTATATTACTTATCTATTCAAGTAATCATCACAGAATAGTTTATCATTTTCATCCCTTACGAAAACTAGATAGTCCTTTTATGCGTTATCGTTATATGGTAAAGACTTCGTCTAAATGTACCTACAGTTGATAATATTTTACCAGTGTTGCCACAGGCGAGGTATACGATTACCTATACTGAATTTCACTTAAATGGTAAAACGCGAAAATGGTAAAATGGCCCGCGGGACCTTTAAATGATAGATCTATTTTATATCCAGCGTATATTTAGCGTAATTATAGATTATACTAAGAAATTAGTAGAAGTTCAACTTCGAAACTTTCCATATTATTTTCAAACTTTCTGCAGTAATTTATCATTGCATGATACAGAAATAGCGTTTTGAGTTCTGTTTCACTGTTGTTACGTAACCAAAATTTCGTCACCGTAAAATTAGATAATTCAACGATGTGGCCTAGAAAACTGAGTTCAGGCGCGTTTCTATGTATCGTATAGTTCAACGAGAAAAATTTCTACTCGAGAAATTTAATATATTCTTTCAATAACAGACTATTATGCATGCCATATCGTTCAGTGCTAAAGAAAGCAAATTTAAATAGAAGATGTAGAAAAGTTTTTTCGTAAAGCATTTCCTACTTTCCACTTTTTATAGCGATTCCAAAAAATTACAGATTATCGTCAGTGCGTAAAGTAAATATTACTGTTTCTGCATAATGATTCGAGAGAATACTAAGGCCGGTATTCATAGTCGCTACTTACTCTTAAACAAATGCTTAAGCATGCGGCATTCTCTACTAACCTAGTAGCTAGTAAAGGATGCCGAATGCTTAAGCAAATGTTTAAGAATAAGTAGCGACTATTACCGTCCAAAGAGGCATTGGAAAGATTATTATGCGTAGTTCTTAGACCTCCGTCGTGCACATGAGAATCCAATCTTAATGGAGTTCTTTTGTCAATGGCTGAGACCACGGGGCAGACAGAATCTAAACTTACGATGCGATTGCTTTCGATTATTCCAAAACATTAAATAAAATACCCTTTTATTTTATTAATTGTTGTTTGATAAGCTAAGTAAGTTGAGTAATTTATGCGTTGCCCCTAAGGAAACCTCGGCGAACTTTATCGGCACATGTGAATTATCGTATCGTGCGACATCGTCGTTCTAACCATCTACAATTCTACAAATGTAATGTTACAGTTTGACAACAATGCTACAATTTAATACAACTATTTGTACTATAACCGCTCGCTTCACGCCGCGATTATATTGGCGGTTTACTGCGTTATTTGCGACAAGTTCAACGCAACCAGTTGCAAATGAAACCGTCGACACCGCTGCTAAGGTAAAGTTTCTCGATGCACACCTACGACACTGCGCGATCTCTTAGAATTATCAACAGTCTTTCGCTCTGCTAACAACTAAATTCATTTATTCAAGCGGAATCAGCGGCTATCGACGGTCGTATCGATGAACGAGGAGCAGCGTGCCAAGTTCAACGAACTAAAAACGACAGTAACCAGATCCATAAAAGTAGAGTCGTTCATTGCTTCTAAAATTCAGAACGCGCAGAATGTGCACGACCTCTTGAATCTTATAAAGATGCCCTATTTATCTCAGAAAGATATTTTGAACGTCATGGGTACCATCATAGATTGGATACAGAAAAGCAACACCAATATATCAAGTATTCGGAACGATAAACAGTTTATATGTCTCCAAGAGCAAGTTATAGAAAGTAGAAAGGCAAAACCTGTGGAAAGTTACGCTGCGGCGGAAGATACAGATTTCTCTCAATACATCGATCTTTCTACCTCCATGATGATCCAGGTAGGAGATCGAAACGATATTCTCTAATTATCCTTGCGCAGATTATTTATGTCCTGTTTCAACGTAGGAGGTGTCTAAATTGAGAACGGAGAAGAATAGAAACGTGAAATTAATAAGGTTCTTGTTCGACAATATCATCAAGTACAATGAGATGCTGAATATTGGGCAGTGTTCGAATCTAGTGTACAGTATGTGCGCTTTAAGTTACCCTGACAAAGTAAGATCGAAACGATGTTCGCGGTTTGAGTGAAAGTTAAGCGGCGAACTAGCTGGAATAGGAATTAAATTATGTTACAGAGGCTACTCGACAAGATTTCTATGGACGCCAAAGCAGCCGTTACGAAGGTGCAAAACACCTCGCTGGTTTCTATAGTAAAGTCTATGGCGATGCTCAGGTACAAAAACGAGGCGTTCTTAAGCCACATAACCGATCGTATTGTTAATTCTAAGAATCTACTTGGACAGAAATATATTACGAATATCTTGCAATCGTTTGCGTTATTAGGGTATGAATCTGAAGCAACGAGAACGATTATCGAGGTATGTAAGTAGAGTATCCATTATCAATGTTCCAATGGAACGACGATTTCGAGTATGAGATTTCTATTAATTCGATCATCCACGTAACTTCCGTAAAGGAAACTTGACGCACAGCGAATTTCTATATTTTTGTAATTAGAGATATTTGCCGGAATTACCCCAAAGTAAATTTGGAACCGAGGATTGGTTAAATTTTGTCTGGGCCCTAGCCATATTAAAGACTGTACAGCCACGTCATCTCGAGTCTGTATTGAACGATAAATTTATTACAGAAATTATGTCTACAGGTTAGTGTTTTACCGTACGCGACAAAATATTAATCATTATACTGGTAATAAGCTCGATCTTCAACTTTTACCGCAGATGTGGAGAAGAATGCGCCGAAACAATTGAAATTATTAAATCTCAACGGCGTCGCGCGGCATATCAAGAGTTACAGTGGCAAGCTACGATGAATTTACATTTAGAATACTGAAAACGGAGAATTTCTATGTAATCTAATAAAGTATTATTTTTAGGTCCGTTACTTAATGGCTCGAAGGTGTCATACATAGTGAATCCACCGACAAAACAGAAGGAATTATATACAAACACGCTTCGAGATACATTAAAAGTCATGTTGCCTGAAAATTCGTTTAAAATGAATTTGAATACAAATATGGGCTTCCTGATGGGTGTGTAGAAGAAAGTTTAACAGTAGATTGTATCGTAAAAAGTGTATAACAATTTTGTAATATTTCAGATGCTGAGTGCTGCATAGATTCTAATTTCAAAGCTATCAACACAAGTACAGCTGAAAATAAATATTCAAAGAAGTAAGTGCGAGAAGTGAATCTGAGCAGATATTGTTTTATAGTAATTACATATTCCATCGAAGTTTAATATCGCGAAACAAATGAATCGCATAATTACATTTCAGGGTAGCCATTATGTTGAACGATTATAGCAGCTTCTGTCTAGAAAGCAACGAATTCGATGGGATACATAAATTATATGACAAATTATTAAGACACAGTGAATACCGTGTGTTAAATATCTCTTACAAACACTTCGGTATAGAGGATAAAATTCTTAAACGTATGGACGTTTTAAAACGCCGTATGCAGTCACTGAAATGAACATGATTTAGTATTATGTAATATTTGATAATTAAATAAACAAAAAATGTACACAGTGTAATTATATCCACGGCTCGTATTTATCGTAATGTATCGATTGCAGTAAGATGTTTATATTTATTTAATTTTAACGATCGTGAGATGTGGAAACTAAAGAATTTTAATGTAACGTAGTGGGTTAGTGATAATATTAAAGCATAATCAATGTCAAAATCGGCGATTTTTGCAATCGTATAATGTCTGCTGTTGAAATAAACTGTTATATATCTTTAGTTAGAACCGTCATTAAATATCTGTGATTTGTAATCGATAGATTGTATTTTTACCCGACTGCGGCACGCAAAGGAGGGTATTGTTTATCAGGCTATGTTTGTATGTCCACGTTACGCTCTAGAGCCTGTACGGATACACCGATTTGGACAAATTAGGTGTCTTTAGAATTGTCTTGAACTTCCGAATCTCATAGGATATATAATTTTCAAAAAAGTAAAAAATAAATTTAAAAATCCCGACTGCTTAAAAAGCGAACTAAAATGACAAAAATAATAATAAGATGACGATTTAAATTAACTCAATTGGCTGCAGTCGGAGGCCTTAAATCTTTTGATGCAAATGATTTGATGTAATTACATTCGAACATTTATTTCGAAATAGAAAATTACATATTGTCTTAATAAATATTGTGGATAGAAGAGCGTCAAAAGATTTAAGGCCTCCGACTGCAGGCAATTGAGTTAATTTAAATTGTCATCTTATTATTTTTGTCATTTTAGTTCGTTTTTTAAGCAGTCGAGTTTTTTAAATTTTTTTAATTTTTTTACAGATTAATGTTAGTTTCATAAGTCTTTTAAAATTAATTTCTTTCGCGCGTGACGTCATCTTTTACGTTAACGCCATCTGGACAGACGGCAACTAAAACTAACCTTTCACTAATTACACCCATCAAAGTCGAAGGCTGAAGGTGGTTGAAGCGGGCTTTGCATGTTGTGATTTAGGCGGTAGTGTCTAATTTCGTGGTTATTTCATTAAGAAGATTTCTTTTGACAATGGTAAATGTTTATTATTCGTCTTTCTCAGCGCGTGTATGAAACGGTAATAACTGTATTAACACGTCACATCGCGCAGCGTGTATATTAGAAGCGTAATGACAGTGTCTGACCTTTCTTTTTTTCAGATGCAATTTATGTTATTATTCAGTCGCCAAGGAAAGTTGCGTTTACAAAAATGGTATGTGGCCCATCCCGATAAATTAAAGAAGAAAATTACTCGAGAACTGATTACCACGATATTGGCACGAAAGCCGAAGATGTCGAGTTTCTTAGAATGGAAGGATGTTAAAGTAGTCTACAAAAGGTACATTGTAATTGCGTAGTCTTTCATCGTAACGGGTTTTCTATAACTGTCGGTACAGCCTAGAAATTCGAGAATCCGTGTGAAACTGTTTATAAGAAGAGCGTCTGTATATTTATCAAGCATTATTAACAGAGGCTCGTCTTGACTAGTTTTGTTATAAGGTACTTGCATTTAAGCTCCCAATTTTTGTATTCGGTAATACAAAATAATACGAGGCTTTCAGTTTTAAAAAGCTTCAATTCAGTAGCTTAAAAATTATGGAAATTATTATTGTTATATGTACATAGCGAAATGAATAATTTTTCTTGGAAACATAAATCAATATGAAAGTATCTGTGAGTTTTAAATTGTACCACCAGTTATGTTTCCATAAGAAAATTAACATTGCACGTTTTGCAGGTACGCAAGTTTATATTTTTGTTGCGCGATAGAACAGAATGACAATGAATTGCTGACCTTGGAAATTATACACCGTTACGTTGAATTATTGGATAAATATTTTGGAAGCGTGAGTATGAAATTTGACTCGCTCGTTAATAATGAAACGATATAATTAATTTCCATTTCGATATAAAATTCTACTTTGCGATATATATTTTATTTGCAAAGAGAATTTATACCCTGCTTTGCGTGTTTATCTTACGAATACAAATCTCTCGTAAAAGGCGTTAGCGATAGAGAAGTTCGTAATTAAACTCCACGCCTTTTGTTTTACTTTAACGTCGAGACAGTCTCTTTAATACTAATATCAGCTTTAATGTGTTAATAGGTATGCGAGTTAGATATAATATTCAACTTTGAAAAAGCATACTTCATCTTAGATGAACTGTTGGTTGGCGGAGAAATTCAGGAGACTAGCAAAAAGAATGTGTTAAAAGCCATCGCAGCTCAGGATTTACTACAGGAGGTTAGTTATGGGGATGTACCCATTGAGTTGTGACTTGTCCTTTCTAACGACACTATAATTTTTGTTTGTTATTCTGTAGTAATATAGCCGAATCGTTTTAACTTACGTAACGATCGTTCGACCAACCTTCGGTTTTAAGAAGGTCGACGAATGGTCGTTCTAATTGTTTTTACTGGATTTGCATAACGCGTATTAGTCGTACCTAGGAGCTTATTAAAACGATTCGTATTATATATTTAACTTTCAATAGTTGGTGTGTAATATCCTTATCGGAGTAATGAAATTCACATTGGTCGAGAGGTACATATCAGAGATACTACAAACCTCTGTTATAATTTGTATGTGTAGCATGTTTGTAGCCCCCTTTATTCCAGGTAGAATAATGTGGTGTTATAGATACACAAAGAAATCTCTATTATACTCAGTGGTTTTATTAAGCTTAATTCAGAATCGAATGTATTATTACGTGTATAGGTTTATACAAAAGTATTTTATATATTAACAAGTTTAAAGACACGCGAAGATAAAGATGCATGTAAATGACTATTTATAGATTTGTGCGAGGGTAGGGAACACTTAAAACCGAACAGATTTATAGCAGTAGTTGGCAAGGTACTTAAACCGAGAATTTTTGATTGAATATATTTATTATTACAAAGATATGATAGATCGAACGTTAATGTAAGAGCTGCCGCCACATTATTTTAGTGCCTGGCGAAAATGGGTCGTAACGACACTTTGATGTCCATTAACAATGTGTAATATCTAAATTGCATGATGGAATGTATCTCTTTTAAGTTGAAATTTTTTATAGTTAACGTGTTATCGTATCCTTTTACACAATACAATATTTTTCAGTCCTTTGTTTCATGTCCTGTATGTATATATTACGTACCTTTGTATTTTGGAAATATTTTCGTCCTTTTGTGCAATTTTGTTCCAAGGGATTTTTAAATTATCATCTAACGCGTGACGAACGTGTTGATCGTTTTTTTTTTTTAATGCTTGGTTTAAATGTCTGTAGTATAAATCCTATTATAGATATAAATAACACGTATATACAGTGGTTAGTAATACTTTCTGTTATTACTAATCATCGATATATTTGTCATTTCTCTTTTAACGAAAGTAGAACGTGAAACTGTATTATTAATGTGTAATTGTATAAAACACGTTGTGTTGTCCAGGCAGCATGAGAAGTATCTGCTCATTCTTTTCAGTGATATTAAGTGAAATGTCTACTCAAACAGGCAAACGTAGATGTAAATCAGTGTTTGAAAATACCGTGAAGTGTTATTCTTTTTTTCTCGTAGCTAATGCTGTGTGCATAGGACGCTTATATGCTTATTATTTAATTTAATGTGAGTGGGCTTACATGTGTTGTGAACCTCGATTTTATAATGTACGCAACAGCATATCTATAGTGACAAACTTAAATCTGCGAAAGAAGAAAAAAAACTGTTGCCATATTACATTCATGCCGAACATTATGATACGCGATCGTGTGTTCGGTATTGTGATCTGCGTCACGAACATAACGACAATACGAGTATACTTCCATTTTGAAAGTTCCTTTATAATTTAAATGATTAGTCAAATTAATTATGCCATGTGATTAGATAGTAATTAGTTATTCCTATAAAGATAAGTTCTTGTGATGCGAGTAGGCAACATTTTATATTTATTAAAAGGGTAGAGAACTTTAGAATTATTTAAATAAAATTAATACATAATATTGCTAGCGAAATGTCAATTGGAGAATTACTTTTGGAAATGGAGCGTGCATACTGAAAGTACATGCCTCGCTCCGTTAGAAGCACGAACACAAACAATTACAGAACCGTTAGAGAATATATTTTTACTTCAGCAAATAGGATAACATGTTCTACTTATCGATAATAATTTATATGAATCTTGCATGCACTTAGTGGTTTATTAAACGAATTACAAAGATCGTTTATATTTCGGGTTTTACACAAATATCGGAATTTTAACATCTCTTCAAGCGCGCAAAGTTTCAGTTCGATACTCGGTAATGTAAAGTTAATTATATATACCATGCAAATAAGCGTGTAGACTCACTCTCGCTGCTCAGATTGCTGCTGTTTCGAACAATTGCATTTCATTATTTTAAATATTTTCCAATTTACTGCGCTCTGTACACAGAATTGAACGAGTAGAAGTAAATAAGAATTTCTTTCGATTTATTTCACTATAATATATTTCTTAGAACATAGACAAAAGTTTTACTCTTATAGAAGAGAAATAAAAAATATAATATGTATTCAATGTGCCGTCCACAAATTTAATCAGCTCGGTCTTTTATAACAGCCACGAGATTACAGTAAACATTTAGAAATTTCTACACGAAAATAAAAGTGTTAAAAAATTATATTTCGAGAAACAGTGGGGAAAATATAGTGTTGAATGTTTGTGGAAAATATATCGAAATTTGTATACATAATATGTACTAAATTCACATTTTCCGCAGCATTTAGATAGGCTAATAGAAGAAATCTTGAAATCTAGTCCCTAACGATGTTTAAACGTACACATTTTTATGAGAACAGTGGAATAATAACTTTTTATCTTGGAAACGTTGAATCTATTCTGTTTATTTTATTAATATAATTGCTATACGATTGCCACACTCTGTGGCAGTTGTATTAGAGAGATATAATACTATGGAAATGCTGTTGTTTATAAGTAGTTGTTGAAATGTATGTATATATTTTCAAGTTACAATAAACATTAATCGCTGTCGATTACGCCTACGACATAATTTTATGTTACTGTTTGTGATCCACTCAATACTTTGGAGCAACATTTATAAATAAGTTCCTATGATTCGAAAGTATGCTTGTGTGTGTTGTTACTTTCGACGCAGAATTCAGTTGCATGGAAGCAATATTTTTATAAACTTAGATGGAGCATTTACATGTCTAATTCTCGTAAGACACCATTTATCGCAAGGATAACATGCCAGACAATGAATAATCTAGTTCACAGGTGATTTTAAAGCGAAGCGAAGGTTTCTTAGTCACGTTTTGTTAGGTCATGAATACACGTTATTATATATCAGTTTTACTTAAGCGATGTTCAGTATTTATTGGAGCATCCTCTACTATTTTGTGACTACTTATTCCAGAAGTACACTTAGAGAATAAATTATATATTACATTTATGTTAAATTGTTACCCTGTACAGTGTATTTTTAATTAGCCAATACAATTACGCTTGCTATGCAATACAAATGTTACACGTTGCGTTTTGTACGTTTGATTTCGTTTAAGTGTTAGTTGAAACAGGATAACAAGCCTATCTTACAGAATAAAATTCTGAATCCATGAAATGTGACGATCTATTTGGTACAGTAAAATTGAATAAAATTCAGCTCATCATTATTGTCCCGTAACTAAGGACACGCGGAGAAATACACTAAAGATTAGTTAGAATATTTGTTTGTTTGTGGAAGGATGAAGCTGTGGAAGGTGCCCTGCGGGAGATAGGGCTTTTGTAGGTGCTGCGTTCTTGCATGCCCTTCATGGCCAATCTGACAGCCCACACGAATCAAGACCCGGAGCAGGCTCACCCGCTGCATGATGCCATCATACATCTCTACTTTTTCTATAGTTATCGAGCATCAATTTTTTTACTTGTCATTGACGGCCCTTAAAAATCTAGTATACAAACTTTAGTATATTTTTATATAGGCGATTGCTATGATACATATATATAAAGAGAGTAATATATATGCATAAATATATGTGTATTAGCTCGTAGAAAATTCTTTCCGCAACATAATTGCTTCTCATTTTATCATTCAGCAGTATAATAGCTACAGAATAGATTAGACCCGTACTATGGCAATAAACTTTCACGTATTTAAAAAAAAAAGCATCATTATTTACGTGTGGATAGAATGCACAGAAATATTCAAATAGCGTTTACACATAGCAGATTCGGCTACCTGCACTAGTGCGCGCTGAGTGCGAGTTTTCTCGCTTCCAATTGGCGAAAAGTCGCACTCGGTGCGTACCAGTGCGACCGTCCGAATTCGCTAATAGTCTCCTATTGCATAAGAGATATCCTCCCTTTATATTTTGTATAGTTCTCTTCGTATTTCTGTACTCGAAAGTATTTATTTTAGTATTTAATTAGAGA
Source organism: Andrena hattorfiana (assembly GCA_944738655.2). Taxonomy (NCBI): domain Eukaryota; kingdom Metazoa; phylum Arthropoda; class Insecta; order Hymenoptera; family Andrenidae; genus Andrena; species Andrena hattorfiana. The sequence continues at coordinate 2,611,787 of OX122894.2, forward strand.
TGAACATTTCGAAGGTATCACTTTTGTATCTGTATATGTGTATATACATAAGCGGTGTCAATTTTTAATGTTATGATTCTAACACAGTTAACAATATCTGTAATAAATGTATACAAAGGAATTTCTTTGCATAATTGTACGCAGAATTGTGTATCACCTTCTCCATGTAATTAACTCGGTACGTGCGACCACATCTACCGTGCCTCCCATTTCAGGTTTTAATACGATACTTTTACAACCGTCTCTGGCTAAAGTAAAACCGCCACTAGAACACTTGTTCGTTCCGCTGTTCGTTAGGAAGGTATCGAAGTCGATTCAAGTTTACAATATGTGTACACCCATTTAATTATAAGCGCAAAGACATTCTGTACGTAGCATGCCACACAGACATTACATTGATCGATGCTTAAGCATTAAAAAAAAAACCAGGCGATAAATGAACATGTGCTTTCTGCAGCTTTGTGTATCCATACAAGTATATCTGAATTATATGAAAAGGGTTCAGTTCATCATTTGAAGCTGCATCGAGGAGATTACTTAATTACGAAGTAGGTACGTGTACACTTATATATTTTCATTACTGTATACTTGCATTATATGATAAACTGCAGCATCAAAGAAATTGATCCCTCTTCATATATACATAGATGTGTTGCGTTACGTAAATTCTGGTTTTGACGTTGTCACCTGTGTGTTTTAGGAAGAAACTCCGCAGGGATTCTTCGAGGACCACGGTCTGGGATAATGTTTCCTAGACAATTTATCCAGCTTTATACCAGCGTCTATCTTTACGTCGCTACTCCAACATTCCAATTACCGTAAGCCGCATTGAGTATAATTAACAGTACAGTGCTGCAGAGATCTTAATAAGTGAGAATTAGGTTTCTTAACTAAATCACACAAATAAATAATTATAGTTACATTCTAAAACACCAATATGCAGATGTAGGTAAATTGCTTCTCTATATTGTTGAAATAATTGCGGTACTATGTTACATATATATATATATATATATACACTTGTTTTTCCGTAATGATGAATTGTTTAACCCTCTATACGTATTACTTGTATTTCTAAAGTTGCACTGAGTTTATTGTTAATGGATATAGTTTGGTAGTTTTATGAGGAATATGCGATTCTGCTGTGTTATATATTATGTTTAAAGAAAGACTTGCATAGCAATAATGACTGAATATTGTTGTTCGAAACTTAAAAATTTGAAAGGTTTATTCTTTTGAAATATATACGAATAACAGCGGAGTTACTGGCTTTCACATTTTAAAAGCTACATATTTACAAGTAGTTAAAACACAAACAGTGCTTTCATATATTTCTGTAATAAAAACTATAGTGTTATAGTGCAATATGGTTAAAGAATATCGACTTTTATTTAGAAAACGAGTAGAAGTATATGCTCTGAAATTACATTTGTTCAAGAATCTAATTGAAGTTGATACATAGATAGGGATTGTAAATCGGTAAATCGATTTGAAGTTTTTTTTTCACTGATAACGTAGTAGATATCGACGGAATTAAAAAACACATGTATGCGCTACATTGCTACATATAATTTATCGAATTACCGGTAAATTTGGCTATGTTATTTACCGGTAAATCGCGAGAAATACCTTAAAATTTTTACCAGTAATTCGCCAAGTTTACCGGTAATTCGATAAATTATGTATAGCAATGTAGCGCATATATGCGTTTATTAATTCCGTCGCTATCTACTACGTTATCAGTGAAAAAAAAATCCCTATACATAGAGGGTTAAATAATGAACGTTCAACAATATTGTCACTATTACATATATATCCATCGAGGTGCTTATCAGATTTCTCACTTACATCTAATCACTTTGTTCTAGCAAACTACTACACATAAGTATTACGAAATTTACCGTGCATTAGTAATCTTAAATCGGTAGTTATATTTTTGCATTTTACGTATAAATGACTTTAGCAATCCTAAGTGTACCACTCAGAAGCAGCTCTATCGTTCAGGTACAGATAAAATTTTAAAAAATAAAAGTTTCATGTTCCTCAGGTAGCGATGCATTGCGGGAACAGTTGACATATTAATACACTAGTTAGAGTTTGAATAGTTCGTTTTATATATCTATTGCAATCGCGAGCAACTTATTATTAGAATATTCAATTGTAATAGAGAAGGAGCCGCTGCTAAGGATGAAAATTCTTTTTTAAAAGATTTCTAGTTAGACGCTCAATTCCATTCTCTTGCAATTAAGTATTACATACAGACAGAGCAATCGAAGTTTCTACGTAGTTACAGGTTTACAAGATAGTTACAGTTTTATAGCTAAGACAGAGTTTTACGAATCCCTTTGAAACTACACTAATAATTCCAATTCTCGCAGAACAAATGATATTACTAGCCACCATTCACTTACTTCTATGTATTGCAATAATCTCAATATCAGTCTGCGATTATACATCCCGATAACTGAGCGGTGGTCGATTATTGACGAAAGGTAATGGAAATTTCTGTTGAAGTAATTAATCTGTGCTCGATTCCATCGCTCATATTATTGTTACGTATTACCTCCGAAAACGCAAGACAACGGTTTGGTTTGAAAGAGAAGACGTAACAGTATCGCTAATATTATAGGAACGTCACGTAAACTATCGAATTTAAATATATAATTTACTCATGACAAATAAGTGGAGATACCTAAATGCTCAAACAATAAATGCGAAAGGTTCGACAAGCTAACAAAAATCAATAAAAGTCAACAGCTTCTTCGTAAGTTCAGTATTTATAAAAAACTGAAAACCACTTTTAATAATCGAAAGAAACATTTCATTATTCTACTTTTGCGTTCCCTCTTTCAAATCAAAGGGCTTTTGTACGAACACTTTCGTGTATCTTTAACTAGTTGACCATAAGAAAACAGAAAACATTCCCAGTAAAAGGGAGCGGCGTAAGTCAGCCCCACGTCACATGCAAACGTTAATATATAAAGCGAGCGAAGCACAGTTGTCCGAATGATTCGACTTGGGCCGTTCTTATTGTTAGTAGCTTGCGGCGAAAATGTTCCGTTTCCTGTGTCTCATACATGTACTGTGGAGATGGCCGTCGACGATATCGATTACGCTAAAATATGCCCACAAATAATTCGGTGCAGCTCGTTACGAAAATATCCATGTTCCTGTTAATTATCGTTGTCATAGACGGAGTAGTTTCGCGGTGCTCTGTCGCGTTCATCATTCCTATACGTCTGACGAAACGACGAGGAGATCGATATTAGAAGAAATTCACCCAAGGACAATAAGTTTAAACAATGGTTCGTTGAACGTTCGTTCATAGACGCAAGTGGAACACGAGAAGCACGTGTTATACATATCTGGAGGAATATCTATTCGCTGTCTGCTTGTTTTATAGTTCAATGTAGAAACGTAGACAAGTCGAGCGCGTTATCCACGAAGAGTTGTTGGACAGTTTTGTATTGATTTTTCGGAACCACCACGAAATGGTCATTCTGCAATCTTGCGACGCTTTGAAAAGAGGCTTTCGAACGGTTACTTTCCTTCTAAATCGAACTCGCCAGTTAGCAAATGTTGTTAATCAAACTCGAGCGCGTCTTTGAAGTCTGAGAAAATTTGCAGTATTGTGTAAAGTGTCTGGGCAGTATGTTTAAAAGAATAAGATTGAGAACGAGGGATCGCTCGTTTCTATAGAACCCTTGATACAAACTTCCTCGTTAAAAATTTCGACTAGTAAGGATGTTTAAATAAATTCGACTCCCGGATGAAGCATATCGCCCAGACATTTTCAACTTCGTTTTTATTTTGTATTTTTAGCGAGTAAATGCTGACACTGTTTCGCCAAAACGAATGTATAGTTTTAGGTAAACGGAGAAATGGCTATGTTTAGGCGAGGTATCTCGAGTAATTCCGTTTGAATAATTAATAAACGATGGTGCACGTGAAACACGAATATTCCGCATTACTTTCCGTGCTTCGAGTACTTACTTTTGTATACCTATATATATATTTTAGATACTTATCGCGCGTGGCGTTCGTCAGATTCTCGTTAGCTTTAACGTTCACACACTGAAATGACTATCGCGCGGTCCTTTCGTGCAATCAAAATTAGCGATTAAGTGCGCGAATTTGTTAGGATGCCTGTGGTGTATTAAACGAAATTAACGAACGACGACAGCCGGTGTTAAGCACATGAATATGTATCACGATAGTTATATGAATGTTGTATTGAAAAGACGATGCTTTGTGCTCCGTCCATAATAAACCATATAATGTAAAACACCCCTTGCTGTATTTTTCGATTCTACAGATATTCTTCAGCAGGGGGTGAAGTTTCGTTGCGTTGCTGCCCTTCAAAGTAAGTACAATTTTAATTCATCCCTATGTTTATGTTGTGTAGCACTCGCGTAGATTTTAACCACACGAATGTTACTTTTCTAGCCGAGGGCGCGGATATCTGAGAAACACCACTAGCGTGCAAGTAGTATAGCTGTATACTGTAGTCTACGAAGCGCCCGAAAGAATTAATAAAATTGTGGTATAACATTTTTCGGTACAGAGCTTAGCTTTCGAAAATAATGAATTTTAAAGTCCGTAAAGTGTGTCTTGTCATTAATCATCCTATTTTCAGTTTCTTTGCTTTAAAAAATTGAAGCTTAATGAAATGCGTTGATATTATACTAGAAAGTGATTTAATCTTCCGTGTAGTTACGCTAGAAAAATAGTTTCACCGTAAATTAACATTGTTCACCGATTTCCTCGCGACGCATTTTACACTTGAGGGTTGAATTTTTTAGAAAAATGTTCTCTACCCCTTCTGTTAAGAAAAGTTTATGCTCGACGGCGCAGTGTCCTGTATATTTCATACGCTAAGTTGCTGTATGGACGTGCATTAAACCATTGAATGAGAATAACGAGCGCAGCGCGAGCATGCGAATGCATTTCCCTCGGCCCCTTCCTGCATTGAAAAATCCTATACACCGTCCGCGTCAAGATTTTCATCATAGATGTCTGCGGAACGTATTGTCGAGCACGTATTTCAAGGATTCATGCAACATCGAGCCGATGGCTGACAATAGCGTCGCGAATAACAATGTTTGATTATTTAGAACCGCGAAACGTTAATTCGCTCAAATCGTATTTGGTGGCGAAGACGAAGTGTCAAAACAGTTCCAAGATAGTGCAAATATCAATTCTCCACATCGGTTATTGAAATTTGACGAAACAGTTATTTAAAAAATTTTCTTCCTCCTGAGATTCATATTATATCTGCATATCGCCTGGTTTAAATTACCAGTGCAATCTAAAATCTCTCGAATTTATCTTGCTAATTATTTCTCTCATAACGAGATAGTTACAAACTAATGAAACAGGTACCCACTATACATAATCCCCTTTCTTCATCATTCCCCAAGTCCCCTCATTGATATCGCTACACCAATCAAGCTAAACTCGTTTAAAGAACCCGAAGCATAATATAACAGCCTGAATATTCCAAGCCCCCCCCACCCCAAGTAAATCGATACTTTATTTACCGGCGAGTGCAGCATTACGCATAGAAAAGCCAAAGCGCGTTCTGTCTTGTTTCGTTTTCGAACCTTTCGCCCCGGACCGACAAGCCTACCCGCCGAGCGATTCGCCGCGGAATGGCCGGTGCACGCATGGGGACGTAAACGCGTTGCGCGGGAGGGCCGCTGCGGAGGCGCGTCGATGCGCGAGCAGACAGCAGCGTCGACGGCCCGTCGTCGCTTTGACGTCGCCGAGACGAGTCCGTTGCGTGGAGCGCGCTGACGTTCACTTCGAATCGTCCGCTGTTGCGTTTCCCTCGGGCGTGAGCGGTGTTTCCCAGGGCAGTGGGCACCTCGGTCTAGTGGCGTGCACGGAGAACGGTACACCGAGCGAAGCGGCCGCCACTGCCTTGCCGAGAAGCTGCATCGAGCTACGCGGAGCGGGGTGGAGCGGCGCCCGAACTGGGCTGCGAGACTACGGGAGGTCGCGCGCGCCGTCCCGACGTCGCTGACGGAGGCGATGGTACCGGACGACGATGCCCTAGTGCCCGAGTCTTCTCGCTAGGCGAGGCTCGAGCGAGGATCGAGGATGTGACCGGAGCCGGGATGTACCTGATCAGTGAACACCCCGGAGGCCACCGCTACGATCATTCATCTTGAGCGTTACGAGTCATGCCGCCGGGCGCGATGAAGAGGCTGGAAGAATCGCGTACGCAGTCGATCGCGAAGTTTCGAGTAACTTGACCTGAACCGGATAAGTGACCGTGCTCCCCCCACCCCCTTCCCGCCCCCTACCTAACCCCCCCCCCCCTCCCCGCGCAGTGTCGAGCGCGCGCGAGGGTGTGCTCCGCGGTGAAATCCAGAAGGGAGCGAGGGCAGATAAGATTATCCGGAGGAGGGAAGAGGTGGTAGCTGCGAAGGGAAGAGGAGCAGGAGCGCGGCGGTGCCGAGGGAACCCCGCGAGGACGGGTGCTCCCTCGTGTAAGCCCCCCAGCTGTCCGGCGTGCGCGATTCCGGCACTGCACGTCGCTGGTGACGAAGGGCTGATGTCAGTGCGGCCACTCGGCGCCCGCTCCGTGGCTCGGATGCGCGAACGCGACACCCGCATCGTCGTCGTACCGCGAGTGAAGCTCCCGGCGGAGGCGGAGGCGGCAGTATCAGCGGCCGACGACGGCGATGGTCAGCCGCGGGCGGCACACTGGTGACTGCTGACTTGTGCGCTGGATTTCACGATTAAAACGCGACATCTTGGCCTCGCTAACGGTGCCGTGGCTGGCTTGGTCGGTCGGTCCTGGGGGCGCACAGCTTTCGGGAATAATGCGCGTTAGGCACGTCACGCGGCGACGAGGACGACGGCACGACGCGAGGGACCCGAGCAGCCAGCCGCCGGTGCAGCTGCAGCTACGCAATTATGTGCGCGTACGGTTTCGAGATCACGTAGTGGCTGCCGTGTTGTAATTATGCTGTCATCGACGCGCGGCGCGCCCTGCGTAGCTTCACGGTGAGAATCTGGCGTGAGCGGTGCCGCGGTGGAACGGGGAACATGGCGTCGGTCTCGGCTGAGACTCCAGCCAGCCATGGGCACAGCTTCAGCAAGAAGACGTTCCACAAGCCGACGTACTGCCATAGCTGCACGGACATGCTATGGGGCCTCATACAGCAGGGGTACATCTGCGAAGGTAGGTGCCCACCCAACCCCCCGTTGCAAGCACCCTTCGCTCCTCATTCTCTCTCTCTCTCTCTCTCTCTCTCTCTCTCTCTCTCTCTCATGGTGTTCCGAAATCCCGAATGCGTGCGGAGCATTCGGCCGAGGATACATCACGAAGTATGGTGGAGCGGAATTGCAAAGCTTTGGTGCAACTCTAGCGGAAAGGGGCAACGTTTTCGATGGTCGCACCGCGAGTTTGGTGGTCGGTCGGGTTCACTCGAGACCTGCGCATCGATCCCCGTATTCTGCAAACGATCCAGCTAGCCGGGTCCTGTAGGAGCGCGTCCAGCAATTTCTTTTTGGAGGTCAGGTTCATGGAGACGTTTTGGAAATGGTCGGAGGCGAGCGGCCGTGGGAGGGTGGTTTTAGGGGGTTGATGGAAGCCGACGCCAGTCCCTGACCAGCCTCAGAATCGGGTGGGGAGGGGGCTAGTTTTTTACGGAAAAACCGCAAGGCGGTGGGCTGATCGATATGAGCGCGTTCGGTAACGAAATCGAATACGCGCCGCGTTGCCGCCGGTGTGCGCTCGTCCCGCCTTTTCACGGGCTCCGGAACCTTGGTCGGCGTGCGAAGTCGGTGCTGGCGGACCTCCAGGAATGATGAATGGCAACTGCCCATTCACCGTGTGGCCGACGGTGGCACGTTCGCGCAGAGGCCGCCAACTGGCTGATTTCTTTCGATTCTCTCGCAATAGACTCGCTGTCTGCGGCCGCCGCTCGAAAACATTCCAATGGGGGTCTCGCGGAGGATCGAGAATCGGGGCGACGGGAATTCGAGGGATTGAATCGACGAAGGGGGTGGGACGTTTCCCGCGGACTTGGCGCCAACTCGTCTCGGAGCTCGTCGTTTCTACGTTGCGTGCAGCCGCACTTTACATGCACGCGATCGGCCCTCGCATATGCTCGCTTTCTTCGCGGGCATGGCACCGAAGAATTAGGTCATCCGGAATGATCGAAAGATACCTTCCCTGGAGGCTCCAACTATTCGTCCGTTCCGCGTCCAGATATTCGTTAATTGCCTCCGGCTAAATCAATTGTAATTCAAAGCTGTAGCTTCTCCGCAATCGGTTGAAAAGCCCACCCTGCACCCTCCGCGACTGCATCCCTTGGACTTCCCCCGACAAGCAAACCCCGTTGTCACTTGCTCGTCTACGAGGCTTCTCGCTGGTCCGAAACCCACCATCTTTGGAGCCCCGATAACGGAGCGCCACATTTCCCACCCCCGTCGCGATTTGCGCACGCTCGCTTGCTCGAGTGTTTACCCCCTTGCAGCCACGGTGGCCGAAGCGAATGGGAAGAAGACAATACCTAGAGGGAAGCATATCGGGGTCTACTCGTTGTCAGCCCACACTCCTGCACCCCCTAGGCCTCCCCCAACCCCCTCCGCCTTACCTGTTGGTCGTTCTCGAGGCATCGCGTTCAACGGCGTCCAAAGGGTTCTCCCTTTCGGGGGCGACGGGGCCTGCAGGAATTCCAGCAGGCTCAACAGTTGTGGAGAATCGAGCTGGCGACATATAGGAGCGGGCTCGAGGCGAGGGCGCGCGCATCGAGCCTTTTCACAAGCATTGATCGCAGGGCGAGGGGAGGGTGGCCGTTGTGGGATGGCTTGCTAGACTCCGGCGGAAGGGGTGAGAGGGTTAGCTTGGTGACACCGCGGTGGGGGGAAAGGGAGAGGGGACAAAGAGCCCTGGGTTGAGGAGAAGAGGCCGTAAAGGATAAGCATCCGCGAACGCTTTGGAACTTTGTATCGTTTAATCGAACGATCGGGCCCGATTGCCCGGGAATTTCGAGTTTCGGCGACCCGGGAGGGAGACTCCGCGGCGCGGCGATGCGCCCTTTAAATTAGGGATTGATCCGCTCCGACGGCGCGACGCGATTAATTCGTCGAGACGGTGTTTCGTTTTACACACTGACAGTTCCGCCTTTAATTGGGTCGAGGGGATAAACTTTCTGCTACGCCAGAAGAGAAGCGTGTAGGTGTTCTTTAAAGGCAACGTCTCCGAGCTCCCCGGACGGAGGAGCGGGTCTCTAATTTCGAGGAGTATTTCCAGGCGCAAGGTGTTCCTCGCGATACATCCGCGGGGCTTTCAAGGAAGAAACGTCGCCGGATAAAACGCGGGGACGGGGATGAGCGTATGAGGCGTTCGTCGGTGCGACGTGTTTTGTATGGGAATGAAACGCTCGCTCGAAATTTGTCCCAATTTACCAAAATACATCGTTATTCTTGGCACACCCCGTAGACTGATGCGGCGATTCTCCGCTGCTGCAATGGTGGTCGCTCAAAGACAAAACCCGATTCAAATTGGCCAGAAATATCGCTTTTAAAGCGAACACAGCCGCCTGTAAAGCGTTTAGAACCGTCGATCTGGAATATCTAGAACACGCAGGCATATCGACGCCGTTGCTGTTCAATACGCGCACTGCCAACGAGCTTTTTCATTCCTAGAATACACGTGTACATCGAACGAGGCTGTTCCGCGGAAAATCCAGCCGGGTTCTCCGTGGCAGTCTGTGATACGCTTTCGTTTCGCGTTGTTTCCTTAGATTTCGCTTCTTTATTTGCGTCGAGACACGCTCGGAGATCATGGCCACTCGAGGAGATGGCCAGCCGCAGCCTCCTGGTAAACCTACAAACCGAATCGTTAAGAACCAGTGCGTTGGAACTGGACTGCGACGAATATTCGGAATACTTCTAAGTCGGATATCTTAATTTTAGCTTTCGCTGGGATTTTGTGGGACGATCGATTCGTGACGATGGCTCTACGGACCTGGATAGATCTCTAGATCACTTGGGAAGAAATATGGCAGACACTTCTCTGTCCCCCATCATCTTATATTTTTTTAAAGTGATTAATTAGAAGAAAAACGAGTATTTTTTTAAACTCTGAGCGAGATAGTGGATCAGGATAGAGCAGTGTTTAATTTCTTCTTCTTCTTCTTCTCCTTCTTTTTAAGCTGCTGTATGTAAGGGCACTCGCCGGAACATTCGTTTATTTTCCATGCCTTTTGTTCAGAAATATGTGTACATATCGTCAGACGAAGTTCGAGAATTTCGAGCAAGGTCGTTCAACTTATTAATAGTCGTTCACCTCGTGGGCGTCCAAAAAGAAATTTATGAAGAAAACTTATGAAGAAGAAAACCGTTGGAATAGCAGAACGCGTCTTCAAGGCTGGAATTATTTTTAGCAACCCGGAAATAAAGTGTAGGAGGTGCGGGACGTGTGTCGCTCTTTACCTGTTTCGATAATTGCTGAAATTGACGACGCTGTCGTTAGAATCGGAATGCGTGAGCAGAATTACCGTCGAATGCTCCGTCCATTGCAATTTTTGAATAATTAAAGCGTTGCCGACTGGGGACATTTTGGATTTAGAGGAGACTCATAAGTCGAATTTCTGTCACAGTCGAGCCTCGAGATTTTTCAAGAGAACCACCTTTTTAGTAAAAATGTAAATTCAATAGGAAGTGTATAATAGAATAATATAGCGGAAGATGGAATTTAAAGAACTTCGCTAATTTATTTTATACGTTCCTGAATGATTTCTTCGTTAAATTGTTATATTAGTTAAGGGGTCATGCTCAGCCAGGAGGCCGAAAAAAGGGTGGTCTTTGGAAATTTTTTACTCAAAAGCTATAACACATTTCTCAAAAAATCTTTTTTCCTTTTAAGGATTGTATCTATTACCGTGCATCGTAATTTTTTTATTTAAAAATATTTATCAATAACTAAGTTATTGTCCATCACTCGAAGGTTCTCTCAGAAAAAGGCTTCTGCGGTGACCACTGTTGCTCGAAAGTCGATCATCTAAAATAAAAAATTCAAAAGAATTTACTTACCTATTATATTATATTATCTAGTATTTGAACGAAGGATTTTTTAATCCGATGCTTAGTTTTCTTTTAATTGACAAAAATCAGGCACGATTTATGATAAAAATTGAAACTTTTACTTTAAACATCAGCCATTTTTTCCCAAATCAATATTTCGAAAAATCCTTCGTTCAAATACTAGATAATATAATATAATATAATAAGTAAATTCTTTTGAATTTTTTATTTTAGATGATGGACTTTCGAGCAGCAGTGGTCACCGCAGACGCCTTTTTTGAGAGAACCTTCGAGTGATGGACAATAACTTAGTTATTGATAAATATTTTTAAATAAAAAAATTACGATGCACGGTACTAGATGCAATCCTTAAAAGGAAAAAAGATTTTTTGAGAAATGTGTTATAGCTTCTGAGTAAAAAATTTCCAAAGACCACCCTTTTTTCGGCCTCCTGACTGAGCATGACCCCTTAATACCAAAAATTGGTTGTTACTCGTGTCACGATTGTCACAGTTATCCAGTCATTAACTAGGAAGGGAAGGGCAAAGACCGAAGACCGAGTTGTCAATTATTTCTGTTCCCTCTATTTTGCCCAAGTGTTGCTTTGCGAAAAGTGTTGGTGGCTCGTTATTGTCGAGGAAAGATAACAAACAAATCGTAAACTTCACAATGGAGTACCAGCTCTGAAAGCCACGTTGCAGGAATCAGAATGGCGACCGATGCTGCACTTCCGTTGCAAACTTTGCGACTGACTGTCAAACTGTAACAGATCGCAACTTTTCGACACAAAGAATGAATGCAGGGTGTTAAAACAGGGGCTCGGAATGTTGCACAGCATGTAGTACTGGTTAAATTTAATAAAAAGTGTTTAGTCAACGTAAGTCGAAAAACGAAGCTTATTAAAGTTAGAACTGATATTCGATTTTGGTGATGGGAGTGACTTGATTTCTTTTCTTCGTTGCATACAACGAATAGACAAATCATTAGCTTATGATATTTTTAACTGTTGTTTAATATGCGTAATATTGTTTAATATGATGTTTGAATGTTAGGAAAAAGTTTTTTAAAGGTCCCCTTTCAAATTCCATACAGGTTTCTGGACGTAATTTGCTTGCGCATTCGAGAACTCCTTGTCTGTGCATGGCAGGCATATTCTACTTGTCGAAGCGAGGCAGTCGTGGTCTTTATAATTTATAATACTATCATCAATACTCTAAATAATTTCTCTTTACAATATTATATTATATTTCTATTTCTTCTTTTCTTGCACTTTTCGCGCTGATCTCTTCTGCTTATTATCTCTCTCATCCATTTCGTTCCTTCCCCGGTACATCCTTTACCTTGTCCTTGCCATACTGTTGCAATTTTCTGCTAGATGCTCTAACGTTTCTTTATTTTCCACACACAGACTGCATTCGTTCTCTTCGTCGTTTTTCCAGAATCTGTTTCCTCTCTCCTAATTTCCGCACCTAAACCTTGCTATTAGTTTCTGGTCTCGTCCTTCATATTCATTCGTCAGGTATTTTGGCTTTTCCACGATGTGTAGTTCCCTGTATCTTTGGTTGTACCTGTCTTTTATTATTCTGTCGTATTGTTCCTGACTCTGTTCTCCTATGTCTGCATTTATTAAGATTGTTCCTAACTCTCTTCTTTTTCTCCTTGCTTCCTTTACTTCTTCTATCACCATTCCATATTTAATCAATTATTGTTATTATTATCTGGCGGGGCTCCTGTAATTTATATCTTCTCAATAATGATGAATGGCAAAGTGTTTTGATGCAGCGAAATGTTAAATAAAGCGTGCTATAATACACGTTGATTCAGGTACGCGAAGGAAAAGTTTGTTTCGCTTATTTTAAGCCCTTGGAATCAGAGCGTGAAACCCCGCGCTACTTTTAAACCCAACAGGGACTAATTGTATAGTTCAATATCGATGAATAAAATTGAATATTACATAATGAATAATCTCTGAAATTTTGTAGTTGTTCAGCGAATTTTTAAAATTCAGCTTTTCAAAATATTCGAATACAACGTTTCCATAATATCACACTTCGAAACATACGCGATATTAAATGCTAAATATGAAATAAATATGTTAGGTACATAGATCGTGATTTAACGTACTAAACCAGGAAATTTTTCAGTGTGTTGCATTTAGTGTACATTAATAAATGTTGCAACGTTCAACATTGAATCAGTGAGAACTCGGATATTATTAAATTTATGGTTACGTTTTCTTCACTATCATTCCCGACACGAATATCGATTTATTGACCCTTAACATGTTATTTACGAACCCTTTAGTTTCCACTAATATTAATAGCAGATACGAGTCGCAAAACCTTTTAGAACATATATTGGCTCGCATCGATATTCCATTAGACGTACTATTACACGGAGCTGATCGGAAAATGTGATTTTATAATAAGAACACGTTGCTCCGCTAGAAGCACTGTCATTTCCATCGTCGTCCATCACTGCAAATTACAGGAAAATTTCGTGGGACAATGTTTTACACGACGGATTAGAAATAACCACATTCAATTTGTACACCTTCACGAAATGAAGACTTATTTGATTTAAATTGCATTTATTAAAATTTCACGAATGTACCATCATTACTCTTGACAAATAACAAAAAGAATTTTTAACGATACTAGCGATCATACGTCGCACAAAATAATAAATACATCATCGATACCAAAAAGCTTATCACTCTGTAGTATTTAAACAATTATATAAATATCCACAATTTTAAGTACAGAATATTTTGTTCAATCCTGATACGGTTCCCTCTCACGTAACAAGGTGTAATTACATTGAGCAGTATAAATAACCGCGAATTTTCATGAAGGTATCTGCTCATCGATTTCTAATCAAGGAAAGGAATGCATTAAAAGACTAAAGGGATGTTCGGTTACCCGCATACTCTGATTTTTTTTAAACTGTGTAGGTTTGTAGAGGACCTCAATAAATTTGTGCCCGTTTTCGGTTCGTCAGGGTGAAAACACCCCTTAAAGGTTAATGTGTGATTTCCTCCTTTCCAGTGTAGTAAATATACAAAAATTATTAGAATGAAAACTTAACGTTTTTATGCTCTACAAAATTGAGTAATCAAATTGTGTAAAATTTGTAACTTAAACAAGAAATTGTTCCCACTACAAATTTTAAACAATTCGGTTACACAGTTTTATACAGCATGAAGAACTATTAAATTTTTTTATATCTACTACAATTTTCAAGACATACTAGAAAATAGAAAATCACACATTAACCTTTAAGGGGTGTTTTCACCCTGCAGAACCGAAAACGGGCACAAAGGAAAAGTTGCCTGATACTTTTATTGAGGTCCTCTACAAGCCTGCACAGTTTAAAAAAAAATCGAAGTGTTCAGATAACCGAACTTCCCTTTAATAGATATTCTTAATTTATTGACAATTATGTTGCAGTACACAGGTCGGATGGAAATTCATGTGTCTCCCATTTCCTGTTACAGTTTGCAACTTCGTGGCGCATGACCGCTGTCTCAAGGCCGTCGTCTCTCCCTGCTCCAGCATCGCGGCAAGCCTCATTAAGGTGAGAATACCCTCTGTTTCTGTTCTCGCCCCTTTTGTGCGAGCGTGGATGAGCGAAATTCTTCCCTTGCGACCTATATTCACGCGCTGGTGAGAACACTCTGCTACATAATGCCCCGACTGCGTCCAAAATTCGACTCACAATGAGCACCAATTCGCTGCCATTCTCTGTATCCTTTTCAATCCGATTCCCCCGCTTATATTTCCCCCGCGCTCGGACGATTCTCGGTGCAAAAATCAGGTGAAACGAATGAGCATCCCGCCGAATGATCGATTAGTTACTTAATTTGTCTTGGAAGTGGACGAATAATGGCGAAAGTGAAGAGAATTGTTTCGAGTGGTCGTTCGGAATGGTTGTTATTTTCGCGAGAGGTTAATAAAATGGTCCTTTTTATGGTTGCAGAACCCGGTTGCACACTGTTGGTCCGAACAAGTACATCGTAGAAGAAAATTCTGCAACGTCTGTCGTAAACGGCTCGATGATAGTTTGTCCATACACTGTGAAAGTAAGTTCGCCTGTTGTATCACTTCTTTTCAAGCCATTTACTTAGTGGAAATCCTTTAGATCAGTGTTTACCAACCTTTTTTAAATCGCGATCTTTTTTTATAATATTCAAATAACCTGCAAGCCCCTACCCATATAAGGTAAGGTAAATAGTAAGGTAAAGAAAGCATATTGAAAATAAGTATTTCTGAATATAATCCTAACTTAATAATATTAAAAAAAAACTCCGTAGCGACCCACAAGTTGGGAATCAGTGGTTTAGTTAAATTTCATATTTCATTCTACTATTACTGTGATAAAATAATAATATAATATAATATTGAAGCGTCACGAATCCATTCTCTGTTTATTTATTTTTGGATACTAAATAATAACTGCATTGGGCTTAAAAAAATCGCCCTCTGAGGACTAAATATCTGAAATTTGATTACTACTTTGAAGTTGCGAATTTTCTGTTATTATCCAGAATAGAAATTAGTGCGATTCCTAAAGGGTTAACGAGATGTCCAGAATCTTCACACTTCCAGCTCTGAATGAAAATATCGAAGACGGCTACTAACTCGCGTCACGTTTGATTCCAGTATGCGAGTACTTCGTGCACACGGAGTGCCAGGACTTCGCCGTGGCAGACTGCAAGGAGAACGCCACCTACTTACCTGGAAAGGACTTGGCTCAAGTAAAACACACCCACCATTGGCGAGAGGGCAATCTTCCCAGCAGCTCGAAATGCGCCGTCTGCAAGAAAAACTGTTTCTCAGCCGAGTACCTTTCCGGGTTCCGTTGCGAGTGGTGCGGCATGACGGTAATACATCTCTCATTTTAAATTGCAACGTCATCCCGCTGCAGCCGATATACACGCAACGCGGCGTGCAAAGGTCTTCTGGATGGTTACCTTCTTAGTTCTGCCTCGGAGAGGGAAATATCCCTATAAATAGAAAGAACACGGTTCTTCTCATCGCACTCTAATTCCGTACCGTCTAAAGTTCATTGTTAGCCTTTACTCGCCGTGGCGAAGCTAAACGAACAATCATGCAAGAACTTTCGAGCGCCATCAGTCTAAAACGCCACCCATGCACTTTTGACTCCTCGCGGTATGATGAACTTCCCCTGTAACGGGATAATATACAGGGGATGCTCGAAGACAGGGAGGTGGAGGGGCCGAATAACACAGCTTTATTAACTAAAAGCTTTCTTTCCGCATCGATCGCGCGCTCTTTTTCTAATTCAGTTAATACGATCGCGACTTCTTCGACCACCTTTCTTCGTAGATTATATCTCGAGTTTGTTGGGAGGGACATGCCGGTGGTTTCAAACTATTGATTTTATCAGTTTATTTACTAGGCTTTCGCGTTACTGATGGCCCCTTCGTCTATTGTGTGAATTGCAGTTGCACTCTTACTGTTACAAAAATATCCCGCAAGAATGTACCTTTGGGAACTTGGAACCAATCTACTTACCACCGCATGCAGTCAGTATCCCACGGACAGAGGTTCCCATGGAGGCCATCATCGGAGTACAAGTACGTCGAAAAGAAGTCCTGGCGCGTGAGTATTCCTGCCGTAAGTGTCTACTGTACAAACGTCTAAAATATCGATTAGAGAATGCGCAACACGTGACCGGATATTCACGAAGTAGCGGAATGAAGTTACGCTCGGATATACATGTACATCTACTGCAGATAGACAGGGCGGGTCACCTAAAGCTAGTCGTTGCAAAAGTATCTTCGTTGTCTTCTATCGAGACGAGAGAAATTCTGATGAAGAAGGTGCTTAAAAAGAGAATGATTGTGTGATTTGGAAGACTCCGTATTAAATGCCTCTTCCTGGTCTTCGAACTCTTTTGGTACCATGAAGGATGACGGAGATATTTTGCAAATTCTAGTTTTAAGCGACTTATCTTGTGTGTATATGTTTTACCAATTTTTAGTGGTATGTCAGTTGATTTGAAACGACCAGCTCTCAGAGTAAAGGTAGAATATGAATTCAAGAGCAGTGTGTTCAGACGTTTCGATAATTTCTTTTGGACAGAACAAATAACGATGATAATAGTTAGCGAGATGAAATTTTACCATTTTTTTTTTCTTCCTTTTCGTTGTTGCATATCTGTGCCGATCAAGTCTAAACGTTTCCACACAATGTGAAAATTCAGAAAAGTCAGAAACTCAATTTTCAAACGTCGACGACATTAGTGTATTACGCTCAGATAACAAATAATGGCTCGATTCAGTGTTCAGAATTATTCGATGGAATTTTACCATATCGGGTACATATATTTTTTTTTAATTTTCTTTGACAATTCGATAGCGTTGATGCTCGGTACACCATTTAAAGGAACGAACACCGTCATACAGAGATCACATAAACGCCAATGTTCCATAGCAGTGATACATCATAGCAATATACCTAGTTTAGGTTTTAGATAGACTTAATCACGTTCTACTTGTTTCTCATGTGCAAACAGTATCTTTTCTCCAGTTTCACGCGGTGTCCGCTGTTTCTGTATTTTCTTTCATTTCCGTTCGAACGATAATTTTCGACGTGCGCGTGTACATGTATCGAAAGAAAAGGAACTCGTACAATCATTAGAAGCGAAACTCTCGTAGAAATATTGCGTACGCGATAACGATTGTTGTCTTATAAAGTAAGAAGGTATAAGATAATTTGCATTACCTGTAACGATGTAAGAAACGAAATATACAAGTATTATCGATTTTTTAGACATTAATCTTTTGCATGACGTTTAGCATTCGCTCATTGGTACGCGTGTATAAAAGATACCACTCGATTTTACTATATATATATATATATAATATGAATATCTCTATACGTGTTTCTTCCTCCAGAGCATGCGATGTTCAATCTGTCGAGTAAAAAACAAGAATTCCCATCCGTGTTTTTTAACTCTCGAACTTGTCTCCTGTCACTTGAGTCTGTGGTACGAGTCTCTATTGTGTTTTCCACGCCACTCGAGTCTTTTACGGAAGGTCTCTCTAATTTCCTGCAGATACTTTCCTATAGCGATCATTATACGCCTATTCTCGCAGTTTCTCGCACTCTCAGCTTTTCACACGCCAAAAAGAAGCTCGTGGGATCGCGGGTTCGGCAGTTACCCAATTCCGGACAGCTGCGTTTTCGGTTCTATTTTCCGCGAGGGAGAACTAAGGCGAATCTTATCGTTGGGTAATGTAAAATCGAAGTACGATTAGGAGGATAGATAGGGCACGTTAACGAGTATTCTTTTCGATTAATAAGTATTTATAAATTTTAATATCCAAGATGCAAAGCTCGCGTGACAGGCTGGGGTGAACGTAAAGCCTCCGTTCCCGCGCGTGTAAAGCCGGGTCCACATTTGTTACCGCACCGCGCTCTGTTACCGCAACCTGTTACCTAGTTAATTAATCATAGTAACAAATGTAGACGATGTTCTGTTACTGCATACTGTGACTTGGTTCGACCGCTCCGATGAATGTCGGTAAAATGACCCGAAGGAGCAACGCGTTACCTTTTGAATTTAGCTTGAATATCTTCGCACAGTATTTTACCTATTTCAGGTCCGATAATAACGTCACGCCGTTATAAACATTTCTCGTAGCATATAATTGTGTTTCCCACCACATTCGCAATTCCTTTTTTTATTTTTTAAACAATAAACACGATGAAGTGACTTAATGGACGCGGGTAGCACTAAACAGATTCAAACAGATACAGAATCGGTCCCTGCACCCAATTTCCTTATCATTAAATAAAGTAACGCGGTAATAGAGCGAGGTACGATAACAAATGTGAACCCGGCTTAACGCACGGTGCGGAGGATTTAAATTAAATTTCTAATTATTTCGAATCTCGTCAGGTTTCTTTAGCGGAAGAACTGCTTATTACAAACCAACGGCAAATACGAAAGCTATTAAACATTTTTTCACGGATTTGTTACTTGCCATTACGCTTTTTCCTCTGGATAGTGAAAGCTCTAGATAGCCAAATTCATTTCGGAAACAATCTCGCAGTCGAACTGCAGTCTGGCATTCGGATTCGGTTAGCGTCCAGATCGATACCTAGTCTGCGTCTATTTATAAACATTATAGCTTTTGTGGCTGTCGCTGTTATTAATCGCTATTATCAATGTGCATTTTTAATAGGCGTAATTACAGTTACGATTGTTATATCACATTGCGCTTCACAATTATGATTACGCGCGATCACGCGGGCAACGATATTGTTTAAAGATGGGAGAAGGAGTATCGGATAAATGTTCGACCGTACTCTTAGTCTAATAGATGTAGAATTAATAGCATCGGTTAAGCGTTCGCCGAAGATGAAACGCGCAGAGAGTTCCACGGTTTTATTTCACTTTTATCTTTTAGAAAGAAGACAGTAGCTCTGCGATTACTGCGCGTACTTAATGGCGAATGGAGATTAAAATACAAATTCTGCGGTGTTGTGTATTACATCGCGCAGAGTGTTTGCGATTTAAACGTTAGCACGGTAATTTCACATTTGTGGTAATTCTGTTTAAAAAAACACGATTGAATGTAATCAATTTTGTGTTTATTTTTTATAATTTAAGGTCGATACTTGTTTAGTATGGTCCAAGATGTTTCCTTAAACTTCGAATTTTTAGTGATATACAAAAGAAGGTGTAAAAGAATATTTTACTGTTATGAATTTGAAATTGATTGTCTCGGTGAAAAATCGAGAAACTTAAATATCGTTATTGTTTTTCGAGTACACGAACTATAACAGAAATCTCTGATCGAAGGACGCGGAATTAACACGTCCACGATTAAATCGCAGGCATCCTTAGTGCGTGTTTCTATGCAGGGTGTTTCAAAAAGATCGGTCACAACTTTGGACGTGAGTTCTACGTATCATTACAAGAAAGGAGATCTTGTAAACATCCACCTGAACACATTTCCTTCTGCAGCTATTATAATCGACGGAATGGATTAAGAAAGAAGTGGTCGAAGTATTCTCTAAACAAATAAAAGACAGCATAAACGATTTAATTCCTCCGATTCAGCGATCGCAATGAACACCCTGTTATTTTTTAATAAATTCAGCGATCGGTGGCTTAAATTTCACGGAGGACACTTCGAACACCCGTTATACTTTACACACTTATCCCTTCGATTGTAACTGGAGGAGGAAATATTTTCAGGCACATGTTCCCCCCGAGCCTCTACCCTTGCTTCGATACCTAGAACTCGTCTCTGCTCCGTCAAGCTTTTTCAAACGCCACGCGCAGAGCCGAAAAGCGGAAGGGAAAATTGTGTAGAGATCAGTCGTTGCTGAATGGTGACAGCGTAATGAAAAAACTCGGTCTACCGTTTGCTTCTATTTGAAGATAACATCGGAGAGCAATTCGATTTCGCTGAGAGTGAACAAATTGGGGCTGCAGGCCGCCTAGCCGAAGCTTTGAGGCGCCTTTCACTAGTTTTGCCACGTAGCTGCCATGGAAATTGTCATGCTTCCCCTCCTTATGTTCGAGGTATCTAGAATATTACCATCATCTGACATTCGTCTGTGTGAGCATATTATAATCGATGTGTTGACATGTTAGAAGCGCGAGCCGAGCGGGACGAGCGGGATATTGCCGTAGTGGTTACTGTTCTTTGTGCATTAGGCCGCGTTCCCACTTGTGGATCGTATAACGAGGAACTCGCTTAAGAGACATTGCCTAGTGCTTTCGGACGATGCCCTCGAGAAGCGACGCTTTCAGAGTTCTTCGAATCTACGCGCTTCGTGCCACGAGCTGCACATGTGGGAACGCGGCTTTACGCTTCTCTTTTTCTCTTTCGTCTGCTCCTCTTCTTCTCTTCTCTCTCGCTTCCTTTATTTCTCTCTTCGCCAAGGGTTTACTCGCTTTCTCTACTTCCTTTATTTCTCTCTTCGCCACGGGTTTACTCGCTTTCTCTACTTCCTTCTCAACTTTCCATGCTGATCGAGGAAGGAAGGCCGCAGCTCGGGGTGCTGCTTCTCCTTAACCCTTTCGGTACGAGTGAAAGACTCAAGAATCTGTCGATCTAAGGCCAGAGCTTGTAACTATTCTTCTTTGCACATTAGTTATTGGTTTTAGTTGAGTTTTAAAATTAAGGTGACCTTCATCTGCTTATTCTTCTTTGTTTTAATAGGGAAATAGGTTGAGTTACTCCATTTGTTGTCTTCCCTTAAAAAGGTGTTCACCTTGAAGTAAATTTAATATTTTATCTAGCGAATTGGTGATGACCTTCTAGCTCGTTAACGTTTCGCTAGCCCGAGAGTCACTTTAACCCTTACTTCACGCGATCCGAACTTTTTCAAGGCCTGCTTGAACGAAATCATGTATGGGTTTCAGCGTATTATTGACTAAACGAGATCTCCTTTTGTGCGCTGTCGTGTTTAGGGATAAGTAAATAGTATTCTGAAGTGTTACAACTTCTCAGCTTTTGAAAATGATGGATTGCTAAAATTTCTAAGGACACAATTTTTTAAGAATTTGTTATTTCTTAAATTTTTAGTAATCAGGGGTATAAAATTACAAAAAAAAATATTGGAAATGTGGTGGTACTTTAAAAAAAAAACTCCGTACCGAAAGGGTTTCGGATTTGATTCTACCTTCTTGTCAATGAAGAACACGTTCGTGGATGCTGCTTTTAAATTGATAATTAATTTTATTCTACTCAACGAACTGCTGCGTTTGCTTTTGTTACGTGGGCCATTTGCGTTCGAAGTCTGCTGCACACACATTAGAGGCGAATTATAGTTTTATCAGCAGCTGAATTTTTAATAAATGTGTGTTACTGCACAGCCAGTAGCGCGAAGCTGTTGGATTGCGAAAGCAGAAGTGGCTGAGCGGCAGCATATATCTTTGGTGTCTTTCGTAACTTTAGCTATAACGATTTTTCGTTAGACACATCTCTTTGTGGACACAGGAGTGTTCGTACGGAACGTAATATCTACAAACAACAAAATAACCCCTGAGAAAAACACAGAATTTTTAAATTACATCCTGGAGGAGATCGTTTTGGAGCTGACAGTGCGGAAATAAAAGTAATACAAAAATACATTGCCCATCTTATAAATTTTACTTCTTCCACGCAAGACACACATATAAAAAATTTTATATTTAATTCCCGGTACGATATTTTTCAAAGCAAACACCAAGACGAAAACACTGATTACATACTTATAGAAAAATATTCTACGAGTACCTACCAACATCACAATTTCCTCTGTTAATAAAATATTACAAAGAGGTCTCCCAATTTACAGAATGATCTATCTCACAAGATTCCCTTGAAACCTCTGACGCAACGTTAATTAATGATTGATTTGCATTTCAGCGAGCGTGTAGGGTCGATCACGAAAGAAACGAAACGAAAGCGCACCTCGCGCAATCACGTTGTTGACCGTCTATATCTATGAATGTTTGTTATTTTGTTAACATTTACGTTCTAGCATGCGTATATGTGTTGCTTCGGTGCATGTACTGTCGCACATTCAGCCCGCTGGATGCTATCAGAGTTCCGTGACGCTTATCACACCGCTGTGCAGTGCGAAAACGGGGCGCCAGAATGCTACCGAATAAATCTCCCCCCTATCGTGTGTGTGTCCTGCAAAACCCATCGTGACCGATGGTAAGGGGTGTCACTTATTCTTGGAAGTTTTGAAAAGGATTGCCGTTGTAGCGCGGTACACGCAACACCCCTGTCCCTTTCTGTCACCTGTCACCCGTCATTCTGTCATTCTAGTATATTGTTGCACAGACCTGCACCCTGTAGAACGTCTGGAAGATTTAGTGCATAATAACAAACAACATCGTTGTCTGAATATTCCGCAGCTCTAAAATATATTTGAAATTTTTTGTAGAATATATAGTTGACAAACTGTGAACCACTCCCTTAGTGGACGAAGGAATTTTTGTAGAAACAGTTTGCGCTTTAGATTTGCGAGATAATAGAGAAGGGATACCTTCTCCTGTCCGCGCAAGATTATGCACTAAAGCTCGAAGGCATCCGACACGTAAGCTTCGTTGGTTACGTATCCCAAAAAACCCCTCGATATTGATTTCCTCAGTTCTATACATTAGCGCTTCGACGATAGCGATATCGCGTAGTACCATCAGTTAAAGGTTCAATCATACACATTCGATCCGCCATCACATATTATCCGTGTCCAGTGATCCCGTGCAGATTGACTGGAAAGGTGTCTTAGCTACCATAGATGCTTTCTTACCATACACCATTAATGTTATCTGAGTAATGATTGCCAAGCGTTATTAATCTACTTGCATCTTCTTCTTGTTTTTTTTTTCTTTTTTCTTTTACTCTTTCATTTCTCAACGGTAGTTAAAGAGACGAGATGACGATGCATTGTACACCCGAGTTCCACGGTGTGTTGTACAGAGCGACCGTTAAATGGCGGAAATAAAGAGCTCGCGTGTTACAGAACAGACTTTCGATTCTCTTTTGCAGCGCGGAGCATATCGGAGGAGTTCAGCAGCGGGGACGCTAGGTACCGCGACAACGGCGAGCCGTGCCCCGGCGGCACCCACGGCCGTGATCCCCGTTCACCGAAGGAGAAAGAAGACAAAGAAAGAGGTGACGAAGGTATTTCAATATGTTTCGTGTGGCTGGCACTCCGTGGCCGACCTTTTACCAATTCCCTCTCTTCCCATAGAGATGATCAAGGTGTACGACGGCAACAATTCCCTCAGGCGGCGGATATTTCGCGTGATCTCGGTGCCACGGCAAGCCACCACGGAACAGGTCCTGACTTCTGCGCTCCGCGCGTTTCACATCACGAAAGATCCTAGTACGTAGACCCCGACCGAATCCTAAAGCTTCTACCATGACCTCCTGTGATCGATAAATCCGAGTTACTTTAACGCTTCGAGCGGCGCAAGGTTTTGAAAAATGGCCATTGAAGTTGGGATTTCCAACTGATCATTTTTGCTGAGGAAGCTTCGTTTAATTCACCTCGGCGACACTTTCGATACTTTCCGGAGGGTATCGATGTAAAAACACGCGATAACTGTGCACGTAACTGTGAACACACGCCGATGCCACTCGAAGTGTGAATAGCTTCGTCAGGAGTCTGAAGATGCACTGTGGCTACTATATTTATGGTTAAAAATTAATAAAAAAAAAACTGCAGTTTCTTCAAAGATGCATCAAAACATGGTCCAAATTTCAGATGAATCGAATCGCTGATTTCTTAAAAAAAAATCCCACATTTTGCTATACTTTGCATAGGTACCTAGTCAGGCGGCCGAAAGGAGGCGAATGTTTGTGAATTTTTTTTGAAAAGGCGGAAGCATATATTTTTACAGAACTTTTTTCACTTAAAAGAGCAACATCTAAAGAACATTTGGTAATTTTTTTGTAGAAAAATATTTACGTTTATAATAAAGTAACAACCGACATCCAGGAAGCCTTTTTAAAAATTTGGTTTTGCAGTGAGCACTGCCATTCGGAAGCAGATTATCTAAATTCAAAAAACAAAAAGATTTCATTAGTATATTAATGTATCCTCTGATTAACGGAGGGCATTTCCGAAATATTAATTTAAAACAAAATGGCGGCTATTTAAAGTTGAAATCCTGATTTTTTCGTGCAAAAATCACGCGAAAAAAATCAGGACTGTAAAAGGTCCTGCAAAAATATATGCTTTCGCTTTCTCAAAAAAATTTCGGAAACATTCGCCTCTTTTCGGTCGCCTGACTAGGTTCTCCCTTAAGCAAAGTTCAAAGTGCAAAATTTGCAAATAGGGCGTCCATGGTATTTGATACCAAAAATTGTCTGAAAAATGTTTGCTTCTGGTAACAAATAGAATTTGCACACGTGCACGTGCATCCGTAACATTTACGTGAACTCTATTTGTTAGCCGCGTGTATACGCCCACGGCGACAGTTAACCATTACATTGTACTCCCACGCAAAGATCAAGCTGACATCTGCAAACAAGATAGTTCCGTGTCAGCAGAATTATTCCTCCCTCGCACGTGTGATCTCTTGTTAATTCCAATTTCTTTCTTGTAATTCCAATTTGCAAGTGAATCTCGGCCGAGAAACAGTCTCTCTTCAGCTCTGATAGTAGAAAAGAAAGTACCAGAGGGGAAGTTAGTTAAAAGCTGCTTCTTCTTCTCCAATTCAGGCAGCTTTTACCTCACCGACCTGTACGCCACGGATGAGAGCGATTTATGCGATCCAACTCCAGTTCTGAACCTGAATCGTAAAGAGGGCAAGCGTCCGGCAGTCTTCTTGCGATTTAAGTAAGTTCAGGCTCAGGGAATTAACGGTGTCGCTTGAAATGCCTTCGCTGGCAGCTGCAACTGGGTTTCGCAATTTTCAGGGACAGCGAGACTGGAGAAGTGCGCGTCTATCCAGGCAAATTGCAGGTGTCAGAGTCATTCTGCATTGCGCCTGTGACTGAAACGTCCACGATCGCAGACTTGATCGAGGAAGCGCTTCAGAAGTTTGGGTTGCAAAATTTCAAGTCCGAGGATTACAGGTGCAGCGAGATTCTTCTGGATCGTGGTGGTAAATTTCTGTTTAATTCATTTAGTGTACTCTCTGAGCAGTCTGAGCCTTTAAAATACTTGTATTATTAAATAATAAATATTATTCTTTATTGCACCAGTAGACGTTACGAAAGTAACAAGAAGATAAAAAAAATACAAATGAATATAAGAAAAGAAGAAAGAGGAAATTAGTAGAGTTAGAAATTATATAAGTAGCTAGTATATTTTAAAGTAGAAGTAGAGTAAAGTGTAACATGTGGAATGTCTGTACGCAAATTAAAATGGAAAAGAATTCTAAAATTATATTATATTAATTTCTATTATCTTAATATTAATTACATTTATATTACATTAAATTCTTAATATAATAAAGTTTGAAGTAAGACATCTGTAGAGCTTCGGAATTGAAGATTTCTTCCACTTGAATTTGCGATACTACAATTTAGTAATGTCTGTTTGACTGTTTTCAATACACTAATGGATTTACATGATTAATTGCATTCGTCTAGTGACTGAAAGAGTCTTGTCACGCGACGAGAAGCCATGGGAGATCGTGAAGCAGTTGGGCAAAGATTCGATCAGGCAAATGGAGCTGATGCGCTTTTATCTGCAGCTGAAGCAAGATCCCCATGGACCTAATCTGGCTTTATTCGTTGGGAACCTGCCACCGAATCTTTCCGAAAGAAGCTACGAGAACATGCTGACCGAGTTCTTAGGCAAAGGTAACCGGTGAATGAGCCGCAAGAAGAAATACAAACTTGCTGCAGAGATGATCAACAATTTATCTCGTGCACGATAACCATTTGTGTGCTTTCTCCCTCAGAAAACAAATTCTCCTCGATCGGTCCGATATATTACGAGTACGGCTCCATAGTGATTATTTATGAGGATTCAAACAAAGCAGTCAGAGCGCTGTACACACTGCGCGAATCCAAATACGAAGACAAACACCTTTTAGGTATTTTTTTTTAGATTCGTTGGTCAATTTGATAGCGATTCACGATAAATGATGATTAATTGGATAATTCCCGTTGACGTAGTGATGCTGTTACCAAGCATAGAGCCAAGCATGGTGCCCTCGGGTGTGCAACCTTTACTCGTCTTCGTGAACGTGAAATCTGGTGGTTGCCAGGGCCTCCAGTTGATCTCCAGCTTCCGAAAGCTCCTGAACCCATATCAGGTGTTCGACCTCGACAACGGGGGTCCGCTGCCTGGGTACGTGGACTTTTCGAAAATGATTCGTCTGCGCCTCACTGAATCACAACTTCATTCGACATTTTTGTATAAAAAAATATAGCTCGAATTTGAGACTGTACTGCAAGCAGAGTTGGGCATTATTCGAATAATCCTGGAATAAAAATTTCGAAAAATATGAAGTTATTCAAGGATAACGAATAATTCCAAACTCAGAAATACAGAATGGACCTCTTTGCGAATTAAACAACTGCAGTTAATTAGTTGCACAGTGAATTAGATACAGTGCTGTAGTAAAATCTAAAAATAATTTCTCCGCATTACAGACTCTACGTATTTCGTCACATAAAAGATTACAAGATCTTGGTCTGCGGTGGGGATGGGACAATTGGATGGGTGCTGCAGTGCTTGGACAACGTTGGACAGGACAGCGAGTGTTCTTCCCCGGCCTGCGCCATCGTTCCCTTGGGAACAGGGAATGACCTAGCGCGCGTTTTGGGCTGGGGTTCCGGTTACATCGGCGACGAAGATCCTTTGGATTTGCTCCGCGATGTGATCGACGCGGAGGAGTCCCTGCTGGATAGATGGACCGTGGTCTTCCACCCAGAAGAGAAGCAGGATGACAAACAGATGGCCACCAATACAGGAGGTGCGTCGAATCGGAATCACGTTCTACCGGAACACTTAGAAAGGATCTCATAAATTACAGAGAACGAAGAGCTTCGAACTTAATTCCCCATCTATGAATCGATGACGAGAGCCAACTGTTACAGGAGCAGGTGCGACCAGCGAGGACAATACGCAAATATTCGTGATGAACAACTACTTCGGCATCGGCCTGGACGCCGACTTATGCCTGGACTTCCACAACGCCCGAGAAGAGAACCCGAACAAGTTCAAGAGCAGACTGCGGAACAAAAGCATGTACCTGACGATAGGCTTGCGGAAGATGGTGAAGCGGAAGCCGTGTAAGGATTTGCATAAGGAGATCCGATTGGAAGTGGACGGAAGGCTCGTCGAGCTACCTCAAGTCGAAGGGATAATTATTCTTAATATTTTAAGGTATTACTCGAGTCCGTAGATCTGGCGATCAGTAATTCTTTAAACGTTCCTTCATTCGTCTACTCCTGGCCAATGTAGTTGGGGGTCTGGGGCGAATCCCTGGGGACCCGACACCAAGGAAGATCAATTTTACACGCCGAACCATTGGGACGGGATGCTGGAAGTGGTCGGTGTGTCTGGCGTCATGCACCTCGGGCAAATACAATCTGGCTTTCGCACAGGAACAAGAATAGCCCAGGTTGGTCTCAGCTCGATAAGAATCCCCTCTGGTGTCTTATTATCCTCCGTCGGGTAGGAAGTATCCAGCACAATTTCTGTCGCACAGGGAGGACACATCAAGATACATTTGCACTCTGATATACCAGTACAAGTGGACGGGGAACCGTGGGTCCAGAGCCCAGGGGATATCGTAGTATTAAAGTCAGCATTGAAGGTAATCTTGGCGCAGACATTCGTAGTAATCCCATAATTCCATTGAAATACAGAACAGAGTGGGTGTACTATAACTACGAGAAGTAAATTTTTAACTCCCCACACCTTCCGCAAGTGGACGTTGTTTGACCTGTCCCTCCCCCGTTTTCTGCATCTACGTGCTTCGGGTTCCCCATTCAACCCCACGGCACTGTAACTTTTTGCACGATAATTGGTTCCTAATCTTACGTATATCTTACGAATTGCAGCAGCTTTTGGCACATCAGTGGCTAAGATTTCTAATATATTGATTGTGGAGGAAACGTTCAGAGAACTCAAAGAATATGTTGGAAATATTTCTCACGATGGTACAAAGCTATAAGCCCTGAATTTCTCCCGTTGTGTCTTAGAAATAATCTTGCTATAAAGCGGCCAGGTATCCGCTGGCGTTTGGAAACCATATTTCGAGTGCGAAGAGTTAGTGATCCGGAAAAGTAGAGATTAATTGATACTGTCGAATGTTCCTGCTGGTGTCCACTCGCACTGTTCCATTCGATGTGGAATGATGGGGTCCATCTATCTATTTGTCGCATGCCGATTCTCTGCAGGAGCATCTGTATGTACTAGCCGCTAGATCTTACTTATCATGACGCTCTACGCAGTCACCGTAAAAGCATTACCCGACTGCTGGTGCCCGGCAGCGCATGCATCCCTCCCGCCCTCGCCCCCGGATCGCACTCTAACTAATGTCTCCTTGTTCCTTTGTTCACTCCAGGCTACCATGTTGAAGAAAAATAAGATCAAGCGTCGGAATACCGAACCGTCGATTCCACCCGCTAATGGGGAGGGGGGCAAGAGCACGGACGAGTGTACCAACAAAACCTAACTGCAGCTTGCAACTGTTTTAGCCGATCAATTGAATTCCATTGTTCGGGTTCCCAGACAGTGCTCCGCCTAGACTCCCCGATTGTGCAGCCATTGCAACAATGAAGGGGTGTTTCGGTGTGGCTACACCTTTACGTACATGTACTTCCCGCGTAGTGACAGCCCCGTTCGATGTTCCCCCGTCGCATGTAGCCCTCTGTGCCACTATTATTATCGATGTACCGGGGTGGCCAATGGATTGTCGGGCGGCTTCAAGCTTGCAGGGCTTTCGAGGAACTTTCGAGGAACTTTGGAGGACGTTTCGCCGCGTAAATGTTAATTAGCTACCGTAGAGTCGACTTATCCCGCACGTTAAACGTTCAAGTCTAATATCTCTCTCGCTGAAACGTGGTATTCGAAGCCGCTGAAAGTTTTAGTCGACGCCTCGGCTTGGCCAGGAATCGATTGGTCACCCTAACGCCTTAATGCTCAACGCAGTTCAAAGCTTGTCGTAACACGGTGTTGTGAAGAATGATAGTTTCGATAGAACTTCATTCGTACGTTTAAGAGATACTTAGTGTATAGTGTACAATAGTGGTGTGTCTTCATCGAACTCCGTTCATTAACTTCCCCCGTATCGCTCGAACTGTGAAACTCATTTAGCAGAACGTACATCTCTTCACAACACTGTAGATGGTCTAGTCATGCATATGTTTTCGAATAGTATTTTCCAGCCTGAAAACGTTAACGCTTCAAGGACGCTGTTGTACTTCCGATACTACGGGGGCTACGAACTCATTTCACGAACTCGGTCCAGCAGTATCGATTCTAAATGTTTCAAACAGAACAGAATTCTTTGTTAAGTCTGACTCCCTCCTTAGCAATCACGAATGGACAGTGGCGCAGACAGGATTTGATTTTAGGGGGAGAGGAGTTGAACGGCTAAAAATATTTTTAATGCAAAGTCAGTAAATTCCTTTAGGCGATTATAAAAATTTATTTAAAGAATGAAATTCAGTTTTCTTTTCTTTTCACACAGCCCCTTCTTTGGAGGGTGCCAGGGCGGACCTCTTAGGCCCTTCTTATATACAGATAAAAATTGAAAATCAGGCTTCACTCATCCCCCAGCAAGCGTCCTTGGAGTGTTAATAGCCCCCCGTTGTTTCTACCTCTTTCTCGTAACACGAACGTCTTTGGTCTGTAAGTTTTCTGGCTGTTGAGGGGAGCGCAAGATGTGTTCTTTACTTGGCCGCTGGCATTGGCAATTTCTCAATTGCTCCTTTGTGCGCCCCCTGTGACCCTGTCCCTTCCTAGGCCACGATGCTGAAGAAGACCAAGGGTAAAATGAAACGGCGTAATACAGAGTCCAGCATGCAGCTGGCACTCCAGGCCGCCCCCTCGAACGATCCGGAGCCCGAGGTCTTCTGAGCGGCCGAGCGTTCCCCGTGGATGCGGAACGAGGACGGCACGGCGCGAATACCACGTGCTCGCACGCGAGAACGGCACAGCTCTATCACACGCAACATACGAAATCGGCCTCGAACTTCGTCTGTCTGATCTACACACACACACAAAACGGTCAACGCGTCTATAATGAAACCGTATGCGAGAGGCACGCGCGGCGATGCATCACGCTACACACACCCCGATTAGACGAACAACGCATAAGGGTGCTCCACCAGGAAAACGCCAGGACGAGCTGCACGCATAATACGAATAAGATTTAAAGGGAAAAAATGCTTAAAAAAAAAACACATAAACAGAAAAAAGAATAATGAGGACAGGATAAACGCTCTCGTCTAAGGACAATTCATTATGACACTCAAGTAATCTTTAATGTCCCCCTTCCGAGTTGCTAGGAATGAAAAATAGATCTCATTTTTAAATGTTAAATAATCATTATATAGCATTGTACGTAGCTTCGATCGATATTTTTTTAGTGAAAGAGAAGTGAAGGGAAAAGAGAAGAAAAGGGAGAGAGAAGAAGAGAGGGAGAGGAGATGGAGAGAGAGGGGGAGAGAGAGAGAGAGGGAGTGACAGAGAATTATAAAAATGAGTGGGACTCAACCGCGAGGTAAACGTCGCCCGAATGGCAAGCAGTATTGAAGAAGACGATTTTCTCCCGTTTATTATTCGCTTGACAGCCATGATTACGCATTTACGTTTTATAGCCCGTTAATTGGTCCCGGGATGCGAGAAAGGGAAGCGAACTTGTAATTGTACACGAGCGTTTCGTAATGGTACTTCACTGATCCACGAGTAAGTATCACGATACGACGAAAGATCAGTTGTTATTAATATAAAATATATATATAAATAAATATATATATACACACACATATATATATATATAATATTTATGATTAAATATTAATATATTTACAAAAGAGTAATGTATTAGTATTATGGTTTTAAGTTGTGATAACTGTTGTGCGTCTGACTGCTGGGCAGTCTGGAATTTATTAAAAAAAAAAAAAATAAGAAATACCAGTGGCAGTCAGTCATTTCATAGCTATTAAGTGACGAAGCGAGGGAGCGAGTAAATGTAACGCGTCTAGTAGGGCTGGTATTGGCGGCGAAGCTCTTTGCCAACTTGCCTCGATGACACTGTCAGATGCCAGAAGGGATCAGAGAGGCGACTTGGCAATGCTCCCTTCACCCTTCGGCTCTGGCCGCGCCCCTCTCGATGTCAGCGAGGGGGGGGTGGTCCGGCAGGGCCATCGGTAGGCTACACATTCCACTGTAACGTGGTCGGCGGAGAGGATGAGAGAACGGAAACGGGACATGTACATTTCTAAACTATTGCCAAAGGAGGAGGACTTCTAACGTGCTAACATTTTCACGCTGTTTGGACACCTCTCGGTACCGGGCCGATCACTCCCGACAGCGAGAGTCTAGCAACGGCTCGCGACTATCAAGCTCGCGAGCGAACGAAACGGAGAGATATGAGAGAGAGATAGAGAGAGAGAGAGAGAGAGCTGAGAGA
This sequence comes from Andrena hattorfiana, assembly GCA_944738655.2. Classification (NCBI taxonomy): domain Eukaryota; kingdom Metazoa; phylum Arthropoda; class Insecta; order Hymenoptera; family Andrenidae; genus Andrena; species Andrena hattorfiana. Next base: position 2,643,926 of record OX122894.2, read on the forward strand.
TTGGAAAGGGTGGCTCCGAGGAGCGGATGCTCGATCGGCTACGGAGTGAGCAGGCGCGCTGTTCGCCTTCGCACTTGGACCCTTCGTTGGCATCATTCGATTAAGAGACAATTTCGGTGCCAAACAGTTGTACATAATACTGTAAATGTAGGAGATAAAAAGAAAACGACAAAAAAGAGAAACACGTACGTACACGCGCGAACAGAGAAGCACGGTCGTTAACGGCGAGGAAGGAGCAAGGGGTGCTGTCGCATGCCGGACATCGAGAACGATCGTCCCTCGTGGATTGTATCGAGGGAACGAAAGAGAGGACGCACGCGCGAAGAAACGTGTCGCGTGGCGTTTTCAGTTGACCGAGGTGGAGTCGCGATGCCTTTGGAACGCACGGACGGGGAATAATGGGAAGCGCGTCGAAGGGGAGAATCGTGCGACGAGGATCCTTTTGATTTGCGCTCACGTGGCGCTTGTAGAATATCGCTCCCGCGCCTCTAGCTACTTCGTAGACCTGTATCTCTCTCTCGGAGAGTACGCTTCCAAAAGGGAATTCCGCGGTTCGGGAACGGAGATGTTCACTGGGAGGCCGTCATTGCCGGGTGACTGCACTGGCCTCCCTTGGTCACAACCTGCCAATGATGTAAGGGCTCAGTCGTTCATCCTCGGCATCCGGTTGTTGAGAGAATAACAAAGAAGAGTATGAACGACGCATCGGCGGCAGATTGGAGCGCGTCAGTTTTGTTAATCCGATCGGAGGGAAAGCTCTAGTGTACTCTCGCTGTTGCTGTCTAAAAGTGTAAAGAAACCACCCTAGAAGCCAAGCTGCGTATTAAATGAATGTATGCGTTGTAAGCGGGGAGAGAAAAGCCACGAAATCGAGATATTATTCACCGAGTTTCTGTTCCGTCGACGCGACATGTTCGACGCATTAACGATACATAGACACACCACCCCTTTCGATGCGGATTTTATCTACTTTCCTGTATTGCGTTCTTTTATTTCTGCGTTTTTTATGTCGACGAATTCAGGGGGTGGATTTTTTTGGAGACTCTGCAGGACGCGGTTTCGTGATACTTTTTATTTGATTAGAGAGAGACAGAGAGAGAGAGAGAGAGAGAGAGAGAGATGGGGAGCGAGAGAGTGTGAGAGAGCATTGTAATTATGGGATCGGATGTGGCACGTTTTAGGGATGATTTTCCTTCGGGTATCTTAATTTTAATTGTTCAGATTATATACACATATTATAACGGCATACTATGTGAGAATAAAATTTGTTGTATTATATCGATACAGCGGTGTACCCCCGTCGTACGGATGGATTAATCGTTGTTGGTTGTGGGTCTATCGTTTTGTTCCCATTGGAGTTTTCGACGCGCAACACGTTACTGTATCGCTGACACGAGGGTTTCGGTTGAAAGAATCATGTCTCGGCGTGTATCACGGAAAGATTGGAATATTACATAAATTAATGTACACATCAACTGTGTGGATTTCTTTATTAAACACCGATCGTTTCTCTGCTTCCCCTCCCGCACGATTATCTCGCGATGCGAGGACTCTTTATCTCCCCATTCCCAACTTCTATATTTGAAGATTAGTAAAAAGTCTGATACTGTACTTGAAGTGGAGATATTTTAGTCTTCAGACGCTTGCAGTAGAACTAATGAAACGATAAACTCGGTATGTTTTGTGATTAAGGTTGAATATCGTGGAAAATCGATGATTATTTGGAATTTAATTTAAATAATGGGAGAAAGGGAATGGAAAGTCGTGCTTCGGATGATTTAAAATGGGGGATGAATTTAATTACGTTGTTTATAGACCAGAACGTTTAAAAATGTTTTATTTCATGTACACGTTAAGTAGTATTTCGTAATTACATATCCGTATAGTTGCAAAGGTATAGCGAGACGCTCAACTTCTGCTATAAAATAATGTACAGTATTAAAGTGTTACATATAAATCGTCATAAGGTTCTGTGATGTTATATTCTCTTGTTTCGCATATGAAAAGTTTCAAAGCCTCGTGCAAAGCAACAAATTCCTCTCATTCCTCACAAACTACGACTATAATGGAGAATGTCTAACCATATCGATATAATAATTGTCGAAGGTAATAATTTCATCCGCGGTTGAAAATCAGGTGTCCCATTTCAGGTAGATCGTTGCAATTTTTTTCTCTAGAAGCTTTAAAATATGCAGCAAGTATTGCTAGAGGTATGAATAAAATTATTTAAATCACATTTACCAACGCACGAATCTGCGGACACGAAACACTTGGACGAAAATTAATTCTATAAAATAAATAAATGTCAGACTAATCGCGTTAATAAAATAAAAGCAACAGCGCAAAAATTGGTCGCGCACAGTCGTACTATTATAGAAAATCTTTAATTGCAAAATAATATCTATGCACCTTTCTTTATTCATTCACCTAATAAACAAAAAGATAATTAAACGTTTGAACAATATAAAGTATAGGAATTCCGCCACTTCCACAGACGAATATTTTAAAAATCAATGAAAACTCCATTACACGTGACAATTTATCGGAAGACTCGGTGCATCAACGTAACTCCGTTACATAAATTCTTGCTTAAATTATATCTCTATTAGAGTGATGTAAAATAGCAGTGATGTATTAGCCTCTTCGATACAGAATTATCGATTCACGTCGAAAGGAACACGTCGAATTAAAATGCTGAATAAAACAACCGCCATAATCTGCAGCTCCTTTACACGTGCCAGCTTGAGAAGCATTAGCTAAACGAGAAAAGCAAAGACAACAGACATAGTTTCGTAGCTGTACTTCGCGACGCGGAACTACGACACCGAAGGGCATAATGGCAATGCCAAAGCGAACGAAGAAAATTTCAGCACGTAAATGCATTATGCGTTCGATCAATCTCCTTTACGTAAATTCTGACTCTTATAAAGTGAGGTGTAAAAAGACAACAATGATACACGTAACTACGCGTTCAGAAGATCATCGTCGCTGTCTGTTTGACACTGCGTAGGGTCGACATCCAGCAGGAGACGAGCCTCCTCCGTGGTGTCCACCTGAGGTGAAGAATATTTTAATTAACATCGGTAATTAAACATCTTTGACTGAATCGATGCACAGGTGTTTTAATTTTTAAAAAAGGTAGAAGATTCTATTATAGTAAGTACAACCAGTTACATATTTTTTTTTAAAAACAGTAAGTTCTTTTGGAAAGAAAAGAACGTTTTGAATGAAAGTAGAAAAATATTCATAACATAAAGCACCAAATCGGTCCCTTAGTTTCAAACGTTTAAACACTCATCATTTAAAACAACAATCGCCTGACGCAATGGAAGATTACTCTATATCGCGTACATTAATCATAATGCATATCAATTAAACATCACAAGTACCAAGCTACTTTTCCTTCCAGATGTCACAATTTCGGCAGGCTATCGATTTATCAGGAAATGTGTCGACCGAATGTATAATCAATGAAAATGATAATCGCCATGGTGACTTAGTTAAAGTACACATTGTAAAGTGAGTACACGCTAGTACTTGAAAAATAAAAAGATATGTACTCTTTTAGAGTCTTGCAGAAAGTATCCACGATATATGTATTTATTTAAATATAAAATCTAGAAGATTATATTTTAATCCAATTTTAGAAGACGGATATTTTCGAGTATGGGCAAAGCTTTTATTTAAATAAAAATTTCGAATGACAAATCAAAGTTAAAAAAAATTATGGCCCAATGAAAGAATTAACTTTATTGCGTCGAATAATCCAAAGTGAAAGTAATTTTTATTTGATCCGGTATTTAAATCATTTTTTATTTAGTTAATGCACAATTCTGATACTAGGTTATACCCTTTTGAATGCTTTGGAAGAGTGCAAAGCATTCTGCTTAAAATACACAGCTGCCATAAATTTCTTTCACAGATATAAATAATTAGAGTAAAATAGAAAGATTGGTAGACATACCCTGCAGTATTGAACGCGTCCACTGCCCCTCCTCGAGGAAAACGGATTAAAGCAAGAACGCAGGCATGCTCTCTTATCAGGGTCTCGGAAATAAAGCACTGCTGCTACTAGAGCGATAACGCTCACTATGGCGCCTGCCACCGTGCCAGCTGTAAGCAGATGAACAACCAGATATTCCAAAAACAGTTTTACTTTCCCAGTCACTTAATTTAGTTTATTTCTGACTAGAAAACTAAACTAGGGTTTAGTTTGATTGGGGCATTTAATTTTACTTTTAGGAGGAAGAGATTAGCCTGAACACCTTCTGTTATTTCTGCTAATAATAAATTGCTGTCGATGTTAAAGGAGGAAATATTTTTCATCCACACTTACTGTGACTAGAAGAGGTGTCCTGAACGTCTTCGTGGACATATGTCGAAGCGGTGGGCTGCGAGGGGCTCGACTTGCAGCCGCAGGTAACATTCGTGTGCCATTCGAATTCTGCGCTGCATTGCCATTCCTACGTTTGAAAATAAAAAAAAAAGGAGGATGCCGATAAAATTACGGGCGTCTCTTGTTATCGGAATGACAATGGACCAATTATCTTTAATGGTGATTATGGAAATCCTGTTTCCGTGAAGAATGAATTGTGATAAAAATATAAAATATTTAGAAACATGTAGATTGATAAAAGCTCGAGTAACAGTTGAGTTCGCACGGTTTGCAAAGTTTAATGATTTATATTATCCAATGATCTGTATTTTATATTACGTTTGTACTTTTAGAGGTACGCGAATTAAATTAAAATTATGTGAACACAGAGTAGAAAATATCTCGCTCAAACCTTAACCGTTTTAGTGCCACGCAGCGCGATCGCGCTGTTTGCGTACTGTGGTGAACCGTGTCGCTTTTTTTCGTCACGATCGTCAATTCGATTACGCTCGGTTCAGAATGTATCTTGTCGCGAGTCTGTCAGAGTTTCCTCTCGTAATTACAAATTTTCTTTCAAATAATCGTAAACAACCTGCATAATTAGCTGTCTTTCTTTAACACATTGAGTCCCAAGGTTTATTTTTAACAAAAGCGCTGTCGCGCTTCATGGCACAATCCGACACGGATTTTTAAAAACCCCTGGCACTAAAACGGTTAAGTCAAATAATATTCTGCGCATGAATTACGCGTAGACTTAATACGTTACATTTCTACGATAATCATAGATCCGACCTACAATAGGCTTGGTACACGGTTATCTACGAATAGACCTGATAAATTTGTAATTTACACACTCGACGGTATGTACGAAAGACAGAAAAATTGCTGCGTTTATACGCAGATAAACCACATGGTGTAATCACACTTTAACGACTTGAATAGTGATAATCAAGGGATACTGTGTGTCGCAACAGGAGTGACATAACACAACGAGGAGAATTGGAGTTCAACTTTACGTAATCAATATACATGATTTCTCTAAAATTCACCACTAATAAAACTCTATAATTACAGATCAGTATTCGAGTCGCAGCACTCCACATTTAGGGTTGATTGTTTCGCCCTTTGTAATTTTATTTGCATTCCTTCCCGATGGTTCGCATAAAAACGAGATATCTGATCACTATGTTGCAAATCGCCCTATCTGATGAAATTTCGAGCACAGAAAATGTGCATATCCACAATAATTACCTCCCCTTATCTTATCGAGATTTCTCCAAACTCGCGAAACCATCGTGACATAGAACGTTGTTAAAGCTACATAATGACCCCCATTACATTATCCCGCCGCGTTACAGCTTTCCAGGTTCGGATTAAGGTAGGGCTAGGGGGAGGTTGCAGCCCCGGGTCCCACTTTCCGGAGGGGAGGGGGGGGGGGGGGTCGTTCTAAGCCATCAGTTCTAAGCAGAGATGGGCAAAAAATTATTTGAAGTAAAAATTTGTGTACGAAATTTTGATTTCAAATAATTGTTTTCACGGGGCCCTCGAAGGTTTGGTAGCCCCGGGCCCCAAAAATCTTTATCCGGGCCTGATGGTTACGTTACAGTAAAGGCTTGCAAGAATTTGTCATTAAGACACCCAAGTCAACAATCAATTACAGATAGGGCTGCCATCCGTCTGGGTTTCCCCGGGTTTGTTCTCTTTTTTAGGGCGTCCGCGGACGTCCGGGGGGATTTTCTGTAGTGATCCGGGTTTTTAGATGCTGCTCGCTCAAAAAGTCATAAATATTTTATCTTTATTTCTTGATTGCGATTACAGTCTATAATTTACAGAAGTTTTTGTCTTGGGGTATCGTAATATGAGGCAGGGAGAGCAACAACCCACATTACAAATTTTTTTTCCTACTTTATATGATTAGTCGAGCCTATTGGAATACGTTATTGCTACTAACTGAATTTCGAAAAAAAAATGTGCGTCTCATATAAGAAATAGTTAAAAGTGTCCGAGTTCCAAGTGGAAATGTCCGGGGTTTTAATGCTCTCCGTCCTAGATTAATGATTTTACGGATGGCAGCCCTACTTACAGAGAAATAACTGTAGGGATGTAACAATAAAATGGTCTAGCCTCGTTGATTTGTTTCGCTGAACGTTAATTAAAGATATAAAGAAAAATGACTATCATCTCAATAAACCAATAGAAGTGGTACTTCCTTTCCGATCTAATTTTAAAATTTCTTTTTATGCAGTGAGTGATTCAGTTTGGCCTGACTATATACATATATAGAATAGTTTCTATTCTACATTTTTAAAATTTACTTCCTCGCACTCCATCATTTCCCTAACAAAGGCAATAGCTAGGAGAAACCCCGTATATCTGCACGTACGTGGAAAGTTACCTTTTACCATTGCCAGGTACACGGGGGCTAATTAAACGGTGAATCGTGGTGTACCTTGGGAATTCCAAGGCAAAGGGAAATCCTGCGTGTTGGTTTCTGCGAAGGAAACCACTATTGTAAACCTGTTTCGCAGGATACGTTACGAGAGGGACATACGTTAATCGTCAATATAAAATTGCAACGCACTAATGACCAAAAGTTTACGACTAACGGACCCATGCCTACGGACTGATGATTACAATCGCCGAGGGATTTCTACCCTTCCCCTGGAATGTGAAGATAATCTTACTGCAAGACATTTGAATTATTAAAGCACTGAAAGGCATGGAAGTAAGTTTCCCAACTGATGGGTAAAAAGCGTGCCAAGGCACGTGGCAAGCAACGGTGAAAGAAGCGGAAACGGAAATAGTAATGCAGCACCCCGCGTCCACACATCTGCTTACCCTTATGAAATCATCTTACAAGATTCCTCCGAGGGTCCGATGTATTCTAAACGGGGGACACTTTTCGTGACAAAGAGCGGGCCGTGGAGAAAAAATCCGACTGCGCGGAAGTGTATTATTCTAGGCCATGTGGCGACCAGAACTTCTGAGGATCAGGTCTACCCCGCCACATCTGGGTACTTGGGCACTCGAGCCGTGCCTGCTTTCGAGCCTCTGTACCGGAAGGGAAAAGGGGGAAAACCTTTCTTCGACTGCCGTCGCGATTTTATAGCCTTCCATCTGTGGCTCGGCTGGGAAGGTGAGCAGGCCTTGCGAGTGTTGGGGGTGTGAGCGATTGTAAAAGTCACGTGAGGGTAGAAACGGGAAAGTGAAATAGAAGAATGAGAGAGGTGCTGGGAATATTGGGATACTACTGCTTGGAAGGGAGAAGTATTGTCTCGTGTGTGGTATCTCGTACGGAAATCTTTGAGATACAATCGCGCGAACGTATCGGTGAAATACTTAGTCTAAATGTTATTAATCGTGAATTTAATAATAAAGCAGACGTCGTGAAACCCCCTCCACGAATTACTATTTTTATCTGTTAAGTATAGACGACTAGCCAGCTCGGTTGATTGGACGCTGGAGTTATCAAGATCCACGTGACAAAGGTGGATAAACATAACTACTGAACATCCACCAAATGCGCGGTCATTCTGTGAGAAAAAAATGTCATTCACTAACATTAAGGTTCTCCAATAAAAAATTAGATTTTAACACTGAAAATCGTAGCACTTGTTTGGGGATTTTATTATTTTTTTAATATTCATGGGGTCGTTTTATGAATTTTTGATATACAGATTTGATGGGGGAAGGTTGAAGGAGTAGTGTAATAGTTTTTTACTTTAATTTTACTGTATACTGCCGTGATAATTCGGAGGGACGTATCTGGTCAAAAGATGATTCTGAGATAAATGACTTTTAGTATTTTGTGTTATGCCATCGGTATTTTATATAAATCAAATTAGATTAAATATTAAATCCGGATAAAAAGGTATCTAAATATTTGTGACAAATCTGTGAAATATTTCATAAACTCCAAAAGCCACTTTAGATATACAAGAAACTTGTCAGATGTCCGAAAGAGATAGTGCATACGAATATCGAGTTTCAGTAACGAAAACTGATAATTCATAAGGGCCTAGTGCCTCTTCGCTCAAGAAGCGGAAGCTGACATAACTTTCCTCCGTAAATATTTACAGAATAGAAAGCACTAGAAGGGACATGTGTTCGGCGAAGTATTCGAAAGCCCTTTTAAAGAGAGCCGGGCTTCTGGTTGTCTAGTAGGGAAGAAAACTCTTGAAGAGACTATCTTATATTTAAAACGATATTTAACACAGACTTTCCCCCTATATGTGTTTATTTAATAACGTCAATTAATTTATTTTAACATATTTTTCAAAGATCACTGAAAGAGTATACTAAATTCGACCATGAAAGATTAAAACGATTGAATTGAAAGTGTTCTCTGAAATAAACCGAGAAGAGTCAAAGAACACGGAAAAGATACAGTGGAAGCTGGCGTCATGGGTATTAATTAAGGTTATCGCCTCACATTTGCATGTCCGATTCGATAAAACAAAAAGGTGTAGGAGAATTCCGTACTTTTCACGAAATTCCCGAGGGGTTTCCCCCACGGCGGGCTATCCAAGCGTGTCTGGTACGCGCAGTCGCGGTCGATCCGCGCAGACGCGCGCAGCTCACTGGATCAGGGGTCACGTGGTAACGTCGGGACTCGTAACCGGATGGCACGCGTAAAAAGAGCCGTCAGTTCGCGTCGAAGCGTGGTGGACGATATGTTTGTATCGTTTATGAATCTCAATACGGTTCTCCAGTGCGATTGAAGTTCCTCCTTTTACTTTCCCCGCGCTTCACGTGTATTACGCGATCGACTCGTGCTCGGGCTTTACGACAAAATCACCCAGCTCTGTGAAATAATGCGCAGTGCATTTACGTGATCGCAACCTTGGCTGGAAGGAAGAAAGAGCAGAAAACAAAGCAGCCACGACGAATGATCGCTACGTGATTGGATTCCTACGTTGAACCTGGTAAGTGAGATCTTCTCTGTACCATTAAGTTCCCGTTATCCACTTAAATATTCATGATCCTGTAATCGTCAAGACCGTCGAGATCGATCCTTGAGTGCATCGGTCTGCTGTGCCCAATTCGAGCATCGGGGACAAATTGGTAACTGTTCGCGTAAAAAGGAATGGTACACGAACAATCGCCCCGTGTATTTCTCCAGAGTTTTTGTAAACACATTGTCAATCGATACGGGCACGCAGAAGCTTCCGTTTCGTAGAGATAGAGATCGATGCTTGCTACCGTGTATTTCAGAATTGATTTTAGGGGTGTTAAAATAATGATTGCTGGACATCTTTTGTTCGATTAGATTCTATACTTTCGCGCTTCTTATTGTTAGAAGGACGCGGTGGCATAAGTTTAAAGTTTCCTATGATGTGTTTTCCAGGAAACAGTTGACCTACAATATGTGTATACACAGTGTAAAATGTTCGTGCAGTAGTTCCTCGGCTTCCAGTAAATTTCGATCGATAAATCGCGCGAACTGTAAGTTGGAATATTTACGGCGAAATTGATGGTAAACGGGAAACTATCACAACGAATAATCGGTCACATGTCACTCGCTGTTTATTTTCCACTGATACATGGTAAATAAACGTCATGCCCGGTAGGAAGTTTGATATCGGCATGTTATTATCGCTGGCGAAATATTTTTGTTTGCAGAGACCACGTGTGTCTATCGTGCGAGATAATTCTAGTCATTAGCGTGACACTGCACACACTGATTTCTATGCGCATGTTAACGAAATATAGAATAAGCCTGCAGTGGATGATTTTTAACGTATACGTATAATGCAGTGAATGTTAGTATCGATTTGTTGTTGCGTGATGGACAGTCGTTAGCGCAGTTACTGTATAGTCCAATGCTAATCGCGTCCTTTCACAATGCAGCGCGAGCAACTATTGCTTATTAGTTGTTTAATTGAGATTAATTTTTATTCTTGCGGCCAAAGGTCAGCTATTTGAATTTGTCGATGTAAGATTACGATGCTTGCAAAGCTTTTTAGTATTGGAGGGAAATAGCCTTGTGAGTTATATGCTACACTTATTCCATTTGAATTTTAATTTTCAAATACGTTTCTAAATTTTCTGAGTTTAATTAGAACGCGCAATTGCAATATCGCTGTGTCAGACAGCAAACTCTACAGCCTCCACTGTACCATATCGTTGTTTTCCTCTATTTAAAGCATTATGATTCCTCCGCTCGTACTTATCAGTCGCAACTCCAAGAAATTGATTTCTTGCATTGAACAAGATATAATTACATACTCGTTGGTAACGACGGTTGTGGCATAAAAAAAATGCAGCTGATACATTCGTACTTTGCAGAAAAGATTTTTGCAATGTTACTATATGAAACTACATTTTTTACTCGGTAAATTTTGATAAAAGAATTGAGGAAACCAGAAATATTTGGTACAAAATCTGCTCAATACTCATCGCACACATTTTCCTCCTTTCTTTTTTTTAACTGATACTGTTATTTGCTGAAAACCAGTTATTACTCGTATTCCGAGTTCCACGAAGCAGTATTATTTACATATATGTAGGGTCCGTATGAATATACCCGTTTACCAGAATTCCAATGGATCAAGAGAGTCTTTAAAATCTTGCGTTGGACAACTTTAACAGATTGAACAATTCTAAATGTAATTAAAAATTTCGGATATTGTGACCATAATGAGATGAAGAAAATCTGAGAACGTAGGCAAAAGTTGTGTGTCATTTACGTTGAAAGAAGATTTTCAAAGATCTAGTATAGATCGTTATTGTAGGCACGTAATTAGTAGATATGATAACGATATCAGTTACAATTCGATGGGATTATTGTATTACAGCATTTGATACTACCATTGACTTCATACGAACACGTGTGTAATAAACGGCGTACATTAAATTAACGGGCAGTCTTCGCTTAACGTCATTTCATTCAAGACAAAAGCGGCAGAACGCTTCGAAGAAATGAAATTCGCAGAAAGCAGAGAAGGAAAGGAAGAAAACAAACGGCGGATATTTATGTTGGAGGAAAAAAGTAAACTCTGAAGAAAATTTGCAGAGCTAACAAGACATATTGCTACAAGCAACAGGGGTCGTGCAATCGTAGCAGTTTGCGAAGGAAATTGTTATTCGAATAAATCTGGGATATGAACGAAAGAAGTTGCTTAGATTCGAACAGAAAGAAATTCTTCAGAATACCAAAGTCAACACAATCATTCTTATTTTGGTAGTATTTTTTGTGTGCCTGTTGAGGAAACTTTTACTTCGAGACAAAAATGAATATTTACATCGGTTTGAAGAAGCAATGATTTTGTATCATTTAAATTCAAATTCATTAAAAAAATCATCATTTTCTAATCTTTTACTGTAATTCTCGAAAAAAATGGAGCAGAATACATTTTTTAGGAAGATAAAACCCTGTGGTTTAATATACTCAAAACTAGCCAAATACCCTTGCTTCGCTACGGTATAAATTGGACTTTTAGTTCTTATTTAATTTAACATTTAATTTTAAAACAAAGTGTAACGCCCTCTGCACGGGGATTTTGAAACTATTCTATAGCAATCCCATCAAAACAAAGATTCTTCTGTTATATGGCTCATCGAAATCGGTTCAGTAACATTTTTATATAATTTTGTAGATACCAGTCGCGAGTCACAAAAATCTCACGCAAAAAGGGCCTAGTATTCAGAATAGGCGTTCAAACAAAACATACTACTCGAAACATTAATTGAATTGTTGACATAAATTTTTTTAATTAAACGAACGACCCCCTCCCCAGTTATATTTGAAGAGTGGCACTTGTCACTCGTGTGGAAACGAAGACGTTGATTATCAGAGTTTCGTCGCGCGAAATGAAATGTATCGTCACGAACGATATCTCTACGCCCAGCGATATCTCAGAACGAACGATATAAATCCGTGAAAATTGTTGCTAATCCGTCGAAACATCGCTCGACGATCAAGAAAATCGCATCGTCTGCGACGCAAAGTCAACCATCGGTCACAGATACAGACACCGGTGTAAAACAATTCGATCCAATTCGTGTCGAGAGAAAAATATTTTAGTCTACTACTGTAGTCGCTTAATAAGTACTTGTATTCCTCTATCAAAAGGAAATTAATCTTACCGCGAATTCGTTCGACGCGGTTCAACACAAATACCGACGAATCGGTGATATCACGAGTCATTCTGAATACCATTTGAAAACATTGCCAAAACCTGCGTAACTTTCCCTTCACTGGAAAGATAACGTGATTAGGCGTTGCTACTTGTATTTTAACGCCTACCATCTCGAATAACTTTTAGGCTGGGTCGCATAAAATATTATTATAAACGATGTAGGGTCTCCAGGAGAATATACATTATTTACTTTAATTTGAGCAAGATATTAAAGAAACTTTGAGTTTCCTAATTGGGTTACCCTATTTTTTATGTGCTCCAAATGTGTTACGCATTAGACACCCGTGAATGTGGCTTTAAGCTTCGTTCAGATTAGTTATTTGACTCCAAGTAACTTGACGAATGAGAACGAAGCTTTAGCTTTACTGTTTCGTAAGTTTCGAAAAAAGTATACTTCCATATGCTCCATCTCCCATACCCTCCCATTTCCCTTAAAATCTTGGAAGTTATCTAATAATAATCGACTGCTTTTTACATTCACTGGTCGAGGACAAACAAGTATCGGTAACTTTAAACGACCTTTACGGATCCAAAGGACACGTGGGATGTATGAAACGAAGAAGCATCTGTTTTTTTGCATTAAGTTTTGCCTCTTTTTGTTATTCGCCAACGTAAGCAAACCGCAACAGGTTTCACGAAGACGCGTGTAAAAGCGAAGAGAACGTACATGTGTCCTTGGTCTCGCTAAATCGACGTGCACGTCGCGTTTTAGCCGAGGTCCGTAACATGTGCGGGCCCACTGTGCAATTATTCCACCGAAGTTATCACGGGACTATCAATTCGAAAGATTATAGAATAACTGAGTAGAAGCGCAAACTAATTTTGTGCTATTGGCAGTGGGAGTATCTTTTCGGTGGCACATTGGAATTAGTTAACTTGTATTATTAGAGTGGAAAGGGGAAGGGGCAGTTGAAAATCTTATCAATGCCAAAAGATGAATCATCGTTTTGTGTTGGAAATGTGCCTAAAAGATAGTAGAAAGTATTTATAATCATACTTGTATCAATTTTGTGTTAACGTGTGATGGTTGCGGATCTTGACTTATAGTAACTTTTCTTTGGGTTCTGATGCGATTAATTTACTAAAGGAAGCTTGCAATTTATAGCGTTATATTATGAACAAAAAACTGCGGTTTTGAATTTTCAAACATTACGAGGCTTATCAATGCTATTGAACATCGCCCACACATTGTGTGTCTGTGTTTCTATCTAATCGCGTTACGACACATTAACGTGTAAGACACGTAAGACAAGTAAGACACATTAGTAAATCAAAAATGAGATTATTAATCTTTTAATCGAAAGGTCACGGTTAAGTACGTGTTGCCACATTATATTTTGCATTCCACTTTCATCATGATAAAGAAATATTTAAGCGACCGTACAACGTGTTTGTAATTTGCATAATTGCAGCTACTATGCACCGCTCTTAGGGGTGGAGAAGTATCAGTCTAAATAATCTTTTATATATGAATCTGCAGACACTTTTAACCCTTAAGCGGTGACGTGGAGTCTGCGAGACTCCTGCAGAATTATTTTTTCTATATTTTCCTTCGACCTTTGTTTACAGCATGTTACAAATGTTTTGAACAAAACATGCAAAAGTATCTTTTCAACTACGTAATACAGTCATTAATAATTCCAGTATGTATATATTCAAAATAAATTTAGGCTTGACAATGTCAAATTATTAAAGAGGAATCTGTGGGACTCCGCGTTCACTGTTTATATTACAAAATGGGACGTCACCACGTCACCGGTTAAGGATGAAACATTTTAATGGAACCCCGGTAGTAACATGTGCACCATCTTCGTTGCATTTTCTTAGCAAATGGTAAAGCCGATGGTTTAGCAACATGCCACTGAAAAGTAGGAAGCGAGTGGAAAGAGTTATGTCCTAAAATATCATGTGTTATGCATCGAATTGGCTACTTAAATGATCGCATGAATCTCAATGATTGTCTACATTTTCAGCCCTGTTTTCCTGTAAAGTTCGAGGTCGTACAACACACGTGATATAGTAGGCGTTCGCAGTAGTCTCTATTTAGAATTACACACGTACATAATTCCACTGAATACATTGTCTATGCGTTCCTGCAATTCCTGAATAGTTTGTACTGCAGCAGAATACACACTGCGGATGTTCAGTGACTTCGCAAATAGGAACCTGAACTCGTTTAAATTAGCAAGGTTGGTTAGTGTAATTCGTGATGTAATTTGAAGTAGTCATCCGGGGGACAAAGTTTTCGGTGATTTTTATTAGAACTATGTATTTAGTCCTGAAATGCAGAGCCATATAGCTACGTCACTACCTAGCTGTACTGTGTAACTATGTAGTATAATGCTACATTTCTTCTTATCGGGGTACTCGGAAAGCAACTCATTGAAGCGGGTCATTAAGCTAACTTAAACTTTGTTTAGAGTTTTATCTAATCCTTTAGAATACACCAACCCACTCTTAAGTCCCTAAAATGCTGCAATTACGGATTCTAATGGCCCCTTTATGACTTCGCCAGTTACGCTACTGAGAGTGATTAAGGAATCATTTACTCAAATGACATGGCTACTCGGTTAAGATACTTAGTATCTTAACACTTTATCAACCACTTACGCCTGTCATTCTATTTTTATTTCTTAACCTATATTCTTAAATTCTTGGAAACCACAATATCCTATAGATATATGTAGCTGGCAATAATTTATCGTAAAGCAAGAGAAAGTTAAGTTTCATTCGTGGAAATGTAAAGGAATCAACGACCTTAAACCCAGGCAACAGAACGTCGTGGTTACATGATATCTCATTGTTCGAAGCTCAAACAAATTTTGCCATTTTTCATCCCACTATTCGACCTCTTGGAAAGCTCGTGCATGCCCGTATGCATTACCCATCCTGCAACTAGTCTGTAGAAAGAGGCGTGTCTGGTTTCGTGCAGAAGTGAGTGCGGGTCGTTAGCCCGGATCTACGTTGCGTAGAATAAAGTCATGGAGGTTTGATACGTGACAAGCATAATCGTTCGATATGTCTTTGTCGGAGGACGATCACGGGACACTTGAAGCGGGACTGTACAGGTGTTCGGAGAATTTGCGATAGACCTATCTAAGTATTTGGAATAAGCAAATAGTGATCTAACTTTGCTGGAATGTAGAAGTCGAACTGAATATGTATCTGGAAGTTTCAAGTAGCTCGAAACAGTCGGAGTGGTTTAATTGTTTCAGGAACTACTTGAATTTTAATTAAGTTTATTTGGGCTACTTGAGTTTTAATTAAAACTTGGTTTAGGTACTTGAATTTTAATTAAACTTATTTGAGCCACTTAACTCTAATCGAATTTAGTTGAGCTACTCCAATTTTACTCAAACTTGTATCAGATATTCGAATCTTATTGCAAAGTCTTTGACCTACTCGAATACTCAAGTATATAATTAAATATTGAACTCGGTCCACAGAACTATTTTTCGCCGCTGCAATTTCAAACTACACTACTGTTTCCAGCACATACACCGACAATTCCACTTCAAGATAAACAGTCTAGACCCAAGCCTATTCCCAAGAACAAAAGTATATAATTCCCTCATTATTCCCTGAAGCATTCAGCCTTGAATTCCGTTCTTTGGCCAAACCGTAGAGACAGCCAATATTTCATGACCTAATGCGATCAAGCGCATGCGATCGAAGTCGAAGGCGGATAGAAATCAATAAAGTTTGTCGCCCAAACAAGCCTTTTCGATCAGATAATTAGAGTTCGAATGAATACAGTATTATCGTACGTAGACATCTAATCACATCTTCTTTTCGAATTCACTTTCACTCTCTCAAAATCCTTCAAACCTTCAACAAATATAAAAATACCATTACTCGGACACGACACTTATCTCGTTGACGTAAATGCACGCCTTCATAAAACTCAGGGTGTGTGCTGTTATCGCGCGAGGAAGTCACGCGTTTATCTAATTCGTCTTGCCGCTACTTCCGATTCACACATGCGAATTGGTACACCAACTATGCAAAATTTTTTTTTCGAGAACGAAAGGGAAACGTGAATTTATTAATTTGCAGCAAGGGTGGACGAGGGGCTGCAGAATGCTCGGTCAATGGTGTTTCGTTCTCTCAATGGTCATCGTGGCGTGCAACGCGATCGAGATTCAGTGTCCAGAACATACGTGTAGCTGCCATCCGAGTCACAATAGCGATATAGAGATATACTGTCCTACAACCAACGACTCAGCCTTCATTGTGAACGCTGATCCGTACAAATATATCCAGGTGAGTGCTGCGTGTCTGACTCATTCATCGTTTTCAGAGAGCCGCGCAGGCATGCGGGAACAGAACGATGGAACGTGAGCATGCGTGCTTGCTTCTTGTACACACGTACCTACAGTGGCTCACAGCCATAATCGTACACTCTTTAAAATCGCATAACATTTTTAAAATTGGTCCAAACGACTTGAGCTTTTTTGAGAAGCTGGAAGGATTAGTTTGCTAAGTGACGTGTTTCGTCGTTTTAAAAAAAATTGCACTTGGTCGGAATAGTGAAAAAAATAGTACAGGTCGTTTTTTAAACTTTTTTTTGTGAACTTGTAATGAAAATTCAAAAAACCCGTTTGTAGATTGAAGTAAGTTATATGCATGCCTAAAATTTCATCAAAATCGGTTAACGTTGCTCTGAGCTACAAACGTTTAAAGATCGCAGAATAAGGTCGAGAATCACTGATTTTGGGAATTTCCGCGATTCTCGACCTTATTCTGCGATCTTTAAACGTTTGTAGCTCAGAGCAACGTTAACCAATTTTTATGAAATTTTAGGCATGCATATAACTTACTTCAATCTACAAACGGGTTTTTTGAATTTTCATTACAAGTTCACAAAAAAAAGTTTAAAAAACGACCTGTACTATTTTTTTTACTATTCCACCCAATTGCAATTTTTTTTTTAAACGACGAAACACGTCACTTAGCAAACTAATCCTTCCAGCTTCTCAAAAAAGCTCAAGTCGTTTGGACCAATTTTAAAAATGTTATGCGATTTTAAAGAGTGTACGATTATGGCTGTGAGCCACTGTACGTACGAGATGCTAATATGTAGTGATAATTTAACTGGTATTTTTGGAGATTTTTTTTAGTTTGATAATTAACGTTCTGGATCTTATTATTTCGAGCATTACTGGTCGAATAGAAATTTGGGGACCTTTGATGCAAGTCCGATAACAAATATATAAAAGTAGTTAAATAACTTTGCCAGCGAAGGAAATTAATCTACAGGATTTCAGTGATGAAACAACAAAAGTCGACATCAATGTTGACGTCTATCGTTTTGTAACCGTGAGCTTCTCTATCCTGTTCAGCATTGCGAGCCTAAACTTTCTCTTCTCTTTACGTAACAATCCACACGAAAAAGATACCTACTCGTTAAAGCCGATCGGAACACGAGTAATATTCGATACCCTAATCTCAGACATCTAACAGACAGAATTCTACTTCATCTACGATCAACTGTATCGATCAACATCTCCAATGCCACGCATGTAATCGATGATAATTATTACTGTTCAGATACAATGTCGCAACTCTCCTCGATGGTCCGACTTCCGTCTGTTCAACTTGTTCCCTACGCAGAACATAGAATCCATGTACTTTCGCATGTGCGATTTACCAGCGAACGTCAGCCTGGGAGAAATCACGAGCAAGCTCGGCGCAGCGAACGTGGAGAGGCTGATCTTCCAATCCTACGGTAACCTGAGCACAAGCCTGACCAGGAAGCACTTGAATGGCTTTCCAAAGCTGAAGACGTTGATTCTCTCGAGCAACAGCCTGACCAATTTGGCCGATGACTTGTTCGAGGACCTATCCCATCTCATCTGGCTCGACTTGCGGGAGAATAACGCGAGGCTGCCTCCTGGGATCTTCCAGAGCACGCTTAGCCTCGAGGTCCTCGAGCTTGGCAACAACATGATGGAGAATATCGAGCCGGGCGTATTCGACACGCTGTCGAAGCTGCGGTTGCTTAATTTATGGCAGAACAAGTTCGTGAACATCAAGACGGGCATCTTCGACAAGCTCGTTTCTCTGAAATCCTTGGACCTCAACTCGAACCAATTGACCACCCTGCCCGGTGACGTTTTTGAGAAACTGGAGAACCTCGAGGTGCTGAATTTGTTTGCGAACAACTTTACGCTGCTGCCGGAAGGGCTGCTGCAACGGAACATGAAGCTGAGGAACGTGAATATGTGCTGCAATAGGAGGAACATGACGACACTCCCTAGAGGGCTGTTTGCGAATCTAACGGAGCTTAAAACGGTGCAGCTTAGAAGAAACGGCCTGATCACACTGCCGGAGGACATTTTCTGGGGCTCTGTTTCGTTGAACGATATCAACTTGGAGAGGAACTATCTTGTGTCCCTTCCGAAGGACATCTTCGCCGGCTTGAACAATTTAGTGACTCTGGAACTCAGTTTTAATGAGCTAACGTCCCTGCCTGATCACATCTTCTTGGATACGATTAAGTTGGAGAAGCTGGATTTATCAAAGAATCATCTTACGTCGATTTCCAGGTTCGTTCAATGTCATTTTAATATTAATTTTTAAAGGGTTACGTACCCTAGACAGGTCAGAAAATAGGGTCATTTTTACACCGAAAATATCTCTGATATTAGTTGACTAATTTGACTAAAATTTTGCACGAATATACTTAAGTACTAATGAAATATTAATAAACTTGGGAGAAGGGGCTGCTATGGCACCATTTCTTAAGATATCAAATTTATTTTTGAAGAGAATACAGCTGAATTTATTCACAACAGAGTGTATATCCGAATTTTTAAATATCACGTTTCTTTATATGAAAAAAAAATCATAAAAATGACCCTATTTTAATAAACAAATTTCGTGCGTCTCAACATCGAGGAAGATAAATAATTAGGTATTTCCCTTGAGTGGGCCATTCTGTGTGTTTCCATTAGCAGTCTAATCACAATCTAACGCCCCATAATTTTTCCTAACAAATCGTTTTAATGATTGCAGACACCTATTCAGCAGTTTGAAATCGCTAGAGTTATTAAACATGGAGGAGAATAGACTACAAGTAATAGAAGACAGAAGCTTTAATTCCCTATCTAGTTTGCTCGTGGCAAAATTTTCCAAAAATCAGCTCACGCTTAATAATTCGTTAATTTTGTACCACGACGAGTACGGGAAAAAGTCACCCTTCCACGATTGCACCTCTCTAGAAGAGTTGTATTTAGCGAACAACAATATTTCCGAAATATTTGGAGATTGGATTATAAGCAGCATAAAGCTGCGGGTATTGGATCTCAAGTACAATAAGATACCTTCTATATCCGTAAGTATACTTGACGAATACTGTAAAATATTAACATTTACTGGGCCCATTATTTAATGCTTTTGATTGAACGTTTCAGACCGAAGATTTGCAATTCGTGTCGAACAATATTAAAGTGGATCTATCTCACAATAATATAAGCCACATCTATCTGGGCACTGCTGAAGAAGTAGCTATATTCCAGAATACCAGCCGCGACGTAATAATACTAGTCAACGATAATCCCATAGTTTGCGACTGCTATCTGTACTACTTCCTACGTTACTTAGAAGGAAAAATGCACCCCTACGTGCAAAACTATTTCCACATAATTCCCGATGGACTAACGTGCCAAAGTCCGGCATGGCTGGCGAACACATCCGTGGCACAGTTGAAATCCACTTCGTTGAAATGCGAAATAACGGATCCGTGCCCCAGAAATTGTACTTGCTGGGTGCAGCCCGATAATAAGGCGTTCCTAATCAATTGCTCCAAGAGAAATTTGACAAGTGCACCGCGCGACATCAAGAATTTGCCCGATTATCAGCTCGAGTTAAACTTGGCAGGCAATCAATTAACTACAATGTTGCCTCTGGCGAACATTGGTCTGAATAATACACAGGTGTCGAAATTGATCCTGTCGAACAACAATATCTCTGATATATCACTGAACGAGTTGCCGTTGCATGTGGAGGTGAGCAAGCTTCTTTCGTCTACGCAATTATTTAAAATCCAACTTCCTCTAATCTCAAAAATTTGAAAACTAACAATGTATGTCACCTGTCCTGTTGCAGATTTTAGAACTAGACAACAATAATATTAGCAGAATAAATCCGGACGTCTTGCAATTCATGCGTAATTCCAGCACGTTGAAGCAGCTCACTCTACACGGCAATCCGTGGGCGTGCGATTGCGACGCCAGAGATTTTCTAAATTTCGTTCAAACGAAAGTTGTGGAGATCCCAAACTCCCTGCTGATCAGGTGCAAGGATATGAGCACTCCAATGTTAAAAATGACGGCGACAGATTTCTGTCCGACGGACACCATGATGATCGTGGGGATCAGTCTGGCTATAGCGCTCACCGGACTGATAATCGGCACGCTAGCAGCATTATACTATCGTTATCAACAAGAGATTAAGGTTTGGTTGTACGCGCACCAGTACTGTTTGTGGTTCGTAACCGAGGACGAGCTAGACAAAAACAAGCTGTACGACGCATTTATCAGTTACTCTCACAAAGACGAGGATTTCGTTGTAAACGAGCTAATATCGAAGCTGGAGAACGGGCCCAGGCCATTCAAGCTGTGCCTCCATTTCCGCGAGTGGCTAGCAGGCGAATGGATAACGACGCAGGTCGTGCGCTCGATCGAAGACTCGAGGAGAACGATAGTAGTCTTATCGCCGAACTTCTTGAAAAGCGAATGGGGGCGATTGGAGATCAGAACTGCTCACAAACAGGCCCTTACCGATGGCCGGGGAAGGGTCATTTTAATTTTATACGGCGAGATTGGCCCGACCGATAATTTGGATCCAGAACTTAAAACCTACTTAAGCACAAACACGTACGTGAAATGGGGCGACCCTTCTTTCTGGAATAAACTGCGATATGCCCTGCCGCATCCCCCGGAATTGACGAAGAACATGATCAGGAGAAAGATCTTCGAGAAACACCAGCCGAGTATACAAATTAACGGGGAGAAGAAAGAACTGATTCACCCAGTGGACATCCCTGAGACTCCACCTGCGGCAAGTACTCCGCCAGCGGATAGTCTCAAAACATTCATCTGCGACGAGAAAGACGAGCTTAAGAAAGACAATTCCAAGAAAGTGTGCACGTCGAATAACGGCGATAAGCTTATTCTCTCGCCTGACGAGTTGACGAATAACATTATTAATAAGGTACAATGTACCACGGTATGATAGAACATACATCCAAGGACTGATACGAAAGTTTTAGGATTGAACTTATTTAGAGAAAAGCCTCGTAAATTATTATATAGTAACATCGTTTCTCTATATGTTTCTTGATTCGCGCGTAGTGAAATTTTCATAGAATTTATATAAAATTTTACTACGAACTCGCGGAGAAGGAAGACTTTGAAACGAAAGGTAAAATAATTTAGATAGGGTACATACTAATATATCTATAGAATGTTTCAGATTTGTCTATGAAGTGGTATGTAGGATGCTTTTGTTTAAATATTTGCCATCCTGAAACTTTCATTAACGTGTGCGTGGACTTCTTTTTTTTGAATGAGTGTCGAACAATGGTATGTAGTGCAATGCCAAAAAGTTATTGTTGTATTTATTTTTAAAGGACGACTCATCTTACTCGTATAGTTTTAAGTTTCTCTAACTAGTTTTAATGCAGTAATGTAAACTGATATTGAGTAAGCGCGTGGCGAGATGACTGAAGAAGATTATTCTTAGAAACAAATTCAAGATCCCTGTAAATAAGTACTTTTTTAATTTTATATAGATTTCAGTTTCAAATACGTTGCTATTATATTTCGAACGCATGGTCATCGTAGACGTAGAATGCGTGTAACATTAATCATTTATAGAATTATGTTTATCACGGTAGAACTTAGCTTCGTTCGGTAATGCTTTATGTATGCGTGTTAGAATAACGAAAACCACAATACTATTACGTAAACAAAATTGATAAATTGGTAAAATTCAGATAAACGTGCGTGCATACATAAGCATCGATAGATAATGTAATTCCATTCGCGTCACGATCATACATGCATAACATGTCTTGCTACGTATTCGCGAACTAATCGCTCAATTTTATGAGCACAATGATTCTTTTTATAGCTGTTATCGTAAGTCGTCTGTATTTTAGCAAAGAACTACAAGGACACCGATTAATAATATCGACTGGGAAACTGAATAAAGAA
The DNA here is from genome assembly GCA_944738655.2 of Andrena hattorfiana. NCBI lineage: Eukaryota > Metazoa > Arthropoda > Insecta > Hymenoptera > Andrenidae > Andrena > Andrena hattorfiana. The sequence continues at coordinate 2,666,662 of OX122894.2, forward strand.
TCTCATTACGAATTGTTAATTTTGCATTAAACACTTTTAAACAATTAGTCCATTATAAGATCGATACTAAAAGAGTACCTGAGAATAAAAATTCATGTAAATCTTAAGAAATGGTGTAAAACCTTCTGCATACTTTCTACTTTTACTTAATACCGAATCATCAACATAGAAGAATTAATACGAATTAATTTGCTATCGCTGTTTATCACTATACCAAATTTTTTAGCCAGATTTAATGTGGTGACATTAGTTTTCTACATACTTAAACGTTAACAATGGGCGAAGTAATATGAAACGAGATTCAACCGGTTAAAATAATTATTCGTACTTACCCATAACAGCTTTGGCTCGCCAATACCGATGGACTCGTTACATATGAATCGCATTTCTGACGAATAGGAATCTGAGGCATCTGAATACGAAAACGAGGAACACAGAATGTTAATTCACAAGCTAGGATACAACTAGTCGAGGGATAGAATATGCATTACTTACTATTTACACATTTCCCACCGTTAGAGTACCTAAGTTTTATAACATCTCTGCCATAATCAAAAACCACATTGACCGAGGACCCATAGCCGTTGCTTCCTTGACATATAGCGGAACCATTACAAAACTTTTCACCCCCGCATATGCTTATGGCGTACTCTTTTCCTTGCTTATTTTTTACCTGCGGTTTCATCACCGATTAATTATTTAGAAGAACAGGTATGTATGATTTCAGTAATTAAATATTATTTCTATTTTATTCTGCAGAACGTATTTGTGAAAAAAATAATGATTCCTCTCGTAAACTTGAATGTTCAGTGAGATTATTAAATGTTGATAGACTCACATGATATATTTGACCGCTTGTGTATAATAATGAGAGATCGCATTCGTGTGAAAGCAATTGATCTTTTATAATACAAGGAGAAGACAATTTTCCCATTACAGCTCCACACGTTAGACTTGTTTTCCACTCGAAATTATAAGAACAATCTTTATACTCCTTAAATTCTGGGAACCCCTTAAAGAAACAATCATAAAAGTACATCACTCATCTCTTGCAATGTTTCTTTTTCGCGTGGTTTAAAAAATATGCGCTGATATCTGGATTATTTTTTACCTTATCGTCGTATCGACACGGGAATGTGAAAATTGAAGAAATTTGTTTGCTTGGATTTTCAGGGCAGGGCGATCCACCCGTATAAGGCAACACCGCCCCGTATGTTTTATGTAACATAGGACTTTCTTTTGGAAACCCTAGACTCTGTAAACAAATAGAAATATTTTAGGTAGAGATCTATATGTTACTTCTCGCGTGATTTAAAAAGAAACCATTATTATTTCTACTTACAATTTCATCTACATACTGATTATCGGAATTCAACGAAGCTTTGCATACTGCGCTTCCGTGTGCACATGTTAAACTTGGCACAGATATCAATGGCCTGCATATGTTTATATGAAACTCCGTTTTGTTCACTTTTACGATATAATTACTAGTAGATTTGATCAATGAAGTTAAGTTTACTTCGTCGTCCACTGTAGCGCATTTTATCTACAGAATAGAAGCTTGCATTTTAAATCTATTTCTGAAATGTTAGCCGAGATAATCGAAACAAATTTCAATCATATTTCACCCTTTTCTCGCAAACTAGATTGGTGTTCCAATGTATGATCAACTGGCAAGGACTTTGCTCCATAACAAGTGATTTCTCCGGAGTCCCTTCCACTCCGCATACAAACGCAATAATTGTATAACGCCGTCGTCCATCTTCACAAAGATCTCCGCCAGTGTAATTTAAATACGGTCCACCCTCTTGCCACGTTAAATTCGTGTTAACCGTTCCCATAGACGTCCCATTTTTTGTAAGGCAAACTCCTAAATTCAAGAACAACAGTTGTTACAACGCAGCCTGCTATATAATGTAAAACGTGAGATATTCTTTTTAAATACCCGCTCCTGATACGCATGACGTTTCTGTTGGTGCTGTACATACTCCAAATTTGTACTCTATGCCATTTTGTGCAGTAGTGAGAAAGCTATTGTTCATTAGAAGTTGTAAATTATACCTATAACGTATCATTTGTTACAAATTCTTTTCATACGATACACAGTAATTTAGGATTCAAATGTTCAAGATAATCTTACGTAAAATTTGTAAGGGGATTAGTGACTGTACATTTCCCAGCAGTTATCGCGCTATGATTACGCAGAGCTTCTATGCTACAGGCTGCCGTTGTCTTCCATCTAAGCTGGTAATGACATTCTTCGCTTCCTTTAATATATTCTGGAATTGTGTCCTGATAAATGTAAACAAACGTTTGCAGCAAATGCGAAGACTGAAAGTAACAAATAGCTGACATTCCGAAGCTTACCACGGCATCGAAATCGCATATAAAAGAAACAGTGGTCCTAATATGCGGTACCGTAATGTTTCTCATTTTACACACATCTCCATCTTCGTATTCCAGCTTCAATTTTCCATCTTCAAAAAACGGTGGTTTTCGCACATCACCCAGATTGATGTACCTGCGACAGAACGTTGCAGTTTCAACTAAAAATTATGTGCAAAATCCATACTCTCCGAACAGAAATTCTATTCGTACTTATTCCCCGAAGAATTCTGCAAACAAGCCCCCGAACGCATTTGACACAGGGCGTTGTATTCAAATATCACAGAGTGGCAAACATTTAATATTATCATCGGAGGCGTCTTGTCACCCGTGTAAATAACATAATTTCGTGAATAGCTCGTCAACGGAGACAGGTCGTAATGCAGCCCGTTATCCATTGCTGTGCAGTTCTGCACAGTCCGTGGCCCGCAAGCGAGCGCAGTTTTCCATATCATGTACAAATTACACTGATCTAGGGTCTGAAACGTTGATAATGTCGCGTCGGTTAACGATTCGCTCTTAAATTATTCACCTTTCTAATTCGCGTCGTGCGTACATACATGGGGAAATAATTGCGGAGAAGAATTATTTCCAGCTTCGTAATCACATTTCGTGATAATGGTTACTCCATATTTAACGCCTTGCGCGCAATCGTCGCCTGTAAACGTAAACATTATTCTTCCGTTTTGCGCACTTACCGTTGGAGGCATCTTTCCTGTAACAGTAACGAAGAAATTATCTTAATAAGAAAGCAGCGTTAACTTTAGCATTTCAAGGAACTGTGAAACGATCGAAACCTATTCCTTTTTCTTCTTTGTTTCGTATCAAACAAATCCCATATCCATCCTTCCCGTTGCACTTTTGCTTTAACGGAGCGCATAGCCGCACTCTCAAAGTCTCGTTGGGATAATCGTGATTCAAAGTAATATCTTGGGCAGGATCTACGAGTGTCGTGAAGTTGTAGGAAAAGAGATGCAGAGAAGGCTCCTGAATAACGCAGAAGGATTTCTCATTTACTACTGATGTGTCCTGTAACAGAACAAGGAAATAAATCACGCACGTTAACTTTATTAAACTTAAAGCACTTTAAAAGCATTCATAATTAAAATTGTACGTTCGAAATTACAAGAAATACCATATGCGACATAAAATTATTAAAACAGAAAAGTCTTATCGAGGCACTCTTTTAGTTTTGAGATATTACATATATGCAATGTTAAGTAAACGGAATCAGAATGACAGAGAGGAGGTCCAGTACGTACAGCGAGAACAGCAACAGTCGTAAAACAGTAAAGGAATGGTAAAATGTTTGACTTCAACATTTCTTTTCTTTCTTTGACTGTGGATTATTCACATTGTAAATATTTAATGTAGTAACACGCATAACAATATCTGTCGTCGTCGAACGTCGACGTAAATGAGTGATTATCGTTCAACGATAAATACGAGCGAAAGATTGATGCTCGCTTTATCTATACCAGGGGTGAAATTTATGAAAGTAACGTTTGCTGCTCGTCGAATGTGTATTTAAACGAATGACAGTTGGAAAAAAAACAGTGACAATTGTAAACTTTATTGGCTGTAGGTAAAAAAGTTACGTGCACTTTCCAATGACTGATTAGTACGGAAGATCAACCAATCAGATATCGAAATTTTCAACTTGTTCAATTCTTTAACCGCCGGTGTTCCAAAAGGCTTCGATCGTTGCTTCAACGATTGTAATATATTAATTATTCGCATTACAAGAAACTTTTGCGGCGTAGATCACGAATTTAATACACGAAATAGGGTACGCGTATTTTTGAAAAATTGAAAGTAATAAGTGCTATATAATAATGTGATTCGAATTGATTTTAATTGTTATTTAAATATTGTATTGGGCTCATTTTATCGTATATTATTGTTGAAATATTATTTTGGTAATTTTATAATAGTCGATGTTTGATAGTGTTAATTTCTGAGACACTATGTATACTGGCTTTTATCAGTTACACTTTTGTAACATCCTGTATATTTACGTTTGCGAGCTTCCAAGCACACAGGGTTGCCAGATTAGGCGGAATTCCGCCATTTGGACTACTTTTCAAAACCAACTGAACCTCAAAAATTGAAATTGGCAGTTAGCGCTTGAATTGGGCTACGTAGGGCGAATTCCACTTACGCCAAAATCGCCCGTGATTTTTATTAAGCTAGGTTTTCCCGTACGCGACTGGACGCATCGTCAAGAATTTCAAAGTCGATTTTTTCGAAAATGAAGCACAATAACAAAAAATTTTATTCCTTTTCCTCGACTTATTTACTTGTTATAAATAAAAAAGAAAGAGTAACTTTTTTTCATATCGCGCTTCATTTTCGAGAAAATGGACTTTGAAAATCTTGACATTGCGTTTAGTCGCGTACAGAAAAACCTAGCTTAATGAAAATCACGGGCGATTTGGGCGTAAGTGGAATTCGCCCAATATCGAGCGGGAATGCTTTGACCGAAATTTCGACATTTGGGCCGCCCAAGACCAAATGATACTCAAAAATTTTATAAAATAGATTATCATTGCTGTATTAATACATTAATTTTAATTTTCACATCAGCTTTATTTGAATTCGTTTTTGCTCAAATAATGTTTATTCGTTGTATCTGAAAGAAATAAAGAAAACAGTTCCAGAAAATATTAAGAAAATATTTAAACATCCTTTTCAATCAAGATATTTAAATTTTGCCGCTTTGGGCTACTTTCACTACACAATTTGGCGGCTCGACATTAAATCCATCTGGCAACCCTGCAAACACATGTGAACACATGTTTAATGTTTTTCAATGTTTTGAACGCAGTATGGGCATTGATGACTTTGATTGAGAATTGTCAATTGTTCCTCTGTACTTGTTCTTTGTTGAATAAAAATGGAACGCCATCAAATACAGGAAGCATTTACCGTGCTAAAACCATTTTGTGATTCTTTAATGAAAAATCCGAGTGTATACACTGCGCGGAGGGTTGCTAATGTTCTGCCAAGGATCTCGGATAAAGTTATCCAGGACCTACTCGAATACATTTTATTCCCTTTAGTTACCCATTTGCCGATAAAAACTTTGAGGTAATTATTTTGTTCGTAACGTGAAATGTGCGTGTGTCACTTGTGAATTCAATAAGGTTATAAATAATAGCGGTGCAATAATTAAATTTACATCTCGCGTAACGCTGCGAACTTCGTTAACCGTTTATTAACTTTCAGCAAAAATGTGAAGGAAGAATTGGTCAGAACTATGCAGGCGGTATTATCGAGAACGAAGATATCACAATTAAACTATTTTAATAACTTGTACACGTTGCTTTTAAAACAAATCTTTGACAATAGTCAAGAAACTATGGGTAAATAGAAATATATTCAAATTCGTTATTGAACGATCGAGTTCGTACCGATTCTTGCGTGTCCTTATTTACATGATTCTTGCAGTATTAACGGGTCACGAAGAATTGAAAGAAGCAGTGCTGTCGTGCCTCAAGACCTTGATGCATTCTTGTTTCGTCGAAGTTATAGAATCGTTATATATCAGAGAAAATGCTCGAACGTTAGGCCATGGAATATTAATATCTATGAACATTGGAAAAACTGAAAAGTCTCGCTCGCTTAGGTACACGTTCGAATTTTTATCTTCTACTTCTTTAATCGATTCTCGTACGTTTAATTATATCTTTACAACCGTCAGATTGACAGCGGTAGAAGCTGTAATGGCTTTGTGTCAAGTGGACGACGAGGCAGACAGATCTGATATTATACTGCAAGATCAAATAGCTGATGTGATTATGAAATATCTACCTGGCATTGTTAGTGGTTTACAGAAGATAGCTACGGGAAGCGACATACAGGGACACAAACTTACGACGGTAGGGCAACGTTATTTTACTATAGCTCTTAGCTGTTGATTAATTTCTAACGAAATATTTTAGGTAGCGCTGAGAGCTTGGTGCAGAGTAATGGCACTTGTGATGAAGGATAAATTCGAAGATGACGACGCACCATCGTTAGACAGTCTTATTAAAGTAAACGATGACAAGCATTTCAGTATCTTACAAGATTCGCTGCCTATGAATGGTAGCGATGAGATGGAGAAGCATCTTAAAAGTGAAACAAGAAGCAAGGAGTGGTTTAACGCCAGTTCAATGATGCTTAACATATCCATACAACAGTTGGATGAACTGAAAAGCCATTCGCATTATAAAGTTAGGAAGGAACTAGCTGTAAATATTCATTTATTGCTCGCGACCTGTTCCAGGTAATACTTTTATTTTATTTCCATCCGGTTTTACGAACGATTTCTAAAATGGGACTGCATAAATTTCTTAAACAGGAATATGAAACCAAATGTTATGTTATTAATAGAGTATTTAATATCTCTATCTGAAGATGAATTTGCAGAAGTTCGGGAGGAAGCTGAAAAAGCACTAAATACGATAAACATAAATTATATGCAAAATAAGAGTATGAAACCTTTGGTGGAATTATTAGAAGAGAACTTCTACAATCTACTTACAAAATTACCCAGGATTATCAGGAGGTCTGGTACGATTTTCGTATATTTTTCATATCGCGTTTACTTCGAGAAATATAAGATTGCCAATGAAACCAAATGTCCTTCTGTTTCTCAGATGATAGCGACCAGTTGTGCTGTTTGAATCAAATTGCTGGTTATTTAAAACTCCTCGGGGAACAGAGGTTGCCTTCTATCATGATGTCCGCGCCGCATATTCGAAGATTGCTGCTAGCGCTTGTGTACGTGTCAGAGATAGATTGCAGTAATATTTCTCTACTGCAAGCTGTAAATGTCAGGGATTTCGAAGATCCGGCGTACTTGTACGGATCGCACTTGTGGAGACGATTTAAATTCATCCAAAACGATTTGTGCGAGGAGAAAGTTGTAGCAATATGCAAGTATCTCGGGAAGTTTGGAGACCTTCGAATCTTAGTAGATACTATTCTTGGTCTCGTATTCGATATTCCGCAGCACAGAAAAGAACTGATTTTGTTACTGAACTGGATATTACATGGTAAATCGAACGATATTCTTAAGATAATGTATGGAATATAACGATATTAACAGTCTATTAAATATTTCAGTTCCACTCAAAGACTCCTCGTTCCTATCGATTTACAAAGAAGTCGTTGAGTTTTACATAAATCCGGAGCTTTGGTACCCGGTAATTGAAACTACTGAAGATACACCTTTACGCGTTGCGCAGAATAATGTTGTGCAATGTTGCTTGTTGTTGGAAGGTTTGGGATTAATAGCAGAGAATTTGAAACGTGATTATGATAGGTTTCTTCTTAAGACTTTATACTTAATTATAGAAAGAGCAGGTAATTTTTAACTTTTTATTTCGTCGAGTAAATTTAATTATCTGTATGAAAATTTCTTCGAAATATATTTCTAGGCAGCGGGCATAGCTTGATCAGTTTTGTTGGGACTCGAACGCTCGAGCAGATCACAGAATCCCAGGAATATAATACAGTGGGCGATCTCCTACGTGCAAACGTTGATTACTTTTCATACCACGTTACTGTAAAATTGCGAAGAGTAGAACGCAATCCTGGTGTACTCGACGTTGTTGGGGTCGTTATGAAGTACAGTACAATGGACGTATTGCCCTGTTTGAAAGAAATCGTGGAAGATGTGCTCTTGCAACTGAATAAGAGTTTTCAGCAGAGAAACTCTTACGCCTTTTTAAAAGTGTTTTACACGTTCACTATATGTATAAAGAATTTGGCGAATCCCAAACGCGTACCGGTAATACAGGAGCAGGATACAAGCGTCGAATGTAGATCGTCGAAAATTATTCAATCTCTGTTGGAATATTACGAATCGAAAAAGGTTGACGAAGAAATAGACGAAGATCCTAGTGAAGTTAATTTGCAGGAGGACGAAAATATAGATCTAGAAAATGCGGATCAAGTAGATTTCACAGAGGAAGGTGAATATTTATTATACTGAAATTAATTCGCATGGCAAGTTATAACGAGTGTGATATAAATTACAGAGGAGAAGAAGAAAATACCACCTTACATAAAAATGATCGAAGATGTGATGAAGCACTGTTTACATTTTTTACCGTCCAAGGAAATACAAAAGTCACTAATGGCAATGGCAACGCTACAAGAGGGCCTTGAAATCTTAGCCGAATGGGAAAACCAACTACTACCTATCGTGCATTTGCTTTGGCACCCTTTAGTGGACAGATTTCACGACGAAAATGTATTAATAATCAATCGAGCGTGGCAGTTATTAAATTTGCTCGCTCAAATTTCTAAAGACTTTATCCGAGATAGAACGCTTAAGTAAGTTTCTAATGTTTCGTTATGTATTATAAAGTATGCTGTGATGAAAGAATTAATTGTTTTCAGGCAAGTATTGCCAGCACTTTCAAAGTTTTTAAGCACCTCTGCTAAAGGAAGTTACAACAAGAGTAGCGAGAATATTTATAAATTTACTCAGACTTATAAATTGCAAAAGGAATTACTATCTACATTAGGTCAAACCGTGAAAAATTTAAATCTCTTCGAACAAGAATCGTGGAAAATTCTGACTATTGCTGAGCCCTATCTCAGTAAACACCAGCATCCTACATTACAAGTAAAATACGTTACAGAAAATATTTCTAATTTCATTTACATGGTTTATACACTTTTTGATAACTATTTGCCTTTTGTAGACGTGTTGCCTTCAATTATATAAGGAGATTGCTGATTATAATGGGGATATTACTTGGGTGAAGTGTCTGAGTTTATTTGACCGCAAAATATCGAGAATTACTTCCGACTCGACGTTTGATATGAAAGATTTGACGGTAATTTGTGCAAACGTTTCTACATTTTACAAAACACCTCATGATCCTTCGAAATTACTGAATGATCCCTTTTTCAGATACCCGAGAATATTTCAACAACACATGAATATTATAAAAATATAGAAGTTATTTTAAAATATATTCAGGATAAGGATTCTCGCTTGTAAATATACGTGATAGAATCTAGATTCTAAATGTTTATACGAAATAGGTAAGGTATAAAACTAGTACGATATACGAGATATATTACTACAATATTGTAGTTTCCTGTACAAAACATAAGCTTTGTAAAAAATGAGCAACCGTACTATGTTATTTGTATATGTACATCTCCCTCACTTTATTTATAAATATATTATTTAAGATTTAAAACGAACAAAGCTAGAATAATTTTCTGAACTTTTATTTGTATACAATTTGTATTCCACGATGATATTTCACATTTTACATATTCGTGACATTACTGTTTACACTCTTATTTTTTACAATAACTTACGTCTATTCGAAATTTTACATTTATCTACAAAGCAAACAATTATCCTAAACAGAAATGTTTGTATGTGTACTATTCACAGATGGCATAATTCGTTTAATCGATATTTAGTTATAAATACATAATAAATAAAACCGCCTGTTTGTACTGTGATACATTTTGCTTTACGTAGCTTTTACGGAGTGATATGATAGCTCGAATCTTCTTCCCTCGGCTCGACAACATTATTAAATATTTTAACAAACATTTCATAACGAACAAAAGCAAACAGGAAATGCTTATAAATGCGGAAAATTCGAAAGCTACAAGGTACGGATTCTGTAGTTTCTAATACTTTGCGCATCGTATTTGTTCGGTAAATGCAATTATGAACCGTGACTCTGAAATCTGAAATATGTGATTATTCAATAGGAAATCGTCTCGACATTTTCTTCCGTCATATTTCCCTAATTTTACGATCCAAATGTTGATATTATGTGACAATGAATTAATACGCCTATAGGAGAGACAATGAAATTTGCACGTATTATGTACACTCTACTTTCGTTTCCCAGCTCTGTTTCTTTAAAAACACTTACGTGGCCAATATCTCATTTTTTTTGTCTTCTCGAAGGTGAAGAATCAAAGAAGCATGTCATAAAATTGTGATCGTTGGAACTGCTGATTTTAAATACTAGATTTTCAACAATTTTCTTATAAAAGAACGTGTATTAGCTGCATTATTCGTTAACATCAAGCTGTCAAATGAGTGGCATTTTTAAATCAGATGGTAAAAAAAGGAAGGAACATTAAAAGTTTAGCAAGAATGTCAATGACGACATAAGAGCAAATCGAAGTGCTAAAATGAAATTTAATTCCAATCTTTAGCATCCGATAATTGGAAATTACTTCGTATCTATACGTATATAAAAGAAATTTATCGCTACGTAGATATATTGTAAACGGAAAAGTAATCATATTTTGAGCACGTTGTCAGTTACTTTAATGATCTAATAATTAGTGATCATGGTCCACTCTTGTCATACAATGACTAGCACACTTCGAAAGATTTTGAAATATGCTATCTAGCGTGTGCAGCTCGGTGCCGACAAAAGAACAAAATAATGTACACGTAGTTTAAGATACTTCAGGTGACATAATAAATCGTTAACATTCACTTTGCAGTAACACTGGCTTTTTATAAAACAGTACTTCTCCTTTACAAATTATTATTAGCAAAATGCTTTGCCTTTAGCGAACAGATATTCAAGAATGTTACGCACTGGCTTTCTAGAGAAACGAAACATCATTTCCATGCCTGCTTCTGCGCTTTCTGGGACGCCAGTTTCTTAGTGACGTACGACGCGATTAACAGTGCTGCCAGTACTATTACAATGAGATAGTAATCGAAATCTTCTTTCAGAACGTCGAACGTTTTAGACGGTGCCACACGCGTGTAGAATAAGTCTGCGAACATCATATTACACGTAACGTAAATAATAATTAACGAGTTAATGGAGTCGAGCATAGAAATATTTCTAATCCCGCGATACTCACCAAGACCGTGTACAAAAACTAAGCAAGTACTTTCAAGGCCACTAGGACTAGAATGAATCCCCGACACCCTAAAGACGCTTTGATTATAATTAATTATCGCGTCCATTTGAATAGGTATCTCAGGCATGTACGGTATAACACCTTCTTCGCGTACTTCCGGATTAATAGGCCGCCGTGGATCCACCATCATCCACGGTAATTCCAGCACACCACCATTGGCTAGGGCCACTATTACATTCAAGACAATTAAAGGTAATTACAGATTCTTAAAAAGCAGAGTTTAAATAATGTATTACATCTAAATGGCTCGCACGTACCAATAATATGTTTGCTTGTAATACCCTTCTCGGTAATAGTTTCCCGCATGGATTCTATCGCTGCGGGGAAAATGAAGGCTTGTCTTTCTACAATTGGCAATTTAGTCGTAGTTAAAGATGAGAACACTGAAACGACGGAAAATAATTATGTAAATAATATTCGGTACGATCGAAATTGAAGAGCGGATAAAGAGAGGACAATGGAGTGGGTACCTGTGGTATTACTCTGTATTTTTCCTTCGTAAAGTTCTAAACTAGCAATTTCCGTCCTACGACTCTTTTCGTTAAAGTAACTATAAACTATCCAATTTTCCGAATGCACGATATGGACCGGGCCACGTACTCTTTTGTGGATAATAGAAAATATCATCGCTCCGGAGACTGCGTCCAGTAAATACAAATTAAGCGTATCTATAAATCAGAAACAATTCGTGAGACCACTGCTGTATATCGATATTTCAATTAATTAGAATTTATCCATGATTGTCTCTACAGTTCCTCTGAATTCACTTACTTTTGTGAGTGTGTCCAACACCCTCTGTTACTATAGCGACTAAATTAGGATTAATATATTTATACAGAACAGATCTATCGCTTAAAACTCTACCCTGGGAATGAACACGTTCTATTGGGTTTTTCGAGACAACATGAGCTATTCTTTGGTTCTTCGGTGAAAGCAGGAGCTCCCACACTTTGTGAGCGACAATTTCCTGTAAAATTGAATTACGATCAGATCTAGATCCATTGAATAAGGTAACTAGGAGCAATTCGATAATTCATAGTTCCACACACTTGGGACGTGCTGTATGAAAGAGAAAACCCAGACAATTCGCCGGTTGTTTGGTCAGCAGTAAACATGTACGTATTTCTGCCAAGTGACGCAGCGATTGCTGTTGCGCCTTCGGGATACACGTGCGCTTTATCTCGGCCATCGAGAATAAGAATGCTTCGCAGAAAATCGTCCGTCGTAACATGCAGCAGCATGGATTGCTTTATTTTATATCCTAATTTCACTAAACCGTCTAGTGGCTGCCCAGTTATCGGATTAAACGTGTATATAACGCCTTCTCCCGTTTTCTAAAGTATCCAGAGAAAATGATTAGAAGTTAATATTCTAATTTTTTTTTATTTTAGCGCGAAGAAAGCATACTTTATCTTCTGCTAGTAGAGCACACTGTGGCGGATAAGGGAAGTGTCTGCTACCGCGTTGCACGTACAAAACTATTGCGTTAGATCTCTTAGCGAATCCTCGTATACTCGGCACTCTAAGTTGCCAAATAATCTCGCCTTTTCTGGTTTCAATACCATACAGCTGCGAGTAAAATGATGTATTAATATCTGATACACATCTCGAATCTATTAATTAATAGTCATAGCAACAGTGTCATACTTTCCCTGCTGATGTAACAAGAACGATCATTTTATGCAATCCAAATTTGTCCCGTACTAAATCAGTCCGTTGATTGGATTGCTGAGGTGTAAGGCTTAATATCGATTGGAAGAATGCCTTTGCTTGTTTAAACTGAGAGCTGACTCTTCTAAACATCATGCTCAACACGTCCCCTAGTCACAACAAAAGCATTATTAAATCACGCGCGTTGCACGTACAGTAATAGCACTGTAAATTGCTTTTTTAATATTGTAGTTGCCAAGGAACGGAAAACCGCGAAGTATTTAATTGTAAAACTGGAGCAGTGGCACACAATTACAATATTAATAAAACACGTTAATGTGATATACTAAAGGTCGTTAAATTTTTAAGCAGAGTAACACTGGTATGTACGTTATTTTCAACTATTCATGCAGAACACTAAAGTACACATCATATCGATAAATTTAAGTATATCGTTTACAATTGACTTTCGTTTTAAATCTAATCGCCGAGCTACTAAACAGTTAATGTTCTCATGCAAATAATAATTGCACTGTTGTAGAAATCTCCTCGATTAGCAAGGATGAGAATATGCTTTATGTCTCGTTGAGCGTCTAAAGGAAATTCACACATACATGCGAATGAACTAACGAAACAGCAGGAAGACAAAGTAAGTTTCAAACCAGCCCTCGCTGCTTCACTACTTACATGAACTGTCTACATCAATACCTGCCAGCAGCCATTCACAAAAGAAAGGTAATTAATACAACTTAACTAATATGTTCTCTTTGTTAAGAAATAAATTGTAGAAATACATTTATCGCTTAGTTATCATGATTACGAATAAGTTGCGACAGTAAGCTTCTCAAATGGTATCCTCTAAATCATAGTATAGTTACGAAGAATTATGATATTATCACTTTAGTAGTCCTAACTTACATTCAGCGATGTTTCGTGTCTGAGCATAGAAACACTTGGATATATCATCGAAGGCTTGTTAATTCAATTACTTGCAATAGATCTACATAAGTTTCTTTACTCTCCCCGTTACGATTATTATATTAACCATCGTAGTATTATTTATAAACGTTTCTTTAATAATTCGAAACAAAAGTATTCTCTACTCCATTTTACACAGGTATTCGCTGTACCTTAAACGGAAGCTTCGTACGCTGAATATTATGTTTTATACTTACTCTCTTTCTGGTCGAATTCCTTCTCGATCGCTTGATCTCTGTCTGACATTGGCAATTCTATAATCTCCACAGCCACGATACTAGAGAGCGCTTCTTCTCTGGTCCATATTAACTTATTATGCTGCAACAGTGCGACGCTGTGGTCTTGCGAAGATAATAAGTGACGGCAGGTTACGCCTTTCGCTTGACGGGGGCAAACTGACGCCATAATTGTCGGCGATAGTAACGAGGCATGCGTTAAACTCATTGATAGATTTGGCAAGGATTTCGATGTTAGGAGTTCCATGGCTGCAATCTCTGTCACCTAGAATCGAATAATCAAGCGTTTTCAAAGCCGCGGAAGAAAAGAAACTCTTCTGCAAATCACAGCAAAATGCTCACCCCATTTTTATATGTTGTTTCTAGTAACACCTTGTCATTTTCAACCGAGACAATGTAGAGCGCAGCATCGCCAGCTATATCTCTTAGAATAGGAACAGGTACTTCCCGGACAAGAAGTATTCGCTTCCTCTGATTACCGTCTGCGCTAATCGATACGACAGGCTCTTCGCCGAGCACGGATTCCAAGTGATACGGACCTTGTGCACCGGCGCCGAATATTGTGTTTATTGTAACCGATTGTGGCTGAGCGTTCGTGTCGAACAAGTGTACCAAGAGCAGTATAGCCAGTGAACTGTCTCCTTTTAAACATGCTAGATACGGAGCTGCTAGAACACATCTGGAATAATAGAAGCATTAAAGTGGTCGGAGTTTCACTCGACTAATATTCTTCGATAAAAGATACTTCATATGTAATAAAATAATTCCTTACTCTGTCTCTTGACTTATGAACGGCGCAGAGACTCTTCTAGTTTTCAATTTATCTCCCGTTTTGCTGTCATAAGATGTAACTTCAACGCCACTGTTATAAATAGGTAAAATGTGATGCAGCGTGCCATCCTTTATATGCCATTTTACATCTTTAATTCTGTACGGTATAAGAAAATCATAAATGTTAAAATATATTACAGGAATTACTCTGCAGAAATAAATTTACACATGTGACTATAGACATTATTTATACCTTTATACACAGAACATTGAATAAAATGTAATATAATGAAAAAGTGAGACAGTTTTGAATGGGAAACAAGATGTTTTCTAATGTTCTATATTATACGGCGTTTCGTATAAAGAATTTCAAAAATACTTCGCATACTTAAAGTCAACTATTTTCAATTAGAAACTTGAATTAGCTAATTCGTTTAATTTACCGTTTCCATTTCAAACATGCCGGTTTTTATAATATTTTGCCTTGCAAAATACTCTGTCAATTCCTTTGCACTGGAACGCAACGTGAAAATAACACAAAGCGTGGTAATTTATTGGCAGAAACATGATCGTTTAACGTGTAGAATATTTATTACTGACTGTGCATTAAATAAAGATAAAAGGACCTGTTAGCACTGTACAATCCCAGTGTAGAAAAAGATATAAATGGAGAGAAACGTCTGAAAACCAGTAACAATTATATCTTTTTATATACACTGTATCTTCTTTTGCAATTAAGTTGTAACCGAAGCAGCGGAAGCCTCTGTTTAAAGCATTAACCGTTAAAAAGAGAATACAGACCTATCTGGATTTTGTTCCGCTATCGGCCATTCGTGAATTATATGCCCCGCAGCTAAATCCCATGCGCGAACAATGGCTGGTACACCTCCGCTCACAGAAACGAGATCTCCGTCCGAGGCGCCACCCAACGCGCGGATGTGGCCTGTGTATCCTTTCTCTAACACTCGCCTCCATAATATTTGTCCTAAATAATTCAACGTTTCGCTTATTTCTTTTGTTTCTATTACATTTATTTCTTCCTTTCTATATGTTTATTACAGGTACCCTGTATAACACTTATGTTATATCGAGAAACAATAACCGAGCCAAGACTTATTTTTTCATGGTTATTGTATCGTCTGATTGACTGTAAAATTACACAAATACGATCGTAGTCGTTGCTTAAAACTGTATCTGAGTTAATATCTTTCTTGCTGAATGTTAAATGTGAAATATAACACCGAAAATGGAAGACACATGCCGAGTGCATCGCGATTATTTTGCCGAATTTCATATTCTAAATTACAAACCGTAAATTTCCAGGCATAATGCGAAACAATGATAATCATTGCAGGTTTCTGTAGTTAATGTTTATGTTTTATACCTGACTTAAGATTTAGCGCCGCAATAACATTCTCCTCGGTAGCAACAATAATCTTCTTCGCGGTGGAGACAGTGTCGAAGCTGGCGAACTTAATTTTGCCGACGTAATTCTGCTTCCTGTAAGGAGAACGACGAATCGTACGTTTAATGATTAATTAGTGATACACTGTCAAAGCATGGAAGCATGCTGCTGCATTATTTAAGAGGTTGACGACTACGATCAACAGTGGTTTAAGGATTCGTGTGGATTTACCAGTCGAACTTCCCGATTTGGTCCTCGTAGAGACACAGAGACAAATTAAATAGTCCGAACAGCACGATAAGGCAAGGTAGTATTTGAACGTCGATTAATAACCGGTTGATATTCCCTCTAAAACTCCATACGAACGGAGCCATGATGATTAAGTGTAAACGTATCAACCCATCCGCTTACACAAACTTCCTCCGCACCTGACTGCCACAAGAATCGACGATGATTCGTTCCCTGCTACCACCACAAATGCAGAAAAAACGCTGGTCGGGACAAGGCGCCCTTTCCTGGGGCGATTGATAATGCGACCAATCACCACGGACGAGGTCTAGGATAGACCCACATCTTACGGGAGATCGCGTTGCGAGAACTGATGTACCGACCACGTGAAAAATCAATGGTACTATCGCGCACTCTCTGTTAGAAAACAGTGACTCTAACCGTAACACCACAGACGAGGTATCTGTGATAACACAGACGGGATGACAGTTACCGAAGCTAGAAAAGTAGGTAAAAAGTATTTTCTTTCGTTTTTGTATATTCATAGTGCGATGGATCTATCATTCAATGTAATTTTGTGTCATATGTTCGAGAGGCTTGCGAGCTTCCTTGAAATTTCCCTATTAGATGCGATGTTATCAATTCGGAGTATAGATCGCAATCCTACTAGCGGTTAGAATTGAAACTAAATGTGGTGAAAATGCTTGGAAAAACACAGATCTGAATCGATTTGGATTCATACTTAAGTAGTAAAAGTAACAAGTGAACGCGGGAACCAAATCAATTTACACTGTGAACGCATTTACTTTACTATCTTTACCGACTTCGGTAATTCTGCTGAAGTAGTACCAAATGTCGCCGCTCTTAAATGTAGAGTGCGCGTCAAAACCTCTAATTTTTCACGAAGTCGTTTTTTCAGTTCGTGGGACACTAATTTCCAAAAGATGTAAAATTATCTTGTACGTCGTCTGTGATAGTGTTCCAACAATTAATTTCAGATCACCACAGATCTTACGCTCAGGCACTGAGTGGACAAAATGATAGTGAACTTGCAACTTGCAACGGACACCAGGAAAGCTGTAAGTACATTTTATACTTATTAACTACGCTATATCAAATCCGTATTAATTTTTAGTAGATACATAGATACATAGATACATAATAGTAAGCATATTTGAAGGGAATAAAGTACAGAATCTTAAAAGACAACTGTACTATTATGTATCTATCTGAAATCACAATTTCTTGGTGTTCGATGCTGAAGTTCCAAGTTCACTATTATCTTATCCACTTAAAGCTGTGCACTGAAAATGTCTCGCGAGTTTCGCGTTTAACTTAACCTGAAAATAATAGTACGGGGTCTCAACTGCGACATCGTCTTTAGTAATGTCCACTTTTCATTTATAAGAAAATGAGACACTCTGTGTAACATATTTAGGAGATTTGGGAACTCCGGGAAATATTGTATACGTGTGGAGCATAGAAACGATAGAATGTGTGAGGTGCGTAAGAAATCTGGGATATGTGGGTTATGTTTCGAATTCAAGCGTCCATCACGCCACGTTATCGTTTAAAAAACACTGTCCCCCATCCCTTACATCATTTCGCCATTACGTATACACGCTTTTCCTTCCGTCGAAGGACTTTCACTTTTCTTTCGCCAGCGATGCGTTTAACCAAGCGGCGATTCTTTATCCAAGGGAGGGAAAGAGTGCAGGCCGCTGGAAGAATTTACGTAGCACTTAATCCCACCACTTAGAGGCCTCGACGAAATCACCCTACTCTGTATTCCTGGGTACCTATTCTTCTCAGCTTCCGCTCTACCTCCGCCACTCATCATCGCGAACTTCTTCCTACACTCAAACTCCCACGCCAAAACACTAAACTCTCACGCCGTAACGAGGGCCTGACGACGATTTAGGGTAGCAATACTCGCCAGTAAATTATTATACAATTGCACGGGCGTAGTTTACGAACCTTAAAGAGGGCACCTCGTGTCTCCTTCGAAATGCACTCTTAAAGAAGCGATTACTCGTGAACTTATCGAATTTATCTTAACGAATTTTTTTATTTCTCCAACTGCTAAAAATATTATAAGCTTCGTCTTGAGAGTACAGTGATTTGACTGGAGAATCGATGGTAATTGCACGCGTCGTAAGGCGTGCGAGGACGCGGAAGGGAAATCTCGAATCAGTCACGAAGCCAATCCTTTAATCGCCTGGTACTAAAATATTATAAGGCGCGTAATCGCCGCGATTGCGCCAAAATCCGCGCGGCTAATCTCCCAGCCGTAAAAGCGGTTTTATTTACTCGTTCACCTGCCCTTAGTGGGGCACTTCACTCGCTGCTTTCACAGATTTTAATGACAGTTGCGACTCGTTGGCGCAAGCCGCTGCAGTGAATAAGTTATTCTATCGCCGGCAACGATACCACGGCAATGTCGTCAAATTATTATACTATAAACATCGTTCCAATCCTTTCGTAATTTTCTCACGACCCTTCGCAGCTTTAACATTCCCTTTACGACTTTAATATAAAGTGCAGAAACGGAACGGCACCTCCTAATTAAACCCTAATAACTTGAAATGATTTTAAAGATCGTTCATCTTTGCGAAACTTTAAACGACTGAAACTGTATCTACTATTATCAAAACTCCACCAAAGAAATATATTTCTGAGCAGCTTTTATCGCCATCTGAACGACGCTATTATATTTTACAAGCAGCTCCAGCATAAATGTACCCTTACACAGATTCTCTAAGACAGCATACCCGCATACGTAATTTCGATAAACCGCCAAAGCTCGTGGATCCAGTGCTAAATTCGAGCTCGTTCGACCACCGGCCAGAATCATTCGAAAATCCCCGTAGCCTCCGATTCCATGAAATATCCTGCATTATTTACGGCGGCTAGCGTGGCCCTCGCGGGCCGCGGCGATATAAAAATGGCACTCGTAATCGACTCGCCGACGGCCCCGATTTCTCTCTCTCTCGTTGGTCGCGGTGGAAATGAATGAAGGTGGCTCAGGCTAGGGAAAAGGGGGCGACGGCGGCGCGAGGTCCTAGGCAACATCCAGCAGATGAGATAGGATTGAATGGACGTCGTGAAGACGCTGGATCAGTGTGTGGAGTGGCGAGGGGGGGGGGGGGGGTGGCCGGGAGACAAACGCGGGGGTTGGAAAAACGGAGGAAGCGCGAGGAGAGCAGGAGGAACGAAGGGGATGGAAAAAGTGGACGGTGGGGGTGGGTTGGTACGAAGAAGCGTATCGAGAAGGGAAGGGGATGAATGCCGGAGGAAGAGGCAGGGTGGAGACGCCGGGAATGGGAAGAACGAACGGAGACAGGCGGGGGGTGAAAAAAAAAAAGGAATTCGAGGGAAAAAGAGTTTGGCCCGTGGTACACGGGCGATGAGACGAGGCCAGATGAGATGAGATGATACTGTTGCATGTAGCGCGTGCGCGTACCGACTCAATAAACATCCGTAGAAGCCTCGGTAAGACCCTGGCCCGCGCTCTGGATTACCGCCGCTACTTTCCTTTATTTTCCGGATGCAATGCCCTCCCTCTTTCGACTCATCTTTACCGTGACTCTCTCACCCTGTCAGGAAACAGACTCGTCATTCTTTACGTACCCCTTTTTGCCGCGCTCATCTTCGCGCTGCGACTGGATCCGGCGAGGGACTGCGGCTGCCAAGGGGTGCGCTCGGGGTTTCGATTAGCGATCTGGTTTAAATTCTGTGTTAGGCGGCGCATGCTAGTTATGAGAGCTTAGTAGTCAAAATTTCCCAAGCGTCAATATAAAGAAATGAAATTAAAGAATATAGCGTCGGAGGAAAGTAGAAACTCGTTATTCTTCTTGCCCACTTTACATCTTGTAGACAACTGGGTCAAGTGTACGAAGAAACTTCTGTAAGTCACCGTCTAATGGAATTTATCACGAGATTTATCTACAATTAGGAATGCTTCATCGCGGCAGAATCCATTACTTTCACGTCGTCCAGTTTATCTCTGGAAGCTGTGGATTTTGGTTAGATGGATCTTCGGTTTTTCTTGTCTTCGCTAGTAAGAAGTGGAACTTCATTCTTCACGTGCTTTGATTCTCTTGTCCGCGTTTCTGGGACAAATCGATACGGCTAAGCTTCCCTGAACGCTCCATTTCTTTTTACAATACACTCGCCGTGCGTGTTCTTTTAATTTCTCCTATGAATTTCTGGAAGAGATCTCAAAGGATCTAAAAAAGAGATTGAATCTTTACTGTAGACTGAAATTTATTAATGGTACCTATCTCGATCTTCTTCTTGCACCTTCGGAACAAGCTTTTAAGTAGCTTCCTTGGATGCTTAATTTCCTAAAGTTACTTCTTCTTTGTGGATCTTCTTACCCCTATGACTCTACTGTAGAAGATTCTCAAATTTCGTAAGTCGAAGTGCACATCTACTAGACTAAAAAAGGCTTTCCGAAATTCAAAATTGCTCGCTCATAATCTATCCACGCACTCGCAAACATCGCGACTGAGTACCAAGTGGAGTGACTGTACATCAAAGAAACCGAATCAAACTGCAGCTACTGTACCCCATTTATTAAAGAAAATTGCACATAAATTTTAATCTTCCGAGCATTAACGAAACGTCTCATTCAGCGCTAAAATATATTAGCAGCGACGGCTGTCCACCAGACCGCCATGTGCGCGGCATAAATTAAAACATTGATTCGCAAGGGTCTAATCATCTTCCGTTCAAATATTTACCGATCCGTATAGACGGTTCTGGCCAGAGGTTGTATAAAATCGTGGCACGAGTGCTGCGTAAACAGGCGACGTGGCCAATTAAAGCGATAGAAACAGCGAGTCTCTCATTACGCTATCTGCGGGCAGTTGAAATGCGTTACAACTGTCGCTAAACCATTCCGTATCTGTACAATAATCGGACATCATATGCCCCGGTTATCAGCGAGCAAACGGCCCTTTCGAGGGTCGGTCTATCGCGCGTGTTTCGATTCAGATCTGCGTCACCTCTGCCCCGCTATTCAAAATTTAATTAATCACAAATTGCACGATGCCGTGGCATTTTCAAAACCCTGGTACACCGGCGATCTTTAACCGAACAAGAACCCTGCGACTCCGTCGCTATCCACACAGAGTGGATCGAAGATTATCGCCAGCGGGTGCAACACCGAGAAGCTCTACCGAAATCCCAAACGACTCCATCCGAAAAACCGGGGACCACAGTGGCCCCATATTTCTCGGAAGCCGATGCTCCAGCAGGAGTGCAAGTTCGTTCCCTCCGAAGCGGCAGCCACTCACCCTTTACTTAATTGCGCAAATCCAAGAGTCGTAAGGTAGACCAGCCTCGGTCTTTCGGGCGTTGGGTTCGGTTAGCAGCGGACCCAAGCCCTCCACCACTAGACTCTTTCCCTTTTCCTCCGTTCGTCGCTCTCCCCCGCCCTCTTCCGGCTCGTCACTACCCTTCGCCCGTGCGTCCTCCGCAGTAGAGAGAATTAGAGACGCACAGGGCGAACGACAACGACGTCGACGACGACGGCGACGTCGAGCTCCTTTCTACCCTCTCGTTCCTACCCTCCACCCCCTGGCCGCCACTGTCTCCGTTCCTCCTTCGCTCTGTCCCTGTTGTTCTCCACCTCGGTTCTCGGTTCTCCTGCTACTCTATGCCGGGAAGCCTCCATTAAATTCATTAGGCCATTAGTGGCTGCAACCCTCCAAGATGGCTCCCGTCGCCTGGCAACGCTCCGCTTCTCCACGCTCCTCTCCGTCCGTCTCTCCTTCTTTGTCCTTCGCACCCGCAACCCCCTATCCCTTCCTCCTCGCGGCCACTCCAGCCTCTTCCTTCCGTCCCTCTTAGCGGCCTCGCGTGCTCTCCCTCTCGAGCGGGTGGGTCTTGGCGGGTGTAATTAGATTCAACGAGCGAAAAGGGGTGGCTGGGGTGGGGTGGGAAGGGGTGGCCCAGGAGGGTAGCTCGTTCTCGAGCCACGTTACTGAAGAGGGCCATTGCCTCTGGGTGTCCAGAGTCTCTCCTAGTTTCTCTCCGATCCAACCGCCACCCACCCTCTCGCCCCGCGCCCTTCCCAAAGACGCGAGATACGTGCTTTTTTGACGTGGTTGCGTGGAACGTCGGGAAAGAAGTTTAGTGCGAGGATTATGTCGCTCGAGGAACAGGGGGCGGGGGCACCCTACCGTTCGAATATCGGGGACGACTTTACTGGCTTCCGAAAATCGAGAGCTGGAGGATCGTTCCACGCGCTCTTTCGTATTTGGCTTTTCGGTTACTTTCTGTAATGTAAATAGAGTATTTTTTCTATGGACGCTGGGAATAATAATAATAATAATAATAATACGTCTTTATTACACCATCAGATCGTGTTAGATTAATACTGTTAGATTAAGTAGTTTCTTTTTTGTGGTGAAATGAGCCAGATTCCGCGAAATGTTGTTTTAAAATCTTACCCTAATGGTGGAGAATGAAGGGCAAGCACGAGTTTCATTGATTTTAGGAACTCAGGGGTTTGTGTGTTTTACTTGTAAGGCTTTGTTGTCGTCTCTGAGGTTTCATTCAAATCGTTTGTCTGAGAATGTAGGAAAAGGCGTAAGTCTGCTTTCAATCGATGTTAAGTTACTGCACGGTTAGTGAGTTCCTCTAGTTCGCTGGCATGCTCGCTGGTGGAAAAGGCTGATTGCCCGAGACCGACTACGGAGTCTTTGCGTTTCTCCTCACGTTCCGTTTCCTCGTCCAAGTTATTTGGAGCCGTGTTCTAGCACAGGTTCAATCTACTAAGGGCGGAATGAATGGAATTATTCTGGTCGGTTCTGGATAAAGTATTCGGCCCACACGCACGCTCCAATTACGTATCGGAATTAATTCGGGAGCAGCGATTCAAAGCGCGCTCCAAGTAGATACAGGCGGCCATGGCAAGACAGAGCGATGAACGAAACGTTGCAGGATCAATCCAATCTTAATATTTAATTATCAAAATAATTTATGTTACGAAAAACACCTTAATGATAAAAGTCAGTTAACAGTTACTTAGTAAAATAGCACTTACCATAATAATTATAAAAAATCTATCGCTTTCTCAATGTCTGAATGTCTTCACACAAGTGTTTTATTGATCGAAGATATTTATAATAAATTTATGTAGAGAATATCCTTAACAAAAAAAGAATAGCATCACAGTATATTCCATATAATGCTAATAACTCCATTCTTCAATTACCCCCTTTCTACAAAAATGTTGAAATTATTCAAGCATCTACTAGATTTGTAATTAACTCACCCTTTACATGGACCCTGCACAGCACCAATATACAGAATTAGTTGTAGCATTAAAAAATATTCTATAATAGAGACACAATTTCCCCAAAACCTTGTGCTTCATTGAAACCTGCCATCGTCCACCTTCCCCCTGTTTAACTACTCAGCATACGTTGTTCTCGACGAGCTGGCCGATAGGCAACGACGCGGATTAAGAAATCAGAAACGATGGCCTCGGTTCGTTGCATTGTGTTGCATTCCCGTCGCGGGTATTTGTACGCGGCTGTTTTCGGGGGTGGCAGAGCAAAGGGGACTCTTAAAATACTCCAAGAGCTTCTAAATCATGGAGGCTTAGTAGCCGTCGTGCGAGCAGGGATTACCTACCTTACTTCAAAGTGCCCTGCAGGTGCGGGCTCTCCGTTTCGGATCCTCTTCCACGACAGAACGTTGAATGATGCGTCAGTTGCACTTAACGACACCGTGCGTGCGTGCGTGCTTGCTCTCCGCTCCTTTCCCAAAACGACGGGTTCTTCTCGCCCCTCGCACCTTCGCCGTCCCGGTGTCCTCGACGAGCCGTCCCCTCGCGGTTGGAGCTCGTTGGAGAGGCTCTACTGATTTGCATTTGTCTCTGAATTCGCGAAAAGTCGGGCGGAATAGGAATTGGGAAGGTTTGGTAGTTCGCGTTGGAAGGGCGTGGATTAATTCGAGATCTGCCCGAGATTTCCCTTTATCCTGCAAAGGCGGGTATGGGGAAAATTGATATTACCAGGATGAACGTGGAAGATTGAAGTGGCTGTGTGCATTTATGCAATGGGCTCGTGAGAAATCTCCTTGTCGAAGTATGTACGTTGTTCGGAAGTTTCTTTTCGGTTCTAGTATTGTTCGGGGATTTTATACCTTCTCCGCTGTAGTTATGCTACCTACAAATTTGGAAGGTTTACCTTCTGTAGCTCTCTGCAGCATGGCAGATAAGATTTCAGTGTTAGATGAGTCCTCGTAGAGCGCGAGGAGCAGTGGACGCTGTTGGTCCGTGCATGACGCTCCTAATCTACTTGAAACTTGAAGCGAACTACTGTTCCCTGTATTATACTTTGGTTCTGTCAAGGAATCTAGTTAAAAGCAGAACGAAGACAGTATCAGTATGAAAAATAAACTATCATATTCTTTTAAATGCGAAGTGAAAATCGGAAGAATAAAATGGTATGCATTCTGAAGATCAGGGAATATTAATCCATAGTACAAATTTACAACACGTTAACTCTTCGCGGTCACATGGGGTGTATCGTACTCCAGACAATTCTTTTTTCTTTGCCAATATTTCTGTAAATTTTTGGACCGTTATATTAAAATTTAAAAATATGGAGTATTTTAAGGGGACATTCTACTCTCTCGGCCGAAAAATCGGCCACTTTTCGGTGATAATTTTTATAATGAAATAAACATTTAACGTTTTCGAATTTCTGGGGGTATATTCTACCACTCCTGAAATACAAGAAAAAAATCTTTGTTGTTTGTTTATTTCATTTACTTACATAAATATTTCGCAGTGAAGTTGGCGGCTTCAGAATGGCTGGCGGTTGAAATTTCGGACAACTGGATCATCGGAAATAAAAAAACCAAACATATTTCTAATTCGCAGGAGTATGGTTATCTTGCTTTCCACGAAAGAACAATTTTTTTACCAAAATTATTAAAATGCCAGTCGATCAAAGTTGAAAATACCGAAAGCGGCACTTCTTTTCTATATTTAATTGATATAAAATGTGGGAAAATATTAAGAATCTTAAGATATTTGTGGTTAGCGAGATAGCCATACTCCTGTAAATTAAAAATATCTTTAGATTTTTTATTTCCGATGATCAAGTCGTCCGAAATTTCAACCGCCAGCAATTCCGAAGCCGCCAACTTCACTGCGAAATATTTATGTAAACAAATAAAGTAAACAAACAATAAAAACTTTCTCTTGTATTTCAAGAGTGGTAGAATATACCCCCAGAAATTCGAAAACGTTAAGTGTTTATTTCATTATAAAAACTATCACCGAAGAGTGCCCGATATTTCGGCCGAGAGAGTAGAATGTTCCCTTAACAAAAAAAAAAAATCGCTTTCTTCTACAACTATGTTTTGAAGTACTAATTTCATCCTATCAAACACTTCGCATTGAATCATCCGAGAAGAACAATAATCCAATTCCACGGCCAGCAAGCCCCTCGCCCGCGACATGTCCGCGATTAGATCGAAGGATGTAATCGCGCAGCCGAAACGGGGACAAGGTTGAATCTTCGATTCTATTACCCAGCCTGAGGACTTCCGTTACTGAAAATACTCAATTACCCGGGGTATCAGGAGTACACCGTGGTCGAGGGGCGCGAGGGAAGATCGAGGAGGAGACGGGAGTGGCGCGAAGCGACGGTGGTGTCGAGATTATGCGCGGGCGGAAAATTCGAAAGCACGAATAGCGATTACCATGAGAATTAAACGACCGCGGCGGGGCGCCGAGGGCGGCGGAGCCTCGGGCATCTTAAGACGACCGGGGCCCGTGTCTGTTTCATTTTCGAGGGAAACGAAGTCGGGGATGGAATTTCGACCCCCCCTCCCTCCCTGATTCTCTAAGTCCCCCGCCCTAAGCCCTCAATTTCACTGGAGTAAAAGCTGAGGCGGGGAGCGTGATAAAACGGCTTCTTATTCCCGCGTTTATATTCAATCTCGGTCGGCCCCGCGGCCACAAAGGGCTCCATTTGAAACACGTTAGTCGATGCCGCATATGCAGGATAGAGTACAGTCGAAGGACGGGCGAGGGGAAGGGCAGTGAGACGCGGCGATGCATTATGTAGCACCGCGCTGATCCTTATATGCATCTATGCATGGAGCTGCGCGGTCGTGGAAAACTTTATGGACGGCCTGTACCACACGACACACGTACGCACGAAGGACGATCCGAAGAGCGTTAATGCACACGCGACCGGCTACACCTACCCCGCCTTCTCCTCCGAGCCGCGGGCGTATTTCAAGTGTCCCTTTTCGAAAGTTTGCTGCCGCTGCTCGAGATTAGTTTTATCGTCTTACTTCGGAGCGTCGTCTCTTGAAAATAAGAGGGGCGAGGGGGGAAAAAAGTTCCCGGCGAAATTATGCGACCGCGTGTGCCTCCACGGGCAAGTGGCCTTCTTAACTTTCCCCGGCAACTTCCGTCGGCTCGGGCTAAATTAATATCTACACACCCGGCATTTAGAACGGTTGCGTCCTGCTCGCTTAAGGGCCCTTGTCCGCGAAAAGGATGGTGAATATGTGGCTGAACGCGAAGGGTTTATGTGAGTGGAGAGGAAAGGTGAGGATGAGGGATGATTCGAGGGGGTTGAATTCTGTGGGGGTGCTGGGGGTGTAGTTTGAATTAGTGTAGAGGTGAATTTGAAATTTTTATGAGTTTGTTGGTGTGCTACTCTATACGATAGGGATATAACTCTTCGTTTTTGGTATTTAAGAGGTCATTCTACTTTGATCGGTACAACGTAACCGAGAAAAAGGGTGGTTTGTCAAACTCTTTCTTGAAACCGGCGCCATTCTGTTATTTTTCAACGCACATTGTTAATTGAGCTACGAGCGATAGCAATACTCATATAGATTAAGAATTTTTTGTTTCGGATAAGCCTGAGTGGGAAAATCACCTGCCCCACGAACATACCTGATTTTTTAGATGCCATATTGGCGCTATAAAAAACATATAAAGAAATGAAAACAATTATTTTTAATTTTCTTTTTGTATAATATAAGAGCGGCTTAATAAAGAGCAAACAGCTTTAAAGATAGCTTAAGTTTTCGGCCGATCAAAGTAGAATGACCCCTTAAGTGTTCATGGGAGATTTTTTTCGTGCACGATTTTAGGTAGATATATCTTAGGAAATTATTTTAAGTAGAAGTTTGGGATTTTGAATAATGTTAGTATTGCCTAATTTTCCAGCAGACTGTAAGTAGATTTGAGCGGATGAAATGTCGCGAGTTGAGCCTGACCATAAAACACGACGTTCTATTAAATTAATTGTTCGCAGAGTGAAATCGCTGTCGGTTTATTTAAGAAGGGTACACAGTTCTGTTTTATAGTAGCGTGCATGCGAAAGTGCTACTACACTTTGCACTCACGCTGATTGCGACCCCCAAAGGCTGTCGACTGTATTAAATGGAGAACAATCGGTGCATCGTAACTGTTAGAAGAAATAAAAGAGAATTAGGGGTAGTCAGAGGGGGGCGGAGATAGAAGGACAGAGAGCTAAAGAGAAGCAGAAAGAACTGTGGAACAGCAGAGATAGACAAAGAGGACCAGAAAGACTTGAAAAAAAATCGGGGAGAGTTTAAAAGGAACTAAGAGCTTGATGGAATTCTGTGTTCAATTACAAATATGATTCCTCAGGGTAACTATAATCACGAAACATTACTAAAGTACTATAAATCTCTTAGAATCTACATTCAAAGTAGATGAAGTGGCAAAACGTCTAGATTAAAAAAAATCAGTATCTGCAAACTTTACAAATCTAAAAGTCATTTAAAATATGTTAAATTTATAGATAACACTAAATCCTATTTATACCGCTCGAACATTACCTCCACCCTTTTAGGGTACCACATCCATCAAGTCACACGAAAGCTTCCTGCAACTAAAACTAAATTCCACAATCTATTAAAAATTTCACATCGTTATTACAAAGTATTAAAATCCACCGTTACACTCACACAAAATTACAAGTATCGCGTTCCATTTTAGCCCCGTTTGTTAGCCAAGACTCGTCAAGCGTTTCCTCTTCCTTTGCCCTCCAAGTTTTTTTACTTCCCCGCTAATTCGAAAAACGTGACTGCTCTATTAGCCGCGGGTGCGATTCTCGCGAGCGAACCGTTCGCTTGGCTAGCCTGTGCAGCAACGAACGAGCCAGCTGGTTTCGAATGTAAGCCGAAGACGGAGTACGGTCCGCTGGTTTGGCTCGATTCTAGCCAGCGTACCGCCAATAAATAACGCGCTGCCCGAGATCCACTCTATACGGTATATACGGGATACACCGCGGTGTAATTCGTACAGAGGAGCGCCGAAGAGAAAGAGGGAAAAAAGTGAAGGGAGACTGCGAGAACTTTTAGCATCTGACGGCGAGCAACAATTTATCCAGCCACTGTTCGCCCGCGCGATATTTTATATCCGAATCTTTCGGAGGAGAATTTCGTCGAAAGTGTTCTTCGCAGGTGCTGTATGATTCTTAACTTCAGTTCTTATTTTCAGGGAGAAGTGAAGTTGAAAGGAACATTCAAAAGGAATGAGAAAGAAAATGTTCTGAGGATATGTTTCATTAGAATTATGAAGTATTTATGTATTTAGTGTTCTAAGTTGGATGAGAATGAAAGATGAGATGGGGTGGCTAAAGATAGTTATGGGGATGGTTGGCAGCTCCGAGTGGTTTAGTTTTTAATATTGGCGGACATCAATATTATTAGTTGTTTGGTGTTTCTAATTGAAAAATATTTGAATGGGGGGAAAATGTTATATTGCGTACGAGTATCGAGCAAAGACGAGAACAAACGATATTCTGCATACAGAGTGCTAATCGATATCGAGTTGATAATGTTTAAGCCAGAGTGTCAAATAAAATGAAGCGGCGAAGAAGCAATCAAGGAAATACGGTCGTTTTAATTAGCCGGACAAATTAAAGTTCCGCGGCGAAATTAATAAAGCAACTTAAATGAAATCCAATAAGTGAGTTATACAAAATGGGAACCGATGGGCGTTTCGATTAAGTTGATTAAACTGGAATTAAAGTCGATTAAAACGGTGTATCTTAATAACAAAGTTGATAGCGTTTAATTAAACGATGGAAACTCGCAGTTTCCCTCGAACCGCGAAATTATTTAAGCAAAATCACGAACACCCCAGCAGCCGTTTCGAAAATATCGAAAAGGTAACCTCGTTTCGTGCCCCCTTATCTTCTACGGGCTGTCTTTCGTTTTGAAATATACGCTTAACTCACCGAATAATTTGTTGCGCTCTTTATCACATCAAGAAGCTTCCAAAAGTGGAGTTTCATTTCGAAAACTGGAGGTTACGGGTCAATAAATTAGGCCAGGTGGAAGGGCGATTTATGTCATTTGCAATCTCTGCAAAAAAGCAGAAAAGCATTCGCTCTATTCCAAAAACTGCAAACCTCTTAAAATACAACTTTAACATTAAAATTAACTTATTAATTAAAGCTTGAAATTTCACGAAAGAAGCGAAATCTACGAAACTCCTGCAACTCTAGAAGAATTCCTTAACAATTAAAACGAACCGGGTAATTTTAAAATACAGTTCGAAATAGAAGTTTTCTAAAAAGAAAGAGGAGTGTATAAATTCATAGATGTCGCGATGCGGAGGCTCGATCGCAGAAAGGATCATCGGGGATCGTTGAGGCATCACTGATCTCGGTCAAAGCGATTCGCGAAGGCGCTTTTGCAGACGCTCGAAGGCCGCTGTAACTCGACTCGCGGCTACGCCAATGGCCGCGGTACAATGATAATGTCGCGGTGATGTTAGCGGAGATACGGAGGCCTCGGTATCTTTATTACCCTACGCGAGACACGTTGCTCAAGTTAATATTAATTGCCATTTTATCTTGCTCAGACGGCTGATATTTCGAACGAGTAATCTTCGAAAATTTTATGACGCCCGAGCGTGCCACGGAACTAGACCTTCGAACTTGGTGAACAAGCCGCGCGGCCCCGTTGTTTGACTCGGTGTTTGCAGACCCCGATTCCATCGACAACCTCTCCCGGTGCGCACCTTAATTTAACTGTGCGACGCGACCGCTTAAAAACGTTTTACGACCGTCGAAATGACTCCGACGTTATTGCATTCGTCTCTCTTATGGCTGTCGCGGTGAACGCGCGTCAAATTGAACGATGGATACCTTACAAATACGGTGGACGGCTTTATTGCTCGGCACACTGGTACCTTTGCGAAATAAGTGGCTTCGTAGATGCGTTTAATTGGAAGGGACATTTTCAAGAGAATTAAATTCAATCGATGCTTCAGTGTGTTGCTAGGTTTTCCTTTCATGAGCGATGAAATTAAGTATTTTGTAACAAACTGAGCTGTTTCTGTTTGAAACGACAAGATGGCGAAATTGTGATGTGTATTAGCTGTAAAATGGTGGACGTATAATGTATTATACTGACCACTTCCTTTCAGTAATTTTAAATGCAACTATAAAGGTTGGAGAAGTTACTTTTTTATGCCACATTTTACTCACCTTACGGCCTACAACTACCTCTTTTCTGACTCTGCAGTTTATGCTCACCCAAAAAAGGGGTAACAATTACTTACCTATAAGTAATAGAAGAGTTCTTGCAGTAAAGAATATACTTAAAACACCAAAGTGTGCAACCCTTAGGAAGGATTAATTTCACAGAGCACCCATCAACAAGATGGGTCGAAATCAACACACTTCCAGCGTTCACCCCGTTTTCAATTTCCAATTTTCTCAGCGCCAATGCCATCGACCGTCGGATTACCATTCAGTATCGCAGGAGCCGTCGAATAAACGAACTCGGCCAGGTCGTGGAGAAAGAATCGTAGCGTGGAAACTGGCTGCGATATTTGTTCCCGCCGTCGAACGTCGGAGACATTGGCGATCCTCGGGGGAGAGCGTGACTACGGGGGCGGGACAACATGTTCACGAGGCTGTATCGAATTTTATTCCGTCGCTAAATCCTCGGAATCTCTGCGGGCCTCAGTCTCAGCCGCGTGTTTGCACCGCGGGCGACGGCAGTTCTTTGAGCGCAATCGAAAGAAAAGGTAGAAGTTTCGGGAGTTACGACGACCGGTCCCTAAGCCAGCGTCGCCGATGACAGTTTCGACGAGTTCCTTTACTGGATGAGGTCGTTTCATCGCGGAATGGCAGCCTGTTCTGGGCCAATTGCCACCTCCGACGTGTTCTTCCCCGTGGAGGGATCCCCGTCCCTATTCAAATACTCCGAGTTAGAGCGAGGAATCGTTGCGCTAGGAGAAGACTACGGGGAGAGAGTATCTTGATAGAGAGCTAGATCGAAGGAAGGAAGAGATAGGGATTCCAGTTTCTTCTCGTGCACCTCTGGAAGCCTTTTTGATTATACGAAACTATTTAATTGGCGCTCCTTGTAAGGAAAATAAAGAGGATTCGTGGATTTGTTGGGGGTTGAGGAGCTTCAGTTAAGGGGGAGGGTTTTTGTGAATATTATACTACGATTTTCAGACTGCAATTTTGAATTATGAAATAAGTAAACAGGACAAAGCTTCATGGTATTAAAAAATGGTACCCTGGGGAATTTTAATTTGAATAAGTGGACTAACACCCAAGTTCAGCTGCTTGGGTTATCCTGTAAAAATGGGCAGTGAAGTAGTGAGCTACTGGTGTTAGAATTTTAAGATTCTTTCTGCTTTTTGTTCTAAAGAATCAAAGTTAGCTGATCAGCGAAGAGGCAGGGGTTGTGAGGTGGAAAGGAAATGCAACGAGGTTTACTCGAATCCTCATTTTACGCAGGGATTTTTGGTATAAGTGTGTCGTCCGCCAGTTAGATGATAAGATTACGGAAGAAGATAAGTTGCAGAGAGATAAACGGCTCTTTGTACATTGGACTTGTAATTAATAGGAGTTTCGAAACGTCTGTTGGAGCCTCAGTGACATTACTATGTACCATTCCATATCCAAGAACAGTATGAGAATGTACAATTGCTTTCTATAAAGATTCAGTAACTTAACGACAATACGATAAGAAAGTGCATTTGAGTTAAAAGTACGCAACGAAGTGACCCAACGCTTTGCTCTATCTTCACCGTTATAAATATAGTTATTTTTCATTACTAACAATCAGATTAAAAATAAATCGTCTAATAAATAAGTCCTGACATTTTGTTAATCCCAAATACGAATAAGTGGTAACATAATATATTCTTCCCTTCATAAAAGACGTTTCCTTCAAACTCCCCCGAAACTTCAATAAAAACTAAATAGAAAAAAATAAATTTCCTCTCGACAAGCACATCAGTAAAATTACAATTACATTATTTTTTCATCGTGTGCTCCCTATTCGTCTTCCTCTATTAAAAACTATCATTGAGAAAGGAGTGAGATAGAAGCGACAGTTACCCTCCGCCTGTTTCTTCTTTAATCAAAGTCTGTGTCACTCGAATACCCCCGTTCCAAGGACATTCGGATCACACTGGTGTTGCATATAATTGGCAACATACGGACTGCAATATCTTATAACTGCCATACCCATTAACGGCACGACGATCATCGTAATATACGTTTAGTTTAGTTTAGCGAGCGAGGGGTTGCGTGGCACACGGATCGACCCTTCGCGTGCCGTAGGAGGGTGCATAATTTATCGCTTCTCCCCGGCCACCATAATGCAACACGTTACACGCTCGGTATGCATGTAGATTCCGAAGGTTATCGATGCTCCCTCAGTGTCCAAGAGGGTCTAACGGGCCGCCTAACTACCGATAAATGAGCCTAATCATCGATGGGAATTCATTGGCATGGCTTCTGTCTTAATTCAATATCAATCGCTTAATTAGGAACAGCGGGTCAATCGAAGAAGGGAATCGATCAGCAGACAATCCGGGTAAAACTACTTCGACTTACTTCAGTCGCGATCGAGTTTCGCTGCTGCTGTGTTGATAGTACAATTCGGTACCAAGGAAACTGGGATTGTGAACGTTTGACGCAGTACAAAGTTTCTTTTATCAGGAATCCTTGAGATGTAGCTCGTTCATTTGAAATTATCGCGAGGTTGGCAATTAGGTTTCATTTCTGCAATATTTACCAAAGTCAAAGAAGTGATATCACGGCTGCTGTGTACGTTCCGTCGATTAGAATTTTAGCGGACGAAGAGCAAGGCATTTTATCTTTTTCGAGATTATCCGAAGCTTGAATAACTCTTACTCAAAAGAATTACAGAGATAAAACACATCTGTGAAGCTACAAAGGGATTACAGTCCCAGGCATATTGGTCCGAAGCCGCGTCTGACCACGGCCGATCCATTTCCCCTTACACTCTTCAATCTCCACTCCCTCGAGTTCCCAAACTCCAGTTACACTCGTGTAAATTGCACCGCAGGCTTTCTGAAAATAATAAAAATTACTTGGACGAAACACGAACATGTGAACTCGCGTCAGTATCTACTATTCACAACAGCTGACAGGATCCTGTCCGGTGTGGAGCAAAAGAACACGACGTTGGGTTAGAATAGAATTGGTTTTTATTGTGACTAGATTACAAACGGGGCCTTTCAGCGCTCAATATCGCCCAGTAGGAACGTTTACACGTAGTGAGTGAAACGACAAACGGGAATGAGAAACATTCTTTCGCGGCCATCTCCAAATCACTCACCGCGGGGAACTGGGATATGTGGTTACGACGAACATTTGTACGACATCGGGATTCATACAAAATAACGGCCGTTTCTTACGTTCTAGCTTACGTCACTATATTGATCTATAGCGTTATGTCTGCATCGACTTTCGAAGTTGATCGATTCACGTCGCTTCTCCCCCGTTTCCTCAACAAATCCCATCGGTCGCCACTTGCCGCGTTCGAATCTAGAATTTTGATCTGTCACGCCTCTCGCGAGCAAAATCCCTTTTTTACCGAATCTGATTCGAGAATTTCACCCCCGCAACGCTACCCTCCAATTGGGCGAGAGGAAAGAAGCTCGGGGAGGACGAATCGACGGACTTCAAAAGTCCAATTACACGTGCCCTGCAAGGATATCGAATATAGTTCATAATTACTCAATAATAGTAATAATATTTATAACGTACGCCTAGTCGATAAAGTGATTTCTTTCCTCGTACACTGTACAAAGCACCGTTCGCGTGCGCAACGGTGTCCATTTTCGTTTTACTTACAGCCTGCAATGTTTTTGGTATTCTGTTGGGTAATGCTATTATTATTATCATTACAATATAACAATTCCGATAGATATTTACGAATCGCGTAAAATCAGCGTCTACTATACATATATCTACAGAATAGTGAGTACGCGATCCACGCGGGATCTCCTTATTAGTCATCCCATGCCTCATTTTTTTTTTCACTTTTTTTACGGTTTATCGCCTACATTGCGATTAAACTTGCTTTTTTCTCTCTCTCTCTCTGCTTTAAGTCTTGAAAGACTGTGCGCAACGCGCGCAGGAAATCGACATTGCTCGCGAATTCTGTTCCGGAACGCACGACATTTCGTAGTCAGAATGAAACGTTTGAGAAAAAAGGGGGAAACAAGGAGAAGGGAAAGAAGAACTGTAAAGCTCGTTGCTCGACGCTCGTCACGCATCGAGGAGGATCAAAGACGAGCGTATTATTGCACTTTGGCTCGAGTATTTGTCAAAGACGACGCGTGCGCAGTGGATCACACTTTCGAACGAAAGACACGCCGAGAATCACGAGGGAACGTAAAACCCTTAACTACGACAGCATTATCCGCGATCCTATTTACTTTACGGACAAAGCATGCACCCCGAGACATTAAATATATACCGGATATAATTGTTCGATCGTCCGTGCATTTACATCGTATGTACAACGCTGTCCACCCATCGCGCCGAAAGGAACAGTCGTTCGAATCGTCTAAATAATTCGATGGATGAACGTAGAGCCGCAAGGTTCAACGAAAGCTTGGCGTACGGTCTAGGTGAACGATCGGTCGTCACGATTGCCTCGACATTTGCAGTGATTCACACGATCGCCACTAAATTTAAAGCGCGGAAGACTGATCTTCGTATCTTCCAAAAAAAAAAAGGAACGCTCGTAGCAGGAGATCATCCGTACAGAAATGAAAAGAAAAAAATGTGTACCTAGCATCCGTAGGTCTGGTAGACGCTAAGATCGATCAGTGGCGAGGTGAACGCTGTGCGGTTGCTCTCAGTTCTCGTCCCGCGGCAGGCCGAGGGTCTGCGAGCCGGAGACGATGGGCGGCGTGGTCCAGCAGTCGAGCAACGAGGGCCAGTAGCCGGTGGCAGTGGTCGCGTGCTGCCAGTAGCCAGCCAGGCCAGCACCCCCCGCGGCGGTCCCGGAGCCACCGATCCCGATGCCGACGCCGACGCCTATGCCGCCGGCCGTCGCGATCACGTGCTCCCCGCCGTCCGCTTCGATCACGCTCCGGTCGTCTTCTATCTTCTGGTCCGCCGTGGCTCCGTCCTCGTCGTACATGAGGTAAGGGGGGTGCGAGGTGGTCGACGAAGGGGTCGAGGACAAGGTCGGCGAGGCGGCGGACCTAGGCCTGGGTCACTCTTGCGATTTCAGCTGATTGTCGTTCTGCTGGCCGGCGGAGACCCCCGGCGCGGTCCCTACGGACACCACCTGGCTGCCTCCTCCCAGGGAGTTCGCGGAGTTCGCGGTTACGGTGTGGTGATGGGGGCTAGGGGTAGCCCCCGCGTCACCTCAGACTTGGGCCCTGGCGGTGGCGTTCACGTGGGCCTCTGCGCTGGCCGGCGAGTGTGGATTCGCCTCGCCGCTGCTGGCCAGAGCGTACTGGCACGCGCTCAGTCCGCCTCCGCCGCCCACCGAGGACGTCCTCGAGCTGACCGGGCTGCCAGCCGCTGACACCGGCGTGCTGTCTATGCTGAAGGAGCTGCCACTCAGGCTGTACCCGCTGCTGTGCTGCCTGGCCTTCAGTCGCAGCGAGGCGATGCTGCTCGACGTCATCACGCTCTCCGGGCCCGCCGCGGCCCTGTGGTGTGGGGTGTACACCGGCGATCCGTATGGATGGTGAGGGGCGGCGGGCGCCGCGTAAGGGCAGGCTGCCCCTGACGCTGCTACCGGCGAGCCGGCCACACCTAGGCCAGACCCCATGCCGGGTAACATCGACGTGGCCGCCTGGCCCACTGACACCGACATCCCGCCCATGTGGCTGCCGGCCACGGACGTGGCCGCCGCGTTGAAGCAGTTCACCGGGCTGACTTGGGTGTGATGGTGGTGGTGGGAGGCTGTCGGCACTACGGAGCCTAGAGTGTTCACCCAGGGGAAGCTCTTGCTGCTGAGGGGCGACGGCACCTTCGCCGCCCAGTTGTTGTACGTGCTGTACGAGCTGTACAGCGCGTCCGGGTCGGCGAACGGCTGGCCGATGAAGCCGTTCAAGCTGGCGGTGCTGAAGCCGTTCTTCAAGTCCGTCGCGGCCGCAGCGGCCACGCTCAATGCGTTACGCTCTTTCTTCCGCCATTTCGCTCGTCTGTTCTTGAACCATACCTGTGGACAGAACCGGGGCGGTGCGTTAGCTGCGAGCTGGCGATCAAAGTGGTTTCGTTCGATGATTATATACATATTGGTTGTTTGATAACGGACTATGCAGTGGGTGACGTTCTGCCTTCTTTATTTAAAATTGCCTATCTAGCAGATCGAAACATCGAAGGGAGTTGAAGTTTTACCGTTTTCTTTGTGCCGTTCTTGTAAAAAAATAAATAAATTAGAGTGTTTGTAGATCTCTACGAAGCACGTAGGGGTTTCTAACTTTACTCAAAAGGTGAAACACACGTGGAACTTGAAATATTTCAACATTTCTTTAAAAAATGGACAAATGCTAGATAGGACATTTTAACTAAGCATGACAGCGTTATTATTAGGTTCTGTAGGGTTGCAAGTTTGTTGAGTGTGTTGTTTAGGTCGAATGGAACGGTCGATTCTTTGCAATTGAAATGGCAACTCCACTGTCGCGTGCAGAGTATTCTGTTCTGATATCTAGACGGATGTCGAGAAATTCATATCTGGAAGCCCTCCCTTTTTTTTCTATCGCCGTTAACGAATGCCAGTCGTACATCGCCGGCCGAGGGCGAGGGAAACGAAACAGAGGAGAGTGGATCGCTTTTCTGTTTTTCGCCAGATTTCGCGGGGACCCGTTCGTCGAGGGTATTACTCATGTACCAGCCGTGAGAAGCAAAGGCGGTTCTGCTCGGTAGACGGCAAGTCCCGAGACAAATGGCAAGAAAACCCCGGCCAGCTCCTCCATCCTGAAATATGATGGCGTTAATTCAACGCGGCTCTCCCTCTGTTCCTCTCCCTTTCCCTCCCTCGCGTTCGATACTGTACGGGAGCGAGCCTCGTCAGCCGTTTCCACCCTCTTCCTGTTCCCGTTCCCATTCGTCCTTCAACCTCCGCGCCCCGTCCCTTCGCCCCGTTCCTTCGCGTTGCTTTTTCCACGGCGCCCAACCCCTCCCGCTCGCCCCCGACAATTATACGGGTGGTTGCACTTAGATACACGTCGCTCTCGCGTAACTGTAAGGCAACCAGCGGCAGAATGCCGTGCACGGAGGAGGGTCCGGGCAGAGAGATAGAAGGAGAAGCTTGGGGGAGGGGGAAGCTTGGCGGAAAAGGGATGGAAGAGAGGAAGGACGGATGATATCGAGGGAGAAACAACCGACGGAGGTAGCTGGAGGATCCTTCGCAAGATGGATGGCCCCACGATCGCGCCGTGGAAACGCTAAGAGGCGCGACGAGTCATTGAAAGAGGGGAAGAAGACTGGCTAATGAAGAATAATGCCCTTCCTCTGACGATTAGCCTCGAAAACGCCGCGTAACCGCGCGCTTCTTGACCTCTCGCGTGGTTATGATGCGTCGGATAGAAGGGATTATGCTTGGACCTTTGCTCGAGCCCTCAGATGGGCTTCGAAGTTGCTGGTTTATGGGCTCTATCCTTTTGCTACGCCGTATCGTGCTTACTGTAATCCCGTTAATTAGAAATCTAGGTTTAGCAGACGATCTTTGATATCACTGTTTTATTATGTACTAGTACGAATTTGGTAAAAATATTTTTACTACTCTATTCATCTCCTTTCCAATTTAAACGTACCCTTCAATTAACACCTGCAACCCACCCTTCCGTTCTCCCCCATTTCCCTCGTAATTTCAATCCCTCGAAAGCGACGACGATTGATCATACAATCGTCCACGCGTCGGGCGTCTCATCGACGATAATTCAACACCACCCTTGGAGTCTTCTTCGAGCTTCCCCCGCCGTCTCGATCTCGCGCAAGAAACGGCGAGGGCGGGAGCCGCCCGGCGAGGGGGA
Source organism: Andrena hattorfiana (assembly GCA_944738655.2). Taxonomy (NCBI): domain Eukaryota; kingdom Metazoa; phylum Arthropoda; class Insecta; order Hymenoptera; family Andrenidae; genus Andrena; species Andrena hattorfiana. The sequence continues at coordinate 2,705,552 of OX122894.2, forward strand.
GAAAAAATATTTTCCACCGTACGTTCCTCCGGCCGTATAAGCAAACTTTCCTCCGCGAGTAACATCATTGGATTTCACGAAGCAACCCCGTAGACATGACACCGGGGGCCGACGGTAAGCCAAGAGGGGGAGTAAACTCGATAGGGCAGAACGGCGGGCGAAAGATGCCGTGGCTCGAGAATCAATAAACTCTCGGGGAAGGCGCGCACGAGTCGTTGGTATACACACCAAGGCCGCGCCCATAAACTTTAACAGCATCGCGACGGAATCTCGACGCCGGGCCGAGAGGACGAGACCCGGGGATCCCCGATCCGTGGCTCATAAACTTGATGAATGAACTTCCCGATCGTGGAAGCCGCGACAGAAGTCAGCGGATTAGCCGCAGTGCCGGCGGTATTGAGCCGACGATTGGCATTGCGTATTACAGGCCTTAGAAGCCATACTCGAGGAGCTTACTACCCAACCCTGTCAGATCTGTGTTCTTAAAAAAAGGGTACTACTTGTTTCGATGTTATCTGAGGTGTTCTTGAATGCGTATCCTGGCTTTTAACCCTCATCTGTCCATCAGTTTCCCAACTTAATTTTTCCCTTGGTGTCAAATTGACACAATAGCAAAAAAGCAATATAATGGAAAGGTAAATAGTTGACATTGCAAATTCTTTTATTGAAAATATAAAATGAAATTTGCAATAATACTGCGATGTACAGGGGATATTGTTTTTTTACATTTATCGCAACGTGCACTGTGTACATTTGCGTTTCTGTAGAATTGACACAAGGTAGTAAATTTCTGATCGATTGTTATAATAGCACCAAATGTTTTTAATGAATATTATCAACTCTGATATCTTACACTGTATGGAATACATATATTCCATATTACAGCAGAAACCTTGTCACATGGAACGCAATCAAATTTTTTTTCGACGACGACTGCTTTTACCAATCTTGGTAAACATTCTATTGTTTTTTTTATGGCTGCTATTGTTATTTTATTCCATTTATGCTGTATATCTGCCAGTGTTAGTGTATTCAAAGAATTGTAATTCAAAGGACCTCCACACCAAAACATATTTGGTTCACATTTTCCATAAATAAAGTGCATTGAATGGTTAAATTAACTATCTACGTAACAAGTGGTCAGAACTGAATGTCCATTTATAAATTAAAGTGGTGAAAACTATGTAATCTGTGTCAAATGTTTAATTGTAAAATATGTGTATCGAAGCGATATTTTATACATAATAATATATTCGCTTTAGTGATGTTGCATGATCGCATCGAATTGAAATATTTTCCGCCGATCTACACTTGTACCTCAATGCTGACGATCTACTTTTCGTAGTATTATCAATATACAAACGCCCAAATAACTAAAGGATTTAAATGCCAAATGCGTAATTTACAATGCCCACTGAACGGAAGTAAAGATTGCGATACAATATCCAAGTCACGAACAGCGTAAATTTCACACGTAGCCTATCGGTTACAGATGCTAGGAATCGTTCGGGAAGTGGCTTGTGTACGGAGGAATCCGTCAGTTATTTCATCGGTGGTTAGTGGAAGCACTCGCGCTGCGCTCGCAGTCTTGGAATCGAGTTTCCCAGACGCGATAAATCGAATCCAACGTTTTCCGCCCGACAACCGCTTGAACAATGGCTCCCGTCACGTCATCCAAGCAATAAAACCTCATCAAATCACGACCCCTCGCCACCGCGTAAGCCTCCGCGCACGGCTCAATCTACGAAAGCTTATATAAATGTAATGAGACCGTGACCGGGGCTACCTCATCAATCAACCCCCTCTCCACTCCCACACACACACACATCTACCTCCCCAACTCGTGCACCAACCCTTGGCGCTCCTTCCGTGCCCCGTATACGCTCGGACATTCTATAGACAGCCCCACGAAAACGTTGCCCCATACGAGGTAATCCCGTGACTTAACAAAGGGCCCCCGAACAATCGGATAAACGCGATTCGTTTCGCGCTCAGATAGCGACGCTGTTAGCCTGGTTTTATTAGGTGGCCGTGTATCTGGGGCGCATTGCAAATTCATTGGACTTGTAAGACACTTCGAGACACAAGACGACATTCAAGTGTATTCGAAGCGAGTTGTTTCGACGGCCGGGATGAATGGACGCGACGGAGAAGCGGCTTTGTCTGTCTGACTCTGCACATCCGATACTACTTGCGGCGGATAAACAAAGACCTCGCAGGAAGGAACACAGAGCGTTGGTGCTGTTTGACAAACTGAGGATATCCGTGTGTTTTAATGCCTCAAGTCGCCAGTCACGTACGGTGCTGGAAATATTTATCGCGTCACTTTTGAAACGTAGAACGCAGAATTTTGATAGTAATAGGATTGATAAAATCATTCGGGATCCAGCTTATTTTCGATGAGATGGTGAGCTACATATTTTGTGCAGTGAATAAATCTTGCAACAATATTTTCTTGGGGCTGAGAATAATAGAGGTATGAGAGGTAACGTGTTCATTCGAGGGATGCAATAAAGATTTCTAGGAATGTAGTTGTTCTTGGGTTCTTTTGCTTCTTGAGCACCAGGGAATTCGTACGAGTTGCGACCCATTATTTCTGGTCTGTGGTCTGTGTAAGGACTTGAAATTTTGAAATGGTAAAATCTTCTTGGAAACATGGAGTAGGAGGTTCTAAATAGAACATCGATGAATTATCACAAAATGGGAAAATTTTAATTCTTACGACTTTAATACAATCATTTCGTATCCTGATATTACTTCACATATTTATTTACCAGCTTAAAGCACCTAGCGTTTGGTAAAACTTTGATTGTCACAGAATATCAAGTGGGTGAAATAAGGGGGAAGGGGTGGGATGTCCAGATTTCATGGTAGTCCATATTTTCCGCAGGGTTCTAGAGAGTAATTTTGCAAAATTTGGCCCAGATCGGTTAAAAAAATTGGGGTAAAAAGTACCCTACATGTTATTCCTGGTCTTAGACTACGTGTATACGCGACGTGATTGAGTAACAAACCACCCAAACACGCTTTCGTATTTATTATATTAGTAGGATTACTACACTAATCTGTTCACTAAAGGCTATCCCCGTTTAACTAAATAACAATAATAATAAAAAATAATACAAATTTGGACCTAGCAGTATTTCTCCCACTTTGTATTAGAGTCCATGGATTTACCCAGAACCGATTCCACAAAATTCAGATGCACGTTTCAGAACGCTCCCCTCGCCACCCCGCGCCATCTCTCCACCCGAGTTCCATTAAAACCCTCTCACCCCCTACTTCACCGACCCAAGAACCATATCTTCCCCCGCGAACGGAGTCCCAGCTCGCTGCAGTTATCCAAAAGCGACGAACCCGTCGATCCCCGAAACTCTCCAGCGATGAAAGAAGTCGTTCTTCGTGATCGGCGGATCGCCTTTGATAAACAATTCCTATCCGCCGAGATACGAGGCGCACGCATGGTGATCGAGCGCGGCGAGGCCGGAGCGTCGCGTCGGGCCAGGCAATTCGATTCCTAAGACGAGAGGCGCCGGGGGGCGAGAAGGGTTGCGAGGAGGAGGCGAAGAAGCGGCGACGGTAGAAGGGAGAGAAGGTCGACGTTTGTAGGGTGGAGACGACGACGGTGGCGACGAGCCGGAGGAGCGAGGGGAACGCCAGGAGGGAAGGTTGCCGCGGGAAGGTGAGGAGAAGGGTACGGAGGAGGAGAACGTAGGTGGAGGAGGATAATATTGATCCCCTCGTAGCCCCGCCCCTCCTTGCCCAGCCGACGCCATCATTATATTATCCACCATCCCTCCGTCTATCCGACATATGCGCACACCTACGACCTCGAAATCTACGGGACTCCTGGTCCACGCACATCTGCGTGTCACTCTCTCTTCCAAGCTCCCGCCGCGAGGGAGAGGCGCCGCGAAAATTTCGCGCTACTCCCGCCTTGGTTCCACGGTCCGCGGAGGAACGCGTCGACGGCCACGCGGCTCGATTCGCCGTCAGCCGAAAAAAAACGGCCCCGCATGCCACTTCATTAAAAACAAATTCCCGCGAATGGAGCCCCGCCGGATATCCGGGGGCTTCGCGAGGATTTCACGGCCGCTAGCCAGCCTCCTCGCTCCTCCGCAGCCACGCTTGACGCCACCTTTTTAAATAACTCTATACATCTCCGACCAGCCCGCTCCCAGGCGATTACCGCCTGCTCCCTCGTCTCCACCCGCGGCTTCACCCGCTTACATCGGCATGGGATTGCGGTCCTTCGAGCTCCTTGGACGCTCCGCGGATAATTTACGAACCGCTGTACTTTTTCGGGGACGTGGCTGGAATCACTTTTACTGCTCTTTGCGAAATTTAGATGGTGGGAACGAGGGTCTACGTGTTTTGCTTATCGATAACTTGTGTGTCTTCTGGTAAAGTTTTTTTTATTCTTTTTTAAAAATTCTGGCAGCTGAGGTATCGAAGGTAGAGACTTTGAACAAGTTAACTAAATGCATTTATAGATACATATTATTGTGGCCTAAAACTCGACGGGAGAGATTAGCTTCAGAATTTTTTGGATACTTAGAAATTTAACAGAAAGAGGTGATTTCCAACTAATATAATTTATTCTGCTTTTGATGGATTTGCAAACGCTATACGTTCTACGGTTCGCAGAAGAATGATTCGCTTTTAAAGAGAGTTTATACGGTACTCGAAAAGCGAGGACATCATTTCGTTAAAAATAAGTTCCTAGTGGATGCTGTCGGATATCCTGGGCTTTGAGAGGATTTCACGCTGCCGGCTTTCTTTCTCCTTTCGTTCACGCTCGACTAGATTTTTGCGATCTCCCACCGAGATAGTCCTGCGACGTTTGTTGTCCAATATATCTTCGCGGAACATTTTCGTGTGTACAATCGAAGATGGTTTGTTCCGCGAGATGTCAGAGACATTTGACTGAATACGATTTTCAAGATCAAATTAATTGCAAAGCCAATGTTTTTTCCACTAAAACCTACGAATAATTCGCAGCTACTGTTAAAAAGATCTGCTTAACATTCAATTACCCACAGTTTTGTGCGCTCAAATTTGAATTTCGTAATGGAAAATTCCTTTACGTAACGACCGGCATATATCAGGTGTTTTTTGCGATTCGAGAAAGTTAAATAAAAATGATTTAAGCACCAATGAACGTTATACGCTGTCAGCAATAACCGAGCACGGTATCTTTAGCAAATGAAATTGCCCGAGTCACGTGAATTTTATGATCCCACCGATTTTTGATATTTTGAAAACGCAATTTCTGATAACGCGCGGAGCATTTTATTGTGAGTATAATATAAAAGTTGCGCGTCGGCCTCGGCAGACTTAATCCAAACTTAAACAAAGGCTACGTGACTCTTTTACTCGCCTCCACGTCACCGCTCCGCGAATTTAGGTCGATCTAAGTCATACGCCTTCGATGGCTCCGCGTCTTCTCCCGATTACGTGAAAATGCTCTCAACGGGTTCACGGGGCCGCATCTCTGCGGAAAATTGTTTCGTCGCCTTGGCTGCGATCCAGCCGACGCGAGAGACCTCAACATTGTTCGCAAGATTTCGGGATTTCCTCAAGAGCCAGGCAAGTCTCCAGACGGATGGACACTTAATTAGATTGAAGTAATCGAATCCCTCTTTCATAGTAGAAATATTCGATGCAATTTCGAAATTAAATTAGCTTCAAGCTATTAATACCAAAAACGCATAGAACGCGGTGGTTTTGAGGTACGAGACGAAGAATCTATTTATACCACACACTGACCATAGTTTAGCTGTCCCTCGTATTAACAGAGGAATGAAGAAAATTCAAGTTCCAGAGAAATTAGTATCGTCCGATCATATATGGTGTCTTCTACTTGCTGTTCATGTAAATCCTAAATGTTAACATTTGCAACGCTACTTGGGATAAATCTAGAGTACAATCCACGAAGGAAATCTCATATGAATGTAGAACATCTAAGCTTGCTTTCTGAGTTACGAAGAATTGAAGAATATCGCATGAAACGTGCCTGGACTGCAGTGTCTGACCACAGTTGGCCCGATCTACTAATTATGGAACTTAGAAGCATTGTAGAACATGTAAGCTTGCTTTCGGAGTTGCGACGAATTGAAGAATATCGCGCGCAATGTGCCTGGACGCTAGTGTCTGACCACAACGGACCCGATCTACTAATTATGGAACTTAGAAGCATCGAAGCGTTTTCCCGGAGCTACAAAAAATCTTGGAACTATTCAACGTAGGCTCGACCGAGGCGAATCGGATCACTTTGATGGTAAAAAATAATAGCTAAACATTAAAAAACTAGATTTGTATTACATATTTGTAACTAGTACCCTCGAACATTAATAATAAAAAATGAAACTAAACTCAAAAATCTTTCTTTCTACCTCATCATCTCCCATTCAAGCAATCTGGACGTCCCAAAAACGTCACCAAGGCTAGTACGTTCTTGTAGCAACGCAGCTTCCTCATTTCCTTGCCGAGGGTCTCGAGTGACCCTACATTATCTTCTCGGCGCGCAGCGGGCTATTCCTGCCCACTTACACTTTTCATCCACAGCTCCGCGGACCAAGCTGCGACCAAGGGCGATTTCCTTCGATATCCAGTCCCGACAGCCCGATTTCTCCGCGCACGCAGCCGCATATTCATAGCAATCCTCGAGGATGCGCGCGCGCGTGCGCGTCCAAGTGAGCGCGCGTATTCGCGGGAATGCGATACAAGAACGGACTGGCTCCCTCTACGTGGGATGTGGCCATTCTCCCTGATCCATCTTGCCGTTATAGTGAGATTTATGGAGACGGTGGAAACGCAGACCTCCAAGCCCGGGAGCGGCGGAAAGGGGGGTGAAAAGAGGGGCAGGGGAAAAAGAGAGAGGAACGGTGTAGCCGTGCATGAGCTGGGGGGAGAAAGAGGTGTAAGCACGCGTGAATGCATAGAAAGGTGGTGGTCAGCGGCGTAAAAAGAAGGTCGCTGACTGGGAGGACGAGACGCAGGGCAAAAAGGAGAATTCGCTGCGGTGGCCATGATGCGCTCTCGACCTGGCTCGAGTGGCCATCTTCCATGCTTCAGAAACACCTCTTCGCGAGGACTTGCATTCAGCACATAGGTACCTCAGATATAATAAAATTCGCGGTGGCCTATTTGCGATGTGACTATTTTGTTAGAATTATGATACCTTTAAGGGTACCCCGCGGTCAAAACGCTTGAAAAATACGCGATTTTCATGAATTAAAAAAAGATGAAACTGACCGACATACAGTAAAAATGCTTTTTGGACTTTATTACTTCATATTTGAAGAATAAACAAAAAAATTATTGTTTGAATTCTATCAATTTTTGCCTTAGATATACAGCATTCATTTTACCACTGTAGAAATTGGAGCTCTTGACGGATGCCACGGTAAAATGCTTAATTATGAACCGATTTCGAAAACTCTTACGGCATTCTATTCATAATTAGACTCGCTATCGCCTTATCCGCGAAGAGTAATTTTGGATCACCTATTTTTTTTCTATGGACAGATGTATGCGTAGAACAAAATGCTGTTTTGCAACTTTGTGTTTAAACATGTGCTAAAAATCGCCGGATTGTTTGTTTGCAATGAAGACGCATAAGGCGATAACCATTCACATATATTTTAAGCATATTTTTAGTTTTTTTATTTCAGACGATCCTGTCACGAGTTCTGATGGCGCCCGTCAAGAGCTCTAATTTCTACAGTGGTACAATGAATGCTGTTTATCTAATGCAAAAATTGATAAAATTCAAACAATCATTTTTTTATTTGTTCTTCAAATATGTAGTAATAATGTCCAAAAAGCTGTTTTACTGTATGTCGTCCAGTTTCTTTTTGTTTAATTCATGAAAATCACGTACTTTTCAAGCGTTTTGACCGGGGGGTACCCTTAAGAATTTTGGAGATAGCTTAATGTAATCTTATGCCCACTGGTTTCTGTTAATTTCCAGTTATCTTGTAGTTGGTTTTAACGAACACAACAATTATATCCTGAAAATGGAGATCAACGTGTCATATTTAGAGAAACGGGAAAACGATGGAATCTTCGATCGTGTAATTATCGTTTTAATGGATGATCACTGGTATCGATGATTGTAGTATCGAAATTGTGATCGGCCAGGGTGTGCGGACGGATTCTTGACGGTCGGAAGGCGAAAAGAGAGGAAACCGACGGAAACGAGTATTACCGTTTGTATTAAAGCGGTCCGGAGGGCAACGCTGAACGATACAAACGGCATATGAGCAAGCGTACGATATGGAGTGGGTAGCCCAGCTCTCTCTCTCTCTCTCTCTCTCTCCCTCTCTCCCTTTCTCTCCTTCCCTCCACCTCTCCCTCTCCTCCTCGGTGTGAGCAATTTTATGGATTTTTTTTATCGTAGTGGTAGTGGACGGTACAGCTGCAGCCAGTGGGATTCGGATATTCAATGTCGGCGTACCTGTATGGATATTAAATTAACACCCGTAAGCCGCGAGTATTAACAACTTTGCAAAAGATTATACGAGATTATGAGCTCAAGCGGAACACGTGATTTTTAATGCCGCGCCCGCCTAGCCACCGCCGTGCCTCCTCCATTCCTTTGTAATTTATAAATAGTTACGGCTCATTGCGCTCCAACCGTCTGTGCTATCGATTCCCATCGAATTGAAAGCACCTCTCCCCTCTTCTCCTCTTTTTTTCCCTTCCTCCCTCGATTCTTTTTTCATCAACAGTCAAAACTTGTTCCCGTCGTTAACCGCAATCGGTTTTCAAGATTGCCTCGAACGCGTGCCCGCGATAAAAGAATTTATGACAGGCGCGCCAAAGCGATTCTTTTTCTTTCTCTTTTGTTTATGGAAATTTTGAGCGACCGCTGATTCGCGTGGGCATGCGCGAAGTGATTCTGATGGATGATTCGTAGCGGAGGTGTTCCAAGGTAGATTTCTGTGAGCAGTGTCGCGACAAGTGTTTGTTGCATTGAATATAAATTGTTGGAAGCAAAGATCATTGATCCACGAAAAAGACCTTGTCGACATGCCGTGATAAGAGAGTGATCGGTGCAGCCATTGCTACCGGAAGTCGAATTGATTAGCTGCAATTACCAGCGGACCCGCGCTTTATTGGACTTCGAACTTGAATCTGCGATATGCATCACGGAGAGGATATATTTTTTTTTCATTCGGGGACTTTAGTTTTGTTGTAGCTTATCTAGCGATCCTTTTCTAGCCTAGCTATCTGTAAATTCTTCCGTTAGTGCCTCGTTGAGTTCATTCACGAGGTGACTATCTGATTACTACTTGTACACTACTTAGAAGATAAGCACGTACGATTAATTAAATATGTTTGACCAAACTTTCTTGGCATTCTTGTTACCGTCCGAATTATCGTTGATCGATGAGAGATATTATTGATAAAGATAACAGAATTATACTAGCAGTGTTATAAACAACGAAGAGAAGCATTATTATACAGAACTTCCACTGATTTTATGAAAATACGAATTTGAAATTTGAATTGTTTTTTAATTATTTTCTGTTTGAGGAAAAATATCCCGTTTTTTTATCGTTTGAAATAGTCTGAATTTTATGTTTTTATATAATTTTGTTTATTTTTTTATTTTCAGAGGTTAAAATGCATAAAACAAACGACTCCAGGGTTCCGGTAAGTCCATTCTTCTTCAATGAATAAAACTACTCTAAACATGTACTACTTAATCTGGTGTAAACAGCGAATTGCGAGTGCAAACTGCGAAACAGCAAAGAGAGGGGATGTAAGAACCTAATTGCAAGCGTGAAAGGGAAAGTTTCGCGTGCAACATTAAAATCGACAGTGCACGGTATATAAATAAACACTTTTGTGACACGAATCGACATTTTCATTTTTAATATTATAAACAAGGGTCAGGGTTCTTTTCTAAGCGATCATGTTAATTGTCCCTCCGTATAGGATCAATATTACTTGCAATGTGACGCAGTATTTCACGGAGATCTCGCAGAGAGTGCCGTGAAATAAATCCATAGGCTCGATTCGATTACTTCAGGGCTACAATTCACCGTAAAAGGTTAATATTCACCGGTGGTAATCCACCAACGGAATATCGCAGATCACGCATACCGGCCTTCGACGTTTTCCAACCCCGTCCGCAGCGGTATTAACTTCGCGGGCGATTTACAGCGCTACCAACCCGCCATCGTTTCGCTGCAACCCGAAATCTCCGATAGAACCGTCATATGGTTTCATAAATGAACGCGTTCAGCCCGAAATCCCAAAGTCGGCCATCCGATCCTACTGCGCGTGCAAGAATTCGTAATTTCGCGGATATAGACGCAAGAAACTTGGAGGCTTCCGGTGTATTCGTCTTTCTAAGCATAACAAGTGGTGTGAATGTTTCAATGAAATTTTTACATCAGTTTTCATTATTTTTTGCTAAAATAATAATTGGTATTTTTTTTATAACAAAAAATATTGTATTGCGATACTCGGATATGGACAGAAAAATTGAATGCAAAGTGGTTTTGAAGCAAAGGGGCAGTTGCCCCCTCCAGCTTTAGAGAAAAAAATCGCTTATTTTTAAAAACTGATCTTTATTAAGTTTGTACTGAAAATGTGAATATGTCTAAATTTCGGCTTTAAATTTTTAATTAAATAGGCACTACAAAATAGATTCAAAAAGCAGGAGAGCTTCTCTGTCTCCCCGAAAAATCCGATTCGTCGATGTCATTACTAGGGTTGTTTTTTCATTACTATATTTTTCTTTACCGCCACCCCAAGGTTTCCGCTCCTTGTTTTAAAATGTCGTTGCGCAGGAAATTTGGGGAGTCAAAAATGTTCAAATCTGTACACTTTCAATGCACGCAGTGTCAAGCATGTATGAGTGCTTGCAAGTTCTTATTGATAAAATTGCTACACTCAATTCGACTGAACAATTTAGTCGCATACACTGCTGCTCCAAATTATTTGATCACTTGCTACATGTAGTATGATTATTGTTTGTCTTTCTGAAATTGCTACTTCTTTTTTAATGTATATGCGTAATTTCATCACAGTAATCCAGAGATAAGTACTATTCTTGCTTCTTTCGCGATTCAACTGTTCAGATTCGACTAACTAATATTCAATTCTTCGCTTCAATATTGTTTAATTATATTTGAACATTAGTAATATTACCTTTATATCGTCGGAACGTATTTTTTGTTGCCAAGAGAAGGTTCACTCACCGAGCTCGAAAGTTACATCTCAGAAAGAGGAAGACTACAGCTGTCGATAATAATCTTAAAATAATAACAACAATCGAATGGCAGTCGGAAAAATACATTCAAGATAACAAAATAAAATAAAACGACTGCTCTGCGCTAAGGAATATCCAAATGGACCCAGAGTCGCGTGAACAAACCTTCCACGTTCTCCTTTATCAATCGTACCTACAACAAGCGATCAAATAAATACTTCCAAGCAGTAGTGTATCCCGTTCATCCCCAGCATCGATCCCCCTCCATTATTTCAAACACCATCGCGATCTGCTTAAGCCTGATCCCGCTGAAAATCAAAACACTCGGCTGCGAAAGCGCGTGCCGCTGTAACGTCGAGATAAAAAGCCCAAAGACGATCCCTGAATCAAACGGAGCAGTGGAAAAGCCTCGTCGGCGCTTATCCCCGAATCCCGCGTATCACCGTAACAGATATCCGTGTCATCGCTGGCTCGATCGCGGGCCCGTTAATCTCTGGATCTTTAGCCAGGCTGGCTGGGAAGTAGGGGCCTTCATAACGCGCCGCGGAACGCCTCTGGCCGGCTGAAATCCCGAAGACAGCCGCGGTTGAGCCTTTGTGCACACGAGAACTTACGAGCTGGCAAGTGCACGCGCCGCTGCCAACAACCGTTCGACGTTAAACCCGCGTAACTGGAATGCTGGAGCGCGTGGAAGCTACCGTGCAAAAAGATTAGCCTGGCGGGAGGGGGAGGGCAGAGAGACGGAAAGGCGAGGTGAGAGTAGAGAGAGAGAGAGAGAGAGAGAGAGAGAGGAAGAGAATGCTAGAGGGTGAGGTTCGCATAGCGGATGCAAATCGGCCTACGGAAGAGATACGCGCGGCACGACCGCAGTGCAGTGCAGCGACGCAAGCGTGCATCGGAATGCAACTGGCCGGTGCAATGGCAAAGGTAATAATTGATATATAGCGATGGCATTGGCCGCTGACAGCCGCTAACCCGGCCGAATACGGATGACACCCGGTAATCCTCACTCTCATACCGGTTAGTGTCCACCTATATTCCGTGGCGTCCCATTTCCCATTCCCATGGCGTGTAAGCTCAACCTCTCTCTCTCTCCCTCTCCCTCCCTCCCTCCCTCTCTCTCTTCTCCACCCTCTCGGTGCACATTACACATATGTAACTTCTCTGCCGACCCCAGCTCTCTCCCTCTCGCCCCTCCGCCAGGTATACCAACACGGATCAGCGGACGTGTGTCCGTCGCGACGGAGCGAGAGCGGGTGCAGGGAGAGAGGCCGATGCAGGGCCAATAGGGCCAGATGGAAACAGAGAGAATGCACCGCGATGGTGGGAACCGGGGGTTGCAGGGAGAGAGCAGGAGAGAGTGTAGAGAGAGTCTCGTGCAGGGACGCCGCCACGCGGTGTGCGATGCAACCGTACTAATCCGCCGATGGATTTATGGTCTTAATCACCGGCGGATTATCTCGGACAGCCGCGCTCTGCTGCCACCGACCGAAACATACGCCTGCCTCTTTGCAGATAACTGTACCTGGCTTCCCTCCCGCTTTCACCTACCCCTCGCTCACCCTCCCGCTCTCTCCCATGCCCTCGCAGTCGGCCGTCTCTTCCTCTTTCCCTATTTCTTCGGCCCATTCTTTCGCGCGACGTCTGAATCTTTCACCCCCCGCGCTAGGGGAGTCCTATTAGCTGTCCTCGGGCTGCGAATTGATGGAGGGAACGCGGACACCGAATCCGTTGGGGCGCTCGCAGAATTTCTTAGATTCTGTAGATTTCTTCCTCGCTTTATTGTCCACGAATGAAGGCTATAAAGAATTCAGCGTCCGGATATCGATGAACGGATGTTTTAGGTTGAAGAAGCGTGGTAGCGATTCGGGGGTGAAATATAAGGACGATAGAGGGGTGGATCCAGTGCCAGAAACCAGCGGGCCACAGTGGATTTTTCAGAATCAAGCGATTCGCGGTGCACGCCGCGCTGGATCGGTATTCCGGTGTTATCCAGAATGCGGGCAAATCCGTGGACAAAATAGATAAGCTTTGACGCGTTTATCGGCGAGCATTAAATGTTGCAACGGGATTAATTAAGCGTAATACAACGACTAGAACTGGCTAAATGCGGTGCAATCGCGCGGCCAGTAAATTTCAGCAAGTTTCTGCTGCCGGGCTGCTCGTGTAACGGACGAAATTTCCGGCGAAGAATGACACGGCGCGGCGTTACGGTCCGGCGAACTGTACAACCGCTCGCGGTTCGTACTGGGGGCCATTTTGGTCCACGCAGGAAGGCAGAGTGACAGGTACATAGCCCGTGCTTGCGCGTGATGTATGGCCATATGGAAATTTTGCGAAATTTTCCGGGAAACTATACGGTACAATGATTCTTTAAATCGACAGTTAGCTATCTTCATACTATTCTTAGCAATTCTAAAAAATGAAACTAATCAAACTGTTTCAAAATCCTACGTCCATCAAATAAAATAGTTTTCTCAAACCACTCTTTTATCTTCCCCAAACGTGGCAATGAGTAATAGAATTCCTTCCAAAAACTCCAGGCCAATGTTAGGCAGGAAAAGATAGAAGCTCTCCTTCCCCCAATGCATTAAAAAACCTGCAGGCCTGCACCGAAATCAAGCAAAAAAGGAACCAGTACCAGAATAGAAGCCTAACGATTTGCGAATGCACCCGTGGCTCCGCGATAGTTTGGATCCGCAGCATTTTGGTACATGGCGTATAGCACCGTGGCGGGAACACCGTGCCATGCTCTGTGTGGTTCTATAAATCCAGGAGGGCTTACCGGCGCAAAGCTTCCCTTGTGGGCTTGCGCAACCCCACGTGACCTCATGCCTGCCCACTTCCGTTCCCCCGTTTCTCTTCCGCCGCGATCCCCACGTTTCGTCCGGGCTCTCATCTCGCGATATGACCGCTCCTAAAGGTCTCTCCGAAACGCACCGGGAAACCGCGATGCTTGTCAAGTCGAGAGACATGCCCCGGCCACTTGATCTACCTGGAAACTACGGAACGAGACGCGGATCCCCCTCGTTTCCTAGCATTTTCACGCGCAACGCCACGCCAGAAATTTATAATACACGAGGATTATGCCTGCTATTTCGTCCTTCTTTACGCTGCCTCGCGTTTTCAAAATTCTCTGATTCAGGAGGACCTTGAGATACAACGCGGCGAACTTTGATGAGAAGGGACGTTTATCGGTCATTTCACGTCAAATTGATTAGTCCTTCCACTGGACTTGAGGGATTCTGATGGAACTGATATACGATGTAACACGCGTGGAATTAGTTGGGGTTTAAGTCACCACTTTTCTCGTTCGAATTTGTTTAAAAAATATAGACCTTCAGTTCGCAATTATTCTTTCCTATTTTTGTGAGAACAGCCTTCATAAATGAATTTTTATTTCTTGAACAATCGATCATGTGATGTTCGTTTCTGTTTTATTTTAATTCAGAAGGGTTGCGCTTTCGGAGAATTTTTTTTTACGTGATTTTGTTGTTGAAAAAGATATTTTCTTCGATATTGAATATTTCTCTCAAGGAGCACGGGTAGCCAGAAAATCTGGGATGGGTCTGTTTTTCGAAATTATTAGAAAAGGTGGGTAGAAGAAGGAATTAGAGAGACTATTCCAAGAGGCGAGGCATGTCTGTAGACACGAGACCCCGAGGTATCCGGCAGAAACTGTATGAATTGTTGCCTTTGTAATCGATACTTCAAGGCATCAATGCGCCCATTGTGGGTGTCTGTTGGGTACCTCGATTGGCTCGAATCGAAGTTACTCTGGTTGGAGCTGTGAAGGGATATAAAACGCCACCGAATATATTCAGCATTGCCATTGGTAAGCTGGAAGGGAAACGATGCATCGTGATCGAAAGAAGATAGAAGAGTTTCCGTTCCAACTAAATTGTTTGTCCGAAATCGAAAGTCTGATCGATAGAGGCTCGCTTGATTGGCTGATAACGGGCGAGAAGTACGCGATAGCGGCAGCCTTTCTTCGACGACGAAATATTCATCTACAGGTCGGTGTGTGTCAATTAGTCATAGAATAGCGTGAGTCATTAACCTGGTTTAATCAGTCTGATTCTTCATTCTACTAAATATTCCACCTTGAGAAAAACTTTGATGGTAAATGAAAAATACTTATTTCCCTTTTAGTTATTTGTTACTACTATTAGTGTCATATTACATTATTAAGAATTTGCAGAACACGTGATACCTTATGTCCGAAAAATAAATGATACTTTAAGGTAAATGGAATATTAATTAAAGTAAATTACCAATTCCTAAAAAAAATTTCCAGCTCGTATTTAAACCTTCCTAAATTAATTTCTCGACCTAAACACCATCCCTGTCAGATACCCTGAGCATTCACTTCGAATTATGCATCGCTTGAAAAGGGAATAAGACATGCAGATGCATAAAATACAATAACGACTCGACTGGGCAAAAATTGCATCTGTTAAGATAATCTAAATTTGATTGCTATAAGAAACTTCGATATTATAATCAGACCTCTTTTGTGCAGAAGAAGACAGGGAAAGATTTCTTTGTACACTTGCTGAAAAGTTGTCACTCACCCTGACTCGAGGTTCTGGAAGATGCGTCCATAATCCAATCTCCTCCCTGGTGGACATGTCGGGATACCGATTCCTCGTGAACAAAGCTTCCAGCTCCTGAAGTTGCTGCGTGGTGAAATGTGTCCTCTGCCGCCTCTGGCGTTTGTTCTTCTTCCCGTCCTTATCGTCCGCGTCGTTCACCCCAACCACGCCGGTAGGAGAAACCACCCCTCCGCCGGTCCCTAATTCGTGTTTCACCTCCACTGTTGTTCGAACACCTGAAACGTGTTAAGATATCACGTTCTCCACGAAAACGGTCACGCTCATCCTGCGAAGCTTCGGGATAGGTCGTAATTCCAGTGATAATTTGACACAGGGCTTCGCGTTCTCATAATGGCCTCAGAGGTTATTTTCAATCTACTTCACTTTAGGTTTTATTGATAAAATAAGGAAGCATATCTTCGAAGACTATATGCGCCGGAGGTTAACGTTGGATAGTAGCTGATAAAGTTTCATGTGCGAAGTCTAACACCACAACCGAGTTCATTAAGTTCCGATTAACTTAATTTAACGCGCGCTGGCTTTGGAGTAATATTTAAACTACTGCACTATTACCGAGCGTGATAACAATTAGCTCGACAGCGATAAAGAAGGAATTTTATCGCTGATAAAATTAGCCACGATCATCCTTCGAATGGCCCCAGATTTTGCAAAGGTTCGGAATTAGATAATGAAATCAACTCGAGAGATTTCATCTTTGCGCCCAATATGGTTAAAAATAGACATTCGCAGATGAACGATAAACAAAATACCACAATTTGACAAGGAGGAGTAATATCTCTATCTACCATTCGCGAAACGTGGGGATTCCCCAGAATATACCAAAGTCCACTACCCAAATTACTTACACGGATACAAAAACTCATGATTTTTGAACTTTCAACTGCCACCGTACATTCGATGAACTAACAACGCTGTTTCTTTATCTATTTAAAATGTTTACAGTGGTATTCATGAAATATAAATTGTGTAACTTACTGTAAACACGAGTTACTTATTCCACTTTCAAAAAAGAATTTATATCTCAATGTACATATATTGGAGACACAATCAAACGGATGCATAGTGACGATCGTAGATCACGAAACCCGTTTGATCGGTAATCTCTAGCACGGCGAGGCAGTGCCCCGCTGTTCGGTAGTAACACGAGCGTGTTTGTCATGACTGTGACAGTGACAGGTGAGGGTATTTCACACCCTGACTCCGCGGCAGCAGATCGCCAGCTTCCCTTACTCGCATTGACAGCCGTGTGATCGATTGCCTCCTTTTTCAAAGAGCACCGCTATCACTGCCTCTGATGATGCCGCTAACTATCTTCCAGCCCGGAACGACCCTTGCCTATTTACAGAGGTACCTAACCGACGTAAGTTCCAACCACTGATACCAGCAGCCTTCCATTGGCTGATCGTTGGACTCCTCTATCGCTATATTTCCATTTCACCGGCGTTAACCCAATCTACTGCCTTGGATTACCACGCTCAGAACTCTGCTACTTTACCACCACCAGGCATTCAAGTTGAATCGTAGACGTTGGAATGTCCACAGCAACATTTGAAGCCCCCTGTGCTTTTAATCTGTATAAATTATATTACCCAGGTTTGAGAATTTCTGAATTGCTGATTGCAAATAACTTCTAAAACACCTGATGTGTAACACATCGACTTCTATTTTGTGAAATAACTATAAAAGTAAATCTTGGAGTACTTAAGTTAATGCAGAAATTATTTCCCCGGCTTAAGTGAAAGATGAACGCCCATTTCAAGTGTCTATGTCGACTTAGCAATCAGAATCTCAATAAAAAATATTGTAATATTCATATCGTAGAGGTTGAAATTTTAATTTTGTAAAAAGACTGATTTTGCAATTGTCCTGCGGTATGCATGTTATCGACAGGAAGTCGCGAGAGCTCTGTTCGTGGTGGAAGACGAGGAGCCTCGAGTCCAGACACACTTGCGAGCATTACTGGCAAGAGGAACGTGCTGGACTCGCGTAAAGAGCACGAGAGAGGCCTCGCCCTCGTCTCGGGATTACAACGAGTGAAGTGAGATCCGTCCCCGGGGTTTGTTGTTAACCAGCGCCGTAAGACTCCCAGAGATATTTCAATTTGCGGGGATTTGGGGCGGCTACGAGAGTGCCGGCTAAGTGCCGAACAAACGTGCAAACAAACGACGCCTAGCATTTTCTCCTTCACCTTTCTACTGCTGCACCCGACGACGCTCCCCGCCCCTCACCCTCTCTATTATCATTTGATTCCATAGTCCGCGAGAGCGACCAGAGAGGTCGCGCAACTTTTGTCTTTGTCCGCGTGAAAATGTTCGTTCTTCGAGTTTCTAATTATTTAGTTATACAAGGGTTACTGCTGAAGAAGCATGATCCCAGATGTACGTTTGAAAGATAACAAGCAACTGACGAAGGCTGTTATTTGAATTTTGAATTTCAGAATTGATGAATTTTGAATTTCTGAATTTCTTATAACTGTTCAAACTAGCGTAGAACTAAAATTAATGAAACTCTATATTAGATACTGCTATATCAGGCATTAAAAGTATCAAAATCTCACGCATTTAATAATGTAAACAGAAAATTCTTAGGAAAATCATTCTCATTCCTCCTGTTCATATTTATATCCTTTCACCTAAAAATCCCTTATACAAACACTTATATCTCCCACCTACTTCGGATAACGAGCGTCCCTTTACAATAATAAACTCTATTGGAAACACATCGTCCAACAATCTTCTAACGAAACTTGTTCACTAAAATTCCTCTGCAACTCTAACGTCCATCATTTAAAGCGTTAAAAACGAGAACCCCTCCCGTGCACTTCAGCCGAACTCCGCGCTTTAATCTGTCTCGAGGAGAAACAGATCTGATAGTGGCTTCCAAGAGCCTCTCCAGCGTTCTGGCCAATCAGAGACCCGTGGTGAAAGTTGGAAAAAGAGGGGCGAAGGAGGGGGTGGTTTTACTGAAGTTGATCGTAAATTGGCGATGGCGTACCTTTTCGAATGTCCTGCCTGTGTGTGTTGTTGGAGCGGGACCTGGGCTGCGCGGTAGAGAATCCACCGGAGGGTGTCGTGGCCGTTGCACCCGGTGTACTGGGGTTGCTGCCACCGGGGGTGTGAGCTCCGTGACCTGACGAATCGAGCCTCGCCAAACCCCCGTTCGTCTCGTCTCGGAAGTCGCCCTGTGCCCATACTGCAAAACGCATCACACCCTCTTGCAACGTCGTCTAAGCTCCCCGTAATCTCCGCTATTTACTAACTTATTTCCTTATAAGCCGGAGATTCCGCTAGGCCACTATCGCCGTAATTACAACGAGGATATAAAACAGTCTTCGTGCGCTAAAGTAGAGAGCTAATGGATGCATTGTCTGGGATACGATTAATTTGATAAACGTCCAGCTTGGTGCTTTAAAGGGTTGAGTCTGTGTAAGTGTTTCCTTATGAAACGGAAATCTACATTGCTTGGTGCCTTTTTTCGATTTCTGAATGGTATGAGGTGCATATCAGTGGCGCACTTAGGATTTAATCTTGGGGGAGCCGAGTTGAAGGAATAAAAATATTTTTAAAGCAAATTCAATCAAATTCTTTAAGTGATTATGGAAATTTATTTAAATAATAAAATATGGTTTTCTTTTCTTTCTATAAAACCCCTTATTTTGGGGAGTTCCAGGGTCCCTTGGGCCCCCTCTGGGTGCGCCGCTGGTGTATATAAAACTAAATATTATATAAATATTATATACGTATTATATAAAGTCGTAAAAGGAATTTTGGACTTTTAGTACTCGAGGACTTTGGACTTTAATACTTATTCCCTCTTAATAGTATTTACCCCTTGTTCTCGTCTACTATTATAACTTCAGCACAAATTTTCTACCAATGCAAATCAATTTTCTATCAATAAGTCTCACAATTATTATCCGCAACTCCCCAGAAATGATTGAAAACTTACTAAAACCTACCTCAGATTCACCAACATCATACAGAACCAGAATCCGCGCAAAACAGATACCACTCACCCCGCTGATCGTAAGCCAGCCATAATTCGCACTTAATTGCACACTCTCGCAGCCCACTGACACACGTATACGTAAAAACGGCCAAGTACATCGCGATATACGTCGCGGAACAAGGACCCCGTCGTCCCTCACACGGTCGAGCCTCCCCCTCTCCCTCTGCGGGCGATTATTTATCTACCCGAGGGCGATAAAAAAGCAAAAGAGAAAAAGGCTTCCCCCGACTTCGATGCACAGTCGAGAATAGGGCCGACGAGTGTGAACTGTCGGTGGTAGCCAGCCGACGGAGAAGTTAATCGGCCCCGGCCGTTTAGTTTCGCTCCGTTTAGTTATATTTGGTTTCCACGGGGGCGGCAAAGAGGAGGGACGTGGTTCACAATTAGTCGGCGCGTAACTCGGGCTGATTTACTGCCGCTGTGCCCGGCCACGAGCGACGAAGACGCCGCGTGTCACTCTTCCAGGATATCGCCGGGCAGCGTTACGACCTGACGCGTATGGTTAATCGTCGTTGAATGCGTGGCGCGGCTGCGGCGGCCAGGAAGGACATCGTCCGCGAACAGTTCGCTGAGATAGTCGAGGAGAATTCGAAATTCCTTTTGGAAGTGGAAGGCGCGTGACGTCACAACTGGGAAGGACATCGTCCGTGATAACTTCGCAGAGATACTTAATGGAATATTCTTTCAAAGTAAATATAGCTGAAGATTGGCCCAGAAAGTGGAGATTGTTTAAAAATAGAGCACCAGCAATGACATTCACTTGAACATTCGAGATGGATCTTGGAGAGCAATGAGGTCGTACCTCCAAAGTTTTAATTGGATAAAACACTTTTTCCACGCCCTCGTAACGGATTATCAGGCAAATATTTACATTGACGGAGAAGCGGTGGAAGAAGTTTAAGATGCGACTCGCCGAAAAGTATGCGCGTTGCCACGCGATATTTAAAATCGTCCGTCGCGGGATAAATCCTAAACTCCGGTGGCTGAGACAGCTTTCGCGAGTAAATCGAGGGGAACAGCTCCCGATTAAAAGAAGAAATAGGCGAGATATCCCTACGGAGGAGGCGCGCGAACTTCCTTTCGCCACCCACATTCCTCGTCGGCGTGATCGGATCCTAGAACTCTGAAGCCGCCGGTAAGAAGCATTCGCGATTGTTCGCGGAACAATTATATATCGTGATTCATTGCCGATAAACTCAAGGAAACTGGCAAGCTCTCCGATAGTGGTGGTATCTCTCCAGATTGTCATTGCACAATCGCGAAACGTTACTTCCGACACGACGATGTGCCTACCATCCCCGCCGGCATTGAACGGTGTCGCGTTAAGTCAATCGATTCAACAGCTGACGCCAGTTATCGTTTTGTATACAGAGATTCGCTATTGGGAACGGGGGCGTGCAGGGAAAATGTGGGCAATTCCGTCGGGACGGGCGATCTCGCCGATAATGCTGGCCCTTAAACCGCGCGGAATAGTTTCTTAATCTACGGCGCACAAACAGATCGGTTACCTATTTGGTCGGCTAACCGTGGAACACGTGTAAAGGGCCACCTACGAATGGCCACACGAGGATAAGCCCTCGTCCACCCCGAAGAGGGCGAGCGGTTTGTTTGCCAGGGCAGCCCCCGAGGAAAAGCGGGCGCACCGCGGTGAGGCCGCGTTATCGCGGATGCCTCCTCGGCAAACAGCATCTGAGTGCTCGGGAACATGGAGTCCGTGCAACTTATCACGTAACTTAAGAATGTGAGCGGTGTAACGCGACGTAAATAAACCGCTGTGCCACGCGAAGCACGTGCAACGATCATTTCACGCGAGCGCTCGATGCACTTACGCGATCGAGCACATGTGTCGTTGCACGTAGGTGTTTTGTACACTGCAGAGGGTTGTTTGATAAAGAATTTTCAAGCTATCAACGTCGAAGTTCGTGAGAATCTTCTTCGTTAAATTTGGAGCAACAGAAGTATTCTTTTCTCGCTCTATTTTTAAAAATGGGATGTATTTGTACGTTGCGTATGAGTGTGTTTTTTTTTATAGTGTTGCTGGGAACATTGAATTTCAAGGAGCTCCAGAAATATTGGAATCAGAGAGGGCTCTGTGTTTATTCTTCTGGTTTACGTGGATTCGGTTGATTTGGGACTTGAGTTCCTAAAATAATAAATACGCGACATGATAAATACCATGGGGGGCTCCTGTCACAATTACTCCGCGACTTCTATTCTTTGCGCTCGGCGGAGTGATCGTAAATATCGCCGTAATCCTGTACAGATCGTACAGCTGAGCGAGTGAAATTTAGATATTGACGAGCAACATAACGTCTCGCCTGGCTACCGCACTAAAAATGTGTCTTCCCTCGCTGTTTTGTTAAAACCAGTGTACACCTCTCGGACTTCCTCGTTCCGACGCTTGTATGTTATTCCAAGATTAGAGTTAATCTTATAATCTACATCCTGATCCGACACACGCTATTCAAGCGACCTACTCAACCGGCGGAATTTATAGAGTCTAACATTTCTCACGTTTCAATGCCTCGCTGCTCGAAGATCCGCCAACACGATCTTTCCTACGCAAGGTGAGACCTTGTCGTTTCCTATAAAATTCAGAGTTGGATACAGATAAAAGAATGGATTCAATACGAGCGCGACGATGAGAAATCGAGTAAAGTTTCCTTGAAAACGATAGGAGATAACAGACTTACCGTTTCCAGAAATTATATTTAGTTTAAATACAATAGTTTGATAACGATGAGGTGTTGTTTTTATTGCAAAGTGGGGCGGAAATAGGGGTGAGTCGACCAAAGATAAGCCGAAACTGTAGAATATATTTCTCTAGATAGTCGAGTCTGCGATGGTACCACAGTTATACTTCGAAAGACTACCCAATCTTTTTTCTTTAAAACAGAAGCTCGAGTAAGAGAATCTTACTCCACTTTTTCGACTTATTTCGTCATGGAGAATCATTCTCTTATAATCTCACCGTGTAATCTGATAATTGTGTAATCTGCCTGCATCGTCTGATTTGATTGTGAAAACTAAGAGCAGTACTCACAGCCATGTGGTTTAAAAAGAACGCGTCTAATTGAATCAAAGGAACACTTTATGTCAGAGAATATTTGGGGAGGGTGTGAAAAAAATTTACAAGTTTCGCGAAGCTACTTCCAACAAGAAACCAAAGGAATCTCGTGCGTGAAAAAATTCCACGAATGTTTCGAAGGTATACGACACTCCAAGACAAAGGGCCGTTGTGACGTTTTCCTATTTGGTCCGATATAACCGCCAATGTAGTTCCCACGAGATCCCCTGCGGAGTTTCTTGGAGGCTTAAGATGTCGTATCGTTTGACGTTTGTACCGTGGCTACTATGGATTCGTTTGGCAGAGTTACACGATACGAGAAGGCGGAAGATCCTCGAAGGGCGGAATGTGACCAAGAACTACCCCACCCTTTCTTGTCAAACATTCGACACCCAGTATTGGCCAGTGGCTCGGGGATGCCTCGTGCTCCTCGCTTACCGAGAAGATATCGTGATCCCTGATTCTCGTGAATTCCAAGGGAAATGTGTCACTTGAAGAATGATGAAAAATTGAGTGTCGTAGGAAAATGAAATTGGAGGGAAACTGCGACTAAGAGTTGCGTACAATTTATTTTTGTAATTTCGAAAGGGGGGTCTTGAGGTATACTATTAAATATGAGGGATGAGAATATAGAGGTAATTTAAATTTGGAAAATTTGAAATTTTACTTGTATTACCTTCATTACCATCGTTATTACCACCATACTATGGTCGAGTACTCCAAAAAGTAGCACACATTTCCCTCTACATAAGGCAAATCTAAATTAAATCCATCTCTAATTCACCCAAAGTTCCCTCTACCTCATCAACCCCCACAAAAAATTCCCACTTCCTCCTTTCCTCTAACCACAAATACTCCAAGCTAACCCACACTACCGCCATTAAAAAAAAAAACACCATGGCCACTTGGTATCGCAAATATTCGCCCCACTATCGCCACTCTCCAACATCCCAAGGCGTTTTCTTTCGTCCAGAGAAGAGATCCAAATCGATCTCCGACGAGCACCCATGTCCTCCGCAAACGAACCACACCTCTCCAAAGCAAGACTCTCGCGCAGGTAACCCCAAAATCATCCCACAACCTCGCAAACTCGCAGGGAGCTCGAGGCCGGCCTCGCAGCAAAGTTTCCCGTAATTTTGCTTCCGGGAAAGGCACACGAGAAGAACGAAGTGGATCGTGACACCGCTGCGTTCCAGTTCGTAGAACGGTGTCCCGTTGCATCGGTTCGCACGTGTTTTCACACGGAAAAAGAATCGTGGCTGGTGAACGCGTGGCCGAGCAGAGAGGGCGGCCAGAGGGTGGAAGAGGAATAAAGAAAGGCAGGAGGCAAGGGATGGTAAAGCGGAGGGCCGACGAGGCAGGTTGTAACTCACAAATTTATCACTTTTCCCCGCGGCTTCGAGTTATTTTATGCCAAAGACAAACCGGCCGCGTACAACCCGGCCCGAGGGGGAGAGACGCCGTGAAACGAATATCTCAGCTGCTTCGCCGCGTTTTTACACCCGCGGGATATATTAGTGGACCGCTAATCCGCACGGATTTTACGGGGCGGCTGTGCATGCGACGTAGACGACGAAGACGACGACGAGGGACACCGCGCACCGCGGCACCGTCTCGAATAAACCTCATCGATTCCCGTCAGGATCGGAAGAATTCCACTGAAATCCGCTCGTTTCTGTGGCTGCGTCGTCGACGAGCAATCACTGCTCCAGAGCTGGACATACTTTATTCGAAACGGAAATAAGAAATAACGATTTCGAACGACACCTTAGTGGTCTGCTCGCCACGATGTTGCTTTGAGTCGAACAAAGCGTGGGCTTCTTTGAAACGACAAGAACTTTACAAATATTAATGAGGAAAATTCTAATTTTCTGTTAACGGTGAATGGAATTATAAATATGAGAGTGTGTTGAGAATGAAGGGACAGAAAGATCGAAGAGTTGTATTTCAACAGAAGCATTTGGGATATTAATCTGGAGATGGCAATTGGTATTGCACACTTGTTAATTGAAGTGTCTTTCGTCTGGCATAAACTACTTTTCCGTTGGAAAATTTATATACCATTTTTCAACTAAATTCGTAATTTATTTTTCTCAGAGAATTGTTTAAGTCGCTAGTGACTGAAAAGTTTTAAACGATGCCACTTGCCTATTCAATTTTGCGACAAGAATCCCGATGAATTCAATCGATCAAGGCTATAAAACCCTGCGGGATTATAATTTGCGCCACTGCACCGTAATCTCCGATATAAAATTATCGATGGAGCGTTATTTCGGTTCTGCTTTCATTACCCGGAAATTATACTCGCGCAATAAAGCTTGTACCAATATCCAGCGGCATCGATCAAGAGATATTTGGCGAGGACTGACATTTGCCGCCGGTGGATTTATTATCCCAGCAATATTTTCTTTCCTAACATATTCATCTAATCGTTTTAATCACGAACGGCGTTAAACGGTACTCGCGGGGCTATTTTCTGGGTAAATAAACGCAAAATTATTCACTCGCTCCACTCTCCGTTCCAGTCGCAGTTATCTTTAAAAATTCACGCTGAATCTTAACCAAACTTGACACAATAATAATATTTTTCAACGCTCTTTTACTTAAGTTATTATTTCCAATTCGAGCTATTATATTAAATTAGATAACTTATTAAACACACTCCGCATTAAAAATACAAGTTGCCCGAGTAATACCGAGCGCGATTGTATCAATTATTTACGTATAATAAATTTTTATCAAACAACATTCCCGTCACCCCTCACTGACTGCTACCCTCCATTAACTGTCCTCACAAATATTCATCGCCGATTTCGCACTGATGCATATTCATTATTAATGGCGCGGCATAAAAAACCGCGCGCCCGTGGAAAAAAAATGTTTTATGCTCGATGACACCTCGTCGATAATCGTCGGGCAATGAGAAGGTAATGCGTGCGCATGAATAAAATGGCATGTGCTGTAAAAATTGTGGGTGTTTAGTGGACCGTGTCGCGGTGTAACTCAACGGACGAAGAGGGTTGCAAGGGTCGCTGGGATATCCGTATCAAACAGCTGCGGGGTCCTTCCAAAGTCGCATGAAATTAGTCATTCGCGTGAAATTCTTGCACTAGACACCCAACACTGCTGTCAACGCTGCTCCAACATCAATAACCTCTCTCCTCCTCTCACTCCTCTTAACAAAACACGCACCTAGTAACAATCAACCCCTTTGACTCCACCCTCTATCAAAAGATAAATAAATAATAGAGTTCCACTAAGTCGCTAAAGATAAATCCAACAACTTAAAAAAGGTGACTTACAATATACAAAATACACATATGCAATAATGTCCACTATAATGTGATCCATAGGATACTGAAACCTCCCCCAAAGCACTGACCGCACGCATTTCCGGTATCCTTGTCCCCATTTCCAGGACAGAATATCGAGGCGTCAGGAAAACCAAAGTGTGTCACGTATAAAGTGTGCAGCCTCATAGGGACGATTTACGAGTGACGGACGAGGGCAGCCGTGCAGCCGATAATTACCGAGACGACGACCCCCCGAAGGAGGAAAATTGTCGGGGGCGCGTGAGGGGTTGGAGCATCGTGGCGAGGGCACCTGCGAGAGGCCAGGCTGCTCACGATCGGCCGGGAGAAAGTCTCGGAGTCTGTTGCTACGGTCCTCGGTCTTCTAATCTCGTAATCCTTGGCTTCCTTAGGAAGTCGTTTATTAGTCACAACCATGCTGGGCGTTACGCCGTCGTTGGGACAACGACCGAGCCGAGTGGATTTCGTAGAGAAGCCTTCAACTTCTGGGCCCGTTTATAAATATTCGGAAAGCCACTCGGGGCAATCGACGATATTTTTGGTCCGCGCCCTGTCAAAATGGGAGTTTTCCGACTCGGAGGAGCGAGGACGCGTGCCTGTGATGCATACGATTTGTCAAAAATCACTTTGAGTGGAGAAGTCATCTTGGGGATTTATTTATCTAGTTTTGAGTATTGGCTTCTTGTACTCGATATGCGAGTGATTGATGGGAGTTATGCTCTTCATTGACATTTAGTTTGCAAATGTAGGATTTCTGATGTATTCTTGTTTTCTATCAGTTTTTAAGTTACTTGGAGATCTCAAATATTAAATTTTTTTTAAATTAATCTTTAAGGAGCTCGTTATTCTAATTCTAATAGAAGCTTGCACGTCGACTTTAATTGGTTTCGAAAACTGTCCCTTTACTCTCAGAAAAAACTAGCTGCTGATGCACAAGTGTCAAAGGCAAACAGCGCGCTTGTTTGTCCGACGTGGAGACGCTAGGAACGAGGAACTCCATGGATAGGGTTCAGTAGCGGTTGTCAAGCAATTTGTTTAGTTTCAACTTGACACAGGGGCCAGCACATGGAACCGATAAGTAATCGGAGACGTGTCTTTCGAGTTTAACACGCGTGTCACGGGCGTTTTCGGGAAAGGCGACGGATAGAATGTCCTGCGAGAGCCTCAGACGGCATGGCGCTACCTAGGAAGCACCTCCTGCGGTCACGATGACAATTAATTAGGGCGTAACTACGTCACCCAATATTTTCGAAAGGAAACATGTGTTCACATCGTTGGCCTGTTTTATGACACTTCTACAAAAAATACGTCATTATATAGCGACTCCAAAAAAAAAAAAAAAAAAATAGAAAATACATGTCACTTGAAAATCACTCAAATACCACGTAGTTATTAAATAATGCAAATATTACACGAAGGTTGAAGAAAGAGAAATCTTCTGAATTAATTAAAAATAACACAACGTATAAATATAACTAACCAAATAATGCGATCTAATAGGAATCGTCTAACTCTGTATGCGCCACTTTTATTTTAGAATAATAAAAAAAAGTCACATTCGTTGAAATATTATTCGCAGAACTTAATAGTGAGAGGAGAATAAAACTACCCTCTTCTCCCCTGTTATGATTTATTATTATTATTCGTGACTCGAATGGGTAACGTGGATCGCTCGAGTTAACTTCGTAGAAGACCTGCTATATTTTGAGACACTTCTAGGATTACACTCTCGAATAGCACAAGTTTTGCGACCCGTCCCATGGTTTCCCATCGAGGGGTCCACGGTTCTCACACATCGGCACGCACAGAAAATTTCCTCGGCGAAACGATCCCTCGACACCGAGCCAGGCCACTTCAATCGAAACCCACTGAGTACACAAACCTCGTTCCTGAGGTAGACAGGGGCCCTACCTTGCTACGGCAGCTGAGATAATGGGAAGGAAATCAGTTCATTTCTATGTTGATCCCACGGGCTTGGTCCCTGTCGCGCTTAGAGAGGACCGCCACGATTGCCTCGGCGATCGAGAAAATCGAGCCGGAAAATCGGCTTGATGGCTCGGCTCATCGGGCGACTTAACTATCCCTGGCGAGTCTATAACGTGCGCGCAGATGACACCGGGTGGAAATAGTGTTTCTAAAAAAATTACCGATTTATCGAAACACAAATTTATTTTCAAAAACGGAGAAAACTGTGCTCTCCACAAATGTGTCAGTAAAACTTGCCATGAAAGGAAAACTGTCTTCCTTTCCTTGAAATGAGATTCATTTTTAGAAATTCTTATGCAAACATTGCATAGTTGAATTTCGAATGATATTTCAAAATAGAGAAGAAAAGTATCGCAGTTTACACAAAGGACACTTGCAAGTCTAGAAATCCTCGCGAGGGAAGAATTATCAATGTGTCATTTCGCGAAGAACATATTTTCCAATTACTCAGCGCGCGTTATAACGTATGGGGTGAAAGATCGATGCTGAAAGGACCCTCGATACGTCTTATTCCAACGGCGCAGTGATCCGAGAGATCGGGCGTCTAAATGCCAATGAGTCTGTGGCCAGAAGAGTTTCGCCGTGGCTTCCCCTGGGGAGACCTAGCGGCTAGCCGAGCAATTTGTCAACACCATTAGACGGAAGCAACAAGGGTTGACTTTGGCGCATCTGCCAGCCTCGGTCGCGCAGGCCGCGCTATAATAAAGGGGTAGTTAATGACCGGAGGGGGTATCTTCGATCGGAGAAGCCGTATGCCAGCCTGTTGACAAAATATTGGGATATTGGCATTGACCGAGAGGGATAACAGATTTACCAAAGGGTTCCTTTCTGCCGAGGTGTCCAGAATGAAACCGGATAAATGGCCAGTCACTGATCCTCGGGGCAACAATATCTCGCGATAAGGGGATATTAATTGTGATAGAAGAACAGGATCGCAGGAAACTCTGAGGGGGGTGCAGTTGCAATATTGAACTATATTAATAAATAATTCAATAATTCCAGAAACAGAATTTTAAAAGGATCCAAGAAAATTCGATCACTCGAAGATTAGAAGACTCTAAATTTACTTATCTGTTTAAAGAACAACGTTACAGAGATCTAAACATTATTATTCATTATCCACAGAAATTTTAAACTTTCTAACATACTCAGGATTTTCTCAAAAGCAGAAATATTTCCGCGAAATCTGTCTTACAAACTAGAAGGGTACGACCTACCCCAAAACCTGATGGAACCTCCAAATCTTAAGTTATCCCAGAGTTCACTGACCAACTCGCCGGCGCGCTCAATTGGATTCGAATTAATTGGATGAGGCCGAGGCGGGTGGAGGCAACGCGGAGCGAAGAAAAGTCCGCGATTTCGCCGAGAGTGGAGCCGAGTACCTGCGGTCTGGAAGTGGGAGCTACCGGCACCGGGACTGAAACTGAAACGGGGATAGGTGGGATGCCATTGGAATAAGATCGGGTTTAGCCGCAGTGTCGGGTTCGAGCCCCGGATAAGTCTGCCTTATCCCGATAAGCCGGTGAGTTAATGAATCACAAAACAGGTGGTGGCGCCACTGAGAGATCGTCTTCGTCGCCGAGCTGCCTCTGTACGTGCAGCTGAATTCTTCCTCCGGCCGATGAAATAGCGACGGGGGACTTTTTACTGGCGGAGCGCTCCGACACGTACGCGCAACGTACTCCGGCTGATACGGAATTTGGCTTCAATGTTTGTTCACGCACTCGTTGTCTCGTTCTTTATCTCGAGCCCGACACATCGCCGGCCCCGTTCCATCGGTGTGCTTCACCTTTTCCCAAATGAAAAATTGGGCCGCGCGGCGCGCTCGTACCTTGGGACCTCCCAGCAGTTGGGTTGGGAGGCGATAAGCAGCAGGGCCCGTGAAATTTCGTATTTACCTGAGATCCTCCGCTTGTCCATTGCGAGAGGGATATATACGTAGTTTAATCTAACATTGCATTTAGAAGGGAAAATTTTGGTATTTTTTCTTTACGTTTTCTTCGATGCAGTGTATTCTTCAGTATTATGCATTTGTTTGTAAAATACAGAGTTGATAATGGGTGTATTTTGTAAATTTCTTTGAGCAATCATTAGCATTTTGTATCAGAAATAAGGATGCTGTAACTAACAGTGAGAGAAAGTGAGAAGAAGAAGCTTCTTATCTTTTTTAATGAAATGTATAGTAGTCTGACATGATAACGATTTTGACAGTAATTTACTTGATAGGGAATCAGTTAAGGAAGATATTCCTACTTCACTTTTCTAAGGGGAACCGTGCACAACCACGGCAAAGATGAAGACGAGTGTATAGGTGAATACTGTAATGCTACTGGTTGGATGAACGATCCACTACTTAGATTCGTTGATTAGTTTTAATCCGTTTTCGGTGGTAGCTAATTCATCTACTGCCTTAACGCGAGTCCGAAATTTTATTCGTCACGTCGTATCAGAGCTCGAATAACACGATGGGCGCGGTGCTTATCAAAGCTATTCGTACTAATGTTTTATCTGTACCCGGCGGACGCCTGACAAGAATCAACGTACAATGTTGCTTTATCGCAGGAAATTTTTTCGCCAGTGTTGCAACAAAAATGCCATGTACCGCTGAAATACACCCACGCATAATTCGGTAAAAAGCAAATACCAAAAGTTTTCCACTAAACAAAGTAGAACTCCAAATTGACTTCCTCTAAGAATATTACCAATATTTCAAGCCTGAGTGGAAGAATTAACAAAAGCCAGTATTTTTTATTATACCCAAAATAGGTGGCCGAGAATAATTGTTCAATGTTTGGTGTTTCCTTTTATGATAAGCCACGTTCAAAGTTTCTGAAAGTGTCTGTCGCAGAATATTCTCCCGGCTTCGCATGTTCCATGAAAACGAGTGAAGAAGATGGGGAAGGAGTTGGAACAAAGCGACGTGAATTTCGCTCCGCGAGCAACGTATGCGCAAATTTGCTGCGTCAAACGATACGAGATTTTCTGGAGAGATGCGCGATAACGCAAACGACGCAGTGCACGATTTAAGAGCAGGAAGGCGACAAGTCGCTCGAATGGACGGGGATCGATAACATCGCGAATAACAAAATCACACGAATTGACAAGCTTGTACAAGCTATTATCGCGATACCGCGGATACGCGGCGACGAAGAAGCCAGCGATCCCTCCTATCTCACTTCGATCGGGACACAAAAGAAAGCAATTATACTTGTGAACGTCTTTGGTAAATATGAATACACATCTCCCGGATGACACTCCAATTAATCCGAATCGATGAGGTCAGGTTCTTTGCGACGTTTCGTGCATGCTAGTAATAGTGATTGATGTGTCTGGTAAAAGATGCATGTAGATCGCAAGGGTTGTGACTTTGAATTTTCTTAACACTAGCCCTTCGATATCCTTGTCAATATATAGTTTACATATGCATTTAGTGTAAAAAGTTTCGAGTTAAAGGACCACTTGTGCTTCTAACTGGCGTCTTCAAAATACGTTCCAGACTATCAGATACCTCTCCACTCAAAAGTCCAATTTTAACGATCTTTTCGATTAAATTACGTTGCTTCTATTTACGGTTATATCGTGTACGTGCATTATCAGCTTCTGCGAATTGATAAATACGCTTCAAATGAAATTGCACAGCATACACGTACTTTCGAGTGGCGGGTCACCTTTTAAATGACATTTACGGTTCAGCCTTAATCTGAGAATGAAAATCTACCCAAACTCCTGAATCTACCTGGGAAATAAGCTTGCAACGACGACGAGCCCTCGACAAACAGCCCTTCAATTTCAACAAACACTGATGCGCACCCACAGTCAACATCGTCAAACAAGCAACAACTCTTGAATCCAACATACCCATGCATCCCATACATGACCCAATATAAGGCAATCCAATCAAAGAAACTTTACCAACGTCTTCTCCCATTCGAGCTCTACCAAACAAAGACAGACCATCCCACGAGTTCCACAACTTTGCGCGCAAAGGATCCCCGAAATATCAGGCTCCCGTAAACACCTCAGCTGAAGAAGAGGCTACACGAATGGCTTTCAGTATTGTGACCGACTCACCACGTTTAAGTTTCTCCAGCGGCTCGTGGTGCAGCTGATGGCTGGAGTTGTGCAGCATGGACCCGTCGTGATGGGAGTTGCCGTGTATGTCGTGATGGTGCATGGTTCCCTGAAGGTGATCACCGTGCAGGCCAGCCATGGAGGCTGTGGCGGCCGCGTGCTGATGGTGCTGGACCGACAGGCCGGTCGTCGATCCCGGCACGAGATCCTGGAGACACAGATCCGCGTTGCCGCCGCCACCTCCGCCACCGGCGAGTTCGAGGCTGCCCCCGCCCCCGCCGCCCCGCTCCATGCTATAGAAAGTTAACGTCGTGTTGACTGATCTGTCCAACGGGACGCAGGATCAACTGGGCCCTCGATCAGGCCAGATATCGCGGGAAATCACGTCGAACGAGGCGTCTCCTTGGCTCTCGTCTCAGGGACGCCGCATCCGCCTGTCGCGCACCTGTCACGCGATCGCGAGCTTCCACCAGCGGCCTGGTCCGGTTAGACGGTTCTACTGGCGACGGCCGTCGGCAGCAGGCGTTCGTACGCGCCCGAGCAGCGCGCTTGCATCCGTCGTTTCTTACCGGGAGCTTCAACGAACGCGATGGCAACGCGCTATCGGTTGGCTCGTTTCTCTGACGATGAAGACGCTTCGAGAAGAATCGTCGCTTTACCTGTGAGAGTCTTCGTCATAGGCTGATTTGCCTAGAGAGGCAGCAGGACGAATAGCTGAAAGGCCAAACGCGTCGCGCACCGTCGCTGAGCGTCAGCTCCACGAAGGATCCTCTGTGACCGTTTGGATACGCGCGCTTAGGGCGAGGAGCTGTTTGCTGGCTCGCGAAGACTGTTTCCACGGGCCGACTTTGAGCGAGGTCACGAGTTCGCCGTGAGTCTGGCACCGTCGATGGATCCAGCGAACGCACACATGCTCCAGCACTTGGTCACAGACGACTGATAAATCAGATAACCGCGGATCGACGGCGACTGACGATTCGTTACGTAAGGATCAAGAGACGCGGTGGAGAATAGTGGGAGATTTCGAAGATCCACGATGAAAAGTGGGTTAAGTAGCTAGCACTCTGGTAATAGACAGCACGCACTATGGATCTTGATCACTCTCCCTTGCTACTTGTCCGGGTCGTTTCAAATACAGCACTTCTGCGCGCCAGTCCTTCCGATCCCCGCGTACTCGCTAATCGAAAAACTTTCACTGGTCCTTCCCTGACGGACGCTCCGAATCCGGCTCACAAGTCCGTAGAAAACTGACGCAGGGACCTGAGAGCCCGTGGCAGGGATCCACCATGTTCGTCACAGAGCACTGAGTCCTCCGTTTCTCTTCGCCCACCAGGACCCGGTAGCCAAGCTCCCAGCCTGGATTCGCGATCCTACCGAAACTCGGGCGATTCTCACGAGTAAATCCCCGTCACTGCACTTGCTTCCTCCTCCGCGACGATCACCGCGGAACTTGCCTGCCGCGTTGCAGCCGTGAAGGCTCACCACCCGAATATCGCGGCACGCGGAATGGCCGACAACACGCCGATACTGGTGTCACTGGGAGACGCGGCTATCGTTCACGCGGCACCGAACAGCGGATTCCCGTCCACGCGGCTCACGGCAGGGTATACCTTGGTCGGGAGTCACCGCGAGGAGGTCCGCGCGACATCACGATCCTCGCCGATGATGGTGGACGTGGCGGCGCGACGTCGTCGACCGGCTACCCTTGGTCGTTGCCTGCCCTTCTCACCTTAACGGCACGCGTTAAGGACCAACGACAGATGGACAGTGATGGAGGCGCGGAAAGGCGGCGAAGAGAGAGAGAGAGTGAGAGGCACGGCGGATAGGTGTAAGAGGGACAGAGGGACAGACAGAGGCGGAAAGGGACAGACAGAGGAAACGTAAGAAAGCGTGAGTGGTGCTGCAGGTCGCGGTCGTATAGCCGGTTTTCGTAGTAGATGGAACGTGTAGTGGCCGCGCGTCGGTAGTAGGTGGGTCCGCCAGGCTTAGCCGGTTGAGCCTTTCGGACTGCCTGCCGGCTTAAGTCTCTAAGTCGGTAAGCCAAGCGGATCTAGTGGTCTTGGCTGGTGCACTGGCTGCCTGCTAGCCTGCCTGCCTGCCTTCCTTGCTTGCCGGGCGGCCTGCCTGACTGTCTGACTGCGCCTCTCCCTGGCTCGCTTGCTCTTACTCCCCTCCATAACCGCTCCATCTCTCTTCAGCTCTCCCACTCTGCCCCCGTTATCTCCCTCTCCCTCTTTCTCGCGCCGCTGCGATCTCTCGCGTCCTCCAGCTCGTTTCAACCCTCTGGCCAGCGAAACCATCCTCCTCTTCTCTCGCACACGTTCCCCCCCCACTTCTCCACCCCTCGTTTTCGCTCTCTCTCTCTCTTTCCTTTCCTCCCTCGCGACTCGCCACATCTCCCTCCGTGTATCCAGTCCCCTGCTCGCGTTCCCCCTCCCCGCGTGTTGCGCGATCTCTCACGCCTGTATCTCCCGCTTCATCCCCAGCACCCCCTCGATTGGACCACTATTGTGCCCCTACTGTGCACACTCTCCGTCTTACTCTCTCGGCGACGCGATCTCTCACGCTTGTGCGTCTCTCTTCTCGGCCTCGTCGCCCTCGGCACAGTACGCCGGTTCGCCTGTGCACCGTCCACGCACCTCTCTTCATCTACCCCCACCCCGGCGCCTACTCCCCTCCAACGCTGCCGGCGTCGCCCCTCCTACGTGCGATGCGCCCCACACACCTCTCTCCCTCGATCGCTACGCACACCACGCACCCTTGTGCACCCACTTCCCTTGCCTCTCTAACTGCTCCTTTTGCCGCTCTTCCACGGCCCGCGAGCTTTGCGTACCTTCTGATTATTGTTTGTTTCTTCGCGTACACCTTTGGTGTTTTAGTCCCGAGAGGGTAGGCGCGATCCTTAACTACGCTCTTCGCATACCTTGCTTCTGACGTCCCTTTCAAGGAATGAGAATGAGCACGTTTTGCTGGGCTTCCCAGTCGACGCGGTGGGAGTGATTTCTTTATCCAGCAGTGAAATCGGATCTCTTGATCGTCTGGTTCTTTTAAGGAGTACGTCGATGATTTGTACCCGCCATCTTTCTTTCATCGAACGTTGTAAAATTCAGATAGAAGCTAGAAACTCTGTCCCGAGATACCGCGATTCGAGTCGAGAGCATGCAGTTATCGCTTGTCTTATCTATTGGAGCAAATATCTATCCTCGTGTACTAGACTGCCTCTGTACTGGGCGTTTCATACCACACTGAGAGGTGTGTCGCACATTTCATGTGTGTTTGGGTAAAATGAGACTTACGTGCGAAAGTAAAATTGGAGCTTACGTTATTGTTTCATTTGGAGTATTCCATTCTAAAAATAATTATCGTGGTAGTTGTTCTCTTTTTTAACTTTATTCCAAATTACATTGCACTTCAATTTTAAGCAGGGTTCGAAGGAGTTCTGGAACTTTTCAGTAGGTTCTATTTGAAACATGGACCGTGGAACTTTTTTAAAAATGTTCTTACATTATATGTTCCCATGAGAACTGATAAAGTAAAAGTTCTGGAAAATAAAAGTTCCAGTTGGAATGGAACTTATAAAATATAAAAATAAAAATTGCTCTATAACAGGGACAGATATTTTGTTCATCGATATTAAAAAAGTTCTCAATTGTTGTAACAAATACTGAATACTATTCGATGAATAGTACTACAACATTAATAAATAATTATTACAGTTAAATTGATATTCTGAATGTTTTATTTATTTGTAATATTCATCTACGTAAATAATTTCTACGCAGATATTATAGAATTTTTGTGTATTTTGGTTCATGTAAGTTAAAAAAAAAATGTTATTTAGTTACTATTCTTGACAAATTCTATTTTCTGTTCAATACTTCTTATGAAACTATTAATTACTTGTGTTATGATTTTCATACTAGTCATAAATAAAACTAGTACCTAATAGTTTAATACTTTTCTTTATCTTATGGAACCTTTTTTAATAAATGTTCTAATATAACTGTTTCCATGGGAATTTTATTATATATGTTCTAAAATATCTGTTCCACGAGAACACTTTCTAAAGAAATTACTAAGAGTACCATTTCTTTCAATAAAAATTCCACAGGAACACATATTTTCTTAAACGAAACACATAAGTTCTAACATAATTTTTTTTCAAAATAAGAGTTCCAGAACTTTCTCGATCCCTGAGTTTAATTGTAATGGAAACCCCAGTCGTGGTCGTTAAGCAGTTTGGACAGAAGACGATGAGCATCTTTGATCCACCCTTCCATATTACTGAAGCAGCATTTATCATCGCTGCAATTGCCTGTAGGTTAATCTGATCACAAAATATTCCACACATCAGATGCTTCAACTAATTCGGCCATTTCCAAGCGGCGTTTTATCTATGTCCCTCTTATCGTATTTCCACGACACCATTCCGAGTGACCATACAGCCTAGCATACTTATGAAATCAACTTGAGCTTGACTCAAACAATGTCGAATTAACACCTTATTGGAATAAACCTTCCGGCCCAAAACAGTAGCTTCCAGATATCTCCATACCATCACTGTTTAGATAATTCACATCACAAACGTTTGCTTATAGAATTTTTACAATCAGCATTTAGAGACTAATCTATTCCTACTAGGTATCATGTCCTTTGTCATATTAACGCGAGTACTCTGATAGTATTCAAAAGAACAAAAGCAACTTTCGATCCCAAATTCGATCAGTGAAAGTCGAAATACGATTTTCCCTCTCCAACCCCTTAACCCTTTCACAATGTACTCAAGCAAGCTGACTTATATTTTTTTTATCGCAAATTCAAGTAATTTGGACGATAAAGAAAAACACACATTTTCCTATAATTCCTTGTCAATTAATTACACAGTGAAAGGCTTAAAAGCTAAGGAGCACAATAAATATAGAAATGATAGACTTTCATCCGGAACAGCCATAAAACCGCGAACCCTTCGCATTTGTAATCCGGCCATACGAAGAACCAGCCACATTAACACGCAGTCTACAATCTGCCACCGGCAGCAGGCTCGTCTCTTCTATGCCCCCTGCGCATGACTTTCCATTCAGTCACCTACCCAAGTAATTAAACGTCTGGGCGTAAATCCGCTCCGAAATCGCTACCGGCCGGACACCATCCGCGGAATATTCCACTGATCGATGCAGATGGATCTCGGATATCTCCAATTGGGATCCTCGAACCGCCGCGCGGCGGAGTCAGTAAACCGTCCGAGTACATCGACGGAAAGCAAAAGCAGCGGTCGTAAAAAGAGGGAAGATCGGGGGCGAGCGGGGGAGGGAAGATAAACGTGGCGAATGACAAAGCGGATCATACCGTGCTCGAAAAAGAGGGAAGCCCTCGGAGACGGCGGGCGACGACGACGAGTTCAAAAGGAGAAGAGCACCGCGACGGGGGAGCCGAGGAGAGAGGAGCGAGGGCTGGCTGGCAAGGGGGGTCAGTCGACGGCGGAGCAGCCGGTGGAGGAAGACGCCGCCGCGAGGAAACGGAGAGGAGCAGACGATACGCGAAGCGGGGGAGGCTGTGGCGGCAGTGCATACGTCAAGCTACGAACAGACCGCCATCCCCGGGATCCCCCTAACGCCTCGGGAAAAGTAGAGGAGACAAATGACAAGGTGGCCACGCCTACCGCGTCGCGGCGTGGGCGTCGTGTGCCGCTGTGTGCGTGTGACTTCGACGGCTTGTGGTGGGAGGCGTCGGCGGCGCTGGTGGGATATCACCCGGGTACGTCCAGGGGGCGCGGGGAGACGTCCAGGGTGTTTCCTGATTTTTGAAGCGACCGACCGAGTTATGGACGTCCCTGGTACACTGTCGTCTGCCCGCCGAGGAATTAATGGTCGATGTCGTTAAGAATCTAACGACCGATGCTCGGCCCCGTGTAACCGTGAGTCGATGACGAATTCTGGGATCCAACGGCACGCCAGCGGTTTAGCATAATTCACCGGCACGGTGGATCCAGGTGGAGCGAGGGGGGTTTCAGCTGGACGAGATGTAGGGGTAGTTTTTTTTGCTGGTTTGTATATTATTAATGGCTCGTTTCTTCACTGAAGCAGTGGGAAGTTGGGTTTATGTTGACGTGATCGGGTTGCCAAGAATCTTCTTTGAGAATGCTCGCAGTGAACGTACCTACCTTCCACTTTCTGTGCTCCAAAGTTTGTACAGATCAAATCGATCGTTGGTACAGTTTGTCGCGATTGTCGAAGGGTTTAATTTGCGCGTATTTTTGCTGAATATGTATTTACTAGCTTTACTACTCGGCTACGCTGGAAATTGAGATTGCGATTTTATAAAAAAAATTTTTATTTATTTATTTTTTTATGAAAGTAACTACATTCATGTGGATTAGCTGGCATAATGAGCTAGGCCACATTCCGTGACCCCAGAGTTCACCCTTCGAAAGTTTTTAGGCGACAAATAAACACACAAACACTTTCTGCTTTATATATTAAGATGTCCACATTGATTGAAAAATAAATGACCAGGAAAAGGCATATACGATCTTTTTTAAAAATCATGTAGGAGGTAAATAAGACAGAGAAAACAATGTAAATATCTACACGAAATTTACACACAACTTTAGAAGAATTATAACGAGGGTTAATTTATTGAGACACATCTTTTTGACGATAAAATTTGTCGCTTTGAATAGTCACTTGTTTACTGATTCTTAAATTTGAAACAATACACTAGCTTCTTCTAAGTAATAACGAATAATTTACAGCAATGCCATCGATGTATCACTATTTACTGTAAATGAAATTCTTTTAACTTTTCTTGTGACCAAGCAGTAAAAAATTTGGAGACAGTAATAAGTAATCTGCCACGTTTTGAAATTATAAGTTATCTACACAATACTGTTGGGGATCCCTCTAAACCAAAAACGAGAGAAAAATTTTATACCCAGCATACAGTTTCTATGGTTCTAATAAAAAGAAGCACTAAAATTAATAAAATCCTTGTGCCAATTTTCTATCCCCCATCCGTGTTTCGACGCTCCCGTAAAATGGAACGGATACGTAATGAACGTGGTGCACAGTATTCCTATTTATTGTAATGCGGTAGCTATTGAAGGATTACAGATTATCTCTGAATGCAGTCGATCGACAGCGGGGCTTTGCGGCTGACCTGAACACGAAACTGCCGCACGGTCAGCGACTATTCATAATTGGTTTCCTGGCGCGTGATGATATAATCTGATCTGCAACTGAAATCGAGCCGGCGATGCGCGAGTCTCGCGGGGGCCAACGAAAAAGGAGCTTTCCGCGGCGTGGCAGTTTCTGCGCCGGAAATTTCACGTGCCCGCGATTTATTGGCGACGTTATCTAATTAAAAGGTTCAGAACCTTGCATGCGATTACCCTGACGAGCGCCTCGCTATTATTTATACGCGTCATTTGCTTGATATCGGCAAAACGATACCCATAAACTCGGTTATTGCCGTGATGCCATAAAAGGATAAGATAGACATTTATCAGCTACGAATGGTTGGTTACACGTTTAACAGCGGGACCTCGATATAACTATACGACTGTCGTTAAATATTACACGAATATCGCCGAACAGCCGGGTATCTTGTGGTAAAGGTGTCGGGAACTTTTTGTGCCACCCTATTTCTGAATTAAAATCTCCAATAGAGATTCCTCTAAACTGAGTATTTTTCTAAAGTCATTCACAGTTACCTGAGGTGATTATGAATTCGGTATTACAGTGACTTGTAGCAGTGTTTAACCCTGCAGTGCACACGTAAGCTAAAATTACACAAATCTATGAATACGTGGATATTTGGAGAAAAAAATATTTTTAGATTGCACTCAATCTTTATTACGAAAAATATTTATAGTAAAATAAAATACTGAAGGAATATCTTTTTTAAAACACTACGGGACATCGTCATCTGAATCTTCTTCAATGTCACGAGAAAGGCTTACAGAAAGCTACGCAAGATATGGTACAATTTATTCAAACGGTTTGCACATGTGCACTGTAGGGTTAAATAAAGTTTCAGTCAAAATACAACTTTTGTACAGTGGTTGGCAAAGACAGTGGCTTCTGAGGGAGTGTCTTAAAGGTAAAAGCGAGCCCGTAAGGTTGAAATAAATTCAATTTCGTTGATCTCTCCTAATACGCCAACAAGCACCTAAGCAAGGAACAGACTTATAAAAGTAAGCTGTAAGAAGACAAATCGCAGGATTCGAAAGGCATAAATCTCGCGTCTCGTCATGAACCTCTCCGGGCAAGTCTTAACGTTTCGTCGACCTGGATTACAAGCACTGTAACGTTTCCTAACCAATTCAGGGACTGCCCGAGGCTTTTACAACTTTCGCATTTTGGACTTCGCAGCATTTGCGCTAAAACGAAATATCCACTTCGATAAAAACAAAGTGAACCAGCGTAAATACAATTCACTTGGCAGAGAGAAAATTAGAAGCAGCAAGTGTTGGTTATTTAATAAGAAATCTCTAATTCCAATCCCAGTGAGGCTTCAAAATTATTCAAGTGCCTATTTCTATCGCCCTCGATGGCCGCCAGCGGCGCGAGATGTAAGTCAGAATTGAGCGACGTGTCGCGTTAATTAAAAATATTACTATCACGAATACATCGTTTAAAATGTAACTTATCTTCGTAATAGCAACGATTCTATAACGATAAGACGATAAACTCCCAGCTCTATCGAAAGTGAAACACGTGAGAGCCTCGTCGATCGACCACGTTCCCGTTCAATCTTCTTTTTGGCGAACTAGAAGCCC
This sequence comes from Andrena hattorfiana, assembly GCA_944738655.2. Classification (NCBI taxonomy): domain Eukaryota; kingdom Metazoa; phylum Arthropoda; class Insecta; order Hymenoptera; family Andrenidae; genus Andrena; species Andrena hattorfiana. The sequence continues at coordinate 2,746,617 of OX122894.2, forward strand.
GCTCCCTTGCGAGCGTACCTACACCCCGGTTTTAGGGTGAAGGATCTATCGGTGGCCTATTTAAAACACCGTGGTCTAAGTAAACAGAGGCGGTCGGGCGTGGGTGCCATAAAGGATCTATCGATACGGAGCACTTCTATGGCCGCGGCAGATCAATTGCCGCCGACACCAGTCGCTCGTGTTTTATTAGCGATAGTAAAGCGTCCCCGTAACGCAAACAATCGATATTTCGCCTGGTAATATCGTCTTTGAGATTCGTATCTGCGGCACCGATAACACCTCTCCTTCTATGTACCTGCTGGCTTTCTTCTTCTTACTCCTCGCCAGAGCTTCGGACAAAGTGGGCGACAATGCGAAACGGCTATTTAATTCTGTCCATTGTCGACTGCAGGTCAAGATATAAACCGCCGACTGATACAGGGAATGTAAAATGGGCCCATTCACCTTGGACTCTTGATTTCAACCGATACTAACTTTGTAAAAAAATTTCAACTATGTATATTGTATTATAAAATTGAAGGTTCCTTGTAAAAAACACTGTAACTGGCAAAATTAAAAAAAATTATCTGAAAATGTTCTCCGTGTCAATGGTAATTATAGATTTTGGTTTTTGACACTTACAGTGTTTTCTACGAGGACTCTTCAATTAACGATTTCTTGTAGAAAATAAAAGAAAATCTCCATTGAAGGATAGAGTTGAGAGGCCCAACGGAAAACAGACACATGACACCGTTTTTTTAATGATTCTTTTACCTAAAAATTTTTGTATTTGTTGTTTTCATATATTATTCAAAATATCATAGTTTATAGTTTAATTTTCGTGGATTTCTATCAAATAAAAAGTTCTCCAAATTATGTATAATTCTTCTTGAAAAAAAATTATGTTCCTTAAGAAACGAAAATTCATGCATATGTGGCATGTGTCCGTTGTCCACTGATCCCCTCAATTAAAGAAAATCTTTTGTATGCTCTACGTTTGTTAATTTTCGTCATATTTTATCCACTGGCGCTATTTAATATCGCAGTGATTTACATAGTTTTTAATTTGAAGTTTTATGTAGAAATTTATTATTGCTCGAAATCGAGAAGATGGGGGTTATGGGCAGTTTCCCCTATCACTGTGTATAGCGAATCGCTCACGAGACACGGTTTATCGCGGTTTTTCGCGGAACGATAGGCATCACTCCGCCTTCGTTACGAGGCGATCGATTATTCAGACTTTCGACCAATTTGACATTCGCGATGACGCGTGGCCTTTGTGCGAGCCTCGGTCGTTTCGAAAATCGCGAAAAATCCCCGGGAAAAAGCGCGTCGACTTATCTCGGCGGCCGACGCGCGACCTTCGCGCGTAGATTGCTCGATAATTTCAATTCAGATAGAACTAGAGGGCAGAGTAGTAGGAGGCAAGGGTCGACCGCATCACTCCGATATTCCAATCGCGAGGAAACGATTCCGAGAAAGATATAAGATTGCCGCAATAATTTATAACTCGGGGCGAGTTATTTTGTTTTTAATTGCTCCGACGCGCGATAAATATATATCTAATTTATTGCACCATTGTAAAATACAATGTCCACGATAAAGGCGCGTCGGTGGAAGATATATGCCGCGTGCAATCGAGACTGCATTTCGCAGACGCGTTTTACAACTCCAATCGATCATGGAGAATTCCTACGGTGACTCACTAGCAGACGATCGGCGAATTTATAGTGGAGAGGTTGATGGACACGAAGTGGAAAGCCAGAAGGTTAAATTTTATCTCGAAGAAATTACCTTTTTAACGTCATAAATCACGCAGAGATTTAGTAATTTTCTTTATACCAAGCTCTTCATATTTGATCCACCTGGATTCTCAAATCACATAATATTTTAAGAACTTGCAATATTATCAACAACTATTCCCAAAGATGACGACCCTTTAAAACGTCCCCTTATCATTTCTGACTTTTATTACTGCCTTCAAACCGTGGATGTTACATTTTCCAAATTTAATCACGACCACATTTTACTTAGTTCTAATGCGAAAGCAGGCATTTCCTAAGAACATTAGGTCAAGGGATGTTTGGATAACCGAAGTGACGAGTAAACGCAGGATACCTCGCACGGGGTATCCTATTATCCTATCGCAAAGTTTAATTGAAAGGCCGCGGCAAAGAACTCGCAAAGGCAGCAGCGTAAAGTTGAGGGAGTGCGCGGCAGTCAAAGGCCATACGTTTTCTACGCGAGCATTTTCAAAGTTGCCGAACTGCCAAGGTTTTATCTTCACGAGGGAATCACGTCGACTACCGTCAAGGACAACGTTATACACGGCCTCTCTCGTCGCTGCTTCGATTTCGTTTACTACTTCGCCACCCCGTGCAACCCTCCCCCGCCCCTCTCTGCTCGCCTGTTTCGCCCAGTAAGTCTTCCTTCCTTCTGCTTGAGCCTCACCCTCATCTTCCACTCTATACGACGAAGCCGTTCGGTCGTTACGCCGCTCCGTCTTTACAAATTTTATATCATTTTTATGAGGCATAAAGTCGTCGAGAAGCCGACCAAGGGAGGAAGAGGGTTAGACGCGATGGAGGGGCTACGTACGTCCGAAACTACCCCTCCCGTAGTCACGTGGCTGGGCGGGGCGGCTTTCAACCCCCCCGTGCACGGTCGCCGATTCGGGGTAGGAAAAGGAGGGGTGCCGAGCGCCTGGGAAGGGATGATGTGGCAGGCGAGGGGAACGCTCCGTTATCCACCACCGGCGCTCTCTATCAAGAAACGCTTCTCTCGGGTGTCGTGCTTATTATTAAAAATTCCGTAATCGGCCGTGGCCACTTTGCTCCACGGAACTGCAAACTTCAACCCACCCTTTTCTTCAACTGCGTGCAGGAGATGCAAGAATTGCACTCTCAAATCGATTAAGCATGTTAATGTATTTCAGTAGAGTAATCTTGCCAGTTGCTTTAGTATATTAATTTACAAATTTTTACGATTTTTATGTCACTGAATGACGTAGAGATTTCTTCAAAATTATCCAAGACACTTTAATTTGTAAACAATTCTGACGAATCTGGTTTAAGAGAAATGATAATCATTATTTGTGAAAGTTGTGTGTGAAATGTGAATTTTGAACGGGTCTGGGGAATAATTAATTACAGTAGGAGCGCCAGAATGCGTGGCAGAAATCGGTCGATTTGAAACTATTCTTGCGCAGGCCGATTATACGGCAAGGATTATTCCCAGTTTAAGGTTAATCCTGTTTAAGATGAACGGAAAGTAGGCGAAAACTTGGCTTCTTACTCGGTCAGCCTTTCGGCGATAGTGTGGCTTTAGTGGCATTAGAGTCAACGATCTCGTTAACGAGCTTTCGATGGAGCCGATTTTAACCGCGGATCTGTCTGGGACACTTCCCAAAAGCATCGCCGAATTCGATGCGTGACAAGTGAACGCCGATAATTAATCGCTCGCGTACTAATTTGTTTTTCCTCGTCCTCGTTTTGGCAAAAAACTTACTGCGGGATTAAGATCTTCTATGATGACTAAACGGCTTCTTGAAAATCAGATGTGTCGTAAATCATGGTCGATATCGTTCTATACTCGATAACAAGGTGCAGGGACATAATTACGTAAACATTATATATAAAGGAATTAAGTTATGCAAGGGTGAAATAGCAGAATGGCGAGGGGGTGTGAAATGTTCGAAAGGTATCGCGAGTAAATTTTGAAAATAAAATTGTGAAATTGGAAATTTGAGTTATTATTTCATATTATAAATTCTAGCTTCTGGCTTCTTCGCTAAATTTATTTAATATTGCCTTAGGAATATCAATTGCTGGGTTAGGCGTAATAACAGCTTCGCTGAGCCTCGCTCATTCTGTATCTGCGTGTTAATAATTTCTACTGTGTTTGTATCTTATGTTATAATAGAATAAATACGATTTATTATTATTATTATTATTATCAAGGTGGGAGATTCATAGATAATAGAACGTCAGAAAATTACAGAAGATACAGTGCGCAGAATTTAAGTGTCAGAACTACTTTTTACCCAGCGCCATCCATCTTTTTACCTCAGAATTCTGCATGCCTGTGTAAACGGCATCACCCTTTTGCGTGTTTTGATAAATGAACCGCGAGCCCCGTCATCCCCTTAACCGACCTCTTTCAGCCCTCTTGATTCCACTCCATCAATTTTCAATCACAAAGAAGTCTCTGCTCCGCTTCCGCGAATATGGTGGTTCCTTTAAACGCCCCGCTGTATCTACTTACACCTTCTCCTGCATTTCACTTATATTCTTATCATTCTGTCTATCCACTCGCTACAGGACGCGTCAGACAAATTTCAGATGGCAATTCCCAAGCATTTAAAACCAATGCTTCCGTAACAAAACATGGCTAGCAGGAACCAAAATTGAAATGCAAAGAAAGACGATTAAAAATTGTAACAAGATGAGAAAAATACATTTCTCAGTTTCAAAAATTGGAGTAACAAAAAGAAATGAAAGTGAAGTAACCGAAACGGGGACCATGGTTCAACTTCAACGGTGTACAAAAAGTAACGCCAAGGAACAAAGTGGAATCTCGAGTTACTTATTTTAATGTGCTCTGCAATGGAAAAATGGTACGTAAAAAAAAATACAGAAATTCGTCAATCTTTTCTGGTGGGGTGATAAAAAATTATTACCGTTGTTGCATTGGTAGATTAATGGATACTGCCTGAGATTAAGGGGATAAAGAGAGGCGTGCAAGATAAGCAAGTTTTTTTATTATTGGCAAATGTTCGAGCCTCGTACGTGACTAATCCTAATGAAAACGAACGTGGCACGGGTTGGTTACGTTTAAACGTCACTACAGATAATGAACGTACGCAAATGACAAGTGTTAGTGATTTCAACGATTACACTTCGGTGTCGGTGAGGAGAGAAGGTGCGATTGTAAACGACGAGAATGAAGAACCGCGCACTCATCAATTTCAAACTGCACGTCACTGCGCTATAAAATTCTTTTTGTTGATATTTCTTTCGATTACGCCATGGAAGGACCAGTCGAACAAACGGCTGCGCACATGGCGTTACAGAAAACCCCATAAATCAGCAAAGTTCGTATACTGGTTTTCGCTTACTCTAGTTTCAAAGCGAATCTTAATAATAAGATACGAGGGAAGTTGAACTTGTTTGCAGGTATAGTGTAAAATGGTACTTTTACCACGATATAGGCACCATGAATCACAAATAGTATTCCACAGATATTTATTCAGACTCCAATTTCTAATCACGGTGAACGTGACTTTAAAGGCTCAGGTTTTTGTCGAAAATGGAGCATTTCTTCTAGAATTAATTACAAAGAAATAAATTGAAACTGAGAGTTGTTCTTTGGCACAATGGTTAGTAACATCATAAACTTTAAAAAAACATGTTTGTTTAGTCAAAAGTATTTATTACAGATGATGATTAAAGAGGCTTTTTAAAAATGTTTCTTTTGTCTTGCTGCGACTTTGACTTGTAAATTCTTCTTGTAAATTCTTCTTGAGAATACTTCTGGTTCCGCACTGAACCTGTAAATGAAGCAAATTTATAAAAATGACAGCTACGAAAGAGCCATTTTCCAAAAAGTGCGTTTTTCGTTAGACAAAGATGAGGTTTTAGTTTCTTTTCATTAAGAATAAAAGATTTAATTAATTTCGATTTGGGTTCAGACGAAAGCTACACATTTTGTTAACACAAGGAAACAAATAAAGAAGATCCTCTCCTTTCCAATCCACGAAGACACTACCCTTTCAAATCCAAAAATCCACCCATACTCGCAGTCTACAATCCTGAAACAACGAAACGCCAAAATGCACCCCAAGAAGATCAAGAACCATCCACAAACAGCGTACTAAATAACCATCGACGCTCTTTCCCTGCAACCAACACACAATTAAAAAGAGGAAAAAGTAGAAAAGGACACTCCGAGCAGAATCCCCGATTCGACATACAAAATTCTCTCTCCCGAGTTTGCTGTCTGAACGGACAACGAAAGCGGAGCACGAAACGTCCTCGAAATTACGATCTATCCAGTGCGAGGCGCGTTCTTGCCCTCGATTCGACCCTGAGAAACCGACGAGAACCTCTGCTCCTCCACGAAATTACTTCGTCTTCATAGTTGTGCGCGTGCCTATCCATGAACAGCTACCCAAACTGTGTGGTACCGCGACACGCGCACAGTTGCCTGTATTCGTGGCACATGGAGAGGCCGCACGTGCGCGCGGGCGCCTGACGGGTTGCGTTCGTGTGGGGTTGGAGCGCCGAGTGTGAGTGAATAAAAGCCACGACTGTGGGGTGCCTCGTAGGATATAGTCTGCGTGAGTGTGCGGGCGACGGATGCCAGATACCCCCTCCAGCCTGTATGGTCCCGTGACTTCGTTGGCCAATCGGAGAGGCAACTCTGGGCGGCGCCTGGAGCCGACGACCAACATGGCAGCTCTCTGTCTTTCTCGATACCGTCGAATACAGTACGGTGGAGATCCACTTCGTACGTCTGTCGTCGATACTACTCCCGTTCCTCTCCGCTGTCGTCGTCGCTGTTGTCGTCATTGCTGTTGCAAAAACTGGACCGTTGCTGGCGATTCGTCGGGTCGTATCGAGTAAAAGCTCGAGCGATTGGAAGTAGGGACCGTTTTCAATGAGGTCGACGCTTGGATGCGAGTGAAAGTAGAACTTGGAGGATGCTAGGTATCTGGTGGATGAAAAGTGCTGGCTTTTCTGAGAATTTTCTTGCTTGACGATGATCCGAATTTTTTCGCAGGGGAGGAATTGGGGGATGCTTTGGGGGTGTTGTTTATCGAGCATTTTGTTTGGAGAGTTTGAAATTGAGACGAGTGAATGTTATGCTTGCGAGCTTTCGCTGGTGGAGAGGAATTGGTTCGAACGGAATTTGGATTTTTTAGTCGATTTTAAACGGTTTTGAAAGTAGTGTTTTACTAATTTATGGTTGCCTTAGGTAAAGAATCTTTTCTTGACGAATTTTAGCAGTTTCTTGCCCTTGTAATAAGTTTCTTTGTGAGTTCTGTCTTTCGTCGTTAATCATATCCTGATCATTGTAGGTTCTCTGTATTCAGAAGGTATTAACGAATTCAAAAGGTGTTGACTGCTTGTCGCAATCGCTGTGGCAATGCCTGTGTCTAACAAGGGAAGATCCCGATCCTGAAAATTCAAAAAATTCTGAGACTTTGTGAATATGTAAGGGATTTCCTTCTGATTACAACGCAATTCTTGTTTGCTGCCCAAATTCACTCGAAGAGGTTGAAATTAACCCCTGAAAATTCGGCTATTTTACGATTCTGTATTATAACTCACGAACTGTAAGAGATAGGATAAAGTTTCAAGACAAAAGTTACTTCTTTTAATTAGATCTATCATTTGGTGAAAAATTATTTTACGGTTCACGAGTTATAACTGAAAATCGAAAAATAACCGGATTTTCAGGGGTCAATTACACCCCGTTAGAGTGAATTTGGGCAGCAAACAAAAATTGCGTTGTAATCAGAAGGAAATTCCTTACATATTCACAGAGTTTCAGAATTTTTAGAATTTCCGGGTTCGGGATCTTCGCTTGTAAGTAGAATGAGTACATAATGCAGCCAAAGTATTTGGACGTTTTTTCTAAATCATGATTGCGAGTATACAACTAAGCAGGAATGTGCAGAACGTAGTCAGGAAACTTTTTGATAAGATTTCAGTTTCCTTTTAACATTCACCCCCTCAAATTTAAGCACACGTATGATATAAAATGATAGAAACATCATATCGAAAGAATGTTCAATGTTTAATTTGCAACGCTTTCAAGGATTAATCGAAGGCATTGTAAGAGCGAGATAAAAAGTACCAACTATTTAATCTATATAATAAAAATACCAAGCCAAAATCAATAAGTGTATAACAGAATGAATGGACACAGTTTGGCCGTACTCCGTCATGATATTAAACCGCGAAAGGGTTAACGGTATATCATAGCGGGATTCGAAGGAACGTTTCGGGCAGAATTTTGTAATGGTCCCCGAGTAATCTCTAACGTGGATAATAATGAGTGGAAAAGCATTGTACGTCTGCCTATGGGTCGGAGGATTCATTTAACCTGAATCTCCGTATAAGTTATAATGGCTTAGGTGATGCTGCAAATTATTTTCCCACCGTGGCGCGGATTAAGCAGCTTGTACCTAAAATAATTATCTCTACCCTATTTATACCGATCTTAATACTGCTGTAAAAACCGGCAGAAAGTATGCCTGGCGGTTGGTTCTGTTAACCCTTGTTGCCAATTAAACTCATCCCCCTGATTATGGCTAATAACATGATCTCGAATAAAAATATTTAATGCAGGAATGAGAGAAGCTGGATGAGTGGAGTAATAACTTCAAAGGGATTGACAAATATATCGAAGATTTAAAAATTGTGTAACGAACCGAGAAGGGTAAGAGAAATTCAATTTGAAAGCATTTTTGCAGAACGTACACTGATCAAAGTAGTTAGATCATCTACTTAAATAAAATAAAGGTCATGACTTAAAATTCCTGAGGCATTTAACGCTCAAAAGCTTGTATTAATGCGGTGCATTAAATACACAATATTACTTTAATTCCAAATAGTTCAAGGAGCTGCGTAGTTATTTAATAATTATATATCGCTCGCTCATGCGTGACCACACTTTTCCAAAAGCCGAGGGAATAAAATTCGTGTGCAATAGAAGGAACAGAGCTACAACAGTGCAAAGCATGAAACAATAAGGAGAAGCCAAAGATAGCAATGGTATCAGTGTTATTCAACTCTCGTTACGTGACAATGAAGAGGAAAGAAAAAGTGAAAGAGGAAGTCAGGGGAGCGCGTTGCGACGATAATTTCCTCTGTCGGAAGAATGTGGATAGACGCGTGTAGGCAGGTACGTATATACACGTATTATGCAGCTATGCCTATGTGTAACAAAAGTACGTTCAAGGACCGACATAAAGATAAGTTCCTTCCACGAAGACAGTGAGGACAAAGATTGTAAGAAGGTGTGAAACGAGCCACGTGCTGGCCCCTCATATATCACGACCCCTTCTCTCCTCTTTCTCTCTCTCTCTCTCTCTCTCTCTGCCCCAGCACCCGCTCTCTCTCTCCCCCGATGAGGGATGCTGTGGGGGCTCCAGGGGCTGGGGAACTTGTAGTCTATGAATATTCCTGCTTGCCTCCGCAATGAAATGATGAACGACACCCTCCACCCCCGTCGATGCATACTCGTCTTTCGCCGCGTAAAAGACGTGCCTTCATGGTTGGATTCCTCCTGCGTGGCATGCGAACCGAACCATCGGTTCCTTAAGTTCCTGCACGCCGCCGGAGCCACCCCTGCCCGTCATTTATCAAAATCAAGTCGATCCAAGCCGCTCGTATAATTGGCCGAAAATGTAACGAATCATTCAGGGGACGCGAGTGAAATCTGACGAAGGAAAATCAATGGAAGAAAGTGCAACCGCGACTGCTGGATTGACCACACTTTTCCGAGTATTTGGGGGATGAATGGAGAACGGGAGCTGTAACGTGCGAAGTTGAGTGTTCGGTAGGAACGTAGATGTGCAAGTGTTCTGTTGTTCTGTGGAAGTTTGATTCAGTTTCTCTACATTGTTGAATAATGTTGGATGCTAATTGTCTGGGGAAAGATGAAATTGCATGTGTGTCAATTAGTTAAAAAAAAATTAGTTGAACGCAGTGTAGATCCTATAATTTTGTGATCTTTCTTTTGTAAAAAATTACCAAGCCATAGAGGAAATCTTACAATATACAATTATTAAAACTACCAAGCCATTGTTTTATTCTAGGCTTGAAAAACAAAGCTACAGAAAATTTAAAATAATAATAATATTAATATTAAAATAATATTAATTATACTTCTCACTATTAAATATACAAAATAGAAGTAAAGCTACTTTTTCTTTAACAATTAAAACCTTCAAACTAAATTTACTCAGTTTCAGGTCCAACTAGGCTCAATTGTGGATATAAACTCTTTCTACTTTGTAGAATATTTGTGAAAAAAATTTCTGACTGATGCCGTTGCGAGCTTAAAGATTTCTCGTGTTCTGATCACCCATGATTACAAAATCTGCATTCTCTAATTTTGAGAATAAAGAAAGAGGTAAATGTTACGTGAGTGTAAATTCTTCAAGTTTTATTCTCAAAGTCGTAACAAATTGAAGAAAGTGAAAACGCGTCAAAGGTTACACTCATGCCCGCCATTTTAGCACAAGCGTCCCTCACTACATTTATAATTCATTATTCACAAAAGAAAGCAATAAATTGATGGCAACCAACTGCGTATTATGCAACAATATATTCCACTAAAACTTAAAGGGAAATAAAAAAACAGTACCATCAGCAACACCAAATGAAACAAAACTATGTCGCAACGTGCATCGTCAGCTCATCATAGCTCAGAACCCAGGATTCGCAAGATCTACATTCATGCAAAACTCTTTCCTTGTCTCATGCTACAAACTCGCCCCTTCGTGACCCACAGAATTACCCTCTAAATTGCAATTCCTCCTCAACAAATTCCACCCTCTCACAGCCTTAACTAAACTTGGGTCCAAAACGCTCGACTAAAAAGCGCAAAAGCAACCATCATAATCTATAATAATTCCTAAACGAGCATGAATATATCGCCAGACTGTGTTCCGCCCGAAAACCCCTCGAAGCGTGTCAACAATCCATCATGTTTCGCTAATTTGAACGGCAATAAACCAATCCGCGGACGGCTCGTTATCTGTCGGGTGGAATTAACTTCAGCTGATGCGTCATTGTCGCTGGGTCGCGTCGCTTTCTCTCTCTTTCTGTATTTTTCTCGACATTTCCTCGCGGACGGTAGATTTCTTTCGCTCCGCCGTGACTCGACAGCGACTTCACACACGTCAGCAACGGTGAATGATATCAATTCGCTGGTTCGGCTCGTGCGGCTCGTCTCGGGGCTCGATGACTGGCGGGCCATAAAACCTTATCGTGTGTTGTTCAGACGCAAGCGGAACGGCTCTCCCGCTCGTTATCGCTCCTCTTCGCTTTTACGCAAATACGAGAAACGATTAAACGTTGGCCCGATCTAGCCAGCCTCCGAAAAATACATTCTCTCCCCGCGAGAATTCCTTCTGCCGGGCCTTGGAGCGCGGCCAGAACTCCCGGCCGATACGGGATGGCCGAATATCCTGCCGCGAGTACACGCGCCGAATCGACCGCCCTCGCTTAATCGCGTAATCGAAAGTGTAATCTTATCGGCGATCGTTGTCATCTGGCTGGCATTGCGCGGCTGTAATACGCAACGAGCGATCGTAACTTTGCGAACGGACGAGGTTTGCATTGGCGGCAGCACGTTCCGTAAATAAAGTATGAATATGAATAAAAAGTATTTGTAAAGTATCGTCGCGATTCGAACGCGCTTTCAGCGGATTGGTTGTAAAGGCGAGGCTGGTGGGAAGGGGCACGCGTGCTTGCGACGTGTCTACTATTCGGTTGGCGCGTATGACATTGCCGGTCGCGGATATCGTAAAGGTTACTCTCTGTATGGTGGGGATACAGTAAGATAAATGTCACAGAAACTTTAAAAAATGAAATAAATATAATAGTTGAAAAGTGAAACATATTTTCGTTCGAACTTCCCTAGATGCAAAATGGCAATTTCATATGCACCAACTTAATAAATACCGTGATTAGGATATGTGAAATTCCATACGTGCAAATATCTATACGATATTGAAGTAATAAACTGAACTATTATATTTTCTGTAAGAAGATTTAAATAAATATTAACACTGGGATGATCGCACCCTTTGGAGTAAACGCCCACTGTCGATCTTTTCCGAATTTCCCAAGTATTGATAGACGTGAAATAAAGTTGAATTTTATTCTCAAACTCGTGGAAAGTCAGTGGCGCACCCAGAGGGGGGTCAAAGAGTCCTCTCACCCCCCAAGTAAAAGGGTAAAAGAAGATTAATGTAACCACAACTGAAGTAATTCAAAAGCCTTGTAAAGAGAAAAGAAAACTGGATGAACAATCTAATGAATTTTATTGAACTTGCATTAAAAATCTTTTTATCCGTTCAACTCTGTTCCCCCCAAGATTAAATCGACCGAAATCGTGAAATTGTGAAATACCGATTTTGAAATACCGACCTTCCTAAGAAAATTGCTGAAAATGACTGCAACTGTGCTTCGGCATGATTCTAGAATTACCCGAAGCTTTTGACAAAAAGTGAGAAACACAGCAGAATCTTGTTAATAAAAATTTCATTGCGTAGATATCCCACTCAGATTGAATACGTCCTATGGACAATTATATCTCCCAATCCACACCCCTTCATATTTTCCGCCCGACGTAGGAGCGCGTATCAACGTCCGCCCGATTTGTTCCGCGGAGCACGAAATCGTCAGATAAGGAGCTGCCGCCAGCCCCTGCGGATAAACAGGCTGGCCTGACACGAACGTCAGTCACTTTCGCGCTGGTAATTGTTACGTGCATGCTGCCGAGCGAAATTCCTAACTCATAGCTCTATTATGTGCGCTGCGTGCCCGCGATCGTTGAATTTTCCACGTGTCTGAGTCGACGCGTACGTCAAACTTGGGGAACCGTAGGAGGAAAAGTTGCGGAGCCAACGCGTCGAGGGGGTTGAAACGTGGGCGTAGCGATACGCACGTCGAAATACTCATTCCCACTTGACACGGAGGAATCATTCAACACGCGGCAACGTTCGTGCTTCTGCGTTACATAAAAGGTCAACTTTTATCCTTCTGTTGACTGAAAAGCACTGTTGACTGTTTACACGTTCAATAGACGATCGTGTATCTCGCGTTTGACATTTCTGAAATTTCAGTACCTACTCTCGAATATTGTATTTCGTAACGCACTGCCACTTTTTCATATTTTTCATCTGCAGAAAATATTTGTTTAGAATTTATAAGGGATCTGGTGATAGCGTAGATTCTGGGGCTGCTGATCCTCCGAAGTAGACGTCGCGTGCAAAGCAGTGTTCAGACGCTACCGTGATGTCCCGCGACTGTCAACAAGAGCAAAAAAGCTAACACACGAGGCTGAGTTACTACAGCAGGGGCATGAAGGGGGTGGACGTCGGGGAGTAGAACGCGTGTCCGAATTCCCACGTGGCGACGTTGCAGAATCTTCGCACGGGGGGTCGCGTGCACCCCTATACCGTCCTCGCGCTGTCACACTTTCCACTCGTACAGATGCAGAACATATATTTGCGCACTTCGCAGCCGTAAGTGGATGGCTCAGATAAAAGGAGATTCCCGAAATTTTCCGCAAATACCGTCCCCGCCGAGCGACATACATCCTGATGTTTGTGTAAAGACTCTAATCTGTACACAGTCGTGTTCCTTCTGCAATTAGGGGGAATGTTGGAGGTACAAGTAGATAAGTAATGGATGCTACGTGTCTGAAGAAGCTTTTCCAAGGTGTTTATTTAGGTTCGCTCCTTGGCTCGATATTACGTATTTTAATTTATGATTGTTAATAATTCACGATGCTCCGATGGTTTCTGAATAGGTGTTACCTCGACTCTTCTGGATAATCCAACATCCAGGGCGAAATTAAAGGTGGAGTCTGCCCCGTTGCAACTTCAGATATTCCAATTGGGGACCTTGCAGTAAGAGGGGTACAGCTTCAGCTTTATCAACTTCGAGTAAATTAGAAAAAGAGAATTCTAATTGAAAATATATATTTTCACACAATAAGTAGTGGTTACTGAGTTAATAAGTTTTTATTTCCATTTTTGGCAAGAAATATTTTATAATACAAATGTTAGTATTAATATAATATATATTAATATTAATATGTGCTGATGGGAAGGTGGGGAAATTAATATTAATATTTCTATTTTTATTTATTCTCAATAAATCGCCCATTTAGAATTTTTTTACATATATTACACGTCATAACTCAAAAACTGTTAAAAATGGAGCTGCACCCCTCTTGGTGCAAAGTGCTGAATTATAATCGAGAGCTCCTTAAACTCCGTGGAAGTACACGTCGAACTGCATAATCCAGCACTGTTTAAAAAGAGGAGTCATAATTCTTATCGAAAAGCTCTGCACGCAAATAGCTGCAGGAGGCGTTGATTGGTAGAAATGGAGGTGATCGGAATGATGTTGGTGGGTCGTAACGACAGAGGATTAGACGCGTCCCACCGAAATACTAATCCATTTGTTATACAGCCCGGCGCAGTAAAATCTATCCTGGCGAGGCGGTTCCAGGATGATGTTATTTTAGGTGATATCTGAGAGTGGCTGAGCCAGAGGGAAGGGAATAGCTCGTGGAGGACTCGACGCAGGTTGGGCCCCGGCCTTAGTAAGGAGGGCGGTGGAGGACCCTCGAACGTAATCTTGGCTCGTTCGCGGAGGGTTGCATTTTGATCCCCGGAGCTTCTGCCGTGGCACGATCTCCCGCGTACCTTGCCTCCCGCTCACGCATTTACTATAATTAGAACTCCCTAATTAACGAGCAAACGTCGCACGAGCCTTTCGTAATCTCGGGCTTGACCTTCCGCCGTCGTTTAGAAACTACCGTTCGCTTTTTCCCCCCTTGCGTTTCACTTTTTAATCCGATTCCCTTTCGACCAGAAGGAAAAAAACAGGTCGCCTGCGAGCGGGAAGGAAGTAGCATCGCTATCGGGCTCTCCCGCGCCACGAAAATAGAACGAGAATGACAGAGAGGGGTGGCAGGATGCTGGCGAACACATTTATTTAGATGCTCGATCGCGTGCTGAGGGAAAGATGGGGAAATTAATTTAAATAATTGTTGCTGGAATAGCGACAGTGGTTACTTCTTATCGAACAGTAATTTGGATAAAACAGAGAGGTTAGTAATTTGTACTGTAGCTTAAGGGCAAGAACGAAGTGGTAAGCGACTCGTGAGAACATGTGCGGTGTATTTATTTAAATAATAAAGGAAACAGAGCAGTGGCACGTTCTCACAAGATCGTCGATCACGCGACCGTGATTTTTCCACCCTCCCCTGGTCTAATAGAAAAGACAATCGAGGTGGAAACCCCTCGAGCAGGCTGGTGTCGAGTTGTTTTGAAATAACTTTAAAACGTTGGACAAACACTCGAGCCGCGCGGCAACATATTGAACAGAAATTAAAAAATAAGCTTCATAAGCTACCACTCGTATAGGTCTGACCTCGTAGGAAGCGGGTGGCTTTCCCTCTGTATTATAGGGGCTGAGAGACCAGATCGAGTGGAACAGGGAGGGGTAAATTTCCGACCGCAAACCTTCTACTATTTGATTAAGCACGTACCTTTCCGGCTGCTTTTCTGCTCTGACAAACAACACAATTCGAAATTGATTAAATTTTTGCAATAATGAATCACCTCTTCCACAATAATTCAATCAGCTGTTACACGAGAATCCCCCATTAAATATTAAAATATTCAAAGAAAGAAGTTTGATGCTGAAATGCGAAATTACCTATCCAGCCAATTGAATTAAATTCTACACGCCTTACGCGAGTATAATCTTCCAAATTAAATTGATAAATTTCTACGGGATTTACATTCCTACAGATTTATCGCACGCCGAGTTCCACGCATTTCATTTCGGGGATGCTGAACGTCGAGAAAAATCACTCGCATCATTCGTTTAATACAGCCTATCCCCGGCTGTCCTTTATAACGTCGTTTGCGGCTTTGTCTCGACAGTACGTAGGTGAATAAAGTCGAGGGAGCAAAAATGGGACCGAAAGGAACGATAAAGCTCGACGGGTGGTGGCGGTGTGCACCACGCTGATAAATATAACGTAACAAGTTCACTGGAATAACAACTTCATCCCGGAGGGATCAATGAGACTTTGCCGCGACTTTTACGCAGAATTTCCTTTCGAGTAAACGTATGCGCGCGGGAATCGAAAAGATAGCAAATCGATCATCGCCCCTGCCACCTTCTATTCGTAAAACGTGTTCGATTCTACGTTATATATTTTATCCTTCGTACAGCACTTTGATAATAAGAATTTTAAGATCCACTTGAATGCATTTTTACTCTCGACGATTTTCACAGCGTTCGTTCGCTCGGAATTAACCTTCAACTGCTGCAAAACCATCGCAAGGATGTGGAAGAACAATTTTGCTTCGTTTGTTTCAATTAATTGCAAGTGACGCAGCGAGCTACGACTCTGTGAATTTGCAACGGCGCAGAAATCTTCCGTTTCGTTAACGGAGCCGCGACGAAGGCGGCCGTAAAAAGTAAATTAAATAAGAATTAAATACAAATAAAATCGCTCAGCCAAGTAATTGGCTGGTTACTTCGCTCGTTACCCACCGCGGTCTCAGATCGCTCTACCCTTATTTCCAGCGCTTTCTGTACACCCTCCCGGGCGAGGAAAAAGTGTCCACGTCGATAGACATTCGACGCGATGTAATCCACCCAGGAATTATTTCCTCCGTTGCCACCAGTGGCGTTTACTTAACAATGCAAGTTACGGCTGTGTAACGAAACGTACGGGAATTTATGTAGCGTGTGTGAAAAAGGCTTCGTACTTCCCACCATGGAATTAATACCCTCTCCTCGTTCACACGATCATTTATAATTGAAAATAAATTCTTTCTCAAATATTCAATGATTCACACGCGAAGTTTCTTGCAGTTCTCCAAGGCTTTATCTTCTCATCTAAGCAGGAAGATATTATCTCGGGTTTAATTGTACACAGTGAAAATCTAAATCACTTCGTCCCTTGCTAAAAATAATTCCTTCATAATTCTACAAATTTTCTCCTCGCCATTCAAACTCGCCCACCAAAACCAAACAAGAATCTCTCGACTCGCCCAGGATCTTCCCTTCGGTTCTCCTCCCAATGTCGTTAAAAAGATAAGGCTAGGAGCAGTGGCGGAAAGAAAAAAAAAAAAGGGAAAAGTTTGATCAGGCCACGAGGCGAGGAGGAGGTTTTCGTGACGAGGCGGTGGCCGCGGCAATCATGGTCGGATTAGGCGTATGTGTAAGGATCGTAGGTGCCTACTGGAAGAGGGTGCCAGGAGGGGTTGAGCAGGTCAAACCGGGGCAAGATAGACGTCTGGCACGGGGTGAAACGTAAATGATATTCCATGAGGAGCATATGCGTGCGGAGATGGCTCCACCTCCGCGACGTTATGCGGCGAGGGTGGCCGCCAGCCCCCTGGCAGCGGGGTGCTGGTTTATTACAAACAAGGATTACCCGGATAATGGGACATTCTGTCCCTTCGCCAGTGAGAACGTCCTGTGCACTGACTCACGCTCTCGCCCTGGCTCCTCGTCGGGGTGCCCCCGCCGGCCGAGGGGGGGGTCGAAAACCGAGGCTGGGCGGGGAGATCGCCGCCAAGATTCCAAAGGGACCGCGTTATGATATCGCGATATCGGCCGAACAAATTTGTCAACACGATCGAGCCAGATACGATCTGCTTTGGGGAGCGGTGTATGCAGATGGGACGACCGACATGTTTGCGCGACAAGATAGACGGGAACTTTTTAATGTGCCGCCAACTGACTAGCTTGTCCTCCGGCTGGTTGGGGAAATTGTTGGAAAGAAATGTCTGAGATTCGGTAATTCTGGGTGCTCTGATGGTATGAAGGGATGAGAGAGATTCACTTCTGGTTATAATTAGTATTCGTGGCTTCGTCTTGCGTTTGTTGAGTAACTTTGTCCCCTGGTGATATAATAGTTGATATTTTTACTGTTATTTTACTCTTCTTCTTCCCCTTCCTTGGCCTTTTCTTTCTTAATTTTTGTACATCAATGTCTGTCATATTCAAGATTAGGCTGATCCAGTTGTAACTACGTTGTCTTACTACATTTAGAGCACGGAAGATTATTAGTATTATTATTAGTAGTAGCCGTCTTTATTACTCAAAGGGAATATACACACTACAAACAATTAATGTGTAGCTCATAGTGTAAATGGCGAAACTGCAGTGTAAGCGCTGTTAACAAGCCTAACCCAGATTAAATACGACTATAAAATACGAATATAAGACTGCAAGTGCAAATTATACGATACCCATTCTTTCTTTAATTCCATCATACAAATTTCAATATCTAACATATTCTAAATAAACAGTATAATCCTCTAAATCTGTCAAAGAAACAGAAATGTACAAAAATACGGCAATTAAAACGTCACGTCGATTAAACAGCAGATTACAGACTCGTTGATTAAATCATGCCAAAAGTGTATTTATAAACACATAGAGAGCTTCGACAGTAGCAATGATAATGATAAAATCGTTGACTTAATTTCCTCAAATACGATCGTTAGCTCAGCGCTGCTCTCCGAGCTTTCATTTCAAACACCGTGCAGATCCGTGTTTGAATACTGTTTAAATACCGTAAAAAGTTCCGTCTATTTTACGACTGTAGCCGGGATTAGATTGAACCGAGTGTGGGCCGGTGATATTTAATTTCACGTTACTCGGATGGTTTCTCCTCTGAGGCACTGGGCCACGATAGCATTCCGCATCCTTCAGCAACAATGATACCGGATCATCTTCCATTCCAGAAACTGCCGACTTCTGGTAAACCTGAATCTATAAAAAAATAATACATTTCGCACAGAGTCCTATGAGAAAATCGTTCTTGAAGGACGTTTCATGAGTAATACCATCATCGTGCAAAAATCAATGCTGTTTTCTTGACCTTGCAGTGGCTAAATGATTATATTATTAGACTGAAAATGAAAGCTGCTACTTAGATGTTACCTGAATCACATTTTTTAAAACGCGCCAAGTCTTCTTTCCCAACGCTTCCGGCTGCATAGTGACGTACACTTTGGGCACCAACGTGTCCTGGCTGTGGACGTAGACAGTCGTGAGCGCCAGGTCGAGGGCATCACTGGGTACCTACCACAAATACAATTAGTATAAAAAATATGTAATAATAGAAGCTGTATTTCCAATACCTATTTAAAGGAAACAGATGCAGCTGAAAGGTCCTTGTAGAAAACACTGTACGTCCCCAAAATTTACTAAGAGATTGGTCATACAGTGTTTTCTACAGATACAATAATTTTTTTCATGAATTTGGACTATATTAATGCAAAAAATAGAAAATTTTGTGATGCATTTGGTTTATTGTATACTTAAGCATATTTAGCAAAAAATAGAAAATTTTGTGATGCATTTGGTTTATTGTATACTTAAGCATATTTAGCAAAAAATAGAAAATTTTGTGATGCATTTGGTTTATTGTATACTTAAGCATATTTAGCAATCAAAACAAATCAAATTTCATAAATAATTTAAACTCGGGGATGTTTTTTCTCTCTCCTGAAAAAAAATAGATTTTTGACACTTACAGTGTTTTCGACAAGGACGCTTCAGCTATGAAAAGTGGAGAAAAATTGCACTTAATCCTTTCAGACCTTTCATCCACCTTAAATGGCACAATTTTGTTAAATGCACTTCGAAATGGAATTCCATGATTTACGTAATACAACCTCTGTTTTATAAATCCCGTCGCATTGAGATCAATAGTTGCAGCTTTGCTTCGACAGAAATTGTTTCTCTGCTTACACAAGTAATTTAGATCTACAAGGATTAAATGATAGCAGGAGATCTAGGTTAACGCGCGTCTTGTTACCTGTAATCTCACGAGCCTGCTGTCTTTCCGTATACTATTTAGCGTATGATGTGCGAACAGACGCTCGTGAGGTTTCACCTTGTTGCTCCAGCCTTTATCCTTCGCCAAAACTTTACTACCCAGCACAGGTCGTCGGATCCACACCCCCTCGCTGGATACATCCGGCACGGGGTAAGGATTTCGGATAGTAATCACTTCCATCGTTCCACCTGTAACTGCAGATACCATCGAATATCTCCCGCACGAAGCGTACCAACGCTACTGGACATATGTGGGATAGAAGATGTTGCACAAATAAATTTGTAAGAAAAAGTAGTATGAACTATGCCGGAGAATTTGGATACAATCGATTGAAGAATCTTCGAATGCATACAATTTCAATAGACAGGTACAGCTCGTGCAATGAAAACAGAATTTTATTTCAGGTTCATCGAATATTTTCCACCCCTAATAATAACTCAAGAAATCTTCATTATCTTCCCACATAACTTCATCGTTAAAATCATTAATAAATCGAATCTTGGAATGCGTGTAAATTGATATTTCTAATTCAGTAACATCTTGCCCGTCAATAAAAACACCCAAAGATTTCTAGAGTTTCTTCGCCCCTTTTTTCTCAGCTTCCCCCCGATCGCTCTAATTTCTGAATTCAAGGGTTAACGTCCGGTCGGGCCGCCCTTTTCCCGAAGATTAAGACGTGGCCTGCTGGCAGGAAGCGTGGCCGCGCTCCAGAACATTTACTTTGAGGAATTTCGATTCTGATCCGCGTCCATTCATAAACGGGCGCCTTTAATTCGTGCAGGCGGTCTGCATCACGTCATGCCCCGCGGGGTGTCCACTTATCGAGCCCGTTTCATTCCCTCCTTCCGTTCATTCTCGGCTTTACAGTCGCTCAGGCTACTTTCCAAGGGCGTCTCGTAAGGCTCCCCAAAGTCGCTTACAAGCGCTTTCACGTTTAGGAGCCGTGAAAGGGCTTATTGTGAAATTTAACCGAGACTTTCCTCGAATGCCGCCATTCATACATGACCGCCTTTCTGTCTTCGTTCACGTTTCAGTAGCCAACTGTTTGTACCCTGCCCTTGGCGCGGCGATTAAAATTCTTCCTCCCGCTGGACACGCGATACTTCGCTGACGACGTTACGTCAGCGTGCACTTGAGGAAATGAAGCCTTGAGATGGAGAGGGCTCGACCAGGCGAGGTTATTTCAGCCTGTTGCAATCTTTTACCCACTTCTTGCCCGTAGGAGAATAGGGGTGGCTTAGTACTGTGCTTAATCCTTAAAAAATTGAAGCTGGAGAGTTTGTACATACGTAATAAAAAGGAATCTTTCTTTTTCTTTCATTTATATTTGATAATTTGTTAAATTTATCAATTTATTGTTCGCGGACAATTAGTAGCACAATCTACAAATTGTTTTACTTAATTCTACATCAAATGGGGCACCATGATACCTTTTCTCAGCTTCTATTTTTCTCAAAGAACAAATGAACGGATTAGAAAAAACTTATAGTGTTCCATGCCCTTCTACATAATTATCATGTACATTGGAAATTTCACCATCATTGAGCTACCCCTAGATATAGATAAATTGTGCTCATATTCTGCTCAATATCATTTTTTATAAAAAGGAACAAATTGGGACGGTAAGAAGGTCATATTTTCATAGTTGAAAAATAAGCTCCACCCTATTGCAGAGTAACAGTAGAATAACGACTAGTGACTGCCACTGTAATTACATCTAATATTCACCTCGACACGTGTTTGAATCTAGAAACAAGATACGTACAGTGCTTAAGAAAGAGAGGCCAATCACATCTCAGAATTTGATCACTATTAGACGTTGAAAAGGCAGTGATAAATATTACGCTTAGAAAATATACAACGCTGCTAGGAAAAGCTTATCAGCCAAACAGTATGATGCTGCAAGGCTGCCCGAAGTCTGACCATCCAATACTACTTGCTTCGAGAGAACCTGATTCCTCGTAATAACAGAAATTAATGCATTTTTATACTATAGCAGTCACAAGATCCTCAACTGAACATTTACGTACAAAATGAAGAAGACACGATACAGTGTCAAGAGGGGAGCATCCGTAGTAAGAAGAATCGAAGGAAGAGCACATTACAACCGAATGCGTTCGGTTCCCCGCATTTAACATGTTTTGCTCAGGAGGTGGTCGGCCATGGCCAACGTCGACGTCCAATATTAAACCCGCAGTAATTTATGTTAGCACGAGCGTGCATAATGCTGTTTGTATAAAGCGACACTGCCACGTGTCGGCTCGTGCCAGCGTTGCGTATCACTCCTACCTCCCTTAATTCTTACTGTTACTCGGTTCACAGGCGATATACGTGGCCCTGCATAGAAACGTTACTACGATTTTAAATGTCCCTCGATTGTGTGCGAGAGATGCGTTGCTCCATAACACCCACTGTGATTTATATCTTTTTAAAGTGTGGCCTCGCTGAGCTGCCTTCCCTGGCATCGCATTCCCTATTAAATCGCACGTACTTTGCAATTTACTCAGTTTGTGATTGTACTGTATTCATTAAAATATCTGACCAACCACATGGGCATTTTTATTTCTAAGGGCAAGTAACAGATGTCGCTATAAATCAAGCCCTTGAACTACGTACCAGCTTCAAGTTAGAGAAGTGGTGACCACAGATTTTTCTGAACACACTTTTTATCGTCCACGATAGACTGAAAGGTTCTCTAGCCACGTGTGTGACACCTTCAGTGTCTAATCACCTCTTTGGCGCAGTCTCTTTACGATACAAGGGAATTTGGATCTGCTTTCTGACACCAATTGGTCGACTCGATCGCCCTAGTAGCGTGCAAGCGATCCCGAGTTTCGTGAAAGGGCGATGGAAAGCAAAGTTGAGGAATTGCTTTTCCGCGACAGATGCGCTCTAGTCGTCGAATAGGGCAGGAACGGAGGGCGTTTAAAGAGCAACGAAAGAATCTTCCG
Organism: Andrena hattorfiana; assembly: GCA_944738655.2. Lineage (NCBI taxonomy): Eukaryota > Metazoa > Arthropoda > Insecta > Hymenoptera > Andrenidae > Andrena > Andrena hattorfiana. Next base: position 2,769,179 of record OX122894.2, read on the forward strand.
TGTCACTGGTCGCGCACGGGCGTCATCCACGGACCTTTTCTTTGGTGGCCTGGCCAGGATGCAGGAGGCGACACGCGTAATCGCGTAATCGCATAATCGTGGCGCGTGCTGAAGTTCGGGTTGCGGGAGCTTTGCGTACGTCTACATCGGCGCACGTGCGACGTAGAGCGCTACTGAATCAACACCAATCGCGAATCACGTACCTATCCGTGGACCTATACCTACACCGAACACGGACGGCAAACCCTTGCCAAAGCGTTTTGCGAGGTAATTGCCGCGACGATTTGATCTCCTCTAATGACGACCAGCGACGTAAGTAGCCATTTGTAAAATGGAAGAGTGCTGGGCAAGCTAGGTGACAGTAGGAAAGCTTCGAGGGTGATAGTAGGTGTCACAGAGCACTGGCAGGCAAGTGGATTACTATTATAAGGGATGTAAGTAGACACTTGTGAGTGGAAGAATACTGCTTAACGTGTGAAGTGGTGGGGAGAGTTGAAGAGTGATAGTAGGTATAACATAGCACTGTTATGTGAATTATAAAGAACGTAGAACAATTAAAAGGGGACTGGGAAGCAGATGCAAGATTCAAATTAGTGATTGGACGATGAAGTCTTTCTTGGGAAGAATCCTCAGGAAGGTATATAAGTGATAATTTCAAAGAATAGTAAAAGCAATCACAGGGACAAGGACATAATGAGTGTAATAGAATGGTCCACGGTCTCATGGAAATTTTTTTTGTATTCTTTGTTGCTCTCTACAAGCCTGTTTTTATTCCTTAAACCAAAAGAAGTGTATATACAGGTCGCTACGATTGTTTTACACAATTAAGCGTATATTATTCCTTAATAGCGTAAGAAATATTGCTTTTGTGTCGGGGATAAAAATGATTTCCTCTAGTACCCTCAAATCTACAAGGACGTCAGGTGGAGAGTCGTTAATTGGAAAACAGACAGGAACTCTTTCCCATGCCCCTAAAAACGATTGATCCTAGCGACTTGCAAATATTGTTCGATTAGGCTTGAATTTTGCACAGGCGTTAGTTAGCATGTTTGGAACAAAAGCAAGCTTTTGGAAAACCTACATTCTATACTTGAAAAAATGGCACTGAAGTCCAACCAGTGACTTAAACCATCACTAGACACTAAATACAAGTTATGTCAGAATTATAAGCCATATAACTAGCAATTAAAATAGATGAAGAATATCTGAAAGCTAGTAGCACAAACCATCACGAACACCTAAGTGACGTTTCTCAAGAAAACTATTCAGTAAACTTGTTAAGACTACGTTCCAAATAGTTACACACTCCCTTTGGAACATCAATTTCGCACAAGTTAGTACATGCAATCGTGACCAAGTTTCGCAGTATTCTTTCAGATTTCCCTTGAATATCCTAATCCCATAATATCCTCCAGTCGATATATCGGCACCGGTAATGGAATCGTGCATTCAAATGGACATCGTTTCCCACCGAGTGTAGGAGGCAGGTCGCGGAGAGCAATGCCGGGGATGATATTGCCAATATTTGGTTGGATTCTGGTGCGAATGTGCAGGGTGTATACCGAGGGTGTGCTCGCACCCCCTTAAGCACGAGCACGGGGGTCGGTGGGTCGGTGTATGTTAGACGCGCGTCGATTACCATTTGAATGTTCCTACCCCTGGTCAGCCTTTGTCAACCCTCCTGACAGTGACCGCACCTATCTATCTACAAGGGGCCACATTCTCCCCTTTCTTTCGTTTTTCTTCCCGCCGTATGTCCGTCGGTAGTCCTTCAGCGCCGAACGACAAGCGACTTTAACTGCATACTTCTCTATGTTTTCTCCTGTACTATGGTTGTTTGTGTCATCTTACCCTGATTATTTCGATCATGTTTGAACTTGAATACGAATGATTGATATCTTCTAATGAAATTGAAGGGATTTTTATTGGGATAATGTATATGTATATGTGAAATTGTGAAGCTTTTTGGATTTCAGTCGGGGGTGTAGAGGGAAGTGTTAGTTTCTGTATTTTATTTTTGTGAATATCAGTCCTCCCCTTTTCTCTTTAAATATTTGAAGAGAAACTGATTAAGGTGTATCCTTCTTTTAATTAATTAGTGGTTTCGAAGTGAGAAAGATATCAAAGAGATCCAATGATGTTCTGAATAACTTCAAGCGACTACCAATGACAAGTCGAAATAAAATTCGATATTACTCTTAAGAAACCGCTATTGAAAAGCACGCTGCATTGTTACGACGAGAAATATATCGAAGGTGGTGTACACATGTTCCTTTGAAACGTTTCATATTTGAAGGAGACGAAGAATGCAATGCATCGCGCCATATGACCACAGGAACGAAAGAAATATTGATATAGCTTTGTTCGAAAACGTCCAAACAGAAAAGCGCAAGCGTCACGCCCCTGGTTTTCGTTCCTTTGTAAATCCAACAACGAGGAACATTCTACACGGGGTCACTGAATATCGGGTAACACTGGGCGTAGCGTAGAACCCGTGTAGGATCCAAAACGGCTGCTTTTCCTCGAAAACAGTTACATCTTCAAGCTTTAGTATTCTCGAATTTATGCAGGGTGGTCCATCAGAAACACAACACCTATATAAATAGCAGCCTTACTCATCGAATATGAAAAACTGGTCCAGTTGTAACAGGGATATCGTTGAAAGCATCATAGAATAATTTTTCTCTTGAAATTAAGACAAAAACTCTTTATGCATAATATTTACCTTCGAATATAATTAAATTATAATACACTTGGAATTTTTTTCATGTTGTTAAAACTAAGAGGGTTGTTCAGGAGTTCTACTTTTGCTTGCACAATTATATTATTAATTACTTCTATCTTCGTATATATTAATACTACAACTAAACTCTTTAGAATACAAATTCATGAATTCCCATTATCACAATCTACACATTTCAATAGTCACGCCTAGATAAAGCGCAAGTTGTACCTACTCTTCGTCCCCACATATCGCCCGTCCAACAATTTGCCTTCTAAAATCGCCTTCGTCGTTAGAAAATTTCACAGCCGATCGCACGGAGTAAGGAGCTCCCGCTAAAGGACTAATTCGCGATCAAGGGATATGGCCTGAGAAATACTAGTGTCTTCATCGACCTCCCGCGACCCTTCGCGCAGAATAATGTCTTACACCCTGCGTGTCCAATTCGACGAAACCAATGGGGAGGGCACGACAGCAGTGCGACAGGTGGCCCGTGAAATCAGTGCACGAGTACGCCGTTTCATCGGCCCTGGCGTTCGATACGGTTCATTAGGAAATTAAGTGTATAATAATTAGAATTGGGGTGCTGATGGGACACGTTAAACGGAGCCCCTTCCCTTTCCATCGCCGCCCAAAAATGGGCCAGGGGAATTCGCCGCGCGGACGGCGACACAAATCTCACGTGAGAACGTTTCGACCGGAGATATAAATATCTTTCGTCGTCAACGGAAAGAAATGCAGTACGGATATAAATAAGTGCATGGCAACATCGTTTTCGCGGAGAAACAAATGGGACCGAGAACGCGATGGACTTTTAACGCCCGCGCCTTTATTAGTGGAACAATTTCTCTGAAACAGAATATTCTAGTTTCGCGAATAGTGTTGCGAGGACGTTGTCGGTTGGATCAAAAAGTCCTCGATTCTTTAAAAGATTGCAATTTTTAAGCGGAGATACTTTTGTTAAAATTGACAGAGTTAAGGTAGCTTCTCTGCGAAGGGAAAGTGATCTACCAGAGGGAGCTAAAAGAAGTTGATTCCATCCACTAGTAAATCAATTAAAACTAGTTTACATACCGAAGGGACCAAGATTCTCCCTAACCCGCGCGCAAATATTTTCATGTCCCTGTGAAGACTCATTTCCAAACTATCACGGGACCTTTTACCCGACGAGTACCTACTTTTTAAGGATCCTGACTTTGCAGCGGTCAAAATTCAGCCAAGGAAGGTAATTCTTTTCGACAGCAAACGTAACGCAGCGCACCCTTGCGAACGTGCAGCCGATTTGCATACCGATGATCGAGGACTTGGGAGGCGGTTGCAGATTTTCGCGTGTGTTGCCAGTGGCACGGGCGCGGGTCGAGGCTGGCGGCGGCGGAGAGAGTCGTCGGTGTATTTTAGCATTTCACGTTTGTTTCCATTTAAATGGTAATCGAGTTCATAATGTAATTGTATTCACCGCGTAAGCCCCGGGTCTCACCGCAGCGCTTCGTCCCCGCCATTGTTTGCATTGTTCTCCTCGCAGCGCGAACAATCCGCGCGGCAGCCTTTCAGCCTCGCGTTTCGGCGAAATCTAAACCCCTCGCCCGCCTACCGAGATGATATTTTATCATGATACAACGCCAGTTTATGCGACGCTGATGGATATCGGTGAAAAACGTTCGACGTCTGAATCGAGCGATATGGATGGCCGATATATCGCCCGCGCAACGCTCGAGGACATCGCTCACGGTTATTCCAACTATCGCGCACTATTTCAGGCTTAACCTTAGAGACTGTCAACCACGATCTGAATTAACACGGACATTAAATATTCCCAACTTTTATTAGCTCCGTCGGTTCATTCCCTGACATTTAATAGAATTTAAAAATCAAAGAAGTACGCGAGGGATGATACAAGAATCAAAACTTCTGTTTCTAAATGGCACTTTCGCGCGGAGATGTTGAGCTGAAGCTTACTTCAAGGATGCATCAGTCTTAACCCTTCGTAGTCACACAATTTATATTTCTTTACCAATATTTCTGTAAATTTTTAGATCCCACTAATAAAATTTAAAAATTGGGCGAATTTTCACCAAAAAAAATCACTTTCTTCCACAACTGTTTTTTCAACCACAAAATCAAAATTTGTAGTCCTATAAAAACACTATTAGAGCATAAAGAGTGTACAATTATCACTGAAAGGTTAAAAGATTAAAAAATGCGAAAATGGTAACTGAAAAATGACACTGGGGTGTAGTGAACCCCGTGTGACCGATTTGTGATTACAAGTAGGTGTGACCACAAAGGGTCACAACACATCTTTACGTCTGTAAAGAATTACGATGAAATAGACAGTTTGGGAAAAGTCTCTTTACACTTCTCCACATCGAGGGATGCGCGGTGCAGCGTAGATATAGCAAAGCAGCATGCCCTGAGTTACGACGTGCTCGTCGTTCCGCGGAATATTTTAACGAAACTGTTCGCGTGTCCCGACTAGACTTCGCAGGGTAGAACGTAAATCATAATCAAGATGAGGAAGCAACGTCGTCCCGTGGCACGGCATTTTTGTCCGAGCAGGCATTGTTATACAGCTCACGGAGGAGTCGCAGAATCCGTCGAGGCGAATGCTGGAGAGGCGGCAGGGTTGGAAACGAGGTATACGAGAAGGGGGTTGGACGTTATTGTAACGCAGGGGATGTGCTGTGTTGCCTCTGTGTGTACGTGCAGCCAGAGTCGGTTGCCTTTCTCTCATACATATTCATCAAACGCTAATTAATCATCGCCAGGCACACCCACTGCAAGCCACCCTCTTGGCAGCGCGGCGGACCCGGAGGGCGGGGGAGGGGGAGGGGCGGGGAGAAAAAAATAGGAAATCCGCGAGGCAGACACCTCTATATATTACGAGGTATACATCCAGATGTCGAAGCCGGCAGCGGCGAGATTTTTAAATGGAATTGACAACACCGAAAACGGTCGCGGTGAGTAACAAAAATTTATGTCGCGCGCCACCGCGTCTACTCGGATTACGGGTGAAATTGCGCGGCTGGATCATCAAGGGTAAAATTCCCATTCCTCTGTCGCGGCTTTGCAAAATCGAGGCAATTATTTAATTGCGCAACTTGGGTCGCGTGCTTGCTAATAAAGCCGGTACGGGGATGAATTATCGATTGAAATTTATGAAGAAAGTGATAAAACGCTTAGGAGGAGATCCCTAGCAGAAGCAGTCGTGTAGGAGAACCATAAAAATTGTATCGAACCTGATGTTTGCTAAAAATAATTACTGTATAATTTGAAGAAGATTTTACATCAATTTTCTCTTACTTGTTGACTACAAAATAAAGAAATTGTTCTGATTTGTGATTTCCTAATATTTTTTATTTTCAAGTACCTATAGATATCATTTGGAATGAAATGTAAGTACCTGAGTTCCCAACTTCCCTGTCGCTAACAAAATATTCTATAAGAACCGTCTTCTTTCTTTCGCTCGATATATAATTATTTCATTCCCCTGTCTAAAATGCATCGAAAGGAGACGATAGTCGCGCGGGGCCAACCGTGCACGGGCAATCAATCTAAATTGTAATTTCGTAATCCCATTAAGCAGGAGGCCACCTTCTCCCGCACTTGCTGCGGGGACCTTCGTTCGGCTTTCACACAGACGGGATGCGTATAATTAGGTATCGTTTATTTTACACCGAGGCACCGCAGTTAGGGTGACACTTCCAGCTTATAATATATACGCCATGGGGTTCTAAGCGCGTATAAGCGAGGCCGCAGTGGTGGTGGTCGCTCATAGAACGCTCCACTGCTAATGTGATACGATCATCGCCATCCAGCCATCGTCCATTGATATTGTACACCACGGGGATTCTTCCCCCTTCTGCCTTTAGCCTTTCGCCATCCTCTGCCGATCAAACTTCTATTCTTCTTCTTATTGCTGGATGACTTTCTCGATGGCAAAGTTTCTTTGTGTAATAGCTCACGCCACCTTTCCGAAGGACGTGCAGCTTTTGGAAAGTTACCACTGAGTAGCCAATTTACTCTACACCGCTAAATGCAATATTTTGCCTCCAGCTTGCCATATTTTACGTTACCAAGGAAGTCACTTTTACCTCGAAATCATGAAACGCAAAATCAATCGACTTTACTAAAACTGGACATTTCGAACGTTTCTCATTTTTCAATTTCGATTACTCTCTTCGCAAGTGCGTTGAGCAATCTACTCCCTCAGCAATGCAAACGTGATGGTACACCGAAAAATCCTGATACAGTATGGCTTGCGGTAAAAATACTCCTCCAGAGACGAATTCGTTCGTAAGCGGTGCAGCCAACATACTTTGTCATCGCAACAGTCCCCATAAGTCTCTTCGACTGCTCCCAGAAGCACCCTCGTCCCTCATTGCACCATATACTCTTAATATCTTCAATAATTCCCTGCTTCGCCGATGCTATAGCATCCGTCTTGCAATGACAATAACCATCCAACAGTTTCTCTGCGAGTCTGCAGAAAATTCTATCGAACGATACAAACTTCATTGCCGGTCCCATCCAACTCCACTTAATTGACGGCGGCGAATTGCCAGCAATTTTACGCCGATAATCGTGCAATGTAGCCGGAGTTTGAGGCGTGAAAAATAAGCTCGCAGTCAGTGGAAAATACTGTGGGCATACGTGTTTTGACTGCCAGGCATCAAATCGCGACAATGGCAGATTGCGTGCTGACAAATGAGCGTCCCGCGTCGGGACGCGATACACAGGAGACATATGGCCCCATAAAAAAAAAAGCGCCAGAGATACAAGAGATGGCCTGCAGTAACCATCCAGTCGATCCGATATTAATGGAGACCAAACACCGCACACAGAATGTGTCGCTCGGTATCCCCGTTGTGTGTACACATCGGCGCGCCATTATGCCCCCGTTATAATGTGTATACACACCCCCTTTGCAACAATAGAATGATCTATGATCGTGCCAAACATAGATCGCCAAGTCAATCTTTCCGCCCTTCTGGCCGCTCTTTTTTTTCTCCTCCCCGCCATTTGCGACACCCTGAACGATCCTTCGCCACTGTCGGCTCGTACGTACGTTTATTTCTAGGCTACGTATAAAGACTCTGCTTGGAATAATTAGGCGTCCTTTGGTTAGAATAGAATAGAATAGTTAGAATAATATTTATCCACTTCACGTGGAGAAGTTTCAACGAAAATATTTTTCCCGTTTTAACTATTCTTTTTTTGAGTTGCCGTGACATCCATCGAGTGGCGAGCCAGCGTTAGAAATTGTTATTGCATCCCCCATAAAGAACGAGGGAAGTTTTAAATGCACAAACTGAATATTATGTGGGATACTTCGCTACCTATTGTAATTAAAGATTCTGTCTTGTGAGATTATCTGGAAACGTGAATGTGATCTTTGTATCTCCAACCTCGTCGACCTTAATCTACCATGGCCCCCTTTGTACAACTGTCTAACCGAGTCTAACGGCGAACGAATGCTGCTGTAGGGGGGATGGTGCTAGGGGATACTACTGCGAATAATCATATTCCAGAAGTAATCACTAAAAATAGTCCTCTGATCGCCATCTTCGACGAAACTCTTATCAGGCAAGAATGAACGCGATGTGTCGTGGAATTCTTTAAATAATTACACGTTTGAAATGGCCAAAGTCGAGCCGAGGGAACGATTTACGTTTACACGGTCGGAATCGTAGCGTGTAATTCCGGATTTCCTGAGCGTGCAAACAATAAAATTGGATTTAGCAACCCTCGGGCGCGTACGTGGCGTGCGACTCGAAGGGTGAGTTTTCGGAAGGTGGACAAGCACGCTTCCGGGGGTTGCGAGATCAAAGACGCCCTACGGGCAATTCCGCAGCTTCTACGTGACATATTAGGTGGAAATTGGCGGCGACAGCCACGGGCAACAACGAGAACAGCAAACTTTGATCATTCCACCTGTGGGACTTGTTTCTCCTTGTGAATATTATTACCGCGATAGGTCCCCCCATTCGCCTCCGTGATTACACTACGTGCACGCCCGCGAAAATAGAGATCGCGGAAGTATCGAATGTCTTGTCTCTAACGAAACGACAGTGGCATCTATATCGGAAAATGAGCGTTGGTAGTTTCCGAGTGTAACAGCGAAAAGAAGGATCGAAAGATAACGAAGGCAATCTATTTCTACGCGTTCCCTACCGCGCATTAGATATTTGTGATATCTTTACTTCTCTTGACGGATAATTTGGTCTTTTACATTTACATTAATAAAAGAAAGTGAGGTTCCATTTTTGAAATGTTGAAGGTAGATGAATCAGGTTCTGGGAAAGGTTCAGGATACCAAATATAATATTGAAAATATTATTTAGATAGCGACGTGGTTTGTGGTGGATAGTTTTTAAAGTGGACGGTGGTAGCGAACGTGTTAATTAGAAGGAAGAATACCTCGCAGCCCACATCACATGGAATTAAGGGATTTCTCATAATGGACCAGTGATATCAAGCTATGAATTTGAAGTATCAGTTTTCCTTTCATCGTCACTATGAAATACGGGTTTACTTATCGTTGTTAAATAAATTTAGGAGAAATTTCGGCCCTGCTATCTGTTTAAATTATAAGTGGAATGCTATTTTTAAATTTATTAGAGGTGTCTAGCCTTGAGTGAAAACACTGATTTTGGAAAATGTTCTTCGTGGGAAATAGTGATACGCGATATCTTTGCGTTATCACACCTCTGCTGAAGGTAGCCCTAAACACAGATGGGAAAATGTTTTATTTAAATAAAAATGTTGAATAACGAATAAAAGTTAAAAAATTATTGTCGAATGAAAAACTTAGTTCTAATCGTCAAATAGTCTAAAGGTAAAGTAACTTTTATTTGATTCGTTATTTAAATAATTTTTTATTTAGTTAATGCCCAACTCCGGCCCTAAATGTAGATGAAACAATAGGACAGAATTTTCAAAAGAAGCACGATTTGTACCTGAATGCTTTAAACACTATGTACCAACTCAAGAATTTAGTGAAAGAAGGAGTGAATTGAGAAAACATACCTTTGTGTGCACAAGAACAGAACACCGTATTGAGGAATGGTGAAACAGTGAGAAACATCCAACAACTGAATGAACTTTCTTAGCAACCAGGTGGGCAACTGCTGCGCGAGGCCAAATTAAATCGATAGCGAACATTTTCCAAGGTAACAACGTAAATATGTTGCCTGACACGTATCATAATAATCTTTCTTGCAATTTTTCTTTTAATCCCAGAGTCTACATCAATAAATGAGGGCTTCGAAATATAACTTTAACAGCAGTTAATGTTAGAAGTTATGGTGTTTGACGAAACAATGATTGATGTTAACGAATGATATACTGTGGAGGACATTACATGCAAATGCGTCGAAAAATGCTTCTTTTCTCGGACTGAAGCTTGCATTTTTTACTACTTTAAGCCACTTTCAGTTTTGTTCATATATCATCGCCTGTGATTACATTCAATGAAACATTGACCTGGCTTAGATACAATAATTTTTTCTGTTACTGACTGATTATATCGCCCGAGAATTGAAGCAAAGCTCTATTTTTTAAAATTAATTGAATGAAGAAAATATATTTCATAGAGTTATGTACTCAAAAATCTACATAAGCAAAAAGTGGTAGCGGTTGAACCAAGACGCCCGTCGCCACCTAGCGATAGTATATATACCCACTTTCTAGAGCTGAAATAGTTGCTCGATAAATGAGTTAATCAGTGATCTTCAATTAGTGATGAATTAATAATTTAAATTAATTTTGAATCGACACTAAGTCAGTTTTATTTTCGAAATACTAACGATTCATACCTTATCTGTGGTCACACGCTCGGGGGGTTGGTGAGTCCCCTTACCATTTTCGTGTCACATGCAACGTTACCGGCGAAGTCACGAAACAGATTGTAACGCTACGCGTGGTAGGAAATAGAATTCAACACGTATAAAAGTAGGACTTCTGAAACCCGCGATTTACAAATGATTCTCTTAGAGTAACAATTTAAAGATCGTTTTATAAACGTATTCCGTGCAACGACAGAGAAAGAAGGATCACAACAAAACAAGAACACATACGCTTTTTAACCTTGCTGTCCTATTCGAGTATATTTAACGCAAAACAAATTTATTTAACATAAAAATATATATAAACATAACACAACATTATTTGTGGAAGACATACTTTGATGATGTAACGTGGGATACCTCGCCAAGGAATTATAACTTGGTATATTTCAATAAGATGCTGAAGCAGAGAGGACTTTAAAAATTGTCAAAAACCCATCAGTTCCAGTATATCGCTGAAAGTTTTCAACTTACACTTATCCTTCTATCTTAACACTATACTCGTGCTCTAGGATCGTGTAGGAACAATCGAACAACATTTCAAGTTACATATTTTATTCTTACATTTCACCAAAGTATTGAAACTCAAAGAAATTCTTATATCTGACTAGAATATTTGACAATCGCAGCCATTGGCTCGGTTCTCACCGATTACCAGGTCTCACCACGAGGAGGTTGCTGCGCTTGGAGACCCGTAGAGAGATAGATGGAATCAAAGTTCCATCGATCTCCCTGTACATGAAACCCTTAGCCTACTAAACCAAAGAGATGGATGGAAACAAAGTTCCATCGATTCCTTCGGATTAGATATAGAATCTCGGGAACTGCCAAGCAATCACTCGATTGAAATAAATTCAGCAAAGAAGGAAAGACTACGGATGAGCATGAAAGGAGTATTGGATGGCGCAGTTCCTACCACCCTAATGTCCGAGTCGAAAGGGAAAAGCGCTCGGCGTCTCCCAAACGATTCCTCTGCACCCGGCGACTCGTCAGGAGCAACACTAGGTGTAACCTGACTCAAGCCGACTAACGAGGAGACTGGGAATCGGACCGGGTGACTTACGCAGGCAGTATACCAAAAGGTACACCCCCTACGCCCGAAACTTTTCCCTTTCGACAAGAACATCAGGGGATGAAATTGATCCACTCATACCGATTCCATGCTCAGTCGCTTGCACCCGTGAACGGAAGCAGCGGCGACCTCCTCATCAAATTATGAGTCGGTAATACAGATTGGGTGGCGACACGACATCCATAAGGTGATAGGTCTATCCTATACCTCTTTTGTGGCCGAATACGACTTCGCTGATGTTACCGACTTTAGTGGTTGGATTTATGTGATTCCCAAAACCATCGCGTTTAAACGCAGAGGGCGCAATGAAATGTAAGGTTTTTCACGAAGTCGGTATTTCAGACCGTGTGACACGAACTCCCATACTATGATAGGTCTATCCAATAGTTCGTAGATGATAGCATACCTTATCGACAGAGCAACCACATAGGCGTCCGCGAGGTAGCATCGACCACGACCACGCGATTCACGAAGTTCTCGTCGGACAGTAACGCTAGGAAAGATGTTCGCACCGTCGACGAATCTACTCATTGTTTTGTTCAAGGTATCGATGAAAACGATCCAATAGAATTCCTCCAACTGCATGACGTTCCGGTGAGTAACGAGTCAGACTATTGGGGGCGTTCGGTGACCATTGCTGGTGCACATAGTACTTGACGGCTCTCGTGCGTGCCCAGCGTAGCGAGAAGCAACCCGAACGAGACGTTGTTTTGGAGCTGTTCACGAGTTAGAGTCCTCGTCGCCGTGCAGAAAAGATGACGTCCCGAATGGAAAAGGAACGTGCCAAACAGATCCAAGAGAAGTGTCAGAATCTACTGACACAGATGCTACGGGACGAAGACAACAAGTATTGTGTCGACTGCGATGCGAAAGGTTCGTGCGTCAATCGTGAATATTCCAACGATCTTCCCTAACACCTGGCACCGCGGCGATCAGCCTCGCGTTGCCCTGTCCACTCCCTTCGAACGCTGGAAAGTTCAGTCTCCTCCCTCCGGAACCTAGGATGCACGAGGCCCGTTGATATCGATTTCAAAACGACCCAGTTTCGTCCGGTCAGACGGTATAGACTTTTAATTCCTCCCGTGACAAACGTCAAATGACAGCGATCACGGGTGACGTTCGCCCGTGATGCTTCGTGCTCGACCGTTCCTCATTACTCGCGCATCCGCGGGTTAATCGATGATCCTGTACACGCTTCCCCTTTCTTCTCAGTCTTCAATAAACGATTTCACACGAAAACGGCGTTCTTTCGTTTCCTTCTTCGATGCATTTCGCTTATCAATGCGAATTCGTATGTATAACCCGAATTGTTCGAACATCGTTAGCTCCTGTCGTTTGCCGAATTTTTTTATTTAATTTTCTTCCTCTCGACGTTTACGCGCTGGATGCAAATAAAATTTCTTAACAGTACATCTTTTTATATGCTTCATTAAACACCGCCGAAAAATCCGACATAAATATGTTTGTTTATTATACGTATTAGCTCTACTTTTATATGCTTGTTAGGACCAAGGTGGGCTAGTTGGAATCTAGGTATATTCCTATGCATACGTTGTGCTGGAATACATAGAAATCTTGGAGTTCATATAAGCAAAGTTAAGTCTGTTAACTTGGACACATGGACACCGGAGCAAGTAGTGGTACGTTTCCAATCACCGTGGCTTCTATCTTCGTGCTCTAGATTCTTCACCTATTTCTCGCCAACGTACACTTCGGGGCTACATGTCGCTTCTGTTGCTTTCAGAGTCTACAGCAAATGGGCAATTCGCGAGCGAGAGCGGTTTACGAAGCGAACCTTCCGGACAGCTTTCGAAGGCCTCAAACAGACTGTAGCCTTGAAAGTTTCATTCGTGCGAAATACGAGCATAAGAAGTATATAGCTAGAGAATGGGTGCCTCCAATTTTACCAAAGGTATAATCGATACTTCGCTAGAAAGAGCTACGCAAATGGTCGAATAATTTTTGGACGAATCACGCAGGTGAACTGGGACAAGGAGCTCGACGAGGAAGCAGAAAGACAGCGTAGACGAAAAAAGGAGAGCTCTAAAACTTCTAGCAATCAAGCTATATTCCCCCCTGTAAAAAAGCCGGAAGTAGTGCCTCAGTTGCCGAAACCTAAGAGCTCTATCAGTCCTAAGCTAAACAGAGCGAATAATACTGCAACTTTAGACTTGTTGGGCCTAGGTACATTCATATTAAATCTACCTTTTGTTCAAGAGATGATAGACAAATTTCTACTTTAAAATGCTTCATTTTTACAACAGATGCTCCAGCAGCAAGTCAATCGAACGTAAATGGCTCCGGGGATGATATATTTTCTTCCTTTTTATCCGCGCCCCCAGCTTCGGTAAGTTCTACTAGTAGTAGTACATCCAGCATAACTACGGACTCGTCGACAACTGTGGGAAAAAGCGAAGAGGAGAGTTTCTTTGATCAGCCAGCACCGTCGCCACAAGAAAAAAGTAAAATGACTAAAGATAGTATTCTGGCCTTGTACGGTACACCGAGCCATCAACAATCAGCGATGTTCGGAGTTCCTAGTACGTATATTACTTTACGTATGCTCCGTGTACTCGGAAAAGTGGATTACCTTTCGCTCTGTTATGTCTCAGGTGGAATGTACGCTCAGCAATCTGCTGTTCAATACAAACAAGTACCGAACATGGTAGCGTTCAGCCAGCAAAGTAGTTTTCCAAATCAACAAAGTTCCTTGACTCAACTGAATCACCTTCCCGCTCAGATGTCTGTTACGACTAATCAGTTACCTGTAAATCAGAATCAAATGGCGGTGAACTCTAACCAGTTAGGACCAGTGGCGACAAGTTCCTTAGGAAACTGCATGCACATGGGCCAGATAAATCAAATGAACGGCGTGCCTAATCCTACCATCGCGATGCAATCTCAAATGGTATATAAACATCGTGTATTGCACAATACAAAAATGTGAAGCTATACATCGGTGGGTAGATTAATTCGCCCTGTATATCCGCAGATGATGCAACTAGGACAGTCCAACATTAGTAGTAATAACGGATGGAGCGGGATGTTAACGCAGAATCTTCAACCAGCTCCCGGCAGCAATCCTTTTTTCAACTTGACATCGCAACAACAGCAGCAATCTATCGCCTTCGGTACTCAGGTATGTAAATTGCACGGCATTCTGCAAGTCCCCTCGAATACGTAATAATAATTCAAGTCTGTTTCCTCGTTGCAGTTACCGCAGCAAATGTCGCAGCTATCTTTAGCTGGCGCGAGTTTCGTGGGCGCACCTGGAAATCCCGCTCCCGCCGCACTCCCCGGGCAAACGCTCTCCACTAATTTGTGGCAGTAAAAGTCTTGCGGAATATTGTTAGTCGATTGATTATTCCATTCAGTGTCGTACACTAGTGTCGAGCGTTCGTTGCCCAACGCGATTCACGTTTCCATAATTAGCTTGGAAATTGGTCCGGGGCACAACGCAACTGAGACACGAACACGGAAAACGCGCTCGGACGCTGCCATTTACGAGAAAGTCATTCGCGAGTGTGCACAGTATTTCGAGTCGGAAAATATTTTTCTTCTATAAAGCTTTGCCAGCTTTCAACGTTATTGTTGGAATGAAAAGAAAAGTGGGGACTACGAATAAAAATGAATTTTTGACTGATTGTAAAGAGTTGTTCGTGAGAGACAGTATCCATGTACTCGATCAAGTAATTTACATTATTTGCTGAAATGAGTGCTTTTGTAACCACGACTAATGTATGTCAGGGTCCACTTTCATTATGGCAGAAAAAAGATATTTCCTTATACTTAAAACAAGTACAAGTATCTTTAGTGTAACAAGAGTGTTTTACGACACGATTCATTTTTACCCAACCCCCGCCCGCCCGCCCCCAGCCCCCTAAAAAAATACAAATGTGAAACAGAGCACGTAATAGTTTTCATAAATCACGAGAAATGTCAGAGAAATTATATATAAAGGGCCACTTTACTTAAAGGAAAGTGACTTAAACGATTTTAAAAAACTGTAAGCTCGTTTTCTAGCATGACGCTGCGACGTTTGTATGCGATCGAAATGTATTTGAGTATTTTCAAAAATTCGGTTTGCTGTTTTCACGTACTATTAATTATCGTAATTTAATATCGACTTATTCAACGACTGAGAAGACAGTGTCTTGTGTTTGAACAGTTAGTAATACTATCGTTTGTACTGTAAGTAGTGTGTTGCTTAGAGCGCTGAATCGCCACGTTGATTACGCATTAGAAAAACACTTTAGACCTTAATATTTTTCAGCAAGTATTATTATCATTACTCGTTACAGAACTGAGCTGCATTTACAAGTCTTTCTTTTTGTTAATATCTAGTGGCAGAGACTTAGCGAACCAAACATTGCCAGTACACTGATCCTCGATTCGTATACGAAATACAGTGAAAACATACGGCTTGCGAGCCCCCCTGCATTCGAAGGAGTATTTTACTTGTAATTGTCGATGATTAATTAAAGTTATGCTTGAAACAGAGTTACGTGTGTTTCCATGTTACGTGGTTGTGTCGATTTATTGCCGCGTAACGATATAACTGTTGAATCCTTGCAAACCTGACTCTTTCACATATTCTTATAAATAATCATCCACAATCACGTAATTTACGGCGTAGAGGTGAAGGACAACTTTAGACCTTGTAACTCGCTGTTGCCTTGAGAGAATCTAACATGTAAAATTACTACGAGTACAAACTACAAATCCATGCTATTCAAATGTGTATTCGAAACTAGTGGAGCTCCTTCGTTTGTGTTTTGTCTCCGTCAAATTCTACGGTAATCAAACGAAACGACTAAAAATTTTGTTAAAATTCAAGGCTCAACTAAACAGTTGAAACTTCAACAAGGCATCGCGAGTTAAAAGGCCGATTATATTTCCAATGTCCCTTACGTTAAATTTATATATACGTAAATGCCATCTACTATACGGTAACAGATGAATTACGATGAATAAATTGAAATATTTATGTTTAAACTGAGAAACTACTTCTTACCTTGAATAAAGTACAGATCTCGTATCGCCAGTGGAAAAAAACACTCGCACGCTTTCACATACCGGTTTAAATAGTACCGAGGATTACCCGCCGGCAGGCACGACTGGAGAATGTCGCCGGAAGTCGCCATCTTTGTTACTGGATCGCGACTCGAGGAACGCTCCTCCACTTCCTTTACACATCTTTTCGTTGTCGCATCACAGGTGATCGAAGCCACGTGAAACGATCATGGATAAACCAGTAGTTTTGGCTCGTGTTATAAAGGTCCTGGGGCGAACTGGCTCCCAAGGGCAATGTACGCAAGTTAAGGTCGAGTTCCTGGGCGAACAAAATCGACAAATTATCCGGAACGTAAAAGGACCGGTGCGAGAAGGTGATCTCTTAACCTTACTGGAGTCGGAGCGCGAAGCGAGAAGGCTTCGATAAAAGGATTTCTTGACGGCACATTTGGATTGTCAGCGATGTCTGGACTCTGGCCGTATAATTCATTCCACCGACTGAAATGGGGATCACAGAACTATTCCGTTACCACGAGCACATTCAAAACGAAACATCCATGTCAATCACGATACCTGCGACTTCTGTAATAAATACTGGCTAATATCTAAGAAACCAAAACCTACTTTGTTCTTTTTATTTTATCCCATTCTCGCCTCTTCGTTCTGCGCTTCTATCGATCGAATATCTTAAGTTTCGTTACCTAGCTTCCTGGCTCGTAGTTTTACGTGCCTGCTCCATGCCTTAAGCGCATCTTTGCGCGCAAGTGTTTAATGCTTCTCCCAGGATCTCATTACGGAGTACGAGCTCCTGTAGTAATCGACGCGAAGCTTCTTATAAAATCGAATTTATAGAGATACATAGTCTTTCGTACAAGTCTTTACATGTTTCATGTATTCGAAAATACACGAGCCGTATTGCATGCGCTTCGACATGCGAACCATATTTACTTATAAAATAAAGGTAGCGAGTTTAAGTTTAAAGAAATTGTTATATTCTTCTTCGTTTCGGCGGAGGTGTGTCGCGTGGGCTTGACGACGCTTTGGACGTGCTATCCATACTTTGCCTGGTTGGTCGTTTCGGACCTCTTTTCAAAGCTTCGCGTCCGGAATCGGAGTCCTTGCGTTCCTTCTTTCCATTCGACGCTAAGGGAATAAATGAAATTAGTTGTCGGAAAGCTCGTTTAGGAATATACCGAAGGTAAAAAATATACATACACGTCTCTTCGGATTCATCTTTCCCCTTTGACCTTCCCTTGGAAGACTTGTGATCTTTCCTAACGTCTTTAATGTCTCTAAGCTTCTCTTTCTTTATCTCTATATCCTTGATATACTTCTTAAACTCCTCCTTCTTCTTGTCAACATCTTTCCCTCCTTTCAGATCACGGAGAACAGTGTCCTTCTTCGTGGAATCTTTGATATCTCTCTCTTTCTTCATCTCTTTATATTTGTCCCTTTGCTCCTTTAATTTCAGATCGGGCTCCTCTCGCTTTCTGGACTTGAGCGGACCCAGAAACTCCTGTTCCGGCAGAGCGAAGTCCGTTTCTTGACTAGGGAATGGTAGATCCTCCATATCGTCCTGAAAGAATTTAAATACACCTTCAGATTCTCTTTAAATTATCGCGATTAGTCGTTCGATACAATAATAAGTACCAGAGCCATGAGATCATACATTGATTCCAAGTGATCCCAAATTGTCTTCAACGACACTTCCTTGTGAATCGCAGTCCGGAATTTCTCCCATATACAGACCATGTGGAAATACTTATTAACGCCTTTAAACAGAAACTGGCTGTTAGAAACCGGCTGTACGGCGATGCATATTTTATACAGTATCGTTGCTAATTATTGCTCTTATGTCAAAACAATGTAAACATAACCTGCACGAATTCATTCGAGTCTTACCAACAGGCTTATGTCCGTTCATAGCAAAGAACAGCTGAATTTCATTCTCAACGTTCCATTCTATTTCATCGGTGGAACCTTCCGTTTGTTTCTCTTTGACTGCCATTATTAAAATTCACGGAATCTTATCCTTTGAACGGTGACGAGCGCTGCGAGAGCAGTATTGCCAAATGTGACAGTGCGACACTGACAATGTTCACAGTCATACGAACGTGTGTATGTGTGGCTACGGTCCCTGATAAAAATTTTGTGTAGAATATATCGCGATAGTAATTGTATATGAAAGGAATATAGTTTTTATTGAAAACGTAAGAATGGCAACTTCTAGGGATAGTGCAGAGAGATTTCTTATCATTTAGGGACAGTCCACTGCAAATACCACGGATAAAATATATTCTAGCATTTGGTATGTGTAAAAGATGTAAGTTTCATTGTTTGAAAAAAATTATCTTTAGTATATGTTTAATGTATTGATTAATAGCAATTCACTGGAATACCTGTAAAGTACAAGATGCACGAAAGCGTAGACGACGTGTGCGAAGCTATCGACGAGAATTTACTGCGCAGTTTGGAGTTGATGGAAGAGAAGATCGGTATTAACGTTCAGATAGAAAACATATTGAGAGACGGTCATATCGAATTGGCTAAAGCCAAATATATACGCGGCAAAGAAAGCATAAGTGTCTTGCAGGTTCCTGAGGACAACGAGAAGGTAGCTACTCTGTTCGAATTAGAGACAAAGTTAGCAGGGGAAACTGGCAAGATAATTCCAAGCTTTGATGTAAGCTTGAAACAGTCGGGCAATGGTGAAGACGAGATTCAAGATCCTATAAAATGGTTCGGGGTGCTGGTTCCGCAGAGTTTAAGGACTGCTCAGAAACGTTTTCAAGAATCCGTCTACCTTGCTGTGAGGGCAGCGAATGTACAAGCAGAACTGACTTCTGTGTTGGACAAATTACAGTCCTTGTACTTCTTGAAAAATGATTCTCGTCCGATAGATGCTAATAAAGAATAAGAATTATTACACACGCTTTAAACTCGTTTATTCTAGTACACTTTCTTGTATTACTTTTGAGTATATCGTTACAAAAAAATTGAAAAAAGCAGATGTAGCGAATAATTAAGAGACTTCTATAATTGAAAGTTGAAGTGCAGGTCTTTGGCTACCTTCCCATATATAGTACTTGTAATTACTCTGCGTATAATTAATTAGTTAATGACAGTTCTCTGACACGCATGCAGAAAATGCAGAGTCATCGTTATTTGTACTAACATATTTCAATGAGTAAAGAATTTTATAGAAATTGTTTATGTACTTTTAGAGCTGCGTTCGAAAATATAGAGATCTTTAAAAACCTGCACTAAAAAAAAGCGTTTTAAAAACGCTTTTTGCGCATATTTTATGTAAACGTAAATAATTATTAGGTGTTTTTGTGAGGAGTAGGGATGGGTTTCTCCAAGCGCCGAAACCCAAGAAAGTTTCGAGTTTCCAGAATTCGAAACTTTACACTTTCTTCGTGATTCGAAATTCTAGAAACCAAGGTAAGAGAAAGTTTAAAAGCAATGGATAAGGAATCGTTCGCAAAGTGCCTTGAGAATTTGTATATTTTTGTAGTTTCGTTTGTATTTTCTTTAACCGTCCATAGAGACTTATGCAAAAATTTTGTTCACTTCAGTTCTTAGGGTAGACACATCACGTGACCTCGCCGATTTGGCAGGTCGATATTACAGCAGTTTTTTTCCTTCACAGAAATGGTAATACCGATAGATACGCGGCTGCCTTGTGAACGCGAGAGGGAGCTGTTTGTTACTTCCATATTCTATTCTGAATGCGGAAAGAAATTCTCAGCTGTTGCGTTGTACTTGTAAGAATTTAAGCGATAAGACGTTTAGTCTACACATTCATCTATTCTTAAACTTTTTCTCTGTAGTTGTAAAGTAATAGCATGATGAGGACTCCCAACATAAATCCAGAAAAACGACGTAATTGTTCTAGTTCGTGCAATGAAAGTTGAGAAGGAAACTGTTGCGATTCGAATGTGTGCCCGCTAACTCATCACAACAGCTGATGAATCAGCTGAGGCCCGTTGGCATTGTTTTGAACCAACGACCTTCGCGGAGCGCTCGTCCGGCGACCGTTAGTTCAAAGAACGACACTGAACTAATAACTTGTGCATCGCCAAATTGTGCTCTTACGAAACGCTCACTTAAGCCTAAGTGTTGTACGTGTGCTGTGACGTCCGGTAGTCAGTGTGACCACGGAAATAAAGTGTGCCAGTCCCAAACGAGGGACTGCTAAGCAGCGCATTATAGGGTGACCGTACCTAATATTGCCTAGCAAAAGTTAAATCACTGTCAATTTAATAATAATTGATATTTTTGGATGCAGTCACGATTTTTCATTTTTCGTCCTTATATGAGAAGATTTTGAACTGAATAAAGGTTCATTCGAAAGAGGAACCGTTTGAGTCACAAAACTGTTTTAGTGACCTAAAAATACTTGGATTCTCCGGGTGTATTTTGTCGACATTTGCTCTACTTTTGCTCTACTTTAGACACTCATATTATTAGATATCAGCACAATCTCGTTGAACCATGAGCAGAGCGCTCCGCATTGAACGTTCCTCTTTCGAATGAGTCCTAACCCAGTCCAAAATCTGCTCACATAAGGACGAAAAATGAAAAATCCCAAACCCATGTTTCGGATTAGATTGTGTCGGTATACAGCGCGCTGCATTATCCGTGTCTACCCCCTTAAAACAAGATATTTGGTAACGACGGTAATGACGGTAACGACAGTAATGATGAGAACGACGGCACAGACGAGATCCTTCATCGATGCTGTAATCTTATATTAAACTGAATCGATAACGTTGGGTGTGACAGGAAAATGGTAAGAAGGCTTGCGAGCTCCCAGAGCATGTGACACAAAAGTACATTGCGTGATAGGTGTATCCTACACCTGGTCTGTGATTCCATGCTGAAATTACGTGATGAAATTATTTGTGTCTCCGTCAAACTTGTAGTATGCCAGTGAAACTTTCTACTTCGAATATGTCGTGTTTTAAATTTCAACGGAGGAAGAAACATCTCGATTGTTCAGGGGGCGATCCAGATTTAAAGAGAATTCTTTGGGTCTCTACCTGTCCCGAGCCAAATTACGGCAGAATGACGAAGTGGAAAAAGGGAAAGAGCAGGGGAGTAACCTGACCGTATTTGTAGCACGGCAGGTAGACTATTTCTAGAGATCACCGCCCCTGGCGCAAGGAGCTTAAGCACCTGCCACGTTCAAGGTACGGCCTGCAACGTCCAGGGAGATATCGGAATCTCAAAGTAGGAATTCGTGCTCGCAAACGCTCTTCCGTAACTCGCCGCAGATATTTCAATTGCTTGAAGAAGATTTTGGAGCTCCTAACAGAAGACTACTTATCTCACACGATCGGAGAATCGCGTGAAACATCGTCCCTACTCCCTACGCCTCTCTTGCCAGTTGGTCCAGGGATCTACGAAAGTATCGTTGCGCTGACATTCAAAGGGATGAAGTCCAGGTTGAAAGGAGAGCCGATGCACCGTGACCAGGGCCCCTCTCACAACCGCCAGATTCTCTTCCTTTCAACCTCCCACGAGGTAAAACACGCTGTTAAATCCCCTCCTAAAAGTGGAGGATGGTCCAATCAGAGGTGTGTCTGGCGTTCCCGCGTAGCGACCTTAAAGCCCTGGCGTCGTCAGCAATCGGTGTTGCGATCCCAGGCAATCCCAGGCCCCTGGTCGTCGCCATATTGTTAGTGCGCGATTTTCACGCGAATCTACCCTCGTCACCGTCGGTCCAGGTACCGGTGGGCGGGCAGGGTCCGCCGTTATAGAAGATGACCGCGACGGGATCGTTTGTGTGACTGGACATGGTGATGCACGCCGGACACGGCAAACGCAGAGGTTCGTGCGCGTAGGATCATCGCTCCCGACCACTGATCGAACCGTTTTGCCGTCTCCCGGATCCCAGGGATTGAAGGGAGAAGTTATAGATCGTGGACGCTGTGGAATACGGACAACTAATCGATTAACGATCGAGCAGGAGGTGCGTGAAAGCCTATACGTCGCGGTGCGGTCACGGACGACAAGGTTTCACTGGAATGCCCCACTCGGTGTTACGGCACTGCGGCTTGTGAAATGCGGCGACGGCAGGCGGGCCAGCAGCGAGAAAAACGGGGGCCTGACCGAGCGCATTACCTCTCGCCAGTGCGATATCGCTAGTATCCTCGGGATTTCGTAACGAAAGACAAGCCTCCGACTGTCCAGTGAAACCCTCCGGTCCAACTATGCCTGCACGCGTCCGCCCGACCGCCGTTGACAGATGGAATGCGAGCGTACCGCGCGATCGTTCGCAGTTACGGTGTAGCGCGAGGACGACGACTCTTTAATACCGCCACGGAAGCCAACCGCTGCTGGCGGACCCCCAGCACCCGGGGAACCGTTCGATACCATCGGTGAGTTCGAGGATAAGAGGGCTGTCATCGGCTTGCGGTCGCTCGTGTCTACGATTCCTCTGAGACGGCGATCGTACATTTCGGGGGACTGGGCGACAGTGGCGAAGAATAAGCGATAACATTGACAAAGTGCGCGGAAATTTCGTGTGGAGGAGAAGGCGCGAGACGTATTAGAGAACTACGGAACAGTGGCAAGCGAGGCGAACGAAGGGAAGTGTGAAAGCAGGAAAGAGGTTCGGAACGGTGGGCCCCTCGGACGATAAGGTAAGGCGCCTATCGGACGGGCCAGCTCTTAAGTAGTAAATCCGATCTTGAGAGAAAGAGAGAGAGAAAAAAGAGGAAGACAGAGAAAGAGTGCAGGAGAGTGAGAGAAAGGGGGACCCCGCACAGTGACCCAGATTTTAGCGGGTTGAACGAGACAAGCCGGCACGAAGGAAGAAGCCACGGTGGTGGACTTTCTGAAATGGGACACGGCACAGCCTGGAGCTAAATTAGCCGCGATGTCCAATAAGAGTAAGTCCCAGCCGCAGCAGCAGCAGCAGCAACAACAGCAGCAGCAGCAGCAGCAGCAGTATTCATCGCACGTGATCAAGTCAGCTGCAGTGGAGCAAGCACCACCGCGATATCAACCGCCGCCGCAACCGTCCACCGGCATCCTGAAGAATCATCCTCAGTTCGGCACAGGTCCTTCCGTGTCGAGTGCCGTTCAAGGTCCGGCCGTGGCCTTGACTCATCATCAAGCGTCGCAACCGCGACCGGTGCCGCAGCAGAAGGATGCCCAGAGCAAGTATTCGCCGAGGATAGAGCATCGACATCATCCTCAAGGCGGTAACGCTCCATTGACCTCGGCCGTCCCGAAAACCCAGCCGCACGGCTACCTCCCAGCCAAGGTCGGCCAAGGTCAGTACTTGCCGCCTAACGGTCAGTATCCTCCCACGGTAAACACTGGCCAGACAGCGCCGATCAGGCAGAGGATTACCGACGACGAGTTCCTCCGGCTCGGACCCGTGGAGATGCTCAAGTTCGTCCGCAAGACCGAGAGCGATATCGCGAGGCTCGCCGCTGAGCAGAACCGACAGATACAGAGCTTGGTGAGTAGTGCCTTACGTGTACTCAGCTATTCGCGCGTGTCCACCTTCCTATTAAGGCGACGAGCCTATTCTCGCGTAGACTGACAATGTATAAGGAAGAAAAATCGTGCACACGACGCACGTGGCCGATCGAGTTTCAATTAATAGAATGAAAGTAGTAGAGCAAGTATTCGCTCGATCACTTTGATCCTCTTATTGCGCGATTTCGCGGAAAGATGCCATCACGGATCTTAAACACGTCACACGGAAGTTTTGGAGGCTGTTCTAGGTCACGCGGGTCGGGTCCACCATCGTAATTTCAACCAGTCACGCACACGTGTGACTGATCGCGACCGATCGCAACGGGCGTCGCGTCGCGCGCATTTTAACCGGGGAAGCCCGAGGAGAGATTACAGTGGATGCGATCAATGCCGTTCCTTAGAAAAACCACATGTGATTTCAGCTGAACGAGCTGCGAGCGTTGAAGGAGGCAAACCAAAGACTAAGCGACGACAATCAAGAGCTGAGGGACCTCTGTTGCTTTCTGGACGATGATCGCCAAAAGGGACGCAAGCTGGCGAGGGAATGGCAGAGATTCGGAAGGTACACGGCAAGTGTTATGCGCCAAGAGGTGTCCGCTTATCAGAACAAGTTGCGTCAATTGGACAATAAGCAGCAGGAGCTGATCAAGGATAATCTCGAGCTGAAGGAGCTGTGCCTTTACCTGGACGAGGAGCGGGGAGGAGGCCAGAGGGACGACGGGGATGGCTCGAGTTCGAGCACCAATGCCGAAGAGACTGCACCCCCGAGGCCTAGGCACGCCTCTACGTTCAATGGTAATTTCCTCGAGGGGCACGGACGCTTCACTTTTATCCCGTGTGTCGCCGAATAGATCTCTGGATCCGAGCATGCTTTACAGATCAAACTATGCAGTACGTGAGGAGCTTGGAGCAGCGGGTGAAGCAACTCGAAGAGGACAAAAGCGTTCTACAGGCACGCGCGCAGGGATGGGAAGTAGCGCCTGGCGAGATCTGGGAGAATCCAAATAGCCCGGGGGAGAATCCTCAGTTGGGAGGTCGACCAGAAGCGGTGGTACGAGCTCTTCAAGTTCTCGAAGTCAGAGAACAGCTTGAAAGAGAAGGCGGCCACGACGGGGAGAAGGCTTTGGTTAGAGAAATGTGTAATGTAAGTTCTTTTAGCGAAGCTGGTGTGACGTGGATGCTCGTACGAATACGGATGCAAGATCTATATGTAACAACTGTTTCGATAACGCCTGGTTCTAGGTGGTTTGGCGGAAATTGGAGGAGGGCCCACAAACGAGGCACTGACGATCCGCACCGTGGCAGTGAATCCGTTGAATGTGTAAAATTTGTCGCGCGATCCGTTCGCCGGGATAGCGTATCTTATAGTATTATAGTAGCTAATGCGAATGTTATGAATTTCATAGATTTATACGCATGTACCTACAAGTATTTCGATGTAAGAGTCAATGTGCCTAGTTTGCAGTATTTATATAAAGATCGTAACGCCGTTAGATCGCCTACAACGAACTGTTAACAAACTCTATTTTTATTATAAACTCAGTATAATTTACTTTCGTATATCCTGGCAAAATCCTGTCCCCGCGTTCGCTTTATCAATCTCATCGCGCGCTAACTTTCTTTGTGAGACGTGACAGCAAATCAAAGCGCGAGGTTGATACCGAACCGTCGCAAGTCCAAGGGCGCGATCCGAACTACCCATGAAAGAATTATGTGCAGTGTTTACTCTAAACCCCTGTCCACAAAAAGGACACGTTTTGTACACGGATTCGGTTTCTATTTTTAGCGTGTCAAAGAATCCTCTTTCAGCGCTTTCGCGCAACACCGTCCTACATTTTCTGCGGCTTGGTTTATGAATCATTTCTTTTCACGGTTGGAACTAAATAACTAAATAATGGCGAGACTCGCGGGTCACAATCGAAGTTGTAGGTACTATTCTAATACAAATTGAAGGACGCGGGCGGGAAGCAAGTGAAAGTGACGGTAAATGAGCCGACTAAAAATACACCCTGGAAGATCGATTGCGTATTTAAAACCGCGAATTCGGAATGGCCTGTGAATGATGTATCTTTGCAACCTTCGTGGACGACGGGTCTGTGGATCTTGTTGGACGCTGGTCGCCGAGTTTGCGCCGACCCGAATGAAAGGGCGTTAAGGTGGGGATCGCGTCCAGCCACTTGTGTCCAGAGAGAGAGATGAGAATCACCGGTGATGTGCGTGTGCACTTGCCTCGGGGAGGACAACGCGAGGTTCATCCTTCTTTTCGTTGTCCTGGCTGTGTACATGCTCGCCGGCGCTGCGCTCTTTCAACGGCTGGAGGCTGATCTTGAAACGCGACAGGTACGAACACCACCTCGCCCTTCCCGATTCATACTTAATTTTTAAAGTTACCTCTGGCGATGCTCGTGACTTGGACCATTTTGGACGCAGGCCGCAGAATTCTGGCGCGTTTACCATACTTTTCGAAGGCATCATTTGCAAAGCAGCCCGATCGCTCTCGAAAGGCTGGACGAGTTACTGTACGCGTACGGGAACGCTTCATCCTCGGGCATCATCAACAAAAGCCGCCGATGGGATTTCCCCGGGAGCTTTCACTTTGTGGGTACCATCGTCTCCACGATCGGTAAGAGATCCACCGTGGCCGATTTGGAAGATCGAACGTTTTTCTGCCGCAAGTGAACCGGAGTAATGGGTCAGTGGAGCGCGAAACGCGTACGCGGTACTTTATCTTAATCGTGCCTTTATCCTTTTTCATTCCCCTTTGGGAAACTCGTACGCGCGAACGTGTCAACAATCGTTGCGAAACGATTTGCAACATTCGCCCCATATACTTCGTATCTTGCGCGTTCGGGTATTTTCCGATCGCCCGGCTGGTGCCAGCACACTGACGGCCGTATTATCTCGCGAAACTTGGTCATAACAGTGTTGAATAAAAGGGGTAAGGGTCGTCGGCCGCGGCACGCGCAAGAATCTTGCAGGAAATTCCAGAATTTTAATAACTCGCGACCTAGTCTTCCAGTTATCCTCTCCAAGCCGTTTTCGGCTCGGTATTCTGCATTGCGCGTATGCTGGTGCTTCCAACGGACTCGACGGAGCTACAGATCTGATTCCAGATCCATTTTCTAGGGTACGGAAACACCACGCCGCAGACGACGGCGGGCAAAGTGGTCGCCGTTCTCTATGGATTCTTCGGCTGTTCCGGTAATAACACAGCGGAGTCGTTCGGTCGATGTTAACGATGAGAACCGGTGTACGTTATATGCAATTTGGCGCAGGTGGAATTTTATTCTTCAACCTGTTTCTGGAACGGGTCATCACTTTTCTCGCTTGGATTCTGCGCGGCGTGCACATGCTCCGTTTAAAGAGTCGCATCCGGAAGAACTCGCTGGCGTCTCGGCGTAGCTTCAAGGCGCCCGAGGGTCGGAAGGCTTCTTTGCCAGACATACTCGACGACGATGCCGATGACTTGGATATGGACCAGTGGAAACCGAGCGTATACTGGGTCATGCTCTACCTATCGCTGGCTTGTTGTGCCGTGGCTAGTTGCGCTGCCGCGGTTTACGCTCTCCTCGAGGATTGGGAATACTTCGACGCCCTTTACTTCTGTTTCGTCAGCTTCGCGACCATCGGCTTCGGAGACTTCGTCAGCACAGAGAAAACGCATTATCCTTACATCCATTGGTGAGTCGCCGCATGATTCCCCTCCACTGTTATTCGCAGCCGCTGCTTTACGTCCGTTCGCGCGCAGGTACCGTGTGGCTAACTTCGTATTCCTGCTGGCCGGCTGCTGTTGCACCTACTCCCTGTTGAACGTGACGTCGATCGTGATAAAACAGGGACTGAATTACGTTATACAAAAGATGCAATGCGGAAATCAGGATATGGCTGCGCCACATTTACCGAGACGGAAGTCCTCCGTGTCCACCACGTACTTTTCGAAGAGGAGAGGGACGAGAATAGTCGGAAGAGATTCCTTTAAAGGGGATAACTTTGGAACGCCTAGGAGGATGTCTGGCGAGCTGATTTCTATGCAGGATTTCTTCTCGGCGAACAAGGTTTCTTTGACTGTAATGCAGAAACAGTTACAAGAGATGGCTCAGGTGCAGAAAGGGACTAGCTCGGGCGCGACAGTGTCCAACGCGGGTGTTCTTAAGCCTGACGCCGTCGGCCCTTTGGCTATCGTTAGTGAAAAGTTCAAAAGCAAAGTTTCCAAGAATCGGTAAACAAGATTCTGGTCTCCTAGTCGGTGTGACAGAGAAGCGTGCTAGTTTTACATAGAGCGAGAAATATGAATTATTCTTGTAGCAACTCAATCCAGTGGAGAATTTTTAATCTACTATTTCGTTGTATATATATGTGTCATGGCGTGAGATGCACTTACAAGCATTTTATTGCCGCGTCGTTTACACTTCAGCCCTAAATCTCCTGGTACAGTAAATCGTGCGTGGCTCAGTCACCGAGTAACTTTATTTAAGTCATGTTTACAATTACAGTTCTCCATGTACTCAACAACATTAACAAACATGCACTCTTTTGTCTTCGTTTTTTCCATAATACGTATCATATTATGTGTGTATATAATGCATGTAAAATAAATTCCGGATCTGTTGAGTTGCCAATCTGTGATCTATGGAGTTACTCTTCGGACAGAATGGTCTGTAACGTGTGCAGCATTCGGTGCATTCGCGGGGAATTTGATGCGCTGGTAAAGTGTGCACATGTCCGTTATCTCGATGGTTACCAATTTTACATGCATCGTAAAATTACAAAGACAAAAGCTTTCCTTGTCTAAGTAACTATTAATACCTTCAATTTCAACCGGATATTTCAATTCGATGAATGCGATGGATGTGAAACTGTCGCGCTGCGTCGCGCGAATGAATCTAGCCGTCCTGATCTCGCGAAAAAGAATCCGTTTCCTTTGGGAGCCTAAGATCGAAAATACAGACATCTTCCTCTAAACGAGAATGATAGAATACGAGCAATTGACAGAAAGTTACGAGAGAGTAAAAGTGAATTGGCGATCCTTTACAGACTACAACACCTCGTGTAATCTACAGACAATTGCTTTATCATCGAAGCCAAACGTGACACGTAGATACTACGATCAGGTCTATATGAAAAAAAAAAAATATGGGATCACATCGTATAGACGAGATTACACTGGTCTAAGGTTCGGAGGAGTCGTGTTCTCCAAATTCAAGCCGAGTTTAAATTTCACTTTAAACCTGAAGCTCAAATTTCACCGCTCTAACATCCATAATTTAATCACATCGAATTGCAGCATTTCCAAGATTTCAAAATAAACTACTAGAGTTAACGTGTTCAGCGACGTACCAACAGCACAAGGGCCTGCTCTACCTTTTTCTGTGCTCTGTACTTTGTAATGCCTTGAGCAAAGATCTCAACAACTACATGCTTCCCGTTGTATTTTAGTCTTAAATCTCCATGTTCGTGTGTGTCTCCATTGTGTACGTTAGATTTAAATCCTCGTCCTCTGCGTTTGCCCATAGGCTCAAAGTTTTCACAAAATAGCGTATACTTCCGTTCCAACAAATTTGTTCAAAGTGACGCCCGGGTGCACAGCCGTGGGCGTCATTGTCAATCACACAACCAACAAAATAGCGCCAAGTGTTTCGCACCGGCGCCAACAAAGCTGCGCCCCAAATATCTCCCGGGCGGAGCATCGATTGCTCCCTCGCGGGCAACGACGCCCTAATTTGGCAACGGCAGCAACAAGCAACAGCGCTCCCTCGCTGTGCACAAATTTATGAGATTCATATCTCAGTAAACTGACAATACCTCGCGTCGAGGTTGCCACGGGCCTTCTCAGCGTATGTCGCGCATACGAACAAATTGCTGCCCAACCAGCTCCAATCCGTTACTTATCAGATCAACGTCGTCGGAGATTTTTATTATTTTCGGTTTAAAGAAATCTGAACTCGTGTCGCACGCCTGGATGTAATCGGACAGAACGAAATGGTCTTCGATCAGTACAGGGGGGTGATTCTGATTGTGCGGCTGCCGATTCCGTGACCGCGGTACTTGATCAGCGGGTTCCATCAAAGTCGAATGCTTTTTGCGTTGATGCTGCAAAAGTTTCGCCTGCAAGAGTAAACGAATGTATCGGGTTTCACGATTTTCCGAAGCACTATCGCGTGAACAAGATTTACAACACTTGAAACGTACCTTGCTAGCGTATTGTTTGTGACACCATTGACAGCCCTGAGGCGTAGTTGTAATACTACCGACAGTCTGGCTAAATGTCGGATTCGGTAGATCAGAATAATCGGACTCCTTTTGTCTATTACTCGGTGGTAAAGCAGCTCCCGGATGATTCTTCACGATGTGTGCTTTGCGTTTGCTGCTACTTTTATAGACCTTTAGACAGGAAATAACGTAAAAGCAGCGTATCAGTTAAACGCAAGCCACCTTGTTCTACCGATAAATTGTACGAACCTTGTCGCAGTATTGACAGTAATAATCTCTCGTCTGGCGTAAAATCGGTAGATTTAGTTCTGGTACAGATTCTGGCGCGACATCGGGATGACGTTTTGCTAAATGATTGACAAGCATTCCCCTTCGTTTAAAGCCTACTAGGCATTGGTGACATTTATAAATGAAACGATTGTAATCGTTAGGGTTTATCTGTTAATAATATGCAATAAAATGTATTAAACGTGTTATGAAATATTACACGTGACAACAGTACAAAAGTACCTTTGGAACGAATTTCTTAGTTTGCGTAACTTGCGACATTTGCTCTTCAGTCGCCGTTTGCGAATTGTGCAACTTCGTCATGTGCTCCTTTAATTTGTCTTTTCTTTTAAACTGTTTGCCACAGTTCGCGCAATGAAATTCTCTGTAAAAGGAATAAAGTCACCGTATATATGCAGTATGTACTTTCGTGATGTATAAATTTTGATTTACCTATGGTCAGAATGTTTGAGTAGATGCATCTGCAACTTGTCGACGGTAGCAAACCGTTTCGCACAAACCTGACATTTGTGCTTTCTTTCGCAATGATGCGCTCTAATGTGCTTACGAATAACTGAGTACTTAATAAATATTCTTTGGCAGTAGGGGCAGCTAAAGGTGCCGTCTTCCTTCTTATGAGTTTCTATGTGTTCCTTCAACGTGATACTCTGACTGAACAGTTGCCGACACATTGGACATTCAAACACCTGCTTGTTTTCTGAATAAAAGAGAATATATATACATATATCTTTTTCTGTGTTATATTATTCGATACAAGTATGATTTACCTCGATGCGTTTTCAAATGGCAAGACAGTGCTGAATTATTCATGAATCTTTTGAAACAGATATTGCATGGCAGTGGTTTTTGGTCTTCAGCACCGTGCACCAGACAGTGCTGTTGCAATCTTACTTTCGTGGCGAAACGTTTGTAACACATCGAACACTTATACGTAGACAGAGAGCTCATTCTTTTCGCCTTCGTTAGAGACAATCTCCCGTGTTGCGAGATATGATTGATCAATTCTTTTTGCTTCTGAAAATGTAGCCCGCACTGCGGGCAAGCTGTAGATTGAATTTTGGGTTTCATTTTGTCATTACCGTGACTAAGAGTGTGTATGTTAAGCAGAAGCGGCTTCTTGAAGATCAAACCGCAGACCGAACATTTCCATTCCTTAGAGTTATTCTGCCTCGAGTTCTCCTTCTCTTTTAAATTTCTGCCGCGAAACACTTTCACGCGTCGAGAGTGATTACCCTCGAGCCGTGGCCATGCGGGTAATTGATTTTTGTGCTCTGTAATACGAAAAGTCACGGATAAGTGGATGTAATCTGAGATATATTATTACAAATCTCGCATACCTTTGTCATCTTTGGTTTCTTGTACAGGTTTCAGGGCGGTTAAATTCCTACGATTCGCGTAATCGATACTAGGCCCAGCTTTTAATTCTTCCTTTGGCAAGATGCTTCTTGTAGTCAAAAACACTATTCCGTCGCGTTGTTGGCAAATTACTAAGTTCTGCTCTTTATAAGACAATGCCGGTCTAACGAAACGCATCCAATTTGAAGCATCTGTAATGTCAGTTACATACATTACACTTTAGAACTCTAAATACATCGAACTCTTTGAAATCTATAAGCACTCACTTTCATTCGAAACGTCTACTTTCAAAAGTTCTTCGTCCTCGGTTTCGTAAAGTAACGGCAATTCGTTTTTAAACGGTGTACCATCGTAGGGATATAAAATGCCTTCTATAGGACCAAACTGAGTACGTTTCTGTATATAACGCTTCGCACATACTCCATAATCGAATCCACCTGACTGAATTTCGGAGCTGGACAATTTGTTTATGGAAAGATACGATCCTGGCAGTGTCGCTATAGCCCGAGATGGTACAGGTTGATCTGCTATCGTGCAAACGTTATGCGAAGTGCAATTGTCCCCGGTACAGGCATCGTCGCATTCGTCGCAACCTGGTGAATAATTTACATTTAGTACCGCATCAACGAAATAACAAAAATAATGAAGTTACGTACATAAATTCTTTTTATCGTTTATACGGCGCTTAGAGCGTCTAACACTCTGCCTTTCACCGTCTTTCTTTTCCTCGTTATGCAACAAAATTTCATTCGCTTTCTGATCTTTCGAAACGGTCGAAGGATTCGTATTGTTCTCTTTGTTCGAATTTCCTGCAGCCGACGAAAGCGTAGAATCGTCTACCTCAAGGTTCTGAGCTTTAAATGAATTCATGACATTCAGTTGATCGTCTTGCATGACAAGAAAATCTCTGCTTAATGTAAAATCTGTACTTGGCATTCCTGTCAGCATCAGCGGAGCTGCCGATGGCTCCAATCCAGCATTAGATTCTGCAAGTACAATTCACAGTCACAGTATGAGATCGCACGTGCTTCGCTTAACGATAACGTTGCAGCGGCGATTACCTTGCATCAGAATTAGTTCGGTGCCGACGCTAGAGACCAATTGTTCTTCGTTCCCATTGGCAACAAAGTCGCCGGAATTGTCCGGCTGCTGTACAGCCTGCGTGTCGATCGGATGCGTCAATTGGGAGACATAGTTAACGTTCGTTCTCTCGGTGGATTCAGGTGGCGATATTAAAGGGGAGGCCGAACCTTGTAGGACAACGACAGAATTATGAAAAGGAGACGGCGGGAGTTGTACCGGAGTAGGGGAATACCTAGCGGCTGAACTCATGTTTGGATCGAGAGGACTGACGCGGTGCTCGAAATCGGAAAGAGGGGAAGACGCTCTAGGGGAGAAGGAAACCTGCTCGTACGTCGGAAACAGGCGAGAGTACTCTCGGGATTGATCTTCCACGTACTCCACCTAATAACAGAATCGTTCCAAGTACTGTCCGTCGCAGAGAAACCTAGCCGAACGTAACGCAACCATGAGAATTTACTTACAGTCAAGAACAACAGCTTGTTATTCATTTTTCTCGGCTGCTCGCACACCGACGAGGGAAGGGTATGATCGGCGGGCCAATTTACCGAAGTGTCAGGCACTTTATCAATGCTTGGAATCTCAAAGGAGTTAATAGGGCCCCCCTCAGGAGGGCCCCTTGAATTCATTTTATTTCTCGTCGTGTACCAGCGATATGACAACGTCCGTTACCTGTTAAAATTGCGCTTTGAAAATACAGTTAGCTCTGCTATCGAAGGGCGAATAAGAGCAAAGAAATTGCAGTTCTTTAACCACAACCGTTGCATTCGAACGATTTTAGGATCGCTGATAAGGGGCGATAACGCTCGCGATAGATTGAAAGCGGGCGTACAACGCTCGGAGGATTTCTGTCCTACGAAAAGGAAGCACTTACCATCTTCGATACATAAGTTTCCGAAGTCGATGCACTTTTCGCCCTGTGATGCACCTGCTGCAGCAGACTGGTTCGTCAACAATCGACGTTATCAGCTTCGCGATGGTGACTGAGCACCACTGAAATGGCGGGAAACTTTCGAATCGACGGAGAAAATCGGCGCTACGCGAATTTCCGAGTGCATCGCGATTTCTCAGATTAAATTCATTTTTAATCAACTGCCTCTATTATTCAAACTCTAAATAATTCCCGATTATTCACGATTGATATTTACGTTCAAGTATCGATATAAGCTACGCTGAAATTGATTTTATAAACTAAAAAGTAGCATTCCTCTTCGCAACGTTTCTGTTGAGCGATACGCGGGGCAAGTCGATAGCTCTCCGCCCTCCTACGTCGCTTATTTCCACCCTGTAATTTATGAATAGGGTTGGTAGGGTCACCTGCGTGTACACAGGAGGTGTCTTTCATAACTTTCCTTAACAACGAAACAACAACGCGTCGACAAGACTCTAGCATGGCTTTTCGATACAGCTGCGTAAACGTAACAGCGTGACTTTTATTAATTTCATTCCAGTTAAAGGTAACGCAGCGATCATGGTGCATATAAACGAAGTGACCGATCTGATGGATCAGATGATGAAGGTGGAGATCTTCCGCTCGTCGGAGAAACTTCGTATGGTAAAGGACGAAGAGACGACGTTCCTTGATCCAAACCTAATTATGGATGCGAGGCACCGAATTCTTCGGGAAGACTTATCCGCCTCGCCGACCAAAAGCTCTGTTCTGGCCGAAGCCAGGAGGTATGACCCAATGAGCAAAAAAAGAAAGGGAAAGATTTTGGGCACTGGTAGCTAAGCTCTCTTTTGCAGATTATTAACGCGGGATGAAACCAGGGAACTGTATATGAGAAAACAGCAGCGATTTTTGGAGCGAGAGTTGAAGAAGTTTGAAATGGAAGTGAAGAAATCTCGACCGAAATTCGCGGAGCCCTATATGTGCAAACGAAAGAACTTTGCGCCGTCGGATGACGAGGACTTTTGGGGGACCTCTAGAAGGATCAGAAACAAGGTAATTTTCAATTTAATTGTAATTAATATAATCGAGTATATACGCAACTTTTTACAGACAATCGTCGACCCTAAAACGGTGAGGAACGGTGGGGACTGTGGACGAAGTAAGGAGACTCTTTTGAAGAGCACGATAGCGGAAGTTGATGATCCTTCGTTGATAGAGGAGGGCGAGAAGGAGCCGAAGAAAACGGAATGCGAAGTACCATGCACTGGAAGTATAAAAGTAACGATCAAGGATAAGCCAAGCTTCGAGACAGAAGCGCAACGTTTGCTTGTTTTAAGAAAGTGCTTCGATACTCTGAAGCGAAATGCCGAGGAAGAACGCCGGCTTCGCGATATCAAAACGAGGATTCAACAAAACGTGGCTTCGAAGATAATGAGGAAGTACTTGGATGTTTGGAGGACGCGTGCGAAAAATGCGCGAAAAAACGAAGAGGAGCGAAAGGAAGAGCGGGGTGTCTCTGAGGAGCGGAGGATCGAGATGTTTATAAACGCTATTACAGAACGTCAGAGAGAGTTGATGAAAAGTCAGAAACCAAAGAGCAGAGACGGTAGATCGGTGGTGAAAGAGTCGAGCAGCGCAGAGATGAGGAGGAAAAGTGTTTATTCCAAGCCTGTTATTGTCGAATCGCCATCGCAATGCCGATTAAATGCTCAGAAGCAGATAATAGAGAAGCAGAGAGCGAAATTGGCAGAGCAGAATAGGATCATCGAGGAATTAAAATTAAAACAGGCGCAAAAAGAGATATCTAAGGCGACCAAGGAAACGGTGGACATGGCCAAAGAAACGCTCAGCTACTGCGGGCAGAAGACTAGGCGAACTTTGATTCAATTGATGAAGCAAACTGGCTACAGGTAACATAGATCTTCGAGGCAATTAACAATTTATATTGCTACGGATATTTATCGCGGGTACTCTTCCAAAAGGGATGAAAGCCTGACGGTACCTCAGCGAGCTCCAGATCCACCGAAGTTTCTGTTGAGGATGGAAGCTCGAGCAGAGGCCAGACAGAAGAGAATAAAATTAGCCGAAGAGTCGCGCAGGAAAAAACTGGAGGAACAGAAGAAGAAGGAAGAGGCTGCTAGAATAGAGGAGGAACAGACGAAGAGGAGATTACAACAAGAGGTCAGATAATGTAGGAGGTCAAAGTATATTAATGTCATAGCAAGTGTCATAAGCATTAATTTCACCTCGCAAGCTCCGTTATCGCTTTAGCAATGCACTTTCTTATTTGACTACACACGCGCGATAAAGACCCTCCTTTAAAGAGATGTTCCGATGAATTTCTTTATTTATTAATAGGCTGCAGCAGAGGCAAGAAGACTACGTAGAGAGCAGGAACAGAATCGACTGCGTGAAATAGAGAAATTTCGACAATTAAATAGCATAGCGGATGAATTTTATCGACGATATCTGCTCAGGCATTATGTAATGGAGCCGTTCATAGCCCTGGTCGAACAGAAAAAGAGTAACGTCAAGCAAGCGGAAAATCATTACAGAGGAAACGCGATGAGGAGAGTATTTGCAGCGTGGAAAAGAGAGACCGACACTCAATGTAGAATTAAGATCGAAATTGTCGAATGGTTTTATAATAGAAAGGTGGCCGCAAGGATACTCGAGAAGTGGAAGCAAATGACCAAGGAAGCTAATTTGAGATTACAAGTCGCCGTAGATTTCAATGATATGAAGCTTTTAGATCGGTACTTTAAGTCGTGGCAAGTAAGAACTTTGGAATTCAAAGCAAAACGCGAAAAGAAAGAGGAACTAGCTAGTAGTCATTACGGGAGTAAATTAAAAGCGAGATACTTGTGTACGTGGAAGAAGTACCTCGCAATAGCTGCGGACATCAAAGAAAGTGAGAAAAGAAAGGACGAATTGAGGCAATTGGTGCAGAAAGTGATCCCTGATTTCGACCCTAAACAAAGAGGCGTAGCATCGGAGGATTAAAGCTAAGTTACAATACTGAAATTTAAGTACAAAGACTGTATCATAATAATACTTCTAAGTTTACTATGTAAAACTAGAATTAATTTTATATTATTTTGTATAGAAAGAAACGTAAACATTTATCGCATTTAATATTCTTTATGCTTAGACCTTAGATGTACTGTACATAATTGATTAATACAATTTATTACGTTAATCATACAATGGCCACTTTATCACAGTTACAATAAATATACAAACGATGTGCACGCAACAGTAAAATAAAAGTAAGTAAAACTTCAAACTGATATCAGCGCATTCGTATCGTGATATGTCGTTATTAAGTTCAACATTACTGGCGATAGCTTGCTAGTGTTCAGTGTCCTGATATTGTAAAAAAAAAAAAGAAGTAAGAACAATAGTTGGCATTAAAGTATATATTAATGGTGAAAGGTGCGTTTCAACTAACGTTAATGTGTACATTCTGATTCACATACCACTGTGCCCGATGGTTTGGCCTCATTGTTTCGAACTTTTTAATATCCTTTGCACAGTGCAAAGTATCATCCTCCGTACAAAGTAAATTTTATAATCTAGTCTACATTTAATATCTAAGTTTTGCAGCAAAATAATCGAGATACGATTTTCAGTATCCCATGGTCATACTGGTTTCCAGCTTGTAGAAGGCGTCGCTCGTTCGACGTTGTGCCAAGGTAAATTAACCAAAGGTGGTACATCAAATAAAAAAGCACCACTAGACCGACGAGCAAGCTGTAGAGCGCCGAGATGAAGCACAGGGCAATGCTGGAACAATATGTACATTATTATATATCGATCTGGTATTTGAAGCAAACAGAGTTGCGCGACACGTTATCTATTCAACTTTTATATTCCTCAGCAAGCAAATAACAGATATTACAATATTTACGACATTTAACACGAGTCTTGACGATTATCAGCATCTCGCGATAATTAAAGTTTGCATTGTAGATCACCGGTATCTTTCCAGCTTAGTTCTCAGACCCTTAATATCTGCGAAGTGTCGCGCTCCCCCCCCTCGACTATGATTTCGCATCCTCGATTGCCGTTAATCTCGACGGATCGTATCCCCGCTACTAATTACCGCCGTGTAACGTAAAATATCGCTTAAACGGTACATACTCTAGCTGATGATACACGTCGCTGCAATCATCTGGTAATAGGACAGTGCCAACGAGTATGAACGGGTGGCAAACGCTAGTCATTGTTAGATTGGAGCCATAAATAAAAGCTATGGCCGAGAAGAACAAGCATCCCAGATACCATCTTAAGTTACTCGAACCTATGCAACAATCCAACCTAAAATACAAAACGTACATCCGAAATTGTGACTGTGCGTCGTCGCGTAAGCCAAGAACCATGCTCTACGTAAACCAAGGGCGACTGTACCATTTACAATGATATTCCCTATTGAGAATGCACGTCTGACACATTCGACAGTGGTGCGCCTTCGGCGGGGCTCTCCTCCTACACGTAATGCAAAGCTCTCCGCTTCCCTCGCCGAGCTCTAAACCTTGAGCGAACGTGCCTTCCTGAGTGGCGGAGTCTGCGTTCA
The DNA here is from genome assembly GCA_944738655.2 of Andrena hattorfiana. Lineage (NCBI taxonomy): Eukaryota > Metazoa > Arthropoda > Insecta > Hymenoptera > Andrenidae > Andrena > Andrena hattorfiana. The sequence goes on from OX122894.2 coordinate 2,807,729, forward strand.
ATCTACTCTTGTATCCGCACAGTATACCCCCAACGACACATACTATAAACACTAAGTTCTCTTCGGGTAGGATCTCTAACAAAGGTACGACACTTATTTCGAAGATCAGCATCAGCATGACCACACTCATGATCGTCCACATTAAAAAGAATTTGGTGCGCAGCAGAAACCTCAGGAAATTGTGGTGCAGGTAGTACACTAGTAACGGCGTCGCGACGAATATAATGACAGTACATAGGACCGTTTGTGCGGCGATCACCGCCAGCGTCGGAACCGCGAAGATCGGTATCATCGCGTCGACCGAGATTTGCTTAGCACCAGCCCTCCAACCGCAAGGGTTTCGGAGCCTGTCCCACACGGTCATCCTCTCTCGATAATTCTATATCGACGGAGACGTGTTTACACTTTCATGGAGAATCGAGGAGGGAACAACGCCAAGGCTCGTGGAGGTTAGGTACGTTTTCACGGGACGTCGTTGTTTCCGTTGTTGCAAAATTTCGGTCTAACAACTGTCGAAAATGTCGCGCGTTAAAACGGGTGGCAGCACCATTTGAATTAGTTAATAATAATTACATCGAGAATTATAGAATCCCGGATCTTTGATCAATATTAAGAAGGGTTTCCTTCAACAATGGACCATTGTTTCGATAGAAATCAATACTCCCTTTTCTACCGAAATTCCCACGAGGCGACACGCCAGTAAATAACGGAGCGCTCCGTTTGGATACGAAATTCTATGGTGAACGAAATATCACTCGATTTTTATTCGCGTGTTGCGTACCGTTGCTATCCAAAAGGAAATTCCACGACATAAGCGTTTGACAGTACTTTGAATATGGCGCAAAAATTGTGAGGAGAACGAGAATCATGAACGTAAAGGACGGTGCACAAGTTGCGCGGGGGTTGAGTCGCGAGACGGAAGAGGGATCAATCACGAAATGACTTTCAGCCATGTTGGTATGCTCAAACGGTGATGCACTCTATAAGCGAGTTTAAGTATTACATTATATTGTAGAGACAAAGTCTGTCTCTAATTGAGATTAAATTTAAAGGTGTAAAATTCTAGTATGCGGTTTTAAAGTTTATCGCGAAATGGCATAGAGGACAGCACTAGTTGACCATACGAAGATGACTGAAAATACATTCCTCCGATGCTCCCCTCGGTACCTCAATCCCTGTGTACACACGTCTGCTTACTTTATGCACTGTCCTTTAGGTCCATGGGCGAGAACAACAGTATTTGCATCCAGTGTCCAATCGGGATCACTGCACTGTACACATGTGCCTCCAACAGCACGAAACAATGATGTTGATGTCGGTTATTCCAATAGTGGAAAGTTCGTGACGAATCGTTGAATTATCGTACCGAATTCCATGCAGAAGACACGTTCCAGGTAACGAATACTTCGCCTGTAAACAGCCGCCCGTGACTCTCTAAAAGCCATTGCCATTTTGTCCGACCTGCTCGTCATTCTCCCATGTGACATTCGCCGTAATCACGTTGCGCAGGAAATCATAAACGCGGCACTCGCGACGAGAATTGTCACGTTAGTTGGAAATACGATCGACTTAAGCGGGGAGAAAGAATTTTTTCACATAGAAACAAAAAAAAAGCGTCCGAGTATCTTAATCATCAGCTGTGTGTAACAAGAAGATCGAAGGTCGACGGTTATCTAAGTTTACTGTTTCTTACGCGGTATACAACACTCTCGTTTGAATTATGAAAAATGTAGCTGTTAAGAACGTTCGAAGGAGAAGTGAAATAATTAAGTGGGCGCAAGTGCAACTGCATTTTTATCGAAGTTGTTCATTGATCGCGATAGAACGAGACACTTAAAGCCAGAGATTTAGGAACCGTGAATAATACATGGATCACGAAATGTAAAGGTAATCGCTTAATGACAACGTATATGTATTATCCGCGTACCCGAATGAGTCGAACAATAGAGGAGTAACAGATTAAGGGGATATTCTTATACCTGGTATAACGGGAAAGGTCGAGTGACATGCAAAGGAACATTATAGTACATTACCATCGACAACCAAGTCCGCCAATGCCTTGGAAATTTATGATTTCGATTCTCGATCGTGGGACGATACACCGTCGAGAGTTTCTTGATCACTTGAGAAATGCAGGACACGGGTCACATTCTTGCGCGATCTTTTTTTTATCGGCCGTTTTTAATATCACGTTACAGTCTACTTCTTTCTTTCATTGACGCGGCGCGAGACAAATATCGATTGGTTTTTCGCGAGGCACATGGATGCAGACGCGGATGAACACCATTATCGCGCACTGTCGTGGCGAGGCTAATTAAAGAACGGTGGGGCAGAGCACCATTAAGATAATCACGCAGCACAATAATGCACGGACTATACCAGCGAAAGATTGATCGACAATTACGGCCCCACGGCCGCTCTCCACTGAAACTGAATGTTTCCAATTGTTTGCACGTGTTCACGCGGTTATCGTTGTTTGCTAGGCTGCGGCGGAGCTGCGGCCCGTGCCGAGTGGGGAGGAAGCACGATACAAATAACTTATTGTCGTTCGCGGCACAGATTCCCATGCACTTACACACACACACACACCGCGCCCGAAAATACACGGCATTACTCCAGAAGATTCATAAAAACCAAATCTACGCTCGCACCTAATGGATGACTTTACACGTCTGAATCGTATTTACCAGGATCGATGGTCGAATCGAATTTCGATTAACTGCGCGCGCACCCCGCGCGCTTTCGAATTCAAATTCCTTGTAACCAAAGACCCGCGCGAGATTCTTTATTCCTTCTAGAGTAACCAGACCTCATCGAATTGCGTCGTTTATTGCTCGGACACCCCGTGCGTAGTGCATATATGTGTGTACATATACTTTCGTCGCGATAGCGGCGTAAAATTTCGTAACGTTTCGTCATTTCTTCGCATTATGAAATGCCGCGAAATCGGTATTGGAGTAAATTAAGACGAGCGATGCGGCGTCGTGCGATATGAAAATACTACCGCAAAAAAAAAAATCGAGTCACGTGTAAATCTCTCTACATACATATATGTACCGCTGCGAGATCGCAACGACGCCGCGTCGCTCGCCTGGATTGACTCTTATTATACAATAGCCGGGGCGGTATTTACAGTTGTTACGTTTAACAGGAAGATAATGGTGCGTATCGAGTCAGCGGGTTCAACGTTTACGACTACGTGATCTACCTACGATGGCCTACGTGACTGACTAATGGCTAATGGCATACCTGAAAGTCCACCCCCTCCCGACCGCAGGGATGCGGCGTTCTGTCCAACGACGGGGCGGCAGAGAGAAGGGGAAACATTATCCTGTTTGTCGAGCGCGTTTACCTTTCATAGGATTCGTGTACCCCCCAGGTCTGTCGTGTTGTCGGGGGTAGGAGACGCTGGGCGCGTGAATCATAAGTTTTCATCGAAGAAAGAAGCCGATTGGAGGCCCCTTTGACCCACGGGGGGCTCGCCACTTCAGCCTCCCCCTTCCTTAGGCGTCGTGCCGTGCGGTGGACAGTTAGTACGCGGATCCCGATGCGGGGAGTCATCGAGATCGACCGGCAAAGTAGCCTTGTAGTCGCGACTCGACGCTTCCGATCGTATCTCCACGCGCGCTCGGCCGAGAATTCGACTCGCAGCTTAACAGTGGGAGAGTTGGAGCGGTCTTTCGGAGCGATTCTTTGCGAGCAGGATTATCGATCCTACGAGAGTGAAAGCCCTCGAAATCAACGGAAGACAGAGTCGGATATAAGAAGCGCAGTTGTCGCGAAGGACGGATCGGATTTATCGGGTGAAATATGGCGAGCCAGAGTCGAGCGTCGCGCGACTTCGTTCCGGGGCAATGATTATTACACCCTCCCGGCGAAAGTTTCCCTGTGTCTGTTCTCGCTGCGATATCGCCGGTTCGGATACAAAGTTGCGAAGACCGGGAGGATCAATGACCAGCCGCATCTCGCCGTAGTAAAAAAATTGTAATAGTAAGAGCTCGTAAATCATTATAGCGCGACCGGAACGATAGCCAGCCGTGGAGGTCGTGATCTCTCACTGTCAGTGATGGTCGTCCGTGCGTGAAACGTCCCTTTTTTTTTTCCTAGCGTTTTCGGAGAACGGGGTTACGCTAAGAGTACCATCGGAGGGGTGATTGACTGTGTCGTTTCCGTGCCATCATTCGGTAGTTCGGTACGAGGATCGAGAAACAGTCGGAAACAGAATCGGTTCGGGGATGTTGGTCGAGGTATAAGAGAGAATCGTGAGAGACGCTCCGAGCGATAAAGAGGAGAGGCATCGTCGTGTGACACAGGAGCAAGTCGGCTGATAACAAGTGACAAGCCTATGTTGATAGACCCGGGTCTTCTGGCACTATTCCGCTGACGACGACTGCCAACGAATTGTGTCACCACGTTCCAGTGGTGTTGGTGGCCGCGACGGTAGTGGCGGCGGTCGCGTTCAGGAGCCTATGAATCCAGGGTTACCGCTCTCTCCCTTGGGGCCGTGCTGTTGGTGGCTCGAGAAGCTTTCAGGCTTCCCGCGGAAGGCTGGGAACAGGTCTGCCGTGGACTCGTGGGGATGTTATGTAAGCTGTAGTTGATCGACGTAAACGCGTACACAGAGATCGGGTGCCGTGCGCGACGTGTTACGGTATAAGCGCGAGGCTGCCGAGAAGCCGTGGCGAACCGGCGAGAGGACACTCGGTACTCGCGATCAGTAATGAGAATCGCGGGGACGCGTCAGACGGGACGATTCTGCAGCGGACGAAGCGTCGTATAAGGTCGTCTCGATCTTTCAGGTGATCGGGTTACGTGCTCTAGGAGCGATCCTCGAAGGCCCCCCGAGGACACCCTCTGCCCGTGGTTCAGTTTCGACGAGCTTATGAGCTATGAGGAGGACACGCGGCTGAGGACCGAGGACCGGGAGGAAGACGACGAAAAGGAGTACGAGGAACGTCTAGGAATGTCTTTGGCATCGACTAACAAGCTGCAGATTTTGTGGGAACATTTCATTCATGCCGAGCCCCAGAGTTACGAGGTACCCGCGCGCCACCCGTGCCTTTTCCGCTTCACTTTCGCACGGTTCGCGTTACAATTAGTTGGCTTTGATTCGCTGGGATTTTGTCGCGAGCTTCGCGTCGTTCGCTTTCAAGGAAGAACAAAGAAGAAGATCCTCGTTAGATAGACACGGTTCCAACCGACGATGCTTTTACCTTGACGCTTGCCCTTTCTCTTCGCAGACTTATTAATACCACCTAATCGCGGAGGACTGCGGTGACGATAATTTTCCTTCAAACGCATTCCTGCTTAACGCGTCCTTTACCGCGTCCCGCCAGCCATGATTTCGTAACCACCGTCAATCACTTCGTCCCTCCACGGTTGAACACCAGTTTAGAATCTAGTCGGATGACTTAGAAGTCACGGATCGCTCGCTTGCCGATACTTTGTCGCGAGTAGAGAAATAATACACGATCTTTCTGTCTCGCGTAACGTAAACACTATCGACGTCTCCCTCTGTACTTATCGAAGCAACCGTGGCAAACTCGCGGACGCTCCCGCTCGAGGTGCGAAACGTTATCTCGAATCGACGCAACATCTTCCACAATAATTATGTCACACGGTCCGCGATGCTTCTAATTTCGTGAAGCGCTATCGCCGCGCGCATGCGGCCCCGCCGCATACGAACGAAATTGTCATCTGTCAAACTTGACACAAAGCTCCCACAATCTACGATCGACAAGATGTTTGCGGCTGTTTCCATCGTGAATCACGCATTTGCGCGTCGAACAAACACGATACGGGGCGCGTCGTCGCTCGAAATCCCGTTCGTTTATGCTTGGAAAGGGTTGAAAACGTAGACGGGGGGCATAAAACTGCACGGGGTCCGGGTTCGCGGTGTCTTGACGCTTGTCCCCCCCCCCCCCCCCCCCCCGATAGCGAATTCCATCCGGGCGATTATTTTATTGCGCATTCGGCGACACGCGCGACAATCGTGCATTACGAAAATGGAAGAAAGTAGTATCTTTGTTCTTCTTTTTTATTATCAAGTTTAGTACTCTATATCTACTATTTCCTCGTCGGGCACCCGCGTATCTCTGTCGTAACGAGTTGTTTTTCTCGTTACCGTATCGAATCTCGCACGTAAAAGTGGACGTTGAAAAAGAGCCGTTAAATTATTTATATTTACTAAACTTATGCTAATTACTTATTTGCTGCCGGTCGCCCAGCCGTGAGCTGAACTCTCGATGATCTTTAATTCGATTACTTAATTAGGATTCAGTGAACCGTAGTACGAGCCGTCGTGCGCGCTTCTGTTCCAGAAATCCTCCTGGCTGGACATATTCCTCGCGGAGCTTCTTGCCCAAGTGAAGGATGGCAGGGACGTGAAAGATGCCCTATCGTTTTGGTAAGGTCGCGTGGCACTCGATCGCGCGTAGATAACGCGATAACGCGTCCGCCTGGCGTCGATCGATATCCCCTTTATTAATTCTATTTTTATTCAAAAAAATTCCACGCTAAAGACGACACCCTGTAACGCGGTTCGATTACAGGCTCGGAGTGTCCTATACAGGGCAAGTAAGAAAAAAAAGAGTATCGACATGCTCGTTTCCTACGCGACAGCGATCAGCCACCGCGGAGCTACAACGCGATCTCGCGTTTGCGGTTTCCACGCCGCCGCGATTTTTACGTCTGTCGGCTAGCTTTTCCCTTCCACTCCGCGCGCCGTCACTTTTACACGTTTGCACAGACCTACGCGGCGTTACGCGTGCGCTTTAGCAATAAAAGGATAAATCATATCATACCTCGGACTATTTGAATAACCCGTATGCTTATCGATCACGAGTATCTATACCACTATCCGGCGGGCGATCGACTTTCGCCACCCGAAGATCTATTAAAGTGCGCATTATAAAAGTTCCTTCGAAGATATCGCGTGCCCCACTGAAAATATGCTCGCATACCGGACGGTTACGGTCGGACAATAGCTGTATCGGGGCGATAATACGTCGCGCCGCGATAACGGGCAACTCGACCGATGGATAAGATAAGGGCATAAAAGACGCAGTATGGAAATCTCCATTTCAGTTCAGTCGGCGGCGGTGGCGTGTCTACCCTTATAGCCTGCGAGCTGCTCTCGGATGTCCACGAGCTCTGCGCCAAGAGGAGCGACGGTGACCACCTGATCAGCCTGAAGAAGTATCTGGCGCAGGATCGCGGCTGGCGTTGCCTGGCTGTTCTGCAGCTGCTGGGCGTTCGAGGGCTCTCCTGTGCCCGCGAGCTGGTAGCTCTTCTGGTGGCGCTCTACCCGGTCGCCCTCCAGGAAGGGGCGAGCAAAGCTGACCCCGCGGCCGCCCGAGAATCCCCGCGCAATACTTATGTGAAGTTCCACTGCAACGACGACACCGTCGACACGGTAGAGATCGTGCCGCACGCGAGACGCAAGCCGACGAAGTCCGGCCGAAACGGCGCTAGCTGCGAGGGCAATGTATCGTCGCGGAGAAGGGCCAGCTGCCGACACAGTATCGGCGCCAAGGTGCCGGTCCACGATAAGCAAAGATCGCTCGGTATGTTCGAAACGCGCCGCGACACGCCGGAAACCGCCAGCAGCGAGTCCGAATTGCTGACAGACGGCGTGGATCGGGCGCGATCGCTCACCCTCAAGATCCGCCTGAACCCTATGGACTTCGAGTACTTCACCTCTGTCGTCAGAAGCGACGAGGAACAGAAATGGCAGGCGGCGCTCTACGAGCTGCCCGTCCGGCCCGCTAAGAAGACACCGCGGGACTACATGGACGAGAGGATCAAGGACGTTCTGGGGGCCAGTATCAGCAACTTCGAGACCAGCCTGTTGATCATCCAGCTGCTCCAGGAGCTGCGAGACTACGACACTCCAGCCGAACAGACCCCGGCTGTGCAGGTGATGAAGTTCGCCTTGGACACGCTGTGGTCCCTTCAATTCGGCACGGACGGCGACGGCCTCACCGGCGTGGAGTGCGCCAAGCTGAAGGCAGCGGCTGCGAGGCTGATGCTGACCGCCCTGGAGCGCGCGCTCAGGGCCAACGAGCCGACCACGGCCGTCATTCATAACGTTATACTACCAATGGCCGTCAGATTACTCGAAGACGCTAGCGGCAAGCCGGTGGACGTGTTTTCGCCGGAGGAAGGCTCGCTGCTGCAAGAGTTTATCTTCGCCACCACTTACGGGATCATGACGTTCCTCCTCCATTTTCTGCTGCACCAACACGACGCCGCGCTAGATAAGCTCTGCGACTCCCTGGAGCTGTTCATGCTGTTCGTCGAGAGCCAGGGCGGCAAGCTCATCGGCAGAACGATCTTCGCGATTGTCGATCTGCCGAGCGTCGATCCAGCGAGATCGCTCGTCCGCGCCAGAAAGGTCATCGATACGATAGGTGCGCTGATGAGTGCGCTGAAGTCAGCGCGCCGCGATACTACACACAGGGCACAGAGCGTTCGTACGAAACGCAAGCACAACGGCAACGACGCTCAGTCCTATCATCACTCCAACGGATTCGGAGCGCCTTACTCTCGCGCTCGGTCTGCCGATGACGTCGTTGCGAATCGGGCGTGCAGCATTTCTTCTCTATTCATGATCCTCGCCAATCTACTCGAGGACTCTGATCGTCTCTCCAGCGAGTTGCAAGTCAGACTGATCAAAGTGTCCACGGTGGCAGGGACCTGCTGCTGTTTTCCGCCTAGAGTCCTGCTGTCCAGCGTGGCCACCCTCTTGAAGAGGCACGAGCCACTCACTTACGCTCCAGCCGTGACGCTCTTGGAACGCGCGCTCTTTAAAGAGCTCGGTGCTTACTCGGAACTAGACTCGTGCGAGATTTGCGACCATTCCGCCACGAATTATTGGGACTTTCTCGAGATGTACACCGACCTGTTGGACCCCAACGAACCCAAACTGTGCTACTGCATGATGGCGCATCTTCTGAAGACGGGCCCCACCTCCAGATTCCAAGTCAGGCGAGAACTGCTGCTCAAAGTTTTCTATCCCACTTTTCTCAAAGCTAAAGCGCACTATGGCGCCGACAATGGAAGCGTGGCAGCGAAGTTTCTCGTTCAATCTTGCCTCTCAGTGATACCCTGCTTGATCGTGGACGAGCGGATATGGGAGGCGTTCACGGAGATGAACGGGCTGGAGGAAGCACTGGCCTTGCTTCCCGATACCACGTTCACGAGAAGCGTCTATGCTCTCCTGGAAATCACCGTTATCATAGAGATATGGAGGATAAGCTCCGCGGGATCGGATCCTGGAGGCACAGAGACACCTGCGCTCAAGTTTCTACTCAACTCCCTGGAAAAGGAGACGACCGAGTTGCTGCGCGCTCTGGAAGAGAAGCGCGTCGAACAGACAACAGACCAGGCGCCGGGCGAGGAAGGGGATGATGAAAATGTGGGGCGAACAGCGAGCGCTGACACGGGAAACGATAATGAAACGAGTCGCAGTAAAACGGGGAACTCGATCGATACCATCTCGTATTACCCGCAAGTATTTTATAACCCCGATGTTACGATCACATCTCTGGAAGGTGAGGACGAGATGGACGCGAACAAGAGGCTAAATCTGCACCAAGCAAGCGCTGCATGGAGGGCCGCGGCTGGGGTAGCTATGTGCAGCCCCAGATTTCGCCAGGAATTATCCTCGCACGCCGTGTCGGGGAAATCTCTGGAGTTGTTTAAAACATTGGCCGTGCACATCGCCACGGGTAGTATCATAGGTGCGTTGGTAAAAATTGCGCGGGTTATGGATTATACCAGACGTAAGAACGCCTGGATTTATATTTACATGTTTGTCCCCGTTTCAGATACCAATAAATCAGCGCACACACTCTTCGAGGCTTTGCTCACGTGCTGCCTGACGTCTCCGTTGTGTAAGTACTTTTATATAACGAACATGAATCACGAGCATTTGGAGTACACACGTTTCTGTCCTACGTCCTCTCCTCGATCGCGCACAGCTGCGGATTACCATCCTAATAAGCTCCGCGAATTCGCTCGCCGCGAAAACAGTTCACGGAACGCTCGTAGCCGGTAAACACCTCCGAGTAACCGTTCGTTGGAGACTTGTTAGTCTCGCAGCGTCGCAGCATCCCAGCGCAGTGCTTTATTTTCTCTTGGCGATATTTATGGTAAATAATATTTGAAATCAAATGCGGCACAGGTGACTGCGACGTGGTCATGGAGCTTGGAAGAGCACTGATGGACACAGGCATGAAGCTGGGACGAGGACTCGCCGTGATCGTGGAAGCTCTACTGAAAGTCTCTATGCTGAAGCCGGCTCAAGAGGAAACTGTTTCGCAGTACACCTGTCCCAGAGTGCGTTTCTTCGTGGCACATCTTCGTCGAACGATTTTCATTAATTAAGATGCTACTGCGTTGCGTTATAGTTTCCAACGATGACGTTAGACGCGATGCCAGACTGCGCTGCGGACGATAGCAGTACAGGGGAGTACGTGACTGCGGACGATGGCTACGAGGCGGACGTTGAAGTGCCTGGGAGAAGTCCTCACAGCAACGCCGTGAAAAGAAGCAATCCCCTGGGCCCGGTGGTCGAGCCCAGAGGCCACGCGAACGCTCATCCAGCGCTGTGCTCGTTGGCGGTGGATCTGTTAATTCATTTCAGTAGCCAGTGAGTTCTTGAATGCTCTGCGAACGCTCCGTGATCGCGCGAAGAATATTACGAATGATCTTCTTCCGCAGAGGCTTGGATGCCGCCAGAGGGTCTATCATAACTGCCGGCTTGAGAAAAATTGCAGTCACTTGCAGAGAAAGCGCATCGAGCTGCGCTGCTCTGGCTGGCTCCGGCGTCATCACGAAAATGTTGAACGGCTTCAGGGATATCTTCACTAGCAGAGATATCCAATACCAAGGTGTTTTACCACCGCGGAGTCCTCGATCGATACGCGTAATATCGTTACTGTACGTGCCCCGTTTAACTGCAGTATTATCCAAATGTTTCAGACTTGCAGCACGCAGTTCTAGAAGTGTTCACCCTATTAGCGACGCAATCGATTTCGCCGTCAGAGTTAGTCACGTATCTGTCCCTGTTCAAAGTCGACGCGCCACCGCTGCTATCCCTGTTGGAACCGCTCTTCCATCTAGTCCTAGCCGCGCGACCTCAGCCCGACTTTATCTTGTCCTTCCCCGTGCTCGCCGAGATGAATGTACTGCCGAAGATTCAATCGGAAGAGTACAAGAACCTGGAAAAGGTTGAGAACTTAGTGAACAACTTCCGAAAGAGGCACCTCGCCGCGGGGATATGCAGCCCGTGGTCCGTGCACGCGGCGTGCCTGCCGATTGGCCCTAAATTGGCGTGGTCGGTTTGGCTGCAAGGTTGCTCCGTCTCCATGTGGCTGAGGATCGAAAGGGGATCGCCTGCCAGTGGCAAAGGGACGGTCATGAGCACGTCGCCTTTAATCGACTCGGACAACGAGAGCTTGTCAGACTGGGGCATTCTGTCGGACAATTGGAGCCGGGAAGGTTGGTAAAGGAAGGTTGCACGCGAACTAGCGCGAAAACGTAGCTCGAGTAATGCTTATAGTATACGAAAAATCGACGTTATATGTTTTCGGGTACCTCAGTCGTAGCAGGCTCGACATCTCCGCCCACGCCGACCTCCATCATTCACTTAATGTCTACCGGATTCGAGTCTTTGGTCCTCGAAACGTGGCTGGATCTTAGGTCAGGTAATTAAGTAGACACACTTTGGTTTTTCGATGCTCGTCCACGCAACTGAGTATCGTACAATTATTTCACGTGTTATTGCTTTGCCATTTCAGACAAGTTAATCTTACGACTGACGCGACCAGGCGACAAAATAAACCGAACGATCTCTGAGACGTCGATATCTGGAATGCTTCCCTCGGGCCGATGGCATCACCTAGCGTTGAATTTCAAAGACACCGTTCTGAACAAACGCAGCGCCGTTGTCGAGGTTGTCCTTTGGGTAGACGGCTGGCGGGAGATCAACGCGCAATTACCATTCGACGGGCTGCTGGTGAGAAAGCCTGGAACTACATGCGTTCTGTTAGGACAAGTTGGAACGAGCAGCGTCGGTGCCTGGTATCTTGGGAACTTAATGGTATTCAGGTACGCAGCGCCACGTTAAATTATCGGACCGATCAGCACCTTGCGCGCGTCTATCACTAAGGATTAATTTACAGGTGTCCGGTGTTTACGAAGGAGAGAGCATTGTACCTGGCAAGCCTTGGGCCTAATTACACTAATCTCGCTGAATGCATTTTAAACACCGGGAAGCCGGATTTCGCGCCGCTAATTGCATCTGGAGCGTTGGACGGTGTTCGAGAAGTTAGATTCGGTAAGCAAGACGATCCACGAAGCTCGATATCGCCAGCTTCGGATACTTATCTAATCGCATTCGTGCTCGGCGCAGAGGGAGGGAAATTCGATACCAGCCGGAGGAAGTCGTACGGAGGAACGTACTTGAGGCACGCGATCGAGACCAAAGTGTCCGACACTAAAATCGATTGGGACACAGTGATGGATGCTACGAACTCGCACCTAGGCGAATTGCAGGACAATCTGCTTCTCAGTTACGAGGCGCAGAATCCCAATATCGTTCACTTGTATCCTCAAGCTATCACGAATCCTGCTGGTAAGTTTGCTGATTCATTGGTAGATACTGCTGCTCCTGATCGTTAGCCTTTGCATGTAAATGGTGCGTACACATTTTTAGCCGTCGTAAGAAATCTACTTCCGGGTCAACCAGGTTTTAGGGTTCTCTCCGCGCCGGAGCACAAAGTTTCTCAGCAACCACCCTTGTCTCTGTCCCCGATCCTGTCTGCTCGGTTAGAGTGCCAGCAGTACAGAGGATTGGTACCAGCTGCTACGTTGGTGGGCGGTGTGCCCATATTCCTCTATCTGTTCGCCAGAGTAAGTGTGCTCGCGTAGAAGGATTTATCAATCTCAAATCGCAATGATAGCCGATCGATCGCGTTGCAGGTTGTCGAGTTGAACTCGACCGAGGAGGAGCAAGCATTAGCTCTCTCGATAGTTCTACACTTAATACGGAACGATTCGGAACTGTTGAGTCAGTATCGGTCAGAGGGTGGAACCTCGTTAGTCCTGCGCGTGTTGGAATCACCGCGATGCCACGCAGGCAGACATATCCTAAAAGCGATGTTAGACGCGGCTTGCGACAGCTCGATCCTACTAAAAGATATCGGCAGCGGCAATCATTCGGTCTCGCAAAATTGCGAAGCTGTCATCACGGATCCCGAACTGATCAAAGGCGCGCTGACCGCGTGGAGAACGTGGGCCAAATACGACACCTTGAACTTGCTATTGCAAGCGCTGCTGTTGCTGCTAAGAGACCAGCACTCGCAGCGCGAGTTTAACGCGTCTCAATTAAACAGAGTACGAATCGTCGACACGATTTTAACTATATGCAAGGTAAATTAATACGACCTAACGCGGATTGAATGGCTTGAGATCTGAGATGTACATATAGCGCAAGCATGTCGTTTGTCATCGTAGGAGCATTTCCTGTACGAAGAGCTAGGTGCTGTTCTGGATTCGTCGACGGGCACAGCCGTGGTCGAGCTGATAAGAGCGCTCATGGGAGCTCCGCCAGAGTTTGCTCACCTAGTGGCCATTACCGATTATCTGGTACTCGTTCATCAGGCATCGGAAACCTACATCACTCACTCGGCTCACAATATATATTTCCTATTACCATCCCTTGGAGAGAAGAAACCCGTGAAAATCAACACCATGGTGACTACTAGTTCTTCGGAAGAGTCTATAGAAACTTTAGAGAACAGCAAACTGAGCAAAGGATTAACGAACGCACAGGTTAGTACCTGCACAGTTGAATTACACTCGCACGATAAACGATATTGAATTCTCGCTACTCTCGTAGATTCAGAAAAATAAAATGCCAAAGAGGAAAGAACGTCGGAATGGTCCTCCTCAAGATACCAGCGCCGGAGAAGATTCCGGAATCGCAGCTAGCGATGGATCGAATCCTCTCAGCAATGTAAGCACGAAATAAATTTTTACTCTCTGGATGAACGATATACCTTCACGTTGCAATCCTCAATCAGGAGAAACAATCCACGTGGACTGACGAAAGAAGAGCCTGCCAAGGCCTAGTTTGCGAAGGTCTGTTATTACTGCTTCGGGATGCAGTCAGAGTTTTACCTGACAGCCAAGTTGGCTTGATGCTGAAGCACGTCTTGAGGGCTGAACTGCTGCTGGTATTAGCCAACAATCCCGACGCCAGAGTTCGTACAGCGTTAATTAAGGTATTATAATATCCACACCAGAAGATGACATTTCATTGCAGGCCACGTATTACAACAATCGCTGTTTCGCAGGTGGTGCAAACGTATTTACAACGCGCTAGCGACGAAGAGATCAATAAGTTCATAAAGCAAAGATACTTCATGCATTTAGCGAACCAAATAGCCTTGTACCCTGGCAGTGAGCCGCTTGTGGTCGCCTTAGAAAATCTAGCTTTGAGGGGACCAACACTCGCCGCTATGCCGCCACTAATGGCGATGATTGCAAAAGCAGCAGCTACTGAACCGAACGTAGCTAGGCCCGTGGTATCGTTCATCACCGACATAATCGCAAAGGTAGGCTGATACCGATTAAGCACTGTCCAGAGAGTGAGACGAACAAGGTGAAAAGAAGCTTCTATTTCAGAATCCCAGCGCTCTGAGGATGCTTCTGGAGCAAGGGCTGGTCGAATCGCTGGTTCAAGCATTAGTCGGAGGAGCTCACAAGGGTAGCTCTACGTCCCTCTATCGAGACATCCACGTGCTACTCGTGGCTATTGCTACGAAACTCTTGGAACTACCTGGCAACCATCAGATGCAAGCCGTTCTAGACTTACACTTGATACTGAATCACATGGAACTGAAAGAAAAGTCTCACTGCACCAAGAACAGAGGTTGCGCGTCGACCGTAAGGGACGCGCAAATCGCGCTCTTTGATGGAGAACTGGATGTGCTGACGGCGAAGGTCTCGAGTCAGTCGGGTTTCAGGCTGCGCAGCACAGCGTCCTATCTTGCTTCAGCGGCTCATATAACTTCAGGTAACGATTGTTATAGCTGTGCGACGTTAAAAAGAGAACAGTTGCTTCACGATTTCGTACGTTTCAGTTTTCACAACATCCAGTGATCAAAGCGATCCTGGATCTCGATCGTCCAGTTTCACAAGCTTGCACGCGCCAACAGTCGCGAGTTCGCGCGAGCCGGGCAAAGGGGAGTTACTCGATCGATTTCGCATTATCCTATCGCGTGCCGTTGAGTTCATAACGGCCGCGGACGAGTCACCGTCCGGCAACGAGTTGCAACTGACCAAAAGACTGTTCTCGATTCTTTTGCACGGCCTTTGCAATCCTCTGGAGAAGAGGAATCAACGGAGCAGCGGGTGGTCGAACAGACACGCTCTGAGGAAGTACACAGCCAAGATAATGGTGTGGCTGCTGGGACCACATCAGAGCAACAACACCAGGATCTTTGCCGTTAGATCCCTGATGGAGGAACCAAAAGCCCGTGACATATTATCTTCCCTTCTGGAGGTGCATCCGCAGGTGGAGCAAAAGTTCACTGTGTTCTTCTGGGATCTGTTACAAAGACGAGACGAGATGCCCAGCGCCGACGCGAGGATCTGCGCCGAGCTGAGGGAAGCACTGAGCATATGGGACTTGGCGAAGGGCATAGAACAAGCCAGCCCTGGGATGTGGAACGAGGAGCTGGCGTTGCTGAGGCGCGAACTGATGAGAGACCGTGACATATGGATCGACACTAATCTTCCAGCTATTCAACGGATTGGCAACAGATACGACGTGCTCGCTAAGCAGCTGGCGGAGAGCGCCATGACTATAACGCGTATGGTTGTGGAGGAGCAGAACCAAGAACGTAAAGTATTAATGGAAAGACTGAAGCATTCGAGGGCGATGGAGGCTCAGGCAGTGGCTAAGTGGAGAGACTTGGCTCGACGTTTGACGCACGAAAGAGCTGCCTGGCATTTCCCCAACAGTTATCCGGGAAGTTGGGAGCTGGACCCAACGGAAGGGCCTGCTAGAGTCAGAACGCGATTGCAGCGGTGCCATTTGAACATCGACAGAAGGTTCTTCATGTCTGAGCACCAGGATAAGCTAGAAGCAGCGGAAATCGAAGCGCCACTGTCTTATTTATTCATTTCGGTTCGGCAAGATGCAAGCGCAACGGCGTTAATCGAACGGCTGCACACCACTGAAAGGATACGCAAAATGTCACAAGCTAAAGTAGTCACGCCCAGAGCTGAACTAGCCGGGGAGGTTCTTATCGGCGAAACCTGCCTGTATTTTGTGCCTGATAATCCTGATGTGCCATTACACACGGATATAGCTTTAGGTGGCTTGGATTTAGCTATGGTGGGTGGAACGGCCTGGCGCCTCGAAGATATTCGAGAGCTGCACAGAAGGAGATACCAGCTGCAAGAAAGAGCCATCGAGATATTCTTAATCACGGGCAGAACTTATTTACTGGCATTCAATTCGTCCAAGGAGCGAGACGAATTCGTAACGGAGTTGTCTGCCTGCAATTTGCCGAGACGAGTACCTGGCGATGACTTGAGCGAAGCTATCACCCTATGGCGAAGCGGAGCTTTAACGAATTGGGAATACATCACTTGCTTAAACAAGTTGGCTGGTCGTTCGTACAATGACCTGATGCAGTATCCCGTGTTCCCCTTCGTTTTAGCGGACTACACTAACGAGAAGATCGATTTGAACAATCCAAAAATCTATAGGTATGTACAGAGAGAGATGTGTATGAAAGATACCGTGTAGAAACATTGTAAAGTAAAAATTTTGTGTAGGAACTTCAAACGTCCCATGGCTGTGCAGGATAAAAAGAACGAACAGCACTACGTAAACAATTACAACGTAAGCGATTTGATGAAGAGATTTTCTAACGAATTCGTTGCCTGATTATCGTATCTATTATTCTTTCTAGTATTTGAAGCAAGCTTTATCGGAAGGACTAAACCTAATTGCACTGAATCAAGAACCGTTTCACTATGGCTCGCATTACAGCAACTCTGGAACGGTACTTCATTTTTTAGTGCGATTACCACCGTTTACCAGCATGTTCCTGTGTTACCAAGGTAAATGAAACCTCTGATTTACGTTAAACGTGTCAAGGCTTTGTTCCAATTCAATCTACTTTCGTTGTTAAAGATGACAACTTTGATATTCCCGATCGAACGTTTCATGCCCTCGCCACTACATGGAGATTAACTAGTTGCGATTCAACGACAGACGTGAAAGAATTAATCCCAGAATTCTTCTATCTGCCCGAGTTTTTACTGAACTCTGAAGGTAATTTACCCTATTCCATTTCGAGTCTGGATAGGATTCTTTACGAGTCGATATCTAAGTGGAGGATTTCTCTGAACAGGATTTAATTTCGGCGTTCGACAAAACGGCTATCGCGTGGGAGACGTTGAATTACCAAAGTGGTGTGGCGGTGATGCGCGACTTTTTATTCTCGCTCACAGAGCAGCCCTAGAAGCAGATCTCGTCAGAGAGGTTTTACCGTATTGGATCGACCTAGTCTTTGGATTCAGACAAACGGGAAGACCAGCAGTGGAAGCTATTAACGTATTCCACCCGGCGGTATGTTGGAAACTACATTCCCGCGATTTTATTTCAAAATTTCACGTATTTGTGTTTCTAGACCTACTATGGATTCAATGTAGAGCAAATAGCCGACCCTCTGGAGCGTCGAGCGTGGGAAACGATGGTGCGAACTTACGGTCAGACACCAGCGCAATTATTCAGAGCTGCTCACCCATTGCCAATCCAAAATGTCGGGAACGCGGCGGTGTATAACCCGTTACCCCAAGTTATCGAGGGCGTGGATGGTAAGTTGCAATTTTTAATCACCCTCTTTGTCTTATCAACTCTGAATATTAAAACCAAGCTGTACTCTACGCGCCTATAGGCATAAAATGGGGAAACTACGTGGGTGCACCCGGAAACGAGCCAGTCTTGTGTTGGAAGCATAAACACAGAGCACCATTAGCATGCTTAGTTCCCTTAATGACTGGCGATGTCTTTGGACTGCCTAGTTACACCACTCTTCTGCTTGGTTACACGAAAGAGAAGGGTACGTTTTACTAAGCTCTAACACTAAACATTCTACGCTCACTTATATTTATAGAGGCATGTTGCGTAATGCTTTCAGGTGCGAGTATGTTGAGCGGAACGTCTGTATTAGGGGCTGCTCTAGTGTCATGGGGCGGTACAGATGGAATTACAAGACTGAAATGTAAAAAGGAACAGCCACCGAGACCATTGATTAAGTCTTCAGGCCTCGACCCAGTAAGCAAAGAGGAATTTCAAAGTATTTTCTCAATATTCCGGGATCTGTGTAACGTAAGTTTTTCTGTGCTTTCAGATTACTATTTTAGGATCTGCTCCCGATTGCGGGCAACTTTGGGCTGGCCACTTATCCGGCAGAATCACAGTCCATGCGTATACCGTTGCGCCAAGCAAAATCGACTTTAGTTCAGCGCCAGCATCGGTGCTTCTAGCTCACAGGAGCACAGTAACGACGATATCTCTGTCGCGAGCATTCAGCATAGCTGTTACGGGCGATGCAAGTGGCGTTATCGTTATCTGGGACTTGAATAGGTGAATACGCTCGTGAAGATAGAATTAAGCATTCGAACTCTACATCGAAATAATTCGTTATCTTTTGATTCCAGTTTAACGTACGTGAGATCGATATCCTGCGACGAGAGCTATCCTATTCGTTTACTGGCGATTAGCGAGACACTCGGAGATATTGCTGTTACTTATGAAACCACGAAGTCGGTGGAGAACGCGTCTTCCAGTCAGTCTGAACTGAAAGTATTTACAATAAACGCGAGAGCAGTTGGATCCGTTCTATCCCGAAGAAAGATAACAGCCCTTTGCTATAGTAACGCGCCAGAAGGAGTTTCCGTAAACGTTATAGCGACGGGACTGGACAACGGGGTCATCAGACTATGGAACAGCTGGGATTTAAGATTAGTTAGAGAAATTGTAAATGACACAAAAGGTTGCGGGGCAGTAATCGCGATGGCATGGGCATTAGATCAGCATCATTTTTACGCGGTAACGGAAGATTTTACGGTTCTTATATGGGAAGGATCTAAACGTTTGAGCAACGGTACACCAAAATTTGTTAACTTAACATCCCTCTAATGTAAATAAGCGAGGTAGAAATGCCTTTTCGATACATCGACTAGATTAATAATTTCATTATAAATGTCACTAAATATTCATTTTTATTTTATCGATAGGCATTCTGAAGAGCATTTGGAGTTTGCATGCTCATAACATCCAAGTCATTTCGAATATATTTCAGTTGAGACTCTAAAAACAATAACCCTATACCGCATTCGCATATTTTTAAACGGAAACCGAGCAACACGTTCAAGTATTATTTTACGGAAATTCTCATCGCAACGATTTTTGTTATTTCTTTTATACCCTTGTTGTATTAAAGTATACAGTGCACCTATACAGGAAGTACACTTTTTGTTATTAATATATGTACGAACATGATAATAGTATATTGAATATACGCTTACGTTAAACTACTACTCTCGTCAGTTCTTTACATTTACGTCGCAAGAAATGTTTGAGGCAGCCATAAATCATAATAAAAGGAAAAGTAGCAGCTGCTCGACTTACCTCAAATGACGTTCAAGCAATCTTCGATGATCTCGAACATGGGGTAGTACTTTCCCGTTCTCCTTGCAATCTGTTCTGCGGTATCTCCACTGGAGTTGACCAGCAGTGGCTTTGTGTCTTGATGTAGGAGGAGGAGCTGCAAGGCGGGAGAATTATGAGAACTCGCGGACACTAAATGCAATGGTGTCTGGTCGCCCTTGCTCCTGGCATTTACGTCCGCTCCATTTGCAATTAGGACCGCGGCGCACTCGACGTTGTTCCAGCAGCACGCAGAGTGCAGTGGTTGCCATTCGTCCATGGTCTTGGCGTTTATCTTTGCGCCTGCTTGGAGCAGATACTGTATACGGAACATCGGTGTAGTTAAGAGTAATTCATTGACGAGAAAATTCTAAATTACGAGGAGAAAGTGGTTGTACCTCGACAACTTCCACGTGATTGCCATAACACGCTCTGTGCAGTGGAGTGTAGCCATCTTTATCCGTGCATTCCAGCAGACGCGGATCTTTTGCCGCTAACTTTTTAACTTTATCTACATTACCATTCTCAGCTGCGGTCAGGATTTCCTTCTCGTCAGGCTCTATAAGAGGAATAAACATTTCGTTTAATTAGTTGTCATTAGGAGCAGATGGTACGTCTGTGTGGAATCACGACTCCTAACCTTTCGCGTTGCGATCGGCTTCTACTCCGTCATCGTCGTCTTCCCAAGCGCTTACTTGCATACGCTCAGTCCGCGGTGTGTTTAACATTTTATCGCGGATCGCCTCCAAGTCTGTTAATTGATCATCCTCTTCCGATGACGACATTTTCACTTCGCGATAGATGAAACGAACGACTCGTAAACATTAAATTATCGCGCCCGTTCTGAGAATATTCTTCGCGCGGTATTCGTGTCCATCTGGTGGCAATCAGGGGAACCCTACCTGGCGGCAGAATTTAAATTCCATTACCACCGTTCAGACATGAAAATCATTTCCTGGTTTCGATTGTTTTTAAACACATGCGATTTATTTAAATGATCCGTTGACGTTTCATTGCTGCGATAAAATACGCGGGGGAAAGTATGGAGAATCTGAAACTGTTAGAAACTCTGGATATCCTTGGTTATGCTGGCGTTTGCGTGGGAACAGAGAACTCGCAGCTGTTGCAAAATTCCCTGATAATATTGCAACAGGAGAATCATTTTCAAAAGTGTTATTACTGGGGCAAGATCTACGGAGTTGCGAACGACTATCATATCGCGTACGGTTACGTAAAAGATTGCATGGATGGTCAAGTTTATTACTATAGGTAAGAATATTTGTGCCAATGATTCTCAACCTCTAGTCCCCAGGATAAAATTGAGAAACCCTGTCCTACGCCATGAAAAATTACAGTAGAACGTATTTTATTTTTTGATTAGCACGGACGGTCTGAATTGGTTGTTACTACCGAAGGCTAATAAATGTGCTCGATTCTTAACGCCCCTTGCAATCAATAAATTCGAGGGTGATCCTTCGTTAGTTACTAACGTCTACACCGTGAATCCCCCGTTTCCGCCAAACGAAGACCCAAAGAAATATTATGATGTGAGATGAATAGAATTCTAAAGATATGTTTTTAAGTATGGAAGAAGAATATTCAGAAGTTTCGTGTGTGCTAGGGCCCCATACCTAAAGAATTAAAAGAAGAAGACAGACTCGCGGCCACTGTGGAATTAATTATCGGAGACGCCGCAGTGATTCCCCGTGGCGCTTGGTTCAAGTGTCCCGACGGCGACGTCGTCGAGAATCTTAGTTTCGAAGGGCTCACTGCTGCCGAGGCCCCTTATTTGAAATCATATTTACGCGCGCGTCCTCCTCATCAAAAGTGGAATACTAATTTACTGACCAGGCCTGACTACAATTACGCGCTGGACTTTTTAGACACGATCGATCTGGACGTCCCAGAAGGTATTGGAATTGCCCGAGAATGCTCTAAACTTTATATACGAACAATTGGATCTTCCGTACAGGATGTTGGAGCCTGCAGTTTCTACATGGCAAGCGAATGGTAATTCTACACAGTCTGTATTGGCCTGGTATGATATTTTATCATAAATTAAATACCCCTCATTACGGGCACCTTTACTTCGGACATGGGAAAAAGAACATGGACGTAGTTTTCATGGTGTAGTTACAAATGTCGCAATAAAAAGTTAAAGAAATCATGTGTGCGTGCATTTATCTCGATACGCATAAGATGAAATATTATCTGCTCCGCGTTTCAATTATCTACATTCTTCGAAACGGTATTAAGGCATTCGATCGAGTTCGTTAGATTCCTTTTTGTTTTCTATGACAACCAAACATTTGCCACAGCGTTAAATTTCACATTTTTCCCCGCGTATCTTGCGGTATGTTGAGACCTATCGTTCATTAAGTTTACAAGTAGCAACGACACTGCACATGGCTTAAGTTGAGAGGCTGATTGTTGTTAAAAATTTCAAGCATCTCGAAAAGTGACGCGTAAGTCGTTAACGTAAGGTTATGAGCGGCCCTATGCTTCAATTCTACGAAATTTAAAATCGTGCGTCCTCCCAAACCTTTGTTATTATTAAATAATCCTTTCGAACGAATGGGCACGAATGTTCGAATTAATTTTTAATCATCTTTATGTTTCATGCGGATTGAGAATTACAATAGGAGCTTGTTCGCGGCCTTTGTGAACGGGCTTTGTGGATATATTAGTTAAGGTCCAGTCCCACGAGATGGCAGCAATGTTTCCCTGGAGGACGACGCTTTTGAACGCACAAGCGCAGTGACCGGCGTACTCGAGTGAAGTGTTGTTGCAAGTGCTTGGGATCCGTATTCCGACGCATTTTCCCCAGGATATATTCTCGTCAGCGGTGAGTAAAAGCATCTCCACCTATTTCAACGATCTTTACCCGCTGTTCAGCGAGCTATCGGCTGTCGATTAGGTTTACTTTGTCCATTAAACGGAAAGTTTGGTAACGGCGTGTCGCCGGGTGACGCCGGCTCTACGAAAACGTATTTCGTAGCACGTGGATCCTAGCGGTCTCTGGGCGAATCAGCTTTACGATTCACGTTCCTCTCGCTTCTTTCGAAACTAATATCCCCGTGGGTTCTGAAAATTTTTCGCGGCGACGCTCGTTCACGACGCGACGCCTACCGTCCCCATGCATGGGATTTTTTCCTCGTTGACAGACAGGCGGCGTCAAGTTTACGCTGGCGTCTGCACGAATTGCGCGTCATCTGACGTTACCAAATGTTTCGTGTTCCTGTTCCGACGTCGGATCCCGAAAGAATGCATATATACGACCGGCGTAAATGACTTTCCAAGATGGTTGGTAAACCGAATCTCCGGACTTTTCCGCGACAATCGTGCATCGACTCGCGTGAGTCACTCGTTCTCTGGCGTTATGGAATCATTGCAATTGTAATACACGCTGCATCGGGAAGCAAATATTCTTTCCAAAATACGGCGCACCGTCACGAGCGTAAACACGCGCGGTACTTATCGCGGCTTAAACCCATATTTTTATTTCGTATTATTTATACGACGCGAAGATGCTCGCTTCAAGGTTAGCTAGGTCGAAGTGAGTTACGCTGATCCGTCGTTCGCTGGAGAGAAACAGATTGTCTTGTTTTTCGTGTAGGGATCGGAGGGTCTCGCATCAGAATAAATTTGCCGATTCTTGTCCCGTATTCATCGTGCAATAATCAGTTCCTCCCAATTAGGAATCGTAAAATCGTTGACAGATGGTCGCCGTTTTCGGGACTCGGAAACCTGCAAGGGGAGCCCCGTACCCCGCCCCCTTCTCTCAGTTCGCGGTGTCAACACGAGGGGGCGTTTGTTTCTCTTTTCGTTCTTTCATCGAATTAAATATCCGTGGATTCGCGGTAGATACCGGGTGCCGCGAATTAGAAGCCGTTGGCGTAGCATTTACGCGGACCTAATAGACCGTGAAGTTGCTGGGGGGCAACATATGTAAGCTGCTCGCGGTGCTGGCTAGACGGAAAATCTCTATTATTAATCCTTTCGTTCCGAAGATCGCGCATCTCGTCTCCCCCCGTGGTTGGGATCTCTGAAGAAGCATGGGGGGGGGGGAGGGAGATGGATACTCTTGTTTTACCATTTTCGATTCTCGGTCCCTGCGGTTTTGAAAGTGTCTGCCTCTGTTCCCTCGAATCGTGGTGTACGCGTACGTGTGCGTGCGCCCCCTCTCCTCCCTGCCAATTCTGATACCGAGATTTATTTTCGTGCGACGAAGAAATCAATGACGGAGCCGATAACCTCTCTCTTTCTCTCTTCCCTCCTTCGCCACGTCGAGGGGATAGGAAAGCCTGCGGCTCTCTTTTTATCTGATTCATATGCACGGCCTTACATGTGCAATCGTGTAGTCAATTCCAAGCACGGACCGCGAGTTCCGGTTCCTATTCAAGTGGTATCCTACGTATCCCCCGGTCTGCGTCTTCTTTCTCCTCTTCGTCTTCCTCCTCGATCACTTCGAGCATCGGCCAACCAGGATGTAGCACGCTGTCCCGTGTCTTCACTTCGGAATAGGAAGTTATTCTGATTCGTTAAAAGCAGCATGCGGATCGAAGTAGAAATTTGAACGTGCACGCCTGACGTAGATTACGAGGTAAAACGTCCTACCTCGAACCGCCGGGCTCTAAGATTCTCTCTTTATTTCCCGTTTCTTTCGTTTCGCGCGGATTCCCCGCCCCTTGGCGTACAATGTATCGAACGCCGGTTATCGACCCCTCCCGATACGCTTTGCCGCTCTTTTTTCACTGCTCGACAACGGATCGCGGCGAAATCTTTTAACGGGACTTAGAGTAAACCGTAAAAACCGCGTGGAAACGTCACGGCATTGACTTTCTTTGTTCCGCTAGCGTGAACCCCGTTCCCGTGGTTCCGTAGCCTCCACAGCTGGCTGCGAGGAGACGCGAACCACGAGGCCCGATGGGGCCTCCTTCTTACTCCCACTTCTCCACGCCTCCGCGCAATTTGTTGCACACGCTCGGTAAATTTGTTCTAAAGTTAACGCGTTCGCCAGCCGAGCAGCGCAATTAAGAACCAGATACGTGTCAAACACGGCTCTCGAATGACTCATTACGTAGCCAGTTAAGCGAGCCGCCTTCTTTTATACCGGTCCCCGTACGATCGTATTATCGATCGCGAAACGATCGTATCTCGGCCAGTAATTCTCAACCATTGTTGCCCTAGCGAACACCATTCGATTCCTATTACCCGTGCTCCTTGCCCGTTAACGTCGTTACTCGGTGAAACTGTTGAGCCGTCCTTTCGTTTAAACGCTTCGTAGTCGCGTCTAGCTACCGCCCCTTCTTCCCCGGATTATCCGCGCCCGTGGCAGACACATATATCGCAGTTTTCTGCAGACCGAGCGAGACAGTGGTTCTCACGGGGCCCGGTGCCAGCAATTAGGTCGAATGGAAAGCGCGATGAAGGGCCGTATAATGCGTGAGAACCGCCTGTTTAAGGCGCGAGAACTGGTTCTGGTCTGATCGCGGGCATCTTCTTCCCAAGGCCCTCTTCTCGATGTTAAACACGGCGGAGATGTTACGAGCTCCTTGGACTGCCTGAAATTAAACGTCGGGGACAAGGAGCCCCGGGGACCGCCTTTTCTCCAACCCCCCGATCCCCCTCCTCTCCCGCTCGTTCGAAATGTGTGCCCTTCTTCCTCCTCCGTCCAGGTCTCCTCCACTCCCGCGTCCCTTCTTTTTCTCCATTTGCTCTGTTTCTTCGCAGTCTTCTTCCTTCTTCTCCTTCTCCGGGGCTGCCTACCTGGCGAACGTTACGAAACGTTTTAGATTCGAGCTGGAATTTCATCGAATGGGAGAAAAAAGGAGATCGGGCCGCGCGCAATGCTGCTTGTCGACGAGCGACTTGGCCCAACGGGCTGCTCCTCGGCTTCCTTTTCTCGGATTTTCCTCCGGTCACGGTCGTTAGTTTCGCAGAATTTCTATGGAAATCACGCGCGCGAGGCGGTGTTCGGTGGACGCCTCGGCGATACCGCGATTCGCACGGGTAATTGGTCGAACGTTCGAGGTCGGTGAGGATTTTCTAAAGGTGGAGGGCGAAAAGGCCGAGGAGAGGAGGCCAGGCCTGGTGTCTATCGGTCGGGCATCACGTGCACGGGGAGTGATTCTCTTCCATGCCGTGGCTCCGTTGTCAAGTGGACAATATCTTCTCGTGTTACAACAATGTTACCGTTGCCGAACAAAACGACGCGCTCCGATGTTTCTCCTGCTTGCGTGTCTCCATCGTGTTCGCCCAAGTATGTACTCCGGCCTCCTGTGCTGTTCAAGCCCAGATATCGCGGCCGTTATAATTTATATCGCGTCGCTCGTATCGCATCATCGAATATCTTCCTTCTGCCGCTGTATCGCGCGTAGGAGGGAAGCGTAGAGAACGTATCTGTGGAAAGTACGTGGTTCAAAGTTCCATCAGCAATTTGAGAATGATTCCTCAGTTCCCCTCGATATCTCATTGAAACTCGTCCCAGGCCACATTTAATCCACCCAACGCCCGTTATGGGAATCCCTTGGTCGCCTCCGTCGTTCCGCAGGAAACGTCCAGCAGATATCCGATCGCGGCGTGGCCTTAATGGATCATAGGGTCGAAGAGGAGCGCATTGATTTACGGTTACGATGCATCCGTGTAACCCGTGTATGACATCCGTTACTATCGCCGCTCGAAGGCTCGATCGAGACGCCCAAGACTAGATCGCGTCGATTGCTCTCGACGAGTTTGCGTTTTCGTACATCGCCGAGCACCTCAGGAAGTTCCTTCGTACCCAGTCATCCGTGGTTTTCACGATCGTTGTGCTTCATTGTCGATCGTACAATGTTGTGAAGGCAGCCGTGGCTTCTTGAAACAACTCCTTCGAAAGCATGACAGCCGTTACAATGTAGGTACAATGTATAATGTATAGGATTCTCTGGTCGTGAATGATTCGTTTCACCGTGACACGTTCCACGGGCCTGACAGCCACGATGATTTCACTTCGCCGTCTATTCTACTCGGATGGTCCGTTCCTCGAGCGGAATAGAGAGAGCTATCCGTTCGATACGCGCCGGTCGACCTTTCTTCGAGGAAGAATATTCGCTCGGGGAGATTTTTCGGCTGGATCGGACACGTAGATTAGTATAGTTGCACGTGGGTCGCGAGCGCGCCTTTATTCTTTGCGAGCTTGGAGCCGGGGATAGAGACTATAGGCGGACGACTGTATACACGAGGGCTTACGGTGGCTGTAAGAACGAGAGAGCTCGAGGGGCGATGTGGCGATGGGGAAAGGGGAGTATGGGGGTTATGGGGGCACGTTCACACAAAACGGCCACCATAGGCACTGGCAGCTGTTCACCATCCGTGCCCTACTCTCCACGCTGCTCTCTCCCCCGCATTCTTAGCTCGGCTTAGCCTCGCCCTTCCTCCGCTCCCCTTCTTCCCATTCTGCCATTCCTCGGTCCCGATCCTACAAAAGTCTGTAGCTTCTGTGCTCCTCCACTCCTCTTTCTCGTTTCTTTCCGCGACTCCTCCGCGCGGCCAGGGATCCCGACGGATATTCACCAGCGACGAGACTTACCTCCGACGTCGAAGGGGTTGTCTGCGCCGTCAACCATTTCCACTCATCCTCCCACTTTTACGAGTCTCGAAACGCACTCGCGGGGGCGAACCGTGTGTCCGTTGAAACGACGCGAACACGCGGTGGAATAGGGCGGAGGGTGGCCACGTTTATTACGCAATTCCAGGCACGTGGTCCAAGTGTATCGCCGCTGCTCGTGTTTACCTGACCGGGCATAAATCTGGCCCCAGGGCCTTTGGGCCCTGGCGAGACAGACCTACGGTTGCCAACCTTCTTTAGGGAAAATATAGTACTTTACGGCCAAATGTAATAAAAAATACCTGTAGGACTTTTCAGAGGAAAGTGGTACACAATAAAACTACATTAAAATAACATCTTATTTTTTAAATATGTATATTCCGGTGCATTTTGCATTATTAGTTAATTTATTGTGTTTAACAAATATGTCAAAGGTTTGACTGCACTGAAAGTCCAAATTAACATATGAGGAGCTCATCTTTTATGAGAGATAAACTAGCTCTGTACCTCTCTTCCCGCTACTTCATATTCATTATAGAAAGACTCCTCTCTGTGAAAGTATAAATTTGCAAATTGAAGATTTGATGTTGCTATGGAATAAAAAATATCTTTTTCTAACAGTATAGTATAGTACACCAGACAAAAAATTTAAATAGAAATTAAAACCCACTTCAAAGAAATAAAAACATGCACTGAAAAGTAAAAAATAATTTTTTTCCTTATTTAATCTATGACTCTCAATTTTTTTATGTCGACGTCTTATGATTTGCATTGTGTATAAATCTGGCATCGATTTAAAAAATGTAGAGTCATAGATTAAATAAGGAAAATATTTATTCTTTACTTTTCAGTGCATTTTTTTATTTCTTTGAACTTGGTTTTTATTTTTTTTTAAATTTTTTATTTTTTAACTTCTAGTTATTTAAGTCGTATAACTACATTTATTTTAAAAAATATGGGCAAGCCTGCAAAAGGAGTTGCTCGTAAAAGAAAGAACTGTTTGTTGGAAATAGAAGATTCCAATAATAATGAAACAGATTTCTTATTTTTGGTGCAACTTCGAAACTACTTAACCGATTGTGATAATTCTTTCTCCATGATCTAAGTTGATTCTTTTTGAAGTCGATTAAAAATATAGTATAATACTGTGTATTATAGTACGGTTGGCAACCCTAGACGAACCACTCGTGTATTCCGATGTTTCTCGCAATGGTTCCCTTCGCTGTGACCCTAAAACCGAAATTCCTCTGCGAATACTCCCTGAAGTTGTAGGGTGTATCCTAAAATCGATCAATGATACGTAACAGATGAACGTCGACAAAGTTACCCGTATTGTACATATAAAAATATCATTTTTATCATTGTGCATTTCACGTACGCTAAGCCAGAGCATTCACTCGGGGCACAATGGGCGTCCTTTGCGATGCAGCGAGCAGAATCGATAATCAGACTCGTTATACTGCCCGAAAGTACATATTTCTCCTTCCTCTTGCACGCTCCTGGCTATCCTTCCCTTGCAGAGAAGCGGTTCCAGTATTTTCGCGTATTGTGAAGTGCATTTCACCCCCGCTGCACTCGCCCCCTCCATTCATCTCCGCATTCTGGCTTCGTGAACCGTAACACGCGAAATATTCCGACGAACGTGCAGCGAAGTTCGCGTTCCTTGCGAGAGAATCGTGGTCGTCGTTGTCGTCGTTGTTGGCCGAGTAATATTGCTGTTTGCTTGGTCGAGAGAGACGGAGTGAGGGAGAGAGAGAGAGAGAGAGAAAGAGAGAGAGAGAAAGAGAGAGAGAGAGAGAGAGAGAGAGAGAGAGAGAGAGAGAGAGAGAGAGAGAGAGAGAGACAAAGGGGCCAGAGTGTGGGTGTGCAAGCAAGCAGCGTCTGTGCGCGCGTGCTCGACGGTTGAAAAGCCGCCTTGAAGAGCCAACACAGTAGCTACATAATGGATTAAGCCACGTCCCCGTTGACGAGCCACGAGTCGACAGGAAAATCCGCGATAATGTGGTTACGAGGACCTTTTTCCCTCGTCCCGTGCGCCCCCTTTTCATTCCGGCATATCAGCGAAGGAGGTAAAAAGCCTGGAAGGGAGAAAAATGTCTCGGTACCGCTGCTCGCTAGGGAGAATATCTGGCAAGTGCCCCGGACGTTCTGACTCCTTGATTATCCTGTCGCAGCTCGTTAAGATGCTACTTCCCTTTAACGACGACGCTCTGCGGCGCGTGTGCTGGATCGAGATCAGTCCGATTCCACGTGGAAATTCGTTCGCCCTCTTACCATAATTGCGTCGGGCGAATTGGGCGTGTTTGAAGCATCCGAAACGAGTCGGTTGGAAATGGCGAAAATGAGCTTCGGTCGTAAAAATGTTTACGCAGCCAGAAATACCGAGGGCGCGACTCGTCTCGAGCGTTTTCGTCCTCGAATGTGGCAAGGTTCGAGGGGAACAGGGGGACCCTCGATCGTCGCGGTAGCTCGCGATCGATCCTTTTAATTCGATCTCCGAATAACCGCCGAAGATCGTCGCTCGCGATTGAACGTCGCTTTCGCCGAACGAAAGAGCCGGCTGCGGAGCGACTCGCAGCCTCACTCGGCCGGACCCCTCCAAGCTTCTAATTAATTGCAGTTAATTACGTTAATTGGTCCAACTAATGCGATCGCACCGCCGCGCAGCCACGCATTCCTCGTCTTACTTCGTCACTTCTTACTACTTGTCGCCGCATAGACACTTCTTGCGCACGTGTCAGCATGTAGATTTTCATTGCAACGTTCGCCGAGGGTGTCGAGTACGTGGGGTGGGTTTCCGATGTCGTTTCGCTCTGGTGCTACGTAGTACCATTACGAGAAAAGTGTAGTTGCAGCTTCGAATTTCACGGATCGAGCACGGTGGGGGGTTGCGGGCGAGCAGAGTCCTTCGGAAAAGCCCCGACTACTTCCCCGGATCCCTTATTTGTTTTCCACGGTCACGCTCGAGCGACACGTGTTCCTCTATTATTCTGTTACCGCGGCTCGGATGGCAGAACCGGATACCCCCCTCGCCGAAAGCATCCCGAAGGCAATGGGAACGAATCGGCGCGGCGGACGGGACGTTTTCGCGTGTCAATGGCTATCTGATAATTGGAGGAGCCAATAATGGCGGTGCCTGGCTGCATAAATGTCGGTTCTCGTGTTGCATCCCTTCGGCCTTCCAACCCGATGGCCGTCCTCGTGACTGGCACTTTTTCCAGCCCGTTATAAATCATTTCGCGCACGGTCCTGTTCAATTACTTTCCTCCTCGATCTCGCCGCCATTCCACTTTCTTCCTCCTCCTCGCCCCCCTCCCGTCCCTGCCGACTTTTCAAACGCGTCCGTTCCACTCGATTCGCGTGATTAATTCACTCAGTAGGGGGACTTTTTCGCGAGAGAACATTCCTCCCTTTGTCTAGACGCCCAGGCCCGATCTCGCTGATTATCCTGGATATTAATCCGAAGCCGCGACGAGCGAGTGTTGGTAGCGGATGGTCTGGCATGCGTTCCCTCGACGCGCATTCGTGGGCGCCGATGAAGAAACAAATACATACCTACCAGGCGCGCGAGCCTGCCGATTGCTCCGGCCGCGATCGACGAGAGAGCATCCCGTCGGCGCACAGCTGATGCACCATCCGCAGCTGTACAAATACGAGCGAGCGAATTCGGTAGCGCCCCGACTCGGCACGTGCATTCACCCCGATACGCTTTCCCAAGTGGCCCTCGGACGCGGCAATCCCGATCGTTTCCCCGCGATCTCCGATCGCATTGTGCCGCGATTACGCGCTAACGAGCCGGCACGTTAATCGGTGCCTCGGCACTTGGAGATACACCCACGCTAATCTAGTCGGCGCGCGCGTTATTTCCGCGCCGCGTCGTGGGACGTCGTCATTCATTTTTTCCAACCTTCTCTCGCGAATGAATAAATGACCGGCCGGTTAAACGCGAGTACAATGGCACGATTATGGCGCGATGCCTCCGTGCCTTTGTGGCCGCCTTAACTCGATCAGCTCTCGCCTCGCGGAACGTGTTAAGATTAGACTGCACGGGCGCAGCCGCACGTTTCTCTTTCGGGGTAACACGCCACCCTAAAATAGTCGCCGCACGGCGGAGGGCGTGCTCAAGGTGAAGGTTAAAGTTCCGCCTGTAGAGGGTGACGCGTTGACAGATCGAAGTCGTGCCAGGGTGCTCCGGCCGAACGATCAATCCCGCCTCCCTATCGCACCGAAACCCCGGCGCGTTTCAATCTCTGGGAATCGTACCCGAAATTTCTCCCGAGGATACGTCGCGCGAGGAAGCCAGCATCGAAGTCCCTTTGATGTCCCGGGCATGTGTTTGCGTTTGCTGTCGAAGCGTCGATTCACTTGGCGATCTCGGACGCTCCGCTCTATCCTAGTGGAAGCATCTTCGTCTCTCCCTTTACAGTATGTATATACAGCAGACAGAAATCTGCGGGTCTCACTTTCGCCCGTTGATTCTGTGATTTCAGCTTGGCGGGTGTCGCGCGAGGCTTCCTTTATCGCATCTTGTTCAGAGTTTACAAGGATGCTTTCTCTTCGGGCTTAGAATAATCCCATGCAAAGAGCGAGCGTGTTGATTTAGTCTCTAGGATGTGTAACTCGTCAAACACACACCGTCAATATTTACATTCTTTCCACGGATAGTGTCCTTCGAGTATTGTGTCGCGGCAGGCATACCGGGTGTCCCAGTTTAATCCACAAGTCGGCGTCACTTATGTTTGATCGGGGAGTGTGAGCGCAGGCAGGTCGAGTGCGGGGCAGAAATTGAAAAATCAGCGGGGACGGAGGTGTCAGGGACGTTGCAAGGTCGGCGTGTTGCAATTAAATCGTTGCATCTTTCGCTCTGCACGCTCGTTACCTCGCGAGCCGAAGCTTCGGACGTGCATCTCGAGGCAGAACGACGCAGCACGCACCCAGCGAAGGATAAAAAGTCGTTTCAGCGGTTGATCCTCTAATTATTCCATCCGACGCGACGTTCCTTCCCGCTTCGCACCGAGGAGGACTCCTCCCGTGCATCGCGGGCAAATTAAGCTCGAGCGTCCCGCGAAAGTGGGCCGAGCGCGAGGCGCGTCAGGCCTGACAAATTTTTAATGAAACGTTACGGCGGAGCGGTACCGCGGTCGTCCCGTTGCAACCGCCCGAGCGTCGTCGTCTCGCGGTGTACGCCGCGGCGGGCCTTAAAATAGTATGCACGCGCACGGTGTGCAGTCGCTGCCTCGAGGTTAAGGTTAAGGCTGTGCACGCGGTGCACCGTGGCCTGCAAGGGCACCGCGAAGACGAACGGGAGGGACGAATACAGATTTATTTAACTCCGCTCGGAACAAACTGCTAGCATGGTCGAGAACGAACGAGGCACGGAGCTCTCGCTTTCTTGTCAGCTCCTCTCACGGTGGAGAAAAATCGAGAAAAGGGGAAAGCTGGATCGAAACACTGAATATAAAAAAGGAGACTTGGGGAGTGGATGGAAGACAGAAAGACGGCAATGAAAATTGGCCGTCGCTCCCCCAAGTTCTGCGGGCGGATTTCCATTTCACGGCGGCTACGTTCGACTAGCTTCTGAGCCGGGATGGAAGCTAAATGGGACCAGGCTCCGATACATGTATCGAGGTTGTTCCGGTTTCGCTATGCTCGGTTGACTATGGGGTTCAGGGGAGACACGCCTAATGTGTATCCTCTGCGCTCGTAAACGCGCGGCGTTTAAAAACCCCGTGCTTTTTTTTATATCCCCTTCCCTCTCCTCCTCGACATTCTCGTATTTTAATCGCGAATGGCGGTCGCAACGTTTCGCGAGCGATTCGCCATTCCACCAGCGCTTAGTCTCTGGTTTCTCCCGCCGAAACGATAACGCTAGCTTATCGCGGCGGAGCGCCGTGCGCGAGGAGGACTCGCGTTCCAAAGGACACGGTCCGGGTATCTTCCCCCGATAAGCCTACATCGAATTCTATCGCTAGGAAAATTCGTCGGCCCGATCCGAGGGCATAGAGCGACGTTCGACGCCGTTCGGTCTCCGCTGGAGAACGCGGCGCGTGGTGTTTTTTCCCTGTCGAGTAATTCCTTCGCGGAGATACGAGGCAATGGACTGTTTCTTTGGCCTCCGTTGACCCACGTCGTTAAGATACGTCCGCGGAGGCGAAGGGAATGCCTCGAACGGGCAGAGTTCCCGTCGCGGAATCCGCACGCTCCCAGGCGGGTCCCGCGGCGAGCGATCCGCTCGACGGATCCCAAGGAACATCGAGCGCGTTGTCACGTTTGTCCATCATTCTCGGTGCAACTCGGGCCGAGGAATACCCGCGAGCATATCGGTCCCGCGCGTCTTCGGGGCTTCGAACGGCGGACGTTCTCCGCGGTTTTCGAGCGCGCTCGAAATGTCAGGGTAGCCGGCGCGGTGATTCGTAAATGTCGCGCGATCGCGGGATCGCTTTTTATCGCGCTCGGGCATGTCATCGCGGACCGATCTTGCCCCCAGCGTGGAGCAATCTTGGAATGGATCGGCTCGTTCGCCGACCCTGTACCGCGCCGCTATTCCAGAGTGACGACCGGATACGGATGATCGATAATCTCCGTCGTATCGCGCGTGAATAGACCGGCTGGCTAACAGAGGGGAACGTCTTGGCGCGGGGGTGTGCGACGGGGAGGAGATATCGTGCCGTTTTCTATGACGGCCGATCGAGCGAAGCATGGAGCGAGAGGAAGCTCGAAGAGCGGAGAGCAAAGGAGGCTGACAGAGCCGAGCGGCAGATCGGTTGGCGAGAAAACGGTAAACCGCCGGACGGGACCCGGCGAGCGTTTCTGTGTCGTACCTCGAGCGGAGATAGTCGCTCCTCCGAACCTTCTGGGCATAATGTCAGCCGCCGAGATT
The DNA here is from genome assembly GCA_944738655.2 of Andrena hattorfiana. NCBI lineage: Eukaryota > Metazoa > Arthropoda > Insecta > Hymenoptera > Andrenidae > Andrena > Andrena hattorfiana. The sequence continues at coordinate 2,841,938 of OX122894.2, forward strand.
GCATCGATCGCCGCTCGAGGATGAACCTTCAGCTTTGGGACTCGAGCGAATCTCCGATCTTCTGGCGACGCGGATATAACCCGCCCTCCTCTAGCAGTGTCCTTTTCGATCCACGCGTTCGAACGCTTATATCGTCCGTGGATCGAGGAAAGCCCGGGAATTTTCGTCGAGCTGCATGTCGTGAAATCGGTCATGGATGTTTTTGCCTAGTATCGTTTATTAAAAATACCAGCGTTGCGCAGCAGCGCGGATTCACGGCGAGCTCGAGATTTAAGGCAGCCGTTGGTTCCTACGCCCCTGCGCCGAGCTTTCCCCGGCTGCACTTTGCCAGATTAAACGCGCTGCAGCGGCTGCTAATGAATTTTAGATGCAAGGAGAGAGCGCGGCGCTGTCTGTCGCTATTGAAAATTGAATAACCTTGGAGATCGGCTAGATTGTATTAGTAAAGAGCCGCCCAAAGTCGCGAGGCCTCTCTGGGAATGAATTTCGTTGCTCGTTCTTGGATCTTCGAAGAAGAGGAAGAAGGAGCCTAGAGGCTGACCCACTCGGGCACCCTGCCGCACCGCGCACGGCCCTGGACCGTCCGAAGGATCGAGAAGGAGAGGCGAAAGGACGAGCAGAGGTCCTGGTAATTAAGGCGTTTCGACAAACGTACATCGCGGAAACCGGTTATCCCGGCATCGTGCCGCGTTTCGCTCGCGTATACCTGCCGCGCGGAGGTTGCTCGCAAGGTTGCTCGATTCGCCGGCCCTGACGGTCCTTCGGGCCGCAAATATGCGTAATCCCAAGCGTACGCGGTGCAAAAACCGCGATCACCAGGATATCCAAGTCGGGGCGGAGACATTGCGCCACGTGAATCAAGTGGAGTAGCGAAATTTATCGAAGCCTATAGGGCTTCTCTGAGTCGCCACATGCTTCCGCAGAGAAAATCCTCGAGAAAAGACTGCTGCTCGTCCGCTGAGCAGGAAGTATCGAATTAGCCCGCCATCTCCTCGCTGGAAGACAGCACGAAAGGATTAACCTCTAAACCAGAGCCTCTTCGAGTTTCTCCTGGTTAACCTCGTGCCAGCGGTAGGCTAAATCCGGGAGACGCGATCGGGCCGGAGAGTTGGTCGAGTCGCTATATTTCAGACTCTCTACGTAAAAATGCGTGAAACTGCAGACCAATTACTTCTTTAGAAGCCAAATAGTTGAACGAATAGCGTCATTTCGCTTCCTTCTGTGTTTTTCTGGATTTATAGGCTTTAAAAGGTAAATTGAGGTTACATTTAACCGTTTTTGTCAAACAGCGGTGTACAGAATCGTATTTAAAATATATTTCTAAGTTTATTTTCGTTTAATGTTTGGGATAATAAGATAGTAGAGATATCGAGGGACAATGCAGCCAAAGTATTTAGCCATATTAACTCTTCCTCTCAAAGCTAACGAGAAGAAAGGAGAGATGGTCGAGTTATGACTTTCCATTATTTTTGTTTACTTCTTCTTATTATTATTTTATTATTATTTCTGTTTATTTAGTTTATTTATTCACTTTTGTATACATTTGCCTTGCTAAATAGTAGGTAGTCCACTTTTTCTTTGATGTGTTCTTTACTTGTTTAGCGTAAACAAGTTAAATATCAATGAATCTGTAGTTGTATTCACTCATAAATAATTTTGCTTTATCCTTTGTTAAGTTTCCACGAATAATTATGTGAGTGGTCTCTGCCAACGACGAAAACCATTTCTCCCGGCACCTTGGGAGAGGTGGTCAGATGTCATGACTTCAGTTTTCAACCCGATTTACAGAAAATATTGTCTTGAAGCAAATATCGACCAGTCTTTCTGAATCAGCATAAAATTCTGAGCATATTAGGTTTGTTCTGATAAAATAAGTAATTTCTGTATTAGTTTTAATAGCCATTTTATATTAGGTCGACGGCGTCTCCCGGATTTACTCTATACTTTACGCTTTACGTGCCGCGTTGCTTCTTCTGGGGAACATCGCGACGAATCAGTACTGACCACCAGGTTTCACTCCCTTGTCCCGGGTCAGTGCCTCTCATATGTCTAATTCAACGAGACGAAACAGTAATGTGAGATTACTGGTTTCGCAGCGATTACCTCGAATCATCTTCTCTAGAAGTTGCTGATCGACGAACTCGGTCGTCCGAGCTCCGTTCCCAGGAATGTTGCGTCGCAGTAATTAAACTACACGGCGGTTAACGGGGAACGTTAATTGCCAAGATTTTGTTCGCGTCTGCTACCCCTGCCCAAGTCGAACCCGGCCGCGACGTAAAAAGTTAATTAGTAAAGTTGGCAGGAAAGTTTCGGCAAACGAAGGAGAGCCGGCCGCGTTCGATTCAGCTTCCTTGAACGCTGCGCACCGCGACCCGTGCCTGTCTGCCTTCGCATGACTAGGCAGTCTCGGCGCTGCGCCCCGTTCCGAGAACTTTCCGCCGAGATTAGGTATATAACCACGGATGAATCGGTTTCCGAGCGCGGCCGGTAATTCAAAGTGTAATCTTGTTTCGGGCTTTGTTCGCCCTGGCAGCTGGAAGAGCACTCTCGTCGGCAGAAGAGTCTCTCGAAATTATTGTACAACCTCTTGTTACTCGCGTTCACGACCCATCATCGTAACAGAGATCGAGGACCCGTTTCGAGTACAGTCTCGTAGAACCATCTTCGCTTGCCTCGACTAGAGATCGGCACGCGCGCTTTTCTACCGTGTCGCGAGAGACTGCGTGAGTGTTTAGAGCGGCGGATCGTTCCCCGTGGAAGGCCCGTGATCCAGCCGAGATCATCTTCGCGGATTAAACCAAAAGAGGATCGAGAGTGTCGAGCATCGCGCGGTAAAGGTCCTCCGGAACTTTTCCCCCGAGACCAGATGTACGCGCGGGTTGCATCAGTAACCCCGCCGAGGCCTTTAGAAAGTAAGCTACACATCTCGAGAACCTTTTCCCCGATCCAGCCGATTTTCCAGTTCAAACGCGCAATGTAATAAGGGGACTCGGGGATATCAGGCTCGCTCGATGACACGCTGACCACCTTTGTGGGTAACGTTATACCGAAGCCAAAGGATACCGGAACAGGAGGAGGGCCCTCGGAGTCGAATGTGTCCTGGCCGCGAGGATTTCGCGATCGATCGATCCCAACCCTGAATCCCCGGCGGATGTTTCAACCTCCAGCACGGTACTATTTACAACGCGGTTATCAAAACCCTCGGGCGGTCGAGCGGGGGGACTTTGCTTGGCTGGCATTATCATCTCCAAACACACAAACACTGCCAGTGCATATTTACATTTTAAGTAGCTACTGCGCCGGGGATGAATGGTCGTCGTAAACGTCTGTCTCGGTGAAGAGTGGCTACTACAAAAAGGAAGAAGAAAGAACCCGACACCGCGCCGCACGATTATCGTGTTGTTTCGATCCTTGATACATCTGCCTTTGATCATTCAATTCTCTGTTGTGCGCCGTTCAGAATCGTTGGATAACCTTCGACTCGATTCCTTTGTTCGCGATTAACGACCTCCCCCTGCCTGATAAGCGGCGAACGGTAGATAGCGACTCCCTCCGAAATCGTCAGGACAAGGAATCGCGTATCGTCTGATTTTCGTTGCCCCACCCGCTCCGCGTTGCTTTCCGTGCCTCGCTGACGAGGCGTCCTCGGCTCCCAGCGCGATATAAGGATTATAAATAACGCCATCGGAGGAAGCGTTTGTCCTTGGGTATCATACGAGGATCGTGTACGCGTGTACTTGCGCGCGTACGCCGAGAGGAGGAGAGGTCCCTCTTACACACCAAGTTGATTGTCCGGCCTTGAATCTGCGGCCAGATGTGCCACAGGGCGAACGTACACGCGCACACGCGGCCGCGAACACGCTCGCGCAAGCCTGCGCCCGGATTCGCTCCAAAAACCTGTTGTGCTGGTATCCAAAAACCTCGCTCGATTTGACAAACGAGTCGGCGCTCGACGGGCAGAACCACCGCGTCACGATCAATTTTTAACTCGGCGAAATGGCGCGCGAGCGAGAGAGCTCTAGGAGATTGAAAGGAGGAAGGTATATCTAGCTGCGACCGCGCGTAAACCCAAGGCAGTTCGATTTTACTTTGTACTTCTCGCTGCTATTGAGTCATCGCGGTGTACGTTTCGCGCTCGGCTTCGGCTCGTCCCTCCCCCATTCAGGACTGTTCAGTGAGAGGTCACTGGAAATATCCGCGACACCCTCTTCGTAACGCATTAACGGGCTTCGGATAGGGGAACCGCGCGACATACGGCCGACAGTCGCTAATCTGCAAATCGAGTTCCGCCGAACTCGAGCAACGGAGAAAGCCACGACCCCGTAGAATTTGGTTCTTTAATGAGTCAGCCGTGGATTGTTTCACGAAGCCAGGAGCGGCCCGGCGTGTCTCTCCCCCGAAAGCGTGGAGGTTCTCTCTCCTCGCGTACCCTCCGTCTCTCCACGTAGGGCATAGGGGGATAAGCTTCGAGCCACGGGGTTGGTCGTGTCTGTCGGCTTAGAATATCGCGGGGGTGGCCACCGGTGGAGAGAACCCCATGAATCATCCGACGTACAATCAATACGAAAGCACCACCGACCCTCTCGTCGTCGAGAGAGTGCACCGCCGAAGCGGTGGAAGCGTAGCTCGCCACGAAATCAGCCCAGCCGAGAGAAGGGTGGACGTCGCCGTGCGCGAGAACCGGGGGTGCACGCGCTCCTCTACCACTTTCTGTCCGTGCGAATTTTCGAGTTCCGTGGAACGGATCGTTACTTCGATCGCACGATATCCGTCTGCTATCGACCAGACAGCTCCTGGTCGGAATTTCACCCCCTCGAGGATGGCTCGCGTCGTCGCCAATAATTCCCTCCATCCTCCACGCGAATTCCGCAGTTTGGGTAGTCTCGAAGAGCAATTTCGTTCCGAGCATCACGTTGAACCATTGAAGTCTATCGAGAAATCTACACTTTGAGGAATACTCGTCTGATAGTCAGTATCGGATGCTTTCGGTCGGAGGATTATGCCAGTGGAACACGCCTTAGTTTTCCTTCAGATAAAATACATACACGAGGCTCGTATCAGCGCGGCACGAGATAGACGTGTTTACGGGGGCATGGGCCACAGTTTCGCCGGATATGACCGAAAGATTTCGAAGGCTTCCACAGATAAACGATTCTGTTTGAACGGGAGACCGCGTGCGGGCCGCGAGCCGTTTATTGCACTTGGAACCATCCCGCGGGATAAAGTAAACCGTTCGCAGGAATCCCCGCCATTTTTATTGCCCCGGCAAGCTTCGAGTAGCGCCCTCGACGAGTTCCACGGCTACATCGCTCTCCCTTTTCCGCGACGGTACGCTGAGGGAAAGGTAGAGACGTTCGGGCTCGCGTGCTTCTGAATTCAAAACAAGGAAGCTCGAGCCAGGATAGAGGGCGGGGAATTATTTTTCTTGGCGAGAAATCGCGGGCGCACGATGCTTCGGATGTGAAAGAACGGATCTTCTCTTCCCATACGAGTTGGAAGTATTCCTCTCTTCGCGTCGAAAGTATTTTTCAGAGACTCGAACGGGGGTCGGCCAATCCAGTTCTTCTCCACGGATTCCAGTCAAGTTTTTGCACGGCGCCCGTCTCATCGATATTCCCGGCTAGATGTTAACGAGTTTGTTTTCCCGCCGGTAAAAGTGGTAAACGGACGCGCTTCCGTCTGTCGCCGGCACGCACCACGAAAATACGAATCACGGTGCGCGCCGTGTTGGCCTCCTCCTCGTCACAGAACCCGGTACGGTGTGCTACTAATTGCCTCGAGAATGGCGCAGAATGAATTAAACGACCTGACAAAAGGTAGTTTCTACGGCCATTCAATCTCACTTTGCGCGTTTCTCCGCAGCGCGAGCTCTGCTCCTGACTCGGGGCTCACGCGCCGATGGGAGCATCCTCGATTCGTCTGGATTCTAGAATTTAGAATATAGAGACCTCGAGTTAACTACGTCCAGGGACGGACGTGTGTGTAAATTTGGGGGAGCGACAAATTTTCGGAGGCGGCAATTTTGGGGAGCGATAATTTCGAGGGGTGGCAAATTTTGGGGAGCGGCAGATTTCGGGGAGTCGCAATTTTGAGGGGCGACAAATTTTGAGGAGCGACAAATTTTCGAGAGCCACAATTTTGAGGGGCAACAAATTTTGGAAGCGACAAATTTTCGGAAGCGCAAAATTTCGGGGAGCGACAAATTTTGAGCAAAAGAAATTAGGAAAGATTTAGTCACAGAAGCTGGAGACAACTTCAAAACCAATTCACTTATTTTTCATATAGCGAATTACGTAGCAATAACTCATATATAAGTTTCCACATTGAATTAATTTTGAAATTGTCTCGACTCTTTTAAAATAAAATATTGGATAATATTTCGAGGAAAGGGCGGCAGACACTTGTTAGCCAAGGAGCGGCAAATCTCCAAATCCGCCCTTGCCTACATCGAGTACACTGAGTACACCCTCCCCTGGATACACAGGATCGCTCGATCGAAGCAGTCATCCCCTCGATCGTTTTTCACCCGTCGCCGGAAACAATGGACACTTTCGGGCGTTTTAAAAACGCGCACGCATCTGTCGGGGGTCTCGACCTTCCATGGACTCACTTTTTCTCCGCTCGTTCGCTCGTGCACGATCGCGGGAGTAAAAAGCACCGCGCACCGTTCATTTAAATGGACGCGTTTGCATCTGTCCCTCGCGCGCGGCCGTCGTTCAACGGCCATTTAAAATCAATGACGGCGAACATTTGGCGTCGGCTGGATTCTCCGCTGGCGAGGAAAATCGTTATCTTTCCCTCCTCTTTTCCTCCTTTTTCCCCCCTTTCGTCAACTCCTCCGAGTGCAGCACGCTCGAGCGCGGGGCGTCAACGGCGGCTCGTGGAGATAATTGCGCGCGACAAAGGGGAAAAGTTATGCCCCGACGTTTCCAAATGCTTCTCTTTCACGCGAGACTCCCCTAAAATAATCGACGGGCTCGCCGTGCTCGTTTACCACCGCCACGACTTTCGGCCACCTTTAGCGCGTATAATTAGAGGCGCCACGTCTTTTTCTACCTCGGAAATTACGGCCTCGTTAAAAGCACGGTTCCAGCGATTATATATATATATCTAGGTTTAACGAGCAATTCGGTTTGTCGACGTTTGCCTGGGTCTGTCACGGTGCGCTGTCGAGTTCCGTTAGCTTCTGTAGCCGGGGCTGTCGGAAACGTTTCCGGGATGGAACGATGGAATTCAGCTCGTCGTTCGATAGAGCGGAGCGTCGTCGGTTTCCACCCTCTCGCCTCGTGCGCGACTCGTTCGCGAGTCGTTCCTGATCGCCGAGAAAAGCGAGTACGTGAGCAGACTTCGGGGCCGAACCGATCGACCGGTACACCCCGTACCAGGATCGTGGTCACGTTCCTCGTGTAGAGGCCTTGCGGTCTTCACGGTCTCCGCCCGGTCTATCCCCTGTGAATGAAATCAGCGCCGAGGAGCGTCTCGTGACGCTTAATTGGAACTTAATTGCCCCGACGCCGGTGATTTACCGCCTTGCTGGAACAACAAGCTTACGGGCCCACCGCGAGGCACAATGGACGTATCATTAGCCGTTTAAGCGAGTCGCGGCCGCGGCAACGTCGTGGAAATTGCGTTTCGCGCGAGTTACGCACACCTGAGGACGCCCCGCGCAGTGGGACAATCGTCGGGCGAGCTGCACTTTTCTCAACGGTCGGCTGCTCTCACCGGGGAAAGGAAAGAAGTTTCGGGCGTTAATTATGCGCGTGCCGCGCGCATTCCACCGTACGCTCGCGCGTGTCTCGACTGCGAAGGCGGTGGGTATCGTCGGGCGTGTAAAGAATTCGCGGGGCACCGGTCAGAGAGCGACGGGCTGTCCCCGTTTCCTTTTTCACGTGAAATCTCGGAGGAACGTTAATCCTACGATTCACGAAGTCAGGTCCCACCGATCGCGAGATGTCGCCGCCGGAGGAAAGCTCCAGCGCGTATTCGCTGGGAAATTCATCGTGGCTGGCGCGGGGCCCGTTCGTGACGCGAATGCATCGACGGAGGACGTTTAAAAATTTACTTTCCCTTTGAACGGTCGGCGAACACGCAGCTGATTCTGCGTGGTCGAAGGACGAACACGCGCGGGGGTTGGCTCGGTGCCGGTCGATGGCGTCGCGTCGCACATTGCGTCGAAGTATATGGGCGTTCGGGACAAAACTCATAGCTTCTGAACTAATCAGTTTTCCACCTAAGTATCCTAATACTTTTTTAAAGAATATAAAGATGAATCGATAGGTGTATAAAAAATATGCAGTTACAATAAAAAAAATGAGATCTTGATTTTTTATTGAATAAGATTTTTTTATTTATTTTTACTCTTGCAATTTATTGTTAACACATTAAGGACCGCAGACTCACTTCTGTTGGAAAATTTTTTTCATCAGTTTCGCAGAAATACTTGAAAACCGTTGCGGTCGTTTTACATTTATGGATTTGGGAGACACATATCATAACTTAGCACACATTCAATTGTAGTTCTCATTACGTAGTACGTAAAACATAAAAAATAACATAAAAATAAAAACATTAATAATAAAATTAAATAACAATATAAATAATAAGAAAATGGAAAAATTTGTTTGTCATATTAAATCAGAATCGGACTCGGAACATGTGTCTCGGTTTGTATCTGACGATTCGCAATAATTTGAATCATCTACTATCGAGTATTTTATTATGCCCGCCGGGCGTAGCACGCGCCTGAGCGGTGAACGTCTTAATGATTTCTGCTATTTTTTCCGTTTCGGGCAAATTCGGGCAGTTGAAATTGACGTTAATATAAAGTTTAACGTTCCCTCAATTAATATATAAAAAATCCCGGAGGTAATTTTTGGTACTTTTTTAAAAATTCAACTCAAAGATGATAAAAATTTAACATAAAAAATTGGGACAAATTGTTGATATTGCAAAAAAGTTTTTCGGCAGCTGGAGAGGTCATATAATACTAAACATAACTTATAAAAATCAACTTAATCACATAAACATTCGGCAAGTAGCGCGTGTTTAAAGAAACGCACCGAAACATGGAATAAATTTCAAGCATCATTTTTGACAACAAACTGGTAAATTCAGTAAAAATTATGGGTAACATTAAAACCTACGTTCCTTTAAGATGCAAGAATTTTTGTATCGAACACTTTAGATTCTTGACTTTTGAGCATTACGCGAAACATTGTGCGTCGCCTCGAAGAGGAGACAGAGTGGACGACGGCGGTTTGCACGTGCAAGGAAGGAGATATCGATGGACGAGCCCGACGGGACAAAAGTTTCACGGGAAGTGAGCGCGCGCCTCGTACATGGGGCTGCACCGTACGCAGCGTGTACGTACGAGCGTAAGCGCATTCCGGCCGGTACGTGCAGCGGATTTTTTCGTCGCGGGTACGTGGCGTTCGCCAGCCCACCGTCACGAAAATCATTTCGGGCGCCAGCCGTCCACAGTTCCGACGGATGCGAGGGATTCGTGCGACTGATCAACTTTTATTCGGAAGTGGAGGTTTAACCGTATTAAAATGCCAGGTCAGAGAGAGCGAGAGAGAGAGAGAGCGCGCCGTTGCCGGGCCACGTCGCTCGGACGCGTATGATTCGTGGGCACGTTTAAGGTCGCCGGAACCGGCGTCGAATAATATAATATCAGCGGTGGTTGGTGCCTTTGAAGTCACGAAGCTCCTCTGCCCGGTCTGGATCCGTAATTTACAAGCCGATTCAATGGAACGGTTCTACGGCTCGTCCCCGTGATTGGGATATGGGTAATTACGTGGCTGGTTCCTTTTCTGTTCCTCTTTCCTCTCTGCGCGTCGCGTCGCCGCGTTACGCAACGTGGAAAGCGAAATTCGTCGTGGAGGGCCTGATATCACGGTGTATCGGTAGCCCTGCCGTAATCGTTCCTCTTCGGTGCAGTCTTCGGGCATCGGGTTATGCGCGATAAAGCGACGCGATAAAGAAGTAGCCTGGGCAAATAGTATCGCGTTCGATTTACCGTGACACGAGTAAATATTTGCGCCTCGAATGGTCGTCGGAGAGCCTGCAGAAAACGCTCGGTGAATTCCTAACAGCCCGTTGCACGGATTCGCGTGAGCGCACGCTTGGGTGGATATTCCTTCTCCAACAGCGGGGAAACGTCACAGATTTCCATCGATTCGTTGGATGTTTGATAAGACCGTTCGGGGCAGCTTTGTGGTGTTTGGCAAACGAGTCAGTCAGAGGGTTCAACTCGCAGAATATATAACAATTTGGCGAGCAGCGGACGGCGGGTAGAGGGGAAGGGAAGCGGGAGATGCACGTGGGTTCGCCCACCTACGTTGACGCTGACAAATCGACGTGTGTCGAGCAAATCGCCCGGCGTCAGGCGAGCCCTTTCACGGCGAAAGCTCTGCGTCTAATAGCTCGAGGAACGGATGTTGCACCTTCGAGTTGGCACCGGGTCAGAATGGGGCGCTCGCGCTCGCGCGTGGCCTTGTGCTCGATTGCATTTTCGTCGAATTACGATTCGCGGTATATTCCGCGTGGTCGTTGACCTTCTGGCGCGGCATCGAAATGCGTGGGCGTTCATTCATTGGCCAAGATAGTGGCGGTACGTGGCCACGAGGCCTGTGTACTTGTTCCATTTGGCATCGTGTCGTAGACACACGCTGTACATCTTCATTAATCGGCGCCTCGAATAGCACGCGTCTACGCAACCGACCGCCTTTTGCGCTCGAGCAGCCGTCCGCGCGTTTTAATTAGTTCATTTCGGGCTTGGTTAAGCTCGCTGAAGAACGAGGGAGAGAGAGAGAGATTGAACGAACAGGCGCGATCGCATAATAATTCGATTTACAACCGGGGCTAAATCCATTCGACTGTCTACCACCCCTGGCGATCGCCCGTTCGCCGTCCATTACCGTCGCATTCGTCCGCTTAATTGGCGCACAGTGATTCGGGGATCCGCGTTTTGCCCCGTCGAAGTTCGTCGCGTTCGCTCGGATTTTCAAGCGTCTCGGCCGCGACACTCTTCGAGTACGTTCACACAAACGTTGTCGTAGTCGGCGGCTAAGGTGGAGCTTCCGTTTCCGGCAATGAACGTGCCGTATAGGAGAATCTACACCATCTATTACACGCTACGTTCGTACGCGGGCCCCGGACAACCTTCCTTTCCTATGTGAAACGTATTCCTCGCCTCGTTTGACTTTACTCCACCATAGCCAACCGAATATGTGTATCTTTAATTATCCACGGCTTCGATCAGTGGAGCCTCGTGGTTAATTGAACGTCCCGAAGTTCAGCTGGACGCGTCTCCGGCGATATAGATGATTCTTCCTCTGAAACTTCGAGAAAGAACCATCTCCCACAGCTGGGAACGAATTACCGAGGACCTTTATCCGCTGCCCGTTAGCCACTTTACTAATTTACGGGGTATAATAGTCCGGGCGAAGATACAAAGGCTAGACGTTCCTTCTGCATCCCGGTCGGAAATGCACCGCCCCGATTCTTTCTCTCCCGCTTCCGTTTCGACGGAGCGGCCTGGGACGGGGCAGCCGCGCACTGCTCGTTAATAATTTCGGACGCCAACACACTGGAGGTGGCCGCTCTGCGCGCTTCCTCTTACGCGCGAAGGAAGCCACCGTTGTCTCTTAAGATACACCGAACTTTGACTAAGTAGCTGGCGTTTAATCGGTCGAGTGCACGTATGTAGGGTAAAGGCAGGTAATATGGAACGGCACGTAATATGGAACTTTGTTAAATTTCGATAAAGAAATAACAAACTCTTCGGGCAATCGTGTATATTAGATTCCTAGACACGATAGACGATGATATTGACGATTGAGCATCAGTCGGGCATCCATCATTGAAAGAGAAACGTTTCTGTTTTTCGTGGAGTGTAAAAGTTTCAGAAAAGTGCGTCAAACAGTTAAGTATTGTAGTGAAGGTATGTTACAAAGTATTATTTTGATATAATTTAGCATTAAATATGTGTGTTCTTGATTATTCGACAATAGTTTACCAATAAAGTTACTTTCTTCTTAGTATAATTCTTAATTTCTTGTCGGAACGTGTGTGTACGGAATACGGAACATACCGAGTAACATAGATGAAGTTGATAATGACGATGACGATGATGATGCGGAATGCTTATTTGGAAATTATAAAAATAATGATAATGAAAAGTAGACCCAATGTATTCGCTGCTTTCAGTGGGCACACAAAGAATGTGAGGCTTCCGACGTATTATTCACGTGCCCAACGTGTAGGAGACGCAGAAAGCAGGAATAAATTCAAAAAATCATGTATATTTATTTATTCGTATCTTCCACTTAATAAATCTTCATTTTTGGTAAAAAAGAAAGAAAAGATTTTTGAGTTTTCTTTACAAATTTCCTACTTAGGTGTTCCATATTAGGACCCATTTTTTCGATCGGCCGATTTTCACTCTTCAGTTTTTTTACTACAATTGCAAAACAATTGGATTTTTTACATTTGACTATGTAAATATGATTATGCATTAGTTCCTTCGCCCCCTCATGTCAGTTTTATTAAAAAAAAAAAATTCCCCTATTTTTGACAAGCTTTTGAAATCGGAGATGTTTCATATTACCTGCCTTTACCCTACGCGTTATCGTGGCGCGTATCATGGAAATCGGCTGGGCGTTCGCCACGCGCTCGCCAGTACCGTTGCCGAGGCTCCTTAGAGAGTTGGTTCTCATTTCCTGCTGCCGTCGAAGAATGGCTAACCTCTCCTCCCTTTGCGTAGTCTCTGCGGAGGAGCTGGACGCTCTTCTTCGCGCGAGGATTCTCCGCGAGGATTCTCCGCGAGGAGTCAGACTCTCGCGGCGAGGATCAAGCCGTAGATTCTGTTACGGGCGTGAGTTTCCGTGTAGCTGTGACTTTCAGAGCGGAAACGTTGCGGTAATAGCGGTATCCTGGTGGAAACACTTGGCGAAATGAAAAGGAGTAAGCGATGAATGATTGTTCGGCTGGCCTCGGCGCGTTTATCGCGACGAGGCTGCGTTTCGGAGTGCTGCGCGCCGCGATTCTTCGGGACTCGCGGACAAAGAAATCCTGCGAGCCGTTCCACTGACCGTGGTCGTTGTTCGCCGATAACGATATCGCCCTGGAAACAACGATTCGTCACTGTCGCTTTCCTAATTGGGTTAATGCGTTTCGCGACGTGCTCGCGTGCGAACGCCTCCTTCCTCTCGTCGTCGTCGAAGGAATGTCAATTATCGCGGAGCTGCGACAAGGCCGTCGCGCGTATTTTTTGTTTAGTGAAAAAAAGAGGCAGACGTGATTCGTGCGATCGCAGATAATTGACGTTAAGTAGAACACTCGGCCGCGAGTCCTCCTCCCGGAATTATTATTCGGCCCCTGTTCCTTAATCCAATTTATCAGTCGGAGGAAGCAGCACGGGCATCCAGCGGTTGCTCGATTAACGAAAAAGCTAGAATTCGCGCCCTCCAGGCCGGAAGATCGGTTTCAATTATTCCGGCGCACGTCCGATCCCGTCCTAATAGGAGGCTGCATCCGGCGAGTCGAGCTGCTCCCCGCTCCTGAAATCGATTTCCATTAATTCGGGGAGAGCCATTGCCATTATATTCCGGTACCTATCTCCGAGGTTATACGTGGCTATGCGCGAGGGACAGGGGAGACTCTGTCGCGCTATTATACCATTCGGTGAGGTTTCGACGCCGCTGCCTTCCGCGCGGCATTTGCCTTGTACACCGTGCGATCGCGCCTGCCTGTTAACCAGCGGCAACAGGAACAACGGTTCAGCCGTTGTTACGAGCAATTCGTAGCGTGTTACGGTCTATCCTCGTCGTCGCGAGTGAGTAACCCCGGCAGCCTCCAGAGCGGCCGAAGAATTTACGTCCTCCGTGCTTTCCTTCCCACCGAGTTTTACGACCAGGATCCGGCAGAACCTCGATGCTCTCCACCTGTTTCGAAAACTCGTAGAGATCCCTCGCCGCTCGTGCCTTGAACTTGTCGACGATCGCTGCGCAGCCACGCGAGCGTGTCCGCTCGAAACGCGCTCGAGGTCGAGGTCGAGCCGCCCGGAAACCATAATCGCCGCATCCTTCGCGGAAAATCTTTATCCGGGCATTGTCTCGCGCTCGCAATAGCATCCTCGGCGCGGGATGCGCCGATCAGCTCTCCCCGCGACAATTCGACACCGAGAAGTCGATCTTCCCGCGCGTTCCTGCCCTCGGACCACCTATCGATAACCGATTCCCGGCGAGGGAACCACGCACTGGCATCGATTGTCGCGAATCGAGACGGCCCGAGCTTACGCATTCCGCGCGGATTACCGTTTCTTCAGCGCGTGAGCGGTTTCGCGTAGCTCGCGCGTAGAAATCGATAAGCAGTCGCGTCAGTTTTCCTTTGGTCGATGCGAACGTTCATCGTAAATTGTAGAGAACGTTGATTGCAACGCGGGCGTTCCTTATCTATTCTAGCATATAGTTCCTTATTTATTTTTAGTGTTAGAATACTCACGTCGCACAGTGGGTTTAAATCCCAGAATATTTAGAAAATCATATTTACATATTAAATTGATATTTACATATTAAATTGATATTTACAAAAATGAGTATACTAAAGTTCAAGTCAAAATGGTAAAAAACAAAATGGCGGATCCAATATTGGCGGACGCGTATGCCAAAAAAATATCAGATTTGATCTAAACTTTGTATTCTATGGTTTTCGAGGTCGCTGAGTACGAATCTGAAGTCAAAATGGCAAAAAACCTAAGAAAGAAAATTGATCATCTACTTTTCGATTTGGGGAATTTTTTAAGCTATTAAAAAGTTCTTGTCTCGTTACAACAATAGTATTAGGATTCACATCTGAAAATAACAACAGATATAAATATTTCAATTAACAGTGTTTGCAAAAAGAAATTATTTTCATGAACTGGGAACCTTTTTGAATAAATTGAAATTCTAGGGATTGGAGCAAAAACGAGCAAAATCTGAAAGTTAACCTCAGTTCTTTGATAATCAGAGATGATAACTGTGCAAACAACAATGCTTGATCGGACTTGGAAGTTCACTAAATGTTTAATTGTTTTTGTAGATCAACTATGGTAATTAAGGTTACACGAGGCAATTTTGAATTACACTTTATGAAGGCATTATTGCTTGCCGCAGACGTATAACATCAAAAAGTAATTAAATAAACACCTGAAATTGACGTCTTCATCGCGGAACAGAAGTTTAGAACACAGAAAACACAAAAATAGCTACACAAAATCGTTTATACTATATTTCGTTTATACTATATACGTATATATTATATTTCAACTATATGAGGGAAAAAAATCAGACGTGTAAACGTTCGTTTGTATTTCGATTTGTCGCCAACTTTTAGGGTCTCCTACCCCACTGTGCGTCGTGTTAAAATCTGTCCGTCCTCGCGTCAATAGCAAGCACGGTTTTTATATCTCTAAATGAGTAGGTAAAGTCGATAGAACTCCAGTTTCCAACCGCCTCGTTTAACCGACACTCTTAATTAATGGAGGAATAGAGGCGACTGGTCGATAAAAGGGAAGTGGCCGCAACTAGGCACACTCTCCTTACTTAATCGAAATAGTTTCCACGCTGTCTCGCGCCGCTCCACTTGTACTATCGCGCAGTAGGATTGGAGGTCCGGGGAAGCGACATTACGTGCCACCGGCAGAGTAATAAGGTGGACACGCGGCGCGCACGGTTGGCCGTCGTTCGGAAATCGATAGGGCGCGTCGCGTGCGAGCGTTAGGATTTCGCCAACTCGGCATCGAAGTCTCTGGAAGCCGAGAGAGAGAGAGGGAGAGTTGAACGTTAGTCGTCGGGTGTCTATTCGAAATTCCGAAATTCCTGACGCGTTCGACTTATTACCTAGCTTGTCCCGCCGCCCGGTTCTCCTCGGCAGACCGTTCCGCGGTGCTTTTCGCATTAGTCATCGCCACCGCCATCGCCGTGTCGAACGGCGAAAGGCGAGTCGCGTAGACCAGTTGGAGGCATCTATACATACAAGCGTATTTTGTTTCGCTCGAGCGACCACCGCCGCGGCCGCCCAAACAACCGACGATTTCCAAGTAGAACGCCTCGCAATCGCCCCGTAGATTACGGCGGCGGTGGCCACCAGATCTCCGCGTAATCCCGTGCGCTCGGATCGGCTGAAAAATACGATACCGACGATGGGGTCGAGGGCAGCGCGCGTTTACTCGCGGCCCGCGAATCGATTCCCTCCCACTCGTCGAATTCGGTCGAAACGCGTTACGGTAGGTCGTTAACCGGGGAGTGTAGCCAAATCCAACCCCCGTCGTTATGAATTTGCGAGACGAGGCTGGGCGCCGTATAACTTCGGTGTGCGGCGTCGCTTTAGACGGCGATCGAGGACCGATGGTGCGTGGCCATCGGTTGTCGATTGTCGAGGAAGAGAGCTGACCCTGAAAATGGGTATACTTTCTCTCGGAGCGGCTTCGGCCGTGCCCTGAGGTAGGGAGCCCTTCGTGACAGGACCCCGCCCTGGAGTCGAACCCCCATACCCCGAATGTTCTTGGCGAGCTCGAGGCAGGGCTGCCACCATCCGACACCCGAGTCCCGGGGTGCCGGGCTCAGCCTGTACGTTCCTGCCTCCCTCCCGTCTGTCCCGGAGCTCATTCTTTCTCCGACCGTCGAGCAGTGCGGAACGCGCAGTGGTTAAACGTAGTCGTGCTCGGTTGCTCGGTGAACGCGGACCAGACGATTGGGTGTTCGCGAGCGAACGAAACGAGAAGCCAGTCAATATACGTGTGTTGTTGGAGAAATTTTCGCCGGTTTGTGTGCGCGCGTTACTCGCCCACCGTCCCACGTTTCCTGGGACAGACAAGGAGGAGAAAGAACAACCGAGGGGCAGAGTGAGAGAGAGAGAGAGAGAGAGAGAGAGAGAGAGAGAGAGAGAGAGAGAGAGAGAGGGAGAGGTAGGCGATACACGGCCGGCCGCAACACTCCGTTCGGCGGGAACAAAGGAACTGCAGCCTCGAGCCGAGGGAATCGGCCGCGATCGGGCCATAGCAGCGCGAAACCGATCGATCTCATCTGGCTCCACGCAGCCCCGGGGACATCGCGATCCTCCGCGTCCTGTGACTCCTGCCGATTGGCCGCTACGCTTCCCGTACGGGGGTGAGTTTCTCGCATCTCGCTACTTGCGCCGCGAATTTTTCTCAGTCGCGTCGGTGTACCTGTTGGTGATTTCGGGGGCGAAGTGTGTACGCACGAGGAGCGAGGGAATAATCGAGAGGGCACGAGCAGTCGTGCACAGGGATAGTGTGTGACAGGCAGAGGAAGAGGGGAAGAGAGAGTCAGGGAGCAGGAGCAGGGAAAAGGAGCGACGGAGGGGAGAAAAAGGAGAGAAAGAGAGAGAGAGAGAACGTGAGAGAGAGAGAGAGAGAGAGAGAGAGAGAGAGAGAGAGAGAGAGAGAGAGAGAGAGAGAGAGAGAGATAGAGAAGGCGCTCGCGAGAGAGAGAGAGAGATAGAGAAGGCGCTCGCGAGAGAGAGCGAGCTAGCTAGCAATACGCTCTGGTGACAGAAAGACGGTCGGGTCGGACGGACGCACGAACGGACAGACAGACCGACAGACGGACGCCGCTTCCCCTCCGTTTCTCTCTCGGCAGTCGGTCGCGCGTTACCGAGCCAAGTGGATGAGTTCGCGAACGCGCTCCCGCTAAAACCTCCTGCTGTCTGCCTCTCGAGCAGTCGGGTGTTTCGTTACTCGTTACCCCTCGCCTTCGCCGAGCGAAGCAGAGAAGCCTCGTGTGCCTGCCAGCCGCTTCACCTCTCGTTCCTCTCGTGTCTGTCTAGACGCCACGCCACGCACCCGAGCTACACGGCCGCCGCAGCGCGCGCGCGCCTCCGCCTCCGCCGTCACATCCACCTCCTCCTCGGAATAATATATACTCGTATCCAGTGTGTTTCTTGTGGCGAGCCACGGCGAGGGAAAATATCGCCCCGACGCGACACTCACGACGCCCTCCACCACCGAGGTGAGTACCAGCCACCCCCGAGTGGCCAGCGTTCGTTCGCTGCTCTCCTGCTCCTCTCCGCTCGTTACGAGGCTCGTTGAACGCGCGCGCCAGCGACCCGTAGGGTCAGCACACCTTGCCTGCATCCGCGTGGTCGTCCCTACCGGCACGCCGTGCCCCGTTACTCTCCAATTTCTCTACGACCTCTCGCCCACCATCCAGCACCGATAACCACCTACGCTGGCTACGTCCAGCAGCAAGATAGATTTCCGATCGTCTCTGCTCGCTGCCCTGCCAGCTACTCGCCGGACGAACGCGGCAGCGTCGAGCGGGATTTTCAGCGTGTACCCCCGCGCCATTTTGAAGATGGGCACCGTCAATCGATATAGCGGCCGCCGCGCGACGAGCCGGCTTTCGATTCCGCTCCCTCTCGAGCGGCGTTTCGGCTCATGCCCGACACGAGGCTCGCTCTTGCTTGGATCGTCTTTCTGCGTGGTTGTTTGGCTGCCTGGCGGTCGAAACGCCAGGCGTGCTGCGAGCCGCCGGCCTCGTTCACGATCGAAGGATCGTTGGGAGCAGCGGCCGGTTACGCCATCTTGATTCCTTCTCCCACCAGTTGGCCGGTATTAACTCCCGAACGATCGACCGATTTCGTACGCACGATTTCCAGGCCTCTACCAGGTGACCTTTCCCTCCGGCCACGATTCGTTGGAATCTCGCGATGCTTTTCACTCGGTTCTCTCGCAACCTGGCGGTCTTTTCTGCTCCTCGATTTACGGGGCACCGCGCGGAGGGAAAACGAAGAAGGCGACCATAGAAATCGGAGTTGTTTGAATCGACGCGACGCGGCGAGAAAAGTTGCAGCGGACGGGCTCGCTTTGTCTGCTCGCAGATTTAGCGGCGTTCGCTTGTTACCATGGCAAAAGCGCGAGGAGCGGAGAGGAGAGGGATAGAAAGGAGATACGTTCTTGCCTTAACCCGGGTGCCTTAAACAGAGGCGACGTGTCTGCCTGCCTGCCTGCCTGCCAGCCTGCCTACGCTCTCTCTCTCCTTTTCTCCCTCTTCTCTCTCTCTCTCTCTCCTTTGTGCCGATTTTGCATAGCAGGCCTCTACCTGCCGTGCATTTAAAACGCAGTCAAGGCTTCCACGGAAGCGATTGTTGTCGCTCGGGGAATGGCAGCCGGTGGAGAAAGGCCGAGAAAATGCTGGCCTGCCTGTGCCTGCCTGTGGATAACCTGGCTATCTGGCCAGTTGGCAGGCCACTACTCTCTGCGTGCACCTTGGCCCGTTCCTTTTCCTTCGAGTCCCCCGCCTCCTCCATCTCGCTTCTACTCTCGTCTCTCCTGTCTCACTCCGTTCCACCTGGCTGAGATTGATTTTTCGAAGTGCCGCTTGAAATCTTCCAGCTTCGGAAGCCCCCTCCCCGGAGCCTATCGCCCGTGAACTCGGGATCCTGAAAGAGAACAGGGCGTCGGGACTAGCTCCCGATTTAGTTTCGCATTCGAATGCACCTGCGCCTCGGTCGTCTTGGTCAGCGCGCAACGGTCGCGTTCCCGCGATCAGCCTCGTCAACGTTTCGCGATTCGCCACGCACTACAGCTCCCCCCTCGTCCCTCCTCCCGCGCTCGGTGGCTTTTTCCCTCCTTACCGCAATATCGGCAGCAACCAGTTTCAGCAACGGCGAGTCCGCGCGATAACGGGTCGTTAA
Source organism: Andrena hattorfiana (assembly GCA_944738655.2). Classification (NCBI taxonomy): domain Eukaryota; kingdom Metazoa; phylum Arthropoda; class Insecta; order Hymenoptera; family Andrenidae; genus Andrena; species Andrena hattorfiana. Next base: position 2,861,639 of record OX122894.2, read on the forward strand.
CTTGCCCACATCTGCCTTTCTCTCGTTTACAAGAACGAAGAAAAGAGCCGTTCCCGAGCGCTCGGGCAGACGTGCGCGCCGTAGCCGAGTGCGCTCGAAATGCCTCGCGGCTCGACCGGTTTTTCGCGAGAAAAGAAAACTGCCCACCGCTCTTTTTCCTTGCCCCACCGTCGCTTCGGTGTCTCTAGATCGCGCGGCGATCCCTGAGACCGTCAACTTGCACGGAGCATCCGTCAACGTTCTCTGCTCCTTCTTTTGTGCATCCCGGGACTCGGGTGGTTCATCCGAAAATAAAAAAATTTTATAATTTCTTATTTCTCATTTCTCGATAAATTAGAATATTTCTCGAGAAACTTAAGTGTATGAAAATTATTATAAATCCCATTTGTTTTCAGAAATGAATTTTCAGTTAGTTCAAATTGTGTGTTAATCGTGAACATATAAACACATCTACAATCAGTGATAAATGTTAGCAATGTGTACGAAGAATTGCGCGATTGTTTATAAACAATTAAACCAACATCCACTAAAAATGAAAGAAATTTTTTCTACAGCCGCAGATTTTGTCACAAAAAAGAAGAAGTAGATTGGCTGACGCGACATTAGACGCATTGTGCTTTTGAAAAAACTATTTTAAAACAAAAAAGTAATGTTTCCCTTTGCTCACATTTTATATTAAATAAATAAATTGATCAATTATATTTAATACCTGTTTTTTTTTCATTTACACAAGTTTTGTCTAAGTTGGACACGAATAAAAGTTTAGATAAATATTATCAACATTATTCCAAAAACATAAATTTTGCAATATTTTTTTAATTTCTTGAGAATCCTCGAGTGATTCTCGATAAATTTAATCTGATTTCTCATTTCTCGAGATGCGAAAAGTATCGGGAAATCAGGGACACTAGTTGTCCTTGCCTACATATCTGCGCGCCGTGTTTGCACGAGTCTTTAGATTCGGCTTCCAGGGACTTTGATGTTTGCACGGGGTCGAAGGGTGCACGCGGCGCAGCCACAGCCCAAAAATAGCGCTCTGCTCCGGATACGCGTATATTTTTAAGCCCACTTGGGGGCCCACCCTATCCCATCCCCTGTCCCACCTTTTCCACCCTCCCGCGCCACGAGAGAGCTTTTCTGTTTGGCGACGATTTCCATCGGCACACACGGCCTGTACACACGCACGTGCGGACCCGCTCACGCATGCGGGACACGCGGCTGAATACGGGCCCCGGCGTCGCGTCGCCTCATTCTCTCCCGGCACGCTCATAATTCTCAATTTCGAGAACAGTGGGCCGAGGGCAGATGTCCTTTTTCGAGGACGAATCATTGGCCTAGGCCGCCGCGCGCCGCCTCGAATTAGGCGCGTCGGCCCTGTGGAAATAATAGCCGATTGATTGGGTGCGCGCGTAGTGAGCCGCGCTGCTCCGTGGGAATCGACCACGCATCCTGCTCTCTCGCGCACGGAGGGGAGACGAATCTTTTTTCCTCCCTCTCCTTTTGATCGACGGGAATATATGTTTTCTGTGGCATTAATGACTCGGCGAATGCGCGTTGACCGAGCGGCAGCGCACGACGGCGTACCAGAGCGTTTGAAAAGTACGGCGAGTCCTTGATTTAACGCAACTCCGTTCACCGGGGCTCGATCGCGCACGGCTCTCGATATAATATCTTCCACGTCGCGACTGGGAAAATGGCGTTTTAATGACTCTCGCGCAGGAACTCAGGTTCACGCCTCTGACTCACACCGCAAACACGTCGAAGCCGCCTATCGTTATCATCTCCCGAGTATTCGGAGCCTTACAGCTCACGTTCGATCAGCGTTATCCACGCCGGGCCGCGTGATCGTCTCGCAGCACGCGTTCACCGAGCGCGATCCTCCCCGGCGTCGTTGTAACGTCGTTAGAATCGCATAAACGTCGACGATATTTTCTCGTTAGCATCGCCCCCCGGGCCGCGTACCGTTGGAATTCAGTTCCCATACGTCGCTCCGCACGATCTTGGCGTGACATCGTCGTTAATGCCTTAACAGCGTTCGACGGCAGTGACCCCTGAATGCGTTTATTAATCTATTGAGCGGATCCGCAGAAAGAAATCTTGGCGGACCGTTTCGTTTGTGCGCTCGTTCCCAGTGAATGGGCAATTAACCATGCAGCCTCGAAACTGAAATCGTAGCTCGCCGTCGGCGCGTACGAAGCCTGCCGTCCAATGGACAGGGACGTAGTTTCGCAACAACCTATCGCGAACAGGTTGCCGGGGAGAACAATCGGCGAAGTGGATTTTGCAGCTGGCTTAAGCAGCTCGCGATAGCCCAGATTTCGAGCTATCGGTCGGATCATTGGATGACTCAGAGGTACGGCACGGTCCCGTTGGCTGTTCGCCTTGTTTCCAGAAAATCGTTACACGCAGAGTCGTTGAACCGGTGTCCGCAGCGTGAATCGGAGAAACAAGTGGTCTGAATGGCGACCGACTTCCTTTCGTGCTCTTTTATCTTCTCGGTTGTACGCGGCGGCCTGCGCAAGTGCCGCGTATATCAGCCTCGACTAATTCGCAGTAATTTTCTTGCCGCGGGGATTTCGCGAGGAGTTTCGTCAGCCTCGGTCGTCGTCCGAAAGAAAGAACGGCGGTTTTATTTCGGCGATGCAGCTCGCGACCGCCGATATACTAAATATAGAGAACGACAGCGAGAGATAAATCGTAGGTAGGAGCGAGTTACGAGTGAGTTATGAGAGGAAAGGCTATTTTTCCCGCGCGGATGCCTCCTCGAGCTTCCCACGAGCTCTCGCGATAGTTCGACACGTGTTTCGGTCCCGCCGCTTAGCGCAGCTTCGACGCACCTCGGCCACGCTGAATCTATTTCTTACCCCCGCAACGTCCGCGGTATCCCTCGGCTTCCATGTGTTCGTTGCACTCGGGACGGAACAACATAAATATTTGTCGAGGCTCTTCCTGCTGCCTAATATACGATCGAGGGCTAATTATGCGCTTCCTTTTTCCTCGGCGCGGCTTCCTTGCCCGGCGATAATTCATCGCGCTCGAAAATACACGCTCGGAACCGGGCCCGCTGCGAACCAGCGGCCGAAGTCTAGCTGGGAAATCTGATTATACCGCGCAGCTTCGGACATTTCTCCATTCGCATCTCCCCCACCGCGATCACATCAAAGGGATGGTAGTACAATGGCCACGGTAATGTTTGTCGTAATTCGACGGGATTTATCACGGATCGCGAAACGAAGCGGAACTCTTAATAGCGTTCCCTCCACTCCGGTGAGCCGTGGTTCCTTTGTGCAGCATGTACGTACTCGAATTTGCTCGGAAAATTCGGTCCCGACGAACGGGGGTGTCTCGATGGCGCACAGGGGTGCCCGGCATTGTGGGCCATTATTCCGTTACGTAAGAATAATGGGAATAGAGGAGACGCGTCGCGCCCCTGGGACCGTCGATAACGTACAATGGGCTTCGAAGTGGAAAGTAATTTTCTATATCGTCTTCCGCCTCCGCTCTCCGTCGCGTCGTTCCCAAGCAGCCTTCTCGAGTGCCACCCGGTATATACGCGGTGGACGGAGACCACCTAACGCATTAACGCAGGCGTAGTAAAGCTGTACAACGACGCGAAAGTGCAATGCACCGTGAATAGGCTGGTAGAGACGAATGCTATTATTCAGTGACAGTGATAGGCACGCATTCGAGCCGCGTAACTTCTGCTTCGGGAAAGCTCCGCGCACGCGTTTATCGTCGCCGACGTTCCATCAGATACCGGCCGCCTAGCTCTGGATGTTCCGCGCGGAACCCACCGTCTCGCCCGCTACGAATTTCAAGGCGTGCGTCGTTCCGGTGTATCGAGCAGTCCGTCGAAAGCAGAAAGCTAATTCAATTTACCTACTTTCCAAGCGTCGCGAAATCCGTATTCATGGAAACGCCGGTGGTCACCGGTAGTCGACGGGAATTCGATCGGCCCGAATGGAAGTTGCCGCTCATTGCGCTCGCGTCGCGCGTCCCAACGAAAAGTCCAGTTACAAGGAAGGATTAGCACGCGGAACTACCACCCTCGATAGTCTACTTTCGATTCTGCGATGGAGCGAGGCATTCCGCGCACGTGCGCGTGTATCTGTCTCTCGATCGTTTTCCTTGGCCCGTCACAAAGGGCGAACCCTTGCTCGTAGCCCGGAGCTGCAGATGCGTTACGCACCGTGGACGCGGGGCGGTCAGCGGCGCGTATCCACGCCACGTGGTGTTTAAAACGCAGCGTAGATAGGGGAGAGTTGCCTATATTGGACCGGCTCCTAGATTGGACAATTTGTATATCTCGATAAACAGATATATTTGCAGTGGTTTTTCGGCTACACTGATTTAGGAGGTGGAGATGGAACGTGCGAGAACAGCGATACGGTTATTCATTAGTTTGTCGTTCACCGTCGTTGAAATATAGAAACACGTAGTGCGCGATCATTATTTTTCGTGCTATTTCAAGTGAATTTCTTTCTACAACTTGTAAGTACCATAATTTTAAACGATACTAGTGTAAAGTGTGCTGTCTTAGCTACAATTTCATGTCTTTACTTTCCTATATTCGTATAAGTATAACAATGAAAATATATCTTTTTGATGTAACCAACAAGTTGCCTAATATTGGACCATCACTAGTTGCTTGAATTGGACCGGTCCATTTTAGGATACAATCTATGTTATGGTAGCGAATAGTTAAAAGAAATTTAAAAAAACAATTAAAACCGACTTCAAAAAAAAATAAAATTGCACTAAAAAGTAAAAAATAATTTCTTCCCTTATTTAATCTACGACTCTCATATTTTTTAAGTCGGCGCCAGGTTTACACAGTGAAAATGACGAGGCACCGACTTAAAAAATATGAGAGTACCGTAGATTAAATAAGGGAAAAAATTATTTTTTACTTTTTAGTGCAATTTTATTTTTCTGAAGTCGGTTTTAAATTTTTTATTTTTAACTTTTTAGTTTTATATATATTGACACAACATGCTGAGGAGATATGTGCGTACGTACAGAGAATAATAATAATTAGGTGACGATAGTCTTTATTATTAACCAGAACTGGCAAAATATTGCACCAATGTTGATGCAGTGTAGGAGGGGACCACCGGGGCATCGCCCTCCTTCGAATAAAAAAAGATCATCAAAATCTGCCCATATGCTGGGGAGTTATACGGGGACAAATATAAAAAAACATCAAAACAACGTACTATTACACTACGTGCACCGTAAGATACTTGTTGCTTCCTGTTTCTATTTTTCTTTCAATACCCTGATCAGTGTTTTTTAGATTGTATATTTAAATTCATTGATTTTTAGGAGCGGTCCAACGTAGGAAACCGGTGGTCTAAATTACGAAACCGGTTGCCTGGAACGGACCGAAGTCATTAGTTTAGTTTTTTTGAGATATTATTTTAATCACATATTTTATCAACACACTAAACACATGATCAAATCTACATAAACTGTAGATCTTTTTCCCGTTTCTGTTTGCTTTCTGCAATGTGTTAATGTCCGTGTAGGAGAGAAAAATAAAAAAAGTGGTTCAAAATAGGCAACCCTCCCCTTCACGCGATGGCTTCTCGTCCCGTGTTCGACGTCGCTTCGCCTCGCCTCGCCAGGCCGTGCCAGTTTTTCGCAGTTCTCGCTCGAACAACGGATCGCTTCCTCTCTGTCGGCGTGAGAGAAGCTTCTGGATCAACCTCGGAACCGTTAGCCACCGTCCACGTCGTTTTAACGACTCGCCGGGCTATTTTCTATGACGATAATTAGAGAGACCCCGGTCACACGAAAGAGCGGCTTTCTTCCTCGTGCTTTCGTCCCCCTTTGTTTTCCGAAGCGATTTCTCTTTTCGAGTGACGCGAGTTTCGACTATGGCGAACGACACTCGCGAGGCTGGCTAATAAAAAAATCCCCCCCGATGAGGAAACCGCGCCAGAGTCACTCATTAATACGGCCAGCCTCGGTCTTTAACTCCCGGAGAGGGATTCCTATCGTGCCAGTTACGCGCTCTTTTCCTCCTCGTCTTCCTCTTTGTCTCGCGATGCGGCTAGCTTCATATATTATTCATCGCCGTCGAAGTATGCCCGGCGATTTCTTTCTCGAGCCGTGTACGGCAGCGAAAAAGCTCGGGGCGAAGCGTTTCGCCTGGCGATGTCGCCGGTCTCTCGATCCCGAGGAATCTTTGCAGCCGCACCTGCGCTTTTTCTGCGCCGACGGGCGCGCGCAGGCCGCGGCGCGATGACACAACCGCCTGTATCTTTATTAGAAATTGATTGGATCGAGCCGAGCCTTACCCGGCGCGGTGGGAATCTGGCTCGAGAGAAGGTCGATGCGTCTGGCGGTCGCGGCGCGAAAGGCAGCCTCGATCGCCGCGCTGCCAGTGCACCCGCATATTGATAAACGAATAAATCACGCTTATCGAGATCGAGCCGTGCGGAGCAATTTGCGCAATCGACACCGTCGAAGGAAGTACGCGCGAGCCGCTCGGCCTGTTTTATCCCGTTCCAATCGAATCGATACGGATTAGCCATCGGATTAGAGAGAGCGTTGTTTCGGTCGCGGGCGATCGCGCGCGGATGAGGGAGCGACGTCCTCCGGTGTGCTCACTTTCGCCGTTTGATTGCAGGTCAGTTTTACTGGACGCGCGACACCTGATCACAGTATCCGGAGCGCGCGACGAACGAGAGACAGGCGACAGAGGTGAGACAGAGGACGGACAGCGAGGCAAAAAGAGAGCAAGATGGGTGTGAGACAAAGTAGAAGGTCCGTGGACATAACGACGACGCCTAAGAAGGAGGGAGTACCGGCGGAGGGAGGTGTCGGGGACGCCGCTGCACCTGGCGATGGCAAGCTGGAGAGGATCGAGGAGACCGACACGAAGCCCACCACCAACGGCATAGCGCCGCACACGGACGTGACCGAGGATAAAGACGATGCCACAGAGAAGGAGAAGGAAAAGGAGAAGGACAAGAAGAAGGAGAAAGAAAAGGTGAGGCTCTTGGATACATTACACTTTTTACCCCTCTTCGATCGACCTTCTCTCCTTAATCGAAATCCTCGGCTAAAACCATTCCGTTGCTTGTCTAAGAATCGAGCCGATGAAATTCTGGTGAAATGTCGAGTTGCATCGTTCCTCGTATTTTACCTGCTGGTACTTGTTCGAGCGAGGATGATTCATAGAGGCGACCGTCGAACGGTTTTCAACGACTTCCATGAACCTGCTGAAACTTATCTTAACATCGGACTTATCGTCGCGGAACGCTTTACAATCGCGCTGGTGAATCGGCTCTCGATCGCGGCGGACGTAACCGCGAGTACATTTAGCTGGAATTTTTCTCCGGCCCGCGACCGGGGGTTATTAATTTCAATTGATTCATCGACGATGACGTGCGACTTCTTGCCGCGCGCCTCGCTTCGTCCGCGCAAAAAAAAAAAAGCGCGCGTTGGCCGGCCGGTGACTCCGTCTAGCATCGCCAGCCACGACCGCGCACGTGCACGTTTCGCCGCGTACTATTCTGAGATTTGACCGAGGAGATATGCTACGTGTTTGATTCGCTCGGGACGAGCGGCAGAAAAACTCGAATCCTACGGCCAAAACGACTAAAAAGGTCTTCGCGGTGAAGTCGAAACACCTGGAGGGCTTTGGCAGTGGCTGCGAGCGATGTGTCACGCTTGAGCGGTCCGCGAACACGTTCGCGAACCCACGTTATTTTTCGAGCAACTCCTGAACCCTCCTGGCTGTCGATGGAATTTGAAACGGACGCGGGGAGGGGCGAGTGACTGTCAACGGCAGACGTTTACGTCCGCGAACCAGCCATCGAAAGTTCCGACTGTCGCTCTCGTCCAACTCGCATAAGCGTGTCAGTGTATTATCGCGAAAATGCTCTCCCGGCTAGACGAAACTTGATATTTCCTCGATTGAGCAACCCCGGCAGCTGTCATGCACTAGATACGCTAGCACGCGAGAAAGAGAGAGACAGCTTGCTGTTGCGCCTCTTCCTTTCATTTCCGTTTAACAGCAGGTCTTTTCCTATTGCCGCGTCTACCTTCGATCGACCGGGCCCGCGAGGGCGTCGAAAGGCTTATCGCGTGTCTCCAATTTTCTCGTGGACTCTAGACGGCCTCTGTTGCTGCCGTCGTACTCTCCTTGCGTTTCGTGCATCGTCTATCGATCCGACATCGCGTTTCTAGACCTCGCGCGAGACGCGTGCAACCAACCCCCCTGGAAAAGTGTAGCTTCGCACGCAGGTACTGGCCGTTGTGCCACTTGGCTGCGGCGGGATAGCCATCGGTCCCTAAACGCCTCGCCCAGGTAGATCCTCGTCCACGCGGAATCGGTCGAACGAAGCCGATTTCATGAGAAGGAAGGAGAAGGAAAGTGCCCGACAGGGCTACGCGAAATCTTTGGGTATCGCGTCGACGTAACCGCCGTATCAATTTCTCGATCTCGCTTTCACGTACCAACCGCGTTACGGTAATTCGCCGTAAACCGTGTTATCGCTATCGAGTTTAATTGCGATCGGTGGACGGATGCGTTCGAAGAACGTAATCGCGCTCTTCTGTAAAATGATCTACCATTAGCAGGTATTATTACTCCACAAGCTGCTAACACTCGTTCGGAGACCGATTCTGTTCGAGGAGTCTTTCCGCTGTAACGCCCTACAAAATTACCATCGTTTGGAATTTTTATTTTTCACAGAAAGAATGTGCTTACTAAATTGAAATATTTTCTATTTATTAATATGTGTTTTGAGAATACAAAAAATGTTTTTCCATATTTTTTTAATGCTTACTTTCACCAAAATAGGTGGGTTAAAATCTTAAAAAATTTGTAACTTTTACAAATTTCAATATTTCGGGCTAAAAATCTACGGAGTTGTTGTTCAGATATAATGTTTTGAGAAAAAAAATAGTTTGCAAGTCGGCTTTGGAAAAAAGGTATAAATTTTTCATTTAGAAGCGGGGCGAAGCGTAGTTAGAGCCTACCTTAAGTTTTCAACGCTTCGCTATTGATCGTTCTCCAAGCTCGAAACACAGTCGGCTGTCAAAGTTTCCCTGAGAAAAAGCTCGAGATACCGTTGGACAGTGGCCGAGGGATGTTTGCACAGGTGCTCGCGCAGGTAACGCGTTCCTAGCTAACTGTAATCGCGTCTCGCCGCGTACAAGCGCATACCTAACTGTCCTAGACGAATAAATCTTTTGTCTCGTCTTCCTTTGACCATGGACACTGGGGTCGTTTGTTCCGCAGCAGCCGCGAGGTATATTGAGAAACGCGCGCTGCCAGCAGCCACCGCTGGGATCTTGCAAAATCTCGAGGCAGGTGCGCGGCCACTCGAGAGTCCTCTCGTTCGTTCCTCGTATCGAACACCTGCCCTTGATGCTTCGCCTCGGTCATTTATTTTTCGCCAGGATCTACGACGCCGCCGCGGCAGCGGCCAGTGTTTCGCGAATAATTTAAGATATATCTGCGGGCTGTTCTCGAGAGAGCGGACAAACGAAGAAACGAGGGAGCTGTGCCTAATGGAAAGAGGCCATACTTTGGTAACCTTGACCATGCAAATTAACGACGCGGTGCACGCGGGCCCCCGACCATCGCGTGCTCCCTCGGCTCAATTAAAAGGCAGTTTCGAAGCCGCCGGGCGTCGCCGCTCCGCGCGATTTCCTCGGCTTTTCCAAGCGGATTTCTTTCGCGGATCGACGAAAGCCCGCGCGCGGAATAATCGCGATATCGCGGCCCCGTGGCACAAGCGTGCTCACGTTACCCGAGTGACCTGAATTCCACGCTGATAGTTTTATTTCGTAGGATAGTGCAAGCCGGAGCACGCGATGTTTTAGACGCTGCTTTATGTAGCGTGAACTATCTCAATTGAGAGAAAGAGAGAGAGAGAGAGAGAGAGAGAGAGAGAGAGAGAGAGAGAGAGAGAGAGAGAGAGAGAGAGAGAGAGAGAGAGAGAGAGAGAGAGAGAGCGGGGGAAATGGTTTCCGCGTGAATCATCGTGGTCGCGCGGGGCATACGTCGCGGCCAGCTCGGTTTATTAATTAATCCGAGACGCGACTCATCTGTTTGCCTCCGCTAATTAAAACTGCGCGCCGCTGGAATTCCATTGGAATGCTTTCTGACCAGTATGGCAGCAACAACTGCCCGCTGAGGAATTTTAAACGCGATTTGCCTAATTTCGATCCGCCTTCTTACTGCGGCGTTAGTCTCTCGACGATTGTTCCGTGATCGCTTAGCTCGAAACGAAAGCAAAACCGAGCAGTTAATGCCGCGTTTTCGAAAGACTAGTCTGGCTGGCGGAGGAGGAGGAAGGCTTCTAGAGGTCTCTAGAAGTCTCTAGAAGTCTCTAGAAGCATTCCTACAGACTTGTCTAGAGGCTTGAGAGGAGAGGAATCGATCACGGAAGGCGCGCGATTATCCGCACGAAACTCATGGATCTGGTATTCTTATCCCGCCCGCCACTTTTCAGCCTCTCTTTCTCCGAGCGCGAGCTAATCGCCGCGAAATTCCTCGCTCGGGAATCGCGTTGCTGCGCGCAAGAACGCCGCATCGTTCGGCAACGTTCTCGCGATTAGTCGCGGAGACACGCGAGGACCGAGAGAGCTGTAGAACTTTTAGTACCCGCTGGCTGATTCAGCGGTGAGGAATTCGTCGCAGAACACTGCACCTGCGCTCGATTCGTCCTTCGCCGCGTCCTCGGGGCCGCCCGCGTATCATTTCTTGGTATTCCGATATTGTTCGATCGACAAACGCAGATTTCTCATCGGCCACGCGCAAGGCCCCTGGCGCCGCGCCGCTCGCAGCGGCCCTCTGAATATCAAACTCGAGATAAAGTCGTTGGCATTCTTTTATTTATAACGCGCCGCGCAGCCAGCGCGCCTTCCCATGAATATTTACGCCGCGGACGAAGAAAACGCCTAGAAAAACAAGCCACGAGAGCCGGATGGACCGTGCGCGCATCTAATTCGCTCGCGCCCCTCTTGGAAACGAACTCGCGACCGCGAGGATGTATCGAGCAAACAACCAGCTCCGGCTGCTCGCGTTTATCGTAACGCGTTGACCCCAGGTTCGCGGGTTAACCGAAGATCCCAGATATGGGAAATCGGAATCGACGGGGAAAGGGGGAGAGCGTGTGATCGATAGCTGAAATCATTCGCGAGATTCACCTTTCGCGTGCGCGCTCCTTGATCCTTCGAACGTCCGCCGGTATCTACTCGGCTTCCAAGGGAACTCGGAAATTTCATTGGCACCGCGTGGAAATGATATTGCGATGGTGAGGTCGTCTCTGGTTCCCCCGGCTGCGCTAGAAACCATTTGTTTCCTTTCTTCCTGGTACGAAGCCGCGATACTGCGATATCCACGGGCAGGACGCCTCGCCTGGCAGACCAGAACGAAAATAACCGGATATTTACATAATATAATGCGCGGTGGAGGCGATGGAAGATTGTTCGGTGCCGAGGAGAAATAAAGGCGCGTCGCAGCTTGTGTTTTGCCTCTGTTATCGAACGGGTATGACCTGTGCGTGCGTCCTCGAGCCCCTGGAACTGGAGCTCGCCTCGGTAGTCAGCTTTTCACTTACAGCGGCCTTAGATAATTACGCCGGCCCCGATTGTTTGCTCGATTAGCGGCGGGGCATAATAGCGTTGGCTCGTTCGCCGCGGCGCCGCGAGGGGGGGACTCGTAAACGATGAAACGGAATTGTTCTGGAGGATTTGCATCGATAATAAAGCTGGCCGATGTTTACGCGATCGCAGGCGTTAAAGACCCGTCTCGGCCTCGGCCAGGCTGGCAAACAATGCTCGCTCCCCGCTCCTTCGTTTTCCATTAAACCAGCATAATGCGCGCTGAACGTTGGACGTAATGATTCATAAAGTAGAATAATTCAGTATCGCGCCTACCAGGAGCACGGTACGTGTGTTGCTAGTTTGCCAGGAGATAACGCAACGAGCGTTTCATCGCCTCCGAGAATTACCCGATCGAACAAATGACGCGCTCTCTCGCGCTTTCCCTCCGTCGCTGTTGATCTTGACTCGATCACGCCACTGCAATCGTTGATCACTTCCGTCCTGCTATCTCGCGTACATAATCTGAAAATCAAAGAGTCGCGAACCGTTTCGCCGAGACGATTGTATGACCGTAAAACGCGGACCCTCGTTCGATCATTACTTTCTCGTTTGATTAAGCAGCGAAGGGGTGAGATCGGTTCACAGGGCCGCGAGTAACTCGCGTCGAGAAGCTCGGACCGCTACGCGACCACGTCGCCAGAGAACCGCTGATCGTCCTCTGTAATCCGAGATTTTCGCGGTTTCATCCCGTACGGCGTACGTGGTCCCTAGCCGCAGCTGTCCCGTTCCGATAAGTCTCGCGACTGTTACTGCGAGCTGCTCTTCCGCTTTTTCCCTGTGTCCGTTCCCCGGCGAATTTCTTGCCGCCTTCTCCTCGCACGCGCAAACACAAATTGCTCCTCCGGCCGTGCGCGAGACTCTTCAATGGCAAAGAACTCGGTCGCGGGAAAATTTGTGCGCCGCGATGGCGCAACCCTCCGCAGCAATATGCGTGACCGATGACGAAATCCTCGCCCAGAAACAACGACCGCCCGTTATTTTTACGGTGTCTTTCGAGAAGATTTCCATTCACCCATTCCGCTCGCTTGCCGTTTATCTCGATTCGCGATCCAATTGTCGCGTTTCTCGGCGTGTCTCTTCCGCCTCCAGCATGGTGGGGCGATGAGAAAACTTTGTTTTACGGCTAATAAAAGTACTCGCAGCGAACGAAACGGAACGGAACGATTCCACTCGGCGAACTTCTTTACGAGCCACTAGTACGTTTGGAGCAACGTGTATCGAAGTCGATGGTAAATAAGTAAAGCGTACGCGCGTGGAGTAGTATTTTGCAATTCGGACCCATCTGCTCTCCTCCACGTGCTCCAGATTTCTTCGTCTTATTCGCGGGCGACGTTTGGTCGTTCCGCGAGCAGCTGAGGGTGATTTTCGCCGCGATGCACAGTGCGTTGATATGTGGACAAAAATTGAAAAATCAAATATTTTCTAAGGCGATTTTTATCATTCAATATTTACGTCTAGATGTTCAGGAATCGAGTTTGTTTATGATTGCTACGTAATTGTAGTTGTTTATGATCTTATTTGCCATCTTAACCTAGAAACTAAGTACTTCAAGCATCAGTCGCAAGTCATACGCGGTAGAGTTACTTTCCTTTTTCTTTTATTTAGATCGAAAGAATATTTATTAATCTTCGCTCACATAATTTACCATGGATTCTACTATTATGATTGGGTATGCGGGCTTCGAAACTATTGCCGAGACTTATGGCCTTATAGATCATTAAAAAATTTCTTAGTCCCGAGAATGAAAATTTTATTTCAACCGAAGTTTTCAAAAATACGTAAAAAAACGTATGCGTGATATTTTTTATCTTTGGTTCGCCTAACTTTAGACTTGATGAAAAACGCCCTTTTCTGCTACTACCTGCGACTATTTGAGAAATAATTTTTTTTATGAAGAACTATGTAGATCAAGAATTCTAAGACAAATCAAGAAAAATTTTGTAAAGTGGCTTTGTTCTGCACCAAGAGACAAAAAAAGAAGTTCTAAACATCCGATCTGCTTTTTCCAATTGTTTATACGATATCTACCATGACTTTTCCAACCTGGATGCTGTTATCAGTTCTAAAATAGCAGTCAAACGCGATGCACGTGATAAAAATAATTTGATAAAAAAATGTTTCGAACAAAAGTTAGTCAATATTCAGTTGACAACAAATTGCAGAAGTGAATATTGATATAAAACTTCTTATTCAATAAAAAATCAAGATCACTTCAATGTTTTTAATGAAACTGTATATTTTACTATACGCCAATCAATGAATTTTTATACTCTCTTTAAAAAAGTATTACAATACTTAGGTCGAAAACCGATCAGTCCAGAAGTTATGAGTTTTGTCCCGAACACTCATATACTTCGACGCACTGTGCGATGGGGCATCGATATGCGGACGGACGATTCTCTCCTCCACCTTAACTTTTGAAACTCAGGTTATTTATAACGTGCAGATGTACTTGATCAATTTCTCCTTGCGTTCGCAGCCAGAAGATGTAAAAGCCGAGGAGACGAAGCAGGAGTCCACCGGTGAATCTCCCGCGGAAACGGTGGAGGCCACGACGCCCACGGAAGCCACCCCCGCTAGTCCGAACACCGCAACTTCTCCAGACAGCAAGGAAACCAAAAAGAAGGACAAGGTGAGATCGATCGTCGCGAAATAACAGCCGATGGGCAGCGGGACGAAACTCCAACTGATTGCACGGCGGTTAGAGGTCGTAATTTGCGTGGAGGGCCGCCGCTTCCTGGGAGCGCGACTCCGAGACGCTCGAGCCGCCAGGCGGATTATTTCGTCGGCGACGTGGCGCGCGTACGCACGCGCCCTTCGCAATTAGAGAAATAAGACAGCGCGTAATGAGTCCCCCGATCATTATCGATGCCGTTTCCTCGTTCATAGATGAAGAAAAAGTGGTCCTTCAGGTCGATCAGCTTCAGCAAGAAGGACAAGAGCAAGCCAGCCCGCGAGGAAGCGCCCAAGAATGGAGACGTCACCAAGGAGGAGCCTCTCGCGGAGGTGAGTACAGAAACTTACCTTATCGGGTTCGCTCTTCTTGTGTCGCTGTAGAGCGTAGAGCGAACGACCACGGGCGACGGCCACGGCCGCGCAAGAACGCCGCATTCACAACGGCCCGACGGTTCCGTTAATCGTGTCATCCTGTCGTCTTCGGGGGAGAAATAACGCGATCCAGCCGCGTCCCGTTCTAGGCGGGCGGGGGTGGCCAGTGGGATCGAAAAAAAAAAAAGAACGCCAACAGGCGCATGTACATATGTTCGCTACGAAATAAAGGGCATGGGCACCGCTCAGCTGTTGCTCCGAGCGACCGACGTTCCGTTGATTCATCGGGGTGTACCTATAAAAATTCGCGCCGCTCGCCGGCAGATCGATCGAACGGGTACCGACTAGCGGGCTCTCTCGGCCGTCCACGAACATAATGGCGAGGCCGGCGTAACGCAGGGCAGATCGGTGCTCGCTCGAGCGTGATTTGTGCTCTCCTCGATTTCAAGCAATCGGTACGTACAGTGCGCCGCGTACGCGGCGTAATCGGGAACGACCACGCGATAACCGTCACGGATCGAAAGCTCCGCGCTGGCTCCGGTGTTTAATTGGCCTCGAGACGTCCAATAAATCCTCGGGCCTCTCGCGATTATCAGAGATTTATTTCGCGGAAAAATGATAAGCGGAACACTGGAACGATCGGCGTTAACAAAGTCAATTATAATATCCAGCCCGGGCCGGCGATTTTTCCTCCCCTGGGTGTTTGTCGGATATTTATGGCGCGGCCCCGATCGCCGGCTGCGAAACTGCTGCGCCGCCTGGACGCGTCTACGGAGCTTACTGTCATTAAGGAGCGTAGCGTTTCGATTTCTCTGTTTCGACCTCTTCCCCTTCTTCCTTTATCGCCGATCGAGATCTCGCCTGGAACATCGACCTCTCGCGAGCGGCGCAATTAACGAGGCGCGGTACTTGACCAGCGGCCCGTGTTCGGAGACCTATCGAGATCTCGGCCAACGATTCCAAGGACGAAGGGCACGCCAAGCGTCGGAGTAGGTCGACGAGCAGTGTGGAGCCGCTTAATTGGAGTTAGAATCCGCGGGGCTCTTCCGTGTCGCGGGCGATACGAGGAGAGGAGGGAAGACTCGTTTCGCGACGCAGTTGCCCTCGCTATAAATCCGCGAGCGAGCGGATGTATAATAAGTAGCGAGAGGTTGGCCTGTCTCCTTTTTCCCGTACCCTCCCTCCGGTTGTCGAGCCTAGCCGCGTGTAGGCGAACCGTAGCCTCGAGATCGTCAGGGCTAATCTCCTCGTTCCTTTACCACCTTCTTCGTCTTCTTCCTCCTCTGCCTGGTTCTCTGTCCCGCGCGCAGCACGGCCGCTCGGCCGCAGACTCTTCTCCCTTTCCTTTTTTTCTGCAACCTCGCCGCGGCCAGAAAGAGTGGGAAGGGCGTACAGCCCGTGACTCATCCTTCTGGTTCGTCGTACCTCGCGAGTTTCGTGATAGGCCGCCACGGAGAACCGGCTTCGAGTCGCTGAATTATCCCCCTGGCTTCTCTCTCCGTTCCCGCTTCAGGGCTGCTCCTTCTCGTACCCCCTGCGCCTCTCCCCTCGTCCTCCCAGAACACGTAATCGTCGTCTGCTTTCCTGGCCTTGATCGAAGGAAATAAGTCGTCCGTAGCTGTCCGCGTTGGTAAAATTGACTGGTCGAGTCCGCCGCGGGTCCCTCGTTCGACACCCTCTTCCTCCGGTGCTCCATCGCGACTCGAATGGGTTAACGAGCCTCTGCTCGACGCACAACGTTATAAATACTCCGGCGGACGAGCGTTACGTTTCCATTTATCGCAGGACGATCGAACGGAAGATGATCGATGCCCTCGTATCGGCTTCGTTAGGCGCTCAAAGGACCACGTCCGTGTTCAAGTCTCCGGCGGAGACGTCTCGCTAGGCATAGGCAAGTCCCCGCGAGCCGCGGCTTTCACTCCCTTCGAGCAGGCTGCATTCCGAGTGATTAAGGGAGCCGCGAGTAGTGGTGCGTGTGATTACACGGCTGGTAATGGGCGGGATGTCATTGTACCCGCGGTGTTATGACACCAGCGTGTGCAGAATGACTTATCGCTCTCCGCCTTGTTATCCAGCATTTCAGCGGGTATTTTGTACCGTCCTCCTCGTTTGTTCGCCGGCGTTACGTCGAGTTCCGTTCAGCCCGTTTGATCGTTTGATCGCTGGATCGTTGAACGCGTTATCCTCGACTCGTTCCTCTGTGCTCGCGCCTATTACGCGCGGCCCGGCCGATCCGAGCGGCTGACCTCTTGGCTGCTCGTTTATCCCCGGCGCTCGTGCATCGCCGCCGCTCGGATTTGCGTGTGCGGATCTTTTTTACAGACGAGGACGGCTACGCGCGCGGTGTGGTCCGCCGTTGCAGTCCCCAGCCCGTGGAATGAGAATGGGAGTGGTGGGCTTGTATTCTCCGGAGCACCGTCCTACGGGACACGGAATCATAATCGTGGGACACTCGCCAAACGTGGACGATCCTTTGCCCCTTGTCTGAAATTCCGGGGCGAGCAAGTCTTTCGGGGGAAGCCTCTCTAAACTCGATATTGTCACTCGTGCTCGTTATCACGTTCCACACCATCGCGAGTAGAGGAAGATCGTCTCCGTTCCGGAGTAACTTGCGGCAAGCTTGAGTCAGCGATTCGGCACGCCGCTTAGCGCTCACTCCGAAACGTGCCGTTGCACGGAATCGTTCTGCATCGATTCGAAACTGGCACAAGGTAAGTTCAGAGACCTTTAGGTCGAAAGGATGGGAGCAATTATGACGCAAGCTGGTACCCAGGGGGGGGCGCGAAGCATCGACTCGATTTCCTACGGGAAGTGGAACATATCTGTCGGAGAAATCGGTAATGGGCCTGCAGGAGAACTGGTCGTCTACGGTTCTGTCCGCTCATTGTGTTGGCCAGCAGCACGGTTCAATGGCCCAAACTTCCCGGATACGCTTACCTCGACGGCGCGTTATTTTGTCGCGAAAAAAAGAAGCTCGCACGGCTGGTTTGCGAGCACCGACTCTCGACACACCCGTTAGCCACGCGGCTGTCGCATCGGCGATCAGATTTCCGTGTCCCACTGCAACTTCATCCACCGTCAGAGCGTTCGGGGCGCTCGTCACGAGTTCATCGCAGAGTCCTGTCGTCTTTCGCTCTTCCCTGTTTCGCTCCCTTTATCTCCCCGTTTCAGTTACGTTGTAAATTAACGGGACTAGTCGAGTCAGATCCGGGGAGCATCTCGAGTAATTGGCGCCGAAGCTGGCCACGTTACCGCTCGCAAGATCTTCGCTATCTCCGCGTTGCCGAGCCGCAATGTCAGCGCGATAAGGGCGCGGTCGCCTGTTAAAAATAACGGCGCTTCTTATTTATTATCCGCCAGGAGACGTAATTTGCGCGGCGACATAAATCCGCGTAATCGTCCCTCTCCCCGGTATCGCGCCTATGCCGATCTCGACCCGGTCCGCGCGTTCTCCGCTAACATTTTATGCGATCGTAAACAAGCTGGTAACGGCGTGAGTAGGGAACGCGTAGGAGGGAACGTCAGATCGGGGGGTAGCGTTTCTATTACCGCGACGACCTATTCCGTTGCCTGCGGGGGCAGGAGAGGCCCTAGCCTGTTTGCGAAATGCGCGTGAGCCTCGTCTCGAATTTTATCCGGCAGGCCGCGCGCGAGCTTTTGCCTTCGGCGGTAATCGAATCCTCTCCGGCGCGTGATCTCGCCTCGGCTCTCGTTGCTAAAGGCGATTGCCAGGCCCTCGTCGGAAGATGTAGCATTCGAAGGAAATCCCCCTCGAACCGGGCTAGAAGTGGTTTTCATCGGCGAGGATGATCGAGACAGCACACGAGGGCCGGAGCTCCAAGGGGCGCGGAAGGATCGGCTCGAGAGTCTTTCCGTCTCGCGTTCCTGGTTTCGCACCTACGCGAATGACACATTGTTTCCAAGCAGCCACCCTCGCGCAAAGCGCTGCGAGAGAGGCTGCGTGGAAGGGGTGTGGTTCGCGCGCGCGTGTGCCTCGTGCTTTGTCCCCTCGGCGCTGGAGACTCGCGCTCGCCGACCAACGCGGGGAGACCGGGCTCGTATATCCCGCGGCTGGCTGACTTTTATTGTAAAGAGTTAGAAAGGCGATACACGGGGTGTAGCTGGAGGACGTAGAAACACTGCGGGCTAGTGTGGAGTTGGCACGCGCGGAGTGGTATTAATTAGCGCGACATATAGTAGGCGAAGGGGTAGGGTGGTCGGACGAGGCGGACGGGGGTGGATGGGTGGAGGTGTAACGGCAGCATCGAAGGCAGAAGGTTGCGGCCTCGGCTCGCCGAGGTTCGCCTCGCGTGACTCAACCCCGAGGAAAAAAAGAAAACACCTGTGCACGAGGGTTAAGGGCAGACTACGAGAGAGTTTGGCGAGCTGCGCGCACGGTGGCAAGGGGTGAGAAAGACTTTCACTAGCTCCTTTGTTCTAACTGTTTCATGGTCACGAACCTGGGCGCGTTTCCTTTCTTTTTCACCGGCAGACTGGCTCCGTGTAATCGGTAAGCCGCCGAGTCTACGCGAAAGAATAATCGGGAAATATATACCATCGATATCCGTGGCCCTGCGAGAGTGTTTCGGATGAATTGTTTGGAGGGGTCCCTGTGGCGCTACGGGCAAGAAACGGAGCGATTTGTTGGAGGCAAGGAGGCCGGTCGTAACGCGTCCGGATGGTACAAATTTATGTGACAAGTGACGAGATACGGCGGCCTCCTCTCGGCTGCTCCTCTTAAAATATGTCGCGGCCGCACATGCAACGGTACATGCATGCACCGAGGACGAGGAGAATACGTGGCCGGGCGTGCAACAGTGGCAAAAGATCGGGTGGACGGTTAAAAACCGGTTTGCTTCGCCGCGGAAGGCGTCTCGGTAGTTTCTACTGGCTTCGATTTCATTCCTAATGGCCCCGATGAAATTCATCCCACGACCGTTCGGCGAGCCTGGCGATTGCGTCGTCGCCATTTTTCCCCCGCAACCCACATTTTTCCCAATTACCTAACGCCTGTACCTGCGGGCTGCCAAGCTGCCGGGTAGAACTTTGTACGTGATCGGCTGAGCTAGAGAAGCGAGAACCCGCCAACTCTTTATATTGCCCTGGCGCACAGTGTTCGATGGGTATAGATAAATGGACAAAAATTTATAACTTCTCTCTGGAGTAAAATTTTTGAAAATAAATTTCATATTTGTTTATGAAAGGACTATTTTTTTACATCTTTGATGTTATAAGTTTTTTAAATTTTTTTGAATGCATGTAAGGTAAGTGCGGGTAATAAGGTAATAAAAAGCACGTATCTAATGACTTGTTCTACATGAAAGAAGGTCCATTTACAATGTCTTTATAAACCTTAACATTTCCCTGCTTGTTGTTTTCATATATTATGCAAAATATCATAGTTTATAGTATAATGTTCATAGATTTCTATAAAAAAAAGTTTTCAAAAGTATGTATAATTTTTTTTTTTTAAATAATGGATCCTTAATATGGCTTTATTATCCGCACTTACCTTGGTTCATTCAGCTTCGGGTTCTGAAACAGTCGATAAACTTGCTTCCGAGGATTCTTCGTCAAAATTAAGAGATGATTCCTCAGTATATTCATCTGTTATCGCGTAGTGCTTAATTTCGGCAAAATCTTTCCTTTTTACCTTGGAGGATTTTTTTCTGTGTAGTGAGACCGTGGGACCTGAACTTATAATAAGGAAATTAATCAAGTCTTTATTGGTATTCTTTCTGGATGATTTTTTGGTATGGTGTTCTCTAATGTATCTTATATCTTTATGTGTAGCTTCTAAAGCCTCTTCTGACAGTTGTCCTATTGGAATTTGATGGTGTGATATAATATGACTCCCGTGAATTAGTAATTTGTGCATACTGACTGGCATATAATACCAGCCATAGTTCGATAAATATAATAATTTTGCCTGATCTGTTAATTGTTTCAATCAAGTCCCCTTGAAGTTGATAAACACTTAACATAAAAAATTCGTACAAATTGTTAGTATTGTAAAAAACTGACTTGGCAGTTTTGAAGGTATGACAGTATTAGAAACAACTTTTAAAAATCAAATGAAAAGCATAAACATTCCGCCAACGGCACGTGTTCGAAAAAATGCCCCGAGATTTGGAATAAATTTCTGGTGTCATTTTTTACAACAAATTGGTAAATTCAGCAAAAGTTATGGGTAGCGTTAAAACCTACCTTTCTTTGTTAACACTTTAAGATACAAGATTTTGTGGATCGAACACTTCAGATTCTTGACTTTTGTAAATTACATCGAACACTGTGTGGCGAGGGTAATTGCGCGAGTAAAAGTCTGCGCAAAAAGATTCCCAAGGAACTTGATTCCGCCTGGTTCGCTTCGCTCGATTCCTCTCAGCCAGCGAAGGCAACTTCGAAGGGATGGTTGGACGGAGGTAGGGGAAAAACAAATCCTCTCGACGTCGAGCGTTTCGCAAGTCCTCGAATCCCTGACAGGCAGTCCTCTAATCGCGCGGTGCGCGCAAGCAAATCGCCAATTAAGCCGGCGCGGCGGCCGGTTAATGAGACCGCGATGAATTCGCCGAAAGAAGGAGAAAGGGACGGCGGGAGGGCTCGCGGGGAGAGAACGGAGGATCTCACGTTTCAGCGTGCGTTCACGGTGGCGTAGGAATTCGGCAGGTGTCTCTCCAGCCCGGCGAAAATCGAATATCTGTCTCCTTCGGTTGCCTCGCGTCCCCCGGAAAGCCACTTTCATTCGCCGCGATGAAAGCTCCGTCGTCCCTTTTTTCCCCACCATTCATTTTTTTTTTGTTCCCGTTTGCCCGATCTGTCTTGTCCAATCTTCTTCGGTTCGCTCGTTCCCTCGCTATTCCGTTCGCGCCGGTCGGGCGACAAGCGGGGGGGACGAGATAGAGACGAGGACGCGTTCGTTCCTAGTGCCAATCGCATTTCGCCTCGTGCCACGCGTCCCTCCGCGCCAGCTCGCGCACAATGCGACAGGTGGAACGCGAATAAAAAGCACGAAAGTTGCGACAACTCGCGCGGTGAAGAGGAGCCGTGGCGCGCGTGCTCCGTGCTCCACGAGGTTTCCTTTCGAGGTTCGATGACCGGTCGTATAAATACTCGGCGTCGATTCGAATCAATACGGCCGCCGGTTCGGGGATTTTTCCATCGAACCCGCGATCGAACACGGAGTGCAAAGACCTCCCTCGTCGACGCTCCCCCGTCGCTGCCCCGCGAGCCCTCCGCCTCGACCGTCTCCTCTTCAGAGAACCGAAAAGGAAAGTCGCCGTTCACTGTTCTAACGGAACTGTTTAATCTTCTTACCGCGGATTACGCGAGCGGAGCGGACTTTCCTCTTCGTCGAAAACGGAAGCCTTGAGAACGGGAACGAGCGCGTTGGGCGTCTCCGGCGCGGGAGAGCAGCCGCGGGAACAATCGATAGATTCGTGCGTGCGCGTGCACGTGTCGCTGATGAATCTCAAGGGGCTCCTAACGAGTCGTAAAAGATGGAAAGTTAACGAGCCACCGGGCCTCTTGACAGTCGCCTTTCAGCCTCTCCACGGACCTGCCTGTCCTCTTCGATTTAAATTCGGTTAAAAAGAACCTCTACCAGCCGACGAGAGGGACAAATAGAAAGGGACGAGTAGGTATAAGTTTCATTGTAACCAAGCACAAAAGGAGTCCACGACCCTTGCTCGGAGGGCCACGTTTCACTCCTTCGATCATCCTTTGACTTTCCCATCCGCGATTCGGGAAAAGATCGCTCGATTATCTGCGGCCGAATTCCCTTATCCAAATATCGGTTGTGCAATCTCGCCGGAGAAAGGAGGCCGTTTCCATTTGTCCTCCCACAAGGAAGAGGAAGCGCCCTTTACTCGGCCCTTTGTCTCGCTCGCTCTCTCCTTGCGTCAACCTAGACGTCCGACTATTTCCTTCGATCCGGCGGTCTATTTGACGCATAAATTGGATCCCAGGGTGGTGTGCGAGTCTGTGTGCTCGAGCAGCGTGTTGTCGGCGCACCAGAGGGCTTTTCCTTCCCGTACGTTTCCCTCTGACGTCTTATTTCGCTGGCAGAGAAAACAATACGCAATTACAAACTAATCAACCTCGAGGCGACCGGCTGGCGAGCAGCCAGAACTGTTGAACGCTCTACCCCTCGCCGGTGTCTAGAAGCCACCGGGAGGCTGTTTGGATTAAACGGATTACCTGAAGAGCCTCTCTCCGCTGCTGTCGACGAAACAGTTCGCGTCCCTTCTTTTTTCACCTCGCCGCGATCAACACGCGGACTCTCCCACCGCGGATTAATCAACCGCGCCGCGATGTGCTTCCAAGCGAGTATTCCCGATGCGTCGGATCTTTGCAGTTAAGTAGAGTTGTCGCGTCTGATAGCAAGAGTTTCGGGGTATCGCGTCACTCGGAGGCGCTTAATCGATCAGAGTGGGGGTGAGTCGAGCCCAATATAGTATCGCCCCGCGTTCCGTAATCTCCAGGGCCAAGTCTGTTGCGCAAATACTGCGTCTACGCAGTTTTCTTCCCCGTGGGACATGGTCGATAACGAGATAGACGATCTGCGACGAAGAAGCTTCGCCCGTGACTCCGTCTCAATCTCCTCGGTGCCCTGAGGCGCTGGAAGACGCTTTACATTGCTCGATCGGTCGGCGCCTTAACGAGCCAGGCCGCTGTACTACGCAATTTCGGGAGAAGCAATAACGGAAGGAAGGATTTTTCGTGCTCCCTCTTCTCGTCCAGAATTAATTCTCTATCTCTCCCCGGCTCGCGAAACGGAGCTGCCCCTCGCTGAAAAGCCATAACGCGAAAAGAACGATCGAAGGGGGCGGGTGGCTGGACGAAGCAGGCTCCGCGAGTAGGTAATCAAGCACTTCCCCTCGGCGATATGCTGAGGAGAAACGCGGGGCCTACCGTGCTCTCCCCCGCGCTAACAGGAAAACTCATATTTTTATGAGAACACCCTGCCTTCCCCACCCTATCTTGTCCGTTTCAATTCACTCGGTAACACGCCGCGAAGGGGCACGGAACGGGGAAATAAAGCACCACGCCCCTGTGCGCCGTTGGAAAATTAATTTGGTAAATGCCGCGCGCGGTTGTCCCGCGATTACTACGCCCGCCGCTCTGCCTCCAGCGCGGCCGTTTCATTCGGCCGACAGGCCGGAAAAGTGTGCCGGTTGAAAGACCTCCCCGTCGCGCAGATCTCAACCTCGTTATCACTTGACGTCATCGCGATTGCCATTGTATTAAAAATACCGAATGACGAATATATGCGCGTCCTTTCCCCGCTCGCGCTTGCCACTTCTTTATTTATAAACGGCTGTATCAGACGTGACACACTTGGCGTCCGCATTAAAATGCGAACCGAGACGGCGATAAAATTGAGCGTAAATACGCCGGCCAGCGAATCGTCGGCCCGAGCTCCGGTCGCCGCGTTATCTCCGCTGGCTCTTTTTCAAGCGATCAACAATGTCAATTCGATAACGTATGCTGCGACTTGTTGCCGATCCCGCGATCCTTGGCAATGTCCAAAGTCTCGGTGCACGGGGTGCGCTGGATATTCGCGCGGAGAACTTCCACGTCTGCCCGTCGTCGACGCGATCAACCGTCGACAGACAGGTCGGCGTTTTTTCCTCAGCAAAATCCGCGGATCGATCGCGACTAAATCGCGATCAGAAGGGCTGGCGGAGTTTCCGCCCCTTCGGATTTGGGCGTCGTCGCCGTCGTCGTCGTCTAGTATCGAGCGTCCCGACGCCGGGACGCTCGGAGCTGTTGCCATGCCGACCGACGGGGCTAGCAGGGCTTTTCGCATTCACCAGGCCTGCCACGGGGCGAAAGACTCGCGCCACTCTCGGGCGCGAACAAGAAACTTTCCTCCGCCCAACAATTCCTCGGCTCCGATCGAAATTTCCTCGTGGAAATTACGCGCGACTACCTGCCTGCCCTCGGGCCGCGTCGAATTACGCGCACAATCCACTTTTGCTCGCGCTCCGTCCCCCCCCCCCCCCCCGTGGTGCAAAATTCATCCATTTTTGCCCACGGAAAAACGGAAGCTCGTCCACTCCCGTCGCTGTGACGAGACTCGTCACGCACGGGAGATCGCAATTTCGCAGCAGCATTGCTCGTCGGAGTTTCCTAGAACTTCCAAGTCACCTTGGATATCGGAAGCGGATCAGGGGAGGAGGTTGGTCGAGCTTCGAAGGCTCGGCGAGGATTTGGAAACGATAAAACGGAGCTCGGGCGAAGCAGGCCTGTTTTATTGATACGGTAAAGCTCGTGGTTGATCCGGGAAAGCGGAAGTCGTGTAAGCGTCGGGTATAAAGGGTGCCAGAGATCGGTTTCTCGACTCGTGCCGTGTGGTGATAAAAAGAGACTAGCTGGAAATTTCGCGCGAGACATATTAGCGACGGGGGCGTTGAAATTAATTGGCGAGGATTTTAACGCGTGACGATTTCGGGCGTCGCATAAATAATTCAGCGCGGTTTGTCGGACGTGTATTGTCGCTGGTCACGGCAGCGAAGAGACAGGCGGGGGAGGGCGCGGTCGCGTTTTGTTTCGTTAAAAAGGCCGCTTCTTAATTAAGATTGGACGCGGCAAATGGGATCGCGTGATTTCCCAGGTGGTATTTCCCGTCTGCGGTGGCCGACTGCCGAGCCTCGAAACCGCACGACTCGACAGCACGCTTTCCAACCAGAAGACACTCGATAACGAGCTTTTCCGTCCATTATCTTCGCGCCCTTTTTATTTCCATCGCGGCCGGCCCTTTCTCCCCCTCGCTTCTCGCCCGTGAATGGGTGTATGCACCCGTCTCCCCCGAGCTATTCGAGGAATCATCTGAAACAGCCACGGCTCGCGTAAGCCGAATGCAGATTGCGCCCGGTCTATGGTGCCTCCCCGTTTCTAATTAGAATCATCCCCCATTCCTTCCAATTTATCGCTGAAATCGCGCGAAATTACGGGTCCAGAAAATAGAAGAGCCAGCAGCCCCGTGAAACATTTTCCGCTCGGCGACACGTAGAAATTTCCCTCGTCTGGATCTCCTGCGTCGCTGGATCGACGGGACGCTCGGGCGAGGGGAGGAAAGAGCTCTCTCGTTTTCTACGATCGTCCCTACCATTCTTCAGCTCTCTTTTCTTTTTTCGTATCGACGTTCTCGTTTCGACTCTTCTGGATTCGCCAGGGCGTACGAACGTATCCGGGCGGCGCGCGACGTCGAGCGCAATTTGTAGCAGGAAATCCTGCCGCCGATACGCGAAATATTCCAAACGTGTTCGCATCCCGGAACGATGACGGGCGGGAAGGAAGGAAGGGGTCGAGGGGACGGGGATTTCCGCGAATCCGCGGATCCTTTGCCGCGGGGGGAACGGAATTCTTACGTGCTCGGAGAATCGACGGTTTATGAAGCGGGGGTGGTAAACACGTTTTCACTGAGCTCCGCTTATTCGAAATCCCCGTTCGGCGGAACCGGCAGCGAATTCGGTGGCTGCTCGTTGGGAACGCGCTCGCTCGGAAGATGATCGCTTTCGCAGATCGAGTTCTCGACGGTGCATCAGCTCGTTCCCGGGCAATTGGGTTAAGAGGCACGTAGCCTTCTTTCAGAGGACCGAGTCAGCCAGGCAACGCCCTCGGCTAAGGTCGGGCCGCGAGTGGGTCTTTCAATATTTATCGGGGGCCAAGTAGTTTGCCGCAGTTACGGCATCATCGAGAGGCCCGCCGCGTGGCAGCGTTTCTCAATTATGCACGGGCCACCGACATTTCCGGGAAGCAGCTCGTGGCTGAGGGCTGAGATTCCGCGCGCTTCATCGTCGTATCGATCGTCAGACAGCTTTCAAAGATTCAACACCTCCGTCATCGCCACGATCGAGCGATCGTCGTTCCCCCAAACCACGCGCTCGCCTCGGGAATCGGAATCTTTTATGCGTCTCGGGATCTTCGCGAGTTTCGCTAGGAACGCGGCGGCAGACCTGCGTGGGGAATGTAAATGGAGGGAAAAATTGCGACTGGTCGGCGAGCGATGATTATCGTTGACCGCTCCCCTTTGGCGGATCGTTCTCCTCTAGCTTTCGTGCGGTTGAATCCGCGTATACGAATGATAAAATCGATACACACCCCTCTCTCTCTCTCCCCCACTCTCTGCACGCACACCGCCCTTCTTGTGTTGCGTTTCGCGACCCTCTTCAAAGGGTGAAGAGAGCGGGCGAGAGGGTGAATATAGAGAGTGCGTGCGTGCGTGCGTGCGTGCGTGCTTCTCGGAGCGTGTCGTTGACGCCGTCGCCGCCTTCGCTGGCGTCGTTTCGTCTCGTTCCTGTTGCACGAAACAACGGGTCTTCCCTGCAGGGCTGGCGGACCGCTTTGAAAATAATAGATTCTACGATCTGCCAGTCGTCTACCGGCCCCCTCGCACGTCTCATCTCTGGGACTCGCGGATACTCGCGACACCACTTGCTCAGCCACCGTTACAACCCTCGCGAGCATCCCTCTTTACGAGTCGCGCGAGTATCTTCGTCGAACGTTAAAGGTAAACCTCTACCGCCTCCTTGAATCGTCTTTTGGTAACGATCACGCGCACGGAGTTTATAAATCCGGGGATTTTGCGCGGCGAGGGTGAAAGAGGGGTAGAGAAATTATTATTAAATCGATCGGAACGGGGGAGAATAGTGATTTACGGACCGATAATGGTCGCTGTACCGGCGTATTTGTCGCGTCCGTCGAAACACTTTCCCCAAGCGAGATTAACGCGCGCTGTTGCAAAAATTGAGCGACCATGTTATGGCGTTCATTCGCCTCGACGGGATAGTGCGTGTGCGACGAAGGAGAGGTGGCTTTCAGCTGCTTCCTAGAGGGAAGGGCTGTCCATGTGTCTGGTTAGTTAGCGCGCGTATTTTCCATCGTTAACGTCAATTAATACCTCGGCCGTAACGAGGCCTCCCTTTTCGCCGTTCGCGGAAGAACGTCTCCATCTGTACGCACATCCGGTCGCTGCGCCAGATCCTCTCCGTTGGTAATCCGCTCTGCCCCGTTGCCTGGGCCAAGAATAATTCACGGTCGATGCTGCCACCAGCGATCAGCCACAGAACTCGGACCTTCGGGCGCCAAGTAAATTTTCCTTTCTCCGCGGAATTTTTTCCTACCAACTTGCTGCGACGACGCCAACGAAACCCGTTACAATTCGAGCAATCGTTATCTAAAAGTTCACTGTATCAGGTAGACCCTGACCTCGCAAGTGACACGGCGATAGGGTCATCTCGTTCATGCTTGGCATCGCTATCGCCACGTTCCTGAACAAAGATTCTTCATACGCCGCGGCTGGATGAGCCATGCCCAACCGACCGTCGCCGTCGTGTCAGCTTGAATTTCGAATTGACTCGCTTCGTGACGCGGTCTAAAGGTCAAGCATGCAACAGCCCAACTTTGGAACCGGCTCAAAAATGCTCCGCGACGTTGGAGCCGGCGGCGGTAACCCCCGGGTCCCTTCTCCGTTTTGTTAATACACTTTTCCGTCCCCGTTTCCCTCCCTTGCCCCGGCTCCTTTCTCTTTCGATCGTCTAAGAATAGAAACGGGCGGTGGTTTTGCGGCGTGGATTTTTTCCTCGCTCACAGACGCGTTCTGATTTCTCGATCAACGGGATATATCTGCTCGCGTCGGTTTCGCCGCCCTTTCGCACCGGCGCTTTCTTTTTTCAGTTCGCGAAAAGCAGAGGGCACGGCTGGCCTTCCTGTCCCAGTAATCCTCTGATTTCTCTCTTTCTCTCCCTCTCTCTCTCTGGCTTTGTTCGCCCCCGGTGCACGGTTCTCGCGTCTTTCTCTTCCTGGTTTCACCGCGGCCGCGTAGGTGGTGCATGACGGGGTTTCCCTCTGCCCCCCGTTTGCTTCATTGTAACTCTTCCGTTTGCAGTCCTCCTTGCTCCCCGTCGAGGGTACTCGCGCCTCCTCTCTCTGGCGCGAAACGCGCGGGTCAACTTTCCTGCTGTCCCCATCGGAGAAATTTTCGCGAGGCATATTTCGCGCGACGCGAAGTTCTCCTTGGCTCGTGAATCTCTGACTCGTCGGGGGCTCGAATGTCGCTAAAGAATTCGGCCGCTCGAGGCTCGGGTGGTTGGAAAAAATTTCCCTCGCCTTCTCCTTTTTCCGCGGATGTTTTGCCAGCTCGCCGCTGCGCTCGCGCACAGGGAGCACACTCGCGGAGTTTCCCTTAACTCGGCTAGATATTTCCCTCTTCTCTCCCCGGGTGTCCACGTGTGTATCGGTAACGGCTCTCCTCTCTTCTCACGCCGAGAGACGTGGGACGATCCTCTCTTGGACTCTATATAAACCACCGTGAACTCGCCGTCTGGCTCGAGTAGTTCGCCAACGGCGAACAGAGTTCGTGCGGATCCTGCTCCCCGTCTGTCTATCTATATTCGCCAGCGAGAGCGTGCGTGCGTGCGTGCGTGTGCGGGACAAAGGTAGATCCAACGTCGGCTGTCCCTCCGGACGACTGGGATAATCGTGATCGCATATTTTTCGACCTGGAGACACCGTTCAAGTGAATTCTTTCCAGTCCCTAGAAGGGAGCGCCTGATAGAGTGCGGTCGCAGTCTTAGTATCTCTGGAGTAGATAACTCGGTGTTTTGGCAATCGATCAGTGGAAAGTTATTCTACATCGTGGACAATGAAAACGTAGACGCCTCCATTTTGCTCGCAGTTCAGAGATGAATCATTCTTGTTTTTCCCGTGGTATCAGTCTTACAGCCAGCGACTGGCTTCTATTAATAGATAATGGCAAAGTAGCTTGGCTCCGAATGCGCGCTCTCCAGTTCTCTCTGTACAGGGTGTTCCACATCACGCGCGATGCCACCCTAGCGGCAGCGGTGATTCGCAGAATCCTACAAATATTCCATGGATTTCCTTCGAATCGAGAATCTTTATACTCGAAGATACCGTTCCGCTTTCTCTCGACTAGTAACTCGTGCTTTGAAACGCCCTGTACAGGCCTGAATCGCCACGAATGATGTCGTCTGGCGTGGCTAAAATAACTACCGCTGCATCGTACTCGCCCGACAGCGCGGCGGTTCCAGAAGTTTCGACACGAATTAATCCCGGTCGTCCAGATTGGTAGGAACGAGGTATAGGAACTGTGGCATATTTTTCAAGGACGATTGAGGACAGGTGATCAGACCTGTGCGAGGATGGAGTCCACGATGAAGGCAGGGCGAAGTGTGAGCAACGGCGTGTGCAGACTAGCTGGTGCGTTCGCCCGTGGAGCTCGTCGAGTTTTCTCTTACGTGCCGCTTTTGGGCGTCGCTGCGCTGCCACCGGAAGTCGAGGACGAAAAGTCTACCGCGGTACGACGCAGATCCTCTACAACGATCCACGAGCCTCGATTTTCCCCCACGAACCACGCTGGAAAATTCGCGACACCGATGATCCCAGGGGTGGCTTCCCTCGCCCGGCGTGTTTCCCTTCATCTCGGCCTACTTCCGGCTGCGCGATACCGAAACGGAGCGAGCGCGTTTCCGGCGCAGATTAACCGTTACCAGGTGGCCACACTCGCGGAGGAATTAATGGCTGTCGTATCCGTTCGCGGGCCGTCGTTAATTTCGCATTGTTCCGCTGGTTATCGCGGCGAGGCGCGGGGGAGGAGTCGCCTCGCCCGAATAACACTTAATATTTCATTTATGCCTACGATCGGCGCCAGGTTTTTTTTATGCAATCGGCCATGTCTTTGATGTATTTGAAGCGGAGCAGGGGGAACAAAGGTAAATTGACACTGGGCGTCGCGACGCACGCGCGTAAAAATAGTCCTCCGCGGGGACGCCTAGAGCCTGCCACGGTGAAAGCTCGCGAAATGCTTTCTCGAGCCGGCTATAGCTCGGGAGGAGAGAACGTCCACCGAAAATAGCGCGTTCGATACGCGGGGAACGATCTCGTTCGAAGGATCCTGCGCGTACTTACTTCCCGAGGCTGGCCGTTCCACGTGGCTGAACGCGTTTTAAGGTTTCGCGTATCGAATTATAGCCGCGCCCGAGCGGAACGAACGCGATATCACGCGTTAATCCACGCAGAACCGTTAGCCGGATCGATGGAAATTAATAGCTTGGCCGAATTAGTCGCGCCAGGCGAGAAATTCAATCGTTCGCTTTTGCGCGACGCAATTGGGAATTGAATTTGTCGACGATCGTTGATCAAAGCCGGATCCGGTGGATTCGTCGCCGCGGTCGCTCGCTTGGTCACTGGGAAATTCTGTTGAAACGTTCGCTGGTCGGCGTAAGAAATCAGCGTTTAAAAGGCGAGACGCGCCAGCGTCGTTTACACGTCGTTTCAGCCCCATCGCCGGGCCTCTTCGCTTCAGATTTATATCTTGATTATTAACGAGCCTTCGAATCGCCAGTCAAGCCCCGTGAAGAGTGCGGGTTAACGAGGAAATCAACGAGCCCGGGACATCTCACGATCATTAATTACTCGCACGCTACATTAATCTCCTGCGGGATGGGCTTGAACCTGTTACAGCGTTTAGAAGTTTCAGGATCGCGCGCTCCTTTACCTCGTTGAGGAGGGGCGGGCGAATTAAATGATCGCGAGAGCAATTGGACGACTCCTCGAATGGAAATGCACGATACACCTAGCCGCGCTCGGGCCGCATTACCATGATTCGTCTCGGGCAGAGACATTAAATGCATCTTTCCTCTCGTCGACTCCGTTTACATGTCCGGGCCGATATTACCGTCGGTCACGCTCCGCTGAACCGAATAAATGCTGCTGTCGTAATTCGATTCCGAGGAAGGTCGGTAAACAATAAGAAAAAGAACCAAGGGAAAAGGGGAAGGAAATCGCGCGAGCCTTTAACCAGCGCGCTGAATAATCAGCTGCAGCAGCCGTGTCTTCGCAAACCGGTGCATCGTCCATATTTTTACGGACGTGAGTCATTAAAAGCGTCGTTGCCTGGGTTATTTGATAATAAATTTATACCCCAGCGCTATTACCGTTTCGCCACGAAATGGGGGAAACGGGTCGGGCTCCGTGAAAACGAAAAGTTGCCCGTCCGTAGCGGGGAAGGAAGCAATTAGTTGGTGCAGCATAAACGGATGCGCAATAACCCGTGTTTACGCCCGTGGCTTTCCGTCCACACTTGGAAAGCTGCGTTACTGATCGCTATCGGCTGGTAAATTTATGTAGCTCGCAGTTAGCATCCCAGTTGCCATCGACAGTTGCCGCGCGGGCCCGCGCCACGCGTCACCCTACACGACTTTTCTCCCATTCTTTTCGGGGGAACAGGAAATTGATTCTAGTATCGGTCCTAATGCAGCCCCGGCCACCAGCTGTTACGGGCGATGGCGTGGCAGGATAATTCGCGCACGGTTCAATGGCTACACTGCCGGGCGATATTTCAGCGCGGCGTCGAGACACTTGGACACGGAGCAGCTTGCAGCGCGCACCGTGAGGTCGGGCCACTAGAAGAGCGTGGGCAAAGCCGCTTGCCGGCCCTCTGCTAGGAATATTGGAGCGATTCCGACGCGCGCGCGCCCGTGGACTGACAATGGCCACTATTAATCCGCGCCCATTGCGATTAAATGTCGCGATATTTTCGTCCCCGTGACGTCGGCTTGGGATGCCTCGGATACTTCGATCTTACTTGCGGGACTATGAAATGAAATTCAGAGGTCAAGCTTTTTCTCGGGATTCAAGCGGATACTTGGCCGCGCGTCAAGCCACCGAACGCCTCGAAATCCGCGATTCTCGTTTAAATATATTCAGACCGACGCCGACGCGGCGTCCTGACGACCAGCCAACGAGAGCCGTCGTGCGTAGGTTTTCTCTTTCCCCCGTTCGCACTCGGCGACCCGCCATCGTCGCGTGTCTCTTGACGGGGAACGCGGCCCCGCGACTTCTTTGTAACGCAGCCAGAGCTGGTCGACGGCCAATGATACGTCCGCGGACGCCTAATGTTTGTTTGGTCGATTCCATCGTGAGAGGAAGCCGAAAAGGTAATCGTAAGTTTATTACCGCGATGGTTCTTTATTCTGGCGGACAATGGCCCGAGGAGAACGACTCTGGCCGGCGGCCAGATTTCGCGTTTGCCCTTTTAGCTCCTTTGCCCGAGGTTTAGACAAACTTGTAACGCGAGTTCGCGCGAGGGTGAGCGTTGGAGCCCGGGTCGATTCGTCGGTTGTTCACCGGTGGGGGTCGAAATATCCCCGGCGAACGGCCGCGCTCTCGAGTTCGTTGTCTGGAACGAGGTCGATGTCGAAAAGGCTGTGGGTCGCGAGTCGTCGCACTGTGGAGGGTGCACACAGCGTGTTCCGTTTCGCGTCGTAGCTTTCGCCGCTTTGAAAAATTGTGTACGCGGCGGCGACGAAACGCCGAGGATCAGAAACGTCTGAGAAAAAACACTCCGGTTTAGAAAGCCCTTGTACCGCGACCCTTCAGGGGCTGTAATTCTTTAAGCGAGAGAGGCTTACCCCTTACGAAAATGCATGGGAGGAACGGCGGGAAGGGGTTTCACTTAACCAGCCGATCGATACGCGAGGTCTGGGGACGATAAAGCACGCTCCCGCGTTCCGCACGTCCGGTTTCTGTTTCCCTCTTGTGTTTCAACAATTGATTTCGTTCAGTTTCGTGTTTCTAGCGTTTCTCGTGTTTGCGCCGAGCGACGAGTGTTGTCATCGAGCGAAACCGTCCACACTCGTCGATCGAAGAAATACCGAAGACCTTCTTTAGTCTTGAAACAGCAGCCTCTACTCCCGGTAAATAGAGAAGTCACTGGGATTCCTCTAATTTCGGTAGGATTCACGAAAGACGCAGGGCTGTACTATCAATCGTAAAACGGTAATAATCAATTGTGTGCCTGGTAGAAAGTACTTGCTGACACAGTGACACGATTGGCCACCCCTGAAAGGGTGAAGTTGGTAGCACGGGACCCCATGGTTCTCTCTTTTTGCACCCCGCCGCGTGGATATCCCTCCTAAGGGATATCCACCCTCCTGCAGACCCCTCTTGTCTACGTGTCGCTAGGTTGTTCACCCTTCTTTCTGTTTCAATCGCTTGGAGCGCACACCCCTGGCTTGAAAAAGAACGGGCGACAACTGTTAAGTTGATCACCGTTTGCGAGGCGAACAAAAATAATATGTCCTGCTCCAACGAATCGGTTTCTCTCTCTTCGCAACGACGACGCGTGCCTGCCTTATTGAAAAGTGACTACTCCCTGCGTGCCCTATAACTCGATCCGTCGCGAACGTTTCACTTTTTCACCGATCCACAACCTTCATATCTGAAACGGACTT
This sequence comes from Andrena hattorfiana, assembly GCA_944738655.2. Lineage (NCBI taxonomy): Eukaryota > Metazoa > Arthropoda > Insecta > Hymenoptera > Andrenidae > Andrena > Andrena hattorfiana. The sequence continues at coordinate 2,895,574 of OX122894.2, forward strand.
TCGGCTAACGAGTTTACGACGCCTGTGAAAATGACTGACGCGTACGATTTTTCCAACGTTGCAGGGCGGAGAGGAAGCGGAGAATGGATCAGCAACGGCGGGTAGTCCGGTGGAGGATAAGTCAGCCGTAAGTAGTCTATCCGAGGAGAAGGAAGCCGCGCCAGTGTCAGCGGCAGAGGCAGCAGCGGCTGTGTCGGCGGCGGCGGCCACCACCGAGACGAAGGAAGACGCCCCGGCAGCATCGGTCGCTAGTAGCCCCGCTGACGAACAGCAAGAGGAGGAACCCACTCCCTCTGCCCCTACTCCTGTCCCTGTCGAGGAAAAGAAAGAGGAGGTGGAAAAAGTCGAGGCCGAGAAAAAAGTTGTCGAGGTCAGTCGAGCCGGTGATCAGTCGGTACCGGAACCGGTAGAAGTCCAGACAGTCGCTACGCCGTCTATCATTGAGAGGAAAACCAGTGAGGATATTCCTTCCCTGCCCCCGTCCAGTCCACCGCCAACCCCCATAGATCCGTCACCTTTGCAGCAGGCTCAGCAGGCGGTGGCGACCGCGACGGCACTCGCAGAGGCCCTCAAGCTGCCAGCCGAGGCTGCTGGCAAGGATATAGTCGCACCCACGCCATCCTCCCTGCCTCCCTCCTCCCCAGAGCGTAACGGCCCGTCTACGCCGCCCGCGGAATCTCTCGATGTGTACCCCCAGAGATCGACCGGTTCTTCCACAGACGAGCCCCCAACGGAATCGACCCCTGCCCCCCCGAAACCAGAGGCTCTGCCGGTGGTAGATACTGACACGAGTAATCCGGAGGTCGCGGTTAAAACGAGTTCAGAGCCGGTCACCGGCCACGACAGCCAGATCCCCGCGCTTCGGACACCGTCCGTCCCTCAGAGCGACGCGAAGAGCCTCGATGCTCCCGCTGCACAGCAGCAGGATTCGCCATTGTCCGCGAGCAACGAGGAGGAGCTTGTTACAGAGGCTCCAGCGGTGGACTCTGAGAAGGCTTGCGAGATCAAAGCCGAGGAGAAGAGCGAACCTCTTGTCGTGGTAGGAACATTGGAGAAGCCAGTGGCCGTTGAAGAACCCGTGCAAACGGATTTAGTTTGCGACCTAGCTAGCGCGCCTTTCGCCGAGGATCAAGAGCCAGAGATGGCAGCCGAAAGCGCGGCGACCGAGGAGCTCGTCGTTTGCGAGGGCGAGAAGAGGCCAGAGATGGTGAATCTGGCGGAGCACGTGGAAGAATTGGCGGAGGAGCTCGTGGAATCGGATACAGTCGTGCAAGAAGGAGCAGCGTCGGTGGAGCAAGTCGTTATTGATCCGCCGCTTTTGGTGTCTGACTCGTTCGTGGAATCCGAGGAGGGGCCTGTGCCCATCTCGGAGGAGATTCTGGTGGAGGCCAAGCCAGCCGTCGTTATTCCAGAGGACGAGGAGACGGTGGAGGAGGTAGTGGACACGGATGCGGATACAGAGGCTTCGAAAGTGGAGACGGAATCGGTCGAGGTCATACCAGACGTCGAAGACAAGCTGGAAATGGAAACGGAGTCCGATATCGCCGAGCCCTCGGCGGAAAGTTTGGTCTTCGAAGAGCTAGAGGATACATTCCCCCTGAACGAAGAAGATGTCGATTCTGTTCAGCCCGTAGTCGAGGCGAACACCATTATCGAAGAATCCGACGAGATAAGAAAGGATGTACGAGTGATAGCCGAGGCGGAGGAAGCGATGCCATCGCCGCCAGAGTCACCCGTGCCTAGCCCTCACGAATACCATGATTCCGAGAATGCAGTAGTTGAAGACGATCCGACCACAGTGCCTTCCCTTGTAGACGTAGAGCCACAGATCGTAGAGGTAGAAAAGACGACGGAAGTCGAAGAGTTCCCTTCGCTGAAGGAAGATATCCAAATGGTAACGGAATGCTCTCTCCTGGACTGTCCTGTTCCTCCGACAGAAGCATCGTCGCCGCAATCATTGGGCAGCCCGATGCGCCCCGTCGTCGAGAAAGACGCCAGTCTCGCGAACGAATTCGAGCCTATGTGCCCGAGGCTGGAACGCGTTCCTACCCCGGCGGGCGATCTCCCAGAAGCTGTCCAAGACACCACCAGCCAACACGTAGATTCCATGGAATACCCCTTACCACCGGAAGAGCTCTCTTTACCGTTAATCGCGAGTAGTAACGTGCCCGAAATGAAGAGTGAGCTTCCAGTTCCTGACCAGAGCGCGTCCAGCCTGAGAAACCCGACAGAGACACTTCTGACACCGCCCAGAAGCCCCAGTCCCCAATCCAATGCCAGTATCACGTCCGGCCAGACAACATCCACAAAAGACTCCTCGCAAACACAGTTTTACGACGACCAGAGTAATCGAGAGTTCAAGATGGAATCGGTGTCGATAAGCCTCAATTCGTACAATGAGTCCGAGATTGAATTAAAGGAGAGGTTAGCCGAGTCTCTGGCGAAGACTGTGAACCAGGAAGAGAGCTCGGTTTCGTGTCAGTTGTCGAACAAGGCCACGTCGTCAACCACTGTCCAGGAGACCCATCAGGTGACTAACATGTAACACAACCTCCTGGCATGAATTCAGGCGGCCAAAATACCTTTTTGGTGGCGCCTCGTTCCAAGTATCTCGTCGTACGGTATCCGCACAAAGCCGTCTCTGTGATATAGTCTGAAAATATCGGCTCTCCCGTTTTTCCCCCCTTCATTCCCGAGTTTACATTCTCGTCCCCGGGCGCTCTGCCGCCCGAAAACTACACCCACCGTCGGCCTCTTCGCCTCGAATCCCTCGAATCTATCCGACAGTTCAACACCTCCGCTTAACCGACGTTCTCTCGACGAAGGGTGGTAACATCGAATGAGACTTGAGACTGACATCGATCATCTGTGGGTTTATTGCACGAATTTCATCCAAAAAAAATAAAAAAATAAAACGAGATACATAATACATTGTTGCCCTCGGCGGTTTCCGTGCACGATGGAATATAAATCCAAGCGAATCGATCGATTCTTGCCGCAAAACAATCCCTCCCTCCCTCGCTCACTAAATCATCATCGTATCCTGGTCGTCCTTCCTCCAAAGTGGATCCACCGTCGAAGGGTCTCGTCGAATGCATCCTTCGTTCTGCCGAACGTGATTAACAATGTCTACTCTGTTGCTGACATCTTCCGACGCTTCCACCACTACCGACCAACTACCAGAACAACCATTACTGCCATCACCTGTGTTGTTTGCCTCTTGGTTTTCTTGACAATATTAACACGACTTGTTATTCGAATCGAGGCGCTAAAAATAGTAGAGCATACCGTAGCTCGACACATAGATGATGAACGAGCAAACGCAACGTTTCTGTGCACTAGCCGAGAGACCAGTCTCTCGTAGAGAAGCTCCTCACTATTTTCTCGTCGGAACGCTGTCACTAATATAACATGTGTAGCCGCCGCTCGACTTAGAACGAATCTCTAGCGTGAATCTCATTGATAGACGTAAACTTTTTAAACTAATCTTTCTGTTACACGTATATAATATAATTATAGCTGACACGTATTAGAAGCTAATACATGGCATATATAGAGAGAACTTTTTTAATATTAGACATCGATCACCTATCTCATGCTCTTTCCGTAATTGCATCTGTTGTGTCGTAAGCATCTTGTATTGCGCATGCAGAGTTTTCATATCCGAGGGGTTTCTCGCCAGCAGAGGGTTTCCAATTCCTTGCGCTGTCCGAAAGCATGAGGAACGATTCTGTCTGGCCAATTCCGGAATGAACTCGCCTCGTTGTAAGAAAGGAAACCAAGGGTTGTTCTCGTTCTTCGTCCTAAGTGGCTCGACGGAATCGACCTTTACGTCTTCTTGTCCTCGTAGCATGCTGGGATTTGGACTTGCCGCGGACCTTTTCATTCGCAATTCGTATCCTCTAACGAGCAGGCATGTGTATGTCTCTTACAGAGCACTCCGGAACCCGAGGCCCCGGTAGAAAACAACGTGGCCCACGACAGCACGACAGAAAGTTCAGACGACACCAAGAAAGTTACACCTCCTGCCGTCCCAACCGAGGTACCCGCATCACCGCCATCTGCGCCAGTAATCACCGAAGATGTTGCCTCAGTAGCTAAGGTATCGTTTGTATTCCTCGAGCCTTATTCCGTAAATCTACACCTTAGGATAGTTTGACACACGTGATGATCGCCAAAAGATCGTTGACGCCAGTTAGCGAAAACGATTCCGAGGCCATTAGCATTAGCTGAATGTCCAAGGAGGAATAGAGTGCGAGGGGCCATCTGATTGATACATTCTCATCCTATTAAGTTTACGCGTCTCCTAGTAGCTAGGCAACAGTTCATACAGCTGCTGTTAATTGTACTATCTATATCTCTTTTTTTGTTAAAGGCTATCGAAGAGATTGACATAAGCGATAAGGCTGTTGCGGCGGCGACCATCGAGTGTAATACGAACGTAAGTGTCTCGCAAGAATAATTTGTCTCTCAGCTACTGCATCTCCTGTCTTTCCGAGCTTATCCAATGCGTAACGAGTGATTATATTTCTTTTCGCAGGAAATCATCGCGGACGCGCATTACCAAAACAACATAAACGAATAAACGCCACTAACCGAATTATATTTTGGGAAGAAGAAAGTTCTTTTCTCTCGTTAAAACCAAAAAAGTATATTATATAGATATGTATATTTGGACCATTCCTGCAAACTAAACAGAAAATAACGTTCTTTCGTTACGAGCAACCGAAAAAAAAAAGAAATAAAATAAAATGGAACGACGACGATGTTACCGCGACATCGCGAGAGCATTATAGACTTTTATAGTAGGCCTATTAATAATTATTAGACGGCATTTTGACGGCAGGGCGAGGGGAGGAATGTTCACACGAGTGGCTACGGTCGTGTCACCGAAGAGGACAACGGAGTTACGAGGACGGGCCAAATAAAGCGGTTGATTCTGAAAGCGTGGTATGTTCTTCGCGGGTGGGGTATATCTGGAGGCGTGATGAATTTCATTCTCGACGCGAGCGATAAGTAAGGGAATGTGCCCAGCCGCCAGGTTCCGGGCGATTATATTGGCCCTGCTGTATAGAAGTCGAGAGACTGTCATTGTTGCTCTAAACTGAGTCGTAAGTAACGACACGTGACCATCGCGCGTCGAACAAGCGGCGAGAACGAACATTTCCATGAAAATGAGTAAGAAAAAAAAAAGAACATCGTCCCTCCCGTTAACCTGGGAAGAGAAATGCTCGTCGGATCGCGCCCGCGTCCCGTAACTACGATATCATCGCGGTACGTTGAAAGAGTGCAAGGGACAGAGGAGGCTGTAACAAATGTAAAGATCGGAGACCGGGATGGAGCAAGGGTGTGCGTGTGTCCGTTCGAGTGCGTGAGAGGGAGAGAGTGACAGACGCCAGACAGAGAGAGGGAGGAGATCGAGAGTGCGAGGCAAGAGAAGGAAAATGGAAGGGAGCGAATGGAATGTTATCTTCGCCGGAATGTGAACAGGTAAAGAGATGAGACGGGGAAAGAGAAGAGCGGAAACCGAGAGAGAGAGAGAGAGAGTTAGAGAGAAAAGATTAATAAAGGATATGTCGTAAACGCGCGAGTAATGAAACACTCGCGTCGCGATTTCAAGGACAGTCGATTATTTTGCTCGTATTTCTTTCAAGGTCCTTGTTTTTTCTTTGTAATATTGTACAATCGAGAAGTTTTTATGTTGTAACGAGGAACTGCACACACAATTCTACGTATGACTTTGGTACGCGCGAGCACACGACACACAAATATATACACACAGAAAAATGGAACATGCAAGGACATTACACGCGATTACGGTTCACACACGTATCATGATGCAACACACGAGATAAACAAAACAAAAAAAAAAAGAATAAACATACAGTAAGTCGAGACAGTGTAAGTGATATATAATCTAGACTCTAGACTAAAGCGTTTGTGTAAATTCGGCGTTTGTTCGAAAAATGCTACTTCTCCATATGAGAAACTACTTACGAGGAAGCCTATTCGTAATTTTATAATAATCATTATAAAAATATCGCCTAATTACAATTTACGGAAACATGCACAATTACCACCCGAAAACGGATTCGTCTCTACGGATCTCCAGGAGTAAATAATTACCTACGAAAGCTTTTTTTATTAAGACCGTAGCGTAGATCGTAAAGTTAAACGAAAAAAAAAAAATGAATGCGCATTATATGTAAATGCTCCAAATCTCTCAGAATACCTGTAAGTGTTAAAATGGAGCGAGCGTTCACTTTGCCCGCGACCGGCATTGATTTTTAAACGATATATTATTATTAATGAGTAAGGAGAAAGAGGTAAAATTAAAAGTTGTATAGTAAAACCTTTCATTAAATATATTGTCCGTAATAATCTTTACAACGAAATTCACCGTTTTTTCGAGACAAGTTTTGGCGACGAGAGCGAACTTTTTTTATTTAAAAATGAAAAGAGAAAAAAAATGAAATCCTTGAACCCGACTGATGTCTGTGCACTCGCGAAAGCTATCGATCGTGGATTTCGAGGCGTCGTCGACGCAGGCCCCTCCCCCCCGTTTATCCACTTTGCGCGCCGGTAACTACAAATTTGTAAATGAGGTCTCCGAGTCGACGACGCCCCGGACACGGAGCGAACAGTCTTCGGTATCTTCGATGAGCAGTTATAATAGTAATTAAACTATTCTACATTTATCTATAACCTATAATAAACTGTGAAACAAGTGTAAAACGGCGTGCCTTCATTTCATCTCGGGAACCTGGTTATGATTACACGATAGAGGAACGTCTGTCTTGTTTCGTGTTACTTTATTTACGTTATCTCATTGATTACATCGAAGCTATTGCACTATGGTTTCCATGGCGTTTATAAATGTTTCCAGTTCGTCCTTGTTCAACTCCAAACCCAGCATACGTTTTCTTTCCTTGTTCTCAACCATGAGATCTAACTGGAGAAGGGGTTCTCTTAAAGAAGCCATTTTGCTAGAACCCATTACAAGCTGTTTGGAAAGAAATCCTATTAGTATGCGATCTCTTTTTGCTGAAACAAATCTACATAATATATACATCACCTTCAATCTCCAATCGAAATCAGTTAATGTATCACATTTCTCTTTAGAGTATTCCTTCAATAAAGCATCTGTTAATTGTTCCCTACGCACTCTCAGACAAGCCAGTATAGTCTGTTGAATGTGTTCTGGCAATTCGTGATATTCTTGAGGCATCTGAAAGGCATCATTATGCTTTTGCCTATGAAAGGATCTATTAAATTTGTAAAAAGAAAATTATACCTTTTCCTCTGACAAATACAGGCAAGCAGGGTTCCGTAAGAGCATCGATATTAATTTGTAGGTTTCTTCGTATTCTGCTTTACTCCATTCTATACTGTTTGCAAATCTGTAGTAGGATGGGCCTGGTCGGCCACATATTTCATCCACGCAGGCATGTAACAGCTAATGAACGGAAAACGGAGTCATGGAGACAGAGAATTTTCTTGGTTAGTAAGGGTGCTAGATTAGCTTCGCAATGACACTTACCTCTTTCAAAACATGAACTTTATCTTCGCCGAAGAGGTTAAGGTATAAAGATCGAGCGGCTTCCATAATCGTTGCTCTCCCGGCAGGGTTCGGACCGATTGTTCTGCAGTGATGGAGGGGGAAACACCTACAGGAGCTTCTCGCAAACATTATTTCTATGCGAAATGAAAACTGTTTCCAAAATTTCAGTCAATTCGGAGCATGGGGGCTTTCGGAAGTACAGCCGAAAGGACATAAATGGTTCGTAATTGTTCGAAAAGAATGTATATTGAAAAAACCGAAACCGTATCTTCGGTAGAAAAAGTTGTTTATAGTGTGGATGGTCGTGTCGCTGCTAGATGGCAGGAGTTGGATCGCAACTGATGACCTTACCGGCATGTTCGTTCGCGAGCGTCGTCCGCGGAACGTTGATATTTATATCGGAGTGTGATTCAGTATCGTTTAGTGATTTAATGAATTTTCGTGCTGTGCTTCTGCATTAGAATGGGGACTGATGTGATCGGAGGTTGGCTGGGGCTCAGAGGAAGCCGTGAAGTACACTTAAACGTAAGTTGCGATTTTATTGAAACGATAATCATGAATTTCTTTATACAACGTTACTGCTTGAGTTGCTGCCTACGTCTACATATATTTGCTAGAGTTGGTAGCGAGTACAACAGCAAGCTGATGGTCGAACGACGCCCGTTCTTTTACTCTCGCGATAATGAGATACAGTAGAATATTCGTCGTAACAATTAGAACAGGCGCCGTCGATTTTAACATCGTGCACATCACTCGCCTGCAGATCGAGGCGGGAAATTTGAATCTTTCGTTTGGCGGTAAGAAGCTTGCGTGGAGCGCCCTCTTGCTTCGCCAAGAGAGTCGCTCGTTCGCCATGTTGGAAATCGCGACAGTTCGAAAAGTGGTTTTAAGTTTGATGGTGCATGGTAAAGTGTTGTTTGCGAGTTCGATTTACACGCGAATTGTGCACGGTGTCTCCATTGGCTGATAAATGCTGGATCAGCTATCGGTTCCGCGATCAAGTAGGCTACTATGTACGTAGATACTCTATAATAATGTATATAAAAGCGTACAAAACACGTTTAGTTGGGAGGGGATACGAAATACTCGCGACTCGAACGACACGTCGAGCCACAGACCTTTCTTATTCTTTCTTTCTCCTTCTCTGGTATACTTAAATAGCTTCGTCGAAGGTCCGTCGTTAGTAGTCTGTACAGATGGACGATAATTTCGTAGTAGAACGATGTTTATTTCGTTCGGGTCAGCAGACAATGCGAACGAACGTAGTGGCGCAGCGTTAGAAACAAATTTCTATCGTATGAGGCAGGAGTTCTCAACCTGGCCCGTCGCCAGCGATCATCAACCGGTCAATTAGTTTGCTTTCAGTTAATTAATTCGAATGGTAGAAAAGGGGGTTGGCATCTCGAATATAAGGTTTGAAAACTAGTGGACAAGCGAGGGGCGGGTTGAGAACAACTGTTACAGTTGATAAAGCACAGACGTTAAATCGACGAACGCGACTGTCGATCGCTCCAGAGATCCTGAAAGTCTCTCGGTGCGAACTTAGAAAAATAAGAGTACATTAAGGGATCTATTTTATTATTCTGCACGATTATTTCTCGCCTCCGCGGTTCTCTCGCTTTGGTATACGGCCCTCGATGTCGCGAGCGATTGCACCGCCGCGTGACGTGGCTCTTTCCCTTGGTACAGTTGAACAGGCGACTCGGTAAGTCCACGAAACTCTCGAGAGGAATCGCCTCGCACAGAACAGAGGCAGGATCTCAGACTAGGCTCGTGGTCCGCGCTCTTTTCTTCGTAAACTATGATAACAGAGACATTCGCGTAGAACAATAGTTGCCGCGCCTCCCTCAGATCTATAGGACCCCGACACTCGCCAGGGAAATTCAATATCCGCGATTCACGAGAGTCTAGCACCAGTACCGTTTTACTTCTCGAGAAACTGTACGCCCGAGTTCTCGAATTTTACTCGAACCGCGGTGTGGATTCTCCGCAATGTTTAAGTAACTGTTTACGATTACGAGTTACCATGGAACTTGCGCTCACATCTCACTGTCCACGAGTTCAAAGTAAGGGCACTCGAGTGAATAACATTGCCCCCGGGGTGATCTCGATCACCTTGCGTGGACTTGATTCACCGGTTCGTCGTCCACTCGTGTTCGCCTAGATAACGCTACTTAACATAGAAAAAAAAAAATAGGGGGAACAGAGTATAGCCGTGAGGTGGACGCTGAAAGTAGCAGAATACATTTACAAATAATTGTCTCGAGGGGTACATATACATATAACGAGTCTCTGGTAAAAAGGCACTCGGAAAGTAAATGGCACCGTCGATAATTAGTCGCGCGTTGTTCGCACGCTCGACTTCTCCCACGTCTTCTTCTCATTGGCACTTCTTCTCGTTGTCCTCCGGCCCTCTAGCTTCTGTATCGGTGGTTCATGTTCGTTCGATAGTTGACGATCGCGTCGAACTTGTCCTTCTTCCGCGGGCACCTGCCCTGTCTCCCCATGTATTCACCGAACTCGCAGCTTGGCACCGCGCACTCTTCGTTTTGAATGCACCTGGGAACACCGAGGTTGCTTATCAGCTCATATCGCGGGTAATTTATGAAAGGGAATGGAAAGACTCTGGTCCTCTACTTACAGCCTGTCCGTAAGGGAGAAGTATCCCTTTCCTCGCCTGCTTTTGATGCAGTTCTGATGGTTCTCGTAGCAGTTGCACTGGCACTCACCATCGTGTGTGATCCGAGGTGTGAATTCCGAGGGACATCGGCACCTGATCAATTAAATATTAAAAATTAAAAATTGAAAATTGAAAATTGAAAGTTGAAAGTTGAAAATTGAAAATTGAAAATTGAAAATTGAAAATTGAAAATTGAAGATTGAAGATTGAAGATTGAAAATTGAAAATTTAGAAATTAGAAATTAAAAGTTAGAAGCTAGAAGTTATAAATTTATAAGTTTAGAAATTGGAAATTAAAATTTTAGAAATTAGAAGTTAGAAGCTAGAAGTTATAAATTTAGAAGTTTAGAAATTGGAAATTAAAATTTTAGAAATTAGAAGTTAGAAGCTAGAAGTTATAAATTTAGAAGTTTAGAAATTGGAAGTTAAAATGTTAGAAATTAGAAATTGGAAATTAAAAATGCATTAAAAATAAGGAATAAGAAATTATAAATAATTCTACGTTGGAGGGGTTTGAGCTGGTGTTCGTGTTGGGGTCGATGTGACAGGAGAAGCGTAGGCACGAGCTGCACGATGTTTGGTCTTGAAGTGGATAGTGGGTGCCGGTGGACGGTCGTGGACACCAGCCAGGTTCGAATGCAATCGATATATTACATGTATGTACAAGGGGATACTCACGGCTTTCTCGGCTGTGCTCTTCTCATGTTCTGAGGTTGTGGGGAGGACTGATAATGCCTGTACACTCTCTCGGAGGGTTTCTCGACCGGCGTGTCGTATTCGGTCCTCTCTTTACACTCGCATTCCGTGTGGTTGTAGAAAGACAGCTTTTCCACCACGCTGCCGCCGCCCACGTTCGTCGCCTGGAATAAAAACCGAGAATAGATCGTTACTGCACGTCCCTCGAGTGAGATACTTTCCGATCGGCCACTTAGAGCCGTCTATCTCGGCGGAAAATCGCGGCGCCCGCTCGAAAAACCGACGCGATCGCCTCGTATCGTTTCAGTTTTAATTGAGTTCAATTAACCTTAGCCGGGTGGTTGGCCTGGCTGCTCTAAAGTGGCTGGTTACTAGCCAGCACGCTTGTCGAACGGATGGAGGTTATCTGTATCGCGGGGGCCACGCGCACAAACTCCAATCGACACTAATTACCCTCGGTTACTATTTTTACGGCACCGATTTCCAGCCTGGTTCGCCAATCGTTGCACTCCTCGCATGTGGCCCGCGCCAGCCGAACTCTAACTAAATCACGCGCGTCGAAACGTAAACGCTTTGAAAGCAGGACTCATAGAAAACGCTCGCATCTCGTTGGCACTAATTGCTGGACACGAACCGCGATGCGCTCGGAATTTCCCAGTTCCTCGTAAGCCCACCGCGCATTTCAATCGGCTACCGTGCGTCCCCGATCCAGAAATCGGGGGTACGCGGTTCAGGGGACAATGGGATAGAAAGCTCGTAAATCGAGGAAGAGACGAGAGGTCCGGGTGCACGGGGAATATAGATTAGGCCGCGTTTCGTGGTACACGTGGATACCTGGTCGAGTTATAATTGCCCGCTTACGAGCATCTCAGACCGAAGAGCAATTGCCCGAGGGTAATCGATCGCGTTAAGTAGGTCGTGTCGTGCGGGCCTGGGCGACGATCGATGACAATGGGCTAGCTCGCTAGCGGAACGAAATGCCACGATCGTGGGTCCAAGGGTACCGGCGCGGCGCGGCGATCAGTCTCTCTCGGTCTCCTGTGTTTTATTGATGCGATTCCGCGTGTAGGCGCGGTGATCACGACGTTGCTTGAACCGTCGATCGATCCATCGCCGCGGCGATCAAAGGTCGAGGGAGAAGCAACGACAGACGGATCCGTGATACCGATCGATTATGCAACTGCTAATTGTAGGGAAGTTCGTAGCTGTTCCTGGCACGTTGCCCAAGCCCTCACCTGGCGACCCGTTCCTTTGTTCCCTGCGTCTTCGTTACAAAATGCAAATTGAATACTCCGCCATTGCGTAAATAGATACCTACTTAGTGTACTCGAGCAGTTAGTACTCAAACTCCACAGTCGTTCATCGACTGTAGCTCGCCAAGGCGATCCACGGTGGAGTTTCATGAGATTTTAAACAGCTCCCCGGGATCGATTCAAACGGATCGAATCGATTATCTGCCGGACGCACGGATGCGAACGCGAAGGCGGAACGGGACGTTTCCACTCGTGGAATAATAAAGAAACAGCCAGGACAAATTGCCTGGAAGAGTAACGTGGGTCTCCGTGGTTTCTTGCCCGCTGACAAAGCGCAAAGATCTTACCGGATCTTTGTAATACGAACTACGCTTGTGGGCCGTCCGCCCGTTCCCCAGGCGCGCTCTGTCAGGACGGTACGCCAGGATTGAGATTCGCGATCGTCCTTGACGAATAGCCTGGTCGAGAGACGGTGGTCATAAATTTTATGCCACAGTGGCGTACGTGGTTGCTATCCCCCGAGGAATCTCGTCCTCCTCGAATCCGAATAACGTCGAAACCGGGACCATCGATCGAACCCTGCCTTTACCGATCTCTCGGCGAATCAACTTGCCGTCGCGATAGCTTCCTCGACGATTCACGAAAGCTTCCCGATCATCGTTCCTTCTATCCGTGCTTCGCGAGAAATTCCCCGCACTCGGAGCGGACTCGGTCTCCACGCCATTGTCACGGTCCTTTATCTCCCGGCAACCACCCATGGTGGCCCATAGTACTTTCTCGCGAGGGGCACATCCGCTCCGAATTTTTGCATATTCTTTGCACGCCCCGGCCGCGAAAAATCGAGCGTGAATAATGCACTTCCGGGCTGGCGGCGTTCCGCGCGCTGCCCCCGCCGCCTTCTCAAACAACGTCGCTGTATGTATGCGCGCGAGTGTGTTCGCGGGGTGAGACCGAGTTCCGAAGGTGCACCGCCCATGGTGTATAAAGTCGGCTCGAACCTGTCCCCCTGGGCGAGTCAGGTCGTCTTCGACGTTTTCTGGCGAGCAGCTTTGCCCGCGAATGCGAACGTCTTCGTTACGAGTTTCCATTTCGCAGCGCGCACTCAGTTTAATAGCTTGAAAATTACGTAAATTCGAGACCTAGCGAGCTGGAGCTCAATTAGCAAGCAGATTGACAGTGACAAACGGTGAAAAGGTAGGTGCAAAGCGAGAGGCAATCGCGGTAGTTCAGTCGCAGTGGTCTCGAGCGCAGCACTTACCACGGAATTTAATTTCTACGCGGATTATTTTGCCGTGGGTATGGATCGAGCAGCTGACCGGCCAAGCTCATTAACATTCACCGTATCTCGCTCGGGGCACCCACTCGCGAATGAAGCGCAAGAAACGGCACCGAAATCGCGAGCACACGCGAGCCTCGAGATCGACGAACCGTTACCGGCTGCATCCTCCTCGCGGTGTTCCCATGTTCCTGTGTAATTTTCGGGATTCCAACGTGTTCCGCGACTTAATTCGCGACCCATCGGGCTGGTAGGCTCGCGAGGCTACGAGACACCGAGTCTTGTTTCGCTGCGAGAGACCGATTGTATTCGAATGCGCTCGCGGCGAACGGTTCCCAAGGGGTTGCGTACTAACTTATGGTACAGGAGGAGGTAATTGCCTCTGGTGCCTCTGCACGGCTCGCTAACTATCCCGAGATTTTACTACCGGCCGATGCTTTATCGCTCGACTCGAGTGGAACGCGAACCCCCAGGTTCCCCCTCGTCGTTGCCGATGCGACGATTCCGATCGTACGATCGCAAGAACTTTCTCGAGGACACGTAGGATCTCGCGGGCGATTGATCCCGAGATACTAGACAGCGGTTTGACGAACCGGAGGTGCTTTTTTTCGCGAGCGTCTCGCCCAGCAACCTGTGTTTTCGCATGCAAATACAGCTTTCCTTTCCATAGCCCGGCCATTACCGCAAACACTGCGGGTGGAACTCTGATCCTGTCGTGCCCGGAGTCTCTGTATCGAAGTTCCTTTGGTCTCCGCTCGCTTAGTATGCGCGACCCAAAGAGCCCTCGGCCAAGCGAGCCTCCATAGAAGATAGTTTGAAAGGGTGCAAAGTGTCTCTCCGATAGATGAACGATACTCGCGAAGAGAGTTTCAAGCTCGATGTAGGATGATGGACGTTTTGGCAGGCTGCCCGGTAGAAAGCCCGTTCTCCATAGCTGCGAGTGTTTGCGCAACCTCAGCGATACTCGGTACACCCGACACCTTTGTGTACAAAATAATCGGCGCAGACTATTGCCACGACGGCTTTATCGCATTTTTTGCGAGCATCGTGTCAACGTTCTATCGTTGCCGCGCGATAACGCCCCGCAGGATTTAAAGAACGGATCTTCTGCATCGCGGCGTCGATAACGGACGCTCGCGAAGAATCTTAACGACCACTTGCTTCGAGCATCGTTAGAGCTGGTCAGGTAGGAGGACGGTCGATCAGCGTTCCTTTTTATTTGAATTAACCGGATAATTCTGACACGGTGCTTTCAACGTTTGATGAAATCCGCGACTCGTGCGAAAGGTCGCGAGCCTAGGCGAGGTCTGGAAAGGTCTTCGCGAGCACGCCGTGCGTTTCCTCTTAGCTCCTTTGCCAGGATGATTTACGAAATGTCCCCCGGGCGCAGCGTCCGCAACGGTGGAAACTCTGTGTTTCCAACGGACACCGACTCTCCGCGAATTCGCCAGCGTAGGAGTCACGGAAGAAGGCGGGAGGAATGCAATTAATGCACGTGCACCGATGTAACATTGTCCGAGGTCGGGTTGGCACTCGTTGCATAGGAGGAGTTCCCTTAACGCCGGACTAGCTGTGATATTTGAAACGCTGTCGAGCCGTTATTCCGCGTAACCGTAGAGGGGATAGAAAAAATAATAATTAAATAGGTTTCCACACGTTCCAGTCGCGAGTGCACAGCTAAGGAGATTCATTTAACATTATTTCTTCTTTCTTACTCGAGAAAAACTTTAACCCCTCGTGGTTACACCTGCTTCTAATCACAAATTGGTCGCATTTGTACAATTTTCGTATTTTTTTACGTTTACATACTCTTTTCTTCTTCGTTAAAATCTTTATCGCAGCTTCTTCCCTGCCCCATTCCCCGGGTATTATCTGCCACAGGGAATGAAGACATTCTAGCAGGGTTTTCGATCAGGTCGAGGTGTCTATTCGTTAGCGTCGACCGCACGAGCCACACGCGGATCGTTTTACAGGCGCGCACGGTCGCGGTGCGGCTGGTATGCGGATTTACCGTCCACGCCGGGATACGTATTAACGGAGTCCGTAAAGTACGCCGAGTTATACGTACTATCCACCGGCTGCATTGACAATTCCGCTGGAATGCCCGTTTCGTGCCAGCCGTTTCTCGCGAAAACGTTGCACCTGGACGGATCGCGGAAAGCGCGGCCGACCGATTGCTTTCCACGATTTATCGCCGTTACGTCGACAGATACCGGACGAAACGCTTTGTAAAATGTACAAACGAGCTGAATTTGATTAACCCCGCCTGGCAGAGGTCTGCTGGCTGGAGGGGACAGATGGAAGATAATACCGTTGTACGTATCTGGCGTCAGTCAGCGGATTTCGATCGCCGATACCAGCCACCCATCAGCGAGATATCGTCTCGCAAATACGTCCGCCCGATCGCTGGGGTATAAGGCCGCTAATCTCTCTTCCTCGTTCTTTCTTCCGCGCGCTACTAGAAACGGCTTAGGCGATTTATAACACCACTTTCACCGGCTCCCCCGTTTCTCTCGTCGCGCCGTAAGTAATTCGTCCCTTGGAGGTGTCACCGTGGCAAAGCTCTGGCTCGAGCAGCAGAGGCGGATTTGGAGATTCGGCGCCCCTAGGCTAACAAGTGTCTACAGCCCCAAATATTTTAATTTAGAACAGTCGAGACCGTTTCAAAATGAATTCACTATAGCAACTCACATACGAGTTATTTCTAAGTAGTTCGCTATGTAAAAAAGGAGTGATTTGTTTTTAAAGTTGCCTCAAGCCTCTGCGTTTAAAACTTCCCCAATTTCTTTCGCTGAAAATTTGTCGCTCCCGAAAATCTGCAGCCTACTTGGCCTGCACGCGAATCCGCCCCTGTCGAACAGGCAGGATCGCGAAAATTGCCTATCCGGCTATCCGCCAGCCGCGACCTTTCGCTCGTAAATCGCACGGCCGAACGCGGCAGCTCGCGTGCACCAGTTTTTCACGGGCACGTGCGTAAGCGCTAAGGCCGATTTGCATGCGATTATTGGTGGGCGTTGCTGCATTCGAGCGAGATGTTTACCGCTGCGGAGGCCCCGCGTAAAGCCTTCCCAAGAAGATTACACGGGAATTAGCCAGCGGGGCTCGTCGCTAGACCAGCCGCGGCGGAAGGTGGCTCTTTCCTCGAGCGCTCTAGATTTCTCGAAAGGGAAATCCATTATTGATAGACCGGTTTCTGGGACGGCGATGCCTCGCGCGTCGTTATCGCGACGATCTCGAGGGCGATTTTAGGCCGAGATATCGAGCAGCCGGCGTCTCAATCTGTTCCCCCCGATGACAGACCGCGCGTAATTTCAGTTGTTCCCCGATAAGAGCGCATAAATCAACCTCTCCCCGAGCAGCGTTCAACCTGTTTCGAGCCAGTTACCGATCGAGACCGCCCCGGGCCACCGGGCCCGCGATAACTATCAAACTTGACACTGTCGATGAGGTCGTTTCGACTCGATTCGACAGCCAGCCGCCTGTTCCATTCGCGCCGGGGAAAGCTGCGAGCATTCGAGGGTGCAGCTTTCCTCGACGGCTGTTGCGTGAAACTGCTCGAGCAATTCGAACCCTCGTGCCTCGTTCTCTTTCGAATACCTGCCAGTTGTCGCGGCGTAAATCAACGTCTGACCAGATATCGGGTCGCAATCGCGTTAATCGATACGCGAATCTCGCGCTTGGTCGAGCTAGTCGCGATCGGCCACGGTATTTGCATACGAGCGCCGACGTTGCGCACGCCCGTTGACGATTAACGTCAACGCTGAAAGACCGAGCATTTACTCTCCCGCCCCTATTCCTTCCGTTCGCGAAATTCATTCGCTCGGGCGACACTGCTGCACGTTCGATTGCTCGCGTTATCACGCATTGACGCGCGAAGATAATCCTTTAAGGAGAGGCTTACAGCCAGACACAGGTGCCTCGGCTCACGTTCACGCGCGGGAGATGTTGTATCCGGGATATAGGTATTGATTAACGATTCTTCCAGCCGTGCGTCGTGCGACGGATAACGATCGACTCGAGTCATGCAGGTTCTGTAATACCGCGGCGCGGATTAATTAACGTTATACGGCCGACCGGTTCGCTGCTTGCACACGCGGTGTCGTACACGCCAAAGGATCCCTCGATTTTTTCCAAATACGTACTGCCGGTCGAGCGATCGAAGATTCGAGCTTCTGGATTACGCCGACGTCTCTGAACGACTCCGCGTCCACGGCACTTTCAGTGAAATCGAACTGGCCAGAGGGGAGTCGTAATACTACTCGCAGAATATTCGAGATGAGACGTCGTGTCGTAAAGCCTCGAGTACCTATATAGATATCGTTCGGAGACTGTGATCGAAAAGTGGAATTAACGCGCGACTTAGTAGGGGTACGCGGCTATTCTGGGTGAACGGCCACTCGCCATTATTCGAAGACAATTTGTAAAGCGGCTCCGGAGCACTCGGCTCGGGCATTTCCATGGCCATCGCATGCCTCGTTTATCCGCATCGTGATCGCATCAGTATCGTGTACACGCGCGCTTAACACGGTAAAAAGTTAAGGGGACGAACGTTTCACCGTTTTTGCGCGGTCCACCAGCACGGAATGCAGGCTGGAACCTGGAGCTGCGTGCCGCGACCTATCGACGTATATATTCGCGCACGTGTAACAGCAACGCGCTAGACGCCGGAGCTGCAGGCCGACGCGACGTGGAAATTAGCGGGGCACTGGGGGATCACGTTCTGCCGCCACGATTCGCCGACTGGTCGCCTTCGAATCGACACGGTATCGAACCGTCCACCGGGCCGTTTAAAAGTCAATAGGTGCTTCTTCAAGAGGAACCAGTTCCCGCGTTTATCGAGGAGGATCGTGTCGCGGAATAGAGGAGGGAAGGAGATACGAGAGCTCGAGGTTATCTTCCACTGTTGCGAATGGAAATTTTTCTAAACCGCTCTTTCTTGGAAACCCAAGGCGTTGGCGAGGAATTCGGTGAAATCTGGACAGCTTGGTGGGCTCTAACCTGTCACGTTCCATAATATCCTGAGTCGTGTAAGGCTTGCTTCAAGGACAATAATTTCGTTCATGAATCCACATTCGAGTCGACTGTCCCTCGTCTTCAAGATTGTTTATACACTTGAGAATTGGATCCGGTTAGCCAAACTCAGCAAATGGGTCGCTGTAAACTTTACTCCCATATCGTCTCATAAACGTCCGCGCGAGGAGAAAAGCTGGCGAACACTTTGGCACACAGTCTCCCTTTCGAGGATCGGCCAAGGGACTGTTTCCTGAATCACGAGAAGTATCAGCCACGATAAAGGCGAATAAAGTCGCGGGCGTCTCCTGGTTATTGAAAAAGAATGCCATTTCGCGATTCCCATCGTGATTGGACCCATCGAGTCCTCGCTCGATTCGATAACCCCCGGATTAAGGAATTTCGATTTGAAAGTCAATCGCCGTGACCGTCGGGGGGACCAGTTTTTGCGACTGTCGGGGAAAGGGCGAAAACGAAAAAGAGGCAGGAGGAGCGCACGGAATCACAGGAAGTCGATCGTAAAGAGTCCGTGTTTCCGAGCGGCCGTGATCGATCTCTCGCGTGTCCACGATAATTTGTCAGTGACGCGAGGGCACGGGACGCGACGCACGAATCGCGGGGATGGTAAATCCTGCGGGTTTAGCGTCCTTTCTCGAAGCGGAGCTTACTCTGTCGAAACCCTCTCGTCCGTTGAAATAGGATTACGTGCCTCGCTAATAAATCCTCCACTCCTTTTCGATTATTACTTTCCCCGGGCGGACACTTGCAGCGTGGATCTAACGAACTGCCACTGGATTAATCCTGACGTTACCTTATTACCGCGGCTTTATCTCGCCGGATGCGCGCGTCAAGTGCGTCGTCGTTGCTTTCGAACTCGCCACTGTATACTTACACGGAGGCCGCGGTATTAATTTCCACCGAATTGCTATCAGGTAGGGCGACTCAGAGGCTTCGAATAGATCGATAAATTTCAGCTACCAACGTCGGATAAGGCGGCTTTAATACCGGGGATCCACTTTCGCGATTGCTTCAGAAATTTATCGTCCCGCCTCGGGTGCCACGTTCGGCTGGATGCTCCAGCTTCTCCGACTTCTCCACCGGGAGGATCGATTAGTCGAGCCGCGCCAGGGACGATAAATCCGTTCGCGCGAATGTCCAGCGACGCGCTGCTGCTTTCCCAGGAACCGGTGTTTCGTGGCTCGGCGGCCCGATAGCACCGCTCCATCGCGCACGATTCGTGTCTATTATACGCGGGCGCGCTAGGTGTCTCGCGAGATCGAAACGCGTTACCTGACAGGAACACGTGTTTACCCGAACGGGAGATAATTGGGCTCGCGATACGATTCGATATACCGGCTGCTTGTTAATCCACCCGTTAACGGCTTCTTTCAACCGTTTCTATCGTTAGTTTATTTCTGAATCGATGATCTCGACGTGATTCATTACTACGAAGTGTTTACAACTATTTACCTGACACCAGCTAAATTGATAGAAATCGGTTAGCGTCTACTTGCTCGCGTAGCCGTGTCCCGTTCAGTGCCCAGCACCATCAGAAATCTGAGGACGCGTTGGCGAGCGTGACTTGGGTGGTTTGGGTTTATATGGGGTTCAAATTGTTAGGAAACAAACCTGATTTGTATTACAGTTTACTACTTCACTAAAAATATCAATAAAATAAAAATTTGACTAATTCAATAAAGGAAAACGAATAAAACAGTATTGTACTTTAACTATAATTATCAGTTATAACATTATGTCTATTCCTGTAATTTCTGAGTTTTGAAGTTTAAAACCTGGTTTTTGAAATCAGTTTTCTCTCCATCGCTATTAAAATAGTGTTTTACTATATGTTCCACGTCGTTCCACGCGACAAGGGTTGAATGTACAGAAAGTAGAGACTCTCTAGTTTTTTTTTTAAATCAAATGATCGATCTGCAAAATTTGAAAATTATGTTTTGTGAATTGTTTTCGACTGCGACGTTCGTCAGGAGAGATTTTTAGTGACATAATAAACTGTGATATGAATCAGGTTTGTTTTCTAACAATTTGAACCCCATATAAACCCAATACCGCGAAAAAATAAGTTTGTCCAGCTAACATGTAGTATACTCTAACCACTGAGTGGTAGCTACCGAGCGTCGCACTCGAAAACAATTCACGAAACATAGTTTTACAAATTTCTGCAGATCGATCATTTGATTAAAAAAACTAGAAAGTCTCTACTTTCCGTACATTCAACCCTTGTAGCGTGGAACGACGTGGAACATACAGTAAAATACTATTTTAATAGCGATGAAGAAAAAACTGATTTCAAAAAACAGGTTTTAAACTTCAAAACTCAGAAATTATAGGAATAGACATAATGTTATAACTGATAATTATAGTTAAAGTACAATACTGTTTTGCTCTTTTTCCTTTATTGAATTACCTAGTCATATTTCTATTTTATTGATATTTTTAGTGAAATAATAAACTGTACTACGAATCAGGTTTGTTTTCTAACAATTTGAACCCTACATAAACCCGCGAAAAAATAATTTTGTCCAGCTAGCATGTAGTATACTCGAACCACTGCGCGATACCGGAAACGCGAGCGTTTCCAGCTTGAGTGACGATAAATCCGTCGCGGAGGCGCCTTTCGAAGCGATCGAACGCGGGCCTCGAGTCGATCGGTCGGAGGATTTACCACGCGACGAGGCAACGCATAAATATCGATGTTCGTGGAGAGTTTGCCGGTCGCGGGGCGACGGACCTGGTCGAAGATTGTCCGCGCGAGACCGTCGTAGCGAGCCATCAAGAGGGATCTAATTACAAGGTTTCGCTTCCTGCCGTAATTAATCGCTACGAGTCGAAAGATTTATACACGGCCCGCGCACCATCCCCTTGTTCCGTGCTCCGCTCTCCTCGGCCCAGGCCACTGTTTGCCTTCGATCCTCCTCGCGCGCACTCGACGACACTCGATTTTCGCCGTTGAACGCGCGCAATCAGAAGAATTGCCAGCAATTACTGTCCGCGTCCCTAATTAACGACGATTCCCCATCTGATCCAACTGGTCCCATTGAAACGTACCCCTTATAATAAACGGTTATCGAGGCGCAGCCATCGATGACCACCCAACCGTTCCCCGAGAGTTTTGGAATCAGGGCGGCAGAAGCGGCCACACTCGGCGAAAGAGAACGATCGAAATAGAGTGGGAAGGCTGCAAAGTTCGAGCGGCGAGGATCCGCGGGGCTTGCGCAGAACGGCGCGACGCGCTCCAACCGGCTGGTAACAACGCGTTAATATTAGCGACACTGGAATCCGGCCGAAGGGAGGCCGATCGTTCCGAGTCCAGCTGAAGAACAATGAATTTCCGGTCAGCTTTGCGCGTCCGACCAGCGACAATGTCCTCATTGTGCCGCGTGCGCTGCATAAAGATGCGCCTCTATCCTTCGCCTCGCCTCTCTGGATCTCCGCGCAGGCGGGATTTTCACCCTGCCGGAGAGCCGCGGCCACGCGAAATTCAAGGAACTCGGGGATCCGTAAAGGCGGCGGAGCATTTCACGGATCGCTAACGCCGCGGGACAGCCGTTGCGTGGACCCCTCGAAGAACGATCAGGGCTATTAATCGCGCTAGCGGGCTCGCGAGAGTTATGCCTCGGCCGGACGAAACGGAGAAACGACCCGAGCCAGCCGTGAATGGAAACGCTCCGGTATCTATTCTTCCATCGGTCGTTGCACAATCGTCCTCGCGTTACGACCCGTTCGAGTTATTACTCGCGCGACCTATCGCGCGTGCACCGGCGCGCCGGCCAGCTCGCCACGATTGGTCAATCCCGATTCCCGCTCGCTCGCTGGCTGGCGGATCGTTAATCTCCGCGGTCCTGTCGCGAATTGAAAAGGAGCCAGCCTGGCGCGGCGCGCGAGGATCGGCAGCGGATCGTGCGAAAAGCGGCAGACCGCCCGGCGCGAATTCGAGCGCGATATTGCGCTGTAAATCGAGGAGAGGAACGGCGACGTGATCCTTTGTCCGCGCGCTTTCAGCCAGCGAGTGGAAACACTCGCGATCTCGTGGCTTCTCTCCTTTGGCCACGCGCCAGCATTGTTTAGCTGGTCTCGTAAGATCCGAGAAACTAGAGGAGGACTGTCGACGGAATTGCACTTTTCCGGTAGAGCCGCGGTGGTTCGGCGCGCCGGGCGATTCTCACTGCATCGGGAAAACATCCAGGTTCCACGGAGAGCCGTTGAAGCAACGCCCTCGGGACGTTCGTGTTCACTTTCTGGACACTCGAAGGTTACTTAGGAACTCGGCTGCGAGGTAGTTACCCGTCCTAGTGTACTATTTTCCGACGTCGGATCTTCGCACTCGGCGTCCCACCGCGCGAGGATCTTTAACGTCGCCCCGAGCTGACTCACGGAATATCTTCGGACCCTCGCGAATGCATTTGGAAGCGACGCCGCGCCGAACGGATACGGTTTCGGCGCGGATTTCGCGGCTAGAATATTTCGACTGGAATATCTCCTTCGCCCGTCGTTCGGCTCTACGAATTTCCATCTCCCGCGAACGCGCTCAGATCTCAGGAAAACTCGTCTATCTTAGATAGAAACGAGATACGAAGGTCGTCGTCGTGCTCCTAAACGGAATCTCGTGTTGCTCTTATCAGTACCTGATAGCGACTCTCGAGGCGAGGTCGATAACCCTTGATACAAGGTACGCCAAGGTTTTCCCCTGAATTTTTCAGAAGACGTTCGAGCTACACGAGTCACCCTATGCGTTAATATAAATGAACCGTTTGAACGCCAACTCGACCTAGATAACGGAATCAGTTAGAGTAGTTTAACGAACTGGAGGATCCAGCTTCGAATTCCAGTTCTCTTCTTGAAACTTCTGGAAGCACACTTGAGCGTATCGATCTAGGTCGATTCTTCTCCGCCTCCCTTGGAATCCCGCGCCATAATCTGTCTAATCGAATCAGACTCAGGTCTCCGCGACGATTAAAGGATCGTTGGTGGAATTGGGCCGGCACGCGAGGAATCTCGAGGCTGCGCGGAAAGTCGCTTTTACGAGGCGGCGCAGTCGTAATTCTCGCGCTTGGAACGTCGTTCTGATTAATTTCGGTACCTGCCGACCGGCGGATCTGGCCGTGGAGCACGAGATACCGCGGGTAATCGAGATATCGTTGGACGGAGGTAGCTCGATTCCACGGTAACGCCGCGATTATCGAGCGTGTCGTCCCGAATACCTCGAGCGACGCGCTAATGGACGTCAGGGATGGCCACCGGCAGAAAAGTCGCGAGTGAAGGGTTCACGGCCACCTCGCCACGATGATAAATAATCCGTGCGTGAGAGCCGGACTCGCGTCCTCTCTCGCCTCTCCTCTCGGCCGCTGGGCTCTTGCCTGCGCGGAGCGAGTGTCGGAGGTTCGCGCGAGTCGCGTCGGCGAGCCGCTTAATGAACAGGACAGGTGAGCGCGGGCTAAGTGGCATAAGTGAAAACGTATGAATGGCTCTCGGGGGGGCGGGGACGGGGAGAGAACGAGCATCGTCTAATGGCAGCTCTCGATAAGCCTCCACGAAGAAAATAGCATCCCCTTTTCGCGAACGCGCGGCAGATCTCCGCCGCGATTGTGGCCCGCTGGCAATAACTATGCTTCTCCCACAGGTTTGGGTAAGATTTAAGGGGGTATTCTACCCAAAAATTCAATTTTTTTTTTGATTTTCTAATAGTTTAGGGTTTCGAAAATATGTCCTTAAAATATTAAGGTGAAATTCGAAAAACTTCCAGAGTTATAGGGGCTTAAGGCCGCAGCGTGGACAACAGTCGTTCTCTCGACTCTTGTATCTAAAGAGGCTATGACTGCCAGCAGAGAAAAGAGAGCTGCCCAATATGATTTTTTTTAAGCTAAGGAAGGTTTCCTCTACGGTCCTGGTATAGCAGATTAGGGGAACGTTACAGAAATTAGTCGTCATCTACCATAACTTCAGTCGTATAGGTCGTAACTGGAAGAAAAACTTTAAACGCGATTTTCTCGAAGCAATATTTTAAATCGGGCGCACATTTTTCTCAAAAACTACTGGACCGATTGAGCTAAAATTTTACCCACATTCAAAGTGAATGTGTACCTACAGCCCGAACCAGAATTATATCAATAGTTTTAATACAACCTCCCCCACACCTCGTTTTAGCTCAAGAAAAGTCGAAAAAATCAAATATAAATTTTTAAACCGCTGTGATTTTGGTAACAATGTCCGGACTTGGTTACATCTGGTTCAGGCGATAAGTACACTCATGTAGATTAAAAAAATCTTTGGTACATTCGTTTCAGATTACTAGGACGGCCGCAATTCGTGCGCCCGATGGGGCCGGTTTTTGATGACATGACCTGCGCTTGGGCGTGTAACTTGTACAAATTTCAATATAACGCATTCCAAAAATTTGTGTCGATAGTTCAAACATTACTAAATATGTGTGCAAAACCCCTGCTCTGTAGGTGCGATAGGTTCGTCAGAATTAATTTCCAAATATCACCTTCAAAAACGAGTGTTTAGACGAGAATACCCCCTTAAGAGACGCGGGTCGAATGCAAATCTTGCAAAAGGATCCATCGATTCCTCGATTACCGCTGCTGGCATTAGACGCGTTAGACGCTTCGGGGGTCCAGAACAGATTACGCACGTGTCCCCCGACGTCATTATCGCCCACGCGTGCTAACTGTACGCGCAATTGAATCCCCCTTGCTTTTCTGCGCCTTATACGCGTCGACGACTAACGCCGATGCTCGCCCACGAGCTCTCCGATTCCCTTCGCCGTAGGTTGTTTCTTCTGCGAGAGAGGGATTACCGGCCGCGGGACCGCGGCTTGCAATTAAATCGCAATTAGCCTCGCGGACGCGACGGGGGCTTTTGTGAACGATTCGCGCGGACCAACCGAGGAACGAACGTAATTATCCTCCATTGTATCGCACACCTTTGTATCTGCCAATCGTTCCTCGGAGCTATAATAATCGCAGAGGTCTTCTCTTCGAGTAGAAAAGATGCACCCCGAAGGATGTCCTCGGTGTCTCGCACTTTCCAAGCGCATTCCACGAATCTGTCGACCGGTTCGACGTTACGCCGGCGTCAGTTTCACCGTTCGGTATTTCCAGGCCGGATTCCTCGGCGGTAAGTCGGTGAATTAACCGCGGAGTTTGACGCGGTTCCGCGCAGATCGGTATCCGACTCGCGTCAGGGGTCCTGACCCCTCGTTCACTGGACTCCGGCGAGCGATTTCCCTTTCCCGATCGAAAACAAAGCGCGATCGAAGGAAAAACGCGAACGAGGCCAGGCAAGCTCGAGCTAGCGCGTTTCCAGGCTCTCGCGAGGGATCGTGGGTGTGCAGGGAAGGCGTGGGTGCCTCTGCCATTATGTACCTGACATTGTGACGAGCGAGCGCGAGCCCCGGGGAATCGGTAGTTGCTTCTAAGGTAACTCTAGCGTCCCGAATAAAAGCAAACCGCCTCTTCCAAGTCCGCAGCTCGTCGGTGCAACCTTTCGAAACTGCTCGAAGATGCTCCTCTATGGAATTTGCTTTCGAGCAGGCACCACAGTCGTTGCACAATCCTCGTCGCACCCGCGCCGAACGTTACACGAGTATAGACTCCGGAATGTTACTCGAGGAAGCCAACTTCCTCGCGACCTGCGTTTCCGCACGGCCGTTGTCGTCTCACGCGTACGCGTGGCCGTAATTCTCGTCCGATCCTTGGCTAGACGTTGGCTCCTCGATCCTCCTCCACTCTCGCAGCAATGATTCGCCTGGTTGATTTACGTGGCGAGCAACAATGCCACCCTCCGATCGACTAAGCGCCATTAATCGACGATAAAGGCTCGTCACGAGGCCCTTGAACCGTAGGTACTCTTTCGTCCCACGTGCTCGCGGTAACGAGCTCCGCCGAGATCTATCCCGCCGATTACCCTCTACAGTCTATCGGCCCCATCGGTCGCGTCCCGTGAGATTCGTATAATTGCCCACTGTTCGCGGCGCTCGCGGTGACGGAGGATTTCAATGAACCGCTGGAGGTGGTTGTTTCTATTAGAAAACGCAACTCGGAGATTGATTCCGATCTACAAATTGGCCAGTGAACGATCCCCGATTTCGCGGCCCTTTTGTCCCGACGGACGTTCGCTGACAGCCCGTTCCCGATACCTTCCATCTCCGACGCGTCCCGGGGGCATTGTTGGTGTTCGGCACAGTCACTCCGTCAAATTGCTTCGGATGATGAACGCGGCGGGAGCGCAGTCATCGTGACGGCCGCGTTTCTACGTTCCACAAGCTTGCTTAACGCCCCCCGTGAATTAACCGAGTTACGTCGATTACTTTCGCGCGCGGCAGATAATCTTAATTGCATTACGGGACAGTGGAAGTCGCGCGCGGCGGCCCGGGCCCCCCGCCACGTCTCGGAGACGGCCACCTCGGGTCCCGAGCGAGCAACAAATTGCTTGCAACAAATTCGATTCCGCCGTGGCCTTCCATTTCGAGGATAATCGGTGCCATTAGTTACCGGGAGGTAAACAGTCTTCCATGGCACGGATCTCTCGAGGACTCTCGAGCCGTTCCCACTGAAAAGAGTCCTTACGCATCGACGTCCTTGGCAGCAAATTCCGGCGAGCTCGGTGGGAGGACGCGGGAATTTTTTCCGCCTCCGCGGACACGGCCGCTAGTCGATTTATAATCGTCGCCACGCAGCGAGTACTTCCCTTTTCTTTTCTTTTCTTTTCTTTTCTTTCCTCGTGCCCGGCGACGGGGCCCTCCGTGACCGTTGTCGCTGATCGTCGGAGAAAGCCCCGCGTGGCTTCCCTCGCGGAAACAACCTATCGCGCGGCCGCGACGTCTTCCTCCTCCGCGCGGAATTCTAAATCAACGTATGTAGTCTGAGCTTGCGTAACGCGCCGAGTAGCCTCTATTTCCTCTGCACTCTGGGCGACGCGTTTAATTCCCGGCGAAGACCGATCGGTCTGACCCCGCTCGGATCCCGAAGGCGCGCTAATGCGTACCTTGATCCACTTTCATGCCGGCGGAAAAGCGGCGCACGGGGATACCTCCGTTGTCTGGGCTGATTTATCGATCGACGCCAGGTCGAATCGCGCGAGCCGCCCATGCATAATGCATCGGAACGAGGCAGCATTGTGGCGAATCAATTAAACGGGCCGTTTCGGCTGGCGCGTCGCGCCCGGCGACCGGTGTGCGTGTCCAGACAGTGTCCACCGTTTCGCCTCCCCTCGCGTTGGTCGCGAATCAACGCTGATGCATAATGCAGCGCATAGGTTTGCCGGAGTGAACCGGAACGACGATGATCCAGCGAGGATCGTAGGAGCGCGGGCTCGCTGGACCGGTCGCGGTCGCCGTAAAGCACGTCATAGCGTATCTTGATGTAGCCTGCGTCGCGAGCAGAACGTCACGAAGGGCCTCGCTGTTCCGCGATGGAATTTACGAGCCAGAAAACAGGTGGTCGGTTAGCGAAGTCCTCTTGGACCGAGCAGAGGCGCTGCTTTGTCCCGGTCGGTTTCGTCCGCGCACAGAGACGGCGAAAGGAGTCGTTCGCGACGATAGAGCATGAAATCGACAGTGCTCGGGGAGGAAGGTGTGTGCTGAAAGGCGTGCACCGAGGCACGCGGATGCAGGCGCTATTGTACAGCGACAAGTGAATAATTTTACGGCGAAGCTCGCTATAAATTAGACGGTCCTGCGGCGTAGCGACTGCGGGCTCGTCTGCATGGCGCCGCGTCTTGCGTAACCAACGAATTCGCAACCGCGGACACGCTCGAATCTCCGTATCTCTTTCCTCCGCCCCCGCGCGATCTAATTCTCCCACGGGTCGGTAGACTTGGAAACAATCGGGCTTTCCTTCGGCGACGAAGCACTAATCGACGGCGATAGTATCGCCGCGAGAGCGGTCGGTGACGCAACGGAGAGATTATATTCAGCCGGGGCTGATAGGCAAGAAACCAGAGGGCAATAGAAATTCATGAGGTAGCGTCGAGAACAAGCAAATTAATACCGCGAACGGGATAAAAAGATAAACGAGCTTTTTAATTGGACAGTGTCGAAAGACACGGGGGGAGAAGAAGAGGACCCCGAGACGACGTGGGTCGAGATGGTAGAGGGCGCGGCAGGGGGAGGAGGAAAAGGGATCGCGGATGTGCGCAAGGGAACCTCGGCCCCACCGGTTTCTGGCGAGTGCACGCTCGCTAAATCGACTATTCGAGCCTGTGCGATCCTGGAGCCAGTCTCACTCCGTCAACCCTTTTCACGAAAAACGAACTTCCGTGTTTATTTGTACTCCATTAGCGCGCGGGATCGGGCCCTTCCGAAGAAAGCGGCTGTCGAGCCGCGACGTCCAGGTTGCCGGGTAATTAGCTGGGAACGAGGTTCTAA
The DNA here is from genome assembly GCA_944738655.2 of Andrena hattorfiana. Lineage (NCBI taxonomy): Eukaryota > Metazoa > Arthropoda > Insecta > Hymenoptera > Andrenidae > Andrena > Andrena hattorfiana. Next base: position 2,924,440 of record OX122894.2, read on the forward strand.
TTGAGGACACGATAGATAGGCCGGCCAGACACCCAATTAGCCGAACGCGAGCAAATATGAACCGGTACTGGTACAGTCGATTTAGAAATCCCTCGAGGTCTCCGACGCTGTCCGCTCTGTCCATTAAGTTGAATAATTGTGACAACCCATGGGACGTCTGCTCGCGAAATAATTGCCTATCTCTGGTCCACGAGGTGTTGTCGTCGTGCTGCACGCTCGCAAGTGGTATTCGGCGCGTGGTGGTTCGGCAAGGCGAGACGAAGCCGTCGCGAACGGTGCCGCGGTGGAAGAGGAGTTCCAAATCGCGCCAACTATAATATTTACTTCCTCCTCGTACGAGGAGCTTGTCATACACCAGAAGTTGTATGCAGAAGCCGGCTGATCCTGGCTGGGGAAGCTTAAGGCTACTGTACACGCGATGTTACGTGAGTGGCTGCCGCGACAGTTCTACCTTTTGCGGTTTTCGTCCGCGGTTTCTCGCGCGGTCGAGCTTCTTGGCATTGTTAGGCTCCCTCCATGCGGGCTTCTCGTTTCTTCCGAGGGTGTTCTCGACTGGCTGCTCGTTACCGACCTTGTAATTGCCAGGAAAGCGAAGTTAACCGCGAGGTTACTGGACTAAAGATTGCGTGGGGTAGACCGGGGGCGATTGTATCACGTTAAATATCTCAAAACATATGGTAGATATTAAAACACAAATTTTGGATATATGATGAAGAATGACATTTGGAATACACACATACATCTCATTTTTTATTAATCGGTTAACTGGCAATGTATCATATATGATCAAAAAAAAATCTGGCCAATTCTGCTTATGTATCATATATGATCAAATGGAATAACATTTTTGATTTTCAAACGATTTGAATGAAACTTGGTATGTAATGGTTTTTGGGGTCGCTGAATCTGAATTTGGCATTGGGATTGTAAAATTCAATATGGCAGACTCAAAATGGCCGAACCAAAGTGGCTGCCAAATATTAAAATATTATCGGGACTTAGAAAAATTGTATACAGGGGTTTTTGGGATCGCCCATACCCCTGTATACCAAATTTTGTGTGATTCACTTAATTTTTCGATGTTGCCAGTTTGGGCACGAATAGTAAAAAAGCCGTGCCAGTTAACCGGTTAATAACCTGGATATTACTTGACATACCCCGAAACTGTTGTGTCTCAATAATGTCAGATAAGTAAGTAACATTTTCGTGCAAGAACTTTTGTTCTAACTGTGATAGTTCTTGCGTAATCGTATTCCAAAGTCAAAGTGTTACTACCGCCCCCTGTCTACCCTATTGAACCCTTTCTATTCTGGAAGCTGTCTCGACTGTCATTAGAACTTTTCAAAGAGTCCTGGGGACGTAGACGTTAGAAAATACGGGGGAGAGTCGAGGGGTACAATGTTGAGGCTCGTTAACCACGTTGCTTGAAACTGCGAGGCTTATCATTTCAGCCGGCGGTTGTAGTCAGAACGCGCACGAGTGCAAGGGCTCGCGGCTGAGGCTGCAGAATGCTGCCTGCACGTAGACGCTGGGCCAGCACGAGGCAGCGGTGTGTCAGCTTGAATATTGTGCACGAGGCAGACACGGGCCGGTAGAACAACCCGCGTATAATGCAGTCGCCGGTGGTAACTTAACTCGAGGAATAATCAAGCCTTAACGAACGTCCACCGCGAGGGGGTTCACGTGAGCGAAGGTTAGCCGAGGTTAGTCCCCCGATTGCTTTTCTGCCGGGTGTCGCGTGTAAATGCGCGTTAACAGCTCGGGGGACCAGTCCCCATCTTCTTCATCTTTGTCCACGCTCGTGAAACGGACTTCGCCAATCTTCCCCTGACGGATCGAATAATTCAGCGTGACGTTTTCACTTTTTTAGTTTACGATCCTATTCCCCTGGACGATTGTGGCACCGAAACACCCACCGATCGTTGGTCTAATATCGACTTGCGACCTCTCCACCGTGATTGCATACTCCCTGGAAGAGGTGCGAGCAGACAACGGTGTAAAGATTTAGGTTTCGTAACGTACGACGCCTCGAAGAGTCCGCGAACGGTTCCTCTGAATTATGTATGCAGGCTAAATGAAGCTGCCAGCCGCGCCTTTTCTGTTTCGAGCGTCGAACGGCCCTCGGCCGAACGAACGATGACGAACGACGTTGGGGATCGCTTTGAAACAGCTCGAAAATTTATCGCCCCTTGCCGCTCTTATATTATTGCTCTCGCGTCTTCAGCCACGAAGACAGCGCGTACTCGGTTAAAAGCCTCCTTCTGTCGCCTCCTCATTGTATGCAGATTCACGTGTCCCCGAGTGTACATACTCTTTGAGGTCTCGACGTGCCTGGCTCGCTCCTCTACTCTGCACACCGCGACGATCCTCTAGCTTTCCAGCGGTCGCCCGCCGCTGGCCAAATATTTCAAGCGAGCCAGTCTCTCGAGGCACCCGAGTCCCGCCGAGAAAAAAAATCGCCCCTCGCACTCCCTCGCATAACGCATTCCCTCTGTAATGACGATCCCCGAGATTTACGACGGCCCATTGACGCACGGCCAGCCGTGGAAATAATCCGACTCGGGCCACGGTTAGATGGGAACGGTGATTTCGCGTGTTCGATGATCCCCGTGCTTGTCCGAAGCCACGGGCACGCGCATTCATTATATGGTTTATTCATAAAACGTCCCCGCGAACAACGTCGCCTCGGTGGCGATGTCGCGCGGCAAATTTAGACGCGGCGGCGCTGTCGCGAGAATTTCTATGCGAATCGCCATCCATTCCCGTCGTTTATTACACGCGAGACCCTGCCATTCGTCACGCGCCGCGATTCCACGAAGTCCATCCGGGTTCGCGGAAACTCGCGACGTTACCATCGATACACTTTCCTGCTCGATCGGATGTTATTGAGATCCGCTGGCTGCCGACAGTCCGAAGGTAAATTACGAGCAACAGTCGGATATCCGAGATGCACGCGGAGAAACTGCGAGGGACAATCAGCTGGCTTTTTATCCCGAAGCGGCCGTGGACTAGAGGATGGATCTACCGACTGGTGAGTGAAACGTATGAAATGTAGATACATGTACGTCCCGCGTGGACGTTAGCGATAAGCTAGCAAGGGGATAGGAATCTATTTGCAACGGTCGAAATCGCGTTGTTCTTCAATGCGATCTCTCGGTGAAAGGACTGCCATCCAGCTTCCATCTGAATCGAAATTCCGCGTTTCAGACGCGAACAATCCTGCTGAATACCTCGGCTTTCCATCTCGAAAGCAAAAGCACAGAGAAGGAGCGTGATTCGCGTCTCGCTGAGGTTAAGGTTAATCGATGGCTCTCCCCGATCGAGATTCCTCGCGAACGCTGCTTCCGACACACGGTCACTTCCATCGACGAGAATGCGCCTCGTATCCTTCGCGCAGAAATTTCCTATGCCCATGGGTACTTTACATTCCGCTCGGCGAGTAATTAGTTTTTGCATCGGACGGCGAATCGTTGGTCTCGAGTTTCCCATGAGAGGATCCCGGTGCTCGGGGAAGGCTCGCAGGAGATAAACGTCAAGTTTAAGCGCGGCCCTGCCCCGCCGTGAGATATTACTCGCGAAGATCTCGTAACGGAAGCTGACGGCAAAAACACTGTACCACCTCTGTATCCTGTTGGCTCTTGGCGGTCGTATCGAGCAAAAATTCGTCGATCCATTTAAGACCGCTGGCAGAACGAAGGTGGAAAAAGCGACGGCTAGCGTGGGGCAGCGAGATTTTCCTATCCTCCTTGTCGGGAATGGATGATTGGCTGACGACGCGGCGGACGTGGCACGGGCTGCAAATAAATCGCGGCGTTCGCGTCGAGAGCGGCCTTATGCTAATCCGCCTTGGCACGAGTGTCTATTACGAAAGGCAGCGCGACGGGAAAAAGAGAAAGAAGGGAAAAGGCGGCGCAAGATGATGCGTACGCGCGACACGCAAAGCGAACGATAATTCCTACTGACCGGTCGTCGCCTGAAATTTCACGCGGCTGCCACTGGACGCTCATTAACTCCACGCTCGTAACAGCCTGTAATATCGTTTGAAACGTAATTCATTCGAAACCCGTGCCCAGTAAATCGCGTCTCCCAAAAGCTTCAAAGTGTAATCCTATCCGGCCATGTGACTTACTAAGCAGCGTCCCGTTGCCGCATCTCGTTGCAACTAGTATACAGTATCATTCCCCCGTAAGAGACCCTTCCCACGATAAGATGCAAGTACGATCGAAGCGACGCGTTGTTCCGAAGCTACTGGGTGGAAGTGGCTTGTAATATCCACGTCGCCTCGCAAATTGGAAGACCACAGCTCCTGTGGGGGTTAGTTTCTTGCTCGCAGAATCGTACGAGTTCTGAAACATCCTGAGAGATTCTTACGCGATTCTGCACCGCGCATTCCTACGCGTTCGAGTTCGACCATCTTCGATCACCATCTTCGCCGAGCTTCCGGCTGGAGGACTTCAGGGCCCCGGACGATCCCTGAGACAAGCAGCGAGCGTAGTCCTCGGACTCGTTCCCTATCTCGAATTTTCATCGCGTGTCACGTCCCATTTCCGACGCGTCGAGACAATGGCCCGTAAATCCCGCCGTGGAACCGTTTCACGGTTCCCCGTGCCTCGGGATCATCGGATTAGCTCGGAGCCAGCACTTGGAGCGTAGCCCTGGTCGATTGCCGAGTTACCGCTCCCCGTGGTATCCTTGATCGTGAGTTATCGAAGCCGCGCCGTAAACGGCAGTTTTCATTGACTGGCGCAAAAGGAGCGTATCTGATGGGACCGAAGCCATTCGGCTCGTGGAACGCGCGACGAGTATGCGCGCCGGTACGCGCCAGACGTTGGCTGGTGTCAGCGTGCCCGCCGACGATCTTCAGAGCGCTCTGCGACGGTTGTGTGCAGGATCGCGCGCGTACACGCCGACATACGAGCGAAAATAGAAGTAACACGGTGCTTGGCGTGTGAGGGCATGTCTGGCGTGTACGAGGCGGGGCTATCGATAGCTGACAGCTGACCCCATGGGGTCAGCCCGAGTAGGCGAGGCTCCACGGGCCAGCGGAAAAGGAAGTCGTGACTCTCAGTCACCTTCCTCTTCCACCCTCGGCGATCGATTTCCACATTTTTACCCCGTGCACCCTCGTCGATTTCCACGGTTCTTCACCTGGCGAATGGAAGCTGCCCGCTGGATCGGTCGCGGTTCACGGGGTTCCCTTGGTTCGTTCAGGTGATCGATCCTCGGCTCGAGTTACGACGTTAGAGCGGGCGCAGGGGAATCGTTCGCGGCGATGTTCTGCGAACGATCTTGAGAAGTGTTGCGTGGGCGCCTGCCAGTCGGGATCTCGGACGTACGGAGGAAGGTACAATGCTGTGGCGAGATGTCTCCAGTGGTTGCTGGAACGAGGATCGTTAATTTGCCGTGGTTAAAGTAGTTTAACCCGAGGTAGCCGCGTAAGAGGCTTACGCGATAAGAGGAGCCTCGATGGGGCGACATTCTTTTTCGCCTCCACCTGTCAGGACCCCGCTGCGGCGGGTCAGGTGTAATTCTGAAATAAGAGCCGCGCCGAGCGTCCCATTAAAATGACGGGCATGTCCGCGGCGACGCGAGCCCCCGTTCACGGTGCGCGGGCATCGTTAATCTTGCGTGGGGTCTGGACCAGCCCGGCTACCCAGAAACAACCCGGTGGCCACCGATTCTGGTAGTCGGCGCGCTGGCAGCTCGAGAAAACCATTAAAAACGATAACTGGCCCTCGCCATCCCCCGATTGGGATCTACCGCATTCCCTGAGAATGTAACGTCGTCCCCTTGTCTCGTGGCCGAGCTTTTTAACGGCTAGTAGCTGCCACCTTTCTCCACCGGACCCTCGCACGAACACGAAATCCTGTCCTCTACAATTTCCGAGGGCGCATCAGCGCGCTGATGATCGGTGTGCAAGCTCGTTCTGAAACGGATGGCCAGATGCGTCGCTCTTGTCCAGCGTGTTAGACGAATAGGCCACTCGAGCAGTCTATCTACGAGTGCTCTTCGGATGTCTAAGGGTTTTAGAGATCAGGTCGATACGGAGTAGGATTCGAAGGATGCTACTTTGGCCTGTGATTCGGAGTGGGTGGAGAAAGGACTAGATTTTATGGACCTTCTCACTTTAGAATAAGGTAATAACGATAGAGTATTAAAATTTATGGCAGGTATTGGTGCATCACGTTCCACTTCTCTATCAACCCTACATTTGTTGATCCGGCTTTCATCCAGATCCGCATGCGTTTCAGACACTGATCCCCCTCGATCCTCATCCGATCCTCCCTCGAGAGATAAAACAATAGCGAGGCTGTTCATCTTCCCCTCAACGCCTCGTCGTTGGCCAGCATCAGACTTGGCAGTGGGCTGGGCGCAGCTGGCTGGTTTCGTCAACCTCTCCTCGATCCCCCGTCCCCTTAGCTCCTCAAAATCATTAACTGCGATTCCGTATCGAGGTTAATAACTTCCCGGATGTCAGGACCGTTGCAGCACCGTCTGCTCGCGCTGGCCTACCCATTCTATACCTGTCGTGCTCAACAATGATTCCTCTCGGAAAAATGTCTGGCTCCTCTTCACGGACGTCTCTCGTCTCGCGCACCACTACTTTAATATCTTGGAGAGAGGCTCGCCGCAACGGTCGCCCGATTTACGGGCGCGGGACTAGAGGAGCTCTTTTAAAGCTTTCGCGATAACTAATGGCACCGGGGCATAAATAGCGGTGCTATTGGAACGATTCCGGTCACGGTACACGCTTCGAAGGGTTCTTAAGCCGGTACCTGGATGGTTTTACTTTGAATTATCGGGCGACTTGGTTAAAAGGCGAGCTGCGGCGCGTTCCTCATTGAAACGTTCTCTACGGGTCGTTAGGTGTTGCCGCGGAGCTTCTTAGACCAGCTCTCGCGCTTTTAAAGAACCTTTGTGCTCCGAGACGCTTATAGCCTCGATAATTTGGTCCTCTCGTAGGGCCAAGTATCAATTAACCGATGGATCATGAGGTTCAGCAAAAATTCTTCAGCTACGTGACTTACATGCACACCGTTCGGCATTAAGACACCTACCCTGTGTGGAATAATAGTCAAAAACGTTGGAAATTTGTTGGAGAGCCTTAACAAATTTTTCCAAATACAACTCGCGTGGGACTCGCGGTGCGATAGGGCTAGAAAATGAAAAACCTCATCGCGATTCGTCTGGCGGCTACAGGGAAAAACTCGGTGCGCTATCCTCGCAGGATGTCGTGACTGTCCGAGCAAAAAAGGCAGTGATTGCTTATGCAAATGCAGGGAAACGAGGCGACCGAGCCAGTTCGAAAAAGTGGACGTCGATCGACGTGTATCCGCTCGGAGAGCAACCGTCGCGCTGTAGAATTCTCGAAAGTTTCGCGTGCTGCACGAGTAGCACCTTTCACCGGATTTCGACGCCACTCTAATCGTCTGTTCGCCGTCGCTGTGACGAATATACGAGGCAATCGCTCTCGACGTTTACCCGTGTCCATCGAACGTTTCGAAATCATCTCTTCTTGCAGCTGAGTATTAAAGGAAAGCGATCGTAACTGGAGCCTCTGTTCTAGATGCTACAGCTATTAGTGGCGTCTCGCGAAACGAATCGTTACCGCGCTAGGCTTCGGTATACTGCACGCTCTATGTTGGATCCCGTAACGATCCTTGGGCCACTATTTCTCGTAATATCCCAGCTTTCCCGCGTTTTCATCGTCCATATAACATCTCCAGAAGGCTTCAACGATCGGCGAACGTTAACCCAGTTACATCCCCGCGGCGGATGGATCCAGAGGTGAATCATAAATCAGTGTATTTCGGTATCGCGGAAGCCACCGTATAGCTCGGTATTAATACACCGAAAGTTCGCGGCTGGTGTCGCGCTTTTGTCGTGCACCTGCATACACGTTCATTCGCATAATGCACCGTCGTCGACGCGTAGTCGCACACCGGCACGCGAGCACTCGCGACAAGAAGCTCGCACGCTCGTACCGGCCCAAATTTGATACGCCGCCAACTTCGGTCTGGCTCGGAAACTGACTCACTCGCGGCAGCCGGAAAAGCGGCCCGACATGCGAGAAACGTCATCCGAAGATCGTTTTGACGAGCACGCCGATGGGAAAAGCCCGCCTTCCCTTTGGCTTCGCGGCAGGTGGCGCCGACGGGGGTTGCTCGAGATAATTATAGAGAGTAACTGGAGCGCGTCGTCTCGACGACGACTCGTTTCAGAGACTTCTTAGTGGAGAAAAAGACGCTCTACCGTCGACCAGGGAGATTCGTTGGCATTGCGGTACAATTACGTCTCCATTATTCTCGCGACATCTTAACGTCCCCTTCGATAAGTCTCCTTCGTGTTCGCGTTCTCCGCACGTTTGCCCCGGAGATCTTAATCGGCCACGGTTCGGGCCGCTTCCGTCGATCAGCTCGAGCCATTGCGCGTTTCCCCCGTCTCCTTGGAATTACTCGGTAATTGATATAATGGCTTAATAGCATTGTGTAAGGAACGTCGTAACCGGGGACAGGATTGCTCTCATTCCACGTGTCGTGCGCTATCGGGCATCGGCGCAACGAAAAAAGCCAATGTACCCTATTAAATTTATAGCCTTCCACGCGGAGTGACCCCCGAGTGGACCCGGGTCCCGTGCATTTATCACAATCACTTCTCGCCCGCGATTGGCCGAGCTGTCCGCGTGGGTGTACGGGCTAACGATATATCGTGTGATCCTTGCCAAGATAAAGTGCGTTTTAGAAAGTACACCAGTGCCAGTTCTTCGACGGGCAATTAACGTTTTCGCGGTTCTATGAAATGCCTCTCGCGTTTCAACGAGCACGCGAGCGTCGTTGCTTCAACCTTAATGCAACCGACTCCCCCGATCGCGCCCAATGAATACGTAATATCCAATCGGAGCTCATGTTTTCTCCCGGCTCGTGTTTCGTCCCGGCGAATGCCTCTGCTCTTGCGTTTGTCCCGCGAGGAGACACGCTGCAATCGAGCTCGCTGAAAGTGTCGCTCGACGCTCGGGAAACGCTGCACGCTCGAAGATTGCGTCGGGAGCGACTTATGAAATGCTCGAGCTCGTTTATCACGTCGCGGCGCTAAGCCATCGCGAGACTTTGGCGTTGTCTCGGCTCCGCGAACAGAAATACGCAACCTGGAGGTTCTTAAAGCACGATCTCGGACGTGCTGAAGCCGCCGACAAGTTTATTCGAAGGAAACCGAGATCGGTGGACGTATTCCGCGGTGTCGACTGCTCTCGTAAGGTGTACGCAGTCTGTGAGATGGACGATTTGCGAAAATCCAACGGCGGGCTCCTCTTTGTACGCGTGCTCGGCCCACCATCGATTCCCACCGACAGTCAGCGGGAACTTATGCTAATTCCTCGCGGCAGAGCCGAACGGTAATTGCGGTGAAATGCAAATTGCAGCCGCGGCGTTATTGCGCTTCTGCGCCGGCAATTACGCGGCCCGCTTGTTGCGATTTACACCGCGGCTGATTTTCGTGCTGGTCGCGCGAATACCGTGCTCGCGAGCTTTTAAACAGGGCCGCCCGTACTTTTTCTCGGGTCAAGCATTCGGTTCCACCGCGGCGCGCTCGCTCCGGCTCCCGAAGAACCATTTGACCGGTTGCAAGCGTTCGAGCGCGGGCGATCGAAGAAACAACGCGGACAGCTAGATGGCAAGATGCTGGGTCAGATCGCCTAGGAATGTAGTTCAATCCAATCCACGTCGCGCGGTCTGCGTCCAGTAGGAATGCGATAGATCCATCAGGATTAATTGATTCATTAAGATCGCTGGTAAGGTTTAATGACTCGCAGTCGAACGGGGGGCATTCGTCACTGAAAATCTATGCCTGTCTTGTTGCGCTGTCGGAACGACGGACGCTGGGCAAGCTTTAGACCGTGCCAGTTGGAAAGTGACGGGTCGAACGTAAAGAGCAGGCACTCGTGAGTTTTCTTCGATTTGCAATTTTCCACGTTCAATTATCCGAGACGACTGTTAGCATCGCAACGCGGTCCGATCGATCAAGGAGTTTGCACACCGATCGATCGCGAACAGTCTCGATCGTGGACATTCCCCGTTTTTAACCGACTTCAAAAAGGAGGAGGTTTATAGATTCGACCCGTATGTATTTTTTTTTTAATGTTGTAAAGATTTAGATAATCTTTTATTGTATTCGAAAGAAGGCGATGCCGCGGTGATACCATCCTACACTGCATCAATATTGGCCCGTTGGTTTTCATTTTTTTTTTAAATTTTTTTTAACCAGTAGATATACCAAATATTTAACATTGCCTTATGTGGACATTTCTACTTCATAACCCTTTGTGATTCGACAGTTCTGTGGTCCCAGTTGCCACCAACAAAATACGTTTTACATCGCAGAATCACTAAAAATGGACATTCCCCCTTACATTCCCCCCTTACCCTTCAATTCATACTAGCAGCAAGAACAGAATTAATTACCTTCAGCGTGCATCGAGCGCCATTCGTTGTACGCTGGCTGCAACAGCCATTCGGTGTGCCTGAATTCGCAATCTTTTATGAAGCTTCCGCAGCTTAAATACTCGCGGCTAGCTTCCACTCGTTTCCCCCGCGCGTCACGCGTGATTTATCGCAAACACCCGCGTGATGGGCACTTTCAATGGCGCGCCATTACGGGCTAATTGGCCGTTCTTCGGCGAGGAAATGCCTGAAGGGTCGGCTCTGTCTTTGAATCTATCGCGCGAGGACAATAGCGCGGTGAAATTCCAGCCGGCACGCCGTCTATTTCGGGAGGCAGGGACACCTCTCGCACTCCCACACCTAGCAGATCGTGCATCCGAAATTAGGTTAGGTCAAGCCGAACCCTTGGGAAGGGAGAGAAAGGGGCCGCCCGTAATGGCGGGATAAAACGGTGCTGCAAAGTATCGGGTTTCGCGAGGATCGCGAGCGCAACCGGTTGCACAACCCTGACTACCGGTTCGCGAAATGAAGGTCTATCGGGGCTGAGAGTGCGCCCTTTGTCGGCGAGGCCTTTTCGTGAGAGAAAACGGCCCCGCGAGCCTCTCGATTCCATCCCATTTCCATCGGGTTCCTCGTCCCGTCGAGTCCGATTCACGCGCTCTTCCCTCGATCGCCCAGGCTTTGGACGGAGGTACCGAGAGATCACGCGCGATCTCGTCCTCGGGAAGGTGTGAGGGGACCTTAAGCTCACGTATCGGCGACAATCAGGCATAATGCGCAGGTGGGAGAACCAATAATTTTCCCGGGGATCGATTTCGTGCATAAATATAGTCGTGTGCGGTTAACGCGACACGATGGAGGACCACCGTCGAAGATGACGCGTGTCCTCCGACCAATTACGGTTATACTGGTTCCAAAATGATGCGTCGACGCTCGTAAATACCGCAGGGGCGTCGAATGCGCCGGAAACTAAAGACTGAAGGAGTCATAAGCCAGGCTGGGATGAATCACAGATGAAACGCTAATTACCCATACGAGTTCGTCGAAACGAAAATGTGAAACGGGAGGAAGGGTACGGGCGAACGATCACGGCGAACACTTGCGCGCGCTCTGACACTCGATCATAAGCGCGTATGCGTCTCGCGATCGCGAGACAAGGAACACCGGCATTCCATCGAGCGCACGGAGTACGTACCCGTTTTCCGTGACACTAATGGGCAGGTCCGAGAGCCGAGGAATTTATGAGACTCTTTCTTTCTGGCTCGCGTTAGATAAGCGCGTTTTGTGTTAGCCATCGAATTCGCGGGCCGCCGATAACGTCGCTATTTATTAACTGGTCGGCGTGCACCGGCACAGAAAACTCCGGACGTGTCTCTCGGCTGAACAAAGTCTCAAATCGTACGAGATCCCCGTACAGATATCGGCGATAGTTTGTCCCGTAAATCATGCCTGGAAAATACCGCGACTTCGCTTCGCTTCTCGCTAATAAATCCCCCTCAATACAGTTTACACGATTAATGGTACTTTCTCCTCGGCGATAAAGTCTTCCCCGTTGCGGCGTGGCATCCATCAGACGCTATGCCTGCCGGTTTGTACGCGATCTCGTAGGATTTATCTATCGCGCAAGCTGGATCGTCTGTCGTTTAATCGAAGCTCGAGACCTATTCCGCGTTGATTCATGCGTCGTCCTGGCAAATGGCCGAGCGTGTCCCGCGAACCGCGGGGCGACCAATGAATCACGGGATACGTACATCGGTGTACGTAGGTAGCGCGTAAGGAATAATCGAGGGATTCACTCACGTAGAAGGAGAGCTCGACGCGGTGCGAGTGCTTGGGCACGCAGGTGAGCGCTTCCGATCTGCAGCATCCGGTGTCGTCCGAGCACCTGTGCAGGATGGCGCAGTGGGGCACGTAGGTGGTCGACGGGCTCGGGTAAACGTCGCGCACCGGGATCACCCTCGGTCGCGGCCACTGGCAGCTACCCTCCCGGGACACTTTGATCGCGTGCTGAAAAGCCTCTCGGATCTCCGCGGCTGAAACAACACAGCGAAATTCAATTTGATAACGTTGCCTCTGAAAACAAGCCAAAGGAAAACTGCTCCCCCGCTTTACGACCCCCATCTACCATTCTAAATCCGTGGCTCTATCGCCTGGAGATTCTAAATTTAATCAGATTCGCGGCTCCAGCTGGGCGACCCCCAGCACTCGTCTTCTCTCTCGATTTAATTAAACGCTCTCCCGTGATCTCGTAACGGTCGGTGTGCCGCGAGATCACTAGCCGAGGATTGCGATACAGCCTCCTGGAAATGTCCACGAAACCGTGACGAATCCGTGCTCCCTCGGTGACATAAGTCATGCGAGCTTTCTATTGATTCAGCGCGCAGATACCTAATCGCTTTCTACGCGTTTCACGGGCCGTCGATAATTATGCCGCGGCCATCGCCAGCGGTGCAATTTGTATGTACGGCTCTGCTAGAGAAACTACATTGTGTGTACCTGCGAATCGATAAATCCCGCCGCGAGGGGCCACCGTTTCAAATGCCAGGAGGAATCCGTGGACGTTAATGCGCCCAGCTCTTTCGACCCGTTGAGCCTCGATATTAAGATATAAACGCGGTAATCGCGGCAATAAATAAGGACCTAGTCACGACGACGCGCGGGCACGTTGGAGATTCGCGGCGAGTCGCGATAGAGGCCGGTGTTATTAGCGAAAGGCCGCGACAAAGCTTCCTCGACGGCGTTCGGATGATTATAAATTGGAAGTTGATGGGACGTCCGCGTGCGAGTGTCAGGGAACGAAGGGAATCTCGCGGACGGCGGCGATCGTGCCAAGTTCGGCTCGATTTCGCTGAGACGAGATGTCGCGGCCACTTGCTCTCTAATCGAGAATTATTGCGAACGATCAGCGAACCCGGAGGCGATCGCACCATCAATCTGTCGTTTATCAGTCGGCGTATTCAGGATGAATTTATTAAATGCCTGCGAACTCGCCGTTGCTCGGAAATGAAGCGGGAGGAGAGCACATATTTGCATAATAATTCGCGAAACGATGGAGTAATGGTAATCGTAATAGCAAGTCGGGAGGAGTGCGCGACGCGTGGCACGGAAGCGCGACGAAAACGTTTTAGGGGAGAAGTTTCGGAAACGTCTCTCGCTGCGGTGTTATTCTCTCGGTTAATCTCGAGCCGGCGATCTGGCTATGCTAATCCCCGGCGTAGGCGTTACTCTTGCCACGGCTGCACCGACGCGAGATCATATCGCCAGGTTTACAATAGAGGCACGACCGTCAGGGATCCTGAAGTATGCGCGCCCGCTCGCCGAACATCCCGTATTCAAACGTATTCCGGAATGTATTATAAGAGAAAGGGATTAAGATCCGATCGTCCGTTACTTTTCTCACCCGCCAGATTGATTTCCCTCCCCGCGCTCCGCTCCCAATCAAGCTGCATTCCAATCGAATTGTCTCGGTTCCCTCGGTAATCGGCCGTGTACCGCAACGATTCGCAGATCCACCGGTCAAGGAGAGCTCGGTGATCGGAGCCCTTGGGTAACCGCTCCGAAACTCGTAGCTAATTTAGATAAGTGTCGGAAACTTCTCGACGGATTTGACGTTCGCGTGACGGCAATCCGATTGGAACGCGTCGATGCGAGTTAACGTCTGAAAAGGCGCGGGGCGCGCACGTGCGTGCACATATCTCGTGTGGGACACGGGAGTTCATAGGAAGGGCGGCTGGAGTTGCCGCAACACCGTGCTGGTTTAAGCGCAATCGTCGTCATTAATTTGCATATTAATAGGCCGTTCGGCGTTCCGTTCTCCGCTCCGTTACGCGTTCCAGGGGAGCGCGCTGCTCCTTGCACGATCTAAATGGAAGCCGATCGAAAAGGAAGGGCCCGCATCGCGCGAGCATTCAGCTTGCGCAATCGCGTCGGCTCGAGAAGCCTCAGACGCGAAGCGCAGAAATTGGATAGCCACAAGAACGGACGCGTCGCTGATTTTATTCCCTTCTTCGTCCTTTTTACGACGCGACTGGTTCTCTCGAGCTTCAGCCTCGCCTCTCGCTTTTATATGCTCCATATTTTACCTATTAATTTCTAACTGGACAAGCCGAACGAGCGGTCCGATAATTACCTACGCGGTGTTTACGTTCGAGGCGTAATTGGAACACCGTGTTGACGAGATCCGGTCGCTGGACCACCCTCGACGATTTCACCATGATTAATAACAATATCGCGGCGAGAGAGAGAGAGCGAGCGAGTAAGAGAGAGAGCGAGAGAGAGAGAGAGAGACCGAGATCCAACAGGTGCGGTCCCGAGAGCAGCTCGCGAATACTTGCATAAATCGACAGGAAGTCGACCTCCATTACAGTCCCATCCTCTTTTTACTTACGCGGCAAGCATTCGCGTATACTCACTCTTTCCGTTCTTGTTGTACTGCTGCATGTTGCCTCTGGTTTCTTTGACGCCCTCTCGAGTGCCAAGGGATTGCCACTTGTGCACGCTGTGCGCCGACATCGGCGGGTAATCCTGCTTCGATTGGTACCCGTTGTACTGAGCTCCGGTGCCGCTCTCGTACGGCCTTTGGTCCCTGTAATCGTAATTCTGGGTGACCAAGGGCCTGGGTGTGCTGGTGGTGGTGGTCGTGGTAGTCGTCGTCGTAGTAGTCGTCGACGCGGTTGAAGTGGCTGGTGTCTCGTCCTCGACCTCGTCCTCGGTGTAGTCCTGAACGACAGAAGAAATCTCGGTGAGAATACTGTCCAGAGTGGTCTGAACTTCTAAACCAATACAACGGTGTCTTCCCATCGCCGCGGGGCACAGGGTATGGGGTAACGCTGACAACGCGGCCGCGAGCACGGTCTGATCGATTGGCAAGCAAAGGGAGGACGAACGTCGCATAAATTGTACTCCCTTTATGATCGTTTTTCGATCGTGGGTGGTCAACACTGCCGCCCTCGGTTCCAGCGGGCCGTCGCGAGATTTTCTGCCGTAGATAAAGTTAATAAGCGAATTTGCATCGAACCGCGACGCACCTTCCTCGACGACGAGCGACGACCCGCGAGGAAAGAGGACAGCGACCTACTTAGTCCGCAGCATCTGCGATCCTTTGATGTCGAGCCGCTTAATAGAAACAATCCTCGTGGCTTAGCGTAGACGTTCACACGCGTACACTAGCATAGCCGTATGTAGATCGCGTCGAAACGGAGGAGAAATTCTGCGAGGGCGTTCGTTCGCGCGTCTGCCAGCTGCCGAGGGCTGGTTCCTCGCGAGCCTCCACTCGATGGACACTCGAAGCTCGCGGCGTCTGCCATTTCTTTTTCGCGCGCCTTCGGTTCGTCGCTCCGCACCGGCGATCCTCTCGAATTGCTCGCCGCGATTACGCCGCGAGAAAAACACCCCGTCCGGCCGACCTACTTGTGCCTGAAAAACGCCCCGTCGACCTTTATCCGTGCTTTTTCCTCCCTGCATCTCGAGCGCGAAGCATAAATCACGAACGGGAATTCGAGCTGCCTGGTTATCGTCGTTGCTGCCACAGCCCCGCGCGATTATTGCATTCCCCGCGCCGTTATTATTCAACGCCGCAGCGCGTGGAAGCCGCGGAATAATTGAATAGCAACGATTCAACGTCTAAACGACCAGCTGGTCTCCCTTGTCCCCTCGCGAGCGACTTCGATCTGATATCGCGGGGGTAAACCGCGAAATAATTTATCCGAGAACGGACAAAGGGTAGCCGGAATTAACTTGTTCGCCGCTCACAATACGGCCAATTACTCGAAATGTGATGTATCGCTCGTTCTGCAACACTTTCGCCGCGTCTATCGTTTCGTTCGCGATCGGCCAGCTCTTGGCGCCGATAAATACGTAGCCTGCCGCCAAGGAACTCACTCGACGGATGGAAAAAGATTGACTACTTCCACGGTAGACTTTGAATGGTCGTAAATGCTGCAATCATAAACTATAAAGCCCACTCTTTCTCCTTATACCCGCTATCTGGCCAGGTCTTCCGAAGAGAGACTCATTTCTATTTAAAGGAATCGATCGTTTCGAGTCGTACCAGGGCAGGATATTTCGAGCAGGCCTTGTGTGCCGATAAAATATAGAGCTTTAGGATTGAGAGTCTCGTTTACGAGGATTCTTCCTCCCTCTTTGATCTGGGATCGCAAACAGCGGATCACATACGTCGCCAGTAAATCCGAGCGATGTGTGGTGCGCTATCGTTAACGAAGTAGCGACGGTCAGTGCGAGGTCAGCCTCGGGCTGAACTTGAAAACGGACGAGAGCGGTTTCCGTGGATCTCGCTACATACGACCGGCACCGGCGCCAATCTACGTCGATCTGACGACATCGCGATTCTCGCGGGATCTATCTACTCGCGTGTGCGTACCTCGTTCTCGCGCTGTGCATTCGTTCCGCGTGCTCGTCGAACTTTGTTACGTAGACGGTCGGGTAAATACATGGAATTATCGAGTCTGCCCGCGATTAGATACCGGTCGCACGGCTTGGGGTTAATTAAATCGAATGGGGAACGGTGACGATAATCGCCGGAAAAAGGCGGTCGTCGCTCGGTTATATTTATCGCGGCGGAATCAATTTCGGAGAAACGTGCGTCCGAGTTTTACGACGCTGGGTGTCAGGGGTCACCGATTCTGATGATCGAGCGGCCGAGCGCGAGCTTGTGAAAATTGACGATAAAAAAAAAGTATCGAGGTCGTCGACATGCCATTTGTTCCGTTAACTGGTCGGACACGCTCAAGGATTTTCGCCTGCGTTATCACACGCGAACGCGACGCGGAACGCAGATAGCGGCCCGGCTATTGTAAACTAGACCACGCGCCGTCGATTTCCTCGTGCATCGCCTGCCGCGTAAAACGTAGCCGAGCGCCGAAATTCGAATCGTGGCGCATCGACTGGATGGAAAATTCTGCGGCCTCGGCTCCGCGCAAAGATCACGGAGAACGAGCGAGCTTGCTTCCACGTGCTCGCGGTGTCCGGGTGCAGGAACGAGCACGGTCGTTAAGTGCATTATCGTGCATTGTCTTCCCGCCGCTATAAAATATTAGACGCGTGTGTCGGCTGTGAAAAGAGCCCAGACACTTGGCACGAGTTTCAGCGAAACAGGGCGAACGATTGCGTCGCGAGTTCACTTCTGTCTCGGAGTATATACCAGCGGCTGATGTTTGCGGCGCGACAGCTCGCCGGTGCTAGGCAGCCTCGTAAAATGAATCTAACCGAAGTCTATTTACTATTCGTACCGGCATTACGTGTTAATTATATGAACGTGCTTGTGCAACGATCGCCTGAAACAGGCATAAAGGTGTCTGGCGAAATTTACTGTGGCGTAAAGCGGCTTTACCCCGCGGACCGAGGCGGAACGACCGCTTCGTGTCGATCGAGTCGACAGTAAAAAGTCCGGTTTCAGGGAGCGGAATTCGTGCCGGGGCTCGAAACAGCCCGTGGAAGCGGCCCCCGTCGGACCCACGAGCCTTAAGATTCCCTCGCAAAAAGGCCAGCAGGGTAATATTTAAAGCGCCCTTAAACGTAGCTGGGGAAGCGCTAACGCACTCTCGGCGCACCTCCTGTTATTAAATATCGGGGCCAGCCGCGTCCGATCCTCGGACCACCCAAAAGTCGTAGGGGTGGTCCGCTTAGAGCTCCCTGGAAGCCTATCATTTGCATTATGGAAATCTGGGTCACATACATTCGCGTTAGAACGCTCGGGCTTTATGCAAAAAAGAAGGGCGGCTTTATCGTGGGTCATCTTCATTTCGCGCGAGATTCACCTTCGATCTCAGGGGCTTCGCGCCTTCCCAGGTGTTGGGCTCTCTTTCCTCTCGTATTCCCTAGATCCCTAGGAGACTAGATACTATCCCAAATCGCATTGCCTCGAGAGGACCTGCCTTGGTACCCCACCTGGATTGAATTTATGTATATCGAAGCCTCGGACAGTGTAGGATTGAGATTGAGGTCCCGAGGCAAATCGACGGCATCCGAGAGACCGATAACCTCTTCTCGGCGCATCGGCCGCGGTCCGAGTAGCAAGGGGAAAGAATATTCGCGGGGCAGTTTCCTAAGAGAAGGGTCCCGCCTGTCTTCGCCCGACGGTATTTTTACAATGGCAGAAAAATGCAGAGGATGGACGCGGGGGCACGGGAGACTCGGTGTGGCGATTCCCATACAAATGTCGGGCTCACCGTTCCGAGAAAGGGATCGCCACGCTGCCAGGCTGTCTGCCACCACTGGCCGCTGCCACTCAGCATGGGAGACCATGAACCGACCGCGATCGTCATTGATAATGCGCTGCCGTAACTTCTAGGAACGGATTCGCGCCCACGGCCCTAATTGTTATGAATGACGATCGGCCGAGACACCGAGAGCACCTTAATCATCGATGGTACCCGCAGCTGTTAAATCGCCCCGGCTGCCGCGTTAATGAGCCATAGAACAGACATGTTAACCAACTAATGAACCAGAGGGAACGAACGCTCTCGAAGAGAGCTGCGCGCCTCTACAACCGCGCGCATAGTCACGCGTCACGGCTATTCATATTTCCCCCAGCCACGTTTCCAGGCCTTATTAATCACCGATCTTATCACCGCCTGTTAACGATAATTGATTCGTAGCAGGCAACGGAAAGATGAGTTCAGTGATTGTTCCAAGCTGCATGCGCCGCGCGCTTAATCGTCCGTCATAGTCGGGCCATTAATCGAACTCTTTTTCGCTTTCACGCCGGGCGAGGATCGTTATCGCGACTAGATCGGCACGCAGCACAGCCTTCGTCAGCCGGAGCGTTCTTATCGTCGCCGCGATAACTGATTTATCGATGCTCCTCGTTACTGGGTGATACTCGGAGCGAGCTGGCTGCTGGGAGCAACGAAGAGCAGCGCAAACTCCTTCGTCGCGAATGCTATGAGATTCGTTGACAAATATTTGCCCATTCTTTCTCGGCTGTTTGTACTTCGCGATCGTCGTTTGCGAATACAGCCGGGACGGATCGAGCACGTTCGCCTCGGTGTCGAGGCACTCCGAGTGAAGGATCGCCTCGTCTCGCTCCGAACACTTTCGGAATATTTTTATCGGGGGCCGCCAACGAAAATAAAGTTCTTTCTATCGCAGAAATTGGCCACGCTCCAAGGAAGATGAAAGTGCACTCGTCTCGTAAATTCTCGCGATCCGACGTCGATGCATCTCCAAGCCAAACGCTTCGGGTCGCACCCCTCGCTCCGCGGTTCCCGCTAAAGAAACACGTTCAACGATCGTAACTTTCTTTCCTCCGGCCGATTGGTCCGGAGACTTAACTTGTCTTAACTCCCGACGTAATCGGCTCGTTAGCATTTGCTTGACAGCCAACCCACGTGTTCGGGACTAAAGTTCGTATGGGGATCAGCGGTTTGCTTACGCCCCGGCTCCCTCGACATGTGTAAGGCGATGCTCGTACAACGGCTTATCTGACGATGTCGCAGCCTAACCCTGAAGATGAATATTAGGAAAAAAACAGCGCGTAACGCAACGCCAGGCCTCGGCGGCGGCGATAGCGGCGCGTTCGATTCGAATTTCGTATTCAAATGCCGAACGAAAACACGTTTTTCGAACGCGACTCGCGCAGCCTGACCCATTTGGATATCTCTGTAAACGGTGTTCGTCAAGTCGCTTAAGTTCTCCGCCGCGGCGTTGCGGTTAGACAACTTGTTGCTTTCGCTATCGTCGCTTCGAAGGCTCCGCGAAATTAGTGGGGCAGCTTCGAGTCGACGACGACCCGGGACGCGCAGAATTTTAATCGCAAACGATGAATCAGAAGCGACGGTCCACTACGTGCAACGTCCCTTGGCAATCGCTCGATTCCGCCGTTAGTCACTGGGCTGCGCCCGATTCGTGGATAATTTATGATCGATGTACCCCGTCCTCTCTTTTCCTCCCTCGTTCTTTTTCTTTGACTGGTGATCCGCGCGACAAATACAGAGTAGCATACAGAGTGCGTGACCGACGAACCCGAACCACTTTGAACGATGATTCATTCCGCGATTCTCGCGTTCGACGCCTAGCTGTCTCCTGGCATGCTCCCGCCGATTGATCGGTGCGCGACAAACGGAATCACTGTCATCGGATGCGCGCATCTGGACCGTAAGTGGCTGCTGCCACTTCGAGCTCGGCCCATCTGGCGATCCATCCTCCTTTAATCGACTCCATCTTCCAAAAAATAAAAACACCCCACTTTCCACTGGGCAGGTTTCAGCGATTAATCGCGCGTTTTTGCTTCCTCGAATTATTCCAATGCCGCGCGGAAGATCGTAGATATTTTCGTACTCGGCGTATGCCCCGGGCCAACGTTCCCCGGGGCTCGCGAAACTCCCTCATAGATCTTGGGGGCTGACGAGTCCCGAATTCCGTGCGGTTCTCCAGCGTATTCTGGGCAGTTGCGCGTTCCTGCCACCTCCGTCATTAGTCGCAGCGCCGTTCCAGCTTTCCCGAGAAAGAATTCCGAACCGTTGGTGCTTGTTCAATGCGCACGATCAACGGGCACGATAATGGGAACAATGGAGATGGAAAAGTGTAGGAACACGGAAAGTGCCGCGCTGTGCTGGATAACTGTGAGCGTATCGAACGACGGAATCGAGCGGCGTGCACTTTGACATGGTTGATTCGCGTTAACCAATGAGATCATCCACGAGTTGTCCGACGCGCACGTTAACAGGGAGAAGGTGCAACGCCTGCATGACATCATCTGGTATTCACGCCTTGCAGAACGCGGTGCACAGCCGTCGACACTCCTTAGAAAGTCTTCGGGGATAAATAAATGCCTGGAAATTTATTTATCCGTGCTCCTCTGGCAGCTACCGCGATAAATCTATCGCGGGGCCGCGTCGTGTACCGGTGTATCGGAGAATAGATCTGCGGAGGACAATGGCCGTGCTTACTCGCGGCAAATTACCGGGCTGAGGCTCTCCTCGCGATTACTCTCGAGCCCGGGATACGCGGAGGTGCCAGCAGTCACCACCGTGGCTCGATTCTGCCCAAAAAAGCGAGATCCCCGACCGATCAGGGAACTGCCACTAAAATGGACTACCACAGAATTTGACGCGGAGGAAGGTGACTAGGAGCGATCGAGTTACGAGGCGATTAAACGGATCTAGATCGTCGCCGTGCCAACGGGGGCTACTGAACCGTGCAGTATTTCAATGACGCGTTGATGCATGGTACGTAACACGCCAGCTCAAGTGGCCATGCCCGAGAGGACCATCGACAATTCGCCTTGTCGATGTTTAATTAACCGAACGCGTTCGCATTCCGGGGCGTGGACGCGTTCTCCAGCGACTCGTACCTTGTAAACCTCTACCCACCTAGGAAACATCTTGTCGCTATCGATCAAACCGAAAGCCACCACCATTCCTTACCCGTGCGTTCTAAGACGGCCCTCCGAACCGTGTTCTCGAACTTAGAATCGCGAGAAATGTGACTACATTCGTTGGGCTAACCCTCGGACTCAGGCTATTGCTTTTTCGTGGCTTGGAGGAAGACACTCCTCTTCGACAGCTTTAGCCACGTAGAAAAACAGTGTCGAGGGATACCAGTACAAGTGTCGCGGAGTTGACACGGTCGCTACATATGGCAGGGCTGAATGAGCCACGCAGGATAGCGTGGTATTTTTGTTGCTTGCTCGCGCGGAGTTTCTCGTGCCGGTCGAAGCGACAGGACGCCGTAGAACGAGCGAGGAGGGCGACGGGGAAGAGGCGGATTCGTTCATACAAGGTGGTTTTCATTGAAAGAACTCGTTCCTCGGGCCAAATAGGGTCGCCCCATTCATCCCGAGGCGGAACGATCGGACGCGGAATACCTATTAGCGGTAACGGGAAGCTGCTGCGGTAAAAGTCGCGTTTATAACGAGTGCAGACGTTTCTGGTCATGACTTCTAATAAGCTGGGCCGTTTACAGTTTCATTAGTGCGCGATAAAAGTTGAGCAGCTGTCAGTCATCCTAACAAACGAGCCCGCTCGGCACAGGATGTTATCAGCGCGTGGACGGCAGTTGAATTCAGCAAAACAGAACGGCGAAGAAAGTTCTTGCCTGGCACCTGAGCGGTTGCGGTGGTTGGGAACTCCCCGCGATTTCTCCCGCAGCGTGTCCTTGCAGCTTTGCATCCCTGCGCCTAGATCGGGCGCCATCGATCCTCGAGATTTCCCGCGACGCGGCACAATACAGATCCATCTGTAATGTACCCGGTACTGTTTTTCAATTAAAACCGCGTCGCAAGGAGAACCAGTCTGCTCGAAATACCCGATGCGTGACATTAATATTCATTCCTCGATTACGCTGCGATGGGAACGGGCTCCTGTTGAAAGACGTGCGACGTCGCGACGCCACGGATTCGTTGCGCGCTGCACCGCGTGGCTCGTCGGACGCGCTTTCCACGCGGCGGCGTGCGTCTTCAAGCGGGTCAACTATTTTTGTCGCAACGCTGGACGTCCTCCTGCTGGTCGTTGGTCATTAAGCACGACGGTGTGTGTGTGTGTGTGCGCAACGATCCTCGTTGAACGATCGCTAGATCTGTCTGCTCGGAGCTGGGCCCCGGACCGTCACCGATCGACGACCGAGCGAAGGCGGACAAGCGGCTGAGGAACACGACGATGCACCGCTGCTGGCATCGCTAATGCATTCGAAAAGTTTCCATCGTTCATCGCGCGAACGCTTGCTTATGACAGCACCGTAAATTATTCATCGAGCCGCGCCGCGGGAAGAGTATCCCTGCTCGGGACCGCGGTGTCCTTTCGTTCAAGGTGGTGCAATCGACTGCAGCACGCGACGACCGGTGATTTATCGAGCGCGCTCGTTACGCGATTTCCTCCCCCGCGGCCCCATTGTACGGCTATGGGAATAATTGACGGAGGAAGGCGATACCACGCGCCCGTTGGCGCGCGCCTTAAATCAAGAGGGACGTTAATCGTAGCCTCGCGAGACGCGCGCGGGGCAACTGTTATAATTAGCGCAACGATCGTTATCGAGTGGTCCGGCGTTAGCCGGCGATTCCGTCGGCAATTGGAGCTGTACAGAGGGCGAGCTATTTACGGTACCCCTATCGCGGGAACGAGCAATTAGCGAGATGTAATCGCGGCCTGTGTGCTCCTATCGATGCCACGGGTCGACCTTGCTCGACCATCGAGCCGCCAAAGCGTCGTTCCTCCAAGCTTCTTCTTGTCCGCCTTGTTTTTTCTGAAATAACCCCGTACTCATGCCGATTAATGGGCCCAGCGGTGCTCGATAAGGCAACAAAGTCCAGACGCATGGCCGTCTCTAATGCGAAGCTCCATTTACTTGAAAGGAACGGTAATCGTGTCAGGCGAGGAGCTGTTCGCCAGAGACGAGCGGGCGAAACTTTTGCGCCACCATTGAATGCTGCCCCGGCCAGACACGCCGTGCCATTGTTCACGAAAAAAGGCACAAGGTCCCAGCGATGCGCGCAATTGTAAAAGAATGTCGCGCGACGCATAACTGATATACGGGCCCCGTTATCCACGCGAATAACTCGTGCGATCGGGAACCAGTTTCGAGTTGACGGGGCGTGTATGTATCGGGGAAATGCGAGCCAGTTAATGAAAACTCAAGATATTTAATCAATCGTTTGAAATATTTATTGGAACCTTCGGCAATTCTTTAAACAACTGATAAACAGTTACGTAAGAGTGGCCTTCTTCACGCGCCATCAGCTCAAAATAAACTATAACATTTTCCTGAACAAATAGGTTTGGCCCACATTGCTCGCAGATTGGGGTAACGAGGGCCATCTATAGGGGCAATGTGAATCAAGCAAGTCTTCACACAGAACGCAGAAAATTATTTAGCCAAAAACGAAATTAAAATCTTCTCTTCTAATACTAAAAGGACATCAATTTTTAGAGAAGTTATTTTATTTCGGTAAAAAAATGTATAAAAAAATTTTTATGTTAAACGATTTTATTAAAAATGCACTAAAAACTAAAAAGTAATTCTTTCCTTGTACTACAATTTCGATGGTATTTTTTCACTTTAAATAAAATCGTGGTGCAGGATGTGTCACAACAAATTCATTTCGATGCTTGATTCTGTATTAAATTGATTCATATTCTGTTATGACATATCCTGTTCCACGATTTTATTTAAAGTGAAAAATACCATCGAAATTGTAGTACAAGAAAAGAATTACTTTTTAGTTTTTAGTGCATTTTTAATAAAATCGTTTAACATAAAATTTTTTTTATATATTCTTTATTTTCTAGTTTTTAGTGTTTATGGATTTACATTTTAAAGCTCAGACTTCTTTACAGGTATCTTTTAGTCCTGTATAGAGTTTAACAGTTTGCTTAAACGCTATAGTGCTACAGTCGCTAAAAAATAATTCTTTTCTTATACTACAATTTCGATGGTGACGTACTATGAATGCCTGCAAAGTTTTAGTTTTACTATTCGTACATACGTGACGGATCATTTCTCGATAAATAGTGTATCTTCGGTAATCGCGATGCGACTAGTGTCCCGAACGCAGCGGCTTTTTGTCGTTTTCGTAAAGAACGCGAGTGTCAGATTTCAAGTCGTTTGGATTTATGATTATGGATTATATTTATTGATGACTGGGTGATTTTTTCACCCGCTCGGGGTTAATTTTTTTTTTTAAATATTGTATTGTCATCCAAACTACGCAGGCCTGCAAAGTTTCAAGACAATTGAATAGTTGGAAGTGGGTTAAATTTGAGTTGCCAGATTTGAACCATACAAACAAACAAACATACAAACAGAGGATCGAAGCTGAATAAAATCGTTTAAAAATAGCAGAATAACATTTGAAGGGTTAACATAAGGAATAGGGAAAGGGGAAAGTTCTCACTTTGTTGATCGACCCGTCGTCCAACGGGCAGACGAGTGTCGAGCAGGTGTCCACCCTGCAATTTTTCTCGCGACGGCGTGAGAAGGTAATTAAGATAATTGAAGCAGCGAGCTCATTGTCCCGCGATTGTCTCTCCGCGAACCTGTTACACGGTGCGTTCGTTCCACGCACCTTTCTCCACGCGCACTTAATGGCAGCGGTAATCGCCGTTTTCATCCGTCAGCGAGAGCGCTACACGAGAGTATCGCGCGGCGATTACCGTCGATGAGCCCAGCGGGTTCTCCTCGAAATGTCATCAGCGTCGGGTTACGTCCAATTACGCACAAAGCGCGCTTTTACAGGAGAAACTCTGTTTACGAGCAGACACACGGCCACTTTGTCTCGGGAAAGTCTCTCGCCGCCACTCTCGATCGGGGAATGCTGAATTAGCGATTGGCCACGCCAGTGGGAAGAGACCGAACGTAACTGTAATTGAATTCCTCGTCTCGAATCCGATTGTTCCGCGGTGAAATCGACGATTTATCGTCTGTTCCTAGCCAGGTCGACGCCGCTTTTATGCAAACTCGTCGGCGTCGGCTACCGGGCGCACCTTACGCCGTAACAGCTCAATGAGTGCTGGCCTTAACCCGATCCGACGACTACAAGCTGTCCGTTTTCAATGGTTCGGAAATATCCCGTGACTAATCGCGCGCGCGAAGCCGTGACGCAAGAAAAGGTGTCTTTACAGTATGCTAGCGGACAGGGGAAAAATTTCTATCCCCCGAGAAGAGTCTTCCCTCGGAGGCTGAACTAATCGTAAGATATACGCGCCTAGCATTGAGCTCGGAACCAGAAGCTGGCCTTTCAGACGATCCAACGACCTCGAGACAAAGTGGAGATCCGCAATGGAAAGCAACGAAGTTGCGCTTAACGGGCGACGAATCGGTATTCGCGCGTCACTGGGTCGTCGGTTCGCATTTCGATGGGCATGGGTGCGCACCGTGCATATCGGTATGCCGAATCTTCGGCGCGTCGTCGCCGAAATAGCCGGCGGCTCAAGATAGACCACTCGCGGGACGAGTCTAGCTGGCAAATGTTAGTAAACCAAGTTGGAGGGTCGTTGCTCCTCCTCGCGGAGGCTTGCCCTACGCGCGAGACATCCCGGCGTTTCGCTATGATAATTACCAGGCCGCCGTCCGGGGAACTTACGATTCTCGCTTGCTGGATGGTCGCTGTGAAAGCTGGGAGACCTTTTGACGAGCCACGCGTGGAGGGAACCGGTGAATGGATTCGTTTTCACCTGAGCGAGCAGCGAGAAGGAACCAGGACGACTGCGCGGGGCTAGACGAAACCTTTTTACCAACGCATTTATTCTCGTCGCGCCTTCTGACGCATCGGAGGCCGGCCAGACGCGCCGGTGAAATTCCTGACGCGTCGACGCCGCCTGTGAATCAGTCAAAACGGTGACATCAATGGAGATCGACGAATTCGCGGTCGTTAATATTCGCGGGAGCGCGCCAGTTTCCGAGAAAGGGGTCTGAGAGCGTTACGAAATTGTTGCTTCAGTCGAATGCCGATGTCGCTGAAAGACGAATGCCGCGGAAGCAGTCGCTACAACGTGTCTCCTGTCAGCCCTACCTTCTGAACGATATCCCACGAGGAAGAACGAAGTCCCGCGCACCGTTTCCCTCCATCGCAACTCAAACACCTATTTTTCGTTCTCCGCTTCGATCGAATTTCTCCTCTGGAGAACGTACCACGTCTGTCGTTCGCGGGGCCATTAACCTACTGGAATTTCAACGGAGCAGAAGAAGACGAGGGACATTAAAGCGACTGTGTTGCAGGTTATTAAAAGTTATTCAGCGCGAGGAACAAAATGTATCGACTTCCCTTTGAAGAGGGAACACGGTCCAGCGCGTAGACCCGACACGGTGAAACCGCGCGAAATTGAACGAGACAAAGCGAGATTACCCAGCCGGTGTCTCGTCTCGGAGCTTTGAGGACGACGCGTAATAATTAGCCGAGGCGTCGCGGCTGCCGTAATAATTCCTATGCGCGTGTCACGCTAGATAAATTTGGCCCGCGCAGTTTCCGGCTTTCCACGTTGGCGACATCTCGTTCGTTTCACCGCTCCCTCGTGTAAGGACGATCCATTTGAAGCTGAGGAACAATAGAGGTTTCCCAGAATCGCGTAACGCTATAGCGGGATCGTGAAGGCATCAGCCTCGCGAGCGAACGCGTGCGCGATAAGCCACCCGTGGATCAGCATCCGCGGATCAAGCCGAGATCTCGTACAAGTTCGTTGACTCTTCCGGGAAAATCTCACCGCCCGTTCGCGACATAGATCAGACGATGGCAGCCGCTTTGTTTGAAATATGCCGTATTCCAGGCGCGAAAACAAACAGCGGCGCGGATCTAACCGGGCGCGCGCGCAAACGGGAGTAAATCGCGGAGGTTTGGCGATCCAGCGCGAGCTGCGAGCTACAGGAAGTTGCCAATTCAAGGATAATCGTTAACGTAACCGTAAATTCAGCGATGACGCTCGGTTGTTATGTAACCGCCTCTTAACGAGACTGTTTCTCCAGTGTCAAATACTTGTTGGTCGTTCGACCTCCACTCTGCGCGGCGTCACGCTGCTCGCTCATAATTAACGCGGCCGAGTGCGTGTCCGATGGAGAAAAAAAAACTGACGGCAATCGTATAAGCCAGTGCTCGTCGGCCGCGCGCCTCCTCCGTCGAATTCGAATGCTAATTATCCCGTTAATTAGCCCCTCTGATACAAACAAATTGTCCAGCGAGATCCGATCGGGATATCCAATTAGGCGCGTGCCTCCCCTCCGCCTCGGCGGTTTGCGTTAGCTGAGCGACTCTTTATAATTGCAAATTGTACGCCGAGGCTGGCGCGAGAGGGAACGCCTGGAAAGTCGCTGGAAGTTATCGCGACGATTTAATATTTGCATAAAACGCCGCGTAACGCGCGAGCCACGGATCGTAAATCGGTGACACCGTCCTGACATTTTCGTTGGGCAATCGAACGGGGGTAATCCAGCCGAGCTCCTCTGCGCGCTACCTGCGTCCCTTACTCGCTAATTTTCCCTCCGTTGATTCCATTCGCGATTTCCGCCGTAACTTCCAATTAGTGCGGCCATTGGGCAATACGCGTGGGAAAGCCGAGCGTCTTGCCCCCGTGTCAAATGTCAAAGGTAAGATTCCATTTGGCGGTGGCTAACGAGCGCCACGCACGATTGGGTATTAAACTTTTTAGCGCGGTTCGAACGTTGCGCGCATTCGCGGGCCTCGGCGTTTGCATATTTATGGAGGTGGTCGCGCGTAGGAGGAACGAGACGTTCGCGAACAGCCGACCGACTGATTGTCGCGTAACGAGCGAATTTAAATCTTCGCCGAGTGCGAGGTGTATCGCGTTTCATGCATGATTCCGCGGTTGCGCGTTAATTGAGCTCAACAATGGTTGTAGACGAGGCTCCGGTGTAATTACCGTCTCCTAGACGACGGGCCAGCCAATCTCCTGATTAGAATGATTCAACGCGCCCGCGTGCGCTTCAATTGCACCGCGTAGCGATTCCAACTTACCGGGGGGCACCAAACGGCTACGAAGAGTAGGGGAGACCGGAGCTAGTTGACTCATTTTTTACATTTCTAATTTTTATAAATAGACCATTGGTATTTTGTTGACTTGTTGCATACCAAAAGTTTAGAAATTTCATTAGGTATACAGGCTTAATTTTTAAAATCGTTTTAATTCAGTCTAGGTTGTAGTTTTTACTGTATTTAGAGTAGTGAGACGAATAATTCTTTTTAACCCCTTCACAGTGTTATTTTTTTTTTATTAATTGTTTGTTATGGTCTATTTGAAAGGTCTGAAAGTTTGAAGAGAGGATAGGGTGTAAAACTGGTAGGGGTGAGTTTGGAAGGATTTGTGGTGGGGGAAGTGGGCTTGAGCAGCTAACCTTTGCCTCGACTGTATCTTGAGGATAAAAAATGTAATTATTAGTGGTTAGCGCGGCTAACCCTGTCCGACATTGTTAACATGTTAAGGGCCGTACGTACAAAACCTCCACGCACCGGATAAAATAAAATACCGTAAATTATAGTCAATGTATCGCGAAAAAATATCAAGCTGTTCTTAGTGGACGAAAATTCATAAATAGTCGAAACAAAAATATTTACTTCCCGCTGATCTGTTTAGATTTTTCATTCTCACTGACAGAACAAGCAAGTTTTTATCACGGCGCGGCGACAGATTAAATGGCAATCTGGTCATTCATATGCTTCAATATCGCGAATCGCAGCATAATTTATTCCATAATACAACAATTAAATTAGTCAACTAACCTCGTTAGTCAACTATCCCCGGTCTCCCCTATGAACAGCGCGCTCCTTTGATCTTTCGGGATCGAAAACTTCGAGTTCTTTGTGCTACTCTATCGCCAACAGCGTGGCCGGGAGGAGGAGGAGAAGAAACTCGCGAAACGACGCGCTGATTTATGGACCGATGATGGAAACGCTTGCGATCTTATTGGTAACGTAACGCGAGGATTAATCGTGCTTTCTGGGTGGACGAATGGGTGGACAGTCGTTAATTAATAGTGTTGGAAGGCTTTTATCGGTTATCGAAAGGAACGAGGCGAAACACGCTGGTAATCCCGATTAATGACAGTTTTGCAACAGCCCGCGGAGAGTTAATAGTCCCTGTCAGTGGGATTTTTCCGTCCCGACAGGTGACGGTCTTAAGTCTTAAGTCTTCGCGTCGCCCCGCGAGAAATCAATCTTCCATTGCGCAAACCGCTTTATTGCCCACGTTAATGCCCCGTACCTGCATCCAGACGGACGCGTCGCGTTGCTCTCTCGGTACACCGTCGATCGAAGGTAATCGCCGATGTTCTCCGAAGTAATTCAATCGCCGTCCGGATTTATGCCGCGCGAAACGCGCCGCTAATTAGAAGCCTCGGCGCCCGAGCAAATCGTTATTTCCCGCAGGAATATGCAAGAAGCTCGTGGCCGTTTCAGCCGGCGCTTGCTCCGTCAAATATAAATCATTCGCGCGGCGTATGAATTATTTACTAGGCGACTCGTGTATGAGATTCTTAATTTGTAATCGATTCGCGACGATAGGCACCCGGAAATTACCTGTCCGCCGTGATAGATGGAAACGTGAGGCGATAAGTGGACTGTTGTGTGCGAAATTGAATTAGCAATGTTTCATTAGTCGCGACGGCCGGCGATTATCTCGAGCGATCGAGGCTCTTCGACGCGCCACCAGTCGCCGCGGCGGGCAGAAAAAAAAATCGGAATAATCGTGACGCTGCGCCTACGAAAATCCTCGCGCATTTATCCGATCGCTTGTTCGCGGCGCGAGACACAAGACGCATCTCGAGGCATGGAGGTCGCCGCATAAATATCGGAGGTGCGTGCGAGCACACCGAGTATCGTAAAGTAGCGTCGAGGTGCACGGCGAGTAAACACGGGACCGGAACATCTCTGTAAACATGTCGGGGCCACCGACACGAAAAGAAGCGCGTGTTTTCTGGAAGCCGTCGGCTCGAAAGCTCGCTGGGAAAATGTAGAAAGGGTAAACTTCACGCTGCCGGCGCGAGCTGACATCGATAACATTGCGTCACCGATTGCGACACGCAGCCACGCGTGGAGATTTTCCAAGTAACCGGCACTTTGGTGATGGAGTTTCGGTAAGCAGTACATAGGATGACTGCACCTAATATCGCCACTGTTCGTAATATCGACACTCGCTACATCTTGCAAAGTAAGCATTAAAATTTATCGGTTATGCACTGACATTGCAGCGTCATGTGATCAACAATTACAGAAAGGGAAGGATTTTAGAGAATCTTAATAGTGTAAAAATTGATTGGACTGCCACAATTTTACATCCCATTTGGAGAAGGCAAGTCTAATAATTCCGAGAATGCAAGAATATCTACTAAAAATACCTAATTAATGATGTACTTAAGGCATGAAATCGATTCAAATATTTCCCGTGATGAAAATAGTGTTTTTCTTTTAGCAGGATGGGTGTTCTTAATACCGCCTATCGGAGAACAATGGTTTCGATGTAATGTTTGTTACAGATGGGGTCACGAAATGTGCAGAGCAATCGATATAAACTTTATTTGCCCAATATGTACATCGGAACGTAAAAAAAAAATATTTTAAAATTTCTATATTATTTTAATGAAAATAAAATCAAAGGTGGATAAAAACATTTGTAGAGTAAGAAATAATAAAATCACGTGTGAAAATGACTTTAAAAACTCATATATACATGAATTAATCAATATTTCTTGAATTGGCGATATTAGGTACACTTTTTTCAGGACCCGATTTTTGCATGTCTTAAGTTTTTTGAGTCCTAATTAAAAATTTGTAGGTTTCAGCGATTCTAACTTATCCTACACGAAAGATGAATAATTTCTCTTTACTTTGAAACGAACTGCATGCAAAAATATCCATTATTATTCAATTGACAGCGATTTAACTTTTGTCTGGCGATATTGGGCACAGTCACCCTATCTACTTGTTGCTGCTCGTGGATGGGTGGAACGGCGCGAGAGGGAATATGAAATGTATTTGCTAGAGGAAACCCTCTGCAGTGGTGGCTGGTTTCGAGTATTTTACAAGTCCCGTTCATAAATATTCATCGGATCGATCGACCCTCGACGATAGACTTCGGTCGAAAGGGGAAAACATTTTCCAGTTTGCTTCTTATAATAATAAACGCCAATGGAAATATTCCAGAGGAATCGGTACGCGTATAGAGGTGCAACAATCTATGCTCTTATTATGAAAATTGTTATGTCCGACGCTACAATTACACGCGTATCACTTAGCGCCGTTTGCATAATCCTTCGCGATTGGTATCTCGATCGCGCCTGTTTATCGCTACCCGCCTTCCCGCGCGACACTTCCTCCCAGCCGTGAGCGATCGCTGGTTCATGTAAAATTCATCGTTAGCGCCTAATTATTACTCGCTCCTGCTAATGATAGGTTTTCGGCTGTTGAGTTGATTCGCGCTGACGCCTATCAGTTATGAAAATACGGATCCGTTGCTTTTCCCGACGATATTATTTCAACGCACGCTGCCAGGCTCCCGTAAGGTCTTGCGGCATTCTTGGCCGATCGTAAAAATCATTTGCAACATCGTGTCGCTCGGTTCTCGAAGAGTTATCGAGATATCGCCGCGCGGCTGCTCCTGCCACGGCGTCTTGCCCGTCTTTGCCTGCCGGTTCTCCGGGGCGTTTCGCGATTTTCCGCGATATCTCGCCCACCGATGGCTGTCGGCAACATTCACCTGTCGATAGCCGGCCGTCGCGTCGCTCGATATTATAATTATCGCGTGCACGCATTAACGACAGGCGCGGCTAATCAGGCCGCGCGAATTGCGCGAGTTACTCGTGTAGCTCCATGTCGCGGCCACTTTACGAGCGGCGCGGGATAAATTGGCTTATATATCGCGCTGTTCGGGATAATTACCGGCGAGACGGGGGGGAGAGTCGAATAAATCACACTTTACGACGCCGGCGAACGGTACCCGTCTGCCTCTGTTTTCGCATACCCGAGATTGCTCGTTGCGCCGCCGACCAGATTCCCCGCCAGAATTTCGATCAATTCGAATTCCAGCGGTGGCGCGGCGAAGCTCGCG
Organism: Andrena hattorfiana; assembly: GCA_944738655.2. Lineage (NCBI taxonomy): Eukaryota > Metazoa > Arthropoda > Insecta > Hymenoptera > Andrenidae > Andrena > Andrena hattorfiana. The sequence goes on from OX122894.2 coordinate 2,957,375, forward strand.
AGGCAACGAGAAGAAACGATCGCCGCGGGTTTATGAGAAAAATAGACGGCGCAGACCGAGCGCTCGTCTAAAATTGACGACAATTTAGAGGCGTTAAATCTCATTGTCGGTTCCCTGAATCGATGGCCACCGCTGGACTATAACACGGCAACGAGGGCCAATGAAAACGGCCCTACCGTCGTAAATTCAAGGGGCACCCACGTCGCGGTGCGTCGCATAAATCGGTTCGAATGCCCCCGACGCGGTAGGTCGTCTCCGTATTGTCGCGTCATCTCTGGGAAAACGAGATTGTTGAGGGGTTATCGGTAAGTGCACGAATACTAGTAGAACACGATCGTTAATATAGGCAAACTGATTAAAAGAAAAGAAAACGTAAGCCACAACTGTAACTCAACGACTTAAATAACTGCACGCGTATCGTTCAGCGAATACTGAAGAAATAAAAGAAAGCGCGGCCATCGGGATTTCCAGTGACGGAACTCCGGCGATCTTAGTAAACTACGTGTACACAGCATAGAGTTTTTCATTCAACAGAGATGTTCCTCGGAGAAACTCTACGCGTCAACGTTTCAACACTACGAATTTTCGAACTTTCGAAGGAATTAGGAAGTCGAATCGAGCAATTAATTGTACCGTAAGAACCGAAACGGGCGTTTCCCGGAGCTGTGGCTCCGAGCATAAAGCTCTTCTATAACGATCGCACGGCTGATCTGGGAGCTTTCGTCTTCCCCTCGAGCAGGCATTCTTCGGCCACCCAACGATCACGGCGAGATCGTTGAGAGCCCGGGATCTACCGCGGAGGGAATTATAATTTTAATTCCACGGATTTGTTGAGTCGGTTCAAGCGGCCTACAGCGAGCCTAGATCACGATCGAAGAGTCGGTCCACCTCGAGGCGAGTAAAATTAAATCCGTCGAGACTCTGCCAGAGGTCATTCGCGGTTTAGCAACGTGACTGGGTGGGCCACTGCCTGTGCGTTCCTCTTGGGACCTCGCTATTGTGATTACTCAGGTATTTCGCCTCGTAAAGTCAGATTTCCGGAGTTAATCCGCCATCCAGGGAACCCTCGGTCGATCACGTGTTTCGTGAACGGGACGTGATCGCCATAGGAATCCGCGATCAGCGAAGAAACCAGTCGCTGCAACCGGCATTCTTCCCCCAAAAGCTGCCCAATTCCCTGCCTTAATCCATTCAGGAAATGGCTCCACACGATTCCTTCTCTCCACGAACGAAGGGCCGCGCGTTTTTCACGAACCTTTCCTGCTCGCTTTCCCTCGAAGGGCGCCTCGCGGTCCGCGCTCGGCGAGATGCCCGCCCGAGATCCCGGCAGAAAATTATGCCCGGCACGATAACGAGGAGGAACGCGCGGACAACAGGGAACCTTAATCGTCCCGCCAGGCCTGATAACGGCAACCCCATTAACGTTCTGCTAAGGCAAACAAGCCCTCTTCCACTCCACTCGCCACTTTAGATCCTGTATCCCTCGGCCCCGGCTAGAGGCTTTTTATAATGGCTTCATCCCCGCGCGAGCGTTAATCCCGCCGCGTCGAAGGTGGTAACGTGTTATTTCACCGATACGTTTCTTTTGCGCGGCAGCACGTCCTGCGAAATGAAATTGCTTCCCGCCGTTTCCTGCGGGGAACTTAATGGAAACTCCGGTACCTAGACCGCCCTCTCGGGCTCGGGTCGATCGGCAGTGTAAACAGAATTAACCCCTCGATGTCTATCCTAATTACTGGGAGGAGGAATTACGAGGCAGCCATCGGGATTACGTTTGTTCGCGATGGGAGGCCCTGAATGGAGTGTCAGCCTCAACGTTGTGCTCGAACCTATCGGGCTAGATTTACGCGTAGATGGGACCGGTTTGGCTCGCCAGAACAGCGCCGGAATATTTTTGGATTTTATCGGTGTATCTGCTCGAGAATACGCGGTGTTGGAGACCCTCCAAGTGGATGCGCGAATGACCCGAATTCGAGGGAACTTATGCTCAGCCTGTGACCCGGTCGCACTCCATTTCCAATCGATATCACCTGCTGCGGACGGAAGTAACGATCGTTTCATCGCGGAAGATATAGAGATCTGGCTGATATCCGCGTGCAATAATTCGATGCGAGGCGGATCGACCTGGAACCGTTCCAACATCTCGCCTCGCGTCTGTGTTGCATCCCTGGTGAGCCTCGGCGGCTCAACCGTCCGCCTATACGAACGGTTGTTTCACTAAGCGTACATATTTCGATGGTTGGTGGCGGGTTTGCGAAACGGCGTGGGGATTAATTGCGTCATCTTGTAAAGCATCTGCAGGATTCGAAGCGGCCGCGGTCCATTTCCCGTGACAAATCTGGCAGGAGCTTAGTCACCTCCCATTGTCGTCGCGACGCTACTCGGCGAATAAGTCTTGCCTCGCGCGCATTCGGTCTTGCGGCTTCCTCCGATCCTTTCAGTTCCCGATACGTCGGTCCAGATGCATTCGAGTAGCGCGTCTGCGGGACAATTGTGGCGTATGAGCTTCCAGGAATTAATTAGCCTACGCTCGCTCGAGCAGACCGGTGCTTCGGAGCATGAACATTCCGCGGGCCGAAATCAACTCGTCGGGCGAAATTCGTGAGTCATCGATTAGCGGGCACCCGCGCTCTCATGTAACACGCGAATGCCTGCGTGCTGGGACTTGTATCCTCTTTCTGCGCGCGAAGAGGGTGTGCGCTCGGCCATTATTTCATTTCTAATTCTGCACTTGACAGGCGCGATGCTCGCCAACTGTCCCTCATTTTTGCACCGTTCTTATCGGGGGAATGTGCAGCCGCAGGGCGGACAGCAGCCGAGTCGATGGCAGTTCCTTAAACCGTTTCAGAATAAACACGAATCTGGGCTCGAGCCCGCTCTTTACGCCTCGCCCGTTACGTAAATGCCATTCGGCTCGATTCCTCTTCGTTAATCCTTTAAGGCGCAGACACTTTTCTACGCGGAAAAAAATGATTTCTTGCGATTAGTTAACTGAAAAATGCTCCCAACTTCATCGTTGTTTTCCCAAAAAAGCCAGTCGAAATATGATTTTCTCGATGTGACGTATACGTCAAACTGGGCGTGTACGGATTAAAAATGCGATTTTTTTTCATAAGTCAAACTTCACAAGTATTATTCTTTTAGTATAACAATTAATTTACACGTATCTACCAAATAAAATCTAAAAATAATAATTTTACTCTCAACTGTTTAAAGAAAACAGGAGCTACGTTTCAGGTTATCGAAAAATGTCTAATATGCATTCGTCAGAAACGTTTCTATGGTTACAGTGAACATTATTTACGGTAAACGCATCAGTGACTGAATCGTTTTGGGACCCAAAGTTATAGGCTATCGATTTTTTTATACGTCTGAAAATGCTGTGACGTATACGTCACACTGGGCGTTAAAGGGTTAATTAGAAATGTGGACCATGGACTTTTGCTCGTTACTGTGTACCTTCCACAGTCTCTATGATAGTATACATATATAGTTTTTACAGAGGAGACCTTTCGTCTTTACCAATCGAGAGCTTTACCTGCTCCCGTGCTAACTTCAATTTAAATACTATTATTACGAGCTGCCTGCGGGTTAGCGAAACGCGGTGGAATGTGCTGAAAAGAGCGGCCTCGGGTCGGGCTGGCCTACAATTCGCCGGAATTCGGCCTATTTTTGTCGATTCATTAAGTGGATGCACCCGGCTTGTTTCGCGGTGATCCTCTGAATAGGCGGCGGTAGAGATGATTCATCGTCTCGGCAGATTAGCAGCCCGCAAATTCCTCCTCCGCATCATCGAGCAGGCGGCCAGGCTTTTTAACGCGTTCCCTCCCTTATCGCCGCGCGATGACTTCATTACCGTTTAAAACTCGGCCGAGGAAAGCCGCTCCATTTCGTCGAAGAGGCGAAAACGCGAGTCCTCCGCTTCGAAACTCTTGCAGATCCACGTACACCACTTGCGCCGGGGAATTTTATGCAAATTTTACTCGACGTCGAATTTTACGCGTGACCAAACGAGCTTCCGCGGTAAGCTTGTGGATTTATGAATGTTTGCCGCGCGGTCAGGTGGCAAAGACATTTGTTAATACCCCACCACGAGGTCCGATTTCGACGAAGCGCTCGAGAATTCGTCTGCTACCATCCGAGCCGGAGAGGATACCGGGAAAGACGAATCGGAGAACAGGCAGAGCGAGAGAACGATGAAAAAAGCTGGCTCGCGGGGCTCCAAGTGCATCTTACGGACACAGAGCTTCTACGAAGCCTATCGGTTGTTTATGAAACACGCTCGACGCGGATCGCAGAATTTTTTGATCGTTGAAGAGTCGAAGGTGACGAACAGAAATTCAGAAATGCTCCCGCCTGACTTCTCTTGGCATCGTGCCGATATTTGGCGAGATAAGGTTATCTAATTCCATTATGAAACACTTAGAGAGATTAAAGAACGAGCCACTTGGATTATCAGTCCCCCGATGTAGCCACAACACCTCGCCCCGTCGAGTGTTATCGCTTGAAACGAGCAAGCAGATGCGGGTGTTGGCACAGGGCTTCTTCCTCAAACCAGTTGCCAGCGATATTACCATAAAATTTCACGCGGTAATCGCGGAGCAACGAGTCCCCTCGAGTGTCGCCAGAATTATTGTCCGCGCTGTGTTACACCGTCGGCGGCGCAACTACCGTTAGCCGTTGGAAAAACCCGCGTTTTCTGCGCTCGCTCGTCGGTAGCAATGATCTCATTAATCTGCGTTGTTTTTCTGCTTGGAAGGTAGGTCATGATAGATGAATCGCGGGCGAGCTGGTCGCGCGTATCGCGATCGCCGTCTGAAAATACATCGGCCGGAGGGAAGAAGGCGGCTATATCCAGACCGATGATTAACGACTAGAGACGATTGTTGGTTACATTTATCTATCGGACGCGACGATTCCTTCCCGAGGCGCGAGCGCGCGGTCCTCTTTGCCCGAGCCGTTCGCGGAGTTCTCTTATCTGCCGCTTCTGATGAAATTACACGCCCACTAATTTCGCACAGTGGCGCGGCCTGTCCACGCCACGAAATCTGCGACGGGACGTCGCTCGCGAGACGGACGTGGGAACGCTCCGACTTTCCGCGCGGTATTCCCATTTCCCCGTAAGCTATCTTTTAAGCGCGTTTTAATCGTTGCGCGAGGGTCGTCCTCGTTCTCCTCGCGATCGCCGCGCTCTCCCTTGAAGCAGCGCGGGCTCGAGAGATTCGCGGCAGTAAACCGCGAGGAGTTACCGCACGCTGCACGTACAATTGCTCAATTACCCGACGCAGTAATTCCCCTCGGAGCGTCGCGTAGAAGTAAATCGCCGATGGAACGTGGCGGGTTTACCTTTGTAAATTGGCACAAAAAGGCTGAACCGCGATCGCGACGACAGCCGCCTCGACTTCTTTCCCTTTCTCCTTCCCTCTCGTCCGAGGGGAGACACCGGCTACCGTAGAATTAAGGTGTTCTCTCGGCGAATCAGTGGCCGAACGCGGGACGTACTTTCCACCGGAATCCCTTCGATTGTTCCTTTTCTCGGTCCGCGATAACAATCAGAGAGCAAGCTGGGCCCAGGGCCGGAAGACCGTCGAAATTCCTCCACTGTTTCTCGATCCTTCCTTCGCTCAATTCCCTTCTAATTCTCTTTATGATTGCTGCCCCCAACTGCATGCAATACCTATACTTCCCCCCGTGAAAAATGGATCTCGTCCCGCGAAGGAAATTGAACAAACAAACGAAAAACGTTTTACGATTTGTAGCAACACGTGGCGATTCCCTTGGAATCACAGCCGCTGTTATTTCACGACGGATAACAGCTGCGCGACTCCGATCGATGCATCTGGCGATCCACGCGGAGATTCGGTTGTCTAGATCCGCGCTCTCGGCAACCGGGCGGTTGACTTTTTGGTCGAGATGCCGGTAACCGCTTGTTTTTCAGACCTCCGAATGCTCCCTCGGATTTGCTCGTGTTCGAAATTCGCGGCCGTTCATCAACGCCCCTCTGGGCGCGAATGGAATTCCTATTTTCCCCGCGCTTCGTTCGGGGAACTCACTCGCAATCCCTTTTGCCTGTCAATCCTCCTCCAGGGTCCGAGGCTTGTTTCGTGCGGATTTTATCCCTAGAAGCAAGTTCTCGGGACGGGAACTGACGATCCCGGTGTACCTGAACCTATCCACCAGTTTCGAGACCATGAAAAAGTCCCCACTGCGAGTCCTTGCTTGTTCCTTGCCCATAAAACACACTGTTATGCCTATGGTTCGGTGTAAAATTCAACGCCTATCGATCTCTCGATGTGTAACGAATCGCTGTCGCTAGCTTGGACACTTGAGTGACGGTAATCGAATCGCGATCGCTTGGAGCGATCCATAAGGCGACGTTTCGATGGCAGAGGCGAGGACAGCTGTGGCAATTGGTTCGGTGACGACAGCAAATTTCCCTCGGATCTTACTTTCAAATTGGGTGCTTGCCCCGAGATATAAGGTGCCTGTGTATTGCGCGCAGAGTATCGTCAGGTATTTCGACTGAAGAAGAAGCGAGTCTTAGAAGACGTCGACTTTATCGATGGAATAATGACAAGTGAATTTTCTAGCTTATGGCTACTGGCAAATTCGACCCCGAGAGGGATCATTTTCGATATCTATCGTGACTCCGCGGGTGGAGTGCCTCGGTGAGCGAAGCTTAGGTAAAGGGGAGCCGCGGTTTCACCTCCCTTGCGGTGTGGATTTCGCGCGAGCCTCTAGGTAATAAAGAGCGGCGCCCGACAACCGCGGTATTCCCGAGGTCGGTACCTGTGGACGACGGATCGAGGGTTTTGACGCGGATAAAAGCACCTCGCGGTCGGCTGGCGTCTGCGCTGCCAAGGTCGATCTAATCTTGGCCCCGAAAGGTAAGAGGAACCGAGTGGTCTTGGCCAGAGCAGATACACAAGGACGTTAATAACGAGCCGGCCAGTCGTCTCGACGAAAGTGCAACGAATCCGAAAGGTTTCTCGGAACCGAGCGCCACTCGGTGCTTCCGAAAGAGCGACGGCAAGGGTCGAAGCGTCATCGATGGGAGCGTCTGGGTCGCGGGCGCCCGGACGGAATACAGGCGTCTGGCATGGTTCGAGCCCGGTACGCGAACTCTATTCCCAAGGACCTGCCACGAAAGAATATTTCCAGGCAGAGAGACGACGCGATCTTCTGCACCGATGCGCTCCGTAAAAGTCGATCGAGCGGGCCGCTGGCGTGGAACGAAGATCGTTAAACTGTCTGCCGTGTTTCGGAGCCGTGGGGGCAAAGGAAACCTTCCCTCCGCATCAGTGTGCCGTCTTTGTTCTTCGCGTCGGCGATCGAGCCGCGATCGAAGGGCGTCAGTACCGTCGATCGAACTTGCAGGCAGCCTTGCTTACCCGTAGCGTCGCGACTGAGAGGAGTCCAAAGCGGCACGGAAGATTCCAGATCGGTGGCGTAAATAGAGGCGACGATCCGCGCGGGAGGAACATCGATAAGGATGCTCTCGCGTGTAGCAGCGAGCGTGCTCCGTAAAATGGAGCCACGACGATCTTAATCTCGGTCGACAAGGTCGATACGGGGGAACTGGAGGAAGCTTTACGACCCTCGGGCTCCGTCGATGGCATCGAACGCTCGCGAACTCGGCGCAGGCATTTCTCGAGCCGGATACGAACGGAAACGGAGCGAGAGAGTATAGATCGCGCACGACCGACTCTCAAACTTCTTTGGAGCATCGATCGCGAGCGAACATGCGCGCGTGGACGCGCTATCAAGGCCGCGTGCAAGGGGAACCCGATTCGTCCGGGACATATCTAATCCCGCATAATCAGGTGGACAGTGCCTACCTACCTACAACGCTCGTAAATCTGTTCCGCTATCCGGGGGACAAGAATTCCTCGCCCGCCAACCGTATATCATCGATCTCGACTGCGCGGCCGATCCTCGCCGCGGTCTCCGTATCGATCCTAGCTCGTGTTGCCTGATCCTACATCTGTACCAGACGCTCCCGGGACTACCGTGCTTGTTTGATACGAAAACACGGTTATCTCTTGTCGGCGTTTTCACGGCGCGCGCGTACAAACAAAGGGGCAAAGATATATGAAAGTGTTTCGACTCACCGCATTAGTCACATCCGCCTGCATGCCCGAGTCCTCCTCCACTCCAGCCTTGATCAGATCCTCCTCCTTCTCGTTGTCCGGCGTGTTCAGGTACTCGTCGTAATCCTGCTCGAGACTCTTGGTCTTCGCCTGGGCGTTCTCGATCTTCGAGCCTGCTCTCTTCTCCTGCCGATCCGCGCCCTTCGTCGCGACGCCGCTGCCGTTCCTCGCGAGCTTGCGGTCGGACAGTGAATCCAGCAGCTTGCCCGTCGAATTCTCCGCCGTCTTCTTGGCCGAGTGGTGGCTGTAAGCGGGGCTAGCATAGGAAGAATTCACGGCTTTCCCGTGAACCAGAGGTCTGGACATGTTCCTCGGCTCGTACTTGAAGTTGCCAAAGGCGTCTCGCTTCGTGTGCTTGTCCGTCTCGATATTTCTGTAATCTCTCTTGACGGTCGGCCTGGCCGTCGTCGGGTCGTCGGACGTCAACCTTCGGATGATGTCGTCGAACGTCTTCGAAAGTGGCTCTTTCTTCTCGCCCTTGTAAAAATCGTTGTCGAGCTCCTCGTCGTCATCGGTCCGATCGTCGTCCTCGCTCACCTTCCAGGCGCCGTCCTCCTCCTCGTCTCTGTCCGCGTCCTCGTAACCGTCCACGTGGTACTCGTAATCCTCCGAATTCTCGTTCCTTCTTCTGTCGTTCTTGGAGAAGGACAGCTTCGATTCTGTAGAGTTCGATCTCCTCCTCCAATCGTCGAGTCTCCTCGATCCCTCTACATCGTCCGGTCGATGCCTTTTCCTGGCGTCGAGACGCCAGTCGCGTCTCGATTCGCTCCTGTGCTTCCTGCCGGTTTTCCACCAGGCGTTGCGGCCCTCGGCGCTGCTCGGGTCGTAGCCGCGGGGCTTGTCCCGCTCGAATTCGTCCTCCCCGTACTCGTAATCCGCGTCGCGATTTCTCGAATGGCCGAGCCTGCGGTGGGTCCTGTCGGGTCTCGGTCTGTGGCCTCTCCATCCGTATCGGGGAGAACCTCTGCGTCTGTCGTCGTCCTCGCCGTGCCAGCCGGTTCCGCGATAACCGCCGCGATGGTACCTAGTCGGGTAGCGGGGCTCGAACATCCGTCCGTGAGCACCGATCCTCGGCGACCGGGGATAGGATCTCTCGTAATAGGGCCGTGCCTCGTAATCATCGGCCTCGTCCTCCGCGGCCTCTTCCCTCTCGTCCTCTCGATCCTCCCTGTCCTCCCGATCCTCCGGATCCTCCAGGTCGCCGAGCGAGCCGTCGTCCTCGTACTCGAGCTCCTGCGACCAAGAGGATCGCCTGTCGACCAGCTCGTGTCGATTCCTCCTGCCCCCCGCGGACTCGTGCCTGTGCCTGTGTCGGTGTCTCGCGTCGCTGGCCGTGTCCTCGTGCTGGCGATGCCTGGCCTCCGCCGCGAACAGGCCGTAAGCCATCAGAAGGATCAAGAGCAGCAGCAGCCTCCTGTCGCGCGTCATTTCGTCTGCCAAGTGGTTCGCAAAGCACCTTACATTATCCTAGCCACGCGATACTCTGCTCGTTGCTCGCCGCAAGCCCCGTCCCCTCAACGATGCATCGCGATCGGCGCGCAGCCAGGCTCACGAACGTCCGCGGCTGCACGTTGCCACGATCGAGACATCAATGGTCGCTCGCACGGTTCGCCGGCGGTGGTTATTGTTATTACTCCTCTGCAGTGGAGAATGGAAGGTAACGGCGACGGGTTACCAGCGTTAGCAGCGTTGATCCACGTGGTGATCACGCGCGACCAGAGAAAGCACGAATATCGACGCGTTAAGCGTTACGCGACACGGCCTGCTCCTGCACAGTGCACAGTTGCGTTTTGGCCCCGTTCCAGTTCACTCGATTCCGTAAAAATGTCAGCGCAACGGTAATCCTTGGAGCGGCGAACGCTGGGTGCCGTCGACGCTTCTTACACGACGATTCCGCTCACGTCTCGCGCCCTCTTGCCTCCTCTATCGTCGTCTCGGACAGCTCCGTGTACGCTCGCGCACGTCCATCGCTCGCGTTCCCTCGTTCGTCTACGAGCGTCGCTCGATAATTCCGCTCGCGACGATGTCCAAGCGGATTCGAGCGTTTTTCCTAGTGATCGATCTAGCTGCCGCGAGCTACCTCGATCCTCCACTCTCGAGAATCCCCAGGACCAAGGACCTCGCGATCGATACACGCCGCTTGGGCACTCTCTCCTCGAGGACGATCGAAATGCGCGCGTCTCCTGGACGACCAACCGGCGCACTGCTCTCTCTCTCTTTCTCTCCCTCTCTGGTCTGCCGAGTCCAGCACACGGAGATTCCACCGAATCGTATCGCGGACCGAATGTCGCGGGCGACTGAGGCCAGCCTCTCCGACCGCCGGCCTGAGAGATCGCGGAACGCACTGCGCATGCGTGCGGGCGATATTCGTCTCCCCCTCCCGCCCCCTCCGTCAGCCCCGAACGCCGGCTTTTCTGCGTCCCCTTCGTCCCTTACCTGTGCGCCCGTGTGCCACCGCAACAACTCCGTGCACACTCCGTTTCATGGACTCCCGGTGGACGTGGTGTACCATCCGGGCGTGCGATAGATACCTGCGCTCCGAACACAAGATACAGAGCCGGACGCTCGCCTCTTTTCTTTTCGAAACTCGCGGCAACGCGAGGCTTCAGCGTTCGCTACGCCACGTGGCCATATTCAACTTCATTCTACGATGCTCCGATGCACTCGATCTACTTCGCGACCCCTTTTTGCCACGTTGTAGATAATACTTCCGACCTGAAACGGTTATCAATGGCGAGCTCGCGACCGCGGGAAGCGTGCGAAGTCTCTTTGCGAAGTTCATCGCGTCCTCGCGACACTTTCGTCACAAACGACAGCTCCGATAGATAAAGCAAGCACCAAGAGTTGACGCGGTTTCTCAAGCACTCGGCTTCTTGCGGGTATTACGCGAAAGAAGTGGCTCGAGCTAAATTGAAACGGACACCGTGTCCGCCGAATTTATCTCGTCATCCTTCGCGTTTTTTCTTTATCCGGCAGTATCGCGCGCGCAGCTGCCGATACATGTGTTTCCGTCACGGATCGCGGACCCTGCTCCATTTTACGGCGCCGGTGATCGGCCACCCTTTTCTCATCCGCGGCCCATTCACTTTCGCGCCGCCATTCAGCGATGTCCAGCGAGGACCACGAAATCCGGTCGGGGGGCTTGCGCGCGGGAACGGGAGGTCGATAGGATCTCGTGATCCGCCGTGCCTTACAACCGGTACAACGGGGACGGGTTTTTCGTCGCGTACGGAGGTCGTCGGGCGGTTTTTGTCGCCCTTTTAAGCCGGCCGCGGTGCACGCCGCGATAAATAAACCCGGGAGCCTCCCTCGACGGCTTCCGCTCCGATTCGATCCCTCGACACACGCGCGCGCTCCCGACCTATCGCGAGGAGTGATCGCCGCGCCGGCCGGTGCGTCATCGGTCCTTTCATGCTGCAGACAGGATGATGGGGAAAGGAAGATTCGCTTCATTCGGGGCGACAGAAGCCTCCCTTTCGATTCTCCTTCTGTAGCAACGCTCAACATTCATCACCCATCGCGTTTCTATCATTTCGTAAGATACGCATCACCGGGGCTGAGGATGCTAGGCGCAGATTGTAGGGTAGACCAGGGCGAATCGGATCACTTTGAGTTTGACGGTAAAAAAATAATAGTTAAACATTAAAAAAAAACTAATTTTTTATTATAGAGTTGTGACTAGTACACCTTTGGCTTGAACATGAATATATAAAAATTGAAACTATACATAAAAATCTTTCATTTGTAAAATAAAAATTAAAAAGTGAGAAATATCCTATTCGCCCCGAAATTTAGGGCGAATTTGGACCACCCAGAAATTTCTGAAAAAACTGAAATTTTCATAACAAGATCTTTAGAAACAACTTAAACAAATCTAATTTAATGACAGTGAAGTCAAGTGACACTACTTAGCACACAGATCGGAAGGATATTGCCTTTTTTGCCGCCTCTATCAGCACAATTCTCGTGGCACCACTCTTCTCAGACAATCTTCTGAAAATGGGCGAATTAATTTTTGACCGGAGTAAATACAATACCATCTTCTTAAAATCATTAATTAATTTATTTTTTCGTCATTTTTTAGATTTAATTTTTATCACAGCTTCCTTTATTGTTTTTTTGGACACCATGATCCCTGATTGCTCTTTTTTACATACCTACGAACCATCTGTATATAAACAATTATCATATTTTCAATCATAAAAATATTCAAATGAAAAGAAGAGCGATCCGATTAGCCCCATATGTAAGTATTTCGAAGATTGTAGATTACATAAACATATTATGATACAATAGTCTAAAATACATCAAATACCAAACTTGCACACCGTGCAAACTAATGACAATAAGCACATTTCAATTTTCAAGCTTACTTTTTATTTTAAATACGAGATTGCAGATTACGTAGGTTAGATTCGGACCAAATATTGTAACATGCGCACGCAACCATCTCACTGAAACCGTATGTCAGCTCTAAACAATGACTTAAAACAATTGACGAGCTATTGCAGTAGGTGCGAGGGAAAAGGAACGAGATACTACGAACGATCGCAATGATCATTTCTATCGCGATGTAAGAAATATGGACTAAATTCTTATTTTGATCCGATTCGCCTTGGTCTACCCTACCTCGCAAAGTCTGCTGCCCCTGAATCGTTTCACTCTCGCTGGCTCGCGTTACCGATACTAATTCCCAGCCATTCGTCAGAATTCTCCACGCGAACGATCGCGGCCGCGCACGACGCGGAACGACGATTAAATCGAATCTCGGTCGGGGAATTCGAACGGTGCCCGGTGAACGCGTGTAATCAGTCTGCCAGACAAATGAGCCGAGCAGTCAGGTGAGAGGGACGAGCGCGGACGAACAAATGACCCTGCAAGTTCGGCCCTGTGAGACACTCCCGTGGAATGCAACCGTTTGCTGCTCGCTGGGAAACTAACATGTAGGAGGCACGAGCGGGTTAACAAATGCCCTCGCGTTCGCGGTACGCATTTTTTCCCCACCTCATGCGATATTGGCGATCGTTCCGCTCGCTGGCCCTTTGACAAAAAGCGCGAGCGAACGAGAGGCGACAGGGCCGAAATGGCCACGGCTTTGCGCGGACAAGCGACCGTGGGCGCTTTCGCATTTCTATTCTCGAACGCGGCAAAAGACATATGCCGCCGCGGAGAAGGAGCGCTTCCGTGGAATTCCATCAAGAGTTTCGTGGGCACGGAGCGGAATTAGTCACGCGGATTTAGGCATGGCCCTCGTGCCAGCGAACGTGTCTGAATGCACCGATTTGTTCTACCCTAAAGGAACCGGCTGGTAATTTCCTGTAAGTCACCGAGCTCTCGGCCCTGTCGGTCGACGTGGACGTGTCGAAAATTGTCTTGGAAATCGTTTCACGTATTACTCCGTTAACTGGGGCAGGGGCGGTATGCGACTCGTCGCTTCGAAACGCTCCCGAAACGCAGCGGCTAGAGTTTCGTGAATCTTCGAGAAAGCTAGGATAGACGAGCGCGTCGGGATTTCCTGCTTTCGTTCTGAATACTTTTGCCCAGGTTCACGAGGTTATCTCGCTAGATTGTGCTTGTAGGTCACTTTGCTATTCGATTACTTCGCACTGTTTTCTATATTAATCGCCGCGAGTTACGTAACGATTCGCGCTTCGACAGAGTTACGGAAACCGCTGTAATCGGTCCAGCCGCGGAGCAGCGCGATCGAATCCTATTTCTCACGGCGCGCGGCGCACCTGCGATGCGCGAGCAGTTGCGAGCACGGAGAACGAGGAGGAACGCGTGTTCGTGCCCGATTGTCACAATTGGAATGCGTTCTTCTGCGTTTCAAGGCCATTGGCGCCGGCGACCCTTGACATCTCGCACCTCGCGCCTCGCCAACGACACGTCCAACGATCGTGCTCTGCGATCCTGCTCTTCCACCGCGTCACCTTGGCACCGAACCCGCCGGGAGGAGATCTCTTCGAACGCGACGGTATCATTGCCGTCGGACAATGAAATTCCTTCGTCATTATTTGCCGCAGTGGCAATTTCCATCGGAGGGTCGACGGGTGTAACGATCGCGGAGGGAATCGGGAATAATCGGAAGGCAAATAGAAAAGATCGAACGAGGGACCCGGCATCTTCCGTGTCTAATAGCAGTGTAAATATTAATGTGCCAGGCATACGAGTGTTCAGTCGATGGCAAGCAAGCTCTCTGTTTGTCCAGCGATAAACCCAATTTAATAATCAAGCACGGGAAGCGGGATTTAACTCGATTTTCTACGTTGCTGGGATAGGAACAGTTTGGTCAGCCAGCTTGCACAGTGGGTCGAGTGAATTAAAACTTCCAATTGGTTCGTAACAAATGACCGAGGGGGATAAAGGAACGTGGAATGTCAGTTACAAGCGTTACAAATGCAGAGCCTCGATCGTATTCCCCAACACGCGCCACCTGACCGTTCATTAATACGTGGGATTAGAAATGGACCACCCGCAGCTGATGCCTGGGCTCTGAAAGCCTGTTTCTGACCTGTGTCTGTGGCCGACAGAAATCGAGGACCTTGCAGCAAGGGGGGTGCAGCTTCATCTTTGACAGTTTTTGAGTTATGACGTGTAATATGTGTAAAATAAATTTGGTGCACGGTTGATGCAAATGCGACAACAAATGAGCGATTTATTTCAAATTTTGAAGGCACCTTCGGATTTGATAGAAATTGCGAAAAATAGATATAAAACTTATCAATTACTACTACTTATTGTGTGAGAATATATATTTTTCAATCAGTGTTCTCTTTTCAACGCTAAGTCAAAGCAATAATTTTACAAACAGCTTTTTCTAATTTACTCGAAGTTGGTAAAGATGGAGCTGCACTCTTCTTGCGGCAACGATTCGTAGGATTGCCAAAGGCGAGGGGAACGAGCGAAAGAATGCGGCAGACATGACATGCTGAACTTTTGCACATGGTTTTATTTGTTTCGTTATCAAACTCGGTGCACCGGCACCGTAATTACGCGCTTTGCATTCCTTTGGCTTACAGATATACACGTTACAGCTTAACGTAGAGACTATATAATACCGCTTCGTTCTGCACCTATGTCTGAGATATGTCGAAGGCAGGTACAGGAGATACGTCGGTGAACACTAAAGAGGTACGATATAACATACTACGACAAGTCTCGCGTCCGACACGGTCTTGTACAATAGAAAACGAAAAGGGATGCGAAGGTTGCGCCTCGAAGGCGAGAACAGTGCGAAAAACGTCGGTGACGTGCGCGAGATTTCTTTTGCGTAGAAACATTTTTATCCTGGAGCACGTGTACGGTGTGCGCGCGTGTGTTGCGTAGGTGTCGTTTAACCCAACTATCGAAACGTTTGCTCTCTAGCATGTTATATCCTACTCTGATCCTCATCTTGAGAACCACGCGAGATGGACAGAGGGATTTAACCACCGTAATCCCGAGCCGAGATTCGTGGTTCCATAGAAATCTACAAAACGTGCCCGAGCAAAGTAAAAAGAAATTCGGGGAACGGAGAAGGTACAATCTGTTCAGGGTGCGAAGCAGGGTCTTCCCGTCACGGCTGATGTACCCTAAGAAAGCTCCTTTAAAATACTTAGAAAAAATCTTTGCGAATAAGCTTACACGCTAAAAAGTACATACATGTTCGCGATCGAGACGCTAATAAGAAACATCGGGTCGAGAGGCGAATCGTTACGCGCCCGAAATGCTTTTGATTTGAATCCCGGCGACTCTCGGCCGCAACTTGGTTTCATCTCGCCGAACGTACCGCTTCTATCCTCTTTATCGAGGGGCATTTCGAGGGGACAGGAGGAAACGCAACCCGTTGCCCGCGAAACGCCTCCAATGCGCGCGAGATACGACGGGAAGGTTCAGACTCTTCGCGAAAACGTCGAGAGGAACATGCTGATCAGCACCGACGGTACCATCATCATCGTGGCGACGCTAAGGCTGGAGGCCCCGGAGAGATGGAGCTGCTTCATCAAGTCGGCCGGCACGTCCACGTACACCTTCTTCACGCCGATCTCTTTGATCAACGTCGACAACTTGTGCGCGTCTACCTTGTCGCCCTCGCTCGACCAGATGGTCAGCGACACGTCCTTCTGGCTGCTCTTCTTTATCAGCGACTTCATCACCTCGATATCGTTCGCAGCTAAGCCAGCTCTTACGGGGTAAGTTATCGGCTGGGTGATGTTCTGTCCCTTCACGGTATCGATCATCGCCTGAACCTGCTCCTTCGTGTAGCTACCTTTGGTCACGTTCGCCTTCACGCCGTACCTAAAGCGCGCGATCGTTTGAAATCGTTGAACGTTAGGTGGGCTACTATTTAGTGATCAGGGACATGTCGAGCTTACCTGGTAGTCCAGCCAATGGATAATATATAGCTGGGGTATGCTTTCGCTGCACTCAAAAAGGACACCGCGTCCACCGGCGTGTCAGTAGAGTCCACTGGTCCGGAAAGTATGTCCGCGTTGAGGAACACGGGCACCTTGATCTGCAAGCGGAGAAGTCGAGCGATGAAAGGCGAAGTAGGGCAGGTATCGGTAAAAAAAAGAGAAGAACCGCGAGGCTAGAGATTAACGCGTGGATGCCGAGAATTCTCGGCTACGAGGAGCCCTCGAGCCGATCGGCAATCGGGGCAAAAATAGCTGCCCAGTCCTAGAATATATCCTTTAATCGAGGCGATCGCTGAGGCGAGGCGCTCATCGCGGCGATTCGCAAAGATCTAGAAGTCGTTCTAAAAATACGCGGAAAGGGGCTGCGCACGTACGTCATTGCGAACAGTTTCCAACTTGAGCTTGCTCGCGTTGAAGGCCTCGATGCTCTTGAAGTCGAGCTTGATACCCTTGGTGTGGTTGCTCATCACGTTCTTGAGGAAATCATCGAGCGACAGGTCGCTCTCTGTGGCGGGCGGATGCGCCATTATTGGAATTTTCGTATCGTTCTCGTTGCTCGAGTTCAGTCTGCCCAGTACGACGTCAGCCTCCAGCATCATGATGTCGCCTTTAAAAAGAAAACGAGCGTACGTGAGCAAGTGTGCTCGTGTGCGGGAGCGGGCGAGCGAGGGAGAATGGGAACGGAAAGGACGAAGACAGAGGGACAGATATAACCATGGCTGAGGAGCGCAGGGAGCAATTGCGCCGCGAAAAGAGAAAGACAACGTGACGCGTAATACGTAACATTGCGAGGGGAGAAGAGAGAAACGAGGGAGATGAAGAGAGAAACAGAGAGGGGGAGAGAGAGAGAGAGAGAGAGAGAGAAAGTCGGTTGGTTTCAGTAGTTGCAGACACGTGCAACGAATATCGATCACGTCTAAAGAGGCTGCAAGCTAACGATGGATCCGACTTTCACTGGCCGTGTTGAGTGCGACTACTTTTTAGACCCCAGATCGACGAGAGACTCGTCGAACACCGCTCGACCATTCTTGCCTTCGCCTAGGTCCCGCGTCTACGACACACCAATTCGGTGGTCGTTGCTGGGGCTGCGAGGAGACGCACGCAGTCGCCTTGACACATATTTCTGGAGTCTCAGCGACGATTCGAGTGAGACGAGGGGGAAGAGCAACGGCGCGATCAATCACGGGACCATTCGAGGATCAAGGTCGCCTGTCCGACGACCGACCTTCCGCTACGACAGCTTGATCCCGTCGCCGTTCCCGAGCTTTCATTGAGATTCAACGGAGGCATCGGTTTGTTTCTCGAAAGATCGTTCCTCGACGTGACCACGGCGCACGTATTGTTTTCCTGAATATTAATTACGCGGCCACGCATCCGGGCGTCGCGGCATCATCCCAATTATAATGTCCCTGGACAGCCTTCGATCCGGCACTACGCCGCGCGTCTTTATATTTAATATTTAACCGAGACAATTAACCCGCCGCGCGCTCGTTTTACCCCGAGCAAACAGATTTGCCGTGGCTCGCCGCGCACGTGTCGCGGGGAGCGGCATTGTGCTGGGAAAAAATGCGCTGATGTCTAGGGATCGCGGCGCAACAATAGCACCGGGGTTCGTTAGCCAATAATGCATCTGCGACGGATAGGAATGAAAGGGAGACGAAACCGGCGAACGGAGGCGTCGCCGGGGAGGCTCGGGAGAAATGAATTTTTCATCAGGCTCCCATCCGCCTCCTACTTTGACAGTTGATTATTCGTAGTCGCAGCTAGCGACTCGCGCGACAGCTTCTATCCAAGGAGAGGTTTAATCGATAATTATTAGCGCGGCGATGGCTGGATGTGCCTGAAGCTCGACCGCGGACCTTTGACACCATTTAAATTTCGCCGTGTCGCGTTTGCTGGTAACGAGAGAGACGGCTCGAGTGCCGCCAGGGATGCCGCGCCGACCGCGTTAAAGAAGAGAGCCCGAGGCGCCGCGAGCATACGGCGGAATCCGTTGGCAAGGGAACTTTCACGGTCCGTTCAAACGCAAAGCCGATGCAAACGAGCTAACGTCTGCACCGGGCGCGTTGTAATCGCTGGCTTCAGACTAGATTCGCGCGCAGACCTCTTCGGTTCACGATCGACTCACCGTTTTTAAGCGCCTCGCTCAGCTTCTCCTGGCTGTTGACGGCATGGGCCCAGACGATCTTTGTGAGGTTGCCCTGGATGCTGGGGAAGAAAGTCCTCGGGTCCATGGATGCGTCGCACGTGACAGCTTCTGGAAATAGGCAAACGTAGCGTCAAGTTAGAACGGCACTCGACCTTCCGCAATTAATATTCTCGAGTCTCTTCGACCTATGACCTAATATTCGGCGGGGTCGCTCCATAATTGAACGGATCGCGGATTCCTCTCGGAGCTGCTGGGCAGGAGGATCTAGAATCTGGATTCTAGAATCTAGGGTTCACGGGGGAGAGGGCCAGTGACGGAGAATCTCGTCCCACTTCGCTCATTGTGGCTCCTTGGGATCGATAACCGCGTTCATTCGTTACCGTCCTTACGCTCTTCGAGAATTCCGCAAGATCGGTCGGGCGAATAACGGTACGATCGTACGGCCATCGGTTCTCGCTATTGTCTTCGCGCCAACGATAACACTTTCGAGCATTCTCGGGATCGATCGCCGACCGCGACTTACGGGGGCGTTTTCTCCCAACGCGATAAAGGAAATTACGATTTCGCGATTGTGTGCAGCCACTGGAGCGGACACCCGTGAAAAGCACAAGTGTGTCTCGCAAGTTTCACTCGGACGAATCGATACGGGGCGAACCCCCGATACAATAGTTCCAACTGACCCGTTTCCGGTCCAGCAGCCACGTGCAGGGTTCGCTCTGCGCGTTAGCCGATCGACTATCGGACCACGAGGGAGAACGAGCAAGCGGTTTTCCGTTTTTCCCCCGCATGAATACCGGGGCTCGCGTGTATAGGATATCGTGACGTTATTTATTTATTCCTGGAAATTCCTTGGATTAGAACTTGGAGCAGCTCGCCTGGCCTTCCCTCCGACATGATTTAATTTCATCCGCGTTTCTTTCGCTACCACTTATCGGGTGAATGAACAGAATCCGCGCATGCTTGAACAGATTATAGGTACTCGCTCGGTCGCGAAAGAATCTGAAAGCCCGTCGGTGCCAGCTTTAAGCCGCTCTATCTCGACTTCCGCATCCGCGGGCCCGGGGCCTCCCTTTCACACCGCGACACTTCCGACCGACTTATTTCCGAGCCATCGATTCTTCACAGTGCTCCGCCTGTCCCACGAATCGGTCATCGACCAGGCGACCAAGGAAAGTGCAACACACCGGCCTTTTCTTCCCTTCTTCGTTCCCCGTCGCCGTTTGAACCGGCGACGAAGCTTCGGTTCCAGGCAAGACTGACCTCGAACGAGCACGAGTTACACCGACGACGCTCTAATTGGCTGAACAATCGATCGCTTGTCCCCGACGGCGCTCTACGGTTCCTAATAACGCGTCATCCTTATGCAACACTCGTTCCCGGCAGATGTATTTTCGATGAACAGGAACAGGTCGCTTGGAAGCTTCTCGAACGACTCGGTGCAGACTTTTTGCAACCATGTTGATTAATCGATGCATCATCGAGTAGAGGAGAATAGTTCCTCTGGAAAGTCGGAGGAAACGCCCTATGATAATGGATTATCACTGTTATCAGTGCTCCCCTATAGCGATTCGCTGTTTCACGAGGTCCCCCGCTCGGCGACCGAAAAATGAAACTTTCTGTTCGTTCGATGGCAGACGCCGACGGAAGCTGCTCCTATCGAGTGCCTCTCAAGCGAAAGCCGCTTTTACGCGCACGTATATGTCGAATAGTTCACGGCGTTCGTCTACTTTCCTCGGGCTTAAGCTGCACTCTTGCAGGCGCCCAGACTTCCGGCGGAATTACCAGCGTACATCGCGGTATCGAGTTTAGTCCGGCGTGCGGGTCGAACGGCTCTGACTTATGGTAATCGAGGCAGCTCGAATCCGGCTTCCGAGTCCCAGCCAAACTATCGGAAATTCCAATTTCCACGGCTAAGCGCCGATCGGATTTCGTCGGATATCAAGGTCCCCGCACGTTTGTATCGCTCTTCCGAATGTAGCCACGAAGGGGCACGGCGCTTTCATCTCTTCGGTTAAAACTACTCCGTTTACGGAACGACGAACTGCATACCGCTACTGTTCTATAGTCTGCAGGACGATGCACGGCTATAACGAATATCGATGCGACGAGTCGCTGTTTGCGTACATACACAGGGGTGTGCATACCACCCTTTTCTCACCGTGACCTGAAAGCGACTTTAAAATATCGACTGCGTTTCACCGTGACGCGCAATTTATTTGACGGACAGGGGACGTGCCATTAGCGATGCGTTGCTTTCACAGCCACTCAAGTTTAAAGTCACTTTAAAGACGGTCTATAGAAGGTTGCGGAAGGTCGCGGGTGCTACGCCGTTTCGTTGCAATCGAACTTTCGTCGCCGGAAGCTCCGTCGTCGTTAGGCACCGTTCTCGGGACGCGGCGACCGCCACCCTGCCGATAACAAAAGTAGTCTTGATACGATAATAACCGATTGCGGGCACATCTATTTATACGACGCGATGCCGTGGAAGTTTGTTGGCACCGTGTGATACGCGAGTGGGCAGAAAGGATTCGAAACGTCACGCTGACCATCGCACAAGGAAAGATCCCGAACTCGGCAATCCAAAAAGTTCTGAAACTTTGTGAATATGTAGGGGATTTCCTCCTGATTACAACGCAATTTTTCTTTGCTGCCCAAATTCACTCGAAGGGGTGAAATTAACCCCTGAAAATTCGGCTATTCTCAGATTTTGTGTTATAACTTGCGAACTGTAAGAGATAGAAAATAGATTTTAAACAAAAGTTACTTCTTATAATTAGAATTATCACTTGGTAACTTACAGTTGGCGAGTCATAACTCAAAGTTGGAAAATATCCGGATTTTTAGAAGTCAATTTCAACCCCTTAGAGTGAATTTTGGTAGCAAAAAAAAATATACATATTCCTAAACTTTCATAATTGTTTTCAATTTCCGGGTTCGGGATGTTCCCTTGTCAGACCAGCTCCGATTCTGTATCTATATCACGGTGGGTTTGCGATGCAATTCAGGCTTTCTACTTCGCGATTAATCGCCGCGTAGCTACTCCGTCCTCTGCCAGGCAGTTACATATATATGCAGCTTTGCGACCAGTCACAAAGTCATCCCGAAATCCGTCTGCTGCGTGGCTTTATAGGACACCGGAGGGGAATAGTTCCCATCCGTCTGATCGATATACAGTCGCTCGGTATGCAATACGAGCACATTCAGACGCTTGCAATTAAAAACCTCGCTGAACATAATCCGCATCAGCGGAATTGCTTAAAAATTTGTTTACGTAATAGTAGCTGGGTATCGCTGTAACCACCAACGATCCTTCTATTTATCACAACACCTAAGCGCTAGGCAGTGGAATACTTTCGTGACTCAGCGCTCATGCGTGTGACACACGAACTTTAAATGATACGGGGACATCGGTATCACGAGGTAAATTATTTGCGCGAGCATACGTTCGTGAGCGAAGGATAAAAGCTACGTCGAATATTTTCCATCGGTGGACTCGATTCCGTCCAAGAACACGCGATTATTCAGAGAGTGTATTAAACCACGGGGTCAAAGCGATCCAGTCTCTACTAGCAATGAATACGTTACGACAGAACG
Source organism: Andrena hattorfiana (assembly GCA_944738655.2). Lineage (NCBI taxonomy): Eukaryota > Metazoa > Arthropoda > Insecta > Hymenoptera > Andrenidae > Andrena > Andrena hattorfiana. The sequence goes on from OX122894.2 coordinate 2,979,664, forward strand.
GGCACCACTTACAAAAGTATACGCATATTTAACAGAGATGAAAAGATCCGTTGAAAATTCATCGCGAAAGCTGGTCCGAGCTCGCTCGCGTGGTCCTTTCCAGGAGCAAATACCTCGCGTACGTGCGCAAACGGTTTGATTCCCTTCCAAGAATCTCAATCGAGGTGATACGAGACTCGTAACTGGACACGCGAGCACGTGGATTCTTTCAGCCGCGATATTCAATGAAAGCTGCGCGGGTATTTTCGTCACGTTTCGTTACGTTACATTTTTCTGCACAGAATGTAGATCTATATCCGAAGCATAAACTGTCGACTGTATTTCGCAAATTCTTTGTCGTCGAATTGTCTGAACGTTCTGAATTGTCTATCCTCGCGTCGATTCTCTTCAACAGTGGCTCGCGTTTTATGAGAAATTAGCCGCTTTCGCGAAGCGTCTAATTGGCAATATAGTTTCTCCGTCGAAACGTTTCTTGGAGTGAAAGAAAAAGGTGGAGCTCGAGCGAACCTGTGATCCATCCGTACCCCGTTCACCGGCCGTTATCGCTCGGGCCTTATCAACTGCAAATATTTTTCCTACGGCCCGTATATTTCTTTCCTTTCGTCGAAATTGGAGCGCGTACTTCTCCATGGCCAACACGTTGGGTATTGTGCCACGTGAGTCACTCTCCTCGATGTAGATAAGGACGCAGCCATCCAGAGCCTACACCTACCACGGTAAACATTCCGTTTACTCTTCTCTTGCGCAAACCATGCCAGGGCAAACAAATTCCGATTGTATTGGAGTGGTGGCAACGGAGCCTCTCAGCGATCTCAATTGAAAATGCGAATAGTAGGCGCGATTAGAAGAGCTGGGCGGCGCTTATCGCCTCGTACAAGCACGTTAATACCAACACCTATCGTTTTCACACTTCGCTGTGTGATTAGCGTCGCCTACCTCCGGGTAGACGATCTGCAATCGATTCGGAGCAGACACTCGAGTCCTCGAATAGCGTGTATATCAGAAGGGGGACAAGTATGTCGAGATAAGATACCGAGCAGAATGTAAGGGGTTAAAGAAGAGGGATCCCTTCGATATGATCCGTGTTTCGCTACGAAACTTCGCATCTCCGTTCGCGCTGAATTCCACGGTAATATTTACAGCAAACTATGAGCGGTGAAGTCGACGCATCCTACAGGCTGTTTATAAATGACAGCGGCTCGTTAATTAGTACGCTAACGGGCGCTCCGCGTTTACCGCCGTTAAACAGAAAACCCCGAGTACGTATCGATCCACGGCACGGTCGATTAGGTGAATTAGTACTATTAATACGTGCGGAATGGGCTGGGGTCAGGTGACAATTAATTTTTCATCGCTAATTGTTTGCGAGCGAGTCGCGGTCACTCCCGTTGCTTTTGCGCCTGGTAACGCGCGTCGCAGTTGGCGGATCCAAATTTCCATCGAAATGCGCAATTTTGTTGGCGCGAAGGCCGCGCGGTAGCCGGGGTATCGCTGAAGCAGCAGCAGGAACCGCCTCATTCTCCCTCTGCTTACGCTACAAACCGGCGACCGTTAATGAGCGTTATTGTGAAAACGATAATTGGATAGCGTGTAACGCGCGTTCCGAACTCGGGCGGCAATATGCAGGTATAGACTCAGGACTGTATCGTCTTCCAGCGGAACCGAATTTCCTCGACGACACGAGACTCGCGGAGGAGTAAGCAACCTCGCGTTACGCGCCTCGATCAATCGGCCTTCGAGGCGGTTATTTTTCCCATTGGAACGGAGGCGAGCAAACGGCGGGGTAAAAATTTATTTAGTTTATTTTCGCACTATTTTTGCGCGGGCAGGTTAGTTGCATATCGTAACCGCGACCGCGCGGTCACGGTGTTAATCTATTTTTAAGCGTAGCCCGCGTTACGAAGAGCCACGGCTCCGTTGAGAAGCGCTGGAAAATTCCAGCTCGTCGGCCGAAAGAAAGGAGGAACGCGGAATAAAGAGCTAGCAGGAAAGTGGCTGACGGCAGCGGTGGGGTCTGAGTAATATGGCCGAGACGGGTTACGCCCTGGGCGCGTTTGCATTTCGAAATTGAATAGCGTCTCGCGCGGCCGCCGCGAAGAAAACAGCAAACAAGCCGCCGAGCATCTTCGATCAATTTATTAAATGCGCGGCTCTACGCCCGTGCGAGATCGAAAATGTCAAACGCTATCGCGCGACCCGTTGCCAATTCGAAAATCGAGCGTCGCTTCCCTCGAAACAACGAATCCTCTTGATCGCAAGACGAGCGTACGCTCCTTTAATTTACGTCGTCGTACAATAGCGAAGGGAGATCGCGCGATTGTTCGCGAAGCACACTGTATATATTCTTCACCATGATCGAGAAACGTCGGAGAATTCGCGCGATCTCCGGTGACGCGGTTGCCGCGGTTTTCGGATAAAATCGATACGAAGCGAGGGTTCCAATGGACCACGTATTCTACCCCACTTCGAGGATCGAAGTCGCGAGAGAATCGAGGCTATCCGAGTCGCAACAGCCCTCGAGTCCGGTGCGCAGCGGTTTCGAGCGCGAAAGAATTGCACCAATTTGCGACACACTTCGAAACAGCGTGACCGACTACGCGCGGAATATGTAGCACTCGATTGTTCGCGGCAGGGTGTTCGGGTGGTTTCGCGCGCGATTCGGTGGTAAGAGGGAAACTTACGGATCGCTGCCAGCAGGAGAAGGCTGGAGATCGTGGTCGTGGCACCCTTCATGGTCCCTCGCGACGAACACAGTGAATTCGCGAGCAGAACGGAGGAGAAGGAAGAGACAGGCGCGCGAACAGCGTTGTAGACGAGGTTCGTGTTGGCTGCACCTTACTGAAGAGAGAGAGAGAAAGAGAGAGAGAGAGAGAGGAACGAGAGGCAGAAAGTGCCGGCGCGGCTCTGGTCGCTCAACGACACCCGGTCAACTCGGCAGCCTCGAAACGACTGGCTGTCGTCCCGAGGCGTCGACCGATCGTCGAAATCCAAGCGTACACAATACGGAGCCGCGTGCACAGGGGGCTGCCCCTGCCTGCCGGCTCTCCTGGCCGTATTTCCTGGTGCACGGGACCCATGCCGCGCGCACACGTGTCCCCTCGGACACTTCATGCTTGGGACCCAGGCTCTCGCTGAAACGTGGCCTGAATAACAGGCGGTCGGGGAGGAAGGGCCCTCTCGATACGAGGACCAGCTACCGTTGGATGCGTGGATCGAATTAGAAGTCGCTTGGAAGAAAGAAAGGATTTGCGACGAGCGTGCCACTAGCGAATTCTAGAAAATTCTAGCAAATTCTAGTAAATTCTAGTAACCGGTACGTTAGGAGCTTTGAACGTTCTCGTTAAGGGGGAACACCACTGTGACGGTCGGAAAAGTAAGTCATTTTTAAGAATTTTTTTTTTAGGTATAATTTAGTTTTCATATAAAATTGTTATTACCTACCATTAGTACAATGTCTTAAGAGACTATAAAAAAAGAATGAGTAGAAAAACATGTCTAGATTTTAATATATTAATTAATCTCTTCTAGACCTCTCACGCGCGCTGGTGGAATGTGTAACTATGAACCAGCAGGCCCGAAATCAAATTTCATTTTTTTTTTATAAACTATATGAGTGTAGTTTCCGTTACACGTGCGGATTCTTTAATGAAAAACCATTTTTTTAGTTACCTTCGAAAAACTGTCCCATTTTATTCGCGGATTTTCTTCTAAAGCGCACCATTTCTACAAAAATAATTTGTTTACAAAATCGATACGTGCAACGGAAACTAAACTCATATAGCTTATAAAAATGAAAATGAAATTTGGGTGGAGGGTCTAGAAGATTAATTAACATATTAAAATCTATGCATGTTTTCTACCCATTTTTTTATAGTCTCTTAAGACATTGTACTAATGGTAAAACTGTAAATTATTCCTGAAAAAAATTCTTAAAAATAACTTACTCTTCCGGCCGTCGGAGTAGTGTTCCCCTTTAATTCAGATTCGGGTAGGTACTTGAAACTCGATTTTCAACCTCGTATAATGGAATGGAGCGCAGTCGTCAACCGGGAGCAAAAGTGGAGCGCATAAAGCCAGGTGTTGTTTCATCAGAAAATTGTACAAATATTGCATGTAATTGATAGTAGCGCTTTTATCGCATTTGAGTAAACAGCGTATTCATAGAACGCGAGCATTTGCCTGCGAGTCATAGCGGGGAAATGAAATTTTCGTCTACCGGCTCGGCTCCCGGCGACCCCACCCCCTAATTATACGAGTTGTTCGCGATTTGAATAATCGATGCAACGCGTTCAATCGGCTGGATAACGAAATATTCAGTTTTCGAAAGTCGCAAGGTTCGAAAACTCCACGCAATGCCTCGTCCTATCGAATCGTTGCGAAAGATACGCGTACAATGTCGCCGGTTGCTATCGCTGGTCTCGTATCGCGAAAATTCCCTCAGGGGCATGAACTGTTTTCGATACGAACGCGTTTGAAATGCTATTCCAACGGAATTCAGGCTTCCAAGTTTCCCATTACTATTCGAACAGTTTGCCTCATGCGCCCTGTCCCCGATCCTGGTCTAACGATCGTGCCATTAATCGCGACTAGTTCGTCACGGTCACACGAATATGGCAGCAATTGTGTACAGTGAATCGTACGCGCGCCGAGGCTGTCGTTAGCATTGGAAAACGACGCGTGTGCACGGTTCCACGAAAAATTTGTTGCTGCGCGCGACATGTGTTCGGCACACGAGCCCTACGCGAGCCATAAACGCTGTCGACAGGGGTCGTGTTCCTAGGCTGGCCGAGGGTCGGGGTGCAAACATCTGTCGAGGGTTTGCGAAGGGTAACCGAGTACCGCCAATTTCGCACGAAGTTCTGCCATCGATGGATCACGTGCACAGCTCGTGCCTCTTCCTTCGTTCCTGTCGTGTTATTTTAAGAAAAGTTTATAAAGGAGGTGTCGGCGAGCACGCGTCACTGTCACCTCGTGATTTCTTAATATCCCCGAGATTCGTCACCAAGTCTACAAGTCAGATTAAGTGTGACAGGAACTTTGGTATTTCGTTTATGGATAATAGAATAAATTTTCTGAAGCATAGCTATGGAGCTTTGGACGTATTCTTGCAAGTCCAAGAAGAGTGCAGTGTAGCAGGTAGCTACGCTGGATGACATCGACGATAGTCCCCGGAAATTATGAATAATTCCACGCCCATGATCGAATTTATGGAAGGAAGGGGGTCGATTAATCATTCCGTGATTTATCGTAGCGTTTGCTGGCGGTCAGACAGCAAACGAAGGAAAACGAAAGAAGAGAGTGCAATTATTGTACGTACACGGTGTGCGAGTCGGAACGGCTGGGTCAATCCTGTTAATAGGTCAATTTCACGAGCGACCGTCACGCGATTTTTACTGGAAAAACGGCGTATTTATTTAACGCCGTAATTGCGGTACTTTTGATGGTGCCGAAAGTTTAGCGGGTGGAAACGAGGGGAATTACGAATTAGGAATTACAAACATGTGGCTCCGTAAAACGCCCAAGTAAACTCCTGGGAAATTCTTTCCCACCAAGACCGTCCACTGCTTCACAGCTATTTCGGGCTTTCTGTATTTTCCTGGAAACCTCTTCTTTTTAGTGCCCGTTACCTCTCTAAACATTGTTATTTATATTTATCCGCTTGCTCGGGCATGCAGACGACCCCTCGCTTCGAAGGAGGCAAAAATGAATTTTTAATTCCGCGTGTTCGCGCTTCCTGTGCCCTCGTGACGTGGCAGGGGTCCCAAACGACATTCTTCCGGGACTGGAGACCCGAGCACGACCCTCGCGAAAGCTCCCATCGAACGGCCCCGCGGTGAGGTCGTTCGTAAATCGGTCATAAACTCCCGGACTTGTCCTTGACTCGTTCCCAGGCCACGAGCAAGGAAATGGAAATGCAACGGAGTGCATTCCGAATTTTCCAGGTCGTCCCCGCCACCGTCTGCATAGACGTTTGCGCGCGCGCATCTGGCTACCTACAGACGGACTCAGGGCCGACGCTGTTCAGATACAATGGAAAAATGGGAGTTTCCCCGAGACAATGGGGAATACTCTCCTTTGTCGTGCGAGTTGAAGGTCCCCTCGGCTCTTCGTTCTTTCTCCTTCTGTCATCCGCTCGCACCCCTCCCTTTGCTAGCCCTCTTTCTCGCTCTTCGCCCGCCTCGAGTGCTCGCTGATATCCTCTTTAAAGCCCTCCGCGGAATCGGAATCTACCAGCAGACGTGACAATTAGACGTTTCGATGGCCCCTTACGTGGAATACTTCTCTGACTCGGGATTGTCCAAGGTTCGCGCGATTTTTAATGCAGCGTGTTTGATCTTCTTCCAAGCCCCACGCTCCCGACACCCTTACTCCCTATGAGCGAGCATTCAGTACCTTCTCGAACCACTGGAGGCGATTGATGTACGTACCGCGATTCACGGAATGGAGGAGGCTATCGAGTCCATCGAACCGCGAATTCGAAGATGGTTCGCGGTTGCAGATTATCTTTAAACCGAAGATTCGGGTGGGACAGGACTTCGGACGAGTCACGGGGACGTTTCGTTGGTTATTGATTTTCGAGCGGGTCGCGCGAACTCGAGGCCGAAATTGCTTTCTTAACAACCCCGTCTCATTTCCATTCAATTAGTCTGCGGACGTCGGTCGCTGCGCTTTACATATCCATTCCCTGCTTTTTCGTCACTGGCTCCGTTTCAAATGCGTTTCTGTAGGATATTCTATATGTTAGAAATGCACCCCTTAAATGCAAGTTGCATTGTATCTATGTACCTACAGGTATTTTGAACGTGAAAGTTTTTTCGTAGCATTGCGTGGTTATCCACTGTTAATGCCCGGCTCTGTGCCGCGGTTATGCTCTCTTGTTCGCGCTGAATAATTCAGTTTACACGCGCGGCATGAATTATTTTCTCGTTTACCATAGCTCGCGACAATGCCAGTCGTAAAACCGTTGTTCCTAGCGATATTGTAGATACCCGTCGTAATTTCCTATCGACCTTATTTCATCGCTTAGAACTGAAGCTCATTTGCCACGGCTCCTGTTGAACAGGATCGCAAATTTCCCAACGACGGTTTTCCGTAGGCATTGATTTTGCACTGGACATTCTGGAATGCACAAGGTTGCGCTATAGAATGCATCCAATATTTTATGCAAAATTGTGTCATGTTAACTGAAGTACCGACTTATCGCAGAACGTAAAAACCGCCTATCTCGTCGTATTTAGTTTTAATTCTTACCGTTAATAGCGTTGTAATCTTATTCCCTTCTGAATCGATAACGTCAAATGCGACACGGAAACGGGAAGGGGTTGGTTAGTAGCCATCCCTACGTCTCATTCTATGATATTGTTCAGCGACACAAAAGTCTTTCGTTTACGAGCTATAAACGATAAATTTATTTGAAGTCAGTTCCTTGTTCTATTATATTACAAGCTCTTTGGAGCTGCTTCTACTAATTCCGATAGGTGATTATTCCTTAAATTGAAAAACGTAGAGACGAGATAACTTGCCAATTCGTGAATTAAAATTCGCGTCAATTAATGTGATATTGTATTCCTATGCAATGAATATTTTCTTCGCTAATTTGGCTGTGAACGAAGATAAGCATCATTGAATCTTAGCACGTATACGTCCCTTCTCCTATCTGATCTTACTATGGTCGCATGCATTTTAAATACTCGCGGTATAGCGCCGAGCGGTGTCAACATTTCCTACCGAACGAAATTTTGGAAGTTGGGACTACACAACCCCGCTGCGCGATAAGTATCCCAGACAAGGACAGGTCGCCATTCGTTCTGTGGTCGCCGAACTGATAATTTATGGCATGTACGTGACCGCGCGAATTTACGGTATGTACGTGACCTTACCCTTGGGTATTGAATCGTTGCACAACGTAACTAAATAATCTCCTTTACATTTCATCACGACTTCGGCTTTACGTTTACTCGTTTTTCATTATAAATCAATTTCGAATCGCGAGACATGCATATTTAAACTGTCACTTGTTGCTTTATTACGATACAAGTTGCAATTACATTATCACAATTATTTTGGATTGGATTTTTTTTCTGTTACAAATATCTGAGAGCAATTGAGGTGAGATGACTGACCCAATGATACTCAATGATGAATTTGAATAATACGTGCAAATGGCTGCATTTTTATAACATATTTTATAACATATTCTTTTACGGATCTTCTAATCTATCATTGTAATATTATTTCATTCTGAGTCGATAACGTTAGGTGTGATAGAAAAATGATAAGCGGTTTCGCTAGTTCCAAAGTCCTGTGATAAGAATTTACAGTGAGCGTTAGGTCTATACTGGGTATATTCTATGGTTATGCATTGTTAGTGATAGTGCGAACTATTACGTAAGTGTCGATCAATTTTCGATCGTGAACTGTTTACCTGCTGTCGAACAAGTCTTTCAGTATCTTGCTAACTGGCCACGTAGAACTTGAAAGAATGAAGTGTTCACGAGTTAGGAGATTAACTGCACTCAAGTATTAATTGTTTATCTTTTATTCAGTCCGTATTTCACAATAAAAGAGACGTTTGCTTTCGTTGATAATAATTGGCGGTCTGAGTATGCGCGTGGAAGGAAAAGCAACTGGAGTGATGAAATCATAAAAACTTACCATTGTAAAAATGTTGAGAACGATGAGTGTGCTCCATCTGATAATAAACAAGTGTATCAGGTATCTCGCGTCGTCGATATTGGATTTCATAACAAAATGCAAAACATTGATTCAGTTTTGTCGCGATATAGGCATTGTAATGAATTCTAAATCTAAATTCGCACACAGCTTAGGCTTAGAAGAAACACTTACTACTTAAGGGGGTAGACACGGGTAATGCAGCGCGCTGTATACTGACACAATCTGGCCCAAAACATAGGTTTGGGGGAATATGTTGTTCGTCCTTATATGAGCAAATTTTGAACTGGGTGAGGTCGCATTCGAAAGAGGAAGTTTCAATGCAGCCCGCTCTAGTCATGGTTCAACGATATTGTGTTGGTATTTCATAATATGAGTGTCCAAAGAAGAGAAAAAAATCGACAAAATCAATACTCTTATAAAACAAAGACTTAAATCAAAGATAATGAGTAAATTCCGTTACTTTATTCTCTAAAATAGTTGGCGTATCATCAACATTTTACACTTGCTCAATGGTATTTGATTAGATACTATTTTTTTAATTCATAGTGATCGTATAAAAGCAAAATAGTGTTGTAATAAATTAAACAAATATGACTGAAATTTTTCTTTTCACCCAGCGCCTCATTTATATTTTTTTTTCATTATATTGACGAATAATTTCATATGGAATCGTTCATTCATCATTTGTACATCTTTGTTCACTCATTTTTATTATTTTTTCACAAGCAATTATTTTTTAATTAACGTTTTTAATGAATATCTATTGCGTCATCATTAGACCCCACAATGGCGCATGCGCGGGAATGAGCAAAGGGGATCTACCTAATGACGTCGTAAAGTGTCGGCAACATAGGGAAGGACTCCCTGATTTTACGCTTCACTATTCCTAACAATATTCCTGTACTATTTTTACTCCATAGGAGCATCATTACATGTAATTCCATTACCATTTCGGCACTTCACACTTCATCCATTACACTTACCATACAGTTACTATACAATACTTACACTACCCACACACTGCTTTAACGCCATTCTCACACTTTACAAACAACAAACAACACACATAATAGTTGATAAGTTTACATACCGATTGTAAGCTTGCCGCGAAAATCCAACAAAGTTGCAATGGCAAATTTTGTGCAACAATGTTGCAAATAAAATTTGGCTGTTCGCGAATCAAAGGCCAGCTTTTGCAACATTGTTGCGTTTTCGCGAGCCTCAACAAAGTTGCAAACCGAAATTTTGCTTTCTGCGAAAAATGCACAAAGTTGCAAACCGGAATTTTATGTCTCGAACACCTCAATTTAATTTGCAACATTGTTGAAAAAATTTGTCCTTTGCAACTTTGTTGCGTTTTCGCGGGAAGCCGAACAAAGTTGCAAAAGCCAAATTTTTTTCAACATTGTTGCAAATAAAATTGCGGTGTTCGTGAACTAAAATCCCGGTTTGCAACTTTGTGCGTTCTCGTTAGGAGCCAAATTTCGGTTTGCAACTTTATGCGTTCTCGTCAGAAGTCAAGTTTCGGTTTGCAACTTTGTGCGTTTTTCGCGAGAAGAGGGTTTTTGCAATGATAATACAGTTTTGTGTAGTATTTTTGTCTTTATTTTCTTTAAAGCATGTTCAAAATATTACAAAAAAGTGATACAATAATGATTATTGTGTGTAAGTATATAAATAATAAATATATTTTCACTCTTTGTCTATTTAAACACTTCACTTTATATATAAAATCACTATCTTCTTATGTTCATTGTTGAGGTTAACAGCATTCCTTCATTTGTCCCACTTCAAGTTCCTGTCTACGGAGAAATATTCCCAAGTTTTATCTATAACATAAGGAAAACTATTTTTAATAACCTGACTTGTGTATTATAGAAAATACGATAGGTGTTACATTTCATGTAAAACGAATAAAGAATTAAATTATCTTTCCAATTTAACCTTTGCTTCATGTAGTTAGAATACATTTAAACGCGGTCCAATGCTACTACCGTATCAGCAAAGTACACAGAAAACTTATAAAAGATACGAGAGGTAAAAATAATCCTCCCCTCCCATAAACATGACTCATGTATGAAAGAAGCTAATTCCCTTTAATTCACGAAAAAAATTAAAAAAGTTCACATGCTAAGATTGTGAAATCAACTTTGCTAATTCCAATTATATTCTCGTTCTCCACTCGAACACTGACTCCTCTGTCACTTTTTAAACTTGATGTTCCTTTATTGGCTACAAGTCAGTGCTCAGTAATTAGCGGGCCGTATGAAGATCATCATTTAAGGATGGAAGATAATAAAAACTTGGTAGAGACTCATTTAAACGAATCAAAGTCGGTAATAAGGATTAAAAGAGATGCGGAGAATTGAAACATTTTGTTTTAAGTCGACTTCATATTTTTTTTTCTTACACAACGGCCGACGGGTTGTAGGCCTCACTGCCAACGTAGCATATTGTAGCATAAGCACATTTCAAGTAATTAAAATGTACAATGAACTTCTACGTTTGCACTAACAGCAGACTTTCCGTTTAAATTTTTACAAGTACAACGCAAACGCTGAGAATTTCTTTCCACATTCAGAATAGAATTATGGAAGTAGCTAGCAGCTCCCTCTCGCGTTGATCAGGCAGCCGCGTATCTATCAGTATTATCATTTCTATGCAGAAAAAACCTGCTGTAATACCGACCTGCCAAATCGGCCAGTTCACGCGACGTGTCTACCCCCTTAATTCGATATATCATTTTGCTAAATATAAATTCACCATCTTATCATCGAAACGTACATTCACTCGCCTTGTTAGTCGCTAACGATAAAGCAGTGATCTAGGAGAAGGCATCGTGAAAGCAAACTCTTGCGAATCATCAACTCTGGCAAGAAAATACATTTTCCCTCGTGGAACAGCCAAATATTTATGTCACGTGGTAAAAGTTTAGAGTTTTTATTAAAATACAATACAAAATTGTTGGACTGTAGCCAGGCGGTCTGCACCGGCTATACAATATTTCCTGGTGGGAACTTAAACGGGATTTTACAGCTACGCAATAATTGCACTCGATCCAATCGCATTGGATCAGGTGATCGCAATGACCAAAGTTCGTCCACGGCAACTTATATCATAACGTATCGCGCTTTTATCGATACACACCGAAACGTCGTCGGCATTCGCGAGTTCTTAACAATACAAGGTAAGAAACGTGTAACGCGGGAAAATATATAACATCTTTCTTAACGCGTTACTGCGGCTAAATGTTTGGCACATATTTAGTTAGCTTTTAGAACAAGAGGAACATTGATTCGGCGATAAAGTTCGTTCGTCGTAATGCCTGACGTCGAGGAATAATTTTGCGAATTAACACGATTCGTTGCTTCCAGTCGTTTCTAAGTTGTATTCTCCTGGACCCATCAACATCGCCCATCGCAGTTGCTACGGACCGTGCAGGAAGAAAGCGAAAGGGAGCTTCGTCGACTGTTTGATCGATGTTCGACTACGGTAAACAGCGTTCGTTACGCGCTCGCGGCAGATTAACCTTTCGGTCGATAGACACTAGTTAAAGCTTCATTCGTTGCATCCACCGGTGCTGTCAGTCTTTAATTTCGTTGGCCTTTTGGACTTGGATCGCGACTCGAACGACACGGGCGTTCTTTCATTCTGCCCGAGCACGATGCTCTGCAGCGGCTCGGCCTTACGCGGGGCCTGAATGAATCGGATCCAAAGTCGAGCATCCGTTTCCAGGGAACGGGGTTACATAATCGCTGCGACGCAACGTGACAGAACAGCGTTCAAAGTCTCCGACGGCTGTTGACGAAAGGAGTTGCTCCGATCGTTCGCATTGTGTCGAAATCGTGAATCGAAAGATACACACGAACGTAGTCTCTGCTCTCTATTATTCCTCTACTTGCGCAGCTTCGACTGTAGATCCATATTGAAGCACTCGATCGCGGTGGGATACAGCTTGCGATCGCTCCTCACGTGAGCGTCTTCGGTGACGCCACCTTTGTCCAGGTAGACCAGCTCCGACTTGTCCACGGCGGACGAAATTATTGCCGGTTTGGCGGCCTGCAAAATTTTCACCGGTGGAATCTCGAGAGTCGCGAAGGGGCGGCGTTAATCAAGGTAGAACGAGGGCTTGATTATTAGATGGTTACGTACCTTGTCGGTGGCTACCGAGCTGGCGCGCTGCCTGTTCAGCAGGTGTAATAACGCCATGGTGCAGATTATCAGGGATCCCACGAGAACCATAATTCCACCGGCGTACATGAACACGTCTGGCACCGTTAACAGGCTCTTCAAGCTGTTAACGAATTTGTCAGTGGCTTCCACCTCCAAGGAAAACCACATCACCGGGAAGTAAATGGTCGGGACGTTCTTGAACAGTCTGAACACGAATCGCTAGTGAATACGTCGCCCCACCCATCTCTTCCGCTCGTTGAAAACTTCCATTCTATCATCTGAGTCTTAGCAAGACGAGACTGGCAGTTTTTCGCGCTGATCTTTTTATTGTCGGAAACGTACTTACGACACAGTCTTTGATGGCTCGAGGAGCACGTTGATTTGCAGTTTCGCTGTCACTCGCAGGGGGATGCCTGTCGTCTGAAAGGATCGATTCAAAGGAGATTTGACACGACGAGAAATTATGAGTCTAGTTTCAAGAAACTTATGCCAAATTAATTGAAAAATAAGAAAATAATGAAATAATCGTCTCGTGAGATAAAGTCTCACGTGAGGCACGATAATTTTGTCTCGTCGTGGGATTTGCACCTTAAGAGAAATTCTCTCTGAGATTGTGCGTTTACCGGCTCTAGAGTGATGGAGAAGTCGTGCTCGTCATCGGGGCTCAGCCCTATGACCTGGTCCCGGAGATTAGGGTCCGCTCTGTTGAAGTGTGGCAAGCTGGCGAAGACTGGTGCACCGTAGCGGCAGGCGCTCACGTTCATTAGCCCAACCGGGGTGCATTTCCCGTTGCAGAAGCAATTACCTACGTTGACGATGTCTGGATCCTCTTCCGGTGGGTCGGTCACCTCCGACGAGTGCTCGGCCTCGAAAAAGTCCTCGGTGGTGGTGGTCTGCTCGAAATATTTCGCCTGCTCGTGAGGGTATCGCCTCCGCGTGTTGTTCCCCAGTGTCTTCTCGCTCAGCACGTACTGATAACCCTCCAGGCCCATGTGGTCAATCGTTCTAGCGTACTCGTAAGTTAATGGCCTGCGGTAGGAACCAATACGATCGATATGAAAGAAGCGTGGTCGTATCTTTCGGCTGTGTGAAAATCGCATCGCGTTGCAGCGAATGGAATCGCGAAGGGATCGGTCGATCCTGAATGCCGTGGTTCGTTAGACAGTGAACGTTCGTAGACTTATTGGCTCCACCTACGGCGGGGCTGTCGATAAACGGGATTACCGGACGATCCAATTTACGTGTCTCGAAGGTTAATAGGGGGAATCTTGGGAATTAAGATTGACCAGGGTTCAGCGGCGCTTAATTAGTGCACGCGGACGAAATTAATTAGCGATTCTACGATGGGTCACGCGTTTCCCTTTGACTATTCAGGCCTACTGACCTGCACAGGTCACCGCTGAACAACGTGATCTCGTCCTTGTGCCTGTACGGCGGCCAGAATTCGCCCGCGCTACCTTCCACCACGTTGCACGGGCTCTTGAAGTACCTGGTGGTGTCCTTGTGATTCCATTTCTTGAGTACCCCGAATTGACTGATATCCTGCGCACCTGTGTCCATGTTGAAGTGGCCGTCGAACATCGTAGTGCCGTTCCTCTGTGAAACAGAAAGCGATAGATAATAGGCATCCGACGAAGGGCTGAAAGTCTTCGATAAAGATTAACGAATGATTAAAGAATGCAGGTGTCCGATAACGGGACACCAGATAACAGCGGATTTCAGAGCACCGTGAATTTATCACAAGGAAATGGGGGAGGGAGATAGGCCGACCGTTGGATATACAAAGTATTGGTTGGCTGTAAATGTTGCACGCGTGACGTAAGAAATTAATACATAATGTGCCTCCCATTGCTTTTCATTCGTCATTTAGCGACCTACACGTGACCTGTTCTATTCAGTACCAATTTAAGTCTCGCTACGAATAATTTGTCGTCCACTGCAATGCCGTTGCTACAACAGCGCAAATCGCATCTTCGACCTTCTGCGCGCCCTCGACACAATTAAATAAACAATTTCAGACGGTTCCGCCGTGGGATAAGTCGTCGAACGGTGGAACTGTCTTCGGGGGATGCCGACCGCTTAACTCCGCCAATGATTTCGGCGATATCGAGCTAGCGATGCATCACCTACCATGTAAAACCAGCCGAACTTGTCGAAGGGTGGTATTTCCTCTCCCATGGCCGCCATTCTACCGAGATTGATCAGGGAGTCCTCGTAGCCAGAGAACAGCAGCTCGTCGACCGTCTTCGTCACGTGTATTTCCGAAGACGAGAGCATAAACGATAAAGTGTTTTGCAGCACGTCGACCCAGTACCGCGTCTTGTGCTTCGCGGACTGAAACGATAACGGTGATAAACGATAACTTGATTTCGGGGAAGTAGCTAGCGAATGGAATAACTAGCTGGAGATTCACTCACTATCGCGACGGTGTTTAATTGCGTGATCTGGTCGCTTAGGGAGCCGTTCGTTAGCTCCGGCACGAAGTACCACCACCGCCGATGCATGTAACTGACGGTGTGGTTCTCAGGATGAAACTTGACGTTCGCTTTTTGCCTGATTTCCCTGCAATTCAAATTTACGGCCGTGAATCGTGGACAACCGGAGATCGCAACAACTGCTCCGAGATTTTATAGGCACCTTCCACGGTCGCGTTAAAAAAACCACAAATTTATACCGTAAGGATAGCGTGGTCAGTAGTTTTCTGAATAATGCGCTCGCATTAATTCTGACGCAGCGCGACTTTTTACGTCGAACCGAGGTCAGCAGTGTTTATTAATGATCAATTAAGGTGTTCGCGATATATGTGGTGTAACATGCCTTGTGAACGATGGAAAACGATAGGAAAAAAGATGTATTGCGTGCGGAATAGTCCAATTCCGCAGGCTGTTCTTTTAACATGGAAGTCGAAATCGTCTTTTCGCCGCTCGTAACGTTATTTGCTCTGCCACGTGTGGGATGCAGCTGCTTAAACGGAATGTGTCATTACGCGCATGCACTTTGACGGAAATCGGCCGAGAAAATGACGAGTAATTACGCGACGCGAACCTAGCAGCGTGCAACGAAGAAGGTTGTTGTTCGAAATGAATTACCCATGGCGCTCAATTAGGCGCCAAACGCGTGATTAAAGCGCCGTGATTCGATGCTTTAGCCTACATATCTGTACGTGCCTCGCTGATTAGATTTGACGCGACAATTGCTCACCGCTAAGTGTACGGATGCACCTCGTGTCTAACAGTTCCCTCATTGTTACCAGCGCAATCTTCTTTTTGTTGTGTAACCGTCTCGGGCTGAAAGGGGAGACGAGGCGACGCCGCGTAAGGGAAGAAATAGAGCGCGAGGGCAGGAGGTAGGGATGAAAGAAGCATCTTCTAGGGGGGCAAAGTACTATTTTGGGCGCGGGCACGCGAATCACCGTGGCCTCGTTGCCTTCGACGCGAACGAGAAGAGAGGGCGAAGGAGTCGAAGAGGGAGAAAAGGCCATCCGCGAAACAAGAGAATTCAAACAACCTGTTTCTCCTTCCTAAATATAGAACCTTTTCCCCCAAGTATGGGCGCGTATGCATTCCAAAGAATTGAAGGTGAACCACGATGCACCGTGAGAAAATTGGTATTCCCCTGCAGGTGGGTTTCCAAATCGTGGTGACGGGAACCGCGAGTGACTCGAGGACACCGACGGTTGTATGCGTTCAGTCGGAGACAGGTTCCCAGCCAAGGGGAAAGTAGTTAATTAAGCAATTATAATACATTATGCAACGTTTAGAACCACCTACGCCTCGGAGCTGTTGGTTGACCGCGGGACGTTGTATCGTTCATTAAGATGTCAATATCGCGAGGTTAACTATGCCTTTCTTATCGTGATTAGGTGATCTATTAGAACGCCCTCGTGGAAGGATCGGTCGGTTTCGTCCCGCGTCCCCGGTGACCATGCATCGCCTTCTTATTCGCGTTCGATGCGCGCGGAATCTCGGCTGGATGGCAGCTCTGGTTTTTGCGGTTCGTATCGAGGGATATCGTAATCGCGAAATACACCGGATCGGCATAGAGCACCAGCTGTTACGCAAGGGTTTCCGCTTCGACCGCAACAAGCGTTCTTTTTTTTTTTCACCGATGAGTCCTCGATTTCCGTAACACAGTCCGGACACGTGCAAGGCTGATATCTAATTGTTAGCGATCACTGTGTTTCGCTCGCCAACGCCATGAAACCATCATTGCACCGCAACCGAGGCCTTGCCGCGATCACGTCTACGCGCGCTGCCTCAAGTTCAAGTTTGTCGGCGTTTCCCATCTTGCGCGCCGCTTGCGATCAACCGGGTGGTAAACGCTGCTGACTCCGATCCCTCGGCTCTCGACAGTAGGTTATCTCGAAAGAAACTTACGTACCGGAACACGTATGGGCCAAGCTCTTCGAGAATCGGCTTTTTCCCACGGACCGTCAACTCCCGCGGGTTCGTCCAGTTGAAGAAACGGATCTTCATGTACATCGGCGGCAAACTGCTCGTGTCGTTCCACACTTCGAACGCCTTCGACGTCGGCGCTAACGGCATTTCCTGGGCGTGAAACATGCGTTTTTGATATGCTACTGCACCGGATAGATGTTAATGAGTGGATAGAAATCATCAGAGGCGGCCCGATTTTCGCTGAATCGTTATCGACGGCGATGCGACGAGTGATCGAGGATGAAGTTGGGCTGCAGTCGCAGAAATTAAAGACACGTCGCGCCGAAGCTAAACGATGCCGCGCACGTTCCTTCGCGACGAGAAATCGTTCGCCCAGCGCAACTACAAAGAGATACGTCGATTAATTGAACAATCAGCCACTTTTCCAATCGCGCTGGGAACAACGGCGAGACACAGGCGAGAGCCCGCCGTACGCGGGCCTCGTTTCGTCCATGTCGCGACGGAGACAACGACTTCTCGGTATTCCCCGGGCGGCTAATCTTGCTTTGCTTTTCCTCGTCTCACGGTCCTCCGCGGCGGAAGTTGTCGAGGATTCGCGCGCCTCTATCTCAGCCGACCGAGCGTTGGATTTTTTTAAAAAACACGATAGACGAGAGAGCCGCGAGATAACCCAGGACCTCGAGGCTATCCAGCCAAGCCCCGATGCAAAAAATAAAGAGTCGCGACTGTGTTTATACGACTCCGTTGGAAATAAAGAAGGCCGCGCGTTCACGGACGTGAAATTATAAAGTCGTCGAGGAGCCAGCGCGCGTCGGAGAATTCTAACTGACATCGTTTACCCGCGACAGCCATGGCCCGTTCTTATCGGGGCGACGTAAAATCTCTCGCGTCCAGTCGGAAGAAGGAGTCTAGTCGAGTCGTCGAATTAGCCGAACGTCGATGGAAAGAAGATGAAGTGTGTACACCGAGGCATTGTTGCTTTTCGTCTCTTTGAGACGCAAGATTGCTGCGCAACGGTCACGTAAGAAGTAGGTGGATACCTGCCACGAGCGCAGGCTCGTGGAGAAGACGTTAACCCGCTTACCTTTTGGAGAAAGTGGTGGAAGAGCGCCGGCCAGAAAAAGTAGAGACACGCGCCAACGACGATCAGCAGCAGACCAAGGAGCCCAAGGCCGATGAATTTGTTGGTCCAAGGCCTCATAGTGACGGGATCTTGTGTACGCGTGTCGCTGCTCGCCTTCACAGCATGTGTGGCTTGCGCGCAAGTGGCTCGGTGCCGTCACCGATCAGACCAGTCACCCTGCCGCGTTTTCGGCCGGTATGCTTCACGCCGAGCAGCCTGAAGAGACAGATAAACCGTATCTAATCGACTGGTCGTATAGTCGCACAGCCGTAGGTCTACGTTCCCGCCCCGCGGACCGTCTTTTGCCGCGCGTCACGTGCTTTTCAGCGCCTGAACGCTGACACGCGCTTCCCAGTCGAGCCACGGAAGTGACAGTTTTGCCACTTTGCCCTACCAGCAGATTGCGAGAGAACGGGACTGATCACTTGGACGTAAGGATCCAGAGCGAGATCCGTCGCGTTGACCCGAGTGGCCCATTTCGGAGCTCAGATTTTTCTAGTCCACAGCACGCTTCGACTCTCCCGCAAATCTATAGCCTATCGACACGATTCTATTAGTCTATTAAAGAGGTGGAAACAAAGGCGGCTTGGATCGATGGAACGCGAATGGAGAAGTTTGCTTATTGTGCGTTTTAATAGAAAGCTGTGTACTTCTTTTTATTCAGTTTATTTGCTCGGTTTTCCTATGCGGTATTGCACGCACGGGGACATATTTTCGGCTTTCCTTCTCGAGATTGCTCGACGACGATCGAGGTCCTTTTGAGTGAATGAAAGGGTCGAGTAGAAGGTGAGTTCGGGAAAGCAAAGTTTTATACAGTAGAGCGTCGATTATCCGAAATGCTTGGGACCGAGGTGGTTCGGAGCTCCGAATTGTTCGGATAATCGAACAGTTCGGAGAATGAAGCATGCATGTATTTACTCAGTTTGTAACTATAGGAATTACACCTATAATTACGTATTAAATACAGGTGTACTTCTGCTGTAATATGAAATGTAATGTATATTACGCAAAAGTGAATCAATAAAAATCGTACCGTTACACTGATTCCAAGAAGTGGTGGGGATAGCGATGATGCAGCACTGGTTCGATTAATCGAGGTTCGGATAATTGACGCTCTACTGTAGTATGATTTATTACAGAAGTTAAAAAGAAGAGAGGTTAAAAAAGCCCGAGGAACAGATCGGACAGGTTTTCGATCCTCTGGAATTCGTTACTTTATGGGACAGTCGGCCTTGCCGAAACGGCGATTTCTCCGTAACGAGCGCACAACTTAATCCATTTTTCGCTTCCCACCGTGCAATCGAGTCGATCGGATGCTAATCCATGGTTAACGATTTTACGTAACCGAGGCTGCAGTATCGAACGTTCAGTGACGGGGTAATAGTGCGCAGTATGTCCATAGCGACTAGAGAAACAAAGTATGCAGGTAATACATTGAAATTCACGAAGGTGTTAAACACGCTGTGTCATCGTAATAACACTACTCCACTGCTCGCCGTGTTCGTTGGTGCAGTCCGCGCGTAAAAGTACCGACTGTTCCCGAAATTGATTATCGAGTAGCGATTTATGGCCTGACGAGGCCCGTCGCATTCCCCTTAAAGGGGTCTCCGAAAGGCCAAGCAATTATTCTCGAATTAACGTGGATATTAAGTCAAGGAGAACTCCCAGACCCCCGAGATTTTGCGAAAGAGAAACCACCAATTATCGGTATCGCATTGCAACAGCGTCGCCAGAATTTGACCAGCTTGAAATTACGCATCGAGCGAAATCAACAGTCGCGCAGCTGTGATACGCGCGATGGCGGAATACTGACTCGATTACTCATTCGTGAATAATTATTGTTGTTGCGTGACGACCGTGGTGACGTTTCGCTGAATTAGTTTATAAAAGATCATCAGACTCAACTGGTTCCGCGCGGGAAAAAACAATGTTCTTCGGTAATTATTTTTCCAAGTGTTTTTCTGAAACTCCCGCGTACAAATCAAGTCAGCTAATTGGAATTTACAGCGCGCCATTACGATCTGATTCGCCGGGAGGCCATGAACCGCGTACTCGCATAAATTCTTTTTCTTGCGTATCGCGGCGCTCCGCCTGTATTTTTTGGTCGTCGAAAACGGCAGCTCCATTCATGACGATGCTCGCTTATCGCAATTGCAATGAACTCTATCCCGTGGACGATCCTCCGGCCGGTTGCGCGCATTTAAGGGTGTCAGGTCAGTGAGAGAAAAGACGCGGACTTCATCTCGTAGGTCGAGTTTATCGCGCGTTCCTATTTTCAAGCCTTGAAACCTTATGCACTTGAGTCTGGGGAAGTCGTACGATGATAATTTTCTTTGGGCGGGATTGCCGGCGAGCGATTTATCAGGGGGCACTTCGATCGCGAAAACTGACCGATTCGTTACGACTCGACGGGAGCCTATTCCCCGATGCTGGAAAGTTTTCGACGAGCACGAGGAGACGCGGAGGCGTTTAAACGTAAATAGAGAGCAGATATCGCGCGAGACTGTACGCTTTGTCGCCGCCGCGTATCCGCTCGTCTTGCAACCGTTGTCGCATTGGTGTACGAGCATCAGTAATGGGAGGTCACTTATCGGTTCACCGTCGCGCTGTTGCCTGCACCACCGCGTTCCACCGACAGAAGACGCTAACAAGTGTGTTGTTCCTATCGCAAAGGAACTATCTTAGAAACGCTCTGCTAATGGATCACCCTTTATCTTTCCTCCTTCGTGCTCTGATATCCCTCGATAAAGATTAAAGATTAGAGAATCCCTTCCCACGCGGCAGGCTGTCAAGGGACCGAAACGCATCGATAAGGCCATCGAACTTTGCTCGTCTATATATCCAGTTTTTCGTTTTCACCGTCGCTGTGGAATCGAGCAATGGTAAATGCTTGCCACTTCGGCAAATAGTTTCCTTTGGTGATAAGCGGTCGCAGACTAATAGGACGCGCCGTATCATATCGCCTCGTTTCGCTAGCGTTCTTTCTATTTCTGTTGCGTGTAATCGCTCTCGATCGCGTGTGCGTGAAAAGCATAGTCGAGTCTCAATGAAACTATTCTAAAAAGTGACAAAGGAGGACCTCTGACACTGTGTTTTATTCAGAAAGATGAGTAATCGGTGGGTAAAGTCAACGCGCGGCAGAACGTGGTTCCACTTACTTTTCCGAGCGGGTCCGGCGCAGTTGCTCGCCTTCGCCACCGAGGGCCAAGCAGCTGCCCTCTTCAGTGATGGGAACGTCGATACGAGCGATCAGCAGCGAGTTGAAGAAGATCGTTAGCAAAGCTCAGTCACCTCGAAGCTCGCGTGCGACGCTCTATACGGCGCGGCTGTTACTGCCGCGTCCGATGAATCAACAGGCTGCATCTAATGTGTCTATTGGCCGCTTCCCCTCCACCCAGGGAGACTTTTCCCTCCTTCGGTCGTCTCCTCGGGACCTTCGTCACCCCACCTTACCCCATCGACACCTCCTGAAGAAGCTTCTCCCCCGCGAAAGGCGCGAACGTCGCGGCGAGGGGCAGACTCTTGCACAAGCTCCGAACACCATCCCGCGGAGCGTGCTCCCTCTTATCCCTGCACCGACAATCACATTTCACCGATCCAGCCGTCATTTGGCTTCGCTCCAAATACCGCTCTCAAAACACACGCGCCGCGACTCGCCGCGCGGCAGATGGCGGTTTCGTCGAGAAATTACGCCGCGACACGTGCTCGCGTTATCGCCGCACGTGTCACGCGCCCACGGCCTCAAGCGAGCCGTTCTTGATAAGAGGGAGGATTCGAACGAATCGCGGGGAACGTTGGACGCTGACCTCGAAAGCGAAGCGGACCTGCCGCCCGCTAGGAAAACAGAATCGAGCTCTCGAAATAATGCTCTCGTCCCACCCGTTGACCATGGCACGCGTTTCCCTCAGCCACGTCGGCGGTGATTTTTGGTGCCGGCGTTTGAGTGGCCCCGCGCGGCGCGAAGACGTCCTTCGTTCGTTTCGCGAGCATGCGGACGCGTGGGTCAACAACGGCGCACTTAGGCGACGCGGCGAAAAAACAACTGCCAGTGAAGAAATCCAAACGGCCCAGCTGGCCTGCTCGGTCGAACTCGGTTTCGCGTGTTACGCAACGTCTGGCTTATCGCCGGGCGGCGGGGACGACAGAATCGTGATCAGGATTTAATTAACGGGTCGTAGTGCGATCGATTCCGATGCTTCTTCCTTCCTCGCCACTGATACCGACGTAGGTGGGGATTATCACATTTGTGCAACGCTCGCGGGTTGTTCATCGACGATTACGCAACGCCTCGAGAAGAACGAGATCGCTCAAGCTCCTCCGTTCACTGGGAAAACGAAATCACGGCCAGCCAGTTTAACTGCACCCCGCAGGTGGCCCCAAATATGAAACGCGCCTCGGTGAAATGCGCATGAGCTCGCCTGACCACCCTTTCTCTCGGCATAATCTACTCTCGTGCGCGGGCAGAATTATCACTCGTGTCGGGAATTCACCGGCGCCGTGGGCCATCGGGGCCGAGGCACAAGTGCATAGGGCGAGACGCGGTCGGAAACTACGGATAAGCCTGTCAGAGGAGAGAAAGGGGCTAGCTTCGCGACAGGTAGCAAGCCTCGCAAGTGCACCGCCAGCATTGCTACCCCTCCCCCCCCCCCCAACCCTCCCTTGCCGCTTCATCTATGTAGTTCAAAGCCGTTGATCTCTTCATTGCCAAGCGGAATCGTCTGCATCGTTCGCTAGTGGCCGCCAGGACGCGGCTTCTGTCTGTTAATTGACCCGGCAATTCCGTTCCGACGAACTCTGACCGACCCTTGAGCGTTTATCCGCTCTCTGTTAGCTCTCGAACACGCGGTTCGCGCGAATGCCCTCTTTCACCCTCCCTATGCGCACCAACAAGTGAGCCAGACGAAGGGTACCGTGCTACATCTGCCCGTTCGGCGAGCAAATAAAGCAGCCTGGCTGAGTAATCGTCCGATGGCGCGTTATTTTGGTGGGCATGTTTATTAGATCGTCGTCGAATGATAAGCTGCATTGTTCGACCGATCTCGGCGTACAGATCTACGTGCGCAGCGATCACTTGTTTCAACGGTCGAGTAGTGGCGACGGTAGAGATAGGGACTTTTAATTTTGCACTTTGATCGGCCAGCTAGGCTGCTTGTTTGATATAGATAAGTCTGAGAGAGCCTCAACTGTTCAAACTCACCGGTGTCGCGAGAAGCTCACCGTATCGGGAGCTTAGAAAGCGGACGTCGATTCGGAAGAGAAAACTTTCTTGTCGAATGTAGGAGTGGTCGAGATTTCGATATCCCGGAAATTCTACTCACAGGTAGTTAGTAATCAGTGATGAGCAACCCGCGGTCCGTATTTGTTTCAATCGCAAGTATATATTCTATGTCAGAAGTAACAAATTCACCCTATAAATTAAAATTCTTCGATCAGTATATTTAAGTATTTAATATCGCGGCCCGCGTAGAGTATTAGGTTTCCACTTCGGGCCAATGGTTGCTCATCACTGAGTTAGTTAGTTCGTTGGTAGTCTACTTTCGAAACTCTGCTGAAAAGCATCGTTAAATCATGTTAGATTATTCTAAGCGATTATCCATGCCGTAATTACACCTGGATTTGCCATATGGCGTTTATCAGATATACCTGAGATCGCTATTCAATGATAGCGATCAACCTTGTGATATCTTCGACGATGTTAGTACCGTTTCTATCCTCGATATCTCCATACCGCTGGCTGCTGAAATGACGCGTCTTTTGCTGTTTACCAAACCACAGAGTATCGCGTAGCCGCTTACGAAGCCTGTGAAAGTCCTGTAATTGTAAGAACATCCCTTGTTCCGTGATCCTAGCCTCGTACGAACGAAACGTGCGACAACCGCAAGCCAATTAACGGGCGTGTCTAAACAATTTGTCGCGGCGGCGGAGTCTCGGGTCGCGCGTTACGCTCCAATGCACTCTGTAGGTCTGGATTTCCATCGGGAAGCTTCCGAAAAGTGGTGCAGGTGAGGGAGGGAGGTGGTCGAATGCTCTGCAGTTCTTACAAGTGTTGCGTAACAAGTGGCCAACATTGGGGGAGGCGTGGCGCGTACTAGATAATCGACACAATTTATTTACAATAGAAAAACGTATAGGATGTGTACATATAGTTCTATCCGAGTTAGAATCCCAGCCTTCGAGACGCGTCGCGCGTTCTCCGCGCTGATCAATTCGCGCGTCCCTCGCAGCTCGGTACCCGGGAGTAATGATCAAATGCCAGAACTAATCCTTAATAAACGTGCACTTATCTAATAAAGCTTTTAAACGGTACATAATGTAACGATGCAATGCAAGAACACTCGTAGTAACTTATATGTACGTAAACGCAGTAAATTAAACACCGTCCCAGATACATAATCAACGACTTTGTTGCTACCGTTCGGTTCCCTCTCTCTCTCTCTCTCTCTGTCCCTCCCTCTTCTATCCCCACCTGACTACCTCTACACGATCGACGTCGTAATATATTACATACTTAGTAGTAACGATTATAAGTTCGCGCGGAGTCGCGGCGAACGGTTGCGAGGCAACGAGAAATGCGATTCGGAAGATCGCGCGGCTCGCGGCTCCGCGAGGAGGCGACGCGCGATCCTCTCGGGGAAACGAGACTCGTGCTCTATCAGCTATCGGTACCGCTACTTTAGGGAAGTCGGGGTCTGTGGCTGACCGTACCGATGTGTACGATATAAATATGCGTGCTCGCTGCTAACGGTCTCGCGACACGTGCGAAAGATCGGTCCGCGGGAGCTTCCTCTACTTCTCGTTCGGAGACTGGCAGAAGCGCTTCCTCGCCCACCATATCGCGGCCAGAGCCGCTGCCAGGAAGCCGATTCCGGCCACGATCCCCATGGAAATAGCTCTGTTCCTGCGGTAGGCCGGTACCTCGAGGCTGACTCGCTCGCTGGTCGCCACGTCGTCCGAAATCGACATGGCGGCCACCTCGAACGTGTAGTAACTCTCCTCCTCCAACGTTTTCACTGTAACAGCGTGGGGAAAATATGTTCGTGAATCGCGGGGAAGCAGAGATGGGCAAATTTTTTATATAAATACAAATTTCGAGTGAAGAATAGAAGTTAAAAAAAATTATTCGCCACTCATCGAATGAAGTTGAAGGTAAAGTTAAAGTTAAAGTTAAAGTTGAAAAATTTAAAAAAATGAGCTTTATTCGTCAAATAAAAAAAAAATTATCTTTATTCGTCAAATAATCTGAAGTGAAAGTAACTTTTATTTCATCCGTCATTTAAATAATTCTTTATATAGTAAATGCCCAACTCTGCGGGGAAATTATTCCTAAGGTAGTGGAGTTACCTAAGTAGTAAGTGTCGGTCGTTTCCGCTCTTCCATACAGTCGCTCGGACGGTCCTCGGAACCACCTCACCACGTACAGTCTGACCTGTTCCTTCCCGTAGTCAGGATGCTCCCAGGTGACTAAATATCCCTCGACGGTGGCTTGCACCCTGACGTTCAGTGGCGGTCCCATTCTCTCATCTGTCGAACGAAAACACTTGTTACATCGATCAGAAAGTATGTACGCGAGAATTGATAATCGTATTGTTGCTACCTGGAGGACTGCGGTACTCTGAGGCCGAGTTCTCGTCGATCAGATCTGAAATTCGTTGCGTCAGTATCATTTTGAAGCTCGTAGCTTTCAGAAAGTACATAATCGTATGATACGGGACGGAACGTACGAGGCTGAGTGAATATTCGCAACGTTTTACTAAACATCCCGTCGCCGTGCTTGTCCTGGCTCAGCACCATGAACTCGTACTCTCGCCCCGGGTTCAGATTATTCACGGTCGCCTCGGTGATCTTCCTGGACACGATCTTCATGGTCCTCCATTCGGTGTTGTCGGTTGCTCTGTACCTAATCGCAAGTAGAAATCGTTACTTGCCGGCTTAATTATAACAGAGAAGCATCACGGTAGATCGTTGGGGAAGTTAGGTAATCTACCAGACGGAATAATCCATCTTTGGCCTCACGTATCCCGGCACCCACGTTAACGTCACGGCATTATTGCTACTGTTGGCGCTCAGATTGTACGGCGCTCTTGGAGGAACGTTGAGGACCATTAATTCCGTGTCGGCAACCACCGTCGCGGCTTCGTTACTGGCTGCGCACTGATACAACCCTCTGTCCTGCTCCTGAATTCTGTCGATCGTCAAGTTACCACCTATCAAGATGGCCCTGTCAGGCGGCACCGGCGAGCCGTCCTTTTAAAGCAACGTGGGATACCATTAGTAGACGGAAACAAGGATATTTATCGATGGTCCCGCGGCAGATTCTTCGTGGCTCACCTTGTACCAGACGATCGCCGATCGATGGGATTGATCACCGTCCCTGGCGTCGCAGGGGATCTCCAAGCTCTCGCCCAGTTTCCTTATGTACAGATGCTGGGGCTTCACCGTGAACAGTGGTGGCCTCTGCACGACCTGTCGATAAATGTTGGCCAATTAGGATCGAACGCGAGATGCACGGTGGATGCTGGCGTATTAAACGGTCACAGAGCTTCTGAAAGTTTACAAGTGGAAAATAAAGGAGCGGTTAACACTCGTCTGCGACCGGTCAATGGTCTTAACGACTATCGTCTTGTTCTTTGTAGCGTGGTTTTCGGCGCAGTGAACTCGGATTCCTTCCTTTTTTTCCTCCCCTCGTTGGTGGACGAATTGGAAGCTTAAGCGGACAGTAGACCCAGCTCGAAGGAGCAAATACTCGCCACTGTGATGGCTGGGCTGGGCCCCTCGGTGCCCAGCACGTTGTAAGGGGTGCAGGTGTAGCTCCCAGAATGAGTTTCGTCCACTTTGCTGAAGTACAGCGAACCGTTCCTCCTGTAGAACACGCCCTGGACGTTGTAAGGGTCGAAGAGAAATCCATCCTTCTCCCAACGCAGGTTCGTCAGGGGTGGATTCGCCCTGAAGTGGCAGTCGAGCAGGGCCGGCTTCCCGTACGGCAGGTAGACTTCCCGGGGAGCGTAGATAACCTTCGCCTTGTCTGGAACGCAGAACCATTCCTCTTTAAATCGAACAGCGACGGGGAGATAGAACGATAGCCTGGTGGGTGGAACGCGAGCCAAGTTGCCTCTGACGATTCTGATTACTCTGCCATTATCGTCAGTTGTCTTCGTTGGTAATTCCCATTATCGTGCTCGCGCGATTATTTCATTTCCTGGGCGAAAGTGTGCGATCATGGCCCCGCACGCTATTCCACCCTCCGGCACAACTGGCAGGGACATTCTTGCACGCGCATGTGTGCGGATTAAAATCCTTCTACTTACACTGGACGTTGAGGAAGGCAGAGGCGCTCTGTTGGTCCCCATTCTCACCGGTCACCACGCAGCTGTACTCCCCCAGGTCCCCCATGGCGGCCGAGTTGAGAGTCAACGTTCCATCCTCCCCGATGGACGCTCTCCTCTTGAGATCCTGCCGCGAAACGCATGTATCTCTAAGCCTAAGCGCCTGAGCGATCGAGAGGTCTGAAAGTTGCCACTTCGGTTACCTCGATTTCTGTGATTTCTACGCCCTCGCGGAACCAGCTCACCACTGACTTCTCTCCTTTGGCCACGCAATCAAAGCTAACCGATTCACCCTCCATCGCGGTCCTGTTCACGGGCGGGACCGCCAGCAAATTCTCGCCTGGAACAGACGTCGGGAACGGCGACGCACCTGCGTTGAACGATTTAACGAGTCTGCCCAGTGTCAGGTTAGTAAGCGTCAGCGGGATTACAGTTTGGTTCTTTTACGATCGATTTAGTGGCCCGGCGATAGCAGGATTAATCACTCGGTATCTTTAATACGGTTTAGTCGTGAGCAACATTGCAGCGCGTTAATCGCGCGAGGCGCATCGAGCGCGCCGGTTAATCGACGCGCCGTTTTGCTTGAGCGAGCTGTGCACAAAACGCAAGTGTTATTTCGAATCGGTGCGTGACAGAGGCATTATGTACCGAGTCGGTGACGAACGATTGGTATCGCGTCTTTTTTCACGGGGCCCGTTGGTTGTTCAGATGTTCCAGGAAGGGGCGCGCCTGTTTTGTTTAGAATCGTCGGGCGATCATTGTTCAACGATCTCGAGCAGGCTTGCGCTATACCAGGGGGTCATTATATTTACGATTGATATCCCCCACGGTCAATTGCGTCGTCAGTCGTCCCCACGGTGACTCAATTCCCCATTACCGTTTAACAGAATTCTACCGGCAAAAACCAGAATTCCGTCTGGGTTAACGAGTGATTCATCGACTCTGATCTCGCGCCATAAAGAGGGTCGGCTCGTAGAACGAGACTCGGAAACTCTAGCTGTGCCATGCTCGGTGGGGTTTACAAAGTGGATCATTCTCAGTGGGCTTTAGATCGATTAAAAAGTATGTGTATGCGACGGAACGTCTAAACTATGTCTTGTACGCTTACTTCCTCCTCGCCGAAAGTCTGGCAAGACTTTCACGGGCATAAGCCTCTGCTTCGTCCAGCGTTAGTGTCCGCAGACCAGCGTGACCCAATTCCGTGCTCAGGGTTAGTCACTTGCCACTTAACTACGTTAATTCCCTTCGCCACTTGCTGTTATCGAATTAGCCGATTAAAAGGACACGAGAAAGTGAGCGACCTTACCATCTATAGCGAGGTGGAACCAGGTTCCATTGTTCCTGGAATTCGGAGTCCTGTTCGGGAAGATGACCCTGCACTCGTACCATCCTTGGTCGCTCTCGCGGATGTTGGTGAGATTGATGCTGCCCTGGCCGTACGACCGGCCGTTGGCGTCTTCCAAAAGGTGGACGCGGCCCTCGAAGCCCAGGCCGACCGAGGGTTCTCCATTATACCACGAGAAGATCGTTCGACCCTGGAACAAACCGATGGGGCCCGACGGTCAACTCGTGTTCCGGTATCAGAGGATGATTCGCACCAGTGACGCGTCGCTAACAGGTTCATCCTCTTCCACTTGCATGGACGAGTGGTGACGGTTCTCCGTAAAACGTAACGTTGGACCGCCCACCCGCCCATTGGCGGAAGGGTCGATTCGTCTCCCCCTGGGCCCGCGTCTCTGTCTACTTGGAGAATTACAGAACATTGTCCAGCTAATTTATCGATCCAACTTGATTTCTGGTATCCGATTACCTTCGCGAGGCCGACCGATGTAGACAACCGATCTCATAATCGTCGCGTCACCGCGGGAACGTCTGACGGGGAGCAGGGAGGGACTGTGACACGGCGGAGGCCTGGGGTTAGTGGGATCTGGGCCCCAACTTTTCTCTCTTTCTTGAGGGAGAGAAGACCGCAGGCGCGATTCGACGCGCGAGTCCACCGATGGAAATGAAAAACGCCAGAGCCCCGGGAGCCCTCGCAGTCGGAACGGGGCTGGCGAAAAGGCCGCTAATCGTCCCTAATCGTCTGACAATGCGTTAGCAGTGACCCACTGGTTGGACCCCTCGTGTCGCGGACTCGCCGTGACTAGATATAATGCAGCCTTGCGTCCCGTACTTCAATTACCACCGTTCCACAGACAGAGAGGGAACGGCCACCTGTTTTGCATACGCATCAGGGACCAATCAGGTTAAGTTCCACTTGATTTTATGCGGTAGCCATGCGCGACGCTCAATCTGTTTCCGGCGTGCGGCTGCACGCGCGTCCAATGCAACATCCGCGAAAGAACGTCGCCTCCTCCAACCGAACCGGAAATCAACGCGATGCACCGACGTCCTTTTAGCGCTCAG
This sequence comes from Andrena hattorfiana, assembly GCA_944738655.2. Taxonomy (NCBI): domain Eukaryota; kingdom Metazoa; phylum Arthropoda; class Insecta; order Hymenoptera; family Andrenidae; genus Andrena; species Andrena hattorfiana. The sequence goes on from OX122894.2 coordinate 3,009,762, forward strand.
GCCTCGACTGGCGACTGACCGCGGTGGACGCCGATCTGTTTGTTGCTCCTTGACGGACGTTACGTCGTGCTCGACGGTCGAAGAATCCAAGAAGAGGATTTTATACGGACCAGGAAACGGAAGAGCGATCTAAGCAGGCTCGAACGTTCCTCCCTCCATGCTTCGTCGAAGTGGAAGTGGAAGAACATGGGTTTCTCACGAGGAATTTGGAAAAAGCTCTTCTGTCGAGGCTGACGGGATAGTCGACGGGAGTCGCGGCACGGAATTGCGCAATCGCAACCGCATTACTATCACGGCGACGCGCGACGCCTCGAAATCGAGACTTCAAGTCACGGAAATCAAGATCGACACGCGCTCGCTTCCCACGCGGATTGAATTAGATATACTCCCCGAAGAAATCGAATCACCTATTCTGCCTTGAGCGCGCACTTTTCTGCGCGGTTGAGCGTGGCTCCCGCTCCTGTTGCACCTCCTCGCTAGCCGCAAGGCGCAACCTCGAGCCTGGATTAGCCAAGCACCAAGCTTCGTTTAGCCAACTTAACGCTTTTTAATCGCCAATCAGTCATTCTGCGTGCACGTTTCTTTCCACCCCATCCGTTTCTCGATGATTACGTCGACAGCGATCAAACCCGCCCCTGCATTTCCTCTGCGAATCTTAATTAGTCAGTTCGTCGAAGAGCTTTTCCTTGAGGAAGCCGATCGATTTTCTTTGCGTAACAAAGTCGACGAAACGACACGGACGAGTCGACGTGTGATCTTGCTTATTAAACCGCAAATCGCGTCATCGCCGGGTAAAGTAACGCGCCCCGCGAGATTTGAGCGTCCCGCAGTAATATTATTTACCAACGCTGTTGCGTAACATACGACAAGCGGTCTTATCAATTTTCCAGGAGGAAAAGTGTGTTACGGACGGAACCCGAGAGAAGATCCTTAATCGACAATTTCGCCCGCATGTTTGGAGATGAATTTTGCTGCGCTTACATCACGGTTCCACTGGAGGATGTACGGGATCGGTGTCTCGTGCGGGAAGTCCAAATCGCAATTGAACACCGCGTACTCTCCCACCCCTGCGTTCAGATAATTCGGCTCCTTCTCCTCTTCCAGTATCAAGCTGTAGCTGGAAGCTGAAAAAGAAGAAAAACACACGAATTGCCAGCGGTGAAACCGGCGTTACCCACGAGAACGCGTCGCGACGGCGAAGGAAGGGAGAACGAGAGAAGGGAAGAAGGGAAGAAAGGAGCGGTGTAGTCGACGCAGTTGGCGATAACATCGCGTGATAACCCGTATAATAGATTCAGCTAAATTTCAGCGAATTGGTTAATTTTCCGCGGCATTACGCGCGACCGTGAAGCGAGTTGGAGCTGGACGGACGCAAAGTTCAATATCAACAACACCGGGGAACGCGGACAGGGGGGGGGGGTTGATTTAGGTTTTGACGGGACTCACCTTGGTAGCAGAGGCAGATCGCCAGGAGCTGATGAATCCACGCCGCGCTGAACATTTTCTCTCTGTTTATCCGATCTCGGTCGCGCGTATTCACCGATTACACCGTGGCTGTCTCGCGGAGAGAGCGCGAGCACGCGATGTCAGAGGCGAGTCACACCTCGCGACCGACGACGACAACGACGACGACGACGGCGAACGGAGCACGGCAGCAAAACACATCTGTCATCACCCACACTCATCAACCATCGGCCACCACCTGCGACAATTAATCGGCACGCGGACACTCTCGCGATCGGGGCTCTGCGTCGCGTCGATCAGCGCTGCCGCTGGCACATCCTCAGCTTCTCTCCTCGACCGTCTCTCTTCTCTCCACCCCCCTTCTTCGCGGCTCTCCCTGTGCGCTGCTCTTGAGACTCACCGCCGCCTCGACGCTACGCTCATCCTCCTCGATCGCTTCGCCGAGTGCCGCCGAGTCGCCGATCGGGTGCGCCCCCGATCTCCCTCGCAATCGAAAGGGGAGGTGTATCCTGTTGCAGCGCGCTCCTCGAGCGATCTGTCGACCAGCTGGATCGCCGCGGGGCACCGGCTGTTTTATCGAGAGCCGCGAAATCGAGCGACACGATCGGGTCAGGTGCAGATTGCTGCGGAGCTGGTCCACCGTGGAACGTTCTCTCACCGAGTGGTGCAGCGGTTGCGGTGATAACCAAGTAATCGCTCCGCCTCGCTCAATCCGAGCGGATACGACGCCGAACAGCAGCGGTAACGAGCGCAGCGACCGGGAAGGGGTAACGCCGGCGGACGGAGGGGGAGAGTTGCAGGGTACCAAACGATTCTATGTCGGTGGTGTACGGCGAATAAGTGCGCCCCTCTAGCGCCATTCCTGCGCTCCGACACAACTACACACCACGCACGACCCGTTCGGCCGAAATGCACACCAGCCGAAACGCAATCAGGCTACTTGTGGGAAAACGTGCTGGACGGGTGCGACTATTGGCGACTCGACGGCAGCGTGGAGCGGCTAAGTGGAGCTCGAAGGTTTGACAGGCGCCGTTGAACGTTCCGGTCCACACCGGTGCCTAATCAAGCGAAATTCTCAGATCGTCGGAGAGCAATTCAGCGGGAATCGTTGCTCGGCTCGTTGAAAGAAAGTTAGATGACCTCAGAGTCTGAAGCAGCGGCGCGATCCTGTGCCGCGCACTTATTGTCAGAATCGCCCCTCGTTCTTTCGTGGCGAACGGAAGAATTAGACACGCATTCAGCCGGCTGTCTGTGTCCTTTCAACGCCGCGCTTTCGTGGTCAAAGCTGATTCGAAGGAATTAAGGTAGCTCGAGTGGCGACTAAAGGTTCGCTAAACCCAGCCGCACATAGAAACGGCCGATCCGCTCGACAGATGCGAGGCCGCGCTCTCGAGTGGGCCTGAACTTAAAGGAGCTGCCCAACATTCGTCGATACAGTCGCAGTTGACGCGCCAATTTACTTTTATCGAATCCGTTTAGCGAACGATCCTCGGCCGAGGAACATCGTCGCGGGAACATCTCTTCGACATTGAGACGCAATAGGTGTGTTGTTGATTGCTCCAACGCTCTCTCCTCTTATTTATCCTCCCACCTAGCGTCGTAATTGCTCGCGGACCGCTCGTAACGAAGACGTGCACTTCCGCCCGTGGATATTTACCATCGTGCGACGTTCGTCGAGAATTTCCCGCCTGGACTCTTGGTCTCGCCGAGAGGCGTTGGAAAATGTCAGCTACTATTCGATTACCTACAGCGTAAAAACAGGAATCGAAGGACGGGGAAACGATGGATTAAACGAGCTTTTTCCTGTCGGGGGTGGGGCTTTATTGAATTTCGATCAGTTCGGCGCGCTGGAGCGAGGAAGACGACGACGACGGTGACGACGACGGCGACGACGAAACGGCACACCGGCGCGGCGGCGTAGCCGCGCGCCATTTGCGTGGGTGACCTCAGGTTACGTCACATCCGTCCCTTGCTGCATTAGCAGACTGCCCACAGCCTTGTCACGCTGTTGAGATAATGGATCCATTCGCATGGATCACGATCCAGGATTGGACGTGCCCGGGACACTGGAAATAAATGCGTGCATAATGATACCCGACCGTATTATTTCATCGACGAGCCATAGAAGGGAACGACTTGTTCCTGGTCCACCTGCCATGCGACCAATGAATCCTCGGGAATCAAAAACGCCACTCCGTCGCGTCTGGCTCGTCTGCCGTCTGTCACGTCCAAGGTAAAGTGCCTCCGTCGATCTCTCCCCCTGTCCTCCGTTCCGCGATACGTGCGAGCTCGTTTCCAAACTCTAAAAACTCCGGCTCGCCACTCAATTCCTAAGTAATCTCTGTAGATTAAGACTGCTGGAATCTCGCGTAGGAACGACCAAGAGCCCCGTTAATTTTCATACTCCGCTCGGTAATAGCTAGGCAAACGACATCAACCCTCCGCGCACAGGCGGCAAGTTATCGTGACAGAGAGTCGCTCCAGTTTTTCGCTTCGTATCGAGGGAAATCATGGAAATTGCGGTAATTGCCAGTAATCAGTGCCGTAGACTTGTTGCGCAAATGTCGCCCCTTCTTCTCGGGTTTAATGGCGGGTCGCGCGCTGCCTCCGTGAATTGCGAGCAGACCGAGATTCCGCGTTTCTCATCTCGGCCGACGAAAATATGCGCCGAGCGATTGGACGACGGCCTCGTTACGCCGAACTGGCAATGATCTTATTGCCTTGGCCAGCAATTCCGAAACCGCGGATTTCTGGAAGCCCCTCGCGCGATGTCTCTTAATCGCGTCTCCCGACGACAGAGCAGAAAATTCTTCGACACACATTTCTTACCTCTCGATCTGCGCTCGCGGGAATATTCGGTCGATCGACGCGAGTGGGCGGAGAACGTGCTCGGTGCAATGAAAATATCACGGGAGGCAGATTTCTAAAATAACGTTTGTATTTATTAATTTTGAACGATATAAACTATGGTATAGGTATATATTATATGCGATACCAACGTAATATATTATATTGATACACGATAATATAATATATTATACACTATATCGGTGTAGGTATATCTTTCCGTTTAAAAAGCCGAGCAATGATTTACTAAGAACGCAAATCGAACTTTACTCGAGACAACTCGACAGCAGGCAAGTGCGACGTGCGAATATCGCGTGCCCTTCGTATGTGTGTATATACTATGTATCTGTATATCTGCAATGATGTCTCGGTGTTCGCGTGCCGCATACTTCTAGAGGGGATTGGAGTGAAAACGTAGACATGTATCCCATACACAAGTACTCTCTTCTTTTTTTTCCTTTCAAATGTCGCTTTATTTTTCATTTTATTTGATAATAAATTGTTCTACAATTTGTCCTAGGTTAGTACGTCTTGGAGTTTCTCGTGGGGAGAGGTTCGCGAGAAAGCATTAGGTCAATCAATAAAACGGTGAAGAATGGAGGTGAATAGCGAGCACTCGCGAATGTGACGAACGAAAACGCGTGTCCCTCTTTCGTATCTTCTGCTTTTTGCTCTCTGTTTCGTGTCGCGTGTACGGGACGAAAAGGGACCACAGGCGAAAGTAGAAGGTGGGACAGACGGTCAGGGCAGAGGAACGTGGCTGCGCGTGCAATCGAAGCGATTTCACGGACGAGTGGCGGGGAAAATGATAATTTCGATGTTTGCTGCGTGGTGATCGAGGATTACTATCGATAGACTATGAAATTTTCGCGATTCCCGGTCCCTGCTGCGATTGGAATTTTGAGCTGCCGAAAGAAAGGGAGGTTCGTGCCCGGTGGAGAATAGATCGCGTTCGACGGAGATGAGAAGATCGCAGCGTCGATCGAAAACAGTACCCGAGAGCCATAGCAGTTCGATGCGAAAACGTAGGGTCGATCGAACGATTGGGGTCTATCCGCGTTTTCCTACATAGTCTGACCACTTGGCGCGCGTTGACTCGTACTACTGGCTCGCAGCGCTTCGCGATCGGCGATCGACGATCGACGGAGCTCGTCACTATTCGCCGGCACGATCGCGATCGCGGCGACGACTGGTCGTGCGGTACGTACTACGCCTCGAAGCAGCGACGATTGGTCGTCGTAACCGACGGAGGCGACGGGACGGGGCGGGACAAACGTGAACGGAAAGGAAACGTAATCGTCGGAACGTAACGGCGAGCCGATCGATCCACTTTCGCGCGATCCCTATCGACCGTCGAATCTAATGTGTGCATGTACCTTTCTGCCACGCAGGTTTTAATCCGCGAACGTTCTGCTCCGAGGGATGAGAGAATTTTCACTCGCGACTCTGAAAAATATGCTATGCCAGATGGCTTTCAGGTACGTAAAGAGCGAATACCTAAATTAATTTCATCCGTTATCCGGCGGTACGTTCGCACTCGCTCGAATTCTAAATAAATAACGCGACGCGGGCGTGATCGCGAACGCAAAGAAAGCCGTGACGATGATTCGAGGTAGACAGAGAAGAAGGTAGAAGTAGAATAAGATGATGAAAATGGAAATGGAACTCGAGATGGAAATCGAAATCGACGAAGTAGAATAGGGAGAAGAAGAATGGCCGTTCTTTCTCTTTTTCTTTTGCTTGGAACGAAAGGAATAGACGCAAAACGAAGTTATCGATAATGATTGTTGGATGACGAACGTTACACGAACGAATTCACGATTCAACCATATTATTCACTTAACACGCGATCGCGCGAGACCATTGTCCATTAAACTCGTTCTATATCGTAATCTCCTTCGTTTCTCTCGATCTCTGTATACACATATACATTATTCCTCGCTAAATCTCATTTTGCCACTTGGGTTGGTGTGCCGCGCGATAACACTCGATTCTCATCCGCGGCACTCGCGATCGTCGAAGATTCTCTCTTTCGTCGCTCTTCGATCCACCGATCGTCCATTCTCGGCGCGTCCTCTTGAGATCGTTGTATCTAACTATGATATATCTACACGTTACTTATATGCCTATATCGATTGGTTGGTTTCTCCCTTTCTCTCTCTCTCTCTCTCTCTCTCTCTCGCACGCTCGCTCGCTCGTTTTCGTCTCGTTCGACAGGCGTCTAGAATTCTAGACGAACGAGGGGTCGCGGGGCCGAGGGAAATCGGGGAAAACGTCGGTCCACGGAGGCGATCGATCGACGTTCCCGATCCCCTCTGTGCTCTTGGCTCGATATCCATCTCGGCTGTATCTACGTGGTAGCGTGACCTCGCCGAGTTTCGCAATTATCGAAGAGGCAGCGGGTAATTCGACTCGATCGCGGCCGTTGGACGTACAAAAAGATTATTGATCGATCTCTTGTTCCTTTTTCTCGCGGCGATAGCGGACGCGCCTCGACGACGTCCTGAAACGTTACCACGTAGATCGCGTGTAGATCTGACAACCTAGGGTAGATCTCTTGTGGCCGATCGACGCGCGCGTCTCTAACTCGATTATTATGATACAACCGCGGCGACTCGATCAGAAGCTTGTGCGTGGCACGATCACACGCTGGCCCCTCGGCTCTTCGTGGCTTTGTCTCTCTTTCGTTCTCTCTGACTGTCAGAATCTCGGGTAATAGTAATTAATTTAACGAATTAATCGTCACCGCGTTCGTCGTTCTCGTTGATTAATACTCTACACGCTACGGTTGTTTACGATTTACAATATCAATTAATTATCAAATTTTTAATTCAATCATTAGAATTACTTTAGAATATTGGTACTCTTACGCGTCACCTCTGTTTATAGTATCTTTCTTTCCTTTCATTTATATATCTCTCTCTCTCTCTCTCCCTCTCGCTCTCGCTCTCGCTCTCGTCATCCTCGCAACTAGTCACGCGTCCTCATCGGAACGCTCTCATCTCTCAGTATAATTTTCTCTCCTTCTCTCAGTCTCTCCTCTCATACTCGTACGCGCGGCCACACGCGTACACACATCCGCGCGCGCACGCATAAATCACACTCGCACGCAGCCTCTCGCGCACGCATCCAGAGGATTACATTTTTAACGAAAATTATACAGAGCGTCCTGCCCCGACGGCGTGTCCGCGTGTCATTTTGCACGTAGTCGGTTGGTTGAACGGTTCGTCGAAGTATAGTTGAATCGTGAGTAGGGCCCTTGCTAATATTTATATAATATAAGTATGTATAATATGTACGTATAAATAAGTGTTTGTACTATAAAAAAAAAAGTAAAATGTTGAGACGTCGAGGGGGGAGGAGGGAGAATCATCGCGCTGCGGCGTGGCCCGAGAGTGTTCGATTCTCTCTGTCTGTCTCTCTGTCTCTGTGCCTCTGGTGAACGTAAAAATCGGGAGGGAACTTAGAAGAAGGCCAGCGACAAGAAGTAGAAGAAGTGGAGGAGGTGGAGGAAGAAGAAGCATAAAAATTCGATAACTCCGTGGAACGCTCGAAGGGTAAAATGATCGTTTAGGTCGCCGAGTTGCAGTCGATCGAGATTAGCCCGTATTTCATCATCGAACACTCTTCGGGCCGTCCACGAGCTTCGACCTCGACACGAGATGATTTAATACAATGCGTTTGGTGAGAATTAGGTGAGTCTCTCGAAGAACGCTTTTCGTGTATGCGCGTGTATCACGTGTTTTTCTATCATTCGTATAATATCTCTTGCTCTCTCTCTCTTTCTCTCCTTGCGTGTACGTGTCGCTTCGTATCGATTTACATGTGTCCCCCGTGTGTAACCTGTAGGTGTACTCGTGTCGCGCGCGTGTGTGTGTGTGTGTGTCGTGTAATTCTTATTACTTTTTTTTATTTTCTTCTTTGTTTTGCTAATGCACGTGGTCTGGGCCGGGTGGGGCTGTGCTGCCACGCGAGTGCACGGTTCGCGGTTTTCCTTCGACCGGAGGGGGAAGGGCCTCTTCTTCCCGCGGCGTGGCGCGGCGCGGCGGGACGAGGAGACGGAGTCTCTTTGGTTGGCAGTTCGTCGAGGAGAATGCGTTCGCTCGTCGAGCAAAAGAGGCCCCGATTATGTGTACGAGACACGTAGAAAAGGCGGCGACGCGGGCGGCGGCTGTGTCGCGTGTGACTCGGTTTGATCACGGGTAGGCGTGCACGCGCGTGTACGCGAGCCGTCGTGGCCGGCCGGCCGAGCGCGCGCGCGCGTAGATTCGAAGAACGTTACTTATGTATTCTCGTTTTTACGTTGCTTAAGAAAAATTATTGTGCCGATAATATGTTGGGTCGCTAGCGAAACCCTAAACAGGCAGTGCAGTACGAGTGAGTCCTTAAGCAATCTCGAGGCAAGCTTCGGCCTAATATCACGTTTCACGAGTCCATTTGCTCATCGATATAATTACTTGGTAGTTTCTCGTGTATATTTCTCTCTGTGTACGTATGCGTGTATGTATATTGTATACATGTGCCCCTCCGTGTGCGTGTATACATGGTAATTCTTCGATTATCTTTACGTGTACGTGTGTGTGTGTGTGTGTGTGTATTATCGCTTCGCTTCATTATTTTTTTGTTTGTTTATTTGTTAATTATCACTTACAGTGTACGATTAAGATTAATCTTACGTGTCGTTCTTTAAAATGTATGTATACGGAGCACGGTACAGTTTCTTTGGAGTATCATGCCGGCGTGCCTTACCATTTCTGCCTGAAATCTCTTCGCACTTTCCCTATCCTCTTTTCTTTCTGTCTTTCCAAGAATTGTCAGTCGGGAATATTCTGTTGCCGCCTCTCGAGGCGAATTTCCGTCGAGATCCTCGAGCGAGCATCCTCCGCTTGCGTTTCTTCGTGTCCTCGTTCGTCGGATCGCTGACGGCCGCGTCCCCTTGTCGTCGCTCCACTTTATAATATTAGTATCGCTAAAAATCGCGGTCCTCCGAATCGGACGTAGGCGTCGTTGGTACGCGCGGGATATGACCAAATAACGATCGCCGGACTCGAATCGTCCTCCGTCGCGTGGATCGTTCGGCTGGCCTCGTCGCTGCTCCTCGGATCGGCAACGATCGGACCCCGACGACGCTCGCTTAACGGCTTAACGTACAGTTCCACCACGTTGGTTGTCGCGTTGGCGAGAATTTATGTATCCTGAGCTGACGGGCGTGTGTATAACAGCCCTCTTTAGTTTTGTAGATGGTTGCCCAGCTGGAGTAGAATTGACTTGAGGTTGCCTACACTGGTATATCGCGTGCGGTGATTCTCGTTGTGCTTTGACAGTTGGTCTCCGATGATAATCACGGCGACGTCCGCGTGGGATCGCTTCTGGCGTAGGTAATTACTGTAATTAGGTATCGTCACAGCCGGGGAGCCGGGATCTGCTAGGTTGTCTCGGAATCGCTCGTCCCTTCCTTCCCATCCAACACCTATCCAGACGTCCTTCGCATTCCTTCCGCGTTCCTCGGGGGCAACCGTTTCCCAGGTAGCGATCGGTCCGTTCGAGTAGCGAACCAGAACAGGTACCGGATGATCGAGCTATGGAACTCCATCGATGTGGTAGCCTAATACTAGCGAACAGTGCCGTCAACACGCGCTCTCCAGGTGCGCGCTCTGCCTTCTCCTCGCCTGTCGCTGCCGGAACTGATGGAACTCGGCTTTCATCGCCTGCACCCTGGCCTCGATGTTGTCCCTGCTGTATCTCGGCGCCTGATGGTGAACCGTGTGCACCTGGTGCATGTGCGGCACGTGGATGGTGTGGATCTGGTGCACGGGAGGCCTCTCCTCCCTGGTCGGCGTGGATGCGGACGTGGGGGTTGGCGTGCACGAGACAGGGTCGAACTCGTAGTGGCCGTCGACGCTGCCCGCGTCCACGGCGTTCTGGATGTGAGTGTGCCCGACTTTGGCCGGATCCTGGAGCTCCAGCCACCGTCCAACCAGGGGCGGTGGCGGGGGCCTGTAAGGCGGCGGCCTCCATTCGGCCACCGTGCTGCCGCTCCTCGAGCTCTGGTTCTGTTGCGAGGTGTTCTTGCTACCGAAGCCGGAGCTGCTGGACCTGCTCTCGGGCGAGGTCTCCAGGTCCGGGGACGCTGCCAGTTCCGGAGCTGACCTCGCGTGTCTCGCGTGCCTAGGGGGCAGCCTGGCCCTCGGCCTGCCCGCCGTCTGGGGCGGCGAGGACGTGGCCAACGGCTGAACAGGCACGAACCTCCTGGACTCGGCGTGGATGGCTTTCAGCGAGGGCAGCTCCTGGCTGTATCGCTGGTGCATGCACCGCAGCTGGAGATAGTCGGGCGGCGTCGGGAAGGAACGTTCTCCGGAGGATGGTTGCCTGACCGAGCTGAGATCGCTGAAGTACAGAGGCGTCCAGGGCACCTGGCCGCCGCTCGGTGAACTGGCGAGGAACCTGGGCGACGATATCGTGCAGATGGCCGGCGCGATCCTCCCTAACGAGTTTACCGTCCCGTGCTGGTGCACGGACGCCAGTCCCCCGTTGATGGAGACGCCGCTGCCGTCGGACCTGAGGCTCAGCTGGCTGGTGCCGACCAGCGGCCGCCTCCACGAGGACTTGAGCCGTTGCTTCGGGAGGAAGCCGCCGTCGTCGCTGCTCGACGCGTCCAGGATGCTGTTGTTCGCCGAGCTGAGCACCGAGTCCGCCACGACGAAACGGCCGTCGGCCGCGCGGGAGATCTTACCCAGCGGTCGATCGCGGCACGAGTCGGGCGTGTCAGGGCTCAGGATCTCCCGCAGGAGATTTAGACCTGGTACTCGGCTTTTTCTAGGTCTACGGGTGGGACAGAACGAGCGTTAGAGAGATCGTTGCTGTGGCGATTGGCGGCGGCGGCGAACGCGTTCAACGCCGTCGAAGGAACTTGTTAGTTTCGGAGCTTCGCCTCCGCAGAACCGGATCGAACTTGCGCCTCCTTAGTGGAGCGTTTAGCCTCGCGAGACGATCGAGGTCCTTCGGTTAGTTTCCTGGGATCACGATCCCATTCGGTTCTGCGGAACGAGACGGCACGTATCGCGGAAAAAAGTCCTCCTTTCTACGGGATCTCGTCCTCCGACGGAGTTGAACGATCGCCGATGTACAGCAACAGCGTGCAACAACCACGTAAGAACACGCAACGTTAACACGAACAAAAAGGAAACAAGGAGCTAGTTAAGAAACAATCAAAATAACAAAAGGCAAACGTACAAGTTGAACGTACAAGGTAATCGTTAAGAATTAATTAGGTGTACGTATGTAATAACGAATAACGGATGCAGGCAGGGAGGGCATGCTCATGCGCATTCCGGTGCACGAGTGGTCGGGCGTGAAGTGGGGTTGTGGGTGGGTGGGCGTTGCCAGTGACTGGATCTTTCTTTCTTTTTTTTTTCTTTTTTCTTATGCTCGTTTAAAATATCTTTTCTTATTTTTCTTTTTTCTTTTTTTTAAGATCTCTTTGCCCAATATATATATATATTTTTTTTAGTGATAGCAATCGTGGATTTAGGTGCTCCGAAACTCGTCACCTTTTCTCCTCCTTCGGGTCCGGCAGCAAGGAAAGATGGGGGAGAGAGAATGTTGTAACACAACGATTACATTCACAAAAAACAATATCGTGGCGATAATGATATAAGAAATATAACGCTAAATAACCGAACGTTACTTCTAGGCGGTGGTATTTAGGGAGCAAATAGATAACGCCTTCCCATCTCGGCGGGGTGAGGGGAGGGTGTCGTGGCTCGCGGCTCTCGATTTTCACAAAGCCCGCGGGATTCTCGCGCGTCTCGTCGGTCGCGCGGAAAGCATTTCCAACGGAAGATACGGAACAAAGGGCGAAACTTAAAGCGTATCCCGCGAATGAATGGCAGATGACAACACTCGGAACGGAAAAGAGAAATTAAAGTGGGAGAATAGTATAGGTAACAGACAACGACAGTAAGGAACAGATATTATTATTGACAAAAGGGGAGAAAGGGGTTCAAGCATATTCAGACAAGAATGGTTCCATCGGTCCCGACGCGGGACCGACATGAATATACAATGAAAAAGTCGTGTCTGGATGCAGTTCAGGGGGTAGAGCCGCAGTGAGAGCGGCTTACCTATGCTCTCTTTGCTTATGTCCGTGTGTTCGTGTGTGAACGCGTCATTTTACGGCTCGTCTAAATTCGATAGACTGGAAACAGCAAAAGAATACAACAAGTATCGGTTAAAAAATTTCGATCGATGGTAAAGCACCCCGCTGATTACTATCGCAATACAGTTGGATTGCCTTTCTCTTTGTCATGCTTCAGTCAAACGTGTGTGACATGCTACGTGAGAAGAAAATAATCGGAAAGCGAACGTTTCGTTGACAGTCTCGTGATCGAGATCGTGAATGTGAAGTAGAAAAAAAAAGGGTTAAAAGGTGAGAATAAACGGCCAGGACCGATACCGACAGATTCTGTGGATCGCGCGGCGAATCGCGAGACAAATTCGCCAGCGACCGCGACGCGATCGGAGCGATGATGTGAACAGCGTCTGTCGGGATCGGCCCGTGGTACTCTTAGAAAAGGAAGCAAGCTACCGATCGATATCTTCGATATAACAATTATCTTTACGGTGCATCTACGAATATAGAAACTTTCCGCGAGATTCGTGGAATCTTTACTATTCGAGCAAAAGGGATGGAAGCGATCCCGATGGTTGTCCGAAATATAGAATCGTTCGAGCGGCCATTGCCGCCTGGTTCGTTAAGGGATGCAACCATCGGCTCACTTGGACCTCGGGCATCGTCTATCGATTGAGCGAGTGGCACAACGGGGGACGACAAACCGCTATAGTCGGACGGTCGGATGAACGTGAGTGATGGTGATTTCGGTGAGCGAAGTGGATGGCAATAAACGAGTGAGCGACAGACTGTGGAATGTAAGTGAAAACGGTGGAAAGAAATGAGAAGTGAAGAGTTCTATGTACGTGTCTGGCAGATGTAAAATAAAGGAAACGTGAGCGTATAAGTTTGATGACTGTACGATGATTACTGTCGAGGCGAGATCGAGAATGAGCATTGATCGACTGCAACTGGACGCGTTACGACAGAGACGGTTCATTTCGGAATGCATTGCCACGAACTAGCCTCGTTCGCCAGCCTCGGACAGTTGCGCAAAAGAAGCAATGTGTCTCGGTGAACAATCGACACTCCATGTATGATAATCGTATCTATATATGTATATAAATTTGTGTATATATACGTGTGCGCGTGGGTATATACGCACACACGTCCCGTACAAGCGTATACTTTGAAATGTAACAAGGTTCGTTGCAACTACTGAACATCTACCGTCTTGCCTCGTCCCTTATCTATGTACTCCCTAAGTCCGCCGAACGAAGGTATTTAGAAGGTACTGACTGGATGTTACTAGTGTGACTCCTAGCTGTTATTGCCTGTATTGCTGATCTCATCTACAGTCATGACAATCATCCTAAGTAGTGGATAGTAGATGGTAGTGGTAGATTAGTAGTAGGTCCTAGCAGGTAATATTGCAGAGCTGTAGTCTCGCTCAGTAGGTGGTAGTAGTAGTTATGGTAGCAGTAGTAGTAGTTTAGTAGTAGTATTAGTAGTAGTAGTAGTAGTAGTAGTAGTATTAGTAGTAGTAGTAGTAATAGTAGTAGTAGTAGTAATAGTAGTAGTAGTAGCGGTGGTAGTAACAGTAGGTAAGTTGTAGTAGTATTAGCAGTAGTAATACTGGCAAACGGACAAGTCCTAGCGGCAAGTGAGCGTTTGCTCGCTCGATCGATCAACGACGAACCACGAGAGTATCGATCGGAGCGTCTGACCGATCGACGGGCCGATCGTTTTGGCATTAGGTGTTTCCAGACACACACAAACACATACATGTATACCGTCGGCGAGATCTTAGTTTCGTGGTCTCGGCAGCAACCGTTGTCTCGGATACGTAGTAGTAGTTGTGATGGTAGTAGCGGTAATAGTAGTAGTAGTAGTAGCAGTAGTAGTAGTAGTAGTAGTAGCAGTAGTAGCGGTAGTGGTAGTACTTGGTTTATTTTCAGTGTGGCTAGCGGAGGTTAGGCTTACTGTTCCGCCTCTCTATGATAAACACGCTCTCGTAATCTCGATTATCGAGGTGGAGCGCGTGATGGTCACGATCACGGTTCGAGGGGGCCTGCTCGTGGACCGGCTCCGAGGTGGCAGTGGCGGGGGTGGTTACTTGCGTAGGAAGTGGTGGTTGATGAAGAGGTTGTGGTGGTGGTGGTGGTAGTTGCGGATTCAACGGGCTGCAACGGGTCAGCGTCGAGACTGACTCGCCGCACGCGTTTAGATTTGTCGACCTACAGAAAACACAGAGAGAGAGGAGGACAAGAGGCGCCCACGTTTTCATTTCTAGCTCTTCTTCATATTCTTTCTCTTTTCTTTTTTTTCTCTTTCTTTTTTCTCTTTTCTTTTTCTTCGCTTTCATTGTTCGCCTTAGCGCGCGTCTCCTTCGCGATACTTCTATAGCTTTCTATCGCGATTGCGGCGCGCACGAGCTACGGTGGGAGAGAGATAGAGAGAGAGGGAGAAAGAAGCCGAGCAATTTCAGTGCTCGTCGGAGTGGTCTTTGTGTCGCAGCCACCGCTCGATTCGTTCCACTTGCTCTGTCATTCACTTCCACTTTTACCCGGCGAAACGTCCAGACATTTACCAAAGACCGCTCCGAGCTCTTTCTCTCCGAAGCCTCTCGATCCCCGACAGAACTCTCTAGCACGCGTTGGCTCTCTTCTGATCCTTGCTCTGATCGCGATCCGCGATCCTCGATCGTCGGTGGTCGAGGTTCGTCCAGGGCCGTGTTCGTAGTCCGCGCGCTAGTTCTTTCGTATCGTCGAACCTTCTACCACCTTTACTCCCCCCCCCCCCCCCATCCTCGATTCGTCGAACGAGATCCCTCGTTCCTTTCATCTACGCGAATCAAAAGCGATACGAGAGAAACCGCGACTACGAATCCGGGCCTGCGAGTGAAAATCTTGGCAGTGGCTGAACCGTCCAGCCCGTTCTGGATATACGTGTAGGTATAAATGTGCATTATCGGCTCGTTTCGTGAAAACCCGCGGGGAGAAACGCGGATGATGGCACATGTGCATACTTGCCCGGGGGATACGCGTGTCCATGTAAACCGAAAGATAGGGGGCTTATCGCGAGGTTGGCGATGGCTGGCTGGTGTAGGGTCGCAGGGTGAACAATGAAAAATGCAGTGGGAAACATTTGACGACCGGCGGGGCGTTGCTCGCGATATTTCTGTATGCGGTACATACTATATTCGATCACAAGCACGACTCGAATTACATAATTTCGATTGCTCGACACCATATTGTTCGCAGGCAAACCCACTCGGACCACTTACAAATATTATGCACCGCATTTCCATCGGTTTAATATTATCCGCGTAAATATCGGACGAGCATTAAATTACGTTAATACAAACATTTATGGCGAACGGCAGCTGGTGCGGCGCAACGTTTGTAATACTTTCATGATTAACCGAGTATCGAGAGTTCGCCGATTTGGATTTAAAACCACGGGAGGTAGGCAGGGGCGGTGCAACGGGATACGGACGCGTTTTTCCGGGTGTGGACAACCCCGCGATAAGCCCGCGCGGAAGCCGAGAGGGATGATTCGGACGTGTCAGCGATCCCGGGTAAAAGGTTCGATAAAATAACGCAGATAAACGGGGAGGGAGGGGGCTCGGGCGTCAATGAAAATGAGGGGGGGGGGGTGAATGAATTATCCGCGTGATAATCACCGCCGGCTGGCGGCCGATGGGTGAACGAACGGAAACAAAAAGCGGAAGGGAAAAGAAAGAAGAGAAAAAGAAGAGAAGGGAAAGAAACGGGCGTCGAACGACAAACGAAATGGCTCGTCGCGTGGAAACAAAGGCGACATACGATCCAGAATAGGCATCACTGCAGTCGTATTGTGGACTTTTGGATGCCACGATGGAAATCATAATAGTCGGCTGAGTACCCGCTACTACATGTGCAGTCCGCCTGGCGTGATTTCAAAGCTGAACACCTCGGTTATCGAGGCCGATTTTCATATGTATATGTAAGCGTACGTACGGTGTTCGTCGGGAAAATCCGATGACGCCGGCTCGGCGTGTCTCGAGAATATCTTTTTTTTTTCTCTCTCTCTCGTCATCGTTCGTTGACTCTGTTCTCTCTGTTCCGTTTCGTTTAGTAGCGTGTCGTTGCGTTTCGTTTCTGCTGGTCGTGTCGACGGAAGCTGCACGCTAACGGGACGGAAGACGGGCGCGAGATTCGAGAGCGAACCGCGCTTGGTCTGGTCCATCGTGTAACCGAGATTCAAGCTACAAGGAAATATGTTCCAACAGCCTAGAAGCCCTTCAGGGAAAATACAGTAGGGTTCACCGATGTCGAACTACATTTTGGCCTCGCGGACCAGGCCCAGCGCGAGAGTGTCGCCTCGTGCTCGAACAAGTGACTGTCAGTGGACCACGTTCTCCACGACCATCGACACGGATCGTCCTCCAACCTCGTCCAAAATACCTCTGCTGCTGCGGTTTAGTCTGCCGTTTCAGCGACATCGCGCTACGCGACACATATCTACGGGCTAGTGTTGTGTCATGGTTTGTATGGCGCAAGATCAAAAGAGGGTTCCTTTCGTCTTTCGTTTACTTTGTACGCGCTCCTTCGCTTCGTTCGTCCTTATTTTCGTTATACGTTCTTTTTTTTTTTTCGACTGAAGGCAAGTGACAGCTGTTTCGTTGAAGTGGATCGAGACGACGGGAGGAGAGAACAAGAAGATTCTCTCCCACGTCTCTCTCTTGGCTTACGAGTTACTCAGAGACATGTTTACCAGAAAATGGTACCCGTTCGTTCCGCTTAGGCCACGAGTTACCGACGAATTTCTGCGCACGCGGGATTCTCTTGGCGCTTGGACGCCGGCATTTCGACTCGCTCGTGCCGTTATCGAACGAACGAGATACCATTATCGCGTGAATATTATCTCTCGATAGTTTCCGTGACAATACAAATGTATATGCGTAATCGGGTATATAGCTGGAATAATTTGTCAGCTATTGATTACTCGTGAGAGGTTTCGTAAATGCTTGCGGTGCTTCGGTCGCCTAATGCTCGTAAGAGGGGGTGGAGTGGTCTTATTTGCTAGCTCTGGCTAAACCTAAGTGATGTATATATCTCTTCGAGGTCGCATCTGCCCCGACTCCTGTCTCGTTCTTATCGTAATCCAGGCGTTCCTATCTTCGGAAGAACGGAATAACGGAGAGAAATTCTCAAAACTATGCCGAGCACCCGCAGCTACAGTCGCGGTTGCCGGGCGCAGATGCGACCTCATCGGTCTACGTCCTCGAAATTGACATTAAATCTTGGAGGGGTCCCCGTGTGGGGATGAGAAAAATCAGGTGAAACGGAACCTGTATGGAGAAATGGAAGGTTCTGCGATGGACACTCACTTTTTCAAAGGCACTGTTCCCTGGGGCCCCTGCCCTGCGCCGTTCCTGGCGTCGGTGACCCGGCAGGCCACCATACTATACGCTGAAAGCAGTTCTACAATGTTACAAGATTATGTTAACTAGATAGGCGTCCGAGTTGACAGGTGCTCGCCCAGCTCCTGCGTTACCGGGTCGTCGTTGCCTCCTTCCACAACGCTTCCTCTTATCTCCCGTCGCCTATTCAACGTTCCCCATAAACCGGTACGCGTTCGTGGTGCTCGGTGGAAGGAGACGACGCGACCGAGAGCCCAGGCGCAGGCCGCAGCTTGAAGAAACAGCGACGAACGGACGTGTACGCCTCTCGGTGTGCCTGCCCTACCTTTCTCCTGTTTTCGTCTCTTCCGCTTATTGCAAATCTTCACCGCGCATATGCTGAGGATGATCGCGACGATGAAGAACAGAATACCACCGACGACACCCGCGGTGATCGCCTTGTGCTTCACCCGGGCAGGCACCGGGAATTTCACCTGCTCGCTGGCGCCGTAGTTGGTCGCCGAGTTGGCGAACACTTGGAAATAATAGGTCCTACCACCGACCAGATTCTTCACTGTGCTCGCCAGGGCGCCATGAAACAGAGAATCGTGAAAACTAATCTGCTCGCTGTGCGATACCCGCCTGACGGACTTATCGTTGGGTTAGCTTGAAATTAACTGATCGGTTTCAGTCGATACAGAGCTATAGTCGGGTGTTAGAAAAGTCTGCTGGATGGTTGGAGCGACGTCCAAGACACGTACCCAAATAGCTGGTTTCGTCGGGTCGGATTTGTCCCTTGTTGAGCGTTTTCCAGGGTCCGTCCGTCTTGTACTTGATGGTGTAGTACTGGATGAGGTGATTGCGATCCACGGGGGCTTGCCAGGTGATGAGGAAACCGTTACTGATCTCTGTCACCGTGAGATTCTTGGGAGGACCTGGCTTTGGTCCTGGCGATTTAAATCGGATTAGCAATGGTGGACGGGAAGGGATAGTCTAGATAGATGCACGAAGCGAAAGTACTTTCTCGTCTAACGTTCTATATTTTGCTCGGTCCAGAACGCTACCCCAAGGCGATAACGATCCCCAGCCTCCAACTGTCCTGCGCTGCGCGCTCCAATTCGCGAATTGGGATTACTGCTCGCTAATTTAGCTAACGAATGAATGCCGGAAGTAATTAGACGGCAACGTTATGCATGCACGCGGTGACGAAAGAAGATGACCTCACGCGTCTCCGATTCCATCAAGAAGTTGCATCAATATCGTTCCACGGCCGTGCGGTGCCGTCATCGCGACGAGTACGTCGCCCGTGGAACGTTACCACTCGTTCGAGATTTATTTTGCCATCGTATCGTTTAATTTGCCTCGGCCAGAGAGAGAGATAGAGAGAAAAAATGGGAGAAAGATAGAGATAGAGAGAGAGAGAGAGAGAGAGAGAGAGAGATAGAGAGAGAGGGAGAGAGAGAGGGAGAGAGAGAGAGAGAGAGAGAGAGAGAGATCGAAACGTCACAATCGGCGGGCGAGAAGTCGTTGTCGCCGTTACGATATTCGCGATTATTTGCGAAAGTTAAACAATGCCCCGGCAGAATGCGATAAATTTTCAGGATGGAAAAATACACAGGCACGCGCGACGCGGTTTGTCGAAACGGCCGATATTTCCGCGATCGTTTCTGCGGTATTTACAATGTCCGTATTTGTTAACTTCATTTCCGCGCGCGTGCACGTTGCGCCGAATAAATTCGCCGACCGCACACGGGCGGCGAATGGCGCGCATTAGGAAATGTGCAAACGAGGGAAATATAGACGCGAGTACGGGCGCACATCCCCCGTGTCCCTTTCATTGTGCGGCCATAAAAATATAAATGGGTTCTCGATGGAGGCGTCCGCCGCGCCCAGGAATAACGCGAATAACTGAAACACGGCCGGGTATATGTATTGTACTCGCGAAAAGCTTTTCACCGAATGTAACGGCAACGAGTGGCTGCAATTAATTCGCCCCGGTCGAATAGAATTCTTCCCCCCGACCCTCCCGGCCCCCCTGGCCGCCATTTGCCCAGATGAAGCGGAACCTTGCGTTGTTGTTCGGTCGTTGCCGTTTCGCTAGTCGCGTCGTCGTGGAAATGACGGACCCCCGGCCGAAACGAAATCGGCCCCTGGACGCTTTTAACGCAGACCCCGGCCCGAAATACGAGCAATTGTTCGGCGCGCATCGAGGCACAATCGAAATATTTAATCGCGAAATGAAAGCGCCCTGGCCACCCCATTTTCGTCCTCCATTCCGATATCAGCGAATACAATTTATGCATTTAATTTCGCCGGCCGAACGGGTCGCAAAAAGGCTCAGCCTCGAATCTTCTTTACGACCTTCCCTGTTACCCCTAGTTTACGCTGCATCTCTGCAGAGTGCGAGGGAAAGAGCGAGGGAAAGACGATTTCAGGGAAAAAAGTCAACGATATACGCGACGGCGCGACGGAAATCAGGGGAGAAATAAGTTCGCAGGGGCACCGGAGGGGCTAAATTAAATGCTCCATTTAAACGTAATCGGGAGAGATATGAAAGAAGCAAGTGTAATAAAGAAGGAATTACGTAGCGCCGGCGGGCGAAGAAGAATGCGCGAGAACAGAAAGAGGAGGAAGGACAAATAAAAAGAAAAGTCGATACCTTTTGGGCGCATGATTGGCGGGAACGCTGGATTGCCGGTGGAATCGGTCGGTAATATGAGAGTATTATAATCTAAGATGTCTGAAACGAGAGAAAACAAATACGGCAAACGTGAGAAACGAAGAGGGGCGGCGGAGAGGTGGTTGGTAGGGGTTGGGCGTGCCGTAATAACGGGTCGTCGAGGGCGAACGGGACCGGAGGAGATCCTCGCGAATCCGATCCACCGGAATTCTCGTTAAGCTGGCTGTAATCACGTTACTCGAGGCAGGCTAACGAGTTTCGAGACCGCTGATGCGTGGACAGCGACGACGGATGGGGACGGAAAAAGGCAGAAATTGAAGGGCGGGGATGAAAGGTCGAGGGAGCACGTGTACCGACAACATACGTACGGCAATTCAGCCTCGAACGGACATTATTAGCGGGGATCTCTGGCCCCGACGCGTTATTAATATGGAAATGTTAGAAATACGGGGGGCACGGTTCCGCGATGTCATCGCTAGATTACGCACCGCGTACAGACGCATCGAATAAAGATTCGCGCGATAGCGATTTACCAGGGCGAAGAGCCAAGGGAGATCGGTGGACCTTTCGCGCCCCTGGCTTCCGCGAAAGGATATGCCGGATAGAAATCTGCACGGGCAAGCCGGTGGAGGAGAAATCGAGGCACCGTGTGTACAAATCGAAGGCAATGAACCAGTGGATTCGGGGGAAGGAAATAAAAGCGGAAACAGAATGAACGGCTCGATGGGTTTTCCGATACGATAAGTCGCGAGCGACGGAAGTCTTCGTTCCCTTTCTCTTTCACGCTGCCTCCGCTCATCCGACGGCTCTCTGCCCCCGCACCCCCCAACCCGCCCTTTCCGTTCAAACCGTTGTATCTCTGGTCGACAGAAGTTTTAAGAGAAACTTTGGAATTCTCGCGCAGAATCGGTAGTTTGAGGAGAGCTCCATGGAGAGACCGGTCGCAGAGTAGAGAGGCACTTTCTTCCGCGCGAGGCATCTTTACGGACTCGTTGAACCGCGATTCTTTGTTAGAGAAGCGAGCCCGTGTTTAGGGAGAGGCTCGAGTCGGACGGTTTTATGGTCGATCGCGTTCAAATACAGCCCCGTGCCTTTGATTCCCCTCGGTCCCCCCCCCCCCCCCCCCCCCCCCCCGATTCCCCTGATCCCAGCTTTACTCCGGGTCGAGCTATTCCGACGCTTCGCGATCCTTCCCCCCGACGGGACTGTTCCTGTTTCGTTGCGAAACTTGCGGCTAATTAGCGGCTACGATTGGGTGGGGCGATCTTACCGCTTTGATCCGTGGCTGCAGCTTGACCGGCGCTCGACGATGGAGTCGCTGAGTGCGTCAGTGCCACGTCTTCGAGGAGCGAGGCGATTGAAAAAAAGAAGGAGACAGTTTGCACAGGTGGCAATTGTTAGTTTGTTAGCGTGGATCGGGACCGTTAGCGGGCGGTGTTATATACATGGTACAGTGCTTGGAATTCGGAAATCGATCGCCGCGAAACGGAGGATTCCGGACGTTTCGTACGAAACGACGAAGCTCGGAATCTTTAGGTTTTACGGCACGTTCTATCGGCGAGAGAGTAGGCAAGTGATCGTTACCAAGAGTCCTGACGGTAATAACTTTGCTCAGCATCCCGTCGCCCAGCGCGTTCTTCCCGATTACTTGGAACTCGTACAGCGTGCCAGGCGTCAGTCTGTTGATCGTCACCGTCGTGCTGCCCGACGGGGTCACCGGAATCGTTTCCCACTCAGACGTACCCGATTCTCTGTACCTGCATCAGACGTGCCGTGCAAGCGTTATTGCGATCCGCGAATCATCCCTCGCCCTACGGCCACGGTAGTGTCCCCTTTCGGATAGAACCGTGCGAAAGCATCTGCTCACCAAATGGTGTAGTCCTGCTTGTAGTCAGGTCCGCCGGAGTACCCAGGCAGCCAAGTCAACGTGACGGAGAACTCGGTGGCGGTCCCCGAGACGTTGTAGGGCGCGTGGGGTTGCGTGCCCTCGACGATGAGCTGCGTGGGGGCCGATATCGTGGCCACCTCGTTCGACGCGACGCACTGGTAGAAACCGAAGTCCGATCGTCGAAGGCTCTCGATCGTCAAATTTCCGCCTATGATCTTGGCCCGATTGCGTTGGATGGACGCGCCGTCCCTCTGCGCAATTATTACAAGTTAGTCAGAGCAATTGTATCGGAGTTTCGCAGCAGTTTTATCTTTGAAAACGTGAGTGTTCCACACGTGAGATTTCGCTGTGCTTGGAATTCCACATTAAGGGGTTATGTCTACCTGTGAAGTTTAAAAAAACATGTATATTCGTGAATTTTTGGGGGAGAAACTTGAAGACCTTTTTAATCAAACCTTTATGTATTCGAAAGTGTACATATTAAACTACCTATAGTAATTTTTGCGATGGAAAATATAAACAAATTAAAGAAATATCAGCGATCTCCCGTAAAGTGCTTAAATAAAAAAACTCTGCCGGGAGATCGCCTATAATTCCAATACTTATTTAGATATCGCATTGCAAAAAAAAGCTACAAGAACTTTAAAACACATACTTTCAAATATACAGCAGTTTATTTAAAAAAACTTTTCAAGTTTTAAAAAAAATCCTGAAAATACTTGTGTTTTTAAATCTTACAGGTAGGCATAACCCCTTAAAGAAATTGGAAGGTATTTTACTATTTTTTTATTTCCTTTTTGCGTACTACTGTTTGTTAGGCTGTTGAAATTAAATCTTTTAAATTCTTTGCTGAAAAATTCGCACCGCCGACCCTGAGCCTATGTATATGTCGCGTACCCTGTGCCATTGTATCGTGGGCTTCTGCGTGCCCTCAGCCTCCTGAGCGTCGCAGTGCATCTCAACGGTCTCGCCAACTTTCTTCTGATAGATCGGTTCCGGCTCGAGGGTAAACACAGGCGGATTCCGAACGAGCACCTCCATCGGCCCGGAGCTGCCCTGCGTGCCCTGCGCGTTGTAAGGCGTGCAGGTGTATCTGCCCTGGTGATTCTCATTGACCCGTGTAAAGAGCAGGGAGCCATTGTTCATGACGACGATATCCTTGGTCTGATAAGGCTCGAGAAGTCGCTTGTCCTTCGTCCAGGTCACGTACTGCAGAGGCGGGTTCGCCTTTATGTAACACTGGACCACGCCGGCCAAGCGGAACGGCAGGTACTGGACCGTGGGGGTGAACGTGACCTTTGCTGGATCTGGAAGATTCACGCGCTCGGTTGCGGTAAAAATCGGGGCTAACTAGTATAGACACAGTGACTCACATTCGACGTTGAGATAAGCGCTGGCAGTTTGTGGATCACCGATACCGTTCGTGACCTCGCAAAGGTACTGGCCAGAGTCGTCGGCGCTGACAGGGTTGATGACGAGGCTGCCGTCCGTCTTGATGGACACTCTCGTGTCCAGCGTGGAGACCTCCGTAACAGGCGCGCCCTCTCGGAACCAGCGGACGGTCACGTTGCCAGGGAGAGCCTTGGCCTCGCAGGAGAACTGCACCTTGTCGCCCTCGAGCTTCGTCTGATTCGTGGGTGGTACAGTGATCACCGCACCGCCTGCCAGTAGACAGAGACACTCGTTACACCTACGTACGTGTAATTAAATCGATGACTGCGCTGATCCTGCCCGAGTTCCTACAGAAACGTTTCGGGTATCCTCGGCTGTTGGCCTGGCTAAGCGAGAAAAGTGAACGGAGCTAGATGATGGGGGGCGGTGATGAGCAAGCAGCCGGTGCCTATCGCGCGCTGGCAGTCCGTCGACGTCGATCGTCTCGTGGTCGATGCCGGATATACGCCGGCCAACCAATATCCTGGCCAAAACGATGGACCCAGTCCCGCGGAAGCTTTTAACTTCAGCCAGCCGCCGTGTGAAAGCGCGCCGCGAAACGAGATTTCATTCGTTGCTGGTTGACGTTCCGCGCGAAAACACGCTCGCGGGACGACGCTCACGCCGCCGCCGATGTCGATAAATAAACAAACGGAAAGCGGGATGGCCGTTCTCCATTGAACGAGGCCGGGGGAAGGAGCGGACGGGGATCGATGATGGGAACGCGTCTGTTATTTTATCTATGCAACTCCCGGCCGATAAAAAGGAATATTTCCTTGGCAGAAATTGTCCGCGTGGGAGTTTCCATTTGCAGGATATATATGTTGGTGCGTGAGAAGAAGCGCGGGGAGAAGTTTCGATCGGCTCGGATAAGTTTGGGAAAGAAAGGAGAAGAACAAAGGGAATAGCGGCGGAGGAGGGTGTATTTGGGGCAGGACGGCTCGGCGCTAAGGCAGCCACCTTTTACTCGGGCGACTTTTCGCTCCGAGTCTTCGGAAAAAGGATCAACAGGGTGCATTATATTCGCGTCGATATCCGAGAGGTCTCCTCCGTCTGTGCTCGAAGAATTTTAAAACTTGCGGCTTCCCAGAGGAGCGCGGAGGGCGAATATCTTGACGTGCGCCTATAATGGCAGGGAATCGATCACGGCCGACAAAAGACCGAACCTCTCCCCGGGATTCGGCAGTATTTTCTGCAATCCGATCTATCGTCGCTGGCCGGGAATTAAGGTGGCTCCCGCGTGTCCATCGGGCCAGCCACCTCCTCGATTCACAGACGCGGATACCTTCGACCCGAGAACCTTCTCGACTATGATTTCCCAAATCATAGCTTCCCAGACTTCTAGAAGGATCTCTCGACTTCCGAACAGGAATGGGATAGAATAGAATCGAAACTGGCGAGCTATCCCCGAGGTATGTCTGCGATTCTATAGCAGTTTTAAGCGACAATTCTTAACAGCAGAAATACAGTTGTCTTTCTCGCGCTAGTTCGCGAGATCGCGGAAAAAGATGCTCGTAGAAATGTCGTGTAGCGCGAGGGGTATTTCCGACGAACCGAGCGCAGAGATCAAAGGACCAAGATGATTCGCCCCTTTGATTATCATTTACCGCCCCCTCTGTCGCTTGGCTCGTTACTCGTCTCGCTTCGAAACAATGGTGGGCTCGCGGTTGAATGCGCGCGAGTCGAAAACCGCAGGCAGTCCGCGAGCGTGCCGCGGATTCCGCGCCGCCGAAAAGCCCGAGTTCACTTGGCGGACAAAGCGAAGGATCCCGATAAACGGGACAATGAAATTCAGTGGCATCCACAGCTCGCGAGCTGGCCGCGTTCGTCGCTAGCGTCGCGGAGTGACGACCGCCGCGATGAATTTAGAAGCGGCGACTCGGTAAATATTCACTTGTGCTGAATTTCAAAGTTTTTCCCTCCCCCGCGGGGAGCTTTGTTTCGCTCGCGATGAATGCGAAAACGCGTCGGGACGCGTCCACGTTCTCATTGCGTTCGAGCTTCGAACTATTCTCAACGCGCGATCGATTTATAATAGCAGGGAAAAGCAACGCGCGTTCCGCCCCGTTGCAATCGCGAGTGCATTTAACGCTCGTTTTCGGCAATTTGCCGCGCGGCGGGCGCGCGCACGCTCCGGCAGAGAGGAACGACGGCTCGACAGCCTCGACGGTCCGACAGGGATGAATTTCGGAGCGGAAGCTCGGTAAATATTCAAAGAGCGGATTGAAAAGTTTCTCGCCGGGGCGACGAGAGGAGCAAGTTCGGACGGACGCGGCTGCTCGAGGATCCTTCGCATTATTCGCGTAGTCTGTCGGCGCTGTTTTATACGCGGCGAATCGGAGCAGTCTACTTTGCACCCGCGACTCAGCCGCGAGCGCGCGTCGTGGCTTCGGTGGAGGGACGACACGGTTTATTAGTCGGAAAGTTTTCGCAGACATTCGGTCGCCCGTATAAATCTGCCGCTGGAAGCCGAGGAGCCCGGGCCGTCGGATTTTCCCGTCGTTTTCGACGTTTCGCGTCGGGTTACCAGACGAGTAGTTTCCTTTTAGTGGGGCTGGCTCGCCGCGGAACGAGTCGAGAGCGTCGCGGTCCCGTCAGTCAGACACGAGGCAGCCTCCCGCAACGTTTGACAGCTCGGTCGTCGCGGGAGAGAATAATGGCGCGTCGATCGAGGAAACCGATGCGTCGGTCGGCGTATTAAATCGACGAGTCGTTAAACTCTGGGAAAGCCGCCAAGGGGGCGGAGGAAGCGCGCAATGATGAAGACGAATGTTCTCGCGGCACCGTAACGAAGCTTACAAATCTGCGGTGCTCGTGGAAAACGAGGCAGGGGTGGAGGGGAGAAAAAGAGCCGGGGTTGCACGGAGAACGAGACAAATCGCCTTTTAACTCGCCACCCTCCGCGAGGAACATCCTAATTGGCTGGAGCTACGAGCGCTCTAGCCGCTTTGCCTAACGCGAATTTTATCGCAAGCGACCAGCCGCGATGTAGACGAATGCATCGATCTCCGACACTTTACGACCTTTACGTGCTCGAGCTGCCCTGAAATACATATATGTACAATGTATACCTATTATGGGCGCAGCCGATTACGGAGCTTCAGTCGATCGGGGGACACCTCTTTCTCTCTCTCTCTCTCTCTCTCTCTCTCTCTCTCTCTCTTTCTCTCTCTCTCGGCAATTGCGTGAAAGTGATGCGTTGGGATGTTTGTATTGCGATGAAAAGGAGTACATTGAAAGTTGAGACGAATGATGAGTTGCATACGGCGCCCTGCATCCGACCAGACGTCGAAGCGTCAAGGGTTGCTCGCACCGAGGCGAGGAGATCGCGCTGGGTGAGCCTCTCGGTGGCACTCGCTTGAATTACCTCTAATTAAAAATACGAGCCGCGACGGGAGCGCGGCAAGTTACACAGAAGTTGAAACAGTCCGTCCGATCAATTCCACGAGCGGCCCGAAGACGTTCGTAGATTAAAAGTGGCGTAAAAGTTATTTACCGTTAGCGGAGAGGAGGTTTCAGCGGTCCCGTCGGGGGTGATTCGGTTAAACGAGAGTTTAAGAAGTTCCATAAAACCGGCGCGGTCGTTCCACTGGCGTCGAGCAGAACTCGGCCCTTGCCTCGAGATGGAGGTATCGGCGATCGAGCGATCCCAGCGATCGATCGGCGATAATCGGTCGCGGGAATTCCTTCCTCGCCTGTCACCGACACGGATCCGCCGCGACGGGCAACAAAAATCGACGCGGGCTGCATCGAGGCTGCATTTTCTGGCGCCACGGTGGTTTATCGGAATTTCATTATAGGCGCTCGATCGATCACCGACTACCGAAAATACCTCGATAACTTCTAATAACAAGCCGCCCGATAATTATCGCGACGATCTGCCGTGCATTAATTACCGGCGCGCCGCTAAATTCCTCTCTTGTTGTCAGCTACCGGGAGCGAGGCTACCGACGAACGCACCTTCGCTGACACAGTGCCACCCCGAGCGGCAACCGACTCGGACTTTGGCCCTCGTACCTTCTCTGTCAGCTTGTGCATGCAAGCTTTATAAAAAAAAAGGGGGACGATAGGTAAGCAACGGGGATAATAGAGGTTGATAAAGGAACAAAGGGATGAACGACGATCGGGGCAGCGAATAAACGTCAGCTCGCTACCCGAGCTCGAGCCCGAAACATTACGCTGCAGTCTCAAAGGGGTCGGGGAATTACGGTTCCCCGATGAGATAATTATGTTTGTTTCGTCCGGTGGACTGGCGACTCGCGCCTGTCACGTTTGCCGCTGCGCCGTTTGGCCGATTAGCACGTTCCTGAAACGAAAGGGTTTTTGCCGCGGCCGCGTGTGACGTTGGCGATTCAACTGGATTATGGGGGAACGAACGGATGCATCGCGGCGCACCGTTGACGCTCGCCTGGCAGGGGTGTGTGGGAGGGGGGTGGGCAACGTTTAACGGAACACACGAACGTTCAGCCGCGAGGTATCGCCTCCGCGTCCGAGGGTAAAAGCCCCTTCGAGTTCATTTGCCTCGATCCGCCAGAGGTGATGGGGTGCTCCAAGCCATTGGGCATTCGCGATTCCGTAACGATTGGCTGCCGCCTGTGTGTTTCGTTGGTCTTACTCACCGGCGATTATAACGCGGGCCGTGTGACTGATCTGGCCCTCCCCGTTCCGTGCGATGCACGTGTAATCCCCGATGTCCTCGTTCCTGATCATCGAGAACCTGAGCTCGGTGCCGTCGTTGAATATCCCGATTGGGCTCAACGGCTCCACCGGATTCGCATCCTTGTACCAGAGTATTTCCGGCGTCGGCGTGCCCTCCGCTTGGCAGTTCAATATTATCGCGTCGCCCAAGTTCACGTAGATCATATCCTCCGGCGTGATACTAAACTTTGGCGGTGCTGTGGAAACAAACGGGCGCGTTTTTACTCCCCCCGTAGAGGTCTCGAGGCTACGAACGACGCCGAGGCGACGGGACGCGACGGTCGGAAGGGGCTACGCGTCCATTGTGCGGTTCGAAAGTGGACCACGGGATCCAAGTTCGTCTCCGATCGATCGACGGCCGGCATCGCGACCGAGACATTTAGGGGAGGGTCGTCGAACGGGCGAGGAACGATCGCGTCAGCGCGGGCGGTGCATTACTTTGGACGAGTAAGGAACGGCATTAAGGGAACAATGAAACCCTCGAATCGCGCGGACGTTTAGAAAGCGCTTCCGCGGCGCTCCTCGAACGTTTTTATCTGAAATGAGTTTTCTATCCGGCGAGAAATCACGACGGGGCCCTTGAACGACTTCGACGACTGCCAGGGCACAAAGGATCGTCCATTTTCGCCGTATAAAGCAAGCTGTTCGCGATGTATGGGGGGGAGAGAGAAGGTCGAGCCGGGGAGAATGAAGGGAGAAGACAGCGGCTGGGTTACGAAGCAAATCTGCGATGGTAGATGACGAGAAAGCTCACTGAAATACATATGCGAAACTTGGAGAGCATCGAGGAGGTCAGCCTGCGATTCATTATTGCGCTCCGCGTTTGATAAGTCTGCTATTTAAATACTTAATGCTTACCTACAGTGAGTCTGTTGTAAAACTTGCCGCTAATAAAAAGTGTCGATGCAGTTATGTTTGTCGTATGTATTTGATTAGCTCTCATTGCCCATCCCTTACCTTTAAGAATTGCACCGTGCTCGAGGACGTCCGTCGAAAGACAGAGTGGAGAAGACAGAGGGGACGAAGAGCGCCCGGGAGGCGAAAACGCGTGGACGGGAGGGGGGGGGGGGGGTTCAACGGTTTGCGGGTGTAACGCGAGCAAACGACCCAGCAGGGACAACTTGAAAAGTACAAAGGGAGCCTGAGCGGTTTCGCTGGTCGAGTGCTTCTCTCTCTTTGACGCCGCTGACAAATCCTTAGTCGTCGCAATCGCCCCGTCGCGTCGAGTCCCGTCGAGTCGCGTCGCGTCGCGTCGCTGACGTTCCTGTCATCTTCGTCGAGTGTGGCCGTGGGCTCGACGAAGACGAGCGGTGACGAGGCACGACGGACCAAATGCATCCGGGGAAAAACGCGCGGACGAGAAAACAGGGGAGGCGCGACGAGAGGGAAAAAGGAGAACGCGACGTTTCCTAAGCCATCTAAATGTTTCTCTTCCCTGGGGCCGTTCGTCGTCGTTTATGGCCGAACAAAACGCGGCAATAAGTTTTCCTTTCTCCTCGCTACCATTTTTCCTGTTCCTCCGTTTCTATCGTTCGGTTCAGTGACCCCTTCGTCGTAGTCGTCGTCGCCGCGTCGACGTAACGCGTAAAACTTTATCGCGTCGCTCGACGAAAGACCTGAATTGAATTCCCCAGGAACGACACCTCCTCTTTCCTTTTCCAACCCCCTCCTCTTTTTTTTTTTTTTATTTATTTCCTTGTTTCGTTTGTCTTATCAGTGACGCTTACCGGATTTTCTCTGGTATTTTATTCAGGACGGAGAAGAACGCGAATCAGCGCGCGTCGTCGTTTCTCCGAGGGCATAAAAATTTACAAGTCCTTGTAAAGCGTGGAGAGAGACACTTCGCCAAGTTCCCCTTCGTTATAGGCGCCGTAAAAGCGTTCTACTCGTCGCGGCCATAAAATGTTCTTAAGCTCGGGGTAATATTAATGAGTCGCTGCGGGGTACAATCGACTCAACTTTACGAACTCGGCCGTGAACCGGCTAGGAACTTTCGACTTGAACAGCATTCGCGCGAGCTCGCTGAGCCTCGTGCAAGCACCGACACTTATTACCGTAATTAAGTCTTTTTTAATCGATATCGCGATGTCTTGTAATCTCGTATTTCAAGCTAGGGACGAGGGGGAACTTCGTTGTGAGTAGGTAACGAGAAAGTGGTAAACTGGTGTGATATATGGATGTTAATAAATATATGCGACACGTTCCTAAAATCGATTCTACGCATTAACATAATGAACGAATGTTTTATGCATATATACCCGAAAGTTTTATGCTTTTAGTTATATGCTACAGTTGGACATATTGCCAAAAAACTCAGGCAAGAAGCGCCTTTAAGAGCAACCGTGCTTATAGCTCTGCACGTCACAGAGGCTAACACTTTTGTTTTGGGTGAGCCTTATGCAGATAGAAGAAACTTTTCTTTAAAAAAATGTGTCAGAGCGTCGTGCCCCATATTATTTACATTTCTCAGATATTCCAGTATTTCTCATAGCCCTTTGATTCTTTCTATAATATATCGTACACCTACAGCACTCCAATTTCAGTTCCACACACCATTCTAACTTTTTCCCTACATTACATACTTACAATCATCCTACACTACTTCTATACCTTCCCTACGGTATTCTCGTACTATTCACATACCAATCCCACATTAGTGCAATACACCATTCACATTTCCCACATCACAACTACACACGAGACCCTTCACACTTCACAACCATACATGTCACTCCACATTTCACAACTACACACGACACTCCACACTTCATACTTCACACATGACACTTCACAACCACACCGCACATTTCACATTTCACACTTCACACTTCGGACATGACACTTCACACTTTACACATAATACTTCACACTACTTATGCACTGCTCTCAACTCAGGAACAAGTCGTCTTAAAATGGCACACAATATTGTAAGTACTTATTTAGCTACCCACAAAAACGCAACAAAATTGCAAACCAAAAATTTTCAACGTTTCTTCTGCGTGCACCGCGGGGTCGTTCTTCAAAAAATCATTTTTTTAATTTAAAAAAACATAAAGGCAAGCATAAAAAAAATACAAACGGGTCGAATCTATAACCTCCTCTTTTCCGAAATCGGTTAAAAAATGAGACGGCAGTCTTAAGTCGCATCGTCGTCAGTCAAGTGTCAGAAATCCCTCGATTAGTCTCACAAATGTGGCGCGATATTCAGTATGTATGTATGTAAACTGGTACCTTTCAATATTAGTATCTATCATACATATAATATAATACGTAGTACTTGCAATGCTGACCAAACATTGATATAAATGGGAGTAGGACGCTCGAGAGTATAAACCAGAATATCTCTTCTCTTTTTCTATGTATAAAGAAGCGAGGAGTTGCTTAATCGAAGAAGGTAAATTGGGCGCGTTGTGTTCTGTTGAAAGGTACTTACCGTGGACGTCCAGGTGGAACCAGGTACCATTCTTGTGGCTGTTGGGCAACCTGTTGAGGTAGACGACCTTGCACACGTACCATCCTTGATCAGTCTCGCGGATGTCGGTGAGGTTGAGACTAGCCAATCCATACGGTGAGTTTGGGCTGACCCTCGAGACTCGACCTTCGTATCCGTCGCCACTGTGGGTCGGATACGACTCGTACCATATGTATATCGGTGTCTTCTGCCCCTTGCACCAACACCAACACGGAATATAAACGAGGGAGCCCTATGAACGCGTACATACTGGTGCGAGACACTCTTCGGGAGCACGTGCAAGTTCGATTTCATCCGCGATCGACGCGAGAACCGTACGTGGCAGTTATGGTCCATCGCCGTGGTTCGACGTGCACGGATCGACGGTCCTTCGGAGGACCAAAGACCGGTAGCGCGTTCGCGGAATAGGTGAAGTAACGATACGATACGTAAGTCGGAGGCTGGCTCGCACCAGCTGTCGGGATAATGAAATGACAAATGACGAGACAAGGGATGCAGCTTGTGTGGAGAGCGGGAACGATCTAAGCGATCTCGGCCGCGACTCGTCGCCAGGTAGGCAAAGGTCTCTCCGCGGCAACGACCGAACGTACACATAACGAGGCCACGGCTCGCTTTTCCCAGCCCGACACGTGCCGGGACAAGGAACCTCTGAAATTTTCATGCTCGTTACGTTCGTCCTACCGAGGAGTTGTCGCGGGACAACTGTCATTTTCCATGCAAGCCTCTACGGCGAACAAAGGGACCGAGCGCACGCCGATGAAAAAGTAATCCCCAGGCATGAGGGAAACGGGGAAGGAATGCGAAGAGTTTCATGCGACGATGCGTGTCGTGCAGAGGGGATCATCGATCGTAGATTAAGCAAGTCGCATTAAGCGGCTTTTCCATGCAACTTGTTTATCGAGAATCGATGATCGTTGTTAGATAGCGTAGTAAAGTCTGATACGGAAAAGTGATGCGAAAGACATGCAACCAGCGAGTCGGTGTATTCCACGAGAACTGATACGGAATGCTTCTTTTGAACAATGTCGCAAGGCTCTCGGTGCACTCTTGTGAAACGCAGAAAGGAATGTATTCAGAAGTGTACGTCTCGTTACGCGTTTGTTTTCTAACGTGACGAACAATGGCCATGCACTCATATCGTGTGTGCTTCGAAGTGGCCAGTGCGGAGCGCATATGTTAAAACGAGCAGCGACAATTGCGCGCGTCAACGCGTTAACTAACTATTAAATGTTTGTCTATACCGTAAAGCGCACGCGGCGAAGGGTGTCGCACGGATTCGCATATTCAAGAGTCGATCATAGGGGCGCGATAGTAGCGCGTGAAAATTGGCAACGAGGAACGAAAAACGTTTTGCTGAGACCGTTCCTGTTTCGCCTGCTTGTCGCTCGGTAGCTTGATCGCTTCGTCGCTCCATCGAACCGATACTTATCGGGATCGTGAGCCGACGTCTGCGTCGAGGGGCAAGGAAGTGGTTCGCAGAAACGGCAGACCACTCGTGTCTGGCACGAAACGAGGCTATTCTACTGGCGCGCGTTTGGCAGCGCGATGTCTCGCTCGGTTGGGGGCGGGGTTGAAGGAGGGAATGGGGAAGAGAGAGCGAGGGCAGAGGGAGGGAAAGAAAAATAGTCGAAGGAGCAAGAAAACTCACGAACGTGCCGTGACGATCGTACGTTGGCCATTGACTGCCCCAGTTGACGGTTTCTATTTCGAGCTGGCCTACTTGCGACGACGAACGGCGTGGTCGGCCGGTGTCGCAGTCGTCGGTGCTCGCGAGCACGAACCACAGTGATTTCAATATTATTCTCCCCCGAGCTAGTCGCGGAGCCCCCGTTCGATATCGCGATTCAGCGGCGAGTTGTCGCGCATTTGCTCCGTCGCTCTATAAAGTCCCCGGGACAAACAATGAGCGAACACGTTCCCGCGTCTCGACGTCTCGATGTCTCGAACCCGAGGAAAACAATTCCCTCTTTTTCCAGTCTAAAAACTCCTATCCCCGGGCCCCGGGGGAAGGAATTACATGCCAGCGAATTCGGCGCGTTCACGCGAGCATCGATTCTGCCTTCTCGCGCTTTCCGAATTCAACGCAACCACGTGAATCGTGTATCTATGCTTGTAATCAGCGGAGATGTTACTCGCGCTTGTATTCGCATGTTTCAAATAAGCAGATAACCAGCTACAAACAGTGTTGTAACCCCATTCCCTAGCCACCCTACAACGTTAGCAGCGTTCCGCGCGAAGAGAAGCTACACTGCCGCGAAGAATTCTGAATTAATAGAAAACACGCGTGGGCGGGTCGAGATGGGTGTTGCGAAGCGGGATGAACGAAACTGGGATAAATTACGAGGCTTGAATGGTACTTGTGAGGGGAGTGGGCCAGGCTACCTATTTTCTCGCTCTTCCTTGGCACGGCTCTGGTTGGCTTTCCGATCCGCAAGCGGAGGACGAAAGCTGTAACGAGGGGCACAAGAGGGAAAACAAGCTACCCCCTTCTAGGATACGGGGGCGGCTCTGTCAGTAGCTACGAGCTTGAGTGGAATAAGTCCCGCTCTCCCGCGCGAACGCTCCGCGTTTTACACCTACGCGCGCCACTCATCTAGGTCAGGTGACTTTCTTTTATTTTCTCAGCCGGCGCTCTTTCCTCTTGCCTCGTTCAATTAGCTTTCCGCATATAAAGCGGCGTGTAAACGAGGAAAAGAATACGATCGCCGGGCGGAGAAAGGTTGTAGGGCACTTTCGAAATAGGCGACTAAAGCAAAGCCCCGCGAGCAATTCGACCCTCGATTTTCGCTAACCCCAGAGGGTGACGTAACCTTTCGTCAGGGGACTTGACACGGGGCAGACAAGGGTCTGGTTTTCAGCGGTGCTTGTCGAACAATGAATTTCGATAATTCATGTCGCGGCCCCGTGGGAGGAGGTTGACGCGGGTCGAGCAGGTAAAACGTCTTAGGACGATTCCCAGGGCTCAGCCTCGGCGAACGAATCGAACGTTGCGGCGCGTGTTGCGGAAATTTTGATAATTCATCGGCGGAGCGGGTGACGGATCTTCTCGCTTCTTCCGCCGGGGGTGAGGCTTGATATTCTTGACATTCGAGGGGGCCACCGTGTCCTCAGGGGTGCGACCCCAACTTCGAGCTAACCGAACGAGTGAAATGTTAACGAGGCGCGAGCGTCCCAGAATCCCGTGCCTCGCGTCGTTTCCACGCGCCCCGCCCGTTCGCGACCATCAGCCGTTCTCCTCTTCTCCGTCCTGTTATTCCGCGGTGAATTTAAGCGTAGATTGCTCGCCACCGGATGGCTCGACGTTAATATTAATCGAGCAATTTGAAGGCGACGATCCCACCGTCGCGCAAGTTGAGAGCGCTCTCGAAGTCTCTAGAATCTAGAATGTACCGCTCAACTTTCGGTGCTGCTCGATATTTACTTGGCCGCTTTGTTTCAATACCCTGACATTCGCAAGTTTCCCCGTTATCAGCACTCGCGAACCTTACGCCCCGAGTGGGCGAGCTCACTAACACGCTCGGGTGTTCTTTCGAGAATCGCCGCCCAACGTCGATGCACGTCGATTGCCACACGTTAGCGCGAAAACCGGGCGAAGGGGTAGAGGAGTTGAACCGTCGTTGTTTCGCTAATTGCTTTTTAGTGTTAAGGATTTCGCGACGATAAGTCGATACCGTTCTTTAAAAAATAATCGAACGAGACACATCTCGAGAACGTTTACTTGCCTCCGCGATAATTTCGGTAGGAAGCATCGATTCCCTGGAACGTTTACAACTACCATCGTTCGAACTCGGAACTTTGGTCCAGCGGACCCTTTGCAGGAATGAGAAACAGGCTACGACCCAATGAAATACCAGAATTCCGTGAAACTCTCCCCGTTACGCGGCAACTTCGGCGATGTACTTCCACCGAGAAACTTATCCCGAGAACATCGCTTTCACGGGAGGACAATTAACTCCGCGGGGGAGGACTAATACTCGAAAGGAAGCACCTTGGAATGGGCTTGCGATGCAAGCCAGATCAGTGTTATGAAACGACAACAACCGGTGACCCAAGTTTCGCGATCGATTTCGTTGCAGCCTACGCTCCAGCCCGACCTCCACCCGTGTAATAATGATCGGGTCGTTTGTATTCGTGAAATCTATACGCCGTACGAGGGAGAAAGTTACTGGCACGACGAGAGAGTAGCGGCTGCAGGTTGAAAGCCGTGGTCTGGCCAAGCACCGATCTATTCTACTGGCGCGCTGGTCCGTCGTATAAACAGAAATAAAGCCACGGCTCGCTAGTTTTTAATGAGACGCATACCCGCTTTGTTTAACTTCTTAATAGAAGTTAACCTAATGGTTGAAATTCCACGAGTTCGTGTCGAAATCATATTTCAGTGACCAGTGTTTTATTAAAGAGTCACTCTCCCACAAATATCAGCGAGCTAATCGTACGTTTCCAACGGAGAAACTTCACCCGCGTGTCTGGAAAGCTACACTGCACGATCTCGAAACTTCCGCACGCAAATATCTATTCGAGTAACTGGAAAGAGCGCAGGGTTAGCGGAAACTGGAGCGGGTTTATTGTATATCCGGCAAAGAGCACGCGACCCTCGGCTTTTCCATGGCTGCTCCCGAAGCGAGAAAATTATCCTGACAGAGTAAACGCGCGGCGAGTGTTTGCCCAACTTCGCCCGGCAGAGTCTTTGCCAGTGTTTTAAGTGAAACGAGAATACGGTCGCGAATACGAGCACCCGCGAAGTACGCTCTGGCGTCTCTTTTACGTATCGAGCAGCGGAAAGAACTCCGTTTACTAGCAGATTATGCTGGTATCTGTGGGAGAGAAAATTAAGAGAAACGCGGTGCATGTTTCTGTTTTGGGCAGCATGATTTCATCGTGGTTTGACGTTCGTTGAAAAGCGTTCGGGTAGTCCGAGTTGGCTCGGGCGTGTGGCTCGACTATTAAACAAAACTTTCCGACCTCCTCGCCCTACGAATTACTCAAGTAGGCTATACACCTGCTTATCCTATTCGCCTGTACTATCCACTTTCTCGTTTCAATTACCTAGGAAACTAAAGAAAGGCTTTTCAAGCACGGCGTAAGCGGTCAGGATAGTCAGTAGAGGATCTCCAAACTCGCGTTACTATTTTTCTGCCCTGGGACGTCTCGCTTTCGAATGGATCGTCGAAGCGCTCCTCCTGTTATCTGTCGATTTCGAGTGAAAGAATCGATGGATATGGTTGACGGACCAGGCCCCGCTAATTATCTCGTTAGGTGCAACAATGCGGGAAAAGAGAGGACGGAGTCGCCAATTAGGGAATATAACGAGCCGCGAAGACCTGAATCCACGCGATGCCGTAGAAACAGAAACGAAGGGGGCCAAAGGGAGGGTGTAGAAGTTGAGGCTGGAATCTGCACGTGGAATCGAGCGTCGAGGAGTGGGGTTAACCCTGACACAGTTGAGTAGCACAGCCTGGCCTCCGTGTGCTCTGCATTATGCATGCAGACCTCCTAACCCCGTACGGTAACACGCCCCTGCAACGCTGCCAACGATTTAGGGTCGCGAGAGTCGCTGGTCTCTTTTGCACGCTTTTGAAAATATCTTCCGCGTCGATTCTAGGCTACGGCGGGGAAGCGGGAGCCTCGTTCAAAGGCGTTATCGAAGAAGTCAGGTGTCCAGGAAGGAGGCCGCGGTCGACTAAATTTGCCCGGAAACGAAGGGCGTAACCGCGCGATAGAGGCAGGGTGACACGACCATTCGGATATCGAGTTTCAAGGATGTCCGGACAGGAGGGGTGGCAAACGAGAAGACCGTCGTGTCCTGCAGCCCTACGTGGACGGAAGCAAAGGGATGAGCAATGGGCTTTCGGCCGGTGATACCGGCCGCCAAGCACATCCACCGCTCTACGTAGCAAGAACTGGCCCACGGGGTGGTTTATGTAATGTAAAGCCAGCCGGCCAGGCGGGGGTGGTCTACGCTGTCCTATTTTTAAGCCAACTACGGGTTAACCGGCTAACGTTCAATCGATAACGCGAGAGAGCAACGTGCACCGTGTTCTCCAACCGCCGCATCGACAACCGCAAAGTTGTCCCCGAAGTTTCGCCGCGGGCGTCCAGCAAGAATTTATTTGTC
Organism: Andrena hattorfiana; assembly: GCA_944738655.2. Classification (NCBI taxonomy): domain Eukaryota; kingdom Metazoa; phylum Arthropoda; class Insecta; order Hymenoptera; family Andrenidae; genus Andrena; species Andrena hattorfiana. The sequence continues at coordinate 3,047,853 of OX122894.2, forward strand.
GCTCGAGTTAATCGATTTATCCGACGGTGGGGAAGCCCCGGACGCGTGGGAGCTCCCATAACGCAGATCCCCGCTGTCTTAAACGGCGATTCCAAGACCCGTCACCCGCGAATCCGTTCACCGTCTGAGAAAACTCTGACTCGTACTACTTGCCAGGAGGCGGCGCCGATTTTAAGGCGGACTAAACAGCGTCCCGTAATGCACGTTTTCTTCCGGATTCGAGGGGATTACCGGGGGGGAAATTTAAATTGTACGACGCGAAACTATGCAGAAGGTCCTCGCCGCTGTTAGACAACTTTCGATAACTTTCTATCAAGAACTTTGTGACGTCGTTTTGCTCCGCGGATTCATCGCTCTTCCGTCGAACTAAAATTAATTCCACCTTAAACTCCCGTAACAAGATTTCCTCTCCTTATATCTGGCGAAAGACTTGGCCGGGGCTTCAACTAAATTTACATTCGCGTGAGCGGAAGATCGAACTCTCGAACCGATCTGCATATTAACAAGAATGCGTCCTTCTTTTATAGGTCCAACCTGGAGGCTGTGGAGCTCTAGAAATGCGCCCCTCTCCCCCCCCCCCGCCACCGACGGTTCCCTATTAATTGCGAATTATCCGTGGGTTTTGGTGGCGCGCGAGCTGTGGTACATTTGGAGCGGAAAATTGCTTCTTTGCCGTGGAAATTGTAAACGCGACGGTCTGTCCTGCTTCTTCCTGCCTCCGTCGCAGCGGCGCGAAGCGTAATACGGTTTTTGAATACGACACGGATGTCGGGCGGACTTTTTTCTCCCTCCGCCGGCTGGCTGTCGTGCCGGGCCCCGTCACGTCCCGTTGCGCGACTTTGTTTCTTCGAGGAAAACCTAATTACTGGCTCGCACTCGGAACAACGACCTCCACTTTCCAAGAAATACCCGGGATTTGCATTTCCTCCTTGTTCAGAGCGGCTAGAGAAAATAATTAACCCCGCGACGGGGCAGGGGGAATGTAGGAAAAAACAAGGATAAAGCAAAGTCAGAGGTCCTGGCTTTTTATTTCACCGCGGACGAGAGGAGGAGGCCGAGGCTGAGGACATTTTGTCGAGCGGGGATCGGAGGAATATTCAGTCGGACCTTGGATGGGAAAGCTGCCAGGTTGCGGGTAACTTTCGCAGATCTCGGAGAGGGTGTTCCCCCGGAGAATCTGCCGGAGGAATGGGGGAGCAGGAGTCAGGTTTCCCGTGGGGGTGAAGTGTCTTCCCGAGCGGAAACGCCGGAGAAATTGAATTGCAACAAGACCCTGCTTCTCTTTTCCTCGTCGGGTTGCGCACGCGGTGTCCCGCGAGGTATCCCGCAAAACTACTCCGACGTGTTTAGCAACTCTTTCCCGAGACCCCCCTTCCTCTTCCGGTCTATCTTGTCCCTCCGCGAGTCCACGCGATCGCGACGAATTCCAACCAGCTCGAATGCACCCTAAATCTACATCTCGCGCGGCCACGCGTGATTGGCGCAAGGTTTATGGAGTTTCAGTCAATTGCTGTTTCTGCAGACAGCTGCTCCCAAACTATTCGACGTTAGTGAACGCGCCTGCGGTGCATTTCGGAAGCGACCGCGACGTAACGCGTTTCGAGAGGCCCTCAGACGGTGATGGGAAGCAAGCTCCGCGGGAGATCGAGTACTGTGTACCCTGTTCGCCGTGTTCCATTAGTCGAAACGAGAATATCATGTAGATAAACGTGTCGCGATCGAACGTGCCGTCGACTTACAGTGCTCGCTAATTGTCCTCGCTTCGTAGCTTCGCGTTCACGGGGGAGAGAGGAAAAAGGGGAGAAGGAAAATCTCTTCGAATGCGGGCCCACCCCCCCGGCACGTATCTCGCCTACGCGCGTTTCACGGACGCGCGCATTTGTTCGCGAGACTATAATGCGGGTTTCCTCTTTCATCTGTTCACGCAGAACACTGGCAGCCACTGAAAAGCAAATAAAACGCGGCTCCGCGTTTCGTCTCTGCTGGTACCATGCATGCTCCGCGGTTACAAAAAAGCAGAAAGGAGACAGTGCTGCAAACACGCTGCATCGGTGCTGCGTCCGAGTTCTAAAGCTCGGAATAATTTTTACGTGGCTTCCGCGCGAATTCCGCGCGTATTCGACGCGAACGTTGGTCGAAATCATCGACCACCTCCCTCGCGATGCTCTGTATTATTTCAACCCCAGTTCACGAATAACCGCCGCGTATTGTTTCGAAGCGAGAACGCGAGTTCCGAAAGTTTTCAAGGTTTCCAAAGCCCGGGATTCCACCGTTTCAATTCTTGGAACACACTTCTTCGACAACCCCTGATACCCGAAGCGGCCCGAGCCCATCGTCGCTGCTCGTCCATCTTTCGTAACAGTTGCGAAACTGCGATACGCGGATGCACGTCAACAATAGCATACGAAAGGAGACGAGACGACGCGACGCGAATCGTATGCAAGACCGCGCGCAGACCGGAAAGAGGCAGAAGAGGCGCGCGAAAAGTGATCGCCGTGGCCAGGGAAAAAGTCGGACGGGAAGAGAAATTAGTTGTCAGCTGCAGTGGCACGGGGTGAATCGAGGGGCAAGGGAGAGAGAAGGTTGGCTGGGATGCCTCCGGGCCTCCCCGTGTGATTTATGCGCGCATAAAAAAGAAAACAAGCTGCCCCTCTTCCGCCAAGTTCCGCCACGGGGATCGCTTGGAAATGGAAATGGCGGTGGCGCATCCTTCCCTGTCGTTGCGCATCTTCGTCCTCGCTCTCGTGGCCGTTTCCCAGCGGAAAAATCGCTCGGCGAGAGCTTGACCCTCGAAGCACTTTCCCCGAGAGCATCGTCGTCGCGATATGCTAATTAATTCCGCATGGAAATGCTGGTGCATTCATCGGCTAGGTTCGATATAGCCTCTCGCCAGCCGCAGATTAATTCTTTTTCATTCGAGATGTTGAGCTAAAGCCCCTACATTCTCCCTCGAGAAGCAACGAACAAAGACCACACTTGCGATATTAAAGGACGTTTATTAGAAGCACGGTGGCTAAGTAGTACGATCCGGGTGCGGAACTGCGATCGCAGAGGAAGCTGGCGATCGTTGTAAGAGAAGCTCGGCGCGCGGAACCGGATACGATTGTCATTCCCGCAATCATAGTATTGTCCCGTTGAATCGAACGATCGATTAATTAATTATACGGCGACATACGCGCAGGTTTGCCGTGTCAATATTCAACTGACGGTTAATGTGTTCCGGCTGGGCCAATGCAGTCGGTAATCGTCTCGAAATCCGGCGTCGATCGACGCCTCTTACTCGCCTCGCGTTTTGTTAACCGGCAAGAACCAGTCCCCGTTCAAAGCCCCCGAGCGTTCGAACGGGGTGCTCCAGATCGCGAAAAGTATGATCCCTGTTAGCGGGAATTCGTGCGCGCGTGACCTCTTTTTCCCGGAACAAGGAGGATGGAACGGTAACGACGGCTTCGCGGCCGTACGATCGCACGTGACACGGAGATTAGTCTGGCGGAAACTACGGGCATGCAGGGGTGCGACTGCCTCGCAACAACCAGATAACGCATATCGCAGGCACAGCTATAATTTTTTAATGCTAGACCGACGATACGAGACCATTCGTCTTGTGGCATGTTGGGAACGCGGCGCGGTCGTGCTCGCGTGCGAGCTTTGGGATTTCCAGCGGGGATCGCCGCGCGCTTCCTGTTTCCTCCAATGCGCTTGCCTTGATTAAAATTACACGCGTTCCCGTGTAAAAAAAAAAAAGATAGAGCCGCAGATTCTCGTCATTGTTGTTCCTATGACGCGGGCGGTCCGCGATTCGGGTCACAGGGTTTTAAAAGAATCGATGCTTACGCGGCGAATCCCTCTGACCGAATCCAGCAGCCACGCGCGAGCGCTCGCTATTCATGCAAAGAACCAGAGGTGAGAGAGACAGAGACGTGATTTTCTGATTTTCCGCCTTCGGGAAGAAAGGAAAGCGCACTACCCCGCACCTATCGTTGTCCGACGATTGACGAGCTCAGTGAATCGAACGCTTGTTAACTGTTCGTTATAGTTGCCGAGGAATTACGTAAAGCGATTACGCTTCTTTCCGTTTCTCTGATTAGAGGAAAGAAGCGCGCGGTGCATTCGAGCTCGCCAATCGAAAGGGCTGTAGTAGAGAGTGTAACTTCTTGAAGATAGACTTTGATAGACGCTTAGAAATGCTCGTGGAGATGTCGTAGATTGTCATAGTAAGCGCAGAGAGGAAAGGAAATTCATTGTCGATTTACGATCGAGTGCTCGGCTGGCCGGATTGAATGACAGCGGATGGAACTCCGGCGAAACGAGGGATGGCCCTTTCTCTCTCTGGGTTAGGTGCAACGAACTCTCCCGCGGCGAAATGAGATCGGGTACGCATGACTCGCGGCGCGGGGACACGTGCGCGCGAGAAAGAGCGAGGATGAGAGGTGATTAACGCGAAATTAATCGGTCGCCTTTGTCACGTTGGTCGATAGGCAGCCTTAGAACTATGCCATCCTGAATCGATGCAATTGGTATCGGTGAAAGTTCGAATTTATAATGAGACGAAAGGTAATTTACCTGCCGCAAAGTACTGTCGCTCATTCTCTCGCGGGTCCGCGAGGCTGGGGACGAGAACTTCGCGATCTTGTAACGATGATTCGCGTGGGATGCGAGAATGTGAATGACAGAGAGAGAGAGAGAGAGAGAGAGAGAGAGAGATCGATTCGAGCTAGTCGCTGGCTGAGGGAATCGTGTGATCGGATGACTTCGTTGATCGACGTAGAAAAACGTGCTCTGCCCTCTCCAGTCCGGATCAGATACATGTATACAAGAATATATCGTGGAATACAGATACTGTATAATAAATAGTAGTTACGCTACTGTACGCGAGCGAGAAGCCAACGAAATAATGTCCCGCTTTGGATGGGAACGAGAGGCGTGTCCCGTTCGCCGGTGAATCCAACCAAAACGAGACTGTACAGAACGCGAACGAAAAACCTTAAGCGCTGAAGCGAACAAATCGTCGAACAAACAATACGTAAGCCAATTCAAAGTATCGCCGACAATTATTGCAAGGCTTTAAAGAACGTAATGTGTGCTTACGGGGCCCCGCTTCGTCCTCCTGCCTCTCATCGCGTCTGGTATCAGCGCACGTGGATGCCTTCGGCTCTCGGCGCGATAAACCAGAATACTTGGACGCCCGAGGATCGCGGGAGACGCGCAAAAAGCGCGAAACCCGGGCTGAACGTAACGCGTACCTCGGGAAACCCGCCTGTCAACTCCTAGGCGTCTATAAATCCTGCGCGCGAGAATTGAACGACGAGGATCGCGCACCTGGAGGTCCTCGGTCGTTTATCGCGCCCGAGGGAAACTCGAGGAGGTATCGAAATCGATCGCGCACTCCGTAGGCTGTTTTGAAGTCGCGCTTCCAGCGGAGCCGTAAAGAGTTTCGTTCGTTGCAATTTGTCACGGGGTCGAGGAGCGCGGAGCGTGTACAGAAAGAAGTGGTCAAAAGGTTCGTAGCGCGGGGGATGATCTACCGAGGGCACGCTCGCGGAAGCGTCGAGTTGCCGAAGATTGAGACAGCCTGCGCGGAGAGGCGAGGGGGCGGCTGTCGTAAATAGATAGATCGCCGATAGCGTGGAACGGCCAGTGACCGTATCTGTCGATGGCAGAGGAAACGATAAAAAGAGCAAGCCGGTACTGAACGGAGGGTGGAAGATTCGATCGCGGTGGCTCACACGAGAGCACCGTTCATCCGTACACTAGACTCTTTCTGTCGCCACCCCCGCCGACTGGTATCGCGCTCCAATTCCCGATTACGCAACGTTCGACCGGGAAATTAAAAAGAAGCCGCGGAAGCGAATCCAGTCGACGATTTCCGTGAGTCTCGGCGATACGCCCGTTCTGTTTCCCGCCGGTGCGACTTAATTCGCTGTGCCAATAGCACCGTTGCGCGTCCCGATCAACTAAGAATTAAATATGTAAATGAAGATCGCACGAGACGATGGAACTTTGACTGGATGGAATAGAAGCATGGGCGATCGTAGGATCGATCGCTGACACCAGGGCGCGATTCATCTTCAAGCGGGGCCCACGTATTTAACTCACGGATATAGAGAGCAGAGGATGTCGTCCGATATCGTACCGAGTCGCCTACCTTCTTCTCCCATTGGAGAACGTAGGGCACTGGGTGCTCACCGGGGAACTCTACGTGACAGTTGAAGACAACGCTCTCCCCCAGGATTGCCGTAATGTGCACCGCGTCCTGGTGACAGAGACCTGAAACACACCATTCACACCGAACACATTTATTCTCTTTCCAAGTACATACATACCCTTCTCCTCCTCCTTCTCCTCCTCCGACCCAGCGGCGGAGGAGCGTGCGTTTATTCGTCGCAGGTCGCGGATCGCTCGCCGATGCAACCGAGAAGTTCGCCGTGCCGAGAGGGAGCTCGTCAACCAACGATCCGTGGCTGGAGGAAACTTGCCGAAACTCTGGCAGACGCTGCTATGACGGCTGATAGATATTTTGCAAAAGTCTCCTCGGCTGCCTTTCGCGGCCGCCCTTAACTTTTCCGCCGCGAGTCACCAACTTCCTGATTTACGGAGGCAACTTCTGTCCCCCGTATTTTTGCGACCCTACTTACGACCCGTCAAGTCTCCGGGCTGTTACGCGAGGGAGAGAGAGTCTAGCTGCAAATTTCATGGAAGTAATCCAAAGCGACGGCCATGTTTTCACCGAGAGAACGGCTATTTGCGAAACGCGCGACACTGTGGTTTAAGGGGGGCGGCAGCGACTTTAAGGACGATGCTCCGCTCCACGCGTGATCGCGAGCTTCTGTCAATGGTTCGGAACATCCATGAAAAGCCCGGAAAATCGCTGTGGCGGCGCGCGGAAGAAGCGCGTGTGCACCGCGAGAGCTTGACGACGCGACGCGACGCAATGGGATCCATTCGAATAATGGATCTGACTTTGATACCTATTCCCTTTGACCCGTGCTGCGTGCGAATACGACGCGTTTTTGACGCCTCTGCAGTGCGAGACAAAGGGCTCAGCGATAAATCTTTTCACGCTAGGATAGCGAAACGTGTTGCACAATGGTCTGCGGTCTCGCGGCATACACACTCCAATTCCATGGAATTGTCCTTGTCAAAGAAGCTTCTGTTCGCTTTGATTATCAGGTGGTTAATTAACGTGGATCTCGATATTGAGGTTGATAAGGGCAGTGTTTTGACCCGTTCCCCTACAGCACACTTTGTTGCAGGAACGTTGCACAAACGTTGCAGTACATTGCAATGTTGCCGTTTGGTTGCAGGTTGCATTGTAATATTACTGCAAAATTGTGGAAACATTGTCGTGCAATATTCCAATGGCCACGTTTGTGCAATGTTACAGGAATATTGCGAACACATTGCCGTGTAATATTGCTATGGCCACGTTATTGTAATGTTTCAGGAATATTACGCACACATTGCCGTGAAATATTGCGCATATATTGCGGTACAACCCACGTCGAATGTGTCGACAATAAATTCGCAATAAATCCGGAATTACGCGGTACGATCCCGAATTTTCGGCACGCAGAATACAGTCTAAGATTCCACAGGCCACCACCGAGGGAATATATGCGAACGTGGACAGTATCTGACATAAATAATTGTATTACTAATAAGAGTAATAGAGTATAGAGTTTAAACAAACTCTATAGTGTTAATTAAATAATTCTATTACTTATTTATGTCAGATAATGTCCACGTTTGCATATATTCCCGCGGTGGTGGCCTGAGGAATCTTAGACTGTATTCTGCCTGCCGAGAATTCGGGATTTGAGTTTAAAATGTTGCACGATAGGACTATAAGTTAGAATGCGTAAGCAATGTGCTTAATCAACGGTTGTAGCTGCAGCGGTAAAGTGTTCGTCTACGGTGCTCGAGGTCCATGGGTTCGAATCTCATTGGAGTAATAGAATTTTCTATTTATAAAAAACACTCGGACGTTATACTACTATCATTCTGCACACATTTCATGTCGTCACGTCCATTAAAGACACGGTACATAATATAATACCTTTCTACCGATATTTTTATTCTTGGCCCTACTGCCCAAAACGTTGCGTGACCATTGCTGTAAAATCTCCGAAATGTTGCGCTACCATTGCTGTAAAATCTCCGAAATGTTGCGTGACCATTGCTATAAAATCTCAGAAATGTTGCCTGACCATTGCTGCAAAATCTGAGAAATGTTGCCTGACCATTGCTGTAAAATCCCGAAGCAATGTTGCAGAAATATCTCCTGCAACGTTGCACAGGAGCGGACATAGCAATTTACTGGTAACGTTTCGGCAATATTCCGTGCAATGTTCCAAATATTAAACCGCAACGTAACTGAAACATTTCTGCAACAAATGTGCTGTAGGGGTTGGGGTACCTAGTATCGATTGAGCTGTCATTAGAAAACGATCGTAAATACTGGCTCTGATAACGAATGCAGAAAGAAGATCATTAGCATTGCTAACAACCTCCTAACGAAATTATTGATATGGTAGTAAATGAGCGACGCGTCCTCCCAACCCACTGCTGCCCGCGGAACAACCCTCTCACACCGACCTCTGTACGCATCGCGCATAATGATTCGGCCAGAGGAACGCCCAGCGCGCATTCGTGTACCATTATCGCGATTAGAGAGTCCTAGCTGGGAGTAGCCCAATCTCTGGAACAACTGTTTTTATCGTCAGCTGTCATTAAAGTTTCAGCTGGCCACATGAGGGCGTGTGCACGCACCGCTGGCCACCTCGTTATCGCGAAAAACAAGTTCGTGACCCGCATGTGAAGTGTCGGCCTGCGGACAATTAGCAAAATTGTTATTGCGACGAATTGTTAAACGTCTGCGAGTTAACGCTCGACCTCGTGAAGGGGGTGAATTAAAATGGGAGGCAGTTTGCTTTAGGGAAGTTGGGGGCGGACGGACAGAAACGCGGCGCGATCGAAATTTTCACGGGTGTCCGACAAAGAATGAAGGAAGGTTTGCTTGCAGGAAGCGAAGCCACGCGTTCGAGCACCCTTTGCATAGGAATATCGGAAGAACGCGAAAGGTATACCTACGTGATAGGCCCAAGGGCGCTCTATGCGGGCGCCCGCCCAAAAAACTAAATGAGACTTTCCAAAGAGCGCTCGTCGGGGCGTGAAAGCGCCGTGGAAATTGTTTTCGTCCGCGGAACAATGGCTCGCGAGCCTCCGGAATTCCACTCGAACGCGTGCATCGGCGTGTCGGAGGGTGGGGAATTACGCGGGAAAGAAAAGTCTGGGCAAGCAAGAGCAGCCCGATCCAGCCGATCTCAAAGCCGATGGTAAACCGCAAATTATGCAGTCTTCTTGTTGCAAACGCGAGGAAACGTGGCCACTACGGATGGAGAGACACTCTTCTTTGGAGGATAAGGGTTACGCTACCGGGAAGATTTGATATAGGAAGAGCAGGGGTCGCTGACGCGTGAATGTTACCTCGGGAGGAGACAAGTGGCAAGAATTTACCACCAGAGCGATCTTAACTTGCACGCCCGCGAAGGGTGAAAAGTGGCGGGTAACGAAAGGAAAGGAAATGTAGAAAACTTGAGAATGACAGTGGGCAGAGTTAAAGACTTGTTTGGAAAGCTGTGGCTGGAAGGACGTCTTGGTTGTCGTGGAGTGTGCGACTTTGATCGCCACTCGAGCTTTCCCTCCATTGTCGCTGCCCATTGTTCAGGTTATTGGCAGGTTGGTATCGGTGCATATACCGTCGCACAGGCGGGCGGGCATCCACGAAGGGTCATACATATGTATGGAACGCGACAGAGCGACCCTTCTTCGGTAGCGTCCCTTAGTTCTCGCGTTCCTTTTACCCGCGTACCACCTGCCCGTGTGTCGACAGCTTCTATTTGCCGCACAAAGGACGCGCACGCTCCAACACTCCGTTATCTGTGATCAGAACGAGCGAGAACGAGAGAGAAAGAGTGACAAAGAGCGAGCGACCAGTAATCATCCACCAGTGGCTCTGAATCACGGGGAAACGTTCCCCGCGTCGACCACGGTGTGTACCTTCTTCCTCTTCTCGATTACTTCTAATTGCACCTGACGATATCCGTCGATTCCACTCCCCGATTTGTTACCCAGCGATCCGTATTCTGTACTAATAGTTGCCTTGGTTCTCGGACCATTACTGGCCATCACCGACCACTCTGAATACCTCGACAAAATACGATATCATACTCGAGGGCACGCGTAACGATATACGAATTCATAGCTGAGCTCCGCGAGCAGAAGGAGGGAAGCCGAGGAGGACGCAAGAAGATTCTCATCTTCGCCGCCGAATTTTCAGGCAGCGACGAACCGTGAAATTAAGCAGCCACTCCATCGGCTCGTAAGCCGTGTATCGCGTGCAAGCTAAATAGTTAAGGGTGCGCGCTCGCGCTGCACACGCGAGAGCGCGGCTGAGAAGCAGGATGACGCGGAAGAAGCAATTAACCAGGGGCTAACGAGCATTCTACCGCCCCGGCTAACTCCCGCCCAGCGAGTACAGCTTTTAATTATTTAGCGTAATTGGATGCACCTCGGGTAAATATATCCCGAGACTCGGCGAGCGTCTTCGGCTTTCAGCCGTTACGGTTGATCGGCCGCTGAAGCCGACGGAGCCGCCGCGTCCCGTCGTGTCGAGTTGTCGACGTTTCACGGATACGCGTTTGGCTCTTCGTCGCGAACAGCCGACAAGTTTTTTAGCCGGGCTCGATCGATCGACCGACACGTCGAGTCGATTCGAGTCGCGGTGTGGAACGGGCTTTAAGCAAGGCCAACGTACCCTCGAGGAAGGGACAACGTCATTTGCAACTCGTTTCATCGCCTGCCATCTGGGCCGCTTTGAAGGCAGCTACGAGGAAGAAACCATAATCGTTCACCGCCAGCACGCGCGGATGCCTCGAGTATACGTAATTTATGGCAGCCAAGCGCCGCTCCCCGACGCCCCGAGTCCCTGCAATTTCCAGAGGAATTTAATCGCCACCGAATGCATCAGCAGACAGACCCACGCTGCCCTCGAGCGCGCCAGCTTCGCAGCGCTCCTTGTTTTCGTAAGAATACTCGCGATCCTGAAAGATGCGTTACGAAGTCCCTAGGGCCATGCGAGGCCATCGTTAGGACTAATTTCGTTTTCGTACACAAGCCTGAAGAGCTCTTCTTAAGCGACGGGGGCTTAACCTTTTCAAGGGAATTACATGCGCCGGCGAGTCCATTCGTCCAGCGGAATCAATTTAAAAATTCGCAGCGAGCGGCGGGGAAGCTGAAGGGCACTTCGCGTGCAGCCAGCTCGCCGAACGGGAGGGAGGGCCCGACGGAAAATAATTGAGAAATAAATAAATTACGGGCATTAACTGGGAAAGTTGCTCACGAAACGACGACGGCCGGCGACCTACAGACTACAGGGGTGCGCGAGTGGCGATCACAATGGCCGTCCTTCGCCCGTTCCCTCGACTTACCAAACTTTCTATATTAAACAACTTTTCCGCTAATTTCGCTCGCGATTCCCTTTTTTCCCCCCCCCCATCGTCCCCGCCTTTCTTCCCGCCTTCGCGTTTCAACTTTCCCCTTATGCCCGGAAACCAATTTCGCGATAATTTCGTTCGCTTTACGAAGAACGAAAGAACGAAGATCCTGCCCCGTCCCGATAGCGTAACGGCGCGGCGCGAGGCGTAATCGCCAGTTTCCTCTCTGAACGCGCTGAACGAGAAGGGACGTTAATGTTTTTTTCTCCGCGACGAGGAGGAATGCGAGGTTCGAATGAATCGATTGATAGTTTCGCGTCGGCACGCACGCGTCATTAGCGTGTGGGATGCAATGTGCGCGCGCTCGACGAGCTTCCTGGGCGGGATGACGAAGCTTTAATGAAATTGTTTTCGTTGACGAGGCTAACGAGTATCGTAAAGGGCGGCCGGGCCGCGTTGCGTGCCTCGCAGGTATTAAAAAGAGAGAAAACATTCTTTGATACGAGCAACTATTGACGTCAACTTCAGCCATCCCGTTCCGGTAAATTGGTCTGGGCGGTACGGAGATTTTTCTGCTTCGGTACAACGGCCGCGAATAAACGTAATCGCGGCGCGCAACGCGCGGAAACCCCGCGTGAAAGGCATATTCTCTGCCGGGCATTTTTCCACGTAGAAGTTATCCCAGCGCGTTTAACGATGTCGAAATATTATCTTCGATTCGTTGGATACCTTTCAACCGTTAAGCGGCTCTCTGGCGGATTTTTCGCCGCTATCGGTCGTCGATAAAAAGGGAAATATCCGCCTTTCATACCGTTCAAATGCGTCGAATAATTGTTCCACGCTGGAGAAGAACTCAAAGTCTCTTTTGGCGAAATTCTCCAACGCTCCCACCGCTTTGCTCGCCACAGCGAGTTCTTTCAAATTCAAACCGGTCGCTCGCGGGGACAAACATCCGTTCGGCCCGAAGATATAGACGCGAGATAAAAGAGTCGAGCGGGAGACTTGGTCCAGCGACGGTTGTCGAAAATTGTCTCCGGGAGAAATTCGATTTCTACGCGTAGCTGGGCGACACCGTTCGTTTACAGCGATTCTCCAAGGGTTAATGGCGAAACCCGCGAGTCAACGACCGCGTGCAGGCGTAATTGTACGCTGCGACGCAGAGATACGTGTTACCAATTGCAAGAGGTATCTTGACGGAAACCCTCCGCTCGATCTCAATCGCCGTCATTACGCCTGTGACCGACGCGCACCCGGCCACGCCACGCTGAATCCAACATCGATCGGTCGATCGTACTTGCGAGACGATGGAAACCTATTACCCTGGCCCGGTAGACTTGTTCTGATTAGGAAGCTTCGCTAATTGATGTACAACTCGGCAAACCGGCAAACGGTAATGAAACAAACGCTCGCTCCAACGCTCTGTGTATACACGTGTATGTGTGTGTACACGAACCGATGAAGAGCCGACGTTGTCTCTGTCAGAGATTTCGCTGCCCCTAACGATCGTTTCGAAAGGCATGGAACCTCCCATCAACAAATTTTTTTAAATAAAACATAGTAGATACAACGTGGAAGGTTTGCCTGACTTGCCTGGTGTGACGAAGAGCACGATGCCGAGGAGCAGAGTCCTCGTCGCCAGATCCGCGATCCACCGAAAGTCCCTGCGACACCATCGGAGCCGATGCCTTTCCCCATCCCCTTCTTCTTCCACCTCAGCGTCATTACTGAGGAGTCGTCCGACCGAGAAGCGCAGCTTTCCGTAGAGCGAGCCAAATACACCGGTCCCGTTTTTCCCGCGCCTCACAGCTTTCTCTTTGTAATTCTCCTCGTCCTCCTCGCGTCTGCAGGGCCGGGACCCTGTACACGTGGGTTGGCCAGAAGCGAGGGTCGCTTGCAATTCAACCCTGTCGAATAAGAGAGACAAATTTCTCCAGCACGGTTACCGAGGAAGCCGGGAGGTAGGGGTAGTCGCGTATCGAATCATAAGGAAACGTTTACCTTTCATCGTAGTCGTGCGTGGTCCACTCGTGTGCGAACGAGCCATCGTGCCTTAAGGAACGAGGGCTCTGGGGAAAACTGCTTCCTGAACACCGGGACTCGAGCCTTCGCCGGAGGTCCGTGGCTTGTAGCCCTCCTCCGCCCCCCATTCCCCCGCTCCCATAGTACCTGTAAATCATAAACGACCATGTAAGCCAGCTTAGGATAGCCAAGGATTCGATCGGGGATTGAGTGTAAATAATTGAAGGGGATAGACCAGCCCTTCGGTGCCGAAGGGGAATTATTCCGCCTTAGTAACGAGGCCATCGGGTTCACGCGTGCTCATTTTAGTGGGGATGTTTCCTACTAATACGAATTTACTTCTAACTTCCGAGCGACCGAAAGGAGTATCGCGCTCAGCGTTCAGGCAAACAATTTATTAAATGGCACCGTTTCCGTTTGAATGCGAGCGGACGATAAATCCTGCCGTTCCTCTAGTTGCGCATTCGAATATAATTACACGTTTCACCCGCCCGTAATCAGTGCTCCCGATAAATACCGGAGGGCGAGCGCGTTCCCCTCGTTATCGGATCGCGGTATTTTCAATTTGCACCGAGCAGGCTACTTAATCCCAGCCCCCGCGTAATTCGAGCCGCGATAACCGTATGTCTCGGCCGGCTTTTTTCCCCCAGTCCACCCCTTCCTCCGTTGATCGAGCAATATAGTCACGAAAGCGGCATAATACCGCGAGCTGATGCCTTAATCGATCCCTCAGAACGGTTTAATCCACGATTCTTATCGCGACCTGATTACTCCGGCTAGAACCGACTCGAATCGCCCGATAAGAGTTCGATTACTGGCACGGAATGCCCATAGACACCGAACGTCGAACAAGCTCCCGTTGGTCGTGGGTTTCTTCGCTGGTTCGTGTCTGCTCCGAGCTCTCGAGCATTACGGGTACGTGGTGTCTAACGTCGACGCGAAAACGAGGATCGCGACGCCTCGGGGTCCAACGCTCTGCCGGATATCGGACGTTCGACGGGGCTTCCGATACGATCGGCCATTCGCCGCACGATTCCGCTATTTTCAATCGGAACTCGCCCCGACGATGGTCGGCTCTCTTTAAATTGCAGATAAAACTTGCTCTCCCGGCGTTCTAGCCCGCGAATTCTAATTGGGGAAGTGGGTTCGATTTTCTCCACGATGGCGCGATCGATCGAGGCTACGGTCTGGAGGAAATTTTAATGTCTCGTCGGACGGAAGATAAAGGCTCACCCCTGCCGTTCCGCCACCACTACCGCTGCCCGGATCGTTTGCTCCCGGCGCCGAGTTTCACCAAATGCGCCACTTCTTCAGCCTCCGCGATAGCCACCTTAGCCTCCACAACGTGCCGCTATCATCACCTGAAACAGCCAAGCGGTTCGGTTAGAGGAGAGCAAATCGCGAGCGAAAATAATTCAGCGCGCGCTCCGACGTTCGCGGGGCCGTGCATTACGCGTACGGTTGCATCGGTGATTATCGAGCACGGCTGAGTTCTTCCGGCGGCTAGTTGAAATTCCGCACAGGTGGGCCACGAATCAAATCGATTAGCGAAATACGTGCTCAGATGCGAGACCGATCGGATCGATTCAGGCGCTCGCTCCCTGGGAAAGACGACCGTAGGGAGGCAGAACTTCGCAAACGGGGGATGATAATTACGACCGCTTTCAGGCACATCGCGTGGCTTATCGCTTATCGCTTCCAATCATCGGAACAGAATGTCGACCGTGGGAAAAGAGGAGATGCATAGACTAATATGAGAGTAAAAACCTGCTTGAAGCTTGGAAGCTTGGAAGCTTCGAACGGGGCGACAGTGAAGGACACCGCTATGCGAGCCACATCCATCGTGAAACCGTCCCCAGATTCTGCGAGTAAAAGCTCTCATTCTGACGCGCATCGTTCGATTCGCTTACATTCATAAAATAGAGGAGCCTGGACCCTTCGTTTACGATTATTGGTATTTGACGCCGATATTATTCCGGATAGAGTCGCGGTTTACTGTCTCTGGGTGAACTGGCCCGGAACGGCAGTCTTCTGCCGGCAGGTACTTCCGCGGCGAATCCAGCTGAGTAAACCGGCGATGAAGCATGCCATAACCGGGTCTCAGGATGTTGCGCGGAGGAGCAGGCTAACTGGAAAGCCGTCAGCACCTTGGACGAAGGGGATGGCGGAGCGTGACGGGCGCGGCATGGTGCTAATAGAAGACGCACGGGGGTGGGTGGGCGGAGGGTGTCAGAGAAGGGTGGTTCCCGGTTGAACAATGGCACATGTCGCCCGCGCAATTCCACCCCACCGAACGACCCACGACACCACCTGTCATAACTCGTCTTCGTGTTCCACGGTTATTAGCGCTGAGCCGGTGGGATTGACCAATATCTCCTACCCCCTGTAATCCCCTGCAATCCCCTGCTCCTTTCATCCCCCCAGACCGATCGTCATCGGCGACGCACGCACCCGGATGAATCGAACGCGAGGAACGGTCAAACGGCACCTCCTGAATTTATCGGTCACGTCACTTTTATCGCGTGCTGCAATTTCATCGATGCCCATCACGGCGATATATCGTTTCACCACGGTTTTCCTTCGATAGATGCCTCGCAGCCTATCGATAGAAATTTACTTATTCACGTAGAGACGGAATTGCTCGTATCGCTCGCGCGTGCTGCAGATCAAACGGCTTGCCACTTCTATCGACCACTCTGATGCGCGTATTCCACGACACCCTCAAACGAAACGAAACAGTCGGCTAATTGGTCCGTGCTCGATGGCTCCCACGTGACACTATTCGCTATCTACGAACACTGAGCTAATCAGAATACAGGGGAACCAGTGACAGTTCCTTCGACGCGTTACTTTTATTGTAGGAGTTGCGCACAGTAGCTGTAGTAGCGGTAGAAGCGATCGAGCGAGCAGGATTTATGGCTTCATGACTCCTCCAATCAATTACGGAGGGAAGCAAGTTTATTACTCGTACGGTGCAGCCAAATTGCCGAAAGTTCCTGGTCAATTTCACCCCCGTGATTCGCCTGTCTCCAACGTTTCCAGGCTGGTCTGCGAACTTTATCCCGTACACGTTCGATATACGAGAAAATTAATTACTTCGCCGGTTAGCTGTGAGCTGTATGCAAATCTCGAGTTGTAACGTCCAGTCGGTGGCAACTGCGAGTCACCTGCACGCCAAACGACCGTTCGAATACACTTTTCTATCGTTCCACCTCGCATTATTACAGGCGCGCGGGCGTAGGCCAGCAGCGCTCAGTAGTTTGGCCCGCCGCTGGTCAGGCAACCGTGCAAAGCGCAGCCAAATATTCTCGGCATAGCGACGTCCACTCGAAAAAGGTCGAATCGACACGCGTTCACGGGCAATTTCGCCGTGAATACGCGCCGCTGCTCGATTCGATTCCAGCCGCGGCTAAAGCTGATTCGATCAATTGTGAAAATTCGGCTGTGCTTTTTGTATTCTCGTATCACGAAGCGAGTGCCGATTGCTATTCAAAATTGAAATTGCGGGCCGTCGATGTATAAAGTGGCTCCGTAATATCGATCCAATTACGTTGCGCGCTGGTTCGCCGTTCGTTCGCCCCGGACATAAAATTTGCACCAGATCGAAATCCCCCTCACAATCGAAACAGTCTTGCGCACCCGTCCTCTTTTAATTCGTGCACTCGATTCCTGGTGTGCTAGATGAAACGACACCAAAAACACGCCCAAGGTCCGCGAAGACTTTGCGCCCCTGCCACGACGAGAAATTAACGCCCCTTTCACGGAGAAATGCCCCACTCGTAGCCTCGGAGAAGCTACACCTGCTCGGACCTCTAGCGTTTAAGACGTCGAGGTCGGCAACGAAACGAGCTGGGCGGAAAATAAAGGCAACGCCGCGAGACTTCATCAGCCGCACAAAGAAGCCGTTTCTTCGGGAATTCAGCTGCACTTTTCCCGTGACACGATAAAGACGATGTGCCCTAAGGTTCCTTGGCGTCCTTGACGAAATGTGTCAAGTACACAGAGAAAATAACATGGTTTGCAGGCGAGCCTGACATCTTCAGAAATCCCGTTTTGCCACCCTTCCACCCTATGCCCGCCGTTTGCAGGTTATTTTAAGAAGTTAAGAAAGGAGCTGTTTCTTTGAGAAGAGAACGAAACGAGTGGCGAAGAATACATTTAGAAAATGGTAATCCACAGGGACCAGTCAAACTGCGTGACGAGTATTAGGTACCTACCCTCGCTATATTCCTTCTATACACGCTATTGCTTGACTTGATGCACACTGTTTCCCAGCTACTCCACTTCGTGGAGCCTGCAGCGCGTATTGTCAACGCGGATCTCGTGGCAAATGCATGTCCGCGTCAGCGCGACCCCTTTCAGCGCGTGCAGGAGCACCGCGGGTCTATGCGTCACGAAATCCGTTCGCACGTCCTTGCAGCGCGATGATGAGGACGTTAATTATTACCGTCAAGGTCCTCGCCTAACTGCAGAGCGGCCCGTCGGCGATAGAATTCCGGGGCGAAAGGGAACGGACCCGAGGCCACTCCGATGACGTTCCACCGACATCGAAAGAAACAACCCCCCTGAAAAGGATCGTCGAATATAGCTCGGGCAATGTTTACCCTCTCGCCACGAGCTCTTCTCCAACCTTTGTGCTCGCGGAATCCTTCTTTCCACCAATTGCCAGCTTTCAGAGGGAAATAGGGGTCGCGAGTGCTTGTCGCAGGCCGCGGATTAATTGCCAGCATTCGTGCCCGGTGCTTTGCGAGGAATCAAACAGCGGTACGTTCAGAAAAACGCGAGCGAATAAATACTACGCGTGCTCGTGAGATTGTTTACAATTTCACGGAGCTTGAGTGGCATCGCGAGGCGCTTAACGTTGCCCGATATGAAGCCCCGCCGCTAGATTACCAGAGATGAATATTTTGATATCTCATGCAGTATGCTCACGATATCGATACGCACGCTTTCCCACTACTTAGATTTCGTTGAGTCCAACTGCTATTTCAAGCTAACTCCGTTGTAAATCGATAACGATATCACTGGCGCCGGCCATAGCTAGGCGGGCAGAGAACTTATAATCACCCCGTACAAAACGGATATGAAAATCTCCGCGAGGACGTCGCCTTCTGTCTCCTCTCGAGGAACGAACACCGGCGAGCCACTCAATTATGCAACGTCAATTAAATCTGCCGCCCCAACGAATTGATCCAATTATGCGGCGGCCAAAGCCGATGAAGTCCTCGCAGGAATGCATTAGAACGAGCCAGTCCTCTGTTCCAAGCTTTCTTTCTATCCCACGGGTTTTATCGCGCGCAGCCTCGGTCAAGTATCGTCCCCGGGACTCGAAGGAAGGGTAAGAATCCACGGGGACCAGCCATATTCCGCGCGATTACGGATAAAGCGAGCTTCCGTGCAGCAACGTTTCCAGGAGGGCCGGTGGAAAGGATTTCACGACCTCAGCCGCAATATGTCGGTCGTTCATTAACCGTTTTCAGTCCAAGTACATTCGCACGCCCTGGCTCGCCCTCGTATCTGGTGCTGGCAATCCAACTTCCGCATAGTCCACCGGAGAATCATTATTGGCCGTCCCATTGACGCGGTTACGAGTTGTCGGGAGTTTCCGAGCGCAAGATCTCCACGGTCGTAAGGGAGCGAAGGGCTCGATGAACGAGTGAGTCGCGTAGGGGTTACTGCTGTCGGCGGACCAGCCTAACGGGGGACTCGGCGGTGATTACATCCGAGATAAGACGCGGAGGGAAAGGGTGAACGAAGGTGGATAGACGGAGGAGCGACGATAGCAACTCGCCAGGGGAAACGAGGGAAAGGGCGAAAAGGTAGGCGGACGCGCCGAAGCAGAGGCAACGGAGAGAAATGAACGCAGAGGATTCGGTGATAGACAGTCGGTGATACGGTGGAAATGGGTTTTAAAGTGGGGACTGTTTAAGGTGCACCGTCTCGAGGGAAATCTCAGAACATCGGCTCTCTAACGTTCAACAGAGACCCTTGGAGTTCTTGTGCGCCAGCAGTGTGGAGCAATTCAAGGTTCCAACGATTCTGTAACTACCGATTACGACGGGTAGCTAATTAGTCGCAGGTGTGAATATTAATGTTCGAGTTGATCACTGATCTTAGCACTCGGGAGACACCACTTGTACACGAATTAAGCACATAAAGGTTAGCAAACACTTCGGCAGGTTTAGAGTTCATCCACTGTGCAGCACTAAACACTACGGAATATTTAACAGCGAGAGAGTAGAACGCTTTGAGCGAAGGGGAGGGCGAGGTCCTACCTGGTAGCGAAGAGGCAGAATCCACTTTGTGCACCCGAACGTCCGAGCAACCTCCAAGGAGACTTTATGTATTGGAACTAAACGCGAGCACGGGCTGGGTATCGCCGAGCGCCGATCCCCTCCCTCTGTCTTCCCTTTCCGCGGTCGAGCGCTACAACGTTGGCGTATTTGGATACGACAAACTACCCTCTTTCTTAGCAATTCTCTCGTTCTTTGTATTCCACGGACCGCCGAACTTGCATCCTGGCTTTCAACGGGCAAATGAGATCTCCTCTTTTTCCCGGACTCGAACCCCCGCCTCTATCGCGGGACTATCGTTGCGTTTGCTTCTTACAGCACGAACAGTCAGAAGAACCGGAGAAAGTTGGAGGGTGGGAGGATCGGGCAGCCCGGTGGTTTCAAAGAACAGAGATCAAACTCGGGTAATCTACTCCATTTGTTTACCGTCTTGGCTGCTATCTACCCCCGAGACAATTACTTTTCCACCTTTCTTCCGAGTAATTGTGGTGTACCTTCAAAGAGAACGGGGCGAATTCTTGTTGGCGAACTCGGAACGGACGTTGATAAATTTGTCCCTCGATCATTCCCCGATGTGCAGGAGTGATTCAACGAGGGTGTAATTTGTCGAGAGCCACTCAGGGCCTTGATTCACGCCGATGGTCCGACCTTACCGAATCAACAAGACAGAGGATTCTATGCAAATTCCGCTCCCGGCGACTGAAAGTGACGTAGACAGCGCCGATAACTCTCGGCAAGTCAAATCGACGACAGCCTTAGTCTAACGCCAAAGTGTTTAACTCGATTGCCGTTAACGGACGAGTTTATCCAACCGACATTGTCTCATTGCTCCCAAAATTTCCGCCGAGTTCGACGTCGAGTCTACGTCGTAATATTATCGTCTGTCGAAAAGTTGGTCGTGGATCTCTTCGAGAATACTTCGACACCACTGTTGTTACTTGACCCGCATTCACGCCCTTCTCCGTACACTCGATCACCCCCTTCGCCCTACAATTATCCGGGAATCGGCACAATCGAGGCAATCGCCTTAACGAAAGCGTCGGCCCTGCCCACATCCGACGAGCGCGGAGATAGCGACGCGTCATAATTACCGCAATGACGATAAGTATCTGCGGCATACGTAGATATAAGGGGTTGCCTCGTTATCGTATGGCATTTAGAGGGGAGTACGCCTTTCTGCACGGCAGAAGGCAATTTCAGTCGCACACGTGTCGACCGCGATGGGGGTAAAGGAGAGGAAAGTGGCTGGTTTCGCGGACCTTCGGAATTACGCGCGACAGGCTAGGGCAAAAGTGGCACCGCGCACGCGATCCCGCCGAGTTTTCGTTCGTGGAACGCTACCCTGTCGCGGAAAAAGATCGCTCCTTGGCCCGTTGGATTACGGGCGATAGCGGCACGGAACGCGGGGATCCTTCGAGCCGCGGAGAGCCGAGGAAAATTGCGAGCAGACGTCGCGCTCGCGTGTTGTCCCGGCTAGCTACGCGACAGGGAAAAGGTACACAAGCCACAGATAAACACCAGCAGAAGGCAGAAGAACGCCTACGAGCGTTAGTTTTCATAAGACAGGTTTAATTAAAGTTCACCGTTCAGCGCCCCGGCGAGACCAGTTGTCCCGCGCGCGATACATTTATGGAAAGGTTCCGGCGATATTTGCGGTACGCCATTCCAGTGTAAAGCCCGTCGCATTCAGCGTGCTGGGGGCGATTCGTAGCGCTGCGTAACAACCGCCGGCGCCGCAAAACGCGTCGCCTGCGCCGTCACCTCGCCGACCGCAAAACTGCCAGCGGAATACCGAAACGCGAGTGCGAGTACGCGCACCGGGCATAACCGTGAAACGATACGGGGGAAACACCGAGCGTCCCGAAATAACTGAAACTTTTGCGGCCGTGCCGGCGTAGCGGCGAATACCAAGGATTCTGATGCGTCGATCTCCGGAGCTACGATTCGAAAGCCGGGCGCACGATCCTCCGCGATTCCTTGCACCAGAATTCCTCGCGAGGGTCCCCCGAGCCGCGCCCTTCCCGTCCCCGGCTCCCTGCGCGCGGCTGTTGGTTAAAATATTAAACTTTCGTTGCCATTGTTGAGCGAGATAAGGTATCCTTCGCTCTCTGCCTCGCTAGTATACCGTGGCGGAAGAAGCTACTCCTGCCGCGGTGATATCCTTTCGGGCTTTACGCTTTTAGCTCCGAGAGTCTGGCTTATGTTCGGCCCACGGTGTAATAACGTTAAAGCTCCCTGTATTCCCCGGCTAAGAGACTCCCTCGGCCTCTCCTCCGGTTATGAAAGATCGTAAAGCTTGCAGACGGCGAAACGCGGGGAAACAGCGAAGAATCATCGCGCACCCGCCCACCCTAGGCTTCTTTCCTACCCCGGAGGTGAACGCAGCCGCTCGTTGGGAAAGAAAATTTTCAATTACCCGCCGACGGATGTTGCCGAAGGTAGTAGCGGCGAGCCGAGGGAATGTGGAACAGATCTAAAGTTGTCTCATCAACTTTTCACCGACGTTGCGCCGTTCCTGGAAGCACCTTCTCACTTATTCAACCATGCACAGACCGAGCGACTTTGTTGGACAGACAATCGATCGATCGATCCACGGCACGGCTTGTGCCGCGTGATCGACTCGGCTCCGCAGGACGAAACTGGGGGATCGACGCGCCTTTATCGGCGGAGACGCTCGTTTCCACGGGGCTGTCTCGTAAATGGCGTGGAGCCGTGCGAGTTCCAGTCGAAAGTGGACCGTAAACGGGCGTTAGGTCGCGATCCCCGCGTGAAATCCCGGGGAAGCGACGAATCCCCGTGTTTCTCGTATTTCCCAATAATTCTGCGAATTCCTAAGTGGAGACTCGATCGACGAATCAGCTGCCCGGGTGGCTCGCAACCTTTACGACAGGGGAACGTACCGGTGGATTTACGAACTGCTCGGGTATACGATGCGTGCACGTCCGCGCTCGGGAGTTGTGCTCGATAATATCTAGAGACGCGGTAGCGTCTCGACGACAAGTACATGTTTCGACACCCTGTATATGTCGACTTTCGCTATCGCTATCATTTACTAGTCACTTGGCTAATCCAACCTAACCTGATACTTATTTCATTAATATCTCTTCACGCCTGCAATATTTTTTAAATTTAAAGGCATTTTTCTTATGTAAACCGCATATAAGTTTTCGAATAATACCAGATTCAATAAAATCTTTTCATCACCTCGAAAGGTATTCCTATGCTTAGTCATGTAACCCCGTCCGACATTATTAACATGTTAAGGGCCGTAAATACAAAACCTCCACGCATCGGATAAAATAAAATACCGTAAATTATAGTCAATGTATCACGTTTCCACAAAATATTCATGAAAAAGCATCAAGCAGTACTCGGTGGACAAAAATTCATAAATAGTAAGATAAATATATCTTAAACGCAGTTGGAAAGCACCTTTATAAACTTGCAGCTCATTTTGATTTCACCTATTTTTTATATCGTATATTTTCTTCTATTTTTTGTTGTGATTTACTCTTTTCCGTCCTCGACTGTTTCATGTACTTGGCGCAATTTTTTTACTTTTTTGAAGTTTTTTATGGGGATCTATTGGAACGCAGTAGGCGTTGGTAGCCGACATAATCCAAAGGGTTAATTATCCGGTGCTATTAATGCCCGCTAACAATGCGGCTAAATTGCGGGGCCGAATAAAGTACAGGCGCACGGTGCTCGTAATTTCGCGCTTAATTAACGCTCCTCTCCGTCACGTATCTCCTCGAGCCGACCTCCTTCCTGTCGATCCATCCTCCCGGAGGCGCGAGAACGCCTCGCGAATCAAGCGTTTCGAGGTTAACGCGGCAACGGGAACGCGCTAAACGAGCCGCAATTTGCGCGCTCTCGGAGGAGAGAGCATCGAGAGGGCGAGGCGGAAAAGCCGCGAGCCGGAGGGGGGAGGATGAGGGGATTTTCAGCGGCAGTCTCGACCCCGGTCGGGCCGCGCTTTTCTTTTCGGTACACGAGCCCGCTAAGGAGGGCAAGAGGACGGCGAAAAGAAACGAGGCACCGGTCCCGCTCCGATGGGGAGAGAACGAGAGAGAGAGAAAGGGATAGAAAGGGGTTAGGAAACGGGGAGAAAAACCGGGCCGAAAGAAGACTGGCGTAAGGGGTGGGTTTCTATTGAGTCGGTCAGCAGCCCGCAGCTGCAATTGAATCGAACGTGCCGTAGGGAAGTGCACTTAGCCGTCTCGCTTGTCTCGTCTCGCTTTCGCCCGTGCCACCGACAGGCACCGACGGCCCACGACAGCCCCCGACCACGGGGAACGACTTCTTGGAGGCGGCGAGCAATAACCGTTGCCGAACCGACCAGCGCCGAAAGGGAAATTGCCGCTGAGAGAATTTTCGCCTCCAACCGCCGCGCTTCGACGCGAGGGAAACCAATACCGAAGCTTCCACTAGGTCAGCGGATCAGTCGGGCCCTGATGCATTCGCGCGTCCGAGCCGATTGGACGCGGAACATTAGAATTCGAACTTCCCTCGGAGTTTTCCCACGATTCGCAGCAAGTGATGATTATGGCGATAGAAAATGCTATCTGAATGGAGAGTTAGTATTAGCCTCCTAACCGCTGCATGCTAACGACGGCTCAGACTCGTCGACTTTTATGATCCCCAAAGGGTTGCTCTGGCTCTGAATCGTAACCGAGTTAGAGGAGATAAGTAATCCTCGCGGATCTCGTGTATTTCGGTCATGTCACGAAACACGCTTTACGCGGGGCTTCGCCGTGGACACACACGAGTCGGATCCGATTACCCTAACCGGGTTTCACCGTTGTACGGCTAAGAGGATTACCGTTTTCTTACGTGAAGCGGCTCCTGTCGGCGATCCATTAAACCAGGCTCGAAGAGAAATAAGTTGACAGAAAGTGCAGAAAGCTACCCCCGAGTGCATCGAACGATCGTTGCCAACTCCCCGAGGCTTTCGGAAGTGCTGACGTATCGAAATCTGGTGCACGCGATAACGCGCCGCGGCGCTCGGCGTGCACCTGAGAATACATACACACACACATACACGTGGCCCATAATAAGCGCAAACCACCGAAACAAGGGTGGTCGTGCTTAAGCGGTGTCTACGAGCTGCCTAAAGCACGTGGCGCAAACTAAGCGGGTACGAAGTTTCCAGCGAGTCCGCTTGCATAATACTGCAGCCAGACGGAGGCAGCAGCCGCGAAAGCGAAAGAGGGGCGGAGAGAGAGAGAGAGAAGCAACGGCGAGAAAATCTGCTTCCCCGTTATCGAGCTAAAGGGAGGACGCGATACGAGTGGGAGGGGGATGTGAAGTGGCGAACAAGAGTCGACGACAGAGGTGTGTCTAAGTTACGTCGGATACGCGGGCACGTTTAAATTCCGCTTAAAGGGTCATTAAGGCCGAATTAGGCGAGCTGCGCCTAGCACCTAGCTGTCGCGATCACCCTGCAATCCTGCCGAGGCGAAACGAGCGCCGTAACTTTTGAATAATACTCAGCCAGCCAGGATCTCGTCGCTCAAGTGGGCTCGACTGCACCCTTGCCGAATCACTGGACGGCCAAAATGGCCTCTGGGAGTATACCTATACCGTGATCCTCGCCAGTGTCTAAAACCCGGCTAATGGAGAATGGAAAGCGATTCCCGGCCCCGCAACCGAAGCAACGATTTGTCGCGAGCACAGGCCAAGGGACGCGCAATATCCGTGAAATCCTTCCGAGCGAACGGTTCTCGCCCGGTCCACGGGACGAGAAAGCTCCAGGCTCGCGTTTCCACGCGGGCACGAAGAGCGATCGCATCGTTAGCCGTGACAAAATAAAACTCAGCACAGACGACAGGAAAATATACGGGGGGCACGGGAAAAATCAGCGCGGGCTATTCGTCAGGGTATTAAAAGGTCCACGGGAGCGGACAAAGGAAAAATTGGCTGGACGATGCTGTCGTGAACGGTGATGAACAACCGCTGCTGGCATTCGGATGTGCTCGTGTACTCGTGTCTGCTGCATTACTCCGTCACCGACGCTCGATCCGCACCCAGGCGTAAATCAATCGCCACGATCAACCTGGGAGCCTCGCTACCCTTTGATCGCTGGATTAAAACGTTTGTTGGACAGACCGGTGGGGTGATCGCGAATCGACCAAGACGAGAGCTGTCTCGCCGTTCGAAACCGACGAACTCTCGAGACGTTCCTTTAATTTTCCAAGGGGCAAACGAGCCCGATAGCCAGCCGAAGCACGGCTGGAAAAGTTCGTCAGAGACGAGGACTCTGTCGCGAAAGCAGAGTTGCGGACTGGCCGAGGGTTTAATTACGCTTCGCGCAGAAACACGGTTAACTGGATGGGCCGGTTTAATTACACCGTTCGCGGCTGTAAAGTGTAAACGCAATAGATGCAGGTCCGCGCGCAGCGGCTAGGAGGCGTAATTGAAGGGTTTTATGAAAATCGATTTTCCATAAAGCGGCGCATTGTTACGCTACATTAGCCCGGATGAATCTGCAGGACGGAAGCGTTGCTGTGTCGCCGCGCCGGATCGCCCTTCGATACCGCGGATATCTCGACTCCCGCTTTTCCCCGGTATTATTTTTCTGGGGCGTGGCGGCCACCCGCGATCGCGTTTCCAGCAACTTTCCCGGGCTCATTAGCGTTTACAACGCGCGTTACAAATACGCGCTGACGCGGAGGAAACGCGAGCGGTGAAACGGGCGCGACCGTGGGAAGCGCGGACCCGACTTCAATTTCCCTCGTCCGATTCGTAATTACCAGCGGCGCCCCTTTAATTGAGACCCAATAGTGTAAATTAAAATATTGCCCGACGCGAGAGCGCGGCCCGTCATTACCACTCGCGCGCCTCTCCCCTTTCTCCTATAATTAAAACGGTAAATTAACGTATGACCCGCGTCGTTCGCGGAAAAAGGAGGATATGTAACGTCATTAGCGTGCTCGCGGCCGTTGTTTGTCGCGCTCGTTTTCATCGCCCACGGTAACGAATAATATGTAGCATATTCTCGAATAGTTTCGCGGAAGCCCGAGGTTATTGAAGTTCCCGATTTTTCTCTGGATTAAATCAATCCATTCGGGTCTGTCTATCGCTGTTCCAGCTCGCATGACACCGAATGGAGGCCGATGTTGCGCGTCAGCGGCTCCAGGGCCGAAGGAAGACCTTCAACTTTCGACCTACGAAACTCGCAAGAAACGGCATCGCGTGCCCGCGGAATCAGCACGATCTCGCGGCGGAATTTTCGATCGGCGTCCAGCGTTGGCGTCGGCACTCGAAGGACAGATGTTGTCTCAGGCTGGCGTTCGGGATTAGGTCGAAAAAGTCGCATAGCCGTTGAATAAATTAACCGTTACGTGACCAGGCCGCCCACGAGGGCGTCGTTTAATATTTAAGTAGCTGCGGATCGCAAGCCTCACCCCCGGAAGACACGGACGCGCGTCGAACGTAAATTCAGACGTCCCTCGTTCGGACGGCAAGGCTTTCTTCCCTCGTCAAGAGAGAGGAAATTGAAGAAAGTTAGCTGGCACCCCTCGCGGGTTGAAAAGCGAGAACGGGTTAATATAGGTACCGTTGCAAGTGTCGTTAACCATGGAACGAGGGTATCTGTCAAACGCGAACCGGCCGATATTCGTACACTTGGATGATTTACCGATCAATTTCCTCTTCCAGTTGATAGCCGTTCAGCTCTATAAAAACCAGTCGATAAAAATGACGGTGCAACTGTGTCCGGGCAACGATTAAATTTCATTCTCCCCGGTCGTGGCCCGTACGTCATTAATGGCCGAGGTGTCGCGCGTCGCCTCTTCGGACCTCGCTTGTCAGTCCGCGCGCAGAATAATATATGTATTACAGCGCAGAATTGACTCGTACACAACTCCGCGAAAAACTGATGTTTAATCCGAGTGTACCGGCGAACTGCAACCGTCGCTTCATTTTCGTATTCGCCGATTCGGTGGAGATTCGCGGTCAGCTTTATCGGGGCAGACGCGAAACGGCCGCGAGATTCGAACAAGTTCAGCCGTGCCAGCAGTTTTTAGTCGGGCCGAGGCGCGGGGGCGTTTCGACGGGTTTCGTATCGGGTCAAGAGAGATTAAACGAGAATTTGGTCGGTAGAAACGCGCGCGAAACGGCCCGTTGTAAACGCTACACCGCCAACAACGCTGCATTTTTCTCTTCGGCACCCATATCCCCGCCCCCTTCGCGCCTCTGTAAACGTTTAGTTACGCTGCAATTGCGCCGCTGCTCGCGGAGGACACAGGGGCCCTTTGAAAAACGGGCGCGCGGTGTCGTTTCCGGAAAATGGGGCCGCGTTTTATGCGACCGAATGAAAAACTTGCATTACCCAGCGAGCGCTGTCCCATTAAGGCTCGGGGAATAGGTGGCGGGGAAAATGCTACACGTTCGATCGCTGGTTCCAATTAACCGTAATCGCGTGGATTTCTGGCGATGGGCGCCGCCAGACGATCGCTTCCTTCTCCCGGCCCGAAAATCAGAGTGGCACACTGCTGAATCGCAACTTCCCCACGCGACAATTTTCATCCCCTTGCAGGAGCAGCCCGGTCCTCGATTTAATCGTCGCTTGGCATCCGTCATTCAGGAGCAGTTGAAAAATTGAAAAATCAAATGTTTTCTAAGGCGATATTTATCATTCGATATTTACATCTAGATGTTCAGGAATCGAGTTTGTTTATGATTGCTACGTAATTGTACTTGTTTACGATCTTATTTGCAATCTTAACCTAGAAACTAAGTACTTCAAGCATCAGTCGCAAGTCATACGCGGTAGAGTTTTTTTTTTTTAGATCATAAGAATATTTATTAATCTTGACTCACATTAGTCACCATGGATTCTACTATTATGATTGGATATGCGTGCTTCGAAACTATTGCCCAGACTTATTGCCTTACTGATCATTAAAAAACTTTTTAGTCTCAAGAGTGAAAATTTTATTTCAACCGCAGTTTTAAAAAATACGTAAAAAAACGTATGCGTGATTTTTTTATATTTGGTTCGCCTGACTTTAAACTTTATGAAAAAAACGCCCTTTTCTGCTACTACCTGCGACTATTTGAGAAATAATTTTTTTAGGAAGAACTATGTAGATCAAGAATTCTAAGACAAATCAAGAAAATTTTGAAAAGTGGCTTTGTTCTGCACTAAGAGACAAAAAAAGAAAGTTCTAAACATCCGATCTGCTTTTTCCAATTGTTTATACGACATCTACCATGACTTTTCCAACCTGGATGCTGTTATCAGTTTTAAAATAGCAGTCAAACGCGATGCACGTGATAAAAATAATTTGATAAAAATTGTTTCGAACAAAAGTTAGTCAGTATTTAGTTGACAGCAAATTGCAGAAGTGAATATTGATAAAAAACTTTTTATTCGATAGAAAATCAAGATCACCTCAATGTTTTTAATGAAACTGTATATTTTATTATACGCCAATCGATGCATCTCATATACTCTGTTTAAAAAAGTATTACAGTACTCAGGTCGAAAACTGATCAGTTCAGAAGTTATGAGTTTTGTCCCGAACGCCCATATATTTCGACGCACTGTGCGGTGTCGGGTCGTGGATGTATCGGCACACCATTGAGCGGATTCTTCGCCTCCTCTCGAGTGCACTAATCGCAGCGCGCTCCTGATAATAATAATGGAATTTTTGCTTTTCTCACCCTCACGCTGTATGAATTTCCTTTGAATCTTCTGCATCTTCTGTCAACGAAAGCAGAGGAAAGTAGCAAGTAGCGAGTCACGGGACAAGGGTGAGATTCCGTTTAAAGGTATCGCGAAACTTCCATCCATTTAGCCCACGCTGTTCGAGCATGCTTCTACTTATTCTTAGGCGGGCAGAAATACCCTTAAGAGAATCTGCCACGGCATCGACGAACGATTAGAAAACTGGAGCAAAAGTTCAATCTAAATTCGCGTCTCGCAAATTGGTCCGCAACCAGGTACTCCCAACTACTGCGTACGACGGACGATAAAGTTAAATGTGGCGTTGAGGATGTCCGTTTTTCTAACGAGCCTGCGTGGTTGGTGACTAAACGTATTCTCGACGAGATTGCGGTCGATTGGACGCCGTTAGAGGCCCGCGGGGCTGGATAATCGGCATAATCGAGAGGCGGAGATGAAGAAGGAGGAAAGTCGGAGCAGCAGCGAACCGTTTCAGAGGCAAGTGCATAACCGATGGTGATGTTAAGCCGTGACGTAACGCGGTTCAGTAGTCTCGGACGGAGCGCCGCGGGCCAGGCGTAACGGCCTCGTAAATAACTCGCGGGGGGAAAACTGGCGCATAAATTATTGCAAATTGATAGTTGTGGAGTTGGTGAATTATATTGCCGAGGCCCAGCGGGCGAGCGGCAGCGAACGAACCGTGAACGTGCCCTTCGCGCGTTTCCTGGCTGGTGTAGGTGTACATACGTCAAATGGGCAACGAAATCAAGCGTGTGCCGCGAGCTACGCGGGGGATCGATTTCTCAAGCGATCGATCGCGTTCCGTCCCGAACTCCAAGCTTCTCATCGCCGACCGACCCTCGAGTCCGCTGGCCGTCTTTCATCGGTAGACGGCTGTGGCGATGCTTCGCGCCAAACTTTTAATTAAATTACGTTTTTGCTTTCTTTTTAAAGCTCGCCTTCTTCCCGAACAATTACAACCCCCTAGTACGGCTGTAGTGGAAAGAACGCGATGTTTTCCAGGGAGCAGTTTCCAAGCGGAGTTTATAAATGTACTCTGCGGCATCCTGTACGCTCCGCAGAAAATTGCTCCAAGATCGATACACCAATTAACCCACTGGAGGCAGCCACGTTAAAAGAAGCTCGCAGTTCGCGCAATTAACGAGGCATAACTCCAACTCGCGCGGCTCCTCGACTATCGGACGCCGCCTCCGCCTGGCCTCGCCGCCCCGTGTCCCCAGGCTTGCGGGATCTTTCGAGGGCAATTAATTCAGCTCGAAACGAGACGAGATACGACGCTGTTCCCGAGTAGCTGCCACTTTAACCAGCCATCGCGGGGTGCACGAGCCACTCGAAGAAACGCAAGAACTGCACCATCGCGCCGCGGCAGGGTCGTTCGAGGCAATCGCGCGAAATAATCGCGCGCCGCGGCCCATCGATCCGGAGGATCCACGGGGCGAGCCCGCGAGGCCGCTGCAAGTTCGTGCGATGATAGCGCGTATCTTTGCACTGCCCTTAACCCACCCTTCGCGGACCTAACCTGCGCGACTGCAACTTGCATCCAGCATGGAACGAGGCCATGTGCGCTATTAGATCCAGCGACGAGGAGGAGGCAGCGAGAGGGTCGACGGTGGGGGTTGGGCGGCGAGGGTGACGCCAAGTTACAGGGAAGAATGGAACCGCGAATCAACGAATGTGTGGTGCATGTGTGATGCATCCAGGAATCAACGTTCTCCCTTCCTTCCCCTTGGTCCTTCGATCACGTTACCCTCTCCGTCGTTTCGATTCGAGAAAAGATTCGAAAGCTCGATGGTTGAACAGCGAAAGAAGAGAAATGAGTGGAAACAAGGAATGTCGAAGCTTACCAGGAGCCCGGCAAATCAGTATCCTGTGTTCCTTCTCTGGCCGGGGTGTGGTTCCTTCGCGTACGGGCGGGGCCAGGATCACCCCACGGGATTAAGGACTTTGGACTTGGCTGGATTCGGGAGGAAGCTCGTCTCCGACCTCCGAGTATACGTCGGTTCGCGTCCACGTATGCGTGTATGCGTGTGCGCGCGTGTCGTTGTTTCTAGGTGCGCGATCGTAGACGGCGGTTAGCGGGACGCGTGTGTCGTGTGTCGTGTGTGGTGTGTGCGACTGGCATCGACGCGACCCCGCGAGTCGTAGCCTCGTAAGAAAGGCCGCGAAAGACTTGAGGGGGTAGGGACGGAAATGGGCGCGTGCACGATTCTGTCGTACACGCGAATTGGCGTGTCACTGCCTGGCTACTGCGTCCTGGTCGCGCACGTGTATCTCTGAACGTGTTTTGTGTGTGTGTGTGTGTTCAAGTGAGTGTGTATGGGGGTTGCGTAGGTCGGTGGGCCAGTCGGTCAACGGTGTTTGGAGGTCAGAGGGCGAAACGGGGACTTGGAGGTTCTGTTTGGAAGAAACGGAACAGGACGAGGGGGATCGGCCTAGACGAGGTCCTGCCTTCGCTAGGACATTGTTACTCCTGGTAGCCCGTCGTCACTGAAGGACCCGGCTGCTGCCAGCTCGATCCACCCGTGGCTGGCAGCCACCTCCGCCTATTTGCCACGAGCCGCGATGCCCTGGCCAGCACCCGCCAAGGTCCACACCAGAAGATCCCTTTACGTCTCGCTGCTTCGTCCCTCTTACTCCCTCTCGCCCTTCCGTGGTCCGTCCTCAGTCACGTGACGCATCGCACCGCGACATTGTGCGTGCTACCACCCAACGACCGATCGCGTCACGATTTCGCGTGCACCATCGATTCACCTCGCAACCACGATTGCCACTGGATCTCCAGCGATGATCCACCCCCTTCGCCAATTCGCGAGACGCGTACCCGTGCTCCCGGTCGGTTAGCGACCACCTCTTCTGCAAGCTTGCTCTACGGACGCGACTGAACGAGATTCCGGAGATCCTCGACCTTCGACCCAGGGTTTCGAGGTCGATACGGGGCACGGGGGTGTTTTCTAAAAGAAAATTGTTTCTCTTGCGTTCTACCACCGACACTACCACCTCAGTGACGTACCACGCGAATCGCACTCCGTTCGTAGCACTGTCCGACACCGTTGCCTCCAGTCTTCACCCTCTTCCGTCAGTCACAGATGCATTCGTCCTCTGACGTCGCGGAACTGGCGTTCGCGTTCTCGCTCCTCTCCGCACACAGCCGCAAACCCACGCCTCCAACGCAGCCAGCGATCAACGAATCGTTCGCGCCGGATGATTCGCGCGCCTCTAGCGATAATGCCCCAACGACGCCGCGTACCCCGGGGGTGCGAATCGCCGAGCACTCGCGCCTCTGGCCACTAGATTTCAGCGGAGAAATCGCGAAGAACGCGTTACACACCGCGAGGGAGTAGCTGGAGGTACCGCTTGGCTGGCGGTGGTGCGCGGCGCCATGACAGTGTTGGATCCTCTACTACCGCCCCCACCAAACAACCCCCACTGTCGGCGCACTCTCTCAACCCCTCTTCTCCCGGCAAATCCCCTTCGAAACCCCTCGACACCCCGCCAGCCCCGACTTCTGCCTCCTCCGCCACCACAGATCCGTTCCATTCGCCCCGTTGTACCTCGTCTTCCACCCTCCTCGCGGCCCCCTGACGTCCCGCGCCCTGGCTCGCGCTGCCTCGGCCCCACCAACGCAATATTGATCGGGCGGAAGGGCGGCATCCAAGCTCGTAACGAGTTCCAGAGGTGCCCTGGCCACGTCCCTCATGTCATCTGCCACGGGCCACCCTTTTTTTCCCCATCTTCCCTCTTACCCCCGTGCTTTCTTGCTTTTTTACCCTCACCCGTAAGGGATTTGTCGCGTTCGCCCCGCGAAACAGATTTTTCCGGCGGTGTTCTAGGACGTTTTTTCTTCCCCGGCGGTCTACCGTGTCTCTAGGTGACAGATTTTTTCCCCTAGACCGCACGTGGATCGTCGCGTGCACCCGCAACGGCCAGAGTCACCCCCGGCTGCCACTGTGCCCGACCTAAAATTTCCCTCGGCGGACGCGCTCCACTCGATCCGCCGCTACGGGGTTGGCATTCGTTTACAGCCTTCCGCGAGTCGCTTCGCTACTTTTGTTAGACAAACAGATAACGGCGGTCTCGCAGAGCTTCCATAATAATTTGATTCAATCCCTTCTGGTTTAACGAAGAGGGCGACCGACGCTTTCCAACGTTCGCTACTCCGTTTGCTCGCGGTCTTTCCGGAAATTTAAATGTTTAAGTGATTTCTTCCTTCTCGTCGCCTCGACTATTAGACTTACTCCGCGACTTTCTCGAAGATGATACACAGAGCGATGAAAGTGGACACCGTGTACACCTGCCCGCTTGGCATTGCAGCAAACGTAACAAAGCAGGAACAGTGTGAGTGTTGTACGGTCCAAGTAATAAAGCTTGTAATGAATGTGATGAAATGCAGGTGACAGGGAAGAAAGAAAAGTATGCGCTTAATTAACGGTCAACAGGAAGCTGTTTACTCTCACCCCGAGTATGCACCGAAAAAGACTGCATTGCTTAAGGGATGACTGGAATACTTTCGCCGAGCGGCCGCGGCTGCCGCAAAGGAGCACCCAGCCAGAGTCCCGACGAAGCTCTGGACCAACTGCCGTGTTAAATTTAATTAAGCACGCACAGGTTCCTGCGCGGTCGAAAGTAAGGATGCCCGGTCGTAATTTATTCATCCTCCGCGGGACCATCGCTCGCGCTACGGAATATCATCCTGCAGATGTTCGGACACATGTATTCTAGTCGGACGAGAAATGTCCGTCTGAAAAAATTTATCGCCACCCAACCGAAGTGGCGTACTGCTGTACATACTTGCTGAACGAGCTCGCACGCTTTGATCCATATTAAATGACGTAACGAATATTTGCTTAGTTGCCCCACTCTTTTTAGAAAATCCGCCGTTCGGTGCTCGTCAGTGATTCCTTCGCTTCGGATAGAAATTCGAGGCTCGCCAGAGCGCAGACGTGACAGAAGTCGAGCAAACTCGCTGCGAGAGGCTCGCCGAGATCAGCTGTCTTGGAATTAACATGCATCTATGCGAGTATACATGCCGGCATTAATAATTCAGCCGTGTGACTTTTCGCAAGATCAAAGGGACCACAGAAATTCCACGGCTCATCGTGCTGGGAGCGGTAATGAACGCGGATGAGAAACGCGGCTGTCCTCCATCGTCGATGGTTTCGTCGCAGGCGTCGAGGCGTTCCTCCAGAAAACTTTTCTCCGTCTCGATACTCGGCTGCGAGGTCGCGAAGACGCCGACGTCGGCTAGAATTGTCTCGAGCTACTCCCACGAATGGAAAACTTTTCGGGAGGTCGAGAAAATTTCGCGCCTCGTTGCCTTTCGTTATCTGGCTGACTCCTAACTCCCCTCAGCGCGCTCGGAGCACGCGAAAACGCGCAAACGCGCCGAGCAAAGTTTGCGATTATCGCGAGCCCGCGCGCTTCCGTGCAGCCCCCGCCGCGCGTCACTCCGCGGGGATCTTTGATTATTTTGAATCCGCCCGAGCGGCAGGCGGCTTTTCACCGTGTCCCTTTAATTCCCCGCGCGAGCCTATCGGAGGGAAGTAAGACGAACGACGGACGAGACAAGAATGGAAAGGGGTGGACCCGCATAATAGATAATAACGAGATACGACGCATCGTTGGTTCGCGTAGCTTTTGACACCTGATCCCCTTTCTCGGTAGACACAATGCCCCTCTGTTAACCAAGCGCCGTTCAACCCTCCAGACCCACGTAAGCTCTGCTTTTGTCTGGGCGGCGACGAAACGAGTGCCTCCTAACCCTTAAATAATACCGGGCGCCTGGCTTACGTCGGTATCCGACGTCCCAGGGACGCTCCTCTCTCGCGCAATCGCCAATTTATCTGGGGCCAGTGATAAGGTGTACCTATCGTAAAGAAGGAACATCGCTACGTGGCCAGAGAACAACGCGGAGATCCACGGATTAACGATAGGGGTAGCTGGCTAGATCGCGGGGTTGGGTAAAAAGTCACGTAACGGAAGTACGGTTAATTCGGGATGCGCGAATCGCGTTTCGCCCCCCGGTTATCGAGCCGGATGATCCATGATTCATCCCCCCTCTCTCGCACCGAGCGCGCAGATCCTTCGCCACCCCTAAATAACGAGCGGACGCATTGTTCGAAGTGGTATCTAACGGCGTGCAGAGAAACCTCGTAAAAACCGTTGCGTTCATGCATATGCAAGCGTCGTAAATTTATGCGGGCGTTCGTCCCGTATCTTTATTCAGATTCCGACTGTGTCTCCCTCGGTCCTTCTTTCTTCTCTGTTTAAAGAGGGAAAAATATAAACGAATAGCGACGTAACGAGTGGAAAATACGAGGTCTCGATAAATGAGCGGTCGAGCACCGGAGTTACGGGATTATTATTCCGTTCCCGTGGATTTTTTCCCATCTCGAGCGACGCTCGATCGATGGGCACGATCGCGTGCGTTATTAGGAGAAACTCACCCCGCGAGTCCGCTCGGCTGGATCCAGAGAGACGCCTTGGGATCTGAAACAAGAAGATAACAACGGTTAGTTTCGGGGATAGGATAGCCGGGCTACCGGCGCTGGGAACTTTTGTAATTTACAGTCGCGGAAAATTCCCGTAAGGGCGATCGCGTGACCAAAAGGAGGTGGGTTAGGGGTCGTCGGAAGCAGCCAGCCACCAGGGGTGGACGTTGCCCGTTGCACGTCTTTCGAGGGCGTGAAGGAGAGGAGGACGCTGGAACGGCCGGTGTGGGACGAAAGGGAGAAACTAAAACTGAGCCGCGAAAGTACGCCGTCTCTCCGGAGACTTCGGAAATCCTATTGTATCCGGGTTTAATCGAGGAACGACGTCGAGCTCCGTCAGGACATCTTACTCCAATCAGAAGCAGATAATAGGGGCCGAGCGGAAGGCCATCGACCGATCTCTAATCGACGTCGTCAGATAAGCGAGGGGGCGGAATTTCTTGCGACGATCCCGACTCGATCACGACCATCGAAATTTCTCGCGGTCGCTCGACAACGAAACCTGTCTTCGAGTCAGATTACACCGATGGGACTTTCGAGCTTTCGTGGGACACAGTCGCGCGGTAAGTATTGTAAAATGGGACTTTCAACTGTCCCGCGATTCTCGCGTAATGCACCGAGAATCGGGGGAAAACATTTCCCGCTTCATAGAGACTCGAATCGGAACACGACATTACGCTTCATACTTTTCACTTGCTGATATTGCCGGGAGTTAAAACATTGTTGCCACGACGCGACTCGCTCGGGAGAATGACTCTTTCATTAACTTGAAATCGTCGTTCGTAGGAAGTCGCCGGTGTTGTTCGCGTAGCCCGTAGATTATCCACTCGAATTCGCCCGCTGCGTTTCCTAGGAAATTGGGTTGGTTGACATTAATGCGACGCTCGCGGCCCAACCACCCGGCAGTTCCGTCGCTGAGACGCGTTTCCGGCAAGGACCGTCGACCATAAATTGCTAAATACCCGCACTTAAAACGAGCCAGCCAGTGGTCGCGGAAGGAAAGGAAAACTACATATATCGTGCCCCTCCGAAATCCGTCGCCACAACGCGAGCACCTTCTTCGCGCGTTCAGTCGTACAGAATAAAGTGGAATGGAGTGAGGAGAGTTAGTTCGTCTGCTCGGTCGGGACCGAATGAAATCTTATAAATACAAGTCTATTAAGGCGAAGAGACGCGTGCTATACATATACGCGTGTACGGGGATCGATAGTTTCGCAGAGTTTAATATAAATGTCATGCTGGTATTTTCTGCCCACGCGAGTGGGACGAAGAGGGAGACAGCCGACGGAGACGGGGATGAGAGGGAAAGAGAGTCCTCGACCTCTTAGGGGAACGACTACAGCGAAGCACGGTGCACTGTCGTGCAGCCGAATAAATACGACTTCGCCGATATCCGCCAATAAAGTACGACGTCCCATAAATCTACATAAAGCTGTAATGATTGAGAACCGGACGGTAACGGGATCGGAATCGACCGCTGTATTAAACTTTAAACGAACGTCCCCGGAATTGCCATCGCCGTAGCATTAAGCAAACATCCGGCGCGGTTCAGCCAGAAGGGAATCCCGCATCCTCTCCCAAAGAACGAATCCTGGCCAACCATCAATCCAGCTGTAAGCCGAGTCCCATTAAAAATAAACAGATTTCTCGTGGTTCCCAGCCCTGCTCGTCATTAATCCACCCTCGTCGCCTCTCTTCTAATCCGTAAGAACGCGCGCCGAGGCTGCCTCGTTTGCATGTTTCCCTCTGTTCTCCGTTCCCGAGAGGAAAAGACAAGGTGTGCAGGACCATCCACCCTCTTCGACTATTAGCCACCCCTCTCTGCCTCTCGAAGGACGCGACACGTCGAAATTGGCCCTAAAGCTGTACGGCGGGAGCGCCATCAGCTCAAAAGGGTTTGCTCGGGACTCTAGAATTTAAGGTGCTACCACGGAGGGGCACGGAAGGGTACGGAGGATCGGGAAAACTGCGAGCCCGAATCTAATCGTCTACTGGTTGCCAGGAAATCATGGAACGACTACAAAACGTCACGTCGAGTCGGGCTTCAATTTAATTGTCCCCGCTCGTGGAGCCGTGCACGACTGTCGTCTGCTTTTATTAGGGACGGTGTTTGATTCTCGAGATCCAACGGGGACCAGATCTCAGGTCCACTAGGAATTCTTCAACGGGAGCCTTTTATCCTCGGCCAAGTTACGAATAACCATAAAACTGCGCTGAAAAAAGTGCGATGCATCGCGGCGGGCAAATCCGATTATCCTATCGACAGGTTTGTAGAATCCGCTGGCGCGCGGTTGGAAATGTAACGATCGATGTTGCAGCCCGTAATCTGTCGATTAACAAAACGCGAGCGAACGTGCCGGAATTTGATCCGGCGAGAAAGCTTGCGACGAATGGATAAATCGTACGACCTGCGGATCAGAGTGCAGGCGGGCTGCCTCGGCCTTGCGACGCTTTCGAAAGAGCATCCCGCTTGACCGCTCCCGGATTCGAGAAGATCAATAGCAAGAGTCGCGGCGCGAACCAGCCGGTCCCAGCGTTCGTTCAGGATCCAAGAAAAGACCCTTCGGATCGCCCGGGGGTCCTTTACCTTCGTCTAAAGATAGCGGATGGTGGCAGGTCGGAAGCGGTTGGCTCTAATTTTACTCCAAGTCCGTGGATGAAGGCGAGTCGGCCGGCGTGGCATCGGTAACCAAGAGGTCGGGCCGGCTGATCGGACGGCAGCTCTAATTTTAGATAAATCCATCCGACAGGCGATATTAGTTGGAGCCGGTGTGCCTCGCGTATATAGTATACATGTGAACGCACACGGTGCCTCCAATACACGTCGGTCACCTAATAATGCAGGTGAAGGTGCACGCGTACATGCAGCTGGCTGGCTAGCCGAGCTCCTCTCCTCTTTACTCCTCTCACGCTCTCTCTCTCTCCCCCCTCTCTCTCTCTCTCTCTCTGGTCTCGCGTACGTCCACCACGTCTGGCTGTGTACGGAGGCCCATGTACGAGCATCGAATTGCTCGGCAGGAAATCGATGTCCCTCTGGACGGTACCAGGCCGGTACCAACCGCCCTAGGCTAGGCTTCCACTACCAAAGGCGGACGAGAACGCGTACGTGTAGGACAGACGGACCGTGAATGAACGCTTTCGGCGAATAATTGTTTAACAGGCACGTATCTCTCGTGTCTAGAGCAGCGAGGGAGAAGTACGAGACTTTTAATGCATCGGGCGTGAATGACGAGTGTCGGAGGCAATGTGCGTTCGAGGATGAATTGATGGAAGGCGGGTGGAGGCGCGTCCTTTCACCGTAAACTTCTTATTTTTCCTAGCCCCCAAGCTAACTACACGGCTATCTTTTCACGGGCAGAACAAGTACGGGCTAGTTAAGCTTTGAAATAAGGGTTGCCGAGCGCCGTTCGGGTTTGAACCGTCGCGGAATAGAGGGCGGATTTTTCGGTGGAATCGCGAAGCGTTCGATCCCTCGTTCGTAAACAGAGATATGCAAATCCTGCGGCAGCCGTGTTCACTTTCCTCCGCGCGAGGCAAACCGCGAACGCTCGGGAAGCCAGCCGAGTGCAGGACGGGGGCGCAGCTTGCCAAAATATTGTTTCGCTTCTTGCCCATTGGGAGAATCGGTCGGGGAGATTATTCGGTGCGCGCGTACCGCGACGGAAACCGTCTGTCGAGCTTTCGAAGCACACCGGCGAATCCCAGATATTCGGGTCGGAAAATCGGGTAAATCCAAATTTATTCTACGCGCGCAGCACCCGCGTTTCCGATAATTTTGTTTACACGATTCTCCCTCCGTCGTGCACCGTCTTTGTGGCTCTATTCTCTGCGGCGGCGTTTGACCGTGGAGACGCGCAGATGCCTCCCTGTCTCTTCGACCCAGGAGCTCTCGTTTCCAGGAACCTGGCGATATTTATCCTTGCAAACACTCCCACCCCCCGGGGAATCGAATACATATCTCAAGAGACTTCGAAGCTATTAGATGGAAATCTGATTTCGTTTGACATACGTTAACCAAATGTCGGGACGAGCGCCGGAAAGATTGTTGGGAGATGGAGGACTCGGGTAACGAAGAAGAGGGGAAAAGAGCTGGGCTTGAATGAACGTTTCACTTCGACGCTCTGCCGTCGTCCCCGGAAGCGGGAAATGGAGCTGGAGGCCAACGAGACCACTGAAATGCAAATGAATGGCTCGGTGCAGCGGCTACACCCTCGTACCTGACGTTCGTGGCTGAATCGACGAGCGATGGATTTCATGCGGCGGACGCGCGTCCCGCTGCTCGACTCATGTGCTACTGAGAAAAGTGCGGCCAACACGCAGCCACCGCGCGCAGCAAGTGAAATAACCATGAAACTGCACCGACCGACGCCGAGACGCGACACGCCGTGAGTCCGCATGCGGCCGAATACGCGCAAATTAATAAATACCTCGAGCGTCACGTATGAACGCGATGCTAGAGAACGAAACTGTACCGTGGATGAAAGGGTTGCCCCCGAGATTTCTTAAATCCAAGTAGCGGGTAGAGACGTCGACGTTGACCGACCTCCGAGTAATTGCTGATCGAATTACCGTCGGCCTGACGACCGCCAAAGGATTCCTTGGATTCCGTAAGACCGGAAATTTAATTCCGAAATCCGCCACAAAGAACCACCGGCCAATGGGATTAACGGATTCGACGAAAGACTTCTCTACCGTCGATTCTCCCTTTCGCTTTTACTCCTCTTTTTCGCAGTTGCATCGGAGGTGGCACCGCGATTGGGGTCCGCGTGGTGGAAACGATTGCCGTCTTGTTTACTTGTACAGTTACGTACGAGAGCCGGGAAATTAATTGGCGTTCAAAAGAGCTACCTATGTACGTGGAATCCATACGATCCACTTTCCAGCCGATTAATGCGCGCCCGGGCTAACGAGCTTTATTAAGCAGTCTAATGAAATCCAAAGTTATCGAATAGGGAGGGTAAGAGAGTCTGGAGCGAGCCCGTAACTAGGAGGCACCGGACACAGCCAGACACGATACCCGAGTCTCTCGCTTCGGAGTTACCGGCAATTCGATTCGGAAGGGCTTCGTCGGAGATCCATGGTTCGCGGAGACCGAGTTAGAGGCGGCTTCGACGAACGGAAGAAGAGAGAATGGGACGCAGGGAAAAGGAGAGAGGAAGAGTAGGTTGGGTGGGTGGCGCAACTACCAACTGGCTCGACCACGAGAGTTTCCCTCTAACTCGCAGAAATTCCACGGTATTAATTTATCTTCGTACCCTTTGCTTTCCCCCTCCCTTATCCCTGCCGCCCCGTCCCGCGCCCGCGTTAGTCCCATTCTTCCATCGATCAATGTGCCTAGGGTATGATGCGCGTTTTAAGTACTTCATCCCTCGTACGTACACAGGCACGTACAGGTATTTACAATATCCTCGCCTCCGTTGGGATACGCGGCACGCGCAATTTTCCACACAAGCCCTGTCGCGGGAGAAGGCGCGAGAAGAACACAGGGAGAGACGCCTTTCCGCGGGATCCCTCCGACGCATCGCAGTGCTATAGTTTTCACAGCCCCAAGTCGGTGCATTTCTCTTTATGCACTCCCCGGCCCTCGTTCCACCACATAACTTACAGCTTTTCACCTAGCCCACCGTCGGCAGTAAATATTCCTTCGCAACCAATTTCCATTTGCGAGTCGGGTCCGCTCGCCCTTCGCGCCGCTGCTTCCTTTGTCACTCCGCCACAAGGTTTCCTTTTCTTTAAGTAAACCCACGACGTCCGACTGCCTAGGCTGAAAGTAAGAATTAAAAGCCGGGTTCCCAGCTTTTACCAGACGAGCAGGAAACGAGTGTTTACTGGAGGAACGTGTCGGGAACCGCGAGATAATGCACGGAACGCGCCACGCCGGGGCTCATTAATCGCGACACTCTCCTGCAACTTTCCTCGTCGGTCCAAGAATCCCGTACGCGTTTCGATCTTGCTTCGATGCTCGATGAAACGAGACGAAACAGCTCCCTGGAATCGCTGCGCTCTTCAAATTTTTTACCGCGCCCAGCCCGGCTATCTCCTGCCGAGTGCAATTTTTCAACCAGTCGGAGGATTATTCTCGCGTTTCGACCCAGCGCTGTCTATTTGCGTTTCTTCTGCGTCTGCCGCATAAGTTACGACTCGCCGTTTCGCGGGGTAAATACATCACTCCACCCCCACCACCACCCCCCGACCTCTCGTCCAGCCAATTTCTGCTCGCGAGTCGCGCGAGATTTACACGCCTCGCTGGTCAACGTGTTCGAATTACGAGAACGAAATCAGCGTTTTTCCAAGCTGCTCCTTCGCTGTAGGCTAATTCGTTGCAGCATCCCAACGCGCGACTCCCTCGAACGGTTCGCGAGATCTTCGAGGGCGCTGCTTCAGCTCGTTCGCGGAATTAAAGGCGACTGATAAAAATATGGGACACTGTGAAGCAGCGAGTAAGAGATTAGTTAGAGATTAAAGAAGAAGATAAATAAAACAGGGAATCGTCGTGAACGAGGCTGCGACGATCGAGTGGCGAGAACGCTACAACACAGAAATCTCGACAAGTGCTCCGGCAAAAAAAGCAACCCCCATTTTTTTGCCCCGAGTGTTCTGCAGTACAGCGGCGTCGCGACTGCATCGGAGAATTCGTCGATTGCGTTTCGTTTCCTGGATAAACAGCTGCATAGAGTCGGCTGGGAAACGAAACCCAAGCCGGGCTGGAAAGAGTTCAAAAGGAGGATTACTGAAAGCTCGCGCACACGGTGTCTTTGGAAAAAAAATCGAGGGAGTCTCCGGCAGCGAAGATATGCAGGTGTTTGTGGCTGAAGGGCTCGAGTCGCGGTCTTTGTGCGCGATAATTTTCTTCTCCCCGCAATCATTTTCGTTTCCACGGCAAATACTTTAATCCTTTCTGTGCGCGCGCTCCGCGAAAAATGGGCTAGTGGATTTGTATACGTCACCTTTCGAGCGGGAACGAGTCGAGAAAAATTTCCATGCAAATGTACCCTTTTACCGCGCGGCGGAATGGTAAATGAATACTGGATGGAAAAACGCGAAGGGCGGCCCGCTCCACCGGCTCTCTTCTCCTCCTCCTTCCCGTGCCTAACCCAGAATTGCGAGCTGAAATTTCGCGAGCGATGCGACGCGTTTGAATTATTCGCGCCTCTCCTTCTCCACCCGCCTACCTCTTCCAGCCTTGTTTAATATTTCATAAACCCGTATACTTATGCAGCCATCCAGAAATCTTGAAATAGTGAGATACGCGACTGACGTGCACCTTCCACATTCTTTCGATCTCAATTCAGGCAGACCTGTTGGAATACGAGAGTACTAATTGTACCACCGAGCTAAATATACCGCGGATACTAAATAAGTTCATCTCTGCTAGAAGAATTAGTTGGAACGTGAGAGACAACTCGACGTTAAAGGCAGTTTATCCGGAAGGGAAGTTTGTAAAGTTTCGTTGGTTGTTCTGGAATCACAGGAGGGACAGCCCACCCCCTCGAGATCTCCCTTCCCGCTCGCAACATTTTTTCCCTCGTTTGATATCGCAGAACGGATAATCCCCCCGGTCTGAGTCCCGACGATTCGAGAC
Organism: Andrena hattorfiana; assembly: GCA_944738655.2. Taxonomy (NCBI): domain Eukaryota; kingdom Metazoa; phylum Arthropoda; class Insecta; order Hymenoptera; family Andrenidae; genus Andrena; species Andrena hattorfiana. Next base: position 3,091,418 of record OX122894.2, read on the forward strand.
CCGTTCGGGGATCAACATCGGCGATACCATCGCGGATTAAGAGGAGGCGGTGGCGCGGAACCAAAGCAAGGAATCGGAAAGGTAAGTGGAAAAAAAATAGGCTGGAGGAGGCTGGAGTTACAGAGCAGAGACGGGGACGCGCGAAAAAGATGAACGAAAGAGAGCACGTGCATGTTTGTTTGATACTTGCAAGATGTATCTACATACACCTACGCTGGGTGGTGAATCTAGCAGGAACGCGTTTGCACGAGAAACGCGAGATTTCGCTGTCAGCGGGACCAGCCCACTGCTCACCTTCTTTCTTAATTACCGAGCTGGCTCGTACATTCGTTTCGCGGCTAGGGGGTTGGACGAAACGCTTCCAGCCCGTGCTGCCTCTCCAGCCCCCGACCTGACGCCTCCGTTCTCCTTCCGCCCCTGCCCGTTGCTTTTCGGAACAGCCGGAAGCGCGAAAACGTTGCACACAGCGCACACGGGAAACACGGCGTTTTCGTGGATGCTGCCCGCGCGAAGCGGTTCGTTTTGTTCGAACGGGGCCACGCCTTTGTTGCCGGGCAACCTTCAGCTGTAACTGCAGGCTTTCACGCAGGAATTCCGATGGAAAGCGCCGGGTAGTCGGGGCTCCGTGATCCAGAAATAGAAGCCGATCTGGAAGAAGGCGGCGCCGTCGGCGTATCGCGCTCGCGAAATTGCATTTTCAGCGTCGAACGGACGAAGACACCTCTCGGCCGGCGGTGCCTATTTGCGCGACGGGAGGTTTCCGCGGCCGTAGCTTGGCACGGGCGAAGTCGTAACGCGTGAAATGGGCCGTTCACATCGGCGGAGAATTATCGCGGCGTTATTAACGCATCAGGTATGAATGGTGATATGTAGCGTACCGGGGGAGTCGCTGCTCGGAACGGGGACGACGTTATTATGCGTTTCGACTCCAGGATAAATGTCCGGAAATTTTAAGCTGGAGGAGCGCCCGAGCGAACGCGTCGGCCGCGGAGTTTCCAATTTTCCACAGTCACGAGCGCAACTTTAATTCAGTGAATCCGCGGGGAGCGGGCGCACGCGCTCGGAGAAGACTAATTCTCGCGAGAGGCAGCGGAATTCAATGCGCGAGCTCGCTCGTTGTCCCGGTTTATTTCTGGCCTCGCGTGTCTCAGCGGCGGAGTCGATACAATGCCGGCCGCACAATCGCGTCTTTGATGTAATTTCCACTTCTTCGCCGGCGCGCGGCGGCAAGACGCGTCTACCCCAACAACGACCGGCTCGAACGCTCGTCTCAAGTCGGCAGGGAGCTTTCATTGTTGTCTGCTCCGTGTTTCCGGATGCGGAGCGCGAGAGGCACGTAGGAAATTACGTTGCACGTCAGAACGCGGTTTCGCGTTGCAGCCAGCGGTTTCGCCGACGATCGACGGAGAACAGGCTGAGGGTCTGGAGAAGCAAAGGGGTGCTAGGAGAGATGGATAGAGGGGAAGAGAGAGAGAGAGAGAGAGAGAGAGAGAGAGAGAGAGAGTGAAACGAGTCTAACTCCCGACGAGGTTCGTGAAATTAAGCGACAACGATTGTTGGCCTGAATCGCGGTAAGAGCGAGGATGCTTTACGTGCATCAACTCTCCCCGGGATGAACGCTTTCCCTATCGCCTTGAATGCGTCGCCTGGAACGTTCTTGTCTGTCCCATTCCATACAACCGCAAGAGCTACTCAAGACGAACCCCGAGTTCTTTTCCTCGCGATAGAACAATGCCAGATAACACACGTGTCATCGCATTTTCTCGATGTGAAAATTGTTTTACAAGCACACTGTCCACTAGTAATTGATCCTGTCTAGGAGTCGACAGAAGCAGCTTTCTTTTACTCGAGCTCGTCAACGAGGAAACTCGCCTGTAGGAATTGCGCCTCGGTAGAAGAGGCAAGATGGGAGCAATCTTTAAACAAGCCTCGTAAAACTCGGATGACCCGGTCTCTCGTATGGGTCATAAAGCTCATAATAAAGCTCATAAAGCTCATAAAGCTGTGCTACGGTGTATGGCGGAGAAAGGGGAGCGTGCAGCCGCGGGGAGGGCTGGGAGGATTTGCACCGGGATAGACTGTCGGTTATTCATGCTTAGTCCACTGGAATGAACGACGGTTACGTCACAGTCGTTCGTTAGAAAAGCCAGTGGAAATCGAAAACGCTCTTCTAGTACCGGCTTGTAACGATGCGGCACTTGAGACTGATCGTACCTACCTGTAACGAAACTGTCTGGTAAATGAAGACCACTAATTTTGTAACGAACGCATTGAAAAGTACATCGAGAAGTCGTCGTTGGAGTTTCGGCGAATCGAATGACCGCTCGGCAAAAAGTTGCGCGAATCTCTTCTGCGCTGCGGGGATGAAAGTTGCTGTGACCGCGGGCAAGAGGAATGGAGTCATCGTAAAAGGAGTTTCCGCGGAATCATTGGAATTTCGATGGAGACGAAACTTAGACTAGCCATTTGGAAGTCAAATTTTACCACGATCCGCGGCGCCTAGTTCCCGCTGGCTCTCGCACGGGCGAAAAGAGGCAGATAAAGTTTGAAGTCTCGACGGGTGAAAGCGGAGCGATAAAGCGCGTCGCCGTGGAGGACTCAATTTTAAGATCGCTGGCTGGAGATCGATCGCAGAAAATCGTTCGCCGGATTTTCCAGCACCGACGGCAGTTCCACGTCAAACCGTTCGAAAATTCGACAACCGTTCACCAGCGTCGCAACCTTTTTTATCGTCAATTTTTTCGTTGCACGTCACCGGAACGGATTCAATTTCCACGATATCGCGACTCTCCGTATCGCTAGTAAATTATCGAATACACTCGCGTATCTGTTTTCAGGAAAGTTTACAGTTGAAGTTTGAAGGCCAATAAAGTCACCGTATCCGGTGCATGACCGATCATTACCATAATCGCAGCGGAGCGAAGATATAGAACTGGATTGATACTAGGATATCGTCGAGCAGGTGTATCAGCTTGCTCGCCGTTACGCGACTTAACGACCCTCGCGTTTAGGGTAACTCGGGGTAATATGCCACAGTTAACTTTGAAACGCGATAACATATAATCTATTGATTTTTTGTAGAACTGTTCGCGCAAATGTATAATCTGCATTCTAGTTACAGCGTGAAATTAGATCAAGACGATACTTGTATAACTTACCAGGATTTGCTGAAAATAAAAGAAGGTAAAAGCCAAAATCTATTGTCGTCTTAGCAGTTTCACTAAATTGAACGGAATTAGTGGAAATGTAACAGCATCTGTGTATTATTTAAAAAATTATTGAGAAGTGGCATATCACCTGCGGTGGCATTTTACCCCGAGTTACCCTACAAGTATATACACGCGTCGAGTGTATCGCAGTTACGAGAATAATCGCCGTTTAAACGCAGAAGCTGTCGAATTCAGAAATAAAGCGGCGTAGGTACAGCTTGATGGTTGCTTTTGTTCGAAAGTTTTACCGACCTATTCTCCACCCCTTTCGCTCCCTCTGCTACCCAGCGGAGGATAACAATCTCCGTGCCGGCACGTTTCAAGTTCGTCCAAAGGTACGAATGCGGAAGGTGTACTTTGCATCTTCGGAATGCTCGATTCAGGAGCATCCGCCGTCTCGGGGAAGAAGAAAAGTACCTGCTCCTTCGAAGCGAGACCTTTATCGCGGAAAAGTTTCCCGAAACCAGCTGCGAGGGATTCCTCCGCGTTGCTTCTCGCTCTTATAATCGCAATAACCCACCCTGCCACCGTCTATGAACGCCCTTCCAGGTACAACTCTGCCCTAGTCTTCCTCGCGAGCTTCCAAGTATGTATCGTATAATATTCGCGCCACGATCGAACGGCCCACCCCGTCAGGTGGAAAAGAATTATTCGGAGCGAAGTCATTTAGATTCCCGGACGATGTGCCGACGCGTGAATAATTCAATGACGAAGAGCCGCGTCGCGCCGGTGTCTGTCGAGCCGTCGTGCCAATTCAGATCGTTATCCGATGTCAACGAGAATTATTAATAACGCTAACGCGATCGTCCTCCGAGCCGACGGTTATTCTAGCCAGTCGCGCGCGATCTTTGACATCCCCGTGACTCCGGTCGACGAGCTTCCAAATCAAGCCAATCGGGACGCGGTCTCGACGCACCAGCTCTCGATCGATGAACAACCCCCGAGATACACCCGGTCGAGCATTTTTAATTATACCCTGCGGCATGCTTTTTAACCGCGCCGCTGCTCATTCGAGTTCATTCACTATAATTCCTCCCTTATAAACGTCATTTACTGCCATCATGCACGTTATTAAGCAGTCTGTGATGATAAATGTGCGCAAAAGCAGAGGGCATTTGACATACCGTGCATGTCCCTTGGCTGATGCATTTCCAATGCCAGCCAGAAGCGATGCAAGTGATGGGAACAACTGATGGAGCAGACAGCCACCGCTACCTCGACTTTTGCAGCACAATATCCACCGGATGTAAACCGCAGTTCGACCGTTACGCGTCCTCCTTAAATCCTTTGTCACTTTTCGTAGAATAAACTTGTAGCTACGTCGGTAGAGCAAGAACCGACCGATCACCCATGTTCGAGTGGAACGTATAAGCGCTGCGAGCGCGTACCGTAAACTGTTGAGCGATAATGCGAGCGATACCCCCCCAACTAAATCGAGTTTCATTGCACGGTAGAAGTTGACCCCTGAATCCCCGCGTGCCGCTCCCCACTGTTCGCTTCAAAACAGTCTTGTTTACCTCGCCGGATACGGAATCGTATTAAATTATACACAGTTATTACGCGCGGCGCGGTCGAATTAATAATGTAGTCGCCGGGCACCGTAAACTCCGTTAATATTCTATTCGGTAAATTCGATCACACGCGAGCTATAATCTCAGCCACGCCGAATCTGCATAAAAAAAAAATGCAGGAGGATTCACCCCGGTTTCCCCTTTGCCGCGACAAACGTTTGTTCGCGATTAATATGCGCGAGCGACACGCGAAATGGAAAACGGGTCAAGCGGAAACACGTTTACGCTGCAGATTGTAATTCAATTACACAGATTTAATATTGCATGTAATGATAATATTATAATTTATGTCGCCGCTGGGAGAGACGGTGTTCTTCGTCGCACCATCGATCTGATAACTACTTGCGACAGTTTGTCTGTTGTTTGTTTGTAATGAATACCTACAACAATCCAATCCAATAGGTTGCGATTAAAGTCTCTTTGCTCAGAGGGGAGAAATAAAAGTGGGGAATGATTGTGCATCGTGGAATTCACGGGCGACTCCGCTAGGTCTTCAAATGATTGTGTTCAAGCATGCACATGCACTAGCAGAGATATGCCTACACCTAAGTAAAGCGTACCCTGGTAACGGTAGTATGTTTCAACCTGCTGGCCCCTTGCCATAATCCGACATAGTATTAACTTGAGAATACCATGGCTTTGGGCGTGTAGCACGCAGTGGCTTCGCGAGCGGAATCCAGCCGCGTGTGCACGCTCGCGGTACCCTCGAGCCGCGAGATGGTGCGAAAAGACCGCCGACCTTTATCACTGGCTTCCATCTCGGGAATTCGTTATCGAGCCAGAGGACCGAACACGCGCTCTCGCTAGAGTCACGCCAGGCCCCCGAGCGCGTTTATTAATTGATAAGCCAACGAATTTCCTAGCAGCAGGATAACCCGGTCAGCCGATAAATCGGGGCACGCACGGCTCGGGAACGCTTCGAAGCATCCAATTCGAAAGTCTATCAGAGGGACAAAGACGCGTTGCGATTTCGATTGAAATCTATCGCGGCCGACAGGCCGCGGATCCATCCCGTTGGGTTCAAGTTTGCTCGGGTAGTCGAGTTTAATCCGAGTATTTACATTCTCGAGTTAGATTTCCCAATGGATTATAAAGCCATCGGATCCAATCCCCTTGTATCCACACGGGCCGCGCGTAAATTTCAAAGTGGACGGTCGCGTTCGAGGCGGTCCTTAATTATTCGAAGGTGTCGGGGGTCAAGTGGTCGGATCACGTTCGTCACTGCAAGCCGTAAAAGTGCTCTAGCTATTAGAGTCTATAGAATTCACTGACCACATAATCGGTGCAAACGAATACGAAACGATCCGAGGGATCGGACAGGTTACCTACGCGATTCGTAGCCCGTCGACCACGTATCGAATGATTTTGGCAAAGTACCTATACAGGCGCGCGTTCTCGGCGAGGTCGCCCGGCCATGGCGAAGACTCGACAACGAAATGGAGCAGTTTCGAAACATTGTTCGCGACAGGGACGAGAGACACGTGCACGGCTACAAGAAAATACGGCGGGACTTGTCGCGCAAGTCGTATTATTTTAAGAAGGAAACTACTACTCGGGGAGAGCACTTGGCGGAACTTTTCTGCTTCTTCTTATCACCGGCGCTTCGCCTCCGTATCCTTGCTTCTCCCCGTAATTAGATAACTTTTGACCCCATTGTTTGAGCGCGGAGGTAATACGAGCAAACGTCTGCCGCCCGCAATTTTGCTGGCCCCCGCGCGAGAACGCAGACGGGACAGGGCAAAGTTTGCTTCGGCTTTCGGAGACGAACGTCCGAGACCACAATTTGCGGACAATTTTTTTATAATCCCCAACCGCGGTTCGGAATGTTCAGATCGCCACAGCGAGCTTCACTGGAGCTGCACGAGCAGCTGATTAATTTCTGCGCGGCTGGCACGTGATCAGGTTACGATCAGCGATTTTCCACGCGGCGAAACTCATGCAGCCAGCACACTTTTACGATAATGATGGCCAAGTAGACCGCGGGCCGCGAGCGACTCGTGTATCAGTCGACCGGTCGATGGAAATTAAACTGGTAGTTTAAAAACGGCGGGAAGGGTCGGTTGGATGTTAACGAATCGAGTTACGTAACGTCGAAATAGCACCGGCCGTATCGGGTTTGCCTGACACTCGTTGTCCCCGGGCTTTTCGCCGGAGCTGGAGCCAGTGCCAGCAGAGTCAGCGGAAAAATTCAATTTTTAATTAATAGCGATACGGCCACTTCTGCCCGGGCGAGGTCGGGCTGCCGGCCCCGCGATTTCGTTGTTTCGTAATTACGTAACGTCCGGCGGAAAATTGCGCCCCGCGCGAATGCAGTTCGCGTCGTTTCGCGCGACACGAATAGTGAGCGTTTCAGCTGCTGCATTCCGTTCTCCTTTTTCCCCCCAGGGGCCGCGCCTCGTCTCTTTTTCGTTCCCGCGATATCCTCCCTCGAGGTGGGTCCTCGCGTCTCGTCCCACCGGCACCGAGAGGAAAATCCCACCCCGGGAGCGTCAAGGACCGTTAATCCGCCCGCGGCGCGGCTCGCCGTCGAGTCAAAAGGCGAGTCGAAGCGCTGCAACGCGGCGCACTGATTACAGAGAGGATCCCGGTAATTTGCGGTCGCCCGGAATCACCTGTGGGATTCGAGGCTGTCCGCGGGCCAGTGATTTCGCGGACCAAGCTGATACGAGCGATCCCGTTCACGGTGCTGGACGCAAAGGCGACTCCAACTGAGTCTTTCGAGTTCTAAGGAGATAGCTGGCCGTCTAATCAGGCCGCGGACAGAAAGAAAATGGAAAAAGATGGTTCGCGGTGGCTGAAAAATGTCCTCGAGTATGACGGTCGCCTTGGCTGCCTTCGCTGCGCCGGGATCTCGCCCGAGGACGCGACGTGTTTGGCCTGGACGTAATTAATAAGGCTTTAACGCGTCGTCAGCTGCACCTGCAATTTTTCATCCCCATCCCCGTCACTGATGCCGATTCTCCGGCAGCCACTGGCCTAGCAGACCGAAATGATGGAAGTGGCGCCGGTGTTCTTGTTGCCGAATAAGGAGAACTGGCCGAGAGAAGGGCGGGGGTGGGGTAGCGGGAAGACCTCTAAGATAATTCATTAACCGCGCGAGGCATTGTTGTGATTCATTATCGGCGCTCACCGAGCTGCCGTAGCCTCCCCGCAATTTATTAAAAGCGAACGAGAATTACATGATTAACGAGAACCTGTGGCGCGTCCCTGTGGCGGATGCTTAAGGGATATAAACCCGCGAGAATTTGTTTGCAAATTACCGTCTAACGATCCCTGCGCCGCCGGTCTTCCCCCGTTAACCGACGAGTCTGTTCCCAGGGATTATCAATCCGTTCGCTGATATCGTTTGGCTATTAGGCTGATCAGAATCTATTTTTCGCTCTGCTTTCCCTCGGCAAACCTTTGGCAGGCAGAAAGACGCCTAGGTCGATCGAGGACGAACGGCCTTGGATCTCTCCCCTCGGGAATACCTACGTAGTACCGTCGCGAGGAGATTTATCCAGCCCTGACGTTTTTCCCCAACGTTAGTCGATCGCGATGCGTTCAATCGCGCGTGGCTTGCTGGCCGCAAGATCGACAGAAGAAAATGCCAGGACTTTGAGCCGACGAGGAGGACTCTTAAGGTCTCCGACACGGTTCAGCGTCCCTTGACTACACGGTCCATCGCGTTGCTCCGTCGGTCGATACCGATGCTCGTCAGCCAGTGTTCTCCGCCCTCTTCTCTCCTCTCTGCTCCCCGTCTCTCTTTATAGTCACCCCTATCCACGGGGGCTGCTCTCTGCCGGCGAGACTCCGCGTGTTACGTCAGTGGCAGACCGACCTCAAACCTTCCAGCTTACCCGGCGTCGACGATGTCTTCCTCCCTCGTCGTTGCTGCCGGTGACGTCACGCCGCTGTCCTACTCTTCGCTCGGTTAAATTCATATCCCAGTGCCGAGCACATAATAACACATCGATTATCAACGATCGACGTCATCCACGAGTTCTCGCGCTCAGCTGCTCCCGGACGTCGTTACTCGCCGCTGTATACCTTTTTCTCTGCCGCGCGTAACGCGCGAAGGATAATCAGCCACCATCGCCAGTACGTTCCGTTCGTGGTATTCTTCGACGGCGGTTAATAACTTTCCCCGATGTTCTCCTCGCCGCGTAAATGTACGCGTTTCCCCCCATTTGCATAATAGTAATACTAACGATCAGCTAGCGAGAGAATGACCGTAATCAGTCCGTGGAAAATCCACGGGCGCCCGTGCTAACAACCCGTCACGAGCAGCGCCCGGACATTAACATTCCACTTGGAAAGTTCGCCGAAGTAAAAAGACAGGCGCGAGGGCGCGGTAACATCGAAGCGAAGATAACGAGAACGTTTAACATGCAAATACCCGGTACGAAACGCTGGCAAAACACCGGCGTAGGTTCGCGCGCCGCGCCACGCCGGGTCAAACAATTACGTGGCCGGGGCGCGGCCGAGAGAGGATCGCGAGCGGGAACCACGTCCCCCCCCGCAAAAACTGTAATGTTACGATGTAGGTCGGTCGCCGAGGTTTCTTGCCCGAGCAGCAAGATCGCGACTACTCGCGGCCACGAAGAAACGGCAGAAGCCGGGAACCGTGGTTTCTTGGCGAGGATCGAGAGATTAAAGACTCGTCGAATCGTTTAACGGGGAGCAGATGCAGGTGAGCGGCGCCGTGATTGCGCGAGTTTATCTGAAGCGAGCCACACGCGTTTCGACGGTGCGAAGAAAGGGCGAGGGAGGGTAGCGTTGGCTTTTCGTATCAAGCCCGGTGGGGCAAGGTTTGACGTCGCGGAGGCAACGGAGGGCAGAGCGTCGCGTGGCAGGGCAATGAATTTCCGGCTTAAGGCACTCGAAGGATGGGGGGTGAATAGGGGCGGGCCGTGAGAAGGGTAAACGGGCGGACAAGATAGAGTGCGACTCGCCTAAGCCGAATGCAACGGTGGATGGCCCTCCGGTGCGCGTCGAGCTCGCCGAAGCGGAACAAAGCGCGATCCCAATGAGCTGACTCGGCAATTCCTCGCTCGAGTCTAGCCGAAACTAGCTCGCTAATATTACCGTGCATTCGGCGCACCGAGGCATCCGAGCTTTACAGCCACGGGTGGCCACTTGACCCGCTCTAGCCAGCCGGGTCAGGCTCCGTTATTGATTTCAAAAAAAAAAAAAAAGAAGAGAAAATAAGGATAAAGGAGAAAGATGGGGGAGGGAAAGTGGCGAGACGCGAAGGGGTTCGCGGCGGGAACACGGCGGTAGCACGGCGAAACAACGAGCGGCCGAAAAGAAAATCGGGGAAAAAAGAGGTCCGTCAGTGGAAACATGGGGCGTGGGAGAAGCACGGCAGAGAAAGGCAGAGCGGGGAATCGAGATGGACGTGTTATTGTTTCAAGGGTCCGTTGGAAAAGGGCAGAGGTGCGTTGGAAATGGAAAAATAGACGGGAAATTGTCTGAATACCGGCCGCACAAAGGAGCGCGGAAGGAGCACGTAGGAGCTGGAAACGACGCGAGCGAGTAGAATAAGCAGCAAGTGGGATAGCCTGGCCGTGTAAATATTAATAAGACTCGACAGGTGTGGCGTATCTCGATTAGATCGATCGTATAAATTTGAGAAAGTCCGGGGCTGCCGTTGCCGTGTACGCGCGACACGAGTTGCCCTTTAAAATAAGTCGAGCGCGCTTTGAGGGAAATCGTTTCATTCGCCTCTATCGCGACACATTCAATTTACCTTGCAGCTACTTTTATTTCCAATAAGCGCGCGCGGACCCGTACTTCCCTTTGGCCGACTCGAGGTCGAACGGATCAAAGGTTTCCTCCGCCGTGGACAGAAAGCGGAGAAACCAAGCGGAGAAGAAGTTTGCTCGGTTATTGTGCCCACATACCGTGGCGGAATATTTGCCCGTCGCGTCACGTCGGAGAGACACCGCTAACACCGAGCTATGCGTCCTGCAACGAGGACGAAATTGCATTTAAGACGATCGCGATAATCATCGCCCGGACTCGGAATCCTTTCCACCTGATGCTACGTTTTCGAGGAGCGCTGTTACTTCTTGAAACGATAAAATCTCTCGACGAAACCTACCTACGTATACGTTACGGGAAAACGGAAAGAAAAAACGTTGGAGCAGAGAGACGTTGCATCGGCGAAGCTCCCCGATAAGGGAGAGGGCACCGGGGAGGACGATAAACGGTAAGCTAACGAAATGGAGAAGCTAAAGGACGGGGAGGGGAATGGAGGAAGAGGGGAAGATAGGAGGGGAGAGGTTAAGCAACTTGACCCGATTCGTAAAATGTTTCACCTGGACGAGATCGCTGCTACCCCGGTGGTCCGCACCCTCTTGACGTCACAGATGCACTCGGTGACGTCACGCCGCAACGTCACTGCACCGCCGTCGGTTGGCCCAGGTCAGGGGTCGTTGCCAGGAACGTATCGTGCATCGTGGGGGCATCGATGACGCGCAAGTCACTTCCGTTGCACACGCAAGGTATTAGCCGTATGCAATTAATTACCGGTCCGGCATCGGGACGCATCGCGTCGATACCCCGATTACGTTCCAGATATATTTGCCCCGGCGGCGCGGTGTGGCGTGGCGCGGCCCGGCGCGCTACACCGTGAGCGTTGCCCGCTCCACGATCAATAGAAAATCGCGGCGTGTCGTGCACCAAGCCGCGGGGATTCCAAAATATTCGCAATCTACGCGCGTACGTGCCATACCGTAAAACGAAACAAAGATCGCGATTGATGAAACTATACCCAGCCTCCAGCGGCGTAGTACTTTAATTAATAACCCACGCGGAACGCGAGCCGCGCAGCGGAAAGGAGTTACACACGCGAAATATTCCGCAAGAGCGTCGACGCGCGGCGCCTATACCTGCAAGTGTATACTACGATAATACGCGGCCGCGCAGCCTCGACCCATCCCACGGCAATTTTCCTTAACGAGTTTATACGCTCTTCGCAATCAATAGAGGCAACATTTTCGCTAAAAGCGCGTGCGGGGGCATTTACATCCGGCACTGTTCCGAAACTACCACCGTCGCACCAGCTACTTCACCCCTTCACACTTTCTAAATTCCGCCGGACCTAAACTCAATGATACTCCCTCTCGTCCACTCTCCCCTTCGTTTCGCCCGTGAGTATTACCCCAACGATTGCCCGACCTCCTTCACCTCCGACACCCCATCCTCGCCACCAACGGCTTTGGCGCGAGGGTGGGTTTCGCTATTCGGCTAGCGACCACCGCTTTATGAGTGGCCTCGTTATCGAAATGCGATAATTTGTTTAGCCGACCGCGAAATCCCGGCTCCCGTCCCTCGGCCCCGCAGCACCCCCCGCGCACCCTCCTCGTTCCACCTGCACCCAGGCCCTGTCAACCCCTCGGCGGCGTGTTATCGTGCGCCTGACAGCACTGACACTTTGGCATCATTACGATGTAAATGAACGCGGAGTGTCAATACTGGCCGGCCTCGGTCGACCTGTTCATTATTTTCCGTGGTCAGGAATTGTCCGTCGCTCGGCTGGCAAGCCGTGCACCGGCTAGAAATAACAGCGAGTTTATTCGCTGAATATCGAACTACCCTCGGTCGACGGAGCATCGTGGCCATTCTACTCACCTCCAATGCCTCCACTTCAACCCCGATTGTAATGCCACTTTTTCCTGTTTATTTCATTACGCCACTCTCGAGCTCGAAGTAACACCGTCCTTGCGATAACAATGCAGATGCGACCAGCAGCCCCATCGAATTCCCTGGCTATAAAGCTAGGCTAAAGGTGAGCCGAGTTAAAGTCTATTTTCGCGAGGTTTTATACGCAGCCCGGGCACTTCCGACAGGTTCGACGGACATCCTGGATCAACGGGTGAATCGATTGCCCACGTTTAGGCGGGTGGAAGCTGTCACCGGTCGAGGACTCACATTCAATTTCTCCCTCGATAAGATGGAAAGGACGCGACCCGCGATTAAAAGGGTCTGTACGCTATGCCACCATTTACAAACACGAAATCACCGATACCGCGGTAAACAGGCAAACTTCCACGCGTTAGTCGCGAAAGGAGGACGCGCGCATAGGAAGAGCAGCCACCGGGGGCTCTTGAATTCGCAATGCGTCAAGCGTGTTTATTATTTAGCAATAATAAACGACTATATCGCGGAGTGGAAGCTCGCTCGGCAATAAAGCATCGCCGGAAGGACGTGTACGTGCGCTGGGAAAGTAGAATGTAGGCCGTTAGGTGCGCGACACCGTTAACGCGGCTGTACGTGACAGGGACGCTTTCAGATATTATCCGACGCTGTGTAAACCGATAACGTATTCGCGATGCGGGATAGGGAAGCATTGTTTACCGTCATCGAAGGTGTTGTTCGCAATGGAGCCACGTAGACGCGTATACTTTCGCGCGGCAGAGTTATTGTTTCAAACCGGAGCAGCGATAACAACGATCCGCGGAAAACCTCGGGGCTCTAATGTCAGGGTTGCCCCAGCGATAAGTGAATCGGGAAAATTATTCATTCCTGCGGAGATGCGGTAGCAGTTGCTCACCTTACCCCAGCTCTCCTCTTTCCTCGTTCCACTCGAATTCAAATTTCCGTGCCACGTTCGCCGATTTCCATCTGTTCCGACGCGCCGCGCGTCTATCCGTCCGCTGCGGTTTTCCCTCGAAACCTCGACGGGGGACTCGAAATAATTCCGAGCGGTTCGCCATTCGCCGCAATTTCGGGCAACCTCTACGAAAATCCAGCCTGCCTGGCCGAGTCGGGCTGACAATGATCTCGAGACGCTGCGCTCGCGTACCGCTGATTATCACCGTTATCGTACGTGGCACGTGGTCATTTCGCATGGCCCTTTATCCTGGTCCGTGTGTACGACACGTGGAACCGCGGACGTCGAAATCGCGAGCTATCGATGGCAATGAATAACGGGTTGCTGAGCGCCTTCTCGCGGCGATTTCGTGTATATGGTAAGCGGGCAGGCTAATCTTCACGAGCGATTCGCACGTGAGCCGTTTACCGAAAGGCGTAGTTCGCCCGCGATTCATCGCGTTAAGCGCGAGCATCCGTTAAGATTACGCCGGGAGGGGGTGGTTCGATTCTCATGGCTGGGGCGGCGCGTAATGGCTCCCTTTGCTAACGACGCCTCGAGGCAATTGCTTCATGCACAATTGAAGAAAAAGCGCCCTCCCTTTGTAAACATGCACAATACGCGTCTTCTAAATGGAACGAAGGTTCAGCGATTCGAAGTTACTCGCCCCTGAGTTTAATAATGCAGCGTTTCTTCTTTTATTACAAGCTGCGTGTAGCGCGCAGGCGAACCCGAGCTCATAGAAAACAGCTACAGCCGGCGAAACGTTGTGTTAAAGTTGCGTTAAAAGAAGAGACTCGTTAAAAACTTTACCACCGATAACTTCCCCTTCGCTTAACTAACTTCTAAATTCCTCCCGTATAATGGCGGCTGGGCGTCTTTAAATTAAAACACGCGTTAATAATTTAATCCAGTCACACTTTACACTCGCCGCGCCGCTTGCAGCCCGGCGCGTACCCGCGCCACCCGTTAAAACTGCACCCCGCGATTATCCTGAAACGGTATTTTCAAAGTTGCGCCCGTCGCGCCGAAGGGGGCGCTTAAAAATACGAAGCGTCCTCGTGGACGGGATTCGGTATATCCGTGGCGACGTTAACTTTTTAATAGAACAATTTGTCGCGGCCGCGTCGCAAAATGTTGCGCGTAAACTTCGTTATTTAGTTACGTTTGCCCGTTCACGTGCAGGCCCACGTGGCGCGTGCGAATGTTATCGTTATCGTCACGTCGATCCGACGTCGGGCATCAATTCTGCGAGTGCATGCAGGTGACGCGACGATTTCCTCCCTGGAAACGGAGGAGCAGCGCGCTCCTTCTTCCGAAGCTGCACATTCAACGAGGGGCAGATTTTTCGAAGGTTCTTGGTACCAATGCACTTTCTCGAACGCTCCACGAAATAAAGAGTTCGCAATTCAAGGGAATAAACAACCGGGAGAAGCTTGCGGTCCGGTATCGACATTCAGCAATTGAATCGCGTGCCAGCCTCCCCCAATCAGACAAAGTACGACCCCATCGATTCGCCAAGTTACAGTTGACCAAGACTCCTGTGTTCTTGACATCTTTCCTCGAAAACTACTGCACTTTACGTAGATTGTTTTTTTCCGGCATTTAAATGCGAGAATATCGCGATGTATTCGATTTCCTCGCGCGCCGAGTGCGCAGTAAATTGTCGATACCTGAATTTTACCGGCGACTCGAATAGGCGTATCGTCGAGCGGCGTAAAACGCGATAAACACGTCCGTTCTGATCGTTTCGGCTCGGCTGCCGGGCCGTAAATTTTACTCTCCTCTGGAAGAGGCTGTTAAAGCGGAGGAATTAAGAGAAACAGCCATTAAACTGCGAGAATGGCCAGGATTCGGTAGGATCGTAGCCGTGCGAATGCCTCGACGAGCGTCGTGTTTTAGCGGCGGCGACGCCAGGAATAGAAGTAAAAATAAAACTGCCCGCATCGAAGCCCTGCGAACCTGATGCGACTTGGCGCTGCGAAAAAAATCGCCTAGCTTCAGCTACGAGGAAAATGCCCCACGTCATCAAGATTAGAGGACGCGAACTAAGTGCACGCCTCTTTGCGAGTCGATTCGATGTATCCTGAAACGAGAAGAACTCGACGATTCGATATTTTTAAGCGCTGCTCAATTCTCCGTCTTCGACCGTAACCTGAACCTTCGATTCGCTGAAAATTCCCTCGTCAAAGCGAGGCGGTATCGAATGGGACCGAGAAAAGTCGGGGGTCAGATTTGAAAGAAAAATTTGACATAGGTAACGCCGTGTCGAAAAAAAAGAAACATATTTGTCTGCCACTCTCGTTTCACTCGCACGTGCACAGAATCGGGCGAAAACCTATTACGCGGGAACGTATCGGCCTCGATTGGCTCGTAAAATTTGCCCCAGCTTCTGGCGGCAACGAAAACGCAAACTGCACTTTTCACGAACGAACGTCGTTCTCCTGATAGCGATAACGGTAGCAACAATGGCAATAATAGTAGCGCATAAATTGAAATGGATTACTTTAATTATTCAGCAGTGGTGCAACGCGACAGTTGACATTTCGTTATTATTTGCCGTTGATCGGTTTTAATTAATCACCTTCATTCCCCATTCGTAGATTGATCGGGCCAGCGGTGGACAAGCACGGGGGCGTACAATACTTTCGCGACAACCCGATTGCGAAATAAACTACGTTATACGCGGACGCTGTTGTTTCCTTTCTCGTTCTGGTCCTCGTTATCGTCAATCCGCCGGCCCCCACGAGCGATGCTCATTTCATTCGCTAATCGCGCCCACCATTTCCAGCGTTATCGTCGCTTGTTAAATCGCTCGTATCTCTTTCAGCACAAGTCCCATACCTCTGCCTGCACCGAATCCACACCTGCCATCCTTCCTTCGCTTTACGTTCCCGATGCTTTGCGAAATTCTTCGGGGCAGCGCGGTTAAATATCGTTCGGTTCGGCTCGACCGAAAACACCGTGACGGTTTTACGAGAATAAAAACGTGGGAAAACATGGAGGCCCGCGCGCCTGGACGGAGCTTAAAATTCGCAAACGCGAACGCTTCCGCGGACGTTTTTTCGTTTCCCCGTCTCTGCAGCCTGCTCGACACCGGCCCTCGTGACAGACAACGACCATTACTTTTGACACGCCCTATACGTGCATAGCATGCCCTCGTTTCCATCCCCGGCGTCACCCCCTCTGATATCGGTCCAGTGTGCGTGGGGGCGGGGGGCACAGGGAAAACCCCGCGGGACGTGATTTATTCGTGCTTTTAGGGATCCTTTAAAAGGACCTCCCCCACGAAAATGTATCGCTCTCGTATCCACCGCAATCATCATTTTTTTTTCTAATATCTCGCTGGCGTTCCGCCCTTCTCCCCTGTGATCGAACGCATTGGGAAAAGGGCCAGAGAGGTGGACGTTCATTTTTAATCACGCTCGTGCCACATTCAGATCTCGCGAATGAAGCGGACGCAGCGCGATTGCGGGCCGATGGCGAGCTAATGCGAGATATAAAAGTCACTCGAAATATAATTTTCCACTCGCGTGTCTCTATCCGCGGGAAAGCTTTCGCAGTGCAATGACGAAGGTAAATACACGGAGTGAAAGGGTAAAATGAAAATACCTCTCTCTCTCTCTCTCTCTCTCTTTCTTTCTCTTTGTCTCTTTCCGTTTCCCTTAGTCAATTGTTTTCACTTATCGTTTTGAAGATCGCGTCGCGTCGTTAGCCTCACAGCGACTTTTCGAGCCTCCACCGAGCGTTTTCGCTTCCTCCGTCGAGGGCTCGAGAGCTTGGATTTCCGTGGATATTCCGCGACTCACGGGGCAACTTAATTGAAAGCAACCTCGTTCTCCGCGGCACGTAGCCGCGCGCGACGTTTTATTGAGACACACGCGCAAAGTGTCCTGTAATCCTGCCTGCCAACGAGAGGGAGGCGTAAAGGTAAATCGAAGATGGGTCTTCCATATCCCAGAGGAGAGAATGATGATAAGGACGTTCGAATCGAGGCATCGGGAGGGTGGCGAAACGTGCAGCGAACGATAATCCTGTGTGACGTCAACGAAGAGGCGCGGCTTAAAACGCGCGGAAAATAGAAATAGGTACACGCCGGGCGAATGAAATTCTCGGGAAAGGTTGGAAAGTGTACGAACGGTTATTAAGCGGACTCCTCACAATGGGATCCCGGCCGCGACCTGCTCCTTTTTTCCACCCTTGCTGCTGAATAACTCGTGCCGCGAGCGCGCGCTCGCGCACTCGAAAATAGGGGCGAGTAATTAAAAATGTAAATGAGCGTAATTACTCGTGGAAAATGTAGCTAATAGCGGGAGCCTAGCCGCGAGTTTGGCGCGAAACGGTGGCTGCAGAGGCTGAAATTCGACGAGCGCCGCGCGGCAGCCCCCGAATCGGTCGAACAATGGCTTTCATTAAACCGCCCAAGTATCGCCAGGGAGTTTGTGGAACTTTACGCGCAGCCGTTGCTCTTAATAAAACTCTGTTGCGAGATTGTATATCTTCCGCCGAGCTGGAACCCGCGGAACGAAATTGAAGCCGGCTCGTTGGAACATTAACGCATTCGAAGGAAACTTTCGGGGAATTCGGTGAACTTCTCCCGGAGAGGATACGGCGGGAAGGCAGCAGGCCTGCACGCGATTCGCAAGCGGATCATAATGCAAGGGAGGCCACCGAAATTCCGCCGGATCCAGCCGAAAGCCAAGTAACGCTGCGTCCAAATTGGAAGACCCACGATATTAAATTCGAGTTAACCGATTTGCGGTTCCAACTTGCCGGCTACACCATAACTGAAACCGCTCGTGTAATTCCACACACGTTATCTACGTTGATTCTCTACGAAACGGATACGGTTTCGCAGCATTCGAATCCATCCTCCGCCCTTTGAGGATTTTAAAGATTTCAAAGTTACGATTAGTAAACAAACAGGAATAGGGCATTAATATGACCACCGGTCGGTTCCCACAGGCCCCGGTGCGTTCAGTGACCATTTCTTTCCATTCACAGCGCACAATCGGAAATTATAACGCATACTGGCGTGTTTATCGAACAAGTTGCCCGTCATAATGGACGCTGTAATCGAACGCATTAACGCGCCATTGACGCGAAATGCCCGCCAATTATTCTCCTCTGTTATGGCGCTTATTTAAACCCTATTCAGCCTGTGACACAGCGACCAGCCAGTCGCGATAGTCGCTGCTGAACGAAGAATAGCGCAGCGGGCAATTTTGAGGATCAATTGCGGTATAAAATTAAAGAATCCATTGTTCCTGGTATAACTGTCGAGCCGGCGCGTTCCCACAATTGCTTTCCTCGCGCGGAAATCAACGCGCCAACGGGACCAATTCTCCTCGCGCTGCCTGTCGTTTAATATCAGTCGAGTAACTAACGCGATCTTCATCCATTCACCGACACTGCCTTCCGAAGGGAAAGTCATATAATCGTGATCCCCCTGCGCGATCAGGGGCGAATGTTTACTCGTGAAACGATCGAACGATGCAGAGGAAGGAACGTTGAAAGAGAGGAAAAAAGGAGACCGATATCGTCGCGACGAATCTTCCGGTAGGTTTGACGAATGGGTTTCGAGGTACGTATCTTTTCGCAGTGGCGGTTGGCGCCGCCAAGCTGGGCCCGACGCTGAAGAATGATATTCCTCCAACAACTATAAATATGGATGGAAGAGTTGGAAGAACCACCTGACCCGATCGACTCACCTTTGCCCACCTCCATTTTAACCTCCCCAGCTGATGCTCATCCACCGTTTGTTATTTCCCGTGAAAAGCGGGTTGTTCAGTCGCATTGGAATTTTTCGCGAGTCATTACGGCAGCGAAAAAGAACGACTACATCGTTTCGCGTGCCTCGAGGACCCGATCTTTCTGGACGCGCGATCAACCGCTCAAGGGTACGGCGGCCATTAAGGACGAAACGTTTTTCCCTAATTTCCGCTCGAAATAACGGTTGAGTGTATTCGGCAAGAGTGGAGCGCGAAAAGTGTCAAGGACTCCCCCTCTTGCATCGTTGGAGAAATTTAAAAAAAAACGCGGGTAAGGTGTTAAGCAAATTTGAAAGAATTGTGATCGCGAGCAAGCCGACGAAGATGGTGAATTATCGTTAATGCACCTATATCGTTGAAAAGATTAGAAGGGAGGCTGGATAGAGCGGAGGAAACGATCCGGGAGGTACTTAAGTATGCGCGACCATGGTCGCCGGCACGAAAACCGTAATTCAGGAGCAACTTTCAGTCAAAGCTTAACCGAGCCTCGCTTTTTTCACGCGAAAACGTTGAATAAACTCACCACACTCCGAAAGTCCTCGTCGCTCCTCGCTACTCGCCCCTGTAATAAAATAACGACCGAATTAGTATTAGATTTTTCCCGAAATGTTCAGCGATCTACCTCCAGATGTCAATAAAATCAGCAAAAGAACATCGAACGTGCATACTGTACCTATCATATCCCGTAACCCAGGGAGGCGCAGAAGACTGCTCGCGTTTTCCAGCTACCACACGCAAGCCCCGCAGTGGCGTGCTTTGTAATCGACCTTGGATCTCAGGGCGATAATCCCCCGTCTATTTTCTTACGATAGAATCGATAATAGCAGAGGGTCGAAAGAGGGAGGAAGGGGCCGACAATCGCTGCCTACGGTTACCGGTCGACCTTTTCGCCGGTCTTCGGGATTCGCATCCAGTAATTGCTGCGGCAATTACCGCGAATTACGGCGATAATTACCGTCATTATGCGGTGCAGTAATTTTGGTAATTACCGCAGTAAATCGTAAGCTCCGATTGCAAGCTCTTCTGGCCCATCGGTTGACCGAGGCTAGGATACCTTTTAAGACACGTAGGTAACTAACAGGCTGATACGGGATTCGCGTGGAATCCTGTTGCCTTTGTTTATCGTGAACCTGCGGCCGTTCGCAGACGGACTCTCTCTCCCTCTCTACTTGGACAGCTGCCCCGTTTCCCTGCGCTTCCCTCCCCTTGCCGAGCCGCCGTTGTGCCGCGGGTGGTCGGGATCTAAGAACGCTGGGGCCGGTTAATTAGATACGAACGACTTTATACTCGGAGTTCTCAACTGCAACGAGCGAGTCGAACGATTAGCCTCGTCCAGTCGTCCGTACCATTCGAATCGTTCGAATCAACTGCACAAGTCACAGGTGCGGCCGAGGCAGCAGCAGCCAAATGCAACGGAAGTTGTACATGCCTAAGTACTTCTCGAGGCAATTCAACGCCGAGCCGTTTAGGCTGCAGGGCGCGCAGATGGTAGAATTTAGAATCGAAGCGATGAATCGCGCGAAACTGCGCAGCCAACGTTTCCGCTGGTCGGATCAAAGGTATATGCGCAAGGGTAAATCGATGCTGGGAGTAGAGCGAATTATCGCCGCCCAACCGGAAGCTGTAATCTCATTTCTATTTCATGGCTCTCTCCAAGTACCTACCGAGTAACGCTTGTCGTTCCGGAACCTAGATATTCCCCTGCCGCTGCGGGCAGAGCAACCCTATGGACCTCTTACAGACACACGCGAAGCTTTTGGAAAGATTTTTATCAACGTAAAACGGGAGATTCATTATCGCGAAGAGGCGCATTAGGGACTTCACGCGATTATGAGCATGGCTTTCATTAGGCCCCGCATGCTCCCCGTTGTCCCGACGCACACGCAGATGCCAATCGGACCTGTCGCTTTTGTTCGTTGCACGGCACTAACTTTATAGTTCGGCAAAAGCCGGAGGAAGAAGGTAATGAAAAACTGCAACGCGGCATGCGGTTGCTGTATCGCCGGTTTTCGGTTCACTGGCCATCGAAAGGGACCGCGGCGCAATTTTCAGAGATGGGAATGATGCGTGCTTCGGGAAAAGTGACTAACCTGAAGCGTGCAACTGCGCCGAATCGAACGGCAAAAACTGGGAACCCGGCGAATTCTGCTCCGTGGTGAGAGTGAGCCAGAGAACGGTCGTCGGAAGACGATAACCAACGGCGAGTACCTATCATCGACCGGTGTCGTCTAAATGAATGAACGCGGGCCAGGAGGCGCCGGGAATTAAAGCAGAGGCTGGGAATCGCGCAGCGGCCGTTCGTCTATTAGGAACAACGAGCCGGAAATGAAAAGCATAGCGGAGGCATCGAGAGCGCAAAGTGGAGCGGCCGTATCAATGATTCGGAAGCGATCGGTGAAATGACAGTTTTCAGCGCGTCGAAGGCAGGCAGGCTGGTGGGCACACACGCACTGATTGCGCACGGTGCGACTCGCGTCCATCAAGCTGACAAACGTCACGGTCCATGCAAATGGCTGGGGCCACGCTCGCCACGCACGCCCGTCCTTACGCCTTCGACTGCCGACCGCTCGCGTGCTTGCATTTCGCGGAATGCTAAACCGCCTAATGCGCGATAAGCTCCACCATTTTTTAGCGGACCGAACGTAATTTTGTCGGGTAGGCTGTGACGGCCACTTAACCGAAATGTTTTCCCGGACGCGGCAGCCCGGTGTAGTGGACCGGTGCAACCGATGCGTTTAAAATGATTACCGGTGCGTTGCGTTCTGTCACCTCGCCTCGCCTAGCTGCATACTGCGAATCGTCCGCGGCTATTTCACAATTTATAAACCACTCCAGCGCCGTCGAATAGCGACCCCTCTCCGCGATTCCCTGCCACCTTAGCCACCCTGTCTTCCAACCTCATCCCTTCTCTTGCATCACGGGTTAACGCTCTAAATTCTAAACCCACGGAGTAGCTTCCGCAATTAGTTGTGATCTGAATTTTTTCACGACCAACCCGTGAGTCACCGACCAACACGCGAGTGGAAATATGAGCGATCGATGCCATCTACAGGCAAGATGGGATTGGGTTGCTCCACGCCCTTTCCACCGATACGGCAGCGGCTCGTTTTCACCAGGGTCCAAAGTGAAATCGCTCTGCAACTTGTCCTCCGTCGAATTGCGCGTGGTTACGTCACAAAGTATCGTTACGTAGCCCGGTCGAACTTTCGAAATTGGTGGCTGTGCATCCGACGAGGGAAATCTGGTTCGACGACTGCATACGTAACGAGATTGGAAGGGATATTCAAATTACGGCTCGCTCTTTCCGAGTCGTCCGTAATGGCCCGGGCCCCGCTACGATATTTTTACCCTCGACACGTCTACTTCGTCCCCTGGCTAGGCTATGTTTCAGCGGAACCCTGAGCAGGGGATCGTGTACCCAGCGAGCCACACGGTCTGACTGGCAAAAGACTGCTGGTGGAGATTCCAAAGGCTATGAAAGTTTTATGACACGGCAGCGGAGAAGACGCCGCGCCGGAACATGCACGACGGGGGTTGCTCGTACGATGGTCACGGTCGCTCTTATTTTTTCTCTCCGTTATATTACAAGCTCCGCGAAGGACCGAGTATCGTTCGACCAGTTTTTCCCGAATTTTCAGAGACCCCGAGCAGGAAAAATGTGGGCAGAAAAAGGTGCAGCCATGGAATATAACGAGATCTTCGAAAACCGCGGTTTCCTGCTTTCCATTGTTCCAGCGGGGTCAGCTTCGACGTTACGCGTGCGCGATTCGCAATCCGATCTCGGAAATCATATTGAAAACCTTTTCGGTTACAAAAGCTAGATCCTGCAGCGCATTTCGAGATCTCTGCCGACGATATTTCCGTTTGAACCAATTGTAGCATCGTTTTATTCCAGTGCTATTAACGGGGGACGGAGCTCTAGCACCATCAACGACGTCGAGGAATAATGGCTAGCGAGAGCTATCGTCGGAAATTAATTTGAACAGGGTCGTTTTGAAAACGCCGCGAGATGACGCTGGGGGGTTAATTCGGGCGTACTGGGAGGTGCGGCGGGACGATAAATCAGGGCTCGTATAATAATGAAATTGAACGCGGCTGCTTCGGTGTCACGGCAACTTTTCTCAAAAGCGTCTATTTATCTTTCTTACGAAACAGTTTGAGAACAGTTCGCTCATAAACGGCGCAGGCCGGAAAGATCCTCGTCTCGGCTCGGTTGGCCGTCGCGTTCGCCACCCCCCGCGACCCAAGCAACTGGGTCACCGAGATTGATGGTTTTTCTTTTATCCGCGGTATCTCCAAAAATGGCGGGAGGCATTCATAAATTTAGTAAACAAGCCCAGGTGAATGGCGTCCCAATGTCCGCGGACGCTTTTTATCCGCGTGTGACAAGGAATTTTGAATCGCGATTACACCCCCCGCGTGGATAAGAGATTCCGTTTGAAGGAGGATAGGCACGGGAGATAGCAGAGCTACTGCAGCGGTCGCGTGGACGGCCGATACCGAATCGAGAGAAGGAAATCGGATTCGACAAAGTAACCTGGCGGAATCAAAAACTCTCGAACGTGTCCGAGCGGTCAGTGGGGTCGGGCAACGGGATACGCGAGGATTCAAGTGCCGTAAAAGCGATTCGATTTGCAGAACCGCCCTCCGATTCCACCCTTTCATCAAGCTCACTCCACCGATGCTACTTCGAGCCTGGCTTCCTCTCAATCTCCGATCCCGCCATCCCTCTGTCTCACGTTCCCGTAATTTCCTGCCGACGCGACGTCCGGCCTTTCGGTTACCGATACCCACCGCAAGAAGTGGAGAATTTCGACGGCGATGAAGAATGCGTAAAGCTGCGTGTAGCGAGTAGAAAAATTCGGAGCAGAAAGCGCGCGCGCGTAACGAGCGGTAGAACGAAAAGTGATTGGAGAAGGGCGGGGTGGGGAGAACGATCAAGTTGGTAAGCGTCAAACGAATGTCGCTTTCAAGCATCGGTTTGCGCAATTAGCCCGACCTGAAAACGGAGAATCACGACGCGTTTGCGAGACTCGATTCGGATTCATAGAAAGCAGATAAATACGTTTCGATCGGGATGATCAAACGCGCGACGTCGACACGCTCGATTCGTCGCGTGCCCTCGCGATCGCATCATGCGAGCAGCGCGAATAGAAATATTATATCGGTAGGAGGGCATGCAAGCTTTCCCCGCGCTGAATATATCCACGAGGTTCGTGGCGGCTGCCACTCGACTCCCGAGAACCCTTTGCCGTCTCCACTTGACCAATCCCAAACGCAGCCACACACGCGTCGTATTTAATCCGCGTTTTACGCCTCGCCGGACTCGAGTGCGATTCAATTACGAAGCGAGGCTGGTTAGGTCCTCTGTCGATCCACCTTGTTCGCGTCTATCCGTCGTCTCTCGGCGCCGCCCTTCTTCTACACCTGCACCAGCCGGAATGCGACAATTACCCGGCGGACGCCAGAGTACGTATACCAGGCGCCGGTAATGCGCTCGTGTTTCGGAATGCTCCCGGCTACGAACGGAAAACGAGTAATGGGGAGTGGAGAGCACGCACGAATTCTCCCTACCCCTGTGCGCTGAAAATTTGACAATGCCCCGGCTTGGAAATTAATTTCCGCAGGAACGTGCGCCGCTACCTACCTAGCTCGCGATAATTATACCGTACAATCCCGACCCGCGGAGGCAAGCTAATCGCCTCAAAATGCGCCCGGATGGGGCTGCGAGTTCGTGCTCCGATGTGAAAAGTCTCGGCAAAGGATCCTTCGACTGTCGACCGAGGTACGAGCAATTGCCACCGCGAAAGTTATTACGGTTATTTCAACCCTCGTTTCACCCGTTCCTCCGGGTTTCGTAATAGGAATAACGTAACAAGGTTAATGTTTACTCTAAGACACACGAGGTACAGCCACGTAGTCGCGAGCAAGCCGGAGCTGCCAGTGCATCAACGTAGCGCGAGCACATTTGTTACGTTACCAATTCTCGGCGAGAGGCCGGCTACAGGAAATGTACCGGCTAATGGGTCGAGTGTGTTTGCGAAGTATTCGAGTATAAACGCAGGTGCAGCGGTGCAGCGGCGCCCGCGCGCTAATTTTAAGGTGCATGTATTTGTGTACTCGTTGCAGGAAGCTTGAGAGTTATGCGTCAGAAGTCGAGTCCCTTGGCGCCTCTGAGAGGGAACAGTGGTTGCGATTTTTATTCTTTTTTTCCCTCTCCTTTCTCTGCGAAAGCCAGCATCATATTTTCGGATCTCTGCCGAGAGCCTCGGAGGTTTGTTTATTACCAGGTCCCACCAGACCAGTAATAGGAGCTGCTGCACAATGGCGTAATTTTGGCAACGTGTCGATTAAAATATCACAACGGCGCAATTCGTTCCTCGATACTCAAGGTGTACGGGGAGAAGAAGAATACTCGCGCCGTGCGGCAGTCGCATAAATCACCGACTTCTATCCCTGACCGGCGGCAGCCCGCAGTGAAGAATCCGGAGCCGCGGTCGGCCGCGGCTAGCGGCTGTCCACCGAAGCAATATAAGAATTTCCTCTCTGCGCGCCCCGCCGCGCAACGCCGCGAGCAAAGTTGACCCAGACGAAGGAGGAGGGAAGAAACGAGCGGTGGAATACTCATGGGGGATGAAAGGTCGAGGGGCTGAATTCCGCCGGGGGTAGGCTGGCAGTATGGAATTACGAAGTTTAAGATAAAATGGATTCGCGGAATCTGAAATAGAAAATTCCCTGGCTAATACCATCGCGGGATTCTCATTCTCCTCGCATAACCTTCGTCATTCGGGGGACTCCCTTTCCCTTCGTATTTCAGTTGCGGCCACCGCCTTCTTTCTCCCCAGTGTCGAGAGAGGGAGAAGAAAGAAATAACCGAACGTAGTTGAAATCGGTCGAGTCCCATCGAATCATTTCGCTTTTACTCCCATTCTTCGCCTATTCCTCTCCCTTATCAGCGATAATTACACCGAGCTGTTCCTTTCCTGAGCTACCTTTCTATTATTCGGCTGTAGCAAATTTCTGGGACAGCTTCCAGGGCCATACCAATTCGCAGAAGTTCCCTGAATGCGTCTAGAGTATAGAGGCTGAACAATTCTAGTCATCGTTCATAGCAGGGATCTCGCAATCACTTGCCTCTTCGTCGAGCCTGTATTCTACAGTATGCCACTTGAATTTCATGACATTCAGCGAGAGACGTTAAGTTGCCCGTAGCAAAGAAAGACTGCTCGGGGGGAAAAGGAGTGGCCGGAAAGCGGCGGGTCAACGGCCGGGGGGAAGAAAACAATAGACCCAAAGGAAAAACGACGGGGCAAGGAAGGAAACCCGAAACACGAAGAGGCGGTCAAGGGTCACCAAATCTAGCCGTCGTTCGCATAAATTAATAAGGCACTTGTGCACGGGGGTTGACGCGGGACAGGGTGGGCGAGGCTGACGTCACCGGCAGGCGAGTACACGGTACACAGTCGACGTTTCGAGTACAGTGGAAAACAGGGCCGGAGGTGAGGGGCTGAATTATATCGGGAGCCACCAACACACCCACTTTTTCCAGTCGACCTGCGCAACCCCCTTATACCCGCGCTCGTTGCACCCGTCCTGCTTCCCCACTAATCGGATTTTTGCAGCCCTCCTGCCTCCGAGGAAAAACCTCGGACCAGTAGACGAAATCGCATCTCCCAGATAATGCAACCGCCCCGAAAAAAGAGGAAAAATCGTGTCTGGGCCAAAGTTTAGGCTAGAAGCATGGCCAGGGGTGCCGAAGGGCGAGCACAGGCGCTTAAATTCTCTCAGCCTGTCACGCGAAACGAGTAGATCGATAAAACAAGCGATCTTCGATCGTTACACATTCGGCTCTTCGCGAGCTCCACGAATTATTTGACAGATTCCTATCGGCCAGACACAGATATTCGAGCATTCCGGTATCGTTCGCCGAAGGGTCCAGATGTAGAAGGGTCGAAGTCGACGGTTCAAGTGTAATCGCGTTAATTGATTCCGCCTAGGTATAATTGAAGCGTTGTTGACCGTGCTGGCCACTAAATTTTCAAATTCCACTCTGTTGATGTAGTCGGGCCCTGTTCCTCTTGTCGCCGGTTTTGCGCCTCTCTACCCGCGCTCGTACGGACCGTCGATGTCTAATTTAATCGCACCAATTAAGACAGACCTTCAACGAGGAGGGGCAAAGTAACGGTCCGGAGGAAATCGAGAAATTAATATTTCTACGGCTGGCGGGCCTGCGGAATGAAAGGAGACCAGTGGAGGGAGGAGAGAGGATGAGCGGAAGGGAGTTGAAGGTCGGAAGAGGGTTGTAAGAGAATAATTAACAGTCGCTCTATAAAATCCAATCGAGACATCGCAGAGGGAAGATGGCTTAGGTGGGAGGCAGAGAAAGTGAGAGATAGAAGAGGAACGAGAACGGTCGAGTGGTTCAATGAACGACGAAGAGACTAAGGGTGTAGGAGTATATTAATGAATTCATTTTCGACCATGGCTTTCGTTCAGAAACAGAAGACAATCTCTCGCAAATTCGCAAATTCGCAAATGCGGACGGCCGTTACTGCGACGGAGAGGATTTTACGAGAAATGGCTGACTAGTGGAAGGCATCGACTACTTGCCAGTAGTCGAAATTTTGATAATTCACCATCAGAGCGAACCGCATGTTCCCTTCTCTCCTACTTTACTGCGCAAAGGTTTAAAGATAAATAAAGCGAGCGGCTCTCCGTGCCTGCAAGTGTGTATTCTGTATACATTAAAGAACATTACCTCCACCCTCCAGGATTTTAGAGAGCTTCCTCATAGAGAGGACCGCTCCCACATTCAGGATGCACAGTCTACGCCGAAGAGACTGCCCTAGCAACGACCACCGGCGCTGTGTACCAGCATTAAGTTCATTTATCTGAAAGAGAAGTTAATGGAAGCGATTCCGTCCGCAGACGCTGTATGTGGTCTCGTGAGATACGACGCTGCTCGTCCAGATACGCGCCCCCCAAATGACGTCGCGTCTTTTACACCTCATCATCCTTTCCCTTTGCGAGACTCTGATTCGTTTGGAGGAGCAGGGCGCCGCGGGCGAGTTATGCCGAATTTTGACACCGACTGTTCAAAAGCTCGGCGTCCAGCTCGAAACTCGTGATCCGTCTGCAACGCTGACGGTAAATTGTGTCACAACAGGGGCTTTTGTACCGCGCTCGGTCAGAGACCCAGCTGGCTGCAGCACCGACGAGGATATAGGTTTTATAATAAACCAATAATCTGGCTGGTCCACGGGGAAAACGAGGCTTTCAGGGCCTCCATATAGGGGCGGAGAGGGAAGAAAGCGCGGACAATTCATGGGTTCGAACGAGGGATGAAAGGATATAAACGCATTTTAGAGGGAATAACGAGCCACTAGCTTCGAGAATGTCTCCTCTACGGAATTCCCGCGTACCGGTGCCTCCGCTTGTTTAAACCTGAGGGCTAAATCGAAAACTGATAACGGCAGCCTGTATTTCCTTTCCGTTCTAACTGCCCTCCCGCGGCCCCTGTTTCCCCGTTATTTTCGCGCGTTATCGGCCGGCCGCGATTCCGTATCGAACACGTTACGGCGACCCTTGTAATCCGTCGTGTTCCGATGCTACAGGATTGGACGTCCGGTCCAACACGTGCATAAATTAACCGGAAATCTCTGGCGAGCTAATTATCGATGCAAACTCGTCGCGAGCTTGTCTCTCGCCAGCTCCCGATAATACACGTGCAGTCGCGAGAACACAAGGGCCGGGTCGCGATCTAGTGACGCCTCCTATCGATGCTGAACTTGTCAGCGGCCGATTCTAGTTGACGCGTCGAAAGACGTCCGGTCTGACAAGACGTCCCGAGCCGATAAGGAAATGGGTCGAGCGTCACGGGCGATGGAAACGCGTGGGATTCATTTTGTGGTGGTCCTTTCTAAGGTCGTTCCACGCGGACGAAAGAATCCTTAGAATAGCGGGGAGAGTTTGCCAAAGGGAAAAGTGCAAAGCGAACGAAGCAGTCGGGATCGAATCGAATTGCACGACCGACCGGTCCGATCCAGTCCAAGTATCAATTAACAACAGATTTTAAGAGACCCTCCCCCGCCCGTGTAACTCGGGGGTTACGGAACGTTTCACGGGCTGCTGGCTCGATGCGAAGAAAGAGTTGACGTCGCAAGGAGAGCGACTTGAATAATTTCGTGGGAGTATCTTTCTTCTTTACGCTGAAAAGAGTTCCTCTTTCAACCTCCGGAGGGCTGCACTTTGTTTCATTAAAGCGCGAGCAATATATCTGCGCAGCCATGGAGTCGGGGCGAGAAAAAAATGTTTGCCTTAATTTCGCATTCCTTTGTATCGTCCCGCGGCTCGCACCTCCGCCCGGTCTCTGTATTCTGTACCGCGTGCTTTAGTGCATTAATGCCCGAGCGATGTTGTATAAACTATTCTCACTGACATTCCTGGGTTAAAGTTTACGGCGACTTTGTCTTCGCCTTTCGTTTCTTCCGCGTTCCTCCTCTACCTCGTCTCCTCGCGCCGTTTGCCCCTTTCTTCCAGCCAGCGTTGCAATCGCTTCAAGAACACCCGTTTACGGGGATGCAATATTGCACAATTGGCTGCTTGAAACATTGACGAAGCCACTGCTTTCTACTCCCGTTTCCCCGATTACGCGAGATACCACAACGAAGCTATCGAAAGCGGTGCGCGATACCCCGAAACCGTGCTTCATCTCTGCGCCTGACGCGCCGAAAATCCGGCGCTGTTAATAACAAAGCTGGACCCGATAAATGGTTTTATTATACGCCGCGCGTGTCCGTGTCGCGCCGCCAAATAAAATCAAATGTTTTATCCGTTTGTCGAATAATACCGGGCGCGCTGGAAAAAGCTTCCGCGTCGCCTCGAATTACAAATTGAACGTTAAGAGAGACATCAAATACATCGCACCTATGTACGGGCAAGCCGACGCGTCGAATCGCGTGGCGTATTCCAAGCAAAAACGGTTTCAAAAATACGCGCACAGGGAATAAAATGCTTGCCACCCCGGCAGCATGTACGACCTATTTCAAGAGCGATCGAATCCGCTTGTATTCCAGGCATGACGACCGTAGACTTTCCTTCCGTGCTTTCATCCTCGCGACCCCGTCTACGTTATTATCTATCGATATCACCCCGCCTCTGGTCGCGGGACAATCGCTTCCCTCGTCTTCGGGCGGACCGAAAATAAAAGTTGCTCGGAGAGTGTGCGAGTTCCGCCCTCTTGAATTTAACGACGGTATAGGGTGGAGGCTGGGAGCCGCGCCTCTGATTAACTTTCAATACATTTTCAAGCTCCGTTAATCAGGCCCCCAGCCAGCGGAAAGTCGTTATCACTTCGCAGACCCGACCTTTGATCCTCGTTATTTTCTGCACGTCACCCAGTGACGAATGAGGAATAAAAATGCGCGAAGGCGCGATTGTTCTCTTTGCGATCTAGGATGATACGAGAGCAGCGGCGGTTCGCCCAACCTCCGCGTAGGTGTATATACCACCGACTCCCATTACGTGTCGCTAATCATTCCGCTAATCCATCTCTCAACCCCGTTCCACCGGCGCCCTCTCCCTTCCGGTCCATCCGAGCCGCTCCAATCCCTACCCCCGCAGTCGGTTTAAAGATAACAAATGTCGGCCGTTTAGGGGCCGCGATTACGACGGGCCATTCGTTTCGTGCGTCAGACCAGTCAGCCTGTTCGAGGAAACTGCGAATCGGTCCTCTCCCGAAGCTTACACCTCCCTGGCCTGCATCCGTACTCTACCGTTTTCCCATACAAGTTTGTCAAGATTTGTCGTTAATTATGACGTTACGTCGGCGTGTAGATACCATAACGATGGTAAAGAGAACAGGTTCGTCGATGGAGCCGTTGCAGATTTTCTCTTTGTCTCGATCAGAACTGTCCCCGACATTTTCTACGTTCCAGGTTTGATCGACACCGACGCGTGAGAATTTGCATGTTTCGCAGGGACGCGAGTTATAGAGGCAAACGTCATTCGAGATCAGTCGAATGCATCGCCGGATCAGAGAAGTCCACTGATGACGCATTCGCGAGAGTGCTACTGTAGAGCGAGAGTTTATCGAGCAACTCGTCGCAGAGTTACAGGCAAGTTCGGAGCCCTATCTATGACTGAACACCGGCTCGCACTAAATCGACCAATTCCGACCTTAACGCTCGGACGCAGCCGAGGGAAATGTCTCTTCGGAAGAGACGTAACGTTCGAGCCCCTGGCAGAGGATTAACCCGCTTGTAATCTTCATCCTTCACGCTACCGCGGACTTGGGATCGCTCCGCTTCTCCATCCTTCAGTCAATGAATACGAAATGCCAAGTGTTGGTGCGACCTCATCCAGCCCGGCCCGTCTCTCTCTTCAATGTCCACGATACGAGCCCATTGTTCCTAACGACGCCCCCTTGCATCCGATGCAAGCGCGTCATAAATGTCTAATTAAACCGAGCAAACTAATTTTGCGTTTTAAGCGAACGGGAGACCGTAAACGGGTCTAAGGTTCGTTTAATCGCCGTCGGACTTGGTTCCGACAATTCCCTGGGATTAACAAGCGCCGGTGATTTTAATGAAAAAGAAAAAGATAACTCCGACTCGCGCCATACCCCGGCGAACAGGGTGAAAATACTCACGGATGCCTGAGCAAGGCGAGGAGAAACGACATCGGATCGTTCGCGGCAGGGGAAGCAGCGGAAGAAGAGGAAAGAGAGGAAAAAGAGGAACAAGAATGGAGAGAAAAAAAAATGGGGACAGTGCAATTCCGTCCCCGTTACGTAATTCCATTATGAATTGAACAAGGTCGCATTCGTTTTAATGTTGAAGCGTAATTCGAAGCGGATTTAGCCGGATGTGCTCACTCGTCCGTTCATTCGCAGACTGACTGACACTCGGTGCACAAAGCACCGGCACGTGACCCGTCTCTGTCCCTCCGGCACCGTTGCACCCTGTCCTCCGTGGCACATCGGCACGACCACCCCCGCTCGCTCGCGTCCACCCTGCGCCGGCAGTAGCAGCAGCAGCAGCACGGACAACTCGCACACTTGTGCACGCGTTTCCTCCCTAGGCTGTTGCCGCTGCTCGGCCCTCTCTATTCTCTATCCTCTCTCGGCCTCTCGCCCTCTCGCCCACTCGAGCCGCAACCAATCCTCGCGCAGCCCGAGTGTTACCGGATTACAATGTTTGCCGGCGACTGTGCAAACACCGTGTGGTTCCTCCCGTGTACGCACATCCACTTTCACGTGGACGCGAACCGACGCGAACCGACGCGGACCGACGCGACGCTCACCTACGCGTCCCCCCGATAACACAGTGTCGAGCAGGCGACATAAATAGAGGCAAACGAGCGGCCGCGGCCACGGCCGCACCCCCGCCCGCACACGCGTGCACCCTTCGCTGCACGAGAGCCACGAATTAAAATAAAAATGTATATACGAATCCAGGGGACGAGGCGCGCCGCGTGACGCGTAAAATTCCCCAGGCTCGCCAAGGGTCACTCTCCTCCACGTGCTCGTTCCTTCTCTTTACCCTCGTTCCGTGCCGCGTTTTTGTCTCGGTAGCCGTATGCAGGAGCAAAGTGTGCGCGCGGGTGTACGTGCCTCACCATCATAGTCGCGCAAGTCCCTCTCCCCCGGGTTTGCCCGTGCTTGCTCCGCCTGGCTCGCGGTGCAGCGCACTCGACGGCGATTAAATCGAACGCGACGCTTCTTTTCAGATGTTCACGAGAGATTGATCAGGAAGCGTACGCTCGAGAAGCCGCGAGACGACGAGGATTCGCGTGTCGCGTTGTTCGCGTGAAATCGCCTGACAGTCGTGTCACGTACGAAGGGAAAACCCGCGCGACATCGGGCCGCGTGAATGGAGACGGAGTATTTTCCCCGTTGCTCGACGAGAGAATCCTTGCCGCTAGATATATTTCAGAAAAAGGAGGTAACGCGACAATAGCTGTCGGCGACGGTGCTGTAGCTGCGGAAACCGTTCGAGGCGAAGCTAGCGAACGGAACCGAGCGTACGTCTGCCGAGAACGTACGACGCAGCACCCAGCGTTAACGTAGTCGTCTCCTGGAACGATAAGTAGATCGACCGAACTCTCACGGGCAACGACACGGCGCGACAATGTGTCGACGTCGCGCGCAGTTGCTAAGGAAGATGGAAAGCGGCCTGGCCGGGCCGGGCCGGGCCGCGGGAACGCCGGAACCGAGGTATACACGCTGGGAGTGCAGACCTGCCAGCCGGAACTTGACAAAAGTTCAGACACTTGCTAATGAGCGGTACACATTTCCCCGACGTACACGCCCGCGCACACGTTCCCTACTCTCGATCTCCGCAAACTCTACTCGCGGTGGTCTGCCTCTTCCGCTTGGTCTACGTGTCTCGCGCACAGCCAACCAACGACCCAACCGGTTGGCCGACTCGCCAAAGACGAGACCAACGACCTCTCAGCTGCACCTGCAGCTTGTTCGCCGAGATTTGCCGCGTCTCTGCCAGCCCAGCGTCTCGCCAAAGAACGCAAATTAGTTCGAGGCTCCTTTCAGATACTTTCATCCAATGGCCGGCTCGTTTCCAGAGGAATCTCAACTATTAGTCGATCCCCAGCTGGTCCTGAGGCATCTACTCCCGTTCACCGAGCAAAGGCCCCATCCTCGTGCAGAGATAATCCAAATCGCTTGGAAGAAGACGACGATTCAGCTCGCCGGTCGATTATAATTTCAAGGGGCCGGGAAATTATAATGCCAGCGTTACAGTCGGCGACGGTAGATGCCGGTCATCCTCAAACAGCACCGGGAATATCGAAAGGAGAGGAACGCTCGAGCCGGCCCGGGAAGACGAGACGCGGCAGGATTACTTCGAGTCAACGCGCGGAATGCCTAACGAGGACTTGCTCGCTGAAGGCGAACGCCTCGGATCGAATCCACCAGCCACCTGGCAAAGCTTTTCAAAGGCTGCGATTCCTAGATTACGGGCGCCCGATTAAATTACCACGACTGGCCTGGTCGTCGCCAAGGCCCGAAGTATCGATCACTCTGCTACGAGCACACGTCGCTTCTTCGATATCTATGCTGCACTTTCCACCTATCCAACCGTGTTTACGGTTGCACCGCTCGGTTGTCTACGCGCGACACGGGAGTGGAGAGAGGGAGGGATTTAGGTAATCGAATTTGTTCGATTAAAGATTAGACGCGCGCGACCATTAATTGCGGGAATACTCGGTCGTGGAGGGATTACTTGGGTCTATCGCTCGGATTTAACCGAGGCCAAGAGATCAGATGCACCGTAACTCGTGCGATCCTCGACTTTTCCTCCATCGCCCGGTCGTATTGGATTCAGTATCGTTCCTGTGCAACTGGTGGAGCAGAATTTTATTGCAATCGGGCGACGTCAATGTGCCGCTAATCCAGACCAACCATCAAGACGCGACGAGCGTCTTGTCGCGCGAAAGCCCGCAATTGCGAACGCGATGTCGCTCCAACGGTTACATCGAGGCAGAGGCAGGTATTGCGTTTGATAAGAAGAAAGCAACAAAGTGGAAACTCGCGCGCTTCAAGGTCCTCCTTTAACATTTACGAAGGTATAATTTGTGCAATCGGATGAAGTGCTTCGTCCCTTGTTCGAAAGAACGTCGCTTCTCCTTGAGGATTTACGCGTCGAGCGCGAGGCGTGTTGATGGAGCTTCGCTCTTAAAAAGGGAAAACTCGCACGCTTTGAATCGCCCGCACACACAAGTTTCATTTTGCTCAACTTTCCTAGCCACGCCGCCAGGGCTACCAGTTTCACCCCCGGTGCGTGCGGAGTGCATTTCAACTCTGCGTTAGAACGAACGAGATCTTTGAAGAGCGCTTCGCGCAAAGCTTTGCTGCCCGTATCGTCGTTCTTATAACGATCCTCGGCCTACTGCTCCCGAGTCGAGGCAACCCCCCTGTTTTCATTCCGCCTGAACCTGAAGGAACGCCTAGCAACATTGCTTCAGCACAGGAGACACACCTAGGACGAGCACGAGTATTTACATGGGGGTGTTTCTGACGATTCCTGCCACAAGTACTCCAAGTTTCCTTGCAATTCCATACCTGAAGAGGAGAATGTCCCTGCGAATGAACGATGCTTGAAAGGGTACTCTCGCCAATTTGCATTGTTTTGTCCTGCTCCGCGGTAAAGAGCCGAGGCCTCAAAGGGAAGGGATTAATTTTGTGAAATTAATTTCCGAGACAATTTCCTCGGCTACTAGAACGGTGGAGGTGGTTTTATCAGGCTATCGGGACAGACAAACGTAAACGCTCCAAGTTCAAATCTTTCTTCGTCCTTGGCACGAGCCCTCGAGGAATTTGAGAGGCAATCCCATTTGCGTCCTGCCACCGCCACCCCTCTCGCCCCTTCCGCCTCACTCTGGCGAACATTAACGTTCCTCTTCTTTTTCTCTCGCTGCTCCTCTTCCTTCCTTCTTTCCGCCTTATCTTCCACTCTCTTTACCAGGGTAAACACAAGCCGGCGATACCAACGGATGGTTTCATCGGGCCCTTTGAGAGCCCAACCTCGGCTCGCGTCATCTTCTTGGCAATCTGTTGAAGCGGATCATAACGCGCATGCTTCCTTAGCCTCGGCCCACGACGAAAACGAGCTCGTGCCCGTGCCCGTGCACGAGGGCGAGGGCGAGGGCGAAGACGAGAAAACGACGCCGCCGGTCGAAATAAAAGAGACGAAGAAAACACGGGCCACGGTTGGCGCTTTGAAGTCGGTGCTTCCGTGATCGTCTAAGAGACTGCTGCTCGTCCTTTCTCTAGGCTTGACACGCCGCGTCACCGTGTCGGTCTTTCATGTCGGAGACGCGAAGAACGTAATGCTGATGAACCGGATAGGGGAACCGAAGATCTTGTCTCGATTATTCTCGCCATCCCCCGACGCGTACGGCTGCCTCCACTTTTTTCAAAGATACTTCCAGAATATCCACGCGCGCGACCCGCATCCAGCCATCGTATAATGTATTCCTGCGTATTATTCCCCGACAAGGGCGGTAGCAACAGTGGAAGCAAGAAGAAACATATACCCGTGCCCCATCTGAATCCCGTTTAACCGCGGACGCGCTAACATTTTTCATACCGGAATAAAGTACATTTCTCTTCTAACAGACGATTGAAATTGTGAAGAAACCGTGAGTGCCTCGATTCTCTCTTAAACCGAAGGAGCTCCTTTCGCGAACACGGCAGAATTATCGCGAGAAACCGGCTCCAGAGAGTGGCAAACAAGTCTCCAGCAGGCAACAAGCGAATTACTCGGGGAATTATTGGATCTCGGAAATGAAAGATTTCGAGAAGTTACGCTAAGACTCCGAATGCAAGTCAACGCGGACATTTCTCCATGCTGCAGTAGCGATAGAGGGATTTCTAGCAAGTGTCTCATGCATAAGTTTAAGCGCGTGCACGTAGGCAGCGGCGTACGCGCGCGCGCGCGCGCGCTTCACTCTCGCGGCTGACTAGAGACGGTACGATACCACTGGAATCTTCTGCCAGTAGCGCGACGCGTGTATGTCGGATATTTATCATTTCGCTTCAGCTTCTCGGCATTCAGTCGATTCCTGTATTTGTTTCCCTCGCATAAATTCTAAAGCTGCGATAAAAGAAGGAAGAAATTCTTCGACAACCTAATACCTCCGTACCCTATATCGCCGCCAACTTTTTCAAGCTCAAGTAGACGCAGAAAATTGCTTCTTCGTTCGAACTTTTTCAGACTCGCGCGTATCGCGTTCCACATTCGCGGCATGAAATTTTTTACTCGGTCAGCTTAAACGAGCTCCACGAAGCAATCGATGGGAATAAGAGGGGCGAAAACGCGCGAGGGAAAAAATTAAAGACGAGAGCCAGGCAGAACGAATCTTCCTATACTGGGCACGGTTGCTTCGGTGGCTCGTCAGACTAACCCTCGAACAATGATGGCTGAATCATCCCTGGTTCCGTGCTAACATATATCTATTTCACGCATGAATCCTCATCGTTAAGATTGCTTCTATTAGCATGACTGGCTGGAGACGCACTCGTTGGCCACTATAATCGCTTCATGGGTCCGAAGTGATACGACCATCTCCAAGCGAGGGTTACTAAGCGCGCTCGCTACGGTGTCCCCGTAAGGGGATGAGAGGCTCCGTCGCGAACCCCCCGAGAGCACAGCGCTTCTAATAATTATGATATTCCGTCACGGGGGTGGTTTTGATCTCCCCCCCGGCTAGCCCCCCTCGCTCGCACCTACGTACACCCACCTTCGCCAAGACCCCCCGCGCTCTCTCGGCCCCCCGGGGGGTTGGGGCGCGGCCGTGTTTGCTCTATCGACCGCCGACGATCCACGAACTTAACCGAACGTGTCCGAACGCCTTCGTGGAAGGGCATACCACACCGCCCGCGTATCTCTCCCCGTCGCGTGCCACCTCTCGCCCCCTCCTCCCAGAGAAGAACCGCCAACCTCTCCTCTCCTCGCTCGCTTCCCCTCTTGCTTCACCCTTCAACCACTTCTACATCTTTCTCTTTTTCTTTCCCGCCGCATCCGTGTTCTTCATCCTGCTCTCGGTATTCCTCCCCCGCCCTCCCCCGCCGCGCCCCGGCTCCACCAGCATCCCCGAGAAAAGAAAAGGTAAAAGTACCCGCCGACTTTTCGGAAGCTACGCCACAAGGGAGACGAAAAAAGATATAGGGAGGAATCGAAGGTTCTTCCCGTGAAAGTCGAACCTTCGGGATCCTAATTTCTTCGCGGGCAAACTCCGACCCTACCCGGGGCGAGGCATCGCTCCGGGGTGAAACGACGCTTCGTTTCTTCTTTACGATTAACTCTCGATGAGATTCGGTCGGGTAACGTTCGCGAATGGATGCAAGGCGCCGCCCGTGCGATGATAAAATCCCAGTATTTTGCTTTTTCACGACAACGAACCAACGGGCCACCGCATCGAGTTATCAATGCTCGTGGATTTGTGACTTGATTAACCCGATGACAAAGATTTCAGTCGACTCTATCCCGCGAACGCGTACACGCACGCGGCACGTATGCACGGCGCCCGCGATTAACCGTGCGTACCGCGATGTAATTAACTCGATGCGGCCTGCCGTGCTGTTGCTTAATCAACAAGTTCGCGTTTTTTCCACCCGACTCGCGCTATGAATACTAATCACTTTATTTGTTCGGCTGAAAGCGACGATCGCTCTGCAACACCTTGTTCCCTACGACCTACGGCGTCGGTGCGGGAAGCTTGGTCCCGTGGAGACGGAATGCCACGGTGCAGATCGTGGAGGTCACGAATAATTGTCGGGGGACGGCAGGGGAAGCGGCGTTGCTCGGAGGTTGCAACGAGAGGTGATTCAGGGCCAGCGTAGTTGGGCGAAAAATGCGCGGAGGAAAAGCTCGGGGGAAAGTTGGCGAGACGAGGGGAGGAAAGGAAGAGGAGAGGAACTGTTGTTCTTCCGGCAGAGGCGACTTTAAACCGGCTCCTTTATCTCCGTTAACGGTTCCAATCTCGAGGAAAGCCGCGCTGTACGTATTACCCGGTGTCCTTTTTGAGGAAACTCGATCGGACCCGGTTAGTACACCGTTTATTCGCGGCTCGTTCCTTTCAGGATCGTATCCGGCGCGCTGCTCGTCTTCCTTCATCCACTTGTTTCGGTTCCACCGGTTTTAACGGCAGCCGTTCACGCAGGCAAAATAATCGTCACTACTTTCCCGATAAGGGAATGAAATCAACAAGAAAATCGGAGAAAATCGGAGAAGATGGTCGGTGCGTAGGGGACAGCGGGGTAATTCCGGCCACATAAGCAGTAAATGCTATAAAATTTGAACAAGTTACACATTTGTTAGTTTTTTTATATTAATTGATAGTTTTAAGTGTCTAGTCTGTATTAGTATGACCGAGAAAGCATAAATTTACGTTGTAACAAAATTGGGAGCAATAACACAAAAACAGTCATTTAGCTGGATGATTTTTCTTTATAAAAGAAGATAGGAAAACTGTTAAATTAATAAAAAATTGTATTATTTTTTATTTTAAAATTAAGTAGTACGCATATCACAACTGTATTCCTCAGGGATATCCCATCCTGAACATTCTTCATGTGCCCATTGACCACATACTGTGCACTGGAACCATATTTCATCACCTTTTCCGAATTCTTTGCAAAAGAAGCAAATAGCGTGCTTTACTTTTTCGTCACAAATATCTGAATTGTACGTGGCATCTACGCCAGGAAAAATGCAATGTTAAAAGCTGGCTGGAATTACCCCTCACTTTTGGCCGGTATTACCCCACATCTCATGTTCAGATATTTCGAGTAATACACTGAATTGAATTTACATATCACCAAAAACCAAATGTGAGTTTGAAAGTAGAAACATTCCTGTATTTAATGAGATTAATATTAATAATTCATATCTATTCCATGTAGTAACTTACCTTGCTTAACAATCGACCACTGTTATAAGATTACGATGCGAAATGAACACTCCCGGATTTGTTTGAAACAAAGACTGCTGTCGTCATGGAAACCATGAATATTAGTTCGCCGCATCATTAACAAGTGGCAGTACCATACAGAGTCAAGTTACGCGGTTTTTATTTAAAGAAATAGAAGTGACCGGAATTACCCCGCTTTCCCCTAATATCCTAGGAAAGAAGAGTCTCGCCTTACTGCGATCATGAGCAGTTTGTTGGTGATAATTACTCTTCTCTTGCCGCGTTGGGTGTATCAACAGCACACGGACGCTTCCAGAGCCCGAGATGGTTTTCCCTGCGCGTAAAGCGGATAAAAATAGCAGACGGCGATCCGTTCCACGAACAACAGAGCGTTTCTTCCCCGATCTTGCTCGTCGGACGTTCGTCTTTCCTTTGGATCGGTCGATGGCCGAGACAAAAGGGAAACACTTTGCGTAATACCCTCGTTTGTTCTCCCGAAACGGCCAAGGATTCTTTGAAGTTCCGGGGGTAGGAGCGCGAAAGGATCGCGCCTCGTTCCTGGCCACTTCGCGCGATCGAGTAGCCCGCTCCGCTACGCTCCCTCTGATCGATAGGTTAAATTCAAGATCGCGTGAGAGAGCCTATTACCGCTGGGCACTCCAGCTTGCTTGTCGGCTAGATGGGTACCAGACGGCGATCACCGACGATCACCGACGATCATTCTCGTCGAACGAGGAGCAATCCGCCTCTTGGAATACCAAGAAGAACCTCCACGCCGCGTCGGGGATGATCTTGAGTCTGTAACGAAACGCACTCGCCCCAAGGGAGTTGGCCCTACCGATCGCCGGATTCATCGCGAATTATTGCTGCACGGTGTCGGATATTTGCTTACCTCTCTATCCGCCAATCACGAAAGGATCGATGCTGCAATTAAATCGTAATCTCGCGATTAGGCGGAACGGTCGGTCGCAGGGAGGAGCGCAGCCGTAATCCGACAGGAATTCCAGCGTGGACGAGTTTCATCCGTGTCGCCGAGAGGCGTCCGTACAATGAAAGTCGATGGTTTTAATTCCACGGTAGGGTGGAGGAGAATAGAAATAGAGAAGGCACGGTGACGCTCGATAGAGCTCGGGAAAATTCACCATCAACGTGTCTGTGTTTCGTTCCGAGGGAATTCTTCAAGACATCCAATAAAATACTGAGGGATGACCGTTCTATTTCAAAGAAAAATCTGTTTGTCTCTGCGTAGGACGGTTGGAATTGCTTTACGACGGCTGGTAAAAATAATCAACGAGGAATGGTCGAAGCTCGCGCTAAAATTAATATAGCCAGCGCAAAAGAAACAACGGGCCAGCTGTCGCCGTGAATAATTCCCTTTCCTTTCACGGCAATTCAACCCTTGCTATTTTCCCTGTCTACCTCCCTGTCCACTTAACTTTATTTCCCCCTTATCTACTTTCATTCCACGGAGACACCTCTATCTCCTAGAATATCTCATACGAGCGCTCGCTTTACAATTATTGGCGATGGCAACGGCCACGGCGAGGTGGAGAGCAGAGGACGCGTTCCGATCTGTTATTGGGGAAATATCCCGATTCCGGTTGCGATTCGAACGTTTGGGTGTCGCGACAGTGAAGAAAGAAGTTATGCTCGACGATCGAGCAACCGGTCACTCGACCAGCAACCAGAGTTCGTCAGAGAAAGGAGGCGCCACGCTCTCGGGAAAGTTCCATCTCATCAGCCATTAAACAAAGCAGCAGCAGACACAAAGGAGCGTCTGCATTGTCGAGAGGGTAGCTGGCAACGGCTCAAGAGCGAACCAACCCCCTGACGACTAACGTCGAGAGGTGTTTCTGATTAATCTCCGCGGCCCCCTCGCTGCCCCCCCTTTTTTTTCCCCTTCCCGTTCGTGTCCCTTTCTTGCTCGTCCCGACCGGCGTACCTTTCAAAAATGCAAAACGTTACCAGAGAGGGCGAGAAAGCGCTCTCCCCTTTTAGCCGTGAGACTGCCCGCTTGCGGATACTCAACCACCCCCGCTACGCGTATCTTAAACGGACGGAATCAATGATAAATACTTCGACTTCTGTCGTCTTTATCTATAGAAGTGAATGCACGCGATGCGTCGAGCATTTCTAATATTGGTATACGCGAAGATTCGAGACCTGGGGGCGAACGTCTGCACAGTGCGAGTGTACTTTTAATATCCCGTTATTGCCTGTTCTTTTTCTGCCGCGATCGGCTGACCCGGCGCGGAACGAGGTACGGGGTAGCCTGCGATACTTTGCTCGACGGAAAGGCGATCTCGATTGAAAGGGTATCTGCTTACTCGACTCGTTGGAAGGCCGATATAATCAAACGCGGTAACACGAGAGTTCGACGGATTGTTCGATCGACGTGGTTCGTTCTAACGAGGTCCGAGAGCCCCTGATACTCTTCTGCCGGCCGGAAGATTTAAATAACGAAAGAAAGTGTACCCTCTTCCTCGCTGGAATTATTCGATCCGAGCGGCGATCGAGTTTAATCGCGACGAACGGTCGTCACGTCGGCGTCGCTGTGAGTTTCCGCGTTCAACGACTCCGCCTGCAAGCTGCGGATCAATCTCGCTCGCGCAAAAAGAGAGGGGAAAGCGGAACGTGCCCGGACCTGGCAACAATTTTCGCGATGCTCCGCGCATCAGTGCGATTCGGGAAGGGTAATCTTCATAAAAGAAAGAGCAGGGTGAACCGCGGGATAAAAGGTTCTCGCACAGAGCGGATACGCGTGCAGACGAGGCGCGCACAGCCGCGCGTGCACTCGATATCTCTCGGGCGCTCTCCGCTCCGGCTCTCCTCGTGTGGCGTCTCGAGCCACGCCGCGGCGTGCAAATAAATTAACGTTTATTCGGCTTCCGTAGGATCGGCTATCCGTTGGTCAAACTTCCAGCTGCGCTTCCGCGCGTTATTAATCAACGAGACTGCTCGTAACTCATCCCCCTTTCCTTGGCTCCTCACTTTTTTCTCCTCCCCGCTCGGCGTCGCCCGTATTTCTCCGCAACAGACGCAGCCAACGTCGCGTGTCAGCCTTCGCTTTCCTCGTCGCGTTCGAAAAACGTTTCGCGAGCGAAAGAAGATCGCCTCGCCCCAGCGACACCCATCAAGGCCGAGCCGCGCGAAAACGGCACAAGAGGGTGGGGCGCGATTTTAAATAGCCGAATAACCGCCCGGAGGCCGCAGGAATAGGCGATGCAGGTTCGTGACGTCCGCGAAAGGTCAAGGGTGAGAGTATAAAACGGTACGGAGGTCACGATGCGCTTCTTTTTAAAATAATTTGGCGGAGCTCGCGCGGCCGGGTGGGTCGACCGACATTGCCTGAAATGAAAGTACTGCAAACCGAAGGGTGAAAGGTTGCAGGGACATGACGAATGTCGGGAATCGTTTACAACTTTCCTATCCTCGTCGACCACTGCGAGGCCGGCTCGTGCGCAACGTGTGCAACGCGAACTAAAACGGGGAGAAACGCGAGCAAACTGAAAGTCAGCGGTAGAACGCAGGCATCGATCACGGCAGCCCGTCTACCGATCGTGATTGGTGACTCGCTTCGACGCCCAAATACCCGGTAATTGCTGGCCTAGGACGTAAGCACGCGAATGGAGGCGAGGCTGATGACGGTGGCACTGGATGGGAGAAGCCGGGACGGAATGCGGGGTTAGCTAGCGAAAGAAGAGGGGCCTGGATCACCTGTGGGTCAAGC
This sequence comes from Andrena hattorfiana, assembly GCA_944738655.2. Taxonomy (NCBI): domain Eukaryota; kingdom Metazoa; phylum Arthropoda; class Insecta; order Hymenoptera; family Andrenidae; genus Andrena; species Andrena hattorfiana. The sequence continues at coordinate 3,134,707 of OX122894.2, forward strand.
ATGCATGCATACAGGGGTAGGTACGTGGAACAGAGCTAGCGGAGGATGGGAGATTTTAATGACCGGACCGCCGAATTCCATAAACCGGCTCTGTATCGGATTATATCGCCGCCATACTACGGCTTTCATGATCGTGTTCGAATTTTAATGCCACGTTTGGCGTAACGCGCAGAGCAGAGCACGGCATTGCACGGCACGGCACGACACGACACGACACGACACACAGCAGCAGCAGCAGCGGCAGCTACTACGTACCTACTACTAGAGCTTCGTTCGCCTATCGTGCAGCCTTCCCCTCGGGCTTTACGATATCGCAAAACGCCCCCGGACCCGTTTAAGTGCGATGGACGTCGTAAGCTTTACGATCGTCCTAGAGCCGACGGCCCACTTTCGCGATATTACAAATCGTTTCGATTTTCCGCCTCCGGGGCGACCTTCTCCACCCGGCACACACCCAGCCGCGCCGAAATCGCGCGCCAACTCTTTACCAACGAAATTCTCCTCGCTGGCGAATACGTTCTCCCCGGGAGAAACGGAGTCTCCCAGCAAAGAGCCCCGCTTGCCCTCCACGGCCGGAGTATTATTCAAGCTCTTTCGTGCCGCTACAATAGCTACCCGGCCGATATATCGATTCTGCTTTGCGGTACGTACGCAGAAACTGCCATTCAATTCGCCTCCGCGATATTAAGACTTTTTTCAATCGGGCTTCAAAAAGCGTGTAATTTCTTCCGAAAGGTCCCGTCGCGCCGTTTAATCGAATCTCTTGCTCTTCTTCCAACGATCAATTTCTTTACTCCGATTTGAGAGCGTCACCCGCCCGGAAGCGCGAAAGCAACCCGATATTTTCCATAATACGAGAGTGGCAGATCTTGCGAGCGTTACATAGGACAACAACGCAACTCGCTTTGCAGGAAACTATTACTCCGCGGTGTACCCTGCAATTAGTCGCCTGGCAAAGGAGTACAACATTTAGCGGTCGCATCGTTCACGCTTCCAAGTTGCCAGCAAGTTTAAGTGTGGCGCGTAACTTCGGAATCTCGGCCGTTGATTAGGTAATTAGTCCTCCGTGATGTGCCCTTCCAGGGAGTTTAAGCCGTTAAGAAAATTCGCGGCATTTCATTGCAGCGCGGAAGGGTGCGCGCACGGCGAGGCAACAATGAATTCTGCTTCGAATGGGGAATAATTGAAACTGTGGATAAAGGAAAAATAAAATTCTGGCCGGCGTACGCGCGGCATCGGATATTTCTGTAACTACCCGTGGCAGAGCTCTGTGGAGGAAAGCCTCGCGAACAATACGTATTATATCGGTGAATTCTGCTAGCTGTTATTATCCTGTAACGGGGTTCCAAACGAGCCATTTTCGCCGAGCCATCGCTCTGTCTATACGCGGAAACAATCCCTTCTACAAAAGGAAGCTTGAAAACCGCACCGAGCCACCTTATATGCAAATTCAACAGCCACGATCGTAGCACGCTGGATATGAAGTAGCCTGCAGGGAAAGCGGCGCAGACCAGCGGCAGATAGATATGTAAGTATGTAAGATTCGCCTCGCGTTAAGGATCCATTCGTTCAGAATTTATTATTCGTTTCACCAAGCACCTCGAATCCACGATATTTCCCTAATTTTAGAATCGCCAGAACTCAACAGCTCTTACGACCACAATCTGAAATCTTGTTGAGAGAATCAGGCTCGTAGCTTCCGCTAACTTTACGAACCAGCATCAGAACGGTTCCTCGGAACTACGAGGCAGCCGAGGCACTCGAGCGAGGACGTTTCATTGATCAGGGGGAAAAAACGTGGGGTGGGTCTGGGGCTCCGAAAGGCACAGAAATATGTGCTGATCGAGTCGCAGGAATTCCATCTAGGATTAATAGTCCGATATTGTCAGTAGGGGAACAAGCCTCGAGCGCTTTGGAAAATGTTCCCAGCCATATATTCGGGGTGTCTAAATTAACTGACGTCGATCAAGCTAAACGGTCGAGATGGCCGGGCGGTGGTGGTGGGTCGATTTCGTCGTGGCATCGGTCGAAGCAGAAAAGTTAAATTAAATTCTACGCGCCAGGCTATTTCGGCTCGTTTCGGTTCGTTTCGGCTCCACCGTCACGCGTGTGCAATAGACGAGCCGGGCCTAAGGTGTACTTACAGCGGTCGTTTTCATAATCCCGCTCCCAGAGGCCTACTACTATAGATTGTTACGGTAACGGGCCGACTATAAAATTTTCCGCGGGCGTTAGTCACTTGCCGAAACATTTTCAAGGTGGAGCGCCGCCGCTCCAGATAAGCGCGGTTGCCCTTTTCGCGATTCTCACCCGCGACTCGTTTAATTAACGCGTCTTCTTAATCGTTCCTCGCGGAGAAGAGATTTCGTAGAATCCGATTCGCAGACCCCCGGCTCGACGATGCGGGAGAAAGGGGCTGCGTAACGCGTCGTAGAAATAAATGGGACAGAATTTACGTGTACGTATACGCAGTGTTTACGCGCGCGTCGATGGAGCAAGAAAAATTTGCGACGGGGCGCTCCCATAATCCAACTTCATCCCCGTTGCCGCCGCATTTTTACGAGGGCGGCCAACATAAAATTCCATCCGCGGAGATCTTGTTCGTTTTGCGAAACAAGAGGGGGAGAAGGTGCGAAGAGCTGTCGCGCGATAACTCGAAACGCGCCGGGGATCGTAGCAGAGGCAAAGGTCGCGCGGACATTATCCCCGGTCCACCCTTGTAGCCAGAATAAAAGCAGAAGGGGCCGAGGGCTGGAGGAGGGACAGAAAAAAAAACAGGCAGAGACTCACTAGTGAGTGGCCGAGTGGAAAAAAGACGAGAGAAATGTGAACCACGAGCTGTAGCTGGGCAGAGGGATGAGAAAAACGGCAAGGGAGGTGGGGGTGAAATTAATGAGACAGAGAGAAGGAGGCTGACACTGTACAGGATGTTTCTTAATATATGGAAAGAACTATGAGAATGAAAAAGCTCGTACGAGCGCGTGACTGAGATTACATTGTTTCTACGTTATTGTCTTTTTCCCTGCCCCAGCGATTTTTCTCGCAACAAGAATGCTGCAGTCGAATAGAGTCGTCTTGGCCTCTTTCCGCGATCATCCTCGCAGCTTCGCGTTTCCGGAAACACCCTGTATGAGCGAGATCGAAGAAGATACGCCGGGAGACACTAAGCAAGATATCTCGGCCGCGATATTTCACTCTGATACCACGTAACTCCCGACGGAATGCACTGTGCAGTAAGGGTAGCTCGGTAGGTATATGTATGCACATCGTTTCCACCTTTAACGTACCATCCAGCGACTGGTGTGGCGTGTCGATGAAGAAAGCCAACTGCGTCGGGTCTCTCGTTACGAACACCGCGCCATCGACACCTCGGCTCTAACTTGCCGCGAACTCGTACGAAAGTTCGCCGCGCTGGGAGAAATTTACATTCGATTTTTCATCGAGACTGTCGCGTATAAAACGTTCGCCTATCGCCACGCGAAATCAGCAAAGCGGCCGGTGGAAGAAAATCGATTCGAAGACTTTCCAGACAATGCCGAAGACGTCGCGAAGCCTCTGTGTCCACTGCGGGCTGCCTCCTAGCCTCTTCGGGGACAACTGAATAATAGAGAGGGACATCGGTGCTCGAGGTCGACCAACCTGTATCCTCGCCACCCTCCTTCGAGCACCGCCAGCCTGGGATAGTTGTGAATAACGATGCCCGAGGGAAAACCAACCCCTTGTTGGTATCGCCGTGCTAGGTAACCGGACCAGCCCCACCGACCATCTCATGACGCGACACTTCCCCCGCACCGCGAACCAGATTGATGTACGATTCACGATTCACGATTCACGATTCACCGTGCTTTCTATCAGCCACACGCTCCTTTTCCCTATTCGAACGCCCGGAAAACGTTCCTGCCGCGATGCCATCGGAAAAATGGAGTACATACTTATCGAGAGCCGCTTCTTATTCTACCCTTCCGCTTTTCTATCGCGGATCGTGGGTACAGCTTGCCACGGAGTGTGCGAAGGAGCAGACGGTGGCAGTATAGGTAAGTTTCAAAGAAACTTCAAAGCTCCCTGTCGCTGATATTTTCCGCTATGAAAATATTTCTCCCTCCTCCTTCGTTCGACGTTGATTAAAGTACCTGTAAGGACGCCTTCACACGCTTATTGTCAGGTGGCTGCCGGTTCTCCCGGGTTACGGCGGACGCGAGTAGAAAGTACGCGCCATGTTCCAAAACAAAAAACGTCAACGCGAAGTACGCGTAAGCACCTATACTAAAATATTATATTTCCACGTGGAAATCGCAGGCACATTCCACCGACAATGTGCTCGCGGAAAGTAGCAAATGCTGCTGTAGACTTTAGAGGAATTTGCAATCGCAGTGTCAAAGTCTATGATTTAACGTGCTCGCCGACCCGAAAGCCGAGCCGTTGTCGACACGGTGTGTTGCGCGCCGGATCCAATGAGATGCAAATAGTTAACTAACTCGCGGGGGTTTGCTGGTAATACAAGCGCAGCCGATAACGGCGAAGCTAGCCAAGCTCGCAGTCACGTAATAACCAAGAGCCGTCGCGAAAAATTCCCCTCGGAGCTTGACAAGCTGCGGGATTTAGACAGGGATTAAAAGAATCTGGAAGGAGACGAGGATGCGCGACATGTGTACACGGGAATCTTTCAGGTTGCGCGCAACCGAGCGTCGCTGATCTGCTCAAAGAATAGCCACAGTTTGGCTCCTCAAAGGGTTCTATAATGCATACCGCGTTTCGCTGGTTCCAACAATAATGCTGCTCGCAATACTCGACGCAGGAACAGAAGAGGGATCGCGGTAAAGGGATCCCGCGATGGCGAGGTGGAGATAGATAGCGGGAAGAGGTGGGAAGCAAAGCCAGGGGGGAGCAAGACAGGCAGCCAGCTGTCTGATGCTACATATTTGGTTGAGAAAGACAAAAGGAGCTGGTTGCTCGGAAATGGTGGCGAACTGTGTACTCTGTAGCAGTGGATGAGCAAGAAGGGCAAGAGGGTGGAAAACTTAACAATACCCGCAGGCCGATGTGGCACGCAGAGTAGGACTAAAGAGAGGGAGAGAGAGAGAGAGAGAGAGAGAGAGAGAGAGAGAGAGAGAGATTAGAAGAGAAAATGCCGAGAGAAGGGAAGGACGAAGTGCCACTAAAAGTGTCATCCCTCATTCCCGGTACTATTTAACGGCGTGTAGAACCAGATACAACCTCGGTGTATACGGGTTTTCACGGAGCCGGGATGAAAGGCTATACATATCTATACCACATCTATATATCTATATATCTGTGTGTATCTATATACAGGGACGAAATGAAAGAGGTACCGACTGGCCATTTTCTTCCGCAACACCTCCAACTTTCACGGGCACTCGGCCAACGTGCCATTTCTCCGCGAGTTCCGAATCCTCTCTCGACACCTACAGAATTATCGCGGCTCGCCTCCCGTTTTACAATTCCCGAAGGAGACTCGTGGAAATGCAGAAAGGATACTTATTTTCCTAGGGAAATGGCGGCGAACGGAGACCGAGAGTGGCTCCGAGGAAATCCACTGGAGACATTCGAAAGTGCTTTATGGTTATTCGACGCATACATATTCCCCCTCGTTCTGTACGTCGTGAACGAATTTTTGCAACGGCCGCCCCTAATGGATCTCTGGCTCCGGATACACGCGCGCACCTATATCGCGAGCCGCCGTCCTGATAACGATCGGAAAAAAACGAAGGTCAGGTGAGAAGCCGATTGCCACGGGGACACTTTTATCGAGCTGGGCGATCGACTCTTGCCAGGTAATGCCCGCGAGTTACGAGATTCCTTTGAATATTTCGGGACCAAGAAACCGTGTCGCGGTCGGCTCGAGCGAAATTTCCTGCCGAGAAGCACTTGCGCAAGTACGAACGACGATACGGCGAAATTGTGCATTGTGCGCGTTGCCGCGACACCGCAAACACCGAAGGGGGAAAGATCCGAAGATCAGAACGGCCGGGCGAGCACGAACGAACAAGAAAAGGCGTGCAAAGTCGTTGGCGGTAATTAAGTAAGAAGCTCAAGTTCCTTGGAAGCAGAACTACGGTTTTGCGCCTTCAATTACCGCTTTCGTGGCAAAAAATGACCACGAGCTGCGGCTTTTCAAGCGCACGGCCACAATGCAGCCCCAAAATACCGAATTGCCTGCCTCGAGGCACGATCACGCTCCGGCATTAGCCATTCGTTCCGAGTGCTCCAACATTGGAGGGTAATTAACGAATGAGTCGTATCGTGTTGCGCGTAGCAACTTTTACGTGGCGAGAAGAAAAGGCCACGAGCGAACGGGCGGACAGAGACTGGCAAGGATATTCAGGAACAATTTTCTAGGCATCCTGGCGAAGTAGAGGCGCGAAGCACGAGGCACGATTAGCTGCGAATCGTGAGAATTCGTTCATTTTAGCTGTTAGCTTGAGCGGCGATCTTCGCACGACCGCAACGACCATCCTCCGTAATACATAAACTTTGCATATTGCATATACAAGCGGGAAACTTGCAGCGGTGCATGGAGAAGACTCTGGGGAGCCGTTCCAGCAGCCGCCGCTTCGATTCCATTCTTCCGATTATACCGGCGTACGCATTAAGAGCAGGAAAATTGAATAGATTTCAGATTTGCATAGATTTTCAACCCTCCCCCCCGTTAACATTAATTCGCGAAACTCGAATTATAATTTCGCGCCAAGTTTTCACGCGAGTGCCTGCGTCTGTTAAACTTCGTTTCCTCGGGATCAATAGGACAGCAAAGTTCCGCGCGGCAACGCGTAACCAATTCACGAAAGAACAGAAACTGCAATTTGGAAAACTCAAACAGCCCCCACTTGAACCGGAACTCCTATCGCGCCGGATCGTTTCTTCGCACCTGCTCATTGTTTACTACCTCGAATCCGCTGCCGGAATTTAGTAGCAGCCGAATAATCCCCTTGCCGAAATTAATGCCAGTGAGGTATGGTGGATAAATGCGTGAAAATTTCAGGGAAATGCCGACCAGAAGCACTTGGGAAGTTATTAGGAGGAATTAACCGTGGTAGAAACTCCATTGGGGTGAAAGAATCGCGCAAAGAGTATACCTAATATCCAGAACGAATCATTTGCTAGACGGAACGATGTGGATCGCGCGATCGACGAAAGCCTAATTTCAAAGGGATCGCTGTCTCTGTCCTTGCAGCTCGAGATGCTTTCCCGGTGAATCCTCAGAGTACAAGCCCAATAAGAACGACTCGACGGTGACGCCGAGAAGCGTAGAGAGCAGGAGTCGCCCTTTAGACTGTAGAAGGTACTTGCCCGCGATAGGAAAAGAAAAAGTAGACGGGGTAATCGCGAGTTCCATCAGGAGACGTTTAAGGGACCGAGCAAAGATGTCTGCACTTCCATCGGCGACAACAGAAGCGAGACACCCTTCGCCGAGGGTGAGGGATGAGGGATGAATGGAGGATCCGCGAGGGAAGCGAATGACGAGCAACAGAAGGGTGGAGTAGGCGGCAGGGCGGCAAGGGACGCTTCCAACGGGCGACTTATTCAAATGAGCCGATAGATTGAGCCACGAAGGTGCCATTTGTTTCTTTCTCCGAGTCGTTTCGCTTCGTATTCCTTCGACGCGAGTTCCTCGGCTAAACTGAAAATAATGTTACGGTGGTTGGCGTGCGATTGCTGGCTGTTCAAGCCGTTGCCCTGCCGCCCCTAAGATTCCCGCAGAAAGAAGCCAGAAATTACGTGTACGTCGTTTTCAGCAGCATGCCCGCCAGGCACGATTCGATGTTACAAGAGGCAAGAAATCGGTATCTAATCAAATTTATCTGTGCCAGCGCTTTCCCTCGAACGCGTTCCTGATGGCGACCAAGAACGAATTGGATAACGGTCGATCGACTCGAAGCGCGAGAGGAGCTGCCAGCGTTAACGAGAGCAGGTCAACCCGTTGAAAATACATTCGGGCAAAGAGAGAAAGAGAGAAACGGAGGGGGATAGAAGGAGGGAACGAGAGATAGAGAAAAAAGAAACTAAAAGACTGCAACGGACTGAAGGGGCATTCCCTCCGATTTTCCACGTCATTTCTCCGCATCCGCTGCGATAGGAAATTTTCTCGGGGTTCAGCCGTGATACGACGAGGGGGAAAAATCAGTCGACCAGATTCGAATCGGCGCGTCCGCAGTAACGCGGCAGAATCCTACGTACACTCATCCCCGATCCGCCGATCGTTTCGTACGTCTTACTTCCACTCTTCCACTGCGATCCCCGCGGTCTCACCCGCTTCTCTCCCTCTGTCTTTCTTCCTGCACTCGCCGTTTCTCTTCGTCCATACGCTCCAACCGTGGCCGCAAACGTAAAAATCAACGCAAAAGCGGACACTCTTCTTTCCCTTTTTCTCTTCCTTCTCTTCCTCCTCTCGGCTCGCGTTGTTTGTTCTCCTTCGTTGCGACGAAGACAAACAGCGTTACCGATGCAAAAACATCGCCCCGCGTAACGAGCTCGACGCCAGCCATGCAGAAAATTTTAATCAGCTGGTCATCGAAGGACGACGCCCGATTCGTTAGGATTAAACTGCCGGGTCAGGAAACGCCGATCCCGCCAACTTTCGCCGCGCGGCTCGTTATCCCCATTTTTCTGGCTCATCTATTCACCGAACGGATGAATTACGCCGACGAAAGAAAGAGAGCGGATAGGAAAAGCGTGTGGAGGGCTTTAGAAATCGAACGAGCGACCGCGGGGGGGGCGGTTCGGCTCGTCGGCGTCGGGGAAACTTCTGACGCTGATTTCCGATCCCCGCGAAACCGCGTCCTGAATAAAATAATGGAACACCCTTGCGCTCGTTCTCGTGAAATATACACGAAATTTTCTACCGCCTTCCGTTTCCTCTGGACTCTGGAGGAGCGCGAGCGGCGAGCGAGTGCCGTCTGGCCCAGGACGGTACGTTGCCTACTGCGGAGAAGCCGTGCTTCTGGCCCGGAAGCGGTCGGGCGCTATGTAAACGCACACGTACCCGCGGACGAGCACCTGCAACACGCCTCTATCTCTACCTGGTGCGCAGGTAACTTTACACCGGCCGTAAAGAAGGCTAAAAAACGAGACCGTGTCTTTCCTGGCTGGCCATGAAGAAAGAATCTCCTGTTCGCGGTGAACCTCGAACGAGGGGATCGATGCAGCAGCTTTACGGAGCGTACCCTTTCTTCCTGGCGATTTTCCACTCCTCGGGAAGTACGCACATTTGTGAAAGTGACAGTACATATTGCGGTGAGAAATCGATTAAATAAAGTTCAAACGTTCCGTAGAAGCCAGATTCTGTCTTGTTAATGGAATAGGAAGTCCCGATTTCATTGTTTACTCGAACTCCCGAATCAGTTTCGCCTTTCTTCTCTCGGAGTCCTGGTCCCCGTTTGTTTCGATCGTTTCGCGTTTAGTCGTATCTAATGAGAAATCCCAGCTACCCCGCGATCGAGGTCGAGCATTCTCTCCCTTACATGAAAACCTGCCGAGCAACTTAGCTCCGCAGCCACCCGATAAACTTTCCGCCTTTATAACCTGGCTCGCCGGGGCGGCGAAACTTTTCCTCTGAAACCGCGATCAACCAGCCCCCGTGTATTCGTAAAAGAATTACGTCCCGAAGAAACGAGAGACCAGCGATTCGATCGGCCTCCAACTCCGAGGGAACTGACGCCCCGAGAAGCGTTGCATTAAACGCGTATCCCTTTTCCGCGAAAACACGACGAACGCGAGCCTCGGAAGCACGGTCCCCGTGATTCTCCCCAGTCCTCCTGCCAATCCCCGGCCGAATCGATCGAAGGGGTTGATGGAAGCCAGGCAAGTAGATAGGAGCGAAAAGGAAACGGAAGCGAGTTTACGTCGAGACACCTCCAACTTATTCCCGTGTCGCCTTCTTCCCCCCCGCCCTGCTAAGAAGTCGCTTTCTGACCCGTAAAAGTGAATGCATAAAAGCGCGCGTCATGAATGCATAAAATAGCGAATAAACCCCATCGCGGAATATTCTTGCTTACTTCTTTCCTCCTCGCCGTTTGCACGGGGATATACGCGTCGGTTTACTCTCCGCCGTTGCGTTCCTTCTCGCCGACGCGCAGCCACGCGATACCCTCGGCCGAACGAACCTCTATCGAGTTTCAAGCGCCTATCGTCCACCCTGTCGACTCTCCACTGTCTACGCTCCCCACCGGGACGTCGACGAATCGAGAAGACTACCGGAGAAGCCTTTGACGCGAACTTTACTCCACACCCTCGACATGCGATTCGCCAGGCTTATCCGCGTTCCCGTTTCTTCGCACTCCGGGGAACGTTCGTTGGCTCGAGAATCGTTCTGAGCGCTCCGCGTGCACTTAGCCTCGGATAAGTGTAATTTTCCGCCTTGCCTTTGACTTAACGCTGCGATTTCTCCGTCGCGAGCGCGAAACAATCGGATCATTGGACGGGAAACGCTAGTAAAAGATGCGTTCCAGTCTCGCTGCTCCTTAACAACGTTTTGTACTCGTGAGAAATTCCCGAGCGTCTGCGAGCGCCTCTCATCGTCGAATGAAAACGGCGAAAAGGATACGCTCCGGTGTGAATTCCGTCTGTAGGTATCAACGCCCGCCGTTGAAGCTGCTCGACGTTTACGGCGCCGTTCGCGTCTTCGCGGACAGTGTTCGCGCAGGCGAGCCTCCCCTAATTGCACAATATCGTCGTCGGACGACCCTTTGGAGCGATGTATTTCTCGGGGAGATCCAAAGTTTTCGAGAGCGAGAGTCGCAGGCCGAACGTGGCGGCGCTGTAAAACGGCAAACGAGACGATTCGAGGGCCGGGTGCACTTAGCTCTCAAAGAGCCCCATTCCGCATCCCTTTCCTGCGTCATCCCCCAGCCGGTACAAGCGTACTCGTATCCCCTACGCAGAAATGCAATATGTGCATACGGCAGACGTGCCGGGAATAACGCCAGACTTCACACACGCTGCAAACCCACCCCAATATCGTGGCGAATAGACGCTGTTTCGTGCGATGCTTTCCCGCGTGGTTCATCCGACGCTGCGGGAGCTCCGTTTAAGAAACTCCCGGGACTATCCTCGTCTCTGTTCCTCTGTTTAATCTTTGGCGTAAAGTACCGACCGCGGAAACTCTGCCTTCGTAGAGCAAGGAGAAAAGAAGGGGACAAAAGTAGAAGAGCGGCAAAAATGGATATAAGTTTCACTTATCGCTTCCCTCTTCCTTTCTCCCCCACCCCGCCCGATTTTTTCGCAGACCGATGTTTCCTTTCTTCGAGCACGGGAATATTAGCGATGGCGGAATAAACTAAACGATAAGACTTGGTCGTCGCTAACGACCTAGCACGAGCTCGTTGTTGCCAACTCCGCCAGAGACGCCCTCAACGACGTCAGAGAGCCGGGGGTTGTAAAATATGAACGGACGGGAGGGAGCGAGAGTTCCGCTCGCTTCCGTATTTTATACCGTGGTTTTCGTATACGTATATACATATAAAGTTCGCTTTATCTACGAGGAGCGTGCGCTTCCGTGTAGGAAAGGGGATCGGGATGCGAAGCCGGAGGTTGGTCGACGGGGCCGCGGGTAACGTAGCTCAAGTGCCGTTTTAACTGTTCCCTCCGCGGCCTGAATATAAAGATCTTGCCCGCGAATATCGCTGAACGAGCCATTAAATTAAGTCTCGCATCCCGATCCCGCGAGTTCTGCTCCAACGTCGAGAACGTTTTACGCGAGCGTGATAAACGGTGTTATTAACGCTCTCCGACAGACGCGGGCATCGACGCGTAAACTTATTAATTCTAGTATAATACTGGTGGGGAGTAAACACAGAAGAGGGGTCCGAAGGAAATGATTTTCCTGGAGGACGAGTCGTTGCAGCCATTCAACCCTCGATGGATATATGCTTGGGTTGTAATGGCTTGAATACGTCTGACTCTGCAGGTCGGCGCAGCGCGAAACATTGACAGAGGCGAGAAAAGACGATGGAGATGGGGGATCACGAGTCATCATCCGGAACTGCGTGCGAGGGATGTTGAATCCGACGACGAATCCCCGAGATGCCTCGACGGTATTACGGTGGATGGGGAATGAATTTCACGGGTGTCACGGAAAGAATCGGAGGCGAGCTGAAAAGCGTTTATGGCATTCGTGTCAAGATGCATCATCCTGTAAAACGATCGGGGCCATCATCCTTTCGCAGCTCGCGCGAGAGCCAGGTATACCTATGCGTTCCCGAAGCTTTTCACGTCGTCGCGTCGCCCCCGCCGGATCAACCGATCGTTCTGTCCCTTCTTCCGCGCGCATTCGATACAATGCAGTTCAACTTTAATATATCACCCGAAGCAGTGACTGCCGGGGACGCGACAAAGAATAAACGCCGTTTGGAAAAGTCGAAGGCGGGCGAACGGGACGCGGTGAAACGGAGAGAAACGATCGGGGAGAATGCAACGATGAACTGGATTCGACAAAGGCACCGAAAAGATCCGGTTCGCAATAAATAAGTAAGAAAGGGCCAATATCGGCGAACCTTCTGTCTCGAGGGTTCCCCTCGCTTCGGTGGATGCTAACGAGTAAAGAAGAAAAGGGGGCAATAAAGGGGCAGGATACGACGACTTGCCACGGACTCTCAAGCTCGTGTCGATCGACGCGCTTCGAGCGCAGTGATGTACCGTGCGAACAACGAGAATTCGGAGTGTCCTGCAACACGGCAGAAATGAAAAATCATGGGGCGTACGATGAAACATCGTTCGCCGTGGGGAAGAGAGGGAGAACGTTCGCGAGCGATCGGTTGGTCACCGAACGTACGGCCTAGTCGATGAATATTAAAATCTTGCGTACACAACGTGCTGGCTGCTGCGAGCTTCCGCGGTGAAACGATAACGCCGTCGCGATTGCGGAGGATCCACGGCAAGCCGATATAATTCCAACGCTTTTCTCCCAAGCGAGAAGAATGGAGATCGATTAAATATGTTGAACGCTTTAGGAGGTTGGCGCGAGCCGTTGAACGAGCGGCCAGGAAAATCGCGATAATAGTCGAGCGTGGTCCATGAAAAAGCCGAACATAATATCAGCAGGAAATTTGAGCATCGATGCTGATACCGCTGAGTATTTCGTTTACGTCTAAATAGCCCCATTCTTCTTTTCATCCCGAAAGCGCGGCTATTTATACCCAGAGAACATCCTAGCAATACAGGCTTGTTTTCAATTAAACTTGCCCACCCCGCCGACGATTTTTTCACCTCTCGTGCCTCTGACGCTCGCATTCATCACGACGAACGGAACTAGCTCGCGCTCAGACAGAACAGTGCTGTAAAAATATGTACCCTCTCACCTCGCCGGGAATATTGCCGCGGGGGGTGGGTGCAGATCGGTGAGGAGAAATCAGAGGAAAATGAGTGAATGCTTCGTGACCAATGGAGAGTTAAATCCGGCGGAACTGAGCTTAAAACGGAACGTAGAGCGATTCCTTTGCGCTAAAGTATTCGGGATCTTTATGCGCTGTTTGTACAGTTTCGTAAAACGGGGAATTCTCTAAAAGAACTGGAAGAATGTAAACCATCGGGGGAAACAGAAGGCACTTCGAAACCGTATCGAAAGGGGTGGGCGAGTCTGAACCTACGAAGGTTGTCTTTGCTCGATACGCCTTTTTACTCCGAGCGGAGGCGAGTTTTTCCATCGGAACGCCGTAAGAGAGGGGCACGGAGACATAAAAGCAAGCGGGTGAATAGTTGAAAATTACGGAGAAATCGGCCGTGAGAAGGAACGCCAACATTTTCCACCCTCTGTGCCCTCCTTCTACTCCACCTCCTTTTCCTCGTTCACAAGGATCCTCGAATCCTCGCGACAGACGTCGCGGAGAGGTCGATTTCGATAACGCACAGAAGCGTGAGAGAACACCCTGATACAGAAACACGCGCGCGAGCAACTGGTAAAACCGGAGAAATTCACCGATTTTCGTGTGATCGCAGGTGCAACGACAGCTTCGACTAATCCGAGGATATTTATTCGAGCAGATATATCGACCATCAACGCGAAATAAACGATTGGGGCGAAAGGTTTGCATAACATTTCCTTTAAACTGTGCGGCGGAAAGAAAAATGGCTGGCGAACGCGACGATGGAGTTACCGGATGGATGACTGGATTCCGATCTCGAAATTGCTGAAGAGCCGGGGCCACGCGTTAATTACCGGTAGTTTCGACGTTCCGCTGCTCTTTAAATGCAGCCTCGAAAATTAAGTGCTCCTCCCTCGGTGCAGTAGGGCGGGAGCGAGACAGCGAACGGGAAAGAAAAAGGAAGAAACAGAAGAGGTTGAATGGGGAGAAAGCCGCTCGTTCCTTGCAGCCGTTTACAATTTATAATCGTATTAAGGGGATGGAGGAAACTCACCGGCTCCCGTAGCTCCAGTAGCCTCCGTAGTTCCCGTAGCTCCTGGTCGCCGACCAAGCTTTCTGCCAACAGCTCCAATTCTGAAAGACAAAAAAGCGGAAATATAGTTTGATGGAGGCGCAGCGATATCTCGGTGGAACCGCCGATCGCTGAAAAACGTAATTCGTAACGCTTTGAATAATTGCACTCTGTCTGTGATTTAGGCTACTCGGTCCATAGTTTCCCTATATTTACCTCTATTCCAACCTTCTGTCTCCGTGCTAGAGTTCCTCTTATTCCAACGTGATCAGGGCGGCTTCTCATCGCCAATTTATCCACGCTTCGCGCACCACAAGTACATATTAATCAACGTTTCTTAGCGTCCGGTTAAGCAGGGGCCGTCTAATTTCATTTGTCGCTATCAAAAGATTCCCCAAGGCAGCAATAATCGTAACGACGTCCTTTACGTTTCTAGTCGAGCGTCCAACTGATTAAACTCTGCTCTTAAGTCCGACGTCGCTGCGCGGAGGTGCACGGCTGCGCGGCCCTTGAGAAACGTACTCGGGCTCGCTGGGAGCGAAGCTGCTTCCCTTTTTCAGGCACAAGTACGTCGCTCGAGGAATAATTTTCCATTACATGCGTCCGCAGACGCACGCGCGAGTAATTGAAAAGGGAACTAGACGTTCGAGAGTATGAAAAAAAAAAGGGAAGGGAGGGAAAAGCCACTGGGTCCGAGGCAGTTTTATCGCTTTAACTCGCGTAAAACAGACGATTACTCTGCTCATATAGGAAAAGGTAACCATGTCGAGTTGCTAATTGATTTTTCTTTCGACAGCGCTGCTTTTAACAGGCCGGGAAACAGAAGACGAGCCCGCTCGCCGTTCATGCCCGGCTGCATATTTAACAGTTGAAAATCATGGAGAAAATTGTCCCCTCCGGCGCGGGCGATGGAAATTTTAACCGCTCGAGAAACGCGTTACCAGCGCGTAAAGAGCAGCCTTTGTTCGCGCGAACAAAGTCACGCACGCCGACAATGCGCGAACCTTTACCAACACGAAGAATATATCAAATGCAGCGTGGATATTTTTTGGGGCTTGTTTGTCGATTGCCAGTGGTTACCCAGCCTCCCCCTGCCATTGTGGCGCTTTTTCACTGTTCTTCACGATGGCAAATTTGCAAATTTTGCCTGTGAAAGCGGAACGAAACGTTCTCGTCAACTGCATTCCATTTAATCACCCCCCTTTTGAACGTGCCGCGTTGGGCTTTCTTTTTTTTCTCTGAAAATTCTACCCATCTCCCAGCAGCCGTGCGTTAATCAAAAACAACGCTGGAATAATCCGGTTAAACAGAGGCCAGGAATATTTATCTCGCGGGTTCGGCGAGAGCTGCACGAAACGATAATACGTTGTAGTTTGTAGTATTGCGTGCTCCTGGAGATTAATTTCCCTACTTGAAGGGAACATTATCCGTTCGAAATGGCCCGGCGAGCGACGCGACGCGACGCGCGCCAACGAAAATTCTATTCGAGGGAATGTTGCGAGAGGCGCTCGGCTGACTAGACGCGCGAGGCGCACGTGTAATTCATTTTGCTCATTCATTATGGATTTTAATACCGGCCGCGTCCGGAGCCCATCATAAATTAGACCCTGTCAGGCGACAGCCACCGCCGAAACGAATGAACCCGCGGTATGCGACGCGGACTGACAGAATCACGGATCGGAATTTTTCCCCCCCGATGAGTCTCTCAATTTTCAGACGACCGGCGATCGATAGACTGGCCCCCTGCAGACAAGCCAGTCCAGCGAGAGTTCCCGTCTGACTTTTTTATCGCCGTACACGCGCGAGTCATTAATTGCAGCAAAAACGAATCGATTCCACTTACCGCGAAAAGCGGCGATCCACTTTCGACCGGCTAGAATATCGTTTCGCTTTCGTTCGACAACCACAGCGGCGAGTGTCGCGAGAGATTCGCAATTGCCAAGATGGAAAGTCGAGGCGCGACAGAGAGGCGGGCGACAGACGCGGAACGAAGCGACGCGATCGAATCGGATAAAGATGCAAATGCTAAAAGCACCGGTGGATAGAATTTCGTTAGGGCGCGAGGCATCCGGAAATTCCAAGTTATGCCGGAGACGGTTCACCGTCGAGCCCCGCAACGGTTCGCAAGTGTTCACGTAGTGTGACGTTCGCACACTCGCGAGCGCCGCGCCGCGCGTATCCCACGAGTGCACGCGAGAAGGGGCCATTAAGAGGTGGCACCAGCCAGTTTTCCTGTCGTTTCTTCGCGATACCGCCGCCTGGCAAATGTATTACCCTCCCCTTTAATTACACGCGTTACTTACGCTCGTTAATTAGACTCCGCCCGAGAATTAGAAAACCGACAGAGGGGTTGCACGCGAGTCATCGCGGCGTGGTCGTAAGTGGCCGTGCCACGCGATATTTTTGCGAAATGAGACTTTCGTGATCTAGCTGGATACATTACGTTGTCACATTCGAGGGGCTGCTCAGATTCCCACCGTAATTCCCTGTTTAAATCGTCCCCCCGATGCTGCAGAGAGCCGTCCCTCGTTAGATCGGGCCGGTGCGCTCGGATCTCGAATAAATGCATACAAATTTTTATGCGCCGGGATAGGACATCGTTGACATCCATGCTCGAACCGTAACGTATCACGCGTCCGGCAAATTCCAGCGCACACTCGCCTGCCCCCGCATTCCCTTTGGTCCGCCGCGATCTGCTGTTTCCACGGAAAGGAACGTGGAAGAACGGGGATCCAGTTCGTCGACGAAGAATCGAGTTTCCGGTGACTTTCATGCGATCGCGTTCCACAGCGTATTAGGGCAGAAGTAAGGTAGGAGACCGAAAAGGAGCAGAGCAGTTTTCTATTTGCGCCCTCTCCTCTTCGCGGTCTCGATTACAGATGCGCTATTGTCGACCGCGCCTTTCAATATGACGCACGGCACTTGGGCATAGTTGACGAACTTGTTTAAGCTACTTACAGGAACAGAGGGAACGGAAGGAGCGAGGATCGCCTCTCGTGACGATTCGCGCAACGTCTCGAATCAAAGACGAACGAGCGACAGCTGTCTCGAGCCTGGACGGCACGCAGCGAAAACGAACTCCCAACAAGATGTATCCGCGGAAACGAGGATATTAATAATTTCACACGGGCTTGCGGGCCGTGATAAATCTGGGACAGAGGAGCAAGAAGTTTATCGCGGAAATCGTAAGAAGGAAGACGCCAGGATTTCAGCGTATATCATAACCCGGACTGAGAAAAAACTTTACCACCCATTGCTAGGAAATATAGCACCCCATGGTACAGAGAGAATCCTGCGGTGAGCGGCCTGGCGTGGCGGCAGCTCCTAGCTCCATATAACTACTTGTTATATCATGCAAGCAACCGTGATAAAATACAGGGAAGATCGTTAAAATTTTTCCTGCGCTTATCCGCCAGGGAACACACCTGCTTCTTTCTTTTCCCCCGAGTACACCACCGATACAAAACGTAGCCCCGATATACGTATGTATGTACGTATGCGCATACTTCTAGTCACAGATTATTCCGTGATCCCCGCAATACGCGTGGCACCTAACGTGCTAAACGAGATTAACCGTAAACGCATATATCCCAGCGTTGTTGCCGTTAAAAGGACGTATGCAAAGCAACGAGAGGTTCACGAGGTTCGCGTACGTGGTAGGCGTAATTCAAAGGAATCGGTTGGTTAGCTTTGATCGCCGGAACCACGGGACGGAACCACGCGTCTAGCTCGCATCGCGACAAGCGTTTACCCCGCTTTCTCTCTCCGTGAACTTGAAATCGAATTACACGCGCTCACGCACACCGGCAATTCCCTCTTACGCAATTCCCCGTAATTCCAGGCGCAGGAGTGTACAGGCGGTGCGACGACGGTCGAATCAAGACCGTGAAACTTCCAGTACCCTACCCACAAGCGCGAGCGAGCGACCGGCAATCTTATTGTCTTCGTCGCGGACACGAGCGACTTCCTATTCGGCCCCGACTCATAAATTCTGTCCCACGAAATGCTGCAAGAACGGTGACAAAGCGTCTTTTCGCCCTGGTGTCACGTGTCCGTTTCTCAGCCGCGCGGAAAAGGATCCACGGGGATTTATATCCCCGCGGATAGGAAGGTCGTAACAAAGTTAAATCTGCCAGGCTCTCGATAACGCCAGACTCTTAGACCAGATTAGTTTATCGACGAGCGCTCTCTAATTAATGAATTGCCTGCAGCGGGCTCTCGAGCACGGGCGAAATCGAATCAGAGGTGTCGGAAGAAATAAGGGAAACAGATGAAACCGGAGCAAGCTGAAGTTACCCTTCGAAATACACCCCGGAGTATTCCGTTCCACTACCGCCCGCCCGCGGATCATTCATCTCGCGCCCTGAAGTACTTAGGTACCTATCTTCCAGGCAACGATGGGACGCTGTTCCCGTGAAAATTCCATAAAGATCGACGACTCGGCGCGTCAGCTATGTAATTGCGCGGGCCACGCGCGCCACCGGTCTCGCTAATTATGAGACTGAGTGGATGAAGCGAGGAAAAAGCGCGGGAGGATTGCAGGGAAGGGTTGAAAGATTCGCCCACAGTATAGGTATACTGTTCATGTGTCTGCCGCGGTTGCGGGTGGCGAACAATGCACGCCACGCGATTCCCACCGGCATGAGGCGGCATGAAGCGGCATCAAGCTGCATCAACCTGCATTAACCTGCGTCCTGAATTCTCACAGGCAAAGAGTGCGTTCACTTCGTGCTGGAGGAGTCGACGACCGTGGCTCGCTCGACGCGGCAAATATTTTGCGTTTAAATATCGTATAGATCGGCGATAGATTATTACTATCCAGCTCCGGGGCGGGACGCATATATCGCGACGCTAGAGCCGTATTGGGAAATTCGCTGCGAGATAAAAGGAAATTTATAGTTTTTCATAACGCGGTGGGTTTTTGACTGGCAATTTAATCGGGCGCAGGGTAATCAGTAATGCAGATTTACGATAACGTACGTGGGATCGCGGCCGGTCTCCGATAGACATAAGCGATAGTAACGGCGCGGCGTGTCCCGCGATGCATTAACTGCAGCTGCCGCAGCGCGTCTGCACGGGACGGACTAGGTCCAGGCCATTACATTATGCACATGTGGGTCACATAAATACATCGATCTCATCGGTCGCCGATAACAATCGGACCGATCTATCCGATCGACGTCAGTGGCAACGTTACGGAGGAATTCAGACGTCGTGCTCTTGGAAGACGTTCAACCTCCTGATGTTCCGCGACAAAGAGCTTCGTTACGCGCGCTCGTTCGGCCCCGTGGCTGCTTCTCGTGACCAGTACATTTATTTCAAAGTAATCCCAAACGCTTCCACTCCGCGTGGTGATTTCTCAAAAGTGCTGCGCCGCTTTAAAGCGGATGCTGAGATCGCAAGTAGGGCGGAATAGACGGATCACGTGCGAGGGCCGAAAATCTTGCATGGAAAGCACTTTGCTGGCAAGCCTCGCGGCGAAACCTTAATAAGAATTCGCCTGTCATGCTGGTGACTGCTCATTAGCCAATCGGAACCGCGCGTCCGGGCACGATGAAAGAACGAATGGCTTCCGGCTGCGCCGATGAAACTGGCGACTCACGTCGAATTAGCTCATTAACGGTGTAATTGATAAAAGAGCATAGCGGAGGAGAGCAGCAACGGTGCCTAGTTTAATTAAGAAGCCATCCATTCGCGGCACGTATGCACCCGGTACTTTCACTTTCACGCTTTAACGTGCTCGCGTGTCGATGAGACAAAAGGAAGAATACGGGCTTACGAGAGGCGCGCGACGCGTGGCGCAATAACGCGTGTACTCCAAGATTCCTTTTTTCTCTGTTAGTGGCAGCTACAAAGCTGAACCGCTCTCGTTTCGCGTCCACTGTGAAGGGAAATTATTTGACGAGCTCGAATAGCTAGAAAAAGGACAGGCAAGTCGATGCTCGAGCAGTCAGTTGTGGCTCCTGTGGCAAAGGTGGAAACTAAGGGTCTGGGAGCACTTGCACGAATATCCCAGGGACTTCTATCAAGGTGGATGGGGCCAAAGTTAGTAACTAAACGAGTTTCTCGCTAACAAACCCACTGGCGCGAAACAATGTCGCTGACAGTCGAGGCTTACGGAGGAATCATTGGAGAAGCTGCGTTAATATTGTTCAGAAGTTCCTGCTACGCGATACAACGACGGCGAATGCAGCAGGGATCGAGCGCGGGGGAAAATGGTTATCCAATAAATTCGAACGATAAATTTCAAAGCGCTCCAGCGTGCCAGGGAAATTATTTCTGTCCAGGATATCGACTAACGCGTTAACTATTACAAATAAAGAGGAGAGCAGGGGTGTCTGTCTATCGAGCGATACAATTTTTGGCTTGTTAATGGGTTCGCCGGTTCAGGAACCGCTCGAACATCAAGTTCAGAAATTGCCTTCGCCCGAGAACAGAGTTACGAATAATGGAGTCTAATGAAGAATAACAGTTGCCGCGAGCTCGCGATACTGCCGTTACCATTAGCATGCGAGAATGGAGCGTGCGTCTACGAGCGACGCGCGCCGGTTCTGCCGCTTGTTATTATCAAGCTGCATAATAAAAAAATAACAGGTTGGGAATAATACTTCTCCCGAGACTAAGAAACACACGGCCTTACAAGTTCGTTCGCTGAATGCACTTTCCTTTCACCACTCGGTAAATAACCGTTAACGAGACGGTCGGAAAACGAGGGAGGGGGTTTCATAGCGCGATTGCGTTTCCGCAAGTTGAACGCTGGTCGGAACGAGCTCGATGCTCGATTTCGCTTGCAAGGATCATTCGAGTCAGCCGCTAAATTTGTCTTGTCGCGTTTCGACTTCCGTTTTTTGCAAATCGGAGGAAAAGAAATGGCCGTCTCGGGGACGAGCGAGGTAGAGCGAGGTAAGGACAGGGAAGCTGGCAACGGGCGAAAGGGGGCGAGGAAGATAGCGAACACTCGACAACTTGTGGATCGTTTCATTATCTTGGAGTGGTATTCGCGCGCGCAACTTCTAAAGTTTGCCGCACGGATTCGGGCCATCCGGCAGAGCAGAATAATCATATTAGGTAGCCGGGCCGCGAAGCCTTTGGCAGCCACCCTCTTGACACGGTACTGCCTAGGCATCGCGTCTCCCCGCGCGAGATTCCTATTCGCCACCTCGGATATCATCGGTGTAAATAGCTGGTTGCTTAAGGCGACTATGCGCTATCGTCCGCTTTGAATACGGGCCGCCGCGTCGCGTCGAACCGCGCCGGCGCTTATTATGCTCCTGGCATTCGCCCGTTGCATATCTTATCGCGCCTATCTTATTGTTCCCGTCCCCGCGTAATCTGCATGGAAGGCAACGCTGTTTGTTTTAATTGAACTGGCAAGAATAAGCCGAGGGAAGTTGGAAAGATTAATAAAAGGCGGGGGCAATGACGGGGGCGCGCGAAAGCATACCGACGTTCCTCCCGCCGATTAAATTAGCCGGATCGAGCCTTTTACCTTCGACCCTTTCGAGCGCGGATCGTTCTCGCCGGCAGTCAGACCGCTTTCAGACGGATCCCTCTCGTCCTGAATTTTCTGCGAGAGTGAAGGTAAATTTGTTGTGCACTTCAAGACCGGCTATGATGTAATATAGTAATGGATGCGACAGTGTTGACTTTGGAAGTATTTAGGTCTCGGAACTCTTCGAAGGAAGGCTCGAAAACCATGGGGATATAAAACTAACATTCCCCCCCTTTCCCGCGCGACGTTCCGCGGTGGCGTTCCGTCGTACGAGTACGCAGAAATAATATTGAATTCCAACGTAGGCAGTTGAAATAAGACTTCCGAGTGTACATAACGGATTCAGCGCGTTCGGGCGCGTGCGCGATCCCCGCGAGCAGAGCTGCGAGAAACACGCTGGCCCGCACTCGTCGTTCACAGTCACCGTCAATTACATTTCTGCAAGGTTCCATTCATTTCGAACATAAGCACCGCCACTGTAGGAAGAGGCGAGGGAAAGGGGACGGGTCACCCCAGAGATTGTTCTTGGGGAAGAAAGCGGGCGAAGAGGCTGAAAGGAAGTGGGATGAGAAGGCGAGAAAAGAAAAGGAGGGAAAATACGAGGGAAGGGCGCGGTTACGCGTAATTAAATTTGCAACTATTAATCGAGTTCCAGCCAATCGATACTGGCCCAGCGTCGCGGACGTTGCAAAGGGCTAGAAGGGAGGGTGGGTAGAGTCTGATCGAAGGGTTAGGGACAACGAAGAGCGGCGTCGATCAATAAAATCGGACAAACAAACCAGGCCCGGCCGAGAGGAAACGACGGTTCAAACTTCTAATTGGAAATGACCGTGACAATGACCAACAGTTGCAAACCAAGAGGTGGAGCAGGAGAAGGGCGGGCGAAAGAGATAACCCTTGCTCTTCAATCCTGTAATGGTGCTCTTCCTGTACCTTTTGATTGGTTCAATCGGTCCAGTCGTCCGAATCGTCGACGAAAGTCACACGATGGCCACGCTACGGCGTAGGTGCGTTCTCGTTTCGTCGGGCGATTTTCGTCCGCGACCCGAGGACCGGAAGCTCGAATCATTATCGGCCGCGAGGGAACGAGGGGAGGGTGGCGGACGATGAAAATAAAGGCTGTATTCGGAACGGCGTGATCGCGTTGCTTGTCCTTCCTGCGTGCAATTTAGCTACCATTTGGTCGCTTAATCGCTTCATCGAGCGGTTCCTCCAGCCATCGCGAGCCATTGAGGACAATGTATGTATGCAAATATATTCGCGAGATTGATGACACGCGAAAGATATATTACAGGCTGCGCCCGTAATCAATTGACCTTACAACGAGCCCGGTCCACGTAGAGCGCAACGATCGGTGTACACCGTCAGCCACGGCGGTATTATCGTATCGTCGATACCTTCAACGTCCACCAGCGATTCCTTCGGTGTGCACGGTGCGGGGCCTTTCGCCTCTATAAATCTATCCCGTGCGTAAACACGTCGACGAATCTATTGCCATTTTGTAGAAAGATCGTTCCACACGATTCCACCCATTCCATAAATCAGTGCTCGTGAAATGTCATACGGTCCGATATTGCCCAACTGCGACAGCGGATTCGGCATCTGTCGCCGGTGAAAGTAATTTTCCGCGCCGCGTTCGCACGGCGAAAGAAACGGAAATCGTCGGCGACTGCTAAAACGACGGAATTAATTAAGACACCCGCGACGAGCAAGCTACTCCGGGTTTAATTATCTAATAGCTTTTGCCAGAACTAATGCAGGTGACGTGCGTGTTAGTCGGTCTGTCTGCATATTAGTCGGTTAAAATGTACACCATGGTCCTACCACAGTACCTCCGACAGATTCCCTCCTCCAGCCCTTTGAAATTGTCAGAGGGATTACACGTTACGTTGCTAAAAATGGACACGGCAGCCAGCTTGTTTAACGATCGCCGTGTCGTCGTACGAACGTTGGTTTTATCTGTTCGCCCAGACAAATGTAACACAGGGTATAGAAAGACTACATAAGAGTACAGGCCTGTGCACCGACGTTAATCTCTCGCAACAAAGCAATGGTAACGAAGCTAACGAGACTTAAGCTTGCTTTAATTATCGTGCGTTAACGATGAAAGCTGTGTCTCGGCGTGTGCTTCGCATTGTCCCATACTTGCGTCACAAAGTTCAATCAATTAAAATTGGCTGATGCGTGCATTCGATCGTCGCTGGACATCATGGTTGTCCCTCGTAGAAGCCAGAGTCGATGGGCTCGCACGCCGCTCCGCTTATCTGCACGCGAATGTAGCCGCGAAACACAACGAAATCGGCTTTCACGCACGGATCTCGCACACCGTGGCAGCAGGAACGTGTCCGGAAAGGGTGGACACTCGGAAAATAGGGAAAAGCAGAGGGGCCGCGCGCGCATCGAGAGTTGAGAATCGCCAGCGGCGAGGTGTTATCGGCTCTGGTCTATCCCGTGTGCGCATTGCAGTTTAATCAAAACCACCTTTTTGCCGGCGGTGCGTTTTTCTTTTTCCTTTCCCCTGCTCCGCGAACAAATAATGGCCATCGCTTCCTAACACCCACGCCTCTTGCTCCATTCCAGTCCCTACACACAGCGTACAACGTACCGCGCGCAGTTGCGTCATCAACGCGATTCGCTGTCGTCGATGAGAACGATGAATATTCCACCGCGCGAGTCGAAATTCCTATCGGCTTAATTGCCCCGATTACGATGACTCCTAACGAATCCCACAAAGTCCGAGTGTCCTTTAAAAAGTGTCTAATTCGATCGCTGCTTTTAAATTTACGATCCTGTCGACACCACCGATCGGCGGACGTTTCGATTCTAAATTGATGCAATAAAGTCGATCGGATCCGACCATGAATTCGTCCTCTTCGGCTAGTGGCTTTCCTCTTTTCACCGAGGCCCTCGTATTTTTTCCCTTTAATGGTCGCCCGACAAGTCGTTGAAGCGGCTGTTCGAGCTGTTCACGGGCTCACCGGTATCAGAGTCGACAACGATTTTACGCTCGATCATCAGTCCTTCCTGCCTCGTGCCTTTTATGAGACACGAGTGAGCGGCCGAATGAAAGAGAATGAAGGCTGGCTGTTGAAAACACGCCTAGCGAACGACACCGAATGAATCGGGAACGTCACGGGGGCCCTGGGTTCGGCCGCTGCCGCGACCCAGCGCTCGTAAAAGAGCACCGAGAACATTGGGCAGCGAACACGGCGGTTTAAACAATCTCCTCCAAATATAACATTGCAATATATCTTCGGGATCTGGGAGAGAAAGGAAGAAGCGAGAAGCAGCTCCTGGAAACGAGTGTTTTCGAATGCACGGACGAGGGAACGACTCACGAGCTCGTCGCCCGTAAAACGAAGGCTCGTTAAGGTAGCCCCACCGAACGGGCCAACGTTTCGGTCTTACTTGCAGAGATCGCGAACGTTCCGGTGGGAACGTGCGAGTGCATCCAGAAAACGGGTTTAGGAGGACCAGCTGGCCGACAAGCAATTTCAGCTGCGAACGGACTAAATATTTGCGCCGCATTAATTGCAGCGGACAGCGCCGATACTTGGGTTAATTGATATTTGCAGAGCAGCCCGTGGTAATTCCATCGGTATTCCGCTAATTAAAATATGACGTGTGGCCGCGCCGGTCCACCGTTTATAAATTCAGCCCGGAACAGCGGCCTCGCGGTCCCCCAAGCATTGTGATTCGTGTAAACGTGCCGGCGGTGCTCCTCGCCCCAGCTCTCCGTGTCCCATCTCGCGGAAGCCGATCGAGCCTCGCCGGGAGATATTAACTGCTTTCGTAATTTCCCGATAGACCGTGGGTGCCGATGCCGCGACGCCCTGCGCCGCGTCGCGTCCTTCCCCGTAGCCCGGAAATTCTCTTTAAAACACTGATTGCTACGTCCTCTGACCGAGTCCCGCAAACGACGAACAAACGCCGCTTCTATTCGCGCGACGAACTCTCAACTGCTTTAATAACCGACCGGCACGGCGCGGGACGGGCAGCGGGCTCGTGTGCGTGAAAGGTAACCGGCTGATACGCGATGGGTATTTTATCCATCGGCATTGATCCGTTGATACATTGATCCGCGGCCGCGCGGTATAAATCTGCTGTTCGTTTGAGCATGAAATTAATCGACAAGCCGACTCTTTCCTGGCGTCACCGCCATGTCAGATCGAAACGGTTAAACGTAATTACAAGCGCGGCTATTCGTACGTTCCGTTTAGGCCCGCGGTGCAATCTAACAAGTTAGTATTTATTACGGGTCCCGTTCGATACATGGGACATATTTCTGCCGCGAACGCACGCGAGACATTGCTCCGAGAGGTGACAACCTAAGCGAGCTACGCGCGGTATCTCAAGAATCGGCCAGACTGCGGACCAGTTTGACACGGGGCCCTTCGATTTTTCAATCTCTACGTATCTGCTCCCGTTTAGTCGCCAGTAGAGTAAGAACGTATATCGACGGGCACGAAAGTGTCCCTTTGGAATCAACACCCGGCACGTAGAGGCAAGACAGTCTCAAAGCAAATTGGAAGCGGTCGTTGTAGCTGGGAATTGGAATACTGGGCTGCACAAAACGGTGTGCCAAAGCTCTACCTACTTCTGCATTCTGCGCTCTGCGACCTATCTCAATTTTCAACTATGTAGCGAGAAGACTGCTTTCTTTCACCTGGGTGCATATGCTTGAAATTGAAGAAACTCTCTTAGCGAAGTCAGCGATCTCGCTGCCCTGGATTGGAAAAAAATAGGCCCTCCATAAACGGGGAAAGGAGCGGGCCGTTCGAATCGGTTCGCAGTGGTCGCAGCGACAGCCAAGGATGGCTGTGTACATGTACGTATGTATTGGGACAATACCGTGGAAAGGGGTTAGGCGGCGAGTGATGGGGTGGCCTCCCTTTATTCCTGATCCCAGAGTGTAGAGAGCCGCAGTCTCGATCGGCCATTACTTAGAAGCCGATTTATCGGCAGCTACTCGCTAGCAGCGAACTGGCGCTACTCACAGCTGTGCCGCGGATAATGCAGGTGCAGGTGCAGCAAGAGGACGGTTTTCAGGACACGCGAATTTATAACGGCTGGCCCGTGTACGCGGCGCTCGTCCCTGGGAAAGCGAGACCAGGGGCTTTTCCCAGATATTTCTTTTTTTCCTCTTTCCTCACATCCTATCACACGGTTCGTTGCCTGTCCGTCATGGATGCCCCCGTCCTCCCCGGGGAAAGATTTACAGACTCGTAAATCGTTCCAGATCTGCTCCGAAATGATGTCCGATCTCGTCCCGACGAAAAGACAAAGTCAGTCTGGATCGTCAATGGCGTCGAGCGAACTTTGATGCCACATTCCTAACGTGGATACGCTTCGTTTCGTCGGCTCCGCAGTTGGCCATGGATTTTCAAGCGGAAAGCGCGGTCTAAACGTTTATCCTGACCGAAGCAGACCGAACGGGCTGACCTCGGGTCTGTAAGAAACGAGATTCATTTCTTCGATCGTACATTTGCCTGGGAACGTACACACCGGCGCCTGCGACATTCCCATGCGCCATGATTTACGGGTGAACTGGTTTTCCGAAGAATAATCCGCAAGATGCGGAGGAAAGTTGAAAATTGGTCTTCAAGCTACGAGAGAACTGGGCCCGCTATGATAAATGGATCGAAAAGGATACTTGCCGGGGTTCCAGCAGACGCTGGATACTACCTTTGTTGGTCTCACGAGGGTCATAAGTTTCGCCGAGCCAATATCTTTTTGACTGCCTCGACACCTATAATGGCAGTCATTATGCGCGCGGAATACGTAAAGCCTCGATAAATCAGCGGGCAGTGCGATGGACGCGGTCCGAGGAAACGGACGAGTTTTCTTCCAACAAACGAACCTTCTCCGACTCGACTGATCTAGGGAGCCGGCCGTGTCGATCACATTTCCCATTCGACGAAACTAAAGAACAGGGCTACCAGGGAGAAATGCCCACGGATCGCGGAAAGATGCCGATTCTGCGCGCGATGGTAACAGAGGCTTAAGGTTACGCGCGCGACATACGGTCTCAACGTCCAGCAACCAAGTATGTAGAGTACCTCTAGGTATTCGTGGCGCTGCTCTTCGAGCACTGGTTCACCTTGGACGTGTCTCGACTCTGACTCGCCTGGCGCAACACTCGTCGAAGAGTCAGTTCGCCCGTCGAATCGAAGAGGAAGATAATTCGATCGGGTATTACTTGCGGATAAGTGGCTTAATTGCTACGTGTCGGGCAATAGTACTGCCAGCTGATAAACTGCATCGTCCGACCTAACGTTCCATCGGAGAACCTTCGACCCTAACGATTTCCCACGTTACGTTCCTCCGTTTCTAGAGTACAGGCTTTCCGAGTAGACAGGAAAAAAGCAATAGACACGGTGGATGAAGTTACGACCGCACGGGATAAAAGCCCGAGGAAGATGCCGAAACGCATGACTCGACTCGTGGAATCTCTTTTCATAGACATTTAACCGGCAGCGGTTGAGTTTTAGCTTCCGAGGCCCCGAGAGACCCGCCGGGATCGAACAACGCCGTGTCAAAGCCCTTTCACCAGTTTCACAGGAAACGCGCATCATCATTGTCTTAGAGACGTCGCCGAAAAGACATCGACTGGATTTTTCCCCTCTCGAGTAGAGGCGATGGTGCGACGGAGGCTCTTTAAACTCTACCGTCCCGATCGAATACGTGGCCCCCGCACAATTGATTCGTTAACTGGATTCGCAACATCTAGTCGATGTTTAAGCGACGGTCTTTGCGAGGGCATTGAAGCGCGAAGACAGCTTCCTTCCTTCCGGTCGAAACTCGGCAGCCGGGTTCAGCAATTCCGCGAAGTTAGTTTCGACTGCTGCGACCACGAGTGTCCGTTCCAGTCGCATTCGAATGTCCCCGTAACGCCGGGGTTACGGCTGCTGTCGTTACAACGCCGACTCAGCCGGCCGCGATCGTTACAGGTAATAATACGGCATCTACACGCCAGGTAGACGCAGCTCCCGCCGGCGGACACTACTTCGCGAAGTTTCGCGGGATTTTTAAAAACCGGTTCCCCGCCGGGGATTCCGAAATGATTCCTCTTAAGGCGACAGTCGGCCCCGAAGAAGATGCCCCTCGGGTTATTCCCGCGAAAGCCTGCAACCGTGCGCGACGATTCGCCGGCCTTTTTACGACCGTCGTATCCATCAGCACGTCAAAAGTACTTTTGCTTGTTATTTCACTCTCGTACGCGAGCGCGCGATCGGTGCTCGCCGAACGTAAGACGATTACGTAAAACCACCGAGTCGGAGCGTACCCTCGTGACGGTTAACGCCGCGAGACTTCGAACTTTTATTACCCCCAGCGTCCAGTATATCGGCCCGTTACGTTCCCGAGTATTTATCACGGCTTCGGTCCGAACGTTATTTTAATCCCGTCGTTGCAATAGCTATCTTTCAGGGGGAATTGCGCCGGCGTGAATGTTGCATGCACCGCGCGCGTCCCACCTACATCCGCCGCCTAACTCCGCGGCGTGGAGCGTGCTTCTATTCGCGAGCGCTACTTAAAACTTTACACGGTTTTTAAGAACTGGTTTTACGGGAAGAAGTTGGAACAGCCCCGGCTACGATGACATTCGTGCGTTAAGATACACTCCTTTTGTGTTCCCCGAGCTCTATAAAAACTTTTAGCTGATCCGAGAAGTTAGTTTCGACTACTGTGCGAGCCACTGTCTAGAGCGGAGCCTGCATACGTATCGTCGCGGCAACCTTCCACGCCTGGAGCAGGCACTGGCCCAAGTGTGCTGCACGCGCCGCAGGCACCCACATCTTGACCACGCAAACGCGTAGGGAAACTTTAAAACCGACGGGTCAGGGTGATTGGGCTGGAAAGAAAGCGCGCCAGCGGTGCGGATAATGGAAATAAATGGACCGGCGCGACGTAACGACTTCCTCCCACGGTGACGCATTGATAAAGATAACAGGTAATAAACAGCCTCCTACGTGGACGATCCATCCAACGATCTTACGGGTGAAATTCTCATCAAGAACAATCCTTCAACTGGTAGGAGGTCACGACCGCGCCCTGAGGAAGCGAGCTGATCGTTCGGGAAAGTGAACAAACCACGTTCCATCCCTACCACCATCGCGGAACCAAGGTTCTCCCTTTGCTCTCTGCCCATCTACGTGGGCTCCGATCCTACCATCCGTGCTCTCACGATTCCCTCCGATCCGCCCAACATCTTCTCCCGGCCCGGCCGCATCTTTTCCTCCGTTCGCCTCTCGTTGGCCTCCCGTTCGCCTCTCGCTCGCCTCTCGCTCGCCTCGCCGGCCAACAACGCCTCTCACGATCAGTCTGGCTTCATCGTTCGCTCTATCTGCTCCGCGGCTCTCTCATTCGATCCTTCCAAAACTTCTACCTCCGTCTCGCTCCGCCTGACCATCCCCGCTCCTTGCGCTCCCCTCGTCCGCGTCTCTGTCCCGCTGATAGCTGCTCTCGGACCAGAAGTTCCAGCGGAGAGTTTGCGGAGAAGGATCGGCCCGCGAATATGAGAACGGTTTAGGCGAAAGCAGCGCTGCCGGGGATCGGTCGGACCGGTATCCAGCCTCTGAGTAATCCTCGAGGCGCGCTGCACTATGTTTACAAACACGAGCAAGTTGAAGGAACCATGAATGACCAATGCATCGGGGCGTCTTGATTCAGCGTACAATCGAGCGCCGTGCCGCGCCTCGCGTTTCGCAACACCGAATCGCACGGAACCAATTCGATTTCCCGCGGTTACGACTTCGCCTTCTTCGCAGTTCACGCTCACGCGATCAAACGGTTCTTCTGTCTATTCCAGTTGCGCGGGCGGAGATAACGAAGGCTCCTCCAGCCTCGGAAAACGCAGTTCCTGTTAAACTTGCTCGCGGAGGAGGCGACACGTTCGACGTGCGCGACCTCCCCGAGGCATACGCTTAATCCGGAACAAAGTTCCTTCGCCCTATGACTAAACCGTTTCATTCAACTACGTAATTAGGATCGAACAGCAAAGGTATCCCATGTTGGCTCGGTACAATGAATTCGAGAGTGGCCGAGATACGCTCGACGCTGATACGCTCTCGCGGCAAGGCCCCGGCGAAATACCCGACTCAGATACGGAATTCGAGAGAAGATGAGAGAGGATCGGTGGCAAGAGGGCAAGGGAAAACCGAAAGAGACCGAGAGGACGGCAGATGGAGCTGGTTTCGTCCGCTTCGCCCGTGTAATTGGAACGAACTTACTTTGATCCGTTGATCTCGAGATTAACAGATGCCCCGAGGCTAGATGGCAAGTTCGTCTATCAGAGACGAAAGGTGACGCGAGAGGAGAGGAATGCAGTACGCGCGGATAGCTCTCGCCGAAAGTCGTTTCTCCAAATATTCCGCTGCAGATCCGGAGGTGGTGTATCGCGGGTGTGTTCTCGATGAAGGTATTTAACCGTAAACGCGGCGAAAAGCAACGAGAAAAAAGCGCACGCCGTGCATTTGTATTCCACCGGCGTGTATTCGGTGGACCAACGAGCACGTCCATGTAGCCAGTGGATAGTGCGAGCCCGGGTACACCGTATCCTCGTGTGGAGGGCACGAACTCACTTTAATCCATTCATCTGGAGATTAACGGGTGCCCCAAGGGTCGCCGGTAAATTCCTCTATCAGGGGCGCGAAAGAGCAAGGAATGCAATACCGCAACGAAGGCGACGCCGATCGTCAAGTCGGGGACCACTTTGGCGAACGGGGGAAACGTTAACGGACTCGCGCAAACCCGGTCGGATGCCGATGGAAGCCGCAATCAACCGTCCACCGAATTGTTCGTTAATTGAACGGCGCGTCGAGATACTCGCTGGACTTTGAAACTGTTCCCGTCGCTCGCCTCGCGGCTGAACCACAGACGCCCACAAAGGAGTCCTCCTTAGCTAAGTCGTGGAAAGTATCGTTTCTTTCGAATCCGTCGGGCGATCTTCGAGGATCCGATTCAGGTAAAACCACACCCTCGGCGTCGAGGGTTAAGGATGCTCTATGGCTATTTGACACTTTCGTCGGCGAGGTACAAACGATACGCCCGGAAAAAACGAGCGCGCCCTGTGGGAAAGTCAAACCTTCCGAGAAGGGTCGGGAAGGGGAGGCACGATTGCTCGGGTGTGAAGATAAAATTCTTCGCCCGAAACGGAACGAAGCTCGAACTGGTTTACGGAGGTTGGAGGGAAGGATTCGCTCCATTTGCACACAATGCGAGCATAAATATCCCCGCGCTAGTAAATTGATAACAAGTCTATTGATAAATGAATCTCGCAGAGCAGTAGCGAAACGTACCGCGAGCGCTCGTTTCACCGGATTCAAAGAATTTCCAATGAACAGCTGTGGGAACAGAGCCGATTATGTCATTCCGAGGGTTCGCGGGTATTGCATGCTGCAACGTAACGGCCGGCTTATAATTTATGATCCGGCAGATAGCAAAGAAATGCATCCTGCGTTCATTGGTAACAAGTAGCAGCCAGACACGCGCGCAGTCGCGCACAGCATCCGTTGTGCGCGTAATAACCGCACATGAATAACTGCATCGGGCGAAAGATTGGCAGCCACCTTACAAATGAAGACATAAGTACGCGTTCGAAGTGGATTCTGTATTCATAGGATGCTCATTCTGTCGCGGGATGTAAAACCCGGATGAGATACGCAAAACATTCGCCGGCAGAAGGGGGAGGGGCGGGATTGCGTAAAATGCGAAGGAATCCAGAACTACTTAGCTGCGACTTGCCGATAATTACTCGCTTAGCTCGACCGAGCGCAACGTCAACCCGACACGACGGTCGGCAATTACGTTCGATCTATTCGTTTCAGCGACGTTTCAATTAAACTCCGCGGAAACCGCAAGCAGGGATTCACGGCGGAGTATAGAGTGGCGCATAATTTCCCTAATTACCGGTCCTGTTTTCCGCGGTATTCGGGCGTCGACAAATTGCGCTATAAATCATGCGCGACGTTGATACGGGCACTCGAATCCGGAATCGTCGGAGAAAGAAGAAGCAGAAACGAGACTTTAGCCGTAGGCGAATGCATACTCCGGTGAAAAGTCGAGATGCAGAAAAGTTTTTACCGGTTCAAACTCGGAATCCCCCGCCCACAAATTGCGATCCATTCAGGATTATTTGAAATTCGAAGAAACTTTTGCTCCAAGTGGTTTTCTTCCTAGTGTCGCGAGCGAGTTCAATCAAGTCGAGTCTTCCCTATCCGTCTCCCCGCGCAACTCTCGGCTCTCACCACTCCACCCCCACCCCCTTTCCTACCCTTCTGGCTTTTCGTCTAAGCATTCCACTTGTCTATCGACCGATTTCACCCGCCGCCCCTCGCCCGTGTTCGTTTGACACGCCTAACTCAATCCCGCCTGCTTATTGCGCTGTTTCATTCCTCCCCCTTTGCCTTCTCGTTCGCGTTTCAACGCCGTAGCCCGTAAAAAGGATCAACGGGACCGACCGTTACTCCGAGCACACGTATAATCACACGAGAATAAGGGTCGATGACGACTCGACCGTACTGAATTCCGTGAAATTGCTGGAAATCGCGAGTATACGCTTCTGAATGGCTGCAATCGCGGAAAAATGCCTAGTCACGTTCACACGTACGTATATATACACACATACGCCAGACCAAATCTGCTCAGTCTGCTCAGTCTGCCGGCCTCTCCTCTCTCTCTCTCTCTCTCTCTATGCAGCGAATATACCGTTCAAATAACTCAAGTCCAAATAAAAACATCGAATTAAAGCCATTTCATGTCTCGGGATACGTGACTATCGATACACCACCGATACGTCCGTGGGGATATAATAAACGTATCCAAGATGCGCACGGTGCAGCGAAGAAATTTCAATGCAACGGTGGCTCGCCAATTTTAAACAGACTGCGAACTTTGCATTACCGTATTACGGGCCGTCAATTAACTGCGGGCTTGCTAATGCTATCCATAATTCCCACGCTAACGACGCGTATCGTGCACCGCTAATCCCAAATTAGCGTCTGAATTATTTGGTTCCCAATTAGGTAGAGCCCGCGAACGCTCGAGCGTATCCCCGATAAAGTGAAGCGGCCGCGAGAAAGGAAAACTCCACCGAAGAGAGGTTTGACAGAAGTTGCGCTTGACCTACTCCTTGGACCACGCCCCCGCACCCCCGTGAGAAAGCTTCGGGGGTAGGTGGGTACAACGATCGTCGCTGTAACAGTATCAGCTGCGTGGAACAACCTGCCTTTTGTATCGAGAATTACCAGGGAGCCCCGGCCAAGTCCTGGCAGCGATATATCTCTCTCTCCCTGTTCTCAGATTTTACGAGCCCCGGCTGTTTCTTCAGACGCGCCCGGTAAACCTGCCGCGTCTTTTCCTCCCACAGGGGTAGCTCATTTTTTTCCCCACGACTCGTCGTTAGTATTCGGGACGCGGGGGCTGAACGGTGACGCGCAGTCTCGCCCTTTAATGCCACTTAAGTGCCGTTTAACGACTTTTTTGTTTGTTAACGCGGCGGTTTCTTGCGCGTCACTCTCGACTCGATCATTCTCTTCGTCCGCCGCGGCTTTTCTCCGGCTCATTTTCACCCTCTGTTTCTTCTGCCCGTGTAACCGAGTAAACCGTCGGTGAATAATACCCTTCCTCCGAAAGGATAAGCGTGCTCCCTTTAAACACGGTTCACCGAGGGTAGATTCGACTGTGACCTCCAGCTTCGCCGCTCCGCTCCGCCCTTTCCAACCCCCTGCAATCGGGCGGGACCGGCTCTGCTGAAACGGCAAATATTACCGGGGCACAGAAACACCGGGAAATAGTTGATACGATACCCAGTTACTAAATGTCCTTCATCCCCTATTCGGTGGACGTTGCGTGTCGCAGGCCCTCGCCCGTTGCCGTCAACGATTTTACGAGGACAATTCGGCACGCGGTCCAACGAGGCGAAAACAACGCGTTAATAACGGAACAAAGGACTGGATTCGGCGATGAAACGAATTAAAATTAATGCTTCGAACGGTGGATAGCTGGGTGGGGCTACGTAATATTTTCGCTAAGCACTCTCCAGCAAGCTGTCGGGCCTCCAACGATTTGTAGCTCATTTACGCGACCGAAGAGCTTAATTCGGCTGAGCTATTAACCGTAGCACAATGGTTTCGTTGATTTAGTTACATTGCTGCAGGGTAGACGGAGAGGGGAGCAGAGCGGCAGAGGGCGGGAGAGAAAGGGAGAATGCTGTTCAGCGCTTCAAGTGGCAGGACTAGCTCGAAAACACAGATCCACACCCGGGCTTCGACGGTAAATACGAATTTGTTGACTTGACAAAATAATCTGATCGATCGTAACGCCCGGTGAATGTCGACCAGTTAGGCACGACCCATGAAAATTACACATTCTCTGCAGGAAACTCGACTCGATCGGAACAACGAGACATTATCATCGATTATAATATATTAAGCGCAGCCGAGTTCGTTAGATGGAAATTATACTACGCTGCCTCTTCTAGACTGCGTCTAAGGGGCACTGATTGGGAGACAATCGTGAGGTTCACTAACAATAAGAGACGTTTCAACGCGTTTCCTCTTAAATGGAGGAAACCTGTTACTCGCCTTAACTCTGCCTCGCTCGAAATTTCCAGCCGAATCATGTTATTTTAAGGGACCTGTATTGTCCATGGATTGGATGCTGCAGCGGTGATCAGTGCACCGTTTAATGTAGGTACATTTGGATCCTTCGCCAGTGGTGCGGTAAGTGCACCGAATTGTACTGGTAAAGCAGATTGTATGGTTCCCGATCCGGCCATCACCGTTCGCAGGCTAACTAAGAATTGCACCGCTGTAGTCGGCAACGATGCACGTATATACAACCTAATAGATGTTGCAGCGGGAACTGCAAAGAATCCAGGGATGGACTTTCAACAGCGAGACAATGGCAGAGAAGAAAGAGATGAGGACGGGAGAAGCGCGAACCAGAGATAAAAAGGACAACGGAGAGAAGATGGTTAGGCGGTGGAGATGGTGAAGATGGCGAAGAAGGTGGATGGAAAGGACTCGAAAGATTTCTGTTATTTGACGTAATGATCCTGGAGGAATGCGACGAACGCTGCCCGGAGAATATTTTCTCGGCAAGGCAATTTTACCTGCCTCCGTTTCGCCCTCTTCCCCTGAAACCCTTCTTGCCCTATTTTCTCTCCCTTCCGGGACCTGTCATCGATCCAAGGAGAACGGGGCGAAATTCCACGCACCGCCTTCGAGCGAATCTCTTTTAAGCCTCCGCGCTAATATAAGAAACAATGGGAGAATATTGCGCGGCGAGCTATCGAGCGGAAGAATTAGAATTCCCCGAATGAAAGCTACCAGTTGATTAAAAATACCAAAGAACCCTTCGACTAGCTTTGACGCTCGAGTCGAGCCGACCGAAGATTTCAGGAAATACACGCGGCATAAACACAATAGAATAATGCAGGACGAACGAGGCATAGACTTTTAAAGCGCTCCTTAATCGAGAAGAGTGCCGTCGACGAGTTCCTTAATATGTATAGGCGAAACGTGGTATGCGGCCGCGTACTCTCCACTATTGCCCGAGAAAAATACTTCGCCTAACCAAATTACTCACCAGCCAACCCACCATCGGTTCCCGATAAACGCGGAGAAACCGTTGCGTCGAAAATCTGCCGCGTAAAAAGAGAGAAGCAGAGAGATAGATATCGGTTTCTTCTAATCGAGAGAAGTGCTCCTCGAGAAGGTTTATAAAGCAGCGTGGAAATGTTTTATGCTTGCAAAAGAGGATAATGACTAGAGTTCGATGCGCGATGCAACACCGAGCGATCTTCCGATTTTGCGCCGCAGCGAGACTTGCGGCTGTGCGCCGCAACTCCTCCGCTCTCCTCGAAACTGTAACAGCAAACTCTGTAACGTGTAATTGATTCGTCGAAGCAATTTCGCGCGGTGCATGCAAGCAAATGATATCGGCGGGAGAGACCAGCGAAGACAGGTATCTGCAGTCCGCGAACAAGCAGCTGCGGAGCGTCAGAAAAGTTTCGACGAGACCTATCGATGAGTTTCCGCGAAGCGGGAGAAACGAACGGGAAGGTTAAGACCTGTCATTCTTCGCGCGGCCCGCCCAATCACGCAAAGTGCCTTCTGCTTTCAACTTCCCTATCGCGTTCGTCGTCGGTATCCCCGAGCTCGTAGCCGTGTGTACCTTCGCCTCACGCGAATATTGCACCTACACGTGGACGCGTGCTCTCGCGTGCTGGCCTGCATGTGCACGGGCTGCGCACGGCCACACACGCACGTGTACTCTTGCAAATATTTACGCGCATGATGTGTATGATATGAGCGGGTAGGCAGGTATCTCGGTGCAAGCCTCCATTATCGAACGAGAGAGAGAGAAGAGAGAGAGAGAGAGAGAGAGAGAGAGAGAGAGAGAGAGAAGGCTGAGAACCACCCTCCACAGCGACTCCCCGGCCTTCGGCGAAGAATCAATGCGACCACCTCTCTCTACATCCCGCACCGCCACCCACGCTTCTTCTCCTCCACCTCCACCACTACCTCCACCCTACAATCGTTCTACACTCCCTCCCTCTTCTCTCTCTCTCTCTCTCTCTCTCTCTCTCTCTCTGTATGCCTCACGCCACGAACAACCAGCTACGTGCACCGTGCGAAAAGGAGGCCTTGATACCGCGCGGTTTACGCACCGACGAATTTCCGTTCTGACTCGAAGAATCCAATTTACATGGTGGCCCGTCGAAGTGGAAAAGCCGCGGCAACAAAGATTTGCGCCAGGTAGCGGGGGCTCCAACGACAGCGGGTCGTCAGTGGAGGAACAGGAGAAAGAGCGAAGGATCCCCAGCGTCGCGATTGTCTACCTCGATGCGCCTCAAAATTTAATCACGACTCGTGGAACTCGCGCGCCGATTCGTTTCGCGGTTCATCGTGCCGACGACGCGACGCGATTTGCATGCATCCGACGCCCCCGCCCGAGTAATATCGACGGGACCCGCGTTTAAGATGTTCGCGGAAGTTAATCCGCGAGTGTTACACGCGGGATCGCGACCAACGCCGTGTCGAAATAGAATTTTAAACCAACGCCTGTCTCCGTGGCGAGAGTTTTTTGCCGCGGCGAAGTTATGACACGGAAATTTGCAATCCGGACCGGCAACCGAAACTTTCCTATACCCGAGAAATACGGTACAAGATTGCCCCGAAACTTCCGCGGGAACGCGATTATTCGAGCTTTCAGCTCTCGCGTCTGAGAACGTCGCGAAGCTCGAAAAATCACGGATAACCTTACGTCGCGCGGGCGGTGGTTGAAGATCAACGGGAAACGATTCCGAGAACTGTGTTACTCGGCGCGCGAACCCGGTGATATTTTGACCCCGAGGAGGAGTCGCGGCGAGGAATCCAAAATCAGGTGAGGAGAGCGAGCGAGCGGGAGGGTTTACGTGACTGCAATGTGCAAAATTGTCCTTTGTCGAAGGAAATAGCAGTCGGACAGCCGTGCATTATCCTCGGCGTAGCGGAGCATATGCGAAGTACCAGCCGACGCGACCCGCCCGCCCCGTTTCAAACGCGCAGTCGAGAATTTTCGGTAGCGAATGTCCTATATCCTTTGGGACAACACTCGACCGACTACGACGCGGGAATAGAAGAACGTAGAGTCTCGCTGTATCCGCGCGTTCCTCGCGGAAGGTAAAGGAAAACACGCGTAACGAGACCAAGCGAACGGTTCGACGAGAGCTATTCTTTGCAGAATCATTGCTCGTTGGACCGTGCATCGATGCACCGATACCGTGCAGGGAATAAAGGGCGGTCCTTGGGAACGTTTTTCAAAGAGGCAAACGTAGCAAAATGACACTGAAAATGTGAAGAAAGAGTTCTAGACTACTCACGTCGTATTCTTCGAGAACCCGTCCAGCATCTACGCGTAACAAGTGTATACTGCTGCTTGTGACGGCTGACGAGGAGACCTTGCGAATATCTTGGAAGAACTACGCATTAGAATTTTCCAGTTCAAGCTGCATTGCCTCGAGCCAGTTAATTACCACCAACGTCACCCGCTGAACCGCAGAAAATAAGAGAGAATGGCCGAAGAGAATCTACAGGGAAAACAAAATACAACCCTCTAGCTTAGGAGCTATCTTCAAGAGCAAAGAATCAAGAGACACGACTGTGCTCTAGAGTCGGAGACATCGACGCCAGCAGAGACAACCAACGTTATGCGATTGAAAAAAAAATTAACGCTCGAAATGATTGACTCGAAACGTCCAATGCATTCGATGATGGATACTTTGGGAGCTACTCAAGTTAAATGAGAAATCTTGTGTACTTTGTAAATGCCGCTGAACCGCGAGTACCTGCGGCCAATTTTCTCTGTTTCCTTTCTACAGAATTTTTCCTCCTTTCCACAGAAGATCAAAGATAGATAGCCGTTAAGCAGCAGTCTGTCGGGAATAAGCAGACCCGGCCCCGGAAGCGGGCTCCAAGGCCGTTTCAATTTAGACCGAAATCATTAAATCGGCCAGGTGTGCGGAGCGAAAGAGAAGACGGCAAGACGGAGCCGTGGCCGGGGCCCGTCCTTTCACCTGTCGCACGGTATTCGAGTAACGAACGCTCACTCAGCCCTCGCCAATTTCCACGTTCCTACCCTTCGCGTCAAGGTGAGGCAAATGCTGGGACTTCCGGTACAATGAGTTACCAGCCTGCTCTGACCACGAACACGCTGAATATGCATGAGGCCCTTGTCTCTACTATCGGTACCTAGGTCCTCGAATTAGGTTTCCCGCAAGTTCTTCGAGTCCTGTTCGCGCTGGTGCTTCAGCCACTCCAGGAGCCCTCTAGCCACCTCTCGTGGCCTCCTCGAGAGCTATGCCTCGTCGAGCCTCCGTCGCGCTTTTCTCCGCGTACCCCTTTGCCTACCCCGAATTCGAGAGCCTCCTCTCGATCGCGGATCGATAAATCGCAATCGAAGCTAGAAGCCCGTGAATAGGAAGAACGTGTCACCGAGAGAAAACAGGCCGCGAGGAACAAAGAAGCGTGAAAATGCTGTAATACCAATCCGAACACACTGGGAGTAACGGAAACTGCAGCAACGGGCACGACGAATCTTCCAAGTTCAATCTTATATTCCTAGAGAAATATAACGGTCCCGCAGCTCTACTTGCAATTAAATGGTGGCGAAAAAATCTTAGTCTCCCTCGCTTTCTCACGTACCATGCACGACCACGCGTGTTATCGCGGCGTTTCACGGGTACGATTACGATCCTGAAATACGCGCGAAGATAATGCGCCCGGCGAAGTTCTCACGTGTAATAAGATGTAATCCGAGCATCCTGTTGCACAACCAAAAGGGACTTTAACGAATTCTCCTTTTTCCAGAGTGATTCTCAACCCTTCCGTTCCCACCTCCCCTAGCCACGCGTTCTTCTCGTGGAATAAACAACACAATGAATACGATCTGCGCCGTTCCTCCTGGCATTCCACCTTTTGACTCCCATTAAATTCTTTCCATTTCCACCAGCCACTGAGAGGTGATTGCGCGGGGGGAAAGCGCGTGTAAGCGTACGCGAAGGAAACAGAGCTGAGAGTCGATCGAGCACGAGGAGAAAAGACTTTCTTCTTCGGGCGCGAATTTCTTCTGTAGGCGGTGTACGCCGTCGTAAAAAAGGAAAACATTCCATTCTCCGCATTTGCTTTTATATTCAACGTCACGCGCTACATTGCCTTTGCCCGCGAACAATAGGTACACGCTGGCACTTGAGGGAATTTTCGTCTCTGTAGAAAATAATTTACGCTCTCTCGTAACTTCTCGCATCCACGTTCTTCAAAGTCGATCGGTCACGACGTACGTACGTATACACGTGCGGGTTTTTTTTTTATAGGAAACACCGGTCGACTAGCGCTCGATACCGACTCGCAGACCTTTCCACTCAAAACAAATATGTATAATACGGGCACACGTACTGGCGCGGGGTCCGCGTTGGTAAAACCAATATCGGTGCGGCGCGGTTATCTACATATTGCAGATATACCGATATTCTATAAATAATCCGTACAACTCTGATGGGGAGGAGAGTATGGCCGGGAGCCGAAACGATTCTCCCACGTACGTGAAAAAGAGCTCCCAATTTTTCATCCGCGAATGCCTTCCTCCCGTAAAACGCGAAAATAAAATTATTATAGCGGGCATACGGGAGCATCTGAGATACTTATACATCTCTGTATGAATAAGTATACAAGTTGCCTGGTTTCGATCTATGGAATAGCTATTTATATCGCAACGACTACGCTAAATTGAATGGGCAGGTCATTAGGATTTCACTTGAGGGACGCTAGATTGCTTCTAAGACCATTTAGGTCAGTTTAACTTGGGGTAAGGATTTCAAAAGCCATCGCGGAGTTGTAGGTATTCTTTTTAACGGAGCGCTCGCGGTAATCCGTCGGCTCGGGCGTCTTGCGGGCGAATGTTATCACGCGTGTCGCAAACATTTGCACGGCGAAGGAGCAGGAATATAAACGGCAAGAGGAAGAAGAGGAGATTTTCTTTTTACCACGAACGATCGTGGTGACTTATTTTTCACCGCGCATCAGGAGCGTCCCCGAAATTCAGAATATCTTCGTATACCCTAGAGCACCACGGCTGTCTGCGCGGTTTAGATCTCGAAAGCGAGCGACGAGATGCATTCTAGTCCCTTTGCTGTGAGAGGCGAGGATGAGGACAGAGTTCGACGAACCGACAGGAAATGCGCGAGCAGATTCCACAAGTTAAAGCACCCGTGGTTCGATACGAAGAGATCATCAACCGTATCCACCACCCGTGATCAAGATGACAACTTAGACATACCATATCTACTCAGCATTAAGGGAAAGTGGGGGAATTGCGAACGCGGGGCAAACCCCAAAACCGCGATATTCGCTGAATTCGCTAGACCTGTCCTCCCGCGATATTGTTACATGACGTAATTAGCTATGTTTAGTATGAAGGAAACTGTCACGACGGAAGGTTGCCCGCAACCGCGAAGATAATGGTCGTGAAATGTTTTCGTAGCTTTTCTTATCATTTTGCGCTCGAATATTTTGAGTCTATAGTGCATTAAACCTACACTACCCAACAGAGCATAATTAGTTTAAGTACGGCTACTTAATTCTAAATAAAATCACGCGATCACTTTTGTATATATATTCATGCTCGTATTTATTTTATTTGAAACTTCTTAACTTCTGTTCATTCGGGGTAATTACGAACAACGCGCATGGGGCTATTACGGACGATGGCATTTACCCTATTCTCTTAACATTTCCA
Source organism: Andrena hattorfiana (assembly GCA_944738655.2). Taxonomy (NCBI): domain Eukaryota; kingdom Metazoa; phylum Arthropoda; class Insecta; order Hymenoptera; family Andrenidae; genus Andrena; species Andrena hattorfiana. Next base: position 3,176,864 of record OX122894.2, read on the forward strand.
AGTTTTTTATGTGTCCAGTACCCCGGAATTGTATTAGGAAGAATATGATCTTGAGATACGCGTGAAAAAGGTTAAAGATCAAAGACTTTCCATCCGCCAGGCAGCAAATAAATATTCAATCCCAAGAAGAAAGACAGTGTCAAATCCAAAGTGTGGAAGAAAACCAGTGTTTAGTAAAGATCAAGGTCTGTAAGCAGCCTTTCGTATTTACCCCGCTAGCTACGAGTAATTCCGAGCAGACAGAGTTTTGTGTTTCTTTCAAAAAATGATTTGTTTATTAAAGTATCTATAATTCTTTGCGTTACCTTTGTGGATAATTAACCAAAGTTCAGTTATCTATCAAATAAATCTGATTAGAGTCAATACTTTTGTTTCAGTTTAACTTTTCCCTTAAATGTTCGTAATTCCCCTACTTTCCTTATAGGTTCCATAGCGTAAATATTACTTTTCGACAATGCCGTTTACGAAGATACAGTGCTTTTTACTTAGCCCACTATAATCACGTTGATTGCGAGTCGCGGTACAAATAGGCCACACGTGATGTTTCAAATCACCTTATGCACCGACTCGTAGTTAGTACCTGCTCCAATTACTGGTTTCGCGAACGCGACGGTTTAAAGTAGAGCAGAAAATGCAGCGGAGCATTGGTCGATGGCGTTGTAGACTTAATCGTCGCATAAAGCTCGCGGTAGCCGCGAAAAGCCAAATATTGAACGGAGCATGACAAACGTCAGCGGGGAGGAACGCGTCTCGGTGGTAGCGATTTCGACGTCGGCAAATATTTACGGCTTCTTTGAGGCCGGATTTTACATCGAAACCGAAAGCTCAACGCTGCCAGAGTCCGGCTGCGAGCGTGTATTTGCTTGCTGCTGGATAACTACCCCGGTACGAAGAGATACCGCGGGCAGTTCCTTGTATTTGAGGACGTGTCCTTTCGCGTAATGTTTACGTCAACACGGCGGATCTCCACGAGAACTCGAAGGGCAACGACGAGAAAAAGGAGTCACGTACCGAGGCGCTTTCCTCCGCAGGCCGGGCACGGCTGTTGCGAGGGCTTGACCTCTATATCGTTTGACCTGTTATCGCGTACACGCAACCACGCTCCAAAGCGTTAGCAAGGCGTAAAGCGCGATAACGGCGAGGTAACGCGACAGAGGATGCGATTATGTAATAGGTTCACGGGTGGGAACAAAAAAGAAAAAAACACGTAGATACGAATGATCGGAACGGCAGCGAAACGACTAAAAAGGCGGTGAATCGAAAAGCAGAAGAGTACGTACTCACCAGTGACGCGAGCGTAGAGAGGAGGAAGCGGTCCCGGGAGTTGGAGTCGGTGCTCGCAGGATGCAGATGAAAAATCCTCCAAAAAGCAACAAAAGGGCACTGAATAAACGAGGGCTCGCGGAACACAAAAGGGCCCGGTCACAATGAAAGCACGTAACGACACCCGGCGGCGGTCGGAAGATCCGCAGAGTCGTCGCGGCGACCGCTTCTCTCGACTTCACGACCGGAGGAAAACAACGGCGTGGAGTCGCGGAACTTGAGCGTCTAGACGCGCGTCGTTTAACGAAACTAATATATATGCATATATATATATATACGCCAGCGGAGAACTAAGGAAAAGACGCGATCAGCGAAGCTGTTGTTCCCGCGAGCGATGAAATCCGCAGCCAGACGCGACGGGGGAGGTGGGCACGGTGGACCGGGGAGATATGAAAAAGTGGGGAACGAGAGGACGAAGGAAATTCGTCTGGCACGCGGTTCGCGAACGCGAGCTTCGAGACGTCGAAGCTCCGAAAGCAGCAAAGACACGTAAACGGAGCAGTTTCCCGTGCGAGGTTCTGCCGGGTACTGGGGGTTCGAGCCGGGCTATCGAACGCACCTCCGCGCGCTGACCAATAGGCGCCGACGCCGCGTTCCCCACGGCCAATCGACGATCGCGACACCGGCATAGCCGTGCACAAGCCGGGACGCCGTGCCGCGGTAATCAAAATTTACCTGTGACACTGTTTTTCTTATGCCCGCGCACTGATCCGTCAATTACGATTACCTGCTGCGCTCTCGACGACGAGCCAGTTAATTAGGCGAGACGCGACAAAGGGCACACCCCGGGGCCTCGTAATTTTCCAAATCGGCTGTACCTTGAGGGAGTGGCGTTTGGGAACGGAGATCCTTTCCGCCGAAAATGTATCAATATTCCAGCGCGGAGGGAAGCCTGTTTCAGAGCTCCCCTCTGAATAGATCGGTATACATACAGTGGGAGAAAGGGACGGCTAAAACGTAACGAGGAATAATTGAATTACCCCCTGGCCTACCGCCACCTTGTATTTATTAATTGTTTCTATTCGCAGCCGCGAGTGATTTATGACTTTTCGCGATTCACTGAACCATGTTTCGCGAAATCGCGTTCGAACGGGAAATACAATAGCTGGCCGCGCGGAACGAGCGCAGGGATACGATATGATCCCTTGGGTTATAACCTGGATAGGATTGCCCTAACGCATATTAACGCTTCTAATTTATGCGAGCCCATCGACCGTGCGCGATCGCTAAAGCCCTGCCTCACTATTTGGTCGTGACATCGCGGTTGGACACTCGGTTACAAACTGCCAGCCGTATCACTCCGATCGCGTTCACCAAGAGGTACAAAGGGACCGGGAACACTTAGAAACCCTGGACCATAATCTATGATAGAACGTTATCGGTGGAATTTGAATAACACCCTCCCCATTAATAACCTCCATTATCGCAATTAGAAACTTTCCGCCGTGCCCGATCTGCGGTTATCGATATACCCGCGCGTAAACAGGCGGCGATTCGCGAACCTCGTTTTATTGATTCCCACCACCCGTGATTATTTTTCGCAGCATTGTGCGCTATGAAAAACGATCCAAACAGAGATGTGAAAACTGGAGCCGGGGCAATGATCCAGCCGTTATTTCGGCAGCATTGTTCCGAGTGGCGCGGTGTAATGTTATGGACAATGCTATTTGCCCCTAGATACATATCACTGCCTCCTATTATTTTGTGATGAAAACATTTAATTCAAAAAAAAAAACGCGGCGACGAAAATGATCAGCGAACGCGGGCTGCTCGGTCTGCTGCGCACCCCGCTTTTGAATGACGGACTGAAAATTGATGGGAAACGTTTACCTCGATAACGTTTCGCCGGCTCCGATGCTGACAATCAGTAATCTGCATATATTACAAAGCAGATTGTGCTGTTTTATCATTTATATTTCGCGCCGTGATACGCTTAGTGTTTGTCTGCCAAACCGGGATTAGTATTCTCAAGGTTTTGATCGAATTAATAACACGACAATGAAACTCGGCTCGTCGCGCAACGATGGCATAATTAACAATTCTATCGCGAGAGCAAGGTACCGCTTTGCCTGCAAGTATCAAAGGGGTATTAGTTTGATAACTGAGTTACCGTTAGCCGATTAATGTAGCGGGCCTTTAGGAAACAAACGAGGGCAAATTGGAAATAATACTGGCATCGATCGAATACAAGGCGCGTCGACACATGAAAAAGTTGATAATAATATTTCCACGACGAGGAGATATTTCATAATCGTGTCAACGGGATTGCCTCGATCCTCGATCACAAAGGGCAGACTCGACGCACCCGGAGCGAATGCCCTCAAGGGCCGAGAGCGAAATAACGTAGACCGTCGTCCTCGGGGAAAAGCAATTAATTCCCATGGAACGTTTGATCCACGGCGCAGGCAAAAGACTAAGCTGAGAGTGTAACCTTTCCCTCCAACAGATATTGTGCTCTAATTAGACAAAACGAGGAATTTCATTCCGCGAATCTAATTTCCATGGAATAGCGCGAACGACTGCTCTCACCTCCTTTTGAATAATCGCTCCTAGAACTTTTCACACTTTGCCGGATTACCATACTTTCCAGCAATAAGAACGGAGCCGCAGCTTCGCGCGCACCACTTTACCCCCGGCAGATGCTGCCATTTCTCTTGGCAAACGACCATAAACGTATCTCTATAATCATGATAATCACCAGAATAGCAACCGAGAGCACTACCGCGCATTCTAGCGGTGCTGCAAAATTTATGCCCGGAATACGATATGAACGGAAAAAGGCGGCAGCAAGGACACGACTCTTAATATTTCCCCTGACGCGACATGTATTATGTACTACAAGTACGTACTACAAACACTAACTCTTAGGAAACTACGCTTCCGTTTAATTACGAGGAAGCGTGAAATTGAACTATATTTCGATAAGATGGATATCTACGTCGATCTATAATAATCTTCAGCAATCATTCCTAATAATAGGAGGCTAAAGTAATTAACAAGCAGCTCCTTCGTTCTATTGTTAGACTCGTTCCATCTTCAATCCGAGCTTGAGTGGCAGCTGCCTTATTTCATTCTCCATTACTCGAAGCGATTCGTCTTCGTTATTATCTAACCCGCTCTGAACTCTGATTAGCATACCTATCGCCGGAAAAAGGGAAATCAAGTAATCGCTTAAAAAATAGAAACCAATGACGTTATTCCTTCTGGGAACAGATAACGGTGCGCGATTTCTAATGCAACTGATTTTCTATAACCACCGATTTCAGCTAGCTTCCTTCGCGAATACCGCGACACCACCTATCGACTGATTAATCCTCTCTGCTCGGTCCTTTCAAACCGCGGCTTAACTTTGAATAACATCTGAAACGGCGAGACTTTGAGATACTAGTCGTGGTCATTATAAATTCAAATAGTTATCGGGGCCGTGCAGCGCACTTCGCTATCCAAACGAACTCTTCTCATTACAATGACGGAAATGTCGATATCCGGGAGCTATTCGCATGCGATGCCTGTCGAAACGTTATATTCATTTCGGTATAATGTAACTCGCACGAAGACCGAGTCAACTTCATAACCGATCCATCATCGAGTCAGCAGTGGCGTTAATTATCGAGTATTCGTCTTCAAATTATTAGACCTGTCGGAAAGTTCTGTCGCCATTGGGAGCCATGTTCGTCCTGACCTTTAACACCGTTTCAAATCTTTCTTTGGAGTTCCCAATCGGCCTGACTTTTCATTACCCTTACCTCGAGTACTTATAAAAGTAATCCGAGCATGGGTTGTTTGCTCGTCGTTAAAAGTTTAACAGTATAAACATGTCAGTCGATGAGAAAGTACATACGTGGCACTGCATCCTTTATAAATACCAGAGAGAAATTAACGCTACTGTCGCGACAGCAATTGGGTCCTGGAGAACCCACCCAGATGGGCACAAAAAACGACAGAACATCCCGACGAACCTACCTAGTACACAGGATACGATTCCTTCGCGAGAGATGGAAATATAATTCCGTAAAGTCCATCCACGTAGCCACTGACCGAGGAAAGAGATTTGAGGGCACCGTGAGCCTTTGAAAAACGCAACCGCTGGTGGGTTTACGTAATTTGCGACGTTGATCAATAGGACACGGTCGGTCGAAAGCGTTAGGTAAAAAAAAGGGCAGGAATAATCGAGGAAGTTTGGGAGGGTCGTTGTTCTAAATCTAAAACGATGTTCGCAACTCTGTTCTCGGATGACAGTCACACTATGAATCAACGTGCGCGCCACGCCTTCGTTTCATTCACCCTCCAACTGAGCGCGCCATTTGCCGTCGCGAATACGCAGGACAACAGGGAGAGAGAGAGAGAGAGAGAGAGAGAGGGGGGGGGGGGGAGAGCGAGAGGAGCAACCACCAGGAGCAGAGATTGCGGTGTCCGTTTTGGCCTTTATTGGAGCCGGGTCCGAGACGACTCGACATTAGTAGCGACGGTTACGAGCCACCCGCGAAAGGACAAATTCGCCGTGGATATCGAGAGAAGAATCGATCGAATCCAAGGCATGGCCAGTCTAATGGCGCACGATCAATCTTGTTTACGTGGGACTTGATTCTGATCGACGGACCCTGCCGATTCCCTTATAAACTCCGTACAGTTGGTAGGAAAAGCGTGAAACGAGGAAACAGGAACAATCTATACGATCCGCTCGAATGAATCGCGCTGCAAATTCACGAAACCAGGCCGTCATTCGTGCGAAATTAACTGTCCTGTCGAGGTTGGCCGCGATTCAAATTGAATTGACTATCGTTATGCATTGGAAGGGCGGTGAACTACGGGGGAAGGGAGGTGGCGATGGTGTGGCGGGAACGGCGGCAGAGACGATTCATTCGATTTCCGGCTCGATCGGCACGGAGAGCCGAAGGCGTAACTGAAAAATGTCCCACGACCGGTAATTACGGCTCCGTTTCTACAATTACATATCCGGGAAACGTCCAACGTATCGCCAGAAATTTATACGCGCAACACTTGAACGAGAGCGTTACGGAAGAGAGGCGACCGTTATCATCCGTTTCCCTCATTTACCTACACGTACAATGCGCGGAACGATGCTCCGCTTATTTCCCCGCAGGTTCGATCGTGGTTTATCACCGCGAGTCTAAACGCTTGAAGACGGTAAAATGGTTGAAAGGCGAGGCATCTCACCGCGGACGAAGTTAAAATTGGAAAATGGAATCAGAAAGTTTACTTGTATCCATTGTAAGCCAGACGACAGTGCATTGTGCTGGTTATGAAGGCAATTTACCAAGCGTAACGAACGACAAAGTTTCGTCGTTGCGGCTTCCCCGGCGCGAAGCGTGTGCTTTGTTCGTTCAACCTTCTCTCTGTTTCTAATCGCTTAACGCCCAACTACGACCGGACTATTTAGCATTCTATTTTGCCGCGGCGCTTAATTCCCAGCGATTTCTAGAACCAATCGGGACCCCCATTCTCCTCGTCCAACTTAATCGAAGCACCGAAGCTACTTTTCCCGACGCAGCTACTTAAAGTTTATTAATATTCCCGTCTAATCGGCCGTGCGTTGGCGTTCCCGATCGGGAAATCAAAGTTAGCGGAGCGCGTTATCGCGCGGCGCCGGGCCAACGGGGAACGACATCCAGAATTCTGATCTACCACTATGCGACCGTACATATATGATGCCTCGCGGAACAGATGGCATTTCGAACTTTGGCGCAACTGCGACTCACCGCTTACCTATCCCGCGCCTTCATGACCGCGGATCGTGCCTTCGATCGAAGGTAAACTAGAAACTGGATTACGAATCCCACGGATAGTTGCCTGGACTAATAGACATACAAGCCAAATTATCCGCTCTCTCTGTGCACGGGCATGAAGGGTACGCGAGAGGCGCGCATTGCACCACCATGTAATTGTAAAAATTCTCCCTGCTTGCTACCGACACCCCTAAGAATAATCTACCGTACAAAGGGGAGCACGTAGCATCACTGAATTTCCGGATTCTGCGGTTCCAAACAAGTTATAAAACGTTAACGCTATAAAACCTGCGGATAATTAAAGGGCAAGCCATTTTTTGGAGGAATATCAATTTTCCCTCTTGCTGTGTCTGCCTGCTAGTCCTATTTCACGCTCGCGTTTATATAAATGTAAATCACCGGCACGAACGTTGCCGCCCTCGAATCGAAACCGTACCAATCGTAAAACGGAATCAAAATACGGGGAGTATTTGTTCCTCCGACCAGATATTCAATCATATCGGGCTCTGCATTTTATTTGAGATAAGCTATCGAGTTGGCCCGGTTCGTACATTTAAAAACACCAGATTTTATTGAGCTGACCCGCCAAAAAATTTGTTGCATCGACCGCGTTCAATAATGACGTACGTGACCCGACGTATCTCTGCAGCCAGATGCACAACGTTTGCGGCGTTATTGTTGTTACGCAAACACTGGAACTCCGGCCGCCACGGATGTGTTTATCATCGGATTAATGATTCCATTTGCCCAAACCCTTTCTGCGCCCAGGCACAATCACCAAGGACGCGCGACGTATCAAATCCAACCGTGACTTTTCTACTTTATCCCGAGTCTCGCACGATAAATGCCCGATCGCATACATCTGCTTCCGAAACGTCGTCGCTCGAATCCGCGAGTCGATCTCCTTCCCTCGGCTAACGAATATTTCCTGTAGCAAATTTCTGTAAGTCTGCCAGAAAACGTACGACACTCGAAGAGTGCTTGACTGGGTTTGTCAATACACGCATTCGAAAGCTGTATCTGGATAAACAGGGACGTGGAAAGTTTAGATAGATCTTGCTGGATGATGCTCCCGTGCAACTCCAAATTTCATGGCTCCTGACGTAGTTCAACAGTTTACGAATCTGGTTTACGATCCTCGGAAGTTCGTGGTAAAATACCGTTTGAGCTAGAAGAGGAAGGACGACAGAGGAAAGCTTTAATCCTGCCTGGTATAGATCCATATAGCCTGTCCGAATCTACTTTCTCCAACTATTTAATATCTTCGACAACGAAGAATGAATTGCCGCGAGATAAGAAATGGTCTAATAGAGGAGGAATATGCTTACTATCTGGATACCGAGACCGAACGGACCTACCTATATATTCAGTCTTCGTCGTGACATCAAGGGGGTCTATGAAATTTAATTTCCCGGATAAATTCATCATTTATTATCGTCGCCCGATGTACGTATTACTCGGATAATTTATAGTTGGCGCTCGATCGGGCGTTAATGGACTTTTCAAGTTACCCGGGTCCTCTCTCGGATCTTTCAGTCTCATTCTCTTCCCCCGGTTGCCCGATTGTGCCGTTAAGAGAGAAAGTTTGATCTTGGCGGTAGTATAAACGACGTTCCGGGAGTTGGGAGCGGTTCAAGCATCACAATTGCGCTCGTACAATTTGTCGTGTTTTGCTTCATTAGTTCCTTCTGCGAAGTGTCCTCGAAACTCTAACTACCGAGAGCACAAACGAGACATTCGACGCTGTAGTACGCGCGGACGAATCTGCATTCGGCACACGCGGAGGCGTCCTGCTCGCTACGTATTGTTTATGGGAAGGATAGAGGCGGAGCAAGGTATACGCAGCACACTTCGAGCATCGTTTACTTTGGAGGAATATGCAAACAAATAGCAGTCGACCCAGCAGCCGCTTTAACAATCTGGGAACACGTGCGCCGAGCAAGCCTGTCTCCCTGATATTACTACGAGTTGATCTCGGCGAGAGTGCGATGGAAGAGGCGGCAGGAGAGCAGGGAATTTTACCCGAAGTCTCGAACACTCGCATTAATGGTAGCTAACGATGTTAGAGCGCGGAACAGGCGGGTAAGCTGCGGAGCTACCATCCGCGCGTCACTCTCACCTGTGTAGCCTAACAATTGAGGAGGATCCACGAAACTCCAAGTTCATCTAACGTGTATATAAGTCCCGGCCCCTTTGAGGCCACGGAGGGCGCGCACGCCGCGGAGAAACGAGAAGGTGGAACCGTAGAAATCCCCTTGGGAGATTCGAGGAGACTCGAGGAGTGAAGCAACACAGAGATTCCTGGCTGCAGTAATGCAATTTGGTAGTTGTGCTGCTGTAACGAGGAGACCATAGCCGTGTTACGCGCGCTTGATGCGCTACTCCTATCCACCCTATAGCGGTCGTTATACGTATAGGCGGCCGTTCGGTCGTAGCAGGTTGGTCGGCTGGCCGGTCCACATGTTGTATTTGCACTACAAATCCCCGAACCTCAAATCCCTCGTCTGCAACGCCTAGCAGCCCCTAATCATGCCCATACTAACACCCGCCGCTTTCACCTCCACGTTCTCCTACCCCTTTCGGTCTAGCAATACGACAAAATGCTTGATTAGCTTCTACGCCTCTCTATCTCGTCTAGGGACGCCTGCACGCGATACCGTGCCCGTGTTTATGCACTTGCACTTGCACCGTTGCCGCCAGAATATCCCTACGCTACCCCGTCTGCGAACAATCAACAGCAACTGAAAGCTGGCGCGCTCCTAAATCGTCTTAAAGCAAGACAATCTGTACCATCGAACAAACAGACGCCGGTAGCGTAGCTGCTCGATTCGCTGGTAAGGCGGGGAAGCCAGAGCCGTCTTGTTAATCGAAGCAGCGAATTAGGGACCCATAAATACGAATTAGAAGCAGACTGCGCGCCGCGTTAGCGTCTTGTATGCACGTCCAACCGAGCGAAAACTTCGAATTGCGCCCAATGGCCTGTCCCGACGCTGCTCCGCGGGTGAAAGCAGCACGCTGGACAGCGAAGACAGCGGAATGATCGATGGCAGCTGGTAAGACGCTCGCTGTGCCGTTCCCGACAATGGAAAAGTGTCCAACAACTTCCTCCTGCCGCGAACGTTACCGCTTATACTTGTACGAGCGGGCGCGGGGCAAAAACTTCCGACACCTAACTCGGGACTGTTTTGTAGCTGCACGCGACTGGCGGATGGACATTACGAATGCATATGCTTTCAAAGTTTCGGTCTAGCCGCGAATCAGCGGCTGTCAAAGGACGTTCTTTCAGCGAGGCGCAACGGCGCGAAAGCCGCGAGATAGATCGGGACGCGCGGCATTATTTATAAACATCCGCCGTTCATCCGCGCGTGCATAAGCCGCGAAATCTCGGGATATTTTCCGCCGGGGAGTTTGATTCCTCCGCGATCAGCCAGCACCGCGCATGCCCGGCGCGGCGCACTGTATACAAGTTGGCATTAACAAGAGAATAAATTATCCTATTCGGCACGAACCCTTCATAACTCAGCCAGGGAAATTAGCATAAGATCAATATTGCTTTTTCGCCCAGCCACTGACGGAGCTTCGTCCTTCGGTTCCACGTACCTGGATACAACCGAGGCGGGTTCGTGCAGAAAACGGTAAATGCCACGCCGACGCTGTCGCGGAAAATAATGGCGCGAAAGAAACCGCATCGCCGATCGATCCGTGTAAATTTAATTCGCTGACGTAACTGCGTCGTTGTTGTCTCGCGGACGGTCCAAGAGCGTTAACCTTTCGGAAGTTACCCTGCGATTTTACGTAATCGGATGGCGGCGGCGTTGATCGGGCGAGAGCTACACCCCAGGTGACGGTATAACAGTTAGGCGCGGTTGACTTCGCCGGCCGATATGTCAGGCCGGTGTAAAAATAAAGATCCTCTGGTTCTCCGGGCGATTGGAGGAAGGGGAGAGCAGCGACGATGACGTTTCCAGGTTCACGTAAGAGCCTACGTAACCGAGGATGCTAACACGGGCGTATATCCGCGCCACCGTGAGGAGTCGAGGTGAGAAGTATGGGGGAGAGTGACGTAGGGAGAAAGAAGGCGAGAGCGCCGAGGAGGGCCGGAGGGAAACACAGGGAAGTTAAGGGGCCGAGGGAGGAAGGCGAAGCGTGTAAGTACGTACTCTGTAGTAGACCGTGGTCCACGTGACCGGTTGTGCTCTCGGAGTGGAACGCCGAGGTCAATGCTTTCCGTCCAAGGCCAAAGGACCGGCAGAGCCCGAGACTCGAGAGTGGGTACTCGGATACGAAGAGTACACAGCATCCAACGTTGGAGGCAAGCAACGGCGCAAGAAGGAGAGACCACCGATCCCGGGGCCCTCCCCCTTTACCTTTTACAACCTGCTCCTTCTCTCCTTCGCGCCCAGCCTCTCGAGGTTAAACGAGGTTCTCGCTCTCGCCACCGACATCTCCGCGTTACGTGCACGCCGGTGCCGTTCTTGCTTCCAATCCCACGGAATTGGATTCTCAGCGTTAAGGACTGGACATCCCGTTCGGGGGAACGAGGGTAGTTGCGCCGCGACGCTTCGCTCGCGGTGCTTCGCCCAGCCCCCAGCAGAGAAATTTCCGAGCGATACCGCGCGGTAAATGCCTCCTTACCGGGTGGCGAACATCGGTATCAGGAGCGAGGATAACGCGACCAAAGAACTTTGAAGTTCGGCTTAACGACCGAGTTGTTGTTCGCAGTGGTCGAGCAGCCTGCAATTGTTCCCCATTCTTCCTTCCATAACCGACGGCGTCGCGCGGAGCAACCAGCAAGCGAATAGTGATTGTCAGGGCTAACAGCCGATGAGGGTTGCAACCTGTTTCACCCTGATGCCTCCGCGTTTCGTTCGTAACTCGCCGGCGTCGTTTTTCCCCATGAGTGTTTACAAGTTTCGCTTCCATAACAACGCCGTAAACGGCGGCGGAATGGCACACGAAATTCCGGCCGCCAACTCCGTCAAGTGCTCGGCTTCGTACATTCTCGAGCACAGTGCCTGATTGAATATCCGATCAGCGGGCACAAGTGGCGCAGTTAGGAATGTATGTTAGAAACTCGTTTAATGCCAGCCCTCGGGAGTGAAATTCTGCGGTGGCGGCGGTGGCCTGTGCCGATGCAGTCGGTTCCGAGGCACGCAAACTCCGACCAGCCGATCTGCCGCTCGTGTGGCTTCCGCTAGCCGTGCGCTTTGCTCAGTTTGCAGTTCACAATCGGGTGGAAAGAACGAGGCGAAAGTAAAAGTTCGCCATCCCGCCTTATAGCCATCGCGCGACCCGAATCTTTCGTTAGCCTCAACCGACTCCTGGCTTCGAACGGGGCGAAGCTCGCGGTTGCACAATAACTAGGTGTACGCCCCGTGCGTCCACGACAATAGAGCCGAAACAAGCTTTCAATGATAAAACGCCTGTACACGGTTTAAGCGGCACTTCCTATACGCGCTGCATTACGTCAACTGACCCAATTCGGAGAGTGCACGAACGTAGGACAATGTTGGCGTCGGGCGACGCCTAATAAGGTACGAAGAGGCGTACACGGGACACGGGGCGGAACACGCGTGCACATGCTCGCGAGGACGCGGCCTGCAGAGAGTGCAGAGAGTGGCCTGCGACTACATACCTACCTACAACTGTTCTCACTTGCACCGAAGCACCCGGCGCTCCGGTGTCGGCGACATCGTCGCCGTCTTCGGCGTCGTCGTGAATAGCCCGGGCACACATGCATATTCAGGACTGGTCTCGGCCAGTCGCCGGGTAAATTAGACTATTTGGCCCGCTCTATTATTGAAGGAAACCTGCGGAACGGAGCTCCTGCAGCTTGTAATACGCCACCGCAGCGTTCGCAACTTCGCGGCTCCCGGTAGCTTTCACGAGCATCCGGTGAATGCGAGTGAAAGAGAGGAGAGAGGCGAGAGAAAAGAGAAAGGGCGAGCGCAGGAAGGAAACTGACACAGGGGACATAGAAAGGGAAGCTTGGAATTGCACTCCGATATAGAACGGCCGGGCCACAGTTGACTCGCCTCCTTAATCATCCCCGAAATGAAAAAATTTACAGCACCGAGGATGTACTCGACGTCGTATTTGATATTAAAGATGCTTTGCAATTATTTCCCCACGACGCAACGGTGCAGAATCTATGCAGATATCGAAGGGAACGCAATAATACAGCGACCTAGGTCAATTGCTGTTCAAATACTGCTACTGCGGAACTGGAATGAGGTGAAGGTGACGCAAGTACTTCGATAAAGTGAACTCGCTCGTAATCCCATAATACGGCATATTTTATATCTCATAATAGGGCGGCACGGTATATACATACAGCTACGTACTAGGATACAACAATGCACTGATACAACAGCGACGAGACCTCGGAATCGGAACCCTCTAGATTTTAACGATAAAGCAGTCAAAGCGAATTCTGCAGCTGGATATTATTTTCCGCCAGTGGAAGCTTTGGAAGCCCACTTTTTGAAAGCGTAATCCTCGGGATAAAATGGACGAATTTCGTTGGAAACCTTTCGCGTGTTCGGAAGAGGCGCTGCCTATACTCGTGATTTTGATATTTTTAATCAAGTATCCGTTACAATACTATCGCAATCGGCACGAGGACGGTGTCGGGAATAGGACGACCATTCAGAGCGCGAAAGATGAAATAACGCGAGGGTCAGGTGCCGCGGTTTTGGACCGGAAGCGGGTGTGCGACCGCTGGCTTCCGGCCTGGTTTCACGAATCAAAGGAAAAGGGAACCGTTTTATCCGTTTCGAGCCGGTTTCGAATGGCACACGCTCTATTCACCGTCGCGGACCGTTAATTACGGGCCAGTATGTATAATAATCTTACAAAGATGCACGGGGATTGAAAAAATTCCTCGACGCGCCTCCGTGATAAACGCTTCGGTGATTTTAACGGCGTGCGACTTGTTTCGCTACACCTGGTGAATTTCTTTCTATCCAAAATAAAAACATTGATTTTGGTGGATTCATGGGCTAGGTTCGCGAAGACCGGTAAGACACGGACCGTGTATGCATCTTCTTTTCGTTCTGTTCACCATCCTCCGCGTTATTCGAGGGAGTTTCTTATTCAGGCAGTCTCCAGCGGGGAGCAAGGTAGCTCCTTTAAACTCTCGCGCTAAATAAAGTCGAGGGACGTTTAATTTACATACATTTACTCCCCCAGTTTCCCTTTTTCCCTACCGTGGCACCAAGTGGCGCGATGTCCCTCTCTCGGTGCGGTCTGATCCACGATATCTCGCGGCAACCCTCCTTCCCTACCCACGACGATGACGACAACCTCTAACCCTGGTCCAGCAACCCTCTGGTTACGAGTCCGTTTCGCCCTTCCCCCCCCCCCCTCTCTCTCTCTCTCTCTCTCTCGCTCTCGCTCTCGCATTCCACCTCCTGTCCCCCTTTTTCTTCTACTTCTCTGCCCCTCTGGCCAACTAGCTTCTCTCACCCCCTCCTTTGCTCCCTCTTTATTCCCACCCTCCGCCGCTCTTCCTTTTTCACGGTCTCTGTCTAACCCGAAAACTCGCTGACCTAATTTCCACGAAACTGCATTGCGTGTCCTACCTGCACGGTTGCACCTACCGCATTCGAAACTGCACGTCGCCCCCTTGCCTCCCGATGTCCTCCGTGCACGTATGTACGACGCGCACTATCAGCCCCCTTTACCCTCCCGAGGCGAAGCCTAGCGGGGGGCAGATCTATTCCGCAGTTTCGACTTACTTCTAAAAGAGGGGCCGCCCTCTTTCCGATTCTAACCCGAGTTACCGAGCACGCTGTACGTGGCACGAGAGAAAAGCAAAGGGGTATCGAATAATATAGGTGGTTGTCGGGGAGGAAATAAAAAAGAAAGTCGGACGCCGAGAATCGACGGGTCGTGGAATCGGCTGAACGAGCAAAATGCGAATAGCGGTATATCGGATAGAGCGAGGCAAGGGACAAGTGGGCGAAGAGGGAAGGGGGTTTTGATGGAAAAGTTTTATCTCGGATCGCAACGGCGTTTCATACTCATTTTGTGGTCCTTTTATCGTGACCACCGATGTACGAGGACGCTGAAGTTATTACCGAAGAGGAGGGACGACGGGGGGAGGCGGGGATTCGCGAAAGAATTACATTTCGGTTTGTAAGTAAGCAAATATAAATTTCACGGAGGCGTCGATAAAATTCTGAAAGTTCGTCAGTTTCCTATCAACCGGGCATAGGTACTTTTAGAAATTTTACGACACGGGGATTCGCGTAATCTGCAGAATGTTTTGGTACCTGTGGAGCGTGGACCCGCTCAGAAAATCGCGTCGTTCATTACGACGACTGCGAACGAATCGCGCGTAAAATTCGCGCCCCAGAAGCGCAGCTACTCGACCAAGGAAGAAGTAAATTCTGATGGATCGCGAACAATGATTTATCGCGAGTCTAATGGGAATTTTAACACGGCCGACGAATAGACGCCTCGCGATAAATTACACGGAAGCCTGCGAGCCAGATTAGCGGCCGAGATAAAAGAGGGGTAGACTCGTCTATTCATCAATGAACTCTAATTACGGCTAAGAAGCACAACCACAATTAAACCCCGTTTCGGGCCACGCTGGTAACAACTTTTAATTGCACTTCCCGATTCCCTCTGAGCGAAAAAGCGGAGCCTGCTGGCGGAGTGGCGCGCGCGGGGCGGTAAGGAGAGGCCAAGCAGAGGAGCAAAAGGAAGAAAAGGTGGAGAGGTACAAAAGGTTGCGGGGGAACGTTAGGCGCACCGCGGTCGACCGTGATCGATAATTCGACTTTCGATCCAGAAACTGGGCTCGCGGATTCTGCCCGGCAAAGGCGCGCGCGAGTCCGGGTCAAAGTGACGTGAAAGGTTAACCGTAGTTGAACGAGTTCGCCTTAAAGTTAGACTTCAATTTCAATCTGTATATCGCAGTGGCCTGCAGTTTAATGATCTTACTAACTCGGCCAGGCTTTTCCATTATTAGTTTCCTCGGGGGCAAACTCACCTGTCTACGGTGGTTACGGCGAAGGTACCAACAAACGGTCGCATTCATCTGAAAGATATCCTTAGCCAGACACTGTGCACAATGCGGCGCAATCCCGCGAGAAAACTGATCGCAACCACCGATCACGCCATTCAATTTCCAGTCCCGACTAGGAATACAATTATACGCGAAATATGACGAAGATGATCGAGGACTTTTAATTGCAAGTGTAATACTGGACAGATACTTCATGGTACCTTGAAGAAATGCCTGGAACGTCCCCGGTAATACAAGCTTAAAAGGACCGGGAAGGTCAAAAAGTTAACTTTATTCGTCCTCGGAGACCAACCTTTTAGAACACGGTATCGCGTAGCGGCGAGCATGCAGTTTCGAAGAGCCCTCTGTAGGATACAGTCCTGCCTTTGCATTGAAAGCACCTCTATCCTATTGGAATAACAGCCCTTGGGACCTTATTTCAATACATTCGCTGTATCGCGAACACTATTGCAGCAAGGTTGCCGGTGAAAAACGCTGGCGAAGATAATTGCAACAAGTTGCACACCGAAGCATCAAGTATTCGAGCGAGGAAACTTGCGGGGAAAAAATACGCCCAACTGGCGAAAGTGGTGTTCGTCGAGAGAATAACGGCCGTGTTCTCGTTAACGTCAACGTGCGCACAGTTTGCCCGCCCTAGGGTGATGCCTGCGCGTGATCCTTGTCATCGTTATTAACTATTCTAACGAATACAGAATTTCGCCGTGGGGAGTACATTAACGAGCTGCCTGTATAGGGAGAACTTTCGGCTAGATAAACCCGAAAGTGTCGTGTCTGATTCGTCTTTCAGCCGTCAGGAACACCGCCCGAATTGTATCCATCCACGCATTAGGGGGATATCGTTGGAAATTTCCAGAGACAGTGACACGGTCCGGGAGGGGGCATTTAATTCGAACGTTTCAGGGCAAGAGCGTGGCGTGCAGCCTGTGTAAATGGAAATCGCAGCTGAGCATGGAATACTAGTATCCACGAATGGACAACCGGCCGAGTGTCATAGCAGCGATTGCGGCAACAACGCAACGACAAGAACAACGCCATTCAGACAGGACGATATTGGGCTTGTGGCCCCGCGTGCGCTAGAAATTCACTCTTCTTCGGGAACGGTACAGGCGAGCGGGTAAAACGTGAAACTCGGCCGATGGTTCCGTAAATAAATGCCATTCAGAAACGTCAGAAGAGTACAATACGATTCGAACGTGCCTGCGTTGCTGTGAATTTATAGTGCCCCTACGTCGCCGTTATATTGCCTAGTTTCCAATAGCCCCTCCGTAAAAAATTATCATCGGGCCGCCGCGCGCCTACGACGATCGCGCTTCGAGAACGGAAGGTATCTGTCTCGGCAGTCCCTATTATTAAGCCGCACATTTATCGGAGGAATTTCTGTTCCTTTGAATTCGACCGATCCCGGGCGTAATTTTAACGGCATAAAGGCACCAACAACGCGATACGGAACGCTGAAGGTGTGTCGTACGTTGAAACGGAACTGCAGATAGGTATTTACGTCGATTGGCCTCTAGTGTTGTCCATCCGCGCACGTTACCGAAACACAAGTGTTGCGTGATGTTATAATTCAATCGTTCGACTCTCGCGCCCAATCGTGATCGCAATCGATTTCCCGTAACCGGCATCACCGGCGATGCACGGTTCATTATTTACAACAAGATTACCGCCGTGGCAACGGAACGGTCGGGAATTCCGCTATCGGATATTCATATTAACATTTATTTCGTTCGCATCCTGTCGAAATCCACCCAACTCGCGTTCCCCATCCACGCGGACAGTCCATCGAAAAGCAAATCCAGTTAGTGCTTAATTTCCACAATAGCCTTGAGACCCCCCTCGACTAACTTTATTAGAGCTCGGCAACTCGAAACAACTTGCTGGTAACGCCGGCTGATCGAACGCGACGAATCGAAGTGCATTCGCCGGAATTATAATGAGGAAACTCTGGTAGAGATTTAGAAGCCTCCTGTAACGTTTAGCGAAACGTCGGAGGCCTACTCGAAGAAGCGATCTCGGACAGAATTACAAAAGGCATTCTGCCCCGATTACGATACGCCGTTCGCTCGCGGCACGCATCACACTTTGAGCCAACAAGTGCTGCTCGCTGATGCGTTAAAAGTAAATACAGCGTAGATCAAGCTACGGCGGCGGTATCGCGGCCTACCGCCGACTCTACTGTCGCGAAATTTATGATACGTTTTACGCATTTCCTTCGCCTTTCTCCGTATTCCCTCTTATCTGCCTCCTTAGATGTAACGCGCCGCCACCGTGACTCAGGTGATATAAAGGGATTCTCCTTCGACGAATGCAAAGGCATTCGAGGCAGCGGGCTATCATAAAACTTCCTATACACTCCTCAAAGTATCGCGAAACTCATTCGAGTTTATGGAACGCATTCTCGGGACGTATATCCGCGAGAGATCGCGAGGACGCGGATATATCCTCAAAGGAAATTCAACGACCCGGCTAACGCCCAAAATCGTGCCCTGACCGTTTCGAAATTCTTTCTAACAAGAAGATTTATGCATGAACCAACTGACCACTAAGAAACCGTACTAATTGTAAGTGATTGAATGCGTTTGAAGATATCGAAAACGCGCAGCGGGATTAGGATTAAAGGACAAATCGGCGGGCGTGCACGTTTATTCCAGCAGGAGGCTGTAAAACACGTTTAATTGCGAGGCCTTTAGGCAGGTGAGCATCTAGGTCAGAGTGTAAAGTTTAAGGGTTACTACTGAAATTTGCATATCGCCGAGGCCCGAGGCGTAGAACCTTCGTACTTCCGAGGAGCGTGTATAGGGCGCAAAGAAAGTGGTGGTCGTGGTCTTCAGAAGCGAAGTGAATCAAAACTTTCGAGGAAGAGTGAATAGAAAACTCGGATGTGAATCAGAAGTGAAGGGAATTTCAAAATCAAGACCAATTTTGTGGCACAGCATTGTGGCTCGTCCAAATGTGTAAGCACGTGTGTGAAAACCGTGATTATTATTTTACCATACCCTGTATATGGAGTATTGATATACATATATATTATACACATGCGTACGCATGCTACTTACATATGCCTGGCCTTTCTCAAACACGAAATTATAAACGCACCGCCGCGAGATACGCGGGCATAACTCGAAATCGAGATTTTACAGCTGAAAGCTCTCGTAATAAACACGGCGTTGTTTAATGCTTTCTGCAGGGACCATTTAGTTTATATTCCTACACGACTCTTGGCTTTATTTCGACGAAAGAACTAACCCTCCGTGACTCCAACACGAATGCGAGCGGAAAATTCTACACTTCCTTTAGTTTAACTAGAATAAACTTTGCGATAGAAGTAAAAAAAAAGCAAATGTTGAAATGACCGTTTGGAATGTCTTAGAAAATTTGGCGGGATAGAATACAAATGGCTGCAAATTCTCTCACCCAAGCCCGGAGCTCTTCAAAGTTCTCCATACCGAGCCCAAAATGCAGGAACAGCTTCCTCCAACTTGGCCATCGGCTCGCCCAAGTACACGAAACAGTTTGACGCATAAATTTTGGAAAACTTCGCCTTTTTAACAACGAACGAAGAAATAATTTGTGGCACGCACGCTCCCGTTTGAAGCACTCAAAAGGAACCGAAGTGCTCACCGCTAGGCGGCGCTGTGGCTTGCTTTTCGTTCGCTACTTTTCGTTAGAGCGGAAGTTACGGTGCTGCCATCGCGGAATCTTTTTAGGTTGAGTTTCTATGGCAAGCACGTTTCACGAACGGTATGTATCCATTATTCTACAATATTTCTACAATTTCAAATGCTTTTGCAACGTTAATGCCTCTCGGAATATTCTACTTTACGACCGCGTATTAATTCAATATGTTTTGCCGCTGAAACTGCTGCGATTAAACAAAAGGGTTTCAAAAACAATTGCTGCGTGGTACGTTGCTAGAATACATGTTCGTAAACGAAGTATCGATTGTGAAATTTTCCAGTTCATTCTACATATTTCATTAAATTCCACGTTACGGGTAATAGAATCATTTGAAATTGTCGGTGCGAGAAATTAGTAATAAAGTCTAGCAATATTGTCGAGTAAATGTCGCGGTACCAACTGTAGAGCATTTTCATTTTACATTATGGTTATACATTAAGTAAAGCAACCGTGTTTTCATTATAAACTAGGTAAGCCACGATGCAGATATTCGTAAAAACCCTGACGGGTAAAACCATTACCCTCGAAGTAGAGGCGTCTGATACCATTGAAAATGTGAAAGCAAAAATCCAGGACAAGGAAGGAATTCCACCAGATCAGCAACGTCTCATCTTCGCTGGGAAACAACTGGAAGATGGTCGCACCCTTTCCGATTACAACATTCAAAAAGGTAGCACACGAGTTTATTATCCTTCTTAATAATAAATCTCTACAATTAAATTTTGAAAATGGCAATAATCGACATGCCCGTTACAGAATCTACCTTGCACCTTGTGCTCCGACTTCGTGGAGGTGTTATCGAGCCAACGCTTCGTATTCTCGCGATGAAATACAACTGCGACAAAATGATTTGCCGAAAGTGTTACGCTCGCCTTCACCCACGTGCAACTAACTGCCGTAAGAAGAAGTGCGGCCACACAAATAACATTCGTCCCAAGAAGAAGCTGAAGTAAGCTATACCCCGAAATTTCTCTTGCATATTTTGCAAGTTTATGTACCTCTTAAAAACGGTTTTAATAAAATGTACATGAGAACGTAATCGTGTAGATTCTTTATTAACTTCGTTACATAATTGAATTTTAATTTAAACAAATGTTATATACATCGACTCGCGATTAATTTAATTGGCTAAAATTAATTTGAATAGATCGACCTTTTAAACGATTGTTGCTGCTGCTTCGAGTAGGTTTCATAAATATCGATATCGGTGGGATTCGGCACTGATCCTCCGACCTAATAATAATAGCATAATGCATAGAATTTTAAAATGATAAAAATGATTGCAATTTTCGATCTAGAATAAATACTCACGGTAGCTCTGCTAACGTATTGCTCGTATATACTTATACTACTCTTTTTCACTACTGGCAGCGTGAACGCAGTAGTTGTACATTCAGGAAATGATGCCTGCTGAATCAACTTCGAACGAAGTTTCGTATAATCTGACGGATAGGTCGCGTTACGTCCAATTAATACAAACCTGTAAAAAAATATTTAACTCCAAGATGAAAGACCGCGGTACTCGGGGAAAATGAATTTCTCACGTCCCTTACTTTTTGTATAATACAACGTCGTTTCTCTTCGGGTACTCCGGTTGAGTACCGTAGACTTCTTTCATAGACGGAAACAACGATTCGAACGATGTAAATTCCGAGCTCTCTTTCGAATCCATCAGCTGAGAATCGTTGGTATGCTGATGGCTCTCGTCATAGTCCGAACTGGAATCTTCGCTGGAACTATGAAACGTCCAGTAAAATCGATTCTTAGATAGTTGTACAAATTTAAGCATCAAGTTGATCTTACCTCGCGCTTGATGTTGTGCTACTGGTACTACTTTGCCCAGTCATAGAAGGGTTTTTCATATTCAAATATTTGTTGCCAGTTTCTTCCCGTCTTCTGCCTGGCCGAACCCGTACCGCGAACGGGCTAAAGCTCGTTGTAAAATGTGGCATAAAATCTCTGACAGAATGACTAATTTTATATGCGTAAACTTCAGAAAGCAGAGACAGTTCGTAAGGTCTATAAACAAGTAGCTTTAAACATCAATCCAGCAGTCTTTTTGATTTGTATAATAGAAAGTTTTAAGTACCGATGATAATCGTAATAAACATCGATCATTTCTTCTATTGAATTTTGCACTTGCACTATTTCCGTACAAGCTTTCGTTACTTCGTTCAGCGCGTAAGGAAGGCACTTCAAAACGCTGGTATCCCACCATTGCGTTAGAAGTTTTATTCTGCGAGAATACTGGCAAGCGGGTTTGTGGTGAAGATAATAATCTGTTAAAAGCTCCCATATCGGGGGCTTGCCTTCTTCGGGTATAAATAAACCTGTAAATCCATTTTTATACAAATGTTTTGCTTGCAGATCTCTAGTTGGATGATTTATGCGCACATTTCTTTACCTAAGAATAAATTAATAGTATGTTGTTTCTCTTGATCGCTAAAGGTATTGCTGTAATACCTACTAAGGGTCTGCATGATATCGTTACCCTGACTAGTCCATGGTGCAGTCTTCCTGAATCATAATGAACAATCTTCTTGTAACACACACATCGTTATCATCATCATTATTATTATTATATATGCTCTTACCTGTAAGTTTTTATTCTATGGACTAACTGAGAACCACCGTATTGTAATGCTAATGTATCACCATGATCTTCATACAACTCTTCTAACATTCTTACACAATCGGAGTCGAATTCCAGTTTAGGGGATTCCAAAACACCTAAAGCACATAACTGGAATCCCAGAGCACATTTCCCTACTGCAAACTGTGCTGTATTTGTACGATCTAAACAATCCACGCAATTCGTCCTAATTATTCCAGTTTGCAGTGTGCCCGTCTTATTAAAACACTGCCTCATTTTATTTTCAATGTGATTCGAATCATTACGATTCTTTTCTAAAGTAGAGCCGGTATTGTAGTTCAAATGTAAAAGATTACTATTCTCAATTGCTAAATTCATGGAACCTTGAACATTATAGGAATTCAATGATAAAGTTGTACTTGAGCTTGTTTTGTGAAGCTTCTTCGTATTGCTAGATTGGGAAGAAAATAAATTTCTTTGACTATAATATGGATTTTGGGACTGAAAGATACCCGTTTTTAAAACTGCATTGTATGCAATATTTGCCAAACGGGCCATTACATTGACTTTCTTTCTGAAAAACAAGTTACACTATTGTTAATTCCTACTTCATTAATTACTTTCGTAAATCTTATACTATCAAGCAGAAAGTGTATTGTGTGTTTGTCTGTCGCCTAAAAACTTTCGAACGGTAAACTCTTGGGTCACGAAATGTACCTCAGCTCATTATGCCTGGCTAATCCAGATAAATATGACTATTTTCACAATAAAAAAAAAATAAAAAATTGTTTTCTTTTATAAAATCAGAATCTAAATTTCGGGCGAAGCCGAGTAGTGAAGCTAGTTTTAATATAAGCTAGTGGTAATCATACCTTTTATTCATTCTGGCCATATCAAACCTTTCATATTGAATATGATGTTCCGGTGGTAGAAATTGGTTTAAATATTTCACAGCCATGCTCAATTCTTCGGTCAGCGTGCTCTCGTGTTTCTTCTTTTCGCGTTTTTTAACAAGATTGAGAATTATAATAGGAGAACCATATCTTTTCAGAAGTTGATTGAAATGTGCACCTAGTTTTTTCAACAACGATAAAATGCACGTTGTACGATAGAAATCAGAATACTTTTAACACTTTTTCAATGCCCACCTGCTGTTTCTACATACGGATCAGCCAAGTCACAAGTAATAGTAGGCTTAGGAACCATTTTGCTAACATCCTGACTCCAATGACCAGGAACTGATCCACGCATTTGAACGAACGAGCTGAAACGACCCTTGCTCAAAGAACTTACCCCAGAATCATGAACGATTTGTTCCGTTTCCACTTCATTGGCAACGTCACCCTTCGTTTTTTAAATTGTAGTTTAATAAAACAGAATTACTAGCGTGAAGAGTAGGAATTACTCGATAATACGTACATCGAAATTCGCACCGCGTTTTAAAAATCTAGTGCCCGCATATTTGTTACTTCTTCTCGCTATGATAGTTACATACATAGATCGTCCGAAAATACTAACATTTGATTGACCAATAAAGCCGTGTATAACGTATAAAACCCAGTCGCGGTGTAGATCTTTTTCTACTGGCTTCAAAAGGTGAGAGTTCCACACGAACCGACGATGCGGATTACTTCGTACACCGTAATCAATATATTTCTCTGTACTGCTAGAAATATAATCCAATGCTCAATTCCCAAGCGTACAAACCTGGTTCCTAAATATCACAACAAACCTATTATGCCGATGATGCTTTCTAAACGACCACATATTAAAGAACTCTCCCGCATCTTCGGTATCATCGTCTTCGGTTTGATTTAATATCCTATCGTTGGTACTAGGTATATCTGATTTAATGTGTCTCGGAGGAGTCATATTGCTTTGTAGAGTGTGAGTTAAATCGTACGAATAACTAAAGTAGAAGTTACTGCTTAAATCGATACCCTGAAACATTTTTACGTATCTCTGTTCATCGGGGTGAAAGACACGCACAGTGTCGTTAGGAATATAAATCATCGAGGTATCTTCTATCTTGTATATCGTATGGTGCCCAATCACAGCCACTCTACGCCGTTTCGTGACCAGAATTAT
Source organism: Andrena hattorfiana (assembly GCA_944738655.2). Lineage (NCBI taxonomy): Eukaryota > Metazoa > Arthropoda > Insecta > Hymenoptera > Andrenidae > Andrena > Andrena hattorfiana. The sequence goes on from OX122894.2 coordinate 3,201,330, forward strand.
ATAGTATCCTTCCAAGAAACGTACGAACCCTATAGTAATAAGTTCGGACATCAAAATTACATTATTCTACCGAGATAGACGGACGTTAAGAAAAATCTCCCTATTATATTGGAAACACATTTTCATACACGTCTAATATATTGTGCATATACCGTGCTCGATTCCATGATTGCAAGTAAAATGGCATGCAGACATAGTTTAATTGTTATATCATGCTAAAACCACGTGTATTTCGTAATATCTTCTACACGACACGTTTATATTCATACGACACTTAGTATGAAAATTTCCTGCGTATACAGTATTATTAGGCTGTCTTTCCAGTATAACAACTTCGCCGATTTCTCGATAGTAGGAACAAGTAAGTTTTCTTATATTTATATATCTGTTTCAGTTTCGTCCTTGCAAATTGAGAGTACGCAATTTTTAACGAGACGATAATCATGGAATTCCTCTTTAAGTATCGTCTCAATTTAAAGCTTAAAACGTTTACTTCCGATATTAAACTCAAGGGCCCTTACCAAGAAGACCGAAAGCTGGCACTAGTCGGGGAAAACTGTCTCTTTGCCACATCGTTTTCCAGGTGAATTTAGTTTGAGTCGGTCTGTGCAATGGCTTTTGAGATTCTTGGTGCCCAGCCTCCTCTGACACACCATTGTCAGGTGCAGATTCTTTATAAATGCTGCCTTTGTTAGCAAGCAAATATATGTAAGCTATGTCTTATATAATAATTTTAGAAATGGCTTTGTTCAAACATTATTGATACTCGAGGTGTGTCGCGTTCGACGCTAGAGTATAATCGACATGCATCGAAAGAACAAGGAACGTGCAAGATCGAGAAGCTAAAGCCGATAAATGTAACCGGTAAGATTGCATATAACTATGCGAGCGTTAAGAATTTCTGTGAGACGAGAGTACTGTGTATATAACGAAAGCATGTACAAGCGCTAACCATTTATGAAATATGTAAGATTAAAGGAGTAGCTCCGTGTTACTTACCGACGATACCAAAAGCCGAGACAACTCTGGCGACACCGCCAATATTATTTCGTTGCCCGGCACGGGTGCGATTACCCATATCTATCATATTCACGAGATCTTTTATTTCATCCTGAGTGTATTCCCTTTTGTCGTCCACGACAACTAATTCTTTCGGCTCCATACGGTCTATTTTTAATACCCGAAAGCGCGTTAGGGTGTTGTTCGAGCCCATCAAGTAAAATCTCTGCGATAGATAAATGCTTATGGTGTCATACAGTTTCTGAATTGAATAATATTTTTTAGGGAATAAGCTACTTATTGGTTCAAAAAATAATCTTACAGATTTCGTTTCATAAAGTGCGATCTTTTGTATCGAGGAAATAATGGGATGAAACACTACAGTCGGAATTATATTTTCGTTCATTGTGAATTATTTATTATGTAGACAATTATTTGTTATTTGGTAGGTCGCTTTTATTACAGGTGATTTGTACACGTGACATTTGCGTTGACGTTTTGATATGGTTTTGACGAGATACGTGCATCAACCAGAGTGCTGCCACCTATTACGATAGAGAATGTAATTAATATACGGGTGAATTAATTTGTAAAGTAGCCACAGACTATTACAGATGAGTGTAATCAGTAAAAAAATTCAATTTCGATACTGTATTTTGTCATTTTTATCTTAACGATGTCCTTTATTTACAATATGTATCGTATTATGCGAAGAAACGTAAGGTCCATAATCTATAAATGATCAATTTATCGAGGTCTGTTCCTCGGTGGTATTAATTAAAAATCTTTTACTTATTTCTTCGCTTTGGAAACATTCTCAGGATTTTAAATTTTAATGTTGTATTCGGATTGAAATTCGTATTACCCGGGTACAAAGTCAAGAGAGCAACTATTTATTCTCTTAAATGGAATGAATATAAATATTTTCGATCGATTTGAATGTGGAATTGAAGTTAATAAATTTTTTATTTGCGAATCATGGCCTACTCTTGGATCTATTTCAGTTAATTTAAAGTTCATAAGAATCATTTACTGCTCGTCGTTGCGTGGTGATGCCTATTGAAGCGCCCCCATCAGGTGAATTTCGCACAAACTTTAAAGTGTGTACAGAGACAAGATACCGTGCTAACTAATTTTTCGCAGTTGGAACGAATAAAAATTAATGCAGTCGTGCATTATATCGATTCCTACGCAGTGGATGTACTAACGTTAGACAATTTGCATGCGAATTGCATCGTATAAACGGATCGTATTTCAAAGAAACATAAATACAGATGTCGAGAGTCGAGAGGATAAGGAACATTGAAGAAGGCAAAGAACTACGCACGAACGAACGAAGGTAATTGTCCTTGAATCTTGGCATTTGTTTATTTCCCTCGTTGTCATTGGAGTTTGGTCCGAACCTGTTGAAAACATTTCACCCTACGATGCCGAGTTACAGCAACGTTCCCGCGAGCAAAGAATTTTCGGTAGAAGGGGCTGGCCTAACCCCACCTCGCGGACCGTTCCCCATTCCACGGGATCGTCAAAGTGACAAGATGTATATTTACTTCGTGTATATTTACGGTACGTGACCTTACCCTTCAGCATCCAAACAGTCTGGATTGCAAGTATTATTCTCCTGTACTCTATTATGGCTTCGGTGTATTATTTGTTCGTTTCTTGCTCTAAATTAATTCGATATCGTGAGAAATACTTAGCCAATTTTCGCGACTCTATTTTTTTTCACACATTTATTGAGCCTTTTATCATTGAATTACAATGCTTCGCGATCGTGCTTGGACTCGATTGTTGTTTAAATATAAAACACTTGTGGTTATTTGAATAAAATTGTTTTAAATTTGAATATCTTTTCTGTTACAGACACCTATGTGCAATTCGAACGAAAAGAATTGGCGCGCTACAGACGCCATGACACTCGATGATCAGTTTGAAAATTTGAATAGGTTTTTTGTGACCGCGCGCAATGCGGTCGGTAGAGACAGTGTTTGTTGCGCACAAAAGTTTATATTCTTCTCATAGAGTACAGTGGCTCCGTTAATATATTATTTATTTCTTTTGTCCCACGCGCGAGTAGAGTCAGTGTTTGCTATCGTACTTTTAAACTGGGATCGTGAGATTTAGAATCACTCTTGTTCACGGTGTGTCCTGAGCTTTTCTTTTTTCTGTTCTCTATCTTCAAAACCGCCCTTCGTTAGTAGTATTAGAGTCAGTGCATCATCTGAAAAGGCGTTTCAGGCGCGAAACTAAGTTGAAATAATGTAAGTATCGTATTTCATTAAATTATTATCAAGCTAAACTTCGTAGTTGAATATTTTTGAATCTCGATCTCAAATTTTCAAAGTGATGGGTAAAATATCGTTAGCCTCGAGTTGCATTCGAAAACAACTTGTAATGTTTTCCTGTCCGTTGTTACAGGCGGGCTTCAACTCTACACAGCGATGAATCGCACGATGCAGACAGCTTCCTGGGCAAGGCATCCAGTTTGTATTTCGGCAACTCGGTGATGTCTTTTTGATCCCTCTGGTCGCCTAATCATGTCGTAGGATGAAAGGTCCGAATCGGCACGGGTGAGACTGGTTGTATACGTGCTTTGGTGAGCATAGTGACCGCTGGTGTTTCATAATCGTGTGTAGTACCTATTAATTCTTCGTCATTTCTTAGAACAGGATAGGGTTTCCTTGTACGTTGTATTTCACTTCATGAAAAAGTATTCCTAATGCCTATACGGATAAGTGTACTTGTTTTATACAAAAGCTGTAAAAGCTATAATGGGCACAATATTCGTGTACAAGGAGGCAACTGGCGATGGTTGATTTTGAAGTCAAAGTAATGACCATGATCACTCTTTTCTTCCTTTAAGAATTATGGTTAATTTTGAAGTGAAAGTAATGACCATGATCACTCTTTTCTTCCTTTAGGAATTATCTGAATGTTTCTTAAATTTTCAAAAGTTAACACTTCTTCGCTAAAGTTTTGATTAAACCCTTGAGTTTATTAGAGTTCTTTCTCTTGATAATATAATCTTCACCAGCCTCTTTTTCTAAAAAATTATTCAATTTTGAGAAACAGAAGATCGAATCATTTTTCTTCAGAACAAGATCCGAGAGTAATAAACCCGGGAGACAGCACGCAGTAAGAATACTTTTTCTAGTTCAGGATTTTTAGGTTTTCTTCTCCGTATTTCGTTGTTTGAACCCATTCGCGTGTCCAGGTGCTAAGTACGTGGACTCTCTCTTAGACTTCGTGGTTTTCTCCCATTTTCACGAAACCTTGAGGAGTCTGTAGCATTTCAAATTGGGTGGACTACCCGGCCAAAGAGGCCACATCATAAGAGCTACGAAAATGATTCTGCACCTTCGGATGCAGGGTCGTTTTTATGTTACCACTTTGCCACTGTGCTCGCCTGTAGTTGTAGTAGTGTCTCTTAGCCAGTCATATGCCGGTCCATCGATATCCACCCGTGATGTTGCGTAAATCGTGGTTTTAATTAGTCCTGCAAAATCGAGTAACGAAGCGCCCTACGTGACTGCTGTCGGCAGCCTACTGGAAGCTTTTCCATTCTGTGTTCAATGAATTCGTCTTGCAAATAAAAAAGAGTTTTTTTTAATAAATTAGTGTTGCGAAAAAGAACTCCACTGATGCGTTTTTTGACTGGAATTTGTAACAAATGGATGACGATTGAGTCGAAAGCGCTTCCAATTTTTGTCGAGCGCCTTGGATGGCTGCTATGATCATGGCGCATTCTTAGTTGCTGCTATGATTACGAAGCATCCTAAGTGACTGTTGTACTTTTTTATCAGTCCTATGTAGATGCTTTTATGGTAGTCCTAAGTGTCTAGCTAGTCTGTAATCAAAATTGAGCACTGTGAAAAGAGCGAGGGTGGAATTAAACTAAGAAGTGGTTTTATCGGTTTATTTTAACTAGAACTGCGTGTGATTTATGGGAATTATAACGTATAATGTATGTGTATTTTTCTATATATATATCTATGTTACAATATTTTTTCACATTTTATTTCTTTTGCGTTTGAAGTAAGTAATACATATTGGCCACGAACAAAGATCCAGTTAGCGCAACTGTTATTGCCATTAGAACTTTATCTTTCTTACCACCTAGCATGTAACTAGGTTTCGCCAGGTCGGCCTGCAAAAGAATTATTTTGATATAATTTTCATCGTTCGATATTTCATTCAACTCAAATATGAGAATATCTTTACCTGATACTTCTTCATTAGCGTGGCCATTTTTGGACTTAACGTGGAGTAGCTTGCCTGGGCAGATGGTACGCCTACTAGCTTAGTTTTAATCGAATCGTAAATCATGACTGGTGGTTCTGTTGTTTGCAACGGTCGAGGTGACTGAAATGCAGACATTAATCTTTTCTAGTAGTTTTACTACCGCGTAGCAAACGTCACTTGTCAAGTCACTTTGTACAAGTAATCGTAGTTTTATCAACGTACTATAACATAATATCGAATAAACGAACGATATTACGTATCTATTATACTAAGACGCTGTAATAAACGTAATCGATGCTTCTGCAAAAATATTGCTGTAACATCGAACGTTACATAAAATATGCGTGGCTGTGTTCCTTGCGATTTGTCTTTTCTAGAGCATGGCTATCATATATGGGAAGTTGACTACTTGTTAAAGAACCGACTGCCGTAGCTTTCAAATTTTGTTTCTGCGAGGAAAAAAGTTATTCCGCAGAAACAAAATACGTAGAAATGATTCCGAACGGTGGAAAAAAGTGAAGTCGGTAAAGTGTGTTGTAATTCTATTCAGACACTTGACAATGCATAGAAGCTAAACTTTAAAACCCGTGTGCCATGAATTCTACTAATATTTACTTACTAATGGATGAAGGGCTTGAGTCTGTGTCGACTGTTTTAAGCGACCAGTAAATTGATTAAATTCATGAAACGACATCTTCCCCAATTGCGCAACCTACCTCTCCTTATCACGGCCTCCTTTACAGTGAATGTAGACCCTGTGTATGTGAAGCAGACAGATACAGTTTAGACAACATGTTGGTCACAACGCAGGGTGGCCATTTTGAATGTCCCAAGGTACAGAATTCCATTTTGTCCAAAAGTATTCTTAAAATATATGTACGTAGCACTATTAAATAAATTGTCTGCACTTGTATCCTTTACTATATCTCATTTAACGCACGTTGTTGTTTTCAAATGACATTATAAATTCACACAATTATAGACCTTAGTGAATAATCACATTATAAATGCAAAATGTAAATGTTAACTTACTTCTTAGAGAATCACGGGACTTATATAGTATACATTTCTTATATTTTATCATTTTTTTTAGCAGACTAATCGTTTCTCTTTGAAATGCTATTGTATACTGTGCTGAGTTCAACTAGCGCTCTCTATAAAAAATTATCCAGTGGTTGGAAGTTCCAAGTAGACATTACACATTAAAAACATTCACAAGTGTGAACTTAAAAGCCTGCTGATTTATTATTATACTACAAATCATCTTGATGTAGTAGGTCTATCACTTGCCAAGTAAAAGGCAGTACTTATTTAGAATGCGATGAATTGTTAATGGAGTACAGCATTATGGATGTGCAGAAAGTTATAAGTCTGATGTATGTTAGTCCCCAGTCCGATGGATATAATAATTGTGGACACTGAATAGTAACGTGTGAAAGATTTGACGAAACAGATAATTCTGTTTGGGATACTTAGAAACTATAATACATTGATATAGTATAGTTGCGTATTGCTTTTGAGGGAATCATTGTTGACTTACACATCTTTATAATTAGGCATGTTGGAATAATAGAATTACTCGAAGCATATTTCTAATAATTCACTGTTTAAAACAGTGTATCGTACTCGTAAGTCGCATAATTTATTACTTCAAAGGGACTTGGTATTGTACATTAAATACCTTACATTCCTCATGAAATTTATGTAGCAGATAGACTAATCAGAGACTAATAGTAATGAAATTGATAATACAATATTATTGTACGCGTATGTAGATATACTGAGATTATATATCAATGTATCAAATTTTCCATTTCATTGAATGGAGCTGATTATACACTTTTTATAAAGTGTACAAGGTTTCTGGTATTATATCTCCAGTGAGAAATGTGCATTTAATAATTCAAAGCAGAATGAATGTAATTATGTGTCAGATGTTACTGTAATAGTCTCTTCACAAGAGAATTCTACTTGCATATTAGTAAGAAGTAAGAACTACTTAAGTAACATATATATATTAGGTTCTGTGTGCAGTGTGTTATATAACTTCTAGTTGAAGAAAATTTCTACTAGGATATGGTATTGTAAACTTTAATATTTATCCATAATGAAATAACACATAGTGTTCTATCTTTTTGCCTCTAATAACTTTTCTCTGTATTCGCAGGACTGTACAGTGAGGAAGATGCCTGGACAGAATTCTCCCATTGGCAGTTCGTAGCTATATTCAACATCGATGGAAACATAATTTTCATAAGGGATTATAATAATGTAATAAGAAACGTATATTGATGGTATTCAAAACTTTATTGTACATATTACTGCACAACATGTACCATTTTCTCTGTATAATAGTTTTGACTCTGTTAACGTCGCTTCAACTGTTTGCTGTAGTGGCAGCCCTGTATGCTCTGTATTACCGACGCGTTACAAACAGCAAAACATATCATGGCTGAATATGGTGGATTCCTGATTAACAATAATGTGTTGACTTTCATTGATACATTGTATGATACAAAAGCTATACACAAGAGGAATAATTAATAGTGATAGTTATTAATAACTGTGGATAAATGTTGCACAGTGTTGCCTGATTCTACAGTGGTGCACTATATCCATTGTATGTCATGAAAGTGTATATTGATAAATGCTTATAAAGGATATAATAGCAGCCGTATCATCAGATGTAATAGTACTTCGCTGCCTTTGACCGTATTATTACAAACAGTTGTGCAGTAATATAAATAGAGCTCGTATCGAAGTTCTATCTTTGTCTGTAAATATTCAAATATCTGCTCGAAGCTCATGGATCGTGTCTGTAGGATACTGTGATATGTAATAAACAGAATCTCATGCCAAAGCTACGGAAGAACCGGAGAATTGAAACTAGGTGGGGCGTGAAATATTACACAGCAGTGAGAAATGCTGTTTTTGTAGCGCAGGCACTACCCTATGTGCCAACAGAACCACCCCCACTTTCTAAAGAACATGCTTCGGTATGTGACACTTTATATCTGTGTGCACAATGCAAAGACTGGTAAGCCGCAAAATGTATTTAAAGATTTTTATATCATCCGAAAGCTACGCTTAGCTTAGGTTTAAACATACTTAATACAGAAGCTTTGTTTTGTGCTAGCTTCCATTTTCAAAGCAGCTTGGAAGACCATCGTGCACGGAAAAGTTGGATATTGGGATATTGGTGCACGCAGTGTTTCACGTCCGGCTGCACGCATGCAACCACTGAAGGCTCGACGTGTTCTGCGTGCTTGCAAGTAGACCGTGACAAACGTTTTTATTTACGAACCAGAGGTTTACATAAAAGTCAGAAGTTCGCAGCTATCAGGGTCTTTTATAATCAATGTCAATTCTTTGCGCATTTGAAAGCCCATTCCGTAAGTTATGTGCATATGGGCGACCTAATGTTAATGCCTATACCGACGCATATGAGTCACGACTGGGGCTCTGAAATAGATGTGATCTGCGAAGCGCTCATGGAATACACATTTTTGAAGAAAATTCATATAATGGATTGGTTAAAGGAGAAGAATATTGAGAGCAATTGGTGGCGATTGGCTGATAACGAGACAAAAGATGGCAATAATGTAGTTGCTAATATCGTTAAAACTTATAAGGGTCGAGATTACTTTAAACCATTAGAGATACCGATAGAAGATCAGTTTTCTACTTTGAGCTCTTCTCATTCTACATCCAACAATAGCAGCATGCGTTCTGATATTGAAGTCGCTGACACTGCAAAAAATAACGATAAAAGAAAAAGTTCATCTACAGATACAGTACCAATTTCTGATGATGGTGTAATTGAAAACGAAGATAATCCTTGTACGGTAAACGACATTGCTTTCGTGGATTGTGGGTCTGCATCGACATACTTTGAACCTGAGACTCCGGTAAATAATCTGGGAAAGAAACACACCACAGTTTTCGTAAAACTAATCCAAGATTCTCCGACCGCCCGTCAGGCCGTTAACTCGATAACTAATAAATTGGAGAAAATTAGCGCGACGGGTTTAAATCGGATTTCATCCGATATGGTTATGTCCTACGGTAATACCATGATCACGCCGAAGCTTGACACAAACGATTCTACCAAGAACCATAGTACGATGCAGAAATCGAAAAAGGGTACAACGGTTAAGCTCGTTAGCGGAAGTAATATCGTAAAGGTAGAAAAGAAAACGAATAAACCTATTTTCGAAAAGTTATTAAACGTAGAACTGTCCTCTAAAACACAGTCTGGTACTTCTTGTTCACTGAAACCGGATACATGCAAAAGTAAGTTAGAGAAATTAAAGCAGAATGTACATACGTTAACTGTTAATTCTGGCCAAAAGGTTTTTACGTTGCAAAGCACAAAAAATATTGATATTAATACACTTATTAACCAGTTGCCGCCTCACATCATCAACAATAAGAAGATTGTTTTCGTAGGACAAGATTCACATACTGTAGCCAATCGTAACAAGCAGGAATTGTCCCCCAAAAAGGTAGTGCAATCAGTACCCGATGCGAGCCTCGGAAATGGTACGAAAACTTTGCAAACTAAAGTGGTACCGATAAAGGCGATAAGCGCGTCGACTAACAAAAAGTTTAATAAGTCTATTCTAAGGAGTAAAATTGAGCCAGTTAAATGTGTATCAGGACCTTCGTCCAACAAAATTATCTACCAAAATGGGCGAAAATATGTTATTAAGCATACGTCGGATTCTAGCAAAAATACAAAAAACCTGTCCAATGCAATCATATCGACGAAAGAGATACAACTGAAGTGTGCAAATAATATCCCACCATTGATACCGCTGAACTCCACGGAATTAGAGAATACGTCCGCTCAAGAAAGAGTGAACTCGCTCCATAGCGACGCGACTCCTTTGACGCCGTCGCCATCACCATCAGAATTATCGAGCAGTTCCAGCTGCGACGTTCAGTCAAAGCAGTCATCGTCATCGGTGAAGGGTTCGCAAAAGATCGATGCTTCCCATTTGAATACGAAGCGTACAGACGTTAACGCCAGCGCGAACAGCACGGCGGATTTGTTTGAGAGTTTATCGTTTCACAAGGGCGAGGACGAGAACCTGTATCTAGACATAAAACTTCACACTCAAAGGCCGATCTACACGATCGTCGACACATCTGCAATGATAGCGAAATGTAAACACGAGATGCTGAATGAATTCTTCCATCTCTCTTATTCCGAACTGAAGAAGCGGTATGAGCACTTGCAGCAAGTCAACGACGAGATATTAAAAGTGATGCATTTCGTAGCCGACAATATAATTAAAGAGAACTTGAAAGCCGTCACCATCTTGAAGCACGTATTAAGACATTGCATCGCGAAACGCAATGAGAAGATCGAGGACACGAGTGGAAGGGATTCGCCATTAAGCGATTGGGAGTCGGAGCCCGAGGGCACCAGTGAGAATTTTATTTGCAAATCGTGCGACAAAGTTATGAAGCCTAAGACCTATATCGCAGGATTCTCGAAACCAACGAAGAGCGACATATACTGCTCTTGTTATAGGCACGTATGTTACAAGTGCGATACGTATCAAGGCAACTCGACGCGTTTCGTGGCTCACCAAACGTTCCACGACAAACAAAAGCCGTACCTATGCCCAGACTGCTATCGCAGATTCGCCGCGTTCAAATCGTTAGAAATCCACACGTGGACCAGCTGCTTTCATACGCTGAAGAGGCGTTTCCTTGGCTGCAAGATTTGCGAGATAAACGGCTTCCAAGATATGGAGTCTGTCGCAAGGCATTTCGCTATCATGCACAGCCACAATAGGATAGCGTGCGAAACGTGTCACATCGTCTTGCCGTCGTACTCCGAATACAAGAAACATCACAAGGAGAAGCACCCGAACGCAGGTGCTCAGCATCCGATAAGGCTCGCGTTGTGCAAACTTGGACGGTGCATCGTGCGCTGCGAGGAGTACATGCTGCACATGGAGAAGCATCTGGTCGTTCAGAGATTGATATGGTTTAAATGCCCGTTTTGCACGTCCGTCAACATAGAAGCGAAACGAATTCTGGCCCACTTGCAAAGCGAACATTTGATGCGGCTGAAAGAGATCGTGAGCCCCGAAGTCTTATGGTGCGTGTTACCATTGGACATGGCGATACAATCATTGAAGGGTAACCCGCCATTGAATAAGTTCATAAACGCGCATCAGGAGCCTTGCGAGGATGGAACAGTTATGCCTAAGATTGTACATACCACCACCATCACGTCCGAGGTGTTCGAGCGCGGAGCCCAAGAAACCGACTACCTAACAAATGCCCTTACGCCGCACCCTCTCAAAACTGTTAACGCTAACTGGAAATCTTCGACGTCAAAAGCATTACCTAAAATACTCGAAGTCAGATCCATCGCTGATGTACCATCGGACGATCTTAAATTCGCGATCAACGAAACGGTGCCGAAAACGGAGAACACGGAGAGCGAGGAAGCAACGGGACAAAGCAAGCCAGTAAAAGAAACGGAGAAACCGAAGAAGATTGCCCTGGAAGAAGGCGACGGCGTGATAAATGTAAAATACGAAGATTCCACTGGCAGCGTATCGGGCAACGAAGCAATTGAAACGGTCGCGGAGAGGTCAGGCGTTGGCCAGCTTCAGCAGGACAGTTCGCCTAAAGTTAGAGCGGACAGGCAGCGGCGGATGAGAGCGAACTCGAAGAAGCAGATAGCAAGCGATTGTGCTACAGGTGCAATACTATCCGAGGAGGACGAGACGAAGAAAGCAGTAGAATGTAACGAAACAGACGATGCTACGAATAGCGCACAAACAAAGAAGCAAACTGAAAGCCCGATTTCGAAACCACCTCCACTCGCGAGAATTCCTCAGCATCTCTTCGATTCGAGCCGATCCAAGAAAACCTCGCAAACAGTTAAGGGAGGCAGGGTGACGTCGTCCTCGCGCAACCACAGGACTAATCACAAAATCTTACAAAGACTTGCCCTGAACGGTCCGACCAATTCGAAAGAAGCGGTCCTTAACTTCGCGTGCCATTTATGCGGCGAGTTAATAAACACGTCTCGGTCCGTTATTAACAATCATTTCCAGAAGAAACATTCGCAAAGCTGTAAATTGTCGGTGGTTACGTCGAGGCTGCTGCGACTATCGCCAGAGTTCATCAACGGCGGTTACAAGGACCTGCTGGGCAGTAGGAAACGCAAGTCGGACAACGTTTCGTCGAACTCGAAGAGAAGACGGCGATGGACTCCGAAGAAATATCACGAGGGGAAGAACGCGAATTTCGCTGGCCTGGGGCTGTGCGTGAAGCAAGAGACGGCAGAAGATAGCGAGGGTAAATTCAGATGCAAGAAATGCGATCAGCGATGCTCGGACATGGCCGATTTAAGGGAGCACATCGCCGCCGACCATAGGATCAGAGGTCGGTATTTGATCTGCTTGGAATGCGGGGACAATTTCGTGGTGGCGCCCAGCTTGCAGATGCACCTGAAAGCGTTTCACGGAATCGAGGATCCGATCACATACATGGCCAAGAATACGTCCTACGCCCCCGATAGTATCGACGATCTCGAGATCGGGGGGAAGGCCATCGAGGCGAATCAGTGTCACGTTTGCATGGCCGTTTTCGAGGACAAGGCCGCGGTGGACAAACACTTGAGAGTCCATGGAATGGCATTCCTGAATCGGAAGAGGATAGAGGCGCAGAACGCTTTGAAGAGCCCGGAGAAGAAGAGCGAGGCCGACGACGAGAAACAGGCGTCGATCAAGCAGACTCCGAAGGCATCTGTTCGAAGGGACAAACCGGCGGAAACTATATTAGAGAAAATCAATGTACGTCTCGGTTAATCCGTATGTATATGTCGAACTCGCTGAGATCCATTCTCAAGTACTTATATCGATTATCTGTTGTTTCAGGCAACCATATAGCTAATGGAGGCACAGCTGTCGGAGGCAGGGAGGACCGGAAAATAGTATATACATAGAAATGAAATTTCCATTTTTAAATATGGCCGAGAAATCTGTGATTTTTAACGTTTTGTTTAAGTGGTGCAAAATCGTCTTTTGTAGCGAAGTGTGTAGTAATGGATTGTTAATTATTTCCGAGTATCGGACTGGTAAGAGATTGAATTTTTTGACACGGGTGTTGAAAGGAACTTTCATCGACGCTCAGTTAGAAGGACGCATAAATTGGTCCCGGACAACGTAAAACGTAATGCCCGTTGTACATAGATATATGTAAACAAATAGGCGTAGGGAAATGTATAATTTATTGCGTCATATTTGCTTCGTTGATGTAGATTGAAGTACATTTGAGTTATTCTATGACATAAAACTTTAAAATTTGTTTCCGTGATTCGCGAATCTCGCAAGCCTACGGTTGTATTAAATACTTGATGTTCTTCGATCTTAGACAGCTGTATGTTATCACGGTCTTCGCGTCCACGAGATGCAACAATTTCAACTGCAATATTATGTAAATAATTATTCCGTTTTAAAAGTATATAACTTTTTGTACTCCACTAATTCGTATGCGTTGTTGTACCTAAGAATAGGCAAGAATAAAATATTCTGACTTACTTCCGAGGTGGAATGCTCATACCTGTCCGCGACGCGGCGGAACCTCTTTGTGCTCTGTGAACGAGAGTGGAGAGGGACGTCGTGTCATTGACAACAAACGCGCGTAGAATATATACGTGTCTTTATTACACCATCTCTAATTGCGCCGACAAAGATTATTGCTTAGTAGTTAGCCATTCAATGATTGACACACATCGAGATGTTCGAGGTACGAAACGAGGGAACATTTTGCATTTTATTTCGCTCTTATCTACATATTTATACATATACGACACGTGTACTTTTGCGCGCATCAACGTTAAAATATCAGTACATCTCGCTTGAAAGATTTACAGACAAAAACGGTATTCTTGTTTTCATGGTTCTGTGTTACGAAGAGATATTGTTTCGCATTACACCGAGTACAGGTACTGAAGGAAGGGTTTGGGGCACTGAACACTTTGATGTTGGACCTGTAAGAGTACTCCCAGCTCGCTCTCCACGACTTTACACGACCTTACACTTACGCAGCTTGAAATGTACAATTATACGGGGCGATGTTCAACAACGAGAGTAATCACCGTCGCGAACGCATCAGCGAGTAGCATTTACAAACATTCGTCGCCGATTGAAAATAATCTCGGATAACGAAGAGAAAAATCTGTTACCTTGGTCCCTCCATAATCCATAAAGTCGACCAGCTGTATACTTTTACGGGTCCTATACTCTTTTTGGCACAATTACTAAGGAACACACACGATTAAGTTTAATTAATTAATAGTTGTTGAGTCTCGCGAGAAAGTTTCGCACGAACAACTTGAGCTTAATTCTGCACGGCGTGGGCACGGTTACGGAAGATTGTCTAATTGCCACGCGCGCAGAGTATCATCCTTTTGAAAGATAAGAAACGGGTCAACGTGATTGTAGCTTTGAGTGACGTGTTCTTTCGAAATTTGCCTGTGCCCTCTCTTAATTATTTACCGTCGTTATGCTTTACAGTTTACAGTATCCGGAGTAGATCGTTTCTTCGCGATTAAAATCCCCCTTCGGAAGTCGGCTAGCAAAAGAAGAAAAGTATTTTCTTATGAAATCGTGTTTTCTCCATTTGATTTGAAGTTTCACTTTAAACGGCAGTTGATCCTCCACCTCCGCACGATGCGCTTGTAGGTTGACGATTATCCGCCTCTTCCGCAGCGTCCACGTTCGTCACGAGAACCACAGGGCTCGATGGCCTGGGACACTCGGATTCCTGAATAAAATTTGTGCCCCTATCCAGTTGGCCGATACCAGAGGTAGCTTCGGACTGGGCCTGATTCTTACAGGGTTGCATTTGACTCGTGTCGCTGGATTTCCTGGTGTTGCTCGGTGACGATGACAAAGAAGAAACGGATCGGTCGATTTTTAGCTCCGACTCGGCGGGGCTGCCAGTGCTCCGGACAACATTTTCCTCGAAGATGTTTCTCCAGTCGTTACCGAGGCTCGCGTCGTCAGAGTTGACGTTGGACTCGACGACGGTGGCGGGCAAGGCCAATGATTCGGGCGGTTTCTTTACTCGGGCGTCGTTTCCTAGTTCGCTTAATGGGATTCCAACTTCGCGAGTGGCCCACACGTCGCAGCTAGGGCTGCAAGATGATCCGCGAGGGACTTGAGCGACTTTCGTTTTTCTTGCATCCTCCATCGAGTGCCATCGGTGCGACCGCGAGATCGATGATCCCGGAGCAATAGCGTTCAAACTGTTAGCCGGCACTATTCGATGAGGGAACCGCGGAGATCCTCGGATCTTCTCCCGCGAGGATGACTGGCTGGTACTTGCTTCTGCAACAAAAGCGTCCCGACGTGTATAGATCGCGCAGATACGTCACCATGATCCTAGCTTCAACGAGGTTGAATAAGACGCTTTGGGCTCGGTGCTTATTTCGCCGAGCGGTGCATGGATTTCGGCGTGCATGTGTGTATGTTTCATCGTCAAGTAACGATGGAAAGTGGTCAGCTCGAGCGTTACTTACTGGGCGGTAGGCTGAAATTGACTCTGGGCTCGCTGCTCTCTTTACGGCGTAGCCCCAGGCTTAATCTGCGATCTTCTTCGCTAGTAATACTAATTATTGGTCCTGAGCCACACCGGGGATGAGGCGGACGAGTGCCTTGGGCGTTAACCTGACAGGTAGACGCGGCTTTCGTGCCTGGCACCAGACCAGCAATGTAGCCCATGTGAACCCGCAGTGCCGATGCTACTCCTACGGGATTACAATGGGAGTCAGCTACCGCTGGCGAGTCGTGCATTGCACTGTACAATACTTGTACAGTCGTATACTTACGCGTCTACTTTACCTGTGAATGATGCTGTGGACGTTTTTCTGCTGTTAGGGCGGCTGCTGAAGAGGCTGAAAAGTCGCTGAAAAACGCCCAAACGGTTCGGTCCTTCGGTCTCCCTCCGCCGATGGAGCTTGTAAATGTCCGCGAGACTTCTCCTCGGACCGTCCGGCTCCAGGTCCGGCTGGCTGCTAAACGCTACGGTGCCCCGTCGCATTCCTAATTCGAGGAAGGGCCAAGTAGACTCGTGTAATCCTTCGAACTTCCCTCGCGATCAATTCCTAGCTTTTACTCTAGCATTTACTCTGGCACTCGCGCCGATAGGACGAATCGAAGCGCATCGCAGAAGCGAAAGCAGGTGCTAAGTTAATCGTAGAAGAGGAAGGAGGAGAGTTGCGAATCTCTCACATGGGAGCCTAACTTTCACGTATTGTATTTCTAAACGAAAACGCGCGTAGTAGCTCGTCTAGTACTTGTGAGCGTACCGTTAAAACAATTCTCGATCGACAGTCTCGATGGTATCTCTGGGTACGTATTTTCGGAAAGATGAAACATGGAGAGCTTCGCTTTACCGATCGCCTGACCGTCGAGTTTGTCCATCGATTCTATTCAGTCGGCCGTCACTGCATTCCGTAACATCGGGGTGAAACGTGCTACGTATTTAGCGTGCAAAGCTGGGTGTACGCATATAGGTGTACACACCCCATGTCAGGGACTTGTCCGAAGTTGTCAAGGGGCTTTGGGACTCGGGGCTCGAGGGATACGCGTGCAGCCTAGTGTCCCGAATGGCAATTAATATGTCAGGAATGCATAAAGTGTGTTTGTAAGCTCTTGCGGATCAGTAATGTGGCCTGATATTACCGGTGACAGTTAGAGTGATCTCGCGTCAACTGTTTCATCTGCAATCTCAAGTTTTTGTCCGATAAATATTCCATACACGAAATTGTCTGCTGTTTCACGATCGATCGTTAAAACTGGTAGCAATTGAACCGCCTCTCTAGATCACCGACTAACGGCCGATAAAAATGTTACTTCAAAAACCTAATATATTCATGCAGTCTGTGCAATATTCCAGAAAATTATCACCTATCAAATTGGGAAGGGTTCCTGTTTGTCACAAGACGATTTCAAACTTTCCCAGAACGTTCAATCATCCTACTCTAATCTCGTCTATTTCTTCCAACAGCTTTTTGTACGAACGTTAAAATCGTTTAAGCTTAATCTATTGCGTGCAGTAAACGGAATTCTGTCACACCTTTCTCGAACACCTTTCCCGACGGAAGGGCGATGAAGCGGGAAGAACATTGAATTATGGTATCGTTCCTTCTTTCTCTTCTTGGTACATATCTACGTGTATATCAAGGGTTTATTCGTCGTGCAAATATTAGGCGAGGGAGAAATTTCTCTCGGGTACGTGGCGAGTATCTCTATCGCGAAATAATTCCTCGTCAGACCGTTCTTTCTTTACACGCGTTCCAGTTGTTCGACGTCCTGCATCCTGCCGCGCCGTTGCGTTCGGCCACTCCAACGGGCGATCCGACGCGAAACGTGTACGAGTGTACATCGTCTGTAACGACCTACTTCCACTTTATCGGTTTCAAAGTGGAAAGTCGTCTTTCTCGCGCGTCGCTCCCCGCAGATGCCGCCGAATATTCGCGCGAAAATAAAATTCGCGAGAACGTCAATGGGAGGGGAAATAAATGACCCGCGAAGTGACCAGCGGGCGCACACGTCACGCGGATTTATTTGCACAACGAATATCTGCAAGTACGAGCGGCGAAGAATGTCACTTACCGGATGGGTCCGCGGACGGCCAACTAGCCCTAGGGATGACCGGTGGGAGGACACTGAGCAATAACAAAGGCAGACCACCCCCGATGCTAGGGTTCCGTTGCGGGATCGATGCGCTCGATGAAGCGTGCGACGGTTCCACAGCTTCCTGTGCCAATTGTTTCTCCAATCTGGCCAATTCCAGCTCCAGCTGTGCCATTTCACGGCGATACACGCGATTCTGCACTTCCACGCGGTATTGCAGCTCGCTGGCCCGCCGTGAAATTTCATTACCATTAAGGTCGTTAAAAAATTAGACGCCACGTCGGAGCCGACGTCGCGGGGAATCCCGCGAACGGTTCACGCGTCTCGTTACCGGCCACCCGTAACTGGTAATGCGTTCTCATTAACAACCCTCCGACTGTATCCGGTGGAAGCGCGATTCGGTTCAGAAAGTTTGTAACCGACGGGCCTCGATGAAAAATTATAATAAACAAACTTTCGTCCGAGCAGCCGGAGTTTTATAGGAAATTCAGTGAAAGTCGGTGAGTTGGATAAAATATGATAAACGATATCTGCGACCCGGTTTCGAAACGAATCGATTCTCCTCCGTACCCGTAGGAGTAACGCGAAGGGTTCAGGTACCGGGGATCCGATAAAGGATATCGCGTCTCGGGGTCGATCCGTTCGAACGATTCCCCAGCTCCAAAGTGAAAGCCTTTATCGTCGTTGTGACCAACACCATTGTGCCTCAGCCCCTTTTTTGCAGCTGATTTCTCCATTTGCTCCTGATCTTCTGCCCCCCTATCGATCAATCTCGGCGTAAGCGGTGGTTACTTACGTTCTATCGTCGGTCACGAATCTTCTCGTATTGCATTCGATCTTGAGGCCGAGGCTCTGTACCACGGGATCGGCTCTCTCGCCTGCTAAAATATTCGCCAGCTGAGGGAGGAACAGCAACGCCAGCGTCGCGGTAGTTGAAGCCAAGATCAGGGTGGTTATCGTGACGAAGGCCAAGGTCGCGCGATCGGACATCAAATTAGCCAACACCACCACGATCCCCGAAGTGATCACCACGAAATAGACGCTCATGCCAATGTACTGCGAATCGTTCAACGCTGGTATTTTTACGTGCCTGAAATTGTGCATGTCGCGCGGAAAGACACAGGGTAAACATGGCATGTATCCACACGTGCGTAAATTAACAAACTAGCAAAGCCGCGGTTCTTAGTTTCGTAGGTACTCGACTTAAATTAGGTTACAACGGAATTGGCCTCATTATCGGGAAAGGAAGAGCCGATACTTTGCATTACCGCGCCCTTGACTCGATCTCGTAAACCTTCGTATCGATATTCGAATGACAGTTAGCCGGTAAAAAGTGAAAACACCCTTGCTAATGAACGCCCTAATGGCGGCCCCTCATTAAACTCCAATTCCGTTTCGACTTCGCCTCTGTTGTATCGAGTTTCTCCTCGGCACGTAAAATCAACCTATAAAACACACAGCCGATGTTCGTTAAATAGCGGTCCCAAGTATTTTTACCTAGTTTCCCAGGCCATGTAGACGCCAACGATGAGCAGTAAACCTTTGTAAACGTAAAGGGCGCCCAGCCAACTGTTCGTGTGCTGCGAGCGACACACCTCTACCTGCGTCAGTGATGAAAGATACGAATTAATTGGCAACGGTTCGTCGAAGCGAATTACGTCGGTATGTTAATGAAGCTGTGCACCGTGGTATGCGACATTCTTCGCGGCATTGTTTCGATTGCAATACCTGGGGTTGGTAAACAACGCCTCTGTCTTGCGGATTGAACTCCAGTGTTAAGTTCCGCAGGTGACGCTGCATGGGGTCGAAAGTCACCCACAGAGTTACCACGAGACCGTCTAGCAGTAGAAGGACGCAGATTAAGCTTATAAGTTGGGTGTCCTGAAGCAGCTGCAAGTAGCAGAAGAATACTCGTGCTTTCTTAACGTGCAGTGGGTGCAGTCAGAGTTGGGCAAAATGTAATCTAATTACAAATTAAAATATAATCGTGAGATTAGATTACATTTTGCCCAACTCTGGCGTGGGATCAGCTCGATCGTCGGATCGAAGCCTTACCTTGTTCTTGACGACACCGCTCCTGCTCCTCGTGAAAATCCTATGCACGCGGTAAGTCTTGGTGAACATCGAGCCGAAGGCCAGAGAGAATCCAGCGGACAACAAGTAGACTCTCGCCTGAAACGGTGCAAGGAATCGCCGCGGAATATAGTTGGAGGAAGCGCGGGCGCGACTCCACGTCAACCAGAAAGATTTAATGCTCACTGTGCACACTGTGGGATAATAATCATCGCTGTCCGGGAGCGTGGCGTGATCCAGGCCCAGAAGGATGACCGCGCCATAGACGAGACCGCAGCCGACAGCAGCCATATTATTCAGCCTAGGGCTCGAAAGTTTTATACTCCTGTCGGTCGCAGCAAACGAAACAATTTGTAGATTTTCCCACCAACGGCAAGGGACACCCGACGAAATAACGGGAACAAGCTTCCCGCAAGGAGAGACTGAGACGTTTGATAAGCTTGCAGTGGAACTTACTTGTGCCTGCGAAAATGCAGATTGAACGCCAAGAATGCCAGCGCGAGGGTCACACCGACACTGGCGAGGCAAGCAATGGCAAGGAAAGCCGCAGGTGCTACTGTCACTACTCTCAACCTGCGTACGAGAAGAACCAGCCTTTTAGTATTCCTAACACACCGTTAAATAGTAATAAACACTTAATGGAGGCTTCGAAGAATTCTTTATGTCACAAGAAAGGCGGCGAAGAAACGTTAATTCGATCATCTCCTCCGAAACGAAAGCAGCGCGATGTCAAACTACAGAAAAAGAGGATACGCGCGATTATTTTTACTCCGCGTCACGGCACCCGCACTCGATACCTACGAAACATTTTACAGTAAAAATGCCGATGAAATTTTCGTGAAATGAAACGACACGTACAATGTGGCTTTGAATATACTTTTATCGCTCATATCGGCTCGCGCACACTATACCCCGTATCGTAAAGATACCATTTAATAAGGGGAACCTTTACCACCGTTTTATGTGAGTTATCCGGGTGATCAAGTTTTACGCAGCCGCGCGAAATCGCGAAATCGCCATTAACAAGGGTGGAATCCCCGCTACATCTCAGACTCGCCGAACACGCCGTATCGTTTCTCAACGATTCGTATAATACACCTACGCTTATTAACATATGGAACTCGTTAACATAAACCGTTCGCGATTCCACGGATAGAAACGGCAGGTATATCCGACATCTATTGTAGCGATTATTGTACTCGGTCGCAGTGCTTTCAATCGCATCCACTCGCGAGCTATTTGTTATTAATCGTTTCATTAAATTCTTACGGCATAGCGTGATTATTGATTGGTGATGTCGCGGAGAGACCACGTGTGTACCGATGATCGAATCCGCGGCGAGCATTCGGCCGACCAGTGGCCAAAAAGTGAAACGCGGATCGGTAGCTATAGGTAATCGGTCGCGCGAGCCGTGATAGTCCGATTGAAATATCGAGGATAATCTCCCCACGGCCTGCAGCATGTTTCGTGGATGTTTTATCCCTGGAAACATGTGGTCAGAACGGGATACTGACGATCTCGGGGTACCCGAGCTAACGTGCCAGTGCTGAGACCGTGCAAGAGACTCCACTGAGGGCGTTCTGTAAGCGTGGCATCTTCACCTGGGCTTAATAGAGAACGAGAGTGTCAGGGTGTCAAGATGTCAGGAATCGGGGTTAGACAAGGGGATGTCTCTGTCCGTCTGTCTCGTAGCGTGTCTCAGGTGTGTAAGGATCGAGAATTCACCTTCCTCTCTCAAGCTAGGCCGAGTCTAGCGATCGTGGGTAGCGATCATCAGTTCTGACTTCGTCATCCTGACGTTCGTAAGTATAGACGGAAATCTGGGTACTCTGGGGTGCTTCGACTCGGCGCAACACCGAGCGTTCAAGGTGATCGATCGAATCGGATGCAGTAATACGTACCGGAAAACCCTCCGAGCCGCTGGGGGTTGCCCACCGGGCCATCTCGTCGTTGCGCATCCTGGACAATTCATTGTCAGCTTTTCATCTTCCGGGCTGAAAATCGCTATCCTTCTGATAACGTGGCCTGTAATTGGAAAACTTTAAGATCCGGTCTGCCTCGGCGCGAACGTGCCGCCGCTTGATAACTTAAACTTAAATAATCGGCTAACGACTACTCGTTTCAGTTTCGACGAGATTGCAGTCGCGATAGTTACACCGGCTTTTACCGCTCAATCTCGGTCCAAAAGGGATTTTAATTCCTCCCTGTCCCGTCATCCTTCCGCATGCATTCTTGGTGGAAGCAAATTCAATTATTTAACGTTTCAATAATGAGGGAAGCGCGGGCTTTAATTATTACGGGTTAATTTCTCTCCATTTGGAATGGCTCTCTATTGCGTGGACCCGATGAAATGAATCCGGAGCTTTAGGTGCGGCGGTAATATGCCCCGCGACATACGAACAGCTATCCAGGAAAGGGCTGATCTAGTCGAACGTTAATTCCTTCTTTCGATTCCTCTCACATCCCCTATAAATCTGCTCTCCGATAAAATACCCTTTTTTTCGTTCGTGAGCCACCATTTGCTCGACGTATCGATGAAGTCACGTAAAGGGGAGACGTCTCAGGGTTATAGAATTTCTATCTACGTTCGTGTGAGCACGCTTAAGCAACGGGGTTGAGGGAAATTAGGATGGAGCACATCTTTTTTAGAGGTACGATATAAAATTCTGGAAATCGACGGCAACATTAGTTCCAGACGTTACCCAATCCTTTCAGGAGTTTCGTACCGCACAAAAACCAGCAATGCACCGCACTGGTGGCTGAGTTTCGAGACGTTCCATTAAAACCGCTGTCTTCCATGATCCGCGGACGAGACAATACATATTGGAATTTCTCCCATCACAGTAATGACTACAGCCGGCTGGCTGATAATACTCATTTCGTTCCATCTTCCGTCTCCGAATACCAACGCGCTGCTACTTTCAGCAGCCAAAAATAGAGGAGGTCGGCCGATCGTTTCTCACAGTTTAGATTCGCGAAAAATGCCGATATAAGTATCTCTCAGTCCCCGTGCATCTTTAAACGAGTTTGCTCGTCTGCTTGTGATGGATAGTGACAACGGCAGAGGTATTCTTTGCCTCGATGCGATCGAATTATTCTCGGCTTGATACGAAGCATCGAGGTTGTTTACAAATGCATCTTTGTAGTTTTAGCGGAATTCATCGGAATTTATCGGAAAAGTTTCGTAGAATATAGAAATGCCCCTCGCACTCGATATCGCCACGGATTCCCGGCAGAAATTCTATCCATCTGAATTTTCGAGACGTTCAACACTGCAAAGCTTTTTCAATTTCTCAAACGTTCTCGCTTTAAGAGCAAGGTGTCAAGGTGCCCTCTTGAAATATCGCACAATAAGGTAACTCGAAATCTAAATAGTTACTTATCCCGGCGCGTTTACTCGCTAACGTCAGACGGACGACTGTTACGGCTCATTCCTCTCCGCGTGATAAGGCACATTCGCAATTTATGTTCTTCAGTTGTCTTGCCTCCGCCCTTTACGACAGCTGATAGAACTTTTTTCCACGAGCAGGGGAGTATGTTTTTTCCGATATCATTTGTTCGTGTCGGGCCGGTTCGCGTGACTAATCATTGTACGCCGAGGAGAACCAATTAATAAAGAAGACTGTTCCGAGTCCGAGGGAAGGAATTATAGGGCACCGTTGTTCGAATCGTCTTAGAAAGTATGACTAGAATATTTATGTCGATTGCCCCCGAAGCGGCAGGAAACGAAGCAACCTGTCGGCCGTTATTTTTATGGGTCCCCTTGCTCTTTCTCCGATGTCTCGCGGATAAATCCTCTTTTATAACGTCGGCCGCTTTTCCCAGATAAATGTTCAAGTGGGGTAATGAAATCAACTGCGCCGTTCGAGGCGTATATCTTGCGCATGCAAACGGAACGAGAACGGTCTCGAAATATCTCTCTCGTCTGCGGGACAGGGCATTCGTTTCCGCCGCGTCGCGCGAAAAGAGCCACACGTCTAATCCCGATCGATCCGTAAGGACAGAAAGATTGCTCTTTGCGCTCGATTTGTCGCGTAAAGGGGGAATAAAGGACCCGTCGGGCCAGGCTGTTTCGCCTTTTGCCTGTCGCCGAGATTATGCTTGAAATCTAAATCGGAGAGCCGCGAGAATGTGACTGTTATCCGCTACGGGATTTGATGGATTACAGCCGTAGGACCTTGACTGCCGACTGGCTAGATGGATGAAAGAGCGCGGAAGAGGTAAACTGGAGTAAAACAAGGGGGGGAAGGATGCAGAACAGAGGTAACAGAAAGCGGAGGTAAAGAAGCGAGCGGTTGATGATATCCAATTTGTCCGCACCTCCGAGGGCTCTTTGTGAGCAC
Organism: Andrena hattorfiana; assembly: GCA_944738655.2. Classification (NCBI taxonomy): domain Eukaryota; kingdom Metazoa; phylum Arthropoda; class Insecta; order Hymenoptera; family Andrenidae; genus Andrena; species Andrena hattorfiana. Next base: position 3,225,664 of record OX122894.2, read on the forward strand.
TGTTACCTATCGCTGGCGGAAATTCGTGCCAGTTCGTTGACTTTATCTGAAATCGATGCTCGAAACTCGAAGCAGGAAAAAGGAGCCGCTTCTTCGAGGCTCGTGCAAGGTTAACGAGCTGAACGACGGCTTGCTACACCGCGGATGGCCGTCTAGCTATCGGGATTGCGTGAAAATGCCAGGAAACTTGCTCGACCCTGGCAAATCCTTCGGGACTGAATCCTTACAGAGGAGGGGGCAGCTCCGCAACTTCGAAATCTCATAGAAATGTTTTACAGCAGGACAGGAATCTCTCGATCCTTTCCACATGGTTGCGCAAAACGCGCACGTGTGCACATAGTTACACACATGTGCATACACACGTGCAACCGAGCTTCTCCCAGCGGGAAGACCCCAACAGGTTAGAGAACTCGAAGCCCCCGTATAAAGAACACGAAACTACGCTCGAATTTGACCGAGCTGTCTCGTTTGTAAAAACGACGCTCGTGGGACGGTGAAGAAGTTGCAAGTTTCGAGGAGTTTTCGAACGTTTTACTAGCCGAGGCCAGCATACGTGTCTAATGAAAGGCGGAGGGGAGTGGGGGGCATTTTCTATCGAAGCTTTTAAGAGATTGTTCGGAACGCAGTCCAGCAGTGTCTATGTGGAACAAGGGACAGAGGATGGGGGGAGGGAGAGAGCGTGCAGAAAGCGAAGAGGAATGAACAGAAAGGGAGTAATGAGTCTTGGACTCAATTTCATGGCGCAGCTTGTGAAAGCCTGAGCACTTTCCGGCAGATTGATTTTCGATCATACTAAGGAGACAATGGCCCGTAAACGCGAGCGCGATATCCGGCACCCGAACGACGGCCAATCAAAACATCATCCGTTCGGCTGGTCAGAAATTAAAAGAGGGAAGAAACGTATCGAGACCGAAGGGACGGAAATAATTTAGGTGGAAAGGAACGCGAGTGTCGTTAACATCGGCGTATCGGGGTCGCGTGGCTGAAAAGAAGCTTAATTTCACAAAGAAGCGTATTTTTGCTCACGAGGAGACGGCATGGTATGACACTGCGCGCCGCGGCGTTTCGAGGCCACTCAAATTATGCGCTCGCCCGTCGTTACCCGGGAGAAGGGTTCGGCTTGGCGAGTCCCGAAACGCGGCCGAGACGGACTCGCGACAATGTACACGAGTGAAATTTGCCGGAGCAAAAGTTGGCGGTGATAAAAAAGAAAGGTGAAGGTTCGACACCGATATTCATTGGCTCGCGCTGGGACACGGAGTGACTTCTTGGTCGGAATAACGATTAATACAGGCCTGGGCATAATGCATTCGAGTTCCTCTTGTTTTCCGTCTTCGCTTTTTCTCCTTTCTCGGGCACGCTCCCTTTTGCCGCCGATTCCCGAGGGTCCTCTCTCATTAATTATTCATCGACTTCTTACCGACATCCGGCGGATAGAATGGCAAACATCTCTGGTCGTGTTCGCACGAAGCTCACGCCGATCTCGTTTCATGCTTTAGAGTTTAGATCGCGATTCGCGGACCCGCCGAGCCGTGGTCCTCGCCGCGGCGCGGTGGCCACACAGAAAACTACTACGGCCTTACCTATACGCGCGACATCGAGAGCCTTTATAGCTCTTTCACCTCCAGTTCCCACGCCAGTGGCCTCTAACTTCTCCGCGCCAAATCTTCCTAGACGAGACGGAATCGCGGCGGTTAATTAATTTATCGTCGAACTTGGCTAACGTTGTTTCATAGACATGCTCGCGTCAGGCGCGGTCTTCCTTACCGCGACGTTGTCGTTAAACACAGAGAGAGGGAGAGAGAAAGAGAGAGAGAGAGAGAGAGGGGGGAATTTCCCAGGCCGATCGATCGAGCACTGATCCAGGCGTAATATTTTCTTTCCAACAGTGAAATTAATTATAAGAAGCTGCATGTACGCTTACAGCAGCGCACATATCCGCCTCTTCTTATCCCAAGTTCACGCTTGGCACACGGTTTTGTGCACGGACCGGCCCCTGCGCTGCGCGCTGTTTCTTGTCGCAGTTTCTTGTTGTGTTAATTATGCAACTATACTCCCACCCCATCGTAAACACGCGCCGAATTCATGGCGAACTAAGCACAGAGCTGGTTTAATTGTCCCATGTTTTGACAATCTCAGGTCGGCAGCGCGCGTTTAGCTGTTCCACGCTGAGTCGGGCCAAGTTCCTACCACGAATGTCAAATCATCCCACCAGCTAAAATCCATCGCTACGATCCGCGTAAACCCGTGTAAATTCGCAGGCTGTCTTGCGAATATCACGCCTTCACACTTGAAAAGAAGTTGCTCTATCGCTTTCGCGTTTTCCACCCTCGCACCGCTTCCTACTTTCGTCCGCTGCCGCTCCCGTTATTAAAAAAAAAGGAGTCTAAACTAGGGCGTCGGAGCAGCGGTACGAGTCGAGCAGCATGTGGTCCATTTGCATAGCACTTTTCCGCGGCAGCGCGGCATTTCGTTGGAAATTTGTTTGTCACTTCGCGCGGCGCGCATTATCATGCACGGGTAGCGCGGGCCAGCGTCGATGGTGTCCTCGTGAGAAAACAGAGGAGAGCGGCAATCAATGGTCCAAGCAATATCGTGCGTATCGAGTTTGGCCGAGGAATTCATTGCGAGAAATAGCAGTTACGTCGTTATCGCGCGGCCGGCTGAAATCGTATCGTTGGACGGGCATCGAATAATGGAAATCTCATAAATGGGCTCGTCCCCCCGGCTAAACGTGTCAGTTGGCTGAGGATGCGAGTGCGCGCGGTGTACTGCATCGTTAGAGGCATCCAATTGTCAGCGGTTTCCAGTCCACCCTCCTGAATTTACCATTTCACGCATGGGTTCTTACGCGTTTGGCATCGCGTACACACCCGATATAATCGATGCTCGCGCACGTGCTGGGAGTTATTCGTGGGCAATATGCAAACTTTACTCACCGTGCATCTGGTAGAACGCCGTGATACCCACCCTGTCGGCTCCATTGAACGAGACTGGCCCCTGAAACGTATCGCATCAACGGAATCGTTAGCTGTTAGTGCACGGTTCAATTGCCGGAGAGGCGGGACAAAAGTTGTCGTTCCGCGGGCAATGAATTTCGTTTCCGCGAACGGTAGTTCATCTTTGGCAGTTGGCGTGTATTTTGTTAGACGCGCGGGTTAGACAGCGCAAGACCGATCATTATTACCTCCGTAAATGATTGATGGGAGTGTTTCTGGGGTGGCAACAGAGAGAGCTAGCCCGCCGACTATCCGGTTCTCTGTTTTCCTCGTGAACGCGCATTGTTGCTCGTAAATGAAGCAAATTAGGCACACGTGTGTACAAATATTGATTGGGCGAGCGACCTTTTGTTTTTCCTCTGTAGTATTCACTTCGGTGGATATTCTTGTTTTTATATCGTTTGATGTATGAATCTCCCCCTACTCACCGAGACTCCGATGAAACGCAGAAGCTTAAGCTGCTCCAATAGTCGCGACGCGATGTCCTTTCTCGTGTGCGTGTATTGCGCCACGCTCGTGTTCTCTCTATTCAAAAGGATCTCGGCCCTCTCGAGGGCAAGAGCCATGGCCCAGACGGCGTCGTACGTTTGTGCGGCGAATTTCGAATGCGTCACCCCTCTTTTTGCCAACTCCGAGGTGAACTTGCTGCTTGTCTACGCAGAAGACATTGTTATCGCGTTAAGGGTAGACAGTTTCATTTCGTCCGGTCGAAGCTCGGGTAATCCTTTTAAAATATGCGCAAGATTTCCTCGGCGCGTCCCAGCCAGTTACAGGTTTCGAGGCGAGGATTAAATAAAAAGAAGAAACGCAATCTCGGGTGTTCTTGGTTGCGCGCCGCGGACAAAGATTCCTCTTTGCTAGCTTATTTTCATTTTCACGGAGAGAGGGGGCGGGAAATGGGGGTGCGGAGGATAAATCTCTTTCGTCGGCGACGGTGTCACTATGCGTCGTGGAAATAAAATTGCCACAAAGGGTGACACTTTCGGCCCTCATTGCCGAGGAAATAGATACCACTTTTCCTCGAATAACGCCAACACTTTCCGCCCTTTGACCGAACGATTCCCTCTCGAGCAAAACGTACGTTTCGTTTTATCGGCCGCGCCGGCAACAACGTGCCTTTGACGGCACGCTAGTAGTTATTAACAAATTAAACGATTCAGATGGGTGAAACGAGGAGGCGGCCGGTCGAGCAGAGTTTATTCGACAGATTGGAAAACTGTTTCGATATCAATGGAACTTTGGGTACGGACTCTGAATGCGATATTGCGCGCTAAACGCGCGCGAAAGACCGTTTAGCATTGTTCCGATGTTCCGTGCTCGATTCGTGATTTCGATGGAAATTCTATCTCAAGCGTTTATCATATTTTTGGTTAAATCGATTATTGTAAGCGTTCGACGCAAGCGACAATAACAACTGGCGTATTATAAAAATCATTCGCGCGAATTTCGCCCAATGCAAAGAGATGTATCATTCCGTTCGAAGTAGAAATACCCGAGGCTGAAATTCAACTTTCCCCGGTGCTTCGTCTCTGAGAATATGCAAACGAGGTAGCGAACTTATGTATGTACGTTGCCGTGCACCCTCCTGTTTAGTTTCGATATCGCGGGAGCTCGCGCGACCGCGAATTTCTATTTTTCAACGTAGCTGCGTAAATATTCAGCATTCTCGAACATGGTCGGAATTATTCATGATGCCGCTTGAAGAAGTAAACTGTAAACCGTCTAGCAGTGCTCGCGAACATCCAAGGGGGAAGCCCGTTTTCCTAGGGGCAAAAGCGGAAAGTTCGCGGCGCGATTCACCATGGAAGCGTAAGCAATTTCAAGGAACGCTCGGCTCGAAGGTTTCATCGGTACCGGGTTCGTCCCTTCGCGAAACGTAATTAGCGACACGTGAGTCGGTCATTAGCTCGATTGCTGGGGCGTGGAAAGTTCGATGCGAGGAAGCTCCTGCCTATTATCACGCTCTCCTTCTACTGTGCCGTTTCCTCGGAGCCTTTAATGGACACAGGAGGTCTCAGCATCCCTAGCACCTGCCCCGCCGATAACGAAAACGCGACGCCTTTCTTCCTCGAGCGTTCTATTTTCCCCTAATCAGATCGGGTTTATTAGGTGCCCGATTACGCGACGATCGGGACATTGTTATGGAAAGAGGCTCTGCCTGAATGCCGTGCCGGTTAATTAACGTGGGATAAGGAAATATCGAAGGGCTTTGTCTTTGCTCCAACTCTTACCCTGGGTCGGGAGCATTAATCAGGCGCTGTGATGTCGCCACCTCGAACTTTTCTGAGGGATGGAATTTCTTTGCGGGACGGATGTAATTACTCCGGCACGCTTGCGTAATTACCCAGCTTAACGCGGCACGTGAAAACACGAGAATGCTTTCCGGACGAAAGTCTTACCGAGGAAAATAATGTCCGATTGGGACTACACTCACCAGGCCCGACGAGCTAATTTCATCTCCCAGTGCCGAGCCGTGACTCTTGACGATGATCAAGCCGTCCAGCGTTTGCGACAGCTGCGATGGCGTGCATTCCTCTGGTCCCGAGTGCCACCAATTGCTCGTCATCCCCGACAGGTCGATCGTATCACCTGGCAGTATCCACGCGTAGTCACCCCCGTGCATGCCCAGCTTCCAAGCCTGATTGGGGACAGAAAGCAGAAGGAACCCCTTGAAATGTGTGATTAACAGAAGGTAGGAGCTGGGGATATTTACGGGCGATGGCCGTTTCCCCTGGCTCTGGCCAAGCTCGGGAAAATAGATAAGGCAAGCTTTAGAATTGGCTCTCGCTGGTAAGCTTCGCGCCCTCTGTTCTCACTCTCTCCCTCTCTCTCGAATATATGGGTTACTCGGAATAAGTATTTTATCTCCCTGAGAAAGCAGACGGGTTCGTTACAGAACCATCTGTCGTATTTCTATAAAAATTTACCGGGAAATTAACGCGGTGACGGCCACATTCTCCAAGCGTCGCGATACCTCCTACGCCAAGGATCGATCGTCAAGTGCACTTGCCAGAAAGGACGAAAGTTAATGGGGTCGCACCCGTTTAATCCACGTCACAGTAAAAAAAAAAAATCACCGGCTATGCAACGCGCATGCAGAGAGCATAGCAGAAATGTTTACGGCGATCTCGTCGGAACGATGGACGTACCTACCGCGTAATGAGAAACGGACCACGGCCAGGAGGGCTGGGGGTTGCTCCCGGACCATCGGAGATATCCTTGTAAAATATGTTCCATCTTCTACGTTTCTCGCTAGCCCTTTGCCTACGTATTTCCCCCATATTGGCTTATTCTGTCGCTAGACAGCCCTTCCGATTGCGCGTCATATATCATGCGTTTCAACTGTCATTAGACCGTATTTCAGCGGCGTCGTTTGTCAGTCGCAGTGTCAAGAAGCGGATCGCTCTTGCGGTATCTTATCCCGCGGCGATCACGAATGACGTATCGCCCGTTCGACGCTGCACGGTTTTTACCCGCGCCTGGTAAAAACTTTTAGCGCCAACTACCATAATCAATTTCCCTGGCGCTTGGTAGCATAAAGCCCCTTACCCAGCCATCGATTCTCCTTCGATCCGAGAAAATGAACTCTCCCCGGCGCGGCTCGCGAAGCTATCCTCTCGGCCCCACTGTCGGCAAGTTTCGTAATTCTTTGGAAAAGTGGTCGTCGTCGCTCCGGACGCTAGGAAAAATCGTCCCGCTGCAGTTACATCTCATTGTCTTCTAGCGCCTCGCACGCGCGCCAAGTTAAAAAAAACTGGGTCACGTTTGAATGCAGCTTGTCTCGCGATCTCGCGTCTGTTGTCGTGCGAAGGCACGCGAAAGGCGAAAATGAGAAATGTGCCTGGAATACTGAACGCAATACTGTTTCCGCTAGGGAGAAAAGCGCGGGTAAAGTGCCGTTTCGCAGCGTCAAACGCGCGCCTCCCCGTAAATCAGGCCCCTCGTGTTTCTCCCGGTCGGAGTAGCTGGCACAGTAAAAGTAGTAATAAGGAGATATAGAGCGACGCGTGCCGCCGTCGATGCATCCTGACCATTGCTCTGAATTATTTACCAAGGAGCTTAATAATTCTTTCACTAATTCGTCTGCAATTAAAACGACCGACTGAACGGTTACCGATAGATTGAATTTGATTGAATCGCCCGGTAGAATATAGTACGCAGCCGGTGTAAACGATAGCCGCGAGTAGTTATGAGTTGTCGCGTGGGCGTTATGTGTATTTTCGGCTGATTTATAACAGAACTCGGCTCGATTTTCCCCGTTTCTTGCGCTGTTGTTCACGGCAAAGAAATGGGGAAACCTCGTCGCTGAATATCGGCGTAATAAACGGCAGATCCCGACCCGCGAATATTAAATATCGGGAAAGTAACGAGCAATGCAATCGCTCGAATGGGAAGGATATGGATATCGTCGATTTAATAGCAACGGACATCTACGATCGCGTTATTGCCTCCTGGCGATAGTTACTTTCCCCGCCGTGGCAATAATGCAGTCGGCCAGGATGCCGGATACGCGGCTCGCTGAAAAATCCTGCCGGAAAAGTGAAGTCACGCTGGCCGATTACCAGACTTTGCCATTCTTTCCGTAATAAGCTTTCGTATCCAGAGAGTTTACGAAAAAGAGCGCGGACGAAAAGTGGAAGATTTACATTTTCCGCCGCCGACTTTTTCCCAGGCTCTCGTTCGCGCCCTCGGGAACCAGGGCAGGGGGAATTCTTTGCGCGATATACCAAAGGGCAAGTGAAAAATTTCGCTGGGAGATTTTGAGCGAGAGATTTCGGGATGGCAATCAGGAAACGAACCGTGGGATCCGGGGGCATCAGTGTCAGGATTTAAAGGGCACCGAATCAAGGACGGACTGGTGTTATCCGTGGCAGCCTCGACGATAGGTCGCGAGCGCGCGAACACTCCGGCGCAAGTGTGTGCCACGCCACGAGCGCAATTTCATCCCGACGTATTTGTGGAAAAGCTCGCCTGTGGGAAACGGTTTGTGTACCGTGGCACCGATACAGGGAGGAAATTAGAAGCGCGAGACCGTGATGTTGATACGATTTCCACGTCACCGGCTGGCTTCGAGGAAGCCGCTCGTGCCCCAAGTTTTCCGTTTGGTGGCTAATTTTCGACGGCCGATCCAGTCCCTACTGACAACGGACAAATTAGTTGCAGGGTGTTCGACGAATGGCCTCGTTCGAAGTTTCCCGACGCAGCCGCTTCCCCCGCTGGACCGGAATTTAGAGACTGTCGCGTCGGCGGCGTGGCGGAAACAAATCGTGCGGAATCTCTCGTAATTATTTGCATCTGTTTGACAAGCTAATTTACATGGGCATCGATAAGCAGGCCGAATAGACAGGTGAGAACTTTTCGGATAAATGGGCTGGAGGCTAGCTTGATGCATCTGGAAAGTCTCGGTCTCGAAACGCAAAGCCAGCCAGAGGATAATGGTGAAGAAAGAGGGCGAGAGTGTGGCAAAGGGTGAGAGACGGGGAGGAATCGCGTCCTAGTTTTAACACAATGTTCATTATTCGCTTAGCAGAAACACAGGCCATGACCATGCGTTTGCATTTCATTGATTTTCGCTTGAGAGCCGAGGCGCGAATTAATTGATTGCAGGAAAGAATCGGGCTCTGTGTGCGTGCCCGTCGCGTGGGATTTCGTTGTCAGTGAAAATGGAAAATAATTTTCGCCGCGTGCTTAAATGTCACCGTGCTAACGACGGCGGGCGCGGTTCTCGCGGAAAGGGCAATTTTATGAGCGTCTGTAAAAATTCGTAATTGAGCTGCTGCCGGTGTACGGTGCAGAATGCTCGTAAACGTACGACACAACCGGCTGTGGACCTTTGAGCGTTTTATTTTCTCACAGTTTCAAGGCAACTGTAACGCAACGATGTAGGCACTGCATTACTGGAAAGAGAAGTGAGAAAGAAGAAAGGAGAATGGACAGAGGGGGAAGGTAAAAGAGAGAGAGAGAGAAACATCAGGGAAACTTTGACGAAACTTTGATGCAGCGACGGAGTTGAACGTACACCCCCATACGTGTTTTTTTTTTGTATACACGCGCGAAAATGATGTTGAGTAATAGAGCCTCGTTTATGTCACTCCAACTCTTCGACGCACACTTTGATCCAGTTGTGAAAACCGAGATAACGTAATGCGCGTTCAGGGAACGTTGTTGGAGTTTTTTGATTAACATTGATTAAAAGGTTAAAGTTCCGAATGGATTCCACGCGAAATTTACATAAAGCCGTCGCGTATAATGGATTCGCTGAACTTTATCTGCTTACACTTGGGCTCCCTCGGCGCATCTCGATGGCATCGGTGCTTGCGCGTGTTGTTTTACGGTAAAACAAATCGACGGTGAAAGCGGCCCTTTGTTCGCTGATTCCGCGAGTGCCAAACAATTTCGACGGAAGCGCGAAACAAGCAGGGGAAAAGAAAAATATCCGACTTTAGCTGTCATTATTTCCTCGTCGCGTCGTCGTCGGAGATTGTTTAACTCGCCGCACTTTGATCGTGTAACTTCGCGACCGCGCACAGAACATAGGTCGCGTCTGAGTTGGTACAAGTTTGTTTGACGGCTCACCTCGCAGAAAACGCGCGGCGCCAGTCGCGGTGAGAAACTTCCGATGATGATTCTGGTGTCCAGCTCCTGCAGGCAAATAAAATTACGCTTCGACGACGGCAAGCCCCGTCTTTCGCGCTGCCTTCCCGCTGTCGCATCTTGCATGCACGTTTATCACATTAGAGCCGGCGCGGCGTATAATTAGTTATGAACAGAGTGCCACGGCTAATCGAATCTTCTTTGCTCGACGTCACCCGACTCGCTCTAATGCACGATAAATTCTTTCTCGGGCATCTCCATCGTGAAGCATTCCTATCGTTCGATGTGATTTCGAAATGCAGTTTCGACGCGCAGTGCGGGCCGTTAGAGGGAGGCTTGCGGGAAAGCAAGCGCGACGATATTATCTTTGACGGTGGAGTTGCAGACGCGGAATCTCTTACGCGTGCTTCGTATTCTGAAAGGTATGCTCGCGGGGCACGTATGTAAATGTACCCAGGCGAGGAAAATTCTTAACGCGAGGAAGACGAAACCGCGCAACTACCGCGTAACTACATGCAGCCACCGCCACAAATCTCTCGTAAACTCGTGGGAAAAATTCAATGAAGCTTGAAGCTCGAGTCTAAGCGCGCCTTACTTTTAAAGTCTGCAGCTGTTCCTTGTAATCGTTCTCCGCGAACGTGATGGTTGCCGTGCACGTGATATTCGCTTGCTCCAGTTCCGTGACTAGATCGTTCACAGCCTGAAACAGAGACGCTGAAACGGACCTGCGAATGTCGTCGCGTTAAAGAAGATACGCGCGAAGCTTGGATATTACGTGCTCCATATGCGAACCGTTCGCGTCCCCGCGAAAAGTCACGCGCGATTCGGACGCGCGGCGTTTATCGGTAAGTGCGCGCAAAGCTTAGGAGCGCAACGTTCTAAATACCGTGCGTCTTTGATTAAATTACCGTGTCGGTTGCCGCTGCGGATTGATTGCTTACCAGAGAGTACATGTCACCGGTTTGAGAGAGGGCGGTGACAGTGTCCCAGCCGAAATGCTTGATGAGAGCTATCCTGGCGGAATTGTGACTCGAATCTGGCGCCACGGTCCGCAGGAAAAGTGGAAACTCGCTGGAATCCGAGAGTGCAGGCGCGGTGGATCCGAAGGAGACTTGAATCACGTTCCAGTAGGGCACGATCTTAGCCAAGCTTTCCGTAACCTCGGAGCAGGCGGTGCCCAGCAGGAGCGGTATCAGATCATTCTTCTTTGCCGAGTACAGAGCGTGGAAGAATCTATCAACCGCCACACCAGGATCGCACTGAAAACAATCGTCACGAAGCTTTAACACCGCGGCCACGATAAATCCAAGCTATGATAGGTGGTACAAGTAATTCAATCGCGGGATAAATTCTCTGTACTATCTCTCCGCAAACATTACCCATCTGGAAAGGTTATAAGGCGCAGTATACAACAAAGGGGCAAAAAGGAAAAAAGGGATTGTTACCGTTGGATTTACGCGTTCGTACGGAAGAGTAAGGTGAGAGAAGATGGGCCAGGGAGCCTTAACGAGCAATTATTCAACGCGAGCGGTGACTATGGCGAGCTGGAAAGCTCTCGTAAAGCTCAAGGGCTCGCCTTCTACCGTAGAATCCGACGGAATGTCAGGTGGAAGGAAAATGTAGACTTTTCAACTCGTCTTCGGCCAGAGTTTCAGATTCCCCCTCCCTTTTCTTACACTTTCATTCGATTTCGAGGCGACCCTATGCACCAGTGGAAAAATCGAAACTTCGATAATGACTTTTGTCGAGAAAATTGAATCGCTCCATCGTTTTTTTTTCAGCAAAAACGAATCTCCGCTCGTAAGTATCTTTTGTTTCGCTTCCAGCTACAACTCGCAATTTAATTTCATTCACGACGGTCCGTATTTGAATTTCACATCAGGTACATACCCCTCATTTTCACTGGCAAGTGCTTCGTTAGAAGAACGACGCACGCGTCTGCTCGTTCTGCGAACTCTACCCGCCATGCATATCCACAACCCTCCCTGCGATTTAGTGCTACGTATATATACGTACAACATAGGTAACGCATCGCGACGTTTAACACGATTACATTCGATCCAACTCGAGCTTCCTCAGCGTTTAGGTACGATGCACGTGTACGGGTGGAAGTGTGAATTCTGTTCAAGTTGCGTATAGGTGTTGTCGCAAAGAATGCGTCAAAGAAAGCGAGCAGAGATTAAAATTACACATTCCACGGCGTCGGGGCCGAACTTTTCGCCAGGAATTCACAAAGGAGTTCGAACGCCATGGCACAGATCGCCGGCTTTTCCCTCGGTTTAATATATGCCAGAAAACGCAGCGGTAAGTTCCGTAATGAAAGGGCACCCGGTGCGGAACGATGCGTTTAATGGGGAGCGAATTAAACGGTTCGTATTTTTCGCACGGAAGACGAACGTATTGATTCTCAGTTGGTATAATCTGTACGTTGGACATCGGTCTGTTTAGTTTTCCTCCCGCGACCAACGGGGGGCGTGACCAAAATTCCGTAGAACCTACGATCGGGGAGAGTTTGCAGAATCGCTTTTCCTACGCACGGTCGACGAATTGCGAATATTTTACAGAGATCCGAAGGGTGTGTGGATTATCGTAAAGGTAATCCCATCCGAGTTCCCACACTTGCGTGTTGTGAACAAGCTCGGGCGTAGCTTTCCCTTGAACCAGCCGCTGTACTTGAAAATGTATAAGCCAGCCAGCGAAGCCGATGGCACAGAAAATTACCCCGGATCCTGATATCCTCGCGCTAGAAGTTTGATTCGAACATCGATAAGAAACGAGCGAAAGCTCTCCGCACGAAAGCTCGCGGAGTCTGCTTATACCGTCTTACGCAGAGATAGGCGGTCGTGAATTCCAAGCGATCGCCGTTCTCTTATTTACGATACCGTGGTATGAAAAAAATGTAGGCGAGGGGCTTCGACCGGCCCTTTCTTTCGTACGAACGGATCACGCATTCACGACCCGTTGCTCGGACATAATGTTTCCATTCCGGAAGGAACAATCTATTTTATTGTCATGCCGGCAGGGGAATAAAATTTCATGGCACCGAAAATGGGACGGTGATGTATCGAGTGAAAGCAGCGGAGGAAAAAGTGGCGCGCGATTTGTTCCCGCGAAAACGGGAATTCCAAGACGAAGTTGTAAGTCGGTCGAATGAGAGCGTAAGCTCGCGGGATCTTGCGCGATGTAGGGCTTATTTAAAGGACACAGGCTGCTATCTGTTTCCTCCTGGCGACAGGTTGACACCAAATGGATCGGGTCGCTCGCGGAAACGAAGAAATACCAACAATATCGACGTCGAACTCCGCGGAAAGGTGACGCGGTTCAGTGCTTCTCAAAGCAGCGAGTCGTATTCGCAAAGAGAACTGGGATCGCACTTTCGCGAGAACTTTGCGATGCTAATCAGACACGCCGAAGTGTGCTACATTATCCTAACAAGCATCCTTGGATCAGCCAACAGCTTCCATTTACTGGTACTAAACGATTCCATGGAAGTTTCACGGGCTACCCGGCAAGACTCGCCGTCGGACCATAATCGGACGTAACTACTTACTGCGGACTCCACTCCGCTCGGCCGTAGCCAGTGATAGAGGACAATCGCGCGTGCCGTAAAGTGTCGAGTCGTTAGAAAGTTTGGGAAACGCTGAAGCACTGCATTCTCCGTAAACTATCATTACCTCGCCCACGGTGAGCAGAGTGCCGATGCACTGAGAAATGGAGATAGATTCGCGAGTTGCTGCGCGGGAGAAGGGAGGAAAAGCGAAAGAGCTAGCAGGCATGGGCAACGAGGCGCAGTCGAAAAAATCAGTTTTATACGCGCCGAACTAATCCGAAAGTTATCTCGCGTATGAAGTAAAAATAATACGCCTGGCTCGCTTCGACTTCCCTGCCGCGGTGATATATCAATTTGTAGAAAATTAAGGTCGACGACTGCTCACGGCCACGATTTCCACCGAGAATAAAAGGAGTTTTATGTACTCGGGCAGTTGGACCGATCCGTCCACTGTGGGCGTTTCTCTATATTGAATTCTTGGAAATTTTATACCGCGGTGAATAGAGATTTATGACGCAACGTGTATTCGCTGTATAAGTTTTGACAGCGCAATCTTGAATGCACTAACGGTAAGCTCGTGCCTAGGGTTAACGTTTCTGCGCGATAAGGCGCAACTTTGTTCTACCGCGGGACTATAACGCAGGGTGGCACAACTTCGTGTACACCGTCGGGATTGTCGCTGTAAGTTCTGATAGCGCGATACGCCCATAGTTTTTAGCACCTGAACTCCCTGCCACTGTTTAAAGTTCCCGAGACGGCCACGAGACATTGGGTGTATTAACATTCCGGCGGGTTATCTCAGCCGAAAAATTCATAACTCTCTTAGCAAATGTCGAATCTCGACATTTCATCGAGACGCGGAGTCGTTGGCATTTAGTCGGTGGACAGGTCGCACCGCGGAACAAATTCGCAAGTCTCGTGTGGATTCCTCGCCAAGAATTTAATGCTTTCGCGTGACGCGAAAACGATGTCGAAACCATGTGTAATGTTCCATTAAATCTTTGCTCGCGTAGGTGTACCGTGGTTACCCGCGACTACTTTCAAACGGGAGACTTGTTTTTCATTTTCTAAAGGATTACCATAGCGCCGCATTTCATCAACAGTTCGCTCCCCTACGGGAAGTCGTATATCTTCTGCTCTATTTTTTCCAGCGATCCCAAAGTCTATTTCCAGGGACTCTTATCTCTGTGCATCCCGAGCATACTTTCCAATACATTCCGAACCAATGTAGGCTGTAGCTCGATTTCTCAACGCACGCCCGTTTTCATCTCTCTGATAACCCTATAACTCCATTTATTTGATCGTATAACTCGTCACGCCCGAGTGTCTCGTTTTTCGATTGTCGTTTAAAAATCGCTTTCGATGCAGTTTCATTCAAATCGTCGCGTCGCGAGCCGTGTATTATCAGATCGAACCAATAGAGATGGCTGATTGCGCGGCGAATTTTTATCGATATCTGCGCGCGTCCCGCATTTGATTCCGCTGGTCGGTTAACTAACCGTGACGAGCCAATTACCGCGTACATGGTTAATCATCGTGTATTCATATAATTGTCGGATCGCTCGCGTCCGTTGCGTGCTATTATTCTCCTTCGAAAAATTGATCGATTAATCGACCGTTTAATGTTCGTCAATCATTTGCCAATATATCCTGAGAATATGTGTTCGAAGGTATTCCCTTTGCGACCGCGTCGCTATCTATCACCGTCGTGGAACGGCCTTAGAATCGAGGGGATCCTCGGATGAGAGTGTGTCGTGATTTTTGCAATAGATTCGATAAAAAATAGCGGCCGGAAAGATGATGAAACCCTAGGACGACAGATACATATGGCCAGCGAACTTTTCAGAGGCTGACCTACCTCTGGATGCCCTATACCCGCTTATTCCTATTTCCGTAGTTGTTTTTCATCTCCTTTCCTCCGCTTCTTCCTCGCGTAACCTCTTGTAAAGATGCTGATAACACGTAATATCGTGGTCGTTCGTCAACTGCCACGGTTGGTCCGGAAACCACCGTAGGTACCTTTTCTTCTTCCTTTTTGTTCGCGCTCGTCAAGGCTGGAGAATTCAAGAGTCGAGATGGCAGCGTGGACGGAGGAGTGCTTTACGCATGGACACCCTTTTCCAGGATGCTCTCGATTAAACGGTGTGAAAAGTTTCTTGGCAATAATTGGAAATCGAAGGACATCGCGTCGGAAAGTGGCGTGCCGCTAATTCAATCCGATTCTCCCATTTCCGCTCTACTTCAGCTGACATGGATGATTGACATGGAGAGGGACGAAGTCGCGCAGGTATAAAATTGTGACTGCAATATCAAAGAACCACTCATTTTTTATTTATCCTTCTCTTCGTCGATTCGCTTTGCAAAAACGAGACGCGACCGTTCGCAATAAGCAACGAACGAGTAACAAATCCAGATGGGAAAATAGCAGATCCGAAATCATGTCGACGGCACACGATTTATTATTTGACGAGTGCCTGTCAGACCCTTGACTCTCCTCTTCCACTTCAGCGTATATGGAAGGAGATTCCTCGAAGTCAGCCCGAAGGCTTCCCCCTGCCTTTATCGCTTCGAGTTACACTATATACCAGCATCCGATCTTTCAAAGTTGAACCCGACTTTCATCTACGTCCTACGTATTGCAATGCACACCCTTTTGGAGACTGAGGGCGAAAGGAGCAAAGCGTGAAACGAAAATACGTATTTCACCGGGCCACTCTTTGCGCCGACGGAGAAGGAATAATCTGTCTCGGCGGCAAAAGTTCGGGGGACCGAGGCATTTCGTTTAGATGAAGCTTAAGCCTGTCTCGGATGGTTTATGGAAATTCGATATCGGAGGATTTTTAAATAAACTTCAGGGAGGAGGAATTTTCATCTTTCCCGTATCTCGTAAATGGAATGATCCCATCGACTCGAAATTGGTTCAGCAGCACCTGGTGCAAATTAAAAAGGAGGAACCAGGAGTGGAAGCGATAAGGGGAGAAATACAGAGAGCGACCCCAAAGTCGCATTGTCCCCTGTAATCGTCGAGGATTTCTCGAATCAAGAGGTGGATACCTACCTCTATGATTCGGAAACAGTTTTTGCTCCGGATCTCTGTGATCGTAAGTCGACTGATTGGACCCCCTTCGGGCCGCGTAATCGATCGGGAATCGTCACCGTTTTGACCACGTTTCCACCTCGAAGCAGCGTGCAAGACCGACCTTTAATATTAACAAGGTGGCTGTCTAAGTAGTTTCTTGAGATTTGCAAGAAGCTGGCAGCTAGACGACACAGATTTATTCAACTTAGGAGGTCGATGGATATTTGCCACTAACCACGGTAATAGCCCATAAAGATTATTGGAGGTGTAATTGTCGAAGTTATGGCGAGAAAGTTACGTATCTTACAGAAACGGTGATTATCTCGTAAATTTGTCACTTTATATGCCGTACAAGTCACGGGGACAGGGCACGAAAGCTTCGTTGAAGGAAAGTACCGAGGGGTTTTAAGGGTTTGCCGTAATGAGAGGTTCACCTCGATTTCGCCGGTGAACAAGAGCGCGCGGTGGTTGGTGGCAATTAATCAAAGTTTCTTGTTTCCCCCCTTAGAAATGGCACGTCAAATGTAACCTGTCCATTCAGGGCTTTGCCTCGCGACTGGAATACCGATTATGAGAATGCCCAATTTCCTCCGGGGTATATTGGAAGCGACAGCTTTTACGATCGAATTACTTTCAATGCGATGCGCGTGATCGGCATTGCAGGAAGAATCGGGTCAACATAATTAGCCTCGTATCTTTATTTCCGCCAACTTGAAGGAGCAAACTAATGTACAAAGTGGAGAATATCGGGTGGCAGTATGTGCGAGCGGAGTGCCTCGATCAGTCCGCGATCAGTATGCTATGCACGTTCCATGACATCGCATTGAAAACTTTGGCGCGAGCGATGTGTCGAGGGAAAAACAATCGCGATAGCCGAGCAAAGCGTATTTCACAAAAGGCAGTCTTATCTTTCGGTACGCCTGCTGGTATAAACCATGGTATACAGTTTTTATTCAAGCGCAGTTAAACTTTCATGCGCACCAGACTGCACTGATGCCTTTTGAAGTCGCTTCTCGAGGCTCTTCTAAATTATGATTATTGTTGACAGCTTCGAGAGGGTAGATACAGGTTTTTTTAAACTTTCCGCACTCTTTACTCCTTTTTCCTGCATTTCCAATTTAATTCGGAATCACTAATGGGGACGGGCTTTTCAATGTAACCCACTTTAATCTTTACATCCACCGAACGAATTTCTTTCCTTTTTCGTTTTGACATTTCGTCGAGTAAGAGGAAATGATATTTCAGGAAATACGAGGCACCATGGCAAACTAGGGTTCGCCAAGTGTATAATAGAATTAAACACGAAAGCCCATTCGTTAATTGCGTCTGGTCAGTTCGTACCACTTGCGCGAGCTTCCTCCCTTGGACAATTCTTATTGATTTACCTGCATGGCGACAGCTGAAATCATCACATTCGATTAGCAAGTTAGGAGATACTGGGCGAGAGAGAAGAAACGCGTGGGTCTGAAGAAGGCGGGTTTCAGAATTGCGAAGCAAAGTTCCAGGGAATATTTATCGCTTAATTTACCACTTAATCTGTCAACGAAGTCGCGCGAATTCCGCATACATATTTAGTCGACGGTGCCCAATTAGCACGAAATCCAGAATGAGCCGGCGGGCGTTTCCCATTTGCATGGCGTTTGCCATTTCCCTTTGCAAAGCATCAAAGTTAGCCGCCGCAAGAGTAAGATTCTATTTCACCTGGAGTCACATTCGAAACCGAAGCGAAATCTCATTTCCAGCTGTACAAGGAAAGCATTTTAACCAGAGGCAACAGCCCTCTATTCGCTTTGTCAGCGAGGCTACTTAAAGTCACGAGCGTGGATTGAAAAAAAAGGAGGGGCAGAGTATGACACCCCGTTATCGCATCCCGAGCTAAGCAAATGCTCCTGCAACGTAAACAAATTAACGGTGAATATTCAGAGATCGAGAAGGGATCGGTCCCGTCGATAAGCGCTGCACGCGTGGGACGAACAGCGACGGGAAAGGGAGGAGAGTAGGGCAGCCCAGGAACGGTTCATCGAGAAAACCCCTATTTTTCCAAGTTTTCGCTGAAGGCGAACGCCTTTCGAGAACTTTGTCAGCGTGGGATTGGTTAAATTACGAATGGCCTACGGCCGTTCCTCGTTCTGAATCCCATTTTCAGCCAGGCACTCGTGCTCGTACGTAACACGCGCAACCAGACACACGGACACGCGCGCAGACACACGCAGCGTACGTAGGTACGGTGAAACGGCCCCACGCACTCTCGCGAATTCAGCAAAGACACATAAAAGCCACGTGACGCTCCGGGCTGGTATTTAATGAGACTCTGTCAGAGGAAAAGGGAGCGACCACGAAGTTCCAAATTGGGAAACGATCGCTTCGATGCCTCGTCCTATCTGGGTCTGTGAAAGGATTCTTAATCTCCTGACAGTATTTGACACGAATCTCTGGGACGAACACATTATTTACGTACTTCGGAGAGCACTATGTAGATCTACCCCCAGTTAGTCGAGTTTTCGGAGTTACTTATCACGTATGGAACAGTGAATTTCTCTACTTGTTGAATTAACACTTCCTCCCTCGTCTCTCCAACGACTTTTCCCAAGATATTAGCCTGAGAAGGGCCGCGACGATCATTAATTCTGCGGTGGAAAGTGCGCGTGGCATTCTTACGTTATCCGAACGGGGATCGTCTATTTTCAAACAGCCCTGTACGTCATTCGTCCTTTCTCCGTGGATGGAATGGAGGGTGATAACCGATTCGTATTCGATTGGCATCTATCCGTGACCGCAGGCCATTGGAGAAGATTAATTCGCGCGAGTTAAAGGGTTAGCCACCTCCTACTTGTTGAGTTAATTCTTCTGTGCGTGTTCTCTTTTCTGGCCGCTCGCCCACAAAGCAACCCCCTGCATAATACATGCGCTAGGATACACTCCTCCCAAGAGAAAGCTACATGTATATGCTGGCGCGTTTTAACGCAAGCTTAAGTACAACCGTGTTAACCATTACCCCCCACGTTTTAATATTTGTTCTCTACATTTTGCTGCTCTGCTCCTTCGCGAAGGAACGGGCCGCAGCTGTGGGCGATGTTGATTCAAGCGGAGTATGCCAGGGAAACGGAAATTAACGTGAGAGGCAACAGTTTTTTCAGACACAAAGACTAATGCAGCCGCACGGTGAGCAAGGCTCGAGGGCGCGTTGTTCCGATCAAACAAAGACGCGCGATTTAATTGCGCTCGGCGGAGTCACATTTTTCGAGAGGGAGACCAACGACCCTCGCGTTACACGGTTATCGACAACGCGTTGATGTGGAAACGAGGAGTGGCAGTTGACATAAACTAGGGGGAGGGAAAAAAGCAAAACTTGACCGTAGAAAACACAGGTTGACAGTGGTCGCCGGTGGACCAGGTGGAAGAGAAATAGGTAACAAAAATCCGCGAATGCGAGATCGAGACAATTTGCTCCGATACATCGTGATTCTGTAACTCTAATGAAATTTAATATTTATTCCTCGTTAGCGGCCGAAACGATTGTTTGAAAAATCAATGTTTCCCCGAGAGACGACAGGAACAAGCTGGGAATGCAATTTTAAGCGGTCGTAATTTGCGGTTTCGTGCAAACCTAATTTAGAAGTGAAATTTTGTCCCACATAACTCGCCAGCTTCGGTGAAACTTCCCGAAAATATTCCGCCGCGAGAAAATCTGCGGGTTCGACGGAAATACGAGCGTGTTGGACTGCAGAAGCGTGGGAACATATGCTGGCGTACGTACGTTATGTGCATAATGTTGGAGTCTTGCAACACCGAGGGAGTCGAAGCCTGTATTCTCCCGGCGATTCGTCCCATTTATAAATAACAAATATGTCTGAGATAAACATTTCGCTGAGTCTTCCTCCCTTCGATTTTGTACGCTTTTCTGTCGCCTTATACGAGCTTGAAAGAAAGCTTGAAGAAAAGTCAAAGGGCAAGCGGAACAGAGTTAGTTGGACTGTCAGAAGGTACGTTCAAGCTGTTTCGTGGTAATGTACTTGGAACGGAGTTGCGGTTACCGCCGAAAGTCTAATCACACCATATCCGAGAACACACATTTCGTGTAAAACGAAGGGCTCGCGCGAACCTGAGGATCTGAGTTGCACTATTCGGTAACCGTAAGTTCCCCTTCCTCAAACTATGGAACGGTGTACGTAACTCTTTGCAAGGAATACCTAATTACTAAAATACTATCATCGATGAACAGCTTCTTTGCGAGATCTCCCGATAAGTCGGAGTTAGAGGTAACGATTTCATTGTCTTACCTTGGTGTCGTTGTAAATGAGGCGCAGTCTGAATTTAGACAAGACGTTCATTTCGTTGACACGCTCGACAGCTAACCTGGCCGCTTGCAGTTCGCTGGGCCCTTCGGGCCTGGGTTCTAAGTTGTGCGTCATCTCGAACAGACCCAAGATAGTTACGTTTATCTTCTCCATAGGCTTCACGGTTGGCACTGTAACACCGTTTGATTCCACCTGCTCGACCCGCGATATTTCCGAAAGCATTTCACTGGCACTGGTCGTCGCCGACGTGGGATAGGACGCGGTGATCGCGGACGCTGGCTTCTCCTCCGGAGAGAGCTTTCCACCAGCTATGTTCGAGGAGTGTCGACCAGAGGACGCACCCGGTAACCAGAGCTCGTCCTTGGTATCGTTAGCCCTCTCGTTCGCCTCGAACACTTCCTGCCTCCGCTCCTCTTCCGTATTCTCGTCGACTTTTCGATGCCTGTGCAGCACGTCCTTGCCAGCGCTCTTCGGGAGATCCGGCGACAGCGTGGTCGAGTACGCCACGCCAGTGGTCTCTGTAACGTCCATTTTCGGCGGGCCAAAGTGCCTCCTGTCGAACTTTTCGATCTGAGGGGCCGCGGGTGGCCTGTACGTGACTTTTATGGGGAATTTCTGAGAGCCTTCGAAGCCCGTGAAAGGCTCTTCATTGCTCTCGTTCGAGGCCGCTGACAGATTGCCATTTACTTCCGTCGAGTGATCTGGATTCTCAGTCTCATTGTTCCCTGTCGCTTTAGGATTATCCTGGACTCGGTCGGACCTATTCCTCCTGACGGATCTTGCGTCGCCGCTCGTCGCAGGCGCCTCGCGGCATCCTTCGCAATCGGAAAGCGATTCTTCTAGCTCGAAGAAATTCAGGACGGTCTTCTTGTGTAATTTGCGCTTCCATCCGAAATTCCTCTTCGCCCTAGGACCGATATGTCTCTTAAGGGAGTAACCGTTAGCAACGTCGAGCGAAATCGCATCGATCTTCCCTTTTAAATCCTTCTCCCGGCGAAACTTTCGCTTTCCGTGTCGTCTCCGAACCTCCCCGTGGTAGTTGCTTGCGAATTCGTCGAGGAAATACGCGCGATCATCGATCGATGTAGCGTATTCCTTTGCAACGCGGTTAACCCGCTTCCACGGATTCGTTCCCTCTCGCGATGCTCGATCGTCGTCGTCGTCGTTGTTGATTTGAATGCTGTCAAGCCCCTCTGACGAGCCGGGGATCCCGTCCTCGTTTAAATCGCGTTGTATCCACTCCGGAGAATCGTCGGGATCCCTCGGGGAATATTTCCTTTCAGCGGTGGCGGCGTGGCGAGGAAACGTTGCGAGGTCATGGCTCTGGGGCCCCGTCTTTTCGCTGCACGGCAGGACGCTGTGGACAGAGACGAGGCCGAGGAGAAGAAGGATCAGGTTGCGAGGAAGATGAAAGGTCTCGGAGGATGAGAATGGCAGGAGGCGACGAGAGAAATCGCGGCGCGTGCCGACGCGCGTCATAATCAGTCGCCGTCGCTGTTCCGACGACTCAAGGCGTCCTGCCGGCTGCTCCTCATCTGCAAAAAGAGTGGACAGGTCCATCAAGGGAAAGTCTACGTGATATCTGGAATAGCTCGAGCAGCGGGGCACGGAAATCAGCGAGAATAATGTGGACAAGGTGGGGTTTCGTGTACAGCGGAGAGCCCGTAGTGACGGCGAGCGGCGTTAAACCGTTTCTCGAATAACATTAACGATTTACGGTGGACAGGGCCTGTCCATTAACCGAGACTTTTTCCCTATAAATATTACTTACAATTAGCCAAAGTGCGGACCCGCGTAAGCCGGGTAACGGGCAATTACCGCCGCGAGTACAATAACACATTCCCCCGGCTAGCCAGTTCTTTTAACCGAATTTATCATAGAACCAAACGCGTGGCATTTCAGCGCACTCTCTTTTATTACGATTAGCGAATGCCGTCAGATTTGTCCGCGACAGGGAGGCTGCCGAGCATCTGCCAGGCCGTTGCGGCACAACAAATGCGCTTTCAGCGAGGCGTATCGAGACTAGCTCTCCCTCTCTCTGTCTCCCCGTTTCGTAGATAGAAAATCCGAGCGAGCGCGCAATCTGCTTAATGTAACGTCGTAGAAACGAGAACGCGCACGAGGTATGTTAATGAGTACCCTCCGGTACCGTTTTATTGTGGCGTTAGTAGAACTCCTGACCTTGCTCGAACGAGCTAAGTACGCGTAAACGATGATAGCGATTAAACAATCCGATTTAGTTTATTCGCCTCCCTTCGTAGCGTTACGCAACGATGCACTCGCGAGCGAGATAGACGGAGCAGGCTGTCCTCCTGCCTGCCTCCTCTCGCCGACAAAGATCCTCCCGCTCTCCCGGCGTTTTAACGTAATTGACTTTCTAACGACTAACGCGTACGTTTGTACGCAGTTTGACGATCAACCGCCTCGTTAAAGAACCACACCTGGCAGGCCTATCGCCCGGTGTCTCGTGTGTACACCCTTTGTTATGCATGGAACTGTGAATCGAATTCTGACCTGTTACGCACGGATGCAGTGTTTGCACGGTAAAGTTCATATAACCGTGCGCGTGCTACGATCGCGAAGCTTCTCTCTTTATTTTAAAAATAATCCATCTGCACCGCGGAAGGTGCCTATTACGCGAAGATGATCGCAGTGAATTTCCGCCTCCGTTTTATTAATTCCGCCCACCGTCTTATTTCAAGCTCGAGTCGAATCGGCGAGAGGGTGGAGCCGCTCGGCAATCCGAGCAGAACCAGTCACACTTTCGATGGGCGTTCGGTTGACAGAGGGGTAGAAGCTTCGAACTCTCGTGTAAGGGTGGACCTCTCGACCCCCTGACCTACCACACCAAGTAAACTCCGCTTTTCTCTATATGCTACGTATGTACCGCGTGAGATACACCACGGAAGAAAGGGGACAGAGACTAATAGCGCATCATGCCGAGGGAGTCTGAACACGTACAGGGCGAGGGCGAGTAGCGCATGCATTCGTAATATTTCGTGGGCTATTATCATCAGCAGCAGGATATTAACGTCGGAGGAGGAACGGTTTTGTTGCGACCTGGTCATGGTCCCCTGTTTTATTTAGAAATATAGAATCGACGATTTGGAAAATCGCTGGCGATTCTACATATTGCCTGGTCGAAGTTGGAATCACAAACTCGGAAACCTTTTTCTTCTACGATCCAGATTCGGAACCGATCGAGAGAACGATGTCTACAGAAGTGGATCAGATACTGTGCCCGTTTTCCTTCGAATTTGAATGGGGAAATAAGTTTCTGGCGGAAAATCTGTGTTGCTGATGGATCACGCGGAGCGTACGATTGCTTCGGCGCATCTGGAAAGAAAATATTCCTTCTCCCGGGAGTATTGAAACAAGGATTACTACTTTCCGATTCGTGCATTTCATATGTGTGCCAGATATTCGTTTAGAACGCCTCGCGACTCGAAAGTCCGTGAAAATAATTGTCCCCGGCGCGTCGCGCATTTAGAGCACGTTTAGCCTGCCCTTGTTGCTGAATCTAGGAGAGACAACATCCCTTTTTACCGCGAATGGTCTCGAGGATTTTTCCCTACCGTAACTGCAAATTGCATTGTCATCTGGCAAACGACGCTTAAGAGGGAAGCGTCCAAGGAACATACCCCCGTGCAGTTCGCGCCTCGAAACACGCGGGGCAATATTTAAAATTGTAATTTGATCGCCGTCGTTGAGGATGAAGATATCAACCTAAGCCGCTAATAAAATCGGTCTATTTCATTTTTAAATTTTGTCCCCTTTTCTTCCTTCCATACACGGAGTGGAGCTTTCGAACACGCGGCCGTGGGCAACGCGTTTTGAATAATGGGAATCAGCGAGTCTCTCGGGAAGGGAGAAATAAGGGAATCAAGTAGACAGAGGAGAGGCATCCGAACAAGAAAGCAATTTTCTCGGGGAGTTCATTAAGCTTCCGCGATTTTTGCCAAAGTTTCCTCCTGATTACGTTTCTTTTCCGCCAAACGACTGCTAGGAACTTCGGTTCGCCGTATTCAAAAGTCCCAGTAGAAATTCGTTAGGGAAAGTCGGTTCTTCGCGAGCGCCCTGCAACCGCGCGTAAATTATTGTCATATTCTCCGAGCCCTTTGACCAGCCGATTGCGGATTTACGCGGCGCCCGCGGTGTTTAACAAAACAGGGCCGTAATCGAAGCAGGAAATTTCACTTTTGCCGAGGAACATCCGTCGAGCGCAGTGAACGTACTTTCTAAGCTAGTCAAGATCGCTTTTCGCGAGAGCGATCTTCAGCCCTACCGAAGTAACAGCTTGCCTCAAGACTGATTACGCGTTCGCGAGTTCCCACGGACGATTACAAAGTTCGGGGATAAATTTCGACGGGGGATGTCGAGACGGTTTTCATCGATCGTTTCTATTTAATAAAACGACGAGGACCGCAGCGTCGATCTGTTGATTATCTATCGGCGAAAACAAGGGTGGGAATTAAATTCGTGTTGGCAACGGCGAACGATAATGCATACGGTCGCTAAATGAACACGACGGGTCCAAATGAATTTCGTAACGATCGCTCTGCGCCCTCAAGCGGACCGATCTACATACGTAGGTATGTACCGCTGCCGGTCTGCGGCGAGGGCGATTGGGAGCATTGCGAGTCGCGAGTCGCGTCTAACTTCATCGATTGCATTTATTAGAATTAATGGGGGACACGGAGGGTCGCCGCGGCCTTAAAAGCTCCGTTTCGCTGAGCTTGCCGCTTGGACCGTTCGTTTGTTTACCGGCCTTTCGCGTGCATTTCCATAATCGTTTTATCGTTATTAGATCGCCGTTAAAACGAGAACGAAGGAGCCCTGAAATACTTTGCCAGCAGCGGCAGGCTGAAGAATCTTCGGGGAGAATCTTTGCTAAATGAAAATTGACAGTTTGACGTGGCCGTGAAGACGACCGTGCCGCTCGGCAGCAGTATAAAAGCGAGAATAAAAGAAAGAAGGATTGGCGTTAGAAGTGGGGCTCAACCAAAGATTATCAGGGCCGGGAAAAGTGCTTCAAATCTGCGCGCGCGTTATCAGAGGCTTCGTGACCTTTATAAATACTCCTTTGTACAAGTTACGCGGCATCGGGCTGTAAACTTGGGATATTTTCTTAGAAAGGTAACCGAGACAATGCGTGACGTAAATGGAGGAACTTTGGTTGCCCTTCCAATGAATGGTCTGGTACTTTTGGAAGCTGCTATTAAGCTGTCACATTTTTTGTTAACCCGAAGCTATTTTCCTCCGTTTAAAAACAAAATTTAATATCACGGATCAGATTCAGCTTCTATGCCATAATCGTGACATCAGCTACGGGCTTCCGATACGCGTGAATATGAGTTTCGGAAAGTTTGAGCGATACTTTTCAGCGACGTGCTCCGCTATTGATGGCTGATAAAAAGGAATGTGTATAAGAGCGCACGAATTACCGTAAAATCGTGTAATATTGCCTCAGATGCCGCATTTTTCTTGTGTACAGCTTCGAAACGATTCAACGCTGGCGAATCTCTCCGAGTATCTTCTTAGACAACGTTTCCCCCGCGAGTCTTCAGACGCTGGTATCAATTTACTTGAGTTTTCACGACTTCCCTTCGATCTATGCGTCAGCTTTTTAAACGATAATTGCGAGAAGTCTATGTGGACGCTCGCGTTGTTTGCCTTCTTTCCATCAAGTTTTTTGCTCGGACTGTGGTCCCACAACCGATCCGCGTCTCAACATTTCTTAGAATCTCCCTAGAAAATATTTGTACTTTTTCCGAACGATCAACGAGCCTCCATCACTCAAGCATCTCAATTAGTTTCTCTCCTCGGCCCTGTTTGCTGTCGTCGTTGCGTTTTTATATCCCACCACCTTGGTGTACGTTCCAAGCGTTCTCTGCGCGTTTCTCGCGTGCCCGTTAGCGTTGCACGATTAATGGACGATGCATCATGTTTGCGCTTCGGTGGCTTTAACTGTTAATAACATTATCCGGCTGGTTCCAGCGATACCGCTACCGTTCTTCCGCATTATTTATTCGCAATCCATTATGTTTGTACCGTGACGTAGCCAGCAGCTGTAAAAGCTCTGCTGTCAGAGCCAAGCAATAGGTGTACGCGTTACGTATGTGCTGTGACGAATGAACAACCAGTTGCAAACGTTAGCGGAGCGGCCCCATATACTTTCGCCGCACTGTTGCTCGTAGCTGTTCGCGTTCCGTGTCTTCTTTGAATTTCTCGAAACGGCCAGGTCACAGAAAATAAAGGGGGAGAATAGAGCGTGCGACAGTCTTCTTTTTATGGAGAAATTTGAGGTGTCTGTGGTGGCAGTCGACGTAGAAGGTGTTGCGTCGGTGCAACCGCGTCGCGTGCTGGCGGTCCGCGCACTGTCCGCACCGTGGGTTTCTGCGAGCCTCGTCTTCTACAGGAGTTCTCGCGACAAGCTGTCCGGGTAATGCGCAGACGCTCGTTGCTCTTGCATTTTCCCTCGACCGGAGGCCTTCCACCGACTCCGTTCACCAAACTACGATCTGTCCTTTGATTCTTGCCTAATATTCGCGCGATCCGACCGTCCCGATAAAATGTTCCCACTTTTATCCTGCGAAGGGACGATTGCCACGGCAGGACGAAAGTTTTAACAAAGCCCCGATGGAAGCGTGCACGGCTTATCGGCGTTGAAAGATCGCAGCGATGTAAATGGAAAGGAAGCGGGGTCAGAAGAAGTGTCGAAGCGTTCTTGGCAAACTGGATTTTTTGCTCCCTTCTACTGAACGCTTTCTAACTTCCATGCTACTTACAGTTAGGGGAGGAAAGTCGCTCTAGAGCACTCCCAGGGAATACTTGGATTGCCACGGTCTCTGGTCACCTTGAAAGCTTCTTCTTTCGTAATCTTATAACGGGCAAGTTGGATTCAGCTTTGCTCGCTCGCCCCGCGCAAAACTGATCTACGAATAGGTTCGCCGGGTTTCAAAGGGCCGGGTCTCGCTAATAAATCGGATAGCGGTTTACGAGTGAATTCGCGGTCCCCGTTCCAAAGGGCAGTCTTTCCTTTGCACGCGAGACCGCGGTCTTCTTCGTTAACGAGTCCGTGCGAGAACCGCTACGCGCAAACTGACGCGGACGGGGAACTGTTGGAAGTATCTGTTCGATGGTGTTTTTAGTTATTGCGTCGATGTGTATTTATATGTAAATGAACGAGCGCGTCAGTGGGCTTCGGGGGGGAAAGTAGATCGAATAAATTACGTTATTCAGCACAGCGAACGCAATTTCCGCGTGTCTTGCTCCTCACGCAGCTCGCAGATGCAAATAGGTATGCGATGGTGCGGCGTTGTCCGTGCACGTAAGCATATTATCAGTCGGCTACCATACGCTTAATGTTCCCTAATGATATTACCAAATTTCAATTGGCCGGCCATTTTACGGTCAAGCTAAAACACAATAATTTGGCCGACAATCGAGCGACGCGACGCGCGACGGTCTGAATTTCAACTGGCAATTTCATTCCCCCCGATCACCGCACCCCGTTCAAAATGTTCCTCGTGTCTTTTCCATTTGCGGAGAAAAATAAGCTGGAAAGGTGGTACACTCCGAGAACATTTCATTTTCACTTGAATATTCATCTACTCTGTCCCGCTTCACTTACCATTCTATAAAACTCGAGGTTTAACTTGTCTCTCGTTAGATGAGTGAATTGTATTTTAGAGGGAGGTTTCTACAGTAGATTCCGCAGTGGTAATCCGTGTTCCGTCTTGTTGGATTTCGCTAATGCACATCGTCCAATAAATTGATCTCTTCTATCGGTCGACGAGCTTCTCGCGAACCTGATCCGATTTCCTCGCGAATAATTTAATGCATTCTTCTAGAGTCTCCTATTCGCTCCTTAAGTTGGGATCGATCCGTTAAGGTCTCGTCTTATCTCGTCTCGCCTCGTCTCGTCTTGTCTCGTCTCGTCTCGTCAGCAAGGTAATTTTTGACACGATGAGCAATCGATCCAGATAATGCCACCGTTTCCTTATCGACGGGTATGCGAAGCGATTGCTTTGAATTCTCAGGAGGATACCGGGAATACAGGGCAGGTTGCCGGGTCGGCTGCGGGTGGTCTTTGTGCTCGAGAATGACCACGAACTTGCAGTAGTTCCAATTTGCTTTGTCAGTTTGTACACGTCACCTGTCCACGAGAGAGACGCCCGATCCACTCCGTTATTAGATTACGAAGATACCTATTAGCAGGGACAGCTAACCATGTGGAATGCCGCTTTCTAGATTCTGATTCCAACTACAAGTTCTTAAAGGGTAGGAGAGAGCGTCGCTGTGGCTCGTGGGGTGTAAAGCCTAAGTGGAGAGGGTGCGAAATTATTTAAATTCTCGCAAAGCTTCTTATTTATCGTTTGGGACAGCACAAGAAAGGCTGGCTTCGATAATTTGTCGGTATTTTAAGAGCGATGCAAAGGGAATACAAGTATCGTTTTTCTTTGCCACGGCGCAGAACGCGCGTTGCATGCTACCACGATTAGCCGAATCAATTTATGAGTCCTTTACCACTCTGCATGCTTCCTCCGACGTTCCTTTTTTATCTCATTTATTTTCCACAATATAATGAGCTACTTTATGACAGAAAATTGCGAATAATTTTCGATAGAATTCTGTAAGAAACTAAGCTCAAATCACAACCCTGTGGTTACGAATCTTACTGTATCTTACTCCTCTTTTCACCCTCTCTTCTCACGCAGTAACGAAACCCGAATACCCCCGACGACATTCGTCCGTCGTGGTATCAATCACAAAGACGGTTGATTAACACGTTGTCGCGGTGTCTTCCACGAGGAAGGAACCTGTCTGTGTAATTAGGGGAAATTAGGACAAAACCGGGTACCTGGGTGAAACCAGGACGTGCTATTATTTTTAAAACGGCCTTAAATTTTCCCGCGTAGTTGCAGCGACATATTGTCACGATGTGCATTGTTTCGTCAACAAAAGATGATCATCTTACAATCGTGCATAGTAAGGTTATATCGTCTTGTGTGTTTTTGAAGGCTCTGATCTAATTTTGGATAGTTAAGAAACTTCAACACTTTTGACAGTGTTCAGGTAAGTACTTTTTTGTGTGAATTATGCTAATTGTTGCATATTAAAGTGTAAAAAACTAAGGCAGTTTGCTTGTACTTCACCCTGGTATTGTTGATAATTCGGAATATTTACAAAATTGGGCAAACCCGTATGGGGTAAAACCGGGTACCCGATTTTGGGCAAAATGTGTGTAACAAAGAAACGAAAAAGAGGAAGTTATCAATATTAAACTAAATCTTAATAAAGGACTACAACTAAAGAGAAAGAAAACTACACAATTAAACAAAATACGGAAGGATAAGGATAACAGTGGTGATGAAGACGGTGAAGACATTTGCATTTATGTCCAAGAATCCTATGGTTCATCCAAATTGAATGAAGGTTGGGTGCAGTGTACAGCTTGTTGTAAGTGGGCTTACGAAAGTTGCACTACTTGGGGGACTCAAGAATTGGATGAATTCCGTTGTTATAAGTGCTAAGGGTAGTTTTTAGTATAGTACCCGGTTTTATCCAGGCCATGGGGTAAAACCGTAAAAAAGACCATATTTTAAATCGTAATTTTTTGTATTTGTTATTGTATTAAAAAATGGATAGGTATATACCATTATTTAACAAAGAGTTTATTCTAATGAATCCCAATTTCAATTTCTTTTTTACATTAATAATGTCAAAGTTATGGGCCCTTATCCTTGAAATCCCGGTTTTGCCCCTACTTCCCCTACGTTGACAGGAATAGAACCACTAACAGTTAAAAAACACAAGAACTTATTTAGCAAAATTAAAGTTTTTCACTCATTCTAATACTGTGTACCTACTTCTTACTTGCCACAAAGAGACACTATTTTTAAAATTACATACTTTTGTTACAAGATCAACCAAATTTCATGGGAGGTTCAGGAAGCTCTGGTACGAATAATAAAGTACATAGGAATTTTTTGGTAAGAAAAGAGCCAACTTTTTTTGTATTTCTTAAAAGTCGTGTATTAGATCATGCTGCAATAAATCTCTTAAAATAAAGGTAAGCAATGTTTTGCACATTCCCCCAAAAATGTTTATAAAGTCGTGGATCCAAAGGGATTCCTAAGCCAGCTTCCCCATTCCCTTAGTGTCACCTGCGGGGATTCAAAGGACGTTGGTCCAGATCCTTTACAGCTCGCCCCGCGCGTACGGGGGCTCCGAGTTCGTTTTCAAGTAGTACGGGTTTATGACATCGTAGTCTGCATCGGCTCCTCCCATAAGAGAAGTAGGTCCTTTGCACAGGTCCTGACAGAATGCTGTGTAGGTGTTGCACCGCACTGACCCGAAGCCAAGTTTGGTGTTGATGGATTCCGCGAAGTATAAGAAAGCACGGGCATGCGAGCACGCGCCGCCTAGGTCGTCGGTGCAACCGGGTTGTGTCATCCCACCGTTGGGATAATAATCAACGTGACCGAGAGGAGCGAGGAATCCAAGGTAACCACCGTTCGTGTGGATAACCGCCACGTATTTTGCGTCTTCGAAGGACACCCTCTTGTCTGGGGGTGCAATGTTATAGATGGGGAGAGCTGGATCCAGAGCTGCAACAAGAGCGTACTTTCACAAGAAGTTGAAATATGTTGAAAAGATGCTTTTGAATATTTTGGATGAAGGATCTGTTGAGATTTCATCGTTATCCTGGAAAATCGTGCGACGTTGCCCGATATCGCGGGAAAACGCGTCTACTGTAACCTTAGGTAGACTTACCGACGACGTAGTTCACTTGGTTCTGCGCATGAAAGGCCGAGATTCCAGCAATGTGAGCACCAACGCAGTGACCAACTATGGTGAGTCGAGACAGGCTCATTTCTTTAGTTTCAAGGTAGTCGATCATCGTGGAAACGTATTGGCCGATCATCACGACATCTCTGGTGACCTTAATGTATGTACGGTTTGCTAACGCGCTCCAATCGACTACGATGATATTGTAATGTCCGTGATCGAGGTAGGCTGCAAGAAATAGGAATATTGAACGGATGAGTGAGAAAGTAAATAAGTGTTGCAAGGGAAGGAAAAAGAAATTCTATTTAAATAATCGAGTATAAGTCCTGTGTGACTCTTGCTCTTAAACTAAGCAGCTTTAGGAGGAAATTCTTGTTAGCCTATATAAATGACGAAGACTTCAGTCGAGGTTCTATGTTCTGAGAAAAATTTTCATGCAGTTTTATCCCACATACCATCACGGACAGTTGTGCAAGCTGGGCTCATGTAAGAATTCATCCATCCGTGTGTGATGAATACCGTTGGCCTCTTAGGATCGAAATGGCTGTTTCCGAGAGCATCGTCATCGCCCGGCTTTAATACTTGAGGCTCGCTGGGGTCCATTTTCTTTGTGTACAAATAGAAATGGACACTGTTTGGTATATCTTGCGGAGTTGATTCCTCAGTTCCCGAGTAACTTTCCTCCAGGTTTACATGCACGGGTTTACCGTCATCGTCGAATATGTACAGTGTCGTGGAATTTATGGCCAGGAGTGCTCCAGGCTCGTCAATGGTTTCACCAGCTTCATTTGGCTCCGGGAGCGCGGTAGCTGTAAACGATTATCAAAAAATGAAATCAATCACTGAATCTAATTTCTAATCGTGACGAACTTCTTTCTGTAACACTCCTACGATTGAAATTTACGAAAAAGACTCCTTTTTACTAAGGAAATATCTAGTTACAATTATTAGCACGAAGTATGCATTTCGATTCTAAATTCCGCTCGTGACACTTGTTTTAGTTTTTAGTAAAGCTCTCAACATCCATAAACGAAAGTGACATCACGACTCTTTGTTCGTAATGCATACGTAGCAATTTAGGAACAGTGAAAGTTGAATGCATATAGTTTTCTTGAATTACAGAGTGAGACATTCGTGGCTAAAATTCACAACGTTTACCAGTAACATTGCAGACGAGGAGGAAGAGGATCAGGAACTCTGTCTTCATGTTTGACTCTCGTGTTACTGTCGATGTCGGTTGCAGGCTTGCTTATAAAGGAATCGACGGACAGGGTTAATTGATATACGGGAAGTCTGCGACATTTGCCCCACCTAAAATAAAATGGATACTAAAATGCATATCCCACCCCTGGCGCACACTAATTCTTCCACTTCCTGGTCCCGCGACGGACCAACTTCGTCAAGGCCAAGTGAAAGTTGCTCCAGCGCAGTCTTTCGAAAGTGGATTTTTATGCATAAAATTCCGTATCTCAGTGAGTTCTCGGACGATTTTAATTTTTATTGCTTGTTCTGACGGGCAGTAAATTTGTTAAAATTTCAAATGTCTGAACTGCAGTCAAAATGTGATGTGTTCAATCTTTTTTTTGACAAAGTTTGGAACCGCTGCGTAGCGATGCCGTACAGCTCGCTGGAACGTGGTCCCCGCCGCACAGTTCGGCAACCTGCAAGTTTTTGTGCCAAAATCGCGGGACTTAGTGGATAGTGGTTCATAGTGTTTATTAATTGCGAAACAAGCAGCCAGACGCATTAACTTCAAGGTAATGTCACAAACGACATTGATTTATGGAGTGAGAAATCTACCGATTAAGATAATCGGCCACACAACGGAGATCATCCATTATGAAGACGCGCTTCTGTGGAGCAACATGTATGTTTGTGCTGAAAGAACGAATGGTTGACGGGCAAATTGTAAAATTAACCCGCATGTTACTTCGGTGTGTGGGTTGTCAGGATCGACCACGACCGTCGGCAGCATGACGGGGTTGAGAAAATGTGTTCGCTGATGGTGGAATAGAGATGGTCACTATCTTGAATGAGACCTGATAGAAAAGGTAATGTTCGGCAAGGTGTCGATCCTCTTCGTTTTGTCATCGACGGTGTGGATGACAAGACACACTACGCCATGTCAAATCTCTTGCTATGGTACAAACATGTGATAACTATTGGGAACACCGCGTGGCATGTAAGCACGAACGAGATAGAAATTGGGTGAGTTACCAATTATATTAACTGTGCGCAGATAACTGTATGGCGTCACAAACATTACAGTCTAAGTTCTAAGTAGTTGTGTGTTTAGCCGTTGAGCTGTCATGAAATACATTTGTGAGTTTGGCCTTTGAACTGTTGTGGGACACATTTGTGCGTTTGTTTGCTGATTGCATGTGTGCTTGTGCATAGGGTCAGAAATGACTGGGTGGATTAGACCTCTTAATATTAAAGGTGGGTATTGTGCGAATGAATGCTTCCCGAAAGTGTGAAGCATGTCGGACGGGTCGTATTAGCGTCACCGTATTTAGAGATGGACTCGAGGGCGGATGGCCCCACGCTGTCCTGCCTTCGAGGATTTTATGACAGGGCCTTAGCCTGTGCGCGGTCTTGATAGGTGGGGTATGCCTCTTGGTAAGAGGACTGTGATGAACCACACGGCACTAACCCCAGAACTGTCTTGAAGCGAGTTTCTTAATTTTCTTTACCACCCCTATTGCGTGTTTTTCTAACATATCTTTTATTCGGTATTTGTAATTTTTACTTAAATAAAGATTTTGCCTAACTTTGGTTCATAGCATCTATAAGTATCGGGTTCCGAGTAATTCGTGCTCTAAGAACACACGCTTCCTATGTTTCTTTGATTTCGCGTACATACACTTCTCCGTCTTCGATCTCGCGCCTTTGAAGCTCTACTTCCAAGTATTCACGCGGGCTTGATTCATTATCCGTTAAAGCGGACTACCGTAGGATCAAGCGTGTACTAAGGAGTGATCAGATAGTTGCAGGCTCGTTAATAACCTTTGACGGCAGTGAATGAATTACGAGCCAAGAAATGGGTAATCCTCTCAACGAGTTGGGACCTGAAGAAATTGTGCAGAGCGTCACGAAGCAGTGTGCAGCAGTGGCTTCGAGTCCACGGCGAGCAAAATTAAATATCGTTTCTGCCTAATGCGAAAAATACATCTCGGCGACGAAACGTTGTTACGAAGAGGGAATGCTCCGCGCTCAATTAAGTCCCTTTCCATCGTAAATCTCGTTTACTCGCCGAGGCAATTCCCGTTGGACTCATTTGCGAAGATCGCGCCGAAGCAACATTCCGGAAAGAGAATCTCGACTCGAGTCTCGCGTCTGTAGTCCAGCAGCTGTACTGACCGTGTATCCAGCGAGATGAAAGCGCTCGTCACCGGATATATTCCACCCTTTGGGAAGTCTTTGATCCACCTATCCATAAAAGATACGCGAGATCGAAGACACCAGAGAACCTTGTTACGACCCCGAGTCCAGCACTTCCCGATTTCACGATCCAATCTGAGTTATAGACGTTACACCTGCAAGCCTCTTCTCGCGGCGACTAATCAAAGTAGGCCCGATTTTCCAATTTTCCACACTCGTAATCTGCAAGCTTCGATCATAAAGAGCGCAATGACGTTTCCACCGGTACCTTGTGCCCCCCACCATGTAGTTCAGGAATGAATTGTTTCAACGGAGCAGGGACGGAAATTTCACGAAGTAGAATAGGTAAGCGCTTGGACAGACTGTCGAGACGTGTATCGCGCGGCCGCCCGGGTAATTCGCTCGATCGGCCCACTTGCTATGTAAACACGGTGGTTTCACGCGGTTCCCTCCTTGTGTTTCCCCGGGTCCAAGCTTCTCCGAACTACGTGTGTCCTCCGTCAAAATCACCGCCGAATCCCCTTCGCATAAAACCTGTCTTGGTAACGGTATAAAATTACTCTGTCTCTCCTTCTTCGTTGATCCTCCTCCCTTCCCCCGGCAGTCTATTAATTGGCGACAACTTTCGCACCGTCCGGGATAGTTATGGATCGGCGGGGAATGGATAATTCCCAGAGCTGGAAACTCGGAATTGTGTCGTGTATTCCGGACGAAACATCTTCCTCGTATCTCGCCTGGTCAATAGAATAACTCGATCGCGTGGAAATGGAAAAACGTCCTCCTGGTGTCCGCTTGAATCGAGCGTGTGGAAGGAGCTGGCGATTCATACACCTAATAGGGAGGGAACGTCGAAGAGCACTTGGGATAGAAGGGGAATAATAAATAGCAATCAATTTTTCAACGCTTTGTTTCTCCTGCGAAGGAATACTCGCATGCTCGCGTGCGATCCTGGCACTTGTTGGTCGCGTCCCTTGTTCCTGGTTTCAACGGAAAGTACCGAGGTAATTTATTGCTTATCAAGCGTGGCGTGAATTAGAGCATGCTAGATGCAGATAGCGGCAGACGGCGGTGCATGCATTGCTTGCACGTAATACTGAAACTGTATTGTAGTGGCAACAATACCATCCCCGGAACAACCTAAGGATTCCTGATAACGACCACCACCCACAGAAAATACATTTATTCACTGTTGTCGGCAGATAAGTCCTTGGCGACAAGGGCCGCTTCATGGAAGATCTTACTACTTGCCGGTTCCTTTCACCCTTCGCTCTGTCCTCCGAGAAGAATAAAATAATTTTCATCGGATCATTGTTGTTTACTCATCGATCACCACTTATCCTAACAACCTTGTTTCCAAATTAGTCACGCCAATATTTCAAGATGCGATCCAGTGCTCTACACGAGCCGAATACGTGGTTGTCAACAGGATCGATCGATCTTGGGCGTCCGTATTCGGTCAACAAAGAGCCCCGCGAATAACTGAAGGGAAAAAGGTAGGAAAAAGTATTATACGAGAAAAGTGGACGGAGGGGAAAACAAGCAAGTTGGACGCATTTAATTACACTCCCGTCTACGTCGCAGCGCCGCGGGAGTAAATTGAAAAATTTACGTAGTTCCAGAGCAGTTTGGAGTGGTCGATGCCAAGGAGAATTGAATTTCGGACAAGGGGGCTCAGAACGGTTGCCGTTTTTATTCCCGAGCTGCGCGGAACTTCGCAGCTTTCCGTCCTGACCTACCGAACGCTAAGACCGATGCGACTGAAAGGGAAAGAAATAGGTGAAGAACAGAACGAAGGGCGAGACTGGATGAGGGTGTTACCGCGCGGCCAGCGCGAGATCATAAAAGAAAGGGAAAGAGAATGAAAGTTGGCTGGGGATCCAAGAAAGAAAGAACGGACAGGGACACTCGAGCTTTGGCTGACGTCGCTTTACGTGCCAACATAATGGCCCTTGTCTTTGCCGCGGCTCCGAGTTCTATTCAAGCTCCAGGCGGCTCACCACTAACCACAGTGCAACAGTGGCGCGATTCTTAAATCTAGTTAGCGAGCCGCTCATCAGAACCACTAACAGTAGAGAAACACGAGGCCTTATTTAGCAAAATCGAAGTTTGTCACTCATTTTAATACTGTGTATTGCAAGCGCAACCAAGTTTCTTGGGAAGTTCAGGAAGATTTGGTACGAATCATAAAATACGTAGAAATTTTTTTGTAAGAAAAGAGCCAACTTTTTTGTATTACACCATGCTGCAATATATCTCTTAAAATAAAGGTAAGCAATGTTGTGCACATTCCCCCAAAAACTGTTTATAAAGTCGTGGATCCAAAGGGATTCCAAAGCCAGCTTCTCCATTCCCTTAGTGTCACCTGCGGGGATTCGAAGAACGTTGGTCCAGATTCTTTACAGCTCGCCCCGCGCGTACGGGGACTCCGAGTTCGTTTTCAAGTAGTACGTGTTTATGACATCGTAGTTTGGCTCGGCTCCTCCCATAAGAGAAGTGAGTCCTTTGCACAGGCCCTGACAGAATGCTGTGTAGGTGTTGCACCGCACTGACCCGAAGCCAAGTTTGGTGTTGATGGATTCCGCGAAGTACAAGAAAGCACGATGATGCGAGCACGCGCTCTCTTGGTCGTCGGTGCAACCGGGTTGCGTCATCCCGCCGTTGGGATAATAATCAACATGACCGAGAGGATTGAGGAATCCAAGCTCACCAGCGCTCGTGTGGATAATCTCCACGTATTTTGCGTCTTGGAGAGACACCCTCCGGCCTGGGGGGGAGTAGGCAAACGTGAGGGCAGTTGGATCCAGACCTGCAACAAGAACGTACTTTCACAAGAAGTAGAAATATGTTTAAAAGATGCTTTTGAATATTTTGGATGAAGGATCTGTTGAGATTTCATAGTTATCCTGGAAAATCGTGCGACGTTGCCCGATATCGCGAGAAAACGCGTCTACTGTAACCTTAGGTAGACTTACCGACGACGTAGTTCACTTGGTTCTGCGCATAAAAGGCCGAGAGTCCAGCAACGTGAGCACCAAGACAGTGACCAACTATGGTGAGTCGAGGCAGGCTCATTTCTTTAGTTTCAAGGTAGTCGATCATCATGGAAACGTATTTGGCGACCATCGGGACATCTCTGCTGGCCTCAAAGAATGAAAGGTGTGACATCGCGCTCCAATCGATTACGATGATATTGTAATGTCCGTGATCGAGGTAGGCTGCAAGAAATAGGAATATTGAACGGATGAGTGAGAAAGTAAATAAGTGTTGCAAGGGAAGGAAAAAGAAATTCTATTTAAATAATCGAGTATAAGTCCTGTGTGACTCTTGTTCTTAAACTAAGCAGATTTAGGAGGAAATTCTTGTTAGCCTATATAAATGACGAAGACTTCAGTCGAGATTCTATGTTCTGAGAAAAATTTTCATGCAGTTTTATCCCACATACCATCACGGACAGTTGTGCAAGCTGGGCTCATGTAAGAATTCATCCATCCGTGTGTGATGAATACCGTTGGCCTCTTAGGATCGAAATGGCTGTTTCCGAGAGCATCGTCATCGCCCGGCTTTAATACTTGAGGCTCGCTGGGGTCCATTTTCTTTGTGTACAAATAGAAATAGACACTGTTTGGTATATCTTGCAAAGTTGCTTCCTCAGTTTTCGAGTAGCTTTCCTCCAGGTTTACATGCACGGGTTTACCGTCATCGTCGAATATGTACAGTGTCGTGGAATTTCTGGCCAGGAGTGCTCCAGGCTCGTCAATGGTTTCACCAGCTTCATTTGGCTCCGGGAGCGCGGTAGCTGTAAACGATTATCAAAAAATGAAATCAATCATTGAATCTAATTTCTAATCGTGACGAATTTCTTTTTGTAACACTCCTACGATTCAAATTTACGAAAAAGACTCCTTTTTACTAAGGAAATATCTAGTTACAATTATTAGCACGAAGTATGTATTTCGATTCTAAATTCCGCTCGTGACACTTGTTTTTGTTTTTAGTAAAGCTCTCAACATCCATAAACGAAAGTGATATCGCGACTCATTGTTCGTAATGCATACGTAGCAATTTAGGAACAGTGAAAGTTGAATGCACATGGTTTTCTTGAATTACAGAGTGAGACATTCGTGGCTAATATTCATAACGTTTACCAGTAACACTGCAGACGAGGAGGAAGAGGATCAGGAACTCTGTCTTCATGTTTGACTCGCTTGTTACTGTCGATGTCTGTTGCGGGCTTGCTTATAAAGGAATCGATGGACAGGGTTAATTGATATACGGGAAGTCTGCGAGATTTGCCCCGCTTAAAATAAAATGGATATTAAAATGCATATCCCACCCCTGGCGCACACTAATTCTTCCACTTCCTAGTCCCGCGACGGACCAACTTCGTCAAGGCCAAGTGAAAGTTGCTCCAGCGCAGTCTTTCCAATTTCTCGTCTTTTCGAATTCTCAGACAATTATCTTTTATTGCTTGTTTTCACGGGGACTAAATTGGTTAAAATGTTAAATGTCTGAACTACAGCCAAAACATATCTTTTTCCAATCTTTTTCCGTGACAAAGTTTGGAACCACTGTGCAGCGATGCTGGAATGTGGTTCACACCGCCGCACACGGTGACAACTTGCAAGTTTTTCTGTCAAAATCGTAGAACTGGATAGAGATGCATATTGTTTATTAATCACGATGCAAATAGCAATGACGAATAACTGAAGGCAGAAAGGTACAAAAAGTATTATATGAGAAGAGTGGTCGAACGTGAAAACAAGCAAGTTGGACGCATTTAATTACACCCCCGCCTACGTCGCAGCGCCGCGGGAGTAAATTGAAAAATTTCCTTAGTTCCAGAGCAGTTTGGGCTAGTCGATTTCAAGGAGAATTGAATGTTGGACAAGGGATCTCGGAACGGTTGCCGTTTTTATTCCCGAGCTGCGTTGAACTTCGCAGCTTTTCCCCCTGACGTACCGAACGCTAACCACGGTGCAACAGTGACACGATTTTTAAATCTACTTAGTGTAAGAATTGTTGTTTTTGGTGGCATTTATAAGAGACCTCGGAGAGTCGGCGTTGGTCGTGGTGACTAATCAGCCGTTAGGCGGCGGATCAGTGCGCAACGAATCTGAAGATCGCGGGTTGAAGTCCCAACGCCCGAGGCTGTCTTTTTCCGTTGCTTACATTAGCGAGCCCAGTTTATTTTCCAGTATCCTCCTTCTGTTTCGCGCCTTACGCCACGACGCCAATTGTGCTCGTGTCTTCCACTTCGCGGTGTGTCGCTTGGTGCCTGTCGCTGCGAATGAACGCAACGGCACCGCATCCCGTCTTTTCCTTGCGGCACCCCGTCCCGTAATCAAATTCGCCGTTGCTCGATACACGCCGATCGGGTGATAAAGGCGAAGGAAGATTAATGATGGAGAACAGCCGGTTTTCAAGTATTCCCGTCTAGATCGCTTTTGTTCCCGTAACTACCCCCGTTTGTGCTCGGTAAACCGATTCGCTAGACAGTCCGCGAATAAACAGTGGCGAATCGCGTTGCGATTACGACAGCACGATGCAAATCTGAAACTAGAATGTCCACCGACTATATCAGCGTCGTCGAGGATTATTGAATTTGATCGCGCTCTAAATGTTTAACGCTGCGGAAGAGCGAATTTGCGGGACGTTGGCGGTAGATTAGCACGCCTTTACATCCACCCTGACGCAATCCGTGAGACTTAAATTCCTTCGAAATTGCGCTCCGTTCGAGGGCCGGAGCCAGTAGTAAATAGACGAGCGAAGAAGAGCCAAATCGATAATCTGTATTTCGGTAGGATTTCCAATCAGGCCGCCGTTCATGACTGTTTTTGTTCCAGCTTCATTAGGACACCCTTGTGACGTTCATTCATCGTTTGATCCGCTTACGCGCGCGCGGCAAGAGCCCATGCATGCGCACATCAGCGTCACGGCAATCCGATCACAAGAATTCACCTGTTCGTTTCTAGTTCTCCACCCCATTCCCATTCTACGCTGCTCTCGTCGGCTCGCGATACAAATTGAATCTGTTCCTCGTTCGTTCGCCATTCCCTTCGTAACGAGATCCTTGGATCACCGGCGAATCACGTGCTCGCTTCTTCGACGA
Organism: Andrena hattorfiana; assembly: GCA_944738655.2. Lineage (NCBI taxonomy): Eukaryota > Metazoa > Arthropoda > Insecta > Hymenoptera > Andrenidae > Andrena > Andrena hattorfiana. Next base: position 3,266,468 of record OX122894.2, read on the forward strand.
AACACTATTGCCCATACTTCTTTACTTCAGCCGGCGAATCGAGCAGGCGTGAAAAATTTAGCCGCCAGCGATCGGCGCGATCTCTTCGCGCGCGTAACAAGCATGTGGATGTCCGTAGCTGTATACGGCCGAGGAACTCGATAAATAGAAGCTCTCACATAGAAGCTTGCTGCCGCTGCTGTTATACTCGCGGCCGTGGATTATTTACGAGGAGGATGAGACCCGAAGCCAGCAGCGTTCCACCGGAACGATCCGAGAAGTTGCCTTCCATTATTTAGCAACGGTGACCCGTCCCTCCGAAACCAAGGAGTTCACCGGCGATAGATTGCTTGTATCACGTACTTCGACAAACATTTATCATGCGAATGGAACAATGAGATCTATATCAAAGAGCGACTCACGCGGTAGGATAAGAGTGGATCGTTTCTCAAGATTACATTCGCTTCAAATAGAATTCGTGAAGGACGAAAGATCGAAAGATTGGAAGAACTTATCCACGGATATGTAGGCTAATAGAATTTCGGGATACTAATTTAGTCTCCTCGCGATCACCGTATCACCGAGGGTAAAAGTTATTCCGTGTCCTCGCGACTCGAAAATACAAATATTTATAAAAGCAATACGTTAAATAATCCAGTGACCTTACTGTCGATAAAAGTACAAATTTAATGACCACTCCAGCTCTAATCTATAGCCCTAAATTATTTAATATTGTGTAAATGATCGCAGTAAAGTGCGGTGCTTCCATCTCTCGCTGGTCGTATCAAGCGCCTGCTCCGTTCCCAGTAGTAAAAGTCAATATGATCAGACCACACAGGAGGCGTAAGATACGTAAGATACCTTACATCTTGTAGGAGCTCGTGATTTTAAGTTTCTTGCATTTCCGCGTTTATCCAAAAATCGCATTTGCGTTGTTTCGTAGCAATTCTAGTCACATTTAGTTTCAATTCTAACCGCCAGTAGGGTTACAATGGAATTCCACTCTGAATCGATAATGCTGCATGCGACACGAAAATGTAAGGGTCTATTGAATCTATTCTGTACCTAGACACCAACTGTCCTCGGTCGGACAGTTACCGAGTACATTGCCATGCGACGTAAAGTTATATCGTTTCGCTATATTCTCGACTGTATAGATAGAAGGGTGGGCTCCAATTATATTAAAGCGTCAAGAAGCCCTTGTTCGTGGAATAGCGTTTGTCGAGCGGTTTTCTAAATAATCTTTGTCGAATTGAAGCATCCCTCGTTAATGCGATTCCCGTAGCTACCATTCCCCTTGACTACGCGAATGCTAAAGTCGTTATTACGTAATCAGAGCAGCGAAGATATCTAGGACATTGGAGTGGAAGGGCTTAACGATCAAGAGCAAGCGGTTTGGGTTTCGTTGCCGGATTCATTTCATTTCTTTCGGCTAATGCATTTTCATCTAGCGAAAGCTTGCCCTGGCCTTGGAAGCGTTACACACTTCGACCCTTTCAGCTATCAAAGCTTCCGTGCTCCTTTATCTCCGCCCCTTTGTATTTTTCCCTCTGACCATCGTCGTTTGCGATGCACAATCAAGCGGCAATATCGTCGGCGTCGGTGCACAACCCTCGTTTCTGGCGACCGACTTAGCCGCCCGAGTTCGCGCACGCGCCCTTCCGTATCAGCCCTACGACGTGGCGAGAGATGGTCGGGAGAAAGGGGGAGAGCCAGCAAATCAATACGTATATGTCCGCCAGTGACCGGCCAGTTGGGGCTCATCCTTCGCGACAAGCGTGTCGAACATTGAAACTCCGTCGGAAATTCGTGGGCAAGCAGGCTTTATTCGCTGTTCCCTTGGACCGCCGCGCCGCCGTTGTCCGGGTGATCCGCTCCGCCCTGTTTCGTAAGCAAGTGGCAGCCGTTGCCGTGTTTGCCCCGTTGACGGAGACCAAGGATATTGCCCCAAGCTGCAAGCTGCCAGCTCTCAGAGGTAACTGACCCTGTGCAACAGTGCGAACGCTGAAGCTGAACCAAAGATCCACTCGAGAGGACCGGTGACCTCGGTAGCAAGATCAATCCGGAGCTCCTCCTCATCGACATCTTTTCTCCTCCCGACTCGTCGATGTTATCGCGGCGATCTCCGACAGTGTAGAGTCCCCCCCGGACTGTACGCGACGTAGGACAAGGATTTGGAAAGCCCGAGAAGGCTCGAGTTAGGGATTTCGCCGATTTTTCTGGCGAGCGGTGATCGTCCGGTGGTCGTCGACTCCGTTGGAAGGGAGTTGAATCGCATCGCGATACCACGATCGAGCTACCAGGCACTCGAAAGGCCGCCAGGCTATTGGCACGTCTGCTGGGAGCGCGTGATTGCTCGTTCCTCACGGATTTCCCGAAACATCCCCAAAACGGCAACCCGTCGTCGCCGTGGTGCTGCCGGGGCCCCGCCGTTAGTCGCGAAAGATCGCGAGAAGGGAGCTTGGCAGAATCGACGCTGCGATCGGCCAGAGGATCGGCCTCCTCGTGCGCGACCGGCTCCACCGCCACCACCTACGCCGCTTACTGGCGGCCCAGTGAAATGGAGGAGAAGTCCTCGGCTCGCTTCTCCGAGTACCTGTTCGCCAAGATGGACGGGCAGGACGTCTCGGCCTCTCAGGGTCCCCGCAAGGTGACCGCCGACACCAGGAAGTTCCTGCGAGAGAACCTCCTTCTCGTAGTCACCCTTTCGGGCGTCCTCTTCGGCGTGATACTCGGTGAGTACCGAAATCATCCTGTCCACGGTGATAACATTAAAGATTAAGCTTGTACGATGCATGTACGACAAGATGTCCCGTCGTCGGTAAATAAACAGATCATCGATATGTCAAGTAAATGTCAGTCGCGTGCGCACTGGGGTCGAAAGGAGGGAACGGCGGAACGGTGCGTCATTGCCACCGTGTGCCTGGCCGAGAAACTTCCACACACTCGCGGATCCTCTTTATTCGTGGGTCCAAGGCGCGGCCGTAAATGGGACAAAAAATTCTATAGCCGGTTCAGAAGCGCGTTATGTGCTCTAGGTAATGGCCGAATCGTGCCAAAAGCACGCTACGCTTTCATCCATTACGAGGAAGCGTGCCAAGGTCGAGTTCATCCGATACGAGCCGATTTTAGTTCCACGGACGATAGGCGCCGCACGGCCGAATCGATCGCGGCCTGTAAGAGGCTACAACAATTTCGTACCCTCTATTCTTTAAACCGACAATGAGACGTCCTCGCGCGTCACGTGGAGGCGTTACGCACGCGTTAATAACGGCTCGTTATGCGCGCTACTTAACGATCGGGGCTTCGTAATCGTTCGATCTATACTTCCCGATGACGTTTCCTAGCCAGCTATCGCCGTTAGGAGACGATTAATTTCGTAAGGGACGGGCGGTGCCTCGTGTGCCTCGCGTGCCCTAATTGACAGGCGAGAGGATCATGAGCGGTTCCGCGTACGAGCAGCGTGAACGCCCCGACGCGAAACTCGCATCAGTTACGTAATCCGCGGTCACGATATCTCGTTAAAAGGTGCCAATCATCGGTGAGAGGTTTCCCTCAAAAGTCTCATCTAATTAACTCCGCCCCCGCGGAGTCGGAAGGGCAACCTTGAGCAGACGTTTCATCTACGCAGCAGGAGCTACTGTCTTTAGTAGATAGAGATGCTCCGACAGACTCTAGAGCCGTCGACATGTTTCCGTTTTCGCGGATTTTCTGGTTCAATTATGCAGGGTCTTTGACAGAAAGCTATCATCCATTCGGTTGGTATACGTCGATAAAGCAATTTGTTCTATAATTCACTCCTTCTATATGTATGGAGCTACGTGTAGAGGCCGGTGATTTATTCCGTCGCAAGTCATCGTAAAGCTCAACCTTGTTTGTTACATTTAAAGCGATGCGCTCTCTTTTCAGAAGTGCCTTCAGAAGCCGGTCTTAACCTCATTACTTTTTTCAGGGTTCGGCTTGCGACCCTTGGGCCTCGGCGATGACGCAGTTATGTTAATCAGTTATCCTGGAGAGCTCTTCATGAGGCTGTTGAAGTTAATGATCTTACCGCTGGTGATCGCCAGCCTTATATCGGGTAAAACAGCTACAGTACACCAGCGAAGGTAGTTCGGGATATCAAGTAGACGTAACGACGCAATCGGTGGTAACTTTCAGGCTCGGCAAGCCTGAACGCAAGAATGAACGGAATGATCGCCGTCCGCACATTGGTCTACTTCATACTCTCGTCCTTGCTGAATGCTGTCCTTGGCGTTGTCCTGGTTCTGCTCATTCATCCGGGCAATCCTGGAATAAGAAAATCGATGACAACCTCGCACAACGGACGAGCTGTCAACATCTTGGACAGCCTTTTAGATTTGGGAAGGTAGTTGCCTTGCCTCGTTCGCGCCGCCACCTCGCACCCGTCGCGGATATCGATCGCAATCGTTATTTTCATTCTTTTGCGTCGTCACGCACAGCGACAGCCCTCAGGAATTTTCCCACGATAAAAGTGGAGTCCTTTGCCCGGTCGTCGGAGCAACGCTTGACTCGTTCCACTCACGTCCCAGCGGGCAGGGATATCGTGAAGATGTTTCACGGTAACCTTGTCAGTTGCTGGAATAGTTTTATCGATTACACTCGCCCGCCTTATGTATCTACGCAGGGCAGTAGCCTGCTCCAGGCGATAAAATCGTTTAATACTTTTCCATACGAGTGAGCGTTGCTCCGAAGGTTCGGTAAACGATACATCCACTTGTCACGCTGCTCGACAGTGCTTCTCTCCTCCTGTATACACACGGCGATAAATTATCGGGGCAACACGACCATCTCGATGGAGGATTAAGGTCGCGCACCGTCACGATCGGTGAACTTTTTCTAAAGCCATCGTAATCGAGTATGATACCCATCGCGATGGAAATAGATGTCTGTATATCGATCGTGCGTACCGAACAGCTCCGCTTAAAATGTATATTTCCTCGCGCATATCGTCGCGGCTGACGCGTCTGCCGATAAGCGTGGCTATCGATTAGCATGCTTATAAAAAACGTCTCTGACTCGACCATTTTCGTAGGAACATGTTTCCGGACAATATTTTCCAAGCAGCCTTCCAGCAGGTAAATTGTCTGTTATCCAACGATGGGTGAACTGGCACGTTCTGTGTTACACATTGAAATTTCCTCGTCAGGCACACACTGTATACGTTCCAAAAACGCAGCCGTTTCGAAACCTCTCCGACTCGATGTCCACGGAAGTCCTCGGCGAGGAGGAGATGATGAGAGTGACTCAATACCGGAGCGGCACGAACACTTTGGGCATAGTGTTCTTCTGCCTGGTGTTTGGCACGTTCTTAGGTACGCTCGGGGAGAAGGGCCAAATCGTGATCGACTTCTTCAAGGCTGTTTTCGAAGTCATCATGCGCATGGTGTCGACGGTGATGTGGTGCGTATAAGAGATTGATGAGAGAAAGAGGGACGGCAGAAGGCAGGCAGAAGAATTCTCAAGCATCGGCATTGTTGGATTGTTCGTAGGATGACACCGGTGGGCATCACCTCCGTGATAGCTGGAAAAATACTCGGCGTATCCGATCTGGCGCTGGTGATGTCGCAGCTCGCTTGGTTCATCGTCACGATCGTGATCGGTGTGTTTTTCTATCAGCTGGTGATCATGCAGCTGATCTACCTGGCGTTCGTGAGAAAGAACCCTTTTAAATTCTACGCCGGCCTCGCCCAGGGTACTCTCACCGCCTTCGCCATGGCATCAACGTGAGTCGTCGATCTTCGAACTCAGCCCGACCTTCAGAGTACCCATTACGCCTGCCTCACATGGCCTCGGTCGTCATCGTCATCTAGTTTCTCACCCCTTTGCTTTTCGTACGCGGATCCAACACGGTGTTCTCCTTTCGATTTTTCATCGCGAGTTCTTCGTTTTTGCGTTTCGATATTTCAGTTTTCAAATTTTCAAGTTTTCAGTTTTCAGTTTTCAGTTTTCAGTTTGAATTTTCAATTTTCATTTTTCAGATTTCAGGTTTTCAGTTTTCAGCTTTCAGTTTTCGGTTTGCAGTTTGCAGTTTGCAGTTTTCAGTTTTCAGTGTTCAGTTTTCAGTTTTTGGTTTTCAATTTTTGGTTTTCGGTTTTCGGTTTTCGGTGTGTCCGTTCCGTTTGCCAACCATTCTAAGAAACTGCGACGCGTTCAAGTCAATAGGGAAACGAGGTCAGGAGTACACGATTCGAATCGATTGATAGAGACAATATGTTTCAGCCAGCCGAGAGGAGGCTTTGCGAGGCCGTGGTCCCGTTTTCCATTCCAAATCGCTCCAATTTTACATAGCGTTTCACAACGTCAGGACGTTGTCGAACGCTGACGAATCATTCATTCTTCCCCGTCCGAAATCGATCCCTCGTCGGGCTCCTCCTTACGTTTCTTTAATGTTCTCGCATTTCTTATGGGGAGATCCCATCATGACCAATGAGAAAGAGAGAAAGAAAGAGAGAGAGAGAGAAAGGGAGAGAGGTATGCAGTTCCTGGTGGCACTTAGGATGCGGATACTCCCGGTTGTACACGAAACCGCGAACTTTCGGTGACGGCGGGCAAACCGAAATTTCGAGGGGATGAACATGGACTCGATGATAAAGGAGTATCACACGTACATATAAAAGCAAAGGTGGGAAGGACACGCATAAGTGCAGAAACGCACGTAGGACAGGATGATTTTGTCAGTGTCTCTTGAGCCGGAAATCAGCTGACTCCGTGTCACCTGGACTGGTTATCGGCGCGGAAGCCTTCGAGGCCATTAGTTATCCGAATCTTCCGTCTTTTCGTCACCAGGAATATACACATAGGGTGGAGGAGGAAGATACGGCCGAACGAGGTTTCCGCGCCGAGCAATGCTACTATTTAAGCGTTTTCCATGTAAGAAAGGGAAACTGAAAAAAATATTGTTTGCTCGCGTCGAGCCCACTCTTCCAGGTTTGACGGCGACGTCCATCACTGGCCAGAACTGCTGAACTACGATCGTTTTCTTTCTTTGACTATTCATTGTTGCGGATCACGCGAAGCAACGATCATTTTTTCAGTTTATCCGCCGCTATTCACCAGACATCCGTGCTCCCCTTTCACCAGACCCGCTTCCGCCCCTTCCGAACCCGTCGTCCCTCGAATTTCCCATTCATTCTGCTCACCTTCGTTTCCTGCCCGTCCCCTTTCGATGCATCGTGGGACAGAGAAGCATTCGTACTTGAGCAAACGATCAAGTAACCCGATTGTTCCTTGAATGTCACGCGTCGAACCTTTTCCGTCCCATCGTCGCGGTGCTCGAGATCGTTGTAACGTCCTGCCACGCAAATATCTAATTCAACTTGGTTTCTATGTGGATTAACTTTTTCCAGAAGAGAGCGTACACAACTGTGCGTACACTGTGACTGAGAGAAACAGCTCTTAGTGTATCTGAACAGAGACTGTATGAATATCATGATGATGTATTAGAACACGCGCTGCACGCGGCCTTTTGCAGGTGGTTCAGAGATCGAGGGTGGGCCTGGTAAGTAATCGATGGCCGCAACATGAAGGTACCTACGATTCTCTGTTACAGAGTTAGGCCGACTGCCAGACACGACGGGGCGATCACCTGCGACAGCACGTCCCACCCGATTAACCCCTGGTTCGATTTTCAGTTCGTCTTGCGGTCATTCTGGTCAATAGCTTCTCCGAGAATCTCCGTCGATAGAACTTGCGCGTCACCTCTGTGTGCTCTAGCGATTGGTTTCACCGCGTAACTCGTCAGCATTCTTCTATCCTTTGATCCGCGCTGATCCGACTCGTTGCAGTTGTTATCATTCAGAATCACGTAATAACCAGCGAAGCTTTGCGAGAGTTTGTTAGACGATTTTCCGCCAGAATGACCCCTCCGCCGTGGGGCACGAGCAAAGGCAGCGCGCAGAAACGATACTTCTATATCAATCGAGACGTGCGTCGCCCGATCTTTCCTAACGCAGCTTTGTACAGGGCTGCTGCGCTCCCGGTCACGTTCCGCCTGATGACGGACAAGCTCAGAGTCGATCCACGAGTGACCAGGTTCGTTCTGCCGATCGGCTGCAACATTAACATGGACGGCACGGCTCTGTTCGTCGCCGTGGCCAGCATATTCATCGCGCAGATGCACGGTATCGTTCTCGGCTTCGGCGAGATTATAACTGTCATGTGAGCAAATCAATTCTAATAGCTTCCGACCCAATAGCCATTCGATCGAGGCATCCGCGTAACGCTGGAACGTTTCTTCTTCAAGTTTAACGTCCACGGCCGCCTCCGTGTCGTCGGCTTCGGTTCCAAGCGCCGCCCTCGTTCTACTTCTCGTCGTCTTAAGCGCCATCGACGCCCCCGTTTACAACGTCTCGTTGTTATTCACCATCGACTGGTTCGTGTACGTATCGTTGTGTAAAAAACACACACACACAAATGACAGGAGATCTTTGGATCGTCGTACGCGATGTTTACGTCTGTACCAATCTAGGGACCGTATACGCACCACCAACAACATGCTGGGCGATTGTTACGCGGCTGCGGTGGTCGAGCAGCTGTCGAAGAAGGAGCTGATGGCCCTTGACGCGGCAGCCTATCAGGTACGATAGTAGCGGGGTGAAACGATATGGATTAAAACGCGGGAGGCTGACGTGCGATTAACTTTCAGTCGGAGACCGTTCTGCCGACGACCATCGCAAACGGATGCATTTCCGCCAACAGAGTACCTGATCCTGACACCATCGTAGTCGAGATGCAGGACGACACGAGGATAGCCGGCATCGCCAAGTAAACAAGCTTGTTGGTAGGGCTAGGCTATCACTTTGTACGATCACAAACGATCGCGTGCAATCATCCTGGTTTTCGCTATCGTCTTTTATTCTACCTCGCTTACGTCCGAAGGGGCCGATTAGCTCGGCAATCGCGAACGGCTAGTCGGTCGGTTCGTTGGCATTTATAAATGACTCGCGGCAGGCTTCTTTCATCGTGCGCGAGCTTCTTCGTTTCCTTGTTTTCGTGCATCATCTTTCAATACTCTGGCCGCTGGATACAGTCGAGGGCCCTCCCCCTCCCTCCTCCGCTCTCCTCGATAATCAATGACCCGCGTCAATTATATCGATCATCGACCGAGTAACTTAAGGAGCGAGCCGCTCTTTCGGGGCGAAACGTAACCGCGTCCGCCCACAAGCTTCACCCGGTGCGCGTTCTTTTTATAAACCGCTACGTAATTATTAAGCGTGTCCCCCGCGATTTACGGTCGGCCATTCGTGCAGCGAGAATCGTGCCGCTCTGACCTAGAAGCCGTAGATCATTGTACCGCATAGCGCATAAATAACCAATCAATCGCAACTGTAGCGTACCAGCGGAGTGATTCATGCAAGGAACAGAAAGAACTTTCGTGCTGGCATTATGCAAATGGTTGCACAATGACCTTAAGGGTGCATGGCACGATAAATCGAGCGCGGCGTCGGGGAAAAGCGAACGTATTTAACTTGCCGGCAAACTAATGTTGCTTCTCTCGACTATCGTCTGTTTACGCGGCACGGTCCAGCGAGTGACGAGGCTCCGTCGGTCGAGCTCCTCGACCGTCAGCTCGTTTTGCAACGATAATCAAACGACGACGCTTGCGGAAGTACCTACCATTTAAAATTTAAGATTCTAAAATTCATATCGCTGTTGAATCGACGGTTCCTAGATTCGTATCGCCGTATCGACCCTTGCCCGGCACTTGCGACCTACAACCTCACGGCCATCAAGCACGGACGTTCACCAGTCATTGTCAAATATAGCAACGTGTGTCGTTCGAAAGTGGTCGAAACGCTTGATCGATCGTCTCGCCGATCGATTTACTCCGCCCATGCGATCGTCATCTCCTGCTTGTTAAAACTGCTGCTTCTCGAATCGACGTTGGCGTCGAAGACGTCGCCTTCAAACCTATTGTTTCGTTTCAGCATCAGCGTGTTGCAGATCCCCAGGAGCGTTACGGAGGAGACAGTCTGACCAGTGGTTCATCCCGATTTTAGTTATAAAATATCGTCGAGCGTATTGTTAACGAACGCGCGCTTTCTTCGCGGAATAGCTGAGTGAAAGTTGCGCTTCAACGAGGATCAAAGAAAGGGTACATTGTGGGCGCGGGTGCCACCTTTTTATCTCGCACTGTCTTTTCTACAGTCGATGAGACGACCCATCGCGATCTGCGAGCGTCACGGGATACGCTATCGCTGTAATTTCCACGACAAGAGCACCTCGCCTCGAAACTGGGGCGACAGGATGAGAACCGAATATCAAACCCAGAGTCAATATCAAGAGGTGTAACTGCACGAGTACCTCGAAGACGTAGCAATAACGGAAGTGTTATTCAGCTTTTGTAGTGGCTTCTTCGAGCGAATACTTGGAATTAATCGAGAGATCACCGATTCGATTGCACTCCCGAACATTGACGATCGTTTTAGCGATCGAGCGCGCAAACAGCGTCGAATGTGGTGCCTTATTTTGAACGCGGCATTTAAACGTGCCGCTGTGAAAGTAGAAGAAGCTCCCCTGATTTATCGATCTCACGACAGCATTGGCTCATCGCCCGAACAATAATATTTGGTGATCGATCATTGTACTGCCACAAGAATTTTTCCCATCGATACGTAAAACATTCGACTGTCAACTAGATCTCCCCGTTGTCCGGCAACCAGCGAAACGTTGCGCGGCACCACGAACAATTCGTGACGTTCGATCATCGTCCCTATGACGTTCGATCTAGATCGATTGTTGGCAATGATGTAGAAACACGTTCTGCGGTCCGTTTCGACCAGGGACAAGTAGATTTAGGGATGTTGTGATCAATGACACGTTTGACGCATTTAATGTAGGTTCCTTTAGCTTGTAACTGTCACATTCAACTGAACTTTCAGACCATTGACAAATACAACAGCTCGGCGCACAGAGTTGTCGGTGAACCTCGCGGCGGCCCGAACCGTGTATCAGAAAGTAACGTCTGGTCGCGTCACCTGCCGAGGGCACCGCGTTTATTATTCCGCCTCTGTGCGCCACTCACAATTAACGTTCTCCCTCATAGATTAATTTAAGTCTCGAGACACGGTCCCCTGTTTCGAATCCAAAATACGGAGGAACGAAGGAGAAGATCAGATAGCGCTCTTTGACGGGCAGCCTCAAGACTGGACATGCCATTTCAATATGTCGTTTTAATATAAATACTACATACGTGTAACGTTATAGGAGAATTACGAGGAGAATTCACTGATTCTAGGTACTAGGTACGTAGGTCGATACGTGTTCTATCGTAGAGACTGTTTAAATGTATTAGGTCGTAACAGATGAAATGTCCGATGTTTAAAGGCAACTTTAAATCCGCATAACTTGTTTTCTATTAAATTTTATTCATCAAAATAAGAACCATTACGATATACACATTCTCTCCATTTAGTTCCAAGTTTCGTGGATTCCATTTGTACAAAAGTTCGGAGTTCTAGTGTCAATAAATTCTTTGATGGCATTTCCAACAGTTGCTTGATTTACAAAAGCTTCTTGGCTCAGGAGATGATCGAGATGTTTAAAGAAATGATGATCTGTTGGCGACGGGGCAGGAGAATATAGCGGGTGAGGTAAAGTTTCATTCATTCAGCTTTTGCACCATTAATCATGAAACATGTGATGGAGCATTGTCGCGAAGGAGAAATGGCCCTTTTCGATTGACCAATGCTGATGTTTGATGCATAATTTCTGGTGCATCGATTCGAGTTTATCGCGAAGAAGAAACTGCTTGAACGTAAGGTTAGATACATAAGCGAGAGTAACGAAGATCAGATCGGAAACAAAAAATCGAGACTTCAAAGTGGTATGTAACACATCTACGAAAGCAAAGATATTTATTGGAATAAGAAAGGTTTAGAAGATTGATACAAGTAAGTCGGACATTTCATATGTTAGAGTCTAATAGAAATTAACTGGATAAAATAGTGCTTTGTAGTGCGTCGTTTAACCCCCACCCTCCGAATGATTCGCGATGATTTCCAAGCTCGAACGTTATTTCCTTTGTACAACCCTGCTTCGCCATTTGCTTTCCAACTTATTGGGTTGCAACCAAAAGCTGTTCACGTTGAAGTTCTCTCGTGCTACACAGTATTGCGTGACACCGGCTTTATTTTACTTTCGAACAATGACCGATAAAGTGCTTTGTTTATAGCCTAGCAAGCTGGAGGGGAGAATAGAGAAAGAATTTTATCGAGATACTTGAAAGACTATGTGTGAATATACTTATAAGGCTCAACGTGTTCTATAACAAGATGCAGGTTTATACGAGATTAAGCGTTGTGCTTTCTTCCAACTACCCCCTGCTCCTCGCTCAACCCCAACATCCTACCGCAGGAAAGTAATAAAGGACGTGAGAACACGAGAATCATAGTTTCCTAAAAAATTCATTTATTTAAGATCCACCGTGACGTGGATCCTTGGCTCACAGGAGAGTCTTTGTACAAAGTGTTGTTTCTTCTTTTTATACAAAATATGACATATCTATTTCCTAGCGTTCACGTATATGTATATGTATACCTGGCTGAAGTTATGTCTACCGTTACATCGAGATTTCATTCGGCAGACGAGCGCGAAGTAAACATTAGATGAGGGAAATTAAAGGGCGCATCTGTAGTTGCGCCAGTGCGCAATTCTCGGAACGAGTCAGTCCGCTCGTGGCCGCGCGTTATCCGCCCGACGCCACCCCCCATGCACGGGGAAACGTTTGTTCGAGAGGTGGACCGGATTCGCCTCGGTTCCTCGAGAGATTAGGTCACTGTACATCCGCGGCTTTCCGCGAGCATGGGGACCGGCATCGAATTCCCCCACGCGCGAAGGCAGTCTATCGTTTTGATTATAAGGCGAAATCGTCCCTTATTTCGTCCATTCGTAAGAGTATTATTTACACGATCACTTACAATTAGTAGCTAACCGCCCACGCCGGGCGTCACTTATTTACAAGGAATCGAGTATTTCATCGACCATCGGTCGATCGGCTGTCGACGATCGAGGCGGCAAGTAACAGTCGTATAGTACAAAAAGAAAAGTAATATCATCATAGAGGAATATCGGTGCAATCGCCACCTTTTCGCCGACGATACGCTTAAGTACATTTCGCGCCTCGGTTGCTTCGCAACAAGATAAGATTATCTACAAAAATTCATTTCGACACTACGGATACGCGCGAAAAGAAAAGGGGCGCTTGCTTATCACGAGCGGAAAAAAATATTTGCACCATGGCGCCTTCGAGGATCCCGTCGAAGGTCAGTCAACTTAGAGTCTCTATTTTATACACACCGCGCACTGGACTCGCGCAACATCGAGCCGACGCGAGCACTCCCTTCTCGACACATTGCGCGTGGATTTCAAGGCGTTGCGGGACTAATACTAACACCTGACGCGACGCGACGATGATTTCGAAGCGCCCTCAGATCCTCAGCTCGGCGTCGGTAACTGGAATCCCCCTGTTGGCGCCTTGACTGGACCTCTGCGTGGCAGGCGGCACCAAGGGGCTGATGCTGGGGCTTCTGGTGGCGAGAGGGGACAAGGACGGAGAGAAGCTCGGGCTGAGGGCTGCCGAGGGGAACGTGGATGCGTCGTGGCTGATCGGTGACCTGGGTAGTATGCCCCTGGCCAGCGCGGGAGCCGCCAGAGATCTCGGAGCAACGGAAGTGAGCAACGGCGGGGGTGGAGCTTTATGTACAGACTTGGTCTTGCCACTGCTTCCCGAGTTTCCGCTTTGAACGCTCGCAGCGTCGTCCTTCAACCTGGCGATTTCGCTGAACACGTGGGCCAGGGGCTGATAGTGAGGGCCCCAGTCGAGGAGGTAGTCCCAGTTGTACGATCCCGTCAGCTCCTCCTCGCTGTGCACGATGGAGCTTAAAGAGCCGTTCATGGACGGCCCACCAGGCACCTCCAACCCCGACATCGGTCTTCCAGGTTCGCCGATCTTTCCGTAGATCAATGTGGCGATGTCCGCCTCCGTGGCGGCCTCGTCCTCGAACAAATGTAAACTGTCGAGAGGCAGGGCTTCGGGTGGTCTCCTCGGTGTGCCAGCTGGAGGATCGACGATACCCAACCTGGCTAAGTATTCCTGAGTGTTGTGGACCGACAGATCGCTCGCGGAGTCCCCAGTCTGTTGGCCCTCGTTGATCATCCGAATCTCCTCGTCCTCTCCGTCGTCCTCGGCCGAGCCCCTGCCTGATGATCCGGACTGATCGCTGCCAGATAATTCAGATGTGGCCTGCTGCTGTCCGGATTGACCGGAGGTACCGTACGGTGGTATCTCGTCGTACTTTGGGGGCGCGAATTGACAGGAAGCGGCACCCCCCGCGCCGTTAACATTCCCCGAACCTCCGTTGCCCGCTGTACCGACACCTGTCACGTTTCTGATAGGAATGGTGTCGAAAGCGCTTGGATCCACGTAGCTGTTCGAGGCGGTGGCGTTGCTCTCCCCGTTCAGACCCGGCTTCGATCCGGGTTTCTTGTGCCTTCGGTTTCGAAGATGGAGATACAAGAAAGTAGCTCCGAAAGCGATGACCAGCAGGAGCAAAGCGATCAGCAGACCTAACGCCCAGTCTGCTAAGCCTCCGGTTGCAGCCACAGCCATGTTGGAGCCGTTGTCTGTCGGAGTGGCCAATGCCGTGGCGCCTCTTGCTTCGTTTACGTCGTTATCGTCCGTCAAAGTGATTTCCACCACCGTCATGTTCGATAAAGAACCCTGCCTGCCGGAGCTAGCGCTGACCACCAGCCTCGACGACTCTTCCACGTCCATGTCGATGTGAATCAACTTCTGCTTCACGATCAGCGCGCCAGTGGTGCGATTCAGCTTGAAGTAAGGGTGCTGAGAAGTCAGCTGATAGACGACCCGACCGTCGGGCCCCTTATCGCGATCCGTCGCCGTCACATGGCCAATCACCGTTCCAGGGAGCACCTGAGCTCCGCTTTTGATCCCAAATCTGTACATTCTCTCTGTGAACTGAGGGTAAAACTCGTCCCTGGACTCGATTTCCACCCTGACCCTCACGGCGGCGGTTCTGCCGCCGGTGTCGGTGGCTCGCAAGGTGAAGGCGTACCGATTACGCAGCTCGTAATCGAAAACTGCGCGCGTCGTCACTGTGCCGGACTTCCCGTCCACGGCGAACAGCTTCCAGCTGTCGTCGATGTCGGAGAAGCCTGTCGCGGCAGCGGAGACGATGGAGTAATTCAAGGATCCGAAGATACCGCGATCCAAGTCCGAGGCGCGGGCCGAGAAGACGGTGGTTCCGATCGGTTCGTTCTCCCCGACGAACTCCAAGTACTCCGACACTGGGAATTTAGGAGAGTTATCGTTGACGTCCTCGAGACGAATCCTGAGCCTGGCCAGCGCGCAGAGAGGAGAGACCGGGTCGCTGTCGCAAGCCATCACCACGAGATTGTGAATCTCCGGCTCCAGGTCGCAGTCGAGGGTCGCGTTCACCAGCACCGCGCCGGTGGTTTTCTCCACGCGGAAGAGGCCAGCGTCGTTCCCAGAGGTGATCTCGTACACCAAGTTGGCGGCTGCGCTGCCAACGAGGTCATCGTCTTTGGCGCGCAGCGTCGCGACCACCGTCCCACGGACTGCGTTCTCCTTGATCGACACTTGATGAAGCTCCTCCAAGAACAGTGGGTAATTATCGTTGACGTCCTCCACCGTGACGATCACCGTGACCGGCTCGTCTCCCACTAACGACCCGGTCGTCATGTTCTCGTTCTTTGAGCCAAGTCGCAGAACATACCTGAAACATTAGTGGTTAACATTAGTTAGTTAAACAAAGCCTTTCTATTCGTTGGTCTTTGTAACCCTCATTGTCAACTTCACACAGTTTTCCCGTAATAAGTTATACTGTTCTATTATTTGTGATTCTTGTACACAAGTTATATGTCCTACACATCATCTTATTTTATGCGAAAGTTATGAAAAATCTATGCAAATGTTAACTCATTAATTTGAATAAAAACATATTGAAAAATAACTGTTTACCTTGTCATTTCATCGACCTTATACCACTCTGTCAATTTGACGCAGAGGGATAGATTTAGTTCTTGAAATGAGGAACGGATGTGGGTTAAAGGAGTCGTTCTTACCTGTCTTTCGTTTCTCTGTCGAGCGCTTTGGAGAGAATCAATTTGCCCCTGGACACTTCGAACGTTCCGCTGTCGTCGCCGGCAACGATGGAACCGTCCAACAGGTCCACGTCGGACAATCTCATGAGCGTGGTTCCCCTGAGCGAATTTTCCTTGGCCGTTATCTTGTACTCTTTGCCAGGCAGGGCGCTCTTCAAGCTGCTCAATCGCACCACGACCGAGCAGATGGACGACGCCGGTGGTTTGCCGTAATCTTCCGCCACAACGGCCAGCTCCACCTCTTTGGGCAGGGGTCTCGGTATCGCGGTGCGATTAACCGTCAGAACGCCGGTAACGGGATGCACCGAGAAGCCCTTGGTAGTCTTCAGCAGATAATATCGCACCCGGCTGTTGTCCTCCGTGAGGTCGTCGTCGGTCGCGTTCACCGTCAGGATTTCTTGCAGATCGCCGCGTCCCTCTGCGCAGAAAGCGAGAAGGGAAGGTGATATAGAGAGTTAGATTCTGGCGACGAGTCGAACGGAGGGTGGCTGGAAAAATGGAGCGATGCGGGGCAAGTGGCTAGCTACTATCGACTCGCGAGATGCGCGAGAGAGTACTCGAGGAGGGCCCGGGACAAAGATCGAGGGATCACGGGCGCGAGGTCAAGTACCCTCCACCTCTTTTTGTCGGGAGGTACGTCCTCGAGCAGCATCACCACCGCCACCACCTCCGGTCCTTTCTTTTCTTGGCAAAGGAGGAGGATAAGCCGTCCTGACATCGGCCTGAACGGAAGTATGAAATAATAACCAGTTATATAAATCGCTCGGCCGAGCCGTTGGGCCCAGCTCCGCTGCACCGTACAAAAATCATTTCGATGCGTTTCAAATCGTCGGATAACTCGGCATTAATGTGCCAACCTCGGACCCAAAGCGGGGAACGAAGACAAAGAGCCCTCTGCGGAGAGAACGAGAGAGGAAGATGGAAGGGCAGAGAGGTGGAGAGGCTGAAATAAAACATTACGGACCCGCAGCCCTTTGGGGATGTCCGTGGCGAGGAGGTAGGGCGAGCTCGGGGGGGATCATAACCGAGAAGTGACAGGTACTCTATAATTATTGCGAGGTGCGTATGACCGTGGCCGTGGAGTATGCGTGTTCGCGTATCCGAACGCCTCGGTGGGACGAATTCTTATTACACCGCGGCGGCAGCGGGCCTCGCTGCACTTCACGGAACTTCGCAGGGAGGAAGCCCTGCGATTCATTAATCCCCCTCCTTCTTTCCAGAATATATCCTGCCTTCCCGAGACACCTTAATACGATTTTGATAATCGCCAGATTAACTCGTCCTGCTTGCTCGTTGATCGCGGTATAAACGATCCGCCACCGCGTTCCCATATACCTACGCGCGTCGCGTCGCGTCCGGGCGAAATTGAAAACAGCCAAGTGCCTCGTCGTAAATTCACCGATAACCCACCCCCTGGCCTAGGTACTAGCATCGTTATCGCTTAACTTGGCGCAATCGATTTCCTCGGCTCTCCCGTTCGGCCCGTTTTCACGAATCCACGCGGCGAAGATGGAGAAGAGGCGGAAAGAGGGAGATGCAAATTCGCGAGGCCGTCGCCGTGGGAGCTCCCCCCGTTTCAACTCTTTCCACGTCCACGTCCACCTCCTGCCAATCCACCCTCCCCCGGCGCCCCTCCACCGCCCACCCAAATGCACCATTAGGCGCGGGCCTATGTATTTTTAATAAGTTTCGAGAGTCCTCGAAGCCGGCGATCTCGGCCGGCGGTTGCAGCGAAGGCGGCTTTTCGGTTGCCTCGCAAACGGTGTCCTCGCGTTTATTTATGTGCGAGGCGTTCGCAATTCTCCTCGTCCCCTGCTCTCTCCCTCGTCACCCTCTTCCCGTGCCATCTCTGCCGTCCCTTTTCATCCGTCTCTCCCTTTCTCCTTCCCCTTGGTCGCTGCTCCCTTCAGCGATCGAGCAGCTAGCTTTTCATCGACCCCTCCCTTCGCACCCCACTCTATCTTTCATCCTGCACTCTTTTTCATCCTTTCCGTCCCTTGGACCACCCTCCCTCCCGACCCTACCGCTCTCTTTACCTCTCTTTCCCTCTCTTTCCCGCGCTTTATCTCGGCGCGGTGTCAATTCGAGTTTGGAACACGGGCAACAGGACAACGCGTGTCTACTAAAAACCAGTTTTTAAACTCGCGTTTATTTCGCGCCGAGGGACTTGCCCCGGGGTCCACAGTCCCTCTCCAAGTCTCTCTCTCTCTCTTCTCGCTCCCTGGCCCCGCTTTCGTAACCATCTCCTCAATGAAATACCGATCGAATAGACTCCCCTAACGATTATCTACGTTCCCTCGGTCAAAAGTCTTATCTCGTCGGAGAGGCGCGATAACTGCCCACGGATTCGCAGAAGTTTCTGGTCGAATTACTCACCTGGCAAGGTGGCGATGTACGCGGACTGCTGGAATCGAGGCGCGTTATCGTTGAGGTCCGCCACACGAACGATCAAGTCCGTCGTTGCCTCGTGCATCCCATCGCTGGCGATCACTTGCAGGCTATATTCCGACCGCGATTCAGCGTCCAGGCGTCTTCGCAGAACGACCTTGCCTCCGTACCTGTCGATGCTGAACGGGCCTGGGCTGGTCACGTTACCGAATCGGTAGGTCAGAGCCGGGGAGCTGTCCACGTCGTTGGCCGTCATGGTCGTTAACACCGTCCCGACCGCTGTACCTGCGTCAAACGTAGCCACACATTAATACCTCCTCCAATCTCGCGCTCGCGCGAGTCCAATTCGCCTACGCAGGCTAGAAACTATCTGCCGACGTCAGCCACACGGCGGAGCGCACGACGCTTTCATCGCAGGGAAATGAAAGATCGCCGGATCAGAAACGGAACACGCTCGGTCTTGATGAACCGTTTAACCGCGACATTGAACCGCCCGTCTCTTTATCGTCGCACAATGCCAGACACCGTTGTTACTGATGAATGGCGTCGTTACGCGCCCCGGTCCCTTCCCTCTACGTCTTTTTGTCCTCGGGCCAGAAGCCACTTTGTCACCGGCTGGCGATCATTCGCGATACATACAATATAGAGCGGCGCGTCGCAGCTCCCGGATCGGAGGCGAGCCCTTCCGCGAACTTAAACACACTTCGGGGGAGTCGCGTTTAAAATGCATCGAATCCCCTGCTATCGGCCCGTTTTATCTCGCTCGTGTGCCGAGGAGAGGCTGAGCGAATCCCTCGGCGGATTCGGGTCCGCCGCGCATCGTAGGCGATAATCTCGAGCGTGCCGCGGGCAAATTACGAGACAGAGAGAGCTATCTGCCCCTCGGTAGCACGGTAGCCGAGCCGGGATATCGAAAACCGAAGCCGACGACGGAGTCGAAAATCTGCCAGCGTCGTCGCCCTGATCGCTTCGTCGAGCAGGGAAGATTACGTTGTCATTACCGCAGGAAACAAGCGGGGTGCTGTTACATACGCGAGGAACGGAGCGAACATAAAAGAATTACACGGGCTCGAAGACTAGCTGGCACGCGGCCACGTTTGCTCGTAAATTTCGCGGGCGATCGTTAAAGTCATGTAAATCGGTTTCGAGAGTGGCCGCGTCCCTGAGCGAACACGTGGCCCCAGCCCACTCTGTGCCCCCCCTGGCTCCGGTTCCGGTTCCGGTACCGTTCCTCCAGCTCGGAAGCCAAGACATCGATCTCTCTATCGGGATGATCCTCCGCCTGTGAGCTAGCCGCACCTTCCGCTTTCCCGCTCCGATTCGCAGAACTGGAACACGGAGCACCTCCAGAACGAGGCGAATGCCGAAGAAACGCGTCAACAGCGAAATAATAAATTCCCATCGGGCTCCACTCGATCTTCGTAAGTTATATCGAGTTAATTCTGATTACCGGAGGTCTCGGGCACTAGCGGATCGAGTACGAGACGGCGGTGTGCTCCTTGTACGGGAAATCCGCTCGTCGGTGGTCTACCATTGTCTCGGTTTCTCGTGTCAGTGCCAGTTTCGGAACCGATTCGATCGATGCTGTCGATTAAATCCTCCTTCGGATGTACGCACGCGTGTAGAGGGCACGCGGCTATGTGTACGCGGGAAGCCCCTTCAGGAACAAAGGCGTGGGGCTATCAAACATCGGCAAACCGCACCTCTCGTTTTAGGCCGAACGATAATTATATACGCCGCGTCCACCGGGATAATTAAAAACAATTACTGTGCGCTTCGCTAAAATATGAGCGGTCGCGAACCCGGGATCGTTTTTCACTGCCGCACGGCTCGGCCGAATAACGATGCGTTCGATCGACCGGTCGGGGATCAACGACACTGTTTGCTATTCGGTTTCTTCTCCGTGCAACTCGCTCCGCACTCCGCTCGCTCGCGTTTCATCGTATCGGAAATTTATGGAAGAGACACGCAATGGGTTAATCCAGCCGAATTCAGTTTCCGTAGGTCTGCGAAAGGACCACCGTCGAAATTCCGCGGCGGCAGGTGCTCGAAAAGGCACGAGAACGCTCGATCCTGGATCCTCTAGCGCGACCGCGGTATTAAATAAATTCTCTTCGAGCGGTGCATCGGGGAATAGAAGTGGTAGCAGTCTCGTTTGCGCCGGGGTTGAAGTTTTATGGTGATACAAATTAGATAGCGATCTCGCGTTACTCTGTTGCCGCGCGGGCACGCGGCCTTTCGTGTTGAACGTTCTTAGAAGTTTGCAATAAGAAGCAGAAGAGCAGGCGACGCCAGGGAAAGGACAAGAAGAAAGAGAGGGAGATCGAGGAGGAGGAGTGGAAGCGAAGAAAAAGAGCAACGGGAAGAAGAAGAAGAAGTGAACGAGAAGTGCGGCAAGATGAGAGGGACAGTAAGACGAAGTCTCGCAATGTAAATTAAATGAAGCGTGTTTGAAGTTTCGTGGACCGAAGCCGAGACTACAGCACGTAGAAAAAAACCTGCTACATGAACAGCCAAAGAACCTTACCGCCAAAAATTTCAACCAAACTCGCGCTTTCAATCGCCACAGATTTTTTATCTCCCGTCATGTAACTCTACTCTTTACTTCATCTATACGAGGAAACGTGCTCCTCGAGGGCGACAGTAGCAGCGCGATGCTGGCGCTTGCACGTCAAATACGAGGCCACCTTCGCGCGGCACCGCTCCATTGAATCGTATCTGTCAATGGGGGAACAATATGAGAAACCGAGCAGGACGAAGGAACCCCGGAACAAGGTGAAAACGAGAGAGGGAGAAAGAGAGCGTGCAGTGTACCCGAACGGTACAGGCATTCGCAACCTCGCCTAAGTTATGCAAATTGTTCCGAACAGTTGGACTTTAATGCCTGCATAAATCCTTTGCCACTTAACTTTATACATCGAGAGTAGTATTCACTCCCACCTCGGCAGCTCACCTCTCCCTCTCCCTCTCTCTCTCTCTTTCTCCCTTGGCCCTACGCGTGCTCTGTTCTTCTTCCCTTCTACTTTTCTCGTTCCCCTTTCGACCTTTACGTCCACTCGTCTCTTTTCCCAGCCGTTGCGCGCCTCGCTCTATCTCCTAACGGATCCTCGTGCTTCACTTTGCCACGCAGAAACGTCTCTTTCCTCGTTCGCGTGGGCGCTCTCGGAACAAATTTATCTGCCGCGGCGTCCACTAGATTTCGAGGAAACCGGGACGAGTAGATGCGCACGCGACGTTAGTGAAATCCTATCCGCGGCTCTCTACCGATACCCCAGGCCTTGCTTCATGGGCGCTCTATCCCCCGAAGCGTGTCCTCGGGACGGTAGCTGATGATCCCAGGGTAGCTGAGCCCATCCACCGGTGCAGAGACCGCGAAGAAGCCTCCACTGGGCAGCATTTCTACCCGAATCGAAACGAATCATCTTCCCCCTTCGCAAAAACTCTATTTCTTTCGCCGAGCTTTTCATAAGAAGGCCAATTAGGCGTAAGAACAAGATCGTCTGACGATTGCGAGGCTCGTCGCGATCGGGGCTAATTGGAAGCGACACTAAGCGATGAAATACAAGGAGGCGTGCACGATTTCGCGTCCGCTCGTAACTTCTTTACGCACGATCGCGGATAGTCTAGCTAATAATCGCCGGCCAACCATCGTTTCCACCGTACATTAAGGAGAACAAACGCTGTAATTGGACTATACGACCGGCGCAATTATCCGACGCGTTTTAATTTCTAAGCCCGGACGGTATTTACGCTACGCGTTTCCTTAGAATACGGCGGACACCGTTTGTCCTGGATGCCGTTAACAAGCGTATCGCGGCGACTTACCTTCGGAAACGGAGATGATGCTGTGCTCCGGGAAAGTCGGCTGATTGTCGTTGATGTCTATCACTCGGACGCTGAGAGCGGCCGTGCCAGTCAGCTGCGGATTCCCCTGGTCCGTCGCGATGATCGTCAGCCTGTACTTCTCGCGGATCTCGCGATCGAGGACTATGTTGGTGCGAACCACGCCGCTGTACGGTGGACTGATGGTGAAGGCGTTGTCAGGATTACCGTCGACGATGTGGTAGAGGATCCTGCTGTTCATTCCTTGATCAGCATCGCTGGCAGAAAGCTGCTCGGAATGGAGGAACAAAAATCGCGTTAGAAAGGACACGTAGATACTTCTGGGTAGAAGCCTGCGTGGGACGTGCGTTACCTTGACGACAAAGTCTCCTTTGACGTTGCCTTCGAGAACAGTAGCGGAGTACTGCGTTTGAGTGAACACGGGTGGATTATCGTTCACGTCGGACACTCTGACGACGACTTTGACGTAGGCTTCCAAAGGATCCGGGCCAGCAGTTCTAGCGACCACGGTGAGAACGTGCTTGGAGCTTTCCCTGGGCTCCTCCTTGGACAGCTGTCCTTCCAAGGACCTCCCCCACGAATTCGTTCGCCCGTCTTCCGCCTGCTCCTCCGTGGGCCTCACTCTCAAATCGGTCCACAGCTCCGCGTCCAGTCTCGCGGGATCACTGACGCGCAGCAGCCCGGTGTCCTCGTCAATGGTGAACGTACCGAAATCGTTGCCCGATCCAAGGGAGTAGGAAACGTGCTGCCTCCTGCCATCCGATCGAACGGCTGTCACCTGGACCACCTCTGTACCAGCCGCAGAATTCTCTTGAACGACCACCTCGTACGTCTCGTTCTGAAACTTGAGCACGGGCGTCAAATCGGCCAGATCCCCGACCTGCAGCTCGATCAAGCCTCGCGCGCTTTTAGGAGGGTTCCCCTTGTCTCTGGCTAGCACCTCCAAGTGATAGGTCTTGCCGTTGTCCTGAGACAAGGATAACGCCGCGGTCACCGCGCCCGTGCTCGGATGTATCCGGAACTTGGGCTTCTCTTGCTCCTGGAGGAACGAGTAGACGATCTCTCCGTTCGGGCCCTCGTCGGCGTCGCTGGCCACCGCGCGGAAAATGTTCTTCTCTGGCTGGGTACCGATCGACACCCTCGCGCGGAAAGGGTACTCGGCGAACACCGGCGCATTGTCGTTCACGTCCCTCACTCGAATCTCCACGGGAATCGACGTGCTCCTGGCCTCGTACTTGCCGCTGTCCGTCGCCACGACGACGAAGTTGTAGGAGCCTTGGCGTTCTCGATCCAACGGTCTGCGAGAAATAATCGTGGAATAAGATTTCATGAATTCATCGTGTCTTCTTTCAAACATGCCATAATAGCAGCCACGCTGAGCCTCGCTTACTCCGTCAGTTATATACTAATTGTTATGTGTTTTATATTGTAAATGGTGGAATAAAGACGTTTTATTATTATTGTTGTTATTAATCATGCACGGAGGGAGGTTGAAGGAACGCGAGTTTTAGTTTGCCCCGGGTAGTTCTCGTCCGCGGCACATTAGCGACGCATGGAAATTACGGTTCACTTGGGAGCACGTTTGAGCGCGCATCAGATGCATCTTTAATTCTGATTTATCGGTCAATAGACGATTGTTCGAATCGGGAGAACGGGCCGGATTTAAGCGGAAGGTGGCGGTGCGGCCGCGGCGGGCAGCTTGTTTGTGTGACGGAAGCCTTAATCGCGCACGGCGATCTTGTGCAATCCACGTCCGCCATTACCATAACTCTGCGGATCCTCCGCGGCGGCTCGCCGACCGCAACTTTCGTGCCTTAAATCGCACGAAAGCCGGGGGAGGTTGGCTGCTTTTTCGCCGTTACCACCGAGCGAATTTAGCGCTCCCGTCGCTGTGATCTATACTCCCCGAGAAATCGCTATATCGACTTAGCGCTCCATCTCACTCTCTCTCTCTCTCTCTCTCTCTCTCTCTCTCTCCCCTTCAAGCTTTCCTCGATATGTACATTGCTGGATTTTTCAGCATTCGTTTTCCCCCGTTTAGCCAGTCCTCACCGGAGCCCATTATTTAGCCAGTACCGCTTTCCCACTCGAACGCAACAACGTCTTTATCGCGCCAGCTAATTCTAATCTAATTATACTATCGTGGCAAATTTTTCGCTCGAGCCGCGGCTTGAATGCATAATTTGTTCCCATTGAAAGCGACCGTTTAACGAGCAACATTCAATTGCCGTGGCTAGCTTTTTTCCCCCTCCTCCATTCCGCCGTCAGATAGCGGCCGATAACACCAGGGGCCGGCTGTAATTTATTGAATCGGCAAACTTTGTCTTTATTAGCGGCCTCGCGAAAAGTCACGCGAACCCTGCGAATTCGCGGGGCCGCCGATAAGCGGCACCGGCGGGGCCCCGATAATGGGTTTCGCGCGTACCCACGTACCCACGTACCTACGTACGTGCACGTAATAACCTTTAACGAGCGTGGAATAATAATCGAGCGCCAGTAGCGGGCAAGATCGACGCGGTTATTTACGATTTAACCGAGCCGAGCTGCGCCGCAACTGCGCTGCAACTGCGCTGCAACTGCGCTGCGTCGAGCTGCGCCGGACCGCCCCCCGCTGTCGCGCGATTAAACGAGCTCGACTATTTTCATTTACGCCGGCACGAATCGCCTCTCACGAGACGCCAGATAATATTCCCCGAACGGCTGCTCGTCGAAAATCATTGTCTCTGTCACGGCGATGTCGCGTCGCGTCGCGTCGCTTGCGACGAAGCCGAGGCCGAAGCAGCGGAACCGAAATAACACGAATCCGCAAGATTATCGGCAACGAATCGTCCTCGGCATCGAGCCTCGTTATCGCCTCGATCTCCCGCGAGATCTGGTCTTGGCTCTCGACCCGCGGATCGGGGTATATCTTCCGGGTGGTCCTGGGAACGAACAAGGGGAGAACATCGATACACCTACCCGGCGCGGAGCGCCGGCCAGCGCCGGTCCGCCCGTCCGGCTAACAGCAATAGCAACAATAACAGCAACAACGCGACACGGTCGTATGCTCGCTGGCTACCGATCCAGACGAGAAACGAGCAGCAGGCGCGAACACAGTCGGGAACAGAGGAGGATGGAAGGAGAGAAGGAGAGAAAAAGTTGGTGGGAAGACAGCCCCGGATCGTGGTGGGAGAAAAGGGACGAGGCAAGAGACGCAGACAGAGATCGCGAAAGAGTGGCCCGACCGGGATCTGGTTTTGCATATCAGGCTTTTTGCCGGCTGAAATAATGCATTGAAATGCCACATGGTGTCCCGCTGAAATGACACACGGCTGTCGCGCGGCAAAAGTACGCCCCTGCGTGCCTCCTCGCGGCTACCGA
Source organism: Andrena hattorfiana (assembly GCA_944738655.2). Lineage (NCBI taxonomy): Eukaryota > Metazoa > Arthropoda > Insecta > Hymenoptera > Andrenidae > Andrena > Andrena hattorfiana. The sequence continues at coordinate 3,292,202 of OX122894.2, forward strand.
CACCCTTCGCCCTACGGATCTCCCTCCTTGCTCCCCGGCCTCGCTGCTCCTTCGCTGATCCCTTTTCTTTTCTCCCCTTTTTCTTCATCTTCCAGCCCCTGCATCGTTCCTACGGTTCGTTGCGTCTCTATCCAAGACGACACACCAGAACGAACAACGTTGCTCGTTCCAGCGAGCGAGCCAACGGACGCGGCAACTTTGTTGCCCAGGGAGAACAAAGTAAATGGGTACGCGAGTCTCGTCTGTCTCGAAGCGTCAGTTATGATTTCTCGGGTTGTTCGGGAGGGGTCAAGGTTCGTGGGACCTGCCGCGAGATCGTCTATTAATTAACCGAGATCGGCCTTGACGGGCGGAAGCCACAGAAAAGGGTACGACTTTAACGACGTCCCGAGATACGGGTTTATTGCGCGCGTAATCGCCAGGGACGCGGGCGGAGGTGGACGAAGAGAAATCGCGCGGTGGTCGCGGAACGGAGACACCAGAAGGAAGAACACGTTTGGCCGTGCCGACGGGTTATGCATATGGAATCGACTAATCGAGCGCGGTGCATCGTTCGCGGGCCGCATCGGCTGACTTTATAATTTTACGACGTTCCTAGACCCTCCACCTTGTTCCACCTCCGCCGCCTCCCGGGCTCGCCCTTACGCGCGCTGGCTTTTACCTTTTCTATATTTCGCTCGCTCCTCTCGTGCGCCTGCCTCTCGTTTTATGACGCCGCGGTACCGGTGTAATACCCCACCGGCGATCCTAATCGGTCGCGCAATAAAGGTCGCGCGGTAATTAACGCCGGAACGGAATTAGTTTGCCGCGGTGGCTCGCGAAAGAAAGAAGGCGATGCGAAAGGAGGGAAGGGGTGCGCGAAAGGGAAGAAAACAACGGGGTCAGATAAGCGTGGTGAGAAAAGTGAGCCGAGTGGGAAAATAGGGGTCTACTACGGCACGTTGGAAACAGATAGAGGCGACGTTGAATACTCACCCGGCCGTCGTAATGACGCCCGTCAGGTTGTCAACCCTGAACAGCCAGCTAGTCTCCTCGGCGATCGCGTAAGTGATCTTCCCGTTTACTCCTTGGTCGGGATCCGTCGCCCTCACGGACATCACGCTGGAATCCGCCGCCACGTCCTCGGAAATCGTCGCCACGTATTTGCTCGGATGGTAGTTGGTCGGGTAGTTGGACGACGCGTACGGATAACCGTTGGGCAAACCGAAACCGGAGTATTCTGGGCTCTGGTGCGGACCGCGCGGTCGCGATTCCGTGTACTGATTCTGGACGAACGTGGGAGCATTGTCGTTCACGTCCAACACGATTACGGTCAGGTTGCAGCGAGCCTCCAGGCTTGGGCGACCTTTGTCCTTCGCTGAAATCGTCAGGGCGTACTTGGACACCGCTTCTCGGTCCAGGTTCGACATCGACAGCATCCCAGTTATGGGGTCCAGGATGAACTTTGCGCCGATATTGCCGCCTAGAAGCAGTAACGAATAGGTGAACGGTTGAACGATGGGGTAAATGAAATGGGAACGTCGTCGTGTGCAATCGCGAAGAGACTCACCCACGATGCTGTAGTAGATCTCTCCGTTCTTGCCCTCGTCGAGATCGGCCGCCGCGATCGTGTGGATCACAAAAGTTTCCTGGTTCTCCGGAACGGCCAGCGTGTAACACGAGCCAGGCCTGAATTCGGGGCTGTTGTCGTTCTCGTCCATGACTAGAACCTCGAGCGTGCTGATGTCCAGCAGCTTGCTGGACCTCGCCAGGATCGGCACGGAGTAGCGGGAGGTCTCCTCGCGGTTCAGGGGGCCGCGAAGAGTCACCAGACCGCTAGTAGAAACGGCAAACTTGTCCGCGGCCACGCTGCTCGGAATGCTGAAGCTGACGTTACCTGCAGAATCGCACAAGCACTTTTATCAACGTTTCTGTCTCTGTTTTTAATTAAGATAAATGGCCCAGTATTTAAATATGGTCCAATAATTAAAAATCAAAAAGAAATTGTATTAATAATAACAGTTTTACTAATTTGCAGCGTTTAAACTGTTCGAAATATAATTGCAAAATGTATTAGCTTTATATAGATACAATTATAAGCTTACATAACTGAACAGTTATATCATGCAAAAATTTTAATGTACAGTAAATCTTCAACAGTTTCAATCTCGCTTCTTACCTAATGGGCTCAAGCAAGCGAGAGAATATTTTTGGTAAGGTTGTAATTAATTGTTATTTTATCATTTTTGAAATAGTACAGTTGTTTTGGATTTATTATATATTGAAGAATTGAAAATTAATTGGATTTCTTAATAATTTTTGTTTTTAATATTGAAATTGTTGCGTTTATCCAATAGTACACGATCACATGACACGGACCAGTTATTAAACGTGTTTAATGGTTATATAATATAAACACTGGTACTGACGTCAGTATTTAGTGAAGTTTTAAAATTATTAACATTTATTGTACCAAAGTAAGTATTTTTTTGTATCATATATATTTACGTTAATAATAACTAGACAAAAATATAACACTGTTTAAAAATTATTCGGCTAATTAATCTTAAACTTGTCATAATATTAGCATAACCTAAAATTTTATAATATACTTTTAATCATTTTTTTAACTTATACTTAATTTTTTCAGGCATAAAGTCATGCCGAAGATTTAACAGAAATGTATTATAAATAAAATGTTTTTATTATCCCAAAATATTACTATATTAATTTCTTTTCATTAACTGGAAGAAATAGTTAAATGAAATATATATTCAATAATTGGGACACTGATAATTAATGACTGGGACATGCTATGAATTTCATTTAATTACTGGGCCATATGAACAGTTTCGTGTTTAAATTAATTTAAAACTTTTCCTTTAACAAATGTAGATTCTTGTTACGTTGACTCAACGTAGAAATTTTACGCTTTCGAATAATTATATTCAGTTATATTTTATACTATTTAAATATAAAAGAAATTGCAATTATTTCAATTTCTTCCTTAACTATTTCACCATTGGGCCATGTGTCTTAAACGATTTTATTCGGCTTCGATTCTCTGTTTCTTGTATATTTGTAACCAAACCACGTGAGTTTTTTTTTAAAGGATTTGCTAAGTGACGTGTTTCGTCGTTTTGACAAAAAATGCTATTGGTCGGAATAGAAAAAAAAATAGTAAATGTCGCTTTTTAAACTTTTTTGTGAGTCTGTAATGAAAATTCAAAAATCACGTTTCTAAATTGAAGTAAGTTTTATACATGCTTAAAATTTCATAAAAATCGGTTAACGTTGGTCTGAGCTATAAACGCTTAAAGATCGCAGAATAAGGTCGAACATCGGTGATTTCGGGAATTTCGCGATTTTCGACCTTATTCGACTAACGGGTTTTTTGAATTTTCATTATAGGCTCACAAAAAAAGTTCTATTTCAGACAACTAGAACGGCTGATTTTATACTAACAATGCGCTCTATTTGAAGCACTATAACTCCGGATATAACTACTATTTTTGCACACAATTTTTTTTCATATTCTCTAAAGATTGACAAATGAAGTCACAAAGCTGAAACTAAATATATTTAATGGTTTTGTTTTAAAAAATTCCCAAAATGCGAATCATTTTTCGACCATCAAGGTATGAAGACCCCTTAACTTAAATTTTTTTTATATATTTTTTTATTATTTCCCGAGATTCGATGTAACGAATAACATTGAACTCTTTCTCAAAACTCGGATCCAGACTCGAATGAAAAGTTATCGCTCAGTTTGCATACGTAAACGCGTGCCCAAAAAGTGAAAGCGATCGGGTCCTTTACTCGGAGATCGACAAGAGCAGTTGCATAAATTCTCAGCAATATACCGACGAAGTTTCGTTTCGTGGATATTACTGACTACGAAGAGGACTAAACGGAGAAAAACGCAAAGGACTCATGTGTATATCGTCGCGCACTGCTGCGATTCTGGGCCAAGATCAGAGGGATGTCATTTCCCGATAGAAAGCGTGCGTGCAGCGTAAGAGGGTGAGAGGGTTAATGCATTCAATTCTCAAATTCCCGGGGACGGGGTACGCGCTTAGGCTGTCACAGTATTTTTCAGCGGGCCTAGAACAAAGCGGCGCGTTCGCCAACGCACCCTGCCATCCCTCACCGCGCGGCTCTCGCGTGTATTCCGTGCTCGTAGACGAAGCTGCGGAACGGTAGTTAGGTACGGTGGCGACACGCACACGCTCGTGCCGCACGTACGCGCAAGGGTGCCGGTGTTGGTTGGAACCGGTGATTTGCCTATGCGTACCGCGGCAGGCTGGCGGCACGATGATATACGCGGCCATTGTTTCGCCCGCTCGTCCTCCTTCTCGTTCTCCCTTTTCCCTGCCGTGGCTCCGCAGCGGTTCTGGAGCCCTAGCAGGGAACCCATCCCGTCCCGTCCCGTCCAGTCCTTCGGGCTGTTGCATAGGGACGCGGGGCCCTTTGCCGGTTGGTTCCGCGGGACGCGCTAATGCGCTCGTCTGATACACGGGCGCCGGTCTAGATAAGCGCAAAACGAGCGATATACCGTGTTGTCGGCCGTACAGAACGCTTTGCTACGAGACCGAGAACACCGGACTTTCTGCGCGCGCTTTTAGTAATCATCGTGTTCTTCTTGCTCGTCCCATCTGCTTTACGGCGCGCGGCTCGCTGCTCGCTGAGAATCAGTGGCCGGTTCTTGTTTCGGTAGCGAGCGCACAGAGCGACCCGCTTAACGAACTTTCTCAGCAACGATCGGTGCATTGACAGATGCACGGAAGCGGCCACGAACAAACAGCTTTCCAATAATCTCGACGGCGCGGCTGGACGATTATCGTTATCGCGCGACCACTGAAAGCAGAGCCCGAGCATCTGTACCATGCGGCGACGAACGCATCCACCGCGATGGAATTTTCTCGTCCGCGGAATCCTTCGGCGAGCTTTTAGACCGGCGCGGCGACGAGGAACACCCGTTCCTGAGGAGGAAGAGGAAGAAGAAGGAGGTCTGGAGGATGGAAGGGGACCGAGGCAGAGGCCGCAGCAGGCTATTCCGCGCAAGTTACACACGGACGGAACGCGCTCTCGACCCCGAGGGAGCCGGGACCGCGAGTCATTTCGTTGAATTTACTATAATGCCCCGCACCGGCCGGATTCAAGGCAATTATTCGAGGTATTTTCATAGCAGGGCTTTCCTATTAGCCGGGCTGGGTAGCCGCCGCAGCCCGACGTCGATTATACTCCCTTCTCGCGGCGCGATGCTGCGGTGGCGCGGCGTAGGTGGCGCACACCTTGGCGATTCTGCGGCGTGCTATCCGCGCGGACGGTGCGACGGTGCGCCGAAGCAACAGGCAGAGTCGAAAATCCGTGAGGGGGCACAAAGAAGAGGGACGGGAAGGGGGGAATGGGAAGGCTGCGAGAAGCTGGGACAAGATAGGAGACTGTAATTTCAGCTTCTCGTCCTATACAGCGCTAAATTGACAGCCCCTCCTGTTCCATGGCACTTTATGCGCCGACTCACCACCGAAACAATAACGACGCGAGCGGAGCACCTAAAAGGGTAGCCGCGGTAGCCCCATTTTTGGTCCTCTCCTACGTCCTTGTCGTCCTTCGCCACTGTGTACGCAACAGCGCGCGTGTGGAGGAGATCGATAAGTTCCCGAGCGAGCCCAGTTCGGCTTTGTCCCTTTTGCATTATCCTTGCAAAGCGTTAACCGAATATACGCGGCTCTATCTGATCATCTCCGGCCAGCAGTGATATACGAGCATCGCCGGGTATTTATCAATAAACTGACCGGTTGTAAATCCAACGGGTTTATCTGGCGCACTTAGCGAGGATAAAATGGAATCGGGGAATCGCGGAATCGGCGATAACCCCTTCGGAGTGATCGGTGGGACTTACCCTGATCGGCGATGATAGGCCCGGCGACGTTTAGAACCGTCGCGCCAACCTGGAGGTCCTCTGAAATCCTAGCCACTGGATTCGCCAGTAACAGCCGAGGAGGTCCATTGGTCTGTCCAGAAGCCAGCGTCAGAGTCAGCCGGAGAGTGGACTTTCGCGGCGGGGAACCGTGATCGTTGGCCGTAATCTCGAGCTCCGTGGACCTCACCATCGGCCTCTCCAGGCTCACTATCCCTGACTCGTACCCCACCGAGAATCTCGCCTCCTCGTTCGCCGATGTAATCACGTACGATACACGGCCATTGTCGCCCGCGTCTTTATCCACCGCGACTACTCTCACCAGCGTTGATCCTGCAACGATCCCAATTTACGATACGAGTTTATAATTGCGTGGCCGTTCTTAACCAAGCTCAACGAATTTCTACCACGTTCGACGGACTTGTGGAAATCCTACGAAATCCTACGGGGAATACTCACCAGGCAGGAGGTCCGGCGTGACGGCCACTCGGCTGGATTCCGGGGCGACGAAAACCGGGTCGTTGTCGTTCTGATCGAGAACGATGATCCTCGCGGTCACGGTCGAGGCTAATTGCTCGCCGGCAGGGCCGCGATCGGACGCCTTCAAGATCAAAGTGTACTCGGCCCTCTCCTCTCTATCCAGTGGCCTGGCCAACGTCAGAGCCCCGGTCAGGGAGTCGACCGCGAAGCTGCCTCTCGATGGAAACTCGGCCACCAGTCCGTATCGTAGATCGCCGTTCGACCCGCTGTCCAGATCGCTGGCGGTTAGATTGTAGATGGTGGAGCCGATCACCGCCCTCTCGGACACGCGGACCGTTATTGGATCCTGCGGCCACCGCGGTGGATTGTCGTTGGCATCCTCGATGACGATCTTAACCGAGACAGCGATGCTTTGAGGGTTCCCGATCGAGGTGGTGTCCAGCGCGCGAATCTCCAGGTGGTATTCGCTCACGTTCTCGCGGTCCAGGGAATGGGCGACCACCAGCTGGCCGGAGCTGCGATCCACGTCGAACGCTGGGAACTCGCTGATGGGTGTCAGGGAGTCCAAGGTGAAGGCCACGCGACCAGCGGGACCCGCCCCTGATACCGAGCCCACCGCCTGCCCGATGCTCGCGTCCTCCCGCACCTGATGGCATCGCGTTAAATATTTCTAGTTAGCAAAGATTTCATCCCATCCCGCGTAGCAATCTTCTGGCTCGCGTGATCCAATAACCGCGCGCTTTCATTATCCGCCGTGACGGTCGTAAATCGCGCGAAAAATCGGGCGCGAATCGACGAGGCGAATGAAAGCTGCCCAGGGTGGCGAGGTGGATGGTACTCACGTAGGGAATACAATCCTGGGATACGGTATCCCGGGATCCCGCGATCCCACTTGCTTTTTGGATTTCAAACATCCCGGGATTTTATATAACTAATAGGGATTGTAATACCGGTAAACCGATTTACCGGTTTGCTGGTAAATCGCGAGAAATATCCTGAAATTTTTACCGGTAATTCGCCAAATATTAACCAGTAATTCGCCAAATATTTACCGGTAATTCGCCAAATATTTACCGGTAATTCGATAAATTATGTATAGCAATGTAGCGCATATATGCATTCATTAATTCCGTCGATATCTACTCCGTTATCAATGAAAAAGCTTCAATTAATAATAGAGACGAAAACCGAAGTATCTCAGAAAGAACTAACTTTAAACCAAAAGAAAACTAAAGATCTGAATCAAGCCACCAAAGAATAGACGTATTTTCAAGTAGAAAAAGTAAAAAGAATATATCTACAAATGGCATATGATTTCTTAATGACTACCTACTACGAACAACAAGTATAGAATCTAAGAGCGGTTTATCATAAGACCAAAGTTTGGAAAAATTTTGTTTTTTTGCGTGCTTATTTGTTAAAAAGAATTCTTAAATAAAAAAATATTTAATTATGTATATAAGTTAAGATTCTTTTCATTGTTTTCGCGGTGAAGATGCATATTAATAAGTAATGTCAATAGTTATACAAATATATCTATTTTGTGTTATGTCATTTTATATTTTATGTTTAGAACAGTTTTATTTGCATATATTTTTCATAATGCTCGATTAGAGTTCAAGAAAATTTTTTTTGTAATGTTTACTTTTATATTTTCAATACTTTTGAAATACGTTTTGAATGAAAATTTTGAACGAAACATTGTAGATTGTACCTACTTCAGGTGCTTTGCTATTTCTTCGTTCTCATTTCCAAAAATCTTCATAATGGTTCACTCATATTATCTACTTATTCAGAGTTTATTATTTTCATTGCTCTACTGTATTTATTGTTAAAAATGATTTTAGTTTATGTTTGAGACTAATAATAGAAAGTAAGTTTGTTTACTTTAAATAAAAATTTAGAACTTTAGCACATAATAAATCATTTTAATTACTGAAAGTTATTAGAAATTAATCTCGGAATCCTGAAATAGACATAAAAAAATCCCGCAATCCCGGGCTAGTAAATAATGACCGGGATTGTATTCCCTACACTCACGTTAAAGGTAAGACTGCTGCTGGTGAAGGTCGGCCGGTTATCCGCTAGCGCTAAAACCTCCACTCTTAGCGCGCGAACGCTGTGCCGGGGTGGTCGGCCCGCATCGGTCGCCTTCACAGACACCCGGTATACGTTCCGCTCCTCGTGGTCGAGAACAGCCTTGGTCCTGATCATGCCGGTGATCGGGTCGATGGTGAACACGTTGTAACCGTCCGAGTCTCGGTCTGAGAAGCAAGGTTGCTCGTCAACGCAAAACAATCGACAGAACAGCGAAATAGCGAAATAACCAAACAGGAAAATTACAAAACGATCCGACTGTAGAGTTACCTTTCAGAATGGTGTAGGTTACGGAGGCATTTTCGCCAAGGTCGGTGTCCAATGCTCGCACCCTGGCCACTTCCGTCCCCGGTGGTTGTTCCTCCCTGACGCTGACCACGTCGCCCTGAGGGTCCACGATTTCCGGCGAATTATCGTTCACGTCCAGCACCGTGACTTTCAGAGGCACCCTGGCTGCCCTCGATGGTGTTCCCTGATCGCGAGCCTCTAGCACCAGCTCGTGCACACCCTTGATCTCGCGATCGAGCGGCTCCCTCGTGGTGATCTCACCTGGAAGTCACGAACCAAGACAAAATGAGACTATTCGTTCTGATCGCGCAGCTTCCATGCCCCGCGCTTCCTGCGCCATCCGCGCTGTTAACGATCGATCCATTAGCGATTCCTCTCCGCTCCATTTCGCGACTGACATCTTCTACCCAACGCGAGTAGACGTGGGGGAACGTTTATGACTCGCATCTATTTCAACTGCGCGAGATGATTATAGAGTATGATCGCTTCCTCGATGGGAATTTATGCTGCGATTGATATAAAGAAAACTGTCTGTAATCGATCGCGGGGCCATAAATAAGAGGACAAGTGTTATCGTAAATTGCGAGGCATAAAAGTCCGTACGTACGCCCGGCAGACGAGCTGCTAGATCGAGCTTATCAATTTCCCAGGGCCGGGACGGTTAATTGGATAATAGTCGTTCGTACGGCCGAAGAAACACCATTCGAACGCTCGAATTCCTCGGTCGCGCCTCGACACCGACTATCGTATTTCGTCTCCGTCCTCCTCTCGCATATTATAATCGTGCCTGCTTGCTCGGGGATGTGTGCACGGTCGCGCGTGTAACGAGGCGCGCTGTAATTACGTATCTCGGAAAGTAGACGGCGCGCAAAAGTCGCGAGGGTTTGGAGCGAGGGAAGCTGGAGACAAGGAAGAAGGCGGGAGGGAGAGAAGACGCAGGTCCCGCCGACCGGTCGCGGTCGAGCGCATTAATGGGTAATTAAGCAACCGCCTAGCCGGCCGGGGCAGAACTATTCCGAGATCTGGAGAAGGATCGGGATAATAATTCGTACGCAAAGTGGAAGGAGCGGCGTCGGTGTTCGGTGGGACACGCGGTGCAGCCGCGTGCCTCCACGAATTCTCGACGTACCTAGTCCACTTGGACGGCGTCCTTTTCGTCTACCAGCGGCGCGGCGAACCGAGGCCCCGTCGACGTGGCCGTGCTCGTCGCCGAGAAGACAAACGATCGACGAGGGACATGCAAACGCGCCGGCATCGAGGGATACCATCGCGGAACAATAAGAAGTATATCGTAGGACGCGTGCTAATGCGTTTCTCGTGTTAACCGTGGGACCCTGCGACGGACTCCTTCCGCCCCACCTCACTCTGGCCCGGCTCTCTTTCTGTTACCGCGTGTCTCCTCCAATATTTGGAAAACCATGCTCGCCCGAGCGTGCGTTCGGAAAGCCCGTTGTTCCTCGCCGCTACGATCAATAGAAGATTTCTCGGAAGGGAGAGCGGCGCGACATGCCGGCGAAGAGGCACTGCCAACTCGGGTTTCGCGAAGGGGTGGCTTTTTTTTCCACGTGCTTCCCTTTCCAGGGCGAAACGAACGATTACTGCGCTTTCCCTCGAATTCCCTCTGCCGTCGAAAGATTAATATAGAAGTAGGTACTGGCACGGCAGGACCGCTGATACTTCCGGCAGCGCGACGGCCTTTATTTTCATTTTTCTCTGGCAAAAGCTTCGCGCCGAGATGACTGGAGAAGTCCCACCTCTGCAAACAGGCAGCCGGGCGAGACTCCTCGTGGATATGAGAGGAAGACCGGCCTGGTCTCGAACCAGCATGTACACAAATACTCTCGTGTCGCATGCCAATCAAACCACGTGTATGCGCGTAGCGTGCGAGGGATGGGGGAGAGGGCGAGAGAGCTATATCTCTCTGTCCGGAGAGCGTGCGTGGTGGTTTCGCGGTGTGCGCTGAACCCGGGCCCTTTCTGGTGATTCGTTACACGCCGGCAAGGTGAAAGCACCACTCTTACGGGATTATACTTTGATATCCACGAAGCAGGGGAGATGTTACAAAAACGAAATAATCGCGCCACCCTCCGTATCTCCGATATTGCGTCGTATGGTCCTCCAATTAAAGGCATTCGTATCAAAAATAAATTTACGCTCGCTCGTCTTTTTTTTTCCATTCCTCTCTCCCTCCGCGGCCGCTATAAATCTTGGGAGCGCGCGCCTCGCGCGTACAGGCGGGGCAGGACGAGCGATAGAGCTTTGTCCGCTGGATGGAAGCCGATTTCATTAAGCGTTTCCGATGGCTTACGAAACGCGCGAAGATCTATCGCGGCTCGGAGCGCTGCCACGGGGCTTGGGCAATCGCTCGAAACTGCTGTTTAACAATAGTACACGCAGGAGTCGAGGATCGCTGCCGAGTTGACGCAAGAGCTGCGGCGTAAATTAAGAGCGTCGACGGCCGAGAGCTATTTAGAAAATTAATCGCCTCTTTCTCCCGTTTCCTCTCGCGTTGCTAGGCGGCGACCGTTCGAATTCAATTCGAATCCATCATTTTTCCCCTGCGAGAGCTAGGCGCGTCGAGTACATTCCTCTTGCGGGAGGCTACAAAGCAGCCCGAGCGGTAAATCTCTCCCAAGCCAGTGTGCTCGATAGCGCGGCTCGGCGCGCGTGTTAATTTCGTGGAGGATCAACCGAACTCCGCCAGAGTGGATTCGCTAATATTTTTCTGGCCACCTCGAGGAACGTGGGATCCCACGCGTTGCCTGGTCGAGACCGCGCCGGACAGCTTTCGTAAACACTCGAGCGTCGCGTCGCGTCATTTCGACGAGGAACACGTACTTACGTACGCGTTCGCGCGCAGCCCGGTTGACGCCGGTTATGGCAAACACAAGAAGAAATCTCGAGAAAGGTGTAGGCTTCTTACCTGTATCGGGATCCACCGCGAAACTGCTGTTGGCCTGGACCACCGCGTACCTGAGCAGCGCGTTCTTCCCGAGGTCGGGATCGGAGGCGCTCACGGAGCCGACCAGCGTGCCGGAGGGCAAGTTCTCCAGCAACTCGAAACCGTAGAAGTCCTTTTCGAAGCGCGGATCGTTGTCGTTGTCGTCCAGCACCGTCACCAGAACCGAGGCGCTCGCCGTGGCGGCGGGGGAGCCGTTGTCGGTCGCCAAAACCGTCAGGGCGTGACGATCCAGGGTCTCGCGATCGAGAAGCTGCGCCAGATAGATCCAGCCGGTGTTGGGGCTGATACGAAAGGCCGTGGAACCTTGGAGACGGTAACTCAACCTCGCGTTGTTGCCCGTATCAAGGTCCACCGCGGTCACCTGCAGGATCTGCTCGACAGAGAACCAGACGTTTTTAAGAGCCGCGACACGGCGGCAGAACGGAGACAGCGATTATCGCACGATACTGTTGGACGAGGGGAAATCTAAATTTCTGCGAAGCGAACGTTTCTCATTGAGGGGCAAAAAAATTAGGGAAAGAATCGGCGGCGTAGGGGGATGGGTGAAAAAGAGGGCGGCGGAGGCAGAGGAAGGGCGAGGGGGAGAGGGAGGGAGAGAGAGAAAGAGGCGGCAAGAGGAGACGAGACCAGTCGATCCGGTCGTTCCGTATTAATTAAACGCACCCAAAGACCGCGAACCCTAAACGCGCTCGAACCGGTCGATGTTTTCCAGCGCGGGAGGATCGTGAATTACGGTGGTCGAGGAAGGAGAAGGAGAAGCAGCAGAAGGAGCGGGGATGGAGGAGGAAGAAGAAGCGTAGGATCGAGGGTATGTAACTTTGTATCCCGTGCACGAAGCTGGCGCACGGGCAATGATGGATGGCGAGTGCGAGGGAAAGAAGGCGACGAGCGTGAAGGGAGGAAGAAGGACGAGGATGGAAGCGATCGGTCGTCGCCTACGAGGGAAGAGGTACGACGGAAAGGTGGGGGAGATCGCGGGCACCATTAGAAGGAGAACCTGACGTGGGAGCAGGCTGTAATGTGTCTAACTGTACGTTATTAGTTCGCGGCGGGTGAAGGGTTACGCTCACTGCAGCCAGCTTACTCTTGCTGGAGCTGCTACCTTCCCCCCTCCGCCCCTCCCGATTCTTTCTCTCCTTGTCTCTCTCTCTCCGCTCCTGCCGTGGCTAAGATATTGTCCGGATACCACCGACAGCTCACAGATCTGTTTCGCCGATAGATAGCACCGATATATACGTGTACGTATACCGGCAGAAAGATGGAACGAGAGATCGAGTGGCGAAGGAAAGAAAGAAAGAAGGAGAGGAGGGAGAGAGGAGGAAGGCGCAGGTCTCGTCGTCCCTCCGCTCTATCGTACCCTCGTGTATCCGTTGTATTAAAAATGTGACGTCATTTAACGGGCCTATCTCGCGGCAGCGATCTCCCGGCCATTCGTCATCGGTATCCTCGTATTCGGGATTGCGTCCACCGGTGGCTACCACCGCGAGGAATCGTTGTTCGTTGGTCGTCGCTCGCCCCATGGCTAGATACCGCTGCCGCAATGAAGAACGTGTTCCCCAGCGCAAACCAGCTAATGACTCTTTCCCGACCCGTTCCTCTAACCGTGCCCGCCTGCCCTCCTCTTTCCCTTTCGACACTTTGGGCCTGAAGAACGGAGGGCCGATTCGGAAGCGCCCAGGCGAGATCCTATCTCCCATCTATTGTCCAAATAATTCGTCACCGGTCTAACAATCTTCACGCAAGCAACCCCGATCGAAACGAATGTCTACTTCCGCGCCAGGCGTCCGACGTCGCACGGTGGGGTATTTGGCCCCAAAACTCGGACGTAAATCGATTTTAAACATTTTGCGAAAACCGTAAAATTTTTCGTGCTCGAGGCAGTTGAATATCTGAGGAACAATGTATGAATATTGTTTTTTTTTCATTTGTGCAATCATGAAGCAACAGGCTTCGTTGAGTGTTAAGAGATTTTAGAGCTCGCGATTCTTTCTTCATCGTCCTCTGAAACATCGTTGGCTTATTAGAGTTTTCTACATGTTGTAAAGAAATTTTGTGAATTCTTCCATTATGGAAGCTTTTCAGCTTGTACTTGGTAAGTACGCTTAAACATTTGTCACGTGAAATAGATATTTTCCGCTATTGTTATTCAGATGTTACTTATTTAACGAGAATATATATACGTATAGGTATTAAAATACTATTTCGGGTCAGGCATAATAGCAGCTGCGCTGAGCCTCGCCCATTCCGCGATCTGCGATACGGTCTCTCTTCTACCTTTGTACCCAATCTTTAAATATGGAATAAAGACGATTAATAATAATAATAAAAATGTCAGCAAATTGTTCGGTGCAAGCTAAGGTCCATCTGGAATTAAACTGATGACGCGAGAAAACATAAAATTTATACAAAAAAAGCTGTCAAAATGCAATTCCTAAATGAAACAATAGATTTACTTCTTCCTTCTGAGCTCACAATTTGTGTAAACAAAGAATTTCTGTAAAAACATTTAAAAATACAACTTTTTTTAAATGGCTGTATCTTTGTTAAAAAACATCTTTTTTATGAGGTTCAGCTTATCGTAAAGGCAAAAGATCATACTTCCCGATAATATACATAAAAATTACAAAAAATATTGATTGCAATCCGTAGCACTAGACAAACATCAAGAAACTTTTACAGTTTGGCACATTCCTCTTTAAGGGCTGATTTTACCCCCTGGATACCGATTTCGATAGAATTGACTTAATGAGTCGAAAAGTAGAAAGTTTAAACTTTAAAATGGCTTTAGTTTCATCAACTTTGGATGAATTTTAGCAAAGTTATGGGAGTTTGAAGATTTTAAAATAGCCATGTCCGGGTTTCGGTGCCAAATACCCCACTGTGCGTCGTAACGAACTGACAAAACTTTCCGATAGGTCGGCGTAGTTCCCTTCAAAGTCAGCCGGCAATGGTCTTTAACCACGATAAATAACCTCTCCAGCAGGGTAGACTAGCGAGGCATGTTCATAAAACGTGCAGCTGCGCTCCGCGTTTCTGTCGGGCCTATCAACGATTACCTATCAATCCCGCGCGTCCCGGCTCCATAGTGGCTCGCGATACGTGCACGCCGCGCGTATGTATATATCGCGTTACGGCGCGCCGCGCTCCTATATCAAACTATCAGTTATACTCTATCAATCCTTCCACCGAACTGGTCTGTCTGGTAAACCCGCAATCCGCATCGACTAATCTCTCGCGCGCCGCGCCGTACAGCTAATTCGTTTCTGTTCTCCGCTGACAGGATGAACCCGATGAGTCAACGTCTTCTTCTTCCTCCACTTTGTTCCGCGCGTCTAATCGAACGGGAACGAAAAAGGGGATGCCGTAGAGAAGGAGCCGCGGCACCAGACCAGCCATAGAAGTCGCGCGCGTTCGGTGTAGCAGGGAGCAAAGGTTCATCGGCGGATAGGTAGTCTTCCTGGTTCTCGCGCGCCGCGCCGAATGGAATTACGCATTGCGAAGACGACTTTGAGGAACAAAAACGGTCGAAGGGAAGAGAATGCAGCGGAACACGCGAGAGAAAGGTAGGAAGAGCGGAGGAGAGGTTGTTAACTCCCGTTCCCCTCTGCCTCTTTCCGACCCAGAATTTCTCTCCCTTCGTCTCTCTTTCTCGCGGAGGCGACGCGAACGTTCCGCTCCTCCTCGCGCGCGTTTCCATGTTCGTTGGCGCGCACCCTCGACAAACAAATGGCCGCGTGACGGGCGTGTAATGAAGATTTTTCTCACTTGGGAATCGAGCTTGGCGCCTTCGGGAACCTCCACGTGATACTCGTTCCTCTCGAACACTGGGGGGTTGTCATTCACGTCCTGCACCTCCACGCTCAGGCTGAGGTTCGCGGAGAGCCCGACCCCGTCCAGCGCCCTTATCAGCAGGCCGTGCCGCTGCTGGGTCTCGTAATCCAATCTTCTCGCTAAATAGAGCTCGCCGGAGCGAGCGTCTATGCCGAACAGGTCGTTGCTGTTTTGACCGAGGACGTAGCGTATCGGGAGAGGCGGAGAGACGTCTGGATCCGTTGCGTGTGCCACGTAAAGGGCCGTGTGAAGGGGGTGCGATTCCGGCACGGAGATGCGGACGCTCGTGGCCGGGAACGCTGGCGTGTTGTCGTTCACGTCCTCCACGTTCAATTCCACCTGTAACGAGAAAGAACGAGGCGGGAATGCGAACCTGACCGTTCCAGCAACCCTCCCGTTTTCGTCTAATTAATCTCGAGGAAGCTCACCTGGCAATAACCCACTGACACCCCATTACGCGCCTCCACGCTCACGACGTACTTGTCCCGGATCTCTCGGTCCAACGGAAGGCGGACTCGGATCGTTCCCGTGTTGGGGTCCATCGTTAGATCCGGTTCTTCCTTCACTAAATAAAATCTGGTTGGCCGTTCACCTGCGAACACAGTTATTATCGTTATTAAACGGCTACAAAGTGGCTTTTTCTTGTGCTTTTCTTTTAAAGTAATGATCGTTTTACGGACGACCGTCGGAAGCTCGAATCTCTGATGGAGAGGAGAAAAGGGGGCTCTGGCGATGGGCGATGCAAACCTCGTATTAATTTTTTCCCCCCTCGACCTTTGCCGAACGAACAGTTCATTCGTTCGTTCGGTTAAAGGGAACGGAACGAAAAAAAGATGGGTAACGAGGGGGGAAGGCAGAAAGCGCAAAAATGACGAAGAAGTATTCGGATACTATATAAGCAGGCTGCTCGTTAATTATAACTTCGCGCTTGTTCTCACGTGTACATTTTGCTCCTTTCCCACCGCGGCGTGCAAAATTGCACGAAAGTTTTCGTAATCGCCGCCGGCCCGCGATTCCCCGCCACGAACGCTATGATCGATTGATTGAATCGAAGGCGCACGATATCGCTAAGCGCTGCCGCGCCGCGCCGTTCCGCGAAACGCATCGCGCGCGTACGGTGCATGCATCATCCTTTAATGCTCCTACCAATTACCAAGTGGCCGCACACCTCTCGGAATCCGAGCCAACTCTCTTCTTTTGACTAATTTCCAGGAGGGCAGAGTCGGACGGACGAGCAGATAGACAGTCAAATGACGAATGACCGATGGCTGCTGGTGGCGGAGGGCGGAAGAAAGCGAACGCTCTTTCACGCCGTTCTAGACCGATTTCATCGGGCGAATGGGAAATCGTCGGCGAGAATAGCCTGGCTCCGGCGGTTGAAATCAATTAATAGGCAAATCGAGCGATCATTACCGCTGGCAGATGCAATTGCATGATGGACGATTGCACGGCAGAGCAGGGCATGTTGGGTGCATAACGAGTGCCGTTCCCCGTCCGCCCACGCCCGACACGCCAAGAACCGTAGGGATGCTCCGCCGCCACGGAACCACGCGGAATCCCACGTGGTATTGTTCCTGCCCGAGTCAGACTTCTAGATCCTATTGAACGTTCCGGAGAACCGTTAACGCTTTGTGTCGCGGTTACCTCGCGGGTATTCTCGTGACATTTACCCGAGGCCGACTGATCGATCCTTTGTTGCGTCTCTATCGTTAAGAGGTCGATTTTTCGTCCGGCTTTTGTGCGCCACGCCGTCTATATTACAGGCTAGACGCGGCAGTGGAAAAACGCGACGGGTCGTTAATACGAGTCTGATTCGGCACGGTACGTCTTGTGTCTCGCCGGTCTCTCCACTGGCACGCCCGTCGATAATTGCTCCGGTCGGTCGGCGGTACTTGCATCCAAAACGGGAGATCGCTCGCGCGTATAAACTGCACGCGGGACTACGGTACCTCCCTGGATGCGTTTCGACAAACGCCTCGGAGATCTACCGCGTAGCGAGCGTCTCTCCCATGGAATCGATCGAGTTCTTTTCCTCGGCCAGCGTAGGAAAAACCTGGCAGTCGCGGATGCGAAGTGGCACCGCCTCCGTGGCTTCACGTGCAAGGTGGCCGCGACCGCTTCCATTTCCACGAGGTCTGGTGACGTCGCATCCGTCGCCGATCGTCATCGCTGACATCGAACAGCATCGATCGTTCAGGCTGCGGTTAGATTGTCTAGAA
This sequence comes from Andrena hattorfiana, assembly GCA_944738655.2. NCBI lineage: Eukaryota > Metazoa > Arthropoda > Insecta > Hymenoptera > Andrenidae > Andrena > Andrena hattorfiana. The sequence continues at coordinate 3,309,981 of OX122894.2, forward strand.
GACACTCGCTGGCCGCGTACGTGGATGGCATAACTTATGAACCCGCTATTTATACCCCGTCCACTTTCCGTCCATTAAGGGGTCAGTCCACTGTGAAGTCGTGAAAAATTGTCATTTTTTACGATTTATTTTTTAGTAAACGGAATGTCCAATGTAAATAATGTTTTGTCTACATATTAATACACTTATTGACAGTATAAAGAAAATCTATTTTAAATTTTTAACAGTTTCTTTTTAAATATATATCGCATTGATGTGAGCGCCTTGAGAAAAAGATGTGGTGCTGGTGCAGGTGATTCCGGGCGAACGACGCATTTGAAACAAAAAATTCAAAGTGTGTTGTAATCATTATGAGTGTGGTTATCGTCGGAACCAGAATTATTTTTACTGATAAAAAATTAACAAATGGCGGAGGTTTGAAGTTTAAGAGTCGAAATGCGGTGTATTTTTTAACCATTCTGCCTTGTAAAAAGTATGAAATAGTTAAACAAAAAAAGTTTCTGTAGTCCCGGTCATAGCCGCTGATGTGCTGAACAACGTGTAAAAATTTCAGACTGATTGGTCAAATAGTTTTTTTGCCACCACCTGCACCAGTTGAAAAAATGTGGTTTCAAGCTAATCGCGTTTAAAGTTTTAAAATAAATTAAAAAAATTCTTTTAAATTTTGTTGTATAATATAAAAGTAGCTTAATAAATACCAAAAAGATTTATTGCATTATATGTTGTATCTATGGAGAACAAAAATCTTCAAAAATACCTTAATTTTTCAAACTGTCACAGTGAACTGACACCTCAACCCTCATCCGTCCCCAGTGTCAATTTTTTATTTTTATTCAGTGCAATAATTTAAAAGTTCGAGGATTAGTAAAGTCGATTGTACATCGTTTAATAAATTTCACACAGTTTTCCCGCAATAAGTTATACTGTTCTATTACTTATGATTCTTGTAAACAAGCAGTGTGTCCTGCACATCGTTTCATTTAATGCTAAAGTTGTGAAAACTCGAAGATGTAAATGTTAACTCATCAATTTGAATAAAAAAAATATTGAAAAATAACTGTTTACCTTGTCATTTCACCGACCTTATACCATTCTGTCAATTTAGCAGCGAGGGACAGACTCAGATCGTGAAATGAGGAACGCATGAGGTTTAAAACGTGTAAAAATTGCCGAATAGTTCGAAATCAGCCCGTGCCACGGACACGTTACTCTTATAATCGCTCGAGCCCTCGCCTTCTGTGCGTCGGGGTACAGCTACCATGGACCGATATCGATCTGGAGAACAGACAAGCTACAAGCGCACACACGCGCGGCCGAAACTTATGCTTACCCCGCGCTCGATAGCCGTGTTATTAAAATTGTTGCAAACTCGTCCGCGCGCCTGTAAATGTACGTGCGCGGCGTACGTGCAGGCCACGGTTCGGAGAACACCGGCGCAGGGCTGGCGAGCTTGCAGATGTAAGCAAGTTTGTACGAAATTGTGTATCGTAAAGCGTAATTGTAAAATAGCGCAGGGATGAGACGGCCGGAGCGAGGTTGGCCGCCGCTGCGACGAGTCCAGGGAGCCGGACACTCCGCGTGTCCAGGGCCTAGTGGTGGTAGCAGACGGCGAAGAGAGACGTGCACGCACATCGACACGCTGTACCTACACCCATCGGCATTCGGTACCCGTGTTATTAAACGTCCGCGTGATCTTTTTCCATCGAGTCTCGGCCGCGAGAGGAGGGTCCACCGATCCTGTACTACTCTCTCCCGTATATAATTACGATTTACTTCGCATCCCAATACGGCAAAATCGAGTCCGCGTGTCCGAGCAGATCTCCGGGACGCGTTCTCCGACTGGCAACTGGGAACAAGATTGCCCGGGCCACTCGAATATAATCGTCGCGGTGTTTTAAACGGCAATATAAACAAACGCGAACGTTCCCTCCGCGGCCATCTAGATATTCATCGATAATCGTGAAATTGCGATCGGCCGGGCCGAGAGCGAGCGCGCTGGCGGAACGGTGGGACGACTGCGGTGAGAAATAAACCGGTAAAAGGTTTTATCGGAATTTTACGCGTTCCAGAAGTTACGGCTGTCGAGCCGTAGCCAGTGTCAAAAGCGAAACGTACCCTCGTCGCCCCCTTTCGCCCGCTCATCGAGGGAATAAATTGCGATTGGTGGACGCGGTGCGCGCGGTGGACACAGTCGGTGAACGGGTTTTTCACCCGCGGTGCCGACTCGAGCGGGCTTCGTCACCCCGGTTACACAGGCGTCCCTCCGGGGTGCCCACGTGGGTGTAACGAAGACAAATCGCTCGCGTATTTGATTAATTCGCGGAGATCGCCGGTCCAGCCGGGCCCCTCGAAGTCCTCCTGGCCCACGTCTCCTCCGCACCACCACCACCTCCTCCTCCCGTTTTCCCTGCCTCTGCCTTTCCGTCCTCTTTCCGCTCCTCTTCGGGCGTTCGTCCCTGCGCTTCGTGGATCGAATCGAGAGCGAGTTTTTGCTCGCCCGGGAACCCGAGACCAGCCAACAAACCCGTAACGTACTCATTACTGATTCTCGCCCTTTCGCGAGCCATTCCCCTTGGCCAGTCCTCGATGCCAGGGAATCAAGCCGGGCCATCGCGTTCTCGCGAAATTCGCCCCGTCGAACTGCCGGTCGAAGGATGTCGCTTCGAAGACCCACGAACTCCGAGCGAGCGCGATAACGCGCCAGCGGAGGATCTCAATAGAAACGGGGAATCGTGTTCCACGGCCCGATCGCATTGCATTCGTTCCACGGATGGGCAATCCGCCTAAGTAGGCGAGGGGTATCGCGTTAAAGATGCGTATCTGATCGGTTCTCGGGATTTTTAATCGCCGCTACACAGATCCCGCCTCGGATTCCCTCCAATCTCTCAATCTGCGGATCCATAAAGTTCCATTAGAATTGCAAATTTAATCGTCGCCCGAATCGCTAAACACTTCATTCCAGCGCTGCGGGATATTACGATAAATATTGCCTGCTCGAAAAGTGTCTCCTTTAATTGGTGACGCGCGGTGGGCGGGATCGTTGGGTCACTGGTACAGTGGAACGGAACGGTTACACGAGTACTTTCGCGTCTCGCGTTGTATCCGTCTGCGTTGTGAGAGCAGCAAGGCAATTCGTGCCGTTGAATCGCGGCTGACGGGGCAAAATTTGCCGCCTTAGTGGTTACGAATCTAAGTAGCGGTCTCGCTGCTGAAAACCACCGTCGAGATACAGCCGGTCCCGGAGGTTCCAGTCAATGGCCCGTTACGATCGTCGTGGCTGTTTCTTGTGTGCGTGCGCGTGTGCGTACCCGCGCGTACACGTGCCCGATACGCCGAGGATGTACCCCCGCAACACCTCGTACTCGTGCAACACCTCGTAGCACAACGTGGCCTCTAGCGTGCCGCCAATACCAGCCGGCAGAAACTCGTCGAGAGCTGCCCGATTCAGAATAATCCAGCGTTCACCACGGTTCCCTCTCTTATTTACAATCTATCCGCGTCCTCTTCTGGACCAGCAGTTCCGTTTATCCCCTGTCCTCCTCTTTTCTATCGCTTCACCTCCGTTCCCGTGCTCGCCTCGGCCGGGGCCCCATGGCATCCTCGCCTCTTCCCCTTGGTCTACCGCGAGGCAAGCTAACCCCCTCGACGCCGCGCCACACCGCGCCGTGTTCCTCGCGACGCGACGCGACGTCGTGCCAGCTCTTTTTATCCTCTCCTCTCTCTCTCTCTCTCTCCCCCCCCTTTGCTCCATCCTCCTCCCTCGGTTCCTCCGTTCCTGGCTGCGTTCCCTCTCAATCGCACAAATGGAATTCATTTCTAGTTCCTTGACTCCCGTTCCCGTGCTCCTTTTCTTGTCTCCCTCGTGCTCCCACTCTCAGTCCGCGCGCTCTGTTCTTGCGCGACGATAGTTGGTCCTGCTTCCGCTCGGCTGGTTCTCACGTGCGAGACCAGTCGCTCCTCCGTTCGGCTCTCAGCTCGCCACGAGGACGAACGCTTTCAGCGGGTAATCGCGGTGCCGTCGCACCACCGTGGATTCACGTTTCCTCGACAGATAGCTGTCCGCGGGCGATGCGCGCGCGGGTCGTCGTCACCCTCGGTATAAAACGAATCGGCTATACCTACGTGCCGCCGCGTCACGGCAAAAACTTTCTAATTGATATCGAGCGTTCGCCAATCGACTCGCGCGTTCCCTCGCCTGGAGAAGAAGCCAGCGGGCGAACGTTAAACCGCGTTAATAAACGACGACGCCGTGGCATGGCGGCCGAGGCTCCGTTCGCCCGTTCGCTCGATCATCGCGTGCGGAATAGTACTCGAGCGAACTAAAAGAAGACTGAAACTGGCGGCAGCTCGGCGTGGCCTCTGGTACAAGTTACCTCGCTCTTGCTCTCTATTCCCTATCGCCGGCTAATTTTCCACCGACTTGCGCGTGTACACGCGCGCGGCACGAAGCACCGGAGAGGAAGAATTTTTACTCGATGCATAATAGTTTTATTGAAATCCGCTTCGAACCTTTTCCCTGTGCCCCCCCAGATTGCGGGTCCGATTGCGTGGATGTCGCTAAAAATACCCTGCACACTATTTATACGCGTGCATCGCGCGACTCCGGAGCCGGGGCAAAAACTGCCCGAGCACCGAGCAAAACGCGAAGCAAGAACCTCTCGTTTGGTTAATTAGAAGCGGGTAATTACACGGAGGAATGCAGCGCGGCCTTGTCTCGCCGTTTATAATCCGATCGCGGCCGATTACGCGCTTTTCGACGGCGCGGCGCTCGGATAGAAAACTACAAGGGCGCGAAGCGCGTTGCGTGGGAGCTGTAACGCGCTGGGCCGATATTCGTCTGTCTAAGCATCGCGCTTAATTGCTCTCGCAACGTCGGGGCGGAGAAGAAGGGAAGGAAGAAACGAGGATCGGCGGCAGGGAGGTAGAAAAAAAAACCGGTGCACCGAGTTTCACAAGGAGAAACATTCCGGGTTAAGAAAACTCGCGATAAATTACAGACTGACGATTCGATCACGCCGTATAAGGACGCACGAGTTCTCTTGCCTACGCTGCTGCCGCAACGCTGTATACCTCACAGAGAGTTTCTCTTATTTTGCTAATTAGCTCGTAACGGGCCATCCCACTCGAGGTCGGTCGGTGGCTGGCTCGTTGATCGCCTCCTCAGGGGCGGCACCGACGCTGCGGTAGCCACCAGCCACCGGCCACCAGCCACCAGCCACGTAAACGCCCGTTTACGAGCGACGAAGAAAGCCCGTAATCGCCTCCGGCGAATATGTACTTTGTCACCTTGTCTGTTCTTTTCTCAGCCACCGAAACGGCCGGTTCGGCCGGCCCATTCTCCACCGAATTACGAGCTATTCCGCTCTAAATAGGAGGATCGCCGTCGAGCGTCGACGGCCTACCTCGTCTGCCCGCCTCGCGATTCCCAACACGGCGGACCGCGATCGATTTCGGGAATGCCTCGAGCCTGCTCGGCCGCCAATAAAAGACCGACCGTTTGCATAAATTCGTGGATTTTTAATTGGACCGGGTTGCCACGGTTATAGCGTACGATCGAGATAGCCGCGATCGGACTTGACGCCGAGCGAAACGAATCGAAGCCCGGTCGTTCGTTAATTAGGGAACGGTGCGCGATCAAATTGGAGAACTACGAAATAGAGAGAGAACGTCCGCCACGATTTTAATCGGCGTCCCTTCACCCGGCCGACCGTTCTCGACGCGTCAGCCCGCTCGATCCGTAGGTCCGTCATCGCCGTTTAACGACGATTCCAGCGCGAGCATCGCGACACTGCTTCTCCGCCCCCGCCAATACGTGTCTCGAATTCCGGGCCTCGCGGAGGGCGACGCTTAAAGCAGATTTACGAAAATCATCGGCGAAATGAGACGACCGCCTCCGACGAGAGGGACGTGCCTCCGCGAGCTGGCGACACTACTTGCAGCGTAACGAAAAACGACCTCGTAATTAAATAATGATGATTAGCCGCGGGTCGTGGTAGCGTCGAGCGACGCGACGAATGCGATGAAGAAGCGATACCGTGGTAAAGGTATGCTGTCGTTGACGGGGGTCTCGCTTGTCCCTCTTTTCCTCTTTGACCGTCATTCGCTGGTTCCGTCTCCTTGCGCCCCGAGCTTCACCGCGCTACTCTTTAAACTTTAACGCGTAACGCCCTCCTTTTCGCCCTCCGTTCTCGAATTTCGGTACTACGCAGAGGAAAGATTGGTTGGAATCGAAGGGAACGGTTCTGGGATCGGCAGAAATACGAAGGTATTTTACAAATTGCAGCGGGGCGATGGGTTCTCGCGACAGCGCTCGGTACCGACCCCTTTGGGCCTATACCCGCACGCGGCAAGTACGAGCGGAGCGAACGTGTAGCCGGCGCACAATAGCGCAAGAAATGCAAGCGTCCAGGCCGGTAAACAAACGAATAGAGCTTCGTACATGCGTAAAACGTCCCGCTGCACAGATGCCGCTAAATGGTCTGGTATGGCCGGCGACGGCTGTACAGAAGGAGGAGGGGAAGAAGGTTTAGAAGCGGAGGGCGGCAAGAACGACAAGACAATGGACGGCGACAATAAGGTTGCGCAGCTCGCGGCCGAGCGGAAATAAAATGATGCTGGACCTTCGCTACCGTTGTCTAGCACTGTGACTCTTGCCATTCTCATCTCGAAATACTTACGCTCGGGGGTACGCTCCATAGGTAGAGCAGAGTGGGTAAAAGTTCGACGGCGGGCGAAAGTTCGCACTGTGTGAATTGCAGTGTTTGAGTTATGGTACTTAACTGTACTAACTGTCAGCCAACTGTCAATCGAGGTAGAGTCATCTAGTTTCGATGTAATATTCTTATTTTTAGGAATCAATATTATCTTAGCAGTATTTTTCCTTTCTACTCACAGATCGCAGGATTGGTCAAACGACGGAAAAGTAGCTTTGGAGGCAAAAGTTCGTATGCAAACTCCCCATTTAAAAATCCGCTTGATGTAAATGAAGAAACGAAACGAAAATCTGAATGCGAACGTGCAGAGAAATAATTAGAGAAGCAAAAAGAATCAAAAAAATAACGTTTACTTCTGAAAAAATTTGAAAGGAACAAAACAAATCGGTTCTAAAAATAGAATAGCCCAACCATCGTCTACGGAGAAAATAATTTGTCCTGCGTGTGAAGAAGAATACAATGATCCTCCAGAAGATTAATGACTGCGCAAACTGCGAAGGTGGGGGTAATGTAATGTGCGATTACCGTTACCCTGATTAAAAAAAAATAATTGTAAACTATAAGACGTTTTCCTATATTACCACAACTATTCTATGTAGAAAAATAAAACACTTTTGTGGAAATTTCTCGTTGCTTTCTTTTACCCCATAACATGCGAATAATGAGGGATAGTAATTACTTCTTACACAATGATTTCTGCTGTCAGTGTAATACCTAGGATTTTAGGGAAGTCTAGACTTCAAGTGCGCACTCTTGCCCGACTCTACTCTACACCTGTGCAGTGATCGAGTATCGCCAAGAAAACTCCGGCCAAAGTAAAGGAAAGACCGTGGCCGTGTACACGATTGAACGACAAAGTGTAGAGTTTCGCCGCATAGCGAAGCGTCGAGACGTTTCTCACCTCCGTTGGCCACCTTTCCACCCAGCCGCCCGCCCGTTCGACAATCTCATCTAGGATTACCCCGCAGTAATTCCCCTCCCTCGAAATTCCAAGGCAGGCTGAAGGCGAAGCGGAGAGAAAGGGGATCGAATCGGTCGAGGATCGTAGAACGAGCGAGAAAAAGATACATGGCGGAGCATGTGCATGTACGGAGAGCACATGGAGGACCCTCGGCTCTCTGGACTCTACACTCTAGACTCTAGACTCTAAAGTCTAGACCGTGAGATGGTAAACGGCGATAACGAGGCGCGAGATAAGAGTCGAGAAGAAGGCGCATCATCGACCCAGCGCGGAGAGAAAGGGGAGTCGTTCTATCGCAAGCCCCGTACGCTCTCATCGCGCCTCGTAGCGCAGCCCTATCTGTGTATCTATATGTTCACAAGCACGCACACTGGCGACCGCTGCTACCACCAGCGAGCTAGCGAAGGGCCGCTTACACGCGGACCTGTCTGCACGAAACCACGGCCCCGCGATTTCAGTCCGCGTGGATTGAAAGCGGGATTGCCCGTGTCTGGTCACAACCGTGCACATACTACTTGAACGTAGGAGACGTGCTTTTCCTGCCTGTAACTCGTTCCCCAGGGCCCGGGGCTTGTTCCATCGGCGTTTTATCCCCGGGAGCATGTCCTCGGGATGGAAACTGACGATCCTGTGGTACCGGAGCTGGCGCACCAGCGTTGGGACTTCGCAAAAGTCTCGACTGGCAGCATTTCCTGAACGTCGCAGTCCCAGTCGGCAATCGGGGTTAGACAGAGGGATTTCCTCCGGCTGTTGGCGTACGCGTCGCACCTCGGGGAAGATCCGCGGCTCGCCATTTGACATTTCTCGTGGTACATACATCTTACAACAGTTACGCGTCTCTGAGGAGCTATTGGGAAAAAGCGGCATTCCGCGTGCAGTAATCTAGTATGTACCTACAATCCGAGAGGCAGAGGTCGTCGAGCCTTAAGCGGCGACGAACAATGAGTCCGCCACACCTGCGAGTTATTAAACCGTCCTGGCGAAGCTGCTTTATGAACTGTGGAAATTTCTGCGCCGACCGAGTCAAGTGCCTGTAATATTTCACGCGCCAACAAGCTCCGCTGAACTTTCTCATGATTCGTTGGAACGAATCGAACCGTAGGTATTGTCACGGATTATAACAATTAGATATCTATTTATATAATTGTTTATTATTAAAATGGTGTCCTTTTCTATGTCATGACATTTAAGTCATTTACAACTGGGTGAGGGACTTCGGTGGCACGAATTATTATGTTACCCAAATTGCTTGCTTGAGGCCCGAAATTGAACTGACACTCCGCGCCGAAAAACTCTTATTTCAAATGCTGGGTAGAGGGGTTTCACCCTCTACCCTCGAATGGCCAAGGTGGAGGACAGGCCCAAACATTCCCACGATCCAAAGTACATCGCTGACGAAGTTCAGACATTGGCATCGGTGGAAAGACATTGCAGCGTAGGCCCTGAAAATCCTTGGGCGTCACGATTTCGAGGACCGCTCTTGTGACCAAGGGTTACTGCCTAGTCCCTCACCAGATGAGCGCGCCGAGCTCGACGGAGGTCTCCGCCTTAGTTGTTTGCTAAAATGCCCGGCCAGCACTCGAGACTACATTTGGATTTTCTCACTAAAACTTTCCCTGACCTGGCCATTCGTTACATACGTAACAGTATATATCGTTGCTAGTCTCTTTGCAAACGGATGCAAAGCCAAAACTCGCGGACAGAGCGACGTTTCTCTTATCTACCTGGCCAGGCGTTTTCTTTCTGAATAAGAGAGCGGGCAGATGGGGACACAAAATTCCAGGAACGGAATTACGCAAATCAGACTGCGAGCACTCGTCCCGCCGTGGCAGCGAGTCCTCGCTCGCTATCTTTAACCGCGGATCTCGCAGCTCGGTTTAGGTCGGCTGGCTCGCTCCTCTCGGGATGCAAAGCCAGGCTACGATGGAACCCCGAACGGACGATGCCCGCGCAAAATTTGCAAGTCCGGCGAAAGCACGATGCGCGCACAAGACCGCACGCTCTGCCGAGCAGGCCGGGAGGAAGGGAAGATCCGAAGATCGGGGAGAAAAAGGAAGAGCAGGACCCGGCGCGGGAAGGGGAGACCGGGCGAATCGACCGCGTCACGACGTCGAATACTTCATCTTTCGGTAAGAAACAATCCTACTTTTTGCGTCATCCTCGTTTCAAACGACACGGATCTTCCTCTTTCTTTATCTACCATGTCTCGTGTTTTATCGCACACTTTCTTCGGCCCGTTCCCGTCGCGGCGCCGACACGATGTTCTCCTTTTAATTCGGCCATCGCATCGGTGGAATTGGTCGAAACGCGGACGATCCTTCCCCGGGGGGGGGGAACCGAATTTTATCCGCGGTCGTAACAACCAGATCGGCCCTCGAATTATATCTCCGTGTATCTTTATAGAGACTCTGGAACGACGCCACTACTCGTTGATCTTTATATAGTATCGTCGTTAAATTCGTTAAAGACTAACGATGTGTCGGCGGGATAAGATTAGCCGCGGTCGCCTCGGCCGTTTTCGAAAACTCGAAATCGCTTTCTCAAGGCCGAGAGGGCCGCGCGAGGCCGTTATCGGCCCCACTAGTGATACTCTTACTCGATCTACAAATTATGCTTCAACCTTTCGCCGGGGCTATCGAGAAGTACATAATTACTATCGTCGCTCACGGTGACCGACTAGACAACTGGGAACGGGCCGATGGATAGAAATGTCGGTCGTTATCTTGGGGACAACTCTTTCAAGCGGAGCGGTAAAGAGACACCGATACATAGGTACATAGACAGGAGGGCTGTGGAGGTAAAAGGCTCATAACCGGCATCGAAGATCGCGCTACTCGATTACACAGCCCCGGATCGCAGAGAGTCGACGCACCTAGCCGACACAAAGGGAGCAGAGAACAAGAGAAGATTCGTTTTCGGCTTCCCTTGGACGTCGGACGTCTCATCCGGCCCGCTGTTCGCCCGGTGCCTTCGAAAAGGAGGGCAGAAGAGGGAAAGACGTGCTGCTGGGAGCCCTCAAAGCGAGCAGAGCGGTGATATTTAAAGCGTATGCAAAGAGTGCAGCTCCGCAGCCAGCGGCTCTCCCGCAGGAGAGAGGAAGAAGAGAGTCCGAGGGAGCAGGGGAGAACAGGAGAGAGAGGGGCAAAAAGTCGTGGACAATGGCGGCTTGCGTTCGGCTGCCCGGAATCCGACTCGCGACGATTTATGTGACCTCGGCGACGACGACGACGACGACGACGACGACGGCCCACCTCCTCATCCCTTTCTTCTCTCGTCTCTTTCTCGTCCCGCTTTCTCGTCTCCCGCGCTCCAACCCTCTCGTTCTATCCCGCGTCCGGCGACCGCCACTCGAGGCGCATTCTCCCGACAAGAATCCCAGGGTACGAAAAGCACGAAACGCCTGATCGAGAGCCGGAGGAATCCGCGGCGTAATTCGATCTCGTTACAAGCACCCTTCGATCGACCGATTAAATTAGAGGCAGCAGTATCCGCGGGTCGAGGATGTCGAGGGGACCGAGGATACCTTATCAGCGGGGTTACGTAAGCGCGTCGAAGTGAAATCCCAGGTTCCCCCCTGTCTTCGCTATTCACCCGGACGAGGAAGAGCTGTATGGTGAAAACTTGGATGGATCACCGCTTTCTACGAAATAATCGGTTCGTCGATCTCTCGGCTCGCGACGACGGGGGCCGAATCCCGATGCACGGCTCCTCTCATTTCCATTCCCGATCGGCGTTAGGCCTCCGCGTCTCGGCTCACGACCGTGGAACGACACCTCGAGTGTATAGGTGTACGGGCGCGATCGAAAAGTGGAGAAAACTTGGGAGCGGCCGCTCGTTCCGCGGATAAGATAAGACCGGTCGTCTCTAGTCGACGCGATGATCACGATGCGGCCGATGATTCCCTCCGCCAGGTACCATAAACTCGGCCGTAAAATGAAGCGCGTTCCTCACTTTGTCGCCAGGTTTTATGGAAGGATCGTACGGTCGTCCGTCCGCGGACCGGACCCTTCGCCTCCCCAATAAGGAGTTCGTCTACGTTGCTTTTAACGGCCTTTGCTTTTTCGACGATCATGCGCCCGGCTAACGACCGCGCCTCTTCCTTCGTATTTCCACCGGGAACGCCGCGGCTTTATCGGAACAGGTGCTCGTAAAGCGGCGGTAACGTCTTCCGGCGCTGGTTTTCGTCGGCGATCTGATAGCGCGATTCGATGTTCCGCAATAAATACGAAATTAATGAACTCGCCGTTAATGTCCGCGGACGCGAGACATTGCCGGGCCGGGCAATAATTATGCAAATGCGCGGCTAGGACGAAAATTTAGAAAGCCAGCCGTTCTCCTGGTCCCAGACGAATCTCGGTGTGCAGATGCGCTGTTGGGCAGGCGTCGCGTCGCCCGTGTCGAGACGGGCGTCGTAAGATATCGGAGGGCGAGCATTTCTTTCACCAAATGAATCGCACCTGTGCCGACGATCGCCGCCGCGTCCGTCGGCTCGTCTGACTTTAATCTGATAATCTGATTGGCTGCCGTGTGTCAAATATTGTGGGCCCGACTGCCAGGCCCCGATCTTCCGTGCCAACAGGTTCTCGTCTGGACGCGTGGCCGATCGGAAGCCGCGCTCCGAAATCGCTGTGTCGATCGGATCTATACGTACAGGAAGCGTTGCGACTGTACAGACCGTGCTCTTGCCCCTTCACGGGCAACTAATTACTCCCCGCGACGTAGGGTAGAGTGGGGCTAAAAGTCCGACGGGTAAAAAGTCCCGAATTCAAAATCTCCATTCGTAAACAGTCGATTGAATATTGCAGCTTAAGGTAGTTCCTGAATAATCTACTAAATTCAAGAATTCTTTCAAGTTTCGTTCATAAGTAATTTCGAATACAAGAAACTCTTGTACAAAGTTTAAAATCGAATTACCATATAGTTATCGAGAAATTGTTAATTAAAATTGATGCATTTTGACCCAGTGACATATGGCAAAGTCGAAAAAAGAGGGTTATAGTTTCAGTTTTTCTGCTGAAACAGGAAAACTATATTTAAGAAGTGTACCAAAATTGGTACAAAAGTACATCGAAATGTCACCAAATGACCACATTTCAAAACTGACCACATGGTTTCTTCGTAAATGCCCATAAAAAATTGGTTTACGTGCAATTTTTTTAGAAACTACGTAGAGTAGTCAACGTGACAACGTCGCACAATCGATATGTTTAGACATTTAAATAGCGAACGACGATTCAAAATCATATGAACATTTTTTCTGACATTTTGGTTATAAAAGACGCTCCGAATAAATGCGACGTTGTCAGATCTGCTGCTCCAATTTACTACGCTAACCAATTTAATATTCCATTCTCGTATTACAATTATTTATATTAACATTGAACTTTTTAAAATATATATACATGATGTTAAAAATTATTATTATTATTTATATAGTATCATACTAGTTTATATTTATTGTTTATGACCAAACTCTAATTTGACTAACATAGTCGGTTAGGTACTACCTTAATTCTGTGGATGGCGAAGGTAACGGGGAGGACCTTAGTCGCCGTCGTTTTTGAGCGTTCTTGCGAGTCATGTGACGCATTTGTCATTGTGTATATCAAGAACCGAAAAAAGGTACGTCATTTTTGTTATGTTATTCGAAGTAAACTATAATTTAACGGCGTATCAAGTGAATATGTGAAGATTGTATGTTCCTTTAGTAATGTGTGCATACTATTTTTTATTTCTGAATGATAATATTTTTTAACCTATATATCGAAGAAACTATAGAAGTACCATTGGGGCAAAAAGTCCCATACTTATATTTCTATTTTTTGTTAAAGAAATCATGCTAAAATACTAAGAGTCATTTTCTTTGTTGAAGCGAACCAATTAGTAAAGTCATAGATTATATACCATTTTTCTATTTTTTTTTTTATATTAAAATAATTTGAGTTAAAGAAATAAGGCCAAAGTGCTTAAAAGAGATTTATATCTTTATGTTAAGCCAAGATTATTGTGGAATATTTTGTTCAAGCTGAATCTCTGTCCTGTATTTTTATTCTTTTGTTTAAAAAAATGATGCTGTAGTGTTTCCTTTCAATATTGTATACCAAGAAAAATTGGTTTAATAAATATTTGATGTTTGAAAAGAGTTTTTTTTACTTATTTTGTTTTATATTTCACAAAAAGCTGGTTAGAAGATATTACTTAGGGAATTTCTACCCCAAGCAATGGACTTTTTGCCCCATGCCAGTTTGAATTGACACCCATTTCGTGATATAACTCAACAAAAAATAACATTATCAACCAGCAACTTTGTAAAAGTGAAGCATAATAGTTGTATTATATCTCACCCTACCCTACACGCGCAAAGCAAGATCGGAGGATCGCGCGTCGCGTTAACTTCATTTCACGAAATCCCCGAGTTCACCCACGTGGTCGCGTCGGTAATTACGCTTAATCTGCGATCGCGGGCATACGGAATTCGCCAGCGTGTGACGGACGCTCGAGGGAGGGAGACGTCTCGCGACGACCGATGATCTGCCGTGCGTCGGACGGGGTCGGGATACTTTTTAACCCCAGATAACGCGACCTACGTCTGTCTCGGGCCTCTTCTCGTTTCACGCGTTTGCGATCGTATGCGAAGGAACGCGGAGAGGAGAAAGAGATCTGTCGGTGGAGCGTCGAGGTGGAACGGAGAGAGAACGATCAGGAGCGAAGGAGAGAGGCGGCGGGACGTCGCTCGACGGAGGAGGAACACACTCGAGGTTCGCGCATTGATATGCAACAGGCTGCATATGCGGGCCATGGCGGACCGAACAATACGACCACCGGTAAGGCACCACCGTGTAAACTATCCACCATTCTCGGGCCTATAACGTAGCGAACCGTGCCGGTCGATACGCCACGAGACACTTTACACGGTGCATCGGGTATATGGCGCGGTGAGCGCAGGTCGTGACGCGCCGTATCTTGCATCGGATGTACCACCAGTGTGGAAACACGGATACGTACCTCTCCCGCCTTTACTCTTCCCCTCGCGCACCCAACCCTCGCTGAAGACCGAGACCGCGTTCGCGTCCACGTCCTCGTCCGCACCAACCTACCCACCCACCCGTTCGCGACCTTACCCTCCTTCGAGCCTACTTCTCCTCGCCTCTTCCGTCTTCCCTTCGCATCCCTCGCCGCTTCACCAATTCTATTCCCTGGGCTACTTCGACCACCACCTATTTCGCCCAAGCCCACCACTCGGCAGTTCCGTAGCTCTGTTTTTCCTACCAAAAACACCCGCCACATCCCCCTAAGAGCTCCTATCGCGCGACGATACTCGCTCTCCCATGATAAGGGTTGCGCCTCGAAGACTAAATCCAAGCGACTTGGTTTCGTCTCTCCAAACGTTGCAGGCTCGCGCACTGTCGAAACGGATACCGCGTTCCTCGGAGGCATCGCGCACAATAGACTCCCTCGTATGATTTACATGCCGTCGCGTCGCTTCCCCCGTCGAAGGGAAGACGAAGAAAGAGGGATACAGGATACTCGGCCCGCGCTCTGCCTCCTCTTATGCGATCCTTCGCGGACCCTGGCCTCTACGTACTTGCACGTACCCACCAACACGTGGGCGTTCGCTACGTCGCCGCCGTTTTCTCGTGACGCGACTATGCTAACGCGGTAACGCCGCGCGTGGAATACGTTTTCGATCCGCTCGCCCGGCTACCGACCGACGCGACGCGACGATCCTACCTCGCTTCCCAAGCTGCACCGATCGATCCTGGCATGCAGGAAGCCTCCGCACGCAACCCTCTGCTGGAGATCGGGATGGAAAAGGAGCGCGAGAAAGCACACGGGACAATAGGAAATTCTATCAAGTATCGTAAGTATCGTACCCGTCGATGAAGATGATGCAGCCGCGTCTTTCACGCCGCCGACGACACTGTTCTGAGGGACAGTCTCCTTCACCGTGATCACGTATCGCGGCTTCTCGCAACTGGCGACTCTGTGTCCAGGTGACGAGGTGGTGATCCGAACCTCGGCGTCGACGGTGCTCTTCAGGCCAGCCGCGTCCGTCGCCGTTACATTCAGCTGATGCAACGGTGACCTGGACAGCAAGCTGGGCCTGGCAACTTGCAGCTCGCCGGTGTTCCGATCGATGTGAAAAACGCCGGCTTCGTTGCCGTTCGTGATTCGGTAGGCGACTTGGCCGAAGAGTCCTGCGTCCAAGTCCGTGGCTACCAGCCTCAGGATCGGTCCCTGTATCGGACTGTCGCTCTTCAGAGTGACGTTGTACTTTCGCGGCTCGAACACCGGACGGTTGTCGTTCACGTCCGTCACTTGGACCCTGACGATGGCCACGGTGCTCAGTCCTCCTGCAACGAGACGATCAATCGATTACGGTTCCGCGGTTCTCTGAAAGTTGGGAAGCACTGTATGTGTATTATAGAAGTTGACGCGCGTTTCGCATGGGGGCCAGAGGCGCGAACCCGAGCGATTATGTTTATTTCATTCTCGGGCGAAATCCTCTTATCGAGCCAAATAATGTCGGGGTATTAGCCGGCGTAGAGAACGAATCTACGGGGACTCTCGGAGCCGGTCGACATAAATCACCAGCGCCCGGTACCGTTGCCTTTTTTCGAAGCCAATCAGCCCCTTGCCTCCTTTCGACGTCTCTCTCCCTCCACCTTTCCCCCCCTCACGAAACTTCATACCTTCCGTTTTTCTCTTACACTTTCTGCCTTTCGCAGCCTCCTTGCCTGGCGCATTATTTCGAAGGAGCGTGCGCGGCCGAGCGGACTTCTTACCCCCGGTGCAGGGTAATGCGTTCGCCGTAATATTTCAAGCGGGAGGAATTTTCGTTCGGTGTGGCCGAAAGGGCCGGGCGTTCTCCCACTGTCCCGTCGACTACTTGGCCGCTCTTCTTTTCTGCTCGTGCTGCTTTTCGAGCAATTATACGGGCGGATCGATCGATCAATACTCACGGGCCAGGCCGCGATCGCCTCGTTGTTCGTCGAAACGGATCAAAAAAGAACGGAGAAAAAGTGGCGCGCGGGGCTGATAATTCGTTTGGCCCGCGTTGAAGTATCGCCTCCCTCCGCGCCAGAGTGATATACGGTCTGACGGAAAGTAATAACGCTCCCCCGATCGCTATCCGTAAATCACGTTATTCGTCGGGGCCTAATCGCGCGCCGCGATTCCTCTTCCTTTCGTCGAACCGACGGTCACCGGGGGATTAATTAATCGACGTCGCGCGAAACAGCGCGGCGTGAATGGGGCGAGGACGCGCGGGAACGGGCGCGAACGGGGCGCGAACGCGATAACGCGCGGCTGCCGGTTGCCCGGCCTGATTTAGGCGACGCCCCGACGCAAGTGTTAATATTAAAGACAGTATGTAAAACGGGTAATCCGATGTTTAAACGGTTTACACCCGTAACTCATAGTAATATATGGACTCGGCCGCGCGGAGCTCGGAGCGCGACGAGATTTATAGGTACGAGTGTCATTGGAGTCATGCGTCAAGGGCCAGTCCCCCTGTTCGCCGCTCTCTCGGCTCTCCGCTCTCCGCTCCTCCCTTCCCTTCCTTTCGCAGGGAGGACCGAAAAGAACGACGAAGCCCTCGGCCATCTCTCCGCGCCGCGGCGTGGCCGTGGCATCTTCTGTACGACTCGGAGGTATCGAAATGCCGATCTTCGGGCCCCTGCGATACTCGGCCACGCGAAATTCCCTCGAAGAAATGCACCCCTAATTTCTCTATCGACCGACTCCTTTTCTCTCCGCGCCTCCACCTTCTCCTCCTCCTCCTCCTCCTGGCTCGCTGGATCTCTTCCTCCTTCCGTCTGGTCCCCGCGAAACGACCCTCAGACATTCCTCGCGCATCTGGCACTCGGAGATCGATCAAATTAACGATCGAATAAAACCGAATAACCGAGAAGTGGATATCGCCGGTGTGTCGGAGGAGGATGCCGCTTCCTGGACATAGGTCAACGACACCGCAACGCGTATTCCGATAGCCCCGTGTCCGGCAGACCGACCCTTTTAATTTCACGCGCTCGATCGCCGGGATGAGTCCTTTTCGAGGTTCCTGCGGCGGAGGATACCGAGCCCGCGAAAGATTTATGCGGCCGGTGGTCGCAGTGGTGCTCAACGGAGGTGCCGCGAACCAACAGCTTGCCTTATTGCGCAACCGATGACGACAGGAAACGACGGCAAACATCTCGAGCGCGTTATCTAACGTTCCCTCCTCTCGGACGACTGAACTCGCTGAATGGGACCACGTTTCTTTTTTTAAATCCTCCTCGGCGACAAGCCGGAGGTTACCCGAGCGCGCGTAGGGGTCCGAAGGGAGCGCTAAAGCAGAAAAACGGCCGGGGACAATGATCGTCGGTGGGAGTTAAGTCGCAGAGATTTATGACACCGGTGTCAATAAAGTCACCAGTCGCTAGTGTCGTCCCGGCTTTCAGGAAGTTGCCGCAACTCCGACCGCGCCTTTCTTTGCATTTCTGTCCGTTGATCGTAGGACGTGCATCAAGATGCGCGGACCGCTTCGCATGTGCGCCACGTAATGCGCAATTTCCAGAAAGAAGATAGCATCGAGCCCGGGCTCCGTTTCGTCAAGATCCGTGACAGTCGGAACCGAAATCCCCGCAGATGTTATCCAGTTGTTCGTCGCATTGTTCGGAGGAGAACGAGCGCGTCCCAGCTCATCTTGAACGTTCGTAGCCCTCGCTCTCTCCGCGGCAAAGAGTTTTGGTAAAATTACGCTGCTCGAGATCCATCTGGCTGCAGCGTACGTTTTAAATATCCCCGAGGAAATATCGCTGTTGCATCCGAGCACAGTGATCAGCCGAGGAGAGCCTATCCACCCAGGCGAGCGTATCGTCTAGCCGTTCGCGGATCTCTGGCTCGATTCAAAGAGGGCCACTCGTAGGTAATAATTATCGGCGTGGCTCTGCCGTTATCCGACACCATTAACGTGCTCTAACGCGGCGCGTTTAGGTTATCGTTCCTCTCGCCGGCAGATGCTTATCGTCGAATGCGTTCTCCACCTAGGCTCCGCCGCCTCTACCAGCCAGGATGAGAGTGTCCGCCCCGGCATCTCGTTTCCCAAGCAATCAGACGCAAGCGAGGGCATGCGTAAATCGTCGATGGTTCCAGCCCGGTGCGTGCAGGCCCTCGCCAAGTCATTTCATTTCCACGAGATCCCCGGCGAGCGTGGACAACTTCTTGCGCGACGGTGTCGGTTTTTAGGAGAATAGTTATCGCGACTAGGCGCCCTGGGCGGTGCACGCTGATTCCTGCCACTCGTAATCGCGTATCTTGAGAACCGGCGCGGCCCCGGCGCGTTAACTCCGGCGCTGCGTCGTCTCCGGAGTCGTCAGCAGGTGGTATAAATCACAGGAGGGAAGCCGAGGCTCGCGTGGTTGCGGTGCGCGCCTCGCGGTTGGTCCGCGCGCGCTCCTCTCCCGTCATATCCGAGCGGTGCTATTGTGCCGATGGTGTCGGCGAGCCTGGTAGCACACCGAACAATCGTATCGATAACGAGCGACAATTATGGACCGGAGTTGTGCTGTTTGCAAAACGGCACGCAGCCAACAATAGAGCCTCCCCTTTGCTCGCGCTCTTTCATCCTTCCCTCCTTTCATTTCCGCGCGGTCTATCGTTCTTCTCTCCTCCGCCGCCTCTCCTTTGCCTTCTAATTCTCCTATTAATTCCGCGCTCCTCCGTTAACCGGACTACCTCGTCCCACGTCCGCCACCTTCGTCTATTTATTTAAGCGCCGTCCGATCGGATCGATAACGAAGCTGCTACCTGTTGCAGGGTCAACGCGGGACGGATCAATGGACCTCAGTCATTGTCCCGTGGCGTTAAGGGTAACCAGGATGGAGGACGTTGAAAATGGGCGCAGCGTACACCGGCGACATAAATCATACACCCCATTACAGGGCTACTAGATCTTGGCGCGGCGATAGCTAGCCTCTTCCTTCCCCCGTTGCTCCACCACCGTGGCTCCCGTGGCCGTCCGCCTGGTTCTTTTTCTTACCACTGCCACCTCTCCGGCGTGTGTGTCGCCACGCTGTGGCTTCTTCGTCCTCCGTTTCTGCGTCTCCGCCTCTCCGCCGCGAGATAAGACCGAGGAAAAGCATTGTTCGCGCGGCCGTTTCTTTACGGCCTCCTATTTTGGTCACGGAAGATTCGTTACGGTACGCCGAAGCTAATCGACCGACATATCGGGCGAGAATTACGAGATATCTCGTCGAGGGTTCGAGGAACCTGGCGCGGACTAACTTTCCCGCGGGACGCGACCGCGTATCGTGGACGTACGTACCCCTATCGGTGGCGATCACAGGAATCTCGAGATAGGGGGCGGCTTCTCTGTCCAACGGTGTCCTGACGCAGATATCCCCCGTGTCGCTGCGCACCGTCAGCTGCTCGTTCTCCGGCCTTCCGGCAGCCAGCGTGTAGTTCACCATCGCGTTCACGCCGCAATCCGGGTCGGTCGCCTGCACCTGAAACGGTCGAGATTTTCAAATTAATTGCGCGCCGTTAGGTAATTGCAGGGTGTCGCGGGGCCAGTTGAATAAACAGGGACGTGTCAGCGGACCCGAGGGTATCGATTAACAACGGGGAGATTCACGAGTGGCGGGGCTGGCGAAAAGCACGGCGCCGTTCTAGAGTCGGAGGCCCGCCGAGTACCGCAGCGATTTGTTTAATTTCGTCCAGCCTTCCTGAAACGGGATACCCGACGCATCGTCAGGAAGGTGGTCCATTCGTAATGGCGGGCCCGGTGACTAATTTCCGAGCGAGGAGTCTGTCCCGCTCGCCTCCTCGCCCCTGAAAAGGATTCGGAGACGTTATAACGACGGACGTGGAGGCGGTGATGGACGCCTCCAGTGCTCCCAGTACTGGTTATTTATGCGACCACGTATCGCCACCTCCCATCCTCGATGGATTACAAGTTGCAGCCTTTCGTGGCGTCGCTCACGAAAATGCGCGAGCATATCTTCTGGCTGGCCCCAGCGCAGCCGGCGTAACGCTTCCTGGGAAGCAACTACTCGATCGACTCTTTCCGCTGCGCCGAACCGCGCTGGCTGTCTGACCATAGGACGGACTAAACTACTGGCCGTGCGGAGTCGACTGCGACTGCCTCGTAAACGTAACTCGCCTTCGTGCAACGAATATCACATTCATATAGTTTATAAAAATATATATAAAAAACATTTTTATGTTAAACAATTTTATTAAAAACGCACTAAAAAGTAAAAAATGATTCTTTTCTTATACTACAATTTCGATGGTATTTTTTCACTTTAAATAAAATCGTGGAGCAGGATATGTCACAACAAATTCATTTCGACACTTCATTCTGTATTAAATTGATTCATATTTTGTTATGACATATCCTGCTCTACGATTTTATTTAAAGTGAATTTTGAACATTTTATTTGAAATGAATTATTTCTTACTTTTTTGTGCATTTTTAATGAAATCGTTTAACATAAAAATTTTTCTTTATATATTTTTTATTTTCTAGGTTTTAGTGTTTGTGGATTTACATTTCACAGCTCAGACTTTTTTACAAATATCTTTTATTGCTGTATAGAGTTTAACAGTTTGGTTAAAAAACTTTGTCACTAAAAAATAATTCTTTCCTTGTACTACAATTTCGATGGTGATATACTAATAACGCCTGCAAAGTTTTATTTTTAATATTCGTACATACGTGACTGAATCATTTCTCGATTAGGGCTGGAACTATTTGTCGAATTTTTCGGTGTTCGAGTATTCGAACACTTCAGTTGCTCAATTATTTGGCGAATATAATTCGAATATCCAAGTATTCGAATACTATTCGAATATGTAAGTATTCGAATACTAATGTATTCGAATAGTATGGCGTGAATTATAAATCAAGTTCTTGAGGTTCATTTGTCAGGGTGAAATCTTGTAAGCTAATTTTGACTCACTTCACACCATACATCAGTATTCAAATAATAACATTCGAATACTCAAATATTCGAAGTTTATTAGTAGTATTCGAATGTTTGTAAAATATTCGAATATTAAATTATTCGAATAGTCCCAGCCCTATTCTCGATAAATTTTGTATTTTCGGCAATCGCGATGCGACTAGCGCCCCGAACACAGCGGCTTTTTGTCTTTTTCGTAAGGAACGCGAGTGGCTGATTTCAAGTCGTTTGGATCTATGGTTAGCGGTTATATTAATTAATGACTGGGTAATTTTTTCACCCGTTCGAGGCTAATTTTTTTTTAAACATTGAATTGTCATCCAAACTACGCACGCCTGCAAAGTTTCAAGACAATTGGATAGTTGGAAGTGGGTTAAATTTGCGTTGCCACATTTGAACCAAACAAACAAACAGAGAATCGAAGCTGAATAAAATCGTTTAAAAAAATGAAATCTGATTTCATTTTAATATATTAAAATTTATGCATGCTTTTCTATTCATATTTTTTATAGTCTCTTAAGACATTGTACTAAAAGTAGATAATAAAAATTTTATACAGGAACTGTAAATTATTCCCGAAAAAAAAATTCTTAAAAATGGCTTAGATACTTTTCCGGCCGTCACAGTGATGTTCCCCCTTAAGTTCTTCATCAGAGTCTGCTACACGGTTCGCGTCTCGTCCGCTTCAAACGGCGACCTTAAACGTCGTCGGGTGAAACGTAAAGCAGAAGTTATTAATTCCCGTGGCGGCGCGGTATCGGAAGTACCGCGTGTCCGATAGATTACGATCGATCGATGGAAGGGTAATTGGCGCCGCAATCGGCCGGACGCGGGTTAACGCGCTACGCGAGTAACAGAGAGAATTGTGGAAACGCAGCGGGGGGAGGGGAGAACTCGTAAATTTAACAGCGCGGGACGTAATTTGCGGGATAGGAGTCGTGTTGTGTGCCAATCGTCGGGAACTCGAGGCAGAAGAAATCGAGACGCGAGCCAGCCGCGGACGGTAATGAACCCTTTAACGCAGCGAGAGCTGGCTTAATGACAGTTTAAAGTTTCTTCTCGCGTTCGAGGTATCGCGTCGGGCATCTAGCCGTGATCCGGGTGCTCACCGGAGAAATCATTCCGCCCATGTTCAGCGTGAACGTGGATCCACGAGACCGATTCCGATTGCGCGTCCAAGATCGATTACTTCGCCGCCTCGTCGCTACCAATAATTCTTTCACAATTGGGTCGCGAGGGTTTCGTGAGTTTCCCTTAAGAGAGGAGCACCCGAGACGCATCCACCAACTCGGCTGCAGCAAGATATAGCGCGAGAAGGAGAGAGAGAGAGAAGTGAGCTTCCAACGCGAAGCACGAAGAGAAAGAAAAAGGAAGGAACGGAGGCTCGGAGCCGAAGGAAGAGGGACAGTGGATAATAAAGCAGGAGTCCGCGAAGAATGATTTACAGGCAGCTGGTCGAATAACTTTCCCGCCAACACTGTTACCACCTTGAGAAGCCGTTGCGTGGCATCCGCGGCTCGCTGGGCCCCCTAGTCTCTCGGCGAACAACACGAAGACGAGGGACGGGTTAAAGACTGGAAAGAAAAAAACCAACGGGCCAGTGCGGAAGGAAGAAATTCTTTCTACTCCCGTTTCCTCCTCTTCCCTACGCTGAATCGAAATAACGTGTCATTATCCCAGCGTTACCGGTTAATCTCCAGCTCGCGTAATCTATTCCGAAGACGTCCAGTCGCGACTCGCAGGGACGATGTTATCGGGCACGTTTCACTTCGCTGAATTATTAAACATGACGCGCGATACGGTTCTCGCGCGCAGGTATCCTGTTACGAACACGCTGTTCACAATTTTCCCGGCTAATCCAATAACTCATGATCGCGCGCGACGATAGTTTCACTTTCCATCGACAGATTAATTCTTATTCGTTTACTTTATGCCGCGTTTAGTTCGGCGAGCGTCGCGCGCCCCGCGTCAGCGCTGTCCACGCATCTGCATAATTCTCCGATTTAGATTTGCATTTCTAAATTGCATTCTCGCGCGCGCTATCTCTCGTCAGCCATCAAATAATCTAGTCGCCGCGAACCGTTCCTTTGTTAACGCGACCGTCCCGTTCGTCCCCTCTCCAGCCACCGTTCCGACAATTATCGCCGCGTCCAGAATCGTACGAGGCTCGCGAACCGATTCTGCGAGCAGTTTATTCGCGTTTTCCGTTAATACCGCGCGACTCTCGGAACAGAGGCACGGCGCAGGGACCGCAGAAGGGAGCAAACGTACGCGCTCTCCGCCCTTCCCGGCAGGTTCACGAGAGCTGTATTAAATCGCGAGCAGTTTTACCTGTTATTCCGCTGCACGGCGAATATATACCACGCGATGCATTGTTCCAGCTGGTTTTGTTGCGCGCCGACCTTGCGGGGAATATCGATTTCAATCGGGGTGTACACGGAATACAATCCCGCCGTGGGTTTCCTTCGAAAAGGCCGAGCAACGTGCACGGCTCCGGTTGAATACCGGCCAGCTCCGACCGAATACCTCGCGCCCTTTGCGGAGAATCGAGCTCTCGCGTTTTCAAAAACGTCCGCGCGCACAAAGGCGCTGGACAAACGGAAGGGGCGGGATTCTATCGAATTTCCAATGAGTTTCCCATTGCCGATTCGCACGCAGAAAAATCCGACCCGCCCTTTTACGTCTCTGGCTCGAACTTGTTAACGCCCGGAGTCGTGGAAGCGGTTTACGTGCCTTTCGTTTCCTCTCGAGTTCGTCGCGCGACAGAGGCGTGCCATCGCGACGACGCGCGACGACGCGCGACGCGGTCAAAGCCCAGAGAGCCCGCCTGTTACAGGTACAAATTGTCCGACCGCTAAAGTTATCGCCGTAAATCGCAGATGACTCGGCGAACCGCATCTGGTATGTTGAGTTTTATTTGTACCGCACCGGCGATGACGATACACCTCGGCGCCGGCCGCGCCGACCGTCTAGGAGTCTAAGAGTCTAAGAAGCGATAGATGGCCCCGGGATTCGCCATTCCTCCTCGACGGGACGCGGTGCTACGCGTGGCTGTGACAGCCAGCGGTGTTCACCAACGAAAATATCAGCGGAGGAGAAGCGAGGAGAGAGGAGGAACGATTTCGGTGGAGCCTTGGAAAAAGTATGGATGGACCATCGCGTGTACGATGCAATTACTCTAGGAACATATGAAGGCTCGCTCGCACAGATACAGATTCATAGTTCTTCGATGGCCGAGAAGGCCCTATTACGAGGCTATAATCGATCTCCCGCGTAATTGCTAGACCGGTTTGCAGCGCTCGCGATCCCGCGCTGCGGTTCAATATAGATCGCTTTGAATTTCCTTTGTGCTGCACGGGCTATCTAATAGCGTCCGCTTTGTTTCTTCGTTGGAGGGGTTTTACAGTTCAATCGTGGGCTCGCGTTCGCCTCGCCTCCGTCGACAAACGGCGGAAGAGGCCGGGACCGAGGCTGCGTCGAGCCGTCGCGCGATACGAGCGCGCGGCAAAAAACTCGCGGCTTGATTAATGCGAGCGATTCAACGAGTTAATAGCGCCGCCTTTCAGTATTTTCCTTCATAAGGAAAAAATATTCCTTAATATTGTATGAAATTCCCGCGGGTTAAGCCGGCCGAAAGGCCACGCATTCCCTGAGGTCAACGATGCCGCGCGCCAGTCGTACAGCGTGTGTACACACTGCGCGGCGATCGTTGCCACGCCACCACACAACCATATTTCATACGATTATCCTTCAGATCGTCAGGTCACTAAATCACTCCTCCCAAAGGTAAGTAGTATCTCCCTTTGAGCGGTCGCGTAATCCTCCCCGGTGATCCATAAACCCGAAGCGAACTGGAGCGATCCTACCTAATGTACGCGCGACCCGAAACGTTGCGTCCCTGCGAAGCGGTAAAGAGGCTCGCGCACCGTGCCATTTATCTCGCGTCTCATCAGCGAGACACTAATATCGCCCTCGAGCCCTTCCCCACACCAATTAACGCGGATCCTGCCCACGGGATTACTCGTCCCGCAGTTATTAGCCGTTGCGCCGGCGAAATTCCTCATTGACATCTCGACACCTGGCCACGGGTTACCGTTGCCCAGCGGAAACCGGAGGATCGCGACTTCTTGCGAGCCGTCTTCCGAGATAATGCTCCGGGCCCAACTATCGTCGAGTGTCGCCCGGCCTTTCTCGTCCTTGCGCCCTACCACCACCCCTCCGGACACGGGCGAGCGGTATCCGAGGGTTTTTCTCCGTATCTCGGGTTAGGTACCTAACCACCCGTCGTCCCGGTACTTTCCGTTGGTCGTGCGTGCGACCACGCGGGCCGCCGGTTTTTGCCCTCTCGAGCTCGACAGATAGAGCTGTTGGTCGAGTAAGCCGAGAAGCCATCCTCGGTATTCCCGGCTCGCCGACTCGCTGATGGACTGACAGTCGTCCACCGGTGCCACGAGTATTCCCCGCGATCCTTTCACTCTTCCTTCCCAACCGCGCGCGCGTTCTTTCTCGATACCGGGGGCCGGAAAGCAGCCTCCTGTGCTCCCCGCGCGCGCCCTCTCGCTCCTCTCCCGCGGGGGAGGAGACGGTGAAGTAGCCGAATTCGAAGGATCGCCGCAAAGAACGAGGCTCGTGCTCGGGACCGCTAAGAAATCGTGAATAGTAGATGCAGCTGGATCGTTGCTCGCCGTTACCGATTCCAGGAAACACTCGTTCGCCGCTCGTTACGTACACGGTTTTTATCTGTTGTAGGCGCATTTAAAATTCTTGTCATTTGCACATAAGAGCGCCTAATTGCGCGACCACGCGATGCCAAGGTGCCGCGCGCACGCGAGCCACCCGGCTATCTACGAGAGGCAGAGAGAAAGGGAGAGAGAGAGTGCAAGATCGAGGACGAACCGGAAGTTTCGTGGGTGGACGGCGGCTATACGCGCCACGACCCTTTGTCACGCGAATTGACATGCAGGAACGATGCCCGGGTAACCGTCACGTGAGTCACCGCGGGTGTGCGACCGCACAATTAGCTGGATGCGTATTCCGTTTGCATAAATAAATATGCGCGTGTTTGCCGCTCCCCCCCCCCCTTCCCAGCACACTGTGCACTCTGTGCACTCTCCGCGCCTCTCGTGGGCTCCCGTCGCCTTTCTCGTTTCTCTCGCGGACCCTCCGTCTCGCCTCGACCTCCTCGCCTCCTCGCTCGCCACTCGTTGCCCCTCGGGAGCGCGTGTGCGTGCATGCGTCTGCAACGTAGGCCCGCAAATAGACGGTGAAAAATCGCGAAGGGCGAAAGTAAGGGGGAAACGAACCGCGGGGGGAAAAACGAGGACGGAGGAAACGAGGAGAAGGAAGAAGCGAAGCGGTAAAGTTCTCGTTCTGTACCTCCGAATAGAGGCTCGTGCTCGGCAGACTAATTGAAGTCTCAGATTTTTCCCCGCGCGACAATAACCATTTGCGAGGGTTGCGTGCTTGCCTTGGAATCCGCGGTTTTATGTGTTTGCCGCTCCGTTTAACCGAACCGAGCACCGATAATAGAGCGCTTAGAATCTCGCGGTAATTGCATCGCGGCGAGCTTAGAGCGGTTATTACGAAAGAAATGAAATGGCAATGGGCGGGATGGGCGGGATGCCCGGCAAGTTGTTGAATTCCTCGTTGCCGATGCTCGCGTTACGGAATACACAGAGACGCGAGTGCTGCGAAGGAAGAGGGGGGAGGAGAAGGGAGGGCGGATTCATGTAAATTGACTGGCGAGCGAGTGGCTACGGGCCCAGCCGCGGAATCAGCCTAAAACGTCCGCGGCAAGGAAATAATCGAAGCTCGGTGGTGTCCGACGGGTACATCGGAGCTCGTCGTCGCGGCGCAGTTACAGCCGGTATACACGACGTACGGTACTAAATGTCGTGAGCAGTACCGAGGCCGGCACGACGCACGCTTTACATACGAGCTCGCGAGAGTGCCGCGGCAAAAGTGACCGCGAAGGGAAGCCAGAGGAAAGGGGAAATCCGCACAATGCTACCAACCCGACGAACTCTATAGAGCTGTCACTCAGTGTTGCCTGGAGGGTCGGTTGCGAGCCACGACTCGTCCTGCGTCCTCTCTCTCTCTCTCACTCTCACTCTCTCTCTCTCTCTCTCTCTGTGCTTTTCCTTTCGCCCACCCCCTTTCTCAGCCTCCTTCTTCCTCCTCGCGTCTTCCTGGATTCTGCCACGCGAAGAAGTACAACGGTTTCATCGACGTTGATTTTCTATGGGGGTTGGATAAGGAATATCGAAATGTCACGGATATCACTGGGCTTGTACGCGCTGTCGGTGATCGCGCGCGGCGACGCTCGTCCTGTCGGCCGATCAACGCGGCGGCATCGCGCGAGCCCGTCGCGTTTCACGGATTCAATCGTCGCGCCGATCCGAAAGAGGCGAGATCCCCGGGTACGGGGGGGAGGACGCGACCGGACGCGACACCAGGCGTCCGCTTCTCCCTTGGAACGAGCTGCGCGGGACCTCCTCTTAACCTTTGCTCTCGGGGTGCGTGTTTCTGCCGCGGAGCAGCGAGCCAAGAGGCGAGTCGAGCGGGGGCTCCCGGCGCGGCGGGTCGCTGGCCGGTAATTGCGATGAGATATAGCGACCACTTCTCATTAAAATAGTTTAATATATATTTGTCAAGCTATCACCGCGACGTATGCCCCGCCATTCGTTATCGCCTCTCCTCCCTTCGCACGCCCTTCACCGTGGCTTCGCTGCGCGGTGGCGCGCGGTGCCACGGGGAGGGTCAGGGGGATCGGGGGATTATTTTTCGCAAATTCGGCATTCGGCTAATAGCGGCCGTTTGTCTCGTTGTCACCGGCCGGGATCGTTCACAGAAATTCAGATACAAACGCGTACACGAAGCGACCCGCCGCGCCGTGCCGCGAGGAACCACCTCATCCTCCGACCGAACACGAACACGCGCAAAACTGCTCGAGAGGAGTCGGCCGAAAAACGAACCCCGAGAGACCGTTTAATGACCGTTGGCTTCGCTGACTACCGAATCGGTTAAACTGTCAATAGATACAGCCGTAGGGCGAACGGACATATTAGGCAGGCCCACAGTGCTCGGAATAGGGGTAGTATGAGACATTCGGCCGAGAAATGAACATTCTCCTGTCGACATCTACTGAATGTATACTACTTCCTAATTGTCTAACAGTCTCGAAACAGAAAATATTAATAAAATTTAATAAAAATTGTAATTTGCGACGAACACTTAAAGTTGGACATTTTAAAGATAGCATTTTTTAACAGAAAGAACTGCTTCCTTCTTAGAGATGCCCTGACGACCCTGTTTAATATTTTCTGTCATCTTTTTTCTGGATTCAAGAGCATTCTTTTGCGTTTACAATTAACACCGTTAACTGAAAATTATTGTTCATAATGTATTGAACAAGTAATGCTCAATGAAATAAAGAAAATTGTCAAAGTTCTTTATATCCTTCAAGTCCCACCGAGTCCCATGTTCTACTCAATTGGAATATTTTCAGCACACCTTCTTCTACAGAATGATGCAAAAATCACTTCCCCCTTCAGCCGACTCTTCAAATTATTACTGTTTAAAACTGTCAGCGTTACGTTATTTTACGTATATACATTCGTATCCATCGTATTATCATTGTATTACAAAGGGTTTTTACAAATATTTATGTATATATTGAGTACTAGTCCGTTGAATAAATTAATAATAAAAGAATAATAATGTTTAACTAAACTGTAGATTTCGTCGCAATTTCTAATAGTACTATTTGACATTTCCTTATAACTCGGAAACGAAAAGTTTCTTCAACAT
The DNA here is from genome assembly GCA_944738655.2 of Andrena hattorfiana. Classification (NCBI taxonomy): domain Eukaryota; kingdom Metazoa; phylum Arthropoda; class Insecta; order Hymenoptera; family Andrenidae; genus Andrena; species Andrena hattorfiana. The sequence continues at coordinate 3,339,413 of OX122894.2, forward strand.
GCGATTTAAATCACTTAAAGAGTTTTAAATAAACTACTAAATACTGTTTTCAATTTTTTTAAAACAATTAAGTTGAAAAAATTGGAAAAGAAACATTAAATAAACGTACAATATGTTCAATTATAAATCATTAGAAAGGGAAAATTTTTTCCTGCTTTCTGGCGCGAATTTCATCCCGATATCTTTTCTAGTTTAAAAGTTATACACGAATGTCACAATCCACCCCTATCCCGAGCACTGTTCGGCCGGACGAAGCTTGGATTTCTCGCCGTCGCTCGAATCGCTACGTTACTGCTCGCTACTCGCGGCTTCCTCCTCTTGTTTCTCCCTTTATCGCTCCTACCTGCTCTCATAACCATGCGCGAAGGATACTAGGGTGCAGAAGAGCTCGTTAGTAATCTGCCTGCACAATCGGCCGGTATAAACGAGCCGTGGGCGTATGTCGACAGTTAAATCTGCAGTTTAAACGCGCGCGACTGGTTGCGCGACGCTGCGCGGCCGCGACGTTTTTACGCGTATTAACCGAGTCAAAAGTGGCGTGTACCGGGCCCTGGGTAATTGGAGTCCACCGCGTCGCAGGACTGCAACGCGACCTTGGGCTAAGGTGCGAGAGGTTCGAAGCTCGGGGAACGGAAACTATCGCGTTCGCCCCGCTAGCCGAGGCGCGCAAGCCCCGTGTTACGAGCAATTTCGATGGTTAGCGGCTCTCGACGGGCAATTAACGTTCCGCCCGTGACTTTATAATACACAATCGCTGCTCGTTCGCATGGAATTCTCTCCGGGCGGATCGTTAAACGACGGTGTGTAATGTTTTAATTCCACGCCGCGCCGTGCGAGCAACGACAAAGTACACGGCGTATCGATAAAGGTCCCCTCGGCGCGAACTTATCGACGAAAGCCCTCCGAATAACTCAGACTTTTACGAGAGCCCTGAAAGCACGATCCCGGGCGAGCCGCTCGACGAAAAAAACCCTGGAGAATATAAATACAAGCGGAGACAAAGAGGATCGAAGAGCTCGCGGGCCGACGCGACGGCCAAGGAGAGACCAGTTTATTATTATTCGGCAACCGCCCACGCGTACCGGGTTCCACCGTCCGGCCCGCCGCGCCGCGCCGTTCCTCGACCGGTTGCCCCGTTGCCCGATTCTCGATTCCCGATTCCCGATTCCTGATGCCCGATTCCCGGCCTCGGATTCCGCGTTCCTCCGCGCTGTCCCTTATTCTTCCATCTCTCTTTCTCGCTCTGCGCGCCGCTTATTCTCCCTCGTGGCTCGTTCGCGACGGCCCTTCCTCGAAAGCGACTCGTGGAAATGCAACTGTCGGCCGAGCGTGCCGCGCAACCATCGGCGGGTTAAGAGAAAGGTCGTCGATTAAGATAGCTGTCCGGTGTTGTTCGTGGCGTGCCTTCCATAGTCCTTCCCTCGCTAGCCTCTCTCTTCCTTCCTTCTTTCCGATCGGCCGTCGTCGGTTCGCGTGGTTTGTCTCAATAGAATACGATCTACGGACCGGTCCAGAGACACCCGCTACCTTTTCGACCCTTTCTCCTCTCCCTCTGCTCGTTGATTACCCGCGATAACAGTATCGCCTGGCCAACGTCCCTCGCCGACCTTCTTTTATCTTGACCCTGCACCGCGACAGTGAGAATAGTATTCGAGAACGCGAGCCGTACTTAACCAACGCGTCCAGACTGAAAAGAAAGGAACGGGGGATTTGGAATGATCGATGCGCCCGTGGTAGTTCCGAGAGTGTTCGGAGTAATTGCAGCGGGGCCGTTCTCGGGCAATCCGCGATCGTGGAAGGCAACGGCGCGATCGGCTGAACAGCAGAGTGGCCGGCAAAAGAACAGCCGGATAAACGAGATCGCAATAATCGATACACCTATCCTCGCATTAAAGGATCCCCTTGCGCCTTGTAAGTCCGTCCGCGATATTATTGATCCTGCGCACGCAATCGGCCGTATCCCATTGCGATTTAATCGATCGTACCGATTAATAATCGCGTCTCTGAATAACCCGCGCCTTCTCTCTCTTTTCGCCGCTCGCCGCCCCTCGCGTCTGCTCCGCTCCCTTCCCGCGCGGTGAAAAATCTCCTCCGCCGACGGTTTCCCTTGCGCCTCTCGCGCGTCTCCGGCCGCGACTTGCCACCCAATATAGCCAGACGAATTTATTACGGTCGGCCGACCGTCGCGCGTTCATATCTTTTCGCGAATCGTACGCGCGCACGTCCGCGGGGTCGCCCCGTGTTCTTGCCCGTGGCCGACTATCGTGTAACGGCTCCCCCCGTAATAAGGACGCGTCTGTAATCGATATAACGCATTAGTCCGCGAAGCCTGGGCGGGGGACGCGGGCCCGCGGCTCGACGGACAGGCGGAATTTCGAGAGGGGCGAAGGGAAATCGAGGGCGAGCCGGCGAATCGGCTCCGCGACTTCGCACGCTTCGCCTTCGTGGAATTGCGAGAACTTTGAAGATTAATGGGACCACGGGGAATCCGGCCCGCGTTTTTGTCGCCCGGGCTCGATCAGTCCTGCTCCCTGACAGCGCTCGGCCCGAGCCGTGCCAAGCCGCACCGCGCCGCGAGTCACGTTTTACTCGATCGGTTGCATCGTAATAAACCAAAAACCGTGTTTGTTCACCTGCCCGCGGCGTATCGGCGACACGGCGCCTTCGATGGTACCTTACTCTCCTCCACTTGCAACTAGAAAAAGTCTGGGTGGCGTACAATTTAAATGGGCCAAGTTTTCGATGGGTCTTTACACGTTTTCGACTCGAGCGCGTATGTATGTACGCGCGATGGATTCGCGTGTACGGGTGGAAGCGTCGCGCCCGAGACCACGGAGAATTTCTGAGATTAATGGGAGCGCGGGAAACCTGATTCGCATTTTTGTTGCCTCTGCTCGCGACCGGCCGAGTCCTCGGTCTTTCCGCGAGTACCGCTCTCTTTCCTTGCCTTTATCCTTGGCTCTGAACCGTAATAAACCGAGAAAGCGCTCGCAGAACTTCTTTCGGGACGCAAGAAAAATCGGTAACGATCGATCCACGTTGCCCGGTATACAGCGCCGTCCGTTAAATTTATTCCAAGGCAGCCCCATTTTTTCCGTCTGCCGCGAGAACAGGTCCTCGATCGTCGTCGTTAAAGACGCGGACGCGTCGATACGGAATTCTTTATTGTTACGAGAAACGAATTAATGGAAGGTGTCCCCGGTTGTCTCTGTAATTAATTGATCCCGGCGATGATCGAGCGAACGTTCCGCGCAGGCCTGGTCAATCTCGCGCTCGTAAACGGCCGTGTTTCGCGTACGCTGCGCCGTGGTAACGAGTTAAATGGATGGTCGGCCGTCATTACCCGGGAAAATTAAGCTCGCGTCTCATCGGCGGGCAATCTAAATGATCGGTCCATCGAGGCGTTGAGTGCGGACTCTAATAGAAGGGAACTAGTAGAGAAGAGTGGGGTAAAAGTTCGTGGTGGGTAAAAGTTTGCACTGTGTGAATTTTAGTGTTTGAGTCGTGGTATTTGGCTGTAGGTACTGATTGTCAGTCAAATGTCAATCCAGGTAGAGTCACCAGTGTTTGCAATTGTGGGGTTGCACTTCGTTTTATTATCGTACAATGCCGGTAAGTACCGAATTCACTAGTTTCGATGTAATATTCTTGTTTTTAGGAATCAATATTATCCCTATAAATTGATCTACAAATACTTTATGTAACATATCGTTTGGAAAAGTTGAAATTCTTCTTTTCACGAGTACTGGCAATACTTTTCAGTTCTACTCACAGATCGCAGGATTGTTCACACCGCGGAAAAGTAGATGTTCCAATGAAAACTCCCCATTTAAAAATCAGCTTGAAATAAATGAAGCAATGGAAAGAAAATCTGAATGCGAACGTACAAAGAAATAATTAGAAAAGCAAAAAAAATCTAAAAAATAACGTCTACTTTTGAAAAATTTGAAAGGGACAAAATATATAAAAAAAAATTTATATTAAACGATTTTATTAAAAATGCACTAAAAACTAAAAAATAATTCTTTTCTTATACTGCAATTTCAATGATGTTTTTTCGCTTTAAATAAAATCGTGGAGCAGGATGTTTCATAGCAGAATATGAATCAATTTAATACAGCATCAAGCGTCGAAATGATTCTTCATGGTGATGAAACTCTTCAAAAAAATGTTGGAAACATAGATATTAGTTACACCACCGCACATCGGATGATAGCATAGGTAATTACCGCATATGGAACAACGAGGTGGATGTATGAAATCTTGTTGTGAAAAAGTGAAATCTACTGGATTATCAAACTGTTTTGGTTTTTCAACGATAGATCTACTTTTATACCACGCGTAAGCAAACACATCGTGATACTTTAGTGATGAAAATTGATTATGAATAAGAGATTGTAATTTAATGACATTATTCCTTGTATTTAGTGGCACATCGTAATTAAACAATAATACATGGTCGGAAAATTATCGAGGAACACATATCAGCGATACAACAAAAGTTGAAATTGTATGGAAAAAATATGGATCATGCTGTTTCATAATTATTTAATCACCCAGTTCAGATTTCACGCGAAAAAAAACGAATTATAGAAAACATTATTGATATTTTAGTTTATAACTTTTTTCTAATTGTTTAAACAATTGATTAAACTCTTACTATTTGATAGATCTAATTAAAAGAAGTAACATTCGTCTTGAGATGTTTTTTCTATTTCTTACAGATTGCGAGTTAGAAAATAAAATCCGAATATAGCCGAATTTTCAGGGGTTGATTTCATTCCCTTAGAGTGATTTTGGGCAGCAGAAAAAAATGCGTTGTAATCAGGAGGAAATCCCCTACATATCCACAAAGTTTCAGAATTTTTTGACTTTCCGGGTTCGGGATCTTCCCTTGTTAGACGCGAAGCGTCAGAAAGGTAACCAAGTGTCCGGTAACAATGTAAATTACAAGGGATTTACGCGATGCTTTATCCGCGCTGGAAATGCCCCTGCAAGGGACGATCGGTGGTCCGCGAGGATTAGAGGCCGCACGTGCGACAGAGAACAGGATCTAAAGGGTGAGGGAGAGGATCAGGTAGAGCGATGTAAAGCAACAGCTTATCTCGATAGATTACCGAGCCATTCGGCGTAATTTGCCGCGTCCTATTACAGCCGCGGTGATAATATTCTCTTAATTCGGGCCCATAGGCGTTAATGGGGTTAATCTTGTCGACCAGCGGAACGCTGATTAACGCCGCTGCTCGACGAGATGCGTTCGCCGTATAAAACCAACGACCCCGACATCTCTCTCTTTCATCTTTCGCCTCTCGTCCCGTTATCGCCGCGCGTCAAGAGTCGGACACGTTTTTCCAACCCGGCAGACTGTTCTCGCGTGTGCAACAAATGCCTTAACGAGCACTCCCTTTGGACGTTCACGCCTTTTCCTCGGACCGACTGGTCCGGCGTGTCACGATGAATCAACGTTCGCATTCGGAAACGGCGAGGCTCGGGAGGGCTCGGGGCAGCGCGGAAGGTTCGCTCGCGAATCAACGCCGCGACGAGTCGCGGACCACAATACCCCGACAGACCCGCGAGCCTACGATGCACACGTACGAATGACCGCCTCTTTGGATGCATTACGATGTATGTATTAGCATAATTATTGGTTGCCCGCTATCAGTGCCGGCGGGCTGGCGTTCACCAATTTATGATTTCATCGCCGGTCGCGCCGTGTGCCACGGCACCGCTAAACCAGTGCATCGAGCGTGCAAAGACCAAGTTCGAGCACGAGCCGGGAGGATCGGCCATTGTTGCTCCTTTTTCTGCATCGCCATAGACTGCGAGCCAGGAGAATCAACGAGGCGAGGGTACGTAGGTTGTTTACGACCTCGAGGATTTTTGCTGGGATATCGATCGACATTTCCGTTCCCGGATTTTTGTCCCCCCGTCCAGAACCGTCGGAACGGAGACGTGAAAGTTGATTTCCGTTCGCGGGTTTCGTACTTGTCAAATATTCGTGTATACCTACGCTCGATAGAGACCGGGGGAACGTTCGATCCTTAAGGACATCTTCGATGCTCCCGGCTCCTTTCCCTTTTTCTCTCTCTCTCTCCTCCTCTCTCACTGGCTCTCTGTCTTTCTCTGTCTCTTCTATCGTCGCAGCTCTCAGCCTACTCTCTCATTCCCGCGGAGCAATCCGGTCCTTAAGTGGCAGGTGCTTAAGATTCTCTGCGATCGCGCGAGGAGAACCAGTCGTGCTGCATTTGGATCGCATTCGGATCTCTCCCTCCGTCCCGTCGCGTCGCTCCCTCTCCGTCTCTATCGGCTCCGAGGGGCGCGCGTATGCTAAAGCGCCTTCGATCTTTTCGTCCACGCGCGTTAACAGCGTTCGTTCCGCGTGCACGGCGAATATTTCAGCAAATTGCGCTTTTAAACGCTCGCCGCGACGACGAGATAACGATCTCGCGTACGCGAAAGAAAATTCAATTCGCCGGGCCGGTGGACGCTGTCCGCGTCTAATCGTCGACGCGACTCGCGGCGTACTCTCGATCGAGCGTGCACACCGAGCAAACATTATCGCGCCGTGCATCTTTGTGGCAGAAGAAAGCCACGGGCCGCGGTCCAGAGGTACAAGGTAGAAAGAAAAACAATTTGTCACTCGCTGCGGCCGGCGGGGGGTCGTCGCTTCTTCGTTCGCAAGCCCGTGCCTCGGTATGCAACACCGTCCTCGCGCGTGTCGAAATTCCCTGGCCCGCCAGACTTTCCATCCGACCGCGCAACAGACGCTTCTCGTTACGCAACCCCTCGCTCCCGCGATAACGCTGGACTTTCGTCCGCGTCTCGACCGCTCGGCTAAAAAGGTGGCGAGATGCACGAGCCGATATGATCCTAGAGACTGACGCGGAGAGACGAAAGCGTGGATACACCGTGCGGGGTGTTGCTGCGACCTGCGTGGTCGCCTCGAACCGCGCGCGTACAGGTGTAGGTAAGACTCTCGGTTACGTAAGTGCAGGGGGAATAGGTGGCAAAAGAAAAGGGGCGTGATAGTGGGAGAGAGCGAGAGAGCGAAGCAAGGGAGGCCGGGGGAAGGTACAAAGAGACGAGCGATGTACACGATCTTTGTCTCGCCTTCGTGCCTCGTTCCTTCTCCCTCCGACCCTCCCCTTTCCCTGCTCGCCTCCCATCTACGCCCGAGCGTGCAGATGTGTGTGAAATATAGGTTGATATCGCGATAAATAATGAGGTGCCCTTCGTGGTGATGCCCCGGGCTGCCGCTACTGTACTTCCACGACGCGCTCCCTCCTGCCTACAGTGCCTACCGAGCGAAACGTGTACTTGGTGGCTGGGTATAGTCGAGTTACACGCCGGCCCACGTAGACCCGCAGCGCCTACGTAAGATATTGCTAGGCTGGGGCTCCGGGCCGAAGCGGCGGGTTAATCTCACGGTCCGGCCAACCGCCGTGGCCGATCTGCGCTCCTAACGTGCCCGGCCTGATCGTCTTTTTGCCGACGGGAGGGTCCTCCGAGTGGAGATGCTCCGCTTCGAAACCTCCGAGGAAATGATCGCGCGCGAGCACGGTTCTTACGCGCGAGCAGACTCGAACGAGGCGCGAAGCGATCGGGGCCGGTTGCCTCGGCGCAAAGAGGAAGCAGGCGATCCCGAAGCGCACGCTTCAAAACTACCCTTCTTCCTTTGTCAAGGAGCTCGTCGACCGCACGACAAATACTCGCTCGAGGCTGCCCCGCGCTTTCGCCGAGCCGTGCCCGAAAGTGCAATGAAATATCCGCTCCGAATCTCCCCGGTTGCATTCATTATGCATACGGAATCTTTTATTTATCTCGGCGCCGTGCAGCTCGCTCGACAATTTTCTGCGATCGAGCAATTTTCATAAAGAGTACGAGCCGCGTCTTATTTATACCCCCCCGAACAGTATAGTTAAGACAATTTGCTCTTCCGGCTTCCCTCTCTCGTTGCCGAGCAGGCAAGCTCGCGTGCAACAACCTCCACGGCGCGGCTCGGCACACCGGTGCGGTGCCACGAATATTCCCCCGTCCCGTTCCGTTTCGCCCGGGGATCCGAATCCTCGAGCAGTCGATGTACGAGCCGATGCTCTCTCTCTCTCTCTCTCTCTCTCTCTCTTACTCTCTCCACGCGGCGCACGCACGCCCGATCGGCCAGCGCATCAACGAATCGCGGACAGGTTCGCGCGGGCAAAGCGTACGGACACCTGGGCTAAGTGCTCGCCATCCAACAAAAACCAAACTACCGTTCGGCCGTGCGAAGAGAATTAGTGTAAGTGCCCTCTTCTCCCTCGTCCTTTTGCTCGTCCCGCTCCTACCCAAGCCTCCACCCGTGCATCTCGCTCGGCCGCAAAAATTGCAACGAGATCTATCGGCGTGTCGAAGCAATCTGCGCGACTTTCAAACAACCTGACAGTGTATAATATCGCCACGCGAGCGGAAAAAGGGACTCGCAGCGAGGAATCTCAGGCATACCGGCGCGCGCACACACGCACGCACAATTAATCGGTCGGATAACGCTGATGTATTATCGGCGCTATTAGCGCGTCCACCGTACGGGTATTTACGAAGAAACACGGGTTCGCCTCGTGACCAGTGAATACTTCTCTCGTCCCACTCAATGGGAACCCTTCTTCACCCCCGTTCCCCCCGTTAACGATCGCCAGCGTAATCTTAATAGCGTTTAATTATACGTCCGCGCGAAATGATAGAAGCGGCAATCTTCCCTATCCGCATCGCGAGCGCGGCCGAGCACGCGAAACCCCATACCAGATCGGGCGATCCGTCCGGCCGCGGCCGGGCGATGAATATCTAGAACTAAAGAAGAACTAAAACAGCTAGAACTAAAACGCTATTCGATCTTAATGACGCGGTTGCGAACGAAGGAAAAACGGCCAGAGGTGAGCGGACATCGGCGCAAGCGGAGGGAGATAGAGCGGCGAATAAAGAACGATCCTTTCCAGCTCGATGAGCAAGGATCATCATCGACGTTTTCTTCCTCTATTTATTCCATCCCCCGCCACCCTCTTGTGCTCTATGCCCCCCCGGAGGATGAGTGTCTGAAATTGAATTTAATCCTTCCGAGCGGTTTAGCTCTCCTGGTTGATTCGTCTCGCGCGGCGGGTCACGACTCGCGAGTCTCTGCCGCTCGTGTAGCGCACGCGGCATCGGGACTCACGTCCAACACTCCCCACGGCCTCTACGCACTCGCTATTCCGGCTAGCTTCGAGCGGAGGGACCGAGGTCGAGTCGTGAGTTACACCGTCGAATCGCGCGTCGTTACACGCGTGTACCGGGGCTGACTCACGCAGACCGTGCCTAATTACCGGCGGGCGGTCGCGTCGGCCGGCAGAGTCCACCGCACACGGTGCATCGTAATGGATCGGGACGATCTATTTGTCGGAGGGGCGCACCGTGTCGAGAGATCGTGATCTATGTCCAGTCGCCGGGATACCTGTATCCGTACGAATCGAATATTCGTCGCCCGTTGTTCGCCTCCCCAGCTCCGTCCAGCCGAGCAAAAAGTAAATCCAACCCGTGAATCGTGCGGCGCGCGGTCACGGTCCATTAGTCGCTTGTATCTCATTTTTTATTCCAACGATAATTCGTGGCCGCGTCCCCGGTCCTTCCGCCGTAATTGCGCCACGGAATTCGCGAACCTCGCACGCTGCTGTGCCAGCAATTTATTGGGGCTGGGTCGCGCGAAACGCAAAGAGGATCGGAACGCTAACGGATAGGCCCTCGGCCCGCGATAGGATTCCCACTCATCGGCGATTCCACTTTTCGAGCCGAGGGATCACTCGAGCCACCAGAAGCGCGCAGAATGCCTGTACGGTGGGCGGCGGTACAAGCGAATTGCACGCGCTTTTACAACTAATGGAGCGCGACGATCTAGCCGCTGAAGCCGGGCGAAACGGGAACCCGATTTGCTTGCCCCTACGTCCACCGGCAGTGGGACACTCGTTACGATTTACGCTCGATCGATCTCTCTGCTAGGTGCAGGCGCCGATCTCGGAAATCACGCGTTTCGTTTAGTCGATCAGATAACTTCCATTCGAGTATTTCGTACAGGCCGAAAGTTGCCGATAACCGCTGGCCAATTGAACGGAGTCGAATCTGTCGTTTGCGAATCTAATAACCTGTTTACAATTACGGGCGGTTACCTGTACAGTCGTGATTACCACAGCGGAACGATCTATTGTCTAGCGCGTGAGCTTTCGCTGACTTACGATTTCCATCGCTATGGACGCGTGTATTTCCAAATTATTAGTATTATTATTAATCGTCTTTATTACTAAGAAAAGAAGGAATCTGAACATTTACAACTAGCATAGTCAATAAGAGTACAGGCGAGGCTGCATTGGCAATATTGGTAGAAAGGCTAACCAGAAAACTTAAGCGGTTATCGAATCACGAGATATTTGCGCGAAAAAATCAGGACTTTATTTAAATAGCCGTCATTCTCTTTCAAATTAATATTTCGGAAATTCCCTCCGTGAATCAGAGGATACATTAATATACTAACGAAATCTTTTTTGTCTTTTTATTTGAGATAATCTGGTTCCAAATAGCAGTGCACACCCCAAAGCAACTTCTTGAAAAAGGCTTCTTGGATGTCGGTTGTAATTTTATTATAAACTTCAATATTTTTCTGCAAAAAAATTACCAAATATTCTTTAAATGTTGCTCTTTTAAGTGCAAAAAGTTCTGTAAAAATATATGCTTCCGTTTTTTCAAAAAAAATTCACAAACACTCGCCTCTTTTCGGCCTCCTGACTAGGTGTAACTCCTTAAATAGAGATAAACCAAAGAATAGATTATATATATACACCGAGGATCGATAGGTACCTACGCGAAAGCCTCGCAGCAAAGCGAGGGAATCGAGCACGGAACCTAACCACTCGTGTTGCGTCATTGCCGAAATGATTTCCACCGATGTCCCGACGCGTTGTTCGGTTTGCTGAAAGCTAACGCGTGACCGAGTGAAGTGATTAACGGAGCGGACCTAGTTAGCCGGCGCTCGTTATACTACGCGCGTACCTAACCGTTTCTTTTTTTCTACGGCGTCTCGAGTGATTAAATCTGTGTTTTTGCCGCCGGACGACAGGTGAAAACGAAGTTTCTGTTTGCGGAGCGGTAATGTATGGCTGGATTTATAGTTTCCGGAGCGCGCGGCGGCGAGTACAGGCGAGTAATTACATCGAACGGCGTACAGCCCCTCTCGGCGTAGGTTTCGCGAGCGCGAATTCGCTATGCCAGCGGAATCCCGTTCCGCGTAATCTCCGGCATAAATCTGCCGCGCGATATAAAACGCGGGAATATTCGATTTTCTGCCGGAGCGCGTAATAGTAGCCGCGATCGTGATAGTAGCCAGCGAGCGTTCAGGTTCGGCTGGTGTGCTCTGGGTCGAACGGTGATACCACTCGGTCGCCTTCAATTCCGAGAATTTATCGGAACGTTAGGGGAGCAATTATCGACGTTTCGAGAGGGGCCGGAGCAGCGCGCAGCTCGTATAACCGGGGATCGCGCGCGGACTTCTTCCACGGTAACGTTGAATTCCAGGCCTGTTGCACGCCGTCGCGGACACGCTAATGCATCCGATCGGAATTTATAGTTTCGCTCGGATGCCTATCGGCTCGTTCTCTCGGCACGAGCGATTAGATTCATGCGTTTCGCGCGTTTCCAATTAACACGTCCACCCGGCTGCCAACAGCCTTCCCGATACCTTACTTTTTGCCCTTTCCCTTCTGTCCACTCCACCCGTCTCCTCTCGCGATTTACCCAGCTTCTACCTTATTCGCGTGCGAATCCACCGATGGCGGAGCACGGAGCGAGGACGCAGAAGCTACACTTTCGGTATAATTAAATGCGAAATTAACTGGGCGATCGATGATCGAGTCTAACGATTCCTCTCCGCGAGAGATCTCGCGACCTCCTACCTCCGGGTGTATTTATTAATTTTACTGCGATTTATCCACAGAGACAGGCTAACGAAAATAGGGCTGGTCGCGCCACTTCTGTGAGAAGCAGCACGGAAGATTACACGATCTAATTCGTGCGGACGGAGGAGTGTAAAGATAGAGATAGCAGCGACGGGTTCGCGTCCATGTGTCCATCGACCGTTCCAAAACCATTCGTTTTGATTACACCTTTCGACACAGTCTTTATCCGGACGAGAAACAGATAGAGCAGATACGTGGCTCGGCCGACGTGATTTATACTCGATTAGAACGGGCAGTGGAAGAAACGCCAAAGACCGAAATTCCTTCGATACTCATTTATCTCGTGGCTCTTTAATCACCGTGTACCACGGGCCGCTCGGGGGGGGGGGCAGGGAGGCAGGAGGGGGACTTAGGCAGCGACGATTGGGCGTAGAGGTTGCGCGGGAAGGAGGTATATGGAATCTTAATCTGAATCTCGCAGGTTATCCCGGACCTTCTAAACGCTAAAACGCTTCCACCGAAGTGAGCAGCGTCGAGAGCACGGAGCGGCGTTGACCGGTTCATTCCGTTCCACCTTTCCTCTCCCTGCGTCCCTTATTCTTACGCCGGTTATTCCCGAGGAATCGGCTATTATCTCGGTCGCTGCTTGTTCGTTACTGATGCCACCATTTGTGTATCAGAGAGGCCGAGTGAAATGACTAATGTCGCTATTAGCGCCGGCCGAAATCTTCGCGTCTCCATCGAGTACCCCGATCCTCGTTACCTCTGTTCCCCGTCTCCCGGCGCGGTCGTCGCGACGATGGAAATCCTTTGCAGCGGGAGGAAAAGTACAAAAGCATCGGGGCCGGTTCAACGAACCCCGAGCGTCGGCTTAATCTCTGGAACGACTCCTTTCGCCCCGCTGCCGGGCAAATTGAGACACGAAGGTCACGAGCACCTCGCCACCTCTGAAATTAGTTTATTGCCGGCGGCGTCGTAAACTGGGATTTTTGGACAGCCGCGTGTTCAGCCACTGCCAGGAATCCCTAGGGTACGCTGCACCCGAGAAATTCTATAAGTTCACAAAGTGGAACACCTCGCGGTCGAGTCCGGATCTCGTTTCCACCCGTGAGTGGCCACTCTTTTACTCGCGGCGTTCGGCTAACGTTTCGTGACGTTGATCTAACGCGAGTCGATGGGTCGCAGGATCTAGGTCGACGACGTACAGTGATACAATCCGGGAGAGGAGACGAGAGCAAGAACCGCGCGTGTAGCGAAGGGACCGGAATGCTCGCGTGGAAATTACGAGGGATCGATCCCGAGGCGGACGTGCCTCGGCGGAGCCGTCCGCCAGCTCGAATCCACGGCCAAGTTCGAGGAAACTTTTGCGACGGAAGCGCGGGCGCGTGCGCGAGCGCGGTCCCGGCGGTGCCGCGCGTTCCGAACCGAGCGGAATTCAGATGTCTATCGGGAACGCGGCCTCCCGAGCGCATTAGCATTCACGAGCATTTCATTACGCTAAAACGACCGATGCGGAACATCGTCGGGTTTCGGCTCGGCGCAATATTACGATAAATTCGGCCGAATTAATTACCGGCCGTGCGTTTAACTAAATTCAGCGACGTATTTCGCTGGGGCATGCCGGCGGTTGCTCGTGTAGAAAAAGAGAAGGCCGGGGAGAAAGAGGGGACGAGGGGGGCCCGGGAGGGGGGGGGGGGGATCGCCTCGGACCTCCGTATCGAAAGTCATAGGGACGGAGGGGAATAAAAGGGAGCAGGATGGCGAGGACGCGAGGGAGAAAAAGTGAATGAAGGAGAGGAACGGAGAGGGAGAAAGATATTGCCAGGAGTTACGAACGCATTACCGCGAGGCGGCGAGGTGTCGAGCATGTTTATGCCCTGGTTCACCGGACTCCCGATAGTCCCTAATGGGCCACGACCACGCTGCCTTCCTTCCACTTGCTTCCCCTCGGCTTCTCCGTGCTTCTCCCTCCCCCTATCACTCTCTCTCTCTCTCTCTCTCTCGCTCCCTTTCTCTCTCCTCCACCCCTTTCTCCCTTTACCGTCCGCACGGAAAAGTCCTCGTCAACGCTGCCCTTTGTCGTGTACCCTCTCCTTCCTCCTCTCCTCTATCTACGTACATATTTCGTTCTCTCGCAGGCAGGATCGTAACCTTAATTGGAAATGGCATCGGACTTGCGGTCCCCCGGAGGCCGAAACCTTAATTAGGGATTATATAAGACGGGTCGGAATAGACGGGATTACAGGGTACATAGGTAGTCGGCGGCGAGGCCGTGGATAAAATCAAGCTCGCTTTAACGAATTCTAATTGATGGGTGGACGCGTTCCGAATGTCTGTGTACCGTCCACCGCGCAGGTACTGCGACTACGAGAGAATTCGGTTGGACCCAGCGTCGGTACGTACGGCCAGGTTCGCGACGCTGCGAAATTACCGGTTCGCGAAGTGAGGCGAGTTTAACGCCACGGAATAATCATTTTCTTCCAATCCAGGGATAATTCTCGGGTCGATCGCCACTGGACGTGATTCGTTCGCGCATTTGCATAAACAGTACCCAGGGCATGCGGGGATATAGCCTACTCTCGTCTTATTATCCGCTAGCAGCTCCAGCTCCGCACCTACGGGCTTTCTCTATCTGCGTCGGGAGAGTCGGGTGAATTCGTCGGACGAAAGAGAACGCCCCGAGAAACGAGAGGACGCGCTCGACAGTCGTGGATCGCCTATAAAAGTGGAGCGTGAAAAGGTATGGAGAAACCCGACGGGAAGATGTTGCCGCTCGGTTGAAAAGGAGAGGAAGAAAGGGGATATCGGGAGAGTTGGGAGAAGGGGGCAAGGGAGAAACGGCGAAAGGGACGGAAAGGGAGAACAAAAAAAAAGAGAGAACGGTTATCGGTGGGTAAGTGCCCTCCCGTGTCGAGATAACGCCGACACCAGGGGCGACAACATCATCCACGCCGGCGAATCGTACAAACGTAATCCTCGGCGCGTCACTAGGTAACAACCGGTAGGTAGGTAGGTAGGTAGGTAGGTTGGTAGGTAGATCCCTCTTTCTTTCTTCTTTGTCTGTTTTTCTTTCACTGGCACCCCGTCTGCCGCGTACTCGTGCGTGTACGTACCGCCTCGTCGAAGACGAGGCCGGAGGATGCCGCGGAGGAGACTCGCTGAAAGCGGACGGGAGGACAAGACGAACGGAGGAACAGGGATAGAGAACGAATTGACACGTCATTCCTCTTGGGTAGCAAAGCACCTGATCGCCGACCAAAGGGAATAAAGACCGCACCCGATCTGCGCCGCGACACGCGCTCACGACCTTTGCGAGGCGAACAGAGGAGATCCCTTGGCGAACAAGGTCGACCTATCTGTCTTCGACTTCTTGCGATTCTCTGGACTCCGGACGCTTCGAGGCAGCCACTGATAGACTCGAATTTTCAATCCTCCACCGAATAGACTTATTAAACCTCATCCGTTCCTCGTGTCAATTTCGCAAGGTTTTCCCGTAATAAGTTATACTGTTCTGTTATTTGTGATTCTTGTAAACAAGCAGTATGCCGCCCTGCACATCATTTTCTTTTATGTGAAAATTGGGAAAAATCGTTAACTCATCAATTTGAATAAACAAATATCGAAAAGTAACTGTTTACCTTGTCGTTTCATCGATCTTTTACCACTTTGTCAATTTGACACCGACAGACAGATTCAGTCCGTGAAATGACGAATGGATGAGGGTTAAGGGGTTATGCCTAAATGTGAGGTCTGAAAAAACATGTATGTTCGGGAATTTTTGGGGAAGAAACTTGAAGGCTTTTTTAATCAAACCATTCTGTATTTGAAAGTTTACATGTTAAGCTACTTGTCGTACTTTTTGCAATGGAAAATATAAATAAATAAAAGAAATATCAGCGATTTCACGGCAGCGATTTGTTTTTTTTTCAGTAGTTTGCGGTGACTACTCTAATTTTGACCTGGTTCATTCGAAATAAAAAATTCGCGGGAATGTAGTTAGTATATTAGATTATCTAGTCCTTAATCGTTCATTATCTTGAAAAATGAATTTGCTACAAAATGGCGAGTTCTTATAGCAAAAGTATCGATTTTCGCCACAGAATCGCTCTTATTTTTCATCATTTTTCATCTGTAAAATAAGAACTACTCAACGGAAATGAATAAACCACGATTAAGGACTAGATAATCTAATGTACTAACTAAATTTGGTCGAATCTTTTATTTCTGGTGAATCAGGTCAAAGCTACAGTGGTCACCTTAAAGTGCTTAAATAAAAAAGCGTTGCCGGGAGATCGCCTATAATTCCATTATTCATTTAGATATCGCATTGCAAGAAAACTACAAAAATTTTAAAATATATACTTTCGAATATACAACCGTTTATTTAAAAAAGTCTTCAAGTTTTTAAAAAAAAATCCCGAAAATACTTGTGTTTTCAGACCTTATAAGTAGGCATAACCCCTTAAACCAATCCTCTATATATCGCGAGTAATTAATTATTATTCCCATTTCTTTTTAATTCGCTAACTTTCTGCCCCTCTGCTCTTATTTCTTTCGTGCAAGCCGTGTAAATTTGTGGTCTGTGGCTATTTACAGACGCAATTTAATATCTACTTGTGATGACTGACCAGTTATAAGCAGGAAAAATGAAGTTTGTTTTGGTTTGTAGGCTATTTAGAATCCCCAATTTGTGGGAAAATCACATCTTGTGGATCGTGGGAGACGGGGACATTTTTGATTTTGCAAAATGCAACGCGAAAATCTGCCTCTCTAGCAGGTACAAGAATCGCGCGATGAATTTCGAAACAAGCCGTTTTTGAGGTGCATCACCTGCAAGGGAAGCAGATTTTCGCGCTGCCCCTGCAAGAGAATGCTTCTTTACGGATTGCCACTTTGTAGCAGCTGAAAGAGTGCACTTTCCAGTGGTTGTTCCAACTTCACTGTCGCTTTCGCACGTTCCTAAATCGTAGCTCCGCGCACTCGGCTGAGGATCGAAGCTGCGCAAGATCGCCCAGACTGGAGATGGTGGCGATAAGCAACTATGTATTAATTCAATGGCGGGTTAGAGCGCTTGAAGGATTGGAAAGGCCCCGATCCGGATCGACACGCGTTCCTCCATCTGAAAAAGGAAGTAAATCATGCTGAAGGGAGGCCCCCGGTTATCCGTCCGCGTCTCTAGCCACTCGGCGCGAGAGTGTGTGCTCGTGGCGACGTAGATTTCGGAGTGTTGCCCCCCCCCCCCAGATAGGTGTGCGGCCGAGGGTACGCCCCGGGAGGATCAGGACCTCGAATCCTGCACGGGCTCCTATCGAACGGACCCATCGCTTTCTGTTCGCGCCGGGCCTTGTCCCGTGTCGGTCACTATCGGCCCTCATTATATTGGAACCGATCAATCACCTCACGTCCGAACCTCCGTCGACAACCCCGCGAAATCACCAGAGCATCCGGACCCACGTGAACGTATTCGGACACGCCCGTGCCGCGGATGAAGATACGAGCTTGGAAAGCGTCGAAACAGTCGCGACTAATTACGGGCCTCGAAATGATGCGCGCTCCACCGACACTGTGACTCCCCAGATTGTCATCCGTTAGAAACATTCTCCCTGTCTCTCTGACACAGCCTTGCGTCACCCTCCAGCTTGTATCACCCCGCGACGACGAAGAACTGCCCTATCGAAGAAGCTTAATAGAAGCGAGGGATCACACCCGAGGTTACTGTAGCGTCGAATCCATTCGACGACTGTGCCACTGGTTTTGATTTAGCGCCGGCAACGAGCGACGAGAACAGCTCTGTCGCAATTACCGCCTGCATTGTTGTCCGCGATAAAACTCGCCGCGCAGTCTCGTTGTAAGCGAAACTGGCGTCTTAATCCCTTCGCGTTCCCTTCGCGCGGGCACGTAACGAAAGAACCGATGACGGAACACCGTGCTACCGGTGGCTCTCGGATTCAGCGTGACTGCACGTCACTTTATGTTAATGGGCGAAGCGGCGAGGAAACGTCGTGCCGCCTGCGCTCGCGAAAATTTATAGCTGACATTTCAGCGGCGCCGAGGGGAGGTGGCGAGGGAGGAGATAGCTTTCGGGACCTTCTCCCGATATCCTGCTGGCATCGATCTCGAGATTCCACCCGGGATCGGAAAAAGGACTCCGAAAACTCCGACGGAAAGGTCAACGGGGAGGCAGGGCGACGAGGTTAATAACAGCCGCGGGGAGGGGAGCCGATTACGCGAGACATCGGAGTATCGTTAAGTTTAAGAGCTGGGCAAAAACGTCTGAATGGACACGAAATTAAATCAAATAAAGATTAATGAAACGATAAATTTTAATGGCCCGCGTCTAGATTAAACGGCGCAGTCGGTGGACGTAATAGACGAATAAAAATGCGAGAACAGGAGGGAGAAAAGGGAGCAAAGGGAGGAAGGTAGGTAGGTGGAGAGATGGGTGTACGCCGAGGGTCTATTCAGCAGGGGCGTAAACGGGTACTGGCGAACGAGGGGAGCGCTGGAAGTACGGGGCACCGATGTATAACGAGTTCGGGCCTGCCCCCGATGGCCGAGCGGTTGATTAGCAATTTTAAAAGCAATAAAAACGATTCATAATTCGTCGGGAGAAAAAGCGACCGCGCTAATGAGAAACTGCCGCACTCGTTATAGTGTATATACGGGGTGTTCCATTTAAATAGATCCGCGCTAATATCTTCAGAACCACAGCCGATATATGGTTACAAAAGCGCCCGTCCTATCACCTCTACACCTCCGCTGACAAACACTCTTAGCCATTAACCACTGCTCGAAATATTTTCAGTAGTGGCGGGTATATTCGCTCGCATCGATTTAAACGAGACACTCTGTACGTGCTTGCGCGATCACGTGCGCGAACGGCTACCTGGTACCCTATGGTGATATCCGCAATCTCGATCCCACCTCCTCGTACCGCGGAGATCTCACTAAAACTGCTTGATAGACGCAAGAGCACCGCGAGCCGTCAGCTCGTAACGCAATATTATAATCAAGAAAACAGCCCCCGACGCCATAAAAGTTGGCCGAGAAGTCGTCGCGTGCGTTAACGCGATACGCAGAAGGGAAACGTAACTCGTGCCCGGCATTCGACCGGAATATCGGTCCTCCGACCTCTTTGTCCCCATAAAAAAAAGCCGCGACGAGGTTCGCCGTGTTTTTCTCGGGGAAAACGCTCGGAGCTTTCGATATCGTAACGGTTTAACGGCGACTTCAGCATTCGTCGCGGCGAACGCTAAAGCACACGCAACGGCGCTCGAGACGGTGGAGAAGGAGGGGAATGAGGAGGAGGGCCGCGGAAGGTCCAAAGAGGGATATCGAAAAGGGACGAAAAAAAGATGGGAGAGGTAGGCGAAACGAGTGCGACCGGACCCCCATATCTGGATGCCCACCCTCCTTTTCTGCGCTCCAGCGTTATCTGCATAATTAGTTACTCGGAGTATATATACGCAACGAACAGGAGCGACTCAATTCGTACTGCCCTCTTCTCCGTCTTTCTCTCTTCGTCCCGGGCCCCGGCCTCTCCGGCCGCTTCTTCTCCGTCGCCCGGGCACGAACGGCCACGGAAGTTACTCGAAAGACGTAAAGTGGCAAAAAGAAGAAGCCGGGGGCAAGGAACCGCCGCGTCATCTCTCTAAACGTACTCCGCCAGATATTGCGGCTCGGTCGAGCAATATTTTTATCCGCCGAATACTGGGAATCGAGAGGTGGCTGCCGGGAGGCGGGAAGCAAAAAAGGCGAGGCTGTTACGTCTTCATCCCGGAGTGTTTTAATCCGAGGAATCGTTACCAGCGCTAATGATCCGACACTTGGGCGCGTCGAACCTGACGCCCTGGATTCAGCTGGATCAAAGCGGACCGGGCCACCGGACGGACGCGTTGCGGCAGCTCGGGGTAATTCTCGCGGGAAACCGATGGACGCGCGCCGCTGCGATCGATAGTTACGCACGACCGATTCGGATCGTGGCAGATTTAATTGGGCCGAATCGGCCTGTCGGCGCGGAAAGTTAATTATTTGTGTATAATTGAAGGTACGTAGCGCGGTGGTAGATCGCGGCGATTGCGCATTTCGTCATCAATAAAGTTGCTCGCAGGTAGGGCTTTCGCGGTATCGCTTCTCATCTGCGAAAACATCCCGAGGCTCGGTTTCTCCCCCCCTTCTTCCTTCCCCTTTCGGCCGCTCACGGTGTGCGTGCGCGAACACTGCGCGGCTGGTTCTCGCCGTCTTGCCTCGATCGGCAAGGGCAGGGCAGGGCACGGCACGTCGGCGGATGGGCCCGTCGAAAGCGGGGTCCTGCGCACCGTGCACACGATCCGGCGAGCATACGCTCCGGCGAGCCGCGGCCAGCAGTCGCATTAATATCGCCGGATGATGAATTATGCCCGCTTGCTGCTTTCGTTTATTTTTTTATTCCGCCGCAAAAACTTATACCCCCGACGAGCGGTCGAATATGTATGCGCGTTGTCGCCCTTATCGCGCGTGCGTATTGCATCGGGCGATGGGGACCGACCGCTCGGGAACCGCGGCCGGTAACAGATGAACGCCGGACGCGTCGAAAACACGCCGTAAAGCCGATCGAGGCGTCGACGCTTCCGTTCGTGCCCGCCCGTACTCGCGTTCCATCGCATCGGCGCCCCGTACCGCGGGAATGTAAACCTCGCCGCGGCTTTATTTCTCCAACGTCTCGTTACGCGCCCACTTCTCTCCCCTCCCCCGTCCCCCTATCGTTACGGAAAGCCGCGTATTAATTAATTCCGCGGGTACCGTGGCTCGTGGACGGGGGGGGGAGTTCTCGCCTCCGTTCCCAGTTTCGCTGTCGCCTCGCGAGACCGTGAGATTTATCGCGCCGAGCAGTCGGCTATAATATCCCCCCTCTACCCCCGCCCCTACGATGCTGGCATTCCGCTGGATTGTTTTACCGCGAGATACTCGTTAATATCGGTTGAACCGCCGCGATTCCAGGTTTCCACGCCGACGAAACGGGTACACTTGTTCTGCTTGCAAATTTGTATTCCTCTCGGCGCGGTGTAACGCTGCGTAAAAGATCTCTCCGCGAAAGGTTCGGCACTGGTGCTGACATTTACGGTGTACGTGTACATATTCACACACGTTTAGGACCGTTTAACATTTCCACGACGTGTTCGATTCCCCTTATTTATGCCGCGCGCTAGAGGCTCTAAGCAGCTCTTGGCAGATTTGTTAGCCGGTATCCGTTTGCCATATACGCGATATTAGTAGATGCTAGATACAGCGATGGAATTGGTCAATCTTCTGGCAGCTGGATCCCGAGCGTTGCCCAAGGCGAACATTAGGCATCGCGCGTCCCGATTCCTTCGGCTCCGTCGCCCCTCCGCCCAAAGTTCATCATCGTCTACGGCGTCGTGAACTCTTGGCTCCGTTTCGTAGATTAGTATCCCTCGTCGTTTCCCTCGGCACTCTCTGATACCTCGCTCGTCCGCTGATTATCCATTGCGAAAGTAAACGCGTCTAGATTCGCGATGCAAGGACAGGGAGGAGGCAGCTCGTAGAATAGTAGAGACAGTAGAGTAGGTCAACGATTTCCGCGCCTATTCTTCTCCTCCACTCGAATCGTCGCCCGCGTAATTGCTTACGATTCCAAATAACCTGCGGCATTCCACTTTCGAATCGTCGAAATCTTCGTCGGCTGGGGCTAAAGGGGCCGAGGCGAGGGGCGCAATCGCGAACGGCGAATCGCGAATCGCGCGGTAGCATCGATCTTCGTCGCTGAGCCGGGCCGCGTTATCGGGCGTCGAGGTCCTCCGACAGATTCGTTCTTAATTAAGTCGTCGCTGGTTGTAGCAGCGTCACCGCCTCGCGGCGTGCCTCCGTTCCCTCCTCCGGAGGCCAGACACCTTCTTCTCGGCAAACGAAAGTTGAATATCGAAGCGAGCCAACGGAGGAGACGGCCGGGAAGGGCAGAAAAAAAATATAAGGGGGAGAAGTGCTCGGGGACGAAGTTGAATCGGAGGAGGGGAGTGAAGAGAGGTGGCTTGGAAGAAGGGCCACGGAGAGGACCTAATCAGCACGCTAATGCACCGATCCGTCATGTCGCGACGCGGCCGCACGAGATAAAGCTGCGTCAGCCGCTCACACACGCCTCGGCTTCCAAGATCCAACGGGGTCCAGATCGTCGAGAGGCGAGACCGGTACGGGAGGCGGCCGATTCCTTTTGGCGACAGGTGCTCGACAGGAGTGCCTCGTCCTCGCGCCAACTTACCGCCACGCACTACAACCTTGCCAATCGCAGAGATCGCTCCCTCCGCCGAAACCCGACTTTGTATTCCCCGTTTCGTTCGACTTGCTGGAAAGACGAAACGCTCGGATTCGCAGGACCCGCGCACGGTTCGGCTCGTCCTGACGGCGACAGGTGCTGGACGGCAGAGTTTGTTTCGCACGACCTCTCTCGAGGAAGCGCGCATTCCTTCGGGATGCAACGAGGATCGGACGCGCGGCCCCATAAATACAGTTACCACCAGGCAGACGTTAAATTTTAATTAAGCTCGCGAACGTGGCGACTCGGTCTGCCGTTAAGCGGCACTTTCGTCAAGGGACAAGGAAGCTTTGACGGGCAGGAGGATGCTTGAGCCGCGAGGCGGCCGCGACCCCCGCCGTATCGGAGCTACAAGTTCCGCGACGATTTTGATAACACCTTATCGCGACAGGTTGCCGCGGGTTCGAAGTGCGGTCCGGGGACAGGGACACCCGAAATCGCTGTGCCGTAACCGGTTGTCCCCGTGGCACGATAACGGCACAAGTGAAACAGATGTTTCTCGGGTTGGAGTACAGATACGAAAAGCACAGATCTGGTCGCGGACGAGAAAAAGAGGAGTCTGCTTGCTACGTGAACGGAGAATGGAAAGAAAAGTCGATATAGGCATGTGTCTAGTTCGTAGAAACGACAAACATAAGAAAGAAAATAAACCTTAGTTTTTCCACGTTGGGTGACTAGAACAGTTCGCACATCAACGCCCGTCGGAAAAAACTTTTTTAAGAAGTTTGTGCCATTGACTATATCTATCAATATGTGCGATAAAAAAGTCCAAAAAAAATTCTGAGTATTACTTTAAACATACCTTAATATTCAGGCAAAACGGCAGATAGTATAAACTTATAGTTTTTATTAAATAAATTCCCGAAGATAGCATTGAAAAACGGGCAGTTACACTAGACGATTCTCTTAAAGGATTGAGACCTGACCTTTGTAAAACTTTAGTTAAACTGTTAAACTGTTTCCTTAATTAAACTGTCCTATCTAGCATTTTATCATTTTTTTAGATATGTTGAAATATTTGAAGTTCCACACGTCTTTTACCTTTTAAGTAAAGTCAGAAAACTCTACGTGCTTCGTAAAGATTTATAAACAGTCTAATGTATTTAACCTAACTTCTTTCCAAATGGTTAAAATATCCAATCTAAAACAATTAATTAATTGGTACGTTAATAATACATTACCTACCGGTATACCCTATTACAAAAAAATATATTAGGCTGTTACAAAATAATGACAACATGTTTTCATTTGAATGAAGGGAAATAAGGACGGTGCAAAGTAAATAATAAAACTTCAGTTTTCTCGGTTGTTTCAAAATGCTAGATAGGACATTTTAACTAAAGAGAGCAGTACAGTACTCACTATTGTTTCGACACCTATGCACGCTTGATTCCGGTTCGTATAGTATCGATACTTTATACTATTGCCGTGATACCAACACCACTCACAAAAATTCTGAAACTTTGTGAGTATGCAGGGGATTTCCTCCTGATTGCAACGCAATTTTGGTTTGCTATCCAAATTCACTCGAAGGAGGTGAAATTAACCCCTGAAAATTCGGCTATTTTCAGATTTCGGGTTATAACTCGCAAACTGTAAGAGACAGAAAAAAAGTTTCAAGACAAAAGTTACTTCTTTTAATTAGATCTATCATTTAGTTAAAAAATTATTTTATAGTTCACGAGTTATAACACAAAATCGGAAAATAACCGTATTTTCAGAGGTCAATTACACCCCCTTAGAGTGATTTTGGGCAGCAAACAAAAATTCCGTTGCAATCGTGAGGAAATTCCCTACATATTCACAAAGTTTCAGAATTTTTTGAATTTCCGGGTTCGGGATGTTCCCTTGTCAGTACTCATTTTAGCCCTACACGTATGAAATGTCGATACCAAGTACTTAAAATTTCGATACCTATCGAATCTTCCAAACAAGTACTTTGGGTATCGAGCTGCTTGAAACTCATGAGAAAGACTGGTATCGCGGTCATCACTATCGTAGACGTTTACACGCGCACTGGGAGCAGCCTCTTTCGTGTTAACTCGTGTCTGGCGCTAAATGTCCGCATCCCCTGTACGCTCGGTCACTTCCGCGGTGATCGAGCGTCGTGCCTCCAAACAGCACTCGGGCTCCGTGCAAGGGCAAGCTTTTTTTCGTAATAGCCTCGTAATTGCTCGCGCATTTGTCCCACGTTAATTCCGTTGTATAAATTTCAATCTACCGCGGTCGCTGATATCTCCAACGCCATTAATATCTCGCGCCCGTACACGGATAACTATCCGGAAGATTAATGCCAGTCCTTGGCGGCGATACACTCGCTGGAACAGCATCTGTCGCGAGAGGACTCGTCGGCTCCTCGCAATAATTATCCCCGGGCCTAACCTCTTAACGAACATGCAGGAATTCCATTCGCAGACTAAGCGCATTACAGACACGTCCCTAATTAAAGACAAAGTGATCGGGCTGCTACCGCTGCCCCGCGTCTCCGATTTTCCCTCCCGTCGAAGCTCGAAATCGCCCGGTTGCAAGGAGGAAAAACGACGGGGAGAGAGGAGGAGAAGAAAGAGATTTTGCTGTCGGTAGGAGAGTGCGTCAGGCCAGACTAGGATAAGACCGGCTTAGAGATTGCCACGTTTACGGCCAATAAAGTCGGCTTCTTGTTGCCCGTTAACATGTCAGCCCCAGTTTTTCATCGACCCACTCGTCGTTACCGCTCCGCTCCCTCTCTCCCTGCTGCGTCTTTCCTCCTTTCCCATTTCTGGCCGCCAGTGCAACGCGTGCCAATCGACTCGATCGATTTGGCTCTGCCGAAAAGAACGATAGCCGCGCGCTGGCTAACAAGAACCAAGCATAACGTAGGTATATTGTTAAAGGCGGGGGGAAAAATAACACCGAAACAGCGTGGTGGAATGAAGGAAGCGCTCGGTAAGGTCTGCGCAATCGCGTAATCGGGAGGATCGGGATTCCCTAATAATTGAAACGAGCGGCAAGAAAGCGGAGCGCAGGAAACGAGGTGTAAACGAAAGAAGAAGTTGATAGAATGTAATTTCGCTGGTAATAGCGTACGCAAGCAATCCGTCCTCTTCTACCGCATCTCTCGCGCTGGTTTTTGCGAATCGATCTGCGCTGGACTCGCGGCCAGATCGTTGTATCTACATTCTTTTGTCCAAAGGAGACGCGACCATGCCACGGCGCTTCGAATAAACATCGAGGTGGAAATCGGTAGGCGAGTAACGGGCCGAGTCGCTGGCAAGGATTCTCTTGTTGCTCGTCGAAACAAACAGTTATGCCTCCTGCAGCACGATACCAGCGTGTTTGCGCTGATATATTTGCACGGTTCTCGCTCCCCGGCGATCATCGCCGCGCTACGAGGTAGCACGGATGAAAGAGGCTCGCGTTTGAATTAAATATCGTCCTGGCCGACATATGATACGACGATTTACGCGGCCCGGCGTGCAATTAATCAGAGATCCCCGGCGAGTTTATCGGCTGTCAAGGGTCGCGTGGTTTTTCGCAGAAACAACGAGAAGGCGAGCGTCCGCTCGGTGCTTCCGTGTACGTAAGAGGGCGCGTGTACGTGGGTGGGCGTGCACCGGGCGACCGGTGCGCGTTTTGACGTTTCGACTTTACGATCCGGCGCGCTGCCACGACAACCTGCGGAATTAAGGATGTAGATTGCTATCGGCCGGTCGCGGGCGAACCGGGCACGTAGACGCGCCAGCCTCGTGAATCCACGGCTGCAGACGTATCCCGAATCCCCGCATTCGCGAATTCCCTCGCGAAATTACGGGGATCGGGGCTCGCGATCGGCATCGAATTTGAAAGTTAATCTCCCGGATGATTTATCGCGCCGCGACCCCCTGAGATATTGCGCCCGGCGCGTCCCGTGCGTTGCAGCTACAATGCTCGCAGAATTACGAGCACGGGGCCCCGGTTGGATCGAGGCGCTGCCCGCCGGTGTATAAATTTCAGCGGGCCTCTGCCTCTGCGAAACGCAGCGATTATCGATTGCCTACCGCGCGCGAAGCTGCGCGGCCGTGGCGTCGAGAGGCGCGGAGAGTTTTCGAGTTGCGTTCCCATGCGCGCATCCTCGGCCGGGCGAAGAGATGTCGGGGGCAATCTGGAAATTGCGATTCCACGGGGTCACCGGTACCCGGAGCCATCGCCGGCGACGCCGCCGCAGCAACTTACGATCACTAAATTCCAATTAGCCGCGGGCACAGCCTGTGCTTGTGGCGTAACCGCCATTCGATTCTAACTCATCTTAGAAGAGGTCGGCTCGTCGTAAGAGCGCGCGTTTAATCATGCCCCTTCTTCGCTCCTTGTACCGCACGAATCTCGCGGCCGACGGGGAGGAGGCGTAGAAGGCGGAGGAGGACGGAGACAGAGACGAATAACCGCGCTCATATAGGCCACTTCTTTCTCGAGGTAAACCTCGAAAGGCAGATGTAACCGAACAAATATGTTCGACGGGACGAGCCGCCGGATAGCCGACCGTTCCGTTCGATTCCCATTCATCGCCCTTTGTTCCCTCGTCGCTTCTAATGCGTTCTAGACGCGCCAGGCACGCCGCCAGGAATCCAATGAATTATCGTATTCCCTTTAACCGCGAATCGCCGGCTAAATACGGCGGAGCCGCGTATTCCGTTCTGGCCAAATCAGTCGAGCGGCTACGTACAACTGCCGATCGGTGAACAACCGAGCGCTCGCGTAGGAGGATTACGCAATGTTCAGTTAGACGGGGAGGGAAGAGCGCGGCTTTAATTAACGGTCGTTACCGGGTACTACAGGTAAATGCAATTCCAGCAAGAATTTACAGCGCGTCCGTGGAATATCCGACGGTGTTTCTTGCCCGCCGCGAGAGGAGAGACTGAGGATGAGAGCTGAGAGGTGAGAGCCGGCGGGACAGGGAGAGACTGAGGAGCGAGGAGGCCGACCAGCGAAGGCTACGTGGCCTTAGAGCTCTATCGGAGCCCGCTACGCACGAGGCGGGTCCCATCACAGCGGCTTAGCTTAGTTTCGAAGTCTCATCTTACTCTCACGTGGGGCGGCGTAATGAAGCAACATGACTTGCGGTTTGCAGACCCGTGTTCTTGCCTTATTGAAAGCAGTGTCGCTCATCCGTCCACTTTCCGACGCATCTATCCTCCGTTTCGTACCACCTTCCACGATATCAGCGAACTCTAGTCTCCCCTAATCGATAGGTATCGTACGTAGTTACCTGCATACTACCCCAGCCCGCCTGGTTCCTGGTCGTTTCCTCTCCCCATCCGCACTCATCCTCGAACGCCAACGATTTCACGCCTATCGATGGTCGCCGTTACAAGCACAAGCTCGCGCAATCGACGTCTCGCGCGGAGCGTTCTAGCGCGCAGCGACGACGCGAGGAGACGCGGAGGGGCTGATTGTGAGAACTTTCTCCGTCGGCCCCGACGCGTTCCGCGAACTGGTCCCCGGCCGGTGGACGCGGACGGCGGAGTCGCGGACCGAATGGATGGGGTCGGCACCCAGGGCGCCATGAATTATGCAGCGGTGCCCGACATACCGGTAAATTTCGCCGTAAATCGCTTTGGAAAGTTTCTTTCGCGCCACGTGAGCGGACAAGTTATTAGATCTGTATTTGCGGGGACTATATTTTTCTCGCGGCCCTTCGGTGCCCCTTTTTATTCCGAGGTAATGCGAGAATCCTCGGCGGATCCGACGTATTTATCGCGCGGGCCAGTTCGCGCCAAACGGATATATCGTACCGAGAACGCTCCTCGTAATTCTACGCGCGCGAGAGAAAGAGAGGGAGAGAGAGAGAACGTCCCCGCGGTACGGTGTATTAGGGAACGGTAACGCCCGTAGGACGGTAATTAAAGGAGGAGCGGCATTTCTATTTCAAGATGAAGTTTGAACGGGTCGAGGCGCGACGCGACGCGCGCCGCGCGGAACGCGGCACTTGCGTAACCATTTAAATGGCTGGCTACGTACGTGCGACCGCGTGCTTTTTGCCGCGTAATCGTTTTACAGTTTCCACCGCGGAGTCTTGGCGAGGACATGCACAGACACGAGGCCGACGAAAAAGTTCCGCGACAAGCGCGCGGTGTTCCACGGGTTCTGGATTCCAGGGTGTCGAGTGTCCTTGAGATCGTACGCGGAGGAACGTCGTCGGACAAGAACCTTCGATTCCACCGGTCGATCATGACTTCCAAGTCGTTCCGGATTATATCTTGCTTACCGCCGCGCCGCGCCGCGCTCCGCCGGGGCCCCATCTACTCCGCCGCGTGGACATCTTTTTTTCATTCCCTTTCTCTCCACCTTCTTTCCCCGAGATGCCCTTAAAAACGCCCATGCTAATTACTTACGTTACCCAGCCCTAATCATTTTCCTGGTAATCGTTTTTTACGCGCGCATATATCATATTTTTTAATGTCCAGCGCGGCGCGGCGGCAGGCAACGGTCGGGAGAGGCAAAAAGCTGCTGGCCAACAGGGTCGTCGAGGAGAAGGAAGGTAAAAGGGAGGTCTTAATCTCGGTTGGCCGACATTGCCCGCGCAGATCGGTTCGGAGATGCACCCACGCCTGCTCGGATAGACGCGGCGAGTCGGCACAGGTGCATCGAGGGGCCGATTCGACTCGCCCGTCGTCGGTACCGATCACTATTACGGCCATTAACGGCCAAATTTGAATCGGGAAGGCACTAAAGATGTTTTATGGTCCCCCGTGGTGCGAGGCACCACCGATACACACAGAGACAACGCTCGCGCTCGTCCGCTGTGTATCGCCGATGGCTGCCCTTAATTATCCTTATAAATAATATTAACGCCCTTTTCGTCGATTTGTCGAACGCAAACGCGAACAGACCGGCGGAATTCGCGGTGCACCTTTCAAGTATCTAGAGACGCGGTAGCGTCTCGACGCCAAGTACATGTTTCGATACCCTGTATATGTCGACTGTCGCTACCGCTATCATTTACTCGTCGCCCGGCTAATCCAACCTAACCTGAAACTTATTTCATTAATATCTCATCAGGCCTGCAATATTTTCTAAGTTTGAAGGCATTTTTCTTATGTAAACTGCATATAAGCTTTCGAATAAGACCAAATCAGTCGGAGACGGTAAGATTTTTCTTCTGATTCTTCTTCTTCTTTTCCAGTCAAAATTTTCGTCAATATAGTACGTATATACGCGTTACACGCACACCTTCAGCCAAAACGAACTAATATATGTTTCGTTCGTCAAACGCTACCTTCGCTATGCAATCTACTCCAAATTTTGACAGCTTACAGTTAGGTTATAACCTGGCGAGTGTTGGATAAGGTAAGTTTTCAAAATTTGAGATGCCACGTATTTTTACAAATATGTATCGTTTTACCATTGAATTGCAACCAAAATGCAGTCTCAACCACAAGGTAAGTTGCCGAAATTTGAATTGCGACATGTTTGTATGTCATTAAACTGTTTTTTATTTGTAACTAAACTCAGGATTTTATGTATACGTATTTAGATAATCGAAGCGGCAAATGATGCCGTGACCTACGCCAGACTATGTACAGTGGCTCACAGCCATAATCGTACACACTTTAAAATCGCAAAACATTTTTAAAATTGGTCCAAACGACTTGAGTTTTTTGAGAAGCTAGAAGGATTAGTTTACTAAGTGAAGTGTTTCCTCGTTTTTAAAAAAAAATGTAATTGGTCGGAATAGTGAAAAAATAGTAAAGGTCGTTTTTTAAACTTTTTTGTGAGCCTGTAATGAAAATTCAAAAAACCCGTTTGTAGATTGAAGTAAGTTATATATATGCCTAAAATTTCATCAAAATCGGTTAACTTTGCTCTGAGCTACAAACGTTTAAAGATCGCAGAATAAGGTCGAGAATCGCGGAAATTCGTGAAATCATTATCTTTGTAAAAAGAAGAGAGATCCCTATAAAAAACTTCAAAAACGTAAAAAAATTACGCCAAGTACATGATAAAATCAAGGACGGAAAAGAGTATTATAAACTAAATCATAAAAAAAATAGAAGATAATAATAATTAGAATATAAAAAAAGATGTGAAATCAAAATGAGCTGCAAGTACATAAAGGTGTTTTCTAATCATCACGAACATTTTAATAATGTGAAGATAAAATTTAACATCTAGACATTTGCCTAGTTGTCCGCAGCCTGGAAGTTAAATACTTGGCGTGGCCAGGCAAGGTCAAGGTTTTGATGAATACGAATTATTAAAAAACGCAAAATAATGAAAGTGTATTCATCTTGTCAGAGTTTTAAATTGACAAATTATGTGAAAGCTTGTGAGAGGAAAGGTATCGGTGTCGATGAATGATTTTATAATTATTTTAAAACGCAATACATATAATGAAAATATACTCACATTGTCTGAGTTTTAAATGGACAAATTATCTGAAAGCCTGCGAGCGGGAAGGTATGGGTATTGATGATCTGAGAATACCTTGCCTGGCCACGCCAGGTATTTAACTTCCAAGCCGCGGACATCTAGGCAAATGTCTAGATGCTAAATTTTATCTTCACATTATTAAAATGTCCGTGATTATTACAAAACACATTTATGTACTTGCAGCTCATTTTAACTTCACACCTTCTTTATATATTCTAATTATTATTATCTTCTATTTTTTTATGATTTATTTTATAATACCCTTTTCCGTCCTTGATTTTTTCCTGTACTTGGCGTAATTTTTTTACTTTCTTGAAGTCATCCACGACGCCCTGCCCCGAACGATCCTCGCGAAATTCTACTCCGTCCCGATCGTTACCGACCCAACCGATGCAAATGAAACGAATTTCGTGTCCTTTCGCCGCGAATGTAGATAAGGGGGGCGAGACATCGATCGGAACAGAGAGGACTGTCTCGCGCCCGCCTCGCCCCTTCAACCCCGCCGCCGGTTTTTTCCTCGTCGCTGTTTCTATTAGTGCGAGCCGCTCCAAGGAGCCTGTATAAATTAATTAGTAGATACGTCCCGATACGTGGCCTCCCACCGTACGACGTGCCGCTATCTCGTTCTCTATCGAACGTCGACCGCCCCGTGGGTAACGCATTACGATCTCGACCGTGTTGCGTGTGCATCCTTCTCTCTCCCCCTTCCTCCCTTCTGTCCCTTTCTCTCTTTCTCCCGATCCCCGGATCCGCCGTCCCGTCCCTCCTGTCCATTCGCGCATGTACACCCGGCATGTTGACCGCGTGTGTAGAGCCGTGTATATCGACCACGTACACGGAGGTGTCGGCGGAACGGAGACCCCGGCAAGGGCCACCGAAGAATACTAACGGTCCCGGTGGCTGACACACCGAACGACTACCACTGACAATCAGAGCAAGGGTGTAATTGGTTCCGGGTAATAAAACACGCTGCTCGGGAGATAACCTCCAGTCGGTACGGGTCTACGATATTTTTCGTAGGTCGGCCGCGTATCGGCCGCGAGCCCCGATCGCGAGAGAGGCAGGCGATTCGAGCGATAGGTCCCGTCCGAGATACGATCGAGGGAGATGCCGATCCTTGACACCGATGGACGTTAATCATCCGGGCGCGATAAGACGCTCGGGAGCTCCTCGGTTTCGTAAGCCAAACGAGAGGACCAGGCCAGCTCGCCTTGCGCCGCGACCGCGACGCGTGAGGTCTGCCGAGCAACGGACGCTCGTAAACGCGCACCACGTTTCCCGCGATTCGCCGTGCACGCGAATCGATTCTCCCCGACCGTTCGCCCCTCGCGAACCGCGCGAGCTCGGGATTCCGCCGCGACATATTCGGCGCGAACTGTCGGTCTAGATGCGAGGCAGGCCACGGAGAAAGCAAATATACACAGAGGAGAGAAGGACGACGGCGGGGAGAGCGAGCGGGGCCGCTGTTCCCCACGGGTGGAGCGAGAGGAAGGTGGTCCAGGACGGTCGAAAGATTCTCGGCTCAGGGCGTGCATTAAATATGATATATGCTTATTGAATTTGTAAGTAAAACGGCCGACGGTAGAACTGCAGCACCTCGCGGTAGAACGGGACGCGCGCTCCCAACTCCGAACGGACGGAGAGGATCGAACGAGAAGAGGAGCATCCCGCTCTCTTCTTCTCTTCGCCGCTCCCGCCCTCGTTCCACTATCCACTTTCCTTCCTCTTTCTCTGGTTCGCCAGCCATCTTGCTCCCTCCGCGCGTTCCTCAGCCCCTCTCTCTCTCTCTCGGCTGCTCCTCGCTGGGCCTGGTAGCCATGGTGGTAAAGCGTGCATAATTAGGAGGAATTCAACGGGGATTACCCTCGTACGGATCCCATCCAGTCATCCTGCTGTTGCCCTTCTTTGTCGAGCAACTAATTTATTTAATCATTCCAGCGTCGTCCACGAGGCGGCGCCTTTGCTCGCCCGCGGTCCCTAAGTTGTTTAATCGCCCAAAGAGGCTGTTTCTCTTCTCCCCGGGTCTCCTCCTACCCCCCTCCCACCCTCCGCCGCCCCTCTTCATCGCGGATCTTGTCGCGTCGTGCTCGTCCTTGTCCCCGGCGTCGTTGTTTAAATTTTCGAGGGCCCCCGAGGAGTCGGAAGCTTCGGAGGCTGCCCCCTTCGCCGGCCAAATTACATACGGCGCTCCTCGTATTGGAGCAGCGACCGTCCGCGGCGATATCTTTCCGGTCGTGCGCACAAAATTCGCATGACTATCGCGGGGCACTTGGAGCGAAGAAGGTCGCGACGGTGGAAGAGCAAAAAAAAAAACGAAAAAGGGCAGGGTGGAGGAGAGTAACGGCGAGAGGAGCCGAGCGGAGTGGAAGCTCGATAATCGAGCGAGCGTGCCGAGGTGGGTGCCCGGCTGGCTCCGTGTTTTGCCCCGTCGCGCGTACATCGAAACGGAATCCGGTTCGTGGAACAAAACCGCGTATCCTCGTTGACAAATTGAGTCCCGACGAGAGGAGTATGCGTTCGCGCGCGCGTACGTCACCGCTCGCCCCGACCGTCACTGTCCTCCTCCGCGAGCAACCGCTCTCTCTCTCTCTCTCTCTCTCGCCCCTCGAAGCACCGCGGGGAGGACCGCGGAGCCGGGAACAGGGCTTTCCGCCTCGGATCCCGGCCACGGTAGTCGATCAAAAATTAATTTTCGGAAACGCTTTATTTTAAGCTGCATTCGCGAATCGCCATCCTCCTCGCCGGTCCACCGCCGAGAAGCTGCGCGATGAGACTTCGACGCATGATCGATAGACCCGAAACGCTGGCCGGTTAAAAAAAAACGACGTCGATGGAAGACAACCGCAGGAACCTTTTTTTCCCGCGGCGTACGTCCCTCGCCTCCCAGCCGGCCGAGCCCGCGGGAAATTAATCAAAATGCGCGCCACGATAATGTTGAGTCCGTCAGTGTGTACGAGTCATTGATCCAGCGGCGGATGACACCTTCTCGAAGGAGAAAATAAAGCGCGGCGGCGAGGGAACGGGAGGCGGGAAGAGAAACAGAAGTAGCCACGGGAGAGGAAGAAAAAGGAGTGGATGAAGGGACGGCGGGGTGGCGCGGCGAAGGCGGGGGAGAAGAAGAAGAAGAAGAGGAGGAGGAGGAGGGAAAAGGAGGGAGGAGACTAGGGGAATAAGAAGAAGAGGAATAGAGGGAGCCGTGCTCGAATCGAACGAGTATAATTTTAAGCGGAGTTCTTTCAGCTGGAAAGTTAACCGGTCTGGTATTCTCCTGCCTGAATTATCGTTGACCTCCAACACGGTCTTACAAGGCACTCTCTCCTCGAATACAGGGTTTCTTCGTGCGGTCCATCCCCCTGCTCCGAGGCTCCGGGGCCAGGACCAAGCAAGCGCGTTCCGACAATGTTGCACCGCATAAATTGATACCCGGGTCCAGGAGTTCCTGTGTTACCGGCGAGCATCGACATGCACATGCACCGGTGCCGATGCACCGAAAGATCCCGGGCCAAACCGAGCCGAGCCGAGCCGAGCCTGGACACTGGATACTCCTCCTGTCACCGAAAACTAAGACCAGTCACCAGCGGCGACGAGCGACGGCCGCGGCAATAAACACTCGGTCCACTTTCACGTTCGTTTATCTTGCGCGGCTGATCTGTACTCGAAACCACGGTGAAACGTATTAATTGCCCCTTTTCCCGAATAGCTCGTCCCTGTGGTCCCCGTTTCTCAGGAGGCAATCGTCACGACACCGAGAATAAAAAAAAGTTAAAAAGGCAACCGAGGTATGCCTGCTCGTGGACTCTCGGCTCCCCGCAGCCAGCGCGCAGCGGAGGCTTAGAAAGCTCCGATTTAGATCTCAAGGTTCGCGTCGCGCGGTCCCTCGTAGGCGAAACGAGCTGAAACGGGGGGCGATAAGAGTAATCGATAAGGGAAATCGGGGCCCGCTCGGCCACGGGATCGAGCGGGGTGCAGGCCGCAGGTTGTACGCGGAGCGAAGCGCGACTGCCCGCGGTGCCTCCGTGCTTTCCGCGATGCGCTCCATTTGCATAAGCCCAGCGGTAACGCGCGACGGCGCACAGTGGGACAAACCGCTCCTTTTTGTCTCAAAATTGTAGGACTTTTGATAGGAATAAGATAGAGGGATGAATCTTCTTCGAGGGTAAAGCTAAGATGTTACGGAATAAGGGAAAAATATTGAGAATGTATGAGAAATAAGTTTTGACCTTGAAAATCTACGTCAAAGTTGACATTTTTAAAGAAAATTTCGGTTTTTCCGTTATGACGTGTGGTTGAAATTTTTCCAGGACTCGTTATACATCATTTCTGATGGATTGTGACGCGCTGAATTCAAATCTGTTCGCAAAAAAAATATAACACATGAACTATGTATATGTATGAAAAGAGATTATCCAGAGGTATTTCAGCATATATTTACAAAATACAAAAGCTTAATGTTAAGGGTTGGTGGTGGGAGTAACTTGAAAAAAATTGGATTTTTTGAAAATTATTTTTACGCGGTTTTGTAGATATAAGAAAACTATGTATCTTCTGCTTAAACTTCATTTCGATATCTCTCACCATTCTCGAGATATTCTACGGAAAAGAAAATTCCACATATTTTTCAAGGAGTGATTTCACGCCCAAAAATTTTATTATGTCACTATCAAAAAATAGGGTTGCGTTACGAATGAACTACTCTACTTGCCCACCGAGTTTCATAATTTTCTGAATTTCCGCCTTGCCGAACGTCCCTTGTGAGCTCAACCCCTTAAATCGCATTTTTCTTCGATTCCTGAAGGGGGAGACAAATTCTGCGAACAGATTTGAATTCAGCGCGTCAAAGTCTATCGGAAATGATATATACCGAGTGGAAAAATTTCAACCACACGTCATAACAGTAAAACCGAAATTTTCTTTGAAAATGTCAACTTTCACATAGATTTTCAAGGTCAAAACTTGTTTGTCACACATTCCCAATATTTTTCCCTCATTCCGTAACATCTTAGCTTTAACCTCGAAAAAGATTCATCCCTCTATCTTACTCCGATCAAAAGTTCTACGATTTTAACACAAGAAGGAGCAGCTTGTCCCACTGTGCGCCGATAGGGTAGCTCCGCGGCACGTACGTGCCGCTCGCGCGTACGCGCGTCGTGGCTACACGGCTGCGGAGAGCGTGCGCGCTCGTGTGCTAGTGCGGTTGGTAAATTGGTGCGAGGGAGCGAGGCGCTTAGCCCGCGGCGAGCGCACCGCGGTTGTACTCGCGTCGTGTCCCATGCCACTAATCGATTTTACCGGGCGAAAGCGTGCCTCCGCGCTACGTCTAATTGGTAATTAAGCTTAGGTTTACGGCCCTCGAAAGCCAGGCAACGTCGCCGAGCCGGAGGGAGCGAGGGGAGCGGGGCGGCGAGAAAAAGCGAGACAGAAAGGTGGAAGAAGAGGGCGGTCGGGGGCAGAAAAACGGGCAAACGGCGAGAGAATGAAAGAAGGAGAGAGATTCCTCGGCGCGGGCTCCGCTCCGCCAGCAAAAAGAGGTGTCTCCTGCGACGTTCGAGTTAACTGGCGGATAATGCGAGGCCGTTTAATTACGTCATGCCGCGTCACTGTCCGCGGAAGCTTCTGTCGCGACGAGCTCGCTGACAAACGCGAGAGAGCGTCTCCCGCGGCTCGCGGGTCGATTGTTTGCGAGCGAAATAAAGATCGAGGCGATGTTCCAAGGACCACACGCCCGGCCCGAGGATCTTCGAATCGTAATCCCTGGTAGACAAGCTCTCGTAATCGGATTGGCTCATCTCGTTTCCACCCGATTCATCCCATCAAAACAGACCGGGCTCCTGACACGGGCCGTCTCGCGATACGGAGGCGGAAGTCGTTCGCCGCCGATCACCGCGTCTCGTTCGCCTTAATCCTCGCTTTAAGGACAGCTGAGGAAAGGACCGTGTATCGATCAGTGGACGCATTAATCGTCCCTCCTCCCGTCTAGGCGGTTGAAAACCAACGCGACGCGAACGTCCCTCCCCGATGCGTTTTCTCTAAACCGTAAGAAGCTGCGCGCCGCTTCTTGGCCTTTTACGAACTGGAGAGAAAGAAAGAACGCGACGGTTGCGGTAAGGCTCGTCAGGCTCGCGAAGCCACGAGTCATCTCGATTACACCGAACCCGTCTCCTCCTTCCTCCTTTTTCTCTCTTGTCCATCTCGGCTCCTCGGTCCAAGATGGAAGGAAAAAGGGCACCGAGCCCCAGCCCCGGGTATCGCTAGGACGATCGCCCCAAGAATTCCCAGAAATAATACGAAAATCTCCGGCGCGCAGGCTCTCTGCTGCCCTTTTCGGCGCACAGAGCCTCGGCGAAATCTACCCAGCGCCGTTGCGCGCACCTTTATCCGGTGTACGCTAAACGTGTGTACACACGTAGGTACGTGTCTCTGTTCGCGAACGGCGGGCTCGCGTCGCCTTCTCTTCCTGGCCTTCTCCTTCTTGCCTGCCGGCACGCTGATATATAGCGCGCATAAGAGATGTAGTCAGATCACGGTCCCCTTCATGACGCTGCTTCTACACCGGCGAACACGTTCTTTCCTACGATAAATCCTTGCGGAATGTAAAACCTCCGGGCCGCGCGCACATGGGCCTGAAGAGAGCAGTCAGAGCGGAGGCGGGGGCCCTCTTGTCCTCCTCCTTTTCATCCCGCCTATCCTATCGTGTCACCCGTTCCCCACGTCCCTAGATTCCAACCTTTTTCTACGCGACCCCGTGAGAAATCTCCTGCTATTCCGTATCAGCCACCTTTAGCTCAAACTCGCCGACTACGTAGGGTCATTTCGGGAGAGACGCAGCTGAAGGAGAGATGCAATTATTGACAGCATTGATCGAGCTGTTAATACTAAGTAGTATTCTTCTTGTCTTAAGAACATAATCTCATTAAACGAAATATATCGATCGTGTTGTTTAAGCGCATTAAAACTGAAAAAAATTGCCTTGGAGTTCGTACGAAATATTTCTGGGAACTGTGAGTAAAATTTGGATTACCTTATTATCGCGTAACTTCGACTATTATTATTGGTTTAAATAATGGCAGTAGTTTCTTCTCTAGGCATAATAATGTGTTTTAACATCTTTTCTGCCTACTGTATTTTTTGTCTGCAAGTAGTCCTCAATGTAGGAATAGATGCTCCTCAAAATCGAAGGAGAGAGGCACCATCAATTAATTCTCTTCAGGACCTGCCGAGGGTATATATAAGAAAAGCAAATGCTCGTGCCAGAGCGTCATGGACAGAAGAACAGCTGAAAAAGAACTATTTCAAAGCTGAGAAAATGGGCATAAATGCTGTTTCTAAGGGGTATTGCATATTAAGAAATAGTCTGTTAAGAAAATATAGATCAAATACTGACTAGTCTAGAAAATATAAGTAAAAGAAAATTATTGGAGGAAGTAAAACAAGAAAAAGTAAGAAAAGCACTACAGAAGAACATAAAAAGACAATCTGGACTGCAGCCATTAGAACTAGAGTGAGATCAAAAAATTAAAATCTGAAATAATTTCAACTAAGGGAGAGACTAATAAGGAAGAACCAAAGATTAAACCAAAGAACAAGTCAATCAAGACTGGTTAAAACTCCGATGACTATTGTAACGAATGCTTAGAAGATTACAAATCAACCAGTTCTACAGTGGATTGGATTCGTTGCTTAAAATGGCTTCATGAAATATATACCATGTATCCATGTAAAAAGAAAAAATACATATATCTCAGAAAAAAAGAAGAGGAGTAGGGATAATATATTGCAAATAAATAAGTGCATCTCTCCCGAGTTCGAAGTGCATCTCGCCTTCAGGTTTAGGGAGAGGTGCACTTTTTCGATGTTTTTTAGAGAGCTCATTTTAATATTAAAATAAAGCTTTTATAGACTTAATGTTATATTTTCTTAAAGAAATTTAAATAAATAATTAACCCCTTAACTTGTACGCTCGAGTTAATTCGAGCGCGCTAAACAGGCCAAACTGTGCACACTTGAGATAATTCGAGCGGCGTTGTATTTTATGCTGCTATAATTTTTCACATTCGAATATAATTTCTTTAATTTTTTTGCCAAGACAATGTTCTAAATTGTGTTTTTTTACATAAAAAAAAATTGATTTTTTTTGGCCGGTTTTTTTCAAAAAAACTGTGCGTTAAGGAGTTAAACTACACTTACCTATACTTTCAGTTGTAATTATTTAAGACCGTATAAGCAAAAGAAAAAATGTAACGCGTCACTCCCGAAATGACCCTACCTATAGATAGATACTGCACCGTGGAAAGCTTCCCCTGGTACAGCGTACTCTTCCCCATACATATAAGTACATATGCCAATTTCGCGATGCAACTCGATCCCTTGTCCCGCGACGCCTTCGCGCGCTTTCTCCTCTTTTCCCCGGAAGCAGAGACGGGGCGATACGAACGATGGAAATCGCACCTTTCTCCGCGTCGCTGTATGCAAATCGGGGCCGGTGATATTTCGCAGAAACCGACCAGATCGTGCATCTCGTGCATCTCGTGAATCTCGGGCCGGCCGATCGAAAAATGGAACAACGAGCTCCCCCGGTTTGCGGAAGGGGGCTGCAGTGGATTCTCGCGATTCGTCCTCGTGCCGTTTTCTCGCTCCACCGTTCCCCTTTTGTCGTGGGAATCCTTTGTCCCCTTCGCGCGTATGTCAACGATCGCTATTAACGCGGGATTGCCACCGTGGAACTCCCC
The DNA here is from genome assembly GCA_944738655.2 of Andrena hattorfiana. Lineage (NCBI taxonomy): Eukaryota > Metazoa > Arthropoda > Insecta > Hymenoptera > Andrenidae > Andrena > Andrena hattorfiana. The sequence continues at coordinate 3,378,778 of OX122894.2, forward strand.
TAGCCAGGTCAATTAAACGCGCGATCCCCTAATCACGAACTTACCCGGCCGACTCGGCAGAAATCCGCCTCGGTAATTAATTTATGCGGCTAGCATCTCACGATGGTCAGCAGCCCCGGAGATCCGGCGCGTCGATACGCCGTCCCACGAAATAATTCCCGTGACTTTTTCCTCAAATAAAGGTCTCTCCCCATTCCCCCAACCCGCCGCGAGCTTGCCAAATTAACGGAGCCGATGGTCGCGTTAATTGCGAGGGAAAGTCGCGAGAAGTCGCGAGGTTAGCTGATCCTACGTCGCGAACTTTTCGTTGAAAAATTTACTCGAAAAGTCCGAGGATCCTCGGGCGAGCGTGCCTCTCGCTCGGCTGTGCGCGGTTACATTTGAATTCACCCGGAGTTGGCGATTAATCAAACGATGAGAACAATGGCGCTGCGTCGCAGCAAGTGCGGCGACGCTCGTCCGCGCGACGACTATAGATTTTATGATTGACAGACGACAAGTGAGAGGTCATTCGTAACGGCCGATTGACAGTCAACGAACACGCGGCGCCGGGACCGAGGCTGCATGACGAAGCGCGACGAGCTTCGTCGACGCCTTTCATCGCCGTCGAGGTACACGCGTTGAATCACGATTAACGGACAAACCAGCCGCGGAGAGCCGCTAAAACATCGGCGGTGCGCGAGCGCGGCAAAATACGCTTAATGAATCCGAGCGATTAAGTGCCTTTCTTCGAGCGGTGAAGGTGCGGTGGGCCTTAGAAGCGAAAGTAGCAAAGAGACGCGTAAAAGTTGCGTGCATCGGCGCGCGGGAACGTGCAACAGCCCGCAACAGCTGAACGAACAGTTGCATACGAAGCACCGACTTACCGAGGATTTAATGAAACACGTTTTTGCACGGGGAATTAATTGATTGGAAAAATCCGCGATCTGTGGAGATTACTCGGAGAGGGCCGTATAAAGCGAGCAAACCAGGGCGAACCTCTTTGACCGCACATGGCAGCGGTGAATGGCGCTTCGACGGCTACGAGTTTCCCTCCGAATCGTTGCTGGGGATCGTGCAAATCCGTCGATCGGGAATTAAATCCCGGACCAGAAAATCAACTTGTTCATCTCGCGATCATTCGTCCAGTGAAATCTATCGTGTCTGGCTCGCTATTGCCGCGGAGAACGCCGCAAGTTCCAGGTTCGAAGGCAGAAGGCACGCTGCGAAGTTGGATGGCGAAGGATGGCGGTGTTTCGTGCAAGGTCGGGCTCCGTCTGGCAAATTTATTTCACCGGAAACGCCTTCCTACTCTTCCCGCTAACGACCGAGCGAGCCGGCGAAATGAACTCCTGCGAATTCGTTTGCGATCGAGACACTCACGCAACGCTCACCGCGGAGAAAGGAATGAACACGGGGCCGAGTGGATCGAGGGAACTCGATCTCGTATCGTTCCATAATCCGGCACCGTAGGCGGTACACGTACACGTACGATCGAGAGAACGCAAGATCCACCGAATCGCGGAACGAGCAGCCGTGTTGCACCTGTTCGCGCATGCGATCGATTCGCCCCCGTGGCTATCGATCTTGCACCGTCGCACCTCCACGCACCGACACCCGCCCCTTAACCCTCTAACTCACAGAGTTGCAGCGGTGCAACACTCATTTTAAAAGTGCGTAAAGTTCTGTTTATGTTTAAGTTTTGTTAGCAACCATCTGTAGTTTACCTGGTAGTAAAGTAGATTTCAATGTTTTCGGTTGTTGAAATCAAACATTTTCTTAAAAGATTTATCGTGGATTATTACTTCAGACTGCCATCTTGTGTTTCCTTATATTTCTCAAATAAATCAGTGAAAAATAGAGATAAGTTCTTCTTTTTTCAGTAAAATTTGCATCGTTATAGTTAGTGGAAAGATAAGTTATGTGCACAAAAGTGTTGTGAAGTTATTTCAAGTCTTATATATGTGAGTGTTTTATATTTAAAAATGCATGCTGCGCCGGTGCAACACTGAGCGGTAGTAGTCAAACGAAGTATTATTATGCTCGGAGGTGGTATATTCCCATTTTTTATTCTAAGTCTACCGAAAGAAATAGACAAATATCTCGAACAAAATATTTAGAATGCGTGTAGCTGACGATCTAATTCAATTGGGCAGAGAAAACAGACGCCGTGGTCGTCCATCAACTTCAAATTCAAGTTTGGAGAATACTAAAAAGAAGAAGGAACCTTGTGTTTCGCATCCATACAAGAAAATACATTTCGACTCTGTTGGACATTTTCCTGTTTAGAAGAAAGTTCCAGAGAGAGGAATATGCAGATTATGTATCAAGGGAATTACATGTGTTACTTGTGTAAAATGTAGTGTCCAATTATGTTTCACAAGTAGTAGAAACTGTTTTCACGATTACCATCGGAATCATGAACTGTAATAATAATTATTGTTAATTTCACAATATTATTTTTACAGTAAAAACTAACAATGAAACTCCTGAAAGTTTGTTTTATTTTCTCACCCCTTGTCGCTTAATGTTGCATCTATGCAACATGAGTTTAAACGGCGAGTATTCTATAAATAGGTTGGAACTCGATATTTTCGATTTGAAAATAACAAGATACAACATATATACCAGTCCCACAATTTTGAAATAACGGTTGAAGGGTCTGGGTGTTAGAGGGTTAATTAATTCACAAACAATCCACCATATTCTATGCAACTCGTTGCCCACTTCGCGTTATCGCGAATTGCGGCGAGAATGGCACGAAACCAGCTCGCTAATTCGGAATCCGAATCCAGAAGCCGCGCGGCACCGACTCGACGAGAAGCCGACGGCGACGCGTTCTATCGTCGCTGGAAAGCGGCCGGCATTATTTATTGCGGCTGCAATGCCACCGGTAGGTTAAGATATCGCTCTGAAATTGGCCGGTGTACACCGAGAGCGATACGACTCGGAATTTTTCATCGGCGCGGCTTTTTTCTTCGCTGTCGCGGTGCCGGCACCGAGCGCGCCTACCACAGAATGAGAAAAGGGGGCCGAGAGAGGCGAAGCCGAGATTAATTGCCTATCGGCCGTTTGTCTCGAAAGTCCACCGCGAAAGGCCCAGTTTCTACGAGGCCAGTTTGTTCCTCGCTGACAGGAGTATCGTGAGCGCGGATCGCCGCTCCCTCGAAAGACCTACGCCTAATTATTGCGACCGAGCCGGGACGGAAGAAGAGACGAGGGGCCGCGATAAAGAAGCCACTCCTGGGCCTCCGCGGACCGACGCGCTGTCGCGTCGCGATTCTACGGCACTCGGGAATTTTCGAAGGAAACGTGCAGCCATCACCGCGCGGCCCTGGAAATCGCGTTATCCCTCTCCACCCTTATTCTCTCGTCCTCGGCGGCGAATCGAGCGAAACATCTTGCAAATCGTTCCACAATTCGAGGAAAGAATCGCAGATACCTATCGTTCTCCCGAGAGGCATTCGGTGCGTGTCTGCAACAGGTGCAGGACGCGGCAATTAGAATTAGGATCGAGAACTCGTGTGATTCGAGTCGTGGCGAACGAGCGCGTCTGTCGGGAACACCCGCTTGGAATAAAGCGACCAGACGTCCCGCATTTCAGCCCTTTGTCCCGCATTGAAAAATTACTGTTTCCTGCACTTCATACTAGATGTTTATATTTAATATTCTTTATTTTATATCCATGATTATTTATATAAGTTATATAAATTGATATAGTTACTTGTGTGGGACTGCAAAGACTGTTATAAAGTATGTTTGGACCAGAGCGATTGGGATCGAGAGCGGATGTTTATGATAGAGTGTCGAATGCGTTAGGGGTGTGAGGTTTGAATGGTTTCGTCGAATGCACGTGGAGAGTTTGGTGACCGAAGCGCGTGTCAAGAGTGTGTGTGTAAGTGTGATTCTCGGGGAGCGCAAGATAAGAATGAATGAAGGCAGTCCTGCAGAGCCCGTCGAACGAGAGGCATCGTTGCCTGAACCTATTCTTTAATTAAACAGTTTCTTTTACTTTTATGCAAGTGTTTAATTCACTCCTGCCTTACTCACCTAACATCCCTACACTTGTGATATTCAACTGTGCCGATCGCACTCGAATTGCTCTTTCTCTTTTCAATGATCAAGTTCAATTAAGTTCATCTTTTGTTCCGGGAGAAAAATATTTTTAATTTCGTTTCACAAGTGTGTATCTTTAAAGATATTATAAATGATCTAATAAAGTACGGAAACAGTCTCCTCACGGATCTGTTAACCTTTTTCTTTTCTTTTTTCTTTTCTTTTTTTTTTTTGCTTGTTTGTCTCGCATTGGCCCGCAAAATATCTGGTCACTTTAGCTTAGAACAGCTTCTACGTTCTCGCTAACCGCGATCGCGACGTTCGAGTGTCCAAGAAAATTGCATCGACTCCGGCAGCAAGTCTCTCGGAGCGAAAAGGACGAGGATGGGTGGCAGCCGGCGCAGAGTTGCGGCGGGTCGATGAGACGTGGTTAAAAGCCGTGTGCCGGCGCGTACGAGACGATCCGCGCGAGTCGTAAAGCAATTTGTTGCGGCCGGCGCTCGCGACCACGCGTACGCGGAATCATTTGCTCGAGAGCTAATTGTTCCAGGGCCGGGAATTACAGAGCGTTTCGCCGCGGTGACGCGTTAACGGTTTCCGGCGCGCGTCCCGATGATTTCGCGACGACTCCGAGCACTCGGGATTGCTGTTTGTTTAATGGACGGTCGCCATTACTCGGGGATCCGAGACTAACGAGGCCCGACCTCGTGAGATTTTTTTCTTCGCCCGTGTTCCCTTGCTCCTCCCCTGCCCTTTGTTTCGTACGCCTCCCTCCCGCCGGCAGTTCGTCTTAACGGAATCACTGCACGCATACGTCGCCGTACTCGGCTTTTCTCCGGCGGACCGATCTTAATCTGCCGCGCGAGGAATTCGAGAAGGCTGCGCGAACGCCTCGGCCGGTCGCTCGCGCCCTCGAAACGGGATGCTCGCCGGTTGCTCGAGGTCGTGCACACCCGACACGATCACCCTCCCCCTTCCGAGACCGGTAGCCGTCCGCTTTTGTTGCTTCGTTTCTCGCGCGAACGGTAACGCTACCTATGCGGCCGTTACCGCGATCCTCCGTTCCATCTACGATCATCGTCCCATGGAATTCCGCCGCCAGTGCGCCCAGGGATCCGGCCGATTCGCGGAGCGGTCTTTTCCTCCCCCGGTACGATCCTCGATTCAACGACCAGGTAGAACCGTAACGAAAAGGCTTACGAAGAATTTCGCTCGCCGTGCTCAGGGACAATTACCATCAAGACCAGGCAGCCTCTATTAAAGTTAGATCAGCGAGCGCGACTACCCGCAGCTATGTACGTCCAGAGTCTCGCGCCTCCCGCCCCGTAGCCCGCTTTCGTAATTTGTTTTTCCGTTTCGCGGGCACGACACGTAACGCCGTGAAAATCACGGATGCGAGGGGCGCGGGGCCACTCCGTCACGCAAAACGATCACCGGTGCCGAAGAAACGGAGGGGGCGGATCGCAGAAAGCGTCCAGCTCCATCCCGCGGTCCAGAGAGTAGCGAAACATCCAACGGACTGCGTACACACGAAGGCCGTGAGTAATAGTAATAGCTTTTAAATTGTCCCTCGCTTTAATGGCAAATAATATCCGCGCCGTTTCGCCGTCCCTTTTTTTTTCCCCCCCACCGGCTTCCCCTCGCCTCCTGCTCGGCCGCGACTCGGCCAGCGCGAGCAACGGGGTTCAGGGACATGCTCGGTGTCCCGGTTCGTCCTCGCGCACCCCCGGAACGTCCAGAAACGTCCGCGACACGCGCGGCTCTCGCCTCCTTCCATAAACGCGCCGTAAACGCGAGGTCGTTCGCGGCCGAGCCGCTCGCGGTTTTTGTGAATTTCGCAACGGCGCGCTGCGGCGGCGTAAGAACGGCGGAGGCGACTTTTATCTGGACCCGACCGCTCCGCAAAAACCGCCTAACGCGCACCAGTCTTTCGGTTGCTCTTTGCGCGTTATAAATAACCCCCGAGCGGAGAGAACGAGGCCGCTGGCGCTCTACCTCCCCGCGGCAATTTGTATGCCGTGAGCCTTTTCGCGAACGGACCACGCGACGAGCGAGAGCTCGCTATCGAGGCGCATTAAGCGAGCGTGTCGGACACGCGAGAATCTTGTAGCTTCTTCCGCGCAGAGACGCGGGGGCTATTAACCCTCGCGCTGTTAAGTCTGGTCCTGCACGCTGGATACCTATTTGTCTATTTGCCGGTTTGTCGGGGCGCAAGAACCAAACGTGCGTGCGACTTTCTGGGGTAATTTCCAGCCGGTCCATCAACCTCAACAGATGTTTCACTCTCGACAGTATCTGTCTTGAGGCCTCGGACACACCGCCGAGGCGGTTAATTTATCTCGGGGATTACGATGCAATTTAATTACGCCAAGCGTTTGTCGATTAAATCATGAAATATCATTGTACCTCGAGCATGAGCTCGCGCACGGCAACGTTGATACATCTCCCGCGGTTGTTTCTCGCCGAGGAGGTAGACGCCGCACAGTGGGGAAAAATCGGTGCTTCGGCGGCCAAAAATCTATAACTTTTGAACAGATGAAGATAAAGTAATAATTCTTTTTTCTTTGGTGAAGTTGATGTGTCCGTCATTAGTTAGATACCTAATATTACGTTACTAATATTAACCCTCGGTTTTCACGCTGGGTTAAATTGACCCAAAATGTGACTTTAAGATATAATATCTTTGAGGCATCATTGAAAATGGTACTACTGGTGCCATGTAGTAGTAATTTCGTGTATCCTCTACAGGCAGAGACGCTAACCCAGTGATTTTTTTAAGTATAAAAATTTTCTGGAACATTTTATTTCAAACTTTTTTTAATCACGATGATACTTTAAATATGAATTTTCAATAATGGACATATTCTACATTGTTTAAACTATATCTCAAAACTTTTGCGACTTAATTTAACAGATAGTTTTTAAACAGCAGCTGATTGAAAATTAACTTGGATCGAATCGACCCAGTGTGACAACAATATTCGAAATAATAGGTGCACAACCAAGGGTTATGTAATAGTTTAATTACATTAACTACATTAATTACAAAAACTTCAAAATATCAAGACAAAGAGTTAATCAAGATCTCTTCTGTATTATGTTACTTTCATCGGATCCTTTAATACCATCTTTAAGGCTGCAACAAAAGGGGAAGGATATTCAAAAAGAGTGGCCAGAAGAGATACTTTTGAATTTTAAATAGTAATAATGCAAGTAACTTTATCGTATTAGTTAATGTAATTGAGTATTACTTAATATAAGTAACGTAATGCTATCTAACTAATGAAGGACTCTTCAACTGCATTAGAGACAAAAGAATTATTACTTTATCTTCATACGTTCAAAAGTTACAGATTTTTTGGCCGTTGAAGCATCGATGTTTTGCCACTGTACGCCGAGGAATACAGCGACCGGTATTGTTGCGGTCTCATGCGAGTCGAGCATTAGATCGCGTCCCGAAGTGGACGTCACGGACGGGTCGTTTCTTGCGCGAATCTTCGCCCCGCGGACGCGGCCGCGTAAATATCTTCTTGCGCGCATCACGTCGCGGCTGTTCCCGTCGATGCGGAAAGTCTCAGCGGTGTTTCACGCGACTTTACGGGTTGCCCCATTAGCCAGAAAATCCAGCGAGTCGAATCGACGGCCAGAGATAAAAGAATCGCCCCGAGTCTGGCTGCTCGCGAGTCCACTCTCGTGTCAGCCGATCGACGAGCCCCGTGAGTGTTCGAGGGGCGAGCTCCTCGGCGACGTGGGCTCGCGTGGGCAGCCCCAGCGCTCATTGTCTAACCTCAAATACCGTGTATAAATATTCAGCAATTCCGGCGGTGAGGTCGGCTAAGCTCGTCCAGAAAAAAAAACCGAAGGGGGCGTATGGAAATCCGTATCTCCGCTTGCCTCGAGGCTGCGTCTCGGACAGGTCGATACCCTGTCCCGATACCGTGCACTCCGGTGCGCGCAGTCACCTACGGGGATCGCGATCGAGTCGCCTCCATCGAAACAATTTCCGCCCGTCGATCTTCACTTCCGCGAAACCGCGTGAATGATCTCACGGCGAGACGGATGCTCCTCCGCTTGGACGCTGCGCGCAGTCAAAGGCGCCGAGCCGTCGGTGGTGTACGCGCGTCGATAAAAGGTGCGAAACTCGCCTCGGCTTGACGGCGTCGTAAAAGGGAAAGGAAGGAGCGAGTGGCGAGCGCGGGGAATAGACGGATAGGGGAAGAGTGTAGAAAAGCGACCGCGAAACAAACGGAAGGGAAGATAGGGGATTTGCTAAAAAAAATGACCAATAGTCCAGTGAAATTAGGATCTGTCTACGGAATAGTTCCCAGCAAGCTACGTTTTGGCAAGGGTTTCCTCTATTTCGTCGTTTTAAACAATATATCAGCAGTTTAGACAGCAAAAAATTTAGTAATATGTACCTATATATCCTCTACATATCTCCAAAGATTAAAGTTTAACTTTATTCACGCTAAGGGGGTGAAATTGAACCCTGAAAATCCGACTGTTTTCCAATTTTTTGTTATAACGCGCGAACTGTGAGAACTATAACTTGCCAAATGATAGTCCTAATTAAAAAAAGTAACTTTCTCTTGAAAACTTTTTCTCTATCTCCTACAGTTCGCGAGTAATAATACAAAATCGAAAATATTTCACGAGTCAATTGCACCCTCCTGTAGTGAATTTTGAGCAGCAAACAAAATTGCTTTGTACTCAGGACGCCGTCCCCTACATATCCACAAAGTTTCATCATTTTTTGAACTTCCGGGTTCGGGATCTTCCCTTGGCAAAAGTATGAGGGTTGAAACTTGCTAGCCCGTCATACATGAAAATGGTTACTCCTACGAAAAAACTCATATAACCTTTTTTGTAGAGAATTTCCTAAGCTACAAATTTCATAATACCTATTTTTGTCATAAAACTGTCAGATAACGAGATATTCACGAAAAACTGTTTTTTACCTTCAACCCTAAAATTTTTAGCGACGGACAGATCGATAGGAACTTCTGACATATTATTTAAAACGCCGGAACAAAGTCCCATACCAAAATTGATCTTGCTAGGAATCATTCCGTAGATTGGCCATATTTTCCTCTAATTTCACTGGACGACAAGGCACGGGTGACCCAGCGCGGTTGGTGACTGAATGACCGCGCCGAAAGTTAAGCCGCGAGCCAGGCGCACGAAAGCCTGGAGCTTGCGCGCCGGAGTATCGGTGCGTGCATACACGCGCCACGCTACGCACAAAGAACGTACGCGCTGCTAGCGACCGGTTCGCGGCCCCTTAATGACTCGTAATCACGGAACGCTGATGTCCCTGAGTTATGACGCGCCTTCCCCTGCAGGGACGTGTACGAGCGGAGGCCCTGCCACGCCGACCAACGAGGAAGAACCCCGGATTCCAGCTTACGTAACAGCTACGACGAGGTTACCGCGCGGCACACACCACCCCTTGTCGAGCACATTCCCGTTCGCCACGGCACGGCGACCGGAGTTACGAGCCTGCTCCAAATCCAGATCCACTTCGGGGCGATCGTTACGCGGCACGCTCCTCTATTCCTCCCATCGTCGTCGTCCTCGTAGCGGTTGCTGCGACTCGAGCGCGATCCTGCCCGCTCGTGTTCGCCATTCCTCGCCACGGCCTCTCTCCGCTTTCGCGCGCCACCTCGGTTAGTTCTCGCTTATCTCGATTTTCCTGCCGGCTACCAGTCCCGCTCCGTATTCGGCGCGTTGAGCGGTTACGCGCGAGAATAAAGAAACGCCTGTGTACCCACGGGCCGGTTGATTCTATCCGTCGGTGAAATTAATAGAAGCTCGACGATATATTCCCTCGGCTGTCGCGGCGATTTCAAGGCGTCAGATGCGCCGCGTTCCCTGTTCTCCGCTGGTGGGTTCTTTCATCGCTACCTCCAGCGGTAACCACCGATTACCAGCCTACCCACGCGTGCCTCAAAGAGAAGCCACTAATGACTCCGCCGTTTATGAATACGGTCTATTCGAGTGAGGTCGGCCAGCGCGATAAAGGATTATCGCGAGGAGGCGCCCTTTTGTGCGCTGCAAGGCGAGCGTGCACCAGCCGCGCTACAAAAACAGCCCCGTCAGGGCCACCTTCCACCTCCACCTCCGACTCGTAGAGAACGGATCGCCCCGTCGCCTTCCCCTCGCCCTTCTCTCCCCTATTATTCTCTAGCACCTTCTTTCGGCGGTCAGCAGTACCGCGCGAGTCAACGGCCTCTCCCCGTCGGGGGCTTCTTCATCGTCCGCGACGCAACTACGACCATTCCGCGGCAAGAACGCCCGTCGATTTATAGATCCGCGCCGTTCGAACGGGGTCGGGTCAGTGGAGAAACGAACGATCCTGGCGGCCGCGGCGTTCTTGCGCTCGAAAACGAGTATGCGCGGCGGGAGCAAGAAAATACGTCAAGGCCGTTTCGCTCGGCCACCGCCTTTAACGTCCAGCTTCTTCGTCCGCGCCTCGTTCTCGAAGCCGACCAGCCGAACCATCCCCGGCCAGCTCGCGGAGCTTTCCTAGCCGGAAGTAGCCCCGCGATAGTATCGCCGCTGGGTGTCCAAGCTAGCGGACGAATCGGACGGTTCATCGACTTTCATGAGTCCAGGGCACCGTGACTTTCGAGCGCCGGCCGCTTTCCGCGCGTGGAATGCGCCTGCGTCCGAAGATCGATCGAAGGACACGTCGCAAGAAGCACCCCCCTCGGTTTTTCTCGCCTCCTCCGTCCGCCGAATTCAAACCTGTTTCTCCCGCGGCCGCTCGTTAATTATTCGCCTATGACGAATTCGCGGCGGCCGATCGAACGCCGGAAAATAAACGAGCCGCCAAAGTAACAGCGTAACTCGAGCGAAAGCTCAGATCCCATCGGCGTTGTCGCGCGCGACTCTCTCGTCAAAATTACGGAGTATATGGCATATCTTCCTATTATTATAACTCCTTTCCTTCGTTTAAACTTAGTGTTCGTTCTTTCATCTTCTCACGGTTTCCTCTGTAATCGGTTTATTCTGACTTTCTTTCCTTTTCTTATCTCCCAATGGCTTTTTAGATTAGGTTGTAGAGCAGCAGTTAATGCTGAACCTCGCCTACTCGCCATTGTAATTTTAATTGTAATTGTGCAATAAAGACATTTAATAATAATAATAATAATAAATCCTCCAACGGGCCTCGTCGATTAATAGCGCGCGCGACGATAGCGACGATCCACTAGGGTAGATCGGCTAGACGGTATGCGCGAACCGGCGAGTAGATGGCTAACGCAGCCAGTTTGATGGAAAACCTGTTTCCTCTTTGCCGCGACACGATCCGGTGACTCCTTATGGTCGATTCACCGACGTTCGCGGACAGCGACGGATAATATTATCGACAAACGAGGCTAACTGTATCCCGGGAGAAGCTGATTCACCCTATTTATCGATTTCCTCGTTGAGACCCGTGGTTAATTGCGAGCCGGGCGGCCGACCCGTTCCGATAAGCTCGCTGATTTAAGAAGTGAGAATTTTGCGATATCACGGCGGTTTAAACGATCAAATTCCCTCGTGGACGAGTGTAGGTATACACGGAGACGAAGATTTCGGCAGGTTTCCGCTGTACCGTTACGCACCGCGGGCATACGTGGAAGAGGAACGAAGAGGAACGATTGTATCGCCTCGACGGATGGGTGTTTAGTAAATTCTCATGGAGCGGCGCGTGGTATTAGTTTCCGTGGCGAGACGCGACTCGCGGCGACCACGCACGCCGGCTGATTTTACGTGAATGGTATGCGAGAGGCGGCAAAGACTGCTGTCAGAAGGACGATATTCTATCGACACGGCCGGGACGGAAGAGGAAGAGGAGAAGGAGGAAGGGCGAGAAGATGGGCGCAGCCTCCTCCACGGTGGCTATCCAGGGTCCCTCTTCTCGGCAGGTTTACGACGAGCCAACGCAAACACGACACTTGGCCGCTAACTGGCCACCTAGCTACCGGTGACTAGCCTCTTCCTGCTGCTCTCCTGGGCCCTCGGAATCTAACCGCATTCACCACGCTTCTGCCCACACTCCGCGGCCGTGCGCAGCCGTCGAACGCTCTTACAAAATCGAAAAACTACGGGGCAACCTAAGTAGTCCAGGGGTGGCGAACCTATGCCACGCGTGTTAGATGTGGCATAGATTTGCAAGTGCTGTCATTCATATCTGTATATTAATCTAAAAGAATTATTATATGGTTAGATATACCTATGAAAATATTTTTGGCCAGCTTTTACTATGCGACAATCGGAATGTCAAGTTATGAGGTATTTCCAGAGATGGGCAAAAATTTATTCGTCATGTGTCGAATGTAATTGCCCCGGGTTAACTTTATTCGTCGAATGAAAAAATTAACTGTATTCGTCGAATAAAAAAATTAACTGTATTCGTCGAATAAAAAAATCAACTGTATTCGTCGAATAAAAAAATTAACTATATTTGTCGAATAAAAAAATTAACTCTATTCGTCGAATAAAAAAATTGACTGTATTCGTCGAATAAAAAAATTAACTCTATTCGTCGAATAAAAAAATTGACTGTATTCGTCGAATAAAAAAATTAACTGTATTCGTCGAATAAAAAAATTGACTGTATTCGTCGAATAAAAAAATCGACTGTATTCGTCGAATAAAAAAATTAACTGTATTTGTCGAATAAAAAAATCAACTGTATTCGTCGAATAAAAAAATTAACTGTATTCGTCGAATAAAAAAATTAACTGTATTCGTCGAATAAAAAAATTGACTATATTTGTCGAATAAAAAAATTAATTCTATTCGTCGAATAAAAAAATTGACTGTATTCGTCGAATAAAAAAATTAACTGTATTCGTCGAATAAAAAAATTAACTATATTCGTCGAATAAAAAAATTAACTGTATTCGTCGAATAAAAAAATTAACTGTAGTCGTCAAGTAGAAGTAACTTTTATTCGCTCCGTTATTTAAATAATTCTTTATTTACTTAATGCCCAACTCTGGTTAATTCTTATGAAATTCTATATTAATTTTTAAACTTGTCTCAATAAAATTCTGCAATGATTAATTTTCTGCTAATTTTTTCCCTATTAAAATCTTCCCGACACGTCAGCAATTTTATAAATATCATTTATAAATTTTATGGCACTCGCAGATAAAAAGGTTCGCCATCCCTGACCTAGTCCAGCACCACGTAGCTCTCCGTGATCCGTGCTCGTCCCGCAGCTATGGTAATATCCCCGCGAGGACGCGACGCGACGCGAAAATGCGAAAGGTCCAGGCGCGTGTTCCGGGTACGAGGCTCGGTGTAGTTTCGGGCCGGCGGAAAAATTAAAGATGCAACCTCTAGATTATGTCGCGGCTGTCTCTAAATAATATCCGCGACAGGCACCATATTTATTGAAATACCTCGCTCGCCATCCGGCGCAGCCCCTTACAATAGCGGAGTAAAGAGTAAATGATGTATTCTCCGTGAGGAACCCGTGGTCGACCAGTACGTTGCGCGGGTCAGTGTCCGATATCTCATTCTCCCGGCTACATTGCACGTATACGCTCAGGTACATGCGGTTTACCTCTCTCCTCGCCTTCCTCCCTCTCCAGTCGTTTCGCCGGCCGGAGACCAGCGACGACAGGGGAGGTACAGAAAGAAGAGGAAGATTTGCAGATGGTATCGATCGTATTCCAGCGAAGACAGAAGCGGCTCTATACGCGCGGGCCGACATTGTTTAGCGGTCCGCGAATGTAAAATCATCGGCCAGCGACCGTCCGCGGACGCGATCGGATCACCGTCACGGTGGGATAGCGATTAACCATTCGCCAAGGGAAACAAGACGAGCCGCTCCGTCCGTCCGGCGTTCCTCGCGGGGTAATTAGAAGCGGGATATCTCAGGCCTCTGTATTCGGCGCCGCGATGAGGATTACAATTTCTGCGCCGCTATTGCAAATCATCTCTCGACGATTACGCGAGCTTTCCTATAATGGCCACCGAGGTGGTCGATTTAACGCGCCGCGCCGCCTGCCACTTAACTTCCGCGGACCGACTTCGTCGCCGGGCGAAGCTAGAAATACGGCGAGTTTAACTCGCGCTAAATTACGCTTCGAGGATCACGGAAGATGTCAAGGCGCAGCCTGGGACGCCGGGAGGAATCAGGAAATCGATTATCGCGAAACCATTCGGGAGAAATATAGCCCGCTTGATATATGTATACCACTGCCCAGGGAGTACATATTAAGAAAGTTAATGACACGCGCGACGAAGATCGGAAAGTGACGCTCGGAGCGGTGGTCTTGCGCGGAGCGAAACACATGGAAAAACGTAGGAACGTCGTCGTTATAATAATGCGCGTCGACTTCGGCCGGTGCAGCTTTGCATAACCGAGCCGAGGATCGCAAAGGTCGACGGCACTTACGCAACGGGAGTCCTTCCTGTGATTTCTCGCCACTTTGGCTACGCGGACGTGTCTCGGACATCTGAAAACGCGACCTTGTGTTCGTCGCATACCTCGGGACCCGCTGTCGTTTTTCTTGCCGCGGGAAAGAAAGGCTCGCCGGTGCGTGCGTTTCGCGCTCGGGCCGAATGTCGTCCGTCTTACCTGCAACAGAGAGAAAAACGCCGGTTAGATCGGATATCGCCTGGCCGCACGAACGTTTCAATTACGCCGCGCGATAAATATCTACGCGGAGCGAGGCACGCCTCGCGAGAACTCGCCCGGGAAACCTGTAAATCGGTGGGAAATGTCGCGGCGGCTCGTGTTCCACGCGCCGCGAGCTTTCCACCGGCCTGCCGCGAGCACATCGACGCGGAGAAGACACACTTGGCAGCGAGTTACTTTACGGGTACACTTACTCGTTAGAGTTACTCATCTCACGTTCCGCCTTAACTCTACAAAATTCTTCGCAATAATCTTTCTTACCGTGGGTCTAATTCACTTTCTGCTTGACATCAATATCTCATTTCCATACTATAGTAGATACATATAGTTTATTATAAAGTGAATATAAGTCGATACGATACAAAAGCTTTAGCACAGTGTCAAATATTAAACGCAAGTTGGTAAACAATAGACGAAAGGTCGTGGCATGCGGACTGCTTCCTCGCGTACGCTGCCACACGAATGAATCGCTTCGCAAAAAACGTCGCGAACGACGCCACACTTCGCGCGTGTTTTGTCCGCCCAGTGGCGTACCGATCAAACCTCAATCGGGCGATCGGGCCCGACTGAATATACTACGATACCTACACACTCGACATCTAAATTTGAATCCTCCTTCGCCTATGCTTCTGCTGATTATTATAACTCCTTTCCTCCTGACCTTCGAGGCCTAGATTCCTTTCCTGATTTTAAATGTGAAGCTGGACGATATATATTTCTACACTAGTCCTAACTCGCCTCTATATTCTTTATATCTATTTATATAAAGAAATTAAAAAGCGGCGAGTTAGGAATACAGAGGCGAGTTCATGTCTGTCCATTTACGTTTCTGCTTACCCATCTTAACGCGCCATAAAATTTTTTCTCTTGTTTTCTTTGCTTTCCTACTTTTAGTTTCAGTTTTAGTTATTTAGTTACGGTTAGAGGTAAAGACGAATAATAATAATAATAATTCGTGGTAGTCGACTGATCGTTGGACGAGAAAGCGCACGGCGGATACTGGCTTCTGACCCGATCGTAATTACCGATAATAACAGCACCAGTTGCTTTTTCTAATTAGTATCGGCGCGGGCCGCGTACGCGCGCGATAGCGACCAACCACGGTATTATTCGTAACGCAGCGATAATCGATCGCGGTAGATCAACGGCAGCAATAATTAATTACCGCTGCGTCATAATTATTGCTCTCGCGGGTAATACTTTTCTTGTTGCTCGTAAACGTTACCCTCGGCGCGCGGTACATATTTCATCGTTATTAATAGGCTAGAGACACACGCGCCGGTTGCACGAGACGCCAATCGATCGCGGTGGAACTAAAAAAGAAAAGCGTTGGTCGCTCGCGCGACCGGATTAAGTCCGGCGTCGCTCCTTTGCCAGCCTTTCTCAACTTTTCTATCAAACCTTTGATTATCCTCTCGAGCGCCCCTCCGCGCTCGATACCGTTGCTTGACGCGGATCGAGCCTCGCCGCCGGCTCCCCGACGGATTCAATTAACGACGGGGCGAAGAATGTGCGAACGCGGCGTCGCGGCTGGAGATCGCGGCGAGAGTAGAGGGCGGATTGTTATCGGCCCTCGATAAGCCGCCTAAACGATTCTCCAGTCAGCGTGTCTCGTCCGAGCGTAAAAGAGATAGCGGCGGCTCTCCGCGTGTGGTCCCGGGGGTCGGCTCGACACCGCGACTCTGACACCAAGTGAGAGGAGCCCGAGGAATAAGACGCTGACGGAGGAATACGACGCAGGGGGACCGAGGGTACAGCGGGAGGGGGAGGGGGAGAAGGGACACGCGGATACTGCCATCTGACCCGTGGCAAGGGCTGCAAGGGAGGAGGAAGCAGCCTCGACCCTGCTGCCCCCCCGTTGAGCATTATTACACATTTAACTAATTTCCTTGTCTCGTAAAGTATGGGAAGACACCGCGGTGGCCGCGGACCTTCGCACAAAGCCCGCCGCCGTCATGGCACCTATGCACGTACCTACGTGTATGCAGCCCGATTCGGCAACCCGTCGATAAACTGCACCAGGGAGGAAGAGAAGAAGACGCCGGGAATCGTGGATCCACGAATCACTGCGAAGTGGGCGTTATATCGCGGCTTTAATATCGCGGCTTTATTGATTCGCGTTTTATTGATTCGCGTTTTATTGCGTATTTACGACCGAGAACGAATTCGCACACCTCTATCTCGCGCGATCTCGAATGTTTTGGAGATTCGCCGTTCCACACCGCGTACCAGCGTTCGCTCGTAGACCTTGGCGCACGCGGTAAGCTCGTTAATTGTACCCGAAACGTAGTTAGCACCTCGGTCACTCGTGTTAATGCTGGGCGAGGCGAGGCCGCCGGTTCGCCTCGCATTTGCAATTCAATCGACGGAGGAAGACTCGGCGGAGGAATTTGAGAAAGATTCAATTTTAAGGCGCGAAGTTGGTGATTTGTGATCCCGTTCAGAAACGACAGCCAGCGGCTGTCTATTCGAGGCGGGGAAGACGCTGGCGGCGGAAGAGAAATTCGAGTGACACGAAGGCGACCCTGAAAGAAGCGACGAGATTAACCGTTCCGGGGGAACGTGTGTATCAACCGAGGCAATCTCGCGATAATCTCATTGTCGCCTTCGACCGCTACAACGTCATTAAGGATAGTGGTGGAAAGCAAATATGAGACCGCGTCTCACGTTTCGCGCAGCCTCGCTCGACGACAGTGTTCTTTTTCACGCCGTTCCGTTCCCCTTCTACCTCTTAGTATCATAGTGTAACACGAGTGTTACACGAATTGATAAAATTGTGCCTTTATGCATGGCGTAACACCGGTGTCATAACCATATTTTTTCATTTATATTAAAAATAGTTACACTAGGAATTTTTTGCTTATTTTAACGACGAAGTATGGACAAAAATGCACCGTTAAGAATTTTTCTGGGTAAAATAAAAAAGTCATGATACTGAGGGTTAACACTGCTATTCCTCTTCCAAACTTAACGATCCTCTTCGCGATTAGAAATCCGCCGAGCGAAGTAGCCCAGCTTCCGTGAGTGTTCTAGAGGCATCGATATCCCTCGCCGAATCCTTATCGCGCTCTCGCGAGACAATTCCGCTGAAACCCGACTCTCTTGAGCGCGGAGTCGCTTAATTAAAATTTTTACGATACTCGCGCGACGGACTCGCAGCCGCATTATTTTTCTCCTTTCGACGTGTTCCGAGACGCATCGAAGTCATAAGGCCGGGACGAAGAAATAAACCCGTTGGCAGCTCGTAAAAAGTAAGGGACACCAAGAAAACTGGTTTGCATGCGCCGCCGTGGACGTGGGCTCGCGCTTGCACAAAGCGTTTACAAGTTCGCAGAGAATCGTCGCGGAAAGTGGCAAAAGCGTGGAGAATAAATTTCACGGCTGATGGCCCGAAGACGCCGGCCCGTTGGTTTCCGCGGTCGGTGGTGCGGTTCCACCGGGGATTTCAGGAATTTGCTGGAAAAATTTCAGAAGCGAGCACGAGCGAGGAACGCGGCCGGTTCGACGGGAGAACCGAAGATCAGCTCGGGCGCGATTCGCTGCCGACCCTCGCGATCCTCTTCGGCAATTCGCGCCGTTCGTATAACGATCTTGGCAGAAACAATGGCCGTTTACGGCTCGGGGAACGCGGGAGCGTCGGCGTCGTGCCGAACCGCGCGCGATTACGGAAACGCTTCGTATTTTATACCTTTGCATTGGAACGCGCTTAGGAATCCAGGAATCGCGTTCTGGAGAACCAATTACTCGTAACGGTTCGCGAAATCGACGGAGGAAGCCTCTGCCCGGCCTGCTCTCGGCTCGCGAGCTCTGCCCCATTCCGCGAACCCGACCGTTCGGTTCCGTCCTCTTTGTCTTTTCGACGTGTCGTCCCCGCTCCTCGACGATGGCGACGACTCTGGGCCTGGCCGTGGGCCCGACGATAAGGCCGCGTAATGATGATTGCTTCGGGGAAATATTTTTTTTCCGCCGCAACACGCACAGTGCCGCAAACCGACAGTAAAAAACTCGGTGTGCGCGACCGGAGAAAAAGATCCGGGGCGTCGTTCGACATCGTAATTTTAACGATTCCGGGCGCTCCCACAGTGCCTAGTTTACGCGTGGCCGAGCAAATTACGGGGTTCCGGTGCTCGCAAGAAAGTCATTCTTTCTGGCACCGAAAACCGACCGCGGGATCGCTCGGGAAGATCCCCCGAAATAATCGGTTCGGCGATTGCCCTCGAAATACTTTCACGCGTACTCGAGGGAGCGGCCCGAAACGTCCGCGGAACAAAGGGGCTCTGGTCTCGTCGCGAGCGGCACGTCGCCCCCGCTCGCGTCGCCTGCCATCGCGGGGAGGATATCGCAGAGGGCGACGATCGCGCCGTGAGTTTTGTTTGGCCGAGAGGCGATCCTCGATCTTCTTATTTGGCCGGCGAGCTCGCGCGCGTTCCGGCATTATAAGTTTTCCGCGGCGCAACGCGGACCAGTAATTTGAGAGGAATAATTGCGGGGCGCAAAAAAATATGACCGTTGGCTGAAAGAAAGGAGGGAAGGGGGAGACGAGGGCGCGAGAGGAGGAAAGGGGCAAGGTAACCGGTAAGGTTACGTACAGATGCGAGTTTGCCAGCATGTCATTGTTGGCCGCCCCGGGCGAAGACGGGAATTCAGCGAGAACATCTCCGACTGCCCTCTTCTCCTTCCATTTCGAGTCAATCTTCCGCCGCAGGACGGCGCGCAGTGGTCGGAATAGGGGTAGTAGGGGACATTTGGCCGAAAAATGAACTCCCTCCTATCTAAATCTACTGAATGTGCTATTTTCTAAATGTCTATCAGTCTCGAAACTCAAAATATTAATAAAATTTAATAAAAATTGTAACTGAGACAAGTTGAAAAAATTGAAAAAGAAACATTAAATAAACGTCCGATATAAGGTGAATGTCCCAATTTCTGCTCATTTAAGAGGTTACTCGTCATAAAGAAGGTGTAAAAAATTTGTTTGTGATCAAAATTTGAAGAGCAACTGAGTAATTCTTTAATAATAAATCAACCAATTCAAAAACTATTTAAGAAAGATATTTCATGATGTTTAACTATTAGTCATTTATAATTAAATACAATGCTTTAGAGGTCCGTATTTCTGCTCACGAAAAATAGCGATGTACGTATTTCTACTCACCATTTGTACCAATTTCTGCTCACATAATATGTTGCCTTTTCAGGTTAAAATAAGTTACATCTTTTATGGAGAGGTTTTATAACACAACAGAAAAGCGTAAAATAATGATAAACAAAAAAGAAAATGCCTAGGACTAGAAATAGAGGTTACAGCATACATTCAATTGTGAGGTTATATTACTAAAATTTTGGTGAGTAGAAATGCGAACATGACGGTGATTCACTTGACCCTAAACCTGCTCACCTGTTTTCTGTTTAAAAAAAATTAGAAACAGTAAAAAATCTAAATCCAGAGGACAATACGGTATCTGTTTTTGTTATTAAATAAGAATTTTTACCGCAGAAATTATTTTCTGCCCAATTATCGAATACCAATAGTGACGCGGTTCCTTAGCACAACCAGCTAGAACACGATCGAAATATCATGAGTCTCTCGTTTTAAAAGTTTTTCGTTGCTTGTACTGCACTTTGATTAGCCCCAACCTCGTGCAACACTCGCATAAATATTCAAGTAATTTAGAATTATTTTATTACAACAATAATACAAACGTAACGCTTACAATAATAAGAAAAATACAAAGTGAGCAGAAATGGGGACATTTACCTTATTTACCTTTAATTATAAATCATTAGAAAGGGATTATTTTTTCCTGCTTTTTGTTATACACGAATGTCACGAACTACCCCTATATCCCGACCACTGTGCGGCGACGGCGCCGTACGATCCGACATCGGTATACAGGTATACACGTAGCAATATAATTGCATGCACGAGCTTCTCCAGAAAAATGGAAGAGGCCAGTAGTCGGTGAAAACGTTACACGGTAGCGAAAGGGGCTGTCCGTTCCAATGAAATACGTCCGCGCATCGAACGGCGCAGAAGAAATAATATCGTTTGTACGGCCGAGAGTCGCAGCGGAGCGACGACAGCTCCTCGATCATCGCGAACGCGAGCAGGTTTGCTGCATATGCTTGTCGGGATTCCTCTAGATATTTATCGGCTTTAATGTGGACAAGGGACCTTTCGCTGCTGTCGCTTTCGCGAGCGGCTCGCGACTCCGGCTCAACGAAAGTCGACTAAAGGACGAACACGACGCGCTTCCTCTATTCCTCGACTACCGGAGCCACCGGTCGCGCGGCCACGCTCGGGGGTATCGCCGAGAAACGCTGGGAATCGGGTCACCCCGTACCTTTAATCCCTCCCGGCCACTTTCCCTGATCGACCACCGATCGGATACCGCCGATAAAGCGTAATAACGGCACATTTCCTGGGCGATCTACGCCAGACGATCGAACGCAGGGGAAAAGAAAACATCTGCCGAAGGTTTCGTCCGTCACGAGCTCGCGCGGATGATCCAGACTGATTCGCGGCGGCCGCGAACCGAGCGCTCGGAGCCCGCCGAGCGCATCCGGTTCGCCTTTGGATCTCCGAGTGGCGTGGAGTTCGAGTTTCTGGGCGAGGAAGCCGCCTGGCTGGCCGCGAAATGCAACTTTAAAAGGACGGTAGACAAATGAGCGGAGCGTTCTACATAGATCCCTTCGCGAAGATTGGATCGAGTTTCTCGCGTCGTGAGAGAAAAGAGTAGCAGCCAGAGGAAGGGGCTCCTCTGGCCACCCTCTTCGTTCCTTCTCTCGTTCGCGAACCAAACGAAACGGAGAGGGCCAGCGAACGAGCCGGGTAAAAGAAAAGGATGATCTTTCTCCTCGCGAGAGCTCTGGAATATCTGCACGCGGGCCTATTATGCGAGAGTGATAAATCGACGGGCAAGGCCGTCGGGAATCTCGATAAGGTGCTCCCTCTTCTTCTCCCTGTCCCCCGACCATCCCGCGGAGTACTCCGCGCCCTTCGTCTTCCTCAAACTCATCCCGAAGCCCGAGGTCGTTTAAACTATCGGCCATCATCGTCCATATACCTTAGATTTCTTCTGGTCGACCGGCGATTCTTAACGCGCCGCTTCTGCCTCGCCTCCGCGAGGTTACGATAACCAATTTTTCAACCGCCGAGGACACACCGCGATCCCGGATACGTAGCCGCGCCACGTAGCCACGCCACCGAAACTGGACCGTTCCTGTCGCGGGAGATAGATACAGCGGTTGCAGCAACCGTAAAGTTCCATGGGAATATTCGAGGGAAATGGCAGTGGGTCCAGGAAGATCGCGCGCGGACGATAGAAGCATTAGAGGCCCCGTTCGGATCTTCACGACTCTGACGTATCGCAGTGATCTCGGGTAGGAGTCGCGAGAACGGCGCGGCGGACAGAAGCGGATGAACGATCGTCATAACGGGCTGCGCGATGGAAGCGGGAAAGGTGGCGAGATAAGGAGAGTCGCGAATGGTCCCGGAATCTCGGCGAGCGTCGTGGCTCGCCGGTACCTACGCGCGGCTAACTCGTGTAACTCGAAACGACGAACCCGGAGCTGCCCGTTACCGCGGGACCCATGTTTGCTCTCTCCTCTGGCTGTCCTACGTTTTTACCTCCGATTCCTCGCCGCCACTAAATGTGCCGTTACGCCGCGCCAAGGGCAACAACGGGCAACGAAGCAAGGTAGCCGACGTATGCAACGAGCGGCCGCATCGACCGACGCCGAACGTATCGCCGGCCCGGCTCGATTACTTAGGATTACCTCGCGCCTACGTGCGAAGGATACCTTTCCTCTCCTTCTGTTACACCCGACGCCGGAGCACCCCGGGAACGCGGCTGCCGGGCGAGCGGGGAACGGTTCCGCGCGAAAACCGGAGAGAAAATACACGGATGGGAAGAGGAAACAAATGGAATGAGGAAGGAGAAACGAGAGCCTGGTCGTATCGCGGAATAAAAGGGAGAGAGAGAGAGAGAGAGAGAGAGAGGGGCGAAGAGCGGACAGGAGACAAAGAGAGAAAAGCGACAGACTTACAAACAAATACACGAGGAGATACACGAGAGCAAGCATCTCCCTCCTCCTTTCTAGTATCTGCTGCGCAACCTTTGCAGCGCTCGAGTTCCCGGGTGAATGCAAATGAGACAACCGGGGTACCGGTTAACCACCGCTGCCACCGGGGACGACGTTCGGCCATATCCATCCTTCGCCTCGTTCCTCCCGGGACGATCGATGACGTTTCCGCGGAAGAAACCGCCGAGCATCTTACCACGCCTATCCCAATACTCTTTCCCCTGTTTTCCCTCCTTTCCCACTTTTGGCTTTGCCGCGACACCGGAGAAAACTCGGCGAGCCGCCTCGACCGGATCGTGAGAACGGCTGGATTTTACCAAGGCAGCTTGGAACGGTACCTACAATGGAAGAGACGTACGCTCGCGCAGATTCCGGCTCGCGTAGATAGAATTCACGCGGCGAAGAGCGAGGAAGTAGCGTCGAGGTAGCTCTCGGGGTATCCCTCTCGCGACGACTCGAGCTGAAAGCTCTCCCGGGCTCCGCCACCAACCACCGTCCCCGGGAACTTTATGGCTCATGAATGAAACATGGGCTTAACCGTATATTCGCGGGGCTACGTGTTGCAACGGTGGCTTAATGTATGCCGCGATCGCGAAAAATGGCGAACCGATAAATGGAATTAAGGCGGGGACCCGTGTCGTGGTGTCTTTGTGGGGCTGCTCGATATCGCGAACACGACGACCGGGACCGGAGCGTCCGCTGCCGTGGCCACGGGTCCGCCGATTCCAATTCCATCCGCGCCGCTGAGAGCCGCGACAGCGTCGCCTCGTTAGATGTTTAGAGGCCGAGCGGCGGTCGCGGCCGAGGGATTAAAACGTCTCACCTCGGGGCGATATTTATCGCAGGCGACGGGTGGCTGAAAATGCGAGAGGACCGGCGCGCAAGCGGCTACCGGAACCCGCGACGCAGTGGCGCACCCCGTAAAAAGTTGCCGCGTTAAGTTTGATCGGCCTACTAAAAATGCAGAAGGAATCAGGCAGTGGGTTAAATAGGAGGCGCACGCTCGACCTCCGGTCCACGTCGGAAGCGAGTGTCCTCGGGTGTCGTAAAGACCGCGGGCCAGAACCCTCTCGCCTCGGCCCATTTAACCGCTTAATGGCGGGTCAAGCGGCAATAACGCCGCCGAATAATCATAAAAATGAGGTTGGTAGCTGCGTGGAACCCCCCGCCGCGGCCGTGTTCGTAGCGCCGCGTTAACGTTCACCGCGGCTCGGCGACGACGTACCTTATGCGGGACCTTCGTGGAGGCCTGCGACGCGCGGCACAACTCTGTCATCCATGTGTCTCCCTAAGCATCGTGCCGAATAAATCAACATCCGAGTTTCCATTCACGTACTTCGCTGTATCCTGAAATCGACTCTGCGCATTGTCGATGTTTACTTAGGTGCTTCCTCTGTTCTGGGGGATTTCTCCACTCGCTGCTTGCTGGTACCACCAACGAAGTTAAGCACCCGAGGGATGAAGGAGAAAGAAGCTGCTGCTCGTCGGGAAGACGCGAAGCGTGGTCGAGTTTGCAGCACGCGGTGGGCCAGGAAAATCACGCTCGACCCTCGGCCCTGACCCACGGGGCCAAGCAGTAGCGGAGACGCCGCGATAACGAACGCTCGAAAGATGTTGTGCAACGTTGCTTCCCGATGAAAAGATTTCCATGAGAAGCGGACGTCCTTTGGATCTGCCGTTGAATACCAGTTTCCTTGAACGCGGGATGAGGATCGATGTCTCGGTCCAGCATCGTACGCGTCGTATAATAATCGAGCTCGAGAGGTAACCAGGAGTACCGAGTAAAAAAAGAAAGAAAGAGAGGAAGTGGAGAGAGATGGCAGGGAGCGAAGAGGAAAGGAGGAGAAGAGAAGAGGACTCCCCGAGGGTTCTACCGGTGCGCGCAGTGCGCTTGAATGCGGTGCCCCCGATGATTGGCTCGATTTAATAAGCATATCACGAAACTCTATGATTACGAAAGATCGCGAAAGCGTCGGGCGCCGAGCATGGGTGATCTTTATTTCCAATTGGATCCACGCTGGACCGGGAGGGCTCTCTTAATTGACGGAATGCCGAAGGGGGAAGAGGTGGGTGGGTTCGGGGAGGCAACGGCCCGCATGGGAATTATTTTTAATAAGGATCCTCGTTCCCCGCGCCCTCTCCCCTCGCCTCCGTGTTTTGTCTCTCGCGCCGGACGAAAGTCCAACGGATCCCTTCGCGCTTATCTTTCAAGAACGTCGACCGATACCGGGGAAATTCGGCGCTACCACCCTCGAGCGTCGTCCGTTGTCCCGCCGTCACGGAAGGCATCGAGGCAGCGTTTCCTCCGAGGGGTAGCTGTATAATCATAATTTAGCCGTAATTACATTTATGACCCACTTTACCCTCGTAAATTGTCCACGAAGATCGGGGCCCCATGGTCGTCGTTATTACGCGCCTCGGATACCATGGCCGATCCTCCCGAATCACTTTTTCTTCCTCTTTCTTCGCCCTCCCCTTCGTCCTGCCTTCCTGCTGCGTGCGTACTCGCCGTCGCCGTCGTCGACAGCGCCGCTCTTCGTCCCCTTTTCGACCGTCCGAGGGTTATTAAGATCGTGATTGGAAGAGGCGAATGTCTCGGTTCGTCGGGCGACGCGGGTTCGTCCACCTCGAAGTAATCGAACGGTGATAATCCGAGCGCAGGGGAAACGATAAATTCCAAGTATCGATCTCTCCTGAAGGGCGCCGGTGTTCTCCGCAAAAATTACCGCTGGTTGTTTACGGAGACGCGGAGCTCAGACCGCAAGCGTTTCGGTTAATCGCCGCCCCTTCCGTTTCTCGCGCCGTGACGCCATTACACGGACCGTAACCCCAACGCGGCCACCAGAAACGGAGATCGAAAGGATCGTCCGCGAGGATCGGCCTGGAAATTCGGCGGTAGAGCTGGAGCGGCAGGCCAACATCCGGCGGACGAAGGGAACGGAACTCGGCGTCGTCGCGCTCCCCTCGGAGGTCAAGACACTCGACGGAGGAGGAACGGGGAAGAGGGCGAGACGGGGGCAGTTTCGGATCGATCTCGACGCGAGAAGGAGAATTCGTCGATCTTGCCGGAAACGGTGGGGGCTCGTTTTCGTGGAGGGCGAAAGCGGAGGTAGGAGTGGACGCATTCCTGCCGCGATGAGACGCGGTGCCATTGGCTCCTGGGACGCGGAGCGTCACACCGGTTGGCCGGCTTAATAATATGGTACGGCTGGCCAGCCAGCACCGACGACTACCACTGCCTGGCCTACCTCCTTCTGCGTTCCTCGGCTTACCTACAGGAGGTTGTTGCCGCATGGTTGATGTACTCATACCTATCGGCTACCCGCTCGTTACCTTGCCCCCACGACAAGCTCCGCACTCGCGGTACCCGGCAGACCCGTGTTTCGCCATCGACAGCACCCCCTTCACCCGGCAACCTCCGCCAAAATGCACCGCGTAATTTCAGCCTTCGTAAACGATTCTTCCTGCCCTGCCAGCGACACACTTGCCGCGACTCTATCCACAGCGATCGGTCCACCTCGGCGGAACTCACCCCCCTACGCCCCGAATGACAAGCCTAAGTAGAAGCGATCGATCGCAGGTGGAAAGAACCACGCGACTGCACGGTAGGATGAAAGGACGACGACGGTCCAGAGACGCTTCGCGGCCGAAGCCGACGGGGACGTGACTCGTTCGCGAACGTTCCAGGCGGTGGAAAAAAGTGCGAGGAAGACATTAGGCATTTCTCGCCTCTCGAATCTCGAGCGGCCGGGGACGGATTCGCGCAAATTTTGTAGTCCGACTTATGATTAGTCGGGGAGGGGCAGCCTATCATTACGCGCATTACCATCTCTCGCGCGATCGGGTCCGAGGCTTCCGATGCCCCGGCACGAAGCAACCCGGCGCGCATACATCGCCGAGTATGCACATTCGGACGGACCGAAGGCATAGATAATACGGGAGCGCCGCCGGATAATTTTACAGTACGCTCGAGACTTTTCGTGCAACGATTACAACCTCCCCTCCCGGTCGATCGGGCCATCCCCCCCTCGGGATCACCGACGTTTCGTACTAGTGAACGGCCATTACTCCACCGGGGCAGGCTTTCTTATTCGCTCATTAACGATGTGTTCGGCGGTTATCCATTACCGGCCGCAAACGAACGCCCTTCGGTTCCCAATTTTTTGCCCGCAAAATCAATCGGCACTGCGGCGCGTCACGTGATTCCTGTCGCGCGCAGGCAACGCAACAATGCCTCCTGCGTATCCTCTCTCAGCTGTCATGCCTCATCGACGTCCCCCCATTCCGAACACCGGGGGAGTGCTTTTTTTGTACGAGTAACGTCGATAGACCCGAAGGGAACGTCGGACCATTACCTCCGCGCTATCTTCGCTTGCTCCCCTGCCGAATCATTCGGTTCTGCGACGTGCGAAAAGAATGTTCGCCTCACCACAAGCTTGCCCTTGTTGCGCGGCTTATTTACTAAACCAGCGACGCGTGGTACGCTGTATCGCAGATTATTATTCGGACACCTCTCCTCGAGAGTTTTCGCCACGATCCGCCCCTTCTTGCTGCGCAGCTTTGCGCGGGAGCGAAGTGCCTGAATGCTCGAGGCGCTAGGTTCTCTATCGAGCTACGCATAGCGAGGAGTCCCCGGCGCGGCGAGGGTTAACGAGCTTAACAAATTCCTCGCGAGGGAGCGATCGTCTCGCGGTGCTGGCTGACTCGCAGCAAATCGCAGGGACTCGCCAACAAATCGTCCGTCGCTGCTGCGTGTAACCTGCCTGCCATTGTAACAGTCGCACTGTTAAGCGGTAACAGCGGACAGGTTATCAGCAGCTGTTACAACAGCTCCGGGACCTTTACGTAACGACCGATGTCAGTTGGCGCGAGTTCGCTTCGCAGGGGTCTGCCGGGGGGCCAGTGCCAATGCCACGGCGAGGGCCCCGCTCGTACCTACGACCACGAGGCCCCGATAGTATCGCGCCGCGCTCACCACCGGAACCGCGGTCGACGGGGCATTGCTGTGACAAGGACGATCGCTAGCCTGCGTTCCAACGCCCGACGTCATTACGGCGCTATCGCGATGCACCCGGCGGGTACCCTTCCCTTCGCTGAGAATTCGGCGGACATGCTCGACAAACAACAGCCCCGTTGCTCGCTCGGCCGCGAATAGCCTCGTTTCGATAGGTCGTGGTGTGCAAGCGAGAGAACGCAGAGGGAGAGGGACCCTTGGCAGAGGGACCACCTCGGGGGAAGAATACAAAGTACGGACGAAGCTGAAACGCCGCGAAATCAATCCCCGATAGCCGGGGATCGGGAAGGAACCGGCTCCCGATTATACCGTCGAGGCTCGTTCCGAAAGATCACAGGCACCGTCATTACCCACGGCGGCACTGGCGTCGAATCGATCGCGGACTTCGCAATTAAGCCGAAGCGGTACCGGAACTATCATCATCGTCGATGGCTCGACGCGACGGAGTGGAAGGGCTGGATCTAACGACCGGCAGCGATGCGAGCAGACGTGACGTAGTGACACGAAACGACGCGAGAACGCGCGAACCGCCTATTATTAAGACGGCTGATCATGCGCGGGGCAGATCCACTTTTACGATCGAGGGGGATATCGTCGGTGGCATCATCGCCGCGAGTCTCGCGCAAGGTACGCTACCAGAGAGGCCCGCGGGAGTGATTTTTGCGTGGGCAACGGCCGTTCCAATAAAGTTCGAACGCCAGACAATTTTCGATTACGCGTGATCTCATTAACTTGCCCCGTAGACGCCGGGCCTCTTCCTACATCTCCTCCACCTCTCCCTACTCCTCATCGCGCTGCTTATTCCCCACCCCTCCCAGCGCCGTAGCCTGCTGCTCTTTTTCCCTCGACCGCGCCTCCACGGATTTCAGCTTCGCTGGCGCGGCGGCCCCGTACGGCTCGAGGTCGGGGGACGATCATTATTTTAAATTCGCTCGAAATATTGCTACAAAAAGCGTATATTGCATCTTGCGGTGGTCGAGCGGACCGAAAGGGATCCGCCAACGGTGGTTCTGGCCGGCGAGCCGTCTCTGCGGGCCAGCTCGGGGGCAGGAAGCGAACACACTGGCGCGGGTCCTCGCGCGGCTCGTGTGCGAACGCACGTTGGACGAACACCGCGGCACGCACCCACCCTCTGCCGACGATCGGAGAGGGATACTACGCCGGGCTCGCCGTGGACGAGTAATTTTCGAGGTGCACCGCGGAGGGGCAGAGACCGGCAGGAAGAAGGGAGAGAGCAACAAAAGGTGGGCAAGGCATGGTACGCGAGGCGATGCGCGGAGTAAAATGGCGGTAGGTACGCGAGATCGCGCGTCCCGGCTGCGGTGAGCCAGATGCATCGGCCCGGTGGATGTCGGTCGGGGGATGAGGAGGGGGAGGCCAAAGACGATGCACAGGAGGAAGAAGATCGAGGAGCCTGAGCCGCGATGGAAGCGAAGCGCGAGAGGCCGAAGGATGGTGATGGCGATGGTGGTGGTGGTGGTGGTGGTGGTGGCAACGAGTCTCGGGCAGAAGCGGGAGGTGGCTTAAAAATGAAGTAATATGGTAAAAATATGGCGGGCAATTTTCAAGAGAGACGGAGCTAAGCCTGTTAGCCAGCGGTCCGCGAGACGCTGACGTAGCTGCTACGGCAGCTACGTACAGGGGGAGGGTGCGTTTGTGTGCGGGCACGTAATGTCGGTAGGCCAGGAACTCGCGGTAGATACGCCTCACTCGATCCGGCAGCGTAAAGATGGTCGTCCAAGATAGCGTAAAGTTAATAACGAACGACTGGATAGACGCGGGCACGGGCGCGCGATGCAGATGGGAGGGATCCTTCGCGGCGGGACGATCCAAACCGCGGACGTTTTTTGCTTTCACGCTCGCCGGGGCTGACCGCGTAAATACGAAATCCTGCGAGCGTGTAAAATCACGATCCACCGGGGGATACCGCTGCGCGACGTGTACGAGATCTCACGGGCGACGTAATGGCGTCACGATGCTGCGTTACGCGCCTTCGACCCTGCCATTAAGGGGTACAGCAGTACTGGAAGGGCAATGTCGCTGGCTTTTTCTGTGTTGGATTACTTCGATACTAAACAATCATGACACGCGTACTTTTTATAAGCCGTAAAAGTAGAGTACAATGGTTGGCCACTTAAGTAAGAATATGATATAAATAATGAATTATAAATGTGAATTTAGTACATTCGAAAGGGAAATCAATATAAATAAGTACGAAAAACTCCTAATAATCTAAAAATAGAGTTTATAAAAAAAATCAAGAATATATAAAAATATATAAAAAATGTGTTTCCTACGAAGAAATATAATTATTGGCATGGTCAAAACAGTAATTGTCCAATCGGTTCGACACTGATTGACCGCTATTTGATACATAATATAACCTGAAAGAAAATGTTACCTGGTTTGGTGATAGAAATAAGATTAAAATTATTCAATAAAAATGGATATATTTTATTATGTATGTATTTGCTGTGTTTGTTTCTGTTTTTAACAGGGGGATAATTACTGTTTCACCATTAACATGGTTAAAAAAACAATCACTGCCCAATTACTATCATTCAACATAATTCATATGACAGTTGTTGGCCCCCTGCTTTTTCCATAATATATGTATAATTTTAACAACTAAATAATTCTTTTATAAAGTTTCAACTTTTATTTATCGATATATACCGAATATGAGAGATATACATATCATAAATACATTAAACTATTCGCAAACTGTCAACTGTACTCTTATAGTTTTTGGTTTAAATAGCTATAATTTCCAAGCTTCAAAGCCGAGTCATCCTATTTGCTTTTATATATAATCACAGTATATAATGAGTGGAGAAATATTGATTACACCCAAAGCAAGAAAGTACAAGGAATATGAATATGTTCATTAAAAAATTTATTTCTCAAAATAAGGCCAATCACTGTCAGGTGGCCAACCACTGTACTCTTTACCCCTATGTGTATGACTATAGTAGTCTCAGGTGAACCTGTGACCTGAATGCAAAATGCTTTGAGGTGACTAATTTCTATACCAAGTGCTACGATGTGGAACTTCCTTATAGAATTTGTACAAAAATTGTGGTAGTTATCCACGAAACAAACCTTTTTCGTGTTTTCACGAGAGAAAATCATTTTTAATCATTTATAAAAAATTTTGACACGATCCAATATTGATGGGGAAGTTCCACATTATAGAGAAGAGAGTTCTACATGTCGAGTTAAAATTTCAAGTGAAAGTATTCATGAGTTCAAAAGTTATGATATACAGGGTTTTTAAAAATGTAGTTTCGAGATAAACGGCTTCAATGTTAAGGGGGTATTCTGGTCTGACGGGTAAAAAAAATTTTTTTTGTATTTTCTACTGGTACATTATATGGGTAAAACGTGTGCAAAAGGGTTTTTTCCAATTCATAATATTTACAGAGCTACAGGGTGTATAATAGGTAGGTATCTATACGGCGCGCTCACTAAGCGGGGCGGGCGACAGTTTTGTTCCTGCAAGTGTATTTCGGCAAAGTTTCGGCGGACTGTTCTTTCTGGAAGGGAGGGGAGAGGGTTGTGCTTTTTTGTGCTTTTTAGAACACAAAAATCGCCCATTTGGTTACAAAGAGACCATTACTCTCCTAGGTCACAACTTAGTTTGGCTTCGAACGTTGAGTAAACTTTAAACGCGATTTTCTCGAAATCATGTTTTTCGAATCGATGGTCGTGATATTTCAAGATCGGCTGGACCAACTCAATCCAAGTTTTACACATATTATCAACATACGTGTGGCTATCGTCCCTACCAGAATTATGATAAAATATTATGTTTTTAAACTTTCACAGACCTTTAAAGTTGAATAAATGTGCGAAAATCGAAACTTAATTTTCAAACCGCCGTCATTTGCTTAATTTTCAATATTTTGTTATCATTCTGGTAGGGACGATAGCCAGAGGCATACAAATAAAGAATCTCTTTACATTTTTTGTTCTGATCACTAGAACGATCCCAATATCATGGTCACCGTGACCCCATGTTTTTTTTCCACCATTACTTTAAAGCAGTCAACTGCGTTTGATTTTAATTTTTTTCTATTGACAAAATTTGTAAAGATAGTTCAAATATCAATAAGCATGTAGCAATAAACTAAATAATAATAAAATTGATGGGTTCTTTGTAAAAAATTCCGAAATAACGCGACGAAAACTCCTCGTCAGACCAGAATACCCTCTTAAATCCCCTACTACCTCAATACCACTCTGCGTGATCGTTACTGAATTACGTTCAGCGCTATAATTTCCTTAATTATTCGAATTTCCTCATGAAACTCAGTTGTAAATATTCGCAAAGAGCGACACTTTCAGAATTAATAATAATACCAAGAATCGATTTTTCAAGATTTCAATAGTCCCGTACCCCCTTAAACGCGCCATTTTCCGACGGGCCACGGACCAAATGGATCACCTCGTTGCTTGCCCCGCGTGTCAGCCATTAGTCAGGAAACTTAATACGACATCGGGTCGCGTCGCGTTCGCCCTTCCCGTACGCGGGAAAAACTAGCTCGGGCTCGCCTTAAACGCATTCCCCGCGCCGAAGTCGCTAATCTAATATGCCGCCGGAGAAGAGACGAGGAAACCGCACGCAATCTCCTTAATAAAGAAATAATTAATGACGGTAGTCTACGGCAGAGCGTATAAAATGGCGTAATCTACGGCGGCTGGTGCGATTTAACCTGCCGCCGCGAGAAAACATTCTACGAGTTCCTCTCCCTCCTCGTTCCTCGCTCCTTTAATTATTCCCAAGACATTTCTCACCGATCGGAAGGCATAAATCGCTGCACGCATTTTCGCGGCGCTGCGTCGGCACGCACGCCGTTACCAGCCATCTAGACCAGCGTCTCTCAAATCTCTGCGGATCCACCGATCCCTGCGTTCACTCTCGATTCGTCCTCAATTTGTCTTCCCGTTGCAGGCTTCGAAGGTCGCCGGTTTCCAATAGAAATCTGTGTCGGTGCATCCGCGACGGACAGGGGGAGCGTGTGCGAGCCAGTAGAATAAGCCAGCGCGCTGGCAACGGCGATCCGTTCCGCACCCCCGTCGAGAGGATTCCCCGCGGAATCGTTGGAGCGTTGCGACCGCGCTCGCTCGCTCCTCCCTGTATTATGGCTATTCGAATAGAACTGCGTATCTACTTAGCGTCCACGATGCGCGGGATCGCTCGTTGCTCGGCTTAAACGCGGCGTACAACCACCACCCGCCGTGGACGGCTAACGAGGCACCGGTACATCGTGTACGCATTGTACTTGTCTTCCGAGCGGAACGAATAATAGAACCTCCCCACGATACCAAACCACTCTCTTACGCCAAACAATCGATCCGGCTGAAAATTGAAACGTTCCCGGATGCCTGCTCCCCGAACGAACGAGCGTAAACGCGCCCAGCGTTTCCCCACGCCCGATCCAATCAGAATTTCGTATTCCACGGTACGGCGGTGCCAACCACTCCCGCGAGCTCGCGTGACGCGCAGGTAATCGTTAAGCGGACTTTTTTTTCGGGATCTATTCGAACGTACGAAAGGACAGCGAGTCCTTAGTTCGTGCACGGCACACCGACGAGAGAGCACTGTGCCGGGTTCGCGAGGTGACCGTGGCGATGACTGGACGCATAGTTGCGTGTACACGCGTGCACTTACATCACCGCGCGTGCCCGTCACCGTGAACTTACTTCGGAACGGCCGCGAACGCTCGCGTCGTGTGTGACACACGTGCCACGCGTGCCTCCCTGCCCTCGGCCGTCCTACGTGCCCGATCCGACAATGCGCGCATTCATCGATCCGATTCCCCGATCGATCACGAGCCTCGCTTAAGTCCGCTCGACGAGAGAGGATTCCCTTGTCAGAGGAATATCCGGATTATGGGCGGGGACCAGTTGCAAATGACGGCTCGTCGACGCCGGCCGTTCGGTCGTCTAACACCGAGCGACACTATCCAGCCGACGAATCGTACCGCGGCTGTCGTGTCGGATCAACGGAATCGTCGGCGACGGAATATCGGGGGCCTGTAACGTGTAATTTTGATCGACGTCCGCGCTCGCTTCTCAGGCGTGACTTGTGAGACCCGGCGACGTAATACGAGGCGAATTACCGGATTAATAAAGCTCGCGAGAAAACCAACGCGTCGAGCGTTTCTATTTTATGTAATACCCGGCTCGATCGATCAGCAACGCCTCGAGATTGATCGGGAACGGTCGCGCGCAGGTGTTAAGACACGCGCTCTCGACCGGGCGCGTGAAAGGATTGGTCTACATTCCTGCACGACGATTGTGTACCGCGACGCTGTAACAGCGGGGGCACTTGTCCAACGCGATTCCGCGGGGATCGACGCGGACGCCGGGAATACGTGTCGGAGGCACGCGGTTTTCAGCGGTTCGTTTGCACGGACAGGCGGACAATCCTCAATTATAGAGGTAACAAATAGCCAGGGGATCGCGCGGAGGTTCGACGCCCGTCGGTTTGGTAGCCCTAATCCTCGGGTCAAGCATTCGAGAACAAATGACCGCGTCGCGTAATTTACGACGCCGCGATCATTCGCCAGCGAAAGCTCGTCTTACTGACCCTGCCTCGCAGCAAGCGTAATTAATTGATTCAACCTTCGCTCGCGGACGTCCGTGCGTTCGATCCCGCGCAGGATAAATGAACGCAACGTTTTGATTTTTCGAAAGACATACCCCTCTCTCGCTAACAAACGATCTCTATTGTCCCTGGCCGTTCGCTGGGAACGAAACCTCCGTGATCCCTGCCCGACGCTGGCATCCCCTTCTCGCTGCCTTCACTTTGTAACATTATTATCTACTGGCCGGCCGGGGAATAGTTTTGCGTTCCTTAAACAATCGTTCGCAGTCCATAACGGTCACGGGTTAATCGCACGCCGACGGTCTACATATGTGCGGCGGCTGCAACGGCCGGACCATGAACGTCCGTAACTACTTCACGGCTGGTCTTTCGCTACAGACGCTGAGGCCACGCCGGATCATGAACGTCGGCCTCTACTTTCCAGCCAGTACGCCAGTTGAGACTCGTCAGAGCTTCGACTTTCTTCCTTTAAATGTGCAGCTCTATTCTTCACAGGTTTTGAGTTGTGGCGTGTAATATATGTAAAAGAAATTCTACTCTAGGGTTTATTGTAAATTTTGAATCTGCGCCCATTGCAGCTTTGTGTAACACGAAGTCTCCAGATTTGAAAAATATGCCAAAAATAGAAATAAACACTTGTCAACTCGATAACTATTACTTATTGTGTGAAAGTATATATTTTTTTAATTATTGTTCTCATTTTAACCCTCGTTTGTCTCTCGTGTCAATTTCACACAGTTTTTCCGTAATAAGTTATACTGTTCTATTATTTGTGATTCTTGTAAACAAGCTGGATGTCTTGCACATCGTTTTATTTTATGCGGAAGTTGTGAAAAGTCTAAGATGTAGATGTTAACTCATCAATTTGAATAAAAAAATATCGAAAAATAAGTGGTTGGTATGGATCTTATACCACTGTGTCAATTTGACACCGAGGGGCAGATTCAGTCCGTGAAATGAGGAACGGATGAGGGTTACCGTAAAACGGGGTAACTTTGACCACCTTTGGTAAATATTTCTCCCTTTCTTCCTTGTAATTTCTAAAGTAATTCAAATTTTATAATGGGGAGAAAATACTGAAACCGGTAATTTCAAGTCGACGAGAATGACATTTTAAAGAACGAAAAAACAAGTCAAACCCCCTTAACTTTTACAAAAGTATTTAATGCTAAAAAAGAGGTGAAAGAATAATATAACCTTTTGTAAAAAAAAAATAGTTCTGAGAATAATATCTGTTATACAATAGATGCTAGAAGAATTCTTTTTAAAATATAGTTTTGTGGTCAAAGTTGCCCCATTTAGCGGTAATGTTAAGTCAAAGCAATAACTTTATAAGCAGTTTTTTCTAATTTCTTCGAAGTTGGTAAAGATAGAGCTACATCTCTCTCGCTGCAAGGTCCTCGAATGCGCGCCGCACAAATCCATATTCACGCGTTGTGGTCGAACTTCGGTGTCGGTAATAAAACTCGAGAAACGCCGGCACGCGAGCCTCGTCCGTCGGCGTTCGACAGGCGCGGTAGACGCAATAAGAGAGAGTTTATATACGTCACCACGTCCTCGAACGTCGACACGAAAGTGAACCCGCGAAAAGGTCCCGATGTTATGTCTGATCACCAGCCTCGCGAGCGCGATGGCTCTCTCCGCCGTTCTCCTTTCCGCTCGTTCGGTGAATTTCGCGGCTGACCGCCCGCTCTCCCCCGCGCCATACCGTGCGTGGAAAAATGCAGAGAAACGGATCGTGTGGGGAGGGGACCGGCGAGCGAGAAAACAAAATCACGCTGCACCGGGCGCCGAGGTCAGAGGAGGAATCATCGTTGACTGCAGAATAAGCTGGCGGCTGGAAGGAAGGAGGCCGATACGCGCGCTGAGATTCAATTACGATCGATCGGCCGGCAGGCCGGCCGGGGCTTCACTCTGGACAAATACCGTCCGCGCGAGATAAGGCGGCTCGTTTCGCTCGCTTCCTGGAGCTGAAGGCTATTAGCCTCGGATACGTTTGATTCATTGAACCGCTTTGTCACGGGACAACGCGGACACCGGGCTGGTAGCGCGGAGGATCCGAGACGGCTCGCCCTTAAGCAGGTATTCCCCGGGACACGTGACATGAAACTTAGCTAACCTCGGAGATCCCCGTCCCGACCGAGGGAGTATCCCTGAATCGTTCGAGAGCCTGCTTATACCCGACCCGCGCTGCCATTCGGCGAAGACAGGCGGAAACATGGTGACGTCATAGCGACAGAATGAAATTTAGATTGGTCCGTCAGACCCTATTAACGGTACGTGAATAGATTCAACGAGGAGGCTGGATAGCATCGAGCGGGGAATAATGAATGAGAGAGCGTCGGCCCGGGGTCCCGGGATGGGGCTAGGAGTCTTCGACGCCGGAGATCGCGCGGGGATCAATCACCCGCATCGATATCGGGAATGACACCCAGAAACGAGTCTATTAGGCGGTCGATAACCACCGGGGCCCGCGTTCCCCGGGACGTAGCCCCTATCGACGGACCCCATCGACATTCCTTATCGACGCGATAATAATTTATTACCTTGTCCCCCGTTTCGCCGTTCCATCGGACGACGAACGGCCCGAAAGGGCACGCCGGGACCGGGCAGTTACACCTACGGAGATCAAAATGTCCATCGGTGGTTGACACTTCTACAAGGAATTGCTTTTCTCTCGCCTATTTAGCCGTGGCCACCTCGTAAACCTCGACGGCCGTGCGTTACTTCGCGCAGGATTCTTCCACGCGTGCCCGGCTGCGCCACAGGTTCCCATGGACCTGGTGGTACCCGCGGCTGGACAGAGTCGTTGAGGGAGATGGATTTATTCGGCAAATTCGAGGGCCATTTTCTTAAATGAAAAACCGTCGACATCATCCGACGTTATTAAAGTAACCGAGGGGCCCCGGCATTAATGATACGTAATGCAGAAATACAAAAAGATACGTTTCATCTCGATAATCATCGGCGGAGGTTGGAGCGGACCGTGAGGTCGTCACCGGCAGAGGCGGGGAACACGAGTTAAGCCGAGCGAGCGCGTCTCATCTTCGTAAATCGAGTGTTCGACGTCCCTCTTCCAGCCCCGTTTCAATATCCCCGGCTCCGTAAAGGCAATCGCTGATTCACGGTGTAACGATCCCAGGTGTATGAGATTTGCACCTTGCCGGGCCTCACGCGTCGCGCGCCGACCCGGCCGAACAATCCTTTCGTTTCGTGCCACGGGCCATGCGCGCCCACGGAGATTAAGTGCTACCGAGAGCCCGGGGAAAAAAAGGACGAACGCTCGACGATGGTGCTTTCGAGCGGAACGTCGATTTTCTTGGCGAGCACCGAAAACGACGGTAAATTGTAGCGAACGGCAGCCGGAGCGTCCGTGGATTAAGCAGGAAGCAAGGGCGTACCGTTTAAAATGGAAATGAGGGGAGCGGGACCAATGAACGATATATTTAAAAGGCATCCCGGAGCAGCGATGAACGTTGGATGATTCAGCCTCGGAACAAAACGAACGACAAAGTCCCCTGGGTGCTAATGAATCCGGTTGTAAAAGCGCGAAACAATTTGCCCTGATTCGCGCGTATCGCCCGCCGATCCCTCCGTCGTTTATCGATCCGTGAACCCGTTCGCACCGCGGGCTCCAACGTCTAAAGTCGGCGGCGAGCCGAATCGCTCTCTTCTCGGGGCAGGGCGGCTGCGAGGGTATCGTGGTTCGTTGGATTCGGGAGTATCATCAACGAAATCCATCAAACTTTAATGAGCCGCTCGTAAGAGCTGCCAGTTTTACTGGGCTGTCCTCCGGCGATGTTTATCGAAAGAATTCGCGGCGAATTCGATCACAAGCGAATTACGGGCTCACGCTAAGCCGATTCCAAATGTAATCCTCTCCTTTTCCGTGTCTCTTCCTCCCTTTTCCCTCATTCTTGCGCGTCCTTCTTGCGTCGGTACTTCAGTCCCCATTCGCTGGCGAACAAAAACTTTAATCGCGAAGCTCCGACCGTAAAGGCGCCCCCCAGCTTCCGTCCTTCTCTCGACGCCTCCTCGAGCGCATCGTCGCGTCGTCGCCGCCGCCGAGTAACGTCGTGGCTGCCAGCCAAAAAATCGCAGCTTGATTGTTTTACGTCCGACCGCAGTGCACGAACGTGCTTCCAGGCAGCGATCAACGCGGTGATCGAGGTTCAAGGCTCCGAGGGTACGTTCCCCTTTCGACGTTTCCTTTGACCCGTCGCTCGTTCGTTAACAGAGCCGAAACGGACTGGACGTTGCGCCGAGACTCGCAACGATAACGGTGCACCGTTCGCGCCGGTCGATCGCGGAGTAAGGCCCGTCGAAGACGAAGCCTCGAAGTGTCGGTGGAATGGAAGAAGCCGAGATTCTCCTAGCGCTGCGCGCTACGAGGTACGCGGCAAGACTTCAAGGCCGAGCGAGCAATTTCCATCTTCTTGCGGCTGGCGAGGCGAGCGTAAACGGCACGGAAGATAGGAGGATTTCTTTCTTCCCTCGGTCTCCTCTCCGCGTCGTCGTTTAGTCGACCGCAAAATTAGCTGCGAGCTGTTCGAAGGGTCCTTGAGTGAGATAAAATAGCATCCTTTTTTCATGCCGCGCGCAGGGACAAGAAAGGGTAGAGTGCCCCTCGCGGCTGAATGCTATTTGCGCGGGGTCGCGCAGCCGATTACTCTGCTCGGTGGACGTTCAACGAACCGAGGGAATCCACTCATCGGTGGTTTCGCTTCCTCTCCGCTTCGACGTTCCCCAGATACCTCGAAACGTCCCCTCCTCGATTATTCCATCCCCGCAGGCAACGATCCTTCGAATAGCTTTCCAAATTCCTCGAAATTTCACACCACCCCTACAACTCCGCGGTTTCTAAATATACACGCGAGCGAGCTGCTTCTTCCCTTCGAACGGCGACCCTCGCTTTCCGGATTAATTAAACCTTTTTCCCAGATCGTCCGGTATTCGAGGTTGTACCGAATCGAGCCGCATAGTTGCTCGGTGAGTGGCTCTAGGGTCGCGCGTGGTGTCTGACAAAAGCAAGATATACTACTGTATAGCCGGCGCGAACGTGTAGGCCTCGATCGACGGTGCTCGTGGTGTTTAACCGAGGTCGTGTACAGGAGATCTCCGAGACGTCTCGGAGGCGCTAACGAAGCTGCACCCCTTCGCACCCCTTTGAACCGCCTGGTCGACGACGCCGGAGGGAAGCGGACGAGGAGGTGTTCATGTTGTTCGCCGGGGCGGGGGGGCACGGTATATGTAAATTGATCGAAGCAACGTTCATTAATTAGTCGCGAGGTTGTGTGTCCCTGCCGTGCCCCCGCCGTGCCGCGCCGGCACCGGTCGCTTCTCTTTCGTTGTTCCTCCCGCCGCTTTATTCCAGACCCACGGCGTTCGTCGCACTCTCCTTGGGAACCGTATTATCGGACTGCACTCTGACCCTCGCCGCATCCTCCAGCCTTTAACTAGCGAACAAGGTTCGCGATGCGCGTAGCGCTCACTACCGCGTGGCTCGAGGGTAGTTTTCTTCTGCCCGGCGGACGTCGCCCCGATCGAACAAGGATTAGTTTCGAAGAGGTTAAACGGCTATTCACCTATCGGATAGCTCTCGTCAAAGCCTCCGCTGAGGATGAGGAACGGCCGAGGGAGGGGAGCGAAGGAGGCGGTAGCTTCGCCCCGCAGGGGCGCGGAGCAAATTGCATCGTCGTCGTGGTCGTCTTCGTCATCTGCCCCGAGGTAAATTAAATAACCAGGAGAAACGCGACACTCTCGTAAAACTTGTCGCGGTTCGTTGCCCGCGCTGCGGTTGCTTTTCTAAATAGTTGGTGACAGCGGACTACGGCCGCGCGCGCCGTTTCCTATACGTTTCCTCGCTCGTAAATTCTTTCACGGACGCGAGCGTTTCACCTGCGCTCACCAGAAGATTACCCTGCACTTGCCGCGAACGAAACCACGAGAATAAACTCATTATCGATGGCGAGCGGCAAAAAGCACCGGCCGCGTCAACGAGTCGACAAACTGTGCACAAGGAAAAGCCTCGGTGATTCATCGACGATCGACGATCCTCGGGTATTTTCGTAAGTAACGATTAGATTACACTAGTTTACAGACATTTTGCGCAACATATGCCACTACTTGTTTCTTATATGTTTTCGAGATATCGATAGGAGAACTTTTTACCTGCCTGTCAAAGAGGTGATCCCACATAATTGCGAGTATCTCGTGTTGCGAATAACCGATATGGGCGGAAATTATCTCAAATTAAAGATAATTGAATCACCAATAAATTTTTCTGACAAAATTTTTATATCGGTTGAGTAGTTCGTGTGGAATCGGTGGAAATATGTGAAAAATGTCATTTTTTTCGACCGACATTCACATGGACAAGTCATTTAATCATCTGGGAAAAATCGAAATCGCAAAAATAGGTCCAGTTTCTCATTTTTTACGTAGAGTGTACACTTTTACGAAGAAAACAAGCTGTTACTGAAGAAAATCTATGGATAAATACTGCAGCTAGGGACAATTGTGTGAAAACACTAAAATTTTATTTTTTTTCGGTTTTTGTTGTTTTTTTTTCAATTTTATGGTGTTATTTCCATTTTAATTCATTCTGTACATTGTTTCAAGTATTTTGTTAATATACATATGTGTGTTTTAGAAATAATTCTGGCTTCTTTTTCGTCTTTTTTCCGTTTTAGCATTCGTTTCTCTTATGAGGAACCAAATATAATCTCCCATCATTGTCTCATCCCAAAATCCATGATATCGCCGCTCAATACCCTTCATATTCTGATGGAATCTCTGTCCGTGCTCGTAATTTACTTACGTTACTAAGATTTTCCGGGAAAAAAATCAAGTGAGAATACATAAATTGATTTTCAGGGACATATTTACGGCTGTTGGAAAAATAAAAAAAAATCGAAAGTCATACAATAGAAAATGAACTACGTGTAGAAATATATAAAAAAAATTTATGGTAAATGATTTTATTAAAAATGCTCCACGATTTTATTTAAAGTGACAAAACACCATCGAAACTGTAGTACAAGAAAATAATTATTTTTTAGTTTTTAGTGGATTTTTACTATTTCTGAAAAAAACATATATTAACAAAATACTTGAAAAAATATACAGAATGAATTAAAATTGAAATAACACAAT
The DNA here is from genome assembly GCA_944738655.2 of Andrena hattorfiana. Classification (NCBI taxonomy): domain Eukaryota; kingdom Metazoa; phylum Arthropoda; class Insecta; order Hymenoptera; family Andrenidae; genus Andrena; species Andrena hattorfiana. The sequence goes on from OX122894.2 coordinate 3,420,319, forward strand.
AAAATTGAAAAAAAATAAAAAACCGAGAAAAAATTAAAAGTTAACGTTTTTACAAAATTGTCTATAGCTTCGCTATTTATCCATAGATTTTCTTCAGCAGCAGCTTGTTTTCTTCGTAAAAGTGCAAACTCAACGTAAAAAATAAGAAACTGGGCCTGTTTTTGCGATTTCGATTTTTCCCAGATGATTAAATGAATTGTCGATGTCAATTTCGGTCGAAAAAATGACTTTTTTCACATATTCTCATCGATTTCACCCGAACTACTGACGTGATTTAAAAATTTTATCAGGTAAGTTTGTTGGTGATTCAATTATCTTTAATTTCAGATCATTTCGGACCATATCGGTTATTCGCAACACGAGATATTCGCGATTATATGGGATCACCTTTTTGACAGGCAGGTAAAAACTTCTCCTACCGATATCTGGGAAACGTATCCATAGAAAATTTTTTAGACCTCATTTTCGGAATCAATGGGCCATTTTCCATAAGAAAAAATTATTGATATCTGTTGCGCAAACATTTTTTTTATTTTGTAAACTAGTGTTATTAATCTAAGGTATATTATTAAGCTTTCTTAGTCACACATTTTTAGAATCACAAATTGGTCACGTAGAGTTCACCGCACCCCAGCGTAATTTTTAAGTTACCATTTTCGTATTTTTGAATCCTTTAACTTTTGAATCATAAATAATTGTACATTCATAATACTCATACAATCAGTTTTTTTGTCTAGAAATGTAAATTTTAATATGACAAAATTTGTAGTAGAAAAGTGCGATTTTTTTATTTTTTTATTCGCAATAAATCTCCTTTGGAAGTCATAAAGGCGCGACATTTGAACCGGAAAGCTGCTTCTGGGGTGCAATACACCCCACGTGACCACGAAAGGTTAACGATTCGACGACAGTAGAAGCTACGCGTTTGTTTGTGTAAACAAGCTACGAAAGGGCGCGATCGGAAGAGAGAAAATCTCGGAATACGAGGATTCGATTCGGCATTTATCAGCGGTCGCCTCCGTGACGGCCGCGAGGAGGGCGCGCGGTATTAAAAGCAATTATTCATCGGAGCGGAGCACGAATTCGTACGGGTCCTGGACGGTCGGTGCGTGTCCATCGTGTACAGAATAATCAGCCGAACGAAAATATACCCGGGAACGCGTGCACGCACGTTATATCCCTTTACACGCGGGCGTAGCCGCGCGAGGCCCCTTTTTTCGCCGCGATCGCCTCGTAATCGAGTTCTCCCCTTTAACAGGGACTCACCTAATTAAGTCACCCGCGGGGTACCCTGATTTATTCGATCGTGTAACGAGCAACGGCGAGACGCCGCCCGGCCGCCGAGAAATCGGCCGGCTCGATTCCGACGCACGATAGTCGTCCGTCGGCTCGGGGTACGCGATGTAAACTTTTTGGCGGTGATCCGGCGAAAAGCCGGGCGATACCTCGCGCTTTAGAGGCCACGGGCTGCGCGTCCCTGGACCGATACGCTGTTCGCGCCGCGCGCCCGCTGCCATGTATCTCTCGCGCTGAGCGTAATGCATGTATCGTTCTGTGCGGTGCCCTCGATAATGCTCGTGCATCGACCCGTGTGGGATCCGCGCCACGCCGCTCACCCGAAAATTCACGCGCCAAGATCCACCGCGGGGATGATTTCTCTCGTGCACCGTTATATGTATCCCTCTGCTTTCGACCCCCCTCGTCGGCAAGACGCACGTACGCTAACGCCGAGCGAGAGGCAGCCTCTCTCCCCTGTCCCTCCCCGCGGTCCCTTGGACGTTCCTCCCTTTGTTACTGCCTCGCAGTGACGGGTGTGCTCGCCTTTCGGTGCCCGTGGTACTGCGAGCGAGCGAGCGAGCGAGAGGCCAAAGGCGGCGGGGGGAAGCAAATGTTCGGGTGGAATGTCGGCGCGGTGCGTCGGCGCGCGATGAAAAATGCCCAAGGCCCGAAGGCGGTACGTGCCTCGGAGAGGGGCCCGCTGCGAAACGGCTCCGGATATCGATTCAATAAATGCCCCGATACCGGTATACGGATACGAATGCCACGATCCGCCGCCGCGGCAACCTCCGCGCCGCTTCACGTCCGGGCGAAAGAAAAGAATAACAGGTTCGTCGGCGGGGCTCGGGCGGAAGAGTTCCCTGGGAACGCTCGCGGTATTAATTGGCAAACTAAATACGGTAATCGAGCAGTTGACGGGGAAAAATATCTGCTTCTGGATTAATGTGGCCTGCCAAGCAGATGTACTGCTCGCCCCTCTCCTCTTAGTAACGATGGAACGCCGCGAACCTCTCTGCGCGCCGAGTATCCTTCTCCGTTTCCTCGTTTCCTCCCCCCTTCGCCCTTCCAGATGCCTCTGCCCCCGGATCCGTCAACGAAAGTCCCCGGCTCCTTTCTCGCTCTCCTATTCTCGGTGCTCGGAGGGTCGATCGTAAAGCGAGGGAAACTCGGAGAAAGGGGCGTCCACGTGAAACGCTTAAATTACAACCATCGGCGAGATGAATCGCCTAACGAACTTTCCACGTGGCGCGTCTCCTTTTCTCCGGGGGCCAACGTTCGAGACGAGCGAGGAGGATAGTTTGGGACGAGCCGGTGCGCGAACATAAATTAAGCGACCTAGACGTGCGCACACTACACACCGAGCTTCCCCCCGAGCAACGTGGAACGTTCCTCTTCCTTACACCTCACGATTAGCCACGGAGCATCCAGCTCGGGGCCGAAACAGTGTAGGTGGCTCGGGCAGTCGACCCGAGGATTTGGAAATCGGGAAATTATTGCGCCGCGGGGCCCTCGGCTGGCCCTTTCCCAGGCACCTTTGACTCGGCGCCGTGAAAAGGAGGGTATCGTTCGTCCACGACCGTCGGATGGATTCACGTCCGCGGTGGACGATAACCGGCGTTAGATCAGCGTTACGCGGCGTCGCGCCGATAATCGGTTGATTTAAAGCAGTAGCCTTCGCGTAAATAAGGATTGTCCGGGACCCGGGGAATGTTCCGAGGCCGAAGAGCATTAGACGAGAGCCAAAGATGGCCGGCCGCTGGCTCGTCGAGAATTCTCTATCGGCCTCTCCCCGGCCGAGCACCTGTAAGCGTTAATTATTATTCGAGCCCTTTAACGATAGCGGGAAAGGCCGGTGGAAGCGATTTCGCAAGCAGTACTTTCTATATAGCCGAGGCCACGAATCTCGTGCACGCACGAAATTTCCGCCGAAGGCAAGCACGACCGGACAGCGTGCGATGACCGAGCTCGGTAATTAACTCCCCGAACGATACGTTAAGGCGTGAAAATATAAAGGTCTCTTCCCTTTCGGAGCAAACCGAGGCGCTCTCTCCGTGTGGAACGCTCGTAACCTCCAAAGGAGCAGCTTTTTTTTTCTCTCTCTCTCTCTCTCTCTCCTCCCTCTCGTCTTCTCTCTCCCTCGGCCAAGATAACGAGCGTGATTCAATCTCGGTTGTCTTTCGACGTTCACGAGCAGCTCGCATTAACGGGGGCTACTTGAAAGTTCGCTCGAGGCTTCTGAGCGACAGCCTCTCAAACGTTTCGCTTCTGCCAACTGCGCGAGAGATGACGCTTAAGTGACCGGAACTTGAACCGCGGAATTTTTTTACACGCCTTGACTAATTGGTCCGTCCAGGCCCACCTGCAAATGCCCCTCTCCTCGTTTGCAATCTCCGAGCGCTGGGCCTCCTGGCAGGGAGCTCCTCGCGGAGCGCTGCGCGCGACAAAGATGTCTCCTCGCGGCGAGGGCGAGCGTGTAACGATCGATCGCGGCGCGGTCGAGGCTTAAAAGTGCGTCGCGAGATGAAAACCCTGACGAATCGTAATGAAAGGAGGCCTGCTGGCCCGCGGCCGGCTCGGGCGGCACAAGTGTTGCGTTACGAGCTGTACTCGGTTGCCGGTTCGCTCTCCCACATCGACCCGCCTCGCAAAAACCACTCGCTTTGCCCCACACTCCGCTCGAAGCGGACACGCCGACAGCTTTTCTACGATTTCGCGAATCGGAGGTGGTCGCAGCGCGAGCGGTCAAGAACCTCCGGGCGGTGAAATTGTGCGGAGAATTTACGGGCCTCTTACAGGGGACGCTCGAGATAATAATATAACTCTAATAAAGAGACGAGCGGACGCTCGGGACCACAGTCGATTCTCACGTAAGGCCCTCTCGAACCTTATGCCCCTATGAACACTCTTACCGAACGTCCTTTGTATTCCTACACCTCTCGAACATGCTGCAAGCTCGCGAGCCTGCTCCGAGATCCTCCGGCGACTGTATCGATAAGCGAAGCCGATCGAGCGGTTCGATTTTACGATACGGAATCGAGGAAAGTCTGGGTCCCGCGAAATCAAGACATTCCACTCCCCAAATTCACACGTCCCTTCCACAGATTGCTCGTGCACGTGTCTTCCCCTGTTCGGGCCGAGGAAAGCTGCATTTTTCCGCGACGCCGTTTCGCTTTTCGCCTCGTTCCGGCTGCTCGGTAGGCGTTGCGCTATAAAGCGCAAGATCGAAGGGTCACCGAAGGAGAAACAGATCCTCGCCGGCGGAGGAAAGGGTCCTACGTACATGCAGGGAGGAGCCAGGAGAAATATCCGTCCGTGGAGCGGCGAGGCAGAGGGGGAGAGAGGGAAGAGTCCTCTGCTCGGAGGGTTTATGGTGGAGGTGAACAAAGCGGGTGGCGGTAACACGGCCCGTACGCAGAAGTTCTCGTGTTTATGTGTCTACGGCCGGCCGCGAGTGACACTAATTAATGAAATAATGGCACCGGGACCGACGCACTCGCGAACGAAGGTGTCGAACGTCTCGCAGCGGGGCGTAGGCGGTTATTTACGCTCATTTGCTTTGCACGCTTTTGTCCCCTTTTGTCGCGCTGCCTACCTCTCGCCGCGCACTCGCAGGTCCTCCCCCTCGTAACCCTTGCGACCTCGCGCTCGCCACGGAACCGACACTTCCAGCCTGGTACATAATTGAGTTTAACCTTCCCTTTCCCCGGATCGACTTTACCTCCTCGGATAGGTGCAACGGTGCCCGATGTGCCCTCGATTCCAAGGATTCATTCGCCACTACCCTCCTTCGTGTCCCTAGCTTCCCGTATCGCGTGGAAAGTCAGTTTCCCAGGTTCCTGGTTTCCGCGTCGACGCAACGTCGCCGCGCCGCGAAACTCTTAATCAAGAAATTTGATAGTCTCCGGTTTCGCTGGTTTTCCAAAGCGTCCGTGGCGGCAGGGCAGCGGGGACTCGATACCGGGGTACACGCTCGCGGCGCGCTTTCAAGCGGGGAACGCGCGCCCGAGGAGCGCGACAAGAGTTCGTAAATCCGCGCCACTCGGTGCTGTCCGAAACACAACGGGCCGACGAATTTATCCAATTCCCCGGGGACTCGGCGAACGTTTAATATGCCTGGGATACGTCCGACCAACCCCTCCTCCCGTTACCCTTCGATGTAGCCCAGGTAACCGGATACTTTGTGTCGCGCGGTCGCGCGCACCGCCCAGCCCGATCCCGATAATTAATTGCGCGGAATCCACGGCTCTGCCTTCGCGAATCCTTTCGATTTCTTCGTCGAGCCCGGGGTCCAAAGCTTGTCGGGGCTCAGCGATACCGATCATTCACCCCGATACGCTACGGACAAAACCGCTCCATCTTCGCGCGAGATAACCATCGAGGATCTCATCGGAGGAACGACGTCGGAGCGTTAGATTTTTAGAGGAACACGGGGATTTCGAAGGCTCTTCGAGGCTTACACGCTGCTCGCGTTATCGGCAACTGGAATCGAGTCCGTTGATCGTCCTCGATCGCAGGAGAGATTCGCTTCTCACAGGGGAGAATCGCGGACGTTAATTCAATTGTGGAATTGGATTCGTCGTGGACCCGGGGCGATACGAGATGAATAACTCGCGAGATGAAGTCGTCCTGGGAATAAATCGGTCGCGAAATGGATTGCAAGCGTTCGCAGCGTCGCGTTGCAATCAGGGAGCCGAACCCTAACCCGTACCCGGTTCGCTACGCTGTATCGTCGACTAACCCGCCTAACCGGGTAACAGAATTCATCTGTAACCCGAGTAACCCGGTTAACCGGGTTAATGCGGTTGCAGTAATATGGTGATAATCATAGTAGGGTGATGCATGCACGTGAAAGTAATAAATATGCGAGGTCGACGATTAACTTGGCCACACCGAATTCGTGAGCGTTTTCCAAAGCATTGTGTAAGATTTTGGACGAAAATCGCTCGACAGCGCAAATCTTGACCGATTTCAATACTTTCTTTTTTAAGATACTCGTAAAGGGCTCGGGAATAACAGAGCACTGCAATAAAACCAGTATCTGTTGGTCTAATCTATAGAAAATAATATTTAGCATAACATAACATAAAAACATAAATAAATAAATTTTGTAGATTAAAGATATTAAAAATTAATTTTTTGTAAATTTAATATTCACTATAAAATAACAAATTTATTTTAAATTTACAGAATTTATGTTTTAAATAAAGTGTATAGCTGATTTAAATCTGATATTTTTAAATTATATTATAAAATTAGTTACCACAAAATATTCGATTCTAATTACTCCGAATTACAATTATTCAAAAATTATATTTAAATTTATATATTAAAAATAAAAGCAAAGCAAATCAAATTGAAATATAATTAAAAAATCTAAGATTTAAATCAGCTATACAGTGTATTTAAAATATAAATTTTTTAAATGTAAATTAAATTTTTTACTTTACAGCTAATATTAAATTTACAAAAAATTAATTTTTAGTATCTTTAATTTGCATAATTTATGTGTTTATATTATGCTATGCTAAATAGTGTTTTTTATGGATTAGACCAACAGATATGGTTTTTATTGCAGTGCTTCATCATTGTTGAGTCCTTTACGAGCATTTTAAAAAAAAATTATTGAATTCGGTCCCGATTTGCGCTGTCGGCCGATTTTTGTCCAAAATATCACACTGTCACCACGGTGCCGGTTTACGACCTGGTAATTCAGTGCTTCTTCGGTAGTACCTGCCACACGGACGAGCCCGAGTGTTGGCCAGATGACGGGAAATATTCGAATGCTAGAAAATATTAAACATTACAAGCTATAAGGCGAAACGCGTACACGGCTGTAGAAGATATTGATGCAAAGAGATATTGGTGCTGAATAATTCTTGAAGTCTAACAAATAAAGTATAAATTCCGTTTCTAACAACCCTCTAAAATTAATCAATCCTGCATGAATTATATACTCGTATATTTTAAACATTGTGTTTTCATTTGATCTGAAGATTCACATATCACTGACTTGTTAAGTCACTGTCTAGTCTAGACAAGACTGTCTCATTTCACAAGTAACCGACTCGTAGCGGGTTAACCGGGTTACTTTGGTTTCTTCTAGAATTTAAGAACCGTTCCCTCGCGGTTAGTATGGGTTACAGAAACCTTCCATGGTTAACCGGGTAAGGGTTAGGGTTACTAGGCGGTTCGGGTCCCTGGTTGCAATGTTAATTCGAGTTAATTCAGTTAGCAATTTCGCGTACTTTATTCCTGTCCCACGCAGCTTCCCCTTTCGACCGCGAGTAATTCGGTCATGAAGCTCTGGGAATCATCTTGATTAACTCATCTACCCAATCATCGAGTTCCGCGCTGGTTGGCGATAATCGCCCGCCGCGAGATAGGAAGCGTAACCGATAATATTGAGACATCCGTGTGCCGTGTTCGACTTCGCGAGCCACTTTGAACGGGAGCTGGACGGTTCCATCGTGAACGACGTTTCTAATAGGCCGCGATCATTACGAGCTGCCGGTGCCGGGATGGCAAACAGGTTTTTCCGTGACGGTTCGTAGGAAAAGTCCTGGAGAAACGGGTGCGGCGTGAATTTTTCCTGCCACCTAATAACTCTAATCGAGGAACAGCTGGACGGAGGCTCTGGCGCGGTCGAATCAGGCAGAAGGATCCCCGGTCGCCGTTGGAAAAATGTTCGACTATAATTATTCGCGGCGGTGAATCGACGCAGCCTCCTTCCTCCCGCGGGCGCGCAGATTTCCGGACGCTCGTCGGACGTATCCTTTTCAATCGACGGTGTCCCCCGCCGAACGCAGTCGAAGAAAAGTTAAAGACGCGATGCAGATAGTCGGTTAGAGACAGGTCGTGGCCGCGCAAAGAGAAGCGGCGGAGGAGACGGTGGAGGAGAGAGCAGGAGGAAGAGGACACGACTAGCGGCACGTTTGAGTATTCAAGTCGTACCGTATCATAAACTGTCCGCCCGCGGTTCCCTCCTCCTCCACAATCCACCATCCACCGTCCACCATCTCCTCCTCGCCCCTATATCTCTTTCTATACTTATGTTACCGCGTATGTAGCTACGTATGTCCGTCCGTCGGTTTGTCCCGCGGGTACATAGTCGTCCGGTACTGGCAACGATTTCTCCGCTCCCCCGGTAGCCCCGCTGAAAAGTCATCGTACCCGCTGCCTTCTCGAAGGACGCTCCTGGTTTCCTGTTCGCGTTGCGCGGCTCCTCTCGCGTTGCCCAAGAAACAGGGCCGCGCGGAAAAGGCAGAGGGAACAGTGGAGCGAAGCGTTCCATACGTTTCATAAGTTTCAGCGTCACAGTGAAGTTATTAAATCAGCTAGACGTTCGAGCGAACGTGCTGCGCGCTTCGGAACAGCCGCTAGAAGTCTAGAGGTCGTACATTCGGCACCGAGCCGCGGCGTTTGGTTTAAGCTTTCACGCACCCATCAATGGAGCGAATGGAAACCGAGCGAGAGGTCCGAGAGCGAGACACGCAGTCCTCGCGACCACAACAAAGCCTCGAGCGCTTGTCTTTTCTCCGAGTTTTTTTTTTCGAGCCCACTGTCGCGAAGCCTCTTTACGTAAACGCTCCACTGGATCCCCTCGACTTCTATTTCGCTGGCCATGCACGCGTTGTAAGCGAAATAGGGAAGTCGGTCAGTCGCTTGCAGGTGCGAAGGTAAACGAGTTCGGAGCGCCGGCCGAGGCCGCTTAAAAAACGTGGGAAAATAAACACGCTCGAGGCTCGGTTAGGGTCGTACGGAGTGTTTATGTCACCTCTCGCTCTCTTTCCATTGATCCGCCCGAAGAATGCGCGAGCCGCTGAAATAGGACTCCGCGGACGGTTCTCATGCCTCGGTGGTTCTCATTTCTCCTTCCCCACCCTCGAGCGCTACTGTTTATATGCTAGCTACCGAATCCGCGACATTACGCTATCTCTGACATCGAATATGCGCCGCGAGCGCTTCGCTGATATATACGGGGATAATGGAATTCACGGAAGAGGCCGAGCGACGTTTCGCTGTTCCGTGAAACTCGTTATGCGCCTCGTTATACGCCTTTGGCCGATGCAGGAAATATCGTAAATGTATGGGAATGGCGGTGGCCCGACGTGGAAGCGGGTAACGACGGATATCTATCGTATTTAGAAGAATTCCCTGAAGTGTCAATCTCCGCTTCTTACCGGCAACGGTGCGAACATGCGCCAGCCAAAGGTCCGAGGCGCGAGATATTTGTCAAGACCGCGATACCGCAATCAAAGGGCGGTTGTCAGTCACCGTCGCATCCGACTGATTTTTTTTTTTCTGCCGCGCGTGTACCTGGCTTTTATTCCCTCGAACGCCGCTGCTCCGCAGTCGCCTGCGTTAACAATTCCAGTTCTTGCGCGGGTATATCATCAAATTCCCACCGGCTCGTGGGCAATAAACACTCGGCGGCAGGCGTTCCTCATCGTTATTTATAGATTTTATAGTATTCGCCGGGCGGAAGAATTTTACGGTGCAGCCGAGGAAGGGAGCGCGCGTCGTGAAAGAGGAGGCTCGGCAAGTGTGCCGAGTCTCGCTAATGCCGATCTTCCGCAACGGCCGTCGTATCGGTTGATAATTAAGCGGCGCGATCTGCGCGACGACATTCCCCGGGCAGGCTAGCTCCAAACAGCTACCATTAACGTTCTCTCGCTGTTTCTTGCACTTCCGTCGCGCGCGCGGTCAACGTTGCACGCGGGTTTTTGCGGCTCGCGTGAAAATCGCCGGGTGTCACGATCGCGGCGACTCGTCGCGCTCTAATAACCTGGCTCCTTCATAAATCGCCGATCCAACCGAACAGAGTAATCCGCGGTGGTCTAAGATTAGCCGTGCTCCCAACCCGAGGAGTACATGCCAACGAGGACCCGGAGGAGGACGGGCGCGCGGGGAGGGAAACAGACACGGCCGACATCTCATTAAGATGCTCCAGCACGGGAATTACGGTACTTATCGATACTCGAAACGAAACCCGATCGTCCGTGGCAGACAATGCGACCGAGAGTACGTATAGGTACCTGTATACTCATGCTAGGAACTTCTCGATTGATCTCTCCCCGTGCTTCTTTCTCCGTTCCCGTTTCTCTTTTTCTCCCTCTCCCTCTGCCGTCTCTATCCTTGCCCTCCTACTCCCGAGCCCGTGGCCCTTGTTCGCCCTCTCTGTCGAGTTCTCGTTATTCTTACGGTCCTCGAGGCCGCTGCACGAGGGCACCGGCTCTAATTAACGTTGACAGTAATTAACATAAATACCAGTGCTTCCTTGCTAGGAGCTGGTCGCAGCTCCGCGCTGCGAACGACGATCCTCGCCCGTGATTCCCTCTTATCTCGCGATTCCGTGCTAATCGTTCAGCCGTTCCTCGGATTTCTCTCCCTCCAGAGGATCGTGTACCCTCTCCCCCTTCCCCGTCTTGAGCACTTACCTAGAACAGAAAGGAACACCTCGAGGTTAGCGAGCGGAGAATAGCGCGGGAGCCACGCGATCGTCGAGAGGGGTAAATCTACGATCGACAGTTGCGCTCCGTCGAAAGCGGCTGCTAATGAAGACGAGTCATATTTGTAAGCGGGGAGCGTTTCGCTGGATGCAGCGCACGTTCCTGCCGATCGATACCTCGGCCTCTCGTGCCTATCGCGATCACCGCCGACGATACAGCGATATAACGTCGTTATGCGAGGCATGCGTACGCGGTGAGAAACGATCGTAGCGAGAAAATAAGAGACGCCGCGGCCGAGCCGGCCTTCGTACCGGCGCGGTAGGTTTGCTTTACTGGTAATAAATACGGCCCAATACGCCGCACGTTATGCCTCTTAACGCGCCCGTTAACCAGCCGCCGATTCATGCCTCTGACCAATAATCGATATATGTGTAAACATATTCCGCGGTATCTAGATACGCACGGAACACAATTCCCACTCGCGCAAGGATTTATCGCGGGACCCGCTTCGGGGACAAATCCTCGACGCTTATCGGCTTCCACGGGACCGAGAAAAATCTCGTTATCGCTGAGAGTCACGTGTTTCCTTCCTTCTGATCTCACGAGCTGAGGGAACCTGGACTCGACGATTGGGCCTAGTTATTCGGAAAGCTACTAACCCCCAAAATGACAAAAAATTAGTTAAACATAGTAGGGGAGACCGGGGCTAGTTGACTAATTTTTAACGTAAGTATCTAATTTTTATAAATGGATCATTTGAATTTTGTTCACTTGTCGCATACAAAAAGTTTAGAAGTTTTAATTGAGAGTAGGTTGTACTTTTTATTAGGGTACATCCGGGAGACGCGGTCGACCTAATATAAAGTGGCTATTAAAACTAATACAGATATTACTTATTTTATCAGAACAAACTTAATATGTTCAGAATTTTATGCTGATTCAGAAAAACTGGTCGATATTTGCTTTAAGACGATATTTACTGTAAATCGGGTTGAAATCTGAAGTCATGACATCTGACCATCTCTCCCGAGGTGCCGGGAGAAATGGTTTTTGTCGTTGGCAGAGACCACTCACACAATCATTCATGGAAAAATAACAGAGAAGAAAGCAAAATTATTTATGAGTGAATACAACTACAGATTTATTGCTATTTAATTTGTTTACGCAAAACAATTAAAGAACACATCTAAGATAAAGCGAACTACCTACCGGCGATTAGCAAGGCAAATGAATACAAAAGTGAATAAATAATAATAAAATAATGATAAAAAATAAAAATATAAATAAAAATAATAAAAAAATCATAACTCGACCATCTCTCCTTTCTGCAGCGAGAGATGGTCTTCTCGTTAGTTTTGAGAGGAAGAGTTAATATAGCTAAATACTTTGGTTGCATTGTCCCTCAATATCTCTACTATCTTATTATTCCCAAACATTAAACGAAAATAAACTTAGAAGTATATTTTAAATACGATTCTGTATACCGTTGTTTGACAAAAGAGGTTAAATGTAACCTCAGTTTAACTTTTATAGCCTGTAAATCTAGAAAAATACAGAAGGAACCGAAGTGACGTTATTCATTCAATTGTTTGGCTGAAATATAGCGACTCGACCAACTCTCCGGCCCGATCGCGTCTCCCGGATTTACCCTATATTTATCGCATAATTTTGTGATTTTTGTTTTGCAAAAATTACATTATACCATTATCAAAACTTCCAAGCCGTAGTTCCATTTTAGGCTTATAAACGAGAACTACAGAAACTTTAAAATAATATTAATTATAGAGGAGACCGGGACAAGTTGATACAGGGGGCAGGTTGATACAGACGAATTATTTCGACACTGTATATATCTAGCTCCTTGTGCGCGAGATATGTGAAGCTTGTTGTTCAATTATTTACTACGATCTAGCGTACGTCTGTGTACCTTAACGTTAGCAATCCATTTTTGCATATTTGTTATTTAGTAATTAATTCAAACAAAAATGAAAAAAATTGAAAACTGAAAAACGTATCAACTTGCCCCGGTCTCCCCCACTACTCGCTATTAGATAACCACTTAAAATACATTGTGAAACAATAAGAAGAAATAAATTATACCCAATAGAAATAAAGCTACCTGAGAGTTAGTAGCCTCCTGCATAACTCGGCCCAAATGTCCTTAGCATCCGTCTCAATCTCTAACCGAAATCTATCCATCGTAGCTTGGCACTTTCCTGCGATACACTTTTATAGACGCGATACACGGTGCACTGTCGCGCGCGATAGGCACTCGGATACGACACGATAGATTTTCAATGACGGAACGTGTTTACAGCACCGCGGTTGTAGGTTAACTGATAAGGCGCTTCGCACAGTCCCTCGCGCGACCTTCCCCACTTTGTCGGCAGATCCTTTGGCAATACGGGGCGACCGCGCGGTGACATTCAAAACTTTATCGTTGATAGCTACGTGACTCGGAGTGATTAGCTGTGTAGCACGGGCTATATCGAGGCCCCATGCACTAGATCTAACCATATCACGTACATTTGTCATTACTAGACTGCAGATGTGTATGCAAATGCATATATTGATTATGCAAATACATTCCGCGTCAAAATTAAAGGAACACTATAATTTCCCGAAAATTTTGCCCATTTTCAAATGGTTATATCTCTACGAAAAATGGTCGAAAAAAATATTTAAAAAACGCATTTTAACGCTTGAAGTTTCTAGTTTTTGAATCTAGGACTCAAAATTTTTTTCATCCATTATGATACTGTTTTATCAAGATGAAGCGCAGGAAATGAATTAAATTGTTTTTCTTTTGCTTCCACCTTTTATCACGCATAACCTTATTAGTTTACCTACATTTTAAGCAACAATTTAAAGCAATTTAAATTATGCATCAGATTTTAGGAAGATATATAAAACTGGGGGGCGGGGCATATTATCAGCTATTCCTCTAGACACTAGGTACTTAAGTAATTCCTCGTTCATGACAATCGCTCGATACGCATAAACAATTTTGATAAAATTAAAGAGTTTCGACTATTTGTTTCTCTTAACACGTAAAAATAGTAAAATTATTATTTTCCATCGTTTACTTTATTTCTGCAAATAGGTAGTTGCAACTTTTAACGGAAATAACGTCGTTGCAATTGCAACTGCTCGGAATGTTTTCGAACAGGCACAAGTTGCTCAATATTTAACATTTATTAACACTAGAAACAGCTTCGTCTTAACTGTCGGTAGTTCAAGCGTTAAGACACATTTACATATTCTTGCAGCCACAATAAAGAAATTGGGAACTGTCGGTCTATAATAAATTCGTTAAAAATGTATATGACATATTTGCATATTATACGTACATAAACAGCCGCAGTTTACTCCTTACAAATGCATCCGAAGCAAAGTTCATTCTCGCCTGGAAAGAATCATTGACCATCCGAATGGAAAGGATGACGATACAAACGACTTGCCTCCGTTTCCCGTCTGTTTATCGACGCGCGAAGATGACCGCGAGTATTTGCTAAATGCCAAGAGCCCGTCGAATGGTAAAAACTCGGCTGCAATCCGACGCTGCTAGTTTCCCGATGGCAGATTACAGTAATGAACGAGGAAATTGGACGGGTATGTATCGCCCCAGCCCAGTCTGTCCGACAGAGAAATCGATATCCGCTCGTGCGTTTCAGTTAACGCGAATCGCAAGTGCGCGCTAAAAACTGGTTATCTCGGGGACGCGACGGACGGATATTCCCGTAATCGCCGCTAATACTGGCGTTACCTTATTGAGTTGCAAGGCCCGCGCAGCCCTGTAATCCCATCTACTCGGACGAGTCGACAACTAGGGCCGACAATTTTTCAGATAGCGCGCGTACGTTTCAATGCGGACGAGATCCCGTGGAATCCAAGCTTTTCCAGCGGTGCAGGACGGACGGGGGCAGTGGTCGAATCCGCGGCCAACGGGGAGAGAGAGAGAGAGAGAGAGAGTGAGAGACGAGGGCGAAAGGGGGACGCGTACGCGTCGAAGGAGGAAAGGGAGAAACGGTGGGAGAAGGACGAGACGAGCGGAGAGCGGGCAAGCGAGTCAGAGCGGTGGAAGGCAGCCAGCATTCGAGGCCGTCCACGTAGTGGCTCTAACACGGCTCATTAGCCTACAGCGTCGCTAATGAAAGCTCGTTACCCGGGTGCATGCATGCCGAGGAATAAAAAGAAGAGTGGGAGCAGGACGAAGGGCGCAGAGGGTCGAAGAGGGACGGAGAGGTACGGCGAACACGAAGAAGCGCCGGGTGGGGAATCCCTCCGGTGTATTTTGCGCCCGGTGACTTAGTATTCGCAGGCCGCCCCCGCGAGTGCCGTCGACGAGGCTGCCTTAACCGCCGGCAGCACGGTGACGACGTGTGCGCCTATATATGCGGCGCGTACGCTAGCGAGCGCGGTCCGCTCGCTCCGCGCGACGCGACGCGCGGCGACGCTTCGGGGAGGAGAGGACCTTATCTGGAACCGCGGATCTAAGTTGATTGGGTGTGAGGTACAAGGCACTCTCTCGCGCCCTACGTCGAAGAACCGAACAAGGCCGAGGACGCGGTAACCTTCGACCATCTACGTGCCTCTCCTCCTCCACCCTCCTCTATCCTCCTCTCCCGCCTCTCCAGCGCGTCCAGCATTCGTGTTCGCTTTCTCAATGCCGAATTTATTATCTTCCGCCCGTGTCGACCCTTTTGCACGGTCGTGCGATTCTTCCGTGCCGCTTGAGCTGTTAAAAGCGCCGCGACCCGGCTTCGCCCCGATCCTCCCGAAAGCTCGAAGAAAGCCGCAAGTGCGCGGCGCTTTCACGGGCGACAGAATAGAGCGGTGGATTGTCGCGCGAGCCGGAACGCCGCGCCATAGATCCCTGGGCGAGACACAGCGCCGAGGCAACCGTGCACGAAATGCTTCCCTTCGAAGTGGGATATTGGCCGGGCGACCTCGAATGCGGGACGCGAGGGTACGCGAGCCGAGGAGAGGGCGCACAGAAGCGCATCGTCGCCGGTGGTAGAAGGGCGGGGCAACCTGTAAAAGCTTCGTTACCCCTAACGTCGAATCCCCTCGGGATGAAAGGAGCCGACGCCGCGCTGGAGGGGGTGGCAGCGGATGGCTCTTTGCACCTCTGCCGCTTTATGACTGCTAAGTGTACCCAAATCCCATTCCGCGCCATAAAATCCTTAGAGGCTGCGTCGTTCGCGCGGCAGGAGGCAAAATGTCCACGGACTCTTCGAGCTCGCGCTTATAGCCCGTGTTCTTCTTCTCTCTAAGCTTCGCCTTCGCCCGGTGCATTTGCCCGCCACTTCGCGCACATCGATTCCTTTAAAATCGCCCGCGATCAACGCCTTGTTAACCCACTTTTCGCGGACGTTTCCTCCGCGATCGGGAAAGGGTAAGAAAAAAGAGAGCGGATGGATGAGCGAGCGACGCGAAACGGCGGAGAGGTGGACGCCTCAGACGCGGGTGAAATATGAAGAAGAAGAGAGAGAGAGGGAATGGTCTGCCGTAGAAAAGAGCACGGCCACCATGGACCGCGATACATCCGAGCCGTGGCATCCCGACGTTATTAGCTCGGCGAATCGCGCGGCTTCTACGCCGTATCCCTGAGCTCCCACCATATTATTACGCGCAAAATGGCTCATTATTATCATTATTATTTCATATTTCCTGCGCTTCACCGAGGCACCGAGGTCCCGAAACCACCGAAAAGCAAAAAGCCCGCGAAATTAATATAAATAAAAGCTGAGGAGCGGGACGGCCGGGCTCTTGATATAGGAAGGACCGGCGAGCGATGGCTGAAAGATGGCTGAGAGATGGCCAAACACCGGCCGGGAACAAGGAAGAGACGAAATCACGAAGAATGACGGGAAGGAGGGGAGCGGGGTGGGCCCGATCCCGGGAGAGCGAGGGAGAGGGAGGAGCGTATATAGACGTGCACACGCGCGCGCGGGTCCTTTGTACGTACACGTTCGAAGGCAACGAGCTGGGAATCCAAAGACGTCGAGCGGTATCGTCGGCCGGAGATCCCTAACCGTGGAGAAAGGGAGAGAAAGGGACAAGATGACGGTGGTAGCGGCGGCGAGGAAGGGCGAGGGACGACCGGTATTAACAATAATTATTGGTTCGAGCCTCTCTCCGTCCGCGATCTTTCGAATCTCAAGATCACAAGTGAGATCAATTATGTCCGTCTGATTAGCCCAGGCCTCCGATCGGTATATAGACGCGCGTATAATACGAAAACGGGGCCCGTCTCCTTCTCTCGTGCGCCGATGCGATGCTACAGCAGGCCCACCCCTCTCCTCCTTTCTGTCCCTGTTAAACCCATTTCCTCTCCTTCCATCCTCCGTCCCTCTCTTGACTTACGAGCACCCCAATCGACGTTATTACCAGCAGCGCCAGTTTCGTAAAGACACGCCACGGTATATCCGGCGCGAAGCGACGACTCAATGAAATTAGGAAGACGAGTAACTTTTACAGGGGTAGATCGAGGAGTTTGCTCGGTGATACTTGGCCCTCGCGTGAGAACCTGCCACCGCAGATCAGCCGGAACGGAAAAATCGCGCGGTTTGCGTCGCAGAAAATCGGCGAGGAGGTGGACTCGCGTCCCCCCGCCGAAACCGCAGAGTTTCC
Organism: Andrena hattorfiana; assembly: GCA_944738655.2. Taxonomy (NCBI): domain Eukaryota; kingdom Metazoa; phylum Arthropoda; class Insecta; order Hymenoptera; family Andrenidae; genus Andrena; species Andrena hattorfiana. The sequence goes on from OX122894.2 coordinate 3,437,682, forward strand.
TCGCCGATGCAAGGCAAAGAAACGCGTAATAGGCAACGTTAAAGCGTGACGACTTGATTACCCTGGACGGAGACTGACGCGGAATGAGTTTAAGAAATTATCCGACGGAGCAGGCGCGCAGCTCCTCTGCTCTCCGTAGGGTTCGGGTTTATAATTTTCTCGTGCAACTCCGCAAGTGGCGTGCAAAAATTAATACGCCCGGGAAAAAAGAGAGGCAGGAGGATGCCGCGGCCCCGGCCGTTCCCTTTACCATTTCGCGCGATTAACCGGCGCGGGGGACGAGGAGCCCTGCCTCCCCGGAGCAGAAGCCGAGCGAGGGGGTAAAAATGTGCGAGGCCTCGGCCGGCGGAGAAACAGAGGAACGGAACGGTCGTGTATTAAGGTATCGGAGCGCTCCGCGGGATATTCGATACCGACGCCGTCCGTTTTAATGCTCCGAACGTGGAATAACGTGGAAGCGAATAGGGAGGTCGGCGCACTCTACGCCTCTACGCCGGGGCCCTTCTCTGCCGCGTTAGCGCGGTAAACAAGTATATAGCTTGCATCCAGCGAGGACGATAACCCAGCTGAAGCCGCACGCAGCGGAGGTGTAGGTGCGTATCGTAGACGCGAGAGGAGCAGTAGGAAGGTAGTTTGCAAAGTAAAGGTATCCACCCCGGCGTCCCTATAAATTTCGTCCGGCGATAGTTTACGAGGCGGCACCGCCCCGTGTCATTATCGCGCACAGGGGAAACACCGGTTCCGGTGCTGCGCGAAACGCGCCCTGCCTTGTTCTTCTTCTTCTTCTTCTTCTTCCCCAGCTCATTCGATGCTTACACCGTTTAACAAATTTTTCCAGAAGCCCCGCCACCGTGGAGACCCGACCTGCACGTATCCTCGACGGGGCCAGTTCTTCCAGTTCCGAGGCCAGTTAGACTCCTCGCCTGGAAACACCGAGCTATCGCGGCCAGCGCGCCCGTTGCTCCCTTGATTTGCGCTAACAAACGACCTTCGGGCTATCGATAAGCGGACTTTGACCGGCAATTAACGTGCCGAGGAGGCTAGCCGGCGAGGTAAGGCGCGGCGCGAGATACGCGGATGATGCGGTTAGTTTATGAAGTAATATCTGGAGAAGAAGCCGGGTCCCACGTAATCGAGAAGGATATGTCTGCAATTTGCCGCGCAACTACCGCGTTTATGCGAGCGATGTCGAATAACTACGAACATACTTACGACTTTCCTCGCGTAAACGATATTATACCCGGCTGTGGCTAACGGAAAACGGAAAATTATCTTGCCCCTCGACGGCTCGATACTTCTTTCGCCGCCGTACGCCGCCCACAACTGTCTCGTCGAGTATCGGCGGTAGCAACCTCGGCTTATTATCCGATCCGATTCTCTCCTATTCGCGCCTTCGATTTCGAGCCGAGCCTCCAACGGCGGTCCTTTGGACGTCCGCGGTCGCAATTGAAGGAACGGCCGGCTATCCGAAGACGCGGGGCTCGCGCCGTCGCGACGTTCGCCGCGGTATCGCCGTGCATCCTTTCATTCACGGAGACGCTGCGCGGCCAGCAGCCTTTTTACGAGCAACTTGTCACCAAGTCGATTTGTCCCGCGGCCGAAGAACGACAGCGAGAGATAGAGATGGAGGAGGAGGAGGAGGAGGGAAGGCAGGCAAGGTCTAGAGGCTACGAACAAGTGACTCTATCTGCGCGCTAGTAGGACATATCGGATTACGTGTTTTGCATCGGTCGAGAACTCCAGCGGAGGCTGGTCCCTGGACCAGCGAGAGCGCCGAGCGAGACGCGGGGATCTCGATTCGAAGAAGAAGAGAGGGGAAGGATCTCGTGCTCGGGGAACGGACGAAGATGGAATAATTATAGAGTGGCGAGAGGCTGAGGCGGCAAGGTATCGAATTTCCACGCGGTCCTGCGCGACGATATTTTTTCCCCTCCGATTGAACCTTTCTTTCTGCCCCTCCGCCAGGGAGGAAGGGGAGGATCTCGGTCGTCGTCCGCGGGACGACGATGAATCCAGCGAAACGCACCTTTTCGAGGTGAGAACGATTACGCTTCTACTCCCTTTTCTTCCCTTTCTCTCGAGCCCTCTCCACCCTTCCCACCTTCCCTCGGCCGTTCTTCAGTTTTGTTCTTTTGCGAAGCGAGGTTATCCGGAGAACCTCGCGAGGTTATCCTTTACACGAGTTCCTCCTCGACTCGCTGGAGATCGAGGTTCCATCCCCGGGTCGCTCTGACATATTTATCTGGTTCCCCGTTCCCGCCTCTATGAGAATTTCCATCCTCCTTTTCTTCTTCTTCTCGTCGTGCCTCGGCACCGTGGATCAGCCACGGCGTATCACCGCGTCCGTGTAATGCCTGTGCACGTTCCGCACACACGGCTCGCGTGTACGGTATGCACACACAGCGAAGCTTCTCTCTCTCTCTCTCTCTCGTCTCTCCTTCTTTTCCCTCTTTGCCCGCCAGAGAAGCGGTGCCTTGCGTATATAACGTAATAGCAATTTAATCAATAAAATAAGAGGATCGCGTTGGTTCGAGCGCGGCCCTCCGAGACTCTGCAATAATTACAACAGAGAATTATGAGCGGCTACACTTGATTGGATCTATACGCGCTTCTCCTCTTCCTCTCCTTTCCTCCAGCCTCCTCTACTAGTCCTCCTCCGCCTTCTCCTTCTTCTCCACCCTCCCCCAGCTCCGCCGCTCGCTTCCTCTCCCCTTTTCACCAGGATTCACCGTTCTCCTCGCTTTGCTCCCTTTCCTCTCGGCCAGATATCACTACTTCATTGTTCGTTCTGCCGTGCACGGTAAAGAGACGAAGAAGAAAATCGGCTGGATAGATTCCTCGGCGATATCATTCCCCTCTCGTTCGATCCTACGCGGAACGCGGAGCGAAATTGTCGGTGGATGGGACTTGGGCCGCTTGGAAACGGAAACGTGAGGGTTTCCGCGAACAGCGGAGCGGGACATTTGACCCGTGGCGGTAGTCGGGAATAAAGAAACCGCGAGCGCGAGGCACGGTGACACGCCTGCTGCAAGCTAATGAATCCAGCCGGCGAGGAACGAGGAAGAGGAGCGCGACACTGCCATCGGTCTCCTCCAGCGGACACTCCTCCGCGCGTACCACGGATTTAATCAATATTCAAGTCGCGATTTTCATTATAATTAAACAATAACGACGGGATTATGATTTATTACGAGTAATTACTAGTTGCTGGTTAGATCGAGGCCCCCTTATTCCAGCTGTAGCCCAGCCGAACGTCTCTCCGTTTCTCTCCCTTCCTTTCCTTTCCATTCCCTTCGTTTGCCGGTTCCTCTTCGAACGCTCGCGTCCCCGGTATTCACGGCCACTCGATCACGAACCCGCAGAAGAAACGAGAGGTGTACGACCTTGACGAGGTCAATTGGAAACTCCGCTCCGCGGTTCGACTGTAGGAACAAAAGCATCCCCTCCGCGTCCCATCGACGGGCAAAAGTTTGACGAATCGCGGGCGAAGGTACGGCCGGGGCCGATCTGACGAATCGCCGCCGCAATTTATTTAGAGCGCGCCGCGCATTAATTACACCTATCGCGTTGCCGGCTATCGGGGCCGCGTATCTGGTTCGCGCGATGGGCCAGGCTGCAACTAGAGCGATCCGGGCGATAGGTCTTGGAATCAGATACGGAGGGATGGACAACGGTGGGACGCCTCGGGCGATGCGCACCGCGACCAGCTTGAAAACGCCACTTTCGTGAGATATTCGATTCGGGATACTCAAAGTACATACTTCGCGGCGTATCGCGGCGCATTAGCTTAGAATGCATTAATCCGCGCGCACGGGGGCGCGACGGGCGGAGGGGGACTTTTATTTTATCCTTAATTGTACGTGCGCCGAGCGGCGCGGTGCTTAACGAAGAATATATAGGCATTATACGTCAGAAAACGAGTCATAACTGGTACTTATGCTAACCGCCCAGGCTAGGCCAGCGCGAGTACGAACGCGCGTTTATATCAGACCGATGCGAGGCAGAAGATAGGAAAACGACCTAGTCCAGGCTCGGCGCGGGCCGCTCCTCTCATCGTTCCGTCCAGTTTCAGTCTCGTTGTGCATTATTAATTATTATATCGCCCGGGTAATTAACGAGCCGACTTGGATGCCGCGCGCTCACGGATCTAGTTCTTACGATGCGCTCTAGTGCAACTCGGTGCGCCGGGGAATCGGTGGGAGGATGAGTTGGACGAGGAGGATCAGAATGCGCCAGCAGCGGTATCGCGGAGATAAGATTACGAGAGGGGGAGGTGCGTCGTGTTGGTGGCAAGTTTGAAGATGCGGAGGAAAGGAGACCGGTTCGGCGCATCAGGTGGATCGGCTAAAACGCGACCGCAAACCGCCGCCAATCGATACGCCGCGGTCCCGTAGCGTTGCGACAACGCGCGCGACTGGTACCGTGACTGATTAAACAGATGCAGTAGTTTGTCCTGTCGGGGAATCACACCATGCCGCGGGATCCTACTTGCGTTCGCCTTTAGCTGAAACGAGTCGGGCTTATTAAAACGTTTCCCTCTGCCGAGAAACGCGCGGGGAGCGGTCGCGTCCTTAAGGGAGGAGTCTGGTGTAGCGGGTCGAAGAAATCGATTTTTTTTTGCATAAATCAGTAGTTGAACATCGCGATAATATGCTCCCAAAGCTGCAAAACGAAATTCGAAAAATTAAAGCGGATAAGGTGAATGTCCCAATTTCTGCTCATTTAAGGGGTTACTCGTCATAAAGAAGGTGTACAAAATTTGTTTGTGATCAAAATTTGCAGAGTAATTGATTAATTCTTTAATAATAAATCAACCAATTAAAAAACTATTTTAAGAATTATATTTCAAGATGTTTAACTATTAGTAATTTGTAATTAAGTACAATGCTTTAGATGTTTTGTAAAATCATAAGGAAAAAATTTTCAGGAAAAGCATAAAATAATGCTAAACAAAAAATAAAATGCATTCGACTAGAAATAGAGGTTACAGCATACATTCAATTGTGAGGTTATATTACTGAAATTTTGGTGAGTAGAAATGCGGACATGGCGGTGATTCACTTGACCCTAAAACTGCTCACCTGTTTTCTATTTAAAAAAAATAAAAAAATTGTAAAAAATCTAAGTCCAAAGCAGAATACCGTATCTGTTTTTGTTATTAAATAAGAACTTTTACCGCAAAAACTATTTTCTGCCCAATTATCGAATACTAATAGTGACGGGGTTCCTTAGCACAACCAGCTAGAACACGATCGAAATATCACGAGTCTCTCGTTTTAAAAGTTTTTCGTTGTTTATACTGCACTTTGATTAGCCCCAACCTCGTGCAACACTCGCGTAAATGTTCAAATAATTTAGAATTATTTTGTTGCAACAATAGTACAAACGTAACGCTTATAATAATAAGAAAAATACAAAGTGAGCAGAAATGGGGACATGAGCAGAAATGGGGATATTTACCTTATAGCCGGTTTTGCTACGGAGCACCAGGTTACCAGAAAACTTGAAATGTGTTTTTCACGAATCGACAGTTTTACAATTTGCGGGCAATGTAACTCCAAAAATATTCAACCAATCGACTTGGCCTTGTGCACGGATATTTGTGAACACTTTCTTCACAGAACTTAACTATTGGTATAATGATATTGTTTAAATAAATAACTTTTTTTACACATTTAAGGCAAAATTTCGTTGGAAAAAGTGAACTTTTTTTCAAGAGGCCACCATTTGCTCAATTTTGCATCTTTTAAGTTATGAATTTATACGATTTGTGCGTGTACTCATAAACTAAACGAAAATAGTCCAATTTTTGGTTTCAGATGAAACCAAAAGACGCTACGTTACCCGTAGTGAAACAATTGCGTCGCCAACGGACTGGCCATAAGCATAAGCCCTTATAACTTTGTTATTTGCCGTTCTTTTTTAATAAATTTTTTTTGTTATCTACCTTAACCTGATAATACAATATCCTGAAAGTTTCAGAAAGATCGATTAAATACTTTCTTTATAAAAAATTCCCGGAAAATGCCTCGACTTTCAGCTAGTTACACCAGTCTCTCCCGTTAAATCGGCGCACGAGCCGCTACGACGCGGACTAATTTAGAAGTGGCTTCGGGGGGCCCCCGAGCGAATTACGCGCGGCATAACTCTTAATTACCGCGGCTGTTGCCCCGCTCCGTGGAAAAATGCCGAATCGCCCGGCCACAGGGAAAACAGCGTAAGGTTAATTAGCGGGGAACGGTGGAAGCGGCCAGGCTGCCGCCTCGGCTATTACTTCTGTACGAAACGAATCCTTTACGGTACACAACTAATTGACTTGTGGTACACCGCCACGAGTTATGTCACTATTTATGCCGGACCTGGATCGGACAGGTGTACGCTGCGCGGCGGTCGGGGGAGGGCGTGTTGCGATAATAAACGGGCAGCGTTTCATTAGCGGCCGCTAATACCGTGCACGCTAGTTCAGCATAGCGTAACTATCACCGGTTGTAATACAACGGTCGCTGATAGTGCCACGAGCAAGCGACCATTAAGAATGCCCGGGCGAATAGCGACGTTCGTTAGCGCGGCCGTGCAGAGGGAGGCTGACGCGAGACGCTACGCGAACATCTAGATATCTATTTGCCTAGACGAATCCGCGGGGGAACGTTAGAATCTCGACGACCGCTCGGCTGAAAAGGTTTTACCGACCGGGCAACGAGTGCCTCGCAGCCGATGATTATCCGCGTTATGCAGCCACCGCGGTCTCTAGGACACGTTAGGTTCGCCGTCCAAGGTACCCGGGCGAGCATAAATCGGCGGTGCAACGGATCGTGACTCGTAACCGACGCGCCTCCCATCCTAACGTCCGGTACGGCACCGCGGAGCTAATTGACTCGTGCTACGTTGCTCGGGAGTTATGTCACTATTCGCACCGTGCCGCATCCTCCAGCCAATATCCCCGTGGATCCTGCTCCGTTCTTCCCTCCAGCCGGGACCGTTCCGCCGCCTCGGTGGTATCGCGTTTGTGAGCCAACCAGGGCGACCGGCGGAGGGAGGGGTGAAGCGAGGAGAGAAGAAAAGGAGCAAGCCGCTCTCGAATATGATATTACGAAGATTGCGCGAGAACGGGGCAACGAAGGGCGGCTCGGACGGGTGTGTAACGCGTAGCAGGGCGAGGGGGAGAGATAAGAGAGAGGAGGAGAGGGTTGGACGGAGGAGGAAATGCGTGAGATTAGAGGAGGAGGGTGGGAGACGGGAGACGAGGCGATCCCCGAGAAGGGATCAAAATTACCCGATGCGAAATTCCACGCTACCAATCAGCGCGGAGATAATTAAACGAGGGGAGGGTACACCCGGGTTGCGCCGAGGGGGGGTGGGAGCGAGGGAAAGGGGGGGGGGGCGGGTAAGAGATAGGATCGGGGGAGGGGCAGGCGTGGCCCTTCTCGGGGAATGATGGAAGCACCGGTAACCGGCGGAGAACGACGATGAGCCCGTATAAAACGCGGAGGATCACCGAACCAGGGGAGAAGAAGATGCGGAAAAGAAGGGACGAGGAAGAAAGGGAGGAGGACGATGACGATAATGTATATAATAACGCGCAACGCTGCGGCGGGGCGAGTAGGCGTTGCTTGCTCTCTTTCTAGAGCGTGTACACGGAGCGCGCACGGGGCAACCTGGAAGTTGCGTAAGAAGCACGACGCGAAGCGACGTCTTCAGCTCGCGGGGTCGCGGCGTTCCGCCGACCGTCGAACCTGTTCCGTTTGTCTCGGAGCGCTCGATTTATTCCTAGCCGGTCATGTTCGCGATACGTGCTCGTTTAGAGGCCTCTATCTCGTTCCGCGATGCTTCCACGGCCGGCCGGCCGCGGGTACACGCGATCGAAATAGTAAAACACGACGGCCATCCCCCCCCCTCCCCCTCTGACCAGGAAAATCCGCGCAACGAAAATGATGGTAGATAGTAGCCGGGATTAATTGAACGAGCCATGCTCTCTCCCCCTTATCGGCTCGGCCATTTGTCTGGAAATTAATTAATAAGCTCCGTTCCGTTTCGCCGCTAATTAGCCCGCGGTGTACTAGAATCTTTATTAGGTAGGAGCGAAATCTCGTCTGCCGCGGCGTTGCGTTCGCAGCGGAAGAGGAGAGGCATGCGGAGAGAAAGAGGAGAGAGAAAGGGGGAGAGAGAAGAAAGAGCTGTCGCGCGGCCAGGTAGAAACGAGCCACGCAAATGGGACACGGTCAGCCGGAGACGTTTCATGTTTCCGTCTTCGGAGTCTCACGAATCAACCGGCATCGCGGCAGCAGTCGGCCTCTGTCTTTTCTCTCCAAACACGCCTAAAAGCCCAAATATTTGACGTTATCCCTGCCGACCGTTGGAAACACGGGGCATGCCGGCGGGCACGTTTCTTCGGCTCTCTCTCCCTTTTTGCGGGCCGCTTCGCCACATCTCGCTGCGCCTCGGTACGCGGTTCGACATGCTCGCAAACGCTCGCGGAACTCTAGCAAACGTGACCCGGGGCTCGGCGGTTCGTTGACACGCGACTCGCCGGTCGTCTCGATAAACACTGACCCTTGGATCTACACCGGCGCGATTCGTCGGCCAGGGATCGAGCTAATAGAAAGCTTCTCGGGCCGACGAAAATCCTCGAAACGATCGCGGGGAGCGGAGTTGGCCGATGACCGGTGGTCGGCGAGCAAAAGGACGTCGGCGGTGTCGGAGACGCGGCGGAGCTGCTAATCTCGGACTAAATCTTAATGCTTTCCGGCCGGGACTTGATCGTGCTGGCCCATCCCGGCGTGATTTTTTGATGCCCCGGCTCGCTCGCGTTTACGAGCTGTGGGCCGGGCGTCCCACGCTTCACGGTACGCGTAAACAAAGGGGAGGCATGGATTAAGGAGCGAGCGAAGGAGCGAGCGCGTGGCTTTTAGTGCTACCGAATTTTTAGCGCGTTTTAGAGCGTTTAGCGTGTAAATTTGGGGTGACGCGGATCCGGCTGGCCACCGGCCGATACGAAGCCGCCGCAGGGACCGAAAGGTTTCGGTGCCCGAGCTAACACCTCGTCGCTAACTGCCTCGACTGTTTTCACCTTCTCCTCTCGCGCCTACACGCCGCACCTTCCGCGGCCTGAACCCGGGCCCCGCTGCACGCGGGCCTCGGCTCTCCGCCGCGTGTTTCTTTAATTTACGTTTACATCGGCCCTCCATAAAGGGGCGAGAGGAGACGGAATGCGGCGTCCGCCGCGCCGCTTCGACGTAGAAGGATTCCTGGCTGGTCGGCAGCGAGGTGAAAAATAAAAAGATCCCAGAGTGCGTCGGTTATGCGCCTACTAAAATATCCACGGCGATAAGGAGGGTGACGGGAGGCGAGGTAATTTCCCGACGCACAACGCATCCCCATCGTCGCTCTCTCCGCACGGGAAAAATACCCGATGCACGAGGAAAAAGACGAGAGGAGAGGAGCCAGGCATCCTCGTTTCGTCCAACGCCGCGGAGCGCTGGTTTCTGGCGACAGGGACATTCCACGCGAAATCGGACACTTTTCGGAGTAACATTTCGGATGTTGCTGAAATTTGAATATGTTGTAGTCTTCAGTGATATTTAAACGAACCTTAAAGGATTATTCAAAATTTTGAAATATGTCGATTTTACAACTGTTTAAAGGTAAGTGCTGACTTTTTTTCAGTAAATTATAACTATGGAAGTAGTAAACGGATGGAGATGAGGTTTACGGTGTTTATAGAGAAGACATTGAAGTTTTAAGAAAAAATTATTTCAGTTTAAAAAAAAATAAAATTTGAACCATTTTTGTGCAATTATTTTAAACAAGTGCAGGTTTTTAACACCAGGCGCGATTTTAAAAATTTGAAGAAACAGAATATAGTTCTATCCTTCCCCTTGATGGACAAATTTGAAAAAATATGGACATTTTAAAATTGGCCCTGTAAAAAAGTTGACGCTGCGTCAAATCACACCGGCTCGACTGGCTGAGCCGTGCGGTATTTGCAGTGGCCAAGCGATTATATCTGCTATTCTTATACAGTGTTCTCGAATATGGTAAGTATTTGTAAAAAAACTGAAGAAGGAAAACTTTGATTTTTTTTTATACACAACATATTACGGTAACTCCATTTTTGGTGTTCGCAATATTTGCCTTGAAACGAAGGTGGACCCTCAGTTTTTCTAAATGGAACGCTATATATTTGATTATCCAATATAAAAGCGACTGTCAAGACAAATTCAACCATATGGTATACTATCATCTTTAAGACTACACATGGTTAGAAATGAAAGATGAAATGCAATCTACTAGATAGATAGTTCGATATATTTATTTCATTCCTAACCATGTGTAGCATTGAAGGCCATAGTATACCATATAGTTGAATTTGTCTTGACAGTCGCTTTCATATTGGATAATCAAATATATAGCGTTCCATTTAAAAAAACTGAGGATCACCTTCGTTTCAAGGAAAATATTGCGATCACCAAAAATTGAGTTAGGTACCATATTATGTTGTGTACAAAAACAGTAAAAGTTTTCTTTCTTCAGTTTTTTACAAATACTTACCATATTCGAGAACACTGTATATGAATAGCAGATATAGCCGCTTGGTCGCTGCAAATACCGCACGGCTCAGCCAGTCGAGCCGGTGTGATTTGACGCAGCGTCAACTGTCGGCAATTTTAACAGGGCGAATTTTAAAATGTCCATATTTTTGAAAATTTGTCCAACAAGAGGAAGGATAGAACTATATTCTCCTTTTTCAGATTTTTAAAATCGCGTCCGATGTTAAAAACCTGCATTTGTTTAAAATAATTGCACAAAAATGGTTCAAATTTTATTTTTTTTAAACTGAAATAATTTTTTTTTGAAACTTCAATATCTTCTCTATAAGCACCGTAAACCTCATCTTCATTCGTTTACTACTCCCATAGCTATAATGTATTGAAAAAAAGTTAGCACTTAAATTCAAATACCTGTAAAACCGACATTTTTCAAAATTTTAAAAAATCCTTTGAGGTACGTTTAAATATCACTAAAGACTACACATATTAAAATTTCAGCAACATCCGAAATGTTACTCCGAAAAGTGTCCGATTTCGCGTGGAATGTCCCGAAAGCATTTACCGCACTGTGATTTATGCGAGAGTAGCCGATACGCCGAAAGCTTACGACAGCACGCGACTCCTTCCTATTGCTTCACACGCTTGCCACTCCGCGTAATCTCTTGACGCCTGCCAGGTACTCGTCCTTCTCGCGGCTCCAATTTGTCGGTAATTACGTTAAAGCCTTTTTAACGCTTTTCGGTCGAGGAAGTCACCGGCCTAGAGATAAACGGCACCGAATTGAAATATCTCGGCTCTTCTCGGTGCCCCCCCTGGTTATCTGAGGAATTCCACGTTTCACCGTAAGAGAGTCGTCTCCCCGAGGCCACGGACCCATCTCTCCCTCTCCCCCCCCTCTCTCTCTCCTTCCTCTGGCGTCGTTCCCCCGCCACCGTCGCCGAAACCGTTCGAAAATCCAAGTCTAAGCGCACGATCGAACGGAAATAAGGTACGCGCGCGTCCGAGGCGGTCGATTTTAATCGGGCAATAGCATTGCACCCCGACGCAGCGCGATGCGCACAGGTGCGCGGCGTCATCGATGCAGCGAAGGAGGCAAAGAGAGAAGCTCGACGCAAACCCACCCAGAACTGCCGCCACCCGATCTATCCTGCTTGTCAACATTCTCGGTCGCTGACATTATCGTCGCCGTGGAAATCTCGGCGTGCCGCGCGTGCTCGCCACCTTCGCGCATCCGCCCTGCGAGCGTGTCCTTGCGTTTACGCGCGATTAACGACAGTGCAGCGGGAAATAAATCCCGCAAAATACCGAAGACCACTTTGGTCTAGCGGCCAATTACCGTAATTCCCATTACGTCATCGCGAAGCGTCATCCTCCCTCTCCCTTAGCCGTTATTACCACCCAAATGACGCGGCCAAAAAGAAGGGCCGCGAAAAGGAGAGCGCATTTGTACGGCTCGAAATGGAGGGCCGATAAAATGTAACTAGTTCGTCTGGTCGTAACTGACGGCCATTAAAGCCCGTATCTCGCGGCTTTTTACGGGCGGTTTGACGGGGCGAGATTCAGCTCTCTCTCTCTCTCTCTCTCTCTCTCTCTCTCTCTCTCTCTCTCTCTCTCTCTCTCTCTCTCTCTCTCTCCTCTCCTTCCTGGCATTCCTACGGTTCCGCGAGACCTCACCGAACGTGTCAGCGAGATCTGAAAGGAGCCGTAAAAACTCGCGTAAAGATTCGCCGGTATAATGCGTGTCGCTGTACGCTCCAGCGCAAACGAGTATAACCCTCTGTCGTAACAACCCCTTTAATCGGTTCGCGGTTCACGCTCGTTTGGCCTGATGCCGAGCGACGTTGAAATTCGGCGCCGCGTATCTCGCTGTCGCGGCGCGATGCTCTCCGACGCCGACGCAGCTTCGCCTCTCGGGCCCGGGGTCTCCCCTTCGCGCCTCTCGGATTACCTCTGCCCGTGGACGGGGTGGTTGGTCTCTATCGAGCGCGCCCCGAACACCCGGGGAGAATAGGAAGGTTCGCGGTCGGTTGCGTTTAGGCAGCGAGCAGGGAAAGGCGTAACGCGACCCGTCGCCCTTCGCCGCCACGCGATTCGATATCGACCGGAGGGAGAAAGAAGCGTATCTCGATCGCGTGCGTGCGGGGGCTCCTTAAAAATGACTTTGTTTAATAAGGAACAGCCTCCCGAATCGTTTGTAACGAGCTTCAAAACCCCGTCGCGATACGTTTCGTTGGCACGCAACCGCCGGTAAATCATCAATAAAATGCTACGGTGCATCGCCGGCCCGCGGGATAACCGTCTGCGGGCCGGCGATAATAATTACTCGGGCCGCGTGAGTTATTGCCGAGCGTTATTCCGATTACGCGCGGGGAATTAGGAGCGAAGCAAGTGCCGGCTGCGCGGGGCCACGGCCAACATTGTCAGCCCCGAATCAAAACGGCCGAATCGATCCATTATTTATGCGAGATGCGTCGACGACGCGTTTCCGCTTTTGACGTTCCGAGATTGAATTAACGCGCCCGGTGCATTAGCGCGGTCTCCTCTACCCTTTCGCTTCTCGCTCTATCGGTCCCTCTCCCTCGGCTCCTCTCCGATCTTCCTCGCGAGATACGTAACCCTCCTTTCGCGCCGCCTTTCTGCCTCTTTCGACCCGTCAAAACGTACATCCCCCTTTACCATTTTATCCGCGCGCTCATTTACACATTGTAAGCAGAACCGCGCGCCACTCCCCGCGAATGCCCGCGACGATGCACGCGCGCGTAGCAACGCTCCGGCGAGCAAACTTTGAAACGGGTCTAAGGTCTGCAAATAGCCGTGTCCTAACAGCGGGAACGCGTGACGAGCGTGCGAGAGGAGGCGGCGAGAAAAATCCGGAAAGCCTCGTGAAAAGAGGACGAGGAATAGTTCGCGAGCGTGTCGGCGGGACGCCTGCTGGTATCTCCGGACACATTATGCGTACGAATGCAAATTCCCGTTCGGCTGGCCGCGAGCGTTTATTTGTCACGCGCTCGCGGATGTACACGGCGAAGGGATAGCTGCGGATAGTACGGTGACCCACACAGCCTCACATGTGTGACGTTAGTCCCCATTTTTTGAAAAATTAAAAATCATTGTTGTACTAATTTGTACTAGTTTTGTACCGCGTTGTACCGTTGAGAGTTTTAAAGAATTACGAAACGGTTTTCGAAGAAAATTAAAACCGTCTTCAAAAAAATAAAAATGCACTAAAAAGTAGGTTTAAAAAAATTTGTCAGTTTGGAGGTCTTATAATACTATACATAACTTATAATAGGAATCAAATTAATCAGATGAATATTCGATAAATATCACGTGTTTAAAGAAATACGCCGAAAATTCGAATAAATTTCAAGCCTCATTTTCGACAACAAATTAGAAAATTCAATAGAAATTGTGGGCAGTATTAAAATCTACGTTGCTTTATTAGTATTTTAAGATAGGGGAGAGTCGTGCAGTACCGACCAGCGTACAGTACCGACCAAAGCTAGTTCTCGCTTCTTCGAGCAGATATTAGCACTTTATTTGAACTAACTAATGAAAATCACAATTATCTATGACCTATTTCGGGGTCATATTTTTTACTCCATTGCTCTCGATGTTCTGAGGCATTGAATGTAAGTATACGTTGATATCAGTGGGTTAAAAGTTATTTTTTGAAGCTGATCTTTTGTTCCTCGTGTAATTAAATGATTTTGTTCTATTATGTATAGAATAAAGGTAGGTAAAAGTTCGCAGCGGGTAAAAGTTCGCATCATGCGAATTTCATGGTTTGAGTTGTGACAGTGGCCAATGGTGATTGACAGTCAATTCTCAATCAAGGTAGAGTCACCAGTGTCGAATTGTGTAGTTGCGCTTCGTTTTGTTAGTTCTGATGTAATATTCTCATTTTTAGGAATCAATATTATTCCTATAAATTGATCAGTAAATATTTTAATTAATACGTTGTCTGAAAGACCTGAAATTCTTCTATTGAAAAGTGCTAATAGAAGTTTGCAATTCTCCTCACAGATCACAGATTGATTAAACAATGGAAAAGTAACTGTGGGGGCAAAAGTTTGCACAATGCAGTGGGGCAAGATGTCGAATGCGAACTTTTGCCCCAAAATAATTTGACGGGTGTTATAAATTCATTAAACTTATTTTATTTCTAGTGTTTGCTAAATTAGCAACAAAAACTGATTAAACCGACTATAAAAAATAAATTTGAAATTAATTATCAATCACAACATGGAAATAAATTTTGAGTTTATGATAGTTGAGCCACGCTGATATCAGCTTTTCACTTTTTTTTATTAATTTTTATTCCACAATATTTTTCCAAAATACTTTTTTTATTAACTTTTGGATTAAAAAATCAGCTTGAAGTAAATGAAGCAATGAAAAGAAAATCTGAGATGCGAACGTATGGTAGGGTATGATAACCTAACAAGCAGGAAGCTAGGATTTAATGAAGAAGTTATCCAGTGCG
Source organism: Andrena hattorfiana (assembly GCA_944738655.2). Taxonomy (NCBI): domain Eukaryota; kingdom Metazoa; phylum Arthropoda; class Insecta; order Hymenoptera; family Andrenidae; genus Andrena; species Andrena hattorfiana. The sequence goes on from OX122894.2 coordinate 3,452,715, forward strand.
TTATTTGCAAGTACAGTTGAGCATTAACTAAATAAAAACTGATGTAAATAAGGATCAAATAAAAGTCACTTTAACTTTAGCTTATTTGACGAACAAAGTTAATTTTTTTATTCAACGAATAAAGTTAATTTTTTTTATTCGTTATTCGAAATTTTATTTAAATAAAAATTTTGTTCATCTCTGTTTGCAAGGAATCATTTGACAAAGATTGAATGCAGTGTACCGAATGTGACGGTTGGGCACACGTCGAATGCACAGATCAGGAGAATGTTAATTATTTTACTTGCGAGTTTGTACGAATAAAATTTGAAAAAAGTCTTGTATTGTACCACTTAAATGTCTTTCCATTAACATGGTTAATCATTTAGACCTAAACATCTACTAATTTAATAGTTAAGCGGTACTGGACGACAATTTTTCGTTTCCTAGAAATTACAACTTCTTTTACTTTTGCGATTTATCAATTCTTTTTATTAAATTTCACAAAAATAATTTCCCTCCTCTCATTAAGTTCCATCTATACTACAAACACATTTTTGAATTTCTGATTTTTATCGCCTCTACCCCAAAGTATAACAAAAAAACTTAATGCACCCCCTCGCGATCGGTACTGCCCGACTCTCCCCTATAATAAGCTACGAGTTTTGGACTTCACTTTTCCTAGTTTTGTCCACTAATACGCGTCCCACTGTGCGCCCGTCCGCGAGCTTTCAGGCTTCCAATTCCTCCCAGCGTCCTCCTCCGTCGCAGTCCGAGGCCCCGACTGTTTCGCTCCGCCGCGCGGATGCACTCGCCTCACCCTCTCGCTCGAATTTCCAGCGACCTAGGCGACCGTGTACTCTGCCACGATTATCTGCCACCGTCATCTCTCAGTCCCGCGCGCACTTTTGTCTGCGTATCGCCGCGGCCAGCCTGCACATGCCGCTGTCGCTTTTACTTTTCTATTAATTATACAACTCGGCGCTCTTTAACGACCTGACAGCGAGCGCGGTGTACCCGGCTGCGAGGCAGCACAGAGGATCCATGGGCCCGCGCTATCGCCGACGCAGAATTATTCGCCGGCGACCGTGCGCGCCGGCACCGCGCGTTTTATGAAAATGCAAATTCGAGAGGATTTACGGTGCAGGGAAATCGGCGAGCGGCGCTCCGCCGCGATTTACGCGTTATTGTGCTCCGCTGCGTCCGGTCGGTCCGTTCTAAATCGATTCAGGAGCGAAGCAACAGTGCTACCTACCGTACATCGGTTTTACACCGATTCGGCGATAGCGCGAGGCACGTTATAATTGCCCCGAGGCCGCGAGCGGATCGGCGAGTACCACGAGCCACGCGAGATCGTTCGAACGAAGCACCGCGTTGTCGGCTAATAGCGAGCGTGTCGCGGACTTTTCCGCGAGGCGTAATCGCGTGTCTCGTCCCGCCGAGCGTAACGACAAAATGCACCCCCTCGCGCATCGAAGCCGGTTATTCCGATAAATCGGCCGATTACGCGCGGGATAATAATTAATACAGGTAAGTGAATTATGCCGCATGCCGCGCTCGCATTATTATACCGCCGGGCCGTTTATCGATCCCGCTTAACCGCATACCGAATCAATCGCGGCTTAGCCACGCTCGCGTTACACCGCGTAGATAAACACTCTCCACGCGAATTATTCGTAGCCTCTAACGCGGTGCTAGCACCATGAACAGAGAGAGAGGAGGGGGGGGGGGGGGCGACGAAGGGGTAAGAGGGATGAGAAAGAGGGCATCGGCGGACCGGGCGTCACGCTCGTATTACTTGCACGCACGCAGGCAGCGCGCCGCGCCGCGACTCGCTGACTCCTCACCTTGGTTAGGCGGCTTTCACTGTATTTTGCATAATTCCTGCAGAAAAGTGGCGAGACAGTGCGCATTACAGTGTTTCAAAGACGACGGTCCGGCGTCGACGTAGACGCTTCCTCGCGGACACAGTGGCGCGGTGCATCGGTAATGCATCCCCCGACATCGACGCGCCTTTATCAAGCGAAACCAAATAGCCGGCTATTACGGGGATAGTAAAGACAACGACGTTGCCCCGAAACTTCGCGAAATCACCGGGGACCTGCCTGTTGCATGCGAGCTCCGAGTCGGCGTTTTCCTTCCAGCGATGCGCAGCCACGTACCCCACCCTACCCTGCCCCGGATCGATGATCTCCCATCGGGAAACGGAGCGCGATTTTCAGAGGTCTCCTATTTTGTACGATCGCCGTGGCATCTGGTTAGCGATGCTGGCCACGCCAGATAATCCCCGGACGAACGCGGAAGCCGCCGCTTATTTTACACGCGTTGCGGCGCTAGTTAGGCGCGCGCGCGCGTCGATAGCTCGGCCTTTTTGCTCGGGCGTGTAGGATGAATTCGATGGCTACCGATAAACCCGTTTTATAAATCACCGGAGCACGCCCTCGTGAAAGCCTTGGGAATCGTTATTATCGCGTATTCCTTGTTTGAGCTTCGTTGCCGTGATCGGGCGCGAGGCGCTCGCCCGCTTTCGACGATCCCGCGGCACGGTTGCGCGCTCGTAGGCGCCGCAGGATGGGAATTAGGGGCAAATAAGTAGCGGCTACCTAGGCAGGATGCGTCCCTATAGAGCGGGAGCGTGCAATTCATGAATGACGAAGGGGACGGAGGGAGCTGAGGGGGCCGAACAGGCCGGACAGGCCGAACGGGCCGAGGAGGAGGAAGTCGCGCAGAGGAGGGCTACGGACGCCAGGGCCCGCCGGGCCTGATGCGAGATTAGGTGGTCCTCTCGCCGACGTATCGCAAGATACGTGCCTCCCGATGGAGCCGCGTGTTACACGTGACAGTAATGGCATGTAATCCAGGAACAATATTCCCCCTAAGTCCGGCTTTAAACGGGAAATGTTGCGAGCGGTGTCGCTTATCGCGCGTCGCATCGATCGGGCCAACCTGTTACTTTGTACGGCTGTTATATGGGCGTTCGCGCGCCACCGCGTGCTCTCGTCTTCCGCGGATTAAGCCGGGGACAAGGGCTATCGATTAAACGGAAGTGCCCGTGGATCAAGCGACCGATGTTGAAACGCTGGAAACTAATATGCGAACGTTTCGAAAGGTGGCGGAAGACGCTACCAGACGAGAGAGAAAGAGAGAGAGAGAGAGAGAGAGAGAGAGAACTGGTCCCGAGTGGAGAGCGGAAAGTGGCGCCTATGGAGCATCGAAGCGTCGAAGCATCGACGGACGAGTGCTATACATATAGCCGGGCGAATATCGCGGGTGGGGGCCTAACGGAGATGAAAGAGCCAGGGAGAGTGGAACGGAGAGAGGGAGGCAGGAGAAAGGGAGCGAGAGCGGAAGCCGCGCGCCCCCGGCCGACAAAATGATCAAAAGGCAAATTTCGTACATTATTTTCACTTTAATGCTACCGTATCGCAATTTATGGGAGGGCCGGGATTTATGCGGGCGCGTATACGCACCACAGGGCCTAATCTGAGAGGGCCCACCGGACAGAAATGTTCCCGGCCCGTACGGGGCGAGTAGTCGCGGGCGCGCGGCCGAGCGGGAGCACGCGCGCGCGCCTCGCCGGGCCCCGATCGTAAAGAACTTTGTATTAAAACGTTGTACGTCCCGGACCGTTTATGTCAACAACCTCTGAGTTGTGTGTGGAACGCCTCACGCTGCGATCTTAGGGTCTACGCTCGGTGCAACGCTCGTTCTGGGCCCCGGGGCAACTCGACGGGGATGGTGCTGCCGCATCCTTTTCCTCTACGCCCCACTTACAGATCCGAGCTGATCCAGCCGATCCGACCGATCGTGATCCCTGGCAGATCGCCAGATCGGTAGCTCTACGATCTACGGCCGCGCTCCAGAATAGGATCGATTCAGAACCCGTTACCGCAACCGATAACTTCACTCGTCTTTCCGGGCCCCTCTTTTCCTGGTCTCCTCCTTTTTCATCCGCATCGTTGCTCCGCGCGTCTCGCTACACATGTCGAACGACGGTGCGCGACGAGGCTCGACGTGCTCCTGTCGACGAGTCCGTTAAGTAATTGCGATCTCTGTTCAGAGAGCCGCTTCGGGACGTAAATCGCATCCGGTGGATTATTTGAATTAACGGAGGCGACGCGTTGCCCCGCGCACCGTGTCCAAGAAAACGGGACGGACCTCCGTCGAAGACGCATTAACGCTCGTCCCGATGGACCGCTCTCGAAATCCAATCTCGCGAAGCGAATTTCTCACGTAAACCGGGGGGAACTCGCGGATCGAGCGGCCGCGCCGCCTCGCCGTGACGGAGGTTCGTGGGCTCGATCGACAGAATCGTTACATCCGTCGATAATTAATGGCGACCGTGGCATCCGCGGCGCAACCGTCCGATCGTGGCAGCGCAGGGGCAAACGGGTAGGAAGCAGCGAGTCGGAGGGATAGGTGCAGCCGACAGACGCGATCGTTCGAATAATATGCAAGCTCATAATTAATTTGCCAGCGAGCGTAATTAACAAGTGGTCGGACACCGTGAGTGGGATCGAGCCGCTACCGGATTCTCGTGCTCGGCCCGATATCGCGGCGCGAAATTCGAAAAGAGCCCCGGGGAAAGGTCTCGTCACTTGGGATATTAACCCGGGCTCTCGCCTTTGATCGGGCGATCGGCGTAACGAGGTGGGGACGCGAGAGGCGCGGACGCGCTGAGAAAATCGAGCCGATGAAAAGTTAAAAACCGTCGGGACCCCCGAAGACTTTTAGTCTTCGCCGTTATATTGGCAATCGACGGAGACTGACGGACAGGTATCGAGAGCCTTCCCCGCTGCGCGCTCCTCTCCTCCTTTTTCCTCGCTGAGCCGCAGATGACGTGGAAGAAGCTGAAGAAGATGAAGAAGCAGAAGAAGAAGAAGGAGAAGCGGCCGGGGAAGAGAGTCTTAACCGCGCTCCGTCGGAATATGGTCGCAATTACCGCGGGAGATTAATGAGCCGATGCTCGCGCGATGCGAGAGACTGCTCTACGAACCGTCCTCCTCCTCCTCCTCCTCCTCCTCCTCCTCCTTCTCTTCCTTTCCATCCTCCTCCGCCAACTTCTCATCGTCCCTGTCGAGAAAACGACTAATTCATTCTGCGAGACAGGTCACGTATCTATTCTTCTTGTTCGCGTGCGAGCGAGAAAGCTTATAATTAAACCGAAAGATTTAGTATCGACCGCTTTAATGTCGTTACGAATTCTTTTCCTCCCTTTGCTCCCATCCGGCCGTTTCATGTCTCGCGCAATGATTCAAGCCAGTCGATGAACGATCGCAAACATCGTGTAGATACCGAGCCACGGTTAACCGGATTACATTTCGCCGGCTCCGAAGGATCGCCGAGAGGTTGCACTCGGGAGAAAGCGTTTGCAGCCTCGTTCCCTGGGAATGCCGATCGTTTCGACGATTCCCATCCGAGCTCAACTTCCGACTCGCGAGAGGTCTACCTCGTCCCGACCAGGTCCCGATCCCCGCTTTAATTAACGAAGCCCCGTTCGGTTCCACTCCTTACCGATTCAACGTTACGCAAATACTCGCGGCCGACCCTGGCTCTCGAGTCTAATTTCGTGAACGAAAGCATAAGAAAGTAGGGTAAACACGGGTAAATTCGTGGTAAGGGAGAGTGGGGTAAACACGAGCGCGGGGTAATCGCGAATGCGATGTTTAAACGCACCTCAAAGGATTTTTCAACATTTTGAAAAATGTCGATTTTACAGCTGTTTGAAGGTAAGTGCTAACTTTTTTTTAGTAAATTATAGCTATGGAAGTAGTAAACGGATGGAGATGAGGTTTACGGTGCTTATAGAGAAGACATTGAAGTTTTAAGGAAAAATTATTCCACTTTAAAAAAAAGTTTTGAACGATTTTTGTGCAATTATTTTAAATAAATGCAGTTTTTAACATCGGGCGCGATTTTAAAAATCTGAAAAAACAGAATATAGTTCTCTCCTTCCCCTTGATGGACTAATTTTAAAAAATATGGACATTTTAAAACTGGCCCTGTAAAAATTCCCGAAAGTTGACGCTGCGTTCCCAAAATGGTAAGTATTTGTAAAAAACTGAAGAAGGAAAACTTTTATTGTTTTTTATACACCACATAATACGGTAACACAATTTTTGGTGATCGCAATATTTTCCTTGAAACGAAGGTGACCCTCAGTTTTTTTAAATGGAACGCTATATATTTGATTATCCAATATGAAAGCGATTGTCAAGACAAATTCAACCATATGGTATACTATGACCTTCAAGGCTACATATGGTTAGGAATGAAATAGGTAAATATATCGAACTATCTATTTAGTAGATTGAATTGCATCTTTTTACAGTAATTTTTACAGGACCAATTTTAAAATGTCCATATTTTTAAAAATTAGTCCATCAAGAGGAAGGATAGAACTATATTTTGTTTTTTCAAATTTTTAAAATCATGCCGATGTTAAAAAATGCATTTGTTTAAAATAGTTGCACAAAAATGGTTCAATTTTTTTTTTTAAACTGAAATAATTTTTTCTTAAAACTTGAATGTATTCTCTATAAGCACCGTAAACCTCATCTCCATCCGTTTACTACTTCCATAGCTATAATTTACTGAAAAAAATTAGCACTTACCTTCAAACAGCTGTAAAATCGACATTTTTCAAAATTTTGAACAATCCTTTGAGGTATGTTTAAATATCACTAAAGACTACAACATATTCCAATTTCAGCAACATCCGAAATGTTACTCCGAAAAGTGTCCAATTTCGCGTGGAATGTCCCTATACACAAAATAACAATAATATAAAATAATACTAAATAATGTCAAATAATTTAAAATAATGTAAAGTAATATAAACTAATGTAAACTAATGTAAAATAATATAAAATAATATAAAAAAAGTAGCTGATGGCCATATCACGGGCTAGCGAGAACTATCGCAGAGTTACCAGAGTACTATTACGGAGTAATCAGAGTATGTCATGACAACTTACTTTTGTATATTTTCAATTAAATATACTTAGTAAATTTCTGTTAACCTATTATTCGTTTCTCCGATGTCTGACCTATCACTATACCCTAGGCTCACTTTCAGAATATGTAAATATTAGCAGTTAATAGACTATTTCTAAAACTATCACGGACTTACCCGAGTTTACCCTATACAAAAGTACACGCTACGGGGTAAAAGAATCAGACGCACAATAGCTGTCAGCGCTTAGCGAGTGGCAACGCGCGTGTTCCTCGCCAAGACGTTTCCCTCGCCATGCCAGGTCGTTCTCCCTCCTCCATCCCCTTCTTTCCTTTGACCCCTCTAATTAGCCGTCACGCGGCAGCCCGATATCGCCACGGAGTTAATATCGTGCTAGCTGCACGATCGAGATCCTCCAGCAATATTAATAATCAGTCGTTAGTCACTCCCTTTCATTAGTAAGCGGACCAGGCGAGGCTCGTTTTGGAAGCCGGCCTGCCAACCTGTCTAATTACCACCGATTGTGCTCGCCACCCCGTCAACCCCATCGCTTAGAATTAGCTTCTTAGCCTGACAAATGCGCCGAGAAATCGCTCGACCGCTGCAACTCTGTCTCTCCAGCGTCGCCCCGCGAAAGTTTTCCACGACCGCGTTCGTCGCGAATACGCATGCACGTTGAGAATTCTAATCGGAGGGAACGAGCCGAGGCCTCGAAGAGGCAGATGTTTGCTGAGCTGTGAGCGATCTACCAAGTCACGGGGCACGTAAGCAGCCCTCGAGCCAGCTCCAAAGCTAATCCCTAACCCGAGGGCGCAGCCAGTGTCGCTCGCGTGCACGCACGTGTCCCGAGTCTCTAGCCACGGCGAGAAGCATGCACGCACCTACGCCGAGGCCTGTTATCAGCAGAGGACAGACGCGCAACGGCGTATCGCGCGCGTAACAGGACAGAGTCGTTGAAAAGACCGGGCCGAGCATTATCGTATGTTAAGTAGTTCCTGGTCCCTGTGTCTAGTTGCTGCCGCCGCGAAAACGCGAACACAGCAGCAGCATTAGCAGCGACAGCCAGTCGCCCCGAGGAAGGAGCTGGAGGCAGAGGCGAGAAGAGTTTGGCAATCAGTTACCATCTTCCTTTCCCTGCGTCCTTTTCCTTCGTCATCGGGGGCTCTCCGTCTCTCGCCTCGAAACCTCGCCCGAAAAAAGCTATTAACCGATATCCATCTGAGGTCATTCCTTCGTTCGCGCTTACGTACACCGGCGCGTCGTGAGAGCTGCGAGCCGTTTTGGACGCTATCGCGCTTAGCGGAATGGGCAATGCATCCTGCCAAAGCCCGGGGGCGCCAAATGAATTACAATATTTCATTCTCACGCCCGTGCATGCCCAACGATGCCTCGCGCTGCCACCACGTCGCCGTGGTCTAATTGCATTTAACTCATTATTGGTTCATTGGCGAACTGGCCACGACCGTACGACACACGTACCCGCCGTTACGCTCCGGCCAGTCTCCTTCTTTTTGCGCGTTCCCTCCGTTGCAGTAGCCACTGGTGGCATCTCAGCCCCTCTCTCTCTCTCTCTCTCTCTCTCTCCTTCGTCCCCTTTCGATATATCCGGACGTCTCCTCGCTGTCGAGATTATTACCGGTCCTCGTTTTTTCCCTCGAGCCGGCAGCGACGCCGACGTCCGACGCGTTAATGCAACCACCGATCGGCCAATTCGAAGATGGCCCACGGAGGAATTCCTCGGTCGCGAGTGCACGCACGTCGTATCGCCACCGGAACGAATTCTCGCCGATAAGCGATCGTCCTGAGAACGGCCAGCCGTGGATGCTTCCTCGAAGCGTCCCGAGGGATAAATTGCCGCGCCGATGAGTTATGCGAAGGGGTTCCGCGGTGACGATCGCCTTGCCACGATTTTGGATTCGACGGGGTGTCTGTCGTTCGCCCAAGTAGCTCACAGATCCCCTGTTAACCGCAGCGAACACGGTGCCGTCATTCGCCCGAGCCCCGCAGTCTACACGGATTATTATAATTAGCTTTCTGTCGTGTATCCTTCCCCGTTGCAAAGTTCCCTCGTCGTTTTAGCAGCGCTAACGCTTAACACTCGTTACGGCCAGGTGTACAAGCGCCTGTACCGCAGCCACCGAGCATCGTCACCTTCTCCCACCGCCTTCCCCGCTCTTTTCTCTCCTATCCTCCCTCCTCTATTCACACGGCCATTCCCCCCGAGGCATACGCCACTCTCTAATTGATATAATCCACCGCGGCGGGGCTTTGTTACGCGGGAACCGCGGATTACACGGCTCCGCGCAATTAGTCGACCAATTTCCGTAAGGGATGTTAATACACCGCTGGTGTACATTAAAGCTTCCCCGCTTTCTTTTTCTCCTCTCCGAGGCTCCGGCTCCCCCGTTCCCTTAACCCCGGCAATTTGCCTGCGCGTGGAGCGTCGCCCTTCCCCGCTCGCCGCGAGTAATCCCTCGCGATATCTTAATCCGCGACTCGCGAGCGTTTACTTTTAACTCGCGTAGGCTCGTTAGGAGCGCGCGGCTCGTGCTGCGAACGGCCGCGAGCAACGAAATTAATTTCCCGCTTTCTCTCGCGTCCGACTCGTTACTGTAACTGCTCGGCGGTGCCGGGCCACCGTCAAGCTCGATTAACCGGCCGATTTAAAAGGGACAGCGGGGCCCGATTGTCGCTGATTCCGTTTGAGGCGCGGCTGGCGACGCTGCGCCGCGCGCCGGGGCAATGCCTCGTGCAGGGAAAACGTCGAAGGGAGCGCGGGAAGGAAGAAGGTAGAAGGCGTGCACGCGATTTCTCTTCCCGATGGAACGTAGCGGCTGTAAAGCTGTCGACGCCGGGCAACTCCGCGAGCCGGGCGGGGGGGGGGGGGGGGGGGGGGAAGGGGAGGAGATGCGATTCGCGTTATTTGATCCTCCTGCCGATCTGTTGCTCGCAATCAGCCTTGAATCCTGTCCCGCCATCGACACACTGGCGTCCTTCTGCCACGCGTGATTCTCGTCCCCGGTGTCCCGTTAGCCGACGTTCACGCGAATCCACGTTACCGGACGACGTACATACCTACTACCGATCCGAGATACCGATCGGATGGCTTGCTCCGGTCCCACCGAGCTTGAGAACTCCGCCGATCGGAATCGAAGAATGCGGCGGTCCAGCGAACCGAGGAACGATACGGAAAGTAAAGGTACGCGCGCGCGTTAAGCCGCGTATTCACCTGAGCATTCGCCCCGAATCAGCATCGCACGAGCGCCGATTTGCTCGCAACAGTCTCCATGACTGTCGATCCGAACGAGAACAAAAATCATGAATTAAAATATTGCAGCAGCTAGTGCTAGTTTTATTGTGTTGCAGGGTGACATGTGGAGTGAATGAACACTTATGTTGCATGGCCAGTGAGTAGTTGACGAAAGCAACAACACTAACGATAAAACATACCTTGAACTTCAGGAAGAACTTAAAAAGGATTTTGTTGAATAATTAAGTATTGTGTAAATTTTAATGTGGAAAAAGCGTGAGAGGTGTTAATTTTTTATATGATATGAGCAGCATTCATTTAAGGATGTATCGGACGTACAATATTAGACAAAAGTATATGAAATTTGAAATACCTGAATATCTACGTCTTACGCACAGTAAATCTAGATGTAAGGAACCCGAACGACAGCTGGAGTCTTATTTTTACTCCTAGGAATGTATTTTTCACTTTACAAATACTTTCTCAAGTACTATTTGCTAAACTTTTAGCAGTGAAAATGCCCAGAATTCGCCATTTTCTCAAGTTATAATTTATTTCTTTAAAACGGTGTAGTGAAAACAATTGAAACTCGGCAGATATTTTCATCTACCCATATACTACATGTAAAAAAAAATTGGGAAAATTGGTACCATTTCTTCAATATTTTTTCAGGTGTTTTATCTGTCACGATCGCCACTTTCCATAAGAGTACGTGTCAAATCAGTGTAAATTAAAATCATTATAACTCAGCAACCCTTTAGTGTATTCGTTTAAGATTTTTGGAGCACATCAAGAAGATTATAAAGAACAATCTCACAAATTTTCAAAATACATCCTTAACGGAGGGGTGTTCATTCATTGGACAAATCAGCCTATACATTCCTCCAAAAAAGAATAAAAATATGGAATCAGGAACCCCCATGCTAAAAAGGTCTGCGCACACTTGTCAATTCCGTGTCGGTTCCAACGTACCAGTGATAAGAAGAAGAGACCCTCCACGCCTCTTCTTCTTATCATTGGCACGCAAATCGGCGCTCGTGCGATGCTCGTTCGGGGCGAATGCTCAGGTGAATACGCGGCTTTAATAACAGACAGCGAGCAAGGCATCCGCGATATCCAGCGAACATTCGGATCAAACGAGACCAAGAGGAAAGGAGCCCGACTAATACGTATCGCATCGCGAGCACAGAATAGACGCCATAAACGTAAATACCGCTCTACCGGCTCGCAACAACGAGCGGGAGGTCGTTAAAGGATAGCCGGGAGGTAATCGGTCCTCGCCGGAAGGACAATAAGATCCGGCGCACCACGAATCTCGCTGTTCGTCTAAGCCCCGATCCGAGCCGAAATTACACCGAAATTTCGCTTGACGAGCTTTTTCGGGCGCGTTTAACGACGCTCCGGCCCGGCCCGCAGCCTTTCACAGGCTTTCTCGGAAACTTGGCCGACGTGCAAATAGAAATTTCTGGCCGTTCCGCGAATTCCGAAGCAGCTCGCCGAGCGGAATTCGTACGCGAATAACGATGCACGTAGCTACGCACGCGGCTGGTAATCAGCGGTCGCGGAACTCGATCGGGCTCCGCGGATAATCGACCGTAACCCCCGCAATCGGTGGCCTGGCAAAACGAGCAGCGCGCGCTCGACATTCGCCAGCGTCGATAGGCAATATTCGTTTTCCGGTTTACAATAATTACACCGCCGCTGGCCGCGATATCGAGCGCCTCGTATTTTATTGCTCCCCCATCGACTCTATCGCTCCCATTTTTTCGGCTCTCCTATCTAAGTCCACCTTCTCCGTTGCACCGCCGCGCTCCCCGCCCTTGGGTAATTATCGCCATTCCTCCGTTTCTTTCCCCCCGTCCTGATCATTCCATCCCTGCCCCCGATTCTCTCTCCCCCGCTGCCGGGATCTCGCGTACCGATCAGAGCTCTCAGGCTGTACCGTTAGTCCCGCGGCGTTGGAGAACGTCTGGCACGTATGGCTACGTGCGTGCGTGCATCGCGCCGATCTGCCGCGAGTACAACGCCGCGACAACCGAATCGATTGGCTCGCTCGCCGCCGATGATCGCCAGGCCACCGAATAAGAGCGAAGCGATACGCACTCGAGAATCAGAGATGGCCCCGGTAACTATTCAGTGGCGTGTGCGCGAACTTCAGGCATCCGTTCCTTTTTGCAGCGACTTGAAGTTGATAAAGAAATACGGGTCGACGGTCCCGGGCCGCGGCGGTCGGAGAATGATGAGTGGCAAAGCGAGAAGAGCGACTCCGAAAAACCGCTCCTTTGTCGGTGTTGTCCTTTAAATCCGTTTAAAGGGACCACCGACGGGCCTGGCTGATTAATAGTCCTCTCCCGGCCGGTGGGGCCCGGTCTCGATGACGAATCGAGAATGGTGCGGGGACAGCCGGCAAATATGTCGGGTTCACACTTGCCGGCAACCTTCCGGATTATGATCGTCGCAGATGCATTCCTCGTTCTAGCTCGCCGCCAGGGACTCGCCCGCCGGTGTTTACCACGCGGCGTTACCTTTTAACACCTCGGCGAGCGCGCCGACGGACCCGCTGCGATACACACACGTGGAGGTGGTGCGTTCATCAATCGCCGCGTACGCGGAGAAGCTCGGAGCCGAGGTCACCGCGCGACCTCCATTCACGTATCCCCGTGGAGTAGAGGCTACCCTCGCGTGCGATCGTGGTCGGGGAGGACGACGAAGCGGCGGATGGCGGCGGGAAGCGAGCTGTCTAAATCGGTCATCTCGGAAACAGTGCGCGGCACAGCAGCGTTCGCGGTTGTGCACGCGAGCGAGCGCGAGATGAGCTCGAGGCGAGGTAGCGAGAGATGCCACCACAGAGTAATTTTACAGCAAATAGGTTTACACAGCGCTAGGCTGAAGGTGGAGGTACGAGGAGGCGAGATACAGCTGTGGTCCGCCGCGGGGTGAATGCACCGAGGCACGTATACAGCCGGGCAACTGCTGCCGCAGCTATTATTCTCAATTACCATCGGCTATCAGGCATGTCGCGACCGCTCCGCGACATGCACTTTCGCGAATCTCGCGTGAACCCCGACCACCCTTTCCCTCGTCACCGAGCCAGCTCCGTTCCCTTAGACGCGACGTTTCCGAGGCGTAGAAAAAAGCAATCGAGGCTCGAGGACGCAGAAACGGTCGCCGGTACAAATGACAAGATACTAATATCGCGGAGGGTCTATAATAACGCTCACTATTCTCGGAATGCGTCCGGCTACCCGAAAAGAGGACTAAGCGCACCGTGGACGGACTACTCTATGGAACGGGAGGCCGGGGGAGCCGGCCCTGTAATTTCAAGCCCGTAATGGGCCCCAGTCTCACAATTAGACCTTCCTGCATCCTCCGCGTCTTTCTCTCTTTCCACAACGGTCCCCTTGTCCGTCGCAGGAGGCATTTTTCTTCCATGTCGGAGGAGTTCCGTCGAATCCCTCGCATCGGGCCCACAAAAGTAATAAAACTCCCCCCGCCGTCCTCCCCGCCGCGGCACGCCGCCCGCGGTACAGAGGAAGTTTCTTTGCGCGACACCGCGAGGGGACCTATCGCGCGACCGCCTATTCACCGGCTTCGTCCTTGTCCCAGGCGGGGTATTCGTCCTAGAAGAGGATGACGCTGCATGACTCTTCGCTTCGCTCCCAGTCCCCCAGCCTTCCCCCTCTACCCTCAAGGACCCTTCCAGCATAATTACATAGTGGCTTAGCCGTGCCGCGGCGAAGAACGGGCCGCTTTCATCGAGCCAAGTAATGACTAATCGGGACAGTGGTAACGGCGGACCTTTCGATACCATTAGGTTGGATTAGAAACCCACTTACCCCGCGCGGCACTAAGGTAAATGTCCCCATTTCTGCTCATGTCACCATTTCTGCTCATTTTGTATTTTTCTTATTATTACAAGCGTTACGTTTGTACTATATTGTTGCAACAAAATAATTCTAAATTATTTGAACATTTACGCGAGTGTTGCACGAGGTTGGGGCTAATCAAAGTACAGTATAAGCAACGAAAAAGTTTTAAAACGGGAGACTCATGATTTTTTGATCGTGTTCTAGCTGGTTGTGCTAAGGAAAAATTCTTATTTAATAACAAAAACAGATACCGTATTGTGCTCTGGATTTAGATTCTTTATTATTTTTATTTTTTTTTAAATAGAAAACAGGTGGGCAGGTTTAGGGTCAAGTGAATCACCGTCATGTCCGCATTTCTATTCACCAAAATTTTAGTAATATAACCTCACAATTGGATGTATGCTGTAACCTCTATTTCTAGTCGAAGGCATTTTATTTTTTGTTTATCATTATATTATGCTTTTCCGTTGTGTTATAAAACCTCTCCATAAAAGATGTAACTTATTTTAACCTGAAAAGGCAACATATAATATTATGTGAGCAGAAATTGGTACAAATAGTGAATAGAAATACGTACATCGCTATTTTTCGTGAGCCGAAATACGAACATCTAAAGCATTGTATTTAATTACAAATTACTAATAATTAAACATCTTCAAATATCTTTCTTAAATAACTTTTGAATTGGTTGATTTATTATTAAAGAATTACTCGATTACTCTGCAAATTTTGACCACAAACAAATTTTTTACACCTTCTTTATGACGAGTAACCTCTTAAATGAGCAGAAATTGGTGCAAATGGTGAGTAGAAATACGTACATCGCTATTTTTCGTGAGCCGAAATACGAACATCTAAAGCATTGTATTTAATTACAAATTACTAATAATTAAACATCTTCAAATATCTTTCTTAAATAACTTTTGAATTGGTTGATTTATTATTAAAGAATTACTCGATTACTCTGCAAATTTTGATCACAAACAAATTTTTTACACCTTCTTTATGACGAGTAACCTCTTAAATGAGCAGAAATTGGTGCAAATGGTGAGTAAAAATACGTACATCGCTATTTTTCGTGAGCCGAAATACGGACACCTAAAGCATTGTATGTAATTACAAATTACTAATAGTTAAACATCTTGAAATATCTTTCTTAAATAGCTTTTGAACTGGTTGATTTATTATTAAAGAATTACTCGATTACTCTGCAAATTTTGACCACAAACAAATTTTTTACACCTTCTTTATGACGAGTAACCTCTTAAATGAGCAGAAATTGGTGCAAATGGTGAGTAAAAATACGTACATCGCTATTTTTCGTGAGCCGAAATACGGACATCTAAAGCATTGTATGTAATTACAAATTACTAATAGTTAAACATCTTGAAATATCTTTTCTTAAATAACTTTTGAATTGGTTGATTTATTATTAAAGAATTACTCGATTACTCTGCAAATTTTGACCACAAACAAATTTTTTACACCTTCTTTATGACGAGTAACCTCTTAAATGAGCAGAAATTGGGACATTCATCTTACACCAACGTTAATCGAGCGCAAAGGTAGGTACACACGTACGCTCGTTACATTTACATCCCACGAAGTACGAAGCACAAAGGCGCGAAGCCCTGGTTTCCAGTAACAGAGATCCAGCTCCGCCTAACCTCCACCTTCGGGGAAGCATCCCGTGTCATTAGAGCCGTAATCATAGAAATTATCATCCTCCTTCCGTCCCTGGAACGGTCGACCTTTCTAGGCCTACCTTTCGCTGTCGCAGCGTGACGTAACACCGCGCCTTTCCAGAAGACTATTACCGCTAATTCGAGTTTCCCTCGTTAACGAGCTCCTCTCTCGAAGATGTGGAACGCGGGGGATCGTGCCTGGGCGCAGGTATACATCCATCCATCGTCAGACGTCGAGAGTCCCTTGGTATCGGCTGGCACACATATCGATTATATCGGGACTCGCGATACGCTTTTTGCCGCGGAACGGTGGGGAGCGCGGGCTCGCGTGTAAATCGAGAGTCGAGGAGCGCGATATTAGAAGGGGGTAAGGCCTTGAGATGAGCGGGGTGTGCCGTGGCCGGTAACACCGCGTCCGAGTTCGGGCTGCGAGATTCGCAAGACGGTGGACGGAAGAAAGAGAAACAGGGCGAAAGAGGTCTCGAGGTCGTTTCTGGGCGTGGTAGCATCCACCTTTACTACATCTCCGGCGTACGTATAGCTCCGCGGCCGAGAGGCCCTCTCCTCTCTATAACCGTCTTTTCCCTCGCATCCTCCGCCGCGGCGAGCCATGGCTCGTAGAGGGTTTCGGTTCTTCGGGCCATTTATTTTTTCCGAGCCAGCCTCCAGGGCTGTCCAAACGACGGGCCTGACGGCCGTGGAAGGAAGGGGCCTGGCCTATTGTTTTAGCCGGGTACGCTTAAATTGAAGCCCCGAGCGATCCGCGAGCAGGCCCCCGCCGCGAAGAAAAAACCGACGTGTCCACGTGCTTTAACTTGTAGGCGGTTGTTACGTGCCCGTCTTCGTGGCTCAGCTTTTTACGAGGATGCCTCGCGCGAGATGCATGCCTACCAGGGGAACCGCGAGATCGTTGCAGCCCCTAGAATTCGCTGGAACAGGAAGGATCGAGCGGCAGGCCGAGTAAGTTGCGTCTGAACCGGCGAGGAGGATCACGGGGGGTTACGGGGTTACGAAATGCAATCCTCCCCGTTCCCTCTACCCCGGGGTCCCGTCCTCCCCGCCCTTTCGGAGTTCCGTGCCGGCGCGAGGATCGAAGAATGGTGCGGGCAAAAAATTGCGAGTACCATCGGGCCCATCTTGCCTCTCTTCGTTGGCGTCGGGGAACGTTGAACGGAGATAGCACGCACCTGGACGAACCGTCGGGATCGGCGCGGCGTGGCCGGCGCGCTCGAGGTGAACCGGAGGAGGAACAGAAGTGTATCGACAGAGACAGAGCCGAGGGGAAGAAGAGGGACGGAGAGCGTGCTGCCTCTGAGCAGCAAACAAAAACTCTAATCGAACTTTCCGAAGCTCTCCGCCGGTCTTGTTGGACCTTTTATCGCTCCGGCCTTAGGGTACCGTCCGAACGCTTATTTATACATACACAGGCCCGCGAGCGAGTGTGCGTTTCGCCTCTCGGTTATTAAAGAATGGGCGTCCCCGGCAACAATATTTATTTATTATTTTCCGCGACCCCTCCGCCCATAAGGGATCTCGCCCCCTGTCCTCTTCCCTCCTCGGCGTTGCGCGCGGTGCGCGCGCTCGAAAGAAGTCATCGCCGCTCCGCGCGCGGCCGCGTGGTAGGTGCACGTACAAATCCACCGCGATCCACGCTTCCTCGCGTCCCTCCCGTCTTTTTCTCGGCAAACCAATCGATCGCCGGCGCGTCCGTGGCTACTTCTAAGTCAAACATCTGTTCCTGGTAAACGCGGACAGGCGTAATGCTGTCCACGTTACAGCGCCCGATGCCTTTAAACGCCGCCAACCACCTCGGTCGATAAGTGGCCAGCGATTTAACGAGTCTCGCCGGTCATTCGCCTCCGCAATACCCGATCATTTCACTCGGGGCCTTATTAGTTGATAATGACACGTGCATTTGCACCCCGAACTGGGCAGGTGTTCTCGTTAAACGTTTCGTACGAAACGCTGCCGCGGCTGTTAGGCCTCTCGGGCCTTTTCAGGCACGGACGCTTTAACGAAACTTTCCTCCCCGTCTAATTGCCTCCGCGGCTCTATTCCGCCCGGTGGCCCCGCTTTTGTCTCTCGCGGAAGCCTCTCTCCTTCTCCGCGGGTTCCTGGAGGAACATCGGCTCGCAGCGCGGCCGGCGCCGATGTTCCCTCGGTTAAATTATTAATTATGTATGCCTGACGGTGTACCCTGACGCGCACGCACTTTCCTGCATATAGATAGGCCCCGCTTCTGCCCCCGTCCACCTTCGCCCGTCCGCCTTTATCGCGGCGTGGAATTGCGCTATAGGTCTGCCGCGGACGTAGCGCTGAGCCACGGGGGGTGGCTGTCTTCCTTCGCATTTCTCGGCAGCCCGCGCCCTCCGTTCTTCCCGTCGTTACGCTCCTCTTGGAAGCCATCGAAAATTGGACGGTCACTGGCGTCCGAGAGCTTCTCGGTATCCCCGGCGACAATTAGACCTTTCCGCGAAGGAAGAGGGACGAGCTTCGCGAATCGAGTGTACCTACCCGGCTCGGGAAATCCCGGTGCACAGTAGGCGCGGGTAGTAGCGGCGTAAATCGAGCAAGATGCGAGAAGAAGCGCCCGGCGCAAGGAACAGTGCGTGGCATACGCGGCAAGATATGTAAATGGACAGCGCAATTTGTCGTCGGTGCGCGGTTGGCCGTTAGAGCACGTCTCTCGGCCACGCACTGGTAGAATGTGCTTCCTCGAGGGTATTTAGTGCTTATACCTGGCTTGCCAACATCCACCGGCCTCCGCAATGACAGAAATTGTATGCTAATTAGGGGTAAGAGTGGCGCGCCGAGCCGAAGTGGCTAGGCACGGTGCCCTTAGACCGCTCTCGTGCTCCTCGTCCTTCCTCTTCTTCGTCCCAGTCCCCGCGGCCGTCTTCGTCGTCGTCGTTGTCTTTGGCGTCGTCTTCGGCGTCGACTTTCCTTACACGAGCTCGCATTATATTTATCGTCTCGAACGGGCCCCGCAGCCGCGCTCGTACTCTCCGGCCTGCGCTCTACCTACCTCGACGATCCCAGCCGCTCGCGGAGGCCTATCCGCAAGAACTGGTACCGCGAGATCCGCGGAAAAATCCGGGACCGTTTAACGTATAAATTGCCTCGTACTTGCGAGCGAGCGCGGAGTTTCCGTCGCGGCGATCAAGATCCGTTCGACGCGCGGATCGACGCCGCGTTTCGAGGGGAAACCGTTGTCGGCGCGCGAGCCGCGCGCAGCCGCGGAATACCGATCTGACTTGGCGGTATTCGCGTAATGACTCGTCGAAGCTCGTGCCCCGTCCGCGAGCGAGAGGAGAGACCTCGGACGCCCAAGTGGCGGATGATGAACGACGAGAACGAGACGGGAAGCGCCGTCGAAGAGAGACCGACCACGTTGATTGGTTACAAGCAGAGGCTCTCACCAACAGCTGCCACCTAGACTAATATCGCCTGCTAACGGCAAGGTGTACGTACCGAGAGGCGGTTTAGAGGCTCTATCTAGTCGTGCATCGGGTATCCCCGACCAAAGCTTCTCCATCGGAGGTCCGCTGCGAGTCGGGGCGACGCGTTCGCGAGTGCGTCGCCCAGTCGACGAGCGGCCGCGCGGTTTTCTCCGGGAAACGCGTTACAACGGCGCGCCGCGCCGTCGAGTCTTCCTCCGTTCGCCAGACGCTTTCCCGATAATATCTCCGGGGCTCCGGTAACAAATACACGCTCGTCTCGGCGCGCTAATCGGCAACAGGCAGCCCGTTGCATTTCTCGAGATCGAGTTCCGGACGGAGGAAAGCGATCGTTACGGCGCGCTGGGTCGTCGAATAAATTAGCATGACTAGCTAGGACGGTGGGTAATCCGCGACACGAGGGGCGCTAGCCACGTCACGAAAAGAGGAGCAGCGGGGCGACGGGCGACGGTGATGAAGCAGAAGGCGAGGAGGGAGGAGAAGATGGACCGCCGGCGCGCTGACCTTCTGCTTGACCCGAGACGCCTCCGCAACGACGACCCTAACCATCGTCGTGGTGGTTACGGTCGCGATCGCAGCCCGAGGAGCCGCTCCCGGATTTATTTAATTAGTCCTCGAGGTACTACCGTGCCTCGTCAACGTGTCCGTCCAACTCTGATTCTCCTCCTCCTCCCGCTTCCAATCTCTTTTTCTGCCTCCCTTCCGTCCCCACCTTCCTGTCCGCAGTTTCCTCGCCTTCCCTTCCCGTTCGCTCTCCTACAACGTCCTTACGTCCGCGACTCCAGTTCTCCCTCCCCCACCCACTCGATGCGCCAACACGACCGCCCCTACGTGCCCACCGAGCCCGGGTTGCACGTACCGCAGGCATTCGTACGCGAGTGCGAGCGTGCTGGTATACCGATGCTAATTAAACGAAACACAGACCCTAGATATTTATCCCACGCTTGGCGACGTCCTGCTGCCCTCCGCGGGCTACCGCCAGCCTTTCTCCGACTCCCCAGTCACGAGGCAGATGAATACGTCTATAAATGGTGACCCAGTGAGTGGCGGACAAAAGACACCCGAGATTCGTTTTCCTCCCTCGATTACACCGCTCCCCCTTTGGCCCCTCTCGCGGCTCCGAGCACTTTCGTTTACGCGGACCGATCTGGAAACTCACTGTGCCAGCGTTAAAATTACAGAACGCTGCGCAGCCCGACTCTATTGTATCCCCGCCCCGGGGAGACTACGTTTCGCCCGGCCGGCACTATCTCCCTTAGCTCTTCTCCCGTTTCTTCGTTTTCTCTCTTTGCCCCGGCGAGTACGACTAATGCTAACTATGTTAAGGGCCGGACGAGAATGTTCCTCGTTACCCGGCCGCCCCTCCCCCTGCTCGTAATCGGGATATAAATCTCGATTACCGGGGAGCAACGGAGCGCCAGCTCCTCCGCCTCGCATATTTCGGCCAGGAACAAAGTTTTCTACCGCATAATGCGCCACGCTGGAACGTTTATTTACTGCGTCGGCCGACTTTCGACGCTAATATCCCACGGTGTCGGAGGCTACCCCGCGCCTACGCCAATATAATGGGCCTCGGGGCACCGAGGCGAGTCCCTCCGGCAACCCGCCCCGCTTACAAGTGTTTTCGCGCTTCGGGGGATTCGCCCCCGAAAGGAGCTGTGCGACCTTCATTGCCGCCAGTTAATCCACCCGTGGAAATTCCCTCCAAGGCTGCTGCAATGGAGCAGCACTCTTAAGGGGGTAGTGGAATATTTCGGCTTCAAAAAATTGATTATTTCTTTTACTGATTCAGAAAGTCTTATCCTTTATGAACATTTTAATCAAAATGAAGCAGAATAAATTCAAATAATTGTAGAAGTTATAGCAGCGAACGTAAATGAGTGCACCGGCGAGTAACGAGGCATTTTTAAACTTGTAGATTTTTTTTTATGTCGATCTTTTTTTATTATTTATTAATTATCGTGGAATCGTGTTAACCTCTTCGACGATGTGGGCGTCAGGTGTTGCACATGTCACAGTTATCTGATTGCGAAGAGAAGAAAATTTTCTTAAAGTTAAATAATTTACGCTGGGACTGGACCTAAACTTTTAATTTTAGTTTTTATTTATAATACTTTTTTCGTCGATATAAAGAATAATATGAAAAATTTGTCTAAGGAAAGAAGTTACTTTTTCTTTCAAACGCTATAACTCTTTCAATTTTTCATTTGTTTTTTCTTTAAACTGGACCAATCCCAGCGTGAACTATCTAACTTTAAGAAACTTCTATTTTTTTTGTAATCAGATGACTGTGATAGGTGCTACACGTCACATCAACAGGAGTTACATCATCGAAAAGGTAGAAAGAAGAAAATTTTCTTAATGTGAAAAAATTTACGCTGGGACTGGACCTAAACTTTTAATTTTAGTTTTTATTTATAATACTTTTTTCGTCGATATAAAGAATAATATGAAAAATTTGTCTAAGGAAAGGAGTTACTTTTTCTTTCAAACGCTATAACTCTTTCAATTTTTCATTTGTTTTTTCTTTAAACTGGACCAATCCCAGCGTGAACTATCTAACTTTAAGAAACATCTATTTTTTTTTGTAATCAGATGACTGTGATAGGTGCCACACGTCACATCAAGAGGAGTTACATCATCGAAAAGGTAGAAAGAAGAAAATTTTCTTAATGTGAAAAAATTTACGCTGGAACTGGACCTAAACTTTTAATTTTATTTTTTAGTTATAATACTTTTTTCGTCGATATAAAGAATAATATGAAAAATTTATCTGAGGAAAAAACTTACTTTTTCTTTTAAACGCTATAACTCTTTCAATTTT
The DNA here is from genome assembly GCA_944738655.2 of Andrena hattorfiana. Taxonomy (NCBI): domain Eukaryota; kingdom Metazoa; phylum Arthropoda; class Insecta; order Hymenoptera; family Andrenidae; genus Andrena; species Andrena hattorfiana. Next base: position 3,474,735 of record OX122894.2, read on the forward strand.
TCATTTTTTTTTCTTTAAACTGGACCAATCCCAGCGTGAACTATCTAACTTTAAGAAACTACTATTTTTTTTGCAATCAGATGACTCTGATAGGCACTACACGTCCCACCAACAGGAGTTACATCATCGAAGAGAGGAGTTACATCATCATCGTGGACAAAATTGCAAAATAATTAATAAATAATAAGCAGGATCGACATAAAAAAAATATTTTCTGCGAGTTTAAAGATGCCTCCCTATATCCCAAAAGAGTTTAATCCAATACGACCAACAGTTTTTTCCAAAAAAAATCTTAAATATCAGTTACTTTTGGGGCTGTTAGACGAGAATCTCCCCTTAATCAGTGCCGAACATTTCGCAGCGCGTTGACCGGCGCGCGTCAGTATACTTCACCCCGTCCTCTGTACCCTGGCTCAACGCCTGCCGTGTCCGTAAACCTTTCCACCGTGCTCGATCGATGTATTGTATTACCATTACCATTTTAACCGATGCTAATGCAACGCGTTGGTAGCCGATGCTAATGTTTTCCGGTGCGCGCTCTGTTCCACGAGCGGGGCGAGTTCGTGGCCCGAGGAACGATGTTGCATTCATCAAGCCAGATGATTTGAAAAATCTCAAGGACCCTCCTTTCTTTGGGTCTTTAGCACTGTGACGTCCATGATTTATAGAGTAATATTCACCGGCGTATTGGCCGGCGAAAAAAGGCGCGTAACGTTAATCTGAATAATGAGCCTCCGGCATCAAGCGTCGACCGCCACCTTTTCATTGCTATCGATAAATAATGTCCAACCCCCTCCATCACCTCCCCCTCGCCCTTTCCTCTATACACCGACTCTTTCTCGCTCCCCCTTGCCCTTTCTGCACCCCCTCCGTCTTCGAGCCATTTTCCCCTCGCCGTTTATGTACACCGATTCCCTCCCATTCGTTCTGCGCGCAAAATACGTTCGACGCGATCCGATTTCCCTCGCGATTCTCTCTCGGTCTACCCACTGCCTCCGCGGTGGAACGGCTCGGCGTCACGTGACACGATTAAACACCTTTCGAAATCAAAACTGACCGTTCGAATTTCGAAATACGATACATAACGATCGTGCCCGTTCGAGCGGCCCGCTCGCTTTTTCTCGCACTTTACGATCTGACCGACACGCAGATTCGATTTAAACAATCCGCAGGAATTGTTTAACATTTGCATAATGTATTCGGGCGGAGATCGAAACCAGTCGGCGGCAATCAAAATGGCAATCGAAAATGCGGATGACAGGGAATCGGGGGGTTCGAATTTCGGTGGACGCCGATTCTTGCGTCAGCGGGCTATCTGCATACATACGAGCCGGCTAATAGGTACAAGCGTTCTCGAAAAGAACGAAGGACATTCTTGATAAATGGAAACGTTGAGAGATTCCGAGGTAAAAATAGGCGTGACAGTGGTCGTTGATTAAATCCGATCGAGATCGGGACTGAATGGAAAGGCGTCGTTCTGGTAGGCCCATGTGTCTATCCGAATGCAGATCTGGATCGATAAAGAGTTCAATTTCGAATCGCGTGTAACCGCGACGAGTATCGAGGCCTCTTCGCACGAACGAGGGTGCGGTGTTCCAAACGTACCTGCGGCAATCGACTATCGGCAATGTGGCGGAATAAGCGGAAGGTTCATAGGGCCACTACACCTAAATGGGAATTGGATTCGCGAGCTCTCGATAGAGCGATAAAGCCGAGGCGGACTCGGAACGTAACGTGGAATGGAGTTATACTCCGGCGACGGCAATTCCACCCCTCCGGGTGGAACGGAAAGGGAGGCGAGGCGAATGCACGACAGAGGGGCCCTCGCGTTGATATCTATTTTCCCAGTAATGTCTACGACGAGCGGGTCCAGAGAGAAAGAGAGAGAGAGAGAGAGAGAGAGAGAGAGAGAGAGAGAGACTGAGCTTGGGGAAAGAACGAAAGAAAGGAAAAGGGCGCAGAAGCAGAAGACAAAGAGCGAAGACGTGGCGAAGGATGTTGGAAAGGGCAAGGATGCGCGGGCCTGCGGATTGTGCTCCTGATGCCGCCACCTCGCCTCCTTTCCTTCCCTCTCTTTCTCGATGGCAGCAGAGGTAGCTGCCGCTGCCGCGGCAGCAGGCTGCAAGGAGGGAGGGGCGCATTGTGTGTTTCCGAGAACGGTGCGCTTATCGGTGGATCTGTCGCGGTAATGAGGTATCAGCCACCAGCAAATAAACGAATAAACGTAAAGAGGATGAGGTGATGGTGGCGGCGGTGGTGGTGGAGTCGAAGGTGGCAGTTGAAGCGGCGGCGGTGGCGGGAGAGACAAAGAGCAAGAGAAAGAGAGAAAGGGGGAGGAAGATGCAGGCGGAGGTTGGAGGGAGGCGGAGTGTCTCTTTGGCTAAACACAGGGAGAGGAACCAGGCAGCCGAGCAGCCCAGCAGCTCTGGCCCTGCCGATACAATGCTTCGATTAAACATTCGCTGCCTAAATAATCAGCCGCGCTTCGACCCGACGAAAGAGAAAGAAAGAGAGGAAGAAAAGGGGACAGAGGAGAAGACGAGCCCTCTGCCGAGGCTCTCCTTTCCGCCGGCGTCCCCGGAGCGAGGAAGAAAGAGAGGGCGATTCCGGTTCCGACCGAGTGGGAATGGAACGCGATCCTCGCCGTTCCTCGTTTTCGATCCTCGATCCTCGGATCCGCGCCAGATCCCTCTCCCGCCAGCTCCTCCCTTCGAACGTTCCTCTTCGTCTTTGCCTTACACTTCGTCGGCTCCCCTCCTCCGCCCTTCTTCACCTCCTCCATCTGCCTCGCCTCCTCCTCCCGTTCGCCTCCTCGGCTGTACCTTCGCTCGCGTCCTCCCTCGCCACCCTTACCGTAAGTGTATATACGTATTATGCAAAGCGGGTAACCGTAGGTGGCCTAGGGAGCCGGACGCGCGCCGTGTAATTAATACCGATGCTCTCGTTCTCTCTCTCTCTCTCTCTCTCTCTCTCTCTCTCTTTCCCGCCCGCCCGGCCGTATCTCATTCCTCCTCCTGCTCATTTCTACCGGTCCCTTCGCTTTATTGTTCGAGCGTCTCGAGGCCCGGCTACGTCCCTCGCCGCTCCGATCGCGAAAGTGTAACGCGAGGGTCACTCGGCTCTGCCCCGCCGATCGCTGATTATCCCCCGGTATCCGCCGATCGCCGACGATCCGAGATAAAAGAACAACGGTAAAGGGAAACTACGCGACGCTGAGAGATGGCTGTTTAGCATTCGCGAGGCAAAAGCCGTTTAACTTCCCTCGACGTTTACATTTCGCTGGAGGGACGCTCCACGGATCATCGGCCGGGAGGTGTCCCCGACCGTTCCAGGAATAGATGTTTGTCTAGGGCAGCGGCGCGAAAACCCCGCAGCCCGAGCTCTCTGGATGCGGCGCGAGTCGCCGGGACGCCGAGGGTCCTCGGGGATTGAGTTATCTGTAGGTGAAAATCAAGCGGTAGCGCGTGCCTCCAGTAAATAATCCGTCGCTGGAGACCGACGACGGTAGCCCTCCTGGCGAGGTTCGAACGGGACTCCGGGGACAGGCTGGAATTTTCAATGAACTGCGACCATCGACACCCACGCCCCGATGTTCCCTGCGTGGACATTGCCATTAGCGACACGCACCTCCGCAGCTTCCGGATGCGGCATTCGCGATAGTCTTCAGAGGAGCGAAGCTTGTGCCTCGTTTAGAGAAAACCACGATTTTCTTTTGAAGACGAGTGAGCCGTGACGAGAGAGAAGGAATCTCTGTCGCCCTCTCCGCGGAGCACAAGTCTCTGCAAGGATTTCACGATGACACTGGCTAGCCGCTATCGTCAGCCTGAATCGCGCGAGATGTAGAGTAAAGGTAGGTAAAAGTTCGCAGCGGGTAAGAGTTCGCACCAGGCGAATTTCATGGTTTGAGTTATGGCAGTTGTCAAGGGTGATCGACAGTCAATTGTCAATGAAGGTAGAGTCACCAATGTCGAATTGTGTAGCGGTGGTTCGTTTTTTTATCGCGCAATACGGTAGGTACTAAATTCGTTAGTTCTGATGTAATATTCTCATTATTAGGAATCAATATTATTCCTATAAATTGATCAGTAAATATTTTAATTCATATGTGGTCTGAAAGAGCTGAAATTCTCTTATTCAAAAGTGCTAATAGATGTTTTCAATTCTCCTCACAGATAACAGGATTGATTAAACAATGGAAAAGTAGCTGCGTTCGAATGCGAACGTGCAAACTTTTGCCTCAAAATAATTTGACGCGTGTTACAAATTCATTAAACTTATTTTATTTCTAGTGTTTGCTAAATTACTAAAGAAAACTGATTAAACCGACTATAAAAAATAAATTTGAAATTAATTATCAATTACAACATGGAAATAAATTTTGAGTTTATGATAATTGAGCCATGTTGATATCAGTTTTAAATTTTTTTATTAATTTTTAATCCGCAATATTTTTCTAAAATATGTTTTTTATTAACTTTGGTGCCGGTTCAAATCACTAAGGTCGAGGTAATTTTATTTGCGACTATTATTAACTTCGCCTAAAAAAATAATTATAAACTATTAGGCGTTTTACTGTATTACGCCAACTATGTACCTATGCTGGAAAATAAAACACTTCTTTGGATATTTCTCGTTGCGTTCTTTTACCCCACAACATGCGAAATTTTGCCCCACATATCGGGTAGAAGTTCGCATTTCACACTTTTTGGAAATATTTATTTTATATAAGTTGTGACAGGTAAATTTCCACGAAGTCACTGCCTATCGAATAATAAGGGATAGTAGTTATTTCTCACAAAATGATATGCCTATCAGTGTAATACCAAAGATTTTAAAGAAGTCTAAATTTTAAGCTCGCACTCTTGCCCCACAATACTCTACGCCTAACCATAGCGTTTAAATCCCCCCCTCAACGGGTCGAGCGAGATATCTAGCCAAAGAGAGGCGCGCGAAGAGGCGGGAGAGGAAAAAGTGAATAGCTGGGAACTATCCGAGCAGAACTCGCGATGGTTCTTTGCCCAGACGCGTGTAGTCCTGCGAGCGAACCTGTGGCGGCTGTGCGGAAAAAAACTAATCTCTTATTATAGGTCGTAAAACATAATCGTCCCTTCGATTAACGCGGTCGCAATACTATCGGCCACGGGGGATGACCGTTGTTCTTCGGTGCGAGCCGCGGCTCGCCACTCGACTTCATTAATTAACGCAATTTGTCCTTCTCGAGAAAACGAGCCCGCAGCAGCGGCAGAAAATAAAACGCTAACGATAGGAGGATCCTCTCCGCTTACGATACAAAGGGACGTCGTTAGAACGCGTTGGAAGACTAATTGCGGCGTGGCGTTGCCGCGTTTCTTTTGCGAGCTTCGAAAGACTACGTCGCGAAAAATCCGCCCGAATAAAACTTCGCTACGGCGAGGCGTGTAATTGCTATGGAATCAGCGGGCGAGCCGCCACCGTTCGATAGCTAGGGGAGACCGGGGCAGAGTGAGACGAAAAAAGTTTGAAGTCGAATAAAATTTTTCCCTTTCAATAAAAATGTGTGGAAATAGATTTATAATATAATTTCAACATTAGTATCGATACATGACGAGTAGCAATACTTAAAATAATCTTAAAGTATATTAAAATTCAACTTGAAAAGAAAATGCCAAAACGACCACTTTACCCCTTATATATGGGATAAAGTGAGCTACTATCTGGGGTAAAGTGAGCTGAAATAAAATACGAGTTTTACTGAAGGATATAATTATAAAATTAACTTTATTAGAACTTTTAAACTATTTTTTTAAAAATATATTTCATTAATACAAGTTTAACGTTAATACTTTGTACTTTGTAACTTTGTATTTTCTGTAAACACATTTTCTTCTGAAAATGAGTTTTTAAATGAACTTTGTTTACATGAACAGTCTGACATATTATTACTAAAACAAATACATACATAATTATTAATAAAATACGTACTTATATTATCTAAATATCTTTTCTTTGCAGCTCAGTTTACCCCGAATGAGTACTCAGTGGAAAATTAATTATTTCATAATGTTAGGATTACTGTTTTCTCAAACGCGTATACACGTATGTTTATAAGCTTGTTATAAACACGCAGAAAAGAATTGGAGTTAAAATAACACATTTAAGACTCATTTATCCAAAAAGCAAAATTGAAAAGAAAACCAATTGGATGTCTCTAAAACTTCATTTTTAATTTTTTAACTGAATCTCCATTTTTCGATATCTGAATGTGCATAATGATCATTGTGGTATTACACACATTCATTACGTCACCAAAATTTCTAAATATATTCTATTGTTAAAGAATAAATCAAGAAAGCTCATTTTACCCCGAGGTTCACTTTACCCTGCTCTCCCCTACTCGTTAGCGATGCTATTCCCTCGCTGCTTTCGCCCCACAGTGACATCGGATGAATTCCGAGAAGCGAACGAGTTAACCTTTACGGCTTCATAAGTTTGTAACCAGAAATTTAACAGACCTAGTCGCTTCACTCAGCATCAATGCTCCTCCACCCTTGTCTTCGCCACGAGTCGCTGTCGGGCTGTCGCGCTGTCTCGCCCGAACGAATGCGATTATGAGGCGTGCCTATAGACAACACAGTGGTCGTTACAGAGTAAGCGATACCCTACTCCCCGATGTACCCCACGTACTCGAGTTTATCGAGCAATGGTATCGCCCAGACGGTAATATTACCGCTCGGCAGACTGCTATACTTTCCACTTAATCAGATTCACGCAACTGGTCGATCCTGCTTTTTCTCGGAAACTCGGACGAGTTCCTCTTATCGACGAATCTCATTGGGACCCTGGAGGATGCTATTCCTAACAGCGGCACGCGAAGAAGCCGCGTTAATCGTTTCGCGATGCCCCTTCCGAGGGGATGGATCGTCCAGAACCGTGGAACTGGACTTTCCAAGAAGATTGCTTCGCCGCTCGACAGCCACCGTCGACGACAACGCGGATGAAGTTGCTGGTCCCTCGACCCTGCACGCACCCGAAACTTACGAAGCCCAGCCCTCTGGAATACAGAGATATTCCTGGGTTCTACCTGCGACGGACAGGAGGATACCCCTCCGAAAGCAGCGGCATTAGGATGCGCGGGCGTCCGCGTATCCCGTTTCAAGATGGAGATAGCCGGGGCTGGCTGTGATCCCGTGGCAGCGAGGAGCGAGGCTAGAAGGTTCGTCGGGCACCGGCTCGTGGAAGAAGGAGCCCTCTCCGCGGCCCTTGACGTGCACATTTATCACCCTCTATTGTTGCACGGTCAAACATCCGGCCTCGCGGGCCACGTACGGAGACCCAACCCCTACCCCTTCGCGAACAATTGAGATTCGCGGGAGCAGGCTCGTATATATCCGAGCTCCCTCTGGCTCCGGGGAGGCGGGCGGAGCGACAGCGAAAGAAAGAAGGGACAGAGGGGCTGCGAGCGAGCCGGAGTGATCCTGGTCGACAGCTATCGCCGCGTCACCTTCCGCCAGGATCGAGCGCACCGAAAAGGGAAGCCCACCCCGCGGGACGGCGAGGTTGAACCCACCGGGACGATAGGTACCGTGTCACCGTGGGCAGCTTTTATTACGATGATCGCCGTCGCGATTACTCTCCGCGGTTCGTTGTAATCGGGGAAATTGATTTCCTACGGACGAACGGTGCTCGCCCATCCGGCGCGGCGGGTGGAGGAGTAAAGTCAGCTTTTAATAGTAATACCCGTGTTCACGTCACTATCCGCGCATATAATGTATTCGTCGAATAGTATTCCCGAGAGTTATTGCGGGGCCCCGACGACTCGTGTGCCGTGCGCTACGAGTATGCGCCGCGATATCATTAAATCGAAAGGCTCCGGCCATCCTGTCCCGCGGTCCCCTTATCATCTTTCTCTTATCTTCGACGCAGCGCCTTGTTTGCACATTGTTTTTCCCATTAACCCAGTCATTACGCGTCGGATGCATTGTCTCCGGTACCCTGTACTTTGCACGTACTCTATGATCGAAACTTTCTACGTAGGGAACGAGTCCCGCGCTGACTCGGGCCCGTCCCGGGCCGCGCATACCTAATTTTCCATTATGCTCCTTATCGGAAGACCGGCAAACGTTCGTTTCCACGAGCAGCGTCCTATCCGGACCGAGCGAAAGAAAGCGCAAGAAGATGTAATCCGAACCACGATAATCACCGGTCCGGCTCCACGCGAAGCGGCAACGTCGACGGTCTTCCTCGTTACACCTCTCGCTCTCCATCACGTAGGGAAGGTTCCGCGGGTACGCCGGGCCCAGCGAATGTCGCTGACGGCAACGTCACCCCGGACGTTGTTCCAGATCCCTCGGCAAAGATGGCCGGGGATGTTAACGCGCGGGAGAGCGCAACGCGGATTTTTTTCGGGCGGAACGCGAAGAATCGCCTTATAAGTCCCCGCGGAGTCGGAAAGCCGAGAAAAAAGAACGCACGGAGGAGGAAGGCGAGCGAAGGAGGGAAGAACGAAGGAAGATAGCGGCAACAGAAGCGGCGGCGGCTGGGGCCAGCGGTAGCGGCAGGAGCAGCAGCAGAAGTTGCAGCAGCGGCAGAAGAAGAAGAGGAAGAAAAAAAGAAGGCGCGCGACAGTCGGCGCGGCGCGTCCGCCTGCCTCTCCGCACGACTCGCTCCCTCCGCGATACTCCTCTGCGCGTTGTCCTTGTTGCTCCCGGCTGCCGATCGGCTGGCCCCGAAACGGACGAATGAAAGGGAGGAGGGCAGGGCTCGGTGGCCGAAGAAAGAACGCCGGAAGGAGAAGAAAAAGGGAGAGAAAGGACGGAGGGTAGATGGAAAAAGGGAACGAGAGGAAGAAACGAGACAGTTCGTGAATCCGTGGAAAGAGGGGAAGAGGCAACGAGGAGAAGCGGCCCTCCGTCGTCCCTGCGTTTCCTCCCGTTGCTCTCGACGCTGGCCCGTTTCGCTGCCGAGCCGAAAACTGTCCGAAGATCCGAGATATCAGTTATCAATTAACGGAGGGCGCACGGAAGGCCGAGACGCATTGGTCTTCGTCCCTCGCTGGCCGTCGCTGGCAGCCGATAGACGCACGGCCGCCGAGGGGCCTGCGTGGCCCCGTTCTGGCTCGTTCTGGCTGGTTCTGGCCCCGGCCGGGCCCGGCTCACCGCAGGGTAATTTAGAGACTGACGTGGCTGTCGGGGCCGCGCGGAGGGAACGAGGAGGAACGCGAAGATAGAGGGAAGAAGAATGAGGGAGGAGGAACAGTGCGCGCGGCAGCGGAAAAAGGGGAGCACAGGAGGAATGGCAAAGACCTACGGTGGAAGACAGCTGAAAGGGGAAACGGGCCCCGGCAGCCGGGGCCCGATCGCCGAAACAAATGCAAAGCGGGGACCAGCGGGCCCCGACGATCCGCGATCGAGGACCCTCTTCTCGGTGCTCGCGGCACCGCCTTAAAGTATCCGCTGCGGCCCGCAGGCACCGAGGGATGGAGCTGGGAGGAAGGCTTGCGAAAGCAAACGAACCAACTGCCGCTGCTTCTGCCCGCTCTTGTCCCCCGATCTCACGGGGTGAGACAAAGATTGCTCGCGGGACCCCGCGCCGCTACCCATAATTCTTTCAACCTGCTGGCTGCTCCCAGGACCGATCATTGCGTTTCTCGCAAAGTGACATCGGGAGCACCGGTCGTTACCGTGGGCAAAAGGGCCCCGCCTCGACTCCGGCCGCTTCAAACTAATCCCTGCCACCGCTTTTGCATCGCCGCACAGTGGGGCAAACTGTTTTTTTTTGTGTGAAAAACGTAGGACTTTTGATAGGAATAACATAGAGGCATGAATCTTTTCCGAGGTTAAAGCTAAGATGTTGCGGAATAAGGGAGAAATATTGAGAATGTATGACAAACAAATTTTGACCTTGAAAATCTACGTCAAAGTTGATATTTTCAAAGAAAATTTCGGTTTTTTCGTTATAACGTGTGGTTGAAGTTTTCCCATGATTTGTTATACATCATTTCGGATAGATTTTGACGCGCTGAATTCAAATCTGTTCGCAGAATTTTTCGCGCCCTTCAGGATTCGAAGAAAAATGCGATTTAAGGGGTTATGCTGACAAGGGACGTTCGGCAAGCCGGAAATTCAGAAAATTATGAAACATGATGTGCAAGTAGTTCGTAACGTAACCCTATTTTTTGTTGGTGACATAATGCAATTTTTGGGGGTGAAATCACCCCTTGAAAAAATGCAGAATTTCCTTTTTCGTGGAATATCTCGAGAACGGTGAAAGATGTCAAAAAGAAGTTTAAATAGAAGATATATCATTTTCTTATATCTACAAAACCGCGTAAAACTAATTTTCGAAAAATCCAATTTTTTCAAGTTATTCCCACCACCAACCCTTAACATTAAGCTTTAGTACTTTGTAAATATGTGCTGAAATACCTCTGGGTAATCCCTTTTCGTACATATAAATAGTTCATGTATTATATTTTTTTGCAAACAAATAAAACCTCTGTTACCGAATTTGAAGTTCATTCTAGCAGTTTCCATTAATAAAATGGTTTCTTCAAGCCATATTTAAATTATTATTTATATAAAGTTTAGACACTTTTCCATTATTTAAGCAAGAGACGCGTCTAGAAACGCATCCCAGCGAATTTCAAAATCCTGTAGATTTCTGTTACTTCAGGCATGAAAAAAAGGTTATACCCAAATATAGTATTTGTGGGAAGCCAACTATTATGCGCTGTGCATGGTGTGGCAAGTATTTTTGTTTTTATCATTTCTATGAAGAATATCATTATTGTACCAATTACAAACCGTAATTTTCACAGTATCTATCGTTTTTTAATATTATAACTCTTGTAATGTGTAATCAAACAATACAATGTCTACAAAAAGAGATGGGTCTTGCTCAAATAATTGAAAGCTGTCTAAACTTTATATAAATAATAATTTAGATATGGCTTTAAGAAAACATTTTATTAATGGGAACTGCTAAAATGGACTTCAAATTCGGTAATAGAGGTTTTATTTGTTTGCAAAATAAAATATAACACATAAACTATTTAGATGTATGAAAAGCGATTATCCAGAGGTATTTCAGCATATATTTACAAAATACAAAAGCTTAATGTTAAGGGTTGGTGGTGGGAGTAACTTGAAAAATATTGGATTTATTGAAAATTATTTTTACGCGGTTTTGTAGATATAAGAAAACTATGTATCTTCTGCTTAAACTTCATTTCGATATCTCTCACCATTCTCGAGATATATATATATATAGAAAAGAAAATTCCGCATATTTTTTAAGGGATGATTTCACGCCCAAAAATTGTATTATGTCACTATCAAAAAATAGGGTTTCGTTACTGATGCACTACTCTACTTGCACACCGAGTTTTATAATTTTCTGAATTTCCGGCTTGCCAAACGTCCCTTGTCAGCGTAACCGCTTAAATCGCATTTTTCTTCGAATCCTGCAGGGCGAGACAAATTCTGCGAACAGATCTGAATTCAGCGCGTCAAAATCTATCCGAAATGATGTATAACAAGTCATAGAAAAACTTCAACCACACGTTATAACGAAAAACCCGAAATTTTCTTTGAAAATGTCAACTTTGACGTAGATTTTCAAAGTCATAACTTATTTGTCATACATTCTCAATATTTTTCCCTTATTCTGCAACATCTTAGCTTTAACCTCGAAAAAGATTCATCCCTCTATATTATTTCTATCAAAAGTTCTACAATTTTTACACAAAAAGGAGCAGTTTGTCCCACTGTGCGCCGATTTCGATGTTCCGAGTGGGTTAGCCTCCTCCTCGTTTAACTAGCTCTATCCAGCCGATCAGGTCAATAGCGAAATACCTGATTATCCGAATTGCGGCAGCTCTATCCTGCCGAGAGCCGAGATGCGCTCCTGAGATTATTCTGCCTCGTCAAGTAGCCGGACGTTTCCCCTCGCGTGTTTCGGCTGAGTTTGTACCTCTGACGTAGGTAATATACCTCGCGCGCGGCTTCCGCCGTCACGGCACGAAATATTTCGACGATCGACGTGGAATAAGTAGCTACTTACATCTCTCTCGAATTCGTAGCGAACGCGCCTCGATCGGCGATACGTAATTGCCGCGTGCTGACGAATCGAGTCTCTTACCTGGAAGCAAAAAAGAGGAGTGTTAGTAAACTCGGCACCGTTCCTAAGACGAATAATTAAGATACTTGTCTCGCGCGAGACTAGCAAGAGGAAGAATGCGTGATTTATCGATTTAATGCAGGTCAGGGGAAGTTGCTCCGCAAGTACGACGTACCGGTTCCGGAGTTAATCGCATAAATTACAATTATTACTACGGCCGTCATTCTTTTACGATAGCTCAGCCGTGCACGCGTTCTGTAAATCACGCGACGCTCGCCGGCAAAGAAAGGGGCTCGGGGTGGTGTCCCGTGCGAAATGGATGAAAGGGGAGAATCGTGGAGCTCTAAATCGATCGACGGGCAGGGAGAGCACGATACCAAAGGAGGAAAGGTGCGGAGGTTCTCGTCGAGAGATTTAAATTATCGTTCGCGAGAGGCTCGCGACCGGCCCACGAGGAGCCGACTACAAACGAGCCCGGAGAATTATCGGGGATCTTGTCGATTCTCACGGCGAAGGCGAAAAATACACGCGCTCGGAGCGCAACGAGCCGACGCGCCGCGACGCGACGAATTCCGCGTATTTCTTCGGCAACCGGCGCGGCCGCTTAACGGGAGAGGCCGACGAGTCCGATGCAAGTTGCCGATTTCGAGACAGTCCCTGGTCCTTCCCCATATTCCTTGAATGTCAAACGGAGACGCTCCACGGCCCGATCCGATTCCAGGCAGAGTACGCAACCAGCGCGAAGCTCGCAGCGTCCGGGGGGGGAGAAGAAAAGGATCTTTTCGTCTGTCGTTTCTAGTACTCTTCTCCCAACGACGCTCTCGTATATTCGAGTGTAAAGAGGACCCGCGGGCGCGTGTGTGCGGCACAAGGTTTGCGCGCTGCACACGGTTGTGTTGGTGATATTTACGGTCAGATAGAATCAGCCCCCGTGCGACGTAGACGAAAGAACGAGAAGAAGCCTGAGCGAAGGAAGAAGAGTGGTCCCTTTCCTTCTGTATCGAAGGGGGACCGGCTTTCGCGTTCTCTGCCCGAACCGTGTGTGTGCGCGCGCTCTGCGCTTTTTTTGCGGCTTCAATTTGAATTGAAAAAGGCTGTGGACACGAGGACAATAGGTTGCGCCGTCGCTGCCGCCGCCAGATCCTCTCGGTTACTCTTTCCTCCCCCTTCTACCTCCTTTCAGAACCACCTCCCACTACTCCTACCCCTTTGCTCTCTTTTTTCCCCCGCCGCTCGGGCGACGACGCCGACGACGACGACGACGAACCAGGGAAAAAGATTCGCCCCGGACGTCATCGTCCCGCAGGTATGTATCCCATTTCTCGCCCCGTTTCTCCCCCGGCGTTCAATGTTTCCTCGAGTGGACGTCGAGCGACTCCTCGACCTCTCTTAAATACTCTCGAGCTAAGTATTATCATGTCACCGGTAAAACAATCACCCTCCCCGTGGTTATACGCCTTCCTCGTTGCTGGCTGCCTCTTTGTCCGCCGCTCCTCTCTCTCTCTCTCCGTTTGTTGCTCCGTCTTTTTCTGCTCGTCCTCCTCTCCGCGGATCGGTCCGCTCTACGTCTTTTTCTTAGCCTCTCTCTATCTGGGGTCCTTTATCCGTGGCTGCGGCCTCTCCTCCCGCAAGCCCCGAGATCTTTCGTCTTCGTCTCAATCGGGTCCCCGTGGCGCTTCCCGTCTTGCTTCCCGACAACGCGCACAACCACGGGGACAATCGCGGGCCCAGCTCCCTCGGACGTAGAATCAGATATTACGTATGCACGGCTTAAACCGCAGAGAGCGACCTCACCCCGGCCGTCTCTCTTTTTCCCTTCCAGTTTCTTCTTGTTCCTCGTTCCTCGTTCTTTCGTCCCGCGCCACCGAGATCGTCCTCCCGGCCGCCGTGCCGCCTCCATCCTCCCTGCCGCTGTCCCGATCCCCCGTCCCTCTTAACCTCCGCATTCGAAGAGAACGACCCGGCTTCTGAATACCATCGAGATGCTTTCCGAGCGGCCGAGTCGGTCTTTTCAATCTCGCCGCGCGCCTCTGTCCCTCTTTCCGACTTTCTCGAGAGGCAACGCTATTAGCCTCGAAATTGCCGCCCCGGCGATCTTAATCGTGCCAGCCGCCGACCGCGATCAAGTCGAGCACCGTTCGCGTGCCGCGAGCTCTCCTAGTCCGGCCACTTCCTGGTCGACTAATCCTAAGCCTGGCGACTCTGGTCAAAACTGAGGTCTGTGAAGTTGACGCCCCCAAATGAGAATTTTTCGAAAAATCGATGGCATTCGTTTGTCCCTCGTTTGTCCAACAAACAGTTTCTTTGTCCACCCATCAAAAAAAGTTATAAAGAATTAAGAAATATTTCACGAGCACTCCCATGAAAACTTTTTAATGATTTGTCAGTGGGAAATGATTGTCCACGATTTGTCCACGCTTCAGAAAAAAATTATGATCAAATTAAAAAATTTGTCATCAGCACACTCACGAACTATGGACATTTTCCACTTCTTTTTAGGTAGTTTATGATTTTTTATTAATAATTCGATTCTGGAGGGTGGTCAAACGTAGACAAATTGGTGATTTTTTTTTACTTCTTTATAGGGTAGGCCAGGGCGAATCGGATCAAAATAAGAATTTGGTCCATATTTCTTACATCGCGAGAGAAATGATCATTCCGATCGTTCGTAGTACCTCGTCCCTCTCACCCGCAACTACTGCAATAGCTCGTCAATTGTTTTAAGTCATTGTTTAGAGCTGGCATACGTTTTCAGTGAGATGATTGCGGGAACGTTACAATTTTGGCTCGTGTTTAACCCACGTAATCTGCAATTACGTATTTAAAATAAAAAGTAAGCTTGAAAATTCAAATCTGCTTATTGTCATTAGTTTGCACGGTGTCCAAGTTTAGTATTTGATGTATTTTAGACTATTATCTCATAATATGTTTATGTAATCTACGATCTTTGAAATACTTATATATGGGGCTAATCGGATGACGTTATTTGGGGCGAATCGGATCACTCTTTTTTTTCATTTGAGTATTTTTACGATTATAAATATGATAATTGTTTATATACAGATGGTTCGTAGGTACATAAAATAGAGCAATCAGAGATCGTGGTGTCCGAAAAAAAAAATAAAGGAAGCTGTGATAAAAATTAAATATAAAAAATGACGAAAAAAATAAATAAATTAATGGTTTTAAGAAGATGGCATTGTATTTACTGCGGTGAAAAATTAATTCGTCCATTTTCAGAAGGCTGTCTGAGAAGAGTTGTGCCACAAGAATTGTGCTGATAGAGGCGGCAAAAGCGGCAATATCCTTCCGATCTGTGTGCTAAGTAGTGTCACTTGACTTCACTGTCATTAAATTAGATTTGTTTAAGTTGATTCTAAAGATATTGTTATGAAAATTTCAGTTTTTTTCAGAACCTTCCGAGTGGTTCGATTCGCCGCAAGTTTCGGGGCGAATCGTATATTTCTCACTTTTTCGTTTTTTGTTTATAAATGGAAGATTTGTATGTTTAGTTTCAATTTTTATATATTCATGTTCAAGGCGAAGGTGTACTGATCACGAATATATAATAAAAAATTAGTTTTTTAATGTTTGACTATTATTTTCTTACCGTCACACACAAAGTGATCCGATTCGTCGTAGTCTACCCAAACGTTTTTTTTGAAAAGTGGACAAACGAAATTCGTGTTGGACAAACGTGTATAAACAACGATTCGCCAGTTTCCACTCGATCTCCGCCGAACCTTTATCAGACGCATCCTCGAATATCCCAACGAGGATAACCAACGAGCACGCATCCGCGGTGATTTAAGACCGTAAAATCCGCGTGATTCCGGTGATCCGGTTTGCGTCCCATTGCGCATGGTCTCAATCCGATCTCGCCGCACGCCATGGCTCGCGGGTTACTTGAAAGAAGAAGGACATCCTCGGGAGGAACCGAGGTAGTCGGCCGGCCATCGCTGAAAACAGCTCGTCCACGGTGCCGCGATTTTATTGCTAATAGGAATCCAATGAACTCCGAAGCACCGATGCAATTTCCTTCCCTTAACGATCATCCTCCATCCTCCTCTATCTCAGCCTCCCTCCTCCTCTCTTCCAATCACTCTCCACACCCTAATCCGCATCTCGTCATCCCGCCTCCCCCGGTGTCGCGGCTTATATTTCACGAGTATTTTCCTGCCGACGCGTGTCCGGTCTCGCAACCCTTTCAGGCCTCTCCCCTCTACGCTCCCTCCGCTTCCCCCGCTTCCCTCGCCTCCTTTTCCGTCTGCCCCTCGATGAAGTATGCTCGCGTGCAAAGTCGACGTACGTTTAAGCGCGGCATCGCAGGCAGGAGCGAGTTGCGGCAGGAGGGAAAGAGGGTCGGTGAGGGAATTACCGATCGCGCCGCGGCGCGAGAGGAAAAAATCGAGAGGGGGAGAACGGGCAAAAACGAATTTACGGCTATCCGGTGGCTTTATCGGCGCGCCAAGGCCTCCGTTGCTCGCTGGCCCCTCGAAGCCGCTCAGGAAATCGTCACCGCTCGATAGAAATGGAATAAACAGACTGCCGGCGGGCACGTCCAGTTCAACGGGGCGACATTAACATTCCGCGAAGTCCCCGAGGATTTTGAAACACGGCGGCTCTGCGCGCGTAAGCATGCTGGGCACGGCACACGTCCAGGCGGCGAGCCGCGAAAGAGCAAACGGAGATGCGACGGATACGAGGACGAAAGGAGCCACGTCTCGTAATAACGACTGGCTAGGAACTTCCGCCCGCGCGCGACGGAACCGCCAGGAGGAGAGGAGGACCGACGGAGGTCCAAAGTTTCGTGTTCACAAGCTCGTTCTCTCCTCCTCCCCTGTTCCCGTCGCTCGATGCCAGTGGTAAAAGAGGCACCGCGCGGTCGCCACTCTGTCCCGAGTACGATATCTTCCACGAGTCGCATACGAATCGCTTCATTTCGCTCCTCTCCGCGAAGGCCGGCTGCATTTCTAATTCCGGGTACGCCGGTGATCTTGTTGTAGAAACGAGGGAAAGCCTCGCCGAGCTCCGTGTACAGCTGTCCGCGCTGCGTGCACGCTCGGAGGTATCGGCTCCGCCGGTGGCTGTCCCCTGGCCAGATACGCGGCGCCAGAATTCCCGCTGTCAAATTAAGACGCGGCCCGTAATATGTAAATCGTCACGGTGACTATAAGCAACGCGCTGCTGGATCGTTAATCATGCCACGGACTCTACGGGTTCCTATTAACGTCCGGAGCAACGGAGGACTCGATCGGTAACGGTCCTAGGTGGGGGACTTAATTTATAGTTTCGCTCCAATTGCTTGGCGCGTTACGGGAATCGCGCGGGTAATTGCGGGCGCGCCGCTCGCGGCTTTTCAGCGCAATCGTCGCGGGGTCAGAGCGACGAGCATCGACGCGCGATCGCGATACCGAGCCGCTTGATATCGCTGGGTGGCGCAGCTGGATCGCCGAGTTTCCCGGTTTCGGCTTGGCGCGGCTCGAGCATTAAACGGGCGGAGGCAGGCTCGGTGAATGCAGCCGAGGAAATAATTTCGGCAACGGAGGGAGCAGGCGAAATTGGTAGCCTGAGTGGTAGTGGTGGCGAACAGAGGATGGTGGTCGTAACGGCGGAGAACGGTATTGGTGGCGGTGCGGTGCGTACAACGGCCTAATGGCTCTGCGCTGGATGAACACGCTTTTGTCGTGGAGGGAACGGAGGCACGGAGGAAGGGAGGGACGAGCAACCACGACGACACACAACGCGAGCGAAGACGGTGGTCGTGCCGGTTACACATGCGAACGAGGATCGCGTGCTTCGAGTCTGAAAACAGAAGCGACTCGCCGAGACTGACGGCGAGCCACGGTAAAAGAGCTCCTCTCCGTCCAGCCGGCGAATATGGGCTAGGGAGGACGGGACAAGAGGGAATCCAGTTCAGCTGGTAAGAGACCGCTGGAGAGACGGACCCAGCGAGAGGAAGGACGCCGCGAGCTCCGCCTAATCAACTTCCAGCTAGACTGATCTTTGATAGCTCGCGTATTACAGTCCCTGTCGACTGTTTCTCTAGAAACACGTGAACTCGTGCGAGCCAGCCGCGACGAACGACAACCGTGGCCCTCCGTCGAACGTCTTTCCGACGAGCAGTGGGAGAAATGTAAACTCGCGCGGCGCCGAGGCTCGGGGACGACGCGACGGGGGACACGATCCAGGTCGGTCGGAGCGTAGCAAATCGGATGGAAGTCTCGGCGATACTGCGGGCGCGTTGGCCCGGCAAAACGGCGCGGATGCGTGCTTAAGGACAGAGCATGAACGGTTGCAACCCGACACCTGATAAATTCGATATCAACGGCCCGCCCGCGCCTGGGTCCCGCATTTAGGTCGGGGTCCCTTCTACGGCCCTTCTTCTCCATCCCTTTCCGATTCGCCTCCGAGTATCTTCCCCCCTTTGTCTCTTCCTCGTTTCCGTCCAACTCCTCTCGACCTCGTCCCCGGTTCTCCCCGCGCTGCTCGCTCCGCCGGCGGAGCGCGGAGGAGAGAAGGAGGAGAGAAGGAACGTCGGATCGATCGAGAGAGAAGGGCGCGGAGGTTGTGCAGGACGATCCCTCTTGCCGTCTTTATTCGACGTTGCGAGCCGGCAGGCAGAGGCGCGCGGGTTCCCTTTTTTACAGCCGAGTCGGCCGCGAGCACTGCGTTTGGCTGAAATTTCACCGCTGGCCCTTCTCCCTCTTCTCGCCGACGCGAGCTACGGCCCCGAGGAAAAGAAGCAACTCGACCGGCGACAATAACGACGGCGGTGTGCGCGCACGCACACGCGCGAACCTCCGCGGGGCCGAGCGAAAAGTAGACTGTGGATGCACGTTAACCCTTCGACGGTGGACAAGTTTACCGCTCAAGTTCAAATGCCGAGACAACTCGTGAATGTGGAAATACCGAGGGACCCCACCACCACCCCCACCACACCCCACCCCGATCCCCGCGCAAGTGGGCTTCGATTTTCAGTGGAGGGACCGTTTGCATTCCGTGGCTCGTTCGCGCGTCTCGACGAGTTCCATCGTTCAGCGGGAACACGAGAAAAAAGGTGGGCAGAATTTAAGGGACGCGGATCGGTACGCGGTGCCGCGCGCGACTCGTCGATCCTTCCTCAGGGGTGGAATGGTAGGAGCAGAGGAAGGGTGGGCGGCTGCATAAATAACGATCGTAACCGGCAATGTACCGCGCTCCTATCGGCGGACAAACGCCGCGAATGTTTCATTCCTCCGTGACGTTTAGCTGGTGAGTTGGGTATCAAGATCGTCCATCCAGTTGAATAACCGGGTAGCGAACGAAAATCGCCTCGCTCGTGGAAAAATGTCGCGAAACGATACGGAGTTTGGCGAAGAGGTGATCGGTAGGTCCGCGGATCGCCGTGGCGGGAAACGAAGCCGCGCGGAATGCAGTTCGCTTTAGGGTAAATCCGGAAGACGCGGTCGGGCCGGAGAGTTGGTCGAGTCGCTATATTTTAGACTCTATGCGTAAAAACGCGTTAAAGTGCAGAGCAATTACTTCTCTAGAAGCCAAACAATTGAATGAATAACGTGACTTCGGTTCCTTCTGTGTTTTGCTAGATTTACAGGCTATAAAAGGTAAACTGAGGTTACATTTAACTTCTTTTGTCAAACAACGGTGTACAGAATCGTATTTAAAATATACTTCTGAGTTTATTTTCGTTTAATGGTTGGGAATAATAAGATAGTAGAGATATTGAGGGAAAATGCAGTCGAAGTATTTAGCGATATTAACTTTTCCTCTCAAAACTAACGAGAAGACCATCTCTCGCTGCAGAAAGAAGAGATGGTCGAGTTATGATTTTCTTATTATTTTTATTTATATTTTTTATCATTGTTTATTTATTTTATTTATTCACTTTTGTATTCATTTGCCTTGCTAATCGTCGGTAGGTAGTTCGCTTTATCTTTGATGTGTTCTTTACTTGTTTAGCGTAAACAGATTAAATATCAATGAATCTGTAGTTGTATTCACTCATAAATAATTTTGCTTTCTTCTTTGTTATTTTTCCATGAATAATTATGTGAGTGGTCTCTGCCAACGACGAAAACCATTTCTTCCGACACCTCGGGAGAGGTGGTCAGATGTCATGACTTCAGTTTTCAACCCGATTTACAGTAAATATTCTCTTAAAGCAAATATCGACCAGTTTTTCTGAATCAGTATAAAATTTTGAACATATTAGGTTTGTTCTGATAAAATAAGTAATATCCGTGTTAGTTTTAATAGCCATTTTATATTAGGTCGACAGCGTCTCCCGGATTTACCCTATGTGCGCGCGATTGATCGCGGGATCGTTGCTTTTGCAGATCGGTGGAAGGCGGAAGGAGTACGCGGGGGAAAGGGAATCGAATACCTCGAATTCGCGTTAATTTACTTTCGTCGATTGGAAAGGGGCAAGGCTGGGGAAGAGGAGAGGTGGACGAAGAGGAGGAAGGCATCCTCTGCGAGTCGCGGGTATGCTTTATCGAGCCTATACGATCTTCGCGGGCCGATAAAGTAAATAAGAGGGCTCGCGTCCCTCACGAACTTAACCTAAACCGCTAACCTCGCCGCGAAGGGAGGAGGTGGGACAGCTCGTAGGAGGTGGTGGAACGCGAGGAGAAAGGAGAAAGATTTCGGTAATAAACGCGCGTGGGCGAGGATCGACGAATTTCACAGTAATTCCCGACTCTTTATCCGGCAGATACCAATTTAAATTCTTTTAAGGTACTGCTCGAACCTTTTCCTTCTCCCCGCGCGCGAAAAGGGAACCGGTACTTTCCAGGAACCAACGAAACTGCTTCCACAATCGGTCGCGTTAACCAAGTAGGTAGGGGAAAGCGGGTCTTTCCGGTCACTTCTATTTCTTTAAATAAAAACCACGTAACTTAACTCTGTATGGTACTGCCACTTGTTAATGAGGTGGTGAACTAATATTCATGGGTTCCATGAATGATAGCAGTCTTTGTTTCAAACAAATCCAGGAGTGTTCATTTCGCACCGTAATCTTATAACAGTGGTCGATTGTTAAGCAAGGTAAGTTACAACATGGAATAGATATGAATTATTAATATTAATCTAATTAAATAGAGGAATGTTTATACTATCAAACTCACATTTGGTTTTTGGTGATATGTAAATTCAATTCAGTGTAGAGTAAAGGTATTTCATGCTTGCCTCGCGATACTCTATTACTTCAAATATCTGAATATGAAGTGTGGGGTAATACCGGCCAAAAGTGAGAGGTAATTCCAGCCAGCTTTTAACATTGCTTTTCTCTGGCGTAGATGCCACGTACAATTCCGATATTTGTGACGAAAAAGTAGAGCACGATATTTGCTCCTTTTGCAAAGAATTCGGAAAAGGTGATGAAATGTGGTTCCGATGCACAGTATGTGGTCAATGGGCACATGAAGAATGTTCAAGATGGGATACCCCTGTAGAATACACTTGTGATATATGTACTAATTAATTATAAAATAAAAAATAATACAATTTTTTATTAATTTAACAGTTTTCCTATCTCTTTTATTTTGTATAAAAAATGACTATTTTTGTGTTATTGATCCCAATTTTGTTACAACGTAAATTTATGCTTTCTCAGTCATACTAATACAAACTAGACACTTCAAACTATCAATTAATATAAAAAAACTAACAAATGTGTAACTCGTTCAAATTTTATAGTATTTAGGTACTGCTTATGTGGCCGGAATTACCCCGCTTTCCCCTACGTCGATCGTATTGTCGCGAGATACAGGCAGAACGGTTGCTTCCCTTGGGGTCCCTTCGATCCTCGAGGTCCCATCAACGCGGACGCGGGGGCGAGTGCGTCATCGATCTCTCGCGGCGAAATCCTCCGCGCCGCGGACGCCCGGCCCGTTGCGACTCGTGACAATATTAAATAAATAGCCTGACGGCTCGAGACACGGCAGGCCTCACGGCGGCAGAGTTACACAGGCGGCGATCGTTGGCGGCGGGAAACGCCGTGAGTAGAAAGAGGAGAAAGAGAAGAAAGGGAGTGCGCGAGGGGGTTGAGCGGGCGACGAAGATGGCCTCATCCACGGAACGCGGCGCGGCGGTAAGACCAGTTGAGAAATGACAACACGATCGTCGACACCTCCCCTGCATCCCATCGCTTCTCTCTCCTCTCTCGGTCCCTCGATTCTACGCGCATCTACTCGCTTCCTACCTAACCCCCCCTCTCCGATAGTTTCGCCGCCACCTCCGCCTTCTTCCACCTTCGCCGTGCATCCTCGAGCGTCCGCAACGTCCGCAGCGTTACGTGCGCGAGCCTCGTACGGCTTATTACGAGCTATAGGAGAGGTGTTCTCGCGGCGAGCCACGCCACTTACCGGGATTGTTTAGCGGCGTTTACGCGTCGATTGCTGACAGGGGGGTCGTTCCTGCAGCACCGTATTATGCATTCGTACGCGACTCGCTCGCGCTCTAGCCATCACCCATCCCCGACGCGCCGATTCACCGCGCGCGCTCCTTCCCTCCGTCCTCTTTGCCCACCCGCGGTCCATTTTCCTCCTCCGACCCAGCCTCCCTGATCAGAAAGGGGAGAAACAGAAACGAACAGACTCCACAGAGAACAGCTGAACCCGCAACTGAACGAGAAGGGAGATATACGTTGCTTTGTTTACCCGTGCTTCGCCCACTGATCTATTTCCGCGCCACTCGAGAAGTAGGTCAGCTCGGTGAGGCGTTAACGTAACAAGGCCCTCGAAAAAAACGTGGGAAAACAAACAGGCCCGAGGCACAGCGAGGGTCGTAAGGATCGAGTGTCTCGCTCTTCTGGCTTCTCGCTCCCCCGCCATTGATCCCATTGACGAATGAATGGTAGGCGAGAGTGGCGCGGCGTAAAGGCTTCTGACGGCTATGACGACGAGTCGCAACTGTGGACCCGTCCTATCGTGCATTAGCTCCGTGGGATCACGAGCAGCGAGATAGCAGCTATTCCGCGACACCCGGATGCGGACAGCCTGCTCGCTTCTCCCTCTCTCTCTCTCTCTCTCTCTCTCTCTCTCTCTCTCTCTCTCTCTCACTCACGATAGAGTTCGTCGATACTGGTGAGCCGTTTACATCGGCACAGGATACGGCGCGCGCCTTAAACGGCCGGTTCGCGCCGCGATTCTTCTTCTTCGCACCGAATTGTCGTCCGGCGATCATCAGCGTCGCCTCCTTTCCCGGAGAACGTCCGCTCGAATTTCGTCGCGGGACGGACAGCGTCGGAGCGAGGCGACCGCGCGCCAATTGAGGCGTGCTCCATGGGAGAGAGACACTCGGTTGAGAAACCCTGACACGCTTCGAGGAGGGTATCCCTCGGACACTTACGAGGAACGAGAGAGAAGCAGGGAAAGAGCGGAGAAAAGAGGATTGGATGAAGAGGAGGTGGGCCTACGCAGCCTCCTGCGAAGTAATATGCTCTCGCCGCATGAGGTCCTCCCTCCCTCCTGGCTTCGCTCACCCTCCAGGCCCCACGGAACCCTTTTCAGAGCCTGGCCAACGCGTTCCTGCGCTACGCCAACCTCGAGCTCCACAGTTGATCAATGTTTTAATTGCCGTTAATGATTCGGAGATATCTCTCACGCGTCTAAAAGCGAAGAAAGACCGTGCCGAAGGTGGGAAGAGAGCGAGAGAGAGAGAGAGAGAGAGAGAGAGAGAGAGAGAGCGCGGTCGAACAGATGGGACAGGATAAAGTGAGAGAGAAGGGAGCAAGGATCCCTTTACTGTCCACAAACGTACCTCGAGGGACCGCTCCTTCGGAGGGTCTTTGACTCTTTTCGTGCCCGTGGCCCATTGTGCGATACTTTTCTATAAGAGTCGCCCATTTCGTATTCATTCCCGCGGCCTGGGAGTACGTATCTTCATCCGGGGCTCCGTGACACGTAAGTGACACTCTCGGCGAGGCAAACGCGTCGTTACTTAGAGCCATTCATCGATCCGCTCGCTTCGACCGTTTCCGCGACTCGCCGTTCGTCTCGCCGAGGGTTTCGCGTTCGTCGAATTACGCGGGCGACGCGATCCTCTCCCTGACGATCCGCTACGTTCGTTCCCCGCGAGGGCAAGAAAAAAAGGCGGCTATGTCGAATCGAGTACCTGCTTCTCCTCGATTTACCGGGGCCCGGCGCGCACGTGGTGGAGCAGAAGGACGCGGCGGGTGGCTGACCGAGAGACGGGGAAGGCCCAGGGGCCGAGGGGGCCCGGGGGCGGCCAGAACGAGAAGGTATATGAAATAGTAACTGTCAGCGTGTAGGCCAAAGTTGATGGCACATTGTCGTATTAAGCCGGGGGTAATTTGTCTGGCCTTCTTTCAACCACCCACACCCGGCAACGGCGGCCGTTCGACGACCTCTGCTGGCCTTCGATTCGACAACGCCACGCCATGCCCGCGCCCAAGCCTTCAACGCGCGCGTCTTTCGACCACGCGGTCCGGCCGACCCTCCCCGACCGCCGGCAGAAATAAAAGAAAAAAAAAACCCAGCCGAGAAGAAGATTCCATATCCTCGACGACACATCCAGGAGGTGGACGTTTACGCCAGGACCGACTCTATAATCGAGCCGCCTCCGTCGCCGGGTGGATCGATAACGTTCCCTATAAATACACCGGCGACCGTCGGTGCATTTCATTTGGAAGATCTCCTGCGAAATCGGACCGTACGATACACTTCCGTCGCGACGTTACCGCGAACGGTGCCGACTCGACGCCAGGCATATCTAAAAGACGCTCAACCGCATTCCGTCCCGCGAGAAGACCAGGTTAATCTTTTATTCTACGCAGCCTCTGCGCCGCGCTGGGCTTTGTTCGCTCGGCATTCCCTATCCATTAAGTCGCTGCGTTTCCTGGGTCTCGTAACGGAGGCAGCGCGGAATAGCCGCGAGGACAGCTCGCGTGCGTGCCCGGCGCTGCGACAGGAGCGCGGGGAATGCGTGCATGCGAGAACGGCAGAGGCACGTAGAGGAGTACACCTGCGAAGACGTTCCCGCGCGGTGGAACGGTGATAATAATTTGGAGGAGCGGCGGTATTTGATGTCGAGGAGTCGCCCGCTGGGTAAAGCGCGCGACAATGTCGTCCCCGCGGGACCTCCTAGCACGCAACCTGGCCTAATCGATCACCACTCCCGGGGGATATTAAAAAACGGCCGTGTCTTCGCTAGCCGAATACACTCGGTCATCGATTTCGCCTCGGTCGCCGTTAATTAATTCACCGAGTGGCGCAGCTTCTTGCTCTTCTGGATAGTCTATCCGAAGATATCCGGCAGAAAAATAGCATCGGCGACAGGTAGCGATCGGACTGATACCAAATCAATGATATCGACACCAGCCTGGAAATTATGATGCGATATCGAATAGTATCTAACAAGGGAAGATCACATATAATATATAACACATATAAGCGATACAACAAAAGTTGAAATTCTATGAAAAAAATATGGATTATGCTGTTTCATAATTATTTAAACATCCTGTTCAGATTTCACGCGAAAAAAAACGAATTTTAGAAAACATTATTGATATTTTTGTTTATAACTTTTTTTCTAATGGTTTACACAATTGATTGAACTTTTACTATTTGATAGATCTAATTAAAAGAAGTAACTTTCGTCTTGAGATTATTTTTCTATCTCTTGCAGATTGCGAGTTAGAAAATAAAATCCGAAAATAGCCGAATTTTCAGGGGTTAATTTCACCCCCTTAGAGTGATTTTGGGCAGCAAAAAAAATTGCGTTGTAATCAGGAGGAAATCCCCTACATATCCACGAATTTTCAGAATTTTTTGAATTTCCGGATTGGGGATCTTCCCTTGTAAGACGTATGTAGGGGAGAGTGAGGTAAAACGAAACGGGTGGGTAAAAAGGCATATCAGTGTTTTTCTTAGATAAGAGCTGCGAATGAGTTGGTATCGCATGACATGGGACCAAAGAGTCCTCACAGCATTTCGTGACAAACCATAGACCCGTGCACACGTTACGAGAATTGAAAAAATTTTCGATATCGACGTTTTAATATTGTGTTGTACTTTCGACCACTTTTCGGCACTTGGATTTCGAAAATTAATAACGGTGAGTACATCGTTGGATTCTGTAGTCCTTACGCTACATTTTGACGTATTAAAAAGTTCTTTAACTCAGGCTGAAGTGTAAATATTAAATGTTTACTAAATGACTGCATGTGGGACAAAACGGAACACCTATTTAACAAAATTCTACCAATCCAATTGTCTTGAAACTTTGCAGGCGTGCGCAGTTATGATGACAATACAAATTATGAAGAAAAAAAACTGAAGGGGTGAAAATATTACCCAGTCATCAATAAATATAACCCATAACCACAAATCCAAACGACTTGAAATCAGCCTGTAACTACAAATCAAATCAATTCAATCGATATGCAATCAGCATATAACCACAAATCAAAACTTAGACACTAAATAATAAAAAAAATATGCAAAAATTTTTAAGTTAATCAATTTTATTTAAAATGCACTAAAAACTGAAAAATCCTCCATACACGTGTTGATATTTATTATTTACATAAAAATCCATGTGTATTTGATTATTTTCAGTAATTTTTATATTATCTGGTAAAATATTTTTTCTTATGTGTATAATATATATTTTTGTTATATTTTATTCGTAATAGTTATACCTAAAATATATATTTATAGTTTTCAAAATAAATGAATACATTTTAAATCATAAGAATCAAGATTTTGTACGTTTACATGGTCTTCAAGTAGGTGTTCCGTTTTACCGTACCACTTGAGCGAGGCGAAGATTCCAATACCCCCGGTAAATCTCATTTTCCTTCGTTCCCAGAGATTTTTCTTAACAGTGGCTTTGATTTTCTTATAGTCTAAGATCCACTGAAGACTCCTGTTGAAGTCCCGTGTCTCTTTCTCCTTCCGATTTTATGTTATCACCCTCCAACCCTCCAACCCTCTCCCCTATCAGAAATATTGATATCCATTTGATACCTCACGAAAACATCGATACCCATTTGATACCTCACCAAAGTATCGATACCTATTTGATACCTGTATGAAGGGATCGATACCCGTTCGATCCGAAAGTGTCGATACCCATCTGACACTTCTACGAAGAAAAATCCTGCACTCTTTACGCGACAACCTCATATAACATTTTACAACATTTAGCTTCAGCCCATTTTCACTACACCGCGTTGAATTATTATTCTTATTAATCTCTGTTATTTCTCGCAGCAATAAATAAGGAAGGCCCGTTTCGCGATGCCACGAATCGATGGCTAATTTGTTTAGATCCCTATCGAGTTGCTTAATATTACCTACTCCTCGAATTACCCGTCAGACAAGTTTCTTTCGTCGCGTTCGCCCGAGTGGATTCCAAATAAAAGCGATCGCGACGTTTCGAACAAAAGATGCGCACCTTCTTTCCTCCGACCGTATATCATGCTCATCGATGTCCTGTCGACCGGCCCGTTAACGATAGGCTAATCGAGGCGAAGGAATTCGCATATTAAGCCGCGACCCGATCGAGGGGAGAGAGAGAGGACCACCTAGTTCCGTCGCCGCGGGAGGAAACTGGTCGTCCCCGCAGAGTCGCGGGAAGATCGATAATAATCGCAATCGCGTGCAAGGGATCGTCGGGGTAAAGAGTCGCGGGAATAGCCCGGGAGGAAATACGAGGAAATACGAGGCGAAGGCGGCCCGCGAGGGGGTGAGCGCCGAGTCGCGAGTCGCGAGTCGCGATGCATCGCTTACGCACGCGCGCGTGTATATGCAAACGCGCCGCATGGGGCGACGAGACGGCCGACAGAGTACACGAGCAGCAACAGGAAAAAGAAAAGGGCTCGGCGAGGTACGGCGGACGAGGGAGGGGAGAGGACGAGCGAGCCGAGGGACGGTGGAAGAAGCCAAAGCGGAGGAACAAGGGTGTAGGTACTTCTGATTCTAATTACCTCGAGTTACGAGCGGACAATCGGCTGATCCGGCGTGGTCTACGGGGGTTTTCTTGCCGCGCGCCGTAACTCCCATCCCCGTTGCTTATAGGCTCGCGTAGCTCGGTAATAGGCTAACCAGACGATGCGATACGGTCGCGGGGTGAACCAGGCCGCGCGAAAACCATTCCCGTCCATCGCCCACCCTCTTTCACCCCCGTCGCTCCGAGCCCCGCGCTTCCCTTTCCGACTTCTCGTTCGACATTCTTCGCCCGTCACTTTCCTCCATCGTTTACTCGCTTGTCAGCCAGATATGACATCCGTTGCTTAAGAATATAATGTAATAATAAGTAGGAAAGGCAGGCGTCCGGGCAACTTCAGTAACGAGAAGAAAAAGAGATTCCTTTTTTCCCTCCCCGCTCGCTTCGTTCTGTTCCCCGTACACAGGCGGAACCACGAATCACGAACCGTGACTCGTTACATTTCGGCGCCTCGATAATGAAAAGGCGTGGAGGATGGTGGCCGAGGAGACGGCCGCGTAACGCGGTTAATTTACCGATGCCGCGTTTACCCGCGTCCCGTTCCGGACGGGAAATCGCGGGCCCCGGCGAGATCGTAATCGTCGGCGAGATAATCGCCGGTCCGGCGAGATCGAAACGTTCCTCCCGTTTCCGATTGTCGTCCCGATAAATCGCGCGCAGCCTCGCTCTCCTACCCGGCCGCGCGAACGGCCGATTCGTTCGAGTCGCCGCTCGATAGGCGACAATTCATTTCCCGTTCGCTTCGATCGTTCTAGTCACCCTCGAGCGCACGCCCGAGGGACACGAATGAGCGCTGGACGCGCCGAAGTCAAAGAAGAATGGCAAATTACTTGACCGCGAGCGCTCGAGGTGACTCGAAGGAATTCCAAGCCCGCAACGGTGGATAGGTCGCTGGGCGAGAAACGTCCTTGAAACGATCCACGGATTATTCTCGGCGCCTTCGACCGGAGGCCGTTGCACCGTCTCGGAATTACGCGAGCGTCCATGCGTTTCCGCGACGTTCGAACACCTCCCGCCGAAACGTCCGAGGTGGCTGTCCTAGGCGAGCATTGTTGCCCGGCTCTCCTAAAAGAGTTTCCGCGAAAGAGGTCACGAATCTATCACCTATCTCCCGGAGCATCGGCGAGGAGGAGCGGAGAACAGCTGGGGGAAGAGTAGAACGTGCAAGACGACAATGACGATGCGATACTCGGCGACACGGTAGAGGCGTTTCCGTTTCCACGGGGGGTAAAACGCGCTATAACGCGGTTACGCCACAACCTTCGCTCGATTACGCCATCGTCGAAATTGGCTGTCCGCGGCCCCTTCGTTGCGAGATTAGGCGCGAGGTGACGGCGACGCCAGTTCCCTTCGGGACCATCGGCGGAACGTATCGTCGAGCGTCGGACTGCTGTCGAGACGGTGGAGCGGAAGCGAGCGCCACGCCTCCGCGATACGCTCGCCGCAAGAGGAATCGTGGCCGAATGAAAGGCGAGGCGGAATAACGAAGGGGAGCTGCGAGACGGAGGGCATAATGACCGTGACATTACGAACGGAATACCCGCGCCGCCCGAAAAGTAGACTCGTTTCAATAGCAGGGCATCGTCACTCGGCCCGATGCGTGCATACGGGTTCCCCCGTCCTCGGTGGCTGCCCTCGCGTTCCCCTTCTCGCCGCGTATCTCCGCGGACGAAACTTCGCCCGGTCGGACGCCCGCGGACCGAGCCCCTCGATCGAGCTCGGAGCCTCGCCGCCGCGAAACTATTGGCTATCTCCTGTTGTGTATCTGGCATATTGTTAAGTTAATTGAAACGGCCGATAAAATCGCAATGTTTTTGACATTAAGTGAGCTGCGAGCCTTTAGGTGGGAGACAGAGCGGAGACGGGCGGAGATAGCGAGTGGGAGCGCGTCTGCGAGGGAGGAACGAGGAGAGTGCAGAATGAAAAGAGGACGGATCGAGAGGGCGAGATACGCGCGCGTGTGTACAGAGCCGAGCGCAGGTAGATAGGCCTGCATTGGCATCGGGAGCAAGGTGTATTCGTGCCCGTTGTCGGCGAAAAGCCCCGAGGACCGACGCGGGACCACCCGAATGCTCGCGATCCTCGCCGACCCGTGCGAGTAGTATTAGGTCGCCACGGTAAGACAATGAGGCACCTGCCCACTCGGCGCAACTATCGTACCTCCGGTGGGGGGGGAGGATTTTCACGAAGTCGATGCTGGAAGTCTGGCTGGAATAGATCGGGAACGAGGAACGGTGTGACGCGGCGCATTCCTGGCAAGTAGTACGCGATTCAACACGAAACGAGCAAGTCCCAGCGTGTGCTCCCAGCGGTGCGTCAATTTCCCCCGGCGTCTTTCGAAATCAATCTAACCCATCCTATCGTCGCTCCGCTCGAGAGCGCCTCGAGTCGCACGCTCGTCCCTGGGTGGAGGTCTCTAGTCGCAACCTCGTCACCCTGGATCTACCCGCATAACAGCCGGGCGACCTGGGTTACCGCGATGCTAACGCGTCTCCCCCGTGGTATCTGGGACGTCGGAGCCGCGACAACGAGACACCGGGCAACGCGAATGCCTAAAGAGGAACGAGCTGCCGTAACGAGACGGCACCGGTGGGTACAGTTGGTAGACGCGCGATACCACTGCGCTCGCTCTCTTCCACCCGAGGAAACGGGCCTCGTTAAGATGAATTACAACCGCTCGGCGCGCATAGCCGCTTAGAAGCCTTCCAGCCGGGGATAAAAAGCCGAGCCTCCCCCGGTGGAACGGGGAGGAATAAAATTGGCCGCGTAGGCTGGGCGTCGATGTAACGCGGTGGAATCTGAAAGGTTTAACCCTGCCGCGGTTGCATATGAAAGCTGCAAGCGCATTCAGAGATCCCGGCGAGCGTTTCGTCGCTCAGCGGGCCGCCTGCGCAGGGCTGCGAGGGGGCCTGGAAAAGAATCGAAGGACGATTAACTGGCTACGAAGGAGGACGAGGATCGCGAAGACAGATCAACCGGTGTCACGCGCGCCGGGCTTATTTATGCATTTACGAGATTCAGGATTTACCAGCGCGTTCCGCGTGCGTCCGTGCCACGAGGTTCCGGGGGAGTCCCCGGCACCGGTCCCGAGCCGGGGCCCCTCGGACACAGATAATTATCTGCGGGACCTATAGCGTGCTTTATGCTGGAATGCGTTTCTTGTACGGCCCGGGCACAACTGATGCTCGCACGAGCCCCTTTCTGCTACCATCTACGCTGACGCTATTATTTCCCTGCCGCGCTGTTTGCACGACTATTTACTGCGTTTGCATGCGAATGCCGCACGCGGCCAGGGTTATGTATGCGCCGGTCGTGCCCCGCGTGTGTACGTATATCTAGCGGAGGCTCGCGTACGCGACACCGGAGGATATCTGAATGCGCTCGCGAGCGTAATAGCGCAAAGTCCCACGACCGCGGAAGCCTCGCGTTCCCGTTCGATATTTCGCGCGACATCGATAGCAGAGCCGAGCAGCTGGAGCGAGTTTTCGGAGGGAAGGTTGCTGGATGTGTTGCCAGGAGAGGTTGGACAGAAATCACGAGTAGCCTCCGCGGCGATGCACCGCGATCCCGTG
Organism: Andrena hattorfiana; assembly: GCA_944738655.2. Lineage (NCBI taxonomy): Eukaryota > Metazoa > Arthropoda > Insecta > Hymenoptera > Andrenidae > Andrena > Andrena hattorfiana. The sequence continues at coordinate 3,506,378 of OX122894.2, forward strand.
GCAGATTCTTGAGTTATTGCGCACCGACTTAGGTAGAATATCTCCTCCATCATCCCTTCGCAGCAACTTTAAGAGGGACGAACCCAAACACGAGGAGGCGCTCTGACGGACGGACGCAGTTAATAATTCGTCCCGAGCTCGTGTAACCGACTGCCGCTTCGTGCCCGGAAATCCAAGAAGCGAGCGTTGCAAAAGGTGAGAAGAAAGAAAGGGCAGAGATCCTATCTCGCGGCGGAGCGCTAACGGGATTTCCAAAGCTCCCCTGCGCGACCGGACGGGCTTGGAAAATTCCACGTTTCTGGGGACCATCTCGATCGCTGTTCCTCCAAAGCTCTTCCACCGTCGTAGAGTCGGAAAAAGCGATTGAGCGCTGCGTCGCTAGCCCGGTGTGTAACGCATCTAACCCCAGAGTTAATAAAGTCCTCGCCCCATTCGTCCTCCCCCATTTTCTGCTTCTTCGTCCTCGCGTCTCCTGCCACGCTGCCACCCTGTTTTCTCATCTACGGCCACCGACCACAACAACACTCGCGCTCCTCCCTTGCCTTTCCGCTCGCTCGCACCCTCCTCTTCGCTTCACCTTGCGAGCACCGCAGACACCGCCGGACACCCGCAAATTATTTTCTCCCGAGAGAGAACTCATCCGGAGGAACCTCCCTCTCGTTCCACCTCGCGATTCCACCTCGCCTCTCTCCGCTTCGACCGGCGCTTCTAATACCGCCGCGCGAACGGATCAGCATCGTTGCCCCGGCTTGCCCTCGCTTCCCAATTTTCTACTTCGGTGGGCGAGTTCGCTCGCGAGCCAGCAACCGACCGGCGAGAAAAATAGCGGGGACGAAAATCGGCAGCGAAAGGGGAACGCGCGAACCAGCCTATTCGCTGGAACGCAGGTGGCTCGGTGCTCGCGATCGCTTCAAAGCCGAGGATGTTCGTGGTCCGAGCGTTTCCCCGGGCAACAAGATCTCACGGGAGATGAATGGCGTTGGGAATCCGTCATACCGAAAACGCCCGGGGCCGCGGCCAAACGCCCGTTGCACGCACACGCCGAGCGTGTACGCGTGTTTCCAGGCCACCCCTCGCGCGAACCGTTAAGCCGAGCAAATACGGCATCGGGCGGCCGGATTGAAAATTTGAATAATTCGCATTAACCATCTCAACGGCGCATACTCCCCGGACGATTTATTTAATTGCGCCCGCGTACTTCCAGCGGAATTTCGAGCGCGAATTTATCCGCCCAACTGGACGGAAACCCTCGCGCCCATCGATCGACAACCCTCGTCATTCAACGCTAAATCGCCGTTAAGGAGTCAATTCCGGTTAGACGGGTCGAAAAAATCGATATTTTTTTCAACATTTTTCGAAAGTAAATACGTATCCTCAAAAATGTACTTCTAAATTTTCATGGATAAATTCCGATTATTTTTAACTTCTACAGAGGCTCGGTAAAAAACTTTGAACGCGTTTTTCTCGAAACGTCATTTTTTTCACATCTTGAAGATAAAATCTCAAGATCTATCGAACCGATTGCTTCGTAAATTTTACGACTTATTCTGCACACCTATGACTCTCGCAGGGACTACAACCAAGTATTTTCATTGGGCCTAACCTGCTTTTAAAATCGAAAATAGCAAAAGAGAAAAGCCGAAAAACATTTTTCTCGAATTTTTCCCGCTATTTTGCTAAGTTTGAAGATAAATAACTAATTATAGTCCGAGCGATAGCGACAATCATACCGATCAAGAATCTCTTTCAATTTTTCGATTCAGATAAGTCTAACAGCTGAAATCGCCTTCACAAGCGAGACATGAATTTTTAAACATGTCATCAAGACCGCTTTCAAAAGTATTTTAAAAGCAATAATTTTATTACTTTTATATTTTTTATTTACTGTAGAAATATAGTTTAATAATTAGAAAGAAAGTTTTATTCCACTACTATAATTATTTTCGTCGCAATAAATTCCTGAAAACCACTGAATTTATCGGCACGCTAACCGGAATGACCCCTTAAATCGACTGTCCCCTCCAGTTTCTTCCGCTCAGGAGCGTTTCGGTATAATAGGCAGCTCGTAACAAAGTAAGCCAAGAATCAACGGGCACGAATTCGTGGGCGAAATGATCCCAAACGTGAGAATGCCGCGCCACGAAGACCGTCGTCCCCTAAGCTCGGCTTTTAACCGCAATTATCGCGTTACAGTTTCGTCGCGCGAATCGATTTATCCCGGGCAGAGTTACCCCGGAATGAGGGACGATGACGAGAATCTGGAATCTTCGGATAGCCGGGAGCGCTTTAAACCAGCTCGTGGCGCGCGTATACGGTAGGAGGTTTTTACCGTCTCATATAAACGGGCTGTCTGGCTGAATAGTCGAGGGCACATTGGCGTCGCGCCGCTCGATGGACCACAGGCTCGATTAATCGCGCCCCGTCTTTATTTTATCCTCGCCACCGTGTCGGAATTCGCGCCTGGGAATGTCCGTTCGTCCCGGTCGATTGCTATCGTCTCGGTTCTTCGGAGCCCCACCCATTCGCGAGCGATATTTAAATAAAACTATCGGGGAGAAATAATCCCGCTGGACTCGAAATGCAGAATCGGTGGAAAACAATTTTTTTCCCGGCTCCTTTTTTGCCCGGGGAATGCAAGGTCGGCAGCGACACGTCCATCAATCGTCCACGAAGATCGAACGATCGGTGGACGCGGCTTGTCCTCATTAAAATCATCCTCGTTAAAAATTAAATGCCGGCGAGACGGAGGAAAGAAGACAGGCGAGTCTGGCGCGAGATAGCCGCAGCCGAAAAGGCCGGCTTTCGCCGGAGCGGTTACGGTAGCTAAATGCGAAAAGATTATTAATAACTTGATCGTCGATCGGCGGTACGGCGTATAAAATGCTGTCGATATATTTCATGCGTTTTTATCGGTGCCTCTCATCTGCTCCACTGGTAGAAAGTTGCGTGGAAGATAAGTGGTGTCGAGAATCTGGAATCTCCGCGTAGCCTCGGGCCGCGAAACACTTTGCACGCGTGCAGCCAACGGTTTTTGCCGGGCATCCTACTTGCGTGCATGCATCGCCGCTCTCCGCGCCGACGATCGGTAGCGGCTAATGAAGGATTCGGCCGGCGTCGCGAAATCGCTGCGGCTTTCCACGAAGACCGGGCGAGTAGAACGGCGCGAATGGGAGAGGAGCACAGCCGACAATGTGGCGGAGGAGTCGTAGCGGAAAATAGGCGAGTAGAATCGGGTGGAAAGAAAGGCGGCCCCCGGTTTGTTCTACGCGGGTAATTACCGGGACAGAATTGCCGGTTATCAACGGCGGGCGGTGGTAAATGCCGCGGACAAGCGACCGAACGTAATGCAGAGGCGGTGCATGGCCACCGGCGCGAAACAAACGCGGCGGCTCGCGTTTACGCAAGGTTTTTCCTCTAATCGGTAGAATCGGATCGCTAAGCAGCCGCTAAACGCCCGGTTACACGGTACGCTGCAACCGAATGCATCGCCACGGTTCCGTTGCTGCTTTACGAGCGAGCGAGCAAGTCGGCGCAACGGGCTCGTGTACAGCAATTACGAAACTTCCTCCGAGAGAATCGCGATTATGATAAATTCGCGGCTGTTAACTAACCTGTCGCGAATGATCCTCGAGTCGTCGGGATGCCGAGCCGCAGTTTAGCGTGCGAAGTGTTAAGTTATTCGGGAATCGGATGTGTCCGAAAGATGCGGTGACCAGAAGCACTCGGCGGCGTTAATGGCCGATCTTGAGCAGCGATAAGGTAAATGGCACGGTACTTAAACATGGCCCAATAATTCAAAATCGAGAAGAAATTTGATTAATAATAACTGTTTTACTAATTTGCAACGTTTAAACTGTTGGAAATATAATTGCAAAATGTATTAGCTTTATATAGATACAGTTATAAGCTTACATAACTGAATAGTTATATCATGCAAAAATATTATTGTACAGTAAATCTTCAACAGTTTCAATCTTGCTTTTTACTTAATGGGCTCAAGCAAGCGAGAGAATATTTTTGTTACTGTTGTAATTAATTATTATTTTATCATTTTTGAAATAGTGTAGTTGTTTTGGATTTATTATATATTGAGGAATTGAAAATTAATTGGATTTCTTAATAATTTTTTGGTTTTAATATTGAAATTGTTGCGTTTATCTAATAGTACACGATAACATGACACTAACCAGTTATTAAACGCGTGTTTAATAGTTAGGGTAAACCAACCAGTAATTGACCGCATACCAGTGAATGACCATTAGGCAAAGGAATGTCAATTATTAATTTAAAAATATTATATGTTTATAAATGGAGTGCAGTTGCACTTTTAATATCCCATATTTTTAGTTACGCGTATTATTAAGCAAACATTAATAAGTAAAATTTTTATTAAAAGTATGCGGTCATTTACTGGGCTTCTACACGTTTTGCATTTTATAATCGTTTTTTTTTTAAATTAGGATAAGAATAAGTAATTACTTTTATAGAAATTTCAAGAAACATAAATTTAAATGCAATTTCAACAGTTGTTTTGTTATTATGCATAAATATATTCAAGCATTAATCTCAAAGGTCCATAACTTCAACAATTCGGTCATTAACTGGTTGGTTTACCCTATATAAACAGACTGGTACAGACGTCAGTATTCAGTGAAGTTTTAAAGTTATTAACATTTATTGTACCAAAGTAAGTATTTTTTGTATCCTATATATTTACGTTAATAATAACTAGACAAAAATATAATACTGTTTAAGAATTATTAAAATAATTAATCTTAAACTCGTCATAATATTAGCATAACCTAAAATTTTATAATATACTTTTAATCATTCTTTTAACTTATACTTAATTTTTTCAGGCATAAAGTCATGCCGAAGATTTAACACAAATGTATTATAAATAAAATGTTTTTATTACCCCAAAATATTGCCATATTGATTTCTTTTCATTAACTGATAGAAATAGTTAAATTAAATATATATTCAATAATTGGGACACTGATAATTAATGACTGGTACACGCTATGAATTTCATTTAATTACTGGGCCATATGAACAGTTTCATGCTTTAATTAATTTAAAACTTTTCCTTTAACAAGTGTAAATTCTTGTTACGTTATCTGAAAGTAGAAATTTAACTCTTTCGAATAATTATATTTAGTTATAATTTTATACTACTTAAATATAAAAGAAATTGCAATTATTTCAACTTCTTCTTTAACTGCTTCACCATTGGGCCATTTACCTTAACAACAATAGCCGTGAGTTACGGAATAGGTAAGCGCGGCCGCGTACCCAATGCGCCTACGTTGGACCCCCGTGTTCGACACGCGGAAAATTTACGGCAACACCGACGCCAGGTACAAAATTTATAATCGACGCCGGGGATTCGCGAGAGCATCGCGTCGCGACGCGATAGACCCATGAAACTCTGCTCGCAAAAAAATTACGCGTTTACGATCAATTTAGCCAGTGGAGGAAGCGAGCACCGCTCGAATCGTCTATCAGAAAGTTCCTGAACAATAAATAAACATGTAAATAAACATCACAAGCGATAGGTCGGGCTTTCCACGGTAATCGCGAGGGGATGTGATTTTTCGGGCGTGCCGAGGAGCGAGCGAGCGAACTCGTCGCTGAAGAATACGGAGGAATATGAAAGAATATGGAAGGGATAACAAGGTGTTTCCAGCAGAAACATCGGCTCGAACTGGTTTCGAGGATCTCGCGAGCCCGTGGCTCTCCCCGCTCGACACTGTTACAAAACTGATGCACCGGAATCCGGTAAAAGCTGCCTAAAGCCTCGGCACCTACTGTCGGGCGAGAAATTTACTATCAATTCCACTTCGCGCCCGATACGTACGAACGCGCGTAAATATCGTGGAAGGATGCTCGCGCAGCTGTGGAGCATTTAAGCTTTAAGGGATGGCGATAAAAATCGCGACCAACAGATAAATCATCTTCCACCGCCATGGCTTTCCTTGCAGTTGCCCGCGCCGTTTGCATGTACTCCAGCGTACTCCCTCGCTCCACGAAGAAGATTGCGACCGTGGGGGTCTAAAATTGAAAACGAGGAGTGCCCGCAGCGACGACAAAGGTCGATCGAGCTTCCCATTTTTCCGGCGGGGCGAAGTTTAAGGGAAGAAGCGGAGGAGGCGACCGCGGATGGAGAAACGTGAAACAGTATCTGGGGAGTGAAGCGGGAGGGAGCCGAGTGCCACTATAAGATAAAGGGGTATACGAGAAGACGAAAGATAGAGTGGATACTACATCGCGATACCTCGGTGGAGGAGGTCAAGAAAGTCGAAGAGGGAGACGGAGAGAGAAAGCAGACCGGGTGGAAAGGCTCGGGCTAGGATGATGGTCGGCAGGCAACGGAGAGGGACGAGATAGATGGGGATTGCTGATGGCAGAAAGATGAAAGAAAGAGGAAAGACCGGTGGGAGGAGGGACGCGAGGGAGGTGTACGCTGGGGGTCCGAACCCTCCCGCGGCGAGAACCTATCGAAGCTACAAGAATTTTTCACGTAATAACCTGCAACGCCTAGAGAATCGATTGATCGATTGCCCGACGCACGATTTTGCCTGTAAACAGACTCTCCGCGATGCTTTTTCTCGGAAGGACCGGCCGGCTCGTACCGCGTCTTCCATTCCGATGGTAATTCCTCCCTTTCCGCGAGGAATCGACGAGCCGATGATCGATGATAATTAAACTTTATTCCTCGACGCCCGGGAAGATCGACGCGGCTGGAGTCGCGCGCGAAATAAAATCACTGAACGCTCTCGATCGACGGATCTTGGAGCACACGCGTGCTCGACGCTCGTCCCTCCAACTTTAAATATCCGCGAAATATTTGCGCGACTGCCCAGGCTGGGTCCTTCGTCCCGAGGGGCGATAAAATTGTCGGGGGACGTAACGTCCACTGTCTTTACGAGTCGATAAAGTGGTCTCTCGCTAATGCTCGCGGGCCATTAAAACCCGGCGTGCTGTAATCTCGAAGTGCTGAGCGCCGAGTGAAAAGCAGTTATGCAGATTTTCCGCGTAATTGTTATCCCCGCGGTGTCGGTGTCGATAATTATTCCATCGTCGCTTTTACGACGACCCGCAACTTTGCGACGCGGCCGGGGCAGACCGAAAGGACTCGCCAAGTTGCGCATTTCAACGACGAGGGCGGAATTGCACGGGAACGGGGCAGGCGCTCGCCCCTGCGACGGAAAAAGCTGCGGAAGGAATGGATAAAATCTCGCGAAGCGTTCTCGATTGCCGCGATTATAAATGGCAGAGCGTAATACGAGGGGGCATTAAAAATGTAGAAATTACCGCTGGTCGACCTCTTTCCTAACAGCAACGCGGGGTTTCCTCGCTCGCGAAAATTCCGCACGGTCTGGCAGCGTTAATTGCGGCTCCGCTTGCGCTCCAACTGCTAATCAAGCGCGTACGCTCAATTACCATGTGTATTAATCTTCGTTACGTCTTTCGTCCAGCATTGCCGCTCTTTGTTAACTACTTATCGATCCAGTTCCGCGCGAGATATAACGCGGTTTAATTCTCGGTCCGTCCTAAGTGCATCCGCGAGGCTCGATCAGCCGGTGCCTGCGACGCGACACGGAATATCCCGCGCGGATGAATTGAATCTCGCCAGTCACTCGGCGATCTCGTTGACGAATCGTTGTTGTCGGCGCACCGTTAACCGATCGCTCGTTCATCGTGCCGAGCGGACCCGTGGGCGAGGATAATCCACGGAACGAAACGTGGCCATCCACGAATGGGTCCGTCTTCCTCCGAATACGCGAGTCGGCCAATTAGTCATCCAGCCTGCCACCGATTGCTCCGCGCGACGGCTAATCGATCGATTACCCTTATCCGCGTCTCGAGGGACGGGAACGTTTGAGAAAGGCGTCTACCAAGAGAGAAGCTGTCCAGCAAGCGGCCGCGTTGAGACGCGAATGCAGGATCTGCCGCGATAATTAGGCGAGCGCGAGCCCAGCCGAGCGGCCGCCTGACCGAGCCTTGGACGAAGTACGGCCTGGCGGATTCGATGCACTCGCGCCTATGGATTTTCCCCGTCCGGCAGCGGCTCACCTTTGTGTAAACACGAACTTGCTCTAATTAAAGCGAATCGAATCGAAGCGGAGGCACCGAGGCACACGCACACAGCCCCACGCAGGCTCGCGGCTCGCGGCGACCGTGCCGACAGCAGCAACAGCGCCAGAAGCCCAGTCCTCGCTCGTTCGAACGGCCTGCTCGCTCTCACCTACCAACCTACCTACCAACCTACATGACAGACACGCTCCGTTGGCACACATTAATAAACAGCGCAATTCACTCCTTGCCTCGCCGTCTCCCCCCTCCCCGCCTCCCCTCCCCATTCTTTCTCCCCTCTGCGCCCTTGTCGCTCCTTATCGGTCACTCTATCTCCGTTTGCGCGATCGCCTTACTTTATCGTTACACGCGTCGCGGGCCGCTATTGCGGGTCATGCCTGCGCAGATAGGCGTAGAGGCAGGATAGATGTAAGTTCTGCTAATTGCATCAGCATACCAGTTTACCGTGTCAAGCTGCACCTGCGCCTGTTACGTTGAGGCGAAGCCCGAGCGACTCTAGGCGAGATCCCCGTCTCGCTCTATTTTTCGCCCCGGCTCTCTCGCGTTTCCCCTTTCGTTTTTACCCGGGCAGAAACTGGGTTGCCAGCGAGCCTGGCCCCGGCCGTGAATCGCGGGGTAATACGTATAATCGCGATTCCGGCTGCCGCGCGCGTCCCTCCCCCCTTTCTTTTCCGCGCTCCTCTCGCTCTTGTACTCCCCCTTGGCGCAGCCGGTTGCAATTACCGATAGGATCGGGTCGCGCTGTGCGGTGCACGTTCGTCCCGTCCACGACGACAAGCGGTCCGGTGTATCGTCCCAGAAATCACGGCGAAACAGAGGTCTCCAACCTTACCCTTTCCCGGGCTGCGGAGCGAGAGGATTCCAGCTGGTCGTCGGCTCCCGTCGCGCCGCGGAGAAGCGCGCGGGGAAAGCGCCGGTCCCCCGCGTTTTCGTACCCACTCGCTCGATCGGACTCGCGTCGCTTAACGCCCGAACGAGTCCAATTATAGTCTCGCTCGGATTCTCGATGCGCACGCCGTGGAAAAGCCGCGGACGAGAATAGAAATCCTTAGGGATACCGGGTTATGAGTAAGTCACGAGAATCGCTTAAGCTTTCGAGATAGCGAGCCGCAATTAGCGATACGATCGCATCGCGCGGTGCAAGCTCGGGCACCGTGCCTGGCGAAGAGGAGCCCGGCTTGTATCGGGCCAGCGATCGCCATAAAGAATACACAGAGCCATCGCTGTTCCCCAAAAGGAGGAAATCATTCCAGGCAGCTGGATTCCGTTCTGGACTTCTGGTCGGATACAGAAGAAGCTATAACTTCTAGCTTCTAGCTTCTCGCGATAAATTCTTAATTGTTAATTAATCCCGCGTTGACACTCTGGGTGTGAGTCACCCATAAACTGATTCTGAGGCGCTGTACCTTCTATGTGCAAAATAAATACCTTTTTGCTAAAATCGAGTTACAAATTTTCTTTTTTCTGCATAACAATAATAATAATAATAATAATACGTGTTTATTGCCTCAACAAATAAGCTAGATTAGTACACATCTGTTTTTTTTTCAGCAAAATGCTGTTTTAAAATCCTACCCCGTTATTCTATTAAATAAATAACCTACAACTTACAAGTACATTGCAGATTCGCATTCTATTTGCCTGAAGGTTCTTTTTTATTTAATTACCCTAATATTCTCAGGCAGCGCGTTGTAATATTCCGTATATCGGAACAACAACTCTATAGATTTTTAGCTTCTACTATTGAAATTCGTAAAGATTACAATTCTTTGAAGATTTTCTTCGTGTTTTCTCGACATATGGTAATCTAGAATTTTTTTGCAAAAATTGTGATTATATGTCAATCAAAAACCTATTGGAATACATTCTAGAGACCTTGAAATTGACCCGCGATTTTTTTCATAACGATTGGATTTGAGAAATGAGAATGACAGTCGTTCAAAAATTGTTTTAGGCGTGAACCATCCAAGTATGTCAAAGTTGATCGAAAAAGGAATTGTGTCAACGAGGGGTTAAATTATATTTATTAATATTTCTAATTCTTTAAGATTCAAAATTGAACACGCTTTTTCCGTTAAAAAAAATATATATATAATTTTACAAAGAAAATACTTCGTTTCCTCGTTCGTTTGAATACAAACGGGGCCAGTGTGCAGGATGGAGTCGCTCGCCGCGAAGAATGCGGTGCACGTTCATGAATTAACGAGCAAGTTTTAACCGCGACGTGGACAATAAACATATAAGCGATCGATAGGCAACTACGATCGGCGAGGGATTATTTTGCGCAACTCTCGACAACAAACGTTCCTTAACACGTCGTAGAAATGATCAGAGTTCGCTTTCTGTCCCCCTTCCTCAGTCGCGCATTTCTTCTCGCTTCGCGCGGCACGCACGCGGCAGAGTTATGCATCTCAGGTGCATAGGTTCTCGGTAAACCGGAATGCAGATAACTACAGACTTCATCTCGACCTCTCCCTTCTGTCTCTCCTTCTGTTCTCTCGTCTGCCATTTTTCGAGGCAACCCGCGGAAGCTGGCCGAGTGCTTCGAGAGTCCGAAAAGCACCTACGTGCAAGTGAAGCACCTACGTGCAAGTGAAACATTCGCGGTGCTAATTGAGAAACTCCTCGGAACGCGATCGTCGGAAAAAGCTGAAGAAAAGGACACAGAGGAAAGCAGAAATGCCGGAGGAGAGGCAACAACGAACAGGAGCATGCCACTCGGATAGCCGTTGCTCGCGCTCTCGTTTATGGCGAGGGTTGCTGGATTGCCTATGAGGACAGGTGCTCGATCAACATGGGTTTCCAGCGAACCAGGGCGATAGATAGCTGCCTACGCGGTTTCGCACCATACATCACTGGATCGCGTAATTGATGCCGAGCAGCTCGGTGCTCTTCCCTTCCTTTTTTTTCTTCTGTTCCGAGCCCTCGTAATTGAAATCGCGCGCAAACGACCGAGCAGGGCGGTATTTTTAAAGGAGCGGGAACGTTAAACGATGTTCGAGGGCAAATATAATAGACCAGCGGGGCTTAATCCGCTTCTTACGAGGGCAGATATAAATTGCCAGTCGCGCGCATTAAAAGTAAGTCGGAGAATTAATTACCGCGCCTGTATCTTACTCCCGGCCGCATTAAAAGTCCCAGGAAATTATTGGGATCGTTTAAAATCTTTATGAGAATGTATCCAGGCATAATCGTACTTGGCTCGTGATCCTGTAACGCGTGTTATTGGCTCACCGTGGGCTTTATGTGTATATGGGCCAGTTGCTAGCGAGCGGGCCGATACCAAGGACTCTTAATTATTCATGCAACGAACGAACGAATATCCTACAGCCTGAGAGACGGGACACGGAATATATGCGTGCCTCTTTCCCTCCCTCTGGCCTGTTTTCCATTCCTTGCTCCTCTCCGTCCCCCTCTCTTTCCCTCTCTCGTTCAATCTGGCCTCACCGAGCGGCTCGCTCAATCTCCTTTTTCATTTTGATTCGCCCTTGTATCTGTTCATGGTCTTTCTCTTTCGGCGTTCTATTTTCTGCGTCGCGGGCAGGAGAGTAAGAGTGAGAGAGAGAGAGCGCGAGAGAGAGAGAGAGAGAGAGGGCGTGAGCAAAGTGGAAATAAGCGACAGTGGAAACGAGCAGGTTCCTTTATTTGCGCGAGCAAATACTCGAGCAGCCGTGCATTCGTACGAAATGGAGCTTTGCGAAGCGGTGCACGCCTGCGCGCGGTGCGCCATGCATACACACGTGCATAGGCGAGTGCACGGGCAAACGAGAACCGGTAGGTACTTCTATCAGGAGCGCTCTTCTCGCTCTCCCCGGCGAATCGTGCAAATTGGTAAACCTCGACGCGCTTTCCAAACCGGGCGACGCTAATAGGACCCGCTGCCCCCAGAATTCTAAGAGCTCCTCGACGTCAGTTCGTCGATATGCACTTCAACGTTCGGCGGGTCGGTTCGTGGCGGGGGTGGAGCCGGCGGTGGCAGCCGGAGGAGCGGGGAAGCAGAGAACGAATTAGAGGGTAAGGGAGTAGAAGCGGGAGCAGAAGCAGAAGCGGAGGAAGAAGAGGAGGTAAAAGATGAGAGTGAAAAAGGACAAGAGATGCATCGCGATCGCGTAGCGCGGCGTGTGCGTGGGCAATGCGTGTGGAAGGTACGCATGCGTGCGCGAAGCGAGCGCAGTGGAGCCGCACGCTCAGGGTATAACGCGGCGTGATTTATATTCGCGCCTCGGTTCGCTCTGTGAGGGCCGCATACGTTCGGATACGTCACTGGTGTGTACGAGGACGGTTCGACTGTGTGCCAGAAGCGCAGCGTTCTCTCCTCGGGTCGTCCGCTCGGCCCGTTCGCCCGGTGGTTGCACCGTGACGGCTTGCACCCGGCCTTATCGCCACTTCCGTCATCCCCGCGCCTCCACGAGCCTCCAATTAGACGGCTCTAATTGGACGGCGAACGGCCGCGTCGTAATAAGAACTCGCCATCTCTCGGGCTAACCCCTTCTCGCTTCTCCCTTTTCCCTCCCCCTTCGCCTCGCCCATATCCTCCCTCCGCGGCCCTCCCCCTGGACCTACTGCCGAATCTTCTGCCAGATACCAGCGTGCGTCGCGTGACACATCTTCTACGCGTGCATTCGATCACCGTGCAGTCAGCTTTGGTATTCTCAATCCCGTCCCTCGATTTACGGCTCTTCCTCCGATGCCACGCGAGGTCCTTTATTTTCGATATCGGGGGACCCGTTGCGCAGTTTGCGCCGCGGCGGGGCGATGCTCACCCCGAGAGACCGCGGCGGGGCTCGCTGCTCGGTCCGAGAGTACGCGTCCGAGTTCGTTACCGAAGCTCGGACGGGTCACGTACGCGTTTTCGGCAACGCGTCTGACAGGCACGTCCGTCCATCTGGGCGGGGTTCGAATTCGTTACACAAGTATGCTAACTCTCGAATCCACGCCTCTCGGTCGAGGGAATCGGGCAACGGCTCGACGTTCGTCATAGAGCACCACGTGAAAGGTGGGCCTCGGAGTGGTTCCCTCGACGAGGACGCTAACGATCCACGGACACGCGGCCTCGAGATCCGAACGACACGGGCTAGCGGGGAATAAAATTCTTCAACGACCCAACCGGCCACGATTCTTCCGGCGCTGACGTATTCGTTAAGTACCCGCGAATCACCGAGGAAATCGCTAACGAGGAAATTAAGATGCGAGCGCTCGTTACGGGACGCGCGATAGGGAAACTGCCGCGTCTACGACTCGGCCGTACCGTCCGACAAATCAGACACGTTTCTCTACCCCGGCCGGGCGATTCCAAGCACCGCCGCGAAATAAGCCCAGCCGTGCACCAAATGTACCTGTACACTACGGTGGACCTTAGTTACTCTTGTCGAAAAATAAATTTGAGATTTTTGTTTAAAGAGAAAAATCAGAATATCTTCATTTGCGAATATATGAAAAAATTTCTTAGACAAAAGTTGTACTGTTTGGCAAGGTAAAAATAATTCCAAAGAGAAAAGTTTTTTCTGAAGGTCAATTTTTGAGATTTCAAGGTCATGATGTTTTTTTTTTAAGTGATCTTATACTTTGATTCTATATTGTTACAGAGCGTAAAAAGATAAATTCAACGATATATAAAAATGTAAATTAACAATATACTACCGTCCTTAATTAAACTGTCCTATCTAATATTTTTTTCATTTTTTGAGATACGTTCAAATATTCGAAGTTCCACGCGTCTTTTACCTTTTAAGTAAAGTTAGAAAACTCTACGTGCTTCGTAAAGATTTATAAACAGTCTAATATATTTAACCTAACTTCTTTCAAAATGGTTCAAATATCTTATCTAAAACAATTAATTGATTGGTACGTTAATAATACATTCCCTACCGGTACACGTATCACAAAAAATTATATTAGGCTATTACAAAATAATGACAACATTTTTTAATTTGAATAAAGGAAAATACGGATGGTACGAAGTAAATGATAAAACTTCAATTTTCTCGGTTCTTTCAAAATGCTAGATAGGACACTTTAACTAAAGAAGGCAGCATACTACAATGGAGAAAAACGAGTTCCAAAAATAAAAAAGCTTCAACTGCGATGAGGCACGGCTTACCGTTGTCCGATCGATTTCAAATTTTACACACAACTTTTTTTCACCCACTGGCACAATCCCGGGGGTGTCCCGAAAAAATTTGAAAGTCGAGAAATGAGGTCCAGCTTACTGTACACGTACATCGGGGCGGGCTGCTACGCGTACGCGTGCGTGCAGACGATTGTCGGGCGAGTTTACCATGTTCCGGCGGGGTTCTCGTCCGATCTCCGCGCTGGACCGCCTCTGTCCTCGTTCCGTCTGCCGTCCCTCTCGCTCGCAGCTTATTTCGCCGATCTGCCAGGCAGAAGGCAAGCAGCCTCGGAGACGGATCGCGTGTTCGAGAATGTCGTTGCATGTTTAGCGACTCGTCCGCAATTACCGAACCGGCAAGACACCGGAGACGGGGACGGAGACGGAGAAGAAGACGGCTGCACCGGTAACGACGGTACCGGTCGCCTGGTTGCCGGTAGCGGACGCCTACGTTTCCTAGCCCTGCTCGCCGTTAACGCGAGCATAAGCCGAGGAATACGGTGGACGCGTTATCTCGGCGGGCGTGCAAGGCTCGCGCCGCGGTCGGCGGACTAAATCCGAGGCCCCGTCGAATCTAGGAACTCCCCGGGAACAAAGGGACGCCTGGGCGAGACGATTTCACCCGTCGGCGAGTACGAGTTCGAAGCGTTCCTCTGCCAAACCCCTCGGGCTCCGACCGATTGTACCCTTTCGGGAGGCTAGGTAACGCAATGCTCCGAATATCTGGCAAATGACCAGTTGCTTTTCAAGGGAGAGCGAAAGACACGCGGCGGCGGATGGCTCGGCTATAATGAGCGACGGGGGAGAGGATCGAGATGCGAAAGAACGCGTACCCAGGTATAGAAGCAGGCGCGATGCTGATTCGAAAAGTGGGAGGTTGGCATCGCGGTGAGGCTCGAAATGACACGACCCGGCAAATTATACCGTCTGTCTACCTAGACTCTAGACGAATGGTATACCTTTGGACAGGGGAGCGGGTAAGTTGGCCGGTGCTCGGAGAGACAAAGGAGCCACGGATAGGCGCACGATCGTTCGAAAGATTCGGAGGATCGCCGCGGCGCCGACGGACCGTGAGTAGTGCTCGTTTCGGGGGCAAACGTTCGCGACGAATTCGAATTGGGATTGGGAGTTCGTCAGGGGACGATGATGATTCGCGATTGGAATCGCTGGCCCCTCGGGCGGCTAGCAGGGACGGGCGAGCAGAACCCGAAGGAGGAAGCCGCTCGTCTACCGAGCAGAAAAGGGAATTGCCTCCCATTTCGGCGGTACGGATTCTTTCGATACCGGGCGTTTCTGCTTCCGAGCGAGTCATGCTGCCGGTGATTCGAAGAACAGGGCCGGGACTTTGCGAGAGATCGAAATATTCATCCCCGCGGTAGAAACGATTGGCGTACGCAATTACCAGGCTCCTTTCTTACCGGTGGCCCAAGCAGTAGCATCGTCCTTCTTCCTTTTTTCTCTCTCTCTCTCTCTCTCTCTCTCACCCTTTCTCACCCTCTCCTACTCTCCCCCATGCTCTCAATCTCCTTCGATACTCCCCTCTCTGGCCCTCCGCAACTTTCGTCTCTTTCATCTCATTGGCGCAGGCCGCGATACGTACCACCTTTCCTTTTTTCCCTTGCCTCCTTCTCTCTTTCCCCTTTGGTACACCTCGTACATCGGGCACACCGGTGCGCGCCTCTTCTGGCCGGCCACCTTCGCCCTCTTTCTCCTCCTGTCTCGGTCCTCTTTCCCTTGCATCTGCGGCCAATTCGGAGCGATGAAGCCCCAGACGAATCGCGAGAGAACACGGCATACCGCTGCTACAGTGCCCAGTCATTTTGAAAAATACCCCGGCAAAATGATTCGGCCGCTATTACGATGGCGCGGCCTCTACTTCTCCCTTTTCCTCCTCCTCTTCCTCCTCCTCCTCCCTTCTCTCTCCTTCGCTGGCTTGCCCTTTCTGTCGCACTGCATCGCATTACCAAGTCCCGCCACGTTTCCCATTCCTTTCCTTCCGCCAGTTTTCTTATTTTCCGTCGGCCCCTTTCGCGTCGCCACCTCGCGGTTCGGTGTCCTGTTCCCCGATTTCGTCGGCCGCGGCGTACGCACGCTCGGCGTGGGGACAATACGCGGACGAACGGCTCCGCCGCGATGGAGGAATCCGAGAGGAACGGCAGGAAATTCGGTACGCGTTCCAGCCGGCCCGTAACGAACGCGTCTTGGCGTCTTTTGCCTCTCGCCTTCTGCCTCTCCTCCTCGTGGCGAGTTACGCCGAAGAGGGACCGGTACCTTTCCTCGCGTAAATACGTACCGCGCGTCGTGTAAGCTCCCAATTAAAGTTTCGGAAAGAACAGGCTGATACCTATCCTCCGGACGCTATCTGTCTTTCCCACTTCGTCCCCGGTCGGTCTCGGACCTCCTGCTCGGTCCTCCCCGTGCAGGCGAGGCGGTGCGTTTTCGCGTGTCCTCGTCATCGCGTCTCCTCCGGCCCGGTCGACTTCGTTGGTCCCCAGAATCTGCTTGGTCCATCTGAAGCGCACGGACACGGGGGACGGGGCGGATTCCGGGTAGGGGGCCCGGCGGATCCGGAGGTGGAGGCGGGTAGAGGAGACGTTCACCCCGGTAGAGTTGGCAGGGACAACCACCGGACAGATACAGATATGCTAATACCCGAGTCGTTTACACGTGATATATAGCCGGGCTGACGGACACACCGCAAGGGGCTGGCCGCCGTGCCGTCTCTTTCGCGGGCACCTCGAACGCCTTCGCCCGAGCCTCTCCTCCTCCCTCCTCCGCCGCCGCTTTCGATAAAACTCCTCTCGCCCTCGCCCTCCGCCCCGTGCAACCAGCGCCCCGCTGAAATCCCAGCGGTAGCCCTACTCCCTGTCTCGGGTGTGAGAAGCTCCGCGGAACGTATCCGCTTCGGGGTGAATCTCCCTTTGATCGTTCTTGCGTTACGGGAAATAGGGTAAATCCGGGAGACGCGGTCGACCTAATATAAAATGGCTATTAAAACTAATACAGATATTACTTATTTTATCGGAACAAGCCTAATATGTTCAAAATTTTATGCTGATTCAGAAAAACTGATCGACATTTGCTTCAAGACAGTATTTACTGTGAATCGGGTTGAAAACTGAAGACATGCCATCTGACCACGGTGGCACCCTCTCTCCCGAGGTGCCGGGAGAAATGGTTTTCGTCGTTGGCAGAGACCACTCATATAATTATTCATGGAAAAATAACAAAGAAGAAAGCAAAATTATTTATGAGTGAATACAACTACAGATTCATTGATATTTAATTTGTGTACGCTAAACAAGTAAAGAACACATCAAAGAAAAAGTGAACTACCTACCGGCGATTAGCAAGGCAAATGAATACAAAAGTGAATAAATAAACTAAATAAACAATAATAATAATAATAAAATAATGATAAAAAATAAAAATATAAATAAAAATAATAGAAAAATCATAACTCGACCATCTTTCCTTTCTGCAGCGAGAGATGGTCTTCTCGTTGGTTTTGAGAGGAAGAGTTAATATCTCAATATCTCCACTATCTTATTATTCCCAAACATTAAACGAAAATAAACTAAGAAGTATATTTTAAATACGATTCTGTACACCGTTGTTTGACAAAAGAGGTTAAACGTACCCTCAGTTTAACTTTTATAGCCTGTAAATCTAGAAAAACACAGAAGGAATCGAAGCGACGCTATTCATTCAATTGTTTGGCTTCTAGAGAAGTAATTGGCCTGCGCTTTAACGCGTTTTTACGTATAGAGCCTGAAATATAGCGACTCGACCAACTGTCCGGCCCGACCGCGTCTCCCGGATTTACCCTAATTGGGATCGGAATCCCCCTCCAGACTCCCCACCGTTCTAAGCTTCAATCGCCTCCCTTTTTTTCCGCATATTTCTACAATCTGGACATCGAATCCGGCCGATGAAGACGTTCGCGGTAGCCAAAGGAACGCGAGCAACGTTCGCCGGGCGCAAGAAGAGGAACGCTCGCCGTGGATGGACATGAAGAGACATGCGGGGAGGTGAACCGCGTTCCCCCGGCCAGTTTACAAGCCACTAGAGCGATTTTTTTCAGATTCGACGGAGAGACACGCCACGGCGCAAGAACGTCCGATGGCTTTTGGAGCGGAAGGGAGGAGAGGGGTCTCGAGACGCTGGCGGAGATAGGCGGATAGACAGTTGGAGAGAGAGGAAGGTATAATCACTACAATTACCTTACCGCCACGGTTTCGCTTCCGAGAAGAAGAAAAAGAGAACGGGGCGGAGGATGGAAAAGAAGAGGAGACTGCGGAGGAACGGTTTGGTGGCCGCGAACACGGGAGGGGCATTACACGTGGAAGGGAGAGGAAGCGAGACGAGTCCACCGCCGGAGCAGCCCTTGTATTATATCCGAGCGAATCGCCGGCAATGATATCCGTGCCTTTTGTTTCGTTCGGCAGAAAACAGCTTTACGCGCGTCCAACGATATCGGGTCGGCTTCCAGATGGATCTCCCTCGCTCCCCTCTCTGCCGCGCTGCCGTAAACCCTCTCGTCGCCTCGCGACTTACACGGCTCCTCCGATCTTCCCTCTCCGTCGCTCCTCATTTTCTGCCACATTTTCATCATCATCTTCTCCTCCCTTCGCCTCCTTCTTACTAGCCGACTCGGCGATACGGCAGATCGCGCGGACTAATGACGAGCCCCCGGGCGATCCTTTTCGATCCTGCTCCCGACAGACGCTTCCCTCCGAGCCTCGCAGCTTCAGCTATTTCAAGGCTTTCCGGACACAATCGCTCCGGAGAGGAAAGAATCGCGCGACCCGCGTTTCCCCGATCGAGGGCAGCGCTCTTCCCTCGGAGCGTCCTCGCGCGGCTCCGGATAGAAATTTCGAGGGAGCGTCTCGAGGTATCGCGCGGAGCGGGGCTGCTGCGCGACGGTCACGCTCGGAGGAGGGAAGGTATTCCGCGGTTAGTTCGGGGAAGGATTCGCGTGAAGCGGAGCGCAGCCTCTTTCCGAGGGAAAGAATCGCCGGGGAAGAGAAACGGGAACGAGCCGGGAAAAAGGAAGGGAGTGCGATTGAAGGAGGAAAGGAGCGAGATGCCGGGGCGAGCAGAACAAACTCGTAAAGCCGCTTAACGATCCATAATTTTACAACGTTCTGTAATAACCGTGCTCTCTCCACTCCTCGAGCTCCTCCCCGGCCCTTGTCCCGCCGTTCCTTCCACCTCCTCACGTACGCCCTCTCCCGACCGGGTCTAGGCATCGCGGGGCCCTTCAGCTGGGATTCTAGGACGGTGGGTGTATTTATCTTCGTTCCGTGGCTCTCAAGGGCGCGACTAGTCCACTCCCCCGTTCTCTCATCTTACTTTCGGGCCTTGGGAATCTTCCGCGAAGACACTGATGGATTTTTCGAGCGGCCAGAAATTCCGAATCGCAGCCTCGGAGTGCGCGCGTCCGCCGGTACTCCTCGCCCGAACACTCGCGCGCCGGACGAATCGCGTGGCACAGCGCCAAAGAGAGCAAAACCGAGCGGAGGATAAATGCGCGCCAGAACTCCTTCTCCTCGCGGAACGTTGGAAAAGGGTGTGTAACCGAAAAAGGACCACGCGGAGGTACGTCAAGTCGAGGAACGGAACTGATAGGGGGCGCGACGTCGAATACGCGCGATAAAAGAAGACACGGCCGTCAGTGGAAACAACACCGTCATCGTCGAAGTCAAAGAAGTTACAACTGCGCGAGAAATGTTAAAAAAAAAAATTACAGAATAACGCGATGCCTCCGCGTGTCACGGTGCTAACGGAACGAACCCAGCGGCGAGAAGAAGCTGACGTGAAAGGAGTAGGTGGACAGCTAGAGTAGGTTTCCTGAAACCGGTGGAAAGGAGCAGGTATCGAGGAAAGAGGAGAGATTGGTCCGTGAAACGAGAGAAACAATTATACGTAAAAACGCGTTAAGGGGACATTCTACTCTGTCGGCCGAAAAATCGGCCACTTTTCGGTGATAGTTTTTATAATGAAATAAACACTTAACGTTTTTGAATTTCTGAGGTTATATTCTACCACTCTTGAAATAAATGAAAAAATCTTCGTTGTTTGTTTATTTCATTTGTTTACATAAATATTTCGCAATGAAGTTGGCGGCTTCAAAATTGTTGGCGGTTGAAATTTCGGACGACTGGATCGTCGGAAATAAAAAAACCAAACATATTTTTAATTCGCAGGAGTATGGTTATCTCGCTAACCACAGATATCTTAAGATTTTTAATATTTTCCCACATTTTATATCAATTAAATATAGAAAAGAAGTGCCACTTTCGGTGCTTTCAACTTTGATCGACTGGCATTTTAATAATTTTGGTCCAAAATTGTTCTTTCGTGGAAAGCGAGATAACCATACTCCGGCGAATTAGAAATTTGTTTGGTTTTTTATTTCCGACAATCCAGTCGTCCGAATTTTCAACCGCGAGCAATTCTGAAGCCGCCAACTTCACTGCGAAATATTTATGTAAACAAATGAAATAAACAAACAACAAAGATTTTTTTCTTGTATTTCAAAAGTGGTAGAATATACCCCCAGAAATTCGAAAACGTTAAGTGTTTATTTCGTTATAAAAACTATCACCGAAAAGTGGTCGATTTTTCGGCCGACAGAGTAGAATGTCCCCTTAAAGTGCAGACCAATTACTTTTCTAGAAGCCAAACAATTGAATGAACAGCGTCACTTCGGTTCCTTCTGTGTTTCTCTAGATTTACAGGCTATAAAAAGTAAACTGAGGGTACATTTAACCTCTTTTGTCAAACAACGGTGTACAGAATCGTATTTAAAATATACTTCTAAGTTTATTTTCGTTTAATGTTTGGGAATAATAAGATATTAGAGATATTGAGGGACAATGCAGACACAGTATTTAGCCATATTAACTCTTCCTCTCAAAACTGACGAGAAGACCATCTCTCACTGCAGAAAGGAGAGATGGTCAAGTTATGATTGAATTATTTTTATTTATATTTTTATTTTTTATCATTATTTTATTATTATTATTTATTTATTTTATTTATTCACTTTTGTATTCATTTGCGTTGCTAATCGCCGGTAGGTAGTTCGCTCTATCTTTGATCTGTTCTTTACTTGTTTAGCGTAATGAATAATTTTGTGAGTGGTCTCTGCGATGAAAACCATTTTCCCCAGCACCACGAGCGAGGTGGTCAGATGTCATGACTTCAGTTTTCAACCCGATTTACAGTAAATATTGTCTTAAAGCAAATATCGACCAGTTTTTCTGAATCGGCATAAAATTCTGAACATGTTAGGTTTGTCCTGGTAAAATAAGTAATATCTGTATTAATTTTACCAGCCATTTTATAATAGGTCGACCGCGTGTCCCGGATTTACCCTAAGCTCTTACAGAGTCACGAGGAGGTCGCCAATGAAACGAGCCAAGCCAGCAGACCCCGCTCGTCCATTTCTTCCAGCTACAACTTGTTACATATATACCTCAAGGTCGAGAATGAGCACGCCGACGGAGATCCGATAGCCCGGTTGATTTTTAAGGGAGAGCCGGACACGCGTGTACCGGTGTCAAGCGTGTCACGCGTGTCCGTGCGAGTACGCGCGAGCGTTTCCCACTCGAGCGTATTAGTACGTGTTCGCAGAGACGTTAGATGTACCCGCGAGATATTCGCACAGCTCCTAGCGTGACAGGCCTTCTCCTTCGTGCACGTCCCTCTCCTTCCTCTCCTTTACCCAGCTCTCTGATTTCCTTTCGATTTCCAAAGGATTTTCGATCGTTATCTGCTTGGCCCGAGCATCCGCGCCGGAACGTCCTTGGCAGCCGGAGAAATGGCAAAGATCGCGCGGCCGAGGATACCTCCTTTTTCCCTCTGCTCTCCCGCGAGCTACTTCTCGGCTGCTTTAAAAACCCTGCACGCATCTGCCAGTTTTTGCGGCTCGCTGACTCGCTTGCGTCGCCGCTCGATTTCGGGGCACAGCTAACACGCTTACTTTCCCGCGCGTCCCAAGAATTCACCCCGGTCGAGTACGCGAGCAGTAGAGTTGCGAGTATGAAGTTCCCTCCGCACAGCTAGATTCCTCGATCCGTAATCTCGCGGCACTACCCGGCGCTCCTCGTCGCGTTCGATATTCCTGCCTATCGTTCGATTTCACTATGATTATGCAAATTCCCCGCGACGGAGGATCCCGTCCCGGCGAGACCGACCGCGGACGGCAGCAAGAACAAAACCGAAGGATCGCCCGATCCGAATGGGCGTTCGTCCTCGAGGATAAAAATCGCGACGACAACGACGCAAGGTAATGACGACGATAAGGGGGCTGACGTCTAGCGCGACCCACCCCCCGTTCCCTCGACGCTCGACGCGCCTACCCGACCGTGGTTATTGATTTATCCGCCTCGGCCTACCAACAAATAATCTCTTGTAGCAATAATTGCTGACAATATATAGCGTGGATGGCGGCCTCTCTGGCCGCGGGAACGTGCATAGGCGATATTTACAGTCTGCTGGCCGGCGTCGTTGAAAGCCGCGCTGCGCGATGCGGTGTCAGGGTGCACCTACGTACTCGTATACCTCTACGCGCTCTCGGCGTACGTACCTATGTACCTACGTACGTGTAGCCGGATAATATGTTCCGCAAACGTGCCCGTCATGGCTACACGCGAGCGCGCCAACTCTTTCGAGAGCGAACGCGCACCTCCTCGATCGCGGCCGACAAACATAATAGCCGGGGCTATTTAAACAATAACGACCACCGTCTCTTTCCTATCAGCGCGTCGACGGGCGCCGATACGCGCGCCGGCGATCAGGACTTCGACTTCCTTCGTCTCTGACCTCGCGATAATAAAAGGGAATGCCGCGCTTCGTACCCGCGATCATCCGCGATCGACTATTATATTAGCGGATAGAATCCAGATGAAATTTCAGTTCATCCGCTGCTCCTTTTTCCGTCAAGAGTGCTGCAAAGTGGCGAGCGGAACAGCGGCGCTAAACCGTTAACGGCGCGCGGAGGACTCTCGATATCGCGTTACCCCGGCATCCGACTATTACAAGAATTACACGGCGCAGGTGCGTATCAACGAGTATCCTGTACGCGTCACGCGATCAGCTCGGAGAGCTGATTAGACCCTGGTACAGGCTACGGGCTTTCCGACATTTTCGTAGATTCAAGGACGAAATTTGCATCCGACGCTTAGGCAGGGATAATACGCGACAGACTTGGGCCGGTGGTGCGAGGAGTGTCTACGTGATCCGAAGGTCGCTGGCGAGGCTATACGTTACCTAAGCCGACCCTAATCGACGCCCGGTCCAGCGGCGTTTAGCGGTTAACGATTCGCCGATTTTTCATCGGGGTCGCGAGAATCGAGCGAGCGGCTCGGTTATCCGCGCCGTTTAGCTTTTATAGGGTCGCTCCATTTGCCAGTGGTGCTTCTCGCGGCTGGCCCTAGGGTTCCCAGAGTCGCAGAGCGGACCTTGGACGAGCCCCGAGTCATACTAGGGTTAGTGACCCAATTACGGACTGATTACTGGCTCTGTGGGCGTTTTGTTGCTTAGAAATAATAATAAATTATGGATAATTGTTTTTTTTTCGTGCCCTCTAGTAAAACCATTTTAAACTGAAGACTATTTCGTTTGATAAGAAATATCTAAGAATATTTACTCATAAAAAGAAAATCGAAACTTCATTCCATAAAAGTATACATTTATCTTTACTTACGTACAGATGCGATTTCTTACCACTTTCATTTAGCTGTTTGAAGAATCACAACAAAATTGTCAGGATCAGTATTAATCAAAAAAAATCTGGCCAATTCTGCTTATGTATCGTATATGATCAAATGGAATAACTTTTTTGATTTTCAAACGCTTTGAACGAAACTTGGTATGTAATGGTTTTTGGGGTCGCTGAATCTGAATTTGGCATTGGAATTGTAAAATTCAATAATATATATAATAATTCGATAATATATATAAAATTCAATAACATATTAAAATATTATCGGGATTTAGAAAAATTGTATATAGGAGTTTTCGGAGTCGCCCATATCACTGTATACCAAATTTGGTGTGATTCACTTAATTTTTCGATGTTGCCAATTTAGGCACGAATAGTAAAAAAAAGCCGTGCCAGTTAACCGGTTAAAATACGAAATTTAATAAATATAAGAGTTTAAAGTAAAAATGTTTTAATTATCTCGAATAAAATCAGCGTTGAACTTAAGTTAGTGAAAAAAAATTATTTCAGGTGTTGTATAAATACAGTGTTTTTAACTCATAAAGATATAGTTAGTCCACCATAATACGGACACCATCCGTAATTGGGTCACTTACCCTAGTCCAGTGAAATTAAGCAGAAATATGCGGAATAATTTCCAGCAAATTAAATTTTAGCATGGGAATGATTACTCCTACGAAAAAACTCATAGAACCTTTTTTGTACAGAATTTCCTAAGCTACAAATTTCATAATAACTATTTCTGTCGTAAAACTATTAGATAACGAGATATTCGTGAAAAACAGTTTTTTACTTTCAACCCTCTGTAAAATTTGTAGCAGATGTCGGGATCAAGGGCGACTTTTGACATATTGTTTAAAACGACGAAATAAATACCCATGCCAAAACGTAGCTTGCTGGAAATTATTCCGCAGACAGATCCTAATTTCACAGGACTATTCGCCCTCCGCTCCCTCGCTTCCCTTTTCCGTCCCGCGACTTATCTCACCGTCCGAACACCTAAAGACGAGGGTTGTGCGAATCGCGAGGAGCTACGGAAGTTATTAAAGGGAGAGGAATGCTCGCGGTGAATGGAGCATCGGGAAGTAATCGTGGGCGTGATGCTGCGCGGAGCCTTGGGCCACCGGTAACGCACAGCGTCGACGCTTTCCGGGTAATATCGAGAGCCGGGTTGATTGCGAACCATAACAGTACCGCCTCGCCGCGTTCAGAAAATAGCGGATCGCCCGGTAATACGCAGCCCGCGCGCGTCAGATACGGCTTTCCGATAACGATTTCATTTAGCGGATAGCCCTATTAGCCTGCCGGCAACGCACAACCTACGGCCTTCGTTAATACGTAGACGTATCCTCGATAAAGCCGAGCTCTGTTTCGTTGCTCGGTTCGGCGACGAAACGGCAGGACAGTGAATCAATTTCACAGGTAGCCGGTGCGCGTCGTCAATTAGGATCCCGCGTTCCGACGCGAATATTCGTCGGGCTTTGTTAATTTTACGAGGGGAATCCAGCCGTAAAATACAGCCGAAGCTCGGCTCTACGAGCGGCGAGGAGGAGAGGCGGCGGGTTTGCACGAATGCCGATATAATTTCGGTGACTCCTCCGGCCGAAACGGTCGCTGCGAAGAAAATCCCGGTCGGGAGATAAAGGGGCGACCGATAATTGGCCGTTGCCGGCCGTTTTCGCGTTACACGGAACCCCATTAGGCGAACGATCTGTCCTAGCGCCGTTCTCGGTTCCCTTCCATACCCGAAAATGGGGTCGAGGAGACGTCGACGCCTCCTTCTCCTGTCCCTTCTCCCCCCCCCCCCCGCCCCTCACCGCTGGTCCTTTTTTCAGCCACGACCTAAGAAAGTCAAAGGTGGTTCTCTGCCACGGGGCACGGGATCCCCGCACCACTGGTATTCGTGATTCCGAGGTAAAGGAACGCGCGACAAGGTTTCCAACTTAAAATTCTTCCTGTCCCTCCTCTCCCGCTCTCTCTCTCTCCCTTCTGTCACCGTCGTAGCGTCTCCGCGCGGACCCTCTCCAGCCTCCTCGTTACACCGACGCGCCTCGACGCGAGCAACGTACGAAAAGCCCTTTCCACCCTCCGAGAATTCGGGATCCGATTCCTCGGAGCGCGGCTCTCTACGATCCCCGAGAAACCGAGATGTGCTTGAAGCGTCGCTGCAACGGGAGCGAAATAATTCGACCGTCTCCGTTGGAGGCGGTGTCGAAGTGGAAATTCAGCGCAAGTAATCGCCGATAAATTTCGCCCGCGTCGACAGGCCGGAGTCGTAAAACTCCCGGAATTTCGGCGATTCAGGAGGTTAATTACGCTCGAATGTCGAGGAGACGTTGCCCTGGTGCCACCGTGAGCCGACGTTACTTTGCGTTACCCCGCGTGCACGCAGAGGAGACGACGATCGCGTAACAATAATTCCATCGTTTAGATGGTATCTAAATGCCATCGCCTGTAGCAACGTGACGCGTTACGGGTTCGGACACCTAAACACCAGTGGAAGAGAGCTGCCGTACGATCGCGAGGGTCCTCGAATTCGACGGAGCACGCTGACGGATAACAGCTGATTCGTGGGTTAAGGAGCCCGATAAATCGCGCAGGCGATTCTAGACCGCTTGCCGAGGGGCGGTCGTAACGCTCGAGGGGCAGCGAATAATTCGGGATTGCGGCTGGTCGTATCCCCCGTCGATTTTAAATTATAATGAGAACGGTATATTTTGGCGTTAATAAGCGATACCGCGGGGAAGCGTATTATACCGGTTCCATTAGCACCGAAATACCTGCGCGGCTATTTATCGCGGCTTTTCCGGTTTCCATTTCTTAAAAACATCGCCCGATCGACGTACATCCCCGTAATTATAAAAACTGTATTATCCCGAGCGCCGCGGTATTTCAAGGCTAATGATTTCAATTTAAAGCCGGTGGAGTGGGTCCGGCGATTCCTCGAAAGGGAGCGCGCGAAATAACGAAAATGATTCTCGCAGCGAGAGATCGACGATTACGTTTCCATCCTCTTTCCCTCTCCCCCGAGTGAGCCTCTCGTTCCCTCCGCCGCGACCAGTCTGTTTTTCTCCGGCTCCCACTCGCTCGGTCCCCCATAATTCCCCGTCTCCGTTTCTCTCTATCTCGGTTTCGCGCCGGTACGCGTTCGTACGTACGTACACAAGTACGTCGTTAGCGCGATCCGCTAAGGGGCTGGTCCATAAATTTGCGATTCGCGAAAATATCTCGGCAGACGGGCAATTAAGATATCGGGAGCGAGGGAGAGAGAGAGAGAGAGAGAGGTAGGGAGATTGGGAGAGCGTGGAGCGGAGAAGATGGAGCGCGCGAAGGAGGCGAGAGAAGGAGTAGACGGCGGGGAAGAGCGAGTATCAGAGGGAAGCTAGAGGACGAGAGGGCGTCGGCCCTGAGCACCGGTCGAGCATCAGGCATCAGGCATCGGGTGGTATCGGGCACCAGCCACGGGAACACACCGCTTAGCCAGACGGACTGGCCTAGCGTTAATTACGGCGCCGCGCCGCGGCTGGCCGTCAGCTGGAAAAAAGCAACCGGAGCCCGACCTCGTAAATGCAATGTTAAATCAAGCGGCGTGGCCCTCGCCGGCGATCTAATTAAATTTTCGCGCCAATGAAAAAACCATCGAAGCCAAGGACTTCCCCGTCGGTACTCCTCCAGCAAACACCAGCGTTCGCTCGTAAAATCGCTCCCTCCATCTTCCACTTCGCGTTCATTCCTACGTCGCCGTCTCGCTCGCGTCCACCGCGCACCAGCTCACCCTCTGTCTCTCTCTCATACTCGTCCAAGCTCTTCCTCGCCTCCCCCTGCCCGACCAATCTCCACCTTCCTTTCTCCTCCCTTATCGTGCCTCTTGTTTTGCAACGCGCGAAACAAATCACTGCCGCGCGGCCGGAGAATTCGCGACCTGCGACAAGCGGCGGGAAAGTGGGACGGCCGCTCGGTGTCCCGCTGTACACCGCTCGCGCACCTTGAAAATCTGCATACGCCTGCTCCGTTTTAAAGGCTCCCTCGACCCACGCGGCCGACTCGCTTCGCGAGCCATTAGCTATGTTATCGATAATTAAAAAAAAGCGTGGGCACATCGCAACTGGGCCGATCAACTTCTACCCGGCGAATGATACTCGCACCCGCGTCCTGCTTTCAAGGGCCATCGGTCCGAAGCTCGCGAAGCATTCGCGTCGCCATAGAGAAGTGTGGACAATCTGGCTCGATAATATTCCGATAAACCGACACACCTGGTGTCGCTTGTCCCGCGATCTCGACGCGACAAAGAGGCTCGGGTGTCGCAGCCACGTAGGCTGGCGAAGCCGTAGACGCGAAAAGCTATCACCGCCTGTAGCGACGCGATTAAGGCGACTGCGAAGCGTCAACGACTGGAGAGAGGAGAAAATCTGATCGATAGTAAAAACGTCACCCAGGGAGGAGTCGCGCACGCCGCGTCGCACGGTGTAATTAACCGCCAACGCGTTTCGCGCGCTCAAGAGACATCGCCCGGCTGGATCACGAAATTAAACGGGAGAGGAAGAGGGCGCCGGTCATCGCGGGTCATCCCGCCGAGGTGGGCACCTTCCCGCTGGAAACGCGTCAGGGGTCGTCCCGCGAAACTCGTTGCGGCCGAAACTCGAGGGCAGGCGCGAGAATCGCAGAAACGAACTTTATTTCGCCGTGACAGCGCCGGTGGGTCCGGCCGGTCCCGCGTTCGCGACGGTGACAGACGTTAAAGTATTAGCCGATTGCGCGTATCCGATGTCCCCTCGAACGAACCCGGAGGAGGTGAACGAGGGAACAGCCGAACATGAAGGGGAAAGAAGAGAAGGTGGAGTAGGAGAAGGAAGAGGAGGAACCAAGAAGGAACGTTCCTCGAGCCACCCACCAAAAATAAAATCCTCTTTCCCACCCGTACTTTTTCTACCTCTCTCTTTCTCTCTCTCTCTCTCTCTCTCTTTCTTTCTCCGCCGTGTCGCCTCTGGCAAGAAGACCCTCTTCCTCGATATCCACCCACAAAAATGCAACGACCGTCACTCCTCAGCCGCGTACCCGTCCACCGACGGGCCCAGAACCTCTGCAGCGGGATCAATGACGCGCCGGGAGAGGAAAGGAAGAAAGCCGAGAGGAATGCGCCCGGTCGATAGACTCGGAATGAATCGAGATCGTGGCTCGGCGCTCTTCCTAATTCTAGAGGCGTTACACGGCTAGCGGTTGGCTGGAGTATAGGCGTTAACGCGAAGAGGGGAATAAGACACTTTGGTCCGTTTCCGTCAGAAGATGCCACTGCACGAGCGGGCCGAGGGAGCAAGCGTCGAACGTACCGTGAACCTGTCCACGGTTATAAATAAGGCCCAGGGGTCAGGGTGAGGGCCAGGTTTACGAAATAAATACCGTAAGTTATGCCGGGCCGCGAACAGAGGGGCTAATTCTACGATTTAACGTGATCTGCTAAGGTGTCTCCTAACGCTCCTGGCACCCGCGCACAGCCTCGCTCCACCGAAAATCCCCCGAAACGCTCGTAAGTCCCCGCAGGGCCGACTTGGAAAACGTCCGAGCCTCGAATACTCCGACGATCGGTTGGCCTCCCTTCTCTCGTCCTCTCGACGGGCATTCCTGACCCCTAGGGTCAGCTGGTGACCACCGTGGTCTCGCTCTTCCTCGTTCGAGCATGTTTCGCCGCGGAGTTCGGCGCTGGCGACTCCAACGGAAACGGAGCAACGGCACGCCGAATCCGACGAAGGCGACCGAAGCTCATAGATGCTCGGAACGTCAACGTGGACCCTGCTGTCCGGCAGATACCGCGCGGCGGCAGGATATACGGAGGCGTAGACGATTTTTTGTGCCACGACTCCGCTCTCTCTCTCTCTCTCTCACCCTGCTCTGTTCCTCTGTTCCATCCACTCCTCTCCACCCCGCTCCTTTTTTTTTCTCTCTCTCCCCGTTATACCTGGCAAAGCCTCCAGGCAACCGACTATTGTGCGCAACAAAGCTACACTTTTCTACCCGATCCCAAGCCTAATGGATAATTAATTTTTGATAAATCGTCCCTTCGTGACTGGCGTCGACGCGCGGTCTAATTTGTTTTTCGATTTTTCACAAAAGCACACAACCTTTTCCATCCACCCTCCTCGCTCCTCTCTCACCCAGTTGCCTTTCATTTCCCTCCGCTCCCTCTCTCTCTCTCTCTCTCTCTCTCTCCTCCACTGTCTACTTTCAGCGACACGGCGTCGAGGTTCCCAGCCCTTTATCGAATTCGTCGGCGTGCCAGCGCGTCAGGATACATTAGGATAATACGACGAACGAGCCCCGTAAACTCGAGAGCTCGGACCGAACGGTTGACTATTGTAAGCCGTGATTTACATTGACTCTCTCCCCCTCTCCCTTTCTTCGGCGGGGCGCTATTAACTCTTCGAACGTTGCACAATATTTTCGAGACACCAGCCGCCGGAGCAGGGTGCCTCCGCTCGTATAGCGAACGGAGCCACGGTGAATATCGGGGAGAGCGAATAAAGGCGGTGGCGAGGTGCCGCGGCGCGGATCTGCCCGAGCGGGTCGCTGGTAAGCGGATCCCCGGATCCCAGCCGCGGGAGACAGGCATGTCGATGCTCGCGGAACAAATTTCAGATGGCAAGCGGGATAGTTAGCCCGGGGGATTAGTGTTGCGCGGAGTCGCGTGTTAAGTGGCGCGAGGAGACGGGCGAGGGTCGAAAAATCGCTGAACCCCGGCGAGATGCGCGCACGGAGGAACGGAACTCAAGGTCGTCGGACGCGAGGGAGGTACGTGTTGCGTCGACGTTGTAAGGACATATAGGTAAAAGAGACGGAGAGGTAAGGATTCGCCCGAAGCGCTCGCGTGGCTACCATTCCGCTCGTCCGTGGATCACGCGCGCGTCTCCTCGTCGTGCAGCCTGCACGCAATGCTACCGCACGCGGCACACCGGCAACCCGCGCGCGGAATCAACGCGCTCCGATGATCGCTCTGCAAACAAGATACGTGCAACGTCTCCTCCCGTCTCGTTTCTCCAATTCCCATCGCTGTTTCTGTAATTGTTGGCATCCCAGAGCAATGGTGCCCGGAGAGCACTCCACTTTCATCTTCGGGCAAGGGCAAGCTTCCCAGCGCGCGGAGTCGCTGATAAGATGGCAGGATAGAGCGCAGCTGTTTTGGACCAGCGATCGTAACTAGCGATGGGATCCGAAGCTGTTCGAAGCGCTTCGAATCTATATATATGAGGAAAACTTTGAAGCAGTTCGAACGTGATTCGAAGCTTAGAACTCTTGAATGTCTTGATAAGTCTTAAGTCTGATAGGTCTTGAAAGTCTTGGAAGTCTTGGAAGTCTTGATCGTCTTGGAAATCTTGAAACTCTTGCTTCAAAGTCTTGGTAGGATTTCGAACCCGTACGTACGTCCACCGACGACTCGCGGGACAATACATTCATAAACCGCGACCCTGGCGAAACTCTCCGGCCGGGTAACCTCAACCTGGCTAGTTTTTAGCAATCAAATTTGTTCGTTCAAATGTGTTCATTCTCAAGACTTTCAAGCCTTCAAGACTTCCAAGACTTATTTTTTTATTTTTTCTTTTATTTGTATTGTATGTAAACGGGAAGGGGTTCCCTTTAGTGTACAAGAGTAAGAGGATACATACTGGAACAAAAAACAAAAAAAGGAAAAAACCCATTAAGATAGATGACGCAGGGTACATAAAATAGTTTGTCTAACAAGCTCCGGTAATAAAAATAATCGCATGAGCAAAGTGCACGGCTAAAATAGAGAACAGCAGATGAATATCACAGTGCATTATTCGGAATATTTAGATGACGTTTGAGTGCAGAATGAGATATGGCGAAAAGGTCAGAAGAACTGGCATACTTATTAGCTACTTCACAGATACGATTAATAAACTTATCAAGACTCCCAAGAGTTTTAAGCTTCGAATCACGTTCGAAGTGGTTCGAAGTACTGTGCTTCAGATCACATCACTAATCGCAACCGCGAGCAGAAGAAACAGCAACGTCGAATGTAGCCCGCCCCGTGGAACCACGAATAGACAGACGGGAGAAGAAAAGGGAATTTTTTAAGACATGCTACTGCGAGCGAGCGAAAGGTCCTGCCCAAGATTGAAGTTTCAGAGGTGCAATTTCACTAGCCTACTGTCGGTCAGCAGTCTCAAGTCCGCCTCTCCTCGCCTCTCTCTCTATCCCTACTCAACCTCCCGCTCCCTTCCCGCCTCGAATCTTCTCAGCACCGCAGTCCCGTGCCATCTCATCCTCTAACTTTACCCTGCCCCCCTCGACCCGTATGCAAGCCCTCCTCCTAGAGGTAATTTACTTTCCATCCTGCTTCGTTCGCCGCGAGTGCCAGGTACGTTCCTTTTTCCCCTCCTACTCTCCTTCCTCTTCTACTTCTTTCCCTCGGATGCGCCGACTATACTCGATACGCGTTAACTGTATCCCCTTCTGGCTCTGCGTATACTCCGTGCGCGCTCGAGGGCGCTCTAAGCAGCGCGTTTCGATCGTTAAACGATTTTTAACTGGTCCCAGCACCAATTTCATTTGCGTACGCGAGGAGCGAAGACCTCGCTGCTACGGGGGCAGCGAATATCCAGTGGGATCCTCGAAGCTGCTAGAGCTCCGAGAGGTATCGTAGAGCTCGACCGAGTCGCAGCCACAAAGTTACGTCGCAGTGCCCACTAGGTGCGCACGTCCCTCTCCCGTTTATTCCTCCGAGCGTTCCGGCTTATTGTTAGAGAGGCAGTAGATCCGCATTAGCGTACTCCTACCGCAGTCGAGAGCTCTCCCTCTCTCCTCCCACCCCTTTTTCTTCTCGTCTACTGCCGTGCTCCCTCTCTCTCCTCGCGGTCAGGCCGGCGCGGTCTTCCTCGCTCCGACGGCGAGCGCGAGAAAAAGACGAGGAGGACGGAGGAGCCTCTCGTAGGATGAAAGAAGAGGCCAAGGAGCGAAGGGCTCTCGCTCGCGCTCGCGTAGCATCACCGAGGCCTGGTATAATTAATACGGGCCCCGTGGAATGCCGGTCGCCTCACTCTCTTGGGCCCTTATCCCCTCCTTCCTCTCTCTCGCCTCGTCCACCACGCTCATTCCGCCTTCTCCTCTTACTCACCCTCGTCTCCTCTTCCCTTCGACCCGCCCGGCTCCGCCGCGTCCCGCACGCATCCGACCAGTTTCCATGCTCTCGCCTAGGCCCTAGCCGGGCCCAGGCAAACCCCTGCCCAACCGAAACCCTTCCAGCCCTCGTCCCGCTCTTGTGTTCACCGAGGGTCCCGAGGGGACCCGCGGCCGAGAAGCTTGAAAAGTGGAGCACGCGCAACGAGGACCACGACAACGAGCCGCGACCGCGACGACCGCCGCGACAATAACGGGAGGGGTCTCTCTTTTGACAGCCGGACTCAAAATATTGGGCCCCGCGCGGCCCGTGGACCTCACAGAAGCGTAAACGCGGTGGCACCGCAGCCGTCCTCGCCCGAACAAGGCGGGACTAATTCGTTTCGCATCGAGGCGGCTTTATTCGGCGACGAATCGGCCCGAAATTTCCAAAGGGCAAACGGACGGAAGGAAAAAGAGAGGAGCGACGGTGGAGGAGAAGCCCGGACTGGGCCAGGCGGCTCTCCTTAAAAGGCGGAGAGCCTTCCCTTGGCTTCAGCCGTTTCGCAACCAAGCTAGCAGCGCGCTTTACGGGATATCACGTCCGCGCGAAAGTCGCTCGCGGCCTCCGCCGATTTCTTGGGAAAATCGTTAGCGCCGGCACCGCGACGGGAATCTCGGAATTTCACTTTCAGCGGAGGAGCGACAGCTCTCATCCTCGAGCCACAGAGAAACGCGGCCCGTGTAATTTGTCAGCCGCTTATCTCCTTGTACTTTTTCCCGAGCATTCCGTGGGGCGAGCGTTATCTGCGCCGCGCATCGATGACGAACGGTCCAGCCGGACGGTCGTTAATTAAAATGTATTAGACCGGGAGGGACGCGAATTCTAGCCTGGCTCTCGGCAGTTTCTTTGAACCGAGCGGCTAATAAAACCGTCGCGTTCCTTTAAAGGAGGCAAAATCGCGAAGGCTACTCCCTTTTTCACGTTCGAGTCGCGCTCCGCTCTCGTATCCCCCTCCCTACCCCTCTGCCCTCGGCTGCACGCGCTCCTCCGACTTAGGATAAACTAGCCTCTCGTTCGGCGTCCCGGTTTCTGGTCCCCGATGTTTGCTCGTGCCTTGTTCTCGGATCGGTCGCGCCTACCTCTCGTCTCGGTCGGAATTCAACTTATCGCAGGTCAGTTTGGGGAGAGCCAGGGACCAGGGAAACAGGGGAAAGAGAGAAGAGGGAGACGACGGAGAAAAACGAGGGGCGTGAAACGAATGGGCCGGGACGGCGATGAAACTGTGGATTGAGTTTCCGCGCGATTCGACGTCGCGAAGGATCCTCGACGCCGTTGACAAAGCAGCGGCCTGAAAAGCAAACAAAGCGCCACGTTGCTAAGAGGAGGATTTAGAGCTGGATTCCCCCAGGTGTGCCGAGAACGGGCCTCGATAAGGCCGCGGCGAGGCGGGGTCCTTGAGAGGCGAGAAAAAAAAGAGAGAAGCGGTCCCCGTGGTAGATTGAAAAGTTTATTTTCCCCGGCTGCCAGTGGACCCTGGATTTCAACGATCGAGCGAGGGACGAGCCAATTATCTTAATTTCTCGTGCTCGCCTCTTCGCCCTATCCGCGGGCCCGTGGAGCGCGGCGAACAACGAGGGCAGAGATTAGGCAGGGCTTTCGAGGAGGATAATAGAGTTCGAGGCGACTTCTCGTCTTTCGAATTTCTCATGACTCACTACCAGGATCGTTATTACGCGCCCAGCCGGCAAATGAGCGTGTACCAGGGCCAGGCGTGGGTGCAAAAAATCCTCCGGCCCCTGGACGTCCATGAAATTAACTTAATTTCCCCCGATGACACGTCCAGACGTTGGCGTTTCTTTTCGTCTGCGTTTCAGTTTTCGCGTGGCTCGCCTTGAGAGGCGTTACGCGGGCAAGGATGTCTCGCCGCGCACCCGCCCGCTAACCCCTCGAGTTTTAATTACTTTAATCTCGGCGGCGACGACGACCACATGGCGCTTCAGGTCGTCCCTTAAACTCCATTCGAGCGGATTTCAATGACCTTAAATAACTGGGATTCCTCGACACCTTCGCCTCTCCGCCTGATCCGTAGAAATGCGCCACGGGGATCGTAAAATTTTAAGATAATTTCTGCGAGGCTCTCGTGCTTTTTCCCGGCCAACAATCTGGGCCCGAGGAGAGCCGGTCCTCGGCGCTGGCATAAAACGACCTCGAACGGTTCGGTTAATGAGAGAGCAGAAAATCCAACGCTTTCTCCGCTCATCCATCTGCCTCTGCGTTAACACCGCGATCCCTCCGCGATCTTCTCCGGCAAAAGCGGAGGAATGGAGCCGGGTGGGATAGCTCCGAGCTCCCTCGAGCCCAAGGCTCCCTCGTGGTCGTTGCTTGGGCGAAACTAGAAAGACGCGCGCCGAAAGCTCGTCGGTATGTAATTCCCATGGACGTTAGCTTCCCCCGGGGGTATTATACGCGCGGAGACGATTAAAGGAATCTCGATCCGTCGAGTCCCTATCGGGAAACGGGACTCAGCCGCGCTGTCCACGGCGCACGACGCGACACCGTAAAAATTCGTCGCGCGGAATGGTTCGAAAGTCGCGCGGACCAGTCGTTCCGATCGCGGGAGAAAGGAGGAACGAAAATCGGCCGTGCTCGACGAGCGGGGAATAAAACGAGTCGAATAGGTCGGGCTCTCGCGGTTTAATTTATGTCGCCGTGGTAAAATTAACATGATTAGGCAGCGTGGTAAGCGGAGGGCCTGTTGAATACAGGCGTACATCCCATTCGCGATCGGCGGCTAAAGCTGTATGATAAATAACGCGGGGCCCATACGTTACATGCCGTGTACAAACGAAACACATGTGCGGATCGTAAAGGAGAAGAGTCCGATGTCGGATGGGATAAAGGGAGAGGAAGAGAGAGAGGGACGGAGAGGGAGAGAGGCGAAGCATGGGGGGAAGAACGAGAGGGTGATAGGGGGTCCGATGTGAGTAACGAATATCTGATAGCGAATCCTCGGCATTTCCAACGTATTCCTCGGGCCCGGAGAACGAATGCGGGCCCCTCTCGACATCGCGGGGCCCCCCGCGCGTTCGCGAACCGATGCCACGGTACTTTTACCCACGCACTCGTCTGCGATCACCAGTCACGGCCTCAGGACGCTGCGAGTCGCTGCCAGTGCAAGGCAACAACTTTCCAATGCCTCTCTTACTTTCTCGAAATTGAGACATTTTCGGGATCTTAAAAGCACCGAACCCGCGGTCGACTGTCTTAGATCTGTCGCGGAGTACTTTTAAATTTAGGCAACACCTAATTTCAGATTAAAGAGGACAGAGAGACTCCGAGTGAGATTTGTCTGGCTGGCTCTAACGATTAATGCAACTGACATGCAGGAGCGCTTTTCAGTGGCGCGTGGGAAGCGAACGAAAAGGGACGGGGAGATCGAAGACAGCCGGTAAGTTGGCCGGTCCAGCCACCGCTGACTGAGTATTAATAATTCATACTTCAATGTCAGCACCGTTTTTAATTCTCGCATCTCCCCCCATAATTTCGGGCTAACGTTTCACTTTTATCGAGTAGTTTCTGCGTCGTGGTCTTTTGCACCGCTTCGTATTATAACGTCAAGAGCGTGTAATTAAATTTTTAAACCGGGCGACGTGGAAAAATGAACCTTTGCGCGGGTCCTCCGTCCTCGCGCTTAAACAACCCCGGGACTCGATAACGATCGGGACAGCACTCAGGCGCGCTCTTTCCTCGAGCATCGCGCGGCCCTTTCCCGTCTACGAATTTCCCACGTAGCGAGCGGTTCGAGTTTTCGAAATGCACGGGCTGCAGAGCCGTCGGTGTCTCTCGAAGAAGCACGTGCCAGTAACACGCATTCCCTTCGTCAGCCCCTTGGTTACAGATGGCGAGCGTCGGCGGCGGTGGTTGCGCTCGAGTCCGCTCCAGACGCACGATGTAACGCGAGAGAGAAAGGTGGACAGGCCGAGAGTAACTTTCAGTTCGGGTTACACGGGCTGGAAACGGTGCGCGCTCGTAGCTGCTTCATTCACGCGTCCAAAGCGCGCAGAGCCCCGGCGACTCTCCTGAGACTCGATCAGGACTCGGGAATCACTCTTCCCTGCGAACTTTTGTGGAACGCGGCAGCGCACAGTGCGTTGAAGTATATGGGCCTTCGGGAGAAAACTCGTAACTTCCGAACTGATCAGTTTTCGACCTACTTTCGAGTATTGTAATACTTTTTTGAAGAGAGTATAAAGATTGACGTATAATAAAATATACAGTTTCATTAAAAACATTGAAGTGGTCTTGATTTTTTATTGAGTAAACAGTTTTTTATCAATATTTACTTCTACAATTTGTTGTCAACTGAATACTGACTAACTTTTGTTCGAAACATTTATTTATCAAATTATTTTTATCACGTGCATCGCGTTTGACTGCTGTTTTAAAATTGATAACAGCATCCAGATTGGAAAAGTCATGGTCGATATCGGAAAAAGCGGATCGGATGTTTAGAACTTTCTTTTGTCGTCTCTTGGTGCAGAACAAAGCCACTTTTCAAAAATTTCTTGGTTTGTCTTAGAATTCTTGATCTACATAGTTCTTCCTAAAAAAATTATTTCTCAAATAGTCGCAGGTAGTAGCAGAAAAGGGCGTTTTTTTCATAAAGTTTAAAGTTAGGCGAACCAAATATAAAAAAAATCACGCATACGTTTTTTACGTATTTTTTAAAACTTCAGTTGAAATAAAATTTTAGACTAAAAAGCTTTTTAATGATCAGTAAGGCAATAAGTCTGGGCAATAGTTTCGAAGCACGCATATCCAATCATAATATCAGAATCCATGGTGAATAATGTGAGCCAAGATTAATAAATATTCTTATGATCTAAATAAAAAAGAAAGGAAAGCAACTCTACCACGCATGACTTTCGACTGATGCTTGAAGTACTTACTTTCTAGATTAAGATTGCAAATAAGATCGTAAACAAGTACAATTACGTAGCAATCATAAACAAACTCGATTCCTGAACATCTAGATAAAAATATTAAATGATCAATATCGCCTTAGAAAATATTTAAATTTTTGTCCACATATCAACGCACTGTGCAGCAGCATAACGCGTCGCTGCCCGTAATCATTGCCCCCGTCCCGTCCTGATCCGTCGCGTTGCCAGTCGGCTGGCTATAACGGGACGGATCTACTCGGAGAAACGTAGATCCGCTCTGACACCGTAACGATTTCGACGGAGAACCCTTCGACCGAGTAATTCCGTGGCTTTCCGGGAATTCCGAGAGCTCCAGCAGCGCAGCAATCTACTTCTGACGACTCCTTTCGGAGGACTATTCGAGTAACGAGGGTCAAGTTACACCTTGACCGCACAATGACTCCGGCCCGGGCGTTCCCTACGACAGGGAGCGTGTGACACGAGGCCGCGCTCGATCTCAGATACGAATCGAGGAGGACCGTCGACGATCCTAGAAACTGTAGAGGGCTACGCGGCCGGGAAGAATACTTTTAATAACGGAGAAAGGGCTGCCAGTTCTCTGAAAAAAAACTCGTCCCCATCGACCACCCCGCATGCCGCGGATGCCGAATCGCGCGACACTATTCGCAGGCGCGTTATTGAAAACTATTTAAATAAAAATACCACTCGGAACGGGGGCACCAGCTCCTTACCCGTCTTACCGGTTTACAAATACCGACGCGCGTCAAGTTTGATCGAACCGCGAATATTATGCGTGACGTATATGGTGTCCGAGATATATACAGGCGCACGGATACATACTCGACGGAGGTGACGTACGCACGCGGACGTCGTGAACGGAGTCCGCTGCGAAGTGTACATCGAGCGACAGGTGGTCCCCCGGTCCCTTCTACTCCAGAGATTTCGCCGGGCTCGCTCCTACACCGACGAAATTCCTTTCTAGCGGACAAAGGAACGAGGGCAGAGCGCGCTGCACGCGGCCGATACCGAAACTTTCCGTCAATCTTTCAATTTTCTCGAGCCGGTACCGCAACGCTAGGGTTCTGCCAGCCGCAACTAGAAAGCGTCGAAGAATGGGAGATAGTTCCCGGCGCGCACCTAAAATCAAGCCCGTTCTTGCGCCCCATGGGAAGAGAGAATGCCGCGAAGATCGGCAATTGCATTCCGACCTCTCGCGGCCGCCTGTATTCACCTGACCGATATTACACCCAGCAGCATCCAACGAGAGCTTCCTGGTTGCAGGCGCTCGCTCGCAGGGGTAGGGGAGAGTTGCCAATATCGTACTGGTCACCTAAATCGTACCTCATCAATTTCTCAGTAATCAATGAATGTAAACGAGATCTGATAATAAAAATATTAAGTAAATGCGAAATAAGAAATAGAAACAAAACCTTTTGAGCTTACACCCTATTTTGTGCGCGCTATAAACGTTTAAAAAAAATCAGGTATGATTGGTGTAACTTTTTACCAGTTTAGTTTAGCTGATAATAATCAAACAATGCATTTTTGTCCTGTATTTTTACCCGACTGAGGCACGCAAAGGAGGGTATTGTGTTTATCAGGCTATGTTTGTATGTTCGTTTTACGCTCTAGAGCCTGTACGGATACACCGATTTGGACAAATAAGGTGTCTTTAGAATTGTCTTGACCTACCGAATGTCGTAGGATATATAATTTTCAAAAAAGTAAAAAATAAAAAAAATTAAAAAACCCGACTGCTTAAAAAGCGAACTAAAATGACAAAAATAATAATAAGATGACAATTTAAATTAACTCAATTGCCTGCAGTAGGAAGCCTTAAATCTTTTGATGCAAATGATTTGATGCAATCACATTCGAACATTTATTTCGAAATAGAAAATTACATATTGACTTAATAAATATTGTGTATCGCTGTTCGCCCTAATTAGATTTGATGGGCTCTTAACAACACTAACAGTATTTCCGACACGGACAGAGAGAGAGACATATAAGTTACAAAATACGCTGAAGTTGAAATGTCACTATATAAGCTTGAATTTGCATTGATGTTGTCCACCTCTTTTTGCTACCAGCTTCAAGCACTTTCTTTAGTCATTACGGTACATGTTTGCGATAGAAGAGCATCAAAAGATTTAAGGCCTCCGCCTGCAGGCAATTGAGTTAATTTAAATTGTCATCTTATTATGATTTTTGTCATTTTAGTTCGCTTTTTAAGCAGTCGGGTTTTTGTATTTTTCTAAAAGCGGGTTTAATGTAGAATATTTTACATTCATTTTAAGTACACATTGCATTGATTATAAAGTTTAAATTGATATTTATAAATAAATTGATCATATTTCCTAAATCGTACCACTACAATCGTACCAGTAGTCCATATACATTTGCATATGTAACTATGTAATAATCATTACTTTATATTAAATATTCTCTTCTTTATTTGTTATTGATACTATTTTTTCGTGGAGGTACGATTTTGGAAACCGAGGGGTACGATTTAGGAAACCGATTGCCTAAATCGTACCTTTAACAGTATGTGACAAAAAGATTAATAACAAATTAATTTGTTCCGAACAAAAGGCGAAGCATATAATCGTAGGATCCTAAAAGATCAAGCTACAATATCCAATAGTCATTTGCGTTCAAATTAGTACCAAATATAAAATATAACGTAAAATGTCTTAACTGGTACGATATAGGCAACCCTCCCCTACTCAAAATCCCCGGGAGCCAAACAACGCGTTCGTTTTGTAACAGTCGCGCGACATTGCCATTGGATCCTCGCAAAAAAGCCGCGGAGCACCGATATTACCGTAAACGCGCGTGGAGTGCGTTCCAATCGAGACACCCCGGAGGCATTGGTGTCGCGGTTAATGTGCACCCACAATGCGATCGTTAACTCACACGCGTGCCACGCGCACGTGATAAATCATAACGGATATCGCATTAAGTATTACGCGCTCTCGCGTTAGGTTCGTTGAATTGCGATAGCAGAGTGGACGCACACGGCCAGCCCGTCCGTGTGCCACTTGCCCGCAACTATCGCAATTCGCCTACGATAGGCCTGCGGAGCCTGGCAGGTACCCCGGCCGCGCGCGCCTGTGTACGTACATGAAACCGATTCCCGGGAAGGCATATAAGCTAACCAACCACCTGCTGTTAGTCTGATGCCCCGGCACGACGTATCTTTCTCTCCCTTCCTCCACTTTCTTTTATTCCCTTTTCCGCTCCTCCACCCTTCCCTGTCTGCCGCTCTTGTCCTCCTTCGCCCCGACCCTTCCACTCTTCCTATTCAAACGCATTACGGCATCGCGCGCGACTTCTTGCCCAGCGGACGAGCCGGGACTAGTTATGCAAGCCGAAAACTCTGGCAGGGCCGCGGGAAGGTCGCCGGGACGAGCGGGCTCGCGATAATGCCCCGACCTCGCCCTTGCCCGCGAGACATCTGACGTCTTTCGAGCAGGAGCAACGCGGTTTCCGCGGGACTTTCGTCCGCGAAATCGAAACTTTCACCAGCGCGTCGAAAGGAGAAGTCCTATTCCCCTTTTTCTCCGAGGCGAGAAAAATCTACTCGCCACGGTCCAACCGACAAGCCGTTGATCTCGCGGCGCGGCGATCGCGGAGGATGACAGATTGGAAAAGGATCGAGGCGGGATCGGGATGGAAAAACGCGGCCACACCTTGCCGATAATGATAACGCGCGCGATAAACACCGCGCTGCAGCGTTTCTGCGTCGCGGCTCGAGCGAAACGAGCGTGGAAAGGGGATGAAGAGGACGAAAGAAAGGAAACGATCCCGGTTGCGCGGGGTCGATCCACGAGAGAGCGTTCGATTGGCTACCGCTACGTCCGCCTGTACTTTTACCGTTGGACGCGCTTGGCCGTTGAATCGCAGCCACAGGTCCGAGGACGACGCAGCCTAATAACGCGGCGGACGTCGACCCGATTTCCAGCAAATTAATTAGAGGCAGGTGGCTAATCGCTCGTTACGCTCGCGGGACTTTTCCAGCTTTCGTGGCGGATCGCCGATAAGCCGAGGAGAAAGGAAAAGGAGCAAGCGGACCGGGGATCAACGGGACGAGCCTGTTCGATCTAGCGCGCGGAAAGGCTGGCTGACGAGTGGACTGACCTCGGGGATATAAGTTTCCGAGGATATCTCTCTTTCTCCGGAGCGGAAGCCCGGCGATGCCCGTGCTGGACGGGGGAACGCGGAAACACGGCCGAGCGGCCAAGTGAGCGATCAACGGTAAACAAGGCGTTCGTTGATTGAACAGCGGCTTAATTAAAAGTCGACCTCGCCCTCGGCGCCCGTCTCATTGCCGATTATTTCACAGAGACCGGGCGACTTTTGTCCCATCCCTGCGCCGATAAAGATTCAACGAAGGCGCCAGTTTCGCGAGCGGGCACGCAGAGAGAAACTCGCCCCGGATCCCATTAGCCGGCAGTCAAACGGCAGAATATCGAGACGAAGATATAGACGCGCGTCCGCGGTGATTGATTCGCGAGAGACGGAGACGAGGACGGAGGCGGGGACGCGTCTACTCGCTCCGCGATAGCATTAAGCCTAGTCGCCTTGCTCCGTTGCAAATTTATCTGACGGCTGAATTTATTACCGCGGACCAATTACAATGTACATACACTGGGAGCGCGTTACGTGATCGATACTTCGCCGGCTATTCGCTATCGGGCGAATAAATCCAGCCGGGAAACGACAGCGCTCCGGTGTTTCTGGTTGGTCGATGCACCGGGATCTCGAAGCTCGAATCGGCGAATGGCTGGAGCGAGGTCTAATTAAATAATTAAAAGAATAATTAGACGCGACGTCCTCGCTCGCGTCTAATTCGCGCGGCGAGCTGATCGCGACCGTTAAAAGTAGTCACGGCACTTTGCCCGCCTTATCTAGCCATTAACGACATAATTGGGACGTCCTAAGCGCCCGTAAATTATCTATACCAACCGCTCGCTGGATTACCTATCTGGCTAATAGGAGAGCTGCCTCTTGCCTGCCGCGTCGAACGTTCGTCCGCGCGCGCTCGACGAGTTTACAACTCCGCGTCGCTTCCCGATAGTTTGTCAAACGTATCGCGGGTAGTTGGTGCCGTCTGTGCGCCGTAAAGTCAAGCTGTGAGAACCGACGGCGAGGCTAAATTTCTCCGTTAAGGATAGGCCAGGCTTATCCCCGCGCGCAAACTCGATTTCGCGCGGAAACTTATCGCAGGTAGTCGGGAAAGTTTAGGCGGAGCGTTAGAGTAATATCGAGGAAGAGCTCGAGCGAGCGACGGCCTCTGCCGCGTCGTAAACGCCAGCCAAGAGGTATCCGCGCGAGCAGGGAAGGTCCGCGGATCGATCGTATATCAGAAGGTAATAGAGAATCGACTCCGGCGATATCCGAACGATCCCAGGACGTCCTAGGCGATCCGTCGCGCTATAATTATCGAGCGGGGAGGTAAATCCGTAACTCGCAATAAAGCCGGCGATCCAACCCGGCCAGTTCGGCGAAAATAAAAATTTCACGCCGCGCCCGGTCGGCAGCCGGCAGTCCGACTCGGACCTGTTCCCGCATGACCGTCGGCGCGATCGTGCCGGGCGCGAATGTGAATTAATAAACAATTAACCTGTCAGCTGCTGCTCTAACGTAGCAGCTAATAAAATAAACAGCTCGTTTGAGCGTTCCGCCCGACGAACCGGCGCGTCCCGCACGCCGGGACCAACGACGCCCGTGCGACTCGTCGACTCAACGCCGACGGACCGTCGAAAATTGACAGCTCGGTGGCTCGCCGCTCCGAGGTCCCTCGAGCCTCGGCGCGGGTGCAAGGGGGGTGTCTCTTTAACATCCACGTTTACGCGGGCGCCTCTCCGGAGCCGATAACTCCGCTTATCGATCGCGTCGATCGAGAACGTATCGGCGTAACGACGAATTCCCGTGGAAGGTAAGAGGAGATTAAGAAAGTGGGAAGACGAAGGAGGCAGAGGAGAATGCAGGCGGGTGATTGGAGCGGAGAGTGAGAAGAGAGGCGCGGATCCTATCGGAAAGTAATTACCGGGCCGGTCGTGCGGTGGTAATTAATCAAATTCCGCGTAGGGATGACGCGACGAAAACGAATCGGCCCGCGGCCAGCAGAATCCATTAGCGAAACACACGTGTCCCGTGCGTATTATTTCGCGGCGGTGCCGCGGCTCCTCTCGCGAGCGAGGGCCTCGCTCGCGCACGCTGTAACAGCCACCCGGCTCTAGGGAGCGAGCGGACGGACGACCTATCGAGCGAGTTGCTGCCGCCTGCATTAGCCCGACATTAGCTTCCACGTGACGCACGATCCTTCGATCTTGCACCTTACCCGGCTAATTGTGCGAGCCGCTCTCCCGTTCAGGAGGAGAGCCGTGACGGATCGACGGGTCAATCGAGGTCGTCACTCGGCCCATCTACGCGAATCCCTCCATCACTCCGCGGCAATCTACGATCGCACCTACCAACAGATT
This sequence comes from Andrena hattorfiana, assembly GCA_944738655.2. NCBI lineage: Eukaryota > Metazoa > Arthropoda > Insecta > Hymenoptera > Andrenidae > Andrena > Andrena hattorfiana. The sequence continues at coordinate 3,550,869 of OX122894.2, forward strand.
TTCTCAAGCCTCTTCAAACACGGAACAAACCCGCTCCGACATAATAGGTCCGACCGACCTGCTCGCTAATTATTTAGCGGCCCCCTTCCTCGCCCACCGTGCGAGCCTTTCGATTTCGCGAGCCGTGCTCCGATTAATAAAGAAACCAGCGAAGAAAGGGGGACACGGCTCGACCGGCCCGAGAAACCTGTCGCCGTAACGCGAGATGCGTCCGCCGGATTCCTCCCGCCGAGCGAGCACAGCGGAGAAATGCCTAGAACGGCCGTCGATAGTCCCTAATGGGATTACGCGTGAAGTCGAAATAGCGAGACGCGTGGATACAAGCCGGGATGGCTGGTAAGATCCGATGGCAGGTGTAAAAGCTACGAGCCAGCATCGGCTTAACCAGCGTTTTTCCGGGGGAATCGCATTCCGCGTATAATTCGCTAGCTTTGTGGAGTGCGAGTCGGTAGGCGATTTCCAGCCGAGCGGAGGAAATCGTCCTCGAGTTAAAGGAACGCGACACGCACACGCTGGCAGACGTGCGAACGGGGCCTCCGTCGTTGCACGTTCAGCCCGTCTCGCATGCACTTTCCCGGTGCAACGGTCGCACCAAGCGCATTGGAAAGTACAGCTCGCACGCAGTCGCTTGCCCCTCGCCCCCCCGCGCCCCCTCAATCGCGATTGGTTACCTGCCTTATAGCTGGCACCGATCTGCCTACCGAGCGCTCGCTTTCTCTCCCGACGCCTCGATGCATACACCTATAAGTATATCGTACCTGCACGCACTTACGGATCGGTTACCCTCGATCGTTTCGTTAAACGTGGAAGAAACGTGGCCGACAGCCTACGGCTTCCCGATCGGGGCCGATCGATCGATCCGATTTCTCGTCCCGGCGGACGTGGGATCTTGAAAATCGCGAGTCCCCGGCCGGCTGACGCGACAAATCGCGGCGTCTCGCGCCTCGCTTTTCCGTCCCGTCGAAATCTCAATTCCGACGCGCTTTCGGTTCGGATACTTCCCTGGCGAGGGGAGGAAAAATTCCGATACGTCCACCGTTTACGGAACACGCTGGCAGGAATTTTAAGAGGAGCAGCGAAGAATTTCGATAACGATCCGGCCGGGGAGTAAAATTCAATCAGTCGCCGGTTCTGCGCTCGGCGAGAGTGTACGCCGCTTTGGCATGCAGCGCGGAAACCCGGCTACGGAATCGTCGCCGATATCGCTCTCTGAATCGACAATCAAAAGCTGCGTGTGCAGTTATGCGAACGAGCGAGGCCTCGCCGCGAGGCGACGAAACTCTCCGCGCCTTCGTGCGCGCGACAATTCCCGCGGGAAAAACCAGACACCGTTGGAGAAAGCGAAATTTCTCGCGGGACCGAATGCGAGCCGCTCGATCATACGCAATCTTATTAATGCTTCTGCCGGTTAAACGGCGCGCGTGAATAGCGCGGGATTATCGCGTCGCCTCGCCGAGGATTCGCCGGGGAAACGATAATCATTGGGCTCGATTGGTGAAAATTGTCGAGTGGATGGAAAGTCGCGGGATGGCTAATCGGCGACGTAATTCGACGCGCGATAATTGCGGCAGGAGGAACGAGAAAGGTGCAGGCAGAGTTGGATATTAACTAAATAAAAGATTATAATAAATGTTACTTTTAGTTTATTCGTTATTATAGGTTCGAAAGTCGATTGACGAATAATTCTTTTAACATTTATTTGTTACACGAAGTGTTTATTTAAATAAAAATTTTGCCCATCTCTGCGTACAGGTAGGGTTGCATTGCGGTGCAACTTTGTATCATTTTTTAATAACTCAATGGCATTATTGCACTCAATATTCGTATTCAAATATATAAATGATTCGTTCTTTGTTAAATTAAGAGAGGTCTTGTTTCTCTCATACCGTCATTTCACATTCATGACGGAGAAAAGTTTCTCAGTAAATTCTGGCAGGAACAGACAGAAGATAAGAAATTAGGGAAAAGCGGGGTAATTCCGGGGAGCGGATAATTCCGGTCACCTCTATTTCTTTAAATAAAAACCGCGTAACTTGACTCTGTATGGTACTGCCACTTGTTAATGAGGTGGCGAAATTCATGGGTTCCATGACGATAGCAGTCTTTGTTTCAAACAAATCCGGGAGTGTTCATTTCGCATCGTAATCTTATAACAGTGGTCGATTGTTAAGCAAGGTAAGTTACTACATTGAATAGATATGAATTATTAATATTAATCTCATTAAATACAGGAATGTCTCTACTTTCAAACTCACATTTGGTTTTTGGTGATATGTAAATTCAATTCACTGTATTACTTCAAGTATCTGAACATGAGGTGTGGGGAAATACCGGCCAAAAGTGAGAGGTAATGCCAGCCAGCTTTTAACATTGCTTTTTTCTGGCGTAGATGCCACGTACAATTCAGATATTTGTGACGAAAAAGTAGAGCACGATATTTGCTCCTTTTACTAAGAATTCGGAAAAGGTGATGAAATGTGGTTCCGGTGTACAGTATGTGGTCAATGGGCACATGAAGAATGTTCAGAATGGGATACCCCTGAAGAATACACTTGTGATATATGTACTAATTAATTTTAAAATAAAAAATAATACAATTTTTTATTAATTTAACAGTTTTCCTATCTTCTTTTATAAAGAAAAATCATGGCCGGAATTACCCCACGGCCAAATGACTATTTTTGTTACCAATTTTGTTACAACGTAAATTTATGCTTTCTCGACCATACTAATATAAACTAGACACTTCAAATTATCGATTAATATAAAAAAATTAAAAAGTGTGTAACTTGTTCAAATTTTATAGCATTTACTGCTTATGTGGCCGCAATTACCTCGCTTTCCGCTACTTTGAGGTGATCATGAACGTAATATCTTTTTTACGTTTCACGTAATATCTTTAATCGTGAAATAAAGTATTTTCGCATACTTTATTGTTATTCAAAAGTATAGAATACATATACGCATAATAACCAAAGATACTTTATTTTAAAGCTCGGGTAGCAACCCTACGTTCAGGCGAACTTTTTAACCACTTCACAAAGAGAACGGTTCTACGTTCGATGTAATTTCTCCGTAACCACTGAACCGATTTTCGTCAAACTTATTGCATTTAGTTCAGCTTCAATCAACTTAGGGCATAGATAAAGAATTATCAAAATCCGTTCAGTAGTTTTGAAATTACACCAAAAATAAGAAATCTGTTTCATTAACTATAACTTAAACAACTAAAAAGTAAAAGATAAGATAATTTAATAAATTTAAAACCCACTTAAAAAAAAATAAAAATGCGCTGAACAGTAAAAAATAATTTTGTTCCTGATTTAATCTACGACTCACAATTTTTTTATGTCGGCGTTAATACCGCGCGCGACTCGTGCCTCATAATTGTCGCCCCTACACGTTTCTCACGACATTATTCCATCGTTGGGGGCGAATCGATAAACGGGCAAATAAGACGGCGATCCTGCCTCTCGCTACCGCGTATACGCGTCCCATAACCGAAGGTCTTTGTCTCCTACGGTTACGCAATCGTGAGCGCGTGCTTTGAGCGACACCGTGCGCGAATCAGCTTGCATATCGATGGAGCAAGACACGCGCGGCGCGCATACACGCGCTCGCGCACACGGTGCGGGTCGGCCGTGGTATCCATTGGTATGCCACTTCCTCCATCGTTGCTCGTTCTTGTTAAGCTACGAAACACCGCAAGGTAGCCCGTACGAGGGTCTCCGGGCTGACGGAAACGCGAGGACGAACGGTGAACCGATCGACTCGTAGCTCACCACCCACAGACAGAGCAAGAGGACGTTGAGTAATCCAGGGACACACGGGAAACTTGATAACCGACGTTCACTCCTCTCTCTCTCTCCTCTCGCTCCTTTCGCGGCTGCGAGGGAAACAACGATGATCCCGCGTGCGATACCCCGGCGATCTTATTTCTCGTTATCACACGATCATCGCGCCGTTCCGTTCTTCCCCCGGTCGCCCCTCCAGTGTTACGTGCAAAAGATTTTGGATTCCTTAACAGCCGCGACTTTCTAATAGCGGTAATTGCGCCAGGGTGCGCGGAGCACCGGCGACGATAGCCGCGTATCCATTCGGTGAGAGGCGAAGCGATTTTCCCGTCGGCCCCGGTCTCTATTATTCCAGAAACGGAGGTAAAGAATGGCGCGCTTAGCGCGCGGCGGTTGCACAATTTCGCGGCGAGCCGAGGAGCATTTTGCGCCGAGGAAAATCGAAAGCAGAGCCGCGGCGATCGGTGCGCCGACGGAAAATATCGCCACTTATCGGAGCAGGATCTCCGGTCCGGCGATTCGGCGAGATACGTATCGGCTTTGCACTCTACGGGAGGAATAGAACGATCGCGTCGTCGCGTGCTGGAAACGGTGGTCTCCACCGGGCAATTAAAAGGAGGGACGGAGAAAGAGGGCGACGCTTATGACTGGCGAGAATTCTAGAGCAAAGGAAGGAGGAGGCGAGCGGTTGGGCGCGGAGGTATAGAGCCGCGATCGCAATGTAGCGCGAGCGGAGTCGCGCGGTGGCTACAGCGACCGGTGCACGCGAATGCATATACATATATCTCTGCCTCGTCGTTGCTCTCGGGAATGCGGTCTATAGCGCGTAGGATCGAGAGCGGACGAGCGAGCAGGAGGCAGAGAAACAAGAAGAAAGACGGCCAGACAGGGACGCGGTGAAAGAGCGAGAAGAGTGCGGGAGGGGGAGGAGGAGGAAGGATCGTGGCGAGCGGGAGACCGATGCGAGAGAGGATAGAAGAGGGAAGAAGAGGAACGCGAGGAGGGGGGAGGAGGGAGAGAAGGAGAGCGTGCACGGCAGTCGTAAACGGCAACAATTGCTGCGGGCGTTGCCACTCGAAAGCTCGAGTGCCTAATGCCAGATGTCAGACGGTGGTTAGAGTCATTACGGTCATCACTTTGTACCGCGATACACGATGTGCAACCCCGCTCCGGCCGACTGATGCACCGCCCGAGCGCGCATCCTCCGCGTCTAGGGACGCGGATCGAACACTCGCGATCCGTCCGACCGCGCCGGGTATAATCGATCCTCTCCAGACGGTCCAACGACCGATCGCCACCGTCCCCTGGCATTTTCAGCGCGAAAACGGGACGAGTTCCGAGAATTCCGCGAGCCTCCTTTTCCTCTCGAATCGGAGTTCAAGAGTTCAAGTTCGCCGCGGTGAAGCGAGCTGCTTTATCCGCTTTCGATTCCTCCGAATCGAGTGAATTCTGCTGCACCTCGCCGGCAGAGTTTTAAAAAAAAAGAAGCAGGGGACCAGCGTGGACGGCTAAAGTGCAAGTGGAGCAACGTCACGAGGGCTCATCTTTCCGCGCTCTCGCGTACATACTCGCTTGTTCGTCGGTGGTTAAAGGCGGACGCGCACAGCCGGACAAAAGGCTCCGTGGCTTAATGATCCTCGGTTGCCAGTTAGGACGGATAATGGGAGGCTTGCGCGAGGATGAATTGGAACCCGTGTCCTGCCACGCAGAATAGAGAGACGGATACCAGCCTCGGCTGATGGATACGAATAGTTTCACGCGTGAACGCACACACCCGTCCGCGGGGCACGTACGCGTCGACACATGCCCGGCCGCGAGAGCGCGAACGGTGGGATCCTCGGGCGCCGTGGATTCTGATACGGAAGAATAGTCGAGAGAATTCGACACCGGCGGGAGGAGAGATTTTCGAAAGCCGTTTCCGAGATACATCTGCGGCGTGTCTCGCCGCGACTCGGCGAGAGGCGAGGAGAAGCGAAACGTGAGAAAGGGACCGACGAGCAGCGTGTAAGAGGACGGAGGGAAGAAGAAGGCGAACAAAACTCGAAGGGGTGGAGCCGGTGCAAAGGGGGATGGAGCGAGAGAAGCGCGGCCCGGCCGGATCTCGGCATCGAGGGGCCGCTGGGAGAGGCGGACGAAAAATCTGTAATTATAATAATTATAGCCGACCGGGCAACAATTATAAATCATCATTGAACTAGGCAACGAAACGCCAATAAAATATATATCGCACGAAAGTCGGGGGCAGTCATTAAGAGCGAGTCGCGATTCGCGCACCTACGTATATATATATATATATATATATCCGTATGTCCGGTGCGGATGGTTGCCGGATGCGGCCGTGTGCGGCCCACCACCCAATTGAAAAATGTACTCGTTTATTCCTCGCAATTTCCATCGGCATTCGGCGTCCGGCATTCGGCATTCGGCGTGCACCGGCGCGAGCATTCACCGCTTCTCCCTTGAATGCGGATGACAATCCAACGGGAGAAAAAAGGAGGCACGCGTTTCGCTCCGTCCAGATGGACGGACGAACGCTGGTGGGAGAGAGTGAGCTCGAGGGAGGATTTCTCTCCTCTTTTTCTACCGTCTGCCCTTTTCTCTCCTCTCTCCCTCATCCCTCCGCCAGCCGTCCTTTCTGTTCGAGCCTCTCGAATCCACGGTCCACGGATCACGGACGTTATGAATGACAGACGCTTCGTCACAGCAGCAGCGACTACTTCGCGGCCCTCCCCGCGATCAAACGCGCGGTGTCCGTTTCATCTTCCGTTTCTTTTTCGCTTCCGTACCCTTTCACCTACTCCGCCGTTTCGTGGAACGAACCAACGCCACGTACGGCGTGGAAAATAGTAGAGGAGCGTGGCTCTAACGAGCCGGGATAGAGGGTAAGATTTTGCGGAGCCAGTTGACGAAGAAAAAAAACACTCAAGATCGAGAGAATATCGACCGAGGGGGATTCAGTGTCTGTTAGCGAGCCGACGACGCGTTGCGTCAGAGGGGTTTCGCTTTCATATCCGCACGGCCGAGTGTGTCGGGCGAGAAATTTTGCCCGCAAAGAAGTGGGTTACTGCTCGTTACTTCAGCAGCCCACAAGAACCAGTAACGACTTCGTTATCGTACGCAAACGAGCGCATAAGTATAGTATTACTTTCGACGATTACGCGGAGCGTAAGACGATCGTCCTTAAAAGGCGACAGCAGGTAACGCCCGCGTAATCCCCTTCGCGGGACGCTTCGACATCTCGAATTTCAGAAACCCGCAACTGCGTTGGCACCTTTCGGATGCCCGGTTTCGCGGATCGGTTCGCGTGACAGGAGGGGACGGCTCGTCACTGGCCGCGGAGTATCGGCGATCGGCGAGCCATCGCCGTAAAGGCATATACGCCCGACTGCGCGGCTCGTAAAGCAGCGTCGGTGTCGAGAGCAACTTGTTCTCGCTCTAACAGCGCTTCGGGGAAGAGCGTCTCGCCGTTCTCGCTACAAAGAAAACGACGCTGGCAACAGGTTTCCCCGCACGGGTGGAACGCGCTCTAGCCGGGCCACGTGTTCGGCGTGGCTGAACGGCGCGCGAGTAGCCAGTGAGCTTTTCGGCCCGAGAGCCACGCGATTTGCATCCTCTCCTTCGTCGGTATTCATACGAACGACGCTTTTTCCCATTCAGGTTCCTACGCGACGCGGCTCCTACTCGTATTCCCTCGATCACGCTCGGCGTATCGAGCGACGCATGCAAATGAACGCGCGCGGATTTATTCCACCTCCGGCTTCGAGGCGACGCGAACCGGCCGCCGTACAGTGCGTTGATATGAGGGCAAAAATTGCAAAAACAAATAATTTCTAAGGCGATATTTATCATTCAATATTTACGTCTAGATGTTCAGGAATCGAGTTTGTTTATGATTGCTGCGTGATTGTACTTGTTTACGATCTTATTTGCAATCTTAACCTGGAAAGTAAGTAGTTCAAGCATCAGTCGCAAGTCATGCGTGGTAGAGTTACTTTCCTTTTTTTTTTTATTTAGATCATTAGAATATTTATTAAACTTGACTCACATTATTCATCATGGATTCTGCTATTATGATTGGATATGTGTGCTTCGAAACTATTGCCCAGACTTATTGCCTTACTGATCATTAAAAAACTTTTTAGGGACGAGAATGAAAATTTTATTTCAACCGAAGTTTTAAAAAACACGTAAAAAACGTATGCGTGATTTTTTATATTTGGTTTGTCTAACTTTAAACTGTATGAAAAAAGCCCTTTTCTGCTACTACCTGCGACTATTTGAGAAATAATTTTTTTAGGAAGAACTATGTAGATCAAGAATTCTAAGACAAACCAAGAAATTTTTGAAAAGTGGCTTTGTTCTGCACCAAGAGACAAAAAAAGAAAGTTCTAAACATCCGATCCGCTTTTTCCAATTGTTTATACGATATCTACCATGACTTTTCCAATCTGGATGCTGTTATCAGTTTTAAAATAGCAGTCAAATGCGATGATAAAAATAATTTGATAAAAAAATGTTTCGAACAAAAGTTAGTCAGTATTCAGTTGACAACAAATTGCAGAAGTATATATTGATAAAAAAACTTTTTATTCAATAAAAAATCAAGATCACCTCAATGTTTTTAATGAAACTGTGTATTTTATTATACGTCGATCGATGCATCTTTATACTCTCTTTAAAAAAGTATTACAGTACTCAGGTCGAAAACCGATCAGTTCAGAAGTTATGAGTTTTGTCTCGAACGCCCATACTTCGACGCACTGTGCGTCGCGCCGGCTCTTAACTTTCACGATGAGAGAGGGCCTCGATCGATAACTCTCCTCGGAATATTCGCGGTGCACGCTAATTGCGACACAGCCGGGGAAAAGCTCTCGCGGCACCAATTACGAGTTTCCCAGCGTAACGCGGAATGCTGCGCTTGCGGCGCGCCGCTGCCCTTTCGGCTTAGCTGCGTTCGCGAGAACCTTTAAACGCGACGTGACTATCCATCGAGACAAGCGGCTTTACGCAAAACCTTCCTTTTGCCGTCTTATGCAAGGGTTAAAGTAGCCCGGCGAGGCTACTCGACCGCTGTCACTTTCGCGCCGACGCGCTTCGATCGCGCTATTAATTCGCGGCCTATCTCCCGCGAGGATGTCGGCAATCGGTCTCGATGACAGATCAATTAGGGTGTCTCGCGTCTATAGAAGATCGATGAACGTCAATCACCGAGGACGCTCGTGCACGGGAAAACCGCGTCGCACGATATTACGCAAGGGATATTTAACTCTCGCGATGGCGACAATTAAACGGAACTGAAGGGTCAGATGCGATACGGGGACTAGCGCTCGAAAATGGGAAAAATTATTGTCTAAACGCTAAGAAAGATTGGAACATTAAGTGTTGTTAAACTGTATTTTAACAGTCAACGCGAGTGCTAAGACTGCTAAGTACCGCATTATACGCGGCTGCTGACTATTGGTGCCTCGCGAGTTTTATATATATATCGTCATATCTTCTACAATTATTTATTAATCCTTGTATATTAAGGAAAAACTTTGTCGCTGCAAGTTTTATATGTACCTGAATATTGCCTCGATACTTTACGGCGAACGTTGAAAAACATGGGTCATGTCCAATACTGCTTTTTAATTAAACATTATCACATTTTTCAACATAAGGGTTTTGTGCATACATTTTGCGGCTTCGGTAGAGTTTTCTGAAGATATGTTTTAAGTCTCATAACGATCCGTTAATATTTACTCAAATTATCGCAATTTATGTTTAAAGAAATAATGATTTTGTACGATGAGAAATTTTTTGTTTATAATTTTTAGCTCGAATAGTAATTTATTTATTTATTTATTTATTTATTAGTAATTATTAGTAATAAGTAGTAGTAAGTAACTAATTAGTAGTAAGTATTATTAGTAATGATTCGATAAACAAACTGTAAATAGAAAAAATGCGTGTCCTGACAATCATTACAACACTGTATTTTTTAAAATACAGTTTAACAACATTTAATTTTCCAATATTTCTTAGCGTTTGGACAATAATTTTTCCCATTTTCGAGCGCTAGTTCCTTTATTGCATCCGACCCTTCAATTGCAGTTGCTTCGTTTCCTCGAGCCGATCGTCGTCAACGTACGTGCACGCGCACGCAAGAATGATAAAGCGACTCACCTTCAGGAAGCAGCGTCCAACGGGCATGTCCTCCGGAACGGTGGCGTTGTACAGGGGCTTCTCAAAGATGGGCTCGTTGTCGTTGAGATCGTGGACAGTGACGCGTACCGTTGCGCTGCTGCTGAGAGGCGGGCGTCCAGAGTCTGTCGCTACTACCACTAGGATCGGCGCGGGATCGGCTTCGCAGTCGACATGGGTGATCGTGGTTATCAGGCCGGAGGTCTCGTCGATGGTGAACCAAGTGGAATTCAACAAGGAATACTTGATGGCGGAATTCGCGGCTTCGTCGAGATCCGTTGCAGTCACTTTCAACACCGGCGTGCCCGGCTCCGAGGCCTCTAGCAAGTGCGCCTCGTACCTTTCCTGCGCGAACTTCGGCGCGTTGTCGTTGACGTCGGTGACCAGCAGCCGAAACGTTCGCACGGCTCTGAGCGGCGGAGTGCCGGCGTCGGTCGCCTCGACCGACAGATCGTAGACGGGTTTTTCTTCGCGATCGAGCGGCCTCTCGACCACCACCAAGTATATAATGTTGTCTCTGGTGGCCAGGCCGAAGTGTCCTTCGCCGCCGGTCAGCGTCACCGTCGCGTTCGAGTACTCGGTCCTGGAGTCCGGATCGCTGACCGATATCCTTGCCACGAACTCGCCCGGCTGCGCGCTCTCGCTGATCTTCGGGGTCGCGTCGTCCGACAGGAAGATGACCGTGATCGCCGGCTGATTGTCGTTGACGTCTGTGACACGAACGGAAAGGAAGGCGCTCGCCTCCAGCGGCTGAGCGCCACAATCCCTGGCCACGATCACCAGCTCGTGCCTCTCCTTCGACTCGAAGTCCAGCGCTTTGTTCACATACACCATGCCGGTCTCCGGATCGATGCGAAACATCTCCTCGCGGTCCGACTGCCGCCGATTGATGGAATACTCGATGCGCCCGTTGTCCACCGCGTCGCTGTCCGTCGCGTTCACCGCGAGCACCGGCGTGCCGACGGTCGCGTTCTCCGGTACGCTGGCGACGTACCTCGTCTGGTTGAAGATCGGCGGGTTGTCGTTCACATCCTGTACCGTCACGTTCACGTGGAGCCTGGAGCGAAGAGGCGGAGCGCCCCCGTCCAGCGCCTCTATCACCAAATGGTACTGGGAGCGTCCCTCTCGATCCAGGGACCCGGAGTTCTGCAGATCCAAGTAGAGAACGCCGTCGCGGCCGCGGTGCTGGGACAGCCTGAACGCGTCGCCGTGATTCCCGGAGACTATTTCGTACCTCTGCGTGGAGTACTGGCCGAGATCGGGGTCCTTTGCGGGCGGCAGAGCGCGCTTGGCGTCGCGCGGCGAATTTTCCGGGAACTCCACGTCCACGTGGTCGACGGGGAACGTAGGCGCGTTGTCGTTCTCGTCCAGCACCTTCACGACCACCTGAATGTTCTGCGGCAAGGCGACCAGGCTGTACGACGGTCTAGTCTCGCGATCCAACGCCACTTTTGTCCTTATCTCTCCCGTGGTATGATCCACCGTCAGGTCCGAGTCGACAGCGGGCCCGGAAACCGACACTATCAAGTAGGGCGGGCTGTCGGCGTCGATGAAACCCACCCTGGTGCCTGGTCGCGCATTCTCCGAGACCTCCAAGTATCTGACGAGCTCGGACCACGTGCCCGGGGCGAGAGTCGCTCCCAGGACGAGGAACAGTAGCAGGTGCCGCATCCTGGGGCCTTCGCAACCGCCGCCACCGCCACCGCCGCCTCCTCCCCCTCCTCCTCCGTCTCCCGCTATTATCTGGATCTTTCCATTCCTGACCGATCGATCGTGAGGGGACGCGAGCACCGCCGATGCTTCCAAGGGTTCGTCATGCGCGCGAGAGAACACCGCGAAACCAAGACGCCGAACGCGCCGCGTCTGCTAGCCTCGATATCAAACGACCGACAGCAGAAGGCGCGGGTATCCGATCCACCAGCACATTGATCACCCACCAGCAACACCACCACCAATCACAATCACAATTTCGCGTACAACCGCCGATCGTCCCGATACAGGGTCCTCTGTCTTGCAGTTTCTCAGCGCGACGTTCACGAATACTCTGCTCCCTCTCTCATTCTCTCCCAGTGGAAGTTCTTACGGTGGACGTAAGCCTAACTTGACACCGTTCCACGTCGTCGTTCGCTCTCCGTCTTCCTCCCTTCGGCCTTCCGTTCGTTCTAGCTAACGCTCGTACGTGCGCGGAGTAGCTCTTCTCTCCGTTTCTCTCTCCACCAGCCGGGGCCGCGCTACTCGCTGTCCTCCCCGTTGCTAGGATATCCTCGCCTCGAGATATCGCGCATTCCTCGCGCTAGATCCGCGCCCGATAACTAGACGATCAACAGGAGGACCGGTCGCGAGCCCCTCGCGATCCTCTCGCGCTCGGAACGCCCCTCATCTCGCCAGCCGTCGGGCCCGCACCGAAAATCCACACCCCTCCACGCCGCTTCGGGGCCTGGTCTCTATGCCGTTCGACGCGCGGCTCCTTTTGTCATGCTTGCTGGAACGCGTACCACGCGAGTGCCCCTGTCTTCCGGATCGTCGATCAATCCTCTCGGAAGTTAACGACCAGGCTGGACCAGTTGGACCAGCGAGCGAGCGCGCGAGACGGCGAACCAGCCGAGCCTGCTCCTTCTCCGCGACCGAACGCGTACGCGACCGTGCTCGGCGTCGAAAGGGCAACCGGCGGTGTTCCCGGTCACCCTGCTGCTTTCCCGAAACTGTCAGGCGACGCGCACTACCGCGTAGAACACGACCAACGCGACGCGAAAAAGACGAGAGAAATGTTGTTTACGCGTGAACGCGCTTGCCCAACCTCCGCGACGAGCCGCGTCAGTGCACGTATGCCCGATCAAGCTCGACTTCTCTCGCGCACCGAACCGCCTCTACCCTTCGATTCTGACCGACCTCGACGAATTTCAACACCTCCTCTCGATGGACGACACCCTCTCGCTATTCGCTCCCGGGGACGGTCCGACCCGTGCGTCGGATCGTGGCCGAGGTGAGGATCGGCTCGCAGCACTCGATGCGATCGCACAGCCACGGGCTATCGGCCTTGAATGCTCGGACCCGGCGGCGGGTTTACGGTCGGGCCGCGGTTCACCGTTGCCCCGGAACAGTAATATGGCAGAGAAGCAAGAGTAGCACGAGGTGTCGCGTACGTGGGCCCAGCGTCCGTTCCGCGCGGCTTCGAGGTTAGGCATGCACTGACATGGCGGCACCTGCAAGGCCTACCCTTCCCCTAACTCGGTGGACTCGGCTCGCTCGGTCAGGGGGACCCGGCTGGGCCCGAGCTGGCGGCCATCTTGGAGAGGGGAGCGGTAGTACGGGCCCCGGCATTCAGCGCGCTTCGCGGCACCGAGCAGCTAGACTATACCAAACTCTCTCTGCTCGCTCGCTCACGACCTCTCCCTCTCTCTGTCCTCCCTTCGCCTCACCCTCGCTCAAACCCGGGTTCGTCGCTCTCTCCTTCTCTCTCCCCGTGGATTTCACGTTGCTCTCCTCGTTTAGCCGGCTCGCCGCCTTCCTACCTACCTACCTGAGCGCCCGGTATGCGAGGAACTGACTTACCGTCGGCGCTCATTCCGCGCTGGGCCCTACGAGCCACTTCTACGCCCGTGCCAAAGGTCCAGGAATTTCATGACGTGACGAGAAAAAGATTCCGGACGGTTTGCATGCTCGCTACGAATTTTCGCTCACCCATCCCCTGCACGAAATTATTGAAACTGGGCCGAGCGTTTAAGTTCTCGTCTCGGTCGGATGCAAATTCGAGGGTAGCCGAGCGGTTAGCGTGGAAGCCGATCGATGCTCCGCCGCGTTATCGTTACCGGCACGAACTATTCGCGCAAGTACGATCGGGGGACACGTCGGCCGGAGTTCCATCGGGCAGTCCGCGGTAGAGGTCGCGAGATTTGCATGCTAAGAGGAAGCGGCACATTAATTTTGACGATCTGTTAACACTTCCCCGGGGAGGGCACGGGACCGATGCTGGGTTACATGATGCATGAGATACCGCGCGACGATACCGCGCGCTTCGAACTCGACTTTCCGGAATAATTGCCCGCTTCGATAATATATTTCGCAACGGGCACGCGCATAGATCAGCCAGTGATTTACTCGCGGCGCGCAGGTAGAGCGTAAGTGATAAATTCTCGCGTTAATAATTCCGTGCACCGCCGATGACTCATGACACGGCCGGGTGCGACCGGCGATCTAAAAGCGCGGCTCTGAAGAGAAAAGAAACAAACAAATTAACCAATTCCTCCAACCGGCACGCGCTGGAATTTCACGTACGCCGAGAATTCGGATTAGCGCGTAGGGTACCCGCGTTGCAGTTACCGCCGCGATAGACTGGTACGTACCATTGCAGAGGGGAAACTCGGTCCGATGCTCGGGGCTAGAGGTCTCGATACGTTAGCCGTGGAAATCAGTGGATCGAGAGGTAAAGCTGTGGACAAGCCTGAAATGGATCAACGGCTGATGGCCGCGCGAAATCGAGATGGCCCGAGAGGAAGATCCGTCGGTGCCGTCGGCTGGCGCAACGCTTCTCGTGGGTCGAGGACCCTCGGACTCCTCTACCTGACTCTACGAGTAGGCAGATAAATCCGCCGCCTACTACTACTCGCTACGGACAATGCGCCCGAGACGGTGCATCATCGTCCGTATTGTTTGCTCAGGCATCGGCCACACAGCCCGATCTTTCGCAGGTGCTGGAAGCAGGAAAGCGACTCGACCTCGAGCGCGTAACCCGCGCGCGCGCGCGCGCGCGCCGCGAAACCAGGCCCCGACTCCTCCGGCCCGTTGCCGCGTTGAAATTGGAATTTGTGTGCGCGGTATATTAGAATGGAATAAATTTGCGTCGCTCGATCCACCGGAGGCCCAATTGTCCCGCTTTTGTTCTTCGGGGCGCATACGCCGCTGTCTCCGCTCCGCTTTAACTCCGCTTCTCCAGATACATGCGCGACGTCGATCGGGGCAGGCCCGAAAGCAAGATATCGACGGGAGACTCTTCTTCTTCCTCCTCCCCTTCTTTATAGTCAACATTTTTTTTCTCTGTCTTCTTATTCTCCCCATTATTGTCCTCCTCCTAATTCTCCTCGACTCTCGCGATTCTTCCTTCTTCTTCCTCCTCCCCCATCTCTCCCCCTCCTCCCGCCACTCGTTGCATCGATACTTCTTTTTCTTCGTTTCGACAGAGAGGAGCCGTGCAACAGAAATGCCATTGTCACCGGCCAGACGCCTGGCCATTAAAGAACGTCAGAGGTTTCTACGAAATCCTCCCGCTGTACGCCAATTTCGGCGCGACGCGGTGGTACGGTAGCTAGGGGAAAATTACAGAGTTCGGGGATAAAGGGTGAAAGGAGAAGCGAGATGGGGAAGAAACGGAAAGAGGCGAAAGTGGTCTGCGGATACGCGGAAAGGACGCCTCGCGATAATCCGAGGCCGAGGAGAGACGAGGACCGACGAACGTCTCGTCATTAAGCGAAATGATTGCTGGCCGCGAGAACCACCCACACCCGAACTCGCTGTCAAGGGCACGATTCGCCGAAAGATGAAAGACCGCGAGCTTTCCTTTAGGCCGGCTTCCGGCCCGCTCCTATCACCCTACCCTGCCCATCCTGGCTCCCTACCACCGCGCCTACACCTCCTCCTCGCCCTCCGACGACACAATGGGAAAAGGATTGCCCCCGTTGCATCGGTTGAAGAAGAAGAAAAAACATCGATCCGCGAAGGAGGCGAAGGGGAGGCGAAGTAGACAAAGAAGAAGTAACTACATTTCTTGAGAGCGGAGGCGCAACGATGCTGCCAGCCGGACCGGGCGCGATCGAGTTACGAGTTTCGAATGTCCGCAGTAGTCGTGAGCGGCTCTAGAGTTTCGCGCTCGAATTTCGTAAAAAACGTGATTTCGAGACCTCGCTAGATGATTTTGTCCCGCGATCACCGATTTCCATCCCCCCCCCCCCTTGCTCGACCTTGCGATCTCTCATCCGTTCGTTCCTGCGAGGGCCGCGGTGGCTTCTACAAATCGCAACGCTTTTAGCATTCTGTTGTCTCTCTTGTCCACCTCTCCTTCCTTCCTTCCCGTTAACTGTAGCAAACTTGTACTAATGTAGAATAATAGAGTGGGGGAGATGGGACGACCGGGAGGGGGGCGAGGCGAGGGGAAGAGACCGAGGTAAGAGATTTCGTCGAGGCGTAGTAGAGGGGCACTGAAAATTGGGAGCTGGTGGGGGTGATGGGGACCAGCCGCATAATGACAGGGTGCCTCGCGCCAAGGCCCCGCTAACGAACCGGCCCACGGGACCAAAAGGGTCCAGGCTAGGAGACGACACTGTATTATTTTACCATTTCGGGGGTCGGGGGCATCATCAGAAATCATCGCCGAATCCATATAATCAGTAGACGGTTACGTGCAGCCATGATTTTAAGAGCAGGAAAGAACGGGGACCGGGGAGGGGTGGAAAAGACGGAGAGAAAAAGGATCAGGCCTAATAAGGCCAACGGTGGTAGGTACTTCGGTATCTTCGTCCTCGTTCTCGCCCTCGTCATCGTCCACGCCCGGCTCGAGGATCCCGCGGACTTCGGAGTCCTCGATACCAACTTATAGTACTCGTTGGCGGCCACTAATGACACGGACCCGATAAAAAAGTAAACCCCTTCTACCTCCCCTCCTTCCGCCTCCTCCCTCCGCCGCCGCTATCTTGACGCGTTGCACGAAAGGTAGGTTTTAAAACGCTCCAACGAGGTCGCAAATGCTCCGCAGAGCGATTCTGGAGCGCGATGAGAGGCCGAGGACTCGAAATCGCGCGTGGAAAAAAATCCACGCGTGTGCACTTAGCTGCGCTCTTTGGAAATCACCCACGGACGGAGGGGCGAGAGGGAAAAGTGAAGGATATTCCGACAGAGACTGGACAACCGTCTCTCGACTCTCTCTCTCTCTCTCTCTCTCTCTCTCTCTCTCTCTCTCTCTCTCTCTCTCTCTCTCTCTCTCTCTCTCTCTCTCGTGCCTTTTCCCTATTTATTCGCTAGCTTCGTTTCGAGCGAAAGACAGAAAAGAAGAGGAAAGACTCGTCAGCTTCGAGTCATATCCGCAGACGCGGGAAAACGTACCCTGAGAATTCCTCGCGGAGCCGCTAGAACGGCCATTCTCGTGAACGAGAGGGCACGAAGAAAGAATGAGAATTTAATGCCTGGAATCTCTGTTATTGCATTCACGGGAAAGCGTCGAGAACGTCAAGAGCGAGGCAATAAAGAGCAATATGCGAGTATACCGTGAAAGTTGATCGATAAAGATCTAAATGAAAGTTGTTGGTGGATATAAAACCCCTCTCGTATACGTACTGAGCCCACTTTGCGTAGGTACGACCGGTTTGTTACAAATCGAGAAAAAAAAAAAAAGAACTACGCGTCGATCGATAACTTGAATCTTCGTAAAAGTTGATCGAATAAAAATCACCTGCATGCATGGGCAGACTTCGCCGCGTTTCCTTGGCCTGTTTCGTAAACTAGAGAAGGGAAATTCTATGTGAATGGATAACCGAGGAGGCGCCAAGTACCTTCGGCCCCCAGAAAGGGCAACAAATCATCCGAAAATCCCGTGGGAGTGTAGGGAAAGGTGGAGATCCGATACGTAACCAGTATCGACACCGCGACACGCGTTATCTCGGTAATTAGGGGCTTTCTCTGGACCGAAATATCGATGTTGGAGCCTCTCGAACTGGTTCCAGAATTCCATAAACCGTGTCAGCGGATCGACCGTCAGATAACGTATTGACAGACCGACCGTCCTCTTTCGTCCCTCCTTTTCTAATCTTCGATACACACCGGGAATATTTATTTTCTCGTGAGCCTCGATCAGCCTCACAATATGTTTCCCTGAAATACCTCACCTTCGTTTCACGCTTCTTATCGAAATAAATCCTCGGCGTCTGTAACACTTCTTTACCGCGATCTTAATAAAGTGGGCTTTTACAATTCAGAAGTACAGAAAATCAGTCTTCCCTAATACCGCACACCTACTCTAATTAAGCAGACATATGTATACTAGTACTTACTAATGCGTTCACACAGTCGTGGTAGAGTCTATTAAAACTTCGCATTAATTTCTACAGTTCCAGAATGCTAGAAACGCCGCCTACGATTGGCCTCCTGATCCCCTTTACATTCAAATACACAGAAAAGTTTAAATACACCAGTAGAATCGCGCAGGCATTCTGTGTAGACGTACAAACACGTCAGAGCGTTCACGAGCGAGAATCTTTTCTTAGGCCTTTCCTCTCCTACGAACGTTTCTGCCACAAGTCTAAATCTACGAATTGTTCTACGCGCGAGAATCGAGAAGCAATACACTCTTCACGTACACCGTCACCGATCGATTATTTCTGACCAAGCACTAATAGCAGCAAGTATAATCATAGTAATAATATGTGAACATAATTGCCCGGCAGTTTAGATTAGCTATTAATTGCTTCCTCCGATATATTTCATAGGAGGTGTCATTTACGACCGCCTTGCTAGTACAGGACACGATGGGAACAACTTGATATTGCCTCTGGCGTGGCTGCTCGGTGGTCGAGACTTCAATCTCGACCCCTTTAAATCCTGAGTACGCACGTACACGCCACTGCGCCGATGCGTTATAAATTACGAGGCAATTCGATTTCATAGACGAGAGAAATAATTCGTATATTCTGTGAGTAACGATTCCGAGTAATCGTCACTGGGTTTCAACACGCTTCCATCGACTTATGGTAGCCCAGCTCCGTTGCATTCGCGTCACACTACTTATAAGAAATTGTGCGTTCATTTAAAACTGCCCGAATGACATCGTACTTGCCCGACTTCACACTTTCGTTCACACTTTTCTTGCTTCGTATAGAGATCGAAGTCTGCTTCTATCGATAGCTTACCTAATATTCGATGACTGCCGGCTAACCATGTACTTACAGGTGTGTTTATACGACACATATAGAGGGCGAAAGGTGTACGTGGTGCCATCTCTCATCAGTCGCGAGAATAAGAGACGGTACACCGTTGGATAAATACGTCGTAAACAATGAATATCAAATATCTGTTGTATATCTTTTTCTTATAAAATACATATTTAAATACATTTAAGTTTAAGGTTTATCGTTCTAGAGTTTATGATTTTAGAGGGATGATAGGCCAATACTGAGGTTTCGCTTTATCCTTGTGCCTATCGACGCTAGTCTGAAGAGCAGTTTCCATAGCTAGTATCGTAGGACTAGATTCCCCGTACAATAGCTTTGCATTATTGTTCCTAGCGTGCATCCACGCGGCACCACCTTGAATACATTCCTCTTCGTCCTTGGCGAGCGATTCGGCTTCCCTTTTCTTCTTCAATTCGATCTTATGCCTTATGCTCTGTTCGAGAAAGCTCATCATATCTTCGTTCACATGGAACTCCAAGTTCTCGTTCTCTCCCACAGATTCTGCGTCTCCAACATCTTCCTCCTCGTCTTCTACATCCCGGTCCTTGTAATCTTGGCCCTTTCGCGCGCGCCAAGAACGCTGTTGGGCATTCTGACACGCCAACGACCTTAATTTATCTCGCAACAGTTGATTCTCGTGTTCCAACGCGAAACAACGAGTCCTCCACCACGTGACGTTGTGTCTGAAAATGTTTACATTTCTACGGTTCACAGGAGAAACAAATACTCGTGTTTGTTTATCGGAGGACGTCCACTAACCTCTTTTGCCACTCCTGGGCAACTGTATAATTCTCCCAAAACGAGCTGGCATGCATCGTATTCGAGAACAATCTCTCTTTAACGTTAAATCTATTCGAATATTCCGAGATGAATCTCTGACGTATCGCAGACTTAACCTCAAATTTGATTCGATTGCGACGTCGCTTTTTCAAGTGCCTCTTCCTTTTTCGGCTTCTATTATGTTTCGCAGTGATAAATTCCATGCCTCGCGGTTACTCGGTTTAGAAGAAAAAGAGTTCACGTTCGTAGGAAAACCATTGTTCGCGTTTCTGCGAACATGCTCGCGAAACGATTGACATGACCAGTGATGACCAGAATCGTGGGTTTTTGGCCAAAAAATCCGGTGTTCAAATCCAGTTTCGGAGATTCTACTTTTTTTCTTTAATTATTCCCTTAATTTGTCTTTTTATATTTTCAGAAGACTAAAGACTTGGAAACTGTTAATTTATAAAGCATTTTCAAAGCTTGATTTTGTTGCTAAAGATGTGATTCCTTCCTGGCTTGTACTGCACCATACAAGCATACCCCTACCTTCTGTAAGGGATCGCATCTTTAGCAGCAAATCAAGCTTCGAAAATGCTTTGTAGATTAACAATTTTCAAGTTTTTAGTATTCTGAGAATATAGAAGGAGAAATTAGAGAATAATTAAAGAAAAGAAGTAAAATCTCCGCATGTCGCGTGACACTGAGCGACATGAAACATCGACAATAGGGCTGTAACGAATATTCGAATAATCTAAGTAATCGAATATTCGAATACCAGAGAATTCGAATAATTTCTTCGAATATTCGAATACCAGAGAATTCGAATAATTTCTTAGAATATTCGAATACCAGAGAATTCAAATATTCGAATAATCAGGTGTATTCGAATATTCGAATAATTAGGAGTATTCAAATATTCGGAGTGATCAAATTTCGGTCTGTACCCGAACAGAAATCTGAACATTCAATATTTCTTCACACTTTATCGTGAAATTCTTTTCATATTGGCCTTTACAATAATTGTTTTTCAAACAATAAATTTGAAACTTTATTCATCTTTGGTAAATATTCGAATACTCCTGATTATTCGAATATTCAAAGAAATTATTCGAATAGTCGAATAATTACAGCTCTAATCGACAACAACCAACAACAAACAGTCGATACAGCACGTGGTCTAATTAAGGTAGTTCCTGAATAATCTACTAAATTCAAGAATTCTTTCAAATTTCGTGCAAACCTAGTTTGGAATACAAGAAACCCTTATACAAAGTTTAAAATCGATTTACCACATAGTTATCGAGAAATTGTTAATTAAATTTGATGCATTTTAACACAGTGGCATATGGCGGAGTCAAAAAAAGAGGTTTATAGTTTCAGTTTTTCTTCTGAAACAGGAAAACCATATTCAAGAAATGTACCAAAATTGGCACAAAAGTACATCGAAATGTCAGAAAATGAATTTATTAATTTCTGCAAAACTGACCACATAGTTTCTTCGTAAATGCCCATAAAAAATAGGTTTACGTGCAAATTTTTCAGAAACTACGTAGAGCAGTGAGCATAGCAACGTCGCGCAATCGATATGTTTAGACATTTAAATAGCAAATGAAGATTCAGATTCATATC
Organism: Andrena hattorfiana; assembly: GCA_944738655.2. Taxonomy (NCBI): domain Eukaryota; kingdom Metazoa; phylum Arthropoda; class Insecta; order Hymenoptera; family Andrenidae; genus Andrena; species Andrena hattorfiana. Next base: position 3,572,173 of record OX122894.2, read on the forward strand.
AACATTTTTTCTGACATTTTGGTTATAAAAGACGCTCCGAATGAATGCGACGTTGTCAGATCTGCTGCTCCAATTCACTACGCTAACCAATTTAATATTCCATTTTCGTATTACAATTATTTATATTAACATTGAACTTTTTAAAATATATATACATGATGATAAAAATTATTATTATTATTTCCATAGTATAATACTACTTTATATTTATCGTTTATTGTGCAACACTAATTTGATTAACATGGTTAGGAACTACCTTAACGTTATTCAGATTACTGTACATGCTAAGCAGAGGAATTATTCATCCATCGAAGATTAAACGGGTGATTTTTATTAGAAATATACAGTACTGTCGTGAGGCTTTATACAAATATGGAAATGGTGTTTAAATTTAAAGGAAAATGACGCAAACACGCAACACCAGTCGAAGTCAAAAAGTAGTGACAATTGTTTCTGTGTGCCGTTCCAAAATCGTCAACCGAAAATATCGTTTAGACGAAGAATATATATATATATGCGCTTGTACGAAACTACCTCTTATTTACTAAGTACGCGGTCTACAATCTCCTCGAAAGTACAATGAATTTTATAAATATCTCAAAATTCAACGCTAACTGATAGTAGCTGTCGGTGTAACTTGGTAAATTCGAGGTAATATTTCACGTTTATACAATAAAATTACAAGTCCAACAATCGAGACACATACCGGGGCACGTAGCCATCTCGGTCGAAGTAATTCATTAGATATAAAGTATGTTAAGACACCGTTGTAAAATTCCGCATTTCGTAATACACGAAATACGCGATAACGTTCGTTGAGAGCCAAAAAGGCGTCGTTGCATTGTTCCAAAGGAACAATGTACTACTAGTCCTCCTCGAAAAACAGGGCCACAAATGTCCTTTGAAAGGATTAAGTCTTGTAGAATTGACTGCGGCGCACATCACGTTTCTCAAATTATAATGAACGACCGTTCCTGGCCTCACATATACGATAAATTTAATCCACGCTCGAACGACACTTCGTTATTCCCAAACTTGACGTTACCATTCTCTGTGCTATTTCTCCTGGAGCTACCTTCGGTTCCGTTTGATTCGTCGTTATGGCCAGATGCTTCTCCGTCTTCCAATTCACAATCCGACGGTGGTTTATTTAAAGATTCGAGACCAATGATCGTGCGAACGTTGTCCGGTAGCTGGTCTTCCACGGACATTAGTTGATGATAAATACCTTCTGCTTTGGATAACGTCCACGGCAACTCGATGTGAAGCGACAGATCATTTATGTGCTGCAATCCGTACAATTAATTACCAAACGATCACTTCTCAGACGTATTATTTCATATACTTGCCTTTAAAATCTCCGTGAATCCGTATCGATTTTCCATGAGTATGGTTTTCTCTGTGTCTAAAATAGCTGCGCATACAAGCAGGTGGAAATTTTTACACGGCAAATCGGTCCACAATATTTCCCACAGTTTCATTATATCGGTCGCGGTGAACTCTCTTTTAAATAACACCAAAAGCCAGCGGAAGCAAAAGAACATGTTCCCCGAATCCTGGCGATTTAAGTAATGAGCTAATTGCGGGTCCGTGGTGCTCAAGAGAGTGTATAATTGGCACAATTGAGCTTTCATTCCAGCCTGATCTACCTCGAAATTGGTACTCTGTTCCGTGCATAAGAAATTTATTCAGAAGCCTTTCGTAAAGTTCTATAGTATAGGATCGAATCTCTAATAGAGAACCTACCACTTTGTTCATGAATCCAACGAAGCACCAAAACGCATCGACTTCGCTCTCCATTAAACATAAAATAGGGCTAAGAAGATCACTCATACCCTGGACGTACCCTAAGTCGAAATTATACATCACGTACGTCATGAGAATGTCGTACAGTTGTACTAAATGTGGGTTGTCGTCTCCCGAATAATACGCGTGCGTTCTGTCCGTCCTATTAACATCCTTCTCTGAAATTTGTGTCGCTAGTTACGATCGCCGTCTCGGTAGAAATGAATTTATGTAAACGCTTCACTGTCAGGTGTTACCTATCAAACTCTTTCGATCTCGATAATCGGAGAAGTTCTTCTCTTGTACAGGAGTCATTGATCTCCATTGCAGTTTCATCGTGAAATATTCATCAGTCTTTCGTTTCTTTAACTCTAATCTTTCCATGTTCGTAGAGTTCCAGGGATAGTAATTCAATAAGAATTTCCATACTTCGAATCGCAAGGATGGAGTGATGCCCTGCAAAAATTTTACAACGGTCAGTGACAACTTTTACGCCAGCTTCTGTGCAATATATCCATTCATACAGAAGAGCTTCGTATTTAAATAGTATGCACGCACCCCGCGAAAGATAATATCCTTCACTTCCTCGTGATTCAAAATTCTCCCATCTGGATGTTTGTATCTGTTCCACTGTTCTTGCGACAATGGTGTACCTAACGTAACAAACTCCATTTAGATACTTTACGGAAGCTACCTTAACGAAAATCTATCTCGGTTATACCTCTAGGGCAAGGTGGTCGCGAAGGTAATGCTACACCCAATCCGTGCGCCCCGATTACTTCATATTCCTCCCCATACCCTAAAGATAGCGGAGGATGAGGGACATCGATCGAAAGGGAATTGTTCAATATATCCGCGACTGCTTCCTCGACAGGGCGTTTAACAGGCTCTTTGTACACTACAATTCAAGTTCACACCCGAAGGCAATTTAAATTTGAAAAATCTGTACTGGTCGTAGCATCGTTACCCGAAGATTTACTCTACACTTACGCCAGACGTCCGCCAGTTTAGAAAACGCCTCCAGCGTCGTCTCGTAAGGACGGTTGTGGAAATTCTTCACGAACTTCCAAACGTAATCCGAAGTGTTCTCTTGAAATATATCCAACTCGGCGAACGATTTACTCAACACGGACTGAACCTCGTCCACGACGATGTACAAATTTCTATTCGTACGCGACTTTACGAACTTGATAAAGCCCTTTAAAGAATTTACAAAACTTCCAGCGTTGGATAGCTGAAAGAAGGCAACGTAGGTGGTACCATCCTTCTGCATGAATATAAGCTGCTGTCCCCCGTGGTTTACACGAAAGGAGTTCAGATCCGAGAATAAAATTCTGACGATCCTCGTGCGGCCGAGGGAGTCGGGGCCCTCGGACGAGGTGCGCGTACGCCTGGTATGCGTGTCTACCAACGACCATTCTGGATCCTGATCTTGGTTCTCGGATACGAAAGAATCCTCTATGGGCTTCCATTCTATGCATTTCCCAAAGCTCTGCAATTTTAAGTAAAGACATTCTAAATTCTTTAGAATGATAAATATCCCGTCTACTCTCCGCTTACATATTCGACGATGTTCAGCGTCCCTAGACTATGAACCTCGTCCTCTCTGGTACTCGCACCTCGAAGCACAACTCCCGTGTGAATGCACAAGTCCTAGTTAGAAACGACGATTGCATTAAAGAAACCGGTCTCCCGCTTATCGAATAGAAAGCGTAACCCTAGCGTAATTGATCGGAACGCGAATAATTTCATAAAGCGAGGGCCGAAAGAAGGATTAACGCAAAACTTGAGCAGCGATTATAGAAAAGGTCGAACCTCGCTAATGCCAGTAAATGAATGGAAGGAAATATGGTTATGTGGAAGTATGCGATTAGAATGACACGCAATGAATTTGAAGATAAACGCGAAGGACGCTTAGCGGTGCGGTTGTCTGGAAAAAATTGATGAAAGGTGTTGTTGCTATACCACATGTATCGCATGTGGGTGTATCTTCGAGTTAATACGTCATTCCGAGAATTGACGAGGAATGACACTCGAGTCAGGCAAGTTCGCAATAAGAAACTGATACTTTTACGGTGGCCGATTACTCGCAACTGATCCTCACCTTTCCCTGCTCCGTAGGTTCAAACATTTCGGAGATATTTCGACGTAAATTAGCGGGCTGATCGAGTTACGACCGATTTCGACGCATCCCTTCCACCGCCCCGCAAGTTTAACTTGATACTTTCTCCTTCTGTTCTATCGTCTTGGCTCGCTCGGGCAATCCTGCATCTGCGTGCTACCGTTCACCAGTACAGCTGTCTTTCTCTGCTGTTTTCATCGGCGCGGACAAAGGAAATAGTATTCTCCTGATGAGCCCGGTGTATATCCGACGGCGGACAATCGTGACACATTTCGCGTGCACTTTAAATAGCTCGTTAGGAACCACGGGCTTTCGATAGACGTGAACCTTGCACAAGCGGAACGCTCATCTCGTATCATCGACTACGTGGGCCAGTGAGCGTTTTAGCGCGACCTCTGTCACGAAACTCGGCTCTTTCTCTCTCCGGTTCGTTTCATTCATTCTGATTCATTCTAACGTCGAGGTTGCTTGCCTCCCGTGTACGAACGACGCAAACTGCGCGACGAATTCATCAAATAGGGTAGGTCTGGGTTGAGTGACAGAGCCGATAAAATGCACACGATATCGCGCGTACTGCACTTCGCCGAAAAATAAATCTTATCGATCACATCCAGATACTATGGAATTTAAACGTGTACCTACGTTCTACGTTAGCTTCAGCGAGACACTTAAAGCGTCACACTTTCGTGATAATAACTCCGGATTACCTTGGGAACGCGTATAAAGAGACCTGTTTAATGCATGTCCCTGCAGTCGGTTCTCACGAATCGTTCCATTCGAAGGCAAATATCGTTTAAAGAAAGGCTCCGCTTATTCGGTACGCTTCTCGAATTAAGTTGCTTGGCGACACTGGTCGTTATCTTTACCCCGAGCCAGGCACGTAATCATGGTAACGCAGTAGTGGGGAAGCTTTTCCCTCGCTACATTACCTTAACGATTCATAAAAGCAGCTCCTGCAGAACGCTGCATACGGATGCAGTTAGACGTTGCTATATCCTGCCTGCTCTTATCGTTCTTCGGATGACGAACTTTAAGTAATACCACAGATCTTTGGTATAAACGTGGAGTGCGCATTACGACCACTGCTTTTTGACGAAGTCGCCATTCCTCCTGGTCAAAGAGAAACGACACTCCTTCGTTAAAAGCTCGTTATCTTTCAGCATCGAAATTCTCTTGCTGCATAGTTACTTAGTTGCAAAAGTATAAATGACGCGTAAGATTAGTTCTCGCGTTATTGAACTTTGTAACCTGTGGTCTCGCGATGTAAACGTTATGCTAGGCTTAGACATGCATCACGATGCGGTTGCTCGTTAGTCATCGATGACTTGTGCTACGTACTCGCAGCTTGCTCTGTGATCTTGGATACCGTAACAATGGTAAATTCCATGGCATCTCGGGGAATAACACAATAATCTTAAAATCGAAAGGATAAGAAGGACAGTTGATGCGAAAAGAGTCTTGTATCTATGGCACGTTCTGTTCCATAATTTTCAAGACAACATAAGCATAAATGATGTCACTGTAATAGTAGATCGAATGCCTGACTCCTTTGTTCGAACGCATCTACCTGAAGCGCCCTTGCGCGATGCCAGCCGCCAGGCCGAGTGCAGTTGCACCTAACGGCGTGACAAGAACAACAAACTCTGTAATCAGACCGGCGCGGCTGTCGCTGGATTACGATACATTATCAAGTGCGAATTTTAACCTAATTATTGAGAGTAGAAATTAGCGATTTTCTTCCTTGTATCGAAGCAATGGCGCAGCCAGAGGGAGGCCAAGGTCCTCTGGTACCCCCAAAGAAGTAGAAGCTTTATAAATAGAAAAGGAAACTGGATTTTACTCCTGAAATAAATTTGTATAATCACCTAATGAATTTTCTTGAATTTTCAACAAAAATATCTTTATCTCCTCAACTCGGCTCCGCCCAAGATTAAATCCCGAGCGCGCCACTGTATTGAAGGCACCTTGCGATATATTAATCCAGTTTGCTGTAGGTATACCTATAATTCGCTGCTTCGTAATCGAATATCTGTATCGAAACGTGCTTTAACTGATCGACAAATTGCGTAGCTTCGGACATTGAGATGGGGAAAGCGAATAACCCGCCGCGGCAACGACGCTGCAAGTATGTACGCGATTACACGGCCATAGTCGAGGATGCGGAATGCAAGGACTCGAGGCTTTCCTAAGGAAGCATTCATAAATTTCGCTTTCCTAGAACGTGCAGCGTCCTAAGTGGACGATGGGAGAGCAAAAGGCTTTCGCGGGAGAGGGTAATAATGTTGAGGCTACCGAGTAAAAGCTGGTGCAGGAATCTTAATTTCTTCTACGAAACGAAATAGACAAGAAGTAAATAAAAATTACGAGAGATAATTCACCGTTATGCATGGCTTAAAGTTCAAATGAAACATTGTATCTGCGCGCGAGCAGATACCACCGACACGTGCCATCTGACTCAGAGGAAAATCAGAAAAGTTCTCTCGAAATGACATCAGAGATTATAGCGCGCGTGCACTCTAGCGACGCTTCGCTATTTGTAGCTCAACCAACGTGCTTAAGTATATGCAAATGATCGGGGTCAGCGAAATTCTAGCACAGTTCCCAAACCGCCTGACGTTATACAGAGATCAGCGCGAACGGCGTGCTCCGAAATTTGTAAAACTCGAGCACCGAGTTGCCATCGAACAACGCCAGTTATTTTTGCCTCGCACGATCTACTGCACACGTGTGTTTCAGCGACAGCTACGCGCAGACAATTCTCCCTAAATAGATCAGCGAGGCAGACAGGCCAGATTACGTAAAAATTGGCTCGAAGGGAGCCAACACCCTCGGTTTTACCAAATCGTTTCCGTACACAGTGCGCGAAACAGCGCGGATGCGGGGAACGGGTCGATAGTCGTTTTGTCGCGAGTCACCCCTACGCTCGGAACGGAACACGTATTTAATATTTCAATTTCCAGCACGTTCATCGGATCGGTAGCGTAAACACGATGTTTGGTGCGCGTGCACTAACTGCGCGCAGCGGCAAATGTTCCGGTTCAGTGATAGGCGACAAAGGAAACGTGACTAGGTGACGGAGGAAGAGGATGCGATCTTCGGCCGTCGCTATTACGGATGATAAGAATATTATCTGCGAAACAACAACGACAAACATTAGACGCTGGACAGTTGAAAGCTTTATGCGGGCTCTTCTTCCTCAGTTTAGAGCCGGATTTGGATTTCTGTGCTATTGGTGCATCTCGTTGACACGCAATTATTAATTGATATGTTCCGATAGTTCCAGGAAACGGTTATCAGCTATTCAAAGTATACTCGCTGGTAAAAAATGTGTACAACGGAGTCGTAAATACGGCGATTAAATAGTGGCGCTGATCGGTATAGAAAGTCCTGCCTGAGATTCCTGAGAACCGACTAATAAGGGAACATCCCGAATCTGGAAATTCAAATAATTCTGAAACTTTGTGAATATGTAGGGGATTTCCCCCTGATTACAACGCAACTTTTGTTTGCTGCACAAATTCACTCCAACGGGGTGAAATTAACCCTTGAAAATTCGGCTATTTTCAGATTTTGTGTTGTAACTCGCGAACTGTACAAGAGATAGAAAAAAAGTTTCAAGACAAAAGTTAGTTAAAAAAAATATTTTACAGTTCACGAGTTATAACACAAAGTCGGAAAATAACCGAATTTTCAACGGTCAATTCCACCCCGTTAAGGTGAATTTAGGCTGCAAAGAAAAATTGAGTTGTAATCAGGAGGAAATTCCCTACATATTCACAAAGTTGCAGAATTTTTCGAATCTCCGGGGTTGAGATGTTCCCTTGTCAGACGTTCTCTTTCTCCGTTTCGTGTAATTCGTCAATGGGATGAATAGAAGCGGAACGAGAGGTGCGAGGAGCGAGGTACGCGGATTATTACAACCCTACCGAGCCACGGCTCGTTTCGCCATGATTTTTCTCTCCTCAATTTATTCCGCTTCCACTGGCCACACGTGCGCAGTGGGCGAAATTTGGCAGGTCGCGAGCTGAGCGAGGCGATAACGTAAACACGCCTGGAGCGCCGGGGCAACCGGCGCAAAACAATGCCACGCGAAAGATCGTAAGGAACATGTCTTAGTCTCACGCGTTAGCATTCATTCCGTAGCTGCTAGGCGCAGCAGGACAGACGAAAACCTAAAGAGGGCCTTTATATTTACATTTGTATGTATTTTAACGCCTGGCTGATATTTACAACTTCGCCGTGCATTTACCACCGAAGCCCGTGAATCGCTGGTTCGTCACGCCGCGTGGCATTCACGCTAGTTTCTACAAAATATGCGCATACTCCGCGCAACTCCAAGAATCTAGACACTCGGTCGCTTCCCACAAATTTACATGAGCGTACGTCTTCACTGAGCTGGCGATTATGAGTCAGGAGCCCTATTCTTTAAACCCCGCCGGAGTTCTTGACACGCGACGAAGAATGCTCCCAGCGAGTCGACGAACGGTTCTTTTTCCTGGCGAAGGAACACGTGTTGCGTGTGTTTTCGAATTTTATTCCCTGCCGCCCGGCTCCGGAGTTAGAACCACGGCGATCTTACACGCCAGGCTCCGATCAAGCACGGCCGTCCGACGGTTTCTCTGTGCGGAGTCATCAAAGTGAAAAGCAAAGATAAGCGGGAATTTGAGCCTTCTTTACCCGAGGCGGTCCGTTAGCAAAAAACAACTGAATGTTTTAATACGCAGTTTCTATTCGCGTAGCTTCGTTTCCGTTCACGGAGGAAATGTGCCCCAAATACACTCTATTCGCTTTTGCGCGCCCGTCGAAAATAGAAGCGGCGATAGGAGCGCGACTCTGTGGCTCTGTCTCGTTCCCATACCAGCTGTCCAAGAGCTGTGCTGAAGATAGCGAAGATGTGTACCCCGGTAGCGTTCGAAAGGCACCTGAGACCGTAGCAAGAGGGCACACGCTGCACTTGCGTCAGAACCGTGGCTAAACTTTGATCTTCATTCACGAGTGCAGCAGTCCTCGTCGGCGATCGTTCGATTCTCTATTCGTCTCTCTCTTTGCACTCGCGCTGAATAAAGCGGCGCTGTCTCGGTGCAAGCGCACCCGCGGGTGCGGCCGCACCGAGCGCGGAGCTAGTGCTAGAGTATCGACCCGCCGCGTGGCTAAACTCATTCTCCTTTCTCCTTCGCACCGCTCTCTCCTCTTTGCTCTTGGAACCTGTGCTACTCTCGGCCACCGGCTCTCTCGGTCCTTCCAGCACGGTGGCCGTACCCCTTTCTCTTTTCTCCCTGTGCCACCTTCTCCATCGCACGCTGCTCGATGCACGCCGAGGTTGAAATTCACCGGACCGTTCACGGGAATCTCGACTCTACGGCGACCAGGTACACCGGCGTGCATGCGCGAGGGAACGCAGGAACGTGCTACCTCGACCGAACGCCCTAGCTCCGGGCAGGCCCTTTCGAAACTCGAACGGATATTTTCAGACGGCGCACCGAAACTTCGGCCATCGTTTCCCGAGCGATTGGTCGCTCGGGTCGTGCCACAAAAAAGCCGTTCGTCCTTCGAGTCTCGACCCGCCTCGTACACGCAAGTTGCGAGGAAACATTCCACTACTAGATCGACTCGTATCATTAACACGAATGCTGTACATACTCTGTCTTCCAAGAGTAGTAATTTAGAAATTTCATAGTCATCCGTTTTTCTCAGTCGAGGGAGTTCCGCGTGCATTTACGTAAACTCTTGCGGATGAACCTTGAAAGAAGAATAACCCGATGCACGGCTTGCGTTCTGCGTTCAATAGACAGCAACTTCCGTTCAGAGATAAATAAAACTATAACGGGACAAATTCTTGTACCATATCGTCCATTGTTTCCTTTTTCCCAGAAACTGTTACTAACTCGACGAGGAGCAATGCCAGGGAAATGATAAAGCCTCCATATGGCTTGGGCTGCTGTTGGGGGCGATCAAAGTTGAGAAGAGGGATCCTGAGTCATTCGGAATGAAAGGGGGAAGCGGAGTGTTGAAGGTCTATGATAGAGCGCGAAGCCTAGGCTGAGGATAAAGGAGGGACTAATGGGAGGAAGGAAAGAGGGAAAGAGGAAGCGAGGCAAAGAAGGGAGGAAGGAAAGATGGCAGAATAGAAGGGGCGCCGGAGAGGGCCCCAATTATTGTGGCCGTCCCTGGGCTCTCGTCGTCGGACAGCTCAGTTCATTTCGTTGGCGGTGGCGAACGGTGGTGCATAGCGCGACAGCTGATTCCGTACGGTGGTGCGTCGGCCGATCGTTTCTCTGGCCTGTCAGTCGCAGTTTGCACCGCGGATCGGTGGGTTGTATTCGCGCGATTCGATTGATCGCGTATGCGTGTACGCGAGACCGAGCGCCTCACTCACGGGCCGATTACGATCGCGATCGCGGCGACCACATCCACCCGACACGGATGCAGCCTCGCAATTCGAAAAACTCCTCATCGATCGTTGGGAAAACGAAGGCGAGGATCAAAGGTGCATCGTAACCACCCAACCGGGCCTATCGAGCTTCGTCCTTCTCGCCGTCACGTTGCCGCGATCGCCGCGATTCTAGTCTCGCAAGCGGTAGTGCTGTGCACGGTGGAGAGGCCGAACCAAGGGCGAAGAAGCGGAGGATGCGCAACCTCATCGTCAGGGTATGAATTCGGACGCTGGTAGAGTACCAAAGTCTACAGTCGACCTATGGTGAGTTCTCACCCTGCCCTGCCAGTGTTTACAATATTCCCCACGCAATGGTGCCCGGATAATTTTTGTCACCCGAGCATCGCACGCCTGAGCTGACAGGAGGGTTAAGCGCCTTCCTTTGTCTGCCGCTGCCAGATCCTCGAGTCTCTTGTTCCCATTCGTCATTCGCTCGTTTACTCACGCGTCGAGGCACCGTCACATCGGGCACGCGAAAACACTCGCGAACGAAACGATACGCGAGCATTGGAATATTCGAAGCCTGGGTCGATAATAGGTTTGTAAGAGCGATTCGTAATTTAATGACACTGAAACGTGTGCCTGGCGTTGGATCGTTTTCCTTGCATATTACACGATGACCCACTTTATTTTCACGGTCTTTCTCAATTCTCTTTCCGACTGTTGCCATCGCTGAAACGCGCACTCGGCTTGCCTCGAGCAGCGTTCCGAGCCTCGCGGCCGTCGCAATTTTATTTACGATGACTCGTAAGAAAGGAGCAGCGAGTTTACCTATGCGTGCACCGTCCGCGCGAATTGTCGAGGCGGTGAAAAGAAAAACAGTGGCATTCGTTTCGACTGTTGGCACGACACCCGACGCTTCCAACGTAGACAGCTTTATCTGACTAGCCGCTCGCTGTAATTTCGCGCTATTTAAGTACCAGCTACGTGCACCTGCAAATGCAATCGCTCGAAAGTTTCGGTAAAACGCGGCTGACACCGCGAAATAAGATAAAGCGCGTGTCGTTCGGGGCGCAGGATCGATGCTAACGAGCGTCGTCTCATCGTGACAACCGCACACGTGTACACCAAGGAACTTAACACGAATTGGATCGTTGCTCGCGATTCCGGCAGCTGCGTCCAGCGGAGAGATCGCGGCGCATCTCGAAGGCGGGATTGGCCGTTAACCCCGTAGCATCTCTGGCCGGTCTGTGCGCGAGAATTTAGCGGCGTAATGCGTTGCCTGCGAGTTTGTTGGCGGAGGGACAAAATGTAACGCGATCCTTGACCGCTCAAACGAATCGTACCTGGTAATCGCGAGCCGATCGATTCTTACCGATAGCGCACAGATCGTTAATTTATTTGTTTCCCGACAAACGTCCCGATAAAACCATCCACACGGTCAATGATTTCGAATCTATCGATTCGACGGTTTATCGAGCCGTTCCGCGATCCCCGCTCGATTACTTATATTCATCCGCTCGGTTTGAAAACGTGCGCTCGCGAGACGCGCATCCGTGCGCTACCTGTCACGTGTGTCGAGGGTCAGTGCGATTTCTGGCACGTGCTCGCATCTGAAAACCGTCCATCGATCGGTCGCAACGCGCACAGGCAAGTGTCCTCTGATTTTCATTCTCTTCTAAACTTTCGAATTTTATTCTGCGCTCGGAATTCCTTCCTCTCCCCTCGTCGGTCCCTCTTAACGAAGTTCAAAGAAGTACGTCTATTTTCGCGAGAAAACAAAATTGGTGAAGTCACATAGCGATGAACACGAAATTATCCAAACGCTAATCCCCCGTCTCGCGATATCGGCAGACAAAGAATGTTCGAAAAACATCTTTCGAACACCTGTGTGCTTTCGATTCGACTCGTGGAAGATCCGTGGAACGGTTGGTGACAGTTATCATTAAGTTTTCTCGGTTCACACCTCGATTGGCCGTAAGTCATAGACACCGTTTCTCGCAGCCGCGCGACAAATTCTAATTTATTCTGGTTGGCGAGTGATTTAGAAGATAAGCGTTTGATCGCGCCACTATTCCGGGCCTATTGTATTGATAGCGATCTTCTTTGGCTACGGTTATGTTTACGAGGTGATTGTCTCTCGAATTTCCTCATTATCGGACTTCTTCGATTACTAGTAGAGTATAGTAATCCTGTTTATCGCGGCTAGATTTGTATCTACGCTCGTGGCGGTTATAATTTCGCGTGTGCCCTGCAAACTTTGAAAATCTACACATTCCAAGATCCGTTCGTTTCTCGTCGACGTGAGAGGTAACGCTGGGTCTTATCCTCTCGTCAACGCGCGGCAATAAGACTTAAAGAAGCGAGGGAAATGTCTGTACAGGCAGAATGGAGAGAGTTCTTTGTCCACGAACTTGTCTTGACAATTCAAAACCACCTTGCTTTTAAATGCACATGATTCATCGATGTTATTCCGATCTCTCTTGCTTCGCATAACAGCTTATCATCTGTATCTTCGTTCCCACGTTTATCAGCTTCACACTAGAGCTGCTCGAGTACTCGAAAAAAGCGAGCCGAGCTTGACTCGGCTCGAAGAATCGAGTACTCGAATTTTTTCGAGCGGCTCGAAGCGAACCGACTATCGATTTTTCCTTCTTTTTTTCTCTTCGAGTACTCAGCTCGGCTCGGAAACCGAGTCTCGGCTCGATCCGAATTCCAAGCTACTCGAGTATTCGAGTACTCGAACATCCCTACTTCACACAGTACCGAAGTACAATTGATAACGAAAGAGCGTTTAACTTCAGCGAAGAGATAACGAATATTTGTTTAGATTCGATTGGCAAGAGCGCGCTGATCAAATGATCTTTGGCAAGCGCCGGTTTTCTGATTGGCTGTCTGGTCGTTTCAGCATCAGCAGATGATGGCAGATCTGAAGAATCTCACTCTGAGCGCTGGAGGAGGACCCAGGTACAGCGGCGATGAACAAGTGCAGTTTATACCGGGTGGAAGCCACCAGGTGACAATAAAGTCCCCCCCGCCCACGCTACATTTGGAAAACCTGAATAATGCGATCCTCAGGTAAATATTAAAAACTGGCAAATCTACTAAAAGCATTTGAAATTAAAATTACGTAAAGACGACACGAGAGCGGCGCGGCAAACTCGAGACGCGCGTTCGTTTGTTTTATTTATCGGGCTCTGCGAAACGTCGCGCGTACTTAAAAGCATGCTTGACGGTTTAAAAAAAAAAAGAAAGAAAAACACGTGTGTCAGGCTCGAATTACTGCGAGCGCCGAGCCCGCGATTCGTATTTACGTAGCCAGCGAAGGTGTCGAAGCACGCTTCAAAGTACAGTCCGAGGTATTCGAATTCCGTGTGACTTACATGCGAAACGGAGTACGAAGTCTATAGAAGAAGATAAGGCTCGCCTACGTTTATCTCTATCGATCGTTTTGCGCGGAATGTTTCTTGCGAATTAAGGGAGAAATATGCACGTGCTTTGCAAGCGGTTAAACCTTTCCTTGACATTGAAAAACCGTCGAAATCGAAGGATTTGTTCAGCTCGCGTCACGAATGAGTCAAGATACAGCGGTGTTCTATAGAAGTTTTACACAAGAGCTACAATAAAAACGAGACTGAATAGCCTAGTCCCAGAGCCTTGCTCTATTCATTGCTTCGCTTTAATTCGCGTCTGAAGGATATCTTTCGAAGGGGTTTGCGACCACCGCTCTGTCAGCGTGCTACATATTTGATCGGAAGTATTTCCTTTGCCGAAACATTTGGTTAGACTTATTGCCCGGGGTTCGGTCGTCCGATCCTTTATCCGTGCTTTAAATAACCACATCCGTGACCTTTCCTCCCGTTAATCGTCCATTCGAGCCGAACTGGAATACAGATAGGTGTTTCATGGTGCAAACAATGAATGAGGTAGAGTGCGGTCATCGAGTCGACATCGAACACGCGAAGTACTCTACGCCCCAAATATGTCTAAAACGGAACTCAAGGTCCTTCCATTGATCGCGTTGTTCCGACTAAGGCTTCTGCAAAGACTTTTCCTAGTTCGTTCCGTCGAGCGCGATTCGCCGTTCGCGGGAATAAGTGCAGCTCGAAATTCGCGAGCACCCTGCACTCCCGCATTAGACATACTTATACCGTTTGGAAGACGATCTCAGATAAATGACTCGATGGAATTCGGCATAGATACGTACAGATTAAGAAGAGCCCCCGCCGATCGTGCTTGCCTGATTTTTCTCCGCGAATCTACTTCATTACTCGCGCTCCCGAAGTAATTTAACGAGACTCAATTATCAGGCAGCTCGGATTGATAGATAGCTCGCGTCGCGCGATAACAATTGGACGTGAAAGAAAAGTACCCATTGTTAGGATTTATCCGATTGTCACTTTGTAAGCTGTACAGGCGATATCGATTATTCCCCGTGCCCGCCGAAACCTTAAAACTAAAATTAAGCAGGAGATTAAATTACGCACGTGACAAGCCGCACGCGTTTAACTCCGTTGGCTTCGAGACTCCGCTTCGCACCGATACAAAGCATAATTTCACGAAGAGTGAGCCTTGGTAAAAGAAGGAATCCCTTTTTTTTATCGCCTGTGCGGTTATTTTTATACACTTTCCGCGCTATTCTCGCGGTACTGTGGATATTTGCCTCGGGGACAGACTCCACTAATCGCTGTTCACCACGCCGAGGCTCCTGGGAACTTTATACAGGTAGCTTCGACTCTCCACCGCGTTTGATCATACGCAACGGCACGAGAAGTATCCGAATTCACCATGACCCAACCTTTCATTTCAACACCGCGCAACAGATTCGTCTAAAAATAATCTGCAATAAAGACAGATCTGTTCCACGCAAACAGAAATGGCCCTACGAGCTCTGCCCACCCTTAACCACGTGGGAAAGCTACTTCCACCCGGAGATGGGCGAAATTTCCATTCAAATAAAATCTCCAATAACGAATAGAAGTTAAAGAAATTCGTTACGTATCGGGTAAAGTTAACGACTTGCTAAAACTCTTGCCCACTTCTGCCGCTGCTCTTTACAAATACACAGCGATCCGGCGCGCACTTAGAATTGCTCGGGAAACGCGAGAGAACGAGCGCAATAGCTCGCGAAGTAGCATGGGGCGAAGCGTTCCCTATTAGCTTCGCTTAAACGCCGACTTCGCGGAAACGAGAGCCGGCAATTATCTAATTTGTCGGGGCGAGGTATGCGGAGGCCGCAATAGTTTCCCAACCAAACAACTGACTCACAGTTTACCCGAAAAAAAAATAGACAACCACCGTTCTCGGAGGAACAAAGGAGAAAGTTCGGCTTTCGCGAACGAAACGGCGTTCTTTCCCCCCCTGAGTTTTATCAGATCATATCGACAGACTTTAGAAGCCACTTTCACGAGCCGGACGATTCCCGAACGCTTCTGTATTTACGTTCCAGCGGCTCGCAGAACAATCTGCACTGCAATTGCAACGGCAGCGCGTCGAACGGCGCCGTGGCCACGATGTGCAGCAGCAGCATGTTCGCCAGGAAGGTGCCGAACCATAGTCCGGGCCAGGACGGGAAAAGGCCGGCGGTAACGCTGACGCACCTACCGAAGAGGCCACCGGTTGACATCGAGTTCAAGAACCTGGCGTACAGCGTGTCCGAGGGCAGGAAGAGAGGTTGGTCCACGGAGTCCTGGCGTTCGCGCGGGTACCGCCGCGGATAAAGGGAGAGGCACGCGTTAAGTCGAACGCGGCGACGCATTCGGTAGGCGTGTTCCGTTCAACAACGCGTGTGAACGACCTAGCTAAAAGAATCAATAGAAACGTACAGGTTCGTTCAGGTTTTGGTCCAGATGCACCTCGACGGAGGGAAAGGGGGAGAGGGTTGGTGCGACTGCACTCGCTGCAAAGAGGTCAGCCAGGGGACCCGGTTAACCGTGAAACCTACGGCCTTAACGAAATTCCTGCGCCTTATCCGCGCCGAACCTTTCGAATTTGGCAAGAGCGCGGATTCCGTTTTAGCAATGCGAAACGTTACGTAAACCGCCCGACTATAGGGCGATCCAGCCGGAACGGGTCGATAGGAAAACGCAAACGGGTACAGCGGCGCGTTTTTCGTGTTGCAGGCTACAAAACGATATTGAAGTGCGTGAACGGGAAGTTCCGCTCCGGGGAGCTGACTGCCATCATGGGCCCGTCCGGCGCTGGGAAGAGCACGCTCATGAACGTTCTGGCAGGCTACAAGTGAGTTTCGTAAATTATTTGGGGCGAAAGCTTGGTACACGTGACGATCCCTCGGTATTTCCAGGACGTCGCACTTGAGTGGCTCGGTGCTGATCAACGGGAAGGACAGGAATCTGAGGAAATTTCGGAAGATGTCCTGTTACATAATGCAGGACGATCGTCTGCTGCCTCATCTCACGGTTTACGAGGCGATGATGATCTCGGCCAATCTCAAGCTGGGCAAGGACATCAGCGCGAGCGAGAAGAAAGTGGTGGTGCGTTGAGGAGATCCCGTTCTGGAGGCCTGGCTCGCCCCTGTAGGCAAAATTAGGCAGGGCGTATATTTTTTCAATCAAGCTTTTAAATTAGATATCACGAGTTGCACTGTAAATGTTTTAAGCTGCGCATAAAAATTCAGGGGAGGGTCGTGAGAAGGCTGAGATAAATGTATTAAAAATAAAGGCTCGAGCTGGGCCTTGGTCGCGGGTACGAGTGTTCCCGGAATCGCTGAGGCTTTAATAATTGCGTGACGTGCCGCAGATCGAGGAGATCATCGAGACGCTCGGCCTAAGCGACGCCAGCAACACGCAAGCTCAATGCCTCAGCGGGGGGCAAAGGAAGAGGCTGTCGATCGCGTTAGAGCTGGTGAATAATCCTCCAGTGATGTTTTTCGACGAGCCGACCTCGGGCTTGGACAGCTCGACCTGTTACCAGTGCTTAAGTTTACTTAAATCGTTAAGTAGAGGAGGTAAGCGACGAGCGCGAGACGCTCGCGAGATCGTAGTTGCTCTGTAAACGCTATACATCCCGGTGTCGCTTTAGGGAGGACTATCATATGCACGATACATCAGCCGAGCGCGCGTTTGTTCGAGATGTTCGATCATTTGTACCTCCTGGCCGAGGGGCAGTGTATATATCAAGGGAACGTCAGCGGCCTGGTGCCGTTTTTGTCGTCGATGGGCCTGGATTGCCCCAGCTACCACAATCCGGCGGATTATGGTGAGTGGGAGCTTCGACTGCCACGTGAATTTTAGCGAAACATTGACGATCCTCTGTCTTACCAAAGCATTTATCGTTTAGTCATGGAAGTGGCGTGCGGCGAGCACGGGGAGTGCGTGCATAAATTGGTGATGGCCGTGAACAACGGTAAGTGCGTCAATTACCAACACCACCAGGCCGCGATCAACGCGGTGCAAACCGTCTCCAACGACATCGCGAAGGAGTCGCCGCAGCAGGAGACGAAGTCCGAGACCGCGCTAATACCGAACGGAATGGTGAAGCAGCCGAACGGCGGGACGGTGATCAATATGCCGATCTCTTGCACGACCTCTCTGCTGGACAGCGCGGAGAGCATAGAGCAGAAGGTCGGCTTTCCAACGAACAGCTGTACCCAATTCTGGATCCTCCTTAAGAGAAGCTTCTTATCTCAAATAAGAGACATGGTCAGTTGATCGAGCGGGATTGGAAGTGTACGACTCTTCGAGACGGCTCCTTGGTCACGCGAGCGTGCTTTGCTGTTTCAGACATTAACGAAAGTAAGGCTGATTTCACACATAATCGTCGGGTTCCTGATCGGCGCGATTTATTATGACATCGGCAACGAGGCCTCGCAAGTAATGAGCAACGCTGGCTGCGTCTTCTTCACGGTGATGTTTCTCATGTTCACCGCCATGATGCCTACCATTCTCACGTGTAAGTAAACGTACGAGTCTGTCCAGATCTGCGTCGTCGCATGTATCACTAACGTTTTGTAATGCAGTTCCGACGGAAATGTCCGTGTTCGTGAGGGAGCACTTGAACTACTGGTACTCCGTAAAGTCTTACTACCTTGCGAGAACCCTGGCTGATGTACCTTTTCAAGTAAATATCGACCTTCTTAATCTCCGGTTTAATTATTAACGTGCTAACGATTAACGTGTGTCGACCATGTCTGTTGCAGATAGTGTATTCCGTAGCGTACGTCATCATTGTATATTTCATAACGTCGCAGCCTTTGGAAACCAATAGATTCATGATGTATTTAACTATATGTGTACTGACAGCGTTAGTCTCTCAATCCATCGGTCTAGTGATAGGAGCAGCGTTGAGTGTAGAGGTAAATATCCCCGTTCGAGTTGCGACAGTTAACATTTCTACGTGTACTTTCTCCGGGCGGAAGAGAGACCTGTACGTGCTATTGTTTCAGAGCGGAGTGTTCATTGGCCCTGTGTCGTCGGTGCCGATCATTCTGTTCTCCGGTTTCTTCGTCAATTTCGATGCCATTCCAAAGTACCTGAAGTTTCTCTCGTACGTGAGCTACGTCAGGTACAGCTTCGAGGGCGCCATGATTTCTGTGTACGGTTATAATCGCGCTAAGCTCAAGTGTTCCGACGCCTACTGCCACTTCAAGAGCCCGACGAAGTTCCTCGAGGAGATGTCGATGCAGGACGCCGTCTTCTGGGTGGACGCCGTCGCGCTCGCCGGTTTCCTCGTTATCCTGAGAGTGATCGCCTACTTTGTACTGAGACTGAAGTTACGATCTCTCCGTTAAAACCGCGCAGTGACCGAGTACAATCAGTGATCGGACACGGCACGACGGCCCCGGGACGTCGCCTCGATCTCGTCCGAGGATCACGCGTCGTTCACGCGCCGGGCGATCGAGCGGAGACTCGCGAACGCGATTACTCGACTTCGCGTTCTCTCCGAGCCGGAGAATGGATTCGTCAAAGCGAACGCAACGTTCGAAGTCTATACTTATCCGTGAGAGTTCTAAGCCTGACGAAATCTGACCGGTAAATACTGGCTCACCTCGCACCAGCGTTCGCGTTCCGAGTGCCGACGTTATCTCGGTAATCGTGTTTAGAACGCCTCGTTGAGAATGCAAACGCTCTCGCCGCTTCGACGATGGTCGTAACGAAAGAGTAAGGAGGCCTGCATTCTTGGTAACGCGTTCCGTGTCCTCCGTACGCGAGCGAGTACTCCCAGGAGGCTGGTTTAACAGAGAGTCGCGCCCGTAGAAGATTTAGGCATTTTTAATAAGCTAGGATGCGCAGGAATTAGATTCGAATTGTACATCATCGATAATAGACCGACGACGAAACCACCGTTGATAATACGCATTAAAATCGAAACGAGAACATTTATAGCCAATTACTACGAACTCGCCAGGAGCCTTAGGCTCGTTCAAGACTCATGGTCCCTCCAACGAGAGCGCGTGCGCGGCACGCGGCGACATAGACTTTTCTCAATAGATAAGCAATAGAATTTACGGATCGGACGTTAGAGACGGATCCTTTATTGTTCTTGTATTTACATGAATCGCTAACATTCACTCTAGGCTACGGACGGCGCCTCGGGGATGTACGGGCGAATCGCGAGCGGCTACAGTACACGTTCGACGGATCGGACGGCAAGAGATTTTTAATCTTACCGCCGCGGCGGGCGGAAACGAATTTCCACCGCTCGCGCATATATCGGCGAGGTGCTTGGCGTTTGTATTTGTACTCCGAAATGATTTTCTTACGTGATCGCGAATCAATCTTTACCCATATCGTCATTCCATTAAATAGGCAATTCGGTAACTGTAACGTTTAAGCGACAAAACGCGTATATATTGTAAAAAGCTCACACCTGACCAATCACTAGCTGCCTGTGCGTTTGCTTCTAAGTGGGAGTGCCGAACATTGTTACATTTACTACGACGACGTAGTTGTTTAATTAGACAGGCAAAGGGAGCATCTGCATTACCAAAAAAAAGGAGAAAAAAAAAGGCGAAGATAAACTCTAGGCATGGCAGTGTACGTTAACGAATTTAACAAAAGATTATTCTGGTTTTGGAGATTTGTACAGGTATTCTTTTCACGGCCTATACACTGCTCGTAATTGCTACGGGTTCATTTACTCAGCGACTGAGAAACAAAAGCCGATCTAAAAAAATCTCGTAGACCACCGTTCACCCTTTACTTCGGACTTCGTATCGCCCGCTTAGCGTTCTTTTTGTAAATGTCGCGACACGGCCGGGTACAGATCAATCTTACCATTTATAGGTGATCGATATCGCTGTTCTTAGTTTAACTTTCTAACTTCGGGGGGAGATAATATTTGTTAAGCGATAGTTATATAAACATATTTTTGTATTTGAACGTTAGAAATTCTACTTGTCGGTTTGCGTTTAGGATAAATCGATCCTCTTTCGTTTCTGGTACGATCGTCCTCTTTCGAGTTCAGTTACCCTCGTTTTTATCGACCTGCTAGGGGAGAATTCTAGCGGAATTCCATTTCGATGTGTGCTCGTTATTTTATAGGCACTTATTGCAACTGTACTTATTGCGTACGTACTAAATATTTAGGAATTTCCAAAGGGATACCTTCGGAATCGTACTTCTTTACTTAATACATATATCGTTTTCTAATTAGAGAGACCTTCGCGGCTGTTATTATGCAGAGTAGAACGATTCCCGAAGAGTCGAGAGGCGGACGCCGGCGTAGCGTTTCGGGATAGGGGAGTTACACGATTCATGATCGGCGAATAATTTATGCTTCGCGTACAATTGGTACAATTAAGTGGTAAAAGCGTGATTCTTGGAGAGATTATATTCTACGGATCGTAGGGGGTGGGCAAAGGGAGCAAAACAGTTACAATATTTTTAGACCCGTTACGTATATAATTATTATCGTTTCTACCATCACTTATTTTTTAATTCGAATGCATAGGCAGGGAACAACAAGGCACCGCGCTACACGCGCAAACACAGTTTCCTTTCTCCCTCTCCCTTCTTTTTTTTTTTACTTCTCTCCTTGTCTTTCTATCGTTAAGCAACCTATAGCATACAATGTATCGTGATCCGGTAATCACCGTTGAAACATAACCTTACATCTGAAGATCGAGTGTTCATTTCCGTTTCATTCCGTATGCGTTTGAATAATGGTAACTTGGGATGTCTGTGATTCCGTATCGACAAACGATCGTTTGGCGTACAAGAAAAAATTCTGTAAAGTGTACATAGAGGCGTGTAAATATAGGGGTTTATGGGAATGGAGCAGTGGGGAAAGGGGGCGCGTTGAAATTGGATGGGTATGATGAAAGTGCGAGACTCGAGCTTTTTCTTTTTTTTTAATAAAAAAATTGACACACATATTCGGACCTGTACATATTTTGTTGGCTCTCTGCCCGCATTTATTGTGCAACTAAAGTAAGTTTTACGAGCGACAAATCGAGATGATCGTTTAGTTTTATTGCACTATATTATCCTTAACAATTGCGAGTGCAAATCACCCGGTGCAACACAACGCGCGTACACGGGGCCGAGATCTGAGCGTGCGTCACGTTCGCTTGCAAGAAATCGATTCACAGCTGGTGAACCGTGCAGATCGAATCGCTGGTTGATTTCTCCAGGAGTTCTCGGTTTGCGCTCTATAACGCTGCGCGATTATTATTTAAATATGTAGCCGGGAATTCTAGGCGGCCGTAGAAGCAGTAAGAACGTGCCAGATCCGCGCTTACATTGTGTTCAAGGCTCGTTAGAGCTGAGACTGTACTAACGAACAAGCAGACTTTCAATTACACACAAACTATCTGGCGAGCAGGGCCTTCGAGCCGCTGCTGAAGAATTCAGATATCGTAATACCGCGCGTACGCATGCAGATGCGCAGCATAGGCGAATTGTTTCATAAAGTTACGCTTCTAGGACACATACCTACACCACAGGTCGACGTACAATGTGTATTGTCCGACCATGTAACGCGTACAGTACATGACACTTTTTTCAAGTATTGTAATTTTATATAAACAGGGGAGTATGGGTATGCGAGAGTTGCGCGCATGTGTGTACGAGCATCGGGAGTGAGTTGAGAGAGAAAGGTGTGTGGATAGGACAGAGATGAACAAATTAACGGGCGACAAACGCACGTGGGGAAAACGAATTCTGCAAATCCTTGCGAAACAAATTTCCAAGTATAATGTTCCGTGTTCTGAGCAAGGAATGTCACGTTTATACTAAAGCACAAACGAATAAACATCTGTATAATGACTATATCAATCGTTCCGTTCCAAAATCAAAAAAACAAAGAAAAAAAATCTCGCCTGGCCGAGCAACTGTCGCGTTCGAAGCTTGCCGTTCGAATTTTTGCAGGCGTAGAATTAGTCGCGAGCACGCGGGGGTATAGGCGACCAATCTAACGCTGGAAAAGTTATTTTAAGCTCGCTTTTGCCAACGCTGCCAAAGCGAAGCTACTCGGACACGTTCAATTCTTCAGCACAGAGATTAGAATCTACGCGAAGCTCGTTAATTTCTCACGTTGCAGTGTACCGAATCTTCTTCCCGCGTTCAACTTTCGATCTTAAGTGCTGCTTTATGTGTCTCTTGTAAAGTATACTTGAAAATCGTGTTGGATATTGTACCGATTAAGTTGGCAAGTATTTTAGTTCGAAGCGCCCGTTGAAAGTTTCTCGAGCAATTGTGTAATCGTGCGACATACTCGAGGAGCGAGAGTATCTGCGGGATAATGGAAAAGCCCATAGTACGCGCAAGAGTAGTGAAGGTCCTGGGCAGAACCGGCTCCCAAGGACAATGCACGCAGGTCAAAGTGGAATTTCTGAACGAACAAAACAGGCAGCTGGTTCGAAACGTGAAGGGTCCTGTGCGTGAAGGGGACATTCTCACGCTTTTAGAATCCGAAAGGGAAGCTCGACGACTTCGCTAATGACGACCTTCCTTCCCAAACGAACAAAAAGGCACTCGAACCCCACCAGGTATAGATGCCCATCCGTAAACCTTACCGAGCGTATGTAACGGGAACGGGCAACTTTATTCCCGAAGATACATTTGTACCTAAATACGTATTCCGTTAAAAATATATCGCATTTAAAGACAAAAACGCACAAGGCAGAGCTTTGACCATTGAATATTCGTTCCCCAGGTCACACGAGCAGAGGCGATGCTACCTATCTCGAAAACGAAGTCAAATTTTGTCTTTTTATATGCATGTTTTTTAACCAAATATATATCGGTGCATGCCATTGATGCAAATGGTCGCAACGGCGTGACCCACCATGCGAATGTAACTCGAAAGCATTTTCAAATAAAAGTTAGCGCATAGATATTTCTAGAAGCCTTGGTATAATATTTCTATCATGTCCCCAGTTTCTCAGCTTCGATATCGCACGAGCGATCGAAATACCCATTTCACCTTCTTTCTTTCTCATCCGAATGTAAGTAAACAAAACAGCCTTGGTCACATCCATATTTCCCAGAACAAAGGAATGTCTCTCTTTCCTACGAAGGACAATCTTCGCTTTCGTTCTTCAGTACGCCGCTACAGCTCGATGTCGCCCTAATTGGGATTCGACCAATGAGAGGAGACCGTGCTCAGTACGAGCGGGGACGGCGATTTTCTATTTGTAATATTTTATTAAAATGTTCAAGCATATTTGCACAACTAAAGACGCTGAAAAATATTTGCGATTTTCTGTTCACAATTCTGTTTTTATCCAATAGCTTACAAGGTGATTAATCATCATAATGCGCAATAAATATCGGAAATATTGAATGTTGGTGGCAGCACCGTCACTAAACAAGCGAAGCAGCGAAACGTTGGCGTAGCAACTTCAGTCTGGCTTGAACGATCGCGGAGTTGAATTGTGCAGTGCTGTATATTAATCGTCCATAATTGAGGACATTTCATCAACAGTTTTCATTCATTTCATTCGTTAGTTTTCTCGATTCGTTATAACCGCAACACGTTCAAGCCGACTCAGTGCATCCGGTCCGGTCGAAACGTTAGCAAACTTAGCTAGCTCCAGCCGCGTCTGCCGTGTCTTCCGCGTCTTCCGCGCGTGCAATTTGTTTCATTGTCCCCCCGGACGATGGTCGTCCCCTTTTCCCACTTTTCATTCCTCTTTTTTTGAATGTCGGTAAAGCGAAGAAGAAGCTGCGTCTGGGAATAATCGTGCTCGGGGCATGTCTCGTGACACGACGATGCCCGTGACGTGCGACGCTATTACACGGCCCGTTTTGCACGGTGATTAGACAGATAATTTCGTCTGCGTTTCCTTGACGGCTTCTCAAGGTAATACGATTCTGGTGAGTCGGGCTAGAGGAGATCACACGTGTAAAATTGGTAGCCCATCAGGGATCTAAGCGATTGTCGTTGAACGGAAGCGAAACGAACAGCGTTCCTTTGCTTTGCTTCGTCGTCAAAATTCGCGTGTAAATAGGATAGCAACAAAAATGTTTCTACACTGTTTACAATCACCTTCTCTCTCTCCCCGCGATGACTTATCGGTCGAGACGGGTAATGTAATTGAGTTAGCACAGCTCCACTGCATGGGAGCACGTGTTCCGATCCGTTTCGGAGGCCCTCCTGGATGAGGAGACTTGCCTACACCTAACGTTTTCGACGAAGCGGTTGCAACTTTGTACCCTGCACGCGGCAGGGTACTATAGCTAGGGCTTAGTTGGGGGATTCGAGGGGTTTAAGTTAGTTAGCTAGGGACCGTATTTCGAAAGAGCGTTGGGGGTGCTAACACCTCCACCTCTTTTCCGGGTAGGTCATGTAGATGTTGTTTGTTCCTTCGGGAACATACAGTTCTTTGATGCCACGATGATGTCCTCCGTGGTTCCTTTTTTTAGCTTTGCAATGGAGGGCGGTTGGGCCGTCGGAAGTCAGGGCGAGTCACCGTTTGCAGCAACCTCCTCGTGGTGTGACTTGGGAAATTTATGTTACTTCGCTACTGAATTAACACAAATTTGCTAATGGCTGCAATAATACTAGAAACTTCTTGTTCCACCGGGCTTTTTCACTACCCAGAAAATTCTATTCTAAAAAAGTTCTTTTGTAAAATTAAAATATGGGAAAGAAACCCGAGATTGCAAAACCCAATGTTCTTTTTTTTTTCACTGCACATGTATATGCATCCATGCTCGCGGACTTAGAAATCCAAACCCTGAACCAGCACGCTATACCACCGCTTCCTAGAAAAACCCATTCACGAATGTATTCGTATACCGAAGGATTATAATAAAGCCGGATACTCGTTCCACGTGTGAAATTCCTGATAATTCGACGCCACAGCCTAACCTTAGCCTAACCTCCAACCTCACCAGTCAAGTTAATCAGTAAGAGTATACACGAGAGATTACAGGCGAAGGCGGCCATTTTATTAGCGATAGAAGCACGGCACGTAGCGCGCTACAGAGCGCAGGGTGTAACGCCGAACGCAACATGCGAGCGGCAGTAATGGGCGTTGGTGGGGGCCCGAGGCGGAGATAAGATGCAGTAATTTAGTTTGCGATCCACGACCTTATCGGCGACCAATCCGCTGATCGTATGGTGGAATGGGGAAATGCGTTAATGACTATCGATTAGACTACGAACGCGATTAGAACGCAGAACAGTCGTTGACCAGTGATCGACGCGGTTAGTGGAACGTCGTGCCGCGTGTTGGCAGGCGTTGAACGTGGCATGCCGAGTTTTCCTTTTGCTCGCAATCTAACCACACTAGATTCTTACGAAGCTACGCCTCAAATCTCGAGCGCTTGCTCCACCCGTGCTCGGAAAAGACATCGCTGGTGCGGCCTGCATAAGTGGCGGTACGTATTTCTACACAATGCTACTCAATTTCACGAATCTCGACGCGGCGCACGCACGGTGAAGTGGACGAGGCGAGTCAGTTTTCTTTCGATCATAACCTCGAGCTTTTGCGGTTGCCTAGTTATATGTACATTGCGTGTCAGCTTTCGCCACCGAGGTGACCTTTCATTTTTCCCCCCGCTCCCTTCGAACAGATACTCGACAGTGCATCCCGTATATTTATGCACTGGATAATTGGCATCTTGTCCTATATACTTAAATAATAAAACAATCGGACGAAAGTGTGTCGGCAGTAGAAACACTCCGCCGATAAGAATACAGCGAGTGTATCGATTCCCTCGTTTCCCGCCAGATTCAAGTTCATCCTGCGAGTTTCACGGATTGCAGGAACTCACGATACATCTGGATTTTCGTTTAAAATTATACCTGCGGACAAAGTTCAAGCTCTTGATTATGTAAAATTTGGTAGTTGAGCCGCGCTTAGCTGTCCGCTCGAGGCCGACAGATTAATGGTATCGTTAAGACCCAGAATTGCTGTTTGGTAGAAACAGGCGGTTTTCGTGATTTCGAAATGGATATTTTAATCGAGAATTCTGGTGTACCGAGCGATGCAGCGCGAATGCTCCAACGTGCATCTACTGGCAGTTAAACACTTTTAATGTCATTCAGTTTTTTCTGCCACTGCTGGCAACTTTTTCCTAGCCGCTAATTCCACACTCATTACATTACATCATGGCTCGTTGCGGATCATATACTTAGTGAAGTTATCAGTGCACTTGTGTTTTTACAGAGGATCGAATCGTGTCGTGGATTATTAGACTAGTCGATTCCTCGTGATAAGCAGAGTTAAGCCATGGTGGAGAACGAAAGGCAGAGCGGGCAGGCTGGTTTGATCAGCAATGGTGTCGATCGGTGAGCTAAATAATATCGAGCTTTAATCTCGAGCTGTCTCTCAAGCTTCATCGATACACGGCTTGTTGTACCGTCAGATTAAATTCACCTCGCTAATGCGACTTGAGATTTGTCAAGTGCAAATTGCATCCGTGTATTGCACTCGACGCATGCTAAAATCTCGACACCTGTAGTGCCTTTATTTGGTCCCACGCTCACTATTCTGCACGGGCGATAGGTTGGATCAGATGATTCTGAATGAGGCGGCCGATGAAGTTGCAATTATTGAACGTTTGAATTGTATTATCACCGAGCGTGATCGGGTGCTTTAAAAACCCGCGTATTGTTATTAGTCAGCTTACGTAGCGCTTGTTTTCTTTCAACGAGCGATCTCTTCCCTCCATCGGAAGTTTTCGGGCCAGATCCGATCGAGTGCCGATAACTCGGCCGATAAGAGAACGACGCGACTCTGAAATTTGAAAT
Organism: Andrena hattorfiana; assembly: GCA_944738655.2. Classification (NCBI taxonomy): domain Eukaryota; kingdom Metazoa; phylum Arthropoda; class Insecta; order Hymenoptera; family Andrenidae; genus Andrena; species Andrena hattorfiana. Next base: position 3,599,616 of record OX122894.2, read on the forward strand.
CTCTTCGATGGACTTCGAGCTGTGGCTGCAGGAAATTACTCATGCCTGTTACGCGCTCCCGTAACTCGCTTTGTATTCACCGATACAGTCTCGTAAATTCCTTTTACAGCCGATCCGACGCGTAGGGCGAAGTATTTATTCGCCTCGCTGGTTGAAAAGAGTTATGAACGCTTTGAATTTCGTTTGAAGCGTAGGAGAATATACGAGGTCTGTATAAAATCCTCTGCAACAGCACGGTAATTACATTCTTATCGTAGCCACTAAACAACGGCAACTGCACGCGCGGACTTTGCGCTTCTGGTTGTGTAAGCGACCTTTATTCCAGCTAGCTTGACGAAGCATCTCGCGATAGCTTCATTGACAGTAACGCATCAATTTTTCTCAGCATTCGAATCCGCCTCGGTAACCAGCACGGATTTTCGCTTGACAATTGAGGGGCCCAGTGTAAAGAGGCACATGCTAACGTTTTATGATTTCTTTTTTATGAGTTTTTTTTGTACAATACATTGCGGGAACGAATTAAGGAGGTATTCTCGTTTAAAATGCCAATTTTTTGCCTTTCTTTATGGACGGCGGACAAAAAAGGGACACGATCTTTACCGATGGGTATTATCCACGCGTATTCACTAACATTTCAGTATGCTGTAAAAAACTCAGCCATATGTAATAATAACTAATGGAGATATTTATCATCTCGTAGAGCAGGTTAAAAAAAGTTGCCACGTGGCGTGCACGATTCCGGTTGTTCCGCTAATTTCAAACAAAAAAAAACAAAAAGATTCTTAATCAGTAAGAGTGTGGCTATACCCCGTAGCAGATTCATAAAAAAAATAAAAAAATTACGAAATGACTGCACTTTGAATTTACTTCAATTTTGTGCGTTTTTCTGCCTTTAAACAGATTTATATATGTAAAAAAAACTATTTCGACTTGATTCAGCTACCGACTAGAATTACATGTTTTCTGAAGGCGAGATATCGTGCACGTCGCCATGAACAACACCGTTTTGACAAAAACTCATGTCTCCATTAATTAGTATTATATATACCTGAATATTTTTTACAACTTATTAAAATGTTAATAAATACCGCGAATAATGCTCGTCGGTAAAAACTGTGTACTTTTTTTCTGCGTCGTCCTAAAAGTGGACAGAGCATCAAATTAATTTGAGGTTTGGCAGGCTGTTTTATTGCATCTTGAGCTATTGTTCTGAATTTTTTGTGTGACAGTGAAAAAAACATAGCAGATACAGAGGGAGCGTTGAAAAATAATCGGGTGGTCCTTTTGTTGTCGACCCAACAAGGCGCAATCCCCCCTTAACACTATTCCTACCGACACTTCACGTATACCTATTCTTCTACTCATTTGACCGGTCGCGGTAGGTAAGACAGACTACAAATTTTTCTCAGAAAATAAACAGTAAAAAAAGAAGTGAATATTGAAAAATATATTATACGTATATTTGAGGAAAAATCGTGAAGTTTAAAGGCGATTCAATTACGTTGTATATAGAAAATTCTAATCGAAATTTTAAAAACGGTTATTTGACCGGTCGTGGTAGGAATAGTGTTAATGGCACAAAAAAACGAAAATTTTTTCACCGAGCCCCTCACATTATTTTTCTGCGCACTTCGCCCCCGCTTCGAAGGGAGATTCCGATCACGAGAAATCCACGAGTACCGTGCATAGATTGGCGTTAGATGAATCGATTGCGTAATTAGCACGTTAACAGATATCGTAGCATGTACGTCGCGCTGGTGGATTACACTGCGGTTTTCGTTGGAACAGCAGAGGACGCGAGAGAAATTCTGCCCTCTTTAGTTAAAATGTCCTATCTAGCATTTTGAAAGAACCGAGAAAACTGAAGTTTTATCATTCACTTTGTACCGTACTTATTTCTCTTCATTCAAATTAGAACATGTTATTATTTCGTAACAACTTGATATAATTTTTTGTAATAGGTATACCGGTAGGTAATATATTATTAACGTACCAATTAATTAATTGCTTTAGATAGGATATTTTAACCATTTGGAAAAGAGTTAGGTTAAATACATTAGACTGTTTATAAATATTTAGGAAGCACGCAAAGTTTTCTAATTTCACTTAAAAGGTAAAAGTCCTGTGGAACTTCGAATATTTCTGCATATCCCAAAAAATGAAAAAATGCTAGATATGTGGGATCAGGAACCCCCACCACCACGTGAAAAGAGGACACGGGAATGACTAAGATCGGGGAGTCGACGGTAGCCGAGGTGGCTAAGGCAGCTGGCCAGCGCGCAACGAATCTGAAGATCGCGGGTTCGAGTCCCGCGTCCCGAGGCTCTCCCTTTTTTCCGTGATCCTACAGATAGGACAGTTTAACTAAGGAGGGCAGAATTGGTTATGCCAGACGTGCGCCGCGACAGGCTTCCCACTTTTCAACCATTTCCTTTGAAACACCATCCTCGAGGCTCGAGCTATTGCAACAGGTGCAGCGGGGCACGCTTGAGACGATGGAGATCACATTTCTTTATTCCGCCACCGACACGGACCACAATATTGTCATTGGTACCGCCGCACGTTTCATGTATGCACACACGGTATATGCAACCGCCCCGCATTCGCGATATTGGGCGCGTTTCTGTAGAGCCGGGACACGTGAACAAACGCACGTGCCAGGCCGGTCGAGCGCATACCAAAGAGACGACGACACAACATCTCATGCCCTTCTAGATACATACTCGCATGTGCATGCGTACAATGACATCGTAATTTTGTACTGCGAGGTCTACGTGACTTGAGCCATGCGGACCATAAGAGGAAAATGTAACATCGAACGCTTAATATCATCCGAGGTATCGCGAGCGCTTGCATCGCGGCGGTAATAGAAGTGCACGTTGCAGCATCAACAAGATAAAATGAGCATTGTTATCGAAAAAATATGCCACGTCCACTGGATGAGCTTTTATCTATTCCACAGAAGTTTGTTCGATGGACGGACGCTCGATCTACGATTCAATGGTTGAGGCCACATTCGCACGAGCGATGCGGCGGTTATCCTTAATGCAAGCTACGGACTGATCGTTACGAGCGTCGCTTCGATACGTTCAAGATTCATCATCGTGGCTTTGCCAGGCGATCCGACGGGTACCTATACACCAGGAAATGAGACTAGCAAATATCGAGCGCGCAGGATCGCTTAAAATGCATAAGCAGACACGAGCCATGCAATCATTGGCAATTTACTATCCGCCTAGATGCCCACGCATGTTTCTTTTTTTTCCCTCCCCGGTCGAAGATCGCCGAAGAGTTCTTTCATTCCGCCAGCGACTGGCTCGCTTTCAGCGCTGTCGCGCACGTAAGATTAGCGAGAAGACCGCGTTGCTCTTACAGAGTGCCGTAATGAACTACTTCGCTCCTTCATAAGTTCCACACGTACGGTATGACGCCGATGAAACGTGACGGGACCGGCGACGGACGTCAAAGCGGTGCTTTCTCGACGACATCCGCCGCGACTTATTGTCTTTCGAGAACGCCGGGGAAATGCAAATGGCCGTTAATCGCTTTGGCGAATAACGGGCGGGAGGATCCCTCCAGCGATCGTTCTTCCATAATCCGACGATCCGCGCGTGCCAGAGCGCTCTCAAATTGTCGCAAACCTGTTCCCCTGAGCCCGTCCTTCCCTGCCTCGTTAAAGGGTAATTATGACGATATTAACGTAATGCTTCCTGCAATTATATCGTTTCTTTGCCGTCGCTTAGAATCCTTAAATACCACGGTGACGGTGCGGTATCTTCTTCGGGAACGTGTTCCATCGTTTCGCGCTAGACTGCGCGTGCCGATGCTAGATCACTGGAAAGCCTCGATAATAATTCCACGCCCCCTTGGACGACTTCTAACACTAAATTACGAACGCATCCTACTACATGCCGGGCGGGAAGAAGCGCGAGACACAAGAGCCTCGCCGCTCGCTTCGCTCGCTCGACTTAACGATCACGGTTAACGGGGAGGTCAGCACCAATGACGTCCTGCTTGAAAGATATTAGCCCGACAGATACGAGCGGGTAAAAGCCTTAACAAGCAGGGGACGGCTAAGATAACGAGCTTACTCGATTCGAAGAGGACAGTCGGGAGAGGCCGGAGCTGAAAAAGCTCGAGCTTAAGCTCGCCGCGAGCTTCGGGCAGACTTTGGCCGCGTCGACGGCGAAGCCGTGTCGCCAATTTTCGTTCTCTTCGTTCCCTCGCCTGTCTTCCTTTGTCGCGTCGTTAAAAAGCGGCGGGCAAGAGGGAGAAGGAAGCAGAGAGAGAAGGAGCTCCGTGGAGAGCAACGACGGTCAATGGTGATGGCCGCGGTTGCAGCTAAACGGTAGAGTCAGGCAGTCAGTGAGTCTCGGGACAGCGAGGTTCGAGCATCGCGTACGAGCCATCCAGCCGCGTGTACTTATCGCTGGATTCTCTTTCAAGCCCTTGTTATCGGCACGCTCTTGGAATTTAAATATCGCCAATTGTTCGCGAACGTGGCTGTGTGCACCGCGAGTGTATCTCCTGACCTCTCGAATAAAAAAAGCGTCGCATGTTGAAGAACGTGGAATTTATAAGTCAGGATGCGCTCGCTGCCGATTCCAGAATAGAGTCGATGGTCTACGCAGTTCGTAACTCCCAAGGCACGGCCGTCTCTTTTCGTTCGACTTCCCACGCTCTGCTACAGTAATAATGTAAGGAACGAGGTTTATTCCAAACCCCCTCTCCCTCTGGGGTAACGGCCAATGTTTGCTTCCGCTGTTCGCTCGCTTAAAATTATTCGAAACTCGTCGGGCCATTCCCGCCAACTCGTAGTCAATGACATTTGAAGTATTGCTGAAACTTTAAGCGTTTCGTCACACCGACTCGGCATAAATAATGCCGGTGTCCCGTTTGCATCTTTTTTCGCGGCTGTAAAGGTTAATGGGAAGCGTGACTTCGAGCGTCGAACGTCGCGGTATTATTTTAACGCGGAAGCAAAGAACGGCGAAGCTCGGCGGCTTACACCCCCCCCCCCCCCCCCCCCCCCCGTCTACGAAACGTTTCGCACCGAATTGTAGCTCGGCTGGCGGCGCGAGCTATCCAGCGCAGAGGCTCAAGTTTCCCGAAACGAACAACTGTTTCAGGCGATGAATGAGACCGTGTGTTTAGTCGATCGGAAGAATCAAGTCTGACCGAAGAGTGACCGCGGGAAGAAGGGAGACCTATACGAACCTTTGCGCGCGTTTGAACAGAAACTGCGAGAAACAGGACAAAAGATGAAGCTTGAGGGGAATTGCTCGCGGGAGGAGAGTACGAATGAGATTTTATTGCAACCTAGGAAGGTATCTGGGACCCGGCTGCAAATCATACCTGTGCAGCCGAAAACGATCACGCATCTGCCGAAAAGGCCCCCGGTTGATCTGGCGTTCACCGACTTGACGTACAGCGTGCAGGAAGGCCGTAAAAGCAGTAAGTACAGGAATTTCTATCGTTAAATAATTTCAGGGCTCGCTCGGCGCCCGTCAGACCCTACCCAACCGAATTGGCTCGCGATTTCGACTGTCGCGTCCTCGCGCGTCCTATACATTCAGACGGCTGGAACTGGTTCCCGATGACATTGACCACAAAGTGAAAGTAAAGCCAGCCTGCGAGAGAGGAGGACAGATCTCAGCCAATGCAGTTCACGTGTTGTAACACTTGCTCATCCCGCGGCGATATGTTCTTATCAAAGTGCAGCGTAGCTGGCGAGATAACGCGACGAATTTAAAAGAAACACACTGTCCGAGCGTTTTGAACACGCTCCGAGCCCGTAACGGTATCTAATATTTCGCAGAAGAGTGGCAATAATTCTCTAGCGATCAATCGCGGTTGGTTGTTTAAAGAAATTCAAGGGAGAAGGCTCGCCTATCTTTCGCGAGGGAGACATGACTTTCTACGTAGTTTGTGGAGCGTGGTTGGCCGAGGCGAGTGGAATTAGTGACCGAGATTTTGTAAGAAGACCGGTTGCGGCATAAGGCTTCAGACACGATTTCCAAAGTACATGTTTCTACTAACTGGCTCGAAGGAAACGCTGGACGTTTACCTCGCGCTATTTGCAACGCGCGTTTGTTTGGGAATCTTAATAATTCGTGAATGGAGAGAAGGCGACGCAAGAACAATGGAGGGAGCAATTTGAAAAGCAGGCTCTTTGTTCCTACTTATCGTTAATACTCGGGACTTATATGCCGTTCCACTTGCGGCAGCTGCGCGATAAAGCTCTGTTTCTCCGCCAGCGACTTGGCATTTATACTCCCTTTTAGTATCCGCGTAAATAAGAAACCGTTTCGAGAGTTTCTCAGATCTCACGGATCTACCTTTCCGTTCAACGAACAATTAGCTGTTTAACATTCTTCCAGCTGCTGCTGTTTTTATACGTTAATATCGTCCGCGGTTTCGCACATGGCGTGCGGCCGGAGATATGCACGCACGCAAGTAGAGCGATCGGTGCAATCTGACCGCGTATAGAAAGTGAACGTGTACGTTGTACCATGATTTTAGCAATCCACGCTTTACACAACTAGTAGCCACTTTGAAGCAGACTTTCCTCCGACATTCGCGAGATTATCGCGCGCCGCTGCATTTAAACGTGTCGACTCGATATCGATTCAAATGGCATGGGCGATGCACGCGTGTCCTTCGCGCCGCTTGGTTTGTCCGTGATCTTTGCATCCCATTCGCGTGGAATTTTCACATTATTCTTCTAAGACAATGGCTCGAGCTGTTGCGCCGAGGGGGCAACGCTCCCTTTCGAGTCGAAAGTTTCGACCAAAAAGCTAAATAGCTTCCCGAATAATTAGCTCGTTTATAGAAACTTATCAAATGAAATGGAACGTTTCGCAAGAGATTATTCAGCCGGAAACTTTGCCCGCACATTTCGTGTCCCAGTTAACAGAGGCGGAGTTCACGCGCCTTATTTCCTTTCACATTCGCAACAGTCTTCGAATTTTTTTCACGCTGCCAAGTAATCGCGTATATGCGAACGTAATTTCTCAATATCGCTGGACGCTCGGACCCAAGCTTCCATAGAAGGAAAGCCAACGTTGTCATCCTCGGTAGCACAATATCCAGCTTACGAAAGCGTACTTTTCATCCTCGCGAATCGAGGTCTAATTCTCTCCGGCTAGATGGACAGGCGTGCTATATTCGCGGGAGGAAAAAAATAAACACGGAGTCACGCGATCTCGAATAGGTATACGCAGAACTATCGCGTTGTGTCATGCAGCAATATCTGTACTGACTTGCCGTAGCGCGTAATAAAGCGCAACGAAAACTTGCGCGGCGATTGAACAAATGTCATATCTACGCTCTTTTAATTATGACGCCAGACAGGGAGCCCTTAGAATAATAACACGAGCTATAATTCAACGGCAACGGAAGGAACACCTAGCACTTGTTAAATGCACGCAGCGGAATTTGCGATCAGTACCTCAGATGGGTGTAGACTCTGGGCGTGTGTGGCTCTTAACTTTCAGATGATAAAACGGCCCTCGCTACTTAGCGATATCCACCGCCCCGGGGCAAAGTATGCTTAACAATATAGGAAATGATGCCTCTGCGTGGCTGCTGATAATCTTCGAGGCGGTTTCCTTTGTTTCTGATATTCCCCGACGAAAAACCGGCTACTCACTATTCTGACGTGGCAAGCATTGATCGCGATGCAAAGCAGCCGGCGCACCCGTACTATTTTCCGAGTACCTAGGTGTATTCTAATATGCGTGATTGATTTTCAGATGTAAAGACAATCCTCAAATCCGTCAGCGGAAGGCTCCGATCCGGAGAACTGACGGCCATTATGGGACCTTCCGGTGCAGGAAAATCTACTCTTTTAAACATCCTCACCGGATACAAGTGAGTCATTGTGTTTATGCGAGTTTCGTAACGCCGTCGGTGTCCATTAGAGAAATCATCGTTCACTCGTATCGGCAATATTCACCTGCTGTCCGTCGGGATTTATAAGTTTTTGATTAAAATGTGTTTCGACGCGTCTTCGCCTGCCAGCTTGCAAAACAGCCTTCGGTGATTTCCGAAACGTAAGACGTTTTACTTTCTTCCGACGGTCGGGATTTCGCTTTCCTTCTGGTATCCGATTTCCCTTTCTTCGTGGATCATTATTACGCAATCTTCTCGCGAGAAGTTTTCGACTGTCCGCGAACTTTCTAAATGGCATGGAGTTTGCCTTTCCTAGAATAACAGAATTGCCAAGAAATTGAGACGGAGAGATAATTTTTCTGCGAGGCGCTTGGCCGGGAAAATAAAGAATAATACTTATTAGCAGCTGGGAACCGGTTCTGCCTTTCTTGTCTCGGGAAAAACTGAACGAAGATTTAATTCGAGCCGCGGCTGACATTTATTCTGTCGCCCGGTGTTATGCCGTTTTCAGACGTCACCCGCGTTAACGCGGCGCTTGTGCGAATTAATTATGGACGCGAGAAGTACCTCTGTGGTTAGCGAAGCGTAATAAGAATAATAGAAATCGTCGAAGTTTCGTTTTATTCCCCGTCCGTCACTTCGGGCCACTCAGTGAACCACAGACGCGAAACGATTATGGATGTGTCCTTAGGTCGACGGGAGTGGAAGGGAGTATCACGATGAACGGCCACGAGAGGAACCTAAGTGCCTTCAGAAAGCTCTCCTGCTACATCATGCAAGACAATCAGCTTCACGCCAACTTAACCGTAGCCGAAGCCATGAAAGTAGCCTCGAGCCTCAAGCTCGGCTCGCATGTCAGCAAGGCGGACAAGGAAGAAGTGGTACGTCCATATTCAATCTCTTGCCGAGTTTCGTAAACACTCTGTGTGCCGGTCATGGCCGTTTTTCTATTTCGAAGAATTCTACTCGGCAAGTCGAGAACTGTTCGAGGCATAGTTGGGCATTATTCGAATAAAAATTGCGAATGAAATAAAATTATTCGAGAGTTCTAACGAATAATTTTTATTTACGAATAAATCCTGCGATTTTATTTCCTATTTTTTATTCGCATTCGAAATAAAATTCGCCCAACTCTGGTACGAGGAATAATAATTTTTATTCACAAATAAATCCTGCGACTTTATTCCCTATTTTTTATTCGCATTCGAAATAAAATTCGCCCAACTCTGGTACGAGGAAGCCGATTCCTCTTAACCTTGCCGCGACTTCATTTGCCTCTTTCTACTTTTCAGATTCAAGAGATACTCGAGACCCTCGGTCTGTCAGAGCACCGTCGAACCATGACCTCGAACTTGAGCGGCGGCCAAAAGAAGAGGCTTTCCATCGCCCTCGAATTAGTCAATAACCCACCTATAATGTTCTTCGACGAGCCTACTAGGTAAAGTAAAAAATCTGATCAGCAAGAACAGTGTTTATTGTCGCCGTTCCATGCACGCCAGTTCCTCGTGCGCGATCGCGCCTGGACACACGTAACGTCTTCGACAAAAAGGGGTATAAACCAGAAGAAGGTCAGGTCGTAGAAATCCGAATCGATTCCGTGTCAAGTTGATCGGAGTCGAAGGTACAAGCACAGTCATCTCGCGAAGAAGTGTTCTTTTTTTCTTACGTATGCTTTCACTTTCACTGCTACCAGAGAAACCTGTTTGCTTTTTATATAACGTTGTAACGAAAGCATGGTCAGTGTCAGCGAATGATCGTTGAAGTTTCCCTCCTGAAACGACCTAAGCTCGCCGGCCGAGATTCTACGATGCTACAATTAAATCCGTACCGATTTCTACAACGATCGAATAACTTTTATAATTCCATCAAACGGTGTTGGCGCCGGTAGAAAATGCACGAGGTGCGTGCGAGTAAGCGTCCTTAGATGACAGAATGAAAGGACGAACGCGAGTAATAATGCCGAGGAGAAAGTACGCGACCAGTGTCTAACTTTTTTAAACTCTTTTCTTCGCCGCTTTCACTGACACCGTACATAGTCATTTTTTTTTTCAACTCCGGCGCTGCAACTTCGAGCCCGCGGTTTCTATAAGTATCAGACAGCTTTCATTTTATTCGTACCTTGCCGGTATAACTTATCATTCTCAAGTGTTACGTCGACAAGCTTGCCCGCGAGTGGTTAATCAAAAATTTTGTGACCGCATGTTTCGACCGGTTCTCCAAGGTCCGTGTGTTTTTCTTCTCGACGATAAGATAGTAGAAAAGTACTGTTGAATGGCCAGCTGACTCAAGGCCTGCGCCTCGTTCGTAAACAGGAGTCGTTCGAGGGCAAAGGACGCTACCGTTGATATAAGCCTCTTTAATCTCCAATCTTTTGGGCGATCTCGCGCGTTGGAATGGATTGGCACGCGAGGGAATAATCGCTGGATAATAAACAGTAATATCGTGGTATTGTTTGCAGCGGCCTGGACTCTTCGTCGTGCTTTCAATGCATATCGCTGCTAAAGACTCTAGCTAGAGGAGGGAGGACGATAATTTGCACTATTCATCAACCTAGCGCCAGGCTGTTCGAAATGTTCGACGCTCTGTACACGCTGGCCGAAGGGCAGTGCGTTTACCAGGGATCTACGTCGCAATTGGTGCCTTTCCTTAGAAATATCGGACTTAACTGCCCGAGCTACCACAACCCGGCCTCCTTCAGTAAGCAGCGCTACTCCTACCCCCGCTGCGCGTTTTCCCATCGCGCGCAAGGCACACGCTAACGTAACTTGATTCACAGTTATCGAAGTATCCTGCGGGGAGTACGGGGACAATATCAGGAACCTGGTGACTGCGATAAAGAATGGGAAGTACGATATACGAGAGGGGTACCCGTTCCCCGAGAACAAGTCGGCGGTGCTCAACAACAGCCCCAGCGAATCATTCCAAAAAGGCGGCGACGCTGGGGATAACGCGGAAGCGAGGGACAAGAACGACGTGAAGAATTTGGAGGAGAAGTTCCAGCCGAGCAAAGGGAAAGAGATCAACAGCAAAGGAATTATTCCGTCCTACGCGACCAACGACATAACGAAACAAGGTATATATCTACGGAGGAAGAGTGTGAATCGAAGAGTCCTTGTAGAAATCAAATTATAAGTGCCAAAGATCAATTCTATAATAAAATTTGTATTCTTCTTATTTTGGCACTTACAGTGTTTCCTACGAGGAATTTTTAATTATGGAATAAACCCTACGAAACTTCTCTTCCATGTGTCGCTTATAATTTCCCTTCTGCTCAGCGGACATAGCGATACCGATCGATGGAGAGAAGAAGGACAATGCCGAGGTAGCTTTACTCGATGATTCGATCGTAGTCACGCCAGAGAGATACCCCACGTCGGAGTGCCAACAGTTCTGGATCGTTTTAAAGAGAACTTTACTTTTCAGCCGCAGAGACTGGGTGAGTTGCTGCATGCGTCTGATTTCCCATCAGGGTTGGCCCGAGGCGGGTTAAAAGCTACGAAAACCTCATCGTAAACTTTGCGGAGCCCCGTGCATAGATATTTATTATTATACAATTTAGTAGTGGGTTTTTTGGCCCCGAACAAGTTTGGAACCCTGCAAAAGTTCACGCAGACCCTGTTCCCGATCGTAAATTGACAGTGATCTTTATTCTTCTCAGACTCTCATGTACCTCCGACTGTTCGCGCACATCCTGGTAGGATTATTGATCGGCGCGCTTTACTACGACATCGGGAACGACGGCGCTAAAGTACTTAGCAACCTTGGCTTCCTCTTCTTCAATATGCTGTTTCTCATGTACACGTCGATGACCATCACGATCTTGTCTTGTGCGTATCCCACGTCTACCTCGTTCGTTTCTCCCTAGCTACTCTCCTTTAATTATTGTTCGTCTTTGCAGTTCCGTTAGAGCTGCCAGTACTTCTAAAAGAGAACTTCAACAGGTGGTATTCTCTCAAGGCCTACTACCTAGCGATCACTTTGTCGGACATACCGTTCCAGGTAAGCGCAGAGAGGGCAAGGCTCGATCTCGATTATAGGAAGATAAAGATACTATCGGGTTCATGAATAATCTTTTTTTCACAGGCAATATTTTGCATAGTATACGTGACGATCGTGTATTTCCTGACGAGCCAGCCAACGGACGGCATGCGATTCAGTATGTTCCTGGGGGCATGTTTGTTAATCTCGTTCGTGGCGCAGTCGGTGGGCCTCGTCGTTGGAGCAGCGATGAACGTGCAGAACGGTGTGTTCTTAGCGCCGGTCATGTCCGTGCCGTTCCTCTTGTTCTCAGGCTTCTTCGTCAGCTTCGACGCCATTCCTGTCTACCTTCGATGGATCACTTATCTGAGCTACATCAGATACGGCTTCGAAGGGACCGCCTTGGCCACTTACTCCTTCGGCCGAGAGAAGCTTAAGTGTTTCCAGGTACAGAAACTTTGATTTTGCACTCTGTTTCTCGCAGCAGCTCGCTTGACCCAAGCAGAATTATTCTACAACGTTGCCTTCGATTCCTCAGGTTTACTGCCACTTTAAAAATCCGGAGACAACCTTGGAGGAGCTAGACATGCTCGATGCCGATTTTACTCTCGACATTCTTGCCCTGCTTTTGATATTCGTTGTCCTTCGAATCGCCGCCTATCTATTCCTCCGTTGGAAACTGAAGACTGCACGATAGGCCGTCGCACGGTTGCTGGGAATTTAACAAAGTTCAAGCGTACAATTCTCTCTTTTGTAAACGATCGCTAAAGAATAACGGGACGGCGGGGCTTTTGCCCATCGTCGCGGGGCAGAGGAGCGCGGTCGACGGTACAATCCGTACGACAATAATCACCGATCGATACTTCGCGCCCCGGAGAGGCGAAGGGCGCCGTGCGCTGCGTTCGTCGCTTGTACTCGTTAACACTCGTTCAATCCGTAAGGTCTAAAGTAATTTATTCGTGTTCTTATTAGTTATACAAAGGGAAAGCGACAACTCCGTAGTAACTATCGCGACACACTTGTCCAGGGTACTTTTTCTTTTCTTTCTTATCCTTTTGTTTACTCCTTCTGTTAGGCGGTAGCACAGCTCTTTAATGCGCACGTAAATGCGCACGTTGATCTCGAATCGATCGCCGGTGTCGCGTCGTTTCTATGTGCCGTATTTGTATCATCGCGTCTTTTAAGAGAGACAAACGAGAAAGGGGGGGGACACGTTCGAGCGATCCTAATTTCTTGCGACTTCATTCTCCGGAAGGAATAAGGGGCCTTAATTGACAACGTTTCGCGAGCGATCACATTTTATTATCCACCTATGGCTGTGAGTTTTGACGAATGCGGGAGAGAGTTACGTGCGACGGGTGAACGCGATGACGCGCGGCTGTTAATTTAAACGTGGGCGCGCGGCGCGATGTTGAAAACAATGATTATCTTGCCAGGGATTTCTAATAACGCGTCGGGGACGGCCATTCTGCCGATTTTGCTTACGTAAAATTCTTACGGCTTCAGGTGAGTCCGTTGAAACTTTGCGCTCGTCGTAACTCTTCCAGTTAACGTGTCTCTCGTGCGTAATTATGTATTATACCGATCGATTTGTATTTTATAAGGAGGTTCTACTTTTGTAAAAATGTGAGTCACGCGAACAACGGACGTAGGAATAGGGTACTCTACAAGCTTTAAGGAAACAAGTTTACCACAAAGGTTCCCACTGGAATCGTTATTCGGACGTCACGGTGTCGCTCGGCGGCACCGTGTAACGGCTGATCGAAAATACGTTTAATTCCTTCTTCTCTTGTTTCTTTTTTATATACATATATTTGTAATACTGACTCGACAAAATGTACTTTAACGGGGAAACATGTTTGTATCTATTTACACGAATGGGATAAATCGTAGATGCTTGTGCATACGAGACGTTAGCGTGATCGATTCTGATCAATATGAATATAATCTACTTTTGTAAAGCATCGCGCATTCGAGCGCCACGCGTCTGTGCTGAACTGGCATTACCTTCGTCGTGTTTTATGGCATATGTTTGTTGCGAATAAAAGTATGCTTTTCATAAAACTGGTATTAGTAAGTGATAATACCGAATCGATATCTGTATTATCGCCGAGGAGAAAGATTACAGCGTTCCCTTGCATTATTTCGTACCATCCGACCGCGGAAATTTGTTACTCAACGAAACGCCTCAACGCTAATTGAACCTTGCATACTACATACTTTTTACGGCTATCAAAGTGCCTGTCACAGTAACCGATGTCGCGCAACGTAACACATTTCTTCCTCGTGGAATGTGACTTGAGACGCGAGTCGCCTTAACGCACACGCTACGTAAAGATTCAGACGGCATTATCTCGCGTGAGTGCGCGCGGAGAAGTGATTCATTTGAAAAGTGAAAGATCGCAGAGCGATAAAAGGAGGATAACGTGTATGCAGAATTCAACGAACGCGCAAAACGTGATTTCACCCAGGGCCCAGGGAAAATTTGGGGGCGGTAAAATTGGTGGAAAGAGAAGATTAAAATCAGTAAAAATCAATAAGGAAAGTAAAACTTTTGGAAAAAGTGTTGAACTTATAAATTTGTTTTTAAATCACCCTGAGAATTACTATTATATTGGATTTTTTCACCGGCGGATCCAGGTATTTTCGATCCTTCTTTTGTAAGATTTAAAATTTATTTATCAGCTGATACTATTATAGCTTAAATAATTAAATTCACATTAATTATTTGTGCATAATAAAATACCTGATCGACATACATTTGTTTCAAGGGGACAAGGGACATTTTCAGACGATATTCTACAAACGTTCTTAATTAAAAACTTCCATGCACTAGCGAACACGCCCGCTAAAGCCGGGAATTTACCACGAAGGTAAGCTAAGCTATGCTATGCGATGCTGTTTTAACGTAGCTTTTGGTGGAAACGGTTCTATAAGAATGTATTGAAGCTAATTTTTTTAAAACGTAACATGGCATAGCATAGCTTCGCGGTGGATTCCCGGCTTAAGCGTGCTAATCGTGAACAACTCGGCAAATATACATTCACGACACATTAAGTATATACCTAGCAAGTTTTTCAGAATGTGACAATATTTTTACATTTTATTACTCTTGGATGGGGATCGTCCCTATCGCTCCCTCTGGGTCCGCCCCTGGGCTCTCGTTGTTCAACAAATAATTACAAAAAATTTCTTATAATTATCTAAGATTATTTGCAATTAAATACGAAGGGCGGCAAAAATTAGTTTTTCCCAGAGCGGCGGAAGAGCTAGATCAGGTCCTGCTCGTACGCTTTCCTAAAATTTACCACGAAAGTTCAAGGTATGTACTTGTGTTTTACACTGACAGTAGCATCGGTATAATTTCTACTCGCCCATCCCCTTCTCCTTTCGATTGAACAAATAAGGAAAGGCGGTCTCGTGCACGGTCATCGCGAGGGAAAGACGTGTCGCGTTCGATTTCAGTGACGGAGAAAAATGAGAGGAAAGGGAGCGAAGAGGAAAGCTGTTAACGAGACGAGCAATGGCTCTCGTTCGTTTGCCTCGCTCACGCCGCCGCGAACAATGGCTGGAAATTAAAGCGTGTTGACACGCAGCCAAGCCAAAGGGTTCGCGTGTGTGCAGCGTTTCAGATGCGATATTTCCACCGCGGTAGAACGCACAAAAGGGAATACATTCCTGCGTAATTCGGCGACCAGAGCATGCGTGTTTGTAAAAGCGCTCGTATACAGGGAGATGCATAGTTGGCGCGCTAGGAGGGCGAATCCGAACCAGCGTGGTCAGTATTAGATTGATGCTCGCCGCGCGAGCACGTCGCTAGAGACCCTTTCACGTTTCCCAAATTTAATGACGAGCCGCCGTGCCCTGCCGCGGTGACAGGTGTACTAATCGACAGTATCGCGCAGGCACTTTGTTCCGAAGAGATAACCTGCGCACCTCTCAAATAGAGAATGGATTGGCGAGACTCGTGAGGTTCGTGTACGAAGCTTCTGCGGAATGCCTATTTGCACCCAGTGACTTAATTGAAGTTCCTATTGTGTGATAAATGGGATGACAGTGTTGACAAATTTCGTGATAACTCTGGCCTTCTCGCACCAGATGAATATGGTGTACTTTTATACAGGGAGACTATAATGTATCTAATCGGTGCTTGATTAACTCCAGTGGCAGCTGATTAAACCAGTTGCTGCCTCAATTATCGCTATGCCCAGTGTCGTGTCCCGTTGACGAATATACGTAGAAACTTCGCGCTTAATTCACTTTGTTCGTTGCGTGCAGTTCTTTTTAGCGTTCCTTTGTCTATGCCTGCGTCGACGCATCAACCGATCAGAATGATGAACGCTTTACAGTGGGCTATTTCCAAAAACTTGGAGAGACTAATTTCTAACGAGACGTATCTCGCAATCAGTCTTCCCACTTTCTTTGTTCTCGCTTTCCAATGCACCCCGGCGGGATAGCGCTTCGATGGAACGATACGTGCTACGGACACATGGTGTCATTGTGTACAGTGGCTATCGTGCTGCTGGCACAAAACACGAGCAAACGGGTACCACTCTGCGTGCATGTGTGTGTGCAACGTCGATCGGAATAGATACCCCGGCGAAGCTACTTGACAGTCAGTCTTCTGCCGCGATCCGCCTCGTGCTGAGCTTTCGGTTGATTCTATCTACATACACGACTTTGTCACTCTTATCGTTGATCGTTGTCACCCCTCGAACGCGAGGAAGTCGCGCTGCCTTTGAATAGCTGCGCGTAAATCGGGAAACTACACGCCTCTGTGCCACCTTGGTCATTTATTAACTCGTTTTCGATTAAATTAATCGGCACTATCGATTAGCCGTATATCGCGCTTGCACAACGGCTTGCCGAAGCTGAATTCACTGGTCCAGATCACTGCCGTTCTTGGTCGCATACTTTTCTATGTAATTGATATTGCTTTTCGAGAGATCGCTCGGGTAACCGGTTCCGTTAATTTCTGTGGGGCTTTCAGCGCGACAAATCGCTCGGGCCACGAAAAAAAAACATTCCGAGGAATGGCTGCGACGATCCGAGCGTAGGATTCTCGGAAGGGCAGGTCAACATGCCGTCAAAGTCGGAGTTGAAGGCAGACGAGGATGGTGTCTACAAAAGCTCGAAGCGCGAGCTTGCACAGGACACCGTGGTGTCCTTATCGCACCTTCAAAAAATGGTCCCTATTGACATCGAATTTAACGACCTCACGTACACGATACCCTATGGTAGAAAAGGTACGACGGTAGTTGGAAGTACGAACCGGTGGTTTAGTGTACACATATTGCACGTCGATTTTTTAAAAAATTTCAGTTTTTATACGCGGTATAAAAATCACATTTTTATCTTCTTCATGAATGTGTGAAAAATAATATTTTTCTTCACACATTTTTTGACAAACAACTACCTAAATTAACGATTACAGAAAATAATGTGTAATCAATTACACAATTACATTTCAATCGTAATTTGAAATTTGTAATTAGATTACGTTTTGCCCAACTGTGGTTTAAACTCATTTTTCCTCGAAACCGCTAAAAGTAGACATAAAATATGTGCGCGCTAAGCCATCGGAATATCGAAGCGGTATTTCCACTGCATTACTTTGTTTTAAACTTTTCATTCACTAACACAGAAAACCTCGCGAGTGTAACAGTCTCACGAGGAAGTAGTTTGGACGGTGCCATTGACTTTGATTATCTTGACCCAAGCGTGACTCGTATTTATGCAAAATTTAATGGTAAAACAATACCGAGCCTTACTTTGTTACACTCTCGGGCTTTTCTGCTTATTCTATTAAATTTGAGATCGAATTTGCCCAAGCTATCCGCCTCAATACGAGTGTCGATTAATACGGAAACTAAATAGGTAATCAAGAATTCATCTGACTCTTGAAACTGCTTGTAATTGTCATTCTCCGTGCACAGAAAAACACCTGAGTAATGGAACACCGCGAGAAAAGCCGAGCAAAAAGGTTTGAACAAGATTGCAAGTCTGGTTGACTTTGAATTGTGAATCATCGAACTCGTTAGTCACTGCGAAAAAAGGAAAACGCGTTCTCGAAACTTTGTTCATTTGAAATTACTGTAACTAATAATTACTGCGGACTTTAAAAGCCATATCAGAATAATGCGTAATAAGTGGGCCTGCAGGCAATCGTGTCACGACCACAGTGATGCACTTCCGCAATTTTTCATGTTGTTCTTGCTGGTCTAGATAATCGTTAATTATGCATACATACAACGCGTTTCCAAGATTCTCGTTTTTTTTTTACAAGCACCACGATTTCGTAATACCTACGATCTTCCGCGAGGAATTAGCGTCAACTATTTCTAAGCGGTGAAAAATTATAAGAAAAAAGGTGCCCACGGAGGATTGAGCAATGGAGGATGGGCACTTTAACTGAGACACGTGGAAACGATCGTTTCTGCTTTTGATTCAGCTCTTGCCCGGTTTCCCAACCGCAGAGCGCAGTCGAAAGGGTCAAAAGAGAGTCGTGCCGCTGCATCGAAATCGAGACGAGCCACTCGCGATCGTGGCTCGTTATCTCTCGAATACAGAGTAGCCTCTACCCGCGGAGATGAATGGAAGGGCGAGAGGGAAAGTTTCGACCGCGAAAGCTCAAGTGATTCCTTGGAATACTAGAAGCAGTAATTGCTACGGAGACAGCGTGCAGCCTGCACGCGCAGTGGTAATTTTCTGGAGAAGAATCGCCGGCCAATTATTCGTGGGAGGTTTCCGTGAATAAGTGAAATCTTCCAAGAGTCCTCTAGTTGTGCTATAATTTTAATCGCCCTAATATCCGTCATAATTCGCGGTGCTGCGCTTTCTTTCCCCACTGTAATTCCTTCAACCTTTCTCCTCCGAGATGGCTAGAAGACACACGGCTGACTGTTTTAAACTTGCTTCACGCATCTGTATGGCAATTAGACGTTTTCAAGCGTGAAACAGACATCACTTATAAACGCAACGGGGAGAGCGATTTTTTAAGAAACATATTTTTTAATCGTCGACAGGGAAAATGAAAGTAGAATGCAACTGCTTCGCGACGTCGACGATCGTTACTCGGAATCGAAAGAACGGACGCATCTCGTCGGCCGCGATGATATGTAAATTTCACTCGTTTCTTTTTACATCGATAATATCTCTCGGGCGATGAATCAACAGGTGAACGGCATGGAAAACGTCATCGATCATTTAGAATACCCCGAGTTCAGGAGAGAAAAAAAATGTTATGTTAAACGATTTTATTAAGAATGAAATAAAAACTAAAAAATAATTCTTTTCGTGTACAGTAAATCCTCTTTACCAGCCCGACGAACGGGGCTGGCGGCGGGCTCCTAACGCGTTGTGGACACTATTCCGCGCGGCCAGTTCCTAACCCAGACCTCTCGCTCGTTGTCGGGTCTCTCACTCTCGTCCGCAGGCTTCCAAGAAATGGTGGGGATAGTCGCCCGGCTCTTAACGCATGGTCGAAACGGGCTGATAACGAGGATTTACTGTGCTACAATTTCGATGGTCTTTTTTCACTTTAAATAAACTCTGTTACGAATTCTGTTACGAAACATTCTACTCCACGATATTGTTTAACGTGAAAAAACACCATCGAAATTGGAGTACAAGAAAAGAATGATTTTTTAGTTTTTAGTGCATTTTTAATAAAATCGTTTAACATAAAAATGTTTTTTTTATATATTCTTTTATTTTCTAGTTTTCAGGGTTTATTGGTTTACATTTCGCAGCTCAGACTTCTTTACAAATATCTTTTATTTAATTTCAAATCGCGATGCGACTAGCGAGCCGAACTTTTATTTAATTTAATTTAAAAAGCAGCGGCTTTTTGTCGTTTTCTTAAAGAACGCGAGTGGCTGATTTTAAGTCGTTTGGATTTGTGGTTACGGGTTATATTTATTGATGACTGGGTAATTTATTCACCCCCTCGGTGTTATTTCTTTTTTAAAATATTGTATTGTCATCCAAACTGCGCACGCCTGCAGAGTTTCAAGACAATTGGATAGTTGGAAGTGGGTTAAATTTCAGTTGCCAGATTTGAACTGCACAAACAAACAAACAAAGGATCGAAGCTGAATAAAATCGTTTAAAAACGTACCGTGTAAACCAAATATCGTTTGCGCGGGATCGATACTACACTTGCCGAAGGCAACTCAGATAGCGCGGAGTTCCACCGCGATCGATAAAGCTATCGAGTTCTAAAAACCAGCGGCAATATTTTCGCGAGGCGTATTTACGTTAACGCCCGAAAGCGCGATGAACGTGCTAAATATTTAGTTACGCAAACGATGCGATTACCCTGTATGGAAAGCGTTAAACTTATTCAGAAGTCTCATGACGCTTTACCCACGCAGCTGAGGGTGTGGGCGGCGCTTCGTTTGAAGTATTTGAAAAAACCACCGCGAGCTAGTGTGTTTAAGAAACGATTAAATCTAACGCGAGTCCGCTCCGTGTTTTTCCGCGGCTCTTTTATCCCGGGGACATGATAAATATTAATGACCCAGATCTATAACACGGAGCATTATGTAAGAAATGTTTGCATCGATAATGTTACAGGCTCGAAAGTGATTTTAAGGGGAGTCTGCGGGCAATTCAAATCCGGGGAGCTGACCGGGATTCTGGGTCCTTCCGGGGCCGGCAAGTCCAGCCTGTTGAACATCCTTGCGGGATACAAGTAAGACATTGGCGAGACAATTCTGCTGCTGCGCCTGTACCTCGCAAGTATAGAGTTGAAATCAATTAAGTAGCCTCGCCAGAAACGCGCAGATTAGATATCGCTTTACTCCTATTGCCCCGACTGTCGCCGAGTCATGTTTCCCCGAAAAAAAGACCGATCGAAGATCGCCGACCTCGCGACCTACGGCAAATAGGCGGAAGCATCGCCTAAGCCGGAGTTAACACGGTTCCTCGCATCCAGTCGATCGATAGACTAAAACTTATTACACGGTCTATCGCGGTGGCGAGATTCAAGCCTTAGCACGATCCGCGTCGGAACGGTGAAGATATATCTCGATTTGGCTGATATAGAAAATATTTTCAGATCGGCGGGCGTTACTGGACACGTAAATATCAATGGGCAAACCCAGAGCGTGGAGTATTTAAAGAAGATATCATGCTACATCATGCAAGAAGACCTTCTTCAGTCGAGACTCACGGTCCTCGAGGCGATGCAGTTTGCCGCGGACTTGAAGCTTGGCAATGTCTCAAAAGAAGCGAAGCTTGCCGCTGTAGGTGTATTCTTTTTCCCCACAGCACTTCGTCTGCGAAGTGGTTTCATTGGTAATAACGTTCGAAGCCTGTGAAGATGGAATTCTTCGATTTTTAAACGCGATAACTGAAGGAAAGCGCTTTCTGCGCAAAGAAGAAAGGGCAGGAATGCTGAAATTGCATCGCGCGTCCCTATTTGTATTCCCGATGCGCGCCACGGGGCACGGAGGATCGAAAAGGGAAGGAAGCACGTTTCGCTGTGTTCCCAGCAACTTTCGAAGAATCCCTTCGGCTCTTGTGCAACTGCTGTTGGCTCGATCTCTGCATATTTTCTACTTGTAACTAACCTACGATAGCTTGGCTCGTGACTCGTGACCCTCTTTTATCTTCCTCGAAGCTTTGCCGACCGCGTTTCCTTCGATACTTCCCAAGAATCGAACTTCTCGTGCTGCTGGCGAAGAGGGTGCTAGGAAGTGGAATGGGATGGGAGCCTTCGGGTCCAGTAATTACACTTGTATTTCAAACAAGTAACTTTAATTCGAGGCTTAAATAATACACTTAATTACATAAATCAGGAACGGTCAAACGTACATTTTTTGGCAACTCATAACAAGGGACTGGATCCCGAAAGTGTAGTCAGCTTTGCGCGCGGCGATAAGGGTAACATTTTATAACTTATAATTCGTCTGATTTCAGGTGAAAGAAATTCTGCACGTGTTACGACTAGACGGCGCGAAAGACACCATTACCGAATGTCTATCCGGTGGCGAGAAGAAGAGGCTTTCGATTGCCTTGGAACTCGTGAACAATCCTCCGATTTTATTTCTAGACGAACCGACCACGTGAGTACTCGATGCATTAGCAAGTATGTTCAGCACAGGGGTGCGCGAGGATCTGAAATTTACGGGCTGAGTTGATACTCTCCTCGATTGCTCCAACCGAAGCAAGCGTTTGAATTTTCCGAGCTGCTTGAAATTGACAAACTGTTTGAAAAAAAGGCGAGCTACTTGTAAAACTCAAGCGCCTCGAGTACTCGAGCCATGGTAAGCCTTCGAATTACTTAAATTTTTTAATTACTCGAAGATATACTCGAGCAGATTTCCAACTTCCCAGTTACTCGTGAATATTCGAATTACTCGAGTCACTCGAATATTTATGCGTTTAATATCAAATACTCAAATGCTAGTAACTCGAAGTAATTCGAGCAATTCGAAAATGTTCGCCCTGAAAATTAATCTCCAAACAATGCCTCGTTCAGGATTTAATCTCTGTGATTGATTCGTTGACCGATTCCAGAGGACTGGACGAAATATCGGCCGCGCAGTGCATCGATCTTCTCGAGTGCTTGGCACGATTAGGCAGGACTGTGATTTGCTCTCTTCACACTCCGAGCGCGAGCATTTTCGCGAAATTGGACCACATCTACGTCGTGGCCACCGGCCAGTGCGTTTACAGAAGCACCGTGAGCAATCTGGTGCCGTTCTTGCAGCAAGTTGGCATCGAGTGCCCGAAGCATTATAATCCTGCCGATTTTGGTAAGTAGACGTCGCAGGTTTGGAAGAATACACTGAGCCGCTTAAAAGGAACAGGCGTCGTCCACGAGCTATCGTAATCGTTACAGTGATAGAAGTATCCGCGGGCGAATACGGCTCGGAATGGGTAAGTCGGATGATCAGCTTCGCAGACACGGAACTGCCGATCGTTCCCACCTCTTGGTCGACCAGGCCCGAGTTCCGAGTGTCGAAAGAGATACCGAAAGTCTCGTGGTGCGATCAATTCCTCGTTCTGTCGAGGAGGATGATACTGCAGCTGTACAGAAACAGGGTACGAACAATCGACTCGCATTATTACAAACTCGCAATCGTTTCGCGGAGAGAGTAACTTAACGAATATTTATTCTCTCGCAGAACTACATCTACCTAAAAATAGGCCTGCACATATTCCTCGGCTTCATCATCGGCGCAATGTTCCTAAACGTCGGGAACGACGGATCGAAGACTCTGTTCAATTTCGGCTTCTGTTTCGCCTGTTTGATACTCCTCCTCTACGTACCTATGTTACCGGTATTGCTGCACTGTAAGAAAAGTATAATTACAAGAGGGAGAATCTACGATCTCGTGAAACGAATTCGTCTATAACTACCAAGCGGACGTTCATACTGTAGAAAGTATAAATCAAGCTCTTAGATGAATCATTGAACAATCGTGCAACCGACATCCCCCGTTTCCTCCACATTTTTATTAATATATGCCAGTGGCGAATCCAGAGGGGGTGGCAACGAGCTCTGGCATCCCCCAAAGAAGAAGGAAAAAGGAGATTAATGTCACCACGACTGAAGTAATTCGAGAGCTTTGTGAAAAGAAACAAAAACTGGAGTTTTTCTTTAAATACATTTGCATTCAAAATATTTTTATCCGTTCAACTCGGCTCCCCCCAAGATTAAATCCTGAGTGCGCCACTGGTATACGCTATCATTCCCACGTTTCCATATTGTCCTTTACTTTAATCTTTGAATTACAGTTCCCTCGGAAGTACAGCTGGTTAAACGAGAATATTTCAACAGATGGTACGATCTAAGCCCCTACTACTGTGCGTTCACCGTAATTAATATACCCGTGCAGGTGAGCCGACAGTGAATTTCATTGGAACACAGCGCCGCGTAGGGGGAGTTCCCCTAGTGCCTGGAATTTAAGGTTTTTCTCGATTAATAAGAAAGAAGTAATATTTAATCAATCTCCTTAGCTGTGCTCTGCGATTTACGCGGAATAACGACTCAGTAGCGTTTCAAATATTACAGATACGGCTAATGTTCGGTATTAGATGCCGTCCGGTGTTGAGGGAACTCCCCCCATACAGTGCCCGATGCTACAATTTACATCTCTTATTTCTTATTTCCTTATTTCGCAGGTATTAGTGTCGACGATATATTTATCAATGGTGTACGTGATCACGGGGCAACCTCTGGAGTTCTTCAGATGCGCGATGTTCTTTAGCATCTGCTTTATATGCATGTTCATAGCGGAGAGCATGGCGTCGGCTGTCGCCAGTATCTTGAACATCGTGGTACGTTTCAGTTATCAAGCTCTCGCCGTGAATTTATTTGCAGTATCTAAACGTGAATTTATCTATTCCGAAGAATGGCACGTTCGTTGGGCCTGCGCTCAGTGTGCCCTTAATGTTGTTCGCGGTACAAGGACTGGGCGAGACGCAAACTCTGCCTCTTTATCGCAAACTGATAATGTACGTGAGTTACATTCGGTACGGTTTAGAAGGTCTCGTAACCGCCTTGTACGGTTTCAATAGGGAGAAGTTGTACTGCCCGCCGGAAGAGATATTCTGCGAGTTCGGAGCACCTCGGCAAATCTTGCAAACCATGCGTAAGGAGCTTTGAACGTAATTTTACGATAACTCAAGGAGGATCCTGTGAATATTATGCTTGAACTTTCGTTTCAGAAATGGAGCACGTGGTGTTCTGGGTAGATCTCGTCGCCCTTATAGCCATTCTTATTTTCTTAAAAATTCTCACCTACTATTTATTGAGACAGAGGCTTAAGCCGAACAGGACGTTCCAGGCGCTTCATCTGATAGGAAGACTAGTGAAGAGTCACTTCAATGTTGATAACTAGAAACCTAAGCTCACTGTTCCCTAGACAAACGCGAATGAAATACTGGCTCGAAGAAGAAACTCATCTTTTATATTTCTCAAATGTGATAAAGAAGAAAGTAATTAAATGCAAATAAAAAACCGAAACTTTCCGCGGGCGGTACGTCCCAAATGTGTCAGCTGTCTTCGGCGGTTCGTGCAATACAGTTGAACAAACTTCTAGTTCCATAAACTCCTCGTCCTCGTCATTTTCCATTAGCTATGGCGGAATGAACATTGAGTCAGTGTTCTAGGAAAAATTGCTCTATGATACTAAAGTATTTTTCGTCTATATTAGGAGCTAGTGTCGAGGAATAAAATGTAATTTGTATGGGGATCATTCATCGAAATTTCGTTCAACAGTCGCGACGAACGGAAAAATGATCGACGAAAGGGTTCGAGCTCAAGAAGTTGGAAATATATTCCTACGACACTATTGCATTACTGAAATACCGGCTACTCAATTAAATTACTGTAGATTAAACGCGATAACACCGCGCGCGATTTCTGCGCAGTTGCATTCTGGAAAAATGCCGGTTGCAGTAATCACAGCGATATCGAATCAAAGTAGAATTTTTGAATTTTCTATTTCGATCATAGAATCGAACGTGGTGGCGGTACCTAGCGGCGATAGACCGACCTCGAGTGCATGCCATTTGCACGCAAGCATGTTGGGTTGCATACCGAAAGGGTGATTAGAGCACAAAGAGAAATGAATCTAATCTAAGAAAACGAGTACATTTATAATACATGTCGACGAAATATTCATTCGCATCGCTACCTGCGCCCATGAGGTACAAATAGTTGACTGCGTAATATAGATAACAGATACGAGATGTAGTGGCTTAAGTAATTGATGTTACGTGGTGCGTATCAACAGGTAATCCATTCAGGTGCAAACTGTAATTCCAAGGTTTTCCGGACAATTTCGGGCAGACTCGGCGCGTGTCTGCTTGTAGGTCCCCTTCGTTAACGAGCATACTGGCTCCGAAATCTTTGATAGGATAAACGATTGATAAATCATTTAAAATAAACTGCATTTTTCAGATATCTTCGAGGAAGAAAATTGTCAGATAATGAGACGATTAACGATATCTCCTCGTTGGCTCGTCACAGAAAATGTTACACACCGAGACAAGCTAACAAGATAAACGATACTTCTTTCAAATTCGCGTTCCTTTATCTGTCTACTATTGAGGATGACGTTCAGCGTCAGATAAGAATAAAGCAGTCCGAGTCTTTTGTGTTAACTGCCCCGCGAAAGTAGTTCCAAGCGTTCAGGTATATGACCATCTGCTGCAGAGCGCGACTCGAAGTAGTGGGGCGATATTCATAAAAGCCGGTGAGAGGATAGAGCTGACTCAGTAGATGAAACGGTCATTGAACGTGCGGAAATTCGAACTCCCGTCTCGGGAAGTCTCATTCTCCAAAGATGCTTCGCTACAGCACAGTAGGCTTGTTTTTCATTTTCGTCGCTGCGCTGAGTGGGTGAGTAAACGCGAACTAAACTTTTTCGATCAAACAATACAGCTTCCCTTATTTAAAAGAAAAATCTAACATCGTAGACAAGCGACAGCGGCGGCTTCGAATAATTTCGACGTTTTAATCTTCACTCAACGTTGGCCGAAAACTGTCTGCTACATTTGGAAAGAGAGCTCGACGGCTCATACTTGTTCCTTACCAAAGGACGGCGAGGAATGGACCATCCACGGTATTTGGCCCTCTCAATATCACAAAATGGGACCGCAGTTTTGTAAACCCTCTGTACCGTTTAATCCCACCGCGTTGCGACCCGTGGCGGGGGAGCTGAAAGAGAAATGGGTAGACATAGAATATGGGACAGAGTCTTACTCGCTCTGGAAGCACGAATGGGAGAAGCACGGAACATGTGCGTCAGTGTTGGAACCATTGAACACCGAAGTGAAGTATTTCACAGAGGGCCTAGCTTTGCTAGATCGATACGATATGAAAAACGTGCTGGCACAAGCGAGCATCTTACCTGGAGGATCGTATACTGCAACTGATATCTTGGACGGAGTTCATCGAGTACTAGGCAAAGAAGCTCAGATAACGTGTAGAAAAGACAAGGTAAGAATCCCACGAGATTTATATTAATATATTACTGGAGAAACTGGATTTGTATAGCTAATATTCAACTCATTTCAGAACTCTGGAAAGTCATATATATTTGAAATGCGTATATGTTTCGACAAAACCTTACAATTAACCGATTGTAATGGCATCTACGAATTCCCCACGAACTGCGATCCTCGTCAGAACGTTATATATCCGGGTACAGTACCTGGAGAATATTTCGTAGTACAATCATAATTGTATTAGAAACGAACTTCTGTGTAGAAGGCTTACAAAGTCTTTGCCAGAATGGAAATAAATTGCGGCACGCCATAACCACTTCTCTCTATCACTCTAAATAGGCAAATGATTGGACGGAAGTTTCCTATTACTTTTAAGTGTATATTTTTCCTCTCCATTTTTACAAATGATATCATTTTTTAAAAACAAGTGTGATAAAAACATGCACTCCTTGTAAACTACAAACGGAGAATATTTGCGCATAAAAATGTTGCCTCCTTTGTGAACAGCGTGTTGGACATTGTACATCGATACATTAGCTTACAAGTCATATTACTGATGGCATGGCAAGTAGTAACCAATATTAATAAACACTACTCCACCTTCTTCTGAACGATTACAACTGCGGATGGTGTTAAGCCTGAAACCACGAAACTCGTAACTATCGAGCGATCGGACTTCGTTCCGTTCGATACGCGATTGTTAAAAGAACTTCGCTATCAGCGATCTATATACACGCGTCACTCGGAATCAAAACAATCGACGGCGGATCGTTCTAGCGACAATGACATAGATAGATACCGTGATCTATAACGTACCTAAGACATCTAATGGAGTGTTATAATCTTCTTCTGTGAAAATTTTCTTTGGGAAGTTCGTCATTAAGTTAAATGGACCGACCGTGTCTGTCCTGTTAATTTCAATGAACAATCTCACGGTGGATAATTGCTCTTTACTTCCGAAACTTTGCGTTAATGTTTGCCCATTGGTAAGTCTAATCTGAAATATTAAACATCGTTGTTTCATATGGACGCCGATAATAGGGCAGGGCTCGAAACAGTTCTGGAACTTTTCAATGGGTTCTATTTGAAACATGGACCGTGGAACTTTTTTAAAAATGGTCTCACATTATAAGTTCCCACGAGAACTGATAAAGTAAAAGTCCTAGTTGGAATGGAACTTATGAAATATAAAAATAAAAATTTCTCTACAACAGGAACAGATATTTTGTTCATCGATATTAAAAAAGTTCTCAATTGTTGTAACAAATACTGAATAGTATTCAATGAATAGTACTACAATAGTAAATAATTATTACCGTTAAATTGATATTCTGAATGTGTTATTTATTTGTAATATTCATCTCCGTAGATAATTTCTACACAGATATTCTAGAATTTTTGTATATTTTGGTTAATGTAAGTTATAAAAAAATGTTATTTAGATATTATTCTTGACAAGTTCTCTTTTCCATTTAATACTTCTTACGAAACTATTAATTACTTATGTTATGATTTTCATACCTTTTATTAAATAAACGCGAAGAATATGATGTTATATTGTTAAATAAAGCTAGTATCTAATAGTTTAGTACTTTTCTTTAATTTATGGAACCTTTTTTAATAAATGTTCTAATATAATTGTTTCCATGGAACTTTTATTATATAGGTTCGAAAATATCTATTCCATGAGAACACTTTCTAAAGGAGTTCCTAAGGGTAACATTTTTTTCAATCAAAATTCCACAGGAGCAGATATTTTCTTAAACGAAACATATAAGTTCAAACAGATTTTTTTTTAGAAATAAGAGTTCCAGAACTTTTTCGTTCCCTGTAATAGGACAATGCATCTGTCCATACAAGGTGTTACCCTGGCTATAGTCGATACTATTGGGGGTGTATATACAGGCGAAAATAATACGAAAATGAAGAGTGACGAAGTTGCGGTAAAGGCTTCGTTCTCGAGAAGATTGACTTTGAATTCAGGGGCGTCCGGAGACTTTTATCCAGGAGGGGGCAACTTGGGGATGGTGGTAAAGAAAAATATACCCCTCTTGCTTTTTTAGCCCATTATATAGTGCCAATTTAATTAAAAATTTAAAATCGGAATTTAAAAATATTCCCCTTTTAGTATAAACTTAATAAAGATCAGTTTTGAAAAATAAGCGATTTTTTTCTCAAAAGCCAGGGGTGGAGCTACCACCCCTTTTGCACCTGTCCCCTGCGGACGCCCATGTCTGAATTTCAGGTAAATACGTGTGCACCGTAGACGCCCGAGGGGCAGGCGTATTTAGCTGAAATTCAAAGTCGATTTTCTCAAAAAACGAAGCTTTTACCGCAATTTCATCACTCTTGATTTTCATCTTATTTTCCCAGAGTATTGACTACAGGTAGAACAACAACACCCTGTATAAATATAGAACATTTTACCTGTAGCTTCGTTTCATTGTAATCTTTCCTGTGAAGCACCGTGGAAGACGAAGGTGCAGACGAAGGTCCGGTAGGCTTTTCGCTATCAGCTTTAGCACGCCTGGCAGCTTTGTCAGCTTCGATTTGGGCTCTTACCCTCTGCCACGCCTGTTTCTCTTCCTCTTTCTCGCGTTTCCTTTCCTCCATTAGCTTCTTCATTTCTAATTGTTCTAACCTACGATCGAGGTGTACGAATAAACACAATTGTAACAGAGTTGCATCGGACAACAGATAGCTTACTTTCTCCTAGCTTTAGCCATTTCTTTCCCCGACCGTATTCTATTCTTCTCCCTTTCGTAAGCATCCTGCTTCTCCTGCTCCTCCCGCTCTTTATTCTTTTGCTTCAGCTTCTCCGTTATTATTCGCAACTGCTCCTTCTTCTCCTCCTCCGTCAGAGGCTTCTTCTCCTCCGTGCTCTCGGAGAATTTGTCGTGCCCGGACTTTGTCGCGTGGAATTCGACCTCCAGATTAGTCTTAAACAGTTTCCCGCATCTGGAGACACGCGCGTCGACCGAAAGCTTTACAATTTGGAAACCCTACGATCGTTAATAGCGCGCCAGCTGAAATTCACGTACATGTCGCATTTGGTGGACCTGGCGGTGTCGGTAGTGGAGACTTGGTCGACGGCGTTAGCGGCGCTGTCGTTAGCCGGGGTCTGAGCAATCGACGTTGGGGCACTTTCGGCGATCGGTGGCTCAAGCGATGGTTCTGCGTCATCTGAATGAGCCAAGAGCCTAAAATGAAAATTAAGATTGGCGTCAGGCGACGAGAATGAAGCCACGGCCGTTCTCGTACCATTCCATTGCCGGAACAACACCTTTGTTTCCAGTGATCTCTAAGGCTTTCTCCCTGAAACAGTATGCACAATAAAATATTAAAGGTTAGACACGCTGCTCGGCGAATCGTCAGAGACCCTTACGCCTTAGACAAGCTGAAGCCCATATCGACTAGCATATTTATATCGGTGGACGACATTTTACGCTAATTCTTATAAACGTCTCGCGAATACTTCGCGCCTGCTGTACACTATTCAATAACCGAGCGGTCAAAAACTAAACGTCACGTCGAACCGACGCGCTACCTACACCGGTTTACACGCTCACGTTGCGCTACTTCGGCAACGATCGTCCTGCGACCTGCCTCGCTGCGGATTGTTTACGATTTTAAATTTCGAAACCAACAAACCTTTCGCGATCGGATGACAATTTTTTTCTTACCGAATTTGCGGAGTATAAAATACACACATAGGAGGAAATCACTTTTAAAATATAGAAATACTTGGTTAAGAGTAATCATGGTTTATTTTCACTCTAAATATTGTTTACAGTCAACAAAAACATTTAATCTGTCGTAATTACCAGCCATTCTTACGAGTCGTAAAGTACCATCGAGGATTTAATATAGAGTCGATTGGAACAGATCAATGTCGATATATTAATGGAAATGGAAACTTAAATATTACAACTTATATTTAAACACATTAGAAACTTATCTCAAGCAGCAATGCGATACGTAACTTCGTAACTCGAACGAGGATCGTCGTTTGATAGGGGAAAGGTAGATCGCGTCGCTAATTCAGATAACTTTGCAACGTATATGATTGGAATTGTGATAATAATTTCATAGATTCTAAATGTTATTTCGTTTTTATCAAGATCGAAGAAGTCGGGGTGTAGTTCTAAGGTACTGTTAAGTTAGAAAGGTTATTTTTAATATTCCTGGGACGCTTTGTCGCCTTTCCCTGATCCGCTGGTACCAGTCTTCTTCGGCAAGAGAACAGCCTGGATGTTAGGCAGCACGCCGCCCTGGGCGATGGTTACGCCCGAAAGCAATTTGTTTAACTCCTCGTCATTGCGGATAGCTAACTGTAAATGACGTGGGATTATCCTGGAAGAATAGAACGTACGTTTGGTTTGAACGAAAGTCGCCGCTTGGCTGCGTGTATACAAGTACAGTTAAATCGAAGGTGAGCTTCCATCGTTCCAGAGATTACAGTAAACAGACTTCTACTTGGATAGAATCTACGAAAGTTAGGTATCTACCGTTAAAGTTAACAAAAAATGGCATTTGACTATTTTTCCCGTGCTAAACAGAATTGTTTAATAGATCGAAGTTTAATGAATTATTCCTGTAATGCGAGGTTATTTCTTAATTATTAAGATTATTAAATGTATTTGCAATGATGGGAGGAAGGGGTGCGGGGAAAGCGAGAGAAAGAAAGGGACTGCTGTGCGAACCTTGTCTTCTTGTTGTCTCTCGCGGCGTTTCCGGCTAACTCGAGCACTTCAGCTGCCAAATACTCCATCACGGCGGCTAAATAGACCGGCGCTCCAGCTCCGACTCGTTCGGCATAATTCCCTTTTCTCAGAAGACGATGGATTCTTCCGACAGGGAATTGCAGCCCTGCCCTACTACTGCGGGTCTTCGCCTTTCCCTTGGTCTTTCCTGCAAAACCGTAAACGATCCCCGTGTTTTCCGATAGCTCGCAGTCTCGCATCTCGGCGAAGGAAATCCGATACTTACCACCCTTGCCGCGGCCTGACATCTTTTACGGAATTCTATCGAAACTTTCTTGCAACACGACCGACGAGCACGACTTTCTCCTGGGCACAGCTAGCAACGAATGAACCTCTACCCTCCTCAACGATGGTTATGCGTATGTACGTCAGATATTTTGGCGGCGACAGTTAGGTCAGCGCTCGTTTGCGCGGGAACGCTGCTTCTAGTTCGATAACTTGTGGCGCCGTACTCCTGACAGTAAAATCCCTAGCTACGCTCGCAGATTATTTCAAACAAATTAGCTCTGTTCTAAGTTTTAAGCTGCTAATTAACGATCAGAATTAAACTTTAGAAAATGAACATTTCCGATTTAGAATGTTCGAAAGTTCACTATCTTGAATTTCCTCTTGCAATATTTCATAACGAAATCGATTGTGGGTAAACCCTGCGAGAAAATAAATACGAAACGATATCCGGAAGCGAACGAGATTGGGTCCCGTTCAATGTAAGCAAGGGGTAAAAGAATTTGTCTCTTTATGAATTTATTTGTATTTCCAGAGCCTGGAATACTTAAGAAAGACACTATAATTTATTCTACAGCGATAACGATCGACCAATATTAATATTTCTTGGTTGCAAGAGCATTGTATTCGAGTAAATGCAATAGATATACAGTATTGGTAGCCAGAAACATTCGAGACGTGTCTCTTTAAGAGTCTTTAATCGTACATCAATAAAATGTTCATCAATATATAATAATAAACATATCTTCTTAATACTTGCATACATTGAAAGGGATGGATTAACGTATGGGATGATCGCTAGATGGATGTATAGTTATTTCCAATAATGACGCGCGCAGGCACGCTAATGCACCTATGAAAAATAAACAAATTCTTTGTTCACTCATTTGTATTATTTATTGACAAGGAATTGTCTTTTAATTATCATTTTTAATGAATATCTATATTGCATCATCAGAGATCACGATTGAAATATCAACTTTGTGAAAATTCGATGGTTTGTCGTGCTCTCTACGTTACTAGATGACAGCCACAGGGATTTGATGCTGCCCGCCATCTATTGGTAAGTTACCAAAAGTGGCGGCTCCCTAAATCACTCATTTTAGTAGTCTATTATTTTTAATTTTTCAACCAATTAAATAAATTGTTAAATTATCTTAAATGAAATTAAATTTTAAATTCACACCTACAAAATAATTGCTCACTAATGACAATACAAATCTATAGATTATCCCATAATTTTTCCCCATAATATATATGAATTAATTTCATTAAAAAAAATAGATTTTAATAAAATCGAATAGCATTTCGCCTGGCTAAGTGAACGTACACGTTACACTTCACACACCATACGCCATACATCACACTTCACACACTACACATTACATATCACACACCACACAATTACACTTCATACATCACACTCTCCATACATTACACTTCACGCTTCCCAATAGTCATACACTGTTCTTAACTTAGGAACTAAGTAGTCGTCTTAGGATATAGGCACAATGAGGTAAGTATTCAGGTAAGTTATTCAGCTTCCCGCGAAAACGCAACAAAGTTGCAAAGGACAAATTTTTTGCAACAATGTTGCAAATGAAATTGAGGTGTTCGAGAAATAAAATCCCGGTTTGCAACTTTGTGCGTTTTTCGCGGAAAGCGAAATTTCGGTTTGCAACTTTGTTGAGGCTCGCGAAAACGAAACAAAGTTGCAAAGGACAAATTTTTTGCAACATTGTTGCAAATGAAATTGAGGTGTTCGAGAGATAAAATCCTGGTTTGCAACTTTGTGCGTTTTTGCAGAAAGCGAAATTTCGGTTTGCAACTTTGTTGCGGCTCGCGAAAACGCAACAAAGTTGCAAAGGACAAATTTTTTGCAACAATGTTGCAAATGAAATTGAGGTGTTCGAGACATAAAATCCCGGTTTGCAACTTTGTGCGTTTTCGCGGGAAGCTAAACAAAGTTGCAAAGGCCAAAATTTTTTTCAACATTGTTGCAAATGAAATTAGGGTATTCAAGAAATAAAATCCCGGTTTGCAACTTTGTGCGTTTTTCGCGAGAAGAGGGTTTTTGCAATGATAATACAGTTCTATATAGTATTTTTGTCTTTATTTTCTTTAAAGCATGTTCAAAAAATTACAAAAAAGTGATACAATCATGTACAAATGATTATTGATGTAAGTGTATAAATAATATATATATTTTCACTCTTAGTCTATAACTTCACTTTATATATATATATATAAAATCACTATCTTCTTATGTTCATTGTTGAGGTTAACAGCGTTCCATCATTTGTCCCACTTCAAGTTGCTGTCCACGGAGAAATATTCCCAAGTTTTATCTATAACACGAAGAAAAATATTTTTAATAACCTGACTTGTGTATTATAGAAAATACGATAGGTGTTACAACATAATTTCATGTAAAACGAATAAAGAATTAAATTATCTTTACAATTTAATCTTTACTTCATGTATTTAGAATTCTACTCTGAATTGATAACGTTGCGTTAGTTATGTAGTTAGCAGTACATTCTGCTAAGTAGTTTCTAAGTTAAAGCTCCAACACATTCTGTTCCATCTCCCTTCCGAAAAGTTATCCCCTCATTGTGGTATATATCAGTTTCTTTGTTGTGCAATCGATTGTGCATCGTTTGTTCATTAGTTTATATTATTTCTTCATCGATTGACGATTTATAATAAATTAAACAAATGTGACTGAAATTTTTCTTTTTACCCAACCCCTCGTTTATATTTTTTTTTTTCATTATATTGACGAATAATTTCGTATAGAATCGATAGTTCATCGCTTGTACATCTTTGTTCACTCATTTTCATTACATGTTCACAAGCAATTGTCTTTTAATTAACATTTTTAATGAATTCGAGTCAATACTAGAACCATAGACATATATAGACGGAGCAGAAGCTGGGACTAAGGACAGGGGAAAGGTAAGCTTGGAGGGGAAAAGGCAGAGATTCAGATACAGCCTGTCATACAAGCACGTCGGTTAGCTTCGGAACAGTGGTGAGATCTGGGGCGGGTTTTCTCGCGCATGCGCGGCGTTTGCAGAACCGTATCTATGTTGGGGCGCAATAATAGATGTAGTGTTATTGGCGAGAAAGCAGCAGGGTGATCAAGGTACCCCATTTTATCGAAACTTCTACTATACTGATGCTAAAATCGCCCCAGATTCTCATCACTGCTTCGGAAGCATTCGGCATGCATAACCACTGCTACCCGATTTGCCTGTTTGACAGTCCCCTTACCGCGAACCTTGCAGCCCCCCTCAGCACACGCTCCGTCTATATATGTCTATGACTAGGGGCCGGTATTCATAGTCACTACTTATTCTTAAGCAAATGCTTAAGCATTCGGTATCCTTTACTAGCTACTAGGTTAGTAGAGAATGTCGCATGCTTAAGCATTTGTTTAAGAATAAGTAACGACTATCAATACCAGCCTAGAACCCGCAAAATGGCGCATGCGCGTGAATAAGCACAGGATCTACCTCGTGACGTCATAAATTAACTCCAAAGCATCTATTCCATTGGTCGCTGCCTGCTGCTCGCTGGCCGCTGCCTTTTGAATGAAATACTTCGGTAGAAATACACACGATTAATAATCGCTCTACTAACACTACAAAACAAACAGAAAAGATTAAAATATTAAAACCACAGACGAGCTCTTACGCATTCCGTGATACGCATGTTAATGTATAGATGTCACTGGCTGTCACTTCCTGCCTGCAGCACGAACCACAGATGCGCCAATGTGCACCAACGTGGGCTTGACAAGAAACACCGGCGAAGTTTATTCGAGTTTATTCTTCCAGTTTTACTAAACATTAGTCCAGGAAGGGGACATAAATTCGCACCGTAACAATGACTGCATTCGACGGTAAATGCTCCTTTATTCAACGTATTTTTCATCAGAAATACATTATTCTGGATGATACTCTTGGTAAGGTTGTAATAATACTTTGTCGTAGAAATGGGTGTCTTACCAGAGATCGCAAAGGCGGTCGATGAAATGGAATGGACGTAAGTGTCGCGGAATGATGTCAGGCGAAGCTGCAGTCTGTCGCCAAAGGGGAACTTACACGCACATTTAAATTCCAGATTGCCAACTGATGTCCAAGCCGAAGCCATTCCATTAATTTTGGGGGGTGGAGATGTATTGATGGCTGCAGAAACTGGTAGCGGGAAAACCGGAGCCTTTTGTTTACCGGTTTTGCAGATCGTGTGGGAAACATTACAGGATATAGGAGCTGGCAAAGCAAGTAGCTCCGCAGCACAGCATCAGCACTGTTTGTATTTTCTCAGCTTAAGAATAATTTATTTCCTTATGGAGAATACGATCGCTATTACTATTTGCAGCTACGCACTGGTCGTTAAGTTTATTCGATAGAGGCTCAGCTTTAGCTGTAACTCCCGACGGCTTGAGGTGTCAAAGCCGTGAGCCGAAAGAGTGGCACGGTTGTCGAGCGAATAAAGGAGTCCAAGGGAACGAGAAATTCTTCTTCGAAGCAATAGTAACCGACGAAGGATTGTGCCGCGTAGGCTGGTCCACGAATCAAGTAACTATCTTACTCTTTTTCCCCCTCCTCGTAAGCGATACCCTGGATAAATTATAATCAATGTTCGATTTATGGAATAGGCATCGTTGGATTTAGGAACGGATAAATTTGGTTTCGGTTTCGGCGGGACTGGCAAGAAATCCAATGCGAAACAGTTCGATAGTTACGGCGAATCTTTCGGGATGCACGATGTGATTGGATGCTACTTGAATTTATCCAAGGGTGAGATTAGCTTCTCGAAGAATGGCGCGACTTTGGGAGTAGCGTTTACTTTGAACGCGCAGCAAAAGTCGCAAACCTATTACCCAGCTGTTGTGTTAAAGAACGCGGAAATGTCCTTTAATTTCGGAGCGCAGCCCTTTAAGCATCCACCTTCGAATGATTACATAGCTGTTGCTTCGGCTTCGAAAGAATGTATAAAGGAAAATCCCATAAACAGCAGTCAGTCTCAGAGCAAAGAAGACAGTAAACCAAAGTCCAACGCACCTCAAGCGATAATCATAGAACCGTCTCGAGAACTCGCCGAACAAACCTATAATCAAATTCAGAAAGTACGTCGTTAATTCTAGTACAATCGATACTAAAGTATTCCATATCTTTTTAAAAATATGCTTCAAATATTCTTACTTAGTTCAAAAAGCATTTGAAAGATCCCGTCATCAAAGAGTTGTTGGTAATCGGCGGAGTCAGCGTGAAGGATCAAATCTCTACATTGAACTCTGGTGTGGATATTGTGGTTGGAACGCCAGGGCGTTTAGAAGACCTAATACAAGGCGGATATCTGTTATTAACGCATTGCAGGTAACTTGCAACTCGCCGCGTACTCAACCCGGTGTAACGATTACTCTTATCGCGCGACAATTTCAGATTCTTCATCCTAGACGAAGCTGATGGTCTGTTGAAGCAAGGGTACACGGAGTTAATCGATCGTTTACATAGACAGATACCTAAAATTACATCAGATGGAAAGAGATTGCAGATGATAGTGTGTTCGGCCACGTTACATGCGTTCGAGGTCAAGAAAATGGCTGTACGTATTCATAACTAGCTTTACTACTCGGTTTCGTCGGAAATTTAGTCTGATTTTATGAAAAAAATTTATTTAGTTATTTATTTTTATCAAAAATGTTACATTCATCTGGATTAGCTAGGCATAATAAGCTGGGACACATTTCGTGACCCCAGAATTTACCGTTCGAAAGTTTTTAGCCGACAGACAAACACATAAACACTTTCTGATTTATATATTAAGACTAGCAAAATACGCCTGCGCTTCGCTTCGGGCCTAAGAGATATTAAGGACTCCATGAAAACACATTTCACCCTTTTCACCACCCTCCTTGAGAGTTGATTAGGGCAAAATTATGAAATTAGTATTTTAGCTTTTTATGTGGGTAATCTTGGTGAGTAAGAACCTAGTTGATATCTAATCGGGTCTAAGAGATATCAGGGAATAGGGAGTCCGAGGAAATACGTTTTACCCCTTTTCACCCCCTTTGCCTACGGATCGAGCCCTCGGCCACTTATTCCCGTCGCGGTACTATTTCGCAAGCGAGAAGCGGTCGCGTCGCGAACTACTATTATTTAAAAATCATTATTTAAAAAAAAATGAAAAACGTTAGAACCTTTCTCTCGCCAAGACGAACAAAGCGATGTATCACACTTGTGGCTACAGTTCATATTTACTGAGAAACCGCATTTCAAAGCATGCAACTTCAATTTTATATAATAGTATAAATTGCAAGCTGCAGTTCTAACGTTTTACAGAAGAATTATATAAACTATCTTTACGCAGGAGCGATTGATGCATTTCCCAACCTGGGTAGATTTGAAGGGCGAAGATGCAGTGCCCGAAACCGTGCATCACGTTGTTGTAATGGTAGATCCACAGAAAGACACGTCTTGGCACAATTTAAGGAGACACATAGAAACTGATGCTGTACACAGCAGGGATAACGTGAGGCCTGGAAGCAACAGTCCAGGTACGTTATAAGCTAGACAACGTATCTTCAATATCCGTTCTGTTTAATTATATAGCTGACCTACTTTTTAGAGACACTGTCGGAGGCCGTGAAAATACTGAAGGGTGAATATTGTATTCAAGCCCTGAAAGAGCACAACATGGACAGAGCCCTTATCTTCTGCAGAACCAAGTTGGACTGCGACAATTTGGAGCGGTATTTGAAGCAGGCTGGAAATCAGTTCTCGTGCGTGTGCTTGCACGGCGATCGGAAACCTCCGGAGCGTAAAGCCAACCTGGAGAAGTTCAAGCGACAGGAAGTGAAGTACTTGATCTGCACCGACGTTGCAGCTAGAGGATTAGATATCACTGGGTTACCTTTCAGTACGCACTATTTCGATCTAAGAATGAACCTCAGTAACATAAAAAATAAGCGAAAATATTTTAAAATTGGAGGAATGAATTTTTCCGCAATAATTAAAACCCCCCGCAAAATTGTAGAAAAATTGATTCGGTAGTTTTTCAATTATTTAACTTTTAATTTAACATGTATTCTTACGGGAAAAC
Source organism: Andrena hattorfiana (assembly GCA_944738655.2). Classification (NCBI taxonomy): domain Eukaryota; kingdom Metazoa; phylum Arthropoda; class Insecta; order Hymenoptera; family Andrenidae; genus Andrena; species Andrena hattorfiana. The sequence goes on from OX122894.2 coordinate 3,638,555, forward strand.
GCAATATTGAGAAATATAACTAAAAAATTAAGAGTGAAATAATAGGCCAAAGTTTTTCAAATCTTGTGTACAGAAATATCAAGCAGCGATCTAAATTGTCACAAGAATTCCGGACAATTGATTAATATCTTATCTATATTATATTAATATCTTGGAAATTTATTAACTTTTGGCTAAGATTGTCACTGAAATTCATCCTTAACAAACGTACGCGTGATCTTCTGATACAATTAATTCTACGACTTCTTCTCCAGTGATCAATATAACTCTGCCCGACGAGAAATCCAACTACGTGCACCGCATAGGCAGAGTCGGCAGAGCCGAGAGAATGGGCCTGGCTATTTCTCTGGTCAGCAAAGTCCCCGAGAAAGTATGGTACCACGGCGAGTGGTGTCCCTCTCGAGGGAAAAAGTGTCAGAACACTAATCTCACTGACCAGGCTGGTTGTTGCGTGTGGTACAACGAGCCGAACGTAAGTGTCTTAATGTAATATCCATAACTCGTTCATTTCTCTCTGCCGATCGATCGTCAATTCGTTTTTATGCTCTTACAGTATTTAGCCGAGATCGAAGATCATCTAAACGTCACGATCCAGCAAGTCGACGCAAGTACGAAAGTGCCTCTGAACGACTTCGATGGAAAGGTGACGTACGGGCAAAAGAGATCGAACATGGGTACGGATTTTCATGGAATTTCCGTGATACAGCGGAGCAGTGCTCTCATACTTGTCTACTTTCAGGCTCGAACTATCAAAATCACGTGCAGCAAATGGCGCCTTACGTGAAACAGTTGTCCTCGTTGGAATCGAAAACGCAACTTCTGTACTTGAAACGGCACATGACTACCGCGGCGAATTAGAATGCTTCTATCCAATCTGCCCGGAGACGTTCCGCGAATTAATCACTCGTGTTCTCAGATATCGTATTCCAGCGTGTTGGTCTAGGATCTGTTATAATCTCTCGATATTTATAAACATAGTGTACTTTCAGATATAATGTATAAATTTGTTACAAAGGATATAAAATCTTGATACACGGAAACTTGGCGTCCAATTATTCATAGAGACCGCTCGATATGAATTCGACCGGGTAACGGAAATTTGCCTGACGGTTCTCTCGTGGAAAGAAAATATTCGTGGCCTGTGTGAACGGCATCTGTGTGTGTATATAAGACATACGGCAAGTGTTTATTGTATCGCTATAATCTTCATAATTGTACCATCGCTATTCCAATTACACGAACGTATGATACAGCGGCCTTGCAGCGTTTGCTTTTGTAATTCTCACAATACCCTTCATCTCCCTCTTCGCGTGTGTGCATGTGCGCGCACGCGCAAGTGTCGCGATCTGAATTTTCGTACGGTGTGCATATGTATATACATACAATATATATCATATACACTTAGAATTTACTAAATGACTTCTGTTTAATTACACATAATAATTTATACACATCTTTCAAAATGAAATCGTAAACGGCTAGAGTTACACAGTATACAAATCATACCGTTTCTTCTCCGCAATTTCGGATATATTAGTGTACGTATCTCGCTTTTTGTTTTTCCGAATAGTATGTACTGTCCTCTTCGCGTCCCAATGGTATCTTCTTCGCGCGGTGTTGGCGCACAGCGGGGGTCGAGCTTTTATTACGCTCGCTAATTTAATCGCTCCGATCAGCATAGACTCGCGATACCATTTCCCATCTCCCCCCCCCCCCCCCGCTTCCCTCCCCGATATTCAGACAGTCATCACAGAATGAGAATGAAACATTTCTCCTTTCCTTCCACTTGTAATCTAAAAACATTTACAGTCGCACGTGCCATTCTCTCTGCTCATCGACGCACGCTCGGCTAAACACACGCACACTCGCGACCGCATTAACTCGATGAATTATAATTTATATATAATATATATAACATATATATAATATATATATTCATTCATGTATTTATATGTATATATCAGTTTTATCATGTACACTACATGCCCGCCCCAAGATCCTCGCTTAAATAGCTTCGACAACTAAACGACTCGGGCCCGATCAATACCCGTTCGCGGTATTTCGCACGGTGGCCGTGTCATTACGTTTGATTGCATCGTACGCAGCATGTCGGCTTGCATTTTTATTGTGCAGTCTCGTCACGAATGTTCATTAGCCTAGATCTTCTTCGGGAAAGAAATTAAGAGAATGTCACTCGCCGAGGGACCGCGGGGCGGGCAAGATTAATTTCAATTTCCTAGCGATTTTTTTTCCCGAGTTATTAATCATTTACATCGCGCGTATTCGCAGTCCTCCCTTCAACGCGCTCTCATCCATTCGCTCGCACGATCGGCAGAGATCGAACGCGGTCGCCGTTCGATCCCCGCCGCGCTCTCGGCCGTCGGCCAAACATATTTCCTATGAGACACGCAATAACGAATTCATTTAAGAGTGATTAGATTGAAAACGGGTCTTCCGGGCGAGGGACGTATATAATTAACGATCCAGTAACTTTCTCCCTCTTAGCACTCCGACCCCCTCTCCGCTATCACGCGAATAGAGCGTCGTCCCTTCTGTTCCTAGGATCAATCCTGAATCCCATCCTCCTGAATTCGCTTCGGATCGCAGCGAACAGGATCTGAAGACTAGAAAAAAATGCTAAATCTCGGGCAGCATCGACGATCGGATATCGCGCGCGGACGTTTCTATAGAAATTGCTTCGACAGGATACGCGGCTACTTCTTTTCCTTCCAATCGCCGAACGAGTAGGACAGTTTTGACGCGCTCGAGGCACAAGTAGCTCCGTTCTGCTAACCTCTCGCCTTTCGTCGAAATGTACGAAGCGACCTTACGTTGGATCGAGCACGAACGGAAGATCGCGACACGTGGCGCCTCGATCGACGCAACGTGAGATCGCTTCCGGCACCGCTAAGAACTAACGAAACGGTGCAGAGAAGCGTAGAAAGGCACGATCCGCGATTGGGAAACGTTCAGAACCACCGTTGCAGACAGAAGACATAATGGAACATTTTTATTGCCTTTTCCAAAGGCATACGAAAGACTGTCGAGTTAAAGGGAACTTCGCCGAGCCTTGAAGGCAGTGGCGCAGCCAGACGGGGTCCAAGCGGCTTTGTAGAAAAGAAAACTGGATTTGATTCTTTAAATAAATTTTTATAATCACCTAATGAATTTCATTGAATTAAAAATATTTTCACCCGTTCAACTCGGCTCCCCCCAAGATCGAATCCTGACTACGCCACTGCTCGAAGGCTTTCTTTTTCCTTCGCGTCTCGCGATACCTTCGGCGCCCAATAAGACGTGACGTCATCGATTCGCACGCCGCGCGACGGCCGGCCGAATTGTAGGGAAATAATTATAATTCAGGGTTTAAAGGAATTACGACGAGTCGACTCGGGTCTTCGACTTACCGAGAGAACAGGGATGGGCGCCTCGCGTGGAAAGTGCATCGGTCAACGTCGAGGACGATTATCCGGCCTCTGTGCACAGACGCGGCAGTTCCTCTTTCCAGGAACTTCCGTTTCCGGCTGAACAAAGAAACTAGCGCGAGACCACGATCCAGGGCTCCGAAGTTTTCTGAAAGCGGAGATCTTTGTTTCAGCATGAACGACTACGTTTACGAAAGACGAACACTTCTATTATTTCTCTGAGGGGACGACCCACAGTCGAGATACAATGTTACAATGGTCTCACGTTGGCTTCGCATCCGCGCTGATCGTGGTCATTCAAATAAATACGTCACAGGTCTAAATCGCATAGACGAATCTAATCTCTCCCGACGCGTAGCTTCCTTCTTCTTCTTCATCCTCCCCTCTTCCCACTCTTTTAACAACGATTTGCAGCAGTAATCGCTAATCACAATGACAATGATAATATTAATAATAACGACGATAATGACGCGATGAGATTGATGAGCACGATGACGAGATGACGATGACAATTAATAATATAACTACATTATCCGCATCAATAAAATCTGACTGTGTAAAGACAATTTTTTTTTCTTTTATCGAATAACAGTTGTAACGATAAGACGATCACAATAAATGACTCTGTACTCCTTAACATAAACGCGAACATTTTAGCGCGAAACGCGTATCATTATCTACGAGCAGACGCTTCCTGGCTTCGTCAGGAAGCCGCGTAACGGATCGATATCCGCGCAGCTCCGAATCCGTTCTCCGATCTTGTACCTAAAACGATCGCTCCGCGATTGTCCATTCGTTCGCGAGTCGATCGAAAATCTTCCGCATCCACGGATTCGATTAATCGCGCCTCGCGTTCTCCGTCGCGCAGATTCCAGCCAAGCCCAGCCGGCTACTTTCACTCTCGCTTCTTTCTCTCGTTTAAGGCAATGCTCTCAGCAACGCGGCCCGCGAGGGGAGACCATCCCCTCGCGCACTGCGATGCTGCACCGCGTCTTCCTGCAGAAGATTACACAGATCGCGACCGGGCCGGCTGGAATCCGTCGCGGCGTCCGGCAGAACGTTACGCCCTTTCTCTTTCTTCCTTACAATTCTCACGACGCGTCTGAACGATCGACGGCAGCTCTCGAAGATTTAAATGCAAAATTTCCTACCGCGCCGCCTCGCTCTCGAGCGGCACACGCCGAGAGAACGACGGACGCGCCTCGATCGTGTCGCGTTCGCACGATCAATTCGACTCGCGAGACGCACAAAATTTCGAGTGAGCTTCGTCAAAGTATCGATACGTCATTGCTTTGTGTTCGCACGAACCTGCCGTTACTGTATTTACAAATAATAGTAATCATAATAATAGTAATATAATAATAATAATTACTTGCACCGCTTATCCTTACATGTACATATTCACATGCCCGGTACATTGTACGTACGGTAAAAGAAAAGAGAAAACTTGTGCGATCGGCGTATGTATACAATATATATATCTGTATATATATATATATATATATATATACGTATATGTATATATCGGTATAATCGTGGCCACGTAAAATTGTTTCGTTTAATTCGGTATCCTCCGCTTGTCCCGCTTGCGTACGCGCACACAACAACTCGATTAATAATTACACTTACGAATTTCCTTTACATTCAACAAGTAATAGATAGCAAGTACCGTTCCACATTATTCTCGTTATCGTACGTCAGCGTTAAAACGCGTATCCGTTTGCGTATGCGTGGATGGGGGTGTACGTGTGTGTTATTGCATCACAGCCCGGTGAAAAACGGACAATCGATTACGCGACTCTGACAGTTCATTCGCTTTCCCTTCCCTGCTTCGCGGGCGATCAGGCCCGCGAAGCGTTTCTCGCCCAAGCTTCCTTCGGCCGCCCGGCGCCGCTGGATAGAGCGCTCGAAATTAGGAACGAGCGCCTATTCGTGCCTGTTCAGAAGAGAGAGAATAAACGAAGAGAAACATAAAGGGAGAGAAAAGAAAACGGTACGGGAAATACTCGCGACAATACTAATTACACGATTATTACTCGTTCACACGTGCTGGCATACACGGCAATGATGGCTCGCGCCTGTTTGTGCTGGGTGAACATTAAGTGTTTCACGGAAGTTTCGTCGACAGCTTCGAATTACACGCGCTCAAGAAGACACGCTCTCGCGCTACCTTTCTCTCCCTCGCATCCATTGGTCTCCTTCTCTCCCTCACAACTTTCACGCATGTCGTCAGTTTTACAAGTAAAAATAACACCTCGTAAAGTTATAAATACCGTTTTACAAACTATGGCTTGTCAGTTATGTAATTAGTACGATAGGGTATACATATATATATGTACGCACACGGGCCCATACACTGATATTACACGAGAGAGAGAGTTACATTTACGAGGGTGTGGCGGGCTCGTGTTTAGCATGGTAATGGAGCAACCGTTATGCAATGTCCGGAATTTCTATCCTCATCGTTTCAACGGCCAGAGTATGCACTGATCTGCACGATCGGATGGAGCATCGTTCGGGTGAACTCAAAGGCGAACAATTATTACCCAACGTTGCCGGATGATTGTTTCGCGAGGGACACGATAAAGAAGGCGGCGACCGGTTGATGCGCATAAGATACCTTCAAAGAAGCGTTACGAGACGAATACGAGGGGGGCGGTGTAAAGTAAGTTTGAGTGACGCGCCTGTCGTTAATTTTTCACCTTTCTTTTCTTTTTTTTCTATCCGAAGAAATGTTCGCGAGAGATGGAGCGAGTGAACGCGATCAGATTTATTGCAAGATGCCTAGAGAAGTGTGGTAACAAGGATAGTAACACCGGATGCTCCCAATAGCAATACAGTCGCGTTACATAAACCTTCGCGGAACGTGGCTTAATTCGTATCCTTACTTTACACGGTTTAATTTGACGTTAAACTCTCGTTACCTATATAAAAGTAGACGTACGTTACACAGATCAGTTTAATCCGCGGTTAATCCAGCGACACGAGAGTGCATGTACGTGGATGAACGCGCTGCGAGGAAGAAGATCGTGTTGTGTTAGAGATCAATTTTTTTTTTCATTCTTTTTCATCGTTTTTTTCCCCCCCGTTAACACGTATTGATTCATTAATTTACGTATGTAAAGTAGCGTGTACACGCACACGCACGCGCGCACAGATTCCTGTAGTTTCTTTTCCTTTTCTCTTTCTTTTCTTTAAAGCAGTTCGCACACGCGTACAAGCACTTTGTCCTCTGGATACGGTGTACCGAATGACAAACAGAAATAATACGTAGTAGTTAAGATACAAGGGAAATGATTAGGAAATTTACCATATACAGGGTGTCCAAATGGGGCGTCGTCGCAAAGGAATCGAATCGTAAAGACACGCGAGAACAAGAAATTCGCACATCGCACTTTGGTTCAGGACGATTATCCTAACAAGTTTCCCGATGACAGATAACTGATTTACTGGATGCTCGGACCGAATAAGTTTGTACACGTTATGTCGCCTGTATATATGTATGTATATATCTCCTCCCCCCGAGGACATGAAAGCATCGTTTCGTGAACGAGACGCGGGGACTTTACGTTACGATGTCGAATAATAAATGTAAGCAACGTATTATACCTCTGGTACGCTTAACAACGTTACATTGACGTACTTTGATTGTAAAGTTCTTTTGCTTCGGAGCCTAAACACCGCTAGTCAAAAAAGTGTACGTGTAAAAACGAATTTCTCAACGTGGCACATCTCCGTTGCACAGTATCAGGATTTCACGTGTAGACGCCTAGCTACGAGAACGACAACGCGTGCCTAAGTACACGGACAATTAAAGTATTTTTCCCGGATGGAAAAAACCGAAATTCAAAGAACCAGTAAAAACGATATCAAGTGAGAGGAATCTCGATCCATAGGAAACGCACATAAAAACATGAATCCGTGGACGGTCACCCTGTACATATTCGATACATAGTTATTATAATTAAAACGCTCTTCGAAATACTGTAAAATCTCACAAAATACTCTTCTTGTAAAAAGGTGCGGCTGAGACTTCTACGGGTCGGGCCATACGTGATTAAAAACGTCGAGATTCGGAAGTCGGGGGGAAATAATAATTCGCGAAAACGGACACGGAGATCGTAATTAAATTGTAAAAGGGGGCATGGGCGGCGGGGTGGGTCAGGGTTTGCCGGGGAGAAATGTAGAGATTCGAAAAGACGAGTAAAGAAACGTTCAACGATAAAGGGACGTTATCGGGGAAATCGCCTAAGTTTTAGGAAACGTTCTTAACGCTAGATCCGAACGATATAATTATTAACGCGACGAGTGTGCCGGAAGAGACAGCTGTTGCAACGCGAAACTCGCCGGCGCGTTACCTCCTCGCAACGCCGCGGGGCAAAACAAACGTTCGTCAGGACTATTCGCTCGCTCTCTTATCAACGAATTGATGCGTAATAAGAATAAAAATTAACGAGGTAATCGGTAAAATTGCACGTGTTTCTATCAACGAACATCATTCCCCTCCTCCCAGCCGAGGGGGCGTTCAAGCACACTCTCTCGTCCCAAGAACGTAAAAAAAGGGTAGTGTCGAATGATCGAGATGCCCGAAGATTATATTCCGATCGAGAACGATTTTCTTTTTCTTTTTTTTTCTGTTACAGAGTATAGAACGCGCAAGGGCATAAAATTTTTCTTGTACACACCAATGACAATAGTAAGCGATTCTGTGCAAAAAGAGATACTTATTTCTCCGTCGCGAGACAGAATATCCGGTGACCGTCGACCACCGCCTCCGCGCGGGATCGTCGGCGTTCGCTTGTTCTCGCCGCGGATGGAGAAGACGATCGGCGCGGCGGGTGGTCGCCGATACATATCTCACGCGTGGGTCTCCTCGCACGCGCGGGATCCTTCGGCGCGTCGCGTTTACCTCTGAATATCCCGATCGATTTCAGAGACGCGAGGAAGAGTTCCACGCGCTCCGTCGCCGTGCGCCCGCGATCCGTCTTTCAGATCGCCCGCGGTGCGACACGCTCGGCCCGCGTCGGCCCGAGCTGGAGCGCTATCGTGATTCTTATACGAACGGATGACAGGACACTTTGGCAGGAACGAAGTCACAAGAGCTCGTACTGGCGCAAGTGCATCCGTTGAATGATGTCCCGGCAATCGTTGAACACTCTCTTGATGTTCTCCGTGTCGACGGCGCATGTGAAGTGCGGATAACAATAGTGCTTGCCGTCGCCGCTCGCTGTACTTATACGCTGAAAACATTCCACATTGAAATCCTCCGCGGCTCGAGCGCGAGGGGAAATTTCGTAGGCAAGACTCCACGGTGGGTGTCGCGGACGGAAGAAACGTAGCGAGACACACGAGTGGCGCAGAGAGTGGGCTCTGGCTAGTGTTCCTGATTACTCGATATTCTTTCTTTCTCGAGAAATCAGAAATCAGATCGTACTTCTTGAGAATTCTCGGGAAATTCAAGAAAATATTACAAAATTTATATTTTTGGAATAATGTTGATAATATTTATCGAAAATACAAGAAAACTTTAACTAATTGTTCGTTCCTGTCCAATTTGCACAGAACTTGTATAAACGAAAAAACAGATATTAAATGTAAATGATTTTTATTTAATACAAAACTTGTGCAAAGCGAAATATTATTTTTTTGTTTTAAAATAGTTTCTTAATCTATTTCTTTTCTTTGTTTTTGTGATAAAATCTGTAGCTGTAGAAAAGTTTCTTTTCATTTTTTCATTTCTTTCTTTCAGTGGACTGAAAAATATGAAATTCCTTTGTTAAAGTCCGGAATTTATATTTTTCTTGGTTAATACTAAATTCTTAGAAGCTCTCTGCGATTGCTAATTCTAATCGTTTTCTTAATGGTAATTCTTGATTTTGAGTATCCGATAGTTTTTCAGTATTTTCAGGAGAATCATGGTTACTGTTGTATTTTCCGAAAAGTCTAGCTACTTAGAATTTGTTTTGCCGTTTTATACACATGTATATTGGATATTAAATGAAGAACCGCTTTTGAATCTTTTTGAAGATATTCTGGATTACCTATGCAAAATTTTTATAAAGGTTGCAATAATGTTGTCTCTCCGTTTCGATATGTTTTCTTTCCTAGCCACAAGAAACTCATTACTCAATTCAGTATGCATACAATTTTTCTAAATTGTTCAATCAGAATTTAAGACCACCTTCACCAGCCAGAAATGTCGAATCTTCTCTACTGAGACTTTCGATTGCATTTCATATAGGTTCCAATGTTACTAATAAGATTTATTATAAATTGCAGATGTGTTTATACGTTGCGCGATTTCCTAGACTTAAGTTCCCCGAGAAATAAGAAATAAGCAATTACAAAATTTCTCGAGAAATCCCCGAGAAAGAATTCGCGAGAAGGTCCGCCAACTCTGGCCCGCTACGCGCCTTCGGCCCGCCACGCGGCGGAGATGTTCACTTACGAGAAACTCGTCCCTAATGAAGTACTTGGCCCTTATAACGTCAGGAGGTTCCGAGGGATCCGCGACAACGCCAGGCTCAACCGGTGTCTGGTATCTCGCGAACTCTGGAAAATAGTCCTCTAATTTGTGCTTCCCTGCCTTTATCTTTTCCGCCAATAGATCCTGTTTGTTTAAAAATAAGATTACGGAAATTGTGCGGAGCCACCTAAAAGGAAACCAGTCATGTATGCCAATCGGTTCGTTTCGTCGCGGACAGGAGAGAAGAACCACCGGAATAGAGACAACGTGCCGGATCGTACCGATTGTTCCAAATGCTTTTGAAGAGATCGAGGCTCTCTCGGAGCCGGAGCTTCGTCGGGTCCTCCCTGAGTACCATGTTGTAACTACTACATGCCGTTACGAATATGATCGCCGTTACATCGTTAAAGCACTGTATCCATTTTCTCCTCTCGTCCCGTTGACCGCCGACGTCGAACATGCTGCAAAAGTGAACCGACAAATTTGCCTTGCGACGCTGCCCCCGTTGCCCGCGACAGTCGAGCTGCCCGTCGGAATCGATGGTCGCTGCGCGTTTTACGCAACGCCCGCCGGCCGCGGTGGACCGTTCGGATTGCCGGCGGAATGATAGAATCGATCCGCGATTTATTCGCAGCCGGATGAAAATTCCACGACGGGGCTTGACGAGATCGGTGGCGGGGAGGGAGTTGTCTCGGGTGGGACCGATAAATAAACGTCCCAAGACAACGCGGGGGGACCCGGCTATCCCGTGGCGCGGACGCAAAACGAGGGGAAATATATAAAAGCTGCGGAGGCGTTAACGCGGCTAACGGATTTCGCTGGGCGTATTATAATAACGTAAGTCGGCTTGTTTCTGTAATACACACGCCGGGACGGGACGCGCGTCGCCGGCTTTGCGTTATATTTACCGTCGGCCGATGTTACTGTAATACGTCGGCTATATATAGTTAGGCGACACTGGAGCAAAAGCGAGAGAGAGGAGGCTATCGGGCACGGGGACTTACTGAAAGTTTACTTTGTCGACTTGAAACCGCGTCTCGAAGATGCCGGACGTGAGGACTCGACACCTGAGGATGTCCTGCAACAGAACGGAAAATTACTCGTTTTAGGGACGATCGACGATGCGTGTTCTGGGTCCGCGAGGAACGCAGATGAGGCGTAAAATTTTTACCTGTTCCGTGGGGGTGTAATCCGGTTGCTTAACAATGGCTACCTTATCTAGAAAACTGAAACAGACAAGACGGAGGAAATAATTACGCTCCGCTTTATACGTCAAGGCCTCGACGGGTGCGAGGGAAAGGGGCATGAATTTTCATAAGGCGCGCCGACGGTTTGTGCGAACCAGACATTTTTCCCACATTAGGCAACACCATGGCGCGCTGCGCGTTCGTCGAGCCGAGTTAATTTCGATCGATGCACCTTGGCCCGCGGCAAGGATCATCGGTCGGACGTATCGCTGTCGCGAGCTCCATATTTCGAGGCTCCAGAGGCGCGACGGGCCCCGGTTTATTTGCCCCCATCGATTCGAAAAATCAACACAGCCGCGATTCGTCGAGGCGCTGTTAAACGTTATAACGAGCGCACCCATAATTTGAGCAAACACGAGGCTGTTGTAGCATCAGGGTGGTATCGCAGCGGACAGAGGGATCTCCCTTCTTCTCGAATTCTCGGTCCAGGAGGAGAGCCGCGGGACCCGAAGACGTCGTAACCGCGCCGTCGAAAGCGGCGCGATAACACGCGCGATGGAGAGCGGAAGTGGCTGCTAGCAAAGGGTGGGCCGGCGAGGGCGACGAAGGGATGACAAGTCTCTCTCTCTCTCTCTCTCTCTCCTCCCTCCCCGCGTTGCCCTCCCTCGACCCCAGCTCCACCGCCCTCGGCTCCTTTCTCTCGCTCCCTCAAAAGACCCTCCCCGGCCGGTGTCTAGGGTGCATAGAGCGCACGAAGAGGGAAAATCGATCCTCGCCGGTGTCCTATCCTAACCCCAACTCTCGCCCTCTCGGCCTCGCCGGGTATGCCTCTCTGACACCCAGTTTCCAATCCGGGTCATGGGTCACTGCCACCGCTCGCCTCGCCATCAATCGTACGTGCAGACGTTAGCTGCACGGGTACCCGTGCATGTAGATCGGGGCACAGGTGCGCGCGTGTAGGTGCGAGGGTCTGCAGGGGTGGGTCTCTCTCTCCTACTCGCTTTGACACCGTCCTGCAACCTTCCACAGTCGGTTGACGGCGATAATATATTTACCGACGGGCACAAGGATTGTTCGGGCCGGATATTAAACGGGCAGAAAGCTGGCGACAGTTTTTCTTTTTTTTTTTTCTTCACCGGGGAATATTCGCCGATCTTCTCTGCGAGTAGGCGCGATCACGTTAGTCAGTCTCTGGATGCATAGGATTCCTCCCGGAGTTTCCGATGCCTCTTCTATTTCAGAGCGCAATGGAAAGATCGCAGCGTGGAAAGATCGACGCTCTAACAGCGTACGTGCTCGATAGATCGTTAGCAGTTTAGGCTACCTACGCTGTACGCGACCGTTGGAGGGTTTTCTCGCCACTATAAGCGACCAGCTTTATTCTAGTATCGGAACCCTTTTGAACGGCCGCAAAGGAGGCACGGGTCACGAGGAGCTCGACGAACTATCAGCTCTCAATTCACGCGTTGCCGCTCAAAGACATTTCCCTTGAGGAACGTAAAAATAGTTGAAACGACCAAGCGGACATTTTCTCGGGGACAAAGCGAGGTGGCTACAATCGAGGGAGCAATTAAGCCCCCCCCCCCCGTTCACTGGCCCCGACGGGAGGCAGGCATAAGTAACCGCAAATTGGCTCCTCGAGTAAATTCGAGAAACCGCCGCGTATCGGCGAAATTGATTTTCGGGCGAAGCGGCTTCGCCTGGGCCACGCCACCGGGTCACACTGTCATGTGCGTGCCGGAGTGTGTGTGTGTGTGCAGGCTCGTGAGAAGGTAGGTCATGAAATTGGCGCGCTCAGACAGAAATGAGGTTATCGACCTCCGGAGAATTGAAAGAGGAAGGAGGTCGTGACCCACTGTCGCTACAGCAGAACGATTTTCTCGTTATCGCGGCATGTAACTCCACCGACCTTGGGGTCAACTGTAACAATGTTATTTCTAACGACACGGTGCACGCGCCTGACACTCTTCGTCCACGGCGAGCCACGCGGCCGCCGCGTTCTCCAAAACCCTATTAGCAGGATCACGAAATTCAAGAGGCCCTGGAAAGCGCAAAGGAACTCCCACCGAGCCGGGCGAACGTTCACGAATTCTGAGCAGGGTCAGAGACGAGCGTGGAACAATGACCAGCCGATTGCATAAGTAACGAATCGGAGCGGAACCGAAGCGAGCGCGTCCGGAGGATCCATTACCCCGTCCTTCGCATCGATCTCCACGGTCCCTTCTCGAAAGGCAGGATTCTGTGCCTGAAACCTTAAACGAAGGCACTGGCGAGCGATCTGAGATCGCAAATATGCGGAGAGTCCGACGATTCCACTCGGCCCGTAAAACTTATTCGATCAACGACTTGCTATCGTTTCCCTTCTTCCTCGGCAACCTCGATGCAACGCTTGAATTCTGTAGTCTGTAAACTTGGGTAAATTTGTGGTACAGGTTATTCCGTGATACTTTTTCATTTATCTGTAACTCGAAATTATCTGACTCAATTTAGATGGAAGAAAAACTAACAGACAGCGTTGATCTTCTAGTTTATGTTGTGGTTAAATTATTAGATAATTGAAGTTAGTGAGAGAGCATTTTCTTCCAGCAGTGCATTAATCGTGAAATTTTTCGTGCTAGTTGCGGACGATCGCTTGTTTATGTGTTATATGTGCTTTAGAAGATAAATGGAAAGTTCAAACTGCAGGTGAGTGATGGTAAAATGACACTTTAACAAGTCTTACTCTTGAAATTATCATACAATAAGGCATCAGTGTTTCTTTTTACCCGACTGCGGCACGCAAAGCTCTAAAGTCTGTACAGATATACCGATTTGGACAAATGAGGTGTCTTTAGAATTGTCTTGACCTTCTGAATGTTATAGATACGATATATAATTTTCAAAACAGCAAAAAAATAAAAAAAATTAAGAAAATTTAAAAACCCGACTGCTTAAAAAGCGAACTAAAATGACAAAAATAATAATAAGATGACGATTTAAATTAACTCAATTGCCTGCAGGCGGAGGCCTTAAATCTTTTGATGCTCTTCTATCCCAAGCATGTACCGCGATGACTAAAGAAAGTGCTTTAAGCTGGTAACAAAAAGAGGTGGGCAACATCGATGCAAATTCAAGCTTATATAGTGACATTTCAATTTCAGCGTATTTTGTAATTTATATGTTTCTCTCTCTGTCCGTGTGGGAAATACTGTTAGTGTTGTTAAGGGCCCATCAAATCTAATTAGGGCGAACAGCGATACACAATATTTATTAAGACAATATGTAACTTCCTATTTCGAAATAAATGATCGAATGTAATTACATCAAATCATTTGCATCGAAAGATTTAAGGCCTCCGACTGCAGGCAATTCAGTTAATTTAAATTGTCATCTTATTATTATTTTTGTCATTTTAGTTCGCATTTTAAGCAGTCAGGTTTTTTAAATTTTTTTTTATTTTTTATTTACTTATGAAATTGACTAAATTCTTATTTTTCGTGCGCCTGATACTGTGTTTCTGATTGCGCAGTTTGAGAAATTCTGATGGTCAACCCAAGAAACGATGTTTCCTTACGTCTCAGACATCTAACGATCATGAAACGATTGATTATGCACAAAATAACAATAATATAAAATAATATGAAATAATACAAAATAATATAAAATAATGTAAAATCATTTAAAATAATGTAAAATAATATAAAATAATATAAAATAATATAAACAAGTAGCTGATGGCCATATCACGGGCTAGCGAGTACTATCACGGAGTAACCAGAGCTATCACGAAGTAACCAGAGTATGTCATGACAACTTAATTTTGTACATTTCCAATTAAATATACTTAGTAAATTTCTGTGAACCTATTATTTGTTTCCCTGATGTCTGACCTATCGTTATATCCTAGACTCACTTTCAGAATATGTAAACATTAGCAGTTATTAGACAAATTCTAAAACTATCGCGGATTTACCCGAGTTTACCCTACAGCTACCTGCTAAAGAAGCGTTTCGCGTAACGCAAAGTCAAGGACTTTCAGAAAGGCCACAGGGGCTCCCCAAACGATCTCATTGATTTCCCCCGCGGTATATATTTAGACCCGCGCCGAAAGTTAGCAACGACGACAAAAAAGCGCGCACGCCTTTATCTGACGCCGCGGAAGAAGATTGTTATCGACTTAAACATCGGAAGAAGCACGGTGCGCCAGCATCAAGTGATCCCCGGCACACAGACCTACGTCTATATATAGCGACACGTGTTTCCTTTTTTAAGGTGTGCCGAGTTATTCCATCGTGTAATCGGCGCGTTACAAGATTCCGCCGATTCGACGTAGCTGTGCCCCTCTTTTTATCCAGCCACCGTCGACTCGAAACCGCTAAATCCTCCGTTGCTGCCAGATTCGGAGCGGACAGAGACTGCGCGAGGTGTACCGCGACGTTATCGTCTAACGACGAGCTTTGCCGCGTGAAATACAACGATTGTTCAACCCAGGAAATGACTCCGACCGAACCAACAATCAATAATCGTTGTTGCACAGCGATCTCTTATTCTCTGGCCGAGCAAATATTTATTCACCGCGCGCGCTCCCGAATTCAAGGTATTTCTGGGATCGCCGGTCTGTCAGGCTATTAATCCTCCAAATTTTTCCATCTTCGTGAACGAAACAAGATTCCACGGCGTTGGTGCAAATCGCTCTAGCTAAATTGCTATCGGCCTCTCGACACCGTCGAGTCGCTCCGCCGTTGCGCGCTCCCGACTGTTCACCGCGATCGCGTGCGCCGTGTTTAACAAACAGCAGGGATTACAAGAATCCCGCGTCCCTGCGGTCCACGCGAACGCCTCGGTTATAACCGAAACTCGGCGGCTCCCTAAAAATACGACGCGCTATTTTTGTCGGGCGGTTCCTCGGTGCACGGGAGAGCGGCAGCGAGTCGAATAGGAGAAAGGGGGTAGGTAGGCGGTGTTAAAAATTCACGGGAACCCGTCGACGAGGTGCAGTAACCGGGCGTTAAATATACTTATCCGCGGGGAACGGTTTCGCCGTGATCTTGGGTCGACGTCGGCCGGAGAGAGACCGGCTCGAAGTCGCTCGCCACGGCGCCGGGAGGAACGCTCGCCGTTTTAATATCCACGACCTATCTCGTCGACCACCGTGCAACGACCATCGCGGGCAATTGCACGGCGTGGCAAGGTTGCGGCCGAATATAAAAGCCGGCTCCGTCTAATTAAAGTGTTCGACGAATTGATGGACGGCAAGCGGAGTCGCATGTTCCGGCTTGTTGGCTTAGCGGGCCGAGTTTCGCGTTTACACTCGAGATTCACGCCCGTTTGCCCACGGATCCAGTGCAACAACCTGTGCCTGGCCTACGTAATTCTCAAAGGGGACACGTTTCAAGCGAGCCGCTCGACCGGGGGGACCGTCGACCGGCCAGCTTTTCGCTGATTTATATAAATTTATCGGCTCGGGCGGCCGGTGCTCTAAACTTACGTGCGCGAAAGGGGAACGGCGCGGGGCACCGTGGAAAATCGCCGCCGACTCTCGGGCCACCGTGCTCGGATCAATTTTGCGCCGTTCGAGCTTCCCCAATAACCGCCGTCGCGAAGCGTTTGCGCGATAAACGGTAGGTGTCAGCTAACGGGGATCGCGTTGAAACGCTTCTTTTAAAATAACGCTGGATACTAAATGCCCCTCGTCCGACGCAGCGTTTCAAGAGGCGCGCGGAGAACTAAGAGCAACAATCCCGTGGATCGCTGTTATAAATATTGCCGGGCGAGATTTTCAGGCGGGATTTTTAAAAGGAGCGTGAAATGAAAAATCTCGAGGACGGGGCCAGTTGATCGAGAACCCCTGGACGAACGAACGGCCCCTATTAAAGCGATTACCTCGTTAAGGCATTGTCTCCATTGGCATTAAATCGGTGTCACAGGCCCATGAATATACACGGATATACCGTATGCATCGCGGTCATGGGAACGCTTCCGAAATTCATCCGACGAGCGTGCTTAAACGCGGAGCTTTCTGCTTTGTCCGACTAAGGGTTGTACACCGTGATCGCCTGGGCGAAAATCGCCGAGGACTATGGTAAACCCAGCGACTCGCGGTCCCATTATCGTAGCACGAACGTTATCGTCCGTGCCTCTTATCGCGACATCGGCCCCCCTCCGCACCCGGGGGCAGATTAGAATAGCCGTGGCTCGCGCCTCGGGCACAGGAGCATCTAACGCGAACAAGGTAGGCGGTTGCTTTACCCTCTTATTTTTATCGAAGAGCCCAGCCGTCAACTCCTGTCCCGTTACTTTCCATCGAGGTATTCTTGGTCGCACTTAACGTTATAATAATTTCCAAGTCACCCCGTTCGTCGATTTCCAGCCGAGTCTGTGTCAGATCCATGCGCGCGCCGTCGCTCGTCGGCGTTCACCGTCCGCGGAAAGAAACATCGGGTAGGTGAACGCCGGGCAATTTCGTGGCAGGGAGGCTAGAGTCAGGGACGGCTCGGCAATTTGGCTGGGCGAGCGCGGTCAGGAGCAATAACGGAAGCGGCGAAAATGGCACGACACTTACTATTTGGCGCAGTCGATTAGTTGGTACTCGTTACTCCTCTCGAAACTCTGCTGAACGCCCCGGTCCTTCCAGAGGGTCTCCACTATCTCATAGAACTCCTGGAAAGAAGAAACGACGAACCGGTTAATCGGGCGGGCAAGTGCCACGGGGTAGATGAATCGGGAATTGCACGGACGATGGTCAAATGCGGGGGAAATCTGATCGGGAGAAATTAATATTCGTGGGAGACTCCGGGGGCGTTTCTCTCGAGCCTTGTTAATTATCTAAAAAAAAACGGGAGGCTCTGACGAAACGGAAAATTTGGCCGGTGACAACGGAATCTACCGCGTCACGGACCGAGTCGTTGAAGAGATGCTTTCGCGCGTACGTCGCGCGATGCTAAACGGAGCACGCCTCGCTATCAACGGAAATATTTCCTCGTCTTAAGGGGGAAAATGCGTGATTTTCATGAATTAAAAAAATAAAGAATCTGAACAACATACAGTAAGAAAGCTTTTTGGACTTTATTACTATATATTTGAGGAGGAAACAAAACAATTATCGTTTGAATTTTATCAATTTTTGCCTTAGATATACAGCATTCATTAATGCTAGAAATTAGAGCTCTTGACGGACGCCACTGTAAAAAGCTCAATTATGGATCGATTTCAAAAATTCTTAGGACATTCTGTTCATAATTCGACTCGCTATCGCCTTATGCGCAGAGAGTAATTTTGGATCACCCATTTTTTTTTTATGGACAGATTTATGCGTAGGAAAACTGCGTTTTTGCAACATTGTGTTTAAACATGTGCTAAAAATCGCAGGATTGTTTGTTTGCAATGAAGACGGATCAGGCGATAACCATTCATATATATTTTAAGAATATTTTTAGCTTTTTTATTTCAGACGATCCTGTCACGAGTTCCGAAGGCGCCCGTCAAGACCTCTAATTTCCACAGTGGTACAATGAACGTTGTATATCTAATGCAAACATTTTTTATTTGTTCTTCAAATATGTAGTAATAATGTCCAAAAAGCTTTTTTTATCGTATGTTGTTCAGTTTCTTTTTTTTAATTCATGAAAATCACGTACTCTTCAAGCATTTTGACCGGAGGGGCGAACTTAAGGATGTATCGGACGCACAAAATTAGACAAAAGTATATGAAATTTGGAATTCTTGAATATCTACGTCAGACGCATAGTAAATATACATGTAAGGAACTCGAACGACAGTTGGAGTCTTATTTCTACCCCTAGAAGGGTATTTTTCACTTTACAGATGCTTTTTCAAGCATTATTTGCTAAACTTTTGGCAAAGTTTGAAAATGCCCCGAATTCCCAATTTTCTCGAGTTATAATTTATTTCTTTAAAACGGTGCAGCGAAAACTATTGAAACCCGGCAGATATTTTCATCTATCCATATACTACAAGTACAAAAGAAATTAAAAATATTGGTACAACTTCTTCAACATTTTTTCAGCTGTTTTATCTCTGAAGATCGTCTCTTTCCAAAAGAGTACGTGTAAAATCAGTGAAAATTAAAATCGTTATAACTCAGCAACCGTTTAGTGAATTCGTTTAAATTTTTTGGAGCACACCAGGAAGATTAAAAAGAACAATCTCCCAATTTGTCACCAACTTAGTACCATTTTGAAGATAGGTCCGATACATCCTTAACCACGCTGCTACTGGGTTACTACTGGACTACGACTGAGGCTACTAAAGATTGAAATCGCGTTAATCTACGAGCAGAGTTGCAGAGAATTCCATTTCTCTTGTAGTCGTCGGCGGGCAACTCTCTAGGAAAATCAATTATATCGTTGTCGCTCGCGGCAAAGCGCGACTCTGTCGAGCCCTCGCGCTGCAACTTGCTCCGAGCGGAGGAATTTTGTTTGCCAAGGGTAGAGCTTCCCAACGCTTCCGCGGTCAAAGCGAATCGGACGAACTTCCCCAACTTTCAAGTCGCTACGGGAACTCTTTGGTGTTCCAATCTCCTCGAAATGGGCGTATAGCAGAGGAAATAAACGCGACAGGTTTCTTAATAGGTCTCGCGACGATCGCAAGCTAGGCTGGCCCCGCCGGGGAACGTTTCGCTGGACGTATCGCACCCTTTTCCTGGTAATTGGAAACGAACGTTCGATTGCCAATTTTATTATCTCGAATAGAAATCGGCCTTCGCGCGTCCCAGCCTGCAGAAGCGCGGCTCGCGACGGTGCCGCGGTCGAATTCGGCGTAAGATTCGCTCGAAATAAACTTCCGTATCCTCGACAACCCGCCTCCCGGAGATATGCAAAACGCCGAACGACAGTGATAAATTGCGCGCGGGCCGTCGAACGCCGCGGCGGAACGAGCGAGGTGGAGACCAGTCGCGGCTTCCTCCTGCAGAACCGAGGGTTCCCTTCGAGCGCGATCGCGCAACGCGGGAGAGGCTAAAATTTCCATCCTTCCTCTCGGCGGGAGGGTGGAGACGAGCGCGCCTTCGCCGCGTTTAGAGGCGTTCATCGTTAAAAATATTTCGGCAAACGGCGGCCAAAGATCCGCGGTGCCGAGGGATGTCCAGCGAGCGACGTGGCCGGCGATTATCTGCGCCTCGATTCGATTAATTCGGGTGCATCGATCCGGATCGATCGCTGCGCGACGCGCGCAACAAACAAGCCGGTGACGATAAATTCGCGTGCGCTCCGGCCAGGCATAAAAGGTACATAGACGCTGGCGCGTTGAATGACGCAAAACACGCGGATTATTTTGTCGCGACGACTTTATTTCGAGCCGCGCCGGCGGCCGCTACACCGAAACGTTCGTTTTCGCTTTCGAGCTCTCGAAATCTCGGATGTTCCTCTTGGCACGCGGCAAATCATTATTCTCCGGCTGTGACAGAAGCTTCTGTAACACCGACGTCCGTGAGCGGAGTCAGCCGGCCTCGGGAAAGGAAAATGTCAATGCCTCTTTAACCCTCAATTTTTTTTCCCCCACGGTTCTCCCTAAATTAGGGATCCAGTTTTGGCTGGCGTCTCGTTAGCGGGAAAGCGCGAGAGTCGGCAGCCATCACCGAGGGAAAAAATCCTGAATGGAGAGCGGAGTAGCACGCGGGTCCGTCCTCTTATTTCGCGCGTCACTGTCTCGCCGCGCGTTCTCTTTATTTTGGAAAGATAAAGCCTCGCCGTGTCGTTGATCCAAGTTACGTAAGCCGATTCGGCCGGCCCGAGAAAGCGTACCACCTAATGCACAACAAATCGGGAGATCCCCGGGGGGATAAAATCGCGCTAGCGACTTCAGCGCACGTTCTACAGAGGCGCGGCGGTATTGTTGCCCTGAATACAAAATGACTAAACGGGTTAAATAACGAGCATCGCGTTCGCGAGCGCGCTCGTGTCGTAATATTTTAATGGTGCACGCTCCACCCGTCTCCTCTAACTAGTTTCGCTATACGATTCATCATAGCTGGTTATGAAATTACGCGATCCGTACCGGAGCGGTTCCATTGCGCGGGCATGTGACGCGAGGACGCCCCGAGCTCCACCGAGGCACCCCCTTCATTGAAATTATCGTGATAATAAGGTTCGAGGAGCGGGCGAGGAATCCGCTCGCTTCCTACGGCGCTCCGCGGGGGAGAGCGACTCTTTCGCATCCCGACTAGGAGCGAGATATGTGATGGAAACTTTCGATTGAATACGTTCACCCGGTAAGAAGTTGATTCCTAACCCAGACCTAACTCAACCGAGCCTTGACCTAATCTAAGCTCCCGCGAAACCCTGAACGTCTCGCCGGAGTCGCCCGCGGAGGTTTACAGTTACGATCGTTCGGCTAGGCCAGCGCGAAATCGCCGGTGGTAGCGTAGACACCCATCGAGTGGAGGTGCTTTCACCGTGGCCGTGTCCAAATTACGGCTGGGACTATTTGTCGAATTTTTCGGTGTTCGAATATTCGAATACTTCAGTTGCTCAATTATTTGGCGAATGTAATTCGAATATCCAAGTATTCGAATATAATTCGAATATCCAAATATTCGAATACTATTCGAATATTTAAGTATTCGAATGCTGATATATTAGAATAGTATGGTGTGAATTATAAATCAAGTTCTTTAGGTTCATTTGTCAGGGTGAAATCTTGTAAGCAAATTTTGACCCACTTCACACCATACTAATAGATCAGTATTCAAATTGTATTCGAATACATCAGTATTTAAATAGATCAGTATTCGAATAGATCAGTATTCAAATAGTATTCGAATACATCAGTATTTGAATAGATCAGTATTCGAAAAGTATTCGAATAGATCAGTATTCGAATAGTACTCGAATACACCAGTATTCGAATAGATCAGTATTCGAATAGTATTCGAATAGATCAGTATTCGAATAGTATTCGAATAGATCAGTATTCGAATAGTATTCGAATAGATCAGTATTCGAATAGTATTCGAATAGATCAGTATTCGAATAGTATTCGAATAGATCAGTATTCGAATAGTACTCGAATACATCAGTATTCGAATAGTATTCAAATACATCAGTATTCGAATAGATCAGTATTCAAATAGTATTCGAATACACCAGTATTCGAATAGATCAGTATTCGAATAGTATTCGAATAGATCAGTATTCGAATAGATCAGTATTCAAATAGTACTCGAATACATCAGTATTCGAATAGTATTCAAATACATCAGTATTCGAATAGATCAGTATTCAAATAGTATTCGAATACATTAGTATTCGAATAGATCAGTATTCAAATAGTATTCGAATAGATCAGTATTCAAATAGTATTCGAATAGATCAGTATTCAAATAGTATTCGAATACAGCAGTATTCGAATAGATCAGTATTCGAATAGATCAGTATTCGAATAGTATTCGAATAGATCAGTATTCAAATAGTATTCGAATACATCAGTATTCGAATAGTATTCGAATAATAACATTCGAACACACAAATATTCGAAGTATATTCGTAGCATTCGAATACTCGTAAAATATTCGAATATTAAATTATTCGAATTGTCCCAGCCCTAGCCCAAACTGACTTAAAAAAACCACCACTTACGCGTCGATCGAGCGAAAGATAGGCGTCCGCGGGTACACACGCCGCGCGAATTTCTCTCTCCGCGCGGCGACACGACGAACCGAAACGCGTGCACGTACACGCGCGAGGAATGGCGCAGCACATGATATCCAGCAGCGCTGTATAGCGCACCGACATGTGCGATGGCTGTGTAAACATTGTAAACACTGATCATGCCATACAGTGGCTCTCACACGCGGGACGGTATCCCCGTGCGGCGCGTCGTAAAGTTCAGGGAAACCTCGCCGTATCGACGACCGCGGGGCGCAACCCGCTTACGGAGATACTGGGGACGGATTAAGCTCGCCGTGGCAAAAAGGAGAGAAGAGAGAGAGAGAGATAGAGGGAGACGGTAATCCGGTGCAATTGGTCTGCGTCGCCGTTTCTGCAGTCTCCTTTGACTCACGCTGCAGCCGGGCTTTCGCGGGAGCGCGTTAAATCGTTTATACGGGCATGAAGTACCCCGGCGGCGTTCGTTGCCGCCCTCCATTGAGATTCCTCTCCGAGGGCGAGTCCCAGACGGGCGCGGACTGCTCATCGTATCGGCGCTAAGGCGGCGGACCAGCGGGTGCGAATGGTTTTGGCTGACTCACCGAGGGATAATCGAAGTCCGGGGAGGACGAGACATCCAGGATATAGTCGACTTTGCTCTGATTCGCCGAGTCCTCCAGAGAGACGGGCGGCGTTAGCGTGCTCATCGCGCTGGTTATCGTCTGGAAAAATGATGCACCGGTAAACGTCGCGCATTCCACGTGCAAACTTTCGAAAAGAGGAAAGCCGCGGGTTGGGTGTAAAAAAAAAAACCGCGCCGCGATCCCGATGATTCGCGCAGCGGTGCCCCCGCAACGAAAGAGAAATCTGCTAACGGGCACGTCGGCTAGCGCCAGCGTTGAAATTTATTCGCCTGCTCCGCGCGCAGATAGTGTCATTCGTAATCCCCGATCGTCGCGAGGAAACTTGTCCATTATGCTCACCTGACACGCGGAAGCGATCGCAAGGTTACGCACGATGCGCGATGTCCAAACGCGGCCTCGAACGACAAATTGACGAGGAGACGCGGCGCAACGTCGCGAATTTAACGACCGCAGCCCGTGCGGATCAACGTTAGCATGCTTCTCACGGTGCAGCTTGGAGTAAGATCCTCCGCGGCGAGGGCTCCCGACACTCCCAATATCGTTTCGAAGGGAAACGCGCGTACCGATCCGGCGAGAAATTACTCTGTTAAAACATGTTCTGGGAGCATCTCGTTCGCGCGTGAATTATTCAATGCGTCTCGCCGCTGTCGCTTCGAAACGGCAACTTTCGGGGAACTCGCTAAGAAAAAAAAATGTGAGACTTGGTGAATGTGTAGGGGATTTCCTCCTGATTACAACGCAATTTTTATTTGCTGCACAAATTCACTATAAGGGGGTGAAATTGACCCCTTAAATCCCGGCTATTTTGTGTGATAACTCGCGAACTGTAAGAATTGTAAGTTACCAAATGATAGTCCCAATTAAAAGAAGTAACTTTTGTCTTGAAACTTCTTTTCTAACTCTTACAGATCGCGAGTTACAAAATAAAATCTGAAAACAGCAGAATTTTCAGGGATTAATTTCACCGCCTTAAAGTGAATTTGAGCAGTAACCAAAATTGCATTGTAATCAGGAGGAAATCCCCTACATATTCGCAAAGTTTCAGATTTTTCTGAATTCCCAGGTTCGTGATCTTCCCTTGTAAGGCGAGTTCGCTGGTCACGCGCGCGCAAGAAGCTCCGTTTCAATCCCGCGAGGCTATCAGATCGCGACTAACGTACCCGCGAGAAAATACCAGAGAGAATCAAGCACCCCGTCCTTTGGTGCGCGGTTTACGTCGCGTCTAGAAGAACGGAACTCGTTGATCGCGAGACCAAGACAGATAATTGTACCCGCGACTACCAAGAAACATAATTTCGCATAAATAAATATCCGAGAGAAAGATCCTCACCAGTATCGCATCTCTGATGTTCTTCTTGATGTCCTCGATCTTCTGCCGCTTTTCCCTGCGCAGAAAGCAAAGAGTGAAAGACAGGCGATTCGCGATCGACGGCCACGCGTCGCTCGCGGTGTTCGATGCTTAGAAGCGACGGCGTCAGAGATTCGATCGACCGACGGAGACAAGCTAATCTACACCCTGTCATTATTAGTGGTTGCCGAGTCATTCGGTAATTTTAGAACCGACGGCGTCGCGCCAATTTTAGGTGTACACCGATTTCGCCCGTTTGGAGACACTGGAGGCTTCGAAGCGACTTCGCTCGGCGCGTGGGCCCTCGGCTCCATGGGCGATACCTGTGCCAGGCTTCTGTCGTCGTTCACGGACGAGCTGTTTGTCTCGCGTATCTCGTGTAAGTGGATCACAGAAGGACGACAGTCGCAATCTAATACAGGTTCCCATTTTTCTCTTCTCGCGTCGGCTTAATATTCCGAGCGGGTGTTCCACGGGCGAAACGGTAGCGCTCGCTATCGGTCTCTGTGGTCCGCGTGCCGGTAATTAAGAACCCATTGTCTCCACGCACATTGTCTTAACCGCCCGGTTCCATCGACACGAGCGATTACTTCATCTCGATTTTCAAAGGGTACACGCAACCGCGAGCTAACCCGCCTCCTCGCTGCGAGGTATTTTCGGTAAGGCGTTATTGAATAGTACATTGTCCAGAATAATTGGAGGATCGCCCATTGAAACGGGAGCTCCAGCAACGGCAATATAACCTCGGTAAAAATAGAAGTACAAATTTGGTTCCTTCGAGTGAGTGGTGCAAAAACGTGACGCCTCTGTTGTCCCGAACAGTCCCGGCCCGGCCATCCGCTAATTCCAATTTAGCAGGTAAAATGATCGAAAATCGAATTCACCCTTCCGCGGGCTCGTGCCCCTCTCCATCGAGTACACGTTAGACGCGGTGCAAATACAAAGATTGCAAACAGACGGCGCAGCTATTTTCGGCTTCCCTTGTTTATATTTTACGCGCGACCCCGGTCGCGAGGGGGGGGTGGCGATCGAGAATGAAACGGAACGACACGATTCGTCATCGGCGCGCGAAATGCAACGGGGGAGAAAAAAAAATTCTAAAAATAGCGAAATCCTACGGGTGCGCCTCCGCGCAGTCAACAAGAACGGGATCTGCATCGGGAGCGTCGAGCACGTAACCGCTTCTTCGAATCTCGCGCGCCCGAAGGGGACGCTTAAGGTTCAACGATGCGGACGAATTCTCCATTGTTCCCTTGTCGAAAAAATTCCGCCCGCGAGACGATCCCGGAGATAAAAGGGAGAGGAGACAAAGACGGACGGTGGCGGCCGGGGGGGAAAGAAATCACCGCGAAACGTAGCAATAAGGCGCGTTTTAGGCCCCCGTTATCAGCGCCGGAGGCAGAGAGGATTTACGACGCCGACCCGTCTGTTTGCACGTCGTTTTCATCCTATATCTGGCTGCTCCTGATTTTCCACGTATAGGTGTACCGACCGTCTTTTTACGATAACGGCTCCGAGAGCCTGCGCCTCTCTCCCGCGAGCGTTTCTTTCTCGCGCTTGCACCGTTGGGTTCCGACGCGCTGGATGGGAAAAAAAGTCGGGGCAACGCGAACGCCGGAGCATGGAAAGTGTATCGAGAGTTCTGCGGGTATAAATGCGACGCTGAATGAGCGGCGAGAATGTCCTAGGGAACCTGAAACGAGCCCCCCTTCGAGGGCGTGACGACATCACGATCGCGCAATGGACCGGATTGTTCGCAGGCTGAATCATTCACGGAGCGCGTATTAACGAGCACGGAGGGAAAAAAAAAAAAGAACGCGAGGTTATGCGCGGCTACTACACGTCGCCCGTTCACGTGGATATCCGACTAGACGCTGCGAGACCAGACGTCGAACGTTCAATTAGCCTCGTGACACACGCCGTATCAAAACAACTCCTCGCGAAACTTACGCCTCGCTGAAGCCGTTAACGTGCAATATCCTCATCTGTTTGACGATCGTGCTTTTCCCGGATTCTCCCGCTCCTGTAACAAAAAGTACGAGGCTCGTCAGCGAAGCGAGTTACGCAATTTCGCTCATTTAAGTTCGAAACGAGGCGAGCGCGAGCGCCGCACGCCACGGGAAACACTCCCGAGTCCGGAGCGACGAGTCAAAAGGCAGAGCCGCTCGCCTCGAAGGATTCCCCTCCGGGTCGAGAATCGGTTTCGACATGCACCGGCCCCGTCCATTCTGCGCGAGGGAAATCGAACGAAAATAGGTGTCCGTGGGCGCAGCGAACGGACCCGACCTTTTTTTTCTTCCTCTTCTTCTCCGCGGCCCCGCAAAAGTAGCGTATTTGTGTATTTTTTTTTCTCTCGCTCCTTTTTTCTCTCTCCTCGGGATCGTAATTGCATACGACAGGGAGACAATACAGGCAGCAACAGCTGTTGCTTCGTTAGAGCTGTAGGCTACGAGTCTCCGGTACGCAACGCGCGCGCACACATGCACCACCAGCCAACGTGCACACACGAGCGCGCGCGCGCGCACACATCTCCTCGCGTCGAATTAGAACGACGACCTACATAAACGGAAGAATAGGAAGGTAATGGCTAGGTGTTGGGTTAAGTATCGCAATAAGCGGACGGTGTGCGTGCGTGTGCGGGCGAGGGCGCACGCGCGCACCCACGTTGCCCGCTCCGTGTGAAAAAGAGCCCGGTGTGGTGTCGGTAGAAGGAGAAGAAGGAGACGGGGAGAGAGCACACGAAAAGGGTACAACACGAGCGGCCGCCTCTCGCTGGATATTCGTGGGTGCCACCGCCGGCTCATACGATAATCGATAAAATTGAATTACGCGCTGCTGAGCATCGCGATAATGCTCTCCGTGGCCTGTCCTCGCCGAAATTCCAGATCGACGTCGACATGTCCACGGGTATTTACCGCCCGGGTATTCCCTCCACAGTCGCTGTACTCGCGATTCGAGAGCCGCGGATGCTAGCGCGAAACGGGCGCCGATAAATACTCTGCATTCACGAAAAGAGAATCGTGATTTCTATAATAGTCAGCCACGGAAATAGCTCCGGGGCAAGCGGCGGACCCCGAGGGAAAGTGCTTTCACTGGGGAAAAATGAATCGAAACTGTGGAATGAGTTTTCTCCGCGCGAGGCTTCGCTTCCGAGAAAATCAATTTTGAAAACGCGCGGAGCGCGCGCCCTATTGGGTCTTCGCTACGGTATTCCCGTGTTTACGCGCGGTACGAGAAGTTACGGGTTAGGATGCAACTGGATCTTCGATATTTTATGCGGAGGAGGTAACTTGTAACTGAGTTACAAGCGAATGCTTTTATTAGATTTTAAGAAATTCAGTGGACCGGGTTCCAGTCAAGTATGCGCGTGTTCCGCGCGCTTTCCGGATCGATTTTCCGCGAAAAAGGAATCCACAGGGGAAACTCTATACCGCAGTTTTTATTAACTTCTCTTTAGCAAGTCTTAATCCCTTGGCCTGTCGATCTAGGAATGATCCTTTTTTTAGTCGAGTATCGCTCGGAACGGAGCGACTCATATTTATCTTAGTACCGTGGTTATATACAGTACCCGTGTTATGGCTCTATTAATAGAATTATCCTTGTAATCGAATGGCATAAGGAAACATGTATTAAGAACTGCATTACACGAAACTGACTGTCAAAACCACAATTCAATAACGTGTCACGATAACAACGAGGAGTGAAGCGGGTAACGAGCATCTTTTACGCTGTCGCGAGTGAGGTTAAGTAACGCGTACACTTTGTTGAAGCTAGAAAAGAGCGGCGGTACGACGATTAAGGAAACGTCACCCGTTGTCAGTCATTGTGTTCTTTAAAATATACCGAAACTTTCCTCTGCTCTATTGTTTCCTTACGTCATTCATTTACGAGAAAAATGCCGGGCAATAATAACGCGAGCGGCCAGAGGGGCACGGGTGCGGGGGAGGGGATAGGACATGTTGCATCGCGAGACGCGGTGATTATCGACGGAGGAGGGGAGGGAGGGGAGAGAGAGAGAGAGAGAGAGAGAGAGAGAGAGAGAGAGAGAGAAAGAGATGAAAAAAGCGGTGGCTTTCGCCGGTCACTTACCGAGCAAAAGGAGCCTGTGAGTGGCCCGGTAAACCTGCTTGTCCTTTTGCAATTGCCTGGTGATGGCATCCGAGCGCCTCTTCTGGTTCTTGCTGTCATCCTGGCTGGCCTTGCTGCTCTGGCTGCCGAAACACCCCATGACACACCACGAGAGAGACACGCGCGGCTCGCCCTCTTCGCTCTTCCCTTCCACTTCTGTTGGTTCTCTGTTGTTCTCGCTTCAAAGAAAGATCACCACTAAACTCCCCCCGTAGAGAGGCCCGACGACAGCTCGCGGTTTACGAGCACTACCGGCGCGCGTTCTGTTTATCTCGCGTGCGAATGCGACCAACGCTCGATATAACACCCTCTCCAGCGCGGTTCGCGGAGATTCACTCCGTTTCCACGTCTACCTGGCGAGGTTCGTTCCTTCGTTCCGACCGGCTGTCTGTCACTCGATACTTAATCTATCACCGTCGCGCTTACACTCGAGCCCCAGTCCTTCTATCGACGTCTCTCTCTCTCTCTCCCTCTCTCTCTTTCTCTCCCCCTCTCTCTCTCTCTCTTGCTCGCTCGCTCTCTCTCTCTCTCTCTCTCTCTCTCTCGCTCTTTCCCTCTCCCTCGCCTCTTCTCTCTTTCCTCCTCCACCCGCCGTCTATCGTTACGGCGATCGGTCTCGTCGCGACCTTATACTCTTTATCTATCTCCGTTCCTCCCTCGTTCGCCCGTTTTCTCCTCCAAACCTCCGTTTTCGTAGACCGCAGCTACGGGTGCGCGTATCTCGGCTCTCGGGCTCGCACCTCGCACGTTCACTTCACGGCTTCTTTCACTGCCCGCGAAACCATAGCTACACACCGTGTGCCGCGACGGTGCTGCTGGTCCAACGCCGACTTCTCTCGTGTAACGTGTTAAATGTACGATGTTGTACAGATGCGCGATAAGACGTGCTCTCTCGTTGTACGAGAAGGCGAGCAGCCCGTTCCCTGGGGCCGACGTTTACACGTTCACGGTGACACCTGGCCCCAATGACGGCGGCGACGAATTGATCCGCTCCGGATGAAGAGCAAGCGGAGTTACGTGGCTGTCGAGCGTAGGCACGAGCAAAGGCTGGCGCGCGACGTGAGATATACCAGCGGCGTTGTATACAGGCGGCCGAACCACTTCCGAATCTTCCGTTTTAACACTGGGCGAAACCGGCCGCGAGACACTCGCGGCAGGTTGCGATAGAGGGAGTACGCACGAGGCACGGCCAACAGCGACTCGAGAGAGTGGGAGCGAGACCGGGACTGGGATAATAAAGTTGACGTGCACTGTCGTCCGATGCGCCTCCTGTGATGGCCCGCGAACACGAGACACACGCGAAATCGTTTCAGGAGGAAGGGACTCGACGCGTGTACGCGACAGCTCGGCCTGGCCTCGCCTCGCCTCCCAGCCCCCCTACCCTTCCAGACAGAACAACGAGAAGTTAAAATAGATCGGCTCCGGGTGCGCTGCTTAGCTCGTTATTCGGGCAAATCGAAGAGATTCGTGGAATCGACAGCTACCCGTACATAGGGAGGGCGACGGTGCGTGACTGACCAGTTTTTTTTTCTTCAATCTCCTGTGACTTTCACCCAATCCTTTCCCGGCGATCGCGCCCCGTGCAACTTCAACCGCGAGGAGCACCCTCCGCGAACGTCCGCGGATTTTTCTTCTTTCTCTCCACTTTTCGTTCCTCGACTCCTCGATTTTTCGAGGGCTCGTCCGGGTTCCCCTTCCCCGCCCCCTCGCTAGCCACCTCTCTCCACCCCCTCGCCGCGAAGCTTCTCGTTGACGACCACGGTACCCACGTACAACCACCACTCGGGGAACCCAACCGTGCGCCCTCTCTCGCACACACCCTCGAGTGGCCTTACTCTCTCCCTCTCGCTATCTTCTCGGCACCTCGCTTTCACCGCGTTCACCCGCTTCCCTCACTCAAGAATCCCTGAGGAAATTCGCGGCCGAAACATCCGAGACGAGGTGCTCCCTGCAGCCAACATGTCGTCTGCTAGGCCCACCAGCGCGGCAGACCACCGCGCTTCGGATGGATCAGGCTCGTATCCTCCGCTCTCGGCGCCCTGATCCTCCACCCGTCGCCTGTTCTCACTGCTCCACCGCGAAGAAACAGACTCCCGTCCACGATAATTCTCTCGCGTTCAACCCTATCGCCCGTACTTCTTCGATAGTTTCGCTCCGGGGCCAACAATCTGTCGCGTTGACTGCTAATGCGTCGACTGCAGCGCTGCCTACGATATCTGACGGAACTAAACCGCGTTACATGTGTGACGCGCTCGCACGTCCTGTCGTACAAGTAAAATTTGGCCTTACTCTGTCGCTTATAAACACTTGTTAAGTACCGCGGGCGCGATAGATCGCGCTGCAATGAATTCGTACACGTACGCATAAATGTAACGATTCGCGCGAAGCACACTGTCGCTACATTATGTTCGAATTGATGGGGGAAATAAAAATGGGTGGATACCTTGTTGCATGTAAAATTATGACAAGTAGTTCCAACTACCCGACATGGTGCCAACATGCGCGAACATAATTTACTAATGTCAATAAACAACTCCAACTCTTAAACTGCAAACGTTATACAAAATTCATGTACCGAACTCGATGACCGCGAAAATTGAAGCTTTGTATTCAACTGTATTCGACGTCAAATAAATCACAGATGTTATATAAATTACATTTCGTAATTATTGCTATTGTTATTTTTCTTTATTATCATAGTATTTTGGACCAAAATTGTGTTGCTTATAAAGTAAGAACTAGGTACATGTTCGTTTAATGCATGGTCACGTGTTTGTCGAGGAGGAAACTTAAATGTGAGATTAATAATTTCCTTTAATGCAGACAACGTAACAAACGTAAGATACCATACTCGGTATTGGTGATATTACTGATTCGCAGTCGGAAATGTTACTTTATGCAAGAAGCTTGTATTTATGCAATAAGTTTCTTTATCGTAAAGTTACACTCTATCAGAAACATATTTAAAACAACGCCGCGACTACAATAGCACGATTTTATAGTGGAAAAAGTGGGTTCGTGACCGAGAAGGCAACTGCTTTCGCACGAAATTTATATCCTATATATAAACGAGACTTTGAACGGTTTTTCTGAACGCAGATGATGTACAACGAATACGCCATTAAAACGAGCTGTACGGTTAAATAACGTATTTCTAATACATAAAAAGAGAACGAACAGCATGGTTTCCTTAATGTCAAAGGAACTTGGTGACAAGAAAATGTCATGCGTACAGCTGTGCGCAAGTACAGATATTCCCGTTTTTTAATGAATAGCAATGAGACCAGACTCCAAGAGCTTCTGCAACTTTGCTGCTATATCCGGATTCCTTAAGTGGCTGTAAACAGAAATACGCGCGTATCAGTATAAACTTTCAAACGTTCGTTCCGGCTGAATAATTATCGTTACTTACTCCTGTAAGGCTCTGGGATCGCTTTGCATCTGCTCTAAGATAAGTCTCATAGCGGGATCCCGTAATATACTTTGAACTTCTGGATCAGCCATTGCTCTTTTCCTCACCTCCTCGGGATTAGAAGAGGCCGAGACAGCGCACGACCGATATCCTTCTAACGCCTCGCTGTTCGAAGGATCCAGCTCCAATGCTTTTTGATAAGCGTTCAGAGCTTTTCCCTGCTGCTGCATCCCTTGCAATATCTTCCCTTTCCTTATCCAACCTTTGATGAACTTCGGATCGATCTCGACGCATTTCTCGCAGTCCTTTAATCCGAGATTGAATGCCGCTAATTTGGTATAACAGGCGGCTCTGTTGCTGTAGTATTTCGGATCATCGGGATTCCTCTTCACGGCTTCTGTATAATGCTTTATCGCCGCTGGATAGTCTCCTTCTTTGAATTTCTGGTTACCAAGCTCCTTTTCCTCTTCCGCTTTCACCGGATCGATATACGCTTTCTTCTCCTCCTCTTTAATGATTTTATCGATGTCCGAAAGGAGCGTTTTAATTTCTGGCGTTCTATGCTCGGACATAGATTTCTCATAGGCCACCTTCGCTTGCTTCCAGTTCTCCTGCTTCTTGTACACATGCCCGATTCTAGTGAACGCCTTCGCTATTAGCTTGAAGTCCGCTCTGTTTTCTCTTCCGATTTCAATCGCCTTCTCGCACTGACTGATACATTTATCGTACTCTTTTTGCTCGAAGTACACCGCTGCTATATTCAGTAAGTAGATAATCTCCGTAGGGTCCAATTCCACGGCTTTGTTGTAGTGTTCTAGCGCCTCTTCGAAGCTCCTCTTTTTATAAGCTTCGTTACCCAATTGTTTCTCCTTCAGCGCTTCTCTTTTCTCAGGAGGGAGATCGTCCTCCGGTTTCTTCTGAGGCTTAGGTGGCTCCTGCTTGGGTTTCGGAGGGGAAGGCGGTTGAAGCAGGTCCGTTTCCATAGCGTCGTCCTTGTCCGTGTCGATGCCTAGCAGGACGCTGAGAGTCGTTAGCACTCTCGTGTCTTGTAACTTCATATCGAGCGCCTGCGGATTTCTTTGCAGCTCTTGGAGAAGCTTCAGATATTCTGGATCCTGTAGGAAGCCCTTAGTCCTCGGGTCGTTCGCCAGCGTGATATAAAGATTGGGCGTATTGAAGGGATTGGAAACTGCTTCCATTTTCTGATCTTTGACCTTGATCAAACCGCTTTTGAGCTGGGCGTTATTGGGATCCAACTGTAGGCCAGTTTCGTAAGCTTTGATCGACGCGTCCAATTCGCCCAAATAAGCGAGGGCGCTGCCTTTGCGCGAATAACCTTTCGCCCAATCGGGTTTCAAGCTCACGGTCTTTTCGGCGTCTTCCAATGCCTGCTCGTACTTTCCTGCCTTGGCGTAAGCCGCGGACCTGTTACTGTACAGAACATGATTGCTTTCGTCCAAAGCGATCGCCTCCGTATAATGTTTGATAGCCTCCTCGAAGCGTCCCCCTTCCAAAGCAGAATTACCTTTCTCTTTTAACACTAATACCTGTAAACGTTCGACGATACAAGGATTACTGAGCGGACCTCTAAAGGGGATACCTAATAATTCCGAAAGATCGCGTGCTTACAAAATCGTGTAAGGTTAACGTCGGATTAAAAGAGAGGGACTGCTCGTGGGAGAAACGGCGATAGGACTTATCGATTTCGGTCACGGACGATCTTAAAGCGAAGCTTCTAATTAAAAGCAGGATAAGCGTCTCACGAAACGATCCGCTAGAACGTGCGAGAAATGTGTCGCAGAAAACGACGAACGGAGGGGAGCACGTTAATTCTTCCGAACAAAGCGTGCTCCGTCGATGGAGCCGTGAAGGGACACAGTGTCTCTCGAAATTACCGATTCCCGAGGTCTACTAGAGGCTTAACGACGAGCGGGTTAGCGTGAATGTTTACCTGGTCCATAACGCTTGACCTTAGAGCAATGGTAGTTTCGTTCTATTTTTCGCAATTCGTTCTTTTCTGCCCGCAATGGTACGTGATGACTCGTGTGAATACTCAGCTCTCGAGCCGGCGCAGATTTTCAGAAAGCTCCAGAAATGGACAACTAGCGCCTCTCCGTTGATTGTCGCGAAACTAGTCGCACGTCATGCCTTCCCGCGATTATGCTCCACGGCTTTCTAGTACCTTCGAAAACGCACCCTCCTCTTTTCCTACAGCAAGCCGAGAACCTTCGGACTCCGTTCAACCGATGACTGGCAGCGTACTTATAATCGGCTCAGTTTCGTAATTGCATTAGACCGTTGGTACGTCGCGTTTCATAATTATCTCCTACGCGTCACGACTTTTCCCCTTCGCGTATTACTACTGTATAGTAAATTGCTTCACCGTTCTCCTTGTTCTTTGCTTCGAAGAAACTTCGAGTCGTTTAATATCTTTCAGTAAAATGGATTCCTTAAAATAGTTTTATCGACGAACGTTTTACTGATATAACCTAATCAGACCAAGCGGCATTAAGATTGCGAATGAAAAATATACGTGTTGACAAGTTGCGAAGAGCAGTTAGCGAAGGTCTACCGTGTCAAACACCGACGAATAATTACTGATTCGCGGGCGTAGGTGCGTTTTCGAGAACGAACGGATCTCGGGGCCACGGAGAGGTCGATGCGGCCTCAAGGTTGCTCGGTCCCGCGGCACTTTCGTTGTCATGGAACTTGGTATTTCCATCGTGAAACTGGAGTTAGCTGGGGAATCCCAGCTGTCTGTCGCGTCACATTCTTTTAGCCGACGACCGTTAACGTTATCTTTAAAACTCTGTTGTTCTGGAAAATCGGATATTTGGCTAAGCCGATCGAGTCGAAACGATACTTTTTACGATAGAACGCGATCAGATACGAATCCCGTTGATTTCGAGTCGCGCGAAATTCGGGTGGCAACGTAAACCAACGTCTACTCGCCGGTGAAACTATTAGAACATCGGTACCGCTGCTAACCCCCTCTTCTCCGAGATCCAAATATATCCCGGAACTCGCGCGCTCCGCAGACCGAACTCCCCCAAAAAGGAATAAGTCTGCAGGCTTCTTGGAATGCCTAGACCGTTACGCGTTCCTCGACTCGAAATAACCAGCGGCCGGTCCTTGCTCCACATTTTTACGTCGGCTCTCGCAAAATTAGCCGCCGTCTTCGTTTCGTTTCCCTCCGCGGTTCCCGCGAATCTCGCGCCGATAATCCTGATCGAGGGGGCGAATGCTCGCCGCTCGACGCGCTGGTAAGGTCGTGGAATCTTTCCTCGATCGTTCTGCATCTACGACTGAATACGCTGGGAGCTTTACGGGCAAAATTTCCAAGGCCTTTTATTACTAAAAAAATAATTATAGACGTTACGCAACAACGTTAATGTTATCGTTCTATTATCTTTATATTCACGTTTAGAACACTAACGAAATCACGAGTATGTACAACGGGGGGAGGGGAACTGGGGGGGGGGGGGGGGAGCGGGACGAGGGAATTTATGGACGTTCACGGCGGAAATAGTAGCGTAGTACTTGGTTAAGCAGTACCCGAGCGAACCATTTCGAACGCTCCCTCGATAAATATTCTATTCAGAAGTGTTATTTCGGTCTCTTAAATTCGACTAATATAAATATACCTATGTACGTATGTACAGCTTAAAAAAGAACGATCGGATAACGAATGTTCGATTACACATATATATATATATAGGATATATCTATACACATAGTATATCGATATACTTTTTATCGTTTCGGCATTCTCTCTCTCTCTCTCTCTCTCTCTCTCTCTCTCTCTCTCTCTCTCTCTCTCCTTTCTCTCACTTCAAAACGCTTCGAAGCGTTCGAATGTCACTATACATTCTCACAAAAAAAACGCGGAACAAAACTGGATATTCTTCGTTTCTTATATTTACATGGCGAGATCCCGCGGTCTCGTTAAGCGTAAATTCATTTTTCTTCTATTTCCTTTGCAGTCGTATGTACGTTTACAAAAATCGTACTCGTTGATCTCACTCGTTAACGAAGTATCTGGGGCTCCTCACAGAGGCATTTTCTACATATGAGACTCTCGATTACCCTCCTCCTCTGATCCCGTTCGCTCTACGTCTACACCGTCCCTGTTCGTCCTTCGTTTCTCGGTTTCGTTTCCACGTACATTCCACGCCTGGCTTCCGAGGGAGTTGAAAAACGCGCGCTCTCGATACAGAAGCGGTGTGTAATACTGTGTACTGAACGGAGCGCCGAGTCCATCCCGCTGCCCGTAGCCGCGCCGCGAGAGACGCGCTTACACACACACCAACGCGCGCTTCCTACCCCTCGAAGTCAGCTGCGTTATGCGCGCGTGCTGCGTCTAGTTTACCGTGCTGCCCCTCGGCGATGCCCGCGATCCGTTGCATAACGCCGCGCGGTGTATCGATCGGTCAGAGAGGATAGAAAAAATGCGAGGAAGGAGTGACGCGCGAGAGCCAGGGAGGAGATGTCGGCGCTCCCCTTTTCTACACTCTGACGCCGACGACGTTCTGCCTGAGTCTCGCGATCGCGGGCAGGTAGTTGATCGCCGGGCTGTCGTCTTCGTCGCTGGTGTCGGAGTCGGACTCGGGGAGCGGCTCCGGGGTGGCGCCCAGTCTCACCAGCTCCCTGGCCAGCTGGCTGTCCAGGCAGATGGCTATCTGGTAGGCGGTGATGCCAGCGTACGTCGGCGTGTCCAGGCACGGCCTGCATTCTTGGAGGAGGAACGCGACCACCGACCGGCAGCCACGCTCCACGGCCAGGTGAAGGGCCGTCTTTCCCGCCAACGCTTCCTTGGCCTCGAGGTCGGCGCCGAGGCGCAACAGGAGCCGCACGAGCTCCACCTGGCCGGAGGCCGCCGCTATGTGCAGGCACATCTCCCCTGGAACGAGATAAGGCGCAGTGTTAGGAGGCCTGCTTCTCTTCGCGCACGCGATAAGACGGGTGGCAGGTGACTCGGGCGACAGAATCAGGGATCGAAAAAGTTCTCGAACCCTCGTTTTTAAATAAATTCTGCTGGAACTTGTACTTATGTTTCGTCTAAGAAAATATATGGCCCTTTGGAATTTTTATTGAACTTGGTTACTTGTTTAAAAAGTGTTCTCACGGGACAGATATTTTAGAACGTATATGATAAAAGTTCCGTGGAAACAAGTTACATTAGAACATTTATTAAAAATGGTTCCATAAGATAAAGAAAAGTACTAAACTATTATAGGTTCTAGTTTTATTTAACGATATAATATCATATCCTTCAGATGTTTATTTAGTAAAAGATATGAAAATCATAAGTAATTAATGGTTTCATAAGAAGTATTGAACAGAAAAGAGAACTTGTCAAGAATAATACCTAAATAACATTTTTTTTATAACTTACATGAACCGAAATACATAGAAATTCTATAATATAATATCTAATATTTATTTTTTAATAATAGAATATATGAATATACATCTACGTATTATTATTATAATATTTATGTTAGGATTATTTAATATTCTTGTAGTACTAGTCATTGAATAGTATTCAGTATTTGTGTTACAACGATTGAGAACTTTTTTAATATCGACGAACAAAATATCTGTCCCTGTTATAGAAAATTTGTTATTTTTATATTATATAAGTTCGCATTCCAACTAGAACCTTTATTTTCCAGAACTATTATTTTATCGGTTCTCCTGGGAACTTATAATGTGAGAACATTTTTAAAAAAGTTCCGCGGTCCATGTTTTAAATGGAACCTATTGAAAAGTTCCAGAACTTTTTCGATCCCTGGACAGGAACGAATGTGCTCGCATTGATAATATAATCTTATAATACATCCGGGAATGATAATATCGGCACCTTTGGTTCTCTAGACACATGGTGACCCGTAAAATTAGAAGGGGAGTCTGCATCGGGGCGCTCGAATTTAGACGCGATTTCTATTTCTTAATCGAACGAATTTAATGGGGGGGGAGGCGTGCTCGAGAATGATGCGACCGAGTCACATGCTTCTAGGAGATATACATAGAACTAGGAAGACGCGGTGAATCATTGTCGTCGGAGGTTTGGCCGGCGTCCCGCGGTCCAAACTAGGTTCGTACCGATCAAAGTAACCGCTAAATTTAACCCTCCCTTGTTACCGCCGGCAGCATGCAGATCGGCGGAATTTAATTGCCGACTTTTGCCGCCGACGGAACCGTCCCCAAAACCGGCCGTTCCCGGCGGGCAAATATTTACGCTTCTATTCTTATCGGGCGAGAGGCCAGCGCGACGCGTCAGAGGCTCGTGGAAAAATTGATCGCGTCGTGGAATTTCCCGCGTCACTCGATCGGACCCCGCGGTAATTGGTAACTGCGATTGCCTACGGGTGGAGAGTTGAACGGACCTCGGCGAGCGATTTCGAAGGCAGCACGTAGGTGGGCCGACAGATAGCCTCCGAATGTTACGATGGGCGAGGTAGAGGATCGAGAGCCCACCGGCTGCCACGCCGCTGTGGGGTTTCCCGAGTCGAATCGAGAGCCGAAGCGAGGCGAGAATATCACGACACGCAAATAGTCGCCCCCAGGTATTTTTAAATATCAAAAACATCTGCTTCGGGAGCTTCTGTCTCATCGCGCGCCGCCCGTGATGTAACGCACGCACAGACGACGCGCCAAAATTCCGTCGCGCGCGTATTCCGGGCCTTGCGACTATCCCCTTCGCGCTTTCTTCTACCTCCCTCCCTCCTACTCTCTTGGTTTTCTCTTGGAATTCTCTAGCGCCGCCTCATCGGCCAGCCTTCTGCCAGCGGTGCTTCTCCGCACGGGCGGTCTAGCCGCGAAAAGAACGCCGCCGCGGACTTTCTAATTTAAGCTTTCTACGAGTCCTCGGCCACATCGATAAAATTACACGCGATTGTTTACGTTTCCCCCGACGATCGATAACCGCGCGCCGCGTACGTCACGGGCCTGTACGTGCACGCCAGCCCGCGCTAAGTGGATCGGACACGCGAGCTTGCGAGCAATCGAGAGATATCCAGCGTACGAATCGCAAAGGTTACGCCGACGCGGGCGAGCTCGCGGACGTTGGTACGTGAAATTCAGAGCTAGAGAAATCATCGGCTAGAGGTACGCTTCGCGCGCAACGACCTAATACATTTCGTCATGGTCCAAAAGCAGCCATTACGCCAGCTGCGCAGCCTCCCGCATGCATGCACGTCGTAAGCCCGGAATCGAGTACGGGCATGACGTTATGCGGGAATTCCGGAACTTCGAAAAAGAGTCAACGCTCGTCGTTCGGCTTCCCTGCGCGTCGCAGTTCGAGTACTCGATCGTGAGAGTAAGAGAAATGGCGCGACGAGACGGCGAACAAAGGGGGAGGTGCGGCTGAAGTTCGGAGGCGCGAGAGAGATGCAAGGGGTCGCGCGAGGCACAATGGGGAAGCCTTCTGACTAAATCGTTCCGCGAAAGCCTTTTTGGAAGGAGGCCGGGGGGAATCGGCGTGGTCGGGACGTGGCCGAAGTCATTTTCGGGGGGAAAGCTCGCGAGTGACTCTTCCCGAGAGACGTTGTTGTCCTTTTTGCCGATCGTTCGCGGTCGAAGTTCGGTTAATGGGATTCCCGGAGGCACGAGTGGCGCACGGCGCGGATTACTCGCGATCTACGATGAAATCATGGGAAACCCGCGCGTAATCGCGGTCGAAGGATTGTTTCTGCGCGTGGCGCGCTACACCAATGACTGTTGCTTCGTGCGGTAAAGCTGTTAGGATTTTCCGCGCTTCGCTGTCCTCTCCGCGGGCTATGCTACGTGCGCATCAACGCGCGCTTCCTTCCTGAACCTTCTCGCTCTCTAGGTCATTCTTTATTGCCCATCAATGGGCCTAGTTAATTGCCGCGGTTCTGTTTCTCCTCATTCTCCGTCAATAGGATCATTCGATTCCAAGTACCGCGCGCGTATCGTCCTCAATACTTTAACCGAGGTTGCGCCTACAATAGAACGTATAGAATTTAACCTGTTGAAGGCTTCGACACGCGCTGCAATCTTGTTTAGAACACCAAAGACGCGCTGCTGTTACTATTATCGCGGCAATTACAGAGAACACCGTGTAGAGACTTCTATTCCGAAGCCAGTCCAAAGAGTCCGAAGGAGTTTTACCACCTTTAATACCCTCGTTCTAAATCCCCCGATTTTTTACTGCTATTTTAATTTGGATGCGTATTTATTACAAATCCGAGACAACGTTTTGGGGAAGCCTTTAACGGGTCAGGTTGTTTTACAACCTCGATCTCGAGCCGATATAAAGGCGGGGGGTCGGAAGGGTCCGCCGAATCGGCCGAGCGCCGATCGCCTTTAAAGAATCGCCGAAGCAACAAACGCATAAATCATTCGCCTACCGTCGTAATTCCGTTGCTCGAGATTCTGCGGCAGGGCAGGTATCTTCTTGCCGGGCATCAGGTAATTCCTCTCCACCGGTGACAAAGGATCGGTGAGGGCCTTGGCCGAGGCCAGATCGCCGGTCGCGCACGTCAGGTGAAGCGCGGTGTTCCCACGGAAATTTCTCAAAGCTGGACTCGCACCTGCCAGGATCAGCCGCCTGACTATCCTCGGCTGTCGCGTCAGCACGGCCAGGTGCAGGGGAGACTGGCCGTCGTCGTTAAGGATGTTGAAAAGGCACGGGTGCGGTGCCATTCTTATTAAACTGAACGCAGCCTCCAGGAAGCCTTGAACTATCGCTATGTGCAGTTGCCTGTAAACAGAAACGGAACGGTGAAACCCGACTTGCCTCCTCTCGTTATCCTTCGCAGTAGCGCAAGGTAGTTCATCCCGTCGATTAATTACACGGCGATTATATATTACCGTGCGATTCCTCGCATCTGGCGCAAACATCGTTCTTTCCTCCGCGAATTCATTAGCTGGCTGATAATCGAGCACGTGCTTATAGTTCAATATCGCCTTTGACACCATCCACACCCCCTCCCCCCTCACCCCCCTTTGTGCATTATACATTTTTTTCCTGTCCAAAGGTCAACGTTTCGTCATTCGCGCGCGGTAATGATAAATCATCCGATCGCCGGATCGACGTCCCAGAGAAGCACGCGTGCGAAACATGGACTTCTTCTTCGTCGAACGCTACCGACGGAAGGGACTAATTGTCGCGACCGCTGGGATGCTCTGGGGTTCGCGGGTCAAGATTTAAAAAAAAAAAACGATCTGGAAGCGATGGTTCCATCGGTCAAGGAGCTTGCTGACACGAAACAAATGCGATGCGTTTGATTCATATGGATGCGATGACGTGTTACGATACTCGCCGAGATCAACATGTTCCTATGTAGTCATAGAAACGGTAATTGCACGTGATTAATGGCATTTATCTTGAAACGCTGTGCGTAATATTGCTCGTTCGAGTGACGAAACGCTCGTGACCTCTTGCATTCCGATTTCGGCGACGCATGCGACGCTAATTCTCGCGCACTATCTTCTTGCAATAAGATTCGCGATGTATTTCATTGTGAATTTTAATTATACAGATTATTATCAAGACTAGATAGGAAAAGAGAGAGAGAGAGAGAGAGAGAGAGAGAGAGAGAGAGAGAGAGAGAGACGGGAAGTACGCGTGCGTCGAAATTAAATTTCAAAATTCGCTCGTGTTCGACCTTGCGCGACCTTGGATATCGTCAAGCCACGTGTTACGCGAGTTACACATTTACACGAGGAAAAGGTTGAGCGGTGATATCAGCGGGCACGTGCGCGCGCTCGCGGCAGGATGAATGGGAGAAGCGAAATTTTTCTATGCTTCTCCATCGCTACGTGGAAAACGGTTAGGTGTTCGTTATACGTAAACGATCGAGTCATTGTTTCCGTCGTTACAAAGAACCGCGTCCCATTCAACGGTAGGCGCTATTATTACCTCACCTCCGATCGATACACTCGAGAGAGAGACGGTTGAACGCAGTTTTGAAGCGTCGCGGGCTACAGGTTGCAACGGCACCGCGCACGCGCCGCCCTCGATTAATTACAATCTATCGAATAATCAACCCGATTTATTTTCGCGTAAACAACCGCGGCCACGTACGGGACATCCGCGAAGATTGCGACAGCTTTCGAGAAAGTCGACTAGGAATTCGCGCGGCGCCGATAGGTCGAGCACGCCGAACATAAACACACCACTGAACCGCACGAATGCGAGGGCCCGGCGTGTAATTAATAAACCTGTGCCTAATTGGAGTGTAAATATTTTCGACCGTCCCCCATTGTTCCCTTACAGCGTGATCCCTTCAGGCCTTAAGCCAGCGGCCCCGTGGGAACCGGGGCTGACAGGTGAGGGTAATAAAAACAGTAATAAAGAGGTTACTTACGTGTCGCCGTCGTCGTCCTGCGTGTAGTAGAGCTGCCAAGGTTCCTCATTCAGCTGTTTCTCGGGCGATCGTTGGGATTCGCGGTGTCGCAGCGTCAACGTCTCCTGTTGCTGCTCGATCTTGCGTGAGCTGACGGGTGCGAGCTCGACGGTGGGCTCGGCCTGAACCTTGCCGCTGGCCAGAGGATTCAATGTGACTTGCTTCAACGTAAGCTGGCTCAGGCTCTCGCTGAGCCCGAGGTCCACGCCGCTGTCCGCCCTCATTGGTTCCGGTGCTGCGGGCACGGCTGTCGGATCGTCGACATTCGGCAATTCGCTGTCGCACAATTCAGAGGTGAGCTGAAGGTTCCCGCTGGACAGGAAGCCGGAGTCTGCGTGGCCCGTGTCCCGATGCTCCTCGCCTTTCCCCTCGCTGCAGTACTCTGGAACATTCCTCTCCATCGGTGTCTTTCTCGACGGATGCCACATTTTCGAATCGACCCGATCGGATAGATCACAGAGGATATATCCCGGTGGCGCAAGCAAGGATTACTCTAGCCGCGATTCGCGGTACGTAGGTAAACGCGCGCGCCCCCGCGATTCCTTCTACGTATCTTCTCGAGCGATCGGTATCGGTAGCTTGGTTACGATATATTTCGTCGATCCTCCGATCGAGTGTCAGACTCTCGTTTCGTTCGTTCGCT
This sequence comes from Andrena hattorfiana, assembly GCA_944738655.2. Lineage (NCBI taxonomy): Eukaryota > Metazoa > Arthropoda > Insecta > Hymenoptera > Andrenidae > Andrena > Andrena hattorfiana. The sequence continues at coordinate 3,681,766 of OX122894.2, forward strand.
CGCGAGCGACGCCACTGCTACGTTTACTCGGGCTCAATCGTTCGATCGTCGTTCCTCGTCCAACACGCCAGCTGTGTTTTCTTTTCTTCTCTTTCCTCTCTCTCTCTCTCTCTTTGTATCTCTCTTTACGTCTGTTCGTTTCCTCGATGCCGTCGCATTCTCGTTTCGACTTTGTTCGTAGGCAATGTCGGGTGGGGGGTAGGGGGGCAGGTTCACTTCGTTCCACTAGAGCTTGCCCGCGTTTATTGGCAACTAACGCGGTGTTGTTGTCGGTGTATGGAAGAGCCGAAGGATCGTTTACGGAAGCGAGAACGGAAATCGCGGGCGGGGAGGGAGAGGAGAACAGTGATAGATGCGTGTGCTCGGTAGTCGCGATAGATTCGTGCCGTCGTGAACGCCACTCAACGCGCCGCCTGAAAACGAACTGATCGTGTGGCGTTGGCCGACGCGCGGACTAACTTCCACGATGGCCGCCGCGAGCACAGTGGAGCCTCTGGCGGCCGCCAGATGCCTGCGTTTTTGCGCGCATGGTAGGGGTGGGAAAACCCATCGTCCTCTGGCAGAGTCGACAGCTGCACGTATACACCGTGTACTCGATTTAACTTTGCATTCTTTAGATAACCAGTTTTAGAAAAAGAAAGCCGAAACGCAAACCCACGTCAAAAATCTCTCGTGCCCGCGCTCACTGGGTCAGGGGAGATCCCGGAAGCTTACGAACAATAAACGTCAAGCGATCTGAAAATTCCATTGTGATTGCGTCCAGACGTGACGATCTGCATCGGGAAAATTCGAAGGATAATCGATTACTTGTACCTATCGCGCTTACGAAATAGCTGTCGTTTCGCGCGCACAGTCACCCTTCGGAAATTAATGAAATCGACATAAATCACCGAGTTTCTATATACACAACAGTTTTTAACGAGCCCCGGAGATAGCTAAACTTGCCTCGATGTCTTGTACCTATTCCTACCACCGGGGGGAGGCATCGAGACTTTGCGTTACACCGTAGATGCAACCGCAAGCACTCGCAGTCATTTACCTGTTCGCAGTTTATCTGCCTGCCTCTCCTGCATTCATCTTCCTCCTTTTACCGGCAATCTTTGAAAGCGTCCTTGCTGTCGAATTTAAAGCGTTTATCAAGATCCAGGCTCGATAACCGATCGCGGAGACCATTAAACTGCACGCGCCGGTTCCATTCATCGAGCCTCTCGAATCTAACGTTCACAAATCTCTGGCACGCCTTGGGAAAGTGACCGTACGTCGTGAATCGTTGCTCCAGCCGCGTAGTTTCTACGCGAAGATATGGTTTTCACTGTTCTACTTTCTTTTCGGGGCAGGACTTAAGCCGCGCGAGGCAAACCGTCACCGGAAATCCCGCCGGCATTTCCGATCTGGAGGAGCTTTACCAATATTTGCGATAATATCGAACGTTTGTTGCCGCATTACCGGGAACATCTACGAGCGACGCCCACTAAGCCAACATTAGCGGTTTTCGGTCTCCCCGCGGCCGTTTAAATACGGTTTTCCCCAAAGATGGTCACTGACACCCGGCCTTAGAGCAAAGGGAACATCTACCTGTTATCGTTCGTTACACAAACGGCTGGTTCGTTACACAAAGCAGATAATAACGGGCCATTGTCTGTCGCAATGTGTGCTCTTTTAGTGCCCGACGGCCGTGTAGTTACATCGGCCCGGACTGTATAATGGCTATTGCCAGCCGGGTCGCATAAATACAGGAGTCGCCGTAAACGCGCGGGGTACGGCCGTAAAGGCGTTTGTAAACGATAGCCTTAATCCTCACGCCCTCAATGACAAAACGAATTATATAATTTTACGTAATTGTTCGTCGCCGGTGGACGTCGCCTCTCTTTCGCGGCCGCGGAGATTCCGCGACGCTTACGGATGATCCTCTGAAATTTCCGAACAAAACTGACGATTAATGTTTTGCGAAACATTAATGTTTTGTAATGATTAATGACTGATGACCAATGATTAATGACTAATGATGAATTAATGTTTTGTAATGATTAATGACTAATGGTTAATTAATGTTTTACGAAACTGGGAAAGGAAATTGGGGAACTGTAAGTAGGCGCACTTTAAGATAAACTTATACTAGTTTCGGCGAGGATACGTCGCCGGCGTCCTTGTTCGCAAGGCCGCGAGCAAATTCTTTTTCGTTAGAGCGGGCGTGCGGGCACCGATGTCCAAGCTATCTGGGGAAAACCTGATTGAGATAAGCTCAGGAAATGTATTATCTTTGCATCGTTTACGAGAACCAATTTACTTGTAGATATACCATACATTATCAGCAAGTTTGTCGTTGCACCTTGAGTTACACGCTGTGTAACCGTTGAACCTGCATATCTTAGTCCGGTGCACTTAAAAAGGTGCACACTTGCACAGCCTAATCGCGGAAAGTGCCGTTCTAGCTGGACTCTAACGATGCAGGATATATTTCGTGATGTCTGCGAGGAAATTTCGTACTATCAAATTCGGGCACCCGGTCCTTCCACTTAATTGCTTCTTCTCTTTCTATCCGGCGATGGACACACTGAGGATAATTTGACTGAACGGGATGTGGGAAAGTACCATGACTCAAATGTGGCACGAGATGGTACCATCGTCCTGGTGGTACGTTTTCCTCGTGATAGTCTCGATACATCAAATCTCCTGCCTCTAAAATATGTGTCGATACGGGAGCTTCTTTCCTCAAAAAGAAGTCCGATTGTGAACGAGAGATACAGTGCAGAAATAGCTGCAACGATAAGTATACATCGGGCGAGGATACAACAGGAAACTTTAGGGATGATGTAAGTAGAGAAGCGCGCACCGACGAGCATACGAAAAGCATATAGTTGTTTATAGAGCCATCGATTATGCCGAAGAGGAAAGTGAAATTGGAGGAAAACCGGCCTGCGATAAGCTCGATAAGTGCCGTGGGGACAGAAGCGATTTCGAACAATGAGAAGGATTCTCTAAATCTGAATCAATGATCGTATCGCGCATGAGAGACTCGATCAATTACTTTTCAAAGTGTTCGCTTACCTGTTACTCGGAAGCACCTCCGCGAGCGCGGCGAACAGCACGCTAGACGACGTGCTGATTTTTATCGATGGTAAACGACTTGTTTCCGTCGTCCTCGATTAGAAGGAAGAACTATAAAGCGGCACCACTTCGTCTGCGGCGATGATCCGTCGACCGCGCGGATTCTATCGCAGCCAGAGAAGCAATTCTTTCGTATAGCCGGGCGGTCTGCAGCGCGCGCACACTAGCTTCGGACTGTTTATAATCGGCTGCGTACTGGCGAGAGGAATTTAAGTTTATCCGGGAAATTCCAAATGAAATCAAGTATGCATATGCGGGCTGGTGAATTCCTTACGCGGAATTTTGGATAAGAGCCCATCGGGCGTAGAGGAATTCGACTTTACACGTAGGCGACGTTACAGGGTCCTAGTGAACGCAGGCTTGAAGAATGCAGGAAAAAATGCAAAGATATGTTTGATTTTTATTTTAATAAAATCTAAGGGGAACCTGTTACGTCCTGTTGTGTTCGAGTATACCTTGTCGTATGAGAGGCTCGCACACAGCTCTTGGCAACAAGTGGTACGTATTTTTCTTCAGCAGAATAACTTGCCCATCTTCGAGCTCCAGCTTCCCAAAATCCTTTAGACATTTCACCTGGAATGGAAGGATTTAAGTGACATCGCCGGGAACAATGAATGCCGCGTTCATTTACCTCCACGTATGGAGCTTTGGGAGGCAACATATTCAGAGTTAAATTGAATCCCTGATCCTCCCCTAACGACCTCATATAAGTAGCTAAAGATTTGTTATACGACTGGAACCACTGAACTTCTGCGTTCAGCAGGTTGGAATTTACTTCCGACGGTAGAATACTTCCCAATTCCCATCGCAAGTCTCTTAACATTCTCATTCTGTTGTATATGTATGACAAGACACACCTCTTGTTCCTGTTTAAAGCTATGTGTCTAAGCTGAACCGACGGCAATAATGCCATGTTGTCGTCATTTCGAATGGCGTTGCTGAAATAAATACAAACGGTCGACTGTGCTTCGGTTCGACAATTACGGCTTACAGATATATATACAAACCTATCCAACATATTTGCATCGTAGAGGGAATGCATTTCCTCGAAAACTTCCTTGACTGCCACCTCCTATAAATCAAACGTAACATGATAAATTGCTGCGCAAGCTTTTCCTCTTAACGCAACGTCGAGTAACCTACGTTGAAAGGCTGTATAGAATTGCACAGATCTAACTCTGTTATAAGCTTGATAGCTTTCCTCCCATACATTGTTTAGAATAATTTAAAACTCTAGAACGCAAAGTACAATCGCTCTTTATTTACGAAACGCGTTCCTTACGCGGTCGCTACGAAGTGTACTAAAATATTGTTCTGCTACTCGAATTTCACAGGATGACAAATAGAAGGAACCAAGTAGAAGCGTGAGAAATGTTTTAAAATCCTTTGTTGATACACAAAAGTAAACAAACTGTTCGTAGTCGACAGTAGCGTCATCTATTGATCCTCTAGGGAGTGATCGGTATAACCGCAGCCATTTTGGAGCAAAACCGGAAATAACATAACCTAAACATTCGTTAAATCGTCTGCTTTCCAAGCTGATTGTTGCATCGATCTCTTTCTACCCGTATTTCTGTCTCTTTCTTTCTTACAGTTTCTTTCTCTACTTCCGCTTTTGCTCCAAATCGCGGCAACCAATCAGCGACGATACACGTTGTTCCGATCGCTCTCTAGAGGATCACTACAGAATCTTTCCTTCTAGCGACATCTTCCTTGCACCCGAACGTTCTACAGTGTTGTGGTTGAAACGGGCGAAGAGATTCGCGCTTAGGTTAACCCAGGTTATCCTTTCGATCATGCTTGCCGCCTGAAAGCACAACAAGCAGGTTTCGTTGCGAAAATGTCGATGATTCTTAGAAACGTTGCCGCAAGACTACAGACATGCTCGTACCAAGCGCTAAGGTACTGCACGGCGGTCGTGAACGAGCCGACAAGCAGCGAAGAAGTAGCTCCAATTATTTCCAAGGGAAGTTACGCGGACGAGAAGTTCTTTTACCAAAGGCCGCGGGAAGTATGGCTGGAAAATCTAGACACGGTTGAAAGCAAGAAGGTAGGACTGATGACCCTGCACCCCGAAGTTTACGGAGCAGCCCCGAGGATAGATATTATTCATCAGAATGTTCGGTGGCAACAGTTGTACCGTTTTGTGGTAATTTCTATATCTTGTTAACGCTAGATCTACCAAGGGGGGCCAAAATGACTTGTTTGGCATTTCTTATAATCATTACTCGTTTCCAGAACAGTTTCTTTTTTAAAATTTTGTACGACTTTTGTCTGAGATATGTATACAATTAATTCTGTAAAATAGTTTTGGTCTTTGTTTTTTTTTCTTTGAAATTTATATGTAATTTATACCTACATATACATAGATGGGTCAGTTCGACTAGGGCTGGGACAGGGAATTTTTCGGTATTTGAATATTCGAATACTTTAGTTGCTCAATTATTTGGTGAATATAATTTGAATATTCAAGTATTCGAATAGTATGGTGTGAATTATAAATCAAGTTTTTTAGGTTCATTTGTCGGGGTGAAATTTTGTAAGCTAATTTTGACCCACTTCGCACCATACTATTTGAATATTTAAATATTCGAATAATAACATTCGAATACTCAAATATTCAAAGTTTATTCGCAACATTCGAATACTTGTAAAATATTCGAATATTTATTCGAATAGTCTCGGTCCTAATTTTGACCCCTCACGGGACGCAGGTAAATTTTTAATTTCAGAAGTTTCTCGTACTATTATCATATAGTCCGAATACATTTCTAGAAAACTAGCAAGGGAAGATCCCGAACCTGGAAATTCAAAAAATTCTGAAACTTTGTGAATATGCAAGGGATTTCCTCCTGATTACAATGCAATTTTTGGTTACTGCCCAAATTCACTCGAAGCGGCTGAAATTAACCCCTGAAAATTAGGCTATTTTCCAATTTTGTGTTATAACTCGGAAACTGTAAGAGATAGAAAAAAAGTTTTAAGACAAAAGTTACTTTTCTTAATTAGATCTATCATTTGGCGAAAAAAAGTATTTTACAGTTCACGAGTTATAACACAAAATCCGAAAATAACCGGATTTTCAGGGGTCAATTACATCCCTCTAGAGTGAATTTGGGCAGCGAACAAAAATTCCGTAGTAATCAGAAGGAAATCTCCTACATATTCAGAAGGTTTCAGAATTTTTTGAATTTCCGGGTTCGGGATCTTCCCTTGTAAGTATATTTTCATACATATACGTTGCACAAAATTGCCATAAGATTCATGTATTATATTCGCTCAATTTTTTCATTCTGCTACTAGACACATATTTCGATGAAACGTAAACTAATAATAAAACGAAGAAGATGATAGACATCAACCTCTGTGGTAGATGCTAAAATAATTGTAACTTGTAAAAAATGTCTTTGAATTTTATGCGTAATTATTTTCAAAGTTACTATTGTTATTATTATATTATCATACAGTTTATATTCAATTTTCGCTCATAAAATAGGAAAATATATAAAAACGCAACAAAATGTATTTTCTTAAATGACTTGTTAATTTGAAAAACAAGTCATTTTGACCCCTCTGGTAGAAGTAGGTATACGCGAATCGTTGGTTGTTCCAGTGTTAACTACGTCCAAGGATTGTCAGCTTCGAGAATCATAAAGCACAAAAATTAACATTTGATTTCAGTCCTACGCGCATACGAAAACACGTGCGGAAGTAAGGGGCGGTGGCAGAAAGCCTTGGCCGCAGAAGGGTCTAGGGCGAGCGCGTCATGGAAGTATAAGGTCGCCGCTGTGGAGGGGAGGTGGTGTCGCGCACGGTCCCAGATCTCCTACTCCTCATTTCTACATGCTTCCCTTCTACACCCGTGTCGCGGGCCTTACATCTGCGCTGTCCATAAAACTTGCGCAGGACGATCTATACATTATCACCGACTTGGAGCTCCCGTCGTCAGATCCTGCTTACATGGAAGAATTAATCGAAGCGAGACATTGGGGTCCCTCCGTGCTCTTTGTCGATACCGATGATATTATGCCGTTGAACATAACACAGGCTACAGACTCGATAAACCACGTAAATTTAATGCCTGCTTATGGTAAGTTCCGAGCTTAAAGATTCCGACGTTACCGTACCTAAATCATATTTATTTCTCGCGTGTTTTCTAGGCCTGAATGTATATAGCATGTTAAAGCATAATACTTTAGTTCTCACCGAGAGAGCCGCACGTTCGATCGAGGAGAAGATTTTGTATCAGTTACATAGACCAGACAGCGCGATTTTGTTACAGAAGTTTAAACTTAATCAGTAATAAAGCCAGTAAAAGGAGGAATTAAATCACTCTCCCTCTGTCAATGCGTATTTATTTTCGACCACAGTAAATAATTTCCCTACCTTGTAACGATCCGATGGAATTCAACCACCAAAATCATTTTCCTTATCGGTATTTATTCCTAATAAAAAATTGAATTCCTAGTATAACTGGCGTCATTTCTTCTTTAATATAGGCATGCTAGCCGACTTTCTAGGCAGAGGCTGAAATTCAGAACATTGCGAGTTACAGAGAGAATATAAGCACCGATCGTGAGTCCTATCTCTACAGAGTTCTTACCATGGGACGAGGATCTCCGCCTAACATTTTCTCGCGCACAGCCCACCTCAGACTCGCGTGTTTGGCTTCTCCGGGGAAGGACATTTGTTTCCATTCCTGCTGGTACTTCTGGTAAAGCGTGACCGGGTCGGATTTGTTAACGCTCGAAGCTCTCTGAGTTTCAGGTTGCAATCTCCACGGTCTAATAACTGCGAATAGCAATATAAATTAAAGTTCCTGGTTCTTATTAGAATATTATACAATGCGTGGGGTACATCGAAACCTTACAAGACTTAGTTCCAGACTGAGAGTTTCTCGTGGACGACGTACTCTTGGCGCGACCGCTTCCGATACGATCTAACCCGTGCTCCAAAATATTTGGAGCACTCATAGGCCGGACAGGTTGAGAGACCGTCGGCTTTTCCTGGTGCGTTATCTTACTACTCTCTGGTCCGGGCTTCTCCTTTCTCGCCACGTAAGACTCTTGCTTCGGACATTCGACGCATCTGTCTTTACTCTTAAAATGACCTTTCGTACTTTCGTCGTCGCAGGGCAGGCCGATAGATCTAAAAGTAGAGCGATCGGATGCTCTCTTGGCCGACGATTTTGAGATATCCGATTTCTGCCTCGCGTCGACGCGAGTTCCGTCGGAATTAGCGGATTCTTTGTTCTCTCTGTCGCTCGACACACACTTTACTTTCACCCTGACGAGGGAATGGTCGGTGTAAGAGTTAGAGTCGGTGGACACTGTGTTCTCGCTGTAACAAAACTCTCGTCTCTGTTCTCTGAGGACTTCTTTAATCACGTTTTGCTGCTTCTCTATTATCTTCCTCCTGATCTCTTCTTTCCTCTGCTGCTTCTCGCGATTTTTCACTTTCCGATACAACTTCAAATCTGACCGTAGAAAAACAGTTTAAGTTAGCATGGCTACGCGAAAGCGGTTGAAAAGAAACACGTGGATTACGAACGGCATCACCTTTCATAAAACCTTTCAGCTGTTGAGCGGTAATTCCAACGAAGCCCAGGGAATTGAGGAGAGCGAGAACCTCTCTCGGATCGTCATTCATTGTTAACGCGGTAGCAGTGATTTACAACAATGCGAGGCAGCGATAACAAATTCCACCGTTTGTTTTCGTTCGCAACATTTAAATGTCAGGGACGTTGAAGCCAGTTGCACGCCGACAACCATAAATTATATAGTCTTATAGACGGTCGCTGGATTTGTCATATGTTTCGTTTAAGAAGAAGTTAATACGGGATACTAAAGTCCTTTTTTCTGCTTGAATAATTTATTCGCGTTACTAGTGGATCGAAGTTTGTGCATAGAAATTTAGACCGCGAGTTTTAACTTCTATTATAATGTTTTGAGTTTTGAAGGAAGAACGCAACAGCCAGGTGAGTTTCACTCTATAAAACGGATGCGCGTAGATTGAACCCGCAATTGAAATTTAACGGGAGCGTTGACGCCATCTGTTGGCCACGGCGGGAACCAAGAAGACCGTCTGCGAGGATTTAAAGAATTGGCGGAAGGTATTAAAATCGATGATGGAAGTGGAATAACATTTTGCTCGATAAAATCCTACGCAACTGCACGATTGTTAAAAGCGTTACTTGTTATTTCTACGAAAATTAAATGCCCTCCTATATATTTCCTCGGTGAACTACCCTATTTTCTTATTAGAGAATCTTCTACGTGTGTGAATGTTTACTCAGGCAGCGATGCGACCCGGTGGCTGCGCAGAATCTTTCGCCTGCGCTTGATTTAAGTTTAACGAAGCATGTTTAATCGTGCATCAGTCTGAAAACAGAGGCTCGCTGAAAATGTCGCCGACATACACGGTTCTCCTGCTGGCCGCTGCAATATCAAACCCTTTCGCAGGTAAAACTGCCTTCACTGTTTCCCGCGAGACTCGGTCTCGCTGCGTGACACTTAGGACAAAGCACTCCCTCACTCTCGCTTTAATGGAGCAATTTAAATTTCTTTCATCCGGAATATAATTGTTCTAGAATTCTAGAGGCTCTAACGAGAGTGTCGCGCTGCACTCCCTTATCTTCTTGTTTTTACGGTCGCAAGATCACCTTCGACTCCTCTGCTCGAGACTAACAATAAGAACGTTTCCCAGACATTCACGCTTCAAAGATCCACGCATTGGACGTCCCCCTCGTAGTGCGTAATGGTACCGGGCCGATCGATCTATCCTGCATTTACAACGTCCGGCCAGAGGAGAACGGCCTCGTGATAAAATGGTACCACAACATGGACCAGATATACCAATGGATACCGCCAAGTAATTTTAGCCGCGATCGAATTTTTTAAAGGGGCTGTATCGTCGCGACATGACCTGTTCCCATTTTATTTCGCAACTCTAGTGCCGCCTCAGGACCTGGGCGCGATACACGGATTCGCCGAATACCCCGAGCAAAACTTGAAGCACCCCGACTCGCGGTCCATCATTCGCTTGAAAGTGCTCACCGCGGAGATGAGCGGGGAATATACGTGCACGATCAGCACCTTTCAGGAAGAGGACCTGCGACGGACACGGATGATCGTTTACGGTAATATCGAGGTAGATAACAGAGACGCACAGTTGCGAATCGCCGTGTTGCCTTAGCAGAGCCGGAGACCGACGCGAGGATCCACGTCTCTCCCTTCAACGAGACGCACTTGAACCTGACGTGCGAGGCGAACGGAGCGCACCCGCGACCGGTATTAAAATTCTACGTCGAGGGATTCGAGGTGGACGGTTACTACCCCGAGAATAAGGAATGGCACAAGAGACATCCTTTCGCGAGACGCAGCGCGCTTGTCAGAAACGCTATGGAGCCGATGCTACTGGACTGCGAGATTTCTATTCCCTACACGGATTACAAGCGCAGGGAGAGGATCGTCTATTATCCCAGTTCGAATACTTTTCGATTAGATTCTTAAGGTGCGAATCCACGACGGGGCGCAAATAAGTCTCGCGTGAAACTTTAATCTCACGAGACAATTATTTCATGAATTTTTACTTTTAATCAAGTTTCATATATTTTCAAAAATCTCATCGCTCGCGACTATTTCCATTATTCACATTTAGTTGTTGCTGAGATTTCTGTCGCACGATGGGAAAGTCTCGTGTAAAATCTCATCGTGGATTCGCACCTTTGTAATTCTACACGCGTGCCCGCGTATGCGATTATTTCTCCGTCCCGTACGTTTCAGCTCAGTCGCTATCGCAAACGAGTGCTGCAACTGGAAGACATCAAATTGCAAGCCTCAACACCCACGTGGCCATCGGCGTCTCGTGCATGTTAACGTTATTCTCGATATACTAACACGCAATTGGTTCTACGCTTCTTACGTTTAAATCTGCCCTGTTTGTTGTTAAATCCCTCGTCGTTTTTGTTCAGTGATAGAATGGGCTTTGTTCATCATTCTCTGTAGGCGACTAATTATAAGGCCCGTCTAATAATAGTAGCGTTTCGATTCATAAGTTCTAAATACCAAATCGAAGCTGAAAATGCGATTGCGTGTGCGTTAAGGATGAAGGAGGCGACAGGAGCTGGTGGGGCGCTAGATGCTGAGGCGGAGGTCCTCGGCAGGATTATCATTTGGTCTTCAACGCTCATCCGCGGAGGGTTGGTGAGTTCGTCCCCTTAACGTTGCTGCATTTCTCCTTCGTTCTGTCGCGCCAGTTTCGTTACGCTACTAGACTTCTTTTGTTCTCCGAACGACTGAAAGTAACGCATATCCTCCAGAAAAAAAAGGTATCTGTCTTCCTTGTTCAAGGCAATTATCCTACACGGCCACTTGTTGCACTCGACGTTGGATCGCCAAACATGAAGATGAACTGCACTTGTCTGATACTGTTTCTTGTGGGTGAGTAACGTATTGGATTTTTTAAATTAAAATTCCGGTGTCGTTTCGGCGATTCAGCTTAATCTTCAGATTCCTGCGCGAAGCTTTGTAGAGAAAGAACTTGTATCTAGCAGCTTGGATGATTGTTACAGTAAATTTTTCATACGTATTTGGAAAGAACAATGGAATACATCAAAGGATTCTGTAGTAGAGAAGATCCTCAGACCAGTCTGTAATCTCTTCCTTAAGGAGATAATCCCATCAAACAGAGTACTCCTCGTAGCAGTCGCTCCAGTATTGCTCGTTAATTAATACAGAAGCGAGCTAAAAGAAGCTGCGATTAAATTTAATCCTAGAAATTCTATTATTCTCGATAAGATTAATTTATCGCTGGATTCCTCCGAGAACACGTATGTACCAGTCTACTTTGCGTCTTCCCGGCCGGAAGATTCGAGAAGTTGAAGAAAGTTTGATCGAGTTATGCATTACCTCGCGCGTCCCATGTAAATGCGTCAACTTGTAATTACTTGCTTAGCATTCATTACTGAGCCCGGGGTGTCGATATGGCATCCATAAATGCATCTCTTCCCTTTACTGAAAAACTGAGCGAGAGTTGTGTGTTACAGTGTGCGCGCTGTGGACTTTCGGCGAGGCATTGTCCTGCGACCAATGCGGCAGAGAGTGTGCCGATATTTGCGGCACCAGGCAGTTTCGAGCCTGTTGCTTCAACAATATGAAGAAGAGACAGTTCGACGGCGGATCGAAATTAGGGATGAGACCACGCCCGCACGTGGCACGCTCGCACCGGTATCTACCAGGATATTCAATGAGCATCTGACGCAAGTGGTGAACGCACAGCATTCGTCTCACAAAGTTGCGCGACATTTATCAAACTCCTACGTCGACGGGCTTCGCTATGTATACTCGGTGATGATTTAAAATTTGTAGTTCTAGGTACAAGACGAGTTTCATTTTCGCGAACAGCGATTAAGCGGCTATGAGTTTGCCTGCACTGACAGTGATTAAATACATAGAACACTTTCAAACCAAGCTGATACTGTTATTGTCGTTCTCTTTCCAATGTGTTTAAGCGATAGCAGAGACACGCGAGGAAATAAAATACGTTTTCATGACAGATATAAAATTATTATTACGTTCTTGCTTTCTTATTTGGCTTCTACATGCAGTCGGTGTTATGAAAGTTTTTCTGTAGACACACAGCAGGTCCAAGTGGATCGGTACTTAGGCGATCCAACGTTGTATACGTTTAATCACTCGTTCGAGCGAAATTAATTGCTCCGTTTCATCGGAAATCGCGTCCAACTTGTTCAGTAGCCTTTTACTTTTATTCCTGATCATGTTCCATTGTAATTTATCCAAGCCTGGGTACGACTCTTTAGTTAGAAGCGCCACCAAGTCTGACTTCCTTTTAACATCGTCGAATGTTAATGGTTTCTTTCTGGATAACTTCTCTGCTTTTGCCATAATATTTTTATCTCGTTTGACGCTTATGCCTTCGTCTTCTACTTCTATGACTTCTTTATGTTTCTCTTCTGTAGCAACTACTGGTACTGTTTTACCATTCTCAGTAAATGTATGGCCTTTATCGTTAGTACGTCGTAAAGTGAAACTACACCGATCTATAATTTCTATAAAGAAAAGAGACCAATTTGTTATGCCTATATTTATTCGCTGCAAAGTCAAATATTGAGTGTTCGATGCTTGTACCTCCTGTATCGTTAATAGAAGCAACATTTTCGCTTGTGTTCTCTGGTATCGCGTCAGAAGGGACGCTTCTTTTCTGCGAATACGGTGCTGGATTCTCCGCAGCTTCGTCAGAATCGTATCCACGAGGAATGATCAATTTAAACATTGTACTTTGCAACCCATGACTACTGGGAACACTGTACAAATATATATTATTTAACTACGAAGATTTTATACGATAGACTCTACTGTATTCGCTTTTGTTATACGTGCCTTGGCGTAGGTTCGTGTATCCATGGCAGCGACAGCCATGTCTGTAAATTACTAGGAAGTTCGTAGCCTTCGGGAAGCCAGCTTAATCCCGAGGCTTCGAAGAATTTTAAGTACTCGTATAATTGATTATACCACGCGCAAGACTTTTTAACCAGATGCCTCGATAAGATCCTACATAGAAATACGCCACTAAGTTGCGGATGTGATCGACGAATTATCGCTGCGTAGAGAAATAGGAAACCACGTACCATATTCTACTAACAACGGCATACGCGATAATAGTAGTGCTCCAAGCGTGACCCAAAGCTATTCTACTCCTAAGGAAATGCGCGGAGAGCCTCGACACTTCCTCCATGCGCGAGATGAGCTTCGCGAAACCTTGAGTTCTAACTAAGACGTATTCTACCATTTGCTTAGAAGGCAGTTCGATATATTTTCCTTCTACCTCGACGAAACCTTTCAGATTTTCATATTCTTTGTCAAGAGATAACATTAGGTAATTGAGTAACGCCTTATTCACTTTGGACATGGTCTTAACACCTTTGTCGTTTCGAAATTTACTTTTCATGCGATAGATTAGTCTACTTAATATTGCCGCTTCTTTATGCAACAATTCTTGAGAACGTAAATCCTGTATAACTTTTTCTAGGAACGTCAGAAACGCCGTTGCATCTGGCAGTAGCGAGAAACATAAAAAAATTATTTACAAATTTGTCATCAAGCACGATAAACTGTACTTTTCCGATACCCCGTGATTTTCTATAAGTTAGGTTCTCGTAAATGCGACTGGACGCAGTGTTAGGAATTTCAAAGTCGATTTTCTCGAAAACGAAGCACAATATCGAAAAATTTTATTCGTTTTTCTTGGTTTATTTACTTGCTATGAGTCGAAAAGAAAGAGTAACTTTTTTTTATATCACGCTTCATTTTCGAGAAAATCGACTTTGAAATTCTTCACGTTGCGTTCAGGAAAACCTACTTTAATGAAAATCACGGGCGATTTGGGCGTAAGTGGAATTCGCCCAATGCCTACGCCCAAAAAGTTACTGTAAAAACTGATTCCTACGCGTTTTCTCACGTATTTACATGATTTACAAAGTTAGGTTAGAACGGAGCTTACCAAGTTCTTCACGTTCGACGTAACAAGTTGCATTTGGCGGTCGTTCCAAATGCACCTGATTCCATATAGCTTCCATACTGATCGTATATTTCAGACGCGTTTACTTAACTTTTAATCCTGCTTCAACTAAATACATACGTCAAAACATAACCCTACTTTTCGCACATGTATACGTCTATTTAAATAACGTTCATCGGTGCTTAACAATTCTCACTTTTTATTCAATAGCGACACGTACGTTCCATTCGATATATTAGAACGATTTTGGATTTGTTTGAAAATATACGTAACACAGATTCACACGAATGTGTCACGTGCTTGTACGCACGTGTACGCGATTAAAGTTGAGGAGCCGGGTAGACTACCAAATCAGGATGATCGGTTGGTTTAACAGCGACAACTCGAGCCAACACAGGAGAGCTTGGCGGAGGGCAAAGGGGCACTAATTTTTGTACTCCAAAATACCTGAATCCTCCCCGCACAACGTGATGATAGGTTAGATTTGTCCACGGGCCGTAACCCTTCGGCACGTTCACCGGTTGCCTAAATCTGTGGCGTACAATTCAACCACTTCAGTAAACCAACAACAAACTCTGTATTCCACCGTCAACGCTCGCGAGACTCTTACTTGACCGCCTTTATCGGTTGAATCTTAGGGCAATACGGTTGGCACTTTTTATGTTGTTCGCTACTGAACAAGGGCCCCATGCACGTGGTTATCGTGCAACTGGATCTGTCCACGTGGCCTCGCGCTCGCGGGCAGAGGGTGCAAAGTTGCCTGTCCCATGTGTCCGGGTGATTCATGACGCTTATGAAATATATACCCCCCGATTTTGCAGATGTATCGAAATAAAGTGTCGTAAAAAAGTTACCCTAAAAAATTGAACGTTGCGAGAATAATAGCGACGTTCTATAAGTACAGAATAACGAGCATACAAATGATGGACACTGGCGAGGAGTTTACGACGGGGCATGCCGAATTTATTTCACTTTTACAGCGGGTTGTTGAAATTCTGAGAGAATTACGAGCAGCGGGAGGTCGCCCGATAATTGGGGTGCTAAGCAGGTAAGGGGATCAGCAAACAGGTGGCAAGCAAGGGTAGTAGCACTTGATGGTGCCGGTGTAGAAAAGTCCTCCGGTAGTGATACGCGTCCTTTGGACGGGTCTGAAGTCGCAAGGGGCAGGCACCGGCTGAGGCAGGGATGCGAAGGTTATACAGGGATAACCCAGGCAAGGGGGCCGCGGGGGGCATAGTAAAGTGCAGGGTTGAGGGGAACAGGGCGGGCACGGCGCGCAGGGTTGAGGCCGAGGGCAGCATGGCGCGGGCGGACAACATATTATGCTCGACTCTGGGGGGCACGAGGTGCATATCGGTGGACACTGCGGCTCCATTGGAGGGCAACAACCGCAACTGAAACAACCACTCGTCCAGTCAACTGTTACGCGCGCACGCTCAAGGATAATTGTACCTTTCAATAATTTTCTTTAGATCCGATTTACCGTAATTCCGTACACACCCGACCGTCACCGACATTCTACAGTTCCGTCGATGGAATTATGTACACATTTACGAATTTTGATGGGATTTCCAAATGAAGAAGTCGCGGTACCTGAATGAAGTATAGCGTTAAAATAATAGAATGGTATTCCGATATATAATGGAATACAGACAAGTTCAATTGACACTCTAGGAAAGATCTCTCCGCGCCGTGCGCGCCTGCTATCACAACGAGATAAGTAGGTATCAACGTGCATAATCAAAGTTGGTGGCACGATATTACCTTTATCCTTAGTGCACACCTAAATACCTCCACGGATTCCTGCGTCTCTGTTATCTCGTGCTCCTAGTTCGTACGTAAATTAAACTGTCGAACAGAAAAATGGATAGCTCGTTAGCGTTACGTGATTGTAACGATCACTGGAAAAGGCCGTTATGTAGAAAAATATAGAAATTTGTTTATTAATCCGTAATACTTTCTCTGCAGCAATTTCTGTTGCGAAACGCGTCGTTATCCAAGGATTAATACATTTTATTCATGTAATTGCTGTATAAATCGATCAAGGACGGCGGAGTTCGAGGAGTTATTATTGCCAGGGTTGCCTTAAAATGCTCTTTGGTGATCGTAGCGGTGTTCAAATCCTCTTCGAGTGCCTTCATCGCGGCCTCGTGGCATATCGTCTGGATTTCCGCTCCGGAATATCCCTCCGTGAGCTCGACTAGATCAGTAACGTTCGCATCTTTGGCGATCGGCATGTTTCTCATTTTTATATCGAAAATTTCTTGTCTGGTTTCGTCGTCGGGCAATGGCACGTATATGATCCGGTCTAAACGACTCGGTCGAAGGAGTGCCTGAGGAAAGAACAACGTTCTAGTCACTAGGAAATGAGTTTACTAAGGGCGAATTCCATTTACACCCAAATCGCCCGTGATTTTCATTAAGCTAGGTTTTCCCGCTCGGGACTGGACGCATCGTCAAGAATTTCAAAGTCGCTTTTCTCGAAAATGAAGCGCAGTAACAAAAAAATCTATTCCCTTTTCTCGACTTATTTACTTGTTATAAATCCAAAAGAAAGAGTAACTTTTTTTCGAGAAAATCGACTTTGAAATTCTTGACGATTTGGACGTAAGTGGAATTCGCCCTAAAAATCAACTGACTTTGTCGATTTTATCGGGTCGATTAGTCGCTGCTACTAGCGTCACGCTTCCTAACGCGGTGACTCCGTCGAGTTCCGTTAACAATTGCGCTAAGACTCGTTCCTGCACGTTACTTCCGGCGTTAGAGGACGAACCTCTCTCACTCCCCAGAGCGTCGATTTCACCGATGAACACTATGGACGGCGAAACTTGCCTGGCTTTTCTAAACACCTCCCTTACAGCTCTCTCAGACTCGCCTACCCATTTCGAGAACAACTCTGGACCCTGCAAATAATCTTACTGAACACTGCGAAGCGTAAAATCAGACGCTAACGTCTCACCTTTATGTTCAGGAAGTTCACTTTGCTCTCCGTCGCGAGAGCTTACGCGATCATCGTTTTAGAGCAGCCAGGTGGTCCAAACATCAGCACACCTCTGGGCGGAGTTATGCCCATTCTCTGAAATACCTCGGGATGACGAAGCGGCCATTCCACCGCTTGTTTCAATTTCAATTTCAAATCTTTCTGCCCTCTTATGTCCGACCACCGAACGTTCGGCACTTCTATCAGGACTTCTTTCACGGCCGACGGCTTCGTTACCGTCAGAGCGTAAGTGAAATCTGACAATGTCACTTTCGACGAAGCCTCGGAAGCTGAAGTTCCTTTCTGCTGGCGCTTCGCGGCGTGTAAAACTGCTTGGGAGCACAGGCCGTACAAGTCCGCGCCCACGAATCCATGAGTGACGAACGCGATATTCGCCGCGTCTTCTCTAGATAAAGTGCTCGGGATTTTTGACAACAGTTTCTGAAGTATCTCCGCGCGCATCGTTGGAGTAGGCACGAAAATTTCGAATTCCTTGTCGACTCTACCGGGCCGCCTCAGAGAACCGTCCACTTGATCGAGTTTCGATGTTGTGGCTAGTATTACAACCTTATCGTTTGTGTTTTGTATATCGTCGAAAAGCGCTACCAGTTGCGCGAGAACCCTCCTCTCCTGATCCGTGCTCGAGGTGCTTCTTTTGGGGCACAGACTATCGATCTCTTCTACCAGAATAATACTTGGAGCTTTGGCTTTTGCTTCCACGAAGATATCTTTCAATTTCCTTTCCGTTTCGCCGAGGGACTTGCCGTAGATGTCCGAGCTATAAATGGCGTAGAAGTTAAAGTCGTATTCGGATATCAACGCATTGGCGATGATAGATTTACCAACGCCCGCGCTACCATACAATAATATTTCCTTACTAATATAAAAATCCCCGATACTTTCGCATCCACCAAGGCCGACATCCAGAACATCTTTGACGTCCTCTATTAAGCCTCCATATCCTCCGATATCTTGTATTTTATATCTACTTCTTTTACGTTCCTTCTGCTTGTCTTCTTCGCCATTTAAAACAGTCCACTTTGTGTCATAAAATGCTTTATAAAATTTAACGCCAGACCTTTGATCTGCCGTTAGATTCAATTCTTTACATTCCTCAGAAAAATCCTTATCCACGCACTTATCAGCTACGACATATACAGTCTTATAAATTAATAGTTTCCCGTAAAAAGGCACGCTAAGTTTATTGCCCTTGGAAAATATCTTCCGCTCGTTATGATTCTTCAATGCTACGTTCAGCTCCGAGCTCGCTTCCGCCAATGAGCGTCTTCCAACGCTAGAGACAATGAATTCTTTGGCAACGCCAATGGGACAGTTCAATTTCTGAAGCTTAACCGGACCTCGAAGGCCGTTTAATTCTATCGCTGTAAGAAACGCACAGGTAGAGAAACCTTGAAGTTTATTGTCTAAGAAGATTCGACGCAATGTTTACCATGCTTCGTTAACGAAACGCTTGTTAGAGTTTTGTCTCTCGTGGGCCACGCTGCCTTAACAACAGCGCTTTCTTGGGTAGCAACGAGAACAGCATCCGCTAGCGCGATCTCGCACAGCTGTAAAGCGGACTGCGATACGTACACCATGTCGTCCAATGCTCTTTCAGGAATATTCTTCGGCTGTTCTACGCAAGAAGTATGCATGTGACGGAATGTAAAAAGAGTAGCAAGTATAAAGGCACACGTACCCTGTGATTTGTAAGTTTCTAGAGTACTGTGCAAAGTGCCATTAAGGATGAAATCGTGATTCCACTTTTGGAGGTTAGGTGGACAGTTAGTATCATGCTCGGCTAAATCCTTCAGCGTTACGGTGCTCTGACATTTATCGCATGTCATCCAAGGGGACAGGCTCTTTCTGCCGTGTTCTTTCGATTTCGAAGTCATTCTGGAAGAATATCGGCTCGCACTTACGATTAGAAAACCTAACCTACGAGTGACTCGAGTGTTTCGTACGAAACGTTTAGGAAAAGATGTACATTTTGGGAGAATGCAAAAATGTGTATAAACGTTTCTAGGTTACTGCTCTTAGTCTAGGATTTATATAGAATGTATGATTTCGCAAAAAATTGCAATCAAATGCCACAGTTCGGAACACGAATGCGTGTTCCACGTAGCATACTGCGTACGCGCGGCGGGAATCTTATAGATTATAGAAGATGATAAGCCGCTTGTAGCTTCCTATCAGTTGTAAAGAATATTTGATAAATAATCTGGAAGTACAGCAGGAAACAGGAAATTCTGATGATCATTCCAGGGCGAATTCCACTTACGCCCAAATCGCCCGCGATTTTCGTTAAGTTAGGATATCCTATACGCGACTGGACGCAACGTCAGGAATTTCAAAGTCGATTTTCTCGAAAATTAAGCGCGATATGAAAAAAAGTTATTCTTTCTTTTCTACTTATAACAAGTAAATAAGTCGAGAAAAAGGAATGAAATTTTTTGATATCGCGCTTCGTTTTCGAGAAAATCGACTTTGAAATTCTTGACGATGCGTCCAGTCGCATATAGAGAAACCTATCGTAATGAAAATCATGGGCGATTTGGGCGTAAGTGGAATTCGTCCCCAGTCATACGAGGACCCCATCTACTTGTTAGGCGGTTGGACGAATACTAACTTAACTATAACTGTCTATAGAGAAGCTACATGTTTTAAAGTTGAACATAATTTGAATTAAATAGTTCACCTTCACAGGGAATTACCTCTACGAGCGGATATATTAAAAATCACGCGTACACTTTGACTTCCAAGAGCTGGAATAAGTTCGAGTTGGACGGAATCCCAGTGAGATCTCCAAACGTTCGAGGAATTGAACTTAATTCGCAAGAATCTCAAACTAATACTTTAAAAGTATCCACAAGATGTTATACCACGTTAAAAAGATTTTTTTTCTAAAAACCAACTACCCAAACTCGAAATTGCTAAAAGACCGAGGCTGCGAGTTCCGATAATAACCCTTGTAGAATGGAACCGTGACGGCACGGCGGTGTAGAAGTGACAACGGTCATCAGGGGCTCGCGCAGACGACGCAATGAAAAACGACGATGCGGTCCGGCGAGCCTTTAGAGACGAAGAATGATCTGCATCGCGGTAAAGGAGCTGGCCGAGAGGGGAGGGGAGGGAAAGGGCGAAGGGAACATGGAGATTTTAGCGATCCGAATCGGACAGCCGAGCGTACACGTAGGTATATACCCGGCCCGGTGCCCTTCCCCTCGCCTCGCTGGGCATTTCGCGCGAAGGGCACGGGACAGGAGCGCACCGAACGCGCGGAATTCCTTGGGTACCGCGAGAAAGAGGTCGTTAAAGGAAGGTCATCGCTTGTGCCTGGAGAATAATTAGCCCGCGGGATTGCTATCGGTGACGCGTGATTGATGAGGCGGGCAGCCGTCGTTAGGTAATATAATCGATCGGAAGGAGCCGAAGGGAAGGGCTGACGGGGAGATGAAAGTATCGGGCGGGCTGGAATGTTTGACGTTCGCATGCGGCCGAGATGAATCAGGCTCGGCGGGGGATAAAATGAGGAATATCGGCCGGGGCGGGCGCGTCCGAGCGATCGGTTGGGCAGGCGAGCAGGCAAAAGGCCGATGGATGGACGGGCCAGCCGTGACGGAGCGGGCCGACGTTCCCGTACCAAACGAGATTAATAGAGATCCGCCTGTCAGCCGGACGCCTCTCCGTCTGAGCGAGATCCAGCGGCTTCCAGACGGCCAGTCTTCCCGCAGATCGCAACCTGCGTGGGCAACAACCGATCGTGATCGATCGCACGGGTGCGCTCGTCTCTGGGGCTACCGGCTCCCATGCGTCCAGTTCGTGCGAGTTAATCGCGTCTGCCGCGGGGTCTTGCTAGCCATCCGGGCATACGTACAGTTCGATGAGATAACCGCCGCTGTGAGAGAATTAGCACGACACGTCCTCGCGGTTCCGTTCGCGTTCTCGTACGATCGACAGAGATCCGCGGGGCGACGTCCGTTTCGCCAACGGGGCGCGGTGCCTGTCTCGATCGCGCACAGCTCGTTCTACGAGGCCGTTAAATCGCGCTCGACACGTCCGCCGTTGTTCGTACCGATGCGAATACGAGCGGCACGAGGTCGGTGGGCCGTATTCGGTGGCTTCACCTTAGTTTGCCTGGTCAATTTCCGATTAGGTAGGCACCGTCCGCTCATTTACCATTCGTTATCCTCCACAGAGATCAGCCTGGCCGCGGCGACCGATAAAAAGCTCTACGTCCCCCCGCGAGCCATGCCATACTCGTCACCAGGGGACAATAGCCTGAATAGAGAGACAGCCTCGCTCGTTATTGATCCACCGGGGCACATCTTCTGTTTCAGCCGTCGGCTCCAAGGGCTCGGCGAACGAGGCGAGGGTACGCAGGGAAGAGATCCGCCAACATGTCTGCTGCGCGAGGCACGAAAAGATGATCGACGTTGGATACGGTAAGCGAACCACAGCAAGCATTAATGGGACACGGCTGGGAAAGCGTCTCGCGGCTCATCGGGGGATAGGATTTCGCCGGGAGTTGCGTAATTTTAGAGGCCGGTTAAACGTGAATCGCTGTTCCCCCGTGTCGCTTTCGCCGCCCCCGTTGCTCGTCAGCGGTAAACGCCGGCCGCCTTGCCGCTAGATCCGATCCGGCGAATTAATAATCCAGGCTGTTCAATCAATTGACGCCGATCGAGAGGATGGAGCATCCGGCGGCCGTGCGGCGCTCCTACGGTTAAAAAGATTCGACCGAATTGCCGTTGGCAGCGAGTTTTTACCGCCGGAGAGCGCCGTCGGGGTTCGGCGGTGGCGGTTCGACGGCTCGTTGCGATTCCGTTTGTCGGCTCGTAGAGATCAATTAGCGTTTATACGTCGGTGCCGACGCCGCGCAGCGAACGATTAATGTTTCGCCGAACGGCCGTTCCGCGAAACCGGCCGAAACGGCGGCCGCCCTTCGGAATCAATTGTCAATTAAGCGGCTGGGGTTTAATCAGCGGTGTCTGGTTATCCGGGGAATATACCGGCCCAGGATTCCGGAGGATTCCCAGCACCGAGCGACTAATAGATCTCGAGATAACGCGGTTCACAGGGAGAAACGCGGAAAGGTGCGAGGGAGAGCTCGAAAGCCCGGGGTAGGAGTGATTCACAGAGGAATCCTCGCATTCCGCCTGTCCCACGCGCTCGCGCCAAAAATAGCTACGTTACGCTATAGACGATTCCACCCTCTTCTTATATCTTGTCAACGTTCCTCAACGCGATACAAGCCGTAAATTTCGCGAGGCATTACCAGCCGGCGCCATCCGATTTACACGCGTCTCATCTCCTCGCACGCGGCCCGGCGCAGTCAACAACACCGCCCGCGGTCTCCGCGAATTTCATTGAACTTGGAAGGGTCCCGCGGTACCGTCCAACTCTCCCATCGCTTTTTCCCCACCGTCTGTTTCCAGGCATATCCGGCGAGATAATACAGATCGACGCTGGCCACTGTCGCAAACTCTGCCCGCGACACGTGCTGGACGATCCCGGGGACGCGAGCCGGCCCGTCGTGCAGGTAAACGTGCTCTCTTTTTCACTAGCTACGTATCTAAAGCAGCGAGAACTACCGACGGCCCGGGGCGAGGAGCCAAGGGCTCCTTACTCGATCCGTGAATTATCCTCGCGCGATGGCACCTGGTGCGGAGAGGCGCTCGCGGGTTGACGTTTATCGAACCGGTTGCGAAAGCCGCAGCCTCTTCCGTCCGTGTAAAAAGCAAGTAGATGCTTAGTAGGGGACGGGACGGGGGATGATCGTTGGTAAAAGATCGCTTTCGATCGGGTCCCTGGCGATGGAACGGAGGCACAACACCGAAGAATTCCGCCGGGCGCTCCAGCGACAAAAAGGAAAACGAGGGGGACTCCGAATTCGCAAATAAAAAAGGATACCGCGGTGTACGTTGCCACGGGCGGGCCACGCACGCCAAGGGCTATGCGAAGGGCGAAAAAGGCAGGACCGTCATGTAGATTTATGACGCATGGGGATCGACCGATCCGCCGGCTGGAATGCGGCCACGCCAGCATCACGCGATCGTACGATCTTCGCGACTTTTACGGCGAGTGCAGTAGCGCACCCCACACCGTATCGAGGCGCGCCTGGTCATCGCGCACGTTTCACGGGCCCTGCGCATCCCAGCCGCTAGAAAGTAGATCCTGCAACAAGTTAGGTGAGCCCGGATCCACCGAGAGCCTGCAGTCACTTAGCCTCTCTGGAATATTCCTCTAGAATCGCGATCGTTATCATACAACTACGGACGAGCAGCTGACGAGAGTCGGCTATGCAGATACCACTCGCCGACGAGGGAACCGCTGGCGAGACAATTCGCTCGGGAGCGACCCCTCGCGCGATCCTCGTCCTGGGGACGAAAGCTATTTTCGTCACGTGATGCAACCCGATCGGTGGTTTACGATCTTGCAGCACCCACGCCGCGGGAGAGGAACAAGCTCCGAGAAGGAGCCTCCGTTGCAACGCGATCTGCAGGAGGAGAGGATGTGTTTTGCGTCCTTGGAAGGTCGAATCGTGCCGGGTCACCGATCCGGCGCCGGCCTGGCCGGCTACTAAATCCTCGATTCGTGTTCCTGGGATCTCGAGGATCGATGCACCGCGGAGCGGAATTTATTAGAAAATATCCCTGCGAGTTGCTGGCCAGAAATATCGCCGCCGGCGGGGGCCGAAGGGAGGAGGAAGGGCGGGTAGAAATGCTCGGCCGCTCGCGCGGACAAAGATAACGGTCGGTTATCCCGCGGCGAGGATAATTAAATGGCCCGCGTGTCCAGAAAGAAATCGAGTAACCGAAGAGGGACCGTCCGAGCCGGAGATAACGAGCCGCGCGGATATTATAAATCCGATACTGCCGGGCTGGCGAGCGTACGGCGCGAATAAAGTACGAATTCCGTGAAGCCCTGCAACCTCAAGCTGCTTTCGCCCGTCGGCGAAGTGCGAGATGTAGGGCCCGAGATCCCAGAAACACCCGAGCACCGTCCCCCTTTTCTTTTTCTCCCTCCCTGCGACCTCGAGTACGCGAATCTGTATTCTGAATTCCTAGAAATGCTTCCCGGAGTCGCACTGCCGTCCGAGGGCCTCGAAGCTGGACAGGGTGTCGACGATCCAAGGTGTCCGCGTCATAGAAGTCACAGAGGCGTGCGAGTGCACCGCGGACTCGTCCTGCAGACGGGAGTCCTTGTCGCATCTTGTCCACTCGGGCACTCCTCATCAAGCAATGATGGACGTTGGAGTATGCATGGGCCACTGTGCCAAAGGTATTCCTCTATCGTTTCCACCTATCGATCCTCTCCGGTCTGCGTCGATAACGTTCCTGTGCTTCTCGACAGATCTAGGATGCAAGCCAATGAGGAACAGCACGATCAGCATCAAGGGGCCGAATGGTACGTGGAAGACGAAAGCTCGACAGTGGCTGGGAGTGACTCGCGATATTTTTTTCATTGTGTCGTCTTGTTCACAAAACACTTTCCAGCCGTACTCTTCTTTATCTCTATTGTCTTCTTCCTTCCGATTTATCATTTCGCTCTGACTCTGCACTGTCCACCCGTTTTCAATCAGCACCGTCTATCCCTTCTCACCACACCGCCAAATTTCGGGCCTCTTTCTCATACACTTCTGCATCATTTTATAACTCTCTTCCTGCTGATGTTCGCTCTATTCAATTCTGCTTCCTCCTTTAAATGCGCTGCCGCAACTTTCATTCTTAATAAATATTCTTAGCTTTAGTTTCAGGCTTTACTCTAGTCTTGTGTTAATGGTTAGGTATACAGCAGCGTTCACGCTGAACCTCGCCTTTTGCACTGTAGTAGCTATACTACCGTCCTTAATTAAACTGCCCTATCTAGCATTCTTTCATTTTTTGAGATGTGTTGAAATATTTGAAGTTCCACGCGTCTTTCACCTTTTAAGTAAAGTTAGAAAACTCTACGTGCTTCGTAAAGATTTATAAACAGTCCAATGTATTTAACCTAACTTCTTTCAAAATGGTTCAAATATCTTATCTAAAACAATTAATTAATTGCTACGTTAATAAAACATTCCCTACCGGTACACCTATTATAAAAAATATATTAGGCTATTACAACAAATGACAACATTTTTTAATTCGAATAAAGGAAAATAAGGATGGTACGAAGTAAATGATGAAGCTTCAATTTTCTCGGTTGTTTCAAAATGCTAGATAGGACATTTTAACTAAAGAAGTATATCGGTACTGTGAAAATAGTACCTGCCTGTAAATATAGGCTATATGTATGTATATATATAGACGCAATAAAGACGTAACAATAATAATAATATGTTTCCAGGTGACGAAGTTTACCAGGTGATCGAGAAGTGTGGCTGCGCTGGAACCTGCCACAAAATGGACCACATGGAGACCGTTCTGGACTTCAGCGAGGTCGAGATAAAAGACGGAACGAACACGACGGACGTGAGGCCGGTGGTTCGGGTGAGTTCGCCGTTTCAAGTGCCCCCGTAGGCACGTTTAATACACCTTTCGCAAACCATGCCCGTGCTCGTTTCCAGCAAATTAACGTCGGACAGTGCGTCGGGACGTGTCCAGGGAACGAAACGGAAATGTGCTTCCTGCGAGATAAAAAGGAGCCGTCGACGTGCCTGTCCGGCTTATACTCGAAGCAACACACCTGCACGCCGGCCAGATTCAAAGTTCACGAGTACAGGTAGCTCGGTCGATCATCCACGATCCTCCCGGCGGACCGTTCACCCGCGTGCATTGCCCGTTTTGTTTCAGGACTCGTCGCGGATCCAAGAGGGAGATCATTCAAATCACTCAGTGTGCCTGCGTCTGACTAGGGTAGAGAGAATCGGGAGGCCTGGCTCGGTCCAGCGGAACATTGCGATTTAAGCTATTTCATGCGTCGTGCGACGACGGAGTACCGTGTCGATGTTCCTACATGCAACCGTGTATTTGGTATGATTAATAAACGTACGATGACTTTGTAGAAACCAGCGGCGGCTATCTAACCGGCCTCAGCTTAATTCAGCTTCTCTATTATCGTCGCGTTTAACGATAATGGAGGCAATCTTCCGACAAAAAAAAAAAAACATTATAACAAGCGGAACCGTGGTTTAGGATTG
Organism: Andrena hattorfiana; assembly: GCA_944738655.2. Taxonomy (NCBI): domain Eukaryota; kingdom Metazoa; phylum Arthropoda; class Insecta; order Hymenoptera; family Andrenidae; genus Andrena; species Andrena hattorfiana. The sequence goes on from OX122894.2 coordinate 3,708,519, forward strand.
GTTCCACTTCTCTGGTCGATCCGCGTTACGACGCAGTCGACCGACTTCCAAGCGCGATATGAACCAAGATTAGACTTGGCAAGCGGGCGGACGTTCGATCGCGGGACGGCGGTCTTGGCGATCGGCAAGATGGTTCGACGAGTCTCCTTTGCGATCGGCGCTAGCCCAGACTCGCTCTCATTCCGCGGCCGGTGCCCGCTCGAATAATGCAGCAAAAAGAACGAGGTCGAGCCGTCGGCGCTGGATCTTGTAGGGCGTGGGCGCGGAACCGCGATCCATCATCGTCCTCGTAGGAAAACAACCGATTATTCGCGACATCTAAATATCGCCGCGGGGCCACATGACTCGCCACTCACGAATCTACGGAATTTAGGAAGCGCGAGCTTTTTTTAATAGCCCCGCGGTGTCATCATCCCGCTCCTCGCTCCTCCCCGTCCGTTTCTGTTCGCCTCCAAAAGGTATCGTATCCCTGCGTGGACCACGCCGATCCCTCCTCCCTGCCCCGTCCGCGCGCTTTATTTTTCGTCCCGCGATCTGTCGGCGCCGTTCTCGGAATACCTGTTTCTTTTATTCACCGGACGAGTTTGGCGGACGGGCGCAGGCCGGAACTAGTGCAACCGATAGGCGAAAAGCGGAGGCGGAGGGCGGCGGAATCGTCAACGACGCCACGATTTCAGCCGCGTCGATTCGCGCTGAATCGCGCCGCGTCGGTGTCCCGTGAGAGAAGCCGATGTCGCCGCGGGGAGCAACGCGGGGGAGGCAACTCCCGGCATAGCATAAAGGTGACTCCTCGCAGCCAAGACCTCCCATATGCTACTTAGCGTCCCGTTCGGTTCGGCAAGACCTCCTCCACCGCTGGCAGAGAAGGCTCCGTCCTCCACGGAACGTCGCGGTTTCCTTCGCCTCGCAAGCAACGCTCTCTTCGCCGCTCGGCGAGCCGCTCGCCGGGGTAACGTGAACGCCACTGGACGGGGGAACTCGGTCGATGGTCGACGCCGTCCTCGGGGTATTCTTGAAACCGTATCCGAGATCGCCGTGAAACGTTTCGCCGCGCGTGTCGAGCTCGCGTGCCGGAGGACAGCGGAGAAAATTCGAGCAGAACGGCGTTCCCTCGCGGCGCGCACGGACGAAGGGTGATGGCGAGAAGCTCACCGTTCCTTTTGCTGGCGTTGCTGCTGCTGCTGTCGAGCACCCTCGACGCAGCCGCCCACCCGACGGACCTGCAGGCTGATCCGGATGACGACGGGAGGGAAGTCGAGAGCTCCTGGTCCCTGGCTGACCTGGACGAGGGGAACGAGCACGACGCACGCAGGGACGAGGCTCTGGCGAAGCTGCAACAGGTCCGTGTCGAAGTAAACTGTGAACTGATTCAGTGAACGAACGCCGACGCCGGCTGCTGGAGCTTGGAGCGCGCTCGACGTCGGCGACGACACTGTTAACCAGTCGATGCGAAATCGTTGCAGGTCCTCGGTATTAGGAGCCACGGCGAGAGAACCGGACGTCGCAACGTACCCCCGCAATTCATGGTGGAACTGTACAACAACGTGGCCGACCCCAGCGGCGTGACGCGAGGCAGGAACCCGTACAACGCCAAGGTTGTCCGCAGCTTCATCGAGAGAGGTAAATATCCGCCTCGTTCGCGACCAGAATTTCATCCCGACACGAAATGTCCCACTAAAGTAGCGAGCTTCCCACGTACGCAGATACGTCCATGTCGCGCTTCTACTTCTTCAACATCACGGGGCTGGAAGTGAACGAGTCGGTGCTGGAGGCAGAGCTGCACCTCTACCGCAAGAGAACCCCGCTGAAGACTATGCACCCCTCGACCCTCGCCTCTCCCTATTACTTGGTGAGTATCCGCGAGAATTTATCATCGTTCGCGAAGGAATTCTGGCTAGACGCGTGCGCGTATACTCTTCAGATAAGAGTGTACCAAGTGTTGGACGAGAGAAGCCTGGACGTCCCAGATCTGCACAAGCTGCTGAACGTGAGGTACGTCGGGGCCCACGCGTCCGGCTGGCAGGTAAGCTCCACCGTTGTTCAGCTAAGCTTTAATGTCCCCAGTGTGTTAACCTTTAATTAATCCTTCAGATATTCAACGTGAAGCAAGCGGTCCTCGGTTGGTTGACCGGCGAGCAGAATCTCGGGCTTCTGGTAACGGCCTCCACGCTGTTCGAGGACCAGGTGAACGTGGAGTTCTCGCGACGGAACGAGTACCATCACAGCAAGCAGCCGATCCTGGTGCTGTTCGACGACGACGGGAAGGGCCACCGAGGCAGCAAGAAGATGGTCCCTCGTTACTACGCTTACGGCAGCAACAACGAGATCGAGGGGGAAGTGTCTTACGACGACGAGGACGAGAAGATCGATCTGAAGAACGAGTACAGCGAGAAGAGCCTCGGGAGGCACGGCAGGCGAGAGGGTCAGCTGGAGGAGGCTCGATGGGAGAGCGGGGGCAAGTCCGAGTTCTTTCAACGGCAGAAGAGAACGCAGAAGGGAGAGCCGGAGTTGGGCGCGGCTCGAGGGAACCAGGACGTAGTCGACGGAGTCTCTAAACGTAGACGCAGAGAAGCCGCGTCCTCCTCGAGGAATCTCCGCGAGAATTCAACCCCCAACTATCCGTCGGCGTTCACCGGCACGCTGACGTCGATGGACGTATACAAGAGAGCGATGCGTCGCGAGAGACTGGGGGAGAGGGTCCACGAAAGATGGATGTCCAGGTGGTTCGCGGAGGAGCGCCGGGAGAAACGATCGACCAAGAGCCACGCGTCCGTGCAGCAGAACGTGACAGAGTGCTCGAGGCACGAGCTCTACGTGGACTTCAAGGAGATCGGCCTCTCCTCCACGATCATCGCGCCGCTCGGCTACTCGGCTTACCACTGCAAAGGCATCTGCGAGTCGCCCCTGAGCCAGGACCAACAGCCGACGAACCACGCGACCATCCAGGGCATCGTGCACAAGATGGGGCTGGGCAACGGGGTCGAGAGACCTTGCTGCGTGCCTACCAAGCTCCTCGGCACCACTATCCTCTTCTTCGACGACAACGAGAACGTCGTCCTGAAAGTCTACCAGGACATGATCGCCGACCGCTGCGGATGCCGTTAAACCACCCCTGCCGCTCGCGTTCTCTCTGGCGGAACGCGAGGGGCAGGGACGCCGCCGTTTCGCCCTTCTCCCATTCTCGCTGAAAGCGGCTGGAGGAAGCCGCGGTGCCGCAGGTGACGACGAGATGGCCCGCGGAACGAGTGAACGTGCGCGCGCGAGAGGGGAGATGCAACGAGGGGGAAGATGGTGCGCGTGACGTGACGTAAGGATGGGTGTTAGTACGCGCTAGTACGAGAGTCATTCCTAGAGATTCGCCTCGTGATCGCTGTTTAGTTTACGTCCCCTGATTTTGTACATAAGAACATTCCTGAAACACCGCGTAGAAACACGTGTCCGTATCGTATCTTTGTATCGCCGTTAAATTATTACTATAATCACACGTAGGCCGCTAGCCGAGACCCCGACACTGTATATAATGCTGTATCTTATACGTTAGAATTATTTATATTTTAATTACGAGCAAATAAAGCGAGCATATTTAAGCGATCCTCCGGGCGCCTGTGCTTGTACCACCCCCCTTACTCCCGGCTCGTCGAAGTCGCGCGAGCACCGCGGGTTCCATGCTCGAAGGGGCGGCGCGCGTTCCTCCGCTTCGCGGGAGATCGTTTGATGTTTTAAACAGACCGATAAGACTCGACTAAACGAAGCCGAGAAAGCGGATCGAGACTTGAATGGCTAAGACGGAGGGGCGGTATTTTGGCGATGGCTTCGAGCGACGGGGAATCGAGGCGTAAATTTCACGGGCGAACCAATAAAGTCAGCGGTGACGGTAACAGTGCCCGAAACGATGACTTTGGCGCCGCTGGATGCAGAAATGGCAGTCGCGGAATGTCAGCGCTACCGGTGTTAAACACTACCACTTTCAGCCCTCCCCCGGGCCGCTCTACCCCCGCGGACGGTGAACTGGTAAATAAGGGAACACGAGTCGGAATCGCGGATAAAGAACCCTTCGCGGTGATGGTACACGCGTGGCTCCGAATCGCTCCTCTCCCTCCGCCTCCTGCTTTCTGTAGCCGGATGACATTTCCAGCGGTGATTTTATCCCATTGCCGGGACACTGGGCCGCGAACAAGGTAAACAGATTAGTTTAATGACCCCGCTGGGCTCCCTCCTGCACCCGTGCCGGATCGATCCGTACGTACGGCGCGGCCTGGAAGAATCCAGCGGAATTACGCTCGATTAGCATCAGCCGTCGCGGGGTCTTCTTCCTGTTTTCTCGTTAGCCCCCTATTCGGGCTCGTTGCACGCGCATAAATCTCCACCCACGGCCCGCCGCGCGCTGGCCAATTTGTCCAGCAGGGGAAGGGAGTAAATTTAGGCTGCCGATCGCCGCTGCTCTAGCCCGTCCCTGCTCCGCGGAGCCCGAGAGACCCGGGAGGGGATTCCGGCGAAAATACGCGGACGGTAAATAAAGGCGAATCCGGGACGAACGGGGAGGAACGGCCGCCCGTAGCCCGTCGGCTGTTCCCGATACGGGGATTCGCGTGTTTTGCGAGCGGCCGATCGTTCGCGTGCCATCGCGCTGCATTCCGCGCGCGTGCATCTCCAGTTATATTTAATCCGCGGTGGGTGTATTTTCGAATCCGCCCCGCTAAGAATAGCCGGTGCGCGTTCCATTGCATTCCACCGCTGTATTTAGGTACACGGTTGTATCGTAACACGCGTCGCCTTATTCCCTCGCGTTTACATAATTACCGGTGCTGCGTCGGGTGGACGCCACCGAGGGGGGTTCCCGCGGGACCAGGCGACCTCGATAGCCCGACCTGGAGCCTTTACACGGCACACAAAGGAAGCGAGGCTATTAGCTCCGTTGCGGGACAAGCGCCACGACAAACACCCCATTACGAGTTACTAGATACCACGGGCTTTTAGCGGCGTATGCAAGGCGCGTTGTCCCCCGCCCTCCTATTGTCCCGAGGGCGGATGGATTCGGCTATTATCTAGCTGTCGCGATCTGTACGGAGCATCGCGTATGAATCAGTCCGCGGGAAGGAACGGGGAGGAACCCGGGCAGAGGCGAACACGCGCCACGCGAGCCCGCCTGTTGGAAGGGTTGAGGATGTCGCAGGCTGGAAGGACGCGCGGCGTCGAAGGAGGGAGGCTAGGCTGGCGTAGAGCAAAGGGGAATAGAGGAGCGGAGGAAAACGGAGCGGCGTGAAAGGGAAAGAGAGGAGGAATGGGCAGCCCCGTCGAGCCGCTAAGTGAGAAACCCTAAGCCGTCAACTGTACCGGCCGCACAATGACGTAGTGTTCTGTCATCCGGCGCGCTACCTCTCCGGCCTCTCCGCTACCACCGGCTGGCCATTATAGTGGGACAGAGACTTCGCCGGTTCACAACTATACATATAGTGGCAGGCGTTTGAACGGTGCGCGCCTCGTGGACGCCGAGAGTCTTCCTTCCCTTTCGCCCTGCCGCGTCTTATCTCCCTTCCGTCGCGCTATCGGCCTCACCTGCGCAACCAGCTCGCTGCACAGGCGGTCCAGGCGATACTGACCGTCGTAAACAAAGGGGCCCACGAGGTCCTCGTGCTATTCAAACGATCGGGCGAGATGAGACGTCGATCGAGCGTATCGGCGAAGGAACGGTAGCTGCGTCTAAGCTTGAGCGTTCGTCGAGGATCCATTATGACTGGTCGATGACAAACATGAGAGCCCTGGTCTTCATTTGCTGGATGTTCGTCTGCAGACCGATTCTGGCTGCTTCTATCGTGCACGCAGGGAGTCGACAGGTAAGTAGCCTTATTTCCTTAACCCATTCGAGAAAAACCCATAAAGAAAAAAGATTTCTTCGCTCCTGGGGACCGTGTTCGAGAAAGATCGCCGTCTCGAATGGGTTAAGTTGTCCGTTGCCTGCTAGCGGCAAGGCGAAATTTCGCAGGCCGGCTGCTACGCCATTGAACGGGAAGCGATCTTGCGACGCACGCTTCCGAGAAGTAGAAACGTTCTGTCTCTCGGGTCTCGCCGAGCGCGTCCCATTCCAGCGTACCGATGCGTCCCTTTTCCCTGCGCCATCCCCGTATCTCATCCACCGGCCAAACACGGCCCCTTTTGATCTTCCGCCGACCGCTGTTGCGAACGTCGTAACGGCCGACGCGGCCGCCAGCCCGCGACCCCGCTGCTTTCGACCAGTTGGTCCAGCAAGCTCCACCTTCCTTGGTATACCTACGAGCGGTTTGTTTGCGCGACCAGGCAGGCGACGACGAGGCCACTAGGAATTTAGAAGGAACGTTAGCCGATGGATTGATACCTGGACACGTCCGTCCCGTTTGGTTGGACACTCCGAGCAGGAGCAAACGAAACGACGAAGCACTCGAGGAGGAGGTACTTCCGACGAGGCACGCGAAACACCGGAAACGACGTCGCTGCAAGAACAGAGCGACGTGCCTCAGAGGCACATTTCCTCCCGGAAGGGATGGAACGAGGGAGGATCGGGACGCGGCCAACTCCGTTTTGGAAATCGAGGAGGAAGCACGAGAACGATCGGTGCTCGGAGCGAGTCGCGCGCAGGTGATTTTAAAATCAGTAATTTTAACCGACTTCGATAGTTTATAACAGTGATGAGCAACCCGCGGCCCGCCTGAACATTTATATGTATATTTATATATTTAATATCGCGGCCCGCGTAGAGTAGTAGGTTTCCACTTGTGGCCCACTTCGGACAAGAGGTTGCTCACCACTGGTTTATAACGCGGATCGAGTAGGGTCGAAACTAAAAGGCACGACTGTGGCGTTAAGAAAGACACCAAGGAAGGTATCGACACGAGAGGAGGAATCTCCGTCGCGGAGCAGAACGCCTCTATCACTGACGATCCACCAGGATCCGAGCTGACGGACTCCTACGACGAGCGGCTTCTCCCCGACGAAATTGAGCTCGAGGACGCCAGCGTGCCATCCTGGATGGAGGCTGGACCGAAGGAGAACGACGGGGGCGACGATTACCCGGACGAAGCTCGTCCTTCGGCCATTTACGCAGCCGCGGACGATCGAGTGATCTTCCAAAGCTTGGGCGGCCTCCTGGGCAAGCTGTTCCAGGGAACGCGGAACGCCACCGTCGCGGAGGGTCGGGACATTCTCAAGCAGCTGAATTTCGTGAACGCGACGAGCGAGGATCCCTGCCAGAAGTGGCTGAACAGCAGGGACGAGCTGGAGAAGATCTTCCTAGGTAGGTGAGCCCGGAGGGATTCGTTGTCACCCGGCCGTTCCTCGAACTCGGCGATTCGGTTGCAGGTGGCCTGGCTACGCTGCCCGCCTGCCAGTGTCAATACCCCACTAACATCTTTTACGACGACAAAATCTGGGACGAGGGGCAGAAGAGGTATTTCAGGTGGCGGGACGTGAGCGGCGGCTCGCAAAGGCTCGACGTCTATAAACCCGGGGCAGCCTACTGCGTGCGGTCGTTGCTGACGCAAGGAAGCGGAAGCGCGGCCGCCCAGCACTGCTGCTACGACCGCGGGAGGAGACTCCTGACCCGTGGCTCCGGCGCCGGAACCCCGAACTTCGTCAGCCCAGAAATATCGCCCGTACTGCACGAGAGGATCGACGTGCTGCCTTGGAGGCTCTGCAAAGGCGACTTCTCCAGGTACTCGAAGTCGAATCGCGATGGGCTCTCGAAATCGCAACGCGGACTGTCTTCTACTGCTTCCCAGGTACAACGGAGTGAGGCCACCGAACAACGAGAACGCCTGCGAGGCGAATCCCGAAGACGAGGAGTACCAACGGCAGATAGACGACACCAAGTACTACTAGGGACTACACTCGTTAAATTATTCTTCTCGATTCGGGCTACCTGCGGAAACTAGCCGCGACGGGACTGTGTTTATCTTAAGAGAACTTTGTACGATGCGATGTAGAGAGGAAATATAATACTGTTAAGTCTAATTCGCGTGTATATATTCTACCAGTTTCCGGGCCCTTCGACTGGCCCTTGTCAGGGCAGCTTTCAAAAAGACGCGCGAGAAGCGACGGAAGCCTGAAACCGGTTCCGAGCACGGTGACTCACTCGTGCGAGGTTTCCAGTCACGTTCCTCGCACTGCTTCCCGAGCGAAAGAGGGGGGCAGGCGAGTACGAGGCGAAGCGGAGTCAACGGCGCGTGTCAGTTGTTATGGTTACTGCACGCAAACACGAGTTTCGTCGACAGTTCGCGCACACGTTGTTGGGGAACTCAATGGCCAGGCATGGACTGGGCCGCGGACTTGGAGATTACCTCGAAGAAGGTAACTCCTCGGACTTTCGCTGTCTTCTGTTTCTGTCGCGCCTACGAGCAACTAGTACGCGCGTTGCCACGCTTGTCCTCACGGGCGACTGAGTTTCAGCTTCTGCCTCGCCTCGGCAGACGGTCAACGCAGAGCACTATACAGGAGGATCCAAAGTCGGACGATGACCTCCTGGACAGCCCTGTATCGCTGTCGTCCGGGAAATCGGCGCAACCACCTGTAGCGCCACCGCGAACCAGGAAAACGGGATGGGGCGATGAGTTGAAGAGCGGGAAGTGAGATACCTTTGATGCTCTGGCTTTCCAGGAAGAAGCGCGCACACTTATTTTCGTCCTCTTTGTTTTTAGATCGCGAGGGGCTTCGAGTCTTATCGAACAGTAAGTATGGTAAACGGAATGAAGGAGTAGGCTGACCGTAATCACTGATAGACTGTTTCTTAGGGAACGTTCCCGGGGGATAGAGAAGGAGGACTCGGTAGACGGTGAGAGTTTTTTCGTGGTTGTTTGAAAGCATGTGAGAAAAATACCCTCCTTCTTGCAGATATTCCAGTTATACCAGACTTGGATGAAATTCAAGAGGACAACGCATTGGCGGACATAAACACACCCACGTACGAATCTCAATGCGTTTACATTGAAAAAGTCCGCTGAGAATTCTCGATTTATCGTGGCCTAATGACTTACCTCGTAGGCTGAACGTGAACAGGGTCGCCGCGTACAAGGAGCTCGACACGGACTTGGTGAAAAACGCTGCCTTCACATCTTTCAATGGCGTGAATCTGTCCCTCCTCGCGGAGAAGCTGTACAACGAGAATCTCACGAAAGAACCGGACGAAGTGTGGAACTGGAATCTTCTTTTCACTCAAGTCGCCTCTGAAATTAATAGCGAGGCCCAGAAAAAGGAATCCTACGCGAACGTTGCGCGTTAACTTCAAGCCCAACCGATATTTCACCTATGTGATAGAAAGATAAAGTTGAGAAACATCGATGAGCTTTGTTCTACTCCCTCCCCTCGTTCTCCTTACAATGTATATGCGCGTGCGATTTGTCCTGTAATATAATTCGTTGAAAAATGGAGGGTTATAGTTAAAAAAGAAATGGCATACTCTGCCTTATCTGCAGTGTCTGTATATGAAAACAACAAATAAAAGTGGAGGTTATAGTAAAAAATGGCATACTGCTTTTATCTGCAGTGCCTGTATATGGAAGCGACAAATTACAACCTCGTCGACCTATTCGATTTACCCCCCAATTTGGAAATCGCGGTAGTTCGAGGAGCGACGTGAAGACTCAACCGTGCAGGCGTGCAAATCCGAGGTTAATTCAAACCACGAACTTGAACGCGCAATCGGGAGCCGAACACAAGCTACTTGAAGCGACCACGTGACAACACCCACTGAGCAGATCTGCCACAATTTCTACGTTAGCGATCAATGTTCAGCTGTGCCATCACTAGCACACACTTCCAACAACGCTGTTTCGGTTCTCCTATATAAAGGAAAGTTAAGCTTACCGAGCACTAGCGAGAAACACAGCGCCAACGATACTCTTGATATTAAAATATTTCAAGAGGCTACGAAACTTGCTTCGCTCCTACTGAACGCTATATACTCTCAAATTAATAAATAAACGCTGCGAAAACTAACAATTAACCCGTTAATATTGCTAAAACTCTTAAGCGTTCCGGCTGGAATCCATCTAGCGGCGAGCTTGGGTACTACGGGCGCATCGATAGTCGACTTTTCGATTATCGAGTACATCGCTCGACTATCGAGCGGGTGATTCAACTTTGAAATTGGCAGAAGCACGAAATGTTAACCCGTCTTGATACGAATTATATCCCATCCGTATGTCCGCACAGAATGTAAAGTTACCGAGCGCGCGAAGAGGAAAGCCTTCGGATTCTGCTCGAACAGAGACTGATGCGTTACAATGGGCATGGTGCACGCGTCGGCGAAGAGAGTGAAAGAGCCGAGCGTAATATCGAACGAAGATGATTGTGTAAGGTGCGTGGAACCGCAGGACAGGGGGCCGGGGAATCCGGGGAGTTTCGAGGATCTGCACAAGAGGGTGAAGGACCTGTACCCGCAGAACTTCGAGGGCGCCAGGCTGACGATAAAGAAAGTACTCAGCGAGCACTTCAACGTAACCCATTCGATCACGTTAAGCTCCGTCACCCCTTCCGGCTACAAGTTCGGCGCGAAATACGTGGGAACGAAGATGGTCGGCTTGACCGAGCGATACCCGGTGGCGGTGGGCGAGGTGTCGCCGAACGGGAACTTGACGGCGTCGTTCGTGCACGCGCTGGGCTGTCGGTTCAGGTACAAACTGGCAGCGCAGATCGCCAACAACAAGTGCAAAGCGTCGAGCTCGAGTTTGGAGTATCGCGCGAACGATTTCACGGTCGCGGTCACCCTGGCGAATCCGATGCTCGCAAAGCAGCAAGGTACGCTGGTGATGCACTACCTGCAATCGGTCACGTCGAGGATCGCGCTGGGCGCGGAAGTGGCTTGTCTACGCGGCTCCAAAGTACCAGGCGGCATACAAACGGTCATGTGCGTGGCGCTGCGGTACAGCACCGGCCCTACCACGTTGTCCGGCACACTGGGCGAAGCGGGCCTGCACGTATGCTACCATCGAAGGGCCAGCCCGCAGCTGGAGCTCGGCGTCGAGCTAGAGACGAACACGCGGACCCATCACTCGATCGCCACTATAGTTTACCAGGTGAACGTCCCGTACGCGGACCTAGTTTTCCGCGGAATCGTTAATTCGGAAGTCACCGTCGGCGGTATGTTCGAGAAGAAATTGTACCCGATTCCGGAATCCTCGCTAGTGATCAGCGGCCTTTTGAACCACAAGAAACAGCAATTTCGCGTAGGTGTCGGTCTCAACATCGGGCAATGACGATGCGTCTAAGCGAGTTATCGGTACGATTCTTGTCTCGCGCGCGGTACCGTCGTCGTCTGCGCTATCGACAAATAGAAATTAACATAAGACGATGTTTATTGTTATTCTTTCGAAAGCCTACAGGGTGAAGAAACGCCTTCGTTATTGTTTACAACCATTGCGATACAATAGTCGCGAGGCGATGCGTGGTTGCGCCCTGGGCGCGTGGAAACGCTGAACTGTGAGACGCTCGTGCGTGGATGCAAGTTGGATTTTACAGGGCGAAATCTTTATCTAACGAACTTAGACTAAATGCAAGCGTCCGGCATCCCGACGCTGTCACTGTTCCCGTCGGAAAACGTTTGATCGAACAATTTGCTAGTCGTCCCCGTTCGCTATTCTCTCGTCCAAATCGTCGTACTCGTGGAAGGCGGTGGTTTTCAATTTGTCGAAGTTTACTTCGAACTTCTCGCTGAGCAGTCCGTTCTCATCGGCGTATTCTAAGATGTCGCAGATCAACGGTGACTCGACCCCCAGAACGTACTCGCACGTTTTTGGCTCAAGTAAAAACAGAGAGACCCTCGACGGGCTCGCCGCGTGACTTTCGACGCACTTTAATTTCACCTGAAAATCGAGCGCTTGGTTAATAAGATTTAAACGAATGCTTTGCGACCGGAACCGATCGCCCACGTTTCTACCTCGGTTTGCCTCGGATTATCAGTCTTGTCGCACGTAGATCCGTCGCTATAAAAATGAGAGAGTTGCTTCCGCAGCTCCGGGGACTTTGGCTTCTTGTGTGGATGCGCGGCGATCCACTCCAAATGCTTTTGTTTATCAAATTTACCGAGATTCACCACTGTCTTCGTACCGTCTCGTTCTATGTGATACTGGACAACAGAGCGTCCGTAGCAGAACTCATATTTCCACCACCCGTTGCCCTGTTTACGTTAATAAAATGTGTTATTTGCCTAAATGTATTTTAGAATACGCGATGAAAGGGAGAGGCTCACCCCGTGCAAACAATTTTTCCCGCTCAGAAAGCTTTTCACGGGACTGACTTCGGCTGGACTAATGCCTTGATCCGCTAACGAATTTATAGAATCTTCGATATTGTTATGCTTGTCGATCACATCGACAGGGTGTATTTCAACTCTAACGCTTGCTTCTCCATCCTGAAATAGACGCAAAGTCAATTAAATTTCCATTTCAAATACCTACGCGTCGGCACGTTAATATGTTAACGAGATTATTAAAAACATGAACACACCGCGTACTGTCACTCTTTTCGGCTAACGATGCGAGTGAAAAGAATGACGATTTACGCTACATCGAGCAATGACTTTACAAACTCTCCCTTACAAACGGGTCTCGTCTTCGATGCAAAAATAGCGGCTCTATAAATTTAACAGTTGTTCGTATCTAATAATTGTTGTAAGCAACGTGAAAAGCGTCCGTGATGAGCATTGGAAGTGCGGTAAGATTGGCTGGGAGAGTATAAAGCAGAGGGCAAGCGACACAAAAGATGTAATCGTAGTACGTAAATAGCGTTTGTGTTATCGTATCATTATCTCGGGAAATACGTGGCTTCGAAGGGAATATATGTAGAGAAGGGAGGGGCAGAATGAGATACATATTAATGACAACAAATGACAAGAACCACCAAGCGCTTTAGCCTGTTCCCCAAAAATACAAAGTATCCTGACCTGGCCCTCCTTATCTATTACATGGAGGATCGCATAGGCTTTCTGCGGCTTGTCATCCTGTGCAACAAATAATTAATTCAGTATATAGGTAATAAATAAATCAAAGTAACGGAATGGAAATTAATTATTCAACGTTAAGTTAGAAACGCCTTCAGTTGGCTCGGCTACTTAAGCGGCGCAAGTTGCTTTCAAAGGAACGCAAAGATTTAACGGAACCGAAAGATTTTAGTTCGAAAGAAAAGGATATCCGACAGAAGCGGCTCTCTACCGTTGCGTAAGGCAGTGTTTCGTGTTGGCAAAGTGCATCGCGCGACATTAGGACCTACGTTCGAAAATATTCTGCGTATGTTTCGCGCAAGTCATTATCAAGAATGATGACTACCGTACACAGAGGCTATGGAAGACAACGTAGTTTATTTAAAATAACATTATATACATATGGCACAAGCATAGTCAGAAATAAATAACCGAATACAAAGAGTGCACTGGAGGTTGCTTTACCGTCACTTTCTGGTGTCGCAGTTTCAAGCTTTCTATCTCCATCGCGATAAGAGATCTCGGCTTCTTCGGCGCGCTATCGACCGGCAGGCAATTAATCTCGTTCTCTCCCGTGTCCTGCGGCTTGTAGTCGGGGTGACTACATAGCAACGGAGAAAGGACAACGATCTCGTATTCGCAGGTGGAGGTCTCCTCTAACGAAAATAACTCGTGTTTACCGTGCTGATAACAGACATACAGAACTTTCACTTTTCGTGGCTTGTTATTCAAGTTGCAAACAGTGCCATCTCCCATTTCGATTTCAACATATGGCATGTTAATGCCATCGACCTTCTTCACCGGTATATCTGCCTTCTTAGACGTTTTATCTCGCAGCTCGTATTCCGCAAACAGGTGGAATTCTTCCACTTTTTGAAACGTCCCCAAATAATACTCCTGCGTCTTCACCCTTTTCCCATCTCTGTCTTCGTGATATTGCCGCACAAATCGTCCATGGCATAACTCGTACGTCCAATAAGGCTCGAGCTACGCGAACATTAACTTTCTGTTTTATATAAAAAAGGATGCTTTTGCGTAACGTTGATACCGATACTTTTAATAATACATACCCTGTAGGAGCAAGTGTTTTGACTAAACAATGGTGACAAAAGTTCTATCGGGTTCGATCCATAATACGGCCCGTTGTAATCCTGCTCCTTATCGGCGTTATCGACGATCAGACACTGGTATCGTTCGTTATTCGCAGTTGTTATAAAGTAAGGCTCTACGTTTGTTTGAGACTCCTACAAGAAATGTACAGGCTAGGTTGATCCGTCGAGGATTAAAATACTATCGCATTTTGCAATACTCACTAATAAGTCCGAGCTGGCTTTCCCCGGCCAGTTAATCTTAAAGAGGACCGTGTCATCGAAACTTTTGAAATCGTGACCGTAAACAATGGTGACGATGATACAAAACACATTGCAAATACCACAGTGTTTCCACATTTTCGTAAAACCGCGATTATTTTGTCATAGTTTTGGTTGAAGCGTGCGTTTCGCGATATCGACAAGTTCGTGACGGCAGGAAAGTCAGGAAAATATCAGCTCGCTCGTTTCTCCTGCGATTTACGAATATTATCTCACGAGAGTGACACTATACACGTACAATTTTCAATTCCCTCTCTAACCCTAGCCGAATACCAGTAACATTACACCACGTGAACAGTATACGTGGTCGATGTTCCGCGTAACATTGTACGTAAAGCCGAGTGCATAAAATTATTCGCCAGCGTGGTTATCCGTGGTTTATGCCAAATTCTTTTTACAAATCCACGCGACAGAAGAGTTTAGTTTCCGAGATCAGTGTACCGGGGATTTGGAAAAAGATTATACGGTCCTGTTTAGCAGAACATCAGGCACAGGGCAGAAGCATGTATAAAAGCGTGTGTATATGTAATGCAGTAGAGCGAAAAGTTCGCAGGTGGCGTTTAAAACGCGTAAAAATTCGAATTCCCGCGGCAACCGATTGAATCCTGTTTTAATCTTCTTTTCCTCAGACTAACGAGCAGTTCCCCTATTTATTCATGACTTCCGATTCAGAAGAACACGACGCCGCTGAGAATTATCCAGCGAAGCAGCTGAAATTCATCAGCGTAACCGGTGCTGCGCGCTCCAGAGGAACGAACGGGACTGGTGCCTGAAAGTTTATAGAACCGCCATTGCTAGCTAGCAGTAATCTGACAGCGATCCGACGTGATCGTTCCTGCTGTGAAAATTTCCTGAACCTGGTGTGCCTTCTCTATAGCCTGATAGAGCTTATAGTCCGTGATTCGTGGCCGAGAATCGTGATCGTGGGCCTCGACGAAGTGGAAACAGGCATCGCCAGGCATAAACTGGTTCGACCTTAAAAGTCATCCACCGTTCAACGTTTCGTTCACGTTCTGGCGAGAGAAAAGCCGAGATAATTCGGGAACGCGTGCTTTCAGCTGGAGTAATCATGTCGGACGTTAGACGACGACGGAAATCCGATCAGTCGTGCGGCTCCGACGACCTCTCGGACTCTTGCGAGGATTTGAACGCAACGAAGGAGACTCAGGTTAGCTGCTGCGAGAATCTTCCCGGGCGAAATATTCCCCGAGACTTCCGCGCCGACGGTTTCGCTCCTCTTCTCTCTCGTCTTTTCCCATCGCGATTCTCAACATCTTATTATTCGTCGGACTTTCTATTTTCTCGCCGAACTGGATCGAAAGTTCGGCGGAAGACCCGATTAAGCGGATTAAGTAGACTGTTGTAATACTTCTGAATATCATCGTAAACTGAGGAGACTTTCCTTTGTGTTCGATTTACCGGCAAGTGGCCTCGTGGACGTCGCGATATCCACGCTCGCGAGATGATTAAAATCCGGGATTATTCTGTGCGTTGAATTCACGAGAAACGGGAGATTTCGTTAAATATTTCTCGGTTTAGTAAAGCAGAATTCTTTACGAAGCTACACTTTTAGAACAACAGAGTGTATAAGCAAAGGTTGTTTCTCCGTTCTCTTGTACTTACTCTTTACGTATCTTTTATAGAGCAGCGAGCAAACCGATGGCCATCAGGATTCGGAGTGCGACATTTATGTATCCGACTCCGACGCCGAATCGCAAGATGGTGCGTTGCGAGAGAGCGGGGATGGTCAGGAGGAAGAGAAGCCTCAGAAGAAATTGGACGATGACGAGGATAGGCGAAATCCGCAGTACATTCCTAAGAGAGGAACGTTTTACGAACACGACGATCGAACGACCGACGAAGTGACGGACAATAATGCGGAGCCGCCGAGCGAGAGGGATCCCAAAGAGAAGAAGGTGTGGAAGGATAAAGAGGACAGATGGGATCACGATCGCTATAACGACGATGAACAGGCGCCGAAGAGCCACGAGGAGCTGATAGCGGTTTATGGTTACGATATAAGAAACGAAGAAGGTCCGCCTAGAGCTAGGAGAAGAAGAAGATACGGGTAAGTTTGGTGTTACAGGTGGTGGAGTCTCTCCAGTCCTTTATTTTACACAGTTTTTATTCTACAGTCGTGGGCCCAATAAATATACACGCAACTGGGAAGACGAAGATGCGTATGGGAAACCGGGGAGTAACGTTCCCGTTAGAAACAAAAAGTTCAACAAAACCGGTGAAGATTTCCCAGCTCTAGGAACCGAGAAGAACGCTCCTTCGCCGCCAGTAAAAGAGCCAGTAATTTCGTCGGCTTGGTACAGTAGTAAAAATAAGACGCAGACCAAAGTACAAAATTTCCCGCCTCTGCAACCTCAAGGCGACAGTCCGAAAACGAAATTCAGCGGCACTTCTATTGCTAACACGTGCGTAACGCTTTTCCGAAGTATCGCGTGTAAATATCTACCCGGCTTCATCGACGATAATTGCTTTAACGTTCTGAATTTACAGGAACGAGAGCAAAGCTCCCGCGATGAACGAGCCCACGAATCCAGCTTGGAAAAAGGACACCAAGCATTTGTCCCAAAGTAGCAATGGGAACAATGGGGCTGGCGGTGATGCAGATAAATTGACTAATGCGAAAACATCGCCGAAAGATAGCAACAAGAGGAACGTCCAAGAGTCTGTAAGCTTGGCAGCGAGTAGAACTCGTGGGCGAGGATTCAGGACAAATGCTAATAACAATATGGTCACTAATAGAACGGTTGAGACTAAACCAAAGGGACACGGAGCAGGTCCGATCGGTTCCGAGAATAAGAGAAATAGTACTATACAAAACGACGATGAGCAACAAATTACTCATGACATGAAACACGTTAGTGTTAACGACGGTACGCAGTACCATCAAAGTGGAAGACACAACAGTAAGTGGCTAACGCGAGTAGACGTGTCAGACGTATGATGATGCATCGTGTATCGTTCTTCTTTTTTCAGAGAACTTTTACGGACAGTCTCCTAATCAGCAGAGATCAAGTACAGTGCCTCCAAGAATGCAACAGCAGCAGTCTCATGCACAGCAGCAGCAGCAACAGCAGTCGGTTCAGCAGCAACAAGATGGTTCTGCTAATAGACCGAAACGGTACTCCAGTTTACGACAACGTCCTGCCGCTCCTGAAAACCCGGTGCCACCGAATTTCCCACCGAAGCACGGGCAGCACAGCCCGCACAATCAGCATAACCAGCATAGTCAACATAATCAGCACAGCCAACACAATCAACACAGTCAGCCGCACAGCCAACACAACCAACATGGATATTTCCCCCCGCAAGGTAATAGACGAGCACACCTTTACGTTCGCAATTTAGAAACGCACCTCCACGTTTCTACCGATAAAATTTATTTCTCTTCGATCAGTTATAAGCGCATCACACATTTCGTATTAATATGTGACTTGTATGTACATGTCCCTAGCTGGCAATTCAAGAGGTGTATTAGAAACCCAAGGTAAGACACAGTGGTTTGCTCTATCACGTGACTAGTTTTCGCTCCACCTATTTATTCGCTTGGTTTTCTCAAACTAAACTCCCGAGTATTTATATAACGCGATTTGAGCGAGCGTGCACGGGAGTGCGTTGTTATTTACCCGTATAATGGCACGTGCGTATTTTATTATAATAGGATATCCGCAAGGTCACTTCGAACAAACCACGCCAGTGGCCGCCGCAGCCGCACCGATGGCTGGGCAGCCTGTTATCCCATTGCCACCTAATGGTCAACCTGCTAGCTACGCTCCACCAGCGTTTTTGGTGCCGCCGCCGCAATTTATCCCTCCGCAGACCGCTCCGCCTAGTATAATTAACTACGTTCCCGGACCGAACGGGCCAGCGTTTCAACCGAACTTCCAAGGTTATCAAGGATATAGTCCACCAGTGCAGGTACAATCATTGCCGCAGAGATCCTCGAAACTTTCTCACCTCTGTATCTTTGCCGCAGAGATCCTCAAACCTTTCTCAACTTAGTATCTTTGCCGCAGAGATGCTCAAGCTTTGCCGCAGAGATCCTCGAAACTTTCTCACCTCTCTACCTTCACAAATGCGTCTCGCGTCTGTTTCTAGCCGCAGCGTCCGCCGCCACCGCAAGAACTCTTCCAGCCGCAAGGTTGCACTTACTACAGCCCGGCGCAGCAGCAGCAGCAGCAGCAACAACAGACCGCGCCGATGAGACGACCGAAGGCAGCTATTCCGATTCTCCCGCCACCGGAGAATCAACACCAGAGTAGCAGAGGGAGAGGTCGAATCACGCAGCAGCAGCAAGCGAGTCTGCCGGGCGGCACGCTGCACGCCGACATGGAAGTCAAAGCTAACTTGCTGGAAGGCGATGAGAAGCCTGCGGCGGGGCAGTTTGATAACGCGCAAGACGAGCCGATCGGGCAGCTAGAAGACGCCGAGGAGATCGACGAGCCGAGTGTAGTAACGGACATCGTGGTCGATTACGATGGGAAGCATGTTAAGAACATTGAGATCGACGCACCGTTAGATTCGCAAGCTGTCGCGACGGAGCAAACAGAGGGAATCAGTGCCAACGACACCTCGAAGCTTGCTATAGACGATGAAATCATTATCCCACTTAAATCGTCGCAGACACTCGTGGAAAAGACTGAGATCGATTTGGGGAAAATCGAGATTGCCGCGCCTGAGAGCACGGTCGTCGAGGAAGCAGCGGCTTGAGAGAATGTCGCGCAGTCGTTGACATTGTCTTTGCAAATGACGTAACTGTGAATTACCGTGAGAAAACGAGTATACTCTATATTATAAGGATGCCGTGTAATATTAATGCAGTTTAATACACAGTATGTATAGTGAATTGGTATTCACAAGCGACTTGTGAGGGTACCGTAGGAATTGGATGTGTGTGTTGTCTAATGCATACTCTGAATGAATTTTATCTATTTCAGCATATTGTTGTATATTTCGTAGTTCACATTTGTAACAATGTCTCGCTACGAATTTCCATCGGGCTGCTGATACTATTATAAATTGCATCCTTCAATAATTGTTAAAATTAATTTCATATATCAGATCTACTAATAATCGATTATTAGTAGAGGGGACTAGTGTTAACTGTATTATCGTGTATCGAGTATTAACGCGCGCAGCGTCGGCTGGCAAGGTGGTTAATAAATCGATATATCTTTTTAATACAAAGGCTATTGTAAATAGAATATAGTCAGGTCAGTAACCTCGGCATGTATTATGTCTTTCGTGTACAAACGTGTTTGTACCGCGATTCATCGAGTAAAACAATGGATGAATGAAGAACGTTTATTTGATGAATAATCACTACTTAATGCTTTACTTTTACTTACACTACGATGGCGAAAGAAATTTCTGATCTGCAAGTGTCGCGAGAAGAGAACGATCTTAATCATAATTCGGCTTAGCGTCGCAAAGGCCTAATTAAGGCGAAAATAACATTCACTACTAATCTTGTCGTTGATCGATTCCAGTTACTTATCTTAACAGTTGCGAGACGTCGAATCCGCAAAAATTTATTTTTTCTTTTTTCTTAAATACGCTTACAATATGCTTTGTTATCGACAAGGAGGAATGGAAAGATAATATATATATATTGATAAGAAGTTTTTTCTCACGCGCGACTAAGTTTATTTTTCCTCATTTCGATTCGTCGTGTCTGAAGAGTTCTTCGAGCGCGAAAGCTTTACAGATTGAGATTAAAATCAGACTACAATCTTTCGTCGAGCGGTTCTGCGGTGAGATCGCGCGAGCAGCGACGTCGATCTTCGCCTCGCTAAATACGATCCTCGCACACGATAGAAATGCTAGTTTTGGCGAATTCAAGATCCAAGTTCCATCGAGATTTATGCGAAATATTAGGAATAGTGTACAGAGTACGAGATTTTACATCTCATTATATTTATAACCTACTATTAGACTTTTTTATATAAGCTTGTATCCGGCACGTCCGGCGTATCGTTTTGAAAATGATAGATTACAGTAGCAGCCACAAACGCGGCTATTTGATTACAAAGAATGTGGCGCAGATGCGCACGTGTGACTATATTGTTTCGTGTTCACGCTCAGCGGGAACAAACATCGAGCTTTTTCCCTCCCCCTCTCCCCCTCCATAATTCTTTCTTATCGTCGTATAAGGTACAGTTAGAAAAGTGACTCGATGTTTCGTTATATCAAGGGACTAGAATTATCGAATGGAGTCTCTCAGTGTCTACCAATTTTTATGAAAGTAGGAACTAAATACAGTCGCTTTTACAAATCCCTCTGTTATTTATACATTATCCAGTGAAACGTAGCGTTCCTCCTTCTGTCTGTCATGTACCGTTTATGTCGTACTGTTCGAGTCCAAATGGCATATAAATAAATTACCCGCCTAACAGTCACAGATGCGCGTGCATACTCACGCACACGCGCGACACAACCGACGTTTACTTACGATCACTCGTGTTTCTCGTTTTGCTGAACGCTCGTTACTGCGCTGAGAGGTATACTTTCGGTGTTTCGTTGGACGTTGTTATTGTGCTTGAACGTTGTTCGTATTGTCGTAGTCCGAGACTTTGTTCTAGGTAGATTCGAAGAGCTCGCGAGATATCCGCGATGAATGTGAGAGCCGCTTCTTCCAGCGCAACGAAAGCTACGCTTAAACTCCTTCCGAAATTTCCCTGCAATGGAGAGGTTTCGTTGTATCGTCGCCACTCTTCTTCCAATTCACTTCACTAATTACGTAGCAGCGTTCTACGGGCGCGAACAGCGCGATATTCGCGGTAATTTCATTGTAATCTCAACCGTAAGTGCAAGGGCCGGACGTTACGAAACTCGATTAGATATCGGCGCCACTGTCGATCGACCTCGATTTTCGTCGCGATTCTCACGAAGAGGGCAAGCTATATAATATTTCGTGATCGACTTACATTTTAATCCCCTGAAGCAAATAAGCTTATAATCAACGCGATTAAAGTTTCGCAGATCCGAAGAGGGCCGAGAAAAGTAATTTAAGTTTACCATCGTAGAAATACCTGAACGGTGGCTTCACATTATCGACCGATGCATCGATTATCCGGTATTATTGCGATTCTCGAAACCGACCGTTAGTCCGGCACACCGGTGCGCGCGGGGACTGGTGGTATCGCGTCGTAACCTGTTAATTTTGTGATAAACTACCGTCGCGAAATCGACTTCGACCACGACCGATTAAGTATGAAATATAATATAGCTCACCCTGAGCGTGATCGAGTTCGGGGCGTGCAATGTCCAAGAGTACATCGCTCCTGGCGAGATTCGTCGCCGGCGGCGTGAGGTCCTTCCGCGACGGTATTAGGGGCTTTTCTCGCCCAACAGACTCTCATATCCGCGTGTCAGAAATGCTCGCGACGGCTCTGCGGAGTGAAGCGGTACCCGTTTGCCGTGCGAGCGTGGCTGTGCTGCTGCTTCGGCTTGTGATCGTTCGAGTATTTCGAGGGCGTGCATTCTCGGATCGTACGGCGAAACTCCTGCCGGAACTTACCTGCAAACCACACGCTGAATATCTCCGTTCGCATTCACCTACTCCGCCGTCCACGTGCCCTCCCTTCCCGCGGAAATTATCGGGTACGTAGAAACGCGTTTCCCTCCCTTCCATGCATATGAATCTTTCACGGGAGAAGTTTCGAGGAGATGCATTCGGATCGCGGTAAACCGAGGCCGAGCGTTCCGAATGTGGACTCTTCGAATTGAACCGGACTGGTGGTTATCGGTCCAGCGTCTATGCATGGCCGAAATTATGCGACGCCGCTGGTTGCTTACCGTGTCCGACGAAATGCGCGATATCGTATTAGCTTGCAACTGAATTACGCCAAGGATTCTGCCTTGATTTCGTTTAAAACGCGAATGCCAGAAACGGCGAGGTTGTTATTTAATTACACGGTTTCTTAAGGCGGAAGAGATAGGAACGCCCGTGGGAGGGAATCTTAATCACGACGCGACGACAGCTTCCCGATAAGTTTTGCATTCTATAATGAATCAGCGAAATGCCCAGCGATCACTTGCGACCCTTTCCGCGTATACCTGGTGACTCATTCTCAGTTTCTAGATGGACGTGCCGCGGAGGGAATGTATGTCGAATAAAAAGATTCGATACTTGGGGATTTATCGAGGGTGTCAGAACGTGAAAAACTGAGTTTCAATTGTCCTTGACCTTCTCCCGTCGTCTATATCTAGAGTTGCCAACTGTACTATATTTTTGTCCAGTGTACTATATACCGATAGTAAAAAAAAAATACTATATTTCCGATATATCGATAAAATTCTACAATTTTACTTATTTTTTTATTCCACGACTACATCAAAACTTTAATTTGCGAATTTAAACTTTAACAGAGAGGACTTTTTCTACGATGAATATGAAGTGGCGGGAAGAGAGAAACAGAGTTAGTTTATCTCTCAAAATTATTTGTTAAAGACAGTAAATTAATTAATAATGCAAAATGCACCAAAAATATAAATGTACTAAAGATGTCGTTTTAAGAGGTCTCCCTACTTCGATGACCCAAAAAGGAGCGCGATAGTTGGGATTTTTTTTTAAGAGAAATCCTCAAATTATATTAATTGAGAACTTTATGCTTATATTTGTACATATTTCGGCAACATTTAAAAAAAAATTAATTAAAAAATAACAGTACATACCTAAAACTTTAAACGCGTCTTTCTCAAAACGATGTTTTTCGAATTAGTTAATACGATATCTCAAAACCCAATCACCCGATTTACTTCAAACTTGGTACATATTTTCAGTAGATGTTCTACTCTCGTTACTACTAAAACTAAGTCGGTTTTTGCAAAATTAGACTTTTGCGATTTAAAAAACCAGCGAATTTTTTGCAGAAATCGATGTCTGTTTTAGACGCTGCCATTTTTTTTTAATTTTCAGTATTTCTCATTTAATCTAGTTCAGGTGATAGCCACGCTCATACAGATTACACAAATGTTTAAATTTTCTATTTCAGACAACTACAACGGCTGATGTTATGCTAACAATGTGCATATGATTTTTGTAAGGCGCTCTATTTGAAGCACTATAACTCTGGATATGACCACTATTTTTGCATACAATTTTTTTCTTCATATTCTCTAAAGATCGACAAATGAAGCCACAAAGCTGGAAGTAAATATATTTAATGGTTTTGTTTAAAAAAATTCGCAAAGTTCGCATCATTTTTCGTCAAGGTAGGGAGACCCCTTAATGTAGTTTGACTTCGTACCACTTTAAATAGTATAAATTGAATTTCGACCGTAAAAATTGTTCTAATTAGAAGAGATGATTTCAGCGCATTGGTTCGGTCTATTCAATAGAAAATACTGAAAATTAAAAATACTGAAATACTGAAAATTAAAAAAAAAAATGGCAGCGTCTAAAACAGACATCAATTTCTATTCAATAGACCGAACCAATGTGCCGAAATCATCTCTTCTAATTCGTATCACTTTCCTCTGAAAAGTACCATACTTTTTCCCAATATACTAAATTTTTATCACATTTGGCCGTCAAGTATTATATTTTCCCGAGAAAAATTTGGCAACCCTATCCGTATCGCTTGCTATTCGAATCTCCCCTTCGCCGCATGAAATATAAATAGATCCATTTATAGATTAATATGAGTCCCCGCGCGTAAAAGAGACACAAATTACGCCACAAGCAGAACTCAAGCCTGTTATCGCGTTCATGAAACAGGTCAATAAAAACAGTATACAGGTAGAAGCAACCTCTTCCCTCGTCGCTATTCATTCCATTAGTCAGGACGAGATAGATGACAAGCGGCGTTGCTTTCACGAAAGATTTATCGATTTTAATGGTGTCGTTTACGCAGGAACGCGTCCGCGGCGTCGGCACCCTCGTCACGAAATAATACGCGTCGATTATTTCCTCGCGACTGGGACACGACCGAACGTGTTTTAACGAGGCAGATGTTCCATAGAAAACGGTCCAACAGCGAACGTCGATAAGGTCTCGAGACAATGGAGGCTCGACCGCAAAATCAGATAAGCTTTCGTGCGAGAAGTCGCGTACCGAGGTGCGACAGACGCGGCGCGGGGCGTCTAGGCAGGCCGACCGAGAATTAGAGAGGCAGGGGCCATTTACCGCTCATGAAGTTGTAGATCAGCGGATTAACCGCGCTATTGAAGTAACAGAGGCCGTGCGCGATTAAAGTCATGGACTTCATCCACTTGCTCGACGATATTTTGATGCTATACCTGGAACAGTAAATAACAGCGTGCACAAACATCCATTTAACCCGCGCCGCCAGCGGCTACTGTTTTCCTATGCAACGTGGTGGGCAGCACGCGGCGCGTTGCATCGCGAATGAGCGTGCCGCGTCTGTTTGCCTGTTGCACTTCTTTCGGCTCGATATTAGCAGGCGGCCACCTGGTGCCACGAGGCACGGAGTAATTTAGAAAGGTACCTTAAGAGTAAGAGCAAATGCACCGGGAAATAGCAGATGGCAAAAGTGATGACCACCGTGACAAACATCTTCGCGGCTTTCCTCCGGTATCTCAGCTGCGCCTCGGGGATCTCCCCGCAGGAGGGCTGGAGCTGGTTCGTCTGGGAGTCCCGCGCGGGCGCTGCAAAATCCGTGCAATAATTATTCACGGTGCTGAAACCGTTTGCTACCACGGTTACTGGGATCGCTAGGTGGACATTAAAGATTACACGCGGCCTTGCAAGGTATATAAACGTTTCCACCGTGGGTCGTAAGGTTAAATGTCGCGTTAAACGCGATCGTTTCGGTCTGCAGGCGCCTAGCAGCAGAAACATTGATAAGAAAAGGTGTCGGGGGTGGTGGGACACCCCTGACGGCTCGCGATGGTCCGTGAATGCTCGAAAGCTTGCAAATGTTTCACGACCATCGCGCGATTTTTGTATCTCAGTCTCGTTTGCTTACAGCTGTGGCCCGGGATGTGGGTCCTCCAGAGGACCTGCACGATCTGCCAGTAAGCCACGGTCATGAAGATCAGCGGGCCGGTGTAGAGGAAGATTATCCTGACGACGGTGATGGTGACCTGGATATTCTGGCTCCCGGATATATCGCAGCGCGTGAACAGGATCGTCACTACTTTCGTGCTCGCCGGGAACGTCTCCAGCACCACCAGGTCCGGTATGTCTGCGGGAATGGTGAGTGCTGTTGCGCGCGTTCTCTCATAATTTCGCGGTGGCCGGGAACGGGCGACCGAGCCCCGCTAATCTGGAAACGAGTGGCTACGCGGCGTTCCGTAAACGCCGGTTGCGGCGTGCCACTCGGTTAAGTAGGGAAAAGGATTACCAAAGAGTAGAGCTAGCGCCCAGATCAAGATGATGGCCGTTTTAGCTCGGCCCGTGGTCGACTTGAACCTCAGAGGGAAGCATATCGCGTACCATCGGTCTGTCGATATGAAAGTCAGGGTGAGTATGCTCACGGTCACCGATACTGTCTGAAACAGAGGGAAAGACAGATGAACGATGGGACGTTTATCGGCTCGCGTCGTACTTAACTTCCTCCTCGATACTCTCAGAATAAACTTCTATTTCGAGGCGAGCGCGTTACACGCGAAAGCTGCGATTAGGGAAAATTGGGGCGCCAACGGCGGAGGCCTCTCCCGCTGTTTAGAGTATTACAACGGAAAAGAATTGATCGTCCTCATTTGCGATTCTGATTCTTCCATTCGTGAAATCTCCATAACTTCCGACTCGCTAGGGAATTTGCATGCTGCATCGCAGATCAGATGTATCCTCTGATAAAGGCGCGGCACCTATGCAACGTGGCACTAGCAAAGCTGTCGTCGCAAATGTAATTGATCAGCGGATTTTCTACCCTCTGTATTTCCTTTAGCAGCTCCGCTGTATCGCGACTAGGAAATTCAATCCCGGGATACGGGATCCCGGGATCCCGCGATCCCGGCTGTTTTTGGGTTCCAAAAATCCAGGGATTTGATATAACTAATCCCGAGAATTTCGGGATTATTTAAAAATGTGTCTTACTTTAGGAACACCCGAAAAATATAAAAATAAACGGAATAAATAAACATAGTCATTTCATAATAATAAGGACAATAATAAAATTTAAATAATAATATTAACTCGTATACAACTAACTGAACCATATTTATTTTTTCAATGCTATTCTCACTTTCCGCTATTTCGAAATCGCGCGAGTTGCAGATCGCAACTTCTCTGAACACGTGAAGTCGAAACATTGTACTTAGATATATACGTACTTTAAGTGTTTTATTGTTTCTTCGTTCGTATTTATTGAGACGTTATTATCCATTACTGTTTTATTGTGAAAAATAATTTTAGTTTATGTTTCAGACTACTGATAGAAAGTAAGTTTGTTTACATTAAATCAGGGCTGCACAAGGAGCTGCTTTCGGCGCCTAGCGGCGAGCAACCCTCCTCTCCCGTTGCTAATGTTAGAATCGGTGAGTAGAACTGGATTAGTATACGTGTATTTGGTATGACTTGAACCCAGCCATAGATACTTACGCTACGAGCACGCACATACACTACTGCAGTTCTCCTCACCGATTCTAACCTTAGCAACGAGACAGGAGGGTTGCTCGCCGGTAGGCGTCGAAAACAGCTCCTTGCGCAGCCCTGAATTAAATAAAGATTTCGAATTTTAGCCCATAATAAATCATTTTAATTACTGAAATTTTCTATTACCCAACCCCGGGATTATTCCCAGAATCCCGAGATAGATTTTAAAAAATCCCACAATCCCGGGATAGTAAATAATGACCGGGATCGTGTTCCCTAATCGCGACGCTTTAAGAAAAAGCGTATTCCCCTAGCTTTCTTCGTACCGTCTGACCTACTCGAGCCAGTAACCACAGCTCCGAGGCACCGCCGCGCGTTTATACACGTCCACGGGCGCGCACGGTATCCTGCGTTTTGACTTTCCATCCGATAACACGGGCCACGGCGCAGGGACACGTCATGAATATAAAACGAGAGCCTAGGAAATACGGGCGAGAGGCTCCTAGGAGTCCCGTCTCCCGGAAAATTGATAAAACTGTTGCCCCGGCTCAGACAGCTGTTTTTTTCCCCTCCCTCCACGGGCAATTTACTGTCTCTCGTGCTTTCGGGCTTCGTGGGGGGGCTCTTTTTGTTCGGGCCGGCGGCTAGTCGTGGAATTAATAAAATGACTCGCGCAATAAACGGGCTTGACCCACTTCTCCGCCGGCCGTGGTCGCCGTACGCGCGTCCTCGGACAGGCTGGCTAAATAATTCATCGAAAGTCGGCTCATTAGGCGCTCGATTTGATCGTTAAGTGAATTGCATTCGAGATAAACGCCCCCGAGCAGGCCTTTGCTGCTGTTTCTCGATACAACGCCGCTGGGACGTTAGTCGCGTGACGCCTGACTCGCACGGCTAACGCGTTTAAGAGGCCCGCTGTGTGGCTGTCGATTGAATTTCCGAATTGCCGTCAAAGAGCTTGTTACGGGCCTCCGTTGCACGTCGTCGCGCATTTCGACCTATCGACGGAAACTGACCAGCCACGCGCGCGACACAGCTGCTCCCAGCCACCGTCCGTGACGAAGGAAGGCATTCTGCTGCCGCGCGGCTTTTCATCCGACCCCGCGACAGCCCGACGTCTGACCCTTTACGCCAGTTTAAACGCCGACTGGCGCTGTACGATGGAAATTCATCCGGATCCGTGACTCCGCCGCGACGATCGTCCTTGTTTCGAAGAACCCTCGCAAAGGTTGAAAGAGAACGACGTGGGCGTTATCCGCGCGAGATTCGAGCGCGGGCGTTTTATGTAAATGGAAGCACCGGCTCGTTCCTTTTCGCCGTGTAATCTGTATGTGGGAAATTGTGCAGTTAGGGAACTAGGAATAATTTATTCCGAGGTAGACACCGGCCGTTCCACATACCGAAACCCTGGGGACGTTTTAATTCCGAGGGCGAGAAGTCGGAGCCTCAGAAGCTCCTCGAAACAATCGTTATCGCGACTCGGAAGGCAGACTGCTGATAGAAGGGATTGCGCGGACGTTGTAGCTTCCCCGGTGAGGGCGATTAATCATTCCTCGTCGCGAATAAAAACCGAGAATGGATGATACGATTCCAGCGCGCGACGGCCCCCGTTCTGGGATATTACTCATCAAGCAGTTTCCACTCTCGATATTAACTTACCTGGCTCGCGCGTAATTCCGCGATGCACCTCGGGTCCCGTTTTTCAACGGCTGTGCTTACAGCGCCGTCGATACAGTTAGCTTTTAAAGTCGACGCTTCGTCGCGGAGACGCGACAGCCCCCGGCCCGTTTTCCTCTCCCTGGAAAGTTCTCGCCGTTGCGCGAGACGCTTTCCCTCTGCTCCCTCGTGCAGGTAGCGAACTTACGTCCCCTGGATGCGGCAAACTCGCCGCGCCGGTTTACAGGAGGGTGAAAGGTCAACCGTTAGCGACTGCAGCCGCGGTAATTAGAGTCGGTCAAGGATCTCGAGGAGGAGATATCCAAGGTGTAATGCAAATCGATCGCCGGAACACGGAGTGCTTCACGTGTCCGTGGGCGTACCGTTCCGCGGAGAAACGCTCGGCGCGTTCTCGCCGGTCGTTATTGTATCCACCGCGGTTTCCGGGCAATTAAGCGGCGGGGGATTCGCTGTAATTTATTCGTCGCTATACGCAAGCGGCGAAATCCTGAACGCACGGAGAAGTGGCGTGGGAAAGTACATAGCTCGCGGTTCAATTGGTCGTGCGAAGTCCAGCCGTTCGATCGAGCCCTGGAGCTTGAGAGTGTCGGGTCGAGTCTTGAGGCGCGGATGGGAAAGGAGACAGGGGATTGGGGCCGAGCAGCTCCGCTACAGATCCGATCATCGTCAGGTCGCATTGTTTTTTCAACGTTCTATCCGACACGAAGGGATTTCGCGATTGTTTGCTCCGGCGGGCAGCGGGCAGCACGTTTTAATTAAATCTCACAGCTATCTGCCGGCCCCACTCACAGCTGCATCCGTCACGCCAGCGCGAGCCTAACTTGTGTCGGCGATAACGACAATGCCGGGGGCGCGGGACTTTGACTCTCGTTCATCCATTAAATCAACAGGGCGCTAGGCCGGCGACGATAACCGGCGGATCAACCTCGAAATCCGTTTTTTTTTTCCCCCCGGTCACGCCCTTCGCACCCGCCTCTCGCTTGCCCTCGTTGGGATCGAGGATCGATCGATCCCTCTATTATCTAACTGCGAGATCTCGTCGCTCCCATTTGCGCCGTTTAATCATCGCGATCGTTGGCCTCCGCGGCTCGGACGGTCTTCGAAACTCTCGCCAGGGGTAGGGCATTAGCGCGTGGCGCTGAAAGATTCATGAGACGCGGCGGGGTCACGAGAAAGAGTTGTCCCAGGTGAAATATTCCCTAGCTGGGGGTGGTCTGGCGGGTACCGATGTCCGCTTTACCCTCACGATAGAGTACGCGGCACGCGAGCTTCGTATCATTAGCTGCGCCCTGTCTTTCTGCTCGTGCGCCGACGTCCCGGGTCTTCGAAGCGATTCGTTCTACCCTTTCGAAGCATCAAGCCCGTCTCCGCAACTCGCGCGACTCTCTTGGCACATGCTCGACACGGAATCGATTGCCTGATAGACCCTCTATACGCTTCGCGTAAGCTTCTTCGTGGAAGACACATATTTCCAAGCATCCCTCGAGTCCGCTTGGCATTCGGCGGATGTTTACGCCGATCGCTGGAAACCCGCGGGAAATTCGCAGGCTCGCCCGAAGAGCCACGGGTCCTTTGGAAAAACGAAGGCGACGGCGCGACGGAACGAGCGACCGTCGGCTGCCAATCTAATCGCTTTTAGCTGCCGCTCGACGCTGTCGACGAGCAGTTACGGACTCGCGAGTACGGGCCAAAGTTCTCGTCCTGCTCCAGGAAACTTGCGGAAACGTATGGAAATTCTGACCCACCCTCTGAATATCCCAACGATCCCTTCTACGACGACGGGAAAGTATGCCGTGATCTCGACGAGGTCGTAATTCTTACGTCGCCGCGCATTCCTGCCACGTTTGGCCTCAGGGTCCGAATATTCTTGGAGACAAGCTGGGGAGACGGACGGCGACTGGCGTAGCAGCGAGTTATTGTTCGTTACGACTTGTATCTGCGTCAATCCGACAGCGGATATCCAGTTTTACGGCCGTGCGGAACTACAGACTCGCCGGCCGTACATTGCGACGGCTTGAGCTTTTGTCCGCCGCCACCCTCTCCGTAAACGTGTTCCGCGGGAGGGTGCGGGTGCTTTCGAGCTCGAGGCTCTTTTCCTCGTGCAGCTACCCCTCCCTGGGAAGCTCGAGCGTTCAGGAGGAAGTGGAACGACGCTCGTTACTCGTTCCCTCCGTCCCTCGAGCAGCATGCAGATGTTTCTTTTCGACGATCGACCGTATCGTTAACCGTAGCGCACGCTCGTGTGCACCTAATCAAAGATCTCCGGAGACGCGCGCCGGCCGCGTAAACTACACGCGATTTCATCTGAAACGAGCATCGATCTGTCCCCAGCGACACACAGCTTACTCTTTATTGGATAAGCGAATGCCTGAGGACTTCCGCAGAGGGCCTGTGTTCTCACTGAGGTTGCGATTTAAATTCACATATTTGTAATCATATTTCGGAAATATGAAAAATATAGTTCTTTACAACAAGGAATAATAAACATTTAACAAAAAAGAATAGATTAAAATTCGTACAATAGCGCTTGGAAAAAAAATTATGAAAGTACGTCTCTTTTTCGACTGGCAAAGTAGAATGCACCCTTAAGGGAATTAGGCAGTCGAAAAATCGATTTTTCTTATTCAATTTCCGAAAGTATTAACTCTTCTGAATAAAATGCCGCTTGGTTCATATTAAAATTCGCAAAATTGTTGATTTGGCAGGTAAAAAGGTCAAGCGGTAACTTATAGCGTCGCATTTGCCCAGAAAGTTTAAACGCGCTTTTCTCGAATCTTTTTTTCTCTTGGTTTTGCCGTATTTGCGAATGAACGGAGGTTCAGATCGACTTGAAAAAATTACAGGATATATAAAACATGTGCCATTTCCCGCGCAACCTATTATATGGTCCGTAAAAATTCGAGATTTACGTAAAAAAATTTTTTAATAACCCCTTTTTATTAACCCACAAACACGACCAATTTTGATGCCCTTACGTTTGAGTCCGAAAAGACCCAGACGAAGTTAACCCTCGATCAAAGGATCCTGACTGGCACTGCTACCCTGTTGCTCCTGGTGTGCTGCTATTTACTTCCGTGGCCGGACCCTTTATCCCTGCTTCCAATTACGAGGATCGATTATACGAGTAATTAATTGCAACGGGCTCCTGTTCCCCACCTAGCGTCGTGTTACCGTCTTTGCTATCGGAAGCAGTGCACGGAACGATTACAAGGTTGATGTTATAGTCCCAAGGGTTTCCTTAGTGTACACTGCGGTTTCGTCGTAACTACCCAAGACTTATATCTCCCTCGTTGCGAATATTTCCAATCACCACCGAGAAGTTCTCCTAGCGCCGCTTCGATGTCCCTTTAAAATCCGCTGGATAATTCCCCAAGCAGTCTCCACTTCCGTAGCACGCTCGAGGCCAGTCCTGGCGACGAATTTGCCAAGCAGATTGAGCTCGCGTAGAAAGGAAGCGCGCAAACAGCGCGAGTGCGAACTGCCGGGTTCCCCTCGTTATGCAGCCGCCACGACCTCTTTGGTTGCCACCGTACTTCCGGCGGTGGTTGCATTCACGTACACGCGACCCCGGAGCGTGTTCGGCCTCGCGACACTTTTTCCCTCTCGCCTCTACAATATTCGCCGAGGTATCTCTTCTTTCTCGGCGACGGAGTTTCCCCCGGCTTTCCACTCGCGGCAATTTCTCCGCAAAAACAACGTTACCCAGCCGCGTCGAATTTCCTTCGCGGCGAAGCTCGATGCAAACTGCGACGGTTGTCATCGACGATGGAAACATCCCATCAGCGTTTCCCATCGGCGAGGGGAAATGGGATTACATCGGCCGGGCGGCGAATTAAGGATACGTCTAACGATGTCTTCGCGCCCGAAGCGGCGATTCGGTTGCAGCTCGGGACACCCAGCCCCCGGTGTTCAGCGCGGGGTTGAGAACCCGGGAATAAGTTATCGGGGGCCAGGAGCGGCGTGCAACAACACGTTGTAAGATAATGCGATTTGGTCGCCGGCTGAGAGCTACGTTGGTCGTGCAACCGTGCACAGGTACATCGGGCTCGGCGTGGGACGGGAGAGCTGCGCGGAACGCGAGTTTGCACACGCGTGCATATTCAGGGGGCCATGATTAACGAGCCGAGCCGATATTTCCGCGCGACTGTGCTCCCGGCGTGTACGTGTACGAGACCGGTCGCGAGCTCTGCCGCACAGCCGATCGAGTTTTAAGTAGATGGACAGAACGCGCACGTGCTTGCGGGCCGCGCTGCCTCATCGCTTACGGCTCGTGGAACTGTGAAACCACACCGTGCCCTTGTTAATTATCTTGGACCGGGAACGGCGGTTCATTTGCATACGCTGCTCGCAGGGGCTGTTTGTCTGTAGCCGCCACTGCTTTCGGCACCGAGTGATATTAGATCCGATGGTTAGCGTTCGGGGCCGCGCAAACACGATAACAGTCATCGAACGCGTTTAGGATATGCATGTGTATAGTAGGGGAGACCGGGGCTGGTCGATTAATTTCTAACATTTCTAATTTTTATAAATAGACCATTGGTATTTTGTTGACTTGCTGCATACCAAAAGTTTACAAATTTCATTAGGTATACGGCCTTAATTTTGAAAATCCTTTTAATTGAGTCTGGGTTGTAGTTTTTATTGTATTTAGAGTAGTGAGACGAATAAGTCAACAAACCCCGGCTGTGGGGTTAGTTGAAACTGATAGGGGTGAGTTCGGAAGGATTTATCGTGGGGGAAGTGGACTTGAGCAGCTAAACTCTTTGCCTCGACTGCATCTTGAGGATAAAAAAATGCAAGTTTTAATGTATTACGTTTCCACAAAATATTCATGAAAAAACATCAAGCAGTACTTCTTACAAGGAAACATCCCGAACCCGGAAATTCAAAAAATTCCGAAACTTTGTGAATATATAGGGGATTTCCTCCCGATTACAACGCAATTTTTGTTTGCTGCCCAAATTCACTCCAAAGGGGTGTAATTGACCCCTGAAAATCCGATTATTTTCCGATTTTGTGTTATAACTGGTAAACTGTAAAATAATTTTTTTACCAAATGATAGATCTAATTAAAAGTAACTGTTACTTAAAATTAGAAGTAATTTTTGTCCTGAAACCTTTTTCTAGCTCTTACAGTTCCCGAGCTATAACACAAAATTGGAAAATAGTCGAATTTTCAGGGATTAATTTCACCCCCTTCGAGTGAATTTGGGCAGCAAACAAAAATTGCGTTGTAATCAAGAGGAAATGCCCTACATATTCACCAAGTTTCAGAATTTTTTGAATTTCCGGATCTTTCCTTGTCAGTGAACAAAAATTCATAAATAGTCGAAACAAGAATATTTACTTCCCGCCGACCTTTTTAGATCTTTCATTCTCACTGATAGAACACGCAAGTTCTTGTCACGGCGACACATTAAACAGCAAACTGGTCATTCATATGCTTTGATATCGCGAATCGCAATTATTCCATAATTACAACACTTAACCTCGTTAGTCAACTAGCCCCGGTCTCTCCTACGTGCTCCTTGTACGTGGATTGGAAGTGATAGGGGTGCAACCGCGAGTCCTCTGTTCCTTAACCAAACAGGATAGAAGGGCGGGAAGTGGGTTGGATGTCTTCTAAAATTGCTTTTCAAAGAAAGAAGAGAGTCCTGCTGCGGAGGCTGGATTGCCGGGCGATCCAATTATGATTACACTTAATATCGTTACGCTCTCCTTCCTCTCGGCATTACGTTTGTCCCGGCGACTGGCCTTTCTCCGCGTTATCGTATTACGCTCATAACCAGCCGGGAGTAATCCCTCTCCTAAATAAATGAATCTGATATCGGTGGAGCGGCGAGGCCGCAGGTCCAAGGAGTAACTCTCTCGTGGCTACGTTTTAACGAGAACGAATATGATTCGTCGTTAACGGTGCTCGGCGATGGATCGCGAAGGCGACGAGTATTTATTACGCGAGGCTCTGGATCCTCCCGTGCATTCTCCACGCCTGCCCTCCGACCTTGGAGGGCACCGATGCCTGGAACAATACACCCCTGACAATACCCTATAAAGCAAGTTCGTGTAACGCTCCCTTCTACTCCCATACGAGAGATACGGTCTTTGTACTCCATCTC
Organism: Andrena hattorfiana; assembly: GCA_944738655.2. Classification (NCBI taxonomy): domain Eukaryota; kingdom Metazoa; phylum Arthropoda; class Insecta; order Hymenoptera; family Andrenidae; genus Andrena; species Andrena hattorfiana. The sequence goes on from OX122894.2 coordinate 3,743,142, forward strand.
TTTATACAGCATCGCGTCGCATTAAATCCTCTCTTCCTCCTCCAGTCGGTGGCGCTATTTTATTAAATCCCACCGCGCGTAATATGCGATTACCCAGGATCCTTTGATACCTTAACGCCCGCTCCAAGGCCCCGCCGCCACCAAGGTGTTATTGTTTCTCGAGGCTGACTGCCCGCGTCCAGTCGACTATCGACGGATCGATGATCCACGGAGGCTCGCCTCCCTCTTTCCCAACCGCTCTCGAAATTCGTATTTCCGGCTCGTCGAGCAGAATAACGCCGAATTACCAAGTTCGTTTGTTCCGGCCGCGCCGCCTTCGCGGTGTTTATTCTGGTCGGATGCGCCGCGCGACAATCCCCCTCCGCGAGGAAAATCGTGCTTCCCGGTGGTCGACCTCCGCGCTGCAATCTGATTTTCGAGCGCCGACACGACCCGCCTCGCGCACTTACCTTTTTCGCCCTTTTTGCGGCGCGCGACACGCGGCCGCAAATTCGGCGACATTTTGCATCGCGCTGGGAAAAAACGAAAGAAACGTGCGCGTTCCAGGCGTCGCGTCGGGCGTCGCTTGGAATAATGCATTCCCTGGGAAATCGCGCGCCCGGCTTGCGAGCAAGTAGCTTTCAAACGCGGGCACCTTCGTGTCGCGAATAAGAGAGCTTCTGCCAGCGATCTCCGTGGAATAATTCGCGCGGAAGTATCTTCTAAGGAAGGGCGACCAGTTTCGTTGATTAAATAAATCCGGCGCGTTGCCCCGCTTTGACCTTCCTCCGCGAATTCCATCGCCTGTTACGCTGCTTTAAAATAGTTAATGAATTTTTACTTTTTGCGCAAGGCCCCTTTGTATGCTAATTCCCCCTCCCCCGCGGCTTTGATCAACATTTATATTTCAAACGCGGTAACCGGGCCGGATACGGACTTAATTAAGTTTGCTAACACCCCTCGTCTGTTTCCCGCTTGCATGTGAACTACGGCGCAATATTTAAATGCGCTTTTCGTGCTGCACGCGTGGCCAATTGCGTTCGTCACGGTGGTTTTCCGAATTAACGACGATGTATGAATTCGTGTTTAATAGAGGGATGATTATTCATTCGTCATGCGGTCTCGGAGTTTAGTAACACATTCGCAAACTCACGTACACGATGTGTGATATATTTCCGTTGATTTATACTTGGCGATTGGCGGCTGGAGGCGTCGGTGCATAATTGGCAGCCAACAGCCTCGCGTTTACAAAAATTATGTACTGGGTATGTCTTGATAGCCATACCCCGCCAGTACGACGTTTACATCGCACTGGCGCGCTATCAAAGTAGCGAGCACCCTTTTTAAGAGTAGCGTTGCCGCGGCAGATCTTAAGTCACGTTGCGGCGCATTAACAGACGCGAGAATCGTCCGAACCACCGAGCCATCTGTTGCGCTATCGAGGAACTATAGCGCCGAGGCTGCTGGGCAGTGGAAAAGGCGCAATTTTCGATCGATTCGCAGGCGGTCGCGCGCGCGAGAGAGAGAGGAAAAATTGTGATCGAGTCGTGCGTGAGGAGGGAAATAGGGCGATGGAGGCTGGCGGGAACAATTTCGGTAGTCGTTCGACAGCCTGTGCTCGGTCACGCTCGATAAGACGTTAATTATAAAATTTCAGCATCGATGCCGCAATCGATAATTCGTTTCACGCTCGGGTCTCCAATTCTCGGCGAGGAATTGGAGAAAATTTCGGGACGAATACGATATCGGCTTGGTCAGAGGGAGGGGGATGTCGTTCGTTATCCACGCCAAGGGATATTGTAATCGAGTTAATTAAAAGTTGAATAAAGATATCCCGTGTCCGTGGGGAGGTTCTATTATTCGAAACTGGTCCGAAGTCGTCTTCGACGTAGATGGCTACCCACACAGAGGCGACGGGCGCCAACGGTTCGATAATTAAAAAAGAAAACCAATCCTCGCCTCGAATTAAAACGCGCGACTTCCCGCTCGCGATTTTCTTGTTTCCCCCGTTGAATCGGCGGCTACGCGCGAAGAAGTAACCGGGCTGCGAATACGAGAGAGGCTGGGACACCGAATCAGCAATTACCCATTTAATTTGCGAAATTTGTCTCGCCTTCTGTGCCCGCTTCTCCGAGATAATTTCTGTCCACTAACGAGTTTCTCCGATGCCGTGGATTTCCGATGGGCAAAAAGCAAAATAAGGAATCTCGACTTTCGTTCTGATTGCACAAAAATCTCCGGCGAAATTCAGTCACGACCGCGGGCTGTTTGACTTCCGGATGAAAGTGTAGCGCTCGCTGAAATTTACACGGCACGGTCTGCCGAAAGAGTACGACTCGCTGGGAATTGTTCGACAGGGGTTGGGGAGGCCTTCCTGCCGTGTATTAAATCAGGGGATTGTCACCCGGCTGCGAATTCACTGGGTGTCTAAGTCCCAGCGAAAGTGCATCCCAGTCCCGCAATTAAGAAGACCGTCGCGTTTCGACGTTCCGCAATCTTGTTCCCTTGCCTCCGGTTCCACCGAAAAGTCTCGCTCTCTCGTCTCGTGTCCTCCACATAAACTCTCCGACGGGCGCCTTAGCTCCTAGCGCGAGCTTCTAAATTCTAAACCCTCGAAGCGCGGACGCAATAGCGCGAGAGGTACAGGCACTTTTGTACGTGCCCGAAATTCTGATTCCCCTGTGCTAGCCGGCTGCGAAGGACTGGTTGCGAGTATACAGAGTCAAATTGCCAGGAGGTTAGCAGCGAGTAGCTGCCAGAAGATTTTTCATTGTTTCCCCAGTGGCGTTCTTTCAATTACGCTCCCCGGGGAAGAGGAAGTTAAGGGAGATCGACTCACCTGAAGGTACGGCACTGTTTTGCACAGCGCCAGGCCAAAGAACCACGTCTCGGTGATGTCCCAGAGCACGGTGAACGGCAGGCAGAGCAGCAGCACCAGGAAGTCCGCCACTGCCAGGTTAACTATAAAGTAATTGGTGACCGTCCTCATCGATTTGTTCCTGTAGACTGCTATGCAGACGAGCGCGTTCCCGACCAGGCCCACCACGAACACGATGCTGTGGGTGGCGATCAGCATCCAGTCCCAGAAGTTCGGGAATATGTAGTCGAACAAGCAGTTCATGTAATCCTCGGTCGTGGTGCAGTTAACGTTGGTGCAGTTGTCGGTGTAATCCAGAGAAATGTAATCCTCCGGACAATCGTCGGTGGTTTCGTCCAGCGCGGACACCACCGACGCCAGCCATCCGACGATTATCGGCCCGACGCGTAACATTTTCCTTCGCCCTCGTCCCTCGCTATCGGCAAACCTCGAAACTTGCCACTCTCGCCCCCCAGCAAAAAGTTCTCCGCCCGTCGATATCTCACGGGCTAGAGACGCTTCCCATTCCGAGTGTCCTCCAGCGGCCTCGATCTTCCTCCGAGGGAACCTGCCCGCGGACGCCTGCCACTAGCCGCTTAAACGTTATAAGAACGAACAAGAAGATATGCAGCGAGAAAGTTGCCCCCCGCGTCGCTCGGCTCCACCTTTGCTTCTTCCCTCGCCACCTTCGCTCGGTGACGTTCACCTCGCGCCAATTTCCATGGCATTAACGGCAATTCTCGTCGCCTTTTTCCCGACCCTTCTCCATCCTCGGTAACGCGACCAGCGCACAAGGATCATCCCCGAGCGGCGCTCTCTATCCGATTACCGCGGGCGAGCCACCGAAAACGCTCGATTTTCTCGATTCTCCCGGCTGGAAGTTTCTGTCTCTCCTTTCGCTGGCCCTGACTGACTTCACCGGTTAAGTGTCGAGGTCTTGATCACGTCGCTCTCGGGCGAGGGGGGCGAAAAAAGTTCGCCTTGGGACAGTTTCGGTGGGCGCGACTGGTTGTGATTTCCCAAGTGTCGCCGCGGTTAAGGAACTTCCTTCCCTGATGCGGGGGCGAGGGCTGCTAAGAAATTATTCAGGAATTCGATGGGGAATCGTTTGCCCTCCCTTCTCCATCAGACACCCTCTTTTATGGGATCGTCGAGAAGTAGCCTGTGGGCACCAGGATAAATCCTCTGTGGGATCAATAGCCCGCGAAGTTTCCGCGATTCTTCGGCCCCCGGTCGCGCGTGAAAGGGAATCGATGGCCGTGTGACTCGGGAGAAGCCCGCGACAAACTTTTGTCCCGGCGGTTCTTTCCGTTCCTTCTCGCCGATTTTACTTTCCACCTGTTTCACCCTTATTCTATCTTCGCTCTCGAACTCCGACGGGCCAGTTCGAACGAGAACTCGATCAGGGTAGAGCGCAGAAAAATTGTCGGCAGCGGGTAAAACGAATTTCTCAAAAGAAACTTACTACCAGGAACGAACGACCAACGGCGAGGATTTATGTTCGAGTGGGAGAAACGAGTCGCGTCTACGACGTCTCGTTAACTATCGGACCCTCCGTCGTGCGCGACGTCGAGGATTCCTGTTATCTAAATGTCCTATCGATAGACCGATATATCGTAAGAAGCAACTCTCGGACACAAACAAGGGGAGTCGCTCCGAATTACGTACACCCACGGGGGGCAGCGAATATTGCAGTCGAGCTTAACAGAGAATCCCGCGGGATTTATAATGCAATTGAAATCTTAATTGTACTTGGTGGGAAGTTGTCGCGACGGGACGCGACGCGGCAGAGTTTACAGAACCGACTCGCGGCGTAATTGCGCGGCGTCTATTAATTGATCGTATCGTCGTTCCGCTCTAAAAAATCCTTAACCGGCGTTGATGAACTTTGCGTGCGCGTTTCCGTGTTCGCCGCGACGATCGCGCTAGGCTGCAGCCAGCAAATCTCGCTCTATCTCCGAGCGAAAATCCTCGATCGTTCCCTCGGCCAGGGTAATAAAAAACACCTCGATTGTTCTATTAATCTCTCGCGTTTTCGAGCTCGCCCGTGCTACCAACGGCAAGCCAATTAATCAGAAAGGCGTCACGACCGTTCCCACTCGGCGTTTTACGATTATAACTTGCATCCAACGCTTGGGGGGATAAAAAAGAATCATACCCGCTGGCGACGACCGCGGTGAATCGACTGGGAAGTGTCCGCCTCCGTTTCCTTCGCGAACAAAGTTATTCCCCCGTTGTGATTTATAGATTCGATTTACGGGGTCGATCCGACGGAAAGTGGCAGATAACCGAAATATTTCCGACGCTGGAAACCGAGCCACGGTGTTTCCGAATGTTCCCATTCGTTTCGGGTCGCGGCGTATCGTAAATCTGTCGGGTTCGCGTCAACTCTGGCGACAACCGCCGCGGAAACGTGAAATTCAATCTGAACGACGGAGGGAAAGTTTAGCGCGCTCCTTAGCGATTTTTCCTCTTGCCACTCGTCATTTCCGAACGGCGAGGAGCGAACGGCGGGAATCTCGGAGGGCACGCGCGGCAGGATCGTTCGTCGAAGGGTCCTTCGAAGAGCGCGTCACGAGTTTTCTACTAGATAAACATTAGGTGATTACTCAATCGAGGCTTTGAATGCTCAGACGAATGCCACGTCGGATGCAATAACGCGCGCGTAAGCGTCGCTGAATACCCCGCGAGATGAAAGCATTTTACAAGACGCAGGGTGTCTGCTGTTTCACTTTTTGCCGGATATTAAAGCAATAAACTATTCCCCACGCGAGCAACATTCTTCCTTCGAATTATCGCCGCGCATATTTACCACCAGCCTTCACAGACTCCTCCGGGTCGCTGGCGATCCTCGCTTATTTCTCAAACTCGACGCAACTTCCCCTTTGTCACTATTCCCGCAGCTATCGTTGCCACCATAGCCTGGCCTTCGTTCGCTCCGGATCCTCTCATCGAATTATCGCTTCCTCTGCGTGCGCCCCATGATATTTAAACACCTGGTGGACCGACTCTCCAACCTTTTGGAAGTCGTTTCCCCTCCATTCTCAGAAGCACTGTTCCGCGTGGACGAAACGCCACCCTCGTTCCTCGATCGACCGTGATCGAACGCGATCGCCGAGAGTTCCGCGGCGCGGCGACGGGAGGCGAAGGGTCCTGGTGCGGGAAAGGGATGTGAACGCGGCGACGGACTCTGCGAAACTGAGGTATGTACGTCGTTTTAACGAGCGCGTAGGTGCAGCGGCACGCTGAAGCCGACCACCGAGCCACGCTTCGTTTCCAACTACCTCGATCCTCCCGGGCACCCTGGCTACTTCTTCCCGTCAATTTCACATCACCCCACTATCAAACGGAGGAAAGAAAAGATTCTCTGCGCGAGTCGTCCGCCCCTTCCACCGACGCCAGACGAATTAACGTTTCGTTTTCAGTCCCCATTTTCGTCGTTTAAGCGAACCACGCTAATCTACCCACGTCTACAAATAAGTACTCTTTCTTTCCTACGCGATACACTCCTTCGAAGTTCGAACTCGAGTCCCGCCGTGACGCGCGTGCCTGTGTTCTTCGATAAATTCCTTTGCCCGGCTGCAATTAAATTCCAATCTCCTTTTTTTACGAGCTGTCTTGGGCTTGCGACGAGAGAAACGGCCCGCGGAAAGATCGTAGCCGTTGTTCCTTTAGAAACGCGACTCGTGTCCGCCGAAAGTGAACGAAATGGGAGATGATGTTTTCATCGGGTGACGAGTAGCTCCGGCGCGCCATGGAGGGACCGTTAACGGGATTTTTATGTACCGGATCGATAGGAGATTGTAACCTTGCCCGGTGAGCAACCGACGGAGCTATTGCCGGCTACCGAAATCCTCGGAAAATAAAAGATATCCGCGGGGGTATTAAATTCCGGCTGTGGAATAGCTTCCAGCGATCCCGCGGTTTCCCACGCGTCTCCCTGTGACGATGGAAATTCTGGGCATTCACGGGGCAGCGGGGATCTCGCCCTCTTACGATTCTTCCCGCGTCCATTCGATCCCACCCTCGTTTATCATCGCCGGGCACGATGAACCGTTTTTACAGCCGGCTTTTTTTGCTGTGCCCACCTGTTTATCTCGCCACCGACAGTTCGCGAAAAAAGATTGCAATTTATTCGCCTGACCTTTCACTCGACACATATGAATGGATCAGTCCTGGTGTTGATCGTGCTGGCTTTTTTCTCGTCATCCAGTTACCTACGTAGATTCAAAAGAACGGCGTGTGATGTAAAAAGGAGCCAGTCTTATCTTAGCGTTGCCACGAGGAAAGTGAATAGTAGGAAGTGGATATAAGTAGGTGTGTGACGGCGCAATGGTGAACGAGCGTTTTCTTGATCAGGTCCATGGTACCGTTCCGTGTCGCTGTTTTGTAGAGCGAGATCAATCGGTCGTCCTTAAGGGGGGATTCTCGTCTAACAGCATCCAAAGTAACTGATATTTAAGAATTTTTTTTAAAGAAACTGTTGGTTATTTTGGATTAAACTCTTTTGGGATATAAGGAGGCATCTTTAAATTTGCAGAAAATATTTTTTTCATGTCGATCCTTCTTATTATTTATTCATTACTGTGGAGTCTTGTCCATCTCTTAGTTAGACGATGTAACTCTTGTTGGTGGGACGTGTAGCACCTATCACAGTCATCTGATTTAAAAAGAAATAGATGTTTTTTAAAGTTAGATAGTTTACGCTGCGATTGGTCCACTTTAAAAAAGAAAATGCGAAATTGTAAGAGTTATAGCGTTTGAAAGAAATAGTAAGTTTCTTCCTTAGACAAATTTTTCATATTATTCTTTATATCGACGAAAAGAGTATTATAAATAAAAACTAAAATTAAAATTTCAGCTCCAGAAGTAACTAATTTTTAAGAATTTTTTTTGAGAAACTGTTCGTCATAATGGATTAAAATTTTTTGGGATATAAGGAGGTGTCTTTAAACTTTCAGAAAATATTTTTTTATGTCGATCCTTCTTATTATTTATTAATTATTGTGGAATCTTGTCCACCTCTTCGACGATGTAACTCCTGTTGGCGGGACGTATAGCGCCTATCACAGTCATCTGATTGTAAAAAAAATAGAAGTTTCTTAAAGATAGATAATTTACGCTGGGATTAGTCCACTTTAAAGAGAAAAAAATTAAAAATTGAAAGAGTTAGAGCGTTTGAAAGAAAAAGTAACTTCTTTCCTTAGACAAATTTTTCATATTATTCTTTATATCGACGAAAAAGTATTATAAATAAAAATTAAAATTGAAACTTTAGGTGCAGTCCCAGTGTGAATTATTTAACTTTAAGAAAAGATTTTTCTTTTTGCAATCGGATGACTGTAACAGGTGCTACACCTGACACCATCACCGTCGAAGAGTTTAACACGATTGCACAATAATTAATAAATAATAAGAAGGATCGACATAAAAATATCTACAAGTTTAAAGATGCCTCCTTATATCCCAAAAGAGTGCAATGCAATATTAACAATAGTTTTAAAAAAAAATAATAAATTTCTGGGGCTATTACACGAGAATCCCTCTTAAATTACGTACGGCTCTTTTAGAGGGGAGAGGGTAAGAGAAAATTTACCCAAATTACCCTTACGTAATTTAAGAACGTCTCCTTATCATTGATCGAGGGATCCTGCTCGCAGGAAAACTGGGACTCGTCGCCGTGATTATACACGCCCAGCAGCGAAATAAATGCAAACGGAGGGGTGGATCGATGGTGGTTTCTCCGCAGAAGTGAACGCGATGGTTTAGAATGTTTAGATCGCTGTACGCGCGACGCGCCACGGGAAATGTCCAAGGCGTGCTCATGATTAATGGGACCAAAGCAAACGGCTGTCGTCTAATGTGTGCCCGCTTTGTGTGAACACGCGACGGCCAGCCAGAGCCTGCAACAAATTCCAGCCATTCGATGTGCAATATTTTTCTTCGCCTGGATCATCCCTTTGTATATACATATCTACCTCCGCGACGTTTCGCGCGGCGGCTCGATCAAAAAATATACGTTTCCGTGCCATCGTTCCGTGAAAGAATAATACGTTGTATTCGAGGGCGGAGGAGGAAAAAGGGTGTCAACAGGAAATGGTCCATTCTTGAGTGGACTTGTTTTAATTTTAAGCGCCCGCCTCTACATAATAGAAATCGGTTAACGACCGATCGATGAAGTGGTTTTGGGTGTGCAGATCAGAAATACTTTTTTTTTTGTCAGACGGAACAGTCGCTTTGGGCGCTTTGATTCGCGGGAAAGGTGGGTTGGTGTAGCTGCTACAGGCACATATAGGTCAGAGCGTAATTGGAGCGGTTGTGTCTTGAAAGGAGTCCGAGGCTTCTTTTACGAGAACTTTGAGCGACGGTAAATTTACGGGGTCTCGACGATTCGCGTGCCCACCGCGAATTTCAACAGCAAATTTCATCCACTTTTACCTCCGCCGTCAAATTGGGGGGAAAACATTTGACGAAAGCGTGGAATGCAAGAATCCGCTGTAAAAGCACGTGTCGTGGACTTTGCAATGAGCAGAGGTAATTTTTTTTTTAATTACGGGATCGATCGTTGTAACGCGATTGGAATGGCAGTAATCTTTCGCGCTGGAAAGTAAACGGTAGCGACATCTACGGGTTACAACTACAATTTGCTGCCTCGAGTTGAAGCGGCGCAACTTTATGAATCCCTACTTCCTTTTCCTTGTCCTTATCATCGACGAAAGTGGTCTGTGAAACTAGATCACTCGAAACCCGCGATTTATAAATGTTTCTGGACTTTCTGCAGCATTGAATCTGAAACGCTGTGATACGAAGAGAAAAGTTTATAAGCGATTGATGACCGAAGTGCAGCGACAATTAATTAATTATTTTTAATTTCTTCAATTCGCTTCGCCGCACCGCGCTTCGCCAAAATGCGCGATGGCTTTAAAGATCATCTGATGGACGTATACCGTTCAACGGAAGAGTTTTAACCTCGACAGTTCTTCGAAATATAAAAGAATTAATGATATCTATAGCCTCTAGTAATAATCCCACTAAATATAAAAAAATTAATTAAACAACTTTTGTCCCGCTGGGACCACAATTCAATTAAAATGATTATAATTACAATTACATCAAATCATTTGCATCAAAAGATTTAAGGCCTCCGACTGCAGGCAATTGAGTTAATTTAAATTGTCATCTTATTATTATTTTTCTCATTTTAGTTCGCTTTTTAAGCAGTCGGGTTTTTTAAATTTTTTAAATTCTTTTTATTGTTCTATTTATCCGTTTATTTAATATATATGATCGAAATTTATGGAAATAAGCACAAATTGTGTTTCTACGAAAATCTATTAGTAAATGATGTTTTCCATAACATTTAATTTTAATTCCTACCACTCGCAGCGTCGTAATCTTATTTCACGCTGAATCGATAACGTTCGGTGTTACACGAAAATGGTAAGGTGGCTCGCGAGCCCACCGAGCGTGCGACACAAAATAACTTTGGATGATAAATCTATCCTATACTTTGTCGATGATAGAATTATTAACTATATGGTAACTATAAGGATCTAATTACCTGCATTCGGTGACATTTAGTTTATCGTAAGAGTAGATTATTCGTAGGGAATCTTCTATACCGTGTGAAGTTAGGGGTTGCCATCTCCTCGGTCTGCATTTGAAATTTCTGCATTCTTTTGAATAGTTCTGCAAGCTCTTTTATCTACTAGATTCATTATTACGTATTCCAAGCATAAAACATAAAGATTTAGAATTGGAAATTAATTAGGACAAGCTGATTATTGATAGAGAACATTGCAGCCTCGAGTATTAGCCTATTTTTCGTCTGATAGATGGTGCCACTTGTACCTTCACAGTGAAGTAGCACGGAGGAAAATAGGAAAGGGTAGATTCATCTGGGGTATATTTTCAGATAAGATATTTCCCTCAGTCTATCGATCTTCCCGTCATTTGAACAAGCATGTCGTATAGTATGACATTAAAAATATCAGGTCTCTAAGGAATAATCATGACTGTCTGTTAAGATCGCTTGAAACTCAGTAATCAGTTGTTCGAGGCAGATCAAAATGGGGATAGGTAAAAGTCAGTTTACCGATGACGAACTGCAAGATTACCAGGTAGTTAATCGAAGTGTATTTAGTGCGGGACATTTCAACTTTATTTAATGGTATTGTACGTTATAGGATTTGACATACTTTACAAAGAAGGAAGTTTTGCAGTAAGCATATTCAAAATAGTTCAAAGCTCGCGTAGGAGCCCTCTTTACTTTAGTATCGTTTCCTTTTCGTAATTAGATCTGACAATTAAGCTTCTTTTTTCGGATTCGCTTGTATGTAAAAGAGATTGCTTGTGTCCGACAGCGCGCATCAGAAATTTAAGGTTCTCGCGCCAGAAAAAGTTGGTCACAATAGAAACGCGAAGCTTCCGATGTCCAAGATCTTACAGTATCCTGAACTGAGGGTGAATCCCTTCGGAGATAGGATTTGCAAAGTCTTTAGTTCTAGCCAGGACGGGGATTGTACTTTCGAGGATTTCTTGGATATGATGTCCGTCTTTAGCGACGCAGCGCCCAAAGCTGTGAAGGCAGAGCACGCTTTTAGAATATTCGGTAATATTTTCCGTGCAATTCTACGCGTTGCTCGTTCGCCGTTCTGCGAACCTCCTCTATCGACCGACGTACGTTGTGTACAGATTTCGATGGCGACGATATGCTCGGCATAGGAGACTTGAGGCAAGTGGTAGATAGACTCACTGCTCCTCAAAGATTGAACGAAACAGATATGCAGCAAGTCTTGCAGTACATACTCGACGAGGCAGACTTAGACGACGACGGTGCGCTGAGTTTCGCAGAATTTGAACATATTATTGAAAAGAGCAGTGATTTCTCAAAGTAAGAATCACTTTCATCCTGTGGCTCCTTGATTCGTTGCGATAGAATTCTACATGTACTTTAATATACATAATACTTGTTCGTAGGAGTTTTCGCATACGTTTATGAAATAGAAAACATTCTAATCGATATTAAATAACGAACATAAGACTGAGTGTTACATTAACGTTAAAAGATTTTAGTATAATCAACGGACCTAAGATTTCTTAGTATTAAGGGAAAACTGAAGTCTAGGAAGTGTATGCTGATATTTGTATAAGGCCTATTAATCATATCGACTGGAAGTATCGTATTTAAACTTATATATACTGAAACAGATAATAAAATGAATAAATGAAAAGTAATTCGTAATTTCTGTGTGGTCCAATTCTCGAAATAGATCTTGTCCCTCTGCACCTTCTTTAATTTGTAATTTTTACTCTCGAATCGTTGGTATCATTTAATAAAAAACTATTACGCGTTCATGCGAGTTTTATATACCGGATGTCACGAATGCATTTGAAAGTCTTTTTATTTCCGGCCGCTAGCGCGCGTTATTCGAATGTTTGACAGCCAAACGATCTATATACCTATACTTATTTGCATGCGAGAAATACATATTTAACAATAGCTAATTAACGATTAGTAATTAAAAAATAGAATGATGTGGGAAACGGGTTGTTAAAGAAGACTGTATTTAGATACTTTTCCAATTTATTGAATGTCAAATTATTATCGCGACTCGGAACTATAACTTATCAAATACTCGGTACTTATCCTAATTATTGATTTCGCCGGGGAGTTAAATATTATTCACATTTCCTTGCTTTGAAACAAATAGAATTCTTCGAACGTTCCTAGTACTATGAAAATATTATTTTTTGATAGTAATAGTCGGAATAAAGGACATGTCTCTGCTCCTGAATTTCTCATTCATGAAATAGAGCAGTCTCGGATTATAGTGAGCCGTTAACTCTCTTTACAGTTACTATATTTCGTCATTATTAATACTTTAATCTTTTATTAGTAATACAATTCATATAATGTAATAATTAAAAAATTCGATGGATACATGAACAGAAAGCATGTTGTTTAATGTATGTACACGGTGATTCCTCTAATTTTATCACATGAAATATATTTTCTATTTTTAGAGTAGTAAAGAAGAGGGGTACCATTTGACAAAAACAGTTGCATCTTGAGTACCGTCGAGCAGATATAAAGTTGTCTTTGAAAATGAGAAAATGTATTGCTTTTCCTAATAGTACTATATTACAGATTAACAATCAACCGATATATAACAGCAACTAGTGCAAATAATAACAGACCGTTAAATAAGGAGAGGCATAGAAGTAGAAGGTAGTAAGATAAAATTGACGAACCTCAGTGAGATTAAAGCGTTAGATGGCATAGTCCATTAAATATCATTAAATACGAAACTCCTAAATTTGTCAAATCATTACATTATAGACGCGCCAACGGAACGTTTATCGGTCAAACAGTACAATTCAATTCGAAAGTGACTAGCTAGAGTTCCCGATTGCAAATAGGCATTTTCTTTGAATCCCCGGTCGCGTGTTCGAAGCAACGTTTCCTCTGAGCTTCCTTCGGTATAAAGTCTCTGTCGCTTAATCTTAGCTGAAGGAGAATGAACATTGGGGAGCGATAAAGAAACGAACGCTTGGAGATAAGAAATAGTGAGAATCATAGAGAATCGGGGCGATAAGAGCAACGTTTAATTATTTTTGTTGGTATTCAGTGTGACGTCCAGGGGCTCGTCAACATTTCGCGAGGGACTGAGTTCTTGTTGAGGCAGCTGATGGAACAAGGTAGAGATTGGTGTGTGCCGAGGTGGACCCTTGATGGTGAGGTCCATCTCAGCCTCCTGAGGCCTGTCTCTGACCGTCAGATTCGTATCTCTTTCTATCGGGCTGCCGCATATCCTTGGTGGAGAGCCGCAACCGCATTTCATTCTATCTGGGGACTTCTCACAGGACAGCGAATACCTGCAACACAGTATTCGCCTTTAATTTCTCACTTTACCACTTCACCGTCCACCGATGCGTGAAACATCTCAGAATCGTGGCTCGCTCGCGTGTAGACGCGCGCGACTGGGCCCAATGCGATTGGAATAACAAGCTGGGGCGTTAATTACCCGTGAGGGGGTGGAAGAATCCTGTAATCTCGGCAAAGGGGTAGGACAGGGGTGCCGTGTATTTTGTCGGTGGCGACCGACGAGAGGGGTGGTCCGTTACTGGTGGCCGCGGTCGATGGGGGTTGCGATGGCGGCGGCGGTGGTGGTGTGGCCGTGTCAGGTCGCTCCAAGGATGCCGTTGGCGGTGGCCTTAGAAGTAAGGGTGCCGCGCTTCCCAACCCCAAACACCGCATCCTCCATGCGTCCTGCAGCAGTTGCAGTCGGGTCTGCTTCCGCCATTTTGCTCGGCGATTTTGAAACCATACCTGAAATGATTACCGATGAAGCTTCTCCCCTCCTGACTAAATGCAATCGGAGCGGGCGAGCCGGTTGAGAATAACAGCGAAGTCTCCGCTCGAGTTTTAACGGAGATTTAACGGAGGGATGCAGGAAACTAAGTGTTGCTTTTCGTAGTTGGCGTTCTTTATTATCCACTTTGTGCGTAATATTAATATTGCTTCTGAAGATTACTGTTTAAGAGAGGTAGATTGATTTTTCTTAAAATTCCGGGAGTTGGGAATTGAGTTTCTTAAGCCTTTCAGAGAGTAGGGTGTTCTTATTTGCAAGGAGGCGAAGGTTTTGTTTTAAGTAAGTCCAAACTTCTGTGGTTTGGAAGGAAATGATTGTTGAAACTATTTTTAGAGGAATAGTTTAAGAAATGTGTGTATATTAACCTGAACACGAGCCTCGGAGAGAGAGATTCTAAGGGCGACTTCCTCCCTTAGGAAAACGTCGGGGTAGTGCGTCTTCTGGAAGAGGGACTCCAATTCTTGAAGCTGTTGCGGAGTGAAAGTTGTCCGATTGCGTCTCTGCTCAAACATGATTGGTAATAATTAATAACCACTCGTTGATAGGGAATTATCTTTAGCAATGCTAAGCACGATCTGTTATCCATTTAACAATACTCTTGTGTGCAAGATGCGAGGCAAATATCGTTAGATAGTCGATCAGAGTTAGATATCTATTAAAGTTAATATGATATTTAGTCACATTATCAGCGTATGTATTCCACTAATCCGCATTCCGTTCGCGGTGAAATGGTATTCCACTATTTGGCAAGAAAGAATCTGATGAAAATGTAGGTCGGCAAATGCATTCCTTCCAAGTTAGAATTATTTAAAATAACGGACTAATAATCTTTATATTCCTATTCACTTACAAACTTTGCATTGAAGTAGACATCTCATGCCTCTTATAGTTTGGCATTTAACTATGATCGTTAAAATTATTTGGCAGTAGATCATGCGTGACAGTTTACTCGAGAGATGGAAAACTTCCGCCTATGTGCAGTTTGCAATATTTCTAGCTCTGAGAGGATTTAAAGGCTTGCGTTTGCATGGCATTCTTTCGTCGGCGCGATCAGTAGAATAGATTGATTATAGCCAGCCGAACATTTTAAGAATACCCGTCTGCAGTTTCTTAAAAAGTTAGTGTAGATAAAATACACAAAGCGTAGATGTGTGAGTATAAACTTCAGTGGTTGATAGAGATTATTAGTAAAGAAACTAGAAAGTAGTAAATTAGTTTTCTGGAAGCATTCAACTCCTTAATCCTTAAAATGTACAGTAAGGACTGAAGTTAATGGTCGTTCACTTTAATAAACAGACTTGTACTCGATTTTCTACTCGAATTTTTCATTCATTTACATTTCTAATAAGTCAGAAAGTGCTCACCGTTTCAACTGGCTACAGGAATAATAAATCAGAAGAATATTCTCACCCCTATAATCTCTTAAACTTTGAACTCGGAATTTATTTACACCCTGCATGCTTTCCAACGAATGCAGGAAGAATAGAATAACAATAAACAGACTATAATATCGCCTGTTCAAGTCATTTAAGTAGAAAAAGTCCGCCTCGGTCACACGTCTGACTTTCGCAAGTATGCACTACTTACAGAAACATCTATCTTTCCTCCCAATAATTTCCTCAGATAATTATCGCTTCTAAATCATTAACAATACAAACTTGAATTTTTCTAAAACCCTAGAATAACATCCCTTTACAATGATCTTAGCAAATCGAGTTACAATTATTTCCTAACGAGTACATTTTTCATTCCAATCTTTAAGATTCCAAGCAAAGAACAGTCCGATATATCAGTCCCCATAAAATTTATTCCCAACAACACATATCACAATTTACAGTACAATTTATACAAAAGCAATGCAAAGTAATCTACCGTTAAACGTATTCATTGCCAATCATACATTCGAGTGGACGTCGACTATCGGGTCGTTCAAGAATATCGCCAAGGGGGTGGTTGATTTTGAATGAAATTCGGAAGTTCGTGGTGCGGTGGGAGCGTGCACAGGGGAGGGCAGCAAAATGCGAGGGAAAAAAGACGTGCACGTTGCACGTTGCAGCTTCCAGCGTTCGTCCTTCGACTTGTAAGGACTTCGGTTACTCTGAGCGGGTTTGGACGCGACGGTGGCGCGAAGAAGACAGGGAAGCAAAGAAACAAAGCGAAAAAGAAACGTACACTGACCTGACGACGTCTTCCGAACATGTACTCTGTGAGCAAGTCTGCCTGCGGCCCCAAGGGTGATAGATACGGGCCTGCCATCCCTTCGAAGGCCGAGAAACGGAAATCAGGGTTGTCCGCCAAAACTACGGGGGTATATACGAATTTCGGTCTTCCTTTCTTCCCCCCTGATGGCCCTCACTGCGAGAAGAGAGTCGCTTTATCGTTCTCGATAGACGACGCCGAGGAAACTGAAGTCTCCTTTCGAGAATTCACCCTCGATCAAGTCCCGTGTTACGCGGCGGAACGGGGGTTGGTTTGTAGCCGACGGGATTGGTCCGTCCCTTTCGGGGGCGGTGCCACTTCCATGGAGATAAGTACACACCCCTCTTGTGGAAAATTCACTAAATCGTACCGCGCAGAATTTTTCCTCGGGAGAGAGAGAGCGACGGACGGGTACTTAATTTTCGGTTTTCCAAGATCTGCCCGCGACTTTTTTCGAGCACGCGTTCCCCGAATTTATTATCCGTTCCCTTGATATCTAATTCGCTTCTTCGCCATTGTACCCTGTGTTGTCCCTGTGCTGTGACGGTATGTTGTCTCTTTTCATCTTTTATTAGTTTGAAAAATTCAGACGGGCCCGTGGACAGCGTGCTTGGGAATATTTTAATCTTTGTGTGAGTATTTGCGTGCGTTGGTTGATGAAAATTGGTGTTTTAAGGGGTATTTAATTCGTGGGAGGAGATAAAACTGGGTAAAAAATATATCTTGTGTTTGTTAATATGCTTATTTAATTAATGCATGGTCTTGCAGGGGGGATGCATTTCAACTTCATCGGTTAAGCATTTTTACAAGCTAATGTTTAACCTACCTTCATACACTGCCGATTTAATTAATGAATCTTCAGTCACGTCGGATTAAAGCACGCGTGAATTACTCGGGCGCTCGCTGGTCAGAGTGACATACCTTTTTACAAGCTTTTATTTAGCTTCACTTGTGAGTTTGTTCGTTAGTTAGTTTGTGAGGATGAAATCTTGTAAGCTAATTTTGACCCACTTCCACATGTCCGATCGACTTGAAATTTGGCATACATACGTAGTTTTGATGACAATACAATATTTTCATGTCTCCAACCTGATTATGGAATCAGGAAAGCAGGTAGCGAGTTATTTTCTCGCTAGAGTCTTCAAAGGCAATGCCGCCGATAAGCCGTGCCTCGATGGGTTTCGAGGACTTCGATCCTCGAGACCACGGGGGGCCGTACAATGTTGCCCCCTAAGAAGTGGCAAATCGAAAATTCTACATTTCTCGTCGGATCTTGGCGAAAGTAGTGTGAATCGATTCCTTATGTTTTCCCGATGAAAATGATGAAAAAACGACACAAATCGGATTCTTAATTAAGGAATCTTCATAATAAATTAATTTCCATAACTTCGTTAAAAATAAAAAGCATAAAATAAATTAAAATAAAAAAAAATTTTAAAAACAAGCTTTTATTAAAATGTACTAAAAAAAACGAAAAATAATTTTGTTACCGGCCTAAATGACTGCCTTAAACGAATTCCCTCATATGACCAAAAATAAAAGCGTGGGGCGTAAATATTGAAATGCCCTTTTTATATAAATAGTATTACTGTCTTTATATTCATATTCTATTAAGGAATTAGACTGATCTCTAGCAGAATGCGAAAACTAATGTGTTAAACTACGTAAAGCATTATAAATATTTTATATAAAAAGGGCATTCCAATATTTACGCCCCACGCTTTTATTTTCGGTCATATGAGGGAATTCGTTTAAGGCAGTCATTTAGGCCGGTAACAAAATTATTTTTCTTTTTTTTAGTACATTTTAATAAAAGCTTGTTTTTAAAAATTTCTTTTTTCATTTCTTATTCGCTGGTTAAGAAAGTAGTTTTGCATTCTTATACTCTTGATAGAGAAGAAATAGAAGAGCAGCGTTAACGAAGGGGGTAGAATCAAGTTCAACAAGTACCACTTGCCCCCAGCTTAGAAACTGACAATCTAACACTAAAATAAACACTCGATTCTCCTCGACGCGCGAGAATAACGAGCCAAAGTTATGACAGAAAATACGAAAGAATCTTAAAAAAACTACCCCAAATCGAAACTACAGTAGCAACACGTGAATTCCGGCACAATGCCCCGCGCCTCTTCCCTTCGAAAAGCAAGATGGCAACGGAGGAAGCCAACAATGTGCACCATCCGTACCTTTCCAATACCTAATAGATCAATTTCATATTAATACCGTAAAATTCGCGAGAGCTTCCTCGCTCCTCGCGCGAAAGGAGGTGGGGAGAGCGACGGAAGACGGGGATCCAGACGTCGCGGAAGAAAAAGACGAAGCCGGAGGAGAAGAAGCCCGAAGATGAAAATGACGAAGTGGAAGAAGAAGGGTAGGCGGGACACGAAGAAGTTGACGGGGGCTGGTGGTGTAGGAGCCGTGTAACGTAGGCCAGAAAGTGATGCTCGGTATTCGTATAGCGCATCAGACAGAGGCACATACCCCGAAGCCATGTAATTCATTACTAAAGCAATCTCACCCTGCCCTATCTCTGCCCCTCTCCTGAACCCTATCCAGAGCCCTGCACCGTCGCCCACCCCCTGGCTTCGACGGCGAGCGAGCGAGCGAGCGAGCGAGCGGGAGCACGCGCGCGCGCGCTGGCGTACGGGCGCGGGCGCTCGCGTTATAATATAAAAAAAAGGAAGAGGCAGCCGGATGAGGAAGGAGAAGGGCCCCCGAATAGAATAGCGCCCCTGACGACAAAACAAAATGAAACACAAAGCCGTGTTTTCATAATTAAAAAGATTGCATGCACTGAGTACAGTTCTCTCCTCTTGCTCTCGCTTTTTCTCCCGTTGCCGTTCTATGCTCGCCTCCTGCACGGAGCCTTTCTGCTCGCTACGCTGTATTTCTCTTTTTCCCTTTCCATCTGATTTTCTCTGTGATTGTCCGACGAGCCTTTCTTCCTGGACGACGCGCGCTCTCTCTCTCTCTTTCTCTCTTACTCTTTATCTCTCACCCTGTGTATCTCTCCCTCCCACCACCCGTTACCAACCCCCACCCACCCCCCTCTTCTATTCGCTCTCGCTGTGTTTTTAATGATCCAGATATTAACGAAGCATCTTCGCGTTACTTTTATTGCGATTAATCGAGATCGTTCTGCGGCTCCCGACGAGTTTAGAGTCGGTGGATGATCGCGGAATGCGAGGGGGAGGAGGGTTGTGGCGCATGCATAACACGGGGGTCTAGGGGGTTACGGTTAGAATGTTGTTAGAGTGTTTGGAAATTGGGGATGTTGATTTTGGTTGGGATCGGCGATGCGATAGTGTATCAGGTTTCTGCACTGGGGGTTTAGTATGCGGAGGATATCGTAATGAATGGAGAGGAGGAAATTGGGAGAAGCACGAGGGAGACGCATTAGAAAAGTGGGTTAATTGTTGCCAAAGACTCGTGCATTCTCGTTCGCCGTTCACCCTTTGATCCATTTCTTTTTGTTTTTCTTTTTTTTTTGTTTGTTTTTTCCCCCCTCGTTTTTTTTACTTTGCGCGGCCGCAAGATACGTTTCCGTTCCCCGGGAATATAGTTGCACGTGAAATTATGCCTCTGATCCATCCACTTATCATCCCTCGATCACGTGCACCGAGGGCGTGCACACGTGACGCGTGCACGCACACTGGCCCGTGCACCTGTACGTGTTATCCCGTTCCTAAATTTCGCTGGGTGGTGCCTTTTTAAAAAAATCGTCACAGCTACCGTGGATTCCGAAAAAATACGGCCGCTTTGGAAGTCCTCGTGTCGCGCTCTTAACGAACTGGAAAGTACGTTTCCACGTTTATCCAAGCGATCGCGCTGGTCGATGTATGTAAATTTTATTCGAACGCTGTACGATCGAAGATGTCATCATCTCGCCTTTCGATGGAACCTTCTGTTAAAGCTCTTCGTGGTAAAGCACGATTCCAGTGTGATTAATACTGTCGAACGAGAAATGAGAAGGAACAATATAAGTTTGGGGAGTAACAGGAATTATTATAACGATTTTCTGGCAATCGAAACTCGGATAAACATGTGAACGCAGCAATATTATACGAAGGAAATTTCAACAAAGACTGTCCCTGATATGTTTTCAACACTTGCGCACGTAAAAACTCATATGGTTTCAATGAGAAATAATTACAGTTGTATTTACAAGTGCATTGTTGCTTCTTCGTAAAATATCCCGAAAAGATTGATCTTATTTATTTATTTATTTATTATTGAACGGGAAAATTTGTATCATGCAAAATAGTCCTCTATCAATTAGTATCTTTGCTTAAAAAAGGCTCGCACACCTTTGACAATTCCTCGAATTCCATCTTGCGAGCACGCGCGCATGCACTTATTGTTACCTAAATGATTGACTCGAGGAAAATTAAATTCAGCGGCGAGGAGATTGTGAATAGATCGAGTAGTGAGAAGAATCAAATAATAGGATTGTGGGATCCATTCATTGGGTAGAATGTTACCGCCCAGGACCGCCCCTACTATACAACCATTACCCTTTATTAATTCGCTACCCCTGCCGAAATCACCACGCCATCGTTCAGTTTTCTTCTTTCCACCCTCGCCGTGGGTACAGCCCCCATTCCTCTTCGTTTCCCCTTTGATTCTTTTTATCCCTTTTAATCTGTTTATTAGATGTTTTTCGTTCCATGCTACACCAAGTCAGGTTAACTGTATGCTGGTATTATTTTCGCTAGTTTATCCGTCAATAAATAAACGTTCCCTTTTTTTTTCTCGAAAATTATTATTCGCTTTTATTGAATGCCAATCATTGCTTTCAAGCCTTGCGTCGTGCGTTGGGAATGATTCCAATATTCTCTTTCGTAGAGAATTCCAACTTAAGTTTGATGAATAGAATATGAAATATCGACCCGTATTATTGCAATCGAAAAGTTTGGCTGGTATTTGATTATTTGGTCCAGCGGGTGACCTGTAGATTTCAACCCTCCCCCCTCCCGCCCCCGCGCTGTCCGATGCCCCTGTCATGACGGTTTCCTAAGCCAGACGATTACTCATCATCCCCCGACTAGTTGTACAACAGAACGACTACACTGACGAGGTTATTTTAATCAACGAAACCACGTCCTCCCGCCACCACCGCCCCTCCGCCCTACCCCCAACCCCTTACAACAAGGGTGCACATGAAACCATACTGCTACCAGGCAGAGAACGAGCCAGACAACCGGATGTTATCATTTCTACAACATTTCCATTGTGCTCATCATCTCATCCCCAGGATCCATCCTTTATTTCTTTTTCCTTTTTGCACCCCCTTTTGATTTTCACTCCCCCCCTACTTCTACGCGCGCTTGAAAATCCCGTACACCCCGCGTCGTTTCTAATGGAGCTTTCTTCAAAATCCATATTCGGAGATCCTCCAAGTCCCCTGCCCCTCCGATGATAATACGCAAATAGAATCGAAGCGAGCAGAGGAATGTACCGGTAGAAAATTGCGAAATTGACGATGCTTCTTTAACGACCAGGATCTCTACCGAGCTTTGAAGATTCCGAGTCCCCGGCGCGGTTCTTTCAAGATTCACGCGTCAAAGATTTTCCATTCAACCGCAGTCACCTATATCAATCCTGTTAATGCACTGTCAATCAAGGGAGTCCACCGTTCGAACTCTGCATTTTTACGTAAATACGTTGCGGTACCTTGCCCCGCGATTTGCGACGATTCTGCAGTTACTTTGCCTGTCGTTTGTGTTATTAATATTTGCCAGGGCTTATAATTTTTATAAGGTAAAAGGGGACAGAAGAGCGGCGGGAAGGTGGGGGAGGGTAAGTCCTGCGGAGGCTCATCCAATCTTTGTCAGCAAAATCACA
This sequence comes from Andrena hattorfiana, assembly GCA_944738655.2. Taxonomy (NCBI): domain Eukaryota; kingdom Metazoa; phylum Arthropoda; class Insecta; order Hymenoptera; family Andrenidae; genus Andrena; species Andrena hattorfiana. Next base: position 3,765,396 of record OX122894.2, read on the forward strand.
AAGGTTTTTTTAACTCGTCCCTCTCGTGCTGCACCCCTTCTGTACGCTACCAGTAGCAGCACCACCGCTGCCACCAGTACCACCACCACCGTCGCCGCCACCTCTACTACCGCCGCCGCCACCATCAGCACCACCCTCTGTAACAGTAAGAAGAGGGTAGTAGAGGGAGTAGCAGCACCGGTGCTCTGTACTCTATTCATTTATACATTAACGTAGAGCCCTCTGCAGAAGGGCTGCGCAGGCTCGGCGGGAGAGGATGGCGGGCAGACTCGGGCCTCTCCTCGAGGCTCCCTCGAATATAATGCAGCCCCGGCCCGCCGTTTTTATGAAATGCATAAATAAACGAAGGCGAGGGACGATTCTTCGTTTTCACGGCGAAAGGAGATTAAAAATCTCCGCTTTTGTCCTTGGGCCTCGGCCCTCCCCCGAAGCCACCCCTCCGTCCCCGTCCCGTTTCTCTCCCCCTCGCTATCCGTGGCCAAGAAATCCCCTTGTTCCTGTGAATAAAGCGAAACGACGATATTAGAATGCCCGACGTCGCGAATTTTTCTACCGGTGACCTTTGGTTTATCGAATATCGAACAACCCGCGTCTCAAGACTGGCGAGCTTTGTTGCGTTGCTCCAGAGGCTCGCGAGCGTAGAGGGACTCAGCAATTGAGTAATTAAGGATGTTCGAGGATCATGCTTTAATTCGAAGTGATCGGCCCGCGAGGGTTGAAGGAAGAATTATTGTAAGCGATCTTTGTTTAATTTGTAGCTAGGAATCAGTTCACGGGGACGTCTGCTTGTTCTTTTATCTTCGTTGCGTTTCAACGGGATTCGCCGACTACATCGGATTAGAGAGTAGAGGAAGATTGACAGATGTGAGCCGAGGTAGAGTAGAGCGGAGATAAAAGTGCTTGATTCTTTCGTCCACCCTTCCCGATAACATCGAAAAGTTGAACGCCAATCTCTCGGTGCTGTTCAGACACTTTGCATTGAATTCGATCGCGATCGGCACGCACGAGCGATCAATGAGAAGTTAATTGTAAATGGTGATTAAAGGAGGATGTCAATTGAAACAAGTGCGTAGCCTGTTATTGGTGAAAGATGGAAGAATGAAAGATTGAGACAGGAAGGAGAGAAAGACAAGTGTATCCATAAAGACAATGGCGCTGGAGAATGATGTCAGAGCTATCCCTCGATGAGAACGAAGGACTCCGTTTGCGTGGCTACATATCGTTCCTACTCCTTCCGCGTGATTGAGTCTACTCACTAATGAACCTGTTTTATTCATTCGACTAGATAATTATATCGTTAGATCGCCTGTTTGTTTTCACATTTCTCGACGCGAAAAATCTCCAAGCTCTTCGGTAGAAGTAACAAGTTTATATACAATGCCTAAAAATGCCATCAATTTATAACAATAAGTGATAACAATTGGATTTTTTATCGCCTCTAGCCTTTCGCCATTAAGGTGAGCCGCTTAGAGTTCACTTGAAACGATATGGGGCACATTTTGTGCGTCAATTCAGCTTCCTAAAATTTTCGAGCAAAGGATACAGCGAAGGAATATTTAGAAAATTGTTAATAGTTTCTGAAAAATGCCCAATTAATAGTTCTTCATTTCTTGATGTCTTCTTTCATTCTTTCCGAGGTTGAAGGTTTAGATCGTCTATTTTATTCGAATCCTAATTTTAGGAGCGTCATTATCGTTTCATGTTTCCCTAGAATTTCAATTAAGGAATATTGCACTCGAGTATTGTCACCTTTGAGAGCCTGTTCTTCGAATTAAGAAATTTTCCGAACGGCGTTGCCAGCGAACGGGGCAAGCGGGTCCGTCGATCCTCGATTCTTATCGTTAAGGAAATTACTTTCCCTTATTCGAAATCTGCCAGGAGGAAACCATTTCCATTAAGCGCACTTTTGTGACGGAGTGGCTGATAAAAAAAAAAGGAGGATAGGAAAGAGAGGAGGTCGAGGGAAAAGGACAGCAACCCTTTTTCTTCGCGATGCGACAATGCGGGCCCGTTTATCGAGTCTCCTTTTAACGTCATCGAGGCGATCCCGAGATGCATCCACGGGGGTGGCGATGCGAAAATCCACGCATGGACACCTCTGGCGCTCTCTCTCTGCCTCTTTCTTCCCCTCGTTTTGCATTAAAAAAAACAGCGAAAAAAGGGAAAGCAGAGGAGGACCGGCAGGTCGAGAAGAAGAAAGGACACGGCGGTATGCTGCACGCGTCACGAAGAAGAATCGGCTGGCCATTGTTGTACGGCGGAAGTGGAAAATATACCATCCAGGGGCTGGCATAACTGTCGCGGTCTTTCGACATTTCAATACCGTATTATTGAAAGTGTACACGTGCCTTTTATCCGTCTCCATGATAAGCCAAAAATGGCAAATAGGATCAGCGAATTGACAACAAGATAAACGAAGACTTTCGCCAATTTTGAAACCCTTCATTTATAATGCCTTCATTTATAATCTCCGTTTAGCCTGCAGCCTTCCAATGGAACCTCAACTACAAGTCTTTCTAAACCGAGAGAATCATCTTCGCAAGCGAATACGCGAAACAAAGTATAATTCTCTAATCTGTCGCCTGGAAGGATCCAGCACTCGCGGTCCTTTAATCATCCGGCAAACAGATTAACCACCCCCCCCGTTCTCCGTACCAAGTCGAGGAAATTTTCTCGTTATTCTCGATGTGTATTAATCTTGCCCGTCGTATTTCTCACCCGCGCGCATGTAGAGCCAAAGTATATAAACGGGCTGGCACACGAACACGCGCGATAGTGCGATATGCAAAACAAAGATACGCGCGCGTTTGTGTACACGTATAAACGCGTAGAAATGATGTAAACTCGTACATGAAGAAGGTATGTAAATATACAGGGGCTGGGGAAAGAGAGAAAGAGAAAGAGAACGAAAGAGAGAGAGAGAGAGGGGAAGAGAGAAGGAGAGAAAGAGAAAATACACACATAAGTATATATCTTTAGTTGCGAAAGATAGAGGAGGAGGGAAAGGAGAACGGGAGGGTAGGAGGGACAGAGAGAGAGAGAGAGGGAGAAAGAGAGAGAGAGAAAGAAAGGTGGAAAGGGGTTGACGTCGAAACGAACATTGTGCGCACGCCATAACGTAGCAATAACAGTGTTCCATTATATGTAGGTAGACCGGAGGAGAGGTAGGAGGGCGGGAGGGAGGGAGGTGGTGGTGAGATTGCAAAACATGCCTAGATTAATGTTTTCTCATTCCACGGACCGCTTGTACAACGGGTACACCTCCATTCCCCCTCGCTACTGTGATTCGTTCGCCAACCGCTACCCTCCCTAAGCCACGTTTCCACCCCAGAATTACGGTAGCTCTGTCGCGTGACAATGAAAACTACGAATTGCATTGCGTTTCCTACCTTCCCATAACTACACCCCCTCGCCCGCCCCTGGCCCCTCTCGTGTAACCCTTTTCTTGCCCCTCCCCGAGTTACTCTGATATCTTCGCCGCCTCGACACTTTCTTCAACCTCCTCTCCCTTCCTTATATATATCTCTTCGTTGCCTGACGCATGTGTCTGATCATCGGCAGACTGTCACTACTGTCGGGCCATCCAGTTCCAGTGGAATTCTGCACCTTTGCGTGGCCCTTGGATCTTTAGAGTGTCTTACGATCTCCTGATCTCTTTCTGTAACAATAATCACGAAGAGGCGAGGGTGGGAACCCAATGGCGCGCTGTCTTGTGAGAATTGTCACGGTTTCGGAAGCTCCCGATCGATGCCTCGGTATTTCTTTAGCTTACGTTATTAGTCTCGGATGGCGACCTAACGTTGTCCTCCTCAATTCGATGTTTATACAGCGTCACGTCGAGCATCACTGTTGATCGTGGCAGAAGGCAGCGCACACAGTCGGTCCTTCATGATAGAGCGAATAAATATAAGCAGAAAGAAAGGGGGCGGGTTATTCTTTCCATCGCTACGGCGGGCATACCTCAGCTAGAAAAAATCTATTCATTAGTGCCATCCTCCTTCCGGGGCTGAAGGTGAACGGGCGGGAAGCGAAGGAAGGGTAGTCTGGACTCCGAGAATTCCCTTTTATTCGCATTATTATGGTAATGACACTGAAAAGCTGAAAAATGTCAGGCTTTTGTAACAGAAGGATTGTCCGCCTGGTCCATTCATTGATTACACCCCACCCCCCCCCCCTCCCTCCCCCTCTCCCCCGTAGACGGAGGCTTGTATTCGTCCGGCAACTCTCTCTCCGGAGAAAAGTTAGCGGCTATTCGTACCTTCGAACAATGTTTCTGCCAGTTTGTGCTCACCGACGCCAAATAACGAAAATACATATCCTATCGCTCGCATTCCCCTTCCCTCCCGCACACTAACCCTAATGCAAGTTACATCCGCGAAACTTCTTAGGGAGACACCTCTGGTCCACCGTTCGTCAATCCTTTTCATTAACTGACCACCCTTCGTCTCTATTTTTTTACACCCAGGTCTCTTGATCCACCATTTTTCGATCGTGGAGATGTTGAATTAAAAGTAAATAGTAAGTTAGTTTCTTGATGTCTTAAAGTGTCTTCTAACAGAATGACGGTGATCTTATATCGTATTAGGGAGGGTACTTTGTTAGTTTTTTCATTGAACAAGTGACGAGGAATTTTGCTTATCAAGGGAATAAGGATTTTATTGGTCGCAAGTATTCGTCATTTTAAGAATGTTCCTCGCGAACGTCTAATTTGCAATCTCTTATGCAATCAATACTTTTTGCCGGCCATGAGCGCCAGCCGTTACACCTCCCGCGAAAAAGAGCGTAGGTGGTGCAGCCGAAAATGATTGGTAATTAAAGATTTGAATCACTCTCGGAACGAAGGAAAATATCGACTAATTACGGGGATGAATGAAGCGCGGGAGACAATGAGGTGGTTGTTTCGTCGAAACCGAGAAGATATATTGAGGGATGTTCGGGGTACAATTAGAGGTGGTGCGGCAAAGGAGAGAACGTCTCGAGGGAGGCGAATAAGCGTGTCGACCCGATCGTATGAGCCAGGTAAATGAATTACCGATAATTAGAGGATGGTTTCACGAAGAATGGGGAAATTGGATGCGCGCCTTTCTGAATCTTTGTTAATCAGTTCCATTTTGCAAAGCATCACTGCCGCAGTTCCCTCGACGACCGGATCGAGAATTCCAGGGCCGCCAGCCCTCCTAGAATTCCCCGTCATCGTCGCGCCTACATCGTTCCTTCGTTATTTAACCGAGCTCTGTCGTTTAATCTGCAAATTATTACTACATCCGTTACGTCAAAAACAACGCTAAGAAGACGAAACATTATCCACGAATTTTTCTAACACCCACAACATTGCGACTCGCTCATTTTCGATTTTGAATTCGGAGTGACTTTTCTTCTTTTTTTTTAAACGTAGATACTTTTTTTCTCTTACTTCATATTCTTCATTATACTTCTAAGCGAATCGCTTAATATTTCCCCGCCTCGTTGCTTTTCTTTTCAGTGAAATTTGAATACCTACAAGAGCAGCTTCTGCAGAATTGAATTTTGATTATTTTTACAAAATGGTTTAATAGTGATTGTTTTTAAAAAAATGTGATGTAGAGTTTCGTGTTTGCGTTGCGCACGAAGGCGAGCGTCCGAAATGCGTCGGAAATTAATTAGACCAGAGGGACGAGGAGATTAAGCAAACGAGGCTCCATCGCTAAATAATTTTAGTTTATCGTGGGATTGCGGCCCTGGAGAGTAGATCTAGCTCGGTCCGCATCCGCAGAAGGGTGGTTTTAATTACCCCTTCCATTACTGCAAAACCAACCCCGTTAGTGGATTCATTTAGTCACATTACCAGACCTCCCTTTCCCTCCCTCTCCCTCCTCCTCCTCCCCCTCCCTCTTTCTCCTTCCCTGGCTCTTTCTCTTTCGTTCATTCAGCGGCGGTCGGTGCATGTTTCAAACCAATATTCTGTTTCTCTTTTCGACTCCTTAATGCAGCTCGCATGTCTTCGTGCACGTTGAATGCTGCGCGTAATGCAATATTTCAGTTTACCATCGGTTTCATTACTTTCGTTAGCTGCTCCTTCCATTTTTTTTTTGCCTGCGCGTCCAATGCACTTGGAATTTCTGATGAAATCTCGTCGCTTTTGAGAAACCTCGTGCCCGACGGTATTTTTCAAATTACGATCCCTGTCTTTCCGGGAGTAATCGAAGTAATTGGAAAGTTATGGGTCGTTGAATGGTGGATTAGTACATTTCGGTAATTAACGGTAGATATGTATATTTTTGAGGTATCCATATTTTCTAGCAAAATTAACGCGGGGGTGTCGAATTCGTGGACGGGGAACGGGGCGCGAAAATCCTGATTATTTTAGACCAGTGATGCCCTTCGTATGAAACATCATTTTTTTACATATTTTTGTAATTCGAGATCCATAGCGAATTTTTATTTCAAGTAAAATCAGTCTCGCGAAGAGGTGGAACGTGGTTCGCGGGCAGCGACAAAAGTCGCAATCGTGTGTGAATTTTCAGTTTTCACCAGGGGGGTGGGCGGGGGTGGGTAGGATGGAAAAGGAAAAGAGAGATGACGGGAGTAAGATAGACGGGAAGCTGGCAATAGAGCGGTTTCTTGGAGGGTAAAGGGTGCATACAAAATGCGGTTTCCTCGAGCAGTACCGTCTTCGAACTTCTGAAGCCGAAGGCCTTTAGCAGCCCACCCCTTCAGCTAGATTGGATGCGTTTAATTACCCCTGAAATATCGTTAATTACTCGGCCTCGGAGCAACTTCGAGCACGGTCGGAAGTTCGAAACACACGAATTTGGTTGTTCCTTGCACAAACTTGTCCTTTTCTATCTCGGTTTCGCCGATCTACCGATCCGTCGATCTGCCGATCCACCGGCCAGCCCCTCGCACCCCCCAACGATCCACCGAGCGAGGATTCTCCTTGCCCCTTTGTCCCCATTATTTCAATGGATACGCTTTTCATCTTCTTCTCTTCTTCCTACGGCTCCCTTCGATCTTCTCCCGGCTACTTTATGCATTTTCCCGAAAAGCAGCGCCGCGGCTCGCGAATGCACTTCTGCTTATTCGCTTTTGCGGATGATCGCTGTGAATGCGCTCTAGAATGTTTCACGGGATATCGGCTCAAAGCGAATGTGAAAATATAATTGGTACGTGAGACTGGATTCTCTTACGATCGCAGAAGAAAAGAATCTGGTTTGGTTGTTACTAGCGGCAGGGTGGAAGTTGGAAGTAGGGGAGCGCGGTTTTTAGTTTAAATAATTTAATGGAACACCCTTTCTGTTCGAGTGCGAACGGATGCTAGCCTCTCACGATTCTAACGAACTGTTTCCATATCTCTTCTCAGCTTTCAATCACTCGTTATTTCGTCTTTTAATCTCACATCCGTCGCGCGTTAAACGGTCAGGCGAGCAGGTTGATTCGCACAAAGGGATCATCCTTAGCCGCGTGTAAATGGTAAACGGTGGTGTGCTCCGAGACGGTGGTTAAACGAAGGTTAACGAGGCCGTAAATGGAACAACGCAATGTACAGAGGCTTGATTAAAATATTAATTGAGATGGAAATAATGATTCGTCGCGGTTCGATGGCTGCGCCGCGCCCCACTCTGCCCTCGCATCTTTGATTTTTTTAATAGAAACCCGTTGAATGGATATTCAATCGCGATCGATCTAACCGGTGGATCGTCGGTCATGGCGCGGCTCGTTCGTTCGCGGTAGATCACGGTCCGCGAAGACGTCCGTAATGAAACGTAGAGCGCGGGGAATGTTATGACAAAATTAAATGTACAACTCCAACAAAGGATTCCCAATACGCCCCCGCGGCGGTATTGTTTTCTACGTGTAGGTAATCTCTGCGCGAAAGTTTCGGGGTTCGTTTCTTTTTTTGTCTCGCTTGACGTCCAGTGATTTCACCCTGCCCCGTTGTGAAAAGAGACATCGCGAATTGATTCGTATTGATTTTTAATGGATTGACCGCAATTAATCGCGCCGCTCCATTTTTGACCGGCGAACAAAAGGACGAACGAAAACACGATTTGAATGGTAATCTTCTCATGTAATCTATGATCTATTGTAGAGAGGCCGGTGGGGTCGGTGGCGGAGGGTAAACAATTGAAAAGGGAGTCATTGACATAGGGGCTGTTGAAAACTCGGGGGAACAGTTGGGCTTCCATTAAAATCACCTTTTATGAAAACTAATCGTATAGGCTGCACATGCTCTGTTGACTTGCAGGGTGCATCATCACGTTGGGCGTTTTTTGTTCACCATTATTTCGTATTTCGTAATCGGGATCGAGATCGCGTTCGTCGTTTAACGTTCCGTCGCGTTTCGCGTACTTTTCGCGTCGACGAGTTCTCTTCGTAGCTTTTTTTTATAATGAAATGAAAATTAAATTAAATAATTTACGCTGGGACTGGACCTGAAATTTTAATTTTAGTTTTTATTTATAGTACTCTTTTCGTCGATATAAGGAATAATATGAAAAATTTGTCGAAGGAAATAACTTACTTTTTCTTTCAAACGCTATAACTCTTTCAATTTTTAATTTTTTTCTCTTTAAAGTGGACTAAGCTCAGCGTAAATTATCTATCTTTAAGAAACTTCTATTTTTTTACAATCAGATGACTGTGATAGGCGCTATACGTCCCGCCAACAGGAGTTACATCGTCGAAGAGGTGGACAAGATTCCACAATAATTAATAAATAGTAAGAAGGATCGACATAAAAAAAAATATTTTCTGAAAGTTTAAAGACACCTCCTTATATCCCAAAAAATTTTAATCCATTATGACGAACAGTTTCTCAAAAAAAATTCTTAAAAATTAGTTACTTCTGGAGCTGAAATTTTAATTTTAGTTTTTATTTATAATACTCTTTTCGTCGATATAAAGAATAATATGAAAAATTTGTCTAAGGAAAAAACTTAATTTTTCTTTCAAACGCTATAACTCTTTCAATTTTTAATTTTTTTTTCTTTAAAGTGGACTAATCTCAGCGTAAATTATCTATCTTTAAGAAACTTCTATTTTTATTTTACAATCGGATGATTGTGATAGGCGCTACACATCCCGCCAACAGGAGTTACATCGTCGAAGAGGGTGGACAAGATTCCACAATAATTAATAAATAGTAAGAAGGATCGACATAAAAAAAATATTTTCTGAAAGTTTAAAGACACCTCCTTATATCCCAAAAGAGTTTAATCCAACATGACCAACATATTTTTAAAAAAAAGATCTTAAATATCAATTACTTCTGGAGCTGTTAGACGAGAATCCCCCTTAAGCGAATGAATCGAGCCATGGCGACAGCAACCGTCTGATTGTTCCCCGCATTAAAATAGAACGATCATATGTTTTTGATCCACATTTACAAAGTGGAACCTCATTGGATTGGCACTGTTTTAAATTATCTTATGGCCCCTCCCCCTTCTGCGATATTCTATGCAATTTCCTCATTTGTGAAGCGAAAATCGAAATAGATTCTTCACTGTCTCACGTGAATTTGGAAATAATTAGGAAACTTATGGTTACTAGTAATAATTGCCCGATACTTGATCAGATCCTTTACCGCCCCGTGCGCCGAGCACCGCGGCGAGCCCTTTGCACAAAGGGCCAATTAACTAATGCAAACGAGACGTGAGGAGATGGAAGGGAGAAACCGGGGGAAGGTAGAATAAGGAAAATTCCTATTGGACTGTCGTTTTCTGGAAGAACGGTTCGCGAATCTCAGTTTCTCGACGAGCCTCCGCCGATCCCCGGCATCCAGAGACGAAAAGCCAACGGATGGTGGGAGGGCAGACGTGGCGATCGGTTCGAACAATACCCATTGTCCGGCATATCATTTTCACGATTTTCCATCGGTCGACTTTCAACCGAGGAAGACTTCGTTCGGAGCCACCGATGAATATCGTTCCTCGATTTTCACTACCGCTGCGATACCAGCACCTTCTCGTTTCTCTTTGGTAGACCGCTCGAGCGGATAAAACGAACACAATGCCTTTTGTTTCTCATCCTCAACGCCTATCGACGCGGAGATTCGTCATCCTCGAAGAATGGATTTTTTTATCAGGTTTTCAATCTTCCTTCTCCGTTGACAAAAATGAATTTCTCCGCCCCCTCTACAAGACGCGCGGGCCCCTCTACTCTCTCTACTAGTCCGATCCGTGCTCCATCAGCGAAAGGCTTCTTAAAAACCGTTCCCTCTCGATCGTTGCGCGAAAAAGAAATCCACTTTGATCTGCAGACGTCGGCGTGGATCTTCGCGAAGCTTTCCCAGCGATGCCTCCTTTGTCTTTTCGATTCGCGTTTGCGCCAAATTGATTGCCAGCATCCGCCGTTGTGGCTGCGTGTGTACGCGGTTCCGAAAGAATGGAGCCTCGTTCGGGAGTACCCAGGATCAAGGGGAATGGAAATGTGTTTTGGGCGGGCAGGTGTGCGGAGGGAGGGAGGAAAAAGAATGCAAGGAAACGAAACAGGGAAGGGTTTCGCTCTCCCTGCCGCCCTCCCACCCCGCCGGAACTCCGGAGTGACGGGTAATCATAATTTCGACAGAGTCGGTAGTATTCAGAGATTGAGATATATAATAAGCCCGAGGCTGCGTTCACATCACAGAGAGACAGTCCGATACGAGTGAGTAGGTACATTATACAAACGGAATACCTACCCCAACCTATGCCAACCTACTCGTTCATTGGCATCAAACCAACTACCACTACTAGCACCGCCACCGCCACTACTCACCCTCTTATTGCGTGACTCTATCCTTGAGAGGTATTCCCACTATCTACTGGGTGGTTTTCTCGAACTATTCGTATGATGTAGCCCGATCGGGGGTGGATTTCTTAACTGCCCTGCTGGATAATCTTCCTTCTTGGGTACCGAAGGGGTTCCTCTTTTGGAACCCTTTGGTACCACTGCCCTCGTCGACTCCAGAGGCTCTTAATCTTCTCACGCATCCTTCCAATAGAAATTGGAGATTCTTTCTCCAGTTAGCATCGACATTCTGTACGGTATTTGTATTTTGTACCCTTGACTTTGATTAGGAGAAATGAATTTTAGCATTGGGATTCTCCGGTTTTTTAAGACAGTCCTATAACGCGTGATATAATTTAATTATTTATCGCGATCTTTTGGTACGTTTTAGAAATATATTGGATTAAGTTAAAGGAACATTCTGGAACTTAGGGTGTCGTTCAAGCTTGTTACTACCCCCTCGAATTTTGTCGAATTTTATGTCGCACTTTGGTTCGATGAGGCGTCCAAAGTGCGTTTGTAAATGTAGAATGTTTTGTAGTTATGAATTATTGATTTAGCTGGGTTTTTTTTATCGACGACTGGGGAACTGATTTCGAGGCACGTCACCCGTTAGATAAGCCTACAGATATACTGATACGACAAAGAATTGATACGTTCCTTTCGTAAACGTCTCTCTTTTTTTCCTTCTCTTTCTCCTTTTCGAGCAAGAGTACCGATGGACCGACAATGGAGCACATCTGTAGGTACCACGAAACAATGGCTACCGAGATTGTGGAACCTATTGCGGATAGTATTCCATAATATACCCTGTTGTTTCCGCTCCCTCGGATAGAACTAGCAGCACGCTCGATGAAAATATATGGCCCCCTTCCGAAGGTCTATCCAGACTGACACTAGCCAACGCTCGTTATTATTCGCAGAATTTTTCTTGCCTCGTTCTTTTAATTACGCTGCCATCTCCGCTTCGCTATAATTTACTCGCTTCCGTGTCAACGCGCAAATTAAAACCGCCGAAAGTCTATCAAAATCGGCATTAGCCGCGATCGTGAATTGTTTCAATAAGACTATATTGATTGCATTGCTTTAATAGTTTATTATATACAAAATACAAAGTTGGAGATATAATCGTATCGTAGTACTGTATAAGATCTCGGCGGAATGTATCGTTTATGAGGGGCTTGTTACATTAAGTATGGTTTAATTATGTTGGCGACGAACCAACCCTTCGTGAATTGCAAATGATTCCCGGGCAAGGAGAGGAAATGAATTTTCCCTGCTTCGTGTAGTGCTTTCAGTCCCAGGCGATCCTTAAAAGTGCGTTAAAGTCCCGTTAATTGATTTCTGCGAGAGCGATAAGTGGTATCGCGATATCGGTCTAGTTTTCTCTCAAGCAATTTTTCTACCTTGCGGTATATGTCGCTTTCCTCGAGGCTCTGAACTTCCCTTTCCTGCCCTGATTTATAGAAACCGAACCATTCCGATTCTATTGGTCGAACCATAGTGTCGTTCGCAAATTTTACCAGTACCATTGCGCGTAGCTTTTGCAGATTGTCTTTATACGTCTGGAAAGGAATTTGAATATCTCTGCTCCTCGAAATTAAATATTAGTATAAATAGTAATACGGTTGATATAATCTACCTGATTAATGCGCAGTTCGTTATTAATATCGGACATAAATATACTACTCTTCTTATATTCGTCTTCTTGATAAGGGTCGTGCCAGTATGTAGCTTGAACAAGCCTTTTTTGAATGAATCTAACATGAATCACAAAAGCGTTACAATAGTATAATATAACATAAAATAAAGCAAACATACTATAATGTTTAATAATACATACTCTAAGTATGCCGCATATTTGACCATGTGAATCATACGACTACAAACTTTGGGCCCTAAAATTCCACAATTTGGGAATCCAAAAACACCTTGGTGCTGGCCACCCAGAGAAATAAAATTCAAAACTGGGGGATTAGGGCATCTCTGAATCACTGCCCTGCTGCAATGTGTATATATTTTTTTTTAAAAATCCTTTTTACTGAAGTTCAATTTCGTGGCACATTGCGAATCATAGTTTTACCAGTACTCTTAAAAACAATATGTACATAAACTGAGCGCCCTGTGAGAACCCTATAGCGTTATAACCGTCTTTAAGGCGTTCGTCCTTTGATAGTAGCTCGCAAACTTCTGATATCTGTTCATTGATGTTACCCAAGTAACTGTGCTCAACGTCCTAAAAATTAGCATGTAATTGTAATCAATCCTCAACGAAGAATTTCGTGCGCGCGTACGAGAGTTAATTTGAGGGGATTATCATCGTGCGTACGGAATTGTTGCCGAAATGAACAGCCGGATACATGCGTGAAACAGGTGAATATGCCAGCGAGAGGTGCGTGCAATTAGGGCAGGCGATCGAGGTGGACCGGTGGGCGCGCGACTCCCCACTTTGCCCACTAAATATTGGGCAGGAGACATGGAATTCATGTGTGCTACCAGTGGCGAATGTAAGAGAAAAGGCCCAGTTGACAACGTTCTGAGGGGCCCATTTTCGGGGGAAAATTAAGAGGTAGTTTACGAAATCGGGCTAAGTGTAGTAGTACAGAAAAAAAATCTAGTGTTTGATTAAAATCATAATATTTTTTGAAGATAGGGCCCTAGGGGCCTTTTGGGCAGGGGCCCATTTTTTCGGCAAAACGAAGAGGTAGTTTACTAAAAACGAACTAAGTGTAGTAGTACAGAAAAAAATCTAGTGTTTAGTTAAAATCATAATTTTTTTGAAGACAGGGCCCTAGGGGCCTTTTGAGCAGAGGCCCATTTTTTCGGCAACACGAAGAGGTAGTTTACTAAAAACGAACTAAGTGTAGTAGTACAGAAAAAGAATCTAGTGTTTGGTTAAAATCATAATTTTTTTGAAGATAGGGCCCTAGGGGCCTTTTGGACAGAGGCCCATTTTTCCGGGAAAATGAAGAGGTACTTTAAAAATGGACCAAGTGCAATAGTACGAAAAAAATGTACTGTTTGGATACCTAATCATAATTTTTTTTGGTCATGGGGCCCTGCAGTGGGCCCTTCTGTACAGGGGCCAAGACAGCAACTGCTCATACACTTCCAGTGCAGGAAAAAGCTTTCTCTGTTACTGTAAAAGTAGTTAGTATGGAACATCACATTGCAAACCTAGCATTGCATATGTTAAATATTTATTAGCATAGCTTCACGTCCAACGAAAGTCTCTGATAAATAGAATTCGGATCAATTGCTTGAATCTTTCTCTGAATCATCTTATCTAGATAAGAAATTTAATTTCTGTATCGAATGCCATGCAATTCTGGCACTACAGATGCGCAATACTATGTATATCGAAAAGAACCAATGATTTAATCGCCGAGATCGTCGGAGAAGAGTATCGAAAGGCTTACCTCTATCGTATCACTTCCCAAGCGAATAGAATACACGTAGACGCTTGGCAACGTCGTCTCCAATAGCTTTTTTATTGCTCCTAAGCTAAATGAGAAGCAGCAGCTATCTCCTGAAATATTATGTTCTACTTTATCCACGATATTATCCAGAGTAGCATAAAACTTTGTTTCGCAATCTGGTACAACAGTTATTGTAACACTCTACAAGACAAATTAAAAAACAATTCACATACTACTTAATAGTAACAAAGAACATTACCCATCCCGTGCCACAGTACAATCGGAGCAACACGGCTTTCAACGATACTAAGTTTGCAGAAGCATAAGAGGAAGGGTAGCAGTAAGGTATATTTCTTCGACGTAATCATTATGCAATCCCTACGAAAAGAAAAGCAATGAATTAACTATCGGTGCGTCGATAATAGTTTATACACCCTATATCTTCGCGCATACATAATTATATATTTCCATTCGCTATATCTCAGTGGCTACGGTATTTATTTCTTGAACATTATTTTTAGCTAACATGCTCGCAGCCGGAGCCTCTAAGCGTAGCTCCGCTCGCACGTTCAACGGGGGGATAAATTTCTTCCAACAGCAGACGTACTGCCTTGCTTTTTAAATATGCATCGTATATACGATCATAGGCTTCGTTATATAATGATTAATTACGTTAATAGAATTCCTTATATGTCATCATAGATAGCCATATACGTATACCATACGACGACACGCTATAAACTGTATTCAAAAAGGAAAATAACAGTACTGTAGTCCGAGGGGGAAATACAGGAGTCGGAAGATGTGTGAGTGAAAACCGCCCTGACCCCTATATGGGTCAGGGGATTGTGAACATGTTAACCTACAATTGCGCACAACATATGTAGCAATCCATAAGCATCGTACACCGATGCATAAAGTACATAATCTCCTACATAAACTATTAATAATCGGCCGTTTTTGCTGTTCTAAGGTGCTCTTATGTTACTACCACTGTTACCGTTATTGGTATTATATTTAAAATTGCCCTGGTGTACTACCTTCTCGGTAACTTCGCAAAAGCAAATAAACGGCATGAATCTACTATAAAACGAAATAAATATTCATCTCCACGGTACCCAACATCATAAATTCTTGCTCTCTATACTTTGCAAGGTATTCCGTCATAGTTTATAACATTTTTGTAGCAACATATGTTCCGAAGTGTGAAACGGGTACTACCGTACAAGAATCGAATTTGATATACGCCACAAAAGATTCGGAGATGCTTACTTTTTAAAAAAAATACTTCTTTTGTTCAGATTAAGGTGATCTTTAAAGTGACTATGCTTCGTAACGAGACACGATACTACCATCGCGAGCTACACCTATTCTGATTTATCTAAAAAAAAATTTTTTTCGATCCGTACGTTCGTAATAATTATACCACGGGACGGTTACGTTACTTTCGTCGCCTTAGGGACACGAAGAGCAAGAATTTGTACGCAATTAAGAGGTTTCGGAAAAGCTGAAAGACGCATGATTGTATACGGCCTACGTGAATCTCATTGATCTGGAAGATTTGTTAATATTCATCGACGGGAACTCTTCGGTTTAACATGCGTGCATATTTATGACAGTTACTAATGTATACCGTGCGGTAGCACTTTTCGGGAGTTAATATAAATATAAAAACGGGGTTGCACATATACCGTTCGAAAGTAAAAATAATAACAGACTCTATTTACTTATGGTACCAAAAAATCGAGGCGTGTTTTGCATTTTTTAACGGTCCCCACTTGCGTGAGTTTCTGATTTGAAATAGTGTGCCGTTTCCCTCGAATTTTTGGCGGAATCCTCGGCCGTACGCGTGCGAAAAGGGGGTGTGCAGCGTTGGGAAAACATTGGCTCGCGATTGAAAATTCGCGTGACATTTCAATAACGTCACTCGTGATTAGAGTAAACGCGCATAAGATAGTTGGTATGGCACATAACCTAGAAACGTTCAACTTTCAAAACGAACTGTGGAAAACGTTCTGATGTCGTTATTAAGGCACAGGAAATATCGGCGCGAACGATCGCAACTGGTATCGGTGCGGCGGTAATTTCTTGCGATTTGTCGCGCGGCCCGGAGAGTTCTGTCAGTTTTATAAAAGGGCAACTATTTATTTCATAACTCCCTGCGTTTACGGGGAGGCTTGCGAACAATTTAAACGAGCATGTTTCTAATCGTGCCTGCCCGAGAAAGCACGTTTTTAGGAGAATAATTGTGAACAGTGTAAATATATGTGAACGCATCGCCCTTCTCCTCGAGCACTCGAGTTTGGTGCTTCTACCAAATGATAACCTTGAAAAGTTCGAAACAAAGATCCTATTCAGAGAATTCGCATTGAGATCAGCTCTTTTTAGTAAGAGGTAATCGAATAATTCCCATCGGTTCTACTGCCTTCTACCCGTATACAAATATGGATAGGTAGGCAATAATTGATTTTATGGGTTTGTAGGATGTTTTTGCGAAATAGTTGGTTTAAAGATTATTATTTGGATGAAGCTATTACTAACAGAAAGTAACAAAAGCATAATTGTAAAATAGATGCGAGATACTTGCGAGGGATCGTTTCAATGCCATGTGAAGAACCCTTTTGTCGTTTAAAGTTGGTACATCTACTTGTTCTGTGAAATTTATAGCGTCGTCCGAGTTCTTGTTTTTTTTTTTTATAAATAGTCGTATACTTTTGCTATTAGATAGCCATGGACGAAAGGAGGGTAGCGGATTACTTTGTCATTGCTGGTTTACCAGGTCAAGACAATGACGCTACCGACGACAATGAAGCTCAAGAGAAGTTGGAAGATTGGCATCAAGAAGGAACGCACGTTAAAGACATACACATGAAACCACCGATCACTGATCTTGCCATTATATTTCCGGCGTTAGGCGAGCAGTGTCCGGAAGGATACACGTGTCTGGAGCAAACAGTCTCAGGTTTGCCTGCCGATTTAAACCATGGAAGCTTAAGAACAAACGAATGTTATTTATGTTACCGAAGAGGGCGAGACAAACCTCCTTTAGTTGACATAGGTGAGTAAGACTCGGAAGATCGTGCGTGTCGACGCTGTTTTCGACGAAGCCTGTTTACTAAGAAGCATAAATTTCAGGCGTGATATACGATGGCAAAGAACGCATAATGCAAGACGCAGAGATGGTATTGGAAACTCCCAACGGACACGTAGCGAACGTGAATAATTCGACGTCGAGAATATACGTGACTTACAGACGCGCGAGTCCTAAAATGCCGTGCAACTCGTTAGTCGTGACGGACATATGCATCATCTTGGCAAACAAAGGGGAAACCGCCCCGCATGCGTTCTGCGTTATCAATAAGAATTTGAACAAAGGCATGTTGGGCAGCGACGTGTTTTTATGTTACAAGAAGTCCATGAACCGTGCGAATTTAATATCGTTCAAGCCTGCTATACTATACAAATACCCGATGGGCGATTACAGTAGTTTTGTCTTCCCGAATTCAGTCGCAATGTTCTGCTTACCGATGGGAGCGACAATAGAATGTTGGCCTAAAGTGGCGTGCAAACCTAAACCAGTGTTTTCGACGTTTGTCTTGACGGTTGCTGACGCAGCCCAGAAGATATACGGCTCTGCAATAACGTTTTACGAGGAACTTGAATTAGAAGTAACGAACGAACAACCTGCTGACATACTCGTGGAGAAGATGAAGAATTCTGGTATGGAAAATTGCATAATTCCCAAACGATTACGAGAAAATTTCTTTCACGCTCCAATTAGTACTTTCATAATCACGAGCCTGAAACTGCACGATGATAAAGGACTTTCCAATTTCCTGTAGCTTGTGGGATAATATTTTCTCGACACTTTCCTGTTTTCTTTTTCCAGTTGAACATGAGGAAACCAACGATCTACGGTTAAAGCTGAACACGTTTAAACAGTCTGGAATACTTAAGAGGCTTACTCAATCGCAGTTAGAGAAATTTCAGTATATCGATCCTGCCACTCAGTCTTTGAACATCAGCAAATCCATATGCATCCTGTCTCATTGGCCATTCTTCGACACGTTCGAGAAGTTTTTAGTTTTTCTACATAGCATGGCTAATAACACGCCGCAGAACGTTCCTATCGAAAAGTATATAGCATATTTTTTGTACGATATACCGTTTCCAAGTCCACAGAGACCAAGAATCCTCGTGCAATTAAGTACTAAGGACAGGTTGATCTTAACTCAGCCGGAAGATTTAGCGCTACCTAGGTCTGGTGCCAGTTTTCGACAGTTACTTACCAATTTAGGGCCCGACAATTGTTTACTTATACTGTTGTTAATCTTAACTGAACAGAAAATACTTGTACATTCACTACGTCCTGATGTACTTACATCAGTAAGCGAAGCTATCGCTATGATATTATTTCCGTTTAAATGGCAATGCCCGTACATACCTCTGTGCCCCCTGGGTTTAGCCGAGGTAATACATCTTTTTATTGCGATACAAGCTTGCTACGTATAATACAAAGTGCGCTTTAAATTTTAGGTTCTACATGCCCCGTTGCCATTTCTAATAGGCGTGGATTCCAGATTTTTCGATTTATACGACCCTCCCGGCGACGTTAATTGCGTAAATCTGGACACAAATAATATCGCGATTTGCGACGACAAGAAGTATTTAAGTGTGAAACTGTTGCCTAAAAAAGCAGCCAGACAGCTTAGAAATTGGTTGGAGCATCTCTATTCGAAGCTGATCTCTTTAGGAAAGAGTTATTCGTCTATGAAAGGTGAGTTCAACGTAGTTGCTAAATTTCTCCTGCTAATCATGCTCTAACATCTATTTTATTTTTAGATATGGACGACGAAGAGTTCAGTGTCGATAAAGAGTTCCAACAGAAACGAAAAGAGCAAGCTTTGGAGCTGGAAATACAGGATGCTTTTTTGAGATTCACCGCCACTATATTGAAGGGATATCGCGGCTACTTATTACCAATTACGAAAGCCCCGACAGTCGGCTCGACAGATCCAACCAGCCTGTTCAATATACAAGCGTTCCTTAGAAGTCGAGATAAGACCCACGCGAAATTTTATAGTATGTTAGTAAAGACACAAATGTTCATAAGGTATGGCATTCTTAGATTCGAAATAAACAATGCAGATTCATTCGCGACCGAAGCATTCTCTGATCTGAAGCTTCGAATTTGAAATGCTTACATAAAACTCCGTTTATCTATCCTCGCAGTTTCTACAGTGTACCACTGCAGTTTGTACTTTCAGGTTTATAGAAGAAAGAAGTTTTGTATCTGACATGGACATGGCAGGTTTGGCATTTTTTGACGAATGCACCGAGCGCATTGAAGACGAAAATGGTAAGGGTAGAAATACTCTCTGGCATGGTAACGTGTTTCTCAATCACTATATCCACGATGCAGTACCGCTTTTGGAGTTGGACGAATCTCAGCACAGCGAACGAACAGTATTTATACCCCCGCCTGAAGCTGGAGCGAACCAGTCACCGATAATATATCGCACGTTTAAATTAAACCCCGACCTGATAAGACCGCAGAAGAATTTCAGTATAAGAAACCCGAATTTAAGTGCCTTTGGAATAGTACCAGGGAGTCCCATGGCACGCAGGACCAAGCACGAGATCAAGGTGGCGCAAAGGATGGCCCGCAAACAAGTACGAGCACTCTAATTTACCGTTCGTTTTACAGCCTCGCGATAAACTCGTCCTTGCTATTGTAATATCGCTTTTTTTCAGGCAGCGATGCCAGACAGATGGGGTAGATGCCTGCTAGGAACCTGCTACAGTCTTTGGTTCTTGCATCTGCCGGCCATGCTGCAAGTGTCGAGCCAACCAGCCGCGATTTTACATCAGGCTTACGATCTGCTAGTTAAAATGCCGAAGCTACATCTAGATCCTATCGAAGAAGTAAGACTTTCTCTTCTGCTCTAATAACTCGCCACCCTCGTTATTTCTTTAACTTCTTCCTGTAGAAGGTGTCGATTTTAGGTTTGTTACAGAGCTATGATGCAGCTGTGCGGTGTGTACGGGCAACCTGTTTTAGCTGTAAAGTTATTATTTCACATGAAACGCAGCGGCGTTCAGCCGAATGCTCTTACTTATGGATTTTACAACAAGGTTCGTCTCACTTCGCTTTTATCTACGATTTTATTCGATGTGAAACTATGTTTCCGTGGAATCTCCAGGCTGTGCTGGAAGCGACCTGGCCGTCCGACATGACCAACTCCAGTCAACTGATGTGGAATAAGTTAAGAAACGCCATAGTCGGGGCAGCGCTGTTTAAAAGAGCTGGTAAAAGAAGCGCTAGGAGAAGATTAAGTTCGACCGCTGATTTCTCGACTGTTGACGGCAAAGCTGCGAGTATGGAACATGCATTTTCTAGATCCAGCCTTGACAGCTCTCACTCTCAAGACACAGAAGCAGCGCACAGCGATTGTAAATATCAGTTTAGTCTGTCTCGCTTCTCCTCTTTCTAAGATCGATCTGCTATTTTATTTGCCTCTTCGTTCGCAGCTACTAAAGCAAGCTCCACGTCAGATTTGCCAGAATATGGACCTTTTGAGATAAAAAAGCTTCCCCGGCAGAATAGTATTGTGAAGGACACAATAGCGCTGCTCGCAATGCAATCGGAGGAACTAGATAATTTAGCTTTGAATCAGAGGTAATACTATCGCTCGTACTATTCCAGACGCGATCAGAAACGTGGTGCACATATCGATCTACGCTTTTACACTTTCAGACTGGCTCAAAACTTGGAGTCGCCGTTGAAAAGTCCCATACGCACGCCAGTTACGGAAAACGATCCTCTGGGTGCTCTGATCAACGACGAAACACCGATCGTGTCGCCTTCCGAGGAGAATGATTCGAACTGCTCGACGTGCACTTTAACGGTGTTCAATAATGTCGAGGAGAGGCCGGGAGGACCGCTTCTGTTCCGAAAGTATATGTTTCTCCGATTAATATTCGTTCGGATTGCCGCTTCCTAGTAGCGCATGCTAGAACTCGTAACACGGCAGCATCGCCAATTCTCTTCACGGCCGTCCTATAACTTTTTCCAGCAATATCTTGCCCCGTAGCGCGACATTTCATCAAACCATAGATGAAAGCGGTGTAGCGATAGGCGGTCATTTGCAGAGAAGCGAAACGATGCCGCATTCTGTGGCGCAGCAGGGCGAGCAAGACAAAGAGAGAGAGCGGCTAGAGCTGAGCAGCCTTTGGCCCCAGAAAGACAGCGTCACCTCGAGTCTGTCTAGTCTGGGCTCTAGTTTGAAGCTAAGCTTTGCGTAAGGCAAAATTCTGCACTAACAGACACGAATGTGCAAAGTTTCTTTATTACTTTTCATCGCTTAAGCGACATCCCCGATGTGTAGCGTATGCTTCTTTACGCTAAGGTTTAATCTAAATGTCTCTTTCAGCCCCACTAGTTTGACGGGGAAGAAGTCCAACGAAATAATACTCGGCGGCTTGAACAGCCTGAAGTCAGCCGCCACGACGGTGGTGAAGAAATTCGACGAGATTAAGGAAGCCATTTCCGCGACTAGTACACCCGTGAAACTTAAGGAACGCGATCACAGACTGGTACACGGAGCATCGCACGAATCCCTGGACTCCATGACCGACGGATCTTTGCAGGATCGAAACGAAGCCCTTAGAATGACCGGTTCGTAATACGGGAAGCCTCGTTTTACCAACGAATTAAATGCTGATTGTCTATGACGTTGTTTCCTTGGCGCAGGAGACGGGAACTTGGATCCTTATACGTTGTACGATTTGGCGGAATCTTTGTATCCAAAGGGGTCCAGAGAACTGGACGAACGAATTGCCATTGAACTCGTACTCGCTAGTGCTAGCAGGTGTCATCATTGCGCCTCCATACTTTACGACGAAGAAATAATGGCTGGCTGGCAACCGGAGGACTCGAATTTAAATACAGTCTGCCAATATTGCGATAAAGCGACTGTACCTCTGCTTACTATAACGATATTAGACTACAGGTAACGCGAAAGATATATGATTTTAATGTAACTGGTGTGTCCACGATGTTCACGTAATTTTATGTTCGCAAAGATGCGAAGAGAACGAAAGGAAGAGCGATCCCCTGATGGGAGCGCTGGTTGAACTTCTGGATAAACCAAGAGAGTTGTTAGAACCAATCACAGTGCCATATTTGAATCCTCTGGTTCTAAGGAAGGAGCTGGAAAGTGTTTTGAGCCAAGAAGGCGACACGTGCCTTACCAAGCACAGATTCATCGAGGAACATCCGATAGTGTATTGGAATCTTATATGGTACTTTGAAAGGATTAACTTAACCAGCCATCTCCCCGATCTCTGGCTGAACAACGACAAGTTAAAGGAGCAGATAAACTACGGTGCGGTAGGTGTGAAAACCATGTGGGACAACGAAAGACTTCATATGGACCGTTTGCCTATGTACCTCCAGTGGAAGCTCAGCGTCGCAGACGATAAGACGTAAATCGGCATGACGTTACTTTGCATGATAAAAAGACCGATGTATAATAAAAGGAGGCCGAATGACTTTCAGGTTGATGCAGTCAGTGCTTACGAACGTTCGTCGTAATAATTTGACGGAACCTATAAAAAGAGTGGCCTTAGAACGAAGCAGAACCCAAGCACCTGACCAACCTCTATTTTCTATATATCGAGATATCTTGTTTCTGGCATTTACTGCTTTGGGTAGAGGGAATATCGATCAAGGTATGTTGCAGGCTGTTAAACAAAGCTGCTACGCGTTGTTCTAAAGCCAGGCCTGAAAGCACTACGCTCGGTCCTTCGTGATATTTTAAAATGTCTAGTTAGTTGATCGATGTTGCAGGTGTTTTCGACAGAGAGTATAATTTATCGTTAGAAAGATTAACGGAAAGAGAAGAGAAGCTGTTGTGTAAAATTGACGCTCCGCCCTCGATGATGTCGCTGTTTTGCAGACATTATTTTAAGCAACTAAGCGTGTAAAAAATAAAGCAAAAAGGTATTGTAAGGTGTAATATATTGTGAAGAAAATGAATAGAGCATTCACAAGAGGCATCGTAGATTTATATGTTCGAGCAAGTCTGATTTTTCGGACGCGGAAGGAGATATGCGTATCTTTTGGGAATCAGTAGTGAATCGATTCTGTTTTTTTAGACAAACGTGTGCGATTATTCGGCGATTGGCAATTTAACGCTGTCGGCGAGGACCTCGGCAATATTTTTTTTTCCCCCCGTGAAATTCTCCGCGAAGACAAGTAGATGTCGTAAGTTCAATTATGGAACAATATACTTCTTTTTCATATTTAAAATATGCAATTACTATAAATAATTTTTTTATTTAGAAAGTAGGTTGCGCATATACTTAATTTGTTATTGCAATGTGAATATTCATAGTTACATCTATGAGCGTGATATCGAGGATCGTTCAGTACCAAAGAAACTGACCCGATCGTAAAACTTATAAAATTCAATTGCTTTCGTAGGAATT
This sequence comes from Andrena hattorfiana, assembly GCA_944738655.2. NCBI lineage: Eukaryota > Metazoa > Arthropoda > Insecta > Hymenoptera > Andrenidae > Andrena > Andrena hattorfiana. The sequence continues at coordinate 3,789,053 of OX122894.2, forward strand.
CGCGCGCCACGCGAGCGGCGCGCTCGGAAAAGACGGCGTGGTTCTTTCCAATGCACGAACTCTGTAATTGGTATATTTCTAACGACGTTTCGATCGGCGAACGTACTGATTAAATGACCACGATTCTGTTTTTAAACGAAGGGGGCAGGGGGGGGGGTACAGCAAAACATTTTCACGTCCGTATAATATCGCAAAGGACAATATTAATTTTTCTTATACTCTGGCGGGACAGTTGAATAATGCACGACCAATAATTCAATTACTAACTTACGCGTTCACAATGAAAAGTGCTGTATATGCTCGTGGCGTTGACTTTGACTTGCTAAGTGGATTTACATGTTTTGTAAGATCAATTCCATCAAAGAACACGAAAGCTTCCTGTTTACAAAATTCTTGCATTATTTGCAATTAAAAATGGACACAGCGGATCGCAAGATTCTCATGTACATAATACGGAAGCTTCGATGCTTGAAAAATTTTCAACTATTTTCATACGTTTACGTTTATGTTGATAGAGAACGTGTATGTATCGTTGAAAGTTGATTATTAAATATCTCGGAAGTACGAATATTCGCTGCGACATGATTTGAATATGATCGATAATTGTGGGGTATTGTAATAAAAATTTGACACGTCCAGTTTTAATTGCAAATGAGTTTAACGCATGGTTTGCAGAATATCGCTCTCGGTGAAGTTAATAGAACACATTGCGTACCTGATATTTGTACATAAAACCATTTCTTCGCGAAGATGGATTGTACAGTAGATTGGTTTTTTGGGAAATCATAGTAACAAAAAAAATGCATATATAATTTAACGTGACAATGCTGTGCACTTTTCACTATGAACTCTGTAAAGAAGTACTACTGTATATTCGTTCATTATTATATTATGAATACAAGACATAAATAAAAGCCTGTCATGGTATTTTACATAAATGAGTCCTTTTATCTTCTTGGCTGATCGGTGACGCACGTAATTGGCTAGTACTAATGAACCACAACAGTTTCGCTATTCATATGTAGTTTATTTTCACTTAACGAAACAAAGAGGATGTATAATTTCAATTTGAGAGACTTCAAATTATATCGTTTTAATAAAACAACGCCAATCAGGTACTTGGGTATTTATTCTTCCGAAAGTCAATGGAGAAGCAAAGTAGATGATCTGCTCAGGTAAAACTTCGACAATTTTTCTATAAATAAAACGCAATTTTTTAGCGACACGCGATTCCCTTTAAACTCTCTGTTCTCGTGTCAAGGAATAAAATATACTCTTCGATTTATTAGAACAACATAAACCCAAGTCAGACTTAATAAATTATTATCAAACGAATAGTACGTAATAACAACTTTGCATTAAATCCTTTTCCTTCTCGGTCTTAAATGAAAATTTTAATCTATATAGAAACGATATACTTTACTTTCGTGGTACATATATTTGTCAGAGAAAAAGTAGCGAAAAATAATTTCTTTTCATTTTAAAACAAAATAATATGATTACTTTGTATGTACATTATCTCCTATATTCATAGATTTAATACAAAGAATTTTCTTTCCTGCGTGAGACGCGTAAAGAACTTTTGTCTTATCGTACACCGTTACGCTAACTCTTTTCCTAGAGCTTTGATTTTCGTATGTTAAAAGTAGCTCCTAAACAGAAATGATCACTGCCCACCGCGAAATTCGGTATCGTGGGCAAAGCGGTGCACTCTTGGGCCGTTGGTAATCTGTAGTTTTCGACAGGTTCCAGGTCGCTGTAAAAAATGTAGTCGACTGTAATCCATTCTCCCTGATTAGTGGTAGCTTCTGCTTTGCCCTGGTGATTCTGGTGTTTATATACACTGTAGAATTGGAACGGATGCGTGAGAGTGCCGGACGAGAAGACCGCGCGACAGCCGCGGGTGACTTCTATGCTCTGAAGGTCCGTCGTGTCTGTATTTATTTCGCACTCTACTGGCGGAGCATTGTCCGACGAAATTTCTTTGAAGGTGACATTCTCGCTACTCTCTAGCTGTAAACAATATCCAAAATTCCATTAAAAAGAAACTGTAGAAAATCAACTTCGCCGGGGAAATAGACGCTCGACATTTCTCTATATACTTGTAATCTTTTACTAAACTCAAGAAATTCTATTACCATTACAGTGTCGATCCCTTCCCCACGCAACCTTCTCTTCAATACATTAAAATGTTGACAATTGTCCGTGATGCAAAGACGAGGTGGGATTAGGGAATTCGACAGAGATCTATATTCCGTAGGTTCGAGGTTCCTTCCCTTTCCTTGGTACTTAAACATTCCTTCCGTAATGAATTTGTAGACTCCAGAATACGGTTCTAAATTGAAGTCTCCGGACAGTATGATCGGTAAATACTTTGGGCCCGATCTATTTAATGTTTACACGTAAAAGATTAGACAGTGTTCGAAATTGTACAGGTTTTAAGGGGAACACCACTGTGACGACCAGAAAAGTAAGCCAGGTTTAAGAATTTTTTTCAGAAATAATTTACAGTTTTCATCGAAAATTTTTATTACCTACCTTTAGTACGCTGTCTTAAGAGACTATACAAAAAAAATAAATAGAAAAACATCCATAAATTTTGATATATTAATTAATCTTCTAGACCCCCCACGCGAGCTGGTCGAATCGGTAACTATGGAACAGCAGGTCCGAAATCAAATTTCATTTTTTTTTTATAAACTAAATGAGTGTAGTTTCCGTTGTGCGTACCGATTTCTTAAACAAATTATTTTGTAAAAATGATGCGCTTTAGAAGAAAGTTTCGAAAATCCGCGAATGAGATGGGCAGTTTTTCGAGTGTATTTCAAAAAGTTTGTTTTCAATCAAAAACTCCGTACGCACAACGGAAACTACACTCATATAGTTTATAAAAAAAAATTAAATTTGATTTCGGACCTGCTGTTCCGTAGTTACCGATTCGACCAGCTCGCGTGGAGGGCCTAGAAGATTAATTAATATATCAAAATTTATGCATGTTTTTCTATTTATTTTTTTTAGTATAGTCTCTTAAGACAGCGTACTAAAGGTAGGTAATAAAGATTTTCGATGAAAACTGTAAATTACTTCTGAAAAAAATTCTTAAAAATGGCTTACTTTTCCGGCCGTCACAGTGGTGTTCCCCCTTAATTAGAAAAAAGCAGTACTTACAGTGTGTTCTCCACGAAAGCGACTCTTTCAATTTCTGCTAGGAGAAGTTGCGTTTGCCCCAGTCTCACATCATTCCGTTTAGGATTGTACAGTAAATGTGTCGTAGCGATCACTAACTCTGTTTCAGGGCTCTCTTTAATCGCTAGCTTTACAATGATTCCAACATTGTCTCTACTCAGGAGTTCTATACCTGATTGATAAAGTTCCACTTTTACATAATCCTTAAGAATAAACTGATCGGAACGGTACAGAAAGAGCAAACCATCCTTCTTATCGTTTGTTCTTTTCTTATATAAGTAACTGTAACCCAACTCTCTGAACGGGACCACAAAGTCTAGCAAATGGTCTTCTTGCATTTCTTGGAGACATATCACCTACGAATCACAGAAACATATTAATTAATTCCATCTATTATCCGTACAACGCAATTACTCGGGGAGTAAAACATTGAAACGCAAATTCTCACGAGTTAAGCGAATTAATATTTCCTTGTAACGCCGTTCTTTAATTTCATGAGAATTAGCGAGAGAGAGAGATTCATTCGAGCGACTAACATTAGCTTGTGCTTCTATAATTTCTTGCAAGAGAAGCTGCCTCCTAATGTTCCAAGGTAGCGCCCATTTGTCATGTTGCTTGTATAGGAACGGATAAGTTTCCAGTAGGTATTGCGCCAGAATGTTGAAGGACAATAGTCTCAGAATAAAAGACTCTTCAGAATTAGAGGCTAGCTTCTCTGGAAAAATTGTATAATGAGTACCAACTGCTTTCCGAGCAAGGCGACGATAATTTTACCTTTCTTTACGCGCTTCCACTGCCTCATCGTTTTATATCTCTGTTTATCCGCCACGGATTTATCTTTCGAACTGACCTGCGCTTCGGCGCATGTGTTCGCCTCGGAGTTACTTTCGCACTGTAAACTTTCCGGTGGAAATGTTAATTGAATGTTGCAACTGTTGTTGGACGGGTAATAGGTTTCCAAAAACGACTCCATTGCTTGATTAAATTTCTGCTGCGCAGCAGAATTTGCCATGAATTCCATCAAATTGTAATAAGACGATGTTAATGTTTGCGATATCGACGCACTTTTATAAAAATTCCTCGAAAACACCTGCTTCACTGCTAATCTTGACATATAAGCAGTTGAGAATGGAATAGCATCGTAGTAACAACGCTGTAAAAAATAAAATAGTAATTAAGCCACGAGCTTCGAGACTCTTTCCTAAAGAAAGATTTAATTATTCTTTCGCTATGTTTTCACGTGAATTACTTTCATACACATTTACGCAAAGTTATTCAGAAAATCTATGCAGATTTCAAGAAATAAAACTGAGATGCATTTCTCATTTGCAATTGTAAAAATCACAGCCGCCTTTGCGCAGATCGTAAATCTTTTTTCAGGGCTGTCCGACTCTTTACCTCGGTTTATTTCGTCGGAACTTTTATATTCCTACAAAATACTGTCTTCGGTAATACGTATCTTATATTGGCATAGACTTTCTGAAAGACCCGGCGCATAATAGCCGTGACGTACAGTTGTCCTTTGTTATTTAAATTATTAATAATTTGCACAATTATACAATTCTTTGGTTACGTAACATATCGCATAAAAAAGAGTGAAACTTGTTTCAGTTTAACATATATTATTTAAAGCGGTCATTCTTCAAAATTCCTCGACTACAAAGGCAATCGGAATCAACGGTAAATATTAACGTAAAACCACCCTTATTCTCGATTTTATATTAATGCTTAAACACAGAAGTACGTCAGTAACTATGAGAAAGAAATTCTCCTCCCTTCCATCGAAATTATTGTAATTCTCATTTAAAACATCGCAGCGAAAATGTTGAAACTTTGCACCGACATCACTTTATTACCTTTCCAACATTCGATTTTATAGCTCAGTTGTTTACCAGAACGGTTTCGCGCTAGTATTGAACTTCATATCTGTACGATCCCGGTGTCATTTCTATTGCAATTCAAAGTCTTGCTTGCATTGTGTAATATGGAAAGAGGCCCGGTAAAATGTCAAGAAATCATGGCAAAGACGGAATTGCCACGATAAAAAGAAGACAAGGGCTGCGTGTATACACATGTAAACACAGGCGTATATATAGATCGCAAAGATTCGAAGATCATGCACCCCATAAAAGAATCAAAAGCGCATGGCACTTCGTATTAAAACGAGAAGCGTAAAGCTACAGGCTTCGAACTCTTATCCGCGATATTTACAACGAAATTTCGCCGATTTACAACAGCGTTTCGACGAAAGGGAGCATCGGCGTTGTTGCGCAATACGAAATTACCCACGGTAAATAAAATAGGGGGGAAAAAAAAAAGAAGAATCGTACAACTAATCATTACCTTAAGTCCACGACGGAAGAGTTTGAAAGAGATGTCAAGACTCGTAGTGTGAATTTTCCGTGGCAACCTGCTTGCTGTATTCATTTATTTACAAAGTAGTGGGGATATTAATGCATGATTGCAAGCAGGTGCATAGGTTAGGTTATGTCACCCGTTGTCAGTAAAGGTAGGACCATCCCTGCAGACAGGCCCGCATAACGTCGTCACGGTGCACAATAGGCGACTGACACAATGATCCGTTTGTAAAGGCTACGATCATTTGCTCGGATAGAACGTTTATACTTTCACGGCGCCCCTTAACAGGGGAGCGATCTTGCGAATAACGTACTTGGAATATTCATTTGAAATACGGGATATTTTAGCGAAAAATTTGATCGTACGAGCCCATTCGTTAGATATATTCAACCAGACACACGCGCGTACGGTTTATCGCAGTTCATCGCGTCCTTATGGCAAAGGAACTTTCATTCCTCTTCCATCCCAATTCATTTGTTTATTTTTTTTCATCAATACTTCCCACCGACAGTCGAAATTCGCGAGGAGCTACACTTTCTCCGGTGATTAGGCAATGGAAGAGGGATTTGAAGCGCATGAACCGCAGGCAAATCCAGAACTATTGTTTTCCGCGCGTATTCGAGGGTCCGAAGTATAAGTTGCTTATGGGCTTTATTCAAATATATGCTAATAACGATATTAATAGAGTATTTCAAAACGTTCCAATGACGTGTATGTCAACAGCCATTATTATATAGGGTGTCTCTGTAAAACGTACACTAGCAACAGCACAACGGGTACACCTAAATATATTTGCAAGGTCATGGCGGGGTCACCGGCTCGAAGGAATTCTTTTTCAACGCCGCGCGTTACTTCGTAAACTTCGGGTAATTCGTTTAGGCGACTTGGAGTAGACCGATAATCGATCACAGCGGATTATATGATTAATGATTGGGGAGTGATAAGAAATATCGCGAATATGTTATTTTTTAAATATATAGTAATTTATTAGCAACCAAGCTTTTCGTTCGTAAAGACAGGCTTATACTTAAAAACCTGATGGTACTTTATAATATAACATTCTTTTTCACTAGAATTATTGACATTATTACTATTGAAGGTGTAATATATAATATACATATTTATGACAAACAAAGAACGTAATTTCATAGAAAAAACTGAATTCTTAAAAGCTAATTTCTTTCGGAAGTAAATAATCTGATACTCTTTTGAAGCCATTAGATTCCCATTAAATTATTATCACAGTAAAACGTACGTATTTTATTCATCATATACTGTATCAATTAGTTCCCTTGTGTTTCAAATTTGAGTCTATCATTCGAGCAAGAAAATCAAAAGAATTTTACAACCGAAGAACCTGCATTAATCCTTCGCGCGCGTTCGAAATAACGCATGGTTTGCCGCTTCTATTACGGCGCGCCCATAATTCAAAGCTTCGAATGATAATTTTCTATTCCGTGAAAATATCTTTTGTGACGCCCAGCGAGACACTGCATCGGATGAGAGTTTATCTTTTTAATAACGATCGTGAAGCGAAATTGTCGAAGTGGAAAAAGAGTATCTAAGAATTCAAAGGGTAATTATTACAAGATTCCCTTCAGCCTGAGCGAACTAAGGGAGACACAATTCTTAAAGAAACAATCGATGATATACACTGAATTTTTATAATTCATCAGAGTAGACAGGAAAAGAGGCAGAGATCTAATCGGAAACTTTCGTTGGTATCGCGATCTTTCGAGATTAAAGAACAAAAGCAGCAATGACCTTCTGGCATTAATGCGGAGTACATAAAAATGGAATATCGACTTAATTATTCAAAAGAAAAAGGAAATGAAAATATCCATGTAACAATTACATGCTAAGATAGCCATGGGCTTGGTTTCGTCGGCGAGCAATCAAATACGAGATTAAAACTACGATCACTAATCCTGTCAGCGTACAGCCTACTGCTATTGGTACCACGTCTGGTGTTTCGAAAGCACAGTCCTTGGCTGAAAGTTAATAACAATATCAGGCAATTAGCATTAGCAATACGAACCGCGCGGCTGAATCTCATTTCCCTTAGAACTTACCCAACCCGAAAACAGTGGAATTATCTGCTTTGAACGCTTGAAACTGTAGGCCCGACACTGATAAGTAGCCGGCCGCCTCCTTGGTGTCGTTTCGTTTCAAGTCCAGCTTCTGCTGTTTTAAGCACCGGTAGGAATTGCTTACTCCAACGATGAAATTGGACTCGTTATGCACCAAGACTATAGGTTGCTCTGTTAACAATTACACAACTCCGAGTTAGACGTAATCTTCGTCTAAATAGTTGAAATCTTATTGACGCTTTTAGTGGCGCAAGGTAGTACCGACAGCAATGAACACTAAATTTTCATCTTCGTTGCTTTCCAGGCAATATTCAGAGCCGTCTTTACCAATGAGCTAAATGGGCTATAGCCCAGGGGCGTCCGTGATCCAAGGGCGCTTAAGAATCAAATATATTAAAATGCTTTTTTCTCTTCAATTTTAGGGACAAAAAATTCTATTGTTTTTCTTTGTGTTTGCCTTGATGGAGACCCCGGGTTCTGATTCAATTGCACCCTTGGGGGCTAGGGCGCCAAAATTTTTTAGCCCGGAGCGCTCAAATTTGTTAAGACGGCCCTGGCAATATTGATGTGAAAAACACGCCGATGCCAATCGGAGTGCTAAGTTCTGTCGAACACAAATGAATCCTTACTGAAAGTTGCGTTGGGGAAATCTGCCGGCGAAAGGATGACCTCTAAATGGTGAAGGGAGTAGTGCTTGGTAGTGTCGTTTTGAACAAAGTGTAACGCCATACTGCCATTACTTATATTTTTGGCAGACCATGTCAGTGTTAATTGATCTTCTAAGCTGCCACAGCTGCCCGTCGCAGTCGTGGTCGCATTGTCTATTGGCATATCGAATGTCTTGTAGGATATCTGAAAAATTTATCGCACGATACGTGAGAAATACAGAATGCAATTAAAATTCTCCTATCTGACGAGTTTAATACAAACCGTATGATTGACGTCATAGGAAACATTGAACGATACGGCCATCTGTAACACGACGCAGACTTTGGTTGTCCCGTTGACTATCCATTTTCCAGGCGTACCAGGAGGTACCACTGGAGTGCTGGGCTTAGCGGATACAATGTCTGGACTAGATGTAGTAGTTGGAGCTGGTTTAGTAGTAGTCGATTTGGGTGCAGTTGTTGTAACGTTCGTAGAAATTGAAACAATCGTAGAAGCTAGAACTGTTGTAGAACTTGGAGCTGCCGTAGAATTTGGTGGTACAGTGGTAGAAGAAGCTGGAGCATCCGTAAGGCTCTGAGTATTATTTAAACTTTCTTCTGATTTCGTTATAGTCTTGTCTGTTTCCGCAGGAACTGACACAGCTTCCACGGACTTTGCTTCTTTAGTAGACACTGTATCTGCCTCTGAGTGCTGTGCAGGCTGAGTTTGCTGAGGCATTGGAGCAACGGGTTGCAGTTCATTGTTTGTGGAGGATACCTGGTTACCTGTTTCAAAAAAGATACGACGGCGGATCGTTTTACTATCGACTTTGTAACACAAGTTAACAACGGCTCGTTCAGAAATTTATATAGACCAGCAACAGAGTATTAAAAATGAACTTTGAGAAACAATTTGCAAAATCAAGAGCACAATGGACCCGAAGTAAAAACGATCTTGCAGAAATGATTTTTATGCGGATATCTTGTAAAATTATTTGATCATTCATTTCTCGAGAATTATTACGAAATTATATTAATATTGGAGTAATGGCTCCAATGTTAATAATTATATCGGGGATAAACGCGCTGTGTGGAATTTATTGAATACATTCGTGACATAATGTAGGGACAAGATAATGGGACTATAAATAAACGATGAATAAGGAAAAAAGAAAAGAAAAAAGAAAGAGGTTTCGAGGAAAGAAAGCTTCCGCGAATGACCACTTTTGTTCGTTCTGAAGTGAAATAATAACGAAGACTGATTTGCCACTGCATTACATCAGAAGCTGCTATCTGTCACTTATAAGATAGATAAGAATTGTGAGCGTCCGAAGATTCATACCCAAAACGTGGAGCGTTGCAAAGCAAAAGAGTAGCAAAAACCTCGACATCATTGTGAATTACGATTTACTGGGAATAAGCAGAAATCACCAATAGTCTGGACGTCTGTAACTGCTTAGAAAATGAAACCTCGGTCGTGAGTTGGGAAAATGTGCATGAATACGTCGCGTAAGATATAAAACGTAAGAAAGACCAGTGCAACTCCGTGATACTCGTAAAATGTGCGTTCACAAACGCACTAATCGAACGCCCACTCGGATTTCCTTTAAGGTTCATTCACATTCACCCGAGTACAGTGCTTATCAATCGGTGAATTAAAGGATCATTCATAGTTATTATTGTAATTGGGTAACGAAGAAAATTAAAGTTATTCCGAGAAGCGAGTGATCTTATGACTTCTTGAAAGTAAGTAACACTATATTCTTTTTATCAGGGATGGGTTTCTCGAAGCGTCGAGAGCTTGAAACTGCTCGAAACTGCACTTTCTTCGTGATTTGAAACTCTCGAAAACCAAATAAGAAAAAGTATGAATAAAGTCGCTCGCAGCATGTCTCGAGAATTTGTGTATTATCATATTTTATTTAATTATGGTCAATACAGATTTATGCAAATATTTTCTTGACTTCAGCTCTTGAAGTAAGATATATTCCCTGGGGCGAATTCCACTTACGCACAAATCGCCCGTGATTTTCATTAAGGTAGGTTTTCCTATACGCGACAGGACGCAACGTGAAGAGTTTCAAAGTCGATTTTCTCGAAAATGAAGCGCGATATCAAAAAAAGTTACTCTTTCTTTTCAACTCATAACGAGTGAATAAGTCGAGAAAAACGAATAAATGTTTTTGATATTACGTTTCATTTTCGAGAAAATCGACTTTGAAATTTCTGATGTTGCGTCCAGTCGCGTATAGGAAAACCTACCTTAATGAAAATCACGGGCGATTTGGGCGTAACTATAATTCGCCCCTGATAATCCCGGTATTCCCTACTTTTTACACCTTCTAAGAGGAACACAATACAATCTTCTACTTTTGTTTAGTAGCTAAAAAACGATTTGATTTAACGCGGGAAGAAATTTTAAATCCTACTAGAGCTCCCTAGAGCTCCATTGTCAATTTATAAATCTAGTATTCTATTTACGGCCGTATCGCAATGGAACACGTTCTGAGTAGAATAAGGATCCGCCCATGGAAATTTGAGATTCCAATCCTGCATACTTTTTGGTCATCTATATGCGTAAGTGTATGTGTGTGTATACTATCAGCGTACATTGTTTATAAAACACGATTACTTGTTCATTCGACTTTCGTAGTAAAAAGACAAAAGTAAGTAATGCTTATTGAAGAATACTATGGAGTTACTTGTGATTTAAAGTAATAAAGGTTCTCATACAGTGATTGGCGTGGTAAATTATTTTTGCACATTATAACCTAACCAAATCGTATGATGTTTATGTAAAATGAGTTGTTAGTTTGTTGACATTTGTAATTCATTTTTTCTGCTCAAATATTGCTCTCGATAATATCACTGTGATCCTATAAATCGTTTCCCTAGAACTTAAAAATACGATGTTTTAGAGTACATGGTAAATATTAAGAAACAGAGGGACCTTGTCATTTGATCTTTGCTTAGCAATTTTCATAAAAACATGAGAAACTGAACACCCTTCGCATGGGCGTCCGCAGGGGGGCACAAGGGGCAGTTGCCCCCCCCCCTGGTTTTTGAGAAAAAATCGCTTATTTTTCAAAACTGATCTTTATTAAGTTTATACTAAAAATGCGAATATTTTTAAATTTCGTTTTTAAATTTTCAATTAAATTGGCACTATAAAATGGGTTAAAAAAGCAAGAGGGGTATATTTTTCTTTACCATTATCCCAAAGTTGCTCCCCCCTGGAAAAAAGTCTTCGGACGACCCTGACGCTTCGTAATATAACTTGTGTAACATTTATACATACTTTGTTCATGAGCTGTGGTTATTTGCAGGAGTCGGATAGAATGGAGTCGGATTACGATGAAAATCATGGCGGTTGGACGGATGAAATGGCGAGGACCAGTGAAGATTGCGGGGGAGACGATAACTTTGAGAATCCGCAAGAAATATTAAACGAATGTTTGGATAAATTTAAAACGCCTGATTACATCATGGAACCTGGTATCTTTATGCAACTAAAGAGGTGCAATGTGTTTCTTAAATAATAATTTAACAGTGACATTAATTCTGTAAACCATTTATTATTTATATTACAGTAATTCGTCTTCCTAATCGTTCTTTATTATTCCGCAGATATTTCCAAGCTGGTGGGAATCCCGAGCAAGTAATAGAACTATTGTCTAAAAACTACACCGCCTGCGCTCAGATGGCCAATCTCCTCGCAGAATGGCTTATTCTGGCTGGCGTGAAAGTTTCAGATGTCCAAGCAATGGTGGAGAATAATTTAAAAGACATGATACTTAAAACGTTCGACCCTAAAAAAGCAGATAAAATCTTTACGGAGGAGGGTGAAGTATGTTGTTTAACATCGAATACTAACACTTACAATTCAATGTATGTACTCAAAGTTCGATGCGTTTCGTGCTAGACTCCTGCCTGGTTGACAGAAATGATTCAGCATCCCACATGGAGGTCTCTCATTTATAGACTCGCAGAAGAATACCCGGACTGTCTAATGTTGAATTTTACCATAAAGGTAAATGCATATTTAAATGTATCTGACATTACAAACATATTTCAGCACTTCATTTTCCATCTATCTGCTTTACAGCTTATATCCGACGCTGGATTTCAAGGAGAAATCACAAGCATCTCGACAGCAGCCCAACAAATCGAAGTATTCTCACGAGTGTTGAAAACTGCAATCGCTGGCTTCTTACAAAACACGGAAGACTGGCAGTCGAGTATACAAGAGTGCGCGGTTTGTATGCAAATTTTATTTATTTATTACACAGCATTAGAATATCATTTTTTTTTTACGTATTCTGTACAAGTGTTTCTGTTAGTAGAAAATGGTATGCCATGGACAGCACACTTATGTCTACAGTCAAGTGTTACTGCAAATCCTTGCTCAGGAACCTCGTGGTGGGTTTATGATGAAGAGACTGTCTCAGGAAATCACAAAATGCGCCCAACAAAAGTGAGAAGGCAATTCAGCGTGCTAATCGATATAATGTATTTGACATAGGGCTGGAACTATTTGTCGAATTTTTCGGTATTCGAATATTCGAATACTTGAGTTGCTCAATTATTTGGCGAATATAATTCGAATATCCAAGTATTCGAATACTGATGTATTTGAATAGTATGGTGTGAATTATAAATCAAGTTCTTTAGGTTCACTTTTTTACAAGCTTTTATTTAGTTTTAGTTGTGAGTTCGTTAATTTATCAGGGTGAAATACTGTAAGCTAATAACTTTATTTATAATTCGAATAGTATGGTGTGAATTATAAATCACGAACTCACTCGAAATATTCGAGTAGCATTCGAATACTTAAATATTCGAGTAGCATTCGAATACTTAAATATTCGAGTAGCATTCGAATACTTAAATATTCGAGTAGCATTCGAATACTTAAATATTCGAGTAGCATTCGAATACTTAAATATTCGAGTAGCATTCGAATACTTAAATATTCGAGTAGCATTCGAATACTTAAATATTCGAGTAGCATTCGAATACTTAAATATTCGAGTAGCATTCGAATACTTAAATATTCGAGTAGCATTCGAATACTTAAATATTCGAGTAGCATTCGAATACTTAAATATTCGAGTAATAACATTCGAATACTCAAATATTCGAAGTTTATTCGTAGTATTCGAATACTTAAATATTCGAATAATAACATTCGAATACTCAAATATTCGAAGTTTACTCGTAGCATTTGAATATTCGTAAAATATTCGAATATTAAATTATTCGAATAGTCCGCAGCCCAAATTTGACGTGCGTTTTGAATATTACATTTTTTTTAGTCATCATGATGTCACTCCAATAACAATGGCACTTAATGGAGCCTCGAGTAGCCCCAGCGCCTGCCAAGCATTGGCGTCTATGTTATCACGAAACACCTTAAATCCTGCCGATATCAGTGTACTATTTCGAAATTATTCTACGATGGAACCGCCTCCTATAGAATTACTCCGCAATCCACAGTTCTTAGGTAACGATCTACATGTATTTGTAAGAATATACGTTGCACTATTACTCCCAGGAATACAAATTTGTAATCTCTCTAATTGATTACAGAGCTATTAGTCGACGCACTTTTCAAACCAGCTGTAAAAATTAATCCTGAACACAAGTCGAAATATATATATCTACTGGCTTATGCAGCCAGTGTGTGCGACGTTCCAGCTAAAAAAGGACATCCGCGTAAATTGAATAAAGACGATTTGAAAACGACTGTTCAAGCTATAGAGAAGGTTCACAATATTTGTAACATTAACAAAGGATCCACTGAATTGATAGCTGAATTACACACTTTGTATCAGTGTATAAGGTATCATTCAGTATTGTTGGTATATTATTATATTATTATAATGTAAGAGGAACTGTACAATTCGATATCTTTGCATAGGTTTCCTGTCGTGAGCGTTGGCGTAATTAGATGGGTAGTATGTACAGTAACAGAACCCTCGTACTTCAAACTCTGCACGGAACATTGTCCCGTGCATCTTGCGTTGCTCGACGAGGTTGTAGTTTGTCATCCATTGTTGCATCCGAAAGTGCTGCAGCTTCTTGTACAGTTATTTGAGAGTAAGCAAGACGAGCTAGAGATACTTGTGCAGGTAGGGGCGGTCGAGAACTTTTAAATGAAATAGCAAAACTGACGAGCACCGTAATTTAAGCTTTCGATGGCAAAATTTTTTAGCTACATGTCTTAAGGGGACTAGGCAGTCGAAAAATCGATTTTTTATTGCATTTTCCGAAAGTACTATGTTTTCTGAATAAAATGCCGCTTGGTTTATAGTAAAATTCGCAAAATTGTAGATTTGGCAGCTAAAAACGTTAAGCGGCACAACCTGTAGCGTCGCCTTTGCCCAGAAACTTTAAACGTATTTTTCTCGAATATTTTTTTCTCTTCATTTTTTCCTGATTGCGAACGAATGGAGGTTCAGATCGACTTGGAAAAAATTGCAGGATCTGTAAAACATGTGCCATTTCGGCCCAAACCTCTGATATGGTCCGTGAAAATTCGAGATTTTCATAAAAAAAATTAAAAAGTCACCGGATTTTACGAATTTTACTATAAACCAAGCGGCATTTTATTCAGAAAACATAGTACTTTCGGAAAATGCGATAAAAAAAATCGATTTTTCGACTGCCTAGTCCCCTTAAGCAGTTTGGTAGTTACAGAGGATAATTAATGTGAACTAATCGCATGTTTCTGTGGTGTCCAGTTGGAAATGAAGAAGATGTTAATCGATAGAATGGTCAATTTATTGAGCCGAGGTTGCGTGGTGCCTGTGGTGTGTTACATTAAACAATGTTGGCAACGCGGAGATACAGATGTATCTTTAATCAGATACTTCGTCACGGAGGTATCGCAAGATTATTTCAATTAATATGAGCATATTAAATAATTTTTATTACAGATATATATTTATGTTGTTAGGTTTTAGAAGCAATTGCTCCACCATATACGGCCGAATTTGTTCACTTATTTCTACCCATGGTAGAGCACGAAGAGATCACCGGAACAATGCGCGGCGATAGCGATAACGATCTCGTTTCAGAATTTATTGGTAAGCTTATAAAATGGTTTAGACAGAAGTTACATGTAACGCTTATGTTATATTCTCCTTTCTAGTACATTGTAAAGCCCACTGTCCTACTATAAGATGATGCAAAGCGATGAAGGTAGGTTAATTCAAGAGGAAACTTGTGTTGTAAAAGGTGTCTTTACTTTACATGAACGTGTTGAGGAATTGCCATACATAAATTACTACATTATTAGACTTCTCTCCCTTCTTTCATACACAGCGTGTACAGACATGTATGTCTACAAAAAAGGATGACATCTCCATCCATCTGTGATACCATGGCTTAGGATTTTTCTGCAACAAAAGCAGGTACCGTCAGCACGATGCAATGTGCATAGAACGCCGGATTTGTTAAATTTGTTAATAAATAAAGAAAAATAAACCAATCCAATCTGTTAGTTTCGTTAGACTTTAGAAAATATTTCGAACACTATTATGATTCGCTAATTTAATTTTAAAAGTAAATGTAACTACTGTCCTTTCGTAGTTCATTTAACTTTAAACACTGCGTTGATTCAGTTTCATGGCAAACAGGAAGAAGTTCACGCTCATTCGCATAGCAAAAACAAAGTTCAAATCTCCTTATATCTATAATCATTGACCCATGCATTGTTACAAGAAACAGACAATTCTGCAAAAACCTCAAACTATCGCACCCGATTATGAACTTACAAATTCTTGTCACTATTGCTTTTCAGCTGTAATAAAAACATTTGTACATATGAGAATGTTTCGTGGAAGGATCATTATCGACTCGTTTGCATCTCGAACGGTAGAATTCTCCAGCAAAATTTAAAACTCTTATATATTTTCCACCCGGCGATGACTCTGATGAAATAATATTTTTGAATTTACTCACTTGGTTTGCCGTCTTTCCACTGGGTGAATCTAACGTTCACATCATCGCGCTTCAGGGCTTCCGGTCGGAGCTCAGATTTCAACGCTTGTCTGACTAGCCTGGCAGCTATCTGCGAATAATTGATGTAACTGAAACAGGGAATATCAGATTAGATGAGTAGGTCAAATATTATTACCTAAAATGTGTACAAGTTATATAACATCTTCCTGCTAACATTAATATGTAATACTGGAAGGGTGGTCTGAGAGAATTGTCTTACTTCAGTCCTGCTTGTCTCCACGCAGCCATTTCTGAATTTTTATTTTACTTCAACTAGAAGGAAACAGAGCTTAATCTCGGCTAGATCGAAACTTGATCGAGCCACTTCACAGGACCACTGAGAAATGTGAAGAAACGCTTCACGTTTGAAAAGTATGGACTGGACATAGGCTCTCCATTAACAAGATAGGCAACGTTGTGAACTTACAGGACTTCGGACTAGAGCTGGAACTATTCGAATAATTCAATATTCGAATATTTTACAAGCATTCGAATGCTACGAATAAACTTCGAATATTTGAGTATTCGAATGTTATTATTCGCATGTTATAATTAAGTATTCGAATACTATTCGAAATATTTCAGTATTCGAATATTTAAGTATTCGAATACTATTCAAATATTTCAGTATTCGAATATTTCAGTATTTGAATATTCAAGTATTCGAATATTTAAGTATTCGAATATTTAAGTATTCGAATATTTCAGTATTCGAATATTTAAGTATTCGAATATTTAAGTATTCGAATATTTCAGTATTCGAATATTTTAGTATTCGAATATTTCAGTATTCGAATATTTCAGTATTCGAATATTTTAGTATTCGAATATTTTAGTATTCGAATATTTTAGTATTCGAATATTTAAGTATTCGAATATTTCAGTATTCGAATATTTAAGTATTCGAATATTTCAGTATTCGAATATTTAAGTATTCGAATATTTCAGTATTCGAATATTTAAGTATTCGATTACTATTCGAATACTGAAATATTCGAATAGTGAAATATTCGAATAGTATAGTGTGAATTATAAATCATGATATTATAATAATAGTATTCGAATACTTAAATGTTCGAATAGTATTCGAATACTTGAATATTCGAATTATATTCGCCAAATAATTGACCAACTGAAGCATTCGAATATTCGAATATCGAAAAATTCGACAAATAGTCCCAGCCCTACTTCAGACCCCAACTGCTGGCAACCATTTATTTTCAAATAAATCACATTCGAACGAAGCAAACGTTCAATCGACGTGGCCATGGTAGAAAATGTCCATGCATATTTTTGAGAATAAATAAATGGTATCGTATGAAAGTGGAGACATAAATCGAAAAGTCTGCTAGAGACATTTGTCGCATACTCGATTATCACATTTCCAAATAGATTGGTGAACCTTCCGGCACGATCGCGTCGGGCAAATTATAATTTCCGTTCTAAATGCTAAATTAACGTGTACCGATCATCGAGAATCGCGGGGAAAAGAGTGTCACGATGGAGGCTGCCGACGGAACGGAGAAGAATGTTGCCGGACTAGGGAAGTTGCAAGTAAGTCGATATAAAACTAGGCGCGACGTGCATGTGCAAAACCCGTAAATACATTTATGGAATATCTGTAGCAGCTGATTACCGACTTCTAGGAAGTTTCTCACAAGATGTCGGGGGGTATTTTGCGTGACAAGCCGCTGGTATGCTCTCGGACGATATGACTTGCTCATTGTTGTGCATGTCTGCAAAATTCCGGCCTACGTTAAATCCTAGAGTGTTGTAACGCCGCCGACGTTAATAATCACGGCCCTCGGCTATCCTTATCAGCGCGGAAGAAAGACTAGGACTATTTGCGAGAGAACTGTGTCAGTGCGTGCACCACTGCCAAGACTAATATTTGGAATACTGATTTTTCTTGTGATTACCAGCCAGAACATTCGTATTCTGACCGGAAAGACTTCCAGCGAAATTGCAGGGGAACTGCCGCCAGAAAATTGGGATGGGAGGTAAAGCGAGCACTGTGGCGCAATCAGCTGGAGGCAACGGGCAATCCTCTGGCGGAGCGAACGAGGATAGGTGGCTGGGCTTCTCGATGCTCCGCTCTCCACCCGAAGGTGTTAGCTTGTTACAACGTCAACAAGGGAACCAATCGCAGGCGTCCAGAGTATCGGGGGACAGTAGGCAACGCGCTCGCTCCTTGAGTTCGGTGCCGGACCTATCGTCCGGGGAACAGAGCAGCCTAGCCTCGTCCGTTGGAGTCGGCATGGGTCAGGCGCTCGGTCTGCCCCAGCTCGACTCGGACGACGCCGACGAAGACAGTGGAAGGGTTTACGCCGCCCACAGCTTGCCTTCTCATATTTGGTCCCTCAACGGTGAGTTTGTTGGTTCGCAGCCAGTACGTTCGCAAGGCGCCAACCTATTTCTAATCCGATACGTGTATCTACGCACAGGCACGCTAATCAACGGCGCCTGTATGCTTTAAAAATAATATTTATATACATAGAATAAAGAGCAACACACGGTTACGTAAAAACGTACGTACGACTCGGTCGCAACGTACATAAATGTATGCTACTAGGAATCGATGCAATAATATAATGAATTTTATCGCTGGTTACGTAACGGTGTGTGCGTACGTGCGTCGCGTGCATGTGTTAGTGCAAATAGGCGGAGAGATTCGTTGTTTTCGATGCTTTCTCTGCCGATAAAAATAAACGGTCTATCAAACGCCTGTCACGCGTTTCGAACGGCTGCGTTTCCGATTTAATAGTCGCGATCGCGCGCGTTCAAATCATTCGAGCGGGGACGCGGTGCTGCGCGACATTCGCTTCGTAAATCGAGTCACCGCGATCGAGGTTCGAGGGAACGTCGGCAAGGTTATGTCGCGACCGCGACGTTTCATGGAAATGACTTAAGCTGGTCGCGGGCGAAACGGCGGGCACTTGTTCGGCGCATGTTGTCGAGGTAGTTGGCCCGGTAACCACATGTAAATCGATTGTGATCTAAACGTAGTTGCGTAAATTTTAAATTGCCGACCGTAGAAAGAGCGTAACTCGAGGGAATGAAGTTCTCATAATTCTCGAGGATCTATTATCTGGGATGGGCGGGTCAAAGTTGCGCCGATTTTTATTATGGGAATTATAATTAGTTCATGTTTGAACGAGTCGGAGGCTGAGGTTGTTCCGGTGACTCAAGTGAGAAGAATCTTTTATGGTACAGTTCTCGCCGGCTCGATCGCTTTCTTACGCCTCGTCAGCTCTGATCTGTACGCCGATGGATAATTTACTTACTTTCACTTCAAGGTCTAAAGTGTCCTGTTTGCTCCAAATTCATTTTACCGGATGATATAGAATGTCACCTGGTCATGTGCCTGACCAAACCACGTCTTAGTTACAATGGTGAGTTTCTGTTTTCCACTGTACCGTTTCTTGTTCGGATATCTTTCGTTCGCAGCAGTTTCTCGAACCTGAGAAAGCGATGCTCTCGAATTCGATTATCGGGAAATTATGAAAATGATAAAGTCGGACGATCCGTCTTGCGTTTCGATTTTATACGCGAGAAAAGTGGAAACGTTATTCTATTAATAGTTGTAGGCATGTTCTGTTAATAGTCGTTAATGTGGTATTTTCTCTGTTGTACTATAGAAGATGTATTATCCGACGAGAAAGGGGAATGTGTTATCTGTCTTGAAGAGTTACAACCTGGCGACGTTATAGCCCGTTTACCTTGCCTTTGTATATATCACAAAAAGTAAGTTTTTACGCAGCGAAATCTGAGAATATCGGGTTTTACGTATATTACGCGTCATACGAGAGATCTATTTTCTCGGCGTATTAACTGGACGATTGTAAGCGAAGATGACGGAGCGTGTGATTAATGGATTTCAGTTGCATTGATAAGTGGTTTCAAGTGAACCGTAGTTGCCCCGAACACCCCGGGGATTGATTTATACCCATCGAATACGAAAGAGCACAATGTAACTTGCTGCTGGCCCAGAAGACTCTCAGCTTAATGGGAACGATATAGGAGGAGACGGGAAAAATTTGAGGGAAGAAAAAGCTAGTCAAGATGGCTGCTAGTCCACAGTGGTGGTTGGTGCGTGCGGTTGGTTCGACTGAATGAGACATACTCAATTTGAATACGAGAAACAGACATTTAATTAAATCCTTGAATATATTAATTGTAAGCAGGGGACTTAAAAAAATCGCCATAAGATTCAACGACACAATGCTATTACCTATATGTATCTGTAATTAATCTATTACCGCTCTATAGCTTATTATCAATTGTACCATATTTATAAATTTTACTTAGTTTTACATCTTGGAGTCGAATTAGAGTTAAGCAAGATGATCTGTATTGTTATCGGTTATTACATCTTTTCGGGAGAGGGGGTAAAGTGAATCTTAGTCGAAAGGGCCTGTACAGTAATCTGGCAAACCTCTATTTTTAGATAAGTCGATTGATTATATTTCAAATGATTTCATTATAAATCTAATGTTTCGTTTTTGTTGTCTGTTGGGGAATGAATACTAGAAAGGATATTTTTGATACTTTCATAAAAGGAAGAGTCGGATATATAAAAGTTTTAAGAAACGGACTTTTACTAGTAAAGATGTTGATGCTGTAACAACAATAAAAGCTTAGATTTAAATTTCTTTATTAGAATTTAAACTTTGTGATAAATTTCTTTTACTTTTTTAGAAAAAAGAAAAAATATCGACGTTCTCCAATCATGGAATGTAATTTACTATTAGTTAAAGTTAGTTATTTTATAATTAATATCTTTTTTATATGATAAGCATTAACGTAACTCGTAGTAGTTTTTGTAACAGAAATAAACATGGTCTGTCAATTTTCCAGTAATATACGCGTTGTATATATCTGGATTAGACTTGTATTACATAAGGTAAAAAGTCTAATAAAGTGAAGATTTCAAACCAAATACAACTACAAAAATGAATCAAGCATTCGATATATTAGATATAACGATATTATGAAGCGAAGATATAGATTCTGTATAAATAAGAGGAAAGGAAGAATGAAATTTACTACTGTTTTTAAAATTATCAATAGCGTGTGGTATTGTTATACTTTTGCTTACAAACGACTTCGTCCGAAGAATTATAATTTACACAGAATAAATGAACAACAGTTTCCTCTTTGAAGATTACATAATACAAATTAATATCATTAAAAAAATCGGAAATATAATTGTTTACGCAACGATTTGTATAAATGTTACGATATGTTCTCGTTGCTTTATATTGCAATTAGTTACGAGGCAAATGGACGAAGTCTCTTGTGAAATTGTACATCGCTTAAGTCGGCTCTTTTATAAACGATCTTATTCATTTCGTATATTTGCTTTTAGAATAAACCGAGGTGACATGTAATCCGCATGTTATGAAATTGTGTAGGGAAACATGTATGTACATATGTTTTAAAACTAAATGAATTTAACATTTTATAAAATGTTTTTTATCTTACAATAAATCCCATCTACATGGGTGTCTCTATGGACACGTGTTTGGAAATACAGAATAATTGCGACGAGAGTCACTTGCATGAAAGGAATTTGTAAGAGATTGTAAAAGTTTGTTATTTCCTATATGAATTCCATGTAGCAGCAGAAATATCTTAGTTGAAAGTGTTAAGTTACAGTATAATTAAGGAAACAACGAAGGATATTTTTAACTGGAAAGATTTTCAAAGGGCTGTGAGACACTTGAAAACCACTGTTGGTTAGTGCTTTGGATTCATCGAAGAGCACTCGCGCACTGTTGGCTCCTTTCGGTGGTTTAAAATCCTCCTAAAATTGTACGGGTCCTTGCCCGATGGCCAATAATGGTTACTATAATGGTTACTTTTATTATATACTTGAAATGATGGCATACATGTGTTTGTGAACATTTATAAATTTTATAAAAAAGATTATAAGCTCACGTACGCTTTAAAATTTTATTTCACGATATACGAAACACTTGGAATCGATGTCGTTTTTTTATTCGAAGGATCTAATAGATTCGCTGCACGTAGAGCTTGTTGATTATTCATTGTACGTATTAATCGCACATCAGATTATTTCAGCGCTGAAGTAATGAAGTCCATGTATGCGCCGACTCTAGTGTAGACGCAAGGTATATGATTGTGTAGAGGTCCGTAAGATACAAAGCCGATTTGGTAAAAAGCTGAGTCCTGGGATAGCATCAAAGGTGATCCGCTAAAACCCTGGAGCAAATGGCAATAGTTAAAGCGAATAAACTAACATCGCTGGTGTCTGTCAAACGACAGTACCTCGACGAATTTGCCGAAGAGAGGATAATGTTTGGAAAGAATGAAAGAAAGAAGGTAATAAAGAAAGTGCGTTTCACGTAGGTCTGCTAATGGACTCATCGATAAATCTTGCCTTAGGTGCGGGGAACAAATTGTTTGAATACCAAGTGAAAGAATCGGAGATCGGGGCATTCGTAACGTATCTACGATGTACTTACCTTACACGACTCCTCTTCAGGATTTATGCTTGCAACACAAAGCACACGATTGTCAACCATAAACCAGTCGTACGACGAATAAGCTTCTTGGCAGGTTTCATCGCTGACTACTCGCACCTGCACTTCCATGAGATCGACAAACGCTTTCCCTTCCGAAAGGTTCGATACAACTGTAAGCACCAACAGGAAACGACACAATGGTCCGATAAGACAGTCAATTCTGGAGGCGTTAGTCCAACGAATGAAAATGATTACGCACGGTCTGTGAAAGATCCCCATCCAGCGGCGTAAAATCCAGAGAGATTTTTACTTCGAAGGGCATTCGTCAATGGTAAACAAATGGGGCGTACGTGATCTGAAAGCGTTTAAAATTATACGGCGGTATAATATGAATATACAGAAGAACCTGTAGGAAGTTAATGAAGTATTAATGCTCGAAGCTACGTCAAGTGGAAACTTTACCCGAAAACGGCACCTCCTTCGCCAACTTAAGAACCGCTATGTCTTTCTTGTAGTCACTCGAATTGTATTCAGGATGCACAATTATTTTTTCGATTTCAACATCAAATGGCTGCACACCGTCGCCGACGCCATCCAGGTTTATAGCACCGATGCGAGCGACAGTTAAGTCGGGGTGAGACGCGCATACAGCAGCAGTCAAAACGTGTCTGGAGGATATCAGGGTGGCTGAGCAACGCCACTTTAATTCCGAGAATGTTTCATCGCTGCTGTTGTATCCTAAGGCGACGGCCCAGGGCCAGGCATCTAAAGCATAACGGATGTTGGCGTAGTATACCACTTCGGTAGAAAGGAAATGCAATGCGAACAAGGTGGAATTTCGTGTACCTCGTTTAGCTAGAACAGCACTATGCACTGCAGCGTGGCTAACATTGCTGTAGCCACATTGTGGTGGTTGCAGCGGTCCATATTGGCCTGAAGCATTTCGGGGTAATTTGCTTTTAGTACTCCCTCGAGAAGCATGGAACGAAGTAGCCGCTACTTATTGTTAATAGCGGAAACGATAAGACAGTCTAAAGTGCAAACCTTCAGCGGACGTTATGTAAACCAGTGGATGCAGCAGACCAATTAATGCCAAACATGTAGATATCATGTTAGGTTTCATCTTATTGTTTAAACAGGAACAGTATGATCGGTTGAGAAGTGCAGGAACGATGCAACACAAGTACAGTACAGTCTCGTTAGAGGCTCGGTCACTGATATATAACACTGGATGCGGCCTCATACAGCGTCTGAAACCACAAAGACGGCAGCCATGTTTGAGAACGACCTACATGCGCCTCCCAAGCGTACGAATGGCGTCCAAAGTACTATGTTGCTTTTCGAAGGCGTCCTCCTTGGTATCCTTTGAAAGGACTCCTTTTCTCATTCTTGTTCAAGAATATTTTCGTCCTCTACGACGCAGAGTTTACGTCTACGAAGTATGTAAGAAAGTAACATCCATTGAATCCTGAAACGTAGTTCTTGAGATACTGTGCAGGCGGCGCATGTAGTTCATTCTCAAACATGGCTGCCCCCTTTGTGGCTTCAGACGCTGTATGAGGCGATGCTACATCCATTGTTATATATCAGTGCGTCACGCACGCAAAGCGTTCCATCTCGCTCTCCCCTTCGGTCAGAAAGAAGCGAGAAACGAACACTCGGAATTAAGACTCTGTTCACGCTAATGGCTCAACGCCGGTCCCGACCAGCGAGCCGCTAACGAGGCAATACTGTATAATCTTATACACTTAACACTTGGCTTGTCTTCTCAAAAATACTCGTGCCCCAAAATCGACGTAGAAACAATCGAAGTTAAATTCACAATTAATTTAGTATATTTCTTCTAAATAAAGCCAAGGAAGGTACACTTCTGTACGCTAACGTCTCGAAATATTTTAAAATGTTTCCCGCGTGCTTTATTCTGATGCGTTCAAACGACTGAGTGCCGCGCATCAGCATCCTGGCATTTAATACCGGATCCATGAACAAGTTTTATTTAATTAGTTGCCTCTGGCATTGATATCGCAGACAGAAGTTCAACGTCATAAGAGAAATTGCAGGAGTTACAATTTTAAATTTATTATACCGTTTAATTTTAACAATTAAGATATGCTCTTCAAAATACTCAGCTTTACGAAAAATTAATTATGAAAAAATGTAAATTTATCAGAGTAATAAAAAATAATCCAACTCTAAAAATTACAAATAGATCTTTAATTAATTTACCTACGCCAATAAATATTAACTCCTGAGGAAGGAGTTATGCAAATGTATGCGTATCTGTGTTGGTCATTTTCTAGGAATTGAATGAGTATGTGAATTCGAAGAAATTAAGGATTGCGTAGGACCCGAGACGTCTCATGCGGTAGTCAACCTGTCTTTATGCGGTAGTCAACCTTCGAAACCTGTTTTACCAGAAATGCAAGGATACAAATATCTTCAAGGATATCCTCCCATAATGCTCCGCAGGATCGAATTGTTTAAAAACAATTTCAATTTGTTTCCTGGAATTGGCTTAATTTTACAACGTTTATATAAATAGTCATTAAGGTCATTTTTAATATATGTATATTATACTTTGGTTTGTTAACGAATTATGAATTTTTTACCCAAGTGTTTTTCTATATGATTATTTGTAGATAGTTTGTTTATAATTAGTTAATTATCAGCAGCTTTTGAATGTAGGATAATTCGATTTTAGTAAGTGTTCGTTTTTTTTTTTTTTTTTTTTTTTTGGAAAATATATTAGAGGAGTTGGTAGATTGGATTAAATTTATTTCTAAATGTTGAAAAAGGACTGTAGTTTTATACGCAACTGTAAAAATGTATAAATTAATTGTGGAAAAATTTAGAATTTACTGAAGAAGCTGAGTATTTGCTCCAATCCTTGTCTCTTAATAATTAATAAATTATAACGAAGATAATTGTAAATAGTACGTAGAAAAGCAGTCGAGGGTCCATATTTTAAGATTCAACTATAAAATTCCTTGAATTATTTCTAAATAATTTATAATTTGTCGAATAAAGTACGTATTTCATAATATCGGTGTAAACTTCATTGCAGCCCCGTCCAAGATTCTATTAATAACTAATTAATTAATTACAGACGAGATAGTTGTGAACATATAGAACGATAGTTAAGGATTTACATTTTGAGATGAAACTCCAAAAGTACACAAATTTCATTCAGAAGTTCGATAATTAATTAATTTTCGGCAACAGTTCATTCACCGAAAAGGGAGGTTATGGGAACTTCGCTAGAATTTTTTTATTCCGTTATTTATGTACAATCCGAGGGCGTGGAGTTGCCTGTAGAAGCTCTACAAATTATTGCGTAATCATTTCTAACAAGAAAATTGTTTGAAAATATCTTTTCAAAATCTAATCAATTGATTACAAATGCCAGCGGCGCGCAGCGGCGAAGGACATGGGGCAGGGTAAAGCCGGGAATCCACCGGGAAGCTCAGCTATGCTATGCGATGCTACGTTTTAAAAAAATTAGCTTCAACTAAGGCTGGGACTATTCGAAAATTTTACAAGTATTCGAATACTACGAATAAACTTCGAATATTTGAGTATTCGAATGTTATTATTCAAATACTGATGTATTCAAATACTATTCGAAGTGGGTCAAAATTAGCTTACAAGATTTCACCCTGACAAATGAACCTAAAGAATTTGATTTATAATTCACACCATACTATTCGAATACATCAGTATTCGAATACTTAAATATTGGAATAGTATTCGAATACTTAAATATTGGAATAGTATTCGAATACTTAAATATTGGAATAGTATTCGAATACTTGGATATTCGAATTATATTCGCCAAATAATTGAGTAACTGAAGTATTCGAATTATATTCGCCAAATAATTGAGCAACTCAAGTATTCGAATATCGAAAAATTCGACAAATAGTCCCAGCCCTAGCTTGAATACATTCTTATGGAACCGTTTCCATCTGAAGCTACGTTAAAACATGGCATCGCATAGCATAGCTTAGCTTCCCGGTGGATTCCCGGCTTAAACGATTTAAAGCTCACGTTGAAATCAGATGTGTTTATTGTATTGCATGATACCTGTGACGTAACAAATACTGGGAAGAAAGTGCTTTCACTTTCACGTAAAATATCCTCTTCCAGGATATTTATGGGAAGGTGTACCACAACCATTAACAAGAGTATATTCGTTACCTAGTGTACGTTATGACTATGTACAATACAGTACAGGAACAAGATTTGCCATGTAGCTTCAACCATACCGAATAAACTTTGGGTCTTTCCAATCTCATGATTTACAGATATCTTTTCCTCCAAGGGTACTATGTTAAAATAAATAATAAGATATAAGTAGAATCGAGCTATTGTCGTTTCTCAGTACGTGTAAGCGAAGGTTGCTTGTTTCGGTATCGCAAGCACATACTGTAATATTTGAATATTATCTGTGGGTTCAAAAATCGATCGTATCAAAAACTTATGATGAAGCAACTTGTGGGGTAGAGTACATGGGGTATTTCCATTATGTGCCAGCAAAACAAGCAAGTGTGTGCAGACTTCGAGAAATTTAACTGACGTGAGAGCAGCCCTTTTATTCTCACTTAAGATGCACGTAATGCCATTTATCAACTGAAATCAAACAGCACAAAATTCTTATAATCATTATTTAATACCGAAATAAACAATAACGGAGGAACAATGGGAGTAACTTTGCACGGTTAACATCTTCGTGAAACTTATAACTTTTCGGACAGTTGCGGAATGAATTGAAATTTGTTAACTGAAAGGAAATCGGAAGAATTATATCAACTTGCCCGAGGACTAAATGTAAAAGCAGGTGTCTATTTAAATACGTTTGTATTTAATTTTCGTCTCTGATATTTTAACTTACCAATTGGATCCGCTGCCTCAGGCTCCAGTGGCTCCGGAGCCTTCTCTAGTACCTCTTCGGCAGACTCTGTGCTAATTTTGAAGGGACTACCCGTGATAGATACATTAGAGCTGCAAGTGAATTTACTTTTAAAACATCTATAGAATCTCCTTTGAATGAAACGAATTTACGAACCATGCAATTCCACCAGCGGGTGCCTCTCGTTTGATAAGATTCTCCCAGTGCTGATGCACTTCATCTACGATATGTAACGCGAACTCTCTCGATTTTGCTTCCCCATTAAATGCAAATTGATTTTCTGGCTTGCCATCCGGGATCTTGTAAATTTTGAACCACTCGACGGTAGCTTTCATCAATCCTGGATAATGCTTCTCGATATCAGTTACATCTGCAATGTTAAAGGTAATCGTATGAATCATTCATTAAGCAGATTACAGCTGTGATTAGCAGGGCTTTATCGGATCGAGGAAATTGAATGAACGAGGCGGAAATTCTCGCCCATACACGGTTCGTTAGCAGAACTATTCTTCGTAGTTAAGCACTTCCCACAAAAGATTATGCGATAGATTGTCATCTCCTGATCTAGTAAAATCGTTCTCCATAAATAATCCTAAAACTTCATCGGACATACAATTTAAAAATCAGACACGAATATATTCACAGAATCCCTACCATTCATTTGATCTGCCAAAGGATCGTTAACATCAATGACGATGATCTTCCAGTCGGTTTCACCTGAAACCAGCAAGATCAAATTTAAATAAAATATTCGCAACATGAGAAAGTATCCACGCAGAATATTACATACCTTCGTCGATAAGCGCAACGGCGCCGAGAACTTTCACTTTCAAAATTTCACCCCTCTTCGCAATCTATTAAATGAACTTCTCATTAAGTACAAGTTAAAAGTTCTCGATCGACCAATTTCGAAGTAAAAATCTCTTACTCTGTATCCTATTTCAAGAACATCAATGGGGTCGTTGTCCCCTTTGCAGCCCGTTGCTTCGTCCAACACATCTGGATTTTCCCATGTCTGTTAATGAGAAACGTTAGTTATTAACGATAAACGAGTGACTGATTTAGATTACGGAATTTGTAAATTTGTTACGGAGTATGTAGAAGGGAAGTAAGTGGGAGTCAGAGATTTTGTAAGAGATCAGGCTATAGAGATGACACAGAGGCAGCCTTGAACTACAACCAAGGCTTTACATAAGCCGTGATAAGGCATTGTTCCCACACTTCGATAGAACGTCCAGATACAACCATGCTTATACGTATCGGTATCATACAGTTACTCATGTTCTCCGATCAGTTGTACCAATAAAACTGATGATATCATTCTTCCTGGATCTTGTCTTATCTCCAGAATCTATTAATGTACTGGTAATTGTCTTGCCGAGGAATCGCGATCAATTGTACCTGTGGCAGTGCGCCATAATTCCAGATGTATCCATGGTGTGGGAAACAGTTTGCGACGTATCTCAGCTTGCCCTTCTTAACATCCTGCTTGATG
Source organism: Andrena hattorfiana (assembly GCA_944738655.2). Lineage (NCBI taxonomy): Eukaryota > Metazoa > Arthropoda > Insecta > Hymenoptera > Andrenidae > Andrena > Andrena hattorfiana. Next base: position 3,818,230 of record OX122894.2, read on the forward strand.
GGATTCAGCGTTTCTTTAAGATTGATCTCCATCTTCGCGTTCGTCCATCTCGGAATCTCGACGATCATGTTCATCGTTTTATTGGCTTCATCGGCGTACAGTGGAATATCATGCATGGGCGAAATTGGGCTGATATCATTTCCTACGATATACATAATTCATGACACACAGGAAAAGGATGTATGCTTCTATAAAATGATACCGAGTACATTCGAGTCTTTGGAAGGTCAACATATTTATTAACATAGTCTTTAATGTTAACCGATCATTATAAAATTCATATATACAGTCATATATCAGTTTACAAAATAAGACTCGGGTAATTCAAGTAAGCATAAACGTAGAGGACGCCGCTAGAAGTGGAAGTCAAAAGTAAACATATGTGAAGGGTCAGAGATCATTTTTTTTGTTCCACCTGAGGTATTCGAATACTTTCACTGCAAGCAAATGTCATGCTGACATTACAGAAACCTTCTTGCATGTAAGATAAGGAATCCTGAATAATCGAAATATTACGCGACCCGCGGGAATTTTAATGGCTTTATACAATAGACTGTGAAAGATGCTAGGAAAAATAATATGTGCCGAGAACAGAGGCAAATGGGGAAATTATTGTGTAAAGAACAAAAATAGTCTAATTCCGATTCTGATTACGTGAACATCGTAAAGGTGGTGGGGTCGCGTTTAGAGAAACGAAAGGCTGCATTGTTGTACGCCTGGGAAGTGTAAATGATCGTAGTGTAAGACCGACATACTTGTCGACAGTCGGGGAAGCTGGTGATCAAAGGTTAAGGTTATGTGGTTGAATACTTACTGAAATAGAGCCTGTAATCGGTGGTGTTCAATGCGCCCCTCTCGATCGTTGTGTACGACATGTTTCTAACGAATTCTTTCAACACAGGTCTCCGTCGCGATCTAACAAGATTGCCGGTCACTGCCACTCTAAGCGGAGTAGTCAATTTATTTAAACCTTGGCAACGTAACACGTGCAACGTTATCAACGACATTCTGACATCTGACGTCTTCTATGCATACTAAAGTTCGCGTAGAAGGAACGGGGCTTCGATAACTAGTTCTCGGCGGTGATAACGTTCGCCTGTCTAGTCCAAGGTAACGAACACTCGCCTGCGGTAACGGCGCAATCTCACGTGACGAGTGTGGAAGGAGCATCTCCGCTCGTGAATCGAAGAGATCCTTATTGATATTGTTCGGGTTGACACAGCATCACTGATTTCAAGCCGAGATCACGATGTTAACGTATTGACTGACGATCACAAATGATAAATATTGTCACAAGAAGGTGTAGAAGAGGCTTTATATTCGATGTAAATTTTTGTCACTTGGATCGGGCGTTCCCGAACCTCCTTATCAGTTCGATGTAAAATTATGAATTCAGAGTGGAATTTGATCGGAATATCTACCGTATTTAGTTTCAATTCGAACCGCTAGGAGGATTACGATCGAATTTCGCCCTGAATCGATAACGTTGCATGCGATAATTTTTTTTTAGTTTTTTTGTGAAAATGGTCACATTCGTCTGGATTAGTCAGGCATAATGAGCTGAGGCACATTTCGTGATTTCGATGATTAGGCGACAGACAAACACACAACATATAGAAGTTTTCTGCTTTATATATTAAAATACTACATTGCGTCGGTAATGTAGGGAATGATCAAAATTATAAAAAAATTTCAAGCCACTCAAAATCCTTCTCGCAAACATTATTTCTATGCGAAATGAAACTGTTTTCCAAATTTCAGCCAATTCGGAGCATGGGGGTTTTCAAAAGTACAGTTTGTTTTTTAAATAAAACCATACGACCTTTTTTTACATAAATTGATTGTTCGCATTATTCTGCGTATAAAAGGTATAGGATACAGTGGTTGAAAACTATAACAATACTGTACGAGATATTTTGGAAAATATGTCAAGAAATTAGTTGTACTTTTTCCCGTAAGAGGGCGTCACTTTTGGTCACTTCCGATAGATGGCGCGTACAATCAAATTTGAATGGTGAGCGCCATTCGTTAATACTCCTTTCAATCAACGAATTGTGGATTTTCTAGAAACAATTTATGTACTTCTGCGGTTGGATATTAAAATATAGACCCACAGCTATCTCCCTACATAACAACGGTGGTTATTTTATTTATAAATAATTACGTCTCAAAGAGTAGTTAATAACTGTTTAATCACGATGAAAATAGTAAGAAATATTATACAGAATCTAACTAAAGATTCATATTTCAAGATCCACTTCTAAAAGGGCATTAATTATTTTTCAAAAATCCATAACTCTTTGAATAAAACAATTATTTACCAACGACCGCACCGCGCATATTTTAATCATACCTAATAACAACAAAATATATTTCAACATCCAATTACTAAATCGTAAAACTAATTCCTTGTAAAACTAACTCTATTCACCCCAAGCGATCAGTTTCATGCACAGCAAAAATCCAACATCACCCAAATTTCCTTACACAACCCCCTAAAGCCCCGATAAATCTTCCAAAAATATCCATAAACCAACCCTACCGACACATAACTATCCTCCCCTCCTTCCTCAACAATAAAACCCTAATATCCACGAACCTCCGCATATTTACGCCAAGTTAGCAAACAATCTATTCCAAAGCTCTCATTCCATTCACAACCGTAACCTAGCGCCGCCGAGTGAGATCCCCTCGACGCTCAACCGCACCAGCAGCACCAATCCTCATTTTAATCCACCAGACCACCAGCTCCCCAACAAACACACCAAGCACCAGCAAATATCCGTACAGCAAAGCTGTCACCATTCTACGCTGAGCGCTGGGAGTATCCGCAACCCCCTGCTCGCCAGCTCGATACCTAGCACCCTTAGTGTTCCACGAGTTGGCATGGCCCCTGAACCCGTACTGGTTGATCCTCAGCAGTAAGTCGTCAACGGGATCCTTGTACGGCCACTTGGGAGGCACCATGTGCACCACGGACACGCTGCCCAGGCAGAGGTTGGTCCTCTTGTTCCTAGAATACTTGTACAGCTGTTGCTGAAACACCTCCACCGCCTGCATGGAGAAGTAGCCGACGTTCCCGTCGTTCTCCCTCGGGTACTGTTCCAGTTGGAACATCGGCATCAAGTCAGCGGGAACGATGCTATTATTCTCGTCCTCGAAGAAGTTGTACAAGGACCTGCTCACCCTGATCGTCAGATTCAGCCCATAAAGATCCTCGAACTCGTTGATCCTCACCTCCCTCTGACCCACGGCGGTCTCGCTGAACATCTCCGTGTACAGCATAGACGTGTACCTGGTCGCCACCTGGACCAGGCACAGATAGAGGACCTTCTCAGCCCCGGTGGGCAGCCTCAAGCTGTCCAAACACATGCCCAGGATCACGGCGATCACGTTGAACGGCCGCCCGAACGTGGCGGCGTCGATCAGCCTGGAGAAGCCCAGGACGATGCCCACTATCAGCACGCCCACGAGGAACGCCACGGTCAGGCCCCAGGACATGGTACCGGACGCTCTCCTCACCATCGCTGGCGCGAACAGGCAGAACCTGTCCATGTATATCGGCGCGGTGTGGTCCCTGCCAGTGCTGTAGAACCTGTTGTGGAACAGGTAGAAGAGATTGTACGTCATGTCGCAGCGGGCCTTCACCCCTTTCGAGTACACTATCGCGAACGAGGCGTTCAGCTTCTCCTTCAGCACGAGCAGCTGCGTCTCCAGCAGCTGGCCTTGCGCCTCGCTAGTGGTGTTGTACCGGCACAGCTTCAGCTCCAGGCTGTCTAGCCGCTGGTCCACGTACCAGTTGGAAACGTCTCCGTTGTAGGTGGATCGGGTGTAATTCGAAGGGACGAGGGGGTTGTAACGGTGGACGATCAGCGGTGGCAGTGGCGCGTTGCTCGCTGAGGTCGATGGGACCTGTACGCCGACCACGCGACGGAAGCCTACATGCCACAGCTTCTCCAGGCACAGCTTTATGCTCGACTTGTTGTTGTCCAGGGCCAGTATCAGCAGGATTCTTGGCACGTGCTTCGTGTGGGTCACGTGAACCACGCTCTGCACTATCTTCGTGGCTTCCTTCGCGGTTGGTGCCACGCGGGCGCCGTATATAAAGAGGACGAGGCTCCTCGAAGTGGTCGCCACGTGGCCGTTGACTTTCAGGCTGGACAGGTTGGCCGTTTGGAAGCAGCAGGTTGGGTAGAGAGGCGATACGGTTTGGGAGACTGTGTCGGCGAGTTGGGACACTCTGCTGTCAGAACGGTTGTCGTGGGAGATGATGGTCACGTCGTGGGTGGACCAGGTTTCGGCGACTGTCGCGATTATTTGCTTCAAGGTGGAGTCTAGCTGCGGGTCGTTTCGGTGGAGCTCGTTTTGGAGGATGGAGGCCAGGGTGACGGTGGCGAGGTGGGCGGTGAGAAGAAGCCTCAGTTCCATGGTGGATTCGGTGGGCAAGGGATGTTACTTCGAAGTGAAACCGTTCGGTGGGTGATGCTTCCTTTTTATGTTCTGGATTTGCATGGATGCATTAGGAATTCGTGTTCTCGTGCAGCCGCAACGTGTCGTTTCGCACGGAAGCGTTTCGTCCGTGGAGATTGTGATTCTAGATTGCCTTCGAAACACCGGTGGGGTTTAAAAATTCAGCTGAAAAGCGCGGCGTGTAACTAGCGGCATGATTTACGAATGAGGAACGTGGGTCTTCTGGTTTATCGATAGACAACTCTCGTTTCGATGTATTATAGATTTGATGGAACACGGAATATCCTCGTGGTAGCTGGTGGAGAAAAATAAATATCATGGAAGAACGGATTAGGGGTGGATTTGTATATTGGCTAGGTAGACGCAGCCTGGGGTGGCAAACTTTGGGCGAAAGAAATTGAAGGAGGTTTAAACACAGAGGTTTGAGACAACTTTAGAAATAATTCACTTCTTTTTCGTCTAGGAAATTAGTCAATAGTCATATTGAATTGCTTTTAAAATTGTGCCGAATTTCCAAATTCGCCATTGATGCAAGTGAACGTAATAATGTATATTATTCTTGTTTATTTATCGACCGCTTAAGGGAGGATTCTCGTCTAACAGGCCCAAAAGTGACTGATATTCAAGAATTTTTTTTAAAAAACTGTTGATAAAAAACTCAAATTAAAATTTCTATTATTTAACTTTAAGAAAATTTTCTTCTTTTCGTAATCAGATGACTGTGACAGGTGCTACACCTGACGCCAACATCGTCGAAGAGGTTAACACGATTCCACAATAATTAATAAATAATAAAAAGCATCGACACAAAAAGAAATTTCTACAAGTTTAAAGATGCCTCCTTATATCCCAAAAGACTTCAATGCAATATCAACATTAGTTTTTTAAAAAAAAAATCGTAAATCTCGGGCGCTGTTACACGAGAAGCCTCCCTTAATTAACCCTTCAGTTCGCAATATTATGCAGACAGTAAAATAAAGAATAAAATTCGCCCCGAAAATAAGAAAGTATAAACGACCCTTATACTTTGATAACACAATATTCCCAATATTTCTCGATTAAAACAATCCCCTATCGATCCTATCATCCCTCTCTCTCCCTACTCACGAGCTTCCCTATTGCAACAACATTCCACAAGCATTCCAATCGCCTTAAAATTCGCCGATACTCGAGACTGCGAGTCTGAGTCGATAAATTGCCCGAGGATTGAACTTAGAGGATCTCGAATGGCTACTTCAGAGCGTCGAGCGGGTTCATCCGGTTAAATCCATCGAAGTTCATTCCATTTGGTGCTCGCTCCTTGAGGAAACGTTATCAAACACGAGGACGGCGTGACCTCTTACGCAAGTCGAACGAATAATCGCGCGTTACGCCTGGTGCGCGTCGTGTAGCCAACGGAGCCTTGCAAAACAATGTGCAATTTACGTATCGATCCACGATTTCGCTCGGCCGTGACCGCGAAGATACGCAGCAGGCGCCAGACCGCGCTTTCCAGCGATAAACAGCGATCTTCGATTGGTATTTCCAAACCTGAGGTCGACGAACTCTTAATTCTAATAGATCGACAGGCGGAGAAAAGAAAGCAGAGTTGCGAGGATAAACCGAAGAGGATAAACACGGAATCGATCCTTATCCTTCGCCGTTAGAATAATTCCACGAACTCGACCATTCTCTCCGCCCTTATCTACTCTGGATGCTTCAACAATTATTACTTAATTACGGCGTGGAATGCGATCTGTGTATTTTGCATAGCTACAGCTGGTTATCGACAGTTCAAAGGGGAAGACGTTTGGAATTCTTACGTATCTTTCGCGCCGTTCTATCTTCGACTGGGAGATCCGCTCGTTACGCCCTCGATTTCGGGTGGATTTTATAAGAACGCTCGTAGATTATCGAGCCGCGGCTGGTTTCTTCGCCCGGTACAGTTGATTGACAGAGGATCGATCATGTTAATCAAGGGATCAGCCGTTTCTAATTCGACACCCGCTGAAATTTCCAAGTCCCTATCCATGAGCGAAAGGAGCCTGTGTCAGTGTACACAATGGACTGGCTATAGGTGTATCGGCAATAGATTATCACCGCCGCGATAGTGGCTATCACGTGCGTATCACTATCGTCCACGTGCGGCACGTGTCGCCCAACATGTTTTCCTTCGTGTCCCATTGTCGCAGCGCGACTCGATGTTTGCTCTGGTCGCTGATCTGCACGAATCTGACCAAGGCACGTCGATATTTGTCGCGGGCAAACGGAGACGTCCGCCGCGAACCTTTCCCTCTGCATCCGATCAGGGCAATCGATATCGTCCTCGCGAAACGACGGAGGTACCCTCGATGGAAGTCGAACGTCCCTCTGGAGTCCAGCCTTCGAATCACGATCATCTCCGTTGACCTCTGCCAGTCTTATTCATTGCTTTTAATTTCCATTGAAGATCGAGTCCTCACAGGGAAGCTCCTCGAAGGAACCAACGACCCCGCTCAAAGATTCGCGAAGTATCTTCGAAGTAGTTTCAATAAGTCTCGTAAAGAATTTCAGCCTCGGCTAGCTGCACGTCTCCCATAGATAAGCCGGTCGAATAACGAACGATAAAACGCGTGTAATGGAAAATTTCCGAGGGTCGTCGGCGCGAGATGCACCTCGTTGACATGCAACCGTGGGACTCGCTAATGAAAATCGTCGGAGGATAGAACGCGGCGCGCATTCTCATTGCCCCGAGTTTTTCCATCGCCCGGACAATTGCGCCGCGCGGTGCTCTTCGCTCGACTCTTATACTCGAGCTCTGCGCGAAAGCCAGGCGAAATTCCGCGGCTGGACGCGCGATCGATCGTTGAGATCGCCTATGGTAATTCGCCGCGATAATCTATCAATAACGATAACGAGAAAGGAGGCCGAGAAACTTTCCACTAGAAACACCACACGTTTTGCATTCGCGATTCCTTAGCTCTGAGATCGGCAATCGACGGAGAATTAGGGTAAATCGGGGAGACGCGGTCGGGCCGGAGAATTGGTCAAATCGCTATATTTCTATATTTTTATTTTATCAAAACGCGTTAAAGTGCAGACCAATTACTTCTCTAGAAGCCAAACAATTGAATAAATAGCGTCACTTCGGTTCCTTCTGTATTTTTCTAGATTTACAGGCTATAAAAAGTAAACTGAGGTTATATTTAGCCTATTTTATCAAACAACGGTGTACAAAATCGTATTTAAAATATACTTCTAAGTTTATTTTCGTTTAATGTTTGGGAATCATAACATAGTAGAGATACAGTAATTCGTCGTTATTGTCCTGTTTTTACCATGCGTAATAGTCCCGCTCACTATCCCCACCATTTCTTGGAATCCTTCGGTCGAGAGTGAGAGAACGAAAGAGACGACGGCAACTTTGTGTCAACTGTTTCGTTCCCTCTCGCTCGGCTCTTCGGTTTTCTCACTCGCGGCATCGGCCGCACGAAATAGTCTTAGAGCATATACTTCTCTAAGGGAATAGCGTCCGCATCGCGTTATTGTCCCGCCGCCAGCCCCGTTCGTCGGGACTATAACGACGACTTACTGTATTGAGGGACAATGCAGACAAAGTATTTAGCGATATTAACTCTTCCTCTCAAAACTAACGAGAAGACCATCTCTCGCTGCAGAAAGGAGAGATGGTCGAGTTATGATTTTTTTATTATTTTTATTTTTTATCATTATTTTATTATTATTATTGTTTATTTATTTTATTGATTCACTTTTGTATTCATTTGCCTTGCTAATCGCCGGTAGGTAGCTCACTTTATTTTTTATGTGTTCTTTACTTGTTTAGCGTAAACAAATTAAATATCAATGGATCTGTAGTTGTATTCACTCGTAAATAATTTTGCTTTCTTCTTTGTTATTTTTCCATGAATAATTACGTGAGTGGTATTTGCCAACGACGAAAACCATTTCTCCCGGCACCTCTGGAGAGGTGGTCAGATGTCATGACTTCAGTTTTCAACCCAGTTTACAGTAAACATTGTCTTAAAGCAAATATCGACCAGTTTTTCTGAATCGGCATAAAATTCTGAACATATCAGGTTTGTTCTCATAAAATAAGTAATATCCGTATTAGTTTTAATAGCCATTTTATATTAGGTCGACCGCGTCTCCCGGATTTACCCTATGTACATCCTTCGGAAGCGATGGCATTGATGTTCTGTAGGCCACAGTCTGCTTAAGGATTGGTTATACCGTAGTTAGAGTGTTAATCATAAACGGCGCCGTTAATTGGGGGATAATGATCGAGGAGCGGATAGAGCGGAAGAAGAGGTCTGCATCACTGGCGGATAGCCACGCGCGAGAAAAACGCGCGGTCAAGTAGCTCTAGCCTGGTGTGTCAGTCACGGTGCCAATGTCAGGCGATTATTATACACGAGGTCGCCCTGCTTTGCATGTAACTATCAATAGCCGTGCGAGTTTCAGTGACTCCCGCGGCGACAGTGTTCTTTCGAGTTGGCCACGAGCTGATCAATCGTGCACGGACGTCAATCGGGAAGACGCGCGGCCTCCATCGATAACTGACGATTTCTCGTCGATCTACCGTTGAACCCGAAAGGTATTCCACTGCAGGCGCTGTAAATATTGGCAGGCGAGCGGGATCGAGGGTATCGGAGGAGCATTAGGGTTGCTTCCCCTCCCTCGAAGCCCAAGAATTCATTCGTGGAACGTGTTTTTCATAATCCCAGCGAGATATCTGATGGCAGATACGGTTATAGTGGTAAATATCGTCGGATTGTTGCTAATACCAGTAGAGGAGTGTGCTCGTTCGGCTCCTAGCGATTGTGCGGGACGATAACAGAGGGGAAAGTGGAGAGGACGAAGCGGGAGGAGCGTGCAGAGGCAGAACTTTAATTCCTCTCGAACACCGAGGAAAGCTACAGATCGAGAGGCGGTAGAACGATAAAGAAATCGAAGACTATTTGTCGGTTCATTGAACTCGCCAACTCTTCGTTCCTTCGGCAGACAGCTATCGAAAACCTGTATCTCGAAACTTGCGATTCTCGATATACAATCTCTCAGCGCTTAATCAGGAATTTTTCGAGCGAGCCTACGAGGCTTTGTTTCTTCCAGAAGCGTGTAGAACCGAGAGCATTATCATCGTCGTTCATAAACGCGGTCATAAACATGCCACGGGTCTGGAGGCGTCGTCACTCCGTAAATTTCGTCGGATAAGAGCGAGATTAAATTGCGTACTTGCGGGGAAATCAATCACGCTCCCGGCGACGTATTCCTGAATGATAGCCGCGCGGCGAAAAACGGCACGGCCGCGGCTTTATCACGCGAGAGCGTAATTGTCCACGCTAATTGGCCGTCGCAATCGCGATGCACGTAGGATAGGCAAACACACATCGATCGATAATACAGTCGAAAATAAAATTGAATAACCGAAATCCCATCTTCAAAGTTTTCAGAAACTCCTCGTCCCTCCCTTGTACCGATCTTCCGTGCCTGTTTTGTCGATCTGCAGCGGGTTCTAGGCCACGCGTTATCGTTATCGCGCGATTTCGGAAAGATTCGCCGTGCCAGAAGAGTTGATAGTTGCCTTGATAGTTGCTCGGAGGAAGATTATGGAGTAGTGTAAAAATACTCAACGCCCCAAGGAGAGACAGAGATTAGGTACAATGATATGGATCAGTGTCGTTGCCGGACGATAAAGCTGAACCCGATGAGCGGTGTTGAAGTCGCCCGACGACGAAACCCGATCTGCAATTTTATGCAACACGATAGTCGCGACACGTGCTTGGCGTAACACGATAAGGACACGATAATGGCAATGCTCGATCCCGAGAAACGGAAGTCGCTGTCGGTGAAATTGATTCTAGTCAGTACGAAGTAGATCCTTCTTCAGTAGAGCCACCTTCTCCGCGGTTTAGAATTTTAGAATTCCGCCGCGCTCGAAACGTATCCCAGGTGCGCGAGGACTCTGCTCATCATAATTCAGCCTTGTCGGTGCATCTACGTTCTTATTCTACTGCGCCTCTATGCCCGCGGCGGTCGGGACTGTTCTACTTCGGCCCGACCGCTCGTCGCGGCGTTTCACAGCCTGCAGTCGTTCCCTACTCGATAACTATAATTAAGAGTCGCGACTGTGCTACAGTTTTATCGGCACCGCGCGCGATTCTCATAGCGAACGTCTATCTGAGGCAACGCCTACGATGTTAACTGCGCTTCCACGTTCCACGGTCGTCAGATACATTCTATTTCAGTGTTTCCACTCGTTATATTGCTTGGAGGCGCTTGCACAATTTTTCTATACTTCTGTTTTGAGTCTAATTTAATTTTATTCGAGGGCCTGGGAGATTGATCTATCGAAATCCCTTGTGAAACTTCTTCGTTTTATTCGCACGGTTCTTCCAAGCTCTGGTCTATCTGGAGAACGATCGCGCTTGTACTGCGTCTCTTTTTATTATCTACTTTAGTAAAACAACTTATGTAACTCTTCCTCCTCTCAATGACTCTGCACCGCGTCTCGCGGGCGGAGGGAGATAGGGGAGGGCAGAAGTGCATTAGTGACACGGTGATCCATCAGATTCTTGCGCACGTCCGTTGCGTTGGTGTGAAGTGGCGCGTGATGATAGAGCAAACGGGGCGACAGCGAGGAACGCGGTCAGAAAAATGAATTTTTTAGAGACGGCGCAAGCGTCACGCTGCACCCGAGGCTCCCGGATATTTGACTGGAATTTGCTAAATAGTTGACACTCGGCACTCGCATTTTATTCTTCCTTCTTTGTCGATGATAATTTTCAGAACGGGGCTGTCGAAATGTCTCGCTATCGGCTATGAAAGCCTCTGGGCAGAAAAAGAGCGGCAGATAATGAGAGTGAAAAATCACGGTCGATCGGGTTGCCGAGTTTCTGCTTGTGTAAGTGTCGATTGCGGACTCGATGACGGAATGGCGAGGGCGGGGTGGGAGTCGAATCGTTCTAATATCAGTTTAGGGCAAAGAGGACAATGCGCGCGCAGCCCCCCGCCTTTTCTTCCCCACAATCGGCAAGCTCTATATATGACGTCACCGGAGTAGGTCGCGGCACTCAGCTGACGGCTGCATTCAGAAGTCGAGGAACCGTGACTTACGATTACCACGAGTTCAGGTACGATCCCGCTGACTCTCCTCTTCCGTCAGGCATCTCGGCGTGCGCGCGCGTCCACGCGCTCCTTCGGTGTTTCGCGGTGGCGAAACACTCTCGCGGCCACCTTTGCACTTTTCTTCGTTTCATAGTTCGCTAATAATTCTATTAATTTACCGATTTACCGTTTATTACGCATTTCACGATATCTATGTATTTTTTAATTTAATTTTGATTTTAATCTTGTGTATAATGTTTCAATGATTCGGTTGAAGAGGGATTTATTGCGTGGGAAGTAGTATTTTTTTTTAGGAAGTTTGTGGAATGGAATCCTATTTAAGATTAAGTTTCTGTTTTGGAGTTGTTTAAGAGGAATATAGTGATAGGGAGACGGTGATATTTGACGTTTTAGATTCGGTAGAGTTCGACTAATTTTCTCGCAATTAACGTTCCACAAAATTGGCGATTGGGTTTCTCTGGGATGTGTGTTTTTAGATTGAACATTGTACAGGTTTGTTATCTTGTAAATAAGTAAGTATTTATCGTGACACCTGCGCTCAAGATTTTTGCTACTTGTTTTCATGGATGTTTACGTTTATTTCTGCTTTCCATCGGGCGAAATCAGCATTATCTGTACATACACGTTATCGCGAACTTAAGTCATATTTAAAACACTGTCAAAGGACATTTATTGCTGTATTTCGTTTGCCGCTCTTTTCTTGATCCCTTTTACGCTTCCGAGCTACTGTAGACAAGAAAGTTACATAGAATCAGGCTCGATTAAATATTTACAAGTATGTGATAAACCGCGAAGCGATTTGTTTTCTTCTAAAACACGATTTATCTGGTTGTATGGGGGACTATGGACGAAAGAGCGTATGAAAGTACTACATACTACTACTTCCACGTAGTAATCACGTGCACTTATCAGCCGCTGGAAAATTACTTATCCCATAAGGAGCGCGCGATATCCGCCTTTCCACGGAAAGATTATCGTTCACAGTTTATTCGCTGCTGTTAGATTTCCCTACACTCGCGCGAATCGCTCGGAGTTGCGTGGTTTGTCGAATCGAGGCCAACTGGAGTTTAACCCGCGGGATACTTTACCAATTGGTGCAATTCATTTTTGCATTTCCGTAGGCGCGATCCCCCACCACCATGGCGGAGTCTTTGGAGCAGATGTCGAAGTCAGAGACGATCAGGCTTCGAGAGCGTCATATCGGGTAAATATTGGATCAATCCCATCCACTGTTTGTCCCCATTCACTATTATCACGCAGAACAATATTGGCTTGAAGTGACGCAAACGCGGATGCGAGTGGATAACAGATATGGTGTTAATCTCTTTGTAGGCAAGCATGCAAATTGTTCTACAAGTCGAATCCGTTGAAGATCGTGAGAGCTGAAGGACAGTACATGTACGACGAGAGAGGGAATCGCTACTTGGATTGCATCAATAATGTCGCCCACGGTATGCAGAAATGTTGATCGAGGGAGATTAAGATTTCTTTGCGGTTTAACTTTGATCTGCTAGTCAACGGTATCGGTGTGTTCATTTTGCGCGATTCTCACAGAGATGGGCAAAAAATGATTTGAAATAAAAATTTGTGTACGAAATTTTTATTTCAAATAATTTTTTGCCCATCTTTGTATACGAAATTTTTATTTCAAATAATTTTTTGCCCATCTTTGTATACGAAATTTTTATTTCAAATAATTTTTTGCCCGTCTTTGTATACGAAATTTTTATTTCAAATATTTTTTTGCCCATCTTTGTATACACAATTTTTATTTCAAATAATTTTTTGCCCATCTTTGTATACGAAATTTTTATTTCAAATAATTTTTTGCCCATCTTTGTATACGAAATTTTTATTTCAAATAATTTTTTGCCCATCTTTGTATACGAAATTTTTATTTCAAATAATTTTTTGCCCGTCTTTGTATACGAAATTTTTATTTTAAATATTTTTTTGCCCATCTTTGTATACACAATTTTTATTTCAAATAATTTTTTGCCCATCTTTGTATACGAAATTTTTATTTCAAATAATTTTTTGCCCATCTTTGTATACGAAATTTTTATTTCAAATAATTTTTTGCCCATCTTTGTATACGAAAATTTTATTTCAAATAATTTTTTGCCCATCTTTGTATACGAAATTTTTATTTCAAATAATTTTTTGCCCATCTTTGTATACGAAATTTTTATTTCAAATAATTTTTTGCCCATCTTTGGATTCTCATTACCGATACCTACTTCTGAATTGCCAAATTCCCAAGTCCCAATTCCTAATTTCTCAATTCCCAATTTGCCAATTGCTAATAACCAATTCCCAATTCCCTATTCCTAATTACCAATTTCTGCTCCCCATTTCCCACTTCTCAGCATCGAAGTCCAGATATCAAGTTCTCAATTCTAAATTACCCAGCCCCGAATTTCCTACGAATTCTCAATTAACGAAACTGATAAGCTACCATCACTTACAGTGGGCCACTGTCATCCGGCGGTGGTGCGCGCCGGCCAGGAACAAATGGCCCTGCTCTCGACCAACAACCGTTTCCTCCACGACGATCTGGTAATCTGCGCGCGTCGCCTGACCTCGCTCCTTCCGGAACCACTTTCCGTCTGTTTCCTGGTGAACTCCGGCAGCGAGGCGAACGATCTGGCCCTCCGTCTCGCGCAGACTCACACCCACAACAAGGACGTCATCACCCTCGATCAGTAAGTCATCGTACAGGGGGAGTATTAATACGATTCAGACGATGAAAACCGGAAGAGAAAGTCCACGGGAAAAGGCAGAAACGATTTTGCTCCTCGATCGTTCCGCGCGCATCACACTAGACACTAATCGACAAACACATTCATAAAAGATAGCTGGACTCCGCAGAAGGGCAAGGGAACAAAATCCTCGCTGCCTTGAACACGGCCGACTTAGAGCTGCGATCCTCGGCAGGGCCTCGCCGCTTCTCGCTTTCCTGGCTAAATGTTCCACGCGCCCGCCTAGCTTTCATCGTGAGACACGGAGAGTCGAATTGAAATTCCCTCCTCGATATCTGACACGGGAGCGAGGCGAATCCGCGCGACTCACGAGGGAACCGATTCGCCCGTCTCCCCCGTCACGCCCGCCTCCCAACATTCCCCGACAATCCTGCCCGATCTCCAGCCGAGTGTTCTGCCTGTAGCCAATGCAAAGTAACGCAGCAGCGAACACGACGTTTCAGGCTACGTTTCAGCTTCACCAGACTACCATGACAGCCGAACTAATCGCGTGGGTGTCTTTTTTGACTGTTTACAGCGGTCGATTCGACGTTATGACGAGCTGGATGGGGGACCGAGGAAGGACAAGGGGCTCCGCCGTGCCACCACGAATTTCCAGCATAAAGTCGCCAACATAAAGCTATTGTCGTTTTAGGTGACACGAACGTGCCACGCACGCGACATGGCAAGAAGCGATGGACAGTGAACAAAGCAGTTTTATGTTCTGCCAGAAAGGAGTACCCCTCGTTCGTGGCGAACCGCAGCGGGTCCCCCCTGGCAGACCCTCTGGGACGAGATGAATGTTGGCGATTGAAGAGGAGCGAATCGAGGGGTGTGTTGTGCGCGGGGGGGGCGAAGGGGGCCTCGTCAAGCTCGAAATTGTAATTCCATTGTTCCGATGAGTGAGATTACGTTGTTAATTTCGCGGACGCTTTCGTAATACTGTCACAAGCGAATATGAAACGGAATGAAGCGGGGTGGGAGCTTCTATCAGTGTTGGCACGTAAGTTGGAAATAGAATTTCACTTTTTTGACGCTCGCGTTCCACGGGAAGCTTATTCGAAATGCCAAGCCTCTGGAATGCAGAATTCCGCGAGGAGTACGAAATTTGTGACAGTATTCCTCGTCGAGCCCCATCGCATTATGAATAATCATGTTCGTCCCTATCTCTTTGACGTTATCCTCTCGTTTTTTCGCTCACGCTATTTCGCTTGCAACGTTAAGTCGCCCTCCACGCGAACGATCATCGCTGGGGACGACCGTGTCCTGATTCATCGCACGAAATTAAGTCCGTTGATAACGTAATCTTACGTGTCTCGAGCCAGCTGCGCTCCCCTTTGCCTTGCTACTTGCTACCGATACGGGAGCTGACGGTGCGAAGTGTACGTGCTCGGTTGTCGAGCAGTTCGATGTCGGTTCGCTTCGTTTTTTTTCCTTCTTACGTCCAAGAGCGGCTAAGAGCGACCAGGAAGAGGAGGGAATGTCATTTTCAGGGAGCCTCGACCCGTCGTCGAAGGCGGAAGTCCTCTCAGGTGCAACCTAGGAGTACTGAAACGACGCTTAGTGTTAACGACATGCTTAAAAAGAACGAACGATAGGACCGGAGGACAGTTCCGTTCAATGTTGTCCTTTCTGGTTTTAGCGCTTATCATGGCCATTTGACCTCGATGATCGATATATCGCCGTACAAGTTCAACAAGCCAAATGGACCTGGCAAGAAGGATTGGGTGCACGTGGTAAGGACACGTTTCTTGTTCTAAGCAAAACTGTTCTATTTGAATCGAAGATTTCAGCCCGACAGAACTTGGAACTGATCTAAATTCTACTAATACAGTGACAGACAAAAGTATTGGGACACATTTAAAACAGAATAACTTATTTAAAATTGATTGAAATGACTTAAGATTTTTTTAGAAGCTAGAAAGATTAGTTTACCAGTTGGCGTGCTTTAGCGTTTCGAAAAAAAATTGTAATTGGTTGAAATAGCGAAGGAAATAGTAAAGGTGGCTTTTACAACTTTTTTATCTGAACCTGCGATGAAAATTTAAAAATCCCGTTTGCAGATTTAAATAATTCGTATACATGTTGAAAATTTCAATTTGGAAAAGCCACCTTCACTATTTTCTTCGCTATTTCGACCAATTGAATTTTTTTTAAAACGCTGAAACACGTCAACTGGTAAACTAATCCTGCTAGTTTCTAAAAAAAAACTCAAATCGTTTGGACCAATTTTAAAAAAAGTTATTCTGTTTTAAAAGTGTCCCCAATACTTTCGTCCGGCACTGTATAAATTCAGAGTTGATTGATACCTGTTTATCGATTTAAGTAAAGTGAAATATCTGGAATTGAGAATGGGAGATTCCGTGTGAATTAACTCGAAGGCAATTACTTTCTAGGCACCCTGTCCAGACGTCTATCGAGGGAAGTACCGCGAAACCGACCACCCTGGCGAAGACCTAGGCGAGATGTACGCGAACGATGTAAAGACCATTTGCCAGAATCTGAAGGCAGAGGGGCGCGGGGTCAGCGCGTACATCGCGGAGAGCTTGATGTCCGTTGGCGGGCAAATTCTACCCCCGGAGAATTACTTTAGGAACGCGTACAGGTATAGGAATCGTCCACAGAATCTCCTGTTTCACATGAACTGATACAATACCACGAACTGTGTGACGTTAATAAATCACTGGCAGGCACGTGCGCGAAGCTGGAGGCGTCTGCATCGCAGACGAAGTCCAAGTTGGCTTTGGTAGAGTAGGCAGCCATACATGGGCCTTCCAATTGTACGGCGAGGACGTAATCCCAGATATCGTCACTGTGGGGAAACCCATGGGCAATGGCCACCCAGTGGCGGCCGTCATCACGACCCCTGCGATAGCAGGAAGCTTCAAGGATACAGGAATCGAGTACTTCAACACGGTAATTACGGATGGAGTCTATGAATCTATTATTTAGCCTGTTATCATTTACGAAAGAAGAGCTTCGGAAATCTTTAACGAGAATTTCATTGAAACGAATCCAAAGAAGATTCGATGTCACAAGCTTCTGTTCAATGGCTAATTATTTCGCAGTAACGACGATAGTCTTTGATCAGCTTTAAAACGGTTTATACGAATTTTATGTCACAATGCTAAAAGCACTTACCCTCAACGATCTTCCGTCCATTCTCTCTTCAGTACGGTGGCAACCCAGTGTCCTGCGCGATAGCCAACGCCGTGATGGAGGTGATAGAACGCGAGAATCTCCAGGAGAACGCCCTGAAGGTGGGCAAATACCTGATGGCGGAGCTGAGGAAGCTCGCCAAGCGGCGAAGGATCATCGGCGACGTGAGGGGCGTAGGATTGTTCGTGGGCATCGAGCTCGTGCGCGACAGGGTCGAGAGGATACCAGCGACGGCGGAAGCCAAGCACGTCGTCTCCAGGATGAAGGACAAGAAGATCCTCATCAGCAGCGACGGCCCGGACGACAACATCCTGAAGCTGAAGCCCCCGATGGTGTTCACCATAGACAATGCGAACCATTTGGTGTCAGTCCTCGACGAGGTCCTTCAGGAGGTCGACATCGAAGAGGTAATTTTTTTATATTTCTCCATTTCTCGCCTGGAACAGTTAAACAGTCCTTCGGTAACAGATCTCTCGCGGGGGAATAGTATCGACGCGAGAGGCAGGAAGTTGCTCGATCGTTCGTTCAATGTTACTTTGGCGCGGGGCAGAGCGAAAGTATTACAAAGTAGCGAAACCAACGACGGGATGTCTGCTATCGAAGCTTCTCGAGATTTGTTTATAAAAATCTAATCTGCACATTGCTGCGTGCAACGATCATGACTCTGCAACGAGATTACGAGAGTGTTGCAGAACACCGATAAGCACGTGCGCCATTTTTATCGGGTAAGCGCACGTGGCCGGTAGACCAGTGACCTGATGTCACTCGATATACTTGATCGCTGAGAGTACTTAGTTTTTATTGGAAATTACACGACTGGGAGGCTAGTTATTTCTTAAATTATTTCGTGAATTTCATTTTACTAATATCGTCACGTTTTAAGAGAGATCCATTTTCAGAGCGAACATTAAGCGTAAGAGTATTTGGGTCCGTGAGAGCTTTTTTTATTAATCGTTCCGTATGGTCGGTTAGAGCTACGATAAAAGTTAACACGCGAATTTTATTGCATTTTAGAAATACGAGCCAATGACGACGATCATAAAGGCGACGATCTCGCAAATGGACGTGGAAACGGATAATGCCGCGCGCCCCGCTGGGAAACCACTCCTTGTCCGCGCTAATTAATGTTTAATCGAGATATATTTATAAAACGCCGCACATCCGTGCTATATTTATGAAGTATTATTAACTGATGACGTGAATGCTAATTGTTATGCGATTTTGTTGTGTATGCTGCTGGAATGAAGGACGGTGTATGTATATTGGGCCAAAAAGCTGCAAACTAACGAAGAGATATGTAATTAAGATTAATGTTCGTTGATAGTTGACGAGTGAAAGATGAGAATACGACGATGTAAAATACATTTTGAAGAATATTATTTTTCCGTAATCATCGGGACCAATGTTCGATCTTTAAATCCCTCTGGCCGGTGTTATTCAATAAAATATGGACAGAGATTGAAACAACAAAACAACAAAAATTGTTTAGAAGGTTGAATACTTTCTTGCAGAATTATCCAATTCTAAAGTCCTCCAGATGGCATCATTGAGTCAATAAAGTGAGATTAAACAACGGGTAGTAAAAAATTGACGATTGTATGAAAACATTTCTAGCTTATTCTAGAATGCAACGGAAGTTTACACGTCCGCAATATATTATCGGTGCGAACTCGTGACCCCACGTGCAGTCTACTTTACATTACTTAGGTTTTGCTCGTATCTATTAATATCGACCAACTTATAATATTCTAGTGAAATCTAATAAGATAGACCGTACATTCACTACACACGAATCAATGTAATCTGAAAAATTCGCCACGGTTGTTTAATACCTGAAAACTTTCCGTGGCAAAATTACAGAACTCGAAGTATGCCCATACGATTCAGTCAGAAATGAATTTAAGGCATTTACATATCCGAATTTCACGCGTAATCACTTCTTGTTTTGCACCGCGTTATGAGTTATTTAAAAATAAATAAATACAGATAATTTGGGGAGTATCGTGGGATTTCTTGTAAAATAGGGGCATCTAAGCTCGGTATCAGATTTATTGGCCGGTGAGTTCGGTTTCGCGAACAGCGATCGAGGAGAAATCAGCCACCAGCATCTGACGATCGTGGATTTGTCAGATGGAGTTGCCTGGCCCCCGAAGTGTACGGTGGGGTAACGGGAACGCTGCTCGGCTCCGCCTGAACGTAGCCGTGCGGCTGTTATTTATTCTAAACTTAATAGTTGTGTGCATTACGAAGCTATATGTAGACCAATACGAGATGAAGCTATCGAGAAAGAAACAATGTTCTGACCAATAAAGCTCCTGAATTTTTTCGTTGCTAACGCACACCTATCCTGACGCGTGCATTTCTACGCTGACAGCTCGGTTTGGCCTACACGTCAGAAGCTTGGCACCATCCCCACCACTTCTGGCTCACTCTTGTTCCGCGAAGGCGAGAGCGAGATGGAACGAGAGCGAGTCAGAAAACGTTAAGGAAACTGTGTGGTGGGAGAATACCCCTCACGAAACTCATCGGCCAGTATATTTGGCCTCGACCTTAATTACTCGAGTTGACCAGGTTGATCCAATCGCTGTTTATCAGTTAGATGAACAGTTCAAGGCCTTAAGATACGGGTGACGCGCGATTCTGCAGTCGCTATAACAAGCTTATGAGAGCATTCTATTGATAAAGTGATTTCGCTGACTTGACACAATGTAGCGTATAAATGCTGGACAGTCGATGAGGTCCAGTGTCACTTTCTGGTTGTCTACGGCTTTCAACATGTGGCTACCTCTGACCCTCTTAGTGCTCGGTAAGTAGACATTGAAAGTTCTGGTCAGACTGGACGTATCCATTCACATCAGACCTTAACTTTAATTTTGCCTAAAAAGTCACTTGAATTAAGCTTCCTTAATTCACAGAATCATTAGACCATAAGTGTCTTAGTAACATTTCAATTAAATACAGAAGCATAACTAATTATAAATTGCGGTGCCTTTGCAGCGGGCGCAGTCACAGCCAACGACATCCAACATGGCTGGAAAGACGGCAGCGAGTACACGTACCTGATACGAAGTCGCACCCTGACCAGCTTGGGCAAGCTATCTGACCAGTACACCGGTATCGTGCTGAAGGGATTGTTGACAGTGCAAGCGAAAGATCCCAGAACGTTGGTGGCGAAAGTATCCAAGGCTCAGTACGCCGAGATACACAGAGAGCTGCCCAATGGCTGGGAGTCGGAGATCTCCGACCAGCTCCTGGAACTCCGCGAGCTGCCGATCACTGAGAAGCCGTTCGAGCTCAAGGTAAAGAACGGAGTGATCCGGGACCTGATCGTCGAGAAGAACACCCCCAGCTGGGAGGTGAACTTGCTGAAGAGCATCGTCAGTCAGCTGCAAGTGGACACCCAGGGCGAGAACGCCATCAGGGGCAGTAGCACCCAAGTTCCAAACGACGAGGATGAGCCCTACGGCATGTTCAAGGCCATGGAAGACACCGTGGGCGGAGAATGCGAGGTCGTTTACGACATCACACCTCTGCCAGACCATATGTTCCATTACAAGCCCGAATTGGTGCCCATGCCCGAGCTGAAGGGTGACGGAATCCACATCGACGTCATCAAGACGAAGAACTTCAGCAGGTGCGAGCAGAGGATGGACTACCACTTCGGTATCACCGGCCAGACTAACTGGGAACCTGGCAGCAACGATAACGGCAAATTCCTATCGGTTAGTAGTGACACTCGGTGTACTGACGCATCGGATAGAATTTAGTAGGATCAAACTAATAACGTCATCTTAATTGCCATGGTTTCAGAAATCCTCCTCAAGCAGGATCATCGTCTCAGGAAGCCTGAAACGTTTCGCCATTCAATCGTCCGTGACCACCTCCCAGATGTTCATCAGCCCTAGGTTCTACGATTACCAGAACGGCATCGTGGTCAGCAAAATGAACCTGACCCTGCGAAGCATGGACAGGATCTCGAGTCCTCTGCGCTTGCCGAGCAACCCCGAGTCCACTGGAAACCTGGTCTACATTTACAACAACCCGTTCTCTGACCAGGAAGAACGCAGAGTTCCAAGGCCCATCGACGCCTCGAAGATCAACCAGGGTCGCAACTCAGAGAGCGCTTCCAGCAGCTCTATCTCCAGCAGCGAGGAGAACACATTCTTGCAACCAAGGCCCCGACTGTCGGAGGCTCCTCAGAATCCTCTGCTGCCGAACTTCGTCGGCTACAAAGGCAAATTCATCGGCAAATCTGACGAGATCAATGTGGTCGACGCCACCAAGGAGCTGGTCTCCCAGATCGCCAAAGAGCTCGAGGACCCCAGCAACATCCCCGACAACGAGACACTCGAGAAGTTCACCATCCTGTGCAGTTTGATCCGCACCATGAGCAGGAAGCAGATTACGGAGGCCGAGCGCAACCTGGCCATCTCGCCCAACGAGCTGAAATCGAACGACAGGTCTCAGGCATACAAGCAGAACGCTTGGGCAGTGTTCAGAGACGCCATCACTCAGGCTGGCACTGGACCGGCTCTGTTAACTATCAAGCACTGGATCGAGAAGAAGGACGTGCGGGGCTTGGAGGCGGCAGACATCGTCTCGAGGATCCCGAAGAACGCACGCGCACCTACCGCCGAATACATCAGAGAGCTCTTCGTAAGTGTCATTTAGAATTTGGGGCCTATCAAGCTTATTTAAGTTGCATCGCCAACTATAATTGAAGTATTTTGATGTACCGTGCTCACCCCGCCGAATTGTATTTCACAGAACCTGGCAACAGACCGCAAAGTGAGAGACGAGCCGTACCTGAACAGCACTGCGATCCTGTCGTTCACCGAGCTGGTGCATGACGCGCAGATCAACAGGAGGACGCTCCACAACAATTACCCCGTGCACGCTTTCGGCCGCATGGTGTCGAAAGACGACCGAGCCGTCAGCGACGAGTACATCCCATACCTGGTGCGAGAGCTGACGAATGCGATCAAGGACGGCAACAGCCCACGGATCCAGACATGCATCCTGGCGCTCGGTAACATCGGCCACCCCAAGATCCTGTCTGTGTTCGAGCCTTACCTGGAAGGAGATAAGAAGGTGTCCGTCTTCCAGAGAACGATGATGGTGGCTTCCCTGGGTAAGCTAGCCGACATGCACCCGAAGCTAGCTCGCTCTGTCCTCTACAAGATCTACATGAACACCATGGAGGCTCACGAAGTGCGATGCACCGCTGTCTTCCTTCTGATGAAGACCAACCCGCCGCTGAGCATGCTGCAGAGAATGGCAGAGTTCACCAACTACGACACCGACAAGCAGGTGAACTCCGCTGTCAAGTCCATCATCCAGAGCATAGCTAAGCTGACCAACCCCGAGTCCATGGACTTGATTAGGAAAGCCCGTGCCGCCGTGAACCTGTTGAGCCCCACCGATTACAGCTACTTCTACTCCCACGGCCACATCGATGACAGGATCGTCGAGGAGCAGAACCTGGCGCAGCGATCGATCATCAACTACATCGGCAGCGACGACAGCCTGCTCCCTCGGGCTTTGTACCTCGGATGGTTCGCCTCCTACGGCGAGTTCAAGACACCGCCGACCGAAATCATGGCCATGCTCTCTAGCGTGAAGCCTGTGCTCGACTTGCTGAATAAGATGAACGAGGACAACGAGCGATCTGGGCGAACGGCAACGGAGAAGATCGCCGAGGAATTGAACATCATTCCGGACGAGCCTATCGCGTTGGAAGGAAACCTTCTGTGGACCTCCAAATACGCCTCGCGCTTCTGGCCCTACGATAACGAAGCCCTCCGCAGGATTCCAACTCGTGAGTATCGATAATGATTAATTAATTTCTGTTGCAACGCAGAGGAAGAATAGCGTGCGATTTTCTGTGAATCGTTTTAGTGTTGGCGAATTACGCGACGGACCTGAAGAACCGTGGCTATGTCAACTTGAACAGGCTGATGTCCTACGAGGTCACTCTGAGCTTCCCTACTGAGACTGGTCTGCCGTTCGTCTACACCTTCAAGATTCCCACTTTGTGGAAGATCAGCGGCAACCGCCAGCTTCAGATCGACGATGACATGAACGTGAACGCGAAGGCGGAGGTGCGTCCGGTCTACTCGAAGAAGATCCAAGGAAGAATCGGTTTCGTGGCTCCGTTCGTTCACCAGCACTTCATCGCTGGCGTCGACGTGAATCTCCAGACCTTCGCGCCGGTCGGGCTAGCCGTGGACATAAACCGTGCGAAGAAAAACATGCAGCTGAAGGTTTGGCCCCTGAGGGAAGCGGGAGAGGCACGACTGATCCACTACAGCGTCGTTCCCTACACCTCCAGCCACAATATCCTGAGCAGGCGCCCTCTGCTCACGGAGAAGAACACGCACAAGGTGCACACCGATGAAGTCAAGAGCAGAAACGACAAGCTCGCACTGAGCGATAGCGCAACATTGAAACTAGACATGGAATCTGACAAGTCGAACGATGAGTTCTGGGACATGTCCTTCGAGGATTTGCAGGCGAACTTAATGTCCCCGTTGTCCGTGGAGAACGACAAGTACCGCAAGGTCGACGTGTCCTTGAACCTCAAGCAGGAACAGAAGGAGCCAATCACCTTCTCCGCCTCCTACGACTCCATAATCGCTGAACCTGGCTCTGAGGATCCCCGACAATGGACCCCAACCGTGAAGGCTGTTGCGCCGTCCAACAACGATGTAAACAGAGAGGAACACAGGAATCAGTTCATGAAGGAGGCAATGAAGGGCATAAGGTCGGCTGAATCGAACGTAGTGGTGCTGGAGGTTCAAGTGCCTGGTGCATTCCAGAGCCGCAGCGCGCTGACCCTCGCCTGGGCCGACAGCAACGCCGAGAACAAAGGACGACTGCTCGCCAACTGGCACTTGCAGATGCCCAGGGAAGACATTAAGCTCGAGGTGTGCGCAGCCTCTCAAGCCGCGTCTAACGTGAACCCCCTTCAGCCCTACGACCAGCTGAGAGAGTTAGAACCCAAGACAGAGTTCGACGTCGACGTTCGTTTTGGAGAGACCTGCAGGGATGGCCAGCCGATTAACATCAAGGGACAAGCCGTGCAGAGCGATAATATAAAGGAAAAGATCAGAGACTCAGAGACGGTGAAGGAGTGTCTGGAACAGATGAAGCATGGCAACAAGATGCTTCAAGCCTGCCAGAACGCCGCAGCTCTTGCCGATACTATGGACGTGCTGGAGCTCTCCATGGACACTCAGAGTAACTACGTGCAAGAACTGCTCGAAGCAGGTGTGCACATGCTTGGCAACGCGGATATCCTGAAGGCGCAGGTGAACACCCTGAAGCCAAAGAACGCTGGCAAACGCAAGGTCGACGCGGTGTTTAAGCTTTCCGAGGATCTGGAAACGGGTGAGGCGACTCTGCACACCGCGGGCATGGACGCCGTGTTCAAGGACTTGAAATTGTCTGAGCTTGGAATCACCGCTAACGATATTCTGGGCACCAACGACGAAGAGACACTCGACGAGAATGCAGGTGAGTATTCTGGATGATGGAGGAAGCATATGGAGGAGCACGGGACTTGGAAGCCTGACTGGTAGCCATTTCTCAGTTTCAGGTACTTGCGTGCTGGACAAGACGCGAGCTGAGACCTTCGACGGCAGGAGCTACCCTCTGAGACTCGGCAACTGCTGGCACGTCGTCATGACTACCTACCCGAAGCTGAACCCCGAGAATCGCGATGAGAAGCTCAGGATCCCCGAGGACGAGAGCTTGAGCATCCTGAGTCGAGAGACCGAGAGCGGACAGAAGGAGGTGAAGGTCCTCATTGGCAACCAAGAGATCAAGCTTCGGCCATCTGCTTCTCAGCCCGAGGTCAGATTGGACGGAAAGAACGTTGAAATCACGCGAGACGCGTGCCACCATGAGAGACAGGACGACGAGGTGGTCTTCCAGATCATCAGGCTTCAAGACAACTCCATTGGAGTAGTATCCGACAAATACGACGTGAACCTTGTCTACGATGGAACACGCATTCTGATCCAGGTAAGAGGGTAGCTTATGAACTAAATCCCGAAACTAGTCGCTTCCCCTTTTTCCTAGTTCACCAGAGCATTGAAGGCTATTGTTTCGTGATAACCATGAAATGAAACATGATTTTTCAACTTTTTATCTGAGCCTGCAATGGAAATTTAAAAATTCCGTTTGCAGATTTAAAAAATTTGTATACATGCTGAAAATTTCAATTTGGAAAAGCGACCTTCACTATTTTCTTCGCTATTTCGACCAATTGCAATTTTTTTTTAAAACGCCGAAACACGTCAACTGGTAAACTAATCCTGCTAGTTTCTCAAGAAAAAACTCAAATCGTTTGGACCAATTTTAAAAAAAAGTTATTCTGTTTTAAAAGTGTCCCCAATACTTTCGTCCGGCACTGTATAAATTCAGAGTTGATTGATACCATGAAAGTGATAACTATGAAATGAAACCCATTCACAGACAAGCGACCAGTACCGCAACTCGATCCGCGGTCTCTGCGGAGACTTCGACGGTGACGAGTCCAACGACTTCCTGGGACCCAGGAGCTGTTTCCTCAAGAAGCCCGACCTCTTCATCGGCTCTTACGCGCTCACCAACGACCAGTGCGAAGGAGAGGCCTTGGAGAACGCCAGGCAGGCCAACCGCGAAAAGTGCACGGTCCAGAAGAGGAATCGTCAGAGCAACGTGATCAGTGACGTCGACGCTGGCAGACTGACAGTTGGGGAGCAGAAGTGGGGCCACCAGCCAGGTGAACAGCAGGGCGAGAGACACAGCATGATCCACAGAACTAAAGTGATCGAGGTCGACGACAAGCTCTGCTTCTCCATGCGCCCAGTGGTGTCCTGCGGGCCTAATCACACCGCCACCGAGACGAAGGACAAGAACTACCAGTTCCACTGTATGGAGAGGAACCCGGCCTCGCTGAACATGAAGAAGAGGATCGAGAAGGGCGCCAACCCCGACCTCAGCCAGAAGACCGTCTCCATGTCGCGAACCATCAGCGTACCTCTCGCTTGCCGAGCGTAATTGCCGCGTACCTGATACCGTACACCTTAGTCGTATTTAATAATTAACGTAGTCATTTCGTAGTTTACCCCTTCCTTTTATATATTAGCATCTGACGCAATGTGTATTAATAAATTACATCGTTTTCAATATTCCTGTCTGGTGGTACTCTTTATCTGAATCCCCTGCCTGATCCTTCAGCGAGTGACTCTACTTTCCTCTTAGATTTGATATTCTATCACTTTCTGGTGACAGTAGGGAGAAGGTGGCAATCATATCGAAAGTGTAATATCGTGGACAGGACACTTGAGGTGAAGCTGATATAGGTAACAATCCATCGTCTTTATTTCGCCGTAAAGTTGGTTGGTTCGAAGTGTGGGACAATTGCAAGTCTCTTTTCCCTGGCTCTGTTTTGTTAGACCATCGAGTGGACAGGTTGCTTCGTAGCTGTGGTGTAGAGAGGCTTCTTGGTAGGCTTGGTTCAATCTGCTTATCATATTCTCGTGCTCCTCGAATGGTTCACCTAGATGTTTTCGAATTTTAGACATTAAAATGTTTTCCTTTTACATGGTGATACGAAGGAGGAATAGTGTTTTTTTTATAAGATGATCGTGTCATACTTCTAAATATCGACACAACACCAGCCTCCAAACTCCTCTCGATCTCTCGAATTTCTCTCTCGCATCTCTCGTAGTAGGTACCGCGGAAGATTAACGAAGGCTTGGGGTCTATTTCGCAATCCTCGCAGGTGATCTTCCCGCGTGTGTAATATCTGTACTTGAAACACCTCAGCATGTCTTCGATGAAGGTGAAGCGGGTCTTATCGATTCTAGTGATCACGCCTGGTCGCTGTTTCGTTCTCAGTAAGTGATGGAGCTGCGTCGATAAAATTCGAATCAACTGTCGATTTGTAGGGTACACGAGTTTCCGAGGCGTAGACATACTTTAAACAGAATAAATAGTATCCACTGCATCGATTCGTGCTCCAAAACAGCTTCGGCATACTCCATCTCGTACTGCCTGAACCTGAGCCCACAAAGAATACACGTAAGTGAAATGATCCGAGGCTTCCACACTTGGAGAAACTCACTTTTTCATATCTTCCACAGTCTCCTCGTTCTTCGCGTAAACGTTCCTCAACCACCGCCTCAACTTCGGTAGATCAAGGACGGTCTTCCTGAACCAGTAACCACGCCACAACGCCTGGATCCTCGTCGCCATTCGATCGTAATAATCCTGCCACATCTGATGAACACGCTCCACTAGGTATAGATCAACATTGATCCTCGCGCAATAGCCACGCCAGTGACGCTGAATGGTGGTCGCGGATTCGTGCAACAGCCGAAAATGATTTCTAGTGAGAATACCCCTGATCCATGCCTAAAACCGGGAACCAAAATACCCACCACACGGTGCGGAAAGAAAATTATGAGGCCACTAACAAATGGAAAATAGTAATACATAAGAAGCAGACTTTTTATCTGTTTCCCTTAAAATAATTTCCAAAGGATCCGATGTAACGTTTGTATCGGTCACATAGTCGTTTGAAAGAGTTTGGAAATTTTTCTGCTTTAATTCAGTTTAATTGCCTTGTACCTAACACTCTGTCGAATATCAGTCACGTATCGGAATCGTTTACCTTTCAATTTTGGGATAAGAAACAGTCTGGCTGGCGCGAAATCAAGAGAGTAAGGAGGGTGGCTCAAGAGTTTTTTTTTTAAACTAGAAACGTTATCACGATTACAGATGTGTGTCCAGATGAAATATTCGGACTATTCGCCTAACATTATTGGCGCACCTTACGCCAACAGAAAAAGAGACTTCTACGAAAAACGAATCCACTATAATTCCTGCAAAAATTGGAGTTCTTCGTGCGAGAAGTACAATCGAGAGCAGCGTCGAAAGCTATTAAAATCGAAGCGTGGTAAAATTATTAGCATTCGACTGAATCTTGACCCCGAAGCTTCGAGTTGAGCACTTAAAAGAGCGAGGGCGGAGGCGAAGTCAGCCCTTCGGGATTCGGCCGAACCTCGAGCGGGAGGATTGATCCCGCCAAGGGCTTAGCGAGCGAGTAAGAGAGTCAAGAGGATAATTGAAGTTCATCAAAACTGAAGTCCACTAAACCTGCTGGTGCCAGATCCAGCGCGAGAATGTGCCTACAGGTTGAACAGGCGAACGGAGTTCTCCGTCGGTTCCAGTTTAACCGAATCTCGGCCGTGAAAATTGGCCCCGCGAACGATCTACCCGCGCGAAAGCACGGGGCCGCCGGTGGAGTGGCGATTGACCAAAATCGATGGCCCGTCTGTCGGAGCGTGAGAATTGAGTTGGCAGGGTGAAAGGGGGCGGTTGTTCGCGCGCGAAACTCGAAGTCCGGTGGGAGGAAGACGCGACGGCGGCTGGGGCGAATCGTCGGCGAGCTATTGTGTCACGATCTTGACCTCAAACAATCGATATCGCCGCGAGCGGCTCTACCGTTACGACACTCGAGCCTCTATCATTAGCTGCCGCTATCGAGAGCTCGCGGGGTTATCATTCGCGTGTTCGCCGCGCACTCGAAATCTCGTGGAAAAACTCGGCTCTCTTCTCGCGACATCATAGCCAGGTTATCGATAGGTGGCCTTGTTAACCTGTATTCGGCGAGCCACGACGAAACGCTCGCGTCTAATCGATTCCGCGAGGTCGTCCCTGCGCTTGATCTCCTCTTGAAGATCCAGGGCGCCCGCTATAAATCTCATCACCGACGCCATCGCTACGGATACTTTTGCGCCCGGGTATTATTACTCTTGCGCGATATCCAAAACCGTTGCGTGAATGTTGATGCGAAGCTCCCATTGGCATGAATCGATACTTCAGCGGATAGGGTTGGACGCGCGGCCTAACGCACGATTTGTTGCATCCAGTTCTGTTTATTTTAACGTCGGCTTGGCGGGGAACGGGCAGCGATCCCTGCGAGACAAGGAGTTCGAAGGGAAGGGCAATAAATAATTTATTCGATCGTACATTTATGCAGAAACGACGCCACGATCAGAGAATCCCAACGTACAGCAGGAAAACGAAGAGGGACGTGGAGATGCACATGAAGGCAGCCGCCAACGTCGCCATCACCACGTTCTTCTTCTTCCGAGACGTCCTCGCCGCCACGTGGAAGTCCTTCCGAGACTGCACAGAGTAAGCAGTGATGAGTCTTTCGTTGAAAACCGCGAGACGGAACGGGTAGAACCAACGCGTCCTTAATTCCCAGCTGAAATTACTTTCCAGAAGGTGTCTAGAAGCCTCCAGCAGCTTCGAAACCGGGAATCATTAAGGATTCGATTTAGAGCAGCGGAAAGTTCCTTACGAAGTTCGATGTTCGCGAAGTCTCTTCGTAGAACTCAGACCGAATCGACGTCGAGACAATGAAGCACTATAGCCCACACGCCAGTGCGTTTTGTTATTAAAAAATACGCCGCTCAATCGCGTCGCGATATCAGCATAATTAATGACGCTGTATCTTTTTCAGGGTTTATAAATAAAAGAGCGCAATCTCCACGCGTTACCCTCGCGGGAAATAAATGATTTGGACGCTGCTCGCTGGGGTCGTATTTGCAAGACGGGCGGTTACGAATCCCTGGTAGTTGAATGAAGATTCTGTTCACCCGCGATTTCGCCGCAAGCCTCCGTTGCATTCAATATGAGTTACTAAACAGTTCGATTTGCCGCCATTTTCAGGTCTCCCAGTCGCAGAAAAGGAACGCGGTAAATTGATTTGGGGGATCCATTTACCATGATCTGAAGGCTCTGAGTCTTTCGCACCAGCTCGTCCAGCCTCTGGCCCCTGTCGATCAGCTTCTGCACTCCATCCATCAGCGCCTTCCGAATCTCCGCCAGTTCGCCTTCCAACCGCGGGATCACCTCGCTCTCCTGCTGATTGTACTCCTCCTGAAATCGCAATCGTTTAAATCTCCGTCGCGGCCAGCGGCGTGGCTTCGGAGCCCGTGGAACGTACGACCATCTTCTTCAGCGGCTTGGAGAGGTCTATGACGGCCAGATTGCTCAGATCACGCGACAGGTCGGCCAGGATCGGCAGCTCCCTGTAAATGTTTCGCAGCCGCTCCAGGAACACCTGGGAACAGGTCTCCAGCTTGGTTGCCGACGAGGGGCAGTCCGATTTTGTGGTCAGACAGACGTAGTGGAGCTCGCCGATCAGCACGTGTACAGTGTACCTGAGGAAGAGCAACGTTTCTAGACAATGCAATTCAGGAGGAGTCGCTTTTCAATGAGCATTGTGTACGACGTTCTAGAGTTACTGGGTATCTTGGAGAAACAGAGAGATTTTGGACCATCTTTTAATTCTTCGAACATCCCTCTGTTCCACAAAAATACCCAGAAGCACGTGAGCACCTCGTGAGAATAATGAAATAATTTCAAAGGGTTTGAGAATAAACAACGTCATCTCGTATCGTTTAAAAACAAAATCGTAGGGAAATTGAAAGCGATAACGAAACCGTTATCAACACCAGCGCCACAGGCATGCGCGAAATTGAAATGCCGCGATAACAGCGGCAGCGACAAGCCCTAAGCGTTACCTCAAGGAACAATTACTCCCCGAAGCGTGGAGATTCAGAGATCGTTCGGATCAACGAATGCACCAACGATCGAACGTGAACTCTTGCGGTCTCATAGTTTCTTCTTAAATCAAGCGACAATCAATGCGCACGCTCTTACTTGCCCCGATCGAGGCTGATCTTATCGTTCTCCACCGACTTCAGTCCATCCACCGTGCTCAACGCGATCGCCCTGTGCGCTGGATCCTGCGCCGCTGGATAATCAGCGACGATCTTGCATCCGGACCTCTCCCAGAACGCCACCAACGCGTAATGCACCAGCCTGCTCATCTTCGACACTGGACAGGCCCACTGTAATCCAGAGAAGAGCGGCACACGAACGTCACGCGGATATTGTGTCCGTTGGAACGATCGATCCCTTCCGAGAAGCACCGCGACGCGGATGGGAACGGGATCGATGGAGCGGAGAAAGCCATCGATCTTCTTTTCGCCTTACCTTCCTCGGCTGGGTTCAGGGTCGATTCAGCTGCCGCGAACTCGCGACGGCTCCCTGGTGCCGCGGACGCTGCCAAAAATCGACGCGCGTCGACTTTGGTGGACGCTGGAGCAGTTTCGCCGCGGGACGAGCAGGACCATTCGCGAATGGATGACGCGTCGCCTGTGTCGGTTGGATAGACGGGCGCGGGCAAACACAGTGGTCCCCGAGCTGTTTACCAGGGCCGGTTGGCGGTGTATCGTTAGTGAGTAATGAAAGAAATTTCGATAAACCCGATAGAGAGGCGGCGTAGGGGCTGTGGCACGAACGCTCGCGGATCGACGCTTTCCGTGACGACCACGTCCCGCCTCGACGCGTCCGCATTGTCTGCCCGCCGATTTCTTCTTCCGCCGGTTCGGGAGAGCTCGACGATTAGATAGATCGACGGTAACGCGCGTCGGCGTATTTGGCCAACGTGCATCGAGATCTAATCGCGCGCCTCGAGTGGCGGCTTTAGATAGCGCGCGCGTTTAATCCGCGCTCGAGAGATCGAAGCTCACGGGATCTCGAGGTCCCGCTTTTAGTCGGAAACGTGCCTGATCGCGATTCCTTTCGGAGATTTCGATTGAACTTAGAGCTGGCCGCGAGGGAAGGTTTTCAAGGAGATTCGTTTTTAATTCCATGAAGCTTTTTATGAAGCCTGAGAAAATCTACAAACTGCATCGCAGCTCCAAGGATTGTTTAAGAATCATTAAAAATATCCCCGCGTTGTCTGTGAAATGTTTGCTAAGACAGGCTGTTATTGGAATCGCGGGTTCTCGCGTGATATCGAACGCGTATCTTTACAGAGGTGGGAAGAGTTTAATCTGAATTCTCTATCTGTGCTCGCCACTGTATAGTTTAATCGTGGGCGATAAAAGATGCCAAAATATGTAAGCTCGAACTTTTTTAAGTAAATCGCTCCCGCGTGTTCACTAGCCACGAGGGGTTCAATTGAAATCGTGGGCTGTCAGCCATTCTTCGATAGTCTGCCTATTCGCATCCAGCCAGTTGATGCTGTTTTCTATCTCCTCCAGGGCGTTCCTCTTCGCCCCTTCCGTCACCCTAAGCTCAGGGTGCTCCAGGAAGAAGTTCCTGGCCTGCAAGACAAGTCTTTGCCAATTGCCGTTGGATCGTCGAAAGCTGGGGCGATTACCTCCTGCATCTTTTGATGGCCTTTGAACAACGAGACGATCGCGACGACAGCCTTCCCCAGAGTGTGACCACTCGCCGCGTACTTTCCGACCAGACTGTCCCACCGAGATCTACGAGGCGATTAATTATTCACCGCGGTATTCCGGCGATCGCGACGATCGCGAGAATCGTTATCTTTTATTTCAGGTGTACCGAGAAATTCCCCTAGAATTACTACCGTACGAAATTCCAGGCGATGTCCAGCCCCGAGGGATTCATGGCGATCTTGATCAGCACGTCAGCGAAGTCCTGCTTGCGGACGAAATTCTCGTCGGTCGCTCGCTCGAGGTATCTAAGCGGTAGAAACAGAAACAGAGGAATATGTAATTGAACGAGGGGAGAGGGGTGGGAGAGAAGTTTGAATTTGCGTGTGGCCAGGGCGCAATCTTCGAATGAGACGCAAGTCCGCGTCCGTCCCCCGTCGCGACAACGGGCGACACGGTTGCTACGTAGTAAATTAGATTCTGATAAATTGGAGAGCGGCACGCGGTCGGATAACACGGGAGATAACGGGGACCGTCGAAGAAGAACGCTCGCTGGCCGGCGAGCAATTAGTCGGCGATTGAATTGCACATCGACGAACCGATTAAGGGTGTCCTTATCTTGCACGGCGGTCAGCCCAATGATGAGACGTTCCCTTTCCTGCGCGTCGGCCTCCCCCGCGAGTAGCCGCGACATATTTTCAAATATTGATCCAACGTCGTCCGACTGCGTGACAAGGCCTATTGCGGTATTCTATCGTGAATAATAAAGGCGCGCCGGCGGAAAATATTTATGAAGCTTTCCCCCTCACCGAACGGATAGACGATAGACCGAATATCGGCGGGCAATGCTTCCTCGCCGCCGCTCCGGAGGAAATTCCTCAGCTTCCGGTTTGCGGTATCCAAGCAGTGCCTGTGGCCGACGTTGCAAGCTGCGCTCAATATCAGCACGCCGAATTCTCTTCGGGCGAATCGAGAGACCTTTTCTCAGTTAACGCTCCATTCCCTTCGCAAATATTCTACTCTCATAGACTTCTACTCCCCGGGGCGAACGTTCTAATCGCTCACCAATTATAGGCAAGACCCTCCGGGAGAATTGATAAAATGATTATGGAAAAGGGTAATCGTTGAAGGTGGACTGACCTGTCGGCGAACGATGCCTCCGCGTCTAAACGCCATCCGACTTGGTGGTACGCCCTGTCGACAAGACTTTGCGCGTAGGTCTGGATATTTGGGGCAGGGGAGCAGATACCGAAGCTTATTGGACTCGGTGCGATTAGGGATCTATCGATGAGGCAAATTACATACTTGGAAACGCGGGTACGCGCTCGTCCCGTCCAGCAGTCTGTTCATCTGCCCGAACCATTCGGTGGCCACGGCCCACGGCTGATAAGCGGTCTCGTTCACCAGATAAGACGTTAGATTCATGACCACGCGGTAGCACAAGTCACTGGCTTCCGCTAGGAGAAAAGCGTCGTGCAACAAGTCTGCCCTATCTGCCGCACTCAACGCCTGTGGCAATTATAAAAGGTGGTGATTGGACGCTGGGAGGATGATTTGTATGATCCACTTTGAAATTCTTAATGTGTACTTGATAATCGCGAGACAGTAGATTGCTGAAGGTGTACCAAGCCTCTCGCGTGTAATTTACAATGTAATAGCCGTTCGACTCGTGGTTCAGCTTTATCCAATCCACCGGCCTCTCCAGTGACAGTTCCACTGCAAGTAGGTTTCGATTAAGGAGTTATAGGTACCTAGTCAGGAGGCCGAAAAGAGGCGAATGTTTGTGAATTTCTGTTGGAAAAGCCGATGTATATATTTTTACAATACTTTTTGCATTTAAAAGAGCACCGTTTAAAGAACATTTGGTAATTTTTTTGTAGAAAAATATTTACTTTTATAATAAAATTACAACAGATATCCAAGAAGCCTTTTTAAAAAGTTGTTTTGGGGTGACTACTGCGTGAAAAAATCAGGACTTCAACTTTAAATAACCGCAGTTTTGTTTTAAATTAATATTTCGGAAATTCCCTCTGTGGATCAGAGGATACATTAATATACTAATGAAATCTTTTTTGTTTTTTGAATTTAGATAATCTGCTTCCGAATGGCAGTGCTCATCCCAAAACCACTTTTTAAAAAGGCTTCTTGGATGTCTGTTGTAATTTTATTATAAACGTAAAGATTTTTCTACAAGAAAATTACCAAATGTTCTTTAAATATTGCTCTTTTAACAGCAAAAAGTTCTGTAAAAATATATGCTTCCGCTTTTTAAAAAAAAATCACAAACATACACCTCTTTTCGGCCTCCTGACTAGGTGTAACCCCTCAAGGGGGATTCCTATTCTTTGGACTAAAAACATAGCAAAATTTGGGATTTTTGTTTAAGAAAACAGCGATTCGATTCATCTGAAATTTGGACCACGTTTTGATGCATCTTTGAAGAGACTACAGCTTTTTTTTTATTAATTTTTAACCATAAATATAGTAGTTATGCATAATTGACCATCACGCCGCGCAAAACTCGTCGTCCCCTGGTGTGCATGATATTTATCTACCAGGTAATCTGAAACAGAAAAATGAAACGGCATTAATATTTTATACATTTGTAGATTGAAATTGATGAACCAACAAACAGCAAAAAAATTTATTGAGCGGTGTGGAGAGTTTTCAAACTGAAAGGTCTGAACCTTTAATTTTTGCAATCCAATTTTGCGCCAATTTAAACAAAATAAGTATAGAACTTAGCGGTATTCTGGTTCATCAAATTGAAGCTACATACGTACACAGTAAAACGCCGTTTCATTTCTCTCTTTCAGATTACCTGGAAGGTAAATATCATGCACACCAGCGGACGACGAGTTTCGCGCGGAGTGATACATAACTCCTATATTTATTATTAAAAATGAATAAAAAAAAACCTGCAACATCTTCAAGGATGCATAAAAACATGATACAAATTTCAGATGAATCGAAATGCTAGTTCCTTAAAAAAAAATTCCTAAATTTTGCTATGTTGTTAACCCACAAAATAGGATTCCCCCTTAAAGAAGAGGATGTATGCATTTTCCTGTATTTTTACGCATCGAAATCATTACCGCAAGAGAAATTCGCGAGGAACCAGGCGAGCTTCACACTGTCACTTCTGCTGGTCACGTATTTTATGGGGATGGTCCAGCTCCCGTCACTGTAATCGAAAACGATACTCTTCCATGGATCCTGGACGTTCCATACCTATAGTCTTCCTATTTATACATACTCCAGCGTTTCGTGGAATCTCTTGCTGATCGCGAATCGCCGCTGAGAGAGTCGGAACGCCGCCCCGTCTCGGTGGACGGTGATCACTGGGAATCCGGGGAACCTCGTCCAGCGGTTCATGAAATCGATGACGTCGATATTGCCGCTGGTACCGTTCCCAAGAATCTCGAACAGGTCGCGTGATTCAGCGTTACGAAACTGGTACCTCTCCAAGTACCTTCGAACACCTCGGAGGAACCTGGACCTGCCAATCGCATCCTCCAGCATTCTGATCACTGCTGCGGCCTGGTGTTCGAGGAACATCGATCTTTGAGTTTAACAGACAATTTTCATTCGTCTATTGGAGTTTCAGACCGACCCTGGAGCAATCATTTCGAGGATATCCTCGGGGACAATACTTTCTGATACGAGATGCGATCGAACATTTCCTCGATCTCCTCGGGATCCTCGACGCGCTTCACGATGGGGCGTGCGCGCATCTTGCTGTCGTGCTTCATGGAGATGTGCTTGGTGTAGAGGGGAAAGTTGTCCATCTAGAATGTGAAACGAAAGAAAGTGATATTTTGTTGTTCGGAGCTGATCGATCGTAAGTCCAAGATTGACAAGCCTGATTCCACTGGGGGAAAACGAAGTCCACCGCCACGTGCTCCATGTACGCGGCGAACCCCTCGTTCAGCCACAGATCGTTCCACCACTTCATGGTGACCAGATTGCCGAACCACATGTGCGCCAATTCATGGGCCACCGTCAAGCCGACGCTCCTCATATTGTGGCAAGAACTGTCGCTCTCGCTGCGAAGCAGCTCTGTCTCGCGGAACGTGATCAAACCCCAGTTCTCCATAGCGCCGGCGGCGAAGTCCGGTACGGCGACCAGATCTAATCACCAGCGAAGGATTTTCCCGATAAACCGGAGGTTCGCCAGAGACGCAGCGCAGGAACGAAGTTAAACGGCTCGAGTTTCAACTACCGAGCTTCGGCAAGGGATAATCGATCTTGAAGATGTCCAAGTAGAATTCCATCACCTGCACCGCTATTCCCAGCGCGAATCTCGTATTGTTCGCGTACATCGGCCTCGCGCAAATGTTCACTGGGACTTCGCTTCCATTTAGAAGCTTCACGGTGGAGCCCGTGCACCCCAAGTTGCTGACGATGAAGGCGACGAGGTACGTGGACATGGGTGGCGAAGAATCGAAGTAGGCGACCCTTGCATCGCTCACGTCCTTCATGGTATCCACTTTCTGTAGTAAACTACCCTTAGAATACATTCAGCAACAGTCTATTCTCCGCGCGTACCGACTTACCGTCACTGGCATGTTTGACAGAGCGTGGTACAAAGATTTCCCCGAGTAAAGTATTCGAATATTGAACGTTGCTTTGAAGATCGGCTCGTCGAAGCAGGGGAACGCAGTCCTCGCGTAGAGTGGCTCGAATTGCGTCGTAGCTAATTTCCTATGCGACGTGACGAATTATTCTACCACTGTTCGAATGTCTGAAGGGTAGAAGTTGGAGATTCGTTACCTGACAGAGTGGCTGAGGTCGACGTAAGTGCTGAAATAGAATCCAGTAATTTTCCCCGTCAAGACACCGCTGAAGTTCATTTTTAAAACGTACTCCCCCGAGGGGATGACTCTAAACGCTCTGACGACCAACATCTCGCGTTTGGTCGCGTGGGTCACGGACTTTATTCGAACTTCCGCCTGCGGTCTTCGGGAGTATAGTTTCGTGGAGGAAATTGACAGATTCTTCGAGTGGAGAACGATGTAATTTCTGTCCTTTAATTAAATTCTACACCGTTGCACTTCGATGGTATCGGATAAAAGATGAATCAAGCTTATAATAAACGCTGTGTTGGAATCACTAACCGCGAGTACGTCGATGTCGATGTGAATGGACCCGTGGAATTTGTCGCTTTGGAAATCTGGCGAAATCGCGATCACGTAGTTGCTTGGCACTACATCCTCGGGCAGACGTTTCTCGATCTCCATTGACTGGTCGCGACGTCGGCGTAAATTATTCTTGGAAAGATTTCCAGCGATCACACGGAAGATCCTGGTCTCCATCAAGAGCATTGTAATTAAGATAAATCGACGGTAGGTCATTTCACTTTGGGGACAAAGGCTCTTTGTTCCAGAGACGAGGCTCCTTATCGTGTCGCCAGGGTTAGATTAAAAAATGACTGATTTATTTAAGCTTCTTCGATTAAGCTCCACGTGGTCTTTGACGATCAGAACCTTGAGTGAATTCTTACTGACCAAGCATCACAGGGAATCATTCGGTTAACCAAATCATAGACGGAGTTATTTTGCCTCGCGAGGGACATTCTGCTTACTTCGTGGAAGGCGAAATCATTATATCGCGATAAAGGCGTGGTAAACATGATTATCGATAATTATCGGGTGACTGTTCATGGTGGAGGAAGAATTAAGCGAAGCAGATCGATATCATTCGAAATTCTGAATAATTCCGAAAGACTGAAGAATGTTTTATAAATGGGTAGATTCCATGCACGAACAATCGGAGGCTTTCAACAGTCCATGTCTGCTTCAGAGGTGAAAGTAGCGAGGAGAGTGGACATGGAGTAACTTCCTCCAAAGTGGAGGGCCAATGGGAGCCTGCGAAGCACCTTGCGAACAAAGAAAGTCTTTCAGATAAGATAGAGACGGGAGGAATCGAGCAGAAGAGAAGGGGCCGTATATAATTCTTACATAATCTTGAGAACCGGTTAGTCTTGGGTGAATTATCGTCCACTGCACTCGTTTGTCCGGCAAGTTCCACTTGTACACTCTTTAGAAAGCTCTAGCAGCTGAAATATTATATAGTACGTCCGGTTCAGGTGTGTACGTGGTATTATTTCTCAAAGCATTGAACATATCAGAAGATAACTGCACTGTGTTTTCTCCTGTGTCTTCGATGGTCCAAGAATTCGTTTATTCTTCAGTTCCACTTGACTAACATCGTCGACTATACTTTGTCGTTTATATTTTTCAGAACAGAGAAGATGACAGAGTACAAGCTGATATATTTCAACGTTATGGGATTGGGGGAGCCCATAAGGTTCCTTTTGAGTTACGGTGGCGTTCAGTTTGAAGATGTCCGGTTGGATCACGGCTCCAGCGAGTGGACCAAGATGAAACCAAGTATGTACCTACTGAAAACAAGCTCCAGAATATTCTACTTGACTCGACCACCAGTTTCCGACACGAAGAGTGATTGGAACATTTTTACAGCGACCCCTTTCGGGCAGCTCCCCGTTCTGGAAATCGACGGCAAGCCTTACTCGCAAACATTGCCTATTTGCCGTTACCTGGCCAAACAGTTTAATCTGCTCGGCAAAACCGATTTGGATACCTTGCAGATCGACGCCATCGCGAACGCTCTTCACGACTTCCGGAAGCGTAAATATTGATCCCTTCGCCTAGGCAAAATTGGTTCCTTTCTATTCTACGTACTTTCGGGGATAACGTTAAATTCAGTTAGAACTCTGTGCAGCTGTTAGTGATAAGACTGATAAGGCTCCCATTTTCCTTTGCAGAGGCGGTGTCGTATTATTATAGAGAACCAGACCCAGTTTTGAAGGCGAAGAAAAGGGAGGAAGTATTCGCGAACGTGATACCATATTATTTGGGAAAGCTCGAGGAACTGGTTAAGAATAATGACGGGTATTTGCATGGCGGTCAAGTAAGTGTTTGTTATTTTCTGAAGAGCGATTGTCGAGTGTGAAATTGATTTTGACTGCTTTAAAACTTCTTGTTTAGTTGAGTTACGCGGATCTCTTTTTCGTCGCCATTTCGGATTCATTGAGCACGGCTTACGAATCTGATGTTACGAACGATAAACCGCATTTGAAGGCTCTGAAAGAGACGGTCTTAGCGATTCCAAGTATCAAGGCTTGGGTGGAGAAGAGACCCAAGCTGACCTTTTAATATTTCACAAGTTTCGTTCAAGTTTTCATAAAATTAATGTAAAGCGAGCATTTTTATACGCATACTGTAAAAATATAGCAATATTAAACCTCAAGTTTTGAATTTAATTATCAGTATCACATTCGCCGTTAATTTTGCTCGAAGGTAATTTGAATTTGCCGCTGCTCGCCGAGATTCCGTCCTCTAACTTACCGACTGTCGCGCAAGTCGTGGTCAAACATTTTATCAAAACAATATCCATTAATTTATAACTGCTAGGTGCAGGTGTATTTACTTGCTTTATTATTCTTTAATAACAAAACTCGATATGTCCCTTGAAAAATTTTAAATTCGAAGGCACGCAATGGTGCGATTCTTTCGAATCTGGAGAACGTGACCGGTTGACCTATTTAAATCGATCAATGAACGCACGAACCTCTTCGCGCATTCTTCGCTTCGTTTCTACAAAGTTTAGAACAAAAAGGTACAGACACATATCTATTAATTAACGCCCGAGGACTGGAATATTAAATTAAAGGCCACTAGCGAAAGGCAGCCGGTTGAAAAGTGCGTGAAATGGCGCGTTTGGCCGTGGCGGCAACTGGCGGCGGGGAGGCCAATCAGCGGTCTCGAATGATCGCTGCGCGAGTGGGGATGCGCGAGCGTTGTCGTAGCCGCGGAGCCGTCAGTGTGCGCGCCGCGGAGAGCCAGATAGACAGACATCTTGTAGTAGAATTTAGCGGCGTGGTGTTTTCGACCGTGAGTGTCGGTGTCACGGTATCGCGTCGCGGTGCTCGTCATTACGGTGTCGTCGCCGTCGCCGTTGTCGTGCTGGTCATCGTCGCGTTCGCCGTCGTCATTGTCGTTGCCCTTGCCGTTGTCGTCGCCGCCGTCGTTGTCGCCGTGCCGTGCTCGCCGTCGTGCCGTGGTCGTTCTCCCTGTGCTCACGCCGTCGCGATCGTTGTCGTTGCCGTTGCCCTCCGCCACCTCTACGTATTCATCGAGAGTCCTCGTTCGACGGCTGTTCTTTCCTCGGAAGGCACGGGAAGATCGTGCAACTGCTCCGTGTGGTGGTACCGTACCGTGGTCGCGAGGCCTCGTCGGTGCTGGCCGTGCAGCTCGCGTGGTCCAGCGATCCAGTTACTCGCCCCGCAAAAGGCGTTGGTGGTACCTTACGTCCGGCAGAGGGAGAGAGAGATAGAGAGAGATAGAGATATATAGAGAGAGTGAGGGTGAGAGAGAGAGAGAGAGAGAGAGATAGAGCGAGAGCGCGAGGGAGAAAGCGAGACAGCAGAGGCAGAAGGATAGTGGAAGAAGGAGGGCAGAGGAGTACTTGGTCGGACGGTGTGTCGTAAACACACCGGGGGGAGCGAGAAGGACACGGTGCGCAATAATTTCTCTCGCTCTGCGAACGCCCAGTGAAGAACGGTTCGGAGCCACCGATGTGCCGCACCGTGCGATAACTTCCGTCACCTCTCCGATCCCCGTCTCTCCTCCCTCTCCAACTCCGCGCGTGTGTATGTGTGTGTGCCGCGCCGGGCTCTCGAGGTGAAAATACCGCCCTCTCCTTCCACCCAACCCCCCCGTTCGTGAGAGGAAGGTGCTACCTCCTCCCGCGAGTGACTACGGCCAGAGGAACAAGAAGACGAAGGAGAAAAAAAAATTACACCGAGCGCAAGTGTGACACCGCCGACCGCACGTAGAAGAGAGAGGGTGATCCTGCGGACCGGGGCTGCGAACGAGTGTAATAGGAGACGAGAGAAAGAGAGAGAAGGGAGAGAGAGAGAGAGAGAGAGAGAGAGCGAGAGGCCGGTGCCCACCCGTCAACCATCCTGATACAGCATGACCTCGAACAACTCGCAGCAGAAGCTCTCCACGACGGAACGGGTGATCAAAAGTAAGCGATACGGAATATTTTTCATACAACTCGATCGCGACCGGTGGCCAAGCGTTTCGTTGCGTGCAACCCGTACGCGCTCCGGCCACCTTCGCTCGTACCGTGTATACGTGTATAACGCGCGATCTCTCTCTCGAGCGCGCGCGCGCGCGTTTGTGTGTGTGTGTGCGTGGCCCTGCGGCCCCGTCTCTTTTCCGGCCACCTCGGTCGGTACGTCAGTTCCCTCCGCGTTTCACGCTCATCGTTACGTTCCCTCCCCCGTCCCGTTGCTTTCTCGCATTCAAAATATTCGCGACACCACCCCGGGGCACCATTTAAATCGCTGGCCAGCTCGATCGGAGCGTGGCACTGTGTGACGTCACGTACGCTGCGAGAAAGAAGTAGGCGCGTCAAAACACGTCGCGTGTCGTACAAGATTGATTTTCTTCGTGGCTTCGCGGCGCCATTGCTATCGACCTGCCACGGCATTCTCACTGACCCTCCGAACCACGCTTTGCCACCCATAATTCTCCGTTGTACGCTTCCTACGTACACCGGGAATTTGCGCTCGTAAAACGTCGGGACGCTCGTCCTTCGCCACCCGACCGCCCGACATCCCGGTCTCTCTCTCTCTCTCTCTCTCCCCCCGCCCGCATTGCAACCTAACCTAATTCGCGTTTCGCCCGTCAACCCCGCCTCCCCCGCCATCTTCTCGTCCGCAGAGCCGTGCGTCTCGCGCGGTTAGCCCCGTTTCCACGAGGTCGAGGAACGGAATCGTCTCGAGGACGCGGCACGCCGACGATTTCGCCGTCTGGACGCTCGTAGAGCTGTCCTCGTCGCCGTCGAACAGCTGACCGGCCCCGCTCCGCGTGTACATACGCGCGCTAATGCGTGGCTGGTGTAAATACGCGTCCCGCTCGGTGTGTGCCTCCTCGGGGAGCCGGCCATCGGCGTCCGCGTAGAAATCCATAGATCTTCCCCCACAGCGGGGGTGTCGAAAATGAGACTCGTGTTCTCTTTCGGCATTCGGCATTCCCCTACGCTCTCCTCCTCCGCCCCGACGCTTTTTCGAGCGACCTCCTTTCCATTCTCGCGGAATAATTAATATCTCGGCTTCTTCTCGCCGTGGGAGCGCGAAAAATGCGGTCAGAAATGCCAGCCGCGAATTTCGTCGATGCTTCTCGTTAGAAGGGGGTCTATCGCGATGACCCAGATCCCCGGTAAACTTAATATTCATCGGTTTCAGCGGCGCCTTTCCGTTCTCGAGCGTTCACTGTTTCCGGTCGCTGACCCTGGCCGACCGGTTCGGCGATTCTACCGTGCGCTATTGACAGCACATCTCGCTGCACGCACAATAGGTCGACCCCTCCGAGTATTTTGACTTCAATTTTACGCGAGGGCACGCGCCGGGGCATTGTCTGCCACCTTCCCGGTACAGGCGTGCCCTTTTTAACCGAGGAGGCATGCTGACCCACATTGCTGCCGAAAAGGGGAACTGGTTAAGGACGTACAGGTGGCAGGCACTCGGGGTCGTCGACCTTTATTGCGTGGCGCCCTCCGCGTGTTTTTCTTTCCCTCTCCCAGCACGGGGGATCCTTTTACTCCTCTCGTTTAAAAGCTATTTTACTTCTAGTTCTCAGTCCCTTCTTCCTGTTAAGTTTCACTATATTTTCATGCTAATCTAGTCCTTGACGATAGCACACAGAGTGTCAATGCACATCTATATATATAAAAAGAAGTCCTCACTGACTCATCAATGCCCAGCTCAAACCGTTTAACTTAGGAACGTGAAATTTGAAAGGTACATTGTTTCCACGACGTAGGCAACTACTAAGGAAGGTTTTTATGGAAATTCCATCCCCAAGGGGGTGAAAAGGGGCAATATGTATTTTCTCCGACTTCCTTATATCTCTTAAGCCCGGTTAAATATCAACTTGGTTCTTGCTCACAAAAATTATCCACACAAATGCCTAAAATCTAATTTCAGTATTTTGTTCTAATCAGCCCCTAAGGGGGTGGTGAGAAGGGGTGAAACGTGTTTTCATGGAGTCTTTAATATCTCTCAAACCCGAGACGAAACGCGGGGGTATTTTGCCACTTAGTTATGTATATTTACGTCTGACCTATAGCCACTGATTGTTTCAAGTATTCGATTCGTCATCCCCCCGCAAGCTTAGATAATCGATCCAGCTCGAATTCCAATCGAGCCCCCAGACGCCAAGGAACACAATCCCAGTCGTCGAAGCTGAATCACGAGCAGCTCTTCATAAAACGGAATTACATGAGAACAGTCATCGCGTCGGTCACGCGTGCGACTGCGAACCACCAACCACCGAATATAACTCATTGTCGTGACGGTAAAATATCGTAATTTGGATTATCTCCAAGCGCGGCTGATGATTAATGATTTTTAACAAGCCCCTCGCTAGCCTACCACATGTTAATCAGACTGAATGGCGCGGTCGATGGAGACAGGCAAGCCCATTTGTCCCTCGACACGCTTCTTTTATCTTCTCGCACCCTGTAATGAAGGATTCGCGACGCGACCGCCCCGAATTAGTTACCTCGGCTCCCATTCCACGTCGTTACTTCGATTCCGCTTATTCAGCGCGACGGTAGATCTCGTAATAATTCCGTGCCGCTGAAAGAGTCTGAGGTCACGCTTGA
The DNA here is from genome assembly GCA_944738655.2 of Andrena hattorfiana. NCBI lineage: Eukaryota > Metazoa > Arthropoda > Insecta > Hymenoptera > Andrenidae > Andrena > Andrena hattorfiana. The sequence goes on from OX122894.2 coordinate 3,862,664, forward strand.
AACTGGAGCCAGGCTCCCTCGGATCGGCGTCGTCGTTTCGGTAACGAGGAAAGAAAGTAAACGCCGTGGATTATTTTAGACGCCGACGACAGGGCGCGCGACGCACTTCACTTTCTCCCACACCCCCTTCGAAAGGGTGGTTGGCCAATTACCGAATTTAAAAGGCATCGCGTTACAACAGCTCTCGCGTTACCGAGCTAATATTTCTCAAGTCTAATTGCGTGCTCGGACGGGTCGCCGGCTACGATGTTTCTGCGCCCTGGAGAAATTTATCCGCGCCAGCACGCCTCGACCCGCGATTTGATCCGCGAGCCGGCCACCTTGCCAGCCTCGACACGTGCCCGAACGATTGCCCCGATAATTGCCTGTTGACTGAATTACGCTGGCAAATTATGGGCGTGCCGTCGATTATCGAAGGGGATATTGTCTCCCTGCAACCGCTTTTCGGCGCTCGGACCCTCGGTCTTTTATTTATTATGCTCCCTTTTTTTTTCTTTTATTTATTCCATCGCGGTCCCACTTGCCACCAGGCAGCCTCGAATTAAATATAGAATTCTGATTGTTTCGGGGCTTGATGGACAGAGGCTTGCACCTTTCCTTTTTTCGATGGAAGTTGGGCTACCGATATTGTTCCTTTCACCCTGTTACACCTCTCCATTCGACGAAGTAGCTTCCTCTGAATTTATATAAACACACTTCTGAACAGTCGTAGGCTACGTAGCAAGGAGGAAATAAATATTAAGCGTGGTAGGTCGATTTAAAAATTGATCGAGCTGGTAATGGGGGAGACTGCGAGAGCGATAGATTCGTGATAGCGGCTCGTGGCGGTTAATCCCGCGATTTCAAAACAGATGCCTGTCCCGGGGTTGGATCACTCGGGGTAGGAATATTTCGCGTTGAATATTGAAACGAGCTGTGGTATGGAGGTGCATTAATCTAGGTATTTGCATCATTCGACTCGTAACTACCTAGAGAGCGGGGCTAACGTTGTTGCGTTATTTATTAAACGCGAAACTATTCCGCTTCGCGACGATCCCGCATGTGTGCGTGTGTGTCATTATTTGCCAACCACTGGCGGTCTATAAATATTTTCATAGCTTCATAATGCCTGCCTTCGTAAGCTATTTTCGTTGCTCGAGCCGCTTGCCGATCGTTTCCCGACATCCAAGCGAAACGATAGCCACCGACTCCACCTGAATGTCCGCGGTCCCGTTGCTTCTCGATAGGCACGTGCTTGCGCAAAGCTTTTTTCGCCGTGGTCCATCTGTGGTGCAGTCTGGCTCGATCCTTTCTTCTCCTGGAACTGAAGAAAGGAAACGAAGGGAGGCTGACGGGTTTCTAGAGTTCGAAGGTTTTTTCATTGGTGTAACAAAGTTTCTTGAATTTGTAGTTGATTTAATTGCTTTGGAATTTTTTTTGGAAAGAGTAAGAAGGCTGATGGGTTTCTAGAATTCGAAGGTTTTTTCATTGGTGTAACAAAGTTTCTTGAATTTGTAGTTGATTTAATTGCTTTGGAAATTTGTTTGGGAAGAGTAAGGAGGCTGACGGGTTTCTAGAATTCGAAGGTTTTTTCATTGGTGTAATAAAGTTTCTTGAATTTGTAGTTGATTTAATTGCTTTGGAAATTTGTTTGGAAAGAGTAAGGAGGCTGATGGGTTTCTAGAATTCGAAGGTTTTTTCATTGGTGTAATAAAGTTTCTTGAATTTGTAGTTGATTTAATTGCTTTGGAATTTTTTTGGAAAGAGTAAGGAGGCTGACGGGTTTCTAGAATTCGAAGGTTTTTTCATTGGTGTAACAAAGTTTCTTGAATTTGTAGTTGATTTAATTGCTTTGGAAATTTTTTTGGAAAGAGTAAGGAGGCTGATGGGTTCGAAGGTTTTTTCATTGGTGTAATAAAGTTTCTTGAATTTTTAATTGATTTAATTGCTTTGGAAATTTGTTTGGGAGGAGTAAGAGTAAGAGTGGAGAGTCTCAAGCCTCTATTTTATATTTTAAGGTAGATATATTGGCCCACACTGGGGGTTTCAGTTTCGCGTCTCAATACCTATTCCATGTTTTTGCCGATTCGATCGTTGAGGAATCAAACGGGCCACGACGGAAGAATTTCTGGCGAATGTTAATCACACGCAGCGCCGGCACGTGTTCGCCATTCACACGGCGTCTGATAAGATCGCAGGTAGCCGGGGAAACAGTAATCACGATAATAATATCGAAGCGTGTTTCAGCATCTGTGACCTCGTTCCCTCTGAATAAACGTTGTTTTTCTCGCCACCGTGCCGTGCCAGTTGTTTCAATTAGCTCGCGAGTAAAATCTCGCGCATAGGAAATCGATGTTGCCGCGGCGAGCGGAGAGGCGATCAGAGGGAAAGTGCCATTGAGAAGGCCGAATGCTAATCGCGATCACCGCGACCAGATATGGTGCAGCGTCTGTGACCCAGAATTCGGGGCAGAAACGAATATTGATATCCGCTCCCCGGGTAACACCGGGGCGAAGAATAAAAATCGCTGTGACTCTGGGACCCGAAGGAATTCTTGGCAGCGTATTCAAAACAACGCCTTCGAGCTTGCTCGATACGCTGATTTAGGAAAGCTACACTTCGCTTCGATCGTCCTCGTTGAATTTCTGATCGACCCACGCGAACGAAATGCCGCGTCTATTAACATACTCAACATCATCCGCACTCTTCTTCTTTGTCAAAATATACCTGCTCCCTTCCGAGAATATATTCACTTTGGAATAAAAAAAAGATCACCCTCTGAATGCTTAAACTTTCCTCAAACTCCCAATAACAACTCCTCCAAGATCCCATTAATTTCACCTCCACGCGTCCCACCGTTACATCCCCACACTCTTACACTAATTCAACCTAAAACAGCAGAACACTTTGAATAGGTGAGTTGCAAAGCGGAATTCTCCCTCTGAAGCCCGAAAATATGAGAAATTCTACGCCGAGGGTAGCTCGGTTCCCCCGAATTTAATTACCCTCGTAAACGTCACAATGAACGGAGCTGCGAGGAAGAAAAATTGGGGAGCAGAGTTCGCGGGGGGTTCGAGACGGCAGGGCTACTATAGTCGCTATAGTGGCCGGGTATAGTGAGCGGAGAGGATAACCCGGGGGCCCCGTGTGGCTCACGGCTGGGTGGAGTGTAATAATAGACACAAACTCATTTGGCTGCTCGGCCAACTACATTTGGCTCGGTCGTCGTCCACTGTTCCGCTCGTTCCTGTTCGCCGCTCGTGCCTTACCGGCGAAATTTTTGTTGACTTTACGAAAGAACAAATAAACACGGGGGCCCTCTTCCCCTGTTCTCGCGCGTCTTTCGAACGACGCCACCTTTTGCGCGCCGCGTATGTTCGCGGGGAGGATCGTCCCAAGCTCCGTTCCCTGTTCAGAACATTCTCCACCGCGGGGTGGTTGCGAGGCAGAGGCTTGGGAAACTCTGCCGAGACGTTCGGACTTTGCCAGCTGGGCTGTTTGTTTACAGTGCGCTGCTGTGAACGATCACTTCGCGAAGACAGTGTACTTGTTGCTTTCGTAACTCCACTTTGTAGTTTACCCACAGTGTTGTGGTAGATTAGGGACTTTTTTTTAAGTGTCATTGCGAATCATTCTCGACTCACAGGGCGCACGTCGATTTCACCCTTGCCTCCGCGCGTTCCTCGAGTTCTCCTCTTCAGTGTGAGCGACACGTCGCGTCGGATCGAGCTTCTATTTTCGTGGACAAACGATCGGTCGATGGCGGCCTCTCAAGGGCCATCTCTCGTAGCACAAAGGAGTCGGTCGGTTCAAGAGATTCGGTAAAATCGCCAAAGGTCGACGGCAGCGTGGAGGAAAGGGGTGGGGAGAAATCGTAGGCACCCCCCACGGGGGTTGGGTGTCGCTGGAAATTCGCGGAATCGCCTCGAGTGTCCTACCCTGCACGCGGGGATGAAGAATGCGCTTGGCATTTGAGTGGTTTTTCGTTGGAGAGTCTCGCCAGCGATTAAGATTAACCCTCGGGGTTGAAGATTCTTGTTTCTCCATTGGCAGATGAACTCCCTTTCCGCTCCACTAAGGGACGAAGGGAATGCTTAACACACCTAGCGTCGACCATGTTTCGTATTTCTAGTTGGGTTTAATATTTTCTGCGCTAAGTTAATTATAATTGTCGCTACTACTTAGCAAGTGTTTATGTTCGTACAATAGGATATTATGAGAAATTACAGTGGGATTTATAGGGAGTTAAATGGTTTTTAAAAATCGTTACTGTTACTCAAGTTCGTGTAGCTTTTCTGTAGGTCCGGGGTGTTTAATCGAACGTGAGATGTTGAATGAGACGAACCATTAAATTCCTTGCACGTTGCAAGCAGTTGATCGTGCTCAGTCTATGAACGTCTTTACGAGGGATTTTGCCTTTCAGTTTGCAGAGATGTGTCTGATTGTTGCTCGTAATCGTTGTCTTCGACTCGAGGACTCGTTACCCGTTTAATCCATTGACACTGGGCGCATTGTTCGCGATAATTCACAGCCGTTTAGCATCGTCCCGCATTCCACACGGCGACGATGCACCGTCGCATTATCGAGCTGCCGATTAAATGGTCTTCGCAGAAGTCCTAGAAATTCCCATGAAACGCGAATCACCGCGATGTTCTCTAAGTCACTTAAAAGTTGCGAGCGTTCATCCTCCGCACTATAAACTCTCCATTCAAGTGGGTGAAGGTTGGAAATTTATATGCGTATATTAGAAATCTGCGTTGTGACAGCAGTAAACAGACGGATAAGTTTTAATTTATATTTAATGATATCGTCCTCGAGGTTATCCTGAAAAAGTTTCAACAGGATCTCTCAAGGTTCACAAGTTTCTCGACATATCAGTGGCGTTCAAAACTCCTTGAGACACCCGTAATCGTTAAACCTAATTAAGTCTCGCAAGATTTCTTGAGATTACCAAGACCTCTTGATTTCGAATCACTTGCTTCGGGAAGTTTGGAAGTCTGCAGATTTAGGACTCGGGGGCACTAGGACTGTAGAATTTTGAATTTTCAGATTTTAGTTCTGGAAGGTTCTGGGATATGAGGACCAAAGAATATAAAAATTTTAGAATTTAAGGATCCAAGAATCTAAGGATTTAAGAATCTAAGAATTTAAGAATTTAAGAATCTAAGAATTTAAGAATCTAAGAATTTAAGAATCTAAGAATTTAAGAATCTAAGAATTTAAGAATCTAAGAATTTTAGAATCTAAGAATTTAAGAATCTAAGAATCTAAGAATCTAAGAATTTTAGAATCTAAGAATTTAAGAATTTAAGAATTTTAGAATCTAAGAATTTAAGAATCTAAGAATTTAAGAATCTAAGAATTTAAGAATCTAAGAATTTAAGAATCTAAGGATTTAAGAATCTAAGAATTTAAGAATTTAAGAATCTAAGAATTTAAGAATCTGAGAATTAAGAATCTAAGAATTTAAGAATCTAAGATTTTAAAAATCTAAGAATCTAAGAATTTAAGAATCGAAGAATTTAAGAATCTAAGAATTTAAGAATCTAAGAATTTAAGAATCTAAGAATTTTAAAATCGGAGAAGTTAAAAATCTAAGAATCTAGGAATTTAAGAATCTAAGAATTTAAGAATCTAAAAATTTAGGAATTTAGGAATTGAATAATTTAAGAATTTAAAAATTTAAAAATTTAAAAATTTAAAAATTAAAAAATTAAAAAATTAAAAAAATTTAACATTAGAATCCAAACACTCGAGATCTATAGGCCATCCGGACCTGAAACCCGTAGAAATCTAGTAATCTAGAAATCAAGAAATTTAGACCACAAAGACAGTGGTATCCCATAACTCGAGCAGCCTTGAATTACGAGCCCTAGAATTTTAGAACATTAGTACTCCAGATCAGCAGAGAACTGAAGAGTGTCGATCTCAAGTCTCTCGTATTCGTTTCGATTCGAAGACGTGAGAAATTCTTATCGCTCCATTGTCTTTGGCGGTACGAAAGAAAAGGGGTTCGCGTGTGTACTACAGTCGACGCGCACACACGGACAAATCGGCTGGTTCGGGTGGGCGGGCAGGAAATTAAAACCCTCAATTAGTGCAACCTTGTAACCTTGTCAGCGAGTGTTCCTTCTCCTACAAGAATCGATACGACCCCTATAGACGCGCAAGTGGCACGTTCGCCTTGTCAGATCCCGTTAGCAGCGCCCCAGAGAGAATCGACTTTTCGATTTAATCGCATTGCATCGGTGTCTTCCGTTCCGCGGGAAGACAATTATTTAACGCCTCGTGCCACGAAGAGAAACGTTTCACCCTCTCGTCACCCAGCGGTTCCAATTGCGCCTATCGATTCGAACGACCTGAAATTTCTTCAAACAATTCCACCGACCTTTGCCCCAAAAATCCCCACCCATTCAAAAGCTGAGGAATTGATCGAAAGCTTCTCATAACCGAAGATTCATCAATCACTATCTCGAAATATCGAGGTATCCCATCTTGTGCAAGTTTTAATTAAAATTCCGTAGTTCCCCGGTTCCCATGAGGCTAAGCTAACACCAACACCCGAAGGTGCATCGAATTTCTAAATCCCCGAAATAACGCAGGAATCACGCCTCCACTCTAAACCCTATTCCCACGAGCAACAGCCGATGGTATCAGAAAATCAAAATCCATGGACGTCTTACCGATAACCATCGACAGCACTCCCGCTTCATGTTCTATTATTCTATTGGCAAAGGAACGCTGCCCTTGCCTCGCACAGTGGCGTTTTTCCACCCCCGTCTCCACTTAATTGGGAGACAAAAATAGGCGTGCGCTGTGTCGACACTCTTTTTCGTCCTGCGTCGATAGGATTCCCTAAACTGCTAGGCCTGAATATTAAAGGAACGATGTTCTCAGTCCCGTGGGACTTCATGTCTCCGAAGGTCTCTAAATACCATCATAGAACGGTGGGCCATTCTGATAGATCCTTAAACTGGCGGATTGAATTTTGCGAAGGAGCGCCGACTAATCTTCCGCGACCTCGCGCGACCCTCGCCGCGGAAGGTCGTACCTTCATTTAGCATAGCGTCGCTCGCAATGGAACCAGGTCACCGACGAAGGGCGCACGAATTCATTACGTGGCCCGCTTCTCGAACCCCACACGAAACACGTATATCTGATCGAGGCGAACAGCTTTCTCGTTTTCTCGAATTTAATCTGGCCTCTCGACGCGATACCGTCCCCTTTCCCACCTCCCTCCTCCCTGCCTGTGTAAAATGTTTTGGTTCCAACGAGAGGTGGGAGCGGTCGAATCCCCAGTGGGATCTGTGCGAGTGGTAACAGACTCGAAGCTATGCAAATTCCTTTTCTGATTAGCTCTCGCGTCATGGCCCATGAGCTGGAAATGGTCCATGGCAAAGTGCAGGGTCTCGAGTAGAATCTCTTCCTTACTCCCACGCACAACGCTTGAATACCAGCCCATTCATATCCCCTGAATAATGCACGAGCTCCTCCCTTTATTCTGTATCATCGTCGCTTAGTTTTCTGATTCCAAGTCGATCTCCCCAGCTCCCAATAACAGATCAATCACGATCCACTCGTACTTAAAGAGAGCCCTTCCTCCTATTCACGCATTCCTAAGCGACACCAAAAGCCATCTCCCTCGGCATCGCTAGAATATCCGGCGGAATCATGTGGCTTCCTTCGAGCACGTGAAACTCGTGCACGCCCCAGGAAGAGGCTTCGGACCGGCGGTTTCCAGGACACCGGTCCCGTTAATCGTCCTCCCGACCGCGCAGGCATCGAGGTCGCGCTAGGACGCCAGCCCTTCGCACTCACGCATCAACAGGTGAACGATCGTCCTCGAGTTCTCAGCGTGTCCCTTGGAGGGGTCCCCTCTCGCTTCGCCGGCGGCGAGGAAGTCCAGCCGGTGGCTAGCTGAGGTGGCCGTGCTTCCTCAACGAAGAAAGGGAGAAGTTGAAAGTTGACGGGGAAAGGGGGTCGGGGGCAGAGGCCTGGCCACGAGGAGAGCGAGGGGCTGGGGGTGAAAGGAGAGAGAGAAAGAGAGAGGCGGGGCACCGTGGGCAGATCAATACACACGGCCAACCCCGTAGTAACGCATAGAATACCTTATTCATAACATACCGCTGTTTTCTTTCAACCATCCCCACGCCACCCCCTCGGCCGTTGTGGTCGGCCTGTATTTACGTCGCGGTTGAAAAAGACGGAGGGGACGGAGGGCAAAGGAGAATCCAGCCGAGAGCCTACGGGGATTACCAGCGAGACCTGGCCGGTTTCTTCTCGCTCGCTCGCCTCTGCGAGACGTTTAAGGCTCGGCTTAGCCCCGCGATCTGGGGAAACGGGGGTGCCATTGCTGCTGGAAGCCTGCACCAGTATCGGTTATACAGAGATCAACGGGCAGGAGGATGCTTCGGTGCATCTGTGGTGATTCTTGCTTAGGTTCCTGGGGATTCCACACGATTTCGTCTGTTTCGATCGCTCGCGGATTGTGCTTGGGGGGATGGGGTAGGATCGGAAGGCTCTGAAGCTTCACGTGGATCAGAGCTTGATTGAGGGAAAATTCTTATAGGGTGCCTAAGTCGAGGACAGTCGGCTTACCTAATATAAAATGGCTATTGAAACTAACATTGATATTATTTATTTTATCAGAATAAACCTAAGGTGTTCAGAATTATATGCGGATTCGGAAAAACTGGTCGATATTTGCTTTGACGGTACTAGGCAGCCGTTCCTGTCTAAAATAAAGCATTTCTGTTTCAAGTAATTATAAAGTTTCAATTAATTTTCATTTAAAAACTAATTGAAAGTGAGACATGTTCTTTGGCATGGAGTTTATTAATATCATGAGCTTTAAAAAACTTGTTTGTTTAGTCAAATATGTGCATTATATATGTGCAGTTTCGGAGTAGACTTAAATTAAAGTTAATGAAAACTCTTATTCTTTATGAAAAGAAACTAAAACCCACATTGATGAGGTTTTACCACTCCCAAGCCCCAAAAGATGAGGTCTTAGTTTCTTTTTATAAAGAATAAGAGTTTTCATTAACTCTAATTTACGTCTGATCCGAAACTACATAGTTTGTGAAGATGCTTGTATTTGTTTTGAATCGATTGGAACCTCCGTTTTTGAGTTATCACTGCAAAACAAAAGAAGCTTTTTTTTAAAAAGCCTCTTTAATCATCCATCTGACCCTTAAGGTAATTCCTGAATAATCTACTACATTCAAGAATACTTTCAAATTTCGTGCAAAACTAATTTGGAATACAAGAAACCCTTGTACAAAGTTTAAAATCGATTTACCACGTAGTTATCGAGAAATTGTTAATTAAAGTTGATGCATTTTAACACAGTGGCATATGGCGAAGTCAAAAAAAGAGGGTTATAGTTTCAGTTTTTCTTCTGAAACAGGAAAACCATATTTAAGAAGTGTACCAAAATTGGCACAAAAGTGCATCGAAATGTCAGGAAATGAATTTATTAAATTCTGCAAAACTGACCACATAGTTTCTTTGTAAATGCCCATAAAAAAGTAGGTTTACGTGCAAATTTTTGAGAATCTACGTAGAGCAGTGAACGTTGCAACGTCGCACAATCGATATGTTTAAACATTTAAATAGCGAACGGAGATTCAGATTCATATGAACATTTTTTCTGACATTTTGGTTATAAAAGACGCTCCAAATGAATGCAACGTTGTCAGATCTGCTGCTCCAATTCACTACGCTAACCAATTTAATATTCCATTTTCGTATTACAATTATTTATATTAACATTGAACTTTTTAAAATATATATACATGATGTTAAAAATTATTATTATTATTTCCATAGTATCATACTACTTTATATTTATCGTTTATTATCCAACTCTAATTTGATTATCATAGTTGGTTAGGAACTACCTTAAGACAATATTTGCTGAGAATCGGGTTGAAAACTGAAGTTACGACATCTGACCATCTCTTCTGAGGTGCTAGGACTTGCCTAGATTTACCTTATATAAAATTCTGTTTATACTGGATGGATGTCCTCTCTCCTCAAGTGTTAAAATCGCAGATGGACTGCGAAGAACTTTGCGACTACTCCAGTGCATCTAGTATCTTCGCACGAATACAAAAGACTTGCGTCAAGCAGTCGTCGAGGTTCAAGATCCAGTCCACTGGTAGAGAGAGTACGTGTTTACCGGGGAAGTGAGAGGAACGACGACGGAGGCGCAAGGTGTTTCACCTTTTGAATCAAGCCCAATGATTGCTCATTGTTTAACCGTTCACCGTGCGCGTGGTCGAGGAATGAAAGGACAATTGATCACGCTTAATACGCGCTGTTAAATAATATTTCCCTGAATGAGGATCGCCGGAGCGATTAATCGCGCGATGTTACGCGACGAGTCCTGGCGACGGTTCTAGTGATTTTCACGCCGCCGCAACGGTTACGAAACTTTTAATTATACGAACTTCTCCCACCAGAATGACAGTCGGAGCGCTGGTCTAACATTATCGCGTATATACGTTCGCTGCTCTATCTTATGACACTCCCACGTTTGTTTGTAAATTAATGTGACTCTGAAGCATCCATACTCGGACTCGCTATAATCGAAAAGAAATCAAATATGTCTCGAAGCCTCGATCTTCTTCCCTCGAATACTTCGATTCTACGGACTTAAATGAATTTTCCCGAGACTTCTGCTTCAGGCGAACCGATACTTTAAGGATGTCGATAAACTCGGCTCCCTCCAGTTAGCATCGAGACAAGCGCGATTCCTTTTATCCTTCCCCGAGCCTCCAATCAGGATCCCCGCGCCAAGGCTGTCGCAATTAACGCGCTAAATATAACACGGCCACGAAATCCCAGCGATTTTAAAATGCAAATTCGCTCGCCTAGACGGAGGAAGAATTCGAACGTTCGCGTTTCGCCGGTGGGCAAGGAGCCGCCTCGTTTGCGCGCTTTTAAATAAACACGCAATTTCGCGTTTTTACGCCGCGGTGCGTCGCCGACGTGATGAATTATTAACAATCGGCGGCCGGGCGCGGGGCGTTTAATATTCAAGGGGAGGAGGGATCGGAGCATTATCGGGAAGTTCACCGCGTTAAAGTCGGATTCGCGTGGATGGTAATGCCGCCGATTTGCCTAATTCTTGTATTTCCCGCGGGCGCGCGAGCTGCTGGCCTCTTTATTTATGCGGCAGCCGCCCCTCTTATGCGGACATTTATGCAGAAACGGGGCTCCCACGGTGCCGTGTGTAATACACCGTGCGGGGCTTCCTCCATTTCCTGCCGGGCATCGCCCTAAGAACGTCCAGGGAACACATCATCCTTATCCTTGCGCGGATTTCTCCCGCTCCTCGTCCCCCCTCGCCTCGTTACTCTCCGACGCGCTCCGAGCCGAGTGGATTTCCGGCAAGGAAATTTATCCCCAGCGATGATCGTCTATCGCCATAACCGTTACCGCCATTCACTATCCTCTTTGGTCACTTAACAGACGATCTTATTCGCCGGCAAGAAGGAGCCAGGCTTTTCAGTGGCGCGTTCATGGTACGAGGACGAGAAGCTCATTGGCTCTCGCCACCGAGGATGCTTCCTTTTTTTCACTCGTAAACGTTTCTTGCCCCCAGGATCGAGAGCAGAGCTCTGCTGACCTCGTTGCTTCTCCCAGCATCCAAGATCCTTACGGTTTTATTTTTTAGAAACGGTGATGCCTTCTTGAGAGGACGAGGGGCCATCGAACGCGTCACGATATCGTTATTACAGTCATCATCATTATCATCTCCCTCGTCAGTTTTTACACCCCTAATAACCATTTACCGCGAAGCGTCGGTGCCCTCTTTTAGAGTCACCCCTCGTCGTTCTCCGGTGTCTCGCTCGTCGTCCCGTTCCTCTCGGGACCGCGGTTTCTACGGGGAAATATCGCTCGCTATAAATTCGCGCCGCCATATTCCGCGACGTCGTTAAAATTGCGCCGCTTCTTTATCGAGCCCTCGTTATATCTGTTATCGGGGGCTCCGTCGCGTGAACTGCATCAGCAGATATCAAATGGCAAGCGCTCTTCGTTTCGCCAGCGTGGGAAACGTGGGTTCAGCTTCCGCCTTGCAGGTTTCCGCGCGCGTGGCAAGCTGGCTAATTAGGCGATTAATATGTTTTCGGGACACTTTAGTTGGATCTGCCAGGGGAACTGTAGATGTTGTATTATTATTAGCAAAGGGAGTGTGCCCCAACGGTAGTCACGTGTGCCAGCAGAGAATTAAGGGCAGCCACCGCAGGAAATAGGAATTCCGCGATGGCGATAGAGTCTTCGACGATCAATGCAGAATGCAACGACGCGCGTGTGTAGGGTAAATCCGGGAGACGCGGTCGGGCCGGAGAGTTGGTCGAGTCGCTATATTTCAGACTCTATGCGTAAAAACGCGTTAAAGTGCGGACCAGTTACTTCTCTAGAAGCCAAACAATTGAACGAATAGCGTCACTTCGGTTCCTTCTGTGTTTTTCTAGATTTACAGGCTGTAAAAGTTAAACTGAGGTTACGTTTAACCTCTTTTGTCAAACGGCGGTGTACAGAATCGTATTTAAAATATACTTCTAAGTTTATTTTCGTTTAATGTTTGGGAAGAATAAGATAGTAGAGATATTGAGGCACAATGCAGCCAAAGTATTTAGCTATATTAACTCTTCCTCTCAAAACTAACGAGAAGACCATCTCTCGCTGCAGAAAGGAGAGATGATTTTTTTATTATTTTTATTAATATTTTTATTTTTTTATCATTATTTTATTATTATTATTGTTTATTTATTTTATTTATTCACTTTTGTATTAATTTGCCTTGCTAATCGGCGGTAAGTAGTTCGCTTTATCTTTGATGTGTTCTTGTTTAGCGTAAACAAATTAAATATCAATGAATCTGTAGTTGTATTCACTCATAAATAATTTTGCTTTCTTCTTTGTTATTTTTCCACGAATAATTATGCGAGTGGTCTCTGCCAACGACGAAAACCATTTCTCCCGTCACCTCGGGAGAGGTGGTCAGATGTCATGACTTCAGTTTTCAACCCGATTTACAGTAAATGTTGTCTGAAAGTAAATATCGACCAGTTTTTCTGAATCAGCATAAAATTCTGAACATATTAGGTTTGTTCTGATAAAATAAGTAATATCTGTATTAGTTTTAATAGCCATTTTATATTAGGTCGACCGCGTCTCCCGGATTTACCCTATTCAGATCAAGTGGTTGAGCTCGGTGCTTGGTCAGCCATAGACTTCCTAGTGACCTTACGCCTGCGGTTCTAGTCTCTCAAATCTCCTAGCTGCTCGCTGCTTCTCGGATGCATATACCTGCGCCCCACATCTTCATGCATAATAAACGCGAGACGAGAATTGAATTCCCCAGCTTACAGGCCATTAGAGATGGATCAATGAACCCGCGCGCACCTTAGAACGACAGCTACGAAAGCTCGAAATTCCCATTCGGTTCTCCCCAAGGATACCCCAGCGTCTCCGTCGGTATGGATAGCTCAGGTCTCCGGTATCCTTCCTCGCACCTTCGATCTCATAAACTCTTCCACCCCGATTGAAGAAAATTCCAGCCCCCGACGCGGCGTCACGTTCCGGAACGGGAAACGCGAAGTATCCATCGTGATCTAATTGCTACTCAGCTTCTGACGCGCACGCAGGAACTCGCGCGTCGGGGTCTGCTGCCTCCTGGGACAGCGTGTCCCCTTTCAAAGATGCCCGACCTTCTGTTCCTCGCTTCATTATTCTTCAACGTTCGTGCGTCACGAGCGCGGAAGCGAGGCCCGCGACGCGGAGGAGTTCTCGGAGACGGGAGGCTCCCGTTCCGTGGAATTTCAGCGGCGCAGAGGGGACGCCGGCCTGTTATTATCGTCCTCGACGGGCGTCTTTATCGCGGCGGGTCTCTCCCTCGATCAGCCGCTCGTTATCAGCGGGACGAATCTTGCGCGGCGCCTCCGGAGGGGCGCTTCCGGCCTCTGGTATCGAGCGAAAAATTTATAGCGGCGCCCTTTCCGGTCGAATTTCCTTGGGCGAGCTTAACCGAGCGACGGGGAAGGGAAAAAAGGTCGGGTGCCGATCGTTTGTGGCGAGTGCCGCCCGATCGATACGGAGCATTGCATTCGTTACGCACGGGCTGCGGTGCATCGATGCACTTTTGCGCGCCGCGGCCTCGCGATGCCTCGGGATAAATATAACGCGCCCCTCGTAACGATTAGAGAAAATGCCTGTCCTTCCAACGGCCGCGCTTTAGGGCCCTTTGACACGAGACACTTGCCGCGGGCTTCGAGCTACTATTTCGGACTGCTGTCTTCACGATCACAGAAGTGTCTCGTGCGAAAAGGATATTCGTTTTTTCATGAGATAGATTTTGTTGGGAGATTGTGTATGGGGTTGAAGGTTTTAGGGTAAAGGGTGTAGATTATATTTTCGAAATGATTAATTCTCAGTCGTTAGATGAGTAAGTGAGTTTGAATCACTATCTGAAGGTGAATCGGATACGTTTCATTGGTTTGTTACTCTTTCAAGTAGATAGTTTCTTTTCCGTTAATCGGTAGCAGCCTCGTGAAATGAAGAGAAACGCAAGTTGGTAAATCAAATTCCGCTCTAACGAGGAGTTATGCCGTGTAAAGGAGAAATAAAAGGGAGTGTACGTGCTTTTAACGGTGAAGTGGCTGACCAGCTCCTCCTCGTCGGAAGGGGAAAAATCGCGGCTTCGTCATACGCTTGGATTAAATACGAACTTCCATTCTTTCTTATAAGCACAGATTCCTACTCCCGCAACAATTTAATGCCACCTGGATATTCCAATGTCCCACGTTGAAATTGAACGTCTAAACTTGAATTATGTAAAGACAGAAAAAGCTCATTAAACATCCTTCCACTAGAGATTACATTCTGAAGACATCTTAGCTCTTCGTTAACACACCTTTTTTTTTCGATCAACTTTGACATACCTGGGTGGCTCACACCCAGAGCAATTTTTGAACGAATGCCATTCTCATCAAAAGAATCCAATCGTAATGAAAAAAATCATGGGTCAATTTTAAGGCCTCTAGAAGGTATTCCAATAGTTTTTTTTACTGAAATTTAATCATAGTTTTTGTAAAAAAATCTAGATTACCATATGTCGAAAAAAACGAAGAAAATCTTTAAAAAGTTGTAACTTTTACAAATTTCAATATTGAAAGCTAAAAATCTACAGAGTTGTTGTTCGGATATAATATTTTGAGAGAAAAAATAGTTTGTAAGTCGGCTTGGATAAAAAGGTATTTATTTTACATATAAAAGGTACAGAGTGTCAAAAGCAGCTTATGGGTGGCTAACATCCAGAGTGTCAACGAGGGGTTAAGCAAAGCAGGAAGAACACATTTTTTATATCCCCACAGAAATAGAGGAGCTCCAATAGCAGGGAAGGTAAAATACCACCCTTAGAAACATCAAGACCCTCGCCTTCTTGAATTAATTCTCCCAGAAAGCTCAACATCTAATCATCTCTCAAAAATGAATTTCAATTAGAACAATCACCCGGCGATCACGGGACTCGACTCTCCACCCAACATTATCCACGCGTCATATCCTAAGAAGATTCTCATCTCCATTCAATTTTCCCGAGCATCAAATCCCACCACCTTCGCCCAGAAGGTAGTCACTCCGCTCTTCCGCTCGTGCAGTCAGCCCGCACACTCGAAGCACCGCCTCCACAGGAACAGTGTCAGCCTGGGCGGTTTTCGCGCGAAACGATCGACCGTCCCTCGGAGTCCCTGGGGGGCGGAAGCGCGGCCAGGTGGACGGAAGGCCCTCGAGGGCCTCCTCCTAGTCTGGAAGCTATTTTTCTTCGTCCCAGCCGTGTCTTCCCCGTCTCGGTTACGTGTCACTGCCCTCGCGACGACTGCCACCCTCTTCAGCCTCCGGCTCGGTCGGACCGTCGCGCTCTTTGTGTCGCGGAGAGTTCCCGAAATTGCGAGAGTATCAAGACGGTAGTTATGCACGTAGAGGGCTCCCAGTGAAATTCCCCAAACGAACTCGCCCTTCCCTCTCATCCCCGTGGAACTTGAACGAATTCCGTGACAGAGGGAGGCGGTGAATATTTTCCAGCTCCCCGGGTGCACTCTTCGGGCCGAGAATTTTCATCTCGACGACGGTGCCGCGTGGTTGTTTGAAGAATTATGCTTCGTGGAATTTGTGGGATTAGCTGCTGAACTTTACGGCCCCTGCGAAGTCCGCAGTTTCTTTAAGAACCTTTAGGATCTCGGGGAGCTGAGTTTCAACACGTTTATCGGCGCTGGACGAGTGGGAATTGGCCGTCGCTCGTGAACGAGCGCACGGACACGCGTGTGTTCGCGAAATTACAACCGGCCGGCTGGGCCACGTGTGTATGTCGTATCGCGAAATTAGCGATATAACGCGGGGCTGAGCGCCATTACGCGGAGCGGGCACGTGCCGCGCGCAGGCTGCCGAGTACGCGACAAAGTTGCGCGGACGTGTTACAGATGCTGCGGCGCGTCTGAATTAGCGCTTTTACTGCCGGCACATTTTTCTCCGGCCACGTAAGCGGTCGCTGGGAACGTCTTCGTTACGGCTCCCCTCGTGATTGACGAGGCGTCTCGCGCGACGCTGGATTTACTCGCTCGATGGCTGGTAGTGTTTTATCCGAGCGCGGTCGACGTTTAATTGGTTGATTGGTGTATAATTGGGGAAAAGGAGGAAATCGGGTAGGGGAACTTTCAGGGGGCAGTGGAATAAGAAGTTAAGTAGTCAGGCACGGTAATTGTTTTATTTCGTTGCTGTTTTTATCCCTATCGTTTGTTTACCTGTAGCGTATATTCAGGTATGCAATCGATTAGTTAATAACTGAAAGAAGGGAGATGATTTGGAGCGTGGGAGATTGCAGATGCTTCTGTAACGAATCAGTGGAATAAGAGGCTCAGTGGTCGGAATTACTACTTAGTTTACTTGCTTGTTACTCGCTGCTTGTTACTTGTTAGTATTACTTATCATCTTGTGGGTGATGTCTGTGCTTCAATTAATAGGTAGCGGAGAGGGTCAATAAAGTTTTCTCAAGAAAGGAGGATTGCAGACGGATTCTAAAGGAACCAGTAGAATGGGAACTCTTGTGGTCAGACGTGACATACGTATTGCTTAAGAAATCATTCTACTCAGATCGGACGAAAAATAAAGCTATTTTCAAAGATTCTTTTCTCAATAAATACAACATATAATGAAATAAATCTTTTGGGGATTTATTAAGCTATTCTTATATTATACAAACAAATTTAAAAAGTCTTTTTAATTTGCTCCAAATTTTTTTTTCATAGCGTCAATGTGAAACCTACAAAAAAGAGGTAGGTTCATGGCGCAGGTGATTTCGCGACTCAGGCTTATCTGAAACAAAAAATTCGAAAAATTCTCAATCTGTATGAGTGTCGCTATCGCCCGTAGCTCAATTAACAATTTTTGTCGAAAAATAACCGAGATTTTTCTCGGGGAACATTCGAGAAAATACCCTTTAGGGGAACTTTTTTCAAACCGGCGCCATTTTGTTATTTCTCACCAAAAATTGTTAATTGAGCTACGGGCGATAGCGACAGTCATACAGATTAAGAATCTTTTTAAATTTATTGGTTCAAATAAGCCTGAGTCACCTGCGCAACGAACATACTTCTTTTTTGTAGATGTCACATTGACGGTATGAAAAAGATTTGAAACAAATTAAAAGAATCTTTTTAATTTTTTTTTTGTATAATATAAGAGTAGCTTAACAAAATCCAAAAAGATTTATTTCATTATATGTTGTATTTATTCAGAAAAAAATCTTTAAAAATAGCTTCATTTTTCGGCCGATCAAAGTAGAATGACCCCTTAAACAAACGTAAATGAATTATTAGCGTAGGATAATTTAGTTATATCGTTTCGTATGGAACACCGGGTGTGCGAGGTGATCCAAGATTTTGCGGTTTGATCCTGTATTAGAAAGAATTTGGGGTACATAGTAGAATAAGAAGCTATGTGGTCAGACATAACTCGTTTCTTTCGTAAAAATCAAACGACGCAATTTTTCTAGAATTTCGTATACTCAATAGAGTTTCCTACAGTTCAATATATTCACTCTTGAAGTATTCTGATATTTTCTCCTTCTCCCGTTGAGCGACGGTGCGACTTTTCCCGCCCGCGAACCGTGTAGCTTCGCCGTCGTCCAAGTTTCGTTTGCGCCTCCTCCCGTTTTTCACCCGGAAAGTTCGGTTCCGCGAGGAGAAACGTCATGAAAATTGAATCGACAACCCCCTGGCACGACCGCGTTTCTCCATTTCCGACGTTCGCCCCGTGTCCAGGCGAATTAATGCCTCGGAAAACAAGATCCACCCCGAGCCGCCTGGAGGCTCTCCTTCCACTTAGAGTCGATGGCAATTTCCTGAAGAATATTTCACTGTTAACCCTGCACCTAATTTCTACCTATCATACTACAGGCTTCGCAAGAAACCAGTCATCTTCCCCCAAAAACGATCTCCCGATCTTTGGCGAAGTCGATTGCGCAGTCACTTTTAGCCTCAAGCTCCTCCGCTTCGTGTTGCTTGCCCATTTAATGATCAAACCACCCGGAATACTCGGAACGAACGCCGTTGGACTTTCACTGTGAAAGCTCATCAGCAAATGACAAGGTACGGGCAAGGCTGATTAAACCGCGACCGTGCGGAGAGTGCAATTCGATCGGTGGCGAAGTAGTTAGCAGGGAAAATGCTGTAGAAGGATTCCGCGGCGATCCCCGGCCGGCTGAATCGATAACACTCGCGCGGAATCGATCACACCGTACACGCGTGTGCGGATGCTGTACAGACAAGCGGCGGCTAGTGGGTCCACGGCGCGAAGCATTCGCAGAATTTGGCAACAGCGATCTGCGATTCCGTGTGCCAAGCTCTCGACCTATTTAGCCGGTCACGAGAGCCACTCTCGGACACCCTCCATACCGGGGCGAATCAATCCGATCGATCTTAATCGCGCGGCTCGCCCGAGGAGCAAATATCGATCCCGAAACGATCCCGGGGATCTTCCATCGTCCATTAACATTGGTAACGTGGGGAAATGTAACGAGAGCAGTAACGTGGGGTCCCACAGACCTCGCAATTAATTTAGCGTTTTATAGAAATCCGTATCTTTAATTAAAGTTTTATTACCCAAGAATACTTAACTAATTAAACATGTTTAATTTTCAACAAAAATATACTTCCTAAGTAGCTTATATAATGAGCAAACTAAATAACACTGCCACGCGTTGTTAAGAAGTTATACTTAATTTAAAATCTGGGGTCCGTAAGACACCACCTGACCAGCGCCGGGTTAAATCAGAAACCACCGATCACGAAGGTGGGAGAAACACGTTTCTAATTGCAATTTTAATTCGCTCGCGCCGAGGTAACTGGGGCGCACGTCCGCGGGCTGGTAAACATATTCGCGGCTAAAATTAGTGAATAAATACTAGTTAATCGCCGCTGTTTGCCTCGATCGAGGAAGAATCGCTATAATTGTGGCCTGATTAAACGCCCGTAGTTTGGGAACGAACAACAAACACGCCAGTCGATAGGAAAGCATAGAACCTGCACACAGTAACTGCGAAACAAGAAGATTTCTGCACCGCAGAGATTCAGAACGTAGGATGCGATGGAAATTCCTCTTAATCTCGGAACGGGGCCTAGAATTTTAATTAAATCCACCTTGAGGCAGGCAATAAACTTCCCCTTTACTCGTATCGTACTCGACGATGGATCATCTTCTACATGGGGAAAAGGGCTCTGCGAGTCGATGTTTCATCTTCGATAGCTTGATACAAAGGTTGCCGAGTGTTTGATCCATCCTGGACCGCCGGCTGATCGATCGTCGCTGGTGCTCGATCATCATAGATCAGCGGAGGGCGGTGTTGTCGCGGGGTTGGTTCTGCTGGAAGCACGATGGCTCGACTAAGCCGCGGATACAGCGGTTCTTCATCCTGCAACGCTGTCTTCCCGAGCGGCGATCGATAGGTCCGCGCCAGCGTACTGAAGCACACCCCCATCCGTCTTTCTCTACTGCCCCTCCCCTGTCGGCCTTTCCCACTTTTCCCTCCACTACGCTTTTTCCACCCTTCGCTTTTCCACGCTACCCTTAAGCCCGTGTCGCACGGTCACCGGTTGGGAGCGCAGGTTACACGCGCTGGATGCACTTTCCACGGATCGATTCGAGCGTTGCCCGTGAATTTATTCGAACCGCGAATCCCCCCATTCTCGTTCGCGGTATGAATGATCGATGAGGGACACACGGGGTGTGTCCGGGCACTAGTGTCCACCCAGAACGCCAATTTCACGCGGGACTTTACGGTCCCGCATCTGCAGGGTGAGCCTAATATTTCTCGCCGAAGATATCCGTTCCAGAAATCTATCTGCACCTATCAATCAAGCGCTTCGAATTCTATCTGGGTCGTAGATTAAAAGCACCGCGAGCCCCGGTACGTCCTCCGCTTGAACGCGACCACTCGCCCGGCCATCAACACGCGTCGGGCGCCGTTGATTAGCGACAAAGTCGCCTCTAATGAACGCTTCATCGTTCTTAAATTCGGTGCAGGATCCAGCCGGCGTCGAAACACACCCAGCAGTAATTTCTTTCCGCGCGCTACACCGCCGGCAGCTTGCCCGGCGTCACCGAGTGCCCCGTCATTAAGCGTTTGTTCCGCGCGAATATTCGCGTTCGAAATTTCATTACGCGCTGCCCGGTGACCCGTCGCGTTCGAAACCTGGAGGCAGATATCATCCCCCTGTGTTGGCGATAAATCTCGCAGTTGCCGAGCCGTCGAACAAATGTCTGGCCCCGGCGAGGTAAGAGTCACTTTAAACTCCATTTCGCTGGCTCCTCGCAGATGGGCGCTCTTCATCGACGGTTCCCGTGTGAAAAACGCGGGGGCGGCGTAATTTCCACCCAGCCAGCGGCGACCTCGTAACGCTTTGTTCGCCTCTTTTCATGCATTTCTCTGTGTCTTAGTTTTATTTTTATACCCGCGAGCGCACGCTCGCCTGCTCCTACCGCGCGTTTGCAAAACGGGATATTTCACTTTTAACATGTACTCACCCCCGTCTCGCTCTTCCCCCCTTCTCTGGCCACAGTCCCGCCGCTTTTTTTTCCACGGTATTCCGTTCCGCTTGCAGTGGATGCGCCGGGTATGCACGATCGAGCGTGCATCCGCGACCGCGATCCCTTTGTCGCGACGGACGGACGGAATGCTTTTGAGGCGTGTGTATCGCTGGATACGAATGAGAATTCGTCCTTCTGGCCAGCATGCGAGGGGCGGATCGTTTCGGTGGACCGTTCCCGTGATCGCCGCCGTGGAAACGCTGGGAAAAGGCCCTTTTATTCGCGTCGATAGCCGTCACACGGGCCATTGAAGCCTGGGGATTTTAATACGCTGGATTCTTTCCGTTTTGCGACGGATTCGTTCGCTTCAGGAGGATTTTATCACACCGCGCGCCTGTAGCTTATCTATTCGCTGCTCGATATAACATCGTAGGGTAAATCCGGGAGACCGGAGGCCGGAGAGTTGGTCGAGTCGCTATATTTCAGACGTATATTTCTATGTGCAGACCAATTACTTCTCTAGAAGCCAAACAATTGAACGAATAGCGTCACTTCGGTTCCTTCTGTGTTTTTCTAGATTTACAGGCTATAAAAGGTAAACTGAGGTTACATTTAACCTCTTTTGTCAAACAACTGTGTACAGAATCGTATTTAAAATATACTTCTAGGTTTATTTTCGTTTAATGTTTGGGGATAATAAGATAGTAGAGATTAGCCAAAGTATTTAGCGATATTAACTCTTCCTCTCGAAACTAACGAGAAGACCATCTCTCGCTGCAGAAAGGAGCGATGGTCGAGTTATGATTTTTTTATTATTTTTATTTATATTTTTATTTTTTATCATTATTTTATTATTATTATTGTTTATTTATTTTATTTATTCACTTTTGTATTCATTTGCCTTGCTAATCGCCGGTAGGTAGTTCGCTTTATCTTTGATGTGTTCTTTACTTGTTTAGCGTAAACAAATTAAATATCAATGAATCTGTAGTTGTATTCACTCATAAATAATTTTGCTTTCTTCTTTGTTATTTTTCCACGAATAATTATGCGAGTGGTCTCTGCCAACGACGAAAACCATTTCTCCCGGCACCTCGGGAGAGGTGGTCAGACGTCATGACTTCAGTATTCAACCCGGTTTACAGTAAATATTGTCTTAACGCAAATATCAACCAGTTTTTCTGAATCAGCATAAAATTCTGAATATATTAGGTTTGTTCTGATAAAATAAGTAATATCCGTATTAGTTTTAATAGCCATTTTATATTAGGTCGACCGCGTCTCCCGCATTTACATTATGATTTTAATTAGTCGCCTATTGTAGCGGGGCTTTAATTTACCGGCAATTCTGAATCTCCATTTTTTAATTGTTATTGCGTAGCGTTAAACGATATAAATTCCACGCGGTTCGCCATGGTTATCAAGATAGGTTTCCAAGAGGAATCGATCGTCGAGGACTCGCTCGCAACAGATGCCGAGCTGATTACGATTGCGTGAGATGGGGAAATAAATCAGCAGGGCCGCGGGCAAAGAAGCCCGCCAAAATTGTGCAATAAATTCGGGTTATAAAGCTGTTCGCGGCGACGAGCTGCTCCCCGCGGGCTGAGAAGAAAATTCTTCATTACCCTTTTCAGTCTCCCTCTAACGCGAACACCTCTGTCATGTTGCAACTGCACTCTTCCCTGAAAGCCTGTTGCAAATCAGCTGTTGAGAAAGAAACTCCCCAATTTACCCTAAATTTGATTCCACATTCCAATCATTTCACAAACTAATGTATACTCGAAAGCATATTCCACTGTTTATCCAACTTTGGCCTGCCTCGGTAAATTCCGCGTCAAGTATCCATTGTATGCGCTCCTTAAAACACGTAAGTCATTCTGCCTCGAGCATTACGCTTGCTACTATTTTGCATAAAGACTGCAGCCGCGGACTGCTTTATCAGTCGGGAAAGCGCGACGTAGCACCGGAATTGATAAGGCTGTATGTACGCAAGTGACACTGCCGCGTGTCACGTGTCTCATTAAGAATTCACGTTCTAACCTGTGTAAACTTCTTTCTGTTTCAGGTAAGTGTCTTCCTCGCGGAGCCACATCGACCGCAGGATCGGTGAGAATTTTCCAATCAGTCGAGCTCGCTCGCCCTTTTCTTTCATGCCCACGGTGAAATTCAAATCCCCGTTGACCGGCGCGTCGCGGGGGCCTTTCCCTTTGAATCGCGATGCATGCTGGAATAATGTCGAGCTAGCGTCTGCTCGAATTAATATCGCTGCGCCGTTCGAGCCACCGCGTTATCAATATCCCGCCAGCGGCGCGGCAACAATATCGGCAAGAATTATTATCGCAGCGCGCAGCGAACGGCTGACTCGCTGTTATCGCTGGTAATCGGGCTACTGAATTGGATTATGGTCAAGCTTGGAGGGGAATTCTCGCGGGAACAATGGCGCATTGTCTCGCCAAGGCCCGGCGAAATCGTTGCGAAAGATTCACTTGGACTTGCCAGGTGCCAGGATTTTTGGTGGCGGGCCAGGGAGCAGGCCGCCGCTGGACTGGCCATTCAGCCTCTTAATAGAAAATATGCTTAATTCCCGTGGCTCGTTATTTGCGGTAATTAGAGCGTAACCCGAACCGCTATTAATCATCTGGCTGTCACGTGACGGCGGGCAATGTCGACGGAGGATGCGTCGTCACGTGAACGCGATTGAATTTTCCTCGTTCGAGCACGTTTGCTCGGGTGAAGGTGAAACCTTGCGACAGCGCGGACAGTGTAGATCATTCTCATCCTGTAATCGTGCACGGGTTGCTGGAGAGAGAGAGGTGATGAGAAGCTTCCTTCGTACTTGACGTACGTACTGTAAGTTCTACGTAGATTCTATATACCATTCCATGTAAGAGTAGATCTACGACCCCACCGATTTGCAACCGATCTGCGCAGCACTACTGCTGCTTGCGCACGCGGTTGGTCGTAGCGCTTTCTCTGCCGATTTCCTATCGATCAACAGCCTCCTCAGAGTCATCGTTGCGCGGAACGAGTCTACTCTTAAGTGGAATTCAGTATAGACTACCGATAGATTGTTCCTAAAAGAATTGCATTTCAGAAGTCTCACTCGAGACTTTTGGTACTCGAGACCTTTTTTTATAGGTATCGGAATAAGTCTAAGTCTTCCCCATCTCAGCAAACAGCTTCCTTGATACCTCTTTAAGATTCCTCGGTAGAAGGTGTGCTGCGATGCAAATTCTCCTTTCGAATCAAGGTAACATGGATATTCATGACACCTGGTTACCTTCTCTTGCTCCATACCTCGAGACGAACTGGTGTCCCTTTCCAAGTCTACCTCGAAACCCTCACCAGACAAACACCAAACAATCCAGACGAAGTTTCCTCACCGATTCGACTGGTCTTCCTTGGCAAAGCCACCAAGATCCATCGGGTCGTAATAACTCCTTTCAGCATCAGTCGATGGAAACCGGCTGGGCAAGCTGCGCTGAATAGTGGCCATTATTGGGGGTAGAAGCGAGGGTTTGTGGCGAGTAGCTGTAGACCAAGATTTCGCGGCAGCTTCGGGGATTCTTTTCTGATGATCAAAGATAGATGAAAGTGGCGGAGGACGTCGCGAGATCGACACGCAACGGAGCAGCGGCCTTTGACGCGCACGGCGAAGAGGTGTCGAAAGGGGTGGCTGCGTGGACGGGGATAGGGGTGTTACAATCCCGAACAAGCTCTCTCCGACGCCTCTAAATTTAGCGTGGCCGGTTATGAATGGACCCGGACGCTGATACACGCCACGGCGATGATCCCTGCGCATCTATTTAAGCTAAAAGCTCGCTGATAGGAGCGGCGAGCGAGCGTTCGCGGCATGTTCGATTACTGCGGCTACTCGGTAGCCGAGCACGCCTGTGAATCGGTGGTTGGTCAATGCGAAAAGGTGGGATCCCCTCTTTAACGCTGAAACATCGATGAATGGTGTTCTACTTATTTTAGTTGGCAGGGTGTGCTAGAGGATTCGAGAATAGGGCATTTGAATTTTTATTAGGATGTTTGTAAAATTTGCCGGGAGGGGGAGGAAGAATAGATTAGCTATTTAATGCTGCAACATAATTATGTGTAATAGATGCGAGGAATATTAATAAAAGCGTGATTCGTCGTTATATGGAAATAACTTGGGTAGAGTAGGGTTCGAAATCTCTATTTCTAAACAATGTATTGAGTTTCTCAATGTACTATGTAAAAGCGAGTTTGCCAGTCGCTCATGGACCTTCGTGCGAATTACACGGCAACTTCGTTATTTTAAGTATCGAAAACTAGAAGAAATACGTCGTCTTCATTGTTTTCTACGAAGTAAACCACAGTTTAAGAGCGTACCAGACAAGTACGCGAAGATTGTATGTTCCTTTAGTAATGTGTGCATGATATTGTTTATTGCTGAATGATAATATTTTAGGACGTATATATCGCAGAAACTATCGAGGTACCATTGGGGCAAAAAGTCCCTCAGACTGAAAATATATATTTTATTATTTGTTTTCATAATAAGATGGCCAAAGTATAAAGAAATGATGCCAAAGTCTTTAAATAGTGTTTTTTTTTTAGTTTTTAGTTCAAAGTGAGTCTCTGACTTATATATCTATTTTTTGTTAAAGAAGTCATACTTTCATTTCAATATTGTATACCAAAAAGAATTGGTTTAATAAATACTTGTTGATTTGAAAAGAGTTTGTTACTTATTTAGTTTACTATTACACGAAAGACATTAGGGACTTTCTACCCTATGCAATGGACTTTTTGCCCCGCGCGTGGAGCAACAAGTTCATTTTGCAGTGACGAACATTTTGTGGTATAACTCAGTAGAAAATACCAGTAACAACGAACGAACTTCGTGAACGTGAAGCATAATAGTTATAGTTTATATAAAATAACACCAGTAATTTTTAAATTGTTAGTACTACATTTTACATAGGTTTATACGAAACACGGGACTTTTAGCCCCACCCTACCTCACGGGACGAAGTGACGTTTCAAAAACAAACCCACAAAAGGCCGGAGCAATCCCGAAGATTGAAATGCAAAATGGATTTGATCAGGAGGGGGCTGGCGAATTGACCCGAACAACAAATTCGCGCAGTTCCACCGCGAAATAATTCATGTCCCCGCAGACCCGCGCTCAATCGCTCGCTCTCGAGCGATCGATCAAAACGAGGAGGCACAGTCGGCTGCCTGCAAGCTGAAAGCATCGTGTGCGTGCGTCTTCCGTGCGTAAATAGAGCGTGAGATTCAGTCCGAGATGCTCGTAGCCGCTGAAAGATCGATCAGTCATTTCCTGGTCCCTTTTGGACCCGTTCCATTCGTCATACACCACTCCGAGCCTCGTACATTATCCTCCAATGTTCTCCGATGATCTTTCACGATCCCCCACGATTCATTTCGCCAATTCCACCCCTCTATAAAAGCCCAACAACTTTACGATCACCTCACCCCTGACCTCCAACAGCTACACGAGCCCAAATTCTCCTCAACGCGACACCGAAAATTAGAAAAACCCTCGTTCCTGTCTTACCCCAGAGAATATCTCCAGCCGCTTCTCCGTTTACCCATCGAACGAAGCTGTTAATCATTCCTCGTCATTCGGACGTCCCCGCGACACCCACCCCGCAAAAGTCATCACGACAGTTGCCATTGGTTGCGTTGCAATCGGTCCCACGCGGCTTTGTGCCCTATAATCGCGCGCAAATAGTAGCGGAGCCCCTTTGCGCCTCCAAATCGGCGTGTAACTGGGATCGGCCGAGCGTGTAAAGGTGCGTCTCCACCAGCCCTCGCAAACTGTTCACGAACAGTGTGGGAATTGAGTTTCCCCGAAATCGTGTTACCTGCTCGCATACTGCTTCTGCTCGTAATGTAAAGTTAAAAGGGACGCACTCACCGGCGAACATTTCACGAACACTGTTTAAGTGACATTTTCTAACCGCCACGCAATCTCTTCGCAAACACTTAACAAAATTGATTCCTCAAGAAACTGATACAATATATCTAACGGAATATTTATAACTGTTCGGGAACTGTTCGCGAATTTGTTACAGGAGTGCCGTTTGCAATGATTAACCATAGAACAAAAAATTTATTTCTATAGTTTATAACATCCTTAATACAATACCAGAAGTCCCATTCAATTATATGTAGTAGTTTTCCTTTAATTAATTCCCAAAGACCGAAGATTAATACCTATTTTATGTCCTATAGACCGGAACAGCCTCTTAAGAAGCGTTACAATTTTTTATGAAATAATAATTGCTTGGCAAGGAAGAATTAATTAAGAATAATATCAGTTCCTTATTTAATAAATAACATCATTTTAACGTTTGCCAATTGAGTTTATCGTAACTAAACAAATATTAAAAATCGGAATCATAACAGTGAAAACCTGTTCGCCAGTGAGTACGCACCTTAACGCGATCACCGTGCCACTCAACTTTTACGCCGCGGGGCGAGGACGGAAATTCGAACGGATAAACGCGTGGCCGATGCACGCCGTTCGTTGTGCAATTACCGTGGCCGTTGATGTCCCGCCGTAAATATACGTGCCGGTGTAAATGCACCGTTTCCGCGAGTAGAGGGGCTGCGAGGAGGGTGGGGGTGGTGGGCGCAAAGGGACGCCGCGGGGGCGAGAGGAGGTGCATGGGAATGGATAAACAGGGAAAGTCAAAGGGTGCTGGGCAGAGGGGTGGAATGAAAGATGCATGGCGAAGGACGGGGGAGAGTTAAAAATGGAAAGGCAAACGGACGGTGAAAAGCAGGAAGGCTGTGGACTGCTAGGCGAGGAGGGCACCGTAGCTGGAAAGGTTGCCACGTGAAAAGCGCGGAGACGGAGACAGCCAGCTGAAAAGCGAATGCATTTTCACTGTCCGCGGGTAAACGTGCAGCGGCCCGGCGCACGTGTACGATTAGCGTGGAACGTCGCAGCTGATGGTTCCCGTGTAATCCGTGTCCACTGGTCACGCCGCGCGAAAGTAATTACGGGGAACAATTGGACGCTGTTGCTGGCTAATGCCGTTTATCTTGCGGCGCCTGGTCGTTGATTAAATCGCCGTCCACCTTCTCGCCTTTTTCGGACGCGCAACGTATTCGTTGGATGTTTCCAATCCGCCCGCTCTACGTTTCCTCGCGCTACGCTCGAGGACTACACACGCGGGACTAGTTAGGCTGCTCGACTTAAAACAGTCGCTTTTAGTCGCGCGCTCGTCTCGGGGAAATAAAAACTTGAATATATTTCAAGCGTAGCTGGGACGGAACATCCAATCCTTCGCGCGTCAAAGTCTTCCGTAGCTTTTTGCCCGACCTCTTCTTCCGCTTGTTGCGAGGCAGCAAGGGGAATTATACGAGACGTGAACGTCAGTCACTTGGAACATCGAATGCCCGTCACGATTATTATTATTCGCATTTCGCGGCCCGTTGCTCCGGGCGGCCTGTAATTCAGCGCCAGCTCGCGATCCCGTTACCAAGAAACAAATGCGCGGCTCGCAGGTAACTCCGACTGCGAAATGTTCTCGCGCCCGCATAAATTATCCTACCCGTTGTTCGCCAAGTTTATGCAACGGCTTCGCCCGGCGAGATATTCTGC
This sequence comes from Andrena hattorfiana, assembly GCA_944738655.2. Taxonomy (NCBI): domain Eukaryota; kingdom Metazoa; phylum Arthropoda; class Insecta; order Hymenoptera; family Andrenidae; genus Andrena; species Andrena hattorfiana. The sequence goes on from OX122894.2 coordinate 3,891,345, forward strand.
GGCCGCAGGTGTGGATGCACCTTGCCGACGGTAAATTCGAGAGATTACGAGCGGCGGCCGTGTCTCGTCGTTCACCAGCCACGCCAAACAAGAGTGGCGCGGAGACTGACGGCTTCCTAAACTGCCTTCTGCGTGTCATCGGTGCAATTGACCGGTCACAGCAGGGGAAATAACTCGTTGGGCCGAACGCGAGGCTTGCAGGTGCTGCGGTAAATTCGTAGATCTTGCTGTACACAGAGGAACGTCCCTTTAGCTTCGTACCTTTCTCCCTTAAAAGTGGAAACTCGGTTTCGTGGAACTGGGCGTTGTTGGGATTAAGTAATAGGACCATTCTAGTTGCGCCGTTTTTCGGTACAACGACAGCTGTGTTTGGCACTCTCGGGTGTCGTAGAAACAGAGTTACAAGAATCTCTGGTACCATACTGAATAATTCAGTTCCAGCAGAGTACGATAGTAACCGAGTTCTCCAGTCTTCTTAGGTTTGGCATTAGATAAGTTTTATTACTCTTGGGTGGAGCGCCACCGAGTTACTCAACTTCGGGCGCATCGCAATCGCGGTCTTAAGGGGGAAATTCTATTTTTCGAGCCAATTTTACGCACAAATACGGCTTAGAAAGTAAACGATTGCCGTGGCCGGTGCTCCCCGTTCGTTCTGTTTGTTGAAATTAAATATTTCCGAGGAAATATCCCCGCGCACCGACACAAACAATCTCGTTTTTCCCCGTGTCGAAACAAACTTTCCACGCCCCCGTCTCGTTTCGACGGTTAAGCGCTTCTGAACGGTATAGTCGCGTGGGAATAGCGCTGCTCGTATAGAAATCGAACGAAATAGATATTTTTCGGGCGGAACGAGTATCGTTATCGTGGCGATCCGTTCTCCTTTTTCGCCTTTAATAGAATCTGTATCGCTTCCTGTCACGATTCGATAGAAAACCCGAACCTGCACACCCAGTACGTGCCTCGAATGCTGCAGTCAAATACTGCGCTCCGCCCCTGTGCCCATTTCTATCAGAACCTTTGAACGCACGAGAGGTGAGCATTCTCTCGATTAAATAGTTGTCTCTATCAATCAGTAGCTACCTTTATTTTACAATTAAAAATAGATTCTACCACAGTATAAATTAATTAGATTACCCAAATTGCAAATGAGGACTCCAGGCTCGAAGTTTACAAGACAAAAGCCGTGGATCTTCTTAGAATTCCATGCCTATAATTATTCCTAGCGAAGGACTAGTGATCAATGGACTTCGATGCAAGCGCATTCCCGTTATCTCAGTCCGCACACGCGTCCGCGATGCGTGACAGAGTGACTTCGTCGAGCAAAAGCGCTAAAAGCTCGACGCCAGCGTTCCGCGGCGCTACGACTAGCGCGGGAAATCTCTTTGAAGCCGTACACGCCGCGGTCGGCTTTCACTCCTGAACTTTAGAAGCTTTCAAGCTCGAGCTCTGGGGGAGCGCGTGTGTACGGCCAGAGGAGGGCGAAAGGGAAGAAAGGAGCGGAAGACGAGGGCGATAAAACGCGTCCAGGGTCTGTGCAACATTTTGCAGAAGGACAGAGCGGATGAAATGGATTGCTCGATACGCCAGGCTTCCTTTCGTGCTGGAAATTAAGGGTGCTCTGATGGTAGCCTCTCGCCTCCCGAGATTCATCGACCGTTCTCGAATTGTCTTTCCCTGCTGCCACCTCTCCCTTCCACCCCTTCGAGTCCACGATCGTTCTGTGTTCCTGAATAATTTCCAGTAAGCAGTAGGATCTGTTCCGTCGTGACAGGGAAAACGAGCGGCTATACCAAGCGGAGGCACGGGAGGCTGCAAGTAGAATAGGTAGCTTAACCAGTCGGGCATCGTTCATTTCGACACCGCCCAATCTGTTAGGGCTTCGTAGCAATTGAATTCGCGAGGATTAAGCGACGGGAATCAATCGCCCCGGGGATTGAACGATTAGGCTATCCTGGACACGGGTTTCAGCGACAATAATTCTCTCTATCGAAAAACTGTCCACCCGCGAAGTTGAGGCATGGCGGTTGAAACTTAGAGGCCAATAGTGGGAGTGTTCCGAAGTTAATTCCGACGAAAGTTCGAAATTAATTGCTTCCAATAATCCGTACTCGATCGCTCGCGAACATTAAGCTCTTATCTCCCATTTGAATTCCCCGCGGGGGATTGAATTCTTCGCAGAGTGGAAGCTTCAATCTGGACGCTTCAGGGACGTTCCCTTGGCGGCGCAAGTGATCGGAACGGCGGGCGTTTCGTTCCATTTAATTATGTTAATTTCTTTCTAACGCGATCGTAGCCGCCAGAAGCTGAGTGCTCGTTTTTATTTCTTCGAGGAGGCAGGGGACCGTCGTGGGCCACCCTGTGTATGCTTCCTATTCGTCTCTGAGCACGCCATTGTGCAAGCGGAGGTAACGTCTGTTATAGTCGATCGATAGCCAGCGCGGCATTCTCGAGGAGAATTCCATTAGCTTTACGACGCACGATTTCGGGCGGCGTTGATGGGAACGCGGGGTTTTAGCCGGCGAAACGGAACGCTCGAAGGTGTTGGCTTTGATCTTCGTGATCGATACGTCTTCCACGACTAGTCGTCTCGCTTCCGCTAACTTCGTCCCAGTAGCAACGGAACGAATGGCGCAGAGTTTCTTCGGCAACAACGTCGTGTGGATATTCTGTGTCCGCTATAGTCGGAACGAAGTCAACTGTTCCTCTCTCTGGGAGTGGTGAAGTGGTGGGGGTAGCCGCTGTTAGCGGCCTTGAGCGAGGAATTGATTTTGTTCCAACTATAACGAAGAATGTCCAGAAGAGAGCTCTCTAGAAAGTTAGGCAAAATTCAGAAAATTATGCAACTTTGTGTGCAAGTGGAGTAGTTCGACCGTAACGCAAACCTATTTTTTGTTGGTGCCAAACGTAATTAAAAAATAATGTTAATATATAAAGTAGAAAGGGTTTGTCTGTGGTTGTCTGTCGCCTAAAAAGTTTCGAAAGGTAAACTCTGTGGTCACGAAATGTGTTCCAGCTCATTATCCCTGACTAATCCAGATGAATGACTAGTTTCACGAAAAGTAAATAATTTTTTTTATGAAATCAGAATCTAAATCTCGGACGAAGCCGAGTAGTAGAGCTTGTTAAAAATAATTATCGAATTAAGGATTGGTGGTGGGGGCAACTTGAAAAATATGGACTTTCAGATAATTATTTTTAAGCAGTTTTGTAGATTTAATGAAGAGATGCAACTTTTGTTTAAACCTCTTTTCGACACCTCTCGCGGTTCTTGAGATATTCCACGAAGAAGAAAATTCTGCATTTTTCTTATGGGTGATTTTACTCCCTAAAACCGCACTACAGCATCAACAAAAAGTAAGTTTGTCTTATGCATGAACTACTTCTACGTCAGAGCCGATCGAACACCCGATCGAGAAACTTTGCCAGTGAAGATCAGTTTCTCTGTATTCCTCCAGCTGCTGTCTGGAAATTTCCAAGTGTTCCCGAATGTCCGAGAAACGATTCTGTCTCGCGCCGAGCTCTTCAGCTCCATTCGTTTCGAGAATGCTCGAGCATAGACGCGGTTAGATCACTGCCGCAAGGGTATCCGAGCAAATCAGAGGAGTGGAAGCTAATAAATCAGCCCGCTGCGCGATTGTTGATAGAGACAGAATAAATGGCCGGGGACGGTTTGATTATTTGCTTTGCCCGCGTAACTCGATTGCTTTCGGGTCGCCGGCGATTAGGAGTTCATTCCTTCGCGACCCGGTGCTGGCTGGACGGTGGAACGAGTGCGCGTCGGGGGACGAGCGTCATCGGTTGACGTCGAACGATGACACGGCAATTATCCCCGCTGAATTACGCAGCCGACTAATCCCGGCTTATCTAATTACGCTCGCCGGCTCCGAGCCGCGACGCGCGTAAACGAGATGAATTGATCGCGTATCTCTCGCTGCGTCTTCCACCCAGCGCCGTGATTCTTCGTCCAACGTCGTTTAATCATTGTGCTCTGTCGCGGGCAGCCCAATGAATCTTTGTGTAATGAGTACCCCGGCAGGTGGCTTTTCTAAAGAAGACAAATGATTCGCAAGCGATGGAACTCGATATTCCGTTTAATTGGGATCGAGGCGACGGTGGGAAGGAGGATAGAGTGGGCGAAGGATTCTAGCGCGGACCATGGGTTTAGGGAGGCGAATCGTGTACCAGTGTCTCAGTGGTTAGTATCGAAGCCATCGAATATTCCCGAGGGTGGATCGCGTGTTCTTATTTTTACTGAGTTGCCCCGATTCGCCCCGAGCCAGGCGAGAATCATTCGGACACAAGCTAAGAGGCCTAGTTCTCCTTGGATAAATAATTATTCTATTTTCGCCAATTGTTTACTACTCCCGCACGTTTCGCCGGCATCGTCCCAGTAGTTGCTCGCTGGCAAGTGTTCCCGGCACTTTGCTTATCAATTTGGGTCGCGGCTGCCTTTGTTTTCAGAGTCGCGCTGTTTAGCGTCACGCCTCTGTCGCCAATGAAATACAATATCGACAAATATTTTCGGATACGTGGAAAGGACCTCGAACTCTTGTTTGAACACCCCGAGGCTTCTAGTTTATCGTTAGTTAAGGTATCAGAAATCCCGAAGGAAGTGTATTAAATAAATTATTGCGTAGAAGAATTCGCGAGGCAAGGAAATTGGGTAATTAAGATTTCGATTTGTTAGAATTTTTTCGTTACAATTTAACCGATATTTTCTCCTCCTTCGATCTACGCACGCACAGGACCCACCGATGCCCCCCAGTGGGCGCGCGCCACCGCATTCGGTCACCGTGAATGAGTTCCGTGTGTTACACCGCGTACAAGTCATGAATGGGGAGAGAATGCACCGTATTGATTTCAGTGTTTCGCAACTACGCCCATGCACCGTGAACCGCGGCCGCGTTCATCTCCGCCACGTGACCATAATCGCTCGACGTAACGCGCCCCGAGGCTCCTCGAATGCTTATCGAGACGTCGAAACCACCAATACCGAGTGGATCTCTCAGACTCCCGCCTCTTGCCCTTCGGCGATAAAAAGTAAGTTATAATACATCGCAGCGCAAAGGGTTAATATCCCAAAGTGGCCGGCGTCTACGAGTCCCAGTATCCGCTGTCATTGAACCGATAAAGGAGCATCGGCTAGCCCCGCCCGGAAGGTCGAGGCGGGGCGATCGATGAGGCGCACCGAAATGCATCCCGGAGGAAACGAAATTTCGGACGCTTCCGGGTGCACGCGCCGCGGGTTGCCCGTTGTAAGAGGACGTGTCGCGAGTTACGAGTATCGTGGCGCGCTTTGTACGGGAGAAGTTGGACGGCTGCCCGCCTCGGAGCTCGAAAGTTCAAAGGAACGATTCCACGGGCGGACTGGCCAAGTTCGCCGAGCTTCCGACGCGTCCAATCAAGGTTCGTCGAACCGGGCAGCCTTATCAGCGAGCGGGCTCGATAAAGGTCTCCGATAATCGATCGGCGGAAAAGGCTCTCGGTCACTGGGGAAGCTCGACGGTGCCTCGAATCGTGCCGTACTTTGGGCAACGAATAGCTCGCGTTTTCCGAAACACCTTACCGCGACGTTCCAGCTAGTAACAGCGTGGCAGAAACTGCCATTGATAATAGAGGATCGTGGGATGCCTCGAGCCTGCCTCGCAGGCTTCGCATTCAGTTCAGAGTGAAATAATAACCGGCTGCAATCGAGTTAACGATTAACTCGCGGCGACGCGCGTACGAACGCGTGGACTCGTCACGCGCTGCCAGAATAATGGCCAAATTAACCCGTTATCGTCGCGAAGACCGCGACATGTGCGAGCGAGGTCCCGCGCAAGCGAATGCCTCTGTGTACCTGTGTTGACACGTAATTATCTCCGGGTGGCGAGTACACGTGTCTTTCCGCCGTCGGCGACGCCGGTTTGTTTGAATTCCAGGCGTTCGACACGGCGGCCCGGCCCGCCTGACGAATATCGGGCACGCCGAGCTGATAACGCGAATCCACCAGCGATTCTCTCGCGTTGCGTAAGCTTCGCTGTGCAGTCCTTGCTTTCCGCGGGATTTCTCCGGAACATCCTATCGATCGAGTTAAGAATTGGTAGTATTATACATTGTGTTTGGAACGTGACTCGACCAGCAAGGGGCGACTGAAGGAGTCGGCAGAGGTCTTCCACAAAGTTGGCGAGGGCGGTTCTTAAAGGGACTGGTAATTTCCGATTCGAATGCTCGCGACGGACTCCAGCCTCTCCCCGCGCAACCCTGTCTGGTATCTAGGGGCCGTTTTAGGGCCATTCTCGGCTAATGGATTCCTGCTTTCGGGCTTGACAGATCTGTGCGAGAGGAGAGTCTCGATATCAAGCTGACTTCCCTATTTATGCACTCTCGCGAGCATATATCCCAGAAGTGGGTCAGCGCTCCTTAGATTCGTGCCTTCGGCGGGATAAGCGATCTGTCAGGACTGCAGCCGCCCCACGTGCCAATTTATCGATGCCGAGAGCCATGTAGCAGCTTACGTGGAAGCTTTAACAAGATCAGGCTCTGTCTCTTTTTTCTCCTCGAAGGTCTCGGTTAAGTTTCTCGGAGGAATGGTCTCCTCCGCGTATCCAATCACGAGGATCCTGCGTAGAAATCATCTCGCGCGTCCTTTGACGCTCGCTCTGTGTTCTCGGGAACGCGTAATTGGAAGATGCCCCTGTGATTTACGGGAGGAGCGAAAGTATTATTCAAGACTCGACTGGCTAGCTCGTTTCTGTTGGGAACAATCTCTAAATTAACCGACTCCGGTAGCCACACTCGAAGGGCATCCCGGCAACCCTCGCGTAGTATTTCGCAAAGGGGCGCCGTCCTTTCTCCTCGTCCAGCGCAGGTGCGCGACTTAAAACTGCAAGAGCTCGCGGAGCAGAGCGGCTAAGGTAAACTGTAAGGGTCTTCAGCGCTGTGTATCCGCTTTCCAGGGGGGGTTGGGGGCGAAGGAGGGCGCGTGGGAGAGAGAGAAAGGGAGAGGAAACATGGCAGAGCGTAGCGCAACACAGGCAACTATCGTGAGGTGGTCGGATCAATATTCCGCCCGGTCCATCCTCTGACCCATATCTCTCTTTCTCTCCAACTTACCTGTTCCCTCGTTCCCACCCCCTCCTCCTCCTCCATCCCCCACGGCGGTGGCCTCTCTCGTTGTCTTTGACCACTTCCGAGCACCGAGCTGGATTTGTTCAATTAGCTTTCGGGGCTTGTCGTTCGTTTGCAGGCTTTTTAGGATCGTTGATCTTCGCCGCTGCTGCAAGTCGAAAGAGGGACGACTCGTAATGGACGAGGCTGAACGAGCGGAATCATTTTAACTTCCCGGGGGAATTTTAGTCGCTCCCACGATCTTCCCAAAATCCACGGCGAATGTATCGTTCTTGGTTCGTGGGACACCCCCGCGAATTTTGACTAGAATTTTTAGAGTTCGCGCGAAAGGATCTAGACTCCTGTGGGGGTTTTCGAAAAGAAAGCATGGCCGTTATCCTCCCTGCAGCCATCTCCGGTTGCCAGATGAATTCTCTTCAGGTGGAGGAGGCAAGGAACTCGAGTTCTCGCGAAGAATAACGTTGCTGCTGCTCTTAACGCGCCGTCTTTTTCTTTTTTTTTTTCATTTTTCCCTGCTCCGACCCATTTTCTCCCTCCTCGCTCGAACCTCCACGGTCCGCAGTGTTTTCTCTGCCCCTTTTCCGCGCCAGTTCTCGTCCCGTTTTCTTCCCTTCGTGGCCCCGTTGTCTCCTCGCTTTTGTCCGGCGTTTCTTACCTCCCCCTCGGCGCGAGCCTCCGCCGAGATCGACCGTTCGGTTCCTTCGTTCATTCACGTCCACCCAGTCACCGTCGACTCGTTACTTTTCATTCCGTGACCTACATATCCTCGTCGTCTTTTATTTACTCGTCCTTTCTTCATTCCCACGGCGCCCCTGTCCCCCGATCAACGCGTGGACCGCGGCCTACTCTCTTCGTCGCTCTTCCATCTAAGGCTAGTCAGTTCTGGAGCTTCAAAGTCCCCATACTCGCTTCTTATCTGGCCCAAGGAAACCTCCTTCAGAAACCCGCTCGAAATCTGCTCCAGCTTGCGCGCCGACAACATTCTCGATTATTAATATTCGCGAACGGCGGGGACACAGTCCCATCAGCTTCTTCAAGTAGGTCGCTAGACTGGTTTTGGCGCTCTTGTGTTATTTATCGCGTCGCCATCGACCACGCGCTCGAAGGACTGCCGGAGAAATTTTAACAGGAAGGAAAGCAGGCTTAAAAACGTCGGGATCCCTCGTTTCCCTCGATCGAAATCTCCGCGTTCATCCACGAAACCCTCTTGCCTCTGCATTACAGTGTTTGACCTTCCAGTTACCGCGGATCCGAGAATGGCCAACGCAATCAACTCGAGGTGACAGTTCCCTCTTTCCTCTACTTCGTAGAGATTTTAATTTTTTCCTCGAACGAGGAGCGGGTTCCCTTTACATTTCACCAGCATTACGCATTACGGTTCGACTCGCTCGATGTGGAGGACGGGCCAACTTCGGAGGTGGAGAATCCTTCGTGGATGCTGGAAGAAACGCGAACGACGAGATCCGACTCCGAGGCTCCGCGCGGAAATTCTCGACGCTCTTCAACTCTTCAGGGTCTGTCTGCCACCTGTCGGCCTGCCTGTCAAGCCAACGACAATCCACTCGAGTCGATTTACTGCACGATCTTACGTACCGCGCAACAGTAACAAAGATTCGTCGATTGGCGCCGCGCCAATCCCTGCGGAGAGGTTCCCTTCCCATTTCGGCAACGGGAGCGTTCCCCGAATCTCGTTCCCGAGGACACGTAACGCCGCTGATTGGCGTCCGTAACTCTCCGCGGCGGGCCAGATTCGAGCTAATGAACCTGAATCTTGCACGGTGATTTATCTGGGCCCGGTTCCGAAGCTGCCGCTTCGAATTCCGCGATCGATGCCCGAGCCTCTACGAACGTCACTCGGGGGACATTGAAATTACCCCTTGTAATTCCCTTTTTTGTTAGGGAGAGTAACTAGGCTTCTGCTGCGATTCTATTAATACACTTCGATTCGATAGATCTTCTGTGTTTGGCGTGTGGGATAGAAACGTCGATGGCTGAGAACGGGACGAAGTTCTACACCCTTTAGGGGACATAGTATTTTTTTGCCCGAAAAGTAAGTATTCTTTGTGATTTTTTTTCTGTATGAAATTGAAAAGCTAGAAATGTGGGGTTCATTGCAAATAAAAGATCACTGTTTGAATGTATTAAAAGAATTTTTATTTAAAAAAAACACCCTCACTCCTCCCGCTATAGTCGCTCAATGCTGGTTCCAGATTCAATAAACTTTAATCACCTAATGGGTAATTATAAAAATTTATCTAAAGAATAAAATCCATTTTTTTACAAATTACTTCAGTCATGGTTATATTAATCTTATTTTTCCTTTCTCTTTGGGGGTGCCAGGGCCCCCCTCAGGGTGCGCCACTGGGGGTAGATTGGAGTCAAATAGGCGAAAGAATTCACAGGAAATCACTAATTCTCTCTTCGATTTCCTAGCTTCTGAATGTACTAGTCGATTCAAAGACAACTGACTATTATTATATATCTTTCTGCTTGTATAATATCTGCCTGTGTGTAATTCTGTATATGTAAATTTGTATGGCCCGCGTGGTGAGTATTAATGTTGACGTTTGAGTCAATGACGATGGCACCAAGCACCGTTCCACGGCGCAAAATCCAAGGTGATATAACACTGACACCTTTGGCGAGCCATAACAACGAGCTTCGCAATATAAATAGTAATCCGCGAAGGAGATGAGGCAGGAGGATCTGGAAGAGGCATAACATGGAACGAACCTGGGCAAAATTCGACGGCCTGCATCGAAGCTAGCCGCAGTATCGAACCGTAGATTTCAATCTACGAAGATTGTCTGCCGTAATTGGTAGATTTCTCGTTTCCGTCTCGCCAGTTGTAAACGTGCCACGCGGGCAACAAAGCTGACGGACGGCGGTAACAAAAGGCCTCGTGTTAACGATGTTTTCCTCTTGTAGAACGGATCAGTCGTTTTTGATTGCCTCGATGGGATACAGAACATTTCTCCCTCAATTTTCATTCGCTAATAGAATCTCTCGAGTCAGATTTTCCTATCCTTTTGTATTAAAATGTATTCTCTTGCAACGTTTCTCTTTGACGCGACAGGATTCTTTGCCAATGAAAACGCGGTATTTTTAAATGTCTCAAGTACGCGTCAGGAATTTCCGGAACAGAGGTCCAGCGTTGTTTGAGCATTCCAATAGTAATTACAGCGACATGTTCGCGCGGGAGGCGGCGTTATTAATTTCGGGCGAGAATTTTAATTGGAGAAACGCAATTATTACGATGATTTTTCAAGCTGCTGGAATTTTTATAGCTTTTATTAGAGCGCGATTTCGCTGCCTCGAGTTTATCGCAATTATCCCTTGTAAACGTCACTTTGCGAACGAATCCGCGGCGGGCGAATTAACGAAGATCGACATCGGCCGGCGTGACAATTGCGCGCTGATCGCGTGTCATAACGGAATTTAAAAGGATTACAAATTTCATCCCTCGCCCCTCCCCCGCGCTCGCCCCCTCGCAATTTACTTTCGACAGTTGCGATTGCGTTGTTACGTTTGGCGAATCTCGTTGCTCGTCGCAGCTGGAATCGACAGTAAAGCGGCCCGTGCGTTTGATTGCGTCCCGGGGTCAAATGAACGCCGATTAATTCCGAAAATATTGATTGTCCGTCGAATTGGGAGAAAGTTGCGTTTGAAAATCAGACCTGTTTTACCGTTAAACATGAAATTCCCGATATTCAGCAGAACGAAATGCAAAGCTCGCTTTGAACTGGAACGGTACTTGGATCCGAGGAGAGGGGGAAGGGATTGCAATGAAATTAAAAGAAGGACAGAGTGAATATTTAAGGAGTACTAAGTTTACGTTATGTTTAGCAGGATTTGAGTTCGCAACTTTTTTCAGAATTTTCTCCCAGGGAAGATTTTATACTAGTCTTCTTTCTTTCATATATATTCGGGAGACTTATCACATTCGCAGTTCGAATTTCGCGCGACCGATCTCCCACCTTGAGAAATCGACGAGCCTCGATGGGCAGGCCCGGTTTCTTGTTCCGCTTCCGCTTGAGTCGCGATCAGGACAGCACGAGGTAAACACGTGCCGGTAGAGTAATCGCGGAAGAAATGTACGATCGAAGGAAGATTTACTAAGACCTTGCGATCCTCTGGCTATGGCTTTGCATCGATGATTTTTGGCGAACGACGCTCGAAGGAAAATCAGTGGCGGACTTTGGTGAGAATTTTTTCCGATTAACGTACTCCGAGGTGAATGTTGAAACAAATATTTCGAGATCGTCACGCTTAAATGAATACGAAAGAATACGTATTTCCAAATTTCCCGTGTTTCTGATTATTCGATATTGCCGGATTTCTATATTTGCAAATTCATTTATTCATGAGCCGCTGCATTTCTGTATTCATCTGCTATCAAAAATTCTACGCCCCCAAGTATCTCTGCCGCTCAATTTCCTATATTTACATATAATTATTTATGTGTAATTATTTGGGGGAACTACTCGAGTTCGCTTGAAATCGTCGATACACGATGCGAAGACTCTGGCATCCATCTTGCCCCCGTTCCTCGCCCATAAAGCTGCCGTTTTTGCAGATTAGCGAGAGACTCTTCGAGATTCTTCGATGTAACTCACGAAGACTTTAACGTTCGTTCCGTTTGAATATCGAAATTCCTACGGCGAGCTGAAAGGGGGAATCCAAAGAAATCTGATCGTTGCACAAAATGCCATCGTATCCGGCGCATATCATTGCACAATATTTCAAGCTGTATTGCAAACTGTTTGAACATATGTACAGGTAAGAGAACACTGTACTCTTTTATTCTTACCATTACGCAATTTTCAAGCAAAAAATCGCGCGTCTACTTTATCCACCGTTGCTTTTCGGAGTTGCAAATTGGATGGTCGTGAAGGCTCGCGAGTATAAAAGTCCATATCCTAGTGGCCTGCGATCATAAATAATTCACTGGAATTGCATCGCATTAGCTCCATAAAGAATTTCAAATCAGTAGAAAATTGACTGTCCCTTGCGCGTTCGGGCGAAATACGACCGAGGAGAAACCGCGAGCACATGTTAAGCATGCGTCGGGGCGATTAAAAACTTAATGTCCATGCGACACGTCGCCTCGGCTTGTTTTTGTCAGCCAGCCTATTTATACGCGCCTTTTGGCAGAGCTGCGCGAGAAACTTCGTCACGTTGATCACGCCTTCCGTCACGTTGCTCTTTCTCATCTGGCAAAAATTCGTCCCAAGCCAGCGTCTCCGTTTGCATCCGTCTGTAGCGTCTCAGATATCGACGTACGACACTGCGTAATTCTCGGGCCAAAAAGTCACAGAATACAGTGCTCGCTTACTTAACAAATTACGTCACTACCAAGAACGGTTAATCTTCCCCGGGACTTTCGCTAAAAATCACATTACGTTTGATTCACAAACCAAAGAGAATCGTGATAATTCCAACGCGAAATCACTTTGATTTATCGAAACCATCAAGGACCACCCGCGAGCCTTCGCCAACCCAAAAAGCTTCAAAGCTAAAGAGCTAAAAAAGCCAAGATATCTCGCCATTAGTCGAAACCGCCGATTTTCTCGCAGAGATCAAATGGATGGCCGAGGCTTCAGGGCCAGCAATTCGTTCGGTGCCACTTCATCGGAGCGACACAAAGCACGATGGTGACGTGCAGCTTTCTCGATCTGAACGGGCGGGTTACTGGCTGATTCCAAAAACGCTTTCCCCGAGGTGGAAATCGCGGGAAACGCGACCAAGTCCCAAAGGAAATGTCGCTCGAAAGGAAGAAAAACAACCGAACCAGCACCGAAAATTCAACGTCGAATCAGTTTCGCTGCCCTCGAACTCCCGTCGATGAGCGGGAGCGACGAGAATCGATCCAGGATCGTGGAAATCGGATCACGTCCTGCATTAAAGATCGAAGAATTCTTTGCCAAGGATCTCCGATTTTTACCGCGGTCTGGCCGGTTCGTCTTCGATCTCTCGATCGATTCTTGTCCGTCGAGGCACGTCGACGACGGAGAATTTCTTGGATCTTCGTTCTTCCGATGGAATCGCTTAGTAGATCTTTTTTCTTTCACGGATATCGCGGGTTTCCCCGATGATATCGTAATTTGCATATTCTCTGCGACTTGTTTGGTAGTTATAAGGGAATTAGTAAAGAAATAATAATAATAATAATAATAATAATAATAATAATAATAATAATAATAATAATAATAATAATTACACGCGATAGTAGGAGTGATTTAAGTTGTAGAACGTTTCAGCTGCGGATGTAAATATTGTAGGGCGTAATTATCATTGGACACGGGGGGTCCTTGTCCAATGCTAATTACGAGTTTAGGATCTTGATAGCGTTTACGTGGTGCGACTGCAAATTTTTGAAGCGCTGAAAATTTTTAGCCCACCACGTAAATCGCCTTGTTTCGTTATGTCATAATGGGGGAGGATTTGGCCATAAAGATTCCGCGAAAATGTGTACGTAAATACTGGTGTTGTTCGCAGTCGTCGTTAGTTTTAGGCACATTTCAGCATCGCAAGGAACAATTGAGCGAGGCATACAAATGAAAGTTCGATTAACTTTGCTTAACCACATTTCTCGAATTTATATTTCTTGCCCGTTTGGCGGCGAGATAGTTGTAACTTAATATGCATCGTGCAAATTTCGATAATCGTTCGTGGAAGACTCGCGACTCGAATGTCAATAGGTAAACACATTATTCGTCTCTGCGCAGCAACAGCTCGCGTTTAATTTTGTGGATGGAAGTAAACAATGGTAGAAGCAATTTTAAATCGGGACCCAATCGAGTTTTATATATCCGTCGCGCTAATTCTTTTTATTGCATTAACAATTTTAAGCTTCCCAACAGCCGATCGACTCAAATGTTTGGTACCTTTATAGAACGACCGTTTTGCTTTTAGCCGCGCGAAAGGTCGACTATTTTTACAGATTTTAGCTATATTTGTAACCAAACCATTATTTGCTTCTTTCCTTCGTTTCAATTTCTCGTTGCATAGAAATGTCAATAAGTATTATATTTATTTCAAGCGAGCTCATTTAAATTATTTTATAGACTCCTTCGTAGCGGTAGAAAAATGTTTCTCGTAGAAAAAAAATAATCTCTCGATCGAGTATTTCTTTCGTCGGGACATAATCATTGAATTTTGAGAATCGAGCGGAATTTTCAAGAATGAGTAGAAGTTACGTGTTCACAGGCAAAATGCGACCACTAATAAACCTTGGATACAAAGAAATAGAATGTAAATTAGAAGTATCTAATAAGGATCGGTGGATCTAGTCGAAGCTGTTAGCGATTATTCATAATAAGCGTAGCGATAATTGTACAGTAAGTTAGTATTAATATTGTAATATGTTTCCTTAAAAGACCCATTCACAATTGGTAGCACAATGATCACGCGATTTACTGTATTTTCTTTTGTACATTGCAGCGTTGTATTATATTGATGTAATCGTTAGTATTATATTATTACAGTTATCTAGTGTAAAAGATCTTAACCAACTTGTACAAAATATACTCAAGCACGATTCTTACGGTCTGATCACTGACTACCCATTCCACTGCAGCTCCTGCAGTTACAATTCTGACTATTCCTGACGCTTGAAATAAAGTTTATCGCAAATTAAGAGTTGTGAAATTCAGTATGGAATGGAAAATTCCACGTTGGAATTTTAAGTGAAATAAATGAACGAAATTCTGAACGTCACATCTCACAGAAATGTTCGCTTCTAAACTTCTGGAGGTTTCAATTTAATAGAAAACCTTGACCGACCAACCGCAGAAGGGTTCACACACCTTTCCATAATTCCCGAACATTCCAACTCCGACTCTCGCAAGAGGAATCCTCGAGCCAAGCGACTCGATCGAAATTCCACGCGTCTAATCTAATAGAGACGTTCCCGAACGGGTGTATTTTAAACTTTGACACCAGATTCCAATTTCACGGTGCATTCAACGCGCCCGCCACGCCGCGTTCCTCGACTCGACAATTCCGACGCGACTCTCGTCGCAGCCATGCTCCGTGCTCGAAGAAAGATCGAGTCCCCAATAGCGCGAGACATTCGAGCTCTATCAAAACGAGCCTAGAGCCTGATCTCGACGGAGCCAATCCTCGCGGTCCTTGCCATCGACATCAGACCACGTTAGGAAACCTCCAAGGATCCCCCATACTCCGCGACCAATAGCAATTCGATCCAGCACCCATCGCGAGCTCCATTCGCCCAGTAACAACACAAACCCACCGCTAGAAATCCCTAAACAATCGCTCATCCTTGATCCTAGTGATCTTCGCCCAGAATCAACCGCCGCTATTCGCGCGAAGCGCGGCAGCACCGACGAGCAACCTTCGCGACTAACCTGATCGATTGTCACGCTGGCAGCCGAGCGCCGACATGTCGTCCGTGAATGAATCGAGATCGGGAAAGCGGCGAGTGGAGGAGAAGTCGAGCGACGACGGGGACGCGGGGGCGGAAGGGGAGCGGTCGGATTGTAGAAGGTTGTGGAAAACTTTGGACGAGCCGCTGGCGGGCGTCGATAGCAACGCGAGCCTCTACGTCGCTGTTCGCCAGAGCCTGCACAAGGTTAATCGGGTCTCGAGAGGCTCGTTGTCCCCGTTGAGGAGCCCGCGTTCCGCGGCGGACAGAGGCGGCGTGTCGCAGGAGTCCGGCGTCGGTCGATTCGCCGCGATCAAGGCGTTGTTCGACCTGAACGGGGGCAACGAGGAAAGACCGGGAACGATCAGAGGCGAGATGGGCATCATGGGCAGGCTGGCCAAGTCGCTGGGCTGGAAGAGGCGCGACGCGCTCTCCTTGGACTTAACCCTCGCTCGTGAGCCGCTCGCATTCACCGTTTCACGCGGGAAGATAATTAGGCGCGCTCAGCAGGATCGAGGCATTCATACGATCGTGTATCTGTTTCCCACAGAATCTTCGGAGAACCGTCTCGACGCGAACGATAACGTGGTGCCGAAGTAGCGGCGCAAGGAAGCGGGCAACATTTGCGACCAGTGTCTAACGAAGAAGAGAACGAAGGGGGAAGGAACAGAGGGAACGGTGTGTCCTCGAGTTTGCGGGGCTCTCTGCGAAAGTAGGACGAGCTGTTCCGTTTCCTTTAAGATCGTTTTTATTTAACAAACGACTGTTTCGCGCTGGTGTCGGTGCTGTGCCCCGTTTGTCGCGGGCGCGGGTATATAATCGGCCGCGAGATATACAAAAACGATAGTCGCGGCTGGGCTGTTCTCTATACTTATTTGCACGGCGCCATCTGCGCGGCTGTTTGTCAGGCATTCGAGCGTATTTGTTCGCGGCGATTGTTATTAGCCGACCTCGGGCTCGTCTGGCCGTTTCGCGCTAATAAACCCGTCGCAAACGACCTGCAAACGGCGCGGATAATGAAACGAAGCGGGGCTTTGGGAGCGCGGCTTTTCTGCCGGGGGAATCTGCGAATGTGGGGGGCGTAGGAAACGTAGAACGGTGCTTGCTACTTTCTGTCCAGGAGAGCGTAAAACACTGGGTCGTTCAGGGGACGAGGAAATACGGCTGAACGTGCACCCCTCGAGACGTAGGAAATTATTTATTTTACGAATGTAACTTACCGAACAGTAAGGTGTACAGTATTATATCCAGCTGCGAATAAAACATTACCATTCTTCTATGCAATCCTGAATCTCTGTTAATCAGGAAAATGGCACCTTGATTATTATTATTATTATTATTATTATTATTATTGATCTGTTCCTCTAGAAAAATAAAGGGGCGTCTGCAATTCTATTAAATCACTGAAGAATTCGAGAAAAAGATACGACTATAGTTCGTTGGGCAATATAAGCGGATAAAGCTTGAAACGCCATTCCTGTTTAACAGGAAAAACAATAAATACAAATACGTACACTGAAGAATTCGATTTTCGGAAGTTTCTTAGAGGAACGGGACAATTTGCAATATCTCAGCATCGTGAACCTGTCATTCTCTTTTTACAGTAAATACTTCGAATAGGGAGAAATATTAGTCTCTTTTCTTATTTACTATGCTGTCGTCTTTAATTAAACTGTCCTATCTAACATTTTTTCATTTTGTGAGATATATTGAAATATTTGAAGAGCCACACGTCTTTTACCTTTTAAGTAAAGTTAGAAAACTCTACGTGCTTCGTAAAGATTTATAAACAGTCTAATGTATTTAACCTAACTTCTTTCAAAATGGTTCAAATATCTTATCTGAAACAATTAATTAATTGGTACGTTAATAATACATTCCCTACCGGTACACCTATTACAAAAAATTATATTAGGCTATTGCAAAATAATGACAACATTTTTTAATTTGAATAAAGAAAAATAAGGATCGTACGAAGTAAATGATAAAACTTCAATTTTCTCGGTTGCTTCAAAATGCTAGATAGGACATTTTAACTAAAGAGGGCAGTATGTTACATATTCTTCAATCCGTAAATACGCTTTTGGGAGCGATGAATTTCTGTTGTCCCACCCAAAGACGACTACTCATTGGTTTAGTTATCAACACGTACAATTGGTCGCTCCCTAGACGGCATTGGGAATGTTTACACAGGCTTCCAGTCGTCGTTTCGTCCTCGCCGCGTTCGCACAACGTGAATATCTGTGCACTGCGTATTTCTCAATTGTTTCTCCTGCCTCGTGTATTCGCAACATTTTTACTTACATTTCTAGTGGACAGTAGCGTCGCTAATAATATCGTCGTTACGAGCGAAGCTCCTAGCATTGTTCTAGAGGCTTCAATAAAACTCTTGCTAAAATAGTAACGTCGATTCAACAAACTAACTTTTAATATTTAGTGCGTATTTCTTGCTGTGTACTAACTGTGGTGCACGCGGTCTCAGAGACTAGACAATTTTACCGTACTGTGTACCATACCTGGTACACGAATCACTAAATTGCAAGGCTACCGAAATACCATTGGAAATCGACTTGTTTACACAGAGTCGAGTGCAAACGGGCCAGTGTTGTTGTCTCCGCGTGACCGCGAAGGTCGCCAACGGTTCTTTTGAACGAGACACTACAGTCCTTCCGTCGAAGTCCTGAATAACGAATAAGTTTTCAGAGACGCCATAGATACCAGCTGCGGGAACTTCGCCACTGAAGAGCGGAAGCAGATCATCTACACCAGCTGCATGGATACCATCGTCAACTTTGACCAGAGGGACGCGAGTGTGTGCGTTACCAAGGCCAAGATCGAGGCTGGTGGCGAGGCAGTAGTCGGCGATGATCTTCGCGAGTGCAACAATAACGATATCAGTAAAATGTCCGAGGAGAAGTTCGACAAGCATGACCCTGGATCTGAAAAAGGGATCGGTGATAGCTGCGTGCACACCACCGAGGCATCCATGGAGATCGACCCAGAACAGTCGACCGAGAGCTTGATGCACTCCGAGGAGGATCTAGATAGCAGCGACGTGGCAGAATCTATTTCGAGATTGTACCATCAAGATAGCGAACTGTCGACGTCCACTGACCAGAGTAGTTTGGATGAAAAGAAGAGTCTATGTGATCGCAACATTTCCATATCGAGTTCCTCAACCGAGATCGAAGGTGTGAATCTGTCCTGCGAGGATATCCTGGAGAAGCTCAACAGGCCTAGTATTTACAGCTCTTGCAACAGTCGGGGGGTATCCGAGGACTACGTGGACGCCACAGACTTATCGCTGGCGGGAAACGTAGTGGATTCGTCGTTCGACGAAGAGGACGATGTTTTCGAGGACGCGGGCTCGGACGCGTCCTATCAGGGGAGCGCCAGCAAGTTTCGCTCGTTCCTGCGGCGCTTGTCCTCGAAGGTAACGAAGTTCGCGCACGGTGACGCAGCACGGAAGTTGCCCTTCGCACCGCTCGACGGACAGTCGACGGAAGAGGTGGCAAAGGTTGCGTCACCTGTGTCGACGCGAAGGATCCAAGCTTGGAGCTTAGCGAAAGAGAGAGCGCTCGCTGAAGCCGCGTGCACCAAGCGGGGCGTGGCGCCGCTTCGCAGGACCAGGCCAGGTAATTGATTACGAATTGGACAGGCTGCGAGGGATTTGCGGGATTCGCTGTAGAAACCGACGAAAACGGTCTCGTTTCTTCGAGTGCCCCTTGCCGATTCAGAAGCAGGATTACTCGCGATCCAACGTCCGCCGCGCCGTTTGCCTTTCACTCATGGGCAAACAGCAATTTGCAACGGGTCGCGATAAAGTATTATAAATCATCCTCGAGAAATGGGGGCTCGCGACGTTGCGTTCTGCAAATGTGTACGGTGCATTAATTGAGGAGATAGGAGGAGATGACTCGCGATAACATTGTCGCAAGTAGCTTCATCAATATTTACTGGACTCGGCTAATTGCAGGGAATCGTGCCGCCAGGTCCGTTCGAAATACGCGTGCCTGCGTGGGTCCGCTGCCACGGGGTCCAAGCGGGGAACGTGCTCAGACTTTTGCGCGTTGGTAATCTCTGCAAACGTTTACTCGATACAAGCAGGCACTTTCAGATAATAGAATACGTGGTTGTTGGATTTTCCGTGCAGTTTTTAATAATTGGGGCCATTCTTTGAGGCGCTTTGGGCAAACAGTTCAAGGCTTGTATCTGTTTGGTCCTCGTAGAGAGTTAGAGCTATTTTTTAACCGACTTAAAACAGAAGGAGGTTTGTACTCGCATAACTCCTCAGCAAGTTGTGTCAATATATATAAAACTAAAAATATAACAAGAAACTAAAACCGACTTCAAAAAAGTAAAATCGCACTAAAAAGTAAAACATAATTTTTTCCCTTATTTAATCTACGACTCTCATATTTTTTAAGTCGGCGCCTCATCATTTGCACTGTGTAAATTAAGCGCCGACTTAAAAAATCGAGAGTCGTAGATTGAATAAGGGAAAAAATTATTTTTTTACTTATTAGTGTAATTTTATCTCTGAACGATTTCAGTAAATCGTAGTCGATTGCTCGGTGACGGAGAATATCCTCCGGTTCGATGGTTTTAATTGATATACAGCCCGCAGTAAAGTGTCGTTTCTCTTGTTACAGATGTGCTCTTTCCGCCGTCGCACAAATTAACAATCGCAGAGGTGTTCGACGCGCGGACGGATCGGCCGCGACCGGAGGTGCTGAAACAGCACTTTATCCTCGAAGGTAGGATCGACGAGGCGGCGGCCCTTCGTATAGTCAACGATGGAGCCGCCCTGCTGCGCTCGGAGAAGACTATGATCGACATCGAAGCACCAGTCACTGGTGAGTCCATCGCCTCTCATCTTCCTTAACTACTCCGTTTCCATTCTCTCCGACCACCAGAAATAACCGCGTAGCGATCGAATATTAACGAACAAACGACTTCCCAAAGAAACGCCACCGCGTTTCGACTACCGCGGGAGCACTTCCGCTCGTCCAGTGAATTCTGCGCCGTCAGAGGCGCGCTGAAAGGCAAGGACAAGCTCTGCCGCTCAGCTGGACGCATTATATCGGGGCACGTTAAAGGGAAAAACGCGTGGAAAAGCTCTTGACACAGTTTCCACGTATAGCAAGGGTGGTAGGCGCGGGGCGAGGCGGGATTCGTCGCCTTCGGTGTGCGTTTACGTTTACACGAACGATCGCGCGAACGCAGAAAGTATATATCGGACACGCCGCCGCGCGAACACGGATCCACGGTTGAGCGGCTCGTCTCGCCTGATCCAATAAGGGAGCTTCGGTCGATTCCGCTCGTGTGGACCGGCCTTAAACCCTCGGCCAGGTAGAAAAGTCGAGGCCTCGAAACGGCACGCCGCGTTTCCATCTTTTAACGCGGCTACGTTCCTCTCTATATCTGTCTATCGATCCCCTTTCACCCTCGGAACCGCGTTTTCGTATCTGCCTTTCATTATCCCTCTACCACCATTTAGCCAGCTTCTAATCGGTCTCCGTCGCTGGCCGCGTTTCAATCCTGAGCTTTTGCTTCTCTTTGGATTCTCGTTACGAGCAAGACTCCTTCTGTTCTACCTTCTAGCGATTTCCTTGCACTGGCGCGACTCCAGCTCAGCGCGCACGCGGGATGATTTACTCGAGCGCTCAGTGAGGCGTTCTTCCTGTCCTCTTTTTTCCGCTTCTTAGCCTGACTTGTTCCACGTGCCGATGGATAACACTGCACTAATTGGAGCGAACGGCAAAACGCGGCGTTCCACGAATTATTCTACCGCCGGGAGGGGAGGCGAACAGCCCGGGAGCAAAAAATCCATCCGCGGTGTTCATATTTTTCATCGTTCGCGTATTTTCTGCCGCGCGAGCAGCTGTTCCGCGGCGCAAACACCGCGCCAGAGGATCGCGTTGCAACGTAATTTCGACCGACCGTCGAATAGCTGACGACGCGGAGTATGTAAGCATTGTTCTCGCGAGAGGATTGTTTCCCCCCTTTTTCGCTGCGAATTCCGACGTCGATGGAGCTCCGAAAGTATATTCTTTCTCCGCGGGAACTCGCAGCGAGGAGAGCCGGATCTCGGAATCCAGGCTCCGCGAATTTATGAAGTCTGACTTTGATCATCCGCGGAATGCGAAAGATGCGGGAGAATTAATCTGTGTTAGTTCGAACTGGGAGCTCGGGATTTGAAGTGTGAGTCGAGTCGAATGAATGCCGCGCGTTTATCAACGATTCAATTATCAGAGATCGTGGGAGCGGTTCAGCTTCCGCGGGAATTTCCATGATTGCGATTCAGTATCGACGAGCGACGCCCGAAGGCCTCGCGTTTGGAAACGAAAGCGGTGGCCCTGACGCGGCGACACACCCTTCCATCCACCGCGAATCCTCAATTACGCGCGTCAATTAGTTCCATCACGGTCGTCTTCACGGTGTCTGCGATTGTTCTCCGTGCACAATACACAGCAGAACACAATAACTCGGATCGATTCGATCCCGTCCTTCATCCCCGCCTTTCGCCACCCTAGACGAGGCTCCGCGTCGTCCACGAGCCAGAGCGTAGTTATTACCCTCCGTCGACGGTGAGACGCAACTTTTATTGGCAAGGATTAATCCCCTTTCCACGCGCTCACCGCCTCGATCCCCTCTTCTAACTACTCTTCCACGAAACACTCGATTGCTTGCAGCTTACACCCAGCGATTTCCTCTTTTTGCCTGCGTTTTAGCAGGAGTCAGTGTTTCCAAGGGAATCCACTTACGATTAAATAATTAATTCACGCAATTCTTCGTAATCTGTGCCGTAGAAATTCAACCGTCAATATTTCTACCGCAGTTAAATCGATCAGATTTCCTATGAAGAAGCTTCCAGAGAATCTTCGGGGAAGAATCGATACGAGGGATTCGCCTGATATCTGGAATCTCTCATTCTTCCAGCTTTACCTCCTTCGACCCGGTTTTTCTCGCCCGACCTCGCTCGTACCACCGGCTGCTGCATCCGTTTTGCTCGTAATTCATCCCACCCCCACTCGCCGTCGCCCTGACTTCGCCCCTTCCGACACAGGTCCGCGCGTTCGTCGACTAGACCGCCCCGGCGGAGCATGGAATTTCCTTCGTCGGTCGCCTGTTGTTCGCCCTTTCTTCTTTCTCTGCCACGTGCGCGCCGAAGCGTGCCTGCGAACACTCGCAAATGTACTTTCACCATTTATACGTGTAACGTCGCGCCGCTATCGGCACCAATCCCGCGACTTCTTACTCGCCGAGGATCCTTCGATGTAAAAAGCGTTGGGAGAAGTGGTGAACTCGGGGCACCGTTAAAATTCTCCGACCGATCCGAGGGAATTGCCAGACGCAGCGTTCTGCCGTCGACAGTTTTACCGTCGACTCTCTTTATTATCCCATTTCCTTTCTATCATGAAAATTGTTATCCACCGTGAAGCTGGTCGACCGTGGCGACCGTAAAGCGGCGCTCGTAAAATTATCCTTGGGACCGGCGTCTTTCGAATAAAATTCTTTGCTCGCGGGACCGATTTCCCTGCTTCGCTCTTTGCCCGCGCGGATCCAGGAGCGTAGCTTCCCGGTGATCGATGTTTGCGCTGGGAACGTTGGAAAATAGGGCACGCTGCGCGGAGGACACTTTTCCAACGTGTGCTTCTCTTCCATACACCGTATCTTTTATCATCTATTTCATATTTACCCTCCGTGCACCGCTCTCGATAATTCACAATCTTCAGAGCACTGGGATTAAGCACGCCATTCAGAGAATCGGTATAAATTAAGGTTCAGAAACTGGAAGCCACTGGCCGAGAATAGAAGAAATTCTACTATCCACTCTGCGACAAAGAAATCGAAAGAAAGTTTGAACGTTAGAATTCCTTAATCGATCCACCTGGTACGCGGGAGCAACGATTTCCACGGTGTCCTATATTTCTGCTGCAATAAGGACCTCCAGTCCCTCGCTAGTCGAGAAGTGTTATCTTAATGCACTTGCTTGGAAAATTGATACCCCGAAGGCTGCGGGTCGGACTGGTAAAAGCTTGGTGGACCGAGCCGAGAACGACGCGGGGTCGCGGCCGACGAGGCTGAATTATTCAGAAAATTCCCGCGGGATAGCCCGAGGGGGAAGTTTTCCGGCCCAACTCTCGTCGAACATTAATTGAGCCTCGCCGAGCCCGATGCCGCATAAGCGCGGCCGGTTAATGCATAACGATCCGGTTTAGAGCACTTTCGGCGAGGTTCATCTCGCGTGATTCGTATCCCTCTGCATCTGTGAGTCGCCCGACTCGGTCTAATAGCGTGGGGCAAACGCTCGGGTGAAGAATACTCGATGCGGAACTGTTTTCTTTGGTTTGTTGTGGTTATTTTTTTTAGATATACGTATTAAGATAATTAAATATTATTAAATTAGAATTATATTCTGAAATATCTATTTCTAGTACGTTTTCTTTACCTTATTAAATTTTCTTTTAAATGGGAGGGGTCGCAGGTTATTTGGATATTATAAAAGAGGGTCGCGACTCGAAAAAGGTGGGAAAACACAGCGTGGGGCAAACGCTGGGGTGAAGAATGCTCGATGCGGAACTGTTTTCTTTGGCTTGTTGTGGTTATTTTTTTTAGATATACGTATTAAGATAATTAAATATTATTAAATTAGAATTATATTCTGAAATATCTATTTCTAGTACGTTTTCTTTACCTTATTAAATTTTCTTTTAAATGGGAGGGGTCGCAGGTTATTTGGATATTATAAAAGAGGGTCGCGACTCGGAAAAGGTGGGAAAACACAGCGTGGGGCAAACGCTGGGGTGAAGAATGCTCGATGCGGAACTGTTTTCTTTGGCTTGTTGTGGTTATTTTTTTTAGATATACGTATTAAGATAATTAAATATTATTAAATTAGAATTATATTCTGAAATATCTATTTCTAGTACGTTTTCTTTACCTTATTAAATTTTCTTTTAAATGGGAGGGGTCGCAGGTTATTTGGATATTATAAAAGAGGGTCGCGACTCGGAAAAGGTGGGAAAACACAGCGTGGGGCAAACGCTGGGGTGAAGAATGCTCGATGCGGAACTGTTTTCTTTGGCTTGTTGTGGTTATTTTTTTTAGATATACGTATTAAGATAATTAAATATTATTAAATTAGAATTATATTCTGAAATATCTATTTCTAGTACGTTTTCTTTACCTTATTAAATTTTCTTTTAAATGGGAGGGGTCGCAGGTTATTTGGATATTATAAAAGAGGGTCGCGACTCGAAAAAGGTGGGGAAACACTGTGTTATATCTTGGGTGTGATTAGTAATACATCGGACGGTCTGTTGCTTAGAATCGTTAATTTTTACACGATTCTTATCGTCTGAATTCAAGCGGGTAGTAGGATGGACTGGTAACCGAGGAGATCCACGAAACAGCTGTCATCGAAGCTATCCGACGTTGCTCCGTCATGGATGAGAACAGACCCCTAATGGAATCGCAATTATACACGCGTAGCTATTACATCGGTGCTCGCGTTAGCTCCAACAGCTGCGAAGTCGTTAATTATCTTATTAGACGCTAACGAGACAGAGTCGACGCTCGGTTGATACACTCCGCGACTCGAACCGCAGCGCGTTGATGCGGATGTGTCGCAACAGAATTGCGTCGCGCTCTCGCGTCGAAATCGAGGTATCACTTATTGAAACTCCTGGCGAGGGGAAATCGCGGGTCCTGTTACCACTGCGATTTGTACTTGGAAAGATTAGAAGGTAGTCCGACGCTCAGTGAAACAGGTCAATAATTGGGGCGATCGGACGAAGGAACTGTGGTCTAGGGAAAAGAGCACGTATGGTTCGCTCTTTTATAAAGATCACCAGAAGATTCCTGGGAAAATAAACTCTCGTGCCCATTATTCGACTAAATTAACCGCCCTCTAACCGCCCTTTCATTCTTCAAGCATGCAGTGACATTATTTTTTGCTAATCAGCAATAGACATTAATTCTTAACATTTACTCTTGTTTTTTTTCAATGACACATGCATGACGTTAGTCCTTACTCTAGATTGACTATCTACATTTATTTTCCGTATACACTGTTAGTGTTAGTTTGAAGTAGCTTTAAGTGATAAGGTTAACAAGAGCTGACAGCTGTACCTCGCCTTTTGCACTCCTCTACTGTTATATGTGCTATATAAGTTCTAACTATTCTTTTTCTTTTTTCTTCTCTTTCTCGATTTTTATATTTTCTTTTGTAATGCCTACTGTACAATCAAGAATTATTATTATTATTATTATTAAGCAGCCAGAGGCTGTGAAAGCTATAAAACCACCCCATGGTCGAAGCTCTGGAAATCTCAAAAGACCTCCCACAATCTTCCAAGCATAAAGCAGAGAGTGCATGATCCACGATGCCACTCGTAAATCCACGAATGTGAAAGGCCGCCTTATGGGCCCCGGAAAAGTGCCCCCCGCGATTATACCCCGATACCAGAACAGCTCCGGGATACGGGCGAGCCATAAGGAAGCCTTAGAAAGGGGGAGGATAGCATAGCAACGATTCCCCTGTTGGCACTGCTCGGAATACAAATTTCCCTCTTATCGCGATATATGAAACAATGTGCTCGCGTCTACCATCCCCGGGGAGGGTGGAAAGCTCAAAGAGAACTCGATATCGAACGGCGAGGGGCGAAGGGGCTTGGTATGGGGGCGAAGCTGTCGGCGAGCCTCAAAGGTTTATCGTTCTTTTTCGCTGTCATTTCAGGGTAATGCGCGATACTTGATACCGGAATACGTAGAGCCACGTTTATTGGATTTTCCAAAGTGCCTCCTTGCTCTGCAAAGGAATCGAGCACTTCCCCCGTTGGCCGGACCGTGGGAAATTGTTTTGCCTGACCGTTTAGGAGTTCTTCTACCATTAGCCAGCCTCCACGGACTCGGCGATCGTCGGTCGACCGCAGAATCTTTCTGCTCGCTTTATTTTAATTTGTGAGTCGCCTATACGCGAAACGGATATTTCGGTAGCGGAAATTGTTTGCAGAAGCCACGAGGCTGTGCACGCGGACGGTGTTTAATGCGCGCGATTCATCGGGATCACGAGCGAGGAACAATTACGCGAATAGCGACAAGCTCTAATTCCCCGTCGATGCCTGGGTACTACCTGTTCCAGCCTGGAGGCACCATTAAGGGCCGCCTATCTGTAGATGCAAGCACGCTTCCGAGCGCGCTCGGTGTCGTTATGGCGGCTGGACCGAGATACCAGCGAGAGGAGGAAATTATTTCGCGGGTCGGTAATGGCTCGTGTCCTCCTTCCGCGCCACGCTCTCCTTAACGGCATTGGGATCTCCAATTAGAGTGCGATTCGAAGGATTTTTCTCCCACGGACGGAACCTTTTAACCTCTTCCCACTAGATGTCTGAAAATGGGCTGCAATTTTATCCTACTACTGTATCTTCTTCTGATAATTCAGGTGATTTAGGAGCAGCTTTATCCTCTCCCTTACCATCTATTTTATTTATTATAATTTTCGAGTCACTGGGACGTAATAAGATCTCAGTCGACAACAACGAATTCTATTGGAACTTCCACGTTCGAAATTGATTCCAACAGATTTCGTTTAATCTTCTTTCCCTTGAGAGCCGCGGCAGTTACTTTTCTATACTCAAAGGAATATGTAATCCAATTCCCCACCCCTTTTCAAACCCACCACCTTTTACTCCGCAGGTTGCCACGTTTCCTTCCTTTTTCTCGGGAAGTTCCTTCGCGCAGCGCCTATTTGTCTTGGCTCCCTGTTCCCTGTTTCGACACGATCACAGTGCTTCCTTGCTCCACGGGACGATGATTTCACCGACTCTTTCTGGCAAGGGTGGTCCCGGCGTTGCGCAACGCCTCGATGCTTCATTGCCGCGCGGCTCGCAGTGACGCAACGCTCCCTACATCGCGGGAGAAATCCCGCAGCCAGCTCCCCGTCCATCCGAAAGCGAAACACGCTTCCGCGTAGCTTGCGGATATTCGTAAACCAGCCGTAAACAATTGGAAAGCTCGCTGACCTACTTCTAGAGCCTCGCCTGCTCAGACGCGGCGGCTACCGCGAGACCTCTCCCTAACGACGTTCCTTGAACGGCCCGTCACGCGTTCGCGAATAATTCCAGATGGGGTAACGAGCATCCCGAGCCGAGCCGATAAAACGCATTTGGAGATCGACGCCGCGGCGCGTCTCATTGGACCCGGGACTCTCCCGCGTTTTACGTTCTGTCGCGCAACTAACCGTTCGCTAGATGTCGTTAATTTTTAACGATGGCGCGGTAAAGCATAACGTCCACGGGACGAAACGAGGCGGCGAATAAAAGTTGGACGATTTACAGCTCGTACGGTGACTGTAAATTTATCCCCTTGGAAACTAGGGGCGGATCCGACGGCCTCGAGCACACCGCGATCGCGATACATTCCCGCGCGAGGGATTCGCCCGTTCGCGCTTCGAAATCGAGTAGGAGGGAATTTTATTACGGGCGGTGGTAGAATTTCTGCGTGCAATCTGCGTGAGATCGCGAGATTGGTAAGCTTGATTGGCAGTGCTGCTAGTATATTAAGCCTCCGTGCTATGGGTGTTAACCACCCCCGATAATCAGGAATTATCCATCGAAATAATAAAGTCTAATCGAGGTACAGTTATCCACGGGCACACTCGTAGGCTAATCAAGCGCCAGCGATTAAGTCGATCGGAGGAAATCAAGGAGATACAATCAGAAGGCTTCTGGTTTCTTGGTTCGTGACTCGAGGTTGAGCTCCCCTCGGCCACGTGGCCTAATCCTGCGGCCTCGCGAGGATCAAGGACGGGGTGGAAGGGAATCGTGGAGGTAGATGAAATGTGTCGAATCGATTCGAAGGATTCTCCTTGGAACAATCGTCTCCGAGATTTTAGAAGCCCCTGAATTCCCTCGGCACGATCAAGCATTTTCTATTTACAGGCGAGGATCGCTGACGAAGATCTCTCTGAGCGGACGTAGCCTACATATTTCTGCTAGAACATTCGCTACCCTCTATCTTAAGTATTGCCGCGAAATCGGATTGCAACCGAGTGGTGAGAAACGTTCAGAAAATACACAACAAAGTTAATATCGCCAGTCTGCCTGTTCCGCTTTCCGGTGGCGTTTTCACGGTTGAAAAATCCGAGATTCCGTCTCCCTTTCCAGCAATTTCATTTCGGCGCTTCCTGGCCGCGGATTATCCAAAGGAGATTTCGAATTTTCAATCTCTCGCTGCACAATGTGGATTGTATTCCCCCGGCGTCGAGTCTCCCTCCGAGGCTTTCCCCGAAATGCGGACGATGACGATTTAAAGAAACGGTCGTCATCCCTGCACGTAGCACGCGTGACTGACTCTGCGGGGCGGGGAAATCTCGTTGATCGCGCGGAAGTTTCGCCTGTATCGATCTCGGCTGGCTCTTTTATCACGGAGATGCATGTAACGTGGAAGCCTATATCTCGTAAGTCGGCGTGCTGGCAATATGCCACGGACTTTTAGCACGAGTCCCTTCCGTGCCAATCCAATTCGAGAACCCACGCCCCTTATCGCGATTCCCTTTCGATTCCTCCTCTCTCGATCGGTCGTGTGAACGACCGATGCGCTAACCCCCTTTCTCCATATTCCATTCCCTTAAGAATATATTTACAGGATCTCGTTTACCTCGCTCGCTTGAGTGCGCGTCGAGACAGTAGAGGAATCCTGCTTCGCAGGAACTTTGGATAGGCGTTTCCGCGCGAGTGCGAATTATGATTTTCTGGAGAATCGTCGCAAGTGTTGCTGCAGATTATGCTAACGGTTTCTGAGCTGTTTCTGGAGCCTCGGTGGGTGTATAACGCAGCGTAGGATTCGCCTGCTCGAAGCAACGACTGCAAAATGCCAGCACACGTGCTGCCAAGCATACCGAGCGACCTTCTGTTTTTCGGGCCCAAGCACCCGGCGGCACGAAACGCGTTGATGGACGTTTTAAAATACGCGCACAAAGCGTTCGAGTCGCGAACAGCAGCGGCGCATTTATCGGCGAATTTCCCCTCGCTATTACCAGTTATTTATTAAACAGCCCGCTCCAGTCGTTACAGCGGCTTTCTAGTCGACAGAAATAGGACCGCCCGTGTTCTTTTATGCGTTGCAAAAACAGGGCTATTAAAATTAACGTCTCCCGTAACGAGTCTAAGAGCGTTGCGCCGTGGATGTTTCGAGTTTCAGAAGATTCCCCGGGAGCATGTTGCTTCTAGCCGCAGCGGAGAAGCGCGCGAAGCGTTAACAGCCTAGATTCCCCCGTCGATTGCGCGATGATCCGCCGAGAGCGCCCCTGGTCGAACTTCATTTCCTGCGTGTATCCTTATTTACGATCCTCGGCTTAAGGAGGCGATAAATCTCGGCCCGATGGTGGACGAACTTCTCCCAGACAACTTGGCTATCCGGCTTTAGCCTCGGAGCTCCTCGCGGCCTTAATAAACAGGGCTGTTTCCTTTGTGCCCGGCCACTTCTACCCCCGCCTATCATCCCTCGAGTGCACCACGAAGGAGAACGGAGATTTTCGCGGGTGCATCGTATGGGTTAGCGTCGAGATTTCGTAGAGTATTCTTGGGGAAACTAAAGTGTATCCCCCCGGGGAGTGTTGCGCCGGCTCGCGCGAGGTTGCAATTGGAATTGCGTGTGTCTGGAGCGGCGCATCTGATATCGCGAGTTGAAGTGTGCTCCGTGCAAAGTGTCCTCAGCAGCGAATATGACGGAGCGAGCGTTCGTGTCGTACGCTATCTACGTGCGCCGGGTAATCTTCCGTGGTTCAGGTAATCATCCACGAGAACCCAATTTTCTTCCGCGAGGATCCAAGTTTCAAGGTGTCTCCGATGGATCTGCGAGTGGTCAGGCAGCGTGGGTAACGATGGCACCGTAGATCGTAGAAGCTTCTCCGCGCGAGTCTAGTTATTTAAGCAGACGCCGCGTCTGGAAATAGGTCGTGGTTATTATTATTATTAATATTAATAATAGCTTCTTCCTTCTGCGGCTGACAGCCCTTGTATCGACCCCGTTTCTATTCCGATAATCGCCCGAAGCTCGTGCAACTTCCATTGAAATTCACGGAGCATGGACAAAGAACTGGCTCCATCTTGATCCGCCGGCGGTCGTTAAAGAGCGTTCGTGCGGATCTTGCTTCACGGCGGAGCCGGTTGTTTCTGCGTTGCACTTTTGTCGCGCGGTTATTAAATCACGCGGTTTCAGCTGCCTCCGTACGATTCCCCGTACACGATAGCGAGACCGCTCGCACGGAGGGCATTAAGACTAACGATTAAGAATAATTGCCGCGAGCCGGTGTTCCGTTAATGGCCGCCGCGATCATTTCGCTCGATTACCATTAAACTCGTTAGTTTTAATTCCCCTGGCTCGGCCGAAGGACGGGGGCAAAAGGTGGCGAGCCTGGCGTTTACAGACTCCTCGCGTTTCGCTGCGTCGAGCCCGCGCGCGGCATTGACATTTCCCTCCGCGCTTTCTCTCTCTCCCCGCGCGACCTCTGCTATTTAACGCGCAAGCTCTCCTATCAGGGCCTGTATCGTTACCTGCGCCAGCCTCTGTGCGTTGAGGAAATATTAGAATACTCGCAGCTTGAATATTAATATTATTATTATTATTATTATTATTAAACGTCTTTATTACTCAAAGATAATGAACAAACCTGAATATTACAAATGACATAGACGATAAGAGTAAAGGCGAGGCTGCAGTGGTAACACTGTTGGGAAGCCTAACCGCGTACAATAAACTAAACTAAACTAAAGTAGAGACAAAAACAAACAAACGTAACAAACGTTAAAAATAAACTAGACTAAGTTAGCTTACGACTTACAAGGAGAGGTTCCCAGGTGTCCACCTCCGATTGCTTTGAATTTTGGATATGTTTTAGAGGACCGAAAAATAAGATATACGTGTTTTTTTATAGCGGCCCGTTTTCATATTTATGGGGTGACACCACCCCCCAAAGTTATAAGATTTTCAGGTGTTCATCTCCGATTGCTTTAGTTTTTGGACATGTTTTAGAGGACCGAAAAATAAGAAATACGTGTCTTTTTATTTTGGCCTGCTTGAATGTTTAGGGGGTGAAACCCACCCCCGAAGTTCATAAGAATAGTTGGTGCCCGCCTCCGATTGCTTTGGTTTTTGGATATGTTTTAGAGGACTGGAAAATAAGATATTCGTGTTTTTTTTATAGCGGCCCTTTTTCATATTTAGGGGGTGAAACCAACCCCCAAAGTTATAAGATTTTCAGGTGTTCATCTCCGATTGCTTTGGTTTTTCGATATGTTTTAGAGGACCGAAAAATAAGAAATACGTGTCTTTTTATTTTGGCCTGCTTGAATACAATTTTGTACCCTGTATGAACATTAGAGGGGTGGCTTCACCCCCTAAACACTCAAGCAGGCCAAAATAAAAGACACGTATTTCTTATTTTTCGGTCCTCTAAAACATATCCGAAAACCAAAGCAATCGGAGATGAACACCTGAAAATCTTATAACTTTGGGGGGTGGTTTCACCCCCTAAATATGAAAACGGGCCGCTATAAAAAAACACGTATATCTTATTTTCCGGCCCTCTAAAACATATCCAAAAACCAAAGCAATCGGAGGCGGGCACCAACTATTCTTATGAACTTCGGAGGTGGGTTTCACCCCCTAAACATTCAAGCAGGCCAAAATAAAAAGACACGTTTTTCTTATTTTTCGGTCCTCTAAAACATATCCGAAAACCAAAGCAATCGGAGATGAACACCTGAAAATCTTATAACTTTGGGGGGTGGTTTCACCCCCTAAATATGAAAACGGGCCGCTATAAAAAAACACGTATATCTTATTTTCCGGTCCTCTAAAACATATCCAAAAACCAAAGGAATCTGAGGCGGACACCTGGGAACCTCTCCTTGTTAGAGCTAATCATGAGAATAGCACAAGGAGTATAGTAAGCAAAATGATTAAAATGATTAAAAGTGCTGGAAAATGTGTTGCCGCACTGCGTGTTTGAAAGACTGGCAAGAGTCTAACTGTCGAATAGTAGCAGGAAGGGAGTTATAGTAACGTGCCGCGATATAAGAAAAAGAAGATTCGAATTTAGTGGTGCGATGCGCAGGAATGGAGATGAGAGATTGAGACCGAGTTGAGAGAGAGTTAGAAGAGTGACAAGAAAGGTTAGCGAGTAGGATATTATAAAGATATGACGGACTACGAGAAGAGAGTACCTTAAACACGAGACAGCAAACGTGGAGTTTCCATCTTTGTGACATACGTAACCACGAGGACTTAATAAAGAACGGAGAATATAAAGTGCCCAGCCCTTTCACTCCGATTCATTTACAGACACAGGGGGTGTAGAGGAATTTTTAAATTCCCTGATAATAGCATGACCCACGTCCCATCTTTCGTACAAACCAGTTGCACCTAAAACCTTCTAGTATTAAATTTCTTACACTCACAGCATCTCTTCACCAACCCTTGGGATTCTAAGAATAGAAACGAAAAACGTGGAACTCTATGGATAGCATTGAAAAGGTCAGCGAAGAATGGGACACAAGCAGGAGTAGAGGAGCGATTACGTGGTCCGACGCTATCCCTCGGAGTGTCTTATTAATTAGAACAACATCCCCCTTCTCAGTAGCGAAGCCCTCCGGATGACTCGCTCCCGCG
This sequence comes from Andrena hattorfiana, assembly GCA_944738655.2. Classification (NCBI taxonomy): domain Eukaryota; kingdom Metazoa; phylum Arthropoda; class Insecta; order Hymenoptera; family Andrenidae; genus Andrena; species Andrena hattorfiana. The sequence goes on from OX122894.2 coordinate 3,924,520, forward strand.
GGAGGAATAAATTCCTTCCGCCCGGACAGGAAAGCAGGCCGGTAGTCCGCGAGAGGCTCCCGTTGCCGCGATAATGTATTTCATCCCCCTGCTCCGCGGGCTGTCGCCCCTTTTTAACCGGCCACGGCGAACGGAGGAGAGGTTTTACGTTGTACGAGGGTAACACGACACGCGAGGGTGCATGTATTCCATCGTTCGCCCAGATACGGCTCGACGGAGATAAGCTTTCGCGATGGCTGGGTCTCGGGGGTGGGGCGAAAGAACGAAAGAAAGAAAGAAAGAAAGAAAGGGAAGCACGAAGCAGCTCTCCTCTCGCCTGTTCTCGCAGCGTTACGTGCGCCGAGAATTAAAGGCCCTAGGCTATCGCCGGGGCGCGCTATGCAGATATCCACGGGGCGAATGAGGCTCGGTGGGAAATACGGATCGGCCTGGGAAAAATTGGCCGGAACAAATAAATATCTCCTAACGAACGTGACCCCACGGACCTCTCCGCGCTCGCGTTTTACCCCGTTTCACCCCGTTTCTGGGTCAACCACGGGAGGGGGATGGAAACTCCGCGATGGCCGCTCGAGGTCCCACTGATTCGTTCCACCGACTCGCGCTCCAAGTTCCGCGCTCCTCCGGCGGCTACGTACGGCTGGACACTTTTGGTCGCATCGATCCTTGGCTTCTTCGATTCTTCCCAGCCGCGAGGAGAGTCGTTCTGTTGGAGGTTACAGGATCAACGAGGGGTCGTGGAGCTTGGAGACTTTTTTTTATTAGCAAGGAGAATAATTATATAATATCTGCAGCATCCGTGTTTTGTTACAATAATATTCCATCCTGAAAATCGTCTCTTGGTGGATGCGGCAAGCCCAAACTGCAACAGGAAGCCACGAATAGCCGCGGGGGTAGTTTCTCGTGAAAATCAACCGAACTCCACCCCTCGTCGCTCTAACTTTACCATCGTCCCTTTCGTTTCGTCTTTATTCGCGCCAGAGTCAACCGCCGCGGGAATGTGATCAAGCGTTTTAGTTTTCCCGTGAAACTTTCGTTTTTTGTCCAGCTGCTAGCTTCGGCAATAGGTACGAGAATCGAGGAAGACTTCTTTACTTTGGACGGTGCTTTAATACAGTTTTAGTTATTGGATGGAATTTTTTAAAATTCAAACTTTTGAGGATCTTTCTGCTGCTGGCGCTGAAAATACCAGATCGATTATTAATATTATTAATATCGAAAGCAAATCCCTGCGAGATTCGAAAGTATCGCGAGGGGAAGACTGCGGATGGATTCACCTTGCGAAGCTAAACCTAGATCGCTTCAACGCCGTTTTTCCATATTTTCCCGCTTTTACTGGCGACGCCCAGAGGCGTCAAGCGTTTCCCTTCCCATTCAACTGAATTGGCTTCGTTCGATGTCGCGGATCGAATGCGCCGTCTACGAGAAACCCTGCGAGGAATATCGGATAACGATCCGCTGGATGCAGTTTATCGTTTAAATAATATTTCACGCTCGCCGGGCCACCTTGTGAAGGAACAGTCGATCGTTGCGTCGAGCGGAGTTCGTAATTATGCAGCGAGTTAGGCGGTACGTCCGTCAGTTTGCCGTTCTAGGTAAAGCATCCTCCTTCGCTGGTTAATTAAACCAGGGGCTTCATATCGGCGCGTGTTGACTTTCAGTGCCGCGGAGTATCGTTTGGGAATGTGTAATCCGTTGGCTCTCGGGTTTCGAGTTCTCGACGATGCCGGATAAATTGCGAAAAGGGCTGACAAATTCGAATAAAACCTCCAAGATCTTTCAACCACTTCCACGCAACTTCCGCGTTTTTGCTAGCTTCAATTAGCAATCGCAGCGCGAGGCTATAGAATCGAGAAGTCGATCTTCCACGGAAAGATCCACCAAGTTCTCCGCCGCTTCTCGCCTCGAGAATTCGAGTGGACAAAACGAAGCTCGAGGAAACTTCTAACGCGGTCCTTTTTGCTTCCCTTCAGGAAAAGAGATACCCTCTTTTTTCCATCCGTCGTCGGAATTTCTTTCCTCGTGCTGCCTTCGTCTCGCCAGCCGGTCTCGTTTCGCTCCCCACGCAACGGCATTTTCCTCGCGTCTGCATTTTGCACGAGCGGCGGCTCGTCCCCGCTCCCTCATCCAGTTTCATTTTCCGTTTATCAAAAATTGATCCCCTCGCGTCGAGGGGCTCGTCGCGGGAGCGAGACTCGCCCGGCTGCTGTTTGAAATTCGAAACGAGAACTCGTCCCTCCGCTTCTCTCATATTTTGTTTGCGTTATTCGCAAGCGCGGTGCCTTTTGAGCGGCGAGAATGCTAGAATAATATGAGGCGCTCCCACGAGCTGTAATTAAATTAGAATCCGAGGGACCGCGCGGAAGTTCGCGTCGATGGGAATTTCGGGTACATGATAGGAGAACATTGCAGTAAAAACGATCACCGGGCTAGATATTTTAGTCGGGGAAAATGTTGGGGAATTGTCGCCGAGGGCATGGAGATCGGAACGCAATCGCGTGGATTGCCAGGCGTTCGATAGTTGCTCAAGTTGTCGCGGCTGGCGCAGCCATACGACAAAGAACACAAAGTCCGCGGCCATTTAATTAAAAGCCACCCGCAGGCCGCTCCAATTTCATTACCACGGATGCTCGATCCTTCGGCACCCGCTCAACTTCAGCGCACCGACTATACGTTCCTCGGGGATGGGAAACTCATCGGTGCACCGCGATTTGTTATCGAGCGGTCGACGTGCTCCAAACTGCGACCGGTAATTTGATTTTCCCGCGCAACGTTCGGGGGGAAAAAATCGCCTCGAACCCGAACCGTCCACCCACGGACACTTCGGAGTTTTAGAAGCCAGAGTAACATTAGTGCATCTTTGTAAATTAAACGACACCGTGATTGGCACCGCGTACTCCACAAATGAAAGCAAAGGGGTGTCCCTTAGAGGACGCCTAGAGGTCGCTGCGATTCTCAATGGGATTTCTCTGATATTCGAGGAAAGACAAATTGCTTGGAACCGTGACCGAACACGAACCGTTTCTCCCTGCTCGGTAGCAAAGGGTTGCTGCAAGGGTCTCAACGTCCATTCGCGTTTTTGTAATCGATAAAGGATTACGCGGCAGCCGCTGTGCAGACGGAGGAAAAGTGAAACGGGAGACTGCGAGATTGTAAAGTAATTATTTATGGGCGCCAGGGGACGTCTCGTCCACCGAGTCATTTGTATTCGTGTCTCGAAGACGTTCCTCGACTCCCTGGGAGAGCCATCGAGTTCAACCCTCGCGTGGAATCTCGGGCGAGAGATAAATCACCGTTCCCAGCCCCCCCTCCCCATCAGTAGCATAACAGCCGTATAATGATCCGTAATAAGAAACGCATTTCGCCCTCGAAGGGCTCCTAGCCAGCGCGCTAAAATGGAGACGCGAAACGGTCTCCTCTCGTCGTTACGTCCTCGCGTTTAAACGCGAATATCTCCGGAAAATGTCGCGGTAGAAGCATCTGCTTCAACCTTCCCTCGCGCGTTGCCTGAATTTCTCTTCAGAGCGAGAAAAATTCATCAAAAAGTTAATACCTCTCCCTGCTGATACCAGCGCCTGGTTAATTAGCAAGTTCCAAGGGAACCGTAAGCGACGTTCCACTCGCCTTTCGATCCTCCATCGCGATAATCAGAGGCAATCTAGTTTATTAGCCAGATCGCGCGCGTTCCCCCTTTGCCGCGCCACCGTTCGCCCGCCGAAAACTCCTCGATAATCTCCCTCGAAGGACATTTGTGAGCCGATACGCGGCCCTCGCGTGCTCCCCGATTAATCGACAGGGCACGTGTGGCCGCTGGATGATAACGCGACATTTCAAGGCCTCGGCTGAGGGGCGCAGGCCCGGCGAGAGAGAGAAAAGGGAAAAGGGGTTGCGAGCGCCCCGAGGGTCGCGTTCACCCGCTATCAAATGGTAACGGCGTCGTTTCCGCCTCCCTGGAACGGCGTTCTCTTTGATGGAAGAAATCCAAGAACACGATGGATCTCGGCACTCGGGCGCACGTCTATTCAGGAGCTCCCGTTACCCCTTCACCCTTCGCGTGCTAAATTGGTCTTCCTGTTTCTGTGCTACCCTTACGGAATAACGTTCAGCGGATACTTATTATAGAAAATCGTTCGAATTTAACGCAGATCTACGGGAATAGGAGCGGGCGGTCTGTCAGGCGTCTATTTCAAGGAAGGCTCGACAGCTGAAATTTAGAATCTCGCCACGTGGACGCGGGCCACGTGGACGCGCGAACAGCTGGCGTCCTCGCCGAGCCCGGATCCGCGGCGATTTTCAGCCGCTCCTCGTGAATTGTTAAACGGCCGACGATCGACGAACCCGACCACGCCGCGCGTTACGTAGGTACACTTTCGATCGATCTATTTATATCGCAGACAATCGCGCCTTCCCTTTGATGTGCTCTAGCAATGGCCACGCGTTTTCCTGCTATCTTTAGACAGCGTGCCGCGTTACCTTGCCACTCGTCGCCCGTTCCCGTAGCTTGTCACCCCCGGCGACGACTTGCCACCGGGGTCTTGGAGGAGTGGAGCTGCTCGACGGGGCCCGGCTTGGATCTTGTTGCATTCGAAGCGGCTGGATTTGTATAAGAAGATTCGTGGGAGGGAAGTAGACGTGGAAGTTCCAGCGAATTCGCGGGAGCCTCTCTCGCGGAAGGCAATTTCAAGTTTAAAAGAAGCTTGCTAGGGTGTTGCAGCGTCGGGTTAACTTTGGCTTCCTATGTCTCCGGTTGTACTCGGCGCAGGGGCTGTTCATTTGACGCGTGTAAGGGGAAGATTCGATTTAACCGACGGTTACATCGATGCCGTTGCACGCGGGGATCGTCTCATCAGAGACAGACGATCTTGTAATCTGCGCCAGGACAGCTGCAGCTCGTGTTTCCCACAAGCTCCGGTTACAACCCCCTAATCTTCTCAGTCGTGTGCAACGCTCGAACGCGCCTCCATCAGGCTATTCGATCCGCGGGATAGATTTCGCGAGCCATTCTTTTGCATCGAGGCTCTCGCCGGTTTATCAGTGAAACTAATCCGTTAATCGTAGCGTCAGGGAATTTAAAAGATAAGTCATGTCTGAGACACGTGGTAGATACGTCACATTTTGATATCTTAGCGTCGCTAAGGTATTAGGTACGTTTGGAAACTACCAAAGAATTATGGGATACGTTTGCAGAGGTATATAAAGTAGTTACAGGGTGGCTGTGCGCAAGATGTTCCTTAATTTCTGCGTAACAACCCCTCGATTATTATCATGTCGACCAGTTCGAGGAAAGATTAACTAACTCAGTGTACACTGGCGTTAATAAGTATTAGGACACCTGCTGTATTTGCAGATAGTGTGATATTTGGTACGGATTGAATGCTCCCCACTGCTTTTTATTTAAAATACCGAATGCAGTGAAATTTAGTTGCTCAGAGTTGTTCGATAAATTTGTAAGGATTTTTATATTTATTCCACGCAGTGTAGGTGTCCCAGGGACGGATTTGGGTATAGGCTAAGTAGGCTGCAGCTTACGGCGGTAAATTTTAGGGAGCGGCGAGTGGTAAATTTTGAGGAGCGGCAAATTTGGAGGAGTGGCAAATTTTGGGAGCGATAAATTTTGAAAAGTGACAAATTGAGGGAGCGACGAATTTTGAGCGAAAGAAATTGGAAAGGATTCGAGCGTTGCACACGACTGAGAAGATTAGGGGGTTGTAACCGGAGCTTGTGGGAAACACAGAGGCTTGAGACAGCGTAAAAAACAATTCACTTCTTTTTCATCTAGAAAAATAGCAATGACTCAGATGTGAGTTGCCAAATTGAATTAATTTTGAAATTTGTCTCGAGCGCAGCGGCGCCGAATCTTGAAACCCGAGGTGTCCGAATACTTATTAACTTCAGTGTACATAATGGTCCATAATCGCCGTAATCGATCAATAATTCCACGGACCTGGAGGAGCGACGAGCTGGCCAGGCGTCTCGAAAGTTACCCCTTTGATCCCACCCCACCGGAAAGTCATTCCCGGTAATCTACGTCGGATTACCCGTGCAGCTCGGCTGATCGGTTCTAGCCATTTTCCATCGGGAATGCGCGCGACGAACAGGCGTGCACGCGCTCAAACGCATGTTCAAACAGCTTTGACACGCGTGCCGATGACGTGAAGACGCAGCGCCTGCGATCCTGGCTTTATCCTGCGCCATTAATCCATGGGTCTGTGATCAATCACACGTCCGTCCATTTGTCTGTCCATTAACAATGCCCGAGTGCAGTCCGGCACTTCGCGGTATTCGGTGGGTGGACGCGCCTCGTAAGGCTGCTGGGAAAAGTGCGCTTCTCGAGCACACCGAGTCCTTCCAACGACTTGCTTCTTTTGTATTAGAAGCAAGCACCTCACGAAAACTACTTTAAACCTTCCCCGACATCGCCGTGTTTTTCTCCAAATTATGGCACCAGCGTCCCTAAATGTCTGATCGAAGCGGGTGAAACGAAGCTTCCTCGGGAAAACCGATCCCCAGGAAAGGCCTGAGCATTTCCCGAAGCGACGCACCACTCGGACTGTTGGCTATAGATCGGTGCGTGAAAATCCCCTGATGGAGTAGACGCGACACAGGGCAACACGGCCACGCTCCCAACGCTAATCAATACTTTAACCAGACGGAGCCGTCCCTCCGCGAGGCGGCAGAGATTCCTGAACAGGGGACCAGGGGAATGAATGCAGGCGTGGCCGGATAGAATCTACCTGGAAGATCCCGCTCGCGGGGCGCGATACGAAAATATTCCCCGGGTAATTTACGGCGGTGCTCGAACGACACCGGCGTATCATCCGGATTTATGGTGCTCGTTAAAATTGCCCATAAAAGCCGGTTGCGAGCGGAGCGCGGATTGCTTTTTCGGATTAAACGGGAGCCGGGCGGGATGCACCGTCGCGCGTTCTATTCTCGGCGGAACATGGCCGCGCCGTCGCTGCCTCCGCGCGTAATAATGCACCCGGAGATGCATTCCCGCGCAACGAGCAACATTTGTCCCCGGGAAAATGGCCTCCCACTCGCCGCTGCCTGGGAGCCCCTCGGGAATAAAAGTCAAGGCGTAACTCGCTCTGTGCGAAAGGACGGAGGAAATAGCCGTAGCTCTTTGCCCTCTCCACGCGAGGCTCGTTGACGGAGATGGCTCGATGGAAAGACGAAGCTGGGGGACGAAGGGGCACGCGGAATTTCTTCGCGAGAGCTGATCGCGAGCTTCTGATGGCGGAGCTAATCGTTGTCACTCCAGATCCCTCGTGTTTTAAGGTGTTTCACGACGATGTCTCCGCGAGCGACGGAGCGATGGTAATCCGAGGGGATTAGCCGTAATGGACGGGTTATCAGAGCCGCTATTGATGAAGGATCGCGTGGGTGGACGGTTTCGTGGGTACAGAGATCTCTCGTTGGAATTCGGAATGGAAGCAGGTGTAATTAGGACTGGATTAGTTGGCCGAATCTAGCGGGTTCTGGCTTCAACGAGCCGTGACCAGTCGCGTGCACACGCACGCCTTCGTTTCTGTCACGTGACGAACGCCTCGCGGAGGGACATGGTGTAACAGTTCGGCACGCGATAGTGGCTGGTGCGTGTACATTTAATTAAAACGGGGTCGCGAACCGACCGGAGTAACGTGCTAGGCTGGGTTAAAACGAGGCCCTGCACGCGCTCCCTTTTCCATCGCGGTCCTCGCGACACGCCAGGACGTTGTCTGATTGCGACAGAGGTCTTGGAGATACGGATCACGGTGTTTGTTCCACCTTTATCGTCCAAAGTTTGAGAAAAGTGACGGCCTGGCTCAACGGTTCCTTCCAGGTACGACTGACGGAGCCTCGGGAAGGTCGGAAGTAGGGATTGCAAATTTACCGACTTTTTCAATTACCGGTAATTCGGTAAAATTTTCATTCGAAACCGGTTTATCGGTAATTTACCGGTAATTTTTTAAGGTATTGAAAATATAAAAGTAAACATAACAAAAAGAAATTTTTTATCTCTAATCGAGCATTATAAAAATATATGCAAATAAAACTGTTCTAAACGTAAAATATAAAATGATATAACACAAAATAGATATATTTGTATAACTATTTACATTACTTATTAATATGGATCTTCACCGCGAAAACAATGAAAAGAATCTTAACTTATATACATAATTAAATATTTTTATTTAACAATTCTTTTTAATAAATAAGCACGCAAAAAACACAATTTGTTGAAACTTTGGTCTCCTGATAAAGCGCTCTTAGATTCTACACTTGTTCTTCGGGTAGTCGTTAAGAAATCATATGTAATTTGTAGATATTTTCTTTTTACTTTTTCTACTTGAAAATACGTCTATTCTTTGGTGGCTTCAGATTTTTAGTTTTCTTTTCGTTTAAAGTTGGTTCTTCCTGGGATACTTCGGTTTTCGTCTCTATTATTAATTGAAGCTTTTTCACTGATACCAGAGTAGATATCGACGGAATTAATGAATGCATATATGCGCTACATTGCTATACATAATTTATCGAATTATCGGTAAAAATTTCAGGGTATTTCTCGCGATTTATCGATAGCGGTATTGCAATCCCTAGTTGGAAGAGCCGAGGGGCTCAGTAGCAGCTGTGACTTTTAAACGAGTATAGTATAACAGAGAACAAAGCGAGGCCGTGGTGACGGAGATGATTAGACTCGAGGTTTGACAAATTACCTATGTAGTTTAAGGCATCACTGTTGGGTGGCGGCCAAAGACATTCTACGGATTCCGTTGCTTCTGAGCCCTCTTCTTCGCTCTTTCTAGCAAGCCGAAGCTATGTGGGTTCTAGTCTCCGTCTATTTCTACCGAGCTCCGCAAATACACCGATAGGGAAAGCTAGAGTGAATCTTCTTGAAATGAAAGTGATCGTAGGTTCGGGATCGTTGAAAGTATTCTATCGCGAACGGTGCGTGGAGGTTCTATCAGGATCCTCCGAAGCAGCTATCCACTGCTCAAGAATACTTATCAGCGCAGTTCTCGCTTCGAGAAACTGCCTTTCCTTCGGAGGCGTGGATCCTGCGGAGGCGCCAGGAGGAAGAAGCAACCCCCGCGACCGACGTGAGGGAAATCCGTGAGCGTGTACGTCCGAGGTTTCCCCGGGCAGCAGTCATTGTGCTTAGAAGTTGCTTAAGCTAATTGCGAGGTCCGTCCTGGGAATTTCTCTTGCGCGGCTAATAGCGGAGCCGGAGTGGCTCTTCACGGCGCTATCGTGCTCGAGTTGATTAAGTGCGCCCGTGGACCGATGTTAGACGACGGTAATTTGCATCTGGATTATGTCGTCGCGGTGCTCACCGACGGACCTGGCCCCCCTCGATACCGGTAAACGTGACCACTCGATAGATCGACTCGAGGAGAATAAACCAGCAACTACGTTACACTCTATTTTCCACTTTTCGGTTGCCTCGACTCTCCGCCCCCTCTCTCTCTCTCTCTCTCTCTCTCTCTCTCTCCACAGTGGAACCTAGTTACCCCTTTGATCTGATCTAAACTTACTCCCGCGAGCGAAATGAACGATTCCTCGCCACTCTTCCGTGCCGTTGATGGACGAGTGTCTCCAAAGTTCACACCGCGAGTGGACTGCATAGAAGCCCTCTATCTACGTTGGTATAGAAATGACGCATTGTTCGCAGCACGCAGAGAAACTCTCCAATGGAATTATACAAGTGTTCGTTTCCGGGGAAACTTCTTAGGTGGCAAAAACTACCGGCAGACCCCTATTCGCTATTATAATTCTGCGAGAGTAGTCCCATACTTCGATAAATCATCGTACTCCTCGTCTCTCAGCCCTGTCCGTCGACGATTCCACCGTCAACGTGTCGCGGAACGGACTCGACCGGACACACAGGTTAACAGGGCTATCGTGACCTGGATGTTTAGAGTGTTGCGATGCACCGTTACGGTGCTACGTGTTCGGAATGGGTTACTGTGTGACGTCCGCGACGGAGAGAGTCGGAGAGAGCCAGGGAACTTAGTCCCGTGTCCCGAACAACCAGAGACCGGCGATGAATCGCAATTATTGACGGGATAAACGCGACCGAGTCTGATTAGGGACGGACGCGGGGCTCGTTCTTGGGAAATGAAGTCCTCGGCGCGAGCGGGGATGCTGGGGGATGCCAGGCTGGTGAAATGGAAGTTTTGGCTGGCAGAACTAACCTGCCGAGGGTTAGAGTCGCGGTGAAGGTAGCTAGGTTGTAGATTAGAGGGGCCTCGGTTTGTGGAGATCGAGACGAATTTGATGAGCGTTAAGATTTCTTTAATGAACGTACGGTAATTGGGAAACTCGAGGAAGCACGAATAGTTTTGGGAGGATGGAAATTGTTTGATCAAGGGATATTGATCCGGGTGACATTAAGTGAACTGAATTCTAAGTTTGAAAAGGTTCAGGTTATATTTGGGGATTGATTGAGCTTCTTTTTAGGTGCTAGCGAAAATAACCCTTCGCTCAAGGAGCTCCTGTCAGAGTGTGTCACTGCAATCAATGCGGAATTTTATCTGTTCGTTCATCGTGTAGGCTGTTTCTGCTGGTGATGCAGTTAATTATGTTACTCATTCGACCTTGCTTTGCTAAAGTCGATATTATTGTTGCCATTGCTGCCTGTTCCTCACTAAAAGATCAACTTTACGGACTATCGAAGCTTGTAGAATCCGAGATTTCGCGTGACTGGGAATTGCGCGATGCTGTAAACTTCCGCCGTGATTCGCTGTAACGGGACAGTGAATTTTACGGGAGGTGTGCTTCCCGCCTTTTCAATTTTCCGGACTTGTCAGTCGCTCGAAGTAGCTTGTAAATATTTGAGGGAGCTCGCGGAGGTGCTTACCAATTTCATTCTTCTTGACTCGGATTCCATTTCGCCCCTCGTCGGCTGAAATAAAAGAAACTCGACTACAGATGCTTGCAACAGTGGAGAAAGAGATATTGCGAGGATAGCCGGTAGCGAAGCATTCCAAAATTACATCAGAGTCGAAAGACTCCTCTTTGCTCCATTCCTCCTCGTCCAACGTTCTTTGAAACCATCAGACTTCTTTAAACGTATATAGAAATCCTTTGCTCCTAACAACTAATGCGCAGAGCTTCGTACAATTCATTGAAATTTTGCGTCCTAGATTCCAGATTCGGTACAGAATTTCACGTAAATCGCGTTTCAACTCGCGAGGAAAGGTATCTCGAGCAAGCTTGCATCTAAAACAAAATAATAATACGACTTTATTGGACACCGTGTGGATGTGGATGGACAGAATGTCTGCCACCTTCCAATTGCCGTGGAAAAAGAGACCCAGAAGCCAGGGAATACTCTGCGAGCGAGGGATCGTCGCGATGTTGGCCGTTGATTAGCGATAAATCGCAAAAATCGGCCCTCCCATTCGCGGCGGTTCTCGCCGTTCTCGTTTTAAACCGCGGCGAGTCGACCGTTTAAAGCCGGCCATTCGTATTAATTATTCCCACGTCGGTCTGATTAACGAGCTCGCCCGTGCAATTTGTAGTCACGCTCGTGGCCGCCCTAATGATAATAAAGCAGGGAAAAAAGGCGAACGCGACGACTCGGTCGGCGCCCAGACGCTATCGATCTCTCCGGCTTGGCCGATGTTTCGATGGATGAAGCGCGCTTCAAACCCCCGCCGCCACCTTTATTCCATTACACACTCCGTTCCATTAAATGCCCTCGTGAAATTAACGGAATTGGCCCGTTTAACTGACTTAGTGTATGTCGATGGATCAAATGCAGAAAATAGGGGATGAAACGTCGAGCCGTCGTCGTAGTTTCCAGGCCAGCTTCCAAGAGCTTTTGTTTTTTTTCACCGGCTATGCTGGAAAACAGAGGAGGTTGAATTGCGTAAATTCTCGGCTTTGGTAAAAATGTATACGCCTGGCGACCGTGCGACGTAAAATGGTCCGAAAAATGTACTAGCGATGCTTCTCTGACGTATAACAGGCCTGGAGAGGGTGACTACTTTAAAGCGATCAAAGTTTCATCGTCCCACACATGTATTATTCGCGGAAATAACACGGACAGGTACACCCGAATTATTAAACTTTACGAAACGAGGCTCTCGTACGCGGAGCGAAGAATCAACTGGCTAGATGCATGTTTCATGTTCGCTGCGAATTCAGCACTCCCTTGTACTCATTACGAATTCTCCGTGGGTATCTCGGATCCGTGGAAAGGAGGATAAGTGCATAAGTAAGCACTGCTTACATACGAAAATCACAGAAATATTATTATAAAGCCTCGCGGATTTCTCTAAATTATTACAAATTTAGAAACAGCGAAAGTCTTTCGTCATCTTCAACTTTCCTTTTCTGCTCGTCGAAAATTTCATTCATTCACACCTCGGAATAAGCTTTCGCTACAGAGTCTGATGTTGCCCTGATTTAAAATTCTTATCTTCAAGAAATAATATTAACCCTTCGTTGATATTCTGGATTTGAACCACCCCTAAGCTGATTTTGACGTTCTGTACCTTCAATATGCAAAGTAAATACCTTTTTTCCAAAACTAACTTACAAACTATTTTTTTTCTCGAAATATTATATCTGAACAATAACTCTGTAGATTTTTAGCTTCTAATATTGAAATTTGTAAAAGTTACAATTTTTTAAAGATCTTCTTCGTGTTTTCTCGACATATGGTAATCTAGAATTTTTTCACAAAAACTGTGACAAACTTTCAATAAAAAAAACTATTGTAATACATTCTAGAGACCTTGAAATTGACCCACGATTTTTTTCATAACGATTGGATTCTTCAGGCGAGAATGGCAGCCGTTCAAAAATTGCTCTGGGTGTGAGCCACCCAGGTATGTCAAAGTTGATCGAAAAAAGATATGTGTCCCCGAAGAGTTAATAATAATTAACACGAGAGTTAACGCGCATGCCTGACTAACGTACCCAGTATCTTCTAATTGCAACGACCCTTGAACAGATTTATAAGCCACCGCGTATACTCGCGCATCGCAAGACGCTCCCGTGTTTTCCAAAGTTCGCGCCCGAACGATTATTTAAAACAGGCCGAGGAGTAGCGAGGAAGAGAGTGTTCCCTCGCGAGAAAATCTTTCACGCCCCCCGGCGCGTACACGGCGTCGTATTTTCCTTCCAGGGACATTACTTACCATCGTCATCGGGGGGGTTGCTCGGAGGAGGGTGGGTTTATATACCGCTATGTAGCGGTGTAAACATACCGGGGCGGATCGATTTATGCGGCTAAGTAAGTGCATTTTTATGCACCGTTTCACAGCCGAGACGAGCAGCCTTGCAACGAGCCACTTCGTTTAACGAACGACCCATATAGACGCGTCTGCTCTGACCCCGAACGCCCTGTACCACAGGGTACATTGTGGATTCATCCTTTCATACGTCCACGGTGTTCAATCTCATAGCATCGTAAAAAAAAATTCGTCTAATTTGGTGCCGTTTTGAGCGCCTCAAAGTGGAGCGTACCCTTTAAGGTACATACTCGAAGAGTGAATCACTTCGGGGGCTTTGAACAATCTCAGCTTCGGGCAGAGTTTCCAATGGATCGGCTTGTTAAATGGGGCCCTATACCTGAGAATGTACGCGGAAGAAGTGGGTTGAAAAATCGAGGCTGACATTATTCTTGAGGGAAGCTGGGAGCTGGCATTAATAACAGACGGTTTGACTGCGGGAGCTGGATTTATCGCGTCCGCCTGTGGCTCGGCAATGCTGCATCCCGAGAACCAATTAGCAACAGTATGCATGTTGGAATATTAATTATTAGCCAATCGGCTTACAAAAATTCGACGGTCCGCATCGTCGATCGCGTTTGCCTGGAACCTCGGAGATGGAATAAACCAAGTGTAATGACGCGAGAGTTTAGTGTATATGCGGGGAGTTAGTAATTCCCAGGGCCTGTTTAATGGTAATCCGTAACATTCTATGCGCTGTTTATTTCGCGTGCTACGTAATGCATTATGGAGTCTCGTGGCTGGGAAGCTGGGCATGTTTGCCTCCCTTGCGCTCAAGTTGCTCGTCCAAGAAATTCGTGGCACACGATTCTCCATCGAATTTCTGAGCCTCCCTCGGTCGACGTTTCTCTGTTAGGCAGAGACTCGCATCCCCTTGATTCGAACAGATTTCACTGCTCCCTTTCTGCTGCCTATATTCCTGCTCCGCGCACACGCGCAACGTTAATTCGCACTTACTTAGTGGGGGTATTGCCGATCGGCTGCCACTTCCGCTTAAATGGCTTTGTCGGCCGCAAATCGCCCTACCCGTCTCCACCTCGAACTTGCAGAAACGCGGCTGACGGCCCTTGCACCCTCTCCAGCCATACCCCATTACGTTCCGAGTGTTGTCCTAAAGGAACAGGCGGACGGCAGTGGGACTCGGAGAAGTCCCTTTGCTGGCATAGACCCGTTTGAAATTACCCCTTCGTGGTCACACGGGGTGTACCGCACCCCAGGCAATTTTCTTCCAGAAGTATATGCCTTTGTCAATATTTCTGTAAAATTTTAGACCGTCATATTAGAATTTAAAAATTTGGCGAATTTTAACCAAAACGTCCCTCTTTTCTTCAATTATTTTTTTCTACTACAAATTTCATCATATCGAAATTTACATTTCTAGAAAAATATTATTACAGCATTACGAATGTACAATTGTCACGCAAAAGGTAAAAGATTAAAAAATACGAAAATGGTAAATCAAAAATGACGCTGGGGTGCAGTGAACCCCGTGTGAGATGTTTGTGATTATAAGGTGTGACCACGAAAGGTTAACAAAAGTTGCGTTGGAAACGTAATTATATCTTCAGGTAAAGAAGAATATTCTTTACTTTCATACATATTTATGCAGAGAAATTGGCGTTGCGTGGTCAGTTCCTTTATTCCCCAGCATCCCTGCATCGAGCACGCTCGTAAACCTTGGATCGTAATACCGGGAGGCAATTTTGCCGCCAGGCGTGGAAGAATTCGCAGCAGAGCGGCCGATACGCGTACCCTCGCGTGTGCGTGCAGCAATTTTCTGTTTGACAAAAGACGCGCCAGCAAACGAGGCTGCGAGGAGCACGAGAGAAGGCGTGTAACGTGTATCGGGGCTCGGCGTTCGTCTGTGTGCGTGCTAATTACTGCGTTCTTGCTTTACGCGGCCCTCCTGGGATCAGCAGCACGCATAATTAACAGGACGCACTGCGCGAGCCTCTCTGTATTCGGAATACTGTGGGAATCACTTGAAATATTCACGTGCTGGCTGCTGGGTACCGTGGACACCGCAACCGTCATGCAATTAGTCAGACTGTAATCTCGTCTCGTCCGCTGCGAGAGCATTCGCATCGATTTTGCCTTCCACGTTTGATCGGATCTGTAACTTAAGGGTCCATGCTACTTTGCTGGTCGAAAGAGAGGCCTATTTTCATGATTTTTTCTTCAAGAACTATACACATTTTAAAGTTTTTTTTGTTAAATGTTTATTATTCCTTGCTGTATAGAATTGTATTTTTCACCTTCCCAAAATATAATTACAAATGTGTGGATTTAAATCGCATCGTTTGTGCCTCAGTTAGAACACAGCCACTCTGTGGAAGTCCTCAGCAGCCTTATTGATTTATTATTGATTTATCAACAGTGGTTATAAAATAGGTGCCTTGTAAAGAAAAAGTTCTGGAGCTTCTGTATATTTCTTTATGCTTTTTGTGGATGGAACAAAAACTCTTTTTGATGTCTGGATGATTCTACTGATTCCTTTTCACGCGTACACCCCTATAGGACACGATCATTCTATTTTTATTATTCTAGAACCACTTTGACGTCGAGGGGGATTGCCACAGTAGTCTCACTGAGGCACAAACATTCCGACTTAAACCCACACATTTGTCATTACATTTTGGAAATATGAAAAATACAATTCTATACTGCAAGAAATAATAAATATTTATCCCCTCCAAAAAAAATTAAAATCGGTAAAATCGTTCCTAAAAAAAATTCATGAAAATAGGTCTCTTGTTTGACCGCCAAAGTAGAATGGACTCTTAAGGCGATCCACCATCACTATTCCACCAGACCGCGAAAAGTTACCTTCATGAATAATGAAAGCCAATAACCACCTCGCGGTTGATTTTCACGGATAGTTGCGGCCCAAGTTGGGAGAAGATTAATCTAACGGTTACGTTTCTCTTTGTGTTTCAGTGTGCGGCGATATTCACGGTCAGTTCTACGACCTGATGAAGTTATTCGAGGTGGGCGGCCCACCCTCCTCGACAAAGTATCTCTTCCTCGGCGATTACGTAGACAGGGGTTATTTCAGTATCGAGGTGAGTTTCAGAAATCATTTTTACACCGCGCGGCGAGTAACCGTATTTTTCCGTAATCTTACAAATCGTTCGACCGTTGGATCTTGTTGCTCGGTAACTAACCGTCATCTTAAAGGTAGAGAAGAATGCTCGAGACGAATTTTCGCTACCTTTGTACAAAAGTTTTTTCTCGCATTTAAATTCTAATTTTCTCGTTAAAATTCAGTCGCTCGTTAATTAGAGCCTCGAACGCCCCCTCGGCATTCGTCGAAGAAAGGGAAAGAAATTACGAAACTTGGACTTCTGTCTCGTTAACGGTCCCCGTTGTTTCTTGCATTATAAATGCCGGGCCACTTTTACGGCTCGTTGGAACTCCCCCGTTCGTTGCGCGATTCTATGGAATTGCTCGTGGATTACGCATCGCTGGTGGAACGCGCGGTGGTCATTTTAAATCAATTCAGGATTGCTGGCTTGAAATCTCGCGCTTCTGGGGCAAGCTCCGAAGTGGAATTATACTCGAACCAGTATTATAGGGTTTCTTGGTCGATTAGTCTACGTCTTGCAACTGGAATGCCTTCCGATGCTCCTTTTTCTCTCTAGAATTTAATAGGAATGTCGTTTCAGCTCGGGTCATCATTCAACTCAGAGAGGGATTTGGAAATTAACGAGTCATAAAGTGGCAACTTAGTGTTTTCCCCTTAACTCGGCGATCACATTCAAATTCCACGAAAAAGTTTCATTTCATCGCTCGAGATACCCTAGAATGTTTCCTCAAAAGGTATTGATTTCTCTGTGGACGAAACTAGACACCATTAACTAATCCTCTTCTTCCAAAGCCGTCCCTATTTCTCTTCCTACCATATCATTTACTTTTCCCATCGACTCATATCCAGAGAAATCCACGAAAATGGAACTTTTAGCAGTCATCGAGCTTCCTAATTAGCGCTCCGCTCGGTTAATCGCTTATTAATGCTCTGCACTCGTCAAACCTTTCCAAACCTTTCACAAATACTCGCAGAAGAATCTCGTAGCTTTTTGAGTCCACTTCGAGTGCGAAGGAAAATTCTATTTTACCCCAAAATCGCGCATGCACCCTTTAGGAACGACCTCTTCTTGTGATCCGAAGGAATTTAACGAAGCTGAAAATTTCCAAGAATTCTCGAAAAAGACAACAACCAATATCTTTGCCCTCGTTCCTACAGCCTCTGCCCGAGGGTTTTTCTGTTGCCTCATTCGTCGGGGTAAGATTCTCCGCCGGTCTGTTTAACGCGGCGTGAAAGGGTGTCCTCGCGATTGAACACCCCCGAAAGGATCCCGGCTGGTGGACGGATCAAGGACGAAGCTCGAGGGGTTGATAGAGGCGAGTTTGCCGCGCGTTTTAAGAGGATACAACCGCAGAAGCTCGTTTCTGCGTGAGCTTCTTGCACACGCGAGGGAACCTGCCGCGGGGATCGATACTCTCTGTCCGCAGTATGCTTCGTTGGATCCTTGGTGGGAGCCAGGACGAGATGGAGGACGGAGGAAGAGGGAAGGATGCCCTGGGATCTTGGAACGCGGCCGGGTTCGGCGAGGACTCTCGTTCAGCGGATAAAACAGGAAAGGCACGATCGGGAAAATGAAGAGACAAAGCGAACGGAATGGGACGGAGGCGGGGGACAAAGGGCCGGGGAAGAAGAATAGAATATTTCATTTCCTGTAAGGAAGGCACAGCGAGCGCGAGGACAAGGCGAAAGGGAATTAATTAGAAGCACAATGAGAGAAATGAGGACTAAGGAGGGAAAAAATGTATAGAAGAGCCATGGGTTTTTAAAGAGCAAGCTGAAAGTAACGGGTTCCAATAAGGGCTTCGTTTAAGAGGCGAAAGGAACGTGGAACATTCTGTGTCGAAAAGGAGCACAGTAGAGGAAGAGGGAGGAAATAAAAGAGATACGTTAAAAGGAGTTAGAAGAAGAGGTTCTGCAGCGAATGAAGAGGGAATTGACGACGAAATTCGTCGCATCGCGGAAGAAGGTCGAGGAGGAACGAGGAGGCGCGGAGTGAATCAGGATCACTTTGTTAGTAGCGTAGGAAAAAATTAGGGAGATTAAGGAAAGTATCGCGGAGATGGTTACAGCGCGTGTAAAGAGGAAATACGTCGAGGAGTAGGGAATTTCTTTGCACAGGTCGAATCGTGTGAGGAAGCCCTACTTCCGGGCCTACTTCACTGCAACTGGACCCTGGAGAAATAACGTTGTTGCTGGCTCGTTTTTCCGCGATATTCGACCGCGAGGATTATACTATCTCGAGGAAAGGATAATGCGATTATCAGAGACACGGTGGCCTGTTTTATTCGTCCCTTCGGAAGGACAACCGTTCAGGGGAAAGGAAGAATGGTACCTAGCTGTATATTTGCATTTGTATGCTAATTTTTGCGACAAGCTGACCGACACTCGGTGGTAGTTGCTAACAGATCGAAACAACGTGTGCAGGGAACGCAATCAGTTGTCGAGAGCAGCACACGCCGACTGTCACGTAGAGCACACACTGGCAGCACTCATCGCAAACACACTTCGGGACACAGTATTTCGCAACAAACTTGCCCATGCGCGACTAGCTGCTCACGATTATACGAGCCGCGCTCAGTAGCCCTCGTGCCGAACGTCGCTGCTGTAATAGATCCTTCCGAAGGCATTAGGCACTCGGATATTAACGTATCAGTGCATCGAGACGGAAGGAACTGCAATGTGTCTGTCTATGGAGGGACTGTTCTACTTGCTGGCAAGATGTCTCGCCTAGAGAAGGCTTCTAACGCATGCCACGTGATTTCGTGGATCTGTAAGATGCAACTATCTCGTTGAGTCAGTAGCAACAGCCTCCTTCCCTCAGTCAGAGGACGATTACTATCGATAACGCGTCTACGTCGATTCTTTGAGAATTGAAAGGGAATCGAGCGTTAACTTGAGAGTGCCAGCGTTAAGTAGGAATGTTAACGTTGTAATTGCGATTTAATGGTCGATAAAACGAAGGCCAGGGGAGAGAACTTTGCAGCCCTGAAAACAATGGCGGGGAAAATGATTTCGTAGCCATAGGAAGGGCAGAGGAGGAAAGAGGGCTCGCGTGTAATTATAGGAGGCGCGGAGCAAAAGGGAGCGTCGCTCCACTGGCTCCGCAAAGGGACTTCCAGGCCAAAAGGGATCTCAGGGAACGCAGACAGTCGAATGAATTAACAAAGTGAAATTAGTTGACTTCAAGGCTCCTCGCGTGGGAGCGGAAGAATTTTCGCCCCGCGGAAAATTCCGCGTCGCCTCGCGCGTTCACTCGTGTCTCGGAGTCCTTTGGTACGCTCTAATTTAATTGCTATTCAGATTCCAAGGTATTCGAAATCCACTTGGTACAACCGGACTCGCTAACCAGAATTTTGATGTCCAAAGTAATCCACCTTTGAAAGCTGACTCTAAGCTGAGCTAAGCTCCCACCTATTACGTCCGTCCGGGGAACACGAGACGCGACGAACGGCGGAGTTTTCCGCGTCGAGAGTCACGGGGCGATTTTTTAATTGAGATACACAAAGCCAGAGCAGACGGAGGCGAGGGAATCTGGCACGATGACTAACACCACCCACGACGCTCGTCTGGATGAGTGACACCACGCTGCGCGACCGTTCGCCAAGTGAATAAATCAGTCGCGCTGTTAAGTGGTATTAATGCTTCTGTTCCCGAGAATTGTCTTAAACATCGTCGTGGATCCTCGGGACAAAAGAGTGGACGTGTGCACCTCGATTTTCTTCTATTCTAGAAGCACGCAATTCTGCAAGCAAATTCCAATATGCGTTAATTAAGCCTGACAAAGGAATTCCACGCTTTGTCAGCGCGACGAGATTCTGCGCGCATTTCCAATATTTTCCAATGCCGCGCGCCTCGAAATTATGCGCAGCGGGCGAGGCGCGTCGAGGCAATCGGCTCGGCGTTCCGCGTCCGCGTTAATGTCGTTCTTGTTGCGATGTTTTACGAGCGTCGGTGCAGCTGCGCGAAATAACGCGGCCGATAAAACGGAAACGGGCTCCCGCGGAGGCGTTTGGCCAGAACAGCGTGACAATCGGGTGAACGGGGGACAGGATAGCGCGCAATAGAGGCCTGGATAACCCGTTCGCGCGACTATAATCCCGGAACGGGAACAAAGCGGCTGCTCATCGATCAGTCTCCGAATTTCTATTAATCAGCCGGCTCCCGTGAGACAGGGAGCCAGGTAATTAGCTGATACTCCCATTGTCCTCGCGACGAACAAAAGGCGGGCCCGTTTCGCTAAATGATTCGGCGAGTTGTTGTTATTGTTGTCGTTAATTATCGACGTTTCAGTCGATGGGGCCGGAATTGTCAACGCGTTCATCCGTTAGGGTTCGATGAGTTAGTTGAAGGACTCTATTTAGCGACCGTCAGTTTTCAAAAGTCACCTTGTGTTTTTATAAAAAAAATGGAGCCGAGATTGGGTCAAGATTAGCAGATTTATTTAGACTGTGATCAGAGGTGTCAAGGTTCTTACAATTTGGAGGCTTAGAAAATCAGGGTCTTCTACTTAAACGTACGTCTGAGATATGACTTGCGCTACTACTGAAATCAGGCTCTACACCTCGGGGGTTGCATAAATCCCGTCCGCCCGGCTTCCGCGCAGTAAACACTCCATTCTGCTACTTTGGAATCATCAGTAAATCCTGTCGCCCAATTCATAAATCATCCCCCATCGAGCTTCATCCCCAAACTTGTCCCATCGAGTACCACGCCCTACAAGTGATCAAAGCTGTGCATTACGTAGCGCACACCTCTCCATTATATATTCAAACGCAAAAAGCTCGTCGCGTTGACTCGCAGCACCGTCCGCCCGTTTCTGCCAAAACACAACGATATGCCCCCCTCCCTCCGCGACAAAGAACAATAATAACGGCGCTCGCCCGCGCGAATTAACAGCCACTTATGCGATTGTTCGCGGACCGTGTTAGGCTCGTAGAACGTGCATTAATACCCCCGCTCGAAACAAACGGTTAATGTATACCCGCTGAATAATAGATGGCCCGCCCCTTCCCTCGTTCGATATCGATTTCACGAGCGCCGCCAAGTTTTAACGATTGTTTACCTACGCAAACGTGCATCGCGGTTGCGCTTCGTTTTTCTAAACAAATTATCGACCAGCGCCGCTCTGCCGTTAGTTGTGCCTTTATGGCGTGGCCTCAAGCTTTTTCGGTGGCGAGGGTATTAGTGTTGGGAATTACATCGCGATCCTCTGTCACCAGTGTATTTTATTTATTTTAGTAATCGAAGCCAGTCGGATAGGAATATTCATAGGAATATCGTGTACTCTTTTTTTTTTTTGAAAGTGGGATTACACTCTTAGTTACGAGGCTAGGGAATGCCAACGGAGGAACGTCAGCCATTTCTCTGCCAAGATCCTCACCTTCGTCGGGTCAGCCTCGCCGACCAGCGCTCCTCGCGCTTTTCGAGAGCAGACCCGTATGATTAATTACGCGCTGGCCAATCGCGTTGAAACGTAAACGACGGTTTCGCGTGGGCGCTTTTGTTCCGCGACGCATGCCAGTCCCGTTGAATTCCGTCGTCCCGACGGGCGGCGATTAATTGACCGCCGCCTGAAATAAAGCACGAACAATGCCTCTTTTCGTCGGCGCGCACGATTTTCGGCGGACGGAGGCTGGGGCGCGAAGTTGGAACGGGCGAGTCTAAATCTTGGCGCGGTAATTAGTCCGGGGGAAGCGAATGCACGATTCTCATCTCGGGGAAAATTAGGAAAACCGGGAAAATTGCAGACTTGAGTGATAGCGGCGAGGTTTGGTAAATTATTATAAATTTAGCTTGCTCCGTACTTTCGGATGATATATTCCTACGTTTATTATATAACTCGAGCGTTTCGCGTGACTGCGGAGCGGTACCGCAGAATTTAGAAGCAATTAGAACGATCCCTCCCCAAACTCGGGCGCTTGTATTTCACGCTGTTTCGCCGACCGCCAAGAAACGCTAAAAGGAACAATAGAGCTGGCATTCAGATTTTTCGCAACGTCTGCCAAGAAGCCGAAACACGGTCACGAGTGTGACTCGCCGCATTTCACAGCCGTAACGCTAGTCCCGAGCCCGGCTGCTCCGACGCGGCGAATTTCACTCGCGAGACGCTATAAATTATAGAGACGGGGAATGGGAGAAACGGGAGACGAGCAACGCGGATGTTGGTACACGGTTCGACGAAACGGTAGCTCACGTGTTCGGTTCCCAGACCGAGGCGCCTATAAAAAGCGAATTTCCCGGGAAAAACAAAGCAGCTGCTGTAGTTATCTTTGTCGTAAAAATTTCCACTTCGTCGAGAGAGAAAATATTGTTCTTCACTGTAGGAAACACAGAAAATCATGGTCATTGCGTAAATACAGACTTTTGCACGTTCTCCCAACGAATCTCACAAAAATCTTGCTTTGCTACTCATGACAGAGATTTATTGATCTATTGTACTTATGTACATAATACCCTTGTGGTTGGGTTTTAAGGTTTTAATTAAATAGGGCACTTGTTCTATTTGTGTAATGCGCAAAGTGTTAAGGGAGTATTCTAGTTAAAGTTAAAACGCGCTTTTTTACACAATTTTTGATATTTTTTTATAGAGCATCTATACAATTGTTTTGGTCAAATTTCATCATCAACTTCGTTCAAACACCTGTAACTATACCTATTAATTTTAAAACTTCAGATATATATATATATATATATATAGAGCTTTGCACATAAATTTTTCGAACAATGTTCTTTAAGAAAATGTAAAAAAATATCGAATTTTAAAGTAGAATAATCCCTTAATTCCTTGATAGTCGCTGTTGCTGATTTGTTACTTGTCGCGAGTCTAAGAATCGAACTTACAATTGAGGGCTCGGATGCAATAAGGGGACTAGTGCTCGAAAATGGGAAAAATAATTGTCCAAACGCTAAGAAATATTGGAAAATTAAATGTTGTTAAACTGTATTTTAAAAAATATAGTGTTGTAAAGCTCGTGACGGCACACATTTTTTCTATTTACAGTTTGTTTATCGAATCATTACTATTCGCGAATGCTAAAACTGCTAAATAGCGCATTATACGCGGCTGCTGACTGTTGCTGGCGCGCGAGATTTATATATATCATCATATCTTCTATAATTATATATTAATTAGTGTAAAAATTGGTGAAAATCTTCCTTGTATATTAAGGAAAAACTTTGTCGCTGCAAGTTATATGTACCTCAAAATTGCCTCGATACTTTTCAACGGCGAACGTTGAAAAACATGGGTTATGTCCAGTATTTATTTTTAATTAAATATTATTACATTTTTTAACACAAGAGTTTTCTGCATACATTTTACGGCTTCGCTAGAGTTTTCTGAAGTTATGTTTTAAGTCTCATAACGATCCCTTAATATTTACTCAAGTTATCGCAATTTATGTTTAAAGAAATAATGATTTTGAACGATGAAAAACTTTTTGTTTATAATTTTTAACTCGAATAGTAATGATTCGACAAACAAATTGTAACTAGAAAAAATGTGTGTCGTGACGAGCTTTACAACACTATATTTTTTAAACTACAGTTTAACAACATATAATTATTCAATATTTCTTATCGTTTGGACAATTAATTTTCCGATTTTCGAACGCTGGTCCCCTTATTGCATCCGAGTCCTCAGTTACACAAGAAACAATGAGAAAGATCGCTGGATACTAACCAAAGAATGGTGCTTTTTCTGTTGCAGTGCGTATTGTACCTGTGGGCACTGAAACTGTGCCATCCAAACACACTGTTCCTCCTCCGAGGTAACCACGAGTGCCGTCATCTCACGGAATACTTCACATTTAAGCAAGAATGTAAGTAATCCCTCGGCTGACAGCAATATACATACTGGGCTGGATCCACGGAGCTGCGGAAGACTTTGCGCGAGACTCCTTTCTCGAGAACTCCGCAGAGGATCCGTAATATCCGCGCTTCACGGTCCGCCGTCCGCGATCCCGCCCGATTTTCCGAATTGAAACGCGCCCCGCCGCGACTCCAATTCATTCCCAGCGAGATCCCCGAAGCCCAGCCCGGCCGACCTTTTTACAACTTTTCGGGGCCAAACAATGAACTCCGATCGATATTCGATGGCCTGGGTGTGTTTTCCCTCGGCTCCATTTTCCCGCGCTCCCGTTCACTAAATTTCCAGAAAATCCTACGCCAACACACTCACCCCCTGGTCGAACTAAAAGCCAACCTCTAACACGTGGAATTTTCAAATATTCTTTATCTCCTCGTCAGCACACGTGTGTACACTTAGCTGATCCCTATGCTCGCCAGGTACATCGTACATTTTCCATCGATAAACATACTTCCCCCGCGTTGTTTTCTTTCCCGCAAGAAAAACCAGCATCGCGAATTCCCTTTCTTCTCCGCGCGCTACTACAGTTAAAACGCTCCTTTGCCTGTTTACGCTCGCGTACAACGTTGGCCGATGATCGTTCTCTCCGGAAAAGTCGTTTATCCGGCGACAGCGTGGATGCCTGGACCCTTGATCGAGTTTACGAGGCGTTTTCCCTCGAATCGTAAAGCGGCTTTTACGGTGGCAGAGACGAGCCGTGCGGCTGGATATCGAGGATAAATCGGGGGCATATAGACGATATCGACGAGAGCAGAGTGAGTTGTACAGGTGGGCACAGCTGACGCGAGACGCAACTTCGATCCTGGGATTGGACTCGATAGCCAGAGATTAGAGCGTTCGTCCTAAGACCATCTCTGGGGGTTGAAAAGTTGAGGCTAACGAAATCGCGAACGCGACGCGGCAGGTTAATCCGAGTCGCGTAAATACACGCAGCTTGACCCAGTATCGGAGAATTTTCCCGGATCGATACGGTTTTCCGCGAGCCAGCTCCGTTGCGCCACGCAGTCCCCGAGATATCGCCGATTCCGCGCGGGGGACATTCGCGAGCATGGGATCCGATGGAATTTCTGTTTGAATAGCCTCCGTGGCGCGGGGTCAAATCTGCTTCCTGCGTGGAAGAGATCTCTGTCGACGCGTCACGCGAGAAACCTGAGTCGAGAGTTAACACTCTGAGTGGCGGCCGTCACTGCGAATCCCGCGCTTTCGTATCGACACGTTCTGGAAGGCATCGAGAGCATTGTCTGCGTTAAAACTTTCCGGGCAGAAGCTCGGAAAGGCCTGACTAACTTCAATAGGCGTCCCTCGACAGCTTGCGCCACTCGAAGTGTTTATATTCTCTTAGTTTTATGTAGGATATTTTCGTTTTCTTTCTCTGAAGGTTGCTTTAGCCTCGCCGGTCTCTTTCAATTTGGCCGCGATACAGAGGTTTAGTAATTAAGACGGTTCGTTTCGTTAATTGCACCGTCCTAACGTCTTTCGCGTTCTACACGCTGCCAGTCGATGGATTCGGCCCCCTTTCCCGTTGTATTAACGAGGATCGGCCTCCAACCCCTTGACTTCCTTTTCACCTCGGTCGGGCGCGAGTCCCAACATCCCGAAGACACTCCAGAAAGCCCATTTGCGAGCTTTCGACCCGAATAAATAAGTGAAGAACCGGGAAACGATCGCGAGCGACTCGTCGCGTACGATTGGGAGCACGAGGAACGGCGAATTTTGGCTTGGAGCAAGGCTCCGAGGAGGATTAATCTGAATAGATAGAAACAGGGGTTGCCGAACGTATTCGCCTGTCATCTCGTGCTGTTTTATTCATCCCCCTTTGGAAGCGAAATCTCTGTGACAGAGTATGTCGCAGCTCGACCACTGGGAAATTCATTAGTTCGATTGGCGATGGAATTCCTGGGCCCTTCTAGCGATATGAAGAATAATGGCTGATCATTCTGGTAAATCCGGACTCTGATAATGTAGCACGTTTACACTCGTAACAAAACACAATAACGTTACAGCCGCTTATCGACGATAACCAGTATTATCGGCGCTATTCAACGCAGCATCAAACACAGAAAGATTTTCCACCGCAGCCGCGAAGCATTATCTATTAATCGTTCGGCGTGCACGTACGCCGGGGAGTTACGCGCGAATTAATTAATCGATTGCCCACCCCCCACGCGTAACAGCGATCGAAAGTTAAACAACCATAAGCGAAAATCTGGAACTTCGACGGCTCGTTATTGCGCAAGTTGGTCGCGCCGCCGTGCCCGCAGCCGACGGATTAATTAACCGAATGTCTAAAGTAAAGTAATTACGCGTCATTTATATCGTTTAATAAATCACCATGAATTACGAATTTTTTTTACCGTTGATTTCGATTCTTTTATTCGATGACAAGATTTAAGAGGAAACGCGAAGGGGTTGTTCTATTTTTAAGTTCGACTCTTTTCATATTCCTTTCAGAAATCTCTTCAAGTATTTTATATTGGAGTGTCTGAGGGTGCAGGAAGGTAATTTCGAATGAACCGTGCTCAGAATAGGAAGGTAATTGGAGCCTCGGCTCGTGTAAAGACCTCTGACTACTACCGCCTTTTCGACTACCACTTTGCTCGCTCTCGCAGCTGGTTTATCCCTTCTGCGTGGCTGGCGGGGGACTTCGAGATGCCTTCGAGGTCCGTTCCCCACGTAGCCGCGGCAAATTGAACGCGACGAGCTCAGCGGGGGAAGCTTTTAACCCGGTTCCACGCGTGCTTAATAACCGCGATAATCACGAAAATGCACGGGCCCCGCAGCTTCGGTCATTATTTTAGCACCAGTTCCGGTGCAGTCGCCGGGAAATTTTCATCCCCACGCCCCTTGCCCCTGTCGCCCGTTAAAACCACCGCCGATTTACACGTCCCAGTTGTCCCCGATTCAGAGAATTCTGATCGCCCAAAGAGATTCCCTCATTAGCCGCTGATTAATTCGGATTGGGGCGATGTTAATTCCAGTTGACTTTCGGGCGATGCACGCTGGTCGTAATCCCGGCCAGCGAGCAATTTTAATTCGTTCGATTAGGGAGCCTCGATGACCGTGAGATTCTTTTTCATCCGAAATTAATTTCACCATTTCAACTGTTCAAAATTCTTCTCATTCTTTTGCTTGTCATACAATTTCCTCCAATTTCAGGCGAAAGACATTATTCCTTTTTCAGAGTCTTCACAAGTTCAGATTAGTGTACTTTTCAAGGAACAGCGCATCGGTTATTGTATCTCGTTTTCCTTTTATGCGCGATCTTGCTTTGGAATCGTTTTTGGCGGACCAGGTCCATTTCGAAACGACACGCTGACCCTCTGGCTAGTTGCCAGTGGCTTTTTGCTCGTGCTAGCGACGAGCCCCACGAATAATGCGTTCCTGGTGCTTGATGCACGCGGAGTGACTAGCTAAGATCCAAGCCTGGTCTCGCTCGAAACGGGAGAACCGTGGAGAACGCGCTCCTACGGCCGCGATAAATAACTGGGCCTCGCAAATTGCCCGTGTCCACTCTCGCCGAGTTACCTTTGCCATTCGATTCGCACTTTTATCGCTCGAACGGACACCCTTCGTTGCCTAGGCTGAACGACACCACCGTTGTCGAGGTTGCGAAGCAAATTTGTTAGCTTTCACTATCAATGGGAAAACGTACAAAGGGTAAACATACGAAAAATGGTCCCAGCACTAATTATAGTATTTATGTATACCAAATAATGGTCTTTGCCTAAGACCACTGAGAGAAATGTCAGATCTCTAACCCCTCTTGTTAGGGTAATATGGGGTAACAACCCTAAACTCTATCATTTTTTTTCTCAAGAACTATTCTGCCCTCTTTAGTTAAAATGTCCTATCTAGCATTTTGAAACAACCGGGAAAACTGAGGATTTATCATTTACTTTTTACCATACTTACTTTTCTTCGTTCAAATTAAAACATGTTGTCATTATTTTGTAATAGCCTAATATAATTTTTTGTAATAGGTGTACCGATAGGGAATGTATTATTAACGTATCAATTAATTAATTGTTTTAGATAAGATGTTTTAACCATTTTAAAAGAAGTTAGGTTAAATACATTAAACTGTTTATAAATCTTTACGAAACACGTAGAGTTTTCTAACTTTACTTAAAAGATAAAAGACGTGTGGAACTTCAAATATTTCAACATATCTCAAAAAATGAAAAAATGCTAGATAGGACAGTTTAACTAAGAAGGGCAGTATTTAAGATAGTTGAATACTTCAGTACTAGGTACTTTTCAGCTCTACAGACATTCAAATATCTTGAGTAGTTCTTGAGAAAAAAAAATGGTAAAGTTTAGGGTTGTTATTCCCATATCACTCTAACGAGAGGCGGTAGAGATCTGAAATTTCTCTCAGCGGTTTTTTAGGCAAAGAGCATTATTTGGTACCTATACATAAATACTAAAATTAGTGCTTGGACCATTTTCCTTATACTTATCCGGTCAGACCCTTTTGATTAGGAATTTTTGCCGTTCTTTTTTTATTACTAACAAGAAGTTGCAAGTGGATTTCGCAACCCCTAGAATCACTTACACATCAGCAACGTATAATTCTGTATATTTCCTACTAGAATTGCCACAATTTCTTACCACGATGGACATCGGCACCCGACAGGCTCGCAAAGAGAGAAAAGGGTGAAGCATAGTATTTTCCGTGCCCCGCGTGCTAGTCTCCCCGATTACCAAGAGCAGCGCATTTTTACCAGCTGACAGGGCCGTCTTATCCCCGAAGGATATCAGAGAAGGTGGCTGGGCGCCCCCGAAGAGATATGCAAATCCGGGAAGAGTGGAATAGGGAGCCGGCAGATTGGACATGGATAAAGGAAAATTAAACGGCGGGGAAAAACCGAACACACTCGCGTGTCGTTGGGAACGCGGTTAACCTTAATTGCCTTGCAGCCAGTGCGTTTGCCCGGCTTTCACTTAATTGCCGAGTTAGCCGTGTTTTCCACGGGGCAAGGATTCCCCCTTTGTTCCCTTCGAGCCCTGATAGAATCCTCCGTTCGAGGCACCTTTTCATTCGCCGCACAAGCGAGCGCCGACTAATCGTTCCGAAGGCACTTGCGCCGGAAGATTCTCCCAGAAATCGAATTTCTGCAGCCTCCCCTCGCTCTGTATTCCTTTCTGAACGCTGCGTAGATCTCGCGCGCATTTATAACGGCACGGTCGAGGTGAACGCAATTACCTTTAATTAGATTCTCGCGAAATTTCCACGCTCTCCGCCATGTCCCAGGCGAAGAGTTTACTTTTTGAAGAAATTAAAGCCTCCGTATTGCGCATTAAATTCTGAGGAATAATTCACCACGAAAATCTACCGATCAGAAAAGCCCGTCAATGCACACTTGAACTCGTCGATCAATCGATTAAACGAATCTCCAGCTTCCACATACGTGACTTTTTAAACGTTCCTTTAACCGGACGACTAATTCCCTCCGTTAGGAGATCCTCAGTTAACCCCAGCACTCGCCAGAGCATATCAAAGGGGGCGAGGATTTTAATTGCGTCCCCGGGGCGATCCAAATTTACAATCGAGTTTACACTTAGCCCACTCTACGCTGCAGCGAGGGCGAGTTATGATGCGGACAAGCGGCTGCTTAATTAGGCTCCTCTTTATCGTCAATTAGCGCGCGACGATACATTCCCGAACGGGGATGAAGGAAAAAAGAAATAGGCAAATGATCCTTTTAACTTCACAAATGCCAAGAACGAGAATGGACAAACATTAAACCACCCAATTCGTCAAAGACTGTATAACAAAATCTGAGGGATGGAAAAAGGGTTGGTCAGAAGTGGGGGCGTTAAACTGGAAGGCACAGTTCGCAGGTGGCGCACGTGCCCGTTCACCTTGTTTCTCACCCTTATTTAGCGTAACTTTCCCTGCGAGGGGAAAATTCAAGTTCGGAGGTGATTTATCGCCGCGAAGTTCCGAGTGTTGTTCCAAAGTCATGAAGTTCCACGGGGGTTGGAGCTCGCTCCTCCAGATTTCCCTGCCACAGTCGCTCCTCGACCTTCAACCTCCCGGTGGACGAAATTTCACCGACTCCCTCGGATCGTAGCGATGATAACTCGTTTTCGAGTCGCCAGGCCATCGTCGGGCGATCTCCGATGCCCGATAGGGATGTTCATTCGCGAGATCTCGATGCCCGGAGGTCCTCGAGTGACAGGCTCGACCAGCAATCTGTCCGCTCCCACCGCCAACAAATCTTCAGGCTGTCCAGCGCGGAGATACCGGGGTGCTCGTTTTATTGACAGGAAATCCTTCTTGTTCGTCAGCCGGCAAGTCCAGGGGGGGACCCTCGACGGCCCCTTCCTGCCGACTCGACAACAACGCTTCGTCATTCCACCTGTCCACTCGACAATCCGCAAGATAAGGTCCCCTCCCGTGCTGTTTCGGCGGACCGTTTTCATTGAAAGACATCGAATGCCTTCGCGTCTGTCGCCGAGTATATTGGAAGAATCCCAGGCAGGAAATAAACCAGAGGCGGATTTGTTTTGGGTCGAGGGAAATGGCCACGGCCACGCTTTCCACATCCACGGGGAAGGGTTCGCCCTATCAGGAAATGGAAAGTGATTTTAGCGAGAGTTTCAGCGAGATGCTTCTGGTAGCTTTTCAGTGCCTGTTGGCAGGAATCGGGGATTCTTTCTCCGTCCGTCTGTGACATTCTCGAATCAGAAGGATCAGGAGGCAGCTGGTGATATATTTACAAAAATACTGCATCGCGTGTTACTTCTCAGTCGTCCCACCAGAATCTCCTTCATCTTAAGCTTCCTCGATTTCCCTCAGACTCAAAGATGGATGCATGCCCGTCAGGCTCGATTTTTCGCTCCCACGGTTTCCATACCGTCGTCCCGAATATTCCATGCATAGAATCCTACTGGTCAATTTTTACAACGTCGTCCGCAAGATATACCATCGTCCTTTCTACCCATTCGAGGAGTCTTCGCGCGGACGTATTCTCCTCCGTCCCTTGTGAAAAATCGAACGTACGATCTCGATTTTCCTCCTCAGCCCGTTCAGAAGACCCCGGGAAAGATCCGACGATTTTTCTCGTTGTCCGTGACAATACCTCGGGCTGGAAGGAAGCCCACGGATTTCGCCTCTGTTGCAATGGCCGGGTTGCCATTCTTTACCACGAAAAGTCCACTACTGTTTCTTCATTCAGATTATTTACTGGGAAACTGGGTAACAAACATTGAAACGCTACTACCGTGCCTCCGCGCGCGTGTTCCCCGCCTTTATTATTCCATACATATTACAGCGATATTATTATTATTTCATTGAGGGGAGCAGGAATTCCTCGATGGAGGGATTTATTATTCTCGGCGGACACGCGAAATGATCCCCGCATTCGTCGTTCTCTTTACGACGCCCGCTCTCCCATACACCAACACAGACACATCTATCTACCCCGCAGCCTTTCTTCATTGCTCTCCAGAGTCCTTTTCCCCTTTATCTACTTGCCGCCTTTCCTTCCGCCTCCTGGATAGCGGCGAGTGGGAGGCCATTCTCCGAGTTTCTTTGTACGGCTGGCAAGCACACTTCCACGTACGGTCATTAAAAAAGTGTCAGGCCACGGCAGAGTTCGGTGCGCGAGGCTCCTTCCCTTGAAATAATAATTGATGGCGCTGGGATATCCTCTAGCCTCTCTCCTGCATCGCGGCTGACTATCCCTACTCTCTTCCACTTGGCGAGTTCACGTCTCTGTTGCATCCCTGCAACCCTGAAAAATCAAAGCGTCGCCATTCGTTTCCTCTCGTCGAGGGCTCTCGAAACGCGCGTGGCAATGGTGGCACGCATTTGAGCCGAGAACCACCCACACCGCTACCTCTGTTCTCAAATTCCCGAGCACTCCAGTGCCGCGTTTCTCGCTCGACGAGCTCCCTACTCGAACCAACTATTTCGTGAATAATTGACAGACGAAACAATCTACGCGCGACTCTGCTTACCTCTCCAATGGAGCACGGCAGTCTGCGCGGGGTCGCGTTACCTTTAAACTCCGCTGGAGCGAAGCGAAGAGGCGATCGGCCTCGTTTAACGCGGAGCACAGTCGGATCGAATCTCCAGTTGCCTGTCCCGGCCGCGTCAAAACTAAATTGCCTCGCGGAAAGACGTAGCCAGCGGCGGGGGTTGGGCCGAGTATCAAAAGCGAATAAAACCCCGAAAGATTCTTCCCTCGGTGAGCAATAACCCTGCGAACGACAGCTCGCCGGCGGAGGCGCCGATAAAGGAAACAAAGCGGGGAAGGAGTTGATTCGAACCCGACGACCAACTTCTCCCGATCCAACGTTCGCGTTCTCCTCTCGATTTTTCCCGCCCTCCGCTCCTCCCGTCGGTATCGCTTCCTTTTGTCTCCTTCCCTCGTCGCAGAATGGCTGGCCACCAGAGAATGCATCGGAAGAATCGC
This sequence comes from Andrena hattorfiana, assembly GCA_944738655.2. Classification (NCBI taxonomy): domain Eukaryota; kingdom Metazoa; phylum Arthropoda; class Insecta; order Hymenoptera; family Andrenidae; genus Andrena; species Andrena hattorfiana. The sequence goes on from OX122894.2 coordinate 3,957,124, forward strand.
CCGCGCGGATCAACCTCGTTTCCATCCGCGTCGCCGAGTTGCCGCGCGTCTGCTGGCCGCGCTCACTCGTTCTTTCATTCTGTTGCAGGTAAAATAAAATACTCGGAGAGGGTGTACGACGCGTGCATGGACGCCTTCGACTGTCTGCCGCTCGCCGCCCTCATGAACCAACAGTTCCTCTGTGTGCACGGCGGCCTCTCGCCGGAAATCCACAATTTAGAAGACATACGCAAAGTAAGTAGCTCGATAGTTACAGTCTCCATAAGCTTGTACGAGCTGAGGAATTTTACTTTCGGTGAGATTTCGGGAGGGTTCGTGGAAGTGCGTGGGAAGTAGAATCAGGGCCGGCCTTCTATATAAAGGCGGCTCGATGCAAGAAATATTTTGGGGTCTCAAAGAATTTCTCAACGGTAAAGAAGTATAACATCTTCTCACGGAAAATGGGATAATAATTACAATGACTTTTTTATTTCCATATCATTAATAATATTAGAGTTTTATTATATTAGAAATTAAGAAATTAAGGTTATTATATTATAACGAAATGATGAAGAAAGTAAAATGAAAAAGAACTAAGAAAATAAACATTAACATATTTAAATATATGCACCCCCTGTGGCCGAGCCTGAGTAGAATGACAGGGTATATAGTCAGACGAGGAAGATTATCTTTCAGAGTTTGGAAATTCTGTTACTAGCTTTCTGAATATTCAATACTGCTGAATATTCCTTGAAGCTTCCAAGCGTAACGCATGTAGTGTCTCACCTTCAGTGTCTAGAATCTAGGACTCTACCTTAGACAGGCTATTCTTTAATCTCCCAACAGATACGCGCATCGAGAAGTTTCGCGATCAAATTACCAGAACTCTTCAACGTCCCCGACACTTGAAACAGTTCGTTGCTGACCCCTGGCTCCCGTATTTTCTCGCGCAACCTCAGGGAATCTGATCGACGCGGGAATGGTGGAAAACGTCGAACTCGCTTGTCAATCGAGTGGCACGAGTGTCATTGGGCCAGGCTGGTCTATAGAATGGCGGGAAACACGGCGGGGAACCGATGTTACCGCCAGCTGCTCTATCGATTGTTCACCTGAACCGTGTCCACGTTGACGTAGCGCGATTCACGCCCCTGCACACATCCCTTGCCCACTTTACACACTCTGCAAGAAAATCTAGTCTCAGTTTTTAACGCACAATAAATTTAGAATCAAATGGACTTCCATTTCATCCCTTATAAATCGCGCCACTGTTTCCTAATGTCATCAAAGAGGAAAATAACCACTGCCTTTACATAGGTATACCTACTTCTCAAATGCAGTGTTTACAAAACTCTACCAATTTCGAGGGTTGGCAAAGAAAGAAAGCAGTCAAATTTCCTTGCAACCTCGAAACGCGTTCCTCCCCTCGCAAGCGTAAAACCCGTCAGTTTCCCAGTGTATCGCGGCGAGTTTCCTCGCAAACCAGCATCCCCCGTTGTTCTCGCACAGCTTCTCCAGGCATTCCATCTCGAAGCCCGAGCATTCTTATTTCCACGACAGTCGTAAAGATACGCCACAGCTCGAGGACTACTCGGGATGGGATTCCATCGAAAACGGTGGAGGCGTTCGTAGTTTCAGCGAAGGGAGCATCCGAGAATCCTGTTTGCACCGTTGCAAGCTCGATGGCTAGATGGGAGCGTTCGATTCAATCTAACCAAGCTTATCGTCACGAATACTGCGCACTTAAACCCTCGCGTCTCTTCTTAGCAACACCTGGTCCGATCCACCCAATCCAACGTACCAGAGAATTCAAAGAATATTTGCTACGCTTTACCACCCCGTCCCCCGCTGGGTCTCACTTCAACCCTCGACTAAAAATTCCCAGGCCGAAGGATACAAAAGATAACTCGGCCAGATATCGCGAAGCGAATCGCTCGCAATTTCCAGCGCGCATCGTGCATCGACGGGCCCTCGAACCACGGAACACCTGGCTGCATTTTATCAGCCGCAGCGCGGCGGTTCGTGCTTTAAATAGCGCCAGGACCCGCGCCCTATCGCCTTGTTGCTATTAACTTAATCGCCGTGCATGCACTCTCGCGTGCAGCTGTGCGTGCCGCGTGACGCGGCTCGGGAAATTCGCCGTAATAATCGAGGCGAAAAGGGAACTCGGTTCGCGGGAAAAAACTGGGGGACGAAGGGAGGGAGAGCGTTGGATCCTCTCGACAGGCTTACGACACGTCTCTGCGGTATATATACGATGGATCTTGGATTTATACTCAGAACGAGAGCCAGGGTAGTGAATCGCAGGGATAATTAATAAACTCTAAACTGTGAGGGTTGATTGACTATTGATCCACGAGACGAGGAGGAAAGCCGGGAGCCGAGTAACTTTATCAATTACAAAAATTCTAGTGTAATATTTCTGGAGTGTATTCCAAAGGGTTTGTGCTCCAAGAGAATGCAAGGATTCAAAAGTTCGTTTATCAAATCAGCCACGGACGGTAAGAGAAAGAAAGGGACTCAGATTGTCTCCGTAATCTCAGACTCTCAGCTTTCGCCTCGAATTCACCCCAGTCACGTGCCACCAGGGCAACGGTAAGATAAAAAAAAAGGGGGGCACGTCCATTCCCCAGGATTCGGTACGCGAGCACACGTTTTACAAGCCCGGTAGAAAACTTGCTCCACCTGGGTCTAACGAACTTTCCCCCTCCAGGGGTCGTGCTTCTCGCTTGGAAATTTCTCAGACGGCTAACGAACTCCCTCCTCGAAACGCCCAACTGCCCCCCTGAGCTTTTACTCGCTTTCCGGGGGTGGGAGGGGGGGATTAATGGAGCCTTGGAGGCCGAAACACGCCGAGAGGGGTGGGCAATTTTATAATAAACGGGGAGGTAATCCGTAGTCGCTTTCAATTTCCAGTTTTTTTTTTTTTGGTCGACGATGAAATAAAGCGGGGCAAAGGCGGGGGAAAGGCTCTCGAAGGCGAAAAAAAACGGGCTGCGGAGCGACGAGGTACCGTCGGGGGCGGAGGGGCGGGAGGGGATGAACCGCGGCGAAGAGGGAAACAGAACAGTGGTGCATCTGTTCGGGCAGATTACGAGGTATTTCTCGTGGGAGAACGAGGGGTGGTTAACCCTCTTCTTCCAGCTCGTTCCCGTTCATCGCGCTCCTCTTTCAGCTGCAACAATCGCGGAAAATACGGCAGCGCCGCGGGGTGGGGGGCGAGGGGTGGGGCTGAGGGGAGGGAGAGAGACGGAAGGGTGGAAGATATCCGAAGAGAATGAAAGGCTGAAACTGGGTGAAGTTCGACGGATCGGAAACGCGCTGCCGAGTATTCGTGATAATTTGCATCGACGTTATCGGCTATCCCTCTATCGATTCTATCGCACGGCCTGGATATTTTAATCGTTCGGCCGAGAAGGGCTTGAATCGTGCTTGTAGCGGAGTTCTTGCTTTTTTGCCGGGGGATGGTGGGAAAGTGAAGCCATTTCGGCTTGTTTTATTAGGATTCTTCGCTACGTACATACTCTTTATTTCCCTCGTTCACTTCCACATTCGTTCGCTCCGTTGTTACGCGCTCGACGCATTCATTTTATTCATTTACTCGTTCCATTACGCGGTCCAATGCGCGGGATATTTTTCTCTCGAAAATAATACACTTGACACGCTGGCTGCGTAGATTTCATTATTCGAAATTTCTGTTATTTTCGTTGAATCGATGTCGCGTTCGATTGCAAACAGCAATCTCGCAAAGGGAATATTGGAATACTGTTCCAGATTGTTATTTGTTATTTTGCTTCAAATGATACGTCCCCAATTCTGCACACTAGTGACATCAACAATTAAATATTGCCTCGACGACGACTATCCCACGATCTTTCAACCGCGAAGTCCCTCAAAGAAGCTCTCCAAACAGTACAATAAATACAAATAAATAACTACAAGCGTCAACAATTCGGGGCTAGTTTCCGAAGATTACCGCGCAGGGATCGAATTATTCTTGCTGTTCCGCGAATGTATAAAAAAACAGGGTAGAACGGTGGGCCAGTTTCGAAGATCGCCATGCAAATTTGGATGGAGACGGGGGTTGCCTATTCCCCGGTGGCCATTTGGTATTCATATCGGTGGCTCGCGGCCGCGAAACCCGTCTTTTGCACAGGAGCATGTGGAATAATACATAACAGACGACCAGAGAACGTATCCACGGGGCTGCTTCGATAAATATTCCATAGTTGCCTGCCGCCTTCTCGAATTTCAAGCATACGCTGCGCAAACCCCACCCACCGCAAACAACGAATACGAAAACCTCTCCCGACCGTATCCGCGTAAACATAATCGCGGCCCTCTTCTCTGCAATCGCACACATCCACCGGGTTAATACCCGGAAGATTTCCGCGATGACTTCAGGGAACCATGGCTTGGAGCACTCGTCGAAACTTGAGCGGCCTAATTAGCTGAACGAGTTAGCATAACAAGCACGGCCGGTCGACTAGATTAAGTCAACTCACCCGTTCCCCGGATCCCACGGTACATATCTCTGCGTTTCGCAGAATTCAGACCGCTCCGTTTCGATATTGAAACCTGGCCTTTAAATTCGTTTTAAAGGATTCGAGGGCGCGTGGAGGGGGTGGCAGACGTCGCCGCCTAAGCTTGCCTCGTAATAATTCCATTTGTGGTACGTCCTTCCTCGTTTGAGAATCCAGAACACGGAATATCTTGGCCAGCTGAGCGGCGGTATTATTTAATGGCAGAACTTTAGCTGGTCGAAAGGAAATTAGCCTCCAGACAGGCGCGTTGTTAGAGACGAGGGGTGCGAGGGCGCTGGAGGATCTTTCATTTATGCAGGGGGGCTGTATTAATAGACGAACAAAGGAGGAATTCCTGTAGAAAGTGCGGAAAAAGGAGGAAACAGAAAGAAAAATGACGGAAGTTCCTTGCCTCCGTCAATTTAGTATCCTCGAAATGGCTCGCCACCAGTGTTCCACCTCTCGAAATTAATTCCTCGTAAGCATCGCGCGCGGAACGCTTGAGAATATCTCCATTCAGATCCGAAAAACTATCGCGCGGCGTGTCCGCTCGGAGAATGGATCGTCCGGTTTAAAATTCTCCAGGGCAAGTGGACGCGGCCTGGTCCGCTGGAGCCACGAGGCTGCTCGGCCACGCGGCCCGTAATCGCGCCGACATCGGAAACGGAGAATGCGGTTGACATTGCTTCCGTGATAAGGCTCGTACGTTCTTGGCACGCCTGCGTGCAGCCTCCGTTTAACAGTACGTGTGCCATTATTGGGAGGCAACTGCTCGTTACGCGGTAAGTGACTCGATGTCAGCACACTGGCGCCCACAGGGGCAGGCACGCACGGAAGGCACACGTAAAGGAGCACGCTGCTATTCGACGTAATTAACATGCTATTACTAGTGCGCTGTCATTCGCTGCGCTCACTGGCCTGCAGCAACGAGAACGCGACAATTCTATCGCGTTCTATGAATAATAACAGTAAATACTGCAACTACTGCGAACGTCTGCCGTTACAGTTGCGAGAGACTCTGACGATAAAATGGTCATTTAGTAAGGGAGCTGGTAAAAGTGAGAGAATGGACTGGGGTGAAATTGTAGTAATAAAGCGGCCTTGATTGGGCAATTGATTTGCTGAAAATTTAACAGAATAATATATGTGTGACCATTGAAAGGTTAAAGCTTCCCTGGTCCAGTAATTCGATTCTTCTCTCACTCCAGCGTGCCCCGTGTATTATTTATTAATGGCAGAGTATCGTATCAGTTTATCCCGAACAGAATGGACGATTAAAGACAGCGCAGGCGATCGTTCTCGCAGGTCAAGAAATTCGAACAGGACTTTGTGCCGGGTCCAGTGGCGAAACTCGATTCCCCCGTTGCACTAAAATGATAAGATCGTAAAAGACGCGCTGCTTTCCCGCGGGTGTGTTGTCAGAATTTCGTTCTCGTTCAGGGGCCCTTACCAAGCGTGCCGCGCGCGGAATGTAATAACGTGCGCGAAGGACACTTACAACGTGGGTGTAAAGGGAGATAATTAACGAAAACGGGGACGTGAGCCAGAATTGCTTAATGAATAAGGAATTTTGAGAAATCAGTTGTCGGTGGGGTGCGACATTAGCCTCGGAGGATCTTCGAGGACCGATAGACAATTGGCAGAACTCGTTGGGAAGGTTGCTTTGTAGAGGTACTCTGCGCGCAAGTAGTAGCGGTCCGTCATTAGTCAGCCGCGGGCATTGGCTCTACCACTCATGCGTTTTACCATGCATTTCTGATGATTCTGTGGTGCATGGGAATTGCTGGGGTTTTGTGACAGTATTATTGAACGCCATGGCATGAGAATTCGTATATAATAATGGCCACTCAAGAGGGATGAAGTAGTAAACGCAAGCTCGTTTGTAAATCAGTAGGGAGGAATCACGACTGGCCCTGGCCATTCCGATTGATCGTTCCGATCTGTGTGCGGATTTAGAGGGGAAAACGAGACAGCTACTTTGCCAAGGGCAATAATGCCAATGGCATTACGTCTGCCATTATTAGGTGCAAACTGCTCGTTACAGTGCAAACTGCATTCCCGCTCTACCGTGTTTGGGACGTACACTTACCAGCGCGTATCATCTGTGCACGTGTGCGAGCAGTGAACTAATACCATTCAACAGAATTAGCGTTACCCATTATGATCAAAACTTGCAGTCCACGGTGCCGGGGTCTCTGTCGCGTGATAAACAGGGCGAACGTCGATACGTCAGCGCTAAGTCAATAGTTGGGTAATTACGGCGGGGTAATTATTGGAAACGTTTGAGTGCCGCGGACTGGCGGGACCTCTCCTGTTTTTAATTATTCCTCCCCTCGGGATATTTTTCCTCTTTAATTCCGAGCACGAAGTACTTCGATAATCCCGCCACGTTCGAAGAGCAGATGCGCAAGTAGCAAAATCTGTCTCCGTACAGAATATTCCTGCGTTTCGATTGACGTAATCTAGGAAATTCGTTTCATCGGGAATTCGTTTCATCGGGAATTCTCTTTGATCGGTGTGCTCTCGCCATGGAGCGAAAATTTTTCTAAGGAAATTCAAGGTTGACTGATTCATCAGGATCTTGGAGAGGAAGGGATGCGTCGAAAATAAATATCTTCGCTCGAGTTCCCTCGAGCTTTCGAGTTCCTCGAACCCCCCGGCTACTCTGATCCAGGCTAGTCCGCTCAAATATTTAAATCCGTCCCACCGAAATGTATCTTTGCCAGGAGGGAAGGGTGAACCGTCCACCGCGAGCACCTCAGGTTCTCTTTAATTCCGCAGACTGGTTCGATATTCAGAGTTCGTGAATGGTTTATGGTCTTGGGGGCACAGTTCTGGCGAGCGAACCCAGTTTGTGTGACTTCTGAGTAAATAAGCAGCTCGGCTACCCAGTTTTGTCGCACAGAAAACTTGGATATTTCGTAACAGTGGTTCTCCATGCACCGGAGAAACTTCTCCACCTTTAATGATCCACCGCAACTTCTTCTAATAAAGATTTTGTCCCAACGTCGTTACGAACTACCGCCTCGAAGGATCCCATGAAATCGCAGTTCCCCATCCTGGAAATTTCCCCATACCCGAGACTATACGTTGATCGAAGGGAATCGGTAATTAGGAAACGAGTGGTAATTACTGATAAGCAGCTAGCTAGCTCCTAGAATCATAGATGGAGTCACGTAGACGCCCAAACAGGCTCGCGTTAATTGGGAACCGCGATACCTTGGAAGTCCCTTGGATGTTCTACGCCTCAACGTTTAGGTAATTAGGCGGGGCGGCACGTTTGCACGGCTCTCCGCTGTTGCGATGCGCCGTCAGACAAGTTCCTTCGACTAATACGATCGATGTTTACTTTGCTGTTACAGTTGGACAGGTTCAAAGAGCCGCCGGCGTTCGGGCCCATGTGCGATCTCCTTTGGTCGGACCCTCTGGAGGACTTTGGCAACGAGAAGAACGCGGACCACTTCTCTCACAACAGCGTCAGGGGTTGTTCGTACTTTTACAGGTGAGAAACCGCCGTTCCGCTACCGAACTTCCCCAGCCCCTTCAATTTCCACGGCGAAGTTCTACTCGAAGCTCCATCGTCCGGGAGCGCTTGATTCCCAATCGCTGCCAGCGCGCAACCTAAATTCTACGACGACGAATCATTAATCGATACCAGTTTGAAGGAGACCCCCTCGCTTTTCGCGCAATTTTTTCCACCCCTCTTCCATCGAGAAACTTCTCGCGCCAGCGTTTTCTACGCGCTCGTTTCACTCGTCCCCTCATCTTTCCGCGCCCTTCTCCCTTTTTCCCTCGGTCGTTATCCCATTCGCCGAGTAATTACCCGGTCGTTTGTTCCGGCCGCGATCGCGCGGCGCGAATGGAGCCAACTTCGGGACAAGTTCCGGCCGGAAGTTCCTCTTCTATCTGCGCCCCCGGTCGCCTCTCCCCTTTCCCGCTGTCCAGGGAAATTAATAACAATCGTCGCAGCCACGTGCGTCCCATTCTGTCAACGAAACAGCCCGGCTAGAGACGGCGAGTTTCTTTCTACCGAGACGATTTCGAATGTCCTCGATAAAAGTTTCAAACGCCAGCCACCACCATCGCGCCACTTTTTCTTCCGTTCGAAGATCTGTCGAGGAAACTTGGTAATTTCATTGCCACGTAAAGAAAGGAACTTTCAAATCGACGCTTCGCGTACGTTGCGAAGAAACCATTCTGTAACGCTTTTGGAAAACAGCTTCGGGCTATTTCGTCGACGAACGAAGTAATCTTTGGTTGAGAGCAAGAGCCTGTTAATGTATTAGATAATAATCGCTACAAAGTGGACAAGAAATAACTGCAAGTAGTCGCAGCGTAGATTCGTCGCGACCGTCCGACCAGTCGCGCGCCTTTTCTACTGAAATCCCTGCAAGCACGCCGCGACTGTGCTCCGTTTAAATTCATTCACACTATGCACGAGTTACTTTCGTTTCATCATCCACGTCTGACGGTATATTGACCTGCGCTACTGAAACAGTGTACCACTTTAATAACGAGGTTAATTAACCTGAAATTCGAGTCGCTCGTTTATCGTAGAATGTTGAAAGGGAAGTTTCTGTATGGCCGTCGTGTTTTATTAGTTCTGTTAAAGTGGGCAAGTCTCCTGGAAAAGAGACGGCTCGCCAAGCCTCGAGAGACAAACGAACCCCTCGACCCGAATCACCCGGAAGTTCGCTTCATTTCACCAGTAACAGAGTAGCCTGTCTCTCGCAGGCCAGCGGGGCGAATCTTGCGGCTCCGCCGCACGTCTGCCCAGCCTTTCGAAAACTCTCCCGTCTGCTAACCGCTTCATTAATCATTGTCCCGGTGTGAACGGCGCCTAACGGTCGTTAGCGACCTTGCCGCTCGCCTTGGCTCGAGCGTTTCTAGCGGCCCTTGGCCAGGTCAGTTATAGGCGAGCGAAAAAGGTCAGTCGTCTGACGTCCACCGCTTAATTTGTTTACACGAGCCCGCCTCGCGATCGTCGCAACGACCTTCGGGCCAGGGTTTATCATCGTCAAGCTCGCAAGTTGAAAAAGGGGGGTTCGAAGAAACGCTTCACCGTGACTACTCTAGAGAATCTCAACGAAACAAGTGCTTTCTGCTCCCGCTCGATTGCCAATCAATTACACGGATCCTTCGAGAGCGCTTCTTTTAATAGCAGCGCTGGTTTGCTCGGCAGTTATTCGGGCGCCTGTCGTCGTTTGATTTCCTTTGGTACACCGAATCGTTTCCAGCGGGAATCGATTGGCGGGACGACCCCCGTCACACGACGATGATTTATCGGCCGCATTATAATTTACAAATGCTCGAGGACCGTGGCTCCGTTATCGCGTTCGATCGCCGGATAAAATTACTCCGTGAGAGAGTTATCACGAATTTTCGCGTGCAACCTCGCGTGCGGCCGCGCCGGCGGAATTGTCGGGGGAGCGTTTCAAGCCTCCGTTGCGCCCGACTTCCGGCCAACCTTCTACCGAATTTCACGTACGCCTCGTACGCGGACCTATGGTTTAATTTAACCGTCCAGTTATCTTTCACTGAGGCATTCTTTTTTTATAGAGAATCTATATCCCATTCGCGAAATGGCGTGGCAAATTGAAATGGTCCCCGACCCCTCAGCTACCCAGTCAGCGTGGCTAGAAGGGGGAGCTAATTTCGACGCGGGATCGTAAGGGGATTGTGAAAAGATGCTCGATTCTTCGAACATACCCGGCGCGTTTCTTGTCGCCCCTCTCGAACGGAGGTTACCGCGTTTACGAGGGTGGAATAAAACGGCGCGGAGCCACATAAGGCAGTCAGTTCTGGGGCGAGGTTTTACGAGGGTCCGTCTGCCGGTATCCCATGACGAAAAGGTGGCGGGCACCTCGAACGGTTTCTTTATAGCGCCGCGACCATTACGGAATTGCCACTGGAGCCGCGTTCGCGAAACATCCCTCGAATATTACGACCCCGGTGGACGGACCCTGTCTCGCCATTTCGCGATTGCGCTTTCCCCCGTCCGGCTGACACCGAGTATTTCCACGCCGACCTTCGCGCCTCCGCTTCGAGTTTCTCTGCCGGACAGGCGAGTTGTTTTAATGAAAACGAGGAACATCCACCGGCGCCGTAATTCTCCCGTGCAAGTTTAATCTCGCTCGCGTATTCTTCCGGTTCTCCTTCTCCCCGCGCTTAATTCTTCCGCCGGAGAATTACCAATTAGCAGGCGAAACGTTTAGGGCGCGTGTTCGGAATAGGAGACAGGCTTCTTCCTCTGTATTTCGAGGTTCCCCGTGTGTACGCACCAGCGATCAGTGATGTAGCTCCGTGTTTGGCGCGCCGAGGTGCGCGGCGGACGTCTCACCCTTGACGGTTGTGTTCGCAGTTACGCGGCGTGCTGCGACTTCCTGCAGAACAACAACCTCCTCAGCATCATAAGGGCACACGAGGCGCAGGACGCTGGCTACCGTATGTACCGGAAGTCCCAGACGACGGGCTTCCCGTCGCTAATCACCATCTTCAGCGCGCCCAACTACCTGGACGTTTACAACAACAAGGTGAGCAGCCGCCCGAGGGATCTTTAATTCTGTCGGATGAATCGATTTATTAATTTGCCTTTTGATCATGTTCTAAGTCTACAGAGGGTGTTACTGGTCGAAAAGTGGCCCCACTTAACAGGTTAATTGCCCCTATATTGATATCGCTCCTCTCCTACGTCGAGCACCTTCCAGATTCTCGTTTACAGAATAGACGAGCTCCTCTTTCCGCGAATACTATCACGCGCCGTGGTTGCATTTACAGGCGGCCGTGCTGAAGTACGAGAACAACGTGATGAACATCAGGCAGTTCAACTGCTCGCCGCACCCCTACTGGCTTCCCAATTTCATGGACGTTTTCACGTGGTCCCTGCCGTTTGTAGGTGAGAAAGGTGAGGGTGTCGTTCTTTCTCTTATCGCTCGGCAGCTCCGCTTAGAATCCCGCTGCCCGGTTAATCGAGAGTGACTGATCCGTGCGTTCCCCCTTTCGTTTCCGCAGTCACAGAGATGCTGGTGAACGTGCTGAACATCTGCTCGGACGACGAGCTGATGAGCGACGGCGACGACGGGCTGGAAGAAGGTAATGTCCACTGTCGCCGTTCACCTCTGTCCTCCCTCTTTAATTACGATCATATTTCTTGCAGAGACTCTTCTTTCGTTCTTTCCAATCTTCTTTCTCCTCTTTTTGATATTCGGCATTTACTGGTCCCTCTTACATCGTGATCAGAGTGTTCTTTTCTGTGCACCTCGTTTGCCGTTTCAACGATTAACAGATTGAAAGGGTCGCCTTGTTTCGGGCACTTCTCCAGCGTCGTCGCAGCTTTCTGTTTCACAAGAAGATATCGAGAGATTTCGAGGAGAAGGAGTTAGATATTTCTAAGACAACAGTTAGAAGTCGCGTCGTGGCGCTCGTTGGAGAAGTACCCGAGGCTATTCTTTTCCGACCTGTTCGTTCCGAAGTGATCACCAATGTTTCTCCGTCGAATTAAAGCGACCCAGAGGAGCGCAAGCTTCGGTTCAATCGTCGAGTGACGCTCGCGCACGGTCGCGCCCGAGTCTCGCCGCTCTAAGCACGATTTAAGAGAGGCCACGTTGTAGTCTTCGGGAACGCGAGGATTCATTCTCCCGTGGTGCGTCGGGACGCGAGATACCGGGGACGCTTTTAACAATGAGAAACGACGCAACGTCGTCCCCCTACCCCGTCGGTTTTTGAATCGTCGCGTTCGCCCCGAAAGGAGGATCGATCGCGTGACTGCGAAGATTCGATAACGTTGAGCTTCCGGTTCGCTGGAGAACCACTTCTCCCAGCGATGTCTCGCCGACTCGCTCTCTGTTCTCTCCCGTTCTTGATTCGTTCCACGACACGGGCAACGAACCGAGTGTCCTTTTCTTCCAATCAAACGACACGTTCTTTCCTGTCGGGTTGCCCGATGGGAAGATAAATGGCCCGGATTCGGAAATTAAAAAATGAGCGTGGAGGAACGTGAGTTTAAATTCGTCCGTAATAAGAAATTCCAGTGGTGATACTCTTTCACTGAACACTCTCTGAAAATTGATTGCTACGCGGCTATAGTCTGAAATTTAGAAGAAAAGGACGTTCGGCGTTCAAAAAGTAATTCCTCTTTGCCGTCACGCCTCGATGCTCCTCAGACGCAGAAGATTAAGAAAAAGTGTAATATATATATTTATATCTGAGGACCTGCACCCGCGAGTTTCCGGACTTTGCCTCGATTACTCGATTTCTCTACGCCCTTCGTTACGAGCCACCTGCTACGGCCGCGCCTCTTTCAAAATTTCACCCCCACCCGGGCAACGAACAATCGAACCGTTCGTCCTTCCGCGCGCGCATACGTTCTTTTGAGAAACCCGTCACGGCGAATTTCGAGACTCTGTACCGCCCCACCCTGGCCCTCCCCCAACCCTCCGCCGAATAGATTTGTACGCGGGACCCGCGCCCCAACCGCCCCGCGCGCGAAAGAAAAGAAACGTAATGGAAATCGAGGAAAAGAACGCCCCCAACCCCCCTCGAAATATGCCCCCGCCCCGGTGTTCGATTGCTCAGAGGAAGATCTTTGAATTTTCTTTCTGTTTCCATTTTTCACCCGCTGCACCGGACAGATGGTAAGAAGCGCCACTCGACTCTTCTAATCGTCACATTGTTAAGAGCTTCATTGATTATCATTGATTTTTCCTTTAGCGATTTTTTACATAGATAGTGTCAGTGTGTCGAGTTTTCTCTCTATTTGTACATATTTTTCTTTCTGTCTCTATCTGTTTCTCTTGTCCCCGAGCATTTTTTTCCGAACGACTTTTTTCGTCACGCATTTTTTCCCATCACTTTCGTCGCCTCCCCGCGCCGTCGTTCCTGCCCGCTCGCCTTTCTCCAGCCTGTCGACGGGTGGAAAGGGAGGAGGAGAACGGCGACGGCACACGCGTCTTGTTTTACACCTGTCCAACGACCGGGCAACGTTTTTGTGTTTTTTTTTTTTTTCATTTCAATTTTTCATCGCCATCGATCGCATCGCGCCCGCGCCATTTGTACGTACGATTCACCATGTTTTTTCTCTCTCACATTTCTCTCTACTCTATCTGTCTCTGTCTTCTCTTCACGTTTCGTGGTTCGTGCATCTCCTCGCATCAAGGTACGAGAGATTTTTTCTACTTTTTTCCCCTGATTCTCTCTCTTTCTCTCTCTTTCTCTCTCTCTATTTCCATCTGTCTCTTCTCACTGTCTTTATCTTTCTGTCTTTCCGTGTTTATATCTATCTTTCTATTTCCCGATATAAAGATACATATAAATATATATATGTGTGTACGTATTCCACGTACTTCGAGTGGCACACGGCCTGAGCTCTCGACGTTGTCACCGGTAGACTCTCATTTTCTGCATCGTTGCGATCATAGATCCATAGAAGAGATACCCTGTCACCTTGGCTCGGCGCATCCGTCGCAGATGGTGCGGTTTCCTCGCGAGGGCCGTCTAATCTTTCGCCCGAGAAAAGCCAAAGCCTGGAGCATCTAATAATTCGGAATTCGCGCAAAGCCAGAGATATGTAAAATAGATCGTTGCGCACCATCTTGGACGCCGCAGCCACGCGAATCACGCATGCAGCGATCGGCCGGAGGCCGATCCCCGTCAACGCTCGAGTCGACGTCCGCTCGAGGGTGGTAACACACTTTCGACGTCGCTCGAGACACGATATCTCTGCGTGGCCCCTTTCGTTTCTCTGATTTATTCCGCTCGCCTCTGTGTACCATTGTCCGAGTTTCCGTAGTCGATTTTACGTTCTCACGTGTCACGTCCATCCCCCAGCCCGCTGGCCCACTTCTACCCCCCCGCACTGTACGTTCTTCTTCTTTCTTTTTTCTTTTTAATCCGTCCCCGTCGAGTGCACGGTGCACAGATCGTTCCCCACCCTGGACCCCGGTCGATGGCGTTGCTCGAGCTGCTGAAAGTCCGAGGAACACGGCGCGAGATGTTCGAGCGAAGTGGGAGGACGATCGAGAAACGATCCATCCCCCGGAGTCCACGGAGACGATACTGGATGGAGCCCCGCGAACGGGCGATGTCCCCCCCCGAGAAAGTTAGGCTGTCACGTCGCGAAAGAAAAAGAGAACGAAAGATCCAGTTTCCCAGGGCGGCTCGATCGTCGATATGAATCGTCGTGGAAACGTAGCATCCTCCCCCGCCCCCCCTAAGGTCCCCCAGCCCCAACCCCCCTGCCCGAAAAAAAAACACCCACGAAGTTGCACTGATTGTCTTTTATCGTACTCCTTCTCTATTATATTTGTATCAATCACACTGGCCTTGGACTCCTCCTATCTCGGCACGACACTATGCTACTACTACCTTCTACTACTTCTACTACTACTACTTCTACTACTACTTCTACTACTACTACTACTACCACTCAAAACTCCGTTGTTCGGCATACGCAACCCCCGTAAAGTCGCAGCCAAAGTCGTTGTCCAAAAAAAGAATGGTAAGTCCCCGTGAGAGCCGACGACTTACTTGACAGCAAAAGTTTTTTTTTCGTTTTCTTCTTCCTTCTTTCTCTCTCTCTCTCTCTCTCTCTCTCTCTCTCTCTCTCTCTCTCTCTCTCTCTTCTTTGAACAAACCACCAAGTAACCCATCAGACTCTAATCTCATTCGCTGTTTACCGTATACGCGGGCGATATAAATGTACAGCGCAGCATTGCATATTTATATCGCGCCCGTTGTAACTTTAACTCCGTTTTTCGCCAGTGTTCTTGTTGAGTTTCTTTGTTCTCGTGAGCGCGCGTCTCTCGGCGCGTTCTGCTGGGGGGGGGGGGGACAGGAAGCGTTTCCGGGCCGGTAATTAGCGACAATTCCGCGATAGGGCGTTATCTCGAGCCGCGGCGGTGGAACGTTTATCGACGTCGTCGGAGCGGGATGGCGCGAGCGTGTCCGGGCGTGCAGCTTATTTCGCGACGTCGGAGGCTGGCTGCTCGATCGGGAGGCGATACGAGGATCCTTGAGAAGTCGCTGAGACGCGGGGCGGAGCTGTTAAGGATAAGATCCCGCTTGTCGTTTATTATTCGGGGGAGCTTTCCTCTTGGAGGATCGAACGCGAGTCGTTCTTTTAACGACCCGGACGGGGGAACTCGTTAGGAAGGTCCCGAAGTTCTCGGGACGAAAGTCGAGGGGAACGCGGAGGACACCAGCAGAACCGCTTCGTGACGAGGCTCCCGCGCAAGGCCGATAGTTTTCTCACTCGTGTCTGGTCTCTTTGCTCCCGTGTTGTAACTTGCGTAATCCTCGTGTCATATGGTAATAGCTTTTACCTCGTTGATCTTTGTTTCCTTTTCGCTCGCGCGCGCTACTGGTTCGAGCCACTCGACTCGAGATCGCCGGTTAATTAGATTTCACCTCCCCCCCCCCCCATTTCTCGTTACCTTGGTTCTTTCTTTTGCCTTCTCTTTTGCATTTCGTTCGACCACCGCCTGTTTTATCCACCCCACCCCCTTACCCCCCCAACCCGCTGTATCTATTTTGACACGCTCCGCGTTAACACGATCGCAACTCACAGTCACCAATCGTCTGTTTCGCCGCATCCTCTGTCCCCGTCTCGCGCCAGTGATCCACCCACGCCTGGGCTTTCTTAGCCCATCGCCTGCCGCGACTCCTATTTCGGATTGGGGCGCTTTCCCCGTGGCGATTGCCAGTGGCAGCTACGCGGTTGCATCTGACAGCTAAAGTTACATCGGGGTTATACCGAAATCTTCAGCCCGGAGACGAGGAGACTCTGCGCCGTGTAGCTGTCGCTGTAAACGCTGGAATAGTTATTCCAAAATTCGATGGCAAGCGATGGGCTAGCGAGAGCTGATAGCCGATTCGCCGAGTCGGCCCTAGCTAGATCGACTAACTCGTAGCGAAAGCATTCAGAAGAAAGTGTTCCCGCGAAGCGTCCTGTGGTGGCCGAGATTCGACGAGGATTTGAGGATTAGCGTTGCTATTAGAATTAGACGTTAGCTTCAGAGCGTTGAGTACGTTTAAATTAAACAGAGGCGTGGTAGAAAGTGATAGCCACCGGATAATTCAGATGAAATCGATACGATCGGGAGCAGAGGGTTCGGAGGTAGCACGGAAATAATTAGCAGCAGAATCCTGGGATAGCTTTGAAGATCGTTAAATCTTAATGTAGCAGCATAGGTTAACCGTGGCCTTATCGTTAATCCCTCTCTCCTGCTTCACGCTCGCCGCGGCCGCGAGTCTAATTGCCACCGGCGGAAATAGCGCGCGTAAGGCTGACCGAATGAAAATTTAACGCCGCTGCGTAAAACGGGACGTTACGTCGACTGCGGGAACACCCGCGAATCGCATATTCGGTTGTTATCCCCGAAATCCCAAGGATAAGCGAGACTATACGCGGAAATTTTACGGCCGACCGCTAGATCACGTGGGGACCGTTAACCGTGCTCTCGGAATAACCAGTACCGAACGTGTTGATAGTTCCTCGAAATCCACGGCACGTGACCCCGCCGGGAAATTAAATGCACCTTTAGAACAGCCAGATTTGCTCCACGGTGCCTCCCACTGCTGGAGTAAGCAACCCTAGAAATGGCAAAGAGTCGAAGCATCCCCCGTTTTCTTCTTCAATCGCGCCTGCTCGCGCTCCCCGGTTCAGGTTAAACGGATTTCCACTCGAGTTTTACAGCTCTTAGGCAGTATTCGAAGCGCGGAACCGTCGATATCGGGCTAGTGTCTCAGTTTCGACTACGGCTCGCTTTATTCCCGCGTTTTACAGCATCGCCGTAGAACCGCCGCGGCTGCAACCGGCCCCGACGCATCGTAACAGCGTCCCGAACGATTTCCAGCGGCCTTGCTGCACCCACTCGCGGCTTTACGAGCGGGATTCGCGTTCACTGCCTCGAATATCGCGCAGAGAAAGAGGATTCGTTTCGGCGGAGCCATTGCCTTATTTGAAAGTTCAAGCTCGCGTACCGGGAGGCTTGCCAAGATTTCGATATTAGGTAGTGAGTCGGGGAAGAAGCCCTTTATCAATTTTATCAGCCCGTACCATTTTCACGCGAGTTATAGTTGGAGCAATATCAGATGGCTGCTTAGGATCGCGCTGAACCTGGCTCTTAGTACTTGAATTCTGGTTTCTGTCCCCTGCTCCGTTTAAGAGCGATTGTAGGCGAACGACGTGACGGAGGGCCAGCCATTCGGCGAGTCTAAGCGGCCAATTGATTCTGCCCGGGCTGTAGTAAAAGCATGGAGGGTTTTCCCGGCGTAAGTGCAGCTAGAGTAGCAAAGAAAACAGCCATCGCCTCGGGCCGCTTTCCTCCCTTTCAGTCGCCACGTACTCTACTATACCTCCCTCTCTCCACGTGTATTTCTATTATTTACTTTTTTCGTTTCCACGGCAAATAGACTGCGACGTCACGAGGACACCCGGTACCATCGCTCGGAGCTCCCTTTGCCGCCTCTTCTACCGAACTTTCGCTCCCACTCGCGTTCCGCTACTCGCGCGGCCACGCGATCCCGGGAAGAGCGACGTCTCGACAGGACTCGAACCACCGATCCCTCTCGATCCGCCACCGTCTCGCTGCCCTATCCACCCTTTAGAACATCCTGCACGCTATTCTGATCTTTCTATGGCTGCGTTCGCGTGAAAGGAGGCGAGCGACTAAAAGCATGCCCGGCGGAAACCATCCTCGCGCTGCTACTTCCAACGGAGCTGCACAGATTTTTCTCGGGAATTTCATAAGTAAAATGGCTCTTCGGTTGCGTTTCTTGCGAGCTGATCAAGCCTCTCTCCTGCCACCCGAACGCCTCCAGATCTTCAACTATCTTCTTCGAGAGACTTCATCTAGTAGCCCGACCTCGGAGTAGACGAACATACATCGGCACGTGTCGTACCTTCGTATACGTTACGTAGACGTTTGATATCAGCCTTGAGAACATCGTGTCACTCGACATCCGACATCACGATCATCATCATTTCTCTCACCCAACCGTGTCTTGCTCCTCGATGTTTCTGCTACCGACTACTCTTTCTTTTCCCCCCCAATCTTTCGTTTGCTCGTTTCTTACCCGTTTTACGTTCCCTTTACTACTGTTCTTTTTCTTTATTTAACTCGTTCGCAAATTCGAAGAAGTGTCGCTGGCCGTCGCTGACCAGTCGAGCCTTGTTGCGACGCTTTTTCGACGTTTTCTTTTCGCGCATGTCTTTTAGCGACAAGTAGATTATAGGTTATCGAGAGAATTGAATTAATCGACTAGTGTTTTCTTTCATTCGCGATCGCCGCGAGGATTCACGATCTGATTTTTGTCGCTCGGTATTGCTCCGAGATTCGACGGGATACGGTCTGCAGAGTAGCGGAGAAGAATCAGCGTAGATCCTCGCGCGGTTTATAATTAATTAATTTCTATTAATCAAAGTTTTCTTCCTTAATCAGTTTTTGCAGGAAGCTTCTATGTAGCTGCTGTGTGTTGTTAACCACGCGCAGAATATTTTGTCTGACGTGTAACGATATATTGTTTCATCATCGAGATTACTTTCCTCGGCGGTTATTTCGGTTTGAGGGACGAGGCGGGAGGAGAAACGCCCGCCACAGTGGAGAGTAATCGCGAAGTTTTCGAGCACGGACGGTCTGCGTCCCTTTTACAAAACGAAACAAAGGGATCCTTTTGCAATCCGAGATTCAAGTGCAAAGAGACTTCTGATCTTGTACGTTAAATTTAGAATTAACTTCTGCGAAGCTTCGGGAGGATTCGCCAAATCTTTTCGTTAGTCTCGATTAGTTGATTGCAGGGTAGAGTGTAGTCCTCGGTTTTCAGAGAAACGCAATGGGGTGTAGTTTTGTTGTGTTTGCAAGTGAAAGTCTTAAGGGGACATTCTACTCTCTTGGCCGAAAAATCGGCCACTTTTCGGTGGTAGTTTTTATAATGAAATAAACACTTAACTTTTTCGAATTTCAGGAGGTATATTCTACCACTCTTGAAATACAAGGAAAAATCTTTGTTGTTTGTTTATTTCATTTGTTTACGTAAATATTTTGCAGTGAAGTTGGCGGCTTCAGAATTGCTGGCGGTTGAAATTTCGGACGACTGGATCATCGGAAATAAAAAACCAAACATGTTTCTAATTCGCAGAAGTATGGTTATCTCGTTTCCCACGAAAGAACAATTTTGGACCAAAGTTATTAAAGTGCCAGTCGATCAAAGTTGAAAGTACCGAAAGTGGCACTTCTTTTCTGTATTTAATTGATATAAAATGTGGGAAAATATTAAAAATCTTAAGATATTTGTGGTTAGCGAGATAGCCATACTCCTGCAAATTAAAAATATGTTTGGTTTTTTTATTTCCGATGATTCAATCGTCCGAAATTTTAACCACCAACAATTCTGATGTCGCCAACTTCACTGCGAAATACTTATGTAAACAAATGAAATAAACAAACAACAAAGATTTTTTCTTGTATTTCAAGAGTGGTAGAATATACCCCCAGAAATTAGAAGACGTTAAGTGTTTATTTCATTATAAAAACTATCACCGAAAAGTGGCCGATTTTTCGGCCGAGAGAGTAGTAGTGAAGTCGCTCGAAAATCAAGTATTTTTGGCGAATTAATTACAAGGAGATGAAAGCAAGCACAGACTTTTGCTTTTACACAATGTTTATTACTATTGCGTGGAGTCAAATTTTTTTTTATCTATATGTTGATAATTTATATGTCGATGTATATGATTTTATGATTTTTTTGTAGTAGAAATATTTTTTTTTTTTAAGAATTCATATTGAAAATGTGCTCCCGACACATTGTGGAGAATAGTTTCCTGCTCCTTCCTGTAAATTTTCATTGAAATCGTTGAAGCGATTTTCGAGATTTTACGTTCACCGTTTTGGAAAACATAGTTTCTGGGGAATCGCGTTTAAAGTTGGACATGCAGTTTTGACGTTATCCTATCTCATGTGCAGGCTCGTACATTTTCCACTGTAATTCCTTGAGTTTTTGGAATTTTGCAGCGCGGTTGCGCTTAAAACGCGTAGAAAAGATGTAGCTAGCGGAATATATAAAAATCCTGAAAACAATTTTCGTAAATTTTGAGGCTTTATTTAGGCAAATATTTAAAGCTTTCAAGGTTTCAGAATTCAACACTGAATATATCAAACGCAAACCGTCCGCGTTCCCCACTAATGAATCACCTTCTTACGCTTTCAGTACTCACCATTTGATAATATAACTCATGTAATCGACCGTTTATTTTATCCTCATTGACTCCCAATCGAGGATCTCCCATGGCATCAACGGATCTCCGATCATTTCTGCAAAATCCTCCGATTCAGAAACTGAATATCAAGTAACTCAGATGTCCCCGCGACAATTATTCATCGGTGATGAAGACGTCGGGCGTCCTCGACTGCGGACGATATACATATACAGAATTCTTGATTGCGTGTCAAAACTTCGAGAGATGAATCTACAGTCAGAATTAAAACGACAATGTCATACGAATCTACTCTGTAAGCTTTAATATCCAAAGCCGGGGTCCCCAACGTGGCAGCTTGCCCGAAGCCTGCGACTGCAAAACGTTTCTTCCATATTTTACTACATAGATTATCCCTGAATATTTCACACGCAATTGGGTATCACAGAGTGGGCTGAAAAGTGGTGGTAGTCAGTCTCGACAAAGAATCAAGATTATGGAACAATCTGCCCCAAAGGAAAGAAAGTCCTCCACCAAGAAACAATTTATCTTGTCGATCACACTCCGTGGTATCGTGACTCTTAGCCCACTTTGTACAAAAAAAAAGGAATGAAAGTGATACAAGGTATTCCTTGGTACCTGAGGCACCGCAACAAAGGGAACTTATTTAAATGGTACCCAGCTCGATTCCATTATTTAAACTCATCCTCCCTCCACCTTCCACGTACCAAGGAACACCCTGCACAACGATTTTCAACCCCATCTAACGCACAACGCTTGACTGAATGCCCACTTACGCTGTGCACTCTTCTTCTTCGTCTGTTCTATGTGTTCTTTTCTTTACCACCCTGTTCGCCAACTACCAACCGCCAACGATCATCCGTGAAACGAAAACTGCCAAACCGAATCTGTATTGCGTTCTGCTCGACTATCTCCTTCGTCGGACTGTCCGGACCGAATGAAAATCGCAAAAATATCCAAAAAAAAAAAAAAAACAAAACACCTGTCTGTGTCTGTCTGTCTGTCTGTCTATCTATCTCTCCGGCCGCATTGACGCTGCTCTCACATTGTTGGTTACTTCTGTCCTTTTATTCACGTCCACGCTCACCATCGGTAAACCGACCATGGGCACACCATGGCCGCCATTGGTGACCCGACGGTCTGGTCCGAAAACGACCCCACCTACCATCGCGTACGGTGAGTTCTTTTCTGTTGAAAGTGCGCCATAGATCTTCGACACCGTGGAGGATCTAGACACCCTAGGAGGCTTAACGCCGCCCTGCATTACCCCCGGACTCTCGAACTTCGTATTCCACGTTCGATTATCGCTCCCTCCCCCTCGGAGGGGTTCGAGGAACTTAGAATCTCAACAGGACGTGGATGGACGTATCGGTAGCGGAAGCCTGCAAGCCAGAATCTTTGTCTTAACTTTACCTTAGCTGATAGGTGCGAACGAAGCATCTTAAAGACAACAGACAATTAGACAGGTCTGATTCTCCTCCCTCGACAAGCTTCCGCTACCGAGGCAGACGTTCCCCGAGGCAGTTAGGCCTCCTCGTTCTAATCCTCCACGAATCGATCACGCAGAATGAAATAGGAACACGTCTAGCACCCAATGGCTCGAGCGGCTCGAGGACTCGGTACACTCGCGCTTCACCGTGTGAAGAGAACGAATTCACAGATTTTTCGTAATGGAAAACGAGGGTACCATTGGGTACACGAAGCCTTCCTATTGCCGACAAGCGGTGGAGCGAAGTGCGTGAGGGGCGTCGAAGGAGTCGCATAGGCGTCGCGCAAACGGACCCTCCTGAAACTGGGATTCCACTCGCGCGCGTTCACACTGCTGCGGCGCCTATGGACCGGGAGAGACGGAGATCCATCCGGAAATTGCGACGCGGACGTCGGACCTGTGTTCAAAACGATCGCTTCAATTCGAAATAACACTTTTTCCCGTCAGACTTAACATTTTTTATCATTTTTCTTCTGCACTCTCAGAGCACACCTTGCGCGTCGAATCGAAGCGCGGACTGCGCCTCGTAGAAACGCTTCTGAAACAGTGATAGAGCCGTTTTTGAGCGCAGATCCGCAGCGAGGCTTCGAACAGAAGGTTTCTCCTCGCACAATGGTCAGCTCCATCGAGATCTCTCGTTTTAATCGTCCACCTACGCTCCTTTCGAGCGACGGATCTCCGTTTCTGGGACTCGGTGCCACGCTCCACCACCTTACGATAAATGTTAGCTCGGTAGAAGACCTGTCGCAATGGCCGAGAGGCGAACTATTCTTCCGAGCCCCCTCGGGACTCGCGAAACAGTATTTCCGCATTGAAAATTGGACACTGACTCGCGGAGGTGTCGCTTTAACTTCCCGAAGTGATTCAGGATCGAGAGTAAAGCGGAGAAATTGAGGGGAACGGTGAGGCAAGTATGATCTCTCTCGCTGAAATTCGCGAAAGTTTCGGGGTCCTGGATGCTGGCGGAGACCGATCGATTATCGGGCAGCTCGCGGACAATGCAGAACGCCATTGCGACAGGCAGCGAGTGCGTAATCATGCGCTGACACGTAAATGTCTAGAGAGCAAAGGCTTGATCTGTTGTATAAATTAGTAGTGACGTGCGTCGTTGTATATGTGCCGCATCGTCCTTCTCGCGAGTACCGCAGGATGCAAAGGATGATCGATAATGATTGTGTGTACGCATCCTACCCTCCAACCAGCAAGTCGAAGTCCCGAGATCTCGTCGCGCGTTTCGCAACAAGAACCATGCAGAGGAAACAATTCGATTTCTGTATTACCCTTTTAAAGTACCATTTTTCTAAGCCACGATGATCTTCCAGATCTATCGTTTACTACCGCCCCGGTTAATTTCTCGGTTACAAAAAGTTTAATATCGTCCAAGGAAGGATTCGATAGCTCGCGAAGGTCCCTTCGAATGAACTGTGAAACGAGATTTTTCGATTCGCGGCGAGGGAAAAGAGGCCTCGCAGGATATTGCAGAAATGTTTTCTTCCCATCAGCTCCGGCAAAAGCTTTCCCCGCAGGATCGCGAGAAATTACGAGACGCGATGAATTTTCACGAAACCGGGAACGTCGCTCCCCGCAGCATCGCGGGATCGTGATTCTTTATTTCCCAAGTAGCAGGCACTCCGTTTTATTTAGCGTCTTCGAACGCGGCAGAGAAAAACCCGCGCGTTATAGTATTCTCTAGCCCTTCCCCGAACAACAAACCTCTGTTTCCCCATCAAGTGACGAATTCTCCGATTTTCTGTAGCGTCTCAGCCACCGACGTCCGCGAATTTAACCCCCGAACAGTTAGGCAAGCGGAAAGCCAGCGACACCGGGACGATATTTTCACGTACGTCGAGTAATGTGAGGTGTACTTGCAAAGAGCCAGCTAGAAATTGTGAGATCCGCACCCCTCTCCAAAAAGAGATCCGACTAATAACGTACGAGTTGCTACCCCCTCAACGTTCCCACTGAAATCGAATAGAAAATCGAAAGATACGAGAAATCGCTTCCACAGCGAACGGTAGACGGCATGTATCTTAGTTTCTCCGTTCTCGGTGACGTTCGATTATAATTGCTTCGAAGATAGATGAGAAACTCTGAAAGATCGCGATGAAAAATTGCAAGGATGAAACTCACAAGAGAAATCAAGCAACACGTCGCCCCTATTAGTCCGTCGAGTGTCTAGTTTAGTTAACTTCGCTTCTTAACCCGTAACTATGCGCCCAAAAATTTCCCCGCACATCTCTGCCTGCACTGATAAAACTAACGAGCTTGCCAGCTAACGAGATTCTCAATAATTCTTAGCAAGAGCCAAAGCATATTCTAAACTAAAATCCAAAGGCAAGATAAATAACAGAAGGCGTAAAACACCTCCACCCCCGTTTACCCCAAGCCGAAGTGAATTTGCTGAACGCGCGCGTCAGAGGTTCCAGCGCGTAGATACGGGTTAAGGAAGCCGAAGCGCGGGGGAAAGAAGCGAATGAGAAAATAGGGCAGGTAACGATGGATATTAGACCAACCAGGACTGTGGTTAAACACACCCGGTATATAGTGGCCGATGGTGCGTACGGTTTCTCGCGCTCACGTAGCCTGCTGCATGTGCATGCGACCTCTTTCTCTTGCATCCCGTGTTTTTGCATAACAAAACACACCCCTGGCCACGCCAGCCACCGGCATGTAGATGCATATTACACGCGCACGTTTACACACGGCTTCGCGTGCCACGCGCGAGCGCGGCCAGCTGCGTGCATTTAATATGCAATGAGCTTGTGCTATTATCCTCGTGCACTCTCTCTTTCTCTCTCTGTACATACATGTATACACACGCGGATGTATATATACGAGATTTATTGTACATACGAGGAAAGGCTTCCTCCTGCATCTTTTCGCCTCTCCGTGACGTTACGTTGATTTCCGCCGGAGCCGGAAGCTAGAGCACCCCGCGGAGCGTTCGCGCAACCGCGGCTCTACCGAACGTTCGAGCGAGCGGATCGCTCGAGAGACGATCGCGTACACGCGAGACTTTTGGTTATTTGGTTTCTTTTTATCGGCTCCTTTCTTTTTCACCGTCGAATTTATTCGTCGCAGTCGCTCCGTTGCCTCGTTACCGTGCGGCTCGCTGGCAGAGGAGGACAGTTCACCGTAGACATCGGTCCGGGTTCGGTAACGAGACGTTTCCCGCTCGGCTGATGCCGCGAACGACTCGCAATTACTGGCGACCACAGTGCATGGTCGCCCGCTGTACAATCGAGAGATTAATAAGCACACGCTCGTCGCGTGCACCGAGTTCTTTGGCTGTAGTTTGCCGTTGTTGTTTGCCGTGAGACCCGAGAGTGATGTGTGACGTGTTCCCTTTTCTTTATCTTTTTTTTTTGTCTCTTAAATAACACAATCGCCGCGGTAAGCTGTGGTATGAATAGCGTAGCGACGCCGAAATCGGTTCGCCCCGCGACGAGGTTCGCGGGACGAATCTGTGATCACGATCTCGCGAAGACGACCGAGGTGTTGTGTCATTTTAGCCGAGGATCGTAGCGTCCTCGGCGATAATTGGATCGAGGTGATTAGAAGAGTGACTTGACGTTGGTTTTATGATTTTAAACGCTGCGTCTTCGCGATCTCGTTGATCAAGGAACGTACGCATGCAGCTTTTTGCGAGACGAATCGTTCTAACTCGATGTTCCCGGGCTTCTAGGTGCAGCAGCCAATTTACGCAAGGAGGTGATCAGGAACAAGATCAGAGCCATTGGCAAGATGGCGCGTGTCTTCTCCGTCCTGAGGTGAGTCGGAAGTTTTGTCGATGCTAGAACTCTGTAGATACAGATAGAGCTATGAAGGAACTGAAGTAGAGGCGCGACGCGAGCCGAAATTAATCAGAGCTACCACACAAAGCATCCCACGAAAATGATCCGCGCTGTTTCTGTCGGAAGTCGTTCGAACGCGGTATTAATCTCGCTCGCGAATGGAGAATGCCGGGCGATTATTAAATGCTTTGGTCGGCCGTCCGGGCTGATGAAAACGCCGCGTGCATTGTTAAGCGCCGCGCTGATATCGAAACGAATTAATTCGAGGTAATCGGCACCGCGTTAAACGCTAGGATCGATTACCGTTTTCACTGGAGCCCAACGGACGATTCGATCGTCATTTTCTCGTGTCACTTTTCCAGGGAGGAGAGCGAGAGCGTGTTGCAGCTGAAGGGCTTGACGCCGACTGGTGCTTTGCCGCTTGGCGCGTTATCGGGTGGCAAAACCTCTCTAAAAAACGGTACGTCTCATATCTAGATAAGGAGTTACGATTAGGATAATTACTACTTGGCAGTGTCTACGATGAGGTAGGGGAAGATTGCCTATGTTGGACCACTTTTTTATTTTTCTCTCCTACACGGACATAATACATTGAAGAAAGCAAACAGAAACGGGAAAAAGATCTACATTTTATGTAGATTTTATCATGCATTTAGTGTGTTGATAAAATATTTGATTAAAATAATATTTAAAAAAAAAAACTAAATAATTCGGACCACCGGTTTCCTACTTTGGACCGCTCCTAAAAATCAATGAATTTAAATATACAATCTAAAAAACACTGATCAGGGCATTGAAAGAAAAATAGAAACAGGAAGCAACAAGCATCTTACGGTGCACGTAGTGCAATAGTACGTTGTTTTTTATTCGAAACCTTCGTACCTTTTTTTATTCGAAAGAGGGCGATGCCCCGGTGGTTCCATCCTACACTGCATCAACATTGGCGCAATATTTTGCCAGCTCTGGTTAATAATAAAGACTATTGTCACCTAATTACTATTATTTTCAATCTATATAATCAAAATATATAAAACTAAAAAGTTAAAAATAAAAAAATTAAAACCGACTTCAGAAAAATAAAATTGCACTAAAAAGTAAAAAATAATTTTTTCCCTTATTTAATCTACGGTACTCTCATATTTTTAAGTCGGTGCCTCGTCATTTACACTGTGTAAATCTGGCGCCGACTTAAAAAATATGAGAGTCGTAGATCAAATAAGGGAAAAAAATATTTTTTACTTTTTAGTGCAATTTTATTTCTTTGAAGTCGGTTTTAATTATTCTTTAAATTTTTTTATTATGATTTTAACTATTCGCTACCACAACATAGATTGTATCGTAAAATGGACCAGTCCAATTCAAGCAACTAGTGATGGTCCAATATTAGCCAACTTGTTGGTTACATCAAAAAGATATGTTTTCATTATTATACTTATACGAATATGGGAAAGTAAAGACACGAAGTTGTAGCTAAGACAGCACACTTTACACTAGTATCATTTAAAATTATAGTACTCACAAGTTGTAGAAAGAAATTCATTTGAAATAGCACAAAAAATAATGATCGCGCACTACGTGTTTCTATATTTCGACGACGGTGAACGACAAACTAACGAATAACCGTATCGCTGTTCTCGCAAGTTCCATCTCCACTTCCTAAATCAATGTACCCAAAAAAACCGCTGCGAATACATTTGTTTAACGAGATATACGAATGGTCCAATCTAGGAGCCGGTCCAATATAGGCAACTCTCCCCTACTCTTTGTTGGTCATATTTTACCCTTCTTTTGTAGCTTCAAGGAGGGGGTTAGTCTTGGGTTATAAAGAAAAAAATATAGAAAAAAAAAAGTTGTCCCGTCTCGATTGACATTTGCAAATAACACTGAAGTGCATTCTGCTTTCAGCTCTCCAAGGCTTCTCGCCGAACCACAAAATCACGTCGTTCGCCGAGGCGAAGGGGCTGGACGCCATAAACGAAAGGATGCCGCCAAGAAAGGACGCCCCACCCACGCCGGTAAACGAGGAGAAGCCCGTGATAAAGCCGCCGACTCCTGCGGGAGACAAGCGAGACCACAACACACCGCAACCGCAATCGTGAGCCTCACACTCGTCCAATCAAGGTACACATCACATCCACGTGGACGATCCTGACAGGGAGAATATATTCCCCTATCTATATCTCCCTCCTGCTCCGTCGCGGGATCAGGATGCCCCGAGTCCCGCGTCTATCCTGCCGTCGGGATTTCACGGACCGGCGAGCACGATTGTCGCGCGGAGAAACACGAGGCGACAATCGTTCTCCCCGGGTGGACCGGCTCGCGGGGAGTAGATTTAACAGAAGTAGCATCCCTTCTCTTAGTCAAGGGTATTTCAAGCTTCCGAATGGAAAAGCTTCCACGAGTGATCGTGTATCGATAAAAGCCTTGAACCGAACAAGCCCGAATCACCGCTTAACTTGTTCCATGCACGAGATGTCACTGCTCGGGGTGTAATTGTTAACCCCGCATCTACGCCGCCGACTAACTCGGTACGGAGAGCACACACCTGGATTCACGGCTTCGCGTTGTGTTGCACGTTGACCAGCGGGACCACTTTGTCGACCGGCACCGGCGCTGTTGAACGTCGACCGTTCGTCGTTGACGATTGCCACGTTGGATGGTGGACGCTTCGATCCTTTCGCTAGCGATAAGTATCCTGTGAATCGTCGAGCCAATTCGTTTCTTGCGAGATTCAGCTCCGCTCGTTACTTGATATACTCGAAAGGATGAGGGAAAGCCGTGTAGGCGTTTATCAGTGCGGAGTAGTCCCGCGTGGAGCCTCCGCTCTCACCGCAAACTCCGCGAGTGTCTGTCGCAACTTGCTAGCGTTCATCAAAGTTTGAACGATATTGTCTCCACGGTAACTGTCCGCGCGGCTCGATAGAATTAGAGGCAAAGTAGTTGCGGCCGTTTATCGTCAGACCTCGGGCCACTGGAAACAATCGGAGACACTTGACGGCCATTAGCAGCCATGGTTGATAACGCGGAACAAAGAAGCACAGCAGCGAAGGGATTAAAGCGAGCCCAAGGAGTCAGGGATGTATCCAGTATTTCCCTCTCGAAACACAGTGGTCGAAGGAAAGTGGAGAGATGAGTGATAAAGTTGAGTTCGAAACTTCTAAGCTTTCCTTTGACTGTGATTGTCCTTCTTTGAGAAAAGAAAACTTGTATTCTTTTAAACGCGGAAAGATGGTAGAATCGGAGACTGGTAGCTAAGAAAGACACGCAGTGCGATATAGAATCAATAGCCTCTCAGAAACTTCGCGCGGACTTGTTTCCCACGGCTCCCCAGAGGAGACCTCAGACATCACCGACGCTTTTCCATCGCGTAATTGCTGCTAAGTCCCCGACGACGCCAACTCTGAATTGCTCATTCCCAGGAATTAGAAGTTCTTCGGGGAGAGCTCAGGCGTCGAACCACCCTGAAACTCCCCAAGTCCCTATGACTCGGGCGAGCTTGAAGCGCGACAAACTACGACCCCGCAAATCCACCTGCGTGGAACAGTGATAGGACGGGACAGAATTTGTACGAAAGGATACGCTATCTTTACCAAATTCGAGACAGGACTACCGTACTACGGTAATTCGTCGTTAAAGTCCCGACGAACGGGGCTGGCGGCGGGACAATAACGCGATGCGGGCACTATTCCCTTGGAGTAGTATATGCTCTAAGACTATTCCGTGCGGCCGATGCCGCGAGTGAGAAAACCCAAGAGCCGAGCGAGAGGGAACGAAACAGTTGACACGAAATTGCCGTCGTCTCTTTCGTTCTCTCACTCTCGCCCGAAGGATTCCAAGAAATATTACGCATGGTAAAAACAGGACAATAACGACGAATTACTATATTCCGTTGCGCGTATTTAACCAACGCAGGACCCGAAACCTTCCACCCCCCAGCGAATCCTCCCATTTCCAACTACTCGAAGCAGTCCAGTCTCGTGGCTGATATTAGTTATTCCCAAGGAGGCCTCCAACAAGCTCCATCGCATCCCGTCAACGTGAACGACGAGCGAAGATCGTTCCTGTCGGTCGACAAAGTGGTGGCCCCCAAAAAGACGTCCGTCCGTTCGATGTTTCAGGTGGCAAGGATGGGTCGTAAGGTCCCAGTGCTGTCGCCGCCACCACCGAAACACCCAAACCATTGCTCGTCTCTCCCCCCCGGTTGTTATCGCTAGCGCGCTGCTCGTCTCGCCAAGAAGAAGTAGTCACCGCGACGGAGAACGGAAGCTCGCAGAAGAGGGCCGCACCGGCCGACGAGGGAGCCACGTGAACGGGTGCCGTCGCGCTGGTACCCGGGCCTCGCGACTCAGGGCGACCAGGTCCTGCGACCGGTGCCCTGGCCGACGATGGATGCGGCCCGCTCGCCCGGGCCCGCTTCGCGCGCGCGCCCCGCGCCCGAAACGGGGGCTGCTCGCCCCGAGAGAGTGCGCCGCCGCTCCTCGCTCTCTCGTCTCTTTCGTCCTGTTCCTCCCGTGGGACGACGACCCGCTGCACCTCGTCCCGCCGCTCTCCGCCGCGAGCGCGCGCTGGATCGCCACCTAGAGAACGCCAGCCGCGAGAACAGCGATAGCAGGCGGCGAGAAAACGAGAAGGAAGTCGTAGTACACGCGCTACGCGACCGAGGGTCCTCCGCGTGCACGCGCGTCCGGCTCGAAGGACGGGGGATCGGGCAGATCGCGGGACAGCGAGGGGCGGGCGTTGACGTTTGGTGCTCCTTCGATCCTGAGAAGCACGCGCACCAGGAGGATACTCTCTTTGGGCGGCGGGCGTCGGTAACAGGTTGATCATCCGTGTCACGGGGAAAGAGAGAAGGGCAGGACGGCGTACGGCGTCGCCCTCCGCATTCTAGGCTCTCTGTTTTGGCGCCGAGGAAGGGGCGATTATCGTCCTCGGGTCGGGAATACACAGGGGGCACGACATTCTCGCGTCTTTCGAGCAAGGCTTCTTGGGTCGAGCGAAGAGATGGGAAACGCACGGGGTACGAGTAAACGACGAAACGCTTCCCCCATCCCCTGAAACCCACCCCCTGGCCGTGGAGCAACGCGGGCGCGAATAATAATCGAGACAGAGAGAACGGGGCGAGCGGTCCCCGCGAGAGGAGCACGGGAGAGAGAGAGGGAGGCGCGAGGGAAGAGGCGAAATGACCGAGGAAATGGAGGCGGAGTGAAATAAACGGGGGAATAAAACAAGAAAAAATGAAGTAAAAAGGCAGCTGGCCTGTCGGTACGGCGGAGCTTCCGGTTTTAGGATTCACTAGGGTTCTTAAGGTGTCCCCGCCCCCCGGTGTCGGTGCGACCGGCATCACCCGCGAACGCGGGGGCGGGATTTACTTAAATCTTAAGTCGAGAGCTAAGCTTTAGGGTTAAGCCGTAAGTTATATCGGAGAATTTATTTAATATACGCATACATTATAAATATATTATTGATTAATTATTATTATTACTATTGTTATTACTATTCTTATTATAATTATTATTATTAATACTATTAATATTGTACGAACACGGTGTTTAACGCCGCGCGTGTCAGCGCGTACACGCGTCGCGAGCGTTCGACACGGATGCCCGTTGAGCGCGTCGTTTTTCTCTCCGTGGAATGCGCGGTTTCTCACAGTGAACCCGGTCCACTCTGGCCGAATTCATCGTCTAACGGGGGGGAGGGAAGTGCTCGAGGAAACGCGTCCCCACGCGTCGCTGCTTTTCCTCGCCGATCGCGGCGGGAAAAGGCGTGGCTCGGTCGATACGATGACCAAAGAAGGTTTTAGAAAAATTCCGCCGGGACGAGAGCGACAGTTATGAAAAGAATCCTCTTGGTCCAGCTGGTCCCGTAAGATGGATCACGCTTAGATCGTCCATTGGGATTCCGAAGGAATACAGACTACACGCGATTCCTCCAACCCCTAGATCTCCACCGAAATTCGTTCAAACTGATATTGCCCATGGAGAATGGCGTCGTCCTCTTTTTAAACTCAGTCTTTTTTAAACCTATCGCTTCCATCGATTTTAACGCCCCTCCCAGCGTCGCCCAGCCGCTGAGAGTGTTTTAGACTTCGGTAGCTTCCCACGATTCTGTACTCGCGAACGATCGTCGTGTCGTAAGGCGACGCGTGGTGTCGCGATTTCCTCGAGACGCGGGGGGAGAAGCGGACGGAGAACTTCGCGCTCGGCGAGGCGCAAGGAATCTCTCTCGCGCATGGAACGAACGATCTATAACGCGTACTATACATATATCGGTAAACCATGACACGTGTGCTCCTTTCGGAGGCGCGATGCGTCCGCCCCTTGCCTCCAGTCGCGGCGGTTTCTCCGCGGAACGGCTCGATATCGATCCCCTCTCGCTGGGGGAGCTCAGGCGACCGGGAAGACTACGCGGACTCGTTCCGCGTGGCTGTCGGGACGCGGTAAATGGAGAAACCGAGGTGTCTGTAAAGGGGGGACGATTCGGTAGACTGTCCAGGCCCTCGGATCCTGGACGATCTCTGACAGGCTCGATGTAGACCAAAATAACGACGGGAAGGGGAGCCGAGCGGACAGCCGCTTGCATGACACGTCTAATAGCGTTGATCTTCTATGATTTTAATGTGTGTTCTTGCTACTATCCGACGTAAGTCTGGGCCACAGCCGCACGCCGATCTCGTCGCTGGTTGCGGAACGCGGCCCTTGGTACCCTGTAAACGGGAACGGAACGGGGAGGGAACGCGACGAGCTAACGCGGCGGAGGATCTTTTAGCGCCCCGCCTGAGAATTACTAGCAGGGGCAGACGTGCGTAGGCTCCCGAGGCGGAGAATCGAAGCGCTTGAAAGTGATGTTAATCGACGTGCCATATGGGGACGGTTCCCTCTGCTGCTAGGCGATACTACGATATCGATAGTGCGTGCCTCGACGGCGAACGCGCGTGGACTTTTTGGCGCGGCTTCTCCCTCGGTTCCGCGGGCGCGCCGAGCTCGAGCTGACGGGTATCAGTGCCAAACTACGATTCCTTTTCACGGTGTCGCTTCGTTTCATAGGACCCCGTGGCTTATCTTCCTCGTTTTTGAATCGCCCCTGAAAGCGAGCTTCTACTCTACAGCTCCGACTTAACGCCGTCGGCATCTGACCGCGTCCTCGGCATCCGATGTGGCGTTCTAGACTGCAAGCTTCGAGTACCTACGTCTCTTCTAATTATTAGAGCGCCTCATTTCCAAGCGCAGGCTTCTGGGATTCTTTAACATACGCAGAATCTCTGCTTCTTATTTTCTTTCTTCGGACAACCTCTGTTTGAGCGGGGCGTCCTGGCTTCTGATCGCACTCTTTCGCCCCGCGCCGCAGAAATGCCGCCCTTCGAGCACGACCCCTCGTCGCTTTCCGTCGCGTTTCAGTGATCGACCGTTTCTGAGAAGCCCTCCCCTCCCGCCTTTGAATCCCTACGTTCACTTCGCCGCGCGAAGATCGATTCTCCGAGATGCTCCCGGGACGCGTTTCATCGCGCCCTCGTGCAGCGCCGATTTCTCCAGCCGTGGCGTGCCTCGATAATTGACCGACGTACCTCGAGGAGCCGCCACGTCCTTTCGTATAATATTTCTAGTAATAAAAAATGGCGCCGTGATCGCGTTTCGCGGGCCTTTCTCGTCGTTTTCGCTGTTTTTTCTACCTCCTCTCTTTAAGGATCGATGAAAGGACGCGGGAGAGGGCGCGCCGAGGATCGCGATGAAACGGGGCTAATTATCTTGTCGTTGAGGACGCGCCAAGGGAAGTCCACGTAACGAGGCCGGAGAGGCTCGAGAACGGAAACAAACAAAAAAGAAGGAGAGAGAGAGAGAGTACCGAGCAAACGCAAAAAAAAAAGATAAGAACGGAATTTTAAAGAGGAGAAGGAGAAAGATGGCCAAGGGCTGCTTCCGCCAGCCAATCGTCGTCGGCCAGTGTAAGAATTACGGTCTGAAACATAATAAAGATAAATGAAAGAATATTATTATATATATATAATGAAATGAAACAAGATATATATATACACAAAAAAATTATTATATATATATATATATCTCTCTTCTCACTACGGATAAAGATATACAGTGAAAATAATAATTCTATCTCTCTTTGCTACCAAGTTGTACTTATTCTTAATTGATTTACTTGTACAAAAGAATGTGTTAAATAATAATGAAATACATTATATAATATACAACTATAAATAATACATATTATAAATATATAAATATATTATATATACAATATAGTGTTAATTAACTATTATTATTATTACTACGGTCACCAAGAGACACCGGTTAATCCTTACTTATTTGATTGTTGTCATTCTTATTATGGTTCTTATTATCATTATTCCTACTGATTACGATCGTTACCATCGACGGCGTTACCGATGATATTTAATATTTGTCACATCGTCACTACCGAACCGCGAGAAAGAAACACACACAAAAGGAAAGGAGAACAAAGTACGTAAAGGCGTGAGTGAGCTTTTCGCCGAGTAAGGTTAATATACGCGTGTATATTATCTGTTATTACTGTTCACTATTGTGATGGTCGTTTTCAAGCTGCGTTGCGACCACGGCAACAGGATTAGCCGCGCATTCAGGACGTAATCGGGAACTCGGTGCTTCAAGCCCCTCGCCTCTCCGCTCGAGCGATGATAGATTTTTACATTATTCGTTCGATAGATCGAAGGGTGGTTTCGCGGGTTTTCCCTAATTTTTAAATATCCCCGTGTTGACCACGCGACGATTTCGTCGTTCGCCGCTCACCACTTCTGGTGTTCGAGTCTCCGAGGATCTTCTTCGAAACGAATCATCCTGCTCGCGTACCGAAGCTTTCGCTGCTTAAAATCAGAGAATAAGAATTATCTATGATAACCCTTGCAAGTGGATTAGAAGGGCTACTTCTAATCCACTTTTGCCAGAAAGTACCATTGTTTGCAGTTGTACAGCAGAGTAATTAATCCTTACTAGGACTGGGACTATTCGGGTAATTTAATATTAAACATATAAAATTCAAATATTTTACAAGTATTCGAATGCTACGAATAAACTTCGAATATTTGAGTATTCGAATGCTATGAATAAACTTCGAATATTTGAGTATTCGAATGTTATTATTCGAATATTTAAGTATTCGAATACTACTCAAATATTTAAGTATTCAAATACTACTCAAATATTTAAGTACTCGAATACTACTCGAATATTTAAGTATTCGAATACTACTCAAATATTTAAGTACTCGAATACTACTCGAATATTTAAGTATTCGAATACTACTCGAATATTTAAGTATTTGAATGCTACGAATAAACTTCGAATATTTGAGTATTCGAATGTTATTATTCGAATATTTAAGTATTCGAACAAACTTCGAATATTTTAGTATTCGAATACTACTCAAATATTTAAGTACTCGAATACTACTCGAATATTTAAGTACTCGAATATTTAAGTATCCGAATAATATTTGGATACTTGGATATTCGAATTACATTCGCCAAACAACTGAGCAACTGAAGTATTCGAATATTCGAATGCCGAAAAAATCGACGAACAGTCCCAGCTCTAATCCTTACCCACCGTTGAATTACCACCCGATCGAGTGTCCCTTGTCGAAACAGAGCGGGAGAGTAATGAAAAAGCACGGCGGAGGATGAAGTGATACCGAAGAACAAACACCGATGCGATTCCTGAACGCGAGTCCGTGTCCCCGCGTGCGTTTTCCGAACGCATCCGCCTCTTAACATTGTACATATTTGTGCGAGTGTCTCGATCCTAACATTGTATCGTGTCCGTAGAATCTTTTTAGATAGGTGAAACGAAAGAAGGAAAGAAATGAAGATCGATCGTCGGTAGGTCGTTGAGAACCACTTATCGACTCGGCTCGGATCACCGACGGATCGTTAACGATCCCACCTCGCTGCTGGATCGTTACCGATCCTCGCGAAGGATCGATCCTGTGGCGGAATATATATACACACGCATATATACACATCAGTGCTAGTCGTTTATTTCGATCTTTCCAGGGCGAAGTGCAATTCTAGCCTTCATCGCGACCGCAGAAATCAGCGCGACACATAATCGTAATTACGATCGGTAGAGTTTGTTCGAGATCAGTAATTTTCTTTCGTTACCGACAGAGAGAGGAATCGCGTCTCGTTAAATGGTACAGGATCATCCTAGACGATCGTAGCTTTTCGTTGCTGGGGCACGTTTGATAGTCTGCGATCTACGCCCAGGAAAGGATACGATCGTCGCTCGTTACATCCGAACCGTCCTCGTCTTCGTAACGACAGATCCGCCTGTTCTTCGCCGACACGATCGACGCGTTCCCTTCGGCGAACTTCCGAGCTCCGTCGAGTAAAGAGCGCGTGTTGTTCAACGAATTTCTGCCACCCACGCTCGGCACGACCCGCACCCCGAGGAGTTCTGTGGAACCGTGGAGCCGACTGCGAGCAGTTAGAGAAGCGGCGCGCGTGTTTCGGGGTCGGGAAGATCGCTCGGAGGAATCGAGAACTGTATTATATTTGTAGAAGCGGTGTATATCGTTAAGCTTACGATCGGGGTGAACACCCAAAGCCTTTCTCTTAGACTTACGCGCGGGTTCACCGAGGCTCTCCTCTCGACTATCCCAGATCGATTCCTTTTCCGTGTGTCTCTTTTCGAGTGTCTCGTCGCGCGTGCGAGAGAAAGTGCAGGCATTGATAAGCGATTTAAAACACGAGACCCCGACGCCCGCAATTACGTTGCACCGGTGTGCGCGCATGCATTGCAAATTACTAGGACAATTTACGACCACGGTGGAGCAAAAGAGGAGCGAGCGATTGCTCCCTCTTCTTCTTCTCCTCTCTTCGTAACGTCACCGGCCGCGGTGCGACGTAACGGCGGGCGTCCCCGGAGACACGCGAGTATACGATTAGAACTCGATCGAGTGGGAGATCGAGCAGCGAGGGGTGGACTGGCGGTCTCTTTAGATTGTTACGAGCTCGTTCGAGACACTTTGTCCCTCCTACGACGCGAGCAAGAAGAACGGCCGAAGCGAGGAGATTTTACCATTTTATCTACATTTTTCAGACACGCACCCCCTTTTCTCTATCTCTCTTTGTATCTCTTTCTATTTCCACCCCGACGCCCGCTCCCCCGGCGAGTCGTCGCGCCAGCCCCGCGAGTCGTGCGCCTTCCGGTGATCTAGTGTCTAAGATCTAAGTTCGCTTCGCCCTTTTATTCTTCTCGACTCTCACGCGAGCATTCCAACAGAATGTACACAGAAATTATCCGCGTCGGACGCTTTGGAAGTAGACGAGCCCGAGGATCGTCGAGGCGGCGATGCTTCTTAAACGGAAAGTTCTCGATATCCGAATTACCAGTGATTGTTCGATCGCTCCCAGCTTCAGCGGGCGAGATAAATACGCCCACGAAAGTCACTACAATCACACACGACTCTTTATTTCTTTAATTTATCGACGAGAGCAA
The DNA here is from genome assembly GCA_944738655.2 of Andrena hattorfiana. Lineage (NCBI taxonomy): Eukaryota > Metazoa > Arthropoda > Insecta > Hymenoptera > Andrenidae > Andrena > Andrena hattorfiana. The sequence goes on from OX122894.2 coordinate 3,994,605, forward strand.
TACAATAGCCTCATTGGCGCGTACAACTCGGCGGCGAGGGCGCGGCGCTCCCGGGTCGCGCGGGACATCGCGGGTGACTTTATAGGACGGTTATATACATGTATATACGCATATAGTAGGTATTAGGTATACCGTGTTAAGTTGCGTGCATTCTCATCTCTTTATTACACGTATATACACACACGTGCGCAGGGGGTAGAGGGAAGCGGACATGCGAAGTGGGGCGGGCGTGCGCGAGACCATAAACTGAAATATACATATGACACCGCGGTGTAATATATGTACACGCGCGTGGCCGGACGTCCCGCGCGGACGGCAGGATTTTCCCGCGCGATATTCTGAAAGTATCTTCTTCTCCCGAGAGGAGCAAGCAGGCCGCCGTCGTCGAGCCGATCCGAGCTTTACGATCCGTTCGGAGGGAGGAGAGAGGGAGGGGAGAGAGAGAGAGAGAGAGAGAGAGAGAGAGAGAGAGAGAGAGAGAGAAAGGAATGGATCCGATCGGTCGCCGTGACTTTTGCGCTGAGAAATTGATGGAGAATGTCGGAGGATGCTCGGCTGCTTTGCCCGCGAGCGCTCGTCGCGATCCACCCGGCGAATTCCGACGCGATCGATCGAGTTCGCCGGCAAGAGCACACTTTTATGTACCTGTTGCGACTGATTACACGCGCATTATCACCGCGAGCAGTAAACGTATACATATTAATGTACGTACGTGTGTGTATATATATCTATATATATATATTATATGTATATATATATATATATATATATATATATATATACATACATATATCATACTGTCAGCATTGTTTTGTAACTATCGTTAAATGTCATTGACTGCTTGCTATCCGCGGTTTGTGATCCACTATACTTATGTCGGTGATTGCCGACACGATTCGTATGTACATATCGAATTATAAAACAGAGGGCGATGAAGGCAAGAGGGGTTAGCGCGCCTTCCGCGATGTGACCAGACTTACGGGGACCTCCTAACCTCCTATCTCGAAAGAGGGGCGATGGAGCCGAAGGTACTGTGCATGGCATCGATCGTTGGTGTTTCGTAGAAATCTCTTTCCCTCGCGTGTACACGCCCAACTGCCAAATATTGAGAATCCCCGGGGAACGATTAACGCGGGAGGGAGGTCGGGCACGGTCTGGTCGCATGTCAGCCTTTCGCCGTGAACGAAGGCGCCGGTCGGGCGACACGGTGGCAGCGAGCGATCTAAATCTAACGGAACGGAGGTGAATCTATCGCGGGCGAGGGGGACGCACGTGGTCGCGATTTTAACAAATCTTTTCCAGGGATATCGTAGCCTTAGACTTCCGTTTCTCTCGTCAGTTTTATGGGACGATAACCTCGACGGATCCACCTGTTCGCGGTGCTCGAGTCGGAAAAAAAGCCCGCTAACGCAACGGAGAGAAAGTTACTATAGCTGGGGCAAAAGGTCCTGGCCTCTCGCGGCTGATTGGACGACTTGACATCGATCGTACCATCGATCTCTGCATCCGATCGTCGTCGCGTTTCGGAGAGAAAGAAACTTGCCCCCCGTGGTCAAAACATTTTGTCTCGGCTGTTGTAAGTGTCTCGAACCAAGTCCCTTTCCGTTCTCGTGCCTCCTTTCATTCACGGATTCGCTGTTTCCATCGACCGTTACTGGAATGTTTCTGTGCGGTGTGAAGCGAGCCCAGGACCGCGCGTGTAGATCGTGGTTACGACGGTTATAGATCGCGGAGCACCGGTTAGCAAGTGCATCCGTCGGGCATGGCAGGAAACGCTGCACGATGAACTTACATTCGCGGCATTCGAAGAATGGCATTCAACGATAAAACTGTACATACGCACGTTTACTATTGTCTATTTACTATTACGAGAAATCTTACTCCTAAGGTCTTCGACTGTACGACATTATCGAAACGAGAATCACTCTGGTGAAGGAAACGACGACACAGGAACAAAAGCGAGCCGCATTGCATACAATTGTTTAGCGCCATTGTGAAACTCTATCCCTTCTTACGAGATAAGCATAATTATATTTGTTTATATATACATATACATGACAAACATACGTATAGAAACATTACGACTATTATTATCATCATCATCGTCATCATTCATTCATTGTCATCATCATTATTATTACCATTACGGTTATTATAATTATCATTAAATATCGCCACCGCTATTATTATTACGATTATTATTATCAGTAAAAACGATGAAGGTACGATGGATAATTGCTAAAATTAAATAAAAGATCTTACTTATACATAATTATAAATACGTCGTGATGACATATTCATAACAATTAATTATTACGATAACGTAACAACATTATTATTATTATTATTACTATTATAAATAACACCCTATTCCCATTTGTTGTGAATGTTTACGTTGTTTTATGATATTCAGAGTATTCTAAAAATAAAGTCTATAATTTCCACGAAACACTTGTGTTTTCTTTTCCCCGTTGTCCCACTACGTTATAGTAGAATTTAATTAAAATTAATGATTTCCTAGATCTTTTATATTTAAGGGAGTAGACGTGGGTAATGCAGCGCGCTGTATACCGACACAATCTAGCCCGAAACATGGGTTTGGGGGAATACGTTGTTCGTCCTTATATGAGCATATTTTGAGCTGGGTGAAGTCTCGTTCGAAAGAGGCAGTTTCCAATGCAGCCCGCTCTGGTTTGTAATTTGTAAGATTTGATTGTATTGCATTTCACTTATTTCAATAAAATGCAGCTAAGTGATAAAAGAGTATTATTATTTAACGAGCCTTTCTTCCGCTACTTACTCCTTTCGATTCCAAGTCATATATAAAAGACATGCTAAAAAGAACACCTAAAATGATTCTTCCACACTGAGCTGCTTTTAAAAATCTTTACATTAATTCACTGTTTTAAACATGCCATTCCCTACTCTCCAACTCTATTGACTTCAACATGTCATATCTCACTACTTCTACATTGCTCTAATCTTAAGAACCAATCGCCTTGTGATCGCGCAATATATGGTAAGTATTCAGGTAAGCTATTGAGCGCTCCACGAAAACGCAACAAAGTTGCAAAGGATAAATTTTTTTCAACATTGTTGCAAATGAAATTGGGCTGTTCGGGAAATAAAATCTCGGTCTGCAACTTTGTGCGTTTTTGCGAGAAGCCAAATTTCGGTTTGCAACTTTGTTTGGCTTCTCGCGAAAACGCACAAAGTTGCAAAAGCTAAAAATTTTTCAACATTGTTGCAAATGAAATTGGGGTGTTCGGGAAATAAAATCTTGGTTTGCAACTTTGTGCGTTTTCGCGAGAAGCTAAATTTCAGTTTGCAACTTTGTTTGGCTTCTCGCGAAAACGCACAAAGTTGCAGAAGCTAAAAAATTTTTCAACATTGTTGCAAATGAAATTGGGGTGTTCGAGAAATAAAATCCCGATTTGCAACTTTGTGCGTTCTCGTTAGAAGCCAAATTTCGGTTTGCAACTTTGTGCGTTCTCGTTAGAAGTCAAGTTTCGGCTTGCTACTTTGTGTGTTTTTCGTGACAAGAGGGTTTTTGCAATGATAATACAGTTTTGTATAGTATTTTTGTCTTTATTTTTTTAAAGCATGTTAAAAATATTACAAAAAAGTGATACAATCATGTACAAATGATTATTGATGTAATAATAAATATATTTTCACTCTTAGTCTACATAATCACTTCACTTTATATATAAAATCACTATCTTCTTATGTTCATTGTTGAGGTTAACAGCTTTCCCTCATTTGTCCCACTTCAAGTTCCTGCCCACGGAGAAATATTCCCAAGTTTTATCTATAACACGAAGAAAAATATTTTTAATAACCTGACTTGTGTATTATAGAAAGTACGATAGGTGTTACAACATAATTTCATGTAAAACAAATAAAGAATTAAATTATCTTTCCAATTTAACCTTCACTTCATGTATTTAGAATACATTTAAACGCGGTTCAATTCTCCTACCGTATCAGCAAAGTGCACAGAAAACGTATAAAAGATAAGACAAGTAAAAATCCCCCCCTCCCAATAAATATGCCTCATGTATGAAAGAAGCTAATTCCCTTTAAATCACGAAAAAAATAAAAAAAAGTTCATATGCAAGGTTTGTGGAATCAACTCCAAATGTATTCTCGTTCTCCGCTCGAACACTGATTCCTCCGTCACTTTTTATACTTGACGTTCCTTTATTATTAGCGGGCCGTATGAAGATCATTTTACGATGCAAGATAATAAAAACCTGGTAGAGACTAATTTAAACGAATCAAAGTCGATAATAGATTAAAAGAGATGCGGAGAATTGAAACATTTTGTTTTAAGTCGATTTCATATTATTCATATTTCATATTCCGCGACACGGAAATGATCTGTTTAATTTAACCTTCATGGGATAAAACAGGTAACCTGTGTGCTCTGATGATAAAGTTAAGTGAAAGCGGTGCAGTCGAAAAACTCTCTTATCATTTCCTTGTCGCATGCAACGTTATCGATTCAAACTAGAATACAATCGCAGCGCTACTAGCGGATAACATTAAGATTAAATAAAGCGAGATTTACAGTATTTTCAGAATATTAATTCTGTTCATACCGAATACTCCACAGTCCATACTTTGCGCTTCCCACTTTACAGCTCATACTTTACAATACTTATGCACTGCTCTCAGCCGAGTATTCGGGCAAGTTATCCAACGCCCGCGAAAAAGTAATAATGCTGCAAGGGACAAATTTTTGCAACATTATTGCAAATGAAATTTAGGTGTCCGAGAAATAAAATTCCACCTTGCAATTTTGTTGCTGGTGCAAGTCGAATGCCTCCTCTTACAGGTGCAGCAACATAAATCCGACGTGTTGCGAAAAACATTTTACAAACTATCTCCGAAGAAATTAAACATTAATATTTACTATAAACTTAAAGTGACAATGTTTGATTCCAAAATCCTAAACTCCCGTTCTCATACAGGTACGCGAATAATCCCCTCCCAGTTTTCATCAAACTCGCGGGGCCCTCGGGCACCGCGTCCCGTCACTGTCGGCATCGATTATAACCGTATGGAAGCAGCGCGCTCACGCGCACTTTCTTTTCGGAGCGCACCGTGCGCGTGCACACTCGCTCAGCTGTTGTTGGCCAGGAGTGATCGCGGCTCGTCCGATTGCACAAATTTTCGAAGCTGCGCGGAGTTTATTTTTAGTACAAGTGCCATGTCGTCTCGGTGTGATTCCCGTGGATTTTCGCTGCGTAAGAGCACGTTACACGGCCTCTGATCCGGTCGATACGCGAACGTGCGGACTCCCTTCCTGATTGACAAGGCTCGCTCTCGCCTCTCTCTTTCGCCCTCGCGGTTATCTGGAATTTGACGTTAATCCGAGATCGATGCCTCCGGCCAACTGATACTCGACGATATCCACCGTAACGATCCAAGGCTCCGACCATGGAGAAGACACGCTCCAACATCTTCCGTGACATTTATTATCAGCCGTACGATGATTGCACCAGGGTGAAGCTTTACTCCAGCAGTAAAGGTACTCCCCGTCCGTCCGTGTTTTTTAACCGAAAGTTCGATAACGTCGTTTCGTGCCGTCTAACGTTACACGATAAAAACATGCTTCTTTTCTTTCTCCTGTCTGTTCGCGACAGGAAAGTCGCGTTTGAAAGAACGCGATCGGACAAAGATCAACTGCCGTAAACGAATAACTAACGTTTCAGAGTTTCGCTGTAAGCGGGAATTACATTCGGAGATCTTTCTAGATTGTTGCTTTCGTGCGTGTACAAAGGAGTTTTTATATGCATTCGTTGCTTCGCAAGTGTGTTTACGCCGCCCTTTCGGCCCCTCGTGTTACAGCCAGTCTCCAAATGATGCAGCGTATGGCGTTGTTGAAGAGATTGAAGGTACACAACGGCTGTGTGAACTCTGTTTGCTGGAACGCCACTGGCGACTTGATATTGTCCGGCAGCGACGATCAGCATCTTGTAATTACAAAGGCCTTTAATTATAAGGTGAGTCGTCGAGCGCTATATATTTCCGCGCGTAATTCCGTAGGAAGGATTGCTGCAAGGACGAGGCGACTAGGTCCCACGAGTTAGGAACTCGTAGAACGCTTAGAATTTTTGGATAACGCGACGGTATAATTTTAGCCCCGGTTTACTTGGAAAAGTTTATTATTAACCCCTGCGTGTAACGGTCTAAATTATAAGTGAAGTAATGCCCGCTGACGCAATTTACGATCGACGAATTTATTATTTTGTTGTATATATTAATTCTCGGGTACACTCGTGCCTCTTATAAAATTCTGTGCCAAGGTTATTTATATTTTCGCCCCTGACAAAGCGTATCGAAGCCGAGACACCCACTTGACTTTGTTTCTCGGTACATCGCCGAAATTCTGCTTCGTTTTATTTATACGTATCCAGCGGAGAAAGTGTTTCTCCTGTTATTACGTGTTTTCTTATATTTAACGCAGTGGACGTTGCGTCGCGGAACGTGACTCGACACATTTACGCCGAATAGCGGCGCTGCTTTTTCATTAGTTCTATTATTATAAACACGTGCTGTAGATCAAGGTTACTTTCTATATAGATCGGCCAGATTTTATAGAACCATTTGCTGGCATTTACTCGACAGGGAAACTATTACGTAAGGTTCGCGTGGAAACGAACTTTACCAGAAGGAAGTGCGTCGAGGAAGTTACATTGGCAATAAACCTTTTCAAGGGAATATCGCGGATAGTTAATTCTGGCCAAGGTCTAACATTGACATAGATAGAAATGCGGAACCCCTGCCAAGCGAACAAAACTCTTCGAGTGCAATGCATGCGCCGCTAATTTCGTCATCTAGAACCGTCGATATAGAGCTGTCTTGTTAATTAAGTAGGATAAGTAGTCCTAAACGTCTGACAGCCATAACAAACAAAAGAGCGATACACCTAAGCCGAAGAGACGTAAATAACAGATTTTTGTTACGGTGCCGTTCTTCCTTTACAGATGTTAACGAATTATAAGACCAGCCACAAAGCGAATATATTTAGTGCAAAGTTTCTGCCCAACAGCGGAGATCATCGGATAGTTTCCTGTAGCGGCGATGGCATTATTTTGTATACAGGTGAAGATTTATTACCCTTCGAGCTCGCCAATAGTAACTGGGTCTTAAAGTTCCGACGCAATAAAGCTTGAATGTTCGCAGATTTAATGAGAAGAAACGAAACGTTTCTTAACCGATTCCATTGTCATAGCGGTACCACTTACGAGATAGCGACAATACCAGGCGAGCCTCACAGCTTTCTGAGCTGCGGGGAGGACGGTACCGTGAGATGGTTCGACCTTAGAATAAAGGAAAGGTGTAACACTCCAAGATGTAGAGAGGTGAATAACGGACAAGTCGTATCGTTGCTGGGAGCTTTAGAAACGGTTATTGCGTTACGCATTCTTGCAGGATGTACTAATTTCATGCGAGAGGGCTGTGACTGCCCTGTCGGTAAACCTCGTTTCACCCCATCAAATAGCAATCGGTTGTTCGGACAGCACCGTCAGGATATTCGATAGAAGAACACTTGGAACGCCAGCCACTGGTAATCTTAACGTTTCATTCGACTGAGTAATTTGAGACGTACAGAGGAAAGAAGTATATGCGATGATTTGATAGGATGGACAGAGACCGCAGCAGCAGTGCGGGCCTTGTGCACCTTCACCGTTCCAGAGTTCGAAGGGAACTCGCACAGGATGACATCCCTGAATTACAGTCCCGATGGGCAAGATGTGCTTGTCAGTTACAGCAGCGATCATCTATACCTGTTCAACGTAAAGGTACCTCGAACATACATTTCTTTTCTGCGAAAGAAACATAGTACTACCGTGTGGAATCGCTTGTTTCGTTCAGGACCAAGGTAGCGTACACTTGAGGAAAGATATCGCAGCAGGGAAAGGGGAAGGGAAGAAGCAGAGGCAACGATCACCATTGCCGGTGCGCAGATTAAGACTGAGAGGCGACTGGTCCGACACTGGCCCCGACGCTCGACCTGAACGCGAAAGTGGCCGACGTAGCGGTATAGGTATTTCAAAATCAATCATCCCCTGTAATTTCCCGCGGCGCAAGGCACTAGATTCGTCTTCCCGTTTTCTAGAAATTGCTCAAGCCAGACCGGTCCTTCACACTTCGTTGATGCAGAGAATGACGATCGTTCTCAGTAGAATGTTAAACGATCCAACCACCAGAGCCGCGTTATGCGGTGGCGGTGAAGACAGCTTGGAAGGCGTGATCGGTAATCAAGAGAATACTCAGAACAGCAACGAGACCACCATGGAAATCAGCGAGGAAAGACAGGGGGAAGTTGAGGGAGCCGAAGCCGCTCCCGCGCAGAGTAACCAAGAGAGAGGTAGTTGATCATAGCTCGTTTTCAATCCGTTTCAGCGCCGATTTGCCGTGATTAACGAGCCCGCGATAATTTTGCAGACACTTCGGAGAGGCAAGCGGAGAGATTCGACGGCGCCGGTTCCAGCGGCGAGCAAAGCGAGCCTGGACCCAGTCGCGCCGCGGAGGTGAAAGCGGAAACATCGCCGATAGAAGCAACCCCGTCTCAGAGCGAAACCACCGACGAAATCCCGGTTGAATGCAAACCAAATGTTCCTATAGAAACTGAATCTAGTCAAACAGAGGCGCAGAAGTGCCCCGCGCAGCCGTGTTCCTCGCGCACCGCGGACGAGCGCAGCTATACATTGGAGGACGAGCAGAACGGCGGCGAAGATTCGCCTTGCACGAGCATGGAGAACAAACAGGAAGGCCATATGATGGAGAATCTTCAACAGAGACTGACCAAAATGAGGGACGGCTTCCTTGAAAAGTATGACGTTAAAAGTATAACGAGCCTGTTACAGTTGTTATATTAATACTCCAGAGGGATGATATGTCTACCTGTTTATTTATAGACACGGCAGCGAACCCGCCGTGAGTTTAACTTACACGGATAAAAGCTCGACGAGCGCGACGATATCCCTCGGCGTAGCTGACGAAATGATCCGCGACAGTTACCACGCAGGTAATAAAACCCCTCCACTTTGCAAACCTTATCAATCCATCGGATACATTCATCTTCCACGAAACACTGCTTCGCAGGACCATCTGGGATCCAAAGCAACGGGGCGTCCTCGGGCCGAAGCCGTGACAAACTCTTGCGATTCAGCGACACACAAGAAAGTAAGTAGCTGTGACGTGTATCGATGTATTTCGCTGGGGAGATTAAATAACCGTTCGTTGTCTCTTTGACAGAGACTGATGATAGCGTTTTCACTGACAGCGATGACGATGATATCGAGCCCAGGGAAAGGTATGCTGGCGACAATCGAAAGTTGCGGAAAAGAGAGGCTCTGCGCCAAGATAAACGGAACGCTAATTTTTCTTTTATTCAGATTGAGGAGTCGAGTGGAAGACGAGCTGGACGAAGCGATCGGTAGCTCTAGATCGCGGCACGGATCGGCGAGCTTCGACTCGTCCGGCGTGACGGAGCTGCGCGTGAAGCAGAAGTACATGGGACATCGGAACGCGAGGTATACGTACTTTTCAATTACTTTTCTTTTTTACTTTCTTGTGGCTCGTGGTAACTACACGCTGACCCAACGATTAACGTAATTCCCGCGAGTTACGTGCCTCGGGATCGTTGGCGAAGCTGTGCACGATTGAGCCGAGGGTGTACGTGTACCAGTCTTGTGACTAAACGATATTAACATGCTCTCAGAATTGTTCTTAATCAAAGGCAAGTGTTGGGGTAGCGAGGGGCCAGCAGTCGTCTGTGTTGCGGTAGAAAAGCTCTAGTAGAAAGTTTATGTCTGTTGATAGACCAAATCTGTTCGGTGGTGTTTGGCCCCCCCCCCCCCCCCCCCTCTTACTGACTCGTTCTCGTAACAACGTTTAACCGGCGTGTAAAGTCTGACAACGAAAAATCGGAGGCCAAATCATTGACCCGACTGTGTTCCGAAAAAGCCTTCGAGCGGACTGGGCCGTTTCATATAAGGCCGCCATATTTTATCTGATCAGTTGGCCTTCCCCCGCTTGACTCTAGTTTCTTTAGGACCATGATTAAAGAGGCGAACTTCTGGGGCAACGATTTCGTGATGTCCGGCAGCGACTGCGGCCACGTGTTCGTTTGGGATAAAGAGACCGCGAAATTGTGCATGTTGTTTGAGGCTGATCAGCATGTTGTCAACTGTTTGCAACCGCACCCCTATTTGCCGTTGCTGGCCACCGCCGGCATCGATTACGACGTGAAACTCTGGGCGCCGATCAGCGAGGAGCCGTGCTTCGACGAGAAGTTCGCGGAAGATGTAAGTGGGCCCGCCTAACGTAGACCCGCCCGGCTGGGCAATCATACGCGCGACATCGACTGTAAAACGGTTCGCCCTTTCCTCTGGTTATCTTTGCAGCTGAAAAAGAGGAACGCCATCATGTTGGAGGAGACCAAAGACACAATGACTGTACCTGCTGTTTTTATGATCAGAATGCTGTCATGCCTGAATCAGATACGCAGAGGTAGTGAAAATTTATAATAATATTCCCCCGAGAACCTTCCGATAATTCGCCACACTAGTACGAACCGACGACACGTAGTTCAGATACATAATATACCGAAGAGCTTGGCAGCTTTCTCTGTTACGCGCAGGTATTGTACAGTAGGTAAACCGTGTACAGAGTTCTATCCGATCTCCTCCACTCCATTTCCATACTGTGAATTTGTCTAACTTTGCGACTCCACCCATTTACACCCATGAATCTTCATCATATCTTACTTCTTCTTTTTTTTTTTTACATAAATATATATTAATTTTTTTTTTAAGAACTGTGTATAAACATTTGTATAGCTGTAATAGGTTTACGCTCGTAGCGCGGGCTAATGGGAATGCGGAGAAGGAAACGTTCGATTGTCGTCGCCTCTCCACGAATCTTTTTGTTGTAGAGTTAAAGGGAAATGAGAGGAAAGCCTCTGAGAAGGACGGAGTAAAGTACAAAGTCTTAAGTTCTTTTGGTTATCATTCCTAAGCCGACGAGGCTAAGTATTAATAAACGGGTGGGAGAAAAACACTGATAATAGTAACGATAGCGGTAATAGTAATAAAGAGTAAGGTAAAAAGTGTTGTAATTTTTTTATGCTATCGAAACAAGGAAAAAAAAGAAAACGTTAATATGTAACGCAAGAGAGAGAGAGAGATATCGATTGGAACATGTGCATGTAATGTCGCATCGGTATTTTACTACTTGAAGAGGAAAGAAAAAAAAAACGAAAAAATTGTTGTAGCTATGAAAATAAAGTTTTTAATCAAAAACACCAAAGGAAGCTATCTTTCAATGTACCATAGAGGCGATGGGTGCTTTGACGACGAGGTCTATCGTTGCTTCTCAATAGCGCAATCGCGTTACACTGAAAGCGCGACGAGACGATTACGAAATCGCAGGAAAAGAATATCGCTCCACGATCATTGCATCGTAGCTGGCGAACCAAGTCATATTGGTGCTCTCACGCCGTTCGTATATATTGTCCTTCGACGTCAGATTAATCTAGCATGCACGTAACACGATCAAGCGAACTTGCGCGTTCACCAAACCATTAACTTCCCATCGCAAAACGCCTTACACTCAGATCGCCACCGATAACAATCGTTCTCCCCGTACCCTTTGCCACGATTAAACCTGTCTCTCGTCCAAGCATATGTATTCTGAATTTCGTACGTTCACCCCCCGCCCCTCTTCCGAAGAGAGGCGGGGTAAGGGAGGGCGCTGGTGATCGGACAATTCCTTTCTTTAATTTCGAGGAACACCGCGTAACCGCAAGGCGAGTCGCAAAGCGAGCAATCGCAGAGGGGATCCTCTTTTGCGCGAGACGATACGCCCGAAACTGCCAAGTAACACTTGTTTACGACGAAAAGAATTCGCAACTGTCGATCGTCGTCGACGAAAGAGGAGACCTGGCGCTCTATCACCGCGCGGAATTGGATGACGAAATGGGAGATCCGAGCGCGCCGCGCCTCACGGTCATCCGATTCTTCGAGAGGCAGAAAGGAGGGGTCCAACAAAGTAGCTTAGATGTTTATACCCACGCGCGCGCATGTACATGTAACCTGCCCTGTCTGCGAAAGATGATGCTACAGAAATATTTCCGGTTCTTTTGTAGGACGCGGTCGGAACAGAGGGAGAAGCGGCGAGTTACGAAATGGCTAATGCTGCTTCGACGACACTACCGGTTCTAAAGCGAAAGAAACCCGATCCCCGAGGACAACTACCACCAGGCGACGCGTATATCGCGCCCGAGCGATATTAATCGAGCCTAGGAGGGGGAAAGAATAACACCAGCCCGTATTTATGACTCATCGTCGTTGCGAGTGTAATTTCTCTCGTTTGTTAATTGTAAGGACACAATGTGTATATTTAGCCCGATAAGCTTCCCGTATCGTATCGTTATTATCGGTGTGAGATATGTCGTTTTCTTTTTTTCTCTCTTTCTTTTTCTCTCTCCTCCCCCCTGCAGCGCTTCTTCTGATTATTCTATGTATACGCCTCGCCCCGCCACCCACTCGTAATACACGAACGTCCGCGTTGCTTCCAATCGCTTGGTAATTTCGATTTTATTCGCGGCATCGAGAACCCCCCTGTAACTCGTTCCGTTCGCTTCCGTTTCGCCCATCGCGAGAGTTTTGTTCGGCGTTACGGCGCAGCCCGGCGCGATCGAAGCGGAACGCAACGCCTGTGTAATCCAACCGGCGACCTCCAACATCTCGATTCTACCGGGATCGCGGCAATCCTCTTCCGCGGGCAATAACATTGTTATAATAATAGACACGAGTTACAGATAGATAACGATAGATAGGAGTGCGTTTAACGATCGGCGTCTAGTGTACTCGCTTTAGTGGAATGGAAAAGCGCGAAGGTCGCAGCTCGCGGCGCCTAGCAATTTTCTAAGAGATCTGCGTTTGCATAAGTAGCTTAAGAAATAAATCGCCGCCCTTCGGCCCGATTAATCCCCACCCACGCCTGTCCTCTGGTCGCAGTTTCTTTGCCAACGTTCGACGCTAATCGTAAGTCTAGGGTATTGTACACCGCTCAGATAATCGCCACGTGTGTCTTGACAGGCTTTAAATCGGAGTTATCGACGGTAACTGCGAGTAAGTTTAAGATTGCGCGTTCATTCGGGACGGACCCACCCGCGAGAGAGTAGAGGCCACGGAGAGGGTGGTGTTCTAGGTTCTTAGGCATTTTAACGAGGGCCTCCGGTCCGACGGGCAGGCCCGGTTCGCAGGATTGTATCGATTCAGAGGATTTATTTGTAATAAAAGTTTCGTAGAACGCAGACCGTCTTTTATATTGCTCCCATAATCGCACCTCTTTCTTAGCCGTCTTTAGCAGACTTCCGACGGCTTTCTGCGACTTTTCCTTCAGATATTAATCCACCAACGGCTGGAAGCTTCACCGCCCAGAGATAAATAAATGAAAACGATACGCGGCTCGCTAAACAGCAGGATTCCAATTTAATAACAAAATATGACCATCCCGTTTGTAATAAAATTAAATAGTATCAGTGATGTAATTGCAGAGAAGACAGCGTGATTATTTAGCATAAGGAGTGGTGACGACGAGCGAAAAGAAACGCGAGCCGCTACGAGGTGGATCGCTCGTGTTACGAATCGTTGCAACCACAGCGCAATGACTCGCCCGAGGAATATACGCGTGATACGCAGAAACGAGGTGACCAAGCACGGGCGATGGAGGCACGTTCTTCCATGGAATCCTATCGATGCACCGACGGTAAACCGCCCGATAAACGTCGGATCGATTGAGCGAGAGAAACGCGAGCCTTCTCCCCGTGATCGCGATAAAAATCGGACAGATCTCACGTGCGAGATACCGCGGGAAAGGGGCCAGTGTTTGCTGGGCGAGGCGGCGAGAGGAAGAGCGCCCTCCGCCTCTCCGTTCTTCTCCTCGAGGAGCGGCGTAACAGTGACGAACGAGAAACACTTGTTAAGATAAGAAGAAAAATACGGGCGAGTGACGGTCACGACTTATCTGCCTGCTACTGCCAAATATGTATCCTGCCAGTCACTCGCATCCCGTATCTTCAAATATTTGCCGTCTCCAATCGGCTCGTCGCTCGGACCTCTTACAATTGGAGCCACGCAACCGATACCTCTTGATAAGCCCTTTTCGCGAATTCAGGATCCGCTTGTGGTACTTTTTGCGTTGCCATTTTAGTTTCTTATTGTTAAAATAAAAAGACAGAAGATATTCGCGCGAATGACTCGAAGAGTACTACTTGCTCGTGGGTCCCCCACTTTTAGGGTCTTACGGAGAATGAGAATTCGAAGGCGGACGGTGGCCGGAAGTGGAGAACGGAGGCGTGTGTATTTCCTTGTTTTATTTCTCTGAACATTAGGACAAAATTGTAATCAATCGCTTATCCGTTTACCGTAAATCCAATAATGTCTGTAATAATGAATTAGCGTTTATATTAAATGTACCGATGAGAGATTTAATAATCACACTCTCTCCCCCACTCTCTCACACACGCACTCGAGCCTCTCATTCTTCCGCTCTCTCGCACACACATTCTCGCTCATTCTCTCGAATTCTCTCTGCCGGTTTCCTCTTCTCTGCCTAGCTGGCAACGTCCACGGCGATGCTGAGCGGCTGGGGGTCGACTTAGGATCGAAAGGAAGCTCGGATCATCGTGGATCGTTCTATCCTTTCGCGGGCATGTCCGTGCATCGCTATGGACCTTCGCAGAACGGGACATCGGCTGGAGAACCGGAAGGATCGTTCCCAGGGACCGCCCGAGTTGGATCGATCGTGGAGATCGTTGATCGTCGCGTTGGAAGCTGCTGGAACTCGAGGGTCAAGAAGTTTGCACCCAGGGTTCAATTTATTTGCCGTTATTATTATCACCGCTCTATTATCGAATTTAGAGATTAGTAGATCCTTGGGGTTTCCGTAGATTTAGATCTCTAAGAGCTCTGCGCAAGTGGTCTGTAAATTGGAGCTTGAGGGATCGATATCAAGTCACTCGAGGCTGAAGCGCTGGTCGCGCGAATGATCTCTATCGATGAGCAACGCGTTAATTTTAGACAGTGCCTTGGGATCCGCGGCCAAGCTGATAAATATTTTAATTCGCGGAGTAGAAAGATCAAGTGCACCGTGAGGCTCGATAAAACAATGTACAAGACGAAGATAAGCCTCTGTATTAGAGTTCCAAATCAACCGTGGCGTCCACGCTATTCGAAGATCTAACTATAAATCGAATTAGATGTATAAATAACTCGGCTGAGTTTAATCTTCGAACTGAACAGCGACGATCGGAGCCTTCCACTTGACATCGCAGTCCACAGACCACGGTGCGCTAATTTTGGACGCTCGGTTGAAATTGAATTATTTTCAGCGAAGACTTAGATCGACCCAGAATTGCGAAAGATCTCCACAAACGATCAATTCCGATTCTGAAGCGTCGCGATAAGTGTTTCGGCGATGGTTTCAAAGCTTTGGATGTAGGAAATAGAAATGGAAAAATATCGACACTATCGAAATTTTGCAAACGTCGAGATTAACGATCCACGGAACGATACCAGGGAACACCTTCCGGCGGGAAAATCCGCTGCTTTCGACGAGGATCCGAGATCCTCCCGCATCCAGAAAACAGCGCGCTTTCCCTTGCGCAGGCTTGGAAGGATAGAGCGCACGTCTCCTCCAGCGGATGTCCGCGAGAGCATCCTCTTTCCATCCTACTTTCCTCGCCCTATGCCATCGCGACGTTCAATAAGTAAAAACACGAATGTCGCGCGGAATCGTCATCCGCCATTGCACGTGAATATAATCTTCTAATGCGCGTGACGACGGTATAATCATAGTTAACAATAACAATGACAATAATAATGATGACAGTAATAATAAATGACAATAATATCAATAAGAATAGTAGTGAACGTTTACAATTCTCTATTACATATTTATAGGGTTTCCTTATTTTTCTTTGTTTTCGAAGGGGACGTCGCTCAGATTTTCTTCGAGGCACAGTTGGATCGCGCGTCCGCTAATCTCTCTCGGTCCCCTGTTCAATACTTTATATTATTTTTTTGTCTCTCGCTTTCGGGGGGGAAACTCGAAAGTTTCTCATTCTCTCTCTCCTCTCTTGTCTATCCTCCTCGGTTTTGTTTCGTTTAAGCTCGAAAGGGTTAATCTCACCGCTCGGCGGCGCTCCGGCGCGCCGTTCCCGCCCTTTCGACGCGCACGTTCGACCATAAAAAGCGCGCAGGGTTAAAAAATCGCACCGCCGCACGATTCAGCGTTTCGGGGAGGTGAGCTTTCGTTTTTACTCGTTTTCTTTTTTTTTTTTTGTTGGCGGGGAGGTGGCTGTTTTCCTTTTCGAGTGCGTTGCAACGAAGAAGATATGTAAGTGTGTCGACGCTCCGAAGCGTTTTCGGGCCCGTACGCGTCGAACGGGTGTAAGCAGGATCGTCGATCCCGATCGGTCGTCGTGGATCGGCCATCGTGCAAAATTAACCGAGCTGTACCTCAATATGTCCGCGGATAGTGGCCACGCGTAAATACAATTTAATAACTATGCGTTACGTAGTGGATCGCAAAAAGTTACGGAACGATAAAAAATTCATCGACGCGGACTCGAAGTAGAGACGAAAGGAGAGGTCGAGTCGGCCGAGGATCGCGTTCACCTTGGTCGCTTCCGTCGTGGAACACTTCGTCCCAACCATCGCGCGAAATCATCCGACGGATTTCTCGCTTCCAACTATCGTTTCGGTGATTTCGAATGGGGCAAGTACGAAACGGGCGATTAAAAATATAGTTCGTTGTAACGATCATATTTCTCTGTTAATGATTTTAGTCATTGTGCCTTGGTGGTGTTCGAAGAAGTACGTGCGATTGGTTAATGTAAATTCTGTGGGGACAAAGACGACTCTTCCGCTTCTTTGTTTCAGCCAAGGTTTCTCAATTACTATCAATTTTCTTGCAATCCAAGGTGATTAGAACTCTTTCAAATGTCGAACTATATTTCTCCTCCAGGTTTAGAGACTTTGCCCCACCAGATCACGATCGCCGAGCACCGGAAACGTGCTCGAGAGGAACTTGATTCTGTAACGCGCCTCGCGACGACCCTCTTTTCTTCTCCCTCTCGCTTTCTCTGAACGTGACGCTGAAAATCTTGGTAATAAAATCGCGCGTACGCAGCTCGACCGGTGTGCACGGTAAAGTTCGCTCGCGCGCATGTACGCAGAAGACGATAATATCACCCTTAACGGATTTACTATGTTTAATTACACGCTACGGCGGATTAAACCCTAAGCTTGTCGATTGAAATTCGGTAATTCGGTTGTAGCGCGGTAAACGCTTTCGCGCGCGCAATTTCCTCAGCCAACAGTTTCCCTGCTGTTCTCCGCTCGAGGGAACGCACCTTCGACCACCATTCTAATCCACCAATCTCATAATTTAGATGCTCGGTTCCGATCACCGCCAAGTTACAGAAGTCGAAGCTCTTCGAAGTCGAAGGTGCGGTTTCTTCGAGCGCATCTCAGCTCGTCCTCCCGCTTCTACCCGTCATCAAAAAATGAAACGTCGGCGATGATTTTGTGTTCGAACCGTGGGAGAAGCGAGAGGACGCGAGCCGTGCGCACCATCTTCCTCGTGTTTACGTTTCCGCTGATTGTTGACTCGCTACTCGCAACGTAACAATAGTGAACGAGCTAATTCGTTAAGAGTCGCATACGGCGGTACACACGATAAATACAGTTGATCTTTTCGTCCCTTCTGAAAAAGTTACAGCTCCAAGCAAAACAGAGGTCAGATCCGATAGACAGGGGAAAGTAAACATGCGGGCTGGATTAATAACGCTTATCGGTTGCGCGTCACGCGACCACTCGAAAGAATTGTACGTCAAACCGATATAGCTCGTGGACGTTAGGCGACCTCTATCTAATCGCTTGAAATCCGCTGGAACGATCGAACCATATCGCGAAGGAAAAAAGCGAACGATGAAAATACCTCGTTACTAAGACTCTATCATCTCTTTCGGTAGCTTTCTTTAAGTAGCAAATATACTCTTGGCTTTACAATGTTCCAAGTCCCAGCCTCTTCGCTGGCTACTCCACTCCCAACCCTCCAAGCTGTCTCACCCTTTCACTTTCACCCCGGGAACAACGCAGATCTTGCTGAAAGTAAGGAAGAAGGAGAAAGAAGGATCTACTATGCAAATTCCACGTTTGGTGAAATATCACTCTGTGATTCAAAGGAATCGTTGCACGAGCATTGGCGAAGACTCTTGCCAATTTTCAGTTGCTCTCGCGCTGCGATAAAAGCAGGAGGTGAGGAGGCAACTTTCTTCTGTCTGACTAGTTCGACGCGAAATATAAGGTGACTAGAGGAATCGTTAAAGGAATGCAAACCTAAATGAGTGGATTGGCAATTTTCAAGCTGAAAGGAGACTTCTGAGATAAAACAGATTCCCACGGATTAAACACAGGCGAATAATGGAAATAAACGACGAAAAAGGAGCCCTTGAAAGAAAAGGGAGCTCATAATAAAGGGCTTACAATTATCGATTCCAGGAGGAAGAGAAATGGCAAACGATGGCAGAAAGATTAACAACTTTGGAAACCGCTCATGCACATCGGTAACTAGAAACTCGGATAGACTTTTACGGAATGTGAGAGAACCTGGGAGGCTGACGGAACAATCAACGGCTAATATACTCTAAACACGCAGAAGCTCAATGTAACGGCGCTCGTAACGAAACAAACCAACGACTTTCAGCAAAATCCGACACGGAACCACGCCTCTCCGCGCTCACAGACTCTACTATTCGCGCAGCTTCCTCTTCCGTCGACTTCTCGTAAATATTCCTCTGCCCCCCGACAAGAAACAACTCGCTAAACGACACGCGCTTCCTCGCGACTCCCACGTTCCCATCGTTCTCTTTCCCTGTCGCGCTGTTCCCACTTCCAAGCTGTTACATCGGTAGGACATAAAAAAAAGTACATAAGTGTCGAATCTATAACTTCCTCCTTTCTCAAGTCGGTTAAAAACGGTACGTCAGGTTCGCTCCCGTGATTTCTCTCGTCGCAGCCTTCGCTCGCTATTAACGCTCGTGTCTTTATAAATCTTACGTGTAATACAGATCAGTTACGCGCTGCTACTTCTTTCCTTTTTTCGCAGATCGTTTCTCACCCCTCCCTCGTCACGTTTTTTCCGTTTCTCCTGTATTATAGTTTGTCTCTAGATCCATTCGTACGTCAATTAAGAATACTTTTATCCGCAGGAAAGAAAAGGGCGTACAATCGTCGTAGCCCTTACGACACGATTATAACTATCTAAGTTTCTTCTCTCCCCCGCCTCTCATCGGCAGGGCTCACGCTTCCGACCGAACTCTCCCCGTGTATCCTACATACTTCCCTCGCTGCTCGCTCGGTAATAATAACGGTAATAATAATAATCGTAATAATGATAATAATAAATACAATAATAGTAGTAGTCGTTAACGTGTAATGATAATCGTATAGTAACAATGGTAATAAATCAATAATCGTTCATATTTTGTTTGTATTTTATACAACGATCACACGTAGAAGCGACGAATTAGAGTAGTAGAAATAACTATTCCTTAACTTTAATTTATGTTTATATTTATATTTATAATATAGTATCTGCAATATATTAAATCGTTTTCTTTCTTTCTTCTCCAATTTCCCCTCCCCCTACTCCGCCTCGTCTCTGTGTCGTATCAATATACATACGCGGTGGGTCGCGGTGCGGGCGCGCGCGCGCGCACGTCCGTGGACGCGCGCTTTCGAGCGCGTTTTCGAATCGAGGAGAGCGCGCCTCCGCGATTCCAGTCGACCCGACGTTCGATTCCCCTTAACGATAGCCATCCTTAAGTGAAATTCGCGAGTCGCCAGTCAAATTCAACGGACTTAAGTTTCCTAATCGCGGGGATAGAAAGTTTCTAATAAAGCGCAGAGATTGGATGTGTCTAATTCGAAACGGAGTGAACGAGAAGAGGCTAGTAAATAAAATTCATGGTGGAACGATGTGGAACCCGGTTCCCGACGAGTTCCAGTCCACCTTCGAAGACCACGCGCGCGTTTAGCGTCGAGCGGAACGTGAACGAAAACGCGCGTGCACCCTTTTCGCGCGTCCGCACGCGCGCGCACCCGTGTACATGTTATAACATATATATTTATTTATATGTATATATATATATATATATAACAAGATGGCAAAAATGTTTCTCCGATTTCTCCCGCGTGCAGATGGAACCGCTATCCTCCTCCCTCCGGTCATTTCTCTCTCTCTCTCTCATCCACCGACTCTCCCCGCCTGAATCTTCGTGATTCCCACAGGTATCCATCGATTTGACTCGATTTACTCCCTCGTAAGTCGATATTTAGCAATAGAGGATGTACGAACGTGTAGAAAGATTTATCTCGTGTTTAATGAAGGTTTAAATTCGACAAAAAGGTTCTCGATCGCGGATCAACCCAGGTCCCCCTTCCCGCCGTCCCCCTCCGCCACTCGTCGTCCCACCCGCGATAATATAATATACGTGAGTTGTCGCGCGCGCCGCGACTCCTTCTCGTCCGTCTTCCTCTTCGGCGAACACCGGAAGTGGACCGATCGATCGATATACATACATCTATATATATATAATATATATAACGCCCTGTGCATCAGACAACGCAAAAAAACGGAGGTGCACGACGATGGTCGTTACAATTCGCTCGTTTCTCGCTTCTCTTCGCTTACATCCATCTCCGTCTGGCCCGTCCGTCAGCTTCGGCCAGCCCGGCCGTTTCTGTGGCCGGCCCGTCGTTCCTCCCCAATCCGTCCGTTTCCTTCGTTTCTTTCGGGCGTTATGCGCACTCGGGGACTCGAGATCGACTAGTAAAACGAAATTTAAAGCGTGCCGGCGGTGCGCGCGTCGCGGCGCCGATTTTACGCGCCACGCCAGCCGCGAAATTGCCTTACGACGATGAGGTAACAACGTTTGAAGATCGCTCTTCTCTCCCTCGGACAATCGCGCGCGATTCTCTCTCTCTCTCACTCTCTTTCTCTCACTCTCTCTCTCTCTCTTTTTCTCTCTCTCTCTCTCCCTCTGCTCGTGTGTCTGTATCTGTGTGCTCGTTTAAATACTTCTGGCGACTAAGAATTTCCTTCTTCCTCGGCCTATCTGTTTAAAACGTACTTCATTATTTCTTTTCTTTGGAATATATAAGTGTACGCGTGGGTACGGTGTCTGTAAGTATATCGAGGTGTGTGTATGCGTGTCTGTGTGTGTGTGTGTGTCGTGTTGGAGCGCGCGCACGCTCGCGGATATACATGGAATATGTCTCGGTAGCGTCGTTGCGAGAGTCGAGAACGATAAATTAGAAGAAAAAAGAGTTACATGGAAGATTGTTCTCTGTACAGCGACTATCGTACGAACTAAATATATACGCGGTAGCCGACGTGCCGGCGCCCATCTTCGTCTCTCGGCGCCCGTGGCGACGGTGCCACCTCACCGCCCCGTCCGCCCTCGACCCGTGCAGCCTTCCTTCTTCCCGGGCCTTCCGTTCTTCTGCGCCGGTTCACCGCGTTTCTCCCGCTCCGCGTCCACCGCCGACCTCCTCGTCGATGCCCAGCACCGACCCTAGGGGAACACCTTTCCACTCCATTTCCCTGGACATCCTCCTCGATCCTCCTCTTCCGCGTGCTCCTCAGGGACGTACGATAGCCTGTTCTGCCCTTTGTCGTTGGCTGTCGCTGCTGCGCGCTATTATCGGCGTTACTATTCTCCTCGTCTCTTTTCTCCGTTCCCCTTCTTCTCCCCTGCTGTCGTTATTATTATTAAATCCAGCGACCCCCTTCTCAGAGCTCTGCATTAGGTGATCCACGACATTCTACGCTATCGAATTTTTTAGTCTTCCTTCCTTCTAGTTGCCGTTGCTTCTCCTGCTTTCCTATATTCAACGGTTACTATGCCGTGAGTTTCTGAATTTTCCTAGGCTTTTCGAGACTAATTCCTTTCAGCAACAGCTTCGGATATCTTCGATGTTGATTTGAATCTCGACGAGGGCAGAACAAAGCTTCCCAAGCGACTCAGCTCCTCTTTCCAAGCCAGACACCACGTCTCGCCAATTAAGTACGCCCGAGCAGGTACCGGAGCCAGTTGAAAGATGCCGAAACGATTCCGCAGCCTTCCTCCCGTTCTTGTCACGCTCGGTGCTGAACCAAGCGTGCCCGCGCGTGCACGTGTCGACAGAGGCGTGGACACGTGCACGCGGTTAATTATATATTTATTTATCCATCCACCCGGATGAGCCATAGCCTCGCCTGCTTCTACCCCGTTTGTGTATCGCTGTGTGTGTGTGTGTGTTTGTGTATGTGTAGTTTGCTAGCGTGTTGGTTGCACGGCTCGTTCGTTCCACGCGTCGAGGCGACGAGCCACCACCGACACATCGGCCCATCATCTTCTTCCGCTTCCGCTACTTCCTCTCACCTTTCCCTCGCCGAACAGTTTACTTCTGATTGAAGGCGAACGGCGACGGGCCCGTCACTGAGCTCCGATGGAAATGCACGTTCTGCCATTTGTTGTCCCTCTTGTGCCACACGCGGCTCTCCTCGGTCTGCTGAGTGTGCGCTACCCCTTGTCTGCAACATCACACCGGATTCGTGTGTTTCGTGTACACGGCCGGACAGTACACTCCGCTCTAAAACACTCCGGCGCACCAAACACGCGTGCGCTAGCCGCGAACCACCTGGGATTCTTGGGTAACAATACCATTGGAAAGGCCAGAGGGGCCCAAGAAATGAAAGCTGGCTTTTATTCTGTAAATAAATTTTTATAATCTACTAACGAATCATCTTGAATTTGCATTGAGAATATTTTTATCCCTTCAACTCGGCACCCCCAGGATTAAATCCTGAGTGCGCCACTGAACAGTACAGGCGTGGCAAGCGACAGTGAGGGTCCGCGAACAGAAGACGAAGACCTCACTGTTCCTTGACACACCTGCACGTGTTCTGAGTGCTGACTCGGAGTCATTATTACTGCTGGATATTGCAAGCTGATTTCCAAGAATCCCAGGACGATGGAGAAGGTTACGAACACCTTTGCCTTGCAAGCACAGTCAGTAGAGAAGGGAAGGGAGGAAATAGCGACAGAGCAACAAGGGGAACAACTTTGGACACCATCAAGCACACTCGTCACGTTCCAGTTACACGTCAGACACACCCAAATGCATTTTGTCGTGTCGCGCATCTCGTGGGTACTGTTATTTACACTGCAGATTGCATCCAAGTGTCAAGGAGCGTTACGAAAGCCTCAGGCATCGAGATATTCCACAGACACAGCCCCAGTTATCCGTCACCATTCACAGATCGAAAGCAACACTCTCCAATCGAATCTACGGAACGCTCTGCGGCCGATCCAGGTTGTCCTAAATCAATGCAACTCACTTGTCCATGTACTGCGTCAGCCTGACGTACGCGATGCACGCTGCGTCCTCCCCAAGGAGGTGCACGTGTGGATTCAGGATCGTCGTGTTCACGGCCTTGCAGTTCTTCCCCAGGACTGCTTGGTGGTCGGAAAAGGGAAACACTCTGTTATTCGAGGGCCTGCCAGCTTCGTCGCGCACCGCTGAGCCTCTCAACGGACACGGGAACGAAGAACAGGGGGAGGGAAACGGTAGCGAGAGAACTTTCTGACTCGATCCAGAAACTCGCGAGCGTTCGACGAAACAAACAATTAAAAAGGAAACGTAGAGCCGACAGAAAGAATTGTCGTCCTTCCTCGCGCCGAACGAGCAAACCATTGGCCACGCAAACGAATTTAAACAGGCTTTGTAATCGAGACCAGTTATCAACGCTAACAATCAATTCTTTTTGAGCATGTGATATATCAATCGAAATCTGCTTTCTTTATCTATAAGCTAAAAAAAGTTATGTCGCGTTTGCATGATTGATTCTCAAAAAAATGTAAGTACGAATCAGACTCCGCACAGTGGGAGTGCACTCGGTGCTGCTGGAGAATCGATCTATTGGTTCATTCTTGTTTTAATGGAAGAGATTGCCAGTGGCGCGAGGTTTTGGTCGTTCAGTGCCTTTGAAACCAATAAATCAGGCGAAGGTGCAATAAGAAGCTGGGTCGACATCAACTCGAGCAGTCCGAGAGGACGAAAGGACGCGTTCGATCGGAGATTTCAACGGGGAAAGGTCGCGTAAAATCAACTTCTTTCCACGTGTGAGCGGTTAGAAAACGATTTAGAGAATGCTCTTTAGGTGGAACGAATGGGGGACGGGCTTTTTCAGAGGACAGAGCAGAGCATGCAGCAGCAGGCCACGAGGAAAATGAAAACGGAAAACGGCAGAAAGTAGACACAATAAGGGTGCAGTGGTTGGAGACGCGGTGACGACGGGCGCGGCTACGGCTTAACAGTGATGCAAATGATTCATAATTACCATTATCAAAGTAAAATTTGTGGAAATCCATTCCCTCGACTAAATTACCTAGAGCCTCCGGCTCGAACGCGGTCAGGTGTGGATCACAGATTTTCCTGCAAGCGTAAACGCCGTTAGAACCCTCGGCTTCTTTTTCTAAAACCTCTGCGAGGCATGGTGGGAACGATTAACGGGATGGTATTCAATCGCCGGTAAATATAATTCTGTATTTTCAGAGAGGTAAAGGAAGAAATCGTTGATCGAACTCGAGTTTAAATCTGTTCTACGCTCAGGGTGGAATTCCATTAACGCTTTGAGAGGCGTCGTTCATATTTTCTGTAAAGCATCGAAAGTATTATTTATTAAGCAGAACTTTCTTCACAGTAGCGATCGCTAGGATAAGTCTGATCGACTTGGACAGCTCTCAGAAATAAGCCACTCGAAGTGTTAACAATATTGTTCAAGCTATTGACGCGAGTCAGTCTCTTTGAATTTAATATTTCAAGCGGTGGATGTTTAAGTGTTCGCGTGGCAGCAAAATTTTTCACACTGTCAACTGTTCGCCACTTACGTGTACGCCTCGAAATCGCCGGTGTTGATGCTCTCGATCAGCTGCTCGGTCATCTTGATGATCTCCTGACGGCGTGCTGGAATCGTCAACACATTATCGATCAGTTTGAAGCGCGCGATCGGCACGCCCGATCGTTCGATCAACGATCCAGGCTCATACCGACACATCGTACGGCACAACAGTCACATGCACGAATCTTTATCAACTTCTACGTCCTACGCCAAAGACTCTCTTATACTGATTACCCATTGGAGTCGATCTCAAAAGAAAAACAAAAAGGAAGCAGCGTTACCATCGCGGGACATCCAATAAAATTCTATCAAATAATCCTTTACTCTTCTCAGATGTATGTTCTATGGAAAAAATCTACTCGATTCAATCGGACTCCAATGACACGATCCCCAAATGATCCTCATCTTTCAGTATCTTTTTTTTAAATTATCCATAGAGCACGAAGAAATATACTGAAACAAATAACGACTCGAATCTAGAAACAATTAGCAGCCAGGAATATTGAAATAATTAATGCTTTATAAGCACAGATCATTTGAGGATCGAATTTCGTCGACGACAAACCTCCCCTTCCCTATTCGACGGTCATCGCACCGATTTTCAGAGGAGCATCCACGGATCACCTTTCGAAAGGCTTCAACTTTAGCGATAAGAGAAAATTGGTGCAATCGAAGTCGACCGGAAATGAGGAGGAGTGTCTCGTCGTTGATCGCGTCGTTCGAATCAACGTCAGATTTGGTTGTTCTTTTGTTACGTTGTAAGACTGTTATCCGATACAGTGATTCGATTACCGACGCGTCAGCGACGAGACGGGGAACTCGAGAAGCAGTTCCCCAGCCGCCCCGACGAGGAAAATCAAAATTCATATCGTAAAAAAAAATGACACAGATCTTGCCCCTCTGTGAAACAAATAACAAATTAATCCCTTACATCATCGCCGATTATAAGACAACCTCCATGTATCCAAAAACTTTTAAATCTTCCCGTCGAATTTCTCGCAACCCCCATAAGCCTGTTACCCTCCTCCAAACATTATTCTACCATTAGCCCAATTCCATATACCTACAAACGCAATTCCAACCGAATACGATTAATTTCCCCGGGCGTGCCCGTATCAAAGCGAGCCGGGCTTTCGTGGAAAAATACCTGGTCCGGTGCGCGATATCCCAATTCTTTCAATCTTTCAGAGATCCTTAAAAATAGCAACGAATTCCAATCGTGCCCTCCCTGGACATGTTTCCCCCGGTGAAAAGAAAGCAAATGAAAAAATAATAAAAGAAGATCCGCGGCGAGAGTCTGCTTGCCCGGAGCCGGGCGCGAAACGAAAGATCGGATCGCGGGGGAGGGTCGACCGCTCGATGGATCGTTTCGGTTCGCCGACCGCGACCACCACCAATGTATCAGCGATCGTCAGCTGCAGAGAGCCGTAAACTACCCCTACCGCGCGCCGTAGCGAGACAACAAAATTTACATTACGCCGGGCCCGGCGTGCATCGAACGGAAACGAGAGCGCCGGTTTCCGTTCGACGGGTATTCGTCACGATTCACGTGAGCACAGTGTTTCGTTACCTGAGCACTGGGAGTTGGTCGATAGCTGGCTGCAGGTCTTGATAGGACACACGATTCTTATTTCTACAAGCAATATTTATATATATATATACATACACATATATATATAGACACCCTCTTTGTTTCTATCTTTTCTTTCTCTTTTCTTTTTTGTCGCGTTACGCACGGTAGTTTCGAATAGATCAGCGAAGTTTCTTATAGCGAAGGCGGGAGGATGGATTCTTGCGATGGCCGAAGCGATTTTCAGTCGGGCGGAAGATTAAGTTCCGCGGAGGAGTACTTTTCTTTTTTCTTCTGATATCGAAGATGCTCGCGAAAGAAGAGATCTCCTTTCTTTTTTTTTTTTCGTTCTTTTGATATCTCGGTCCGCGGTTTTCTTTCGACCAGTCGAGTGGAGGAAGTCGGAAGAAAATTCGGCCGTTCGAGCGGAAACGTCGCGGAGCTTAATCCCCAGCGAGCGGCGTAAGAGGATTAACCGTCTCCTCCGGTTCCGTCTCGTCCTTATTACGCTTTTCTCCCTTCTTCTTGTCCCCGCCGGTGGCTTCTGTAATTGTCTTTAACGATCCCGAAGATCTCGCCAGGGATCCTCGAAAGGGAAACGACGTGCGCGTCGATTTTACGCTCTGTGTGGAAATCGAATCGCAATTTCAGTCTGGGTGGTGGATGTTAGAGAGCGTGGGAGTGGCGGTCTTTTCGGTGGCTACTCTGACGGCGTATCGAGATTCCCATGGCGAGGTCGTTCTTGTTTCCCTTTCGATTCCACTCGGAGGCGTTCGATTCTTGAGCAAGCGCGAGATTAGCTTGGCCGTGGAAGTTACGCTGGTTGCTAGTAGTCGAAACGACCATTTTGCGTACGTTCACTGTAAGCGATGCACACGTTACGACGTACAGAATGTTCCGCCGCTGTGATTACGGTAGGCTTTTTTCTGAATATTTCACGATATCGTCCGGGGGTCTTCGAGACGCCAAAAATTGGTACACGCTTCTAAAATACCCTCCGTGCAAATGATTTTGAGGGGAGTATACTTGCGAGCTGGAGAAAGATGCAGCAAGTGGAGTGAGTGGTATTGGATCGTTTATGGCTA
Source organism: Andrena hattorfiana (assembly GCA_944738655.2). Lineage (NCBI taxonomy): Eukaryota > Metazoa > Arthropoda > Insecta > Hymenoptera > Andrenidae > Andrena > Andrena hattorfiana. The sequence goes on from OX122894.2 coordinate 4,022,301, forward strand.
GACGCTTCCTTTTCGCGATAGAACAGCGGTTACAGTTCTTCGGAACTTCCAATATACGTTTCCTTACGAAATTTCTTCTTTGTGAAAGCTTCAATTTTCGAAGTGGCGCCCGTGCCATGGTGTTTGAGGAAATTCGGAGACTTTTATTCCGATTATATGCTGCGTCTGACTGATAAAGTCTTATATCACTCAGGAGCTTTTTAGTTCTTCCTTTTATTTCGAATTAATAGAAATTTTGAGTTCACCTTTCAAAAAATACATTATTTTATATCATCTGGTTCTTGGAGTTTTTTCACAGAAGCCAGTATAAAAAGAAGTGACATTGATATCGCGAATGTATTCGCTAAAAGTTAACCGTAATCCACTCGGTGAAACATTCTGTATTAATAATTCCCTCGGTTCGTTACAGGGAGCTCGAGAATAAATGAAAGACAACAAATGACACTACAAACGAGACAGATAGCTTTACTGCATCATCTCAACGAGGAAAATAATGTTTTCTCAATGGCCAACCAGTCGCGAGAAGCGTACAACGAACATTACGAATACTGGAAGCCTTACGCTGTTATAATTCGTGGCTGCGCGCAAGATTTGCCCGTGGTCTTTGTAAATGCCAAATGGAATGCACCAGGTTGTTACTAGACGACTCTCTATCAGCGAACTAGCGCAATTTAATATCGTGTTAACTACGAAGCCTGTCCGGCGATTCCTCCTTTCTGCGTTTCGCACAACACACGATGTCTTGGGTTACCAGAAGTGTTTTCCTTTTTTATTTAATTACGTTGACAACTGTTCTTGCGCCTACACATCGATTACAAACGCGGACTTGTAGCGTTCTGCGTGGACGAGAGAGCCTAATCAATATACCTACGCGCCGCTCCACTGACCGAATAAAATACCATTTCTGGGTCATTAGTTAATTACACGCCTCGCAGCCGATAGCTTGGGAATCGCGGAACATTTGTCCGTTAATTACCAATAAATTCAAACCGAATTTCAGAGGGAATCAATTGATACCTCATTGCGTTTCCGCTTGCTAATACTAGCTGGTCTTCCGAAGCAAACAATCCAATTCTATTATTCCTTGAAGAATTCAGCTTTGATCGAAGAATTCGATACCACAGAATATTCCAATAACAAACTCGACGCCAAGCTTTTTTAAAAGAATATCATCTTCGCCTCTGCATCTGATACCGAGGACATCATATCAAATTCGAAGCTCTATCCGGCGGAAATAGTATACTGCACCTTCCCAGTTCGATATTAAGAATAATTGAAAAGCCGGTGAGAATAGATTGAAACTTCAGCTGTCTTCTAAAAGAATTTCTATTCCACTCTCGAATTTAGTATCAACGATTCGGTAGTAAAGTAATTAAACCAGACAATGCCTGCCCAGGGAAATGATATTTTACCGGCGTCTGCTTGCGTTTGCACTAAACTCTGCATTACACAATGCTGGACAAACAATGAAGGGACACACACGTGGGCGATTCGCCGAGCGTTTTCAAATCCTTAAATCCTCTTGCTTGTACGTCGGCGATATTGTGCGTGTCGCCACGCGCGCGAGCGTGCCGCCGCGTATCTCCCAACAACGACAACAGCAACGACGAACAACGGTAAGAAACAGAGAAAATAGAGAAGGTTCGTGCGAGAAGCGAAAGTCCGGAGACCGTTAATTACAAATGGAAATGCCGGTTTGCACGTCTAAAGTACCGCAGGGTCCATCGATGCCGCGGCATCCCTGCAACGTTGTCCTGCTGGCCCCCTTGTCTGACCAAGATCGATACTTACTACTTACGGCAGGCCGTCCGCCCGAAACAAAACCGTGACTACTTGGCGACTCGGCGCACGACACGACGGGCCACGTTGAAACGTATAGAAGAAAACGAATCGCCCCAGAATCTATAATATATAATAATCCTTCGAGCGGCGAATTATATCGCTCGACTATTCGCGACGGTTTCATCTGGGAACGTCTACTTCTACAACCGCCTGCAACATCGAGGAGCCACCCCATCCACGTTTCAACGATCCCGTCGTATCCTGAGGCCAATCTCGCAGCATCTACCAATAAAAATACTAGACAACCACTCCGTCAGCTCGAGTACCAGGTACTCGACGAAAATAAACTCAGGTATACCAAAATATACGATCAGCAGTCCCCCTCGGACGAGAAGGGGCGCGCGCGGAGAGCTTCGTGACATTTGATTTCTTCCGTCGTTCTTGAAGGCAAGGATAATCATCCTGGAAGCTGATTTTCTAGCGTAACATTCGAGGACGAAATGTCACGAGGCTCGAGTCTCACGACAAGCAACAGTTTCTAAGCTTCGAGCAGGCGCCCTCGTCCTTCGTGCCCCTTTTCCCAGCCACCTTACCGCCGCTGGCGCTCTTCTTACCGTCTTCGGGGTCGCAGCCATTGGCTGGACCAAGCTGCACGTATCCACCGCCGCCAGCTCGCCGTGCCTCCAGTTCTGCTATTCGGTTCGTATAGGCGCATGCAATCGAAACAGACGCGGCATGCCAGCGACACGTGCGACCGGAACATGCAGAAAGACACAGAGGACTCGGTCATCGAATTTCGTGGGCGACAGAAACCCCCGCCAGGGTGTTTCTCCCGGTTAGGGGAGGGAGAAGCTGGAGATTGTCACGAGACAGTGGCTTTGCCTTGGAATATGGGAAATCGAATAACAAAGAAATTGTAAGGAAATCGGGGATGGTAGATTTAGTGAATGGGAATCGCTGAGAATTCTGTAATTTGGGATGGTTGTTGAATGGAATAGCAAGAACAGTTTCGAGGAAGGCGAAGACCAAAAGTTAATGCATCGTGATTGTACTTGGAGAATATTTTAAGCTGCAGTGTTGCGGATATATTTTTGTGGGAATCTTGAAATTGGTGGCCTGTGAAGTAACTTTGTAATTTGGGATTCTTATACGACAGCTGTTTCGTGAAATTCGAGACCATTACTTAGTCGTTTGCTGAATTCAAAGGTAATAGTCAGTGCATTAAGGTGAAGTGAGGAGTTTTACTTCGGAAGCTTTTAGTGGTAACTTGGGGTCTTTTGTGAGTCCTATTGGATCGCGGGAGTATTCGTTTTCATAGAAAAAATGAATTCAAATTACGGAAGAGCTCGTCCATTTCGCGGAGGAACGTGCTCCCGGAGTCCCGCCAGTTAGTACGATGTAAAAGTGTCTTCCATTTGCGAAATGGGTGGTTGATTTATGGGCCGCGTCGCGATAAATGCACTTTTCGCTATTATGGGAATCAATCAAACCGCACAATGCGGGCGAAAACACGTTTCCCCGCAATGAAATGGATTATCGAGGATCGCTCCAAACGGATGCAATCCGCCCTACACGGTTCTAGGATCAATTTGCTGGAAAAGGTTCCACATCGATCAAACGTCGATACTTTTCTATTACCAATCACCCCGAATCTTTTATTACACAAAATTTCTGCTATAAAACGTCCACACTTTAAATTGAGGACCTTGCAGCGAGGGAAGTGCAGCTCCATTTTCGACAGTTTTTGACGTGTAGTATATGTAAAAAAATATCTACATCGTTTGGTGCACGCTTGATGCAAATCCAATAACAAACGAGCGATTTATTGTAAAGAAATAAAAACGGAAATATTAATATTAATATTAATATTTTTATTATAGAATATTTTTCGCCAAAAATAGAAATAAAAGCTTATCAACTCAATAACTACTACTTATTCTGTGAAAATATATATTTTTCAATTAGTGATCCCTTTTTGATACTAAGTCAAAGAAATAATTTCACAAGTATTTTTTTTATAATTTACTCCAAGTTGGTAAGGATGGAGCTGCACCCATCTTGCTGCAAGATAACGATTCCTTACTTCCTCAACACTCTCCCAATTCTACACCCTCCCACCCTTTACCCTTCCCACATACAAACTCACTACCATAACCGTACCAAACTTTTAATTCCCCAGGTTTCACTAAATCCCTCCCAACAATAAAACTTCCCCACTTGTCCCGCTTAAACGATCCTTTCTCAACCCCTGCGCCACTCAAAATATTTTTTAACAGTCCACATTTCCCAGCCCACAGTCCCAGGCAGAATATATCCTTTGAATCCCAAACTGGCTACATCCCCGTCCACTTCCTCAGCGGCACAAAGTGCCGCGACGTTCCTGTACCCAACGACGCATTGAACGCTTCGAATCGACGCCTCCGCAAACGAGGTGCAATAAGAACAGGCGGAATAAAGGGGATCGGAGGGGAGGCCGCGTGAAAGCCGGTAAAGAAGAAAGAATATTCGTGGCACGAGCAAGGTAACGAGGTGTCTGCGTGTCCCGACGAGGGGAAAGGGCTTGCGGGCGCGGAGAAAGAGCATAGGGGTTGTGTTAAAGGTGTTTTGAACGATACAGACCGTTGCTCGAGGAGTCGTGGCGTCGCGACGATGCCGTGGCCGACGCCGCGTGGTTGTTCCCGATGAACATGGCCGCCGGTGAGGACGGTGAGGCGCCGGTCTGGCTGTTCTGGCTGTTGCTGCTGCTACCACTGCTGCTACCGCTTCCTGCGCTGCCAGCTAGTCATGCAACCAACCAACCAAAGACGAGCTACAGTCAGCCACCGACAACAGCCTCCCCCCCCGGTCTCTTCTGGGCCCCTTTCGTGCCGTCATGGCTCTGCCGTTGCACCCTCGGGTACTCGTCGCCACAAGGCGACACTGTCTCGAACGATTCCCGAAGCCCAAACAGGCCCACTTAAAAAGAAACACCCTTTTCCTCGCCCTCTGAGCAACGACGAGGTGCGCGAGGGTGCAACGAATGGTCCTCGCGATAGAATCGACAACTCAAGGTAAAAGAAAGGACGAAGAGAACAGAAACATCATCGAAAGCAAATTGGCAGAATGCAGAGGCGTCGCGAGGGCGCTCGTTCGAAAAGGGCCACGAACGAGCCTCGCCAACACCGAGTGTAGACTGATATCAGAGTCCATTGTGATCTAGATCAGACAGTACTAAGCGTGTGACGGGGCCCCAACGAAACGAGGACTTCACCCCGGCTGCTCTCGTCGAGGCCCCGCGGATGAGGCGATGATCGAGAAACGGTGAACGGCAACTGTGGGCGTGTGTGCTGAGTGAGATGGAGGTGAGATACTGGGGGGTCGGGGGCAAGCATAGTAAAAGAAAAAAAGAGACGTGTCAAGGTCTAAGTTCGCGAAGCGTGATCGTGTGTTCAGCTTCGACGCGGTACAGAGGAAACTTTAGGAGAGAGAGAGATAGAGAAAAAAAGATCCATGCTTCGACTCTGAAAAAAAAGGGGGACTCACCGATCTCTGACGAGGGTATTCGGTCTTCAGTCTTGTTTCTAACGGTGGAAACGTGTGAACAGTGGCGACTCAGAAGTTGAAACATTAATCAACCCAATTGTTCTGGATGTCGTTAAATCCCTTCATCGGGATACTCGTGGCGCCGAAAGGATCGACTTTCGGAAGCTCAATGACGAATTTCAAAGACGGTTTAATATCTAGACCTACTGGCCGTCGACAAATCTCTCGCGTCCCATTATAACTCGATCCTTTCAGCGTTTCCGTGGGTCAGGGGCCTCGAGCTTACGCTCGGAGGACGTTCTTCTGAAGTGGCCGCGTGGGACTTGCGTTTCAACCGAGAAAACCTTACCGATTGGTGGCTGACATTTCAGGGTCCATGGCTCGTGCCTGCCTCTTTCGCGCCGCTCTACGCGAGCACGTTAAAGCGCATTTCCGACACACAGCCGCAAAGGGAGCCTGCAATTTCGCCCTGTTGTGGGGGCCGATCGTAAACTTTTACTGCGCGACACGAGCGATAAAAAGCGAAGGGGTTTTAGGATCGTAATATCGCGGGCAACGACGGCAACCTCCAATTATTCCCGTTTCCCTCGCGTCCCTCCTTCTCGCCCCGGAGAGCGTAAAAAAAAAAAAGAAGGAAGAAGAAAGGAAACGGGCGAGAAGAGGACGCGAACGGCGTCCATCTTCGCGATGGCAGCCATTCCGCGCCGTTTTCACGCGATCCACGATCCTATCGCTTCGTCGTCCCGCTGCAAGTGCGATCATTCCGCTGAGCCCCGTATCGACTGTAAACTTTACGAGCAGCTTGCTCGTCAGCTTTGCGCACGACGAATTTCGTTCCTTCGTTCATTCGTGCTTCTTTCCGCTACCCTCGGGGTTGAAAATTGGACAGGACAGGCTTCGTAGGTCGCGATGAATGACTCGTGGAGATATAATGGATATCGATTCAACGCTTTCTCTCCACTTATGAGATGCCCGTCTCTATGGTAGAATGCCTTTTAAATGTATTGCGAGATGGTGAAGGGTTAGATCTGGCTCTGCTTCGTTCTAACACATTCCGTGTTCAAAGTAGCGAGGACGACTAGGACTTCTCTTCAGGGGTCTTTGACTCCTCACACTTTGAACCACTTTTCAACAGTGAATTCGGCGATGCTGATATATTCAGTAAGGAAAATCGTGGTAGAATCAAAGGGAACAAGCTTCCCCCCTAATGCATTTTACTGATAACACTTCTGAATCGAATAGCATTCAGCGGCTCAGACACAATTTCCCAATATCTACGCTAGAATGTAAAACCCAGAGAGACCTCTAATTTCTCTTAAACATTAAACATCACCCATGCATCCTTGAAGTCGTGCAATTCAAGAATCAGTGGGCACCACCGGTCGCGATCGAGACTCGGAAGGTGCTCGACGCTGGCGTAGGCGGAAGTGACAAAAACCTCGCCAAGATTTCCACGCTGCGAGGTGGAAGAACGGTGGAAAACAAGGGGTTCTTATTTTTAGTCGTAACTTGGCGGATACTCAACAGACATAAATCAAATAGAAAAAGAAAGTTGTAGAAACGCTTGTCAGGCTTTAAATAATCGGGAGCAGCTTTCTACCGTTCTTCCCCTCAGTTCACTCTGACCAGCCGGACTTTACCTTGCGCTCCCTGTAGGAGTACCGCGGCTAATCCAAGGGGGCTCCCCTGAACCTGGTTCTGGGGTTGCTTGTTCGCTTGGCTGGCCGCCCCGACCACCCTGGAGAACGCGGTCACAGCGGCAGGGCTGTTCGGAGGTGTGCCCTGGGAGGCGGGGCCTTCGTCGAAGATTTCGAACACACCGATTAGAAGTGTCAGCGATAAAGGGGGCATCGACACAGGGGGGTCGAGAACGCAACAGAGTCCACGGAACACCTCACTCGATTAATCAACTAGACCTAGTCGTGATTGGGCCTATCAGGGTTAATTCTGTGTTAGAAGACGATTAATCATTGACACCTCCCATGGAGGATTTACAGCAGACAGGATCTGAGGCAAGGAGGCTCCAAATGGATGAAAAATCTACTGGAACCAGAGAGTACACCTAAGTAGTTGTAGATAGCTCCGATCATGCTGTGTTAGAAGACACTGAATCACCGACACCAGGGGATTAGTGAGGTTCCATCGACGTTTAATTCACTGACTTAAAGTGATGGGAAGAAGAAAGTTTAGGTAACACTTCGCCGAATAGCCACGCCAATTTGGGTACCTAGTTAATCTGTGTTAAACATCGTCGTCCAAGTGACAGTCCCTTTATCGACCACGAAGAAACCACAGAGCTCAAGCAGAGTACTCGGAGGATGCACGTAGACCGTGTCATAGTTCGATCCACAGAGGCAGGATTTGTTAGTACGACCAAGGACACTCCGGAGTAGACGTGTTAAGTCAAGCTTCTTCAGCAATATACCGGTGGAATGGAATATAAGACTTCTAAAGAACCCCACGTGTCGATCACCATGCACTTCGATCCACATCGGCTAATCACAATGCCAATTAGAGACATCAAACTTGCTCGAATACTTCTTTCACGACACTGCCACTTAGAAATGCTTCTAAATATTTCACCGTTTTATTTCACGCGAAATCCAACGACTTCGTGTTTCTCGGAAGGATTGACTTAACACATTCTCTTACGGAGAAGGCGCGCGCGCACACGCATACACGCAAGGCTTTAGAGGAGTGAAACGGAGGCTAGCGGCGAGATACGTTTGCACGAGGCGAATTCCGTCGCCTTTCTCTTCAGCCTCATCTGAAGGGTGTCTGGATCGGTTGGGGGCGCGACGGGCGTGAACGACGCGATTGGAAGACGAGCCGCGGGCACGAGGACCAGCCGGAAAAACGCGGTGCTAGCCGCGCGAGCGACCTTTCCTAAGTAGAACGAGAATAGTTACGCACAGTCGCGAGAGACTTTTCGCCTGCACCGCCGACATAGACACGGTTTCGCTCCTGAAATAGATCGAAACGCCTGGCTGCGATCGTGACCCGACGCGCTTACGCGCTCCTACGTCCGATCCCGACGCTGGTCGGAAGTTCGTTCTCGCGTGGGACGACGCCGTTAATCATCCAGCAGCGTCCAACAGACGCAGAAACGAACACCCGTCAGAGTCCGTCGCGGAACGTAAATCACCATTGTCCAACGACTCGGGATGTTGAAGAATATTGGCTGCAGGGTATCGTTCACGATAACGTCCCGGTATATCACGGAGAATGAATCTCTGTACAAGTCTGAGGAGTAATCGAGGAGCAGAGATAGTAAACGCGGAACGTAGAAGCGACTCCTTTTTGGGTTTCACTGAAATCTTAACGCCTCGGTGTGGCTCCGCTTCGATATTTTGTGGAAAGCATCCGAAAGTATTGAAGGGGCATTTCTCAAACACTCGCGCGACTCGAAGTGTTGAATTGAAATGTAAGTTAGAGTGGACGTCTGAGCTTGAATTTTAAAAAATCAGTGACCTTGATATCGTCCAAATAGAATAACCCTGTGAAAATCTTTTCTAACGACACATCGATCCTTTAAAGATCCACGATTTCTTGAATGCTAAAGGATCCTAAGCCCACGCTCTCTGATTCATCAGCCCGTTTTATAACCGTTTGAACGAGGTTTCACTATTTCCACTCCTCGATCACTCCACTTCGCGAGCCAACAAATGCGAATTCTTTAGTTGCAATCTCCAGCACGCAAACGTCGACACAGCTCACCGTAATTATCAGTCTGCTTGGAGGAGCCTGGCAAGCCAGCGGTGGCCGACATTTCAAACGGTTCGACTTCTCCCACCGAGTCGCATTTATCGCACTATCGATAGCCGCCGCGGCCTTTTTCTCCCGAGCTTTCCAACGGCGAGGACGGGCGAAGCTCCCAGCTTGAGAAGCCGCAGCGGGACAGCCGACGAGGAAGCGGGTGTCCGTCGGCACGGCGCTTCCGTTCGCCAAGGAAGAAGCTCGAGGACCGACCTGGCTCTATCGCGACAGGCCGGCTTCGGGGATGGCCGAACGAATGAACGAACGTACGCGGACCGCTGCCAATCTATTTTCAAAGCGGTGCCAAGCGGCCAGGTATTTCCGTTGACAGCTCGCCACATCGCGCTCCTTCTAATCCTCGCGCACATTCGGCGTGCATCCGCTCGAGTCCGCCTGCGGATCCGCCACCTGAACGCTCCACTTTCCATGCTGGCTAGCTATAGCCTGGTCCAAGGAAGAATCGACTCGGAGAAGCTAGGCAAACCCTCCACTATATATTTTAACACTACTGTTTTGAGTCTATGCGAATGTTTTACGAAAGAGTATTAAGGCTACCCGAGACTAAGTAGCTTCCACGGATTTAATTGAACAAACAAAAATGCTCGCGAGTTACTCGAACCCGTCACTACTCTCTCCGAATCTGAGAGTTTAAGTGGTGCGCGAAGGAAAATAGTGGAGAGGGAGAGTTCCCCTTGACTGGTTAATAGATAAGTCGATTCTTTATTCGACCCTACTGCGATGAGATCTATCGATCGTGAAAATAAACGTGTCGAAGGGACTGATCGATGATGGAAGATCGTCGGGGGAATGAGTCTAAACGAATGGTTCACAGGTGGAAAGATGGTCTATCCAAACATCGACTCGGGATTTATAATGAATTCTCTCGTTTTCCATGGAGCTACTCTACCAATCGACGAATTCTTCCTCCCCAAGTTTCAAGGAACTCAACGATCGATGGCTTCGATGGTCCCAGGGACTACTGTGCTACGTGGCAAACAATCTTGTCTATGGAAAATAGGCTACCACGAATCTACGTCTAGGCCGGGAGCATACCCAAACCGAGCAGCGGAACTGCGATGCATGAAACGGTTCTACCCATTCAGCGTGACGAACAAAGTCTCCAAAACGGCTAGGTAATGATGCTGAGTTACTTATCGTACATCGCTGCCAAGCTGCCAAGGTATTTCCGTTGAAGCCTCGTCCCTGGCGATGACTAATCGCGACGAATGACTCGAGAATAATTCGTGTCGCGTTACGGATTGATCATTAAAACAGCCAGCTGCTGATAGGCAACTTTTAATATGCATATACATATTGCTCCTTATTCCTAAGGGGCATAACGCTGCAACAACACGGAGCACGGTTCCTAATATAAGTTCTAAGGCTAGTTAACATCAGTACAGAGTAACCGTACTCGTTGCCACTTAAGTGTCTCGGCTCCTCTACTTCTCTACACTCTTCGGGCCCCTTAAGCCCAAGACCGCTGGCTTTCAGAGGTCTACGAGCCACGAAGTCGCTAATTCCACTGCTCTATTTCAATAACAAAGTGAACGTTCATGTCTCCTCCTTCGTTTCAACGTCGACTGGCCCGGTTCTAGATCGAGCTAGCTAGAGGGTGAACAAACGAGAGCTACGACGCTGGTCGCGTCAAGTCTAAGGCCAACCTAGAACCTCTACGTCGGTTTCTTTCACTCTAAAAATCGAACGCGTACGTCGAACGTGTGCCAGTCCACTTGCAGCAAAAATACGGCACACGTACACACCAGGGTGTGCAATGCAGGGGTGTTCGAGGCTCGGGGGAACCGGCTCGGGGGAACCGGCTCGGGGGGGTGGGTTCAGCACGCGTGCGCGGTTATAGAGGAAACTTCGTGTGAACGTGTGTTCAAAGAGGATATTCGTAAAAAATTATGAAATAAAGAAACTGGGATTTCAAATATGAAATTAGGAATAAATATCAGTTAACAACTGTGGTATTATAGTAGTGTGATATTAGTAGTATTAAGTACTACTTAATATTATTAATACAGTAGTAATTAATATTATTGTTAGTAAAAAAATTTAGAAGATTTCTGAAATAAATTTCAAAATATTTTGACATCATCCAAGGGAAGATTTTTTCAGCCACGTTCACACGAGATTCTTCTTACCCAAGTTGCATGAACCACCCCCGTGAACTAGTGCCACTCTCCTGAACCACCCCCTGCATGTATTTTTCTTGTCGTGCAGAACCTAGGGGCGGGGGTTCGAGCCCGCGGTGGGGATGCAAGGGGGTGGCTACGATTGATTAATTGCAGACACCGATCGGAGAAAGCGAACGCGCGCAAACGGTCCTCGTTAGTTGGTGGGACGAGAGGAGGCTGGAGAGACGGTAAATCCGTAGTACGAATTAGCGGAAGCTGGAACAGACAGGGTGCAAAAGCTCGGCTCGAAGCTCGTCACTGAGCCCCTCGTGGGATTGGCTTCTCCTGTCCGCGCCACCCGCACCCGGTCCCCTCTCGCCGAGCAGCCCAGAAAGCTCGAAAGAACATGTTCGTTTCAAAGGGCCATTAACCCGTTTCTCCGCGAAATTAGAGTTTACGCTGCGATTAGAGACTGTTAGAAACTTTAGAGGGAATTTTGAAATCACTGAACGTAGCCTATTTCGAGCATCTCTAATTTGTGTACTCGAGCTGCTGTCGTGGCGAGAAAGGGCCCAGAAGGGTTGGAATTCATGACACTATGTAGACAAACGATGCGGTGATCTGATCTAGTATAGAAAATTCCCAATTCATTTTTCAAGGTAACAATATTATCAAAAAGAACTAGTTGTGAATTTTCCCCTTTATCAACTCTAAATTCCTAAAAGTAGATTCTTCCGTAGATACTGCAATGAATCAGAATATGCAAGTTCATCCGTGAAGCTTAAGTTTCTTTCATGAACACTGTAAGACACGACTGTGAAGATTATTGGTAAAATTCCAGAAGAAGTCACCTTGCCCCGTGCAAAACAATGATTGCAATCTCATTTGCCTCTCATTAATTTAGAACAAATTTTGCCAATATTATCCTCGCTGTGGTGTCGAAGTATAGAACGAGCATCAAAGGCACAGGAAGTCAACGAACCATTTACTGTTACAAGATGTTCCAGCCGCGAATTGTCTCCAGCTCGCGAACAGGAGAAGCCAGGCTGATTGCGGGAGGTTCACGCGTGAACACACACGTGGACACGGTGTTTGGTATATATAAATATATACAGAGGTACATATGTATATATAAAACAAGACGAAACGTCGAAACGTGCGGTACGTTTCTCGATTTCGGTTTCGATGTGCATGGTTTACCTTCGGGTTCTTTGGCAATGACCGTGCTGCTCCGGTCGACGCCGCCCTTCTTATCCTCTGTACAACATACACACATACATCACGTATATACGGATAATGCGACAGTTTTCTGGTTCGTTACAATAAATATAATTTTAATTACGGGACTTAGAGATCAGCCACGCTCTCGATCTCGAGCTAAGCATCTTTACGTCTAGCAACGTCGTGCGGGTGCCGACCAAAAAGCAACGGCAGCTCTGCCTTCTTCTCGTGGATCGTGGATCGATTCCACAGGAAATTCACTAGACTTCATACGTTTAATTCACTATTCAGTACGGGAGAGGGAGCCGTTGCTCTTTGGATGGCCCCTTGAAAGATGCAACACGACGTTTCGATCGCAGCGCTCCGCGTGAAGAAACTGAACTTCGTGGCAGAAGCGTGATACAAGATATTAGATTTTAGAGTGTATTAGTATATATAAAATGAAAACGAGTGCTTGATTGTTCTTGAAAATTGTTCCCCAAGGGAGAATGGATGTTAACGCAGTCGAATTAAATGCAAAATATCGATGAAGCTGGCATTCAAAGCACACTGATATGTACAGTTCAACATCAAGGCGAATTTTCCGGCCGATTTTCCCCTAATCTTCCCCCAAGGGTTCGGAGAGACGCCACGAAGTGTCAGTTACTTCACAAAGGCAACGACACTAGCTGCGTTAATATTAAATGAGATTTACACGCTGTAAGTTAATCTATAACGTAAGTGAACGGGAGATAGAGAATTATCAGCGAGCTTTATACGTTCTTAATCTCTCGCTGTATGGGTCCAAAGTATCGTATATCGAATCTAGGTACTCTTTAAAGGACGGAGCAAAAAGAAGAGGGTTTGATTAAAGGAGAAGAAGAAAGGGAGAAGTCAATCAATGATCTGAAGCATGAGTCACGAAAGTAAGTAGCCCTTCAACTTCGTATATCCAACAATTGGTGGTGATGGAAGAGAAACTAGTACTGTATTGAAGTGTTAATAACTACTACACTTTTAACTCTGAATTTCGCTGCTCCCGTGCGGGGAACGCACATGGGCGTTCATGGAACACGCGTGACGTATAGTGGCACCCAGTGTCCCGCACGTGGTATAGTGTTCAAATATCGACCGGCCCGATTGCTGAAGTTTCTTAATTCTTAGTGAAAGACCTTTTAATTAGTGGTTCTCAACTTGTAATTGAAGTTAATAATTCAAGAATTCTGAAAATTACGCTCAATTTACAAGAGACTCTGCATAAAACCACGAAACTAGTTCACTCCTATCCACTCCCCACATTCCCACCATGCCCCAACGCATGCGCGTTGGTCATCTCACTGTTGCTTAATACACCAGCGACACCTGTCATTCGGGATCAGAAGCTGAAGGAAGCGAAGCACTTTCCTGACCCACTGTCGATCGAATATAGGCACAGGGGGTGCACGGGTGGCGGTGGGACAGGTTGGCTAGTGCCCGAGGGGGGTGCAGTTCGCGGTGAACGTGCAAAACGTCGAGGGCGACGAGGGGAATCGATCGTCTCTGGAGGAAGGAAAGGGGGACGACGCGCGTGCAGGCCGAGCGCGATTTAATCGCGCCACGGCGGAGAGAGGGTTGGCCAGTCACAGAGGCACGTCCCGAGAAATGGAATTCTTCCAGGGATCGTGCTCGAAGGAGCAAGGAGCGCGACGATTGTTTCACTTTGCCGGGTGGTTCGATCGCTTTCCTTTCCAAGTGCCTCGGAAAAAGTGCAAGAGAAACGAAAAAGCGAGCGATTCGCTTAGAATGGGGTTTGAAGAGAGACAGGGGGGAGAAGAGAAGCTGGCATGGTCGCTCTCAAAGACAAACGAGAATATTGGAAAACGTGTCCGAGATCTCAGCCAGGATATTTGTTCGGCGAGAAATCGTCATCGAGCTCCTTGAAGTTCCAAAGACAAACTGGGGGTCGAGAGGGGGGGTGGTCTAGTCGGGGTGACATCCTTTTTTCCGCCCGTTTCTCGGATATAGAGGGCGTCGCGCGCGTTTAAAGAGGTCCACGCGACTGTCAATCAGGCCCAGGTCAGGAAGGGACACTCTTTAGACGGAGCTTCGCGTCTGTCCTCGCCTGGGAACGATCGGGGTCGCTTATATTTCGTGTCCCCTAAATTCGATCGGTTCGAACGCTCGACTCAGCATCCGAGAAAGCTCTGGGTGTCGATGCACGGTCGTGCGCAAGCGGACATGATGCGTCGAGCAGGACTCTACGCAGGCATAGGGCTCGCCTCAAGCTGGGAACGGCGACAAGCTTGGGAAAGCTACGTGATCGCGCGGGAAATTGTCCTTTAACGTCCACAATGCTTTATTTTAATATAGACTACGAAATTGTGACATCAATTACTTCAGTCACATTAATGTGGGCTCATTAAAATAAAGCATTATCGCTCGACTCAATTGTCTGTAAGTATTCGAGGTGGGCAGTTAACTAATTTCAATCTTGCCCGAAGAAATTCGAGTTTACCGTAGGACAATTTTCCACGTTGCGGTGGGGGCCATGCAAAGCTGTGCGAGAACGCCCAAGCGGAAGCTAAGGAGTCCATGGGTTTGAGGGGGTGAGTGCAGACGCGAAAAGAAAAGGCGAGTCAGGCGGAATGGTGGTGTTCATAAATCCATAACATCGGAGTAAATCGTGTGTTCTCGTGATTGTGGCGGTGAGAGAATCGCGTGTGTACAGGCCCGAGAGGCTGCAAGGTTAGAGGGGGTGTGTTGGTTTCGCGTGACGTGGCGCAGTCGATGCAGAAAGAGAAACAGAAAAAATAGAGGAGCGTGAAGAGTGAGAGAGAAATGTCGTGGCGGATGAACATATCCAAGGCACGAGCAGTGTGGCGAGAGGACAACGGTGTCGTGCCATCCCAAAAAAGTTCGGTGCACAGTGAGGAACCGTGTCTAGCAAAAACGGGGGAGTGTACCACCGAGTATGACGCAACCGCAGGGAAAAGAGCAAAGAAAGTAGAGTGGGTGAACGAAACGAAACGGTGTGTCTTTCCTCCGCTTGTCTCGACTTACGTTTGGTCGTGATGTGTGCGAGAGATTGCTGCCGCCTACGGTGGCCATTCTCTACGACGATCTTTGCCGACGTCCACTTCTAAAGTGGCGCTACGCTTCTAACGCGGCTAAAGCTGAGTCTAAACGTTTCTAGCTGGCTAAATGGCTATCTGCTCTCTAGCTCGTGGCGAACGTGGAGATGAGAACGAGCCTGCGAGAAGCGCGAGAGGTAAAACAAGGTCGAAACTATGCTCCGAGGAATTCGCGAGCTCGATGTCGAAAGAAAACTGCTCGTTTCTGATCTATGTACGCGCGGTTGCCTATATCTGTGCGGGGAACGCACATCGGCGTTCGGGAAACACGGGTGAAACCTAGTGGCACCCAGTGTTCCGCACGTGGTATACTATCCAAATATCGAATGGCCCGATTGCTGAGGTTCTTTAATTCTTACTGAAAGACCTCTTAATTAGTGGTTCTCAACTTACATTTCACGTGTATAATTCAAGAATTGCGAAAATTAAAATAATTATACTAAACTTTTGAATGATCAAGAACCACGGAATTGATTACTGAAACGTGACGAGGTCCCAAACGATAATTGACTCGAAACGAGCGCTTTCCTTTCGGTCATCGGCTGCGTCGATAATACAAAGAAGTCGATGAGACGCTCTCTAGTAATAATAAGCAGAGAAAAAAGAGAAAGAAAAACGGAAGTAGCGATGAATGCTTGATAGAGAATGAGACAGAAGCGTCGTCGAGTAACAATCGAATCCTCGATTCGCGAGTACGAATCTCGTCGTCGAATCTTCAATCGTATCTTCGAGAGAGCTTCGTTAACGATCCATAGAAATCAGAATCTTCCTTCGTTAGTCTCTGCCCGATTTTCCTCAACGATTGCAAAGCTCCTCCTATAAACTACGGCTCGTCAATCCTGGAAGCTAATTCAAAACTCAATCGTCCCGCGCACCTTATTCCAACGAATGCAAAATAGCGGGTACGCCCGTGTAAAACAATTTCGTAAAAATTCCTCTAGCTTTCAAAACAAAAACTCTCCAAATATCCTTCTTCCAGGGTTAACGTTTACGCGACTAATTTCCACAGTAATCTCGCTACCCCCTCATCCGAGCACGCAGCGAGCGACTAATTCCTCATCGTGCCGCGCTAATTGCATACTAATTACGCGAACGGAGGTAGCGTGTGCGCCAGACGACAGTGAAATGGGTGGTGGTCGCCGTGGCAAGAGAAACAGAAACGAATGAAAGAAACGCCGAGATCGCGGGAACGCCAGTTTCATCGTCCGATAGACACTTCGAGTCACGGACTCTGCTGATCGATTTATACCCGATGCTCGCCGAACGAAGAAGAATTCCAATCGCGAGCGACGGTGGTGGTTGGTTCGCGGCCCCCGGTCCATCGAAATAAATCCATCGAATCCGAACGAATCTTCCTCGAAACCAAGTGGCGCGTCGGCGAACGCGGCGCGATCAATTCCGAATCGAGCTCTCGCGCCGAGCTCGATCTCGAAAGTGCGCAATCTCGCGAAGATAAATCACCGCCGATCTAATCTCGTCGCTTCTCGCGCATTTTCCCGGCCGCTCGCGGCCAAATGGTTAATTAATCATCGTCTGATCCGATACCGACCGATTCTACTTCAGCTGGGGCCTGACCAATTCCAGCCTGTACTACTGGCAACGCACGCGCGACCCGGAAGCTCGGAAATCCGCGAGTATAAAATTGCTCTCGAGGGTGGGTTGGAGGTATGCGTGAAAGTTCGTATGTGCGGGATGGGGGCCAGATCAAATTGCTGCTTCGGAACGGTGCACTTTTCCCCGTGTCACAGTTACGACTACGTGTTATGGATTTGTGAGCATCATTGCTGGGCGCAAAAGAACATTATTCATCGCCCCGCGCATAGCTGTTCCGCGCTGTTGCTTGTACTTCGCTGGACGGACCGAGTAGTCGTGTATCATGTGTGGGTGGATGTATGAGGATGATATATCGAAAGCGTGTGGCGGTTCAACTAAACGTTCGATCACGGTGTAAGTTACTTTCGATCCATTCGGACGATGGGAGGTAGCTATCTACCTGCCGGCACTGGAAGTCACTTCCGAAAAGGAACTCCGCCTTTCGGAAAGTCTCGAATTCAATTTTCTATTCGTGTAATGGATCTTCGATGATTACCTATGTATTTGGTAGCTTCGAATTGAAATTAGATGTGCTTTCGACCTACGAGGCGATCGTCGGAAAAGTTTCGCGACGTACGTAGGAAGGGAAGCTTTCAGGCGTCGATTTTTAGACATGAAAAGCGTTGCGAGCGGGGAAACGGTTGAGTGGGTCGACCGCGATTCTTTTTCCCCATCTCGATTTGCATCGAAGGGACGGTAAACAAGGGCCGCCGCGTCCTTTGAATCCCACCTCTGAATCCAATTGTTTCGGTGCTCGGTAGTATCGCCGTTTTGTGCTCGAGTGTACTCAGTGTCTGCGGTGGGGAGGGGCCTCGAGGATCAATTCACTTCGCGATAAAGTGTCTGAATCTTGAGAGAGCGAAATGGAAGCCATTGTCTGGTGGTGTTTTCGGTGTACGGGACGACTGGCTGGGAATCTGGCTGCATGCATGCCGGGGATCACGGAGGATCGCACTTTCGCGCGCGCATTCTTCGAGGAAAAGTATCGTTGCTCCGCTAAACGAAAGCCACAAGTGGATAGAGAAATTCGCATCTTGGAATGGTGATACCAAAAGGTTTCTCAAATTCATATCAACCGAAATCTATCAAACGGAAGTGCGCATAAATATTTTCTCTCGCTCCGAGCTTACTGCCAATTTTTTCAAACACCCTCTGCGAAACTGAATTTTTAGAGTTAGATTTTGAAACAGCATTTAATTGCAAGTCGCCATTGCGTGTTGTGTAGGACAGTGGGGCACCCAGAAGGGGGCCCAGGGATCCTGGCACTTAAATCAATTTTTATAATCACCTAATGAATTTTATTGAATTTGCCTTAAAAATATTTCTACCCCTTCAACTCGGCTCCCCCAAGATTAAATCCTGAGTGCGCCACTGATTTTATCGTGTACTAGCGCTTCTTTGCAATGTAAAGATTCTTCCATATTTTCTTTGTAATAAGATCGAGCGATAGTAATAATTCACCAGTGCGTCGATAAAATTCCAGAGAGAAGCATGTGTGTAGTGGGAACACAGAGTTCCCGTCGCGAAAGTGCAATCCTGCGGAAGGGTCCTCAACGATGCTGCTCTGGCAACGTATGGCTTCGTGTACCTCTGAGTGTGCACCGCAGTGGAAAGAGCAGTTCAAAGCTGGTCGACAGGTGTGACGAGGAAAAATAAGTTTTCGGGGATCGCACCGAGTGCAACATCGAGGTGTGGTCCTACGAAGACGACGTACACGCTGGTTCTTTGCTGTCGAAGGCTCCTCCGCTAAGGAAAGGAAGGTTCCTTCTGAATTCTCTGAATTATTCAGATTCTTCGAGCGAGGAAGAAAGAGGCCTTGAATTCGATAATCTGTCCCGTGTTCGAGGAGTCTCGGGGTGACCACGGATGCGATCTCGTGTCCTGGTCGCGATTCTGTCGGCGATCGCGGAAGAATGGGTTAGTCAGAGTTAATCAAAGAACTCGAGAGACAGTTGATTAGGGGCGGGTTGATGCGAACGATAACGCGCGGATGTGAAAACTCGACGCTCGGAATTAAGTCGATAAGGATGACACAGACTGTACACGATGAAAGTGGAGCTTCTAGATTAGTGTATAGACGGTTCTACGGCGAGTAGATGGGATTTCGCAAGAAACACTGGCGTACAGAGGTACATATGCAAAGTCTTGGGTCCGAGTGACGCGAAGAGAGAAATTGACACAGTCGAAACAACCGTGTTGCAATTTTAACACTACAATTTGAGTAGAATAACTCTAGTCCTAGTATGATTAGAATTCACAGTAATGAACTGGAGGAAGTGTAAGAAATTTTTTAACATAGTCTTGATGAACTAATAATGCAACTAGGAAGTAATGGTTGCATAACAATGACTGCTGTGCAGGGATAATGACTAGCAGATGCTAATAGCTGTACAATAATACTGCCAATTTGTTAAAAGTAGATATCATTGAATTGTTGCATTAAATAGCAACGCATTGCAAGTACGACTGCATCGATTTCTCAAAAGTTCCGGTGAGCCGATTGTTAGAATCCCCGTGAAGACAGATGTTACCACAAGTATATGTACAAGAGAAGGGGGAAATCGCGACAGAGCGATGGAAAGTGTACAGCTTCCAATGTCTACAAAGAGGGCGGACAGAGAAATCCGCGAAAGACAGTTCTGCTGTGAATTCTGTGAACACCGACTAGCAAAGCTTTACATTCTAAAAGTTACATGGTCCTTGTGACTGTTCCACGAAGGTTCGATCGATCGATTACTGGGATCTTGGAAAAGAATACTGCGTAATAAAAGTATGTGACCCTCGCTGAAATCCAATAAAATCGTATGAATTTTAGGAATGAAAGGATTTCTTCGAACTTTATAGAAGAATAGAAAAGTATTCTTTGGAATTATCTAGCAAATCACATTTCATAGATCTCAGCGCAGAATGTAACCATTTCCAAGGCAGACACGGGCGGACCTTACTTTTCCATGGAAATCAATCACAAACCAAGCAGATCCGTGTTTCATTGACACTTCGACGATGAACGGTTTCGAGCAGCAGCTCGCAAAGGGTACGTGAATCGACGAACCTTCGTGGCAGGTTTTGCGAACATATATCGGTAATCGGGGCACAGGTGTACGCAAGTATATAAGGCGGATCGTGGCTAGAAGGGTCGACAGGTTGAAGGGGCAAAGCAACGAGGGGGATATACTTAACTACTCGAGCTATTGTCCAACGATCGATTTGCACGTGAGCAGGAGCACTATCTCTCTAATAATAGGCCGATATGCGCGCGCAAGTCTCTGCTCGTGATTTCGTTACGTACGAGGGGCCAAGGGGAGGGTTCACCGATGTCGAAGAATCATCTTCCTCGCGACGTAAAAGTGAGGAGAGGGATTTATTTTGTAATCGACTGATCCAGGAGCTAAAGTCTACTTCTCTATACCGGCTCGTCGGATCCTGTATTGATCGAGGGACAGGATCGATTGCTGGAATCGTCGTTCCCCAGAGTGTCCAAGAGGGGCAGTTAAAGGGGGTGCAGTTCAATGGAATATTAATAATTTTAATGGCAAGTTTCAATCGGATCTGTCGTGGGTTCCATGGTCTATGGAACATCCCAGTCGACTTAAACTCGATAATCCGCCCGCTGTAACCCGACTCGCCGAGTGAGAAGTGAAAGGAACGTTTCGGACTACCACGTCTTCTCTAGTAAAAGGGGAAGACTGTTCTGCGCGGAAGGCGGGCGACAGCGTGACGGAAATCCAGTTACAGTCGCGTTACGGGCACAAGTATAGAACGTGAATTGAGCTTCAATCCATACGAAGATCTCGCTGCGAAATTAGCCGTCCCAGTTGGGCGGTCTCGAGCAATTAGCGAGCCTCGGGCTCGATTTCGTCGCGTGTACGGGGAACGTGCGCTGAATCGAGAGCAGACACTTCGAGTAATCGGTGCTCTCGTTGTAACTCCGACGTGGTCTTTACGCTCCAGGTTGCAACGAGTATGCACCGTCACACGGTCGCGTCGCGTCCCAGCTTCAAGATAACACGAGTTTAAACACACCTCGAGCCTACCGAAACAAAATATCGATCCTTTCGATAAGTATCCCCAGCCCGTGCGGAAAACGCCCAAGGGCGTGCAGATGGCACGGTAAGCGCCGCTTGCACCCAGTGTCCCGCACGCGGCGTAGTGTCCAAATTTCGAAAGGGTCGATTGCTCCAGTATTTCGATACTGATCGTAAGCGTAGTTCAAACTCCGTGAAAAGCCACTGGGATCGCCTCGAATTAGCCACAAGTTTCGCGTAAACCCGGTGGAAAGCAACGACAGAACGCTCTGCGCGCGTTCTCTCGGTGCAGAAAAAGGGTCCCAAAAAAGAAAAACACGAGCTATTAGTAGGTGCATATTCCCGGGCGACCTCCGTGCCCGGAGGGTCGTCCCCCCCCCCCCCCCATGGGGAACCGAGGACGCGCAAAGAGGAGCTAGAAGAACGTCTAGAGTGACAACAGGATGGGTGTGTCCTACCTTTCACGTCATCGTCCTCGATCGTCGTGCTGCTGTCGGTCGATTCCTTCACCTGAGAGCCATCGCCCTTCTTCGTCATGATGCTCCGACCTGGAGCACGCAGAGCGTTTCAGTAAATCGGCGTAGAGCATGGACGGTTGAGAGATAGAGAGATAGAGAGAGGTAGACGTAGATAAAAAGGCAGAGACAGAGAGAAAGAAAGAAAGAAAAAGAAAAAGAGAGAGATAGAGAACAAAAGTAACTCGGCAAGACAAAGACAGAAGAGTCAGTTGGCAGAAATGGAGACGGATGGGCGGTTAGAGAGAGAGAGCAGGGCGAGTGGACAGCACACGGAACGCACAGGGTGGGCCAAAGGAGAGATTGGAGGAAGGATAAACGAGAATATCGAGACGATAGAATCGCTATTAGAGATCCTTTCGCTGAAGATACTTCGGGAATAGCGATCAAGATAGAGACGCGTGCGTTCGAGGATTGCAAGGATCGTCGAAAGAAGAGCGGCAGATAGGCGGTGTCCTTCAGAGGCTTCGAATAACCCGAGGACCGCGCCGATGCTCGGTTTAACTCAAGAAAGACGGGGCTACCAATTGATCGAAAGTGGAGGGTCCTCGGGTATCTGGCACGACACCGAGGCGGAAGCAGGGACGCCGTTAAATACGGCCGCCCGGCGACTCCTTCTTTTCAGCTACGCGTCCTCGCGGCAGCGAATTATTCATGAGCGGAGCGGTCCCCGCTCGCTGCAGCGCCGCGCAGACACCACCGCTCCCGCGGGATAGAGCGCGATGGGAGTGGGAAGACAGTAAACGTTGGATGAAACTGGAACGAAGTTCGGGAACAATGGCAGACAATGAACCCGGGGAACCACCTTTCCTCCATTCTTTCCTTCACAAAGGACGCTCCAGTCCTCGCTGATTATGAAACAGATTGGCGGAGAATCGAAGAATAGAGCACAACAGTTACCGCCTTAACGGCGCAAGGGAAGAATGGGGGAAGGGCCCCAACGGGGGCGGTGAACGAGCCTCCGAGGACTCTTTCCAAACAGTGGGAATTCTCTGGAACAAAAACACTCGCGGAGAAGCCTCGCACGGGTCGCATCTCGATCGCCAAATATTAGAGATACCAGGTTCAAGTCTAACAACGGGGACAGTGGAAATCGTGGACGGGATCGACGTAGCGAGTGGAAGGTCCAAAGGGCTTTTCTTTCTACTGCCTTCCATTCCGTCGCAATAAATTATTAAACTCAGAGCCCGGGAAATTTAATACACACACGCGATCACCCTCTCCCTCGTATAATTTAAGGTAAATTTAATAAGGTAAAAAAAAACGCATTAAAAATAGGTATTTCAGAATATAATTCCAACTTAATAATACCTATTAAAAAAAAAACGCAGCGACCCCACAGAGAACTCTTCGCGACTCACAGCTTAATACAGTATTGTCTCCCTGAGAGCTCGCTGGTCGGGACCGGCGTTGAGCTCTTATCGTGAGCAGAGCCCTAATTCCGAGTGTTCGTTTCTCCTTTCTTTCTGGCCGAGGAGGGGAGCGAGACGGAACGCTTTGCGGGCGTGCGCGACCTGTATCGCTCGCTTTCGTTCCATCTCGCTCTCGACAAGACAAGAGTGAGATAGAAATGGTGGGGATAGCGAAAAGCCCACATCGTGTGCACCAAACCGAGCCCATCGAGAGACAATACTCTAATCACTGCTGTAGGTAGTAAAATTTGAAAAATCCTTCTGCAACCGCCGCGTCGATCCAGTCAGTCCATCGATCAAGAAGATCCCGGATGGTCCCATCCTCCGCAGAGAATATCCAAAGGGAAGCAGCAAGTTGGAACAGAATACTTCGTCGTGGTTCGTTCAGGGATCAGACAAAGGGACGGTGGCAGAACAATTTCGAGTCGGACGACTCTGGATCTCCGTTGACAGAGCGGAGTTACCCACCAATTAGTCCGGCTCTCCCCACAAAGGAGGGGAGATCCACTATCGAAGAGGACTGCGGAGGACGGGCACGGGGATTGGGATTTAGAAGAAAGACGAGGCAGGGGATGGAGTGTTAGACAGACGAGGTGATAGGAGAGGGATCGCAAGGGAATCCAACACTCCCATTCAGTGCGTGTGTTCTGCATGCGAGACAATCGTGATCGATCGATCCGAGCAACTCTGCCGATGCTCTCAAGACGACGTATCGGTGCCAGGAGGGAGAATGGTCCTCTTGTCTTTACCTTGTGATGGCTCCTCTCGAGAGCTCGGCTTCGTTCCGTGCCAGAAGCGTCGGTCAAGTATCGCGGAAAGAAACTATCGCTCTAACTGCATGCTGAGGGTGCGCGCGTGTTGCTCGAGGCGGTAGGTGTGCGGGGAGGAAGTGTGTCGCGAGGGTGCAGCGTGTGGCGAACCAAGGGCCGGGCTCCTGGTCCTTTGCTAGTGCGCAAAAAGCCACCCCATCGACAGTGTTATCGGGTAACAACATCCAATAGGTTATCCCTAGGGGTTAACGTAGAAGGGTAGATAACGGGACCAAGTGCTACTGTTGATTGAGTAGATTCCACTTACGTTTTAAGTGTAATTCAAGTCACACTGTATGTACTATCTTGGCGACGTGGGGGTGAGCTTCTATGAACTTAAGAAGACTCAAGAGTGTGGGGTATATCGGAGATGCTTCGAGGAGAGTGTGTTCGTTTTGGTCAGGGAGTAGTTGTACAATAAATAACGCTAAGTAGTTTGCAGTTTTAACTGTTTTAAGGCACTCGATTGTATCGAACCTTAGTGGATGTACTTTGTAGTATCTCACACCCCTGTTTGTACATCCCCACGGGTTAAACTCGCTCGAATTATATCCTTTCAGAAGATCGGAACTAAATATTTCAAGCCCCTAGCTCATAGCAACCCCCTCTGCACAGTAGCATCCACAGTTCCATGTCACTTTCTCAGGCCCGTTTCGCGGAGGAATAGCAAGCTCGCTTATAAATAAAGAAAGGGTGACCACCAACGTCCAAAATTCAGTTTAATCATCCCCTTGGAAACGGAGCTTGTAAGCACGAGACCCCAGAAACTTTTGGACATTTATGTATTCTCGTATTTGGTATCAGAAGACTGACCCTCTCGCGTTGGATGATAAAATGGAGATGCAGGGCGCACCAGGAGACGCATATCGGCCAGGTGGTGTTCCACGGAGAGAAGCTTCCCAGGAGGGGGTTGAACGAAAAATTGAATTACACAGCTGCCCCGGGGGCGGCGTAATTATTGTCACAGCAATATCAGGCCTCAAAGGAGGCGAATCGACTCTCGACGGGGATGGGGTTGAATAATTTACCGCGGGAAAAGCAGAGGGGGAGCGGGGATGGAAAGGCGCTCGGTTCCGACGTATAAATACGGGAGCGGAATTCCTCCCCGAGGTATAATATCCGTGTGCTTTGGGGGGTGGTGAGCTAGGCAAGGAGCTCGTCGCGCTTTTATGCGCCGCCGCGTATTCTTGTCTTGTTCCATCGCGCGAAAACCACCCCTACGCGGCCAGGCAACGCGCAACGATGCTCCAAAGAATATTTCAATGCGATTTCAATACACGGGCACTTGGTCGCTCTCGCTCCAGAAATCTCCATTACTTTTGGGGGATGAAATAAGAAAAGAATATAGCAGACGGTTCCTTTGGAACGATGTCTCTTCTCAACGCGGGGGAGGTAGAAATAGAAGAACTTTCTTAAACAAATCCCCGGTGATGGATAGGGATTGCAATACCGGTAAACCGATTTACCGGTAAATCGCGAGAAATACCCTGAAATTTTTACCGGTAATTCGATAAATTATGTATAGCAATGTAGCGCATATATGCATTCATTAATTCCGTCGATATCTACTCTGGTATCAGTGAAAAAAACTTCAATTAATAATAGAGACGAAAACCGAAGTATCTCAGGAAGAACCAACTTTAAACCAAAGGAAAACTAAAAATCTGAAGCAACCAAAGAATAGACGTATTTTCAAGTAGAAAAAGTAAAAAGAAAATATCTACAAATGACATATGATTTCTTAATGACTACCCGAAGAACAAGTGTAGAATCTAAGAGCGCTTTATCAGGAGACCAAAGTTTGGACAAATTATGTTTTTTGCGTGTTTATTTATTAAATAGAATTGTTAAATAAAAAATATTTAATTATGTATATAAGTTAAGATTCTTTTCATTGTTTTCGCGGTGAAGATCCATATTAACAAGTAATGTCAATAGTTATACAAATATATCTATTTTGTGTTATATCATTTTATATTTTATGTTTAGAACAGTTTTATTCGCATATATTTTTTACAATGCTCGATTAGAGATCAAAAATTTTTTTTGTTATGCTTACTTTTATATTTTCAATACCTTAAAAAATTACCGGTAAATTACCGATAAACCGGTTTTGAATGAAAATTTTACCGAATTACCGGTAATTGAAAAAGTCGGTAAATTTGCAATCCCTAATGATGGAGACACGTATACTGATTCGCCGGGGTGTTTCCGGGATGAATGGGAAGTTAGGCTGCCAGGGCTTAGCCTTCCCTAAAGAGAAGAAACGTGGATGAATACCGTCTAGGGTGCAAGAGGTGAGTAATCGATTGGCAACGCGTTGCCTCGACACTAGGGAATCTCAAGGATGTCGTGAAAGAGTACTGGGGACATCGGTGTTGAGCGCGAACGGCCCCTTTCAACATGCTGCCGCTCGTCGCGCGTCTGTATCTGCATTCCCTGCGAGCCGTGCGATAAGAAATGCGAGCAACGCGGATAGACAGCCGAGAACCAGGCGTAAAATGAAATAAATAAGCGAGACGGAAAGCGCAGGCATACTAAATGAATGCGACGCGGTACGATTATTCGCGAGTGTTCCCGTCTGGAGCTCGACGCTCGACTTTGACGCCCGTTATTCCAAACTTTCCTCCAAGCAACATCACAATTTTATATTCACCCTAGTCGATAATTAAAAAAAATTTAAATTCCGATACTTCTAGTCCCCGGATAAATCTTTCCGTAACATTCGCACTGTCGTTGCTCGAAATAACTGGCCGAACGTTTATTTAAAGCTACAATATTCTATCTACATTGTGCCTGTAATGGATGACGAAATTAGGAAACTGACGATTCTACTTACAATTATAAAAATGGCAAGCTCCTCGAGTGATACTGTGATTCAAGCTTATCTAAACTCAGTTCCACGGAGTATAAAGCCTCCCCCACTCCTCCCCGCGATGAGTAAGCGGCGGGGGAAGAGCGCGGGAGTGGGGGAATTGAAGGTTGAACAGCCTTGACCCAATTGTTTCGAGCAACGCGACAGTAGGCTCGACTCTAGACGGAACACAATCGAATAGATCGGCCGCTGATCGATCCCAGCGTGTATAAGTCGGGCTCGTTATGTGTGCGGCGTCGTGTGCAAGCGTGGCTTATCGTTTTATCGCCCAAACACATCCTCTATCGGCTCAAGAGCGTCGCAAGATTCAGAGATTTGTAGGGCTGTCCTTGCACCTCCGACCCGCTTCGCGTGTCTTGTCAAAGAAGTCAGTCACAGTACGTACCAAGACAGAGAAATAGATTGAGAGTAAGGGGATAGAGAGAAAGAGAGATGGGGAGTGATAGAGAGACAGGCGAGAGCCATCGATCTCGTTGGATCGCGCTACCTCAACCGGGGAACCCGGCGAACGCGTCGCTTCGGGATTCATGGATCCTCGGTTTCTCCACGCTCGACTCATGAATTCCTCTTTTTACACAGCGAGATTTATGGACTCGCTCTCAGTTTATATTTATTCATACGATATATACGCGTCTGTAAATATAAACGCGTCTCGGCGCATAAATCCCGACGGCATTCAGGAGCCCCGTGCACGAATCCAGATTTATGAGTCCGATGAGTTCCGAGAAAGCTCTCCGCTACCTCCTACGAGGATTCCATCCGGAGGATCCCGCGGAGCGGATGATCGCGAGAGTTACTCGCCTAGGAATCACACCGACACGCGGATTGTCACGTGTAACGGAAGCTCCGAAGCCCTGCGATGCCGATTCATGGCACTTCCACTCCTCGGCACTCGAATTTCGCGACACCGCTTCGTTAACGAACGACTGCGTCCCCTGCGAGAGGAGCGACGGTTCGATCTCGGTTTGTATGAATACATTAGAAAATTGAAGTTGAGAAACTCCTTTGGCTTCCGTCGTTTATCCGGCATTTAAAATTGCTGAAGTGATCTCCGACGGTGCACGAGGTAGAGGTATAATATACGGGATGCTCGGTATCAGGTGGGAGTAAATTTACGGGGTGATTCTGCGCGAAAAAATAAGACGATGATGAAGAGTAACGAAATTGCGGTGGAGCCTTCGTTTTTCAGCTATGAACGATTAAAGCTCGAGTCAGGAGCGCCGGGAGTAAGGCAACTCAGCAGTCAACGACGTCGCGTGAGTCAGTGAGGCCACGTACAACGACCGCTGAGTTGCCGGCTTCCAGACGCTGACGTGCGATCAGGTTGACAAAAATTTAATCTTCCTTTTCGTCTCATTTTTGCAGAGAATCTTCCCTTCTTGTACTACGACCTTGCCCCCACCCTGAGTAAACTAGGATGAAGAAGTTCGAACGATCCCATCGAAATGATTCCAGACGATGACTTCAAAAGCAAGAGATTTGAGTGGAACAATGGTAATCAGCTGATGTGGATGCACGAACGAATGAAGGAACGATTTAGCTGATAAGCAGACAGATTCTAGGATAGATGTTCAAAAAATGAACAGATTCTGTTTCACTTCCTGTATGCTGTTGTGTTCGCGTCGCTGTAGTTCCCTGCCTCGGTTCACCGTCCCTTTTGTCGAGCAGACGGACGCTGAATAAATTGCGCTCGTGAAGACAGGTGGAAGGTAACGTCCACGCGAAAATAAAAAGGAAAAAGAAACGGGATGATGCTAGGCCCTGGCAAGCCGAGCGGCTTCGCGAGATCGAGAGCGCGGCTTACGGTGATGAGATAAATTTAATTAAACTTCGACAGGGCGATAGGTTTCGCGCCAGCGTAGGAAACAAAGCGAACAGGCCGATTCCGGGCTACAAAGTTTCCAAGTTAATTATACGTCGGTTGCCGGCCAAGTAACGAACGAAAGAAAAGAAAACGAACGGTCGGGAGGCTGTCCTCCTCCTCGTTAATTGAAACAAATTGCCAAGCAACAAGCTGACGAAAGTCGAGCGACCTCGGGGGCCGTTTCCACGGCGATACTTCTCGCGGAAATTGTAGCGCGATAACGAAAGTATCTGATGGTTCCTGGGGATAGCGTAATTTCCACGAGAAGCTGGAAAAACTTTCCTATCCTTCCTCTTTTCCATTTCTCCTATAGGAAAACCATTTGCTGCACAAAACCCTCGGCAACATTGTGCCGGGGTATCGATATTTTGGGTGAACGGTGGAGCAGAAAAGTATTTGAATTTTTGTGTGCAAGAAAGGGGAAGAGAAATGGAAAATATCGGCATCTTTTCCTGCTCTACGTAGAACGTTACCTTCCACATTTCACCCGAAAATTATTCCCCTCGACCTAACAATCCCTCACGACCAAAGAACGCCCGCCAGAATATTGAAACCTTTCGAATGGCATCGAGTTTAGCGCACCGTAGTCGAGATCCACAGATCAACTTCGTGCGACCGTAGCGCTACGCTCGCGCGACGATGTACCTGATTCCCTAAATCAAATGTGAAGTGTATCCGACGATGTGTCTTTCCGCTGTCTTTTCGCTGTCCGTTCACTGTCGTTTCAAAGAATTACGCTAACTTTGTAACGGGAGAAGAAACAAAAGGATCAACAGCAAAAAAGTGGTACACAGAGGAGGTTAGGTTCGCAAACAAATATTCGTGAAACGAATACGCGAGTGTCTTATTTAGTGTCGTCTCTACGGATGCAAGATGCCTACTTACTCGACTAAAGACGGGATTTCACAGTACTACCGAGAAATCTGATCGCTTACCACGCCTGATATCTGATCGTGCAATACACTGCCACTATTTTTCGCTTACATCGCAAGAACGACTGACCCAACAATCCTGTGCCACTGGTAGAAGCCACGACAAAACGCGTCGGATAAATCCCACTAACCGAGGCTTAATTTCTGTATTCGTAATGAAACTTTTATGAGTATTACCATTGAGCTGGAAAGGATTTGCCAATGGAGACGGGTGGACGTCTGCATTTCAGTCCCAGAAGGCTCGAGTGGATCCAAACCGCCATTTTCAGACAGGATAATAGCCCAAATACAATACGACACTTTCACGACACACGGTCTCTAAATCTGAACGCGTTTGCTACACCAAATACACGCACTATGCCAAATAATTCCTTCCGTACTATTCCGCGATCGCGCGAGTCGTTGATAGACTACGTTCACTCGTTCCCTTTCCTCTATGGTGGTGCGCCGCGGAGTTGCGCAGAAAGTCATGGCGCTGACCTCTCGAGGGCGCGGATCGAAACAACGGATCGATATCGCGTCGGTTTATCGGTAATCGAAGATCCACGAGGGTATTATCATGTGCCTTCGTTATCAGACCGTGATATTTGGGACTTCTTCCTCATTTTCTTTAGATTAATCGGAAGATTTAATTCGAATTATGTGCGACAGAAAATAATCGGAATATGGTCGTGTTTGGGCTCATTTTCATCGGGGAGGAACAGGCTATTCGTTGGTAATACTTCTACGAAGATTTAATAAAGAATATAGAAATTTAAATTTGCAATGAGTGATTAAATATACACTGTGCTTTAGTGGAAGTAGATCGTGGGTCATTCGCTGTTGCTCTTCGAGACTTTTCAATAATATATCCCTTTTATTATTATTCATCCCCAGTGGACATCAGATTCGAGGGTTCACATAATTTCTGATAATTGTTAGAATATAAACTTCCATTCTCCCCGTTTATTTGATCACGAGCAGATACAAGTAGGCGTTCACATAACCGGATCATACTGTACGTACGATCTAAGGGGATGCCTTTGTGCTGTTTGGTACTCTCCTGTGTACAGGATGCAAATACGGAGATTGTAACATTGTTTATCGAGCATCCAGCACAGAAGGCGGTCGTGTACAGGGACATGTATCGCGTAGAAATATTCATACTCGGTATTTTGGAACGTCAGTGTTCGTTACGTGAAAATGAAAGAAAAAAATCTTAGTATTGTCTGTACCACGGGCAGAGAGTAAATGTCGTCCGAATTCTCCAGAGATCTCTGAAATCGAGCAACTGGTCGAACTGTAACTTGATTTCACGTGTCGTTCCAAACTATGCGGCATGAATTGCAGAGAAAGTCAGAGACAGAGAGAATAAGAAAAAGTGGGGCACCGAGGTGTTTCGTATTTCGCTGATGTCTCGTGGACGGAACAAGGCACTACGGAGTGGTCAGCGATATTAAACACAGAATAATCATTCGTAGGCGGTTCTCGCTAGTGGACCGAAACAGTTCTGCGTTCGGTATACGATCCATAGATACGATATCTCAATTACACGATATCGAAGTCTCTTCTCTTCGCGTTTTCGCGAAAACACATGGCGGAGCGAAGTAAAAATGCGTCGGTTTCAGGTGGTAGGCTCAAACATCAACAATACGTGAATTATTGCACATAAAAAAAGTAGTCTATGAAGCAACTGATGCGATAATGAAACGATCTATCGTTCTTAGACTCTAATACACCACGAAAAGTAGAAATGTTGGATGTTTTCACGTTTTCTAAATCAACGATGCTTGAGTAGTTAAGTGGAATGATTCCCGACGGAAGGATCGATCCAATTCGAAATACGAAATTCCCAGATGATCCCTACGTTATTACGAATGATGAGAAAACTGCTTGAGTCCACTGCGGTGACGATTCGCGATACCCAGAGTCCCACCCTCGATTGTGTGCGAAAGAAAAAGGAACACGTTCCCAAAAGTACAGATGGAGAGGCAGGCAGCGATCCACCATCGAACAAACAGAAACGGAAGAATTGAAATCGTTTCGTTCTGGGTAACGTGACAGAGTCCTTGCAGGATATGAGGTGCGAGCCAAGTGCATCGACTATGAGACACATATGTAGGTACACGGGATTGTGAACGACTATCGTGACAGTTCGTTTGCTACGCAGAGCTAGCGAGGGTGAAATCGTTTGCGCGACATTAGAAATCACTGACTAGAACAAGGCTTCGAGGAATCTCAGTTGTGCACGCGCGCTTCGACAAGCAACACCCAATCAAACCCAATAAGGTAAGTGTGTGTACTACTGCGGACTTTTAAGGTCGGTTAACTTTAACACCCTTGATACGGCGTTCAAATGAATGAAAGTTCCTCCTTCTTTTTTTAAAAGAAAGGTGGGACTTTAATAATTCCATAAAAAAATATAAGGGCGAGGTAATAAGCCCAGTTAATTAAAAACGCAGAGATTTGTCGATCAATGTCATTGCAGGAGTTACCGCGGACATGCACGCATTACTACGTGCCAGTTACTAACGAAATACCAGTTACTGCGAATATATTACTGCGGTCTGATGTCAGACAAAAAATAACCATAGTACAAATATTACTTGTAGATAGAAAAATTATTTGGTCTGCAGTAATACACGCACCTAATACTGCGGTGAGAAATAAAAATTAAAACTAAAATGTAGACGACTGATTTACTGTTTTTCTGAAAAAAAACTCTTATTCTATCGAGCAATAACGCTACATTATATGTATTACTGTTAATAACAAAAATATAAATGTTTTCAAGTAGGTGTTCATGACTGGCATATCGGAAATCGACCGAAGTTTCGCCCTGACGAATTTCAAACTGCGATAAAAGAATTAATAATAACTTTGCTATACATATTTATTAATAATTATCTGTAACAGAGTTTAAAATAATTTTATCAAAATTTTTCAAGAGATTATGTACTTTCCAGCATTAAATATAATCTGTCTTAGAATATCCGCAGTAATCGGGGCATCCGCAGTAATACCCACACTTACTCTACCACACAATCCCGACGTAATATGATCAAGCTTGTCACGTCAGGACTATGCGATTACCTCTGAGCGTTTAGAGGGTTCCCCGCTCTATCAAAGCGCTAATGCACACCTCGACTGCGTTTTATAAGGGAGGTGAAAGGAAATTAGGAATAAGGGGGACATCAAGTTTCACAGAAACGTGCCCCCTTATCAGAGAACCAACGTAGATTTTAAATAAATAAGATGGTTGCGCTCAACATACCCGCTTGGTAATACTTTACAGTGAGAAAGAAGATGAGTCGCTTTCTCTGGCTCTCCCGATGCTGTTGTTTACGTTGACGACGTCTAACGGAGATACACTTAAGGACGAATAACCGAATAATAATGACCCTCGTGGCTCTTGTCCACGGGTTTTTATAGAGTCTCTGATGGGTTTAATCGAGGGAAGGGGCCAGCAGGTCGTTGGTTCAAATCCGTTTGTTTTTCGCCGAGTTATGAT
This sequence comes from Andrena hattorfiana, assembly GCA_944738655.2. Classification (NCBI taxonomy): domain Eukaryota; kingdom Metazoa; phylum Arthropoda; class Insecta; order Hymenoptera; family Andrenidae; genus Andrena; species Andrena hattorfiana. The sequence continues at coordinate 4,055,306 of OX122894.2, forward strand.
AAAAACAATCTGACGACCGATATCGGTGCCGCTCTGACCGCAGACTTACCGAATCGCTGAGGCTTCGGCCACGGTGCACGGTTATCGGTGGATAGATTATTTTTATTATACGTCAACCGAAAATGAACTAATTTGAATTCGCCGAATTACCGACGACTGTAATCGGTCAATGAGATTGATTGCACTCCCGATGCGTTTGAAAAGACTCTACTCTCTTGATGGAGCAAGCGATCGAGGAACGTAAAGCAACAGAAGGTTGACTTTACAATTCACCTGAATTTAAGAGAAATTTCCTTTCCACGTAGATTTCACCTCGCTGCTCAGATCGCCTAGATCTATGGCCGGGGATCGACGAAAGGGACTCTAATTCATCAGAGGTGGACGAGCAGGAATGATCGCGAGTGCTTCATTCCGTGGCCCCGTAGATTAAACTCGGTCGCCTAGCTGAACTATCCCACTAAAAGAAATTTCGACCGCTCGACGTGCCCGATTAAGTTCGACGATCAAACCTCCGCGAAGGAGCCTCGAGGGGAGCGCTCGAGACAAAGCTTCCGTGCCGAGGAGATTCGATTGCGCGGCAGCATAAAGTTCCGCGAGCGCCCGCCATGGCCGAGGAGTCGCGAGGGACGAGAACAGAGGGGTGGGTCGCGCGACCACCCTCCCAACTTGCCCGCCGAGGGCCGCGGTAACGTCTTAACAAGCGAAATAAACGCTGCGTGCACGGCCACGTCGTGAAGCACCTCTCGCGAAGAGCAAAGGGGCTGATGAACAGAGGTCCTCTCTCGTGCAACGCGGGGGCGTGGGGGGCGGGTGGTTGACAGCGGCTGGCGCTTGCAAGACGGGCGAAGAAACGGGGCCGGGTTTATGGGTTATGAATCCGGGGACGCGAAGAGGCAGAGTAGAGACGGCGGAGATACAGAGAAACAGAGGCAGAAAGTGGTGAAGAGAGAAAGAGAGACGGGGTGGGGGGACGTGAAATTTAATAGGGGGTATAAAAGTACTGTCTGTCGTGGTCCATGAAGCGCTGAAGAGGGCCGCAGGTACTTACCCTGTGCATCATACTTACTGGTAAAGTTCCTCGTCGCCAACATGGTCGTCAGAATAACGCCCTGCGGACAGAAAACAGTCCACGATTATTCTTCCGCGTTAATCGAGACCGAGGGGAGGATCGTCTACCGGGGGTGGTTGAGAAGGTAGTTTCTTGGCGAGTCGTTTCGAGGACAGAAATGAATTTCGCGGGAATGATCATTCGCTCGAGACTCCTGCGATTCAGTCTCCACGATAATTCATCCCTTTTTATGCTCTCTACCCTCTCTAACCTCCCCCAACCCGACAAATTCTCCGCTATAGTCGGCAGAAAATTATCTCCGCGACCACCCCTCTGTAACAGCGATTTCTATCAGATGTGATTTACGGTGGAGGGGCTGGCCTTGAACAGCAAAATCGATCTCGCTCCGGCTGTAGCAGAGAGCCGCGAAGCATCGCCAGCGAGCTAGTGGCAATTCGAAAAAAAAGGCGAACGAGAAAGGCGAGCCACTCTTTTTTTTATTTACCCCAGAGTGCCGACAGCGCAATAATGCCCGTGTAACGGGCTAAGTACCGCGTCTGTAATTAACTGGACCTTCGATCGCGCCGACCCCGGGGCCTCCGGCTGGAAAGCCATGGAAACTCGTTTAGCTGCAATTTTATTTACATCCGCGATGGCCAATTTCGAGGGAGCTTCTTTCCCTGGGAAGCTCGCGTTCCTTCGGCGATAAAACCCGCTGTAAAATTTCGACTTGGCTCGACTCCTCTGGCTGATACGACGCGGCAAGCAGCCGAGCGTCGCTCGGTTCGTTCACGAGGCCTCCAGTCGCTTCCGGTTGCTCGTATTAACGTTATTGCGCCGTGAACTTTAGACTTCGGACTGGCGAGGCGGATCGTCGCCACCTCTCTTCCCACCGATCGTCTCTCGCGATCCGAGAGTGCTATCTCACGAGTGCTTTCAAGGGGCAGACTTTCCGTCGCGAATTTGCATTTTCACCGCCTTTCATCCGAATTAAAAACGGCCGCGGCGTCGAGTCGTTCGTCGACGCGACGGGACGTGGGTATCTACATTTTGCCAGCGACTCGGAATAATCTGAGAAACGATACGTGTTATCGAACCAGGAAGCCTGGAAGTATTTTTAAAGCGCATCATACTTGTAAAATTTTTTACAGTCCTCATTCTATTATTACAATACTGTTCCCATTCTAATCTACTTTCTTCAACTTTTCCTTTGTCTTAGATTCTTCGATATTAATGTTAAATTCTTCAGTTTCAACGTTAAATCTTATTTTATCTGCGAGTGTCAGGTTTCGTAAGAGCAGAGGTAGCTGATGCTCGCCTGTTCGTCGCTTCGTTTTTCTATTTCTAGGTGTTACAAAGCCGTTGTTATCGTTGCGATTCCGTAGAGTAATTACACGACGGCGGGAGCGCGTGTAAGGGTGGTTCGTCAGGGAAGTCGGAAGCGAGGGAGACGGGGCAACAAATACGTGTAACTGGCAACGCAAACAGAGCTAATAACGGGGGAAACGTGGACGCAACTTTCGGGCCGGAGTATCGGGGAAATGTTTACGACAAATATTTGCCAGCAGAACAATCGATCCCGATTGGCGGCGGGCGCGGGACGGCGGCTGGCTTTCCCGCGTCGCGATGCGCGCGCAACGTGTTTGAATTACGAATATTTAAATGCCGTTCGACGCCCACTTATGGTTGTAACGGAGACCGTTCCTCCCCCGCTCCGTTCAATATTCATGTCGTACACTTGTACTCCTGGCATTCGCCGGGCACTTTTCCGAGGACCCCGCGTAGCATTTATTATATTCGGTTGGGAAGCAGTCCGAGTCGTAAACGAGTCGACGCGACGGGCTGGAGCGGGCCTTCGAGTGTCCGAGCTAGTCACACTAATCAATTGAAAGTAATTTAAAATGGAGATGCCTCGTATAGCCCCTGAGCGGGCTCTCAATTCTCCTCTCTTTATCTTTCTTTTTAGCCACTTGACCTAACAATGAAAACGCGCCAGCATTTACGACTGTGGAATATTTCTTATCGTACCACTGTCATGACTTTATTACGCGCTTAAAATAATAATAATAATACGCCTTTAATACATTCCCATCTGTATAGAATTAGCAAAAAATAAAGCATGCTGAAATAATACGAGCCTATTTGCGCGAATAAAGATAATGGGCGAGATTCAGAAATCTGCTGCTCTTAAGTCTAACCCTGAGAATAATAATAAAATACTAATAATAATAGAATAAGAATATAAATACTAATACGAACACGTTGATAATAATGTGCAGCCCACTGTATATTTATTACTACACGTGGGAAGACACCATTTGATAGTAGAAAATCAAAATGATACCGTTTACAAAATAGTTAATAACGTATACAAAATAGTTAATAATTAATAACGTAAATCGCAGAGGAAGGATTTTGCCACGCGCCCCTTTTCTAGCGAGACAATTTTGGTCTACTCGCGATTCTGTTGCGCGAACAAGATTTATCGAAGAGTTATATGCGCACGTTTGCCGACTGGAGGGCATCGAGAGCGTCAAAGCAGCTTTTTCACCGAGTAAAACGAAAATATAGGGAGCGCTATTCGAATGTTTCGAAGATCGCGCAGGTTACCAACGAGCGTTACTTTGTTGCTGGAGTATCGAGGGGGCGGGAAAGCGAAGCGCGCGTGGAATGCATATATTTCCTCTTTGACCCGCGAAAACCAGCCTCGAGTTTCACGAGCGCTACAGAGTGCCTCTTAATGATCCACGGCCGAATGGTAGACTTTATCGTGCATCGTTCTATGTATCGGCTTACTGCCACGCCCGCACTCGCGATTAAATTGGAGGCGATTAAAAATTCGTCGATTAAATAATCGAGGAGGATGAAAGGGCAAGTGTATACCTCGGGAATGGTCGTTTCCTTCTGCCTGCACAACACTAACTTCTTCTTCAAAGCCCTCATGCTCCACTTTCCTTGGCCCTTCTCGCGAGTTTTCAGTAAACAACAGGGCTCCCAGAACACCGAGCGCGTTTAAGTCTAGCAAACCTGCTTCGCTGAACTACTGTTTCTCGTTATCTGCTCGTCAAACACCTTATGTGTTATAGATGGTAGCATGTATTACAGATAAGCCCCCAATTTGTTGCACCGCGCAGAGTAATATCTACGAGCAATCTAGGAGCCTCGCGCTACGATACTGCTTTGTTCATTAACGTTCCCCGACGTTCCACGCCTATTCCATTAAACTGTGACAAGGGATATTTGGGAGATACCAGATTCTATAGAGAACACCCCCCGCGTGACACACCCTCCCGACACGAAAGAATTAAATGGGATCGCACGCAAGCACCCAGTCCTCTAATTTCTGTGTCCCATATCTGGCCCCGCTCGATTCTCATCGCCGTTCCATTAAACGGGATTAGCCCCGACGAGTCGCGAGAAACTCTGCCCAGCATTGGAAAGCTACCTGACTCTATGGAGAACTTCCCCCGTACGACTGGAACCCCTAAAAGGGGACGCGCGAGCCGGCCACCCTCTTCAAGGGGCACGACGCTCGAGTGCTAATTACGTTCGGGCTTAATGGAACGATCGCGTGATTGCAAGCTCGCCGAACGCCTCTCCCCTTTCGATTGCGTTCAGACAGCATCGGTCGGACAGCTCGACAAACCAAAAAGAATTTATTTACGAGCACCACGGTATTTCCGCGAATACCATTGCAGCTCGCGCGAACCCTAGCTGCTGGGCTCGCTTAATCGCTGCCAGCTAGAAGACAGATATCAGGAGCAATGCCTACTCAATTGATTTTCAAAGTCGTGTCTCTGGAGAACGAAGCTTCGTAGAGAAGTTATTCTGTCATTTCGATTTATTCGGAGCCATAGAATCTTCTCTCCTCTCGCTCGTGCGACAATTTACGGCCAACGGTGTGTGCGTGGCTCGAATGGTTACGAGCCCCGGATAATCGATACCGTCATCTTCTCCAGGAATCGAGTGTATTTATCGAGCCACCGCTGGCTCGATCCCCAGGGTGCGATGCAGCTTTTACGCGAATTGAAATCGCAGGTTCGCGTGCGATACGGAAATTTCCTCGCGGCGAGGAGAGGGGGCACGTCGACATGGAAATTTAATAGTTAATAGGAAACCGGGGGACAGCTGGCTAACGAGGTACGCGTGTCGCTGCGGAATTATAAATTATAATTTCTGTGCGCCTCGCTTGTCGGACGTCACGAACGGTCCCGTCGCACGCGTCGCACGCGGGGAATTCTCTTCGCGACACGCGCAGCTGATTGTTAAACCTTTTTTGCCACGGGTACAGCAGTTGGACCCCGGTTTCATGAATTCATCTCGAGATTTCAATGGTACTTTGCTTCCAAGACATCCGAAGGTGTTTGTTCACTGAACGCGATTCCAGGAAAAATGAAACTTTAAATTCGAATGTCATCTGGAAATTTTCAACACTGGACTCTCCCTTTTTAATATATCATAGTACCCAGTGTGCGGTAATTATGTGAGAGATTTGAGCGAAATTGGTGAGTCACGTCTCCCGCAGTCCTCGTCGCGAGTGTTCTATGGTAACTACTTTGTAAAAGGATTTGTGTACTGTTTTCAAAGATTTCTAACTCGATATCCCTATCCAGCCCTGCTTCCTTCCCGGCACGTTCATCCGCCGAGGCCGCGACTACGAAACTGGAGACCCCGATATTAATAAAGAGCCTCTGTCACGAGGATCGACCGAATGTCATAGACGTTTCGCAATCAACGCGAGTTTCGCGCGACCGTGTAAGACGAGACTTTTCACGGACGAGGAGCGTAATCGCCGGGAGCACACACACGTATCCCAGGCTCGATTCAACTGGCGACACGCGCGATTCCGGCAGCAATTCGAGCGACTGAGCTCGGCACGGCAGTGGCGATTGCAACAGGCGTCGAAGAGAGCCGGCTAAGGGTAGGGGAGCGAGAAATCCACGAATTCCCAATCAAAGACGATGCCACGCTGACTTTGCCACCTCCAATTGCACGAGCTGTACCGTCGGCCAAGGTAACTGCCTCTGCTCGAGGCAAAACGGAAGTGAAAGGAGAGGGGGCCAGTGTCTTTTACGGATCGAACCAATGCTACTCGAGCTCTCGCGATTATTACATTTTTTCTATTTATTTATCACCTCCCACTAGAATCCGAATAATTGACAATATATTCTATCACTCAATAGTAAAGTAATAGTAAGGTTATAACGAGGCAACTATGAAAGTAGAAACCAAAACGAATAAAATGTGAGGAATAAAAATAAAGTCGTAATAATAATAAAGAAAATTCATTCCTTCGCCATTTAGCTATTTCCACTTCCTTCAAAGGATCACCATAATTCGCTGGTTTAAAATAACATTTTAATAGTCAATATTCTACGATAAAGACTACCGGCCTCGTTTCACTTTCGTTGCACACTCGACTTTCGAGCTCCATCCCCCGAACACCCCCGTGGTCAGGGGGCGGATGATTAAACGTTGAACGGCAGTTCGCCCCGTTCCGATGGGTCTGACACGGCCATAGATCATTTAACGGGCCGGCGCACCTTAACACTCGACGTCTCGAATCGAAACTCCCGCGTAACTAGTTACATCACCGCGCAGGTAGTTTCTGCTACAACGTCGTCGGCGTGCTCGCTCGCGCGTCTGGATTCTATTAATTGGGAAACTCGCGGCCCCGTATCCACCCTCTAATTACTCGTCCACTCGGCGCTGGATCGCTTAATTAAATTCCAACAGCGGCTGCGGAGAAGAGAGAGAGAGAGAGAGAGCGTAGGTGGGACTCACCTTTAATTTGCGCCTTGCGTTGAATTTCTTCAGACACTCCACGGTCTCTTGTCTGTGGACGACGGACGCGACACGCTCGCGTTGCTGTAACACGCAAAGAAAGAGGAGCAACGTCAGTTCTGTGCAGCTGTTTCTTACGGTCTCTCTATTTCTTGAGAATGATCCAAGGTACTTACGCAGATCCATGGGTGCTTGAGTGCCTCGCTGGCGGTGATCCTTTTGCTGGGATTCACCGTCAGCATCTGATTGATGAGATTCTTGGCCTCTGGCGTGACGGTGTCCCATTCGGGGCCTGGGTACTGTGGAACAAACGGGGAAACGGGTTTACACATTGTTTATAGGGAATGCGCGCTTCCTGTGCTCCACACTTCCGATGATTCCAGCCGGACTTCTTTGGAGCCGCTTTCCAGCTGCAAGCCTCGGCCGTTTTGCAGGACCTCCGATTGCTTTCGGCGGCATTATGGCTGGCTTTATCACTGATCTGAGGTCAGACTGACACTGTGTAGTTACGGGGGGTGTGTCGAACGATGGGGGAGTGGATCATTGCATTTATTCTAAGGAAAGCTTCTCTTTGGAGCTCCTGGAGTCGAAGGTAAGCTGCACACTAAGGGAGACTTCGAGAACCACTGTACAATATTCGTCAATTACATCTCGGATTACTGGAGACAGGGGAACATTGTTTACTCTGGCAGGAGTGGTTCCACTGTGAGATTGAATACTTTTTAAAGGCCATGTGAACTTTTAAAAATGGAAGCACATGTGTTTATTCAAAAGGAACACGACTCTCTCGTGAGATGTATTATCCTTTTCCTTTTAAATTTGAGGATAAACAATCTTCCCTACTTGTTAACTATCGACTTAATGTTTCGTGGAGGCAATGTTATTCCGGTGAACTTTGAATGAACAGGGTGAAGTCGAGTGGATCGAATTTGAATATTTCAACGAAGAATAACGAGGTGAATTTCCACCGAAGATTTCAGGGGTGGGGCGCGTATAAGTGGGGTGGTTCTTACGTCGTACGATCCAGTCTTGATCTGCGCGTAGAGTCGATGCTGGTCCTCGTCCCAAAACGGCGGGTAACCGACCAGGAGGATGTAAAGGATGACACCGCACGCCCAAATGTCCACGGGCTTGCCGTACGGCTCTTTCTTCAGGACTTCCGGGCTGAGGTAACCAGGCGTCCCAGCGAAACCTTTTTTTTTTCATCCACCATTACGATTCACTCTCGCCCAGGAGCAATAAAATTGTTATTTCGCGACGAACGCACTGCATCGAGGCACCAAACATCGTCGGACACGAAAGATACTTCTTTCCCTAATAATCAATTCTTAATACAAACGCTGTACAATTCTTTTTAAATGCATATGTAGTTAAAATAATTCTTGCGAAAGGGTTCTGATTTTCAGTGAGACTCTCAGATTAGAAGATCGAGAAGTGAAGCACTTGCGTTTAAACACTAAAGTTTGCAAATTTTCCGAGGGGTTCAAACATGAATTTTGATGAAGAGAAAGTTGATGTTATGGATTCCTCGGTGTGTCACGGTATTGATTAAAATACTGAAAGGAGAAAGTACCTGCAACGAACTCTAAATACTTTTTGTGCGACGACGTTAGATGCCCCATATTGTATGTTTAAAACTAATGACGCCTTTCAAATTTGAGTAGCCAACGGAGCTGGCCAATTGCTGAAAGCGACGAGTAAAGGAGGAACATTTGCTGCGCAGTTCGCATCCATACTAAAGGAAACTTCTTTCCTCCCTGACTATAGACGGTGATATCGCGCAACTTCCAGCGATCCAACTTCGCCGTCGTGCAGTTAAGAGTTGCCGAGTATGCGGCATTTACCATACAGAAACTTGGAATTCCCAGCAGCTGCCTGTATTCGTCGAAGATGGATTTCCTTGGGCGATCGAGAGGGAGCCGCGAGTCCCCGACGCGTAACAGTGTCACCTCGTCAATGGAATTTCCAGCTATCGGCTTTTCCAGAACGGAAACGAACGTCGCGGCGTCTCAACTGGCTGTCTGATACCCGGCGGAGCGCAGAAATCAACGAACACTGTTCCGGGTGATCAAAAATGATGGAAACCACGCATTTACTACATTCCAATTTGAATATTCAACGAACTCGAGAATATTCTATAAACTTCAATTCCAGATTGAGCCGTCGAACGAACTCGATTATTCTTAAGAAAGAAGAGGGGCCAGGGTGCAAGGACCGCTGGAACAAGGGAGCGTAGGTACACCTATACCTAGTTCCCTGCATTCGAAAACAGACTCGACCAGGTGCTTTGATCGCGACCGCGCAACAATGCAGGAAATTTACCGCGGAGCGGTGAAAATCTGGGCGCGCTGGAATCCATTTCGCCGCGAGAAATTCGCGGCAAGTTTTCCAATAGCTCGGGGAAACTTGCTCGGAGTTGTCCGCGTGGAAACAAAACGGGAGCAGACGGTCGAAAGCCACAGAGTGTACGTACGAACGTGCCACGTCTACGCGCGGGATGTGGGGCGCGGGTTTAAACGGAGGAACAACGGGCGCCGGGGGCAAAGGCGGGATCGTTAAATGAATGAAAATGTCGGCGGTCGAATTTAAATCGCGGCTGCCTGGGAACTGGAAAACGAGAAAGAAAGGGTACACGTCGGTGGGTGCAACGGAAAGATTACACACGGCTGGGAAAAATTTATTTCCCCGCCATCCCTCCGCCGCGGAAATTTAAACGAGCTCCGGGCAGAACCATCCACCCTTAATTTGTTACATACATCTGCCTGCTCGACTCTCCGAGCGTGTAACTCGTGGCAATTTACATTCGATCCGAACCGTAATTGGAACTTTCGTTTCCAGCTGGTTCAAGCATTAAGATCGTTTGATCTTGATGTTTTCGGTAGAAATAATGCATTAGTGGATCGATAATAATATAATATCTAAGCTGCGGAGCAAATGTTTGTTTCCGAAACTTGTGGCTTACAACAATTTTTGATAGATGGAGCGTGTAATTATATGTAGAGGTAGTGGATCAACTCATTTTTGTTGGATAAGAGTGTAGGTTTATTTTCAAATTTAATTTTTTCATAAAAATGTAATTTTTATTTAAAAAGGTATTATTTAAAAATTTATATTTATAAATCAATTCATTTAATGAATTATTTAACTGGAAGTAAATTAACCCTCATAATTAAATTAATCGAAATATTTTTAATAAACCATTGAATCAAAATTCTAATATTCAATTCATGTTAGGTACATCTTATAAATTCTATTAACCCAGAATAATTAAATTAATGAAAATTAAGGGTAGAATAGAGGGCTCCCCCATGATTTTCATCATGATGGACTCACCGAACCATGCCTGTGCTTCGCCCTGCACCTCGATCGCCAACCCAAAGTCCGCTAATTTCACAGCCGCGCCTTTCGCCTTACTCGCTAGGAGCAGATTTTCGGGCTGCAACAGGAGCAAGGCAGATCTTTAATGCCTTCTAAGTACCTTTCTAAAAGTATCCTCGATTTTCCACATATTTTACGCGGTATTGTTTAATCTCTGTCTTCCGACTTTCACCTTCTTTTTTATTTCTCTGCGTCATGCATCCTTGTAACGATACTTCGGAACTAGCAAGTGGCGAAAATGAATACTACTTTCAGTGGACTGCAAAATCATCGAGTTTGAATTAAGAGCGAATTTCAACGCGGGAATTTGGAATTGTATCAAATGCTTCCTTCGATTATTTATCGGTGTAGAGGGCGCGATCTCGAGACGATTAACGATTTATCTCTCTTTATAGCCGCTCTACGTACTTTCAGGTCCCTGTGCACAACTCCATTATGGTGGCAGTGGTGAACGCTCTCCAGGATTTGTTGGATACAGTGCGAGGCGTCCGCTTCGCTGTAGAACTCTCGCGCGACAATGTCCTCGAACAGTTCCCCGCCAGTTACACTGGAAACCAGGGGCCAGAACTTTCGTAAACGTTCAATTTTCGGGGGAGTACGCTCGGGCGTCGGAAATCGTTGAGTTATACTACTGCGAGGGAATAGAGTGGCGAGGGTAGGTCTGCGAAGTGACCTCGTGCAGTCACTTCACTTCGTTCTTATTATAGCCACGAAGGATTAGAAACGATTGACTTATTAAACAAATAAATTTCTAAAGAATGGACCGGCTAAGAAAATATAAAATAATAAGAATCGTAATTCTATATCAACCTTTGCCCCATTTAACATTTTGTCTTGTAATTGTACTCCTGTACACCTCAGAATAAAATTCTATATTGCATTCTATGTTCTATATTTAATAAAATTCGAGTATCTTTCAAGAATTAGTGCAAAGAATATATTACGAAACACGCGAAGAAAGCTTTAACTACCAGGTGAACGGTATATCGCGAGCTCGCAATTAATCGCCGCGATACTTTTCGCCACGGAATATCGACGTCCAGAGCCACGTGGGCTCGTTAACATGCAAATTATGCCTGATTAAAATTCACGAGGATGGACCGTTCGAATATTCACCCAGTGACTGGTACAAATTAACAATTACCTAGCAAGATCACAGGGTGGTGGGAAATGGGGGTGGGAGAGAAAATACCTGGGGAACTTGGTCGTCGATCATTGGCGAATAATTAAATTATATATGTGTATAAATTATGATTCGTTAACGAAACGTCCAGTTATATTCACGAGTGCTGTTGGAACAAAGCTTGCTAACGAAATTTTATCGCTTAATTTACAAACTTTCGATTCATGATACTTGGCTCATCACGTACTCCTCGATTTTGGAATTTTTTTCAACCAGTTTGGGATTGTTTTTCAACTTGTTCACTCGTGAACATTTCGACGCGACGTTATCGAGCAGGCAACGATGAAATACACCCTCCTCGGCTACTTACAGGTCAAATACGAGGTAATGGTAGTTCTCCTCCTGTATGCTGTCGTGCAATCTCACTGTAACAGAAAGAAGACGGAAGAATTAGTAAAACAGAACACGGATTAACTGAACGAACCGTTCCTTTCAAGATAATACATGCTACTGTAAAATTCAGTAGGTACAAAATACACTGTTTTCAAACAGGGCTAGAGTAAACGAGCCTTAATTATACTTTATACCCCCAAGTTGCACACTTCCAAGCATGACTCAACGTTTATTTAGCTATTTACCAGAAGCACGCTTCAAATTTCTTAGAATTCAGTAAACGCGTCTTGAACGAAGAACAGGGAACCTACGTTAATATTTGAGAAACGTTTCGAGTTCTTTTCAAACGTCTCTTTCGTTAAAGCAGTAACGAATTTTTAAGAAAACAAAGCTCGGAACGTTCCCAGGTTACAAGTAGCCGCGAGCTTTCACAGCCCCGCGGCAATGCGGAGGGGAAACAATGTTGCAACGACGATTGAAGACGCGGAGGGAAAATAGTCGCGGTATCGCGCAAACGATCCTCATGGTCGTTGAACAAATTGCAGCGGCGCAGTGGTCGCGTCGCGGCGCATACGAACGACGCCATTAGGGATCCAGATTTTTGCCCTAGCTGCGCAGCTGAGGACCAATTAGCTTCTCGGGCCACCGGAGCAGCCATTTTTCTTTGGTCAACCACTGGCGAGGTCGACTTTCGAATTTGCAAAGCTTCCCTCGCTGCCCAGGTAACTCGAAGCTTTTGCATAGCAGCTGGCTACTGTTCGCTTCTTCCAAATTGAAATTTAAATATTTCTAAGCCCACCTAACGTTTCCGAAGAATTCTGTATGCATGTTTACAGTATATGGTTTTCGTTTACAGTGAGAGAATCGTGGGAGTGTAAGCTGATATGCTAGCGTTTATTCGCACGCTTGTAGAGGACATTAAAATTTTCTGGGATCGTCGGCGACCCCACCGCGTCGGTCTAGGGTTAAATAGATCAGGCCTTTCCAAGCTGTCGTTTCTGCCGACATAGTTTCGCTTAACTAGAAACGAGCAAGTATTCCAACACACTGGGATAATATGTTCGATGTTTTCTATAATATATTTGTTATCTTAGAATTCAAAGAATTCTTAGAAATCTTGGAATTTACCAAGTCCCAAGTAAATCTTAGCATTTACCGCTCCAGAGCGGTGAAAGTCTGAGGTATCTTGTAAAATATTTCAAATCGGGACACTCCTCGTTCCAGGTTGATAACGTCTTCTGGAATATTTCTGAATTTTATCACCCCATAGCAGTAAATTCTAGGAGTTACTTTTTAATTCTAAGATTTACATGGTTCATAATTTATCTTCGAATTTTTACACTAACATATCGACGCGAGACCACGCGAAGATTAAGCTTCCAGGGTCTGCAAGTCCCTCGGCGTGAGAACACGCCCACGCCAGGTGCAGTGTCAACGCTGCACCGATTTTATGACCTATACATGTTCCAGTCATCGTACAACGTGAGCTCGAAAGCTTCTCGAATGGGAGTCGCGATTGAGACGTCGAAGAGGAGGAAGTTATTTTGAACGGACGCCAGATAGTATCGCGGAATTATTCAAGTCTGGGGGGGCAATATCCCCGAAAACGCGAGCGGAGGTAGATCGATACGGGGAATGGTCGGGTATCATTTGCATCCGCGACAGTTCCCTCGATCACGGCGTTCATTAAGGTCAACGAAGAGACGTTCCTCGCGATACAATCCGTGCGATCCGGTCGAACGGGCCTTAATTAATGTCAAGTGAGACCGCGGGACCGAGACCACGCGAAAATCAACGTCGCCGAGACGTCGTGCGTTTTGAGACAACAGCAAATCTACTGGATTAAATGCAATACTGTCAGCGCGCAAATCCTTCTGACATTCAATTAATTCTAAATAAAAAAATGTCACGGTCTCCCTTAGAAGATTTTAACTACCCTTCGACGTCAGCTTCAGCCTCCCAAAGTATCACACCAGTAGCTTAATTTAATCACCTTCAAACCTCGTCATGAAAAATCCTCTTTTTTTTTCAAACAGGGAATGCTTTTGATAAATAACTCGAGGAAGCTCGACACTTAACGTGGGTCGAAGTGGACCCTACACCCACCAAGCGAGGGTTATCCTACTCGATTGGATATTCGATTGTGCGCGATGAGAAATTATTCGAAAGTTCCCATTGAGAACTGGCGAGATTTCCATTCGCCGACGCGGTGAATCTATCGGCCGAGAGCTTATTGCTGCTGGCCCCTCGAACCAATGGCCCAGGTAAGAGCGTTTTGTTGCTGGAGCCTCGATAGCATCCCATCGCGTGCCAGGGCAAGCGATAGCTCATAGGCGGGCGGAAAAATTGCACGATCCGAAACGCGGTCTCTCTAGCCGATAAAAATTCCCATAATAACGCTCGTTCCACCCTCTGATCTCCGACTGGCTCCCTCTCGATCCTTATTGGATCGCTGGAGGGTATCAAAGGGAGCGGGAGGATAGGCTGCCCACCCCCGTCTTCTCCTTTTGATCGGTTTGAGGATCATTTGAAAAGGATGAAGGAGCGCAGAGGAGGGGCAGAGGTATCTGCTCTTTCTCTGCGAGTCGGGTGGCTCGTTCCTCCGGATATCTCCTCCATTTTCATTAAATTCTTCCGGCTTCCACGGCCGTCCTCTTCAAGGCAACCCTCCAGCTTCTCCCTCGAAAACGCGTGTACAGCGGGCGGAAATAATGCGCGGCGCGCATTATTCCTAAACGGAGGTGTGTGAAGTTCTTTTATGCCTTGCCTTTGATTTTCGGGGAAGCCGTTTGCACGATGGGATTACGAGCAGTTAAGGGGGTATTCCACTGTGAACGGTCGAGAAATTAAGCTATTTTTAAAGATTCTTTTCTCGGTAAATACAATATATAATGAAATAAATCTTTTTGGCATTTATTAAGCTACTCTTATATTATTTTAAAAAAATTGAAAAGAAGATTTTTATTTTGTGTTACTTGTTTTTTTTTACAGCGTCAATATGGCACCTAAACAAAAACGGTATGTTCGTGGTGCAGGTGATTTCCCGGCTTAGGCTTGTCTGAAACAGAAAATTTAAAAAGCTTCTTAATCTGAATGAGTGTCGCTATCGTCCGTAGCTTAATTAACAATTTTTATCGAAAAAATAACAGAGATTTTTCTCGGGAAACATTCGAGAACACAGCATTTTGGAGAACTTTTTCTTTCAAACTGGTACCATTTTGTTATTTCTCAACGAAAATTGTTAATTCAACTAAGGGCGATAGCGACACTCATACAGATTAAGAATCCTTCCGGATTTTTTATTTCAGATAAGCCTGAGCAGCGGAATCACCTGCACCACGAACGTACCGTTTTTGTTTAGGTGCCATATTGCCGCTGTAAGAAAAACAAGTAAAACAAATTAAAAATATTCTTTTTAATTTTTTCAGTATTAATATAAGAGTAGCTTAATAAATACCAAAAAGATTTATTTCATTATATATTGTATTTACTGAGAAAAAAATCTTTAAAAATAGCTTCATTTTTCGACCGTTCACAGTGGAATACCCCCATAAATAAAATTCTTGATATATTCGAGTGGTTAATTGATGAAGATCCAACCCTTACCTAAATATCAAATTGCATATGTTAATTGTCACCGCTATTACTTCCCGAGAGCCACAAGCTAACATAAAAATTTATTTTGAAAATACTTAAATGGAGTGTTGTGTTTCAAAATGAAACGAGGGTTGAAAACCTTAGTGAAATTGTTCCTAAATACTTGATTGTCGGATTTAACACTTAACACGACGTGAAAAGAATCTATATCTGTCTTCTAAAGTTCATGGAGCAGTGGGAGCGTGGATCTTTGCTGGCAGAAAGAGAAACGAGAGTAAGCGGCGCGTGTATCGATCCCGGAAGCCACACCTCGACGCAGCGCGACGCGGGGTTACGCGCTTTCGCGATTATGCTTCCAGCCCCGCGACTCTTCCGCCGGGGATGAAACTTGGAAAGAAACTTCGGCTAACGATCCGCGATTCTGCATAACCGCAAGCACCCTCCACTTCCCTGCGCGGGTCTAAAAGAATCCAACGCGACGACGGCGAAGCTGGAGGGGCACCATCTTGCTTTGGATGGCCGTTCTCGACGGGGCATCGCGGGGCTGGATCCAGGAAGATCGAGTGGAAGACGAGCGAAAGGGTGGAGGCTGGGAGAATCGAAAGGAAGAAAGCAGCTGCGGTGACAGAGAAGTGGCAGGGGTATGAGAAACGGTGCGCTCGAGGAGGATCGATAGGTATCACTTGTTGACTGGAACGGACGCGGGCGAACGGTGCACGCCATCATGGAAACGGGCTACGGAAGAGGACACGGTAATTCATTGGTCAGGTCCAGCCGACGGATAGAGCCGTACGATGAATAAAAGAAACCCTGGGCCCTTATGAATTATGGAGCCGTCTCCATCGATTTGACAAACCCGGCAACTTCTGTCGTCGGCGCCGCGAGGCGGCGACTTCTAATTCACCCTAACACCCTTACAGATCCTGGGCTTGGAAATAACCCTTCGAGTGGACACCGGCTGGAGAAGCTCGGAGGAGTCTCTGAAAATGGAGGAAGACGTCTGTTTACCATTACCAGCGAGTCTCGGGAATAGTTTTCGTGTAACGAAGTCTTTTTGGATAATTGAAGAGTCCTTGTAAAAGGTACTGTTAGTGACAAAATTAAAAGAAAAAATTTATTGAAAAATATTACAGTGTTTTGGAACCAGTCAACGACGAAGACACCAGTCGCTGCGTTCGAGTTCCCTCAGTTGCCGTGAAATTGAAGCGAGCTAGGAGACGCGAACAAGCTCGGGGAATATTTTAAAAGGGGAACGATGTCCCGCGCCCGTCGCTTTAATTCCACGCAGAGGTACGAGCGGCCGATCCGTCAAGGTGAGAATGGAAATGCGACCGGGGGAAGGGTTTCGGAGGGTGAACGGATCGGGGATGGTGGCACGCGGAAAAGTGGATGCGCGGAGTATTGATCTACGGTCTTTCGACCCTCGAGAGATTCTAAGATGCTAGACGAGATGACGGCGATCGCTGAAAAGAGGAACGTGGCCTGGTAAAAGGATAGACAACCTATGGGCGGTTGACTTCCCTCTTTCTTCCCTCTTAGGGCACGGATTCCACGGGAAGAGAGGGTCTTAAAACCTTCCGAGCATCTCCGGCGAACTTCCAGGACGAGTTTAATCGAAGAAGCGTCGAAGCTATTCGGGAGAAGGCTGATTATGTCGCGAGACAATTGTAAAAGCTGCCTCTTCGTGGGGAAGACCTTTGTACCTCAATTAAGCTGGGAAACCTTAGGCTTTCTTGATATATAACTAGCTTTACTACTCGCCTTCGCTCGAAATTTAGATTCTGATTTTACAAAAAAATTTATTTATTTATTTATTTTGTAAAAATAGTCGCATTCGTCTGGATTAGTTATTTAGGCATAATGAGCTGGAACAAATTTCGTGACCCCAGAGTCTACCGTTCGAAAATTTTTAGACGACAGACAAACACACAAACACTATCTGCTTTATATATTAACATATCCAAATACCACTGAATGTCTCTTCACCGAAAAAAAATAGTAAAAACATAATATTTGAGTACTTCTTGTGGTCGAATTTTTTGCATCAGGCTATAATTCTTCAGCCAAAATTGAGGTAGAAATTTTCTAAATTTCTTAATGCTCTGTAACAGTGCCCTATCCTCCCACGAGAGAATAAACTGTTTACTGGTGAAGCACGCAGCTTGCTGTTCTATTTACGTGGCTGTCGATCGATGTACTAGTGAACCAGTAATTATCCAGTAATTATCCATGTATCTAACATAACATATCTGGTTCCATAACAGCAGTAACCTTGACCATTCATCGTTTAATTAAATTTGTATTTCGCGACGCAACGGGGCCAGTATTATTACGACCTTGCGAAGGGGAAGCGAGAGGAAATTGCCGACAGCAAGGAACTGCCCGCCAAAGATGGCCAATTTTCGCCGTTTCCCGCGGACAATGGCGGCAACAAAGCAAATGATTATCTCTGAACGGGATCCTCTGTCCATCCACGCGATACAAAACGGTCTCGATTGTGCCCGCCGCGCCTGTAATACTGCGAAAGGATTCGTGACAGGCGGGATCAATGAAATTCGTTTACAAACGAACAAAAGAGCCCGGCGACGGTAGATACTCGCTGGACCATGCCCCCTCACGCTCACGTTGCCCCGAATGGCAGAGAGCACGCCGCTTTCCGCTCCACTCAATCGATTAATAAAAACACTAATTGCCGCGCCACGGGATCCTTCGTCCTTTCCCGCGGCGCCCACAAATTCGTGCGATTTATTAAACGTACAGGGACCGAAGATTGATGGTTGGAATCCTGCTAATGGACAAAGCAACGCCACTTAAATTTGTCAACTCTCCAACCGGCAAAGCCCGTGCGGAGACCGCTCATGTGCGTTCGGCGAGTATGGTTAAGAGATACGAGTGGAGGATTTCCGCACGGGGATTCCAAACCGAAGGTTGGAAAGGTGAAGGATTAATGGTCAGTTTTTATCAGCTGAAGAGCGTTTAACTATCTCCGCCGTGATGAAAAAGCGGCAGTTTCTCTGTTGGATCGTAAAAAAAAAAAGTAACGCGTGCTGTGTTTTTATTGTCAATGGTGTGCCTGGCACGTGTTGGCTTTTTCGATGATTATCGAGGCAACCGTGCACACTGCTGCTCCGCTGATCGATAACGTGGCAGGCTGAGCACACGCGAAGACTCCGCTCGCGATAAGCCCCGTGTACCTTCGTTCTGTCGAATTAGCTCCGCTCTTTAATCGGGCTGCAGGAATGGTTACGGTTAATTCCGTCTCCGGCGGAGGTGCGTATCAGATGGATGGAAACGTCGCCAGAGCTAGCGAGATACGCGAACGAGCCCGCTCGCCGGTGATAACGCTCCGCTGTATTTTACGTAACCGTCGCAGCGATACTCTATTACCGTGAACTTTATTACTCGCCGGCCTAACAATGAGACACGGCAGCGTTCGGGAAGGTTTCGAAGTGCGTCATCCTATAGAAACAAGCTCCAGTCTAGAGTTTCCACAGCCTTGAGCGTGGTCTTAGTTAGTTTACGAGTGTCTGCATGCTGTTAGCAAAACAAGCAGGAAAAGGGTGGTTTGGGATGAACAGTAAAAGAGAAAATTCCGCGGGAAGCCCGAAATAACCAAGTACCAGCAAAGTCATTAACAAACATGCTCCACTATTTTTGTTACTATTCCTCTTCATCTACGACTGTATAGCAACGTTCAAAAGAAAGTCTAAACTGTGAACGGTAAGGAAAATAAGATAGCTCCGTTATGCAGAATTGGAATTTAATGTATGAGGAACTAGAAAGATATTAATACCCTTTGAGGCATTATTCCATTTGAATTATATCTTAAATCTGATCACAAATGATAGCTAGATACAATGCTGGATTAACCAATAAGCAAAACAAGCACGTGGACATCAGGAGAAAAGGGGGCACCACAGAAATTTTCTGAATTTTAAAATATAACTTTTTAGTCAAATTATCGAAAATTCCGAAGGAATCGTACATTGCGTTGAAGTGATCCATCTGTATAAGCAGGGCCTCAAAATCTTTACAACGCTTAGAGCTTCTAGAGATCGCAATCCGGCTCTAACAAGATACTTAAAGTCTAGTATTAAGTTACTCATGTTGGCGTGTAGAAATATCAGTTGTAAATTTTCTTCTAACTACCACTGTACCTCTCCTATAACTGTCTTGTACTCTCAATTCTGGTATCTCAAAAATCGTGAACCTCAGTTCAACCCTAACATCTTCCATGTATCCTCAAATTCTGAGGTTACGAATCCCCCATTAGTAAATTTTCTTCTAACCACCACTGTACCTTTCTTATAACTTTCTTTTACTCTCAATTCTGCTATCCCAAAAATCGTGAACCACAGTTCAACCCTAACATCTTCCATGTATCCTCAAATTCTGAGGTTACGAATCCCCCATTCGTAAATTTTCTTCTAACCACCACTGTACCTTTCTTATAACTTTCTTTTACTCTCAATTCTGCTATCCCAAAAATCGTGAACCACAGTTCAACCCTAACATCTTCCATGTATCCCCAAATTCTGAGGTTACGAATCCCCCATTCGTAAATTTTCTTCTAACCACCACTGTACCTCTCCTATAACTTTCTTGTACTCTCAATTCTGCTATCCCAAAAATCGTGAACCACAGTTCAACCCTAACATCTTCCATGTATCCTCAAATTCTGAGGTTACGAATGGGGGATTCGTAACCTCAGAATTTGAGGATACAATGGGGGATTCGTAACCTCAGAATTTGAGGATACATGGAAGATGTTAGAGTTGAACTGTGGTCCACGATTTTTGGGATAGCAGAATTGAGAGTAAAAGAAAGTTATAGGAGAGGTACAGTGGCGGTTAGAAGAAAATTTACGAATAGGGGATTCGTAACCTCAGAATTTGGGGATACATGGAAGATGTTAGAGTTGAACTGTGGTTCACGATTTTTGGGATAGCAGAATTGAGAGTAAAATAAAGTTGTAGGAGAGATACAGTGGTGGTTAGAAGAAAATTTACAACTGATATTTCTACACGCCAACACGAGTAACTTAATACTAGACTTTAAGTATCTTGTTAGAGCCGGATTGCAATTCCAGACCTCAATATCAAAAAACCTTGCAAATCGTGTAATCCTAAAGGGTGTGCGAGTTTGACGATGATCTCCTTAGCGGAGGCAGCCGTTTTGAATCTGAAGAGAAACTCGAGGATCTCTTTGATCCAATCTTTACAGCACGGATATTCTAGACTGGGAATTCTCTTAACGTCGATCTTGCAGAAAAACACAATTCTGCCTTATCGAGCCTTACTTGGCACGTCCTCGCGAAAATTTCCCTCCCCCTCAGGTGGGCGATACCGATTGGCTCGTATCCAGCGCATTTCGGCGTAATAGCACTAGAAGAGACACCAGAGCGCCGGTTCAAGGTTGGCATTGTGCTAATCACGCAGCCCGTGCGGTTCCGCCAAATTTCCCTGTTCACAGGAACCGCCGAGCTGGAAGGCTGCAAACGTTTTACGATTCCCGGTAGCTAGGAACTCTTTCTGCGGAGTGAACGCAGCAGTAACGCGCGTGCACCGCGGAGACTTCAAAGAAAGCGTTAAGTCGAACGTGTGCCTCGAAGTACTCGGTGCACGGCTGAAGTGTTCCTTGGCGTAGTTCGTATTCTGCTCGAAGATGCTCGGCACGTGGATGGTCTCGCGTGCGACTAATCGACCAGAGATACATAATATTGTTGCACGCGCGAGGCAGGCACGCGAGTCGCCAATAACGTTAAGAGAGGCTGCCCCCGATCGGAGTGGTCCCCGGGGAGCCATCTTGGTACCGGCAGCGGAGCACCTTCAATTAATTGGAATCGCCTGAACTGAGGTTTAATGGCTTGTCTAGAGTGGGTTTTGCGATGGCTTGGTTGGAGAGTAGAGGGAATCAGTGGATGATTGTGTTGAGTAGTACGCTTGAATTGAATTCGTAATGGAAAGACGGGACTTTGGGCTCTAAGAAGTAGGCATAAGGTATCGTTATAGCGAAGTTGATGGTCGAATACCATTAATTTATTTAAGGAGCTAGATGAACTGTGAACATAGAGGTATGATGCAAAATTGAAAAGCAGAAGGTTTCGGTGCAACAGTGAACTTGACCATGGAGAAGCTTAATTTTACAGTGCAATTAGGTTTGAAATCTGCGGAGCTCTCAGGATTTGCAGTATTCTTTTGATCTACACCTTGCTTTTAGAATAAAGTTAGCAGGCAGTAGTCGCAAATACATTCGCAGCGGCGTAGCGTACAAAGGAGAAGCCGAAAGGAATGGTTTGGGTGTGACGGTGAACTTGACCATCGAGAAGCCCAATTGCACGGTCTAGGGAGCTCGAAAGAACTCGATGCACGCAGTCTCGTGTTAATAATTCGTGCAGTTCCGAGGGCCCGAGCGGAGGATCCTCCGTACGGCGCGGTTCAGGCCTGCAAAGGGGCGAAACGGGCCAAGTAACGTCACACACGGCTGCACACACTGTTAACGCGAATGTACACGCGATGAAAGCGCTGCCAGAGATCGTTCTACCAGGGGCTAAGGGGCGGTAGATGTACACACAGGTGGTCGCAAACGTTCGAGCCTAGCTTAATTATCTACGGAGGGACGAGTCGCGTGGGTAATTAGCCAGGGAATTGCCGAACACCGAGCTCCATTCGACCAATTGCCTCCGCGTGACTGATAAGATCCGTCATTCTTCCTGTGCACCGTCGAGCTTCTGACAATGGCTCACTTTGCGATAGTCAGAGTTCAGAGTTTTTGCAGTTAGATGATTGATATTCTCGCAATTAGTGGAGGCTGCGATAGCGGTAGATGCAATAGTAACGGTAATAGAATGGTTAGGCTTATCAACGATATTCCTACTGCCACCTCGCCTTAATTAATAGGCATAATAATATTAATAATAATAATAATAAGTAGTATTATAGTGTAGTAGTATTATACAGTAAATGAACGCGTACCAGTGAATGGGCATTTTATATTGAAATGACTAAAATAAGTTATCAAAACAGGCAACGAATTAATTAGAGACTTCTTTTAATTTCTTGCTTCGTATCCAAAGAATTTTTGCAGCACGTGGAATCAATCGCGCTGCAAACATAATTTTATAATAGTGTTCATTCATTAGCCTTAAGTGTTCATTTATTGGTGCGTTTACCCTACTAGCAGTAGTATTATAAATGTAACTCGGGGTGCCTTTTTAAGTCACCACTATTCCTGATCTACACTATCACCACTAGTCACAGTTATTCCTGATTAACCTCTTGCCTCCCAAAAATATGGAGATTTGGGATCCGATTAAATTCTGATATTTTATAACTGAAACGCTGCGTACTACATTCAAGAATCCACATAGTAGGAATCGAAAGTACGTTTGCCTCGTGTTAACAACTTTCCCACAAAATATTACAGCTTCAGATAAAAGAAGTGCGAAGTGTTAAATAGTCAAGAAGACACGACACTTCTATCCCTTTAACTTCAAGGCTACACGACCCTTCGAACTAAGCACCGAAGTGTCCTATAACCATCGCGATGGAAAAAGCTCGACGACTTCGAAGAAGGGACCTTTACGACGGCGCTTGCGACATCGGCGAGCCAGTCGACGATACGAGCACGCGAACCAGAAGCACACTTGGACGATTGTGTCTCCAAGGGACGTAAAAGTGTGCATACCCAGTTGGCAGCAACGAAAGATGGCGGAGGTCGCGGCCTGTATACGTCAGATTTATTGCAGCCATAAACGAGCCTGGGCCGACGTGTCGTGGAACTTTCGTAGCTGTGCTCCAGGACCAAGTTCCACGCGTGCACGTGTATAGTTTCCACGGCGCGGAGGCATAAACTCGGAATATACGGCCGTGCCCTGCACCGCGATCTTCCGACGTATGCTAATTCCCCTCCAGAATTAAACAACCATTGAATCCAGCGTTAAACAACGAAACCGCCACTGAAAGCCTCGCCCTCCTACGCTATTCGATAAATCATCATCCTTTCCCCGATACACCCTGTTTCAGTAGCTTCCCATTTACGTACACCTCAGAATCTGTATTTGCAAAAACTACCTACGTCGGATTTTTACAGTCTCCTTACTCTTCGAGCTACTTCCATTCCAAACCGTATTTTAAGGAACAGCAATGTCACACAATTGCAATTTCGTGTAGCATGACAGGTTATAGCTGGCTCCCCTTCATCCAGCGAATTAGCAGGCAAAACACGTGAACTCCCCGCGGACGGGGGTAGGTTCTGCGTTTGACAGGATCGCGGGGTGCAGAGCGTGAAGGTGGAAACTCCAAGTACACTATGGCTGCGCGCAAGGCGTAACTGTCTCGCGATGGATGGTAATTTTCGTTAGAAATTAACTCTTCTGCAGGCGTTCCTAACAGGCAACGCGACACACGATGGAGGCATAGTGTTCAGGAAAATATCAGGTTCGTTAAAACCGTGTAGATATCTTAATTAAAGCTCAGCTGCTAATAGCCTGATAAATTCCAGGCGATCTTGATTCACGTGTCTCCTCCATTCTAATTTAAAGTACGGAGCAGTCGAATCGATTTTCCGCGGGATCCTCTCGCGCAAAGGGTGGACTTTGGGCATAAGGTTCGGAGCAGCGAACCGAGGAAGGCTGTTGGTTAACGAGCTGGGCGCAGTTTAAGGGTCGAGGCTGATCATCGGGATCCCATAATCCCGGTCGTAATCCTGATAGCCTCTGTCCGTTTAGAGACGCTGACCTTTGGAAGAGCCTGGACGCCTCCGGGACCACGGTGTCGACCTTGCAAATCGCTGCTATTCCGTAACGTGCTTGCCGCGATCGCGCGCGGCCTTCTTATCTCCCAGCGACGCGGCACCGCCGGTTTAACGAGCGTAACCTTTCGCAAATATTTGCGGAATCGCGATAACGGCGGCGTGGTCTGCACGACGATGGTTATTCCGCGATTTCGTCGACGCATCGAATTCGATGGAGGCTTCTCCGAATTCAGCGGGTGATATCTGACGCTTCGGGATTAAATTGCACAGTGTCGTGTGGTGGAGTAGAATATTACACGCGCATACCACATTTTATCCAAAGCTCAAGTGTTCCTGTATAGACAATAAAAATCG
Organism: Andrena hattorfiana; assembly: GCA_944738655.2. Lineage (NCBI taxonomy): Eukaryota > Metazoa > Arthropoda > Insecta > Hymenoptera > Andrenidae > Andrena > Andrena hattorfiana. The sequence goes on from OX122894.2 coordinate 4,079,737, forward strand.
ATCGTGCGAAATGTTAGAAAATCCCAACCACTTCCTGGCGAGCCCGACACAATGGGAAAAGCAGGAACGTGGAGGAAACGCGAATGGCGAAGAAACAGCCCGGGCGAAGAATGCCAGCCACCGAAGCTGGACAAGTGTACAAGCGAATTGGCCCTTCTCTATTTCCAGCCGCGTTTATTCGCTCTCTCGCTTTATTGGATTCCAATATCGTGCGCCGTGGTTACATTCCCCGTTTATAATTTTCCATCGTTAGGTCGCGACGCGGTGGTGGCGGGTCGATGAGGAGCTTCCACGTGCCCTTTGCTCTGCCCGACTAAACACACATCCCACGACCCACCCATTCTTCGTGGTTACGCTCCCTTCGCGGTGCAATTTGCCCTGAATTTCGCGGGGATTCGCGCGTGAAATGTTCTGCCTAGGGGAATTGGCCTAGCGCTCTCGATGTCGGAACATCGAAAAGGTGTGTGAACCATCGCTGCCGGTCTTTCTCTCGGAATTCTAAGAGGAAATGGAGAATAGATCTGCAGGCTACTGTAGCTTGGAATTGTAATATTCGATCTTAGACTTTCAATGTAGACTGCGTTTTGTGATAACTCAGATTGCATCTATTTCTTTTCACCCTCTACTTTAACCCTTTCTCTGCGTGTTTAAATATTCGAACGATTCTTGAAAAGTGTGAATTTTACATCAATAAAAACGTTTTTAATTTTCAACTTTTTTTAGAATACAAAAAACAGTCTTTTTTTAAGAGAATACATTTTTTTAATGCGTGGACTATAGTCGCATCTCGCAGCGGAAGGGTTAAGGAGTCTTCCTAGTGTGACAGTTGGAAAAACTTAATTTTTCGGGAATTAAAAATGAAGCGAGTATTGCGCGCATAATTTTGCACGTTTGTAGCTTTTTTATCACCTTTTGAGATTATAAAAAAAATGTTTGTAAGTGAAAGTATCCATTTATAGCGGAGCAGAAGCATCGTGAAGGGGACAATATCCTTCCGGGTGCTTACATCTTAAGTTTCTGATGTCTGACTACAGATGGGCTAAATCTACGTAGCACTGGGCTTGCCGTGCAGTGTATGTCTGACCGAATGGCGATGAATCTACTGGTTTATGCCTGACCATAGAATACCTCGTCTACTCCGCGATGCTTTTAGTCTCCCTGCTGTCCTTCAAGTCAGATTTATCGTGTCTGACTAAACAGAGTTATATCTACTAGGGGAAAGGTGCTCACCGATATTTGGGTGCTGCAACTTCCTGCATATCCGTGCCTCACGTTCCAGTTTCTGAAAGTCTGAAACAGAAGAAACACCAACCTGTAAATATGATTCTTCGAACGTTTCAATACTTTAAATTTATTATACAATGTCGGATATAATTTCTGTCTACATCACTGACTCCTGAATAATAATTCCACCCATAAAGTAGATGAAATGAATTCACTCGAATGTATTAAGCATTTAATTTAAAGGCTTCTCCAGACTTTTAACAGCCAGCGAGTCGTAAGACAGACCCTCGAACGCCCCTCGAATTCGACTGTTCGCGAGGGCGTAGCAATTCGAAGGACCGGGACGAGTTCCATCGCGAAAGTTTCGCGGGAATAGCGACCAATGGCGGGTATAGTCATTACCGCGAAATCGAATTTCCCCGACGAGGTCCCCTGACGAGTTTCCTCGTGGATAATTCACCAAGGACCGCGATAAAATTGGATTTGTCGGGTGGCCGAGTCATTTCGAGGACGATTTCCTGTTCCCTTTCTGTACACGTGCCCCTGGACAGGGGGGGGCGCGCTCCTTCGAGAATCGACGATCGATCCCCATCGCGTTAGCGGGCGAAAGAGCCCCGACGCGATGCTCGTTTATTAAATACGGCCGGGCGTGCTACCATTCCGCGTTTCGAATGCTTTCGCGTCCACACGCTCGCGGCCCGTCGCGTATCGATTATAGCATGTACGAATTAACCCAGTCAAATCCAAATTAATCCGCCGGAATTAATCATCGAATATAATAGAACTCTGATAGGTCTCTGGAAGCTTCAATTATCAAATACTTCTAAATTAAATGCACTCATAAACACTGACAAAATTGAATAATCACAGCCGCAACAATTCTTCACTGCCCAAGGTCTTAAGTCCTGAATCCCTTTAAGGGCTTTTTCCACTGTGACGCCCTGATAAAGTACCGCTGTTTAGAACTCTTTTTTGTCACAAGAAGAATGTGTTTACAAAATTGAAGTTTTTTCTATTTATTAATATGTGTTTTGGGAGTACAACAAATTTTTTTCCTCATATTTTTTTAATGCTTGCTTGGGTCTTTTATGTTACAGCGCATATTACATTCATTTATTTCAGCGCAAGCAAGCATTAACCCTTCGTTGACACTCTGGGTGTGAGCCACCCATAATATGATTTTGACGCTCTGCACATTCTACCTACATGCAAAATAAATACCTTTTTCCCAAAGCCGACTTACAAACTATTTTGTTCTCTCAAAATATTATATCTGAACAATAACTCTGTAGATTTTTAGCTTCTAATATTGAAATTTGTAAAAGTTACAATTTTTTGAAGATTTTCTTCGTGTTTACTCGACATATGGTGATCTAGATTTTTTTACAAAAACTGTGGTGAAATTTAAATAAAAAAAAACTATTGGAATACATTCTAGAGACCTTGAAATTGAGCCATGATTTTTTTCATAACGATTGGATTCTTCAGATGAGAATGGCAGTCGTTGAAAAATTGTTCTGGGTGTGAACCACCCAGGTATGTCAAAGTTGATCGAAAAAAGAGGTGTGCCAACGAAGGGTTAAAAAAATGTAGAAAAAAAATAATTTTGTATTCTCAAAGCACGTATTAATAAATAGGAAAAACTTCAATTTAGTAAACACATTCTTTTTGTGACAAAAAAATTCCAACCATCGGTACTTTATCTAGGCGTCACAGTGGAAGGAGCCCTCAACACTGTCTTCCACACCCAAATATCAACTTTCGAATCCTCTGAACATAATATTTAGGTACTACATACATCCAAAATTCAAACTACATTTCCCTCCTGGCTTACTCAGAGCCACCTGAAACCATAAAACCCTGGAATACCGCACGCAATACCTTCCCATTGAAGCAACACCACCGTCTCGCGCACAAGCGACGTAACTCCAGCCGAAAGTACTACCCCAGCCCAGAAGCGCCGAACATGGCGGCGGTCGCGTAATCAGAATGGAATAACCGTTCGCGGGAGGTTGCGCTACAGTTAAGAAAACGGTGACGCGACACGTCGGTTCTCGTTCCAGTCGCTTCAGTTAATAGCCTTAATGCGCTTAAGAAAGCGTTCTCGGGGGCCGCCGTACAACTGCAGGATCCGTTTATCCGTCAACCTAGGCGCGGAAACGCTCGGAACGGTGTTCTTTCGACTTCGCGCCCCGAGATCGCCGGCCCTACCCCTGGCTGCTTTTACTGCCTATAATTAAATCTTCCCCCGTGCTGGGGGGTTGAAGGAGGGTGGAACGGGGGGCCTTGACGACCCACGCCCCGGCCCCGGGGGCGCCACATTAAATAACCAGAATTAACGAGCACCAGCGACGCGACAAGGGCCCCCGAGGAACACTGCAGCCGCACCGAGGTGAAGCAAATTGGAGGACGGGCCACTCGACGAAATAGAGGGAAAAAGAACTGGGTTACCCGACGACGACGGAGGCGACGTCGTTTTCCCTTCCTACCAGCGATCCCAATTGCGCGGCCCTCCTCTTGTCGCCCGATGAGAACGGCGCTGCCGTAAATTCGGCATTAAGCCCCGCGATAGCCGAAGCGCGAAACTACGCTAAGATTATTTCTGGAACATTCCTGAGGGTGCTTGTTGCGACGCAGACCGTCCCCGAAACACGTAATGCACCTCGACCCGGGGGGGGATGATTTCCACTTTCCACTTGCTTCTTCGCGATCCTGCGTTCTGGCGGTGTGCGACGGGACAGGGTTTATAGCGAACCGAATGTGCAATCAGATTGCAGTTATTCAGGATTAACCGTACACGTTGGGTCTACCAAGCAACTTGGCGTAGCTTTTCTATTTTCTCGAGCTAAATACTTTTGGCGTGTGAATGTAGATCACATCGGAGTACCTATGCGAGGGGGAATTTTTATTTTAGGTTTAAGTTTAGGTTTATTCTTTTCCTTGGTAGAAATAATAATAATAATTTTACGAAATAAATACATTTGCTTACAAATTCCCAAAGATGGCGTTTCGAAAACAGTATTCTCAAATTGCCCAACGAACTCTAGTCCCACGAATTTTTATTTTGCACAAAACAAATGTGGACCCTGCTTTACTGACTTTAAGTATTGTTATTTATTTTTTATTTTTCTCTTGTATAGGTACCAATGCGACTTTATTTCGTATATATTAAATAAATAAATAATTTTTCCGCGGAAATTCACTCTGAAGGGGTGGAATCAACCCTCAAAGTCATCTCGTCCTTCCGTTTTCCTGATCCTGACGAGTTTTCATACAGGATCGTTCTCCCCACTTCTTTTGATATCGTAGTTTACATCCAAACAACACGGTTTGATGAAAAATTCCGAGACCCCGGGATATGAGCGCCGTTGTAAACGAATTTCCCAGGACCAGGGATGCTTCCTCGTCAGCTTCGCACTGCTGGCGGCGTTTCTGCGAGGGAAGCGAAGGATCGACGCAGTTTTCCCTGGCGGTGTCGAGGCAGTGCCTCGAAACGCAAGATGCGCGTTCACGGTTGATATTCTTATCACGCCTGAGAGATCAAGGGCTGCCTGCCCGTCGCGCCCTTCGTCCCTGGCTGCACAGGATCGCCGGCGAGGGTAAAGGAAAGCGTGTGTTTTTGCCGACTTTCGTGACATTCGTGCTCCATCGAACGCAAAGCAGCCAGATCGGCCTTGTGAACGCAAACGAGCGATCCCGCCGCTCCTGTAAGCAATCGAAGCGTGCCGCCGCGTCCGGCGACGTCCACGAACGGATTATCCACGCGGGGACAGGCGAACGAGGAAGATCCGCCGTCTTATTTTTATCCCCAACGGATCGAGCTCGCCCTGCTGCTCACGGCAGGCAGGAAAAAAGACACAGGTAAAAGCCGTGGGATTCGTTTCACCGAACTCCGTGGGCTGTTTGCTGTAGAATCGGAGGCAAAAATTTGTGGAGTGGAGTATATAACAAAAATAGTCTCACGTGCGAGGGGAGGGTGAAGGATGAGCTTGGTGACGAAAAGTGCTTTGAATTTGAGAGAAGAAAGAAGGTGGAAGAAATGAAAATTTAACATTTTCTAGCACATAAATTCGTCGAAGGAAGTATAGTAAGGGAGAGTGGGGTAATTTCGAACACCTAAGCAAACAAAACGAAAACTATGTGAGAAATGAATTTGTTTATTATTTACAAACATACTTAAAGTATTCATTTATAATGTACTGTGACGAATTTTTGAAAAATTATAATAAAAATCAACGTTATAGTGACAAAGCAAAACCTTTGGTGTTCGTGATTACTCGACTGCCATGGGGTAATCACGAACAGAGTGTTAAATATCGCAGAAGTCGCACAGAAAGCGTGATTTTAATGGTCAACCCATAAAAAATGTTGTTATAACCTATACCTAATGTATTTTTCAAATTCCTCTTCTCGTGCGTTAGAAAAAAATTGCAATTGGTCGGAATATCGAAAAAAACTAGTAAAGGTCGTTTTTGAAACTTTTTTTCTGAGCCTGTAATGAAAATTCAAAAATCCCTTTCGTAGATTTATGTAAGTTTCGTATATGCTGAAAATTTCATCAAGATCGGTTAACGATGCTAATTTCAAACGTTCGAGATTACCCCATCCGATATGTCCGTCAATACCCCACGACAGCAAAAAATAAAAAAGAATTTATTTCAGCGGTTAGAATCATGATTCATGCAACGCCTTGGTCGCAAAATGTTGATAAAAAAGTGCTTTATTCCAACTTAAAAAAAAAAAAACAATTGTATCATTAATTCAACAGTAATTTCATGAATTGAAAATGGACAAAATATTACTTGAAACACGATGAAAATAATAAATTGTGTTTATCTTCAATAGCATGATTGTTCTGTATTTATTATTTTCTGCTCGGTGTTGGATACGACCCAAACTATTAACTAGTGGAAAGGGAACACCGTTTTTATTTATTAAAGCGCTGTAACATCGCATTCGCGATTACCCCGCGTCCGTGTTTACCCCACACTCCCTTATGGTTCCAAGGGAAGCTTCTTCAACCCCTGTAGATTATACCGATATAATCTTTTTATTTCTACCTAGAAGACCTGTGCAGATTCACCAGGGATGGATTTGGGGAAAGGTCGATGCGGTAATGAGCCCTGTAAAACAGAACTCTGACATTTAAGGGATGGTTGAGTGGGAAAGCTGGCTTCTGTCAGGCGATATTTCAGAGCCACCCTCGCGTCTACACTATCCCCTGCACCCCACGCTGGATGTTATCAGAAAACGGTATTAACACGTAGAATTCCACGGCGATCGCCATTAAGCCCCCTAAATAGGCTGTTGATGACGCGGGAAAATGTGGAGGAAATTGCTTGGATGGTCGAGGGACCTTCGAACGGAACGGAGAATTGATAAGGCGCAGGAACGTGAGAGCCGTCCCAGCCTCCATCTTCCAACCCCCATCGAACCACCCCCTCGCCACGTATTACACTTTCAAATAGCAGAAGCTCCGAACAGAGTGCTCGATTAATTATTCTCCGAAGCTACGAAGACCGCTGTTCCGTTCTTACGTGCGTGGCTCCACTGACCAACCGAGATCTGCATAAATCTAGCGGCATAACTGATTAGATAAACTTCCGCGGCCCCATAAAACTGGGATCTCCCTTATCTCTGTGAATTTATGCCACTCCGGCTGCATCGTTTATCAGCCAGCAGAAAGTGAATAATGTTCCTCCGCGAGGGCGGCGGGCTCGGAGGCCTTCTCCACGTGGGACGCATTTCGCAACTAGTGTTTCGGGTATATACTTGTGCCGGAGTAAGTTAGTAGCAGGAACAAAGCTCGTCTTCTGCGTCATAACTCGTCTTATATTCTCCTTTGTTATTTTCTTCGCATTCGTCTAATACGAACTTCTTCCGGCTCTCCTCCTTCGCCACGATTCCCGCAGAGGGGAGTAGGAAATGACGGGAAATGCCGGCGGAGGGTTCTATTCGAGGGAAATCGGTGGACGTGCTCCCTGTTCCCTGGCACCTGCGTGGCAGACCATTGGCGGTGATTCAAGGTGAGCACGGTGCACCGGTCCGCTGCTCTCCCCTGCGCTTTATTCGTTTCAGAGGCGCGCAGTCCAACGATGGCCGTGGGACGGTAGGTCAAGAGGTCACTGGAGCAAGGTCGTCGTCGGCGGATGAGGGTGCAACCGTACCATCCCTCTCCACGCGAGGGGGAGCGGCCTGTCGAGAGGGAAGGAGAGCCGCTCATCTTCTCTGCCCGCTGCAACCTTTTTCTTCCCCCAACCCCACCCCGCCTTCCTGCTTACCTTTCGCCCCTCTGAGGAGAAGCTGGTGACCAAGCCAAAGATAGAAGCTGTTTCACGGTGCGCAGCCCCAACCCCCTATCGATGCCGCGACTTAATCCCCCCGCAGGGGTGGAAATAGTTCCCCCTCACAGTTGCTAAATTTTGCCGCCGTTCTAAACGGCGCTAATTTAAAATCGCAGCGAGGGGGAGCGATGTTTGTGGCGAGGCCGAGATTGGGGAGGGTTTGCGGACTTGGGTGGCAAGGATCTTGGAGCCTCCGGAGCTACGTAACGCCAATCTTGTTAACTTGATCGCGCTTTCGAAGAGCCCCAATTTGCTAGCCATAGTGGTCTTAGCTTGGAACTCGAGGTATGGAAGAATTTATCGCTTACGCCATCCAGAGGATCCTGAATACTAAATGGAAGCTTCGTTTAATGTTCGAACTATTACAAAATTATATTCCCTTGGTCTCCGAGAAGATCTGAAGCTTTGAAGCCTACTAACTACCCCTTTCTGTATCCTAAAAATTAGCCTCTCTAATCATCTAGAGTATCCCTCCCCAAAGGACCTCAAACACCTCCGCTTCCAGCACCCCGCTCTAACTACGTAAACCTCTTCATCCCAGCCCTGAATTTAATCGAAAAATCCCTGCACCCCTCGCACATCTCGAGCCACGGCCGTTCGAAGATCACCCCTTTTGCTCTCGTTTGGTCATTACCCCCTTGCGTGGATTCTTGCCCCCGCATTCTGCGCGCGCGACCCTCGTGAATTCCTCGCGGCGCTCGAATTCTGAGGCTCGATTACAAGCCCCCGATCGAGGGCAGCGCGGAACGGGTATCAAGGTAAACAAGCCATCCACCCCCTAACCCGCCAGCAAGTTTCCATCGCGACTCGGCTCCTGTTGACGTTGGAAGCGAGCCGTAACCGATACCACCCTTCCACGCCAGTTCACGAGGGGGTGGATCGAGCGGACTTCCGTCAACGGCGCCCCGCCGTGCACCGCGATCCCTGATATTCGCCTCGAGTCAGACACGTTCCCCGGTATATTTAGAGTTGCCCGAAACATGCGCGAGACGGGGATGACTCAAGCGAGCGCGCATTAGGCCCGCTGCCAGGGAATCGATTGATAGCCGGCGATAAAGCCTCTGATACCAACAACCAACGGTGACTAATTATACTAAAATTACACTAAATTCATCCGTCAACATCCAGGGGAAGAAAATGGAAGCACCTTTGGACATCTTCGACCCCTTGCAATCACAACGTAGAAAGTTCAGATTTGTCTCGGAGAAAGGGGACGTTCAGTCCCGAAAGGAAGGCTTCTCGACTTCCCTTCATTGACTTATCGCGTGGGGCGAGAGAGGCTAAGTGTTCCTGTCTCGTTCGTCGCGGTGAGAGCAGAAGAAGTCGGAGGAATACCGCTCACCTTAGTCCGAGACAACACTGTATCCCTCCATCCCTTAGACACATTTTTAAAAAATGAATACGAGTACGAAAGCAAGAGGACAGAGGCTTCTTACAGGGATAAAAGCGAGGTATCTTTTCGTCGCAATCCAAAGGAGAATCTTTTCGCCGACAGGCTCGCTGGGTGACTCTGAAATTCCACCAGCCGCGTCGTGGACAACGTCAACAATAAATCTAAGTTTAGCCGAGGAGAGATCCAAGATCTCTTTTCCCAACACGTGCACGGACAGCTAACACGCGCCACCTTGTCCGTTGATTCGATCGAGGGAAAAACATACCACTTAACTTAACTGGATGTTTTGATTGATTCGATTGGGAGTGATTCAATTTCGCGTCTCTGTTGTTTGAATTTCGATTCTGTAGTTGAGTATTTGTGCTTTGAAAACTATTTACGCGGAAACACGTGAGAACCCTGCTTAAGGTGCGGCTCCCTCGGCGCGAAAGCACGCCGACGCCAGCGCAACTCTGAAGGAGAAGTTAAGGGGGTGTGCTGGACCAACGATCGTACGGCACTGGGAACTGTTGGTCGCGACGGAATGTTGGCAGGTTGACAACGTCGTCGCTCGTTGTTTTTAGACGCCGAGTCTCAGGATACATAGAGGACCAGCCTCTTTCCGCGATTCCGCGGCTAATCGCGGTAAGTGGCCGAACAATGCCTCCGTGGACAGAAATAATTAGTAACTGGGGCTGGTGTTGGAGTCGTTATTAGGCTTCTGGTTTCTGGGGATGGAAAAGACGGCGGTTGGCAACGTGGGCCATCGACGGGGAGGGAAATGAGAGTGTTTATTAATCTGAGTAAAGGACCTTGCCCGTTAATAAATAAGTAATATTCATAATTTAGTGGGTATGTAGGGAATAATAATTGAGAAGCTAGTATTATTAATTCTGGAGATGAGGAAGAAGGCGTGTACTAAGGTGTTCGATTATTCACAGTGAAAAGATAGGGTTAAAGTTCCTCAAGCTTCAAATTCTAACTCAAACGAATCCCTATCCTATCAGAAGGGAATTACAGCGCCACTCTGCGTCATCCTCGATATTACACGCCACGTTTTCGTCCAATATTACTGAAATATTCAGAGTAAGCGGAAGCTCCAGTTTCATGGATTTTAGCGCGCCTTTCGAGCACCGCTTCCGTAACGACGGGAACCCATCAGGCTCGACCGAAATCGTTTATGCAATACCGGTTAATAATTCACGTGCTAATGTATCATAAACCCTTGTCGAAGAGGGAGCGAAAGGGCGGGAAATCTTGCCCGGTAAATAGCATCATCTCGCCACGTTCGCAACGCAATATTAACCCTTTGTTCTCCCGTCAATCAACCGAAGGTACTTTCCCTCGATGACCCTTTATTTTCATCGAACACGGAACTTTATGATTTCTAGGACCACTGGCCATTACGAGACTCCCGAGTGCAAAGGGTTAATATTAAAACCTGAAGCCACGAGCGCTCTATTAATTCAGCTTACCTCTGGCCGTGAGCTTTTTGGTGTTTATGATTTTCGCCGCGAACTCGTGGCCGGTACTCTTCTGAACGCATCGTCTCACCACAGAGAAGGCGCCCCTGGAACAGTGCAAAAGTAGGATGCTCGGTTAGTACAGCTGGGAGATGCCGAGACGAAGGGACGAGGGAACGTTCGACCACGCTCGCCGCCGAAAAGTACTCGGGCTAATCTGCGAACGAGCCGACTGGCAGCGTCCAGGGCTATCTCGGGTCTCTCGAAACTTCGCGATGTATATATTTGCTCCCTTAAACGGTGCCACGACTTTCGGGCGGTTCGAGGGGCTCAACTTTCTCGATTACCTCGACCCCGGCGCATCCACCTGCAACGGGGAGCCGAGGGAACGTCGGAAGTTCCAGCTTCCTGAGCACGGCCCGCGTCGATCGCGCGAATATATCGCTGGGCGGAGATTGGATGCTCGAGGAACCGCGGGAACATCGAAATTTAAAGTACATATTTCGTTTGATCGGTAAAGACGACAAAGGCGACATCAGCCCTTAAAGTTATCACGTTTTCCCTTTCTTTAATATAATTTTGTAACCGTGGGACATGGAGCAAAACTTTGCGTATAAAAATTCCTCAGTCTTCCATGCTCTAGCAAGCTACCAAGAGAAAAATAAATAATAACGGTCCATTTCGGCGAGCCAAGATCTGTAGGACTTGGAAATCTAATTCCGCCTAATGAAACCATCCCGGTTCGGTTGCGGAGCAGAAACTTCCCTTTGACCAGTGCCGTATCTGGGTGAAAGAAAAAAGAGGAGGTAGGAGGAAGCGTGTCGGCCGGCGAAGCAGCGCGAGTAGGACGAAAGGTCAGGCCGTGTTGCGGAGGCTCATCGCGTATCCTTAAGTAGTTCAAGGCAGGGTGGATCGGCGCAAACGCAACGTTAATGTTTCATCCTGCAAGCGTCGGGGGTGGTTGCAGGCGAACGCCGCGGCGCTCCTGCGCTAGCCGCGCCGCTCGGTCTGCGAAGGAAAAAGGGCGAGGCGGCCCGCTTGGCCAGTCTCCATGGAGACCAATCATTACCCGGAGATTGCACGACGACCTACCGATTCACCAGGATCTCCGATATCACGTGCTCCGAGCGAGATTATTGCCTCCGAGCGAGTCGATCGTGGCCAACCCCCTCGGCAGCCGCGGTCTTCTTCGCCCCATCGATACTGCCCCCCCCCCCACGCGCGTTTCAATTATCTTATTATCTCCTCGCGTGGAGTACCTTCGCTTTGGTAGCCTTAAGGCCGTCGCGCATTTTGGCAAAGTTACGCGGAGAAACTAATCGTAGGCTAAATCCGGGAGACGCGGTCGTGCCGGAGAATTGGTCGAGTCGCTATATTTCAGACTCTATACCTAAAAACGCGTAAAAGTGCAGAGCGATTACTTCTCTAGAAGCTAAATAGTTGAATGAATAGCGTCGTTTCGCTTCCTTCTATGTTTTTCTGAATTTATAGGCTGTAAAAGGTAAATTGAGGTTACATTTCACCTCTTTTATGAAACAGCGGTGTACAGAATTGGATTTAAAATATACTTCTAAGTTTATTTTCGTTTAATGTTTGGGATAATAAGATAGTAGAGATATTGAGGAACAATGCAGTCAAAATATTTGGCCATATTAACTCTTCCTCTCAAAGCTAACGACAAGACCATCTCTCGCTGCAGAAAGGAGAGATGGTCGAGTTATGATTTTTTTATTATTTTTGTTCACTTTTTATTTTTTATTATTATATTATTATTTTTGTTTATTTAGTTTATTTATTCACTTTTGTATTCATTTCCCTTACTAATAGTCAGTAGGTAGTTCACTTTTTTTTACGTGTTCGTTACTTGTTTAGCGTAAACAAATTAAATATCAATAAATTTGTAGTTGTATTCACTCAGAAATAATTTTACTTTCTTCTTTGAAATTTTTCCATGATTAATTATGAGAGTGGTCTCTGCCAACGACGAAAAACATTTCTCCCGGCACCTCGGGAGAGGTGGTCAGATGTCATGACTTTAGTTTTCAACCCGATTTATAGTAAATATTGTCTTAAAACAAGTATCGACCAGTTTTTTTAAATCAGCATAAAATTCTGAACATATAGGGTTGTTCTGATAAAATAAGTAATATCTATATTAATTTTAATAGCCATTTTATATTAGGTCGACCGTGTCTCCCGGATTTACCCTAATTAATTGCTTATAAACTTTTCTCTTCGTATCGCCGTGCTTCGCCAAAATGCGAGACAGTCCTTAGAATTCTTAACTGTTGGCTGGTCAATTGTGTAGCTACTAAATGAAACAATATAATCTTAAGAGGAATATCGTTGGCCTATGATTAGAATAATAGAAAGCAGAATGATCAAAGAATTACTTCCCTGGAGTATTCAGTTTGCAGAGATCCATGCTTTAATTTTAAATCCTCCAGACCAAAGAGTTCCGTCCGCGATTAATCTCGATTTCCAGAAACGACCCGCCGCCAAGTGAATCCCCGCGGAGGTCGCGACGAAGCTACGCGCCCAGAGCCACTACAAAATCGCGGAGCCTCTCGAGTGATTCAGGGGGACGAGCGAAGATGGGAATCTTATCAACGCGACGGATCCAGCGCTGAAAGAGGATCCAGTCGGACTACGATTTCGCGGAATACCCTATTATGATCCAGCGAGATCAGATTGGGGGAATGGAGCTACCGAGGGAGGCGTTAGACGCGTTAGGTTCCGCGGCAAATTGAAACGCACCGCGAAGGTAGGAACGAGATTTCCCGATCCAGAGATGAAATGCACGGGGAGATTTGTCGGCGACGCTTTATCCCGATACAGCGCAATTCAATTCCACCCCTCGGCCCGCACGCCCCCTTCGTTTAATGATAATCCCGCGTCACGTGGAGCGGCGTATAAAGTTTTATCGCTGGCCGAGGGACGCTCGTCGCTAGAGGAACGGGAAATGAATAAGGAGAGAAAGAGGGGCGCGTGGAGTGTGGACCTTTTTTTAATCGCTGTGCCATTCTTGCGGCTAACGTCATCGTTATTCACTCGCGGGGCGCACAAAGCCGCCACGGTGGAGCGCGCAAAGGACACGGCTGCTCAACCTATTTCTCCCTCCTCGAGAGGCCGGTCCATTTTCGTTTTGTCCACGCTGTCCGCCGCTGTTTACGTTCCCCTGCTCGAGCGTGCCTCGAGAGACGAGGGAACAGCAGGCAGGGGGACGGGCGATGAGAGACGTAATCGCGGGCGCGGGGACAATCCGTCGGCGAGATTTAATCGGAAGGAAACGACGGAAGAGAATTGGGGTCGTCATACGTCGAGTCGAACTACTAGCTCGGGTAGTGGGCGATCGCTGGAGACGCTCCCCTTGTAAATTCACCCCCGTTTCCAACCACCTCGAATATCGAGACTTCCAAGATCTATTTACATCCTCCAGAGGAGTTGAGAGACTTTCAAGCTCGTCGGGATTTGCACCTCGAGTTGGGCAAGGGTTTAGGAAACGCCGCTTCATCGACCGCTTTGAGCAAACACATTCGGGGACACTTGGACTCTTCGATTATTTTATGACGTCGGAGGGAAAATGGTGAAATGATACTGGAAGCGCGTTAACCCTACAGTGCACATCTAAATTAAAATTAAACCATTGCACATGGATATTTATTTTGAGGGAAAATATTTTTAGACCGCATGTAATCTATCGCACTCAATCTTCATTGAGAAAGATATTTAATAACGAAAATGAAATACTGAACAAATATCTCTTTAACTCTACCAGTCATTGTTATCTGAATCTTTTTTAACTTCATGAAAACGCGTGCACTGTAGGGTTAAAAGTTAAGCCACGCGCAACTGTTGGTCGAGCTACTTGTTCTAGAGTTATCCTTGGAGAGTCCGCAGGGCGCGCGGGAAATGGGTGGCCACGGTGAAGCGGATGGGAGAAAGCAGGGGGAAAGGATGGGGGAGTGAAATGGAAGAGAGGAAGCCAGCGACGCAGAAAGGTTGGTCGAGCGACGGCCTTGAATCGAGCCACTTTGCTCGACAAGACGTGCAAGTAGGGCGTGCAAGATCGACTATGGGCCCTCAAAGCCTTGGCTCGGCTGCCGCGGCCGTTGCGACGCCGGAGCGTCGATACCTTTAAATACTTGCGCGATCCTACCTACCTTGCCGTAGGCAGACTACCAGGGTGGACGCGTAACCTGCGGGAGCACCGGCTATAAACGTGTCCCAGTACGGCCCGTTTTATCGTTGATCGATTCTCCTCGCGGCTTACGAGCGTGCGGGGATCGTGTAGGCGAGCGAGCGTCGTTACGTATCGCTGGTTATATTTCTGTTTTATGAAGCCGACGGATTCCCCTCGGTGCATATATGACGGAAGTCGGCAAGCACTGGTCGTAACCGACGCTGTTTATTTAGGAACTTCTACTTCCCGATGCTGGACACCTCAATGCCTTTGGTTTTCCGACTTGGATAGAGTCTCCGGGGGTATGGAGCGGACATCCGGGGGCTTTACGATGCAGACATGAGCTAGAGATGGACGTACAATGGATATCCTTGAAGAAGACTCCTCCTTTAGTTTCTGTTAAATCTGATTTATATCGCCCAGGTTCCTGATATGTAATAGTAAGCACTAAAATTTATCGGTTGTGCACTGAATTAGTACCTAAACATTTGTAGGAAGACATACTGTAATTGCAGAGTAAAAAATAAAATATTTTTAAAATCTCATTTCTATATTTTTGTAATAAAACACTTTCTTAAACCTAATCCTAATCAAAGATTGATATGAAACATTTATAGAGCAAGAAATAATAAAAACACATGTGAAAATGACTTTGAAAACTCGTATATAGATGAATTAATCAATATTTCTTGAGTGAATATTTATGAAAGATGAATAATTATTTCTCTTTACTTTGAAACGAATTGCATGCAAAAATATCAATTTTTATTCAATTGGCAGCGATTTAACTTTTGCTAGGCGATATTAGGTTTATACTGTCACCCTAGTATTGCTGAGAAGCAGTTGAGCACTTGTTAGATGTAGATTTGATGAAGTAGAAAATTGCTGGTTCTTTTCAAACTTCTACTTTCTTTTTTAGTAGGTATAGAGTATTGGGAACATTTGTTGCTTTTTTGAGTCGCGATCCCCTTTTATAATATTCAAATAATCAACGACCCTCCTTCGTATAATGCAAGGTAAAGAAATCACATTAAAAATAGATATTTTCGACTATAATTCTAACTAATTAATATTAAAAATAAATCCGTGGCGACCCTGCAGAAAACACCCTTATACCTCTCTTATTATAATTATTAATACTAGAACAATATTATTGCAAAAATGTGTAGCCAAAATAATTTAGACAAGAATCATTTTGCCTTCCAATCATATTGTTACAAAAATTCTGCGTGCTAAGTAAACTTAAGAATAATGCAATAAATATTTCCACTACTATATAAGACGTGATCAAATCTACAAGATAATTCTTTTCCCGTTCTAGCTAACAATTCTGTGCCTAGACCACCTTCCTACTCCCCGTCAAGCGTTATCCAAAAAGATATATTTCCTCGCATGCAGTATGTATTGAGAAAAAAGTCTTTAAAAATAGCTTACTTTTTGCCGATCAAATTAGAACGCCCCCATAAGCCACCCACTAGCTACACACTTTTACAAGACCCTCCCCTGCAGAGTGCACAGAGGTGCCCCATCAAGCACCACGGCAAAATTCCTCCAACCCCGGGCAAACTTTTAATAACACGACAGGATCCGCGGGTTCAACCCCTCGCCATGGCAAATCCAGCTTTGGCGAGGCTGCTGTACGGTCGACAGATACTGAATCCATAATGAAAGTCTCTGTACATCTGCGAACTTCAGCCACCTCTATCAGACGTCAACCCCCCCGTTACCTTCCCTTAAACCCCTGCCTCCGTGAAAGGCCACAGGCTCTCCCCCGCAATTTTATCATTTTTCTATGCAGACTTTCAGGGCAGCGCCGGG
Source organism: Andrena hattorfiana (assembly GCA_944738655.2). Classification (NCBI taxonomy): domain Eukaryota; kingdom Metazoa; phylum Arthropoda; class Insecta; order Hymenoptera; family Andrenidae; genus Andrena; species Andrena hattorfiana. Next base: position 4,096,141 of record OX122894.2, read on the forward strand.
GGTCGCCTGGAAACTTTTAATAACTCGACAAGATCCGCGGCAACGGGAACACCGACGTCGCATCCGAGACTTGGCATAGTCTTCCCTATCGTCCAGGGGGGTGGAAGCTGGCTAAATAGCCGTGTTACTAAAACGAGCGACTGCGCGCGCACACCCCCGCAGAATCCTAACCCGGCGGGCCGCGTAGCGGGGGGGGGGGGTGGGTCGGATCACCCTGTCACGTGATCCATCGTAAAACGTGTTCCTGCACTTTGCATAGGCACTTACTGGCCGCCCTACTTCTACCCGACCAGCGATCGCGAAACGGCCCGCCTGCATACATGCGTGCACGCCATCGGGTTACAACACGGCGCTGTAAGTGGCACTGTTGCCCCCGCCGATAGTTGGCTTCCACTGTTTTCGCAAATAACAGGGAGGGGAGAGACCCGAGGGCAACTGGGGCCGGGTTGACCCACTCGGGGGTTTTCGCTCGGAACGAACGCGGGGCCAATTTTAGAATCGAATATTGGATTCTTAAAACAAGACAGATAGTAGAAAATGACACAAGTGACTCGAGACTCGTCGCTAGGCACGAATTAAAATTCGAAGATTTTTAAATTCTAAGTTATCTCAGCTAGGAGCCCCATAGGGCTGATTTCGCGCTGATATATGGTTATATTCAAATTAGGGGGCAGGGGGATCGTATAACTCTACCTTTCTCCGAGTTAACGGGCTTAAAGGATCTGGGAATGCCCGTAAACCGAATGACCCCTAATGGTTACCGTCCCAGCTAGCTGATTTGGAGAAGTAACCGGCGCGCTGAGGACGGGGGCAAGCGGGTCTAACGATCAAAAAGTTCTTCCGTTCGCTGGAGAGCGGAAAAATCGCGCGCCCTCGTAAGGATAAGAAGTCGAATGGCGGCTAACCGACGACCGCCGGAGTGCTCGCAAGATGATTTCCCTGGGGACGGCTGGCTGCCCGTGTTCCCCCGGCAAGCCGTTACCGTATCACGATCGCCTCTGTTTAGTCGAAAAAGCGGAAATTCAGTTGATCCCCCGCTTCCCGCCTAACCCTGTCCACTCTCTCTCTTTACCGTCTCCTCTGTACACGGACCCCTAATTGCATCCGAGTGCAGCTGGAGGTAAAATAGGCTTGAAGCCGGCAACCTACTAACGGAACCGCGATATCGCGACGTAGAAACGTTCACAGTTTACAGAATCGTGCGCGCACCGAGCACGTGTTTAATCGACGATGCAGCAGGATTTATGGGGGAGGCTTGAGAGAACTCGGGACAAGTATATACTCCAGTTGTCTTCATTAATACTTAACACACTGATTCATGAGGATCATCGGTGACCCTTAAACATTGCGACTTTCAGGAAAATGCTTATACGAGGGAAAGAGAGAGGAAAAAAGGAGATTGATGTAACCACGTCCGAAGTAATTCAAGGGCTTTGTAAAAAGAAAAGAAAATTGGATTTTATCCAATTTAAGTAATATTAATTAATAGTAGATATTTTAAGTAAAGAGTGAGCCAAGAAATCGCCTCTTTTTGGTCCCACGACTTTTTAACTAAATTTTATGCCAAACGATACCTTATGATGAGACATCAATCGCACGAAATTTTCATGTCGAGATGACAATTAGTTTCTTTTGTGAAATTCACAAAAAAATAAATCAAATTCAAGAAATATAAATGTGTAGTGAGTGGTTTTTTAATATATCGTCCATCATATTGAATCAGCCATTGTGATTTTTGAAAATCTAAGTTCAAATTCGTTGTTAGCAGTCAGCAAAACCCCTGGGAATAATTGTTTGAATTATCGGACTGATATAAAAGTCCGATAATTCAAACAATTACGCTGACGTGTTAACGAATTTTCACTTCTTTGATTTTTCACCTCTCAGAAACTAATTGTCCCCTTAACTTGAAAACTTCGTGCGATTGATATCTCACCACAAGGTATCGTTTGGCATAAAATTCAGTTAAAAAATCGTGGGACCAAAAAGAGGCGAAAAAGGCCTCATTTTTGGGTCACTCTTTCTATACTCACCTAACGAATTTAACTGAATTTACATTAAAAATATTTTCATCTCTTCAACTCTGCTCCCGCCAAGATTGAATCCTGAGTACGCTACTGTTTGTGGCACATATTTGTTAACCGTAGGTGGCCTCTTACATCCCTTCAAACTTCCAAATCTGTATTTGTTTGAATTATAGATATATTTGGAGTTCCAGAGTCCCCCGGCTACCTCCCCGAAGAATTCTATTCAGACCAAAGAGGTGGAAAGGGGTTGCAGGTGTAGATGCACGCAGCGTAATCGAGTAACGTCCCCAATTTCCATGCAACTATTACCCGACCTTCTTACGCGATCGTCCCATCGCCATAAATCCCTTTCACGCTGACCTCAAGGCATTTTCCGCCGCCAAACAAAGCTGCCTCTCTGCCTCCTCCCTCAACTTTCCCCCGCCCCATCAGCCCCCCGCAGCTCGTCGTCGCTTGAAAGCTTTTTTCCCGCCTTTTTTGTCGTGACGCAGGCGTGTGTATCGTTGTGTCGCGCTGTTCCGTGTCAACTGTCTGCCGAGCAGCGTGCAGAACAATGGAGCGGCGAGCCGAGGCTGGCTGCAATAGTCCTGCCCGACGTTTCGCATTCATCCGCGGCCGCGATGCAAAAAGGAGAGCTGCCGTGCGGTGGTCCCGGTAAAAGAGAAAGCACAGGGGGAGCGGGGCAGGCGAAAGGAAGAATGAATCGTTGGCTACCGCGGCTTTGACACGGCCGAGACGAGCCCTCCCCCTGTACACCGATACGTATTAACGATTCCATCCGTGATGTCGACGACCCACATCTGTGCACGCCACCCCTTCTTCCTGCACGCGAGGGGGTCTTCGAATAAATCTTTGAGGCACTGAGCACCTGACCGCCAAAGACGATCCTGTCTCCGCTGTTTTATTCAGAGGACCTGGGGGTGAAGTGTGGAAGTGTGGGAGCTGGAGAAGGGTAAGTATAAAGTGGTACCAGTTGGATTTCCCATGAAGGAGGAGTTTTGAGTCGAATCTCCCGCGAAGGAAGAGTTTCGAATCGAATCTTCCGCGACGAAGTTTTCAATCGAATCTCCCCCGAAGAAGTTTTCGATTGAATCTCCCGCGCAAATGAAATAACAAGTGCGCGAAGTAAACGAGCAGTGACTCTGACTGAAGCTTCGTGTCTCCACTTCTCATCTTTCTATCGATGCTCCGAGCATATGTACGTTCAAACTTAACCGATTCTACGACTTCGCTGCAGCGAAGGTTTCAGGATGGTTTGTCTTTTTGCAACGGTCGAATTTCCGTTGGAATGTCCGTAGGGCTCGTCGCCCTGTTCATCCCCCGCGACCAGCGGCACGCAGGGGCGAGGATGGCGAAGGTAGAATACAGGATAGCCGAGTATAGGCCGCGGAGGGAGGGGGTTGGTCGCCCTGGCCGGGCGGGGATGGCTTTAGTCGGTCGATACTTCGTTCCACGGCAATCTCTCCGCGTTCCTCGTCAGGGGGGTGTGCGGGACGACCGCGGGCACAGCCCTGATCAGGCTAGCTGGACATCGACGTCTGCCGCTGTGACGCGTAATCTCTCAAGCAAATGCTAAGTCGAGTCGCGTTCCCTCCAACGTCCACCCCCAATTGCACCGCGACGCGAAGGAGCGATGAAGGGGGTGGTTAATCTTCTCCTGGGGTGGCACTCGTCGAGTCAAGAGCATCAAGTGCGATAATAACGTTCGAGATGGAAAAGGCGATTCGAAACAAGTGCGTTGAGAATGTCAGAGGTACGCGTTACGGGGTCCTACGAGGCGGAAAGCCAGGCGTTCGATACCGACTCGCGCAATCTTGCCCTTATCCCACTCCGGGTGAACGGGAATCTACATAAGGTAAAAGTCCCCATTTCTACTCATGTACCGATTTCTACTCATTTTCTATTTTTCTTATTATTATAAGTGTTACGTTTGGACTATAGTAGCGGACGAAATAATTCGAAATTATTTGAACATTCATGCAAGTTTTGCACGAGCTTGGGGTTGAACAAAGTGCAGCATAAACAACGATAAACTTTTAAAACGGGAGACCCACGATTTTTCGTGCGTGTTCTAGCTGTTTGTGCTAAGGAACAGCGACACTATTGGTATTCGATGATTGGGCAGAAAATAATCTTTGCAGTGAAAGTTCTTATTTAGTAACAAAAACAGATACCGCATTGTGCTCCGGATTTAGAGTTTTTTACTATTTTCAATTTTTTTAAGTAGAAAACAGGTGAGTAGGTTCAGGGGCAAGTGAATCGCCGTCATGTCCGCATTTCTACTCACCACACTTTTAGTAACATAACCTCAGAATTCAATGTACGCTGTAACCTCTATTTCTATTCGAAGGCATTTTATTTTTTATTTATCATTATTTTATGCTTTACTATTGTGTTAGAAAATCTCCCCATACAAGATGTAACTTATTTTAACCTGAAAGGGCAACATGTTACGTGAGCAGAAATTGGTACAAATGGTGAGTAGAAATACGTACATCGCTATTTTTTCGTGAGCAGAAATACGGACATTCGGAGCATTGTATTTAATTACAAATTACTAATAGTTAAACACCTTAAAATATCTTTCTTACATAGTTTTTTAATTGATTGATTTATTATTCAAGAATTAATCAATTACTCTTCAAATTTTGATCACAAACAAATTCTTTACACATTCTTTATGACGAGTAACCTTTTAAACGAGTAGAAATTGGGACATTCACCTTACACCGGAATACCAACGTCAACTCTTCTCCGCGCATTCCGCACGCCTATCCCAATGAATCGTAACGCGGTAGAGAGGCGGAAAACGGGGGCCAGAAATGAGTATCGATGTACGCTGATTAAACGTCAGCGCGGGTTTCGTTGGAAAAGCGGAGGATCAAAGTTCGAGCCCCGAGATCGATAGCCAACCCTTTCGTACGTTTCCAATCTATATCCAATCCCCCGTCCCCTCCCTCTTCGAACAATGAGTTTTAAAATGCATAGAATCGCGAAGCAACCCGAACCTGTCCCGCGCACGCCGTTTCCCCGACGATGGAACGACGCGAATCTCCCGGCCCAATAATGAGAGGCCAGGCTATGTAGAACCGATGCGACGTGCGGCGTGTCGATACACGATATCGAGACACCTTCTTGGCCGGACAGTTTATTTAGCCGTGGCCAGCTGCCGTCGATACGCGTCGATACGCTCGCCGCGGTAATCCCGAATTTTTTTCTTTCGAGTGGACGCTCGTGGAAACGGCACAGGCCGTCGGATCGCAGTGGCGGCTAACTGGTTTGCGGGCGAATCGACGTTGCGAATGATGCGTGCCAATAGACAATGCACGATTCGATCGACCGTGTCATTCGAAATAGCCGATGGGACGAAAAGAGCGCGGTTAAGCGATGGCTTTCGGCGAGCGACCGGTTGGGCATTAAGCCACGATCCCACGTTTACAATTGCGCGCGAGCCTGGAGCACGCTTAAAGCCGCGCTCGCACGTGCGAATATGGCGATACGTGGAGTGGCTCTAAAGTCACGACGTTTAAGTTGAGAATGAACAGATCGAGTGTATTTTACAGCCGCGAATTGCGCCGACGGGGGCGTGAGTTTATGGTGTTCCTAATCGATATCGCCCGTTTGTTTACCGGCGGTGGAGATACCTTCGAATCGGAGGGGAGGGTTCAACGCTTGCCGCGCGAACGGGAAATGCAAACAAGAAAATAATCGTCAACGCTCAAAGCGGGATAAAAATACGCTTTACGACGGGATCGCGTGTTAATGCAGGTGTAAGCAACCCGGTTCGGTTAGGTTCCTTCCTCATCGATTCGCCCGGTTTCAGGGGCCGCCGCCTGGCAGATATAACTCGGATTTCCCAATAATAGGAGGTAACTGGGTAATGGTGCCCAAAGCGGCGCGGTATTACTGTATACAGCGTCTAAATTATGCCTTAGCCGGGCTATTTAAGCACGAAACGATGGAAGCAACGCCTGTCTGTCTGACAAACGGAGTGGGGGTCGTTCGTGCGGGTAATTCGCGTGTCTTTTCGCGAGGGGGCCTCGGCGGAAGATTTCGTACTCCACTGGCACCGCAGTGGAGAATTTTCTCAGCGGAAACGAAGCGAAGAAGACGAAACACGATGGAATATGATACACTTGCCCCAGCCTTCTTTGACGCTCAACCGCCAGCGCCCGGTTTTAATTTAAAGTGAAGTCAAAGCGAGCATCGAGCGGCAACGTTTCGCGGAGAAGAGCTCCAACGTGCATCGGGTTTAAACGTAGCCCGTATTCAGCCGACTGGAGTGAAAATTTCCAATTGCTCCCTCGGCGGAAGTGCTCCTCGAGGTAACAAGGCGACGAGCCATTAATTCAAGCTACGATCACCTGCAGCCGCGTCTGACGCGCCTCGACCCTTCGTTCCTCCCGTCCAAGTGATCCTGGAGTGCAGAGGGGTTAGCGAGAGGAATTAGCGAACGACTGTCAGGATTGAAAAGTCGCCGCAAAGTCGTGCGTGTTCTCCGTTCGATCTCGAAACGGAGACCCGCGGATAGGCGATCCGCTTGTACCGCGTTGTTAACGAATAATTGATTGAAATCGATCGAACTGGAACACCCTCCGCGCCCTTTGACGCGATTGTGCGCCAAGTGGCCGTCGCCTCCGAAGCCAACGAACGCGCGGAGAAGCTGGGAAGTGACGTTTCAAAGCAGCCTCGCAAAAGGAATTTAAAATCGCCGCGATATACTTTCCGCGTGGGCTTCTCGCGGCTGTGCGTCGCGATGGAATCGTTGGAGTAATTTTGTCTAACAGCCTGGTCCTTTTGGATCCCCCGCGCGACGCACGGCTGATGAGAGTTCGTCCCTCGCTGGGGGGTGAAACTTATTCGATCAAAGCGCGTGGGGAAGATTGGTAGAAGAGGCTTGCCGGGGATACGAGGCTGGGTGACGTTTTAGAGGGTGTTCGGGCTTAGGTAGCTCGCAAATAGAGGGAAGGGGCGAGAGGGTGGTGTCTGGAAATAGAGAAGAATGGCTCCCCTTTCTTTGCCCTCTTCAGGGCTGTTTTTCGCGCCTACGATGTCCCTTGTCTTTGTGTTCCGGTTGCTCGGATGGGGGCGTAATTTAATACTAGGCACTAATTGGTCACTTGTAAGGGGGGCTAGTGACGATACGCTGCGAGGTCGAGCACACGGGGGTTGGGAACCTTGAAAACGTCGGGAGTGGAGACTTCGTGACACGGTTTCTTTGGCCCACGACGAGATAAGTCATGCCTGCGCTGATTCTATCGAGAGGATGCGGCTGGAGGTGTTGTTATCGAAAGTGGATTGCGGTATCGTGGTTGGAGGGAAGGAACAAGAGACAGGGATCAGCAGACGGTTAGCCTTTTAAATATTCTAAGTTGAAAGTCCGTCGAGAGTCTTCTATTGAGAGATGAGGCAACTAGGAGGTATTTTATCGAAGGAGAATGATGACGAATTGTAGTCTACTGAAGGAAAATGAGGGAGGTTAGGGAGTTTAGTATTTTCCATTTTGCAGGTTGTGAAATCCTTCTTGGCGCGCTACCCTTGTCAGACGTCCATCCATTCTTGTTTGCACTGCTAGAATACGGATCGAAATCAACTACCATTCAAATCTACCACGGTGTTATCCCCGAACTAGAGACGTCCCAAAGGGTTTCGAATTCAGCTTTGGCAAAGGATCGTAAGCTCTATGAATAATCCACTCCACCTGCGACACGTCGCGCACACAAGTCAGAGGAAATCTCGAATGAAATTTCTACGGAGCAGGAAGCGTTAATCCTAAAACTCCAGGAGCTCCGCTAATCTTTATGGCGCCGGAGGCGAATAAAGTGACCTTAATCTCTCCCCTATTTTCGACAGTCAACTGTGTAAGCTTCGAGGAAACCCCTGGCCGTCCTGCTGGGCTCGTTAGGACGCGTATAAACGCCAACTGTATCTGGTGTCCACCAGAGAAAAAAGTTATTGGACACCTGTCCACCGTCTACGACAACTAGGGTGGGATGAAAGGGACACGTATTGGAGGGGACATGGTCATTATCTCGAAGATAAAGGATCTGCTCAGGCCAAAAGTATTTTTATTTTGTAACCACGTTCATTCGTGTGTAATCAAGCCAAATTTCAAGCCGCTATCGTATCTACGACGACAGAAATACACGATTGAATTTTCTTGAGGTTCGAAGTAAAATTTTTCGTATTTCCTTGAACTGTTTTGTGAAGTGCTGTTACCAGCGACTGATTTCTCTATTACTGCATCTAAACGGGTATTTATTTAAGAACGATATCGTATAATGTCCGATCCTTTTTGTTTCATATTGTAATTGTAGGAATTAGATTTTCAACTTTGATGCCTTATTTATGAAAGAGATTCAACAAAAATTTATGAAAGGGACGTCATTTTCATACCTGTCCCCTTCAAAACCTTACTATTCTTCACTTGTTTCAGTGAAAATATGCCACCTAAAATTCGGGCTAGGATGCCATTAGACAATTCATTATTTATAGCTATTAAGATGATTTAGTTACATAAGCTTAACTGTTGAGCTTTTAGTTCCTATTACGAATTAAAATAGCTACTGTGATTTCGGTATCTGCATAAATAATAATTAAAAAAATGATAATAATATTACCTGGTTTCATTACACTGTCCCATTCATAAACACCCATGTCCCTTTCAAAACAGCCAATTTATAAAAGGAACAAAACACACTTTTTTAGAAAACGAAAAATATGACATGTAAATATAGAGAGAAGCTTAATAGGCCCATGTATTATTATAGCCAAATAACTAGCCTTTCTAATGTTACCAATTAGAACTCGAATGGTTATTTAGTTTCTTTACTATCTGGTCCTAAACAAAAATGTCCCTTTCATCCCACCTCTCCCCTACACACCGAGCGATAAAAGTCTACCACTCCAATAACATATCTTAACCCCCCCCAGTCGATGCACATCTTCAAAGCTAACACTAGCCACACCTGCAACCCTCGAACAAGAATAATTCTACGCCCTTACACCCAAAATACCCTAAATATCACTAACACTTTGAGTAGAGCAAGCAGCGCACAGCATGCAAGCACCTCGGCGTGAGAACACGCCCACGCCATCCGAAGCGTTCATAGCACAGTCTCCACCTCCAAATCGATGCACATCTTCAAAGGTAACACTAGCCACCTCTGGAAGCTTCGAGCAAGAATAATACAACCCCCTGGAACCCCGAATACCGCAAATATTACGTCACCAGTACCCAACTCGCCGCAATATCAACGCCCAAAAACATTTCCGTTCCCTCCCTTTCCTTTCCCGCGGCCCGAACTAATAAAATTGCTTTCGCAACAGGAGCCAGGAACTGTCAAGTCCCAGCTGCGTCAGAAAGGCCACAACGGGATACAGTTTCAACCCTCCGCCGTGCGACGGTGCCAGGAAACTGTAGAAGCCGACACAATCCCCCAGCTGTCCATCAAATCGATATCCCCGTGTCGAGTTCCAGGGAACTGGGGCGCCCGCTCGATCGCGATCCATCGGAGATCGACCGCGGGTCCCGGGATTCCAAGGAGACGGCGAGATCTCGGATCGCCGAGGAGGATCCAGCTGAGTGGCTGGCCGACCGACGGCCGACCGCACGCGACTGGCATTATCAATTATTTATTTCGCCGTTTCCTGCCAGGAAAGGTCGCCTCCTCGCGGTAATCGATTCCTCTGGGGCCTGGTTTACAGCAACCGGAGATGGATGGGTATCGACATCGAGACGGACGTGAAAACATTCTCGGCTACGACGTTGTCAGACATTCGTCGCGGAGTCACGTTTTTATCGGGAACGTACGCGGAAACCGTGGACGAGGTGCAGCGACGATAAAATGGCGATGGAATGTAGAGAAGATAGGTGAATAAGTATCTCTGACTTCGTCGCTGTCGATGATATAAGTGGCACAAATTCGCTGGTTGCAACGTGCTCCGAGTGCTTTTGTGGTATCATCTCTGTAGAGAGAGAGAGAAGCTGAATTTCCTATGAATCTTTTAAGGTTGCAGCACGAAATGATCTAACAAGGGGAGTATTTTAGGTTCCGCCTCCGATCATTTTGATTTTTGGATATGTTATAGAGGACCGAAAAATAAGAAATACGTGTTTTTTTATTTTTCCCCGTTTTCATATTTGGGGGGGGGGGGTGAAAACTGCGTTCAAAGTTAGGGTTGAAAAATCATTTTTGTGGAATATCTCGAGAACTATTAGAGATAGGGGAAAATCTGGCGAGTCAGTCATATTTCGCATTCAAAGACACAAAATTCGTCCATTGACACTATTCCCCTATCTCTAATAGTTCTCGAGATATTCCACAAAAATGATTTTTCAACCCTAACTTTATAAAGAAAAATAAAAAAACACGTATTTCTTATTTTTCGGTCCTCTATAACATATCCAAAAATCAAAATGATCGGAGGCGGACACCTAAAATACTCTCCTTGTAAGAATGATGTGAAGCTGGGATATCGAATGTGTTCTGCATATTTCTTTGATATCAACTCTGTCGCGATATTTAGGAATTACTGAGAGACTGAAGATTCTATGAAAGTGTAGTTATAATACTCAGGATTGCAGGAGGAAATGATTAAAAACAGACGTAACGATGTCCTACTGTTAAGGAACTAGTTCTTGATCAGGCACTAATTTTTTATCAGTCCATGAAATAAATCGTTCTTTTTAGTTTATGTCAATAAATAATTGTTTGAAATAATTACTAACATAAAAAGTGATAATTCAAAAATATATGTGTTGTCTGTGAAAGCAGTTAGTATTGTTAGTTTTTGTGAAAATAAATGTGTAAGGTAGTTCACTTGAAGGAAGGATCTGTTGAACGCCATCTCTTACTGTTCGAAGTAAGAGATCACCATCGACGCCACAGTCGATTTCTTTGCTGGTTGTTGCGGTATTAAAGGTTATTATCATACATTTTGCTTACAATAGTTTACTTTACAATGTAGCGAAAGAATTTTAGTATTATACGTACCATTTTGCTTTAAAAGTCAGTGATCATTATTTAGTTCCACTTTTTTCATGTGGAACGAATTGTTGATCACCTGAATAAAAATTAGGTTAGGACATTGTAACATTATAAAAAAAATTAAATTTAAATGGTATAATACTAAAATAAGTTTATTTGGTACTTTCTTTTTAATTAGTATTAGTATCTGATCAAATATTAGTTCCTTACCTGATAAGAAATTAGTTCTCATGTATTTTTAGATGAACAAAAACTAGTTCCAAGTCATCTTATTATTCCGTACCTTATAAATAATTAAATTATACTTATTTTCAACTTTTTAAAATTTTTCCTTAAAGTGTAAACATTAATTCATCTTTTAGTATAAAAAAGTCTATGGTTTAAAGTTTTATTAATAGGTTAAAAATAAATATTAAAGCGGGAAGCCCTCTAAACTGATCAGAAACTAGTTCCTTAACGGTACTGTTTTTCAAAATCTCAGAAGTGACGATAAAAAATTCAACTGCTATCAGATACGAAAAATAAAATGTTTCCTTAGCAGTTTAGAATTCAGTATGACCTCTTACTTCTCCTACTGGAGGCGATCTGATTTGGAATCGGGGTTACGATCCCCTTATATCGGAGGCAAATCCTTCGAGCTGAATCCTCGATACGATCTGAATCACTACGGCGAGCATCTCTTGCTCCTTTTTCCTCGATCGCTGTCGATCATTCGGATCGATCGTTTTAGTCCGTTCTAGCCGACTGTATGTCTGATAGAAACAATAATTTACAAACCTACGCTATAAGAGTGAATTCAGACGAGCGATGCGTCGTTGCGAATCCTACATATATGCATACAGAGAGATTCACACGTGTCGCAATTTTTTGCGGCAGTATTGTCATGTCGCACGACGTCGGATCGCTCGTTTGAATTGACTCTTAACTCTAATATAATTCCACTCTGACTTGTTTAGTCTTAGATTTAGTTATAAAACATTTATTAACATTGTCCACATTACAGCCTCGCCTTCACCTCTTGTTCTACTACATTACTTAATTTACATAAATTTTCCTATGCTGAATAATAAAAAAGAAACTGTAGTTTTCCTTGAACACAACGATATTTACATAGACCGTCAGACTTACGTATATTATCAGTTAATAAATTATCGCACAGTGATCAGCTACTTGCAACAAAAGGGTAACGACCGACTATAGCAGACTCTCCGACTGTAACACCCTTATTCCCCACATTATCACGGTAAAGAGACCATAATGTTTCGTTTCAGACGGTTAAACTTGAAAAAGTTTTAGCATCGATCGTAGAGGAATGACCCATTAGCGTAATTATGTTAGAGGAGGGTAATGGATCCCAACGATTAAGGTGTACGCGTCTTTCTTCGCGCGAGCAGTAACGATCGCGTAACAATCTGAGCTCCTATAGTGGCCAAGTAGGTGCACTTCGTCACTTGTTCCAAGTAAGCTCCGCTGTTGACAGACGTTCATGATTACAGGGCAGCACAGGCCACCAGAGAACTTACCGTTAGCGAAATCGCCATAAGATAATCAGTCTTCTAACCCCGTTTCAAGGAGAGCGAGGCTTTAACTTTCTGAAACTTTCTCTTCGACTTGCTTGTCACTGTACAACGCTTCCTTGCTTAACCGACAGTAATGCCATTTTATTGCTACCTTAACTGCGAATTCTGTGGGCACAAATTGGATTTCCGTTCGAAGCTCGAGCGTAGTTGCAATGATAAATTATTCCATCTATCAATTTGTAATCAATTCTTCTACTTCCCAATAAATTCAAAATTGATTACGGATAATTCTCCGCTTATATTATTTTTATTGCTGTTCATATTTAAGCTCTCTTTTGACAGCTACTGTAAGGTTAAGGGGAACTGTGCAGGCCGTGCCTATAACCGGGGAGGAATGCAGACAAGGGCGAGCAGCGGAAAATCAGGCCGACTTATCGCGGTCTAGCCTTCTTTCCGGCAGGAGAACTGGGGAATCGGCGGTCCAGCGATCGACAGTGAGCAGCGCGTGGATGAATGCAGACGGAAGCGGGTACGAGCTGTTCGCGGGCAGGAATAAAGTTCGCCGTCCCAGTTTCCAAGAATATCAGCTGCTGTTCCGGTGACAATGCCTTCCGAACCTGACAGTCGCCGCGCGCACCCTGAAACGCCACGAAATTCGCCCCTTTGTCTCCCTGGTCCCTTAATCACTCGGACAAAGGGTCGCTCCCTGGCCGGCGGAATGAATTTTTCCTGGGACGATGGGCCAAACGGGGTGCAAAATAATAAGGAATGCTCGGCGCAGCATATTGCTGCGACGTGAGTTTTTGAATTTTATGAAGGGGTGGAAGAGTTTGATACATCCACAAGGGCTGCTGGAATATTTTACAATCGAAAGCTTCAAGCACGAGGAAGAGATTCGCTCCAGTGAGTAGATACTACCGAAAGTGTAAAAGACTTGAAAAATTTTAAAAACGGGTCTTTGGAAAATGATATATCAACCCATCGTATCCGCAATAAATTCAGTAGCACTGAGAGCTAATTGCCTCGCCAATAGGTAAACCGGTTTACCGGTAAGACGCGAGATATACCCTCAAATTTTTACCGGTAATTCGCCAAATTTTTTCCGGTAATTCGATAAATTACGTATAGCAATATAGCGCATATATGCGTTCATTAATTCCGTCGACATCTACTATGTTATCAGTGAAAAAAAAGCTTCAATTACTAATGAAGACGAAAACCGAAGTATCTCATGGAGAACAAATTCTGATCCAAAAAAAAACTAAAAATGTGAATCAAGTCATCAAAAAATGGACGCATATTCAAATAGAAAAACTAAGGAGAAAGTATATACAAATGGCATATGATTTCTTAATGACTACCCGACCAAAAAGTGTAGAACATGAGAGCGCTTTATCAGTGACTGGATTATTTTGTACAAGAATTAGGTAGCGATCAGGAAACCAAATATAGACAAATTATGTTTTTGCGCGCTTATTTGATACTAAGAATTGTTAAATAAAAAATATTTACTTGTGTATGTAAGATTTAAATCTTTCCATTACTTTCCTGGTGAAGATCCATATTAATAAGTATTGTCAATAGTTATACAAATAGGTATATCTATTTTGTGTCATATCATTTTATATTTTATATTCAGAATAGTTTCACTTGCAAAAAAACTTTTTTTGTAATGTTTACTCTTATATTTTACGTCACGTAAGACCTTAAAAAATACCGGTTAATTACCGGTAAACCGGTATTGATTGAAAATTTTACCGAATCACCGCAAATTGAAAAAGTCTGTAAATTTGCAATCCCTACTCGTCAAACACACGACCACCGCCTCCGCAAGAAGTACCTATTTGCAAGTGTATAATGCAACGCCAAAAGCCCAACTACTCCCACACGGGGGCCCTTTTACTTCCACTTGAGCGCCAAATTAACTAGACAACAATCGACAGAGGCCTGGAAGGAACACGTAAAGGGGCGAATAAAGATCCGGCCCGAAAGGGGGTCAAGCGACTGCGCGTTCCGCGAGGGTTCGAATAAAATTTTCACGTCACCCTCCGTTGCTCAAGGCTGAGCCTCCACGTGCGCGACCCTCCGCGAGAGTATCAAAGCAGACGTCCCGACGAAATGTCACCAGAGACGTGGGTGGCGCTCGGTCTGGACGTCACGGGGCAAGGACACGACAGAAGCTCGAGGAACGGCTCGCGCGGACACCTTGAGAGGACTGGTTCCTTTCGTTATAACAGCGAGAAGACACGATCCAGACGACGCGTATCGATCAACGATTACCCGTCATTATTTCGGCATCGCGCGCGGTATTTCTGACGGGAGGCGAGAAATACCGCTTGACAACGGCAAGACCGCGTCCAGTAATGGATCTTGAACCTCCGAGAAGCTGCAGGATGATCCTAAACTGGTTGGCGAAATTTTAGGGGTGCATAGCAGCGTTTTTTATGACGGAGGTTTTTGATAGCTGCGGAATTTTAGATTTCTTCGTCCGCAATTATTATTGCTGCTGTAGTCAAGTTTCAGCAGGGTGCGTGGAAGAACTGGCTGAGTCTTTGGAGGAGAAAGTGGATGTGTGATTTGCAGGTGAAGATTCGTTTGGGTAGGGAGCATGTCCGCTGGGTATTAATGAAAATTTAAAACGTTCCCTCTGTTCCACTCCAATCCACTCCAGCCTGCTAGTAATCTGTCCCCCTCGTAGTCAGAGATTGCTCCAGCGATATAACACGGACGGCAATCCTCGAAGACGTTTTTACGCGCACAATAAAACCTTAATCCGCGCCCCGTTTAATCCAAACGACCGCTCCCTTTAATTATTCTCGGATAACGAGATTTCCCTGCACTTCGCGAGCAGAAAGTTCGCAGAAGCTCGCCAGCCCGGAGCTTATACGGAACAGTTTCATTGTTTCAGCCCGTGCAATCGATCCCGAAGAAGTGTCCTCGACGTGGAGCACCACAAAAAGGTAACCCTTGCAGGCTTCACGGGGCGAGTCTCTGCGCCTGAATTCCACCCGACCTCCCTCTCAATTTTTCAACAAATTCTACTCAACCATTGCGCAGAAATAGAAATTAAAAGCGCTAAATATTCGAGCAACGCGTTAAATAAATTTACTCCCACTACAAATGTTTATTAATTTATTTTAATAAATTTTATTAAGCGCACCAATATTTACTAGATGCGGCGACCTCTTTCCGGGAATGTTTCCTTGTAAGCCCTCCAACTTCCAACCACCCCAACTTAATTTATCACTCGGAGAAACCACTCGAACCGAGCTTTCGCCATCGATAAACTTTAATTGCCTTTGAAGGGCCAAAAATCATTTCCGACTGTACGTTACCAACATTTCTGTCCTACAATTTCGAGGGGGCGCAATTTTCCTACCACCGCGTGCGCGCCATAAAGAAGTGGCCACCGCGGGATAACGCGGGGTTGTTCGTGGACGGGGAGAAAAATGGTATCGATAGCGGGGCTGGGATCGCGTCTACGCGCGTTCAAATTCCCAGGCGGGCCTCGTAATTTTCGCGGCGATAACCCGCGGCCGTTCGAAACGCGCGCACACGCCCGTACAATAATCGCGAATGCCCCCGATATACGACTCCAATATCCCCGCGACGAGCACGCGGTTATGACTGTGACATTTCTCCGCTGGTGTAGCGAAATTCTGGCGCCGTCAATTATTTATAGCCGCTCTAAACATACCGCTGAACGCGCGAGCGCGCGCCACTGCTGTTGAATTAGAAACCAGTGATGGGCTTCAAGACGATTCGAATCGCGTCGACCGCACCGCGAACAGCTCTGCCTGTCTCGTTTCGGTGGAAGTCGAGTGGAGCGAATTTTCGCGCCTTGTGTGGGAAATGATATGATAAGGCTACGTTGAGACTAGGGATTAAGTTTCAAAGGGGTGAAATTTTTGAGGGACCTTTGGGGTTTTTAAGGGATTATGGATAATCGAATGACGAGGGGAAGATTTGTTGAGATTTCAAGAAACAGTAAATAGTCTGCTAATTTCTTTTTAACCCTCGATTGGCACATCTATTTTTTTATAACTGTCACACTGGGTCGATCCGACCCAAGCCAATTTTCAATCAGCTGCTATTTAAAGACTATCTGTTAAATTAAGTCGCAGAAATTCTGGGGGAAAGTTTGAACATTGTAGAATATATGCTCTTCGTTGGAAATTAACATTTAAACTTTCATGATTTTAAAATTTTAAACAGTAGTACCATTTACAATGATACTTACCTCAGATATGTTTTACCTCAAAGTCAAATCATTTCGACACACTGTGACTACCGAAGGTTAACTCCCTTCACTACCATGTACGTATCTATTTCTACTAGCTGATATCTCCCCCTTCGCCTTAAGGTTTGAGTAATATCCGAAGTAACTCACAGCAGAGATATCTAGTCGCGCTAGTGCGCACCAGTGGCACCAGGAACTATAGAATTCCACCCACGAGATTATTTCCGTGCGACTATCCTCGCCATCGTCGCTTTCCTCCCATCGAGCTCCCGTTTCGCTCGATCTGTCGACGGTCGAATTAGTCAAACGCGTCGCGCGGCCACCACATGCTCGTTATACCGTATGTAAACAAGTCCTTGATAGCCGAACGAAGGAAGACCGCGAAGGCAGGCGATCTTGGAGGATTTCTATAATTTTTGAAAATCTAAAACTCATACATCGACGTAGTCTTACATCTTTTTATTCTCGAAGATAGACCCTCGACAAACTCTTCATAAATAAAAACTGTGCATCTCTGCAGCTTGTTTTAATATTCACCTTCCTTTCCTACACTTCAATAATATTCATTATCACTCCACGCTGCCATTCACTTTCCCAGTAGCTCGTCGTCCGTTTCTATTAGCGTGCACAGATAAGGTGTGCTCCAGTTCGAGCAACCGAATCAAAGATGATCGCCCCAGAATCCGACACACCAAGCTCAGACGTGGGTCCGTTCGAGGAACCGATTCCGAAGCGAATCTCGTTAACGATGTGACATAGGGATACGCGAGTCGCGAAGCAGCCCTGACGGCCCTAATATAGCCGCGTCGCTGGGATATCTGCCTCCAGCGAAGTCGCGAACAGGCCGATTGGGAGATTAAAAGAAGCGACTTCGATATAAACGCCGGTCCGCGGCGCACCGCGGCCGAAAATAAGTCTGCCTTCGATCCGAACCGCCCAAAAATAATATCCGCGAGGTGGAAGCCACGAAGAGGGACACGTCCACGCCGAGCCCGCTCCGTTTCGTATTTCCTTCGATCGACAAGCCTCCCCCTCGTGCTTGGAAACGACAGGGAAAGTTAACATGGCTGCCGATTCTTGGATGATCGCGGAAAACGATCGACTTTCTGTGCCGCGTGGAGAGGTTCTCGAAAAGGGTGTTTAAAGAGGGATGATTCGAAGGTCCCGGCGTTAATTAATTCGGGATTCGTGTCACCTTTCATTCCGAATTAGCCACTCGATAATCGGGGCTCAAGTGTTTTATTAACGAAGGCTGAAACAGACAGAATATCTCTGTGTGCTGTATTTTATGATATAGGCGACATTGATATCTAGAGATTTGTAATTGGGTAGATACATACTTGAGAAGTTGGAGGAAGATGTGGGTGGTATGCCATGGTTATTGTTATTATTATTATTATTTTATAGAGAGTATCCTACTTATACAAAGTGAATATTAGGGTAAAGTACATAAATAAATGTTGAGTAAATAATTTTACTCAATAATAAATAATTTAAATAATAAATAATAAATAATTTTTATTACGACTTTCTTGATTTCTTATTGGGAATTAACCCTCCGTGGTCGCACCTTCTTATAACCACAAATTGGTCACACAGGGCTACTGCACTCTAGCGTCATTTTTGACTGACCATTTTCGTATTTTTTAATTTTATTTTTCAGTGATAAATGTACATTCGTAATACTCTAATAATATTTATCTAGAAATGTATATTTTAATATAATGAAATTTGTATTCGAGAAAATAGTTGTAGGTAAAAGCGATTTTTCGTTAAAATTCACAAAATTTTCAAATTTTATTATGAAGGTCTAGAAACTTACAGAAATATTAGCAAATACACATCCTGGAGTGCGATACATCCCGCGTGACCACGAAGGGTTGATATACCTGTAGGTACTCTGAATACCCTCGAATGGAATGAACCTGCAATTTGCAAGCGAGCTAGAGAACAAGTGTAGCAGATCCAAAACATGCCACAGGATCGTTACACCTTCCTAAGCACGCCCCCACCACAAAACAATGCCGCACGCTCGATCAAGCTCGAGCATCGCGATTTCTTTCGCCCAACCCCGTAAGCAGTTTTCGCCATCCCCTATCTTCCCCGCCACGTTCCAAGCATAACCCCCGATTTCACGTGCGATTGTAACGAGCAGTCCCCTTCAATTATTCGCACATCCCTTCCCCAGCCCGGTGGGATACGAATATCCACCGCTGCGCGTGCAATTTTAATTCCGCGGGTCGAGAAATTGCGGCTGTATCGATTAAACTTCAACCCCCCGCAGCTGAGGCCCGTTAGGATTAAAACACTTGCAGGGCGCCTCCTAGGAGGCAGAAGCTGGCGGGGCGCGGATCTTTTAAGGCTTTGTGGCTTCGCCGGGAGAAGACGGTCTGAATCTCTAAGGACGATTATCGGATTGCTACGCGAAGTTCCCTTGCGTCGGGCTTGCTGGTGCTGCGGTCGTTAACTTCCAACGGAAGTGGAGTGCTCTAGGTGTGGAAGAAGAAGCTCCGAGGGTAGGGAAAAATGAGTCAAAGGATAGTAGAAGTTCGCTAATTTTTTATGGAAGTGGACTCAAGTTCTTGAATACAGATCTTGGCTGAGAATGGCTATTGTTTTTAACAATAATGGAATACAGGGAGGGTGAGGCTAAATTAGACCTGGGTTTGCATCAAATCTAAACTACTTAGGTCTGAGGAAGATTAATTAGATTACATTTGAGTTGTGTCTAGATGAGGATTGAACCAGCTCTGAAATTGGTTTCAGTTGGGTCGTGACTTCGTCAGCTTGACCTAAGCAGGGACTAGGTACGCGTCAGACTTGCAAGGGAATATTCCCAAAGCGAAAATTCTGGGCGGTGAAATCAATTCTTAAAATCTTCGCGTTTTTTCATTTCTTTTAATATAACTTATTTTTCTTTTGGTAGTGCGATACACCATAAAAAACTGAACAATTTTTCCGCAGGGAACAAAAATTGCTCCCCGCAGACTTTATTATGCTTTAAATTCACGCGAAGTTTCTTTAGAATCAGAATTTTCGGATAGCGAATCTCGCCTTGTTGGTTGAAGCCTGAATTATATCAATTTGATCAGATCTTGATGAAGTCTGGAGGGACGCTGAGCTAATTCTGGACTCGAACCAGACTATATCTAGACTTAGAATGGGCTGGTGTCTATTGAGACTAAATTAGATTCACTTAGGTCTGAACTAGGTCTCACTTCCATCCATTGAATTAAAACTATGTTAACACTTATTTGTGTCGCTATCGAATCTGTGTTAAAATTACACCAGGGCTATACCGAATCTAAAGTAACACCAGGCTGAAACTCCAATTATGCTCAACCACCCCCAAATAACACTTGCAACGCTGGCTGCCACGCGATTGTCCCACATTTTCTATTCCATATGAAATATTCTAAATTCATGCTTTAACGACGCACTTAATATTCCAACGAGCCTGCGTATCTAAGGGTTATACTTATTAAAAATTCTAAGTACCAAGTGGTGGTCACTGGGGACCCCTATAAAATCTTCCCTTCCCCGCAAAAAAATACTCTCTGCAGCACAAAGAATACCAAGATACCCAGAATACTTAAGGCAAAATTGTCATAATTACACAGAAGACGCCGAGTGCTTTTACCAAAAAAAAAAAAATGATAACAGGTCACAGCCAAGGAAAATATTTTAATTAAAAAACATTTTGCTTGAATAAACCAAAGAAATTTTTGCACCGATCTACCGAGAAACACCCAACGTGCAACCCTCTCACGAGCACTCCAGCAACCCCCCCCCCCCCTTCCGCCCCGCCAGTTACAACGACAATTCGAGCAACAATTCCAAGCGGAACAGAAGATCAAACGCGTTTCTCCGTGCAACGTCTAAATCCGTCGTTCAAAGGAGCGCTTCTTTCCGTTCGGTGCTCGCGATGATTATTTATAGCAACAGCTTCCTGGTGGAACACCCCGGACCCGTTGCTTCCCGCGCGATCCCGCCGTCTCATTAGGACGAGGGAAACGGCCGTCGCGCGTACGGCAGACGATGAAATTCCTGAAACCGCGTGTTGCATAGTTCTGCACGGGCCTATTTTCGTCCTGTACCGCTCGCTATTATTAGGAGCTGCCATGGTCGGAACAAGGGAGGGCGAGCGCGACGGAGACACGGGATCCCTGGTAAATAGGTGTGTTACATCGCGCAACATCCCCGTCGCCGGTTAAAACGCGAGTGCGCGCACGTGCGCGCCGAATTTGTACAACACGATCGCGAGCATCGCGAGAAATTGGAGAACACCCCCCTCGACCACCCGTGCCGCCATTCTGCGCCCCCGAGAGAACCAACGTTCCATTTTCCATGTACTATACTATACTGCTACTTCTTTCGAAGCTGATGAACA
Source organism: Andrena hattorfiana (assembly GCA_944738655.2). NCBI lineage: Eukaryota > Metazoa > Arthropoda > Insecta > Hymenoptera > Andrenidae > Andrena > Andrena hattorfiana. The sequence goes on from OX122894.2 coordinate 4,117,308, forward strand.
TTTTAGAAAAAAATTAAATCGTACCACCAAGCACCGAGCTTTAATAAGAGCACCAAAGCGAAGTGAATCTCGAGCCAAGCAACGTGTTAAGGGCGGTGTTGCAGGGTAAGGGTTTAATCGGCTGGGGCGTCGATTTAATAAATATCGAGCGAATGGAATGCGAGAGTAACAGAGCCGAAGTGCCACTTGCCCGAGTACCGTTAACCCTCTGTAACAGAGCTGCGCCGCTCAATGGCAATCGGTAGCTTTTTAGTTCAGTTGCCTTTCAGGGTTGACGACCCCTTCCACCGGTGGAAAAAAAAGCACACGCCATTGAGTCGTCGGGTTTTGCACGAGTCGCGGAGGATTAATCGCGGAATAACGTGGCACAGATTCGCAACACGCCGGCTATAGAACGACGGGAGGGATGGCGCGCCACCCTCCACCCGGCGCGAAATTCAACGCGGGGAGTATTCGTCGTTGTTAATCAGTGGCGCGCGAAAAATGAGCGAGCCTGCCTCCGGGGCTAATGAATTTACGCGGGAATCCTGTGATTTCGAATTTCCTCTGGCCGTCGAGGACAAATTTGGCCCCGACGCTGGTGAATCGCGCGATTAATCAGCGCAGCGCTCCAGCTGGAAAACTTTTGAATCCACGCCGGCGCAAAAATCGCCTATTCGGATCCCTTCCCCCCGATTACCACGCATATTAAACACAGGACTAATCTAAATCACACGCACGCTCTGCATAAAGAAACGGCTCATGAAAATGCAAACCCTTATCGCCGGCGCGGAATTGCGTGCCACCCTCGAAATCCCTCTATGCAGACCCAAATGTATCAAACTGTGGACGACTTTCTTCAAACTGCGAGCTGATAATCTCCCTTCAAAAAATAACGTAGTGGTGAAAGGAAAGTTTAGTAACTCCACAAAAGAAAATTATAACTCAGCAATTATATCCCATAGATTGGGGATTGTTCAGAATATATATATTCACAGAATAAATAGTAGTTATTGAGTCGATAAGTTTTTATTTCTATTTTTGGCGAATTTCTCAAATCTGGAGCATTCGTACTGCGCAAAAGAGTAATGAATGCAGACTGAAAATTTGCAATAAATACCTCATTTATTATTAGAATCGCATGAAACGTGCACCAAACGATGTAGAATTTTTTTTATATTATATATTACACATAATTCAAAAACCGTAAAAAATGGAGCTGCACCCCTTTTGCTGCAAGGTCCACAATTCTCCAGCTCCTTTCGACTTCCCCTGGAATTCTAAAAGGAAACTACTTAGACATAAGGAGCATTAACGTTGAATACTTCTACAGAACTGAAACCTCTGAATATTAAGAAGACGTGTTACTGATAAGAAAGGAAACGACCGGTACAAGCCTCGCCGGTGATAAAAATGCAGTAACCCGGGGGGAGGGTTGGCGACGGGGTGGACGTGCAGAGGGTTGCGTGCAGCGGGCCAATCGATGCTTTCTTATCTTACGCAACCGCGTTTAATAATAATAGAGGGTGGCGTAAAAACACGCGACGCCGTGGCGTGTGGATGTGAGCGTATCCACGACGTGGCACACGACGAGCAGGGCCGCCGGGGTATCGATCGTGGGTCGCCACGGGAATGTCTCCAGGGAGGACCCCGCAGGACACGCGAGTCACCCTCTCAGACCGAGTGGAACCGAGTCAGGGCGGGTCATACCGAACACTAGGCCAGTCGGGTCGAGCCCCTTCCGTAAGCTAACAGAAATTTCTGTAACGACCCCATGGACACGAGGAATCGCCCCTTCAGCAGGCGCAGCAACGAGTTCCTTGAGTGAATCTTAGAGGGTGAAAGTGTGGTGCCAGGGGAACCATTGGTGGGTTAGTTCGTTAACAGTAATGGAAGCTCCAGGGGTTATTTCTATGGGTGCCTGTAAGGGGTACTCAAGAATACATAGAAACCTTAGAAATTTATACTGGGGTAGTTTTACACTGGCATTTATAAATATAAGAACACCTGCTCTGTGGAGTGATTGTGAAAACCGTTGGTAATTTATTGAAGAGCTCTCGCTACTTTCACTTCATCTGGTATTTTAAATTAAAAGCAGTGAAAGGTGTTCTGCACCGAATATCGCATTTTGTGGAAACACACCGGGTGTTCTAATTCTTATAAGCGGCAGTGTATGTCTAGTGGTAGTTACAGAAGCGTGTAATGGAAGTCTTTACTTGGGAATATTTACTCTCTTCTTGGGAGTCGCGTTTGTTTATTCTCGGGTGTTTCTACTCGGACGTTAGGGTCCTATGGGGTAGTCTTTTCATCCCAGAGTCAGGGGAACTGGTAATGTACATAGATCCGAGGATTCGGGTATTAAAGTTCATCGGACACCGCGGTGACCCCAAATGGAGATTTACCCGCGACACAGGCTCGAATCAATTACATTAGAGGAATAGAAGAATCAATGCACCCTGTCCATAGCTCCGCCCCACGTGCAGCTACTGGCAATTTTCCATCAAGGATCGATCCAGCGACTCCCTCCGAGGCAGGGAAACCGACCGGCGAGAATGCCCCCGGGGGCACGAATGGCAAATATTTGCAGGAACTTGGTACTCGCAGGCATTTTTGCGAGCCGTTGCCAGCGCTCATTGTTTTCAAGCTAGCAGCCCCGGGTGGAGAGAAAAAGAATAGGGAACACCCCGAAATAGGACCCGGAGAATCCGCGATGATGATCGACCGGAAGGTCGCGCGTAAGTATGCACCCCGGCGCATAATAATTAGACGGTATTAACGAGCTCGTTAATTAATCGTGCGAACGATCGACCCGCGAAATCTCATTAAATTGCGCGACCCATCGAACCCATAGGCCCCTGCCCATTCCATTAACTCTGTCCCCCGCTTCCATCCCCCTGCGATATTTCAAAACGAGAATTCACCCCCGTCGATTCCCTGGGAACATCCTAATATTCGACCACTCGAAAGGGAACCAGAGGAATCACTCCATTCGCCGATCGATCGGCTATTCACAGCTTATCGGGCCTCCCTCTGGGCTGATAAAGCGATAAGATTCCGATTGCAACCCGATTTCGCATTTTTCCTCGCCGCTCGGCAATTGTTCCTGTCCAACGAACGAGAAATTGGAGGTGGAAATATTAACAGTGGTTTTTTATTCTTGAAATATGTTGATGAAAGAGAGCAAGGGTGTTGCGTCACGTTGAGGTGTACGATCAAAGAGTTGATAAGAGATTTCTTGTTGTGTGTGAGGATGTTAGACTCGCTTGTGTATTAAATTTAGTGATTTATAGACCTGGCTGATTAAAATGGGCGTGGAGAGGATTAAACGCGACGGCGTCAGCTTCCACCGAGGCGCAAGCTGGCGACACGTTGCGAGTGGACTTCCTGCATCGGGCTTGCCTCCGAATTCGAAGCGTTTCGCCGGAGTCAGCGAGCACGGAAGGGTTAAAGGTCGACTGGCGGCGAGTTGACCGAGATATCGACGTTTTCGTGTGCCATTAACTCTTAATCGGCGGCAGAGCACCGAACATGCGCATCGCGAGTAACACTGCGAAACGGAAGGGATCCATTCCCACCGATCCCCCCTCGCCCCTCGGAAATAAAGAGTGGCTTCTGCTCTGTGCAAGGCTGTACAGAATATTAATAAGTCAGCGACCAGAGATTGGAGGCGTTCCAGTCGCCAGGGGGTAGGTAATCACTGACGCGAAATTTCAATGAACAGAAGCAGGAAAATAATAAGCAATATAAAAGTTCCATCGATTCCCGCGAGAGGCAGCCCAAAGGAGGAATGAAATATTCAATATTTCGCGCGGAAGGCACCCTCGTGTCGCCATTGAAACTTCCAGCGTTAATTACGCGGCGAACACGCGCAATAGACGGGGGAGGCTTTGCGAGGCGCGAGCGCCGCAGTTCAACGAGGCAAAAATTACGGTGGGAATGCTCATCGACGAGCACACAGACCCTTCTGCCTCGAAACCTGTGCCCCGGCGGCCAGTGTACTCGGGGGTGGCTGGGAACACCTCCAGCTTCCGGTGCCCCGCCGTCCAATCCCTCGCGATCGTCTCCACCCCCTCGAAACGAGCGTCCCCCGCCATTAGTCACAGACACTTCTGCGCGGTGACGCTATGAATTTTCGTTTTTTCTTTCATCGCCCACCCCTCCAACCCCCCCCCCCCCCCCCGGCGCATTACCATACGCCGTTCTCCGCCTTTTTGCAGCCGGGAAAGCGGCGAAATTACCTCGTAAAGCAGGGTAGCCGGGCAGCGGTAACGGCTGGCAAAAATGTCGTCTTTAAAGACCGTAAAAGCTAAAGACGCCTCGTTATTCCCGCGGCTAGGTACTAGGGAGCAGCTTCTCGGAGGAACAGGGAGCTATTACGAAGAGAAGAAATCATGAGATCTTGGGGAAAGGAAGTGGATTGTACGAATTGTTGCGAAATTTTATGCAACTGGAATCACATAGCGGAGTCTAGTTTGGGGTGTTTAAAAGTGGGGGGATGAAAAGTCGCTATTTGCTTGGACTTTGAGGTGAGTATGTATTAAATCGATCAGAGTGGGATGGAATTACAGCTGGGTTCAATTTGGCATAAGTTGGATCTGAATTAGGGTAAACCGACCAGTGAATGACCGAATTGTTGAATTTATGCACCTTTGAGATTAATACTTGAATATATTTATGTATAACAACAAAAAAGCTGTTGAAATTGCATTTAAATTTATTTTTCTTGAAACTTCTAGAAAAATAATTACTTATTCTTATCGTAATTTTTAAAAAAAAAACATAAAATGAAAAATGTGTAGAAGCCCAGTAAATGATCGCATACTTTTAATAAAAATTGTACTTATTAATGTTTGCTTAATACGCGTAACTAAAAGTATGGGATATTAAAAGTGTAACTACACTACATTTATAAACATATAATATTTTTAAATTAATAATTTACACTTCTTTGCCTAATGGTCATTCACTGGTATGTGGAAAATTACTGATTGGTTTACTCTGTGCAGAATATTATGAAGCTTTTATTTTTGCTTTTTTTAAACGACTTCAAAAAGAAAGAGGTTCTCAGTTCGATGTGTTTGTATGTATATTAGTATGTATTATGTTTGTCCGCGAATTTCTCCGTAATTACTGGACCGATTTTCGTGAAAATTATTGCATTTAGTTTAGCTCCAATCGTTTTAGGTCATGGAGAAAGAATTATCAAAATCGGTTAAGTAGTTTTGAAGTTGCACCAGAAATAAAAAGTCTGTTTCATTATTATTGGAATCTTCCGTTTCTAGCAAACGGTTCTTTCTTTTACGAGCAACGCCTTTTTTAGGCCTGCCTACATTTTTAAAAATAAATGTAGTTATACAACTTAAATAATTATTAAGTAAAAAATAAAAAAATTAGAAAGAAATTAAAACCGACTTCAAAGAAATAAAAAGATGCACTGATAAGTAACAAATATTTTTCTTCCTTATTTAATCTATGACTCTAAATTTTTTAAGTCTGCGCCAGATTTATTATGAACGACTTTGAGATTGGTTTGTATTAGCTTCGGTTACATGGACTTGGTCTTAACAGTAGATCTCTGAGTTTGGTATGGACGATATGAGGCATTGAGAACGAAAATGGACGAACGAAATGGAAAATTTCATAAAATAGGGAAAATGATTTTTGTTCAATGTGAATTATTCCGCTTTTGTTCTCAATGCCTTGTATAAAAGACGCGTAGAATAGAGGTTCTTTTCCTTTATTGGAGTTTCTCGAAACCCAGTGACAGAAAGCAACGCGGAGCAAGGGCAAGAATGAAAATCCCTGTTTTAAAGGTCGTTAACGCCGAACGTCCCCGCAATAATCCTTGTAAATCCAGCAATTTGCCGTTCAACAGGTTCGCGAGGGGAGCAAGGAGCCGTGCATTAACACCAGAAATTCGCCCCCAAAAAGTGAGCACGCCCGCGCTTGTTCTCTGGCCCCCGATAATCCCTGATAATTCGATAATTTCCCTCGGAACGACGGTTCGGAACCGCGACTGTGGAAGGTCCTCGTGAGGGACTCTGCATAGCCTCGGGAAAAACTGGAGCCTGCGTCGGCACTTTGGAAAAATAGGTGCTGATATATCGCTGGCGGAGGGACCACTCACTTGCACGCTTTATCAGGGAACTCCGGTATACGCTGCTTGCAATAAAAACACCGTAAACTACCCTATAGCTTCTCGATATCGATTTATCTACCTTCGTTCTCCAACGAAGCTTGAATAAAGAAAGAGGGCGAGGGAAGATTGAGCTCGCGCACGATCCATGAATACTAATTTCTCTGGCGTTCCACCGAGGTTGGAAATGATCGTTAACAAGACAAAATCGAGAGGAAAATAAAATTCAATGTATACCTAAGAGATTCTAGAATTTGCAAAAAGTTACAACCTCCTCTAACCCTCCAATGGAATTTCTAAATAATTAATTCCAGTAATTAGCAGTGGCAAGCGTTTAAAAATATTTTTACTCCAAGAAAGCAGAGCACAGAAATCAGCAGGCTGCCAAAGACGTCTATGAGCCACGAAAAGGGGCAAGAAACTCCGGTGCAGAGTGTATAATAGTAGAAACGAGGGTGTTTAGGGCGATTCGAGGAACTGGGCCATAGCTGGGCTATAGTTCCTTTCTGTGCGAGGAACAGAGAGGGAATTCTTCCCTCGAAGAATGCTTTGACCAAGGGGGAGGCTGCGGTTCGGTTTCGCGATGGATCCCCCTTCGTGCCGGGCTCAGCCAGAGGCTGGAAAACTGAAAAGCGTAGCGTACGTGCAAACGAAACGCTGCGAGGAACGCGCTACTTCGCGCTGGGAATTGGCATTTCCCTCGCGGTCTTCGATAGAGCCAATATTTACCCTGGGTCTTAATGTCAGCGCAGGCCGCTGCCAAAACTAACACGCGAATCGGTTCGGCCGTAAGTCCTGGGGCGACTCGATCCGAACCGGGATGAATACGGATATAGATCTGTGGCGGGGCGAGTGTCGATCAGTTTGTTAACGATTGGAAGCCGAAAGACACTTTTGGAAAGTGATTACCTTGGGGGGAAGGTTTCAGGAAATGGGGGACGGGCACTCGGGAACGAAGGGTTATTTCCTGTTACTGTATTCCCATTGGTGGCGGAAAGAAATGTGAAACTGCGATCGGTAATAGAAGTAGGAATATTTGCAATGGAATGAATATTATTTCTAAATTTATATCTCGTAGATTGGAAAGTTGGTGGAATAGACCAGTGATAACCAAGATGATTCGTAATGTCTATTGCAAATTTTGTGATACAGACATGTGAAGAAAGGAGTTTTAATAAGTTTACAAGCTAAGGGTAGAGTGTACTCAAGACTTCTGATATTAGAATTTAGAGACTACGTTTAGTTACTATATACAGAGAGATTATTTTTCCATTTCTGATTGCGAAAAATAGAAACCTCGGGCGATGGGACTCGAACCCAAGATCTGCGGGTCCTCTGCGTACTAGCCAGTCGCGTTACCAATTCCCCCAACGCCGACTCTCCGACCTTACTCTTTTCGGAACTCTACAAACACCTATGCGCCAATCGCGCTATAGTCCGTTCAATTTTTCCTTCCACCGTTGTTCCTAAAGGTTCAAACTACAGTCCTCCGAAGGAACCGTGAAATAAGCACCGTCGAGGTGGAAGATTCAACTCCCCTTTTCCACAAGGGTGCAGAAACATCCCCCGAGCCGAATACAAATGGCGACCATGCTTCATCCCCGTAATATCGTCTCGCGCCAAATTTCGCTGGGTTTCTATAAGTCCCCAGCAGCGCGTCGAGCTTTATTATCTGCCTTACGACGTTCCGACTAACCGAGGGAGCCTCCGCACCGAAATAATCGTTCCTGTCTTTGATTCCACCCTCGCTAACGCGCCTCGCGGTTTGTTTAGCCAGAGAATAGGGGTGTCGTAAAGGAAACATGGTTGCAGAATGGCGATTGATGTGTCCCCTGGCAGCCAGTTGGAGATAGATGACGATAAGAACACGAATCGCCGGAGGAAACTGCGAGTAGGACACCCGCAATTCGTGGATTCGTAATCAGCGAACGCGGAATGTCCAATATGTGCCTAAACAAAATATCTGCGCGCGTGAGAACGTAGACGGGTGTTTGTTTGGTGGCTGAGGATAACTGTGACCCAAGGCTGCCGAAGCACCTCCGTGTGTATGATCGATGTAAACACAGGCATGCATGTAAACAGAGGAACGCTAGGAAGATCGATCGTACGACGTACGAGTGTATCCAACTTTGTCTCAGATAATATCTGGACGGCGAAGTTTTCAATCTTGAAACGACACCTTGATTCGTTTTTTTTTTAAAGATGTATGATACAGTGGATTAGTTTACACGTTTTATTATAATTAGTTGCGGATTTGATTGAGGGTTAAGGAATATTTGTTTGTATGGCTTTTGCTGGGCGGAAAGGGAAGTCGAATTTGGAGGAGTTTGAATGGGAATTAAGCGAGTTAATTGTAGATGAGGACTGGGAATTGAGCAACCAAGTTAGAGAATATAGAATACTGGCGAATAGCGCGTGCTAGAGGCATGTAAAGGGTGAAATCGATAGAGCAAGGTTTATAGTCTCTGATTATCAACAAACAACGGGGCTCGATCGTGTCATCGATTTCTTTTATTTTCCTTTATAAAGTCCCAGCACGCGACGCTTTATCACGCGTTGAAACCGACATGCTATATTTTTAGCGGTGCCGTGACGCGCAGAAACGCTTCTGCACCCTCGGCGATAAATCACGTAAGAGATCTCGCCGTAAATTCTCGGCTCTCGCACCCTAAACATCAGAAGAGAACCGAGAATTCTACCGCAACTATTTCACGCGTGCCCGGTAACCAATGGTGGTCGTCAGAGCCGAAAGCTTCTAGCAAACGAAGGTTCATAAGCTTCGGTGCCAAAGAGGAAAAGGAAAGTGGAAATATAAATAAATTACCCTGTTAAGAACTAACTAATGAGAATCTTGGATATTCCGAATATTATTCCAATTCCCAAGAGTTTAATGGTGGCGACGGTCAGTTTTATGAAAGTACCAAAAGAGAAATAAATTTTAGAGAACTAGTCCCTTGCAGAAGCTTAGAACGATTCTAAACGACTGAATCATCTGGCTACCAACGGCTGAAATTAGTTGATAATCTGCTAGAAGGAGGATTAATAATCTCCTAGAGGGAGGATTAATAAACTCCTAGAGGGAGGATTAATAAACTTCTGGTGGGAGGATTGACCATCTATCTCCACTGTCTGCTGCAAGCAAAAACCAGGAAATCGTTGCACAAGGAGGGAACGTGGAACTGGGAAAGGAGCGTTCAGCTGTCGGTCAGCGCCCGCGCCAAAAGTTCCCAGGGGTTCGTGGAGGATCGTTAATCAAATCTGGCTGGAACGGGCGACGCGTCGATCAGGATCGACGAAACGACCGTGGCCAGGGCGGGGTGGACTTCTTCATCATCATCTTCGGCCCATCTTCTCGCGTTCGATACGAAATCAATAGGAATAGGTGCCACGCGCGAGATGCCAGCCGCCGTTCCACGGCGTCCCGTTGAATAATTCAACGGGACGCTGTGGAAAATGTTTTGATTATGCCGGGCCACGGACACGCGGCCGAATTCCTCGCGAGCACCCACCGAAATTGTTCCAGCGTGCGAATAATTAACGACGACGATAACGGCTCTCTGTAGCGACGTGAGATTGTAGCCAAGGGTGCTTTCTAAATTCGAGGGGTTGAAGATTGAGTTTACTGATCTGTTGAAAGCAATTTTGAATCGGGAGGAATAGTAACAGTAGTGGGGAAAATAAAGTTTAATTAATATCCAGTAGAAATTAAGAAATTCACATAATACTTAAAACCTAATTTAAGTTTACGAGCTCTGAAGTTTCTTCCGACCACCACTGTAGATCTTACGTCACAGAGTTTTCTGTAAACATTTCTGAATGGACAAGAAAGATTCTTTCAACGAAACCTTAATGTTCTCAGCTTACAATCTTGATCAAAGGGAGTAGATTGTACATATGCCTTAGGGATCGACTCTTTTATACTTCAAAACATGGTAATGACATTTGCCGAGTTAGGTGACCCTGTTGCCAGTGTATTCAAAGAATTCTAGGAATACTCGTAACGACCCAAAGCACGATCAGATAAACTAATAGCAGACGGGAACGTCTCGACTGTGTTTACACGCGCGGACAATGTTCTAGGTCGACTGAAATTCAACGACTTCGCTACCGTCATTTGAAGTGAAGCCTGCTAGCTTCGCGTCCCCATCGAAAACCTGTACAACCAAGAAAAATCGCCTTCGAACATCCCCGAGTACCAGTATCAACAATCGAGGCGCTCTAAAAAGCAAAGCTGGACGCAATTAAGTAACTAGTAGTGGAAAAGAATGCTCCATCGACTTTAGTGGTGGTAAAAATCGGAAACAGATAGGCGAGAGACTCAAGGTGCTCCCCGATGGCCGATAAAACGAAACGCGCTGTAAATCTCTCCGCTGTAAAATCGACGCTCTGTAAACTGGTCGATGGTGGGGTTCAGGGAACCCGTACGACTCGTAAGAGGAAAAGGGAAACCGATATCTATGGTTAATTGGCGCGATGGATTGGAGGAGACGAAGGATATGGCGAGGTGTTGATACAAGACAAGCAGGTGACACCGTGTAACGCGTGATGTACGCGTGCTCTACGCTCAGTGTTTATCGACCGTGCCGCAAACTCTCCCAAAAAGACGAGGGGGTGTGGTCAGAAATTTCTCTCCTTAGCCGTGTGCACGAGTCCCTCGACCCAAGAAATCCCCACGATTCCGCGAGAGTCGAGGTCACTCGAGGTTACGCGCCACACGAGACCGACACCCTATGCCACCCCGACGAACTTAGTAACAAAACGTCACTGCTCTTACAAATTTCCCTGACTAAGCAACCGCAGCCTTTCACGAAGAAATTAACTCTAATTCTACCCGCAAAGATCTTCAGAACGTAATTCCAAGATCACCGAATAAACAACGAGAGGATTCGTACAAATCAGCTTCGCGATTTAAACAGAGAGATAGATAGATTTGCTAAAGATTCGTTGCCTATTTACTCCCCGGACACTAGAGGCGATGAAAAATAATATATTATTAAAATAATATAGTATTATTAAGAGTAATTCCATAACGCGATGAATACTTTAAAAGAAGGGTGGTAGGGACGATAAAAAGGGCAGCTAGGTAAGGAAAACAACGCGTCGGTGGGGCCTAGTGACTTCTAGGGACAACGTCGCGCAAGACTGCAACCACCTGCCGCGGCTGGACAGGGAGGATGCCGAATAGCGAAGGGAAACGGGGACGGTCTTGAACCGGCGCGGAAGGGTGAAGGAAGGATGATAAGAGCGTGGACGAGCGACGAAATAGAGCGATAGAGGTGCAGAGCGTGCAAGAAGGAGGTCGAAGGAGGGGGACGATGGTAAAAAGCGGCGCGACGACATCGTATTGATTTGGTGACAGATCCGCGTACACGATGCGGATGCCGTAGTTTTTCGAGACGTTCAGACCGCCGCGATGGGTAACGCGTTCACGGCAAGCGCCCTGACGCTTTATATATAGAGGCTGAGCCACGAGCAGACAGGCCGTGCCGCTTAAATATAGACAAAATGCAACGGGGTGTCTCCCGCGCGCGAGAGAGACAGCAGGCGCCCGAATACAGAGGATCCGCGGGTCGAGGAAGCCCGAAACGATAGAAAGAGAACGACGGATAAACCTGCGTACGGGCAGGGGAGAAACGGAGGGGGAGGAAACGATCGGAGAGGAAAGAGGCTCCGCATACGTAGAGAATAATCATGGCCGACGACACGGCGTCGTCTGCTAGGAATCGCGCTAGAAATGCTCCGTCAGTCGTGCACCGCAAAGTCACCGCGCGATAACGTGCAAAAACTGGGAACAATTTATCCGATGTCACCGAGATACGCCTCGGCGCACCTAACTCTCGTGACATCAGTCCGTGGCGTATAAAAACACGACGGAGTACCGTGGGAGACAGACACCACTAGCCAGCGGAACGTCCGAGAGAGCGAACGATACGGAGGAACGACAGAGAGAAAGAGAGAGCTTGTAACGCGTGTGTACACGAGCTAGTGCGAAAGAAAACGTCGAGGGCACGCGGGGTTAACGTTAAACGTAACGTTCACCTCCTATTATCAACACTCCCGCCGTAGTTCGCACCCGTCTCCATCGGTACCCTTCCCCCACTCCCAACCCCCCCGTCGATCATGTTATTATAGGATGTTCACTGTTACTTACTTGCCCAGCTCCTCCTTGAGATCGTAGTTGTCACTGAACCGCGTGCAAGAGGTCGGAGTAGCCATGCCGAGGTATCGCGATTATTTACCGCACACCGAACCGAGGAACGTAAGCGCGAGAGCCACTGCCGGCCGCCACTACCGCACACGCTAGGGGAAACTTCGCTGGTCGAATTCGATCAATAGAGGGGAACCGCCGCGGCGCTGCTTCAACACCGGGTAACCGTGGCGCGCGCCCAGGGGAGGGAGGCAGAGGGTCGTCGCCGTCTTTCGGTGGGGAAGCTCGGGCGGAGGGGAGAGGCGGGTTCCGTTCCGTTCTACCCGCGGGTAGACGTCCGTGTTACTGTTACCCCTGGCCCGCCGAGAACACGGTGGGAGGCGAATCGCGGACGTGCCAGCAATTATTTGCAGGCAACGCGACAAACCGTGGCTATCCCGTGACCGCGACGCGTCCGCACTGCTCGCCGGCAGACCGTCGACTGACTCGCGTAGTGGCGCCTCTGGGCCCTCTGGCACCGCCGAGCGATATGGCGCAGGCGGCGTTACACCGACGCCGCTCTCCGCCGGCAATGGCGACCGCACGTATAGACAGCTTGGTAACTGGGGGGGTGGCTAACGACCGCACCACCACCGACGAGGGCCTCCCCAGCGCGATCCCCCAGCCGTTCGGGCGCAGGCAACTTTACGCGAAACAGCAACGGCGCATTTCAATCTACCCGGCTACTTTTCTCGCACGATCGCGCGCGGTCGATCGCTCGCGGGCAGGATTTACCGTGTTTTAATTTGTCTTTCGCGATTACTGCCAATGTCTTTCGCGATCGGAGAGGGTGCTGCTCGAGGTCTAACGAACGTTACGCGCGATACTTGGGTCCGTGCCGGAGGGTGACTCGCTCGAGACTGATTCGAATATCGAGCAACGAGAATCGCGAGCCTCTAGCTGCGTGTCGTTGCTACGTTCACTCCACTCTGCCGAGGAGTCGCGAACCGTACCTGGTCGGACTCAACCTCGCGCACTCACTCGATTCCGCATGCCCCGACGTAAACACGAGATTTACTACTGGCGCATACAGCCTCGCGGTATCGCTTCGATCGCCCTTCTGGCTCGCGTCCAATTAGAACGATACGCCGATTCTCGGAGACATTAAATTGAGGCACAGCATGATATTTTGATATATCGATAATTGCTTACTCTTTGCATCGGTAAGTTATCGATAGTGTATCGATAAATGCATCGTTTACTCGGCCATCGATAATATCGCTAGCTATATCAGAGTACATGCAGCCTTTCTACATTTCCTTTTTACACACTTTATTTGTTACATTTACATTTAAATCGAAGTAATTCATTCGATTGAATATACCTTCCTTCTTTAATATCGGGGTAATATAGATAAATGTCGTCTCTGTTTCTTGCCGAATACTATTGTACGTGGAAACATAATACAGTATTTAAACGTTTAATAGACGGGGAGATGTTTCTACGGGTGAGATAGGAGAAAGGTGTACCACATCACGAATTCCAAAGATCGTTTTATAGATAAAGTTCGTGTTTATATAATCTTAAACTTGAACATGATTATACCGTGTCAGTAACAAAATTCGCTTAGCCTGTAATATAGTTTCCGTAGCAAAATTAAGGGAAAGTATGAAATTTCGCCTGTTCCTCTTAAATACTGTACAAAATACGAATTTCCAAATACATACGACAAACCTCTTCTCCAAATTTCCCATCGCCTCGGCCGACCCTCCTTCTCGAATCCGTTTCACCTGATCCCACAGCTTCGCCGGTATTTATGACACACTCATTCACCACGCACACACATACACGTACGCTTTCCAGAATAATATATGCTGAATCTCGTTTCGATCACGATCCTCGTTTGCCGCAGCCTTGCTCGGCCCGAGGAGTAGAATAAAAATCATCACAATTGTTAGTCTGTAGTCTGAAAAGCGTTGTCCGATCACGTTCTCCTGTTTAATTGATATGAATGTGAAGGATCGTTAAATGCACTGGAATTATACTGCTGGCAGCTCCGTTACCATATCCCCGAACAAGGAACGTCCTCGCTCGATATTAACCGGGTATACTAATCGCTTAATTGTAAGATTAAATAGAAAGACTAACAGATGGTCCGAACAGTTAACTCTAAGAACTGCATAATACGCGTGCGAACACTGGGAATATTTTATTTCAAGATCCCCTCTCCCTAATTCTGCTCGTACTTTAACAGATACGCGGCTATAATCGCTAAGTACTTGTACGCGTTAAAAAAGCAATCGATCCCCCATCCTCTCGTTATCAGGAGAATATTCTCCAGCCTGTCCTCGATCTACAATGTCGAATGAACTCTCTTACAATAGAGGGGTCCTCGGCGAAATATCTAGAATTCGAATTTCGTATGCCGCGTGAGAAACTAGTCCTTGCTGCCCAGTTGGGCACACTTTACTCGACGGTCACCGACTTCGCCAGATTCCGCGGGCAATCGACGTTGCAGCCGCGAAGCACCGCGATGTGGAAGGACAGCAGCTGCATCGGGATCACCGTGAGGATTCCTTGCAGACAGTCCACTGTCCTAGGTACTTGGAGGACCTTCTCCGCGAACATTTTCGTTTCGTCGTCGCCTTCCTCGCAGATCACGATCGGCTTGCCGTCTCTCGCTGTCACTTGCTGCAGCGCGTTCATGCATTTCTGAAAGGAGAAACGAATATAGTGCCACTAAACCGACAAGGAAAATGTGCTCCTTAAGAGATTTCGGTCTAAAAATCGATTTTTTTATTGCACTTTTCGGATGTTCAACCTTTTAGGAATACGTGGTTAAAGGGATTTGTTGAAATTCGCAAAGTTCCCGAAGTTATAGGCATTTGAGTAGCGACAGATGCATGGGTAACAACCGGTCACTCGGCAACACGCGAAACTTTAAACACGTTTTTCTCGAAACAGTGTTCGTAAAATCGGTGGGACATGTATCTCCAAAAGTTATTATCCGATTCGACTGAAACTTTTTTTATTTTGAAGAATATACTTCTGGCTAGGGGGAAAACCAGAAAAATTACAAAAAATTGAAAATTTATAATTTTTAAAGTCGTTGAAAGGGCGAAAAATATATGGAAAAAGTGATTTCAAACTTCAAGCGTCATTATTTTCTAAAAAATGACATTTTTGTAATTTTTTCTGGCTTCCCCCCTAGCCAGAAGTATATTCTTCAAAATAAAAAAGTTTCAGTCGAATTGGATAATAACTTTTTAGAGATACAGGTCCCACGAATTTAGATAAATTTTTTGGCGCCTCGACTTTAACGACTCCCCAGTGCCGTCTGCAATGTTTAATTATAAAACAAAAAATATATTTCTATAATTTAAGACATCCTTAATACAATGCAAAAAGTGCCATTAAATTATATATCGTAGTTTTCCTTTAATTAATTCCTAAAGATCACCTATTTTTATGAGCTCTAGACCGGAACCTCTCCTTAATCATTCTACTTACCGTGTACACGGGGTCCCTCATAACGATCATTATGACGGGCATCGAGTCGTCGACCAGCGCCAACGGGCCGTGTTTTAATTCACCCGCCATGATACCCTCACTGTGCATGTAAGTCAGCTCTTTCACTTTCTGCGAAGAAACAGATCAGTCGATTAAAAAGCCGCGGCTGGATAATCAGACCTCGTTGTTGGAATGCGGATAACTCACCAGAGCACCTTCCATGCACGTGGCGAAGTTGTACCCTCTGCCCATGATCAACAGGGACTTGTGCTGGAACAAGGACTTGGCCAGCTCCTTCACCTTGTCGTCGAGCTGCAAAACCTGGCGGATCAGGGTGTCCAAATTCTTCAATCCTTCGATGATCTGTTGAAACAATACACTGAGCTGTATCCTCCGACTACAGTTTCCACTGAATTGATTAGTCGAAAGTGCGATACCTGCTGGCGCCTAGATCCAAGGGAGATTCTATCCTCGCTCATAACCAGAGCGAACATCACGAGAGAAATAAACTGAGAGGTGTAAGCCTTCGTACTAGCCACACCGATTTCAGGACCAGCGTTTATGTGAACGCCGCAGTGGGACTCGCGACAAATGCTGCTCCCCACGGTGTTGGTGATTCCAACGATCAGAGCTCCGCGGCCTTTGCAGTAGCGCAGGGCCATCAGCGTGTCTGCTGTCTCTCCTAACAGATCGAGTACCCAGGAATCAGTAATATCGCTTCGAAGACACCAAAATCGACTTCGCTGATGCTCACCCGACTGCGAGATGAAGAAGCACACGTCGTCCCTAAACACCGGCGTGTTCCTGTCTAAGAAATCTGACGCCAGCTCGACCATGACTGGCAGTTCAGTCAGCTCTTCCAGAAGCTGTCTGGTGGCAATGGCGGAGTGGTAACTCGTTCCGCAACCAATGAGCATCAGACGCCTGCACCTCTTGATCTCGGGAATGTAATCCTAACGATAAATGCCCTTCAGCTCAGTGGTTCTTTAAAGAAGAATAAAAGACGCATACCAAGCTGTCGGAAACTTACTTTAATACCTCCCAACGTGACAGAATTATCCCGGAAGTTCAAGCGCCCCCTCATCGTGTTCACCACGGACTCGGGCTGCTCGAAGATTTCTTTCTGCATGAAGTACTCGTAATTGCCCTTCATGATCTGCTGTATCTGGATCTTCAGAGTGGTGATCTCTCTCGCGTGGGGATCATCCATGCATCGGCGGAGACGATGGATGCTGAGGGCACCCTCTTTCACAGCAGCCACATCGTCGTCCTAATAACAGAAGACACAAGGTGTTATCCACTCTTCGATTCTGTGCCTCGCACATTAATCGAGAAAATGTTCTGCACCTCCAGGAATATAACACGATTGGTGTGCTCGATGACAGCGCTGGCGTCAGAGGCGAAGAAATACTCCACTTCTTTGTCCTCCAGGGGTTGGAACTCAGAGGTGCTCTCGCTTCGCGGTATCACCGGGAGCTCGGTACTGCGGCCGTGCGGGCGATGGTCTGCCAAGAACGATGCATTAATCTCCCCGCACTTCGAAGAACAGAGCCTGCACCCCTACTTTACACCATTCTTATATTTCAAATTCAGGAATCCAATTATATGATACACACCAACTTCGATCTCCATCCCTTGTTAATATTCTCATTTAACGAACTTGTTACCGGGTATATCATACTGAATTCGCTTCGAACACTCTCTGAACTTAATACTACGAACTTATGTACAAAACTGCAGGCTCCTTGGGTAGAAATCGTTGCCTACGAGCCAAAAGGGCACGATGCAGTTAAACAACGACATAGAGTATACCATGCATCGTGCCGTTTTCTGCCTTTACAAGCCCCACACCGAATTAGCCAGAGACGCGATAAGTGGCGTCTCTAAATAAGTGGACGTTAAGGTATTTAATAGCGGCGCCGTTAATTGTCCTGCGTACCTTGTATGCTTCGGGACACAGGGACTGCATTAAGAGACGACATTAATTAATCATTCATCCAACGACAATAACAAGAGCGCATGTTTCATGTACGCGATAAGTAAGAAAGCGGTTGTTAACGACTCTAATGCGGTCTTATTAAAGAGGCGATTGGAATTAGACAGGCCCCGGTCGTGGACAGCTTCCGGTAGAAGAAGCTACGGCCCTCCGCGAGAAGAAACACCTGTTTAATGGAAGAGGAAGAAGAGAAGTAGAGCTGGCCTGTTCGAAGGCCAGGCTAGATGCACCCTCCACTTCCCGCAACGTGCCCTCCCGTACTGAAAGAGAAACGCATTGGTAATACGTACTGAAAGCGTGGCAATACACCGAAACGTGGCCTTTTCCTTAGCATCCGTGGGATAGCGTGGCGAGATTGTGCGCGGAATTGCACGTTATTTAAGGGGAAACAGGCAGAACGTGGATGGTAGCAAGCGGTGGCTGCAGGGTGGCGGAGCGGAGGCAAGCGAATACGTACGTAAAGTATTACCTTGAGTCGGTGCTTCAACTTCTGCTCAAATTTGGATGCGGGGGAGAGACGAAAAAGAAAACAAAACAATTAGCAAAACAGGTAACGCAATGACGGCGGGCATTACAAACTATAATGGTTAAAAAAAAAAAGAACGTGAAACGAACTGCGATGCTAAATGGTGGTTGTATATCGTTGCGTTCCGATTACAATCACAAAGCTACGAATGCGCAAGCTTCTGCCGAGTATTCGAACGAGACGCTTTGTACACCGAGGATTACAAAGTGAATCTGATTCCTCTATTGTCTGTGTATATTTCTATGAATGAGTGGGTAGATTCGGGTAGGAATGTAAATTGAATCGGGTGGACGAGAGAGAGAAGAAGGCGATGTTATTTTGTTAGAGAGAAGTGAGAGATAATAATTTAGAAATGACAGACACTTGGACGCGGACGTTCGAAATGGAAATTATATATTGTATTTATAAGATGCGGTGTATGAATTTTGGTAAAACACTTGTCGGACATATGAAGCTGAATTAGTTTGCATGCTACTGCTCGAACAGTGGACCTTTCTTGGACGCTCCGCGTATCACTGATATTCAATTAACTCCGGCTAGAGAAAGCCGGTGCGCTTTGCTGTTATTGCAGCGGAGATTAGCAAGTTGAAAGGTCCAATGTCGAGGAGATAGAGAGAGATAAGTGTAGAGTAGTGTATATACCTTTGTTTACGCATGGAAGTTCATCTGTCGAGACGAAAAGTTGAAGAACATAACCGGTAGGTGTTCATGCAAAAGAAACATCATGTAGTATCTATATAAAACTGAATCACCGAGGAAGTACGCATGCAACAAGTGTTCGCCGCTGTTCGAGGGAACAGGTAACAGATATAACTTAAATTAACAAATACAACAACACTATTTTCCACAGAGAAAAAGAGACATGCTGCTCGTTTCAACCAGCCGAGTATCGCGGGAGTACGCCGCTATGTAAAACAGGTGTACATTAATTACCCGACCGAAGCGACTAAGGGACAAATTACAGTATCCAACTCCCCGTTAACTCTATCAGGATATAATTCTAGCGTAAACAAGATACTCTGCGTTAGTATTAATCGCCGGTTAATTGTCAACCATAAGTTTCGATATATATATATATATATGTCACTGTTAGACACTGAGGTAGACATTAGATCAAGGTAGAATGATGCTTAGTGTATTACTTTCAAGATACACGTTAATTACTTGGAATGAGCGATGAGCTACAGGTCGAGATCGTGGTGTAACGCATGCTATTAATGACCCGCAATTAGTCTTTACAGCCGACACACGAGAAACCAAAGGTACCCTTGCACATTTCCACCAATTACCATACCAACCTCCTTGCAAAGTGAAAGGGGGTGGGGATATATCTAAGTGACTATATCTCGGAGCTGCCTCGCCTTTGCCCTTTAAAGTAATGGAAAAAGCATGTATATTCCGGCGCCTGCACCGACGGCGATCGGTGGCGTTCGGAATCGTAGCCCTCGGCGCCCGAGTGACCAGAAACTAGCCTCGTGATCTCTCCTAAAGTTTAACCAATCTGTACCCCTCTCCGTGACACGGAACGAGCTCTGTCGAAGCGCTCGTGCCAACCGCTGCTATTTAACGGATTCATCGGCTTACCTTTGCCGTAGAGGATGGGCACGTGGTCGGTGGCCAGTCTCGTCTTTGTCTTAATACCGACTAAAAGCGGCGATCCTCTTCTGGTCGCCACGCACTCGCCAGGGAAGTACTTGCTCTTGAAGCACAGGGCGAAAGCACCTTCCTGAAAGATCCAGAAAAATCTCCCTCAGTCGCTGAAGAAGCACCCGAGTCTTCGACTACTTAATCCTTTATTACAGAACGCTTCTTACCAATTGCTGGACAACTTGCTCGACGAGCTCGCGGAACGAGTAGCGAGGATGCTGCACCCAGAGATGGTGGATCAGCTTGGCGATCACTTCCGTGTCGGTCTCGCTCTCGAACACGTAGCCCTTTTGCTGCAGCAACGTCTTCAGCTCCTTGTAATTGGTCACGATACCTTTCCAAACAAAGTGGGTGTATAGAAGGAATATTTTTCTATGGATTCTAGTTGTTTTAACGTCTTTGGAGCCGGTGTTCTTACCATTGTGAACCACCAGGAAAGCGTGCTCGCTGTCGGACCTCTGGGGGTGGGAATTCACTTCAGAGGGAACGCCGTGGGTCGCCCAACGGGTGTGTGCGATGCCCACGTGGCTGTAGGTCTTCGATTCGAAGTCGATATTGGTATCTGCAAGGACAATGCACCGAGTTGTAATTGTACAGTGTGTAAGTCCAGAGTCTTTAACAGTTTGTGTTATATAAATTCGGATCAAGGCGAGGTGTAATGGACTCGGGTATAGGAGAGAAGTTTCCCGGTTGATAGAAGAAAGCGTATACTTACGATAAAAGATTTCTTCTTCCAGGGCCTTGACTTTTCCCTGCTTCTTAATAATCGAGATATCCTTGCCATCGGCGCTGTCAAGGGCGACGCCTGAAATAAACGAACGAAACGTGCAAGGAATATCCGCTTCGCCCACTTTCTACACCCAGAAAACGAGAACACTGAATTCCTCGCTGAATTCCTTTTTTTTGTTTCGTTTCTACTCGTTCTTAGGATTCTTTTTTCTAAGGAAAAAGAAGTAAGGTATTTCAGGCTTGTTCTTACCAGCTGAATCATAGCCACGGTACTCCAGGCGCTTCAGTCCTCCGACTAGTAGCTCCAGGATCTCCTTCCTGCTCTTTGGCGTCAGGTAATTGAGATACGCGAAGATTCCTGGGGAGCAGAAGAGAATTACACTTAGATTGGGCAGAAGATATAGAAGACCTCGAGTCATCGTTACCTATTTCCATTCAGAGATGGGGAAAATTTTTATTTGAATAAAATTTCGAATAAATTTAACTCGGTTTAACGAGCGAATAATTTTTTTTTTTTAAGTTTTATTCGTTATTCTAAAGATTATTTCAATAAAAATTTTGCCCGTCCCTACCTCCATTCATCTTTCGGTTTTACTGGGATTTCCGTTTGCTGATTTTATGAACGAGACTGAGCGGAATGATTTGTCAAATAATCGTCCAGCGTTTTAAACAAACGATTAATCACCCTTTCCAATGTCTCCCCCTACCAGGCGAGCAAAGAGAAAGAAAACAAGAGACCTTCGGATGCATTAACCGATACAGTGCATTTTTCTATTCCACCAGGCTTTTTTCCTGCGCCGCGTTCACCGCTCGAAGGTCGCAGATAAAACGCGGAAACGCTTCGATTTATCGACATCCAAATAGCCCTCTTCACCCCTGACCGATGCGCGGGCGATGTATATTCGATGAACCCATTATGCACCCTCGATCGCATTCCATTTACACCTTCGCTACTAAATCGAGCTCACATAAACTTAGGGCAGCTTATCGAGCTTAAATTCCACGGACTTCCGTCGCGACTAGAAGTAACGAGCACTTGTTGCATGTAGAGAATAACGCCGTCAGAAGAGGATAGATAAGCAATCCAACATTTTCTCTTAGAAAGAAGCTATACACCGTCCCGATTTCTAGAATCATTAAGTGGAAGCTAGGCCTCGTTGCAGGAATAGAAAACGAGCTACAAGTGATAAGCATAGAAAACCTGTGTTTCGTCCCATCTTATAAATCTAACTGACTCTCTCCGAAGCACGGAATCACAGAATTTTTTAGCACATAGATTTTCTAACCGTTCAAAATTCTGTAGAATTACAGGTGTACTGCAGGGGTCGTTGGAAAAAATTGCGGGGTGAGATTTAGATTTCATAGACTAGGGTTGCGAAAATGGAGTGATGATACTAACTTGATACTGAAAGTATTATTAGTTCACTTATAAGGGAAATTAGGCAATCAGAAAAATTAGAAAAATATGCAACTTTGTGAGCAAGTAGAGTAGTTCGTAAAAGTAGAGTAGCGCGGTTTTCGGGGGTGAAATCACCCCTTGAAAACTTGAGAGATATCGAAAAGAAATTTAAACAGAGGTTGTATTTTTTTATATGTATATACATATAAAACTGTGTAAAAATAATTATCGAAAGATCCAGACTTTTCAACTTACCTACCCCCAACCATCAATCCTGAATTTGAAAATTATTTTACTTAACACCCATGGTTAATTTGAAAATTATTTTTCTTAACACCAATCCTTAATTTGAAAGTTATTTTACTTAACACCCATGCTTAATTTGAAAATTATTTTTCTTAACACAAATCCTTAATTTGAAAATTATTTAACCTAACACCAATCCTTAATTTGAAAGTTATTTTACTTAACACCCATGCTTAATTTGAAAATTATTTTTCTTAACACAAATCCTTAATTTGAAAATTATTTAACCTAACACCAATCCCGATTTTGAAAATTATTTCACTTAACACCCATGCTTAATTTGAAAATTATTTTTTTTCTTAACACCAATCCTGAATTTGAAAATTATTTAACCTAACACCAATCCCGAATTTGAAAATTATTTTATTTGACACCCATGCTTAATTTGAAAATTATTTTTCTTAAAACCAATCCTTAATTTGAAAGTTATTTTACTTAACACCAATTCTCAATTTGATAATTATTTCACTTAACACCAATGCTTCATTTGATAATTATTTCACTTAACACAAATCCTTAATTTGAAAATTATTTAACCCAACACCAAACCTGAATTTGAAAATTATTTAACCTAACACCAATCCTGAATTTGAAAATTATTTTATTTAACACCAATCCTGAATTTGAAAATTATTTAACCTAACACCAATCCTGAATTTGAAAATTATTTTATTTAACACCAATGCTTAACTTGAAAATTATTTTACCTAACCCCAATCCTTAATTTGAAAATTATTAGGTAACTATAATCAATATACAAATTCCACGCTCTTCCGTGCCACTTCAACTCTCCGAAGACCATTCGAAGCTTATCTTTCGCGCGGCGGGGAGCTCGCGAACCGATACGCGCCCGAGGTCCCCGGCATTACAAAAATGCAAAAAGTCGTCGCCCGTGAATCGACAGACCTGCGCGTGGTCGTGTGGAATAGGTAATTCGCGACACACGTGCAGAGGTGAAAGGGAAAGCTCGCGTCTGTGAGAATAAACGAAATGCTCGTTAGAGCGGCGTGCACCTCCGGTGGCCGTCGACGCGGCGCCTTTTGCGCGAGGTTCTTGGGCACTTATCCCTCGATGTTGTATCAATTGTCCGTCATACGACGCAGACTCGCTACTAAGCCGTCTAACGTTACGGTTATTAGGTTGCTGGCTTCTTTTCGGTGTACAAGCCGTCCCTGCTTGATCCTGGATATTCTATCAGGGGATAGTGTCTGATGGAATCCAAGGGTATCGGGTTCGAGTCGACGTCCTCGGCTTAGAAACGCTCTAATGCTTTGCGATCAGTTTGGAGAAGTTTGTTGGTCACTCAGGGAAATTTGAATTAATGACGATTATTTTGACGGTTGCACCGAGGCATAAGCAAGTGTGGAATTATTAAGATTGATAATTGGACTGGATAATTTCGATAATAGAGAGCAACTGGTCTACTGGTATCATGATTACTTCCTCGATGATGTTTACGCAAATAATCCTTGAACGAGAAAGTGAAATGGACCTCTCCGTGGAGTAATACTGAATGGTCTTGCCTGTAGATACAATAGGGGAAGTCTATCTTTCAGTGTATCCACGTTATTAATTCCACAAACATTACAGGAAGCTGCCTATAAAATGTACGCCCCTATAAATAGACTTAAAAGAACAAGTGTTTCAATGGTACACCTATCAAAGCACCTGCCATTCATACTAACACCAGAACTCCATAAACAACCCAGCAGAATTACACGCGAAACCGCTACGAGTGAAACTACTATAGCTGCGAGCTGATTATTTAAACA
Organism: Andrena hattorfiana; assembly: GCA_944738655.2. Lineage (NCBI taxonomy): Eukaryota > Metazoa > Arthropoda > Insecta > Hymenoptera > Andrenidae > Andrena > Andrena hattorfiana. Next base: position 4,141,435 of record OX122894.2, read on the forward strand.
GAAGATAGGTAGATAGCGCCCACTAGATACACAGTTCATCGGTCGCCTTATCGATTTAGCATCGACCTAACTATACTCTAAATTACTCTTATCTAAATCGATACTGCAAACTAGGCAAATATTCCAACCCACCGAATCCCCAATTCTTTTCCACTGCCCCACACTCCAGCTTCAAAATCAAAACACAGTCCTACCGACCACTAAGACAGAGATGGGCAAAAAAATTATTTGAAATAAGAATTTGTGTACTAAATTTTTAATTCAAATAACTTTTTGCCCATCTCTGCACTAAGAACCCCATCTTCGACCACTTCTGCGACCCCTGCACCCTCGCGATTAGATCCACCTTTACCAAAAGTCCACCTCCCGAACGCCTCCGTCAAACCACACCGTTCACAGACGATCCAGAAGCTCCGGATCGCGCCGAAAGGATCGAGGGACCTACCGCCCATCGCCACCCACTTGCAGAGGACGGAACAGCCAGAAGAAAGCGCGCCGCGAGGTCGAGAACCGCGATGGTAGCCAGTTACGAAAAGAATAGGGCCGTGGACGGTGCATCGACGCGTCGTACGTCTGTAATTCGATTTCGAGTCGATAGGGACGATCGAGCTGTCACGTCGCCGACTAGGCACGCCGATAAGCGAAATTTTCTTTCCGCGCCGATACGGGGCATCCTGCCATAGAGCGGCAAGAAAAATCACGCCGATGATTACATGAAAGCGAAATAAGGAGGGGAGAAGAGAAACCCCCCCAGGACTTTTCCAGAGAGGAGAGAAAAAAAGGAGGAAGATCTCGCTCGAGGCGATAACGCGAGTTTTATCAGCGAGGCCTCAACTGATGATCTATTAGATCAGGATTTTTATCGAAAGTTTGTCCGATGCGCTATGACGAAGCAGATGGCTTAATCCTTTCGATAGATAATCGTTGATCGAGTCCATGATTCGCCTTCTGAGTCGTCCCACGAATTCGTTTTTCAATCACAATTGCGGTATCCCGATAAAAGCAACGCTGAATGATTGCCAGCGGAAGTTCCTTATTGTTTTATCACAGTTCTAGCGATATCGCGGCGATAAAGATACCAGAATCGGCTTCGTAGTAAGCGGATTAGGAATGCTTAGTAAAAACGCAGTAATCGTTTTTCAAGCTTGAGGAGGGCTGGAGCGTGGGGGATCGTGAGTTCCAGAAGCCTCGAGTAATGGGGCGTGATGTGTTGTTTGGTGGAAGCGGCTTCTACTGAAAAGTAATTGAGATGCGCGCGGTGTTTGGGAGTATGGAAATCGAACGTTTCGGAATCGAGTGATCCCGATAGCGCTGGCTATGGCGACTCGGGGCCTTCTGCGACCCACTGACACGAAATTAGTCGATCAGACCTGGGGGATCGACTCGGTGGGACCATTTGGTAGATTCCTGTAACGGTACACGGATTTCAAAGGAACAGTGTTAGTGTTCGACATGGAAAAATGTCTTCGGCGAGAAACTTCGTAAAATCGATTCCATGCGTGTGTCCCTAAGTTTGCAATAAATTATCGTAGAGTGGAGGAACATTAGCATGGTTTTTAGAACATTTTGCTATAATTAATATTTCTACATCTGCTTTAACCCTCGGTTGTCACATCTACTTTTTTTAACGTCGTTGTCATACTGGGTCAATTTTCAATCAGTTGTTATTTAAAAACTATTTGTTAAATTAAGTCTCAAAAATTCTGAGATAATGTTTGAACATTGTAGAATATATGCCCATCGTTGAATGTTGACATTCAAAGTGTCGTCATGCTTAAAAAAAAGTTTGAGGCAATAAGAGTTTCGACGAAAATGTTTTTTGCTTAAAAAAACGCAGGGTCAATTTGACCCAGGGTGACAACCGAGGGTTAAGTGCCTTATCATAACATTTTTGGGTGTACTACAAGTGTGAAAATGCATAAAATTTTTATCTTTTTCCTTCTTTAATACATGTTACTCCGTGATATCAGAATTGCCGCTCTTGGAATTAGGTATGAAAGACTCTAGATGGATGGTGATTAACACTTTGAGTGGCGTTGGCGTGTTTCCAAGCTGTTGTTGCATAAACGCAACATGAAAATTCAATGTTCTCTAATCGCGGCGAAAGCAGCGAAATTTTCAGAGTTTCTATTTTAATGCTTAGCTATGGTTGAAGAGGGATTTCTTAAAACTTTGTGCCACCCAAAGCGTTGAAAATGTTGCTTAACCGTCGCTTCGACTTCTTTGTTTGTTCTAAATGGCTCGTTCTACTTGGCCTTTTCATCGTGCATCGATGTATTGAATCGAACGACGGAGAAGATAGTCTGGATAGTAGATAATGGTAATAAACAACCACGAGCCTTGAACGTGTCTTCCACTTATAGCGATCGATTAACATGGAACGAAGCAGCTGGGATCATAAAGGAGCCAGGAACGTGCCTACGTTGCAGAACGAAGAACAAAGCGAGACAGCCAGGCGATAATAGGTGAAAGGGGAGTCGATGCTGAGCAGGGCTTTTAATGGAGAAATTCTTCGCTGGATGGGACATTGTGATCAGCAGGTTGCAGAATTCCTATGCAAATCCCAACATGAAATTCTCTGAAGGTAGACTAAAGTGAGGTCGTAAAATACGTGGCAACCACTTCCACGCCAAACCGAAGACCAACAGTCGACTACAAACGAGCAGAAGGTGTAACAAACAACAGAGGAGTTAGAATCCTTAACTCGAATTCCCTGCTGGACCTCTCGAATCCATCCTCGGATCAGAAATAGGCGAAATTTGTATACAAATAAAATCTCAAATACCGAATAAAAGTTAAGAAAATTATTCGTCACATGTCGAATAAACGACGAATGACGAACAATCTTTTTAACTTCAATTCGTCATTCGAGATTTTATTTAAATAAAAATTTTGCCCCTCTCTGCCTCGGATCCTAAAAATTCGAGTGACTGCACCCCAAAAGCAGTAGCTTAAGGGGGGAAGCCACTTTGACGGTCGAAAATAAAGGCTATTTTCAAGACATTCTTTTATAATGAAATGTAACTTTCTACGAAAAATCTTTATTACCAACTGAAAATACATATCTTTAACTAATATTTTATGCTTTGAGATTGAAAAATTTTTCGGTAGTATGGCCACAGCATACGATAACGTTAGTCTCTGCACAAAAAAAATACAAAACGGATGCACGTATAACTTTCCAACAATTGATCCGAATTTAAAATTTCGAACGGTTTCTTAAAGTATATTTCAATAGCTTCAGTTGCACGTACGGGTTTAAAAAAATATTAATTTTTGAAGAAATGGCGTACTTAAGAAGAAATCTTGACCAAAAAGTATAAAAAATCAACATGTTTTTTCAATGTTACTGTTGAATGAATTATTCGATCAAAAAACTGGTACTTGCAACTGAAGATAATTGTATTACGAATATTCCCCGAAAATTTCAAGTGAATCCGATAAAAATTGACTGAGTTATCAATGCATCCAGTTTGAAAAATGTAGTTTCGAGATAATCGCGTTTAAAGTTTTGACAGCCTATGTCCGCCTATTGTACTACCTATACAAAACCTGCCGTAGCTCCGAGAATTTTTCGAAATCCACTTTGAAACTGTGCAGGTATAATCTTGAAACCCCAAGCATTAAGAAAATGCAAAAAAAATAGGAAAAAAAAATTTTCACAGTGGCTTCCCCCCTTAAGGAGACTAGAATCAGAAACTCGAACACCTCGCCATAGTAGACAAGAAAGAAAACAAAGTTCAGTGGGACAAGCAAAAGAAGAATCAAAGCTGCCAGGCGAAAGGTGGCGCGATACTTTTCGTCAAAATTCCTGGACACGCTGCTCCAGCATCCTCGTGGACGTAAACAAAAATCAGGTTCTCGTCGGCGAGGCCACTCGTTCGAATTTCGTGAGGAAGGTAAAGGTAAACTGGTGCCTGCTGGAGAAAGGATCCTGCGAAATCCTGCAGCCGAGGATACACTGGTCCCTGTACACCTATGTGTGCGAGTTTCCACGGGGCCGTGTTTAAATGTCACGTGTGACTGTCCCCCGGCCGCTGCACCCTCTCGCGACACCGCCAGCCTCGCCACAGGAAAACTTTCACTCCTCTACTTCGTCGCCCGCCGATACTCGTTCCCGATTAGACGCTATTGTCTGCCGCGCTGCTGCTACACCCATGGGTGTCGGTGAAGTTCGATCAGCCACCCGCCACGTGACCACCCTTACCATTAAACTTTCGATGAACTTTGAGAATGTTGCGTTAAACGGCTGAGTCACGTGATTGCAACACTTTTGCAATCCGGCTGCCTGTTAGAACGTAACCGCTGCCCCGCAATTATTCTCTGTACGCTTCCGCAATTCGGCGGAATGCAGTTTGGAAATTCGTGCTTTGTAAGCCGCTGATAAGTCCCCGTGCAGACTGTTTTTTGTTTAATGTACGCGGCGTGGATTTTGGCGCGAGATAAGGGGAGAGTTGAGCGGGCCTTCTTGATAAAATGGAAGGAAAGCGTGAAATTTTTTTGGGGGAATCGAGTTTAAAGTAGCTTGATGGATGCGGCGTTCATTTTCACCGGGTTATATATCAAATTACATATATTATATAGGGTAAATCCGAGAGACGCAGTCGACCTAATATAAAATGACTATTAAAATTAATACAGATATTACTTATTTTATCAGAACAAACCTAATATGTTCAGAATTTTATGCTGATTCAGAAAGTCGATATTTGCTTTAAGACAATATTTACTGTAAATCGGGTTGAAAACTGAAGTCATGACATCTGACCACCTCTCCCGAGGTGCCGGGAGAAATGGTTTTCGTCGTTGGCAGAGGCCACTCACATAATTATTCATGGAAAAATAACAAAGAAGAAAGCAAAATTATTTATGAGTGAATACAATTACAGATTCATTGATATTTAATTTGTTTACGTTAAACAAGTAAAGAACACATCAAAGATAAAGCGAACTACCTACCGGCGATTAGCAGGGCAAATGAATACAAAAGTGGATAAATAAAATAAATAAACAATAATAATAATAAAATAATGATAAAAAATAAAAATATAAATAAAAATAATAAAAAAATCATAACTCGACCATCTCTCCTTTCTGCAGCGAGAGATAGTCTTCTCGTTAGTTTTGAGAGGAAGAGTTAATATGGCTAAATACTTTTGCTGCATTGTCCCTCAATATCTCTGCTATCTTATTATTCCCAAACATTACACGAAAATAAACTTAGAAGTATATTTTAAATAGGATTCCGTACATCGTTGTTTGACGAAAGAGGTTAAATGTAACCTCAGTTTACCTTTTATAGCTTGTAAATCTAGAAAAACAATAAAGGAACCGAAGTGACACTATTCATTCAATTGTTTGGCTTCTAGAGAAGTAATTGGTCTGCACTTTAACCCGTTTTTACGTATAGAGTCTGAAATATAGCGACTCGACCAACTCTCCGGCCCGACCGCGTCTCCCGGATTTACCCTATTTAATTTGTAATGTGAAAGCTTATTGGATCAAAATGGACCTTGCATTGGGATCCATCAGGCCGAGACTTAACTGTACGGATGAGTCTACGTCTACAGGCTCGAGACGTAGGAAATCGAAAGTTGTTGTTGAGTATAGATCGCTCCATCTCCGATTCACTGAAGACGCTTGCCCTGAGAACTGGATTTCCTCGAAAATGAAAGCTTCGGTGTACAGATCTCGCTCTAAACTTTCGATCTATCTTCAATCTATCGCGTCGATGGCAATCGGCTGCCTCAGAATTCCCCAATTTTCGAAATTACATACACAGGAGGATCTTTCTCCGATTACCATCCCTGTATCTTAAATCCAGTTTCCATGAATCAGACAGATCTCATCGACAATTAAACGAAACGATACTCGTGTCCCAACTTTCACCCACTTTTGGGCTTCAAACGATCTTCACTCATCGATCAACCTAATTCAAGAACTCACGACGTAGCGTTTCAAATATCGAGATAAGCACAGAAACTCCAAGCCACAGGATGCAAGGATACTCGAATCCTCGAGGTATTCGCGAGCACGGAGCACGAGGACGTAAACAAGCAGGTCGTCGACCGCCTTTGCCTCCACAGCTTGCTCGTACGAGGAAAAATGGAAATGAAGGCGCGTGTCCGGAAAACGCGCTCGTGCCTGGAATTCGTTTCTCGCGTGGCGACTCGAAACGCGTGACCTAATTAAAGCTAGACACCGAAGCATCGATCTGGAAACACCGAGGCGAACAGCGGCTACCAGAAACGCGCAGCTCCATCCACCATGGCGTTTCTTCCTGCACATCGGCTAATTAATAAGGCCTCTCTAATTAACTCCACTCCGCCCTCGTGCGGACACGAGAGATAAATCGATAGCATCCAAAGATCGAGATTACGTTCCTATGCATTCTTTCCTTTTCCCCGAGCGACAGATCGCGAAATCGAATCGAATAAAATGGTAATTACTTCGCGGGGTAATCAGCTGACGATGCGCCGATGTTATCAATCCCGACCTCGTAAATATGCATCAGACTTGTCGCAGGTCGTAAATATTTACTCGCCGAAAAGTAAATTCAAACGGGCTGTTTAGCAAGAAGAATGCGGCGATAATGGCCCGTAATTTGTGACGAAATTGTCGCTGGCTTTTCGTGGGGTACCGCGGGGAATTAAGTCGAGGTGAATTCGTGATTACGCGCTCTTGGTCGGCGTTTAATGGCGAAAGAATGTTACGAGCGCACGCTCGGTTCCCTTTCTTCGATTCGAACAGAACCGGAGGGACTTTCGCCCGCGGTTTCTGAACGGTGAAAAAAGAATGCGTGACGCAAAGTTATTTCGTAACATCGTGACTTTTCGGTGGCTCCCCGGCCGCGAGAAGCTTCGATGGAACCCCGGATAAATTCTTCGACATCCCGGAGGAAGTGGATTCCAAAGTGGTAAGCGTTGCGAGTTGGAGAAACCAGGGAAAATTGTAATCGAAAGTGACGAACATTCTTGAAGCAATACTCTAAATTTTTGGCTCATTTATTTTAGAAGAATGATGTATTTGTGAAAAGAATTTTGTGATTTGGGACACTCCGTATAATCCTGTAATGCTTACGCCAATGTAATGAAATATCGGTTCAAATTCAAAGACCAAAATTAAGAATTTCAAGGGCCGTGCGCTTAAACTCTTCCCACGTCATTCGTTACTGTAACATTTCCTTTTTACGATTAAATGCTGAGCGGGGACGCGACGTTATCGTACCTCCCACGCGCTCTTATCAGAGGTAAAATTTTGGCTCCGACCTTTGAGTGAATATTAATGCAAATAATATTCATAAAATAAAAAATACAATTACCATGCAACACTCCGTCCACACCAAACTTAATTTGAATAAATAGTACCATTTTACCACTGAAATACGAGTTTTGAAATGAAGTGGCCCCGCTCGGTTTTACGAGCAATATTCATCGCATCGTATTTCCCATTCACAATATCCGAAAACGGAAGCTTCGTTTTAATACGTTCGAATACGTTTCGCAGGACGAACGTGCCCCTTAACATTTTAACCGGCCTCAATTGGCGAGCGCGCGTGCGCCAGGGGCTTTTAAACACACGCCCGTTAGTTGTCGTTCCACGCGAGCCCGTTAAACGCGTAACAGATGTTGAAAAGCTCGCCCCGCCGTCGTATACGACACGATGTTACACGGCGACCTGTCACGATCCGGCTTTTTACCGAGCGAACGCAGACGCCGCACTTTCCCCATCGAAATCTCCCTCTCGAGCCAGCCAGCTCGGCCCCGTTGATCGGCGCTAATACGGAGCACCGTTTCACGTGCCGCGCAAAAGTCGTTCCGCTAACTCACCGCACATGGTGATCCCGTGGAGCGTGTTGAGTGCCCGCCACGTAAGTACAAGGAGCCACGAAGAGAGTAATTCGGAGCGTGTCACTGGTCTGTCCGCGCGACGCTTCGTGGTGAACGGCGAAGCACGATCTAAGCCGCAAGGCAGCGTGCTCCCGGCTCTTATGATAGGAGATTCTGCGTCGGTGTGGGTACCGTCGCGTACACTAGCACCATATGCGTGTGCGTAGCGGGAACGGGCCAACCCATTGACAACAACGGGCGCATCGTCTGCGCGATGACGTGCGGCACACCGAAACCGATCGATGCACTCGGGATGATAGAAAGTCGTAGACTCTTTCCGGCGAGTTTCGCGTGTTTCGCCACTTATCCACGTAACCGATGCTCGAACATCGGGACAGGCGAATTAAGAGCGAAGAACAACAGCGTCGCGAACGTGCACCGTCGACTCGCGTAGTGTCACCCACGATACGCGCATTAACTCGACGCGACACGATTGCCGTTTGCTTCTCAGTCGCTTGGCTTTGATTTAGATTGTTTCATGGAGAAGATCCCATTAATTCGGAGAATTAAACGCGTCTCGGTGACTCAAAGGCGGACAGAGGTGTTCCCTGAGATGTTTGGGACCCACTCTTGACTGCTCTTGACTTAACTCTTATCCACACTACCCGTGCGCAGCCAGAGTGCGCTAGTTGTCGATGGGCGCAGTGTATCGATAATTTAGATAGCTGTGTGATGTTTCGAGGCTTTTAATTCCTTTTTATCGAACCTACTTCGAAATCGTTGCATACAGGATAATGCGAGACACGCGCGATTGTAAATACAGGGTTTTATGAAACCTCGTTCGCGGATAGTTTGGGGATACTTGAGCGTGGTGCTTGATTGGGCATCTCTCTTCGCGCCTTATAATTGAACGGGTCCAGACGGGGTACGTAATAATCAGGGTGTTGTGCCAAATTATGCCGACTGCAATAAATGTTAATAGAAAACTGGCACATGCAGTCGTCGACCGACACGTTCCTCTCGCAAATGATGTTGGATTGTAACAAAGTGCGGTCAGTTGTCGGGTAACTAAATCCTCCATCGGGCAGACTTAACGCGTTCGCAGTTACTTTAAAAACGCCCGCTAGCTTTTCTGTTACCAAGGTATAAATAACAATCTCTTTTTGAGAGAGAATATCGAAAAATCCGCGTTATATAACTCGCGTTGAAATAGTCGAACTTACAACCTCTGTACGTTCGAGAACGTAGATTTTCGGAGGCTTACGAAACCCTCTATTAACATTTAACGTCATCTAACGCGTCAATGCAGGGACCATTAACATTCCGCTAAATACACAGGGGTGTTGAAACAGCTGACGAATGGTAACACTCGTCGTTCTGTCATGAGCAGCGGTCGGTCGGGTACGCAGAAAGCTACGCCGATGTCCGGAACGTGTTTGCGTTAGATGCAACAATGGGTGCCGGAGGAAATATCGCGCGAACGTAATTTATCGTGTGTCTTCCGAGCGAGAGCAAAGACGGAGGGACGTTTGGCCGTGATTCCCAAAGTACATTGATTATTTCGTAACGGAAGGCGCGCTAGAAATCGCCTCGATCCCGAGGACGTAGCTGTCAAACAATGACCTTTTTAATATGAAAGTGACGCGCTGCAAACGGAGAAAATCCCAGCTTAATCCCGGAGAAAGTGAGAATAACGCTGATCTTTCTACTTTCAAAGAGTACCACGATGCTCGGGGGCCCGTGAGACGTCTCGCAGGAGTCTTCTTCCAGGCAACCGTGTAACCTCTGACACGTAATGGCAAACACAACAGACTCTATCGCTTGCGGGGGATTTGTGTTTTATAATAACTTCGACTCGGCCAATTTAGCCAGGGTTGAACTGGTGCGAGTGCCAGAAACGTCCGACAAGGGTAATCTGCGCCTGGCTCGACTCGTCCATCCTCGTCGCAGGCATCTACTCTGCAACTTGACGCTCGTTTGTTCTCAGATGGATACGAGGCGGAAAGTAAATCGTGCAGGAGCTCGACGTCGGACGACACGGCGGACTACGAGTTCAATTTGTGGACGAAGCACGATTGCCACGGGACACAGTTTCAGAACAATAATAGGACGTGGTTTTACTTCGGCGTTAAAGCCTGTGCTCCCGACGTGCCTGTTAAATTTAATATAGTCAACCTGAATAAGCAGGTGAAGATGTTCAGCCAAGGAATGTGCCCAGTTTTTAAGGTCGTCCCGGGGCACATACATTGGGAGCGGATTCGTGAGAAACCTACCTTCACCGTAAATTTTCTATATTCTATAAACGTAATACCTCTGTGTATTTAAAATAGAGTAACCGTCGTAAATGTTTCAGCTGGATCAGGAAGGCAGTGATTTCACGCTGTCGTTCGTTTATAATACTCCCGAGAATCGCAAAGCGATTACATACTTCGCGTTTACGTACCCCTTCTCTTACACCGACTTACAAAACTATCTGAGAAGAATCGAATCGAGAGTGACGAAACGGACCGTAACGGGAACAGACGATGTTTATTATCACAGAGAGTGTGCAATAAAGTCCCTGGAAGGGCGGAGGATGGATATCTTGACGATAAGTTCGTTTCACAACATATCAACGGAGAGAGAAGAGAGACTGAGTAATATGTTCCCTGAGAAAAATGAGCAAAGACCTTTCAAATTCTGGGATAAAAAAGTATATAACAGTATATCTCGGATCAGGGCCGTCTTAATAAATTTCAGCATCCTGGGCTAAAAAATTTTGGCGCCCTAGCCCCCAAGGGTGCAATTTCTTCGCAATCGGTGCAAGGCAGTATATCACAAGCCTGGGTCTCCACCAAGGCAAATAGGAACAGAAACAATGACCGCGAACGAAATTTTTGTCTTCAAAATTGAAGAGAAATAAGTATTTCAACATATTTGATTCTTAAACGCCTTTGGATCACGGGCGCCCCTGGGCTATAGCCCATTTAGCCCTTTGGTAAAGGCGGCCCTGTCTCTGATTCTGTGTAAAAATCGAATTCCGATGAATGTTAACGGAGGATGTACGTTCCAGGTGATTTTTATTAGCGCGAGGGTCCACCCAGGAGAGACACCATCCAGTTTCGTCTTCAATGGTTTTCTTAATTTCCTTGTGAACCGCGACGACCAAATTGCGATCAACCTCCGTCGCCAGTATGTGTTCAAATTGATACCGATGCTCAATCCTGACGGTGTAGCCAGAGGCCACTACAGAATGGATACGCAAGGAGTGAATCTCAACCGAGTCTACCTTAATCCTTCTTTAAAGGACCACCCAACGATATATGCAGCGCGAAATTTGATCAGGTAATAGAGCGGACCCAACGTTTCACTTATTTCATCGATTGGGATCGTTAAACTATGAAGAAATTTCTTCCAAGGTACTATCATTACTCGTACCGACTGCCAACAGAGGACGAAGTTTCGAATGGGAGTTTGACGCACGAAGAGAACACTTTGACCATCATTGACTCTACTTGCGAGATTACGAATATAGTACGCGACACGACAACGAGATTGCTCCAACAGGTGATTAATGGAAGATATAATTTCCCATCGCGGAAGAGACTTGCACGAAAATACTAACATATACTAACCGATGTGTGATCTCGACCGAATAGATAGGAACTAGGGATTGCAAATCGGTAAATCGGTAAATCGGTTTGAAGTTTTTTTTTTCACTGGTAACGTAGTAGATATCGATGGAATTATGCGCTACATTGCTATACATACAATTTTTACCGATAATTCGCTACATTTTTACCAGTATTTCGATAAATTATGTATTTCTCGCGATTTAGCGGTAAATCGATTTAATAAAAATATCGAGAAGTACATAATTTATCGAATTATCGATAAAAATTTGGCGAATTACCGGTAAAAATTGTATGTATAGCAATGTAGCGCATATATGTAGCGCATAATTCCGTCGGTATCTACTACGTTATCAGTGAAAAAAACTTCAAACCGATTTACCGGTTTGCGATCCCTAATAGGAACAGAATAAGCACTAACCAGTAACTTTAACGATAGGTAACACTTATGACATTAGATGAGAAAGGTAAAGATCAACCGGAACTTTTTCAGGACCGTACGTCGCCGAAAACGAACCTGGATGACATGCCCCAGGGTATGATATTTAGCATTGAATTATACAACGCGATCAGCAAAATTCTTTTACTTATTTGTGCGCATTATGTGAAGGTGATGGAGAAGACCTGTGTAATACACCGGAAGAGAGCGCTAATTCTGTAGAACTTAAATCTGATAAAAAGACTTATACAGCTGTTGGCATAGGGCAGTTACCCAAAGAGGAGTCTGGATTGTATTTGTACGTCGATCTTCACGGTCACGCCTCGAAGAAAGGCGTGTTTATGTATGGAAACTACTTCGACGATCCGGAAGACACGATAACGTGTATGCTTCTACCGAAATTGATGTCAATTAACAATCCGAATTTTCATTTCACCTCGTGCAATTTTACGGAGAGAAACATGTACATTATGTAAGTTCCACTAATGGTATTGGTCGCTTTAATATTCTGTGTTTTATGCAATGAAGTTGTTCGTGCAGAGATAAAAGGGACGGTATGTCGAGGGAAGGATCCGGACGCGTAGCTGTGTACAAACTGACTGGTCTCATACGCAGTTACACACTCGAGTGTAATTACAATTCTGGACGTTTAGTGAACACACTACCAGCGAGGATCCGTGACGGCGTGAACAAAACCCTGGCCCACATATTCGTCCCACCGAAATACACGCCATCCGTTTTCGAAGCGGTAAAATATTTTACAGTTCCTTACGTCCGATTTTCTTGTTCAAATAATTTACTGATTAATTATTCGCCTCTCTGTGTGCGCAGGTTGGAGCGGCATTGGGTCCCTCGATTCTTGACCTTTCGAGTAACAATCCTAACAGTCGGCTGCCAAATAGTCAGTATCGTTCTTTAAGGGGTGTAAAGTCCTATTTAAAATTAGCATACGTGAACAATCTTTCAACGCCATTCGGCAAGTCTCTGCATAAGGTAAATTTCGATGTCAGTAACGAGAGTGAAATCTCGGCTGTTGATATAAAACAGTGTGTACTCTCTTAATTTATAATACCATTAGCTTGGTACGCTTTCGTATATTAATACCAAGACACATTAGTGCCTGAACAGAACTGCACTTTTATGTCGCTCGTGAAAACTGTGGGAGAGAGATTTCATATGCATATAAATTGTATATTACGTTATTTTAACGACATTAAACTGTATATTCTCGTTCTTTCTTTTTACACTAATTCTTACGAGGGAGGATATCCATGCTAATGATTTTATGGCTCGTAGCACGTTAGGTATCTACCGTTTTTTAGACACGAGACTATTACAGATCCTGCGAAAATTTTCTTATATCAAACTAATGGGTCTTCCATCTAATACGTATGCATGACAATAATGTTTTGGTATACTTTCGTACAAAGGTTTATGAGAAAACCGTTTATCTACTCGTTTCTTGCAGATTTATATTAGACAGTTTAATCGTGACTACGAGGTGTGCGTGAAATACATTTACAAAGAGCTTAGACGTTGTGCTTTATTATATTAACAAAAGTATAACGCGTACGTGCAATTTTTTTTTCACAGCATAATCGTTTTCCGACTTTGTCGTGCAAACTTCAGTATATGAAATGTAAAGACTGTCAAATTTTTGTATCATTTTATACTAGAATTAACTGAATCGAGTATTGATTACACGATGCTAAAGCTTTTACTTTTAGCACAGTGTATCTCTCTTATTTTTTATTCTTTTTTTTTTCTTCTCTGCTTGTTTCGTTTCTTATCAGTATTCGATGCACTCTAATTCCCGGCGATAATGGACAAGTGCACTTAAAGTAGCGTCACGTGCACTTAAAAATTGTTTCGTGGTTGTGAGCGTTAGAATGGAGTACACGTATGTGCAATTAACGATGTCGTATTTCTTTAGCGAAATGCAAAGAATAGCGGTTTAGACGATTGAGCGGTGAATCTCTGGGTGGCGGAGTCTATTCACGAAAGATGCGCAGATTTCGAAATCAGAGTTTAGTATCGGACTTTACAGAAATTTCACGTTCATGCGTCATTGGTAGAACGAATGACAATAATTACGGACTTTTCGGATCTTGAAACTTAATTTATTTATATATCATTCGAAATGATAAACCCGAATATCTTATATAGTTTTTGACTGTTTCAAAGAGGCGTGCACTGTGCATGTTTGTTACAAGATCAAGTACGAATGTGTGTTGTACCGTTGTATAGAGCTATTATTGAAATGGAAACAATGAACGCAGTAATCGTCGGTTGAGAAGCATAGATCGAGGATAATAGAATACTTATTGTCACGTCTTTCATCATTCGGATGTAAATGCCAATGGGAAATGGTATTATTGTATAAATTCATGTATAGAAATCTTCTGATGTATCCTATTATAACACACGCGTATGTACATGTACGCACACATGAATACACACACATGTCCCATTGTTTTAATAAATGTACAGTATTTTTAGCGGTGATTTATTTACCTTATTTTTATTTTACCCCTGCTGATCCTTGGTCCCCACTGTTGCCTCAATTGTCGTACATCTGTGTCTCTAACATATTAAACACGTTTCTGCGAAGAGTGGTACGGTGCGTGGGATTAGGTCTAAGCCAGTGAACCGAAAGGAAATGTTTGTATTCTACTGTGGCTATTAAATATTGTTTCGCATCTCGAACATGTTATCCTTAGAGGCGTTCATCTAATACGACTGACAAATAGAATAGAATAGGAAGCCAAGAAATTAATCTCTCTCTCACAAAGTCTCCTTTATCTTTCTAATGCGAGCATAATGATCACATTATGCGCTCAGAAGACCTTGATTTAAATCCGCGCTTTTATTCACAGGACGATAACGGTATCGTGTACCAAGATTCTTACAATTTAAAGGAACTCGAGTCCCGAGTAAGTGTCCCTTCGGTTGAGGCAAAGAGCTCAATGAAGAGTGACACGAACCTTGTGAAAAAGCCATGCATCATTCGTCGCACCACGTCCCTTTACACCGCAGTAAAGAGGATAAGAAGTAACAAGAAACCTCGGCAAATAAGTCGTAGGCCCTTAAAGAATCAGTGTGTTAATAACATGCAGGGCAATGTGAAAGTCCCTGGGCTTAGATCGGAAAGCGCGGTGAAGCCTCTTTTAAAGACCGCTGAAAGCCGATTAAGGAACTCTAACTTTGGATGCTTAAACGATCCATTGGGACCTCAGGCGAGGGACTGCCAGTATGCGAATGAGAAATTAGCAACGAACAAGTCGTCGAAAATAGCACTGTCTTCCGAAGAAACGGCGATGGTGAAGCACGGAGCGAAGAGGCTGAAGATCATCTCTGTGAAAATTAACAAAGCCCGCCCGGAAGTCGGGGAATCCTCCAGCAACGCACCGGAAACGACGAAGCCCCCACCGAAGCCATTATTTCTGTGCAGCAAACAGAACGCGAAAGGGACTTCTAAAACAATTAAAAAGCACTGTCAAAGCGTAGAGCGCAATAAGTCGAAGTCTTCCAAGTCAAAGGACGCTGCTAGAAGTACCATAGTAGTGGAGAACTTATTAAGTAGCGAGGGTGGAGGCAAGATTCTAAATTAAATTAGTCCACGGATTTGCGTTAATGTGGCAGGGCAGTACATTAGCCGTTAGTTGCAGCTCTATAATTCCTTTTAGATACGTAATTTAAATGTCGAAAATTAATTGCGCTGAGCGTGAAAATTGTGATTACATATATTTAATGCAACAGGTGTTAAATAGTTTACTACGCTGTTGAAAGGATAAGACATTGTTCTTTTTTATTTTCCAAGAGTATAAAATTGGAAGCTATTAAGTTGCACGTGATTAAAATATTTCGTCCGCGAGAGATGTAAGATAATATTAATTTAGGCGAAAGTTGTGTATCTAATACCGAGTCTCATATATAAGTTCGCTCTGATTTCAAATTCTAGCGTATCCTTTCTTCCCTGCGCTTAAATTCTCGTGTGAATACGTACATGCCGTGTATGTATAAATTTCGGGCTCTATTATATTGTTTATGTGAAGAAAGGAGGAAATAAATGTCGATGTATACCATTAAAGATGGAACGTAACCAATGAGTATTTAAAAATTCAAGTTATTGGCGCGCATTGATTTTAGATCGCTTCGGCTGCGCTCGCGCAGAGTCGGCCAGAGTCGGCACGCGATTTGTGGCGTGCTATCCCTTCCCTTCGACCCGATCAGTCGTGTTCGCGTCGTCGTCACTTTCGTTTCGGTAAGCGTGCGCTTTAACGACCGTTGTCGCGATATGGTGTTGTAATTATTTGAAAAACTTGTGCCGCGATCTTTTACCGTGGATAACAGCTTTCCAATTATCGTCT
This sequence comes from Andrena hattorfiana, assembly GCA_944738655.2. NCBI lineage: Eukaryota > Metazoa > Arthropoda > Insecta > Hymenoptera > Andrenidae > Andrena > Andrena hattorfiana. Next base: position 4,157,684 of record OX122894.2, read on the forward strand.
ATAAAAAGGAGGACGTTTCACAATGTGCGCCAACAGAGGCATGAGGCGATACGCTGTTTTCGCGGCATTCCTTCTTTTCATCGAAACTGGTGAGGTTAATGCACATACTAAACATCGTGAACGCATAGTGGCGTCCCTTGGGCGGGGCATTTGTATTTCTATATTATTTATCCGAATATGCGACGGGAATGCAATGTACGATATAAATCCGAAAGAACGCAGTCGTTAGTTCTATTTCAACGATCAGGCAAAAGCATCGATCGAATCTGTCGATGTTTTAAACGCATCTTTTTGGGCAACTTGTAGCTACTTTGTGGTTAGATTCATCGATTCGTAGATCTGCATCGGGGAATTGTTGAACTAACGGTACAAAAAACATCCGCCGTTAATTCAAAGCAATGGCAAGTCGTTGCTTTCGTATTTATTCCGCGTTATCGTATCTGCTCTGAAATCTTCGCCCATATTAATCATACTGTGCCAGGTTCCTGTGGTTCCGTTATTTCTCAAAAACAAAAGATAAGTTTAATAAATAATTTCTTCGCGCCCTAGGGACGTAAGAGTTCATTTCGATAAAGTTCGCGCGTCTAGTCAGTCTCGTACTAAAATTGATCCCGAGAAAGTCAGGTTTCGCAGGAAATCGAAATTTCTACCGGAGATTCAGTGAAATTCCCTTCCTTTACGGGATATTTTCGTTTAGCTCACAGTCTACAATGCTATCGGTGCAGCAGCACGAACAACTCTCATCCGTTCCAATGCAACGAATTTCTCTCGAGCGACATCGATATCAAACCACAGTCTTGCGATGACGTTTTCGGGGCGCAGTACTGCGTGAAGCATACGGGCCGATTTGAGGGTAAAAAATAAGAAGAAAAGATAGATCAGATTACGTGTCTGGTATGGGAGAACCGGTTGGGGAAACTTAACACTTCGGAATGAAAACTAATCTTGGGGTCATGCGGTCATCCATTCGAATCGATTCATAAACGCGTGGGGGTTGTCGGAGCACCATCGTGCGACCATTATAATATTCCATAAATCATGCTTGTGTTATAATATCTAACATTGTGCACGAAAGGTTACTGGATGGCTAATTCGCAACGACAGATAAAAATTATTTGAATTATATTATTATTTGTATTTTAGAAAGTTACAGAAAAAGTAGCTTTATTTCGTACCAGTGCCAAGTAAATCTTTGAGTTTAGATATTTAGTTTTCATCTTGTGCTAAATTATTTTTGCACCGATTTAATATATTATTTGAGTCACCCCGTGTAAAACATTTTCTCTAAATAATGACAGAGTCCCTTCATCGTTGTGTTCGCATCACGAAGGTCGAGCGTAACAGCGCGAATCTGTCGTTGCGTGTTGGGAAATGTGTGGTAAGGTCTCGTATAGAGTAAGCGATTTAACGTGGAATATAACTGCAACCCTATACGCTCGTAACAACAAAACCCTTAACAAATGCTTTCTTAATCGATCAAGCGGAAAGCCTGGATTGCTATCAGTGCACATCAGCAGACGAATTGAGCTGCGGAGATAATAAATTGGTTCTAAGTTCTTTGAAACCAGCGAACTGCAACCACGTTTACGGTGCACGTTACTGCATCCAATCAATCGGGCGATACGGAGGTTCTTATATTGTCTTTTCAGCGTTCTTCGTGTCGAGTGCATTATTTCACTTTCACTTTATTTCTTTTCGTTGCACAATAACTTTGCATTCTTCACGCACTGATAAAAGAATTTCTTTCTCTGCAAAACAGTAACAAGTAAACTAAACTACTAAATGGTATTAAACCGTAATAGAAATTTGAGATTAATTCCCTTGGTTGCAATTATTCTTCGAACACACTAATGTAGGATAACATTATGTAATCTTTTAGTAACAAATCAATTGTAAAATATAATCTTCGATCTAGCAATCCATTTAACAAAATTTACAAAAAATTTTGCTCCTCCAAATTTTAACGTAATCAATTAAAATAGAAGTTAATTACATTAAAATTTACGAAAAAAATTTCGATTCCTTACTTTTAAAATCGAAGATATTAGATTCAATTTCGATTACGAGAGTTCTTAAGCACTCTCGATATCGTAAAGATGGGTATTCCAAAATTCCAAACCACTGCATGCTGTCTTGTCTCCTCGCACGCTGCTTTCTTCCTACGTCCACGCTGATGCACGTCGTTGCCTAGGCCTCTTGTGTGCGTCTATAGTGTTCGAGCATTTAAAAAGGAAAAGGAAAACGAACATTTCTCCTGTGTGTGTTCCCATAGGTGGGATAGGTACCAAACGGTTCTGCTCAGCTCGGGATCTGGGCACTTATTGCGAGTACGTGAGCCAGCAAGGGGACAAATTATCGTACCGTACCTGCATCTTCAGTTGCACCGGGGATGGGTGCAATCCAGCGGTCACTTTCAGCCCGACCACGGATTGGATGATACCAATTGGATTACTATTAGCTTACAAATTACTCTTCCAAAGATAAATCTTATCTTTCGAAGTAAATCCATGGACGCCATTGCCATTTCTCATGCAATAACGTTCAATCATAAACTAGTAGGGCGAGAATTCTTTTATAATTAATAGAAAGAAAATTGAGCAGGATAAGTGGCAGATTTTTATACATTACCAGACAATCTTTCTTCGTGAAATTTAATCATTGCGCCCTACCAGTTTATGGTCACCAGATAGTGGATCTGTAAAATAATCTTAATCCGTCCTTGACGCACTAACACTCAGCAAGTGTTACGTCAACTTTGTTTGTACTTCGGCGATTCGCTCTCGATTAGTTTTCTGAAATTCGAGGGACACCAGTGTGCCTTATTTTCGATGAAACTTGCGAGGCATAATTTTAGTTGATTAATGAACGTATGCGTGTGTGAACTGTATGACCTTTCAAACTTGGCGCGCACGCAACCAGCCGCGTCCTGCGCAGCTCGTTGCGCACGCGCGGGAATTTAACTTCGCGTAAGCGTTTCTCGAATCGAATTACGTTTAATTTTCATGTACTTGTATAGAAATATTTTTTTACTCTTCTTTTAATATATTTCGACAGAGGTTTACATCACCGCTTTTTATATGCTAGATTTTATACAATATACGAATTGATATTTCTGAGTGATTTTAGTAAGTATCTATTAAAATATTAAGTATTCCATATTCTCGCTTGCGGGAATTTCCACGCGGTGGAAAGCGCACTTGAAGAATTCTTTCAAACTTTCGAATTGTGTTCTATGCCACGCGTTGACGTACGTGGAACCGTCGACTTCGGCGTAGATTGTTACTTAGAGGAATTGAAAGATTTGTGTGCCGCCTGTTGAGCGAAGGAGCAGCGCGGAATGGGATCAAATGCTTTGTTCTTTATTGGTGAACCAGGGATCACCCTCGTTCGTCTCGTTACACAACATTTCGTTCCTCTGCGTATAAATATAATATGACAGTCGGTCAACTGATAACAAACTATTTGCCGACGATCTGTAAGGTACTTGCACGGTTAACGCTCTTTGGTAATATCCATTTATACAGTGAACATGGTAAATAGGACAGCACTCTTTGATACGACATATACACGTTTGCAAGTGGCCAAGCAGGATCTATCATTTAGCAGTAACTCCCGCGGACCATAATCTGCTTTTCAAGAAGCAATCTTCGCGATGGAGATTTCTCTTTAAAATTCCGCTCCCATAAGCAAGCGTTTATATCCTATTACGCGTCAGCTGCAAGCGTGAAATAATCGATACACTAACGTCGAGCGTGGTACCAGTAACGTCACAATCTTTCACGTCTAGCACGATACGAAATCTATGTTATAAATGTCCAGGAATGCAATCGTTTCTCAACCCTCTGGGTTCTGAGCCCCGCGTGCGTTGAACGCCCACGGGGCGTTCCAAGAACGTGTCCCGCAATAGCGACCGCGGCGGTCCCGCACACGGCGAACGTATCTGCGAACGTTCGAACCTCAGCACCGAAAGGGTTGAGGATTCTGTGTGCCACGCGTTCAATGCTGAAGGAAACGGAGTGAAACGCATGTGAGACTACACCTCCATCACGCCAGAAGCTGTATTGGTGAAACGAAAAATATACATCCATTGACGAAGTCTGATAAATTAGAACAGCGTTGCCCCGATGGGCGGTCCGAGAGCACGAGCGTCCATCGCATTTTCCAAAGCTCGCGTGGAGAAACAACTTGAAATCAGCCTAGGGTAAAGGACCCAATTACTGACACCTAACCAATTACTGTCACCTTAAGCTATTTTACTTCAAATAACGAATAAATAAACGTTGTAAAGTCATATACGAAAAGAATTATGTAATTCAACCTATAATCTATACTATAGATTATATACTATAGTTTATTTATTCGTTATTTTAAGTAAAATAGCTTAAGGTGACAGTAATTGGGTCCTTTACCCTATAACCACAAATCAAATCAATTTAATCGCAATGAGACCAGCACGTAACGGTTACATGCTGATTTCAGGGTACCAGTCTACACGCACACTGCTAGAGTTTCCCCCATCCGTTACGTGCCCGCGACTTCATTGGTTTCGAGCGCCCCCTTCCACGCGAGCTTTGGAAAACGCGATGGATGCTCGTGCTCTCGGACCGCCCATCGGGGCAACGCTGAATTAGAACAAACGACTTGCTACTTACGGTAGTTCCTTTCTAACGACGATAAGCGCCGAGGCGCGCGTCGCGCGGTTCAGCTACGAGGATCTTTAATCGAGGTTTGATATTTGTCGATCGATTATTACAGCTACGATGTCGTATGAAAAATACATGTATATGTATAAACAGTGTATAAACCGTTGCTCGATTCGATCACTATCAAGCGGCAATAGAATTTCTCGCGACTAACAACTTTTCCCCCGCTCGTTGGTCCTAGAGAATCGGTATAATTTGACACTCGCAAATATCGGCGTTACTCCGTGATAATTCATAAGTAGACTCGGATCAATGCTTTCCGTATATTTCCCTCCACTGTCTAGCGCACAGTAATTAGAATTCTTCCCTTCTAATTATTCGTCGATAGCACGGTGCCCATCCATGCTTCTCCACCGATGGAACAGGACAGTGCTCGTATATTGCACTCTATATACAGGGTGTCCCACCTTAAAAATCTCCGCGACGATGCAAGAATTCTTATACTATAAAACAGAAAGTGTATCGTATGTTTGTCGCCTAAAAACTTTCGAACGGTAAACTCTGGGGTCACGAAATGTACCTCAGCTTATTATACCTAGCTAATCCTGATAAATGTGACTATTCTCGCCAAAAGAAACTTAAAAACAATTTTTTGTTTTAGAAAATCGGAATCTAAATTTCGGGCGAAGCCGAGTAAGTAAAGTTAGTATTTCGTATGTAAGTCGAATGGTATTTTCCAAATTACACATGAAATATTTCTCGCATCATCTGACAAATAGTGGGGAGATATTTAGGTGGCCCGCTTCAGGTGGGACGCCCCGTAGACATTCTATATCTCTAAATAGAGTTATTCCTATATAGATAGTTACACAACTACGGTACAAAAGAAGTATGCTTTAGCTTAATATTCGAAACTGATTCGTAGTATACAATAAATATCCACTGCCATTACTCGTCACAAATTAAAAGAAAACAGTCGTATTGCCATTCGCTGGGTAACAGTGGGCGAGGCAGTGATCAACGCGATCGATAATAAGACAGCTTAAAAGTTAATGAGCTAAACGCCTACGACTTAAGAGATAGAGAAAGTAAAAAGGGGTTGTTAGAACACAGTGGAAATAGTATTTAAATTAAACAGTCGATAAATTAACGTTTACAGCCATCGGAGCTCATTGTGTTATTGACTATCAGAATTTTAAATTAGAGATTAGTGGAGCAATAAATACGACTCCGCGGCTGTTGAAAGCAAAATTATTGATAAGTATTACAGAAATTCATCGAGGACCGCTGCATCGAATAACGATGCAACTATCTATCCAGGGTATCTTATAGTACGCCGTCTTTTTAAATCGTTAGTAGTAGCCCTCGCATCTTGTGCTTCGTTCGTGTCCTTCGAACGATGTTTATTGCATCCTGATATCCTCCTCGCCGACCCCCTAAACATCTGCATTTATCTAGTCACTCTATATACGATTCTACATAGATCGAGTTGCATACGATCCACGTGCATACGCACAAGACAGGTACGATTCTTCGTGTACTGAACATTTAATACTTGGCCGAAGTTTAGCATCTTTACAGTAAGCTGATATTTCTTCTGCAGATGCCCAGTGCGTTTTAGAAACTGTGGCGCGCTTTAATCGATCGATAGAGGCCGTGATAAGAGAAACGAAGGAATCTTAACGAGTTTCTTCATTCCATTTCGTGCTTGGATGTCTGAACGGTAAATTGTAGGCTGCACTTGGAATCTATGAAACAAGAACTTATTTCTTTCTACGAATTCTATCGATGGATCAAGCTTCTTACAGTCCTAGAAGTCTATAGTACACTTGGGTCATTCGATTCTGCTGTAAGGGACCACTTCCCACGGTACGGGTTATAAGAACATTTGCCCCAAACCATAATCGCGAATATTTGTAGAAAAGTCTGCGAATAAAATACCAAGCGGGTAAAGTTCGCCCACTTTCCATCGCGTATTTGTATCTCGGTAACCAGAATCGAATGTGCTTGAGTGTACAAGTAATTAAAAAGTAAATTTAAGTGGTGGTTGATAAGCTTGCAAACGAAATAAAATTGCGAGAAGGAATTGCAAGAGAGAGACGTAGCGAAACGCGTAATTAAAAGATTGAGGAGAAATATCAGCGCTGTTTACAGACGCAACCTCGTCCGTACAGTGAAGGCATTAGTGTTAAAATCACAATTATTTGTTCATCCTTTTTGCCTGCTTCTCTACGCGGAGAAGAATACTCAAGTCCTCCCCGAAGGAATTTACTAAATTATGATTGCCCCATTGCTGCGCACGTATAAAGGTAGCAAAGAGACTGAATTAGAGAGATGGGAATGTAAACTGCGCCCAGCGCAGCAGTGTTTAAAAGAAAGTTTCAAAAGCGAGTGGTAATAAAATACTGTCTTTTTATTAAGACTTGGTAAGAAGGATCTGCATTTTTATCTATATAGCACGAGTCAAGAGAAAGTCGAAATCCAATAGTACAGTTACTTGTACGCATTACGAAAACGTTTTGAAACTTTCTTTTCACCACCACTGCACCAATATAACTTCTCCAGTTTTCATTCGTAATATTAAGTCGATGCAAAAGTTCATTCCTTGTCGTTACAGTTTTGGTTTTATTATAGCTACTTGTACTTTTACCAGAAAAGTGGCAAAAGGTCACAGATAGCCAAGGGAAATAGTTTGATTAAAAAACGTGTAGTATATTTTTACTTTTAATGAACACTGGTTAGAAAGAGCGAACTTTCGCACTGATCTAATACTCGCACGGCCTTTGGCATCTCTCGGTACGATTCCATTCTTCCATCGTGCACCATTCTTCCTTTCTGCACAGAGACATTGGAAAGCTTAGGCGGTGCGTCGCTTGCGGACGCTGTACGTACGCGTTACTTATTCGGTTAAGTACCATATATCTCTTGTACAACTAGCAACGAAGCTGTACAAGTGAACGTCTTCGAAGCGAGCGTGTTAAGGGTTGTTTAGTAGAAAGGGTAGTCTTTACTGGCGCTGAAGCTTGCGCACTTGCTCCTCCAGCTCTTTGACACGCAGCTGACTGTTGGCCAGCTGTCGTCGCACCAGCCTGAATTCCTCCGTTTGACGGGCAAACGCCAGTCTCAATTCAGCCTCGTTGTTGGGGATGTCCACTGTCTCCAGTGCCTTGTTATCGTTCAGAGGCGCAGAAATAATGTTCTTCTGCGAATCAAGATTAGAAATGCTGGAGTATTACGGTGATAAGATTGTTCGAAACTGGGTTCTATTCAAGTCCCATTTCTCAAGTTCTGTTCAAAGCTTCGTTATGGTATACCTTGTCCTTTTTAACCCCAGAACAGGAGGTCTTTGCCCACACGTTGGGTACAGGGTCCATTTCATATTTTATATTTTATATTTTATGTTTTATATTTTATACTTTATATTTTATATTTTATATTTTATGTTTTATATTTCATATTTTATATTTTCGTGCACCTCGACATAAGCTTCTAAATTAGGTCCCCATCTTGTTATCTAAAATTCTCATGTTTTGAAAGAAGTAATACTAATAATAAATAACAAATGTAGGGTAAACCAATCAGTGATTGACCGCATACCAGTGAATAACCATTAGGCAAAGAAATGTAAATTATAAATTTAAAAATATTATATGTTTATAAATGAAGTGTAGTTGCACTTTTAATATCCCATATTTTTAGTTACACGTATTAAGTAAACATTAATAAGTACAATTCTTATTAAAAGTATGCGGTCATTTACTGGCCTTCTACACGTTTTGCATTTTATAATCTTTTTTTTTATTACAATATGAATGAGTAATTATTTTTATAGAAATTTCAAGAAAAATAAATTTAAATGCACTTTCAACAGTTGTTTTGTTGCTATACATAAATATATTAAAGTATTAATCTCAAAGGTCCATAAATTCAACAGTTCGGTCATTCACTGGTTTGTTTACCCTAGTTTGCCATTTAACATGGCTCAATTCGGACCCTGTATCCAGCAGACGAGAGTTAATCTTCAAAATGAATCTCACAAAGCTACCTGCATTGCCAGTAGAATATTAAAAATATCCCCCAAAGGACATGGTATACACGCGGAAGACTCGTTTAGTACGACCCCGAGACGTGAAAGTGTGGGCATGGAAAAGAGCACCGGTTCTACCTGCAGCACAGCTGTCCCGAATTTTTGCTGCAGCTGCTGGAACTTGGTGCTCTGGTTGCTAGAGGTTTTCTGACTTTTCTCCGACATATCGAGGAACTCGATGGGCCTGTAATCCGGCACGGTCTCCGTGGACAGGAACGCGAATTTCTTTTTATTATTCAAGTCGGTGCTCGGGGGAAGCTGCGGTGGCTTGTAAACGCGCGGCTTGTGCGTCGTGATACTGCCCCCTGTTGGCATTTAAACACTTATCACCCTCACACAATTCTTGAATTTCAATTCAAGAGTACGCTTCACAAAAACACAAAGTGGCCAAAGGAAAGTTTAAAACTGATACCTTTATATATCATAACTTAATACTAGACAGAGTATTATCTTGGTAATCACTGGTCCACCCAGCAACCTCCCAATTTATGCGACACAAATATTAACATATAATTCTCTCGAACAGAACTATCTTATCTTTCTTACCACTCACAGCTTAAATTTCGTCACGCTACTGTATAACATCTATGCTCTGATTACGTTAGATATCAATCCTTGTTTCACTTTTACAAGTAAAAGTACGCACGAAACACGTAATTTTACCTGACCGTTGATTAAGCGACAATTAAAAAAAAAACTATTTTTACGTGACTCGCGCAAAATGCGTTAACGCGAGCCAAAAGGAAAGAAACTCTGGCACAGAGTGAAAAGTTGAATCGTACCGGTTTTCAGGGAAATCAGGATCGGTGGACTGTTCATGCCGCTGATCCAATCCCTGGCCGATAGAGCGGGGCAGGTGCCCACCGTGTCTGGGTACAGGTCCTCCTGGAATTGGTCGCTCTGGAAAGTGAAAGTGTCTCATTAATTGCTCCAGTTTAGAATCACGTTTAATGATAGCAGGGGCACACCTTTCGCGGGACTATCATTGAAATCGGTTCGCACATTCCGCGGGTCGCGTGCAGCTTGTAAAATCTGAACACCTCGCAGGTGGAGGTGCTGACGCCTCTCTTCGGCATCACGCCCAACCCCCTCTGAGGATTTCCAGAGATGAACTGGCTGAGATAGTGCATCCAGGGTGCCTCGTTCACCACCTCGTAGTATCGAATGTTACCATCGCCCTGGAATAAAAAAAAATTGTACAGATTCTTACGAGTAATTAGCATTGGTGATTGCTATTCGGTGGAGTTAAGTGTATAGTTATTTTAAGGGCAGTATAACGAGGGGAATTTTAATTTTTAATGATCAAAAGAAGATCACAGATGAAGAGCCTCACCGTACATACTACATAGGGTAAACGCACCAATAAATGAACACTTAAGGCTAATGAATGAACACTACTATAAAATTATGTTTGCAGCGCGATTGATTCCACGTGCTACAAAAATTCTTCGGATATGAAGCAAGGAATTAAAAGAAGTCTCTAATTAACCCCTTAACGCAGTTTTTTTTTTTAAAAAAACCGGCCAAAAAAATCAATTTTTTTTATGTAAAAAAACACAATTTAGAACATTGTCTTGGCAAGAAAATTAAAAAAATACAAAAATAATCAAAATTTTTATTTTAATTTAATACAACGCCGCTCGAATTATCTCGAGTGTGCACAGTTTGGCCTGTTTAGCGCGCTCGAATTAACTCGAGCGTACAAGTGAAGGGGTTAATTAGTTGCTTATTTTAATAACTTATTTTACTAATTCTAATAAAAAATGTCCATCCACCGGTACGTGTTCAGTTACTGGTACCACCACCGTAGTTACCTTTCCAGCGAGGAACACCATATTGGTGTCATGGTCGTAGTACGGGAAGACGACTCCGCTAGAGGAGTCGATGGTTTCACAGGTCAGCGGGGCGGTGAGGTCGTGCTGGCTCCAAATGGCGTACTGCCTGTCGGAGTGTCTGCTGAAGCCCGTCGTGAGGAGGCGCCCGGAGCCACCGAGGAAGACCACCTTGCTTGCCTTCGTCCCAGCGTGACAAACTCCTTCCTAACCGAGGATTTTCAGAACATCAGAGACAGCTTCCTACAACAAGCTTGCGCGAAAGCTAACGAACAGACGCGTACCGACACAACGATGCCAGACCTGGGCTCGAACACCCTGAGCTTCTTGTCCTTGCAAGTGGTGGCCAGCAAGCTGCCGTCGCGGTTCAGGGATATGCTGTAGATCACGTCCGGATGCCTGTCGATCACGCTCACCGCCTCCCCTCTGTTTATATCCCAGACGATAACCAAGTGGTCGAAACCAGCGCTGAAGAGCACGTTCTCCGCGACCGGGTGCCATTCTATGTAGGCCACTCGACGCTTGTGACCTTGAAGCTCTATCAGCCACTCCGTCAGGTTCCTCGATAGCCCACCATCGGGAATGTGCCAGAGTTTTATCTGAGACGGACAAGCGTCAAGAAGAGCGTGAAGAGTTAGAAGGGAAGAAAGAAGATCGTACACTGCTCGAGATACTTGAGGGGTGAGACTACTTTGAGCGAGGAGACCAATCGGGGAGTAGTCTAATTTAGAAAGGAAAAGGAGGTAGATAGTTTGTGGGTAAAGGATTCGTGGAAGCTCTGCTAGTTGGAGCACCAAATCTAGGGATTGGAGTGGAATTTGGCGAAAGTTTGAGGCTCATTTTTATGGCTCCAGAAGTAAATTAACAGTAGGCTTTAAGTGTTATCTTGGTATTGGTCCAGTCTGACGACTTTATTCTCGTTGTTTTTCCGAGTTCAAACTTCCTTTCGGTCACCACTGTGATTATCTCGAGCAGCGGGCTTGTATGAGCCTCTCAGAAGCCAAGCGGACCAATTTTCGTGGATCTCTAAATTATTAGTACTCGGGCGCGTGTTTAGCGCTCGGTTTACCAAGTTTCTCTAGATCTTATTTCGCGCAGCTAGTCTGTTTAGCTTCCGATAAGCGCCTATGATAAATATCGTACGGTGCAGTCATCCGAGCAGGATGCAATGATGTTATCGTTGAAGGGGTTCCACTTGATATCCAGAACCGGGCCAGTGTGCCCAGTCACCCTGCTGGCATTGAAGTCCAGCCGCCCAGTCTGAAACGTCGGAGCATCCTCGATCAGGCTCGATCACCGTGCAAACATTAGGACCCGTCCCTATCTCGGCACGCCTTAACGCTTCTAAGTACGCGCGCCCCATGGAGGATGAGGCGTAATAACGGGAGATAACGCGCTATTTGCGGCGATGTATAATTCAATAGTACGGTTTACGATAAACCCGGCAATAGTTGATAAGCCGCCTGCTAATATCGGCGAATACGTGCACGGCGTGTGCATGTGCACGCGCAGGAATAGAGAATCGATAATTCGATAAGCTAGATAAACTCACGCGATCCAGGGGCAGCACTAGAAAAGCACCTCCGCCTGCTACCTCCGTCACCACGGCCAGGAATTTCGGATTCACCGCGCAGAACTGCGAGTCGTGGGCGTTCTTCGTGATCTTTATGTTGTCGTAGCATTTCTCCCTCTTGGCCGGCACGCCGTACACGTGGCGGAACTTGCTGCTGCGAACCCCTCGGAACCACGACTGAAAAATCCAATTGTAACGCGTGATAGAAGGTATCGATAGGCTCGGAGGTTGCTGTAGTGTTTGGAGGGTATTTTTAGCAATGTTATGCGAAGATTCCTGAAGTATCGAGGGGTACTGTATGGGGTTTATACAAGGCCGATTTTTGAAAAAACCGGTTTTGGCATTTTCATAAAAAAATATAATTAAAATGATAAATAAATGTTGTTACGTATTTTAAAATATTTCAGTTTTTTGTAATATTTATGGAATTATAAAAATATAACAAAATTAAATATACTCTATCTGTACAAAACCAAATAAGTAAAAAAATAAATAAATAAAATTCGTACAATTTTTTAGTTCGTTTAATATTTATGGAGCTACAAAAATATAACACAATAAAATACACTGCATGTAAAACCAAGTGAAAAAACTAAAGTAACTAAAATTGGTACAAAATGTAAATTAGCAAGGTTTATTTCATTTAGTATTTTTCGTCAGAAAATAGAATTCTACTAATTTATAAAAAAAAAAACGTTTTTTAAACCTGTTGTTTAATAACCGACAAACGCGATTCTATTTGTAATTACACTCGCTTCCGCGCTACCCTCTATTCTGAATTTTCATACGCTCCATTTTTTAAGAACACTTTTGTGCGAAAAAACTAATTTTTCGGGACCCTATATGGCAATCAGCGTCTAATTGTTTTTTAACAATGAGAGAGCGTAACGCGATAACCACAGATGTGTAATAAGGAATTTCTTTGTTTTTTTTTTATTTTGTATGATCTTGTCTGGAGTTACCATGCCGATAATCCAGGTCCTTTCTTTACAACAATGCAGCATGCGATGCATATCAGAGGCAGGAGTGAACAAAAATGAAATAAAATTTGTTTGTACTCTATATTTGCAACAGAATAAAGTGAAAGAACTTTTAGAACCTTACATTGTACACATTTTTCTACAAAAAATCACAAAAGTCATTTTCTACCGAGAAGTACCCCTAGTTAAAAATACCAAATGCCTTCTTGGTCCTTCAATAAATTTCCAAGCTTTCTCACAATATTATTCTTACACTATGACCGTCAGTGTACACCAGGGAGTCAAATGATTCTATCGAACCCTTCGGTTAATTATTCCTCGCGACTCTCCAAGCTACCCCAAGACACTAATAACTCAAGATGATTTACAAAGTCCTCTACCATATCCCCATTCGAAAATTTGTCTGACTAAACCACCCGCTACAAAATCCTGCGGCTCTAAACGCTCGTCGTTAACTCGACTGTTGGAGCGGCTCCTCAGGGGGTCAATAGCACGTGGGGAAATATTAATGCGTTCCGCGGGACTCTCTCCGGGCTCAGAAACCGTGAAGCCAGAAGAAAGTTCGCGAACGGAGACATCGAAAGCGCGTTAGCTGGCCCGAGACGTTCTGCCGAAATTTCCACGAGCCTGCCAAAAAATCAGGATCCCGTCGGTTGAAGGCGTCTGTTAGCGCGGAGGCGACGGACCCAGCCGACGAAAGGCGTATAATCACGCTCACGTGAAATCTTTCAAGTTAGTCGCGCGTGTTGCATACTCGCGGGGGCGCACTGCAGCGCGGCGAGACAGATCAAATTATGCGACTTTTTCTCGCCAGAAACGAACAAGGCGCGCGTCGATCTGCTCTGTCGTTCCGGTGTTTTTCACGAAGCCCGCGACCGTGGTCAGCGGAGTACAGGCGAAATTAACGGTACGGTTCTGCGCGGCTTTTCGTAATTCATATATGAAACGTAATGGTGATGGTTGTGGCGTACAAAGCGATCCAGCAGGGATCTAAGTGAGACGAGGAAAGTAACGGGGGTTTGGAAACGATCGTATTTTATGTTACCATTTCTTAGAATTCTTTGGTTACGGCGACTCAGCTCGTTTATTGGGGCTTGAGTATTATTGAAAGGATTACCGTGTTATCTTTATCACTCGTTTTAGTGACCCTTCGAGGTGACTGAGTCACAAATCCGCGGTAAAAGATTTAAGGTACTCCAGAGAGTATTAAGATTATCGGATTTCATTTTGATTGTATAATTATTTAGACACAGTTGGGCATTATTCGAATAATTTCTTTTTTATTTTTATAAAATTTTTACGTTCGTCTGGTTTATTATAGGGACCCTATTACTCCTGTACACCAAAGGGAAATCTCTCCCGTTTACAAACAATAAATAAATCAATAAAAATCATCGAATAAATTTTTCTATTTTTATAAAAATTTATTCGTTATTCTCGAATAACCCTACTTTATTCGCAACTCTTCGAGATCATTCGAATAAGAATTTATTCGGATAATGTGACCTAACTGTGACCTACAAATTGGGAATATCAGAAAGCTTTTTTAGTTTCTACGTGGAATCTCTGGTGAGCGATTATGTTGGTCTAATTGCAACTCGAGCGAATCCGCGAGTTCCTTTGCAATGATACCACCAGGCACGGCAAGCATTCAAATGATCCTGCGCGTACAGTTATTATCTCCGGCGGGGATCTGACGGTCATCACTATAATTGGAGATCGTACCTCGTTGTCATTACGTTCTCTATACCTCGCACGTTCAAGCTCGCCCGCGATCAGATAATCCAAGCGGATCGATTGTCTCCCAGCGTTGATAATCACCGCGCGACACGCTAGCGGCAATTAGGGTCACGGGAATGTGCATACGTCGGATATTAATCGCGTCTGCCGGTCCGCGGTGGTATTAAAATGTCGCGGTATCGTCTCCCGAACACCGTGACCTGGGACCTGAAGCTTTTGCTACGATTAAAAGGCATTGCATCGGTGCGAAAGTGGAAGCTGCTTTGGTGAACATCTCGCCATGCAAACGTAAACGGAGCCTCGAGTAAAACGGAGGCAAACACGGCTATGTACATACACGTGCGCGGTGCTCAGAAAAAAAAAGACTCAGGCGTGGAAATTCGAATTCATCGCGCCGTTTCTACGCCTTTCTCCTGCAACAGTTTTGGAGAAATTGCAGCACGGTGTGGGGACAAAGTGAGATGTTTCGTCGGTTTAATTAAGACAGAGAAGTAGGAATCTCGAGTACGTGCCGCCAGAACGCCCCCGCGGTTTTAGTTCCAATAGGTTCTGGTGGAAAATTGTAGTGAGATTATAGAGTTCAGAAAACAGTAGCTGATACTTTTATAGTCGTTTGTCCGTTACTTCGTGAAGGTGCAAATCCACGAAGAGGGAAAAAGTATCGTGTCTCACGTGAGACTTTAATCTCCAGAGACAATTACTTCATTATATTATTATTTTGTCGTTAGTTTCATGGTACATTTTCTAAAATTTCATCTCGTGACTACTTCTATTATTTACGTTAAGTTGCTGAGATTTTTGTCTCGTGTGAAATCTCGTCGTGGATTCGCACCTTAATTGTCCTCCTGAAATATTCCACTGAAAAATTGTTGTTCGGGCGTTTTTTTTTTTAGAGGTACAGCAAATCAAAGAAAGTAGTCGTGGCGCCACGCACTAGATGCGCGTGGCCGTCATTTTATTCCAAGTATGCATCAGCCACTTCGCCATTTGATCGCTTCAGATAGCGGTAATGAACTGTAATCACTTTCAGAACGCCTAGCGCTTAGTTTCATCGATGGTAGAGGAGAAATTGTAATATCAGCGAACATCGGATTGGGTCAGTGCTAACAGAGTACATCACAACTCGCGCCACTCTTTCATTCATCGTAGCTCGAGAAGCAAAGCCTTGCTTTAAACCATGCGTTCACCCTTGCAAGCCTTAACACGCGATGAAAGATTAAGTAAAATCCACCCGTATTGGAACTCTCACGCGTTCGATACCGTACAAAAACAAAATCTAAAAAAATCTTCCTTAATTTCTACGCATTCCCATGCTCGCGAGGGAACACTCGCAAACCGAAAATTCTGAATTTAATGAAACCTCGTGCGAATATAGAGGATTTTTATTTCTTACGTAAATTCAATCTGAAGAGTGAAAGCAACCCTTAAAGTTTCTTTAACACAACTGTATTTTTCTTTTGCTAGCGCGATGAAGCATAATAAACTGAACAATTCTCTTATATAAAGTTTCGTTCTATCTCGCACCGTAACAAAGTTATATTAAAAAAAAGACCAAAAAAAAACGCTATAACTTTAAGGGTTGACGTCACTCCCTCAGCGTGAACCTCTGCAGAAAGAAATTGCTCCCTCTATGCTCCAATACGCTCTACGTTCGCACGAAGTTCCATTACAATTAAAATATTCTGGCTGGGAATATTCCGTCGTCAGTCCGAGTGCGGAGAACGCCCTTGGGCGTCCGTTGGCCACGGTAAACAGATACCATCGAGGTGTCCCCGCACGGTGGGTACTCGACTTCGAAGAAGCTCAAGTTATTACAGGTAAAATGATAAAAAAAGAAATGTTCCTTGTCGCTATCAGTGGCTAACACGGCGTGAAACGCGTGCCGGACGAGCGGCGTCGAGAGCGATCCGATAGCCCGGTCCAAAAGTCGCGTAACACCGAAAGCACTCACCTGTTTATCGTTGGTCATGTCTGATAGCGATCGAGATCAGTGGACGAGGCGGCCGGTGGTCGTGGATCGCGCGGTGATACACGCTGATCGCCAGTGCACAACAGGAACGTGGGCAATCGGACAAACCAGGACCCATGCATTCGAAGGAAAGGAATACACAACTACCTCGAGAGCCGTGGGAGGCTCGGTGCGGGAGCCGCTGACGGCTGGCCTCTTCCGCGCTTTACTGCAAGAAACAAAAGGGAACACGAGGCCCGTCTAATTACGAAATCGATCGGATCGAGCGCGAATTACAGCGGCACCGAGCCGCGACCGCGGTTACTTCCTATCCCCTCTTCCTATCCCTTCTTGTCCCAGGTTTTCGTCGGTTCCCCCTCGCCCGTTTCTTGTGCCCCGTCGATTCGACACCCACGAAACCGAGAAACGGGGCTCAGCGCGTCTCGGAGCGTGTCGAACGGGTGCAAAAGCGATTTTTAACGCGCAGGTGTTAGGCTGGAGGGATAGCTCTGTCCTCTATCTCTCTCTCTCTCTCTCTCTCTCTCCCCTCTTCGAGAGAAAAATAATCGAACGATTCGACGAGGCAAAAGGACACGTTTAACGGGGCACAGCGGAGCCGGGCATTCCGACCACGCGCCGCGCGATCTCGCTTGCACGAATCATTCTTTTCCAACGTTACACGCGCACTTACGTCACGACTCGAAATCAATGTTGTGTCTGCGCGGGAGGGGAAGGATGAGCCTAAGGTATGTCGGCAAGGTCGCCTCTGTGTTCGACGCTGGAGCTAAGGAACTTTGGCATCGAGCGTTAGAATGCTAGCTTTCCGCTGTGTCTGTACGCGGGGCTCTTGGAGTGGGTGAGGAAGGGAGATCGAGTTGATGGATGTTAGTACTCGTAGATGAAGTCGTTGTTGTCTCGGAGTTTACGTGGAGCGCGACGGTAATTCCTGCCTTCCGGTTTCGCGGAAGAACGCTGGCTCGGCGGACGCGTAATTTCTACCGCCCGCATGGCCTTCGTTAATCGTATTTAGAAAAGAGGCGGACCCCTAAACGCGTGCGTACAGTTGTGGCGAGAAGAAAGCTGGAACTGTGGAGGACGATAGCTGCATTCGAAAGAATTGAAGAGTCCTTGTAGAAAACACTGCAAGTGCCAAAATTGAATATTCTTTTGCTTCTTTTATCGGAAAATGTTCTCGTGCCAATGGTGATACTATATAGTACAGAATTTAATTTTTGGCACCTACAGTGTTTTCTACAAGGACTCTTCGGTTATTTGTTAGAATTTGTCCCATAGATTATAGAGAGGTGCCACTGCAGGGGCCCTGGCACCCTCCCAAAAAGGGGCGTTGTAAGGAGAAAACAGAATTGAATTTTATTCTTTAAATAAAGTATAATCACCTAACTAATTTTATTGAATTTGCATTAAAGATATTTCTATCCCTTCAACTCGGCTCCCCTCAAGATTAAATCCCGAGTGCGCCAAGGTAGTAAGATACTAGCTACTTAAATATGAGTTTCGATCTTTCTTTTCACCACCCCCGTATGTACTCAAAGGCCCGCAGTTTCGTACAGAGGGTTGCTTCAAAACACTGTCACGCGACTCGACTGTTTCCAAGCTCCAAGTGAGCGACTATTTGTGCGAGGCTTATCGAGATGTACAGATATCGGACACTACTATCAGTGTCAGGATACCGCCATTGAAACTCCTCTTATCGTTACAGCATTATAATATATAGCTCTCTGGTATTTAAGGTACCTTTAGGAGTACTCGACTCGATCCAAATGCTTCCTCGCACTATTTTTTACTATCCCCCATCGAGGTGCGTCGTCGAGGTTGAAGCAACGCCGTGCCACGCGAGAGAGTGAATGCAAGGGGAAGCGTTTCGCGGAGCTCTAAACGACGATGCGGAGCGCGGCCGAACGCGGTGCGATACACTTGCCGCGCGGGACGTGTACTAGGCGAGCACAGAGGCAGGAGTCGCGCAACAGTTTCATTGAGACAGCTCCGCCGGCGAAGAAACAGGCGCGTAGGTAGATCGGAGTCGGAGTTCCAGCCGCGCGCGTTAGATCGCGAAAGTCGCCGAGCTGGCACTGGCTCCTAGCTACGGCTTTATAGCCGAGGCTGGTGCCAGCCGAGTATCACGTGGCACGCTCGCCCGTTGCGCGTTTGATACACAGGCCGTGACGTTTTATACAAACGCATGTGTTGTCACTGGCGTTAATTTACGTACCCACTCTGCCAGGCGTCTGCGGCGCGGGTGGATCGGCGACAGGGGCGCTCGAGCCAGTCGGCGGCCTCTGCTCGTCTATCTTTGCTACTCATCTATGCGTGCACATGCAATTAGCGTGCAGGTAGATCGGCGACAGGGGGTGGATTGCTTTTCGATCTGATACGCGGCGATTGTTAGTAGGACGAAACGGAGCCGTAGAAAGGATGAAAGTTTGGGTGAGTGGGGCTAGTCGAGCTGCTGAGAAATGGAGTCGAGGTGCTTCGGGTGCTTGGGACGCTAGTTTGGG
This sequence comes from Andrena hattorfiana, assembly GCA_944738655.2. Classification (NCBI taxonomy): domain Eukaryota; kingdom Metazoa; phylum Arthropoda; class Insecta; order Hymenoptera; family Andrenidae; genus Andrena; species Andrena hattorfiana. The sequence goes on from OX122894.2 coordinate 4,177,003, forward strand.
GAATCTGGATTTGGAGTACTTGGGAATCTAGTTGTCGGATTAAAATATTGGGGGTACTTGGAGCACGAGTTGGGGAATCAGGATTTGGGGTACTTGGGAATGTAGTTGAGGGATCAGGGTAGGTATTTTAGGTACTTGGTAATTCTAGTTGGGGAATTAGGATATTTGGGGTACTTGTACTAGTTGAGGAGTCAGGATTTGGGGTGCTTGTGTTAATTGAGAAATCAGAGTTTTTGGGGAACTTGGGAATCTAGTTGAGGAATTAAAATATTGGGGGTACTTGGAGCACAAGTTAGGGAATCAGGATTTGGGGTACTTGGGAATGTAGTTGAGGGATCAGGGTAGGTATTTTAGGTACTTGGGATTCTAGTTGAGGAATTAAGATATTTAGGATCTGGCTTTTGGGCACTTGTGCTATTTGAGTGAGGATTTAGGGTAGGTATCTACTTATATTAATTGAGAAATCAGGGTTTTTGGAGTACTTGGGAATCTAGTTGGAATTAGGATATTTGAGGATACTTGTGCTACTTGAGGAATCAGAGTATTGGGATCCGTAGTCGAGCACTCAAGCTGCTTGAATAACTCAGTTCAATGCTCGGCTGAAATTTCGAGTACTCATATACTTGGGCAGCTTTATTCTCGTGCTGGTATCGAAGAGGCATTGTTCGACTTGAAAGGCGACTCTATAATCTTGTGCTCCGCTTGTTCGACCGTAGCCGCAGAAACATTATTCTTCTGAATGATTAATCAAAGAAGTCTCTAGAGGTCCACTTGTTCCACAAGTGCCTAACAGTTCTCTTGCCAAGAATACAGTTAATACTGCATAGTTATAAAAGATCCATAGATTCTACTGAGAATATACTCCATTATCATTCAATCTCCTCGACGAGATAAATTCCTCCGTTATTATAAACTTAACGAATACTTCCTTAGAAAAAAAAACTGGAACTAACTCCGGCCCCCCATCGCGCCAATCAATACCAATTTCCTTAAATCAAGTCGGACGATAAACTGGAACAGTTTAAATGCTCCTTGATTCGCGAACAAAGACTAATGACATACTTTAACGATAAACCGTGCAACCGGTACGCGACAACAATGCCCCTCGATGCTCGTTACTCGACTCGAATCGATACCCAAGCTCTATCAATCCCCGAATCCACTGAACTCACGCCGCACTCATTTCCAAGCGACAGAAACGACGCATTCAATAAAACGTGCTAACACCGAGGGACCGAATGTAAACGGATTTATTCGTATGTTACATGTATGTTACAAGTCAAGCCACAGGGTAAACAGTTACAGAGTAAAGAAACAGACAGCGTTACCGGTACACGCGGATCTAAAAAAGAGAAGTGGGAGAGGGAAGAGTAATCTTCCAGAGCAAGGTGAAGAACAACTACCCTAAAAGCTATCTTACTTTTCCGCTGGGCTTGTAGCACGCTCTGACGTCTACCATATTGTTCAATAAACTGTGACTGTCATCCGCGCCATCCAGGCCCAGCTTCTCCGCCAGTTCCTCCCTCGTGCGTATCATTTCCCAGCTCGCGATATTGTATCCCATAGAAGCTCCTTTGATCGGCCACCAGTCGTCCACCGTGCGACACCTTCACCCCGTCGGGTCGCGTCGTTCAGTTGCACGTTAACACCGTCCTCTCGGTCCCTTTACTCGCCGAACTACTGCTCATCGATGATCTCCAAAGTCCATTCCCCTCTGTACCGCGCCTCTTCTACCTCCGACTAACGTCAAGCCAGCAATAAACGTCCTAATGGAGCGCACACAGGCACGAGCCACGTGCGAACGCCACTGTCCTACGTTATTTCGTAACCCACTCACTGAGCCCCCCGGTCGAACATGTACGCCGACGTATCGATTCGACGTGCGCGCAACATGTAAACACGAGAGCACGCCGCCCCGAAGCAGTGGCTCTCTCGTTCGTACGCCGACGCCGATCGAACGAGCGTTGCGCGCTTCCGTTTCGCAGCTGCGACCGCCTCGCTTTGCAGCCTTTTTGCTGGGTATTTACGCGCGTGAATCGCGTTGCTCGCGCGTGCACGTCGACCAGTAACGAACGACTCGTTCGCCCGTCGGCAGAAAGCACGACCTTTCTCGCACAGCGTCTGCTAGCCTTCGCCTTCTCCCTCTGGCTCGCTCGAACTCGGATGAGCACGATCTACTGGGTAGCCGAAAAGTCGAGCAAAGGTCGACGCCTTTTCGGGGACTCTGTTTATTTGTAGTCGATAATGCAGAGGGTGGAAGAGAACCGCAGTCGATGCATAACTCGTTACATCGCTGTTGCCTCGATCCATAGCTTCGTGCATCGTTCGCGATGAGAATTTCAAATTCATTTTGTTGGATATTGAGTAGACACTTTCTCTGATGTGGAATTTTGAGAAGGTAGCTAGGAGGGAGGAGAAAGTGCTCGTAGACGTATGTTTTTATGAAGCTTCTTGATGGATAGTAGAACATGGTGGCGGGGTTTAAGGAACACCCTGTATTATAAGTATATTCGCGTCATGTAATAACGCGTGACATGATGGAAATGTTCGGTGGTTTGTGGAGTATCTGGTAGGGAGAATGGGAGGGATTGACGTCGTGGTTTTAAAATTGGCGGTCGATGTACGCGGTAATCTGATGCAAGCGATAAGCGTCGCTCGCGGCTTCGTGCATTGTTAACTCCGATTTACATATCGATTTTGGGTCGAGCCGCGAACGCACCGGGGTGGAAGGAGGTTCGCTCCACAAGAGCTCGAAAGGTCACTGGACCTTGAATGGATTTATAAATCGAGATTAGATAAAGGAGTACCGTGTACAGCTGATTCTTACCGGTCTAATACAAATGCACATCGCGGAGTGGCTTAACTCGAAACTGTTCGCGAACTTTTCTACTTGCCCTAAACCATATTCACGAAATATTGTAGAAACGTTCGCGAAACGAATGCCAACCATTTCAAGTCAGCTATTTATTACTGTGTACTTGCGTTGCAATTTTTGAGACTTGTAATAATTGCAGTGTTAGAAAAGAGGGATTTATTTTATGCACCATCATACTTTCGTAAAGAAAGTATCGCTACTTTATAATATCTAATTTTTAAAATATTAAAGCAGCATTTTTGGTTCTTATTCACACGATTCAGTGTCCAAACGAAAGTAGAAATCTATCACAAATCACGGGACAAGTGTAGTTATATTTCCGTGTGTAGGTAAAAATCAATTTCCATCATATCGAGTTTGAATTCTAACCGCTAGTAGGATTGCAATCGAATTCCACTCTGAGTCGATAAGGTTGCACGCGACACGAAAATGGTAAGGGATCTCCAGAGTAGGGCTGGGACTATTCATATTTTACAAGTTTTCAAATCCTACGAATAAACTTCGAATATTTTACAAGTATTCGAATGCTGCGAATAAACTTCGAATATTTTACAAGTATTTGAATGCTACGAATAACCTTCGAATATTTTACAAGTATTCGAATGTTATTATTCGAATATTTAAGTATTTGAATACTATTCGAATATTATTATGTAAAAAAACGAACCTAAAGAATTTGATTTATAATTCATACCATACTATTCGAATACATCAGTATTCGAATACTTAAATATTCGAATAGTATTCGAATACTTAAATATTCAAATAGTATTTGGATACTTGGATATTCGAATTATATTCGCCAAATAATTGAGCAACTGCAGGATTCGAATATTCGAATACCGAAAAATTCGACAAATAGTCCCAGCCCTACTCCAGAGCCCCCTATCTGCATGACGAAACTTCGATGCAAACTTGTGAAGTCTATTCTGTACCTCGTCTGTGGTTATATACGTACGTAGGTTATAAAAAAGCGAGCAGGGTGTTGGAAATGTCCTATTGAAATAATAACACCGAGTGCTTTTAACCGCATTTCATTGATTCCGCTTGAATGATGGGTTCCGATCATACACATAGACGATGGAGCAATTTGCGGAAGGTCTTGGAGAGATTGGGTCCTTTCTGTAGGCCGGACTTCGAGCCATCGTCAGAAACTTTGCAATTCTTGCTGGAGAATTGTAAAATTCTTGTCATCGGAGCCGGCGGCTTGGGATGCGAATTACTTAAAGATTTAGCTCTGATGGGGTTCGGAAATATCCACGTGATCGACATGGACACGATAGAACTCTCTAACTTGAATCGGTATGGCAGAGGAGTCGCTTAACGAAATGCTCTTCAGAAGTTTCGTATAGAATATGGATAAACGCTGTTGCAACATTCCAGGCAATTCTTGTTCCGTCAAAAAGATATCGGCTGCTCGAAAGCTGAAGTAGCTGCGAAATTTGTTAACTCTAGAGTTCCGGGATGCAATGTTGTGTCGCATTGTTGCAAGATACAGGACAAAGACGAAGACTTTTATAGGCAATTTCACATGGTAGCCTGCGGCTTAGATTCGATAGTCGCGAGGAGGTGGATCAACGGCATGCTCTTGTCCCTTTTAGTTTACGAGAACGGGGAGCTAGACCGATTCAGCGTAATACCGATGATCGATGGAGGGACGGAGGGTTTTAAAGGGAACGTGAGAGTAATCTTGCCCGGCGTGACGGCCTGCATCGAATGCACTTTAGATTTATATCCTCCTCAGGTGAACGCCTTGAACACGCCTCTTCCTGTTCGCGCGTTATAGATTCTCTTATATTCAATCCCATTTTCTTGGAATGTATAGGTCACTTACCCGTTGTGTACGATAGCAACTACTCCACGCTTGCCGGAGCATTGTATAGAATATGTAAAAATAATTCAATGGCCGAAAGAGAATCCGTTCGACTGTCCGATAGACGGCGACGATCCCCAGCACATAAATTGGATTTATGAAAAGTCCAACGAAAGAGCCGCGCAGTTTAATATACAGGGTTTAACGTATAGGCTAGTACAAGGGGTAGTTAAAAACATTATACCTGCCGTCGCATCTACCAACGCTGTTATTGCCGCAACCTGCGCTACCGAGGTGTTTAAACTCGCCAGCAGCTGCAGCGCGTCGTTAAATAATTACATGGTAATTACTGCGAACCCGAGGGTAGATCTCCACAGATTTTAACAGTACGATGTAATTGATAAATAATCTTCTTCGAAAGGTCCTGAACGATCTAGATGGGATTTATACGTACAATTACGAGGCGGAGAGAAAGGAAGACTGCGTGGCGTGCAGTCAGATTCCAAAAGATATCGAGATTAATAATCCTAAGTTCAGATTAAAAGACTTGATAGAGCTTCTCTGCGAGAGGCCCGATTTGCAAATGAAAAATCCAGGTCTCACGGCGTGTATCGGTGGGAAAAACAAAACGCTGTACATGCAAACTGTGCCGAGTATCGAGGAGAAAACTCGTGAGAACTTAACGAAAACTTTAGTCGATCTTGGATTGGTAAACGGCAGCGAGGTAACTGTCGCAGACATCACCAGCCCCAATGCGATTGTGTTGAAATTAAGACTCGCGTATCCTGACGCGGACATGAGCTAATCAGAAAATTCGTTCGCTTTGTTCATGAATTTATGGCTACAAATCTCATCATATATTTACAGTAATTATATTAATTTTTTTCTTGGTTTAAAAAGACAATATCGAGACAGAAACTTGCCGGCATTGTTCTTGACGAAATGGTAAAAAATCAAAACACTTTCGATGTAGTATCATTTTAACGAACCTATGCTATAGGTATCACACGTTTCACGTCGTTTCGAATATACTTTTAATATTAGTTTGTTCTAATTTCGTGTAATAAATTGGTATTGCTATTTGTTTTTTTCTTTATGGTACCAACTCTCTCGTCTATCCTTAAATGTAACAAAAGCGAGCATTGAAACTATATTAGTCCGCACAACGTACCTGTTACGTTAACAATAAAGACACGCCTGCGAATACCGCACCATATTTCTGACGTTTCGTTGTAACTTTCCTCAGAGACCATATACCGCAGAAAAATTATATCGAGTCGTAATCGATAAAATTCTACCTTTTGCTTGATCATAACGTTTTTAATCGAAAAATTTTGTATACCCTTAAAGTGTAGACAGTATCTTACAGATTATGCGTTAATGCGACTACCTTGGAAGTGAAACGAAAAGGAGCGAATCCGAATAATTCGTGTAATATGCACGCGTCAAAATCTATACTTGTTAGCTTGTCATTAATTTCTTTGTTTTTAATAACAATTCTATATCACCATATTAAATTTAATGTTAAATATGAATTTCTGTGCACGGTCCTCTTTTGCAAGTCTCGAACGGTATCAGTTAGCGATCTCTGTTGCGCAGCCCCGTTGTATTTAATCGTAGTAAGTAACGTTCACTGGTTAATGTAATGTCTCGTTAAAAAATCCTATCAAGGATTATACGCAATGGACTCATCGTTCCCATACTCGGTGAATAGTTTCATCGCAAGTGTCGTACGAAAGTAATGGAAAGATTGCTCCAATTAAGGGCAAATGAAGGACAGTGCACGATGACCCTAAGACATCTTTTGTTTTACAAGCACACTCGGTAACATTCGACATATGCACAACTTGAGTAGAAAAAATATCTATAACAGATACATTATCTATCCTCCTTATACAAAACTATTATTACATTGTATTAATATTTCATTATTCCCGCCTTGCTTTTCACGTCGGCAAATACGCTTACTCTCCCGCGAATCTCCTGCTCTTAGATCCTTCCCTGTCCGCTTTCACTCGAACGCGAATAAACACGAGGTGCGCCTGTAATTAGTCTCGACGAACGTTTACTCTAAAACGCGCGATAGAATCTCCGCGTAGCCAAAAATCGAACGAAGCAGCTTCTGACGGTCGGGAAATTCTTGCAACGAAACACTCTGAGGATCATTGGCATTTAAATTGTTTTTTTTTTTTATATGTTATTCCAATGCTGGACATTCATTCCAATTGTACAAGTCGAAGTTGAATCATTGTTTCCGTTTAATGGTATTAATTTCCGCTCGATAGACGTGGGCTAGTTGCAAAACTAGTTACGGCGTCGAAGTGAATCGTGTCGTGCATTGGCAGTGCATTCAGAGATTGCGGCAACTCTGTTAAAAATGAAACCCTTCGATGCGACTTAAATTTCGTGTAGATACTATTGAACACAATCAGACTTGTTATAATCTAAGAACGTCGGCGAAATGGAAATCGTATTTTATTGTTCATTGCACGAAAGAAAACGCAACACGAATGCACGTGCGATTCACCTTTTTGGCTCGGTCCGCAATTCGCGCGACACAGTCACGTTCTTCCAGCCGTTATCCGCGAGGCGAGCTCGCAAGCTTGGGAATTTAATACATCAACTGGAAAACGTCTTATGGATAATCGTCGTTCAGTGTATAATAATACCATGGTCCATTAAAAAGATACTCTGGTATAAAAACGTAAGTGTCAATAAGTGGCGGGCATAATGTGTCGTTAAAGTTCGATTAATTCAGGGCAGAGCTCGACACTTTTTGAACCGGTACGGATAGAAATGCTTGGTGGTAGGCGAACAGCAATGGCTATCGGATGTTCCGCGGGCACAACGATATGATGGATCGCGATTCAATGAACGATACGACCCGACGAAGGGTGGGGCGTTAAGGTACAGTGAAGTTAAAAAGTGTCTAACTTCTGCTCTGAAGCTGCTAAACAAGTAGTAACGTAAAGTGCACGATGTTAATACGTCATGATGAACGCTAAAATGGTTGTGTTAGGCCTTGGCGTCGACTTTCATCGCCACCTCACCTACAGCCTTCTCTGCCTTCTTTTTCTTCTTCTTTGCAGACTTCGGGTTTGCCGAAGTCATCAAAAGAGTCTGCAAACGTGACAACCAGTCAAATGAAAAGGTCAATAAGAAGAGCGAGATGGAAGTAGCGTTCGATTCGTACCTTCAGTTCAGGATTTTCCACGACGCAGTCGGATTGATAAGTATCAAGGTCAAAGGGGATTCCCGTGATTTTGTGTGGCCCATTGGGCATTATTAGTACTGTGAACTTGAATTGCGCAGCAAATTCGCTTGGCTTCTCGTATAGTACCTGGAACAGCGATAAACGCGAGTTTCATTGTTAAGTGCGCTTACAAGGAAAGATCCCGAACCCGAAAATTCAAAAAAATTTGAAACTTTGTGAATATGTAAGTTACTTCCTCCTGATTACAACGCAATTTTTGTTTGCTGCCCAAATTCACGCTAAGGGGGAAATTAACCCCTGAAAATTCGATTTCTTTTCGATTTTATTTTGTAACTCGCAATCTGTAAAAGATAGAGAAAAGGTTTCAAAATAAAAGATACTTCTTTTAATTAGGGCTATCATTTGGTAACTTACAATTCTTACACTTCGCGAGTTATAACACAAAGTCGGAAAATAGCCGGAATTTAAAGGGTCAATTTCACCCCCTTAGAGGGAATTTGGGCAGCAAACAAAAATTGCGGTGTAATCAGGAGGAAATCCCCTACATAATCACAAAGTTTCAGAATTATTTGAATTTCCGGGTTCGGGATCTTCCCTTATTAGTGGATACGAGAAATTCATACAGACGACGAGTACGTACTTGGAAGGGTTCGATCAGCCTATGATTCACGCACTCCACGACTGCCATCTTTGCTTTCTTTTCGTCCTCGAACGTACGTAGATTGAATGGCATGAGGCCATGTTTATGAGTGACTTCAGAGTAAAACATGCGCGACGCTTTTAGCTTCAGCTGATATGTCTCCTCTGTCTTCTTAAATATAGTAACTCGAGTGTCCTGCTCTCTACCTACACCCTCGCCGGTGCTAACGAGAACATCCATAGCGTACACCTGAAGAGAAAGATCAGCGAACATGTTACACAAACGATTAATTCGTTGTAATATGGGAGATGACAGCGTGCGCGTCGCACCTCGTGAGTCTCGAGAGTGTACTTTTCGTGCTCCTTCTTCTGCGCATCGTTTGGATTTTGAATTATAGTCTTCTCTCCGTCTATCTTGAATTGTTTCAACTGGTGGCTCAGCATTCCCTCGATTGGTTTACATTTGTACGATTCACATATCTTTTCCACCGTTCCTGTTATCGTATAAGTCTAAAGAAGAAAGGATACGGTTAAACGAAAGGTTTCAGAAGAACGGAACAGGGGACATGGGAATCCTACCTCTGTGCCTGGCTTTAGAAGCCTCAAAGCAGCTTGAGACGCGTAGTGCGCCGCTAACACTACGTCTGCTTTTCTACCGGTAACTTTTCGCGTCTGCGAAGCTCCTATAACGATAGTATGGGCCACGACTGCTATGAAGCCGTCGATGTGCGCCCCGAGATCTCTGAAACCATCGACCAATAAATAATCTCGACAGCGAAAGAATACTTCGTTGATTAAGCACGTATTCGCAAACTCTGAACCTACACTTTCACCAGGTCCTCGTCTTTAAGTATGAGATCCGGTTCGCTAGCGATCGGCGAGAAGTGGCAAATGCAATTATTAACCGATATGCACGTAGGGAATGCGATCCCCTTCTTGAATTCTTTCTCTTTCTTGAAAACCTTCCAGGTCTCCTCCAGCAACAATTTATCCCCGTACTCGCAGACCTCCCTGACCGACGCTCCAATGACACATTTATCTAAGACTTGCCTCAACACCCCTGGAATTAACAAGCAGCAACGTGTACGCCACATCGAACGATTCGATCTAAACGAGAATATTCTAGGAAATCATCTTATATGTAGTTAGAGCCGATTTGCGTGCAAACGTGCGAATGATAAGCCCCAGCGATATTCTTGAAACAAAGCTAAAGGTTAAAGTGAAACGAAGCTAGCCGAAGAGCGTGGAAATGTTCGGTGAACGTCCGATGGCTGGTCTTTTCACGGGAATGGCAAACAGATAGCTGCGTGATACGAGTGGGATCACGGCCGCTGTTAGAAACGCTGAGTTATAATAAAATGAAAGGGGCCGTTTTTAGGATCGGATATGAGAAGATTGATAAATCCTCTCTCGTCGATCGCTAAAATGCCACGGAATATGCGGTTTATCGACAAATTATCAGAATGTAACAGTCGATGCCAGCCCTGTCCCACATGGTAAGGGGGCCCGGCATTAGCCCGCCACATTCCATATGGCCAGCCGGAAAAGGCAACATTAAGGGGCCCGTGCCGTTACGAGGCGCCGTCATTTCTGATCCCTGGGCTTCATTAGAGAACGTTAAGTCGTTTCCTTACGATTCACGATCTCGCCGGCCATTTTATACTTGGTGACAACCAAGTCTTCGGCGATGGTCTTCTCAGTATCCCCTTTGTCCGCCATGTCTTCAGCACACTGTGTTACGATCACGTGACTCAGAGACTCCTTCTGCAGTCGCTTCCTGTAACAGCCGGCGCTACGGACCGAGCCGAACTAACCGAACTAACCGTGCGTTCCGAAATCTTCTATAGATGGTCACTATTGGTCTCTTCCCCATTGTCAATAATCCACGCTACCAATGATTCATCCCTCGTAATCGCACATCGCTCTATTTTCAATTACGAAGCCTTGGATTTTAAATAAAACACGCGGCACCACCTCGCTCCGGGACTTATTTACCGCGAGCTTTTTGGGAGAAAATTTCTAGTGTCAACGGCGATTGGTCTCGCAAGGAAGTCGCCCGATTTTCCGTAATAATTCCTGCAACGTCGAACTGGAGAAGTTATTTTCGACTGGCGGCTTTGGAAAGCGTTTAAGATCCACTTGTATAACTGGTTCGCGCAAGGTATTTAGAAATTAAACACGTCCGCCTACTCCTTCTCGTTCTCGAATTCGCGATGTATAATGTTGGCCGACATGCATCTTTCTAAAACGTGTTTCATGCCTTATGGATCCTGAGGTTGGTCGTGTGGTCCATTGGAACGCGGATTTGATTTGCATTGCCTTAAATACCAGCCGCAACCATGTCTGCAGGTAAATTTCACATTGCTGTAGAATTAAAGCGCCAGCCGCTTTACACGTTCGCCCGTGCCCTCCGCCTCGGGGCGGACGGCACCGTTGCGTTTCCGCGATTCTTCCGCCGTATAACCTTTCTCGCCAAACGCACCATGCTTTCGATATTGCGCCAGCAAGTATTTAAAGGCCCCGTTCGCGGACGCTGACGTTTATCTCGCGTTTATTCCCGCCAGGCAAGAAAGGGAAGAAGAAGAAGAGCACCACTGTAGATTTAATGTCATTCCTGGCCGATGGGAGTGGGGCCCCGAGCGTGCCAGTAAAACCGTTGAGCAGCTGGGTGGATGATGTGGACGAGGAACACGGTAAACCGCATTCTTTCAATCATGGTTTGTTGCAATTTCAGCTATTATACTCTTGTATCGCTCATTAATCGGCACTTGTACATGTATGTACGACGTATCTATGTAGCGGCGATATGGAATGTAGAATTTTTAAAGGTACAGAGTGTACATTGCCTGGTATTAGGGTACAAAGAAACTTAAGAAAGAAATTACTTAGTCGTCCGAACTACAGTAGCTATCGTTTCGCGATCAGGATTCACGTCGAGAAGCAGCAAGGAGCCTGTAATACTACCCACCGCTCCCAGAGCTGCGAGAGACTCTAACATGGACGACGATGTTCCTACTAATCCACCTTACGTAGCATATCTTACCAATCTTCCGTACGACGTGGACGAGTCATATCTAATGGAGTTTTTCGGGGAAATGAAGGTCAGTTCGTCGAATTTATCAAAGTTAAAGTTAACACGTTCGTCTAGGCATTTGCCCGGTCGCGCCAGCTTGCAGCATCGTCGCTTTTCAGATTATTAATATTCGCCTGCCGAAAGAGTCCAACAAACTGAAGGGATACGGATATATCGAATTTGAAGATCGTCAGAGTTTAATCGAAGCTATCAGTTTGTCCAATACAGTAAGCCCGTTATATTACGTCGGAATTATATTGTCGGCGAAGAAACTGTGTACGAAATAATTGTACTTGCAGCCTATGAAAACGAGGAGAGTGCGAATCGATGTTTCTAATAGCGTTAACGACGATCGCCGTGGGGGGCGTATGGGCAGAGATAATCGTAGAGACAATTACGAGGACTCTGAGCGCACGTCCGGAGATTGGAGGAGTGGTCCGCGAGACGAGGTCCAGCCTCCGGATGGGGACTCATTTCGGAGTCGATACGATAACAGGGATAGAAGAGACGATCGTGAATGTATTGCAATAAATTTTTATTTGTGTATATTAGATTTGACGATCGAGAAACAGTTGTAAAATTAATCCGTTCGTCTGTTAGCCGTTGAGTACGATAACAAGCCTGGTGCATGGCGCGAGAGTACTGACAGAGGAAGACCAACATTCAGAGATAGAGGTAGCGTGAAAGATGACGAGAGAGAAAGAGGAGGGGAATGGTCTCGCTACGACAAGGGCAGCAGAGACAGAGACGGAGATCGAATGAGCAGTTTCGGGCCGCGTCGTAATTACGGTGACTCCGATTGGGACCGCGACGGCCAGCGTAGGCAGGCGAAACCCCCCGGACCCATGGACAGCAAACGTTGGTAGCATTTCTCTAATAGATGAAACTAGTGTTCCTGATTTCTCGATAGTTTTCGCATCTCCAGAAATGAGAAATCAGACTATATTTCTCGAGAATTCTCAAGAAATTAAAAAAATATCGCAAAATGTATATTTTTAGAATATTCTTGATAATATTTATCTAAATTTTTATTCGTGTCGAACTTAGGCAAAATTTGTGTAAATGAAAAAAAGATATTAAATATAATGGATAAATTTATTTATTTACTGCAAAATGTAAGCAAGGCGAAACATCTTCCGACTTCTAAATCGTTTTTTAAAAAGCACAATGCGTCTAATATCCCGTCAACCAGTCTACTTCTTTTTTGTGACAAAATCTGCGACTGTAGAGAAATTTTTTTCACTTTAAGTGGATGGTGGTTTAATCGTATATAGAGCATCGGCGATACGAAGAGAAAAGTTTATAAAAAATCGCGCAATTCTTCGTATGTATTGCTAACATTTATTACAGATTGAAGAGGTGTTTATATGCTCACGATTAACTAGTAACACACAATTTGAACTAACTGAAAATTCATTTCTGAAAACAAATGGGATTTATAATAATTTTCATACACTTAAGTTTCTCGAGAAATATTCTAATTTATCGAGAAATGAGAAATAAGAAATTATAAAATTTCTCGAGAAGGAACACTAGATGAAACGCATAAGCAGCGTCCATTAACATTTTTCAATTGCAGCATCTGAATCAAGAACCAGGCCGAAGTTACAGCTACAGCCCCGCACGAAGCCTATCGATCCTAACGCTCCGAAATCAGAGCAACCCGCAGCTCCACCTGCATCAGCTCCTCCGTCTGCCCCTGCATCGGCTCCTGCATCAGCCCCTGCGTCTGCTCCTGCATCGGCTCCTGCTCCAGCTCCTCCATCTGCTCCTGCACATGCTCCTACACACGCTCCGTCGACAAACATATTCGGTGCCGCGAAACCCGTGGACACCACTGCCAGGGAAAGAGAAATAGAGGAACGTCTTGCTAAATCATACGCAGAATCGAAATCCAAAGACGATGGGTATGGAAAGGACAGAAATTTCTTCAACGTTTTAGCGCCGTTCGCTGTCTCGGGATATTAACAGTCTGGTTCTTTCAGGGATTCAGAGAAACGTGGAACTTGGGGCAAGCGTAACGGAGTAAGTTCGCATTGTAAAAGTTTGTGGAATGTTATAAACCGTACTGTTTTACTTACCAAACATTACTTGTCCCTGACAGGAAGGCCGCGATGACAAAGAGAAGGAGAGGGGTCGCCAAACTTGGCGATCGGACGACGATAGTTCGTTGCGCCGACGAAACGAAAGATCGGCGCCGCGAAGTCAACCCGCCGCTCATTCTGGTTAGTTGAATTTAGAATAATTATATGAGAGAAGTACTTGTTAGTTACTTGTTTATTTATTTGTTATTCTTGTAATGCAGATCAGTATGGAGAGTCTAAAGGGCAACAACCAACCGCTCGCGCTGGACCACCACCTCCGAGAGGTCCACCAAAACCAAACGACACTCGTGGCGGAGACAGGTACTGCTTTGATTCTCTTAGTTCTTCACCGCTATGAACGCGGGCACGTTTTATAACAATCCTGCATTTTACAGAGACCGAAAAGAGAAAGAGAAAGATGATATTAGCAGAATGCCAAAGGCAAAGGATGAACAAGCTCCAGTAAGTGTGACAGCATGAAGCTTTAATGATTTACCATAGTGATCGATTTATAATGTTTCCTCTCCGTTTTAGAATTTCGTAGCTTCCAACAAGTATTCCATGCTACCTGACGATGTGGACCCAGACAATGTTGATGATTAGTCCTGACCATTATACGTCATCAATTAAATTGTGCCACATGCATCGTAAATTGGTCTATATATGCATATTATTAATTTGTTTTATCCTCTATTAAATACTTATCAAATTGATTCGTGAATCAAGCACTAAGCTCTTGGTATTACTTTACAGGAATTATTGTTGATTTGTATTTAATCTATTTTATCATTCGTAATATAATTATCTATCTACGTACCTATATTTACTTTATATCTCGGTATGAATTGTCAATATGAATTAAATCGCCGTGGAAATTCGGAGGACTAGAATGAAATAATAAATCGGACCTTTTTTTCTTCTTTTTTTTCTTTTATTTGCTATTTCATTCCGGAGGATAATGTTGCATCCTTAAGACTTAGGAATTGGGACTTTATACGTCATACTTTATTCGCTGTACAGTTGTTGTACGATACGTAACTCATTTACATATAATATAACAATGCCAATTTAGAAGGAAACGATTAAAATAATAAGTGTACGGGAACTTGAATAATGTATTATACTCTATTGCCTGGGAGATTTGTATCTTGTCGGAGCGATAATAGAGGAAAAGGAGGAGGCAACTGCGGTGCAATTGTGCATTAGAAAATGAGTATTACAAGAACACAATAAAATGCGAAACTGTACGTCAAAGGCGTGGGATTGAATCGCTATTTTAATCGATCGTATCGTGACAATATAACGAATTCGAGACGCGACTGGATCAATGAGAATCTTTTGTAGCCATTTTTATTACAATAATAATAAGTTTCCGAAGAATCGTGCTTCGAGCGTATATATTAAAAATTATGTATTTACAATCTCTGTTGAGGTATATACATATTGACTTCAGTTTAATTTACTGCTGGGTAGTTTGCGCCAACTGGCGCAATTGCTTCAGTACAGTTTCCAGCAGCTTCTTCTTGTCCCGCTCGCTTTTCTTTAGCACAGAGAACACTGTCTTCTTGTCAGATTCTTTCAACCTGCAAGCATGTGCGTTGCTAAAATTTAGATACCCGCGATAACAACGCGAACAATTATAAGAGACGGGGCGTGATACGTACTTCTCTAACAAAAGCACAGCCATGTTAGGAGTTACCAGATGATATTTACTCGATTCGTGGCCATAATCGTGAAAATAAGTGGGCCAGTCCCAGCTCATAAATAAGTCTAGTAACTGTCTTAATTGCGCGAAGTGTTGGAGCAGGGCACCTTCGGGTAAACCGATCACAGGCTCCGAGGCAGCAAATTCTAAAAGAGAACAAACATCTTTCCGATTTATATTCAACTCGACACGGCCGGAAATATTTTGTAACCATGCATATTGTACACCTTATGTAAAAATAAAAGAGAAACAAAAGGAGACACGCACGTTCGCATTGTATGGTATCCAAGTTGACTTGCTGAAGAGCGCCCATAGATATCTGTTTAACGTCTTCGCTGACCAAGATCCCCAGTATAGCCTTCGCTATGTGAGAGCAAGCAGATTTGCAAGCGACTTGTGCGACTTCGTCCTGAAACGTGCTGGTTATTCAAAATTCCTATTACAGGGCAGGAGCTTTCTAATCACGCACGAGATACGTACAGGTAAATTAGTGAAACAGGTGAAAGTGCTACGCAAAAACGCTATGAGATCGGTGATAAAGCCGGACGCGTGTCCTTGGGGCTCCGCTAAATTCCAGTCATAATTCTCTAACTCCAAGAACTCGTCAAGCTTGTTCTTCAGCTTCTCGCAAATCTGCTTCTCCGCGTCGTCTCTCGCGACTCTGAACATAGCTGACTCGACGCCCATGCAACTCAATTGCCCCTCGTGCGGTGTTCTGTAAAATTAACGCACCGTATCGCGATATGTTAATTGCCAGTGGTTTGCCCGATTCTTACCCGGTGATGTTAGTCACGAATTCTTCCAAATACTTCGTAGATTTCTCGAGGTAGCCCGTGTTAATTATAATCTGAACCACTTGCAGAAGTGCCAGCGACGGCTTTCGGAACAGAGACGACAAACAACCGCTGAACGTTCTCGTTAACAGTAAATTCGTCGATTTGCAAATCATTTCGTCTATTTCCGTTTGAGTGAAGTTCAAGTCTTCCGAGAATTTCAAACAAGCGTAGATGAACTCCTTCACTTGCTGGTAAACTTTCGGTACCATGTCTGAGAATGGAAACTTCCTCGGGAATTCTGCTCTCTCTAATTCCTCGTCGTGGTACGGAAATAAACCGCGAATATTATCGTACTCTTCCTGCGTGGTGACCTGAACAATAATTACAAGCGCAAGAAATATATATTTAAGCTGTAAAATACTAGAGAGACTTACTTGAATCGGCAGAAAATTATCTTCATCCAAAATGTCTCTGAACACTTGAACCCAATGTTGCATCAGGACTTCGTTGTAATGTACGCGAATTTCTTGCAGCAAATCCCAAAGTTGTCCCACGGAGTATCCATAATTCTGAAGGAAGAAAGCAACGAGAAACATGTGTACAACGCTAGTTTTACTACACGGCTTCGCCCAAAATTTAGATTCTGATTTTATAAAAAATTTTTTTTAGTTTTTTGTGAAAATTGTCAAATTCATCTGGATTGGTCAGGCATAATGAGCTGAAACACATTTCGTGATCCCAGAGTTTATCGTTCGAAAGTTTTTAGGCGACAGACAAACACACAAACATGTAGAAGCTTTCTGCTTTATATATTAAGATTAACAATCAAGTTATTCGTTAAAAGTTATACTTACCCTTAAAGTTGTGTTAAACAGCATTATTAGATTCTTTATTTTTAGGATCAGCATTGCGTCTGTACAGTACGCCTGGAAGAACGTTAGAGGAAATATATCATTCAGAACTAATTCATAAACTCGTCGTAACTTACAGAGTGGGTGCGTAACGCATTCACTATGTTGCACAGGGCCATGGCCCACAGTTCGTCTAAATAGGACCGTGTGGCCAAACTATTGCCAGTGTTCAAAATATGATCTTCCACTACAAAGAAACCTACGATACCTTGTAGGTACGTCTGATAGCCAGCTATGCTCTCGTGCTAGAAATACGAAATCAAGATGTATGCATAGACATAAAGGAATCGCTTCTATGAATCTTAAGGGGGTAGGTCAAACTCGATAGCCCTAAAACAGGCCTTTTTTCAAACGCAAATTGTAAAGTGATAAATCACGATAGAGACAACATTTTTTTTCTAGTTTTAATCGTTATTCTACGAGCTTCAACACAAAAAAAGAAAAGTCTAAATATCTCTATGTACATCAAAGTTGTGAGTAAAACCGTAAAGGCGTGTACGCGGTGCAAATTTGATGGTGAACATAAAATCTCGAAAACCACTCCAACGATTTAGCTGAAAATTTAATAAGAGATGTCGAAAACCATTCCCTACGATGCGTCGGGAGCAGATTTTCGACAAAAAATAATACAATTTTTATGTTGAAAAATACGATCTTATCGATTTCTTGTATGAAAAATATTTTTTATCTTTTTTTAAAGAATTTATCTGGAAATTCTGCTCGCGACACATCTTAGGGAATGGTTTTCTGTATCTGCCATTAAATTTTCATCCAAATCATTGGAGCGGTTCTCGAGATTTTATGTTCACCATCAAACGGTGCGCCGTGTGCAAGCCTTTACGATTTTACTCACAACTTTGATGTACATAAAGATATTTAAACTTTTCTTTTTTTGTGTTAAAGCTCATAGAATAACGATTAAAACTAGAAAAAAACGTAGTCTCTATTGTTATTTATCACTTTACAATTTGCGTTTGAAAAAAGGCCTGTTTTAGGGCTATCGAGGGTGGCCTACCCCCTTAATGATATTTACCATATTGATAGGAGACTGCAGAACTAATCTAGCTTGTTGCTTTCTCTGCTGTCTATAGTACGCTTTAAATGTCTCCCCTTCGCGAAGTACGGTGTAAATATGCATACAACGATACACTGGACTGAAGTCCATTAAGTCTTGAGCACTCAACTCCTCTTCCGCCTCGTTCGTCAAAGTGTTCGCGGTGTGCGATCTCTTCTTTTTGCGCCCGACAATTTCAGCCTCGATAGTTAACTGCTCTTGTGTCTAACGTAACATCGCCACAATGTACTAAACACCTAAAGATTCGTTTATAGGTTCGATAAATTTCACTCACGTGTCTCATAGCAACTTCGCCTATTTTCGGCGAATACTTTCTAATATTTTCTAAAAAGTCTCTTAAATCGGACATGGAAGCATCCTTTATATTTTCGCGCAGTCTAAAATCATTTGCAATCTATCAGTCACTTAATGTACCTTAATATCTGCGCGTAAATTACTCTTTAGCTACAATCTTCTGTAAAAACAAACGATCGTTTTATCCTGTTGCGCTACTCACTGCGGGATTTGCTGAGTAATTTGCGAGGAAAATCTATAATTCGTTACTTTTGGTAAATCATGATGCTCCAGCTGCTCCAGTGTCTTCAACGCCGGATAGTAACGCTTATCCTTCAGCTGTTTCTGTAGCTTTGCGTAAGCGGCTAAAACAGGAAGACACATGGTAAGACTGTCCACCGCCGCAGCCATGTTACTCTCTACTTTGCGCGCTTTAACGAGCTCCTCCCCTTTCTCTATGACTTTGGTGGCAGTGGCAGTGATACGTTTATCCAGCTCCAGTATCTCCGCCTGCGTAGAAGCGTTATTCCATTATTCGTGTTCCCTCATCCCCGCGGAAGGAGAAATACTCGAAGGCGCGAACTAACGTTAAGTTGCTGAGCCTGAGACCGAACTTGTAACAGTTCCCGTATCGAGTCGATGAAACCCTGGTAGTGATGGTTGCACATCCTTTCGATATCTTTGTCGTGCGCTTTGATACGCTCGTCGAGCTTCTCCATGAACTTCTGGTGCTCGTGGCCATCGTAGATAGCTCTGTAAAGAGAAGAAGCGACGTAACAACGTCTTTCGTCGAGGGACTATCGGTAGCAATGGTACCTGAAGACAAGGCCTATGCTATTAGTATCCGTGGATTCTATTTCATACAGCAGGTACTCGTGCTTCGGCACCATACTTGACAGCAGACTGCCAACTTGGTTAGTTGACAACCTTGACATGGCACAACCCTGATTCGATTTACCCTTATTTTATTACGGGGACAACCACCCCCGTTCTCCGCCCTTCCAGTGCGCATATGCACGGTGGGAATTGCATCTGCGTGCGAAGGGGTTGCACCGGAGGGGCGCGTCTTTCAACGGAACCCCTCGACAAGGGATGAACGAACATTGCATGGAAGTTACGTACCGAAAAGTCGGGCCGAGGTAGTCGTCGATGCCTTCTATCTCCTGAATCAGGATATCGTATCGTTGCATTTTGATTAAATCCGCGGATAAGTCGCGGCTAGTCGGATTCATGAGTAATTTCGGCGGCTCGGCTTAAGCACCCTTAACGATTCACGGGCGTCAGGTAATTTCCATTTGTCGTTCGACTATATATACCTTTTGCCAAGTGCAACAACCCGAGTCCGTAAGTTCTAATTTAAAACCGCATCGGCCATCGAAATTACCATCACGCGAGCGGCATTATCGATATCGTTCATTTGAACTGCCATCTTCTTGAAACGGCATAGTTCCGAAGCAACCTGTACAGTGTACAACAGTGTAGTAGTGTACGCGCGTCGCTTCGCTGCGGTCAGTGAACTATCCAATTTAACGGTATAAAACGCAATCATATCGCATTGTACGGTAGAGATCGAAAAGGAGCTCGCTAATTTCCATCGATTCATACGAAATTCACGGCGACCCGCGCGTGACTATGCAGATTTCAATTGGTCGGTAGAAAGGTGGATAAGAATTCGGTATCGTTTAATCAGCGGACGGCATCGAGGCAAAAGGAACGCTATCCCGTTCTCTATGATTCGTGAAAGCATCCTTGCCGTTTGAAGATTGCGATTATTTGTTTGCGAAAAGAGGGAATAGCCGGTTTAAAAATACGAGGTATTTATAAATTTCTGATCGTCCATTACTCTGTTTATCGCATCGTTCCTGTGAAAAATGAAATTCCGAAGATAAACAGTCGGCGGGTACGGTCTGCTCGAGCGAGTCGTTCCGCGTTCCGCACGAGTTAAGCAGAGCGAAAGAAAGGGATCCGCCGTCCACCCGTTCGCTTCGCTGCTGCGATTAAAAACCACCGACGCCTGTCTCGCATTCGCGGCGGATATTAAACATTTAAATACGCCAGGCATCTCCGGGTGGGAGAGTGGCTCTTTCTCTTGCGATATTCCCTTGGAAACGGAACTATCCGGCCCGAGCAGACCGTGCGAGCTTTTGGCGTCTGGGTTGGAGACGCCAAGACGTCGGTTGTAGTTTCTGTGCACTGTGAACCCCGGTTGATTCTCGCCTATCGATTGTATCGTACCAACGACGTACTGGATACCCTTTTTCTACGGAATTTCTCAAGGAATTCAATTAAGGAACGAAACTTGTAACGAAAATTCGAATACAAGTGTAAGTACACCGCCGCGGGGGGATAATAAGCATTTTCGAAAAATCATTGGCGCGCAAGCACTTTGGCTTTCTGCCGTTCTTCGGATCTATTTTACGGCCCGTAAAAAGGACCATTGGGAATATGTATTATCTTAACGCGTTGCGTCGCTGTCGCTTTTCTCTTTCTTATCGATAATCTTCGCGTGGAAAATGAAGACAGGGATCGGGGTATCGCGCCTGGGGCTCCTTGTGCCGTTTGTGTTTTCGCTTATATCCGTAATTAGTCGATTACGGGGAATGGTCTCATGCAACGTAGAACGACGATTTTTAGGTAGCGAAATGACACCAGAGGGATATACACGCGTCTACGTCGGAGGGCTGAACGGGAACATCAAGAAAGAAGATCTTCAGACAGAGTTCGAGAAATATGGGAAGCTGAACAAAGTTTGGGTCGCATTCAATCCGCCGGGTTTCGCTTTTATCGAGTTTCTAAATACCAGCGAGGCAGAGCTCGCTTGCAGCAGTATGAACGGCACAGAGATTATGGGCGCCAAGTTGAGAGTGGAGATATCACGAGGTAGAGGTCGCGGCGGAGGCAGGGGTGGTATGGGAGGATTCAGAGGAAATCGAGGTGCTTCTAGTAGGGGCTACGGATCCGCGATCTCTACTGCTCTGAGTTACAGAGGAAATAATCCGTACGCAGATTACGGCGGTTACTATGCAGGCAAGGGTGGCGGAAGTAGAAGTAGGGACTACTATGGAGAAGATTATATGTCCAATCGTACCGGCGGGTATGTTACCCGGGAAGGATATGCACAGGATGTCTATAATAGCGTGGACTCCAATGCTGATTATTATACCAACAAAGGCACTGGCACGTCGAGGTATAGAAGTCGTTCTCCGGCTAGTCGTGGCAGGTACTAATGATACCAGTCCTTGTAAAATGATTTTAAGTTACGATACAGTTACACCGGGCTCGCTAAAACCAATTCCGTCGTTGAACGAAGAGCAAAGATAATAACGGTAGCAGTCGATTCTAATTCGTTTCCGTTATCTCTGAAAGACGTTGAATAATCTCTTTTTCCTTTCGCTAACACTACGCGCGATAATATCTCTGAAAGACAGCTGACTATGTCTCCAGCAACCAAAAACAAAAAAAAAAGAATAAATAAACGAGCTCCGAATCGAAAATGGAGCATCAGGCTTGAATTAATATAATCCATTTGTCTTGTATCGTTTGGCGGACGTTCTAGACCGTCGCGCGAACTGCGAATTGTATCGAGGAATTTCCAATGATTAAAAGCATCGTTTTATGTTCTTATATTTGTTTCGGATGTGCGACGAGATTAATCTGTAAAATGTACGCATTCGTGAAGGGAAATCGATTTATTGCATGACACTAGCATCGGCAATTGACGTTGAATAAAATATCGTTGCATGTACGGATTGTATTATGCAATTGTAAATATACTCTCGATGAGAGTTACCCGCCAGATGAAGGCGAAAGTAATGTGACATCCTGTTTTGCGCTTCCATGTTCACAGTCATCGTCATCTTCGTGAATGCACATAAAAGATCTACACTGCAATTGCCAATCTGAACTGCGGGCCAATCAGCTACCCGCCCTGATGACTACATTTCTATCCAATCTACGCAGCGACCTGTATATAGACAAGAACTACCATTGCAGATTAAGTTGTGCAATACCATTTATATAGTATAATTTAGTTCCACAGTTTGTAATCATTTTCAGAACATTACTCATTATTCATAGAGACGTGTTATTACAAACTTTATATACAATGAATGAAGGGAAGATGAAAGAAATTATGAAAAGGATTGAATCAGTAAGCTATACGATCTTAGGCTGAAAAGAAAAAAAACAGTGTATTCATGCACGTGTCTTCTGTCTTTAAAATTCGAGGTATTATATGTTCTATCATATCCAATAAGTTTTTTATACAATATTTTTTTATACTTTTTTTTTTTAGTTTCTTTTTACGGAGGAAAAAAAAACGTTTGATGTAGTTATATATATAAAAAAAAAAAATAATACGAGATAAGGTTTTTCTACAACTTACGACCTTTCTGTTTTTCTTTCTTTTTAACTTTTAGTATGTTTTAAAGGGGTTCCAATGTAATGGTCTATGATTGTATGTCATCTATTATGGGCGTACTTATTGTTTAACGAATAGAGATAATTTCATTTAAAAGATGGAAAAAGCAAGAAAAAGTTTGCGCAATTTTAGCCAAATGCACACTACTGCTCGTATATAATTGATTGTGCAGCTTTGCCTTAAGAACTTTTATACATCCATGTGAGATCAAGATCGAAGAGCTGCAAAATTAATTTACTACGTATGATCTGAATTATGGCCTTGAAATATATGTGCAGTGATAGTATTGCATTTGGAAATTTTTGAGCATTTATCGCTGTGGATACTCGAATGAAAAAAAAAAAAAAATTATTGACATTATGGTAATAATGTTTGCCATTGCTGTAAATGATGTGGATTTGGAAGTCTATTAAATGATTTGCTCTCACTACTGCCCGCCACCCTGCCTGCCTGCCTGCCTGCCTACTTTCTTAAAAGTCTGCAACACTCACTGGGTTCTCTCTTCGACCAGTAGAAAATCTTCCAGAAGACTCTTTCTCACGGCGATTAAACGGACGTTCGGCGATTCCGTAAAACGCGAGTCTAAATTCACCCGCGTCACTGAACGGCCCCTCCGAATTTACAAGAAACCTTCGCACGACAGTTTATTATTCATGCTTTATTAAAAAAAAAACATTATAATCACTAAAATATGTGATTTTCGACGATACACGAGGCTTCAACGTAAGTATTACGATATAGAGTAACGAACGAAAGGTAAAAAAAATCGTAAATCGAAGGTATATCCTAATATTAACAGTACGATCAGATTATTTTATAGAAGCTAACAAATTGGACCTCCGCTCTGTGTTTTGGAACAGCGCTCTGATCAGTTGTTTCACTTGCGGGGCCGTAAATTCACGCGCCAGTGGCCCCTTGCCGCCTCCCCATCTAACTTCAATCTCGATCAGCGACGCGCCCAATACTTTGATCAATTCCAAAAAGTTCCCCCACTTGCGCACGTGCCGACGGATTTCTTGAGGGTCCTGAAAGCACAACATCGTTCGCGGTCACCGCAAAACATTACCAAACGGGAATAACGTTATCACAGTTTCATTTTGCAGGAACAGCTCGTGGAATTTCTGCCAAGATCAAGTTCCTGCTTGCAAGCATCGCGCGTATATTCTCTCGTGTAATCGCTCTCTATTTAAACCAGGGCTGAATAAAAACCGTGACAGTATTGAATCGCACGCTTCCTTCGATAAAAAAAAACTTACTGGGAAGATCACTGGCGCACGTTTGACGATCATATTGAACAGTATCACTAATTCGGTCGCAACGTCGGCAGGAATGTCTTCTACGGATGTAACTCTGATCACCAGGTCTTCGACCATGGAATTGGTGATGCATCCTGAAGTAATTAATTCGTAGAGACATCAATTTAAATAATTCATACGTAGAGTTTCGCTAAAAAGAGGAAACTGACCTACGGCTCTGCGGTAAATATTTTCGGGCAACACGTCTAGCCAAACTGTTTTCAACAGTTCCAGCTGCCTAATGCATTGTCGCAGCGCGCGCTCGGTGTTGGAATGCAATTCAGGGGTTTGACCCAACGCTGATAAACCTTGTTTCGAACAAACAGCTTCGATCGTTAAAAATTCGTAACTCGATCCACGTTTTACTAACCGCTCTCTTTGAGAATATCGAAGATAATATTCCTCTGGTACTTCATGTGCTCCAAGAAACAGGCCGATCCAATGTTCCTCATCACCACTACTTGGTCAGCGAAAGTGAGATTCAGGGTTTGCAAAGATTTCGGTAGTTTGTCTCTGTACTCGTGTGCCAGTGTGAGAAGATGATGCGCGAGGTACATGCAGTTATTGTGGAACACAGCTAAGTTAGGAAAAGTGATGGTTAATTAGAAGGTTCTTTAAATATCATTCTTGATTCAAGCCAGGAATCCACCGGAAAGCTGAGCTAAGCTATGCTATGCGATGCTATGTTTTAGCTTAGCTTTTGGTGGGAACGGTTCCATAAGAATTTATTGAAGCTAATTTTTTTAAAACGTAGCATAGCATCGCATAGCTTAGCTTAGCTTCCCGGTGGATTCCTGGCTTCGGAGATCAATGGTTTCCCACCAACTTGTTGCGGTATCGTTTCTAAATACTTCTTGTGGTGCTCCGGCACCAATCCCGAATACATTTCGAAAACGTTTCTGCATGTGTAGAACAGTTGAATGGCACAGGAGTCGGAACTGCTACACGCTTCGTCCAAAATGCTCCGCGCCAGATCCAACGTTTCTTTCACACTCTTACTGAAATGTGATATATTTGAAATTACTTTCTTCGAAGCAGAGGCTCTTGAGACTAGGGCTAGAACTATTCGAATA
Source organism: Andrena hattorfiana (assembly GCA_944738655.2). Taxonomy (NCBI): domain Eukaryota; kingdom Metazoa; phylum Arthropoda; class Insecta; order Hymenoptera; family Andrenidae; genus Andrena; species Andrena hattorfiana. The sequence continues at coordinate 4,202,229 of OX122894.2, forward strand.
ATTTAATATTCGAATATTTTACAAGTATTCGAATGCTACGAATAAACTTCGAATATTTGAGTATTCGAATGTTATTATTCGAATATTTAAATATTCGAATACTACTCGAATATTTCAGTATTCGAATACTACTCGAATATTTCAGTATTCGAATACTACTCGAATGTTTCAGTATTCGAATACTACTCGAATATTTCAGTATTCGAATACTACTCGAATATTTCAGTATTCGAATACTACTCGAATATTTCAGTATTCGAATACTATTCGAATAGTATGGTGTGAATTATAAATCAAGTTATTAGCTTACAAAATTTCACCCTGACAAACTAACGAAGTCACAACTGAAACTAAATAAAAGCTTGTAAAAAAAATGAACCTAAAGAACTTGATTTATACTTCAAATCATACTATTCGAATATTTAAGTATTCGAATACTTAAATATTCGAATAGTATTCGAATAATTGGATATTCGAATTATATTCGCCAAATAATTGGATATTCGAATTATATTCGCCAAATAATTGATCAACTGAAGTATTCGAATATCCGAATACCGAAAAATTCAACAAATAGTCCCAGCTCTACTTGAGACAACTCTCTATACAACACTATCTACCTTATCTGGCATTTGGGAAGTTGAAATGCATGATCGTTCAATTTCATGCATATTTTCATGTCATTACTCTCGTACGCATTCTCTGAAAACTCGGACGATTCCTGGAACATCGATTAACCAAATATATCTTACAGTATCTCATTACGTGAAGATAATTCAAAGAGAACTTGCCTGCGGCTCGTACACCATGCAGTCGTGCAAGTCTTTCTTCATAATGGTTCGAGCCTTTGCCAGCAAATCTTGACAAACCCTCTCGATGAACAGTTTGTCGATATTCTTCGTATACTCTGATAGGAACAACTGGTTGTTCGTGATGAAGCCTGAAACAAGCTGCACGATTACCAAATTGCTTCGGAAGTCAATAAGAAAGTGGACAGGGTGATCGATCTAACTATTTACTCGGCAGTCAATACTCATTCGAGTTCCATCTGAACGATAAACATAAGTTACGGAAAGGGTCGTCGAGTTTAGGGCTGAGACTATTTGTCGAATTTTTCGGTATTCGAATACGTGAGTTGCTCAATTACTTGGCGAATATAATTCGAATATCCAAGTATTCGAATACTATTCGAATATTTAAGTATTTGAATACTATTCAAATGTTTAAGTATTGTAAGCTAATAACTTGATTTATAATTCACACCATACTATTCGAATACATCAGTATTCGAATACTTAAATATTCGAATAATAACATTCGAATACTCAAATATTCGAATAATAACATTCGAATACTCAAATATTCGAAGTTTATTCGCATCATTCGAAAACTTGTAAAATATTCGAATAATCCCAGCCCTAGTCGAGTTAGGTGAACCACCCTGCGTAGTCACAAGCATCGTACCAATATCGACTAAGAAATTCTGAAAGTCATTAATAGCTTGAACGATAGGCGTAAAGTTCTTCAAATCCGCGCTGGACGTTGGGACAATTCGTGAAATGCAGTCTGCTGTCAGGGACGTGGTCAGTTGATCCAGTAAATAGGGCTGAATTTGCTTGAGGAAAGTCTCTTCGCCTATCGTTACATTAAAATGCTGGTGGAGGAACTTGAACAACAGTTCTAGATTGTACAGGACGCTCTTGTAGCTGGGCGATTTCTTTCTGTTCAGTATCTCGACAGTGAAAATCTGTTCCTTTATGACATAGACGGAACAGTCGTCGTTAATAATCGGACTGATCATGTGGTCCATAAGCGTCATCGCGAATTTGTGCAGATAGTTGGAGAGGTTGTCGATGCAATGCAGCCCCTGAATCAAATCTTGCATATCCTCCAGCTCATCTTTCACGCTTAATGTCACCGTTTTCGCATCCTTCTCGACGCCGCTCCAACGAACACGCTCGTGTAACAACGCAGACGCACCAGACACGAACAACATGTACAGATTCAAATACTCGTCCTCGATAGCTGTATAAATGTCGAGGTTGCGCAGCTCGGTTTGTGGATCGTACAATATACTTTGCATACGACACAAGGTGTTAGCCGCTTTGACATACTGCTTCCTCTCTTGGTAGTTCTTTATAGACTTCGTGCATTCGTGTAACGTTAGGAGCTGATTAGAAAGCTGCAACGTCATGTTGGATTCCTTCAGAGCTTGAGAGAGAGCCTTGAGTTCCTTCGTGGAACCCGACAGCTCTATTTTCACCTGGAATAAACAAATTATCATTATTCATAAATTCGTATACCACGTCTTTACATGTTTATTTCGTATACCTGGTCGTCTATCCTCTTTTGCAACGCGTTCATCTCCTTGAGCAAGCTTTCTCCCTTCGCTACTAAATTCTGGTCGCTCTCGAGCTTCGAGGTGAACTCCACATGATTATGGTCCATGAAATCTTTAACATCGTACTTCAATCTTATCACTTCCTTTTGTATTTCTACTATTTTCTCGTGTAAGTTCGCTTTTTCCAGTTTTCCTAAAATTGAAAGCGGAACTGGCGTTAGAAATTTGAATTTCGCGGGCAGTACGGCGCGCGGCTATATATACAGTGCGTGCGTGGACCGAAAGCGCATATCGCGATACGTGCATTACACGCGTGCTTACCTGCTGTGATCAGCACGTCCGTTAAAAAGGATGACATGTTGGCTTCGAGATTTTTATCGGTTAACGTTTAAGGTTACTACTTTGTATTTAGGTGATAATATACGAAATAATGAGTTGGAATTGAGTAACCTCTCATTCGGTTTGTATTCCATCCACTGTTTACTACTGGTTTACTACGGTTGCTGACAATACGCTGCGCTAGATAGCGACATCTGCTATTATCGAATTGCGCCACCGTCGACATCGGTTTCTCACCGTCACACATTTCAAATGACCTCTGTAGAATTCGTTCGTTTGATAATAAAGGAGAAACGAATTGCTGCGTAGTATGAATTCACATCGAATATGCGTCATAAAAGTGGTTGCAAGCTTATATTTCGCAAAACAAAATTGGAGAAGCATGTAAACGTTTACAATTGTTTGTAGTTGATCAGTTATCATCACTTTTTAGGCACTGTTAAAACAAACGACAAGCCTTTCTTGGTATATATTTAGAGTTCTATTCATTGCTTCTTGAAAATCTGATAGTAACTAATTAAATGTAATCAATTTTTTTGCAAATATATAGGAAAATTGTGAAGGATCTATATTTTCGTAACCAATTGCAAATGTGTATGAATTATTTGTAGAAAATGCATTATTTGTTGAATAAAGAGAGTACTTTGGAATGAAAATGACGAATTTGACTCATCCCTGTTCAAAAACGCTAATAACTAATTAATTATGAAGAGAATAATCATAAATATTTTATAGGAAGGTAGACAAGAGTCTATTCTTTCAGATGCGACTCTAAAAGTACATAAATTAATTGTAGAAAAGTGAGAATTTGTTCATTCACCGCGATAGTTTAATTGTTTGAAAAGGAGGTTAGGTTTGAGAACATACGAATTTGTTTATTTATTTGTTTATTAAGAAACTAAGGATACAGACATTTTCTAGAGGCTCTAGGGATCATTATACAACCACTTTCAGCAACAAAATTGTTTATTTATTGCTTGAAAAAGCCTTTTGAAAATTTGATCAGTTTATGGACACACAAATGCTAGCGGCGCGTAGCGGTAAAAAAAGTAACTACAATTTATGAATTTAGCTGAGACTGGCGTGGGCGCGTTTTGACGCCCATTATTTCTACGTGCACGGTGTGAAATAATTGCTAATAACTGATTAATTAAGAGCGCAAACGTTATCAATTTCATAGAGAAAAGTCAGAAGTGTCTCTATTTTGAGAATTAGTGCTCAATGTTTAGAAATACGATTCCAAAAAGTCACAATTTCGAATTTGGCAACGAGGGTGCAACTTATTGCAGGAGTCGTGTTGCCAGAATAGAAATAGGGGATTTATTTATTTATTTAAATACAATCCGAAGTCCTAGGTCTCTTTGCGAAGTCACTGTCGATAATTCTGCAACAACAGTTAGCGAGAAAATGGTTTATATATTGCGAAAAAAGCGATGAAGGAGCTTGAAAAAGTGGGCGTCAAAACACGACCGCGCCAGTTTTATTCTTAGCTGATTCATAAATTTTAGTTACTTTTTTCACCGCTACGCGTCGCCAGCGTTTGTGTGTCCATGAAACAATTGTAAATTTTCAAAAGGTTCTTTCAAGCAATAAATAAACAATTTCTACAATTAATTTATGTATTCTTAGTGTCGCATATTAAAGTATAGACCTCTAACTACCTTCTCATATAATATTTATCATTATTTTATTTATATTGAATTAGCTATTACACTTTTTGACAGGGATGTGACAAACTTATTTTCACCTATTCTCTCTATTCAACAAATAATGCATTTTCTTCAAACAAAGTACGCACATTTGCAATTGTTTATGAAAATATAGACCTTCAACTACGTTTCCACGAAATATTCACAATTATTCCTCTCACACTTAATTACTTATCAACGCTTTTTGGGCAGGATTGCAAAACAATTGAACACGATCATCAACAAACACACTTTATTCACCACACCTCGCATATACAATATCTCTATTCACCTACACATTAACATTCCAACCCAACAAATACCGACCCAGCGAACACGATACGCCATAAAAAAGAGAATCTCCTGAAAACCCATATACCTAACCCATCCCAGCAGGTCGAAGGATCGCCAGGCGTTAATGACGGAGGAGACAGGTTTCCCAGAAGCAGCTCACCTGTTTCACAACCTGTGACGTACACCGTCCCCGCGTCACGTGACAGGCTTTACCTTTCAGCGTGAGTGGGCAGCGGCGGATAACAATACTGGCGCTCCGTGGCAGGCCAGAGCGGCAGGGGGCTGCGGTAAAACGCGAGGGAAGGTGAGTCGGTTGAGTCGTCTACGGGCGAAGGCGACAGGCATACAGCGAATCGAGCCAGTGAAACCGCGCCCAACGTGACGCCAGGTGGCCATCGCGCCTCCGTCAAGCCACGCTCCGCGATCTACGCTTCTTTCGTCCGTTACGAATACCCCCACTATACGAAAGGTACCGTCGGGTACCATCGAGCATAAATAAAAAAAAAAGGGACTATCCCCTGTGATCCAACCTGAACGTTCACCCACCCGTCGATCGGCGAGCTGTGCTACATTTAAGCAGCAGTTGTGTAGCACGTATAACTGTGCGGCAGTCGAACCCATTGAGGCACAGTAGTTGAGAGAAGCATAATAAAGTAAACATACTCAAAGCGTCGAGAGAAACAAACGATAGAAAGACGAGAAGATAACGACTGGTAGCGCAGAGAGCTTCTACGTCAGCCAGCACCGCCGCTCGATGGTTTAGTTAACAACCTCGCTACACCTTTACCAGCACCGTGGTCCCACGGTGAATAGATTCCCTTCTCCCAGCGGACGTAGCCGTCAGAATGAACGGCGTCTTCTCGATGGTCGCTGGCGAAGGGCTTCGTGACGGGAGAGCAACGGCATCAGTGCAGTCGAGTCGCCACAGTCTAGCTGTGGTCCCTGGCGCGTGAAAGAGCACACCGAGAGGAAAGGTTAACGCTCGAATTTAAAGCACAGCCCACTTCTACGTTGGCGTAGCGGTGCTGGGTTATTCCGCGGCCAACTGATATCTACCGATAATAAGTGTCTCTCGGAGGGATTTCGGCGAAGCCTGTGACCGCAGCGTGTCGGTGTGCACAGATCCATAGTCAAGCGGTTGTAAGTTGTAACCGTAGATCCTTGAATGATCGTGGAACGTTGCGCGTTAGAATGTGGGCGATCGCGGAGGACCGTTGGCAGTGTCTTCGATCAGGAATACACCTTTGAGAGGATTCCTAGCAAAGGAACGCGCCGACGGTGGGTCGTGGCAGCGAGGATCGTCGTGACGATACGTTCAGTGAAAGTATAGATCGAATTACGCACGTTGCCAGCGCGTATGGATGGAATCATCGTGTGACGCATTCGAGTATCGCGATAAAGGAAAGAGATCCACGAGACCTGTATACTATCCAGCGCCTGGTAAAATGGTCGATGCGTAGCTTTTATCTGCGAGCAAATATCGTTATCTCTGTTGAAAACCTGGCGCATAGTTGGTCTATCTAAATGTTGCAACAAGTGTCATCGAAGTGTACCAAGCCCTTCGACGAGACTTGTAGCGAGCTCGTGGACGGGAATGCATTGATCGCTCGTCGATCCGCGATACATGGTACCCGGAGGGTTCTGCGTCGAGGTGCTTCGTTGCTCCAGTGAGAATTTCGTCGGGACTTAGGAGGCTTCAGTGCGCGCGGCAAGATGCGTCTCGCGGGCCTGCTTGTGACTATACTGGCCGTGGTTCGGGGACAGTCGGACGAGGGGTTCGAGCAGTCGTCCATTTATTACACCGAGCCGACTTTCGTGAACGCCAGCAATGGGAATACGAACGGCGGGTTCACGGAGCTGCGCGGGGGGCACATCGTGCGGGGCCAGCGATTGCTGGAAAGATCGAAGAGCCCTTATCTGGTCCACGAGGATCTGTTCGTGGAACGCGAGGGCGAACTGGTGATAGAGCCCGGGGTGGAGATCCGGTTTGGTCCGATGATCGGCATCACGGTTCGCGGGATCGTCACGGCGAAGGTAAATAGCTTGTGAAACGAGGGAAAGGGGGGGGGGGAGGAAAATAGAAATTCAGTCGAGGATGGGAGCTGATAAGTTATAGGAATTCTAGAGGGCGTAAGTTGAATGTAATTATGATCGGAGCTTTGATTTTTAAGTTCAAATTTCTGCGGCAGGTGCACAGCTCGCGAAACGGGGGACACGAGTTCAGCAGAAGAGAAACAATGAGAATATAAACTAATAAGTAACGAAACCTGTAGTAGGATAAATTAAACACAGCTTACGAGCAGAGATTTCGTTAACCAAACTCATACTCCCTCAAACTCGTACACCCGTGTTGAATCAATTACGATGACTGTCACGTACACAAGAGAGATGAGTGTTTATGCATGTGTACGGTAGCGTTGAATGAACATGACTCATCTAGCCGCACGATTGCGCACGTGCTACTACGGGGACATGCCAGAAGTGACTGTTGCTAATAATTCCAAGTTCCTAGAAGCATTTACGATCCCAATCCCAGAGAGATTTGACTAACCGAACGTACTCTTCCCGGGAATCGATATCACCATGACTGATAAGCGATAAGGAAGTAGAACACCCACGTTACTGACGCACCGTTTGGTGCCTAATACCGCGGCACGGATCCGAGTCACGAAGAAGGTGTAATTAGGGATACTGATACACGTAATCGTTCTCCGAGAAGCTAGCAGTTAATCGCCAGCAGTATATCTCTAATAAAATCACACCTAATAAACTAATTCTCGCTTTCTACGAAGTGCAACGTCCCCTTCCGTACATGAAATTTCATCTACGCGCAGTGCGTTCTCCCTGTAACCCTATATTACCTTTAAAGCCTTCCGGTATACAGAATCGCAATCTCCGCGGCTCTCGAATGCCCCTTTCGTTCGTTTCGTCTCTCGTTACGCGCTACTTAGTACTCGCCTTCGAGCAAGCCGTGGTTTTTAACGGCCGAAGGAGCAGCCAGCGGTTCGCCGTGCAGCGGGAGTAAAGGCCCGGCGGCTCGCAAATACAGCTGGATAATTACCGCGCAACCGTTCCTCGTTCCGCGGATCACGCTCGAAAGTAAACGCACCTACGGCGAGAAAGCGGGGTGCAGAGTTGCCGGGGATGCTTCACCCCGCGTGAATAATAAAACCACTTTCAGCGGAGGAGCGTTTTAAACGATCCTTGCAGAGGAATGCGCGAAGGGCTTCGGACGGTGTCTCCGCGAGGGACACCGAGTGACCGGAAATTCCAGAAACACGCGAGCCGGGCTGATTGTTGCTTTATTCGCATCGCGTAGCGGCAGCGCGCGATTGTACCGCTGGCGTGATGTACACGCGCTGCTGCACAGAGAGCGGGTGTTATTATATAGTATACCAATTCTTCTAGCGTGCTCTTTAGCAGAGACAGCAGCACTGTTTTGTATCGCGTGACCGTAATAAATTGTAGATATGATTTCGGCGCACTGGTTCGGTCACTTTAAACATTAACAATCAACTATTTTGCAATTAATTCAATATTTATATAAATTTCCAACGTTTCGGTCTCAATTTAGACCATTATCAAGGAGAGATTCAATATAAAGAAACGAATACTGCGAGAGCTATTGAAAATAATAAGTCGTAACGCTCGAAAACGAACGTGCGACACGCGAGTCGGTTGGAAGAAGACTCCTTAATAAATTGTCTTTTGAAAAGTGATGCTTAACTGTTATTTAGTAGAGGTTCTTAGAAGATCTGGGAGGGTGTAGGATTACAAATTGGAGGCACGTCTGTGACCACCGGAGAGGGTTGAAGGGGGTTGTAAGTTGGCGTTCGCTGAACAGAGGTCGGAGGAAGGCGAGTGGAAGTGATCCACTTAAACGCAGGGGATTTCTAATCGGAGCGTTTCCGCGAGGGCAGAGGCAGGTCGAAAGCCATGAACAAGAAGCCAGCTTAGCCAGCTAATAAGTCGATTAAAAGCTGGATGGGAAGAGCGCGCACAATGTAGAAGGCAGCGAGTGAATCAACAGCACGCCTCCGCCACGCGGTGCGTTTCAGGTCACGGATCAAACGGCGGTTCTTGGCCTGAACTGTTAACCTTCGGCCTCGCTGATCCTGTTACGCTGCGGACGAGACCTTCCTCCACCTCCTGCGCGGCCACGAATTAGGCTGTTCGTGTTATCTGTAGCGTGGCGATCAAGTCTCGTTAGGTTGAGAATATTTTTATCTTTCGGATGTAAAGCTTCCCTGAGGTTCAACTAGTATATAGAGGTTTACTTGTAATTCTGGGGCATTGAATGCCGGAGAAGAGGACTCCGTAAGTGGCGAAACTTACCCACCTACTAATTCCTGCTTTTAGGGAGAACCGCAAGCCCCAATTTTGCTAACGGCAGCCGAGGCGAACGGCCAAGTGCATCCTGTTGAATCGCCGTTTACGATACGGCTGGTCGATGGTCCCGCTCCGTTCGAAGGTAGATTGGAGCTGCTCCATCGGGGCGAGTGGCGAGCTGTCTGCACAAATTCGAGGAAGTAAGTATCCGCCTGCCGCGCATCGTTAACGTCGCTTTACTAATTCCTTAATGGTAGCTGGACTCGAGCTGATTTGGAGACAGCGTGCAGACAGCTGGGCTTCCAAGGTGGCCAGTGGTGGTCATGGATGGACAGGCAGTGGCCCGCGAAGCCACGGCTTCTCTACGAGCAGCCGGGCTGCAGGGGCACAGAATCCTCTTTAACGAGCTGCGAGAGGTGGTCCGATAGGCAGCTTGGTGGCGGTGTTTGCGGTATAGTATTTAAATTCTCAGTGCAGCTTATATTCTGAAGTAGTTAAGGTAATATAACCGTTTGAAAGTGTTAAAAGTCGGATTTTTTTACATAGTTTCATAGATTGGTGTTTTAGAAATATTATAAATCAAGTCCGATGTAAAAATTTGGAAGATTGACGAAGTTATAAGCGTTTGAGTGGAACCGTCCAGATAGCACGGGGCGGCGGCTCGACCGATCGCAGCGGAACTGCACTTTTCATTACGGTGGCCCTAAAAACTCGCGCTACGTTCGACTAATTCACTTTCAATTTTGCACGCAGAATCGTAATAAGATTCCACATTGATCTACGGCGCCTTTTTGTATTCCAATTCTTCTTTTATTATTTATAAAGAATAAACGTGGAGTTTTGTCTTAGAAAAATCTAACTTTATCTTTTGATATCATAATTTCGTTATTTTTCAAAATTTTCAAAATCGGCGCCGTAGATCGATAGCTATTAACGTTTTTTATAAGAACAATTTACTGTTTTTGATTTCAGACACGATATACAGTTTTTTTTTCAAGACCGCCGTGTAGCCGTCTAAAATCGAGAGAGTTTTGGATATATATCCATAACTTCCGAAAAACAATAGCTTTTTAACTGAAACTTTTTTTTTAAGTAGTTCATGATACTATGTAAACATAATACAAATGCGGAAAATTTTCATCAAGCCGTTGACTTGTAAAGAAATCCACAAAATGTACACATTTTCCCAGCGTCCAAACGGGTATACCCCCTTAAGGATGAACTTCAGTAACATTAAAAATAAGCGAAAATCTTTGAAAATTGGAGGAATTAATTTTTCTGCAATAGTAAAACATCCCGCAAAATTTTAGAAAAATTGATTCGGTAGTTTTTAAATTATTTAACTTTGAATTTAACCTGTATTCTTATAGAAAAAACGCAATATTGAGAAATACAACTACAAAATTAAGACTGAAATAATAGACCAAAGCTTTTGAAATCTTGTGTATAGAAACAGCAAGCGCCGAATTAAATTGTCACAAGAACCGGACAATTGATTAATATTTTGAAAATTAATTAACTTTTGGTTGAGATTATCACTGAAATTCGTCCTTAAAGAGTTTGAGGCGCTCTGCTGTCTTTGGTCCACGAAGGAGCGCGCATTTCCCGCCGTTGAAATCCCTAACCCCTTTCGATAGCAACTCCCTTCTTGGACCCGAGCCATAGAGGGAGTGGATCTTACTCGCGAGGGTGCGCTGGGGACGAGTTAAACCTACCCGTTGTTCTAAAGAAAGGAATTGCTCGTCGGACGACCCGCCTCCTCTGACGTGGCGGTACTGCTATCCTCTCCCTTTTCGCGTCTCGCCATTGATCAGGAATCCATCTGAGCAACCCTAGCGACGCTATCCCTGAGCCTGGCTACCCCAGAACCATCTCCCTACCCCTATGGTGCCCGCGTATCCCAAAGCAAATCGAGTATTTATGGGAGGACTACATAGATGCAATACGTCCATGCGATTTCAGATTACCATCCTGACCTCGGCGTCTCCTGTCTGCCACACCACGATGGGGCCACGAAGGCCATCAAACACTGGCGGGGCATCCGGTTCGAGGAAGCTCTGTACGATCGGCCATTGATCCAGGAGAACACCCTCTACGTACGAAAGTCCAAGTCGATCCTGCGGAACATAGTAATAGAGTAAGCCTGTCCGTTAGACACCTGAGTCGAATTTCATTCGCTGACACTGGTGGCGAGCTTTCGCTAATACTGGTATACCTTTAACAGGCACGCAGGAACAGGCCGGGAATATAACGTTACAGCGGCGATCGATGTGGAAGGTGTTCCACCGCAAATGGAATCTATTTCGGTGCTCCACGCCGCCTTCACTGGCATCAACGTCACCACGCCGAACGCGCCTGTGGTAATCAACAACTGCACCGTTCAGAATAACAGAGGTGCTTTGAATATTAACACCCGAGGCGTGTAAAAAGTAACACCGCCTGTTCGTTGATTCTATAACGCATACGTTGCCGATAAACAGGATACGGGATATACGTGAACAGCTCCTCTGGAATGGCGCACATCAACGAGTGCTCGATCCTCGACAATGGGGCCGACGGTATCAAGTACGTTCACTTCGACGAGCGACCAGACGACAGGCTGGATCGCACGGAGGTCTTTGATTTATGCACCTTTCCGACCACGGCTAGCCAAACCTTCCCTGTTGTAATCTCCATGGAGCAGAGCAAGTACGCGCCGAACATGAAACGCTGCCCACAGGTGAGTATCCTTACGAACGATGATCCTAGACTCGGGGAGCAAAGCGCCGAATTGGAATGTCCGATTGGTCGCAGCACATCTTCACGAGGACAGGGCACGCGTTGACGATGCACTTCCTGCAAATGAAGACCGATAGGAACGACAGCGCGATAATAGAGGTGTACGACGGTGTCAGCGTGGCGGACAAGCTGTTAGCCAGGGTCAGAGTGAAGAATGGCACTTTACCTCAGAGCGTCACGACGACTCGGCAGAATCTGTACGTGAAGTTCATCGCTGAGCCGCGCACCAACACGATAGTCTTCGTGCGACTGTCCTCGGGCTACAGTAGGTTTCCGAAGGGCGTAGTGCCTGGGCTTCGACCCTCGCTTGACGGATACAGGGCCCATTTGGGACCAACCTAAGCATCAAAGTACATTTGTTAGTTGTTAATGGTAGTACATCCTGGAAATGGTGGGGATTTTAAATGATAAGGAGAGAAGAAGCTGACTTGAAAGCTTATCTTAACGCGTATGAACGAAATTATATGGACCCTGTATCCAAGGATCAGAGAAACTGTTGTTCAACGGTTGATAGCGGTGTTTCGTTTCAGAAAAAATGTACGATCTGAACGTGACTGGGAGCATCATAGCTGGGAATAATGGAAGGGGCATTGCTGTGGAGAAACTAAGGTCGGCTTTGCACGTTCACGAGACTTCTGTGTCCAGCAACAAGCACGTGGCTGGCGTGCACGTGCTGGGCGGTGCTGCGGATGTGAATATCACCAGCAGTCGTATATCTTTTAACGCCGGAGACGGGATTAACATCACCCTCGCAGGGGGGAACAGGAACGTGTCCCGAACGAGCATTTCCTCCAATCAGGGATATGGCTTCGCTGTGTGGCTGAACGACAGCTTGAACACTGAATACGTGTACTTCAATCAGACCACCGTGGTGGAGTACTCCCAAATATTCCGGAACAAGGACATTGGTATTCTTGTAAGTGTGTTACCTTGCTTCCCTTATCGGGATATTTGGGGATTGGAGTAAGGATTACGCCGGGAATCTTTCTGATACTTGATATGCTTCGATAAATCCTTATGGAACCATCTTCGTCAAAAACTAAGCTGAGTTGTGCTATGTTTTTTATATTTTACAGCACAGCCAGACATAGCATAGCTTAGCTTAGCTTAGCTTAGCTTAGCTTAGCTTAGTTTAGTTTTCAGATGGATTCCCGGCTTTAAGAAAGAAATACTGTTCAATTATTTCAAAGGACACATGTTTCTGATATTTATACTCTCCGTAGGTGGGCAACGCGACAGGCAATTCCTACGTGAACGTAACTGGCAACTGGTTCAACAGCAGTGCCGAGACAGCGTTACAAGTGGAATCTAGTTGGAGACAAAACGAAGGCCTGTTGAGGCTCCAAATCGGCCACAACTATTTCGTGCAGAACGCCAAGTTCGGTATCAAACTCAGCCCGGCCCTTAATCTAGACGCGATCATCGAGTACAACCTATTCAGGGAGCAATCCAGCGGCTGTATAGTAATTAAGAACCCTCTCTACGAGGAATTCAATGTCCTGCCAGCTGAAATGATCGTCAGACACAATGAATTTTACGGGAATCGCGGTGCTTTCGTGGTGAGCATTGGCCTCTCGCCCTACAGCGACACGCAGAAGGCATTGTTCACCAGGAATTTCTTGCGCGACAATCGTGTTCACGAGCTGTTCGACAGCAACAACGAGATGAGATCCAGGTTGATACCACGCTCTAGAGTGTCGGCAGTGGTTGTCGTTTCCTCGAGCAACGTCGAGGTATTCCGGAATATATTGCACAATCCTGAGTCACGGTACGAGGTTGGTTCCCATTTGGAGGACCAGAGTAAGATAATCAACTGCACTTACAACTGGCTGGGCTTCGCCGAAGAGAACAGGATATTCGAAAGACTGTTCCACAGGTGTGCACATAGATATTTAATCCATCGTCGTTCTTAACTGTCTTCTTATTCTTTCGAACGGCTTTGTCGATTGCGAACGATTTTTAGTTCGTGACCTGAAAGACGCTCGTAGAGAAAAATTCCTTACGGTGTCCAGCAAACGGTCAAGCGTGGTCTTTATTTCCCTCGACTGTTCCGCCCCCCTGTGGCCTGCACGGTGGTGAACTTCGAGGTGATCAAAAGCTCACTCCACCTTGCTAGGCTCAAATGCTACTATAGAGGAAACTCTGAGGCGTAGCGCGTCTGTTGGACCTTATAAAAGCTGACACTATCTGTCTTCTTATTCTGTCATTGTAGAATCATCCTATAAACTCACTCCCACTTTTGTCTCGCAGGAAAGACAGATACAATCTCGCGAAGATCGAGTATCTGCCATACTTGCTGCACAGCAGCAACCCAGGTGCTACCACGATCATATCGAACCCGACGTTCGTCCCTCGGTTCGTCACGCCTGGTACAAATCTAGTCGGAGGCGAAGTCGATGGCCTGGAGTTACTGAACGCGGGGGAATACATCGTCGAGCGTGACATCAACGTACGCCCCGGCGGCAAATTGATTCTCCACCCGGGCGTCACGTTGCGCTTCCCCCCGGCTGTGGGGATGATGGTCGCCGGTCGATTGGACGCCCGTGGAAAGCGACCGAGTGACATTTTATTCACTCTGAAAGAGGAGATCCTCATGAGTGCTGATAACGAGACCCTCGCGGACCAGGGGCTCAGCCAGATGAGCGAAACGGAGTCGCCTGTGCGACTCCTTGGAGGGAAAACGAACCTTGAAGGGAGATTACAGGTAGGAGGAAATAAATCAAGAGCCAAGGGACCATTGCCAGTTACTTCTAGCGCTAAAGTCCTATGCGTGTCTACCAGGTGAAAGTTGGCGACAAATGGGGAACCGTTTGCAATTACGGGTGGACTATTCGCGACGCGGCACTGGTTTGCCATCAATTAGGGCTCACTCTGGACCCCGACAATTGGTTGATGGAACGCTCCCAGATTCCAAACGCGGGTATCAACGAGGATATCGTTTTAAGCAACGTCAGATGCACCGAGGACGACGACGACGTGTCGAAGTGTCGAGCAGAGACAGGGCAGAGCTTTGAGAATTCTTGTACCCACGACAATGATGTGGGTGTCAGGTGTTCGGAAGCTGCGTGGGCAGGTCTTCGGCTGGGGCCACTGGCTCAGAGGAGCGACCTACAGTATGTGACTATAGAGAAAGCAGGGCTGCTAGATTATGCCACGAATTCTTTCAAGCCAGGTAATCCTTTAACCCCAGTAGCTAGAAGATGTACATAGAAAGCGTCACGAGAGACACTTGAAATCTTTTCAGCTTTGCAAATCGACTTCGCACGGCACTCGCTGGACAGCGTTAGGGTGATCGACAATCTACAGGATGGTTTGGGAGTCCTCTACTCAGACATATATTCCGCTGACGCGGTGAACACAGTCAGGAACAGCGACTTCTCGCAGAATGGAGGGAGTGGCATCAGTTTTAAGCAGTTAGGAATGCAAGTCATTAACTCCAGGATCGAGAATAATAAAGTGGCAGGGATCAGACACAACCCTGCTCTTTCTGCTGTCCAGCAGAGAGAATTCGCGGGCTGGTTTATACGCGCGCCGGACACAATTGACTCGCCGTATGATCCGATAGTCCTGCCCACTTATATGCGAGACATCGAGCTCGCCAACGAGGAAACAAAGTATATGATAACGGTCAAAGTCAGCGGTGATCCCATTCAGCAGCGTATCAATATCAAAGTAAGTTTATCAAATGAATCGCCGTTCTTTTGCGGAAGAAAGAAGTGTTTCAATTGGACTTTGTGAACTTCGCAGTGCAGACCGGGATACGTGATTGGTATCCAGCTTCTCAATCCCATTGAAAATCGCAGTACAGAACAGATTACTGTACATGATTCTCAGTATATTGACCCGAGCCGAGATGTTTGGCACCTGAAGAGAGATTTGGCTGTATTCCCAGTCACGTCCAGCTCCTTCGCTGTGGTCCTGGAGTACGACAGCGGCGCGAACGCACTTGGCGGTGCTGTTATGGTTATTACAGCCCTTCGCGCTCCAATCCAGGTATATAAGAAGTTTCGAACTTGGGGTGGCTTCGAAGCTAATTTTTAAATTCTCGGAACTCGAATCCGAGAGTTTGTAAGGCTTTGACACTCTCGAAACTCGAAACTCTCGAGAGTTGAAGTGCTGATTTTGTTTTGTAAGTGGAATATCCTGCTTTAAGAACTGAAGTCAACAGAATTTCTGCGTAAAAGCTGTCGCGCATTTCAGCGAAGCGTATCGAAGAAATTAGTAAGTAATTGTCGCTGCACTTCGGTGCTCAATTGTTTGTGAACTTTTCTCTTCGTATCGCCGCGCTTCGCCAAAATGCGCGACGGCCTTAAATCTCTATTGAGCGATTCTTTATTCATTGATTTTATACTTTTTCTTATCTGGATCTCGAGAGTTTCGAATCACGAAGAGGGTGCAAAGTTCCGAATCCTCGAAACTTGAATCTTTCCTGGATTTCGACGCTTCGAGAAAGCCACCCTACTTAAAACCCTCGCAACACTGCAGACTTCATACCTAAACTACGTTTACAGGACGTGAGAAACAAGATAATAAAAGGCCCTATTCCAACGTTGCTAGTCACGAAGTCCAAGATCAAGAACAATAGAAGAGGCATACTCGCGTCATTCTACAATCGTTATTTAGATGAAATCGGCGACCACTTCCTTCGAAAAGCTAACGAGACCATGCAGCTGATCGGCTGCGAAGTGTCTCACAACCAGGAGGAGGCAATTTACGTACACTCGCCGCACTGGAACATCTTCAAGATGAACCTGTCCGAAATCGCCATTCACATCAACGACAGCTTAATCACGGACAATGGTAAAGGGATATACCAATTCAGCCGCGATGCCAGGCACTCCAACAACCTTTTCCACTGGATAATGCAGGACAGCACCATCGAACGAAACAGGCGAGGCGGCTTCGAGGTGCTACTTCCGGACGTGTGGCAGTACAACGAGAATTTCACGCACACGCTGTACTTCGGCAACAACACCTGGCGGAACAACGAGCAATTCGCTTTCATAGTCGATGGCCACTACGCTACTTTAAACGTATCTCACAACCGATTCGAGGGGAACCGTTGTAAGACCGGTCTGATCTCTGTCCGCGGGATGGAGAAGAAAATGCAGATCGACAACAACCGTATAGAGAGTAACACCGGGATCTACATGGTGGAGTTCAAGGCAGACAGCCAGTCTGAGATCGTGGGAGACGTTCACGCCCGTTTCCATTACAACGAGATTAAAAGGAACAGCTACGATCTGGCTAGAATGGGACCGCGTCGTACGGACGATAGTCCAAGTTACGTGGTCGGTTTCCACGGCATCCAGAAGGTGCAGATAAATAGGAATCTCTTCGGCGAGAACTCCTTGGACTATGCACTATTGGCTGGCATTAGGACAGCTAAGATTAACAACGAAGTTGACGTGACTGAGAACTGGTGGGGGACATCCCAGGACATCGATATAAGGTATCGAAGCAATGCCAGCTTTCAATGAGTATTTGCACGATCGAGATCCTTCATATCTGTGTACATTTTTAGGCGACGAATTTTCGACTTTGACGACTGGAACGATCACGCGGTAGCCAATTATCGACCCTTCCTGACCAGCGACACCTTCGACTCCTCCGTCTCTGCGTCCTGGCAGATTGCGCGGGAAGTGGACTTGGATAATCTAGGCGGACGGATCATAGAGAACTTATCCATACATGCTAGGGACAGGCCTTACGTTGTACGATCTGACATCACCATCATGCCAGAGGCTACTTTACACATTTATCCGGACGTGGTGATGGAGTTCGCTCCGAACGTGGGGATCCTGGTTCTGGGTACGCTGAAGGCTGTGGGCGTGCCTGACCACGAGATTATAATGAGGCCAATGGAGCGTAACGATACCAACGACTCTGTGGATGCAAAACGAACGAGGATGCCTGGGAATGTAGTCTCGATATCGGAAGAAACTATTCGCCTTTGCAAGGATGGTCGGTGCTCCTCCTTGTATAACGAAGGTAGAGTTTCGGCTAATCGAGTTCAGCGCGTTCATTGTGCTCATCGAGAATTTTGCGGGGCTCTATGCGTAGATATTATTATAAAATTTCTTTAAAAGGCTCCGCGGTTCACGAGAAGCTTATTGTAAATTTTGCGGAGCTCTGTGCATACATATTTATTGTTATAAGATTTACAAGTACATGTAAATGCGTTTTTTTGGCCCTGGCAAAAATTCTCGCAAATGGATCGGGCTATACCAACTCCATATGTATCTAGATTAATATTTTTTATATTGATACAGGATTTCTGGAGTTCTTCAACAAGACAACCTTGCAATGGATACCTCTGTGCGACACTAGGTTCACCGAAAGGAATGCGCAAGTAGCTTGCCGCCAGCTGGGCCACGACTCACTTAACGTCTATGTATCGTACGACCGTAGATACGAACTTCACCCTGGTTCCCTGATACGTGTCTGGTCTTGGCCGGAGCCACTACAGGTATACTACCACGATACTCCAGTTTTGCCTGTTTAACTTTCGTTTTACTGTCGTTTCGTTTAACTTTTAAGGGGTAATGTCACTGTAGTGCTCGGAAAGGCAGCCTGAATTTGAGAATTTTTTATGCGAGTATAGTGAATGGAATACAAAATCTGTTTCGAGGCCTTTATTGTACACACCTTGAAGTATGATCACAATTTTTTTAAAATTTTTTTAATACACAATGGCGGCACCACAACTCAACAAAAGAAGCATCTTCTGAAAAACAGTTTTCCGAGGCCGGAAAGATTTCTCCTTCAATTTTTTACCTAGAACAAAAAGCCGAAAAAATTTGAATTCTATATAAGATTATCTCGGGAAGCACACGAGGAAATGAAAAAATACTGATTTTTGTAAGAATGGTGCGTGAGTGAACAAATCACGGAATTGCCACAACCTCGAAGTTGTTGAAACGTTTTGTTCAATCACGTAATATTCGTAAAAAAACAAGGTATTTTGTAATTTCCTGGTGTACTTCCCGAGATAATTTTATATAGAACTCAAAAATTTTTGGTTTTTTGTTCTAGGTCAAAGATTGAACGAGAAATCTTTCCGGCCGCGGAACACCGTTTTTCAAAAGAAGCTTTTTTCGTCGAGCTGTTGCGCCGCTATTTTGTATTAAAAAAATTAAAAACAAAATGGGATATCAAACTTTAAGGTATTTAGAATAAAGGCCTTCAAACAGATTCTGTATTCCATTCACTATACTCGCTTAAAAAATTCTCAAAATCGGGCTGTTTTTCCGGGTTCTACAGTGGCATTACCCTTAATAAAAACCTTCTTCTGACCACTGCTCGAAATAATATTTCAGTGCACTGGGAAGGAGGAGAAGCTGGAAGACTGCCAGATCAGACTGAACGGCCAGCTGTACGGCCATAGACACGAATGCCCGTGGGACAGCCAGTTCGTCTTCATCAACTGCGGGAAACGGAATCTGGACGACGCGCACGACTACTGGGGCGGTATACGTATAGCCAACAGTGAATTCGAGCATCATCTCTACGAGCATAGGATTCACGACGTGGTTACTCACGAGACAGTAAGGCGCGTCGAGTCAGTCCTGAAGCATATCAGTATCGTCGGTGCTGGAGTCCTGCATTTCGAAAAGTCAGCTGCTCTGCAAACTATTATGAAGTCCCCAGCTATAATGCAGGTGAACGTAACTCGCAGCGCCTATCACGGTATCAACGTGATATCACCGACACATACGGTTAGTATCTAATCGCAACGTCCCTCGACAACTGCCGGCAGATGTGACCTCTTGTTGATCGATTCTGTAGGTCGAATTACTGTTTAACGCTGTCAACAACGTTCTCGGGAACGGCGTGAATATACTTTCGATAACGGGGGAAGGGCGCGAGGCGGACGAGAGTTCGTTCACTCCGATCAAAGACCTCAACATCCCTTATCACCTGTTCAGTATGATCGACATATGCGACACCGCCAAGGAAATCACGCTGGAAGAACGAGTGATCGTTTACTACAAATACGACAATCATCCCGTGAACTGTGTCAAGATTTTCCGCAGTGCTTATAGGGCCAAACCCTTTGGATTCAGGTTTGTATATTTTAGAAAATAGAGCCGTCGATGTATCCGTGATCGATCTTGTAATTTCAGGCTCTTGCAGTTCAATCTTTTTAATTCTACTGGGAAGCCTGGCCGTGCTGATAGTATAACGTTGTACGACGGTGATATTTATAACGTCACTGCCAAAAGTCTAGGTGACCTGGAAGCTAACAGCCCTGACGAGAAGAAGCTGTTCAAGACCCAGGGACCCAGCCTTAGTATAAGACTGTTCGCTAATGGTGCAAGCAACGCGCATGGGTTCATCGCGGAAGTAGTTACACTTCCAATATCTGCCATTGGATTTAGTAAGTGATTGTCGCTTACAAGGGAGGATCACCGGGAATTCAAAAAATTCTGAAACTTTGTGAATATGTAGGGGATTTCCTCCTGATTACAACGCAATTTTTGTTTGCTGCTCAAATTCACTCGAGGGGGGTGAAATTAACCCCTGGAAATTCGGCTATTTTCCGATTTTGTGTTATAACTCGCGAACTGTAAGAGATAGGAACAAAGTTTCAAGACTATAGTTACTTCGTATAATTAGATGTATAATTTGGTAAAAAAATTATTTTACAGTTCACGAGTTATAACACAAAATCGGAAAATAACCGGATTTTCAGGGGCCATTTACACCCCCTTAGAGTGAATTTGGGCAGCGAACAAATATTGCGTTGTAATCAGGAGAAAATTCCCTACGTATTCACAAGGTTTCAGAATTTTTTGAATTTCGAAATTTCGCTTTGTTTGAAAAGCGATTGTTGGCATAGTTGTTTCTAAATGTCTCTGTTCTATTCTTCAGATCGCGACGTGCAACACAATATTTCGTACTCTGTGATATCTAACTGCCGCGAAGGAGCGATTAAGTATGCCAGCGCTGGCGAAGTAAATGCGATAATGACTATAGAGCGTAATCAGTTCACCAACAACTGTGAGAAACTTTATGGTAATTTTACCACTTGCAAATCAGCCCTGTGGCTCGATGTTCAAAACACTCAATCTTTATTTTTTAGAGTAAGTACTCTCGCGTCTACAGACAGGATATTTCTTAATAAGACCCTATTTTACCACGCTGTTCTTAATATTTCAGAACAATCTAGTTCAGCATAACCAGGGAGGACTTTCTATTCGAGCAGATTCCAGAGGCTCGGCGACTTCCTTGAAGGGATGGATCCATAACAACGTTTTCGCCGAGAACTTTAACAAACCTGCACTGTATGTAATTCTATTCAGAACGACTAACCGCCAAGAGAGCGCGTAAATGAAATTATCCAACTATTCCGTCAGGTACGTAGAGGGTCGTCAAAGCAGCCCGTACCAAGAGGTCACTATATTCAGGAACTACTTCACAAAGAACAACGCCCCTTACGACAATAACATCGTTCTGAAACAAGTGGTCAGTAACATGACTCTGAATTACCTGCACGCAAACCTCGG
The DNA here is from genome assembly GCA_944738655.2 of Andrena hattorfiana. NCBI lineage: Eukaryota > Metazoa > Arthropoda > Insecta > Hymenoptera > Andrenidae > Andrena > Andrena hattorfiana. The sequence goes on from OX122894.2 coordinate 4,223,507, forward strand.
CGCGCATCTTTTAGAGATCTCAGGGTTCGAGAGAGTCCGTCTGCCGATTTATCAAAGCACGTCTCACAATGGGTTCTACAAGTATGTATTTTACGATCGACAGTGTAACATTATGTATATCGACTATGACACGAAACGAATGTTGTTGCAGGAATTATGCAGTGGATCGTGACGGGCGCAGTACAATCGTTGCTGGGACCCCTGGCCAACAGTACGTTGACAATGTCTTCTTCAATCCAGACAATGATTACGAGATGCTAACAACAAACAGATCGCAGTACGTATCGTTCTGTACATCCGCTAACACGGCATAATACGTAGAGCGAGGATAAGACAGGAAATGTTAATTGTACAGCCAATTAGAGATGTGGAGATCTCACGTGGATGCGAGGCACAATTGGTGGGGATACAACGAGACTCTAGCCGTAGCAGGGAGAGTCAGAGATAGAGGGGACTCCCCTGAATTGCTGCAAGTCGATTATCAACCCTTCCACATGAGCAACAAGTCCGTCCTGAATGGAAAGTGTCCACCCGCGTGGGATCTCGTTGGCGACACGTGTTACACATACATCGGCGCTCCGATGGACTTCTACAGTGCTCGAGATTTCTGTAGAGTGAGTAATAGACGCGGCTAATTATAATAATCTGATCTGTAGAATTTTGTTCGACGATAAATTTGCTTGCTTCTGTGCCCTTCAGTCGGTGAACGCATCGATGCCATTCATTATGGGAGATTACTTGGAACTCTATCAATTTCTGCGGAAGCAGCAGGAACGTTACGAATACTCGGACCGCGCGTGGATACAGCAGTTGGATCGCGTGGATCAATGCACAACTTTCACGTATCAGACGATAGAGATCGACTACTGTGGCCAGCTCAGCCCTTTTATATGCGAGATTGGTACATTTTCTCATTTTTGTGGGTGTTATAGAATTGCTTAATCAAAGGAATTACTGAACTAGTAATTTTACTGCTGTAGATCCTAGAGTGAACATAGATCCACTGTCGTGGAGGAAAGACATCGTCGCTGTAGCTGTGCTAGGAGCAGCGGGGATCGCGTTAGCGCTATTAACAGCAGCGATTGCACTTTGGGTGTCTAAATCGAAGAAGAGAAACATCGAAAGACTGGAGAGACGAAATTCCATCAGACAATCCTTGCACTCTTTACGATCCGTCGGCTCTACCTCTGGATTCACGGAGCTCGCTTATCGACGCAAGCCTATCACGGTAATGACGCTACAATCTCAACATAATTCTACTGCCTGTTTCACCTGTTTAAGGGGACTAGGCAGTCGAAAAATCCATTTTTATTGCATTTTCCGAAAGTACTATCTTTTCTGAATAAAATGCCGCTTGGTTTATAGTAAAACTCGCAAAATTGTAGATTTGGCAGCTAAAAACATCGAGCGGCAACCTATCGCGTCGCCTTTGCCCAGAAACTTTAAACGCTTTTTTCTCGAATATTTTTTCTCTTCATTTTTTCCTGATTACGAACGAATGGAGGTTCTGATCGACTTGGAAAAAATTGCAGAATCTGTAAAACCTGTGCCATTTCGGTCCAAACCTCTGATATGGTCCGTAAAAATTCGAGATTTTCACAAAAAAAAATTAAGAAGTCACCGGATTTTAGTAGCGCACAAACAATGATGGAAATCGATTTTTCGACTGCCTAGTTCCCTTAATATAGTTTTATGTAAGATAACATCGTGGAACCGTTGTTTCCAGACGAAACATTCTACAGACACGCTGAACTCCAAGTCCCTAGACTACAAGAGGATGCTGAACGGTGGGAGTATAGACTCGATGGACAAGTCTCAGCTGAACTCGTCCATGGAAGACAATCAGAGCTACGACGTGTACGAAGCTCACAATCCAAGGTACTCCCCGAGCACCAGCGACTTTAAGAGCACCGCTCAGAAGTTCGCAACAGCCCAGAGCGGGGACAATCCAGTGTTCGACCTGACCTACCGCAACGAAGGCTTCAGGAACCACTCCACCTTCACCTCGAGAAGCACCGACTGGCCCGTAGAAATTACCACAGAAACCACCGCCGACGAGACTCCTGCCGTCAATGCCACGCATGAGAGTTCGTATCTAAACAACACCTCCACTCTTCCGCTGCACGCCAGCCTCGCCTTAACAGACTCAATCAGCGAATTGAAACGCGACATCGAGGCGTCAGCGTCGTACAGTCCCGTGGACTACAACGTGGGGCGCAGCTACGACAACGCCACGCTGACGCCGAGCCAGGCCTCTGAACCCGTGCCGGAGTACGCCCCGGATTTCAACCCCCCTATACCACCGCATCCCTATCGCTACGACGAGGGTAGACCCAGAAGCGAAGCGCTTTTAGAGACGAATCTCGACAACGGGGAGGAGAAGCCTCTGCGCTCCAAGAGCGAGGCGTTGCTGGAGACTAATCTAGACGTGTTTCTGGTGAACGAACCCACGGAGTTAACGCAACTGTCCGCTGGAGCGCGGAGCAAGAGTCAGCCTTTGGAGACGGCAATGTGAACTGCCACCGGGAGGTTAGAACTTCTGGGAAGTTCTTGCGGAGATAGAGGAGCTGCCAAAGGCGCGTGCACCTAGGATCGTGCAGCTTGGCGAACTGTATACAGGGTGTTAAGGGAGGAGTTCTAAACGACTATCGACTCACCGAAGTTAACGGATAGGACAGAGGAGACTAAGAACGAAAGCGATGGAACGCTGACAATCGTTTAGAAAGATGCTAGACGGCCGATATTCTCTCTGACATGATTTACTTAGTATCGCCTTGAACACCAGATCTCAATATTCACTTGCAATGTAACCTTTTCGATGGAAGGGACCAAGGGGTGTCTTACGTAGGACGTACTTGAGCACAATCGCGAGTTGTACCTAATTATGTAGCATAGTATGTTCGCTAATGTATTACGTAGAGTAGGAAGACTTATATCTCGTTAGGGATCGTGTACAGACCGTGTTATACAACGATTGCGAGCGATGGCTCGCGGCTTTAGGGTAGTTCGAAGAGTCAGTTACGTGCCGAGGAATGGGCACAGAATAATCGGCATAATTTGTCCTCTTGGAGGGTTGTTCAGTCGTCGCGAAGAGATTATTAAGTTGTCACAAATGTATGGGTATTACACTGCCAAACTGTTGAGGAGTATACATTCTATATCCGCACTGCGAGACATACTCGAGTGCGGACGTTGTGATAACTCGTCGGAGTAGAAATTACGTTTTAGCGAGATCGCTGGTACTCGTGGTTCCGATTAGGGATGGGGTTCTCGAGGCGAAATTCCGAAATTTCGAAAGCCAAGTGTCGAGTTTCGAAGCCTCGCAAACTTTCGGATCAGAGTTTCGAGAATTTACAAATTAGCTTCGAGCTCGTCCCTAGTTCTGACGAGTCACAGACGAATCGTTCATTAAGGAACGCTGTGTTGATCAATTAAATCGATATTACGAATTACTTGACGGACACGGAATTCTTTCACGTGGGTGATCTCACCAAGCGCCTTTATAAGAACTTTATACACACTTTATCCGTCCGTACTCTATAAGTTCACTATCATAAGCGACAGTGCGTTTCCAGGCACGCGATATACATACTTGTGTATTTATGGAAATGTAGATATACAAGCACCAAACGGTGTCTCTCGGATGAACCAGTCTTGCGACGTTTCGTTCATATTTTTTATACCATTAGTAAAGAAGATTTATGAAGAGTTACGAATGATTTATCGAAGAATGGTAGCTCGGCGAACAAGAGTGTTCTGTGTGAATTTATTCTTCCAAAGAAGAAGGATCGTGCGACCCGCGAAGACTTGATTGCGCCTCAACATCTCAATTACGAATACCTTTATACATATTTATATATTTCTACGTGTGAACTTTGTCAAATTCGACGCAGTTTCGGGGCATAATATATATTTTTCAAGTACACGTAATTTAATTTGTACATCGCGCAACTAATAAACAGATCGCATGAATTGAGAAGTTGGTATGATCAGCTGATTCGACGTGGACGATTTTGGGATAAGAAAACGGAATTATATACTTTGATGTGTATATAATTAAATAGACACTTTGAAGCGTGTGTACAATATATTACACGATATAATGAAGTGGGTCGGCGAATAAATTATGGAAGACTATTTTAAAACAATATCGAATATATTAATATTAATATCGTTAATAACATTATTAAATATCGGGATCAGATTACTACTCGTCGTAGCCGTTCTCTTGGATCGCGGGAACGATCGATCGACAACGAACGCTCGCCTGCATTCGCAAACAGACGAGAAACAAATGTTTTCTTTTTTTTTCGATTTTTTTTTATTTTCTTTTCATAAAGCTCTCTGTGCTCGCGACGTGGCTCGTGCACATTTGAAACTCTGTCCCATTCAAGTATACTACATCTTATAAAAGTAGACTTGCGAATTTATATACAACAATTCATATTCTATTAATCTAATAAGATGCGAGAGTCACGTCGAGATCGGATTTCTAAGGACTTCCGTCAACCATGAAGTAGCTTAATTTCATTGGCAAGAGTCATCTAAGTAACCTCCTCCAGACTTACTCCAAGTGATAGAATAGAAGAAAAATTACAATTTGCGCATCGATTTCATTTCTACCAGAAGTTCCCTGATTCGGTAAAAGTCACTTAACCTTCATCTTACAAAAGAAGCTATAGAATATACTGTAGAAATCAGACGAAAAGAAACGAACCGGAGCGAGACTACCCGAACAACCCTTGCCACAAAGGCAGTAGAAACATTATTCCTGGAAATATCAATCGAGAGCAATACGTTCTTCAGTTTAAATTGGGATTAATATTCCACACAGTACGAATAAGCGACGTATTGTCTCCTTGATATCCCTCGGCACGGAAAGCTCGTCGTTTTGATCCTTATTGCACACGTTACAGCAGAAAGGCCACGAAGGAAAGTTATTGCACCAATTGTGCGCGAGACAGTGCACGCGACAAGGAGCAGGACCAATTACATTCCTCCCGCTCGTTAACGTTGGGCACTGTCGCGCGCGGACGTTTCAACGTACTAAATAGAAGAAAAGAAACTTAAAGAACGTGCTCGTCTACTTACAATGGGACGTCACCGATTCGGAGGCGCGCGTGCTTTCGAACCACCCCGTCATCTTAATTGCACTTGATCGACAAGAATCGCTGAACAAAAAACACAAGAAACCGCGTGCGTTTAGTAGCGGTGTCCTTTCGGCGCGTACGTTTGATGAAGCAACTTCAGGTACCTGTTTGAATCGAGAGTTCGATGGTTGGCCGTTACGCGACGGGATCTCGCCTCGATAGTAATCGATCAGCCAGCGTGCGAGCCCGTTTCTCTCGCTTCGCAATCTTCGCGTTTATCTCTCTTAAATGTTACGCGCTCGATCGGAAGTGTAGAAGAGTGCTCGATTATCGAAACGCACGGATTACAACTACATTCCAAGCTCATTTCGGTACCTAGCTGTAATAATATTCGTAAGTAACATACGTCTATAGTTCCGTATGATCCGTGTATATGTATAATATATTACCGGTAGTAGTCCTTAGTTTCTATTAAGGGAACGAACTTGTTCATTACATCTAAAATTGCACCTTTGTACACGAACGCCGTTAGCAGGAACAGGAACACCGAGGGGAGGGACACGTTTCTCGAAAATCCGAGGAAATGTCCCTCGACTCGATTTTTGTCTGGAGAAATATCTACCTTTCACTTTTCTGTCCCTCCCACACCATCGACAGACACTCGCGTCTCATTGGCGTCGCATAGGCAAATTCTAAATCGAATTTCGGCTTCGAATATCACTATTGAATTTTAGCGACAAAAGGTGAGCGTTCTGTTTGGATGGCTGATTGAATATTTGGGAGGGAAGGCGAGACTAACTATCGTGAATGAAAAACCCGCGGAAAAGGAACCGTTGTAAATTACGTAGTTACACGATTGAGCGACCGGTTAATCTCTAGTGTTTGCACTCTCGATTGAAAGGTTTAAGCTTGCAGGAATCTTCGTTAGAAAGTGAATCAGCGAAGGATTCGCCATTTTTGGAAAAGATATTAGGTGCGAAGGTTCCTTAACCGCGCGTGTAACTAGACTCGATATTCGACTTACTGGCTACCATGAACGCGCGGAAATCTTGATCGTTGATCGATCAATAGTGCGAGCCAACGTTAGAAACTAACGGAAGACGTTCGTATTGCTCACTGTTTACGCGATTCAAGGAAACCGGCGATACGGAAGTTAACGTCAGTCGACAAGCTACGGTCGAACAGCTTAAAAGATATATATATATATATATTTATATAATATATAAAAAAAAAGAAGATGAAACGAGTCAACGATAATAAACGTATCGTTCGAACAACGTCCGGCGATCAGGGTATATATTAAATTTCATATTAAAACTTCACAATTAAATTAAGTAAAACTCTTACGCTAGAAGCGCGTCCGCGCGTTAATTCGTTTGAGAAACGACGACTGTTCCGCGCGGCCATGTTGACGAAGAAGGAGCAACGCGTCTCAAGGGTGCTGGATCGCGGGGCCACGGTAAACGCTTGCAAAATATAAGTTTGTACAGATTCGAAGTTCCCAGTGCGAACCGTGCAGCCGCGATCGTTTCCTCCAAACGGGCCAATTCGAAACGATTTAGGGTTACTCTTAAAACCTATGCATCATCAGCAGCCAGGGCGCGACCGGACCACTGGAATTATCGGTCGATCCTTCGCTCGCCCGATGACGTAACGCTCGGAGACTTTGAATGCCCTCGCGAGACACACGGGTATCGAGAAACGTAGAGAAGGAGGGGAGTACAGTAGAGGCCCGAGAATCACGACGATTAAAGGGGGAGGAATAGAGAAACGTGCCGTGCGCGTTCTGCTCCGCGATGAGCCGGAGCGAACGACGAGAAAGAAACGACGCCACTGCGCTATGCTACGACGACTTGCATCTGTCTCTAGACTAGAAAGAAACGCGCCAACCGATGGCGCGTCAGATTTACAAGGAGCAAGGGAGCTTTTCTTCGAAGATGGGAGGAGAACGAATCGTGCATCTGCCGCTCGGGACCTCGCGGGTGGTTCCTGCGCTCTTATGCGAGCTCGTCGACGAGGGCTCGACCCGTAACGGCGCGCAGATACGGGCGACGATCTTCTATGCAAGAAGCTGGAAAGACGTAACGTTAGGTTTCTGTCGTGCGAGGCTAAACTATCACGCTCGACTCTGTCGCGGTTCGACTCGAGGCAGGCATACAGAGGGGGCGGGGTGTGCTCGGCGGGGACGATGATCACACCATGAACACCTCGACGAACGGATTGCACTCGGCCTGGGGGGGCGCAGCGACGGACAGACGCTTCTCCAGTTCGATCCGAGGGAGGAAAGCGTCGATGCGCGGCGGCTCCGCGGACTGGCTGTTAGCCGTGCCACCTGCGGCGAGTTGAAGGCACTCTGCTGGAGTTAGCTGTGGAACAATACATTTCTAATTAGAGATTTCTAAAGAAACAGAAACTGGAGGATAGTCAGTGAATTATGAATTAAAGAGGAACCTTACCAACGCTGCTTGCTGAGGAATGGCTGCTATGCCGCCGACGTTCGCTGGATTATAGTAGTTAGTCGGGCTGACTGGCGGGGATGGATAAGGCCAGTAAAATATTGGTGGCGGATAGGGCGCCGCGAACTGCGGCGGCCCGCGGGGTAGCATCGCAGCCGCTGGTGGGAATATGGCGACCGGTGGTGGTGGCAACATGGTGCCCCCTAAATAGAGTGAAAGAGAAAAGGGAAACAATCAATGCTCGATTCGAGCTCACCCTGTTGATCGTGCGTTTTAGATGAAGCGACTGATTCGGAGCAACGATCTGCGAGTTCCTCGTGTCGCAAGGAACTCTGAGGGTCTACATGGAAGGGACGAACCCTCGGCGTTACTTCGAACCGATTATGCTAGCAACCCTGACAAGTAACGAGCCCGGAATGTTAAGGGACGCGCGCGAAATCTTTATCGCGACAACTTGCTCGTGGATTAATGACATTCCCCGATATATATAAAAAAAAAAGAGATCTGATAACACCCATAGATTCTATGTATGTACAAACGTAAAGAAGAGTGCCCCAACTATGATAACCACACCACGATTCGTGGCCGATGACATCGTGCAGAAGTGTAAATCCGAATGCACCCCGCTTCTGACCCTTGCAATCAGATTCTTTTGTATTCTTCTTTTTTTTATGTGGACCCGCAACCTGCACGATTTCACGATTAACTCGACGATCCTCTACGGTCCGCGGGAAATTTTCCTTGTTAGTTAGCCCCTTTTCGTTCCCTCAAAGTTATCGCTTTTCTCAGCAGCGATTAGAGATTTTCTTTAGACGCTTTCGTCGAGGAGGCTTCGCGCGGACCGTAGACAGCACGTCGTCCAAAGGAATAATGATTTGGACTTGGCCTACCTGGAAGCACAGAAGTTAGTATTTGTAGATCCCGCTACCAAACAGCAATCGACACTGCACCATTGTAACACGATATATACGTATGTTTTATATATATGTAGCACCAACTTGCGATTTCGCCCCCTCTGCCAAATCACCAAATTCACTCAGACTCTCCCCCCTCTCTCTCTCACCCCCTTCTTGCTTCTCTCTCTCTATATGTGTATCTCTCCCATTTTTCTCCAACATATTAAAAGCCCTTCTGCGCGTGATCCCCATCGATGAAACAAAACGAGCAAAATATAGAGAATGCAGATTCTTATCTGGAAATTGATTTACTTAAGTTCGATGTGGACCCACGTCGCATCCGGGCGTTTGCGAACTTGGAGGATTAAAAGGCATGGCGGGGAGAGTTCGCGAGGGAGCTCCTCCCTCCCGAACAGAAGGCAGGAAGAACGGGTCACGTCGAATTAAATGAGAAGGTATGCACGTCCAAGCCGGGTAACAGTGTCCCGTGAATTAAGACCAGAACAGATTACGATCACAAAGACCCCCGCCTCGCACGTTAGATCACAGCACCCAGCGGTCGCGGCAACGACGGTTAGATCTAATCGCCAGGCTCGCCCGGGGACGCCGTGTTAATGTCCACACAGGGGTTGTTACGCCCTTCGAGAGAGCCGTGACCGTTCTTTGGGACGGGGTGGACGGATCGACCCCGGGATCGGGGCAGGCTGGGTACACAAAAAGAAGGCGAGAGACAGCGGGGAGAGACAGCTGTAGAGCCACAAACAGAGAGAGAGTAGACGAGAGAACCTAATATATTTTAGCAAGAGGAAATAGAGAGAAAGAGAGAGAGAGAGAGGCAAGAATTACGGACACAGAAAAATCTCCAACTTGATCTGTAGACACCAAAGATACCTGCGAGCCCAGTGAAAAAAATATGTATAGAACGTAACAAGGTAGGGTGGTCGTAATTTTCGCGGGAAGAGGGAAGATCCCGCGAGATACTTTCTACGGCGGCAACGTCCGAGTCCAACGGAGTCCGGCTCCGGTAGCAACGTCACCAGCGACACTTTCAACGGCCCCTCCCGAGGCTCAGTCTCGTCCACGAAAATCACCACCACCAGGCGAGGTAATATAATCAGGGGCAAGAGTCCACCAACCCGGCAAGCAAAAAGATATGTATGTCCACAAGGCACATTTATTAAACATGATCGTTCACCATCGATATAATCGTCGATATACAGAAAAAAAAGTGTGTATACAAGGGGTAAAAAAAAAAAGATCAAATATATACTCCTGTGTGTGCGTGTGCGTGTCCTGTGTGCGTATGAGTGTCCTACATCCCAAAAGTGGATAAAACGCAAATCGGAGGAGAGGATCGGTCCCGTCGTAGCGAGTGGGAAAAAAGGAGAGAGAGAAAAACGGAGCAGCGACGCACCCAGGGTTGGAGCCAAGGGTCCAACTGGCACCCCTCAAAAAAAAAGAGGCTTTCTAAGAAGAAAAGAACCCTGGATTTGAGAGAGAGTAAAAGAGCAAAAACTCTTTAAATAAATTCTTATAATCACCTAAGAAATCTCATTGATTCGTATCAAGAATATTTTACTATCCCTTCAACTCGGCTCCTCCCGATATTAAGTCCCGAGTGCGCCACTGAAACGGAGAATATAGGCGAAGGGAGGATCGCAGAAGATTGAACTCCGTCCCGTTTTCGTTGCACCTCTAGAGACGTGCACGCGCGATGGATCATTAAACTTTCGCCGGGACAATCACGATCGGGCCGTGGACTATCGCGACTGGATGCGGGCGTTTCCTGGAGACCCTTGCCCTTCTCGCAACCCTTCCACCGTTCGTTTCTCAGCCGTGACCGGCCGATCGTCGGAGATCCAATGTGCTCCGCGACTACACCGCACGTGGAACGTTCTAGGATCGATGTGGGAGCGCGACGGTTCCTCGAGATCCTTGGGAAGGTTTCTGAGCGGGGCAGGAGTCCGGTGTCTACTTCGCGGTCACCCACGGGACACGCTGTCGTTCTTGTTGCGCCAGTGAGTAACAGCGGTTTAGTTAGAGGCGTACTGGCAATGATCCTAGTACTATTATAATGCGTTAAGTTGTAATTGGCGAGTGGACGACACTGTCAGTCACCAGGTTAGCGATTCACAAATTAACCAAGACAACACAATCAACGTATGGAAGAAGGGGGAGGAGGATGCCACGGTGTATGCGAGTCAGGGGGGTGGCTAGTTTGGAGTTATTAGTATAGGGGGCGACATAGTCTGTTATAATGTGTGTATATACTTCTACTATTCCGGCTTTCCTGCTCCCTCCCACATACATTCGCTCCCTATCATTCTCTCCCCCTTTCTCTCCCTCAGTAGCCCGTGAGATACGTGTATAAAATACGGCTCGTGTGAGTGCCCAGCGAAAGCCAATGGCGGGTAGTACACAGTCGGACGACATCATGCGTCAATACGTTTAAGCGAACGAATCGAAAGACGGAAGCTCTTCGGGTACGCGATGGTTTGCCGCTGTTGGGACAGTGTGTGTGTGTGTATGTGTGTGTCTGCGTTACGCGTCATTAGACTGGAGTAACCGGGTCGAGCCGCAACACTCTGATCCATCAGTTGCTCGGTCTACTGGCGCATAACGTTGTCCATTCAATGCACGCGTACCTCGTCCATCGAGAAGGCGCATCTTAAGCCGCGCTCCCACTTGCGAAAACCTGCGTCCCACTGGTTCCCAGTCGGTTCTCTCCCTTTTACAACTCGAAACGGCATTTGGGTCTTACAAGAGCGATCCTTTTATCGAAGCGCAGGAAGCTCGCTGCGAAGCGTTTGCGCAAGTAGGAGCGCGGCTTTACCCGTACAGGCCACAGTCATCGATATTCGCGATCGTAATAGTATATCGAGTAGGGAAATCGCGCCCGAGTCGAGCGCGTCGGGAAGTCCTGCGAGCTCTAAAGAGGCGAAGTGCCCAGCTTCGATCGGAACTCCAGTTCGAGAATTACGTGCCTCGCGACGAAGAAGCTGCGCGACGAAACGTCCCGACGCCCTCGACTGATACATTTGTTTTACGCCTCGAAACACACCAAGATGCGCCCCCAGGGAGGGCGGCCCAAAACGGAGAGCCGGTTAGACTCTCTCGATACAGAATCATGCTCTTTAAGACGCGTCGAACGCTCCGAGAATAACCGTGGCGGCTCCGTCTCGCGCCCCCTCGCGAAATCTAGTTTCTAGGATGTCTATTAATGCTAGGTGAAGCCGAATCAGGAAGCATAATCCCGACGTGAATGTACGTATCGGCAGGCAAATACCCGATCATCGAGTCACATCTGTCCGATTAGGGCGCAAAGTGCGCGGCGCGCTCCTCCACGGCGCTTGGCTTCCAGCGATCCTTGTGCGTCCGCAGGATTTTGAACGCCAACGCGAGAAGTAGTGTCGAGGATCGCGCGGCGCACTCCGCGCGGCAATTTTGTACCGACAAAACAGGACTAGGTATACCAAGGTACTACTACTCGATACTATGTAATACGCTACCGCATCCTGTCAAACAGAGATAGGCTTGTGCGAGATTATAGGGATTACACGTAGGGTTACGGGGAGGGGAGGAGGTTGTTACAAGGCGTAGAGAGTATCGTCGGTTCTTGGGAGGGAGAAGGAATGCTCGAGGATCACGGAGGGGAAAGAGAAACGACGGACATACGCGTAATGAAGGTGGCCGCGCGGATAGAGGAGGGAGAAAAACTGTCCGACGCGTTGCGTAATCATCTGGTCGTGAACGATAGGTAACGAAGAAAGATTATTACAGGTACTTGTATGCACGTCCCTCCACAAGCCGCGACATGCAAACCAGTCATCTCTGTGCCCGTGGACTTTATACGAGCAGTAACGATATCCTCGGCGCGTTTCCGCGGCTCTGATTCCGCCTCGTTATCCCGCTGCGTGGTAGACGGAAACGAGGGAGGCGGGGAGGAGGGAAAAACGTGGCAAGAAGAAACAGAATCGTAATCACCGACGGCGTTACCTTCGCGGTAACGAGGGATCGAGCGTATCGAGAGAACCACGAGGAGTGGGCCCCGCAAGGCTCGAGGGAAGCCCGCGATTACGTGGAGGACCCTGGAAGCTCTTTCTAGGCAATGGCAGTATGATCGTCCAACGGGGGTACCGAAACACACTCTGCACGCCACTTCTCCAGCAGCTAGGCCCATTAATCACGTTATCGCGAGACACTTGGATACCGGAAGAGCGCCGGAGGGGTGAGCGCCAAGTCGAGAATTGCGAGGCACGAAGTTTGGACAACGATTCGGCATAGGAGGAGCTGGAATCGGTTTCAATGATAATATTCCAAGCGTGAATGGACCCTTTCCCTCTGAGCTTAGGATTCGAAAGTAGCTGCCTGCAGTGTGAAGAGAAAGGATCTCGTCGAACCAGCACTCAAGCTTGCGTCTTTCGTTTTCTCTGTCAAGCTAGAACGTCGATGAATTTATTCGCCAATAATTCTGGGATTTGAACGCGCTGCTCCGCCACAAGCTCCTCCGCGCCTCGCGTTTTCTTAAACCCTCGAAACGTCAACACACCTAGTTCAATTAACGAGCATGGCTGGCACCACTGGAGAATAATCACTCAGGAACTCTAACGGCGCTTTAGGAAGCCACTGTCTCGGTGTTCCTATCTCGAGCTCGGGCATTCCGCCGGGAATGTAGTGGAGGGCTAGAAATTGATTGATGTCCTGCCGTGGTACTTGTTCGTTTCGTAGCGCGAAACGGGCTCCTTTTAATCGTCTCCTTTCTGAACGCGCGTATGTAGATGCCGCGCGGAGAAGGAGCTACTCGCTCCGAAGATCGGAGGATTAAAAGAAAAGAAGAAGAACCGATAACATTGGATGGAATGTCCATTACTTATCGCTATATAATAAAAATATTTCTAGCAAAATATATAAATCATTCTTATATATATATATATATATTTATATATAGATTTGTATGTCTGTACTCCGATATCTTGTATATGTATATATAAAAACATATGTATATATTTACATGTGCAATGTAAACCGCGGAGCCGCGGGGAAGAAGAACCTAAAACGATGAGTCCTTGACTCGCGTTCACGCTAAGGCACTTTGCTGTTGCGTGCGTCGTACGTAACGATACGTACTTCGACGAGCTCCCGTAACGAAAAGCTGTGTACGGTACACGCGCAACGATTCCCTAAAACAAAGCAGCGCGATCCACGAAGACCTCGCTTGTGCTCTACAATAACGAAAAAAAAAAAAAAAAGGAAAGTAACGTATCTAAGACACTCTAAGTACTGCTGCTCGATAATAAGTAACAAAATGGAAAACGTCTCTGAAAACAGATTGTATAAGATACACCCTAGTCGATGGAAAGATGGAAAGGGGCTGGAGGATAGAAGACCTCTGAATGACAGCCGCCCTGCGCACGGTCGCGTAAACGGGGAGCCTTGCGCAGAGTTATCGCGCGGAATGTCGTCGAGTAACTGCCTATGCGAATAGAAATATCGCGCCCCGCGTGCGGGTTGACGAAGATCGCAGCCTCGCACACGGTGACGAACGCAACCGTGGAGTGAGTTGCAGCGTGTCTGGCGCGCGAAATGAACGTGCGAAGGAAGGAACGATTACTGCGCCGCAACGGGCACTCCGTGGTCGGTCAGTTAAGAGATTGGAGCAGATCGCCGCCGTGCCAGAAGCCGCCCGACGACGGAGGACCTTCCTCGTCGATCTAGGATCATCGCAATCGACATCGCTCCGCGCCTATCAAATCTGAGGATAAAATTGAGCAGGATAAGGCAAGCCAGGAGCAGCGGCCGGGCCCTGCGCGAACGCAGCTGGCGTGTGCCAGGCGGCCCGTTTCGCGACGCCGCTGGGCGTGTCGGGCGGGAATGCGGATTCCCAAGTCCGTTTCAGCCCCATTATAGCGGCGTGATTGAGGGGGGCTGCCTGGACGAGGGGCGTGAGCAGGCTGTGAGGCGTGGGCCCCCGTAGAATCGGGATTCTGGATGGGACGTTGAAGAGCAAGAGAGGAGTCGGGCCCTGAGGCTGGCCGTGGAGCGCGGCAGCGGCGGCCGCGGCCGCCGCTGCGGCTTGGGGACCCATCGCGTACGCGGGGATCTGGTGCTGCGGATTCGGTCCGGGGAGGGCGAGTGTTTTGGTGGTGACCGACGAGGTCGGGGAGCCGGGTGTGCCGGAGGTGGGCGGTGGATTGGAGGCTAGGGCCATCAGCCAAAAGTCCTGATGTCGGATCGCCTGCACTTGAGCCTGAGCCTGTGCCTGTGCTTGAGCCTGCGCTTGGGCCTGCGCCTGCGCTTGGGCCTGGGCCTGTACTAGCGCGTGAATGTCCCAGAGGGGCGGCTGCGCCGCCTGTACCGGGACCGGCGTAGGCGGAGGCGCGTGTGTCAAAGTGGCGGGTGATTGTGTGGTCAACGTACCCGGTGATAGCAGAGCCTTGGTGGACGGCGGCGTTACCGCGCCCGTTAACACCAGATTCATGTCGTCCCCGCTGCACTGGAACACTTCGATATACCGTTGCTTCTTCCCGTAGATCATGTACCGGTGGTGCCGCTGCGAGGCGCACGCGTACGCCGAGCTCTCGCTATCCATCTGGATGAACGCCTCGCCGGATGGCTGACCCTGAACAGATTCAAGATGATCGTTCGTTAGCTACGAACGCGCGAGAGAGACTCTCCCAGCGTCGTTACACCGCCCAGCACTCACCTGCGCGTTGTACACCATGTGCACACCTTGGTAGACGATGTTCTTCGAGTGCTCGCCCATGAACTCGAGGATGTGCTCGACGAGCGCCTCGTAAGGGAGGCCGCGCAATCGGACGCAATCTTTACGCGTGCCGGACGTGATAATGTGCTGCGGAAGTATCGGAGGAAGTTGCGGAATGGGCGGCGTCGGCAGTACCACCTGCTTCGGGTCAATCGCCCTGTTCAGGACCTGTACGCCGCGAACGATCGATACGCGCGTGAGTTCACTTCTATCTTTACTTCACCCCCTCGTCTCGTTATGCGCCCGCATCGCTCGCGCCAGTACATACCTGTTGCACCTCGGCGATCGTGCTTCGGAAAAGCTCGATATACCGGCTGCCGATGCAATCCCTGTGCTTGCTCAACGCCTTCACGGCGTCCTCCTCCTTCGCAAACAGAACGAAAGCGTCGCCGGTTGCTCTGCCATCTGGCTTCTTCACGAACAACACCCCGTCCTCCCCGTCTAATACGTGGCAGGGTTTCTGCCCCGACAAAAAGAAGTCCAGCTGAAAAATAGAAAATAACGCACGCATGTAATGCAAGCAGATATTCAAAGTAAAACGCAGAAGAAGAATACATCTTCCCGCTAGCACTTACCACTTGCTTAGCGACACAGTCGTACGGCAAGCCTCTCATTCTAACTATCACTTGAGCTCCCCGCGACAAAAAAGCATGCGCCTCTCCGCTCGTTCCTCCAGCGACACCGACAAAATCTTCTCCGGAGGCCTTGTACACCTCTATGTACCGCCCTCCCATATGGTGTTTGTGTCTCTTCAAAGCCATGTCTCTGTGCTCTTTATTAACAAATCGTACCAATGCCTCTCCGTTACGTCTTCCCATAGGACTTAAACACAGAGCTACGCCACCCCTGTGAAACAAGTAGAATTAAATTCTATAGCATCACTCGCGCTTCTCTGTCGAACAGCGAACGAGCAAAAAATGACGATCTCCGAGAATCATCGGCTATATTGCGCGACACAGGAGATTCATGACCCCAGATAATACTTATCGTTGCATAAGGCAGATACAAACAGGCAGGATGTTTTAAAAAGTTGTTTACCGCCCCGTGTAAACACAAACTACTTCACCGAACTCGCATTTCCATCCGATCGGGCTCGACAACGTTAGGGAACATAAATCTAGTTACGCAACACACGTGGAATTTTTACCTTTTCTACACGGGTCCAAGTGGCTTGTACATAAATACCGCAGGAATTATTACACCTTATCGCACAGAACTCTTACGCTTAAAGCTTACGTCTGCTCGCTCCACTTACTTGGCAACATTTAGGCCACGAAAAAATTTTGCTATGTCTTGATCGGACGACTGCCAAGGAAGACCTCGCGCTCTCACTACACAGCCGTTGTCGACCTCTTCATCTTTTGAGCTGCACAGAACCGTTACAGGATTGACGAACCAAATTTCAACAGCGACGTCTTAAGAATCTAAGCGACGAATACAACTCACCATATACCAGGTTCTAAAACAATGTTAACTACCTCAGGAGTTTGAAAGACGTGACCTGCAACAAGAAGCACACTAACTGTAGTCACAAGTGCAACCTTGCTTCTTAAATTAATGACAATCGGATCTCGATTTCCCACAGTCCATCTATTGAAATTTAAATGAGACGTCACTGCGTTTAGTAATTCGTAAATCATTCGATTCCTCCGCGAAAACACTTATCTTCGTTCCACTGTCATGGACAGTCGCTCGCGCGTTTCCCTCGTAATCTTACACCGTCGGTTTGTCTCGAATTTCTCACACTCCAGCGAAAATACTGGCGATTCGATTTGCCTACTCGGTGCAACGTGCGAGTTCACCTTCCGAGGAATTCCCCTACCACGCAAACCCGCGCTTCCCATCTGCTTCGTCTCTGTATAAATATTGTAATTTATTTGGGAGAAACGAGAAATCAGAGGACCGAATAAAAATGGCCACGTGCTGCTGAAGAAGCGACAACACTTGTTGCTTATCGAACGGGCGCGCCGAAACGTGCCAGGGATATTGAAATTCAAAATTACTGCTGGTTGAGCACCACTGTGATAAGGAGTTATATTATGGCCATCGCTGCTTATAACATTACACGGCTTCACCCGCGCTCGTATACCACGCAAAAGTGACCAATACACGGACGTGACAGTACACTATTCTCTCTTTCTCCCTTTTCTTCTCTTATTATGTCGTTTTGCCCCCGTTGCATTCGCTTCTGCTAGCCTTTCGTCGTTTACCACAACGCGGGCCGAGAGAATTTCGCGATAATTCTAACGAGGAGCGAATCTGGGAATAAAGTAGCCTAGTTCTGATTCATAAAACGCAGGGGAGGAATCGTAATGCCATTAAAAGAGGAAGGACTTGCAATTAGTCCGTTCAAGTCGGTATTTAAGTTAGCTTCTTTGCCAATTCATCGATGCATTTAACAACGACTGCAATATGCAGTATTACTGACTCATAATTCCATTCGGTATGCACATCTAATAGAATTTTAAATTCGCCGTCGAATCGATTGTCACGCTGCTGAATGTCGAATTCTAAAACGCTGCGCGCGACGAGTGAAAAATAACGAAGCTTCTTTGAAGTGAAACTTTTTTCCGCGAGATTCTGCCTTGAAAGTGGCCTTCGCTGTTCTAGATGAAAAATGAAAGAGATTCATAGTCCAGCCACGTGCCAGCCGAAACGACGTTAAGAAGGAAACCGGATTAATTTGGAAGTCCGTATCTATTTAGACATGCCTCGGTCGCTGTGTAATCGGGGGAACTCGAAACAATCACGATCGGGGTCCGAATTGCTGATTACGATCCCGCGGTAGTCAGCTCGAAGCTCGACGTTCGTTAAATTGCGTTACAGCCCGAGGAAGATAGGAATAATATCGTGCATGGACCTTAATCTTTGAGAAATAATATAAAAGCCAACGCTTTTTTTTCCCCAAGCAGACCAGAGCCACTCATTAATTACGAAAAACTGTCGCCGTCGAGGTCGCGGGAGTAGATTAGATATGAATTATTCGTTTCTTTTTGCACGCAAGTCGAGTGAAGTCCGGGAGGAAAATTGGTGAACACTCGACCACTTACCATCCTTGATCATTCTTTGTATCACGGTGAGCATATCCTGTATTTCCTTCACGTGATAATCGTTCTCTGTGTCCGACGGCAGACCGAAATCTGATTTTCGACGGTCAAGGATCAATAATTCTTTTACATAACCGCGCGCGGTGTACCGAGATTATCAGCCGGAATATTATCAGATCTATTATCGCTTCGAGAGTGATAAATTATACCGTTTCGATCCCCGATCTTCGACCTCTGTTTTAAGACACCGATCCGAGCGGAACGGAAGTAGGGTACGCTCGTGTCGATCGAGAAGTTCATGTATATCAAGCATCAATCGTGGCAGCGAAAATACAATAACGCGTGTAGCGGCAGGAGCGACAGTTCGAAGCCGTGGCCAAGAAGAAAGGATGAGCGGCTGAAACGTCGAGGAATCGAACGAACTTGTTAGGCGCATAATTATCCATATATCTCGTTTAGTCGTCAGGCTGTTATATACCAGTATCTCCACCAGGTTGACCTTTAAACCGTGTTCAGCGCGTGATAAGACAGCGTTGCCCACTCGGTGGGACTTTCTTAAGTCTGTCGATCGATATTATTGTCGCGCACTTCGATTTCGCCTTCCCTACGCTTTAACCCAAGCTGATAACAGTGGAAGGTAAGGGATCGTTTAAAACGTAGCGAGGAAATTAAAGATATATCTAGCGCACATTATTCGTGGCTTGTTTACAGAGATGGGAGTCTTTACGAACGAGGATGAAACTCGAAGCAGATGAAGAATTATAGAGACCCAACAGCGGCGCGTCCTTTTTCTATTAAAACGTTTCGAGGACTGATCGACTGAACTAAGGAGTAAGCGAGTCGAGAAGTTGGTTGATCCGAGAGCGGCACTGGGATCGATCGATTCCCCTTGTGTATACCGTATCTCGGCAGCCACAGGTGTTTTTGTTATATTAGCGACACGTACAACACACACGGCGCTGAAAATATAGACTGAAACGATTATAATTGCCCTAGCTCGTGCTTAATATCCCGGCTGAATTAGATGTACGACAGGTAGCCATCTCCATCGCAAAGCAGCGTTTCCCCTTTTGGATTAATTCGCACCTACGACCGCGCGCGATTTCATGCAAATGTAAAACAGACGATGGAAGAAGGCTGGGTCTATACGCGCGGACGAAACAGGTTCCCTTTTTTCATTTTCATTCCCAAGGAAACGAAAATGCAATCTGCTACGCGCGAACAAACACGCGAATGTACCTAAGCGCGTATGCATGTGTGCGAAAAAGTAAGCGCTCCTGACACTCGGACAAAAAGCAGGGGAATTCTTTGCACGTTCGTGAGTATAATTATATGTTCGTAAATGCTTCTTTCAGATACAAAAAGCGATATTGAATGAAAACGAGATGAAATACGGCGCACAGTATGTTTTGATGCATCTTGGGAATAAGAAGCACGTTACCTCGGGGCTCGATATCGTAAAGTGTTCGATAAAATAACTGAAAAGGCTACCTCGGTTGCAGATAGAATGCCCGCCGAACAACTAGTGGAACACACTCACGGATTAGTAAGTCTCGCGTTTGAAATCCGGGCCGAAAACAGTAGCTTTGCGTGAGTACCGTGTTTTGTTGTGCTCGAAGAGACGTGTACGCTGGCCCGCGAGAGCGCAATTACACGATATACGCACACCCTCCACTCGCCTGCAGACTGACTTTGGCAGCGACGGCCAGTTCGTCGTCGGGTTCGACGAATATGTTGGATTCGACTTCTGTCGCGCCGCCTAACGGCCGTACGCCTTGGAATTCTCCTCGTTTCGAGCATAGTCGTCGCCTTGGGGCGATCGCGCCGTATCGAAAACCGAAGCCTCGACTTTGGTCGATCAGCGTGGGCTCCGCTGGCGACGAAACGGCCACCAGAAATCATCGGAATATTCGTCTGCCCCGAATAACAGCCTGTATACATGAACTTCGACGCGCGGTGCGCGTCTTTCTTCGCTACACATTCACGGTCCTAAATTTACTGGAAGTTTTTGCGCCTCGACTCGGGAGAGGGAGTAACTTGACACTCGGACGGCCCTGCATCTGTTCCAAGCACGATACACCACGGCGATTCGTTTTGGAAAAGACAAAGGGGACGGATACCGGTCTTTAGAAATTTCGGCTGCAAGTGTGTGCGAGGTTTATAGACGTTCCACGAGTAATCCGCGATCGACGGTGTCCGTAACACGACCCGCGGTGTCGGTCGATGATTTCGGCGATCGAAATTGGTTAACAGTATTTGTATAAAAGGATACATTCCAGCATCTCCTGTATGCCGAACGTGGAGAGCTCCCCATGGGTGGAATAACAGGCGACGAACTCCTTGCGGAGGTCGTGAAAGAGGTTGTACTGTTCTGGCAGCTCGACGTCTTTGTTGCAGGCCTCCGGGTGCAGGCATTGTCTCATCGGCGCCTGGCCGTCTACGACGAAACGTGGCGCGGAACCGGACGTCACGCACGACATGGATGACCACCATGCCTCGAACTTCCGTTAAAAAGGACATTTGTTTAAACAATCGCTCCCCCTTGGATCGAAACGGCGCGTATCATCGCGACCCTTTATCGCGAAACCGGTGGCGCTGGCACATAGGCGGTTCAGATTGAAGGAGAATTATATGATTACTTTTCCTGCAGAAAAGAGCGGGAATCGCGAGAAATTCAAAGCCCCGGAGTTCGGCGTCAAATATTTGCTCGGCGATAGAACGGATTACGTGAATTTGGCGGTATTTATTCAGCGGAGGTAGAAAGTATTGTGGCCCCTTATCGTCCGTTATCGTGTGCACGGAACAAAAGGCGATTAGATAGTTTCGTGTGCCCGGGGGCTTCTTAATATATTGCGATTACCTCCTGGATAGCCTGCTCCAGAGAGATCCCTTGCTCGCGGACAGTTTTCTCCGTTAGCACCGGAGCATGCGCCAACGCTGCTTCGCTGATCACTCCGCTACTTCCGGCGACCGCCGGATTGTCGCTACCGGTCCCGGGCGTGCAGCTTTCGTCCATTACCATCGGTCGTACGATGAACTGTTGCCTTCCCAGCACCTGCAATTACCGGGGCCCCCGAAAAGTGAGTCTCGTAATGAAATTCGGCGTTTTATCGATCTACAAGGATGAGGTGGAACAGTTGAATTTAGAGCAGCTCGCGATTTAATTATACATTCGCTTGAATATTCGATGCATGATTCAGCGATGTTTGTCGCCCCCTTTCTTATCAGTTAATTATCTGCCTCGGAGAATTGGTATTAATTGCCGGACGATAACGCCGGTCTACTCGTGTCGCTGCAGCGCGCCTCGCGTGGCCGCTGGGCTGGTTGCCTGCACTTAGGGGCGCAGAGAATTAGTAGCGAAAGGCGTAGAGCAGCGTTCGCCGAAGGACATTTCGTAAAACTACAATTTCTCTGACGTAACCGCGAGAAATTACACGGTGCTGGTCCACTGGCATCAAACTTTCATGTTTCTTTTTCGCCTTTCCTTACGTAAGTGTAGATCCGAACACCGAATCACCTTGATGCCAGGACTTTTAATGGCTGTTTAAGTATTGTGTACGCTAAGGCTCGCTAGGTGATCGCGCGCGAAATGTTATGTCTTTGGTTACTTTCTCAACAGATTAATTTTAACGCTCGTTATACCATCAGCTACCAAGCTTTCGCATTCTAAAAGGATGATCGGTACTTTGAAAAGAAACAGTGGAAATCGTCGTTACTATTAGCACGGCTAATCGCCCAGCTACATGATCAATCTGCGTCATCCATTCAGGGGACAACGTACAATATTCTCTTTTTCAAACCGCTAGTTTCCGCCAGTGGCTTACTTACATAAAACCCTCCGGCGACGGAAAGTATAAGATTATCTGGACGAGCTTAAAAAGGCCACGCCGCGCGTCCTTGCAATTGCACCGCGTATCATTAATTATGACTGGAAGGAATTTCGAGTGATTACTTATGACACGCGAAAGAGAACGAAGCGGGCAAGGAACAGCGAAGCTGCCCTATCCACAAGCATTACCAAAGTTTATGCCACAATTGGCACACATTGGATTCCTTCGATTCTCTACCGCGAGTGCATAACGAAGAATGACCCAGATTCAATCGGTTGCTATTCATTTCGCAAACTCTTCTACAATATTCTATCGATATTAGTCTAGACCCCAGAAGAGGGGTACTACCTAGACCATAGTCACAAAATATTGTAAGAAATCTTCGCGCAACGAGTGCCGTTCGTGCGAAATTACCCGATCACTTGCTTGTGCTGGTGCATCGAGAATCGAATCAGCCGATTGTGCAGGAACGAATGTCGCGAGACAGCGCACAACCGAAGCCAGCGTAGCCGTGCAAGAAACTTATTTAATAGGCAGGTTCTCCGACGCGGGGTTAACGGATCAAGGTAGTTCGGTAGTCGAGCGTGCCACCGGTGCCGCGGGCTTGGAATTATCTTCGTCGACGTGTCGATAACGCCTCGTGGCGTAACTCGCGATCTAAGCGCACCAATATTACCCATTACGTAAATGTTAATTACTACTCGATAATCGCTCCCTAACGCTACCAGGAACGGCGCACCGTTGCCATCAAAGTGCTCCGCGAGTCTGCTGGATTTCCTACGGGAACCAGAGTCTCCCTGCACATCCTTTTACATCCAGTTACTGCTCGAGTTACCGGCGGACTGCTTTCGAACGGAGCTTAGAGAATAATGCCCGATTCCGTGGGCGGGAATGCGCGTTGCTATTATCCCGGTGTATACCCAACGGTTTACCGGGGTTCTTCCTGGGGAACGATTTACAACGGGGGAAAAATAATACCGACCCTTCGGCTCAGGTAAACGCTTCGGGATACCTGCGCGTACAGAAAGCTCGTCCACCTGAGCTTTACTGTTTGAAGATTCTAACGAGGGTCGGCAGTTTGTTCTGGGAAGTAATACAGTGAGGAGCAGGTATGATCGAGCAGTGTCGAAAATTCCCCGTTTACGGGGGTTCACATTGCGCAAGTGGTAATTAGTCTTGGGTATCAACGGCACCCATTGGAAGACACAAAAAATTCTTCATAGGTACGTTTCGTATTTAACTTCCTGTTCCATAATCTAGGTATTAGTTATTCTGTAGAATGGCTTTATATCTTCAGGGTCTTAATCTCTCCATTTCTTTGGAACTCAGTCCCCGTAACTGTACCTATTTACGATTTCATACGCCCTGCACATCTAGCAGAGGCACAAACACTGATTGGCGATCGCGGTCAGGCCTGATAGCGACGAGATCCAACATCTCCGGGCAACGGTTACCCGACCATCGATAACGTCCTAAGATTAGAGCCGTCCTTACGAAAAAAAAGTAGATGACAAATCGCGTATTATCAGTTTCCATCGATTGTGCGGGTCTTCAGCTGCGAATTGCAACTGAAGGATCGAGAGACCCGCCGTGGAAGCAACGAGGACTGGCGTACAGACGCCGAGGTGAAAAGGGAGCTTCCATCGAAGGCTTCTCGACGGGAGTAAAGCCGGGAATCCACTGGGAAGCTAAGCTATGCTATGTTTTAGCTTAGCCTTTGGTGGAAACGATTCCATAAGAATGTATTGAAGCTATTTTTTTTTTAATAGCATCGCATAGCTTAGCTTCCAAATAGATTCCCGGCTTAACGTCTGCGATTTCGCTGGGGAACGGTTCCCCGCGACCACTCGGTAGCCCGGACGAGCAAAGTCACAGCGGCGGAATAAAACGACAGTCCGGGCCCAACGTGCATCCACGTGTCGCGGCCACGGGTGGCTGTCGTGCGCGACACAGCGACGTCGGGTAGAACGTAAAACGCGAGCTCATAAATTGCAAATCCGTCGGAGCCAGGCCGCGAATACAGAGGCAGCCGATGACCAGGAGAATGATAGCCGCCGGGGAAGGTGGGGTGGGCGAGGAGGGGTTAAAGGTCGCGAGCCGTGTCGCGCACAGGAACTGGCTTGCCCTCTCCGCGGACGGCGAAGAACGAAGTCCAGCAAACATGGCCGATTCCGCCGCCTTTCCAGGCTACGCGGAAACAGGCCTTCTCCGAAGGAAATGATTACAGGAGGCCTTCAATAGCGATAAATTGCTTCGTTCGAAGTTTTAAAAGAGGATCGTTTAGAACGAGCCATCAGATACGATACTGTACCTATAGGTAAGTATTGTAACAATGACCCCAATGAATTTCTAAGTTATAAGTACTACAGAACATGAGTAGGTACGTCTTTAGGTTGAAAAGCGCATAAGAGCAGTTTTGAAAACCTAAGAGTTGGCTATTATTCGAGTAAATAATTATTCGTTATTCTCGAGTAACTTCATTTTATTCACAAATCTTATTCGAAATTATTCGAATAATGCCCCACTCTGGTACCTACTTATTCCTTTAAGGTGGGAAGCCTACCTAGAACGGTCAAAACAACATGATTCTTCGGGAATTTTTTCTAGAAAAACCGATAAACTTTTATTATTAAACATTAGCCTATTAGAAAGAGTACATCTTACGGATATTTCAGTAATTTTTGTGGTAAAAAGTATTGAAGGGTTTGTGAGTTATAAGCGATGCCCGAGACGTCCTTTTTTAGGCGCTTTGCGGTGACAAATGTAACTCGGTGCAAGATCATACAAAATTGAAAATTTGAATATTTTTTAGATAATATATGAAATTATGTAGAAGCTATCGGGTCTGATTTTGGAAAAATTATTTTGAGACAAAATGACGGCTGTGCAAAGTTGAAGCATCGATATTTGGCAAAAAATCGCTTCTTTTTCGAGTGTACCAAAAAATCTAGGCAAAAAAAAGGAAAAACTGCCAATAGCGCTTAGATTTCTAACTCTAAAATAAGCCTGCAAAGCGTTAAGTAAATCGGTTCATTAATTTCTGAGTTATCTGTGTCACCGACTTTGAAAACCTGATTTTGAGGACAACGCAATTTTTGTTTGCTACCCAAATTCACTCTTAGAGGTAAAATTGTAAGTTACCAAATGATAGTCCTAATTAAAAGAATTAGGTAACATTTGTCTTGAAATTTTTTTTATCTCTCACAGATTGCGAGTTACAAAATAAAATCTAAGAATAGCCCAATTTTCAGGGATTAATTTTATTATTATTATTATTATTATTATTATTATTATTAAACGTCTTTATTACTTGAGTAAAAGGCGAGATGCAGCCAATACGCTGTTCCTATACCTGACCTTGATAACAAACAAATAAAGAAACAAACATAATACGAAAACAACAACAAAAAATTTCACCCCCTTAGAGTGAATTTGGGCAGCAAATAAAAATTGCGTCGTAATCAGCAGGAAATCCTCTACATAACCACAAAGTTTCAGATTTTTTTTAACTATAACTATTACTATTTCTATTTGTTTCCTTTCCTAATAAGCGTCGCCCGCGCGCGCTGTATATTAAAGAAGTTTTTGTAATTGAGAATATCGTCGCGATTCCGCCGTGGATGTAATGGCGGCGACGCAGCGACCGATTCCGACTGCCACGGCCTTTTCAAACCTTTTTCCCACAGAATACATTAAGTCCTAGCGGTATTCGTGAGACTGCCGCGCGAGGACGAGACGCTGTAAAGAGGGAGGAGGGAGAAGGACGGAGGAAGGAGAAAAGGTACAGAATGGACGCGACCGGAATGGGGCGGCCGGACGCGAATAATAGACTGCACGCGTAATGTCTAAGCCCGAGGAAACTGTAGAACATGGAAAAAGGAGTCGGGCATAATTGGACGGTCGCCATAAATCACGCGCAGAACTTGTTTCGCGAAGCAGAGTGAACGCCGGGGCGCAGTATCGGGCGTTTTAACAAATCCAGCTGATTCTTTCCCAACTTCTTACCGACCCCGAAACGAGAATAAATACGAAAGGTCACGCCATCGACTCGGCGCGGCTCATTAAATTTTGACTCGGCCGATGGACTTGAGACTCAGGAAACGAGTCACAATGGCCGGTGCGAGCTTTCCCCATACGAAACTAACGATCTGTGCTCGTCCGCTTTCCACGAGACTTCCTCTCGTCCCGCCACGTAAATTACGCGCGATGGTGCTTTGAAATCCATCCACCGTTTCGCTGGGATTTACGAAGGAGCCTGAATTAACGACAGGACAACGCGCAGGTTTGTTTCAGACCGAGGGTAACTTTGCAAGTATATAAAGCGAGACAGAGATTGACGAGCGTTTGCGCCAGGCGGTGCCCGTTTTTAAGTCCCCTAACGTAATTTTCGAGCCGTTGAAATTACAGGGATTACGTGGCCGCGCTGCTTTTATTTGCCCAAGTAAAACCACACGCTCTCCGTTTCGCGTCCCGCGAAACTACCGGCGAGCGCAATCTTGCTTTCCAAGCTGACGAGTCAACGTCCTCCCTTCTCACGCGGCTAGCAGCCGTTTCGTGGATCTTTGGGAATTCTATTCCAAGCGCTACCGCGCGAGCAATTCCACCGGGGAGAAATTTGAATTCGATACCGAATTCCAGTCGAGAAATCGAACGGAATGAAGGGAGGTAGCATTGAAGAATGACGACAAATTTGCGACACTATTGTGCTACGAGTCTGCTGGTTTCGTGCATGTTAATATGCAGTGTTTACTTGAGCATTAATTTAGTGTTTGGGCATCGTAAAATCTTTAAGAGACTTCATATTCAACAGGTACTGCGCTTCGGCTGCAGTCACGAGTCCAAGAGCAAAGTTCGCGGCAGCGTTTAGCTGTACCTCATCATTTTTTTTTTTTATTTAATTTACTCATTGCTGGCTTATAATTTTGTGGTCTTCTAAGAGACACTCGATGCTTACCCAAGAAACTGTTTAATTTATTACTATTGCCAAGCACGGATAAGTAACATCCCACCACGTTGATATTTAAATATTTAAATTGACCATTTTTGCAAGTATTTTAATTACCAAGGCTTCTTTAAAACATCAAACGTTTTGCTTTGGAATTGTGGTAATTTATACTATCTTTGATAACAGTCTCTAGCGGTCAACTTTTATTTACACGGGTTGCAACAAAGTAAGTATACATGTAGTCATGGAGGGATCTGCAAAGTACGAGTCCATCGCTTTGATTCGGCAGCGATGCTAACGCGATTTATCGACGAGCATAGTAGCGAGACGATAGCGACAATACGGTACACAAGTCTGATTTTCTTAGAGGCCCTTGGCGAGGCGAGAGAGAAGCCTCGACAGCGGCCATTGTCCCCGATCAGAGATAGTCAGGTATGTGACTCGAGGGGAAAAAGGAAACGACCGACCAGCTGGAACTCGGGCGCACTCGTGCAAGCCGATTCACAACAAAGAATAAAGAAAACTAGGCGCACCTGTTGCTCGCCGCACTGAGCTGCGCCTGGCGAATGCAGCCCGATTTCACGAAGCAGCAGGCCCTAGCGAAACCTTCCCGAAAAGTTGAAGCGAACGATCTTTTTAATCGAGCTACTCGTCGCCGATCCACTTTAATTCATTTGGCAATTGGAATCTTTCTCTAATTTGAATAGAGAAACAATAAGAATTTTAGTCCTCCTTCCGAAAGATCTGACAGAGGCAGCGTTCTTTCTTTCTTCGATATCATTAAATTCAAATTGTTGAGTCTGGGAAGTAAATAGAAGAAGATTGAGCGCAAGTAGGATCCTCGAGGCTCTCGCGACCTGGGTTCTTGTAGTATAGTACCGTTCGAGGCTTCCGGTTGCAAGCTGCGTTCCTTCTAGAAGTGGTTCCCGACGTTGGTCGTTGCAGGTAACTGCACTTAGGGTTTGGTGGTACAATGATATTCAGAGACCCTTGATAAAAATAACTACAGTGACGGGAAGCGTTATCAAAGCGACACGAGTCGTACACGGAAGTCTCGAGCAGTGTTACCTCCGTAATTATTGGTCTACCGTCTAATAGCACAGGCGTTCTTTACCGACGTAATAAGAGTGGAGTATAGTAATTGTAATTAAAAATCCAAGTTGAAAGTGACTTAGTTTATTCAGGAACGTAAGGATCTTGATTAGAAAACTCCAATGAAAAGAGTGAAAGGAAAGGAAACAAGCGTCGCTCTCTTATTGACCGAAAGCGTGACGTTTGCAAGTTACACGACGATATTGGTTAAATAGAAACGTTCGTTGCAGTCAACGCGATGACACAGGATAGAAATAATTAATAATAAATCTAGAAACGTGATCCAGAAGGAAGCATACAACCCCATAATCATAATGTGTGATGAATTAAAAGAGAAATGGAGTCCATGGCGCCAGATAATCTCGATGTCAAAGCTGGAGGTAATGGACAACCTTTCGAGGGCGCGACGCTCCGCCCCCACCGGATAATTCAAGAAACAATGGCAGCCGGAGACATG
The DNA here is from genome assembly GCA_944738655.2 of Andrena hattorfiana. Lineage (NCBI taxonomy): Eukaryota > Metazoa > Arthropoda > Insecta > Hymenoptera > Andrenidae > Andrena > Andrena hattorfiana. Next base: position 4,252,083 of record OX122894.2, read on the forward strand.
CAAAGGTATTGTCGCGCGACTCGCACGGAGATTGACAGTGCGCCGAAATCTTTCGCAACAGCTGAATGGAGTACCGATCCTCTCCACCCGTGCAGCCATCTTACTCCGACAAACGTAAACTTAACAACGGATTTTCAGTGAAAACCGTTGCCCCGATCCAAGGAAAGCAAAGACGCGAGACCGGCCCCGCAACGACGACCGAAAGAAACCAAGAAATCCATCGCGTCACTAGTATCTTCCAAGCCACGGCTCGGCATATGCGAATGGTTTCTCTACGTTACTTTCGACGCTATTCTCTGAGGAAGATCGGCAACGTAGAAACCGGGTATCGCGAGCCAATGGATCATTCGATCGTTTAACGCGATTCCACTGTTCCCCTGTTTTTCACTTTGTTACTCGCCGATAGTTACCTTGTTCTGCAGCACGTCGATGAGCACGTAGACCAGCAGAGTGATCTCCTCCTCGTCGGAGCCGAGAGCGTTACCCTGAAGACCGGCGGTCGCCACGTAAAGGGCGACCAGGTGGCTCGGTCCTCTCGCGCCCGTGGTCTGCATCTTGGATTTCTCTCGTTCCCCCCTCGTTCCCCCCTCGTTCCCGCTCGATCACTGACTATTCCACTTCTCGGTCGAAACACTGTCGAGGTGTAAATTACCCCTCGCACTTCACGAACGGCCGGAGCAGAAGCACGTTAACCGTCTGCCGATACCTCGCCGCGGGGTAGCAGCCCTCGTTACCCCTCGCACTTACGCCAAAACGTTCACAGACTCCTGGTAGTATCCCTGGCGCGGCATGTTCGCCTATTTACCGCAGATTTTGCGCTGACGCGCGCGCGCGCTCTCCCTCGCCTCCTCTGTGTGCGTGCGTTTGAGGTTATGAGTGGATCGACGGGCAGGCGGTCGGATCGTGTAGCCGATCGATGCACACGCGTGATACGTGTCCGCGCGCCACGTTTGCGCAGCTATCGCGCGATAACTTTCGCGAAACGGCCCAGCGCCGGGCGGGACGAATTCCGTTTTCCTGCGCGGATGTCTGTCTGACGACGGACCGTCGCGAGTGGCGAAGCTTTTCGTGCAACACTAGTCAACAGCCGGCCGGACCCGTTTCGCGCACTCGTCGTCGTTGCCTCACCTGGCGACTGCGCATCGAACCCGGCTGCGCTCGTTGGCTAGATGAGACCGGGACCCTCTTGCTCGCTCGCACCGCTGGCGCGCTCGCTCGCCTCTCCGGGGCCCCGCGGCTCGGCTCGCGCGACCCGCTTGGTGGGAAAGAGATAGCCGGGGCTGGCCGAGCGCGTGCTACAAGGACGGAGCGAGCCACGGCGGAGAAAAGAGAAGAGGAAACGCGGAAACTCGGCGATAACGGCACGGAGCGTTTAAATTCGAGAAACTTCTTGGTGGCGACGGGAAATCGATCGGCGGCCGTCTCTCCGGTTCCTGTCGTTCGTTTCGGTGAAAACGCGAAACCAACGGCCCCCGGGCTGGCGATGGCGAAGGGAAAGGCAGCTCGGAGCGGCGGCGCACTGGCCAGGTGCGCAGACATTCCACTCGCCTTGCGGTACGCTCACCCCGCTACACCCGACCGATTATTTTCCACCTGGGGAGCGCCACGTTTACCTCCTCATGGCGGACTATCGCGATTCGATGCAGGCATGTGTGTATCGAACGAAACGATAGTTCCCCACTCCGGTATGAATGAATTTCGTACACCGGGACACGACTAGGTGAGCATACAGGGTGTACCGTTTTCCTAAACCTTCCACCGCACCGTGCTTTCACGATACTACGCCTGTCGTAAAGGACCACTGCACAGACATCGGCCAACGATCTCGCTTCTATTGTGGGACTATCGAATGCGGATAGATCTCAACGCTAGAGCGTGGTGCCACGTATGTAAACAGTGTTTGACGGTGCCGGGATATGGTAATGAAATGCAAACATTGTAATGACGATAGGAACTGTGATGGATTAGGAATCTTCGGTGTTAGACTTGAATATGAATTGGAGGAAGTCACGGTACAACTCCAATCGGTGAAGCTTCACTTTGCTGAGTACTTAAGCTAAATGGATTTTTAATTCAACAATCAACGCTGGTAAAAACCGTTTTTATTGATGTGGATCATGAAATACATTGACGAAGTTTGGCGAAACGTTTCGAGACACCCTGTATAGGTGGCTGATGTTAGGAGGGATAGGTGTAAGTTTGCGCTCGGAGGAAAATGGCGGCTACCTTGCGCTCTCCCTCTGAGCATGAGCCTCTAACAACTTGTAAGAGATCACAGGTACGTACCGTCGCCTGTGCCCCCGTTTCGATGCTCCCTCCATAACGTGATCACGGCCTTGATAGCGTGCGTGCGCGAGCCTGTCTTGCTCCACTCTTAACCTTTTTCGCAACCTGTCGTGTTTTTCAAAACATCGCGAGATCATAGCTTCTCGCGTACTTCCATCCTACGTTTACCAACCGCTGCAATCGAAATCGACCTTCCTGATCGATCGACCAGTACATATCAGACCCCAATTCAATCGAACTTGCTCGTCGCAAGCCCGTCAACAATGACGACCGCTGGTTATTCCGAACCCGCCTCGTCTTTTATCGAAATAATCTTACGTAAACAGGTTTCCCCCGTGCAACCCTGCGCGCCTTTCAACCGCGCGCGTTTAACGACCAAGAGAACGCCCGTGTCTCCTCTTTCTGTCCATCTTTATCCTGCCTCCGCGAAAGAGTTCGGAAAACCCAGACGGGGGGGAAAATTCGACACTTGCTCGCCACGGGCGCGTGTGTATATAAATACGGGGCACATAGTCGATGCCACGTTAAATCGTCTTGGAAGAGCGAAGGAAAGCCGGACGAGCAACAGGTTGGCACGATCACGATGTAAGGGGGGGGGGGGGGAGAGGAGGAAGGAGGGGGGCAGGTAGAAGAATAAAGAAGAGCTGTGTGTAAACGAAGAGGCAGAGAACGGGCTATAGAAGTGGGAAAGCGGCGATCGTGGTCATTTGGAGTTCGGTCGGAGTATCCGTGAAGCGAGATGCTCGGCCGCTACGTAAGAGCGTGTTGCGACGAGGGAGGCCCGATTGGTTGCCCACCTGTTGCCCGACGGCCGCGATTGGCTGGCCCCGACGGTGCGTAACGACTCTCCAGAAGAGGACAAGTGCATCGTCGGCGGTTCCACGATGGACCAGGACCGCGAACGGGACGCTATAAGGACACCGATTTCGTGTATACCTGGCCGCGCACACATGCGAGTGCCCTCCGTGTGTATGCACGCGGCGCGTTACATGTCCTTCCTCGTCATCGGGTCAGCTGCGTGGCGATTACGAAATACATGTTTACCGTTTTTATAGGTTCGTCAATCCGCGTCGTTACAATTCTACGACGCCTGTAAACCGACAGCCGATTAACCTTCGCGTGGAATGTCTTTACGCGGAAGATCTTGGGAGCCGTGCGTTGTACGCCGCGTGTACAGAGTAATCGAGACATCGGAGATGCAAAGTGTATCTACTCTGTTTTTAATAATTAGCTCGAGGTTCTAGCTGTCAGCTTTGAAATATGATTATCTTCGTTTCTCGTAGCCTTAAACGGCAGTAGATTCTAAGAAGATTCTAGAAATTGTTTTAAGGCACAGTTAGCGTTGAATTCTAAAGGAGCCGTGAATACGCCGGCGAGTATGGTGTGATCGCACGGTCAGGGCGAAATCCTCGAACAGGTGCGCGAGAGCCGCGCGCGACCAAAGTCTGGAGAGCAAAGTCTGCGTCGATGGCAAGGGAAGCCGGTTTACGGATATCGGACTCTGAACCTTTCATAGTTGATCCTGAACAAGCGCGCGCAATACGCTGCAAGGTAGACACGAGTCCTGTGAGGCTCTTTTGAATACCATTCCAATGTAAATTTCAGAAATGCCACAAAAAGTAGGGGACCGTAATTATTTGGGGGTAGTTAGGCCCATTTTTATGGCACCTAGGGTCCTCGTATTTCGAGGCAAGTGTCTCCCGAGGCTTGTAAATGATTTCGATGTAACAAACAGCGGATCGGGCTGACGGTGCAAGGTCGCCGGTTAATATCGGCCACGGAACACGCATCGCTGTCCCGAGTTCCATCCGTGTTTTGGTTGCCGACGAGTCAACATACAATGGGTTGAGATCCTTGGGACTTTCACGGGCCCCGGCGTTCCTCCAGTTACCGCGACCGGCGCTTCCGGGTGCCGTGCCCTTCTGGAGAATATATCAGACCTTTCGCCAGCCACATCGCGGGTCTGAGTACTATCTACTCATGCCGTGGCGTTATTAGCACTGCGAGGATCAGTAGAAACCGGGAGCGTATCTTCTGTCGCGTCTGGCATTTATCCGACGAACCGAGCGGAGCCGGAAGAGCACGGAAGAACGACGCGAAAGGGAGAAGTTCCTCGGTGTAGAAACACCTGTCGAACACCTCAGAGTCTCGGAGGATCCGAGCTGCATATCAGCTAAGTCATCGCGACGTAACAATTTTGAATAATATATCCAGGATCGGATCAAGACATTTAGAGGCCCTAAACACTTAGAAAATTTTGAGGCCCCTTATAGGTAGATACAGAGTGATTATTTCAACGCAATGCAGATACGATTTTTTAGGTATTTCCGATAATTTGACTAAAAAGTGTTTCTAAGAAAAGCTAGATTTTAAAACTCAGAAAATTTCTACAGTGCCCCCTTTCTCCCGATGCCCTAAGCGCGTGCTTATTTTGCTTACTGTTTAATCCAGCACTGGATATATCCCTAGAATTCATTTGAAACGTATAAACTGTACGAGAAATTAATGCATGGTAAGAAACGATGTAGGTGCATATTTATCCATGCATTACCGTCGACTTGCTGTATGACTTAACCCACTGACAATGGTCATACAATTACTCTACTCCCATTAGTCTATTATAAGCTTGAAGCTGCATTTGTTTTTTAATCAGACGGTCCATTCGATCCACGTGTTTATTAGGGGGGGGTTGCCTATATCGTACCACTTAAGACATTTTACGTTATATTTCATATTTGGTATTAATTTGAACGCAAATGACTATTGGATATTGTAGCTTGATCTTTTAGGCACCTACTATTATATGCTTAGCCTTTTGTTCAGAGCAAATTAATTTGTTATTAATCTTTTTGTCACATACTGTAAGAGGTACGATTTAGGCAACCGGTCTCCTAAATCGTAGCCCTCGGTTTCCAAAATCGTACCAGGGACGTAACTAGGGGGCAGCAGCGGGTGTTTCTGCCCCAGGCGCCGATTTTCGGGCGGCGCCAAATGAGAAATCTTTATAGAAAAAACACATAGTTTTGGAAAAGCTACATCAATGGCTTTATACAAATTTATATATTACGTTATTCTATTAGGAATAATGGAGAAACACATTTTATGGAAAAGTAATTAAAATTTATTTATCTGTTATCAAACAACAAACAAATTAGGGTACCTGCAATATGTTTGGAGCCAGTTAATAAACACTTTTATAATGTCTTTTATATATAAAGTATGGACTTAACCTCCTAAGGTGGGCAATAGGAGGTGGTAAAATGTTGAGGGGGGGGGGGGGGCAAACAGAATCCTTGCTCCGGGGCGCTTAAAACCTAGTTTCGTCCCTGAATCGTACCTCCACGAAAAAATAGTATCACTAACAAATAAAGAAGATAATATTCAACGTAAAGTAATGATTATTATATAGTTACATATACAAATGTATATGGATCACACACAGACCACAATAATCTATGTATATGATATATGTACATAACCTATATAACATACGAGTTCTCAAATTCTACTGGTAAGATTGTAGTGGTACGATTTAGGAAACATGATCAATTTATTTATAAATATCAATTTAAACTTTATAATCAATGTAATATGTACTTAAAATGAATGTAAAATATACTACATTAAACCCGCTTTTAGAAAAATACAAAAATACAGAACAAAATTGCATTGTTTGATTATTATCAGCTAAAATAAACTGATAAAAAGTTACATCGATCATACCTGATTTTTTTAAGTGTTTATAGTACGCACAAAATAGGGCGTAAGCTCGAAAGGTTTTGTTTCTATTTCTTGTTTCGTATTTACTTGATATTTTTATTATCAGATGTCGTTTACATTCATTAATTACTGAGAAATTGATGAGGTACGATTTAGGTGACCAGTACGATATTGGCAACTCTCCCCTATTTAGAATAGAAATCAGTAGTTTCAGTACTGGAAAAGGATCCAGCCACTTGTAGCTTGTTCTAAACATGATCTATTATTCGATTCTCTAGAACCGTCTGCAGATGCTTCGATATAGCGCCTGTATACCCAATGGACGATCCGTTTCGGATGCTCTTTCACGGCGGGAGGAAGGGGAGCGGATTCACCGTTGCGCGGAACTTTCTCTCGGGACGAGAATTATGCTCGTGCCTCTCGCGCACGTAGGCTTCCACGTAACTTTCAAAACCGTCGCGGATCAAGATATTTAACCCTCTGGGTGTTGATAATTCTACGCCGCGTGCGGGACTCCTCTGCTCGCGTCTCTTAACCGCAGTGGCTGAACGCCCGCGGCGCGTTCCTCGCACCGAGCGAACGCGCATGTGGCGTCCGAAGGGTTAAGTCTTTTGGGAGGAAGAGGAGTCTGGTCCCGCTGTATTTACAGGTACCTCCCGATGGACGGGGTTTCACTGATACGAGAGAGAAAAAAAAAGGAGCGCGCGGCAAAGAAGGAAGAGCACCCGTGATAGAGGAAGGGACACGTGAAAGAGGAACGCCGAGAGAGAAGAAGACAGGCTTGGTCGCTGACCCGCTCGGAACGTTGACTCCATGTAGTCAGTCCCCTCTTTATATTTTCTTCCATCCCGCTTACACCATCCTTGCCGTACCTTCGATTACAGCGGCCAGTTACCTTACCTTACTTTACCTTGCGTTACTTTACTACGTCCGCCTTTCTTTAACCGCGATCATCGCGGACCATCATATTCCAGGCTTAGAGCATCGCTGCGAGGTAGGTCCCCTCCCCACCCGATCCACATTTACTTCGTCACGTTTTGCCGAGGCGTAGGACGAATCGAAGAAGGAGACAAAGGATTTGGCGATGTATGTCCGAGGGAGAATTTGGGTCAAAAGTTCTCAATTCCCTTTAGATTACCTTAGGGTTCTTCTATTAATAAGCGACTTTATTCTTTAATCAACTGCACGTGCCCTTAGCGCATCACCATTAAACATTCCTGCTATGTAACAATGTAGCACTGTTATTGATGGTTATGATTTGCTGCGGATGCAGACAGTGCGAAGAAACTGCCGTTAGGAACGCTATCGTCGCTGTATGCTTGCAGTTTCCGAGATTCGAAGTCCAGTTGTTAACGGTACATGCGAGCTGGTTCCTATAGATAGATAATTTTTGACTGCTGAAAATCCGACGAAGATCGCATCCGACCGCGTAATTATCGAAGGCTTTTCGCACCGGCGATGGCCTCGCGAAAACTTGCTCTGTCGCCTTCTCTCTCTCTCTCTCCGGTTTTTTCCCTCCACCACCATCACCATCGTTGGTCACCACCTCCTGATCCAGCCCTCCACTCCACAAACCACCCGAACGAGAACTCGGCTCCTCCCGCCGCGTGACTCAATTATTTCTATCATTACGACCGCCCTCTCGGGCTCCGGTCCAACAGATTACCATATACGCGTGTCGAGGAACCCGCTGCACCGTTTCTCCGTTAACTAAATTACCGAAATGAATTACAGTCCCTCCCAGCGACCCTTTCAGACGCTATATTCGTCCTCATTGCTGCACTGGTTAACTATAAACTTATGAATTAAAAGCTATTTATGTATTTTTAGAGAATCAGAGCGGATGGTGGAAGGAATCATGGGAAGGTTCACCGCTCTAAAAACAATGTAATAAAAAACACATTTCTACGCAGCAAAAGATCTTATTTACGTTTATATATTTCAATGTATTTTCCATAATTCGATTGAGGAAAATGCGCGTGAAATGTTTCATACATAAACTGATAATGCTCTAGGAATTCTCTTATTTTAGGTGCTACTTCATTAAACGCTATTACATGGCTAGGTATTATATTTCCGTTGCTATCGTAATTATGGCTGAGCCATCGCATCGGGTTAGCGAAGAATACATCAGCTTCGTCCACGTAATTCGCAGAGTTATTAAGATTAGGTTCGCAAGTCAATATTCTTATGGGTACATTGTCGTGTAAATGGCTGTATAAAGGTGTGGCGTGACAAGGGGTCAGAAATAATAAGTTAGTCGTATTATCCGAGTTAGCTAGCTCCTTCTGGAGAATATTCATCGCGTCTAACGATCCACGTTGGTGCACCGTACAAAAGTAAAGAGCGGGCAAGAGATTAGCGACTATTAATAACGCTACAAAGATTTTTCTTCCTATTACTGCAAACCTGACGTTCGAACTGAGTCTACAAGAAGTGCATATGTATATTAACATTGGCAAAAGGGGCAGTAGAAACCTAAATTCTTTGTGAGACAGTAGCGAATAGACGCAGAGCGTCCAACCGATGACTACCAACATGATTGCTTGACGATGGAAAGAAGCGGAATGCCTCGTTATTTGCCAAACGCAGGATATAAAAACAGGATAATATAATCCTAAGAGTACCGGTAATCCGCTAAAAACGTACCACAGCAAATGCTGCGTTCCATATGAATCTCCAATCTTACGCAGTACATTTACTCGGAAGAACTCCCAAGGAGAAACGACTAACGTCCCGTAACAGTAAGTGTCCAAAAGTATGCAACTCAAGGAACAAACAATGCCTGCTATACAGTATCGACATATTAACGTTAACTTATTCTGCGAACTCGAACATAAATGATAGAAGCATAAGGGCAACCATATAATAGCGGCGGTGGGTCGCGTCATGCATAAGAATCCTACGATCCACACGAAGTTGATACTTCTTACATCGCCGTCCCGCCATGGAAACATCGACAGCGCTATCATGGTACACGCTGTCTCCATGGTGTTGATCAGCGTGCGTGTGGCGCAATAGTACCAGTACCAATTCACGCACAAGCTGTACAGCGTCCATTTGTTTTTAGACCACTCGTAGAATCTAAACTCTCCGTAGGCACTGATAATCGCCTGGAGTAATCGAGGCAACGTCGTCAAGACTGTTACGTAATCTAAAGACAGCGATGCCGCTAGTCGATAGACGATAGATATCAGGAACGGATAGACGTAGCTGCGAATCTTTGCGATCCACTCCCACGTGAGATACCCGTATCCGAACGCTAAGCGATGAGCCACTTCTAGCGATTGCCAGTACTCGTCCGGTACGTGGGCAGTTTGAACGAGAAAGACAGAGATTAACCTCCACGATATTAGCAAAGATAACGTTTTGTTTCTCTTAGATAAACGCATCTCCTACGTCTAGAGGTATCGGATTAAAACTCTGTTTCCTCTTAAAGTATCAAGAACAGATTCCTCAGCAAACTTGTACGAAATAGAGTGCTTCCAAATAACAGCGAGATCGAGCAAAATTTCAGACCTGCTTTCCCTCTGATACCTTTTTGTTTCTCTAGAAATTACTACTTCATATTCATTTGTCTTTTCTGCCAGGAAAATTCACTTCTTTCGGCCAACAGTTACGGAGATAATAGGAGAGTATCTAACGTTGAATCTAAAGGCGCATTATCATCCTTTAGGTTAGACACGTCCAATTTATCTCTGTAAATAATAATTGAAATTATTTCGTATACATATCGACACGTTAAATAGCATTATAGAATTGCTGTTATTCCCCTTTTTACAAAGGTATTTCGCATGCTCTATTCGAAGAATGAAATATTGAGTAGTTTCGAGTAATCGATGCAGATGGAGCTACATGGAAACCGCACCATTTTGTGGGATCGATTAGTTGAGAGGTATACGTAGCGATATTCCTTTGAACAGGAGAACCGAAGTCGATAGGCATCGTTACGAGAGGTGGTCGATAACCGATCGTGCATCGTTCTTTTCGAAACGAGAAATTGAAGTTCGATATCTGCGAAATAATTCGTCAAACGCCGCTTTGAGATATCGTACTCTTCGCGGGCAAATTCGTTATCCCGTTTTAACCCAGCAGCCGGGTAAGTGGCCCTAAAACGGGCCGTGCATCCTCGTAAACAGCGGTATTTTAAATTATGCAACGAAAATCCACCATTTTGATGAGAAACAAACGCTACGAGGTGGTAGAATTACGAGAAACACCGTACATCCGTAGTGTTTAGTACCCGAGAGATAAGAGCGCGCCGGCACTTATGTATTTCCATTCGCAATCATGGAAAGTAAATCGATAGCATTACCAAACAACGGCAAGACCGCCGCCGCCGATGAGGCCAAAAGCGAGATGCAAATGGTGCTCGCTAAAATGATGGAAGAGAAGCACACATACACCTACAAGAAGCTGGTGGTGCCCATGTCCATGAGAAGTATCTACTGGAAGTTCTTCGGCTTCCCAGCCACCGACGACGGTGACATTCTTACCAAAGTGAAGATCGTCTGCATACTCTGCAAAACTCAGATCGCGTACAATCGCAACACCAGCAACTTGCGAATGCACTTGCAAAACAAGCACGCGCAAGAGCTGTTGGAACTGGAGTCGACTAATCCTCCGCGTAGGCAGATGCTCTCGCAGGAGACGAAAGAGCGGAGGGCGCAGAAGAGAATGCTGAAAGCCGGCTTGTCGCCGGCGCAGCATATTTACACTACCAACGCGGACGGCACCGTTCAAATAGACGGAGACATCCAGTTCGTGACGGACCCGAATATAAGTCTGTCTAACATCGAGGATGACATTACCATAGGTCAGCCTTTACGCGTTATGATCAAGAGCGGCTCCAACATCGCGAACAATAGTCAGAACGTAGCCTTCCTCATGCCGGAGGATAATCCTATTAATCAGTCGAGCATCGACGGGAAGACTGTGTCGGACGCTATAGCCGAATTTATTATAATGGACTTGCAGCTACCGGAGGTGGTGGAAGGCAGAGGGTTTCAGAGGCTAGTCGCGACGTTGAGATCTCCTTGCGAGATCCCTAGTAAAAATAAATTAGAAGAGGAGATAATACCAAAGATTTACGATACCTTTCGGGAATCGGTGGCGACCACTATGTCTTGCATTACCAGCGAAGTAGGTCTGACTATCGAGGAGTGGAGATCCAATTCCGACGAACATTTTGTCACTATTTCCGTGTATTACCAGAACTCCGGCGAGCCGGTTTTAGAATGCAAAGTATTGAGCACGATTCACGTGCCTCTGGATTGGGAAGAGGCTCAGTGGGGTAATACGATAGATTCGTTGTTACTCGATTGGGACTTGAAAATAGATAGGGTAACGGCGGTGGTAGTAGCCACGTCTAGGACGGAATTGTTAGCTGCTTTGACGAATCGAGGGTTGACGTTGGTTCCTTGTTTACTCTATACGCTGCAAGTGTGCGCCCAGGCTTGTTTCGAGAATCCGGAGGTCGCTAGTATATTATCGAAATGTAGAGCGGCTATCGGAGCTATCATAAGTCATCCAGCTGCGTCTGCGGCTTTAGCTATGCAAGAACAATTATTGGAGGTAAATCTATTAAGGGGGAGCTCTATTTAGGATGGATAGGAATGAGGTGATTCTTGCGAATTTTTTTCTAAGAAACTGTTGAACGGATCTTTTCCAAACTTTCAGGGTATTTTAGTTCACATTTAAACAATGGAAATTAATTTTTACGGTACAAAGTGTTCTGTAGAAATGGAGATATATGAACACGTTCGTTAGGACTCGCACGCTGGAGTTGCAAATTGGCGATTGTAATGGTGGCCCCATTTCTTCCCTGAAATGAAAAACTAAGGATTTTCTTATTTCTAGTATAATTACACTGTCGATGAATCTAAGAAACAAAAAAAAATGTTGAAAGTTGGCAAATTGGTGGGACTTGAAAGAAAAAGTTACGATTCTGCCCGAAGATATTTCGTACTATTTATGGAAAAAGAGTTGTTCGATTCAATTTATTTATCAATGTCTTAGGTTCATCGACAATGTAATTATACTAGAAATAAGAAAATCCTTGGTTTTTTTATTTCAGGAAAGAAATGGGGCCACCATTACAATCGCCAATTTACAACTCCGGCGCGCGAGTCATAACGAACGTGTTCATATATCTTCATTTCTACCGAACACTTTGTAATGTAAAAATTAATTTTCATTGTTTGAATGTGAACTAAAATTCCCTGAAAGTTTGGAAAATATCCGTTCAACAGTTTCTTAGAAAAAAAAATCGCAAGAATCACCTCATTCCTAGCTATCCTAAATAGGGCTCTTCCCTTACTCAAAGTATCTTATTAATCCGTCGCATCGTTGCTAATCTTATTTGATATAATTACAGCTGGAGGAGAATACCATGCTGATGGACTATCCTGCCGTGTGGACATCGACGTACAACATGCTCGAACAGATGGTCCTCCGTCGTAATATTGTAACATCCATCTTAGAAAGCATGGAAGGCGTCGATCACGAAGTAGTCGATTTAACTAACGACCAGTGGAAGGTCGTAGAGGATCTCGTGAACGTTCTCGAACCATTTAAAGTTACAATTATGACGCTCAGCGAGGAGAAAATCCCCTTAATATCTCTATTGAAGCCATTGCTGTGGCAACTCGTGTCTTCTCATTTGAAAGTAAAAGAGACCGACAGCGAAACAGCGAGAACTTTCAAGGAATCCTTGTCCGATATGCTCTGCGAGAGGTACGCGGACTACAATGTCACGCTTTTACTCCAAATCGCAACTACTCTAGATCCCAGGTAATTAGAAGACTTTCATTCCAATTAATCTACATTACGAATGTAACTAACGCTGCGTTTTCCTTTCAGGTTTAAACAATTACCGTACGCTACCGAAGAAGATAAGAATTTAGTCGCCACTCCTATAAAAGAGATGTTGACGAAGTTAATACACGAAGAGTCTGGAGATAATACGAACGTTAAAAACGCAGAAGAACCTCCGAATAAAAAGAGTCGCGTGTCGGGTATGGAGAAACATAATTCGCTTAAAAACCTGCGATTCTTATGCTTTTCGTTGAAACTCAATTATGCTTGAATCGCACATAGGTATGGAACTTTTACTCGGGGGTTTATGCTCGACCAAAACTGGCATGCCCGCGGAGGAGAAGGCCGATCTTGAGCTTGTACAGTACCATTCAGAATCCACCGCGCCGCTCGATTACTGTCCTCTTCAGTGGTGGGCCAAAATCTCGGCGAAATGTCCGAACTTAGGGAAGCTGGCGTGTAGGTATAATTGCGTGCCCGCATGTTGCGCGCCACCGTCTAGAATCCCAGCGGAGGTACAAGTTTTGTACGACACGAGGCGAGCTGCCTTGCCTCCTCACTTGATAGATAAGCTACTCTTCCTTCATGGTAACCATACCGTTTGAGAAGAGAATTAAATTCCAGTGAAACGATAGAAAGGTACTGCGTGCTGGTACGTGAAACGATTTTAATAATGTTCTTTCGTGACTAAGGTTCGGGTTACGACCTAAGCGGACACGCGATAATGAATCCAATCAGTCGCTGACTCGAAATAATCTTTTTAACGTACGATATTACATCGAAGCACTTTCACTTCGAGTAGGTATAATTTATTTACTGAATATTTCCAATCATTCGTTCTTCAGGCGAAGTTGTTCGGTAGTTGAGTTTCAGATATATATTTGAACATTTGTTAAATGTTTAGTTTCCATCGAAGTTTCGTGTAATTTTAATTTCGCAATCGTAACGAAGTGGTAATTGGTAATCTAGGAATGTTTAAAGAGCTACGCTCCTGTAAAATTTGTCTTGTTTTATTATTCGTTTAAGTGTATAATAATATAATATTGTTAGTTTTAAAAGAATCGCAATATCAAAGCTGCTGTACAGAAACTTAAGAGAAACGGGCGAAAGATACGAGGGTAGTTAATAAAAGACAAAATGTTCTGTATAGAAAGTGAGAGGAATAATAGTTTTCCACTTCTAATTCGTATAATGTATAAGAACTTATAAACATTTTTAGACTTACTATTATAAAATATTGAGAATGAAAATGCAACGCGATTAGTATTGTTTCGTGATCGACACTTTCCGTGCTTTCTGAAATGGAAGTTACAATATTGCGACGGTGGATCATCTGTTCCAGCATGCTGTACACATGTCCACGTCCATGCAGCTGGATAGTCCATTAGCATTCTATTTACCTCCAGCTACAATAAGATTAGAAATGCTGCAACTTTTACATGTTTCTTTGCACTGTCTTGCGAATAAATTTTATTCACCAAAGTTTGCTTATTGTTCAAATCAAAGTCATATGTGAAATAATTTAACACCAACGCACTATGCGAAATTTGCTTGCATGCTTTAAAAAATTGTTAAATCGATGACATCAATAGCATCGTGCTTGGGTTATAGTAATTTTTTCTTCAGCAGTCCCTTTTTATTAAGGATTATGATCACAACCACAATGACGAGTCGAAACGAATATTTCCAATTTCTATGTTTGCGTTACTACACTTCGAGAAGTGTACTCTCGTAATATTAACTATTATTTAAAATTACTAAGTAGTACAAAACTCAGCATTTTATATCACGAATGATCGAAATTGTATCACGAATAACAGCTGTATCACGACCGGAGTTGAAACCTTTCCATTTATCTGTCTAATGATTTATAGTTTACTGCTTGAATGCCATGCAACGCTGTACATAATATCGAGTTCTGTATGCACGTGTTTCGTATTGATTTAAATATGATACCCATATTTATAAAAATTGTACAAAGTTTTACACTTTATTTTTGTAAAATACCAACACAATTGTAAAAAGTACAATAATAATTTTTATACTGTGTATATAAACATGAATTATTCTTCAAACGCATCGAGAAGTTTAGTGCTACTCTCCACTGTACATACTCCAGCGAGTTTGTTCAAAAAAGAATGTGGAGTACCACAATTAAGTACGAACTTCGCTTAAATTTTCTACTTCGAATACAATTGTACAATTACCGCAAAGTAACAGCAAATGATTAGTACAAGAAAAGACGAAAGAAAAAGCTGGCGAACACCGTGTTCTTTCATTATATTATAGTTTTATTTCTCGTTGTAACTTAATTCTATGCTCTTACAATTCTTTGAATATTACAGAGCTTAATATTAAACGCTATTTACGGAAGACTGAACTGATTTTGCATCCATGTTGAGCTTTCGTAGAACCTCGGATCTGCGATTCTCAGAGATGCTCTCTTATAGAAATAGTAATACAAAACTGCAACTGCAACGGAACTAAATATGAAAAGGTGTCTCGAAAATACAGTACGCGTAAATGTTTCTTAATTCGTTACCTCCTCTGTGCAACGAGCGTAGGACATGAAAATCTTTAGTCCAGTAATATTCGAGTGGCGATGACCAGTGCATTTTAATGTCCCATGTATGTAGAGTAATGCTTAATATCATATATGTAATACATAATATTAACGTGATACGAAATTTTGTGTACAATAATTGTATTAATCCTACCTGCATAAAAGAATCATACATTTGCTACATAATTTTGCACGATAAATCTGACTTTCGTCGTTATAGTTCGCGCGATTACCTGAAAGATGTACGTGGAAAAGAAATTAACCAGAAGAACCGTGAGAGTCATAATGAGACAAACATCTTGAATCCTTAAAAGCAAAAATTCAACCACCGTTCGAGTATAAATCAGCGTTATCAAATTAAAGTACATAGGACGCTACGTACACATAGAGAGTCAGTAAATTAATTGGATTCTGTCGAGAAAAAGCAGCGAACGAATTTACGAATACATCAAACAGCAGTATTAAGTACTGCACGATTACAGTCGTCAAGTACTTCTTTGTATTTAATGTACTCATTTATCGTGGAGAGATAATTTATTGGCAAATTCTAATTCATAGATTCACGATAGCGTGGTGTTGTTACTGCATCGTTATATCCTAAACGTTGCCATGGCAACCTTAATGCATACATACATCGGTATGTAATTAACAGAAATCTCGAGAAAGGTGATTATTATTTTGTTTGTCGAAAGTAACTATTTCAACACAGTGATTGTTGAGCATAATGTACGTGAATTTTCATTAACTACTACTTAAACGATACTAATATTATTACGTTTTTAACCCCCCACGCAAAAAGGAGGGGTGTTAAGTTTGACGACTATGGGCGAATTCCACTTACGCCCAAATCGCCCGCAACGTCCAAAATTTATAAAAATCTCTTGAAATATGGAAGAGAAATCTGTGAAAGAGCCATTATTGGAAAATACAGGTTTTTAAGTATAAATTATGACTCGAAAACAGGAACATATAATATGATATTCGTTTTAGTACAAAATCGTGGGCGCGGGCGATTTGGGCGTAAGTGGAATTCGCTATATGTGTCTGTGTATCTATTTGGCTATCCGCTATGGTTCCGTCTGCTCCGTAGGATAGCTCATCAACGAGTGATCCGATTTTGATGCGGTTTCTTTTGTTTTAAAGGGTATATTTCCGGGAAGGTTAATAGCCGTATTGGGTCAAAATCGGTTCAATAGTTTCCAAGCTCTTCGACTTTCTTCACAATTTCTGAAAGGGCCTTAGTAACGGTTGTGTTTGTATCTCGAGTTTGGACTTAAACATTCAGGTTTATAATGCCTTTATTGAGAATCTAATGACGACCAGGAAGAGTATAGGATAGGGAAGAATCTGGAGTTTAGGTGCAAATAATTATATACTCTTTCATAGAAAATTAAAATTTCTAGTTGGGGGAGCTTTATTTTTCCTAAATTTTGTTGAAATTTACTTGTATTTTAATTGATTATGTTAAAATTTCTAGTCGGAGGAGCTAAATTTTTCGTAAATTTTGTTGAAATTATATTCTATTTTAATTAATTAGGTGTAGTGAAAAGGGACCTGGAACCAAAAGTCTTTTTATTCCCTTTCCTGCTGATAAATATTTCGTTTCCATTGGAACAAAAAACAAATTTTGTTCCGAACCGGTTACTTACTATTTATAAAAAAAACTCATAAACTTATTTTTATTAATTTCGTTATGAAAAAATAGAGATTCCAGGCTTACACCCGAAACCCTCGAACAATATAAACTGTATAAAAAAAATAAGTCGTACAAAATAAAAATTTTCGATTCCATTCCATTCCGGGTCTTTGTTAATGAATAAAACAAATAATAGATTACAATTAAATGGTTATAAAATAATAAAATAAAATTTTTTGATATCGCGCTTCATTTTCGAGAAAATCGGCTTTGAAATCCTGACCTTGCGTCCAGTCGCGTCCAGGAAAACCTACCTTAATCAAAGTCACGGGCGATTTGGGCGCAAGTGTAATGCGCCCATGGTAAGTTATTCCATACCTTTCAAAGTTTTAGTAACATAATTTTCCACTCAATAAACCGTTTTTTCGTGTGCGGGTTTTTTGAAATTTTTAATTTATAAATTATACATTCCGAAAACAAAATGTCAAGTTTTGGCGGGAATTGAACTTCAAAACTGACAGTTCAGAAAGTGTTGTAAACTCGTTCGTAATTGCATACACAGTGTATTAAATGCATGTGAATCGTGTAATGATGTGAATCAACAGACAACAAGTTATGCATCATTTAACTGTCAAAGTAGTATATCAAACTGGTTCCACATAACACTAAAATTGTATGAGCGTGTCGACAGAGCTGCAAATGTTCATTGAAGCATGAAAGTAATCAGTATGATAAATATTTTTAGCCAGGCGAAGTGAGGAAACTGAATGTCCATATGGAGGTTATAATTGACAAGAATATTTTCGACAATGCGTGAATAGGAGCCATTTTCAACCATGACAAAAATGGAAATTCGAAATAATAAGCATCTTCACACGCGGCAAATTATTGGTATTTTTCCTGTACTAGAATTGGATAGCGACGATGTAGATATTCCTCTGAGGAATCCAAGTATATCTTACTTGGATATCTTCTTCCTCGTGTCCTCGATCCTCATGCATATCGTCGACATGGGGATCGACATAAATCTGGCCGTAAGGTATCTACTAGCGAACAAAATCACATATTTCGCGTGGACCGCCACGTTTATTTTTCTACCTTCGTTCATCAACGTTATAATCAGCCGAAGAATGCAGCATCAAGACAATAAGGTAAAAAAGTCGCGTCGAGTTTACGCGTCTCTATCCTCATCAGACTTCTTTCCGTTACAGGCCAGTGCGCCGTCGAATCCGTCCGAATCTAAATGCGTACATTCCATGTTAACGAAGAAGCTATACTGTATCGTAATCATTATGTTCCAATTGGCACCGGTTCTACGCTATTATCAAACATTAAAATACGCTCTTAAAGCTTACAGGTATCAAAAACTGGGCAATCGTAACGCTCAGAGACGTTATTACCTGAAGATGCTCAAGGAAGATCAAGATGTGGCGTTGCTAAGAGTATTCGAATGCTTTCTCGAAGCAGCTCCGCAACAGATTTTACAATTAACTATATTATTGAAGCACTACCACAGTAACATTAATTTCGAATGTATGTATGTTTTTGTACGACTGTTAAACCAGCGTCGAAACGTCGACAAGCTCGCAGGAGTAAATCTTTCTATTTGTATTCGTTATAGTCATTCATCAAGTAGCTAGTATTCTCAGCTCGCTCGGAAGCATGGGATGGGCTATGGCCAGCTACCATCGTAGCATTAGATTAGTTCAACAGGACAAGCTGAACATTGGAATTACAGGAACAGTCGTTCAGTTTCTGTGGCATTTTTGTACGACAGGTATGTGAATTGCTGCTATATAAAAAGAAAGACGAATAATTAAAAGTCTATGTCTGTAAATGAAATTTTCAGTTTCAAGGATATTGTCTCTAAGCGTTGTCGCAAGCGTTTGGCCGATATATACCGCCATTGGCTGCCTTTTTCACTGGATAGGTATGACTACTTGGATCATTATCGATTCTCAGGGTATATTAGAATTCTGTAGGAATTACAACCATGCTCCGCATTGTCCCCCGAAGCTCAAGGAACGCATTTACTCTGTACTATTCTCCGTAGTAATCGGCGTAGTTCACGTGTTTATATACCTGAACGCTGTAGACGGCAGTACGTTCTTCAAGCACGTGTTCTTTTACATAGTGTGCTTCCTCGAAAATATAACAGCATGTGCTTTTTGGATACATACTTCGTCCGACGAAGTGAAAGCTGCTTGGTATTTCAATGTCCTCATCGTACTTTGTATCGTACCATTTCTGTTAGGCATAACCAGTATGATTGTTTATTACACTGTTTTTCATCCCTCAAAGCACCAAAGTTCTGTACAGACTTGACTCGAGAGTGCCATACCGCCGGTCCATCTAGTAACATGCCTCAAATTAGCATGCCACATGTTAAACAAAATTCGGCGAATTTTTATATTTATTACTCACAGAGTGTACAAATATTTAATTGCAAACAGCAGTTGTATGTATATATATAAGTAATGTATATCCATCTTCATTATGCTTTTGACGTTGCTTTCGTTCTTAAAACTTGTACCAAGTACAAGATTTAAGAAGTGTCTTTTTGTAAGTAATACTTATATTTTATAACTTTTTGAATTTAATATTTAAGATATCAGACACTGTTTTATGAACTCATTCCGAGCTTAATTTCCAGTTAGAGGAACAAATAACGTGAAACAAACGGTGACTAGGAATTATAGCATATATTATATACATGCATATGTATATCATATATAAAAATTGTAAGATATATGGATATAATTTAATAAATTAGGCTTATATTGCTATAATTTAAGGCTGCCATATTTAAGGCTGAAAAATTATCTGATTTGTTTTTGCTATGTACTAGGGCTGGGACTATTTGTCGAATTTTTCGGTATTCGAATACTTCGGTTGCTCAATTATTTGGCGAATATAATTCGAATATCCAATTATTCGAATACTATTCGAAGAATATTCGAATACTATTCGAAGAATATTCGAATATCCAATTATTCGAATACTATTCGAAGAATATTCGAATACTTAAGTATTCGAATGCTATTCGAATATTTAAGTACTCAAATACTGTTCGAATATTTAAGTATTCAAATACTGTTCGGATATTTAAGTATTCAAATACTGTTCGGACATTTAAGTATTCGAATACCAGGGTAAAGGACATAAAAATCGAAGTTTTAAGATCCACCGAATTTTTTTCATCAAGTAAACATATGAAACAATAATAAATAACAAGAACAACATATACTTTTAGTGTACAAGTACAAAACTATAAGATAATGTCAGCGTGAACGCTTAATGTGTCAGTAATTGGGTCCTTTACCCTATGGTGTGAATTATAAATCAAGTTCTTTAGGTTCATTTTTTACAAGCTTTTATTTAGTTTCAGTTGTGAGTTCGTTAGTTTGTCAGGGTGAAATCTTGTAAGCTAATAACTTGATTTATAATTCACACCATACTATTCGAATAGTATTCGTAGCATTCGAATACTTGTAAAATATTCGAATAGTCCCAGCCCTACTATGTACAGTATATTTATATAAATTTATATTATGCTCTCTAAATAATTATATATATTCATATGAAAGAAATATCATAGTTTAATATAAGCATTTAGATATCTTAGGAATGGAAACAGATCGCAATAAGTAGCTGGTTGCTACGAACTTTGTACGGTTTATATACTTTTATATAATAAATTACATCTTACAAATAATATTGGAACCATTTTAAAAACAGACATCAAGATCCGTCGCGCTTTGTTGCAACTAAAATTTATTTAAAAATCACATTACTTAGTATGAATTATGTAACGCACAAACGCAAACTTCATTATTTATATTAAATTAAAACGCTTAAGCCACAAGACTTGAATAATCAAAGCTTCCGACCAACAGTGAATGATAATCCATTTTCATGACTTTATAGCACAGCTTGCGTGTTCCTAGTTATTTGCTCACAATTGCAAAGCACGTCCTCTAAGCAAGTTTAAGAAACAGAAATCAACGCTTCTTCTGCAATATTCGTATACAGCGGTCAGATTTAAAACGGAATGTACCGCATAAAATAATTTACCAACAAATAATAAAGCATATATTTCCACGTATGTCGCTTCTCTCTCCGGGCATCAATCGACTGGATTCTGTATTACTATAAGTATAAACTCTTTATCCGGGGCAACCATAATCTCGTGTTTTTTACTACGAATACGTAGGAAGGTCAGATCGTTTGTCGGATCCAGATCCCGCACGACGGATCGTGCCTTGTCCGACAGCTGACTTATCAAGCCAGCATATTGGACCGTCGTGGTGTTGTCCAAAGTAGACTTGATAGGAATACCTACCAAAAAGAAATTCGATAAACTTAGATCCTCCAACTAGAAATTTTACGGAAACGAATTAAAATAGTATTTAACTTCAACAAAATTTACAAAAAATTTAGCTCCTCCAACCAGAAATTTTAACATAATGCATTGAAATAGAA
The DNA here is from genome assembly GCA_944738655.2 of Andrena hattorfiana. Classification (NCBI taxonomy): domain Eukaryota; kingdom Metazoa; phylum Arthropoda; class Insecta; order Hymenoptera; family Andrenidae; genus Andrena; species Andrena hattorfiana. The sequence goes on from OX122894.2 coordinate 4,273,586, forward strand.
TTTAGTTTCAGCAAAATATACGAAAAATTTAGATCCTCCAACTAGAAATTTTACGGAAACGAATTAAAATAGTATTTAACTTCAACAAAATTTACAAAAAATTTAGCTCCTCCAACTAAAAATTTTAACGTAATGCATTGAAATAGAATTTAGTTTCAGCAAAATATACAAAAAAACTTAGATCCTCCAACTAGAAATTTTACGGAAATGAATTAAAGTGGAATTGAATTTCAACAAAATATACGAAAAATTTGGGTCCTCTAAATAGAAATTTCAACGGAATGAATTAAAATGTATGTATTAAACCCTGCGCGACAGTGTTGTCAATGAGTAATCTGTATAAAAAATATTGCGCACCTTCTGCATTTACTACAATCGTGCCGACTACTCCTTTATGCGACTGAATACGTTTCATAGTTTCTTCCACTTCTTGTGCCTTAAAAAGAATTGGTGTCAATGAAAAATGATCTACAAAACGGGTATACAGTTTGCCACAAACATACCATCTTTCAAAGTTCCTCTACGTCCCGTTGGATACAGTGCAATATTAATCTCCAAATCTGTAATGATTATTTATAATGAATTCGATGATAATAAAACGTCACTTGGATCCTGCCGCTTACTAATTATTCATATATTTTATAAATAACACTGAAGGTAGGGTACGAATACGTGTTGTTAGGTTTTAAACGCCACCTGGATATGGCGATACTGTGGCGGTAAATTTAAATTCCACGACTAACATCAATTGCATCGAAACTGTAAACTTGATTGTTATAGCACGAGACTTCACTTTACCAGAAATTGCATCCACAGAATATCTCTGGAAGGACTCAGGTAGATAAAATGTATTCTATTTAAATATTTGCAGAATCTTTATTATTAAGAATTATACATATATGTTTTAATAAAAATTGTAAAAATATTGTGTACAAAAGAACTTCTATGGTAAATGCATAAGGATTCAGTGCAAAGGAACAATTAAGTCAGTTCCTGGATATTCAGGCAGGCAGAGCTTATATTCTGCCTCCAACTTTTTAGGCACAAATCGGCCACCCAAGTAGTGATACTTCCCCTTGAATTTCTGAGCGCACATTTTGGGAGCGGTCAACGACACCAGCATCTCTGGCTTCATGCCACCATCTGCAGGTGGTCCCTTCTCAACGTCCCAGCCCGATGGTATGTCTACGCTGCAAATAGGAATAGTTGCGTTTTCTAGTAGACGGATAACAGGAATGAACGCTTCCCTCACAGGTGGCTTAAAGCTAAACCCAAATACAGCGTCTACTATAAGGCCGAACTCGTTCAGACGCTTTGAAGCGAAGTCTTCCAGCTCGCCTTCTACCAAGGGGATATCATTTTCGGTACATTGATGTAGCAGATTCTCGTATAAAGCGCTGCTTGTCCTTTTGGGGTAGTAGATTTCAGAAGAGTATCCGAACTGCTTCAAATGCCTGGCGCAGACAAGCCCGTCGCCACCATTATTTCCTGGACCGCAACAGACTAGGATTTTCTGCGAGCATTGTTTTATGGACGTATATTCACGAGCAATGGCGAAGGCACAACTCTGACCAGCGAGCTCCATTAACTGATCCACACTGAATTTGTAGCTTTCAAATAAAGTTTTATCTATGTTAATGCTCTCCTCTTGGTTCAGGTATCTCACCATGGCGCTATACGATATTCTTCCAGAAAGGGAATTAAATTTGCAGCTAGATAAAATAGGTTTTATATAACCCTTGATATGTGAAATCATATGGCGAGTTTAATAAGTAGAAACACAATGATGAATGATGGTATAACCTATATTTTATTTTGCTTCTTCACTCGATTAAAATAAGCATGAATGTTGATGCAAATGAAAGCGTAGATTTCCTTTATTACGCAATCACTTTCAGTTATCTCATTCGATGTTACATGCGCCTTTGCATTTAATTCCTTCGTGTGCTTGGGTATAGAGCTGGGACTATTCGAATATTTTACAAGTATTCGAATGCTACGAATAAACTTCGAATATTTTACAAGTATTCGAATGCTACGAATAAACTTCGAATATTTGAGTATTCGAATACTTAAATATTCGAATACTACTCGAACATTTCAGTATTCATGAATACTACTCGAATATTTCAGTATTCATGAATACTACTCGAATATTTCAGTATTCGTGAATACTACTCGAATATTTCAGTATTCATGAACACTACTCGAATATTTCAGTATTCGTGAATACTTCTCGAATATTTCAGTATTCGTGAATACTACTCGAATATTTTAGTATTCGTGAATACTACTCGAATATTTCAGTATTCGTGAATACTACTCGAATATTTCAGTATTCGTGAATACTACTCGAATATTTCAGTATTCATGAATACTACTCGAATATTTCAGTATTCGTGAATACTTCTCGAATATTTCAGTATTCGTGAATACTGCTCGAATATTTTAGTATTCGTGAATACTACTCGAATATTTCAGTATTCGTGAATACTACTCGAATATTTCAGTATTCGTGAATACTACTCGAATATTTCAGTATTCGTGAATACTACTCGAATATTTCAGTATTCGTGAATACTACTCGAATATTTCAGTATTCGAATAGTATGGTGTGAATTATAAATCAAGTTATTAGCTTACAAGATTTCACCCTGACAAACTAACGAACTCACAATTGAATCTAAATAAAAGGTTGTAAAAAATGAACCTAAAGAACTTGATTTATAATTCACACCATACTATTCGAATACTGAACTATTCGAGTAGTATTCGAATACTTAAATATTCGAATTATATTCGCCAAATAATTGAGCAACTGAAGTATTCGAATAATCGAATACCGAAAAATTCGACAAATAGTCCCAGCCCTACTTGGGTACAATCCTGCATGTACTTTTAATTTTGCACAATAATGTACTACATAGTTGAATGATTGAAACCTGTACCCATAGCAATGTTTAAAAATTCTCTTCTTAATATTCCGGGATCTTGAAAGGACGTAGCAAATTTTTGAACGGCAACAGCTTGGAACGATTTATTAGTATATAGGAAACATTAGTCTGTGGAAATATTCTTTTATAATATACTTCTCGTTATTTGTATTGGAAAACTGAGAACTTAGCAGTCCACTACTATAAAAATAATATGTATATACATATCACATTATTTTAGAAATTCGTAAGAATATTTAATGTATTTGGTTAATTTACACAGTAATGCAGAAGTGAAGAAATTAAAACAATAGGAGGAATCAAGTGGCATCGTCGTGTTTGTTACAAGGAAATATAATAAATTATAATGTATTAATTATAGTAAAAATAAGGCCTAGCAGAATTATTCATAAATTCATCAACACTGCTGAAAACATGTTTCACAATCTTCTCAACCATGTTTCGTGGTTTCGTGTGTTGATTATAAGGACAGTTTTTTAGCACTTCAGTATATGGATTACCAGCTTCCGTAATGTGGTATATTGATTGCAAGCTAATTATAGGTGGTTCCCTAGGAAATCCTTGTGGAAGTTGCATGTGTAATACAAACATAAAGTTCTGTTTACATAGTAACTGAGTTAGGTAAGTAAAATTTATAGCGTCATGTTCAACCTGTGAACTATACAGTTTAGCTAACATTGCTGAAACGAATAATCTCCTTGCTTCCAGACTTTGGACCAATGAATTTATCTAAAATAAGAATTTAATCCATTAACGATAACATCGCAAATTCAGGATTTAATTAAAAAGTATTACACACCTTTCCCGCTATAGACATTTTTATTTCCGACACATAATCTGCCAAAGACGTGTCGCCCGAAAAATATGGCAGATGCAACGTATTTGGCCCACCGAAGATGTTCTCTAAAGACCCTGAAAGATGAAGTTGCGGCGTAATATAATTCCAGTCCGGTCCGCGGAACGTTACGAAAAGCATCGCCATGTCGGTCTTCGATTCGCGAGTGCGATGCGGCACCTTAGAGACGTCTACCGTGAGGCTTACTAGGAATCTAGCCTCTGTCGGTTTAGAAGCTAACGGTAACAGTATCATTTCCACGTCCTCTGGTTTCACTTCCTCCGATTGCATTAGCATGGTGTATTCTAATTGTAGCCGATCTTGCTTTTCAAGTAATTGTATCTAATGTGAAAGAAACAATGTCGTATTTCTTATCGTCTGAATGTAAGGTGCTTTGTAACCAATAAGCTACGAACCTGATACTGTTTGTAGCAGGATATTAGTTCCGCAAGGACATTCAGCAACGCGTCTGCGTCGTTGGGATTCCAATTAGCAAGACTAGGTACATTAGTGGAGAAAGTATCGACGTCCATGTTTGCTAAGAAAGCGTCATCGTTGAATATGAAATCGGGGCCCATCTCAGGGCATTCGGAGTCGAAGAATACATTCCAAGTTAGATTTTGCTTCGCGTAGGGAATAGATAATTTAAAACGATCCCCTTTTGTCATGCCATAGCTGGACAATATGGAATCTACTCCGACTGTATCGCGACAGATCCCTTGGGAGAAAGAAATATTAGATAATAGATATGGCAGACATAAAATGTTGGTTTAAGATAGAATATAATATTGTACCTTACCAAATTTATCAGTTTTTCGAAGCCGTATTAAAAGCGGTTTTATGTGTGTAGATTCGTGCGAATCTGTGTTAGTTATCACGTCGTATTGTTGGCTTAACATTTTAACAGTCGCGTTTCGTTTGTCGAATGGCGCAAAGACTGCGGTTGATGAATTTTATCGTCACAGTATTGTGTCAAGGGAATCCCAGAGAGTCCTCGGAGGAAACAACGCACAATCACTACATTGTTTTAATGTCATAACAGAAGACTTCGTCGCTTCGGGAAGCAATTGTTTTCAAATGCACATGGCAGCTTGACATTCAGGGACATACCAACTCCCTTGCGCAGCAACGAAGTAAGCTGATTGGTTTTACTCTGTTTTACGCGTGGTTTTCTACTCTGCAGCAACTGCTACTAATTATGAGATTGTCGATAATAATAATTAAGGTACTTTGCAAAAGATAAATGTATCAAATAATTGAATAGCGTATATGATATTTGATGCAAATTATTAAATCTTTGATCGGATTCTACTTAGAGAATTCAATTTTGCGGTATCACTTTTCGTGCGAGAACATTAGTTGATGGTTCTGCCGGTAGATCTCATAGCAGTTCTTGGACCATGGAGTAGAGAATACTTCAAAACGATTTTTACGAAACAGGATAACAATTATGCTAAGCAATAACTTCCGAGAAGTTAGCCCCTCATTGGAGTATATATTAGTTTCTTTTTATGCAATCGATTGTGCATCGTTTGTGCATCATTGTTCATTAGTTTATATTATTTGTTCATCAATTGACAATTTATAATAAATTAAACAAATTTGACTGAATTTTTTTCACCCAGGCCCTCATTTATATTTTTTTTCATTGTTCACCAATAATTTCATATGGAATCGATCGTTCGTCGTTTGTACATCTTTGTTCACTCATTTTTATTATTTGTTCGCAAGCAATTGTCTTTTAATTAACGTTTTTAATGAATATCTATTGCGTCATCACTAGACCCCACAATGGCGCATGCGCGGTAATGAGCAGAGGATCTATCTCATGACGTCATAAAGTGTCGGCAACATAGGGAAGGACACCCTGATTTGCGCTTCAGAAATCTAACAATATTCCTGTACTATTCTTCCATTGGAGCATCGTTACATGTAATTCCTTTAACGTTTCGACACTTCACACTTCATCTTTTACACTTACCTTACAATTACTGTACACTACTCACACACTGCTTCAACACCATTCTTACACTTCAGCAACAAACAACAAACAACAAACAACAAACAACAAACAACAAACAACATACAACACGCAACACACAACACACAACACTGGTTTTAAGCTTGCCGCGAAAACCCAAGAAAGTTGCAAGGACAAATTTTGTGCAACAATGTTGCAAATAAAATTTGGCTGTTCGCGAATGAAAGACCCGCTTTGCAACATTGTTGCGTTTTCGTGAGCCTCAACAAAGTGGCAAACCGAAATTTTGCTTTCTGCGAAAAATGCACAAAGTTGCAAATCGGAATTTTATGTCTCGAACACCTCAATTTCATTTTCAACATTGTTGCAAAAAATTTGTCCTTTGCAACTTTGTTGCGTTTTCGTGAGTCTCGACAAAGTTGCAAACCGAAATTTCGCTTTCTGCGAAAAATGCACAAAGTTGCAAATCGGAATTTTATGTCTCGAACACCCCAATTTCATTTTCAACATTGTTGCAAAACATTTGTCCTTTGCAACTTTGTTGCATTTTCGCGGGAAGCTGAATAACATACCGGAATACTTACCTGAATACTTACCACATCGTGCCCATATCGTAAGATGATTACTTAGTTCCTAAGTTAAGAGCAGTGTATGACTATTGTGAAGCGTGAAGTGCAATGTGTGGAGAGTGTGATGTATGAAGTGTAATTGTGTGGTGTGTGATATGTAATGTGTAGTGTGTGAAGTATGATGTTCGAAGTGTGGCGTGTGATATATGGCGTATGGAATGTAAAGTGTAACTTGTATGTTCACTCAGCCAGGTGAAATGCGTTTCTCTTTTATGTAATCGTTTGTACATCATTGTTCATTAGTTTATATTATTTGTTCATCAGCTGATGATTTATAATAAATGAAATAAATTTGACTGAAATTTTGTTTGTACATCTGACTCATTTTATTTTTTTTCATTGTTCACCAATAATTTCATATGGAATCGATCGTTCGTCGTTTGTACATCTTTGTTCACTCATTTTTATTACTTATTGACAAGGAATTGTCTTTTAATTATCATTTTTAATGAATATCTATTGCGTCATTATGACAATTATCAATGATGATAATTAAAAGACAATTTCTTGTCTGAATCGAGCTAGACTGAAATTAGCGGGCAACTAACACTTTATTTAACGCTTAACTTACTTGATACTGAAATAAATTTAACGAGTGATAATCACTACATTCCAAAAATGAATAAGTACATATCTAGTTCATAGTGTTGATTCAAATCGATTCACGTTTTTTCGTAGAATTACATTCACAATATAGTGTTGTACATTTTCATATGTAAATTTTACACAATGGCTACTTTCCTACGCGATATTTGTAATGACTTTGTTCACAGATCTTCAGCAATCGTCGACTAATTTTCGGTCGCAATTTACGTAAAAATAAGTAGCTGTAGTTATAACAAATTGGTATAGCGTTAGTATTCTTCCTCTTCTTCGCTGTTAGCAGCGTCCTCCTGCACTTCACGGTAATCCAATTCTAAAGCTGCTAAATCTTCCCTTGCCTCAGCGAATTCACCTTCCTCCATGCCCTCACCGACAAACCTATAGCGAATTAAATACGCTCCGTTAGTTTATCACAATATAAAGAGTGATCTGTTTAATCAAACACGGTAGAGTAATTTACCAATGAACAAACGCTCTTTTGGCGTACATAAGGTCGAATTTATGATCGATCCTGGCCCACGCCTCGATTATTGCAGTGGTGTTGCACAGACAACAGACGGCTCTTTCAACTCTTGCAAGATCACCGCCTGGTACTACGGTAGGTGGTTGATAATTTATCCCCACCTGCGAAAATGCACGAACAGACGGGGTAGAGAATAGGTGTAACATTTGCCGCTCGGAAGCCTCGAAAGAAAGCGGCGAGAATTAGCCATTACACAGAAAATTATGTGCAAGAGGTATAGCGTGGCATTAATACAAGATTAAAGTAAAACCGGCGTGGGATTGATGCAGAAATAATACAGGAATGTTAGCCACAGTCGGAAACATTGCAGACGACATAAAAACGAATTTGAGCGATCGTAAGAAGCATACTTTAAAACCCGTGGGGCACCATTCGACGAATTGAACATGCTTCTGCCTTTTAATCATAGCTATCGCCGCATTCACATCTTTAGGCACGACGTCTCCTCTGTAAAGCATGCACACGGCCATGTATTTACCCTTCCGCGGATCGCAATTTACCATCTGATGATTCGGTTCGAAGCACGAGGACGTTATCTCCGCTACGGTGATTCTTTCATGGCCAGCTCTCTCAGCCGACACAACCGGAGCGTACGTTGCCTGCGAGCAGTGAACATTCCCAGCATGAGGATTAGCTTGCCTTAAACAGCTGCCGCTGTATAAAGGCTCCCCCAAACCAACGCGAATATTCGCGGCGGCAGCGGATCCGCCGCGGTTCAGTATTTTTTTTATACGTGACGGCTTATGGGCAGTCTTATCTGATCCGCGTCGGATCCGCTCCGCGCCGCGTATATTCGCGTTGGTTTGGGGGAGCCTTAACAAACTTACAAGTGGAAAATGAATGCGCGGATAGGGCACCAGGTTCGTTTGAAACTCTGTAAGGTCGACGTTGAGGGCTCCGTCGAAGCGTAAGCTGGCGGTAATAGAGGAGACGATTTGCCCGATTAAACGATTCAGGTTCGTGTACGTCGGTCTATCGATGTTCAAGTTACGCCTGCATATTTCATAAATAGCCTACAGAACATGATCAATCATTAATAAGCTATGCAGAGCGCGTGGCATTACGCTGTTCCGCGATCGAACTATAAGCGAACTTGAGACAACGCGGGCATTCGATGAGAGTACGAACTTGATTGTCCACTATAAAGGCCACCTCGCAGTGCTCCAGCGTCGGGTGTGTGTAAAGAATGGCATTGTACGGTTCCACGACAGCGGTCGATACCTGTGTAAATAATGCAATCGTCAATGCGTGACCGCTAAGCTTCTATTATCAATAAATCGTAGGCGGCTATTTAAATTTCGCGCGTGCGAAATTAACCGCGTTGCTTCTTTACCTGCGGTGCTGGGTATATGCTGAAAGTTAATTTACTTTTCTTCGGGTACTCGGCGGACAATCTTTCCATCAGCAGACTGGTGAATCCAGACCCCGTGCCGCCTCCGAACGAGTGGAAAATTAGGAAACCCTGTAAACCTCTGCAGCGCTCGGTCAATCTACGAATTCGATCTAACGCGAGGTCCACGATCTCTTTCCCTGAAAATCGCGGTGCATCGGATGTAGATACGGAGGAACGTATAGAAATTAATTATTCTTGTATAAACGGCTACCTATCGTGTAATGACCGCGGGCGTAATTATTCGCAGCGTCTTCTTTCCCAGTTATCAGCTGCTCCGGATGGAACAGCTGCCTGTACGTGCCCGTACGGACTTCGTCTGAAAATTCCATCGACGGCTTAGCAATTAAGATCGCGAAGTTGCGAAGGACATTGAGTAACATCTATAAAGTAACTTGCCCACTACGGTCGGCTCGAGATCAACGAACACCGCCCTGGGAACGTGCTTCCCCGAGTCGGTTTCCGAGAAGAAGGTGTTAATAGAGTCCTCGTCGTGACCGACGGCAGCATCGCTGGGCATTTGTCCGTCCGGCTGGATCCCGTGCTCCAAACAATAAAGCTCCCAGCAGGCGTTACCCATTTGCACGCCCGCTTGGCCTATGTGGATGGATATGCATTCCCGCTATAACATTTTTAATTAAGCGTAGTCGTGCTTCAGAACTCTATCGGATCGGCTAAGGGACGCGGAAGCAGAGATGGGCAAAATTTTTATTTAAATAAAAATTTCGGATAACGAATAGAAGTTAAAAAATTATTCGTCGTGTGTCGAATAAAGTTAACACGGAATAAATTCACGTCGAATAGAAAAATTAATTTTATTCGTCGAATAAAAAATAATTAACTTTATTCGATCGAATAAAAAAAAACTAACTTTATTCGTCGAATAAATTCTAAATCCAAAGTTAAAGTAACTTTTATTCGATTCTCTATTTAAATAATTTTTTATTTAGTTAATGCCCAACTCTGCACGGAAGCACCGAGCGTTTGAATTCAATCTGTAGCGCCATACCTTTTTCGCCATTCTGATATTAATTAGATCCCCGAGTTACACATGTAGCGGGTTTATTTTTAAGTCCGCTTAGGAGCCACTTATTCTTTCATTAACTTGCACTTGTAAATTTCTCTATTTCTATCTTCAAACAATTAAAGTCCGCGCGATAGCAAGAACAAAAGATGCAACTCGTTCGTCGACATTAATGGAATTAATAGATACTAAATCTAATTCAGTATCTAGATGTTTCCCAGTATCAGTGGAATACTACCCGAAGGGTTGCAAAGACGGGCCACTTCGGCATTTGCTCGATTCGCTCTCTAACCGAACGGGGCAAGGTACCCGGCAAGGGGTGATTACAAACTGACATGTCGAAATTCCATCGACATCAAACGATCTTATGCCTGTCAGCAAGTCGTCATGCTTTATTACCTTGACCTACCGCGATGTCTTTCGCATTAATAATTCAACTGCGTTCTAAAAAGGAATGTCTCATTGTTATAGCTACCATCGAGGGGGTAGATTCCCTGCCGTGCATAGACAAAACTGTCGCAGACACTTCCGATATATCATTCCTTTACGTGCACGATGCTCGAGATCGATTTTTATAGGTTTACATACTGTAACCATAGCAGCTTCGTCGAATATCAGCACGTGCGTGACACGATTCCGCGATTCGCCGAAGAGATGCCTTCCACGGGAGGCGGGGGCGCAAACTTATTCTATTTATCTACAATAGTTCCCCTAAGTCTGAGGGAAATTCTTGCGGACTACATAACTTCGATGGTCGTAAAATGCTGATTGTAAAACGCTTAAAAAAGCTTGCTTTTTACTCGCAGGATTAAGCAAATAGTATCAGAAGAGGCTTGTTCCTTCAGATTCGGTATTGAGCTTCGATTTGAATTAAAGTTCCGCGTCGCGTTCTCCGCATCGACTTGCTTCTTAAAATATGTATTCCAGCTCTAATGCATCCACTGTAAATTTCCGGTGACCTGGGGAACTGTCTTACACACGATTTACTATCGACAGTTCTTTGATCGTCAGACGCGATGTTCTAGCTATACGTGATCACCTAATCTTAAATTATATTTCGGGAACTACTGCCGAGCATAATAGGCGAATAATAACCAGGAAGTGCTACTTGCACAGTAACAATCGTCTTAGACATCCGATACGAGCCAGTTTTAATCTTCCTAGCTGGATTATGTTTTAATAAATCTACGTTACGTTATTAATAAACGCGTTACATTCGAAAGCATTTGCCACGTTGAAAATTTAAAGAACTCCTTTATCTAGACGAAGTTACGCTGTATTGTCGAATCAATTTTAATAGTTTCAATTATTCCAATGAAGAAGTCGCTCACCATCGTCGTTCCTGGTGAGCTCTCGAGAGTAAGGCACGTGTCAGGGCGTACCACGATTCGACTACTGTCTGCCCTCACGAACAGTCAGATCACTGCGATACACAGCATTAATGCTCGAAGGTATATAACACCTAGCCTTCGCAGGTGTCAAACCTGACGCTATAGTAATCGCGACAGCGTGCACACACAGCTACAGCTTTGCGGTATCACAGACGCGGTTCGCTGAATTGCGACTACGCTGAATGATTTCGTTAGATGCTGGGGCCAGTCTACAATCGTTTACAAATATAGCAAAATATAATTTACATTCCTGCGCTCGCATATTTGAGCGTACATTAAGCAACGGTATCACCGATTCACAATTACGAATATTTTAATTACGATCGTGCGCTATTACGTGGCGGCTAAAGCTAAGAGAACAATTGTAATTTAAACATTAATCGTAATAACACTGAGTATAAAATAAAAAGCAAGATAGTATAAAAATTCGCGTACTTTATTCTAGTTGTGTTCCTTTCTATGAGTCTTCGGACTGGAAAGAGTTATTAATTGTACTCTCCGCGGAGTTTTGTTAGTAACAACCGAAGGTACCTCCAGCTTTTTGGGTGTGGTTTTCACATTTACTTTTGCAACGTCGTTAGTGCTCTCTTCGCTATAGACTAATATAATATCTTCGGTCTCTTCAACGTCTGCTTCACTGCTTGGCTTTTTCTCTTGGGTAGCAACGTCGTCCGATAATCTCTTACTTTTATTTTCCACGTTTTCTGCGCTCTTGTTGAAAATACTTTTTACATCGCGTATTGAGATATCCATCGCGTTATTATCTATGTCAGTGGTTGGTAAAAGACCTTCGGTCGTGCTTTTAGTGGTGTTACTCGATGACGGAGATTGCTTACAATTATTATTCGCGGCGAGCTTCACCAGGGCATTATTTTCAGTTTTATACTCCTCGCCAAGCTCGTCCTTCTGAAAGTGTATTACAGAACAGTAGCCATCCGTTGAGGAAGCTACTAGTATCGTACCATCGCTCGACCTGTGAAATGATAACAACGTGTATCTTCTTCCTTTTTCCTACGCGCTGCTTACAGACAGACGAATTACTACCCACCACGCGAGGTCAGTTAATCTGGTATAATGTATATTCGATATTGCTGCGATTGGGGAGATTTGCTGAGTGTCGTATATCAATACCGAATGCTGCGTGGCTACGGCGAACACTATTCTATATGGCAAAGATATTATAGGCGTTGGACCATCCCCTCGCAATTTAAAATAAGTGGGACAGCATCGGACAGCTATAGTGCATTCGCTCAGGGAAGGTAGAATCATAAGAGGCCTGAAAACAGAGCGAGAAAATGAAATTCATTACAGGAAAAGAGGGATGAAAGAAGGTAATAAAAACATTTACTCTTTCAAATTGTATCTGGAAAAGACTATCGTGGCGTTCGATATTGTCTCCGTAGTCTCTAACGACTCGATTATGCCAGACGGAACGATGATCAACATCCCATCGAGAGAAAACGTCAATCTCCTGAAGAACGATTTAAATGTATCGTCGTAAAATAGTCGCACCATTTTATCCTTCAACGAGTGGTCGCGTGGCGTGGGAATCCTGCCTTTATAAACCCGTTGCGCCGTTTTCTTTGTATTTATATCGATCAGCCGACAGGTCCTGAGAATATATCAGAAGCTGAGTATCGATGAACGCTTTCAGAGATATTTCCAAAGTAGCTCACCGACCTATCTGTACTTATTGTGCATATGTACTGGTTACAGGGGTCCCACGAAACTCCTTGGACGAACCCCTTGTGGTCAGACAATATAGCTGTGGAGCGTCCTTTGTGAATATCCCACAGAATAGCCGTGTTATCCACGGAACCGGAGACTAACATGTTAGAATCCGGTGACCAGCTGATATCGTAAACATCTTCGAGGTGTCCCCGCAGTACCTTCCACGATACCCACTGCTCTTTGTTCTCGGTCTCCTCCGTAATGAAGAACTCGCAGTCTTCCTTTCGCTTCCATAAAATGATGGTTGACTCTGACAATAAAAATGCACCTTGATACCATTCAGATGTCTAGGAGTTCAAATACTTAGGGTATAATTTCCAGAAAAATGGGGGCAGAGAGACGAATATAAGAGAAGTCGTAAAGAAAGCAAGAACAGCAATGGCGCAGATATGGGGAATAGGACGAAGAACGTTCAAGAACAATTTTGAGAGAGGAATGAGAATATTCAGAGGCATAGTGAAAAGTATCTTGTTGTACGCGTCAGGAATTTATAGGAGAAATACATAAGGTGGACTTTAAGTTCGATTTTGATACATATCTAATTTTGGAGGAAACGAAAACGACAAAGTGAGGATAGAAGCAGGGAAAAGAGCAATGAAATATAAGGAGAATGCGAAACAGCTGGATAAGAATAAAATAGTACAAGAATGCTGGAGGGAAATAGACGCGAAGCAAGCAGAGAAAAAGTTGAAATGGGAGGAAACGAGAGACTCGTACTACAGGATAAAATGATGGATATCCAAGAAATGGAAATAGAAAGAAGGGGAGGAAGAGAGTTTGCTGAGGAACTAGCGCAAAGAGACAGGGCGAAGCAGGTTCAATGGCAATACGACAGAATACTAAGAGGCAGATGCAACGCACATTACATAGAAATCAGGGATAACCAGAGAGCAAATTACCTAAATGGAAACTACAGAGGCAGAGACCAAAGTATGATTGCAAAGTTCAGATGTGGGAACGAAGAACGGGGAAGCAAGTATCGGAAGGAAGAAAAAGGGATAGTATGCAGACTACTTATGTAATGGAGCTAGAGAGACGCTGGGTCACATGCTAGAAGACTGTAAGGAGCTGAAAAGAGAAAATTCAACGATCAGAAAGGTACTAAAGGGAGAAGAAGAAGGAGCGGAGTTGATGCATACGGTTCTGGAAAAAAGGAGAAGAAAAGAAGAACAAGATGAAGGAAGAAGTCAAAACGAAAGCACAATCTTGAGTTAACAGTCCCAGAAACACTTACATACGTAACACACGTAGCCCCATTTTGAGGCCGAAAGGCAAAAAATAAACCTATTTACTACTACTATTAAATGTCTACATAATTAAACAAAGCGTATAAGTTACCAACCATCATCTCCAGACGCCAAAATATCCTTCGTGGGTGAGAATCGCACAACGTTCACTGCTTTCTGATGCCGTTCCAAATCTGTTACGCATTTTACCGTGGCTCCATCGTTCTCGTTCGTCGTTAAATACCATATCTGACGAAAGGAATTTTTTCGCAACTCTATCTCGCTTTTATAGAATACTTTACTTATTATTTATTAATATTAGATATTACCAGAACGTGAGAATCGGCACCGCCGGTCGCGAGTCTCCAGAATGTTACGCCTTTCGAGGTCTCGTAAACTCCGGCCTGCACGTCGATGCTCAGAACTGGATCACGGTTGTGCCACGAGATTTCCGGAGTCGTGCACCACATTATTTCTGTGCGAAGACGCAACGCGTCTTATCGTGGAATTATAAGAATGGTATTCAATGGAGAGCGACCGCATCTAACCTTTTCCAAGTTCTCACATTATTCCCGCCAGAAGACTTTCATTTTTGCGCAGGTCCTGCTCAGCTGGTTGACCTTCCGCTTCGCAGCGAACTTTACTTCGAGTGAAGAATGAAATTGTAAAGTTTCGGCATAAATAATGAATAAATCTTCACTCGAGACACATTCGTCCAGTTGTTATTTTCAATAAGAAAAAGAGGTCGAATACAGTTCGTTCTTCTTCCATTATCATGCTATATCATTATCATGCTAGCCTAATAATTGTAGTTCGTAATTATAAATGTTTTCGGATATAGTAAGATCAATTTCAGGGGCATAAAATTGTAAGAAATTCTGTTTTAATTCCCGAGTATAGAAGAGTCTTTAGTATAGACTGTAGTATGAAAGGCGGTGTGCGATAAATAATGCAATAAAAGCTATACAGTCTTATTTAAAAAAGCTAAGTTGGCCTTCGAATCATTCATATCTCCTCTACTCCTCCAAGTAAAAGAAGAGTACTGAGAC
Organism: Andrena hattorfiana; assembly: GCA_944738655.2. NCBI lineage: Eukaryota > Metazoa > Arthropoda > Insecta > Hymenoptera > Andrenidae > Andrena > Andrena hattorfiana. The sequence goes on from OX122894.2 coordinate 4,288,922, forward strand.
CAAATTGTGTCCCCGTCGAAACAATTCAATTCTTCTCCGAAGCATTTTGTATTATTCATTACTAACCAGTAATAAAATCTCGCAAGTCTCAATTATTTTATTGCAACGAAATTTGACAATACTCCGAATAATATCCTGCATAAAAAGGTGAGATGGTGTTTTGATTCCCTAGGGCAGTCGAAGAGGTACGAAGAATAATACCCTCCCAAAACTGTGAATTTTAATATACTAATACTCTTCAGAATTACGTATCGCGAATATATTTCTTTCAATTAATTAATCGAGTATTCGCTGGGAATCGAAGTTCGGCATCACGCAACACGTGATTTAAGACGTAAAGTCCTATATACATACGTCTCACATCCGGTGTATGTGACTCCCTCTGAAAGTGCAGAGGGATTTGCTGGAAACAATCCCAACACAAAAATGGTGGGTGCTGAAAATGATAGTCAGGATCGTAAAGAAGTCGATGTCAGAGAAAACACGGACATGGACAGCAACAGCCAACAGAACGGGGAGTTGGTCCCTGTGGAGAATAATGAGGAAAGAGATGTGGGTCAATTAACTATTTACCCCTGTAATTAATTTCCCTAATTGAAAAACGTTCGCCGTTTCTTATCTCGAAGTGATGAATTTAATTTCGTCGCTGTACGTCGGGTGTTACTTGACCGAGACATCGCTGAGAAACATTTCGATTTATCGCGCGATTTATTAAACGTGTAAAATATTTGAATCTGAACGCGATCGTTCAGCGACGCGACGTACGCGATGTAAATAACTACTGCAACCTGTTCTGCTCGAGGATAGCGTTACGGGTTTTCAATTAAAATTCACGTTTCGTCAGATGATTCATTGTCCTTCTCAATCTGTTGCGCAGGTAAATGGGGAAATCGACGAGCAGAGGAAAAAACATCAGCCTACGTTCCTCGAGTCGTTCTACTCCATAACGAAGTCTTTAGTCATACGCGCCCTCATTATTTATTTTATTAGCTATCTGTTCAGACGCCCTCAGCCCGAAGTTAATCCTCAGTCGCCGACGCGTCTGCAAGCTGTAAATATATTCGAGAACGGCACGTCGTTCGACCTGCACGTTTATCTGTCCGAATTCGAGAAGTTTAAGCAGTTCGACGATCCGCGCACGTTGATCTGGCTGGAGCGCGGATTGATATACGGAGATTGGTATAGCGGACCAAGTAACGACGGCTCGAGGCTTGTAGAATACAAATTCATTCCATCCGATCAATTAAAGAACAACGGATCCGTATACCTTCACGTGTATGTCACGAAGAGCGGAAAATCTCCGAACCCCAAAGCGGGCAAGAATATTTACGCCGGGGATTACATGTCGTATTCTAAAAAGATGTTAAATAAATTCAAAAAGATCAGGTATCAGAAGAGGCATAACTTGTTAACCGGCGAAACCGCTATAAGTAAAGAAGAAACCGAAGTACGTAGACGTTGAAATTCACTGCGTAGACCGGTTTCGTTCTAATGGAATTAAATGTATTTATTATTCATCGCAGCAAGCTGAGTTACTGAATCAGGACTATGTATCGCATTGGCACCCCAATTTAACTATTAACTTAGTAACCGATCAAACGAACTGGGTATTCGGGCAAGTGCCGCCACCTCTAGACACGTGTAAGTTGTTGCAACTCTGTGAACTTGTAAAACGTGATCGTTCGTTAAATACAGTTAACACGTTTCTTCGACAGATATTCACTTTTTACCTGGAGAGACGTTTTACAAACCTGTTATATACGCGAATGACTTTTGGAATATGCAAAGGGACTATCAACCGTTGAATAGTACTGTGGAGGAGCTGGAGCTAAGATTATCTTACCAACCTCTCTCGTTGTTTAAATGGCAAATCTATGCGGCTCAGACGATGAGGAACGAGTGGACATCTTCGCTTATGGGTATGTTGCATCGTTATGGGAAACCAGTAGCAGATGTACAGAGAGTTTCAGTTATGCAATAATATTTTGTTACACAGGAGAATCGTCGGATGAAGATGATAATATTCAAGATACTTTAAAGGAAACGTTATTGGAAACGAATCCTTATTTGCTGGGTCTGACTATAATTGTATCATTTTTACATAGTATATTCGAATTCCTGGCATTTAAAAATGGTAAGGCACGGGTTCTCTGTAAAACGTACAGTGGCGGACGAAAGAAAGTTTACAACTTTTAAAATCGCATAACTTTCTTAGAATTGGTCCAGACGTTGAGTTTTTTTTTTTTTTTTGAGAAGCTGGAAGGATTAGTTTGCTGAGTGACGTGTTTCGTCGTTTTGAAACAAATTGCAATTGGCCGGAATAGCAAAAAAATTGCAATTGGTCGGAATAGCAAAAAAAATTGGAATTGGTCGGAATAGCAAAAAAATTGCAATTTGTCGGAATAGCCAAAAAAATTGCAATTGGTCAGAATAGCAAAAAAAAAAATAGTAAAGGTAGAAAAACGACCTTTACTTTTTTTTTTAAAAAAAATTGCAATTGTTCGAAATAGCAAAAAAATAGTAAAGGTAAAAAAACTACCTTTACTATTTTTTTGAAAAAATTGCAATTGGTCGGAATAGCAAAAAAAATTGGAATTGGTCGGAATAGCAAAAAAATTGCAATTTGTCGGAATAGCCAAAAAAATTGCAATTGGTCAGAATAGCAAAAAAAAAAATAGTAAAGGTAGAAAAACGACCTTTACTTTTTTTTTTAAAAAAAAATTGCAATTCGAAATAGCAAAAAAATAGTAAAGGTAAAAAAACTACCTTTACTATTTTTTTGAAAAAATTGCAATTGGTTGGAATAGAAAAAAAAATAGTAAAGGTAGCAAAACGACTTTTACTTTTTTTTTTTGAAAATTGCAATTGGTCGGAATAGCAAAAGAAAAATAGTGAAGGTAGAAAAATGACCTTTACTATTTTTTTTTGCTATTCCGACCAATTGCAATTCTTCTCAAAACGACGAAACACGTCAGCAAAATAATCCTTCCAGCTTCTCAAAAAAAAAAAAAACTCAAGTTTGAACCAATTCTGAGAAAGTTATGCGATTTTAAAAGTTGTAAACTTTCTTTCGTCCGCCACTGTATAAGTAACTTATGATTTCCTTTCTAATTAATGACCTAACCATTTTTTCAGACATTCAATTCTGGAACAATCGCAACTCGTTGGAGGGTCTATCAGTCCGATCTGTATTCTTCAATGTTTTCCAGTCGCTGGTCGTCTTGTTGTACGTTCTCGACAACGAGACGAATACCGTCGTGCGAATCGGCTGCGCCGTAGGATTATGCATAGAAGTATGGAAGATTAACAAGGTCGTAGACATTACCGTTCACAGGGATTCGAAACTGCTCGGCGTCTTTCCAAGAATAAGTTTCCACGACAAAGGGTCGTACGTAGAATCTTCCACGAAAGAATACGACAGGCTCGCCTTCAAGTATCTATCGTGGGTCCTCTATCCTCTCTTAGGAGGATACGCGATTTACTCGCTGATGTATTTAGAGCATAAAGGCTGGTATTCCTGGGTGCTAAGTATGCTTTATGGATTCTTACTGACATTCGGGTTCATCATGATGACGCCGCAATTGTTCATCAATTACAAACTAAAGAGCGTGGCGCACCTTCCGTGGCGCATGATGTCCTACAAATTTTTAAATACATTCATCGACGATATCTTCGCGTTCGTTATAAAGATGCCGACGCTCTACAGAATCGGCTGCTTCCGCGACGATATCGTGTTCTTTGTATTTTTGTACCAGAGATGGATATACAAGACCGATCTCACCAGGATAAACGAGTTCGGTTTCTCTGGCGAAATGGAGGCGAATGTCAGTAACGATAAGAAGCCGCAAGCTATTAAAGATCGTCCGAAAGACGAGGCGGACAAGAAGAACGAGTAACGGTCTGGGTGTGTAACGTTAGCGTTTAGTGTATTATTCGAAACTTCATCTGAAATTAATAAACTTATTTAGTACCAAAGGATATATCTGCACGCATCAACGTGTATCTATGCGAGTTTGATATAACTGTGTGTATGTATATATTCTTATGGTCCCGAGATTTAGCCAAATGAAGCAGCCTCGCAGAGATATTCGCATCCTTGGGCAAGGATGCCGGCGTCCGATGTAATAGGCGAAATGTCAGGAAAGTGTTCTAATAATTATAAAGAACTATGGATATTCTTTCAGGAAACGATTGTTACGAAGCTGGTATTTCTCGAGCATGGTTTTTATCTTTCGTTTGTCCCATTGTAATTATTATAATCTTCTACGGATACTGAAAGAAAATATAGTTTATTTCGACGTTTAGGGAACATTTTGCGAATCTCCGTTCTACGTGCGCGAAACGGAATCATTCTAGCTACGCGTGCACGCGTACACAAACACGTGGCCAAGTAATATGTACGGAAAAGTAGTATTATATTTTAAGGCTTATACTGAAATCTCAGTAATTGTCATTCCTGGGCTAAATCTTTTATTCGTATACATATAAGATGCTGCAAAATATTTTTGCAGGGAATAGCAAATTCGAAACAGAGCAGTGACTCCCGCGGTTCAAATGTTAAAAATTAAATTGCGACAGTTCTTAAATACAATTATAATTATTGTTTTTAATAAATGAATGTCTCCAACTACCGTTCAACTTTATTCCCACGATCTACCTGTCCTGTTTAAAACAAGCTTGCGCTTTCTCTCGCGTACCTCGCGCCATCAAACCGCTCTTTTTCTTTCATTTAATATTAGTACACGAAACTATAACAAGACAGACAAATTTGTGTGTTTGTAGTTAGTAACTTTTTAATGTATCCTCTTAGCGTATAATATATAAATCGTAAGGAAGCACGTCGAATGTGGACTAACGCGATACAAATTAATGTGACAGAAGAGTAAATGACTTTACTAAAATGGATTGCTAATATTTATTGATATTATATATTATTAAAAAATAAAGAATAATGTCTGCGACATTATGTCCCTTTTTGTATACAATAATACATTGGAAAAAATGGGCAAGGAAGCTATCTCGCTTTTACACAGATTTGCCGGCTGCTTTGACGAACATCAGCGTTGGCAAATCGAGTCTCCAAGGACCTGTTCGAGAAACCGTCGTGTACGCGTAACAAAGGAAACGGACGCTACGTGTACCAGCAGCTGCTATTTTTCCTGTACAAATGCACTATGATAGTGACTATATAATAGAGATATATAAACAATCTAAGGTACAAATTTTTATATACAGTATTTCCATGTCATGTTCAAAAACATCGATTACCTCGGGACGAGATCTACGCTCCTTTTGTTTGCAATTTCATTTACCGCATCCTGTTTAGCACCATACCAACTGTATTCGAACCGCCTACGTACTTACATAATTATTATAAAGAGTTATTCAATGTAGCGCGAACGTGGCGAAGTATCTGACAATTAAAATGTGGAAAATCAATAAACTTTCGCGCGTCGACAGCACCACAAGATATTTCTTTCATTACGAGAACGAGGAACTATATGGTAGAATGTGCAGTGATGTGTTTCGCTATAGCCTGGTACAGATTGCATGGCACTAAAAGAATCCAAGTACTATGTATAATTAATGTACAATATAGTATCCTAACTACGAGATAATAACTGATTCGCCGATTGCAACACATAAGACGAACACCCGGGAGAAAAAATTGTATACTATACAAAACCGTGGTTACTTGTTAATATAAATATTTTATTCCGACCGATAAAATTCAACAGAAGTAATAAACATTCGATGAACAGCAAAAGTAAAAGATGCTACAATCACGAACTTAGTTTTTTTCTGCGATAAAAACTAAGGAAAAAAAAAAATAAAAAACAAGGCAGTGCGAGTGCAGTGATGTTTCATAGGAATTAAAAAACGAACTAAAAAAATACTGTTCTGTTTTGTACGTTGCACAGGTTTTATATGTGAGTGTAAGCCTGAGCAGGCAGCTTTTTCTTTTAAAATCATTAAAACTTTCTATATCCAAGAATCCACCCTCCTCCGAATCACTGTACACGTTTATAAACTTATTCTACGTAGCACAGAATGTGCCGCTAAAATGGCAGTACTTTAGGTAACGGATAATCCGTACTACTTTTATAAACGGGCTGTGCTCAATGCTATTTAAAGTTGTCCTACAAAATTCCCGACGTTTACAAGCCTAACAGTGTTTTGTGTTTCTCTATATAATCGAGTTACCATATCTCTTCCCTTATCGTTTGTTCGCGCGTGTTCTGTGATCGATTAGAAATGTGTTCTTATTTCCCTTTCATTGCTTGTACAGTATCCGCGACGTGTCGCATTTAAGTTGCGAGGCCCGCATCCTTGGCTATACTATGAAATAAGCTGGACGAATTACGAAGTAACGTGTCCGGAGAATCGTATTCCTTAATGAGCCCGTTATCCAAGACAATGACCCTGTGGAATACATTGCGCATTGATATTAGCCGATCTCCGAAGGAGTTCGTATCGTAAATATTTGCGGGACCCACCTGTCCGAGTCGAGGATCGTGTTGAGCCTGTGAGCTATCGTGAGAACCGTGCAATCTTTAAATTCTTGCCTAATTGTGGTCTGAATTAAGTCGTCTGTTTCTAAGTCGACGGACGCTGTTGCCTCGTCGAGGATAAGTACTTTCGTTTTTCGAAGTAACGCTCTCGCTAAACATATTAGTTGTCGTTGACCTATACTTAAGTTTTCGCCGCCCTCGGTCACCTCGTGCGAAATACCGCTTGGCAGATCTGAAATAGAATGACATATTCGTGTATTCTTTCACTCGTCGTTTATAATCAGAGCCGACGAGGTTGTATTTACTTTTTACAAAAGATTTAAGATGCGCGTGCTCCAAAGCTTTCCACACGTCCTCGTCGTTGTGAGAGCAGAATGGATCCAGGTTCATTCTTAAGCTTCCTGAGAACAGTATAGGATCTTGAGGTATGATAGTCAGTCTGGATCTGAGATCGTGGAGACCCAATTTGGCGATGTCCACATCGTCGATAACGATCTGCCCTTCGGCTGCTTCTATGATTCTGAACAGAGCCAACGTCAAGGAAGACTTCCCGGCGCCAGTTCTGCCGACGATGCCGACTTTCTCGCCACCCTTGACGGAGAATGTTAATCCGTGGAGCACGAGGTCCAGGCCTTCCCTATAACGAACTTTGTAGTCCTTGAAGTCAACGCGTCCCTGTATAGGCCAGTCATTAGGCGGTGTGTAACTTGTATTCTTCCACGGTGCTTCCTGCGGGGTCTCTGCGTACTCTTTTATTCTCTCCACTGCCACTATGTTCGTCTCAACGTCAGAGGTCATTCGCACCAACCAGTTCAACGTCTGAGTGATCTGGAGCAACAATCGTTATTAGAAATTATCCTAAAATTGAACAATGCGAAGTTTAAGGGGAGGTTCTGGTCTAAAACTCGATTTTTTTTTATTTTATTTTTCGAATGTTCAACCTTTTCGGAATAAGTGTTTAAAAGGATTTGTTGAAATTTGTAAAATTCCCGAAGTTGTAGGCATTTGAGTAGCGGCAAATACATCAGGGGCAACAAAACTTTAAACGCGTTTTTCTCGAAACGATAATCTCAAAATCGGTGGGAAAAGTTATAATCCGATTCGACTGAAACTCTTTTTATTTTGAAGAATATACTTCTGGCTAGGGGGAGAACCAGAAAAAATATAAAAAATTGAAAATTTATAATTTTTAAAGGCGTTGAAAGGACGAAAAATATATGGAAAAAGTGATTTCAAACTTCAAGTGTCGTTATTTTCTAAAATAATGTCATTTTTGTAATTTTTCTGGTTTCCCCTCTAGCCATAAGTATATTCTTCAAAATAAAAAAAGTTTCAGTCGAATCGGATAATAACTTTTGGAGATACAGGGATCCCACCGGTTTGGATGAATTTTTTGACCCCTCGACTTTAACGACTCCCCAGTGCCGTCTGCAATGATTAATTATAAAACAAAAAATATATTTCCATAACTTAACACATCCTTAATCCAATGCAAAAAGTCCCATTAAATTATATATAGTAGTTTTCCTTTAATTAATTCCTAAAGATCACCTATTTTTATGGGCTCTAGACCGGAACCTCCCCTTAAGTGCCAGATAGAATGTTTTATCTCACTTGTAAGGCATAAGTGACGGACAAGCCAACTATACCAGACTTCATAGTGTCTCTATTTAATACTGCAAAGAGCGCAGCGAAGAAGATGATCAAGTTTCCAACCATTTCCAAACGCACCGCCAGCCACCTAAAAGAAAATCATTAATCACGCTGTCGCGCGACTGGCATTGTGTCTATTCTGTCGCTTAAAGAAGACATACCTGTTTGCGATTATACTAGGGTAATAGCACACTTGATTGAAATCTACTTTACTCTCGGATTCATTGATAAATCGTTCCTGCACGCCGAATGCCCTAATCATTTGTGCTCCTGATGAATAAATATTAATACAGATTGAAATATTGTATTCCCTCGAGTTGTGAATTATTAAATAAAGCGCAGAAGGCTTCCTTCACGTACCAGACACTGATTCACTGAAATGCGAATATATGGGAGATCTTGAAACAGACTCCAGCCGCTTCAGTTGCCGTGAGCTCGCGACGTACAGTCGTTGAACTAAATAATAGATTATACCTATCGGCACTATTACTGCCGTAAATATCGGTGTGCTAAAACTTATGACCACTAGAGTGGCTATGACCTGTAATACGAACGTGTTCTTTAGAATAGGCGGAGCGCTGTTTTTTTTTTTTAGAGATTTCTTCGGTACGCAATACCGAAGTCAATAAAGTATTATCTTATACAGCATAAAAGACACAGAAACAGAAAATAAATAACCGTATATACAAACAGGTACACATGAGTTTATGTATGCAATCATAAAATGATAAACAAAATAGCTCTGTAAACGAAGAATTTAGGAACTAATGAGACCATGCAGATCGGCAGATGAAGTACCCATATCTAACTTTCCACCACCATTATGCAGCCGAACACTAACAATATATCTGTTTTACCCATCAATATATATATATATACCACGATAAGATTAGTAACTAGCGTTTAAAGAAGACAAATTTACACAACACACGGGAATGAGATCTTAATTAATGTACATTTACACAACCATTTTCTATTGCTCGTTACAAACACACTCCTATTGTATTCACATATTACGCTATCGTTGTAATTTATTGGTACGGACACAATTATACTCAATTATAGCTTCTAAAACTCATTTTTAATTGACGCTGTTCATTTGCAACTGGACGTATGCTCTCGTGCAGCGTGAGCCGGAACATTCGGAGTCCACTAAGAAGCTATAATTGGAGTATGGAAACTGTAATACTGTTATTTTATCTAAGACGTTGCCAAATAAACAAACGGCCATGATGTATTTAAACAAGAAATACCTCAGCGTGAAAATCAATACAAACCCTTTGATGAAATGGAAGTTACGAAGGTAGACCCAATGAATCATGAGACTGAGGGAGTTTACAGGATGGAAATAATAAGAACCGATCGCCTTAATCTGGCTCAAGGCATATCCAAAAATTACCTCGAACAAGCAATAGATGCTATCGGAAATTTGCTGGGGAAGAGATGTATCCAGCACGTCGACGTCTTTAGCAAACCTGGAGATAATGCGACCAGTAGGAGTCGTATCAAAGAAGGTCAATGGAGCACGCATCACAGAACGCAGCATCAACATGTGCATCTGGCGAGCAGCCAGCCAGCAGCCCAGCTGCGGAGCCAAATCGCAGAAAAAACTCGCCATCGCTACAACATCAGACACGGTTGGCTTTCATTGTAACCACACTAGCAGAAGTTTGGAATTTTAAATAACTGCGAATAATAGAAATGTGCCAGAACTTTGAGAATCTAAAACATTCGATAAATGTTTCTCTTTTGTGTTTTTTTTTTTTTTGCTAAACATTCTCCGTAATACTTTGTATTTGCTACTATGAGTTTGCTCTCTTTTTACAAAGTACTTCGCAAATACCATTTGCTTCTAATATGCATGAATAAGGAGAAAAGGCTTTCGCAGAGAATTTTAAATTAAGAATACTTTCCTGTCTCATGTTATGCGAGGAAGTGAAGTTTGCTGTGGAGAGGCATGCCAGGCGCATGTAATGGAACAATGCATATGTAAGTCAACGAAGCACTCGCAGAGTTAAGTACAGAACGAGGAAGAATGCAGATGCAGTAACACATTCAAGCGCAAGCAATACTGTTTTCATACACACAGAGACTGATTGTATAATTGTGTCCATTACCTTACTGTTTATGCTGTTACTATTGCACTGTATCTTTGTACACCATAAATTACTGACGACTGCATAAAAGGAATACTAACAGGCGACAATTCATTTCTCCCTTCGTACCATGTAAGTAACATATACGACAGACAGATATTATTAAGAGATACAGATACAATAAAACCAGGCACTTTTTAACATTAAGAAACCAAGAATCCCGTTGTTGCGTGGCGATCAAAATCTCTGGGACATTCTTTCGCACGTATCTTCGTGACAAATTGATAGGTCTTGGTCGACCAACAGACTCATTTCACTGGATTAGTACATCCACGTAAACCTCTAAGCATGCAAGAACTCTCTCAATCGATTTTCCATACCTTCCAAGTGGCGTTAAAGGCTTGCGGTTTCTTAAGTGAAAATTGAATCAACAGAGTCGTACGTGTTATCAGAATCATGATTGCAACAACCGTCGTCGACCACTGTGCAAGTGGCCGTAGACTTAACTCCTAGTACTTTTACGAGAAACGAAATAATACGTTAGACGCAGTATTTACAACGTAAAAAATATCATACCGAAAGGAGGCAAACTATCCAAGAACGTAGAATGGATGGTAGACCGTTATCGATAACATCAGTGTCTTTACCGAGCCGACTAAGAATTCGACCGGTTGGAGTTTTGTCAAAGAACGACATTGGATTGCGGAGAACACGTTGCAGCGTACTCTCGAAGAGACGCACGGAAGCGCGTATTGTTCCTTTTGCCATGATTAACGCCCCTCCAAGTACTGACAAGCCTACAACGATCGGTAATAATTTTGGTATATCGTTAAACTTGATAGTGATGTGTATAATCAGGAGCTGCGTTCGTAGCAGCATATGAATTCAACATCGACGAGAATTAATTGGTAAAAGAATCGTTTGTATTTGGCGACGATGTTCGTCTTCACTGTCGCCCACCGTCTGTCTGACTCACCATAGTGCAAGTTCCTTACCGCAGTCACACATGTATTGAGGTGCATTTATAGTTAAGGAGAAAGGATTATTACGGCGTAAGTCACTAATGAAATATAAATAAATCCAGCTTATCTAGGTGACATAAATTAAGCAGTAAACATGCACTATGTAATCTTGTCTCGCGAATCGTTGCCTTAAGTGTCTTTGAATCTACTAATATTATCCCCTATGTAGCGAAACTTGGATTTTTTTTCACAACTATTCCTCTATCTTCCTATCAGTCTATCACAATTTCACGCGATTAATACTCTTTAATATTCTTCCTGGAACAGCGAAGCATTTGGCCTAAGAGTAATGTGAAAAGCAACGTATTTCAACTATCACAGATTTATGATTTGTTAAAGTATCGCGAGACTGTTACAGGGGGGGGGGGAAATTAAAGGGAAGGTATGAAGGGAATATGATCTACTTGCGCGTAGAGCTGCCTCGTGATCGGTGGCAATTTAAAAACGTAAGTACTTTTACGGAAAACTGTACTCTGGTAATGAACAGATATGAAAAAAGCTTAATCGTTTTGCTACTTCATGCTGAAATTTTATACTAACGTTAGTATAATTATTCGATCCATAATTCTACACTGTTAGGCGTAAGAGCTTATGTACATTTAAACTGGTGGGTGGACGAACGAATAAAATACATGCGAAATTGAAATTAGTTAATTTCGAATGGTAAAGGTAACTGAGATAATTACATTTAAGCATATATCACTACGAAGCTTTACTTTGTTCATAAAGATTCTTTAGACACAGCAAACCACACTCGCACTAGCATTTCGATAATACCAGTGAGATTCTGTTAATATTTTCAGCATTAGATATTATGCAACGCAGAATTTTAGAAATAAGAAAAGAATTATGTTGTACGTTTCAATGCACGGATTATCGGTAGCGGACTCATACAATTGTATGTTACTCATTGCTCAAAATCGACGGGAAATAATATTCGATTGCCCCAAAACTGTGTAATCTGTGAAGGAACATGCTTTTTACACAACTTTTATGTTATTACAAGTCGCTTCAGTTTATATATAGTAACAGCGTACTTCACGAGAGTAAGCTTACCTTATACAATCGATCTTTATAAGAATTTAATTCTAAAAAAAGGCTAGTACACTCTATTTCAATAAACAGGGATATTGAATATTGTGAAATGTTTATATATACTTTTAGAAACATACCCTGTCCAAGGCCAAGTCCACCATACACTCCAAGATACATATCTTGCTGAGATTTACTGTACGTGGAATTATAGGCTGTTAAATTATCGTTCGACCACAAGCTCAGCCACGAATTTGATCCTATGCTAAATCCTTGGAATACAGCGTTCATTATGATAGTGGTTATTGACAAAAACCATCCAATAGATTTGAAGTAATGGGAGTACACTCGCCACTTGACCTTACGAAACAGAAACAATATACAGCTTATAGACTCACAGATTTGAAAGCTAGCTGTGGTAAAAAGAGCAACTTACACTTCCAGTTTCAGTTTTCTCCACCTCTATTAATTTCTCCGCCAACTTTTGCTGCGACATTCGTTTCTCCGTGACGCTATTACCTTGCAAATAGCTTCCGGATTGTTGGCTATCCGTGGAATACTGTCTGAAAATTTTCCAAGAAATATTACATCGAGATGGAAGAAGCTACGCGCAATAATAATAATACCCTAAGAATTTTACCTTCTCAACGAGCCGTTCAAGGATTTCCTATCGACTATAGAACCAGATTCACTTTGGCTTTCCCTGGATCTGGCTCTGGTTAATTTCTGCTGCAGCTCGCTCGATCCTATCGTTGTTTCCAGTTGTTGTTTAATTTCTTGCAAATCTGCTTCAGAGTCATCATCGGCATGCACTGTTTCAAATTTATCAGAATAGATTTACAGTAATACGATATGTTTTAAAGAAATATGGATTGTTAAGACATCAAGGAATAATGACAAAATTATAGTTCAACGGAGCGGAGACAGAAATTACGAATAAAGGGGGAGTTCGACTCCGATCTTTCCCGTTCTTTATTCGAACCTGCATGTTCAGCTGTTCGGTCTACTCCATTGAACTATACACCTTTTATGTTAAACAAGGGAAAATTCAAGTACATCCAGCAAATCATAGCAGTTACTCTCGATACGTTGAACACAAGTCGTAAAGGCAATTAATCGTAATATCTATTCGAGTATTTTAATCACGTTCTGGCTGAGGTTCGACATGCACTATTAAAAAAAAAAAAGAACGAAGTCCTACATGCGTGTCTTTCATCATACTCTACTGAGGAGACAATAAAAAACTGTATTAAAATAGCTTCGTACTATAAGCCGGTCGATAAGTTTTTATAGTGGCGAATTGCAAAAAATACTAACATCCTTGATACTCTAATATCACAAGCCAAATGCAATATAAACCATTTTCCGGACAATCACACAAATCGAAGTATGAAAAGGAATCGTAATTACTTTTTTCACTGACTTACGATTTCCAACTTAGATCCATGAAAAATATATTTAAACGGTTAATAAAGAACACGAATTGTAGAACGCTGAAAGTGGGACAGAGGAATTGATATGTACCTTCCTGAAGATGTTGCACTAAGAATTCAGAGAAGGCCCCCCGTTTCTCTAAAAGCTGTTTGTAAGTCCCACTTTCCGTTATCTCGCCGTCTTTAATCACAATGATATTATCGACCTCCGGCAAATACGTAATGCCGTGGGTGACGAGTATCCTCGTTTTCTTCTTTAGCAGACCGTTCGAGCCAATTACGTTCTCGAATATGTGCTTGCCGACGTGCGAATCTACTGCGCTCAGCGGATCGTCCATGAAGTACACGTCGGAATCATTGTACACCGCTCTCGCTAAAGCTACCCTCTGCTTCTGCCCGCCGGACAAATTTATACCCTTCTCTCCGATTTCAGTTTGATCACCTGCGGGCAGTACCTTTAAATCTGGACCCAACGCGCATGCTTCGATTATACGATTATACGAGGCTTTATGCAACTTTTTCCCGAACAGAACATTATCTTGCAATGACGCGTTTTGTATCCATGCTTGTTGAGACACATATGCAATAGAGCCCTATTACGTGTAAAAATAAACACATGATTACATACATGCAGTAAATATTTACTCTCTATGTAATCTCTAAGCACCATCGTGCCGTACGAATCGCAGAGAAGATATTCACCTTTGTATTCACTCTGCCGCTCACTTTCTCCATCTCTCCGAGGAGCGCTGCTATGAGGGAGCTTTTACCAGATCCCACTGTACCAACAACGGCTACCAACTGGCCTTGATCCACTTGCATATTGATGTTCCTTAACGTCGGCTTATCAATGTTTTCCAAATCCCACGCAAAGGTGCCGTTCTCGATTAACAACATGTGCGCTACATCAAATCGGTAAATGCAACATACTTATCGTATAAATCATGATAATGATAAAAGAAAAAAGAACAATGGGCTTACGCTCAGACGAGTCGTGCTGAACATTGTTGGGATCCAGTTCTTCTGCATTCATGAATTTGTTAATACGTTTTACAGAGACATAAGCCTAGATATTACACGTTTCATTACTAAATAGGGAATTCTGTGCGTTAGGATTGAATGTTAAGAGATGTCGATGTTTCATTACCTGAACGATGTTACCAATCATCATGGGTAACACAGAAAGTGGGAACCTTAATATATTGAAAAGGCTGAGTGAAACGAAAGCAGTTGTGCTGTCTAATCGATTGTTTTCATCTATAAGTACATAAGTTGCGAAGGACACCAGTGACACCTGTAAAATTCATGGCAGAATATTAAACGAGTCGTTCTTATGTTTAGCGAAGCGATTTAATCTAAGAGTGACTTACTAAAAAGGGAGCGAAAGACCAGATGAAACTTATTCCAGCGTTAAGATACGCTGCTTCCTTTAACACTTTGATTTCTTTCATACGTATTTTCAGTATTTGCTCTTCGAACGAAGGCTCCCATGCGTATAACTTCAACACTTTTATACCGTTAAGAACTTCGTTCATTAATTTCACTCTTCCGTCTTTGTTTTTCATTTGTCTGATTTGTAATGTCTTCACTCTATTCGTGATCAATACATTTAGGGGAATGAGAATAAGGAGAACGGCCAGGCCAGCGAACGCTGCCAGTCCGAGCGTCTCCCACAGAAAGTACAAGGCTATAACTATTTGCAGGGGTGCGGACCAGATCATGTTTATATACGCTGTTAAATCCATGAATCTCTGCGCATCTACCGACATTAAGTTTACTATCTCGCCGAGCGTCGTCTCTTTTCTGGCGGAATTCGACATTCTCAATGCCTTCCGATAGATCGCAGCTATTAGGGCAGTACGCACGCGTAATCCAACTATGAACATGCGGTGAAAGTACTGAGATAAAATTAACGTTTGAAATATGGCTGTGACTAGAAGTAAAACCGCATACAAATAGCCTTTCCACATTGATTCCTGTCCGTCGGTAAAACGAATGAGCAGTCTAAATTAAAAACAGTAGCATTACAATTCTGTTCGCTTCCCAATTTCATAAATACTGCATCGACTATTTAAGGGGGGAGCCCTATTTAGGACGCTAGGAATATGGATTCATGGGATTTTTTTCTAAGAAACTGTTAAGCGGGTCTCTTCGAAACTTGCAGGGAATTTTAGTTCACATTCAAACAATGAAAATTAATTTTTACGTTACAAAGTGTTCGGTAGAAATGAAGATGTATGAACAAGTTCGTTAGGACTCGCACGCCGGAGTTGCAAATTGGCGATTGTAATGGTGGCCCTATTTCTGCCCTGAAATAAAAAACCAAGGATTTTCTTATTTCTAGTATAATTACATTGTCGACGAACCTAAGACATTGATAAATAAATTGAATCGAACAACTCTTTTTCCATAAATAGTACGAACTATCTTCGGGCAGAATCGTAACTTTTTTTTTCAAGTCCCACCAATTTGCCAACTTTTAACTTTTTTTTCGTTTGTTAGGTTCATCGACAGTGTAATTACCCTAGAAATTGTGTTCATACATCTCCATTTCTACCGAACACTTTGTAACGTAAAAATTAATTTCCATTGTTTGAATGTGAACTAAAATACCCTGAAAGTTTGGAAAAGATCCGCTCAACAGTTTCTTAGAAAAAAATTCTCAAGAATCACCTTATCCTAGCCGTCTTAAATAGGACTTCCTCTTAAATGAAGAAAAGACCGCGAGAAAATCTATCGAATCATTCACTCACTTCAATATTTGCGGGCTAACGAAAGTCATGATATCTTGCACGAATTTAAGTACTGATCCGAATAAAAAGGTGGTACCAAAAGCCTTGCAAAGGGGTGGTAAAATCGACGATATCTTCTTCTTTCGTCCACTGTTAAAATCCACGTGACCGGATGCCTTTCTAAATGACGCCTTAGCACCTTGTACACTGAAAATATATACACTCTCACATATATGCATATAACATCTACACAATCTACCAAATAAATTTACTTACAAACTATAAATATCTTTACTCAGTACGTATCAAACTCACCTAAAGTAAGTCCAAAATACTCTTGTTAGCAAAAGTAGATCGACATATTATTACTAATGTAAATTTTTACACAACTTCGAATAACTTAAGCTCGTAATCTCTTCTCCCTACCTAATATCGAGTATTCATAAAAGTCACACTCACTTGTTAGTTTTCTGCAAACTCTTGTTCCAATATTTATCGAACTTTGGTACAATTTCCGTGGCCGTATCTTCCGGATTCATAGACCATAAATCCGTGGTCTCCAGTGGCTTTTTGAAGCCTTTCCACGCCATCGGATCGAACCACGTGAACAAGATTTTCGCAGGGAAGGAACACCTCTGCTCCGGACATGGTTTATCGACCTATTCATTCCAATACGTAAAATTAAACTGCGCTACGTCGTTTAACACATACCATACTAACGCAAATAAAATCTACATATATCACCTTCGGATATTCCGAATACGTAGGCTCTGCGTCCACCAAAAAGTTCAGCAACCACGAAAGCACCACTATTGGATAATATATCATGTACGATACAAACGGGTAATCATTCTGCCCCTAAAAAACAGCATTGCATTTAAACTAAAATTCGCAAAATCGCAATCGACGAAGAAGTTAATTTCCCACGAATATTTAAACAGCGGAATAATACTACATACCTCGCTAATGTACAGCCTTAATAAACTTCTGTACCGAACAACTCCGCATATCACGAGAAGGAACCAGAACAGAAACAACAGCCCGGAGGCGCACATTCCCCGCTTTTTGTTATACGTTACTAAAACAGAGGCGAGGACCTGCGGCAAGCCAGAGAAATCGCGTTAGCGTCGTAGATCTATTTTCCCACGGTTCTCCAAACGAATCGCGGATACTTACGAAAGTGATAATTTTCACGACCGGCGTATAATAATCGACGTTATAAACAGTGTCGTAAGTACTTCTATGTATAGCCTTCCCTACGTCGACGATGCTAAGTAAAATCAATGCCCCTATAAGTACTTGTTTAGAAATATTCAACCACGTATACGGAACATTCCTCTTTTTACTGTTCAACAGATAATAAACCTCTATTTCTGAGAATACCCAGAGGAACGCGCACGGCACCCATACCAGTACCGTCTTCTGAAAGCATTCCGGGATATCTGGATCCTCCGAGTTCCAGACTAAATCATTATCCTAAAATAACAAAGGCATCGGAAGAAATGTTAATAGGAGAAAGTGTTCCATTTACGCGTAACGTCTTCGACACTTAACAATTGAACTCTACTGTCTGTAAATCGATCGAGATGCCTGTTAATTTGAAAGCAGAAGAAAGAAAACAGCATCAGAGATCGAGGGTAGAAGTGGAGCACAAGTATCCTCACCCAGAATTTCGAGCCGCAAAATTGATCCATAGTTCGATTCTCCATTACGATACATTTACTCGCTCATTGGTTTTCTTTATTCGATTGAATTTTGAATTACACTTGGCGTGTCCGTTCGCACGGAATCTTTGCGAATGTCGGCGAAGTGGCGAGCGTTTAACGGTAAGCAACCTCAGCTTGAATCGGCGGGTTCTGCGTGGCCACAAGACACTTGATCGTTGAAACGCACGATTACACGATAGATTGCCGTACACTGGCATATGCCCAAGACCTGATGGTAACGGTCGACCGTTCGCTTCCTCGAGCAAACGCAAACTGTGCCCGAACGGAGTCCGATTCACATTATAGCTATTCTTCGTTTATTCGCCTAATCAAGATGTATTGCGTCACGATCGCCTTGCGCCTGTGTGCGTAAACTCTGAAAATATCGGGATTATCTTTCGAGAGGTGCCGATTTTCAAATTAAGGACGACCGACCCTTGTATGGCGAAATAGCCGAGGAACTCACTGAGACAGTACTGAACCGATACCCGTTCGAACAAGATCGTTATCAATGAAGCTGCGTGTATATTTATATAATGATGTCATTTTTATATTGTCGTATAAATATCCTTTTACACTGTATAAAAACATACGCCCCCCGAGTTGCTTACAAATCGTCGCAACGATAGAAAAGTCGCCTGATGACTCGTCGTAATGCAACGGATATTTTATCGTGATTCGTTATTCCGTCTGACATGTTAAGCGCGACTTATCTCCGAAGTGCAGCGAAAATAAATTGATTGCTTTTAAAAGTCTACGTGGAATATATTGTTATAAATCGCATGACTCGAGTCGTTACGTTCGGCGTGCCGGGCGGACGCTTCGTGGTTTCATAAGCCATGCTTCACTTTCTTCTCAGGCTTTTAGGAAAGAGGAAATCAGCACACACACTGTTGTACTACAGTAGAGTGTCTGATAAATTTCTTTTTAAAATACGAAATTCTTACGATGATTCTGTAGCTGAAATAGCAGCGATTTCTGCCGTGCAAATAATAATTATCTGAGGCTGCAGGCATTTGACTGATTTTGCCGGCAACCTTGATTTTCTTTTTTACTCGAGACACGAGGAAACATGCTACACAACTGTCGACACTGCGGCGTTTCAGCGAATTCTGTCGTAGTAGTATAATCAGATAACGTGCGGCATGACGCGGCAAAATTTTAGCGAGGCGTAAACAACCATACAATGTAATATAAAGTAATATTATGAAACCCTTGCGTAGAAAAACTGCATTTTTACCGTTATTATCTGTCTCGAGACTTCGATCCTTCTATAAATATAATTGCAAGCATAAATTGCAGCTCGCGCAGTCTATAAATTAAATCTTTATCTCCTGTACCCTGAAGTACAATTTATCAATATTGTTCAAATAGAAAAGCGATTTCACAATATGTGTAACTTTATTGGGAGGAGGGATTTCGTAACGATCTCGCTATTTCATAAAGCTGTGCAATGGAAGCGAAGAATTCGTTTGTTTTATTCTAAAAAAAAGAAGGCGCTTTACTGGGAGTTTCTTTGAACTCCTCAGAGTGAAATTACGCGCACACGTATTTCTTTATAATCCGTCGTAGCAATGATAAACTAATCATTTGTAAAAAGTTGCTTGCCTGCCGCGGATCGTAAAGATTAATTATTGTTTCCTTGTAATCTGTCTTAGAAGCATGAAAAAAAAGAAAGAAGGATTTATCGTTCGATTGCGTGGCAAGACCTTGTATCGCGAAGAATCCCGCTGTAAATCAAATTGACCCCTATTTTAGTAGCCAAAGGAAATGGTTATGTAAATATATCAATAGGAGATAAAAAGAAGGGGAAAGAGAAGTGTGATGTAAGGACGTAATGGCATTGTATCACATCTGCCCATTCTTCTTCGTACAGCCATTTTCTTGCGCGCACTTACTAACACAAACGCGGCCGCTGCCGTGATCAGTCTGCGATATGCATTAAGGACGCAACTGTTATTACGTCGATCACCTAAAATTATCGAATCGAACTTGTAAATACAATGGAAACTTTTGTCTCGAATTACTTTATTGTACAATATGTAATAAAATGTGATATGTATCGTGCAGCAAACTATACTACCACTATGTATAATAAATAACGTATAATAATCCTTTGAAAGCTGTGAATTACCTTCGATATAATTCCCCACTGTTCGTTACATTTTTTTTTTTATTACACGAGCGATGTAATGCTTTCGACTTTTCATTACAATATTATATGTATATCAAGTGTTGGCAGACTTATGGTCTTCAAGTACAAAACTTAGGATTATAGAATGCAATACTGCGACGATAAATATTTTCTACCCAGAGAGATTCATCAGAACATATACGAGTTGGCGTTAATTTTTATTTAATTTACAATGATATTGTTAAACTTGATAAGTCTGCGTGTTACTAAATAGAAGTGTCAGTAATTCCGGATCGGTTAAATTTTTCCTATACTTTTGTACCATTTCTTGAATCTTTAAACGCCTGCGCACGTGCGGCGGATGATAGCTGTAACATATCGGAAGTATTACAGGCATTAATGTTATCAGGATGTGCAGCAACTGTAATCCCACGTACCTATCGTTGTCGAGCCTTTTCCTACGCCCCATGTTTAACGCCGTCTGTCTAACAAGCGTTCCTAACACTCTTCTGGACACAACCATACCGTCGATTAACGGAGTGGCTAAATTGATTCTGGAAACTGGACCTTGCAATCTAACTCTCATCAATCCATTGCCGAGGGCCTGAAGAAAAATCACTTGTACGTCGGACGGCTGTATCACCCTGGAGTGTTCGAGGCCAGTGTACGTGGAAGGAAGAAGATCACCTGCGCTCAGAACAGAAATCGTGAAGGCCCGTTGCTCGACGAAGAAGAGAGATATTTATTCAAATTAAAACTACCAATTGGGAACTGAGTATAATCTTCCAAACTCTCTAGCCAAACGACCATGATTTTGATGTCAGTTTGCACAGGCAAAGCTTGTTTGGTCGTTCTCCTCGGCTTCACCGGGTCTGCGCTGGAAGAGCTGGAAGGACTAGATCCTGTTAAACTCGGCGGCTGCTTTTCTAAGTCCAGAGACATCGCCCGCGGGTTCTGTATTATGTTCTGGCCTGTTCCGTAATTCCGAGAGGTAGTGCTTTCGCTGATACTTCTCTCGAACCAAACTAGAAATTATTACGCACGTTATAAGCTTCCGTACTATTTCATATATTTTCGTCTGTCCTTTCTCGCGCGCGCTACCTTGATTAGCACTGATGTCGCTGGAATAGCTCGCTTCCTCTAACGAGTCCGAGTTCACCATATTGCTCGATTGTGTCGGCACAACGAAAGCGATTTCTGAGCTAACGTCCGCCCAATAAAGCACGTGAGTATCGCCGTTGTACAGAGCCCCGCCGTGATCGCTGTGCGCTGGCTGCGGCACGTTCAAGTGCGGCGTGACTCTCCACGAGGTAGAGACGTGGCCAGTCCAACCTGCGTGCGTCGACACAGAAACCGGCCATCCAAGAGAATTTAGAAACTCCAAAAAATTTGACGATACATTCGCTTCGTGTAACTACGAAATATGTCTCTTTCAATGCGAACAGAAATACGCCACGTCAAAGCATTCCGAAGAGATGGGACCCTTACCACGTTGGACAACACCTCCGCGGGAGTTTTCTGACCAGCTTTCACATAAAAAATATATACAGTGTCGCAGGTCCTCGGGCTGATGTTATCTAAGGTTTCTAGATCTAAACAGAATCCTGGAATGATTGGATCTAAAGCGGTGAGGCTGCTGTTCCTGGACTCCTCGTTCTCTTTGGGCTCCATGTTGAGGAACCCAAAGTGGCTTAAAAAGAGACGCGCGGTTTGGAACTCGTGGCAGATCTGAGGGGGCACGCATTCCTCTGTCTTCTCTTCCGAGACTTTGTCGCTCCCGTCGCAGTACTTCGATTCGATGTTCGTCTGGCGTTCCAGCAGCTGCGATAGAATCTGATGCTCGCTCCTCACCACGTCGCTGTCGTTCATCACCGCCTCGAGGCTTGGTATAGACTCGTCTCTGTCGAGAGAATTCAGCCGCCTTGATTAACGAACTCTTAATTCCTCGTAAATATATACAAAGATATTTTCACAGAATTCCACGTACACTTTACAATGAGGAATCCTGTCCACGTTATCGGGAAAGAATTTGGGTTTATAATCTGTTCGCGGCGCAGCTTCCGCTAATGGCAACGGCCGACCTGGATTTGTATTTACACTTCTTATGCTAGATCTGTGCCTTGGTAAATGCCGAAGCTGCATCGTCCACGCGTGTCTGCCGAACGGCCCACGTATTAATACGGTGACGGTCGGCTGTGGGTCTTGATCGTTCCCGAGAGGTTCCTCCAGCAGAGCTAACATCGTGGCATTCTCGGCGACAAAGTATCGGAATCTTTCAACCGCTGCTTGACGCGGTACGCGACCACCCGTCCAACTGTTGCAGTGTCGAAGAAGAGACACCTCGTCCAGCAGAGACGATAACGACTGCGCTCCACACGCACTCGGGAAGTAACCGACCTGGCGGAGAAGTTTATTCGAAACATTGCTTTGATATAATCGAAGTAAAATTATAATAGATTCTCTACTTGTTCTAGGATGACCGTTAGAAGTGCATCGGCAGCGTCTCTAACACGCATAGACGCTGGCTTCAGTTCTTTCTCATCTTTCATTTTGATAGGCTCGCCTGGTTTCCCTACACTCTTCGTTCCTGATACGCCAAGTTCGACTACTTCCAAAACTGTCGTTAAACAGTCCTTGTCCTGAAGAAACAATTGCAAATAGAAACTTGTCGCGAAGAATACAGTCGCGCCAATAAAGTGTAGACAGAATACTAACTTGCAGTAACTGTGGATGAGCAGTTAACCAAGTCGTTAGGCAACTAAAAGCGGCGACGATCGATGAATGAAGGTCTTTCGAATGAGCCGGCGGCGGACGCCAGCACTGATACGCGATGTAATCGCAAAGCCATTTCACCGCGCGTTTGCATTCCAAAGCATCTGTAAAATATAGAAATCCTTGTGACACAATTTAACTTCTCATTGTAGTTTACAGAACGGAATAGAAGTTCAACCTGTAAGCTTCCTCGCTGCGTATAGAATATTAAAAACTTTATGAATCGATATGTTTCGTAAACTGTAGTCTCGCAAGTATAGCAATTTACCTGTCTCGCGAATGCGCGTCCTTGCTAATCCCGATAGTATTTCAAGAGCTGCCAGGGAAATATTTAAATCCGTCTTCCACGATGATATCAGTCTGTGGCAGACTAAGTACGTCGCTCGCACGAAAAGAGCGTGAGCCGAATCTGCAACACCACCCCCGTATTTTCAATCGTTAAATCCACACGCGATCAACTATTAATTCTTGTGGCACAGTGTGTGGTACATGTTTTTCAAAACGCAAGCCTGTGTACGAATGTTGTCCAAAAGAAGCTTTAACGTATAACAGAAACACGGTAATGAGAGATAAGTAGGATGATGTTTATCCACGAATAGTTTCGTGTGCTGTGCACGGTAATTAATGGCGGGGCTAATTGTAGAAAATACTTGTATTTACCGAATGCAATATACTCCTCCTGAAGGGTTGCAATATCAGAGGCTTCGCCGAGCGATCGCTGATCACTGGATATACTTATTTGACTGGCCGAATCGCTGGTGACTATCAAGCGATGATGAGACGGTACAATGGCGCGAATGCACAACAAAACACAACTCATAATAATAAAAAACGGATGACGTCTCACAGAAGCACGCATAAAGCAAATACAATAAAAAGAAGTGATGTTAAGCATTATGACCTTACATCATAATAATTACGCCGAATTACTGAAGTTCCACTGTACAAGCAACTGGTAAATGTTAACGAGCCGCTGTTCCGAGTAACGGAGCATCAACTCCGGCTACCATTACTGGAACGACGGCCACTTACAAATTACTTCTCAAATTTAAATACAAACGGCAATTAATTCCAAAGGATTTAAAACAGCGCATTCGATATTTATATATGCGAGAAGCTAATGTCAATTCGATTAGAAAGGACGACAAACCTGATGACAATAAATTGGCAGTGGAATCGTGTACCACGGTATCGGGTTGCGTGACTTGCTCGACTTCCTCTGCCGCCGCAGAGTCTTGTACACTCAACAAAAGCGCTCCTAAAAAGTAACAGCGAATTACCAATGTTTCGTCGCGATTAACTCTTCCGACTTACCCAATAGCATGTGAGTGTTTTGAGGATCTGTTTCGACTTGCAGCGCGTTTATAAGCAAATTCATAAGTCTGGATTTTAGTTGCGCGAATGTTACGTGGCCCTTCTCCGCGATCATTGGACTTGAAATTGTTGGAAGTTCCTTAATAGTGAGATTCTATGAAACAATAGCGATATCAGTCGGTGGAATATTTGATATATGCATATTTATATATGCGCTAGTTACCTGGAAGTGAAGTGGCAACGCTAGCATTGATATTAACAAATGTATCGAGGCCCTTCGCAGGTCTGGTTTCGACACTATGTTAGATTTAAGTTTCAAATCTTTCTCCGGAAGTACGGTTTCTAGAGCCGATATCAATGCAGGCACTAATACTTGCACGCCGTTTAAGTCTAAACGGAATAAGTCGGCCGAGTTCAAAAGAATGCTCGCTAACGTTTCGCCGCATTCTCTAGACTGTAAGTGAAATTATAAAATCGTATTAGGGCGATTCTTGTAGGCAGTATACTCGCAAGGTTCTCATTAAGTAAATTATTACTTCGTCAACTTTGAGACCATGATTCATCGCTTGGTAAAACCTGGCTAGATAGACGGGTAGAATTTCCTCGCCAGTTTTCTTAGCGCAGAATATTCTACAGAGTGCGCCCAAAGCTTCTGCTCTTCCAGACTCGTAGCGATCTATGCAGAGAGTTGGCGGAACGTCGTTAACAGTTTCTTGCAATGAACTGGGACCCTCGACGAGAACAGAAGATGGACGTTTCGTCGCGCCTGACGGTTCTGTTCGAGAATGAGATTAATAATTATTGCTTTTAGACGGTGATACTCGATGTTGTGTAGAACACCTACGAGGTAAATTCTGTGACCATCCATCGGTGCCTATAAATGCAGCTTCAAATAACCATTCTCCAAAGAGGTGCAATATACTGTTGCACTTTGGACGACCCGGAGCTAAAGGTGGCCTGATATCTTGCATTAAGGACGTCATAGCTACGAACATAATGATTTCATGATGCGTTAAGCTAGTTACTTTGTAAAGCATTAGCTTTTTAATAGTGTCTTACATGTTGTGCTCGAGGCGGATGAAGGTCCTGAATTAGATATCAACATAGGCGGAGTACTCGAGACACGGCTCGTTGTTAAACCAATTAAGGAAGCTTTCGGAATTCCTATAGTAGAAATCGTAAAATGTAATGCTTAATTTAAAATAGCTTCTTAACAGGGTGGTGTTAAAACAGAATACTTCTTTAGGGTAAGGAAGTTGAGAAGCCTAAAAAAGTATTTACGAAGAATATGTACAATTTAGAGAATATAACGAGACACCAGAAGAGAAGTGCTGAAGTACCCTTAGTCACTGCAGAAGGAGTTACACTGAAACTTTTGGCAAGTCTGCGCTGCGTTGGTGGTGTAGGAGAAGGTTGTGTCGAATCCTTGCCACTTGCTTTGTCCCACCCTACACCCCCGCTTCCAAGGCTAGCAGATCCGGACGCAACAGTGGATACGCAACATTCTTCCCAGCAGCATGCCTGTGAAACTCCTGAAAAATTCGTGACTGCGTGCAACCATCACCCAGAAAGCAAGCTGAAATGCGTACGTGTGTGTGTGCTACTTTGAAAAGTAGGGAAAGTGTGCGAAAAGGCTATCCTCGCTTTCTGTAGAAGTACCATACAATTCATGAACTCCGCGTCAAAATTAAAGGAACACTATAATTTCCCGAAAATTTTCAAATGGCTGTATTTCTGTGAAAAATGGTCGAAAAAAATATTTAAAAAACGCGTTTTAACGCTTGAAGTTTCTAGTTTTTGACTCAAGGACTTGATTTTTGTTTCATTCCTTTTTTAAACTGATTTATCAAGATGAAGCGCAGGAAACGAAGTTTCAGAAATTTTTGCCAGACCATATCACATGTTTGATCATCAAAGACATACGGAAAAAATCTGACCGGTACGGCCTTTTGCACAGGGTTTTGCTTAAGGGTAGTTTTAACTCGCAAAAAACTTGACACTTGAACGATTCCATGATTTTTCTTGAAATGGCATCATGTTATCTAAAAAATGGTAAATATGCCATTTTTGAGATCATTTTGAAATGGATTTAATACGATTAAAAAAAATCTCATTAAATTGGCAACTAAAGGTTCTAAAAGAAAACTTTCTTAGCTTTCCAAAACAATCATGAAAATTTCTCCACGATCATGAGTTCGCAAGTTATGGGTGTTCAAAACGAAAAGTACCTTTTTTTCTTTGATCGCGAATAACTCGGTCAATAAAAATCATACAACAAAACAAAAAAAAAACGAAATTAAAGAGAAATGTTTGCTCTATAAGAGGCCTTCGTTGGATTTACCGAAAAAAAATTCTTTTGGCCCGTGCATACGTTTAAACTAAACAAAAATTTCTGAAACTTCGTTTCTTGCGCTTCATCTCGACAAAACAGTGTCATAAGGAATGAAAAAAGAAAATTGAGTCCTTGATTCAAAAACTAGAAACTTCAAGCGTCAAAATGCGTTTTTTAAATATTTTTTTCGACCATTTTTCGCAAAGATATAGCCATTTGAAAATGACCAAAATTTCCAGGAAATTATAGTCTTCCTTTAACTTTGATGCAGAGTGTAGTTTGCATGTATAACTTGTATGTGCACACCCCGAAAGAACATCTTATCTATGGTACATCTGTGTTATGAAATTCTGTGCGATTCAATTGCCGACTTACCAAGGAAAGCATCGACTTGACCAGCTATACCTTTAATGGCCTTTAGAAATATTTGCGGTAAACTTTGCAAACATGGATGTTGGCATGGATCTATAACGTTTGTACTAGCTATGGCGTATTGTAGAAATGCTTGCGTTTGCGAGACAACAGCGGGCCTGCATAAATCGACTGGATCGCCAATAGTTCGTAAAAGTCTGTACCATGCTTGCGCCACTGCTTCGTCTGACATCGTAGGTGGTACAAGCTGAGAATCTTCCTCGCCTGTAAGCAGTACCATGCGTTAAAAGTTATTAACACGAACAGCAACGCGAGCAAACATCGAGCGGAGACTCACTTATTTTTAATTCCGGGAACATCGGGCCATACATAATTTGTAAAAGTCTCGCCGTGAGGGCAAGGCAGACACGATTCCATTGCTCCACCAATGCCAATCTGTGCCTCCATCGAAGGCAAGACTCCCGTAAAGTCCGCCACAACGGCGGAGAAGGGAAGTTACGCTCGCACGCCACTAGCCACACCTAGATATATTCTCGTGTTACCATCGATCCAAGAAAATGTTTAATAATACACAATACACCTGCGTATAAATATAATACCTCCAATAATACACCCAGAACTCTTTCGCACAATTGTTCTCCAGCGTCTTCCCTCGTCGCTGGTGGCGCTAAAAGTGCATCATTAATTCCAATGAGAAACAACAACAAGCTCTCCCACGTTTCCCTTTCTAAAGTCGCAGGTCCCCTTGCAATCTGTTGCAATGTCCTAAGTACTCTATGACACAAAACAGCTTGTCGATTAATTGTATCCGTTCCTACAAACAATATTCAACATTTTATAATCATCATTTACTTTCACTGTACCACTGAAACAGATGATTTTTCATACAGAGAAATGTAGTCTTTCAATTGCAAATTACCTAAATCCTGATACAAAAATGGCCAGACTACGAAAGAAAGAATACTTGTAAGTCGTTGGATCATTAATTTCTAATACAGTTAGTAGGAGAATTATCATTTTCCCTACTGGCTCTTAAAGTTATTACGACAAATCATAATCTTAGGCACAGAAGTAGGACGCAAGGAGGACGTGTTAGAACGTAGTTTACCTTCGCCTTTTCGTGGGACGAACAGATTATGAAAATGGCTTATTATCCTCCTGGCGTAAAAGTTAGGATCGTCTACGATCGGTCTGGGCACGCAAATCTTTGGCGCCGAATACAACGCGGACAGCCACTCGCAGTAGACGTTAACGCAATCTCTGACGGTGTCATGTTCGGCCAAGGGTAAGGACAAGCCGAAGCATATCACTTCCATACACCATTGCACTTCTTTGTCCGTGCATAACAGACTAGCCTCCGCCGCTTGCGTGATACCGAGATTCGTAGCGAGCTGACGTACGACGGACAGAGCGACTTCTTTCCCAGCGATGGGAGAGAACTTTTCTAGCACGCTCTGGCTCTCTTCCGAGCCTTGTTGGACTAAGACACTTAACGAAGCCCATTCGGAATACATTCCTCCTTGGGAATCCTAGGTATAGGCAGTTCGGGTATAAACATTTAGCAACATTATATAATTGTGGGAAACGTAACGTAATATTATAACGGAGATAACATACCTTAAGATTAACTCTGTTAAATACGCCTAAATTCATAGATTACTAGACTTTGACGCCCTGTATCAGAGAACTAGTAAAGAGAAAGTAAAATCCTCATGTACGTATATCCTTTTAACCTTCGTTAGCGTAGAAACTGTTTCATTTTATATGCTGTTCGTTAAAGGAGCACAGCCCAGTGCAGAATTATATGCTAGTTTCGAAGTAACCAACATTACGAAGTTTGCGTGGACGTAGCAAATTTGACAGTATGAATCTTGTTTGACAGGTAGTCGCCGCCATGCAGTTTATGTATATGCACACACCACTGGGACGGGATTTCTATTGGCTACCATGGGCGAGATTCTACTTTTGCCCAAATCGCCCGTGATTATCATTAGGGTAGGTTTTTCTGTAGGCGACTGGGCGCATCGTCCTGGAATTTCAAAGCCGATTTTCTCGAAAATGAAGCGCGATATGAAAGAAAGTTACTCTTTCTTTTCTACTTATAATAAGTAAATAAGTGGGGAAAAAGGAATAAAGTTTTTTGATATCGCGCTTCATTTTCGAGAAAATCGACTTTGAAATTCTTGACGATGCGTCCAGTCGCGTATAGGGAAACCTGCCCTAATGAAACTCACGGGAGATTTGGGCGTAAGTGGAATTCATCTATTTGCAAATCAGTAGCAGGGCTTCCTGTCCCTACGAAAATATCCCTACACAAATATTAGCAACAAATGCAACAAATTCGTAAAATTAAAGAACTTTTATCTTCCTACCAAACATCGCATTTTTAAAAATACTATAAAATATTTTACAGTCGTCTATGGGCGAATTTCACTTACGCTCAAATCGCCCGTGATTTTCATTAAGTTAGGTTTCCCTTTACACGACTGAACGCGACGTCAAGAATTTCAAAGTCGATTTTCTCGAAAATTAAGCGCGATATCAAAAAAAGTTACTCTTTCTTTTCTACTTATAATAAATAAATAAGTCGAAAAAAAGGAATAAAATTTTTCGATATCGCGCTTCATTTTCGAGAAAATCGACTTTGAAATACTTGACGATGAGTCCAGTCGCGTATAGGGAAACGTACCCTAAAGAAAATCACGGGCGATTTGGGCGTAAGTGGAATTCGCCCTGTATAAATATCTCTTTTCACGTTGAAATACATAATTCTATAAAGTAATAGTTACTAAATAATAAATAAAATACATCTCTTTTAGAAAGTAAAACTTCGAATCGCAGTTTCAAAACCCTTTGAATGCTAATATAAAATGAAATGGCAAAGGCTGCAAATGCATACCGGTTCTAAATACCCCGGTGTTTTTAGAAAAGGGGTATATTTGCAAATGAGAAATATAAATAAAGGAGACGCAGCTTATTTGTTCCGTAAAATAGATTTTGATTGGACGAGTCCCCGCCGGTAAGGTAGATCGGAAGGTAGAAAGCTTAACTCTTTGGCTCTACCTACTGGGTAGGCCGACAAGTATTACAATCTTGTGTATTGTATTACTCGCTTTTTTTTGTGTATGGTATGTATCTAAATCTTGAAACGAAAAACATCGACAGATGGCTCAAGATCATGTTATGACTAATATTTCTAGTTGAGCTCATGCGGACGTAGAAAAGAAATCCATATTACTTGAAAGCCAAGTGCGAAGATACAGGCTGTAAGACAATGGATATAAGGGCAATGCTTCCGAATATGAATTGAACTTGGAAGTTACAGTTTCGTAAATTCGTGCATCGGGGTAAATAGCAAATGAAACATGGCGTTTGTTTCTTTCATATGTTCCGAAGATATTGCCTCTTGATTCTTTCGAACGGGCTTACAATTATCATCGAGGACAGCGTTTACACGCGCCGAGGGCTCCCGTCCCCTTTGAGACACTCCGCTGCGAGCGTGCGAACAGTCGATGCCGATTCACTGTAATATACCTGACAAGCTTGAAAAAATGAAGAGGGACATTCTGGTCCGTGTCTTTTGAGATGTGGAGCATCCTTTCAGCACCGAGGAATACAACATGACGTCCCGCAGTTACACGAAATCTTACAGCCGTAAGGTGAACAGTGTGACGCCTGGGAGCATTCAGTTCGACAAGCTCTTTCGAGAGAACAGCAATCGACCCTCCGCCGCTAAGTCGGCAGGTACTGTTGGAAAATGGGGTATAACATCCTTCACGTCTATCAGGAGTACAAATATCAATGGTACGCGCCTTCTTTCTCCATGGAAATTATATATGTTATTGCGCTTGTGTGTATTCCTAATTAACGACTGTCGCCTATATTTCCAGCATCCGCTGACAAAGATATTTACGTGAAATCGCTGCGATAAGACTTTGCCTCATTTTATGTATCTCATTCTAAATGTCCTGCTCTTAGAAAGATAGTTTCTTTCAGGATATAAATGCACGTTAGACGCGTTATTCTTTCAGGAGTGGTTCTTTGTTCCTTAAAATAATGGTCGATTCAATAACAAAGATAAACTCGGCTCGATTATCTTGGCTTTTGTGTTGAGGCAAAATAACTGTATCACGTGTATTCGAGTGGAACGATAACAGACAGTTTTGTTCGCAGGAAGGAAAGATGATATCCATAACACGTTCGGGGCGAAGAGAATAAAGCTGGATTACGGAAACCAGAATGCTCGTGTGAATTCTGGTAAAGATCCGTTCTCGTTTGAAACCGATCCTGACAATAAGCCGGACGTCGCGCCGCCAGTGGTTAAACCTAAGAAATTTTTTAAAAGTAGAAACGTCTCGCCCGCGGTAGAGGAGTCGCGCCAGGACGTGGCAATATACAGACAAGTACCTGATTCACATTACGGTAGAGCTCGTGCTCAGAAAACCCCCCCGCAGCCGGCGCCGAAACAATCTCTAGCGAAAGTGTCCGGCGCCCCGGCTAAGAAGGTAGCGGACGCTTTGGAAGCGGCAAGTAGCGACGCTCCTATTAGAGACGAAGGGAAGCCTCCTATTGTGTTGAGAATATGCAAAGGCACGGCGAGGCTGGTCTGTGGAAATGTACAGAACGCACCGGAGCCTGAGCCCGAGACGTACAGAATTTCTACGCCACTTAACAGCCCCACGAAGGTAGACGTCGAGCGTAAGAATTTTAACACGGACGCGGTGAAGTCCGATCAGAAAGCTGTACGCGCTCATCAACCTATGATCTCTACCGTGTCGATACCTCTAGAAAATTCGGAGATGCGACGAACTACTCGCAGTCGGGCAAAGAATCTGCATTTAGATTTAACATCGTCCGTTGTGTCTGCAGCGCCAGTCACCCCCAATTCGCATAGTTCTGGCCTGTCTTTAACTCTTAGAAAATCTGTCACCGATTCCAATAACACGTTGATATCTCATTACGATATCGTTAAGACTGACTGTGGTTCGACGTACTCCTGCAAGCCGACGATCGAGCCGTTAATCGGGCGTGACCAACCACTGCCAACCACGACCCAAGAGCTGATCGACATATTGTCAAGTGATTCTGACCCGATGCAAGCGAGACCGATGATAATAAATGCTTCGGAGGCCGGAGAGAATACAGAGGTTGTTCCAGACGAGGTTCAACACTGCTCGATAGATATCCCGACGAACGAGGTAATCTCTAGACCGACTGCAGAGCCCGATGCAGAAGCTGAACCAGAGCCGGGATTGGGAACGGAACCGGAACCTGAGGCAGAAGTAGAAGCAGAAGCGGAGCCAGAGCCGGAGGCAGAGGCAGGCCTGGAGGCAGAGTCGGAGCCAGAACCGGAGCCAGAAACAGAGCAAGATCAAGAGCCAGAAGCTGATCCCGAAGCGGAGGCAGAACAGCCAGCTCGCGTAAGCGACAACGACACGGCAACAGCTAAAACCTTAGTCGACCAGGATTGGTTCTCTGGCAGCGACGACAGCGAAGGTGTGACTGGTAATACAGAGAGCGATACGGCGTTACATGTAACTAGCACAGTCTCAGAATCGCAGCCATCAAATGCCCCGTCTACAACTGTTCAGAAGCCTGCCACTAAAAAGGGCAGCATTTTCAAGAGTCGCTCGACAGGCGCGACAAATGGAAATAAAAGGCGAGCGCTGTACAAACACAAATGGTGCGACAGCGACAAGGAGTCCAGCGCTACGGACGCCCCTAACGCCGGAAACATTACACCGACCACTGCGTCGGGATCCCACAGCGGTACAGGAGCCGACGCGTACGACGAAGAATTCGACACTTCGCCGCTGACGAGAATCGTCACTTACCCCGAAGCTGATACAGGCTTCGAGGATGAATCCGACGCTATAACGAGTGTCCGTTGCGGCAAGAAAGTTAAGGGCGTATGTATATCAAAGAAGGGAGTTTTACAGCCTGTAGTATTATAGGGACTGTGGATAAGTATCTTATCAATTCACGATCATTTATGTTGCAGTTCTACACTGTAGTGAAAAACGTGAAGAAAGCTCATCAGATACAGGAGAGCGGAGAGTTTCAAGAGTTTAATGATGATGTTGAATATATATTAGACACTTTAAGGGAAAACAATCCAAATGCTACTCGTTGCCTTTCCGCTATACGGTTAGCAAGCAAATGCATGGCGCCCGCATTTCGCATGCACGTGCGTGCTCACGGGACCGTCGCTAAGTTCTTCAAAGCTCTTCACGACGCGACCAAGGACCAGGTATTTTATTCTCGCGAAAGGAACTGCCCGTAGATCTTATTGATTTTACCAATACGACTTGCTCTTCTGTTTCAGAGCCTTGCTTTGTGCACGGCAACGGTAATGTTCGTGTTAAGTCAAGATCGTTTAGCCATGGATTTGGACCGTGATTGCTTGGAGTTAATGTTAAGTTTGTTAGAATCTGATGCCAGTCATAAAGACGCGCTTGACGACTGTGGCCTTAGTCGGGCAGAATTGTTGAAGAACAAGGAGAAGGTACGTCAGCTGTGCGCTGACATTCAAGCTCAAGGACACGCGAAACATTTAAATCTTGATAATATAACTGTGAGTATCTGGCTCGTGATTGGAGGCGTGACGAAGCGAGACGCTGAGAATACGAATAACAAATTTGATTTCGATCAGGTTGGTCAACTTGCTATGGAGACACTTCTCAGTCTCACGTCGAAACGTGCTGGCGAATGGTTTAAGGAAGAACTTAGGGAATTAGGAGGACTAGAACATATTGTAAAAACGATCAGAGATTGCCATCGTCATATTAATGCTCAGGATATTACGAGATCTGGTTGGTCAGATCCATTATTAGATAAATTACGTAAAGTTGATAGATGTCTACGTGTATTAGAAAATGTGAGTCGGAAAGCGTTTACGTGTAATTACGGATACAAACTTTCCTTTATTGAGATGTGTAATTAAAACGTCGCCATTGTTTCAGGTTACTCACATGAACGAAGAAAATCAAGTATACTTATTGAAATACGAGAATGGAGTTTTAGTCAGCACATTAGCAAATTTGTACCATCTTTGCGGGCAAGAAATCCCTGTTTACCCAACCATAGACCCAAGCGACAAAACTTCCACCGGTGCTGTTATTAGAGAGTGTCTGTTTGCTATTATTAAAGTTCTCATTAATCTTACACATCGATTCAACAGACAATGTAAGGCTTTCTTAGATCCATATCTTCAGTAAAATGTTAACGGAAACGTGTGCTGTTCGTAGTGTGTAAAACGCGTTGCTTAAATCGTTTCAGCTTTCGGAAGCAAATCGGTAGGATCGCAACCAGGTGTTCTAGATTGCAGTCTGTATCTTCTGTTGCGTGTCCCCGAGTCACTTCCCGAAGAAAAACGTTTCGATATGATGATGCTAGCTTTGATTCTGTTGATAAACCTAGTGGAACAGTGCGACGATAATAAACAACTTCTCATCGAATCTAAAGCTCCCCCATCAACAGAAAATATTTTTGATGGTAAATATATCGCGCATTTTAAATAGTATTTATTAAGTACATCGCACCATTTAATCTTCTCTTTTATGATACAGCCGACGAAAGTGGGGTAGAATCTTTAATCGACCTTTTTTACAAACAAGAAGAATTGGCTCGCGCTGAAGAGCAGAAAACGGATGCCATTTTAGATGGTAAAAAAGATTCCGAGCAAACGGAGACCGTTTCGACAACGACCAAGTCTCAAGAAGAATTTATCGAGGAAACTGTTACAAAATGTATGTGCCATCTTCGCTTGGATTATTACGAAATTAGTTGGATTGTTACAGTATATCGTAAAACATCTTTCTCTTTCAGTATTACAAAAGGCGGGGCGCCATATGGAACACACTTTAATAGGGGCATACGTAGTGCTTTTACTTGGTTACTTAATAATGGATAATAAGGTAATAAACTGCAGTCAGTTGATACATGATATACTAAGCTATCGGTAATACGATGTATTAAAATTATTGATATGCATCTCTAGGATTACGAATCGTTGGTACGCAGTAGACTTCCGGATAACAATTTTACTACTATGGTGTCTGTACTTCAGAAGTTTTTCAATTTCATGAATTTAACGGCATCGGTAAGTAATCTTAATTATTTATTTCTCTTTCTACGAGTCTTAAGAGGAGGTTCCGGTCTGGAGCCCATGAAAATAGGTGATTTTTAGGAATTAATTACAGGAGAACTACTACATATAATTTAATGGAACTTTTTGCATTGTATTAAGGATGTCTTAAATTATAGAAATATATTTTTTGCCTTATAATTGATCATTCCAGACGGCACTGGGGAGTCGTTAAAGTCGAGGCGTCAAAAAATTCATCCAAATCGGGGGGACCTGTATCTCCAAAAGTTATTATCCGATTCGACTGAAACTTTTTTTATTTTGAAGAATATACTTCTGGCTAGGGGGGGGGGGGGAACCAGAAAAATTACAAAAATGACATTATTTTAGAAAATAACGACACTTGAAGTTTGAAATCACTTTTTCCATATATTTTTCGTCCTTTTTTTAATTTTAATTTTACTGGTTTCCCACCAAGCCAGGAGTATATTCTTCAAAATATAAAAGAATCCAGTCGAATCGGGTAATAACTTTTGGAGATACAGGTCCCACCGATTTTTAGAACACTGTTTCGAGAAAAACGCGTTTAAAGTTTTACGTGGGTGCCGAATGGCCGGTTATTACCCATGCATTTGCCGCTACTCAAATGCCTATAACTTTGGGAATTTTACGAATTTCAACAAATCCTTTGAAACACGTATTCCTAAAAGGTTGATCATTCGAAAACTGAAATAAAAAATAATCGATTTTTAGACCGGAACCTCCCCTTAAACAATTACTAGCTTGTTCGGCCGATGCTGAGTAATCTTACGATATATTTCAGAATGAAGTAAGTAGCTGCGGGATCGCCGCTACTGAAAAGGTGATTAAGTTCCTAAAGATGTCGGATGCCAAGATCGAAGAAGAGAAAAATGAATTACCGTTATCGGCGTTAGAGGATACCAACATAATGCTCGATTTATCTTCGTCTTGATTGATATCTCATAAACACATTTGACATTTTTTATTACCCTGGCATGCGAAGAGAGCCAAAGTTATATGTGTCCAACGAAGGAAATCCTTTTTATCGCAGTATAAATGGACCTGTTTCATATTGACCATATATTTTGATATATATTTATTCACTTACGTAATTTATTGCTGTACCTTTCATTAAATTTACTTATTTTCCCCCACTAGCAGTAACACGTTGCATATGTAAGCGTAAGTTGTTAATTAATTACGCGCAAGCTGATGCGATAAAGAACGCGCCTTGTAATTACGCATTATGCCTCACTTAAGTTCGCTGCCGGCGTGTATGTATTATTATCAGTTACTTGATTCGCCAATCAGTATCGCGCTTTTAATTCTTGTCGGTTTATCAATTCGTTCGCTGTACAATGCTGCATAAATTCCCCCGAACGTTTCGGTTAGATTCAGACTCTATCTTGTCTAACTTCTGAGTTCTGATAAACGAATTGGCGCGGCTCCGGGGTCGGTCGCGACCCGTGTCGAAATCTGAAATAGCGTTATTATGTAAGTTTATTTTAATATTAAAGTTAAACTGTACGCCTTGTAAATGTAAATTTATAAATTATAATTGTATCTTGAATTTGCAGTTTCAAGTTATTGGATCCCATTAACAGGCATAGGATTTCGTAATCCTCTAATCATATTATTTCGCCTGGCAAAGTAAAGAAATGAATCAGAGATATATTACATTGTTATGTATATGTAATAAACTAGCTTCGAGCATTACGAATCTGTACAATAAAGCATTTTTTAAATAAAAAATCAACTACGTTGTGCGTTATAAAGGAAGATAGTTTAATTCTGTATTGGAAACTTATTCAAAATCTCTGTTTGAACAGTCCATTTATTTTTGACCCCTGACGCAAAAAGGAGGGATGTTGTAAATTTCACGCCTATGTTTGTGTTTGTGGCTTCGCAGCTCATCAACAAGTGATTCGATTTTTTTATGCGATTTTTTTTTGGTTTTAAACTGTATATTTCGGGGAAGGTTAATAGTTAATAGTTAATAATTTCTGAAGGGTTCTCAGCCACGGTTGTTGTTCTACCTCGAATTTGGACTCAAAAGGTTTATGGTGCCGCCCCGCACCCGCAATCTTGAGTCTGATGACCACCAGGAAGAGTATAGGATATAGAAGAATCTCGGGTTTAGGTGCAAATAATTATATATTTTAGTATATAATTATATACTATTTCTAGTTGAAGGACCTAAATTTTTCGTAAATTCTGTTGAAATTTACTTCTATTTTAATTGATTACATTAAAATTTCTAGTCAGAGGAGCTAAATTTTTCGTAAATTTTTTTGAAATTTACTTCTATTTTAATTAATTAGATGTAATGAAAAGGGACCTGGAACCAAATGTCTTTTTACTCCCTTTCGGTTCAGCTCCGATAATAATTTCGTTTCAGTTAATATCGTTCCTGCTGAAGAATACATATTTCGTTTCCATTGGAACGAAAAACGAATTTTGTTCCGAACTGGGTGTATCATATTTATAAAAAAAACTCAAATTTATTTTTACTTTATAATTATATATTATATATATTATGTATTATCCCAAAATAGAGAGTTTCCAGGCTTACACCTGAAAACCTTCGAGCAATATAAACTGCATAAAAAAATAGATTATACAAAATAAAAATTTTCGATTCCATTCCGTTCGGGTTCCTTGGCAGTGAATGAAACAAATACTAGATTACAATTCAATAGTTCTTATAAAGCAGTCCTCATTCCTTCCAACTCTGCCAGTGTCTTCATCATGCGAATTATTCAACAATTTCGTTAGATCAACAACACATTGCGACAATTAACTCCTCCCGAGGGCAAAAAATCGATTTTCAATTCGAGAAAAATCGAATACCAAAGAGTCGATTCCAAAGATCAATCTTTTAACCAAAAGAATCGATTCGAACGGTCGATCTTTTAACCAAAAGAATCGATTCGAACGGTCGATCTTTTAACCAAAAGATTCGATTTTCTAATGAATCGAATCAGAATCGAACACCTCTAACTTGGAACGAATCATTGTATAGAGCATTAATTAGTGTTTATCAAGTTTTACATAGTAAGTTCAGCAAGTGTAATAAGAATAACCGCAATAGGAATAACATAAAATACGCGAAATGCTACCGAAGTGTCTGTTTTCAAAGTAAGTATTAATTCACGTGTTCATAATGCCGGATAACCCCTCAATAAATTCACCATACAGTTTGTGAATGAAATAATTCACCTCTTGATAATTGCATTTGACGAAGGACAATGTTACTAACTCGTAGGAACATCAGGACTCAGATCGTATTGCCATGTCACTGGTTAAGCATGACAATCAATATAGTCAGATTCAGTTCTAATTCGACGTCGTCGGATTCATCTGGGTCGGATTCTGATGATTCTAAGCGCAAAATTCTGAAGGAACCTACGAAGCCTGCTAGCAGTAGTAGCACCGCAAACAATAACTCCGATGATAAATTCGGCGAATTGATAAATAATTTGCTGAGCGTAAGTATTCTCTTACCTTCGATTCAACGGTTTCTACAGGCGTGCGTTAATTCCGAATATGTTATTTTTTGAAGACTAAATCTTCTAAAACTGCAGATATAAGGGTGAATGTAAGAGACAGAAATAGAAAGATAGGTAAGCGCACGATTCAGTTTGAAATTAATAAAAATAACAGCAATCGCTACTCGTGATGGATTTGTAATAAAATTTGGAATTTCTTTATCGTAGAGAAGCAATTGTCCAAAGCAGCCGATACACTGACTACTGTAGTTGGAGGAGATAAAGAAAAGATTCTGTCAACATTATTGGAAAGTCTTTCTAATATTGAGAAAGACAAACCTTTCACAAAATTGTCAGATACAATGTGTGTATACAATTTCTTTAAATTAGATAGCATGTACTATCCGTGATACTTGTTAACAATCACACATTGACATTGTATTTTTTGCAGTGCCTCGTATAGGCAAAGCATCGAAACCAGATATGGACTGAAAGAGACCAAGAAATATAAAAATATGAGTGAAAAAAGGGGGAAACCAGCAATGTTCGACAGTCAATATAGAAAAAAAGATACAAGGAGATTTGATAGTAAATATAAGACAGAGAGGTTTGAAAATAGGGAAAGCAGAGAAAATAGGGAAACTAGGGAAAGCAGAGAAAATAGGGAAACTAGGGAAAGCAGAGAAAATAGGGAAACTAGGGCAAGTAGAGAAAATAGGGAAAATGTAAATGTAAGAACCGAGACGAGGAACGTTGAAAAAGCAAACAAATCAATGCAAACGCAACAGAAAGGTGACTCTGTAATTTATGCACTGTTGAATAAGCATAAAGATGAAGAAAACAGCAAAAGGTTGCGTACACCATTTGAAAAGGAATTAGAATATTTATTACGGAATTTATTATTTAATTTAAAATTTTTAGGTATGAGAAAAGTGAATTGAAAAGCTATGGTACCATCTTTACCCAAACAAACGCACCGCTTCCAGATGTTCCCGAATTTAAAGTATGGAACACATGCGAAGAGAACGAACTGAAAGTACAACAGACTCACTATCCTGAAACTGGATTTCAAGAAATGATACAGTGGACCGAAGAAGGAAAGCTTTGGAAGTTCCCTATTGACAATGAGCAAGGTTGTGATGCAAAGGATATCGGAAACCTATTTGTTAGCTACTTGTTACAAAGCGTTTGCGAATAAAAAATCTTTTATGATACAGGCATGGAGGAGGAATACAATGTGCATTTCTCGGAGCATGTGTTTTTGGAACGCCACCTGACAGGATGGTGCCCCAGCATAGGCCCGATCCGGCATTACATGGAATTAGTGTGCGTTGGGCTTTCGAAAAATCCGTACATGACAGTTAAAGAAAAATACGATCATATAATGTGGTACAAAAACTATTTTGGCGATAACCAAGATCTGTTGAAGAGACTGGGGCTTATCGATGCGCCTCCATTTAATGTGCAAAACGAAATCGATGCACCTCCATCTGATGTGCAAAAACAAAACGATGTGGCTCCATCTGATGTACAGGAACAAATCGGCGCGCCTCCATCTGATGTGCAAAAACAAATCGATGCGGCTCCATCTGATGTACAGGAACAAATCGGCGCGCCTCCATCTGATGTACAAAAACAAATCGATGCGCCGTGATGGTGCTAATTGTTTTTGCGTTTATCAGTTTTCGAATACAGAAGTACGATAAAATGACAAACTTGTAATCGTGTACCATATACATAGCTTCCAAAAACATGTCCTGCACAGTGTATCATTTGCATAACTTGTAAAAAATAGTCAACAGTGTACATTTTTAATTGCATTTGCATGTTTATTGTAACCCTATCCAAGAACTGTTAATAACTAATTAACTATTTATGTAAGAAATCATCGCGAATGTCCCTGCGGAAAGTGACAAGGATCTATATTTTGATATGCAACCTTCGAAATATATGAATTATTATTATTAATTACGGGACAAGCCTAATTTCTACAATAGTGAACAGTAGCATTAATTAATTTTGGAAAGCTACAATTCCAAATTTGGCATTGAGAATTCAGTATCGCGCGGGAGTCATGCTACTGGAATTAGAATAACTCATTCGTTTATTTATTTATTTGTAATCTGAAAGTTCTAGACTCCTTCGTAGAGTCGTTGCAGATAATTATGTAACCATAAATAATAAAGATGGGTTACTCAAAGCGTCGAAACCTCGAAACCTAAAAAAGTTTCAAGAGTTTCGAGTTCCGAAGTCTTCAAAGTTTCGGATTCGAGAATTCCGAAGCCTTCAAAGTTTCAGATTCGAGTTCCGAAGCCTTTAAAGTTTCTGATTCGAGAATTCCGAAGCCTTCAAAGTTTCAGATTCGAGTTCCGAAGCCTTTAAAGTTTCGGATTCGAGAGTTCCGAAGCCTTTAAAGTTTTGGATTCGAGAATTCCGAAGCCTTCAAAGTTTCAGATTCGAGTTCTGAAGCCTTTAAAGTTTCGGATTCGAGAGTTCCGAAGCCTTCAAAGTTTCGGATTCGAGAGTTCCGAAGCCTTCAAAGTTTCGGATTCGAGAGTTCCGAAGCCTTCAAAGTTTCAGATTCGAGTTCCGAAGCCTTTAAAGTTTTGGATTCGAGAATTCCGAAGCCTTCAAAGTTTCAGATTCGAGTTCCGAAGCCTTTAAAGTTTCGGATTCGAGAGTTCCGAAGCCTTTAAAGTTTTGGATTCGAGAATTCCGAAGCCTTCAAAGTTTCAGATTCGAGTTCCGAAGCCTTTAAAGTTTCGGATTCGAGAGTTCCGAAGCCTTCAAAGTTTCGGATTCGAGAGTTCCGAAGCCTTCAAAGTTTCGGATTCGAGAGTTCCGAAGCCTTCAAAGTTTCGGATCCGAGTTCTGAAACCTTGAAAGTTTCGGATTCGAGTTCCGAAGCCTTTAAAGTTTCGGATTCGAGAATTCCGAAGCCTTCAAAGTTTCAGATTCGAGTTCCGAAGCCTTCAAAGTTTCGGATTCGAGAGTTCCGAAGCCTTCAAAGTTTCGGATTCGAGAGTTCCGAAGCCTTCAAAGTTTCGGATTCGAGAGTTCCGAAGCCTTCAAAGTTTCGGATTCGAGAGTTCCGAAGCCTTCAAAGTTTCGGATTCGAGAGTTCCGAAGCCTTCGAAGTTTCGGATTCAAGTTTCGAGAATTTAGAAATTACATTCGAGTTCGAGTCGGCAAGTGAAATAAGGACTTGTGAGAAGTTAGCAGTAATTAGAAGACTTCTGATGGCGCTGCTGCGCACTAGCGCCGAAGACCCAAGTGGAGCACAACCTGCACAACGGGGACGTCACAACATAAACCTCAGCGAAGATGACAGTTATGGATTTCTTTGGTTGCGCCTTTCTGGCTTTTGGTCCGCCGTTAGCCATGTTCACGTTCACAGTGGCGGCTGAACCGATTAGAATTATCATACTAATAGCCAGTGCCTTTTTTTGGCTTATCTCGTTGCTGTTGTCGTCGGTGCTCTGGTACGCTGTGGTGCCTTTACAAAATCACCTAGCATTCGGATTGGTTTTCTCTGTGCTATTTCAAGAAGCCTTCAGGTAATTAATAGACCGATCCCACATAACTTCCGCCTCGTATAGCGAACAACAGCGAAGTCTGATTCGCCTAATTCTTCCTGCGCAGATATCTCTTGTACTGGGTACTTCGGAAAGCAGAAAGGGGCTTAGAGAAAGTGACGACAACACACGTCGCGGATAGCAGACACGTGTTTGCCTACGTCTGCGGCCTAGGCTTCGGTTTCATGAGCGGAGCCTTCGCTCTAGTCAACGTCCTAGCAGACGCAGTCGGCCCAGGAACGATGGGCCTTCGGCAAGGCACCGAATACTTCTTCATAATATCCGCGGCCACGACTCTGTGTTTCATTCTCCTGCACACTTTCTGGGGTGTGGTGTTCTTCGCCGCTTTAGATAAGAAAGACTGGGGACAAGTTATCTGGGTCGTCGCCTCGCACTTGTTCGTGTCGTCTATGACCTTGCTCAATGTATACCAAGCCTACGTAGCTACGACTCTGTCCGCTTACGTAGTCCTAACGATGACGACCATGCTCGCGTTCAGAGTCGTGGGCGGCAAAGCTCAGAACGTGGCTCAGTGCTTTACGAGGAAATGAGAGCGAGAACGCGCCGGTGACTGAATCCAGAAACTAAGTAGCGTCCGAGATGGACGGCAAGGAACGTCGGAAATCTCTTCTCAGACGTCAGTCCACGAAAGCTGTTCGGTTCCCCTACGCTCGTGTCTGAGAAGCTGCGACGATAAGTTAGCAAACTATATCTTATTTGCCATTATTTAACCTTATTTAACGAACTTTTGTACTTGACCAAATTAATCGAGAAGCCTGCGACTATTATCCATGGTTTAAGCTGTAAATATCCTTCGCGTCTTGTAAATGTGCGATTCGATTCCACCTCGAAGACGCTTTCCTGAGAGAGCTCGCTCCGTTAAGTTTCACGCTCTAGCACAGAATTTGATTGGTCAAGCTGCTAGTCCGTCCCTTATCCCATCGAACCGATGTATAACCGAATCGAGATAATGTTTCAATTCGTAGTCTAATTGTATCGAAGTGTACAGTATCCTTTCGCGTCGCAAACAGAAAGAAATTTAAAATGTGTGTGGATGTACATATGAAAGAATGTATGTATGCATATATATATGTATATACATTGTACATGTTTTCTGCATTTGAGGAAATTTGTGTATCGATTCGCGCCTTACAGTTAAATAGCAAATCATTCGAGAGGGTTATACAACTGACGATAATATTTAAGGAATTGTTCGTTAGTTTTTGTATGTATATAAGAAAACTTCATTGACGATTGTAACTTAGGTGTTTACCATCCGCATACTTGGCATTCTGTTCCACTTACCATTTCACGATTACTTTATTACTCAATTCGCATTACATTTCGTACGTCATTTCAAATAAAGACCATTTTTGTACAACAGCTGGTACATTTAATGATCCTTACTTGATGCACCGGATCACCGCGGAATGAAATCATTCGGGGCCTGCAAGAGTAGCGCTAAAAGTAATCGCCGAGATGTTTGAAATATCATTTTATTAAAAAAAAAAAAAAAAAAATAGAGGAAAAGAATACTCGGGGGGGGGGGGGGGGGGACGAAATCACAAACGGGATAGACATCGCCCGAACAAAGCCATCCATCGTTCCATTGTACAATTAAGAAATGTGTCTCTATGTATCAGATGCAAGATAAAGTCTAAGTGTACGATCACGAATCCTCACCCTGCGGAATAATTGAATTCCTAATTAGTTATTCATGTGCTTAAGAGCTCGTTAAGGAAGCCATGAGCAGTTCCATTTTATTTAAAAAGTTCTTTCCCTCCATTTTGTCCCACCGCACTTCTTTGAAAGACCCACCCAGATTCTCCCACTTCCTTTCGCGGACTAATTGCCCAGGGAAGAAGTCCTTCCTGGGCGAATGAGCGATCGCCACTTGCACCCCGGTTTGCGGCTCGCACCTCACAGCTATCATCCTGAAAGCGGAAAGAATTATTTTAGAATACGGGAATTTGTACGGAAACCTCTTTTCAAATAGGGCTGGGACTATTTGTCGAATTTTTCGGTATTCGAATATTCGAATACTTCAGTTGCTTAATTATTTGGCGAATATAATTCGAATATCCAAGTATAAGAATACTATTCGAATATTTAAATATTCGAATACTGATGTATTCGAATAGTATGGTGTGAATTATAAATCAAGTTCTTTAGGTTCATTCGTCAGGGTGAAATCTTGTAAGCTAATTTTGACCTACTTCACACCATACTATTCGATTACATCAGTATTCGAACAGTATTCGAATAATAACATTCGAATACTCAAATATTCGAATACTCAAATATTCGAATACTCAAATATTCGAATACTCAAATATTCGAATACTCAAATATTCGAATACTCAAATATTCGAATACTCAAATATTCGAATAATAACATTCGAATACTCAACTATTCGAATAATAACATTCGAATACTCAACTATTCGAATAATAACATTCGAATACTCAAATATTCGAATAATAACATTCGAATACTCAAATATTCGAATAATAACATT
This sequence comes from Andrena hattorfiana, assembly GCA_944738655.2. NCBI lineage: Eukaryota > Metazoa > Arthropoda > Insecta > Hymenoptera > Andrenidae > Andrena > Andrena hattorfiana. The sequence continues at coordinate 4,333,721 of OX122894.2, forward strand.
CGAATACTCAAATATACGAATAATAACATTCGAATACTCAAATATTCGAAGTTTCTTCGTAGCATTCGAATACTTGTAAAATATTCGAATAGTCTCAGCCCTATTTTCAACAGACGAAAGGTACCGATCGCCTATTGGTGACGCCAGAATACAACTGCTGGCGTTCCCCAGAGGTTCCACCGCGCCTAAACCGAGGTGCGAGCTGTTGGCTAAAAATTGCCAGCCCATGCATTTCGCCAGCGCTTGCACCGCTGTTATCTGGTGTTGATAGATCTGGAACAGTGGTTATCGCTAAGTGAGCGATAAAAGAAGCTTTAGGCAACGGCGAAAGTATCGCGCTCACCTGGCAGAAGATAAGATCCCGTAACTCTTGAGGCTCGTAGCTCATGTGCATCACCCTGCCGTCCCTGCAAACGCACTTCAGAGACTTCTCCCCGACGTGGACGACCAGCGACGTTCGGCAAACGCTGTCGTATCCGTGCGTTAAAATGTTGATCTTCACGCATGACTGCGTGGGCGAGTTGAGCGCGTTCCAGTGAGAGACGATCAGAGGGTCCTTAACTTCCTTCGCTATTGTGTCTAGGACGTATTCGGTGCGCAAACGCATGAAGAAATGCTGAGCCTGCTGGATGATCTGCTCCAGCAGAGTTTGACTCTTCGTCATCTCTAGAAGCTCATGCCTGTCAGCAGCCGTCGGGCCAGCCAAGCATCTCCGTTTACTGGGCCCGAGAGGCCCGGAGGAAGGATGAGGGAACGGATGGTGGGTGTTCTTGTGATGCACTTCGCGCAGCAGCTGGTGCAACGAATGCTCCAATACGTGATCGTGATCGCTCTTGTGAGGCGGCGGGGCGGTAGGCTTCTTGTCGTTTCCTGTACTGTGACAGAGACCTATGATTAACTGAATTCCAGGAAGTACCTAGAATCAGACGAAACTTGTATGATTCACTGTGCGATGTTATGCGTTGATTGTAAGAATGGGAAACTACCGTTGCCATTATTTGATTCCCAACGACCATGTGAGGTATCGGTGCTCGTAAATGCACCGCTTCTCTCGCTAATTGACTGAACAGCTCTTTGCAAAAGAGAACGTTCTGCGCGGCTTCCAATTTCTGCTGCCAATGCATGTCTGCGTTGGAGCTGTGCGCGCTGTTGTTAAGTAGACTAATATTCGCGCTGCACAGATCCTCCTGATCTGAAACGTGTATCAAGCCGAATGAAATTTTTCCTCCCTGCATTATGTGTCGCAATGAATATATTACCCTTTTGGCATAGCACTTCTATGTAGGCAACGCCCTGTAATTCGCTAGGTATAGTAACGCGTAGCGCAGAAGCCTTAGGGTTCGAAGGATGGTGAGCCTGCACCGATGTGTTGTTACTGGCGCTGGGAGAGGCAGGAGGGCTGGTACTACTTTTCTCCTCCTCCTCTGCTTTCGTAACTTCGAACATACCCGTCTGAGGGAACTTGGAACCCGCTGGAAATTCGTTCGACGTCAATATAGCATTTTGAACAGCAAGAATGCCGAGTTGAAAACTGCGGACCTGTTCGATAACTGAGATCGCCGATAATTGAATTGGAAACTTTCTTCAGGCGCCAGTTTTGTCTCAATCTCAGCAATTCGATGTGGAAGTCGGGCGTCGACCTATTTCTAGCCAACTCGTTCTGACAGTTCTTTAATCTATCAGCGCCCATCATGATGACGGACGCGGCACCGGCCAATGCTTTCTTCCTAGCGTACACTTGTACCATTGGCTTCACTTCGGCTGGCTCTTGCGGCACAGGATCCAGAACCATGTAATGCTTCTCCTTAGCTATCGTAAGAACATCTGCCAATACGCACACCTCTGTTAACGCGTTCCTGTTAACGGGAGCGAGGTTGTGGGCTCGTGACTGTTATAAAATCGTGATACAAAGTAGGGCTGGGACTAATCGAATAATTTAATATTCGAATATTTTACAAGTATTCAAATGCTATGAATAAACTTCGAGTATTTGAGTATTCGAATATTTAAGTATTCGAATACTATTCGAATATTTAAGTATTCGAATATTACTCGAATATTTCGAGCGAGTTCGTGATTTATAATTTACACCATATTATTCGAATACTGATGTATTTATATTGAATAGTATGGTGTGAATTATAAATCAAGTTATTAGCTTACAAGATTTCACCCTGACAAACTAACGAACTCACAATTGAATACATCGGTATTCGAATACTTAAATATTCAAACAGTATTCGAATACTTAAATATTTCAACAGTATTCAAATACTTATATATTTGAACAGTATTCGAATACTTAAATATTCAAATAGTATTCGAATTATATTCGCCAAATATTTTGAATACTTAAATTTTCGAATAGTATTATATTTCGTATAGAATTATATTCGCCAAATAATTGAGCAACTGAAGTATTCGAATATTCGAATACCGAAAAATTCAACAAATAGTCCCAGCCCTAATGCAAAGGCGGCGTATAATATGGAACCTCAATTTGCTTCTGACGCTGTCCCAGGGCCACAAGGATGATTGAAAAGATGCAGAATCTTTTGAATCTTCCTCTCCCTTCTCTCCACCTTCGGTTTCCTTTTTAACGTCGTCTCCATTAGTCTTGCTGAAGTCGATCTTTTGCGCGATCTTCGCCAAGTTCTCGGACAGTGTAAGGGGTCTGGAAAAAGTTACCTTACGTGAATTGACTATCCTTATGGTTCGTTATGCCACAAAACGTAAATAGAGTTTCATGTAAACATTGAGGTTAGACGAAGTATATAATAAATTCATTCAGTGTTACTTCAATTTCGATATTCCATTTGTTATTATACGGTTGCAAGCAGTAACCGAAGGAATTACGTACGCTTGATAAATCTCTTGGCCATCGTAAGTGATTTCTTGAATTTGATTCTCGATCGGTGCTTCCACAGAAATGTTCACCGAATACGCCATTATTGTTTTCCTGATCCAGGGCTGCCAGCGCAAACGACTGACAGCAGATGTGAAAAAGTCTCTGGAAAAGAATCCCTAGAGTTTCTGAACACGATTAACAAAAGGGCAAATTCCACTTACGCCCAAATCGCCCGTGATTTTCATTAAGCTTCAGTTTTCCTGTACGCGACTGGACGCAACGTCAAGAGTTTCAAAATCGATTTTCTCGAAAATGAAGCGCGATATGAAGAAAAGTTACTCTTTCTTTTCGATTTATAACAAGTAAATAAGTCGAGGAAAAGGAATAAAGTTTTTTGATATTGCGCTTCATTTTCGAGATAATCGACTTTGAAATTCTTGACGATGCGTCTAGTTGCGTATAAGCAAACCTACCCTAGTGAAACTCACGGGCGATTTGGGCCTAAGTGGAATTCACCCTAACAAAAATATATAAAAAAATATTTTAAGTTAAACGATTTTATTTAATTCGATAAAAAATGCACTAAAGATTAAGAAATAATTCTTTTCTCGTACTACAATTACGGTGGTAAAATAAAATCAAACCAGGCTTAGAGTATTTTTACTCTTCATTATGATCCCATATCTCACATTTCTTCAGTATTTATTATCAAAATTAATGTAATTAATTTTATTCGATATATTAACGGAAGTAATAAACTGATTGGGCAGACGTTTAAGAATCGATTTTTCAAGACGCAGTCGAATTTAAGAACATGCAAGCAAATTTGAATGCGCTTAGGAAAACCAAAGTTTTGCCGGGATTTTGATCCATCCACGAGCATCCGTCGGAATTGTTACGAAAGAAACTCGGAAGGAAGGTGTTTTCGAATAATTTACAATTTCCCTGGTATTTATTGATGACATTATGTCAAAGACGAACACGCTGTTCAATTATTTCACGTCACCGAGAACTCCGAAATCGGATAATAAATCAGTGCCTGAGAAGAAAAATGGAACGCCGAAAAGAGTCGTAGAACCACAAAGGAAGAAAGGTACGTATTTGACGAGAACAATTCACCTGTGAATAATTAATTCCGTATCGCGTGCTGTGATAAAACACACCAATCGAAAACTATAGAAATGTACATAGCAAAGGATTCTCTTTTATAAACGATCACATCGTCCACGTTGTATTTTATTTGTATTGAAACTACCCTTACATTACTCACATCTGAAATTGTAAGTTGAAGCGAATATTAGTGGATGAATTATATTGCTCGCAGCCAAAACTCCGAGCAAAGGGAGAGAAAATAAGAATCCAGACGACAGGAAACGAGTTTACAAGGACGATGAAGAAGCAGAGAAAGAAGAGAAGCCAATACAGGTGAAGAAACGAAGGCTGGTCATCCCTGATGTAGAATCCGGAGAAGAATCTGGGGAGGAGTTCAAACCAGGTCTGTGTGGAATGTCGGTACACCAATGTTATTAACCCCTTAACGCACAGTTTTTTTTAAAAAAACCGGCCAAAAAAAATCAATTTTTTTTATGTAAAAAAACACATCTTTGCTTTCACATTGTTATTTTCAATTCTCGATTATATTCGAATGTGAAAAATTATGGCAGCATAAAATACAACGCCGCTCGAATTATCTCGAGTGTGCACAGTTTGGCCTGTTTAGCGCGCTCGAATTAACTCGAGCGTACAAGTGAAGGGGTTAATCGAATATCAACGAAGAAATGATTTAATTCTGATATAGATGCAGAGGACGAATCAGAGGAATCGGAGATAGGCACTGAGGAAGCCAGTGAAAGCCAGTCAGACTCGCAAACCGAAGAAGAAACACCAGAGGTAAAAGACTAGTCGTTAAAAAATTCTCGATTCGAATTAATGCAAGCTGTATTTCAGAAGAAACGGAAGGTGTCTAGAGGCAATGGGGCCAAACGCGCGGGTGGTTCGAAGAGAAATTTGAAAATAGTAAGCTCGCGACGTGTAACTCGCACCATTCCCTTTGTAATTTGTATCAAAGCCAATGAATTCGAATGCGATTTTCTTAGGAGAAGAAAGAATCGAAGCCTCCTCAGCAAAATCCAGCACAGGGCCCGAACAAGGCAGCGGAGTCTTGGCCACACTTAAAGTACGATTTCCTCCAACCGCAGAAAATAAGAGATATCAATAGGAGAAGATCCGACGATCCAAACTACGATCCCAAGACTCTATATGTTCCTATGGAATTCTTGAATAACCAGACTCCGGTAAGACGCAAACATAAGTGTGCTTAATAGCGATAGCACTGTGAGTTTTCTGAGACATGATTTTTGCAGGCGATTAGGCAATGGTGGGAGCTGAAAAGCAGATACTACGACACTATCCTTTTCTTCAAAATGGGCAAATTTTATGAATTTTTCCACATGGATGCTGTGATTGGAGCCAAGGAACTTAATCTTTCGTTCATGCGAGTAGGTTCAACGATCTTCCCTCCCATAGATTTACGAGAATTAAACGAATTGAATGTGTGTGATTGATTGCAGGGCGAACACGCGCACTCTGGGTTCCCCGAAATCGGCTACGGTCGTTTCTCGGCGGCGCTCATAGCGAAAGGGTACAAAGTCGCGAGAATAGAGCAGACGGAGAACCCAGAAATGATGCAGCAACGCTGTAATAAAAGTAAGATACTAGAGGAATGTTCTATTAGTTTTACGATAGTTACCACGATTTAGTATTTTATATTATTTCCAGTGGCCAAGCCGACGAAATTCGATAAAGTTGTTAAAAGAGAAATCTGTCAAATCAGCTCCAAGGGCACGAGGGTTTACACTCCATTGGATGTAGAAGCATCCACCCCGAATTCCAATTATTTACTGTCGCTCGTTGAGAAATGCCCGCCTGGCGCGAACACATCCCACTACGGAGTGTGCTTCCTGGACACGACGATCGGAGACTTCTACCTCGGACAGTTCGAAGACGATCGTTCTAACTCCCGAATATTGACCTTGCTGGCCCATTATCCACCAGTTCACGTAAGCGCTTCTCGACTACGTTAATTTACATCGAGCGAATGGATCTAAAAGTTCGCTTAATCCGCCTCAGGTGTTATACGAACGTGGCAATCTGTCTCAGAAGACATTGCAAATTTTAAACAACGCTCTTGCAGCGTGCATCAAAGAGCCGCTTCTTCGCGAAACACAGTTCTGGTCGTCTACAACTACGTTGAAAGTAAGCGTCACACAGCTATTCCAAATGCCCTATTCCACCATTTATCCATACAAACCTTTTCTATAACCCACAGAATCTTCACGAAGGAGAGTACTTCAAGAAGTCAGATTCTGGTTTTTCGTGGCCCGAGGGTTTGCGCCCGTATCTTAACGAAAGTAAGCATTTATTCTACATCTGTGCTAACACAGAATCTGACTTCTTCCCTTGTTCTTTAGGAGACAGTTTAGGCTTGACTCCAGCCGACGACAAAGAGCTAGCAGTGCACGCTTTAGGAGGCTGCGTCTATTTGCTGAAAGAATGTTTGCTCGAGCAGCAATTGCTGGCGCACGAGCGCTTCAAGACGTACGTCCCGCCAGACTTTTCAGGCCAATCTTCCGCAGGCTCGAAAGTCGCGAATAATATGGTACTTACAAATATCATTCAACTCGCGCGCATATTATACGAGTGACTTAACATTGATAATCATTAGGTGCTGGACGCTATCACCATTAATAACTTGAGGATCTTCGGCGAAGGCTCTCTTATGAAGGTTTTAGACCGTTGCTGCACTGCATTTGGAAAGAGGTATGTTCCGAACAAAAACGATCCCTTCGCATCGCTTTAATCAAACGTATTTGATCGCAGATTATTGCGCGAGTGGATCTGCAGACCGTCCTGCCGCAGAGACGTCATAATCGAGCGCCAGGAAGCTGTGCAGGAATTAATGAGCTCGTCGGACGTGGCGCAGTCCGCTCGCAGCGTATTGGCTGGCCTTCCCGACCTCGAAAGGTTGCTGAGCAAGATTCACGCGCACGGGAATCTAGCGAGAATGACTAATCACCCCGATAGCAGGGCAATCATGTTCGAAGGCCCGACGTACTCCAAGAAGAAGATCGGAGACTTCATTACCACCCTCGGTGGTTTCGAGAATGTCTTGAAATTAATCGGCCTATTCGAAGGTAAAGCCGTACTAAATATATTCCGCGGAATCTTTAATCAGCGCCAATAAACAGCGATCTAATGACGTTGCGGCTTCGCAGATTTCAACAGCACGCTGATAAATCGATGCGTCAAAGTGGAACCGGATGGCGAGTTTCCTTCATTGAGGGAAACCTTGGATTACTTCGAGGTAATCAATGTTATTCCCATTTAACGATCTCCGATTCCTGTTTAACTATTAAAGAGGATGCAATCTCGCGATGTGAATTCCAGAGCGCGTTCGACCACGAGGAAGCCAAAAAGGTGGGCTGCATCGTGCCAAAGAGAGGAGTGGACGCCGAGCATGATTCCGTTCTAATAGAGCTGGAGGAAGTGAAGCAGGATCTGGAACGGTATCTTCAAAAGCAGAGGCAGCACTTTGGCGTGAAAGTCACGTTCCACGGGACGGATAAGAAGCGTTATCAGATCGAGGTCCCGGAGTCGCAGACGAAGAAAGTCGGCTCTGGGTACGAGCTTCAGTCGCAGAGGAAAGGATTCAAGCGTTATTACACCGCGGAGGGGAAGGTTCGATTTTTCTCCGCGTAACTCCTCGATGAGGACGTAGGAAAGTAGTAGTAGACTTACATTAGCCGTGCTAATTTTCACCAGGAACTACTGAGCAGGCAGATAAACGCCGAAGAGCACAAGAATAAGGTGCTGAAGGATCTGAGTAGAAGGATATTCGCGCAGTTCAGCGAGAAGTATGATGCGTGGAGCACCGCTGTTTATAAAGTGGCCGTCTTGGACGTTCTCCTCTCCCTCGCAGAGTATGGCCTCAGCGGCGACATGTGTGTGCCGGAAATTAACGATAGCACCGACGGAAAGGTAGCTTAAAAGAACGTCCCGCGTTTTTGCGAAGTGCGGCGAAGTGAATCGAAGAAATTAATAATAATTAATCAATTGTCGGTCATCAATTGCTTATAAACATTTCTCTCCACATCGCCGCGCTTCACCAAAATGCGCGACGACCTTTGTCCCAGAGATGGACAAAAGTTTATTTAAATCAAAGCTTTGAGTTCGAATAAAAGATACAAATTTTCTCTCGTTACTGATAACGATAAAGGTTGCGGATAAAGATAAGTGTCTTAGTCGATACGTTATTTAAATAATTTTTTAGTTAGATAATTATACACTTTCCCTGCTCGACTAGAAACTGTTGCACAAAACCTGTTCTTTTCGCAGATATTTATGGAAATACGAGATGGACGACACCCGTGCATCCTCTCCGACAATTTCATCCCCAACGATACCTTATTGGCGACCGAAGATTCCGCGTCGTTCATGATTCTCACTGGTCCAAACATGGGCGGTAAATCGACGCTGATGCGTCAAGTCGCCCTTCTTACCATAATGGCACAAACAGTGCGTTTCCTTCCTGCTTATAACTACCACTGTGCAATACTTCGACATAGAAACGAAGAAACCTTTTTTGCGTACAGGGAAGCCTCGTCCCAGCGAGTTCCTGTCGCTTCACGGTAGTGGATCGTATTTTCACGAGGCTGGGAGCGAACGACGATATTCTGGCTGGTCAGAGTACCTTCCTCGTGGAGTTAAGTGAAACTGCGACGATATTGCACCACGCCACGCCTTATTCGCTAGTCTTGCTGGACGAACTGGGTAAGAGGCTACTTAATCCAATGTTCCCAACCTTTTTCGAGTCCCGATACCCTCTTAGATAAATTAAATAAGGTAAAGAAAACAGATTAAAAATAGGTAATTCGGAATATAATTCTAACTTAATAATATTAAAAAAAAGAAACCAAAAAACCGTGGCGATCCTTCAGAAAACACTTCGCGATTCACAGTTTGGGAATCGCTGACTTAATCGTAATTTTAATTTTTACAAACGTTGCTCTTCCAGGCCGCGGCACGTCGACGTACGATGGCACAGCGATAGCAGCGTCGGTGGTGAACGCGCTTACGAAATTGAAGTGCCGCACGTTGTTCTCGACCCACTACCATTCTCTGGTAGAGGACTACAAGAACGAAAAGGCCGTCACGTTGGCTCACATGGTGCGCATGATTTTAGAGAGTATCAGCGACGAGATATACGGGCGTTATTCAGTTTCTGTGTACTCTTTCGCAGGCCTGTATGGTGGAGAACGAGGAGGAGGAGGTATCTCAAGAGACGGTGACGTTCTTGTACAAGCTCAGCGCGGGCGCTTGCCCAAAGTCGTACGGTTTCAACGCCGCCCGGTTAGCCGGCGTGCCGCCTATGATCACGAGCAGAGCCCACGATATATCGAAGAGACTCGAGCAGGAGGTGAACCAGAAACACTTGTTCCTTGCTCTGTGCAAAGCTGATGGGCCAAAGATAAGGGAGCTCAACGCTGTAATGTAAAGTCTCGCCGTAATTTATAATTGTAGCTACACCGGCACGGTGTGCCTTTACTATTCCATATATTTATAAGCTAGTGATGGGATGAAGTATATTGGAAGTATACTCGAATCTGAGTGGACATTTTCGAACCCTTCACGAGGACTTCGAAAAGTTTAAGTTGATTCGAACCTCGACGACGTAGGTTTAAACTCTCTATAAGTACTTTGAGAAACGTTAGCAGTTACTTTCAAGTGTAATCGAACCCTGCCCAAGTAGATTCGAAACTTTTATGAGCACCTTAAACCAGGAGTTTTTCTATTCGGTGCAATTATGTGATTTGTATTTTGTTTCTCAGGGTTCGAATACTACTTTCACGATATTCAATTCTTTTAAATGTCAAAGTACTTAGAAGGACATTCTCGAACTCTTCAGTTACTCTTTTGCTGAGTTTACACCTGACGAGTGTTCGGCCGAGTGCTCGCCCAGTCTGAACGCATATTTTAGTACTCGGCCGAGTAATCCGAAGGGCAAATCGGCCAAGATTTTCAGTCGGCCAAGTAGCGGACCGAGTCATTCGTCAGGTGTAAACTCAGCTTTTCTGAGGTTCGAAGCCGGTTTCTGTGACCCAAGTACTTTGGAAGTACATAGAATGAAACGCCAGCTTTTATGAGTAGTATTCGAATCTCCGTAAAGTGAAACTTTTGTATTAGAATTAACTCGGATTCGCGAGTACTTATCGAACTTGATCCCATCCATATTGATAACCATTTTTCGTTATACCTCGCCAGTATTCGTTTATATCTGCCACGCGCACATGTATTTTGATAATAAAACCACCTGAAAGCATTAAGGAGCGGTTAAATCATTTCGAGGAGAGACGAGCTTGGGGGTTGTTGCTTACAAAATTTTATTAATTAATGCCAGAGTACAAAAGGGCTACTTATGACGATTACGAGATGCGATATACAAACAATGTGTAATAATTTTACTCACACCAGAAAACCGACGAGGGGAAATTACGTTTCTAGTCCGGAAAAAGAACGTAAGACGGGGTGGAATAATATCGCGCGTGCACGAGGGTCTTGGCTGTGAAATAAATACAATAAGAATCCTTATGCGTTACTAATATATCCGTGGAAACAAAGAAGAAGCAAAGGGGGTTGGAGGGGTGAAGAGTTTTCGTACCGCTACGAACGAATATATCAACGAGAGCCTTTCGCGTAGTTTCAATGGGTCCGTAAGAGGTGTACAGGGCCAGACAAGAGGGTGGGCAATTAAATCATTTACTCGTTACGATAAGAATAACATCATCTTGCGCGTAACTTTCTCCTACGTACGATTAGTTGCGAGTTACGTATCTCCTGCTGCGTAAACATGGAATAAACGCGCATTGTCGCGCGTAAAATGAAAATAATTAAAAAAAAAAGAAGAAGAATAAGGAACCGTGCTCTCTCCCTTTCTCTCTCTCTCTCACACACACACTTTCTCTCTAAAATAGTGGCGCATGGCTTAGTTCGCATGCAGAAGGAAACTATATACGAGTCGTTATAAAAGGCACGGAAATCAAGAAAGCACTTGGCTGGTTTTTGTTTTTTTCTTTTTTTCTTTTTCTTTTTTTTTTTTTTAATGGGTTACAATATGATGGTACTTTTATTATTTTTTTTATCCTTTACTTCGAGTAACATATGCCTACGTTCTAACGTACAATTCCGAGGTTTCGAACGAACGTGTTTCTATTTAGTTTTATCATTAAATATCGTGTGTTGTCGAGCGCTCTCTCTTTGGACGTTCGCGTTTAAATTCCTTTTTTCTAAGTGTCGTCGATTATGCGCGGGGGCTGGTGTGGGCTCTCCGTCGCTCGCCGAAGACCAGACGAATATCGACGGCGGCCTATAATTTTAAGAAAGCGTGCGTGTACGCGCGCTTCCTAGCGCTCCCACTATCGGGGGTGCCCTCGGCAAGATTCTTTTTGCGTTGCCGAGTTCGATCCGAGACGCGCGAATCGCCCCCTCCTTAACGTCTTCCTCTCTACCTAAAGCTTTCTCGTTCCCGCGCGGCCCGGTCGGCGCCGGAGCCGCGCGGCCCGGCGTCGAGCAAACACGGTCTCAGAATGTAATGTAGGAAAAGGGCTGGCTGGATGCTCAGAGATAAACGGCCTGGACACGGGCAAAAATCTCTCGGAAATAGGGCGTCGATTGCTGTGTACCTTACACCCTCCTTTTACTTTTTTTTTCTTCAATCTCGCGATCCGAAAAACGAGCTCCGGTACCTTAAACGTTACGCATTTACAAAACTCCGACGGGGGAGAATTCTCGAAGGTTCGGGGAACGAGGGGGATGATGTATTCTTTCCGCGAAATGAGTGACCAATTTCGGCGTTTCAGGATCTAAGAAATCGATCGTAGAGGGATGGGGGGGGACACACTGCTCTTTTCCTTTTTTTTTCTTCTTTCGATTCTCGCGTTTCTTTGGTCGTTAGCCCTTTCAGTGCCAGCTCTCCCGATTCATCAAATCTCCCCCCTGGGCCGTGGTAGAATTTCCTTCGAACACCTAATGCGTATCAGCCTCGGACGATGAAAAGAAGAATATAAACGAGAAACGATGGGGAGAACGAATAAACTGAGTAACTGGTTTCGAGCTTCGTGCAGGGTTCCTCATCGGAGTTTCGGGGGATGAATCTACGTGGAGGAACGAGGGAAACTTCGAGGTGCATTTTCCAAGCTACAAGAGCTCAAGAGACAGCGTCCCTCGATCCCCTGTAACTCGGAAACCACAGCCTCCACGATCTACAACCCCTTCTCGATATTTCTCCCTCCCCTATGCCGTAGATACGGCCCCCCCCGAGGCACGAATGGTCCCGCGCGAAGCCCGAGGACAAGCACGAAACAGAAGAGTTGAAACGTAACTCTAGAAATCAAGCTTCCGCGGCGCGGGAGTTAAAAGATGGCCCTCTTCGCGAGAAAGGAAGCTCCCGCGAGCCACGGCTCGAATCAAAGGGAAAGCTCCCTTATGTAAGTGGTCGTCGGTGTCTCCGAGCCGTTCCGCGCGCCTCCGCCGCGCGGCGGCGGCGTCGGAGAGCGCCTCGCAAAAACGGGGAAAGTGAAAAGCGAACGAGAGAAAAATGGGAGAACAAAAAGAGGAACGCTCTGGTATGATTGAGAGGGCCGGGCCTAGTCGCGAATTCTCGGGGCACTGAGAGGGTGAACGGTGCAAAGGAGGATGCCGAGTGAGCGGTAACGATCCCGATCGCAGACTTTTTACCAGAGGCCGGACGAGTACCCGCCGGGCGGAACGCGCGAGCGAGCCGGACCTTTCGCCGCTGGCGACGAGTCGGTCGACTTCTCGCCGATGCTGGAGTTCGAGCTGGACGTCCCGTTCTGCACCGCCGGCCCGTTGTTCTGCGGCTCCGTGTACCCAGTTCCGGTTACCGGATTCCCATCTGCGGAACAACAGGAGCCATAATCAGTTGAACGTTCGTAAGATCCGAAGAAACGAGCTCCCTCGCCTTTCCGGTAGACAAGTGTCTTCCTTTTCTGCCTTTTTTTATTTGTCCTTCTCTTTTTTGGGGAGGAAACCTCTTGATCGATAGAATTTATAGAATCGCTTTGAGTTTGTATCGTTGAATAGAAAGCAAAGAAATCTTGAGGATCGTTTACTTTTGTGCATAGACCCTGAAGGATGATCCACGCGTGGAAATTGAATTGCTTCGTTGCTATGATTTCGATCGAAATTTCTTTCGTACAGACGCATGCAACCGTGTGTCGGGGGTATAGAAACGTGACGGGTTTCTATCGGCTGGTATCCTTAAAAAGAGTAGGCTTGGAGTCACGTTTTTATACGTTTTATGACGAGTGTTTGTAATATAGTGTTGCAGAGGTATGTAAAGATTTCACGGGGAATATTTGCATGCTGGCTTTTTTTATATTGCCTTTTTTTTTTGTTGGGGAACGATGGAGAAAGGGGGACAGGGACAACACGCAGGGTAATTTACTTCGGGCAGGCAATTAAGCGTAGAATGATGCAAGGAACGGCCAGTTGCCTCGATGCATTGATAAAGAACGATTGATTGTCTATATATATATTGTGTGTGTGAGAGCTACTCGAAGGGGACACAGGCTACGCAACACCAGAGCAATGCGTAATCTACCCGTGGAGAAGTCAACTTACCGTTCTATTACTGACTAGATATGCTGACCTATGAAAACTGGTCGGAGAATTGCTTGAATCGCGTTTACAATTTCTTTTTTGCTGCGTGGTTGCAATGCTTTTTAAAAAAGAGGGAATGTTCGACGGTGGTCGAAGGGGTGAGATTCAAGCAAGTCTGGGACGTGAAGGTGGAGGATGTCGGAGGTAAGGGGTGGATGGAGAGTGGGGGGTGGGCGCGGGGCAATTGTTAATTATACCAAAGTACTTTGTTGTGCGCTGAGAGTGGAAAGAAATGAACGTTTCGCGCACTTTGGATTATTCCCAATTGCCTCGCGTAAATCAGGTGTAATTAAAGGGTTTCAGAGAGAGAGTGAATTGTAATAAAACCCAAGTAACTGAACGCTAACTGTTCATAGAGCAACTAATGCTAGCCAACACAAATAGATCACACTCGCAAAACCAAATCGGTAAAGATATCGCAATGAAATCCAATCCTCTTCTTCTGCGGCAAAAGAACACAAATTATTCGCTGAAGAAAGCTAAATAAAGAGAGAATGGAAGGTTAAAGACACTAAACTATAAATAAATCATTTCGTGTAGCATGGCTCACTGCCTAAAACGACGAAGGGATCACTTACATAAAGAAATTTATCGCTAAAGCAGTCCATACCTCGAATTCGATAATTTATGGCGCGCCGATGACCTGGGCCAAATTTATCGGTCTCTTTAATTACAAAATGCATTTAAAACGAACCGATTCAAGCCATATTTTCACATTATACACAGATGTCCTTGATAACTCGTTGGGTATTTAAAGAAGATGTGATGAAAGAGCAATATTCTCCCAGAAAAGAACAACGGAATTCACTTCCATCACAATATTTAACTACACCCATCGCACGATTTCTCATACCTTTAAAACACTCTACTTTCCGTTCACACTCATTTCTTAACTCTAAACAAAATAAACTGAAGTAAATAAAAATAAAATAAATATAAAAACATATAAAATTAAATAAAAGAAAACAAAATTAAAGAAAAGAAAGTGAAAGAGAAGAAATACAGAATAAAATGAAATTAAACAAAACTAAAGGAAGGAAAGGAAAAAAAATACGAAATTAAATAAAATTAAATAAATAAAAAATAAAGTAAATTAAAATCGCAAAACAAGAAACACCCCAAATCCCAATGGCTCGAAATGCACTACTATTCATTTCTTCTTGCAACTCTAATTAACCCCAAAGGAGTATCCTCCGCGAAACAGCGATCCCCGACAATTTTAGACAGTGGCTCGTTCGCCCTCGTCTGCATACCGAAAACGAATGGCGAAAGTTTCTCTGGACGCGTCTCAGGGAGAAAGAGGATAAAGGGTGGAGATCGGAGTGGGGCACATCGAGGTGCATAGATCGGGGGGCTGAAAGATGCAAATGAGAAAAGAAGAGCTGGGCAAACGTTACCTCGACACCTTCGTGCGTTGCGCCTCAGGGGCGTCACGGCAACTCCGTCTCCGGTGACCGGGTTGCGCGTAATGCAGGATCCACCTGCCGGGGTGGTTTCGAGCGGGTAGGAAGGCACAGAGGGCGACAGTTCACAGGCCGGTGCACGCAAAGCGACACGCACCAGGATTCACCACCACCACCAACCACCATCACCATCATCATCATCAACCACCACCCCCATGCACCGACACACCGCGCAGCGAGACCCACAACCGTAACCCAACCCGTAATTGTGTTAGTGCACGCGACTCTGTTCCGCACGGACGAGTCTAGGATACCATTCTTCCTCTTAATAACCTTAAATCCCAAAAAAGCCTGAATGCCTCTTCTCAATTTTAATATTCACTCTTTGTTTAAAAATTGGCAATCATTTTTTCAGAATTTTGCAAATGGTTCTTCTGGATAAGAGATTATTCGTGAGTAATGTGCAAAATCTTTTCGCGATTATTCTTGGGGTTTTTGATGGCAGTATTCTTTGTAGTAGAGGGTAAAAGAAATTTGGAGAACAATACCTAGAAGAGATACCGCGAAGTCGTAAAAACTCCTGGAGTTCCAAAGTTTACAGCTTTGAGGTTTCGGAAGGAGAGGTCTGGAAACTTTACTTCCCACAAAAAATTCCCAACCCTTTGTTCTGAAAGCTCAAAGCTTGTAACTGAACTTCCCGCCTCCCGCAGCTTTTAAGACCTCGCTGTGTTCCTTCTAGCCCGGAGGGGAAGTTTGACGTTCCACGGTGCTGTCGGTCTTGCTGCCGCGACTCGAGCGATGAATATGAATAATGAATCTCGGCATCCGAGACTCGTCCGTGCGAAAAGGAACGTGTACGAGAATGAAACGGAAACAGAATGCTGTACTATATTCGTGTGAAATAAGGCAAGCAGAAGCGAAAGTAGTCGAATTGCAAATAAAGTTCTGTGTTGGGATGTGGTGTTAATTGGGATGAAAAAAAAACGAGGGGGAAATTAGTTGCTAGCACACGAGTAGAAATCGTCGCACACGTCAAACCCAAGCAATAAGTCCTGATGAAATCATAGGAACAATTCAAGCATTATTAATGCTTTGTTAATCGTGTCAAAGTGTTAAGTTTATGCGATCGAAGAAATTAAAGAAACGAATTTTAGTTGGACTTCGACTGACACTCGAACGATAAGGCTGTAAACCTTGAGTCAAAAATTCTCTTCGAATCTCAAATGCTAATAAGTGGCATTAATTGCATCACAATGAAAAATGAAAAGATAAGAGTAAGTATCTTTTTTCAACGTATTCTTTTCTTTTCACAAAATCCGTGGCTTGAAGGCTGTTGACGTGAAAAACAAGGAAACCAATGGAGAATTATTTGTCGCAAGCAGAGAACGTGTGTTAACAATTTCAACTTAACAATTAAGGGGCGAAAACAGACTAACTCAAAATATGTGTATCTAGTTTCGTGGGCAGGCCCTGTATGCAAAGTCGGAATGAACATCGAATGATCACAAAAAAGCCTCGTATCTTAAACTTACGAGATTCTTTAAGGGACAGCGAACGTTTTTTTACTAGATTCTACGGATCCGAGTGAAAGGAAATAATCAACAGCGGGAAACAAAAATGTTACATGAAATTCTAAACGCGATACTTCACGGACCTCGAAATTTAATTTGCATTAGCAATTTCACGATTAAATAATTGAAAGTCGATCGTGTATTAATGCTCACTAAAATGAGCTAAACGGACTTGGGTCGTTATTTAGAGCACTGAATACCACGAGCTGTTCAGTGAATCGTGGTGAAATTTTATGCAAATGATTCTCTGTCAAAGAACAA
Organism: Andrena hattorfiana; assembly: GCA_944738655.2. Lineage (NCBI taxonomy): Eukaryota > Metazoa > Arthropoda > Insecta > Hymenoptera > Andrenidae > Andrena > Andrena hattorfiana. The sequence continues at coordinate 4,350,541 of OX122894.2, forward strand.
GTAAAAAATGTGGAATACAATTTCTCGATCCATTGAACAGTTTTCGGGAGAAATAATTTCAAACTTAATTTAGTGAAATCTATTCTAAGTGATCTTTGTTAACAAGTGCCTCACTCATTTACAATAGAGTAATTTTTCTTCGAAACTACTTCGTGTGCTACTTGTCCAATCAACTTTCCCGTGCCACGATTCATCGAACAATGTATCCGAGTGGACCGCGACGCGATCGCGAGCAAAGCGTGATAATGTAAATGAAGCTTAAACGGTGACGAATCTTGGAAACGATACGGTTCCACGTAGCAAAACGCGATCTCTACTAATCAAAGAAGAATGTGTTGTGGGAGGAGTGTCGTGTGTCATCTACTTGAACGTGTCTCTTTTGCACACTTACGAAATCGTTTGATTCTCCTAAAAGCTGCTTGCGAACAATTCAAGAGGATGACTTTCTTTTTTCATTTTTTATTTTGGGGTGGTAAAGCCATGGATTAGTTATACATAGAAAAAAGTTCGTTCGTGTCTCGCTAGCTCCACGTACCGACAAGAAACCAAGCGTATCGAATTTTTGTGCTTGCTTGGCCACAGCCGTTGGTAAAAAAGAAACGAAACGATGCGATATGCTCTAGCGAAATCGTCGAGCTGTGCTGCGAACCGAGAACCAAGCGTGACGCTTAGGCAAAGGTAGCCTGATTTAAATAAATTGCCCGTGAGAGCCGATAAGGCAAGCGCAATTACGCGTTAACCCCGATAAGAGCCTGCGACACACAGACACATATTTCAAGGTAGGTCGAATACAGTGCGAGTTCAAGTGTACATTGCAGTTCGAGCGGTTGCAGAATTGTCAGCGCTGCCAGGATCAACGGTGTAACGAGAAGTCGTCGATCGAGCTTCGTCGAGACCCTTTAAATCTACTCAGCTCGGAACAAGTAACAACGAACGGAAATGCAGGAACTGAATTTCAAATCCATCGCAGTGTTAAAAATGAAAACAGAAGCTAGGAGCTTTTGTACTGAAGCTGCACCCACGGTGTTACAGTACAATAATACCTGGTGAACTATGGTTGGAGCAAAATCTAATCCCTCGAAATAGACTACTCTCGTTGCTTACCGAAAAAGTGTATCAAAATTTCAAGATACTCATCGAAACTATCCCTCACATTATCGATGCTAACAAATAACTTTGTAACTAACGAAGCATCAGATCCCTTAATGTTTCTAGAACGATTAAGTGACCAAACGATTAAGTGACCAAACGATTTCGTTCCAACCATAATTGCCAGGCATTTCGTGCACAAGCCATCTCTGGACCGCTATCGCGTGTAAAAACTCGCTGCCGCGTTCCCCCGCGCTCGCACCGTACACCAAAACGTATCACCTGACGAAAGGACAGTTTGCAAAGTTATACAGGGCGAGTCACATAACGTGTCCACCTGGAATTGCTTCTCAAGTCTGATATTTCAAAGAACAGTGAAGCTTCGATGAGAAAGTATTAAGCTTTATCTGTCCTAAAGCTAACAATAATAACAGCTGTATGGAAGTGAATGGCCACCACTTAGGGCACCTACTTAGCTAATTGTAAGATAAGTAGCAACGCCGTGAATGTCTAGGACAAATAAATCTTAACACTTTCTTATAGAATAGAGAATTCACTGCTCTATTAAATTTCGATACATCAACGTGAAGTGAAAAAAAGATACCGTTTCACCATCATATGTTTTCGACACTCTGCAATTTCTAGGAGGGTGATTTGAGAACTTTGAGGCTTAACAGAGGAGTACCCTGAGAATTCTTTTCCACATTATTATTCAAAATTAGCCAAATCTCCACACTGGCCCATTACTTTTGCAATGCCACGATCCCGGTCTGCTAAAAGTTCTCGCATTTTGTAGAATATTTCATTAAGGCAGCAGTGTTCAAATCACCCTTAGAATACTTCTTTCTAGAACCTATATTCTAGATGTTATTCGGGGGTGGACAAGCCACGTGACTCGGCCTGTATGTCCTTTGAATCCAGGGGTGAGCAGGGAAGAAGAGGTGATTAGAATAGTTTGGCCTTACCTGTGACATCGTTGGTCAGGTTGTTGCCATTGCTGGCCGCGTATCCGTTGAGAACGCCCGCGATCGAGTCCGAGCTGGCGGTGCTCTTCGCGGGCGACACCGACGAGGAGCAGGAAGACGACGTGTCCCCGGTCAGGGGTATATTGCTGCGCATGTGATTTTTCGCGTTTGGGGTGGTGGGTGGGGCATCGGGAGGGCCAAACAGGCGATTGTATGAATCATTACCGGGCTTGCCGCGCGGCGTTTCGTTGCTGTTGTTGCTGGCAGGGCCCTCGCCGCCGAACAACGCCGAGCCCAGCTGCGACTGGTTGTGGTTCTTCACGCGGCGGGGGCTCGTCTCTTCCGGAGCTGAGCCGAAAATGTCGCTGCTTCCGCCACCGGGGGGTTTCAACACCCTGAAAAATGGTAATAATTCCACATTAAACAACTGCACACCTTTGTCATTTCAATTCTAACGGATCCTATCGCGAATACACATCGATGTCCTTTGATGTTAAATTCTACTCGGGGTACATTTAACGCCGATGATCCTTGAAATGATCTTAATTTCATTAACACTATTCCTACCACGACCGGTCGAATGACCGTTTTTAAAATTTCGATTGGAATTTCCTATATACAACGCAATTGAATCGCCCTTAAACTTCACGATTTTTCCTCAAATATACGTACGAAATACATTTTTCAATATTCACTTCTTTTTTATTGTTTATTTTTTGAGAAAAATTTGTAGTCTGTCTTACCTACCACGACCGGTCGAAAGACCGGTCGCGGTAGGAATAGGTATACGTGAAATGTCGGTAGGAATAGTGTTAAATCTTCTTACTCAACGACCACCCTTCACTTATAAGCCCCTGTACCTATTTATTCACAAATATACCAGTTTTTTCCAATTTTTTTTTCAGTCGCGATCCTGTTTTAAAATATTCAAATAATTTGCGCCCCCATGTAAGGTAAAGAAAACACATTAAAAATAAGTATTTCACAATACAATTCTAACTCAATAAAAATTAAAAGAATTATTAAAAAAAGAAATCGGAACACCGTGGCAACGCCCTAGAAAACACTTCGCGACCCACCGGTTAGGAATCACTGAGATATACAATGCCCCCGATTTTTGAGTTTCGACGTTGCGGGAAAGTTTAGCGCAGCAGGCAATTTTTTGTGGAGCAAGTTCAGCGCAGCGGGTATTTTTTTGTGGAGCAAATTTAGTCGCGCGCGTCGAGTTAAGTATTTTCGAGGGGAAAAGGGTTGGGGAGCTTTGTTCTCCCCAGCGCCGGGGGACAGAGACCGCGGGTCCCCACGGGCGGAAGGAGTCGATCCAATTTGCTCGATAAATCTGCGCTGATTTCTCCGTAACGAGGGTCGCCTCTCCGCCTGATGCGTGGCACGCGCGCACTTTGTCGCGTGCCCGCCTGCACGGGTCCAGAGAAACGGGGAGAAATAAAGAGCGAGGGGGTCTGGCAGGGCACGCAGGACGAGTCGCCGGCAATTAAAAGCACGGGGTCCATTCTTCCTCGGGCTCGACGACCGAGGGGGCAGCGTTTTTAAAGCCAGCTTCGTTAGCAAGGGCAGCTCAATTAACGAAGGAGTCGCTCGCGCGTGAGGCTTTTTCTGGAGCCTGAAGGGACGCGTCCTGCTCGATGTTAAAAAAAAATAGGCGTGAGCGCAAATCCTGCCCATATGGGTTTAAATACGAACGGATTCATATCTGGTGTTCATAAATGATTCAGGAATAGTGCCCTATAGGGGTGCTGGTAATTCCGCGCTATAATTTCAATTGTGCAACCTCCGAGCAGACACGGAAGACTTACGAAGATGTATATAGAATACTAAACATAGAGTCTATTTGCAGAGGCACCTGAAGCTCGCCGCAAATTGTCTAGGAGTTGCGGGAACAGTCGAGTAATAACTCTGACACAATCGTCGAGGGCAGAGCCGACAATAGAGACACTTCGACATAAGAATACCATGACGAGGAGCGATTGTATCTTTGAAACAGAAGAGTCTTACGTAAGGAGGAGAACAATGGGCAAAATCGAATTACTGGACCGGAAATCGAGGCACTGCCCCCTTGATTGCTGAAACGCTAGATCCTAGATGCCCGAGGCTCCTCTCGAGTCTAATCCCCCAGCGAACCGTCTCGTCATAACCCACCGATTGTTTCTTACATAGGCAAGCTCTAGCTACAACGTGGCTGTAAATTCAGCGACAAGGAATTTCGGGCTTGAAGCGCAAGGAGTCCCCCAATTACGCCCAATCAACATTCCTCGTCCGCGGGCGTCACGCCGTTACGAATCCTTCGCCCTGGCGAGAAGTCGTTAGTCGGCGATCGATCGAATAATCGTTCCACTCTAATTAACGACACACGCGCGCTCGTAGTTCGCCTCTGCCGGGAGACGTATCATACCGTGCATTTCGTTCGCTCGGCGATAAATCAGCGCTTCCTCGTTACGGTGTCTCGGATAATTGAACTCTCGGCGCGGTTTGATGGAAACGATTCGAGGGAAGAGCATCGAGGAAGCTCGATGCTCAGCGACCATGCCTATACCGGAGGAGGAGGCATGATTTAATAATTCACGCTCCGTTTAACAGTAAAAATCCTTGGGCGAGAGGGCTTGCGCGGAGTTTGGTCCAATAACGAAAGCAATCTAATTGCCCAATTATTGCTGGAGGCTCGCTACGAGACTTTGGAGTTTCTCCTTGGAGGAACAGTCACGGTTCACAGCCGTGAAGTGTTCCTCGGTGGCTGGCGATCATTCTGGTTACCGAGCGGCCCTGCGCTCGAGTAACCCACGCGGTGGATATGGAAACGCGGAGAGGAGACGAGAGAGCGAGTAACGAGGATAATCAATCGGCCGTAGGATGCGAGGAAGGTCCTCGGGGGGACAGGATGGGCGCGCCTGGAAGTATGCAGCGCGCGCGGCGACGCCTCTGCTGTGTTCCTTTGGACGCCGGGGTCGCGTTAATAAGACCGTCAACCTGTTTTACGCGCCGCGTCGTCGATTATGGGGGACGAGGCGCCGCTCTCCGACGCGGCTTGTTCGTCGATGCGCGGATAACAGGCGCCCAGGACTCTGATATTAGATAGTTAGCGCGGCGATACAAATCACGCGGTAAATGGGAAGGCGCGAGAGATGCACGATGTTATCATTATATGGCTTCGGTTAATTGAGTTTGTACGAGGATGTGGTAGGCGAAGGTAGGAGGTAATGAATCTTCGGTATACGGCTCGGTGAGCGAGCTACCAGGAGAGCTAATCTCCTTCCCGATGTTCCGTGTCTAAACGACTATTACTTGCTATAGTAAGAGGAAGTTAGTAGCTGAATGGGAATTTTAAGATTGCAGGAGAAACTCTTTGCAGGGGATTTGCGAATTTTTAGGTTGAGTCTCTTCGGTGTAGGGCTCGGTGAGCGACTAGGATAGTTGAGGAGTCTAGGCAGGCAGATCGCTACAGGATCAAGTATTTTTTGCGAATTAATTACAAGGAGATGAATACAAATTGCGACTAGCACTTTTAGGTGATGTTTATTAATACTATAAACACTGTATAATCAACCTCGTGTGGCGCCACTTGTGAAATAGATGTGTTGATAAAAAAAATATTTTTTTACTCTACGTGATACTAATACACATTGTGTAAAAGGAAAAGTCTATACTTCCTTTCACCACTTTGTAATTAATTTGCAAAAAATAGTTGATTGTCGAGCAACTTGACTACCTCCTAGTCTCTTTAATCTTCTTCCTCGTGTTTCGTATCTAAATGACTATTATTCGCGTGGAATATATAGCGTGGAAAATATTCGAAGTTAGCATCCGAATGCAAATCTTCGGGTTGCAGGATTAACTCTTCTTTCCAGAGAATTCCTGCGCGCAAATATCTACAAATTTTCAAATGGAAAGTTCCCCGCTGCGCGGATTTCTCTCGACTTCCCGTGCACATCGTGTGGGCTGTGACCCCGGTTGCTGAACCCACCAACACCCGAGTTACCGAGCCTAGCTCCTAACGCTTGCAAAACCGCGCGACCCTTATCTTCTCCCAGAGCCAGCGCGCGCCCCTGAAAGCCTTCTTGATTCGCTGTAATCGGTGAAAACCGCGCGCAGCGGTGCACCTAATAGCGCCGAGCGGAAGCTACGCGAGTGGAATCACTGGCGGTGTATGTTAACCGCGTCTAAACTTGTTACACGCGCTCTGCTGTGCGCAACTCGCCGCCGAAGTAGCTATCAACTTTTTCTTCCGCTCGATGGGGATTTTTTGCAACGACATCCATATGGGAAGTGGTACATCTATGTGGAGTAACGAAAGCATCTTCCATTGCGCTGGACGCGACGTTAATGTCTATCGCGGCGCCAATTTGTGTCAGTTACGAGGCTCGGCGCAGTCGGCCAACCGACTGGCGGCGGCCAGCCTCGCAACTCTGATAACCGTTCTCCGCTGCAAAACGACAAACCAGCAACGTATCCTGGCAAGTGTGACGAGAGCTCGGGAAAAGTGGACCAGGACACGCTTTCCAGGGTAATAATCGCCGGGATTTGCGCGTGGCAACAATGACTCGACGCCTCGGACGCGATTATCTTGGCAGGCTCTGCCCCTGGCTAGGTGTACGCGACGACAGGGCAAGATGCCGCGACGTCGTCAACCACTTACGCACACCATTCGACATAACAGCGCAATTAGATTATCTCGAGCTGTTCCTCCGCCCGATACGCCGCGATAAATCGATTAGGCGACACGCGTGGGTGTCGGCGCGCGGTGATTAACAACTATCCTGGATGCGCGACTAGTTTCCTTTGGATGAATTAGTTTCTCGAGCTTGGAGCATCCTTTGCTGCGGTTGGAACGAAGTTGGGGGTGAACTGGGTGGAATCATAACTGATGGAATAATTTCAGTTCAGGAATTTGATTCTTGAATTATCGGTTTAAAAAGTAGTTTAGCTGCATCTTGACCTTATAAACTGTATGTAGGGTAAAGGCAGGTGATATCGAACATCTGATTTCAAAAGCTTGTCAAAAGTAGGGGAATTGTTTTTTTTTTTTTTAATAAAATTGACACGAGGGGACGAAGGAACTAATGCATAATTATATTTACATACTCAAATGAAAAAGAATCTAATCGTTGTGCAATTATAGTAAAGAAACTGAAAAGAGTGAAAATCGGTCGTTCGAAAAAATGGGTCCTAATATGGAACACCTAGGAAATTTGTAAAGAAAACTCCAAAATCTTTACTTTTTTTTACTAAGAATTAAGATTTATTAAGTAGAAGATACAAATAAATAAATATAAATCATTTTTGGAATTTATTTCTGCTTTCTGCGTCTCCTACAAGTTGGGCACACGAATAATACGCCCACTGAAGGCAGCAAATACATTGGATCTTCTTTTCATTGTCATAATTTTTATAATTACCATCGCAAAATAAGCATTCCACATCATCGTCGTCATCATCATTATCAACTTCATCTATGTTACTCGGTATGTTCCATATTACACATGTTCCGACAAGAAATTAAGAATTATGCTAAGAAGAAAGTAACTTTATTGGTAAACTATTGTTGAATGATCAAGAACACACATATTTAATGATAAATTATATCAAAATAATACTTTGTAACATATCTTCACTACAATATTTAACTGTTTGATGCACTTTTCAGAAACTTTTGCACCCCATGAAATATATAAACGTTTCTCTTTCAATGATGGATGCCCGACTAGTGCTCAATTGCCAGTATCATCGTCTATTATATCTAGGTATCTAGTATACACCATTGCCTGAAGAGTTCGTTATTTCGTTATCGAAATTTTACGAAGTTCCATATTACGTGCCGATCCATTTAATATCTTCCTTTACCCTACTTCTTTGTAATGTAAAACTGTAGGAGAAAAAAAAAGAAAAAACGAGGCTCGGGCGACAAAGTCGACTCTCCGAGATCTCTATGTTTCGGACTCTACTTAAGGGGGAACACCACTGTGAAAGTTGAAAAAATTTCGATTTTTTTTCTTCACTTTCTTAATGTTTAACTCTTCAAAAATACTCTCTGAAAATTTCAAGTTGATATTCGAAGAATTGACGAAGATACAGTGCATTTTGTGAGACGCGTCACGATGCCGTTCCGAGTAAAGTCAAACTTTAAACGCGATTTTCTCGAAACGACATTTTTCTAACTGATCGAATCAATAGCTCTGTCAATTTTTATCCGATCGACTTGAAATTTTGCCAGGATCTTTAAAACAAGAGTATCTTCAGTTGTACGTACCGATTTTTTGATCGAAAACATATTTCTTTAAATACGCTCGAAAAACTATCCATTTTTTTGCGGATTTTCGAAACTTTTCTTCCCAAGCGCACCATTTTTACAAAAATAATTTTTTTTAAAAATCGGTACGTACAACGGAAACGACACTCATACCGATTATATTAAAAAAGAAAATTTGATTTCAGAGTTGCCGTTCCAAAGATATCGTTTCGATAAGCGACCTATGTTTTCTTGTGAGGGGCGTAGGAGATTAACTGTATATGGAAATCTATGCATGTTTTTCTATTACTTTCTTTTTTACAGTCTCTTAAGACATTGTACTAAAGATAGGTTATAACAATTTTATAATAAAACTGTAAGTTATTCCTTAAAAAAATCTTAAAAATGGGCTCATTTTTCCGGCCGTCACAGTGGTGTTCCCCCTTAAGCGCCACATTGGTGAACTCCTACAAAACTTTGTTCACATTTTCTGTGTACAAAGACGAGAGATGGTAATAATTAGTGACGAGCAGGCTTCATCATCATGAGATCAGGATGCTAAGTACATCGCACACAACTCGACCGAACATGCCCAGAAAATAGGGCACAAGGGTAATCATCTACTTTGCGAGTCGTAAAGTCTGACGAAGGAGAATTAAGAGGAGCCAGTGTAATAATCGACGTGACGCGAAATTCTGCGCGTGGGCGATGCCCCATTACAGAAATATCCCTCTTGTCATCGCTTCGCTCTATGGAGGACCCGCACGAGGGCTTCCAAGTTTTTCGGGGTACCTCCGATTCCGGCCACTGGCTGGTACGGAATTTATTCAAGGTAATAAGATAGAAGGGTGTCGGTGCCATCTTCCGCGACGTCACCCCACGTTGGACTCCGTCTTGTCACGGTATCTGGTCTCCCGGTTCGACGAGCAGCGATCGACGAGGTCGACCGGAGCGTCGCCGTGACAGATCGATCGCTCGAGCACGCGAGCAGTGAATTGAGAAATGCGCGGCAATAATTTATTTACTACTCGAGCTATCCATCAAACCGGATACGATTTATCGTCACGGATGCAGTGGGTCTCAGCTGCATCCCTCCTACGCGAATGCAACCCTCCTTCCTCGTACGCCAATGCGAACCTTGCAGCAAGAGGGGTGCAGCTCTAGCTTTACCAACTTCGAGTAAATTAGAAAAAAAAAAGTATAAAATTATTGCTTTGACTTGAGATTGAAAAAAGAACCGTAATTGAAATATATATATATTTCCACACAATAAGCCAGTGTTTCCCAACCTTTTTTGAGTCGCCCGAGGTAAATTTAATAACGTAAAGAAAACACATTAAAAATAAATATATCAGAATACAATCCTAACTTAAAAAAAAATCAAAAAACCGTGGCGACACTCCAAGAAACGCTCCGCGACCCACCGGTTGGGAATCGCCGCAATAAGTAGTAATTATTAAAAATGTTATAAGTTTGTATTTCTATTTTCGTCGAATTTTTCAAATCTGGAGTTGCACCCCCTTTGCCGCGATGCCCTCAAATCTGCCCGCGAAGATTATGTGGAGGGTGCGAAAAGGTGAGCGTACCTAGAATCTCCATTTCACCGCGAGATGCTATCGCCAGCCACCGCAATCTGCACCGTGCCCTTCGGTTCTTCCCATTAATTCTAACATCGGCTGTTATCAACGGGTACAAGCAGCTCCACTTGGCCCGATAGCGATGCCCGACCGAGGGAAGCCGATCGCCGGCGTCAAAGTTCCCGTGGATAGGCTCGACTCGCGAGAGGAATTTTTAGGTGCGAGGGTTCGCCGCGCAAATGGATGGTTTTTCAGCGGCATCGGCAATAAGGAGTCACGCTCGAGCACTCGTCCTAGCTGCCGGCAACGCTCCGTGTGAGGTCCAGGAGGTGGATGCCGATAACAAGGAGCGGCACTGTGGCCGATACAACACCAATATCTTTTATCGCGTTTCGGACAATGGTCATTGTTCCAGCGTTTAATTACCGCGGTCTCGGTGCAACCTAATACTTCCTCGAGATCTCATGTACGGCTAAATAGTTCGCCGCGGAGAAACCTCCGCGTTCATCCGCCTAGGTATCTGCTCTCCTCGTCGGAGCCGAGGCACAGTTACGCGAATCGGGATAATTGCCCGAGGGAGGGGTGGTTCCGCCAGGTTTCCCTCCCTGTGGGTGTTTCTTGAACATCCGAACGAAATTCTATTAATTCGCTGTGCGAGGGTTGAATGTTATAGTTTGGTAACGAACTGCTGAGAATTGAAATTTACCATAAACTGGGGGAACACTAGAGCAGGTCTTTGTAACATTCTGTTACATGATATAAAAATCAACATTCTTACATTTCTTTTAAGTATTCTATTATAACATCCTTTGTGATCGCACAAGTGTGAAAATGCATGAATCTTTTGTCAAAAGGGATGGGAGTAGCTGTAGGTACCTATCTAGGAATTAGGGTAAATCCGGGAGACACAGTCGACCTAATATAAAATGGCTATTAAAGCTAATACAAATATTACTTATTTTATCAGAACAAACCTAATATGTTCAGAATTTTATGCCGATTCAGAAAAACTGGTCGATATTTGCTTTAAGACAATATTTACTGTAAATCGGGTTGAAAACTGAAGTCGTGACATCTGACCACCTCTCCCGAGGTGACGGGAGAAATGGTTTTCGTCGTTGGCAGGGACCAGTCACATAATTATTCATGGAAAAATCACAAAGAAGAAAGCAAAATTATTTATGAGTGAATACAACTACAGATTCATTGGTATTTAATTTGTTTACGCTAAATAATTAAAGAACACATCAAAGATAAAGCGAACTACCTACCGGCGATTAGCAAGGCAAATGAATACAAAAGTGAATAAATAAAATAAACGTAAATAATAATAAAATAATGATAAAAATTAAAAATATAAGTAAAAATAATAAAAAAAATCATAACTCGACCATCTCTCCTTCCTGCAGCGAGAGATGGTCTTCTCGTTAGTTTTGAGAGGAAGAGTTTTTAGAGAGTACGATTCTGTACACCGTTGTTTAACGAAAGAGGTTAAATGTAACCTCAGTTTAACTTTTAAAGCCTGTAAATCTAGAAAAACACAGAAGGAACCGAAGTGACGCTATTCATTAAATTTTTTGGACAAACTCTCCAGCCCGTCCGCGTCTCCCGGATTTACCCTATAAGATGAAGTTATAGACAGTGTCAAAATGGCACTGCCATCTCTGTATTGAATCAAAGAAGCTAATCAACCCTTTCAAGCCCGACTCCTTAAAATCCAATTACACAGCCATGGAATAATCGAGTAAATTATCTCCAACGTCCATCATTCTCGTGAAAATACCAGCGTCTCTCTAGCATCGCTATCATTACACAACAGAGCCTAATTAGGTCCAATCTACCCCCCCGAATCAATCCCACATTGTCCCCTTACATAATTCCTAGTCGCAGCCATCCGATCGGTTCAAACGAGGAGAAGTCGCTGCGCGTTCATTGAATCGCGCTAATGATCGCGCGCGATTGGATTTCTTTCTACGTGACGACGACGGTGGATCGTATCCCAAGGATCATACGCGAACGTGACAACGCGTTTACCGATATTCACACGTGCCGGTTCGCGTCGCCGCGACTAATTACCATGGACGACGGCTGTGTCCCGCTCCCCCTCGCCGATCGGACTCTCGCTTCGCCCCGTCCCTTACGTAACGCGCGTGATTCCGCGGAACAATAGTGTCCACCGCGTGAGAGCCTCCGCGCGAGCTGGGAAGAAAGCGATTAAGTGATTATCAAAGAGCGCGGCTCGGAAAGGAAACGACGATTATCCCCCGCAGGAGTCCCGTGTCGTCGACTCCGGGGAGAAGGAACAATTGGACGATTCGTTTCTGGAAACGATCGCCAGATACTCCGCGCGCCAAGGATTTCCCTCCATTATCGCCCAAGGATAATTTATTCCCCGGCGTGGTGGTTGCCTTCAACTCGATACCCTCTCGCAAAGAAAGCTAAACCTACTCGTAATTTCCGAGGCTGATACCTAAAGCTTCCTCGCTCTATCCGGCTGTCTACGCCAACGCACGGCGCGCCGCCCTGTGCCCCCGAGACGTTCTTGCCGGGGAACGGAGCGCTGGACGTCTGCTCGGCTAATCGCGTACAGCCGCCTCGACTTCCTGAATCGAGGTTAAAAAGCCCGGCTCCTAATTGAAAGGGGGCGAGATGGACGTGGGCTAAGTACGCTCCGCCGATGTTCGAGTCTAGCGCGGTGCCAGCTCGGGGTGATGTATGGCTCCGAGGCGGGGAGGAAGAATCCAACGTCTTCGGACAACTAGACGATACTGTGAGGGGATTTTTAATGGTAAGGGATATGTGCTCGATACCACATATATTTTGCTACGATATCGTGGGATCAGGAATCCCCATAAGAGGCAGCTTGGAATAAGAGATATTGGAAGATCGACTTTGGCGAAGTTGGTTAAGCGACTGTCCAGTAAACAGAGGATCCGCGCGTCGCGGGTTCGAATCCCGTCGTCCGGAAGTCATTTTTTCCGTGGGTTTCATAAATAGGTAGGAATTACAAAACCTATTCTTCCAATATTATTATTATTATATTAATTCCTTCGTATAGAGATTTATTATGAGTTTGATTCAAGGGACGCAAATTCATCAGTGCTCGGAGAGTCGATTAAATTAATTGTCCTCCGCTTCGAAGAACTCTCGAATTTCCCGTAGAGCAGCGTTCAACGACCTGCCAGCGTGTCTCAGAGAGCAAGATCTGCCTGCTTACTCATCAATCTAGTAAGCGAGGATCGAAGGGTGAAAAAACTCTCATTCGCGAGCCATTGTTCCGCGGACAAAGTGTCCCGTGGCAGCCGACAGAGGCTTTGCGACATCGTCGACGACACCCAACGCCAAATACAGCCGTCCGTGATGGACGCGGATACGTGTAACCACATATCGGTAACTCGGAAAGCCTAAGTGGATGGTTAAACGATGGCCACGCGACTAACGCGCGATGCAGGATCGATTAGGGGAACGATCGATGATCAAGACGTAATCGGCGAAGGCAGGGGGACCTAATTGCGTGGTTTTCTACCAGCCGCGAGACAGAGGAAGCGCCTCGTCGGTGCTTATAAGGAAGCTGGATCGACCGGGTAAAAGAATCGAGAGGAGCTTTACGTAATGGATCGGCCAAGTAATGGACGAACTTTACGCGAAATTAACTAATTGCCCAATTACGCCCCCGCTCCGCCAACTGTGCAACGTGTAATCGATCGTCTCGTTCGGTTCCGGTGAAATCGCCGATTTATCCCCTTTCGGCCATAGACGCGGCTTAACAAGCGGATAATCACGCCAACTACCAGCTACCCATCAAAATTCATTCCGAAGCCGTTCGTTTCAATCGGTCCGCGATACTTGTTAACGCGGTCCACGGCTAGGGATAGCGATTTTCTACTTCGTTGATGTGGATCGTTTCACTAGGCTAGAAATATCACCTCTCCAATTAAGGAGGAATAAATCACGATCCATCGAATTCGTCAGGCTACCTTCTAACAGTGAAACTTACATGGTGGGAAACATGGCTTGGAAACATTAATTCAAAATAATTCTCTCAATTTTTCGGGACCTAAAGACCTCTTCAAATTGTGTAGATTTCTTCTTCAATTCCATTTTCCAAAACAAATTTTCTTCAATTAATCTTTTCTCATATGTTTATATTTACGAATTCACAGTGTTATAATATACCTAATAATGGTATTTAATGTAACTACTTACCCGAGATACCTACATAGATTTTTATACAATTTGGTGCAAAAAGTAGGTAGCTCTAAAATTTAAAAAAAAAATCACCCTGCCATAGAGAAGATATATTTTTGCTCAGCAATAATGCCAAATGCTGCGTTAATGTGTACCTTTGAAGTGGGTAAAATACTTTGAACACGAATCTAAAATTCTTTTGTTAACACTGTTTTAATTAATTATCCAAAAGCGAGTGGAGTTCGAGCTGCCAAAACACATCTAGAATATTCCAGTCGTCACCAGCTGCAGAAGCGTGCTGCCTGAGAGAGGCCGAAGACCGCGAGCTCCTAGAGAAAGGGCAGAGCTGCTAGGTATCGCGTTTCCTCGTGGAACTATTCACTTGGGCGCTCGAAGTTCACGTCCCGTGGCCCTGAATAATACACAGGACAGGCCGCGGAACAAAGTATGAATTATCGAGCGCCCCGTGTGTCGTACAAAAGGCAGCGATAGCTGATCGTTATCGATCCGGCTTCTAGGCTTTAGCCAGGCTTATCAGCGAACGTAGGGGAAACATGGATAGACAGATAAGAGTCAATGCTCCGCCAAGAGGCACGGGCATAAATAAGAGCGTCCAGGGTGTGGGTGGTGTTAAGAACGAGGCATATCAATGGAGCGAGGAGCAATCGAACCGAGCGCGCAAACATTTCCGTGTTTCGTGCCGCGGCACCGACGATCTTTTCGTTATCGTGTCCCTGGCGAAATTCCACCGCTTTATTATCTAAGTAACGTTTGTCCACGGTGAGTCAGCGTTTCTGACGATCCCCAAGTATATAAATTACATCGGAAGCCCGGCGCCATTGGTGAATCATGGAGATGGATACTCGAGGCTTTCGTGGATCCATCGGAAGGAATTATTTCGTAGGCTTCCTGGTGCTGAGGATTCTCAGTAGGCATGATAAAGTAACAGTAGTTTTTTAAAAGTTAATCTCTTCTTGATCTTTGAAAGAAATTTTGAAGATTGAACATAGTTTCTATTAGTACATATATCGTATTAATTGGGGAGAACACGCGACGTCGAGGTCTGGGTTAGGCTCTACTCTAAGTAGACATCCAGTAGATTGATCCTGGAGGCTTTCGTGGATCCCCTGGAAGCTCCAAGAAACTTACGTTTGCGTGAGAAGGATTTACGCCCTTCCACTAATCAATTTTAAAAATACCCTCCGTCCAGAACACCGCTATAGCGTGAATTAGAGGGTGCAGCGCGGCGATGAGGTTGGAAGGGGCGGTCCGACGAAATGCGCAGGCAGAACCGCCGAGGTCCAGACGGAGTTAGCCCCGCCGGGGCTTCAGCGCGTCACGCGCTCGCGAAATCCGACTTTTCTCCTAGGAAGCCCCGAGGAACGGTATCCGCAAAAGCCCGCGGCGATCGCGAGGGGGGAAGCCGCGACACGATGCGCGCACCCTTTCGTGTCCAAGCCGGACGGCGGAAGGTGGGTGAGTAACCCCATCTGTCCAAGGGGTGGGTGGACGTATCGCCAGCCCGGAAAGAGCGTCTCGTTCGCCTCGTAACGCGATACGTTTCGATCCACGTGGAACTTCGAGACCGGCACGGGGCCCCGCCGACTCGTTTTACACGCGGGGCGCGCGCGCACTGGTGGGACGAGTCGGGGAAGTCGATGCTCGGGGCCCGCCGCGGGAGGATCGGGCCAGGAGAAGATACTTCGTTACACCTCGATCCACGTGGATAATGCTCGTCGACGGCAATCGCGGTCTGGTTCGTGCGATGGGTTCGAGCGGAAGCGATCACCGTGGAATCCGTGGACTCGTTTCGCGAGCAGCCGCGTCGATTTTACTCGAGAGCAGCCGATAACTCGGTAACTGGGCCTGCTTCTCGGTGCTTTTATTAGATGGAGGAGGAAGGAGCTTCTGAGTGAATTTATTGGGAGCGGTAGGCTTGGTTTGAGTGGAGATCGACTTGGGGTGGGGGGTGTGAATCGTTGGGGATTAATTATTTCAGATATTGAATTGTAGTATTCTGCTTAACTCGCCCCGACACTGGGACAATACTTTCTATAATAAGAATAATAATAAATTTATTAAAGGTAGCCCTTTGGTAGATGAAATAAAAAGTACAGCAGTTGAAGTGTTACTAAAGTGGGAGGAACGTAGGTAATAAAACTGCAAAGAAAGAATTCCACGGAGCAAGGAATAATGAGGATTAACAATTCCAACACGCCCCGCAGTAATTTGCAAAACAAACTCGCAGTTGCGGTTGTTATTGAAGCAAGTAGGAGGATCAGGCAGAAATCGAGGTTGGAAAAAAAAGACGTGTCACACCCACGTCACCTTGAACCGACATACCTCATTATCCTCGTTTAAAGAGGGCCTCGCCGAGGAGGCTGATCATCGTTTGATAATTGGTCGAAAATTAGATCTACCCTTTTAAGCGGCCCGTGGTCGCCAATGGAATCGACATTGCCAATTGGTTTCGTGTCCTCAAGAGTCGATTGGTCTTGCCGTTAATTAAACACGGTCGCCTACAATCTGATCGAACTCGTCTGTCAAGGTTCCTGGCGACTCTCGTTCGACGCATAGCGTTCTAGGTGACATAGTAATCGAACCGTTGGCAGTTGCCAGGCTGATACAGCGACTTCACCGGCTGGCAGTTGTCCCAAAACAGTTTAAGACCCCTCGAGGCTAGGTCAGGACCGGTCAACCGTATATAGGGATACTCAAGTAGGGCATGGCACCTAGGCACGTTTAGGAATTCCATCTGACCGATTCGAGGCTCGCGCAGACACCAATTCCCTTCATAAAACATGTGTTCCTGCCTTCTACTTACTGGCAAATCAGCGAGGCGAGACGTGAGCACGGAGGCGACAATGGCGGCCCAAGTGGGTGCAAAGACACCGAGAAGAACACTTAGTGTCGAGTCTCTGGATTTCTACCGGCTCGACTACAGGAGGGGAGAGCTCCAAGTCGTGGAAGAAGAGAATTGGTGCAACCCTTCCTTAGAAACCTTCGTAACTTTTACCCAACCTAGAGGTAACTCTAGACAAGCTCCGCAACTCGTAACACATCAAAATTAATGCAATTCCTCTATACAAATTTTGATAACTCTTACTCCATCCAGAGTGAGCTACAAAAGAGGAGCTCGAAGGAAAAGAATTAATGCAATACTTCCTTACAAAATCTCGATAACTTGTATACGATACTAATCGCCGCGGAGTTAATTGAAACTGACCCAGATGCCAATCGAAGTCTCTAATGAGAGAAATTCGGAAGCCTCGTGGCGAACTTGGTTCCAGCGATGAAGCAGCTTAACGAGAGAAATCCGAAAACTTGGCAGTATTAATCAAAACCCCCAGCCAAGAGAAACTCGAGCACACCCCAGAGTGGGACTTCAAGGAAGTCCCGTGACACTTCCTATCCGCCTGAGATTTTTCAATCGCCCCTTGTCATCCGTGGAACAGGTTCCACCGCGAGATGTTCAAGACTCCTCAGGGATGGGCCTGTTTATCACTCGAGGACAAAGGGGGCCACTGTGCGGTAAACGATTCTACAGGGGGCTCCTACAAAGGAGGCATTGTAGCAGGGTGCATCGATGGGAGAAGCACACACGCGGACACTTTATCCTTGGATCAACGGGCGAGCATCGATCTCTGAAGATCAGATCGCCACGATCAACTAGGCCCTCGACAGGCTCCACGTACCAAGCGACACTTCGCGCGTTTCACTAAGCACAGGTGCGAAAAGAGGATTATAGAACCTGCAAGTGGTCGTCTTTAGGAAAAGAAGAGAAAATAGAGAATCTCAGAGTCGAGTCACCACTGCGACGCCCACTAGGAAAGGAGGATAAACCCTACTGAGATGTACAGTGGTGGTCAAGGAGTTTAAACTCTGGATGGTGGAGGGGTGCCAGTAGGGGATGAAGGTGCAGGCCACACAAAAAAATGTACACAGGGTGAGTCGCCTAAGACAAGCCAGCTGAATTAATTCTAAAATTGTTGAGATAGGAAGAAATGTTTGAGAAAGAAATTATTCGGTTCGTGGTGGACAACTTTTCCTCGTGTGATTCGTTGTGGAAATAAGGTTTAAATTGTGAATGGTGATAGAAATAAGATAGTTTCTTTGGTAAGGATTATTCTACCCTAATTATATCTCAAGATCTATATCTCCTATTATCGAAGGATCGTTTAGAATGCCCTAGCAATACACTTAGATAGTATCAAGTTTATTACGCAGGCGTGTAAGAATACGACGTTCCGAAGCCTCCTTTGACCACCACTGCAGGATTAACGACTTCTCCCTGATTTCACTTAACTGGATGGCCACGTAGGTGTAAGCCTTGCAGATGGGGGCAGCAGCGAAAAATCATAGCGACGGCAATTAAGCGCAAAGTGCCCGGAGGTGACATCCGTATAATTAAAACCGGCGTAGAGGCGAGTACACGTCAATTACTCCGAGGGCGTTGACCACATTCTAACGAAGCTCAATTGCGCGAATCTTTGTGCTTTGCGCCGACCTACCAACCGCCCGAAATTTCTCTCTTTTTTTTATACGATTCTTGCGAGCTTCAAGGGGTTCTGGAAAGGCGATCATCTTCAAGGTGGATTGGGACGCTGCTCGGAGGCGTTGCTTCGTGAAAGAGGAAAAACGCGCGAGAGGAAAAGAAACGATTAAGTAATTAGACGGCTAATATTTTCTAAAGCACGTAAGACATTCGTGGAGCGACGGTCACGCTTTCTAAATCTAACTGTTTTCCGCTCTGCTCCTCTATTTCGGCGCTGCCTCGACTTTTGACACGAGACGTGTCGATGGTGGCTGAAGGTGGCTGAAGGTGGCTAGTTAGGAATATATGAGAAGCGGATTTCTTGCCTCTGGTGGAACGTTTGCTGGGTGGTTGACAGTGGAGCTATCTAATTCGGATAGTTAAACGATTTTATTCAGCTTCGATCCTCTGTTTATTTGTTTGTTTCTTGTATTTTTCTGTATATCAACAGATGTGTGAATGCTGGTATTCCCTAGGGCGCACAGTGGAACGACAATGCCTTATTTATTTGGACATCGGCCAAAATTTGAAGTGTCGAAATTCTGTTCTATAGCTTCGTTCAATCTTTATTAAGTGTTCGTAGCATTAGAAAGCACAAAGAAATAAACTTTACATCCAATTGTATATGAATCTGACCTGCATGAAATTTTCAGTCTTTTTGTCTTTCAGTTGTACCACTTTAAACAATTATTGCCTAAATCCTATTACTTCATAAGTTCTCAATATTTTACATATTACTGAGTATCTTATTATTAATCATTTTGTACAAAAAACATTCTGAATTAACTTGGATTTCATCACTAAACAACTGTATAAAATAAAAATGCGTTGCACTCACTACTATAATAATTCAACAAGTGATTTAAAGTTTTACTCAAAGTCGCCCAAGGTCTAGAATACCTGAATTTAATCCCTTAATGGTAAGGTTTTAAGAAGTAGAAAAATTACCTGCTACTGGCTGTGATTAATAAAATAAATCTAATGTAAACATTTCAGTTTATACGTATTTAGTCTCGGCCAGCAGACATGCTCGATCGTCGCGACGCCCGTATATCGATGAAAAGCATTAATCACGTGACTGTTTCAATTAATATCATCTCTCCGACCTCCATTAATTCACAAAGTTTCAGAATTTTTTTGAATTTCCGCGTTCGGGATGTTCCCTCGTTATTTCTAAATCTCAGTTATTCTGCTTAACATGAATTGAAAGTCTGCAAATTTTCACAATGAAAGTCCAAACCGTTTGGAAGTAATTGCCATGTCCAGTAATTGTCCTTACGTCGTTCCACTGTGGGGCGTATGGAACTCCAAAATTCACTGTAATAAGTAGCATAAAATCATCCAAGAAAAAAAATCTACAATAAATTTATAGTAAACCTGAGAAGTCTATAGTAGTGGTTTTAATTTTAACATCCCATATTTCCTAAATAAACTGTTTCACTATAGCTTCACCTGCGCCTTTGGTACGCGGTGTATATAAAACTCCCAAGTATCACAGACAGAACGCACAAGCCACTGGCACTGTAATTTGCAACATATCAGCAAGAAACGCGAATGAACGGTAACGAAGCAAAACTCTCTCCCCTGCTCGCAGCGCCATAATCATTAAAAGCCATCGAAGGAACCTGGTCCCCGAAGAAATTGTACCCCGCCGAGGCAGTATTAGCCAAGCCGATCGGTTTTTCCGAGCGCAGCAGCCGTTTAATAATCGTTCAGATTTACGCTCGCCGGCTTCGAGGCCCCGCGATACCAATTACAGGATGGAAATCCTAAAGGATGTGGCGCTTCCTGGGAAGCATCGAATTTTTATCACAACCAAAACCGCTCGCGTAATTCCGCAGATAAACTGCTCGGCGGAAAGTACCGGTGTGTAACAGTTGTTTATCCTCTTTGCGCGATAGCCGCTTGTGCGCGATGCCTGGCGATAAGGCTGCTCTCGCAGGAAATTCAGGAGGACAGTACGGAAGGTCAGTGCGGCGAGGGAACGATCACGGCTCGGCTTCAACCGCGAAACGGAGCCTCGAAGGAAGTCGCGGAGGTTTCGCAAACGGAGGAGTAGAAACGCGACGTTTCTGGTAGCTCTCGACAGTGAACTTGAAATTTCCCCGGATTCCCTGGGCGGCTGCGACGTGGAGGCGCTGCGGCACGGTTTTCCAAAGCGGCGTCGAGATTCAAGGACCGCCTCGCGAGATGCAAATCGATCGGTCACGGAGGACGCACATATACGTCGTTCTCTTGCAATTTCGATGCACGAAATGGTGCAATACTTTGCTTTTTAGAAGCTACTTACTGTACAAGCTGGAGGAGTGCTTCGGATGGATAATGGGCACAAAATGTAGGAGTTAAAGAATATCAATGATTGCTAGGGTGTCGGTTAATCATTTTCGTGGAGAATATTGCCTTTGAATAATAATGTTGATAATTATTCGACGGATTTCCTTAGAATTTATTTAACTTTCAAGGAGCACAATGGTGTTAGCTAAGAACTGGTGCTAAAAACGACAGGATGCGAGTCCTGTAAGTATCTGATTCCTAAGTTCCTAATTAAAAGTGGCAGGTCTCCGTCAAGAAAAGTCGCTTTCTGATATTCCAGCCTGGTAAATCTACCCTACATTTCCTACATCCAAAATCCAATCTCCCTAACTATAACACATCTCAGCTACGTCCATTGTGCCCGTCGAGAGCCAGCAAAATTCTCCCAGAACCGATCAAACCACTTTAGAACTCAGTATCTGTAGCCATCTTCCAGAAAGATGCCCGTGACCAACACCCTAGAAACTATCAGCACCCTTAATTCGAAAGCCACCTCCCATCCAAGATGAAAAAGGAATTCCGCCCCAAAAGATTCCGCGCCCACGTTCCCCAAGGCTTTAATTTCCAAGCACCGCTGTCATCACGCCCGCGGAGGTGACAGCCCTCGAAGGCAGCGGCGCCAAAGGGAATCGATAAGCGTTCGAGCCCCGCGAGTCGCCACTAAAAAACTTGGAAACCGTCGGAGCAGAGGGAGGACCGGTCGTGGGGATCGCGGAAAATCCGCAGTGCGGATAAGGGGAGTCCGCCTCGAGGAATTTACCTTTTCTTCCCGTATCCGACGTTGTCAAGCTCGACGTGTCTGTACGTCGCGTAGGTAGCCATGGTCCTGGTGTCTGTCCCGATGCTCCCTCGAAGAGGCCCGCACGTATACGCCGTAGCTGTCCTCCCTTGGCCGGTGCACAGAGAAATAGCCACGGGGTGGGTTCGGCGCGGCGTGAGGGGTGGAGGAGACGGAAAACGGTGCCGCCGAGGAACTGTGCACCGACGCTGCGCGTCCTTGAGATGTAGGCTCGGTCCGGTCTTCCCAAGAGAGCAAACTCGCGGTGCGGATCCTCCCCCCGGGGTTGGAAAAAAAAGATTCACGATACTCGAACGCGAGGGAGCGCGGTTACAGGCAGCGTCGCGATCAGCCGAGAAACTGGCAGCCGAACGAGGATCCAGCCGGTATATAATCCCTCCTCCACTGGTGCTTCCCTACTCTCTCGCTCGGTTCGACGCCGCTCCCTTCTGCCTCTCTCTCTGTCACCCTCTCTCTCTCTCTCTCTCTTTGGCTGGCGCGCGCGATCCACCTCTCCAGCCGCTAATCTGCCCGTCCTTCTCTCTCCCCCGCAAGCTCTTTCAGCTTGATTCCAGTCTGCACACGGCTGCCTCTATCCCCTTTCAGGTCACTCTCGAGCCACCCTCTGTCTCTCTGCTTCCCCGCAGCCAAGCTCTTCCAGTCCGATTGTCCCGCTGCATCCACCCCTTTCTCCCTCCGTTCCACCCCCGACAAGCTTCTTCTCCGACGGAGCCCGACGCTAGCACAGTGGACCCGCCATCCTGCCGCGGATGTAACCCCGGCCGAGTGCTGTATGCGCCTCCACCCTTCCCCTGGTGGAAGGCCGACGACGCCGACGCCGACGTTCGTGCATTCACCTCAATCAATACGGCCGGCGAACCGGACGGGCTGCGGGCAGGGGCGGCGCGACGGAGGGACGCGTGGGCGCATCGTCGTCGCTGCATGTGCACGCCGGTGCACGCCGATACACGTGCGGCCGTGCACACGGCGGATAATCAGCGGGAGAAGGACAGAGGGCGGTGGAGAGCAAGATCCCTGGCGGCAGAGGGAAGGGGGGGGATGGCTCCGGCGATCGTTAGGGGTAGTAGCTTCCGCGGAATTCGCGAAATGTAGCGATGCTTTCTGGGTTTGTTGATGGGGGTGGTGGGTGGTTGTTGAGGGTGTTCTGTAGATGGACGGTTTCGGCGCACTGCTCGGTGACATTGAACCGGGTGGATGCCTCGGGCAGGTGGCGATGGGCAGCGTTTCTTGTAGGTTTGCACTTTGAATGGGGGTGGCTTCGTTGGATATTGGATTCGGGGTAAATTTTAAACTAGTATTTTATTGGTAGACACTTTAAATCGGGTAGCATAATTTCAGTGGTGCATTGTAGCAATGGTGTTTTATAGTAGACGCTGATCTGGGTGGGATTTGAAGTACTTATCGCCTTCAAGAAGCGATACTAATAATAAGTAACACGTGTAGATGGTAACGAGTGATGGGGTAATTAGATGCGAGGGACAGTGGCGAGCTCAGTGATTATATTTGAAAGTTTTGAGGAATGAAATATGTGTGTTGTATTCGAGTTTTTTGTCTGGAGATCGTAGGGGTAAAGAGTACAGTGGTTGGCCACCTGACAGTGATTGGCCTTATTTGGAGAAATAAATGAATATGAAGATATACCAATGTCATGCCTTTTTTTAATTAACACATTCATATTCCTTGTACTTTCTTGCTTCGGATGTAATCAATATTTCTCCAGTCATTATATACTGTGATTATATATAAAAGCAAATAGGATGACTCGGCTTTGAAGCTTGGAAATTACAGCCATTTAATCAAAAAACCATAAGAGTACAGTTGAAAGTTTGCGAATAGTTTAATGTATTTATGATATGTGTATCTCTTATATTCGGTATATATCGATAAATAAAAGTTGAAACTTTATAAAAGAATTATTTATTTGTTAAAATTATACATATATTATGAAAAAGCAGGGGGGACAACAAATGTCATATGAGTAATGTTGAATGATAGTAATAGGCCGAACGGCCAGTGACTGTTTTTTAACCATGTTAATGGTGAAACAGTAACTAGCCCCCTGTTCAAAACAGAAACCAACACGACAAATACATACTAAATAAAATATATCCATTTTTATTGAATAATTTTAATCTTATTTCTATCGCCAAATCAGGTAACATTTTCTTTTAGGTTATATTATGTATCAAATAGCGGCCAATCACTGTCGAACCGATTGGACAATTACTGTCTTGACCATGCCAATAACTATATTTCTTCGTAGGAAACATATTTTTGTATATTTTTATACATTCTTGATTTTTTTTTTATAAACTCTATTTATTTTTAGATTATTAGGGTTTTTTCGTATTTATTTATATTGATTTCCATTTCAAATTTACTAACTTCACATTTATAATTCATTATTTATGTGACACTCTTACTTAAGTAGCCAACCATTGTACTCTTTACCCTATAAATGGAATTCGAAAATAATCCGATGATATATGTGGTATAAATACCACATTATAAATATTAAATAATATATATATTATGTGGCTCACAAAAGTATTCGAGTCGTTCACCGCATACGTGATACACTGCATGCTTAATGAATGCGCTACTGTGTCATTTTATATGCAGAGGAATGGAGATTGGCCAATACGGTAGTTTATTAATAATCAAAAGTTTATTTCAACATCCTGGTGTGCGTAGACATGATTTCCTTATCGTTAATGCTTTCTCAGGATACGTCCTCCTATGCCACGTCAAAGTAATAATAAAACACGTTACATTATATTATTTAAATTACTTATTACCTAAATCGTAGCTAAATCTTATGAACGCATTCTACTCGCCTCAAAGTTGAACAAAGCTCGCATAAGCACGCGTCCTGAAACGTTTCCTTCGGAGATATAAACACCTATGTTTACGACGGAGCGTGACAGTCACGCTCGTCCAAGGTTCTTCCTATTAAAAACAATCTTATTATCGCCTCGCGTAACAGAACTGAAAATGCTTTGGGAATTTTCAAACACGTTTCCCACCCCTGAGAAAAACGTTCCCACCAATTTGTTAAATCAGTCAGTAAACAAAAAATGTTTACATCTCAAAAAGGTAGAATTTTTCCCCCCTTCATCCTTTGAATCACTATTCTTCTAAAATTCCCACTTGTGATACCAGCACCATAAAAGTATTTTTACCATAAAATGTAGGAAGATACCACCCTATATGTATACCAACGCAAAGTAACGTTGGTTCTGCTCGCGTGCTGCGCACGGATGGCTTCAGTCTCCACCTCCGCGAAGAGGAAGAAGGAGGATGCTCGTCACCCCTCGCTAAATCGCACACGGATGCACACGAGACGGGGATCTTGCGTTGCAATCGATGCGAAATTTTAAGGGTTTCGACGGCTCGTTTGCAAAGGGGACACGAGGGTTGCCCGACAGACGAACATGAGCAGGGGGTTGTTTTTCGACCGGGCGTGACGCTCTTTGAGTAATCGACTGATTAAATTGCCTGACCCCCTGCTGGTCTTTTACGGTGGCGGACGAAGGGCATCGGGTTACTGGAAACCGAACTGAAAGGATGAACAACGAATTTTGGTCACTCAATAACATCGACACCCTTAAACTGTATCTAACATACGCTATAAATTTGCATTTAAGTCGTCGTTCACACCAACGTCGTGACACTAACATAACGTGCCCCTTTTCAAGAGCTGAATCAGTATTAATTTTACGAATAAAGACCGGCCATACCAAAATTACGCACCGTTACCTCCTCAGAAAAGAAAGTCCCCAACATGTCAGAATATTTAACTATTGACCACACCTTTCTATAACGCAGGAGATATTCTACTGAGACAATTATTCGACGTAAAAAGCACATTACCAATTCAATAACACAACTCTTAAAATTTCTGAAGATCATTAAATTCTATAATTAGAACAGATGATTTCGGCGCATTGGTTCGGTCTATTGAAAATTTAAATCAACGTTCGAAAGGAAACGTGCGACGCACGAGTCCTTTCGAACGTGAGATTTGTTAAAAGCATACGCAATATTCTTTATTTTTGTCTAACTTTCCTTGATAATGGTCATAATCACGGACCGAAACGTTGGAATTTGATTAAAAATTTTCAAAAATTGCAAAATAGCTTGATTTAAATTTTCAATAGACCGAACCAATGCGCCGAAATCATCTCTTCTAATTAGAACAATTTTTACGGTCGAAATTCAATTTATACTATTTAAATTCTATAAGTTATGAATTCAAATAATTTATTTTCTCTGTCGCTAACAACTCATATAAGTGTGACTTAAATAACGGGGAAGGGATTTATCTGGAATCGTAACGTGGTATTTGAGAGTCTATAAGCTTTCTGTAGAAAGTTTATGCAGATACTTTTAGGCATGATATTCGCGAGTTTGATGAAAAAGCTGGAAGACGGTGACGATACGTGGGAGACAGACAGGGGGCTGCTACCCCTGAGTCAGCCTCTTTTGTTCAGTATCTAGGACGAGTGCTCGGGGGTGAGAAGCCCGACCACGCTTTGAAGTCCTTCTCGGGATATTTATTCTAGAACGTTCCGCCTAATGTATGCAGTTTTGGGGTAACAGTTCACCGCAGTACGTTTGCAGAGTTGGTTAAAATCAAGCAAAATATTCCAGAGCAGTTTTTACATAACAGTGACACATTATTTTCTGAGCATTGCATGTATGCTGCATTGAGAACAAAAACGGAATAAACAACAAATGATTATTACAGCCTATTGGAATACATTATTGCTACTAACTCAATTTCGCAAAAAAAGTAGGTTAGCCTGTTTTTGCTCGCAATGCCACATGTACAGTTATTAAATGTGTAAATGCACAACCAGAAAAGAAAACTACAACGATAGGTGTGTCTTCTCAGATCCCAGAAACTCCTTTGTTTATTGAGGAGCACGTACTTGCCCAAGTTATCCTGTTCACATCGAGGCAAAATTCAATAAACTGTTCGATAAAAACAGGTACATTTAAAGAATATATCAGTTGTGACACACGAATGATAAATTCAAGTGTCTTGATTCCTCCATTTTCTACGACGTCGATATTCAATTCCGCATGAAAATCAAATGAGAAAATCAATTAAATATACCACTGAAGAGGGGGGATATATTTAACGAGCCCCAAATACGCCACATAAATCAGCGATTGAGCACAGATATTATCATATTACGTGCGCCAAATTCTACTTTCCCGATACTTCGATACCTGCTCTCTGGTTTGAAGGCCGCGTAGACACGCGATTGGCCTAATTGCCTGGAGCAGATTGTCGATAAATCGTGGCCATTGGTTTTTCTGGTACCACCGATTTGTTCGCTGGACCGAGGTAATCGTGCAACGCGCTACGCGAAAATCGGACGCTAATTGCGTGCAGATTTACTGGCGACCCCGCTCGGACAGATTGTGGAAACGGCATTATTTATGGACAATTATACGAGGAGAGATCCTATTTCGTTAAGGAGCGGCCGAGCTCGCGCTCGCTGCGCGCCACGATCGTTTTGCGTGGCGAACCTTGTTTCCGCTGGACGATGAAGAGCCACGCTGAGCTCTTCCATTCAATGCGACGAAGCGTCCGCGGATCTCCGCGGCAGACTCTAAGCTTCATCCTCCGAGGATCCGAGAGGATCTTAGCAATTCCAGTGACGCCAGGTTTCGAAAAACGTCCCTTTTGTACGAAACCCTTAGAAAGCTAACTCCGAGCTTCGCTGCTCTTCGAAGCAAACATTCGTGGACTCTCCGATAACACCCTGGTTGCATTCATAAAAATATCGACGTGAAAACGCTTTAAAATTGAGCACAAGTGTAGGAAGGGTTAACGAGCTTTTTATTATTCTCTATTACAAGTATTCTTCATTCTGTTTTTCATCAGACTGTCCATCTTTGGACTGTTTATCCCCGCAGATGATTTGTTGAGAGGTAATGAGGAAATAATGGAAATCACGACGTATTATCGTTAATAAGGACAGTAGCCATTAGTTGAACGTCATTAGGGACAATGTACTTTCACTTTTTAATCGATCAGCTGTTCGATCGGGAATTCATGGCTGGTGATAAATAACCCGTGAGTTGAGCAGACTTAGATGGATGATGGGTGAGTTATATAGACGATGCACCTCGAGGAAGATACCATTATCAGTGGATCAGTGAGAGCTTCGAATCAGCGTTGAATATTCTCAAATGGTAAGACTTTGTGTAACTGAACTGCTGGCATGGTTTGCAGTTCCCGAGTGAAAGATGACAAATAATTGATCGCACGATGTGTTTGCTATCCAATCGGTTAGCAGCTCGCGTAACGTCTCGAAAACACCGCGTCAGGATGGACCCAGGGCAACACAGTGGAGAGTATAATCGTAAAAATAAAATATCGCGGATGCGTTGCCCTGTCTAATGTTAGCTCGCTGTATTTTAGCTCCGTGGCTGCGTTCTGCTCGTTTTGCTGCGCTCTGCAGGCGCTGGCCACGCGCTGCTCGCCCTCCTGTGCGTACACCGCTACGCGCGTCCGCTCGAAACGGAAACCGAGTGTATAACCGCGTTTCGGTACCGTTTCACCAAGAAACGCTCCGCCCATCGGGGCAACCCATTAAAACAACCACCGCCGACCATCGCACGGAGCGTGGCCGCTTGCACACGTCAATGGGAGGCCGCTGGCCGCAAACTGATTACACTTGGACGAGTTACCTCGAGAAAGTCAACTTCGGGCCACCCTGTACTCCGAAAAGTGGCAATTTCTGTTGGAATATAAGGTCAATTTTCGGTCTGAAGTTCAGGGACTCTGAATTCTTAGGATTCTCAAGTTTAGGGATTCTGAAGTCCAAGGGATCCGGATTCTAAAAATACGCAAGTTTAAAGATTCTGAAGCTCGAGGACTCCGAATTCCAAGGCCACCGAATCGCAAAGCTTCTGAGTTGCAAACACTCAAAATTCCAGGCCCTCCGAATCTCAGGGCTTCCGAATTCCAAGCACTCAAAATTCCAAGCTCTCCGAATCTCAAGGCCTCCGAATCTCAAAACGCCACCGAATTCTAATGCTGCCGCATTCCAAGACCTCCTAGTCTCAAGGCCTTCGAATCTCAAGGGTTCCGTATCTCAAGGGCTCCGAATCTCAAGGGCTCCAAATCTCAAAGCCTCCAAATCTCAAGGCCTCCAAATCTCAAGGCCTCCAAAACTCAAGGCCTCCGAATCTCAATGGCTTCGAATGTCAAGGGTTCCGAATCTCAAGGGTTCCGAATCTCAAGGATTCCGTATCTCAAGGGCTCCGAATCTCTAGGCCTCCGAATTCCGAGCGTTCCGAATCTCAAGGGCTTCCGAATTCCAAGCCCTCCGAATCTCAAGGCTTCCGAATTCCAAGCCCCCTGACTTCCAGGCTTTCCGAATCCCACCCTCCTAATTTTTATTTCACTACACTGCGAGCTCAAGGCAAAAATACATACAACACTCGCAATTTAAACGGTCAATCACCATTTCCAACATTCGTCGCAAGCTCACAGCAGCGTTACTAATTACTGGACGACAGGTTTCTCGAACACCGAGGTAGCCCAGCATTGACAATGAAAATTCATGAGGCCACGTTGAAACCGCGCACCTCTTATCAGTGATAAGCGCAACGGGACTCGGGCAGAGATTAATGAATCGTCGAAAGCGTCCAGGAGGCTAGTCACCCTTCCTTTTTTCCACGGCGAAACATCGAAAGTAAGATAAATCATCGGTCGAGATTGCGCGCGTCCAACCAGCATCGAGCGCTCGAATCCAATGACGCACACCGAGGAAAGAGTAAACGATGAATTATCAGACTAACCATAAAGCAAGATGCGTTATCATTCCACTGCTTCGATGATAATACCCCGTCGGGTTTAATTATCATCCGGGGGTAATTGATTCTACGATCGATTGCACACGTTCGAAGCATCGCTTCACCATATTTTTCAAGCTATAAATTCCCAATCACGTGTCATCGATTAGCTGAATTCGCACCTTCCACCCATCGAGCGTTTATTATTCAACACCCTATAGGACGACCAGAAGATTATCTCTACGATCATTCTACCATCAACATTTATACATGCCCACTTCCCTCTGCGCACCATTCTGCGACCAACCTAGCGTTAATGGTCTGGCAAAATTGCGTCCAAGTTGACGCAATGTCCTTTATTTACATGCTCCGGAGATAGATTCGATTTCCTGTTCATCCGCTTCAATGAAGCATTGCCAAGGCCACCTTCCAACGATTTTTCTCCCTGATGGTCTTGCAACCAGCCAAGCTCACCATCCAGCATCTTTCTTCGATTTCTCTGACGTTGAAATCCCCTTCTTTTACATTCCAAATCATCCACACGGCGAATGCCAACTTAACTGTAACCAGGCATTAATCCGCGCTAGCCTGAGTTCATTAATCGTCTGGAATAACTCGTGGCTCGTCTCCCTTCCCGGCTATCCGTCGGGATAAATCCACTCGATTTGCATAAACTGCAACGAAATCGCGCGAGATACGGATCGACGATAAATCATGCATTAGCGAGCGTTCCGAGTGACCGTCTTCGTACCTCCCATCGAGGATAGTCGATCCTTGTGCCTGTCGAGGCTCGATAATACCTTCTGAATGACTCCTGCCACTGCTCAAAAGCCGGCGCATCGAATGTTTACCCAGCGCGGCTGGCTGCGTCTAAGCGAGCTTCTTCATGGGTGGCGATCGCCACGAAAACGGGACATTCTCACCGGCTGCTACCATTCAGAACGAATGGGCACATTGTGCACCGTGGATGTGTCCCTAATCACCTCGTCTTCGTCGGGCAGCTTGAAGTGCACCATCACCGAGTCCACGTTTGCTTGCAGTAGAAAGCAGACCGCGTTTCGCGGGGCAAACTTAACGAATCTGTGTCGATTTCAATTCTTTCTCTCCTCTGTTCCAGGTTGCCAGCAGGTGACTAAATATTATCCTGTTAGAACTGCTTGGGTCGAAGCTTGAGAGATCCAAAGCTTCCGAAGTCTGGAGCTTCAGAAGTTCGGAGCTTTAGGAGTCCGGAGCTTCAGGAGTCCGGAGCTTCAGAAGTTCAGAGCTTCAGAAATTCTGAGCTTGAGAGGTCCAAAGCTTCAGAAGTGCGGAGCTTCAGGAGTCCGGAGCATCACAAGTCCGGAGCTTCAAAAGTCCGGAACATCACAAGTCCGGAGCTTCGAAAGTCCGGAGCTTCGAAAGTCCGGAACATCACAAGTCCGGAGCTTCGAAAGTCCGGAGCTTCGAAAGTCCGGAGCTTCGAAAGTCCGGAGCTTCAAAAGTCCGGAGCTTCAGAAGACCAAAGCTTCAGAAGTTTAGAGCTTCAGAAGTTCAGAGCTTCGGAAATTCTGAGCTTGAGAGGTCCAAAGCTTCAGAAGTCCAGAGCTTGAGAGATTCAAAATCTTTAGAAGTCCAAAGCTTGAGAGATTCAAAATCTTCAGAAGTCCAAAGCTTAAGAGATTCAAAATCTTCAGAAGTCCAAAGCTTGAGAGATCCAAAGCTTCCGAAGTCCAAAGCTTCCGAAGTCCAAAGCTTCAGAGTTCCAGGGCTTCAGAGGTCCAGAGCTTGGGTCCAAAATGACCCATCAGCAGTGGCCGAGGAATAACACACCGATGCGTTCTATGACGCAGCGAAATAGTAGCGTAGCAGTCCTGTAACAAACTCATCCACGTTTATTTTTCTTCATATCGCGAATCAAGGGCTTTGCTCCCGTAAATCAATTGTCATTAATATATCAGCCCTTTACAAAGCGACACGAGTCACGGTGTTATCCACAGTATCACTCAGCGGCCCGAAGGGACTCAATAAATCGTTCACGATTTATCGAACGCCCTTAAGTGGCAACAAATCAGAGGTCAGCGATATTACGGAGTGCTGAAACGCAGCCACAGGGGACACAAGGAAGGTGTTCGTTTAGCGGTCGCGACGCCCACGGCTGCTGCGGCGAGTAAATTCGCTGATTGTCTCTGGAAACACACCCGTGGCGCGTGGCAGACGTGTTTGTTGATCGTTTACAAGCACCCACGTCGCTCGAGAGATTAATACCGTCGTCTGGAGGAACGAAAAGCTACAGAATTGATGATCGCCGCGAAGAGCACGCTCCAGCGTGTCCTCGGTGAAAGCTGCGGCCCGAGCGCGCGGGTCGCAGTAGTTTGACAAACGATAAAGCGAACGCGAGCGTCCTCGCCCATTCGACTGGGCGACCCGACTGGCCCGGGACTCGCGCAGTATCCTGCGAATGCTCCCTCGCGTTAAAAGAAACCACCTCGTGAAAGCATTCGCCAACGAGTAATCGTCCTTTAATAACCGCAGCTGCAAACGCATCGATTGAAATTAGCGAAGACGATCCACTCAAATTTTCTCTGCGGGCTCGAGTAATTGGAGAGCTTGATGCAACGGTGTCCCGAATGGCGGAGCATTGCCTCGTTAGCCTCGTATAATCCACTTCTTCCGCACAGGTTGCCACAGGCCTGGGTATCCTCGCGCTTATTTCAAGCAATCGGTCCGAGATTTCCCTAGCTCGAGCTTCTTTTCCACTGGGTCAAGTGGCGAGGGAAGACGGAGCGCGTAGTTTAACAGTTGAACGGGTAGCACCGAGTCTCAGTACCAAGTCGAAATTGCTCGCGAAGCGGGGGTATCAGCGAAGGAGTGCCTCGCGATAGCAGAAGCGCATAGAGCCCCCGCATGCGCGGCAACAGTAAAAGTGAGATTTCTCAAAAGTGAAATCTCTAATAGGTGGAGTTTGAGGCGTGCACCTGCCAAGTGTCACTGCTCCGTAATTACATGTCGCCGGGGCACGGGAATTAAAATTTATAGCATCGCGGCGAGCCCAAAGCGGACCCCCTCGTCGCCTCTGCGTGGTAGGCCGTAACTTTCTATCAGACGCTCGAACTTTTCTTCAAATCCTTGTTCGTCACGCGTGAAAGTGCACGGTCTTCAGCCTGGACACTTCGGTAGCCGCTTTGCTTCATCCTCCTGGCCTTTGGTCGCGCGAGCGCGTAACTGTCGGACGGATGCACAGATAGATCGAAGTAGATTAATTTCTCCGGCGACCCTTGGATCGTTCAGCTTGCTTCCTACGCTCGGCTTGCAGCGAGGCCCGTGCTCCGCGATGATCCTGCATCACGCCATGACGAATCGACAAAGGGACGGGGATCCGTGGCTGCGAAGCGCGCGAGCACGTAAACGCGGGCTCAATTAAATACCGCGTGCGTGGCCCCGCCACGAAATAACAGCGCAAGTGGCGTACCGTCGTGGGAAACATGGCTACAATGTCCCTAATGGACGGCGGCGCTGGATTCGCCGTGACGAAATGACGAAACGAGCGGCGGCTAGGCGAACGCTGGAACGTTTTTTCCCCGGGAAACAGCCGGGGAAATAATGATGCAGAGACAGGGGCAGGTAATCGAGGGCGAAGGCCTCAGGTTGGAACGGGGAGCGCGGGACACCCTGCAGCGAAAAGATTTAATGCCATGTTAACGGTCGTTTTGTTAGCCGCTCGTCAAACTGCCCCGGGTTCCGAGGCGTTCCTAATGGCCGATGACTCGATGAGCGTTAATGGAGCAAGAATGTAGACCGAGGGAGCAATATTACTACTAAGTGACTTGGAAAGTCGGGGAGGTACGGTAGATGCTCAAGTCTGACAGTTTCGGTACAAGCTTTTAGCTTTTGGAACAAGAGATTTGAAATTTTTTGAGAGGGGTGAGTTTTCCAGACTTCTTGCTTCGAAACGTCAAACCTGTAAGCTTCGGGACTTCAGTCATTTTTACGCTTGGTCTGGTTTGGGTTGCAACCCGGAAATTCGAACAGGTACACTTGGTTAAGAAGTTGCTTGCAACTACGATAAATGCAGTGGGAGTGGACCACCTTCCTATGCTTGCATCAGCTAAATATTTACCTAATATTTCGAGAATATACCCAATAGAAAATTGCAAGATATTGTAAAGAAATTCGCGAAGGAGAGGACAACTCGCTACCCTGCGCTTGTAGTAGGTCGAGTGATATCTTCTCATAATATATTTCTGACAAGGAGAGTATTTTAGGTGTCCGCCTCCGATCATTTTGATTTTTGGATATGTTATAGAGGACCGAAAAATAAGAAATACGTGTTTATTTATTTTTCCCCGTTTTCATATTTGGGGGGTGAAAACTGCGTTCAAAGTTTGGGCTGAAAAATCATTTTTGTGGAATATCTCGAGAACTATTAGAGATAGGGGAAAATCTGGTGAGTCAGTCATATTTCGCATTCAAAGACACAAAATTCGTCCATTGACACTATTCCCCTATCTCTAATAGTTCTCGAGATATTCCACAAAAATGATTTTTCAACCCCAACTTTGAACGCAGTTTTCACCCCCCAAATATGAAAACGGGGGAAAATAAAAAAACACGTATTTCTTATTTTTCGGTCCTCTATAACATATCCAAAATTCAAAATGATCGGAGGCGGACACCTAAAATACTCTCCTTGTGAGTAGAAGCCTTCACTGTTTCTTTGAAACTCTCATGGAAAGTTACCATCACAAGTGGACTGAAACTCGCAACTTAAATCTGGGTAACAAGCGCAGCAGTAGCAAAGTAGCAACTGCTTTCCTTTACACTCTCCCTTATAGCGATACAAAACCTCAGAGGCAGAAACAGAGTCACTAATATCCTCCAAATAACCAACAAGGTTCAGAGACAAGCGTGTGTCAATAATAACTAGGACACCTCGCACACGAGTGCGCCAGGAGGAAATACAAATAAGGGAACCGCAAACACTCATCCACCCTCGACTTCTAAATTAACAATTTCAATCAACACCCACGTTTTAATTTAAAAAAAAAAAAAACACCACCATCATGAAAGATTCGCTTGCCAAGGTTTTCGTGGCGCGGAGACGTCGACGTCGCTGGATACTCGTGGAGATTATGCGCCGCGGACTACTCTTTGCCGATATACACGCTCGATCGAGCGTTCACCCGCATTATGCATGCATTAATTTCTTTCGCGGTGCACGCGCGCTGCGTCATGGCTGGCACTCACCTTTTTCCCGTGCCGCGGCGGAAAAATTGGAGGGAGCGAGACGAACGTACGAAACTGTTCGGTAACGAGGAAAAGTGAATACGTAAGGAGCGAGACGGTAACCGGAAGCGAGCACCAGACAGGCCGGAAGTGTCCCGCGGACGCTGCTAGTTCTCGAAATCGCGGAACCGTTAACCACTCGTTTAGCGGGAACAATAGGCAGATGAATATGGGACAGAATTTCGACTCCGCTTCTGAATAATAATGCGCTCGTTAGACCGCTCCTTGGACCATAAACGGTCGAATTTGGGGGAGACTTTGGGCTAGAATAATTCATTTTTAATTGCTTCATTGGTTGTTTAGTAACGCATTGGTTTTTCCTGTAAAAAATAGGTGAAAATTATTTTTTAGTTTATAAGTTAAACCAAAACTAAAAATCATTTTTTAGTTTTGCTTGGGTGAGAGATTTTAGAGTGACTTTAAGATCTGTAGCCACTTTTCGATGGTCCACGGAGGATCTTGATTTTCACGCGCCAGTGGGCTGCTGTGTTTCCAGGTCCAGTGTACTTTCATTTCGAAATGAGTTCTAGAGAGAAGAATCTAGAGTCAAACGATGATACTCCGATGATTCCAGTTCCAATATTTAGCGCTACGTGACTCACCGGCGTCGGCTGAATCGAGCATTTCACAAAGCAATGGGCGATAAGTGAAACACTCCGTGAGCCTCGATAAGTTCTACCAGAGTGTACATACGTTTCCCTGTCGGGCGTAAATATTGGAATAGAAAGCAGAGCAGGGAAATTATATTTGCGTCAATGGAACATCTCGACCGTATCTGCTGCTTTCATGGAACTTTATACGAGCACCTCTGCCGCGGACTATGCACGCTGTGAAAAGCTAGAGTAACATTTTTCGATCGACGTCATCTGCACTGAAATTTCGATATTCTCAAGAATATTCAAGTTCCCTGCGATTTAACACTAGAACTGCTAATAATTAATCCTAGCTTCACTTAGCTCTATAAAATGGTAAATTTATTGCCAAATCAACTTTGAACTAGATTGTGCTTACAATTTTTTTAAAAGCGACGCTAGTCTTCGACAAATGCACAGCGCAATAGCAGTTTCACTGTGCAAGGAAGTGGAATAGCAAAGGAGGGCCGATGATTATTCGCCGCGTGCATCGATCGCGTTTTAATATTCGAAGGAAGATATGCCCAACCCCGTGTCGAAGCATCGAATATCGAAGTGCATGAACGGTGAAATTCATTAGGATTCGTGCGATGCACCGTTCCGTGCTCGACAACGTTGCACGCGGTCATATTTGAAGAACGGTACTCGCGCTTGCAGGAAGTTAGAAATCGTGCGTACAAATATTGCGTCCCCTTTCTCAAATAGCCACGATGAACGGAGAATAATAGATAGCCTACAATCCCAATTGAAATAATCAGAAAAAATATCGAAGTATCCATCAGAAAAGTGAGAAGTGGAATTTAAAACGGCGAAACTTGTCTCAAACTATTTTCTTTTTTTTTTGCTTACTAACTTTTACCACGGCAAAAAGTAGCAACGCTTATCGAGGACAGAGTTGCATTGAAATGGGTGAAAAGTGTTGGAGCAGAAATGGACACACCGAAAGGTGACGTTAAGTGGATGTTGACTTCTGGATTTCACTCGTCCTCGAAAAACGCGATTTTTCACGTGGACTTTCCGCGTTTCATCGATAATTAACGATTCGCCGCGGGCGGTACGTGGATTTTCCTTCTCCCAGGCGTACCGAAATAATTGTAAAATAAAGAGAAAGCGCTCGGGGCCACGGTTCCGCCGCGGAATCGTAAATTTGCGGCTAGTTCTTGGAACCCACGGGTTACACGCGGCGGAGATTTGCACCATCGTTTCTCCGCGATTTACGGGCTGCGGAAAACGAGCCCCGAGGTTCAATGTCGGCGAAAGTATCACGTGCCGAATAAAAACGTCCGTAACACGTAATCCGTCGAAGCCGTTCCGCTGGCAGCTCCAACAGATCGGTTTACAGAGACACGTTAACTGTTTAACCTTTGACGAACTCTGGAAACTTTGGAATTCAAACGTGTGCCACTAAAAAGTCCCGTCTTCCCCTCCCTGTGTGCTGCAAAGATTTTTGAACTGACGTATGCAGTAATAATTCTATCATTACTATCGTATCTTCGCAGTTCACTTCTTATATATTAAGTTTGCAGGAAAATAAATCGTTAGAAATTTCGCACAATATTTCCTTCTTCCTCCTAAGATTATTAACTCGTCAGATTAAAAATTTTGCAACGGGAGGGTGTAAAAACATTCTCCCTCCACTCTTGGAAATCTAATTGAATTTACCTCCTCCAATGCCCCCCAAAAGGAAAAGCAAAAATGGCCCTTTGCAGATTCAATCGAACCCTTCCCCTTTTCTACGAACGAGCGCATCCGTCGGATAAATAGGATTGCAGTCGATCTCGAAAGTAATCGTAAACCAACAAAGCTGCGGCGGAAACCGCGACGCGCCGATTTATCGCGCATTGTAATGCGCAGACCGCGCGTATCGATCAGCGGGGATCGAGCAACAAAAGCCGTCTAGGAGCGATTCATCTTGGATGCGGCCGTTCCCTAAGAAGACTTCTCCACTCGAGGGGGAGGCTTCTGCGTGAGACAGGAAGAGACGGTCGGATGGCAGCCTTGAAGCTGCGCAAGGGAGACAATGAGGCGACCGATGGACGCAGTAACGTCTGGTTATGTCTCATGCCGCGTTATTGTTCCCTCGGTTCAGCAGGCCAGAGAACGATGATGATGATTTCGCCGAGTCGAATGGACATCACCGCGCCCAGGTCATTCTTGCGCGTCATGGGCGGTGACGAGCAGGCATTAGCTGCTGGAAAAGTGGCGGGAAAGGGGAGTTCGAAAGGAAGGCTGCCTGGAAACAAGTGCTGAGACACGCTTTGGCCGAGAAACTTGGCCGATTTTCGATTCCGAAGGCAGTGGAGAGGAGTTGGGTTTTGGGGAATTTTTGAATATCAAGGGGAGTGGCGAAGTGATTATGTTTCGGGAATTTTCGATTCTATGAGGAGCGAGGAGTTATATTTGGGGAATTTTTAATTGCGAGAGGAATGGGGAGGAGTTACATTTGGGAAATTTTTAAGTGCGAGAAGAACGGGGAGGAAATTAGGTTTGGGCAATTTTTTATTTTGAGGAATGAAAAGTAGTTACTTTAGGGGAATTTTAAATTCCAAGACGAATGGAGAGGAGTTACATTTGGGGGAATTTTTAATTGCAAGAGGAACGGGGAGGAAATTAGGTTTTGGGAATTTTCGATTTTATGAGGAATGAAAAGTAGTTACTTTAGGGGAATTTTAAATTCCAAGACGAATGGAGAGGAGTTACATTTGGGGAATTTTTAATTGCAAGAGGAATGGGAAGGAAATTAGGTTTGGTGAATTTTCGATTTTATGAGGAATGAAAAGTAGTTACATTAGGGGAATTTTAAATTCCCAGACGAATGGGAAGGAAATTAGGTTTAGGGAATTTTCGATTTCATGAGTGAGAAAGAGTTACATTGGGGGAATTTTAAATTCCCCGAGGAATGGAGACGAGTTACATTTAGGGAAATTTTTAATTCCAAAAGGAGTATGAACGAGTTAAAATTTGGAGAATTCTCAGCTCCAAGAGAAGCGGGGAAGAGATTAGGTTGGATATGACAGGCTGCAATGCTGATTTCTATGACTTCTTATTGTAACGTGTTTCAAGTCGAGAATTGATAGAAGGTTTCCAAGTGGTGTTACGAAACGCGAAGGCATTAGTGCTTCCAGGATCAGATTACCAGCGACGAAAACTTCCCGGCGTACCAAACAGAGCATTAAAACGCAATAGCGCTGGGGTGTACAGGGGACCGTGAAACGCGTGCCGTTCAACCCTGATTAAAAACGAGGTCGCATGGGACAGACACGTCCCAGACAAGGGGATGGGACTGCAGACGACCAGGAAATTACGACGATGGGAAGTTTATCGATTCTATCACCCACCAATATTATTCTGGGCTGGGCTTCTGCCGTCCAGCAATACAATTAATCGTCCTAAATCAACGAGTGTCCTCCACCCCCTCGCAATACATCACCACCCTTCCCTCTCCACACCTTCAAACCCCTGAAAAAACACCAGCCCTAAGCCTCGAAGCAACAGCAAAGTGCATTTGAAATTCATTTCGACATCTACGGAACCGTCTGGCCAGAATAATCTACCGTTACCCTCGGTAATTGAAAGAATGAGTCTGCAATGGCCACTCGAAATGTGTTCCCGTTCCAGTGCACGCTGCGATACAGCGCTCCATCTCGAATTACTGAATCAGTGGAAGACGCCGGGGTGGCCTGTCTAGTAGAAACGCCCTGTATACTAATTTACGTGTACACCTAGCTGTACCGTTAAGCAATCGAACGAGGTACAATTGCACGCCGATGGAAGCGTTCTCTTCGGAGGACAAGAAAGACGCCGATTTAGACGCCACGGGGCGAGGGGAGGTGGGCAGGGGAAGGGAAGCTGCTGCGGTCAGGTGGAATGCAACCGATGCAATTAGTATTGGCGAGAAAGGTGCACGTAAGAAATGTAGAACCCGCGCATGACTGATATCCGCTAACCCGAATGAGCCTTGCTGCTGTTCCATGCATTCCCACCGTTCCGATCGCGAGGAATTATCGAAACGGGGGTTGTCCGAACTGCGAGCGGTGAATCGCTGATATCTCAATTAGGGTAAGTTACGCAGAAGCCCACCAATCCTCGCACTTAATTTTCTAAGGTTTATTTTGCAAAAAATTATCAACTCATAGAGCAAGGAAGAACCCTTACGTCAGTAATATTAATTATTCTACTTATTGAACAATATTGTAGAATAATAACAAGAAATGAAGTATACCCAATAGAAATAAAGCTACTTTTCTTTAACACTTACCTATTAAATCTTCAAACTAATTTTACTCGATCTCAGATCTCATTGAAGGCTGGTAGCTTTCTGTACAACTTGCCCCAATTATTAGCATTGAATAAGAATTCATCCAACTTCCATTGAATGGAAATCTTAATTACCATTAGAAATCTTCAATAATTTAAAGTGCTTAGAGTTTAAACTGTGAACGGTGAGAAAAGCAACATATAGAATCTAGAAATTTATTCATCATAAATAGAGGAGTTGTCGGAACGGCTGATAGCAACAAGAAGTTAAACTTTCTTTTAACCATCCCTACACTCGAGCTAACATTTCAAAACCCAGAGGTTTGAATCTTCTATGTGGAGAATGGATATAAGAGTAAACTTAAAATGAAAATTTTGTTCGAGGCAATATGTAGGCCACCGTTTTACTTTGCGACGAAGCTGTCGTTTTAATATGATTATGGACTGCGATCTTCCTTTTGTAAGAATGCCTGCGATACAGATATGCGAAGAATACTCGATGCAATCGGAGCATGAGAGTGCCGAAGAGCACAAAGAGAACAGACATCCATTCGATTTTCTCGGAGAAAAGAAACGCGTTCACACGGGCTGCTATCGACGCAGGAAAACCTTGGCGGCTCAAAACGCGCTCCATTGTGCTTAGAAAGTGATCCGCGGGACGGTGAAAAGGTGGAAATGGACACGAAGGTTTCCATGCGCAACAGCCACGAAATTCGAGAACCGACCGTATCGGTTGTCACGACTGATTGCCAGAGGAAACTCTTTATGCAGCTACCTCAACCAAGCACCCTTCTCTCCAGCACCGTAACGAATCGCATACTTTCGTCGAAAAAGCACAGACAACAAAAAAAAGAAAACAATCCACACTTTGCAAAAGAGCCCATTACAGCAAGCGTGGAAAGAATGAACCGTTACGTTATCACGTATCCCTCCTCTATTGCGAAATCATTAACCAGCAAGAAATGGCGCCTTTCATTACCGCGTTGCTTCAATTAGCGGCGGAGGGGCGGGATTCATCGAAGCCAAACGGAGCGAGCGAGAGATCTTGTCAGCCAGTCGCCGCAATTATAAATGCACGTCGACTGGGTGTCCGCGGAATCATCGAAGAATCGTTGCGATCGAATTCTCGAGGATTCTACGGCGATCGAGTGGTTCGAGGCGAGGTATGCCCGTCGTTACCGCAAATTAGAATTCTTTTCGTGGCGGGTGCAATGGACCGTCCCGATGGCAAGTGGATCGCGTGTTGCACGTCATTAGATGCAGCTCGCGATGCACCCTTCCCCCCCGGCCGCGGCAGAACGGGGCTCGACGTCGGTGAAACTCTGCTGCTCGGCACGTGCAGCTTTCCTCTACCGACGCGGTATTATAATTTTCCCGACAGGAAGAACGAATCGCCAGCTCTCAGTGTCACTGTGCCTTGGAGCGTTCGGTAGCCGAGGGAGCTGCGTTAACCGCACAGTGCAACATGGTAATTGAAGGTGGTATTGGTAGTTCACTGGTGATTGAATTTCTAAAACATTCGTAAGCGCGCGTTTAAACGGCTGGCCCGAATGCAATATGCATTTTCTTCCAATTAAAGTAATTCCGCGTCGTGGGAATAGAGCCGAGAAATCGGCTGGAAAGTGTTTGGCGAATTTGGGAGACGAAGTGGTGGGCGACGGGGCCACGGTGACGGGCCGTGTAAGAGGATAGCAGAGGAGAGTGTTGACCGCGAGAAACGGTACGGTCTCGGGCACGTAATGCTGCGCGCACGAGCTTAAATGTCCGCTGAGCCACGGTGTGAACGGCATAAAGGTGCTCGCTGACCGAAACGTCTGAAACGCGCGGGCAACTACAGTCCTTCCTGCGTCTAGCCGCTGGCAAGCAGAATTTAATACCATGAATCGTGCTCCACCTGACACCTTCCAGCATGCCCGAACTGCAGCGCACTCGACTGCAGAATAGAAGAACCGCTTGAAAACACATTATCCTCCCATCTTCGATACTTGAACACACTCCGCCAGCCACACCCCCGATATATAGCGGGGTGGACGCTCGCGCGAGTGCAGGCTACCAGCCACGTTAATTCCCTTGTCAGGAAGCAAGTGGTCGCGCGGTTCCTCGAATCGATGAGAGATTAGAGCAACCGTGAATACCGAGAAGCCGTAAACAACGCGCCCAGCTCCATGGAAATCCAGAAGCTTCCCGGGAAGAGGCTCCGAGGAAGAGGGCCCATCCGTTCATCGGGCATGCGCGGCGCGGTGTTTTTGAATTCCTAGGAGGCACGCAGACGTGGCACGTGATAGCGCGGTTTTGCGCCTGCCGCTTCTCCGAGAGTGCAGCAGAGAGAGAGAGGCGCGCATCTCGACCGCGTCGGATCGCTTTAAAACGACGCCACGGTGGCCTGGCACACGCCTAAAACGCGCTCGAACAACGGTTCACCGGTCGATTCCTTCTTCCTATCTCGGAGGAACGAAACGGTTCTGTTTTTAGGCGGGAAGGGGGTCGTTCCAGGGTGCAGCCTTCCGTGTCGGCCACTAGGACACGGAGCCTAAGTTTCCTTTGTCGTGGAAAGCGTCTCTGAACGCTCCCCCATCTCGCTCTTCGAGGCTAGCCGATTCGTAATGGGATAGTTCAATTTCATTAAAAGAATGATTCCTTAGGGGATCATTTTTTTGCGACCATTTTGATTTTTTATTAAATTTAAACGTAATTAGTTGTTCAGATATAAATCTTTCTAATTTAATAAAGATAAATAAAGTTATACTATTTAATGAGATAATGTAAATAAATAAAAGAAATCTTAATGATGATAAGATTTGGGGATTTATAATTAATCTTGAGCCTTGACATGTAGCTAATCATCTAAAAACTTTAATACTTATCAGATTCGTAATGGAACAGCTCCATCGAAAAGAAATTATTAAGCTACTTACGAGGGAACATCCCGAACCCGGAAATTCAAAAAATTCTGAAACTTTGTGAATATGTAGGGAATTTCCTCCCGATTGCAACGGACTTTTTGTTTGCTGCCCAAAATCACCCTAAGGGGGTGTAATTGACCCCTGAAAATCCGGTTATTTTCCGATTTTGTGTTATAACTCGTGAACTATAAAATAAATTTTTAACTAAATGATAGATCTAATTAAAAGAAGTAACTTTTGTCTTGAAACTTTTTTTCTGTCTCTTACAGTTTGCGAGTTATAACCCGAAATCTGAAAATAGCCGAATTTTCAGGGGTTAATTTCACCTCCTTCGAGTGAATTTGGGCAGCAAACCAAAATTGCGTTGCAATTAGGAGGAAATCCTCTGCATAGTCACAAAGTTTCGAAATTTTTTGAATTTTCGGGTTCGGGATCTTCCCTTGTTTCTATATGTACTTTGAGAACATTGTCGGTTTCAAATTAAGAAAATAGTGCAAATAGTTTCTACGTGTAAAATTGAATTTTTCAGAGTAATAAGTATGGAAGACGAATGTGGAGTACACCTGTGAAGCGAAGAGAGTTCGTGGGAATGTGTACTAGAAAATGGCGTACGACCATGAATTTGAGATGTAAATTTACGGAATAGTCTGCGACACGAAGCATGTGGTCGCGCAGCGGATTCGAGATAACCATTGCATAGGAAGGAATTAAATAACAGGGCAATCCGTCGTCGATTATCAGATCCCAATTAAATAGCACGGGAAAAGAAGCAAGGAGATGGAGACCTGCAGGTGGAAACGGGGTGTTGCCATCCCTGCCCATTATGCACCGCCGATAATTGCTCCGGCGGCATCCAACCAGCGCGTTTACCGTTTACCATTAATAGTTTACTGCGTTTACGATGCTATCTTCGCTGATAATCCCGCGAGGAACGCGCGTAGATAAAGAGACGAAGGAACAAGCGGAGCCCTGCTGTCTAAGAAGGCATCCATAAAGTGCTATTACTCGAGGATGCAGAGGATATTGATCGTCTGCGAAGCGAAATGAAGTTGCCATTTTTGACTTCACTACGCTCGTCGCTCCGCTGTAAATGGGAAAAATCTTCCTCGGCAATCTACGGTGAAATTCTCTTGTTTCGAGATTCAACTGCTTCGTTGGAAGCGTTTAGTTGATTAAAGGATTCTGCAGGTGTCTGAAGTAACTGGGATCGCTCGCGTCAGTATTTGCGCGCGGCCTGCCGCATAGGAAACTATAAACTTCGCCACGGCACTCGCTGCCTTCTGCTTATCAGTCGAACAAGCTGCATAGACTTTTAATGCACAGCGGACAGACCAGCCTTAATGATTATCGCCTTCGGTAACGAGAGAATTGATCGATAAAAAGTCACGCTTTTAGCGGCCCGCGCGATCTGTGTCAACAGATAACTGGCTGGTTGCGATTTCTTCGCGCAAACTCTAATTACCCAGGGTTACTTTCTTAATTGGAGCAAAATCAGGTATCGCTCGAAAAACGTTGTTCGCTGTACCG
Source organism: Andrena hattorfiana (assembly GCA_944738655.2). Taxonomy (NCBI): domain Eukaryota; kingdom Metazoa; phylum Arthropoda; class Insecta; order Hymenoptera; family Andrenidae; genus Andrena; species Andrena hattorfiana. The sequence goes on from OX122894.2 coordinate 4,394,643, forward strand.
TGACTGAAGATTGAGTAATTGAATCGAACATCTTCATTCGCTGAACAATCGCCGTGGAAGGAAACTCTCGGGAGCGTTATTCTTCGACTTCGGGACTTCGATCTCCGAAGCATAAACTTCCAAATTCCATCCTCGATTCGCGAGAGCCTCTCCTTGTTACACATTCGTGACTGACAACTCGCCATCCCCCCCTCAAAACTAACTAAGCTTTCCCTAATCGATCAACCTACTTTCTACTTCAAACTTCGAAGCACAAACAAACCAAATGAATCCACTTTAATGTAAATCAGATCACCATAAATCCCTCTGCACTTCCCCAAAATTATTCAATTGTTTCGAAGAAGAATAAGAATTGCGAATAAAACGAAGTTATTCCAGATTAACGAATTAATTTTTCACTCGATTAATTTCGAATAAGAATTGTGAATAAAATGAAGTTATTCCAGAATAACGAATCAATTTTTTACTCGATTAATTTCGAATAAGAATTGTGAATAAAATGAAGTTATTCCAGAATAACGAATCAATTTTTTACTCGATTAATTTCGAATAAGAATTGCGAATAAAACGAAGTTATTCGAGAATAACGAATAATATTTTATTCGAACAAAAATATCACCCGCGTCCCGGCGCCGGCCCACTTAAGTCGACAAGTCGGGATTATCGAGCTGGCCACTTGCAGGTTGCTTTGCCTCCGACACGAAAGGCCGGAGGAGTTTTACGTCGCGCCCCTTTTCCTCCCTTATCGTCGCCCGTGTGCCGACGGTCGTTACACTGGCGACGGGAGGAGGAGGCGAAGGGTATTACTCAGGGAAATCGGACACACGCGGGCCGTGCGGTCGCGTCATTGTCATTACGGCCGGGCCATTGTCGTCCGATATAATTATAAGTGAAACGGCGCGCGATGGTGTCACGCGATACCCAGGGGCCCGGCCACGTGTCATTCCCGATCATCGCACAACCGCGGATAGAAAACGTTTCTCGTAATCAACGTTGAGCTTGCCGCTGGACGCTTCCTGCTGGCTCTCGAGTTACGATAACACTGCGCACGGTTACGCGGGGCCCTGTTACGAGCGAGGAAACCTCTTTCAACTTGCTGAATAAACAGCAACAATGAGTGAAATTGATAGGGGGCTGATATCGCTCTGGTAGGTGGTGTTACGGTAAAAGTTCAGAGGTTAGTGAATCGCAAGATGACAATCAGATTCAGTGAAATTCACTAGGTGATTATAAAAATTTATTTAAACAATAAAATACACTTTTCATTTCTTTTTACGAAGCCCCTTCTTTGCCAGGGCACCTTGCCACTTAATTAGCATTGGGAGAAGAATTCTGGGAAAAAGATTGCTCGAAAATTTCGATGTTTGATAAAAAGAGGGAAGCTTTCTTGGCAGTTGAATTGTACGATGATTAAAATAGTTGTTTACAATGATGATGCTAACTAATGTCTTTTGGCAAAGATGGCCGCGCTGTCGCAGCGGTTCTGTCTCATTCCGCTCGATTAAACGCGTGGAAGACGATCCCGATTGCTGATGAAACGCAGCCAGGTAGCTCCCGACGCAGATACCCGGCGTGTAATTAGAACGTTTCCCGTCGTTACGGGGCAGGTAAGCGAGACGAATTTTCATGCGACTTCCGCAGGACGAATCGTCGAATTCGTTGCTCTAATGAAGAGGCTACGCGTGGAAAATCTGCAACGGATAATTTACCGCACGGTACGGTGAACAGATGTTGCGCTACATACAGGGTGTGACCATTGAATAATGCCAGCGTTACGACCAATTAAAATATAACCACCAGTCCACTGTGCTTCTCCTCTCTGGAAGACTACGGGTGATAGAATATAGATAGGCTGTTTAAAAAATTGAAGAGCGTATATTAATAAATTCCATTGAACACGAGAAATCTACTGTGAATCGTGCCTCAACTTTTATCGACTTTCCTTCCTGCTCGAAGGCGAATAAAATGAGGTGCTCCGGTTTTAATGGACCACCCGGTGTGCACGTTGCATAGGAAGAAAAAGAGATTATTAACAGTTCGTCTAACCAGCGCGCAGAGGGTTATTGGAGTTAATAATATAATTAAAATATAATATAATAGTCGGACGAGTCGGCAACTGGCCGTGAGCGGTTATGATATATGCACAAGTTCCGTAACCGATTATTAGAATGATGGTAATCGCCCGGGGGTAAGTAACGCGATACAAATTACCGGGATTATGGTCTATCGTTCGCGAGAGGAGGTACAAGCTTCATATTGAAAACAACAATTATATTCCTCCTCTGTGGAAAGTTTAAAGATCGCTCGTTCATGACTCCGGGCAGACTTCGCCATTTCCACTGCGATTTAGATTTAGAAAAATCGTTTAAAAACAAATTTCCATGAGCTCTGAAGAGGCCTCGGGATTTATTAACTTGAGACTTTCGTTCTGCAATTAGTGACACGATTAAAATTGCACGCAAGATAATCAATGTTTGGATATCGATTGGTCTTCCCGAGATTTCCATGTAATTACTGTTGAAGTTTCTCCTAAAATAAAAAAAAAGAAACGGTTCGTCTACGTAGCTTAAAATATTGGAGGCTTAAACTGCGAAATTTCGATTGAAACTGTGAAATTTCTGTTTGCCCACTGCTCTGGCTCCATGACAAGGTGGATTCTGTTTCATCACGGCTATGGGCGGGGAAATTGTATCGACGCGAAGAAAATACTCCTGTTAGACACGAATCTGGTTGCGCAACCGCCTCTGGGGCTCTTTTGTGAGACGGTGCAAAGCAGAGACGAGGGAGATTAGCTTCTTCGAACAGTTTCTTTTCCTCGTCACGGTGGTCGATTGATTCACTCCACTTTCGAACGAACGTCACGACAATGGTATACCTTACTATCTCGAGGGATTCGCTTGGCTCCTACGCTGTGTTTAAAAAAAAAAACATGAAACTCAAGCCAACCAGCAAGTGGGATCAGAGTTCTGCTTGAAACTAGGCAAGGAAGTCGAAGTCTAATAATTCAGAGATTTTTACTTTTATTCGTAGACTAGACGTCCACAGAAAAAGACTTGACTTTCGTACAATTTTGCACAATATATGTGTTTATTATTTGATGGAGAGGGGGTGATTCTATTTTAAAATTAATTTGAATTAACTATTACTTTCTTTAGAATTTTAGAAGTTTTATATTTTTAGTTCAGATTTTTAGTTTAGATTTTTAGAATTAATTATTATTATTAATTAGTTTAATTTTAGAAAATAGAAGCAATGCATAGGTGACTAATTTTTCCTTGCCTCAGCTAGCTCCACTTATTAGACTCCTTTTAATGACTCAGGGATAAGAGAATACCGGTCACCAAACATTCACCTCAATAAGAGCTGAAGAACAGGGAAATCCATTCGCCAGAAAACAAGTGGAGATCGATCAGGCCCGGCCTCTGCAAAGTGAAACGCTACGGCCGATTAATAAGGTGTGTTCGCCGGAAGATTTTATTTAACAGACGTCTGACTGAATCGTGGAATTTATAAGATCCGCGGCCTATCATTTATGTGATCGCTGCGAAAGGCGCGGCAAGGGGAGCACACTCTCGGCACAAAGAAACGGGCCTCGCTCCTGGATCGCTCTGAAACGATCGATAATCGCGCCTCGGGTACGGGGAACGGTGTTAACTACGAGGGAAAAAAGGCTGTCCCGAGTAACGCTCGATCGATCTGGCCTCTTCCTGGCAAGAGAAAAAGAAATACGTAACCGAACGAAGGTACAGAAACACATCCAGCAAGAAACGCGCCTCGGAAGGCAGAAAAGCACACGTCAGCCAGGACGAGCTTGATGGAAAGCACACACACAAGCAGAAGCGTATGCTCTGGAGTACTAGACAAAGTATAAGTTCATTAGTGTTCCCTTTCTGGGATCCAATCACCACCGTGGCAAATTACAGGGCGGATAGCTGTTAACACTCTGACTGGCTTCGATGGGCTTTCGCGTCGATTCGTCCTGCAAAGCGAGTGTCCCTAAATATTTAATCAAGGTGAGTTCAGGGGTTAGGCCACCTTCGAGGCCCGAAAACCATATGTAAGTTTCAGAATTTTTTGAGCGAATTTAGAAAATAAATGAAAAACCTTAAGGACTTTATTTTACATGGTATATAAAGAGAAATATAACTATTCTTTTTAAATAAAATAACGTTGCTGGTGCTCTTCCATTCTTACAGTTAGAAATTCCGCAGATCTTTTTGCATCACCAGAACAATTATTACAGCCACCAACAGAGAGCAGTATTAGATAGAATATGCAAAAAAATTATTATCTTCAATTATGTACAAATACAGCCTAGAAAGTTTTTAATACTATGAGATTTCCTTTTTTTTTTGTAAATAAAATCCTAGAAATTCCCTATTTTAGAGTGTTTTTATGGGGGTACTACCCTTAAGCGAAAGAAAAGCCATTTCTGAAAGCCTCGTGCCATTGAAAGCGCCAAAAGTATTTGTTAAAATCTGAAGGAATGTGGAATATGAGAAAGGTGGTGGTTTTATATCAGGTGTATCATAAACATAGCAAATTTCACGGTGGAAGGTTCGCTCGAATGGAAGTAGGGAAAGAAGCGGAGAGACGAGCTCGCTTTCGTTCTTCTTGCACCCGAAACTTGATTCTAATCGGTGAATCAGTTCGAGCATGAACGATAACATAACGAAGATCGTAATGCCGGTGATTATTACGATGGTTTTGCTGCGATAGCAAAAAAGGTCATCGCGTGGCCGTTATAACTGCCCACGGTTCGAAAGTTCGCTTAATCGCGGCGATAAAAGTGGGGGCTCGATCCGAATCCCTAGATTTTCCCTGGAAGAGAGTTTGATCGGGGACACCGCGGCTCACGAGCCGTTTACTTTCAACGTCCTCCCTATTAACAAACAATGCTATATGATGGGATCTTAATAAAGCCCGGAAGGGACGAGCACGGACAGCTTGATGCACTTAATTAGAGCTCGTGGTGCATTTAGAACCCTCGGCTGGTGCGTTTGCGTTTCACATCCTCGGGGTGGTGTGCGGTTGCGCGCACGTGTGCCCGATCGATCTCGCGGACGATTCGATCTCGCATGGTTTATGAATCACGCCGATGCTATTAGCATAATTACGAGCCGGTCTATCATTCATTACCCACCGATGTTTACATGCGTGTAAGCTGCATTTCAAGACGCGGCGGAACAGATCCGCGATATTTCAAACATCCAGCTAGCTTCCTGGGGTTCTAGTCTTCGAGAATAGTGCTCCGAAGCTCCCTAGTGATGGATCCATCGCTCATTACAGTTAGCTACTTATGGCCACGTGAAGGATCAAGCAAGAATGATGGGCAAGCGAGGATTCCTAATCGATCAGCTGATCAGTGGGGGTACACAGTTTAAGGAACCACTGCGTTAAAATTTCAGAAAAATTTCAGAAAAATTGGCTGCCCCGCATTTTGGAGAAACGTGGCGAATCGAATCGAAGAAGTTAATGTTAATTAATTGTCATCAATATTGCTTATAAGCTTCTCTCTTCGTATCACCGCGCTTCGTTTTGTAAATAGAAAAGGGAACTGGATTTCATTTTATAAATAAATCTTCAAGACCACCTAATGAATTTTATTGAATTTCCATTAGAAATATTTTTATCCCTTCAACTCCGTTCTCCCCAAGATCAATCTAATAAGATTAGAGTGTGCTATTGATGTCGAGAATAATAAAGATATCAAAGCTTGCGAATGAAATTCTACGTTAGAAACTTACGCTACAGGATTTTTCAAAGTTTCCAGCAAAGACGGCGCACGCGACGCACCTCACCTTCCACGTTCGCGAGCCCCGTGAACTGAAAACCACCCCGAGCGGAGCAGAAAGAATGACAGCGCGTAAAATTAGCCCAGCCTCTGTGGGCAGAGGCATAATTCAGGCCTCGGCGGGGGATGTTGTTGGACGCGCGTGCACGTGCCCCAACAGCCACTTCTAGGCTTCCAGGCTGGTGCTCGCGTGCGTCGTGAAAGATGAAATATTTTAAGAGAGCAGGCCGATGTTTACAGTTACAGTAACTAGGTGGAAAGTTCGCGTACTGGAACGGTGTGACCCGCGGTACAAAACGATCGAACACAGAGAGACCGATGTATTTTCTAGCTCCGCCGGTGATTAATGCCCCACGACTGTTTCAGCTTCAATAACACGCGCGCTCATAGACGCGGCCTTTTATTTCACCTCCCGTGCTCGCTAATATAACTGTTCCGTGTCGGCGGACTTTTCCCCGATCTTCTTGCAACGATCGATCGAATAATAAATCGCCCGAGCGGGCCACGGGGGCTCGACGTGACCGCGCAGCGTTATTAATCCTCCCCGCGATAACATTCGCACGGACAGGCAAGCCTGTGGCTTACGCGAAGGAGATAGTAATTACGAGTTTGATAAGAAAACGCGACTGATCGCGAGGAAAGTGGAACGCGCCGGATCAGAATTCGTGCCAGGTCCCAATATCGAGAAATTCCTTCTTGGAACAGCGAATGAACAGTTAGTACCGAGTTGTTGTGCACCGAAATGCTCGACAGTTGCCACGGCAGCACTAGGGGGTGGAAATCGGGAGGGTTGCCTCGGCCACTGAATATAAATCTGACTAAAGAAAGAACACTTAAATACTGTCCCCTGGCTTCTCCCTCTTCCCACAAACTAGCGCAGCTTTGGTTCCAAACATCCCTCAATTACGTGACACATTAGGGTGGTCCTTCTTTTTCGACATCCGATTTCTTTTGCTCTCGCCCCCTAGTATGGTTCCATTTCGTAAAAAAAGATAATTCTTGAGAAAGTTTAATGCGATTGGATAATAGGAAAGAGTGCCGATTAGGCCATAAATTTTAGAATTCATCAGTAGCTCGGATTTAAAGAAATTCTCGAAAATTGTGAGCCCTTTCGAAATTCTGTTGAAATAATATTAACAGAGTATTGAATTTTCTACAATTACTGTATACGTAATTTTTTCGTGCTTCCGAACTATTTTTTAGATAAACGCTATTAGGGTAAATCCGGAAACGCGGTCTATGTAAAAATGCTTTAAAGTGCAGACCAATTACTCTCTAGAAACCAAACGGTTGAATGAATAGCGCCATTTTACTTCCTTCTGTATTTTTCTAGATTTGTAGGCTTTAAAAGGTAAATTGAGGTTACATTTAACCTCTTTTGTCAAAGAGTGGTGTATAGAATCGTATTTAAAATATACTTCTAAGTTTATTTTCGTTTAATGTTTAGGATAATGAGATAGTAGAGATATTGAGGGACAATGCAGCCAAAGTATTTGGCCATATTAACTCTTCCTCTCAAAGCTAACGAGAAGACCATCTCTCGCTGCAGAAAGGAGAGATAATCGAGTTATGTTTCTTTTTATTATTATTTTTGTTTATTTATTTTTTATTATTATTGTATTATTATTTTTTTATTTAGTTTATTTATTCACTTTTGTATTCATTCGCCTTGCTAATCGCCGGTAGGTAGTTCACTTTATTTTTTATGTGTTCTTGACTTGTTTAGCGTAAACAAATTAAATATCAATGAATCTGTAGTTGTATTCACTCATAAATAATTTTACTTTCTTCTTTGTTAATTTTCCGTGAATAATTATGTGAGTGGTCTCTGCCAACGACGAAAACCATTTCTCCCGGCACCTCGGGAGAGGTGGTCAGATGTCATGACTTCAGTTCTCAACCCGATTTACAGTAAATATTGTCTTAAAGCAAATATCGACCAGTTTTTCTGAATCAGCATAAAATTCTGAACATATGGGTTTGTTCGTATAAAATAAGGAATTTCTACATTAGTTTTAATAACCATTTTATATTAGGTCGACCGCGTCTCCCGGATTTACCCTATTTAAAAAATGATTGGAAGCACGAAAAAATGTTGTAGCTGTCAAAGTGGAGAGTTTCCTTGAAGCATTAATTCGCTCCTGCATTGTAGTGAAATTCCATCAGCTCCTAATTTACAGGGTTATCCACTGAAGACTGGCGGCGCTCGCGCGAGTACAAATGAGAACGGCAACAACGTCACACGCGTACTTACTACTACAATCATATGTCGATACATCCGCCATCTATGGGCTGTTGCTAAAAGTATAGGTTCGTATAGATCATCTGCAAGAACCTATACTTTTAGCAACAGCCCATAGATGGCGGATGTATCGACATATGATTGTAGTAGTAAGTACGCGTGTGACGTTGTTGCCGTTCTCATTTGTACTCGCGCGAGCGCCGCCAGTCTTCAGTGGGTAACCCCGTACTACCAAAACGGTGACATGTGCCTGTCTTCTACTGGGCCCCTCAGTTCCAACCTGTTCACCCACCACAAGCCTCTCCTCTCGACTCTACCAGGAACCAAGCTTCTTGCAAGGAACCCCTACCCCAAAACTCAACCAACCACCTGCTTCTAGTTTGCAAGACGATCTGTACTCGCGCTCGACAGAATCGCAGCGCCTCGGACTCATCAAACCCCCTGCAGACTGTACCCAGTCCCACTCCCGATATCTCGAGTTCCCTTGAAGGACGAAGCTCGCCCGCGTAAAGCAGAAACGATCCCTCTGGATCCTCTCATCCAGCCGATCGTTCTCCTCCCGTGTCGCGGACGACACACCCGGCTTGCAACAATAAGACCGCGACTGTGTTACCAGCTGCCTAGCTTCGAGGGGCACGCAGCGGGCGGACACGCGAGCGCTAAGTACACGGTCGCACAGTCCAGCGGACACGCGCGAGGCACCGCGGAATGTTGCCTGCGTGCTGCACGTGAAAAACGCGCGCGCGCACGCACCTGGGGCACGCACACGCGGGTCAATCCCGGTCGATATCAATTCGACGTCGGACAACCGCCTTTCACGTCCAATATCCTCTATCCCTAGGAAACTATCGACACGGCGTACCGTAATCATAAGCGTGCCGCGTGTACTTAATGCATGCCCCCTATTCCCCCCCTCCTCTCACTCCCCGCAGAATGCATGTCAGCCAAGGGATACATAATAATTTATTATAATTCGAGCGGTCGAGTCTGTCCCCTTATCGATTATTCGAGGGCCGATGTAGGAGGAGAATCGTGACTCGCGAGCACGTAAAACACTTTGTGCGATAGAGTGTTTAATCTTGTACGACTCGTAGACTGATTGATAAGAATTTCTGGGTGATAACGCGGGCAAACCTTGAGTCATGCACAGAATTGGTTACGAGGAGATATCGCCAGCTGCTAAATGCAGATTAGATCCATTGATTTGTAAATTTAATTGTAATTATGCGTTTGAAAGCGCGAAAGTTCGGAAATTAGGGTGACTGTACCTAATATCGCCACCCGCTATATCTCGCAGAGCAAGCACTAACGTTCATCGGTTATGCACTGAATTAGTACCTAAACATATGTAGGAAGACATACTGTAATTGCACCGTCATGTGATCAACAATTACAGAAAGGGAAGGATTTTAGAGCATCTTAATAGTGTAAAAATTTATTGGACTGCCACAATTTTACATCCCATTCGGAGAAGGCAAGTCTAATAATTCCGTGAATGCAAGAATATCTACTAGAAATACTTAATTAATGATGTACTTAAGGAATGAAATCGATTCAAATATTTTCCGTGATGAAAACAGTGTTTTTCTTTTAGCAGTATGGGTGTTCTTAATACCGTCTACCGGAGAACAATGGTTTCGATGTAATGTTTGTTACAGGTGGGGTGCCGAGCAACCGAAATAAACTTCATTTGTCCAATATGTACATCGAAACGTAAAAAAGAAAATATTTTAAAAATCTATATTTTCAAATTTCTATATTTTTCTAAAAAAAATAAAATCAAAGATATATATTATATATATATTATAGTGCAAGAAATAATAAAAGCACATGTGAAAGTGACTTTAAAAACTCATATATACATGAATTAATCAATATTTCTTGAGTTGCCGATATTAGGTACACTATTTTCACGACCCGATTTTCGCATGTCTTACGTTCTTTGAGTCCTAATTAAAAATTTGTAGATTTCAACGATTCTAACTTATGCTACATGAAAGATGAATAATTTCTCTTTACTTTGAAATGAACTGCGCGCAAAAATATCAATTACTATTTAATTGACAGCGATTTAACTTTTGCCTGCCGATATTAGGTACAGTCTTCCATGTACCGGAAGAATCTTTGTTTTAATGGCAATGCTATAGGCTACAGAATATTTCCAAAATACATGTGCAGATGGCGCTACAATTACTTTTAAAATTAAATGTTAAATTAAATGAGAACGGAAAGAATAATTTATAGTTGCTACATTTCGCTTTATATTTTGCTAGTTATAAATAAAAACGAAATGAAACTTGGGGGGAGATAGTTGTAGGTTTAGAAGTAGTCCTAATAGAAAATGATTATTTATGAACCTAGGAGCTATTTGAAATCCACCCCTTAGTGTTAAGATTTGCGTGAAGTTGAGGAGGAAACTGGCTAAGGATCCGACATGTTTTTTCGCCGATTAAAAGAATAATTACAATCCGTACGGACGAGAGTCCAGCGAATGTTCGCGCGCGCCTTAATTCCCAACGCGAATTACATGCTCGCCGCGGAGGAGCGTGGCCAAAGGGAACTGCGAAAAATCGCATGCACGCCGGAGCATGATTCCGGCCTTCCCTCCGCGTATCCTCCTTCCGTGTCTTCCTTAGCGCGCAATTAACGCAGAATTTCGCCGATTTCAGATGGAGCAGGTGGCAGTGATAAAGGGAATAAAAGCGGAAACGAAAAGTGTACGAGATATCAGAAATAAATAAAAAAAAAAAAAACAGGGCTCACCACGTCCTAATGGTGGCAGCGAGGTGTGCCGACTGCCGGCGCGTAGAATACGTACAAGTGCCATTGAAAAGCCGAGGAATGAAAAAGGAAGCGGGAGAGGAGCTACGAAAATATACCGCGATCGCGGTCAAATCGACTGTAACGATTAAAGAAACGAAAGCGATTACCCTTTTTGCGCGCGGCGCGCTTTGAGAATCCAGGTTACGTCTCTCCATCGGCCGGAGAGATCTCGAAACGAGCCGATTCAAAGATTACCTAGCGCGAGAGATGGCTGAATCAAAACCACCGGTGGTTTCCCCGTTTAACCAGCGTACACAAGGAGAAACCCCGCCGCGCCGTTCTTGCGCTAACGAGTGGCCATGCTTTTTCCTCCGGTGCATCGCGCATTCCGTGGTAAACACACAGGGGCGTGTGCAGCTCGCGTCCGGCGCAGAATTTCGCTTAAAAGAAACAGAGAAACATCGACCTTCCCCAACGGTACTAGAAAAATAACTCTCCAATAACATCTGCCCTTGGTTCGCGATGAAAATCACCGATACTACGCTCACCGAAGGCTTTCCAGCTCGCGGAAGAATGATCCGGTGTAAGAGCGCTTGCATCGCGAGGCACGAGTCGAAGCAGAGCGCAATCTATCTCATCCGCAGCTCCGGGCAAAAATGATTTTTGTTTTATAAAAAATTTAGTATCTATAAATTACCGTTTAAGCAATTTTGCTGTCCCAAAATTTTCCGCTCTGAGCACAGTTGCCCTGCTTGGGCTCCTCTAGATCGAGCCCTGAGTCAGAGAGAGGCTCTGATCGATCGATCGTCGAAACGAGAAAGCCATAAAATCCGACGATTTTATTGGAACGGACAGCGGCTCTCGGAACGACGCTCGAGATTCGTTCCACTTCTCCGCGGCGGGAAAATTTAAGATCCGAGAGACATTTGCGACCGGTTAATGTCCACGATTCTGTCCGAGACACCGCGTACCGTAATCCCCGGCGATCGTTCTGCCGAACATTAATGCGATGCTTTCCAGCGGCCGTGCACCGGCAACGGGACACGCGGCCGCGGCTCGGTGCTCTGTGTGGTCCCGCGGCTTTATCTCCCGACAATCGGCACGGCCGTAATGCTCGTAACGATAAATAGGGGACGGGGATCGAGGCGGCCTGGTCGATATTCGAGGTCTGGGGAGCAGGAAGCGGCTCGTCAACGCGTGAGCCGAGCATTGCCTTGAAACACCAGGTGTTTCGGACACCTAAGTGTATAGCGGGTGGAAGACAGGTGAAAATAGTAGAGAGCTTATACAATATTCAGTGAACCTTCGCACAACGGTGACTGGATCAAAATCCATACTCTGAATCTTTCTAATTTATATCTACTGGAAAGGGGGAAAATAAACTTCGAAATATCAGTTGCTATGAAGAAAGCATCGCGTTCTTAAGGGGTTGTACACTTACCCTTGATAATAGGACCATTTTTATGATTTTTTTTTCATATAAAGAAACGTCACGTTTAAAAATCAAGATATACACGGTGTTGTGTATAAATTAAGCTGTATTCTTTTCGAAAAGAAATTGAATACCTTAAGAAATGGCGCAGCCTTTCTCCCAAGACCTCTTCAGAGTCACAGTATTTTCGGTACCTACTAAAATATCTCAGATATTACTAGACCGATTTGAATAAAACTTTGCACGGATATTCTTAAGACCAGTGGTGAGCAACCTTTTGTCCGAAGTGGGCCACAAGTGGGAAACCTACTACTCTACGCGGGCCGCAATATTAAATACATAAATATAACTAATTCTATACTTTTTACAGTTCAAAAAATATATGCCAATGTTCAGGCGAGCCGCAGGTCAGCAACTGGCGGTCCAAATGTGGCCCGCGGGCCGCGGGTTGCTCATCACTGCTTAAGACCATAATACCTGTCGACGCTGATTTTGAAAAAATTTATTTTTCAATACATCATTTTCATCACAAACTCTTTTCGTACATCTTGATTTTTAAATATGACGTTTCTTTATATATATAAAAAAAAAACCTATTTCCAACCTGTCAATGGTATGCAACCCCTTAAACAATAGAAAAAGAGAGCTGCGGACGGGTCAAGCCTGCCCCGGCGCCCGCCTCTCCCAAGGGAGAATTTCTCTCTGACTCTTTACCAAACACATTTTTATCTCCGCATTGTTTCGAGAGCTGCTTGGACCAGTTGGCTCCACCTATGCGATTGACTAACGTTCCGCCGCATACCTCCAGACATGTTTACACGAAGGAAGTCCTCTAGTAATGGACAGATAGCCGCGGGCAGCGCGATTCGGACTCAACTAGCCGAGGATCGACGATGTATCGGCGGGCGGTTGCACGGTGAAAATTGAACACGAGTTCGCCATTACAACGCAATCAGCGCGCAATTAAGTCGAGGGGATGGGCGGAGGAGCGGCCAAGTAGGACGATGATGGTAGTGCGGCAGTGCAAACAATACAGTCATTACAGCGACTGATAACTGATAATGTAATCACGTCCGTGTAACGACGGCGGGTGAAACGTTCGTGTACCGCGATAAAACAGAGCCGCCGGTTTGCGACTCCGCGAGCCGATCGCGCGGCGATTTTCCTGCAACTTCGCGAAATAAACGATCGGCAGGGGAGCGGGCAAGAAAACGCCTCTCTCGCCTGTTGCAGCAGTGGTATCCGGCTTGGGGAGCTCTGCCTCGGCGCAATCAAGATCCATCAGGTTTTGCGCGGCGATCGGGAGCGCCTCCGATTACCTATTTCGATCCGCGGCAAGTCGCGAAGCTCGGACGCCGGAGGATCGGCAAGAAACGGGAATTTTTCGAGAGGCTCCGGTTTAAAAACAGCTTCGACGTCGGGGCATGGAGGGGTCGACTAGATTCATTTAATTCTGGGGCACTTGAGCGACGATTGGGTCCAGCAGGCCTCATGCGAGACGAAAGTGTCGCGCGGAGGGAAGCAACGCGCGCTTTCTTTCGTCGCGAGGTAAGTACTTTCTATGGGCGTGCTCCGAGCGGAGGTGTGGTCTGCTAATGAAATTTTATTCCGCTTGAATGTTTGATCTAAAACTACTGGAGGGAGTATCGAGTTACTTAAGGAGGTTCGATACCGGAGAAAAAATAATGAGAAATCTTTGAAAAGTGTTTTAATCTAATGTTCGAAGTGTAGTCTGCATTGTGTCAAAATTTTAAGTTGATTGACCGCACGGTTTTTGAAAAAATTGAAATCTAAGTTGCGCTTCTATACACAGGCTGTTTTGGGAGAAGCGATAAAATTTCTGTAAAATGTTACACAGAGTCCTTAAAAATTGTGAGAAAGTCCTAAAAAATGTTGCAATGAAAAGCTTAAGTATTCCTATGAAATTCGAGAAAAGAAAATCGGTCATGTACCGTACAGTTTATTAGGTAATTGAATAAATAGACAGCAATGTGCTCGTATCTTTGGAACTGGCTGAAGAAACTGTTTCAAACGTGGCAACGCTATACAATGTATACTTTTACAAAGCATAGAGTAAAAATTGGTAAAAACACTACCGAGCTGTAAACATGTATTTAGTAATTTATTGCGAACCGATACGAACGCGCAAAAGGACGCAAGTGTGAGATGGAAAGAGCAAAAAAGGTGGACGCAAAGCAACGTTGCCTCATTTCACTCACATATTTTACGCTACTTTTAATGAAAATATTATGTTTCTAGCTGCATTAAACATACTTTTTGTTGAATTCCAAAACAAACTGTGTAGTAATAATTTTATTACGAATAGACATGTAAATAACATTTTTGTGTACATAATTTTTTTTTTATCTAAGATTGTTATTACTGCAGAGCTCCCATGTATAAGCATAGGTTTACCCCTCTCGCCGCCTGCCCCGCAAGTGAGGTATCGAGCCTCCTTAAGTAGCAACGTACTCCTAGGAGGCGAAAAAGTAGGATGGATTTGAAGAATTCTTTTTGGTAAAGAAACTCTTTCCCCTTTTCAGTCATAAAGTCGAGTTCTACCTTCCGATTCCCGCCCTTTGGCGAAAAATTGAAGAAGCCAAAATCGGCTACCACAATTAGTATTTTTAGTCTACTCTAAGAACAATTTTCCTTTTTTGTTTCAGATGAAAAACAGAGAGAATATGATGATCACCGCAGACGCCTTTTCTGAAAAAAAAACGCGTTGCACGGAAACCGTTACCGCGCAGCTTCTTCGCCGAATTTTTTAACGAAAATTTCACACTTTATAGACAAAAGTATGACCTTTTTAATGTATATAATGTTTCTTTAATAAAAACGTTTCTCTACGGAAAAAAAATTCTAGTATTTCGCCTCCCAGGGTGTTCCTTAACGATTTAAGCATAAGAAGCCTTTTCAACGGGTTCGATACTATTGTCACACGAATGATCAGATCTCGCAGACCCCAGGCTCAAGCGTCCCGGAGCATTTAAGAGGAGAAAGGCCTCGCTGAACAAACGTGATCGCGTTGTCGTGAACAATAGCGATCAACGTCCATTCGCGTGGACATTGTGGCCGCTTATCAGCGGTAATTGCATTCAATCCGACACGCTGTTACAGCCTGCCAAGTACCTGCTCGTGAACGAATTCCTTAATAAACATCGAGGGACCGCCGCGGAATAGAAGAGCGCCCTATCTGGCGATAGACAAGCGTGGCCGGGAGATTTTAATATTCCATCTGAAGGGCAGCGCTGCGAGCGCGCGTGTTAGCACGTAATCGTACAATCGGCCGTAAACTTCGCCGAACAAATAGTTTTCCATCGCGTGCGTCGGGACCGGCCATTGAGGCTCGCGTGGCCGCGATACGCTTGTATCGTTCCACGTACAAAACCGATCTGAATCAAATACGCTTTGCCAAGTTGAATACAACGGGCAAGGAGTATTGAATTCTTTACGAGGCTGCGAGCGAAGACTTTCTTTTAATGGAACCGCCTTTCCGTTCGGCGCGCTCTTGAACTTGAGAAAATACGCGAATAGGCGGTTGGACGATGGCCGCGCCGAAGCTTGCAGAGGCGACCGAAAATGTTCGGCGCGATTCGGGAGCTGGCCACTGGCGGGACTTTTGAAACCGGCGGAGTGGGAACGGGACACGAGAAGAGAGGACCGGTGAAACGAGTCGCGGGAGAAAAGCGACGTTCCCACTGCAACGGGACACCGACGACCAACACGTAGAGCCCCGGCGATTCGCGTTCGTGTCTGTGCCGCAATTCGCGCGCAACGCGTCGATGCATCGGGTGAAACGCGACACGCCCTGGGAACGCGGGAAAGTGGAGAGTACGCGGGTGGAGAGCGATGGAAATTCGGGGATATTCAGGGAAGTCGATCTAATTACACTGTACACACCTTTGTCAGCGATTCTAATGAACGTGGCGAGTCATGCGTGCTTGGTACGCACTTGTGGTGGACAATCTATTAAGGTAGGGTCCTCCTTTAACCCATTCGTTCTAGCGTATATTTCTGCGAGTGTTTTTTTTTTTTTCGTAAAGTACCGGAGAGCCTACTTAAATCGGCGCGAAGATCGAAAGGGTGAAACCCTTGAATAGTCGATGTCGGGTCACTATTCATCCGTGTAGGAATTTTTATTGAACGTAGTTTAGAATTATGTAGTTTCTGTGTGGATACTAAATATGGTCGAATTTTTAGTATTTTTATTATTACTATTATTTTTTTTTATTATTATTACTGCTACTACGTCTTTATTACTCATAGAAAATAAATGCTATATCCGTGTCGGAATTTTTATTGAACGTAGTTTAGAATTATGTAGTTTCTGTGTGAATACTGAATATGATCTAATTTTTATTATTGTTATTATTACTATTATTTTTTTATTATTATTACTGCTACTACGTCTTTATTACTCATAGAAAATAAATGCTATATCCGTGTCGGAATTTTTATTGAACGTAGTTTAGAATTATGTAGTTTCTGTGTGAATACTGAATACGATCTAATTTTTAGTATTTTTATTATTACTATTATTTTTTTATTATTATTACTGCTACTACGTCTTTACTCATAGAAAATAAATGCTATATCCGTGTCGGAATTTTTATTGAACGTAGTTTAGAATTATATAGTTTCTGTGTGAATACTGAATACGATCTAATTTTTAGTATTTTTATTATTACTATTATTTTTTTATTATTATTACAGCTACTACGTCTTCATTACTCATAGGAAATAAATGCTATAATACACATAGATGAGTAATAACTAGTAAAAGTAAATCTAGAGTAAATGCAAGGCTGCAGTAGCAATACTTGAAAAGCCTAACCATTAAGTACCTAAAACTAAGAACTAAACTAAAAAGCTAATACAGATAAAAAGAACTAAAGTTACCTACACACAGTTAAATTACGCACGACCGAGAAGTATAAAGAATGTTAAATACCCATGCCTTTCAAGCCTCCGAAGGTGGAACCTCGCGGTCGTCAGTTGAGAAGCCTCTAAAAGTCGTTGTTATCGCCAGTGGCCAATGCGCGCGGCGATCACAGAGCCCGGAGACGGGCGTTTACAGGGTGGTGCCATTCGTGGCTGAGGAAGATCGACGCCCAGACTCTTTGTGTCCTTTAATAAGTCTACCAACGAGCCCGATAAGACGATCTTGTCGGGGAATCCGACGAGACGGCCGGGGCCGAGAAAGAATGGTCGCGCGAGACGCCCACGCGACCGCCACTCCAGTTGTATTATCTCTAGTGGCATTCGGCCGTTTCGAGTGGCCCTTCTTCTCGTCCGGGATTGATGGCAATTAGAGGAGCCAAGGGGGCGAGCGAAGGAAACCGGGGAAAAATGTTTGCGAGGCGTAAAAGGGAAAAGGTCGACGGCCGATATCGCAGCGAAACGGGCGGCAAAGGCCGGGCCTGACTCCGTCGTTAACGGACTTAACGACCAGCGTCGATGTCCTTCTCGCGGCGGGGCCGAGCGAACGAGACGGTGGCGTTGCATCGACCGACGCGGATGGGCCAGTAATGAGGCGAGCAACGACCCTCCGTTCGATACGTGCGCGATGGTGCTCGTCCTCGTGCCCCCTCGGGCATAAAAGACCGAGAATTAAAAGCGGGACCATGTCACGGTGGAATTGGGCCCGTCTCGGGTGACGAGAATCGAGGCGATTCGAGGTAAAGACGCTGGTGTTATAGATCGGGCAAATCGTATCCGTAAACAGTAGCGGTTCGTGCTAGGCTGAATCGATACGACGAAATTAAATTATGTAATAGTAATCACGGGTGAAGAAGCTTGACTATTCTTTGGAAAGTACTGTGTAAGTACTGGGTTTTAATAAATATTTCTTTCAAACGTGTCGCTTAAAACTTTATTTCCCACCACCTTCGCACTTCCTGGTATCAACCTGTATTATGCTTTATATAAATATTTTAGTACTCTAGAGTTAGATCTTGGTAATAGTATTCAACGTTAGGTATAAAACAAATTTCTCGCTGGGCCTTCTGCAGATAAGTATCATACTGTTTTAAGCTCGGTGCAATAAAGACGTTAATAATAATATTATGTATTCAATGGGGGGAGGATGAAAATAGTTCTTCTTTTTTACTTGCTTAAAATAGATTATTCAGGAGTCTGAAAAAATAAGTTACTTCTATATGTTAAAAGACTTTGAAGGATCTATTTTGCCAATACTTTTTGACCCACTGTAGTCATTAGTAATAGAAGTAACTTGGCGATGAGCAAGTTGTTTTAGAATTTCTGTGGAGTCCTTGTCGGAAAGATACCTAATGACTAATAAAATAGTAGCAGAAATCTGGTTATCCAGAGGGTATTAAATTATTTGTGTGAGACCAGAGATATATACGTAACTTCTGGAGAGGGGATTTTAGCCGTGAATATTTTATTAATGCAAGATTAACGGTCCATCGTAGCCGACAGCGAAACCGAAGAATGGCGATAAGAGCCACCAAGTAACTAAATCTGTGTGTCCTTCCAAGAACCATTTTCCCAGACTTAATCCCTACTAGAATCTATAAAAACCTTGAAATCTAACATGCATGAGACTGGCAGCCGCCCATACCCAGGAGTATGAAAGCGCCGAGTGTGCTGGTTCACGAATGTTCGATATGATATTCAGTGAAATCCGGTCACACGAATGCTCTCGGTACCAGATCTTGCTCAAAAACGAGTTCTACCCACACGAGAAACCGTGAACCGTGCCATACTCGGGGCTCGCCTCTTGTGTCGGCTTTGTGTAACGAAAATCCACATGGATTGTATCAACATTAGTATAATGAAACACCCATGGGCAGAAAAGCGAGGCAGAAATTCTCGATACTCAGGTCAACCCACACCCTTCGACGTTCCCCCTCCGCCCGGCGATAATCGTGACTCAACGATTATACGGCGATAAGAGAAATCCTGTAAATACGTTATCTTACGGATACATGAAACTTTACTCGGGGCCGAAAATTATTATCAATTGATACTCCCAGCGGTACCAACATTTATACGCATTATCGTGTTTTCTTTCTTATCAATGGGAGTGATTCACGTACTCACAGCTGTTTCAATACGAAGCCTCAACGTTTTGTATATTACGATACCCTTCTTTCGCGTTAACGACTTCGTTAAACATAGATGCATCTACGAAGGAAAGAAGCGTTCGACTTTCGAAGCGTGGAATTTGGAATTCCTGAGTCGAGGAGTAGCGTGACTCGGGATCGTAAACGAAAGAACGGAGGGAAGAAAAAAAAAAGAACGGAGGCTCTCGTCTGCGGCTCGGTAACTCGTTGCTCTCGTTACACTGGCATTAACCTTTGTACAGTTTCGTGGGCTGTCTGGAAACGGCGCGTCTACGTTCTTGTTCCTCGCGGACGTCGCCCGTCTCGCAGAAATAGAAACTGGACTTGAGGGCCCGGCCCCGAGCCTCGATTCCTGCTCGCCTTGAGCACAGTTGGGCATTATCCGAGTAAATTCGAGGGAATCCATCGGAATAAACATTTCAGCAAAGATCCCACACGGAGATAAAGATCCCGAAGGAGAAATTTAACTTCCAAGTTAAACAGTTTATTGGTAGACCGAGATGAATCGTTCTGACGAATAAATCAAGCTTCATTTATTTCCTATTCGTTATTCGAAACATATATATACACTTGACTTTGTCCTCGAGGCAGTTAATTCCTCACAATTAACATGAAAATTTGTCCCCATCGGAAAACCTCGTCTGCCATGTTCTCTCGTTACCGAGGCAACTTCCGTGTGAGTAATTCTCAACGGGCGACCAGCAGATTAAAATTCTCGCCAAATAAGGAAGCATCGCCGGCAAAACTTTCCGTATGACGAAACATGCGAAGTACGCGCAAAGTAATCTTTATCAAACTTTAATTGAAATACTAGGATTGTTATCAAGTCCCACTGATACGACAGCCACTTTGGAACAGACATTCCGTTTACTCCGAGGCTCCAAGAAGCGCATATTGAATTAAAACAGAGCACGCAGACAGCCCTCCCGTATTTACAAACAGAGACAGATGCAATTGTTTAGCGTACCCTTGTACCGCCGCTGCGATAAATCCATAAAAGAAATAAACCCCGAATTTCTAGAAGGAACTTGGTCGGCTTGGTCGGTAAAATAGGGTGCGAATGTGGAGGGGGAGCAACAGGCGTGGGACTGGGACGTGCAATGCGCCAGGCATTGAATTGCACACACACGCACACACATCAATCCGCGATTGGAACAACGTCTAACGACTTTATCACGGTTGCGGAACTGCAATTCTAATCTGTCGGTAGAGGACAGGTCGTCGAACTTGTCGCCCGATCTAACGGAGAAAGGCACGTCGAGGTTATAAACCGCCTGTCAAAACGACCGAGACAAGAAAAAAGGGGTGTGTTCGAGGGTGACGCGAGACCGAAGAGCACCGGCGATGGACGATGAATCGCGGACGTAAAATGCCCCGCAAGAGAAATGCCGATATAATCCACGAACCTGGTTTTGAATCGTTGCGTGTCGTCTTGCCCGGCCCACATTTTCCTTCGATTCGTTTACAAAGAAGAAGTCTTCCCTCCGGTCTTTCACGATCTCTGCGGAATGCACTGGCACGCGAGTTTCGATGTCACGACGCGACAATCCCGTGCCGGTTATATGCGCGTACAGAGCGGTCTAGACTTGGTTCAGCCGCGGCCTGTGTCACGCGCCGTTTTGCGTTCCTCTCTTCCGCCCCGCTCCTTGTCGCGCCCGTGCGCCGGCCGACGGCGATAGAAAGGGACGCAGGCAGAAAATGCGGAGGGAAACTGACGCACGCAACACGAGGAGGCGCCACCTCTAAAAACTCGAGAAACACGATAGGGAAGCGTGCGGCCGACTGTTCCGTGCAATCGCGAAATCCCACTGACGGCCGCGATCGAATGCGTCGCGCCGTTGCAAACCTGCGTAGGGGAGAAGACCGACCGGCCTACGTGCACGTGTGCACGGGGCCTTAAGCAGCCGGTTTTGCGCAGAATGCGCGCGCTGCACGGCAGACAGGTCTCGAGGGGCATGTGTCCTTAAAGCACCAGTCATGGGCAGGGAGACGACTCCCTTTTGGGCTGCTCCTTCAGCCTGGCCGACGACAGTGGGTTATATTTATCCTTCGGTATCGCGCTGCTCGCTTTGCGGATTTTACCCGTAGGAATACCTCGGCGCCACTTCACCGTAACGAACAAGGTGCTCGGCAAAATCCGAAACGGAAGTAGCCCGATATACTACGCTAAATAACCATGCCTCGAAGCGAGCGTACAGAAGCTAATCTTATTTTAGGAATTCCATGTGGATAATTACGTTGCGAATAAAATGGCCAGCTATTGCTATTACGTTATAAATGGGCTCATATAATTGGAGAGTTTAAATATTTATGGCTTGTTGTTGGGGAGTTTCAAAGTCTGTTTTGACTAGCTCTGTAGCTTAGATATAACCACAGCGCGGGTTACCACGCGGAAGTAAAAGATTCTAATCCCGCAGTTAGGTTCCTTTAACATTTTCCTGTAGATCGAAAAAGGGAGACGGGCTTTTCGTGGGATTTCAGTGTTGGATTTTCGGAGGTAATTCAGAACGATTATACCTGAGATGTAATGAGTCTTTATTAATGACACTTGAATTCCTAGTGGCTTTGAGGAAGAATTAACAGCCACGCCATTTTTTATTAACATTTTCACGAACAGTAACACTCACAGACCACCTGTCCCCGATCACATTCTCCCCCTGCATGTCTGTAAACAACGGACGTGGAAAATTGAAGGCTCCTACGACCATGCGATTCTCAGAATTCCCTCTATTGTTATGCACCGCGGTGTCCAAACAACACAAAAAAAAGAAAAAGTAATAACGGCGAGGGGCACATGAAAATGGGCGAAGTAAAGAGACACAAGAGCGTCAGAGGAACGGAAAGAGGGAGAACAAAGGGTGGGCAGTACACAGATCGCAACCTATGCAATTACGAAGGTTCGAGCTTAAACGTACACGCCTCTATGCAGCACGCTAGGAACTACACGTCGGATGAGTCAGCCTGAAACGGCCGTGACTCGCGTGGATCCCACAGAACTGTGCTTATTATTCGCACTGGCGTTTCGCGAGGATATTTATGCCGCGTGGAATACACCATTAACGACCATTGTCCATGCGACTGTATTAAAATAAAAACGATTATATTCGGCAAACAGCGAAGCTTGTCCAGCCACTAGTTATTTTCAGTTCATCTGATAACTCTTGACTTATCGTGGAAGTTAAGTCAAGCTTGCTTATATAAAACACAAGTACCTCGATAAAAATGTACGATTTAACTTCTTTTGTTTTGCGTCGATAAATTTTTCCACATTTTTTTGTTTTTTTTTTGTCGCAATTATACAGGGAAGTCTGGCGCCCCGTTTATGAGAAACATGGCGTTGCAATGTTGCAGCCGTCACGCGGTAAACCACGAACTTTTTCGCGAAAACGACGGTCTTGTAACGTGACACTTGCGAACGTGAACTCGCTCACCAAGACCTTAGAAAGCAGAGAAAGATTACGCAAACGATGCTGCTGTCGTAATTACGGCATTTCCATTTCGCGTGTATCGAATAGAGATAAAGCTTTATGTAGTTTCCTAAACTATGGAGTGCAGAACGATTCTGCAGAATTTCGTATTGCACAGTGTCAGTTGCATTTGTATTAATTCGACAATTTCTACTTAATCTGCTAATCACCATGGGCGACAGTATATTTAAAAAATCTCCGTAAAGAAGGAAAATGAGTTCGATTCAAGCTAAAAATTATATCTTTAAAACACTGACCGCGAAAACAGCGTAGCTAACGCAATCTATTGTCAAACTTTCGAACTTACAATTTCAGCGCACTTTAGACGTTACCGACTCGACAATTACGAGGTGCAACAGTTCAATTATTTACCACTGCACTTACGAGTACAAGAGCAGATTGCATAAAATAGATTTGGTGTGCCAAAAGTTTCCGAAAAGATGACATATTTAAATGACAAAACTCTGTTAGATATTATGTTACCACAAAGGAAACACGAGACAATACACAAATTGCAAGATCACTATCACGCTAATAATAATATTTTAAGCAAGAAAATCCACAGTGTATTGAAGTTAGTACAACACTGAACCCAACAAACGCGATAAACATCGAGCAATCTGCATTTAACCTACAATTCCATTCCATTTATCACGGACAACGTAAATAATGCACTATTCTTTTAATCTACCCATATTTTCGAGGATCCAAAGTGTCTAACGCAACCCGCGTTGCAAAAAACAATTCAAATCATTCTAACATTAATAATTCACCAAAACAGTCACAGCAAAAAAGGCCTATGGATTGTCCGGTTATGACCGGTTCAAACTGACGCACGGTGCATAACAAAAAAGCCAGCAACCAACAAGACGCCATTCGTTTATTTCCGTTACTATTTGCACAAATGTACACCCTTCGCCCTTATTCCCCGTAAAAACATTATCCGAAAATATTCAGACAATAAAAAGCATAAAAGTACATAGAATAATAACATCTTTTTACTAAATGACCGAGCCCCTTTTCAATGTGCTCGATAATAATCATTAGAAGCATAAGCATCTCTCGCTTACAATAAACAATTTTCGCTGGTTCGTCGTTCGATAGGTTAAAATAAATACAGGATCCCGTCTGGGTGAAAAAGACAGAAGAATCTCGTACGATATCCGTGCGAATAGTAAATCTGTTACTACAAAGCATGCTACTTACTTGCTAGACTTCTTGGCGTCGCTGAATCCTTGGAAGGTTCCCGTGGAGGTCATCTTCTCTTTGTGTTCAGTAGCGATTTTGAAAGCAAGGGAGCGAACTTTTCCTGCGGCAACAGTCACACGGATTTTGCGGCACACGAGAACCCAAACACGACTCTCCTACCGAATGAAATCAAATAGGGTTGTGAGACGGGATTGGTAGCCCGTGCCTCGAGCTCTGACGTCACAGCAGCTAGTCAAATCAGCGTTTAAATCGCACGATTCTTTGTTACGCCGAGCTGAATTTCTCGGCTCAATTACGCTCGTTGTATGCCAGACAATTTTGAAACTCGAGGAATTATTTATCGACGTACAAATAAACGAATTTTAATAACGTCGTATAAAATTTCTACAGCAGGCGGGCATTAAGCTCGTTTCATTGCTGAACATTCGTATACATCCGCGTTCAAGAATAATACGCGAATAGACAATTATGAATGTCGTTTACGATCGTGAGCGTAAAATCTTGAGGCTTTTGTTGTCAAACACTGGTCGAAATATCATCTTGCTGCTTTGAATTTTTATTGTTGTGAATGAATTTTTATCATATGTTGCGGGCGAATTTTATAGGATCTCATTGAGACGCACTTGTACGAATTTCTGGCAACGAGGCGATTTGGGATTGCGGCGGGCTCGCGTCTTTTTTAGGGAGAGAGATTTGCGGAACTCACTCATGGGACGGCAGCCATGTTTGACTCTCATGACAAATACAGATGGAGTATCTGAGAAAAAGTCTCACAACAGTTTACGTCCGCTTGCGATTCGATCGATCCAGATTTCGGTGTAGTTGTAAAACAATTGATAACACGCATCTGTATAAATGGTGCGAAACATCGAGGAGCTTAACGCACCGGCACTGAGGATTTCACTGGCGGACGAGCTGTTCTTACAATTCTTAACCGTCGAGGGAGATTCGTAAGCAGCTGAACATGTTAAACCAAGCTGTAGTCGAGGCTTTATATTCCGCGACATACATCGAGAACTATTTGGACTGCGTGGAGAATCTGCCGAACGACTTGCAGAGGCACGTTTCCCGGCTCCGCGAGCTGGACGCCACTTGTCAAAGTAATTAAGATCAACAAATCTTCAAACATCCCTGGCCCGCACGAACTCGCTGATCTCAATCAGAAATATTCGATTTTCGTGACTTGGAAATTCGTAAATATCCAGGCGATATGCGACGTAAATATTCGCACAGAACTATGCATTGTTAAAATGAGAAAGAAGCAGAGTAACATTCGAAGATTTCGCGTATATCTACGAAATAAACAACGTTGCTTCACCGAGAACTTACCCTGCATTTTAACGCGCCGAATTGTTATTAAATAATTTAAATTTCACATATTTCGCTTGTAGTACTTTGTTCCACCGAAATATTACAAGTTGCTTCCTTTATTCTTCTTTAATATAGCTTACTTACGCGAGGTGGACCAACAGCAGGAAGCACTGAGAAACGATACAGACTTGGCTGTCAGGAGGAGAGCGCTTTTAAGAGTTCAGCAGGCATTGATTGCTGCGCAGGAAATTGGAGACGAGAAGCTGCAGATCGTTCAACAAGTGCAGGATCTTATAGAGAACAAATCCCGGCAATTGGATTTGGATTATCGTAATCTAGGCATGCATCTCTCCTCCAACGACTGTCGTATATTATCGTCGTACTATATTTTCAATCTAGTATCATATTTTTTATTCTGAATTTTCTGCAGACTTCGGAAAGGAACAAGAGAGCAGCGAGTCGACGCGCGAGACGAACGCGAACGTGAACTCGAACTCTTCCGGCACTGCAAATAACACGGAGAGGCAGACGAAGAGAGCTAGGAGGACGAGAACGGAGACATTGGTCGAATCCTCTAACGCGATGGACATGATCGTGATGACGGAGACGCGTTCCAACTCGTTGTCGAATACGAGCAACGGCAATCAGAAGAAAACGGCTACTGCTAATACCGGCAAAAGGAAGAAGAGGAAGTCCAAGCAAGGCAATCAGCAGAATCAGCATCGAGAGGATACTCCACCGCCGCCAGAAGACGATCTCGCGATAGACCCGGACGAACCGACCTATTGCCTCTGCGATCAAATATCGTACGGAGAGATGATACTGTGCGACAACGACCTGTGCCCTATAGAGTGGTTCCATTTCTCTTGCGTCTCGTTGAGCACCAAACCGAAAGGCAAATGGTTCTGCCCGAAATGCAGAGGGGACAGGCCGAACGTCATGAAGCCCAAAGCACAGTTTCTGAAAGAGTTAGAGAGGTACAACAAAGAGAAAGAAGAGAAGTCATAGCAGGAGAAAAGCGGCGAGCGATTCAAGCACTTTGGAAGACTTAATTGAAACTGAAGAACTCTTGAAATATACTTTGTAATTTTAAACGCAACTTTCGACCGGTGAAAAAGTATCTCGGTAGCTTCGCGAGAAACTGGACCAAGCTGTTTGGTCGTCGACGCGCTGTTATGTAAATACGAGTCTGAATTCTCGTATAATTGGCTGCTGCGGTAGCGGATAAATTATATTTGTACGACGCGCGCTATGTAAATAATTGTGACATGGAAATATTAAATAACGAGAGTGAAACAGGTATCTCCGTAATGGCTGTATTGATTTGTACGTATTTTGAGATTTGAAATTAGACATCGGCACATTTCGAGCGGTAGCGTGTCAAAAGCGTAGACCTTTGGCGGCGAACCAAAATATACATTTCACGTTTCAAACACAATAGCAGTATTAAAAGATCGAACTAACTTTTTTGTAATATAAATTGTGTCATAAATAAAATAGTTTAATGTTAATATCTTTTTTTTTTTAATTGATACACATTGCGATGCACGTGACTTTATTGCGGACTTATCATTGTATTACTATGTGTTAAGTGGCGGTAAAATTCTGTTGTCTTATTTGTAAAATGTATAATTGTATAGAAAATATAGTTCAGATTCGCTATGAGCAATCGCTATGTATTTGATAGAAAATTGTATTTATCGAATTCTGTTTTCCGTACCTTCCACTTTACCAATGAGAATTTACTTCGTACAAAAAGAAACGCTGCATTTTGGGATAAAAAAAATTATCGTTTCGCAAGCTATCATTTTTCATAGCCGAATATGAACTTAATTGGCGAGACAAATCGTTTCGCACAAGCGATTTGCGTGCTTTGCATACTTATAAACATTTTTCCTTTTATAAAACATGTATAAAACACAAGCTGTACGTTTCCATTAAACGTATTAATTGTTATCACGACCGTTCCACCGTTTCCTTCGTAATTAATCGACAAATTGCTGCGAAAGGATACTAATTCAGCATGCACTGTTACTAATATCGTTTAAACTTTATTAGGAAATTACAAATATTCAATAGTTATCCTTCCACAAAGATCGCGCGCCTTTTAACTGCACGGAACTATATTTATACACTGACATAATTACATTCGGCGTTCGAAAAGGAACGAGCTACGTATCCATTCCGCTTCCTTAGAACATATGATCAAGCGCTCCATTAACATTCCTGCTCCTTTGTCGGCTTGAAAATGATTCACGAAGCCGTTCGCACATACATCTAAATATAGCTGTTAGTTATAATGTGAATCAACTGTTGCAAAGCGGTGTTTATATAATTTTTTTTTTTATTTTTTTTTCGATACTTTTATTTGTATACGGGCGTCTAAAGTCTAATTATAATGAGCAAAATCATACACATTTTATGTATACTTATAGGTAAAGATCACATAAGTTCACAGTGCGATTCCATCACTCCAGTGCTCTACATTTCTATGTATCTGAAACACATTCAAAGTCAAATAAATGCCTTCGCCTTCGAAGCGGCAGGGCCGTGCGGTAATTATTAGCTCGGGATTAGTAGATAGAAAAGTTCTCTGTAGAACAATGGAGGATTCAATGTACAGTTTTGGCAGCACGGGGGAACATACTTCGGGCCTTAAATCCATAAAAACAATATAGAAAACAGCGTCGGGGCGAGGGTCGCGAAATTATTGAATAAAGCATACTTAATGTCAGCGGGGATCTTCCGTGTGACTTTCTTGGAAGTTCAACCAAGACTGTTCAACAACGGTAGCTACTCTCTTCTCATACTCCCGTTTATTCTCTTGATACAATTGCGCCGCTAAGGAATTGGCTGGAGAATTTGGATTCGGTTCATCCAAAAGGGACTGTAACAAATATTTCATAGACTTTCAATAATCACAACGTACAAGATAATGCGGCAGCGTAACACAGATTTATTTTAAATGTAAATAGCGCAAGGTTAAAGAAAACCATGAGATTATAAAGTGAAATTATGCATTTATTATGTGTAATGTGTTTATGTATATGTATATATATATATATATATACATGTTGTGTATTTATATATGTATATATATAATATGTATAAGTGAATTTACGTACTATATGAAGTACTAAAATTTAATTGAAACACAGTTCTGTGCTCGGTGAAAGACAATGCTTCGTAGCACAGGAACAAAAGCGCCAAGTATTAGTTATCCCCTAATGTTTAATATTACTAATTTCCGTGTTATCAAATATCGAAATAAATAAATACACAATTTTATAATAATTTATTATTCAACATTGTAAAAATTCGGTCTAATGTTGCACATCGTGATAGTTCAATAGAGCTTTTAGGAAGAAACATGCTAATGTTTTAGCGTTAGCTCCTTGGTAAGGCTGCACGTTCTCCACTGTATTTGATGGCTGTAGGTGGCTGACTGACGCTGCAACAGCATCGTGAAAACGCCTGCGACTAATCCACAAAACTCTGCTCCACGCAAGCCTTCACTCGCTTCTCGTACTCGCGTCGGTTCTCTTTGTACAGTTGCGCTGCCATAGAGTTGGCAGGTGAATTCGGGTTCGGGTCACTTAACAGCGACTGCAACCACACAAGTCGTATTCGTTACACAATATTCCAGATACTTCTTCCCATCGTTCCTTTCCGTCAACGATGCTGCGGCCGTGAATCGCGAGCCGGGTGACACGTTTCTACTCGGTGTAGGCGATTAGAAGTACACTTGTGCTCGGTTAAATGAATCACAAGCGCGACGTGACGCTGGTATTATGCGCAGACAATTTCGAATTTCGCTGAACTAGACTTTGCTGAATTGCAACCGCTGTTAAGGCAAAAACTTATGTGAATCTCTCTGGCTTTTATCGGAAAATTTACGGAAAAGCTCAAGTGCACGCGAGAAGTATTCATATTTCTCGCAAACCAAAAACAGAAATCGAGCTCTCTCTCTTTCTATCTCTCTCTCTCTCTTTCTCTCTCTGTCTTAATGTGTTTAATATAAATAATTCTAGTTATCTTTAATATTAACTGCCATGCGAAACATATTTAGACCCTTTGCAGAGAAACCTAATATTCCATTGCAGAATTAAGAATACAAGAGTGTGTGTAAAAGAAACGGGAATGTTTATTGTTCGTTATCATTTACAATAAATATTCGTTTTAGTTTTTGCCTCGTCTTACTCTTACAGAACTCGACGTACAATGGTTATTTGTCACGAGGAAATGAAATTATGATTATGATTCGACGTGAGAGAAGTAGGAACATTAAATGTACAAAATGCTTCGTATTAGAGTACTCTTGATACTGCAAATCGTGAGGTAACATAGATCGTTTCGCATTTACGATACCTGTATAGATGTTAGAATAGCGGAGACATCGTAAGTAGGGCTCCAGCGATTCTGCAATATGTCAAGGCAAATGCCTCCATCGGCGTACACATTAGGGTGGAACATCTTACTAACGAATCTCACTGTAGGTGGTTTATTTGGGTATTCTTCTGTAAATTCTATTGTGAGTTTGAAGGTGCCATCTTCGAACGGGGTATCGTGTGGTCTGTAAAGGTAATGCAATTGCCAAATCACGTATCTAACGGTTAAAAAAGAATCGATCGTTTCAACTTCTCGCATAAAATAAGGCTCGCCAACGTTTCCAACATATTTCTAGTTAATCAACACGCTAACATTTATCGTACACACTGAGTTCCTCTTACCCGAATATAACTGCATTCCATATCATAATATTATTGTCTGTCGGTGCGCCGGATACTCCAGTGGGTGGGTCTTCTTGTAATCTACCCACACAAACATTTTGTTAAAAACGCTTCGTCCATGTAAACGTGTTTAAAAAGTATTTATGCTCAAAAAACTACCGCCGTAAATATCCATTAAGAAGTATTCCCCTGGCAAAGCTTTATTTCGTCCCTATAATTCTCAAGCGAGTCCGCTGCGAAGTACAAATTTAGATTGCGTACAAATCTCAATGTCACGTCAATGCCTTTTCGTATAAAGCATTTTCCAACAACATCCTACGCGTATACCCGAATAAATTTCGAGCATACGCATCTGCTTATCATTCATTACACGGGTCGGCCAATAAAAATCGTTGACAAGAAAAAAAACAACGGTGTCCTACATACAGAGCGTATAATTAGTTCGTCCTTCGCAACGATCCTTACTCGCAAAGGACTCGCGGTGAGAAACCCGGTAATAAATATTGCTGTGTCGCTGGAGCGTGTTATTTATTGTTCGCAAAAAGGGTCACCACAGGTGAAGAAACTATTTGTGGTAGCGAAGAATGGGAAGTGACAAGGCAAACAGGAGCGCGATTATTCGCGTATCGTCGACGATTCCCCGTAAACGTTTCCGAATTCGCGGTGGAAGAAAGGAGACGAAAGGGAGGTAATTTTCCAATTGAGACGATGAATCGTCGGAAAGGTTCGGTAATGGGACGCAAATGAGACGCAGTAAACGATCAGAAGCTCCTAATAATAACTCGCGCAGGACGGGCCCACAATGACGTTCGAACGTCGTTTGTAACCCTCCTGCATCCCGTTTCCCTTGCCCGCGAGAGGAGGATCCTGGCCGCGCGGAAAGGTTACGAGTGATCGGGACAGGGACGTGGAGAAAATGATTTACAATGGCGGTGGTGTGACACGGATAGTCGGCCGTGACATAAGAACGTTAAGGTGTACCTCTTGAAATCTCTCATTAGTCTCCTTCTTGCGGGGGTAGACATCCCTCACGAATGGGCTCGTCGCTCCCGTATCGCCGATGCCAGTGAATTCCAGAACGTTTTTCCGCGGTCCCGTGTGCACACCCCGCGCTGATGCCGTGGGCCCCCGGGCGAGAGCGGATTCGTGATCACAATGCTCCGCGCGACGGCTACCTCCGACGACCTCGTCGCATGCACGCGTGAAACGCCAGTTGTTTCTGCTGCGTACGTCTTTGCCTTTTGTCAGTCCGAAGGCCAACCCTATCCGTGCAATACCGTTATAGGTTGTTCAAAATTAGTTCTACCTAAGCCGGGACCCGCGACCGCCGCACGATTCGTTCCCGTCGATATTTTGACACCTCGGGCTCTCGGTTGTCGCTCGTGGAGAAGGGCCACCAGCATGAAGCCCCACGTAACGATCACCCTGAGAAAATTCGCTCACCGGACTGCCAAACCACGGACAGCTGGACAGACACACGGAGGGGATAAGGAATGAACTGTTTTGCGCATGACGTCACAAACTAAAAGCGGACTTAACGCGACCAATAGTCATATACCTCGCCGAACGTTATTCCCTGGTCTCGAGAAGTCCAGACGCTTTAACAATAAAAGATGGCACGTTTGATCGTGGGGAGAGTGCGGAGGAACAATGCGCGCCGCGTCTGCTAACGTGTGTCGAAAGTTATTGTTAACGGCATGTAGACGAAAAGGCGCTTCTTGTGATACCGCGACCAATCGCAAAATCTCGATGCTCTAAGCGCGCACGGTTCTCATAGAACTTACTGCGTCGGTGAGTCGATTAAAGGGCAGTTAAATCCTACAGTTTAAACGCGATTTCGTGCGGCAGAATTTCTTTGATTGTCACACTTAAGATATACTTTCTGCTCCCTCGGACGCGTCTATCGTTAACGAAAGTTCTAATGCGCGCAGGCCTTTACGTTCGGACTATACTTCTAGGGATTCCGGCAGTTCAGGAAACACGGATATTTAAATTACGAATTAGAAACACCTACTCGTATGATAAGTGGATCCCGATGCGATTATAAAAACAAATAATTCAAACGTTTCGTGTTTAATACAGGATCTTCCTAATTCGCTTCGAACCGTGCACGTTTGAAGGTAGATTACACATGTGAAATATGATTTTTTACGTAATATTCGCTTATACATAAAGCGTTTAAAAATCGATAATGGAGCAGGATACTGTTAGGAGCGCACGCGTAAACCGACACTGATGCATGTCAGCTGTGCACGGCTGGACGGTGTATCGGAGATTTAAGTATTCCTTATCCTACTACGAAGTCTTCCAATGAAGAAATATAATTTTAATCAGATTTAATGGCTTGTGATAATCGGACGAAGGTGTACCTGGGTTACGAAGATGAATACGTCGCTGACAAGCACCGGCCGAGTATTAATTTTATGACAAATAAGATCGGCGGATTCCCAGTGAGTTGTTCTGCATGTAAAATGATTCACACTCGAGTGGCAAATTTGAAATTATAACCAGAATCCTCCGAGTTCTTCGATCTAATTAACACAGCTGTATGTTGGTTATAGAACTGCTATGAGAAGACTACATTGTCGCTGCCGCAGTGCCGACTTTGCGGATTATACCAACTCCTGGCGCTTCAATTATACGTTCCGCTAGAAAGCTCCAAGTACCATAGAACGCTTTATATTTTTGCCTGTATAAATCCAAACTGTTGGAACCAGAATGAAAGTTGGACGTGCCTGAGGGTTCAGGTTTTAGAGGACGAATGCAAAGCTCTAGAGACTAGCAGCATAAATGTGCCGTCTACGACATCTTGGTTGTCGGACGCCAACGACTGGGGCGATAACTTTAACGACAATTCGTCGGAGCAGAACGGAAACAACGTGTTGCCAAATAACGCGACGCAGTTTAATTTCTCCTTGCGAAGGGAAGTAGACGAGAATATAAGAGAAGAGTTCTCTGTGCTGCACGTCGATGATCCTAACGCGAACAGGTAGTTTCTTGATTCAGCTACAGGACTTCTATTTTAATTAATTACGTTGAAGTTTCTAGTTGGAGGAGCATAATTTTCCGTTAATTTTGTTGGAGTTAAATTCTATTTTAATTCATTCAGTTAAAATTTCTAGATGGAGGACCTAAATTTTTCGGATATTTTGCCGAAATTAAATTCTACTTCAATCCATCGCGTTAAAATTTCTAGTTGGAGGAGCTAAATTTTTTTACAAATTTTGTTGAAATTAGCTTCTATTTTAATTGATTACGTTAAAAATTCTAGTTGGAGGAGCTAAATTTTTTTACAAATTTTGTTGAAATTAGCTTCTATTTTAATTGATTACGTTAAAAATTCTAGTTGGAGGAGTTACTGTTTTTCGAAAATTTTGACGAGATTAACTTCAATTTTAGTTGATCACGTTAAAAATTCTAGTTGGAGAAGCTAAATTTTTCGTAAATATAGTTGAATAAAATTTCTAGATGGAGGACCTAAATTTTTCGGATATTTTGTCGAAATTAAATTCTACTTCAATCCATCGCGTTAAAATTTCTAGTTGGAGGAGCTAAATTTTTTTACAAATTTTGTTGAAATTAACTTCTATTTTAATTGATTACGTTAAAAATTCTAGTTAGAGGAGTTATTTTTTTCGAAAATTTTGACGAGATTAACTTCAATTTTAGTTGATTACGTTAAAAATTCTAGTTGGAGGAGCTAAATTTTTCGTAAATATAGTTGAATAAAATTTCTAGATGGAGGACCTAAATTTTTCGGATATTTTGTTGAAATTAAATTCTACTTCAATCCATCGCGTTAAAATTTCTAGTTGGAGGAGCTAAATTTTTTTACAAATTTTGTTGAAAGTAGCTTCTATTTTAATTGATTACGTTAAAAATTCTAGTTGAAGGAGTTACTTTTTTCGAAAATTTTGACGAGATTAACTTCAATTTTAGTTGATTACGTTAAAAATTCTAGTTGGAGGAGTTAAATTTTTCGTAAATATAGTTGAATAAAATTTCTAGATGGAGGACCTAAATTTTTCAGATATTTTGTCGAAATTAAATTCTACTTCAATCCATCGTGTTAAAATTTCTAGTTGGAGGAGCTAAATTTTTTTATAAATTTTGTTGAAATTAACTTCTATTTTAATTGAAGCTGTATTATAAATGAAATTCTAATCTTTCTGGATGTGTATCCATTAATCGTTTTAACGCTATTGGTTTTAGTCCAGCGAGTATAGAATCTCCGGTTGGGATAGGCGCAGTAGGTAGATTAGACTTGCCTCAAGCATCCGCTGAAATTGACGGAGAGGAGAGCGAAGTCGTCTGCATCGATACTCCGATCCAGCCTCAGTGCGATTTAGTCACTTTGCTACACGAAGTAACTCCATTTCCTATTCAGATAGAATCAAATAAAGAAACAAACTTCTCGTTCGTCGAAACATTCCTCTCCGTCGAAGAAGAAGACTTCAATGGGGACGTATCGCCGCATGTTCGCGACTTGCTTGTCGAATACCAGTACAAGAATCCAGATCTGACGACAAAGTCTGCAGCAGATTCGGACGAAGCCAAGACTACGGAAATGGAGTCGGAGAAATATGAGAAAAGCATTCCTATGCATGGCGACGAGATGTTCCATAATTTTGTATCTCAAATACAGAAGAATCCTGGTCAGCTGCTACGGTAAACGAAACTATCTTGAAACAATATCTTATGATACTTTGTCCACTCTGCTTAGGGTTTGTCGGTTTTAAAAACCGGTTTTTATTTATAAATTTGTAAAATATGAAGAAATTATGTAATTATTTGATTAAAAACGTTAACATTTTGACTTGAAATCGCCTCAGACACAAACATATTGTTGTAGGTAACAGTTTACTGTAAAACTAATCTTCATGAGTTCATAATTTCAGAAAAAAAAATACGAAATGGAATAAAGATTTATAATTTGGTACTACCTTTTAAAAGATTTATATTTTGCACGGATTTGAGTTATTTTAGCTTCTTTTTATTTGGTTTTGTATGCAGTCTATTTTATTGTATTATAGTTTTGTAGATCCATAAATATTAAATGAACTCAAAAATTGTACATATTTGTACGGATTTTAGTTATTTTAATTTTGTTTTTACTTGCTTTTGTATAGATAGAGTATACTTTATTTTGTTATATTTTTATAATTCCGTAATATTAAGAAAGCTGAAAAATTTCAAAATAAATGCAAATATTTATTTATTATTTTAATTATATTTTTTTGTGAAAATTCGAAAACCGGTTTTTTAGGAATAGTGGAATTCGAAAACCGTTTTTTTTTTCAAAAGTCGGTTTTTGTATAAACCCTTCTATTGGGACGTTTAAATTTGTACTTAATAACTTAATTAATTGGAAAATTGTTTGAGCTTGTTGTTCTGCTTTATGCTGCAGGTATTCGCGAGACAATTCTGCGCCGTTATTACTCTATCCTATTAGTGGATGCGTCGGAAAATGTAGACATTGCAACGGCGAAATGACATTCGAAGTCCAAATTCTACCCACGTTAATCTCCAAATTAATACTTCAACCTCGGACCGAGAAGATCTTCCAGATTGAATTTGGAACCGTTTTAATATACACTTGCGTAAGAAGTTGCTGGTCTGCGGCGGACTCGTACAGGGAGGAGCACGTTATCGTTCAAGCAGAGAGACTATAGTGATATTACGATTAAAATGGACTCCACAGAACTTTAAACCTTCCGATTTTAGACAGATTATAATTGCGTTCTTTCGTAGGAAAATACCGTCCACCTTTTTGCGTATACATTCAAACTCCTGGTAAAGAATGGTGCATGAAAATAAAGCTCTAATTCCTGGTACAAAGTTCATTCCGACTACCTTTCTCAGAAATTGTAGGATAATTAATGAGAAGAATAATTGTTTTACTTCCGAGCTCGATGTAGTCCAAGGACAACTGTACATTGTTCTTCGTACATAAATACAGAAACATTAATGGCAATACGTTTGATTACTCCACAATTTATTCTGTTCTCCACAGTTTTGTATGTACACATTTATACAATCACATACGTGTATCTAAAGTATTGTTTACAAAGGCGAGCTTACAACTGATAATTCGAAA
The DNA here is from genome assembly GCA_944738655.2 of Andrena hattorfiana. NCBI lineage: Eukaryota > Metazoa > Arthropoda > Insecta > Hymenoptera > Andrenidae > Andrena > Andrena hattorfiana. The sequence continues at coordinate 4,430,779 of OX122894.2, forward strand.
TTGAAGCGCAATGGAATCGCAAGAATTAAGTATTTAGAAAGTCCGGCTTATAGGATGCTCCATAGGGTACTCGCGTTGTTCGTACGTTAACTTAATATTGTTTTTGTGAACATAGTCGCCGTTAGCTAGATCTCCCTCCCCGATATCTTCATTAATCATAGCTACTTTTCTCTTCGAGACATACGCCATGCACACCGCCATATCTTTCTCAGTGCTCGAGTTTCGCAGGCCGATGGAATAGGATCTCGACGCACGAGACAAATTAGCAATCATGGTGTATATTTCCGTCAACATTTCCGTCATTCTGGCAAGGTCTATCTGCTGCTTGATAATTTCATTTCCGTGCTGGTCGAGCAACTTGAAAACACTGTTCTGCAATTTCTGTGCGCATTCTTCGAGATAGTCGCCGCCGAACCGCAACGATGGATGAAGACTATTCGCGATATTCATCTCTTTCTGAAACCACCCACCGAGCCAATCTTCTTTTAGGTTGAAGATAGGGAATATAGCCGGATTCCTCTTTTTATACACACGCTCGTTTACAGCCCGTCCTGTATGCTTCAAGGCAACCGTCGCGACGTACACATTTGCGTCTATATTGTTCGTATCCATCGTCGTCAGCGCCAAGGCGTCGTGGAACGCTTGTATGTACGTAGTGTTGCTGAAGAAACCCTGCGCGCCCATTAGCTGTAATCCCGCTTGAATACAGTCCAAGCATTTATTCGCGCAATACTTCTCGGTAATAATCCTTTCCAGTTCAACGTCATGATTCTCGTACACATCAGCTAGCCCGCTCGTCAGATACGTCATACTTTCCATGGTGTACAGAGCGAATACCATCTCGCCCAAGGCTTTTTTCACGACGTGAAACTCGTGGAAATTCCTATCGAAATGCTTCATTTCTACGACGTCCGCTGCTAGCTGTTGTATGAAATTCCGTAGAATGCTGATAGCCTGCGCGGCTACGTGTTGCTTTCCAGGCTTCAGCAGATCCATCATAACGTCGAACGCACCGCCGACTTCGCCGATAACATTCGCCTTGGGTATCGTTACATCGTCGAACCTGACTGTACACACAGGTATCTCGTGACGACCGATCGTTTCGTAGGCATTGCTGAAAGTCACGCCTTCGCAATCTCGGTCGACGGCGACCAGAGAATACGCGGTGGAATTAAAAGCGTTTCCTATTAAATCTTTCGCGAAGACTAAGAAAAGGTTCGAGTCTGTGCCATTAATAACGAACGATTTTTCGCCGTTCAATAGATAAAAACCTTCTTCTGCGTGCTCCAGAAGTTGAGTTTGGATGTTTTTAATATTAGTCCCGTTGTCCCCTTCTTTTATGCATATTGTGGGAGTTACTTCGCCGCTCGCGATTCCAGGATAATATTTGAGCTTCTGACTCTCCGAGCCATACTGGGAAATCAATCGAACGGGCAGGATATGGTTCTTCACCATGTACGTGCCCAACCACGGCAATGCGCTCAGAGTCTCGATCAACTTCAACGATTCTGTCTCGGACAGATTCAAGCCATTATTCTCCTCGTCGAGGTGCGCTAGAAAGACATTAAGTTCTCTGAGGTTCGCCAGGACCTCGCTTTTGTCCAACTTCTTGCCTGACTTGGCGCAACTAGCGACATAATTCTCGACAGGCTTCAACCACTCGACGAAGTCGTTGTATCTGAAGGTGGTTTGTGTTACAGGGAAGTCGAGGACTTTTTTCTCAAATTTCCCTAACAACAGATTTTTTAAGACCGGCTCTATTTCCGGCTTCTTCTCTTTGTGGGATGCAAAGTAAATGTTTTGGTTATTTAGAATGTTCGATTGCGTCGCCTGCTGTGTATTCCTTTTCGGCATACAATTGGACCTTAAGTTTAGAAGCCTCTTCACTTGCAGTGATTGTCGCGCCAACATTGTTGATTGTTATCGAACAATGTTTAGAAAGGCTGAATGGAGTTGCTAAACACGAAGCATGCAAGAAGGAAGATATTAATGTTTCGAGATTTTTGACATGCGTTTATCTCACTGAAAGTATCAGGTTATCTTCCATTCTTTATAGTGCCCACAAATATTTGGCACACGGTGAAAACAGTTTCAGACACTGTGATTTATTATTGATACCGTTAGTAGTAATATTGTCTGCTTACTGCTGTTAAAAATGTATTAAAAAGTTAAAAGACGCCCACGCCAGGCTTGGCTGAATTCATAAATGTTATAGCGAATTCGGCAGGCACGCACTGGCACTGCACTGGTGCCAGAAAGTAACTGGAATTGGTTGTTTCTGATAGAAACGAAGAAGCTCTATAAGAATTATTCAACTTCAAGTTATTTCCTGGCATCAGTGCAGTGCCAGTGCGTGCCTACCGAATTAGGAATTAGTTATCGGGTCTTCTCTCGAGGGCGGTATTCATAAACGTGTCTTAAGCAAATGCTTAAGATCGTCTTCTAGAAGACTATCTTATTTCACTTAAGACATCAGGTATTCATAGGCGATGCTTAAGATGATTTTAAGCATCTGCTTAGGAAACTTTCGGCATACTTCTGTTAGAACAACCAATGATTGAAGGATATTCCGTTCGTTCCTCGGTGGGCGACAGAGTAGGATGTTCGACATGCGTGAGTAACGCGTGTCGTTATTTATTAATGATTTTCAGAAAAACTTTTTTCCACTGCCATCTAGTGTTTGCTCTTTGTTCATTCATTTTTATTACTTATTGACAAGGAATTTTCTTCTAATAATCATTTTTAATGAATATCTATCCGTCATCACTAAGCCCCACAACGGCGCATGCGCGAGAATGAGTAAAGAGGATATACCTCGTCTAGGGACTTTATATGCTATATGACAATAAATGTTTCGTCAAAGAGGAGATATAGGCCGGTATTCAGAGTCGCTACTTATTCTTAAGCAAATGTTTAAGCATTCGGCATCCTTTACTAGTTACTAGGTTAGTAAAGGATGCCACATGCTTAAGACGATCTTAAGAATAAGCAACGACTGAGAATACCGCCCACAATAAGAGGCGTCACTCCGGGCGGAACCTTTCAAGTCCTTACTTGACCTTGGCATTTAAATTGGTTGTCTATTCCAGCGGGATATTCAAATCGACTAAATGTACCTTACCGCAGTTGGGTGAATATTGCCGAAGTTTACCGATCATTGCCGAATGGGCATTTGAATTGGTTGTCTAGTGATTCCCTAGTTTATTTCTGTCCTTGTCGAATGACGCCTCTTATTATATCTCCTCTTTGGTTTCGTGGCTATTTCTTTTTTTTACGCTACATTTGTGAACTTTTTATAAATTTTTATAAACACGAAAATTCATGCTAAATCTAGCGATAACCTCATCAAGCACAGAAATCTGTGAACATGAAAATTGATACTAAAATCAATTAGAGTCTAATAAAACGCACGAATTTGGTAAACATAAACAAATTAATTTAAAAAATACTATTTCGATGAAATATATTCAGAATATGACGTTACGAATGGAAATTTTGATTTTCTAACCACGCATAATTACATTTCTCGTTTTCATAAAAATATCGTTGCGGCGTAACAATAATATTTTGGAAGGATTTGTTGAGAATTGTTGAGAATGTTGGGATGATCCCAGAGCGAGAGTTTTATTGTTTTGAAGTTTCTTTCTTGCAAGCATCAACTTTTTTTCAGAGTAATATTATTTGGGACATTAAAATTAGAATCTAAATTCTGGGCTAAGTCGGGTAATAAAGCTAGTTATATATGTATTTATTCATTATTTATTTTTATTTCTATTTTTACTTCTATATTCATAGATATTCTTTCTATTTTTATATACATATACATAAACAATGAATTTTTGAAACACGATTCTATTTTAATCACTTTGTTTTTAATAAAGTATGATTTTTTAAAATTAATAGTTTACTTTCTTCATAATTTGCAATTTTTGTTGCAATTATAAGATCCTTAAAAAAGTAAAAAGAATTTCTTATGATTCCAAATTCATTTTTTATTAAAATTAAAGAGTTCACGTCATAACACGTCACGTCATACAATTAGCATTTCCTCGAACTGTTCAGTTTCCCCATAGTCTCTCATAGATCCAATAGTCATCTCTTAAAGTTCCTGGCTTTTGAGAAAAATCGCTTATTATTCAAAACTGAACATTATTAAGTTCATACTAAAAAGGGGAATATTTTTAAATTTCAGTTTTAAAGTTTAAATAAAGAGGTACTATAAAATTGGATAAAAAAGGCAAGAGGGGTATATTTTTCTTTACCGTCATCCCAAAGTTGCCCCCCACCCTTCGAAAAAAGTCTTCGGACGCCCCTGTCTCAGCTCCCTAGAACTGAAGCTGCTATATCGTACATTTATAATTTACACTTACTAGGATTTAGAGGTGGACGAAATCCATACATGTGTGTAGGTATTCCTATTGATTGTGATGGAAATGTTCTTAAAGGTCTCATCATAGAAGGATGTATATTACCTCCAAAAGGTTCTCGAATTGGGCCCCACGGTTGAATCATTAATGATCTCGGTTGAAAATTCTGAGCAAAGAAATGAATAAGTTTTATATCATGGCTAAATTATCGCATTTTTATGTAAATAAAGTACCTACTCCATAATAATTAGGAATAGGAATTGGTTCGATAAAATGCTCTCGGAAAACCCTTTGTTCTCTTTCTCTGGATCTATCCGTTTGCCTCCTGTCTCGAGAATGATATCTGGGCCGCTCTTGATAAGATCTCTCACCATTTTCCCGCACTCTACTATGACCTTTCCCCCTACGTAAATAATGTAATAGTCTGGTGAAATACAATTGAAGGAAATGTAATGAACGCAGATGCATGAAAGTGTAATAATAGCTTTTACCTGTTACTTCTGTAACTTCCTTTATCTTAATGTTCAGAATCCTCAAACCTGAAAGAGGGTAAACAATTTAGCAAAAAATTTAATTTCCTAAACAATTTCAGATTATACATTAACACATTTAAAATAGTAACTTCTTTGTACATGATTTACACTTATGTTTAACTTATGTTTATATTGCAATAATCTGTGTAAAATCCAGGTACGAACCAAACGTGACGGAACCACGTGCGCCCAGGACTGTGATTTCGGGTTCTTGTAGGACTCAAGGACGCCGAATGCCTTTTCAACGATTTCAACTTGTTTTCTGAAAATTAAAGTGTCCATATTTTCGAAACAGAAGTTATAATATATCTTAGCAATTTGAAATAATAAACATACCCGAATTTTCCAAATTCACAGTTACGACAGTACGATATTCCGCAACTTCTTCTGTTTCACCTATTCCTCTCTTTATTTCTTCTCTATCAAATATCGGCTTGGATCCCTCTCCTGCAATTAAGTTTAGTAAATTTAATAATAGAAAAGTAATCGTATTTAAAAATCGGGAAAGCATGTAAGCAATACTAACAGCTATGGTACAACTTTCTTGATTGCCAGATATATTAAGAGAAATTTAGTTTTTATAATTTGAATTATTCTGATGACATTATTTTAATAAAACTCTAACTATAAATATTCTGTAGCAACTGAAAATTTTTTAATTTATAATGTAATATATTCTTTTCTTTTTCACAAAGTTCATACAAATCGCATTAAATAATTTTTCAAAAGAATGTAGCTAAATTCTTGGAATGTTACTCATTGTCAATTACGAATTGATTACAAAAATATAAACATATCGATACGCCTTTCAATATAATTCAAATAAAGAATTTTAATTTGTGTGTAGACGATTCAGGATTACACAATAAAATCTTCCGAGATGGCTTATATATTCCGAGATGGCTTATATCTTCCGAGATGGCTTATATCTTCCGAGATGACTCATATCTTCCAGGACGATCAAGCAATCTTCCACTTCGTTGAATCGCAATTTCAAGCTTCCACGAAATTCACTGTTGTATACAGATACAATGCTTTGAAACTCATATTTTTCAAACCAACTAAACTAAGTCTATGAGTATTCATACTTTAAAAAGAAAATACCTATTTACCAGTTGTAGTTATTTACATAATTCAATAAAATAAAAGATGAATAAGAATAAGAAATACCACCACACTATGCAACAATTTTGAAAAATTCTAAAATTTAATTTCTGATTTCGTATCTTCCAATGTTGGAGCATAATGTTTAATGTTTCACCATGCCTCTTCAGTTGTTGAATGTTAATATTTAAAACATCTTCCAAGCCGTGAAAATCTTCCAGTTGGTCTGCTCTCAGTATTCTGGGTGAATCAAAAACACGTTATCGATTTGATGAATAAAGTTGAGGAAATTCTTGAATATTACTGGGGAAGCTTTACCTTCCACGTTGAGCTCATTTTCCTTTCCTGGTACTCGTTCGCTGAATGGCTGAAAATTCTCAAGAAATTTTGATATAAAAACAACACATTACCCGCTCTTCTTTTCAGCACCACATCTTCCTTGTTGGGTATATCCCGCTTGAGTTGATTGGTAGCTACTCTTCCAGGAATGTTTCTACGAATATCTACCGTGATATTGCAAAGTTCTGTTCGATTAATTTTGGTGCCTTCGGATCCATTAAATAAGGGCGTTATATCACTTGTTGTTTCAAACCTAAAGTGCAGAATAATATTATTTGTATATATGATTTAAGATTTGTACTTAAAACTTACTGCAATTTAATATTTTGAATTATTGAATTTTCAGTATACTATGCCTGTCCATTTTTTCTTCTTCGATCATCCAGTCGCCTCTACGCCGTCGCCTTTCCTTTTCCGTTCTTGCGCGTAGAACCGCGTCACTATCTTCCTTACGCGAGGTCTTAGGTTTTTCATCATGACGCAAATTCCTCGACGTATGCCGTTTCATTCCAACAACGTAGCAGAGATAGATTATTATATTACGTATCAAAGAATTTCCTACTTGGTTAGCCAAACGCAAAATTTGAATAGGTTTGTACTTTATACCGAATTGATGTATTTAAAAGAAATTACTTCGTTATCACGCAGAAAAATGACGAGCAATGAACAGAATAACCAGTAAATAAAAAGCATAAGAATGAAACGTATGAGTATTATTTGTAAACTTTAAGAAGGAAACGCCTCACAGTCTCCAAGACGCGCTCACTTCCCCAACATGGAGTCACTGGATGCGACATCACCTCTTACAGCGTCTGAAGCCACAAAGCGGGCAGCCATTGTTGAGAATGAACTACTTGCGCCGCCTGAATAGCGTCTCAAGAACTTCGTAGCTTTTCGAAGACGTCCTTCTTGGCGTCCTTTGAAAGGATTCCTTTCCTCATTCTTGTTCGAGACGTTGTGCTTTACGACGTAGACTTTACATCTACGAAGTATATAAGAAAATAACATCCAATGAATTCCAGAAATGTAGTTCTTGAGACGCTATTCAGGCGGCGCAAGTAGTTCATTCTCAACAATGGCTGCCCGCTTTGTGGCTTCAGACGCTGTAAGAGGTGATGTCGCATCCAGTGGCTCCATGTTGGGGAAGTGAGCGCGTCTGGGAGAATGTGAGGCGTTTCCTTCTTAAAGTTTACAAATAATACTCATACGTTTCATTCTTATGCTTTTTATTTACTGGTTATTCTGTTCATTGCTCGTCATTTTTCTGCGTGATAACGAAGTAATTTCTTTTAAATACATCAATTCGGTATAAAGTACAAACCTATTCAAATTTTGCGTTTGGCTAACCAAGTAGGAAATTCTTTGATACGTAATATAATAATCTATCTCTGCTACGTTGTTGGAATGAAACGGCATACGTCGAGGAATTTGCGTCATGATGAAAAACCTAAGACCTCGCGTAAGGAAGATAGTGACGCGGTTCTACGCGCAAGAACGGAAAAGGAAAGACGACGGCGTAGAGGCGACTGGATGATCGAAGAAGAAAAAATGGACAGGCATAGTATACTGAAAAGACACAGAGTTATGGAGTGTGAGATACGACGCGCTCTTAACACGTGCTTAGCACTTATCGATGGAAGATGCAACAGACCTCATAAGAGTAGAAGCGAATCTCCACCTAGACAATGTAGAAGAACTTCTACGCATCATACACCCGAAGATACTGTACTTTCTAAAAAGTAAGTATAAAATGTCTTTAATTATTATTCGAAGTAGACGCAATTTCGAATTCTGGAGGATTTCATAGACAAAGGAGAATTTTCACATTTCATTGTCGGGTCGTGGAATTTTCTGTCTTATCTTTTGACGGATACATTTAAATTAAATATAGTTTTGGCTATATCCAGAAATTAAATTTAGTTGATATAATTTTTCAATACAGTTGTATATTATAGAAACAGTATCAAAATATTAAATTGCAGTAAGTTTTAAGTACAAATCTTAAATCATATATACAAATAATATTATTCTGCACTTTAGGTTTGAAACAACAAGTGGTATAACGCCTTTATTTAATGGATCCGAAGGCACCAAAATTAATCGAACAGAACTTTGCAATATCAAGGTAGATATTCGTAGAAACATTCCTGGAAGAGTAGCTACCAATCAACTCAAGCGGGATATACCCAACAAGGAAGATGTGGTGCTGAAAAGAAGAGCGGGTAATGTGTTGTTTTTATATCAAAATTTCTTGAGAATTTTCAGCCATTCAGCGAACGAGTACCAGGAAAGGAAAATGAGCTCAACGCGGAAGATGAAGCTTCCCCAGTAATATTCAAGAATTTCCTCAACTTTATTCATCAAATCGATAACGTGTTTTTGATTCACCCAGAGTACTAAGAGCAGACCAACTGGAAGATTTTCACGGCTTGGAAGATGTTTTAAATATTGACATTCAACAACTGAAGAGGCATGGTGAAACATTAAACATTATGCTCCAACATTGGAAGATACGAAATCAGAAATTAAATCCTAGAATTTTTCAAAATTGTTGCATAGTGTGGTGGTATTTCTTATTCTTATTCATCTTTTATTTTATTGCATTATGTTAATAACTACAATTGGTAAATAGGTACTTTCTTTTTAAAGTATGAATACTCATAGACTTAGTTTAGTTGGTTTGAAAAATATGAGTTTCAAAGCATTGTATCTGTATACAACAGTGAATTTCGTGGAAGCTTGAAATTGCGATTCAACGAAGTGGAAGATTGCTTGATCGTCCTGGAAGATATGAGTCATCTCGGAAGATATAAGCCATCTCGGAAGATATGAGCCATCTCGGAAGATTTTATTGTGTAATCCTGAATCCTCTACACACAAATTAAACTACTTTATTTGAATTATATTGAAAGGCGTATCGATATGTTTATATTTTTGTAATCAATTCGTAATAGACAATGAGTAACATTCCAAGAATTTAGCTACATTCTTTTGAAAAATTATTTAATGCGATTTGTATGAATTTTGTGAAAAAGAAACGAATATATTACATTATAAATTAAAAAATTTTCAGTTGCTACAGAATATTTATAGTTAGAGTTTTATTAAAATAATGTCATCAGAAGAATTCAAATTATAAAAACTAAATTTCTCTTAATATATCTGGCACTCAAGAAAGTTGTACCATAGCTGTTAGTATTGCTTACATGCTTTCCCGATTTTTAAATACGATTACTTTTCTATTATTAAATTTACTAAACTTAATTGCAGGAGAGGGATCCAAGCCGATATTTGATAGAGAAGAAATAAAGAGAGGAATAGGTGAAACAGAAGAAGTTGAGGAACATCGTACTGTCGTAACTGTGAATTTGGAAAATTCGGGTATGTTTATTATTTCAAATTGATAAGATATATTATAACTTCTGTTTCGAAAATATGGACACTTTAATTTTTAGAAAACAAGTTGAAATCGTTGAAAAGGCATTCGGCGTCCTTGAGTCCTACAAGAACCCGAAATCACAGTCCTGGGCGCACGTGGTTCCGTCACGTTTGGTTCGTGACTGGATTTTACACAGATTATTGCAATATAAACATAAATTAAACATAAGTGTAAATCATGTACAAAGAAGTTACTATTTTAAATGTGTTAATGTATAATCTGAAATTGTTTAGGAAATTAAATTTTTTGCTAAATTGTTTACCCTCTTTCAGGTTTGAGGATTCTGAGCATTAAGATAAAGGAAGTTACAGAAGTAATAGGTAAAAGCTATTATTACACTTTCATGTATCTGCGTTCATTACATTTCTTTCAATTGTATTTCACCAGACTATTACACTATTTACGTAGGGAGAAAGATCATAGTAGAGTACGGCAAAATGGCGAGAGATCTTACCGAGGCCATCGAAAGCGGCCCAAATATTCTCGAGACAGGAGGCAAACGGATCCAGAGAAAACAGATATATGGCTATTATTTTAATAAAATGATTTAAATAACGCATCAAATAAAAGAGATTATCTTCATTTGTCATCAAATAAAAATAACCCAGAGTTAGGAGATCCGGTGATTTCGGGAATCTCGCGATTTTCGACCTTATTCTGCGATCTTTAACCGGTTAACTGGAACGGCTTTTTTACTATTCGTGGCCAAACTGGCAACATCGAAAAATTAAGTGAATTACACAAAATTTGGTATACAGTAGTACGGGCGATTCCAAAAACCCCTATATACAATTTTTCTAAATCCTGATATTTTAATATTTGGCAGCCATTTTGGATCTGCCATATTGAATTTTACAATTCCAATGCCAAATTCTGATTCAGCGACCCCAAAAACCATTAAATACCAAGTTTCATTCAAATCGTTTGAAAATCAAAAAAGTTATTCCATTTGATGATATATGATACATTGCCAGTTAACCGGTTAAGCGTTTGTAGCTCAGAGCAACGTTAACCGATTTTAATGAAATTTTGGGCATATATATATCTTACTTCAATCTACAAACTGTTTTTTGCGACCTTTACTATATTTTTTTTGCTATTCCGACCAATTGCAATTTGTTTCGAAACGACGAAACACGTAAACTTTCTTTCGTCCGCCACTGTATATGAATATCGCAGAGGACATAAATGAAATTTATTAATGGCAGTACTTATATAGTATTTGAAAAGTTTTATAGGCGAATGTACACATACATGAAATATTAGCTCTTACATAAATTTGCATTCTTACATAAATTTCCGTTCGTGGATACGAACATACTTTGTAAAATTACTTGTAAGCATATAAAAAATGATTGTATGATCTTAGAACGCAAGAGGTGCAATATAGTTAGCTTATATTTAATCTTTGGCAGTGTTGGGTATATGTAAATGTCTTAAACTATGAGACGATTCCTTACAGGGTAGTAAGTAATAGTATTACTGCAGTACAGGCCGCTATAAGTAAGAATTTTGATTATGAGGATGTTACATAAAAAATATGATATGTTTAAACTAATAAGCAGTTGTGTGAAATATAATTTTTTAATAATCGGTTAAAAAAATAACCATTACCAACTTGATAAGAAGATATTTCTTATGTAACTTTCCAGTGCTAAACTACTTTTCAAGTATTTCTTGCTTACGCACGCATATGTACTGTGACATAAAATGTATAGTTCAACTTAGAAAGTATTGGAAGACATTCTTATCTCTATTAGGGTGTTCAATACTTATGACTTTGAATTACGCATTTGAATTACAATCTCCAGGTAGTATTAAAAATGGAAGAATATTTCAGCAACGTTCGATACCATAATTCATGGAATTCGACTTTGTTATTCGTAACAAGCAGCGCCGATTTCTACATAAAAACTTTGATCGGGCTTTCCAATATCTCGTAAAGCAACATCTATTATAGGCAATCTTACGGGTTTATCTGTGTCGTATGAGATTATGGTCTTGCCCCATTCTCCTTCGTGCGTCTGTAGAGAAAAGTAGCACATATTACAAGAATTCGGTTGAAAAAGTGCTATCGCTGTTAACATCATTATTTGAATAATTTGAAACTTACCCTACATTCGTCCATTATCATCTCGTATCTGAGACGTTGATTCCCACGTGGTGTTAGCTCGGCGTCGTTCCACGTTAACAGTTTCATACCTTTTCTATACGTCTTTCGTTCGGAATCGAAATACGCTACGCTGTTCTTACAGTGGTACGTTATATTCTGATAAGCGTACTTTGATAGCAGTTGTAGGAAACTGACTTGATTACTGTCTGCTTTGTATGTGATCTACGCGAGGCCAAACAGATTGTAATAAAAATTATCCCGTTGAATATACGTATCGTACGAAACGTTACCTTCAGTCCACCCTCTATTTCGCTCAACCACGTTTCTGGTTGATCGGTGATATGGGTAACTTCTGGAGAACGTACTGGATTTGGTAGCAAGCATGTCGCGCGTTTTGCAGCATCGCAGTGTACCAAAATCGCATCTCTTGTATCACCTTCGTTTGGATCCACCCAATATTCCCCTAAGTTTTTCAAGAATCAAGAAGCGTTATACTTTGGACTTCTTTATATGAACTGATAATTTAAAGTAAGATACTTAACTACATTCTAAACTTACCAGAAGGTTTATCAGGGTAAGCAACGTAAAGGTCCCTGCAGGTTTTAGCCGGCGAAGCCTTCTGACCATCTGGCTTCGCAAACTTTTGGAAAGACGATTTTAATTGCTTGTATGCTTTGAAAATGAGCTCCCTTCTTTCCTCCTCTGTCATGTCTTGACTAAACATTCTAGCTGGTTCATCGCCAATCAATGGATCTGGCCCTTTAGTTTGACCTTGTCCTAAACGCGTAACAATTATTACGTGTGTAATGGATGACAATGATCGTAAGTGCTATACGGAGATCCCGTTGCTTAACAATTACCTAAGAGGGCCGCTAAAGATGCAGCATCGTATCCTAATCCAAGTTCACCGGGCGGACCTGGAGGACCCGGAGGGCCGGGAGGGCCTGGCGATCCATGTCGACCTTCGTCGCCAGCAGGGCCTTTTAGTCCTGGATTGCCAGTTAATCCAATTGGCCCGGGACTGCCATCTCTTCCAGGATTACCTCTCGGACCAGATTCTCCGTCTTTACCAGGCGCTCCCGGAGGTCCAGTCATTCCTTTCTCTCCTGGTAGCCCACTGAGCCCGGGCAGACCTTGTAAACCAGTGAATCCTCTATGTCCTTTAGGACCTGTCTGACCTTCTTCTCCACGATCGCCTTTCGGACCTTCCAATCCTATAGGCCCTGGTTTCCCTCTGGGGCCCTAAAGCGAAAGCGAATTGTGGTATTCAATTAAGAATTGTTATCATTGATTGCACTGAGACTAACTTGTTGCCCGTCTACTCCTTGCGGTCCTGTCTCGCCTTTTGGGCCTCTTTCTCCAGCTGGCCCTAGAGGTCCTGTTTGGCCGGGTGGCCCCTGATTGGAAATAAGTTTATCCATTGAAAACAGCTGGTTCTTTACTTAAAACTGATCTGTACGTAGTCACGTCTTACCGGCAAACCTGGGGAACCAGGCAGCCCCGTTTGCCCAGATATTCCAGGCGGTCCCTTATCTCCAGGACGACCGGATATTCCATGAGGTCCTGGTTTACCAACGGGTCCTTCTGCTCCAACTTCCCCGGAAGGTCCAGCTGGTCCAATCGGCCCCACTAGCCCAGGAAGTCCTGCTGGACCTTCTGGTCCTGGCTTGCCAGGTACTCCAGATTCACCCTTTTATAATTATTTATAAATTATAACGTAATGGATAACTAGATATATGCGCATGCAAATTCTAATTAAACTCACGGGTGCTCCGCGTATTCCCCTGGCGCCTGTCGGCCCAGAAGGACCTGGCAAACCTGGTAAACCCCTTTCACCAGGTGAACCCTGAGGGCCTGGGGGTCCAAGGGGACCCGGCGGTCCTTGAAAGCCACTTTCCCCTTTGTTTCCATCCATACCAGGTGAACCTGGATTTCCAGCCGGTCCAGGACTTCCTGGCCGCCCAGTTTCTCCAGTACTACCTTTGATACCAGCAAATCCAGGTGGTCCTGTAAGCCCTGTTGCGCCTGGTGGGCCCTAAACGCATTTTAAACCGCAAAGATACATTTACGCCACATAAAATCCCGTTTTAGTATGGACACACTAGGGTGGCTACTATTTTCGACTTTTGAATTTTCTTCGCGGCACCCCACAGAATAGTTCTAAATAATAAAAAAAATCTGTGTAAAGTTTGCGCCCGATCGGATAACGGGAAAAGGTGCTCCTGCGCCCTTGAACATTTAAATAATTATTTAATAGCTCACAAAGTCGATTTTATAATTATCCAACAAGTTTTTGATTATATAAAAAAATATGTCAAACAAAAGTTGTAGATCCAGAGAAGGATCTAATGTCTATAAATTCGATATTTTTGCGAATTTCGGTCCCAAATTTTCAGGAAACATTCGTGACATATCAAACACTGAAAATATGGAAAAAATTCTTTTAATTTCTTCGAGATATCTCGGTATGTGTACCCCCTTAAATGTTTAAAAAGTAGTCCTCGATATTTAACCTTTCAAAATTGGAAAAAAAGTTTGTTTTCTAGTTTTTCGGACTTTTTTCGAAAACCGTTTGTCTCCTTGTTTGGATCTACAACTTTTGTTTGACATATTTTTTATGTAATCAATAACTTGGAGGATATTATATAAAATCGACTTTGTGAGCTGTTAAATAATTATTTAAATGTTCAAGGGCCCAGGGGTTCCTTCTCCCGTTATACGATGGGGCTCAAACTTTACACAGATTTTTTTTTATTATTAAAGATTTAAAGATTTTCTCGAAGAAAATCTTAAAAAAAATTTCACTCAGAGTAAATAAGAGCCACCCTAGGGCACAAGTATGCTGACAAAGAAGCAGAAACTTACTGCTGCTCCAACTATTCCTGGTATTCCAGGTGGTCCCATAATACCTGTCTCTCCTCTGGGACCAGGTTCCCCTCTTACTCCTTTGGCACCCGTCAGTCCCATCAACCCTTGTGGCCCAGTTTCCCCAGGACTGCCTATATTCATAAGATACCTCGTGCAATATTCCATTCGCCTTTTAAATCGTAGTACATACAGTAACGAAAATATTCGGACACTTTTTAAAATCGCATAACTTTTTTCAAATTAATCCAAACGACTTGAATTTTTTTTAGAAGCTAGAAGGATTAGTTTTCTAAGTGACGTGTTTGGTCGTTTTGAAAAAAATGCACTTGGTCGGAATAGCAAAAAAAAAAATAGTAAAGGTTGTTTTTAAACTTTTTTCGTGAGCCTGTAATGAAAATTAAAAAAACCCGTTTGTAGATTGAAGTAAGTTGTATACATGCCTAAAATTTCATCAAAATCGGTTAACGTTGCTCTGAGCTATAAACGCTTAAAGATCGCAGAATAAGATCGAAAATCGCGAAATTTCGAAATCAGCGATTTCCAAACTTATCCCTCTAGCTTCTCAAAAAACTCAAGTCGTTTGGATTAATTTTAAAAAAGTTACGCGATTTTAAAAGTGTTAAAATATTTTCGTTATTCACGTGTAGTTAGCGTACATACCTGGTGAACCAGTATTTCCTTGATCGCCTTTTAAGCCTGTGTAACCACGATCCCCCTTCAGTCCCGGTAATCCAATGAGTCCCTGAGGCCCTGGGAACCCTTGAGACCCTTGCAGTCCCTGGGGTCCTCTCTCTCCAGGGTTACCAGGTGCACCAACCTCTCCTGGAGGACCGGACAAGCCAGGGTCTCCCCGTTCGGCTGGTTCGCCTGGTGGGCCAGGCGCACCAACTTGGCCTTGTGGTCCACGTTCTCCAATTCTTCCTGCGAGAATGTGTGTCAATACTTAACTATTCCTCGAGAGTGTAGAGTCACTGTACTTAATATCGCCCATGTTCCTAATACCGTCACTCGCTATATCTCGCAAAGTAAGCTCTAAAATTTATCGATTATGCACTGAATTAGTACCTAAACATATGTAGGAAGACATACTGTAATCGCTTTTTTCAGGACCGGATTTTTGCATATCTTACGATTTTTAATTCCTAATTCAAAATTTGTGTGTTTCAACGATTCTAACTTATACTACATAAAGGGTGAATAATTTCTCTTTACTTTGAAAGAATTGCATGCAAAAATATCAATTCTTATTCAATTGACAGCGATTTAACTTTTGCCTGGCGGTATTAGGTACAGTCACCCTAATGTTATTTTTTACCTGGTGGTCCTTCAGGGCCAAATGGGCCAGCAGATCCCCTTTCTCCTTTTAAGCCTGGTTCCCCTGGCCCGCCTCGCAATCCTGGCAATCCTAGCAACCCAGATGGACCTGGGGTTCCTCTGTCTCCTTTCGGCCCTGGCAATCCCTAGAGAA
This sequence comes from Andrena hattorfiana, assembly GCA_944738655.2. Taxonomy (NCBI): domain Eukaryota; kingdom Metazoa; phylum Arthropoda; class Insecta; order Hymenoptera; family Andrenidae; genus Andrena; species Andrena hattorfiana. The sequence goes on from OX122894.2 coordinate 4,447,010, forward strand.
ATTATTTCATAAGACTTTGAGTTAACGAAGCTCTTTATGAAAAAGCTCCGAACTCACTGGTGGGCCATCTTGTCCTTGTGTTCCCGATTCTCCCCTGAGCCCCATTGATCCTGGTGCTCCTAGTGGTCCTCTTTCACCAGGAAATCCACGTTCACCCCTATTCCCTGGTGTGCCTGGAGGACCAGGTGGTCCCTGCACTCCTGCTTCTCCGTCTTTCCCGGATGTACCTGGGCTACCAATTGCGCCAGGGAAGCCCTGATTACATCAGATCATTTGGCTTGATTACGAGTACGTTGTTCACTAAATTCAAGAGACTGTGATTATTTTAATATGTATGCGCGAAGTATACCTGGAAACCTCTAGGGCCAGGGGATCCTGGAGGACCTCGTTCACCGTCTGCTCCTGATGGTCCAGGCGAGCCTTGTGGTCCTAGTGCCCCTTCCTTTCCTGTATCACCTCTAGGCCCAGGTGGTCCAGGATTTCCTGGTTCCCCGGCTTTTCCAGGCTCGCCCTGTTAATGAACATATTTTCAATAGAACCAGCGTTCTTTGAGGTCTCTTAAAGGGTTATACCTAATCAGGCGGCCGAAAAGAGGCGAATGTTTGTGAATTTTTTATGAAAAAGCGGAAGCATATATTTTTACAGAACTTGTGTCACTTAAAAGAGCAACATTTAAAGAACATTTGGCAACTTTTTCGTAGAAAAATATTTACGTTTATAATAAAGTAACAACCGACATCCAAGAAGCCTTTTTAAAAAATGTGGTTTTGCGATGAGCACTGCCATTCGGAACCAGATTATCTAAAATAAAAAAAGGAAAAAGATTTCATCATTATATTAATGTATCTTCTGATTAACGGATGGAATTTTCGAAATGTTAATTTAAAACAAAATGGCGGCTGTTTAAAGTTGAAATCCTAATTTTTTTCGCGTCATTTATAGGTACACGAAAAAATCAAGATTTTGTTTTAAATTAATATTTCGAAAATGCCCTCCGTTAATCAGAGGACACATTACTATAATGACGAAATCTTTTTTGTTTTTTATTTTAGATAATCTGGTCCCGAATGGCAGTGCTCACTGAAAAACCAAATTTTTAAAAAGGCTTCTTGGATGTGGGTTGTTACTTTATTATAAACGTAAATATTTTTCTACGAAAAAATCACCAAATGTTCTTTAAATGTTGCTCTTTTAAGTGCAAAACGTTCTGTAAAAATATATGCTTCCGCTTTTTCAAAAATAAAAAAATCACAGACATTCGCCGCTTTTCGGCCGCCTGACTAGGTATAACCCCTGAACAAGGAAGCAGAAATAAATATATTCGATACCTGGTACCCTTTCTCCCCTGTGAAGCCTGGCGGACCAGGTAAGCCTTGCGAGCCAGGCGGTCCATGATCACCAGGTTTTCCATCAGCACCTTGAATTCCACGCTCTCCCGCGTTACCAGGTTTTCCAGGTGCACCTGGTCGACCCATTAAGCCGCGAACACCCTGTAGAATATTACATTTCAGACTTTCCCTCTCGAATTACAGGCCTCGCGTTTGCTTTCAAATTAAATGTTGCTGGTAACAGGGACCTGTAATCCAGGCGACCCGGGGCGACCAGGATCCCCTGTGGCACCTTTCGACCCCAATGGACCGACCAACCCGCGATCTCCAAGTTGACCTAATGAATTTCCCAGGTACATGATAATGACGAACTTGAATCCAAAAACAGTGCGCCGAGTCATCGAGTCAATCAGAATGTACCTTTGGGACCCATGGGTCCGTCTGGGCCGGGGAAACCTGGTGCTCCAGAGGCACCACGTTCACCGGGAGGACCAGATGTACCCATTGGACCGCGCATTCCTCTTTTCCCTCGTTTTCCCTCGTTCCCTGGGGGGCCAGGTAATCCACGTGGCCCAGGTGTTCCTGCGTCACCTTTCGTCCCGCTGTCTCCTTTAAATCCTCTTTCACCTAGGAGTCCCTGCAAATTATAATTACCAGAACGATCGATTTTATGCGCTATCCTTCTAGTTAAGCGTTTGATTGTAGCCCCACAAAGGCCCGAAGTTAGTATCTATATAGAGTAAACTCGGGTAATTCCGTGATAGTTTTAGAATTCGTCTATTAACTGCTAATATTCACATGTTCTGAAAGCGAGTCTACGATATAATGATAGGTGAGACATCATACAAACAAATAATTGGTTAGCAGAAATTTACTAAGTATATTTAATTGAAAATATACGAAATTAAATTTTCACGACATACTCTGGTTACTCCGTGATAGTTCTCACTGGCCCAATATATGTTCACCAGCTGCTTGTTTATATTATTTTACATTATTTTAAATGATTTTACATTATTTTATATTATTGTTATTTTGTGTGCCCTAAGAATCGTTCCATGATCGTTAGATGTCTGAGACGTAAGGAAACATTGTTTCTGGTATTGATCATCAGAATTTCTCAAACAGCGCAATCAGAAACGCAATCTCAGGCACACGAAAAATAAGAATTTAGTCACTTTTCATAAGCAAAAATAACACTGATGCCTTATTCTATGATAATTTCCAGAGTAAGACTTGTTAAAGTGTCTAAAGCATTTTACCATCACTTACCTGTAATTCGAACTTCCCATTTATCTTCTAAAGCACATATAATACATAAACAAGCGATCGTCCACAACTAGCACGAGGAATTTCGCGAATAATGCGCTGGAAGAAAAACGCTCTCTCACTCTATCACGCTAACTTCAATTGACTAATTCTTTCACCACAACATAAACTAGAAGATCAACGCTGTCTGTTAGTTTTTGTTCCATCTAAATTGAGTCAAACAATTTCGAGTTACAGACAAATGAGAAAGTACCACGGACTTACCCGAGTTTACCGTACTTACAGGCATCCCTTTTGCTCCCGGAGTACCAGGATTGCCAGCTATCCCAGGTTGCCCGCGACCTCCGGGGAAACCAGGAGCTCCAACCAAGCCACTCGCTCCTGTACTCCCTTTCTCCCCTGGAATACCGTCCTTTCCTTGCGGGCCCTGCGGCCCTGTTTCGCCTGGCTGTCCTGGGCGACCAGTTTCGCCTATGAAAAAAAGAAATAATAAAGGAAGTATAACAATTAGGAAGTAGTAGGTTAGAATATTTCAAACTCGCGCGGACACACCTCGGGGACCTTGTAGACCTTGACTTCCTTTTGGGCCTTGAGCTCCTTGGTCTCCTTTTCCACCAGGACTACCGGGGAACCCAGGAGATCCTGGTTTCCCTACAGCACCCTACAACACCATATTACACAAATTATCATACAAGTCTCGCGCTTCTGCTACGTATTATTCAACGTACAGGCTGCCCAGGAGGCCCGGAAATCCCATCCACTCCCCTAATGCCTGGTGGTCCCGACGGGCCCTCCCTTCCTCTTTCGCCGCGTGGTCCCGCGGGGCCCTACAACAGATTTCTTTCAAGCTCGAGTGTACTTTTAAAAAATCACCTTTATATAAATCAGACATACCATGGGACCCACAAGACCCATTGGTCCGGGCCCACCAGCGGAACCCTTTTCCCCGGGGACACCCTGCTCGCCCTTTGCTCCGTCTATTCCTGGAAAACCGCGGTGTCCTTTCACGCCGGGGAGTCCTGGCATTCCCGGGAGGCCTCTCGGGCCGACTGGGCCAGGGGATCCTTGAGGGCCAGGTTCTCCGTCTTCGCCAGTATTACCCTAACAATAATATCAATATATAAAAACTGCTCCTGGAAGCTTCTAACTTTTTACATAATTAACAACGTACATCTTTACCAGGTAGACCAGCTAATCCTCGCGGCCCTGGTCCACCTGGAGGGCCAGGGCTGCCAGATTCGCCAGATTCTCCTCGCACACCTTGAAAGCCCTGGGGCCCGGCTGGGCCAGGCGGTCCTGTAACATATTAAAATATGGATAAACATTATGTAATTTAACGCCTGAGAAGATGGTAGATGATTGTTCAGGGAAGAGTGGAAGGGAAGGGTGGAAGAATACCTGGTATACCCCGTGGACCAACGGGGCCTACTTGAGCCTGCATATAAGCATCTGGGCCGTATAAGGGGGCTGCTGCTCCTGTTGGGCCCTTGTCTTGGTTTGCTTGAGACAGAGCCAGTTGCTGGTAGTACATTGACACCTGTTGACGGTAATTTATGCATGGTGATGCAAAGTTCTACTTGCCTGATAAGTGTGTAGAAAGGAAAGTGTCAATGAGATGCTTGATAAATTACTTACGTCAGGCACTGGTCCTGGCGGGCCTGGGGGGCCTGGAATTCCAGGGGAACCGGCTTGCCCGGGATATCCAGCGTCGCCTTGACGGCCAATGTCGCCAGGTCGTCCAGGCTCACCCTGATGAGAACGTGTAGAGAATTGTACAAATAAAATCACCGAAGCATTCCTTCCACATTTTAGTGGAATAATCTCGTCATTAATTATATCGAATGTTTACCCTGGGTCCAGGCACGGCGACTGCACTTATCACGTTGCTCTCGCCAGGCACGATTTCTGTTGGCGACTGATGGGTATAAATAGAAATTATATTTAAAATATCATAAAATATCATAATCTGCTTCGAGCCTAATTTAACACTTACCGCATGGTCTCGTTCTGGAGTGGTGGCTATTTCGTCCGGTAATTCTATGATAGAGCAAGCCATCGTTATCACTCTTTCGTTAGATTAATATCTCAAGACGAAATTTCTCTCGCGAAGGAAATTATTGAAATATAAAATGTACCGTGATCATTAAATCGAGTCGTCGTTGGCGATGGTTGATCGGTGGGTAGTACCGGTAATGACGGCCTGTAAAATGTTTGCGTCCCTTCTACTGGTAATCCACCCCTGCCTTCACATAGCATGTAATACGAATTGTTAAAGCAATGTGCTACTTTCATTTTTTATTAACTATTTTTATTAATAATTTATAAAATCCTTAGTACTTACCCGCGCCAAGTGAAGTGGCAGGGAAAGAGGTGGTCGAGGGTGATGTTTCTATATGTAAAAAATAGAGGGATAAACATATCGCAATATGGAACGAAATGTGAAGAGATAATACCTTGGAACTCTGTTCATAGAATAAGATATTTTGCCAGAAGGTATTGTTTCGGACTAATTGATGGAAAATGTATACCCTTGAATTTTGTGTTAATAATCTTTCGGCATAATTGTAGGAAATTTGTTTTAACCGCATTACGATCCATGCTAATGAGAATAGTGTTAATGTCGAGTACGGCGCGCAAGAAATTAATAGAACCGGGAAGCATTAGTACACGATCGTCGTTAAACCCCGTGTCGGTTAATAGGCAACAATAAAAACAATTGTCAGCCGTTGATTTTTATCAATTAACGCAATTGATTAATTGCATTACGCGAAACGGTAAAAAGGCCATCCAATTCAAGGCTTCCGGTATCACTTACGTGCTTTATTAGTACTTCCTTTAATTTCCTTGTATCTAACGCATCGAATGACGTTCAGCCGCAATGAGAAATGTCGCAGTTAATGATCTTTTCTTGCGGATCGTTTCGAGCATATTATTAATGATTTTCAATAAGCGAATATGAAATTAGAAACAGTGAAATAGACCGTATCACAGAAACTAGGACACAGAAGCACATGTAGAATGCACACAGAATTATGATAGACAGCCATTAGAAACGTAGAACTTAACTGATCATCGCACAACCACCAAAGAATCCAATCGAACCAAAGGCGAAACACTCTACTCTGTACGAAATTCATGAAAAACTATACTAAAACTAATCCTTCATTCTAATATCCAAAATAGGAGTGGGGCAAAGCGTAGGGGTTGATTCTAACAAGCAAGATCAGGGTGACCTTCCCGCTTAGCTTACACAACATATTTTACCTCTACATCCACTTATCGATCTTTTATAGGGGTGGCTCGAAAATCATCGATCCCATTTACTTCGTCAAATCATAACTCGTTGAAGATGTCGGATGCAAAGTTACACTAAGTAGAACTGAGGTACCCGGGTTCCCCTCAACGGGATCTTAATTTCTAACTATAATATGCGATACCACCGTTTACTTAATGACAAAAGCTTTGACTGATGCCCACTGTGAGGGATTTTCTCCCCATTTTCACGCTAATCTATCCTACATCAGCTACGAGATCCACCCCTGGGTCCCTCGCAGCGAACTCCAGCGGTGCCAGAAAGCCCTGATTTTCAGAAGTCTAATAAGAAACAGAGCTGCCGTCTCTACCTTTTTACTCATAATCGTCGCTCTCAGCACGTGCGAGGCTTACCGGTTTTGTCCTCGTACTCCTCGTAGCCGTCGTAGTATTCGTCGTAGTCGTAATTGCCGTTCGCGGGTTGCTGGGCTTGCAGCGGTTTGGATCGTTGTTTCCTGAGCTTGGTCCTGGCAGAGGCGGCCCGAGGCAGAAGAAGCTGCACCACGAGGAGGGCCGTGGCCAGCTGAAGGGCCTTCGGCCCCATGAGGGAGTCACGTCAGCGAAAAAGCGAGTGGCGCTGGGTCTAGAGCTAACTCGCCTTCGCCTGAAGCTGAGGGCGACTAGACTTACGACAACCGGCGTATCATCTATTTACCAGATGCTTTGTAACTCGGGGGAGGTCATCATCCTCCGTTTTACGATGTAGATGCAGTCCTCCCACTGCCTTGGTTCGATCTCACCCCTCCCCTTTGATCCCTTTTCTTTCGATACGCTTTTCTCCATGCCCGTCTTCCTCCGTTTCGAGGAGCTCGATGACTCGGCAGCGACCTGACCCGACCATGTTAAACGCACGTAATTTCAGCGGTGCCCTGCTAAGTTTTTGGCACTGCGAGAATTTAGGGGAAGCTCGAGGTTTCGTATCGCTTTGGGGGGTATTCGTTACTACCTCGTGGTCGAGGGAATCGCAAAAGAATTTCGGGAACCCCACTGTTGCTTTCTGTATACTTTTGTAATTTTGGATAACTTCGTGTACCTAAATTTGGAATATTCCTACTGGATGCTTTTACCGTAGACCGTGTAATTTCTATTGCGTGCAGTTCTCCGCTTCTGCAAGCGCGTATGTCATTCTAGATTCTTTTAAAAGAGGCGATCATTCTTTACCAAGAAACTGAACAACTGACTTCCATTTCTATAATTGGCTTATCGTTCTATCTGTAGTCCCACTTATTTTCTTCTACTAACAGATGTAATCTCTCATTAGGGCAGAGTTTGGTGTCTGAGAATTTCAAGGGAATGGTTTACTGTGGGCGTTCTGAAAACAGTGCGACTATTTTGAAGTACAAGCTACCAATAGAAGACATTCGGTGCATCTCTTAATCGATATCACTATTCGAACGCCTCTGCAAGATATGGCTACTTATCACGCAGCTCAATCGAGGCATTCACGAATGCCAATTTATCGTCGGTTGAATGTTACTATTAACATAAGAAGCACTTCTTTGTGTCGCAGTAAGCATCGTTACTGGTATCGATGAAATTCCTTTCATCGTTTCGCGCGACATTGTCCACGGACACTTCAGAAGAAGCCGATTCGAACGATCACGCAATAGGAGGCTGCGCTCGCAAAGTTCTCAGCAATGATAGCGCCAATTAGTAGATGCGTCCTTGCTTCAGATGCGAATCCAATCCGCGGAACGGGGGGAACAGGCCGTCGACCCACTTCTGCAGTTCTCCCTCATTTTTATCAGCCGGTTGCACGGGACCATTCCGGGTCCACAGAGACGCGTCGTTCCCGCTTAATAAGTTTATTAAACGACAATCATCATTTTGGCCGCATTCCCGGAGCGCGACTTACTTTACAAAGCGTTAACCGTAATAGGCTGCATTGACCCGCGTCTGTGCGTTCGTTACAGTTGACTATAAATCAGAGTTGCCACTGTTTCTAATAGTACAACTGGGCCAGCGTGACGCTCTATGCTGCTTCTATAAATTCGTAGTCCCTGGGATCTTTCAGCAATAACTTATAGCAACTTCATTGTTCGCTAACGTTAACAAATGAAGCTCGATGTCCGCGGTGTCTGCGCTTGGTAGAATTTCTCTGATAAATTGCTCGAGACATGTATCCCTTACTGCGATCTTCCATCTTCTCGACGATGCGCCAGATATCTATTTGACGACAGCCACGACAAACCGGATGCATAAAATGTGTCTTAACGAGATCTACAGTTCACGGAGTGCTCGATGCATCAGTAACACTCTAACTATTGTTTTTCTAATGCTTTTTATTAGGTGTAATAAGGCCACTAAAAGTGAGAGTTCAGAGTAATACAACGGTTTCATTCTGTACCTCCATGCTCTAGTTATCTGATACATATAACGCTGGCTATAAATGAAATATTATGTGTTTAAAAAATAAATAAAATAATGTTTCAGTCTTATCGATTTCAAGTCGTCCTGTTCGACTATCACGTTTGTAAAACGAAAATGTGAATTCGTTGATCTATGATTTTATAGAATATGAAGATTCGTACGAATTTTATTCTTCGTGCGTCGACGGGTACTGCTCCAACGAAAGTGTGTACAGTAAACTTTCTAGGTATTCTTCGTGTGGCTGGAAGGTGAAATATAATTTTAAAAAATAAAACAGTACGCAGATGATAAGATAAATTGTGAAAATCTTATATGAATTTTGAAGGAATGGCAGCGATATCGGGAACGTACATCTTTACAAATCCCTACAAGACCGTCGGCGTGCGAGAACAGCTTCGGGTTCAAAGATATTATAATAAATTGCATTTCCGTCGATTTAGCGCGCATAAATTGTATAATGTTTTTTATGTTCGCGTTATCCAAAGCTGCGTCCACTTCGTCCAAGACGAAGAACGGGGCTGGTCTGAAACTGCAACATCAATTTCACAGTTATTGATAGAAGAGTACATCTGTGGTAAATCGCTGGATAGCTGTTGAGCTAGAAGCCTCACCTGTGAATTGCAAATAGCAAAGCTAAAGCTGCTATAGTCTTTTCTCCGCCAGAAAGGTTCGACAGAGGTTGGAACCGTTTCCCTGGCACTATGCAACTGAAATTCACGCCGCCCAGATACGATTCCTCGGGATTATCCGGAATCAGGAGAGCTTCGCCCGATTCGTTTTTAACTAAGGACTAGAGAGCATTTTGCAATAACGTGGGAATCGAAATGTTTCAGCGGAAACATTCAAATTAAGTACAAGAACACCCTCTGACCTTGTAAATAGCATCCAACTCTGTGGTAATGTGCTGCAAACTGCTCGAAAATCGGTCGCACCTTTCTTGCTTCACCGCTTCGAACTCCCTTTTAATTGCGGTCGCGTTTTTGTGCGTTTCCCGGTGCTCGGCCCTCTTCTCCTTTAATTCCCCCTCCGTGAGCTCAACTTTTTCATTGGCCTGTAGACGAATTTATGTATGGGGAGCGTAGAATGTGCTCGAGAAATTATTTTAATCTACTGTACCTTAAAGTTGGGATTTTCGACCATTTCCATTTCGTGCTGTAACTCTCGAACTTTTCCCGTGAGTTTGGATCTTGATCTATCCATGTCCTCTTCAACCCTGCTTTTATTACTATTCCCAAGTCCGCTAAAGTCTATGCGCAGAAATACATCTGTGTTCGGAATAGAGTCGACCGTAGTCGCGGAAGCTGGTATGTCTTCGCCATTATTGGAAAACACTGGGATGGGAATATTTTCCATCTGTCAAATGTAAGAAATGTATTTACAATCTTTCCAACAAATATACTCCATCTGCCCGCTATAATAGGTACACTTGCCTTGCTGTACTTAACGATAGCATGGTACTCTGCTTTCTTCTTCTTAATATTTGTCACAATCGATATATGTTGCTTTTGAACCTTCAGAATTGCTTTCGCGATAACAGCAATTCGATGCCTGCATTCTTTAACACTCGTTTCGTGTTCAGTCACATTAGCTTTGGCCTCATTGTGCTTGGCTCGTACAACGTTTACCTTCTTTAATTCTTCTTCGATGACGATTTTCTTCGAAGCCTCTTCTTCGCGTGCTTCATCTAACTCCTGTTTAGCAGCTTTCAGGCTTGCCTTGTGCTTGGAAAGCGCACCTGCGAAAAAAAGGGATATTAGCTTTCTTCGCGAAGAATCTTGTTTGAACATTTTTCTTAATATTTACTCTTCGTGTCACGTTTTATTTCGAAGTCCAATAGATTGTAAATTCGACTGTACTGCTCCTCCAATTCAAGCTTCCTGGTTGCTTGCTCGTTGTATATTCTGTTACAGGAAATGTTGTTGTCTTTTTAAGTTAAAAGATCGTTTAGAATTTTTAAATTTAGAACGAGTAGAAATAAGAGACAAAGACCTTATATCGCTCTGCTCGTATTGACGTATATTTTGTAAACCGATATTCTTGCAAAACTCCCCAAAAACACTATCCTCGATATTTGTAATAGATTCCTCCGTCTTCTGAATTTCTTGGTCCTTCGTCTCCATTATTTGCTTCGTCGATTCTAAATTATTCTAAACAATATATCGCAGGAGAAAATGTCAATTATGTACAACGCACACGATGATGTAAAATACGATAGCGGAAGGAAGAGAATGCTACAAATACTTGCATTTACTAGCTGTAATTCATTTTCAATTATATCTATTTCACTCCGCAAACTAGCTACACTGTTCTCCTAAACAAACAGTACAGATGCTAAAAGAAATGTTACATTGCGCAGTTATAGATCGTATTTTCTTATTAAAAACAAAGATTCGAGTGAACACTTGCAGTCTCTGTTAAGCTCAATCTATAATAATTGAGTCTGGCCGTGAGTCCACGAATTTGTATATTCAACGTGTTCATTTCAACTTCTTTCTGTGCAACTGCGGGCGTTTCTCTTAATTTCTCTATCAATGTCACCTGAAATTTATGGTGCACCAGGGTCAAGTATATTAAAGTTAATTTAATTCGTATGTGGTATATATATATATTCAGAGAAATCAGTAAATGTCGATAAAGCCGATGAAACCTTTTTGGATTTTAATTCAAGCAAGCCCTGTTCTTGCCACACTTTAGCCTTCTGCGATAGTGAAACCTGCCCACCAGACATCAGACCTCCTTTCTTGTAGTATGTTCCGTCTAACGCGACACACTATGAAATTATAAACGTTACTAACATTTTCAGGTGACAGATATATTAAATTTTTGATTAAAACAAAATCATCTGATTCAAGGCCTCTTCCCCGATATCTGGATAAAAAGGTATGGGGGAACAGCTGCATGGTGACCTTGAGTGGTCAATTGATTTTATTCTAACTACTATAGCTAGGATCCTTCGAGGGACGATAAAGAAATTGTGCCAGTCCATACGTCATAGTTGCAATTTGGATCAACTTCGTACGCAAGCATTCTTGCATCGTCCGGGGTTTCACAAACAAGCACGTTGTTAGTTACAAACAGAATGGCATTGTTAATCGTTGCAGGGGTAAACTGGAGTACGTCGTACAAAAGTTTCGCATGCTTTGGATGGTTGATATCGCTGGATAGATAAGAAATGGAAATTAGATACTTCATCGATCAAATATAGAAATCTAATAAAGCATCAGTACCGTAGCTTTTCCTTTATGGGTTTAGCTTTCAAAGAGTCTAGTGGTAGAAACGTTTCGACTCCTATCTGTTGCTCCCTCAAGTACATGATGCATTGCGTTGCTACGCTATTCGTAGAGACGACGATGGAATTGCAATATCTTCCGAAGACTTTTGTCATAGCAATTTCATAACGGGAATGGATGGGTTTACAGAGATTATATAAACGTCCGTGCTGAAATTCAAGTATGGGATGCTTAATTATATAAGAAAATTGTAATTCTTAATATCTGCACAGGAGAGTTGGGAATTGTCTAGATAAAAAGTTATTTAAATAACGATCGAATAAATGATACCTTATCTTTATTCGTTATTCGAGATTCGAATAATCGAAGTTAGCTTTATTCGAAGAGCAACGAATAAATAATTTTATTCGATGAGAATTTTTTCGACGAATAACGATAATTTTTTATTCGAAGGTTTTATTCGAATAAATGCGTCGAATAAATTTTTCATTCGTAGCATTTATCTTTTCGAAGCCTTCGAATAAAGCCACGAATAACTTTCGTCAGCGTCGAGCGTGTTCATTCAAGTCGCCAAGGGTCGAGCCTCGAATAACGAATAAAAATTATTTATCTTTTGTTCGTGATTTGAGATTTTTATTTAGATAATCTTTTGCCCAACTCCGCTGCACAGTGGTAATTTGAAAACGTACCACGCCAGAATATAAACTTTGCAAAACTTTGACTGTTTCTGCTTCTTTACTTAAACGTGATGTTGTGTATTGATCTAATTTAGCATTACCAAGCTGCTCAGATACATATTGAAACTCCTCCTGTACAATCTTCATTTCCTCTTTCTGTGTAATAATTGCGTCTTCCATCTCACGCTTTCTATTTGTCTCAACAGTTAACATATTTGAGGTTTCGTCTATGCGTTGTTGTATATTTCTAATATGCTTCTGTTTTTCGTCCTGCGAAATCTTGTTCCGTTGCAATTTAGCTTCTAATTCGAACTTCTTCCTATTTTCGTTATCCAGTTTATTTTGATTTATGCTCTGTTCACGTTTAAGCGAGTCAGAGAGCTGTATGTATCGCAAGGACTGTAACTCTGCTATTTGTTTTAAATGAAAATACTTTCGCACCTTAAAAAAAAACAAAAATTTGAATCACTGAACCAATAATAATGAAATAATGTATTATATAAAGAACATAAGTCTACTAATTAATTCACTCTTTGGGTAGCGAGCTAATCGCATTTAATTAAAATATTCTTTTAAATATAATTGTACTTGGATATCGTTGAATTCTATAGTGCTGCCTCGAGATAATAACTGTGTTGCCATGTTTCCTTCAAATGTAGTTTTTAGCTCTTCTACTTGAATCAATTCTTCTCTCAGTTCTTTTATTGTTCTTATATGAGCATCGTAAGATTTGTACGCTTCTACTGACAATAATTTCAGAGAATTGAGTTTCTCTTGCCAGTGCGAAACTTTCTCTTCAATCTCTACAAGATTGATCTTCTTCTGTTTGAAAGTATTTTCTGCTTCCGAGAGAATTAGTTCAATCTCCTCCAAATATTTAGATGCACTTTCTAGCTGCATCTTTTTTAGTTTCAACAGATCAATGGCAAGTTCTTTGTCTCTTTCGTGATCTATTATTTTTGCATTTATAACACCTAACTTGACTTTTAAGTCCTCGATGTCTTTCCAAATGTGAAACAGCTCGAAAAGTTGCAACATAGATTTTTTACTTAACTGTGTAAAGCAGAGAAAAGAGAAGAATATTTAGAATATGTTGTAAACTTTGAATCGATAATTCTCTACTGGAAGCAAAGCGTATGACTTTGAAAGAGTACTTTAGAAGATAGATTATCAAAGTACATACATATTGCCTATTAAGCTTTTCATATTTCTCCGCTTCTTCTCTCTCTGCCTCGGCGTGTTTCAATTTCGCGACAAGACGTTTTATTTCATTTTTCTTATATCGAACCTCGTTTTCTGCTTCGAGCATTTCGCTCTTTAACCTTTGGGTATGAAAGACTAATTAGTTTAAAGCGCACTTCAAAAAATCCATTTGCGTGAGAATGCTTTTACCTTTCGTACTCCCCTTTCAACTCGATGGAATTACTAATCTCTTCGAACATGTGTGTATATTCTTTTGATGTTTTCGTAATTGTAGACTCGATAGCCCCTTGAAATATCAAGAAATTTTTGGCCTTTATATTCAGATTAATTTCCCTCAACTTTGACATGTAAGACTGGACTGTAACTACCTTAATCATGATATAATACATAAAATAAATTGTATTTGTGTTTATGACAAATCAAAGTGTCTGCGATAAGCATAAGAAATATACAAATTATTACAGAATTAGAATTACCTCACTGTTAATTTTGTACTCGCAAGAGTTATGGTGGATAGTTCTATTAAAAGTTATGCTACTACAATCGTCAGACTTGAAAACTGCAGTTACGTAGGCTCTGCATCGTAATTAACATGGCATTAGAAATGTTTCTACGAGTATGGCACGATGAAGGGACAGAAAATGAAATCTACATGCAAGTAGGGCTGGGACTATTTGTCGAATTTTTCGGTATTCGAATATTCGAATACTTCAGTTGCTCAATTATTTGGGGGAATATAATTCGAATATCCAAGTATTCGAATACTGATGGTGTGAATTATAAATCAAGTTCGTTAGGTTCATTTGTCAAGGTGAAATCTTGTAAGCTAATTTTGACCCACTTCACACCATACTATTCGAATGCATCAGTATGCTAATAGATCAGTATTCGAAGAGTATTCGAATACATCAGTATGCGAATAGATCAGTATTCGAATAGTATTCGAATAATAACATTCGAATGGTATTCGAATAATAACATTCGAATGGTATTCGAATAATAACATTCGAATACTCAAATATTCAAAGTTTATTGGTAGCATTCGAATACTTGTAAAATCTCTATTAAGTCTCTATTAAGTTTATAAAGTCTCTATTTAAATTAAGAATTCATTATTTGTGTGGCTAGAACTTTTAAGTATATTACTTAAAGTAATTCAGAAGCAAAGTTATAGCGAATTCGGCAGGCACGCACAGGCACTGCACTGGTGCCAGAAAATAACTTGGATCGGTTGTTTCTGATAGAAACGAAGAAGCTATATAAAAATCAACCAATCCAAGTTATTTTCTGGCACCAGTGCAGTGCCACTGCGTGCCTGCTGAATTCGCTATTAGAAATATATAGGAAGAATGTTAACACCTGTTTGCTATGGGCATTCCTCTAGATGCACCATGAATAAGTTCATTTAATTGTTTAACGCGCAAGCTTCTCGATTTTTCTCCCATTACGAAACTGATCGCATCCGTGAGATTCGATTTTCCTAGAATACATTATTAACATTAAAGTGTTTCGTCCGTACACGATTTGTAGCTTAACAAATAACAGATTATTTCCCCGAATTGCCGATTATTTTAGATACTTCTATTAATTAAGTGATTTAGTAAGTACATGTTATTTCAAAAATGCTCCATTTTTTTAAATTCGATGAATGGTTAACGATCAATAAAATCGAAGGGATGAAACTTACCGGAACCATTGGCACCTATAATTGCCGTCAACGGCTTGAAGGGCCCGATAATTACTTTACTTTTGAAGGACTTAAAATTTAAAATTTCTATACGTTCTAATTGCACCTTCATTTTTTTCAGCGTGCTCGACACAAAAACCGTTGCATTCAAATTTCTTCCGTTTGTTCTTCACGAATTAAACTTAATGCAATGCTACCAACTTCAAGGTTGAAGTTGACTTCGCATAAACTTCATTTTCGTACTTACCTGCGTTGCTGTTGCGCGGTCGAGGAAGCGAATTTAAAACATTAATGCACATTAAAACCATCATAGTGAAATTCTTTACTCTACAAAGGTGCGTTTGTTTACATACATACGGTGTAAAAATTACGTCTGCAATGTTTCGCTGGAAAATTCACAGAATATTTTCATCTAACACGTAACTCTATGCGTTTATATTAATAATTTATTACACAACTACAACTTCTTTTACAATATGAAAGGCAATTTTCCATTGTAAGTTAATCTTTAAACAATAATAAAAATAATAGGAGTACACCGAACGTTTATTAACAAGAAAGCCATATTCGAATGGTACGAGTACCTAATAATAGATTGAATACTTCTATAAAAGATTTTCATCATTGGAGATTAACATTCTCGCGTAAAACCCCCCGAAAAATTGTTTTATAAACCCAGATATGGTTTATTCCAATATCACCCGGAATACCCACTGTCGATATAATGTAAATTAGAATTGCAGTAC
The DNA here is from genome assembly GCA_944738655.2 of Andrena hattorfiana. Classification (NCBI taxonomy): domain Eukaryota; kingdom Metazoa; phylum Arthropoda; class Insecta; order Hymenoptera; family Andrenidae; genus Andrena; species Andrena hattorfiana. Next base: position 4,462,832 of record OX122894.2, read on the forward strand.
GAAACGAACATAATCGAAATGTATAAATATCGAATTGAAACATGTTCTACGAGTTAATGTGCGTAGGATATGCAGTTAAATCAAGAGTTAATACTTTACTTTCCAAGCATTCGCCAACCTGCAATTTAAACAGAAATAAAATAATGTTGGATGGGTTTCTCGAAGCGTCTAAACCTCGAAACCCAAGAAAGTCCCGAGTCTCGGGAAAACTTTGCACTTTCTTGATGCGAAACTCTCGAAAGCGAGATATTAGAAAATATAAAATCAACGAATAAAGAATTTCTATATCGTTATATTTTTATTTGTATATTCTTTAACTATGACCAATAGAGATTTATGCAAAAATTTTGTCGACGTCAGTTTTAAAAAGACAAGTCACTTGAAGTCTCGAGAGTTCCGACAGTTTTGAAGCCTTACAAAATTCCAGATTCAGAAATGTAAAAATTAGCTTCGAACTTATCCGTAGTATTTAGAGTGTTAAAAAGAGAGAGACTTACATCAGGGCAAATGCCAATCAACGCGTCAGCGTGCGAATAAAATTCTTCCTTCAAAGATATAACAATAGTTTGCAAGGAGCTCGTTTTATCGCGTATGTAACTTGCAACTTTTCCTATATTAGTATTGTCTAAGGCAGCGTCGATCTCGTCCAGGACGAAGAATGGCGCAGGTTGAAAGCTGCAGAAATTAAATACTAATTAGAATGGAAAGTGTGCTAAAACATAAATTCACGATTCTATACATATACGTAGTTACCTATGAATTGCAAACAATAAAGCTAATGCTGCAACAGTCTTTTCTCCACCGGATAGATTGGACATTGGCTGGAATCGTTTTCCTGGCGCTACGCAATTGTAATTAATACCATCTAGGTAAGGTTCTTCTGGATTCTCTGGACCAAGGAACGCCTGAGCAGATTGATTTTTTGCTAAGCTCTAAAATCGCACAGATTTTTATGTTACTTGGGCTTATCAATACATCGTAAGTAATTATTATAATGATTTATAAGTACTTTATAAATCGGGTCGATCTCATTAGCCACGTGCTCGAAACAGGCCATGAATCGGTCGTGCCTCTCTTTCTTTATCTTCTCAAATTGCGTCTTCGCCTTCTTTGCTTTCTTACGAGACTGTTCAAATTCTTCGTTGGTCTCTTGTAACTTCTCTTTGGCGAGATACAATTTCTGAATTGCCTGAAGGAAACAATACGACGGAAGCGTTAAAGTAACGCGTCTCATTATTAGTAATACCTTTCTAAATCATTTCTTACCTTCATATTAGGAGCTTGGATGCGTTGAATGGTGCTTTGTAAATCATTAATCGACTTCGTGAGTTTGTCACTGGTCTTTTTAATATCCTCTTCGTCTACGTCTTTCAAATGTTCTGGCAGTAATGCGTAATCTATGGTAATCCGTTTTTCACGTTCGTACTGTTGCTGAGTACTTAGAGACGAGTCATTGTTGGTTTCCGAAGCGTTAGTCGCACTAGACTCGCTGGCTATATCTTCCATATTTCCATGGAGCATTGGAATCGCGATATCTTCCATCTTGCACTGCATTAGGATAGCATGGCGATCAGCCTTCTTTTGCTCGATCTTGTTCTCGATACCGTTCAGTTGCTTTTGAGCAGCTTGTATATCTTTTGCAATTGCTCCGACCTCGCGTCTAGCTTTGCCTATCTCGTCCTCTTTCTGATCGACTTCCATCTTCTTCGCGTTCCTCGCGGACTTCAATTGCTCCATCTGAGTCTCGTCGTGATCTATCTCCGCCTTCTGATTGGATTCGGTCTGCCGTGCGGACTCCAGTTTATCTTCCGCATCTTGAACAGCACGTTCCCAGCGTAAAACGTTGCTCTCCGTGTCGCGTTGCTTCTCAAAGTCCAACTGATTGTAAATGCGATTGCACTGGTTTTCGAACTCCATTCTCTTCTTCGCCCTTTCCTGCTGCGATCGTAATTCCCTCTCCTCGTACTGACGGATATTGGACACACCTATCTGCTCGCAGAAGCTAGCGAATACGTCGTCCTCGACGTTATTCATCTTCTCCTTGATGTTTTGTATCTCCTGGTCCCTTTCAGCCATGGTTTTCTCAATCGCTGCTATTGCCGGGCCAAACATGTTCAGATCATTCTGAAGGCCATCCAGCTCCGCCTCAAGTTCAGAGATCTGTTTCTGAGTGGCGGCGAGATCACTTTTATTGTATTTCAAACGAGTCTCCAGTCCGCGTATCTGAGATTCGACTGTATTTAACTCCGATTCCTTACGTGACTTCTTTAAGGACTCGCGCAGCTCTTCTGTTAATTTCTCCTTTTGCGCTTTAAGCTGAGACATCTGCTTTTCGTCCCACCTCTTCGCTTTCTTCGCGAGGTCTAAGCTACCACCGGATATGATCCCAGCTTTCTGGTAAAATGTCCCATCTAACGCGACGCAGTCGTACCTCGCCTTTTTGTCCATCTCGTAAGCTACTTTATTCGCGTCTTCAGGAGTCTCGCAGACAAGAGCGTTGTTCGTAGCGAACAGCACTGCCCTGTCGATGTCCTTCGGAGAGAAATGTAACACGTCGTACAGCAGCTTTACGTTTTTCGGCTCCTGTATGTTCCTGAGTCTCTCTTTCAGTGGCTTCGCTTGAATATAATCGAGAGGAAGAAACGTCTCCGGCTCGAGATATTGCTCTTTAAGATACTGAATACACTGTCTAGCTGTTTTCTCAGTATCGACGACAATAGCTTCCATATATTTACCAAGAACCTTTGTGATCGCGACGTTATACCTCTTGTGAATGGGCTCGCACATGTTATACATACGATCGTACACTCCAGGGAAAAGGCGTTTGAAATTTTCCACGATTTCAGTTTTCTTCTTGGTCCTCGACACCTCGTGCTTATCAACTTTCGCATCGCCAAGCTGCTCAGAAATACTTTCCAGCTCCCGTTGAATATTCTGTATTTTATCCTTCGAGCTGCCTACGTCGGACTGCAAGTCAGCCCGCAATTTCTTTTGATCTTCCAACGCAGCTTCGGATGTCTTTATGTGTTCTTCTAATTTCTCTACTCTTTTCAGAGCCTCGTCTCGCATATGACCTTTCTGCTTGTGCTTATTCTCTATTTCCGTCTTCTTCCTCCCTTCGTTGTCAAGCCTGTCCTGATCTGATTTCTGTTCACGATTAATAGAATCAAGGAGTTGCAGATACCTCGCGGATTGCTTGCCCGCTTCCTCCTTCAGACGATTATACTCTCTAACTTGTTCATCCTCGAGCTGTACATCTCGCCCCTGCAGTTGCGATTGCCCCGCAATGCTCGCTTCGTAAGCTGCTTTAGCCTCCTCTACTTGACGCAGCTCCTCTTGGAGCTCGTGTATGTCTTTCTTATGCGCTTCGTCCGCGATGCGCGCTTGGGCCAAAGATTTCCTCGCGGATTCCACTTTCTTCTGCATGTGAGCGACGCGCTCCTTCGCTTTAATGAACGTAGGTCTCTTCTTCGTTATTTCAACCTCCACCTCCCTAATGTCCTGTTCTATTTTAGCCAGGTCTCTTCCAAATTTCCCCGCTTCCTTCTTCTTCTCCTTCAACAATTCCTCCGCCTTCTCTTTCTTCTTCTCGATCTTCTCTATCTCGTGCTGCTTCTTCTTCTGCTGAAGCTCCAAATTCTCTGTACACTTCTCGTTATGGAACAAACGAAACAGCTGCAGCTCGACCTGCTTCTCCACGTACTCCTCCTTCAGCCGCTGATACTTCTCAGCCTCCTCTTTCTCCAATTTCGCTTCCTTCCTTTCCGCGGCGATGCCTTTCTTCTTCTGATACGAAAATTGAGTCTCCTCTTCCGCCTTCAACATCTCCGTCCTCAGCCTCTCGTACTCCGCCTTCAGCGCCCCGGAATTACTGATCTCCTCGAAGAGCGCGGTGCGCTCCTTCGGATTTTTCATAGCTATCGATTCGACGGCCCCTTGGAATACCAGGAAATTTTTCGCCTTGACGTTGATCCCGAGGTGCTCCAATTCGTTAAGGTACACTTGACTGGTAACGACGTTATTGTTTATCCTATGCTCGGAGGAGGAGCCCTGCACGGAGCGCATGAAACTTTTCTCCGACCCGTCCTCCAGCTCGAACACAGCGGTGACGGATGCGCTTCGGGCGACTGGCATCCCTATTGATGCTCCATGTATGAGCTCGCTGAACCTTTTCACGCGCAGGCTACTCGTTTTCTCCCCCATAACGAAACTGATCGCGTCCATGAAATTAGATTTCCCTGTGCGAAAAGAACGCTTTTAATACCTCTGAAAACTCACCTGCCCCCGAAACTGTTATTGCTAGCATAGGTTATGGAACATAACCTACCAGATCCATTTGGCCCGACGACTGCGGTAAATGATTTCAGAGGTCCGATAATGAGCTTTCCCTTGTACGATTTAAAGTTCTCTACCTCGATGTGCTTCAGAAACGCCGGCATTTTCAAAATGATAAAAAAAAATTCACGAGCAATAGCGTAGTAGCATAATTGGCGCCATAAAGTTTCCAACACAAACAAGCATTATATATCAACAATGTTCCCCTGGCCCGTACGCTCTGAAGCTGGCCACACAATGCCATCCAACGGAGCACTTATCGGTACCATGTTTATAAACATTTACACTATTTTATCAATTATTACTTTGTGACCGAATAATCTTTATAAATAAAAATATTACATTTTAACGAGGAAATAAATGCTCGTAACATTTTATTACCAGGCTATGTAGGATAGCTGTAGATAGGGTGAGCAATTACAGAAATGATCTCATAAGGGAAGATCCCGAACCCGGAAATTTAAAAAATTCTGAAATTTTTTGAATATGTAGGGGATTTCCTCCTGATTACAACGCAATTTTTATTTGCTGCTCAAATTCACTCTAAGGGGTGTAATTGACCCCTGAAAATCCGGTTATTTTTCGATTTTGTGTTATAACTTGTGAACTGTAAAATATATTTTTTTAACAAATGATAGATCTAATAGCGAATTCGTACGGTCGCACTGGTGCGCATTGAGTGCAACTTTTAGCCAATTGGAAGCGAGAAAACTCGCATTTAGTGCGCACTAGTGCAGGTTGCCGAATCTGCTATAATTAAAAGAAGTAACTTTTGTCTTGAAACCTTTTTTCTATCTCTTAAAACGAAATCGAAAAATAGCCGAATTTCCAGGGGTTAATTTCACCCCCCTCGAGTGAATTTGGGCAGCAAAGAAAAATTGCATTGTAATCAGGAGGAAATCCCCTACATATTCAGTTTCAGAATTTTTTGAATTTTCGGGTTCAGGATCTTCCCTTGTCAGTTAAATTAATTTTGTTTTATTTCAGACATAGATGTACAAGGTTTGCAAGCAAAGATTAAAACTATTCTCTATTTACTAAACAATAAAGCGACCGACATATTCGATGTACTAAGTATCCAAGGTAGCAGGTATTAAACAATCCAGAATTTTACAGTATCATTTTTAATATATAAACGTGTAACAATCGTGTAACAAGATGAGTTAAAATGTGAGGAGTCTATGATCTTTCAAGTAGCGAACTTACTAACCGACAATTAGCAAAGCGCGCTTTACAGTTTAATGTTCTCGGCTAAGGAACAGGAGAGCCCAGTGTTATCCGGTTCCACGTTTATCTCCTTAATTACTCCGTCTTCAAGAACCATTGAATAGCGCTTACTTCTTTTCCCACCCAATACAGGCAGATCCACAGAGAGTTCTAACGCATCTGTAAATTGCCCTGTGGGATCTGCTAGCATGCGCACCTGTTTAGAAAAGTGTACATTAATATTCCCTATACAACAATGTATAACAAATGTATAATGGAATAATAAACATCACCTTGCCCTCTGCCCCATGAGCTTTACCCCAAGCGGCCATTACAAACGGGTCGTTCACAGCGACGCAGAAGATTTCAGATATCCCTCGGGACTTCAAAGTACCAGCACTCTGAATGAAGCCCGGAAGATGCGTCTGAAAGAATATCACGCTTTGCACGCCTTCTTTCTATAATAGAAATGAATCTGAAACTAACGGATACCTTGGAACATCCTGGTGTAAAAGCACCGGGGACTGCGAAAACAATTATCTTCTTCTTATCTGCAATTTTCGCAAGATTCACCTTATTCGTTGGCGTATCTTCGAAAAGATCAACCGCGGGTAGCTTGTCACCTACCTAAGCACATCAATGAACATATTAATTCTTAGAGGTCTCGGAGATTCGCGGCCGAACGACCGCGGCGTATTTGCGTCTTACGATATTCTCGCGGCTACGATCATTGGAAATATATAATATCGCGATTAAAGGTTCGTGTTCGTCAATTCTACTGATTATAAAAGTCTTAAATTACGTTTCTATTAGGGACTTACAGCGATAACCATGTTTTGGGAGGATACGTGAAAATGTCTCGTGAGGGAACTAAATGACGAACGCTCGCTGACAGAGAGTACGCGACTTATGAGTTGGTTCATCTGCGTATGTGGCTGTCGACGTAGCAGGCCGAATAATCGATCGTTCGCAATGGAAGAAAGTGTAAAGAAAATTCGTTAAGGTCGAAAGACAGTAGCAGTGGTAACCGGCTCGCAAACACGGGGTATTGCGCAATCAAGCCGGCTCTTGACGTGGACTTAGCGCTTTCATTGAATCGATGCAATGCGCTATGGTGGTTTATGTTTAAATAGAAGCTTTTATATTAATTAAAGAGTAGTAATTGGTTCTCCTTTGTTTAGCCACGCATCTGTGACAGCTTTATAAAATAAGCGGAGGTATTATTGTTTACTTAAAGAAATTGGAACGCATACAAAGCGCTATAGATACGTAATGGTGGAACCTATGTATTCGATTGTTATGATGAGTAAAAGAGTTATTTGTCTATTCGATCAGTCCTGCGAATTATTTATACACCTTATACATTAATATTGTTAATTTCTTCGTCCTTGATGAATTTTTCAAGTTTGTTCAAAATATGAGCGGCGCGTAGCGACGAAAGAAGGAACTAAACCATAGGCAATTGATTTAGATTGGCTTGGGCGTCTTTAGACGCCCGTTTTTCTTCGGTGCACGGTGTCAAATAAGTGATAATAATTGATTAATTAAGGGCGCAATCTTTACCAATTTTGTAGGGAAAAGTCACAAGTGTCTCTATCTTGAGGATTAGTGCTCAAAGTGTAGAAATACGACTCCAAAAAGTCGCCATTTCGAATTTGGCAAGGAGAGTTCAAATTATTGCAAGAGGCATGTTGCCGGAATAGAAATTCCTCGTTTATTTATTAATTTATTTGCAATCCGTAGTCCTACACCTCTTCGAGGAATCTGTGCTAATCAGTTTACGACCATAGTCAGCGAGAAAACTGTTTATTTATTGCTAGAAATGCGATTTAAACAATTGAAAAAGTGAGCGTTAAAACACACCTATGCCAGTTTAAGGCTGGCACTCATTTCGAAGCGTATGCTCTATACTGGCGCTGGCGTGTTTTAACGTCTGCTTTCTCAATTATTTAAATCGCATTTTGAGCAATAAATATACAGTTTTCCCGCTGGATATTGTTGCAAACTGATCGACACTAATTCCCCGAAGTGGTATATGCCTGCGAATGGTGAAGAAATGAATAAATAATCGAGTAACTTCTATTCCGGCAGCACGACTTTCACGATAAATTGAATTCCCGTTGCCAAATTTGAATTTCCAGCTTTTCAAAAGTGTATTTCCCACTTTGAATGTCAACCCTCGGAATATAGACACTTGTGACTTTTACCTGTGCAGCTGATAACATTCTGCTCTTAATTAATTATTTATTACCAGTTATTCGACATTATGCGTGCGAAAATACTGGGCGTCTAAACACGTCAACGCCAGGCTACCAAACATATCCCTGCATCCTCAAGACTGACACACCGGCGTATTTTAACGCCCACTTTAGTTCGCCCTGTTCACCGCTACGCGCCACTAGCATTTATGTCCGTGACCCAGCATATTTCCAAAAGGCGTTTTAGAACCATAAATAAACAATTTTATTGTTCGAAATAGTTGCATAATGCCTTGTAGTCATTCCAAGAAGCGTGGGACCTCAGATCGCGAATAACCAAAGAAATAAACAAATTTGTATGTTTTTGCTTTTAAACTGTTTCTCTGTGAATGATACTATCGTGGTTTATGATTAAATCACCAATTTCCCATGAATTATTTATGTACTTTAGAACTTTATCTGATATTGCAGACCATTGGCTAATTTTCTAAGTAAAATTTGTTAGTAACTGTTTTTTTTTTGTAATGCCCAAATCGCCCGCATCGCCCGTGCTTTTCCTATACATGACTGGACCCAACGTCAAGAACTTCAAAGTCGATTTTCTCGAAAATGAAGCGCGATATCAAAAAATCGTATTCTTTCTTCTCGACTTATTTACTTGTTATAAGTCGAAAAGAAAGAGTAACTTTTTTTGATATCGCGCTTCATTTTTGAGAAAATCGGCTTTGAATTTCTTGACTTTCCTACCAAACGTGCAGACCGGTTCAAAATGAACAACACCAGTCCCTCGTTGTTTATACACTTCGCTAATAAATTAAACGTTTCAACCCTAATTCTGGTCCAAAGTCTAGCGGAATACTCTCCTGTAATTCCTCTTCGGCTGTTCGACGTTTCGTGAAAACGATGAAAGGGGATGAAAAGGCAGGGGAAAAAAGGGAGGAAAAGGCGAGGTAACGCGACGTAACACGACACGTACCTACTTGAGGGGTGGAGGCGGCGGAACGGGTGGAAGGGGTGGAAGGACCGAGAGGGGAATTACCTTGAGATTACTCGGAGTGCAGAGGTTCGAATTGAATACGACACTGCTAGGTGGAACCATCCGCATCCGGGTCATTAAAAGCGGTTCCTCTGAACCCAGCGAGCACCGCCGCTGCCACAATGGCGCCCTTTCAATGGGAATAATATGCTCTATTTACAAATTAAAATATCCGATTTCAAAATATTCCGCGCCGCTATTTTATCAATATTGGCCTCCATCTGCGCCGCTGCCCGCCTTTGTCTTCCTACGCAACTTCTTTAATAAGTCCTTAGGCTCCGCGACGGTTAGCTAACTAAAAAAAAATTGAGAAGAAAAGAACGACGCTTGGTTGTTACTATTTCTACTTTATTAACGAGTAACAGGCTTTAGTAAGAACATAAAGACATCGCTGGCTTGCTGGCAAAACTGACCAAGCCCATATTTATTGATTCTCGGTAAATGCAAATTTTAATTACGGCAAATCAGGTAATAATTACTCCACTTCAAAGTGATTAATCCATTTCACTCTGGGGCAGAAAATTTTGAGCGAAAGAAATTTTTGCCCGTAACCTTTCATTTCCTCCCAACTCTTTGAAATTAAAATATTCCATGATTTTTCACACCTAGGGACGTCAAAGCCGAAATTGAAAAAAATTTTACCGGAAAATATTCTACGTACCAATGGTAATACTATACTATATAAAATTTGATTTTTGGCACAGTGTGTCTCCACAAGGTCTCTTAAATTGCCCTCTAAAAAAAAAATGACGTCCCCGAGCAAACTTCTTTAGTTAAACAAAAAATACAGCTAGGAAGAGCTGCCTTTTTGAACCTTCCCCAAGCTTTTTGCGCCGAAAGAACTGCGCCGGAATTTTTACGGTAAACAGCAGAGCCCGCGTCGTAAAGTCTGCGCGCCGTTAAAAATCGTTGGCGCGCGAAAGCGGCGAAAAGAAACGGTTAAAAAAAAGAACGGTGCATGGAAAAGAGTGGAGAAGTCAGAGGTTTTTAAGTAACGGGGGTGTTCCGTCGTTTTACAGCGTCTGTTTTCGCGCGAAGCAATGGGATTTAAAGGCTCGAAACGCTCGCGCGTTTTTTTTTTTGCCGACCTTCGAGTGACCCAGTGAAAAAATGCGAACGCCTGTAAATTACCTTGCCGTGGGCGGTTTTTTTAACGGTACGCGCCTCGTAACGGCGAGAAAAAGTGGAGCTGCTAGTGTGGTCGTAAGTAACGGAAGGGGCCGCGGTGGTTTTACGGCGGGTCGTGGAAAAAGTGATAGAAAAAACACGACAGGGGTTGCTCTTCTAACGCGGCTCTCCTTTCCGACGTTTGCTCCCGCGAGGCAGAGCCTAAAATTATTGGCATCACTTGCGGCACACTTCCGCGAAATTAAAAATCATTTCGAACTCTCGAGTCGCCGAGCGTCTCTTGCGAGACTTCATAAAGCCACCTAATAGGACTCCAGATTACAAAAATAAGGCGAGGTGCCGTTCCTCACAGCGACTACGTGGCAAGCGTTTTATTACAGCGACGGTGACAAGCTGTCGCTGAGAACGGGGCACAAAGGAACCAGAAATACTAGGGAAATACAGTCGGAAATTCCGTGTTGCACGATCAGGGCGTGGATTACGCGACACGGAGTCCGATAATATCACGCCACCCCCCCATCGTCGCCCCGGAAAGCTACACGGTGCTACAAGCGCAGACAGCCGGATTCTCGTTAAGTGTCGCCCGAAGGCTCTAATTAAAATAACAAACGGAAAATTCGCGAGTTTCCCGTCATTTATGGGTAGGTCCGTTTCCAGAGAGAGAGAGAGAGAGGGGGAGAGCGAGCTCGAGGGCGGTTGCGCGCACCCGCAACCCACCAGCAGCTTCAACAATTGTTTCAGCTCGCTCCTCTGTATATAAATGTTTCCATATTATATCGCGGGGGGGCTGCCTCGACGCGGGAACTGCCGATACTCTGGCCCCCACTAGGCAGGCCGGGCAAGTGGGACAAAGAAGCGCTGTGTGAAAAGGGTAGGTACGGTATGTAACTTCGAACGCGGCCATTTTCCTAATTCCACCTATTTACCATTATCTCCTGGCTCGCAGTAAAGTACACTCATCCATCCTACTATTTTTTTCGAGGTAATAGGATTAGTAGTATCATGAAAGAAGGGCGCGAGAGGGATGAGAATTCGGGGGCGTATCGAGTGAGTGGATATTTCCAGGGCACAGTGGCATTCCGGGACAATATTCTACAATATTTTTCTTACGACCCGCCGGAAGGGGTGGAAGGGACAATCGGCCGGGGGTCCAGCAATTTTCGAAGGCGGGCACCATGGCGGCGACGCCCGCGATTGGTACGGACACGTACGGGCACGCACGTATCCGCTGTGCAAGACCGTGAAAGGACACGTCTCGAATATTTTACCCGGGGAGTTTTTCCTCTTTAATTGATTCAATCGGGCGAAAAACACGGCGGGACCGGCTTCCACCCTCCGGGAGTTTTCATCCGCCGCCTCACGCCACCTCCGCGTCATCCGCGCTTCCAGCAACCAACCGCTGTAACGAGACGCCAGAACCGACCTTCCTTTTCCCGATGAAAACGCCAACCCCTCTTCGCGGTTACCCTCCCCCGGTATCCACCCCTCCTCCATCCGCGTCCCGCTCTCGACGCTGTTATTTCCTCTTTGTTATTACTATTTTTCTCCGCTTCCCATCTTCCGTCCCCACCGTTCGATTACGCCTTGCGCCTTCTTCGCGAACCTGCGATAAATAAGAATTTTACAATCGCGGCTTTGTAATCTCAGTCTCGGCGCGCTCGAGTTCCAATTGATCAGAATTTTGGTCCGGGTCCATGTGGATTTATTCTTGGGGGGAGTCGAGTTGAGGGGATGAAAATATTTTTAACGCCACGGGTACGAACGGGCCTAGTATTCTTTTTATTACAGAAAGACTCCGAGCCGCTCGATTACTGTTTCCTTTGTAATGGAAGCACGCTGAGTGGAGGACGAGAGAAAAGGAGGACACGAATGCCGCGAGGTTAAGCGGCGTTGCGTTACGTAAAGTGTGCAACGAGCAAGGTGATCGAGATAACAGATACGTAATATAATAAATGGGCCCGGGTTGAGGGGGAGGAGGGCGGGCGAGGGGGGTGGCTGAGAGACAGGCGTCAGGCAACAGGGTTTAATCTCTTAATTACCCGCGGAATAGGCTCGCAGGCAGGCGCGCTAAAGTCGTCGCGAAGATTAACGGTAACAGTATACTCCTGTTAAGCCCCTCATCCGGCTTGTTTGTTAAATAATATCATCGCTACCCCCGCCGCGGGATTGCGATAGTCTCTCCTGTTTCGCCGAGCCGCTGTGTGCGCTCGTCTACGCCCGATCCTCTCGCCTAGCGATACACGGATGTGTATAAAGGCGGATCCGTCGCCGGAAGTCTTTGCAGTTTTGTGAAACCCGATCAGAGGAGTTATATAATTGCCCCATGCCTGGCTACTTTGGCAACTCGATGCCAGCTATTTTCGAACTTAAAGAATCCAGGATTTAATCTACTTGGGTACTCATTGCGCGCTGGCTTCGTAGCTTGGCACTGTTATCATTCGGGGTTTATCACTCCTCTCAGAGGAACTAGTTACTTAGGAATTGTAATTGACATGTGCGGGCTGGGCCAACAAGAATCACCACCTTGAATAGGGTAAACGCACCAATAAATGAACACTTAAGGCTAATGAATGAACACTATTATAAAATTATGTTTGCAGCGCAATTGATTTCACGAGCTGCAAAAATTGTTTGCATATGGAGCAAGAAATTAAAAGAAGCCTCTAATTAATTAGTTGCTCATTTTAATAACTTATTTTACCCATTTTAATAAAAAATGTCCATTCACTGGTACGTGTTCATTTACTGGTACATCTACCCTATCTTTGAAATTGTGGAAGAAAAAAGAATCCGCTCGAAAGCGACCGCGCCTGCTACAAAACCGGTATGACCGTATGGCACTTTTCGAATCGAGATACCTCTCTTTTTTCCTTCTTCTATCTTTTTTTCTATTTTTTTTACCGCGTTGGAAAAATTCCCGGTGTCGAAGTATCGACTCCCGACATTGTGTTGTAGTTTCAATTACACTTCTTCACTTGGATTTAGAAAATTTATACAGCTGTTATGCATGGGGACGAATCGAAATGTCTCTTAGTACGTATTTATTGTTTCTTGCGGAGTATCAATTTATGCGCTTGGCAAATAAAGAAATTTAACGCCGAATTATTTAGTTCCTATGCGTGTAGGTCTCTGAGGAATTGTTTGGCGTAAGTATAATAGAAGCAGGGGAATTCCACAGCAATTACTGCGGACACCCTGCGAATCGTTCTGAAGGGATCGATTCAGCAGATATTGAAAGGGACCAACGGACTCCTAATTGACAGTTTCGTCGGATCGTTTCGATGTCACGTCCGCGGGCCTTCTGCCGTTCTAAATGCCACGTGAAATATAACTTATGGGTGGTGAATTTTAATTCCAGTTTCATGCTTGGAACGGAGAATTCGGTTTCGAAGCAGCACGCTCGTGCTAGGGAATTCAATCCCGGGATCCCGCGATCCCGGCTGTTTTCTGGATTCCAAAAATCCCGGGTTTGATACAACTAATCCCAAGAATTTCGAGATTACTTAAAAATGTGAATTACTTTAGGAACACCCGAAAAATATAAAAATAAACAGAATAAATAAACATAGCCATTTCATAATAATAAGGACAATAATAATAATAATGATTTATTTAAATAATAATATTAAGTCATATACAACTAACCGCACCATATTTATTTTTACAATGCTATTCTCACTTTCCGCTATTTCGAAGTCGCGCGAGTTGCAGATCCCAACTTGTCCGAACACGTAAAGTCGAAACATTGTACTTAGATATGTACAGTTAGTAAACAAAGTATTTGGACACTTTTTAAAATCGCATAACTTTTTTAGAATTGGTCTTAACGACTTGATTTTTTTTGAGGGCCTAGAAGGATTAGTTTTCTAAGTGACGTGTTTCGTCGTTTTCGAAAAAATAGCAATTGGTCGGAGTAGCGAAGAAAATAGTTAAGGTCGTTTTTTAAACTTTTTTTTGTGAGCTTGTAATGAAAATTCAAAAAACCCATTTGTAGATTGAAGTAAGTTGTATACATGCTGAAAAATTTCATCAAAATCGGCTAACATTGCTTTGAGCTATAAACGCTTAAAGATCGCGGAATAAGGTCGAAAATCGCGAAATTCCCGAAATCAGCGATTTTCGACCTTATTCTGCGATGCTTAAGCGTTTATAACTCAGAGCAACGTTAACTGATTTTAATGAAATTTTCAGCATGTATACAACTTACTTCAATCTACAAATGGGTTTTTTGAATTTTCATTACAAGCTCATAAAAAAAAGTTTAAAAAAACGACCTTAACTATTTCCTTCGCTATTCCGACCAATTGCAATGTTTTCGAAAACGACGAAACACGTCACTTAGAAAACTAATCCTTCTAGGTCCTCAAAAAAAATCAAGTCGTTAAGACCAATTCTAAAAAAGTTATGCAATTTTAAAAAGTGTCCAAATACTTTTTTTACTAACTGTACGTACTTTAGGTGCTTTGTCGTTTCTTCGTTCGTACTTAGTGAGACATTATTATTCTTCATTACTGTTTTTATTGTGAAGAATGATTTTAGTTTATGTTTCAGACTACCGACTACTACTTTATTTACATTAAATAAAGATTTAGAATTTTAGCACACAATAAATCATTTTAATTACCGAAATTTTCTATTACCCAATCCCGGGATTAGTCCCGGAATCCCGGGATTGACTTTAAAAAATCCCGCAACCCGGGGATAGTAAATAATGGCCGGGATTGTATTCCCTAGCTCGTGCGCTCAACACGAGTGCCTCATAGTGCTCCGCGCGCCTGCTGTTCCATTCAATTCCGTGGATTATTGTCGCGAGTTCTTTCTCGTGTTTATTATGCAACACGGACACTTAATACCGTGCATTAAGAGTGTCGAAGGGTTGGAAGGACTCCTGCCGTGAATATTATATGTACGCCACGTTTATTCGGGTCACTCGTGCGCAGTTGTGCCATATCTTTTTCAGAGCACGTTTCAAATCTTTCTTCGCGATACACTTTTCCTATTAAACATTCAAAAGAACAGGATATTAAATCCTAAATTGAGGACCTTGCTGCAAGAGGGGCGCGACTCCATTAGAGTGTTTCATATTATAGCGTTAAAATTAAATTATTACATTTTTTTTACTTTGCTCATGCCCTGGGCGAGCAAAGTTACATGAAAATAGCACCTTTGGAAAAATTGAAACACTCTACTTAGGCTCCATCTTTACCAACTTCAAGTAAATTAGAAAAAGCTGTTTATAAAATTATTACTTTGACTTAACATTGAAAAGAGAACACTAATTGAAAAATAGTGCGCTCCAAACGGTGTACCTAGAATTTAGTTTTCTATTACGCGTCATAACTTAAAAACTGTCAAAAATGGAGCTGCAAGTTGTTGAGCTCTTGTTGCAAGGTCCTGAATTGAAGATATAAAATACTGAAAATATACAGTCTGGACGAATTCACCACCTCGAATATCTCCGAGATCATGGAAACTACCAAACGAAGTTCATTCGAAAATCTTTCCTATCACTTTCACAGTTTCGGAAATATTCAAGGCGGTGAGTAATTCTTATTGCTCCACCGTATCATATTAACGAGTACCTTCCCAAAGAAATACAGCTTCGATTTGGAAGAACAGTAGCAGAAAATACATGAATACCTACGTCCCAACCACTGAGCCACAAAATCATCCCCTCGTTGTCCCTGAGAATCACAATCGTGGCCCTTTGGACCACGGTTTACGGAAAGATCGGCGCCAACGTAACAGACCCCTGGGCCCTGTCCACTTGATCGTGACCCAGTCACGGTCCCCCGCGTTCCCCTCCCGAAGGCCGCTACGGAGACAACGATTGTTTGCAAACGAAATTAATGGAACAATGGACCCGTCCGCCGCGCCGGAGAGCAGGCCTCCACCATCTCCGTTTTACGATCGCGGATATCCCTGAGCGAGGTGCCCGCCATTATCCCGTGGGAGTAGATCCACGGTCAATAAATCTCCCGCGTCGGTCTCGCTCCCTCCTAGGGCCTGGAGGTCGGCCAGCCTCCTCGGGGAAGGTCCTCAAGGGTGAAAGTCCTCCGCTTTCCAATTTATTGTCGTCGGTCGTATTTCTGCTCCTCGAGCCGGCTAGCGTCTCGTTCGCGTCCGCAGACAGTTGGCCAAGGCTCGGCGGGCGAGGGGTTTTCGTGGTAACCCAGGCGAGGTTTCGCGAGAAGGATTACATCGGGAGGGGACGACGCCTGGCCGGATGCCACGGATATTCGTCGGCCGCTCGTTGCATCGACGATCCCTTCCATAATCCTGAAACGCTATCTCCCTGATAAATACATTCGAGGAAGCGAGGTGGGACCAATATGGCCGCGTTCTGGGAACCGCGGCTCCTAAGAATCCCGTTTGCCTCTGCCGAGAGGGTGGAAGGAAAGAAGTTCGCGAATTACGACACTTTCGCAAGAAGATTTGTCTGCTCAGACGGGCGTTTAGAACGATGAGTTTGATTTTGGATAAGGGCACTCGGTTTGCCTGTGATATTTTTGTGTATATTGGTATCGGATTGTTGAGAAGTTAGTGGACATAAATAATGACTTTCCGGCCAGCTTCTTCTTTAAGGGTAAGTTTCTCGTTGAACTGTACTTGTTATGACGCAGGGAAGAGGGGAAGGAGTGGACGTTGCAGGGGATGACGATGTTGTATGGTATCGCTGGTGGTCCATGCATATGTAAAGATTTCCAGAGGGGCTTCTTCTGCGGCACCACGGCCACAGAGACACGATTGGGGATTCCCTTTCGCGTGCTCCTCCATTTGTTTTATGTAACCGAGCTTATGTCACTCGCGGCATCGTTCGCGATCATCTGGCAGTGTTTTATATAAATTTTTAACTTGATTACACACAGGGAGCTCGCACATCAGAGGCCTCCTATTAAGGCTGGCTGATTGAATAATACGACGCCCCTCGGGCTCTGAAACAGTATCCACCCTGTGTCCAAGTTTCACGGCCTCGGGTGTAAAGAGAGCTGAGCGCAGCTTCCTTCTCACTTTGCGAGATCATGGGGCAGAGGAATTAGGGTAAATCCGGGAGACGCGGTCGGCTTAATATAAAACGGCTATTAAAACTAATATAGAAATTACTTATTTTATCAGAACAAACCTATATGTTAAGAATTTTATGCCGATTCAGAAAAACTAGTCGATATTTGCTTTAAGACAATATTTCCTGTAAATCTATAAATATTTCCTGTACCGGGAGAAATGGTTTTCGTCGTTGGTAGAGACCATTTACATAATTATTCATTGAAAATTAACAAAGGATAAAGCAAAATTATTTATGAGTGAATACAACTACAGATTCATTGACATTTAATTTGTTTACGTTAAATAAGTAAAGAACGCATAAAAGAAAAAGTGAACTACCTACTGGCGATTAGCAAGGCGAATGAATACAAAAGTGAATAAATAAACTAAATAAACAAAAATAATAATAAAATAATAGTAAAAAATAAAAAATAATAAAAAAAATCATAACTCGACCATCTCTCCTTTCTGCAGCGAGAGATGGTCTTCTCGTTAGTTTTGAGAGGAAGAGT
Source organism: Andrena hattorfiana (assembly GCA_944738655.2). Lineage (NCBI taxonomy): Eukaryota > Metazoa > Arthropoda > Insecta > Hymenoptera > Andrenidae > Andrena > Andrena hattorfiana. The sequence goes on from OX122894.2 coordinate 4,480,294, forward strand.
TAATATGGCCAAATACTTTGGCTGCATTGTCCTTCAATATCTCTAGTATCTTATTATCCCAAACATTAAACGAAAATAAACTTAGAAGTATATTTTAAATACGATTCTGCACATCGCTGTTTGACAAAAGAGGTTAAATGTAACCACAATTTTCCTTTTAAAGCCTATAAATCCAGAAAAACACAGAAAGAAACGAAATGACGCTATTCATTAAATTGTTTGGCTTCTAGAGAAGTAACTGGTCTGCACTTTAACGCATTTTTACGTATAGAGTCTGAAATATAGCGACTCGACCAACTCTCCGGCCCGACCGCGTCTCCCGGATTTACCCTACTTCTCACTTTGCGAGATCATGGGGCAGTAGAGCAATTCTATTGGACGGAGAGAAAGATAAAGTGTTCGTGTACACCTCCCAAGCTCCCTCAATTTCTTGTCCCTCCCTCTCAAGGAAAACGTCACCCCCGAAGGGAGATAGCCGTTTCCCAGAGCGAAAGGTTTAAAAAGCGCAACAAAGGTGGGAACGGTGCGGCGGGAGGGAAAGGTAGCAGGCTGAGGGAAGGCACAGCGGAGAGTAGAGGAGAGGAGCATTGAAGAAGGGTGAAACAGCAGCGTGGATCCTAGGTCCGCAGAGGCAAAGCGCGTGGCGAAGCGGCGCGCCGTGCTCCGGATGGACCGGTACGTGTTTGGATCGCTTTTAAGAGGGCACCGTAAATTTTGTGGCCCAACAGGGTCGTAAACTCGTACCCAACCGAACAAACGGCCCTCGCGAGGCAGGGGTGCCAACGGCCCACAGGGGGTGCCTTCGACGCGCGCACGACACGGCGCGCCCCGCGCACCATGCTGTCAACACGCGCGTCCACGCTCTCGCGTCTCCATTTCGAGAAAGGTTGGAGAAAGTTTTGACAGCCTCGACGCCCATTTGCATCGGGAGAAGCAGCGCCTTTATCGTCGCGGGAGGAATAATTGATTCGGAACAGTTGGATGGAGGGGTTGAGAGGAATGAATGTACAGAGTGGTGATGTCTTGCAGAGTGCGGCGTCATTCGAATAAAATTTCGAATAAATAATGCGAATAAAAGTAAGCTGCTCCAGAATCTTAATATATGAAGCAGAAAGTTTTTGTGTTTCTCTGTAGCCTAAAAACTTTCGAACGATAAACTCTGCGGTCACGAAATATTTTCCAGCTCATTATGCCTAATTAATCCAGATGAGTGTGACTATTTTCGCCAAAAAATAAATAATTTTTTTATAAAGTTAGAATCTAAATTTCGGGCAAATCCGAGTAGTAAAGCTAGTAAAGAATAATCCTACTGTTGGGTGCAAGAACGGCCTTAGGCCATTCAGCCTTTTTTTGCATAAAAGTCATAAATAGATTTCACGTTCTTTTCTACATATGCTCTCAAAATATCATTGCCATATGTTTAAAATTGACAGAGCTATGGCAAATTTTGTAAATCGATGTTGATTATGGAAATATTAAGTAACTAATAAAAAATAATATTAAAAAATAATATTGTTTTCTATATTTCTCCATTTTATGCAAAAAGGGCCTGAGAAGGCTATAATTAAAATTAATTTTGCTGATTAATTTATTACATAGTTTCGATTGCAATAACGCAACTGTAAAGGAGATTTATCAAATTTTTAAATATTATAGATAGTTTTACAACAGCTTCACTATATATAAAACATATTTAACTTCGTAATGTTTAGAGATAATTTTCTTGAAACTGTCTTGTGACACTGAGTTCTTTTATTCAAATAGATCCGCGAATAAATGTATCGGTTGTCATCGACGAATGTACCTATGTGATCTCGAGAAGCATTCTCCTTATCTGGAGGACTAACGCTGCAGATTTATTCCTGACTAATGAATAACGCTACAGATTCATTTATGACGCGAAGAAATTCTGCGACTTTATCCGTTATTCTTTTTTCCTGATTCGATATAAACTTTGCCCCACCCTGACGTCTTAGCACTGGATGGTTTGACCAAGATCGAACTTGATCATTGATGCATTTGGACAAATGCATTCAGAAGCATCGCTGTTGTTAGGTTTACCTATACTAACGTCTGAACGTCGAACAAATCGTACTGTCTATTAGGATAAACTTTATTGCTTCTCTAATGCGTTCTATTAGAAGAAATTGCGGCTCCTATCACGCGAAGCTGTGTCACGAGAAAATTGCAGATTCATCTTGTTTGTCACCTCTCCATTCAGCATTGATAAATGCAGCAGTGGATGAGAGAAGAACCGAGAATGTGATAGTGAAATTGTAGAGAAACACGATACGAATGATTAAGTTTTATGTTTGTTCGAGCACTCGGTACATAAAAACAGTTTGCAATTGACTCTGCTCACCTTCTAATGATAGCGCATAAAAGGAAAGAAACTCTAGCCCATGTAAATCACCTTTTACTACCAATTACGCTTTCCCAGTGCAACCTAAAATTGACTAAAAAAAAAAAAAGAAAGAAGGGCGAGAAAAGAAGGATGCAAGACTCTTTTGATGGAAAACCGAAGGTTGGGGTTTCGATTGGAGACCACGACCGGGCCAGTGATCTCTCGAACAAAGCCCGAGCGGCTATAAAGCTAGAAACAAAGTACGAAAAAGAAGCGGTGAAAAAAAACCGGGCGAAGATGATTTATCACCGTTTGCGGAGGTCACCGAGTTTCCTTCGAGCGTCTTTGGAAAGCCATGGTTAGCCCCGCCTGGCTGCGGTGGCCGGCGAAAACGACTCTCGGCTTACCGCATGTGTCGTAAAAGTTTTTTCGCTGCACCGAGAGTTGTGGAAACGAAGAGGAAAAGCGTCGCCGAGATGGAGGGGTGCGCGGTAGCCGCTTTGTGGCCCCCTATAAAAGTTATACGACGGTCCCCCCGAGCCAACCGCCGTGGCACTCCCGAAATTTGGCATCCCTGGATGATTTGTGGGTCCTCTGATCAGGCCCCACCGTGGTTTCACCTTTATCCTCCAGCTTCCTTTTAAAAACCAGTGTTTCTTCGGAATTGATCTTGCCTTGACAGGGAAAACAAAATAAGAAATATCAGTGTCAGATAAATTATGAACAGCTTTAGAATTGAGTCATAAATTAAATGATAAAGAGAATCGGAAATGCGAGTGGTCTTAATCTTCCTCCTCTCTTATGAGGCGCTATATTGGTAATTGTTTCCTGAAGTGACGAGTCATTGTTTTGATATTCGAGGACGCGTGATTAATCTAAAGGCGCGGTCCCACGGCCCTATGGCGAGGCGAGCCTACAAGCATTACAGCTTAAGCGCTCCGCGCTAGCGTGCACAGTGGGAAGAAGTGGGGATTGCAAGTTTACCGACTTCTTCAATGACCGGTAAAAATTTTCGATCAAAACCGGTTCCCCGGTACTATAATCCCTGGTAAGAAGAAGAGGAAGGCGGAGGGTCTTTTCTTCCTCCCACTGGCAGGCCGGTGCCTTAAAGGTCTAAACCCACTTAACAGTTCCGTGTCAGTTCCGTTCCGTCGTACCAGTGGAAAGAAGAAGAGACCCTCTACGCTCCTCTTCTTCTTACCACTGGCACGCCGGAACGGAACTGACAAGTGCGTTTAGACCTTAAGGCCCGATCCACATTACCGATCCGCTCACGGTCCGTCCACACTGGTCCACGCCGAGCGGATCGGCAGTGTAGATCGATAGTGTGGATCGAGCCTAAAACTCTCAGCGCACACATATCAGTTCGGTGGCAGTTCCGTGCCAGCAGTGGTAAGAAGAGATCCTCTGCCCTCTCTTCTTCTCACCAACGGCACGATTGCACCAAACTGACACCGAACTGATATGTGTGCCAAGGACTTTGACCCCTCCAATTCCATCGCCAGTGTGAGATGATTTCATTGCAGCCGCGACGAGCGACTCCTTTATTATCAATCAACGGTGCAATGTGTGCAGCAGTCAGCTAAGAGCAGCCTACCCAGTCGATCGCAGGCGAGCCTGATATAAGAACAAACGTAGAAAGCTAACTGTTTTTGCTGGGGGAACGCGAGGAGAGTTTCGTATCACTCGAAAGCTGCGCGTACCGTCGCGGACTCAGCGTTTCTTTACGTTGAGGTTCATTATGCGCAGTGTGGTTGTTTATAAACTATACTTTAATTCAGGTTAAATCTTTCGCGACTGGAGACGAATTACTAAGAAGGGCCATCTTAAAAACATTGGTTTCCCTTGGCGCGGAAGAGGGACTGCGTCTGGACCTTTAGTAACTCACGTTACTCGTCCGTTCTAATATAACAAAATTTCATTGATCAGTCTGAACGCTGGGGAAACGCCCACAGCAGGCTCACATGCGAGCATCTATTATCATATCGCAGAGGGTTCAGTAACCAGTGGAAGCTTGAGTGTCTGCCTTGAAATCTGTGCTGTGATACTGCAAGGATAACGACGTCACGAATGTTGCATTTCGGATTGAAGTCGCTGGTTTTTGTAGCCTCTGGAGGCAAGTATACTGACGACGACAGGAGCAGTGGAGAGTGAGAGAGAAAGAGTGCGAGTAGGAAAGGGAGAGAGAGGATGACGTGAGTGAGGTGTGCCTCATTAGACGATAAGTATTCTCGGTACGAATGCGATAGCGAACAGACATATTTACAGTGTGCAATAAAGTGCAGAAAAGTCCTAGGACGGAGAGTTTCAATCACCACGAGAGTAGACTTCAGCTGCTTCTATTAAGTAAATAGATAACGCTTCTTCACGGGCATATTGATAAAGTGAATAGAAGAAGCTCGCTTAGATGATGATTGAATTGCAAAGATACTGCAATAAGCTACTGCGAGTGACAGAGCCGTCAAGATATCAAGTGTGCTTTGATTGCTACAACAAAGCTAATTAGTTTATCTCGAGCTTTAACTAATTAACGATACAAGAACGAGTGCGCGTAGTAATTGATATCTACACACTGCGTCCTCTGTTTTCTTCTTTTGTTCTCGGTGCGCCAAACGAACGGAGAAAATACATAATACGCACTTACTTCCCATGCAGGGATAAGCTCTCTGATACAATTTATCTTCCTTCCGAACGCTTGAAAACAAGCCGCCGGTGGCAGCTACCGCATTCGTTCGGCGATTTTTCGGGATGGAAGCGAATGGTTTAAGGATCGACGGGCGCACGTTCGAGAAGGCGCTGCGAACACTGGCGCCCGATAAGACGGTGAAGGTCCTCGGGATCACGAGTCGTTGTCTCTCCGATAAAGGGTTGAACTTCCTAAGCGATCTTTACCAGGCGTCCGTGAGGTACACGGTGACTTCGAAGAACGAGAAGACGAAGTCGGAGCGTCTGGCGGACGTGATTATCAAAACCGAGCCGTTGAGCGAAGTGTGCAGGAACATGGTACGCCAGCAGGATATGTTCGTGACGGAGCTGAAGGTCCTGCGCGACGTTCTGCCGAGGATAAAGGAAATCGTCGGCGGCCAGGTGGGGCCAAGATTGTTCTATGGCAGCGAGAATCCTCGAGCTCTTATCATGGAGAACCTGGCAACAAGGAAATTCGTGATGAAGGATCGACAGAAAGGGTTGCCCTTCGAGCATTGCCGCGTGGTCGTAAAGCAGATTGCCAAGTTCCACGCTGGGTCCGTCGCTGTTCGCGAGAAGGTATTGTCGAGCAATTTTGTCGTTACGAAAATATTAACGGAAATTGGGTCGCTTTGACCAAAACTCGAGCCACAAATCTACGCTTCTCCTTTATTAATATCCTATTTGGACTTAAACTCTTTATATCTGTAAATAACTAATAACCGCCAATAATATATAATAATAAATTTATGTTCAATGTTTTTTATTGTAGAAATTAGTAAGTTCTTAAAATATTAAACCGTAATAATTAAATGAACTGAGCTTTATTGACTACAGCAAAATCTGACCCAAATCCACTTATATCGTGTAACTTTAAAAATTCCGTATAAGAGTGAAGCAAAACGAGGGTCGTTTTAAGTCTTTGGCTCGCTTCTGATTCGCATGCTCGATCACTCTTCATTCTAATCGATGTCTCCGGAATTCATTCTTCGTAGTTTCTACTGGTTTACAGCTGCAGAGCCTGAGTAACCATAAGAATGTGAATCCCACAGGATCCAGAGGCAATCGAGTGGTTCAAGGACGGCGGGATCGTATCAACCAAATGCCCCGCGTCCTATTTCAGGCTGATGGAGGTCAGCCTCCTCCGGATCGGCAAACAGTTGCAGAAATGGTCGGACGAGGAGTGCTCCGTTTCGGGGGGGAAATTGATTAAGCTGGCGGAAACTATTAGCGCGCGGTGCGTGGACGCGTATAATTATCATCCAGATGAGTTCTGCGTGTTGAACCACGGGGACTGTTGGATCAACAACATGATGTTTAAGGAGAATGAGAAAGGCGAACCTGTCGATCTACTTTTGGTACGGCGCACTTTTTTTTGCTTTGCATTTTGTATTCTGATATTTTTTATTTTTTAATTCCTTTAATGACTGAGTTTATGTTACCACTACTGTTAGGGTAAATCCGGGAGACGCGGTCGGGCCGGAGAGTTGGTCGAGTCGCTATATTTCAGGCTTTATACGCGTTAAAGTGACGACCATTTACTTCTCTAGAAGCCAAACAATTGAATGAATAGCGTCGCTTCGGTTCCTTCTGTGTTTTTCTAGATTTACAGGCTATAAAAGGTAAACTGAGGTTACATTTAACGTCTTTTGTCAAACAACGGTGTACAGAATCGTATTTAAAATATACTTCTAAGTTTATTTTCGTTTAATGTTTAGGAATAATAAGATAGTAGAAATATCGAGGGACAATGCAACCAAAGTATTTAGCCATATTAACTCTTCCTCTCAAAACTAACGAGAAGACCATCTCAAGCTGCAGAAAGGAGAGATAGTCGTGTTATGATTTTTTATTATGTTTATATATATTTTTATTTTTTATCATTATTTTATTATTATTACTGTTTATTTATTTGATTTATTCACTTTTGTATTCATTTGCCTTGCTAATCGCCGGTAGGTAGTTCACTTTTTCTTTGATGTGTTCTGTACTTGTTTAGCGTAAACAAATTAAATATCAATGAATCTGTAGTTGTATTCACTCATAAATACTTTTGCTTTCTTCTTTGTTATTTTTTCATGAATAATTATGTGAGTGGTCTCTGCCAACGACGAAAACCATTTCTCCCGGCACCTCGGGGGAGGTGGTCAAATGTCGTGACTTCAGTTTTCAACCCGATTTACAGTAAATATTGTCTTAAAGCAAATATCGACCATTTTTCTGAATCAGCATAAAATTCTGAACATATCAGGTTTGTTCTGATAAAATAAGTAATATCTGTATTAGTTTGAATAGACATTTTACATTAGGTCGACCGCGTCTCCCGGATTTACCCTAAGTGTAGCGAATCGCTCAACTATCCCTCGACACACAGTCGTTACATTCAACGCAGAGGCACTACCCATAACGAATCACATTTCTCCTCAGGTCGACTATCAAATGTCCGTCTTCACCTCCCCAGCCGTGGACTTGTTGTACTTCCTAAACATTTGCCCCGAGCTCGCCGTGAAATATGACAATGACGAGTACTTCCTCGAGCTTTACTTGGCCACCTTGAAGGAGACGATGGAGAGAATCGGTTGCAAGACCGTGCCGCCGACGATGCAGCAGCTGAAAGAGGCGATGCACAAGAGGAGAGCGTACGCGATCATGTCTGGAATCGTGCTGTACCTGCGAATGATGGCGAACAAGGAGGACACCGAGGATTTCGGCCAAGTACTAATGACGTACTGCGGCGAAACCAAGATGGACGTTTTCAAGAACCCAGACGCGGTGAAGCTGGCGCAAAAGATGATCCCAGTGATGAACAGACGGGGTTACTTCGATTGATGCCAGTCATTAGCCTACAAACATCACAATAAACGATCTATTTTTTTCAGCATCTGAATTCCTTAAATACCACAAACGATACTCAAACGGCCAGATGTTATCCAGCATTGCTTAAGGAGGGAATCCACGATGGGATTTTACGAAATAGTCGCGAGAGATTTTTGAAAATATATCATGAAACTTGTCTCATTCGAATCTAAATAGTTTCACGAAACTAGTGACAGAATAATGAAATAACTGTCTCGTCAGATTAAATTCTCACGCGAGAAAATTAAATTAAATTCTCTCATCGTGGATTTACACTTTTACTCGGAGATTTTACCATCCCTGATCTAAAATCAATGGGTGGTCACGACCGACGAATGCCACTGCGATCGAAAGGAGTTGCCTGGGTCGTCCGAAGAGCGAAGGCACCGGCGCATTTGCTCGTACTCCCCCGAAAAGGGAAGCTGCTCACGTCGAGACACAGTCGATGAACTTTCGAAAGGATCCTCGGCAGGGCGAGGGCGTGCGTCCTTGGCGGTCAGCCGGTAGCAATTGATTTATTGTGGGGCAGTAAAGCACTAGGCTAAAAGGTCCCTGAAAGCATCGCCTCGGTAACCTACATCGTGAACAGAGAAATTGTTGTGGCAAGCCTCGATGGGGTGGCTTTTGCCCCGAGCTGAATCCTCGCCAATGGACAAGGAGAAACGCGCTGGAACACAGGGCTCATCGGCTCCGGGGAGCTTGCTCTGTCCTGGTGTTACTCGACCGTCACCATCCCTCTTCCCCCTTCCGCCCTCGCTCGCTTCGTCCTCGAGCCTGTTGGTCGACGACAGACTGTTCCTCCTTTCTTGTTCGCGTTGACCTGGAAGATGCGACACGGGGGATTCGTAAATCATCGGCGGAAAAGGGCGAATTGGAAAAATTCGGCAGCCGAGTTCTCGGTTCTCCGCACGAGGCGACGAGAAAGTCGCGGGGGTGAGGACGGAGCCGAGGGATAATAGAGAAACCGGCCGATCCGTGAAGTATCCGGGTTACTCGGTCGTCAGTGGCAGAAAATTCCGGTAGCCGGCCGCGATTAGTCACGTGCCGGGCCTGGCCGAGCCGCTGGGAAAGCGAAAATTCGATTTTCTCGCTGCCTTTGTGCCCCTGTTTCGCTCTCCTCTGGTTAGAATGGAGACTCGTAGCGCGGATCCAGCGAAGGTTTACGATCTTCTGGGGTATTCGGGGTTTTGGCACAATTCCCGCAGTTTCTGTACACCAGTGGCCATTTTTTCCAACGTCGAAGTTCTCGACGGTAACCGAACTTTTCTGCTATCGATTCGAATCGGTACAGCAGCGAGCAGGTTGCTCCGAAATTCAGGAGAAATAGAAATCCGTGCTGGCACGTTAGTCTAACGCGACAGAATGGTCTCATTGGTAAATAGATAATAAAATGCGCGGTGGAAATGAAAGAAGCTTGGATGAAAGGGCAGAAAGGTCTCGGGTTCTCGAAGGGGGTTACAGGCTAATCCTCCGATTTTTCAGGTGCTCCGTTTAAACGCCCGTTGGACAACGTATTTGTCAATGTCCCTCCCTGAATAACGCCTGTTTCTTATCCGTCTCCCAGAGGAAGGCGATATCCAGGCCTGGGAACAAGGATTCGGAATTCGTGAGGCTCGATTGATAAATTTCGAAGCTTAGAATATGTTCTCCTTCGTTCAAAGGGAGGACGAGAACCTGTTTCTCGGACGAAGGGTTTAGCACCCCTAAACAAAACTGGCTTGCCAAGTAGAAACTGATCCCTTGACACCCACGTATCACCGAAAACTTCTATCGTAGATACCAGCTAGAAGAGTTGGGCATTATCTAAATAAAAAATTATTCAAATAACGTATCGAATAAAAGATGCTTTATCTTATTCCGTTATCGAATCCAATTTTTATATTTCATTCGAACTCAAAATTTTTGCCCATCTCTGTCCGGTAGTCGTAGAATCTACACTCCCATTTTAACGCGTTATTTCTCTCACCAACACCCAGCAAAATTACTTACCTCCTCGCTGCAGATATCCTGAACAAGTATCAAGTGGAACGAACAATCTTCCACGGAGGACGTTTGAGTTCGAAGAACCTCGCACAGTTTTATGTGGCCCGTTCGATTATACTGCAGCGTGATTTTCCGAAAAGCCTGTTAAACGGCTAATTCGTCTGTTATCGATCGAGGAGATTCTGTTCCACATTCTGGTACATATTTCCAAGGGGGGCGATTGTCGACGAAAGATCCCACGACCACCCGAAACGAGGCCCGCATCTTGACATCCGCCTCTGGCACGGCATTTAGCAATAATTTAGTGGGCACAGCCGCATGGAATACCGTCGAAAACTTCAGAATGGCGTGGTCGTTGACACCAGTAAGGAGGGGATCCAGCTACCGGATCCCACGGGTATATTGTTGTCCAATGACACGTTTGTATTTACACGTCGCGCGCCAAAATTGCATGCCGCGCCGGTGTAAATACGCCCGTATGAGCCTCCAACGGCGGAGGATAATATTGATAAGTGCTTTTCCTTTTTTTCTCTCTTCCCCTTTCGCCGCCGCGTCGCGGCCCTGCAACACAATCCCGCCGGCACGATTCCCATTTAGACGGATCCATTTCGTCCAGCGAGACATAATCCCGCGCACAATGCGCTGCGAGACAGGTCGCCCGAACCATCCGCGGGGTACACATATTTTCGACTGGGGAATTGTCCACGTGTAACGATCGACGTGAAATTTATCGTGTAGTGGAATCATGGGACAGTGCGCTTAGTGCTCGAAGTGGAAGGAATCCATGTCTCGAGGGATGAATAATAATAATTCTTTATTGCACAGTAGACATTACGAAAGTAACAAGAGGTTTAAAAAAATATCAATATATATACCGTAAACTGGAGTGACTTTGCTCGCCGGGGTGACATTACCCGCTTTTTTGCTCGGACTGAAAAATTACCATATGATTGAATTCGCTATTTTTTGTTTCGTTTGACCTTGGAGAAATTACTGCTATCGATTACAAAACACCATATGTTCTGATTACTTTACAATAAAATAAGATAAAGTCTTTCCGAAAAGTGGGCAATGTCACCCCGGGCGGGCAAAGTCACCCCAGTTTACGGTACTTAAGAAAACAAGAAAGAGAAAAATAGTAGAGTTAAAGAAGATTGAAGTGGGAAGGGTGAAGTAGAGTGAGTGAAATTTCTTTAATTTCTCTAATATCTTTAATATCTTTAGTTTTATTTAATTCTGATTTGACGATCCCTCGATTATTTCAAGTTACTCGTTCCAAAGAGCGGTGTTCTGTTCTCGATGGAACCTTTAATAAAGAATTATCTGTATCCTTAATGTAACAGTGCACACTTGACGCTCCAAGCCTTCCTGTAAATTCAATTTCCTTCCCCGACTTTACAGCTGTCCCCAGGTTGAGCGCGAGCATTCATTAAGAAGGTTCGAAACTGTTCCTCGCCGTGGAACGTTCGTAAATGGAGCAGTCAGCGTTTACGCCTCGGTGTGATTCAATGGAAGCCACGCGGTCCGTGCCGAACATTTGGTTAAAATTAACCGGAAATTTATGGGCCCGGCAAGGCCGTGGGCCTGAAATACGATCGAAGAATGACGAATATTGCGATCGTCGTGGTTGCACGATGTTTTGGGAATCTGCGGCCGCAGCGGCATTCAAAGTCGACCGAGCATTCCCTCGGTCACTGCTGTTCGCAAGGGACAGTAAATCACGCGGCACGGATTTATGGGTCAATTCCGTGCGGCCGGAAGGTACAGAGACCATTCTGCGCTTTCTCCTTGGCTCGCCTCTTTCACCGACGTGCTCTCTGCGCTTCCACGTAAACGATCAAGCCTCGGCCAGTTTTCACGAGGGCCGTGCAGAAGTCGCTTCAACACGGCACCATCTTTTCTCTTCCCTGGCAGCAACCTCCGCGGAAAATATTTCTCAACCTCGTGAAAAACACTGTAAGTGCCAAAGTTAAAAAAGTTCTTTTTCACCGGAAAATTTTCTAGTTGCCAATGGTAGATAATACTGTAGCATAGAATTTTAATACAATTCCCCGTTGTAAATAAATCACCAATAATGGCAAAAGATAGAACTGCTGACGTCCAACTCCACTTCTGTAGAAATTAAGGTACTTAGGGGTGACCTGCCCCAGAATTGACACTTAAAGTGCTTACAAATTTAAATAAATGGCACATCTAAGTAAAAGCTGGACTATCCTAATGCAAAAAATAGAAATTTTTGTGATGCATTTGGGTTATTGTGTACGTAAACATATTAAGTAATGAAAACAAATCAAAGTTCGTAAATAATTCAAAGTAAGAGGAGTTTTTTCTCTCTCCTGAAAAATTTGATCCTTGACACTTTAGTGCCAAAACCGTGTTTTCTGCAAGTACCCTTCAATTCTTATCGCGTGAGGTATACGTCTTTCGAAGTCCAAGATGATTTTATTTTACCCTTGCCATGGTGGCTACTTGGAGATTGTAACACAAGTATCCGATTAAAGATTAGTTAACCTAGGGTAGAAAGACGGTAACAAAAGCTTCGACGCAATCTCCGTTTCCCACAAGTCGTCGTTATTCAAGGCGCAGTGCGTATCCATTTCGCGCGTCAGAAGGAGAAATAATAAAGACAATTACCGAGGGAATGGCACGACGTCTAGGGGGTGTGTATTTCTCGCCAGCCGCGCGTCCTACTGTTTTACTATACAGAAACGAGCACCTAACGTGATTTGTGTGCTCGTACGTGATTCCTGTATGAAAGGCAGAAGCCAAACGCGATTATGATCGCAGGGGGCGACGAGGGGGTGTATTATAATAAAACGAGAGCGCTGTTGCTGTACTCACGTCGCTCGGCACGTGGCGAGTCGTGTATATACTCTGATATTGTATCACTGTCCGCCACGTGACTATCACTTTATAAATGTATGATCGTATCATGCTCGGTTGGTGGTACCGAGGCACGCGTTTCTATCAAACTTGCGAGAGACATCATCAAACTCTCCGTTATCGATTTCCCTTCCCTCCCCTGGATACGTGCCCCCGCGTGAAAGATCGAAGGTGGGTCGAAAGAGTTGCCATTATTATCCTTAATGCCTCTAATCCCTTAATGATCTCTGCACGGATTTCCGCGCGCTTCTGAATCTTGGCGTGAAACAACGACAAAGGAAGGACAGCTAGCGACAGGGAAGATAATGGACCCCGGTGTGTGTACCATTCGGCCCTCAAACGGGCGAGAAAAGTGGATCAACATGCTGGGGCCGCGGGGGCGGGAGAGTCCCCGGCTCGGACGTGTCGTACGTGTCCGTCCGGGGTGTCAATTTGCCCCGTGGAAGTGCAGTTCTGTCCCTGTTTGTTTCCAGGAGAGCTTTATTTGCGGCACACAAGGGCCGCGGCGGCCGAAAACGGCGGCCCGAGAGGCAGGGGTGGCCGAGGCCCGCGCAGGACGGCGGAAAAGTGGACGCCTCGCGTTATAACGACGTCCTGATGCCGGGCTTCTTGTTTCAGAGAAAAAAGGCCGGGTAACGAGGCGCGAGAACCCTGGCAAACAGCTGTTTCACAAAAGCCCCGGATCCAGGGGTGGCCGAGGCTCCTCGTGTGAACAGAGGCCTCCGAAATCTACGGAATCTTATACCAGCCATCCCGAGCGGACGCTGAAGCACTGCTACATAGCTGGGAGAACGTTATCGCCGCGGATAATGGAGACGCGCGACCGCAATTGCCTCTCCTGTCGATGGTTAATCTCATTGTCAGCGAACAATGCCCGCGGATGACGAATGGTGATCATACGCGGATGAAGTTGTATCCGAAGTTGCCGCGGAAGCCGCGGGGACAAATCATTCGGTGAAAGAGGGGCAGGGAACCGGCAGGGGTGGAAACGGGGGGAGCCGGCGAGGGGCCGGCTGGAAGGGTGGTGGGTTCGCCGGGAAGTGTGCGTAGGTTTCACGCACGTGCGTCTGTTGCGCCGTGTATCGAGTGCAAACGGGGCACGAAACCCTAACAACAAGGGTGAGAACACGCCGCGCAGACAAAATGTGACATCCGGACCGGTCAATTCCCAAGGTTTCCGGGACAACCCGCTCGCCCCCCATGGCCATCTCGCACTCTGTCCTTCTCCCTACCCCTAGGAAGATTGATTCTCCCGTGATTACGTGCTTGTACACGCTTCTTGCAATCTCAAATATACATTGCGCCGTTTATCGACGGGCGAAGGGACCTTGGCGCGCGCAGTTAAAGGGTCGCAGCTGTGAAGGCCCGAAGCACTTGTTTTCTTAGGATGCTTTATTTATACCATTATATCCGAAGCATGCGAAACGCATGCCCCCATTCTTCTTCTTCCCATTGGAAGGGCGAAGTTCAGTTGGCGGATTTAAAGAAAATGGACACCCGGTATGCATAACAGAATTGCAAATAAATCTACGCGCGTGTGGTATGGATGTAATGGAAAGCGAGGAAAATAGTGTTTGTGTGAAGTCGTAATTTTTTTCGGAAGATGGGACATTCTGTGCAGGGCCCCAGGCGGTATCTGCGCATCGACCGCCCGTTAAATCCGCCACAGGTCAACCTCCTTCTCGAGGAAAGTGTTATCCGTGTCGTGGGATGAAGGGAGGGAAAAAATGTATCGCGCGTCGACAATGGGCGCGAAGAGGGGGGGCGGAAGGAGGGCGAAGGGAAAGGCAGGAGTGGCGCGGGTTCTCGCGCAGACGGTTTCCATGGTGTTGTTTTCGCCGAGGCGAGGACAGGGCCAGAGAGTTTCACCGCGATTGCTGTAACAGCATTGCTGGTGACGAGAGACGCGCGTATCGGTAATGTAACCAATCACCGGGGCGAGTCTGTCTGGTTATAAAGCTCGGCGGTGTCGTCGGTGTGTTGGTTTGGTCGTGCACCCTCCGCGCTAGTTCGCCTACAACCGGCTGCGAGAGTTGGTTTGGCCCCGGCACCCCGTAACGAGGAGTTTAATGACATCGTCGACGTCCACGTCGGACACGTGAATGTCAGGGGAAAGTTCCTCTTGCTCTCTCTTCTCTATATTTTGATGTATCCGCGTCTGGCCGGTGTACAGGATTTACCTCCGTCGGAGCCGTGCTCCGTGTCCCGGCAGGATCTATTTTTTCTTCCTTTTTTTTTTGTAGAATAAGAGGAACAATTACGAATTCTGGAGCGCTAATTATCTGATTGAAAATCGAATTTTTTTTAACGGATCGCTCGAAATTAGGGCGAAAGCAAATTAGCGCAAAATTAAACTTGTCTATCGTCGTCCCTTTTTTTTTTTAAATTTTTCATGATACAAGCATCATTTTGGTTCTGAGCTGAGGGGTGATAGGTAGGCACAGTCGCTCGCGTTATCGTTACACGCGATTATTAACGGTTAACGAGCAATTTGCTCGCGCCAGCCCAGATGCTGTCAAGCTCGGATCCTCTGAAAGGTGAGCTGGCGAGGTGCCCATTGTCGCGAGTCGGTCAGAAATATTTACAGGGACATTAATTTGGAGAAAGGGGCACGTGGCCGGCACGCAGCGATGTCACTAGGTCCTCCCCCCCGTGGTTAAAACACAGTAAAAAGATGGGCGAGAGACACGCGGCTCCTAGGACCGTCCACGAAACCAAACGAGCGCGGGGGATGAAGGATGCGAGCCAATGGCGCGTGATAGTCCGAGTCGTTAGCGAGTGCCCCCTTATTTTTGTATTAAAATCACCCCCTACCTCGCTCACGCGGCTCCTTTTATCGTGCGCCGACGGGCGACGATGATGATAATGGCCCTGTTAATTGTCTTGGAAAGGAGAGTGTTCAGCCGCTGGGGTTAAAAAATAGGTAAATTATTGAATTATTTTTTAATTACAAGGAAATACTAAAGAAATGTGGAAATCTGAGGATAATTAATAATCATATTATATGTAATTGCTTTCTCTAGAACATTCTAGAATCGAATGATTTTGGATATTCATTTTAATAATTAATACTTGAACAACTTTGGATACTCGTGCCCTGAACCCTGAACTCAGTTACTGATAGGAGCTTCATACAGGTTCTCGAGCTGCTTTTACGATCGCACGCTTTAATGCCTCGAAACAGTTTAATGGGAATTTTAAAGCTCATTTCTGACAACATTCTTGACTCAAGAAGAGCGTGAAATAGGCTTTTATTCCATTAGTCGGTGACCTTTTCTGAGAATTCCCCGGTGGAGATTGTTTCTTCTACGTTTTCCTAAAATAATTTTCATAAGCCGTTTGCCAAACTTTTTTTGAGTGGCGATCTTTTATAATATTCAAATAACCCGCGACCTCCCCCCTCCATATAAGGTAAGGTAAATTTAACGAAGTAAAGGAAACACATTAAAAATAGTTATTTCAGAATATAATTCTAACTTAATAATATTAAAAAAAAAATCGAAAATCCTTCGCGACCCACAGGTTGGGAATCACTGGTATAATTCAGTAAAGAAGATTACAGTTGGCCGAGTTATATTTAAAGTTACGAACATAGAACCGAAAATACATAAAGGAGTAACTTTTGCCAAGATCGTGCTAGATCCCAAAATCCAACAAATCCGTCTCGCTTAACGAGGGATCAATATTCCACCACGAAATCACTGGGAACCTGAAAATTTCACAGCGGCCAGTGGGAATTTCGAGCGACAAAGCACAATGTGTCAATCTCGAAACGTTTACGACGTGTTTTCTATGACTCTGGTCATTTACGATCTATTTTAAGCGTTCCTCCTCCAGAACCAATAAATCAGCCCCGGTCGAGTTATTCCCGGCGTAGCAGGAAATCGATCGTAAAATTTGATCCAAGATCCGAGAACGACGGCCATGCCCGCCGAAGCCCCCGAAACGAAACTCCTGTCACGAAATCCAATTTTAAGCACTTCGCTAACGACCACTTTCTGTGCTTCATCCCCTCAATAACTCGGCGTCCGGCACCCTGTGTACTTTGTAGTTCAGAGTTGGACATTAACTGAATAAAAAATTATTTAAATAACGGGTCAAATAAAAGTTACGTTAACCTTAGATCATTTGACGAATAAAGTTAACTTTTCCATTAAACAATAATTCTTTTAACTTTGATTCGTTGTTCGAAATTTTTAGTTAAATAACATTTTGCTAATCGGTAATCAATGGGTCCTTGTAGAAAGCACTGTAAGTATCAAAATTTAAAAAAAAGTTTTATCAGAAAAATATTTTACGTGTCAATGGTAATACGACAGTATAAAATTTGATTTTAGTCACTTACAGTGTTTTCTACAAGGACTCTTCAATTACTAATTGTCAAGCATAGTGTTGGCTAGAACCGTGATTTGTGAGTCACGAGTGATCCGATCACGTTCGTTCCCAATCACGGTGATTTTTCACAGTGATCCGTGATTTTCGTGATCGCTTCTGATTGGTGCAGGCAGAACAGTGATTCGCAATTTTTGTGATCTGATTGGTGGAAAGCATAAGTGCTCTTTGCACGCGCCACATAAACCCAATTTCTAATTTCTCTCGAAACATTCTCAAGTCCTCGCTGTGCTTATAGAATGATCTATTTAAATTAGCGAATATTTCTTCACTTTAGATAAAAAGTATAATATATATATGAATATTTCAGCCAATCAAATCAGTGCGTGCATACATTGACTATTTATGAATGTATATATTATATATTCGCTGAATTAGCACGTTTTATTTGTAACACAAGATATATTGAAGTATTTTACAAAAAATAATTCAATCATGAGCAAGAATTACGATTACAGTATTCACAGTGAGCAAATTCTCTTGAGGTAAAAAAGATCACGGGCGTGATTTAACTTAAATCACGCCCGTGATCGTGATTCTGAGATCACGGTGATAAATCACTGTTAGTGATTTTGCACTCCATCCCTAGTCAAGCACTATTCCCAAGAACCATGCGCCACATCCCCTATTTAATAATCACCTCCTTAAAAACACGCCCCCGTCAAGGGTACCCCCTACTTGATCAGCGACCGATGATCACCATCGTCCAGTAGAAAATTAGTGGATAATTTCCCCCGGCCAGACGTTACACGCGAAAATGCTGGGGCAGGGCCCACCATCCCCGCGAAGTCACGTACGATCGGCTCGCCTCGGACGATATTCCCCAGCGTGCGGGGACGGCCGCTTCAAAGGCTCGTTAGCGACCGACAGGGGTTTCCCGATGAGGCTTGTTGTCGGACGGGCAGGTGAAAAAAAGTTGCACGTCGGCCGGTGTAGCCCGTTTGTTACAGATCGCTCAAAGCCCGAGCGGATCCGCGCCGCCTGCGCGTATAATGGGCCGTGCACGCGCGTCCATTCTCCCGCGGGTCTCCCGCGCTGCTCGCACCTCCGCTCCTCTCTCCGCCGGGTCCTTCGGGAAGCGTGCCCGGAATCCGGAATAGAAAGAGCGAAAAGGATCGCCCTGGGGGAGGTTTTTAACACCATCCCCGGGAAATGACGTCTTAATAAACGGGCACCAGGTGATGCGCTCTTCCAGGCCGCCTCTTTCAACCTGCCCCCGGACACTCCAGCTTCGGGGAATCATTAGCTTAGCGCGGTGCTTTCGGTCACCGAAGCATGGAGATTTAATCGAAGTCTTGAGGTTTACGGAATTGGTCCTGTGTAAATATGAACTTGTTGCCATTTCAAATTGCTCCTTTTTATAAAAAAATAAAATCAAGAATAATATGAACACGATTGATCTATATTTAGGGGTAGCTCAATGAGGGTGAAATTTTCTATGTACGTGATAATTATATGGAAGGGCATGGAAAACTAAAAATCTTTCCAAATGCATTCATTTTGTTCATTAAGAAAAATGAGGAAAGGTATCAGTGTGCCTCATCTGGTGTATAATTAAGTAAAACAATTAATATATTGTACCCTGGCAGTAGGAAACAGACACTCTATGATGTCTCAGCCTCTATGAACAATAAATCTAACACATTATCAAATATAAATAGAAATGCAATGTAACGTAAATGTATAAATTAAAATATGTCCATTATATTTTGAATTTTCATAATTTCTATAATCTTTGACTCGCTTGAGCTACCCCTAAACATAAGAATGTATTGCCCAAAGTTTTTTTTTATCCAAAGCAACAAACCAGGGTTGTAAGACTTATAAAAAATGGGTAGTGGATGAGAGAACATGTATTTGACGGGCAAGAGGGAAGTCTGCCCCTGTTTTGGTTAACAAGCGTCGTTACAGTGTAAATCACACGTATCGCGCGGCTCGCGGGGGATGACGGGGGCGCGCGAAGGTGGAATTGAATTTGCAGAGGTGAGAATAGAAATGTGCGAGAGGGAGGGGATGGAAGTTAGGGGTGTTTAGACGGCGGATTCACGTGGCGAGGCATCTGTCCGACAACTTAACAACCACCCTCCCTTTGTCCGGCCCTCCTTCCATCCCCTTTTTATACTGTAGCACTGCGGGGTGATACACGCCTGAGACTCCCCGCGGCTTTTCCTTCTCTCTTTTTATCTCCCTTTTTTTTCTCTCCGTTCACGCCGACAAATGAGGGCCGCTGCACGAGCGCGTTACGCGCGGTAACGAGTAAACGGTCTTCATCGCGCACGGAACGAATCATTCCTTCTTTACGTCGTCGGGGACACCTCGTAACGCAAAAACTACCCCCAACCTCAACTTTCCCGGATCGCCTCTTTCAATTAAGCCGTCGTCGATTTAAACAGAGCTGGGATTAACCCCTCTAGCGCTATAAAACCACGTATTACTCGTGTAGCCTGCAGACGTTTGGCGAAAGGCTTTCAAACGAAACTCGGTTCATCCAGACTCCGTTACACGAGGATTCGTAGCAACTACACGTTGGAGGAGATCCGCTGTGTCCACGCGATTTCACCCCGGCACTCTATTTAGCGCTTGTTAGCGCCGACAATGCGCCGCAGCTGATCCCCTTAACGAGAACGATGCTTACATTATGCGACGAGGGTGTAAGCTCGCACCGCGTGGCATCCACGGGAAATTGGGAGCACGCGACACCGGCCACCGAATCGTTATTTCCCGAGCTTTCTCGAAAACACGGCCCCTACGAGCTTCTGTGTTCGAGAAGCCTCGAGAGCCCAAAGCATCCTCTCGGGGGGGCAGAATTTCCGTTGTCTCTTCGGGGGGCGCAGCTTGTCGTTAAAAATTTCTTGTGCGATTGTCCATCCCAGGAGGACTGCGGAGAAAGCTTCGAAAGCTTGTAGGATAGTTTCGGGTAAATCTAAAAATTTGATGCTGGAAACGTACTCGGTGGATATTTCGGTGCTTAGAATCCTTCACTTGTTATAAAATTATTTTCAGGAGCTCCTCGATTGGCAACTTTTAACAAACGTATGTCCTCTGTGGAGATTCGTTTCGTACGCTAATTAGACGCGAAGAGGTAGGGGCATGTCATGTTACGCGATTCCGTTGGAATGGACTTGTATAAACTAATTAGTTGGCGTAGCAGACATCGGTGTATTTATATCGAAAGCTAAAGAAGCAAGTCTATGAAATTCCAGGCCTGCGTCGCGTTTTCATCGGGGGTCCAATGAAACTGTTATAATTTTCAATTAATTGTCAAATAATTGTAAGTCTATGACTATTATCTCTTCTGTTCCGAGAAAATTATTTCAAAATACAGTGTATTAACTGAAACTTTTATTCCACACATTTTTCTGTAAATAAGAAACTTTTATTTTCTTGAAAGTAGAAACAAGTTCTAGTTAAACAGAAACATTTACCCTGACCTGAAAAAGTTAAAGCTGTGAAAAACAGATTTCCTGAAAATGTGGGGTAGACAGATCTGAAAGAGTGACCCAAAAATGAGGCCTTTTTTAGCCTCTATACCTTATGATGAGACATCAATCATACAAAGTTTTCAAGTTGAGGTGACAATTAGTTTCTGAGATATGGGTGGTCAAAGAAGTGAAAATTCGTTAACGCGTCAGCCCATACACTTCGATGTACAGACTATTATGTCATTATTTCAATTATTTCCAGGGGTTTTGCTGTCTGCTAACCACGAATTTGAAATTAGATTTTCAAAATTCACGAAAAAAAATCAAAATCAAGAAATATAAAGGACTGTGTAGTGGGAGTTTTTTTTTTAATTTATCGTCCACCATATTAATTCGGCCATTGTGATTTTTGCTGACTGCTAACAACGAATTTGAACTTAGATTTTCAAAATTCACAAATAAAAATAAAAATCAAGAAATATAAATGTCCGTGTAGTGGGTGTTTTTATTTAAATATATTGACCACCATTTTAAATCAGCCATTGTGAATTTTGAAAATCTAAGTTCAAATTCGTTGTTAGCAGTGAGCAAAACCCCTGGAAATAATTGTTTAAATTATCGGACTGACATAAAGGTCCGTACATCGAAGCGTATGGGCTGACGCGTTAACGAATTTTCACTTCTTTCACCTCCTATATCTCAGAAACTAATTGTCACCTCAACTTGAAAACTTTGCGTGATTGATGTCTCATCATAAGGTATCGTTTCGCATAAAATTCAGTTCCAAAATCGTGGTACCAAAAAGAGGCTATTTCTTGGGTCACTCTTTGAAGCCTTAAACTCTTCGATAAAAATAATTATGTGAAAATCAGAATGTGCTTTCTCTTCTATATTTATCCTGCTCCCACTTCCTTAAATAATACTAATTAAAAAAAATATTGCTAACCTTTATATTTTACCCTTAAATATCAAAAGTATATGACTCTCCAGAACTTTTATTAATCGAACATAAACTATTAAAACTGAACTCTTACCACAGAGTTAAAGTGTTAATATACAAAGTTAATTTAAAGCGGAAAGAAAATGATTTATAAGTTAAAATTTCGATGAATAACTTTTATTTATAAAAGTGAACAGTTTCATTCGACCCGTGGTTTTCACCTTTTCGCGCTCTCTCTCAACTTCCCATCCTCTGCGATTACCAATAAAGATTACCATCCATTATATTTACTAGCACAACGTGGACTTGAAAGGTGATTTATTAGGTGCCCTCTTAATTAATCGCGACGCAGTGGTTCTAATAATAGTGCAGGAGAAATCAGCTGGAGGCGTTACAAGAACGGCGAAGAGGAAAAGGGTGGCGCTCCTCCTGGAAAAGGATTAGCCTCCTTGACGTATAATCGTACCCTAGGAAGTCTATTTGTAAAAACGGCCGTCGAATCGGTCGTTTCGGTTTCCCGAGCAAGGTGGAAAACGTCGCACCGTGTTACCGCCACAGTCGTAGATCCAAGGGATTTGTCGGGTCGCCGACGTAACGCGGAACACATTTTCGGGAGCCCGCTCGTGCGTTATATATTGGTTCCGGTTCGGTTTACTTTCGACAATTAGCTGGCTGCCGTCCGTCACGGAGCTCGGCGATTAGCGTTTCGCTTACGAGCGACAAATGAACACTCTGAACTACGCCCCCGATCGTAGCAGTCGTTCGTAGTAATTCTAACTGAATTAAACTTTTGCGCAAGGAGTCCCCGTAAAAAGCAATTCAAATGGAATCCTAGCAAAGCGTTCGCAGCATAGAGATACTGGCGTGAAAAGATCCTGAGTTGATTGTACATTCTCCGGAGCACAAGTGAGAAGCGGGCAGGCTGACAGCGAAGAATAAAAGACACACTGTGTACATAATAATATTTCGAAAACGTTGCCAGTCGCTACAGATTTTTCCCAGGAAGACGAAGGGAGGAGGACATCCTCCGGCTGAAAAGGCAATCACATCGCATTCAGCCTGGACTCGCATGCAAATCGCGCTCACAAAGACCTCTTTTTCTTTCGTTAAGTCCCCGCTGTGGATCATTCGATGATCCATCATCTCCGGTGGCAAGGAAGTCCCAAATTCGTCGCCAACTTAGCTCGACGCGGATTTGACTTCTCGCGAGCGCGGTTGCTTCAAATCTCCCGCGCTTCTTTTATAAGGAAATTTACAATTTCCCTGAAAATATGTGTACAAACGCACGTGAGTGCGTGGGTACGCTGCTTACCAACGAATGTAGAAATTTTCCACGTAGGTGTTTTGATAGTTCGAACAGCTGTGAAGAGTCAAATTCGCGAGATCTTCGGCGTATAACCGAATACACGATTCAGGAGGATAGGAGAATCGTTGGAAGCGCGTGTCAAGTGCGATAATCGAGCTGTCGGCAGGACGAGGCGTTCCTATTCGCGTCGGCCGTCCATCCTGCGCGATCCCGCTGCGCCAGGACCCCGAAGGGCCACCGTTGTAAAGGAAGCTGGAAAATGGACAGCCTCGGATGTCGCAGTTATGTGCAATTTTAGGGTACATGAGCGTCTCGGGGGGCACAATGGCCATCCTAAACGCTTCTGGGCCCACTGCACTCTCGTCCTGCTGCGACGGAACCGGAGAAAAAAAGGGACGAGGAGGAAAGAGAACAGTTTCGTCTGACACTACGCTTTTAGCTATAAATATTCAACTCGATCTTCCTTCGCAATAAAACAGCATCTTTTCAAATACACGAATACCTCATTGCAGCAGCTATCAAGAAACAACTACCACATTGAAAACAAAAGGACATCTTCCCCCTTCCCGCCAAATATGTAGCTTATTACACTATAAACGATAGCGCAGTGTTCACGCATCCCGCCGCAACGAAAGAAAGGAAGCAGGAGGAGAGAACTCTCATCCCCTGCCAGATTTACCACGAATGAAGAACATCAGCCACCACAAAGGTCAGTACGCCAGAAGGCGATCGTTTGGCCAAAACGGACACGGTGGACGTTGAAAATGTAGCCCCACCAGGGGCGCGTGTCCTTTGGACAATGGCCTACAGATCCTGGCGATTCTGCCCAGCGTGATGCGTCTTGAACGGGAGGCTGGGCCTTCTATTGGCCGGAAATTTGTTCCGGAAGAGCCGATGGGAGATAGGTTCGAGGACTTCTGTGGAACTAATGCTGCGATATCGCCACCGTTACCTCCGGGATCTCCAAGAAGAGACCGATAAAAAACAGTTTCTTTCACTGTTCCATGAAGATGGAGTTGGAAGCAACATCCATCCCCCGGATCGAGTGCTGTCGAATTTATTTTACTCTCGACAGTTTATAAACAGCCGCGACGTTAAAGGCACACTTCGATTCGCCGTTATACAGCTGGCCGAAGAGGCATCAAATAATCTAAACCACTCGCGATACACCGTACGCTAACGTTTCTCGGTAGCATTCTGCCCAGAGAAGGAAGCAGCCCCGATGTATTCCTGGAATCGATTCCTGTTCTAATTGTGTTGCGAGAGAGCATCGGCGACGACCCAGCCGCCCGAGGTCTCGCCTACTGGGATTAATCAACGGCGAGTCTTCAAAGATCCGTAGGAAGCCTGCCCCCTCGGAGTAGTTTGTTTATCGTCGGCACGGCGGGTAGCCTGCTCGATCATTTCCCTTTTTTCCCTCCGGCCGAAGAATTCGTACGATCCAATGGCGCTTCGCCCGGGCCCGTTTCCTGGAAGCCTCCTCTGATCGGTCTTCACCAAGTGACGAGCACCAGCCCTCCGCTTCCGGGGGAGCCCTCGCCCCGCGCTTTTTTCCCCCCCGCGGGTGCTTCCACGTATTTTCGTTCGGCAGCCACGCACAACGCGCCTCCTCGATCCGTGGATCGCGCGAAAAACCCGGATCGATCGTATAAAAGCGACTCTGTTTGAAGAAGCTCGCCGCTGTATTTACGCCCGGACGTCAACGGGCGTGGTAAAATAATTCTCAGCGGTGCCGGGCCACTCGAGCTACAACGTAAACCGTTTATACATCTTCTTAAGCTTCTTTCCTCTCGTGCCCCTGGTGTATTTGAATCTCCGTTAGGCACGCGGTACAATTAAGCGGCGGGAATGGTAAAAAATGGTATTTGGATGGTGCAGTTACTTATCTAGCGCGGCGTAGCGTCGGGAGCGATGCGGCGGTGATTGGAAAGTTATTTCCGAGCTCGTAACGAGTGCTGGAGCGAGGTCCGCGAGCAGGATCGTGTCACAGCAGAGACAGGTTGAAGAATTCGGGTGACGCGACGACGCTTCGCGGCCGCGACGATAAAAAGATGCAGGGAACGGTGTGTTATTACGGCCTCGCGGCTCTCCCGCGGCGGCGGGATCCTCTGGTGCTGAGTAAACACCGGCCGCGCCCGTCTAGTTAGTTTACACTTTGTTTTCGGGGGATGTTAACGAAACACGCGATCGCTTTGAAGCAACCGCCACCAACCGCGAGCCACCAATGTAAACCTTCTCCTCAGTCGAGGAGGAACGTTTTTCTTCTCCCTTTTTTCTCGGCCACGCTGCGCCTTCGGTACGCGCGATCGCGCTTACGGATCGAACGAGTGTCAGAAGCATCTCTACTCCTCGATTTATGGATCTAGAATCGAATCAAACGTAATGAGCTAACCCGGTCAGTTGGCATCACTTGAAAGGTATTTGGGCCTAAGTAAGCAGCTATGTAGAGAGTTACCAAGCCTCAATTATCTGAAAGTGAGTTTTAGTTTGAAGATTTTAATTGTTAAAGGAGTTAAAGATTAGCTTTATTTCTATTGGGTGTATTTTATTTCTTTTTAACGGGTCAGTTAATAGCGAGTAGTATAATTAATATTGTTTTAAATTCTCTGCAATTTTTCTTTTTTAAGCCTAAAATTGAACTATGTACTTGGTAGTTTTTATAATTGAATAATGTAAGAGTTCTTCTATGGGTTGGTAATTCTTTGCAAATTAAAGATCACTAAATTATGAGGTCTGTGCTACGTTTAATTAATTTTTTGTCATTTTGGGGGTTGGTAGCTTCCTGCATAACTAGGCCCATTCGATAGTGGAGACATGCATTCAACTTCCATCCTGCACTATCTTTTTCTTTTTTTATAAATGTGTTTATTTAGCCATAAGAAAATACATAACAGGATTAAATGAATATCACAGGTATAAACACCGCCGAAATTGGCATCTTGTCACAATAACAAATTATAACTAAGCAACAGACTCACGCGAGCGCTCGTGCTTAGAAAAATATAGGAACTTTAATTTTTAAGAGCTATTTTATACTTATAATGTGTTTCCTGCCTTTCCAATGACAGCTCGAATATACTCTATTTTTCCCTGGGAAAATCGGCTCGAAACCAGGTAAATCGCTTTGGTACGTTCTGCACTATCGTTTCCCAATTGGCAGGTCATTCTGTCTACCGACTCATAGATCTGTGCGAATCGCATAACAGGGGACAATTGTAAGATCAGCCTTTTCGTCAAAAGTCTATTCTTTTGTTATAAACGTAAAAAAGTACTCGTCGTGTGTCGACGATCCATTAGAAAAGAAAGATTATTAGTGTTAGCCGCGGACGCAATGGCGAGGAAGCACTCGAGGCGACTTTAACGGTTCCATTTAGTCCCTCGCGATGCGTAACTCCCTCGCGGAACAAATAAACCAGTGTCTGCCGTTTATTTACACGTTGTCGCTTTAAAGTGGCGTTCGCCGGCGAAATGATAGCCAACGATTGTTCCCCCGAGCCAGATTTCGTGGAACCGGCGAGTCGACGCGCCGTAAATCTTCTTTAACGAGATTAGAAGCGCGGTTATGAGCGGGGCGAATATATATTCGACGGGGGCGATTAGTTGATCCGTGCATTCATTATTCTATTAACCGGGGGAAACATTTACAAACAGACAGAATGGGGGAGTGGGGACAGCCGATCGGTTGTCACAGCTTTTTAACGATCCGGCGCGTCGTGCTCTCATCGTCGGACTGATGTTTGTTGCGCTTACGCACATTTATAGCGCGTGTTTATTGTATCTCACGTTTCCATTGAACCGCGACTCTTCTCGACTTACTTTCCGTGGCTGGCTACTGTAGAACTTTGGAGGGCAACGATGTTAAGGGGAAAGCTACTTTGTTATGTTCCATACACTCGTTTCAAGAGTTGCGCGGTACATATTGCTTCTTTTGAATCTTGGCGCTGCAAACCATTGCTATCAATTTCGCGAAAAATAAATTATTCTAATCACCTAATGAATTTCATTGAATTTGTAATAAAAATATTTTTATCCCCTCAACTCAGCTCCCCTCAGGATTAAATCGTGAATGCACCACTGCCTGAAAAGTGGTAAAAGCTCAAAGATAGCCAAGGAAAATACTACGACTACTTTACTACTTTCATTAAACACTTTTGTTCATCAAAGCAAACGAATTTTGGGATCCTCTTAATATCTATAATCCGAATGAAGACCACCCGCATGAACAGGCCAAGGAGCACGCCAACTCAATCAAATTTCACGGTTAGAAACAAGCGAGCCGGAAGATGATGGGCCAAAATACTGTTATACCTTGAGGGAAACGAATTTCCGCGTGTCACGCGCCCAAGGATCGAGCGCAGGATGGCACCGGACCATTCGTCATCGCGTTTCGAACAAGGGTTCGCAACAATGAGACCTAATGTCTCTTACAGCCTCTATTCGTGGTCCGCGAGGATGGCCCGTAAGTCAGCACATATTCGAAAGAGGTGTTCGGTGCGAGTTTAACGACTCAGCCTTCCGTTCGTCGTCGCTGCCATTCGTTCCCTATTGAGGGCTCATTCTAGCCGAGAAAAGACGCGCGGCCATGGTCCCCTCCGTGTAAGATCCGCAGCAGGACGAGCGTGTAACGCGGAGCGTATTCGCCGAGTGGGTCATTGTGGCGGCTAGTCCTGGTAACTTCAGAAGCTGGGAATCGGCACAAAGCGTCGCAGGAGGCTTCCTCTTTATCCAATCATCTCTGTATTCACGCCTCCGGGAGTGAGTCCTTCCCTGGGCAACCTGGATCTGTCGCTGGACAGCCATTCTTAAATCAACCATGCAAAGTGAATGGGCGATGAAACTGACGAGAGTGCTAGGCCGTGGGTATCTACACTGCCGCCCATGAGCATTAGTCCACCTGCTGTAGTTGCAGCAACTGCGATAGTGTCGCATTGAAAAATCACCGCTTTTAATTTAACATACAAGCAGAGTAAAATTTCTTAGAGTTACTCGATAAATTTGCAACGGTTTTCACAATTATTCCACGCAGAGTAGGCGTTCTAATATTTATGAACCAAGGGGCACTGGCACCCTCACAGAAAAAAGGAGATTTCTGTAACCACAACTGATATAATTCCAGAGCTTGGTAAAAAGAAAATAAAAGGATTCTATTCTTTAAATAAATTTTTATAATCCACATTTTAATAATATATATTTTTATAATATTTATAAGGAATATTTTGTCTCTTCAACTCGGCTTCCCCCAAGATTAAATTCAGCTTGCGCTAGTGAACGGTAATGTATGTAGGATCAATTTCAAAAAGGGCAATTTCAATATTTCTTGGAGATAATTGGAAGACGTGAATTTTTGGATTTTAAGAAAATTGTAAAGGAGCATTTTGAGGGTAGAAGAATGGACGAGGGGACATCGATGCCTGAGTGTCATTGAAGGGTTAAGCCTCCCCGCCACCTAATTCTCGGCGACCAGGATACTTGCCTCGGTTAATGATATCTGCAGTCAGACGAAGTTGCCAAACTTGCTAAAATCGCTGGTATTTCCTAAGTAGACAATGGCTGGGCGCGGGAAGAGAACAGTCGCCGGCGGGGGCGCGCTTCTTTTCGGTGCGCCTCGCCAGGATCCGTGTGTAAGGAAATGATCGGATTACAGACAAAGAGGCCATTGTGCCCGGGATATGAAGGAAAGCAGAACTGTATCTTCTGAGATATCATCTGCCGTTTGCGCGCGCGATATCGGATTACGAGGCTGTCCAGAAGTTTTCGGTAGCCAGAAAAACACCGTGTACCCAGCGCGATCGTAAAAACGTCCAGTTTTCGTTTTGATCTCTAGATCATCCCGCGGATTACGCAGCGGCTCACAGATACGTGCACAGACTTCTCTTTGTTCGTCCTCGAATAGAGGGAACTGTCACGCGGGAGCAATCGCTTCTGGATAGAGTTACTTGCCATTAATGGGCAAACATCTCTAACAAGATTTACGCACTGGGACAAGGAATGGAAACTAAACGCACTTCCCCGGCAACTACTACTAAAAAAACAACAACTTCTTTGAACTTGCTGCAACAGATTCTCAGCTGTAAGGAAAATCTTCGAGATTGACCTACCTATACGAAAAAATCTGACCGACCAAAACAAGATAAAATAGTTACTGAGATTCATATTTAACTTACAGGTTGATGCGACTTAAAATAACTAAATTAAAAAAAGAAGAGACTCGCGCAATATATTAAATCACGAATCTAAGAACGATTAAAAGGGAGTTGGAGGTAAAATATTCCTTGGACTCGTCGTCCTAGGAGGCTCACCCTCGAGCTGGCGTATCGATCGGGGGCGAGTTTCTGGTATCGGGAGTCAGGCCTGATCCATTCCAGAATTAATGGCATGCTATAAATATTGATACCAGTTAGAAACGCGGCGGTGTACATAGGCATAAATTCAGAAAGAAACGTGTCACGCTATCCTTTTATCGATGTAACCGAACGCCAATTACCGACGCCTCGGAGAAGAGAAAGGCGAAACCTTATAACGGGGCAGCTTGATCCGGATTCATATTCGCCTCGCGAGCATAAAAAAGCCGATGCTCGGTCGCGATATTTCTGTAGATACTATCTTGGGTGCTCCATCCCCTACGACTTTGCTTTGCTAAGGGTGGCAACAACTCTACAGGAATTTAAAGCATATTCTTTTTAATCCTCGTCATATCACGTCGAAAAATAAAGAACTATTGCTGCACTTCGTATCAGAGACGGATTTGGAAATCTACGAAACTGGGTAAAATTAATTATCGAATTAAGAATTGCTGGTGGGGGTAACTTGGAAAGTATAGACTTCTCGATATGTAATTATTTTTACGCAGTTTCCTAAGTAGTTATAAAAAAATGCAACTTTTGTGCGAGCTTCTGTTTGATATCGACATTTCTTCGAGGGGTGTTTTCACCCCCTAAAACCGCATTATGGCACCGACAAAAAATAGGTTCATTTTACGAATGACCTACTCTACTAGCACACAAAGCTGCAAAATTTTCTGAATTTTTGGGTTGCCTAACATTCCGTTGTTAGCCTAGGTATACACAAATCCACCCCTGTTTCTTATATACAAGTTCCACCGAAGTGGTAAGTGTCTGCTTCGAGAACAAGAGCTGAAATTCGTTTTCGTTTGACGAATTTTATAGAGGGTTGGAAGACAGCTTCGCACTTACTGCTTTCAGGTAACTTCGTAAAACTGTTGCTCCTCTATGGCCGTCGGTCACATATTTATAATCCTCGATCCTCTGTGGTTTTCTGTTGCGGCTGCTGAAGAACCTGGCGGCAAGATTTACAACGTTCCTGGTCCTCTTTGGGGAATGGAAAAAAATTTATAAGCCCATCTGAATCAGGATGGGCCTTGCCTCCGTGCCGCGTTAGAAAAAAGACTTTGAGTTTCCGGTTCCTCGCGTAATAGCCGTGGCGGCAGAAATCCTCAAGGCCTCTATTTTCGGTAACAACCTCGCAATTCTCGAGCAGAAGGAGGAAAAAAGTTGAGATTCCTAAGGAAGCATCGTTTTACTTTAGATTTTAGTGGTTTTGAACAAGGCAGGAAGGTGATTTTTTAAGGGGAGAAAACGCTTGGGGTGGTCATGTTTGCTTTTTCAGTGTAACAGGCTGGAGAGTTAAAAATTAACGGGCTATCCGGATATTTCTGGTGTAAATCATGATGTGAGGCCAAGTGGACGCGTTCGAACGCGATGTTGCCGGACGTTGAGGGAATTGAATCATTTAGTCGGACGACATTCTATGATCCACCTTTTGTGCGTGCAAATATTGGCTTTCTTTCGCCAAGCCGGCTGGCTGCATTAGAATCAATCGTTTTATAGCCTCAACGAGACTCGTTTTAAGTGCTTTGTCTGCCAATAGAGTTCATCAAGGCTAAGCGTCTAGTGTGGCCCACAGACTAAACTCGAAAGGAACCAGCGGACGACGGCCGGCGTCGCCTCTGTCAATAACAACCTTGCTCCTCCCAGCGAATAATAAAGGCAACAACAGCGAAAGGAAATAGAAGGAAGAAGGAAGAGAATTAAGCAAAAATCCTGAAAGTATCAGTGAATGCTGACGTGTCAAGGACTTAATTCGATTTGCATGCCAAATGGATCGAGGGAGAGTATTCATCGGAAGGGTTGAGAAGCGGAAATCCTGACTTTAACGCATAACCAGCTTATACCCTGGCAGCGGTGAAAGGGCTGCGGGTTCCTCGTGGAAATCGAGTCGCGTTCGAGACCTCGGGCGAATAAAAGTTCCCTAATTCTGACAAAGGTCTACGCCGCCCCGTGTTTAGAAGACAAGTCAAAGTGGCTGGACAACAGACCACCCCCGTGGCATTCAGCGACCCCCCTCGGGGTATTATTTTTATAAAAACCACTTGCACCGCGCCGGCGTTCGACAGCGTCTCGGGGACAAACTAATCCCGATCAGTGGCAGGAACGAGGCTGGCTAATCCGAGGAACTCGGGAATCGGTGAATGCGCACGGTGAGTGTACAGTCGGAGAAAAGGAAACTCCTCTGCGCCCTTGGTAGTCAGGGTGCTCGCTGCTAGTGGCAGCCAAAAGTCCTTCGAAGGCTGGAGTAGTCTAAACCGAAAGGAGAAACACGTGGGGACACGCTTGGACAGTTGGGCAGTACATTCGCATTTGAAGTTAATGCGGTTCTTCTACTCGTGATAAGCGAGAAATAGACTCAGGGCCTGGGCTAGCTCTTCTGCCACTCTGGACAAACATGATTTTTGCCGCCACTTCTTTTCAGTATAAATAATTATTTTAAAATGTAATTTTTCACAGTGAATGATTTTTTTGTGGGTATTTGTTGAGTCGCACAGGGCTGTTGTTTTATAAAAAATTTAATATTCATGAATTACTATTTAACCAATTTTGCAGCCGCCAAATTTGTCGCTCTGAGCGGTTGAATATAGGTAATATAGGTATATAGTTAAGTAGGAATATAGGTAAGCGTGTATCAATTTTCTTTTACTTGTGGAATTTACATAGGTTACCTAGTGTCGCGCTGAAGAATGCTATCATGTAAAGGTGTGATAACAACGTGATCTTCAGCGTCACTTGTCACCGCTTTACCCGTTTAGTCCGACGAAAGAGTCAAGCCGGATGATCCGGTGGGGTGTCAAGTCACCCCTGCGTAAATCTCCGCGAGTTACGAGCCAGACTCAGCTTGCTGGTCACCTCGCAGCCTCCGGAGCCATTGAAACTAGTGTACGCGGACACCGCGCGACGCGATCTCCACGGTTACTCGGCGCTCAGCAGCCAGCAAGTCAAACGGATCATCTCCGGAGCGTCGACGAAATCCGTGGCTCGGTGAGACTTAAAGGACCTCCACTGGGCGACGCGTCCACCGAGGAATAAAGGCTGGGAACAAGATGAAGCAGCTAATCTCCGACCGTTCCGTGGGTCTTTTTCCACGGAGATGATCCTGCACCCCGGGCGAACGGGTTGAAGTATCTCGGGCGAGGGAGGAAAAAGGAGGGTGACTCGGGGAGGCGCGTCGCTGGATGGGAGAGGAGTGAAATTTCACGAGAAAGTCAAGCGGGATCGGGGCTGAGGCCGGAGATCGCGGCGGAGCGTTAATGCGATTTACGCCGCTTAAAAAGTTAAGCGGCATTGACCTGTCGACATCAGCCGGTTGATCCGCGAGAATCTGACCGCGGCGGGCAAGGTGTGCCTTTAAGTTCGATGGGGGGCATACGGGGCTGGCGTCTATTACCTGCGACCGCTCGCCAGTGCGTTTCTCGGAAAACAATAAACGTCTCAGCAGCGTCTAACCGGCGTGGTCTGTTCTGGGGGCTGAAACGTTGAACGGCGTTCGTGTACTTCGCACTGCAATGACATGTCGCTGACGAGCGTGGCGTGTCGAGTGATGCATAATGTACAGGAAATAGCTGGCCGATCGACGCATCCCGCATGTAGAAGGGAAAGTACGGGACGCTTAAGGGGGGGTAGTCGCGGGTAAGTAATTGCTCTCGAGTAGGTAGGCATTCATTCGAGCCGATTGCGAGTGGAGCCGCGATAAGTCGGACGCGCTTCACTAATTGCAAGTAGAAGTTTTTACGTAGGTAACCACTCTTTGTTTCTTCGAAAGGAAATATACCTAGCTAAATAATTAAGGGTAGGTAGCCGTTACTAATCTAGGGTAAATCCGGGAGACGCGGTGGACCTAATATAAAATGGCTATTAAAACTAATATAGAAATTACTTATTTTATCAGAACAAACCTAATATGTTTAGAATTTTATGCTGATTCAGAAAAACTGGTCGATATTTGCTTTCAGAACAATAGTTACTGTAAATCGGGTTGAAAACTGAAGTCATCACATCTGACC
Organism: Andrena hattorfiana; assembly: GCA_944738655.2. Classification (NCBI taxonomy): domain Eukaryota; kingdom Metazoa; phylum Arthropoda; class Insecta; order Hymenoptera; family Andrenidae; genus Andrena; species Andrena hattorfiana. The sequence goes on from OX122894.2 coordinate 4,513,459, forward strand.
ACGTCTCCCGAGGAGCCGGGAGAAATGTTTTTCGTCGTTGGCAGAGACCACTCACATGATTATTTATGGAAACATAACAAAGAAGAAAGCAAAATTATTTATGAGTGAATACAACTACAGATTCATTGATATTTAATTTGTTTACGCTAAAGAAGTAAAGAACACATCAAACATAAAGCGAACTACCTACCGGCGATTAGCAAGGCAAATTAATACAAAAGTAAATAAATAAAATAAATAAACAATAATAATAATAAAATAATGATGAAAAATATAAATATAAATAAAAATAATAAAAAAATCATTACTCGACCATCTCTCCTTTCTGCAGCGAGAGATGGTCTTCTCGTTAGTTTTGAGAGGAAGAGTTAATATACTTTGCTAAATACTTTAGCTGCATTGTCCCTCAATATCTCTACTATCTTATTATTCCCAAACATTAAACGGAAATAAACTTAGAAGTATATTTTAAGTAAGATTCTGTACACCGTTGTTTGACAAAAGAGGTTAAATGTAACTTCAGGTTACCTTTTATACCCTGTAAATCTAGAAAAACACAGAAGGAACCGAAGTGACGCTATTCATTCAATCGTTTGGCTTCTAGAGAAGTAATTGGTCTGCACTTTAACGCGTTTTTACGTATAGTGTCTGAAATATAGCGACTCGACCAACTCTCCGGCCCGACCGCGTCTCCCGGATTTACCCTATATATATATAAAAGAAGAAGTTCTGACTGACTGACTGATTCATCAACCCCTAGCTGACCTAGCTCAAACCCTTTAACCTAGGAACGTGCAATTTGGAAGGTAGGTACATTGTTTTCATGACGTAGGCACCCACTAAGGATGGATTTTTGGAAATTCCCAAGGGGGTGAAAGGGGGTAAAATGTATTTTCACGGGTTCCTCAAAATCTCATAGGCCCGATTAGATATCAACTTGATTTTTACTTCGAAAAATTACACACATAAATGCCTAAAAACTAATTTCAGGATTTTTCCCTAACCAACCCCTAAGGGAGCGAAAACGGTTGAAATGTATTTTCACGGGTTCCTCAAAATCTCTTACATCAACTTGGTTTTTACTTCGAAAAGTTACCCACATAAATGCCCTAAAAACAATTTCAAGATTCTGCCCTAATCAACCCCTGACGGGGTGGTAAAAAGGAGTGAAATGTGTTTTCATGGACTCCTCAATATCTCTTAAGCCCGAAGCGAAGCGCGGGAGTATTTTTCTAGTATATCATAACTCAATTTAAAAATTAGACACCTCGCTGTTCTTTTTAAACCACTTTCATGTACTCTAATGAGACACCAAAGTACTCGAGTGCAAGCTGCAAATGGCCCTCAACCAACGAGATCCTCACGAGGACCATTGCCTGGCGAAAGAGGATGTCTAGGGAGCAGGCACGTGACAAACGCGAGGAGCGTTCCGGGCCCGGAGCTGGCCGAAAAAGGAGGCATCGGAAGGAGCGTCTGCCAGGCCCCTCCGGGAGGACATCTTTATACGGGCCGCTCGACCCCCCGTCGTGAAAAACGTCGTCACCCCGTGGCGAACCATAGATTTAGTTGCACCCTCCCGCTTGCGCCCACCATAGCCGCGATCTCGTGTTTTCCCTCCTCCCGTGCATTTCGCAGCTGACGATGGACTCGAGTGACTCGCGACAGTTAGAGGCACAGCACCGGGCAGCGAAACAACTCGGCCACTCGGGACATTGTGCGAAAGGTCACGGCCGATGATTTACGACCAGCGCCCGGTACATTGTCAATTTAAGTGGATTAGGGTTTACCGGTTGCTGTTCGCGTAAATGAGAATCGCTCGGATTCCGTTACCTTCCACGATCCCCCCCTGACGGCCGTACACACCGATCCCGGCACCAATAAAATCGCTACCGAGCATTATCGTTCCCCTTTCAATGCCATAGTCTCGCTCGAGGATTTTAACGGGACAGCAATATTTGTCTCGGAACTTTACGATGTTTTGTTCGCGGAAACGTGGGCCGTCGGAGCTCGAAGCCCTCGCTGGCCGTCGATCTCTCGGCGCAGGTCGGCCCCGGACCGTATCAAATCCTCGGTCCCAGAACGTTCATTACTTCATTATCGTAGAAGAAATTCGTATTCGTCACAGGTTCCGGCGGGCTAGAGTGACTTGCCGCCTTTTCCCGTTCATCGGGGACCTGTTCTGCCCTCTGCAGTTAAAATGTCCTATCTAGCATTCTGAAACAACCGAGAAAACTGAAGTTTTATCATTTACTTTGTACCTTCCTTATTTCTCTTCGTTCAAATTAGAACATGTTGTCATTATTTCGTAACAGCTTAATATCATTGTTTGTATTAGGTATACCGGTAGCTAATGTATTATTAACGTACCAATTAATTAATTGTTTTAGATAGGATATTTTAACCATTTAGAAACAAGATAGGTTAAATACATTAGACTGTTTATAAATCTTTAGGAAGCACGTAGAGTTTTCTAATTTTACTTAAAAGGTAAAAGACGCGTGGAGCTTCGAATATTTCTGCATATCTCAAAAAATAGAAAAAAATGCTAGATAGGACAGTTTAACTAAGAAGGGCAGTGTTCTCGGCGATATACAAAACGAACACGAAGGTGCCTTTCTCTCGCGCGATTGAACCACACTGCGGGTGATATTAAACACAAAAGTTCCAGATAAAATCAGCAGAATACCAATCACTGCAATAATCTGTAACTTATCTCAACTTTACAAAGAACGTTGTATAAGGTAAATGGCCCAGTGGTGAAACAGTTAAGGAAGCAGTTGAGATAATTGCAATTTCTTTTATATTTAAATAGTATAAAATTATAACTAAATATAATTATTCGAAAGCGTAAAATTTCTAGTTTCAGATAACGTAACAAGAATCTACATTTATTAAAGTTTTAAATTAATTAAAACATGAAACTGTTCATATGACCCAGTAATTAAATGAAATTCATAGCGTGACCCAGTCATTAATTATCAGTGTCCCAATTATTGAATATATATTTAATTTAACTATTTCTATCAGTTAATGAAAAGAAATGAATACGGTAATATTTTGGGGTAATAAAAACATTTTATTTATAATACATTTGTGTTAAATCTTCGGCATGACTTTATGTCCGAAAATGATTAAAAGTATATTATAAAATTTTAGGTTATGCTAATGTTATGACGGGTTTAAGATTAATTATCCTAATAATTCTTAAACAGCATTATATTTTTGTCTAGTTATTATTAACGTAAATATATAGGATACAAAACAATACTTCACTGAATACTAACGTCTGTACCAGTGTTTATATAACCATTAAATACGCGTTTAATAACTGGTCCGTGACATGTTATCGTGTACTATTGGATAAACGCAACAATTTCAATATTAAAAAGAAAAAATTATTAAGAGATCCAATTAATTTTCAATTCTTCAACATATAATAAATCCACAACAACTGTACTATTTCAAAAATGATAAAATAATAATTAATTACAACCTTAACAAAAATATTCTCTCGCTTGCTTGAGCCCATTAGGTGAGACGCGAGATTGAAACTGTTGAAGCTTTACTGTATAATAATATTTTTGCATGATATAACTATTCAGTTATGTAAGCTTATAATTGTATCTATATAAAGCTAATACATTTTGCAATTATATTTCGAATAGTTTAAACGTTGCAAATTAGTAAAACTGTTATTATTAATAAAATTTCTTCTCGATTTTTAATTATTGGGCCATGTTTAAGTACTGGGACATTTACCTTATCTTTTTAAAAATGCAGAGTATTAGAGTGAGCTCGAAGGTGAAGAAGGACCATGGATCCTAGAAGATCTGAAGCAGTTGCACGTTCGGCTAGGCGGGTGGTGGTGCTGCGAAAGGAGCTGCCGTGGCGAATCGAGGGTAGCCTGGCCACTCATTGCGTCATTATCGGGCCAGGCTCTAAACGTCCCCGTGGAAGCTGCAGGACGCCGACTTCCAGCCGCGCGTTTCACGTCTTCCGCCTGCCGGGGGCCGTCCCCCGGGTCCCCTTTTTCACGGCGCGGCCGAGGAAATCGGTTTTCCGTGGCGCATGACGCTTGCATCCCCCGTTACTTCATCCCCTTGTCGCGCAGCCGCCGTCCACGGGGCCCGGCGCGACGACGCGCAGGTACCGACAGTGGACCAACAAACGACTCTATTTGCTCAACAAAGCGGGGGCCGACGTCCTGCTCCTCAGCTCGCAAGCGGGATCCTCGGCGATCATTCGACCACGTGTCCGCCGTGTGGAAACGACGGCATTCAGATCGATCAGCGCGCCTCTTGTCTATTGTCGCGAGGTCCCCGCATCGCCGAGCATTCGAGAGCGACGTCTCTAAACCGCGATGGATTCCTTGGATCATTCTGGTGCGCCCTGCGCGCGCCGAATGGCCCTTGACATCGCAGGACTTCAGGTTTCTGGTACGCGAAAGGGAAAATCAGATTACCTATAATTGCAATAAAACCAAGACATCAGGCGAAATATTTCTTGAAAATGAGTTTTCTATAAACTTAAACTATCAACCCATTTGTAAGATACGAAAGTAATTAGTATTATTTATTAGATTTATTTAGCAAAATTATTTGTAAGTTAGAGTCCTTGTAAACACTGCAAGTCCAAAGTTGAGACAAATTTTTTTATCAGAAGATTTGTGTTCTTTTATCAGAAGAATTTAATTTTCGACACTTACAGTGTTTTCGACGAGAACTCTTCAATTAATCTTGATTATACAATTCAGAGTGGAATACTCCAGGCAGCGGTGCACGATATTTTATGATATTTGTGTGTTTACGAAGGTCTTAGGGGGCCCCAGATACGTTCTTTTGGGTGGGAGGCGGGGAATGGTAGCTCGTTTAGGGTGTTCTGGTTTTTTTCCTCGGCGACCACCAAGAGTTTTCCCATCGAGAGATGAGGATCTTACAAGACACTCTGTTTCGAGGAGACACTCGCTGCCTTTTTCCAGGATTAACGAGCTCCGTTAAAATGGCGCACACACACAGATCAAACGAGCCGACTGGCCACGGTTAGGAACGTCCCCGGGCATTAGAGTCACAGGTGGCCATTATCTCATCCAGACGATTCAATTGAGCCACGCTAGCGATTGTCTGCAACCGCATTGATGCTTTAAACGCGACGTTAATTCCTGGTGGTCTGACGAATAGATATCAATATAGCATGGACATAAACTGAAACGTTCGCGTAACATTCGGCAACCATCTCCATATTCCGAATTTCACTTTCTACAAATTCAAATGTAATCCTCATTTCTGCCACTGCAATTTAAATGCAACAATACCTACCTGAGTAATGGTACATGCGTACGCGTGAAGCCAGCACGTAGGTACTTTCCTCGAAAACCCTTCAATTGAATAGCAACTGATCTACCCCCGAGACAATAGGTGACTTGACAGTCATTTACGATTCGTAATTCCGATACAATAACCCTATAAATTCCTCTTGTCTCTGACGAACGGTAATCCCCTGGAAATTATTATATTTACACTCGGACGAGTGGAATGTAGGAGGAGCGACAAAAGGTAGCCCAATTAATCGAGAGCGAGCCTGTTTTATTGCCCTACGCGTGGACTTCCAGCAAACGGATAGTAAAAAACCGCCGCGGGAACTCTCCAGCTTTGTAGGGAAGACGCGGTAGGTTGTAACGCGGGGTAAATTGTAACATAAGCAAAATCGTCTGAACGATAAATCTGGAACAGCAGAACAATAATTGAGAATCCAAAAAGCAGAGGAAAAGTATGAAGGCAAGAGTAAACCCTAGTAGCATTTCTGGTTGGCCAACGGTAGCCAACAGTTGGGAATTAGTTGGGATATAGTTAGTGTTTTTGCCTACAAATTCCCAACATAGAGCCTACGGCAAAAAAATTACGACAATGTATAATTATTATGGTAACTATAATTATTATGGTTGGTTAATTAATTATTATGGTTGGTTATTATGGTTGGTTAATCTTATAAACGTCAGAAAATGTTATTATATTCCCTGGTATTATATTCCAAGTCGTGATTTTCCTTTTCTTATTTATAAATACGTAATGTATTTATGTATGTGAATACATAAATATTGGAGACGAATGTGAAATTTTAAGGAATGTGTCTAAAGGTCGAGTGATGATATTTTGTAGAATATTCCGCGTCACTGCACAGTTTTTATAAACAATTAATACTAGTTACGTAACTAGAAATTAGAAGTGTTTACAAGGAAATGTGTTGGGTAAGTGCGAACAGCGGTTGCTTCGTAAGCGGAAAGTTGGGTTCGATTTTCCTCACCCGCGATTCTTTTTTTCTTAAACCAGGCCTGAAAAAGACGTGTTTACAACGTCTTTTGAAGTTCTTTAAGACGCCTTCTGGACGTCTTTAAGAGGTCTTTTGGAAAGAATATAAATAATTGGGCAACAGTAGAAAAGCCTACCTTGGCCATCTGTTGTTGGTCCAACCTGAAAGAAAAGTGTCAAATCTAACTGTTGGCCAACTAATATTATGTGCGTGGCTAAGCGAAGAAGAATATTTTGATAGAATCAGATGAATAAGCAATAACTGTTTAACTCATGTATGTACTTAGTAAGTCACGCAAATTATTTCCTGATTCAGGAAAACACTTTGGAGAAAAAAGTGTGAAAACTTTTTTGTTACAATCTGCGCCGATCTCCCGCTGGATAAAAATGTTCTCCATTTAGAGTTTATTATCGAGTAGGAATCGCGGGCGGTTCTGCTTCTCCTAACATCTTCTTCTTGCGCAGTTCTGACCTGGAGAGTCTCGAGGGACAATGGGTCTGCAAAGGAAGGTTGCAGCAGTCACGTCGCAGGTGGCGAATGGGTGTACGCGTCGCTGAGGCGTTCGCGAGTTAATCCTATTAGCGGACAATAACGGGAAACAATAATAACCCAGGGCGAAGTCTATCCGATTTACGCGGACACGGTTAACCATCCCGTCAGCGCGACCGCTACCCTTCCACGTCCTCTCGCTGAAAATCTCGTGGCCTACCTGATAAACCGTAATTCACGTTCCGGCGGTGAGAAAGTACCGCGAGTGTCGCGAGGTCTCGTGGGCGCTGCATTTTCCGCCTCGTCGTTCTTTCGTTTCCCTTGATCACTATTTTGGGACCACGAGGTTTGGCAGCAAAGTGTTTACGAAGACTATCCTCTTCCTATTATTCAATAATCATTATTTATTGCCAACCCTTTCAGCCAGGGAACTGTCCTTCGTGGGAAAGGGTTGGTCCGTGCGTGTGCACTGGGCTAAATTGGATTAACAAAGGGACAGAAGTGACCCAAACAATATTCTCTTGACGGTCGAAATAAGTTAGTTTAGGTATCTAATCGAGTTCGATGCAGAATTCTTTAGATATCTGTTATGTAGTTATATATTTGCAGCGCGGAGTTGGGGATGACAATGATTGTTTGATAATGTGGATAATAATAAATAACGATTGGTTGTTACAACAGTGGTGGTATGGTTGAAATTATTTAGCGTAAGCAACGAATAATTATTTAAATGAAATAGGTTTAGTCGGGCAATTTTAGGTACCTCGTGTAATTATTCGATATTATAATGAAGCCCATTCTCTTGATTTCCCAAAAGTGTGTGGCGCAGTTTTCCGAGGAATTCTGAAGCATGGTTTTCAAACGAATTCCTGGAAGGACGCAATTTCCGTAAACCCTACCCTGTACTTCCCCACGTACTGTTTCCATTGTTACCAATTACCAGGTCGGCCATTGTCCGCGCACTTGCGTCGCCGACCGCTGGCTATATTACCAGATTTACAGTGTGCTCTTCGCCTTTCATTAATCCAATATCTACCTCTGTGCGCAGTTCGCCAAGCGTCTAAGTACCTCGTACATTTTTAATCTATGCATTATATAGATAATTTTCTTCCGCTCGAATTTTTTAGCATCAGCCTACCAGAATCAAAACAAATGAAATATTCACACTCCGTGGCGCGTACATAATCATCGATACAACAAGAACCAACACCTTCAACGTCTTAGTATTCGCAACAAATCTAACAGCGAGACAGACAAATCAATCCAGAAAAGATTCAGTCACCCCCGTCCTTAATATCCCGTGAATTAAGTATCTAAGAATTTCAGCAACCCTCCCTTATTATCCCAACTATACGCGAGTCTGTTTGCCCCCTCCCCACCCCTAACCCCCCTCGATGGAGTGACAAAACGCCAACAGAATGGGATCGATTTCAACTATTTCGCGTTTCGATCGATCAGGCATCTGTAGCGAGCGTCGTACTCTACGACAAAGGGCATTTACCTCCCTCCCGTTTCGGTTCCGCGTGTAATTCCTGTATAGGAAAGGGTGGGGGTCCGCCACCCCGCCGAAGGGTTGCGTGCCCCGTCCTCGTGAGAGGGCGTAGAAGCGATCTCGTTTGGATTTGTTTGTGTACGCGGTGTTCGCGGGGTCGAGTTTAGTTTGCGGCTGCGCTCCCCACCATCCGCGCCGTCACGATCGTCCACCTTCGAAAATCCCTGCCCCCGTCGAAAGCTCCCGGTTGTTTGCACTGTTTGCTGTCAAACATTGGCCGCAAAACACCGTGGAGGGGGTATCGTCAGCGGACGGCGAAGGGCGACCGGGGACGCACAGGATTGGTCGTCATCGGTGCCACGGCGCGCAGGCCGAAGCGCACGTTGGGCGTGGCCTCTGGCGACGGTATAAATACCCCCGGTGGCGGGGGGATAGTCTAGATATGCGAGGAAGCTCCGTAGGAGCAACATCGCCGCAGTGATTCTCGTGAGACCAGAGACTATACCCAGTCAGACAAGGCGAGAGAGAAAGGGGGGTTTGAGACGTTCCGCACGCCGAAGTTCTGCCGTGTACGAAGTATCGGTGGTGTGGTTTCCCCGTTCCGTCGGCGTCGCGGGCTGACGCAAGTGAGAAACGATTATCCGGAACCCGTGCGCTCCAGGGACGAACCCGGTCGGTGTTCTAACGTTTCGCGAGGTATCACGGTCAGTGCGACGATCCGTTTTTGGGAGAGGATGGTGAACATGGAGGGTTCCGGCGACCAGCAGACGGTGACCGCCTCGCCGCCGCCCCGCGCCGCCCTGAAGAGCAACTTCAGCATCCGCAGCATAGTGCCGGAGGCCTGCGCGGTGACCCCAGCGCCATCGGATAGCAGATCCGTGTCCCCGGACGTCGGCCATGTGGACGACAGCGAGGACTCGTGCGACCTGGACGTGACCGGTGACGGCGGCACCGACACGCCGCCGTTGGACTGCTCCACGAACGCGATCAACGCGACCGCCGCCGCTGAGCAGAAGGGCGCCAAGGATCGCGCCAGCGACGAGAAGAAGAAGTGCGAGAAGCCGCCGTACAGCTACAACGCGCTGATCATGATGGCCATCCGTCAGAGCCCCGAGAAACGGCTGACCCTGAACGGCATCTACGAGTACATCATGCGCCACTTCCCGTACTACGAGAACAACAAGCAGGGCTGGCAGAACTCTATCAGGCACAATCTCTCGCTGAACAAGTGCTTCGTGAAGGTGCCTCGCCACTACGACGACCCCGGCAAGGGTAATTACTGGATGCTGGACCCGAGCTCCGAGGACGTTTTCATCGGCGGCACCACCGGCAAGCTACGCAGGAGGACCACCGCTGCCTCGAGGTCGAGGCTGGCCGCTTTCAAGAGGAGCGTCGTCCTCGGCGGTCTTTACCCCACGCCGTACGCGCCGCCGGGCTGGCCAGCGTCTCTGTACACTCTCCCGTACCTGCACCGAGCCGCTGGATATCCGCCGACCGCCGGCCCGTACACCACGCCGGCCGGCTACCCAGCCAGCCTGTTACCCGGCGCAGCCACCAGCACGGCCAGCAGCCTGCCCTGCAAGCCTCAGCCGCTGCCAGCCACCGCCGCGCCTCCCGCCCATGGACCGTTCTCCATGGAGAGGCTGCTGCAGCCACCGACCACCGCCGGCTACCCGGCCAGCATCCCCGTATCCAGCAACCCCTACGACTTCTACTCCACTCTGAGGACGCTGGCGGCTCACCAGCAACACCAGACTTTCGCGCACAACCCGCAACCAGCGAGGTACCACGTCAACCAGCCTCCGCTCCTGGGTCAACCCACGTCGGCCACAGCCTCCCCGGGAAGCAGCCCCGAGCCAATGTCACCCCACTCGCCCCCGGTCACCATCTGCAACTCCTCCATCGTCCAGCAACCCAGGCCCATGCAGCACAACCCGCCGCAACTGCTGCTCAAGCCCATCACCGTGCTAACCGGCAGACAGAGCTGAAGGATCTGGTAGACACTGTGAGAGACACATTTTTGGACTTTTACTCTCTCGACGAGTGAGCTTCAAAGGCAAGCTCGCAGTAGACTCGTGCCCTGCGGGCCTAGGAATAGAGGACTGTACACGCTTCGAAGTAGGGTGCACAGAACGCGAGACGGCGCGCTCGGAGCGCTCCACTCCGAACCCAGTTGAATTGCGTACGCGGCGAGGGTTGACACTGTACTCTTCTCTCCCGTCGCTCTATTTCTCTTTCTATTCGTCTCCGTCTCGATCTTCCCACGTCGCAGTTGTAAACGATAGCTTTAAGTCGAGCGGCCTGCCCGCTCGGCGCAACCCCCGATACCAAAACGCGATTGCCGACTCGCGAGGATCAACGCGGACAACCCCCGGTCGCGATCTGTACGCGCGATCGCGTAGGAGAGTAATATAAATGATACGTGTAAATAGGCGATTTTTAGATGATCTCGTTGTCGTCGATCCAAGAGCACCGCGCTCGGTGGAATTCGGTATCCGAGCTCAGCTTTACGCGTTGACGAATGTCGCGCGGATGAAGTCCAATTTTATTCGCGGGGGCCCCCGGAAGAATGATGCGTGCCCGACGGTGGTCGAGGCTCGTCGACTTTTATCGAAATATTGTACATAGAAACTGTTACTCGTCGAAGATAGATAAATCGTATATGATGTATATATGTATGATAGGGGAGGAAAGCGTGAGTACGCGTGCAGCAACATGTGTACGATCGTGAGAATAAATGTGCAAAACTTTTTTTTAGAAATCTCTTGTGTAATCGTTTCTCCTCCAACATCATCCTCCATCCCACTTCCGCTTACTAATAACGCATAGGTGCGATTATTTCGCAGCAATTTCTTGATACTTACTCGAATATATTTTACAAAAAATTCACAGAGCCCACCGGATATCTTGATCCACTGCGGTATATAAACTCTGAAAGCGTGGTTCGAGTGAGTTCGCTTTGTCCACTTGGGTCTTCGATTCGGTATATTCGCCTCCGCTTGTTTACAATCGAAACCGAGGTCTCGATTGGCATGTCGCACTCTGTCGAGTGCCCTTCCTCTCTAACAATCTCTTGCTTCGTCGTTAACGTGAGGGGGCGACGGCACAGTACTTTTCGTCCGAGTTTCGTGCGCGTCGATCGTAAAAGTAACAGGCAGAACCCGCCGGCTGTCAAAACACAGGATAAAAGTCTCGCCGGGTCGAAGTCACCGGATAATGGCTGAGAGCGGGTCGAGGTCGAGGTTTTGGAAAAATAAGGGATTGCTTTACTGCTCCAATATAACCATAAACCATATTCCAGCGGCCTTCGCCGAGGAGCCTCCTCGCCCTTTGGTTACACCGGGTCCATCCCACCGCCTTGGGAACCGTCCGTCGAATAAAACCGACGGAGATGCGTCCCGGGTCCATTCTTCTCTTCTTTCTCTTCGCTTCCAAGGATGAGGAAACATTCCTACGATTCCAGGTTCGTTTTCATATTTCTTTTCCCCGCCGTGCGTCCTGCCACGAAATCCTTCAACGTAACGGCTTTGAGTCTCTCCCGTTAATTTTTAATTAATTGAATCTCGAATTTATGGCGTCTACAAGATCGCGTGCAGTGAGTATTTACTGTTAGCGAAAGCCTCGGTTTGAGTCGTGAGAACTTAGAGACGCGAAGTCTTCGTGCATCCCAGAGTTACATATTTGATTTAATATATAAAGGCGGAAGCACACATTCGGTATTTAGCGAGTACCGAATATTTGGCATTCGACAAGTTGCTCGGTAAAGCATTCACGCATATTAATTAAGACCGTCGCGCATTTTGGCGAATCGAGAAATGAATAATTAATTAATTGTCACTGCTCCATGAGAATCAATTGTTTATAAACTTTTCGCCTCACATCGCCGTGCTTCGCCGAAATGCGCGACGGCCTTGATGCGCTTTTTCGGTAAACGACGAGCGTTTCGACTCGTGATCGGGAGCTGCGGACATCCGTGCCGAAGCTCGCGCGACCATTTGATAATCACCGAATGACGCGTGGCTCCAGGTTAACACGATTTTTCCGCGACATTCTAAGAGCAGAGTGATGTGTTTTGGATAGAAGAATGCGTCCCCCCAGTGGTGTACGCTCGAAGGTATAAGAATGCGAAACACGTCTGCGAGTGGAGAGGCCGCGGGGGTCACAATCTCATCTACCGATCCTAATCGGCCGCCTCTCTCTTTCGCCCGCTCGTTCCTCGGCCCTTCAAACGCTTAAACCTCCCCCATCAGGTTGGACATACGCGAGCGTACGCCATTATCTTATTTACGCCTCATTGTCTCAATGTATCATACCAATATCGAGCGGCTCGGCTCGTACCGAGCAACAGCACGCTCCTGAATCGCCTGCACGCGAAAGTAGCCTGTTTATAGAAGCTCCGTTTATCCAGTCCTTGTCCATGAAACGAAATCCCAACGAGTTCCTACTTTGCTAAACGATTCCATTCGGATATTCTCACGGGGGTAGGCTTCGCAAAGATCGCTTGATCCTTCAAGCTTCGTACAGTGTCAAATTAATAATTCCACGCGTTAATTGTCCACTTTAGCCTGTCGCTGTTTGGAAAAGTTGTCTACGCTCGTGACCAGCCGTGTGAAGAAATGAATGCTTGGAAACGCGCATGGTGGATCGTCGCTGAGGACTTCGCTGTCTTCTTCGAATCGTGAGTGCACTCTTCTATTCAATCAGAACGGATTTATTTGACTTGCTGGCTGGGGGAATATACCTTTGCAACGTGGATATCGATCACCCTTTAGAGGGGAAAAACAAACGGGAATGTCCATTTTTCGTGATTTGCAACTGGGACTATAGAACTGTCGAATCCCAAATGGTTATAGAGCTCAAATACTCCAGCGAAATAACGTTAAATATTGGGTGTACCTAGGTACTGGTTAAAAACAGGAAATATTCACTCTGTACTGGAACAAAATACATACGGAATGGCCTCACTCTTTGCCCAAGCATAAGTTAAGGTAAAGCATGAAAATTAAATTCAATGAACTTTCTTTACCGCTGGACTAAAGCATTAAAACTTAATTTTCTCGATAAAACTGATTCGTGACATTCCCTGCTTCTTCCCCTTACCCTCCAAGTGTTGCTAATGATTCTTTATTTTACGAATACCGTAACGGCACTTACACATGCCCCACCGTCGCTAGATAATATAATCATTCCTAATCCGCAGTAGGTATATGAAAATATTGACATTTTTAAAAACCAAATTCCAAGTAGAATTATTCGAACACGCCCCCTTTCTCAATTTCCACTTCTACTTTCAAATCTCCTTTTGCATCTCTCAGCCGATAAAGTCAGCTTTTCATACCTCCGTTTACTTGAATCACTTGTGATTAAGAATACAAAGAATCCACACAGAAGTGTGGTACATAGTACGCGCTATAAAACTTCAAGCTGTAAGCAACAAGGTTGTTATCTTCTAATTACCGGCCGATGATTTCGCTGTATTCAAATTAAATCGTCGAATGACGTATGTACAGGCGCGCAACGCTGAAAGTCTCCGGAGCCGGGCAGGCGTTCAGTTAAACGGGGACCGACGATTTCGAATCGGACGTATCATTCTCGATTCAGGTGTTCGATTTGCTGATGGAGTACGTGACGGTCACGGATCGCGAGTCCAGCTCGTAATTACGGGAACGTACGAGGCCTGGCTGCCGGCGCGCGTTATCGGTGGACCGATAACAGCTGACAGGGACGTACTTGAAGCAACCAAACGAATATTGTGCATAGCATCACGTAGCCGAAGGGGGCGATAAACACTTGCCTGGTCAATTGCTCCAAGTGGCGAGTGGTCTATGCGAGTGTTGGCTTCTTCGTCTATGCGCGATAGGTGTTCTTCTCTATTCGAGGCGCGCCGAATCGTTCTTTAACCCTTCGCACTCCAACCACGCTTCTCGCGGGCACCTAACTTCACATTCGCACTGGCTGATTTCATTAACCTCTGTGCAAATAGGGGAACGCGTTACGCGTAGGATCGGGTGAGTTGGCGGGGGGTCGGATCGATGGGGTTTTGATAGAGCTGCAGTAAACTTTTCACTGAAGGGATAAGAATTTCTCGTATTATTATTATTTATTTCTTTAAACTGGACTAGCCTTTGGTATACAAATTGTACAGTTATAATTCTTATACGATCTATATCTTCTTGTTTACCTCTCATCCGTTCCTCATTTCACGAACTGAATCTGTCCCTCGGTGTCAAATTGACACGGTGGTAAAGGATCGAAGAAATGACAAGGTAAACAGTTACTTATCGATATTTTTTTATTCAAATTGATGAGTTAACATTTACTTCTTAGACTTTTTACAACTTTCGCATAAAATAAAACGACGCGAAGGACGTACTGTTTGTTTACAAGAATCATAAATAACAGAACAGTATATAACTTAGAGTAAGTCGGGGAGAGATGGCCCACTTTTTTTAAAACAATCCGTACACCGCAAATTTAGTGGTTTTATAAAGGACAAAAATATATTTGCAAAAGGAAATACATTTAGATAAATAATATAAAATTGAATTAAAAAAATAATCGTACATTTAGAAAAAGAATAAAACTGCGGTCTATGCGAAAGGTCATTTCACCCGGAATTACCCTATTACGGGAAAACTGTGTCAATATTATCTGTGTAATATTTTCTATTGGTGTAGAATACTCTATATCTTCTTCGTTCTTCGCTTACTTCGCTCCCAATTTTCTCAGAAGGAAGAGGGAGCAGTGGGATGCATACCGGATGTTGAATTTCTATCGCGGAATAACTTTCGCTCTTATAAACCTTCTTAGAAGTCGATTTAACCCTTGCCATGCGTGAGCACCGATCCGATGCCGATGAAACAGGGAGCGGGGCCTGCGAAACGCGTAAAGATCGTAAGTGTTCCTGGCATTTTAGTAAGTAGTCGGTAACTCGCTGAATTACTTTGCGCTATTACATTATTGTCGATGTCGTCAGCGTTATTCGCAGACTCGAGCTGTGCTAGGGTTACCGCGATGTCTTTCAGAGCCCTTGCGCTGCCGTTTTACTAATGCCATATGATTGCCGCGTGATGCGTAAGGCAACGAGACACATTTTAAGATTGAGCCACTCTTACCAGTCATCATGCATCCTAAACATCTAAAATCCGCGTAGATAACAATGCTATCACTTGCGACCAATCGCAACCTGCCACTTGGATGCTCAATTACACATCAACATCCAAAGAAGAGCATATTCATTAGGTTATATTCCTCAAGCTTTGCATAAAAATCAAGTATGCGGCTATACAAACGCCTTCCAGCGTCAATCTTCGCACCTCGAGTGGCACCGACAAGTTTTCAAGCGGATCTATTCGTATCCGTCGCATGATTTTGGAGATTTGAAGTCCCACAAACGAGTTCCACCCTTTCCGCGAAATATCATAAAATATTTTAAGTTAAAAGAGTCGAGACAATTTACAAATTAATTCAATATGCCAACTCACATATTACGAGTTATTGTTAATTCGCTATACGAAATAGAAGTGAATTGTTTTTAAAGTTGTCTCAAGCCTCGGTGTTCGAACCTTTCCCAACCTCATGCGCTCAAAATTCGTCGCCCTAGTTTTGCATAAAACCAGCATCTTCCAGCAGTAGGGGCCGTTTCCAAAACGTTGCACTTCCTTCGCCTCTCCGTTACACTTTTCCGAGATTCAGTGAAAGAGGCATTATTCCGAATGCCGCGCCTCTCAGAGTGTGGACATCCAAGAACCCCAGCCAAGCGCAGCGGCCTCGATTCTGCCCACGGTTATTTTGACAGCGCCATGTTGCGAGCGCGCAGAAGTCAGCCGACACAGAAAACAGCGGCCTCCTCTTGGTGGAAATTCTCGCAAACAGAGAGAACGGTCGCGCGAGGAGCATGTGCGCCCCGCTTAGGGTGGCGGTGTCAATGGATTTCAATGGCAGCGTGTTACATTATTTTCAGGCGCACACACGCAACCCCCTTCTGCGGGGATCGTTGCGCCCCACCTCCCCCTGCGCTCAGACAGGGACGTTTACGGCGTAGAAAGGAACGGACTGGTTTTCTGCAGAGGGTTCTCTCATCCCCGCTGCGGTGGCTGTCCCAACGGGGGTGACGAGGGGTCGAGGAGGGCTGCCGGGCGGATCTTCAGCCTATGGGGATGCAGCGCGATGATGGTTGATTTGCGGTTAGCTCGGGGCGAGCCCCGACGCTTCCTGCGAACTGCCACGATCTTCATCCCCTCGGCAGCAACGTTTCCAGGCCTTCGCGCTTGGTTTCCTCTCGGCTCCTCCACGGGGATGAGTTACCGAGAGATCCTTATCAAAAGAAGGAACCTACGGATAGTGAAACTGTGCGGGGGACAGTGCGGTGATTATCGAGGATACAGTGTCGATCTCCTTTTGCACGAAACGAGACCGCCCCTATATTGAAATTTATCCAGTAATTAATTCCCACTCAATATCCATCCGAACTACGAAGCAAGTATCTCTACTATCCTCGAGGCAATCGATCACCGACCACTTTGAAAATAAGAAGTCGCGCGGAATCCTTGCTCCAACGATCAGCGTCAGTGCCCACTCGCAGCCAGCAGCTGTAACTGCTGTCTCCCGCGGTATTGCTTGGCCATGGTTACGAAGAAATCTCTCGGTGTTAGCGCGAGGCGAGTGTCAGTCGCGGCGCGCAGTCCAGTTGCACCCGCGCTCTCTCCACCTTGCCCGCAAATCGGGAACAGAGGTTGCGCGGAGCGTTACTTACTCATCGATCCTCCTGGCGCGTAGCAGAGAGCCGCCGGAAGTTGCGCTCGGTTTTCGTGACGCAGGGACGGCGCGGCGCTCGATAGCTACTTAGAGGCGCGTAGGATATGTTGACGTGGCACTTTGATTGCGGCCAATTTCGTGGAAGATTCAAGGATAGCATTCAAGTATAAGCGCAGTAGCTCGGGAGGCACGCGTTCACCAGCGCGTATGACGTAAGGCCGAGCGTGCAGCACACCTATGGAGGACGTGTACGTGCGCGCTGTCGCAAGACCGCGCGGCTAATTTATTTCAGCGAGGAAGAAGGGTTAAGAGGAGACGCCTTGGCTGGTGCCGCCAACAGTGCCATTCCTCGCCACCTCCGCATAGTTGGTAGCAATTACGTGCTGGCGATTGCTTGTCTGGAGCGAACCAGTTTGCGGGCTTTCGGTGGCGTCGCCTTCGCTCGCAGGGACGCCCACATCTACAGCGGTGGCTCTCGGGATCCTGCCTTCTCGATCCTAGGATCCTGAGAAATTACCATTTCAGGCGCGGACTCGCGGATACTGTACACTTTCTGCGGATAGTTTCCAGTATATAGGTACCTATATCAATTGATCTACTTTCCGCGAGGTCTCTTAGTTCCACCACATAGACCCCTCTGAATTTTCCTTGGCCACTGATGAGAGTGAAACGGTCCAGGGGGGGCTAGAATCATGGGAGGATTCACGAATCTTAGTGTCTCGGGGATAAGGATCTAAATGAAGCATGCTGGAGATCCGGATGGGGCAGGAAGAGGAGAGGCTGGGATTGAAACTAATCACGTTATACAAAACAGTTAAGAGGTTCCCAGGCGCGTACCGACGGCGACAGAAGGCCCGTATCTTCGTGTAGCACAAAAGTGTTAAACGAATGAATGAATGAAACGGCCGTCGAATGGCCGAATGAATGAGCGGCGGCTCGCATGTCTTCGAGCGTCGGTGGGGGACGAAAACGAGGGTGGAGAGGAAAGCGCGTGGTCGGGGAGCGAACGTCAGTGAAGAGGGGCGAGGGCGAATGGTCCATCGATGGGGCATGCTGGCGGCAGTGTTCTTAACCGCTGGAATCAGGAAGTGAGAAATCTGATTGCAGGGGAACGAAGGAATCACCCCGGTGTCTCGGGACGTACAAGATCGGTAGCTATCGGTAGTTAGCTGCCTGGGTAGGTGCTTAAAAGGAAGACGAAGTAACGAACACGCCTAATTAGCTGATTGCATTTTAACGGCTCTGTGTTGTAATGAATCAAACTCGTTGTAACGTACCGCGTTATCTGCGCGTAACAGTATCTGCGCGAGGGAACAGGAGTCCGCAGCAGTTGCCGCCATTGAAAGGTCAAGGAACTCGAAGTGCTTCGGAGGATCGCGTCGCGCCAGATTTATGGTAAAACTGATGGAAAAGAACGCGCGGCCGGAGCGATAGGCGTTGGATAGCGAGGACAGGGATTGAGACAAAGGAGAAGGGGTTTGGAAGGAGGAAGGGATGAACGGAGCCGCGGCGACCGGAAACGCGTCGTGTCGCGAAGGCTCGGCGACGGAGAGGGCAGCGCGAGGCTGGGGCCAGAGGAAGACAGCGGTAGGCGCTTCATTCGGTTTTATTAGGTGGAAACGAGCGGTCGCTCGTTTACACGCCGGGTAAACTCGGCGAAACGGGGTTTACACTGTTGTCCTCCCGTCCTCTTCTTCTGCATCGCCTCAGCCGACACCGACACGCTCGCCATGATCTTGAATGGCTTCAATTAGCTTCGTTTAGGACGGTAATTGTTTCTTCAGAATTCTCGTAGAAAGCTTCTTCTAGCAGTGCGCGCCGCGAAATAGCGAGCCACACAGACGCGACGGAATAGGGTACATCTAGTGGAAAATTGCGGTAGGAATCATTTTCTTCTGGTACTTTTCTCGAAGCTTGAGGAATTTCGAATTTAAAGTTTCGAAGAACTTGGCTATCTTTAAGGGGTCATGCCTAGTTTGGCGGCCGAAAAAATACGTGATTTTTGGGAATTTTTTGTGGAAAATCTAATGTTTATTTTTTGCAACTATTTACTTAGTTTAAAAGTAAATATATTCAGCAACCCTCAGTAATTTTGTTATAAGAAAATATTAAAAAATGAACGAGTAAGAGCCCTCCGGAAACTATTTTTTTAGCGGTGAGCACGATTTCTTCGAGCCGGATCATGTGAAATCGAAAAGTGAAGAAGATTATGTTAGTAGGTGTATCTATGAGTTTATCTGGTTCGTAAACAAAGGATTCTTATTTTCGATGAAAACTCTATTTTTAATTCACGAAAAACGAACAATTCAGACATCGGAAAATCATGATTTTGCGCTAAACGGCCGCCTTTTTGTCTGAAATCAATTTTTTTTTAAAAATCCTTCGTTCACGAACCAGATAAACTCATAAATTAACAGAATCTTCTTCACTTTCTGATTTTTGATGATGTTATTCTATCATTATTTAATATTTTAATACAACACAATTACTGAGGGTTGCTGAATATATGTACTTCTAAAATAAAGAAATAGTTGTAAGAAACATACATCACATTTTTCACAAAAAGATCCCGAAAATGCCGTTCTGTTTCGTCTACTAACTAGACATGACCCCTTAACTATTTAGCTTTACTACTTGTCTTCGACCGGAATTTAGATTCTGATTCTATAATTTTTCCCTTTTTAGTTTTCTTTTTGTGAAAATAGGTAGTCACATTCATCTGGACTAGCCAGACATAACGAGCTGAGGCACATTTCGTGATCTAAGAATTCCCCGTTCGAAAGTTTTTATGCGACAGACAAATAGAACATAAACTCTCTGCTTTATGTATTAAGATAAAAGGCGAAGAAAGCTGACCGAAACTTCACCCTACAAAGTCCCCTGCTCCTCCTTCCTCTGCCCTACGAATTGGAATTCAGAGGTGTTCCAAATGACGAAGGGAAGGGAAACCTTATAAGGAGCCGACAAACGCGAGGGGTTAATTGCTTCGCGCAATAGATCAACAGAGGGTTGTTCGCGCAACGACAGGCTTCCGTTCTCTCCCGTTTCATTACGCTTTTCGGTGTCCAAACGACGCGAGCGTCCGAACGTTACATTAGATCACTGCGATGGCTGACGTACTAATCAACAACTCGGTAAAACACTGGAGATACGCGAGATAGAGTAGAAGGGGTAGCAGCACCATCACCAACCTCCTCCACGAGCAAGCACGCTTCCTCCCCTAATGAAAACGCCGAATCTGTAGCGTCGCAGGGCACATTCAAGTGCACCAAACGAGACGATAAAGAGTTTTCTCGCAGCAATGAAAGCGGAGACCCCTCCTCGCCTCGGAGGGAGGGGGGTTGCACTTCCTGCTTAAACGTCTGACCCGTTCGTGCTCGAGCGTGGAATAGAGCAGCGCGGGGAGAGGGCGAAGGAGGAACGAGAGAAGGTGAATTAAAGTGCAATCAAGGCTGGTGTCTTTGTATCGACACTTTCTCCCTTTCTGTCTCCCGGCGCTTCTGACAAACGACCATTTAAACTGACGGTGCAGCGGCACTCGAGTCTCTCGTAACATTTAACCGCCCCCCTCCGTCCACTCCCCCCGCCGTCAACGCGACCACGATTCCTTCCCCTGCGTACCACATCGATCGGACTGCTCTATCCTCGCTTGTCGCGCGCACGACTTCGCTTCGATCTATCTCGTTCATCCTTTCGCCGTTGCGACCAACGCTTCTTGCCCATTCGTCGTGCGGTTCCCGTGAAATGAGTCGTTGGCAAGGATGCCGAGGACACGGCGGTGGTCCCGGCGAAAGGGGGAGTGAGCTTCGCGGATGAAAGGAAGGATCGAGGGGCGGCGGGCAGAGTGAATTAACGCGCGCATAGATAAGGCTCGTGTCTGCTCCTCCCCTCGCCTCTTATCGCTCGGAACTCGATCTCATCCGACGGAATAGGAGTGCGAGCGCGGGTGCGCGTGCGCCCGCGCGCGAACACTTACCGCGCGCGGGGGGGTCGAGGGGGGTGGCCGGAGGGAGAGAACGAGAGGGAGAGCACGAAGCGAGCGTAGCCGACTGAACGACTGAGTGACACTCGGCTGACGTCCCTTCCGGTGTGTCTCGTGTTACACCGAGCCTGTTAAGCGTTTTATATATTAAAGTTACGGCACTGGGCGCGTGCCACCCACTGCACACTCCGTCGCCGGCCGTTTTTTCCTCCCCCCGCGGATCACCCTCTCACCTTCGCCCATCGGCCGGCTCTGCTTGGGGGGTCGCGCGGGATTCCGCGGCGCTCACGCCCGCGGCTCGACCCACGGAATCTGACCGCAAAGGGCTCTAAACGCTTTTCCATATCCACCCGCGGAACTTCAGCCATTTCGGACACTCGTTAATACTTGGTGCAACGTATGGAGTACACGAACTGATTCTCCCGATCGATGACTAACGCGTGCACCGATGTCCGCCTAATTTAATCAGACCGACGAGGATGATTAACCAGCAAAACGCGCGCACAGTTGCCAGCGGAGGACGTTTCTAGAATCCTCGCGGCGACGAAAGTGAAGCACGTAAAACGCCATTATCGGTGAACAGTGGTGATCCTTTCTCTGAAGGAGCTTGTTCATTTCGTACGCCGAACAATGCCACCCGTTGGATGGTGCGTAATTGTTAGTACAACAACAATATCCACAGTGCTCTCGGCCATCCCCTTCCTTTAACAAGGTCGCGCAAGACCCAGCAAAAATAATAGGGGTGGTTTTTGTTCCACAGCTGCGCCACTCGCGCATGGTATAATGCCGCGCCACTTATAAAATCGAGCGTCGGGCTTTCGATCCGATAAATCTTCGCCCGTGCCCCTCTCGTCGCTCCGTCTTTCTCTCCCCGTTTTCATTTTTCCGCTACTCGGCCACCTTTGTTCCCCGGGCGACGTTCTGTTTGTTTTAAAGGGCCGCAGGAGCTGTCCAAACGGGCAACGGGTTAACGTCATCGAGCGCGCAGACACGTTCCCGCGATCTCACCCCCTCGGTGGACGTGGCCGTGCACCAAATCGACCGTTAATGCGAGCAAGAGGAAATTCTCCACCCCTGGTCACGATCGGGATTCACTCGGCCCTGTTTCTTCCCTTGCGCGGGAATAATTATATTGATGTCCCTTTGAGGATGAACTTGAGTAACATTAGAAATAAGCGCGAGGCTTTGAAAATCGGAGGAATTGAAAATTCTGAACTCTCAATTTTAGAGAAGTTATTTTGGTAGTTCTTCAATTATTTAACTTTTCATTTAACTTGTATTCTTATGGAGAAACGCGATATTGAGAAATATAGTAGCTACATAATTATGAACGAAATAATAGACCAAAGTTTTTCAAATCTTGTGTAGGGAGAGGTTAAATACTGAGCAAAATTGTCACAAAAATTCCTGGCGGTTGATTAATAGGGGAGACCGGGTATGGTTGTCACAAAATAGTTCCTACAAATAGTGTGAAGTAGCTCCTAATCTGGTTGACAAAATCCACAGGACCAATTTTTTTTATAAAGTCGGATGTACGTAGTTTATATTAACCTAAGTTTAAATGAACTTTCCTGCAGCCATAACCCACAAAAAAATCAAAATAAGAAAATGAGACAACCATACCCGGTCTCCCCTACCTTGGGAATTGATTAACCTTTGCCCCGTCATGTTTTCATTGTATTTTCTAAAGGAAACGGTAAATTAAGGAAGACTTTTTCAGCGGCAGCGAATTTCAGGGGATGCTTGAGTGACTCGAAAGGGCATCTTTGAAAAGCTTGCGCCACTCAAAGTGGTAGCCCGTAGACGTTTGTTAAGATTTAACTATTTAGTTCCAACTACGGCGCTTGTCTCAGGTACCGAGTAAGGCGCGGCAGGAATTATTCTCGTGACTAGAGCCAGCTGGTTTCCAAGTAGCCGATGAGCCTCCAATTCCTGCGCGGTGAGTCGCCAGAGGCTGCGCCCGAGCGCGAAGTCACGGTACGTCATTCATTGAGGCATCGCCGGGCCGTGGTTCTCGGAATCGTAGGATTCATGAATGGAGCCACGCACTACACGCCTGGACGCACGACATACGCGTAAGCCACGACAAGAATAATTGTCAAGTTGTCTAGGGGGCAGCTGGTGGCGGTCGCGAGTCAAGGAGTTTGACCCGTGGGCGCAGCCGTCAATGAGGCAAGGGTCTAACCAAGACCCAGGATACGGGGTCGTCTACTTGACCCCGGAGCGCGCGCCGGATGCCACCGTTTTTCTCTCCAGAATTGACCGATTCAATTGGAACCGACCACGCTTCGACTCGCGAAAATTCACGGACCTCCAGCTTCCCGATCCCGTCGCGACCCTCCTCAACGATCGATTCAAGTTCCTCCGCGACCCACCCAACACTGGATTCAAATCCCTTCGCGCTCTTGGCGTCCCAGATCCCAACCCAGCTTCTTGCATCCCCCTTGGTGGTTCAGTTAACTAAACTGCCCTGATCGCAGCGCTTTAGATACTAGATTGTATTCCACGATGTGCTCCGCGTTAATAATTGGCAAGTCCGCATCCTCGATTCATAGTCATTATTATAGAGACGAAGACACGGAGAGCACCTTTCTCACCGCAAGATTATTTTGGTATCGTTTATTCGTGGCCTCTAGAAGCTCGAATCGCTGGTGGCTAGCGAAGGGAGGCAGCGAATGGTCAATATCGTGGAGAACAATAGGGGGAGAAATTAAAGTCACCATGGGAAAGCCCTCGCCTCTTCTGCTCTAATGCATCTCCAACTATTTTCTCTTTCGGGGGTTCCCTTCGTTATTCCCTGGATCCTCGGAGCGTGTAGGTATACACATGCGCGTATCCTGGTAACACGTGACTCACGGTGCAGTGTAGCTCCACTGCGGCTGGGACACGTGTCATTCGTGTTTCGTCATGCGTTTTAGACTGGAACCTCAACTAAATAGGAGCACGCACGGCTCTATTTGCGCTCGTTTGCCAATGCCTTCCCTTTCTACAAACGGACGCATCTTTCAGCGCGCGCGCTTGGGGCTTCCACAATCCTCGTACAAAACGGTGGATTCGATGCGTAATTAGAGCCACCCTTTGAGCAAACATTTCGAGGAGCGAAAGTTTGAGGACTCCGCAGCGATTGGAGTTAAGCTCATTGGCGCGGCGCTGATAACCGCGTGATCACTGTGCATCAGCGCGGCGGGGATTTTTTTTAGATGCTTGCTTCTTGTTTCTAAAGAGTCGCAGAAAATGAGCATTCGTTGGCGAGAGACGCGGAGGCGAAAGGCGGCTCGGTTAGAATTCGATTCGAGAGGGGTGAAGGACCGGCTGCGTCGTGATCGATTAGTCACGGTACCAGCGTGGCCAGAGGGTGACTTTAGCTTTCGTCTGGACGGATTACTTTCGGGCATTAGTTTTGCGCGGCTGATCGTGAGCAATAGGACTCGCCCCCGCGCGTGCCCGCCTCTCGGTCCTCGATGACCTCGCGTCTGCACGGATCGTGGCCCGTAATGACTCCAAATTACCCGCGCAACGACGGAATTGCTTGCGCGCCGGGCTTTTTCGACCACCCCGGCAACCGTTTGCGCTGCTGGACCATTCGCTTGCTGCTCTATTACGGCGACCTCTAAACTCTGGCGAAAAAGGAAAATGAATAGGGTAAATCAGGGAGACGCGGTCGGGCCGGAGAGTTGGTCGAGTCGCTATATTTCAGACTCTATACGTAAAAACGGGTTAAAGTGCAGACCAATTACTTCTCTAGAAGCCAAACAATTGAATGAATAGCGTCACTTCGGTTCCTTCTGTGCTTTTCTAGATTTACAGGCTATAAAAGGTAAACTGAGGTTACATTTAACCTCTTTTGTCAAACAACGGTGTACAGAATCTTACTTAAAATATACTTCTAAGTTTATTTTCGCTTAATGTTTGGGAATAATAAGATAGTAGAGATATTGAGGGACGATGCAGCCAAAGTATTTAGCCATATTAACTCTTCCTCTCAAAACTAACGAGAAGACCATCTCTCGCTGCAGAAAGGAGAGATGGTCGAGTTATGATTTTTTTATTATTTTTATTTATATTTTTATTTTTTATCATTATTTTATTATTATTATTATTGTTCATTTATTTTATTTATTCACTTTTGTATTCATTTGCCTTGCTAATCGCCGGTAGGTAGTTCGCTTTATCTTTGATGTGTTACTTTACTTGTTTAGCGTAAACAAATTAAGTATCAATGAATCAGCATAAAATTCTGAACATATTAGGTTTGTTCTAATAAAATAAGTAATATCTGTATTGGTTTTAATAGCCATTTTATATTAGGTCGACCGCGTCTCCCGGATTTACCCTAAGTACCTTTAATGTCAGGTAAAAAGCAAGAATTTTAAAATACTACATCTTGATGTGGTTTCGCAACCAATGGCGCAGCAATTGGCAGAGGGGGCCAAGGGGACTTAGCACACGCCCAAAGAAGGAGCTTTATAAAAAGAAAAGAAAACTGGATTTCATTCTTTAAACAAACTTTTCCAATCACTTGATGAATTTTATTAAATTTGTGCTAAAAATATTTTTATCCCTTCAACTCGGGTCCTCTAAAGAATATTTTTTTTTTTAATTTCCGTGACGTTTTTCGAGCTGTAGGCTTGCGTTAGGAATAGAGAGGAACATATGCATGCTTCTTCTTGAATTTTTTTTTTCATTGCTAATTCTTGAAGATCACTGACGTTTTCTAAAGGACCAAACAGGAGAAAGCAGACGCGATCCGGCGCGACGCTGTGCGTGCCGGGTGACATTGTGTTCGAGGGGATTAAAGAAGCCCACTTTGCTCCGTCTGATTCTCGAGACGCGCGTGTGCGCGTGGCTATCTTGGCCATCGGCGACGTGGATACGTGGCCGGTCGATCCTCTTCTCCGCTTATGCGCGCGCGTATCGCGCTATTCGAGGCGATGCGTTATCGCTACCAGTGACGTCGCGTGCGTCCTCTTCGTACTCCGCGTTTCCTGCGTCTCGCGAGTGGGCGCCCCTCCAGCAATTTCTGCGTCCAAACAAAGCCCGCAGGCCCTCCGTAAAATGCGTCTCCGGGCTTAATAGGGCCCGGCCGGCGACGCGTACGCGCCGAGGAAATTTGTATGGCCTTCGTTCTTGTCGAATTCGTTAACGTCCCTCCCGCCGTCTCTCATGCTTTCCGCGCGGGGCCCCGTGCACGCTGTGCGTCGCCCTCCTCCGTTCGTCACGGAGAATGTCATCCTTATGCCACACACCGAGAAAAAAAAATAGGTCTCAAACACTTGCATCGACGAGAAGCTAAAAATACTCATCGAACTGTAACTCCTAAATTTCAAATGCAAGGTGATTATAAAAATTTATTCGAAGAATAAAATCCAGTTTTCTTTTCTTCTTACGAAACCCCTTCTTCATTTTTCTGTATATTTATTAAGTGGAGAGGAAAGTGACACCGAATTTTGGATTTCGGAGCAGCGATGCTCCCAAAGAGGTGGATAGGTTTGGATTAAGCAGGGAGCTGTATACAGTGTTTAGGTGAGGTAGAAGATTCGGATCCGACCAGGGATGTGCATTCGCGATGAGACATTTAGATGCATAGCGGGCACGGGTACGTCGCGTCTCGGTTAACCCGCGGATCGGAACTACCTATTTAATTGGCTGTGCGAGAGCATGCGTGCGTACTGTCGCGGGTGCGGGGCGAAGAGGAGCCCGGTGGTTGGGGTGTAGCGCGCTGGAAACGGGGCTTAAAGGTGGAGGGCCTCGGCATTCACGGGAGGAATTAGTTAGCGGTTGCTTTAGAAGCGTGGACACCCCGTGGTGCCAACAAAAGAGTTACAGGCCTTTCGCACCTCGACACGGGGGATTACATGCCATAAAATAAATCCTCCTGCACCCCCTCCCGGCGTCGCTGCTCTTATGACCTTAGATTATAATGTTTTGCTCGCGCGTGCTTCAACGTCCACGGGGAACCTCTTTTTTATTTGCCGGGGAAGGGGGCCGCAAGCGAGGACTCGAGGCGGAGGATCCTCCGGACCCCTCCTTCGCCCTGCTCCCTCTCTAAAAACGCGAGCGCTTTCGTCATTTCCTCGCCCACCTCCGAATTCCTAACCCCGGTGCACGTCAAGATTAATAAATTTAGAAGTCAAATTCTGCTATGTAGAACGAACTGCCGCGGTAACAATCTAGAATTGACTCATTCGAGTAATGTCTCCCTTAAATCACGTCTTCAGGATCACGGAGAGCCTCCCCTCCCGCTGGGGCAATTTCTCCGACTGCCTCGCGACTCGTCCGAGGGCACTGTCTGACATCCGGAGACAAGGTTCCAGGGTGTGGAGAATTAGGCGGCTGGGATCGCCGAGAAGGCGGGCCCCGAGATCAACCGGCGATAGCAACCACCGTCGTAAATATTTGCCAAGATGATTGGCGAACTGTCCGATATGGAATTGATTCGATTCGAGGGATATTCAGAATTAATGAGATTAGCCCTTTCGTTTAGGAGGGAATAAAAGAGTCGGCTCGGCTGCCGTGGAAAATCCTGGTCACCCTTGTTGCCGTAAAAGGGAACGAGAGACAACAAACAGCCAGTTGGTGGCAACGCGCGCGGAATTGAGAGGAGGGGGGTCGTGACTTTTGTCGGTTTTAATTGATTAATCGCTCGCGCTATTACGTGATTATCATGGCTTCTCGAGAAGCCTCCGCGGAGATGTGGATGGGAAGCTGGCGGGGACGTTTTCGGCGGAGAAGAAGACCGTCTTCCTGTCGCGTGGCCCCTACGTTATCTCGCTTTCTCGTCTCCCTTCGCTGGAATTAACCTCTACATTGGGATTAAAAAGCGGATATATTAATTTGCCCGGCTCTTTCTTGCTCTTCCATGGCGAAATGCGCCGGGGCGACCGGGGAGGAAGGAATCCGCACAAAAAGCGGATTCCGCGACTGGAAAATGGATGGATGTCCACGGCGATGGTTCGCGGCGCAGTAATTCTTCGAGTGGGCGAAGATATTGCCGTCTAAAACTGAGGACTTTGCAGCGAGAGGGGTGCAGCTCCGTCTTTACCAACTTCGTGTAAATTAGAAAACTCTGTTTGTAAAATTATTGCTTTGACTTAACATTGAAAAGAGAATACTACATTGAAAAATATATTTTTTCACATAATAAGTAAGAAGTAGCCTATTGTGTTGATAACTCTTTATTTCTATTTCTGGCGAATTTTTCAAATCGGGAGCTGCCTCTGACTAGCACCAGGGTAATGGATGCAGGTTCAAAATTTGCAATTAATCGCTCACTTGTTATCGGATTTGCATCAAACTATATGATAGACTCAAAAACTGTAAAAATTGAAGCTGCACTCCTGTCACTGCGAGGTCCTCAATTTGAAACATCACCTGTATCACCATTGTGAAGCAATGATTTCGATACTTGACTTTTCATCTCCCACCTTGAAAATCGTATAACAGAGTCGCGCAGCGTCACGTGTTTTCCACAGCCTCGACGTTGAAAATCACAACATTAGATGCTCGGGCGACGACAATTTCGGCATCAATCTCCGTCGTCGCTCACAATCGCGCGACATTTCTTGGCAGAGGCACGGCCACGGTTTCAACTGGATTTACATACGAATGCGCCTTTGGAATAAAGACAGGAAAGTCGAACGTCCACCGGAACTAATCGTCCCGTTGCCTTTTGCTATTCGTCCTGGTGAACTCTTCCCTTTCAAGCACTTCCCTCGCTCAGGCCGGGCCTCTTGTTGTATTCGTGTTTCTCGGCGAGCGGACAAACGAGATCGTTTCGCAGGGAAACACTTCGTCAAGAATATCAAAGATGTTAACGATCACCCGAGTGTACCTTTTTCTCGGACCCTTTTATTTTCTCACTGGTTAATTAAAATTCTCACAATATTGTAGCGTTCGCGACACCTACTTGCTTCTAATAAAAAGCAGATTGAATAAATCACCCGCGTTGATCGTAAGAAAATCTTAGGATTGTCTTCAAGCGTCATAGACGTCGAGGCGGAACAGTGCCTCGTAATTAATCTCGTTGCTTGCTCCCCGCTAATTTGAGAGGCCGCGAAGGATGTTCGGGACCAGCTTGAGAGAGTCATGAATGGAGGTTGGTTCCCATTATGTGAATGGATCGACGGGGTCAGATCTCGTAGCATTTGACATTTTAGTGGCGCGGCCGGGTCGCTGCGAGGCCAAGAAAGTCGTTGCTTGTGTCATTAATCGTCCCCCGAGCGCCCTTATCTAAATTGATCGAGCGAGAGGCCAGCCACTCGGCCACTATTACATTACAATTTGCTACTGATTCTCATCGATCACTCTTACGTACGATCGAGTCACTCGTAACTAACGAAATTACTGCTCAAAACATATTTTCGTAACGACGATCAGTCGCCTAACACAACGGGCTGATTTTCACCCCTTCGGAAGTGAGTTTCCACAGAAAAGAAGAATTAGGACTCCTTGCGTATCTACTTGAATATTCTCCACATTCGCGCGAAGATTTACTAGAATCAGAATTTTTAGAGATTTATATAATAAAAATGAGGTTGCATGGTCTTCAGCTCACCGATTTGCTTCGAATTTCGCGTGCGATTAATGTACACTTTATGTAATAAGATATTAATTTAGCAGGCTGTTTTACTGAAAGCTTCGAGTGTGGATTTTCCAGCTACCAGTGGGTAGTTGCCGAGGTGTGCTCGGTTGAGATGGCAGTGAACGAGGGTGGGAAATACCGAGGGGTGGTGAATTTCGAGGCGAGCGATTTGCTGGAAGTGAAAGGAACCCTTGGCCTCGGGGGCCACTTGTTGCGGAGCGCTGGGATTCCTGTTGATCGCGCACCACGGGACACGGCTTCCGCTAACGATTCCGAATGCCCTCGAAAACCGACTCCCTGTCCTGGAGGTTGGTCGCTGCCTAATCGTCCCTTTATTCCTACCTTTATCCCCTGCCTAATCGATTCCACGATCGCTCGAGCGGGTCGCGGCGAATATGTCCGTTTCCGTTCTCGCGTTTTCTCCCGATTCGAATCGAACTACCACGGAGGAGCCACGTGAACGACTCTGTTCTGAATGTCTCAGTGGGACCCGCCAGAAGGCAATTCGCTTATATTTCCCATTCCGCAGAGTAATCATAATCAACAACGTTAAATTTTTAAGTAGTGAAAGGTATTTTACCGTTCAGTTGTATTCCAGTTCTTAATCTCTCCACTGTTAGAGACCACAGCCCAATGTAGCTTCGCTGGAGCAGCACTTTTCTTTAAAAAAAGATCGAAAGCCCGCCAGACGAATTGACGGCTCTCTATTTCTTTCGACGAAATTTGGTGGAAAAAGGGGTGTCTACTTAGCAGCGTAAATTGGCGTGAGGAAAAGCAAGATCGGTGGATCAAAGGAGCGGTGTCTAGAGACGTTTATTAGCTTGATTTAATTCAATTTAGCTACCAATAATGACTGCGGCGTTTAATTGGCCCAGTGAAGATGTCACACGGTATTTTTCTGGATCGCTGACATATAATGGCCGGTCGCTGGCGGCATCATCGGTATCCATTACTTAATTAACACGTCGAACGGGCAGATCTTCTCGACCATGGGGACCGTTCAAGGATAACAAAGATAATCCTATTTGTTTCAGACGATTAGTGGTCGCCTCTCGAATGTCTCTGACAAATGGACCGTGATTCTGATTTATTTAAACCTTGCGCCGCGCGTGCAATTAATATCCCTTGAATTTTCAGCGCGTTGTAATCGGTAGAGGAAGCCGGCAAGAATTGTTAACATTCCCAAGAGTAATTGGTATTATTCCCTTCAACAATGGACGCTCCCGCGGGCGTCTCATGAAAAATTTATAAATCCAAGCCATTAAACGTTCGCGATCGAGTGAGTTTTCGAGATTGCGGTAACGGCTGTGAGAAAATCGGCGTCAACTGTTTTCCGACAATGAGCCGATCATGAACGGATGATCGGATATCAATGACCTCGGGAAGAATCGATCGGGGGACGTATCGATGACGTTGGCCCTGGGACTCCCTTTCGACTCCTTTTCTTCGACTCGAGCGCCCCTCGATGACTGCCGATCGGGAATAGTTTTCACGGTGATTTGCATCGTGTGTCTCGCTGCGCGAAGAGTCTCAAAATCTCGCGACGATAAGGGCCATTCCTTTGAATCGTAATATTCGTGGGAACGAATAAGAAGAGCCACAGCTTCTCGCGTTATTCGCGATAAAATAAATTAGCAACGAAGAGGATAATGGCTAATAGGACTAAAGAAGCAAGAAAAATCGAGGATTTCACAATAATTATCACGATTATTTTAACAAAGCTCAGCTGCTATTATGTCGAGGAACCCGGAGCATGATCTCCGATTGGTTGGATTTTTTTTTTCGACAAATGGTAAATAGGAAAATGATATTTGCATGCCGAAGCCCGAGAAGGACAATTAAACCGATCAAGGGGCATTACGGGAGGCGAACAGATGACGATTCAGCGTGGATAGGGGCGGCTCGTTGCTCGAGGGGTGAGCAAAGGGGGGAGCCTCGGACGGGGATTTCTAGCCAGCGGTGTGTAGATCGGCGTGCTCGTAGACCGCCGATATACACGTTGTTATTAACAACGACACGAACTAGATTGGCCGAGTGGATAAACCGGCCCGGGTGTGAAGCGCTCGTTATACCAATTATTAACTGTTACCGTTCTGGTATCTACCCTCTGCTGGAAAGCTACCCTCTGTCGCGCCCTACAACGCCGTAATTCGCTCTACCTTCGCCATGGCGGTGCGATTCGACAGCTAATTACGATACGATGATCGATAATCCTGCAGCGTATTACCATAACGAGCGAGTTAACTGTCTTCCGCCGTCATCAATATACAAGACACGTTGGGCACGCGCGCAAGGAACACGTGTCCCTCAGATTTCTCCGTGTAAACACAGATATCAAGAAGGAAGCTATCATCTAAATATTCCCAGACATATTCCGCTTCGCGAAGTCGAATTGGCCCCGCCACCTATCCCTCATCTTCTTAGAGCTATTATCCAAGTGTCTATAGGCTCTCTCCACTTCGCAACTTTAAGCTGACAAGCCTCGATCACCGGAATGTACGGTCGTCTTCTTACAGGGATCGTCCAACTGGTCGTAGCTACAGTCCGAGGAGATGGAGTAGCTTCGGCGACCGAGGTTGGCCAAACGGACGTTCGCGAAGTGGAGAGCGCGGATGGTGCAAGTGGGAGCACTCTGGTCGGCCGGGATCAGCGTGATCGAAGGATGATCGAGGAGGACAGCTCTAACGGACGGTGGCATCGCAGTCATTGGCTGCAATCCCACGGCGATCCAAGGGGCCTCGGAGCCAAAGGGTTGGCAGTTAAGATGGATCACCGCGCGGCATCGCGCGTGTCGTCAAAGAGGCGATCCCGAGCGTGTTCGCCAGCCGAACGAATAACTCTATACATATCTCCCTGCCCCCTCCGCCAACCCGCCCGCCCCTCGCGCAGGTTATTGTGATTTTATTCTGTCCAGAAACGTGCCACGCGGTTACATCCTTCTCTCGTCTATTTCCACCGGGTCGTCATCCCGGCACTCCTCGGCTCGCCACGTTAGCCAGCGATCCTCTTCTCCGTGTACCGTTAACTGTCGCGTCCACGCCGCTCGCCGATCCCGCGATCGGGTCACCTCATTCGGCCACGACGACAGCCGACACAGTGCTCGGCTAGGTCTTCGCTGTCCTCTCTGTGCGATTAATGTTGGTTGCCTCACCAAGCTACATTTAATAGCACCGCGAGGGCGCGGCTCTGGTTAGGCCTGGGCGCGTTGGGGTGGATCAGGGGTGAGCGCGATTGAGTATGTTTGTGGGTGTTTGGGGATGAGCTGTTAGGGGTGGCTAGCATGCGGGTCGAGCTGGGGCTATTAAAAGGGGACCTTCAGGTTTAGCAGTTTCAGAAAATGTTGATATTTACAAGTACGTGAAGGTCTTCACTCGGATATTAATTTTCCAAAGCAGTAAGACACGCTTTTCAGCCCAACTCGAGAAAATCGACTTTGAAAAATTCTGAGTATGTCGTGCCATGAAGACAACTGTCAGTAGTTTCGAACAAGACGTGCAAAAGTATATTTTCAAATATGTAATAAAGTCACTAATAATTCCAGTATATGTTAAAAATAAATTCAGGCTTGACATTGTTAAATTAGTAACGGGGAGTCTGTGAGACTCCACGTCACTGTTTATGTAACAAAGTGGGACGTCACTGGTTAAGTGTTAAGTTGGGCGGAATCTGCAATAAGTTTAAACTTCTGCATTTGGCGGGTGCCTCTACTATAGCTAGGGTGACTGTACCTAATATCGCCAAGCAAAAGTTAAATCGCTGTCAATTGAATAATAATTGATATTTTTGCGTGCAGTTCGTTTCAGAGTAAAGAGAAATTATTCATCTTTCATGTAGCGTAAGTTAAAATCGTTGAAACCTACAAATTTTTAATTAGGACTCAAAAAACGTAAGACATGCAAAAATCAGGTCCTGAAAAAAGTGTACCTAATATCGCCAACTCAAGAAATATTGATTAATTCATGTATATATGAGTTTTTAAAGTCATTTTCACATGTGCTTTTATTATTTCTTGCATTATAAATGTATTTTTATCCACCTTTGATTTTATTTTTATTAGAAAAATATAGAAATTTAAAAATATAGATTTTTAAAATATTTTATTTTTTAAGTAAAGTTTATTTCGGTTGCTCGGCACATTTCGTAACCCCACCTGTAACGAACATTACATCGAAACTATTGCTCTCCGGTAGGCGGTATTAAGAACACCCATTCTGCTAAAAGAAAAACACTATTTTCATCACGGAAAATATTTGAATCGATATCATTCCTTAAGTACATCATTAATTAGGTATTTCTAGTAGATATTCTTGCATTCACGGAATTATTAGACTTGCCTTCTCCGAATGGGATGTAAAATTGTGGCAGTCCAATAAATTTTTACACTATTAACCCGGCGTTGGTAAGGTGGGGAAATGTAACAAGAGCACTAAGGTGGGGTCTCACAGACCCCGCAAAGAATTTAGTGTATTATAGAAATCCATCTCTTTAATTAAATTGTTATTACCCAAAAATACTTAACTAATTAAACATCTTTAATTTTCAACAAAAATATACTCTTTTTAGTTTATATAATGAACAAACAATAACACTGCCACGCGTTGTTAAAAAGATATACTCAGTTTAAAATCTTTGGGGTCTGTGAGACCCCACCTTACCAACGCCTGTTAAGATTCTCTAAAATCCTTCCCTTTCTGTAATTGTTGATCATGACACTGCAATTACAGTATGTCTTCCTACATATGTTTACTTTGCGAGATATAGAGGGTGGCGATATTAGGAACAGTGGCGATATTAGGTACAGTCACCTTAAAGGTTAGCTATTAGAACTGCTTTGTACGGTATTGTGCCGATTTTCAAGTCCATTTCGGTGACATCGACGCCTGTCTGTGCAACAAGGAGAGGTTCCGCGCGTGTTCCTCTTGCGCGGCAGAAATTCGCGACAGGTGTGCGAAAATGACGATCGCCCGGGAGAATCGACGACACGCGTGCCTGTGGAGCGGGGTAATTAGTCGAGTAGAGTCGGTGATAATGATTCCCGCGTCGCATGAGCGCGCGAGGCAAACGGCGCCCCGTTTGCTCGGCATCGCCACCAGATGCCCCGGAGATAATTGCTCTGTTGGCCATTAATGTGACCATCATCGCGGATCGAATCGCGCGATGGGCGTGACACTTCGCACCCATCGAATTTTTTCTTGGGAATACATCACGGGGATCCTGGAAGCCACTCGTTTTCAAGTTTACTGGTCGGGTGTGCTGTAACACTTGTGTGCGTCGTGGAACATATTTTCATCGAGTGGGGAGGAAGGGGGGACACAATTAAAAGTTATCGCGTGGCTTCAGACGAGTCATTGCCAAATTCGAACAGTGCGACTTCAGCTTTAAGCCGTTTCCACGCGTGTTCATTTTGCTAGGTGAATTCGAGGTAGGCAAAGTAGCCGAATATGACACCCATTTCTTAAAAACATCACAACTCTTGACTTAGAACAGTTTTATTAAAATTCGATACACGTTTTAAAAGTAGAATATGTATTCTTTAGCAACCTACTGAAAAGTACTATAACAAAGATTCGGCTTCTTCATAATAAAATAAAAACGAAAGTCATTCAAATACGCAGATAAAAAATTTGGTTCCTAATATTCCCAGTTTATTTTTTCCTACTGCTGGACAGTATTTTTTTAGTGAAAAGTTAAACGAAATTCATGTAAAGTAAATAGTGTATCATCTGATATATAAGTGGCAGTGTTTTAAATTATCAATTATTATTTAGAAAAATTGTATTGTTTCAAATTTAAGAATTAGTAAACAAGTGTCTATTCGAAGCGACAAGCTTCATCGTCAAAAAAATGTGTCGCAATAAATTAGCCCTCGTTATAAGTTTCCTAAAGTTGTATATAAATTTCGTGTATTCAAATTTTTTTCTGTCTTATTTACATCTTACATGATTTTTAAGAAAATTGTATATGTCTTTCCGTGAGCATTTATATTTCGATTATTGTATACATAATCATATGCTCGGCAAAAAATAGTATCGAGCAGTATATATCAAGGCGATTCTTCTTAATTAAACACCATTTAGATATTCTAGAATCATAGAGACTAGTACCTTCCTTCTGTCTCTAGTATACAACTCCTAACTCCAAGACCTGAAGTACCTTCGAAGTTCCCTCCTATTTATCCAACACCTCCCACGCATTGCCACCGCCACCACGCTCAATCTTCTCCAACTCGAAACAACCCCCATGGCTCCCACATAAAACGAGGCTTCCTCCAAAAGGCAGGAGATTGAATCGCAACAAAGTGCATCCCCCAACAATCGAGCACAATATGTGCATAACGTTATTATTCCAAGTGGTCGAGTGCACGAAGCCCCGGGGTATTTTCGTATCTTGGAAATCGGCGTGCCCCGTTGACAGTGGCAAGTAGCAAGCTGCTTCCGGTCGGGCAAGAAAGAAGCCCCCCTCTTCTCCCCGAATAATGGCATCTACGAAGCTGAAAGGGGAAAATCCGCTTGTGCACCAGCACGCGGGGCAGCACGGGATGCGATTATTCGGAGGACAGGAAAACCTCTTTCTCGGCGGGGTAATTACGACAAATATTTGGCCAGCCGGCCGACAACCCTTCTTCCATGGGGTAGCCACGCGAGCTAAGAGCCGAAGGACGAGAGAAGAGGCCGAGGGATGCCGGCCAGAACGGGAAGGAGAGAGACAGGGCGACCGAGGTAGGCCCGGCTCGAAGGAAATCCGATAATGCAAATATCGGTAGGACAATATCTGTTCCAGGATTTAATCGGTTCTAATGATCGTAGGCGGTTCATTGTACCGTCCAAATCCCATAAATATTTTTCCCCGTACTCTCGAAAACACGCTGTTTGGATCTCGTAGAAGAGTTGCCGCTCCGAGGGGGCGGCCGAGGGGCCCGGAGCTTGGGCAATGCCCGGTGGGCATTTAATGGAGATTTCGTGAGTCGACGGCGAAAGGGGACGGCTCTTTGTGGAGTCGCGGCGCAGGGGATGAAGACGGCGGAGCTCCGCCGCTTCTGGGGAGCCTTTATCTTGGGAAATTATTTCGTGCGGAAGGATTTCAGCATTTCGTCCCTTAGACTGATTTATAGAATACTTTTAGAATTAGACAGTTCGATGCTAATCGTCTTTTTAAAGCAGAAATTTAAAGCTCCTCGCTGTAGGGGCTTAAGCGATTAATCATTAAGCGTTGGAGGAGTTGTAGGACAATGTCGAGGAGGGAGGCTGAAGGGGCTGTAACAGATAGGTCGAACAGGCCGCCCTGTAAACAGTTCATCTGTTACTCCGGAATATCCGCAGCTCCTTTCTCGTTCTCGTCCGCACCCCTCGCGAGAGATACAAACGAAGATGAGCAGCCGGCCGCGTAATGATCCTAAGAGAGAAGATCTGTCAAAACGACCGGTCCGGTCCTAGGGTTTCCCGACGCGCGCGCTTAACTTTCGTCATCGATATGCCTGATTCCTGATGGATCTTTCGAGTACCTGTCCGCCTCGCGCAGATCACGGGAGGATAAGGAGGAAACGGAGGATCCCCTGGATCTGGAAAGCGATACCTCTCAAGAATTTCCACCGCGACGAACATAGGTCATCGGTACAGCCTGAAAGCTTCCCGAATAGCTGTACTTTCAAGCTCTGAAAACACGACGTCAAAGGTCTCACGGAATTGTCGGGATTCGCGGGAGAGCTGGGTTTAGTTCACCCCGTTTGGATGTTAGACCGAAAACACCGATCGTTGGAGCGCTGTCGACGGAACGCGCCGCGGCGAGGATGGGGCAAGGCTCCGGAGGATGAATTATAAATATTCGAGGGACGGTGTAAGTAATAAGTCGCCGGGATGTTAGGTGTATCTGTCGCAACGCCGACATTCGGCTCCGTGAAGCGGACGAGAAGGCATCGGGGCCCTCAAAGGAGCCGCGCCGGGTAAACCGGGTCGTATCATCCAGCCAGGTCCGAGGGAGCCCCCGACGTCTTCTCCTCGGCCGTCGCCTATTAGGAAGTCTCGTCGCAACCGGCTAATGATCGCCTTTTACCTCCTTGACACGCGCGCTCCCACCGCCCGCGCTCCCTTTTCCACGCGTTTATAAATAAGGCCGATTTGTTTTTCGCTTTAACGTCCGCGACGGAGCGGGCCCGCTCGCTGGTACATTCTTGCGCGGCTCTTTCACGTGCTTTCGACTCGCATCAGCGTTCAGCCTTGTCGTGACA
Organism: Andrena hattorfiana; assembly: GCA_944738655.2. Lineage (NCBI taxonomy): Eukaryota > Metazoa > Arthropoda > Insecta > Hymenoptera > Andrenidae > Andrena > Andrena hattorfiana. The sequence goes on from OX122894.2 coordinate 4,551,290, forward strand.
ATGCTCTTCCTTTTCTGCCGGCTGAAATTCGCGGCTGGAAGGTGGAAGGCTGGACGATGGATGCGAAAGCGAAGAGGGAACGCGGAGGGAGGTGGTGCAAGGGTGTTCGGAGAGGGCGAAGATATTCGGAAGGGGATATCGTAGAGATAATAGAAACCGGGGGGAGGAAGTGCGTACCGAAATTGAATGAGAAATGGTGGAGATGGAAATTCGTGACGAGAAGACGGGGAAGAAGGGAAGTGAGGGTTGTAGGTGGCAGAGGCACGAGTGGAAGGTGGAAATGGAGAACAAGTAGAAGTTTGTGTATATACGAAGACCGTGAAAAAGTTAGCTGTAAGGTGAAAGTAGAAGGAATCGTGGATGAAGAAAAGGAGAAAGGACCCACAAGTGGAGGACGCTAAAAGGGGGGCTAATGTAGGACGGGGAGGGAGCGGTGAAATGGAGGAAGAGGAGGCAGAAAGAGAAGAAAAGGAGAGCTGGAAGATGGGGAGAAGGAGTGGAAGAACCCCCCGCAGCTGGTAAAGGGTTTACGGTCTGTCAAGCTCGCATACACGCCGCTCGTTCGCTCGTTCTTCCTTCCACGTGAGCGTTTCAACTGGTATCGGGCATGCAATCACACGGAGGATTAAAATGGAGGCGGCGTAAAAGAACGTGCTGGAGGAAAAGGGGGAGCATTGCCTCCTATATGCTCGCGTTTAGCTCGCTGGCTGGATCAGGAGGCGAGGGCCGCTGACGGATTATCCTTTCACGGCGAGTCGCGGACACATGCACATTCTTCACGGACGAAAAAAGAGGAGCGCGGGCCTCGCTCCTACCACCGTCACAAAGAGCAGGAATTCGTTGTTTTCTTCGATGATGGACGCCTCGAACTTGACTCGGAAAACCATGCCACTTATGGGCCCTCGACATCTTCCTTCGCTTTAATACATTCCCTTCTGTTAAGGCGGTATCGCACGTCACGAATGTTCGCCATTCGCCGAGCAACTGCCCGAATATTCGGTAGCATTTGCCGCATACCGAGTTTGCACGAGAAGTGGACGCAGAATTGAATTCTCGAACATTGGAACTTGGAAGCACAATCAGTGCCCAGTGATGAAATTTCTACTAAATTTATAATATTGAGATGCGATTAACGCGAGACGTTCCAAGCTCGGAATCGTCGAATCGAGGATCGCAGCAGCCGCTCCTCCGCGCTGGACCCTCCCATTCGGATGCGCGTGACTCTTCTGGTTCGGCCGGCGGAGATATCGTCCCGATATCGAATCAATCTGCTCTGTCAGCGTCAGCGACATCAGGCTAATGGAATTATCAGACGGGACAGACACCCGCATCATTCTTCGTGGCCGCTCGCACGTGGAGCTTGCCGATCAGCCCGGCGACCGATGTGAAAACGAACCCACCAACGTGTATACAGCCGAACGAAACGAGAGGAATCCTCGGAGAGGACGTTGCGTCACGTAGACATTGAGGAGCATTATTCCTTCGGCCCGGCGTTACAATGCCTCCATTACACGCGTGACACTCGCTCACGCTCCAATAAAACTGTCAGATGAAACCTGCTCGGCGGGCACAATGCTCGCGGCTTGATACATCGGCCTGTTGGTATGCGTTCCATGTTTCCTTCTTGCGCGATTGTAACGAGTTGTCCCGATCGAACCGATTCCCATTTAATTCGACGCGAGAGGGAGGTTGCCTTTTCAAACGACGAGCGCAGCCACGCGTTGTGTTCCTAGTGGTGACTAGGGACAGCTTTTATCTTGCCCATCATCTGTGTTTCCATTCAAAATTAATTGAAGAAGGATACTCTTTGGAGCAATGGGATTATTCGAAATGCTTTTTCAGTTGATTTACGCTCGGCGTTAGATCACCCCGAGCTTTCAATTCTGTTTGTGAGACGAAATGTTTGCTTTCCCCGTGCGACCTCGATTTTGGGGATTATGGTGGATCGACGCGTGTGTTGCGTGTGACTGGCTCGACAAGTGGGAACGCGGCTTTAGCCCGAACGGTCCGTCGTATCGGGCACTCGAATTGACGCGGTAAGTCGTGGCTCGGTTAAGTACAGTTATGGCGAGTCATTGGGGGCCATTGTGCTTCTGCCAGTGAATCCCACAAACCCATGGTCTCCTGTCTTGGAATATTGTCGGTTCACCGTGCACGTCGGTTCTAGTGGCCACGTCTGTTGATAAAACAGATAAATACGTCGGCGTATCGAAGCCTACTTGAATTAAAAGACGTGCGCGTTAGAAATGAAACAAGCAACTCTTTACGCTCCAACCACTTTTTTTCTGGAGAGATTTTTACACGATGTAAATCGTAATATTTTAACAATAATATATTTGTTTAGATAATCTCACGGAAATAGATGGTCCTATATGCTTCACTAATTAATCGCCACTTACAAATAGTAATCCTTCAGAAAATGATGAAATTATCAAATTTTATATTTTATTCGTGTCACATTTTTAATAGTATATATGTATCTAATTCTATTTCCTCGAACTTCGAGCATTCCACACAACTGCTCCATCTGAATTTATCCAGCGCACTTCCCCACCGATATTTCCACGATCTTCCAGGGAAGCCGGAATAGAATAGAAAATATTTACCCTGGCGATTTCGTGGACACTGGTAGCGCCGACTGTCCCCGCAACTGCGATCGCTCCGAATCCTCTATTTACGGGAAAAGGGGGTGGTGAACGGGGATGAATAGGTAAACCACTTACACCGCCCAGTCAACACGAAACCACCCCGAGAAATCGGTGATTCGTGAAATCTCGGTTACCTGCGAAAGCCAGCAGGGCTCCGGGAAACGTGAACGTCTCCATCCAATCCGCCCATGCAATCCTTATTGCAAAAGTAAACAAGTAAACGCTTATGCTTCCAAAATCATTTCGATCGAATATCAGAATACATTCAAGAAATCTATATTAAAGAATCTGTAACTGAATTAAGAAGCCTTCCTAAATAAGACTTTTCATACACCGCCGTTCCTAAGTACCTATTAGTTCACTCACTCTGTGTGGAATACTTGTGAAAAACGTGGAAAATTCATTAAAGATTTCCGACAAATTCTTCTATATTTGGTATTTTTAAATTAAGAGCAGTGAAAAGTATCCAATCTGTACCAAATTAAATCCCGAAGATTGGAAAAATGGGGTGAAGCATGGGTAGGCAAGGGACCACAAATGAAGTCACAAGCGGAGGCAGCAGGTGGCCGACAGTTTCCGGCGAGGGATCCGAAATCACGAGCATCCATTGTGCGACGGGGCGAGAGCTGTCGTGGGATCTTTCTGTCGGCGTCTTTCATCTTTTCCAACCCCCTCTGGACACCTTTGGACGCCCTCTCGCGCGCATTATGCGACGCGACACCCCCGCCTCGCCGGGCATGCGATCGTTTCGGCGACGGAGTCGGGACGAAAGGTATGTTGACAAGACACCCACCGCTATGTTGGCAGCGGTGTCAGACGGCACAGATCCGTATGGCCCCACTCTCACGACCGTCGCCGCCGTATCGTTCCAGGACTCTTTTCTCGCCCGTGGGAGTATCCACCTGACAATTTGATTAGCAGTCCGGTTCAACGAGGAGGATCATCTGGTCAGTTTGCGACGAGAACGAGAGGGGAAGATTTAGGTGAAGATGCTGGACGAATCTGTGAGACCAACGTACCTACTTGTGGGAATGGGTAATCGTGTGTAAAGGAACTTTTAAGTAGACCTGGGTGTCTTTCAGATTAGGTATTTGTAGATGGAGTGTCTGATGAATTAGGTCCTCCCAGGCACATGTGTTCGTGGTATCAGGTGCTCTCAGACGTGAGAACCCCAAGAAATCGATATTAATAGTAAATACTCCCCCAGTATAAATATTCCCCCAAATGGGACCTCCTCTTAAAACTCCTCACTCCATCACCCTTAAAGCAAGGTTTCCCAAAAGCCCTAAAAAATTGCGGCGTAGGAAGCCAGGAGAGGTGAGAACAGGCATGTAGTCCTGAAAGCGCTATTTCGCTCGAAGAGACTTCTATGAGGCTAGGTGTCAAAGGTGCCGATCGTTCGCTACTTCTCTCCTTTATTCGAGATTCACGTGTTGTCGCTTTCAAGGACCAAAGTAGGGTATACACCTCGCCTTTGTCCGGCCATCGTGCGTTCATACGCGCGTTGCAACCTTTGTGCAAAGATCCTACACCTTTTAAATGGACCGTCATCGACGCGTCGAGCTCTATTGAGACAAAAGAGCGGACGGATAGAGCGCGCACTTCTTTCCGTCGCTATCTCAATCGTAACCGTTTCGAGCGGTCGGGTTTCGATCGATCTATAGACGCGGGAAGACGCCTGTACGGTTTAGGGAGCGGTATCGAGCAGGTTCGAAGCAGTGACAAGTGCTACGACACATTCTGCTCCGCTCGGGAGATCTCGCTACTTACGGAGATACCGTAGATCGTGTTCGTAGATGGGAGGACAGCGGGTGGCGTCGCCGAGTTCCGATCTCCTTGTCGACATGTACCGGGCATGAATTCATGAATTTATCGGCAGCAAAATCGCTCGCGGGGTGACTGATGATCCTTCCTTCTAGAAACCGTTTTGTCTTGGGCCTGCTGCCGGAAGGAGGCCAGTGGACGCCTGCACCTCTATCTTGACAATTTCCTCAACGATTGACTTTTTGCTCGGCGTCTTGCTTCTCCCCTTCATCTCTCGGCCTCTTCATTTTGCGATAGGTACTGTAAAAGGAAACGGCGCGAGTTGCATCTCTAAATCACCGGTAGTTTAATAAGAGGAATTGAGTAAGATTACCTATGGAAACTATAATTTATTGAGATTCTGCTATCAGTACTGTGGTATAGATTACGATCATAAGTTCCGCGAGCTTTTAAGTCTCTTATAAAATGTTTGCTAGATAGGTATCAAGCCCTAGATATTTTTTGTTATTTTTATACAAGCCTAAGAACCCAGAGGAGATCGAGATAGAAATTATTAGGAAGGTTGCAGAGGAAGAATGGCTCCTCCTTTACTCCATAATCGATGATGGACGCTTGTTTGCTACGTTAGCGACGCGATTCGTAAGCGAAGCCGACTGCCAAAACATTGATCCCGGTCAATTAATTTCACGGACAGACGTTGATTAATGAGAAACAAAGGTGCACCTGGCTGATCTAGGTAAGGGCTTGCTACCTGCTCGCTCCCTTGGGAAACAATGATCCCTCCCTTCGGGTCACTACATTCGACTCTCTGTTCATTATTCCTCCTTCAATTAGCAGTCCTCGTGAATTCTTTATTAGCCTCAAAATTATTGCAATTCTTTTCTGCCTCCAGCTCGGTACACTTGGACTGCTTAAAAAATGATTTTATTCTCCATCTACGAGGATTAATTCAAAGCCGCTTAAGGGTTAATTACATTCGCTATAATATCTCTGAATGACTAGCTGAGACAGCGGTAGTTTTCAGAGTTGTTTGCGTTTCGTGGAACATATTTAAAAGACTCAGCAGCAAAGCAGCTGTGGACAGGCAATGTTACCGCATAGTTGTCGATCAGATTGGAATAGGAGTCGAAGTATGCCCCTACATGTCGTCTGCGTGACACGAACATCCATCATTTCGAGGGAAGATCCTTCAGCTCGCGTATTCTTGCGTCCATGTTGTTCCAGTTAGGGATAGCCAACATTTAACTGTTCTGCATGCCACGAATACCTTCGACCTCCATGTACAGGATCTTTATGCGTCGACGATAATCCAAAGCAGCAAAAGAAAGTTGACAATACTCCCCTTAGTAATCTCTAAGCCTGTGTCTAATAGAATTGACCTTCTTCTATTTTTCATAAAACTAAGTCCAAGATCAAGATTCAAAAATTTCTTTGCCTTCATATCTTCGAGGCTTGGAACCTCGCTCCGGCTATATGGATCGGTGAATTAATAATACCTTCATCTATTTATCTATCCTCCTCATCACAGGCCACCCTCAGTGCCTGCAACACATTGTATCGACGAAGTGAGCACTCGCAGCTTTATTTCCCGCCTCTATTGTTCCAGCGACTGGCCGTGAAAAAATGCTATTATGATCGTTTTATGGTCGGTCGTTCACGGTGGAGGATCGACGGAGGAAGATGAGTAGCCATTCGGGCTAGCTCGCATAGATGGACAAACACGATACCTCGACTTCTACGCGCGCGATAATGTTCTTTTCACGTTCGACGTGCCTGGATCCCCCCAGGGATCCATTACACAATTCAATTTGCTGATAACGGCATCGATTCATCCCGATCGACGGGTACTGTTCGAATCGCCAATGAAAATGGCACCGTTGCGCGTATCCTCGTTCAGTCGGCCCCGCATTAGTCAGCTTCTCAACACAGCGAACGAATGCTACTTTTAATAAACCTGGTACCTATCACAATCAACAATCAATTATCAATATCCCACAATGGAATCAGACGATTCCTCGTGAAATCGCTTCTACGAGGTTGCCACTGTGCCCCCAAAGTTGAGCTGCATGCGCATCCAGGTTCGAGTTGAGAAAAAGTAGAGAAGAGGAGGAAAGAGGTAACCAGGACATCGTCCTGCCGCTCATTGTCCCGGTGACGAGGCGAGGAGCAGCACGGAGAGGACATTGTGCGCGCCAGAGTAGAGGTTCGCACGACGGTAACCTGATCGACTTATCAATAACCGTGTAATTATAGTACCAAAGAGTTGGTAGAGCTCAAAACAAGCCATAATAAGACGCAGGCATCTTTCCCACAAGTAACCTTATATCCCTGACGAAGCGGGCCCGTGCCGCGCCCGACGTCTTTTCAGCTTTCAGCCTTCAGTCCCGAGGACCGTGGCTCTTCAAGAAAATGGAGGCCTGCGAAGGTCCTTCCACCCCGTCTCCTTCCATCCCGCTCCCACCCCCGCTCTATCGGCCACCACGAGCTTGCCCGGCTCGGGGTCTCTTCGGCGTGGAAGCTTCCAAGCGGTGGCGAGGCAGGGCGAGGAAGTTTTGTGCCTGCAGACTCTATTGAGGCTTAGTGTCCCTGCTATGTCGCACTGCCCGTTGTTTTGGTCCCGCGGGCTTTGTCAGCGAATTAATTTATTACGACCCAATTATCAGCGCGTTACCTGCCAGCCCTACGCCTAACCCTCGTTTCCTGCTTCTGCGCGCCTCGGGGCTGCCGCGAAGCTCTGCCCCGGCTGCGCTTAGAATGGGATCAGCCTCTTCCAGGATGCGACCCGTTTTCAGGCTGCTGAGACTCGAAGGGGATTCGATTTCAGCGCGACGCATGGGGGGTTGGGGTTAATTCGCTTTTTCTAATTGCTTTCTTTTTTAAGCATGTTTTCAGGAAAATTCAGCATGGACAGTTTAGAACGACGACCAGGCTGATTACTGCGCAACTCCATTCGCGACACTCCTGTTTCTCGATGCATTTCAATGCATTACCTCTGGAGGGTATCGGTGCCTCCGGTCGAACCTCGCAGAATTTCGTCGGGGAGAGCTGAGGAGAGTGAAATGGAGCAGACATCATAGCCGCGTACCCGTCTGACATAACAAATTTCGTTAAGAACGGCGTCGAGGAGGGGGATCGGCGAAGCCTGGTATCGACGAACGAGGGCCCCGAGGAGAAGAATCTTCGAAACAGCACAGTTCGATGGCTCATCCTCGTAGAGCTTGAGTGACAACCCGTGAGCCTTCGGGGCATGAGAAGACCCATCTTCGACTCCGCGGCACATCAAAGACGTTAATGCTCGTCTGTCCTCTCGTTTCTTCTCCCCCTTTGTCTCTCTTCGAGCCGCGTTCTCTCCTTCTCTCCCGCTCGTTCGCGGTCCTTCAGCTCCATTTAATAAACCCCCCCCCCCCCCACTAGCATTCCACGTCTCGCGTGCCCCACCTCCTCCCATCGATTCAATTTCGGGGCACACAGGTACTCGTGTCGATGCACCACTCGTGTGCATCTGATTACGCCGCGCATCGTGGTGTTCGGAAACCGTAGCTTTCCAAGTACACATAAGTATAGGTAAGCTGCGCGGTGGAAGTTGTAGTAGGTAAGTACGCACTGGCGGATTTAACAGGCGGACGGTGAGCAGTTGCCACCTGCCCAGCAGGCCCCCCATATTCCACAAAAACATTATGATTTTATCCAAACATTATAATTATTTTGTTTCCCATAAGTTTCGTACACCACACGCGCGTAATTTCACTTTAAATTTTCTGCAAAATTTTGATAGGAATGTCCCCTTAAATCAGCCACTGTAAGTACGTAACTCCGTAAGGAAGATGATTCTCGTGACGAGGGCAGTAATAGAAGCGCTTAGGAATAAATAGAGGAATAAATCACAGCCGTGTTTTGAAGGGGGTGGACTTCTAAACTTTAAGGCAAAGATATATCAGATGCGTTTTAGTATATAGTACTCTGGATGCATCGAAAGTGGAGAAGAACCTCGGAGTTCGCCGAAATGGCTTCCGATTTGTCGCCGGCTACGCGGAATCGTATTAAATTCCAAGAGAATCCCCGGTGCCAATAAATCTGTTTGCAATTAGCGGGGATCTACAGGCGAGCGTCGCTGGTTCGTGTGGACTCGCCTGGGTCGAGGATAAATGACGTCATAAGGAATGGGGGTCCTTGATGACCGCCCGTCGCGAAGAACGGGCCCTGAGAAACGGCCGTGGGATGATGAACGGAGTGGGAGTGCTTCGACTGCCTACACCTGTAAACAAAACCGTTTTAAACGAAACGTTTCGCGCGGCTCGTTCGGCCGCGGAGCGCTGGAGGATTCGCCGCAACCACGCAGGGGTTCGAAGGCTTAAAAAGAGGCAGCGGGCTGGATAGGAACTCTTCCTCGCTTCACGCATCGCTCTCCACTTTTCACGCTTTCCTCTCGCATTAGCAATTAATCGTCGAATTTTCCCTCCGCTACAGAAGCAACCCCGACGCGCGGGACTCGAACGACGCCCAACGCACATGGCGCACCTGCGAGCACTGCCGACTGGGTACCTCCTCCGTTTCATTTACATAATCGTTTGGACAGCGAGCACCTGTTTCACGGCGATATTCCTCCAACAGCCGAAATTCCTGTCCATACACGTTGCTAAATGAGTCGCGAGTTGCAACTTTGGTAATCGAATACACGGCATCTGTTTCTATCGATTGAGATGCCCAATGAAACGCTGGCAGCTTCGTGCAACGGTCATCTGCGCGCCTATGATTAAATAGAGGGGAGGAGCCGATCCGGAGCAGTTAATTAGGTTCTTCTATCCGCGGACAAGGGAAATGTCTTTGCGGGAGCATCTCCCTTCCGGCGGGCCGCTACGTGGACCGCTCTCGAGTCACCGGTTTCGATAAATAACCGGCGAGTCGAAAAGCGCAGCGGGACTTGATCTACGGCAGCCGTGGAATAAGGTAAAGGAGGAAGAGTCGCGGGGAGGAGGAAATAAGAAGAAGGAGACCGCACGGCGAGGGGGGTGAGGGAGGACGTAATGGAGATATCGTGCTCTCGCGGCGGTAACTCGCGCGACGCGTTATGCAAATAGGATTGCCCTTTACACGCCAAGTCGGATCGTAATTGGCTCTCGCAGAAATGGCCTTTCCGTTCTCCTGCTTCTGCTCCACCTATGCTTCCTTCGTCCTGCTCCCTTTTCTCCTGTTTGCGCCGCCGTTCGTGTGCGCGTATCCAGCAGTTTCTCTTTCTGTCAGCGTTTTCCCCTCCACCTCGCGGCGAGAGGAGCCGCGGCGGCTCAACACTCTTTGTCCACCGTATCGATTAAGGATGGTAAGTGTTTCCTGACTCGCTGATGGACACGCGCGTCCTCTGGAGACTTTCTCAGTTTCCCTGGTACAGAGGAGGTATAGGGTAACTCGGGGTAATATGCCACAGTTAACTTTGAAACGCGATATTTCGTAAGTATAAGTAGATACGGGAAGAAAGATAAAACCATACGAAAGTGTAACTAATTCTGTGCATTGACTAATAAGTAGAGATATGTAACTTTTATAGTTCAAAGAGAAAAGTACAAATACAAAAGTCCTCGAAAGTGGCATATTACCCAAGTGGTGGGTAAATATGCCACAAGGTCTGAGGGTAATATGCCACAAGCTATTAAGTGCGAAATAATCACTCTAATTTTTTAGAACCAACAATATTCAAGCTATTAATAACTAATAACAAATATTTGAACTCAATGAAACGAAAAATATATTTGAAAAAATAGCTATTTCTTAGAAAGTAAACAGTCCCCAATCTCTACGCAGTCTTCATGGAACCACTATTTGCAACGAGTAGTTTTTACCCAGTCATATTTAAATACTTTTTATAGTAATAATATAGTCCACATATTGCACAGTAGTTGTCATTTCCTGCATTAGTCGGATCGTCATAAGAAATATCTACATTCTCAAAATCTGTTCTATATTGTAGTACGAGCCTTCTTCGCCATTCGAATGGCTCCTTTAAACTTTCGTCTGACCAAGCAGCAGGGTTTGAAGTTCGTACATACTTCTTAGGCATGGTTCTAATACGAAAAAACAACTCGATGGCATTAAATAGAAAGAGTTATAAAGATATGAGTTTGTGACATATTATACCGACAAAAATGTGGCATATTACTCCCCGCAGCCATAAGAAGAAGGATTGACAATCTCTCAACAAAGTATATAGTTTTAACGGATGTGCGAGAGGTTACAAAATTCGTTTGTTAGTATACTTTATCATAATCTATTGATTTTTTGTAGAACTGTTCGCGCAAATGTATAATCTGCATTCTAGTTACAGTGTGAAATTAGATCAAGACGATACATTTATAACTTACCAGGATTTGCTGAAAATAAAAGAAGGTAAAAGCCAAAATCTATTGTCTTCTTAGCAGTTTCATAAATTGAACAGAATTAGTGCAAATGTAACGGCATCTGTGTATTATTTAAAAAATTATTGAGAAGTGGTATATTACCTGCGGTGGCATATTACCCCGAGTTACCCTACAATGGAAGTGTAATCGTTGAGATGTACCACTTGTTGTCCACCGTTAAAGTTCTAAATCACCACCGACGGTTCAATTTTATAACTCGAGCGAAGGGAAGCAGAGATTTACGTATCGTGCCACCAAATATTATGCGCCCCTTTCCCATCGAGCAGTTAATATACGTGGTTTAGCTTCGGTACCAGTAAATTATTTATAATCGCCTCGTTGGAGAGGCACCGAGGTATCGCGAGGACGCGCGATGGTAGCCAGTCGGCCGCGCGCCGTATTTATAGAGGCCGATGGCGAATAGTGTCGGTAATTCGCTCGGTCATTAATCGTTCGCTCTGGTGCCGTCATAATTGCGTTCTCGCGGTGGAACCGCGAACCGCGCGCAACTTAATTGCAACTGTCCGCGCAGGAACTGCGCGCGCGCGCGGGAATCCACCGGATGCTGGTTCCGTCCCCGAGAAAAATTGCCACGGGAGCCGGCGCGATCGAGATCCGCTAGTCATGCGTTCTAATTAAGATCCCACGGATCTGGCGCACGCGATGGCGATCGACCTCTCGCCGCGCGATACAATTCATCCCCGTTAATAATTACCCCTTGGAAAGAGAGCTGCCGTCCAGCGTCCGATCAACCGCGGAGCACTGCTCCGACTGCCTCGCGGACAGTGTCACTTTAAGGGACGTAGGAATATACGAAAGGAATCGTATAAACTCACTGATCCCAGATACCTACTGAAAAGGGAAAATCCTGAACCCGGAAATTTAAAAAATTTTGCGAAACTGTGTGGATATGTAGAGAGTTAATTTCTTTTGAAAATTCACTTTAAGGGGATGAAATTGACCCCTGAAAATCCGGCTATTTCCCGATTTTCTGTTACAACTCGCGAACTGTAAAGTGAATTTTTGTACCAAGTGATATTCCTAATTAAAAGATGTAACTTTTGTCTGACAGCTTTTCTTCTATCTTTCACAGTTTTATCGTTACAGAAATTTCTACTTATCCGCTGTTGAATAAATAGGTAGCTTCTGGAGAAACAATGGGAGGCTATTTATTGGCTCCCCCGCAGCGCTGATGTATTTAAGTAGGAAGTTTAATTAGAGAATGGTAATAGGAGACACTGGATTGTTTATCTCTCGGCTGGGCGAATGCAGCGAGCGATGGGAAGCTGGCAACGCGGCGCGGAGGCGGTGAATTCGAAGGCTGCGGTCGCGTATGGCGCGACGAAGGGGGCCTCGAAATTTAACGCGTACTGCGTGAGATGGTGGCGCGAACATCCCGATGGGGTATCGCCGCGTCCCCGGCAGTGGCTTGTTAATTACGCGCGGCCGGGGCTTTCCGAGGCTGGTTTTAATCGATCGTCTAATTCCGCGGCGCTGAAAGAAGAAATTTTATGGCGACGCGTTCGCTCATTACGTGGCCGGCCTCCCGGTCGTATCCCGCGGCGTCCCGTGTGCGTTCACCATTCGGCCAGGTGTCGGTTCTCGTCCACCGGGGGTTCCAGCGTTAACCATCGTTCAGATCCTTTCATTCCCAGAGGCTTCCTTTTATTCCTCTCCGGCCGCGCGGTTAATTGCTAATTCCCTGCTTGGATCTGTTTAATCCGCGACAATCGACGTCGCTACATAAACAATAAAAAAAGAAGTCGTGCATTAGCTTCTTCTTGTAAACTAATTGGCTTCCTGGTGTTATTCTTGGCGACATTGGGTGGGTCGAATTGTCAGTGTGAATAAAGTCCCTATAGCTACAAGATTATTCTAATGCAACGTAAACATTAATATCTCCTTATATAATAAAAGTTGACCTAAAAAAATTTGATTTCATTTCACAACGCCCTCCTTCTCAAACGATTTCAGACTAGATTGTCCTCCTTTCCGTGGATTCTTTTATTTTATTTAATAAGGAGAGAGGCAGTGTTGTTTGTCTCCCGCTCGAGGAAAATTAGTCAGCAGCCATGCGACGTGATTTTTCAAGCGATCCGGCCGAGTTTCAGTGAGGCAGGATTCACGGTGGGACAACACGTGGTTAAGTACGTGCTCCGGGCACGTTTCCTCTTCGAGTATTTTGATAAGGCGGCCGACACTGTCTGTCCGCATTGTCGCGGCTGCTCGTGAGCGCAACGGCGGGGATTTACATAATTTGTTCTGCCGCTATTTTTTCAGTTACCGTAGAAGCCGTCGGTCCTCGGCGACACGTGCGCAGGGAAAACACGCCCTCGGCATCCAGCGACGCGTGTCACCGTGGATTTCGGATTCGAAGTGGGAAGAAACGAGCGAGGATATTAAACCTCTTCGTAGTCAGAATTTTATTCCTTAGGAAAGTTGGGTTCACCGACGCAGCTACTGTTGCCAGCGAAGAGAAGACCGTAGAAGATACACAGCTCCGTGTCTGCTTATCCACTACGCTGAAGTGTCTATTCAGCCCGGTCGATCGCGGCCGAAGGAACAATGCGCGACGACACAGGATCCCTCCGAGGAGCAGATCGCGGCAGAAGAGGGCCACCTTGGTGTTCCAGCGAGGGCAACGAGTGGCGGATCCATAATGGAAGCGTGTTGGAGCTCCAGCGCTCTTTCACGCACGGTCACCACGTGCCCAAGTGGTACCGCGACAACCTATATCCTCTTCAAGGTCCTCGTGGTTCACGTGCCAATCCGGAAACGGAAGCTAGCCCTCCGGAGCACCGAGGGACAAGAGCTGCGGCCAACGTGCACACTTAACCCTTCGAGGCTGACGGTGGAGAAGTCCGCGAGACAAAGATACGGCCAACTGCTTCGGAAACTCGATCTGACGTCCGTGGAAATTCAAACCTGTCGACGAATCGATTCCACGATACAGAACTCTATTTCCTTGAAGATTAGCAGATGTCCTACGTTGGAGAATCACTGTATCCCAGCTCCAACTGCTCTGCCTTGTTTCATTCGAATATTGTTATCATTATGGAGATTCAACGAGGTTGGGAAATGGAGGAAGGATTTAAATTTGGATGGTATCGTGTGTTAAAAGATTCGGGATTGGGACAAGTGTGCTCTGGATATTGGGCACGTGGGAACGCGGTTTTGGGGGGTCCAGCAGCCCGGTCCAGGCTGCCACGCATATCTAGGACGCATCTAGGCGTAATCATTAATACGGATAACGTTTTGGTGTTGGGTTTCCGTGTGGCCTCCCTGCGATCTATTTTCAAGTAATCCCCAGCGCAAACCAACAAACAGTGACAGCTGCTGACGTCGACCAAGGAACGATTACGCGTGTATACTATATCCGCTTTCGTTTCGACCCTTCGTCGGCCAGCGTCCCGCCGCGCGACTGTATTCACCGGGGCAACTTGGAGTTATTAGTCGAGCAAAGATCGAGCCCGGCAACAACAACAGCTTTTCGTACGGTCAATCGAGCCAGGATGCTAGAAGGAACCTACCGAGTCTCGGCGTAATCAGATTAACCTGCGTCGCCGCGCAACGAGCACTTGCGCTTAGGGGTAGGGTAGAGGTGGGATGAAAGGGACACGTATTGGAGGGGATATGGTCATTATCTCAAAAATAAAGTATCTGCCCAGGCAAAAAGTATTTTTATTTTGTAACCACATTCATTCGCGTGTAATCAAGCCAAATTTCAAGCCGCTATCGTATCTACGACGACAGAAATACGCGATCGAATTTTTTTTGAGGTTCAAAGTAAAATTTTTCGTATTTCCTTGAACTATTTTGTGAAGTGCTGTTACCAGCGACAGATTTCTCTATTACTGCATCTAAGCAGGTATTTATTTAAGAACGATATCGTATAATGTCCGATCCTTTTTGTTTCATATTGTAATTGTGAGAATTAGATTTTCAACTTTGATGCCTTATTTATGAAAGGGACTCAACAAAAATTTATGAAAGGGACGTCATTTTCATACCTGTCCTCTTCGAAGCCTTACTATTCTTCACTTGTTTCAGTGAAAATGTGCCACCTAAAATTCGGGTTAGGATGCCATTAGACAATTCATTATTTATAGCTATTAAGATCATTTAGTTACATAAGCTTAACTGTTGAGTTTTTCGTTCCTATTACGAATTAAAATAGCTACTGTAATTTCGGTATCTGCATAAATAATAATTAAAAAAATGATATTAATATTACCTGGTTTTATTACACTGTCCCATTCATAAACACCCATGTCCCTTTCAATACAGCCAATTTATGAAAGGGACAAAACACACTTTTTTAGAAAACGAAAAATATGACGTGTAAATATAGAGAGAAGCTTAACAGGCCCATGTATTGTTATAGCCAGATAACTGGCCTTTCTAATGTTACCAATTAGAACTCGAATGGTTATTTAGTTTTTTACTATCTGATCCTAAACAAAAATGTCCCTTTCATCCCACCTCTTCCCTACCTGGTGGACTCAATTTCAAACAGGGGAACGCGATATTCCCGCAGTTGCGATATTAATATAGTATTTTTCAAGGGACTCCGAACAAGCTGGTTAAATAATCTTGCCGATTGAATGGGAACGTCGCCCCTTCACCCCCGAACTTACTCACGCGTCGATGGACTGTAGATATTTCTGAAAAATAAGTCATGTAGATCTTCAGCATTCGCATCTCCCCAAGTGTCTAATTGGAGAAAAATGGAAATCCTGATCTAAGGAGGTACGAATTATTCTCCGCGCGCGACAGATTTCAAGGCTCCATTGCGGAGTCGACTGATCCCCCGTATTTACAGTATCCGAGCGGAGTGTTGTTCGTAATAAACAATTAGGTATACGCGGTGATCCTTCACGCGACAGTTCCGCCCGAGCTTAAGCCCTTCGACATTGTCCGAAAGGACTTTGCGGCAAGCCAGAGGAGATTTCTGTTTGGCGAATAAACGTTCCAAGGGGATTCCCCGCGGCAGCAATCCTTTTGATCCGTGGAGAGAACTACGAGGCCGGTCGCGTTTTCACGGGCCTGCGAGCCGCTCGCTTTTTTCCACGTTCGTTAAATCGTTTCAGCCGCTGGAAGCGTCGGGGATCAGCGGTCGGCGAGGCGGAGGAAGAAGGAGGAGACGAGGGATCCTTTTGAAGGTGCACGCAGTAGAAACCACCTGGTCGTTGTTCGGCTTTAACGCGCAATAAGATCGCCCTTTCAGATTACCGCGGCCATTATCTCGTTAATCGGGAAAAGAGTTCGACGGGGAAACCGGCTTGCAACCGGAACTCTTCCTCCGCGACGGGCATGAATGCGCATATTTATATTGTAAACAGCGATGAGCATGTCGCGATAGGGTAAGGAATAAAATGTCTATTAAGTAATACGATACGGCGGTGTGCTGCGATGGGGATGAAATAGTCGTTGAGGGGCTTTATAATCCTGTTGTGCTTTCGAGCTGCGCGAATTTTAATATCGACGTAGGGAATGAAAAGAGAATTGATGGGTCCGAAGAAAAAGAAAAGGATCTAAAAGGAGTATAGGCACATTCGATTTCTAAGAGCCTTTCGAACCTCTATAATATTAATAATAATAATTCTATATTGCACCAGTAGACATTATGAACAATAACAAAATGATAAGAAAAGAAACATTAGTACCTATAAGAAAACAAGGAAGAGAAAATAGCAGAAACAGAAATTATTAACTTAACCACTTAATATACTACAGATAGTTGCAATTAATGATGAAAACTACTTAGGTGTACAAAATCTCCCAGCGAAGCTCCATCGATAAATCAGTGAATGCACCCTCCCGAGCTCCTAAACGCCTCCTCCTTTAGCGCGAATCGCAAATTAACTCCTCGAAACACCGGCAACAAGCTCACCTAAGGGCGCGACGGCCACGAAAATAAGGCCGCGGAGGCGACGAGGAAGCCGCGTGAGAGAGCGGCGCAGGGAACAGATGCGGAGGGCACGTTCGTGCCCTAGGCGAGCCAGGGCAGGGACGAGGGGTGAAAAAGAGGAGAGGAAAAGAAATAGTAACAGGAAACGGTGGGGGCCGCGGAGTGGCTAATCTTACTAGCAAATATTTGGATTGTCGCATCGATGGCATTGATACATCGAGTGGCGTTGTAGGCAGCCAGCCGCGGTCACGCTCCGCCGGGGAAGCCAAAAAGGGACGGCCGAAGGGAAGCCGGGGGGGTGCGGACGGCGGAGCGCCCTGCAACTCGCTGTTTACACGGGGTTCCGCCGATGGAAAATATTGAATGCGCGCCCGTGGAAAGTCCGGTATTAAGATGCTCAGATAGAGTTGTGCGAATCGTGGACGGAGATAAGCTCCTTTTCGGGATACATCGATGATCAGCTAATACGAGGGGAGGGACGAATGGCGTTGCCCACTGTTGCACCGGCAGATGTAATTGAGAATAAAGCCCGGGCAACTGGATCCCATTCGTCTTCCGAGTTCAACCCGTTTTGTGCACGCGCATACCTGGGCACGCTGGTTCTGCACCGTGGCCATTGTACCGTGGACGTGTTGCGCGACGCTGCGTGCAGGTCCCTCCCCGGATCAGTGTATTTCAACGTCACCGAGTGTAGGTACTTTATTTTAGAAGATTGGGACAGGCTTTATGGATTAGTAGTGGTTGAGATGGTTAGTGATTGAATTTAGAGCAGCCGGGCCACGCGAGAAAGGGAAAGTAAGTTAGGTGATCGTGCCTCTGTGTCCCGGTACCGATTAATTCCTTTACTCAGGGCAGCCAGTTATCTGGCTAAATTCGAAGCTGTCAAAAGGAACGTGTTTTTTGAACGGCGACCGTGAAAACGAGAAGCCGAGAGACGCTCGGCAGTGACCGGCAGATACAGATCCATAGCCGCGCGTTACAGCCACTTGCAGCTGATAGGATTTATCTTCATTAAAGCGAGTACAGTGAGACGTTCCGTGGAGCAGTTGAAACGCGGCTGCGTGGTGCAGTCGGGGCTCTCCTACGCAGGCCATGAGAGTAGAAATCCGGTCCAGGCCGGTCCTGGCCGCACCAGGTCGGACCAGTCTATCACGTGAGAATCTCCGGCGAGTCCTGCAAAACGATTCGTACGCGCATTCCGTCCGGGGGACGGCGGGGACGAGATTATAGCTTCTTAACCGAATAGACCTCCGAGCTGGAAGCACCTCTTCCTCTCGTTCTACGATCCGCGCAGCCCGTTTCCCTCTGTCCCACTTGCATCGGGGCCGCCGTCCAATCTAAGTAGTTGACTCTCCCGATGTCCACGAAGATTATCGAACGCGGCGATATCGGGCGAATTAATCAGGTAGGCTCGGTGGCCACAGGTGCCCGGGTCGCCGCGTTACGCCCTGCTATAGAGGATGGCGGAGGGCAGGAGAGGCTTTTTTATTCTACCTAGACGAGGCTACCTTCTGCGTGAAATTGTGGCGGGTTGCGACGGTCTAGTTAGAGTACTAGTAGGGCTGTGTGGGTAAGTGAAGTGGTTAAAATTTGAAGAGACACGCGCGGTGTAGGGGAGTCTGGGGTAATGAGGGGGAGGGGAGGGGGTAGTATCGTTTGAACGCTTCGTAAATGGGTGGAGGGGAATTCTCCTGTCCCCCTTTATCTGTCTGTCATAACTGTTGACGGTGCTATGGCACTGGATGAGCGTTGTTATTTAAATTATCGTGTGTATCTTGCCCTGAGTTCTCCTGTAAATTGGATCTTCAGCCGAGGGCACCGCGACACTGTACTTATACGTTATTCATTTTTAACTCGGCGGCTAGGTGGATAATGATCGGAACGCTGTTGCCGGGACAATTTGAGGAACGGCAGAATGTTGGAACAACCTCGTGACGCATTTCGATAGAATCGTTTAGAAGCGGCAATGTAGGGCTGCGGTGTAGAACCGCCGGGGACGGGGCTCTTGAAAACAACTCGACAGGGACGGTATAAGATAATGGGCGATAAGTTCGCGGCGAACTTTCGTTGGACTCTATCAATTGCGACAAATAAGAAAACAACTGTAGTAACATCCACTGATACTCTGTTCCATATACATAGTATATGTCAGTGGATTCTAGAGGCGCGTAGCTTTGGCGATTTAACTTGCAGCTCGCTACGTAAGGGTGGTGTATTAGCCGCCTACAACTTTCGTGGAAAGGGGGCAGCTTCTGAATACAATAAAACTAAAACTGTTTGTCAATTAACGCCTGAAGGTCACTGGAATGGCACAGTGGGCAGGAAAGCTGTTGGAAAGCCAGGTCTACGCTTGTGCCCCGATCGCATTTAATAGTCTAGCCTAGGCTGATAATCATGGGAGCGAGGAGCATTCGTTTCAGAGTTCCCGATGATCAAAGTTCCGTGACAAGTTCCTTTACCTTCGGGGTGCTCTGAGAAAAACTGTCAGGACGGTGGTCTGGCGGGTTACGGTTTCATGACAATCGGTAACGTCGGTCGTTCTTCTCCGAGCTGAATCATTGATGAATTGGCGATGGGGTCGTGGGAGCTCGCAGCTGTGATCACCGTCGACTCTTCTACCAGCAAGGTGCTCTATCCTCCCGGTGCCCCACCTTCGCTACTCCCTCCTACGAGACCTGGCATGTGTGCCTCCTCCGATCGCCAGTGCACAATACGACAAATTATCTGTCGTGGCCTGCGCCGATACTCAATACCGTGTTTGCGTAACGAACGTCTAGGGATCCTTTAAATGCCTCCACCCGACTCGCCTACTGCCCCCTGTGGCCAAATTAATCGATCGTGGTCGAGGCAAGTCGATTGGGCCGATCGAAGGGGCAAAAACTAGGCTCCATTAAGGGCTTCATCATCTCGTGGCTCCTGGATCAAGGAAACAACGTCGAAACGAATGCTTATGGATATTCTAGGTTCTAATAGTTGCACATGAACGACAGGTACCAGCGCGTCGAGTTAATCCTTCGATCACTGTCGTAGGTCCTAATAGAGGAGGTCTGTAGACCCAAAGACGGAGACACGAAATTAGTCGGTGACATAACCAATGAACCATTCGACCGGTTGATTCAATAAATCCGTGCTACGGAGCAGGGTTGCGCGTCGCGGCAACGCTTACGATTAATTCGACTGAATTAATGTGAACCGCTGACACCGTGCCGCGAGGTTAAGTCGTACGGTTGAAACCCCGTTGACTTCGCTCCGGCCAGCCTCCGATTTCCCTTGTGAACTTCTTTAAGGGTCGGCCCCCGATTATCGCGAGGACTAGCGACACCACGGTTCACCTGGGATCCAGAGGAGCGCTCGATCCACGATCCTTCCCCGCGCGCACGCGAGAAACGTCGCGGAGCCGCGGCGAGGATTGGCGTAGGCCGCGAGGTCACTTGATCGCTTATTGACCATTGTTGACTCGTGTTGACACCACAGACCTTAGGTGGATAAATATACCGTCGGAACGCGGGTCAAGTGGATATCTGCGCCGGCTTCGCCCACATCAGGTTGAAACTGCCGCGGAACTTATCTCGAATGCCGTCCAGAATTCGGATTCAGAGCCTCGATGGAAATCACAGGCCTAACTTACGTCCAAGCGCTTGAATGTCGAATCAATTCTTATAGGCAATGACACCCGGCAAGTTCTAGCGAAAAAGAGGGGCAAGGTGGTGCGCGATGCTTGTAATTAGCGCGCAGTATGTATGGCGATATACTGCTTAAAAGCGCAGGGCGTGGTTATTCAAAATTTCTTCAGGAACGTAGTTGAAAGTTTCATTTTTCCCATTCAAGATCCATTTTCAGGAAGAGGAAGTGGTATTAAATCGGTGGAAAAGCTTGCTCGCTTATTGTCAGGTGATATTAAGTCAGTTCGGTTAGCGCGCAGATAAATTCAATGATTTTCTGGAATTTATTGCGACGAAAATAATTATAGTAATGGAATACAACTTTTTTCTATTTATTAAACTACATTTCTACGGTAAACAAAAAATATAAAAGTAATAAAATTATTGCTTTTCAAATGCTTTTGCATGGCACATGCAAATGGCATGTTTAAAAATTCATGCCTCGCTCGTGAAGGCGATTTCAGCTGTTAGGCTTATCTAAACCCAAAAATCCAAACAGATTCTTGATCAGTATGAGTGTCGCTATCGCCCGGACTATAATTAGTGATTTATCTTCAAAATTAGCAAAATGGGGGGCAAAATGCAAGAAGAATGTTTTTTTTATTTCTTTCTTTTGCTATTTTCGATTCTAAAAGTAGGTTAGACTCAATGAAAACACTTGGTTGTAGCCCCTGCGAGAGTCACGGGTGTGCAGAAGGAACAGTGAAATTTATAAAGAAATCGTTTTGATAGATTTTGAGATTTTATCTTCATGATGTGAAAAATCATGTTTCGAGAAAAACGCGTTCGAAGTTTTCATCGATAGAGGCTGAGCCTCTGCGTTCCCTACGAAATGCCTCTGTAGAAGCTAAAATAATCGGAATTTTTCCATGAAAATTTAACAGTACATTCTTAAGGATATGTACTTTCGAAAAATGTTTAAAAAAAAAAATCAATTTTTTCAACCCGTCTAACCAGAATGACCCCTTAAATGTACGCAGATGCCTTCGTTTACTACACCGACTTGTACTTTTACCAGAAAATTAGATGCCCTGGTCGTAGATGGATAAGGAAGATACTTTGATTCGAAGAGCTTGTACTATACTTTTATTTTATTTTTCATAAAGCGAACGGACTTTTTCATCGACCTAATATGAAGCGCAAGGGGGAAAACAGGGAATGTCCATTTTCTCGATTTCGCGATTTATAGCATATTCTGTAGTTGGCAACTGGGCCTACAGAGCTGTCCAATCACAAAGGGTTATAAAGTTCAAATGCCCCCGTAAGATAACGTCAAGGTTTTGGTACACTGATTAAAACCAGGATATGCTCACTCTGCACAGGACCAAAACACTTCATTTTCTCGATAAAGCTGTTTTGTGACAATACCTGTTTCTCCCCCTCATGTTTCCGATTCGATTCTTCCACTCCACTTGCGACCTGGCATCAGAGCGGCAGAGCAAATCGGTGCCGCGACCAGCCGCCGTCGCGTATGCGAGAACGAGCAGTGAAGAAGGCATCAATTTATTTGGATGCTTAGCAAAGAAGAAGCAGCAGCAGCAGCGGCAGCAATTATGATATTTGTCCCCATTAGGTGAATTGGGGTGGCGACTCGCGTGACCCCAACTGATCGCGGCGGTCCGTTAACTCGCGCAATGGGCCCGGGGTCAAATAAGAGCGCTTCTCTCTTCATTCATTTTATTCCACCCCCTCCCGGGCCCCGCGCCCCCGCCCGCCGCTTGAAAATCCTCGCGGTTTCGTCGAATACGGGAGCACCTACACCGCGCGTGTCGAATTCCTCCCCGGAGGCTCAGCCGGCCTGACGAATTGGGTCAAGCCAATTAGCGAGCCTCTTAACCGTGACGAACGCGACCATTTGCCGAGCTACTTTTTAAGACATGTTGCCTCTAGGGAGACTTCTATCGCCCATTAAGATTCCCACCTTCGGGTACTCGAGAAACTTGAACACCACTCGCGACCAACCTAAGCAGTCGATTGGTTACAGAGGCTTCACAGCCGGAGGAACTCGAAACTTCAGCCTTCAATATTACTCGACGAGGTGGAATTTAAGTTCCGAGAAGAATGGGTGGTGAGAAGGGCAGATGGAGTTAGGGGAGTCAAATCTGAAGTGCCCACAGTGCAGTTAAGAGAAATGAGCTTCTTAGCAACTGGGCTCTAGTTACTCAGAGGCAGCTCACACTCTCCACAGTTCCTGGAGGAACTAAAACCGCGAGTATTTAGGGTCAACGCTCGTCTGCATTCTATTTTCCCCAGCGGTAGCTTGCGCTGCGATGAAGCGGAGCGTATCGACGGGCCGGAGCCAGGAAAGCCGCTGGTGCGCCAGGGGCTACTGCTTCAGCGTGGAAGAGGGAGACGATCTGAAAGGAGCCGTGACTGTACAGCCGGAAGAGGAGATTCCCCGAGGAGGGAGAAGGAGAGCAGGAGCGCAAGAGGGGGCGAGGGGGAGCGGGAGGGAGAAAGAGGAGAGTGGAAAGAAGAGAAGGGTGGAAAGTGGTCCCGCCCGATTCGTACACCTAGCCGGGTGGATATGCGTCTGATTCGTCGGTCGCAATTGGTGGAGGCGGTACAGACAGGTACCATATCCGGTATGGGTTGGGTTACCGCCTGCTCTCCTGCTCACCCTCAACCTCTTCATCGTCTTCTTGACATGGATACCAGCGCGCACATCCAGCGTGGACAGGTCTTCTTTTTTGCCCACCGATACACGCCCCTTTCGCGTTCGATTTACTCGAGTTTTCTTTGCTCACCGCGCGCGCCTAAGTACTGCTCGCTTGCAGCGGTGAGGATTGCGCAGCTACGATTTCATTCGATCATAATATACTACCGAAGCTACCAGCATATTCGCCAAGTCATTCCGAAGATGTGCACGCTGTGGGCCTTGCTTCATTTGCAGATGAACGTTTTGGTCCTCCTTTGGGATCTTGCTCCCTCATCTCAGGCTACAAATTCAAATGAATTGTTTAGTTGCGGGTGAAGCGAACTTTGGCTTGTGCTTCGGTAACCGTATCGATATCTGTACTCTTTTATATTCACTGGCGAAAGGGGACAAATGTCCCTTAAAATTTTACACGTGTCAGGTTGGAAATGAAGATCAGGACTCCAGATTCCAGATTCAGCTACTCATGTTCAACGTTGGTGCGTTCTGGTCCCCTTCAAGGTGCAAAGCAAAGCAGAGCTGAACGGAGGGTAGCAGAAGGCTACCAGAAACGAATGTCCCGTAGATTCCGGGCCCCATGAATAGCCTCCAAGTGCAGCGTCTGATTTACGGTGTTTACATCTGTAATCCTTTTAATGAGAACTCACGGCCGGCCCGTTCCTAGCATTCGCAGCGGCCGAGCGAAAGGATAGAGGTTTCCTTCGGTGACCGTTGAACGGGAAAGCAGGGCGGAGCAGCGTTGCGGTTGCATAGATTAGCGCTTGCGCGCACAACACTCATTAGCGGATTTATTGCCCGTTTTCTCGTTAAAACCCCATTGACTCGGGGCCCTGGCCACGCCTCGATCCGACACCCCTTGGAAAATCTCTTTCAACCGGGCCCAACCGAACAACAGCTTTGTTGAGGCCACAGACGTTAGATGGACGAAGTCTGTCTTGACTTCCGTTACCGCCACCCCATCCACTGATGTTCCATCTTCCGCAGGCTTCAACGTTGCTAGAAATCCTCATATTTCTCCTTAAACACTGTTCATAATAGTGAGCCATATAACTCAACTCAGGAGAAACAATGTTTATAAATTCTAATAAAAAATGCTACCGCTTGAGGACCACGGGAGCAACAAATAAATGCAATTCCTCAACATTTCAAGAAACCCCCTCAATATATCAATATATTATATTATACCCTCATCAAAATTACTTTCCCTAAAATCTTCCATTTTCAGAATTTTTTTCTAAACTCCAAACTGTTCCACCTCCCTCTCTCCAAGTCCATAATCTGGCTACCCTTCTTAAATACCTCGTGAAAATTCTATAGCAGTAGACTGTCAACACCGACATGTCCTCAGTATCAGTGCCTCGACCACCGGGCAAGGGAACCGTTATCGGTAGGCAGGAAAACAACAACATTGGCCCCCGGGGGCAATAAATCAAGCTGCGGTTTCTAGCGTCACACTTGTTTGCAGAAACGATGGAAGGTTTGTATCAGCGGCACGGTAGGAGCCGGAGCCTTCTCATAATCCGTCTAATCGTCAAACTCGGCGTATCGCCTCTGGTCGCTGGTACGCGCCGCCATAAGTTGCTACGTTCCCCTTGTGGCTCGTCGGCCCTGCGGGGCCCGTTGTCCACGAGACCGTGTATAATCGCGCCGTTGTAAATTACGAGTGCGGTTTGCCACGAAAGGGATCGCCCTTCCAGTGGATTCCGTCGGAATCGCAATAGCGAGCTCTATCGTCTCTGACGCCTCGCCACTCTTGCCGGGGCTAATCCCGTTCTAGTTATAACGTGGCCTACGATGGGACCCGCGATTAGTTGGCTAATCTGAGTGCTCGATGCATTGTTCGATCGTTCGTTGGCGCTGTTCCGACGTTAGGAGTGTGAGTTACAGTTAAGCGGGCACTTAGATCGAGTTCAGGTACCGTGACGTGGATCTTCGGAGTTTAGATGGGGGAACGTTGGTGTCGCTGACGGTGGACGTGGTGGTTGATCAGCTTCGAGCCAGATTTTGGTGGCGAGCAGGAGAATCTTGTTTTGGGGGACTCTGGATTAGTGTAATCGAATAAGGGATTGTAATTGGGCAGTTTTGGGCTGTTGGAGTTGGAAGAATTTGAGGAACTCGGATTTGAGGAAGAGGTTCTTGGCTAGGCTGTAGAGTTCTGATGGTTTCAGGAATTCGAAGTTCGGGAATATTGACCTATGAAGTTCTGGTGGTTGAAGGTTCGAGGAATTCTCATTTGGGGAATGGTAGACTATCATGTTCTGATAATTTTCATAAAGGAATTTTACTTTGAGGAATATCTACTAAGTAGGCTATTAAGGTCTGGTAATTTAAGGAATTTTAATTTGGGGAATATCTACTAGGCTATCAAGTTCTGATAATTTAAGGAATTATAGTTTAGGGAATATCTACTAAGTAGGCTATCAAGATCTGGTAATTTAAGGAATTCTAATTTGGGGAATATCTGCTAGGCTATCAAGTTCTGATAATTTATCGAATTATAATTTCTGGAATATCTACTAAGTAGGGTATCAAGTTCTGATAATTTAACCGTTTAACTGGCAATGTATCATATAGTATGATAAAAAAAATCTGGCCAATTCTGATTATGTATCATATATGATCAAATGGAATAACTTTTTTGATTTTCAAACGATTTGAATGAAACTTGGTAGGTAATGGTTTTTGGGGTCGCTGAATCTGAATTTGGCATTGGAATTGTAAAATTTAATATGGCAGACTCAAAATGGCCGACCCAAAATGGCTGCCAAATATTAAAATATTATCGGGATTTAGAAAAATTTTATATAGGGATTTTTGGGGTCGCCTATACCGCTGTATACCAAATTTTGTGTGATTCACTTAATTTTTCAATGTTGCCAGTTTGGGCACGAATAGTAAAAAAAGCCGTGCCAGTTAACCGGTTAAAGAATCCTAAGTGAGGAGATTTCTACTAGGCTATCAAGTTCTGATAGTTTAAGGAATCCTCATAAGAAATTCTACGCCACGAACTTGTCCTAATCAAAGAAATTCTAGTTAAGAAATCGTAGTTCAGCAAACTACTACTCAGAAATTTCTCCCACAAAGCTTCTCCTTCAAAAAATTCTTGAATTCAAGCCCACTATCGCGTTCTCCATCACACAGATTTTCACAAGCACTCCACCATGCTGCACTTCCACCGTGCTTTATTATATTCACCCTAAAGACGTCCCAAAGCTAGACAGTCGTAGACACATTCCTGCCCCCAGATGCTTGGCTTCTCCTTAATAATAGGAGCATATTCATCCCCGGCCAAGAAGAGCGTGGAAATAATATCCAACGTGCGCGTGTGCACGCGTGAGCGAACGCGCCGCTCGAATTTTACCTCTGTCTTGAAACCACCCTGTCTCTCGAATCCTCTCCCAACTCTCATTCGGAGGGTAAAAGATGTCATATTCATGATTGTCGAGTTGTCATCCTCGAGCAACACACGGATGACGAGCAACTCCAATCGAAGGGACGGGCTCTTGGAACTGGAAATTAGAGCGACGTTTTTGTGCTTTCACCCCTGGTCTCCTCTTCTCATTCTACGCTACTAGACTCCTTTGCTATCCTCTATCAACCACTCAACAATTCGAGTCGACAAGTCTTTGCAAGTGCGTGCTTAAACAATCGTTAAACATAGGCAGAAAGTTTCTGGAAGGTGATTCGAAAGTTTGCAGGCTATAGTACGCACTGAATTAAACTTAATTAATTAATCAAGCAACTCTGCCGGAAATAGAACGTCGCTATCGACTCTGAAAGGATTGATTCCACAGAGTCACGGTGACTAAACATTTTTCATCAAAAACACGCGTCTTTCTTGTATTCCTGTTGAAGGTAGGAAGCAGTAATAAATTATTATTTTAAATACACCATTCCCACACGCGCAACGGGCGACACAAAGTATTATCCTCTCTATTTAAGTAAGTACCTACCACTCTTTGTCAAACGAGTTACACGTAGAAGCGTGAAAGATGCGTTCAGCAAGCTGGACGAAGGTAATTGGTGTCAGGAAGGGAGGGCAGAGTAATTCTATTCGCCGCGTGCAATTTCATTAGGGTCGATCTTGAGCAGCCAAGAGAGCGTGCGTCCCCCAAAAGGAGGACACGCAGGACCGTGAAAAGAGTCGCGTCCGCGATCGGCTACCTGCGAAACCCCGTAAAGTCCCACGATCTCTCGCCACTCGAAAAGCCAGGTCCCGTGAAGAATCGTTCAGGTAGCCAGCGGAGAGGAGAGGACTCGAGAACGCAGCCCGGCTACAAAGGTGTTAATACGAGGATAATTGATTAATTTGTATTCACGGGGAGGAAATCACGCGCGATTGAACGCGCAGCTTCTTTCGACAAAAGCCGCTAGAGACAGCTCGATTGAACTCGAATCAGGGATCCTCCACCTTTCCTGAGAAAATTGCGCTGTAAAGTAGCGCACAGCCGTCGATGGAATAAACTGAAATTTTGTTGATAAGACAGAGGTGTGTTTTAATTCATGAAGAGTTTTTCAAAAAGAGCTGAGAAGCCCTGGAGAATATTACAGTTTACAATTTAGTTTCCTCAGCCATTTTTATAAACTTAGAGATCTGATGCCCTAGGTTAATAAGTGGTTGCCATCCATTCCATGGAATATCGTCAAGTATTTTAATTTCAAAGTGTTTAGATATATTTGAAATTAATTCACAGATGAGTTGTTGCCAATAATTTCCTACGTGAACAAGAAATTAATTGTTTTTAAAGTTGTCTTAAGCCTTTATGTTTAAACCTTTTTCAATCTCTTTCACCCAAAATTTGCTGCCCTAGCCCTACCAAAAATCTGAATTTTTATCGTGTTGAAACGTATTGAAAGATCGATAATATTATCGAGAATGAACTTCGTCCACTTCCACTACGAAAGGATTGTCACCCTTTTTTATTGCAAGTAGTGCCCCTTTTTGCTGGGTTATATAGAAAGGGGGATGAAGCTTTTTTTATGAATTAGCAAGGTGCCCGAAGATATAGAGTTTCCTTTAAAATTTTGAAAATGTTCGAGGCAGTTCGATGAGATTAGACATTGGTAAAATCTTTCTTCGCTGGCCCGTGTGATCCTTTGAGCGGGCTTTTCGTCGCAAAGAGGGATGGCAAAAAATGATCTATTATGAGAGGGAAAACGGACGGGGCCATCGAGGCGTGGAATTATTTCTGTGCGCTCACGTGGCCTCAGAAAGGACGCGCGAAATAGTGCGTCCACAACCCTTCAGGAAATCGGATTTACGGGGCGAACGGGGTGCACCTTTCGCTTCACGCGTTGGTAAATGCAATCTTCCTTTATCCGTCGCAGGCTTACCAAAAGAAGGTGCGCGGTTACAGAAGCCTATAAATACCTACACACGAATTTAAAAAATATCCCAAATTTCCACCATCTCACGCCGAAAGCATCGCTTCAAATGCATTAAAAAAAAACACTATAAATGTCACTTACCTCGA
Organism: Andrena hattorfiana; assembly: GCA_944738655.2. NCBI lineage: Eukaryota > Metazoa > Arthropoda > Insecta > Hymenoptera > Andrenidae > Andrena > Andrena hattorfiana. Next base: position 4,579,794 of record OX122894.2, read on the forward strand.
ACCGTTTTACTCGAAAAGGTTCCCCCAGCACAACCACAGTTTCGCGTTAATTAATCGAGTTCCCAAGTCTCCAGAAGGGCCTAAAATAACTCCATTAAATCGATCGAGAGACTCCCGAAAAGCTTGAGGAGTTCCCAGAGAAGTTCCCGGTTCGATAGAAACGCAGCTTTTCCAGCGAAAGGTGAGAAAACGGCGCAGAGGGAGGGAAAGGAGGATAGCGGCAACGAGACAGCTGACAGCTGCACCCTCGACCTATCGAGCAGCGCGAACCAGTCGGCGGTGTAGCTACACCATACGCGGTATCATAACACCGTGCTGCCTATTTGTTACACGATAAATATGTAACTGTAACACAATGTCCCTCGCCCCCTGTTGAACCGTATCCAGCCCATCCTCGCGTTTCGACGGGGGGTTGCCCACGACTACACCCCGTCACGGTGCGCAAACCCCCCTCGCGGGGCACGCAACATTAAATCGCTCGCGTTTTCGATGGCGTGCTCGTGTCTCGCCGTGTGTGTGTGTGTGCGCGCGCGCGCGCGTCTCCCAGAAGTCTACGCGACCCGCCAGCAAGGGACAGCGGGGACAGATGGTGTCCGCGGAGTCAAAAGTGGCCGAATAAGGGCGCTTCGCTAGGACAACATCGGAGAGACGCGGGAAATTGCTTGACAATTGTTTACCCCTGGTGACGAGCGTCAAGACGCTTATATTTATACACCCTTGCTTGCGTGCTTTCCAGTCCCTTCGTTTGGTGTTTCTTTGTGCCACTCGGCGGGGCGCGGATGCATCGCAGATTTCAGGAGGAAAGTGGAAAGTGGAGTTGTGCATGGGCTGGAGATGTGGGAACAGGGGTTGGATAGGTAATAGGAGACTTTGGGAATTAAAGTTGGATTCAGAGGGTAGTAGGTAATTTTTAGTGATGGGGTAATAGGCGAAAATTGAATGGCGGGGGTAGAAGCGGGAGGGTGGAGACAGAGGATTAGGAGAGGAACGATTAAATTGCAAGTGGGGAACAATCCGAAGAATCAGGATATATGGGCTCGGAAGCCAATCAGTCTGAGTCCATGTTTGTCCTCAGACTGTCCATGTTGTCCTCTAAATAATTTTGCCTAGTAATTCCGTGGCCAATATAAGTGCCATTTATTGCTTAAGTATGAAAGTAGTGACTTAAGGGGGGAGGAGGTCTACTTAGAAATTTTCGAAGAATTGGTTTATTTGATTTTTATATTTTCGTGAAATACATCTTGAAAATATTCCCTGAAAGTGTCAAATTAATCCGACAAAAATTGTAGAAGTTATACGCGCGTAAGTAGGTAGGTGTTCCTCGGTGTAGTGCTCAGGCCTAAAACTTTAAACGCGTTTTCCTCAAAATCTTGGTTTCAAAGTCGGTGACACACGTAACTAAAAAATTAATGAACCGATTTATTCGAGGCATTGCAGGCTTATTTTAGGGTTAAAAATCTAAGGGCTATCGGAAGCTTTTCCTTTTTTTTCGCCTAAATTTTTTTTACACTCGAAAAACGAGCGATTTTTGCCAAATATCGATGCCCCAACTTCGTATAGCCGCCGTTTTGTCTCAAAATAACTTTTCCAAAATCGGGCCCGATAGCGCCTAGACAATTTCTTATATTATCTATAAAAAAAATCGAATTTTCAATTTTTGAACTTTTGGAAATTTTTTAAGAAAATTCACAATATAATTCACAAACCTTTCAATACTTTTTACCGCAAAAAAAAAGATACTGAAATATCCGTAAGATGTACCCTTTCAATTAGACTAATGTTTAATAATAAAAGCTTATCAGTGTTTCTAGAAAAAATTCTCAAAGAAGCATGTTGTTTTGACCGTTCTAAGTAGGCCTCCCCCTTAATTGATTCATCAACTGAAAGTTTTTACAATAAAGGGGTTTTGAACTACGTAACTCATTTTCAGGGAAAGATGAGGTGAGATGCTCGTAAGTGTGCTTCGAGTAAAAAACATTGAAAAGTGTAGTTAGATGAGCCGACTGTCACCGCCTTTAACTTTTCATGCGATCTATACAACGGCACCGCGAGTCACGACTTGGGTTGATCAATATCATGCTACTTCGCTTGTCTTCTATTTTGCTAGTGTTGCGCTGGCAGTACTGCAACTGTTTGTTCAATAATTTCGATGCTCCTTCGTCTACTTCGAAGTAAGAATATAGTTACAGCCTATTATTAATAATTCACGACGACAATTAGTGGCATTGGCGACGAAGCGCCTTCGTGTTTGAACGGCATTGATACTTGAAAATCAGCTGCTCGGTGCAACATTGTGCGTGATACCGTGAACTGAACGATCGACCGAAATTTTGGTAGACGGAGAAAATTGAAATGAATAAAAACCAATAAAAAAGTGAAACTTTTTGAAGAAGCGCGAAAAAAGTACTCAATGCATGTTTGAAGTTAGTACCAAACTTATAAATTGTTTTTAAATTACCCATATAATTACTAAATTTTTTATAAAACAAAAGGCTTTTGTTACTACAAAAAAATCGCTCGCTGTCAAAAATTATATTTTAAAATAATTATCTACAATTAAATTGTAGGCGAAAATCATTTTTACCCAGAGCGACGGCAGAACTAAAATTGCCTTTGATTCTTTATTATGACGTAACCGCTCGATTATAACTGCACTCATTGTGCCCGTTTATCGTATGTTTCTTGGTAAACAGCGTCAAATGCATGCACTTAGGAACACATCCAACGTATCGTTCTTGTGCTCAATTGCACTGTATTCTCGCACCGCCCGTGAACTTTTCGTGCGCGACGCCATCGATCAACCTGGCTATAGAATAGAATACGTGTAGAAAAGGATTCACTTAGGTCTTAGGCCATTCGATTACACTTTAATACAATGCTACTTTGTCAATAAATACACATACTTTCTGTATAGAGGGTATTCTTCGTAAAATGGTGTTAGGCCATTCGATTGCATTTTAATGCAATGCTGCTTTGTCAATAAATACACATACTATCTGCATAGAGGTTATTCTTCTTAAAATGGAATTGCGAGAGTAAAAAGCGAGGTTTTCGTTTGATTGAATGTCGTCATTAACCGTATCGACATATGTACTAGAGTGTGTCCATAGATTTGCGTCATCAATGGGAATGAATAAAAGTGAAAGAAAGGTGAGCCATCAAAGCGACGGCATAGGTAACGCGTGCCTTATGATTAGCGCGAGACTTTGCTTGTATAATACTATGTATACCTCCCCTTCGAGTTCTTCTTTAGAATGCTGATCCCTGCGTCTAGAAACGCTCGTTGCATTAATTTAGTCTGATATAACGCAAGAATTCCATTTTTTACAATGTCTTTTTATTTCTTATTTCGACCTCGCTAACAACACTAAATGGTGCCGAACTCCCCGATGAAGGTACACAGAAGCGAATATAGCCCCGCGATTCACACACGAAACGATTGAAACTTGCAATCCTCGCATTCGCAATGCTGGTAGCAAACAGAATTGACTACAGAATTGAAGAATACCCTGCGACACTAATAAACCCAATCACCTACCCATCTTTAATTCGCTAATCCCAGCCATGAACATGTCGGTCTTCACGATACTTAAATATATTTGTACGATCTTCCTATCCTCGCAGCTCACCCGGGAAAAGCAACTGTTGCGAGGAAACGTTCGGTGATGATTGCCGAAGCCCCCTCGTCGAAGCCCAAACAACCGGTCCCTCCACCCGCAATTCGGAGACGCAGTTGGCAATTTCTGACACGAATCCCATTGCGATTTCACCTGTATTTACAAAGCACAATGTACGGAGAGGGGGGTCAGAAACCGGGACGGCGGAAGAAGCGTGCGTACACCGCGACGGCTCCGTTTCCGGCCTGTCATTACATCGCGTCCACCGCGGTTTCGTGCAACGTGGAGGCGGTGATCCCCGATCTCTGTGGGAGCACGTCCACCTGCCGTCGTGCCGTTCCGTCTCTAGCGTAATAACGGCTTATCTTTAAACGCAGCGTTACCGCATTATTAAGGAGCTGGCATTGAACCAAACGACCATAAATGTGTAATAGAGGCCGGCGCTCCGCCACACCTTTCTTCTTCGCTGGTACGGCCGCGCTCGCCACACGCTCGCCCGATTAATAAATCATCCGAGTGTCTTTTGATCGGGCGACAACCGCGACCAAGGTATCACTCGTCGGCAGACATTTTAACAAGGTGACGCAAAACGCTAACGAGAGTGACAATTTCTCGCCGCTTGGATCGGCATAAGGTCCGTTCGACGGGGAAGCGTGTCGCGGCTGTCCGTGGCCGCGAATGGGTTGGTGAAAGAGGGAAAGAGAGGAGGTTCGAACAGGGGAGGGTCGGGGTAGTTGATGCCGAATTAAGTGACGTGTACTCGAGGAAAGTATTATGTGGGAGGGGGCAATCTTCGGCGTGCTGGTTCGGTATAGCGAAGTTTGGTCGAAGAAACGGCGAAAGCTACAATTACATACTACTTGAATTTCACTTGCTCCCTTTGCTTATATATAAATCTTGCGGCAAAGATTTCTGTAAGCTACCACACGGGAGTCTTCGGAAGGTACTTCGCGAAGCCTAGATACCTGATAATCCTCGGAATGATTCGGAATTCGCATATTTCGCATGTCCTCGAATAAAGACATCAATTACGAATTAACGGCCCGAAGGGAGCGCGTCGCTCTCTCGGTCGCTTCCATAAATCCAAGCCGAGGATTCGGCACGGTTCGCCAACGCCCTCGGTCCGCTTCTTTTCGGTGTTAATAACGTCTCTATCAGCGCGGTGGAGCTGGCGGGGCTGGTCGCCTTGCGCGCAGAGCAGCGGCGCCCTTTGCATCATTTAATATTTAAAAACAAGCCATAAATATGTCGCCTCCGCGTGCTGGCCGTTCGTTTGAAACGCGACCGCTGTGGATTATGGGGGTGGGATTCCGGCGTCGTCGCACGGGCCTGAAAGCAAGACGAATGTTATGTTGAAACGAGCACGGTGTTAATGACATTGGGCCGCAGTCACCGGCGCGGGATGATGTCGCCATGGAACGTGCAAGTTCCGCTTCGGAAGTCCACGCATGGGTCCGAGAGGATTAGCTTTAAATCTCTTATTTCCTCGATCTCTTCGATTGGTTATTACATATTGAACCGGGTGGCTATGGAAATAAGTATACTACATGATTGCGATGTATAAAATTGGATATGAAGAGGGTAGCTTCTTTATTGGATAGTAGACAATTGGGCCCAGTTATGTAAAAAGCTACCAACCCTCAAAATGAAAAAAAAAATAGTAAAACGCAGTACGGATCCCGTAAATTTGTAATCTTTATTTTGCAAAAGATTATCAACCCGAAGAACAACTTTTATATTATTATTTTGAAATGTAGGAGTCTCTTGTTAAAAGGGATCACGGGGAAGCTCTGTTCCCGGAGCCAAAAATTTGTTTCAAAGAAATAGTTTCCTTACTTCGAATTCCAAAGAGCAGATTTAACACACATATGTTACGCAAACTAATTTACATAGAATCTATATAATAATAGCGTAGATTTCTCAAGAGTTGGTGATTAAATTTGATCGAATTTTTGCAACGAAGCTCGTCATTTCGTGGCTAGCCACGATCCTCTTTTGAACAAACAGTCATTCCAATAGGTACAGCTGTAGGTATGTCTCGCGTGCAAATAGGATTAAGCACTAATCCTGTTAACTTGGGGAAAGCTGGACTACTGAGGGAGGGGTTCGTTTCTTTCACTTTAACAGGTTCACATTAGCCACGGGCAATTTTACGACGCCATATACCAATTGCCCAGTATTTCCACTCGTATAAATTGGATTATAGATATGATCCGCGAGGACCATCGTCTTTTCGCCCCCCAAGGGGAAAACATACCTGGCCTTTCCATAACAACGTCCACGAATTGGTCCCGCAATTCAATGGCACCTAATTGGATTAAGCGTTTCCAAGAAAAACTAATTACCCCGGCGTTGGGACGCCGAGCCTCGAGTACGCCCGCGAATTTTACGACGCCGTTCCCAAATCACCGTGGCGTCCCGTGGCAGCGCCAGCGAGCAGCCCTGTAATTAAATGGAATTAAATTGGATTAAGCGGTTCATGGGAAAACTAACTTTCGCGGAGGGCGTGGCGGTAATTTCGAGGCGAAGTATTGTACCTGATTTTACAGTACCGTCGCCTAAATCATTGCGAGGGTAATTGGATGCACGGGCTACCAGGAAAAACTGATTCATCCGCTCGCGTTACTTCTGCTAAATAAGCTTATTGCCGCGCACGTCGATCGGCTTCAATTGGATTAGCTTCCGAATCGCTTGACTTTTGGGCGTTAATCTTGGGGTTCAGCGCGCTGATAGGGTAATTATGGGAGATGCCGTACTAACAAGGGAAGATCGCCAACTCGGATATTCAAAAGCTTATGAAACTTTGGGGATATGCAGAGAATATATAGATGTATATTACACAAATTTATTTGCTGCCCAAATTCACTCTAAGTGGGAGAAATTGACCCATGAAAATTCGTCAATTTTCCAATTTTGTGTTATATCTCGCGTACCTATCACTTTTACCAAATGATAATTCTAATTAAAAAACGTAATTTTTCTCTGAAAACATTTTCTTTCTGCCTTTTACAGATCACGAGTTATAACACAAAAGCGGAAAATATCCGGATATTCATGGGTCAATTTCAGAGTTAGCGAGGAGCGCCGTAATAAAATACAACACTGTCGAGTTTATTTGTTTCGCGACCGCGTATCGCATCGTGCGACCACCTTGCAGATAATACAGGAAGAAGCTGCAAGGAAGCTTCCAGGCTGCATTGAATATTATACGCATCAATTTAGTGTAACATTACGGTTGGAGCTGGCCGTACCTCGAAAATGAACACATCAATCCGCTGTGTTTCCTAGGGGGAAGGGTTGGGGAACGATAGCAGGGGCCGCTTCCACGCGCATCCAGTTGCAAATGGCGGAATTATTTAGTGTTAGGGAATCGTGTATGGACTTGTACCCACCGTGAAACCGCCCCGCCTAAACACTGCGTTAACCGATGATATACGAGGCGCTAGTATCTGGCCCCGTTCTTTAGCAACCCTTGCAGACAACCCTCTTCTGCTACGCTCCAGATAGTTACGCTCCCATTGTCCACTGTCCCCCGTGTCGTTCCACACATGCCACCCTTGCGCTTATTAAAAGTCGACCTCACCTACCGTTTAAGGATTCGCCAGGAAATTTCGTGATTCAACCCTGTCGCGGGCCTCCTTCACGGGAGGGTAACGGTTGCCGCCGGGAGGGGAGGCAGTTAGCCCGTTTCTGTTCGGAGGTAAATAGTCACTAAGAGGCGTTTTAGTGCTCTGGGCGAGGCAAGGTTCAGCGAAATACCGTTCCGCTGCCGCAGAGATGGATTTGCTTAACACGTTCGCTGACATGGGGGCCACTGGCGACCCCACCCCTCGAACCTTTCCATGAACTGCTTATAATAAGTAGACCCTTAGATCTGCGAACTTCTGGATACGATTACTGTTATTAGGAATCGCGCAGAATATTGTGCACGAAAGCTGCATCAGGGAACTAGGTACGCAATATTCTAATACATATTTGAATAGTCAACAGATCCTACCTACGATGCTTTGCAACAGAATATCAACGGGAAGATGTGTGCAGCGTTTCGGGAACGTTGCGCGCCCCAAGAAGTAAATGCGCGCGCAGGTGTGATAGGAATTGGCGACGGTGGCCATAAAAGGTCCTTATGCGCGTGGATGCTCGAAGATACATCATAATGACTTATGGCAGGCATTATCGCTGGTAGGAGAGAGCTTTACGGGGACCGATGGAACGAGAAATCGCGCGCTGGATTCGAGCACAAGGGCGTACGTGTCCGTAGGTGCCATAATATATAACGTCCTCCGCCTCGGAGCATCAAGACGTCGCCCAATGACAATGTATTATTACAGACGCCCTTCTTTTTACTCTTCGCGGCAACGTACCCTCTTCCCTTCTAAACCTCCCCGCCCCTTGCCCCGTGATTCTTCCCCTTTTCTGTTGTGATTCGACCCGACCGGTCGCGTTTAATTCCATCCACCACGCGCGAGATGTTACACGAGTCATCGTGGCGTCGAAGTGGATCGCGTTGGCTGCACTTTTATATTATTATTATTATTATTATTAAACGTCTTTATTACTCCAGTAAAAGGCGAGGCGCAGCTAGTAAGCTGTTACTATGCCTGACCAAAAATATCGAGGTGATGTACATATGAGAGTACATATGACAGTGATTTAAAAAAAAAATGCGGAAGAATGTCAGCAGCCTCGGACATCTTGTCCACAGCTGCTCAGTGTTTTAATGTCCTGCCCAAGCATTGATGTAAAACAGGACGTTTCGACAAAGGAGCACGGTCGAGCTCTCGGCGGATTAACATGTACTCGCGCAAAACTTACGCAATAATAGAGCAGATAGTAATCTAGATATCGCGGGGAAGAAAAGAGAAGAAAGCAGGGGTAAGAGAATAAAAGTGGAGCATGAAAGGAGCAGCGGCGAATCATGGGAGGGCCAGGGTCCGATGCTCCTCCGTCGGTTATTGTTACCATTATGTCGCCATTATGTTATACCTTGCGTTATACCTGCAATTTTCAACCCTTATCTGAGGATCCCATCGCCTTCGCTCGGAATTCGAGTCTTGTGAGAGGACCTCGCTCGGCCACCCAATAATCACCGTTTGTTTGCCGTTTAATAGCCGAGATCGGTGGCCTTCTCTTCCTAAACATTAAGTAATAGAGGGAGTTACTTGCACCTGCGAGAAGAAAATTTATTTAGAATTTTTTTGCGATAATGTGCTTATTAATTTCAAGTTCGCCTATGTTCTATTTTTTTTTTTCAAGATTCTGCCAGCACAAAAGCGGGTGATCCTAGTGGAATATTCATAAACACGATGTGGCCGGAGATTCTGTCTATAGAGGCTTCCCAGGCGGAAAGATAAAGCATCGATAAAGCACACACATCGTTTTCGATTACATTCGCTCGGCGCGCAAACGCATCCCACCATCGAGTGCTCGCACGGCCAGCATATGCCTTTTCCTCTTTCGATATTTACATCCTTATCTCGTCGATTTTGTGCCTTATCTGTGGACCACGAATCAGCGACGACTTTTCTGTCGTTCGAATAGAGAGTCACTATATTCGTCTGCATCAATGGATTGATTTGAATTCGTCCAGTAGCGAGAGAAATAATTAAGCTGATTAAGCTGTGCTTTCTGCTCTGCATACTTGCATAATTATTTCCATCACTCAATATTTGATCCTCGATTTACAAGCCGAATATTGTAGCGTGTTCTCTCGTATTTAAATTTGTCAAAAAATGCAACCTAAAAATATAAAGTTATAAATATACATTTAAGTAGTTTGTAAAATTTCATATATTTTACTATAGTGTACCACAAATAGATAATTGTAAATCATTATGTAAATCTCGTGTACAGCTTTATAATTCTCCAACGAGAGTTCCATTTAAGCTTAAATAAAAAAAGTACCTGCATACGCGGATAATTCGGAAAGATATCTCTTAATTATTTAAAAATCCCAAAATGAGATCCTCCATGTCAACAGCGACGGCTCTTACCAGCTGAAGCACGTTTTCAATTCCTCCGATGTCACCCCAGAGATCGGCACCCCTTCCCTCCTCGCCCCAGAGACAGCGATGCTCGGAAGCTGGGCAAGATGAGCCGACAGGCAGAAACAAACGTTAAATGCGGCCAAGGAGGCGGAAGTAATTGAGACGGTGTCTCCTATGCATCGAGCTGCCTCGTAAAGCAAAGCACGACAATGCGAGCAATGTGCTGGATAATGCGATGTCGCTTCCACCTTTACGACGTCGTAAAGTGTGTCTTCCACGAGGTAGCGATCCTCGATGCTCCTATTGCCGGCAGAAAGGAGCTGCGAATATTCTCCGTGCTCTCCGTCGAGGGGAGTAGCCGTGTATCGATATCCGAGATACTTTACGAGACGAATGCCCACTTCTTCCCTTTTGTTTTCCCCGTTTCCCACATACGGATCGCTGTCCCCCTGATCTATGACTTCTTGGAGGCTGATGGGAAGCTGGAGTCGACGAGCTCTGCGATCCTTGAGCGCGCGGGGATTATTTTAGAAGCTTGCTGATACTTCCAATCAGTGGCGCAGTTAGGAATTAATTTTGGGAGAAGGGATGGCGAATAAAATTCATTAGGTGGCTTCAAAAATTTATTTAAAGAATAACATTCATTTTTTTAATTTTTACAAAGCTCTCGAATTACTGCAGTCGTGGTAACATTAATCTCCTTTTTCTGTTTCTTTGAGGGTGCCAGGTCGCATCGGCCTCTCCCCCTGGGTGCGCCACTAGTTCCAATTATGTGTCTACTTTATTCCACGAGCTGCCATTAGACCCAGGATTCCCCAACTCCCCAATGAGAATTCAAGCAACCATCGTAGAAGTGAAAACGGAATTCAATTATCGCGAAAGTAACCTGCGCACACTTTCTAATTGCAAGTACCTACTCCGTTCATTTGGGCTACCATTTCATATCCCCGTAGGTATACGCGAAGGGAGCGAAGGGGAGGGAAAGCTTCCTCTGTTTGTTTTACCAGGGAGACACGAAGGTGGTGAGCGCTGCGAGGGAGAAGGGTGTTATACCCTTCTCTCGTTCGTGGACGGACAGAAAGACAACCTGGCATTAACTCGCTCCTCTTTCCTCCCACCCTCCGCGCTAATGATCTCGCCTCGATACGGCAGGTTACCTGGCATTTCGCGCTTAGAAATTAAATAGAGGCGGCCCCCGGAAGCGCGGCCATCATGGCCGCTGGTATATACACATTTTAACGAGTGAACCACTTTGCGGCGAAGCCCGCTCTCATTATCCTGACACGCGTATCCGTTCTCCGTTTCACTCCCCGTTTCCCGCGTTACTTTCGTGACACTCGAGCTGTAGTTTTTCGCTCGCCGCGGCACGCTGTTTAATTCCCCTGGATGCGAGCCGGAGGAAGCCATCACGGCGGAGTTTAGAACGACTTTCTGAAGTGGGTGACTGGTGAATGGGGGAAAGTGAGGTTTCTACGGGCATATTACGTGGGGAACCTTGAGCGAGTCTTTATTGTAATCCATACAGTGATCACTCGGCACATGTCCAACTGAATGAATCACGTTATTTATGTTCTGGGAGAAGATAGCAGAGACAAGTGTGTTGTAAGAGAAGATAGTATAGAGAAGAGTGTTGTGAGAGGAGATAGTAGAGAAAAGAGTATTTCTGTCTATCCAGAAAATAGTTTGGAAAACATAGCGCTGTAGGTATTCCTTGATACCTGACGTCTGTAAGAGGATTACGTATTACCCGCGAATTCGAGGAGAAGACAAAATGGTTCGTCTTCTCGAGCCTAAAACTTAAGGAGATTAAATGTTAACCATGTCCCGTTCTCCAGCGCCGGCGGGAGGATAGAGAGAGAGGGGCTCAAAGTAGATTAGCGGTAAGTTCGGTATAACATTACCCGGCTCTCGCTGATCCTGTTACATCCTGCCCGGAATTAAAAATATTGTCATCCCGCAGGATTATACCCGCGGATAATATCTCGGCCCTTGTCGAACATAAATGAAAGTTTCGTCGAATCCTTGGCCCGACTTGACACTCTTAACGGTAGACGCGTCCTCCTCCTACAAACCCTTCCTGCCTTCTCTAACTGCGCGAATCGTGCACGGAAATCCTGCGTAGAATCAGCAGTGGAATCTTGAATTTATTTCGATATTAGTTAGGTAGAAGGTCCTTGGTAAATTAAATAGTAATTCGTATATACTTAGCTTCTAATTTACAGTAAGCTATTCTTAATTAATTATCAATTAAGGTGGCTTGCCATTCCTGATGATTGTTTGAATGTTAATTGAGTTTCTACGCGGTGCATGCGAGAGTTTAATAAAAATGTTGCCCCGGATTTCGAGCTGCGGGCCACTCGATGAGCCCAAAGCGACAAAGGGAAGGAATTCGTGGGCGTATCGGCAGATAATTAACGCGTGATCCTCGGGAGCGGAATAACAATAGGCAGCAACCGCTCCCAGCCGCCAGAGATGGTAATTGTTTTGATTCTTAAAAGGTGCCGTTCGTTCATTGTGCAACCACTACCTGTCGAACCATCGATGGTACCTGCTACCTAACTATGACTTAATCATAGCTTGACTCAGCTCCGTCGAGTTCATCCTCTTTTCTCTCCGACGATCCTGCGCGGCGGATTATTTGTACCCCAGAAGAACGACTCCGTCATCCCTCCCTTCGAGCTGCGAGGATTTCGAGTTTAACGAGGCACTTTCGATTTCATTATCTTGCCCCGAAAGTGAGCTACACAAGTTTCGATTTTAATTAAAGCGACGAAGGAAAGCGAGTCGCTTCTCGTCCTCGGCGAACGGAACGAAGCCACCAACACTGCCGCGCGGTCAACAATAAAAGAGAATGACGAGGGGGAGGTACTTTTCCTTGCAACTCCACAGTGGGATCCTTTGAACCTATTCCAGCCTGGATCACGTCCTATATCTGCGCTCCATGGATTAAGATCGCTGATCCATCAAGTGTCGCGCACCCTTTAACGAAGTGGACGCGAAGAAGCTCGATGGGCGTGCGAGCTCTCACCCAAATATAATGGCTCTATCCCACGAGACAAGATTGCTTACACCTCCGACTCGCGGGTGACCATTCACTTCCGGAACCCGCCTACGGTGGCGCTGCCAAAACAACCTTGACGAGCATTGTCCGTCGAAACAAGTCGTCCATGATTGATGGACATTCCGAAGGCGTCCTGGAACGAGCGACAGATTCGCTCGCGGTAGAACTGCAAGGAACATGGCGAAGTGTATACTAGGATCGTGCTGGGTCGATACAAATTTCTTTCAGAATGTGGGCCTTGTAATCCCAGGAAACATCTGTAGCACTAAATTCTCCCCTTTCTGGCTAATCTGCGCTTGTCCCTCGGTTGGCCATCTTAGAATGAACAAATTCTGATTCTGCTTCTTCTTTTATTTAATTTCTTGGAGATTGCTAAGTTCTTCACAGAGTCTCCCGTCCTGGGATACTTAGAGGCATGGTTCGGTTAAGGGAGCTGTTCTGGTCTAGAGCTGATAAAAATATGTAATATTTAGGAATTAATTAAAGGAAAACTAGTACATATAATTTAATGGGATTTTTTGCATTGTATTAAGAATATCTTAAAGTATAGAAATAATTTTTTTGTTTTATAATAAATCATGCCAATGGTAATACAATAGTACAGAATTTGATTTTTGACACTTACAGTGTTTTTTTTTACAAGGACTCTTGAATTATAAACCCCTAATTCCCTTGTGCAATTAGAAAGTCAACCTTCTCTAGAAACGTGGGCTCTCAAAACCCTTCGAACATCTCGAACTATAATAACTACAACTTTGCAGCTTGCTTTAAAGAAACAATCTGATAATTAATCCTATTTTCTGTTATAAATATACCTAAATAATTTTATCTCCTTCATCCTCCTCAAGATGAAATCGCCAACTTCTCCAGCAGCACAGATGCAAATACCTTTATCCTGTCAATCACGAAGTGGCTTCCACGGACCACAACGGTGTCACGAGTGAGCCCGAGCCATTTCAATCTGGCCGAATCTCGAGAGAATTCGTTAGCATCGGGTTAATGCCGAAGCTTCCCCGGGGATGGTGACGTTTTCCCGAAGGATAGCGCGTCCAGAGATGGCAAAGAGTCCAGCCTCCACATCCGCGTGCTTCTCAGCCCGGCATTGTGTCGAATTGCCCCGTGAAAACGGCGCGGACACGTGAAAAGGGCAGAGCCTCGGCAATGATCGAGATTGATGTATCGATCCTCGGTGCCACGCGCTTGCCTCCGAACGTCCCGAAAGCCGAGGCGACTCGCTCCTCGAGCTGGCTCGAGCACGCTGCCTCAGAAGAGGCAGAAGGAGAACCTCCCACGGTCTTCTCCATATTGGAAATCCATAATCTGGATCCGTCCAAGGATCCATCCCAAGAGGCGCATCGATCGAAACTGAAAGACTCCGGGCGGAAATTGACAGACCTCGAAACCCGGGAATGTTATTCTTACAGAGCCGCTAAGAACGTTCAGATGGCTGCTCGGTTAACTAGAAAGGCGGTGGTTTTAATTTCCAACGACTTCGGGGAGATTCTAGGAAATTGGGGGACGTTTTCGACGATGAACGGTGGAGATTTTTAACTGGCTGGGATTGCGAGAGGTGGGCTCCTGGATGGCACGGAGTCAGGTAGACGGAAACGGGACGGAGGGACCGTTCAGAAATTTATTATCGGGAAACGGCTCGACCTTCGACATCAATGGGTTAGCAAATTGAACTTAAATGCAGTTCGGGTTCACGGGGCCAGAAAGAGATGTGTAATTTTCGATGAAAATCGACGGTGAACAGCTGTATCATGTGACCCTTGTACACCTGAATCGTGTTTCACGATTGAAGGGGTGGCAGGCAGCGAGGTTTCGGGCCAAAAAGGAGGAAAATGAGAAAGAACTGAATCGCGGAGCCAGCCACCCGTTTCATTACACGTAATGATCGACATTCGATTCCGGAATATCCGTGGATAGCGTTACATGCCCCAGGTAGCCATGGAACCCTCGAGGTTTTTAAATCGAACCGCTTTGCGAGAGTTTCCAGCCGAAATCCCTGCCCCCTCCCCCCCCCCCCCCCCCACACACACAGGCACATCCACCCTGACGAAATTATAAAAGTTACGAGGTAACGGCCACGGGTGACGATACAATGTTGCAACTATAAAACGTCGAGCGAAACGAGGCGCGGAAATTTTTTTAATTGCGCGGAATTCGGCTCTACAGCGATGCACAGTAACGAGGATAAATGGCAAATAATGACGGTGCATTCGTGCAGTTTCTTTCTAGCGTTTAATGACGGAAACTCCTTCTTGCTACATTTGTTCTTTACAAGCACTGATATATCATTCAAATTGAGGGAAGAGATTATAGCAATCTTAACGATTTCTCGATTTTGTTTACTGTTTTTCGTAAATAAATCAATTTTATTTGATATTTGAAGGGAAAGGGGGAAACGGGAACGTCTATTGTTCGTCGTTTTGCGATTTATAGCATATTTTTTTATTCTTATATTCATCGCAAAGATAACTTTAAAGATTTGGTACACTGGTTAAAGACGGGAAATGTCCACTCTGCACGGGGACAAAATACGGAATGTCCTCACTCAAAGCAAGAAATTATTTAAGAAGAAGATTATATAAGAAAATTAAATTCATTGAACCTTGCTTCTTTACTGATGGCCTGAAGTATTAAAATTTAATTTTCTCGATATAAAGCTGCTTTGTGACATTCCCTGTTTTCTCTTTACCCCTCATTTATCGCTAACAGATCCCTAGCGTTCAAAGATTCATGCCCCATTTACTCAAAAACCAATGAGTAGTTGGGAAATTTTCAAAACATCCCAAAAGTGTCGACTCGTGTTACGAGTATTTTTTTTTTTATGAAATTTCGTTGGGGCAGCGATCCCACGGTCGTGTCGTGGAACAAGCGACGCCAGAGAAGAAGTTAGCGAACGAAGAAGTGTGTTTCGAAGAAAGGGGAGGGCGCGGTCAAGTGAAAAGGGAGCTGACTGACGGTTTTCTTTTTTTTTTTTTCAAGATCCACCGTCAACTCGGTAGCGCCCCGAGATTTTCAAGAACAATGGCCGGCCTGATGATGACAAACGTCTTGTAACACGATACGCGAGCATATGTCGTCGGGGAGGAGAACTACCCTCTTCGCTATTAATCGGGGCACAAACGAGGCATCTGCGCGCGCGTGTGCGTGCCCTGCGCCGTGTAACCGTACCAACCTTGCGGCCAATAACGAGACGAAACAACATCATCGTGGCAACAAAAGAGGCCGTGACCTGAAACCCCCGTGGCTCGATACAAATGTGCAGATATGCAGGGTTATAGAGTTACACAACCGGGGTCCGAAGCCCCCGGGGGGGGATGGCGGAGAGGGCACGGCCGAGTCGAATTTTTCTAATCTCGCGATATACGATTTCGCCGAATAATAAATTCGAGGCTCGGTGCGTGGAAATCGTGGGACCAAAATGGACGCTAGCTTCGATATTAACAAGTTGGCAGGACGGATTCTCAGCGGAGCAATTAAAATTTCACCAGCGATGTTCGCGAAATGACGGGCGGAATGGTATATCGAGTAATTTGGGACGAGTCATCTCGACGGGTTCGACTTCACTTTGAGTTGACGCGGTCGAAGAGGAGGACGAAGGGCATTCCTACCAAAACGCCCACGTCAGCCATATTGCACAGCAGCTGTGGCGGCGCGATCGGGCGGAATGTATAATTATCGAGTCGTTAAGAATTGTATTCTGACAGCGGACAGGCAGGCTCGCTAATTAATAAATTGCTTCTTTGCCGGGGCACGTTTGCCAGGTCTGTCAAAACGTGATCAATAAGAAATCTCCCTCTTGCCTTGATTAAGTCACCTTTCGGATGGAGAATGAGGGTGATAGTGCAGGCCTTGCGAGATTTCTCTTCGGTGTGTACGAATAAGTATCTGGGATGACACAGGATTTGTTTCAGAAGCAAGGTCTCTTACAAGGAGAGTATTTTAGGTGTCCGCCTCCGATCATTTTGA
The DNA here is from genome assembly GCA_944738655.2 of Andrena hattorfiana. Taxonomy (NCBI): domain Eukaryota; kingdom Metazoa; phylum Arthropoda; class Insecta; order Hymenoptera; family Andrenidae; genus Andrena; species Andrena hattorfiana. The sequence goes on from OX122894.2 coordinate 4,596,437, forward strand.
TTTTTGGATATGTTATAGAGGACCGAAAAATAAGAAATACGTGTTTTTTTTATTTTTCCCCGTTTTCATATTTGGGAGGTGAAAACTGCGTTCAAAGTTAGGGTTGAAAAATCATTTTTGTGGAATATCTCGAGAACTATTAGAGATAGGGGAATAGTGTCAATGGACGAATTTTGCGTCTTTGAATGCGAAATATGACTGACTCACCAGATTTTCCCCTATCTCTAATAGTTCTCGAGATATTCCACAAAAATGATTTTTCAACCCTAACTTTGAACGCAGTTTTCACCTCCCAAATATGAAAACGGGGAAAAATAAAAAAACACGTATTTCTTATTTTTCGGTCCTCTATAACATATCCAAAAATCAAAATGATCGGAGGCGGACACCTAAAATACTCTCCTTGTTAGAGCAGAAAGATTTAGGTGGAGCGGGTGTACATGCATATAAGTTTCGAGGGAAAATATTTGACTACGACTGAAGGGGTTGTTCCATAGGTTGCTTTCGCAAAGAGCGTTCGACGCGCAGCGATCCTGGGAGCGCGAAGGAGCTCGTAGGGACTCGCACAGGGGTGCAGCGAACGCGAGACGATTTTTGAAGCCTCTGCAGACCCCTGAAGAGGCAATAACGGGGCTGCATTTGTCATGATTAGCCCTTTTAGTCACGGTGACCCGCCATTATGCATGCCCTAAGACGCTCGCTGTTCGTACACGCGAGCGCGGCTGGCCGATGGTCGTCGTTATTTAAATCGCAACCGACGATTTTCAAGCGACTCGCTGTGTTCACGCTATATTTCAACGGGCGGAGAGTATCTACGCGAAAGTCTCTCTGGTGCTTACGCGGGAATTTATCGTCGTATAGATCTTGCGGAAGATCGAAGGGGCGAGGAGGTTTAATCAGTATTTGTCGGGAAACGGACAGTCTCGAACCCTCGGTGTATAAAATCAGCCTGGAGTATCACACTCGAATTAAAACATGCTTACCTGCTCCGCGTGCTTAAACAGCGTATCCGCACAAAGAGCACTGGAAAGGTTGTTAGCTTTAATTACGTATTCGGCTACGACGGAAAACTAAGGCAGGCTACGAAAATACATATACGCTCGACTGGATCAAAGTGAATAGCTTATTGTTGGAGAGATGGAAGGTATGTTGTCGTGTTCTCGGGACATATAAAATCCTGGCTCGGCGGATAATCCTTAACAATAACAGCGGGGAGGAACGTGGAGTGGCGCGGCCCCGGCTGCCCGCCAACTATGCAAACAACCCCCCGTGTGCCTCGCTTTCTGTGTCGAATTTCTGCGCACTCGCAGGAATTCAAATTTTACTGCTACTGGTTAAGCGCGAGACAGTTTGAATCGCGGTTAATCTTTGTTGCCGTGACTGAAGAAGCTTCTTTGCGAGGAATGGGGACTGATAACTATGTTGATAAGGGAAGATCGAAAGTGATCGAAGCGAAGAAAATCAGGGGATTGAGAGCAGACCAATTTTTTATTTTTCTCCCCTCCGCCATCAAAATACTTGCTCCAGCTCCGCTCCTACTCCGCTCCAGTTGCTTTTTTAAAATAAAAATTTTTTTAATACTTTCAAACAGTGAACTTTCAGTTGCAACAAACCCCACCTTTCTAGCTTTTCATTTTCATATAGAAAAAAATTCATAAAGAATGCTTAATTTGCGGGCAACGAAAGTACTATGCCTCCTTAACACCGGGCTGTGCGGCCCTGCGATATTATAAAATGAAACAAAATTCAAATACTAAAAAGAAATGTGGAGGAGTGGAGCAGTAAAAATTCTGCTAAAGCTCCGAGCTCCGCTCCAACGCTCTGAAGAAAATAACAGACTCTTCCAGTGCGGAATCTTGCTACAGTTTCTAACGCTTTGCGCATCAACCCATTCGAAGGAACCTCTTTTTAATTCGACCTCCAACTCGAGGGCAGCGATCTCTGCGTCGTTTGCCAATGTCTCCCATCTTCTCCCGAAGCATCGCTCGTTGTTTGCCGAGAACTGCCCTCGTTGATTTGTTTTGTATTCCGTATTCATCGAAACAACCGAGAAACACGAAACCCCTCGGCGCCCCGGCCTGGACTCGTGCTTTGTGACGGTTCGCTTGCTTCTGAAAAGGCCGAGTCGCCTATTGTAACATTCCCGGGTATGGAAAAATCGATCGTGGGGAAGGGATGGGGAGGGGCGAGGGAACGTTCGGGGCCTTCATTATGAAATTACGCAACTGTAAATTGAGCAAATACAACGGTCGCGCCCCTGCTCTCCTGTTCGGGTCCGTATTTTTTCATCATCTTCTTCTTGTGCCTTTCGCTACCCTCTTGGTAATCTAGGTATCGAGTTACGGCTATCTGACGAGACATCTACGGGAAGAGCTTTCCAGCGGGCCTGATTTTTTTAAATCTGAAACTGGAGGCTCTTATGCGCGTAACAATTGGTAAACACGGGTAACACTCGCGTTCCGGGGATTCGTCCGTCTCCAGAGCGCGTGCTTTGGAAGCTGCGCGCCGATATTTCGAGCAACAGAAATGGCAAGAAAATTAATATCTCACGAAACGAAATGACGATCTTTCTAAAATGAGATTCACACGTAATAGTATTCTATTTTAATCTAATGTGATTAGTCAGAGGTATTGTTAGACTAAAGTAGTTAAATTCTTACTGGAAGAAGTAACTAATAGGGCTGCGAGTAAACTTTTCTGCTGTAGTATTTAGTGACGCGTATAAAGTTACTCTCACTGTTCTTTCGCCTATCGACGCAATCGCGTATCTAGACAGCTATTTGTGCATGAAAAGGCGCCCAAATAGCTGCGGGACGCCAGCAGCGCATTTGCACTCGAAGCTCGTGTCGCGCCGCAGCAATTGAAGTCAGATTATCCTGAGCCAGGATTACGCAGGCTCTGCCCCTCCAAGACGAAGGACATTGTGCCGGAGCAGCAGCTAATTCGGAAAATCCCGAATATCACGGGCGATCGCGAGTGGCGGCACAATGGTCCGTTTAAACCTGGCGATGCATTCAATGTAGATAATCTTCCTTGCCTCTTAGACGCTTTATGCAACCTTAAGAGCCCCGCAAACTCTAATTGACCCTCGAAACTCAATATCTCTCGCAATAATCGTCGTGCATAAAAAGAGGGAAGCTTCCAAAACCAACGAACGTATTAATTACAGAACCTTACATTAGCGTCTAACATTATTATAATTTAATTAAACAATTATGCAGAGACAGGAGGAGGCCGTGAGGGTGAAATGAAAAAGAAGTGCAGAGAAACGGTTGCGCGGAAGAATGGTTGGGACGAGGCTCGCGAAGCCGCAGGAGAGACTGTCCCCGGTTTTCTGTATGGCAGAATTTTTACGCCATTGTCCCTGGTAACTAGGAATGACGTGCGAACGTGTCCCCCCGTCAGGGCTCGTCATCGGACCCCGGGCGACTAATTTACGAAACGCCAGTGTAGGATGTCCCGTATTGTTGGATACAATCGTCATCCGCATTGTGCCCCGCCACTCTGCTACGCGACAATTGAGCCGCGTCCCTTTGTTTGCTTGTTTGCGGCCTGCTCGAACGTCCATGATCCAAGGCGCTCCTCGCGACCTGCCGGCGAGTCCTCCACCGTCCGTGAAAACGCGGCCGAGTGTGCAGCGTGCAGGCTTGACTCCGGTGACATTCCTCGGCGGCCCAACCGGCGAAAGGTGAAGCGGCATTGCATAATAATGGGACCTTAACGTTCGGTATGGACTGCGTTAACCTGCTCGACTGGGATGTCCGAAGTAGGTACCGTGCCTTGGTCCCTTTCCCTCGAAGAACGCACGTTGCACTTGAGAAAGATACTCGATCGTCCACCGCGCTAATCTCTCGATTTAAATTGCTTTAAACTTTTCGACTATTGAGCCCTCGAGTCCTGTCAACGTGGCTCCAATAAAGCCATTCATTAAAGCGCAACAAAGACCCTCGTCTGTCTTGTTCCCAACGCCGACTGCCTAATTCGATAGCGAAACAGAGATACGTACACAGAAACGCTAATTGGTTCGATGGAATCATTGAAATCTCGGTTATCGGAGCTCGGCTACCGCATCGACACGAAAGCAGAGACGGTGCTTGGCGTTTGGAATAGAATTCACAGCATCGTCGCTGACCGTCCCGCCTCGGGATCCCTCTGAATGCTTCATTAATCACACGGTGGGTAGCCGATTCTCCGTCACGTCAAGAGATGAAAGAGGGCCAGAGACAACAAAGGTGGAAAGAGACCGCGTAGCACGCTCGCGGGGCAGCTAAAAGACGAGTTTCCGTGTGACGGGCAATAATGGAGACGTAACCGTGAGCGGGGCGCGGGGGGGCCCTAGCTAATAGTAATAATGTTAGAAGCCGTGTTGTAAGCCGCGCGACACGGGTTGCGGGTGTAGCAGAAAGGGCCCTCTGTTAAATGTATAGTATACATCTATCAACAGAGCGAAACACACGAGGCGAGGGAGGTCGAGGAGTTTTGCCTGGCCAGAGATCACAAAGGATATACTCGACCCACGGTTCCTTTCATCCTTTCCGTGGCTTTGATTCACCTCTTTCTAAATATTTGGTGATTCCTGTTTCGATCGGAACAGCGGAGGCTCGTGGCGGGGGGAAACGGGGAACATGATTTGGAGCATATGAAAGTGGTATGTTAATTCACGAGAACGGAGTGTTTTTTTTATATAGTCCTAGTAGTTTATTATAATTGATCCAAGGGCACCTGGCACCCCGCAAAGAAGGGTCTTTGTAAAAAGAAAAGAAAACTGGATTTTATTCTTTAAATACATTTTTATAATCACCTAATGAATTTTATTGAATTTGCATTAAGAGCATCCCTCGGTCACATCGCGCTAAAACATAGGTGACTTTTATAATTTTTTCTAGAAAAAAGTATACAATGTATGGGTCTAAAACTTCTTGCACTTTATTCTGCTACAAATTTAGAATATAAAACAATTTTTTTATTTCATTGTTGCCTACCCCTGCCTCTGATATGCATTGCGTGCTGCATTGTTGTAAAAGAAACTGGCCTACACTATCGCTACGATAACTTTAGACAGGATTATCCAAAATCAAAAAACCAAAGATATTCTTTAATTACACATGTGTGGTTATCGCGCTACCCTCAGACAGTGTTAAGAAACAACTGGGCGATGATTGCCAAATGTTTAAACGATAGAGCCCCTGAAACATGGGTTTTCTCGTACAAAAATGTTTCGTAAAAGGAAATTGAGTGTATGAAAATTCGCAATAGAGGGTAGCGCGAGAGCCAGGGCAATTACGAGTAGAATCCCGTTTGAATTTTTAGATTCGGTCAAGAATTGCATTTTTTATCGTGGCGATAGTGCGTGAAAAATTGTTTCGAGAAAAACGTATTTAAAGTTTGACGTCGAGCGCGTTCGTCTAGTGACGGCGACTTGCCAGTGAACGCCCTATTTTTCATGCGTTTATTCGATTAAAACAAAAATTGATTCTTTTTTTAGATCAATAAATGTATTATTAACTAAGAAAAAAATCACATTTCTGTCTATTATACCTGCGTCACAATCCATCTTAAAAAACACCTATTTTTAAAGCCACCACACTGATGATCCCACTGAACTGCCTACAAAATCTGCACCGTTAGCAATTTCGATCCAAAATTTTAACTTGACATTTTTGAAATGTCGTTGAATGAAAATATGCAAAAAAAATTTCAATTTTTTGACCGGCAGATACCCTTAAAAATATTTTCATCCCTTCAACTCGGTGCCCCCAAGATTAAATCCTAAGTGTACCACTGCTACTACAACTACTTAAGTAATATTAACTTACACTAAGAAAAAGTTCCCTTTTCTTTTGAAAAGTGCCCCACGCGCATCTTCGCCCAAAGGTTGATCGAAGTCTCAAACGTCCCCCGTTCGTTCCCCGCGCTCCGCGTTCCTTTACCCCGTTCCGTGTTGTCAAACTTTCCTCGACGTTACCCACACGCACGCGGATGAATAGGGGATATTTGCGGGCGAGGTTCGCACGTGAATGGAAAGGTGGAACGTTCCTTTCGCCGTTTCGACGCCAACGAGCGCATTGTGCCGGGGGCCGGTGTATACTGGCTGGCGCGTAGAGAGACATTCACGCCGGGGAAAGCAGGGGTCAGCTTTAGTCTCGTTCGATTAGCATGAAGGAGCAAACAGAAAGCGCCAAATGATTTTTGTCCCGCGCACGCGGTGTACACGGCCGCGGGACAATACGGCCGATTGAGCGTAAGGGGATGAGAGGTGGATCAGTGTCTGCCCCTTCGTGGTGGCAGGGAAAAGCATCGACGGTCGGTTTCCTGTGTGGTAAACACGTTGTGTCAGCGAGTCCAATGATGGCCCATCCTGCCATTGATTTGTGGCTCCATTAGGCCGGGGCTGGTCGGCTTCACACCTGGCGGGGCCCTCCACCTCTGTCGAGCCGCCATCGCGTTCGATAAATCCGAATTACTTCTCCTTCAAAAGCTCCTCCGCTTCGCAACCATCCGGCCGGATCTCGGATCGCTCGCGCTCGATTCGCGCGCTATAAATTAATTCCCGGCAACGTCGTTACCTGCCGCGGCGCCCGTCCCTTCGAAAGGACGAGGGAAACGTTGCTCCCAGCGGCTCGGGTAGCGCGGGGCCACCAGCCGAGTACACTTGCGCGCGGCACAATGTCCTTAAACGAACGCGGGGAAGAAAAAGAGCCACCAGATGCGGCTTAATTTCCAAAGATCCACCGTGACAGTCTCGGAAGGAACCTTCCGCTGGCTTCGCTCCAGTTCCTCCTGCGCGTCGCTGATCCTCGCCATCAGGGGTAGGCCTTGGACGAATTTTCGACGGCTGTTCAAGGGAATTCGTCACTCGCCGCGGGAGCCACCGTCGGCGATAATCTATTTATTGCGTGCATAATCGCTCCCTTAGAACGTCGGGCTTCATTCTCTTGGTACAGCTTCTCTCGGCCCCTGTGTCCATCAGGATGTCGGAGTTTCGGTATACCGAGGGACGTACTGCTCCAACGTCGAGCTTGATTCAATTTCTGGTCACCTTCGTACAATTTTTCATTCATGATGCGCGCTGCATCCTTCAGCCAAGAATGCTATCTACTATGGAGCTAACTCTACTCCCGCGTGTACCTACAACGAATCGAATGATTTTCTATTCTGAGGAGCAGCGAAAGCGACGAAGCGTCGGAGCGCAAATAAACATATCCAAGGGTTCCGCTGAAATGCCAAGGAGGGTGGCACACCGGTGTCCTTTTTCTCTCCCCTTTTTTTCTTTCTCCTTCTCTCTCTCTCTCTCCCCGTGTCCTCCGTAATCCCAGCGATGGCCTCTACCTGCGCGTACAAGCTACGCCGCCGGCAGCTGTTCTCTAATTGAATTATCTAGTTTCCAATTCGACGCGGAGATTTCGGGCGAATGGGCCGACGAAAAGTCATGATGACTAAATATTGAAAAACATGCCAGGAGTATTGTCGGCGTCCTGGCCCCCGGCCTCTTTCTCCTCGTGGGCGGGGCTGTCGATTTGTGAGAGCCTTTGTTTGCGGTGGCGAAGGCCCTTTATCCTGGATCCAGATGCTCCTGGCAAAAGTAACGACGGGGATGGCGGCGGGGAGCGATGGTGCGCGACGGAGAGCCGGGATCCGCGGCGACGATGGCGGTAACGTCGCTGTTCCGCTGCTTCTCAGGTATACGAAAATTCGCCGTGGAGAACAGGATGAGAAATAGGCGCCCTTTCAGCTTCGATTTATTATTTATTCCGCGGTGGAGAGACACGCAAGCACGGGAGGCTCGATTCCTCGTCTTAAAGCGGAGTGCTCGCGGTTGCCCTCTGATATTCTGTGGACGTCGCGGGGGATGGTGTGATATTGCGTGTTTGAAAGCGATCGAATATTAAGGGGGTACAAGGACACTAGACGGCTAAAACGAACGGTTCCTTTTGGGTTGGATTGAAGGACGACTAATAATTCATACTATTTGCACTTTTTACACTACTTTATTGCGGATATAATGGGTATTTTAAGACCAGGAAACCAGAAAAATATTAAAAAGTAACGGAATTACAAAGCGTCATAGTGGGCGCTGCGCAATGCAAACGTTAAAACGGTGAATATCGTAACTCGACAACGGATTAATATTTTTAGTTGAAATTTTAACTGAACCTGCAAAACACTCTTCTCCACAATGTGGAACTCGATCGGAAAATTTTAATAAAAATTCACGGAGTTATACAACTATCAACTTTGAAGGATTTTACTGAAATAATCCCGTGATAAATGTTGTCTTTAAATGTTGTTAAAGTCATGCGATCTTATTGAGCGAGTTTCACATTCCGAGGAAAAGTGTTTTGTAGGTTCAGTTAAAATTTGAACAGAAAATATCGATCCGTTCTCGAGCTACGATATTCACCGTCTTGAGAAACATAGTGTTGAGAAAAATTGCATTAACCCGCCCGTTACTTTTTACGCTGTAACTCTCGCAGTTTTTCGAATTTTTCAATGAAATCTTTTTTTTTAAAATACCTCTAAGACTTGTGGCTATCATAAACAGTCGAACAAAAATTTCGATTTTTTGACCCCGAAATACCCGTGTGCACCCTTAAAGCAGGGTGGATTCGGTAGGCCATCTAGGCGCGATAGGTCGACGCGTGGAAAATTCGGGAAACAGCAACGACGGGGAACAGTGCTATAGCATCGGCATAGGCATCGAAGGAGCCGCGTTGTTCGCAAAAGTCTGAGAGAAGCGCCGCGGGTGGTCGAGGTGTTCAGGGTTTTAAATTACTGATGTTCATTGCGTCACGGTTAAACGTCCCCGGATCCCGTGGAGGCTCGGGGCAAGGAAAAGGAGGAGAAGAGGACCGCCGCGTGGGTAAGCGAGCGCAGTTTCCTACCCGATCCTTTCCGGATGGCCCCGTGAACAATGGGTGACCGGATCAATAGTCATCTTCGCAAAACGACAAAAGTCACATCTTTTTTCTGCCCTTCCCGTGAAGTCGCATGCCTCCACCCCGTGGCCCCGCAGAGAAAGACATCGCGTGTCCAAGCTGCTGCGACAACGGGAACGGGCTCTGAGTGACGCCCGTGACGGCGCGGATAATGCGATGTCGTAAAACACTAATATCCGATCATTGCGAGACTTTCTGCTCTCCGGGATCTCCGGCCCCGATGCTCATGCCGATTGTCGACGCAGCTCCTGGGCCGTGGCGAATGCGACCGACCGTCCTCAGAGACGACGGTGGTATGCATGTAAGCAGTAGGTAGGTACATAAGTACTCTACTGGAAGTTTCCTTAGGTCCCGCCGCACGTAATAAGAGAGTAGCAAAAACACCATTGACGGAACCGATACCTACGTGAGTCATTGAGTATAAAAATATTCCAATAGGCTGTAGTAACCATATAAAAAAGGAAAAATTATTTCTTTTTAATTTAAAACCATGTGGCATATCATAACAAAAATTTCTTGTTGTTTTGAAATTATGTCGTTCCATCTGTGTGCAATACTTATTAAAGTTGTTTTGAGAATTAATGGTATCAGAAACTAAAACTGATGCCTGCATTGGCAACAACGCGTGCAAAACAAAATGCTGTACACACCCTACTTTTTACCCGACTGCGGCACGCAAAGGAGGGTATTGTGTTTATCACGCTATGTTTGCATGTCCATGTTACGCTCTAGAGCTTGTATAGATGCACCGATTTGGACAAATGAGGTGTCTTTAGAATTGCTTGACGTTCCGAATGTTATAGGATATATAATTTTCAAGAAAGTAAAAATAAAAAAAATTAAAAAAATTTTAAAAACCCGACTGCTTAAAAAGCGAACTAAAATGATAAAAATAATAATAAGATGACAATTTAAATTAACTCAATTGGCTGCAGTCGGAGGCCTTAAATCTTTTGATGCTCTTCTATCCCAAACATGTACCGCAATGACTAAAGAAAGTGCTTCAAGCTGATAACAAAAAGAGGTGGACAACATCAATGCAAATTCAAGCTTATATAGTGAACTTCAGGGTATTTTGTAATTTATATGTTTCTCTCTTTGTCCGTATGGGAAATACTGTTAGTATTGTTAATAGCTCATCAAATCTAATTAAGGCGAACAGCGATACACAATATTTATTAAGACAATATGTAATTTTCTCTTTCGAAATAAATGTTCGAATGTAATTACATCAAATTATTTGCATCAAAAGATTTAAGGCCTCCGATTGCAGGCAATTGAGTTAATTTAAATTGTCATCTTATTATTATTTTTATCATTTTAGATCGCTCTTTAAGCGGTCAGTTTTTTTAAATTTTTTTAATTTTTTAGATCGCCTATTTCCCCGTTTAAATACCAAGTATTAGGGTTAGTCCGTTGTTGCCCTCAATGGGTGCGACTTTGGGGGTGAATTCCCGATACCATAATTGTAAGAAGCATTCTTAAGAACCATTAACCTCTGTGCCCAGTATCAGGCACGCGCTAGAATTACCAGTGGCGAAAGTGTTAAACGCCCCGCGACCCTCTTGCACGCGTTCGCCCGACGCTCGAGGGGTAGCAGCGGCGGAACGTGAACAGAGGCGCTCTGTTTCCCAACAGAGGGAAATTCGGTAGAGAAAATATTTGTCGGGCCCGCGTAGGACCAAGATGCTGTTCCAGGAGGGGGTGGAGCCCCCCTCCCGGCGCGGGAAATCTTTCCTCCTTTTTCTTTCTTTCCCCGAAAGAGATCGGTGTCGGCGACTGGGAGCTGCGGAGGAGTCTGGGGGAGCGCGGGTGGAGGGCCCTCTGTGTCGGCTCTCTCTGTAGTTCGATCGTGGGCGGGGCGTCGCGGTGCGCGGCGTCGTGTGTGAAGGAGAAATTGTCAATGGACGGTATTGTCGGGACGTCGGTGCGTGGCGGGAAATAATAAATGGCCGTCCGGCCATGCTCCGAGGGCCCGTGAAAGCGCACGGCGTCGGGGACACCCCCTATTTTTGTCCCTTCTTCGCCCACGATACTGTTAATGCGCGAAATCTTTGCGCCGCCGCGACGGATACAGCCTCGCTTCCGGTCCTGGGCCGACCCACCGACACCTCCGCCACATCAAAATGGAATCCTACCGCTGAAAAGCTTCGATCCGCCGGCGAGCCTGTACAGGGCGCTTCATAACACGCGGTCAGTGTTTTCGGGAATCAGCTACAGGGAGGTAATGAAGAGGGTGGTGTGCTATGTTGTTGTAAAGGCTAATGGTTAAACTCTGGCAGCTTCATCTATTATGATTCACTCCGAGACTCTGCTCAAACCGATGTCCCTTTAAGGGATCTCCCTACTTTGACGGCCTGAAAAGGAGCCCGATATTTGGAACATTTTTAAGAGAAACCCTCGAATTATATTAATCGAAAACTGTATGCCTGTATTTGTACATATTTAGGCAACATTAAAAAAAAGTAATTAGAAAAAAATGTACCTAAAATTTTAAACGCGTTTTTCTCAAAACAATGTTTTCCGAATTGGTTAGCATGATACATATCTCAAAAACCAATCACTCGATTGGCTTGAAACTTGGTTTACCTACTTACAGAAATGTCTTCTTCCACCGCACGTATTTGTGCTTTTACCAGAAGAGGGGCAAAAGGTCATGGATAGCCCAGGAAAATACTTTGATTAAAAAGAACATATAAGGGACCTAATATATTTTTACTTTTAATAAAGACTCTGGTTAATTCGGAAAACCGAACGAAGCCTTGGGAAGAGGGGTTGTTATGGCGTCGTTTCTTAAGATATCAAATTTCTTGTTCAACAGAGTACAGCTTAATTCATACCTAAAAGTGTGTACGTGTTGATTTTCGAATATAACGTTTCTTTATCTGATAAAAAAAATCATAACAATAACTCTATTTCCCAACCTGCTAAAGCTTTGTAACCCCTTAATACAATACAAGGTACATTAGAAAGGAATAGGAATAGTTGACTACCATTCCAGCGTCATCCTCAGAATAGAGACGTAACGATGAGACGAGTTGCTGTGCGAGGGAAACAGCCAGCCGAGAGAAAAGCGTGTCCTCGTGTCAGCGTGTTGCCGTAACCTCGGGGAATAGGCGGTCGTCGTAAATCAGGAGCACGGGGCCCCGCCACTTTCACGGGGCCCATTCTTTTACTCCGATTCCGAGTCTCCTTCATGCATTGTGATCGTTTACGACTTGTTTGATCGCGGGCGCATTGTCGTCGCTAGTTAATGCATTTATTAGTTTACGACCGGGTACCGGGCGACACTGCAACTACCACGCGACACCTCCTCCGGTGAAATATAGTTGCGATATTTGGACGTTAAAGGATACCGGGGTACCTTGGAGCGACAATTGCTCCGGCCGTAAAGTCACGGACCGTTTTCCAACCTCGAGGCTGTTTCCTCGTGGATCATTTCCCCATTGTCTGCTGTAAATGTTTACCGTTTGCCGAATTAAAGCGTGGCACGGTAAAAAAGACTTCCTCTTTAGAACCTGTGAAGGTAAAAATGGTGCTCTCCTATCTTAGGGGTAGGAATACAGCTTGATTTATCGCAAGTGTCATGTATCGAGCATTTTTTGACACTCCACTGAAAGTTGGACTATTTTGTATTTTTTTTTAAACTAGTAAATTTTTTTCACACACACCAATGGGTTTCAATTGAGTAATGGCAGAACAGAGGTGTATAGTAGAGTCAGAAATATATTTCTATAGTCAAAAATGATTTTTTGAAAAAAGGAGACGTCCTGACTGATTGACTAACTGATTGACTCATCAACGCCCAGCTCAAACCGTTTAACCTAGGAACGTGAAATTTGGAAGGTACATTGTTTTCATGGCGTAGGCATCCACTAAGGAAGGATTTTTTGAAATTCCGTCCCCAAGGGGAAGAAAAAGGGTGAAATGTATTTTCTCGGACTCCTTAATATCTCTTAGGCTCGATTAGATATGAAATTGGTTCTTACTCACAAAGATTGCCCACGCAAATGCCTGAAAATCAATTTCAGGATTTTGCCCTGACCAGCCCCTAAGAGGGTGAAAAGGGGTGAAATGTGTTTTCAAGGATTCCTCAAAACCTCTTAGGTCCGATTAGATCAACTCGGTTTTTACTTCGAAAGATTACCCACATAAATGCCAAAACCAATTTCAGGATTTTGCCCCAATCAACCCCTAAGGTGGTGGTGAAATGAGGTGAAATGTCTTTTCATGGAATCCTTAATATCTCTTAGGGCCGAATCGAAGCGCGGAGATATTTTGCTAGTTTAATTATAAAGTTTGATACTGAATTCAAACATGTATTACCCACTGTTTCACCGTTTTTTTTTTTTTCAAAAATTAGTACTTCTTTATTGGTTTCCATTGATTTTAATTTTCCATTTCTAGCAATTTTGCCACCCCGGGAAATTGCCCTGCATGCGCCACCTAGATCGGCCCCGGAGCCACCGAAATATTTGAAAACAGTGGCGACGCGATATTTTATATTTTTACCGGCGCTGCTTTACCGCGCTTCTGAAACAATGATCCGCGCTGGTGTCGATGGTTGAAAGCTCCGCGAAAGCGTACGCGAAGAACCCTTGCGCCTCGCTCGTGCTAAGGACAATGGCGCCATATTGTGAAAATATTGATTACGATTCGCCAACAATGGAGACAATGCCGTCGACTTCGCTGCCGCGGCGACACTTGAAAAAAAGAGCTTCTTCTCGAGTACGTCTTGTATGCCTCACGGCGTCGTGTTTCGCTGAAGTCGAATCGCCCCCCTTGCGTCGAATATATTAGAAGCGGTTCGCTGTATCGAGGTATAAAAATGCTTGAAAAAAAAAAGGAATCTCGGTCCTTGCATTAAAACGCAAATAAAATAAAAGAGAATGCCTTTAATTTTCATCCGCATTCAACCCTCGCCCCAAAAGTATTGTAGGGTAAACCAACCAGTGAATGACCGAATTGTTGAATTTATGAACCTTTGAGATTAATACTTGAATATATTTATGTATAACAACAAAACAACTGTTGAAATTGCATTTAAATTTATTTTCCTTGAAATTTCTATAAAAATAATTACTTATTCTTATTATAATTTAAAAAAAAACGATTATAAAATGCAAAACGTGTAGAAGCCCAGTAAATGACCGCATACTTTTAATAAGAATTGTACCTATTAATATTTGCTTAATACGCGTAACTAAACATATGGGATATTAAAAGTGCAACTACACTCCATTTATTAAAATACAATATTTTTACATTTATAATTGACATTTCTTTGCCTAACGGTCATTCACTGGTACGCGGTCATTTACTGGTTAGTTTACCCTATCATCCGTTGTTCATTTCCAAGAAGAAATCCATGACGCGTATGAAAAGTGCGTGCGTCACAAAGTAGCAGCGGCAGCATTTAAATGTTTTTTCACTCTCGAACGATCAAACAGATAGGTGGGCGGCTGGCTCCGTGCTCGCCAATAAGCCGTCGGGGTGCTCGAGGAGTTGTTCGCGCGGTTGTACGTGTCCAACTTAAATTTGCTGACGCGCCCTCGGGCATCCTTGAGCGAAAAGACAGAAAACGGGATTCGAGGGCCGGCGGGGGTCGGGAAGCCGAGGGAATTTCACGATCGACCCTGGAAAATATACGCCACCGTAGCTTTTAACATTTAAGGTAAACAGACTCAGGTACACTATCAAGTGCGCATCGACGAAGTGTACCTAACGACTCGCAGAAGCACAACCAAACAACCAACCGAACGAAATTACAAAAGCTTTTCCCTCGATGTGGAGCGGAGTAAAAGCAGGCTCGAAGCGAGTACCTGTTGGAGCGGAAAATAGACGCCGATCGGACTGCTCCCGTCTCCCACGATTGCACCCAGGACGAAGCAAACGAGAAACAGAGCGCGCCTGTTCGTGAACGGCCCCGGCGATACGCGCACAAAGGGTAAAAAGTCGCCGGGGACTGGGTCGTAGGGAAGGCGTCCAGCATGATTTTTTAACGACGATTCTCTCGAATCAACGAGCCATTACGAAAACGCTCGGCCTCCTCTCCTCCCCGATGCTAACAACAAAACGCCTCTCCGGGGCCGGCCGGGATGCTTCTGAATCGGGGGGAATTTCGAGTCTCGTGCATGTGAAACGCCGGGCCGACGGTGGTGTGGCGGCGGTAGCCGTGGTACGGGCGCGGCCAAGAGCCCGGCCGAATGCGCGCACTCGCTCGAGAGACCAAATTGATCGGGCCCCGTTTTTGTTTGTGGTCACTCTTAAAAACTCGAGCGACAAAGAATCGCGCTCCCCCTTTGCGCCCGATATGTTCGTCTCGAGCGTTTTTTCTCCATGCCCGCTGGCTGGCGTATCCCCCCCTCCTCGTTTTGTTAACATCCGCGCTCTTTCTCGCATTTCGAAAACGTGAGACCTTTGTTTCGCCGATACTCCTACCGACCGAGTCCTGCTCCCTTGCCGGCGAAACGCTCCCTGTACTACACCGATCTTTTCAGTCTTCTTCTTGGACGTGCCGTGGTATTTTTCATAAACATGAATTTATTAAAGTACGCTTGGAAAATCGCTTCGTGGCTTTGAGCTCGCGTTTTCACGCTAAGTAGTTAGATCACCGGTTCCTTTGATGGGTAGTAGGAGGTCGTCCTTAAATTAAGTAAGGCTTTTTAGGGGGAGGGATCGCGAATTTCTTACGTTTACTTGCAAAGAGGGGAGAAAGGGTCAGGTAGCGCCTTACGTAATATTTTTTAACCTAATTTTCAATGGCCTAAAAAAGGAGTTAAATGAATTATACGGACCTTTAACAGAATTTTAATAACTGAAGAAATGCGACGTGAAAAATATTACGTAAGGGTGGAGGGGGTTAAATCTTACGAATTCTTATACTGAGGGAGAGACGGAGGTAAGAAATCGCCATAATTACCCTTACGTAATTTAAGAACTGCCCCTAGATGATAGTATCCCCTGCTAGCACGCGCTCCTCATTTGTCTTTTGCGCCCGCCGCTGCAGAGTTTCTTGTAATTTTAGTGCTTCTTATATTCCAGCAATTAGGGATTCGAAATTCGATCGGGAGCGAGTTTCAGAGTTCCTTGAGCTTCGTAGATGGCCGCGTAGCCCCCTCCTACCCCCTCGCGTCAAGTGGCTAGATGCTTGAATCTCCGTAAATTGAGGTACGCTTGTGATAATGTTGTTTTAAAGAGCGTTCGTTTCGGGAGGGGCATTACGTATTCAGAAAATATAAGCTGAAACGCTTATTATCTTATCGCGAGTGATTAAGCCCGCGTTATTTGCGCCGCTTTGGCGAGCGTCGGTCGTGTCCGAGCTGAACATCGAAACTGCGTTCCGAGGATTGCTCGCGTGACGAGTATGAATACTTAATTTGGTAATTAAGAAGCGGGACTTAAGGCTCTAGTTTCCAAGTGGTTTGCGGGGACGGGCTTAACGGAAACTTCTGTTAGAAGCGTCATCTGGGAGCAGGCGATCAGTCACTTCGGGCGCACAGCTTTCGGAGTACGGAAAGATGAGCAATAGCGACTTGTGGATACGCGACCTGATCACTAATTACGGCCTGCTGTCCACTGTCCTCGCCCTGACGGCGTTCTGGATCTACCGAAAGTGGTCGGACCTGCAGAAGAGCGTGTACAGGGGGTATTTGACGGGGTTCGAAGTGGAATGCGCGGAACTAGCGTTGCCTTACAAGAAACACTTGTTCGAGCTGCTGCAGAACGTTGTTTCCAATGACTGCGTGCTAAGATCGATGGGCTGCATCCGTCTGCTCGAGATCGGCGTGAAAACGGGTGTGCATCGCGCGAATGCGCTATGAATAATATCGTTTCTTATTGTAACATTGGAGGAAATAAGGACGCAGAAAGATTCTGTGCTTCTCATAAGCGAGATAAGAAGCGACGTCAGTTGTGGAACGACCTGATAAAATATAGTAGACGAGACTCGTGCTCTCCGTGAATGATTGTTTCTGTATCTCTCTGGTCATTCGAATACCGAGTAACTACTTAAACGAGGGTGACTTTGTGAAAATCAAAAATTCACTTATCGATGTTTTTCAAATATCACGCGAAAACTATAGATTATAATCCCGAACGAATACACTGTTTAGTTTAAGACAAATCGACGATCTACTTTTTTTATTTCTTTACTTATATATTTATTTATTTATTAATTTAAAGTATAAACAGTGAAAAATCATTTAAGAATAAAAATTCTTTTACAGTTGAGTGAGAAATAAAATTTCAGGTTGTCACAAAATCACCCTACATCGAGGGATGACTTTGTGACACTATGTTTCACCGTATGAACAACACAGGGAATTAAGGAGTTACAAATTATCCCCGTAAGTCACAAAGTCACCCCTGCTCGCTGTATCTTAGAAAAAGAAACATAGTGCATTTTATTGAAATTCCAACATGTTAACATATCGCAGAAGCTTCTCCTCGAGTCAACTAAAACATCCCCCGCTGACGTGGATTATATACATGTTTTGAACGTTGCAGGGGAGAATATACAATTTTACCCCGACAGCACCCATCTAATCGGCGTCGATCGAAATCTCAGGCTAGCCGAATACTTGATGAAAGGTAGTCGCTCCTGGCAATTCTCGCACATTATCATCGAGCATCTGATAATCGGCGACGGTGGCCGGATGGACGACGTGCCCGCTGGATACGTGGACGTGGTTGTCACCACGAGATCATTGTGCTCGGTGACATCGATAGAATCCACCCTTAAAGAGATTCGCAGAGTACTGGCACCGGTAAAACGATTCATGTGTCCCGTAAAATGTAGCAAACATTTCGTTGCGATATTCGGACCGTCGTCTTAACAGAATAAAATCGTTCTCGTTCCACGATTTTGTTTCAGGGCGGCCAATATCTGTTCATAGAGCACGTGCCGGAAAGCGAAGGGACGTTCGTGCGATGGCTACAGAAAGTGTTGTCGCAAACAGGAATATGGCCATCGTTCTTTGGTGGCTGCCACCTGGACGTCGACCCTATCGTGCACATTAAAAACGCTGGCTTCGACCGAGTCACGTGGGACACG
Source organism: Andrena hattorfiana (assembly GCA_944738655.2). Classification (NCBI taxonomy): domain Eukaryota; kingdom Metazoa; phylum Arthropoda; class Insecta; order Hymenoptera; family Andrenidae; genus Andrena; species Andrena hattorfiana. Next base: position 4,614,428 of record OX122894.2, read on the forward strand.
TTCACCCTCGAAGGCTACGTGTCTCAATCATTTCATTTGACTCTATCGAGGCAGCACGTGCTCGGCGTGGCCGTTCGATAGTTAAAGATACTATGGAGAACGCGAAAAAGGGGTAGGGAAGTTCGAAGTGTAAGTAGTCGCTTGTTAATAAAGCTTGGATGAGTTGTTTACGTGGCAGAGGTAGAATTTCTTCAACTACCCTTCAGGCGAGGGTAGTTGGGCCCGTAGTTCGTCCACCCTGATCGATACAAGCATTGCGATAATTATTAATCAGGTTTTAGACGCTATGCCAGTGGAATGGGTGTGTAAAAAATTGGAAGTCAAGTGTCTTCCAGTAAAGATTTAGTATACTGTGTTTAGTACCATTATACTTCATTTAGAAAGGTGTAAGTAAGACAACTGAACTGTTGGCTAAGTATTATGGCGTATAATCTGAGCAATTATAATCCCACTGGAAGCTCGAAGTTACAATTGTATTGTACATCTTGCTCGCTCTCTCTCTCTCTCTCTCTCTCTCTCTCTCTCTCTCTCTCTCTCTCTCTCTCTCTCTCTCTATCTCTTAAGGCTAATGTGGTACCGATAATGTAAGAATGGTCGTAGGAAAAATTATATTTTTCTAACTGCTTCAATTAACAGTTTTAAAATATCAATTACCATATAATACGCATATAAACGGTACCTACATCAGTCTTTAGTGTTTCGGAAGCGAAGAGCAGGTAAAGTAATTGTACCCGCCGAGGTGATGTAACAAAAAATTACTCAAGCGCAGAACAAAAGACATTTTATTATTAAAAAAAAAAGGATAATTTACAGATGGGAATAATATAAAAATGAAGTAATCTTGGGGAGTAATCCTATATGAGTCGTTGAATAAAGAAATCTTAAGAAGTAATTCTATGTACCTATATGCGTGGTTCAGTAAAAACCGAAATCGAGTGAAAAATTCCGGGCACTGAATAAATACTATTAAATCATAAACATGGAGTACGTTGACTGTACGTTACTGTTTTCTAAAATCTCAATCTAAAGTTTAATAAAGCACGCTTTACAATATACATTTCCTTATAGCGATTTCAAACAAAGCACTTTAATGCAGCTTGAACTTTCGACTACTCTATATTATGCATTGTTATCCCGAGTTGACTAATTGTAAGCGAGATTCGGTTAAGTGTTTGCAGGAAGTATAAGGCTCGTCGTCGTAATCTATTTACACATTATAAATCGTCATTGACTGGTTTTTTACAAACGTTTCTCCTTAAATTTCCATTAAACCAACATACCAATTTTCATCTGTCAGATATTAATTAAACTTTATAAATATCATGTACGATAAAAATGTACAGCGCGGTCACTACTTAAGGGAAACTGTTTGCTTATTTCCCTAAATCAATTCGATCTTTATCGACTTGTTACTCCGTAACGATCTTTTAATGCTATTTGGCAAAGAGATGTGACTATCAATATCTTATTGATAGTTAACGATATAGCGACAATACCGTTAGAATACAGTATACTTTGTTGCAGCAACGATGCAAATAACCATTTTAAAGACATTGTAACACAACGATACATGTAGATATCCCTTTCGATTCGAAGGAATATGTTAAAACGGTAAAATGTAATTTAATATACTAATACGATATTAACCAAAATTATCCAAATATACAGCCGAGCAACAGTAACAATATTTTAACAATGGGTGCACATATAAGTATAAATGAGAGTGTAAGGGCAAATTTGGATAAGAAAGTACAAAATATAAAATCAAATACTGATTACAGTATTGCATCAATGAAAAACGAATAGAAAATTTAAATATTTTTTAGCGATATAATTTTGAGAGAAATATACATGTGTGTTATATTTATATTTAGACTATATAATTTACAATATACGTATAAATATACAAATTCTTACAGACAGAAGTACAAAATTAGAGCCAAAATACACTAATATGTTGCTCGCAATAAGTTCAAATAAAAATAAATAGATTCTAAATGACTATATTATACAATTAATGCGTTGCATTCTACCTCGGCCGCTTCTATTCGCCTTAACGATATCTCAGCGATATTATCGATAGTCACACCTCTAATTCGGCATAAAAATTTGAATTGTAAATTTGAGTTGTAACTTATAATTTTCATGCTCCTGATTCACTATAAAATTGTTTCTTAGTCGCGGCTTCTAAAATTACGGCAATAGTAATACTGCTTACCTGTCATTAAACCATCAGTTATTAAAAAGCAAGGAATCACGAGAAATACGACGACTCGGAGTCTGAATCAAAGATTTTTGTCTGGAAGCGTAAAGTATGTAAACGGCTGTTGTCTCTTTTAATATTCATACTGGTTAACAGCTTGCTTTTGTCTCTTAATGCCACTGGAGATTCATTTGATTTGTAACCGTAAGCTCTGGGTAAACTAGACCTCGTTATGCGCATAGAAGTCGCGCGATTTATATTCTCTTCTTTGCTTAAGTGCAACAGATTTTTAGATCTTCTTTTTCTATAGAAATAGGCCGTCTGTTTCTCGAACTTCGTGCTCTGTCCACTCGATTCAGAGAGCAACTGGGTTCCCATAGATTTCGTTGTACATTTTCCTACGTTTCGTGTCTCCACAGAATCGTCAGAGTTCTTTTCTGGCGAATTATAAGGTGATCTGATTTTAGACTTCTTTCGCGGCGAATTATTAGGTGATCTGATTTTAGATTTCTTTGGTGGCGAATTATTAGGTGATCTGATTTTAGACTTCTTCCGTGGCGAATTATAAGGTGATCTGATTTTAGAGTTCGGCCTTTGCTTGCCGTAATATATAAGGTTCACAAACTCATCGTCTTCGTCGGATAGTAAAAAGTTATGCGATCTACGCTTCATGCTCACGTTTTTGCTCGCACACGCGCCGTTACTACGGCAATTTTTATTCAATATTTCCGATTGATCGGAGCACGATATCGCCTCCTCATTCTGCCTCGCACCTTCCTCCGGAAGCTCACTTTTACTCGTTTTTAAACTGCTCGCGCTAGTTTCGAGATTCTTCCGTGGTGATTGTATTTTTAGTGCGCGAGAATTATTGCTGAACGAATCTATTACCATATTTCTACAGAATCCGTTTCGCGCCGTTTCTGAAGTTTTATACAAGGCGCTGTTATTTGGTCCCGTGTATTTATTCGACGTATCTTTTCTTACTAAGTTGCGATTTTTAGAAGCTCCTACGATCGAAGGCGAGGACCGACGACAACTTCCCTGCGACGCAGAGCTGTTGCATTTGTAAATTAAAAACGTCGATTTGTCGCTGTCCGAGTCGCCAATCAAATGTACAGCCTTGCTACCAGGCTGTGAAATATTTGAGAATTTCGATGAATTATGAGAAACATAACCGATGTCGCTATATTTTGAGCGAACGATTTCAGCTTTATAATTTTTTATATCTTGCTCGGACAGCTTTTTTAAACGAACCACTGGATGCTTGAATCTGACATTCAACGCGTCCTGTGATTTTCTGCGCTCCGGATTATTGAATTCTGACGGTTGCTTTAAACAAACTGTTGGACTTAAACTACCGGGTCTTGTCGCTTCCCTATTCGGCTTTCTGTATTCCCCGATATCAGAATCTGATAGTTGGATTAAACGAACTACAGGAGACAAGCCTCTTGGACTCGCCGTCGTTTTGTTCGAACTTCTATATTTCTGGATATCGCGCTCTATTATCGGACTCAAACAAACTCTTGGATTCAAATCTGTTCTCGACGCGTGATTAGATTTCTCAGAGAACCGGCTACCGAACTTCTCAACTTGAGCTACCGAATTGTCGAGCTTACTTTCCGTACTTAATAATTCTTTCGACGACGACGATTCCGCGAAACTTTTGTCCCTCGTCGGATTATTTGCCGTTTTGTCGGCGTGCGAGATACAGCGCTTCTTCGAGGAATTCATTACAGACGAATTTTCGCTCACATGACTCAGAGCGATTTTTCTTCTTTTGCGCTTCTTGTAGCTTGAAATACTCACTATGCTCCTATTCAGCTTGCTCGTATAGAATATGGAGAAGCAGCTCCTCTGTCTTTTCCTGCAAAGCGTGTATCTCTTCGACTTCCTACACGCGGGACGCAGTGCGGGGTGTAAGTTCGTCTTCGAGATGACTGGCACAATCTTATTCGTACTCGTCGTATCCACAAGGTCAACTGGCGAATCTCTGCCGCAGTACAATTTCTTGCGACTACTTAGTTTAGTAGTGTTGGCTTCCAACATGGAGCTCTTATCTACCATGGATCTCTGCCCGACACACGTCGCGTTCGAACACTTTCTGCTGGCATCAAACGCACGTGCTGCCTCTGCGTTAAACAGTTCTTCGTCATGTTCCGAGTTACAGTTCAATGTATTATCTCCGTTAACTGGATCTGTTGGCACTTTTATCACACTTTTGCGTAACTTATCAGTCTTTTGCTGCGTCAAGCTCTCTGTCGGTGAGGCTGCCTGATAGGCATTGCCGTTATTATCTAACACAGTCTCCCGAAACTGTACCGTTTCGACGTTCCCACGATCTTTCTGATTCGGAGAAGCGTTGCGTTTAGCTCCTTCCAGAATAGCCATCGTCTCGACTTTATTAGTCGTATTCGTATTTGACAGAATATACGCAGTGGTATCGATAGAGGAACTCAGGGAGCTTTCATCGTAGCTCAGTGTCGAGTGGTATTCATTCGGCCTCTCATTTCTATCGTCGAAAAGCGATGAATTCGAAAACTCCTCATCCATGAACGATATATCGCTTTCAGGATTCTTGTCGTCTTCCACCAGTGCTTTGTACGATAGATGACCAGTATTTATCCAATACTGGACGAAATTTAATGATTTGCAACGTTGTAACGTAACGATGTTATACTCGATATCGTTCGAGAGCTGAAACATATAACGATCGTTGTTGAAACAGAGAATACTTTAAGGCGAGTGTATCCGTGCTTAGAGAAACGGAATCGCTCGTACCGGTTTTGAGTAGGTGGTGCACAGGTCATCCCAGAACTGTTGTCGTTTCTTTAAAACCTTCTTAGAAATCGCAAAGTCTGTATCATTTTTGAATCCTACTATTCTGAAAGAGATGCGGGCACACAGTCGATTTAATTAATAACTAACGCCTGAATTTAATTGGAAAATCGCGTAAATAGGTATTGCGTATCTCCCTGTCAAGATATCGTAACATTAACCTATAATCAACATTTACCTTTCAACTCCGTCGTTATACGATTGCGAGAGGAAATCACTTTCATCGCCGCACGATTTTATTTGATTGTCCATGATGCATATTTGCTAACTTAAACGAACGATACGAGAAATTAAATTCGACAGTTATCATTGTAAACATAACTAATATAAATAGACCGCGAATGAAAATGGCATCCGCTTTAAAGGTTGATTTACATGTGCAGCCGACGATCGGCTTCGGCCAGAGGAGATATAATAAGAGACGTCACTCGACAAGGACAGAAATAAACTGGGGAAATCACTAGACAACCAATTTAAATGTCCATTCGGCATGGATCGGTAAACTTCGGCATTTATCGGTAAACTTCGACAATAATCAGCCAACTGTGTTAAGGTAAATTTAGTTGATTTGAATATCCCGCTCGAATAGACAACCAATTTAAATGCCAAGGTCAAGTAAGGAGTGACGCCCGGAGTGACGCCTCTTATTATATCTCCTCTTTGCTTCGGCGTCAAAGAGAAAATATAATAAGAGACGTCACTCGACAAGAAGAGAAATAAACTAGGGAAATCACTAGACAACTAATTTAAATGCCCATTCGGCAATGATCGGTAAACTTCGGCAATAATCAGCCAACTGCGATAAGGTATATTTAGTCGATTTGAATATCCCACTCGAATAGACAACCAATTTAAACGCCAGGGTCAAGCAAGGACTTCAAAGGTTCCGCCTGGAGTGACGCCTCTTATAGGTTAGGTTAGGTTTTTTATGTTCCCCAGCTTACAATTACTTATAGCGCCAGTAGATGGCATTTCAGGACACAGTCCTATACAGCCCAACGAACATTAATCATACATCGATCATACCATCTTCCGTACAATACTTTAACTTAAATATAAATATCAAATCTCTTTCTCGCTCTCGTTATCTCTTATTTCTATCCTTAACACGCATACATATTTCATTCCTCCTATTCCTATATTCTTCCCACGTCCTCATCATCTCTTTCCTATACGCGTTCTTTTTCATTTCTATATTCGTATCTAATTTCCTATTATCACTTATGTTGTTACCCTGTAATCCCCTGATATGTTTCCGTCTTTTCAGTCTTTATTATATCTTATTTACGACGCCTCTTATTATATCTTCTCTTTGTCGGCGTGTTTGATGTTCGCTGGTTGGAAACTCGTCGAGCGTTCGTTGGCTGTATAAATCGGCCTTAAAGCGTCGCTTAAATTTGCTTACATTGTACATTTCAATTAGTAATCACAGAACAGGCCTGATATAAATTAATTAATCAAACTACGAAATAGAGTGCTACAGATATAGCAAGCATCCGCATTATTTTTAATTCGAAATGATCGCAACCGCCGACTATCGATCGCGTGTTCGCGGCTGCATAAAGTGGCGTCTGTTGCGTTGAGGATCAGCCGAGAGGTAGAAGATAGGTGATTAGGAAGTAATGACCTTTCTTGTCCTTAAAACATCAGTTTCCTACTGGCTTTGAACGCGATAACGTCCTTTTCGTTCGACCTTCCACGCAGCTCGTTGACTCTCGTTTACTTGAATCCCCGCTTGGTCTTAACGATTTCGAGAAGGTAACGAAGAAATCAGATTATACAGTTTCGCCCTTAAGATTCCGTAATTTCGTCTGCTTAACCTGTCCCAATAATCCGTAACTCTGAGAAACGATTCACGGAATTCGTCGGCATTCGTCACGTTTCCTGAATTCACGATTTCTGCGTCTTCCTCTCGACTCCTTATCGACCTTATCCAGGTTTTTATCGCGTGCAACGATCTAATGCTAACTCGTCAACGTGTCCACGGACATTCGATGATTTAAATAAACTCTAGAGTCTAGAATACCTAACGAAGACGAATCTGACCTTGAATTAATACACTTGCTTCGAAGTATTAAAAATTCGTTACTACCGAATCTGTGTTCAAACTTCTACGGAACTTACGGTTCCTACTGCATAGAATAAGATTCTGTTTCGCTCAGTTTCACTTTAGTCGTATATATTGCAATTATCATTTAAAATATACATGAAGTAAACATCTGCATTGTTATATCACCTTAGGCGTCATGAATATATTAAGTAATTGTATTTTACTCTTATATATCCTTCGGCGACATCCACAGACTTTTTAATTCTTGTCAAACGCGCTTGTTGGTTAGTTGCCGCCTTCTGCAGTGTCAGTTTGTACAATTTTTCTCAAACTATGATTGTTTACGTTCTGCCATTGACGCAGCCAATGTCAACTAATGTTTGCTCGACCTATGGATCATTCGGATAGTAGAATCATTTTGTGAATATACCACTTGGAGTTTGCAGAAACGCATCTTCCGAGATACATGCGTCGGAATTCAGCGTAGACTGTTTAATCTACAGGCTGATTAAGGCACGTCCATTAATTTAGTCGAGTAGTTTAGTAAAACACTGGTAAGTTACTAAGTTACTCGTCGCACTGCTAAATTACTGGACGTATCTGAATCGGTCTTTACGTATAGACAAGCTTTTACGGGAAGTCGCGTTCTTCGTTCTTTCGCTATACGTATACAGAAACCTTTGCATACTATCGGCGATCGCTTGGAGAAAGTAATTACACAGATGTGCGCGATCACTCTTACACCACAGTCTTGGCAATATCCCGAACGCATCCGATAACCTGTTAATAAAAGAGAAACAATGCACGTGTGACTTCTGAACCATGATGCGAAAGAAAAGCTTGACGTCAGGTTGACGGCGCAAGCGATTGCATAAGAATTATGTGGTCGAACGCGTCGCTTGTGTATCGTTGACTCGGCTGGAGATTGACCAGGAAAAATGCTACAACTTGGCGATATTAAAGTAGCCTCGCAATGCCATTAAAATATCATGAATGCAATTACGATTTAAAACACGTGACTCTCGCGTGATAATTTTATCGCTCGCGTATTTTATTGATACAGCCGGTTTCGAGTTAATGCTGCCACAGACGTGCCGTCGCGAAATGGATCTGAAAAATCACGGATGAGGAATCGCGTTGATGTAAAATGATCTTCGGAATTGGCGTAACGATACATGGGGCGAGTTCGTTGCATTAAATTGCGCTTCTCGAAGAGCTGCTGTTAATTAATATAGATTCTGTATATTACATCCCTAATCGATCGTTAAAAAATGGCGTGCTCTGAGCGATGTTTACTTTCAGACGATGGCGGCAATAATACGTGCTGAGGGTGATTCGCGTTTCTCTTAAACACTGTCGTCTTCGTCGCAGACCTAGGTCAATTTTTAATAATCGCGCGAAACTTTGGGGAAACTTAATTGAACCACTCAAACAAAAATTCATCGTAGCTAGTCATGCGGAAATCTATCAACCCTCGTATTGCAAAAAATTAGTTAAACGCAGTATGGAACGCATAATTCTGTGATCTTTATTTTGCGAAAGATTACCAACCCGTAGAAGAACTCTTACATTATACAATTATTAAAATTACCAAGCCATAGTTCCAAGTCAGACTTAAAAAACAAAAGCTACAGAGAATTTAAATTTACACCACTTGCTATTAAATAACCCATTAAAGAAGATTGTAAAACAATAATAAGAAATAAAATATACTCGATAGAAATAAAGCTACTTTTCTGTAACAATTAAAATCTTCAAAATGAAGCTCACTTTTAGGTCAGTAAGGGTTGGTAGCTTTCTGCAAGGGCGCAATTAGGGGTCAGTGTGTTCTTTAACACACTTGAACAAGATTCTAAATCATTCGATAACAATTTATCGCACCACTTTCAACAGTCAAGCGATACATGTATTTCCTCAAATAATTCACCTCGCGTTAACGATTAACCAGCTCCTTAAAAGTCAATCGCAATTGACGTGTTTGTTACACACGCACCTTAAACGATTACCCAGCCTCCCTCGAGTACTTAATTAACACATCTGTAGCGTGCTTAACGGAGCGATTGGAAGTACTTGCAGCACCGCGCGATCGTTATCGCCACCATTCGTTTCTATGAATGAACGTAAACGGTTCAGGGTAGAAATGGGGCGGCTCGAATTTTGGTATACCTGCTGCACGCATTGGCGCCGCCATCGTCTATGTCCATCGAGCGGCTCCTTCGGTTCCCCTCTCTGCTTCCGGTTGTCGCGAAACTTCCGTTGCTCGCCCGATAAGGCGCGTGCATTTCGTCCACCGACGTGTGCAGCCAGACGTAGCCGCGGCATCATCGATACCGCATTGCCACTAATTCCTGTCTCCTATTTATTTGCGCAGCCCGCAAGAATGGTCTGGATTACCGTCGACGATAAGGTATTAAAGCCGCCAGTTAGTGGGCAGTTTGTTTTTGCAGTGACCACATTATCAGTATTCTTTTATTTTCTTTCCAACGCGTCGCTACCCTGCTCGGCGTTTAAGTTGCCTGAGCTCTCTACCGCGCGCATTGTCGTCGCACTCAGAGGTGGCCCCGATGCTCTTTCGACAAACTGTGCGAGACCGTTGCGCGTGTTATTGGCTGCGAGTATGTAAAATTCGCAAGCGTTTCCCACGGTTTGTTCGAACAAAGCGGGCCCGCTTTGACGCACCGACGCTTGCTTCTGATCCTCACGGCGGTGTTGAGAAAGCTTTTAGTTTGAGCATCGCGTATGGTGAGTAGCGCTAGAGTTGCAATGAAATCAGTTGGCTGATCGAGGCTGGTTGCGAGCTTGTGTCGAGGGAGAAAGAGAATGGACAGTGGTAGTCGTCTTTGGTAGCTCTCGAAGACCAATTGATTTTGTATTGATTGTAGCTACTTAGTGAGAATGAAACTGCGCCGTTATATTGTTGCGAGTATTGTTATGAGTGTTTGTAATATCACTCGAGATACAGTGAAATGGTTAATTTCAGTCTATGATGCGAGGCGCTGAGAGCAAGCACGGATTAAACCACGGGGGAAAAGAACTTAATTTTTCCTATTTTATGTGATTAGTACGGGCTAGTGGAACACATTGTTGCTACTAACTTAATTTCGCGAGAAATGTGGGTTAGTCCGTTTTTTGTCTCAGTGCCTCATATATTCCATTTCAGGGTGAGAGTGAAGATACTCTAACAACCCTAAGCGAAGCTGTGGTCCTTATCGTTTCCTATTTAAAGCCGTTTCTTGCGATGCTTGAAAAATATTTGTTCTCGTGTCTGGCCGATTTTACGACTTCGCTGTATCTCTGACAACCTTTTTTAAGCTCTTTTCTGGCATGGTTTGTGTTTGTAGCTCTCCTACGATTCGTGGGGATTATAACTAATGATTGAATGATTCAGGTGTTACTTCGCTCTTCGAGCATATAAATTAGTCTAACAAGGGATGATCCCGAAGCCAAAAGTTAAAAAAAATTCTGAAACTTTCATAAATATTTACAATATGTAGGGGATTTCCTCCTGCTTACAACACAATTTTTGTTTGATGCCCAAATTCCCTCAAAGGGGGTGAAATTAACCCCTGAAAATTCGGCTAAAATAAGAGATAGAAAAAAGTTTCAAGGCAAAAGTTACTTCTTTCAATTATATCCATCATTTGGTAAAATACATTATTTTACAATTCACGAGTTACGACACAAAATCGGAAAATAACAGAATTTTCAAAGGTCAATTACACCCCCTTAGAGTGAATTTGGACGGGAAACAAAAATTGCTTTATAATCAGGAAGAAATTCCCTGCATATTCTCAAAGTTTCAGAATTTTTTTAATTTCCAGATTCGGGATGTTCCCTTGTAAGTAAACTGATCGGTCCCTCTCTCTTTTTGAATGCACTGGTGACTTATTTTTTATCGTTCTTAGCTTGATACACAATTAGTAGCACATATATAGTTTAATGCTACCTGTTCCAGAATCTCTTTTTATTAAATAGTAATTAAATAGTAATTAGTAATTAGACTTCAAATTCGACGATATAAAATTCCAGCGACTCGCTGCGCTTCTGCCAGCGGAGATCCGACGCTGATAACGCGGGTGTATTAACGTTATCTCAGCACTTTCTCATCGACAGTGGTTTGAGACTGGATCATATCTCCGCTTTATCAGCACGGGAACAAAGCATTAATTAGCAATCGTTCATCCTTGAATGGGCCCCGTAAACTTTGATAAATCCAGGTAGACATCTTGCCTTCAACGTAAACATTGAGTCATTGGAATGTTAAAATCCCAAGCTTATCGTCCTCTGATACATATCCCGAGCTAAGCCCGCGTCTCGCGAGGCGAGGCTCGCAACGACGAGCAGCAATGTTAAGTTATTTTTAGCGCGGTGGCCGTACTAACGTACTTGAATGTACCTAGCATACTCTGAAAGGGCACCGAGCCTCTCTTCACTTACGTCGGTTTATCGTTACGTTGTCATCGGCGCTGCCTAAAAGCCAGCTGGAATTAATCAGCACCAAACACGAAACCTATACCTCCACCGTTTCCCGAAGCGATGCCCGCGTGTATAATAGGCGATTCTAATTACGCGGTGCCTGGAGACGCTTCGAAGCTGAATTGCCTGGCGATTGTCGCGAGCAGCCACTGCTCGGCGTAACAGTCTAATCGTTGCTGGTTGTTGTAGATGTCTGGAAAGCCGAATACCCTGGCTCTGAACGCTCAGACCCAGCTAGATCACATGTGCGCCCTGGACGTAGAGAGCCGCGCGTCGTTCGTCCGCCTCTCGGGGATCATCTGCACGATCGGGCCCGCCTCGCGGTCCGTCGAGACCCTCGAGAAGATGATCGGAACGGGCATGAACGTCGCGCGGATGAACTTCTCCCACGGCTCGCACGAGTACCACGCAGAGACCATCAGCAACGTCCGGCAAGCGCAGAAGAACTTCTCTGCCAATTCCAAGATCCACGTCCCCGTGGCCATTGCCCTGGACACTAAGGGGCCTGAGATTCGTACTGGACTCCACGAGGGTGTATGTAATCCGATCCGTTCGGTTTTGGAATCGGCGGGACACTTTGAACGGCGTCGGGTGCTCCCAAACGATCGCCTCTGTTGGAGAAGCTTTCTAGAAAGCATAAAAAGCGAGCTCCTTGAGATCTTAGAGCAATGAGCAACCTTTGGTCAGGGTCCAAAGTGGAGACCTAATATTTTACGCGAGCCGCGATATTAGACACTTAAATATACTAATCAAAGAATTTCAATTTATGGGGTGAATTTGTTATTTCTAATATAGATTTACGATTGAAAGAATTGCGGGTCGCGGATTAGTGGGTGGTAGAGCAATTGCTTCGGTGAAATAACTCCTAGGAGTTATTATCGACGCGAGAAGACGCCTGGCGCTAATCAAAGTGTTGGCACAGTGGCGCGAACGCCCGTTGTAATTCCTCATTGAACTTGTTCGTTGCGTCATCAGGGCGGGTCAGCTGAATTCGAGTTGACCAAGGGACAAACCTTCAAATTGTCCACTGACAAAGCGTTCATGGAGATGGGCAACGCCAATGTGGTCTACGTGGACTACGCGAACATCTCGAAGGTGTTGAAGCCTGGGAATCGTGTCTACGTTGACGATGGTTTGATCTCCCTCATCGTCACCGCCGTTGGTAAGTATCACTGATAGATCCTCTACAATCCGTTCGGTTGCCTCTGCTTTAACCCTCGGTTGTCACACTGGGTCAAATTGACCCTGCGTTTTTTTAAGCAAAAAACCTTTTTGTCGATACTCTTATTGCTTCAAACTTTTTTTTAAGCATGATGACACTTTAAATGTCAACTTTCAACGATGGGCATATATTCTACAATGTTCAAACATTATCTCAGAATTTTTGGGACTTAATTTAACAAATAGTTTTTAAATAACAACTGATTGAAATTGACAGGGTCAAATTGACCCAGTGTGACAACTACGTTAGAAAAAGTAGGTGTGACAACTCGCTATGGGCGCGCGCTCCGGGCTGGCGGCGAACTCTTAACGCGTACCGGCAACGGTTACGAGCTGAGAAAGAGAGAGAGAGACAGGGCGTAGGCACGCGAAAGACAAAACTAGACAAAGTATCATGCTTTCTCTTTTCCACAGCCAACGGGTAACGTCGTGTCGACACTTTTAAAGGATTTCAGGAAGTAGTGGGAATAGCGACGCGCGCGCTTAAGGGGAGCTTCCGGTCTAAAATCGATTTCTTTTTTTATTCCATTTTCGAATGTTCAATCTTTTAGGAATACGTGTTTAAATGGATTTGTTGAAATTCGTAAAATTCCCGAAGTTATAGGCATTTGAGTAGCGGCAAATGCATGGGTAACAACCGGCCACTCGGCACTCGCGTAAATCTTTAGACGCGTTTTTCTCGAAACAGTGTTCTAAAAATCGGTGAGGCCTGCATCTCCAAAAGTTATTATCCGATTCGACTGAAACTTTTTTTATTTTGAAGAATATACTTCTGGCTAGGTGGGAAACCAGTAAAATGTAAAAGAAATTGAAAATTTCTAATTTTTAAAGTCGTCGAAAGGACGAAAAATACAGGGAAAAGTGATTTCAAACTTCAAGTGTCGTTATTTTCTAAAAAATGTCATTTTTGTATTTTTTCCTGGTTTCCCCCCTAGCCAGAAGTACATTCTTCAAAATAAAAAAAGTTTCAGTCGAATCGGATAATAACTTTTGGAGATACAGATCCCATCGATTTGTATGAATTTTTTGACACCTCGACTTTAACGACTTCCCACTGCCGTCTGCAATGATTAATTATAAAACAAAAAATATATTCCTATAATTTAAGACATCCTTAATACAGCACAAAAAGTCCCATTAAATTATATATAGTACTTTTCCTTCAATTAATTCCTAAAAATCACCTATTTTTATGGAACCTAGACCAGAACCTCCTCTTAACGCATACCAAGTTGAAATGCGCCCATAACGAGAGTTTACTTTATCGTCTCGCACCGAAGCATAAGAAACTTACGCCTTCGCACATTGTGAATTTGCGCCTAATATTCTATTGATCAGCGAATAAAAGGAAGGCTGCAATTCTATCTCCCCCTTTCCCATCCCCCAGGTCCCGATGGAATTACCACCACGGTGGAGAACGGCGGTATGCTGGGCTCCCGCAAGGGCGTGAACCTCCCCGGGGTGCCGGTGGATCTGCCAGCCGTCTCCGAGAAAGACAAGCTAGACCTGCAATTCGGCGTGGAGCAGGACGTCGACATGATCTTCGCCTCGTTCATAAGGGACGCCGCCAGCCTGGCCGAGATCCGAGCGATCCTCGGCGAGAAGGGCAAGAACATTAAGATCATATCGAAGATCGAGAACCAGCAAGGCATGACGAACCTCGACGAGATCATCGAGGCTTCCGACGGCATCATGGTGGCCCGCGGTGACCTCGGCATCGAGATCCCGCCGGAGAAGGTGTTCCTCGCGCAGAAGTGCATGATCAGCAGATGCAACAAGGCCGGGAAGCCCGTGATCTGTGCCACGCAGATGCTCGAGTCCATGGTGAAGAAGCCGCGCGCGACCAGAGCCGAGACCTCGGACGTGGCCAACGCCATTCTCGACGGCGCAGACTGCGTTATGCTGTCAGGTACCGTTCGTGCCGCTGCGCTTTTAGTAGAGGTTCCTCCGACGCTGATCTTCAAATTCCCGAAACTCTTGAAACGCGGAACTTGCAGAACTTGCGGAACTTGCGGAACTTACAGTGCCGATTCGGTTTTATAAGCACAATATTCTGTTTTAAGAATTGAAGTGGGAAAAATCTCTATCGACTATAGTCAAGAAAATGCAATAAAAAATGTTACGATATACAAGTTCTCGAGGCGCGCTGCGAATTGATTTTACGCTTCTTTTTGTTTGGCTTTCAAGAGTTTCGAATCGCGAAGAAAGTGCAAAGTTTGGAAACTCGGAGATTTCTCGGGTTTTGGGTTTCGACGCTTCGAGAGACTCGCCCCTAGTTTTCAGGCTCTGGTTCTGGGTAGAAGTGTGTCAGGCGTATTAAACCCAATGGTGATTGTGAATTGAACAGGTGAGACCGCCAAGGGAGAG
Source organism: Andrena hattorfiana (assembly GCA_944738655.2). Classification (NCBI taxonomy): domain Eukaryota; kingdom Metazoa; phylum Arthropoda; class Insecta; order Hymenoptera; family Andrenidae; genus Andrena; species Andrena hattorfiana. Next base: position 4,629,580 of record OX122894.2, read on the forward strand.
TACCCCCTGGAATGCGTGCGCACGATGGCGAACATCTGCAAGGAAGCAGAGGCCGCCATTTGGCAGACCCAGATCTTCCACGATCTCGCGAGCAAGGCTATACCTCCGATCGACGCCACCCACGCTGTCGCGATTGCGGCCGTCGAGGCGTCCGTGAAGTGCTTAGCCAGCGCTATTATCGTAATCACGACCTCCGGTCGTTCCGCACATCTGATCGCGAAGTACAGGCCTCACTGCCCCATCATCGCTGTGACCAGGTTCCACCAGGTTGCCAGACAGGCGCATCTGTTCCGTGGTATCCTGCCACTCTACTACGAAGGTAAGGGATGTCGTATGTTATTTTCTTCGTAGATAGGGAACAAGGGATGGAGGTGATAAATCGCGCAGGCCCAAGAAGCCAGAGCCGGCGGAGCCTTTTATGCAAGTTGCGCGCCGTATAATAGGGCAGTTCGAGTACTCGAATAGTCGAGTAGCTTGAAATTCGGACCGAGCCGAAACTCGGTTTCCGAGCCGAGTACTCGAAGGGGAAAACAAAAGAAAAATCGACTAGTCGGTTTTCTTCGAGCCGCTCGAAAAAATTCGAGTACTCGATTCTTTGGAGTCGCTCGAAAAAATTCGAGTACTCGACTCTTTGGAGCCACTCGGTTTTTACGAGTACTCGGTTTTTCGAGCCGAGTCCGGCTCGGCTCGATTTTTTCGAGTACTCGAACAGCTCTGCCGCATAAACGCCATCGCGCATTTTGGCCAAGCGCGGCGATAGGAAGAGGAAAGTTTATAAACAATTGATGACGCAGAGAAAATTAATTAATTAATTATTATTAATTTCTTCGACTCACAGCGCTTCGCCAAAACGCGCGACGGTCTTAAGAACGCCACCCGAATGGGATTAATAATAAAGGAATCCAACTGCCGTATAAACAAAATATATTAAATAAGAAACAGGTGTGAAAAATTATCTTACGTAAGGCCGCTAACCATCCTCGCGCCGGCCCTGCAAGAAGCAATCATTCCTTTTCTGTCCCTCTGTTACGTTTGCGAGTAAAGCATTCAGCGATTATTCTTTCGACGATGAATAGCCACTTAACGGTTTAGTAGCGATTGTGCTGATGGTTAAAGGAGACACCCTTCTATTTATTATCCGCAGATGCGCCATTGGCTGACTGGGTGAAAGACGTGGACGTGCGCGTTCAATTCGGCTTGAACTTCGGCAAGAGCCGCGGTTTCCTTAAAACTGGGGAGTCGGTGATCGTTGTCACTGGATGGAGACAAGGCTCAGGATACACGAATACGTTTCGTATCGTGTACGTAGATCTTGAAGATCCCCTGCTTGACGATGCATGCACTGTACGCAGCGAGACAGACTCGTACGAAGATATCTTGTGATCCCTGCATGTTTAATTTTGCACGCTTTGTTTAATACATCATCATTTATTAGCTTATCATATCTATGGTGGGCGGGCAAACGGGTACAAGTGAAATTTTACCTCAGGCTTGAACAGCGTCTTTTTTCTTCGTTTTTGTGAGTCGAACTTAAAAATGAATGTTTCTTTTAACATTTATGTTATCGACTCTCGCGCACACAATTTAACACATTATTTTACATAGTGCTTTAAATACTCTCACAAGGAGAGTATTTTAGGTGTTCGCCTCCGATCATTTTGATTTTTGGATATGTTATAGAGGACCGAAAAATAAGAAATACGTGTTTTTTTATTTTTCCCCGTTTTCATATTTGGGGGGTGAAAACTGCGTTCAAAGTTAGGGTTGAAAAATCATTTTTGTGGAATATCTCGAGAACTATTAGAGATAGGGGAATAGTGTCAATGGACGAATTTTGTGTCTTTGAATGCGAAATATGACTGACTCACCAGATTTTCCCCTATCTCTAATAGTTCTCGAGATATTCCACAAAAATGATTTTTCAACCCTAACTTTGAACGCAGTTTTCACCCCCCAAATATGAAAACGGGGAAAAATAAAAAAACACGTATTTCTTATTTTTCGGTCCTCTATAACATATCCAAAAATCAAAATGATCGGAGGCGGACACCTAAAATACTCTCCTTGTAAGTGTCTTCCTGCGAAAACTATTAATTTGACTTATACTCGTTTACCCGCCCACCAGAGGTATATTTAACTTCTTTCTAGTTGCATATATAGTTTTCCAGTTTTAGTTTTTAACCGATTTCAAAAAGGAGGAGGCTATAGATTCGACCCGTTTGTATTTTTAATTTTTTTTTATGTTTGTCCCCGCATAACTCCTCAGCATATGGACCGATTTTGATGATCTTTTTTTTATTCGAAAGAGGACGATGCCTCGGTGGTCCCATCCTACACTGCATCAACATTGGCGCAATATTTTGCCAGTTCTGGTTAATAATAAAGACTACTGTCACCTAATTATTATTTTATGTACATACGCGCATATCTCCTCAACATGCTGTGCCAATATATATATAAAACTAAAAAGTTATACATAAAAAGTTTAAAAAAAAATTAAAACCTACTTCAAAAAATAAAATCACACTAAAAAGTAAAAACTAATTTTTTCTCTTATTTAATCTATGACTCATATTTTTGAAGTCGGTGCCTCGTCATTTGCACTGTGTAAATCTGGCGCTGAATTAAAAAATGTGAGAGTCGTAGATTAAATAAGGGAAAGTATTATTATTTACTTTTTAGTGCAATTTTATTTTTTCGAAGTCGGTTTTAATTTTTTTAAAACTTTTTATTAGGTGCATATACAGTTTTCCAGCTTTAGTTTTAATACCTCCCTTCATAAAGTGCCTGAAACTAATATTATTTGTCGCTGCAACTGTGTGTCATTACGTTCCTTGCGCGCGGAAGAAATGGGTTGCAGGGAAGGAGGCGTCAGTTTCTTTTTTTTCTATATTTATAGGACCGTTGACTAAACGTACACTGGCTTGGTCTGCAAAGAGGAAAAGGGATTCAGTGGTTGTAGATGTCGAGAGTCCAGTATGTACGTAACATATACATAAGCTGGGCTTAGTAACTTTACCGAAGAGTTAACAAAACGAAGATGCCAGTAGCTGCAGTATTATGTTCTTGTCTTTACAGATGTACCTACACAAACACAGCCACGCGATAGTGTGCATGCCCGCGCGTACGTTATGTATATCACAGTATACACATACATGTACATATGCGAACGTATATAAATAACTTTACTACCTAACAATCATTTGCACTAGTAAATTATTGAATCTTGAATAACCGATTGCTTGAAACGAACAGTAATAAATACTTCGATCTTTGATTCCTGTACGAGGGATGAATAAAGAAACGTATTTTATGTTAACGTGTTACGATACCCTATAAACAGCACCCTCCTATCACTCCCCAAGTGATTTTCCCCTATTTTGTCACGTGTACACCGAAACGAAACTGTTGCAGTATTCAATTTTTTTTCTCACCGTAACGTGTAACATTAACCATTCACTAACCCGTCTCAAACCACACCGGCAAGATGCAGAAATAAATTCAGCTACGGACGCCCGGCCATCATATTCGCTCCACTAAAATTACCAAGCAGCCTGAACCCGATTACGCTCCCACCATGATATGTTCCAATGCAGTCGCGCCAGCGACGAGACGGCAAAAGTCGTGCCGGCGAATGCCATGGGTATAGTTTCGAAGTTCGCGTGACTTTTAATATTGTACTGGTACGCTCGAGATGTAGAGGACACTTGTGTTACGTAGATGATACGCCTCGAGGACGACAGCTCGGCCGACGACCAGGTACGAGCAGCGTATCAAAGCACGCGCCTCGAGCACGACGCGCTGCTCGACGTGAATTCTAGCTGTAAGTTAGCGAGACTCACCAGAATCATGGTCACCTTGGGTGAGTGAACGAGAGTATTCCCCTTTTTAGTTGGACGAACTTTGAGGGCAGTTTTCGCCCCATAAATATGCAAAAGGGTCATTTATTTCAGTTATTTTTCGGTCAGAGGAAAACATATCGAAAAAATCCTCTCTTTAGTAGTGAATAGATGAAGAAAATAGAGATAGGTACGTGTTCCGGGGAGTATGTAGACTTCACTTCGAGTTTAATCGCACTGGGGTCCCCAATTCGATCTCGAGTGCGTTGAATATTTAAAAATACCTCGAGAAAAAGAGATTACTATGGTGATCGAACCGTAACTCGAAGTGAAAAGTCTGATGAATCGAACAGTCTTTCTCGAGACGTCTGCGGAATCGATGGCGCGCTATTTCTCAGGACTGTTTCCTCCATCGTTTCGGTACAGGGGACGCGAATTCCTGCCCCGACGCTATCGTAAACACGATGATAGCCGGCGCAAACATGGTCCGCTTGAACATGTCCCATCAAGAGGCGAAATGGCACGCAATCACCGTGCAGTCTATCAGAGAAGCTGGGAATAGGATGTACGAATTCACCAGCGAGGTTTACCCTTTGGGGGTCGCGATGAACCTCCGCGGCCCTGAAATAAGGACGGGCGTATTCCACGGCGATAAGACGAGCATAGTATGATTACCATTCAGCTGTCTGCCAATCAGCTTATTGCCTTCAACGGCGGAGAAGCGGAATGATATTAACTTACCATTCCGCCTTCGTTTTCTGCTCGGGCGTAGGTAACCGAGCAGCAGAGAGCCGTTTAAAGAGATCGATCCTTCGCTCTTGCAGGGTTACGCTGAGCTGAAGGAGGGCAATACCGTGAAATTGGTAACCGATGATATCGCGAAACGCGCGGGGTGTGCTAGCTGCTTTTGGGTGTCTTATCGCAACTTGCCAAGAGCGTGTCGACCTGGTGATAAGATTCTGATCGACCGGGGCGCTGTCTTGTTGCAAGTCGCTTGTGTCCGTTAGTCGCACCCTTCCTCCGTATTATTAAATAATAGCTGGTCGAGTCGCCGAGTCAATTAAAAGAGAGTCAAATCTTAATTCAGGCGAGACGTCCATAGTTTGTAAGATCATAAAGGGCGGTGTCGCGAGGGACGAGAAGCTGGTGCAATTATTAGACAGCGTAGTCGCATTGCCGCAGATTTCAGACAAGGACGACGAGCATATAGAGCTGGCTTCGAACTTGGAGTGTGATTTTATCATAGTGAACCACACGCGCGACGAGAAGATGATCTACGCCGTGAAGAATCGCTTCAAAGAGATGGGTACGTTTAACCCGTAAGTAGGCGCATGGGGTCAAAGCCACTTTGATCGCTAAAAAGATACAGAACGCATAGGTCTGCGAACTTGCCGCTTCTAGTAGCTGTCTATCGTACCTATAATGCAATTTTGTTTTCAGGAGTGATCGCAATATTGTCGCGTGCACTTATCACGTATACTTGTTTTTACTTTTTAATACCTTTTGATTTAGCATAAATATAAAGAAGAAGTTGGGATCTCTGCTGACCCCATGCGCCCACTTGTGTGATTTTGTCAGTGTGTCTACTTAAGGGTTAACGAAGAAGGCCACGAAATGAACTTTAAAGCCTCTGTAATTTGCGAAGGTGCTACTAGAATTTGCGTGGTAGCGAAGATCTCCTCGCAGCAGGGTTTGGAGAATTTCGACGGGATCTTGCAAGCAGCCGATGGCATTCTTCTCGATCGAGCCAGTGTCGAGATCGAGGTGGGCAGCGAGAAGTTGTTCCTCGTCGAGAAGATGGTCATTGCAAAGTGCATCAAAGTAAGCACTCCAGAGGTGAACGTCGTCGCTCGTCGGATATTGAAAGTAACTCCGCACGGTCAACATCTACCGATCCCTTTTAGCTGGGAAAGCCAATAGCGCTAGCTTTCCACGTGTGCAAAGACGACAAATCGAGAATCGACATGAACCTGATTGCAAGCGCTGTTTTGAACGGGGTCGACGCGATTCTCCTCAAAACGGGCAGCTTGGACTCGAAGGGAACTACTGAGTTGTTGAAAGACGTGGACTTAGTGTGCAGGGAGGCTGAAAGCGCCCGGTGGCAGAAAGAAATCTTTGACGAGCTTAGCTACAAGGTACACGCTTGAATTAGGATGAATACGGTCGCTCCATTTTTGAATTTGTGGGAAATGGAGGAGTGGAATGAGAGAACATTTGCAGCCTGGGGCGGCAAATGTTGAGCGAAAAAAATGGAAAGGATATAAACATAGACGCCTGAGACAAGAGACATTTAAAAACAATTCCCTTATTTTTTTACATAAGTTGCCATATTCAATTAATCGTCTCGATCCTTTTAAATCAAAATATTTGATGATATTTCACGAAAAGGATGGCAGACGCTTTTAGCCTAGGAGCGGCAAATCTTCAAATCCGCCCCTGCGAGTTGCACCACAGAATGTTTGTTTACCATAACCTCTTCATCTTCTTGCCTCCGCGAAAACAGGTGCCAATTCCTTTGGACCCTCTGCAATCGGTCGCCATAGGAGCAGTCGAGACGTCATTGAAATTAAACGCGGCTGCGATCATCGTCGCGACGACGACGGGTCGCAGCGCAGTCCTACTGTCGATGTACCGTCCACGGTGCCCCATCGTGGCAGTGACGCGCTACGGGGTAGTCGCAAGATGGCTGCTGCTCTACCACAGTATCCATCCACTTCACTACAGACGTAAGCGATAACTCCTGCGTCGCGCAGAATTTATTTATACCGCGTTGACAGCGCGGCAACTCCGCCGTGAACAAAGCGATAGCGCTATAGCACGCCGCGTTTCGTTGAATTGCGAATCCAGAGGAGCCACTATGCGAATGGGGCAAAGATATGGAGACGCGGATACAGAGTGGCCTGGATCACCTTCGTGCGAAGAAGTACATCGAAGCGGGCGATGCGATTGTCGTGGTCAGCGGGTGGCGTCGAGGGGCGGGCTTCACGAACTGCATACGCGTAATTTACGCATCGGCCGGACACACGGACGACCAAGTGCCCGATTTAGAGCCTCCCTGGTGAAAGCCTTCCTACCTTCCCTTAATATTAATTCAATCAGCAGAGGAACTGTTCCACGTCCTTCCTTCTTTGAACAAGCTTCCGCGAACTGTCAGATAAAACACGGTAATGAAATAAAAAGCACGAGACTAATACACGTCCGCGAGCCTTATGGTAGCATGCAGAATCGATAAGTCATAACGATGCACGAGCCCTCGAAACAGATGTGCCGTATCGAAATCAAACATCGCAGAGAACTAATCAGAGTTCCATCGAGAGGCCAGCGCGGGATTGCCTCTGTAATTGATCGATCTGTCGCAATTTTTCAATCGGCAGTGGCAATTTTCTGCACGGCGCGCGTTACCCCTTATCGTTCGGCGATTAGGCACTGCACGGCAAACTCTCTGCGTCACGATAAGCCGCGAGCTTGCGATACGTGCTGGTATCGTGGCGGGGGCACGTTAAACCCGCTACCACAGAGGAAAAGCATCCTTTCTGCCTCTATGATCAATGAGAACGATTAAAGATAGCCACGAAGTAGCGGAGGTAATTTAGTTTCAGTCGCCGGATCACGTGACTCCATTTTTGCATGCCACGAGCTTTTATTTTAATCCCGCAAGTTTAACCGTACGCGCTTCTTTACTTTGTTAATGCCTTCGTTCACTTTTTCATCGCTCGATTTATGCAACGACGCATACTTTTCAACACACACTACCTTCGTCTCGACACGGCGTCGAGTATTTCGTGAAATGGGTATGCAAATATTTCTTTCGCCCTCCACAGGGAGAACGTAGCGATCAAACAGACATTAGGATATTATATTTATTCTTCGTCCACGCGAGAATGTATCGTCGCCGCGCGCGCCGTCGATTAACGCGGCTATTACCGCGACCAGATACGTGTTTATTCAGACATTAACTAGCAAGATGCTCGAGTGGAAGTTAACATTAACGTCGCTACGTAATTTTATACTCTCTCGTGCTTCCTACACATGACGCACTATCGATCTCTTTTTCTTATACCGTCATCTGTCTTCGCTCGTCGACGGACCCTGACGTGCCCCGTCATTATCAATGTATTCCTGCCCGAATCGCCGAATGATTCAGTGACTGTTCCCCGACATCTTTATTCCAGCCTCATCTATGTTCCACCTTTATTGTTAAACATTTCCTCGCGAGAGCGCAAGGAACAGGGAGGAGCAAAGATATTAGGTGGGAAAGGCGCAAGGTGAAGGTAAGAAGCGAGAGAAATTAAATAGGAGGGTTCAGAGAGAGTCAGGGTGATCCAAGAAGACCCACGTGTGCCCAGGGAGACTTAGGGAGGTCCAGAGGAACAAGGAGAGCCGAAGGGACACGCGCGAGCTAAATTAGAAACGAGAAGAAGCAGAAGCAGTCGCGTGGACGAGGAAAGAGCCTTGGTAAAGCAGAAGGAATCACTTTTAGTGGAATATGACTGAAGCTCACGCGCGCCACAGAGCAGAGATAGGCAAAAAATTATAAAAATTTCGTACACAAATTTTTATTTCAAATAATTCTTCGCCCATTTCTGCCACAGAAGAAGACTTCGTTCGCTGTACCTCGAAGCAACGGGGTGGTATTTGGAGAGAGGCGGCAGAATATTAATGGAAAGTTACGCTGGACGCCTCGGTTAAGAAATACCAAAAAGTGTAGAATACCTGAGCGGAAGGGACGCGGAAATGAAAGGGAAGGGTACGAGAAGGGAACGCTTGCGCAATTGGGGTAGTCGCGCGGTCGCTTTTGAACAGCCACCGATGCTCATACTCCCCACCCCTCAAACACCCCTGTATATATACGAAGACGCCCTGACACCGTCTCATTTCGTATCGTTACCACCGTGTCGCGAGATCCGCTCAATTTCCCGCAACGGACCCTTCTGAGCAACGAAGTCGTTGAACCATCAGGAACGCCTTGATCCTTACTTCCCTCGCACGGTGAGTTTCTTCATTTTATTCGGAATATTCCTGTCTTCGAATCGCAGTTTTCCTATGACTGTCTCATTCTCTTGGAAAATAGAGACTCGAGGGGCGAGTGAAAATTTATTTCAACTTTTTCACTAGACTTTTTTAATAATCGTTGGTTGACATTCATTTCCATTAACATTTCGTTTCTTCTTCTTTCTTCTGTCTGTTTTAAAACAGTCCCCAGTTTATCGCGTGCATTGCGTTTACAACAATCGACAGTTGCGTGTGTGACAGAAAGTACTACCATAATTAATCTTCCGCGTCGAGCAAGATCGTTAAATAAATTAGGTCAAAATTTCAAGCCCTCCATGTTAGCATTGTATTTTATTCTTCTTCGCCTTTTATACTCTTCGGTCTTTTTTTACAATTTCAATGATAACTCAGTCGTCTCAGTCGGACAATAATCGTGTCTGATTCTGTATTCGTCTTGCGGCGGAGATCCCTCCTGTTGCTATAATAAGGCAAACGTCTCGAAATCATCATCCCCGTTGAAAAGGCCCCTAATCGCGACCGGGGATAAGGAAGCGTAATGAGATCGTTAAGAGGATTCAGCCCTTCCGTGAATACCTTGTCAATTCAGAGTCGTTTGCTTCGTTAGATCACAATTCAAATGGACGACCGAATATTAAATCGCTCGCGGAATCATTTGGCTCCGCGATTCCCTCCGGATTTACGCGATAAAACAAGACCGCGATTATTCTGTGCAAACTCTCCTCCGTTCTCCTGGAATATTTTATTCGAGAGAGCGATCGCTTCGTTATCGATTATATAATTTGCGAATATTCGTTTGTTCGCGATTATTCCGCCACAGCTGAAAGCTGCGATTGTTTCAAGCCTCTTCGGCCGTACAATTCCAAGCTGTTTACGATTTCCTTTGTTGGGATTCCAAGACCGCGATTATGTTCGGCGAAGCGCGCCGTTGAACAATGTTAACATTCCTCGGACATTGTTTATAGTTAAATAAACCCTCTATTTTATGCACACAATGGAGACACGCGAAGTGACGCATTAAATTATGCACGTCGGCAGGGAAGCTGAATGCGCCGGGTCCGCGCAAACTTTGACGCCTTAAATTATATAAAAGTTTCGCTGAAATTTGAACGGCAAAATTCACCGGCGAGTATTCGCAATTTGCGCACGTTAATGCACGATTAACCGCATTCATCTTTTATTATTCTACGCGACAAATGAATTTGAAATTCAATTTACGCTTTCGAGATTACTTGTCGTTCCATCGGTTCGCGAACAAAATGGGCAACTCAATTCAAAGGAAGGAAGCAGGAATAAAATGATTAGAAAAACATTGCGAAAAGTAAAGCAGTCGTGTGTTTGAACTGCAGTCGGTTTATTAACTTTTTCGTTGCATAAAAATCGCATTCGTACGGTTGCGAATTTTGCTCGATGTTCTTCCTGCTTCTCGCATTAATAATCAGTACGCGGTTCGGGCACAATATTTTTAACTTTCTCTCTCGGAATTTTAAATTCAAACAAATCCCAGTCCCCTGAGAACGAAGCAGACAATTTTTATAATAATTCCGTTGCTTAAAATTCGCGCTTACACCCCTCTTCGGCTACTACTGTGCATCTATGTACGTCATTCGTACGGCTAAAAATATTGTGGCAAAATCGATAGCCCAAGTGTCCCCTTGTAAAAGTTTCGTCCACGAAAAACCTTAAAAAAGCATGTTAAATTTTACGTAACGCGCGCAGCTGCGTATGAGTGTCACGGTTGAAGGTCCAGTACAGGGAAGTTCTACTGTAGCTAAACAAATGTTATTTAATTAACTAATATGTGGATTGTAAAAGATGGTTCACATTTCACCAATATTCTACTGTACACGATATTGTAACTAATACAATATTATTTTTAGAAACCTAAGAAGATGTCAGCTAAATTCTACATGAAATCCGTTCTGCTTTGCGTTGCCGTCGCCTTCGTCGTTGGCGTTGAAAACTACGTTGACTATGGAGGTACGTTAACTACACAAGTGTCACTTGTGAAGTCAGAATTAACGGCAAATAAATTGCGACCATTGCCAGAAGAAATATCAAAGAAATTGATAAAGAGAGTGGAGTAGAACTTGCGTTCAATTGCAACCTTTCTAATCTGTAACTTATAGAATTTTATGAGCCAATGTACACAAGATTCTCTTCTTTTGTGGGACGGCAGAAAATCGAATGTTTTCTTTGGAAAGAACATCCACCGTGGAATCTCTGAGAGATTTCCAGCGGTCACTGCTTTGAGAATAAATTCTAGCCAACTACTCGATTCATATAAATGCGATGATTACTGTAGCCAGTTTCTTTGAAATTCTATTCGACCCAGGTGCAATTTAATGGAACGTCTTTTTATCTCCCGATGTCCTCGTACTATAATATTTTCTCTTTCGACTTACTTTACTAAAATTGGTACAGTGTTAAACGTTCTGGTTAGTGTTGGCTAGAACCGTGATTTGTGAATCACGAGTGATCCGATCACGTTCGTTCTCAGTCACGGTGATTTTTCACAGTGGTCCGTGATTTTCGTGATCGCTTCTGATTGGCGCAGACAGAACAGTGATCCGTGATCGCTTCTGATTGGTGCAGGCAGAACAGTGATTCGCGATTTTTGTTATCATTTCTGATTGATGGAGAGCATATCTGATCTTTGCCGCATAACCCCAATTTCTACTTTCTCTCGAAACATTCTCAAGTCCTCACTGTTCTTATTAAACCTCAGTTGTATATTTTAAATCAACGTAATCGTTCTTGATCTATTTAAATTAACGAATATTTCTTCACTTTAGTTAAAAAGTGTAATGTATATTGGAATACTTTAATCAATCAAATCAGTGCGTGCATACATTAACTATTTATGAATGTATATTCTATATATTCGCTAAATTAGCACGCTTTGACTGCAACACAAGCTATATCGAAGTATTTTATAAAACATAATTCAATCAAGATCAAGAATTACGATCACAGTAAACAATTCACTCAAGTTAAAAAAGATCACAATCACGGTCGTGATTTAACTTCAATCACGACCGTGATCGTGAGTCTGCGATCACTGTGATAAATCACTGTTAGTGATTTTGCACTCCATCCCTAATTCTGGTGATATACTTAGTTTCGATTGAACTTTTTCTCGGTTATCCAGACGACATACCGGAGAAAACTCCAGGAGAGAACATCCAGGAGCTTTACAGACTCCTGCAGCGGACTGCTTTAGAAAATGCTGGGTTCGCCGAGGTCCCACTGGAACATTTAATGATTCGCAAGTCTCAGCGATCACCCTCGCTGCGTCTACGCTTCGGCCGCTCCGATCCTCGCCTTTCTGTGAGCATACCTTCCTACTTTTCAATAATTTTTCCTATTTTCACGTACGCCTTATTCAATGCTGAATTTTAAAACATCGCTGCCTTCAAGGAGTAATCTAACAACCAGTGGCACTCTCAGGATTTAATCTTAAGCCGAGTTGAAGGGATAAAAATAATTTCAATACAAATTAATAAAATTCATGAGGCGATTTTAAATATTTATTTAAAGAATGAAATCCAGTCTTCTTTTCTTCTTACAAAGCCCCTTCTTTGGGGGTGCCAGGGACCCTTAGCCATCCTCGGTGTGCGCCGCTCGGGGTTAGTGCTGATTAGAAATGATTTCGTCTGTCATTTCTATTTTTCAGATAGGGGGCTTCTCAAGATCCATGAACGGCGTTCCATTCACGAGATTCGACGACAATTAAACGAAAATGGACCGTCCCTCTACCACCCAGATCCCCCCACGTGTGTATAAAGTGCTTGGAACGTGCAACGATTGCTTCCTCTGGTATCAATATTATCATTTACTTCTGTTTCATTATCTTCGTTGTCTTATGGGACAATGTCTGATGATTTTATTCGAAGGGGTGACTCGAACAGAGCTATCTAGTAATTTATTTCAGTTTCTTGAATCGATTTATTCAGATCTATCGAGTGGTTTTTGATCTACCAATTTTTTGCGATCATTGAATGGTAGGGACACGAAGTATAAATGTACCAGGTATTGTAATTTTTACCATTAATAAACGATGTGTGTAATTTGATGAAGATTCATGCTCCGTGATATGCTCTCGATCTTACATTCCCACGTTCAAATGGAGGAGATGCTTTTTATTATCCAATGATTCATAAGTAGGGTTTGTCGTGTTGTGTAGGGTAGTTCTTTTTTATAAATTTGTAAAATTCGATAACCAGTTTTTTAATTTAAAAGAAAAACGGTTTTATATACTAGAATTAATATGTAAGAATGAATTAATTATTTGATTAAAAACGTTAACATTTTGACTTGAAATGGCCTCGGACACAAGCATATTGTAGTAGGTAACAGTTTACTGTAAAACTAATCGTCATGAGTTCATATTTTCGGAAGAAAAATACTAAATTAAATAAAGGTTTATAATTTACATTTTGTACGGATTTTAGTTATTTTAGTTTTTTCATTTGGTTTTGTACGCGGTGTATTTTATTCTGTTATATTTTTGTAGGTCCATAAATATTAAATGAACTCAAAAATTGTACGGATTTGTGCGGATTTTAGTTACTTTAAATTTTTTTATTTATTTGGTTTTGTAGATAGAGTATATATATAATAATAGAGTATTTTTGGTAGATAGAGTATATTTTATTTTGTTATATTTTTATAATTCCATAAATATTAAAAAAAAACTAAAAAAATTTAAATTAAGTACAGATATTTATTTTCTATTTTAATTACACTTTTGGGGGAAAATTCGAAACCCCTATTCACAAGGTACAATTATTTCTTAAACAATGGCGATCGCGTCGCTATTTGAAGTGTGCTGTTTTCACGGAAGTGCAAAGCTTCTTGATACACTGCATCGCTTCTCTGTCCTCGCGTGTCAGCTCACCCACATTTTTTAACTCGGGGCGCAACAGAATTTGACTTCGCACACGTTTCAGTGTGATGGACAGTGGCATCGTTAGAGCCTTCCTCCAATTCGTCTTTTCGTACTCGATGAGGAACTGAAAAAGTTATTCTCAGAGTGGCACAAAGATATTTATAATGCTTCCAACCTTTCGATCATTCGCTGATAAACTTGATCAAATTCAATTTCAATACTCGCCTGATCGAATACAGTGTCTTCGATGTGGAACATTATGTAAGTCAATGGCTTCACGAGAGGATAAATCTCTGGTACATTGATTAAGTGCTTCTGGATATCATTGCGTCGTAGATTGTCCAGGACCAAGTCAGATGCGCGAACTAAATACTCGTGTGTTATCTGGAATACAAATACCGTGCAAGGGATCCAATGTAATTCGAGCACTAAGCTTTGAATTTCCCACTAGATTATACATTAAAAGTTCAGCAGGAAAGCCATCGAAGCTAAGAGAATTTTGCGTTACATACTTTTAAAGCTTGCCGCCCAGATTTGGTGAACAACAATTCGTCGGTTTCCGTTTCGATGATCGAAGACGCCGCTTTCGATTCGCCACTCTGCGCGTTTGCATTCGTTGTGGAAACACTAAAATATTTCAATTCTCCCATAAACTTCCAACTAATACATTCATCTACACGCAATCATTCCCAATACACCGTTTTGTCATTTACAAAATCTTTGTAGCAATCTTTCATTTACAAAATAGAGTTATTGAGAGATTTCTTAAAAAAATTAGAGAGTAAGTTATTGCAACTCTAAATTGCAAAGGACGTCTTCCGATCGAGCGAGTCGCTTAACTCGTAAAAAGTTTAAACAGTCGCGACGACGCTTACTTCTCCTTCACAAGTTGGAAGAAATCGTCGATCTGAGCCGTGTGCTTGTCGTCCTCATCGATGCTGCAAATAGCCTCGGCTAAGGCGATCGCGACTCCAGGCTTGTCATTGCAATCGAAAAAGTTCAATTCTAGGTCCCTTTTCACGGGAGCTGGGCAATCGTCGGCCTCCACGTTTCCCTTCTTCGAGAACTCGAGAAGAGCGGCGTAAAGGGCAGCGCAAAGGATATGAAGAAGAACGTTGCCACCGATCGGGTGGCAATGCGCGGGGATATTGTCGTTCAGTGCTAGTGCAGTCTTGAGAATGGCGGGTGGTAAGGTCACGTATAATTCAGCGAAGCAAGCAATTACCAGCGACATTGCTTGGTAGACACTAGCCCCCGTCTGAAAATTATAAATTCGATTAATCAACAAGTGCTCCTTTGATGACACAAATAACGGGAAGTTGGGTCCTTAATCTTGGAACATCTATGTTAACACTTTGAGTGGAAAGTTTGAAAATGCTACGCGCTATGGTTTCTTAAAAAGGACCCAAAATCACTTTAAGATCGATCCACCGAATGTTAGTAGATACTAAAGCGTTAAGGATTAAATTATATAACGTTCATATTTCCAGATTGAATTGATTAGTAACATATTAGAATTTGTCGGTTTTTAAAAACAGTTTTTTTTATAAATTTGTAAATTTCGAAAACCGGGTTTTAAAATTAAAAAAACGGTTTTATATACTAGAATTAATATCTATGTAAAAATGAACTAATTATTTAATTAAAACCGTTAACATTTTTACTTGAAATCACCTCCGATATAAGCATTATATTAGGTAACAGTTTACTAAATGAAATAAAGATTTATAATATGGATTTTAGTTATTTTTATTTTTTTCGTTTGGTTTTGTATGCAGTGTATTCATTGCGAAATATTAAATAATAAAAATTGTACGGATTTGTACGGATTTTAGTTACTTTGATTTGTTTTTATTTATTTGGTTTTGTACAGATAGAGTATATTTTATCTTGTTACATTTTTGTAATTTCATTAATATTAAAAAATCTGAAAATTTTTAAAATAATTGCAAATATTTGTTTTCTATTTTAATTATATTTTTTTGTGAAAATTCGAAAACCGGTTTAACCGATTTTTTGCGAATAATGGAATTCGAATACCGTTTTTTTTCAAAAGTCGGTTTTTTATAAACCCTATAACATATCGAAGAGAGGAACTAATTAACTCCGGAAACTCTAATAACGTCCACTATTGCACTTGCTCGCCCTCCACCCATCGAGAACCAATAGAAGACCACGCCACAGCGCAGGCTAATGACAGCCGTTCTTCAAATCCGCGTGGACAATCCTCAACCCTATTCTCACTCCTCTCCTTCTCGCACACGCGCAGAACTCCGTCCACCTTTTTTCTGAAACTGCTTGTTCGCACCTTGTTCCCCCGATCTATCGAGCACCGACGATAAAGAAGCCGCCGCGCCTCGGGCCACGACCCCCTTGTTCTCACCTTCGCGAGTACAACCGCCTTGGTTTTTTCTGCAAGGACGTACACGCATCGCTCATGTCCCTCGCACTCCCCCTTAACTCCCGCTACTTGTTCACACCTTTTTTCTCCACGATTCCGCGAAGCACCGAGAAAAAAAACCTGTTCATTTCGGGCTCACCTCTTTTTTTTTCTCGCCTTAAGTAAACACTCGGCTCATCCTTCTCGCTCTCGCACGTTTCCTTCCTCGCGCGCCCAAGACTCCGCTCGTCCCCTTTCCACGCGTTTAAAGACCGAGTCTGTCCCTTTCCCGACACTTGTACGCGTTACTTCCCCCCGCCTCATTGGTCACCGAAAGCGAACGCGATTGACAGCCGCTCGTCTGATCCGCGTGGACAAGCTCGTCCGTCTTTCTCACACGCGTACGAGGCTTGCAATTAGTTTCTCTCGCATCTTGTGCTCTCGTTCTTATTGGGTATTTAGGAAATCCTGGTCTTCCTGATTGACTGTCGCGTTTCTAATCCGCGTGGACAATTCCCATCCTTCTTGCACGCGAGTGTAACTTCGGCCGTCTTCCTTGCACACGTTTATGACTTTGTCGGTAGTTTTTACACGTGTCCGAGATTTTTTTCGCTGTTTCTTCTGATCGCTAGTTGTTCACACTTTTTTCCCCTCGGTTTGTGGAGCACCGATAAAGGGGTTGCCGCCCAGGGCTCGCTCCTTAATTTACTCTTTTATCTTCGGCGCGCGTTTAACGAGGCGCACTGTTCAAACACCCGCGCAGATTTCAAATTTAACACTTTGATAGCGATGTCTGTGCCCAAGTGTAATGGTCGGAGTGAAGCACTCAGGATTTAATCTTGGGAGAGCCGAGTTGAACGAATAAAAATATTTATAATACAAATTAAATCAAATTCATGAGGTGATTATAAAAATTTATTTCAAGAATAAAATTCAGTTTTCTTTTCTCCTTACAAAGCCCCTTCTTTGTGGGTTGTCAGCCCCAATCCCTATTGATGCGTGACTGAATGGTCGCGGAGTAATAGAGAAATCCTTGCGAACCGAAGATTCGAAGTGATTAATTACTCCGAGTCAAAGAAAGTAAGGTAAGTATTCCCTTACAGACTTATACTCAAATTCCAAGAAACTACATGCATACTTCCTTATTCGCCCTCAAACTTAACGTTATTATATTAAACTTGAGCGCGTGAAATGAAATTGAAGAAATAGTGGCTCACTTTCACGGCTTCCAAGAGTATCTCGATGATCGGCTGCATCATGCCGTTCAAAGGATTCAGAATTGCGTTCAGCCACGGCGGCCTCGACTGATTCCAAACCTATTCGGGCACAAGTAGCACAAGCTCATTACAGCTATTTCTATCGTATCCACTATACCGAGATTGAAAGAAGTACCTGCTGCCGATCGAGGTACCTGGACCACTCGCGATGCTGCTTCAAAGCTGGCACGATCACGCGGCCTGGTTCCTTCGCGGTGCACGTCAAAATGTACGTCAGACTGTAAAGAGTCGTGGCCGACGAGATTTTCAGTGATCTGTCACACGTTGCGCTGTTGCACAGAAAGCCGTTGCAGCTCTTTCCACCACCTCGCAGCTTTTCTATATCGTTGAAATCGTCTTCGGAGATATAATCGCCGGACTCGTGGATCAGGGTGTTTAATAAAATCTTCGACACCGCGTAATCGCTCATGGAGATCACCTGTAAAAAAATTCAAGCACGCGGACCTTGAGCCAGGAATCCACCTAGAAACTAAGCTACGCTATGACATGCTACGTTTTAAAAAAAATTAGCCTCGATACTTTCTTATGGGATTGTTTCAATTAAAAGCTAAGCTAAAACATAGCATAGCACAGCTTAGCTTCTCGGTGGATTCCCGGCTTTAATATCAATTTCGCGAGGCTTATCGTTTCGTTCGATAACCACCTTCATCAGCTGCGGCCAGTTCGGTTGCGGTTGGTGCCTGAGTACGTTCAGCTCTAAGATCACAGCTCGATCTTCGGGCAATTCTGAGACGTGGACGTCGGAATCGATCGAGCCCAGCAGATTCGGGGCGCATATTAGCAGCCAGGGTGCAGGTCCGCGACGCGGTTGCAGAATTTTTAAACTGTCCAACCCGCCGCGGAAAACCTGCCATTGAAAGTGATCGCGTATATTCGACGGGCTTAGGGTGACTGTACCTAATATCGCCAGGCAAAAGTTAAATCGCTGTCAATTGAATAATAATTGATATTTTTGCGTGCAGTTCGTTTCAAAGTAAAGATAAATTATTCATCTTTCATGTAGCGTAAGTTAAAATCGTTGAAATCTACAAATTTTTAATTAGCACTCAAAAAACGTAAGACATGCAAAAATCGGGACCTGAAAAAAGTGTACCTAATATCGCCAATTTAAGAAATATCGATTAATCCATGTATATATGAGTTTTTAAAGTCATTTTCACATGTGCTTTTATTATTTCTTGCATTATAAATGTATTTTTATCCATCTTTGATTTTATTTTTATTAGAAAAATATAGAAATTTAAAAATATAGATTTTTAAAATATTTTATTTTTTAAGTAAAGTTTATTTCGGTTGCTCGGCACATTTCGTAACCCCACCTGTAACGAACATTACATCGAAACTATTGCTCTCCGGTAGGCGGTATTAAGAACACCCATTCTGCTAAAAGAAAAACACTATTTTCATCACGGAAAATATTTGAATCGATATCATTCCTTAAGTACATCATTAATTAGGTATTTCTAGTAGATATTCTTGCATTCACGGAATTATTAGACTTGCCTTCTCCGAATGGGATGTAAAATTGTGGCAGTCCAATAAATTTTTACACTATTAACCCGGCGTTGGTAAGGTGGGGAAATGTAACAAGAGCAGTAACGTGGGGTCTCACAGACCCCGCAAATAATTTAGTGTATTATAGAAATCCATCTCTTTAATTAAATTGTTATTACCCAAAAATACTTAACTAATTAAACATCTTTAATTTTCAACAAAAATATACTCTTTTTAGTTTATATAATGAACAAACTAAATAACACTGCCACGCGTTGTTAAAAAGATATACTCAGTTTAAAATCTTTGGGGTCTGTGAGACCCCACCTTACCAACGCCTGTTAAGATTCTCTAAAATCTTTCCCTTCCTGTAATTGTTGATCACATGACGCTGCAATCACAGTATGTCTTCCTACATATGTTTAGGTACTAATTCAGTGCGCAACCGATAAATTTTAGTGCTTACTTTGCGAGATATAGCGGGTGGCGATATTAGGAACAGTGGCGATATTAGGTACACTCACCCTACACGCGATCGTTTATCATTTTTATTTTTATCATTCGGTTCTTGTACCTGGTACAATTCTTGGAGAGGCGTGCCTCTTAACAACAGGCAGACCAACAATTCGTTGCACTTGGCGTGCAGGTCCCTGATAGCGATGGGCAGCTTGTTTAGCTTCATTCCGATCAGCTCGCTGGCGCTGACGCAAGCCCCCAATGCCAGGTAACCGGTGCAGCAGAGGACGTTGAAGGCATCCGTCCAAAATTGCTCGGACCTCGCTAAACTCGGTCGACCCTGTTACAGTTCGCACCATCGTGAAACGAGTCAGCTAAATGATTGTCAAATGAATAACGTAGAGGCTTACGTAGACGAATCTTGTGACGATAATGGACAGAGACTCGTTTAGCATCCCTGAAAAAATTCGCTGCGCCATTTTGGGGGACACGGTGTTCCATAAATCGGCCTTGGTCCCTGAGCATACAAGATTCTGAGATAAGGGAGGATTTGGAGAACCCCTGCTTCTAAGTTAACAGGCTCGCCACCCTTTCCGTGAAATATCATCGAATATTTTAATTTAAAAGAGGCGAGATAATTACCAAGTTAATTTGATATGATAACTCACGTATGAGTTATTGCTAATTTACCATCGTGAGGAAGAATTGAATTGTTTTTAATACGGGTGGGTTCGAGGCTGAATTTTAAATTCTGTAATTCTTGAATCTGGAAACTTTCTTGGGTTTCGAGGTTTCGACGCTTCGAGAAATCTATCCCCATTTTTTGAAGTTATTGCTATTTTATTATTAATCGTCTTTATTGGTAAAAAGAATCGGAACCATAAATAAAAATCTGAATCTTATCGAGGGTGAGTTTTTCTTTAAAAAGATTTTATTGTCGTCATAACTACATATGCCTGCGAAGTTTCAAGTCTACTGGATTTGTGGAAGTGGGTTAAAGTTCAGTTACAAGATTTCAACCAAAGAAACGGACAGAGAAGTGAAGCTAATATAAAATCGTTTAAAAAAAGAAGAGACCTGAGTATTTACAGCTGTCATAGTCAACAAGAGTAAAGACTACATTGTTGGGAAGTCTAACCGTGAAACTAAAATAGAGACAACAACAAGCAAGCATAACAAATATGAAAAATAAAGTAAAAGTAATCTTAAGACTTAACGCTAAACCTGAGAATAATAATGAGAAGTTGTCTCGAGCCTCTGTGTTTAAACCTTTTTCAATTTCTGTTCCAAGTTCTCGGAGACTCTGAATATTTAAGGGACGTGAAGTGCTAAGAGAGGGTGGAATGTGGGGATATTAGTCCTACTAAATTCATTAGCCACCCTTCAAGTACGGAGCTCAATAAAGAACTTAAAGTAGTAGGTACTACGTTACGTTGAGTGTAATGTAACGTTATTTTTTTAGTGTAATGCAGAGGTCGATACAGCCACGTTCTACTTGCAGTAATTCGTTTAATCCCAGCAGGGATTGTTACTGTCTTATTAGACAGGGCTTAACCCACATACGTCGCGAGGTTTTATCGTTATACTTGTTTTTCACTATGGCCCTTTTCCTCGGAGAATTGCATAATTTCCTCCAAACCCGATCTAGGGGGAAGGGGGCACAAGCAGGGGAAAGAGTGACCCCAAAAATGAGGCCTCTTTTAGCCCTTTTTTGGGCCCACGATTTTGGAACTGAATTTCATGCGAAACGATACCTTATGATGAGACATCAGTCACAAGAAATTTTCAAGTTGAGGTGACAATTAGTTTCTGAGAACAACGAATTTGAACTTAGATTTTCAAAATTCACAAAAAAAATTAAAAATCAAGAAATATAAGTGTCTGTCTAGTGGGTGCTTTTTTAATATATCGTCTACCATATTCAATCGGCCATTGTGCATTTTGAAAATCTAAGTTCAAATTCGTTGTCAGCAATGAGAAAAACGAGTGGGAACAATTTTTTAAATTATCGGACTGACATAAAAGTCCGTACATCGAAGCGTATGGGCTGACGCGTTAATGAATTTTCACTTCTTTCACCTCCCATATCTCAGAAACTAATCGTCACCTCAACTTGAAAATTTGTCGTGATCGATCATAAGCTATCATTTGGCACAAAATTCAGTTCCAAAATCGTGAGCCCAAAAAGGGGCCATTTCTTGGGTCACTCTTTGGAGACGGGGAAATTGGTAAAAAGAGAAAATTAAAATCAATAAAACAAAGACTTTTCATATTCAACAGATGCCTACAAAAAATGTCACTCCCTGTGAAAAATGATATTTTAAAATACTTATTTATAATCTTAATATATAAAGCAGAAAGTTTATATGCTTGTGTGTTTGTCTGTCGCCTAAAAACTTTCGAACGGTAAACTCTGGGGTTGCGACGTGTGTCCCAGCTCATTGTGCCCAACTAATCCAGAAGAATGTGATTATTTTCACAAGTAAAAAATAAATAAATTTTAAATAATGAAATTAAAATTTTTCGACCATATTTTTAGAGAATCCAAAAAACCAAAGTGATATCAGCGCATTAGTTCGGTCAATTAAATTTTAATTGTTTGGATTTTATAAATAAATTTTTTTATAAAATCAGAATCTAAATTTCGGACGAAGCCAAGTAAAGGGACTCTGAACTTCCTATACTAAGTTTATTATTACATCGCTAATTGCGTTACCTTGCATATACAGCCACCACATTTGTATCACGAAAGAGCATCGTTCCCGCTCGAAGAACGACTTGTCATCGTGCCAACTAAGGGAGTCGGCTTCGTTCAGTATGTACAACGAGATCAAACGGCAATGCAGATCTAACAGTCTCTCTGCCACAGCCTCTGCCATTTCGTGATAAGAC
Source organism: Andrena hattorfiana (assembly GCA_944738655.2). Lineage (NCBI taxonomy): Eukaryota > Metazoa > Arthropoda > Insecta > Hymenoptera > Andrenidae > Andrena > Andrena hattorfiana. Next base: position 4,651,819 of record OX122894.2, read on the forward strand.
TTATACGATTTGTTCAGCTTCTCGCTATGTATAATAAAATGCGAGGACTGTAATCGGATTAGTCTGAGTATCGTGCTTCTCCCGACTGAGTTGAGAAAGAAAGCAATAGGCTCCCTTTAACCCTGGGTTGTCACACTGGGTCAAATTGACCCTGCGTTTTTTTAAGCAAAAAACCTTTATGTCGAAACTCTTATTGCTTCAAACTTTTTTTTAAGCATGATGACACTTTAAATGTCAACTTTCAAGAATGGGCATATATTCTACAATGTTCAAACATTATCTCAGAATTTTTGAGACTTAATTTAACAAATAGTTTTCAAATAACAACTGACTGAAAATTGACAGGGTCGAATTAACACAGTGTGACAACGACGTTAGAAAAAGTAGGTGTGACAACCGAGGGTTAAGGGAAAGGACCTAAGCGATTTTGATAGGATCAAGTAGCAAATTATGACTACCTTGTCTGGGAGGAAATAACACTTTTAGCTTGCTGGCAATAGCACCACAAACAATTCCTGATTACCGCGGCTGCTCCCAAAGTGGCGGTTAACACAGTCAAGTCAGCATGATCTAGCGATTCCTGAATGAGCAGATGCAAATGTTCTGAAATCATCCAGGGACTAATGTGAGCCTCTCTTTTAGAGTTGCAGCTCTCAATTGTCTTTTGTTAAAGAGGTACGTCGCACCTAATAATTGTTCAGCGGTGTCGACAACGACCAGCACGAATTCCGATGGCTGAATCGTTTTTATAACTCCACCCCCGCCTCCTGCACTCGCAACAGTCTCCTGCTCCGTTGAATTTGACAGTCCAGAGCGATGCTTGAAGGCAGCTTGAAACTCTACCTCCCACCACGCTACGATCTTAATCGCCGAAAATGAAGCGTGCCGCGGGAAATCGAGCTTCCCGCCGCATATACGCGCGCATAACGGCTCCTTCAGTACTGTCTGCATCTCCTGTATCGTCGTAGTAGATTAAGTAGATCATGGAATATCGCAGCACCTTAAGGGAGAGCCTGGTGTAACTAGCTGAAAATCGAGGCATTTTTCGAGAATTTTTTTTAAAGAAAGTATTCAATCGATCTTTCTGAAACTTTCAGGATATTGTATTATCAGATTAAGGTAGATAAAATAAAAATTTTATTAAAAAAGAGCTGCAAATAACAGAGTTATAAGGGCTTATGCCCAGTCCGTTGGCGACGCAATAGTTCCCACTGCGGGCAATGTAGCGTCTACTGTATTCATCTGAAACCAAAAATCGAACAATTTTTGTTTAGGATATGAGTGTACGCACAAATCTTATAAATTAATAACTTAAATGATGCAAAATTGAACAAATGAGGGCCTCTTGAAAAAGATTCAAAAATTTTTTACGATTTCTTCTTCAAGAGGCTGCCATTTTTTCAATTTTGCATCTTTTAAGTTATTAATTTATACGATTTGTGCGTGCACTCATAAACTAAACAAAAATTATTCGACTTTTGGTTTTAGATGAATACAGCAGACGCTACGTTGCCCGCAGTGGGAACTATTGCGTCGCCAACGGACTGGGCATAAGCCTGTTCTTTGCAGCTCTTTTTTAATAAAATTTTTATTTTATCTACCTTAATCTGATAATACAATATCCTGAAAGTTTCAGAAAGATCGATTGAATACTTTTTTTAAAAAAAATTCCCGAAAAATGCATCGATTTTCAGCTAGTTACACCAGGCTCCCCTTAAGAAGTCATTCTACTTTGATCGGCCGAAAAATGAAGCTCCTTTTAAAGATTTTTTTCTCAATAAATACAACATATAATGATATAAATCTTTTTGGAATTCATTAAGCTACTCTTATATTATACAGAGAAAAATTTAAAAAGATTTGTTTAATTTGTTGCAAATGTGTTTTTATAGCATCAATGTGACACCTACAAAATTTTTGTCGAAAGATAACCGAGATTTTCCTTGGGGAACATTTGAGAAAACACCCTTTTGGGAAACTTTTTCTTTCAAACCACCGCCGTTTTATTTCTCAACAAAAATTGTTAATTGAACTACGGGCGATAGCGACACTCATACAGATTAAGAATCCATTCAAATTTTTTGTTTCCGATAAGCCCGAGTCGAGTGAAATCACCTCTTTTCTGTAGGTGTCACATTGACGCTATAAAGAAACATTTGCAACAAATCAAAAAAATCTTTTTAAATTTTTTTGTATAATGCAAGAACAGCTTAATAAATTCCAAAAAGATTTATATCATTATACGTTGTATTTATTGAGAAAAAAAATCTTTAGAAGGAGCTTCATTTTTCGGCGGTTCAAAGTAAAATGACCCCTTAAAGAACATTTTCGCGGTCAATTTTCATATCGATACCGGGGTGGATTTGGGGATCTGGCGCCCTAGGCTAGCGTCTGCCGCCCCTTCCGTGAAATATCATAAAATATTTTAATTTGAAAGAGTTGAGACAATTTTAAGATTAACCCAACATGGCAACTTACATGTTTCACTTTACACGCTTCAAGCTTCTCCAATCTCTTTCACCCCAAATTTCCCAGCCCCCAAAATTCATCCCTGTATCGGTGTTGGATAAATCTAAGTACATTCCACGTTTTTAAATTCTCGAGTTTTCGTCTAGTTAAAGTATTCCTTATTTACATTTGCTGAATTACAGAGCACCGTTACCTGATAATACTGCATGTCCCGTTGCAGCAAAATTCTAACGCGATCCACTAAATTTCCATCTTCCATAATCTCCATTTTCACTACCTATGCAATCCACAATAGCGTATTTAAACAAACAACGAGCTACCGAGTATTTATCAGTGCGAAAATGTGAAAAGGTAGAAGATTCAGCGGTGCTTAAAAAATTATACACTTTATTTACATAATGGGAGAATCTATACACAAAATTTACAGAGGTGAATGCACAGGACCGATGTTCTCTACAATCTTGAATCGTAGACTTGCGCTAAGCACAGGGATGTGCAAAAATTTCTACGCGTGCTGCTCTATCATGCGTATAGTTTACGGCGGCATGAATACTCACATAAATATGTTACAATGTCTATTTTATACAGCAGCTTATATACAGTAACTGAGATTTTTCATTTTCAGTAGACAAATACAACGGTTCGCTTAAATGCTGTTCAACACGGCTTCTTTCTCTTTGCCGCTGAACGAGCATTTGTCGAAGACCGTCGGACCCCTCGTGACAGCAGGCACTTCGTTGTTAAGCAACTCGTGCAACGTCTTTCCGTCGTGCCTGTACACCCATTTACCGTTTTCGAAGTCGTATCGCTTCGGCCCGGACTTTGGAGACGACAGCCAGATTTGCTTGTTCGGAGTTTGGCGGTTTATAACGTAAGTACCGTGAGGGTTGCCGAATTTAACAGTCAACACGCCGCCCTGCAAAATCGATATATAGTTAACGAAGACTATTAGACGCAAACTAATAGCGAGTATAATCGTAGCGGAACACATACTCCGTACGATACGTCCGCGTCTGATAAATGTGGCGTTTGCTCGACGAGTTCCTCAAAGTACTCCGTCAAAGACTCGAGGGTTTCGTCCGATACTTTCTCAAACTGTACAACAGTGAGTTCTCTGTAACAAGAAGGATTAACGTGGAAAACGATTTATCGTTCGTGTGTTTAAATGAAAATGGATAAGGTACAGTTGCGTAACAGTGCGTGCTTACTGATTGGTTGGGTATCCCTCTTCATAATTTGAGCTAAAATTTGCTGTAAGTGGATGGTTTGCCCTTCTGAAATCATTGCTTCTATTTAAACATCTCCCTTGACGCAACGCGAAGTAACCTACAACGTTCCTTTCACATCGTGAGTTGAATTGTTGAGCCAAATTTCTGCGGACAACATTTGCTACCGAGTCACAAGATAGAAGACTGAGAAGGCCAGTCCTTCTAAAGTTCCTCGTTAGTAGCATACTACAAATTTGTCATGTATCCTCTATCGATCAAACAAACGGAGCGCACGAACGACGTCGACTTGCGCGTCCTCTACATCCGCCATATCGTGGGGCACATGTAGCGCATCGATATCTCGATTCTCGCGGCACGCTTCGTGCACCACATGATTCGCATAGCTTGTGCGTCACGCGTTGTTTTTCGCTTTTAAAAGTAAAGAAATAATTAAAGTAAGATATTTGTCATTAGAGCTGTTCGAGTACTCGAAAAAAGCGAGCCGAGCCTGACTCGGCTCGAAGAACCGAGTACTCGTAAAAACCGAACGACTCCAAGGAATCGAGTACTCGAATTTTTTCGAGCGGCTCGAAGAGAATCGACTAGTCGATTTTTCTTTTTTTTTTCTCTTCGAGTACTCGGCTCGACTCGGAAACCGAGTCTCGGCTCGGTCCGAATTTTAAGCTACTCGAATATTCGAACTTGAATTTCAAACCCTTTTATTCATTTTTTAACAGAAATCAAGTAGGAAATCAATAAAGATATAGTTTAGATTAAGATAATGGTTATAAAGACAAAAGAGACACAAAATAATATTCTTTAATTATGCCTATTATAATATTAAGAACCTAAATTATACAAAAGTTGATAAATTAATCTTCATCGCTATTTCCATCGATAACTCAAAGGGTTGTTTGCAAAATCCACCCCAAAAATAAATTATTTCTTTCCTACCCGTAATAATTGATTTACAATTCGGTAAAAAATATATGAAGTATAGCTAATATGTAACTATTTCCTCTTTTATGTTTCATTTATTTATCTTAAGTAGTATCCAATTAAAAAATGATAAATTTAAGGGCTCTTACTCCCATGTTATCCTTAAACGGGAGGGTAGAGATCTGAAACTACACGGAATGGTGTTCCAGGTGAAAAGCAATGTTTACGAAACAATAACAAAATTTTTCACGGAGGCCATTTGCTCGTGCTTACCTTGCTAGACTTTTTGAATGCCCAGCTCGTTGCTTATACCCTTAAACACGGATCCTTTATTCTAAATGAGGAAATTCCTGCGCACTGTTCCTGGACTGTCCCATCGGGATGCCCCGGCATACCCAGAGATGCCCCGTCAGCAAAGCTGAGTGGCGATTAATATAAAGAAGAGGGGTTTCGAAGAGTTGCAGAGGAGTCATCGAATCTGTGCAGTCAGGTCAGTGCAGAGTCGACTATCCGCGGAGCGCTTATTTATTTCGCATCTCTCAATGACCTTGCGCCTCTGCGCAGATAAGTCTTATTAAAATTGTGGAATCGGCAGCTGCAGCAGACATGATCGCGCATGGTGCTACCATTTCTGCGATTTTCGTCGCGATTCTTTCAGCCTTCGAGAACTGCGCTCGAGTGGCGGATGGCTACGTCCTGCCGACACCGACGTTCGAAATTCTGCAGCCGTCAGGAATTCGGATATCGATACCACGTGAGTGACTAAGAGTAATCTTCGTATCTAAACTAGAAATTTAATATATTTGTATGTTTATCTGCCGCCTGAAAACTTTCGAACGACAAACTCTGGGATGTGACTATCTTCGCAAAAAGGAAAAACTAAAAAATATTTTTTTATAAAATCGGAATCTAAATTTCGGTAGATGCCGCGTAGTAAAATTAAGTAGTCGTATATAATAGTGAAACGGTGTAACTTGAAGCTTCAGCTGCTTTGTATAAAATTATATAGTGCTTGGTTACTTATGTCAGAGCTTTAGTTTAATTATTAGTGGCTTTAGTTTAGCGATTCGGTTTATCAATGGCAGCAGGCTCTCAGGAAGACGGGAGTGTTTGGAAATTAATGAATGGTGTTGCTCCGTGGTGTAGAAGTGATGTAATGTTGATAGATATTCAATTCTTGATTACAGGGGAGTAGCTGGGATTGCATTAAAGGAGAGGCAATAAATAGTGAAAGTGAATTTTGAATTTATGTACGTGTTTAGGAGTCAATATACCGGGGTTCGTGTAATGCAGAATTACTTCAAAATTTAATTTATTTTTATTTTGTAATAAATTAATTTAATTCTGCACGAACCACTCATTTATTCATATTTTTGCCCCCACCGCAGCCCTATCTTTGCTACGTTCATGCTTGATTGCGCCCTGCTATAGTAATTCCCTGGGAATTACTAAGCGTTTCCGTGCTTATCTCGCTTTCCTTGAAAACTCCAGTTCGTCATTCACGCGAGAGTACTTAATTTCTATTAATTTCTATTTCTATTTAATTTCTATTTCTATTTCATTTCTATTTCTATTTAATTTCTGTTTCTATTTAATTTCTGTTTCTATTTAATTTCTGTTTCTATTTAATTTCTGTTTCTATTTAATTTGTGTTTCTATTTAATTTCTGTTTCTATTTAATTTCTGTTTCTATTTAATTTCTGTTTCTATTTAATTTCTGTTTCTATTTAATTTCTGTTTCTATTTAATTTCTGTTTCTATTTAATTTCTGTTTCTATTTAATTTCTGTTTCTATTTAATTTCTGTTTCCATTTAATTTCTGTTTCCATTTAATTTCTGTTTCCATTTAATTTCTGTTTCCATTTAATTTCTGTTTCCATTTAATTTCTGTTTCCATTTAATTTCTGTTTCTATTTAATTTCTGTTTCTATTTAATTTCTGTTTCTATTTAATTTCTATTTCTATTTAATTTCTGTTTCTATTTAATTTCTATTTCTATTTAATTTCTATTTCTATTGAATTTCTATTTCTGTTTAATTTCTGTTTCTATTTAATTTCTGTTTCTATTTAATTTCTGTTTCTATTTAATTTCTATTTCTATTTAATTTCTATTTCTATTTAATTTCTATTTCTATTATTCTATGTCAAGTAGACATAGTAATACTTTATAGCACTGGAAAGTAGATACAAAAGTTAACATTTTCCTTTAATTTGCAAGTAAATTAAAGAACCCAAAGTAGAGTGGTACCTACTCAAAAATGAAATTCTTTCGCGTGTGTCCGCTGGCGTAATATTTTCATAAAATACAAATTGTTCCGTTCTTCTCTCAAGACCCGACTATACTCTCCATTCCCTTTTTATAGATGAAGAGGGGATGCAATTTTTCGCGTTCCACGGGAACGTGAATACAGACATCGGGCCCAGCGAAGTGGGTGCAATATCGGGTGAGGTATACAAGCAGAAAGGGAGGAAATGGACCGTTCAAAAGGAGGGTGTAAACGTAAGGGATGGAGCCACGATAAATTATTGGATGTACGCGCAGGTTAATGGAACCGCGTACAGAAAGGAAAATCTCAAGTCGATAATCCATGGTATGTATATGTGTACTCCAGTCAGACCCGGTTCCCCCTATAATCAAAATTAAACAGCCCCTTATTCGCAAAGTTTAAAAGGGGCGCCAAATGGTCTTCTCATTGTTGGAATTTTTTAAAATTAAATTTTAAATGAAATATTACAAGTTGTGCTGTAAAAAGCTCAAATAAATATAATGGAGGGCGCAATTTGGCAAGTTCGCCTAGGGCGCAAAACTGCAAAACGCAAAACCTAGAGCTTAACTGCAGTCTATTCGTCGACGACGATTAAAAATGGGTGCTTTATAATTATACAATTTACAGTGGAACGAGATGAAAAATCCACCAGATTGGTGTTCAATGAAACTTTCGACTCCCTGAACCAATCAACTTGGGGGCGCGTTATTAAATTCCCCTTAGGCCCTGTAAGTTATAAAAAACACCTTATTCCGCGAAATGTCAACACCCCGCATATACACCGACAGATAATACATCCTGTACCGTGAATTTTGCGTTGCAGGATTTCGAATTTTGCGTCTACCACAACGCGAACCACAGAGGATTAGCAGAAATTGTGGACGGCGTGCTCCGCATCAAACCTTTAATTCTAGAAGACTATTACGGCGAAGGTGCAATCGCGTACGGAAACACGCAGCTCGGAGGGTGGGTGTAATTCAACGTGCCTTCGGTGTTTACCATTTTTATCGTCTGGATAATTCGATGTGCTTTGATTTCTCGCAGCTGCACCAGCACCCTCCCCGCGGAGTGCAAGCGGAAAGCAACCGCTTTTAATATTCTTCCGCCCATTATATCCGCCAGATTCACCACCAAAGAGAGCTTTAATTTCCGATACGGTAAGATCGAGATAAGGGCGAAATTTCCAGAAGGCGATTGGCTGTACCCAGGCAAGTGTTACTTCGAAATCATTATAAATACTTCAACTTCTTTTGCCTACTTTGTACTCTACGTTCTCCCCTTTCTACGCGAAGAGGAGAAGAAAGCGACGTTTCTACGCCAGTAACATAATTTATTATATTTTGAATTGCAACAGAAATGTGGCTGGAGCCAAAGTACGACAATTACGGTGTCGGATATTCCAGCGGGCGCGTGCTTCTCGGGCTTGCTCGTGGGAACGACAATTTAATTAATGCCACCAGCGGCGAAATTTTCGATTCGAGGAAACTGGAGTTTGGGTTTAGAATTGGTGCGGCCGGGAACGTTGAAAACTACATGGTTTCCAAGATGGAAGAGACTGACCCGAAATGGACGAAAGAGTTTCACGTTTACACGACGATTTGGAATAGCGATGGGTTCCAATTTTTAGTCGACTATGAGGAAGTTGGCACATTGGTCCCCGGAGGGAAGGGATGGATGAACAAGCAATTTAATAAAATGGCCCCGTTCGATCAAGAGGTGCGTTGCGGATTGTTTCGCAAATAATTGCTTGCTTATAATATCTCACAAACTTAAACGGAGGAGTGGGAAGATGCCCCTTAAATTATGCAGCTGTAAATTAACATTATCGCAAGTTCTTCTTCGTTTTTAAATAGTTTTATATTACTATCGGGCTTGGAGTCGGTGGTATACGAGTATTTCCTGACGAAACGAATAGTTCGGGGATTTCAAAGCCATGGAGGAACCTTGGGGCCAAGGTATGAACCACATACCGTTTGAGAAGTATGTACACGCTACGTTAAGGAATTCACGATATTTGGGGCGTTTCAGGCAACGCTGCAATTTTGGCACGCGAAAAATCAATGGTTACCGAGCTGGAGGCGACAGAATGGTAGAAAGGCCGCCTTTGAGATCGATTACATCCGAGTGTGGTCGCTTAATTGAGAAAAGAAACACAACAGCGCGAAGAACGACGCGCCTATTTTCGAAAGAAAGTGGGAAATAAATGAAAGATTGTACATAAATAAATTAATGTAGTCCTTGCGCCCTTCCATCATAATCTTCTGTAAATATCTCATCTGCCGCTTTCGGTTCTAACGCGACCTAATCTTTGAACGTAACTTTAACACAATATAATTCTATTTATTTATAAATAAAATAGCCCGTGCAAATTGCGGCCAGACGCGTGTTATTCCCAGTTCCTTAAACAGAAAGCGCGCGTGTTTCGTGAATCGATGTTAAACATAGTTTAAATACGGTATATGACGACGAACATCCTAAAAGGACAAAGTGTAAGTTTCAAGCTGACTCTTCTTTCAAACCGGTTTGTCTTGAACAACGTTAAAAGGAAGGAAAGGAATCGACGGTTTCTGTTTAATTCCCAGCACAATACGAGGGATCTCGTAATAATTTCTGCGACTTTTTTGCCACGAAGCATTCAGACTTTACGTTTCAAATGACAAAGGGACTGATTATACTTTTAGTTATAACTGTTGTCCAGTTAAGCTGCGAGTCGGTCACCGATTATCAGCTAAAACACCCCAGTGAGTAAACAATCCAGCAATACGATTCATCGATTATATCCTCCCATTTATCTCTGCTCTCTGCATTTACAGGACACACGTTTATACTGCACAGATGCACGGCTACTGCTCAGTTAAATAAAAGAAATCGAGACGAAGGGGTACCAAGTACGAATTTGGATAAACCCCCTGAAAATTTGCTTGGGAAGCTACACGGCTCGTTGAAAATGCAGGAGAGAAATTCTAACTCTCGCGCAAGAGAGTCGGTGCCCGTAAACTCCGAACTGAATAATCATTCGCGTATCGATTATGAGACGAGGGACGAGGACGCGAGTATAAACTAGTTCATTGCCTTTGGACTTATTAATACTAGATATTAATGGAAGAACAGAGGTGTCGAGTAATAATTTCATACGATTTATTGGACTATACGCTAAAATAAAGATAATTTACCATTACGCATTATTCTTTATTATTTGGAGCTGACGCCTGTTCGATCGACTCTGGCAATGTTTGCAATTCCACCTGTAAACGGATCTGGTTTAGCTGGACTTGTCGTGCGCTGAGAAACGAACAATTGAGAATCATACCTTCGTGGCTTTCATAGCTACTCCCTCTGGAAGATTCCTTTGTATATATTCCAGAAAAGTGTCTGCCGTCGAGCCAGTCAATTTAAAGAAATCGAGGTACCTGTAATACGTTCTCGTTTCGTATTGGACGCGATGCTTCTTGTGAACGTGAACCGACTTGAGCACCGTGTACCTCTCGTGAATAGCTTTCCTCTCGGCGATGCTGTTGATTACAACGTTCTAATCTATCATCCCTGTCCCTTTACAAGTACAAACTCTCGAACTACAACTTACTTTCTACCAACAACGATGTCTAAATTCTTAGCTGCCATAAAAGCAAATTCCCCGTAACTTGTCAACACGGCCGGATCGTTCCCTCTGACTTCGATCTCTAATTTCTTGTACAGTTTATCCGGCGCTGGCTAAACGTACGACGGAAAAGCATTAATGACTCGTGGAGGGCAATTCTTAAAACTGTATTTAAACGAAATCATTGATCTTACAATGTAATTATGTACAATATCAGTCATGCAATACATAGGATCATGAGATTAGCTTGATTTTCCCTTATCGTGCAGGGTACCGTTCAGTTCGCATACCTGTTTAGGGAGGGACATTGTTTTCTCGATTGCAACATCATCGGAGAACAACGCGCGTTGCAACGAACCGACGTATCCGCTCTCGTGCAAGCAGTTGCTTCTAACATTGCGCAAAGTGGATGGTACCTGGGGAATATTACTTAGACTAAGTCTTAACCTATCTTACGCTAGCGTAATTTCTATCAAACGATATACCTTTAAACGAAACATTTGTTCTACTTTGTTTATGCGACGAAACGGTAGTTGTAAGTGTGCTTATTGTTTTCGGGTGTAAAGGAAACTTAGTATAATCGCTTCTCAACACATCGCAAACTCGACGCGTTTCCATGCGCACGTGCAGCGGGAGCACACGTGTGTACAGGAGGCGCGTGCATATAAATTGTTCGTTTTATTTTTTTATTGCTCGTACACGCAGGGCGCATCGGTGTGTCGAAGGAATTGTAATGTTTATTTCTATATAAATCTATTTATACATCGATCAGATCGGAAAGCGAAGTAGAGGTATTTAATAAGGATTTCATAATCGTATAAAATTCGAGAGTTTATTACTTAATATTCTAATATAATAAGATCTATTAATATAATCGTGTAGCACTAGCAGCGATTCAAGCTAACTGAACAGTTAATCGAATAGAATCAATGTGTTTCTGTAAATGCAGTTTTTATTTGAAAAGTACAATATAAACTTACTTTTTACACTGCCTCGAGGGAGATATACTTAAATACCACTGCCTACGTTTTATAACACATCGAGCGTGTTCGTGTGATCAGAAAGTTATATCGCATCCTTAATCAATACCTATTACTTGACTAAATAACATCTTCAATGCGTAAACGGGGAAAGAGTAACATTGAGAAATAAAACAAACTGTTTGTTTTCAGCCGTTTCGTAGAACATAGTTTATGATGATCGACGGAGGCTTAAATACACTTAAGCTTCCGATCGCGTAACTTCTCGACCACTTAATGGTTCTGCTTTTTTTTTGTTTTTTTTTGTTGTTTAAATACGTTCTACTTTCATTAAAATATAAGAAAACTGGTCCTCCCTTTTGTGACCTGAGTAATATACTGAAAAAAACCTCGCCTAACAAACTAAATCGCTGGGTGTTTAACATTATCCATGTAAATGTTAACGTTATCATTAAATTAAGGAACACGAACTTTAATTAAAACCTTTAAACTGTGTAGTAGAAAAGGGACGTTGCGATTGAAAGCTTGAATTCTGGGATTGCCAAGATGATCCCATGTTCTTCCCGCCTTGCCATGTGCTCGACACAGGCTTCTTATCGATATTGGACTGAGAGAGCCAGCGCGACTCCCCGACGTTCTGGATACCGTTATTCTGCCACTGAGGTTTCGTACTGAAAGTTAAACCTTTGTTCTGCCAATTGTCTTTCGGTTTCGACCACTTCTCCCCTTGATCGCCGTCTCTGTTCCACGAGGATGTAGTGGTGCTTTCGAACTTGAGCCATCTCTCTTTCAAGCCGAGATTACCCTCGTCGCCCCACGGGTCCCTCGCGTCCTCCGGCAGCTCGTTCAAATCCTCTTTGTCAGACTGCTTCCAGCCTTCCTTGACATTCATCGTCTCCCACCTGCCTTGCTTCTTATTATCCATCCAGCCTTCCTTGCGGCCGGGGAAGCTGTCTTTCCCGCGAATATTCCAATTATCGTTATTACCGCCCCCGGGCATATTGGACCCGCTCGGCCATCTATTGTCAGAGCCCGATGGCCAGGTTTCCTTAGACATCATATTTTTCACGGACACCTGCTGCTTCGGGTTCCAGTTATTCGCGCCACTGCTCCACGTGTCGTTGCGGCCGGAATCTTTGTTCTCCCACTTCTCCTGGTTGAAAACCTTGCGCTGTCTATCGCTGCAAGAGGTCTGCTCCCAATTGTTACCAGACGTCGAAGGCTTATCATTTCGCCAGACATTCTGCTCCGGCATTCTCTCCACGGGCCTGGTCCAAGTGTTCTGCTCGACAGCTCTCCTAGTCGGTATATCCCACTCGTCCCCGAATCTCTGCGGCGGCGACATCTGCCTTCTCTGCGGCGACTGTTGCCTCTTCGGCGGCGATGCGGGACGCCCGAACATGAATCTCTGCGGCGAGCCGCCGCGCCTCGGCGGCGACATTTGTTGCCTCTCCTGCAGCATCGTCTGTCGCCTGGAAAGCAACATCTCCTGCCTGTTCGGAGACATCATTCGACTGGGGGAAGGGATCTGTCTCTTCGGAGGCGACACTGGTCGCCTCATCGGGGACATCTGCCGCCGCGGCGGTGACATCTGACGTCGCAGCGGCGACATCGGACGATTCATCATCATTTCAGCTCGTCGCGGAGACGACGTCGGACGCCTGGGTGGCGACATTCGCCTGGGTGGGGACATTCGCCTTGGCGGCGACATTTGGCGCCTCGGAGGGGAACGCTGTCTGTACATTGGCGACGTCGGACGACGGAGAGGAGAGAAGTGCCTCCTGGGAGGAGAGCACGGGCGCCTCGGAGGAGACAACAGTGGACGTTTAGGCGAGAGTCTTTTCGGAGGGGACATGTGGTGCTTGATCGGGGAAGCCTGTCTTCTAATAGGCGACATCGGTCTCCTCATATTCCCCATCTCGGTCCAGCGATTCCTTTCGAAAATCTTCTCCCGATTCCAAGAATTATCCGGCACTTGCTGACGCACCTCCATCTCGTGGTACCGTTCTGGCGCCGGGCGGAATATCTTCTCTCTGTGATTCACTGTGTACGCTGCTGGCATCACAGTGTTCGGCTCCAGAGGCGGCAAATTGTTGTATTTCTTGTAGAACGGTTTGGTCTCCTCCTTATCCAAGAACTTCTTATTCGGTGTTGTGATTACAATGTCTTGGAAGCTCGTTTCCTGAATGTAGCGACCCTTTAAGGGGAGCTCCTCCTGCTTTATCTCCCTGTCCTCCGAATTCACGTTCTCTGGCGGCGCGATACGATCCCAAACCGACCGCGGAAGTTGACTTTGCAACTTGTTCGTCTGCTCCAGTACCATGTTCAGCATGTTCTGTAACTGTTTGGCGGTGGTGACGTCGACAGTGGGTGTAGGCCCACTCAGCTTCTCTTTCGCTATTTCTAAGAGAACCTGGTGCTCTTTCACTGTCTGAGCGATGTCCGTGTCAACACGATTGTTGGATAGCTTCTCCCTCAAATCGGCCTGCTCCTTGGGCTCGCGTAATTTCTTATCGTACAGAGGATTGATTCGCAGCTGCGAGTTCTCCGCGACCCACTCCTTTTTCTTCTTCGTCGCTTGATCTGGAATTTAAAAATTGGAATTTGAAACATTGGCAAATGCAACCTTCCTCAAAAGCTGCTCGCGAAATAACAGCAACTTACCTATGTGCCAAGGTTTGGCGCCAAATTTGCCAAGCTTCTTTATTATCTTCTTCGGCGGCACTTCGCCCTTGTCTGGAGAATGTGTCCGTTTCCCTTTGAATTTATTTTTCAGAATCAAGTTCTCAACGGCTTTCGCGTGAATCGGTTTTTTAAGAGGAACCTTCGCTTTTTTCGCAGGCTGCTTTGCCATTGTTTTGTTGAAACCCTTCTTCGTCCATAATTCAGCCCCTTTAGCTGGTAATTTCTTATCTGTCCCAGTAGCATTCTGCTCGACCACGATTTCTTGTGGATTCTTAGCTTCTGGAGCTTTAGCCTTCGTATTATCTACGTTCTTTAGAAACCACGCTGGATCCAATTTACTTATCGGCCGTCGTTGCAGCAAGATGACAGCCTCGAAATGAGGCCCGACGGGCAAAGTGTCGACAACACACGCCATGGTAGGAATGAATGGTATCCCGTGATTGTGATCCCCGGGTCGAGCTAGTTCTAATATAGCACGAACTGATTGCTTCGTTAAAGTAGTTATCATCACTATTCGTTTAATAGATAGAATATTTCTCAGACACGTAATTATCTCAAGTGCTGTAAAAATATATACACATGTACACATACTTCGTTAAACGAACAAGGTTTCTATTAATCCATTAGAAATTGATAGATCGTTTTACATACCTCGACCGATGTTAGTATTCGCATTAATTATTGCGGAGGTTTTGCGATTTTTCACTGCCGCGACAATTTTGCCCGTCACTTCGCTGGGAGATCCCATGATAAACGAGGCATTCTTTATACTGTTTAACTCGCACGTCATTTCAGCTTCCTCTACTTCGGATGGAGAATCCACTCCAATCACTTGTTGGCATTTCTGGAAGAATATAAAAAGAAATTCAGCAATCTTGGAACAAAGGATACGCTTTTCGAATACACTTCTTACTTACAGATGCCATCATCAGTCCAATGAGACCAATGCCGCATCCTATTTCAAGCACTACCGTCTTCGAAGTGGGCGCAAGCAGATCTATCACCGCGTTCGCTACATTCTCTGCCCCTGCAGTGTTCGACCAGAAATTGGTTTTCGGCGCGAGTTGTATTTTCAATCCGCCCACAACTTCGTCTAACGCTTCCGATCCCACCAAGAATGTTGTATTCGTAACGATAGTATCGTCGTGTCTAAGATCGAAGAGATTTCATGATCGAAGTTATGCAAGTTAAAAGCTCAGCGCGAGTCTCGTAGAATTATTCTTACTTATTCATGGATTTGCAATAAAGGGACTTGACATTGCAATCCTTTCCTGGTCCAGATTCGTAGACTTGTTTCAAACGGTCCATAGTGGAGCGACTGATATTCTTTCCAGTCGCAAATAGCATAAGCTCGTCCATGCTATTGCAACGTACTAATAGCCACAACCATTCCTGCTTCGCTTCGCTAGTCACTTCCTTTCTTGATTCCATGTCTATAGATATATCGTCGGAGAAGCTTTCGTTCGCGCAGCCTTGAGAACCTGGCTGCTCTGTTGTTTGAAGGAAATCTTCGAATATCTGTACAAGAGGTATTTAATATTAACGAACTATATTCAAAGCAAGTGGATTTCTCAATTTCTTGATAGAGCAAAACCGAGCACACCTTTACAGCTCGTAATACAAAGGGTGGAAATTCGGATTCGTTATTTATATTAATGCCACATGCTCCGCTCGCTTCCAGCTTCCATACAGTATCTGTATTCTTCTCAGTCGGACCATCAGCGTCGCCCGACTTCTTCCCAGATTCTTCTACCCTCTTCCTGTTACCTGTACACGCAATGTTAACTTTATAGTCTGGCTCAAAAAATCAGAATATTAGATATAAGAGCACAAAAAGCCGAGTGGCTGCATAAACTTACAAATGAACTTCCAACGATTAGTGTACGGTTTGTCCAAGCGACAATGTCTAGCTGGCCTCAATCTGCACAGAGGATTCCCACGCACCTTCTCCTCCCATTCTAACCACTTCTCGTAACACGGATAAGAAATACCTAAAACTCTAGCTACTTTCGACAGTCTCTCCTTTATAATCGCTTGCTTCTCGGCGAGCTGCAAGTTTATAATAAATTTAAGATACATAAAGAGCAATTTCTATTTATATTTGTTAAAATTATCTTCGCATCTCACCTTCTGCTCGTACCATTCATTCTTCTCCGACGTTTCTGGCTTTTCTTTAACATTACTAGATAATACTTTCTGTTCGTTATTAGCAGTCTCGTTCGCTTCGCCCTTCTGCGCGGAACTATCATCCTCCGAGACAGACTGGACACATTTCTCCACTGGCTGATCGTCACTCTTCGCTGTTTGAAAGTCCGAAGACTCTAAAACTATATTTTCAATCTCATCCAAATGATTCAAAACATCTTCGTCCGTCATATCCTTCTGTTCGTCCAACTGATCCAAGCTGATATCAGCAGTGAAATCAATCGAGTCCGCGATTGCCTTCTGCGGATCCTCGTTATCCGCGTTCGATATATTACTTTCGACGTTACTCTCGTCTATTAAATTCTTCGATGGTGCATCATTCGCTGGCTCTACAGGTGGCTCGGTTTCATCCTGATTTTCGTTCCCACTCGATTCCTTGCAATCCACTGGCGCAACCTCCATAGGTTCCGTCTCGCTATCCACCGGCAGAAGCTTCGAAGGTTCTCTCTCGCTCCCCACCGGTGTTAACTCCGCAGGTTCTTTCTCACAGTCCATCTGCGTTACTTCCGAAGGTTCTTTCTCACACTCCATCGGCGTTACTTCCGAAGGTTCTTCCTCGCATTCCATGGGCGCTACCTTCGTAGGTTCGTTCTCGCTATCCGCCGGCGTTACCTCCGGAGGTTCTTTCCCGTTATCTACCGGCGTTACCTCCGCAGGTTCTGTCCCACCGCCGTTGGAATTCTCCACAGATTTAGCAGCATTAGCGGTGTCCTCCTCCTCTACACATTCATCTACAACTTCATAGTTCTCTCCTTCGATCGTAACTGCTCCCGAGTTCTCTGCACATTCGTTACTCATTTTAATTACCTGGTACTTCTAACGAAGCAGCTAGTAACTCGCACCTTAATACTCGCGATTTATCGCGAAAGAGATCATAATTATAATAGAAAAAGGAGAGACAAACATACGATATTGAAAGAGTTAAAACGTACACATCGAAGCGCAAGGAGTTGCAGCGACGGGAACCGATACGGAAAGATAGATAAGGGGCGAGGGCTTACCCATTTCCTCAACGACGATTAAATGCGATTCTCCGATCTTACGATATATAAGACAAATGACACTTGGCGTGAAACGTTACTGACGTTGCACTTGGTGACTATCTTTATGACGTAACGGACGCATAAAGGGAATCGATGCACGATCCGGGATCAGACAGAATCATTTATCAACCGCCTTGCTGTTATTGCATCCCCTTGGTTTACCATGAACATTTCACTTCGATCGGCAGCGCGTTCGCAAATATAAATTCCTTGCCGTATATAGAATTATATACCCATACGCCGCGCATACGTTCTCGAAGCTATGGAGTTCTCGTGTTCGAGTCCCTTTTATTCCCGTGCACAGCTTCCTCGTTACGGGAGTTTTATATAATCCTCGCTTTATTCCATCGGACTAACGTTATGCTGAGCAAGTACAGTTTAATCGCGCGACGGGAAATGGAGAAAATGGCGTTCCAAAAGCAATCGATTGTCGCGGAGCTGGTTCGAAATCTCGGTTCGAAAAATTAAACCTCTGGCGAGATGATGTCAGTGGATCTCCTGGGCAGTTTTCATTACGTTACGACGGGTTTCATTCATGAATAATTACGTGCTTATTCTACTCGTACGATTCGCGATATTAACGATTGAGCCACGTAGGAATCGTAAGTTTAAGGCGGCTTTACATGAGCGGTTGGTACCGCTGGATCTTCGAAATGGAGTTTCCAATTAGTTAAGAGGTGAGAAGAATTCGTATTTATGAAGAAAGTAATATTAAACATTATGTGAGACAGTAGTTAAGGGTCTATATTTTTAATTGGAGTTCTAAAAGTGTATAAATTGATGATAGAAAATTGGTAATTTATTCAGTTTCGGTGAGAGTTCAGTTTTTTGACTGAGTAGGATTTATGGAAGAATGTATAGTTTGGTTATTTATTTGGATATTTATAATTCGAGGTTGTAGGTCTCTTCTAGAGAGTCCACAGACCATTATGCAACAATTTTCAACGCCAAAATTCTTTATTTATTGTTCGAAAAAATACCGTAGCCTGGCACTGGCGTGTTTTCACACCTTTAGTTTCTAATGTCGCCGTTGGGTGGCGTTACGCGGTCCATTTTGGCGCCTAAAGTTCGTAATTTTCATCGCTATATGGCTGTAGGGTTTTATTGTACAAAATTGCCAAAAATTCTCCATATATAAAACGTACTGTGCATTTAACAGTTTCTGTGTTCAATAAATTAAAAATTTTGAATATAAGTACCTCATTTTAACGAGATATCAGTCGTACTATTAAACTTTATTGAAAGTCACCGATGGATGAAGATCAGCCATCTATTTTCCTGTTAAAATCTTGCTACAGACTAGTATCTATTATTTAATTCTTTGGTTTACGTGTGTTCCTTCTTATACGTATAATAATTTCGTAAAGAATGAAGTATGCACAGAAGTAGAGATGGAAAGGAGTCAGAAGCAACCTTGCTTAAGTGTACTCAATCATTCTTCTAATACTCTAACGCTACCCCATTAAAAAGTTTATCTATAAATTGAGTGATCCTATGCTTCACAAATAGCGTGATTGGTTGTTGACTTTGAATAGCTTCAGGATCTGCTTGTAAGATATATTAGAGCGAACGATGAATGCTTTGAACGTTTCCCTTAGCCCTTCGTTGCATGAAAAGTATGGTACGCAAGAACTATGTTCGTACAACAGTTTTTACTTATGTAGTGGATTGAGTGACCACCTAAAGGGATGTATATATTTATTAATCATAATGTATATTTGATTTCCTCTTATATCTTTAATAATAGAATAACTATGGGAAAGTATTTTAGTAGAAAGAACAGTTCTACTAAAACAATATGTAATGTTTTAAGCAGAGGTCAATGAATTTGTATTTAAAATTATAAACAGTATAAAAACCGATGGGAAGACTTGTGTATAAACATTTACACAGTTTGTATACGTACAACTGTCCGTTTATTGTGTTTTTAGTATGCCATAGAATATTACTTATACTCTTACTACCTAAATAATAAATAATTCTTTGAATACTTTGGTACATTTTATTTCCCATACAAATTACCATATAACATGCGCAATTTACAATACCAATAACCAATATCATGCCTCTCGCACTGTCCGCTTACTCTATTATCCATTGTTGCTTATAAACCCAAGGATTCAGAGCATTCTGTTATGTCCTGAAACTTAAATTACAATTTTCCTTGTCTTTTCTTTTATTTTTTGTCATTTCTTTTATTTTTTTGTCTGTTCTTTTATTTTTTGTCATTTCTTTTATTTTTTTGTCTGTTCTTTTATTTTTTGTCATTTCTTTTATTTTTTTGTCTGTTCTTTTATTTTTTGTCATTTCTTTTATTTTTTGTCATTTCTTTTATTTTTTGTCATTTCTTTTATTTTTTGTCTTTTCTTTTATTTTTTTTTTTTTTGTTAATAAGCGGAGAGTGCCTCGACAATGTTTAGCGTTCTGGGAAAACCCTCATCGAGTGCACTCTTGCTTATTGTATAATAATAATTTTATCTTTGAAAACGAATACCTCCGGTATTGGGACCGTCGTTGTCACGGCGCTTGGCCGCTGCGCGATACTTTCTGATTGCGGAACGGTGCCGATGTCAGCATGGTTCTCAGAAGCTCGCTCAGAAAAACTCAGTGGTTCTCACACCTCGCGAAACCTGTTTAACGTAAGGGCGGGAGTGCATCTTGACAATGCGTCTAGCATTCTGGTAAAAGCTGCTAACCGCGTTACAATTCCAACGAACCACCACAAGCTTCAACCTTCTTCAGGCCGGGAATACTTGAAATTCGATTAAATTTCACTTTGTGTCTCTTATACTTTGTACCGACTAGCGCGGTAACATATACGGATTACATTAAATCAAATCACGTTACTATAGTACTGCTAAGTCTTCATGATGGCCTGGATAGGTTTGAAGGGATAATTGAAACATTGGGGCGGGGGCTTTGAGCTGAGGTCTGAACAGTACCGCAGCCAGAAGAATTACGTTTATCTATACTAGTCCATGTAGAACATTCGTACGTATTTGAATGACCCTCCAGTTCCTCCATCAAAGCAGCAAGAAGCCTTTACGGACTATTTACACGAGCAGTAGCAACTGCAATCCCACGACCCATCAAGGAAGCTCGTCCTTCCGCTCCCTTCCCACCTCAAGACCCACGCGTACTTAAAACAGCTCTCTGCTACCCTCTCCAACGCGACACCCAGTTTCGTGCCCCCGACTCGGCGGTCACCCAGCCGCACGTGGCCTGGCGAACAGTTTCGGCTAGATCACCGCGGCCGACGTATCGACCAGTGCCTTTCAAACCGATTCCATCGCGCGGACCACCCCGTGCCCACGCGTCCGGCACCGTCCAGCGACCAGCAGCACCCCCGCGGCCACGTCCACCCTTCCCACGGTATCGGGCCGGTGCGTGACTCGATCCGCCTCGCGAGAGCCGGAGGATCCTCACCCTCCCGGCGCGCGGAAAGGCGAAGGATCAGGTCGGAGCAGGACATCCCCCGATGGAGCCCACCCCGTGGCGGTGACGCGGCCAGGGCGCAGCCGCGGCTCTTATAGATTTTCCCCTCGTCGCCCCGGCGCCGGTACCGACGGCGAAGGGGGTGCTGGCGATATGGGGGCGAAAGGGGGTGGCTGAACGCGCAGCGTCCATGGAAAGGAAAGGAAGTGCGCAGAAGGCGGAGGGCGGGTGGAGCAGGGAGAGGCAGGAGTAGGAGGCGGAGGTAGGAGGAGGATACAGCGAGAGGACAGAAGCGACGGACTAGGCCAACCGTCTGCAACGTGAACTGCCCCGACCGGGAATGAATAATCTCGCGCATAGGTGGTGGCCGACGTGAAGGATTCGGACATGCGGCCAACGGCGGACGCATCGCCCGGGTGCATCGTCGCGGTGCGCTTTCTGCTGCTGCTATCTCGCGGGTAAACACGTGGCGCCGTTCACCAACGCGTCCCGTCAACGGTGAGTCCTTCATTCTCTCGCGTGCTCCTCCGCCTTTATTCCTGCCCGCTCGCTAACAAGGCCCGCGACGTCTCTGCCATCGCCGCGGTAGGGGAACGGGTCTCTTCGGCCTCCATGTCAGAGAAGAGTCTCCGAGAGAGCTGCTCCGAGGGCAGGATCCAGGGATTGTTGATTCCTGGGACGTAGGGCTGGTGGTCGCGCTCAGGGGAATTGGAGGGAGTTCGCTTTTGCTTGTTTTTGGGGGTGCTTTGGGTACTTTGCGGTGTTTGATTCCTTGGTGTCATCTCTGTTCGCTGAGTTTAAGGCGAGGAGTCTTTTAGTTAGTGCTCGGTAGTTATGGGAAGTTAGTGGATTTATACGCTGCCCGCATTGGGGAGCAGGTGGTTCGCAACTTTACCATTGTGGAATGTGGATATCTGTAGATAAAGAATGAAATTTTTTTTTAGAACCTCGCGGCTAATATTAACTCCCTTGTGGGAAGGTGTGTTGCTTCGTGTCTATTTACTCTGAACACATGCAGGTAGTCGTAAAAGTATATATAAATCCAAAACTGATACATTATAAATAATACAGGAGCTGGTTGTACCTACACACGCAGACTTTTACGACTGACTGGAAATTGTAAATAATTTCGAGCATCGAGCAAGAATCTATAAACCAATCGATTAGAAACAAGCGCTTACTCAGGTACTTTATAATAGTAAAGCCTATTCGCAATATTTCATTACATGGGACTTATGACCGAAGCTTTAACTTGCTACTTATTTATTTAGACTGCTTCATGCCTCGGGCTAAGTGGGAGCTACTATAGGCGCTGTGGACGTTAGAAGTAAATCTTTTGAACTTGGAAAACTTAGTTCCTGTTAGAACTTATAAAGAAGGAAACGATAAATGTCACGTCGCACGAATTATTCACCGAAGAATATCAATAAAATTCCACGATTCTTCCTAACTATCAGCAGACAGAGAGAAGATAATCTTCCATAATATTCACACGTGTTATTCTCAATTTCGATAACGCCGCGTGTATCGCGCATTCAATAGGCTCGATTAAGATTCAAATAACGATGGAGATAAGTCTAGTCACAACAGGCTAATCTAATATTTGCGTTCACTGCTTTCTTTTCGAAATTATTCGCCGTCGAACCTTCAACGATACGTGTGTACAGTGTACACATTAGCGCGAGGGCACTCGAGAATCCTCGAGTGGCATTACTGAAAAAAAAAGAGACATGTGACATTACTTTAAAACGTTAGCACTTTCTGCCGTCATATATCATCAACACGTCCGTGATAAAAATTCCGCGAGACTATCAATTACCTCCAAATGGATCATTCTAGCCGTAGCTACAGTTAAAAGTGCCATTTTGTAAATATACCCCATATGATTGGTGTGTAAACTATATAGAAACGATAATGGAGTAATTATTATGCCTGCTGTTTACTCGAGCGGCTATAAAACTCGCTAAATTACATTTAATTGTACGATGCACGCGCGATTGTCGGAACTTTACCATTTTATTTACCCTGCACGAATAATCCCACTTACACCACAATTACCCCTTCACTCTATGCACGTATTTACTCGCGAAGAACAATGAAACACGGTCGTTCGTGCGCAGAATATTTTTATTGTATTCATTGTAAATATCGCAAACACGCAGGCGTATAAAGCTCGAGCGTTTTCAGCGTGTGCTTTTGCTTATCGGATGATACGAAACATTGGGGTTACCGTTGCCAGTGCCGAGGGGGTGAATCGAGAAGTGGGCGTGAAAGTTGATTCATACTGGTACCGACATTCTATAGTACCGTCTCTGGCTATAGTCCGATAATAAGAGCCGATAGCGTCAGTGCCGCATTATAGCCGAATTTAGTATCGAATTTCTAAAAACAGCACAACCAAGGCCATTAAATTCGTTTCCCCCAGCGTTCTCTATAGGAGGGTTATTTAAATTGCATGCCATTTTAACGCAATTTGAGATTTTAATAATTTCATTTTCATATAAAACTTTGGTATCTTAAAAAATAAAATATATTATTTAGTCCTTCCTAAGTAGTTCTTTTTGCTATTTATATTTCATCTTTTTGGTAGGCCTCTCGTACTATTCATAGTACAAATTATCGAGTGACTTTATTCTTGTAAGTCTTTTAGCTTCTGAAAGAAGTTTGGTGGACTTATTAAAATTGATTTCTTTTCCATTAACACTGTATACAATCTCCTTAATCATTGCCAATGCACTTCTGCACTCGCGTTCTACTTCTCCCCACAATTTAAAACAAATCCCTCCAATCACGCCCCATCAAACGCACAATGAAATCGTCAGGTGGCATCCAGGTTTCTCTCAGAGCAATGATGTCCTTCCTCGATCCATTGTCCTCTGCCTCACTTCTCATCTCCCACTGTATGTACTTTAAAAACGCGCGATTAAGTTCGCCGTTCCCTCTCCGTGCAGCAGAAACGCTCTTGGAACGCCTCTTGCCACTGAGTCACCCTGTATATCCCGACGAAACGTTGCGAACCACGTATTACCCATATGGCGCGTAATACGTCACCTATGGGACACTCTTCGAGCAGTGCTCTGCAGTTATTCGCAAGATCGCGGCGCGTTATAGCAGCACAAGGATGGAGGGTGCATTTTGTTCCTCAGGAATTAATATAAATTCAGAGGTGGGAAGCAAAGGTGTGGATTTATAACACGAGATTCGGACACAGTTCCATTTCAAACGCAGCAAGAGAAAACGAACAGTGGCGGTCAAAAGAGAAGTTAATTTAAACTTGAAGTCTTATCTTTGATTTAGGGGGCAGAAATTTTTAGATATAATTCCATCTAACGGCGCTGTTTTATTTGCCACGCAGTTCGCAGCTTAAAGCTTTCTTTCAAACACTGCCGCGAGCGCGGAGTCGCCGGAAACAATGAGCTGCCGCGTAGATCGATGAGTGTTCCGGTGGAGACTAACACTTCGCCGCCACGGCGATTAATGAAGCTCCGATGGGGATTAATAAATGTCCACGGGGGAAGAGGATGCCGCGGGCGTGTGGTCAACACTAATCTATTTCCACCATGCAGTTTGGCATGGTCGGGCCACTGGCTCTCTCTGTTCCTCTCCCGTTCTAGGGTAGACTAGAAATAGACCGCGGCTTCTCGAACGTCAATTGTACACTAGAAATAAGCCGCGCTGCACTCAAAATACGCCCGCCTGCGCGGAAATTATGTGGGGCGCGCCTGGGACGGAGGGCACGTAAGTAAAAAACAAAAAACATTTCACTCGATCCGAAATCTGCCTGCATATCTTGGCCAACCGATAACGTAGGTATCGGGCTCTCATCGCCCGCCTCGCCTCGATCTAGTTCCCCTATTTTTAATCATTCCGAGCACTCGATTCGAATCAGAAGGTGTACATTTAATTGGCAACTAATTTGCATGCAAACTTTCTTCAGTCCTGAAATATTCCGTACACAAATTTGCTGAACTTCATGAAGCTACTTGTAAAGATTCCACGTCCACGTTTCTATCAGAAATTGGTATTACTCGACATAGGTATAGTGGAGGAAGAATTCTTTGCACCCCTCGTTTCTTACTCTATATTTCCACCCACCTAACGTGCCTCCTCGTATTTCTTCCCCCGTCACATTTACTAAACTCTATTCTAAAGACAAAGTCTGTCATACCTCGGCAAGGGAACACTGGTGGGCGCCCGGGCGTGCAAACTTTCTTCATTCCCGAGCTAAGTGGAATGAGCTCCGAAATTTATCCCACTCGGTCGGTTACTTCGGGGACACCTTGTACCCGTACAGAGAGCTGGCTATCTAGCAACAAAGCCCCGCTATTGTTGCGTACTCTTCGAGCTCGGAAAGTCGAGATTAAATATGCGGGCGCGTTAAAATGAAACTCGCCTGAAATATGAAGGCAGCGCGGGCGATGTGAAAAGAGGCGAAACCTGTTAGTTTCCTGTTGCGCGGTCCGCCATTAACACCCTTTGTCGTCGGTATCCGGGAGCGCGGAAATCGTTGTAAAAAATTCGAACGTGTCATTGAATTTGGGTTATCTTGATGGCTACTTAACGCCCGTTTCGAATCCAGCTCTGTTCAGTGACTACCTTATCAGAATGTTCGCGCGCTTTGTAGAGGAAGATTCGTCTCCCGTGCACCGTGGATTTTACGCGGCTCTGTCGTCGTTAGATATTTCTCATTTGACTCAGTCTAGCCTTAAACTACATTGGTAAATTCAAGGCTTCCTTGAAAATGTATCGGTGACACCGATATGTTAATTACTGTAATTACAGTTTACAAGTGACTTACTAAGTACATGCGTGATCACGAAAGTGGTTTAAGTCATTTTTCTTCTTCTTTCAATTTTATTTTTTTTTTAGATTTTTGACTTAGACTATGTTAACAAATATTATCTACTCTTATATTTATTTACGAGTGTTACGGTAGTTGCTGTAAGTAAATTTAATTCAGTGGATTTTTCGCGATAGGATGTAAATCGTCCGGGTTTATAAAAATATTAGTGAAACTTGTGTTGGTACCGTTATTTAGATCGAGGCCGATAAACCCGCCCGCTTTATTTATTGTGTATATCGAACAGTGGGTGGACAACAATGCGCGCGGGCACCGTGTCGACGCGAAGTCCATCAGATCTAATTAAAAGTCCGTTTCCAATTGGAAAGGAGTCATTAGGAACGTGGCCGATATTTCCCACGGCCGATGGCTTTTGCCATTACGAAACGAAGCTTTTGGCAAAAAGGTGAAATTGCAAAGAAGAAGTATAATTATTCTTCATATAAGAAATTGCTCATTAAAAGAAGAATTTATCAATTAAGCTTGCCATATTGGTCAAAATCGCTTCCTCGAACTAATACGATTAGAAGTGTTTAAATTGATCTACGAGAATTTCAGTTTATGCACTCGACTTCACATTACTCCAACAAACTCAGATCTCGTCTATTTAAATAAGAAATGTACCACCTTGACAACTTCTCCGTTGACTTGCACATACACATTCTTTCTACATTCCCGATGAGCGCAAACTATGGCGATTATTAAATCGATGGAGGAACGTACACACACGAAACTTGAAAGAAACATCAATTTCTGAACAGGGAAGAGTTGGTTTGTCTTTTGATTATTATTACATTCATTGGAGGTAACTCTTTCAAATTTCTTTATTAGGAAACTTTTTTTTTAACCTCACACATACGTGAAATTGTTTAATGAGAAAGTATGGACAGGTACTCATAAAACTTCACACCGATCAATTTATTCCTTAATTTCTTCAGACTTGTTCAATGTGAACTGGGGAACACGAGTTAGCGCAACAGCGTTATATATCACGTCAGATGCAACATTCCGGTTTGCAAATCTTTTTTTTTTTTAAGGAAATGATTCGATGCTCAAATAATTATAACGGGGACACTTCTGTGTTGCTTTTATTATTAATTCGTATGCAATTTTGTGGGTAGTCAGCCGGTAGCTGAGTCTGATTAGTATTCCTTATCCTTGTCGGAATTAGTAGCGATAAGATACCGATATACCATGGTATGATGATGCAAACGGTCATTAGCAATACTCGCCCGTGAGTGAGTAGATTCGCCTCGCGTGCTGTTACCGTTTCCCCAATTCTTCTTCATAATCTCAAAATTAGACATCTTCAATTTACTGTGTATATAATTCCTCATACGCGCAATGTAATTACAGTCTAGTGCGCTGTCAGTACCACGTTTCTTGTTTAAAATAACAAAGAATACATAGTTCGAAATTAATTTAAAAGTGTAACAGAGAAGTGGATAAACATCGAAAACAGTGCAACGAAATATAATTCTGTTTTTCTTTTCATAATTCATCAATTAAAATAGGGATGCGCGCGTTCTACGGCAGTAATAAATGTGGGTGCAGTGTGAAAGGTCGTTCGGCGGTTATGCCAGGCGATTGTGAAGTGGCAGTGTCAGAAACTTTTTGGAAAGATTTGAACACTTGAATTGGACAGATGATGTGCGAGTACTGACTTAGATTTATGGTCAATGTGTTCCAATTTCTTGCATACGGGCCCGTGTAATGTTATTTGCTTTGGCGATTAACGCTTCTAAGTAGGAAGGACGATAAAAATTGCGATAGCAATGTAACTCCTTTTACAATTACGTGACGGAAACGTCGAAGGCCGTGAGATACCACCGCTAACACGATTCGTATTATCACGTTTCAAAAAAGTATGTATAGAAACTTACCCACGAATGTGCGGTGTGTACCATAAATTACATAACAGGAGATATGACAGATGAAACTTTGTATTATAGTTTTCACACTTTTGTAATAATATTTATGGACATTGAGATGTAAGTAGATTTTTTAAACATTTTCTTACTACAAAGGTGTATTAAAAATGTTAAAGGGAAGGTCCATAAAAATTCTACGTCTAAAGAATGGCGAGCTAGTCCATCCTACTGTCTTGAACAGTACAAGCGAGAAATTATATAATATTCTATTTTTTTTATGCGGTTCACTGGTCCAAATTGGCTTTTACTGTTGAGTAAAGTTGCACGCAGGTTTGGAGGGTCTGAAAGACGAAAATTCACGTCCGCGTGAGTGACAAGTGACACTTCAGTGTCACTTAACACTTAAGCGACCTTCACCCCTACTGAATTGCACCCCTACGCATTAACTTTCCCCGCTCTATAGCCTCTAGTACGGTTTATTTTGCGTTACACTGAAGCGTGCTGAATATTCGGTTAATTTGCATACGTGAGTGTGTTTCGACATATTCCTTGCTACGCAAAATATTATTCATAGGGCATCGCTGGTGACGTGACGTCAATAACGAACAGGAAACCGAGCTTCCGCGCGTGATTGGCTTTCCGTTCGATTAATACATAAAAAGCCACTGGATATCTAAAACCAGTAATTCTAATTTTAGCGCGATACTAAGTGCGCTTGAATAGATTAAAAAAGTCACCCGAATTTTATTGACCATCTCCGCTGCGATGGTAAAATAAACATTGTAACTTAACTCCAGAATAAGTCTGTCTGACGTTGTCCAAATACATATACGCCGGTGTTAAGTTTGATGACTTACGTGGCTATATGTAATACTCTGCACCTTATGTCCTTCGAATTTGAAATTGAGTAAATCTCGTTTTCATAATTAACCGGCTACATATGCTTTTTACACGAATGTTCTCGCAAGATCCTCGTCTCCAACGCAGGTCGGCGAATAATTGACTAACGGAGTGTCAGCATTTGTTTAAGCTATTCGCTTGGGTTATCGTGTGGGTTAGAGTGTGCCAAGTACCTCTATCGTTTACACATTGTATTCAAAGGAACAGCTGTGTGGCACACCATATTCTCTTAAAATTGTAGCTCCAGACGAAACATCTTATTAACGTGGTTCGTGCTTCTTAAATGGTAGACAGTGTTGCTCTTGAGGAATTGGTTCCTTAACTTAGGCGGTTCCTTAACTTAGGCTCTTTGGGTTTAGGGAGGAAGAATGAATCGATGGGTGGGTAGCTTGATTAACTAGAGCATTTGATTCGGGAAGCCAGAGGTCAGGGTTCAATCAGGATCACGAGGCATCCTCGTAGTTTACCTAACCATCATAGCTTAATTAACCATCTGACTGTTATATTTTCAGTGCAGCTGAATGGACGTTGCGGGTGGGGCGAGAGACAGCGCATGGATAGATAAAGATTTTTGACAAGACGGAAACGTACGGCATGGGTCTGCCGCGTTTCTCTCTGAAGGGATACTTTTTTTACGTGCTATGCTTCTCCGGCCTGCTGCTGGTCATCCTGAATCTACTGCAGGACGAGATATGGCATCGTATGCGACCTCATCCTGGACAGACACCACCTGTCCGTGTTACCGACCACACCAAGGTACGCTGGTAGTTCAGACGCCAATCAACTGTTTCAAGCTTCTGTTAGAATTATAGGTATTAAGGGACTTTTTCACTAAACAACAGGCCGTACGAAGCTACCTGTACCTTGCGTCGTAGTATAGTAGCTGGGAGGGATATGGCGAGGTCGTCAAAGCTGCGAGAGTCCCAGAGATTACAGCTTTCAGGTTTTGGTAGCAGAGGGCTGCAAATCCTACCCTCCCCCAAAAATGCCAAACTTCTTGCTCCGAACCCTCGAGGATGTGAACTTTGAGACTTCCGCAGCTTTGAAGACCTCGCCATCCTATGCCTTCTAAATAGCTACTGTAAAGTTTCCAGATTTTCTTCTTCCAAAACCTCACAGTTTATAACTAAACTTGAGACTTCTATCTCCTCTACGACCTCGCTACATCCCTTCTAGTTACTATACCTCTTCAATAGTCCTAGCGAAGACCAATAGTAGCTCCACTATTAGTTGATTGAATGATCCTAGAACGAAAGGAATAAAGTCCACGTGAATTCGAAGCATAAGACGCTGTATTTCTTTAATCTAAAGGTGTCCAATCTCACGGGTACGACGATTTTGTCTCACCACACGGTGAACTCCCTGGACCCGTTGAAAAGGCCCTGGTACATGAAGGGGGGCGTCAGAAGGCCTTTTCCTGCTGCGAGGTCCAATCGCACTGGTCGAAGATTGGCGAGGTTGTGGCCCGAGGAGGATGGTTATGACGATCGTGTTACGAACCAAGTGAGATCGATTAGGAGATTGAAAGAAAATCGATGAACTTCTGTTAACATCTGTTACGTTACGTCACTATTTTTTTACAGTTGATGTATGTGCCCCATGGTTACAACAAAACAAGCACGGAGCACCAGTTTAAGAAGATAATGGTTCCGCATGGTATGCCCGAGGCAAAAGTCGGTCCAGATATATTTCTTCAGCATCGTTGCCCGGTGAACACTTGCGCGATTACTAGGGAGAACCCTGACGAAGCTGACTTGATACTTTTTAAGGACTACATCACCCACGTGGGAAGGAGGTCCTTGAAGCAGGTACGTCATACAGATCTGCAGCGATTAATTTAACATCCCCGTGATTCCACCACCTGTTACTTTCATTCAATATCGATTATTAATTCAAATATAACCATTCTCGCGTGGACCGAACTTCCAATTCGGCTGAATAATTGGAGATATTGGAAAGCATACCTGCGCCATCGTTCAAAATTTCGCCCAATGTGCGTCGAATGAGACTGTTACGATTTTCAGCAGGTGTGGATGCTGTATTTTTTAGAGTGCCCTTATCACACGCAAAGCGTGAAGCACGCCGTGATCAATTGGACGGCGACTTACCGCCGCGATAGCGACATAGTCGCGCCCTACGAAAGGTGGCAGTATTACGATTCTAGCATCACTCAAATACCGCAGGCGTTCAATTACGCGGCCAACAAGACTAAGAAGGTAACAACGCTTGTTCTAATATTAAATTATCTACACATCGAGCTTTGTACTCCGAAACACCAGAAATTGCATTTAAATTTTTAAATTGCTTCTTGAATTATCTTCTTCTCCTTTCTTTAAATTAGCAAATGCCTTACGAATAACGCGGTCGGTCTTTCCATCCGTTGATTTCAGGTGGCTTGGTTCGTCTCCAACTGTCATCCGCGAAATCAACGCATGCAGTACGCTAAAGAGCTGTCGAAGCACATCCAGGTGGACATCTACGGTACGTGCGGCAGCCTGCGCTGCCCGCGCTCGCAATCTCAGGCTTGTTTCGACATGCTCGACGAGGACTACAAGTTCTACCTTGCTTTCGAGAACTCGAACTGCAAGGACTACATCACGGAGAAGTTCTTCGTCAACGGTCTTGGGTATGGGCAGACCTAATTCTTAAATCCCGGCGCTTCACATCCAAGTCATTAGTTTGCCCGACGCTGCTTAATTAGGGGACAGTGGTCGCGATGTAAAAGATTTCCTCGGGTTGTTAGTGTAATTGCTAAAGTGTGCTCCACACGCAGCTATTGCCACTGCCACTCGTTGCACTTTGCCGCGTCTAGTGGCCCTCAAGGCTCCCTCTTGCCCTACTTCGTACGAGTGTTGTCTTCGCCGAGATTTTTGGGATAAGGGTTACTATTGCGAGGCACTGAAGTGCGACGCCTGATTTTCATTCCAATACGACCGACATTCCCTTCTTACCTGTACCCTGCATAGCCGCATCGATCAATGAGGGACGTTTCACGAATCCGTCCCTCTCATCCAAGCGTTCACTCCACATTTCTCCTCCATTCTTCAACGTGACTAAATGACGCGACAGAATTTTTTTATGGAACCGTAGAAGAACGGCACAGACTGCATTGCATGGAATCATCCCCTACCATTTTCCACTTCGCTGTACACATTATAAAACACATCCGGTGCTGGTCGAATTCATCGCCCTTCCAATTCCACATAGCACGAAGGCACACGCTAATCGAAGAAGCTCCGACACCCACAACAGCGTGGCAACTCTCTTTTGTTTCTCTCTCTGATCCAGGCACAACGTTCTGCCGATCGTGATGGGCGCGCACCCGACGGACTACGCCCGTAGCGCGCCGTACCGCTCGTACATCCACGTGGACGAGTTCGAGTCGCCGAAAGAGCTCGCCGCGTACCTCCGCCGCCTCGACCGCGACGACGAGCTGTACAACTCGTACTTCCGGTGGAAGGGCACCGGCGAGTTCATCAACACGTTCTTCTGGTGCCGGGTGTGCGCGATGCTGCACGACGACCGGCCGCCGAAATCCTACAAGGACGTGAACGAGTGGTGGCGAGGCGAGGGCGTCTGCACGACCAGCTCGTGGCGGGAACACGACCTGGCGCGCGCCTCGAGCCTCAAGAACACTTGAACGGGGCCCCTCGCTAGGGCCAATTTGTTCGCGCGAGACCGCGCTACCCGCTCGAGCTTGGGCCTCCCTCGAGAGCGATCCTCCGAGGCTCCGAAAGGTATAAGGAGGTCTATCGAGGAGCTCGATCTGTCGTCTTTCGTTAACGTTCCTCCTTCTCTGAGTAATTTCTTTACGGTATCCCGGACGGGGAGCCGTCGGAGCGGATAGTCGCGAGCTCGACGTCCAGGTAGTCCGCGAATCGAAGGGAAAGACTGCCGACCACGAATCTGACGGAACGGTAGGACCGTTTGGGTTTCTACTTTTCGATGAATAATCGTGGACTTTTACACATCGTTTGGTAACCCACCCGCCATTTTAGGCGAGGTTATCGCGCGGTTTTTACGGGCTTCAACGAGCCGCGCTTCGACAGCGACTGCGCTTCTGAAGTCCTTTCGATCGATCCTTCGATCACGGTCAATTACGTGCAATTAACTGTACTTGGCGGGTCCGACGCGTTGGATGCTTTCGTTCTGACGAGCTTGGAACATTTATCGTACAAAGCGCTCATCGTTGGTGCTGGGTTCCTTTGATCGTTGGGCGTCGAGATTGATTAAGCAGGTACCTAGTTTCATCAGTTATGTTAAACTGATATACCGAAACTACCAGGGGATGTCCCTTGGCGATCGGTGGTAGACTGTTATTTTTGTGGAACGGAACTGCGGCGATTTGATGGGACGTGATTTTTGTGTATAAATAGATACTGGTAAAGGATAGGTATCGATGCAGTAGATTGAAAATTACTCCCGTCTTCGTAGATCGTTACTGTAATCGCGTGAAATTTTGTTTAAAAGATACATTCCAATTTAAATTCGTTTACAGGTTGGTTAATTTAGAGATGGGATTAGTAGATTCTATTCACGTGCACACAGTGTTGCAAAACTTTCATTGAAATTTGATCTTTAACGATAGTAGAAGGAATATTCTTTTAAATCAGGAGACGTTACTTTGAAATTATTTATTTTTAAGTTAAAACCAGAGGTATTTCAAAAAAATTGGGTATCAAACACCGTGGCAGTGATTTATAATCATATGAAAAAGTTCGAGTGAGGTTTTATCAAAAAGTAAGAGACAGAGGAGTCCTTCTCGAAAATGAGTACGAATAGTGAAAACGCAATATCTCAATTAAAAAAGAAATCGCACAGCGTCATTCTTCATTTTCATTTAAACGAACTTAAAGTCACGTTCCAACGCGTGAGAGCGTGGCTTTGCGAAGGAGCTTCGAGCGCAAAGCAACAACTACGTTTCATTTTAAACGTCGCACGAAATTGTGGTTGGTCAAGTGGCGTTCCCAGAAATTCGTTGGAAATGAAAGCGATGCGATCGTAATTCTTTTTCTATATCGACTTTCTTCGTACACCGCACTGGCGGAGGTAACGAAAACTGTATCACCACGTATGAAATTCAGTTTCAAATGTTCCTGGAACATTAACGATGTAAACGCCTATCTTCTTCCAGCGTTTCGATAAATATTCACGCGGGCGTGCGCCCGATGAATATTTATCAGTGTCCCGGTGGACTATTCATGCGGGCTCGAAATCCAGCTCTATTTTCCTCGCCATTGATGAATTTTTCGAAACCACTTTATCGAGCGGACAAGGTATACAGGCGGACTTAACTGAATGTAATATCGAACGGATTACCTGTGAATTAAGACTATCAAGGTGCGACTATATCTACAATCTTACTCGTTAATGGTTACCAGTAGCTCCCGTAAATATTACCGCCAACGTACAATGACTAGAGTAATAATTTCCGCGGAGTAGTCCCGGACCTCGAAGCGCGACTGCTGTTCTCCAAAATGGCTTCCGAAGCTCCGGGGCTACTCCTCGAGGGTGGAATTGATAAACGTAGAAATCGTAAGGACACCGTTTGCACGTAACTGAATATGGTCTAACATAGCGATATCGAGTTTCTTATCCCATCGGACTCGGACTGTCGTAGAGTTAGTGTTTGGCAACCACAATCGATTCCTTTCACTGACCGCTGTTCAAAAATTCTCAGTATTAGAATACTCCCGCGATATCGTTCACACATTCGGGCATCGGTCCATACACTCTCATTCGTAGTTTAAGTGGAGATATCAGTAATAAGGGAAACCGAGTCATCGTTCACGGTTGCCAACCACTGTCACAGCCAATTGGTCACCTCGGTGCGAGTGGCCGTCTTTTGTCAGGCGAACTTTTATATTACGTCGGTGTGTATTTGACGCATGTGTGAATGTACAGTCGTTGTTTGTAAAATATGCCATCGAGCGTGCGAGATTTCCGCGGGGTTCTAGTCAACCGCGACTTTCTCGAAGAATTAGTTCTTAAATTCTTCGAGTCGTTCTGATCGGTACGCGTGGATCGAGTACCTGTTCAAGTGATTCCTAGTACAAGCTACTTTGGATTAAATTAATACGACGTGAGGTTAATTTAAGGAATTATTTAAATAAACGTTAATTTCTCGTTAATTTTACGCTTTCGTAAGGTTTGTTGTAAAAGTTGTTGGTCATGTGTTGGTTATTTGGTGTTTTGAAGTTCGCAAGATTTCGCGGGTTAACTTTCTCTTTCTACGAGTTGTCTTTTGCTTTCGAATTGTATAACAGAGGCGAGCCATCTTGGAACTGTTGCAGCTACCTTAATTTTAGTTCCTTATCGAGGACATATCAATTGATTACTCGGTGATCTTGCCAGCCACGAGCAGTTGTAACATCGAAAAGTAATTGTATAAAGTAATTGCACAAATAAGAAAACAATGAATTTTCATCTGAAAATATTCAATTTCGTATCGTCAATATGAAATTCGATTCATAATTTACTTTACAATTATCGTCTTCTTTCCTAATTCAGTTGTTGTTAATCGATATAAAGAGCACTTATGCTTTCCTTTTGACTATCAGGCATGATAATTTCATACAGAATTCTTTCGCGGAGCTGAGTATCTTCTACTTCTAAATTATTTCAACTGTCACTTCAATTTTCACACGTGCTATGGAATTGTAACATCATTAAAAGCTCTCCATCACTCGCCACCTTGATATAATTTCACACGTCGTTCAACCAGATCACCTAAGGACATCCGCCTTAGCAGCATAATGATGCAAAGTGTAGGCGTAACATAGAATTACACGAACAATTGTCGTCGAAGGTAAAGCAGTGGAGCCCTGATTTTTGGAGACACGATACTGTTAATTAGCGTACAACGAATTTGTAAACGTGGAGCAGAATCGCAATCATTATCGTGGCCGCATTCCCAACGAAATTAAATTCGCGACCATTGACTCCAACTGAAACAAGGTGGCCACTTGATTTCCCTGCGTCTAAGAGCGATGTAGCATTTCTCATTGCTTCAGAGATTGCAACTCGTTTTCGATTTTCTTCGTTCCTTCCGAATGCTTGTACGGTTAACCGAGCAATCTTGATTGGAAGATGCTGGAGCAATGAATGGGGAGAGATTGGAGCTAGTACAAAGAAGATTCGCTTTTAAAGCTAGCGTAGCTCAAGACACCTAGCTGCGAAGTAGGCATGAGTAGGATGGTTCAGTTGGATCGGATGTCGGCTGAAATCGTATTAAGGCGGGCGTGGTAACGTAAAGCACATCTGCACGCGCGAGATGCACGCATAAAACTATTGATAATCGAGGTACTTGGGGTCGCGGGCCCCGGGCCGCGGCGCAGAATCGGTTCCTATGTAATGTCGATCTTTCAGAGTGCGCACAAAGCTAGATACTTAGGTAATTAATTAACTGACCGATTAGCTTCGAGTAACGCAAAGGATCAAAAGACCCGAGGATTCTCTGAGCCCTGCTCCGTGTATCGTGACGCACGGTTTCCATTGGTTTGTTAATTATTGGTGCTGATCGTAATAATTGGTGCTGGCGTACGCTGCGTAAATTCGACCACGGGGTGAAATTCGTTTCCAACGGCGAGCGTTAATTGATAATTATAGAGGGATTAGCGTGTAAGTGTTAGAATGCTCGTGAACAGCGACGTAACGGAGGGCACGTTACCTTTTCGTTTTTAATTACCGGCGATATCTATCGCGCGAAGAGATCGGACGATTAAATTGATCATTGCAAGAAAAATGTCGAAGGGACGACTATCATCTAATGATTCTTATTTCGTATGGAAATCACGTGGATCTTTTCCGTAGTAATTCCTTGGACTTCTTCTGGAAGTTCCATTTTTACTGCAATCTTCTACGACATTTTGAATTGCAATTTCGAAAGGCTCAAAAGATACGCAATAAATTCAGAGACAGTTTTCGACTCTTATAGCAACCGCATAATTGTTCGTTATTTTAAGCAAATCACATTACAATATTTAACTTACATTATGATGCACAGCCCTGTCCGTCAACTGTGGCCAGAGCATAAAATCAATTGATCTCATTTCCTTCGCTCGAATCGCCAAAGACACGTTCATATCGCAGAGAGCAAGTAGTACGACTCAGCCATGTGTCGGACAGCGCTGGTGCATCCACAGAGCTCCCCTTACTTCATCAAACATCTCAAGCAGAGTGGTATTACTTTACGTCGGCTGGATATATATATATATATATTTTTGACCCGACATCTTTTAGTTACGAAGAGACAACGTTACTATACACCGCATAGATATTAATTCTAAAAGTGATCGCACGTTGTGAGACTAGATAGCGTCATAATTTGTAAATAGTAACTTATATAGTTGTAACGAGCCGGTACGTGTAAAGAAACTCAATCGTACATTATAACAATGACATTTAACGACACATTAATATCCGAGATTTATAGATACAGTTAAGGGGTGGAGGGTGGGGGTTGGGGTGCGTGTCTCTTCCGTTTTATTCCATGGAGAACCAAAGATTAGCGTGCCACGATTGACACCACCAGCGATCAGCCATTATTGGGATAACCGAACCGGTGGGGTGTTACATCGTCGTAGCGAATTGTTGCTCTTACAAGATTCTTTGTATTTTTTACAGGCAGTATGCTATTTCCTGAATTAATTATCTCGAATGAGCATTAGCATTCTGGGGGTCTTTTTTAAAGCATGACACGAGAACGTATCGAACATGGTACGATTTGCATTTTTACGTAAGCATTATGCGAGCATGTTGTAATAGCGTGTATTACGTTAGCTTCGTCCGTGGATCGCACGGGACGTTCGATAATAAAGGGCCGAGCTGAGTTTCGAGAGGTCTGTGTCGAAGTATTTCAAGTACTTGCGCTTACGACGGTATCCATTTTCGTTCGTTGTAATTGTAACGTTATGCGTACTTGTATCGATGTTATCTACGTTCCTGATTGTGGGAATAAAATTGAACACTATTCTTACTTCCAAGCGTTTTCTGTCTCCACACCCTGCGACGTGTCAACGCCAGATACGTATTCGTTTACCCGGAGTAGATTCTCGCAAGTTGCGATAAAATGAATCGGAGGGTGGCATCCCCCGAATTCTACTAGTGGATGGTCAACTTTATTCCAATTAAAAGCTTGTTTATTTCGCTTCATTTTATCATTCTTATTGCGTCTTCCTCTTCGTTATTTTTCTTAATCTTGATCCATATGGGGTTATTATTTAAATACGCGTACCTATAATTCGATGGTTTATTTATTTCGATAGCGGAGGAAAGTGAAGTGAGTCCGATTTTATCGAATTACTTTACGGTATCGAAGGATTAACGAACAAGGGGGCGAACTGGATTATCGAACTGACAGTCTCAGCACCTCGAGAAAATGGAACGATTCACGCTGCGTATCGAAAGGTGTGGTAATAGAGGTGAACAGGGGTATTTACTTTTCCCCTACTGTGTCTAAACTTGTTTATCGGTTTGTAGGTCGCGAGAGCCCTCGGGCATACCGATAAACACAGCGGAGGGTTGAAAAAGACAGGGTGACATCCTTTTTCTGGCAGTCAGCACATTTATAAAACCCCTATATACGCTTTTCATTTGCTGCTGGTAAATAACTTGTAGCCCGTAATATCCGCCATCCATGGTATTTCGGATAAGCACTATTCTCCTAAATAGTTCATCGAGGTCGTATTCCTATTATTTGGCACCAGACGGACGCATACTTTTCCTTCCAGTAATACGAGCCTTCATTTACGAATTTTCATTCTTGATATCAGGGCTGTGGAATGTGTAAATAAAGCTCCCGGCATTTCCCGCCGCTGCTCCGCGTACAATTATTAATTTCTCGCGTAGCGCATTACAAGCTGCTCGTAAAATAACACTCCACGTCCGGGCGCATTTCCGTTTGCGAGGGGCAGGGATTTCAGGGGATCTACCAGATGCTTTTAGTGAGAAGGTATTAAACCGTGGAACAAGTAAGCCAACAGTCAACGGGGGTTAAATCGTTTACACCACACTTCTGCTCCTACTTAGTTTAACTTTCACCGATACGTTCAGTTCGCGCGATATCGAAAGTAGTATCGACAGTAGGGACGTAACAAGTGCCACCAGTCGAGAATCAAGAAACACTTCCTTCCTCTTACACTAATTTCGCACTTTCCATTTCATACACATAATCGTATGTCCCATTTCTGTTCCATGGCCAGTGGCGATGGAACCATAGAATCATAGACTCTCTTTCTCCTTAAAAAATCAAATTCCTTCCTGATCGATGCAAGCACCGAGATGGTGCAACAAACGGGGACCGACGGAAATCGAGGGACGTTTCCTTTCGGGTTTTCAGACCTTTTTCTCACATTCAGTTTTACGCTCCGCGAATACTATAGATAGTGATCCGATAACCCTCGGGCTCACGTCGGTTCTCGCCCGTCAGGCCAGGATAAGAGGACTCTGGTTGATTTACGTGACACTGCTCTTCCCCGGCAAAAGATTAAAGCGCGAAAACATACGACCCCCATGGAAAAAACGAACGAAATAAATAACAAAGTGAATTTACGTCTGTTCGATTTCACCGAGGAAAATAGTTGCATCGCGTGGTCGCTGCTCGCTTCCCTCTCTATCGTAACAATTTCCACTTCTGTATCTGACTTCTAATATCAGCGAAAATATTAGCTTCCTGGTGCCTCGACCGTAAGGGACACTATTTAGATACGCATAGCATACGTTTCGGTAGAGTGTCGGGCAATGTTGGCACATTGGCACAGAAAAATGTTTGTCCGGAGAATATTAAAGCGCCCCAGGTGGCACGGCTTCCGCAATTCTCCCCTCCGTTGCTTTTACTTCTGGGAGTGTTCCAATGAATATTTCGTTCCGAGGGTTGTTCTTTCATTTGTATCGATGGCAATTGCGCTTTTTCATGTTTAAGTAATGTTGCTTGCGGAGCGGTGAAATGGTATCGATCAGGTTTAAAGCACGGGGCCGTTGCGGAGCCCTATTGAAGGCGCAGCCAGTTGAAGCCTTTTAGTTTCAAGAGCATATTGAAATTACCTTCGCGAAATGGTATTTATTTCGCCGCGCGCGGTTCGCCGGTAGTAAGTCATGGGTAAAATTATTGATTACAACGCTAGAATGGTGGGAATCCTTCCGTCGGATTATTAGAACAGTCTAGCGATTTACCAGAGGGAGGGGGGGGGGGGGGCACTTAACCTACATATTTTAAGCAATGGAATAATTATCATCGAACACCTGGGAGTTGCTCGGAAAATGTTAAAGACAGTCCCTTTGTTCTCGACGCGACGTAATCTCGTGGTTAAATATACGAGTCACAGATATTTAAATTGCTAGTGCATTTCAGACCAAATTCTTTATACCACAAAATTCCAAATAGACCGTTCCAGTGTTATCAGTGTATTAAAAAAATTTCCATTTTCATTGTGTATATTTTCCATAAAGGAGGGAATTTTTCTTCTCAAATTGAAATCAAATCGTACATTTATTTGCAAATAATGAGATACAATATTCACCCCCTATTTTAAAAGTACAATGGCTCGTAGCAGGGCAATCCTTGCATTGGCTTCCCTTAATTGATGGGTAATTTATTAGACACCACGGTGATTATCACGTCGAATGACGAAATATCCGATTGCTAGGGCTTAATATGAAATGGCGTTGGAATCGAACGGCAGCGTACCTGCTGGATCTCGGTCTTGCAGCTATAATTCCATAGTGTAAAACAGCTCTTATATTAGGGGGCAATTGTGCGTCACCAGTTTCGCTGCCTGGACCTGAATGCTGTCTGTTCGGTAGAATCTGAATCCGAGAGAATGCACGCTCCCCCCTTGCGGTTTGCCCGTTTGCTGGATTTTAGGAGCGTACTTGACAGTTTAATCGACGTTTCCGCGTCAACATTAGCGCAGCTGAATATGACTCCTATCCACCTCGGCTAAAGATCCTCCGCGCCTGATGAATGACTCATTACCACGGAAGATCTGTTGCTCGTGGAGGGGCATAAATTATCGTGACCCCTTGGACGAAGGATAATTCGCTATGTGTAATGTAGTTTGGATGTGGGGTCCACTTTGTACATTCTATATTAGAATTTGACATATAATTTTTTATAAAATTAATACTAACCCTTCGGTGGTGGATACCTTGACAGTCGACAGTCGACGAGACGTCCAGTTTGATCTAGAATACTTACGATTATACCAGTGTTTCCGTTTTTATAATATTCAAATAACCCGTGACCCCCTCTATAAGGTAAGGTAAATATATCCTTTCGTTTATGAAAAATCAGTGTTGAATCGTTAACCCGGCGTTGGTAAGGTAACAAGTGTAGTAAGGTAAGGTCCCACAAACCCCACAAATAATTTAGTGTATTAATGAAATCCATATCTTTAATTAATATGAGATTACGCAGTGGCGTGAAATTTTACAGAATAAAAACGTAGATACACCAAATTAAATTTTTATTACCCAAAAATACTTTACTAATTAAACATCTTTAATTTTCAACGAAAATATACTCTTCCTAGCTTATATAATGAACAAATTAAATAACGACTCACTGTCACGCGTTGTTAAAAAGTTGTACTTAATTTAAAATCTTTGGGGTCTGTGAGACCCCACCTTACCAAATATAACAATATTAAAATAAACAAGTGCTAAAAATCGTCAACCACTAAAAGTACCCATGGCGATCGTTCATACAATTCCTAAAAGAAATTTTTCTGTGAGATATTAATTTTGATAGAATCTAAAATTTTCAGTTTCTTTAAGTAGCGATATTAAAAAGTGATGTAGTTAATAACAAGCGTAGTTAATCCATGTAGAATAATATTCAGGGTGGTTCCAAATGTACCCAGCATCCACCAGACGAGAAATAATACCAGCGCATCCATCTTCTTCGCCAGTTATCAGTAAAAAAGCAACATCGTCACAAATTTCATTACCTTCACACCCACCCCAATCGCCCAACAATCCTCAACATAGCAATAAATCTCTCCGCCCCTGCACATTCAGTGGCACGTTACAAGGACCAGCAAGCAGAGGTGAATTGAAAATAATTGTCGGTCGATTTCGAGAAACGTTCAAAGAGGACACCGATGGCAGCGCGGGTTAAAGTTATTTTAAGGGGCGAAAGGGATGGCCGACGTAGCCGCAAAGTCTCGTTAGGCTCGGCGGGCCCGGTTTCACAGAAGATAGGAGCGCGACGACGCGGCCGCGCGTGTTCGTGGCTGATCGAGAAATAGGATGTGAGCAGAAGACACTTCGACCCAGGCTCGCGCGACTATCGCCAAGGGAAGCGGTGGGCAAGCTCGACTAAGCGCTAATCGAGGGCGCCCCGAGTCCCTTTCATCACAAGCGTGACTAATTCCTTTGGTAATTTACTGAGCGAAGCGAATAAGAGTTGCGGCGAGGCGTCCTCGCATGGATTAGCAAACGGTCCTGAAGCGTAGACCGGCGCTAAGGTGACCAACAGAGCGTCATCTTCCCGGCATAATCGGATGCACCTTGCTGGGGACGGTCCCGCTCACCCTAGAAAACTTCCCCCGATATCTGTTTATAGACCACAACCGCGGTCCTTTCTCCGCTCCGGTCGAATTGTTCGACGGTTTTCTGCCGGATTAAGCATATCTCCTACAAGTACCAAATTCCCGAAGGGACCCCTCATCGCCCCATACCTTCCACCCTTTCGATCCTCCCGACTCAACACCCTGCATCGATCGAATCTCGCGCGCTCCGTACCCAGAGCCGCTGCGATCCACAAAACTCCCGTGTCTCCGAACCCTAATCGTGAAAGCCGCACAGAAATATCCTCCCAGCCCCGGTGACCCATATTATACCTTACACTTTATCAGTCGGATTGCCACGTCCGAGCGCTTATCAAGCGGCTGCGATGCCGCGGATCCCGTGCACGGGACGATGCCCGGCAAAGTGTGAAACGGCCGTGCTGGGGGAGAAAAAAGCAGGAACGGAGAGTGGCACAAAAGCGAAGGAAAAAGGAGGACAAAGGGCGCGAGGGCATGCAGCTCGCATGTACGGCGGGATAGTTGGGCGAGAGGGGGCGCGGGTGAGGGGGTCGCGCATTGCTG
Source organism: Andrena hattorfiana (assembly GCA_944738655.2). Lineage (NCBI taxonomy): Eukaryota > Metazoa > Arthropoda > Insecta > Hymenoptera > Andrenidae > Andrena > Andrena hattorfiana. The sequence continues at coordinate 4,694,349 of OX122894.2, forward strand.
TTAACTATCCTTTGAGTCTCGTTGGTGGAGCATCTCACCCGTGCAATGTCTCACTCGGTCCATGGGGCTGTGACAGCGTGTATGGTCGAGCTACGTTGCCCGGCATGCTCGGTTGCCCAGTAAAAAGGCGTTTTCCCAGGCCCGCTGGCGCGCGAAACAGTAGAGGCGCGACCGTGCCCGCGCGAGCGTCGTGTAACACCATACTTGATTACCCATAGTGATCACTGAGCCGAGCTTATGCCCCCGTATGCTTCGGTAAGTCGTTAAGAACGCACCTCGTTGGGCTCCAACCTCTGTGGCTAAACGGAATTGTCCAGCCTCCCGTGATCCGCGCGTTATTATTAGTACCCGCGGATCTGACGGCTCATTTCCAGCACACCGGCGGCGGGGGGCTCTCTGTGGATTGTTTATTATTATATTAACAGTGGAGCGGCGAAAGGGTGGCCGGGAGCTCGCGGATGAGTGGATTAAAAGCCGAGTGATCGGGGCTCCGTCGTTCTCATACACGCGCATACGCAGGTACGTAGTTGTTATCAGCGCGAAATGTCGATTTTAATACACCGCTGATCGTTCGCTGGAATGACGAATCGCGGAATTGGCTGCGACTGCCGCTGCAATTGGTATATACCCGCGACCTTTGTAAGTTACTCTCGAAAGGGTGCTCGTGTATTTTAATTTCGGGGCGGATCGTGGATTCGTGGAAGTTTCTTATCGTCCTCTGGAGAACAGTTATTTCGCGGATGGTTTAGATCAGGTATCTAACGAGGGGATTCATGCTTCTCGTATCACCGGGGTGCCACTTTGCAATTTGCGTGTGGCAGGGTAACGATTCGAGGGGTGGTAAATTTATTGCGAGACACGTGTTAGGGTTAATTTTGGGTTAATTAGCTGACAGACGTGAGTGTTTCGTCGGGTATTTAACAAGGTTCACAGATATATTTGGGTGGCGTTTCGAATTCCAGTACGAAGCTTTCTGTGTGGCGTTTAAAGTTTCAATCGTCAAAGGTGTCATTAGGGAACGAATATTAATCCACACAACCTCGATAATCATTAAAGAAACTGACCTAATCATTAAAGAAAGCCCACCTTTTCAATTTCTATATTTGCCGCGTTCTTGACTCAACAATTCAGTCGTGCCATTCCAAGCAAGGGAAAATTAATATCAACCGATTTGTCGTTTGAAGAAACTACTAATTGTTCGCCGCGCATCATTTGTATTCTCCCCCGAGTGCAATATTTTCCAACAACGATCCTGTGCGTTTCCATAGATCCCTCTCCCTGTAGCGGCAGAGTCGCTCGGTAGAAAATGGGAAACGAGAGCCAAAAGGAGAAGCGCCACCAGCGTGGATATTTATAACAAACGGTCCCGCGTTTTATCCGCGTAAATAAATTTCAAAAAATCTCGGCCCTCTGACACGGGGTACGTTTATAAAAAGAAAACAGGGGGAGATGCAGAGAGAGAGAGAGAGAGAGAGAGAGAGAGAGAGAGAAAATAAAGGTAGGTCCATTCCTCGGGCCTGAACGATCATCGCGGAGGGTGAACCGCGTGGATGTATCCAATGCGTATCGGCGTAGCATCCGATAAATCAGGCTGAACGCCTTCGTCCGCCAGGTCCAAAGCGGCTGGAAATAGCCGCGAGGGGTAGGGATCGGAGGCTGGAAGGAATCTTATCGGTCGTTGGACATAATCGGTATACACGAGGCGCGATCGGGGACAGGGCACGTACGATTACACTCGCGGCGTACCCTCTGCGCGTCGTCTTGAGTCCTTGGAGCGTGAACGGAAATAGCCATCGGTGTGCACCGGAAGATCACAGCGAGACCGGCCACCCTTTGCTCCCCTCCCTGCTGGCCCCGGTTGTCATATACGCTCCAGAGGAAGGAAAAGAAAAAAGGATCCCCGGTGGCAGGGCGGCGCGGCAGCGCGACAAGGGTCGCCAGCGTCGCGGAAAGAGGAAAAATAAGGGGGTACGGCGAGGGTGTGTGGGGACGGTCGGCGGGGGTCGAGGGGGCCGGGAGAGGACTGGCAGATAAAAGGGTAGGAAGAGAAACCGATCGTCAGTAGGGGGATGGGTTTTAGGTTCGGTGGTGGCGGCGAGGAGAATAGCGTGACCATAGGAGAGGGGTGGCATTATATTTGCGCAGGGCCGCCCGACAGGGCGCAGTATCGTCGCGACCGCCGTCGCGTGCACCTCGCTCCTCCGTGAGTTTCGGTACGCGTCTAGAGCCACCGCGAGTGCGCCCGCACCGAGAAGCCCTCTCTGTCCCTCCTCGTTCGGTTTCGCCGCTGGCTGAACCGTCCCGTGCCTCTTCCACTTGCTCGCCCTCTCTCGCTCCGACCATCACGCCGCGAGTCGCGAGCCGGGCCTCTCCGTCTATCTTCATACTCGTTGTGTCCTCCCTCCCACCCCCCCCCCCCTCTCCCTCCTGAGCTTCAGTTGACTCGTCGCTGCCGTACCGCGCGTACCCTCGCTCCCTTCGAACGTCTCTCCTCGTCGGGCGACGGGCTTCGCTGGCCGTCGTTACTTCTCGCCGTGCGAAAACAACGCGCAACCCTAACCACCTCCCCCCTCCGGCCACAACAGTCGAGAGCGAGTCCCCGCGAGCAGCAGTCGCGAAGTGTTATCTGGCCCCGCAGAACAGTGAGTAGAACGGAGTGTCGACGTTATTGTCTGTTGTTGTTGTTGTTGTTTACGTGACGTTTGTCGGTGTGTCCCTGCACTACCTCCCTACCACCAAGGAGCATCTTCGTTCACTCGACGCTCCCGATTGCTCGCCCACCACTCCCCCTCCCCCTACTTCCGCCCCACTGCACGGTCATCCCTCCGCAATCGAAGTGACTTTCGACTTTCACGCAACGCGCGATATCCTCCCCCTCGATAACCCTCGCACACGCCATCCTCGACGTGGACACGCACGTTAACGTCGTGAGGGGGAGCGGGACTCCGTCGAGGGCGCCTCCGATAATTTGTCGGGCGATCGGTCGATCGTACCCGGCTGTTTCGCTGGATCTCGGCGACTCGGACCGCTTCGGACGGTGTTAACGAGATCGACGAGCCGCCGCTCGGTTCTCGCTACCGCCGCGGCGACGAGGGGGTGAATCACCCGGGGCCGAAATGCTAGGACCTTTACCGAATAAGCAATATTAGCTGACATTCTCGCGTTGCGTGAAAAGTCATCGGGAATTGGGACCGAAATAATCGTCTGGCAGCGGTGCGGTGACGTCGACGAGGCAGAATCAGGTAGGCACTTTGTAAACGCACCTTCGCAGCGGCTTCCTTTCTCCGCGGCACTGGCGTATGTGGAGGGTGGCTGATCAAAATTCCACGGTTTTCCTTTGTCACCCGGAGACGCCTTATCGTTCCTGTGAATTTTCTGACAGCTTCGGGTGCTTCGATCTCTGCCAGAATAAATTGCAATGTGTAGATACTTGTCACCTTCACGTTCGTCCACTTTAAACCACAGATTGTATGGTTTTATCAAAGGGTTGCTTGTCGTGCTGTTATCGCGCAGTTAAATGGCTATTTATTTCAGAGACATTTGCTTCTCGTCGTTTCTTTTTCTGCTTATTTCTGTCGCGTTCTTTTTATCGCGATCGAACTCGACCGAGCAAGTTAAATTACGTTTAAGGGGCAATTATGTCGTTTAGGGTTCCGCGAGGCTAATAAATGGAGCTAGGAATTCGTTGTTATTTAGGTGTGCCTTCCCTTTCTTTATACACAGTGCTGCCCAATGAATATATATTTTAACGAAGATTCAAATCAGTCTACGCCCAGTGGACGGGCGCGCAGGAGTATGGAATATATTTAAATATATTTTATTAAAGATTCGAGCGGCTAATTTTTCTTCGCATCTGGCTTCACAGCTAGATGAAAATAGGGAATAATGGGAAAGGGTGGTAGTGCCGCGATCCAACGGCGGTTTTATTATTCTTCGCTGGGAACGGGGGGTGGTTATTGTTATTCGAGGGCTACGCGTTTATGTATTCACGGGCATAGTCGTGGTTTGAATTTTCACGCCATTGTTTGCCGTACAAAAGGTTGACACGGAATATGTTTAATTCGATCAGACGCGATATAAGGCAGATACGAAAATTGGATAATTATCGTCCCGATATAGAACACGAATATTCCATTCTCTCTCATTCTGTTCTCCTCCGCTCTGTTCGATACGAAATTCTTTTCATACCCGTCCAAACACAAAAGTGCTTTTGTTAAAATACTCCGAAGAGTGTTTCGCAATGAAAGTGACATTTAATCAGCCTGACAATGCCGTCAGACATTAGAATATTAGAATACTCTCGCGATTTCCTTGCTTCAGAATGTACGGGAACATAAATATTCGAGCAAGGTAGCCTCGAGGATAACAAGGTCAAATTTTGTCGGGTGGAAAGAAGGAGAGCACGGCGCTCGTATTCTCCGTGTAGAATTGTTTACAGACAAGCTGGGCGTTGATAAGTTGGCGGTATTGCGAACGCTGTGTAAGCCTACAGGGAAAGAGGGCAGGGAGGGGGGAAATTCGATTTTCGCGTTAGCATGATACCATTGTGCGCGAACTATCTCTTTGTCCAACTTCGAGTCCATTCTGGCATTGTCCGATGCTAACTCGACAATATAAACCGTAAAACTCAGCCGGTCCAAAGATACTTGGGCATCTGGATCGAAGGATCCATTAGCAAAGTAGCAATGAAGCGATAATGAAGTCCCTGTTCGCATTTCATCAACATTTTACGATTATCGATTAGCTCCGCTGACGAAACGGCAAATATTTTTAGCCCACTCTTTCGATCGCGAGGCTCTCGCATCGCGGAGAACTACGCAGGCCGAGCATTAGAAGCGAAGTGCGTCGTCTTTGGTTGCCTTTACCAAATGCAAGCTAATCGTGTACCTAGTTCTTAAACATAATTCTGAATTATCGGGTGCTCTGCGAAGGTTGCGAATTAATTGGATAGTTTCTACAGATTAATTACACTTGTCACAGCTCTCTACGCGTCGATCACCTATTATTATTATCGCTGTAGAGATGGAATATTATACACAGAGAATTTATTCCCTTTGTACGGATTATCTTACATTTTTTATCGAGCCATTAATAATTGTATGCAATTATTTCTCTGCCGGAGAATTATCGTCCCCTAAATTATTAGCGTTTTATAAACATTTGTGCGCTTTGTGTGCCATGGAATATTCAGAATACTTAGGTACACATTCCATGTACCCACCGATTTCGTTTTTTAGCTCGCTCTGCATAGTTGAATATTAAATATCGAAGGCATGTGTTAATATCCTTCGATTCTCGAATCGCTATCGTCCACGGACCGCAGAAAGTGTCCGCCAAAAGTCGCCCCCGAAAAAAGATTCTTTTTGCCGTAGAAATAGGAGCATATTTCAACTAATCTTCCAAGGCGTGCTATTCGAAAGCGACAATTTCACGATCCGTTAAGCCGCCTGAATTTTCCCAGCCACTTCTTCGCGACTTGGAAACTGTTCGGAGCTTTCCACCCACCGATCCGCCTTTCCCCGCGTGTTTTTGAGGGGCCGAGGGCGGAGTGCTCGGTAGAGTAGTGTGAAACAGAAAGAAATAGGCACCCTTTGTTTTCGTATACACTGCCTTTAAATTCGCCCATTTCTCGCGATAACTTTGATCCCGGCTACCGAGTCCTTGATCGTGTGTGCACGCCCTCGGCACACGGGGAGGGATGCGCGCGTGTGGGCGCCCGAGAATGGAGTATTTCCCGTCGAAGCGTCAGCTCGAAAATAAGAGAGAAATCTGCCTTCCTCCTCTGCCGAGGGTCATACCATTCGCGGAAAAGGAAACCTATCGGCTCGTCGATTTGTCCTTTGACGCGGAAGATCGCGTGCTCCGTTTCCCTTTGTCTCAAAGTATTGCATTAGAATTACGCGGAGTTGACATTTTAATGGCTGACCCTTAACTTCTGCCCTCTCCGGCGACGGTTCCCGCGGCTCGCGAATCCAGTTTACAATTCTCGGCTGCTGGTTAATAATAATGGAATTTTATACGGCGTGGTAAATCTGTATCGGTGCAAATTGCGGTTGCGATCTGATGGATGAAAAATGGGGTCGCCTCGGTGTCCATAATAACGATGAGGTATGGAAATATTGCGCGTGTCAACGCGACAAATGTGTGAGAATATTTTATTGCTCGAGAACAGTGAGGACAGGAATCGGTTGAACTTAATTACCATATAAATATGTTACTCCGCTGCTTGGACTGGAACGTGCGGCGCGATAAGCCCGATTCTAGTACTTTTGATTTCGCCACACGCGCTAGTTCGCTTCTTAATTAAAAACGAAGCTTCCTTCTGACCTTATTTTCGTACCACTGTGGCCGCGCACGCATGTAGAACTAGTTGGTAATTCCGTTAATAACACTTCCCCGTGGAAGAAATTACGGGCAGGCGACACGCAATACTTTTACCAAGAAACAGGCATTCGAAACCGTGGTTTTAGCGAATTAAAACGCTTTCTCGATGCACTCGCGGCTAATAGTATTTTATTTTACTTTCTGGCGAGTTTATGAAGGACAACGATTCTATACTCCCGTAGGCCAGTGGCGTTGAATAATTTTCATTACGCTTTTATTAGAAAGTGGGGCAATAATCAGGCGCGGAGTTGTTGGTCACCTGGTTTCTGATTCAGAAAATCGATGCTGTCCTTTTAGTAAATTTATTCACCATAATAGAAGTTAAAAGCTCGGGGCAGTGTAAAATGAATTGACCATTAGAGTGTAACCACATCGATTGGCTGAAATTGAACGGGTTTTTGCTAGGGAATGCCGTTATAAATTTTCATCTACCTCGCCGTGGAATATGAGCTTCGTCGAAGTCCGATATAATATTGTTCTGTCGGCGATAGAGAGAGAGAGAGAGAGGAGAACGCCGGAAATCGTCCCTTTCAGTCCGAGCGCACGTTCGTTCTATTTTTTCCCTCCGCTAATTGAAAGCGCGGATATTTAGGAACACAGGCATTCGTTCTGTAACTCATTAATAATAGCTGTTTACCCCGGCGCTCGTTGTTTTGTCGCGCCCATTGCTTATTAAAAACCAATACGTCGATTAATTGACGCCTCGCGTTGAATAAATCATGTCGTTAGCTATGCTCCGCCACTTTTTTTTCTCTATTATACTGCGTGCTCTTTACCTGGCTACTATCAATTGTTCACTTAACTATCGCAGTGTTAGAAACAATTGACGTTTGCGGGAAACTCGACGAAGTGGACTTTTCACAAAATTCCGTGGAATTTCGTAGTTCGTTCGCGGTGAAATGAATGAACGAGGTTTCGCGTCGAGTGGCCTATAATATTCACCAGTGGCTTCTGAAATTTTTGACAGTTTCCAAGATTGAATATTTTAGAGACTATGTATAACAATGCCGTACTGTTTGACCATTCTTGTAAATTCAAGTCGAGACACTGTGTGGCGTAAAATTAATCAAAAATCAGACACTCGCCCCTCGTACCATTTTCCATTTTATTCAAAATGTACAATCGTACTTTGAATCGAGGAGACAGTGAATTTCAGAAGATGCAAACTTGCGTCTCAAAAAGTGCGTGCAAAGAGAATATTCGAGGAAAGAATAAAATTCGTAACGCGGGAATAGAAGGGTCGGAGAAAAGGAAATAAGCAACGCGGGGATTGATAAAATAAACAGTGCGACGTTGGAGGGGGGCGGAAGGGGCGGAAGGAAGTGTCGTGCAAAAATTCAGCAAGCAGAGATGCTGAATGCAACACGACGCTTGATTCAAAGCGAGACGTAGCGTTTCCGCGAATGGAAATACAGAATCTCATTATCCGTTTTGAAAAATGATGAAGCGGGATTGTTAAGACGGCAGGGGGGGGGGCGATACGTTGCAGAATGAAGGGTGGAAAAAGTGCAGGGCGCTGTATTTTTATCGTGACTCGCGGCTACCCCGTAATGGCCAAATTAAACGCCTCGGTTGCTAACAAGAAACGTAATGACGGTTAAAGAGGTAACCGTAACGGGAGCCTGAAAGGCAATTTTTCAGCCCCGGCACAGCCAAGCTGGATTTTCCAAATTGAAAGTATTTCGTAAAGTTCCCTCCTGCCCCTTTCGGCGAGCACTCGGCGCGTTAGAACGTCGCGTTTTCCTAGCGATTTCACGGGGAGAACGGCAACTAGATTGCAGCTGCTTGTTACCTTCTGCGCTGCCCTTGGGTCAATTGGTTCCATAACTGCAAACAACTGCAGACAGGCTAATTTGCGTTTCGCTGCCGGACAAATTGAATTTATCGTGTTTAAAATAACCCCTCCTGCCGTTTGCGTGACCGAAAGTTTGGCCCGTGACGATTTTGAGTTTCGAATGGAATTAAACAGGATTAATATGTCAAGTTCTAAAAGCCCTGGGAATCGTTTTCCTTGTTTGCTATTAAATACTATAATAATTAACGTGACTGGAAGCTTCCCTTCTTTTCTTATCGTTCGTTGCTCACGGGACACATATATGTGAACCCTCTTTGCACTATGAATTCCCAAACACATCCCATATAAATCCCACAACCAGGATTTACAATGACACACTCGTGAGAATAACTTCGAGGGGAACAGTTTTCACCGCCTAACTCTTTCGAAGTGATCCCGGCATAAAGACGCGTCTATTTGTTTTTGAACAGTGGTGGTGGAACGGCGAGCGAGTTCTTTTCGTATTGTCGGTGACAGGAAGCAGTAGAGCTCGGTCCAGGCGCGTTGCCCCATTTAAAATCGACCCTTTGAAAGGGTTTTGCCAGTGTGCTTTGCGACAGAGCGGAGGGAAAACGTTGCAGCTAAAAAAGACTTCCCTAACGAAACTGTGCCTCGAAGTTATTCCGCGAGATACGTTTACTGGTGGTGTGGAGAAAAGGCAGACGGTGGCAGGTGCGTGTACCCCTGCTCTCATATCTTCCAGCGGAGATAAATCTTTCTTTCGATCGACGGGCAACGGCCGGCGAAACTGTATTAACGGTGATAACTCGTTTTCGTTCACGATTGAGTTAGCCCGACATTAGATGGCCGGTGTGATGCCACAGAGAGGCGGTCAGCGAAATGTCTGGCAGCGGGGAATAAGGAGGGTGGATGCTCCGTGTGTGAACGTCTGCGCGTTTAGACGCTCCCTTAGACACCGACGTGGACCTTTGGCTTCGCAGAGCCCAAGATCCTTCCGAGTCTTTCCACTCACCGTCAAAGATTCGGATTGGAATGAAAACTGCTACGGTAGTCTGTACGATTTTAGGGCCAATTGGGAGCATTCTGTTTGGGGGAACTTCTTAATCAGCTGTTCTAACAGCTATTTATTCTATAAGCTATAAGATTTTTTTGTAGATTCTTCATAGGTCTTCCACAGATCTTCCCTACTGTGTACCTTCACTCGCAGCGTTTTTAACTTCCAACGTCCCCACGTCGCACCGTCGCGCGCCGTTTAGAGTTCCCGTAGATAAAGAGCGCCCATCACCGAAGACGGCCGCCCATTGTGAGCAGCATAATCTCGCGCATTTAGCGATCTATTAAGACTCAGTTGCGCCTGCTGGCTGAAGTCGCGGGAAGCGTAGTCAGTGGTAACGAACGAAAGGGGAGGCCACGATGAAGTTGGCCGATTTAATTTTCTAAATATTCATGGGGCGGCGTGTCCCTCTGGCGAGCGATGCAGCCTGCCGTGGCGGCGGCGGGCGTCCGCCCCGGAACACCATAAATATTCTATGTTGCGCCATCGTAACTTGAAACGAGAGACGAATACGGGATTACATCTCAGGTGGCAGCATCGCGCCTAACATGTCACGCGAGTACACACGGCGGCCGCGCAACGAACTATTAAGTTATGCAATTATCCCGGCTAATTGCGGCATCCTTTCTCGCCGGCCGGCGTGTAATTTCCCAAATAATTCGAGCTCGATCGAGCGGATTAAAGAGCGGTTAAAGGGCGCCAGAGGCTGGGCCGATTTTTTGGAAATTCGACGGCGACCTCGCCGTTGCCTCGCGAAACAGATCCCCGGGGAAATTAGAATTAATATTAGCCTAGACGTGTGTCATAAATATTCCATTTCGGATCGTTATGCATTCGAATGGCTGAGAGACCCGGCATATTATTATTCATATCGGATGGTGGGCGAAACGAAGGCAGAGCGGAAGATGGTTGAGTGCAAAGATTATCAATGATTCAAGGGGCTTGTAAATCTCCCCCCGCGCTGAATTTACAAAAGTCCAGCTGTGATGAGTGGTCTGTAAATGTTTCACGGTTACATCGTGGGCCATCGGCCTTGGAGATGGGAAATTGAAGGGTTTATTTTCGAATGGCCTGTAGAATCTTTTAAAATTTCCTTCCCGACGTTTAATGCGCGAGGCACGCGTTGCAATTAATAAGAGTCGCGCAGTTGTCGTTAATCCATACTTGTTGGATTTAAGATACTTTGGGGATAAGACCTTCGATTGCTCATTGAAAATTGAAGGGGCGTTTGGTAGCCAGGGAAAGGGTCGTTCGAAGCGTAAAGGGGCACGTGAAATGCTGGAAAATCGGGGCAGGGATTCGCTTCCTTTCCCGTGCGTCCTTTTCCAGCGAAGACGCGAGGAGCTCCGTTTTATTGTTGCTTTGGGGGCTCGAACGTACGCCGAGGCAGAAAATATAATTCGATCGGAGCTCGGTAACTCGATTGGGGGGCGCGGGAGGCGGGGATCGAAATAAGAATCTAAAGAAAGGATAATATTTTGTTGCGTTATTCTCGTATCGAGCGAATCGGGTGTTTCCACTCGGCGCGGTCGTTATCGATTTCGGATACGCGATTCCTTCGTCCTAGATGGGAAAGCTCGTAACCAGAGTATTCTGGAACTGTTGGTCGGAGTTGCTGGGCAAAGGTGACGGTATCTTTAATCTGATCGTCCGTCCTGCTGCCGTATAGCATTGGATTATTCAGCAGAACGTAACTTTAAAAGAAGATACTCGTGTCGGCGCGAATTCGAATGGAAAGCTGTATTTGTATAAGCCTTGTGCGAGCTCTGCGACTCGTTAACGATACCTAAACGGTACATACAATACTTGCGTTGAAAAGTAAGCGCACTTTCGAGTCCGAGTGAACTTTATTTTCATTTTTTCGGTAACATTTGATTGACTCGTAACGAGTATTAAAATAATTATTAAGTTAATGTTTAAAGACTGATAGCTCCTTGCCGAAGTTTAAATTGCAGGTACAGTTTAAAACAACATCCCTCGAAGTGCACAAAAATCGGACTTCCACGCGGTGTGCAAGATATTACTATTAACAGCGTGGAGTTTAATTGTCCGTTTTGGTAAGACAGCGATTTTCGATTTTCCTTGGAATTATCTAAACAACCGTAGCCGGGGGAAATGGTGTTTGCCGCCGAACGGATCCCGAGCAAAGTTTGCGCAACACGATACGGAAGTGTAGATATTCGCCATCACGGCTAACCAGTCAGTCTCCATGGTCGACATCTGACCAGCGGCGGATCGATTCAATATCCGACCGTCCTTTGAGGAAACTAATCTTCTTCGCAGATTTGCTACGAGGAACACACGGTTCTCGTTCGGAAGTCAAACACACCGGGTGCTCCGAAAACATCTGGGCAAACTCTGACAGCGTATGCTTTAAATAGTAGCGACGGAGGAAGCGTTTTGGATCTGCGTCTATTCTTTTACTAAATCATAATACTAACGATCTGCACATCAGCGGAGGTATAAATACCGTCGATGTTCAAATCATATCGTAAATATCACGAGTGAAATTTATTATAGTATGAAAGAAATATTTTCCTTCCAAATTCGGTCATACTACTGGAAGAAATTTAAATTTAATATTCACGATTTGGACTTTATCTTTAAAAAAGGAAGTTTCAAATTTTCAAATTTTCAAATTTTCAAATTTTCAAATTTTCAAATTTTTTGAACTTTCAAATTTTCAAATTTCTTGAACTTTCAAATTTTCAAATCTTCAAATTTATGAATTTTCAAATTTTCAAATTTTTAAATGTTTAAATATTCAAATTTCTTGAACTTTCAAATTTTCAAATTTTCAAATTTTCAAATTTTTAAATTTCTTGAACTTTCAAATTTATGAATTTTCAAATTTTCAAACTTTCAAATTTTTAAATTTCTTGAACTTTCAAATTTTCAAATCTTCAAATTTATGAATTTTCAAATTTTCAAATTTTTAAATGTTTAAATATACAAATTTCTTGAACTTTCAAATTTTCAAATTTTCAAATTTTTAAATTTCTTGAACTTTCAAATTTATGAATTTTCAAATTTTCAAATTTTCAAACTTTCAAATTTCCAAATCTTCAAATTTATGAATTTTCAAATTTTCAAATTTTCAAACTTTCAAATTTTCAAACTTTCAAGTTTTCAAACTTTCAAGTTTTCAAACTTTCAAGTTTTCAAACTTTCAAGTTTTCAAACTTTCAAATTTTCAAACTTTCAAATTTCAAACTTTTAAATATTTCCAATTTTTCAACTTTTTAATTCACAATTTGTCAAATTCTGAAATTCTCAAATTTTCAAAGAAACTAAAATATCTCTTTCCACTTAAATCGAACTCATTAGCCCCTCGAAGACGCGTTAACCGTGTCTCTAAGCTTCCCTATACGTGATTACACAGAAACTGTACAGGTAAAACCCGTATCCTTAAGCTCATTACCTGCGAAATAACAATAGAACAAGCTACACAAAACATCATTGCTCCGAAGTTCCCGGTACCTTGTTTCGAAAATCTCTATGCTGCATTAGACGCTAAAGTCGGCGCAAGGGGTCTGACTGACACAAATGTAGCAGGGGGTTCGGTTCGAAGCATTTGCAAACGGTAGCAGGAAACGGGGCTCCCGGACGCGGGAAAGGGGTATCGAAAGACTTTGGATGCCGCGGTATCGACGACGGTGCTGCGAAAATAATGAAATGGCACGTGTCCAAAGAGATCCGGCGCGCGTCCATCGGGGGAGTGTCGAAAGACTGGCTTTCGGGGTTGGCCGACAGCCAATTGCAGTTCAACCGATACGTCTACTCCTCTGAACGTTTAAATAATGCCGTTCGACGAAAATCGAGTTCACTTTCAGGTGAATAAGGGTCGGGGATCGTGTTCCGCGGACCCGGTGCTTTTAGCAAGAAACACGTAAACGTCAGAGAGGATGTACGAGGGTGGTCGATTCACGTGTTGCGTGTCCGTCTTTCTTCTACCCGTTGGTTCGTTGACAAATCCATTCCCCTACGGCTCGCGGTTAGAGACAGTCGAGCCTAAGGATAAATTTCAGCTGCCTTATTCCCGCTTAAAACATTCACGCTGGGGGCTGTAATAATTCAGAGGAAGATGATACGCCACGGATCATTACTTCGAAACTCTCGCGAAGTTTACCGTAGCAACTGCTTACTTCAAGATTTTCGGATGTCCAAGGTTCTGGTTCGTGAACATTTTACATCACGTTTGAGAAAGTTGGAACTTGGAGAAAAGTGACGAGTAAAGGGAAGGTCCGTGTGCAACGTTGAATATGATATAATTTCAAAAGTGAATGTACAGTTGGAATTATTGTTTGGTCGGGGGTTCGTGTAGAATCGTTTGTTACAGGAAGTTGTTTACAATTTACGTAATTCGGTGTCGTTTTTCGAGAATGGCAGTAACTGAACGACTTGCTCGCGGCGCTTTGTGCCCCCGGCGGAAGCCAATTAGGGTATGTCGGCATCGATTATCTCATTAATTATTGGGTCTGTGTATCATTAGGTGAACACCAAGCTACGCTAATATTACACTATATAGCCGCGGAGGAAAGTGCAATCGGGCCGTTTGACGCGTGGAATAATTTCGCGACAGTTAATTGGAATTAATTTCCTTATAGTCTGGGGAATTCAGCCTTTCAGAGACCGCCTTGCTAATTGCTCGGCAATCTCATCTCGATAAATACGTTTCCTCGGCGCGTTGCGCTTTTGACGCTGCAAGCTCCGAAAATTCTCGGAGAGGTCGTTTCCGGGATACGAAATCTCCGTTGAAAATTCAGGCACGCTTGGCGGAAGACAGAAGTTTGCGTAAAACGTAAACTTCGTTAGGAATTTTATCGGCACTTGTTGAACACGGCCGCGCGGGGTTTCTCGTGCCACGTCACGTTCCTTTTTCGAAATTTCACCGTTAGTTAGCCGAACGGAATTCTCCCTGAGCGTGTACGTGGGTAAAGTTTGCAGCAGCTGAGGCCTGACAAGCAACTGCTTGATGGGCCAACATGACTGGTGGCATCGTCTTGTCGCGGGAGACTAGCCGAAACCTTCCCAGACTTGCCCTTGACGTTCCAAACTAGGGTTTAATCAGTCCGCGGATATCTTGGTAATGAAACGTAACAGGATTCAGGATCCTGCGCGTGTATACGCAAGATATCGCTAATAATGTGATTACGTAACGTACGCGTGGAGCGTATAATAATAATGGGATAAAAAGGCGGGGGATTAGAATTGATGATAGTGTGTCAGCGAAAGGAGGAGTCGCGCAAAATATGAACATACATATTTCATATAGAAATTACTCGGTTTTCGAAATATTACCGTAGACTTAAAATTCTAGGGACGCGAGGTTCATTAGAAAGCAAATTACTTTCATTGGAAAATACGTGAGCATTCTCGTCTACCGCGGTCAATGCAGCTCACGTCTCGCATAATACGTAAATTTGAATTATTACTCACGCTCTGCGAGCTACTCCTATATACGGTTTACCCACTCCGCTGAGAAATGACTTCGCGCTGCCGCTCCGCGAGTTTCAATTGCGTTCGCGAAGTTTCCAGCTGAACATCGGCGATTCCCCGTCGCTAATCTTCAAATCTTCGACGGGCTGATTAGTTGGGGGGGAAGCTATTTTCTCTGATTAACCCGGAATTATATATATCATTTATCATCCCAGTTTACGATCACTCGAAGGATAATGTTATAAAGGAGTAATCTCACAGCTAACAGGCATCGACTTTCTCTTACCCAACGATCCTTCTTTTCCTCGGCTCCGAGTTTACTTCTATTACCACGCCTTTCTTCTCCATTTAATCGTATTTTTCCTTCGATTCTGGCTAGCAGAATCGAATTTTAAAGATTTCCGCGACGAAGTCCAGAATCGAGAGAATTAAAGTGTAACGTGGGCAGGGACGTTGAGATTAATGATTCTGGGATGTAGAGTCCTGTGGGGATATTGAATCTCGGCAACCTAAGGCGGCTTCCGGTTCAATCGGGATCGGTTTCAACGATCGATTCATGGGGCGAATTATTAGGGAATGATTGACTTTGTAGAGTCTGCTGGCTTCAAAGTATTATAGTCTCTGGTTCTCCCGATCTCTATTGCACTTTAAACGAGTCACCGTTTT
This sequence comes from Andrena hattorfiana, assembly GCA_944738655.2. Taxonomy (NCBI): domain Eukaryota; kingdom Metazoa; phylum Arthropoda; class Insecta; order Hymenoptera; family Andrenidae; genus Andrena; species Andrena hattorfiana. Next base: position 4,709,687 of record OX122894.2, read on the forward strand.
CCAAATTCCTCCCAGTAATTTTCCATTTACTTCGCGTGGAGCTTTATGACCTTTCGATCTGTCTCTTAAAAACCACTGAATCGAGCTGCAAGACGGTAATAAAATGTGTTTCCTCTCGTCTGTTTGCAGGCAGCCATGACATCCACCTGAGGAACGGCTGCGCCACGGGAACATAAAGGTACGACGCATAAATGCATTTTCGATACGCGTATCCAGTATCCAGAGAATGGAGGATGACTCTGTTCGCAGTAGCTACACAGGTATTTTTTTTTATTTCTTTTCTTGATTAAGGCAGGGGCGTGAAAGTTTTATATTTGAAAGTAAACGGCGCACTAGGCCGTGGCAGGACAAACATTTCGAGACGCGTTGTTCGCGAGGGATTTATTCAGTGAAAAGGGCGCGAATTAACGTCTGCAAGCGCTGCGCGATGCGACTTCAAAGAATTCGAGAATAAAATTTTTCTACTCAAATTGAGAATTTTTTTTAAAATTGTACTTACAGCTGGCACTGGTCTGTATCTGTTTCCAATCGTCGATCAATTGTCCGGCGTTTCGAGCCAATATGCAGGCGCGTGAAACGGTTAACCGAAACGTAAAATTGGGACCACACAGCATCGTCCCCACCTCGGTTCGGTTTTCGTAAATTCATTGATGACCGATGGACAACGGCGTTGTTCCGGGAACAATAAAATTTTGCCGTTCGATTTGTACGCGCTGTATGATGAAATAGAAAATAGAGGAGGTAGTCGAGGAGATACGGTAACGAAATTTCAGAAACGAAAAAAGAAGCGGTCGACGAGCGGACCGCGGGAATTCCTTCGATATTTTATTAAAATTGTTTAGACAGCCCGCGGAAAAAATGCCGGCTGTGGTTTCCCGGGCACTCGCTTTTATCGATAAAGTACCGGGCAGAATTTTTCTGTTTCTATTTTGTTGAAGCTCCGCGCAGCTTTCTCTCTGTGTCTCGTAACGCTTTGCTACTTCGTGCGCCGCGCTTGTTCACCTTTCGTGCCCGGCGACTGGCGAATTTAATTGTTGGCAAGCCTTTACCGTGCTGGAAACCAGACAACGATTCCCGCTTTTAATATACAATAATATCGTAATTTACGGGTTGCGCTAGACGGGGGCGTCGTTTAATAATCCACCGTCGTTCATAAATAACGAGAACGCCACGTCCCATCTCCAAGGGAAGTTTTTAACTCCCATCGACTTGGGCGTACGAAATTTTTCCAACGATTGAATGTTTCATGAACACCGACCGCGGCTCGTGAAATGGCCCACCGTTATTCAACCCGCGCGGGAGCGAAGCGCTTTCCTTTTTTTTTATACAACTAATTTAAGCATAAACGGTTCTTCGATCGCGTTTTGACTTTCACGAGAACTTCGCCGATCGGGGTTCAACGTTTAAAGGGCGGGAATGGACGGGGGAGGATGGAGAACGAATAGTTCTGGCAAGTTGGTGAAAGAGGGAAGACGGGTTCAGAATTTTCCGTGGCGGTTTCGAGTCAAAAGGGGGGAAGTGCAAGTCGCATTAAAGTTTTTTGTCGAACGAACTTCCATGCAAATGCACGCAGGTTACTCGGTTTGTTGAACGCTTTTGTTGGATTCTTCCGTTCCTTCCTTATTGTTCTTCTTAAATTCCCTGCGCACGCGATGAAATTCCAGCAGCGTGCAAACGATTTGCCTTTCGTTAAGGTGTCTCATTAGAACGCGCGAGCAAACACGCGGAGCTGTTTTCTGCTTCATGTTCCATTGCGAATGGCCAACCATAAATAATCGTGGACAGAATCATGTCGCAAGAAATATGAAATACTGCAGCGCATCGTCTGTTACCGTATATTCGATGCGAAAGAAAATACAAAACTTCGGCCCCCCTCATCAAATAATATAAAAACGACTCTACGGAGTTGCCTCTAGGAATTATTTCCAAACAGAAATGAAACAACTTTAAAACCAGAGGAGTGGTTACTAACAGTGAAAGGCATTTCTTGAAGGACATAGAGTTGCTACGGGAAACTATTTCTATAAAAACGACTGTCAATGATCGCAAATTTTTCAATATATTTCATTGCGAGATTCGTTAAGCCTTTAGTTAGTTCGTTTAATTGTAGAACCCCCGAGCGAATAGCAACGTTGCACATAGCCTGGTACATAATGCATATTAGAGAGAGAGAGCACAGTAGAAAGTAGAATGGCCGTGGCATTGGTCAGGCGAGCAGCCGTGCGCCAGCCATCGAGTAGAACAAATTACGTTACGTCAGTCTTCTGGCATAACTCTGTCCAAAGGATGGCAGGAGGCTTAGGTAACGTGAATAAGCATCAATGTCAGCGGAGTTATGAGACCGTCGAGTAATTGTACGTTGGCAAATGCGCGTTACCCGCGCCTCTACATTTGACGGTATTAAAAAACGATACCGCATTGAAGAATCTAACAATTAACACCACGAGTGCCCACTGAACCGACACTCTATTAAATCGCGACGGATTTACAGAAGCGGTGGGACAATTTCCGTTACCAAGCTATTCACGGGGAAATATTTGAGAGGTAACGGTCTCGCCAACAACGAGAGGGACTTGAATCGGTTCAATTACCTCCTCGATCATTCTCTCGCATAATTCGCTTACGGCCACTTCGGAGTTCGACAACAAATTGGATCCACGCGGAATTTCTTTCCCCTCCACCGAGCACGCCAATCTCGCGACGCAAATTTATTTCCCGCCGGATGTCGCCCCACCTAGTCTTTCCCCGCCGCCTGTCCGTCCGAATTCCCCGCCCGGCTCGCCAACTTTATAAAGTCCTGGTGACAGACTTGCCCGCTCTAGCCGTCACATTCATGTATTATGCAAGATCAAAGGCACTCGGCCCGCCCAGTTTTGTTTCCTCGGACCCGCTGCCGCACAGTTCAGCCGAGTCAGTTTCGACGTTCCTAGAATAGTTAGTCCTTTCTTAGTAATCCTTCATCTTCAGTCGGCGTGAGGCTCCCTCTCGAGAATCGATGGCTCATCGACGCGTGTAAGACTGCCTTAATTGGCGATTCGGGAGGAGACAGTGGGGGAGGGCAATCTGTGTCCCCCCCTGAGGGCAATCGGGTCGACGAAAAATTCCTTGAATCGTTGGGCCGATTCCTTAAATTCGTAAGATCGATCGTCGCGAGGCTATCCGCTTCTGTCGGTGGAATTTCGAAGAGCGGTATGTAATATTCTTTGGTACACACTTTCGAGATTATTCTCCTATTTCTTCGAACCCAAAGTTCGATCGATTTGACTTTTGCAATCAAGTGTGGAGGTTCGCTACGATCCTACATGTTAATTTGAATATCGATAACGAACAACGTTTTCCACTGCACCGGTTATCGCGGTCCTTTTGCGTCCTCGTTCGCGAGCCCATCGGGAACAGGAATTCAGAGGCTGGGAAGTGGATGCACCATAGCGAAGAGTGAAATCCTGCATACGTGACAGGCGTGTTGACAACGCCAGCACTAACACACGAGCAGCGAGCGGGGGCTGCTAAACTTTCCACACGTTCAGTCTTTCTCGTACACCAGCGCGTCTACTACCACCTCCCCTTTCCCATCCACCTTTCTCTCTCTCTCTCTCTCTCTCTTATGTCCACACACGTGTCAAGGGTGGTAAAATGTGTGTTAGATGGGTGTCGAATCACTATCCATTTTCTGGATGACCGAAGGGCCGGAAATGGAGAAAAGAACGAGCCGCTTCCCCGGCGCCCTTCGGTCGTGGAAAATTAACAGAAGTCTCTCGAAATCATTTCATCCCCTTGTCCGTTAACTTCCATTCTAATTGACTCTGGAACAGGAACGAAATTACGATCCATCTTACCGATCGAAAAATAGAGACGTATCAAGTAACGAAGATACCTTCCCCGCTCTATCCATGATTGATATCCCCGAAGGCAATCCCCGGGAAACCCTCGCCGTCGCTCGAAATAATACAGCGAATACGTTTGTGCGCTGGACTTGTAAGTTACATATAAAAACCTTTATGTAACGCGCAGGCTGCCCGCTTTCCCCGCGCCAGAGCCCCGTGCAGGAAATTGGGCGAAAATCTCGCGGTGGCTCGAAATTGTGACGGGGGTGAAGAATTCTGCATCGTTTAACATTTCTCCTCTCGCCTCCCTCTTGGGCCTCCCCTTTTTATCTTGCTTCAGCCCCCTCCTCGCCGCCTGTGTACTCGATATTCGCGCACGTGCGTGCTTGGGACGCTTGTCATGTGCAGATGCCGAACACGGACGTGCCCTGCATTCCCCCGTGCCGCGGGATCATGGGAGAAAAGAGTGGAGCACGGTGTCTGGCGAGCAGCCGCGAACACACGGGGCGGCGAGGCGGTATCACGTCCTCCTCAGAGCCGTGTCTGGATCCGCGCGCCGCCCATTTCTCGGCTCGTTCGCCGAAATTGCACGCCCGGCGAAGGTTTTCGGCTCGATTGCACGTAATCGCCAGGGAGTTTTGTTTTGTATAGACACCGGCTGCTGGTGTTCAGGAGCTGGCGCTGCTCGAGCCGCGAGGATCAATTGAAATCTTCCGTGCTGTTCTCCTCTTACAGTAAATAAGAGGATTTGCCATGTATGTGGAATTGAGGAGCTTGCAGCAAGACTGGTGCAGCTCCATCTTTTCCAACTTGGAGTAAATTGGAAACAACTGTTTATAAAATTATTGCTTCGACTTAACATTAAAAAGAGAACAGTAAATGAAGAATATATATTTTCTCGCAATAAGTGGTAGTTATTGAGATGCTAAATTTTTATTTCTATTTTTGGCGAAAAAATATTAATATTACTATTTCTATTTTTGGCGAAAAAATATTAATATTACTATTTCTATTTTTGGCGAAAAAATATTAATATTACTATTTCTATTTTTGGCGAAAGAATATTAATATTACTATTTCTATTTTTGGCGAAAAAATATTAATATTACTATTTCTATTTTTGGCGAAAAAATATTAATATTACTATTTCTATTTTTGGCGAAAAAATATTAATATTACTATTTCTATTTTTGGCGAAAAAATATTAATATTACTATTTCTATTTTTATTTATTTGCAGTGAATCGCTCATTTGTTATCGGATTTCCATCATACGTGCACCAAATGTCATAATGCAAAAACTGTCAAAAATTGATATGCACCTCTCTTGCTGCGAGATTCTCAATTGTGTTTCACTTGCATTTAGGATTAGATGACATCAGAGTGTTTCATTATCGAAATTCTAACCAGCGGTGCAGAAAAGTAGCGATTTCTCACGTCGGAGAGTTATTGTTTTCCTATGACGGTGCTATAAACTGCGCGATTCCAGTCGAATCTAGGAGCTCGTAAATCGGATGTGCACTATAGACCAAGGAGATTCAACCGATTCTCGAATTCAAATGGGGAAGACATAGCTCCGGGGGCCTCCGCGCAGGATTTCGTTTCGTCGCCATTTCTCGCGTCTCGCGGAAGTATCGGGCGAACTGATAAAGTATTGATCTATTACCGATTAAAGGCTGCGTCGGGACAATTTTAAATTGGAATGCGAAGCGTCTCGCGGGAGGACCGTGCAACTTCATAAATAAGGTCAGGCGGTTTAACGATTTCGATCGGAGGGCGTAAATTGGAATCGAAGCTACTTGGGGGCGATCAGTTTTCGGAACTTTTAACAGGGTGCAAGTAGTTTACGGGCGCTGAACGGTTCGTCGAAGGGAGCCGCTCGATTGGAAGAGATCCGGGCGAAGATCGCCGGCCGTGATTGTTAATATGTTAATTGGTAGCCGTGCACGCGCCAGGAGGCTCGAGCGCAGCGGAAGCGCAGGCAGGCGGCTGTCGGATGCAGGGGAGACGCTCGAGCGTCGCTGCTAGTCGTAAATACAAGTTGGTCGCATGAATGTTTGATGCGCGAGAGGACACTTAATAAGGGAGGCAACGAACTTCGAAATGCGTTCAACTACTTAGGAAAATGCTACGCCACTTTCGGCTAAGAGACAGGGTGGTAAAGAATTCGGTTCTGGTTATTGTTTCATAAATTAAAATTGTGTTTGCGGATTTGTGCCTCGAAAACACTTCGTTGAATATTTTTTGATCGCGCGGTAATTAAATATAATGCTCGTCGTCGTGCCTGTTTATATTAAATCGTTTTTGGGGTCCATAGTGTTAGGGAATTTTAATAGTAGGGTAAGTCCGGGAGACGCGGTCGGGCCGGAAAGTTGGTCGAGTCGCTATATTTCTGACTCTATACGTAAAAACGCGTTAAATTGCAGACCAATTACTTCTCTAGAAGCCAAACAATTGAATGAATAGCGTCACTTCGGTTCCTTCTGTGTTTTTCTAGATTTACAGGCTATAAAAGGTAAACTGAGGTTACATTTAACCTCTTTTGTCAAACAACGGTGTACAGAATCGTATTTAGAATATACTTCTAAGTTTATTTTCGTTTATGTTTGGGATAATAAGATAGTAAAGATATTGAGGGACAATGCAGTCAAAGTATTTAGCCATATTAACTCTTCCTCTCAAAACTAACGAGAAGATCATCTCTCGCTGCAAAAAGGAGAGACGGTCGAGTTATGATTTTTTTATTATTTTTATTTATATTTATATTTTTTATCATTATTTTATTATTATGATTGTTTATTTATTTTATTTATTCACTTTTGTATTCATTTGCCTTGCTAATCGTCGGTAGGTAGTGCGCTTTATCTTTGATGTGTTCTTTACTTGTTTAGCGTAAACAAATTAAATATCAGTGAATCTGTAGTTGCTTTCACTCATAAATAATTTTGCTTTCTTCTTTGTTAATTTTCCATGAATAATAATGCGAGTGGTCTCTGCCAACGACGAAAACCATTTCCCCCGGCATCTCGGGAAAGGTGGTCAGATGTCGTGACTTCAGTTTTCAACCCCATTTACAGTAAATATTGTCTTAAAGCAAATATCGACCAGTTTTTCTGAATCAGAATAAAATTCTGAACATATTAGGTTTGTTCTGATAAAATAAATAATATCTGTATCAGTTTTAATAGCCATTTTATATTAGGTCGACCGCGTCTCCTGGATTTACCCTACCTCTCGCGAAAAACATCCCTCTGAGTAACCGCGTTTAGATGCGTCTTCAATGTATTCAGGGCGAATAATCCATGGATCGTCATTGTTCCTCCGGAAGTCAGACCGCGCGGTTACATTTGTAAACAGACAACGTTCCCCGAGAGAGTATATCATTGTCTAAGATCGCGAGAGATGTCTTACACGAGAATTCTCCTCGTTCCCGTTTCCACAAAGCCAATACTTACATACCTCGCGGAGAGAACGTGCACGGATTGCAGCTCCCTTCACTTCCAGAGCTACTGCTAATAGACCTTTCCACTCGTTTGATAGGATTTTAAGCCGCCCCGCGTGCAATCCGCACCGATCCTTAGTATTTAAATAAATTCTCCCTCCACGATCGTTCGCAAAAATGCCACCAATTGGAAGCTTCTCGCGTTCTGTTGCTTTTATAGCTTCATTCTTTCGGTTCGACGTGCATTTCCCTCGATATTCTTCATTCAATTGTCCACTTCCAATCGTCACCGGAGATTTTCCATGAAAATTGCCGATTCCACTCGCGAGCGGATTTTGTTTCCCTTCCTAAGTGTTACTTCCCTTCTTTCAAAGGCCTTCCAATTTCGCGCTCGCGAATTCGCCCTCCGTCACAGTTTCCTCCGTACTTCTGGCCTTCCTCCGACTGGTTACAGGTGAGTCTGTATATAAAATTCAAATTGCCAAGCGTCGTTGCACTTCCTTTTCCGTCTTTGTAGGGCACCGCGAACGTGATCGAATTCGCGCGGAATTTCGAGGGAAGAAATCGAGATCCGTGCAGCGTCGCCATGTTGAGATATCCTGCCACGGTTATCTGCGGGTACCATCTCGTTACTGTCGAGCAAGGATATCGTTCCTCGAACGCTGCGATTTCGGGTAATTTGAAAAATCCAGCGGACAAGGAATCCACGGCGATTCAGGATAATACGAATATGAAACCAACGAATTCTCGTTTCACCTGCTTGAGGTATCGTTTCGTGGAAATCGGGGTTCACGGGGGAAGTTCAGAAAGAGTATTGCTTTAAATCATTTATTAGCTCGCGCTGGCGCAGATATGCATTACATTTTAAATGGATTGCCAATAAGTCTGGGCGGCGGCGAGCCTGGTAGATTCCATCGCGAACCCGGAATGTCGCTATAAATGCAAATGGCCTTTCAATTCGACTGTCAGCGGTTGCCGCGATACCTCGAAACCCGCAACATGCATGCAGCGGAGTTCTTCGCGCACGTTCACCCTCGATCATCCGCAGAATTCTAGCTCGCGGATATAAATCTCTGCGCGCGGAAGGATTTCGGCCGAACTGTGTCAGCGTGCTCTTCAAATACAGGGTGGACCAGTGTTTGCCGGCACTTTAATTGCTCCGGGAACTCTAGCAATTGGAGGGGACCATGCTGGTCGAGAGTCATTTTGTACAGGAGGGAGTAATTGCTGCAGTTTCGGAAATAATTAGGATACTAATGCTTGCCGGACCACCGTTTTGAAGTCACCAGATGCTTTCTGCTCGAGTTACCGCCCATTGGAACTCTGGGCTTATAGTAGTGCTCGAAGTGGGATTTCGCAAGTCCCTCGGGGGATTCAACGGAATCTCTATTAATTATTAAACACTGCAAATCGTATCAAGCGATCGTCTGGCTCCTGTCAGCTTGATCCCTGATAGAGAATCCATTGATTCGTATCTTCCATTTATATTTCACATGAAAAATGCAGGAGTAATTTTTTATCGCGATGGGGATATCATTAAAGCGAAGTACCAGGAGCATTACGCAAATTCAGGTGCGCCGTAAACTGTTTCTTCAGCGGTGCCAAGCAAAGGTACCCGTCTAAAATGTTACGTAAGGCGATACATTGTGCAGTTAAGTTTTAACGAACCCTTATCGCTACATCTTCACCTGCCTCTTGTTGTCAGTAATGGCCGTTAAAGCCGCGAACAGTTATGGAAGCATCGACAGCCATCTACGTTACGTAAGGAACGGGCAAGTTTTAGTATTTCAGTAAGATCGCGTACATAAGTATACCTTCCACGTTACACGTGTTAAAAAAATCTCTGAATAACGCATCCCTTGCTCCACCTACTTTCTCACCTAAAGAAAATTCTCCGAATTACACTCGCACCTCAATAAGCCACCGGGCGAGGCAAAACCTAAGTAAGACCCTCCCATCTGAACCCCGCTCTAAAATAAAAAAGGTAACAGAGAGCAACTACCTCTTCAAAGTTCCACAAAACTTTTATCCGACAGCGGAAATCATGAAACATCAACTAGGCGTTCCGTTAATACTATTATTAAAATCGGATTCCCGCAATACTTCGGTCGCGTATGACGGAGCTCGTCAAAGGGAGCGCGGACGCCGAATTCGAGTCCGCAAATCGGCGGTGGCCAATCGTAGTAACTGGCCGAGCCAATTGCAGATTGCACTCGTCCAGGGCAATAAGGTCATTCCGCTTCGTTTCATACCGATTGCTCTCCCATTCGCTTCGATATTAACTGCCGAGCCCCATTTCTGTTTTTCTCTCCCCGAACACAATCCCGGCCCTCCTGCTCGCTTTTCTTTTTTCCTCCCTGCCCTCCGTCCAGCTACACCACCTACCCCCGTTTCTCTCGTCGAATGCAGGTGTCCCCCGTGCTCCTTCGCCCGTCTTCCTTCCCTCCGCCCTTTCACGTGGCGGCCATTCAAATTCACCTTTCCGGACGGCTACGCGTTCCGTTCGTCTGCACGCGCCCGAGGCAACGAGGCTAATTCAAGAAATCAATTAATGTCGTCCTTGGCTAACGGTCGTCGGACAATTGCGCCTCGGCGGACTGTTTCGCAGTACCCGCCGCGAAAGGGATGGATCGCGGTCGATGAGCCACTGGGCGATGATCCGAACCTCCCAGCGGCAGCCGGATTATTCCAGTTAATTGGGGTGGACGCGATGTAATCGGCCCCTTCCGATAGTTAGGCGAAGATATTTTAACAGGGGAAATGATCATTCGGCTTGGCATACACCTTTTCGTTCTGCGTAGTGAATATTCTCTCTGAAGCTAAAACCCACGCGGGATTTCTTCTTTCTTATCCCATTAAGAGCGTGACGGGGCGCTCACGGGCGTGTTATAGAGCCGGGATAGACTTGAATAGGAAAATGGAAGCGCGCGGTGGACACTTGATACCACACTCTGCGTTGGAAGTATTATATGTATTGTACGTATCTTCGCCATATCCGACGGAACATCGAGCATCCGGTCCGAGGGTCGGGATACTCATTTTATCTCCGGCGCTTCACATGTTTTCTGTTCCACTCGAGCTTGCATCGGTGCAATAAGACGGTCAAGATGTCCCCATCGGAGGGTAGGATGCTCGCGGGAGCAGCGTTACTAAGGGAGATAAGGGGATCCCCTTGGGGGAGGTTTCTATCCGGGCCGTTTTATTTTACCTACGAAAGCTAACGAGCGGCTCTGGCGTGGGACTCGAGGGGCGCCTCGCTTCGGAAAGTCCAGCGAGACGAAGGCTTCTTCGGGAAATCTGACCTCGAAGAATGCGTCACGTTCGTCCCTCCCTCTTATTTCGCCTCCCCTCTCCATTGCCAGGCGACACGGTTGTTTTTTAGCCGCCTTGTTTACCGTCCACAATTTTCATGGCCAGTCCCTATCACCCCCGCCAAGCTCTCCACCACCGCTCGGGCAATTAGTCGAAATTTACGAGCCTCGACCGCCTCGACTTTTCGACAAGCGTATACATCGTTCGAGTCGCCACGAACGGTGCCGTTTTCTCTGCCGGCTGCTCGTTCCGCGCGTAACCAAGCTGAACCGTCGACTGGTAATAGCCGGTTCTTTAAAAATTTATGGGCCCAACGTTCGAGGGCGATATTTCCTTTGAGAAGAGGTTTTTGAGGGCGGGAGGAGTGACGTTTTTAAAGAATAGTTAAGCGTACTGTGTGCTTTAATAATAACGCGATTACAGTCAGTTTTTCCGCAGGACCAATCACAGTTTCAATTTCCACCTAGGCGCTCCATTAAAATTTCAGGAAGGGCGAGATTGAATAATCCCTTTTGCTCCATTAACACTCTATTATTACACTGGGATGGCCTGTTATTAAATTAGAACGGGAAGGACAGTCTTTCCGATGAAATTGAAGATCTGTCATCGGTTAATTATATAACACGCATCCGCGATTGGAGAATCGCCCTTCCCGCGTGTTTCTCGAGATCTTCTTATCAAACACCCATCAACCTGTCGGGCCTCCAACTGTCGCATAATTCTACGAGGCCACTTGATACCTTCTATAAGCGACGCGCTCCGAATAATAAAGAACGCGGGCCGCCGAAACCGTAGCCGCGCACGGAAAACATTAGCTCTTAAATCGATTATTGTCCCCCATTTGGAGGTAAATAGCTGAGACAGGCGTTGAAAGCGTCCCGTGAACGATGTAAACGCGTTACCTACGCTACTCGGAAACTTTCCACTCGTAATTATCGTTGTCGATAATTGCGCGAACAATCGACGAAAATTCGTGGTCTAATGAAACGGCCGAGACCCCGGAAAAGCTGGGAAATTCCGTCGAGGGAGGGGATTGCGCGAGCGAGACGGAGGCAGCGCCTCTTCTCGAAGCCGCGCGACGATCGATTTTCGAATTTGCGGTTTTTAGTCGAGTTAGGAGGTAGCCTGCAGCAGAAACGACGCGATATTCTGCATCCATACAAACTCCGCCGGTTATTCGCGGTCCGAGGATATATCGGGAGGGGCTGAAATTTCAACGCTAGAGGGAGACCGAGCCGGAAATTATTAATGGCCGCCGTGACACATCATTCGATATTTCCGGATTACTGGCTCGAATTATTCTTACCTGATGAACTCATCGCGTAAGCGGACAACTCCTCGTCCCACATACAGCCGCGATATTACTGTTTCAATTTCACGGACGCTCGGCGGAAGAAAGTGAAATTTTACGGAAGAAAGTGCGCGTGCCGACCGCACGCTCGGACTCTCGAACTTCTTCGAGCCGATATAATCGTGTGGAGTTTATTTTTTTTAATCGATTGTCCCACAGATTTCTGCTATAAATCTTTGTATATAGCAGAAGCGTTTGGTAGGCATCCAATAGCGACGTTGAAAATTTATCGTCACAGATTCTTCCGTATCAAACGTGGCAATTTTGTTCCATTAGTTTCGGTGCTTTGTAGTGCCGGGATTAGTTGCACCGTGGAAGTTTCCACCCTTGAGGATGTAGTAACGACTTTGTTGGCGCTTTATCGCGCGCGGAAAGGGAGCATAGGGTCGGAATGTGGCGCGGCCCGTTTAATTTGAAAACGTTCCCAAGGCAAATACGGGCGAGCGTACGCGTGCAGTGCGCGCTTCGATTTAAGGCCGCGGGATGAACAATTTACGAGTGTCCACTTTTCCCTTGAATTTTGCAGAGTTTACGCCGCGGGAGATACGTTATTTATGTGCCGCTACGTACTCGGCCATCGTATATTCGCGGGTTCGTTTCGTTCGACGTCGCATTGTCCACGATACTTTCATGAATTTTTGATAAACCCGTGATCCGTTCTGGCCCCCTGCCCGCGCACCGACTTCGCTACCAGGGACGGGGGAAAAATTATAGAAATTGTAGAAAGAACCATCGCTGATTTTCCATTTCCCGCGCCGAAAAATAATCACTCGCCAAAGAGAGCAATTAGAAATCGATGATCGGCAGGTGAGCTTGGAGGCGTTCAGTAAAAGGTGTCGGGAACCCACTCGAGCGCGTAGTTAGCGATTAGTTATTACGCGTGAAACCAGCTTCTAACTACCAGTCTTAAAAGCAGCCAGGCTCCCATCGATTAATCAAATAATCAATCATTTAAGTTTACTCTCAGGAGCACTTAGCCTTCGCTCGACTTCGCCAGAGGAATCAGGCTACGAAATCTAGAACCAACCTCCACTAGGTCATGGGATCGTGTAGTTTTTTTCATACTCGCAGTGAGAGCAGTGCATTCCCTGCATTCGTAGATTCTGTGACAAGGGAGCTTCCCTGGTGCTCGCACAATAAGTCGATGTCGAACATTCCACGGACCTATTGTAGGAATCGCGTTGAAATCAGACCTTCGCAGAACACTTCTGATAACATTTGCACGTTTGCCGTTTTATGCTTCTTTTTTTCCCCTCCAACTCTTGGGTCAAATTAAATTACGATGGAAAGTTGAATAGAACTCTCTACAGAGTTCGAAACAGAGCAGTTCCCACTACATTCGTTTGGAAATATTGTCTGCGCTTCGTCGCGGCGTGTAACGCGATATTCTTAGACAAGAAGAGGGGTCGTGGGAAAAGTTCCATGAAAATTCCACGCAGTGTATCCAGGTCGGCTAGCAGCAGGCGATATCTGTAATTTTCCTTGCGGAGAGACACTGTAATTTGCCCCTCCGCCCGTCTCCCCCCGAAACTGACGCACGATCCCCGATGATTTATACGCGGGCAGATGAAAAATAGGGTAAAAAGGGTGTCACGTTTCTCGCTTTTCCGGCGGCTGTCCCGCCATGCGTCTGCCTTCGGCTTATATTTCTCGAATGTTCCAATAAGTTCCCTGCTCTCCCAGGATATTTGCTGGCGAGAGAGAGAGAAACGATTCCTCTTCGTCTTACGAGCAGCCAATCGAGAAAGGAGGGATCACAATAACGTCCAACTAATCGATTCATAAAGTTATTTTCTGGTTCGGGACACTTTAATCAATTCCCCCGCCACCCCCTCTCTCTCTCTGTCCTTTTCCCCCGTTTCCGAGGGACCGTCCTTAGGAACTGCATTCCCTTTCCGCGGATTAACCGACTCGATGCTAATTACACAGTGTTTCCATTTACACGGAATAATGCGACATTTTGCGCGGGCAATAGGAGCCCACTCGCGGAAGGAAAAGATGGATGATTTGTCTGTGTTTCGACGCTCTATTGCCGGCCGAAGGATCTTGGAGAATTTCTGTGGCAGTAGATAACCTCGCGGTACGCTTTTGCGTCGGGCGAATGGAATTATTGAACGGCCGAAATGATATATAGAAGTGGCGTCAGGGCTGAAAGGCAATTACATATTGAAACGTACTGGAAATGAGGCCGGGGAAAGCAACGAATTAAACCATCACGGATCGCATTATGCTAAATTATCCGCACGCTGTGCGCCGCGGAGTTTATTATGCAGATATTTAGTTAACAGAAATCGCGGGACGAAAACTTCTTGCAGTGGATTGCAATTTTTCTTTCTCCTCCATAAGAGTTTCCTTTTCATTCTCAATACTCAGATTCAGAGACTTGGATATCCCTGTTCCTATCATAATTACCAGAGCATCCCCAGGTTTTGGATGTTAATCAAAGTGGAGGTACAGTAGAATCGTAAGGGTACGCATGGAAGAAGCAAACTCTGGCAAAGTGAATATTTGAGAAGCGCGTAAAACGTTGGAAGAATTCAGAGAATTACTGGAGTTTGTTTCCACTAAGGATCCAGGGGCGGCGGGAAGTATTCCGTTTAACAGTTTAAACTGTTCCTACCATCGGGAAGTTTGTTCTCCAAGAGCGTCCAGGCCCCGTACAGTTTCGACTCTCCTTTCAGCGCGGTTCGCATTTCTCGGGTGTCAATCACGAGAGTCCTCCATTTAGTTCCTCCTAGGCATCCGAAGAACGGGGAAAATGGCCGAGCGAAGGGAGCTGGATGGCCCCTTGCTCGGGACGAGGGAGCAGGTAGCGATATATATATATATCGATTAACAATTTAACAGGGGAAAGAGTGTCTATACTCCTGCCACCGTATTGTATCCCTTCGCGGCTAAAGTAGTGAATTATGGGATGTTTGTGAAAGTATCTCACAGGGCTTCGGCTTCTGCCCCATCTTTTCCCAGAGATACGATCGCGGGCGAACAATGTGTGTCTATCATAAGTTGCTTCATTAAAATGTGTGGTCAAACGAGCTTCTTATAGGGGAGAGAAAAGATTAGTAGCAGGGGAATTTTAAATGTACTAGTTATTAAATGTGTCTATCGATCCGAGCAACTTTTACTGGAAACAATTTTTAAAATAATGAACGCGTGAAAAGTTATGGAGCGATATCCGTGTACCTACGGTCTGACCATATATGGGCCGCTTCTACTTACTCGGTGACCTCTCCGCGCTCTCTCTCTCTCTCTCTCTCTCTCTCTCTCTCTCTCTCTCTCTCTCTCTCTCGGTGTATCTTCTCCTGCCGTCCATGGCACGCACTGTTACAAATATTTTCCCCCGCGAAACTGTCTAATATGAAGAAAACTTTCCTAAAAGTCGCACAGACTCGTCAGCAATTCCATTTAAGATTCTCCAGTCTCTTAAGGTTTTAAGCGTACCGTCTCATTTCAAAGTCATGAACGCTTCCTGCAGCGAAGTTCGCGGAGCATTCTGTGCTTTTTAAACAGCCCTGAAAATGTATCACTAGGAATGGGCCCTCTGCTTCTCGGTTCCCAGAAGTTTTGCGAGACGCTGTGTTTATCGCGATACACCGGGTCCGAGGTAATATTTATATTGTCGCGCTAAGTCAAGTGGACGGGTTTTCCAACTTGTTACCGTAACGGGAGTGTAAAAGTAGCGAGGCAATTAGGTCTGCTCAGCTGGGATTCCAGTCCGTGGGGTAGTCATTCTTCGTCACCAGAAAGAAGCGTAAACTACAGGCTCCGTCGAAGCCCCGCGCGGCGTCTGATTTTCCCGGCTATTTCTCTTTTGCGGGCTCGCAGCTTTTCCTGGCGGAGATCCCTCCTCCTCCTCCTCTCTCCGGCGGATCTCGTGGGCCCGGGCATTAATTTCCTCGCACGTCGAACCGAACGAAATAGGCGAGCCGTGGGGCAAACTTGCTGCCTTAAAATCTTTCTTCCCCCTTATTGTTAAGGATAACAAGGTAGAAGCCTCCGCAGCGACATCGGCGTTTCAACCGGAGTATCAATCTCGCCATTTCGCGCGATTGTCAGCTCCCCCTTCGGCTTGAAAGTCCTCGAGTGGCCCTCGAGTCGCTACTATTGACAGAGCAGACATAACACTCCTATACTTCCCCCTATATTTTCCTTCCCGATTCCTGATTGCGTCGAGCCTGTCTCCGGGTAAAAAAATGGGACGACCGTGAATGAAAAATTGAACGCCATTCACCTTTCGGTATAGCGAAAAGGGACCCCGCTTCGACAAAGATGAATGAAACGTGCGTAAAGAAATTTAGTTATAATTGCCGCGTGCTCTCATTTGTAACAGCTGTTTTCACCTCCCGCGGAAAATTCTGCCCATTACAAACGGAATCGAGTTTTCTTTTAGAACATCCTAACCGGAAAGAAAATCGCCCCCGAAGATGGAACGCCTGTTGGGAGTAACGATAATCAATTAGAAGCTTTCGAATCGTTCCCCGTGAAAGGGTCGAAGCCGCCGCGAAACTTTAATCGCCGAAGTTTAAAAGTTCGTCATAATCCTCGCGACGCTGATGCGTCCGAGTTAATTAATTTCTCTCGATCGGTAGTCGGAGCGGGCGAACGTGCCTCGCTCCAAACACTCGGAGACATATTTTCCCCCGGCTTATCCCACCGAGGCGCTGTTTCCCGACTACCAGTCGCATAATTCTCCCGTGGAAGTTGGTCCCGATGGTCGGGATGCTTCGAGGCCCGGGGCCGAGTTCGCGGTGATACGTCGAGCACGGCCAGAGGAGGCAACTTTTATAAATCGCTTTAAATGCCAGCGACTCCCCCTCCGACCCCCCCCCCCTCGTGCCTATTGATCAGTCTATTCAATCGAAATTTACGATGCGCAGAACAATGGGCGTAGGGAACGCCGCCCTCGTATCGAAACACTGGCAAGGGAAGCTACCGATTGTTTGCCTCCCCGATGTGCACGTTACATCGGGCACATCTTTCGTCCCTGGTCGGAAGACGCTTGCATTCGACGATAGGTACAACAAAGGAAGTGTTTTACCGATTTCTCTCGCGCGGCGATGGGATGTTGGGCTTGTCGCGCTGATTCCTCGGGGCCCTTTGTTCGACCTTGCCCTTTGATCGTGGTTTCTTCTTAATTTTCCAGAGTAATCGAATTCTTTCAACGGGCTCCGAAAGAGTGGATATAAGGTAGATCTGGCGTTGCAACATTTCGATCAAGAATTTACCTTTTCTGAGCGTCCATTAATTATTGAAGCATTGAAAGCAGAAACGGACTAAGCCACATTTTTTTTTTTTTGCGAAATTGAGTTAGTAGCAATAATGTAAATAATTTCAATAATCTGTACTACTTAAGTAGTCATATAAAATGAGAAAAGTTATATTCTTTTCAATATGGGTTGAGCCGTTGTTGCTCTCAGTGCCTCATTTCAAGTGGCCACAAAAGCATGCGATACTTATGTCACGGAGCATTTTGAAATATATCATACAGCGGTGGTAAACAGAATAAGTGACTTAATACCAAGTATCACTGACCTATTCTGGCAAGCTCCCAATTTATGGGACACAAGTTCTCCAGCGGGACTGTCTTATTCTTGCTACCCTTGGCGGTTTAATCTGTCCTTTCGCCGCTGTAAATACGAATCTAGTGCAGCCGCTTACTAGGTGGATGTAGTTTTACACCCGCCCTTAGTGCACCCATCTGCAGCGCCGAAGTAACGAGGGTGGCGAAATCTGTGCGATACTGCACCGCAGGTATTCTCAGGGCTCGCGGGAAACGCTAGTCGCAGCCGTTTGTCGCCGAAACTCGGCGACTTTGTTGGTGGCGCGCCATTGCGATGTATTGTGCGGGTACCGTAGACGGCGGGGACTGGCTCCCTTTCCGCGTTTGTAAGTATCGAGAGTAACGTTACAAAGCGGGAATAGGTGTCCTTTTAGGTGGGCCGTTACGCGTGGGATGAATGCATCGCGTACGCGATGCAATTGCATTCCTCGTAGTACGTTGCATCGACGCTCGCCCACGCGCAAGGTCCGTCGCCGGTGTGCGCGCGGGGACACATGTGTCGCGTGGGTGTCGCGTTTTCTGGGTCGCCTTCTCCATTATCAAAGAATCCAGGTCTTACGAAGATATACGCAGAACGAACGTAAACTCGTCCCAAGCAGAGGGAAGAATTTCACTCTCGCCGCTTCGTAAGTAATTAAAAAGAGTTATACACGTGACGCGTAGGTAAGTTGCCGTCTGAATGAGAGCGGCGTAAATAGGCGGCGATAAATTAAGGGCGCCAGGGACATTTTCAACGGCGCCGAAGAAGCATCGCGCGGCGCAACCGTAATTTACGGGGGAAATGCACGGGCTTGTAATTGCTGAGACACAATGCCCACGAATCTGTAAACAGCCCGCTGTTTGCCAATGCATATCGGATGTAAATCGTTTGCACGCACGTCCGCGTCCGTGATCCGCTGCGCCGTAATTTGCCTTGCTATCATACTTCGAACCGGTAATATCGAATGTTCCGCGAAGTTAATACATTCGGCCGATAAAAGATAACCGGTTGTTTTCAGTTTCTGTTACGCCGTTCGGTGAAACAATTCGTGCATTGGAACGCGGATGATTCTGACAAGTCCTCGCTGTGTTCCAGAGTGTCCATTTTGAAGGATGCTTTTTATTGTGTATTCCGCTGAACGCTTCGAAAGCAAACAAATATTTTCCACGAGCGTGACGTGGTTTTAAACGAACTATCAGATGACGCAAAAATTTGCATGGAATTCCGTGTAAAACGGGAGGCGAATGCGTCGCCACTTCACCTTCCGGGGGTGCGCGCTGCAGCGGCGTGTATGTCACGTGCTTCGTGCATTATAAACATCGCTGAGTGCAGCATATTTTTTCAAAACTACATTTCTTCATTGTCCGAGCTAGGGTACTTACAATTTTACTCACGGCTGGCATCCCCCTCCCTGCCTTTACAGGGAAGAGGTCACGCAAGGGAATGGGGGAGAGTCTGTCGATACATGTTACCCCCAATCTTTCTGAAACTGATTGTGAAGGGCTTACGTCCCATGGGGATAATGCGGTTTACCGATGAGCGGCTGGAGAAGGGGGAGAGAAAAACTATAAAATGCGAAAACTCGCTCTGTCCCCCTATCTTTTTTTACCGTCGATCGCTGTTACGCCTCCGGCGCGTAAAGTATGTACGCGTTCACTCTGATAATTTCAGCATTAATGAGTTACTTCAATTCGAATTAATATCTAAAATCGGGGGCGTACCTTCTTGACTTTAAAAAAAAAATCATTCCCAAGCTACGTTCCCAGGCAATACGTTCCATTTCATAGAAAATTTACGAACTCGGTTTACATTAATTTACATAAAGAAATCACGGAGACCTGTGTTCCAGACGCGAGCAAACAGAGTCCCCGCGTGCGAACCCCGCGGCCGTGCTCCCAATTCGACATCGCGCCCCGCCAACGCACTCATATATTCAAACATTTTAAAAGCCCGAATCAGAACGCTAAACGAGTCTGTCCTTACACGTTAACGAACACTCCATGGATTCCCCCTTTCTCTTCGCTCAACCCTTCAAGTCTACCCCCCCTGCCTCCGATCCCACGAAATTTAAACACCCTTATCCCCGGCAACCCTCCCGTCGAGCCCGACCCTTTATCGATTCCGCCGGTCCATATCAGGATTAACTTTCTCCTTCGCCGAATGTACATATAAATTTCACCGCTGCGAAATTCTAGCTCCCACAGGCTCCCCGGCGGATCGCTCTCGACTCGATCTATCGTTGAGTTGATAATTTCAAGCTCGCCCAGCCGGGAACGTCGCGGAAATGATGCAGCTTTTATCGGCCCCACTCGTTGCGTTACACTCGAAACGGTTACACGAGCATGTAACGTCGCAATTTCGCGGTGAGTTCTCCTTTCAGACCCACCTACCCCCCCCCCCCCTGCACCCCGTAATCCCGTGGTACACGTGTTCTCGTTATCAATTTCCGCAGCATTAACCTCCGGTCGTTTTTAAAGCACTGTCAACCGCATCTCTTTACCCGGCCGCGGTCGGGATCGCGGCAACGTGCTCGACTAATTTACTAATTTCGCGCTCGGTTTATAAAACGCCGCGAGTTTATAACCTGCCGGTGCTTCTGGTATTTTTCGCTGGGCGAGCGTTCGGTATTGCTGCGCCCTCCATTAAAGAGGATGCAGCGAGCGAGACACGACCGTTCGTTAAGCCACTGTATCCCTGTAATTGGAATCTGTTATTTCCGTGCACGTATGTCGAAACGGGATTTCAAGAACGCGGGGATTTATAGCATCTGGCTTTGTCACGTTTGCCCTTGTAACAGAATTATGTTTCTGTATTAATTTATAATACAATCTCTTCTTGGAGAACTGCCTGTTTATATACCAGCGAATCCCATCTGTACCATGAATTCTGACCAATTGCCATTAACATTCGTCGCATTGTCGGTGTGCAAGCGCTGCACATAAACGGCCAGGTTTCGCGCGGGCTCACGTTGCTGCTCAAGCAATGCGTCCCAGATATGCGAGCACCTACATAACACTTCGTTTTATTAATTAAAACCGACATCAAAGTAGTTGCCTTTAATAAACGGGCGGCACAAGGCTGGCAGAAATTAGTTGGCTAAATTAATAAATTAGTTTCCATTCTTTCTTTGCCCGCACGCGTCACCTTACGGCGACCTTTCACGTCCACGTTCCTCGTACTCGATTACGCAATCTCAATGATAATCGACAGTGGGACAGTTAATCTGCTCGCGTGCTAGGAGATCGAAGCGCGACGGATCCTCGGGGCTGTAAGCAGCGGGGAGCCGGGCTGGAATATTATTAATGATTCATCCCTCGGCGATTCGGCTAGCAGAAACGTGAGCACGGGAAGGCGTTCGGCCCTACTCTGTCCCGTATCGGAAATAACCGTTGTAAAGTTGCTTAAGAAAGAAGACGAACGAGAGGAAAGATGTTCCGGGGGCGGGGGCTGTGCTCGAGGGTGATGTTTCTCGAGCTGGAGGAATACAGAGCACGTGTAAGCGATATCTTTATTGATTTTCCGTGACGTACGTATTAACGCACGAATAACTCTGGCGACTGGTTCTGTCAGAGTTTATTTCGGACACTACATCCAGCGTATCTCGTCCTTTGGTGGGTTTATTCGTTTTTATGATTCTCAAGCTCTCGCGCTCGTGCAGAACGAATTACTTCGGTTCGATAAAAGCGACGTTCCTCTGATATCCAATTCGCGTGAGCGCGAAGGAAGCCCCCGCACTGGTCGGCTACAATAATCCATCTCGAAGGAGGCTCCTCTCCGCGGAGAGGAACTTTTTAAAATTTCCTGGACACTCGCGGCGCGGCGGCCGCGCGGGTACCCGCAACTTTTACGATTTCGCAAACGACGCGCTCGGAATTACAAGCTCCCCCGTGAATGAGACGCCGTTACTCGACCGCGATGGTTCTCCGCTTCTGCTCGCTTCCCTCCTCGCCGTAATTCTGGAAATCTTTAAAACGCTTGCCCCGGACGCTCGCGGGTTCTCCGATTCTTCCCGCAACTTCTACTTCAATTGCCTCTCGCCTCCCGGACGCCTCGCTTTACTTCGCTTTCGATAATTCCTGGCGAATCAATGTGGCGCGATGCAAGCGCGGGCGGAAGTGCGCTGGTGCTGTACAAAAGGGAGTTTGTGAACGGCAACAGAAACAAGACGGTTCCATTAAAAAAGATCATAGAAGAAAAAGGAAAGAGGAGAATGATGTAACCACGACTGAAGTACTTCAACAGCTTTGTAAAAAGATAAGAAAACTCGATTCTATTCTACAAACAAATTTTTATTATCAACTGATGAATTTTGTTGAATTTGCATTAAAAATATTTGCCTCCGTTCAACCCCCGAGATTAAATCCTGGGTGCGCTACTGTGAGGGGTTGTTTGACATGGTACTACAAGTAAGTTACCTTTGCAGACTTAATCTCTCTTTCGCTCATCGTTGTACAATAATAAATCGCTGGGAGCCTCCTCGATTTTTGTTTAATTTCATGAATGGCAGCGGGGAACTTTTGTGACACACGTGGGATCTACTCGAGTGGTTCCAGTTGAAATAAAATAGTATCGTTCCTGCGTAGAAATCTGTCGATTTTATCGAGCACGTAGGATAGGAGCACGCAAAATTCTGTCGGCGGAGTTTAAACGTGGCATTCTGAAGCGTTACGGTGCCGGTGAAAGGGATTGATTGCTATCAGAGGCCCCTCGACCGCCATTGTAATTTCTGCCATTTGGGTGGCGCGGTCTGGAAGTTGCTCGAAAACCAAGGGCCGATGGTATTGAATCCTATTATTTTTTGTATTCGTTGCACGCGGTCAGGCAAATTTGCGAGCCGGCTGATGTTGCTCGAGCTGATGCGCATGCACAAAGCGAAATGCAGTCGCTGAAAATGCAACTGCCTCGCGAGGGGATTCGAGAACCTTTCTAAAAGCTTCGCGTTGTCTTGTACAATACACAAGCGGTTCAATCAAGGGTCGGAAGTTTTTATTCCATAGAACGTTTTACGCAGCCCAACAGCTGTCAATTTGAAAATTCTGGAAACTATTATTTATCACGTTCCTTTGTAGTAGCCTCGTAATATCCCCGCGAATCGATCGATTTCCATAAAAATTTGCATCGAAATCACTTCAGGAAACATCGGAACAAACCTCTGTTATTACCGCGACTTCGTTCGGATTTAATTGATGCCGCGGGGTGGGAAGGTGTCCTCCAAGCAGATCCGTTATCCTTGAAAGGAATAATTTTATTAGCGCCCGGTGAGCTCCGTCCCCGCGAGACCCGATGGAATTTTTATCCCCCGACGGAAATAGCCCGCGGATTCAGGTTACACTCTCCTGCTCATCGATATTCCCGATTGGTCGACGAAGTTAGCTATCGCGAATGACCGCGGGACAATTAATGCAAGGGAAAGGGAGAACTGGAAGCCCCCGCGCGCGCACGGGTTTTGTTAAGTTCCCATCGCGAGAACACTGCATTTGAATCCAGCAAACCGCACAACGGACTGCCGTTCCGATGCTTTAAATCATCGTGCCGCTCTGACAGGGAAATCCATCTCGATCTATCTCGTATCAGCCCCGGGAATAAAAGTCCTCTGTTGCATCAGCGGTTACGTAGAGCCACTCGACAGCGTCTGCTTTAAAATTCCGAAAAATATGGAAGACGAATACAATACCCCAGAAGGTGACGGGAAAGCTTCGCGATGCAAAAGGAAGAATCCTGCGGATCCTTTGTTCTCGGGATCCAGCCACGAGCAAACCTCCAGCCCCGCAAATGAGCCGCTTCGAGCTGGGATCGTCGAAGCGGTAACAGAATTTGCGGAAGGAAGGGAGCAAAAAAAGAACGGCGATTGACAGCGTAAACGGGCTAATGTTACGCGTGGAATATCTCGCTGGTATCGAGCACGTGTACCGTGGGCGCGCGGAAAAGCGGAAAACTCGTTAAGCACGCGGTTCGTCGGCGCGCGGAAATGTTGTTGTCCCCCCCCCACGCGAGAGGAATTGCTCCTGTTGTTTGACGACGCATCAATTCGGTGCACTAGACAGCTTATTAATTACAACAGGCTGACCTGAATTCACCTTTAATTGCCCGGGAAGTTGCCGCCCGCGTAAGTGCCGCTCGACCGAAGGCTTTTAGGAAATTTATCGGCGATTCTATTAATATTCTTGCGAAACGGTAGGGACCGTTAACCGTGGCCCGGTGACTCCGCGACAGATCAAAGCGACACGGTCACTTTTTGGGCAGAGCCTAGGCTTCATTGAACGAGGGCGAATGAAGCGTTGCTATTAGAATTGCGGTGTGCGGTGTTCGTAGATACAAAGGGGCGGTCCAAAGAAAGCTTGAACCGCGAACGGTAAGAGAAATAAGTTCCCGCGATAGTTTCCACGTTTCTATAAACGAGCTGGCTTTCCACCTACACGGAACTTGCCTCTTACCTTCGCCTACGCAATTAAAGCAATTACGTAGCGCCGGTTATAATAATAATTCGTCGTTATTCATCGGGTAGTCTTATCACGAAAATCACTTGCGAACTGTAAACGCAAACAGTGCGACGCTGCAACAAGACCCACTCAGTGTCGTATTACGCGGAACCAGTCGACTTTGGTTATCAGTGTGTTTGAATTATGCCCTCGGTTGAGTTCGTGCCCGCGCGAAGCTCGTGCGCCGAAGTTCGCATATTAAGATGCCAACGTCGTTTAGCCCGACTGATTGCACGTTCCCTGACTTTCGGCATAGGTACCGAAAATTATTAGCGAGTGTACCGAAAGCGATGGCGCAAATACTTGTTTCAAATTCACTCCCCCCGCTTTGGTTTCTGAACCGTCCTCCGCAAACCCCGGCCGCCTGCGATCTCGAAAATAATACGAACTCAAGGATTCATTTCCTTCCGGACCATTATCAGAGGAAATCCAGCGGTGAGCCAGGGAATCGTTGGGAGGGCATTTTGTTCGTCCCGGTATCGCGAACTGTTCCCACGGGACACGCTCGGAATATTTATCAGCCGTGCTTCGGTTCGACACTTCGCCGGTCGAGGAGAGGCAACGTCAGATATGAGGAGCCGTCTAAATCTATAGGCAGTGAGGGCTGGCGTGTCGCCAAGACTGTGATCGAATGTGCAACCACGTTCTTTGCCGGTAGGTAGCAGAATCGTATTACCGCCTCCAAATTGATTAATAGCCGCGCGTCGCAGCGGCCGTGTCCGATACCGAGCCGGGAAGAAAATGGGATAGTTAACATCGCGGTCACGTACGCTCCTGTTTGCATGGAGAAATAATATCGCGTTACCGCCAACTACTTCCGCGCATCTGGCCGTGCCGCGCGAATTCCTGTTACGCTTTTTTCACTTCTCTCCCTTCATCTTCTTCCTGTCGCGGCGACGTCTCGCCCGCCACCTTTTCCCGCTCGACCCTCGCCTTTCTCTTCGCTTTCCTGTTAGCAAGCGAGATCCGGCAAGCTCGCTCTGCGCCTCCAGAAGCATATTAGCGGTCTGAATAGAACCCTGCCAAATTCGTGCTGCACGCATTCGTACGTGCTTCCTGGACACCCGGTACGTCGCACTGTAGCGTGCTTCTATATAAAGCGACGAAGTTCTCGGATAGTAAAGTGGATTTAATCGAACCGAAGGAGATTCGAGGGATGGGAACGGTTTCTGTGCAGCGACGGGAGTAAAATGGCAGTGTTACGTTACGCGAATGAGATCTGAAGAGTGAGCGATCTGATTTTAAAGGCACCCTTGACCACCGTGGTAGCCTCGTTCCGATGGCGCGCAAATACGAAAGTGGAAAGCTCGCGCAAGCGGGAGAGCTGATTTTTCGGGAGGATGGAGAGAGAGCTGGATTCCTTGGAAGCCAATAAGAGTGCATTTCGGCTGTGTTTCCTGGCTGCATCGAGCCCGACAGACATTCTTATCTGTGACTCCGGGCGAATGCGACATTGCGGTTTACACAATACGGCTTTCTGCCCCCCGGCCCGTCCATTCGGACGAAAGACATCGATCGACCGATATCTTTTGTGGAGGAGAGCATCGTATAAGGTGAATGAATAAGTATCTGGACGCACGAAGTCTCGGGCTTATTTCACGTCGGATGATAAAGGGCACTGTGTCCGTCGAGCTAATCCTCCCGGAGCTGACACTCTCGTGACTGAGTCTACGGATCGAACTGCGCCACGTGGAAGCAGAAGAATCTTTGTAAGACAGAATTGAACACTACCTGTTTTAATAAAGCGCAGTTACGATTTTCGTTTTGAGTTCCGCGATTCGTTCTTCCAATTACAGCGACGGATTTATCGGCCGTCGGGTTCTCAGGAGTCGAAAACATAGTCCCGCGATAAACTGCAGGGCGATTCTGTCCAGCGTCCCTAAAAGGACGAGACAAGCTGGCCAGATGAGAATTTTTTAAAAGCGTCCCAGTTTCAGCCGGGATATTTATAGCGATATAAAGCACGGCCGGAGTTTCGGGGCGAAATTGAGCAGCAACTTCGAACTTCCACTTCTTATCCTGCTGTAACTTTCGCCCTGACCCGGACTCGTTCGCTCTTCGGTTTCTGGGGTAGTCGCCATGTTCTTTCTCCGGAGACTCTGGAGACTTTCTTCCTCGGAGAGAGGCGTCGTAGTGCTTCGACCACCGCCGGTTCAGCTTCCAACCGATCCGGTATAAGTTTATCAGAAAACTCCCGTCCCTTGAAGGGATCCACCGGTGCCCGTGGACATTTCGTAGGAACAGGGGACGTGATCGATTTGAACTTCATGGTAAAGGATGATTTCCTTTGGTAATAATTTGAGTATCTTAAATTACTGAATAATTTCACTAGGAATATTAATTCTACGAGTGTTTAGATAGTTGTTTGTTGGGTAGAGAGTCAGTCAGTGGCGGATTTGACGGGCGGCCGATGAGCAGATGCCGCCTAGGCCTCTGTTCAGGAGACCTCCAAAGCCCTATCCTCAAAAAAAATTATGATTTTATCTAAACTATATTTTTTTTCATTAATACTACACTTAGCCCGTTTTTAGTAAACTACCTGTTCATTTTCCCGAAAATATAATCCCCTCAGAACGGTTGCCACCTGGGAGTTTTTCCTTAAATCCGCCACTGGAGTTAGTACGTTCGTTTCAATTGTTATCACTGAGCTGTAATAGTAAAGCTACAGTGAGAATGAGATCAAGTGACCTCCCGTTACCCTTACCAGAAATCACTTCCGTTTCCGCGTTATTTTAGCTTGCTCCTTTCAGAAGCAGAGAGCTTATTGCTTCAGACCTGGCCTCGGCTCGATATAGTGCTTGGCGAGGTAGTACTTGATTCTAGCTGATCCTTGGAGCGAGTATACGAGATTCCCTTTAAGAAAAGCATAATCCTTGATTTCCTTAGCACGAAACTTGCTCGATATCGAAGTTTATTTATTGGACATCTTGACCTCGTAAAAACGGCGTCTCTGGCTTGCTCGACAGAGATCGTATCAATCATCGTAAGCTTTAATGATCCCTGAAGGGGGCAACGATCTTTTTTACAGCCCGAAGCGTGGAATTTAGATTTTAGCACTGCGCGCGCTGGCCGAGGTATAAAACTGTAGCTCGAGTTCTTCCTAGTTCCACTTCGACCTTTGTCCCGCGTTTCCTCCTTTTTCTTTTTATTAGCCAGTAACCGAAAGAATCCCTCAAAAAGCCGTTTTCCACGTTTCCCACGTAACTGACGATTTATTTCGTAAACGACAGCTGCAAGGGGACGCAGCGCTCGACTTCGTTAACCATGGCCATTAGAGAATCTTAATTTACAATAACGAGCTGCACGGGGAAGCGTACATTACCTCGTCGGCACTAGGACTTTTATGCGCAATTTTATCCTCCGATGATGTTGCGTAATGGGTCATTAACTTTAATCACATTCTCGTATGACGAAACCGATTGGATTTCCCGTTACTTTTCCACGAGGGAAACCCCTTTCCACGGCTCCCTCCGCGAATGGACCGTAGCGCTGGGCTGTTTGTCTGTGGAAGACTAACTGTTACTCCTGTTTACCAAGGTTTAACGACTGGAATATGGCGGCGGTCGCCACAGATCCCTGATTAAATGCTCGCCACGATGGACCATTCCGTTCCCACCTCTTGCCCACGCTCCGCGGGGATAAAAGGTGTTTTACTGATTCTGCTAGAAAGAATATGTCGACGGTATATTAACTTTCTTATTAAACTTTGTGGTTCGAAGAGACTTTTTATGGTACGCAGAGAAGAAACCTAGGCTTTTCTTAAAGCAGTGAAGCTGAAGGAATAATAGCGTGGTTCGAGAATTTTTAATACTTGCTACTATATTTTTATCTAAACGCGTGTTAGTGGAAGCAATTTTCGAGATGATAAAATACGCTTGTAGCTTCAGGAATGCTGCGTCTGATCATATACGGACCGCTTCTACTTGGTCCATTGTATAATAATTATTTTGATCCTCTCTTGGACTTCAGCTACGACTCTCAATCTTACCTCGCTTCATTCTAATACATTATCAATCCTGTGTACTAAAAGAAACATTGCGGGAATTCAATTCCCAAGCGACACGAAAGCGCGGTGGGAGGAAATGTTAAACTACCAGTAATTTGTGCCAACCTGTACAGGCGGAGGTACTAAAACAGTTTGAATTTGCCCGATGCTTGGAGGCAGGGAGAAGCGACAAAGGAAAAAGTTCAATGTCTTGATAAGCCCTAACTTCGCGAGCCCTTGCCTTTTTATTAGGTTAAGTGTGTCGGCGCGCGCGGAGAGTGCAATTGCTCTTTTCCTTTAAATGGAACCGTACAATTTTGATCTCGTTAAGCCACTTGAAATTTTCCCTTTATTATTTCCCTCCATCTTGGCGGCGAGAAGGGACACGGAAACCAGCCCCGATGCGCGAGCGAAACGAACGGCAATAACCTCGTCATATTAACGCCCCGTCCGACCCTTGGAAACGTTAAACGAAAATTGCCGGGCGAAAATATGTAGCACCTGGGATTCACGTCTGTAAATGAAAGCGCGCTAAAATATGGTAAACAATCGGCTCTTTTAATTATTCATGCCCGAGGCGTATAGTACGATATATCCGGGAACGAGCATGCACACGCATGCGGGAGTATCGATTTAATTCGCGTTGTATCGAGTGTATGCAGAGGAAATGTCACGGTTCTATGCAAAATAGAAAAACATTGCTTTAATATTCTCGGCGCTCCACGAGCCCGTGTCGTCAACACGCTCTCGTTATTCCTTTTCGGAATTCCGTGAAATCGAGTAATCGATACGTCGATGCGTTCGATGCCGCGCCAAGTGCACCCACAGACAGATTAATGTTAAGCGAATTTCAATTACGCCGATGCTCGGTGTTATAAAGGAGAGTCTACGTCCGTTGAATTCATTGTGTCGACCGTGGGAGGAATTTCTGATAATGCGTAACAAGTCCTGGCCACCAGGGATTTATGATTATACGGCGGTTTCATTTAGCAGATTTAATTGCCGCACGATTGGACGGAATGAAAAATAAATTCGTCGAACGGGCCGGTTAAAAGGGATTTACGCGCCCGCTGTGCCGCGTTATCGCGCTGTAATTGATAAGAAAGTATTGCGTAAGAGGGAATTATTCGAGGCGACGAAGATAATATCTGTACGGTATAAACTGTTCCGTCGAGTCGATAAATTTTCATATCAGGGCCGCGCAAACTATCCGCCGCCTCTGCCCCCTCCCCCTCTGCCCCCCGCGCCGAATATTCCCTCGAGGTACACTCCGTATCCTGCACAATCGCCAACGAAATTATGCAGAACTGTTTTGACATATTCCTAGTTATTAAATCTCGAACGTTATACGCGGTGCATTTTGCAATCGGAGGTTAATTAAAATTTCCTCAGCGTATGCTTCCGTACAATGCACCGGTAGCAAACGATTCCAGGAAATGTGCATGGCGAAAAGCGGACATGCCAAATTAACGGGGGTAAATTAATTGCATTGATTAACGAATACCCTGTTATAGAATTATTAAAAGGTTTCCAGTTCTCCAAAAACCACAACGTCTCTGACACTTCATCCCTTATTTTCCTTCGCCTCCATTAATGAAGAAGAATATTTCTTTCATCTCATGAAATCTCGTTTTTATTATTTTTTACTCGTTGCCAGTGGCAATCAGGTTTTTACATCGCGTAGCAAAATGTTTATAAGTACTCGTCGTCAGAATCGCGCACGTCACGGTGGGATACGCTCCGCGCAGGGCTGCTACTCGAGGGCCATTTACTTTTTCGCGTAAATAAAATAATTCTATTCAATTCGAAGGGGTAAGTAGGTCGGCGCGATAGTCTGACACCGTTCTCCCGTTTTATCTCGTCCGAATTACGCTTTAAACATTACTGGAACATCGATTCGAGGGACCTTGTTCCGCCCAAGGCTCGATTTTAACCTCACGGGCCAGGGAGGAAAAATTTATGTACCCCCTGCAGTCCCATCGGGCAAAAATGTACGGAATAATTTCACCGTCGACCGGCTCCTTTCTGCCCGAAATAATACCCCGCGCTTCTTGCTCCTATCGAGGGCGATATGCATAAAATATGTACACGTAATATCTTAGAAAAATATCGTTCTAACCACAGCATCCATATTTTATCGACGCTCCATCGAATTCTTTTCTCCCTTTAATCAAACTGTAACGCGATTTCTAGACCCTAATGAAACTACAAATAGTACTCTAACCCCTGTTCTAAGTAATAGTGAAATATTAGCCTCGCGTTAAACGAAGCATTGAAGTACTTATCCAGTTACAGAATTAATATCAAGCTGTATTGAAGTTAATGAGAAAATCGGTTTAGTGCGACGCAAGCTAAACTTCATTCCCTTTCTGTTGCAGGACAAAGAGGATGCCATTAGAAGCGCGGGAAGCGTGACAAGGAGGCGCCGTTGATGTCCGCCATATTGAATTTAAGAGGGTGAGTGGAAGTTCACCGAAACCATCAACAAGCTTTCAAAACTACCAGCGTCTATCGCTCACCGGCGCCACGATTATTTTAATCGCGGATACGTTCGAATTCAAAGGGCTCACTGATTTCTGTCACAGCCACGCAGACCGGAGAACGAATTTCACGTTTCACTTCCTTCTCCCGTCCCGCTGCAATTTTTGTGGCCCGCGATTTGCATTTAATCAATTGGACGTCGGCAGGCGGACACGCGGCCTATCGAATGACGCGCGCAATTAGGCATCTCGCTAAGATAATTGGTCCCGCTGGCCCCATCGATTCGACGACGGAAACGCGCGGCGTGTGCCGACTTCGCGGCAGGGGTGTCGGTTTATTTGTCGCGGCTCGCGAGGCTGGCAACGAGCCGGTAGTAAATCCTCGCGGGCGCGGCAATTGTGGACAATCAGCGTATGTATTCGCCAAACGTCAGACTAATCTGGTTTATGCGGTTCTATCGATTTCCGTAGAGGCGCGCTGCCAGTCGAAACTCGCCGAGGGGTTCTTCGAAATTTTCTCAGAGTTTCCTGCTCAGGTTCTGAGAGAGATCAAGTTTGGTGGATGTAGTGGAGCCACGCTTTTGTACAAAGAAATATAAAGGAGACTCGTTAGCTTGCATTAGAGGAGTGGGAGTGAATCTTGAAGGGATGCTAGGAAGAATGTGGAGATTCTTTCCTCACTTTTCATCTCCCACGCTATAATCTTCGGCATGTGTTACTTCCCTAGGTAAATCTTGAAGAATGTATGGTACAGGGTCTATTACGTCGCGTTTCCTCCACGGAGTTATGAGAAAAGAGAAGAAGCAGCGAGGCACAAGCGACTTGAGCCAACGCGGCTAATATTACGTTGTTCGGGGAATCTTTTGGAAGTAATTCTCATTGAAATATGGCAAATTTTCTGCGTATCTTCGATAGGCGCTTCGTAGATTTCCTCGCTTCCATGCACGAATTAGCTCTTTGATATAAGAAAAATGTACGATCCTCTAAAAGTTTCCTACCACCATTTTCCTGCAGGAATCGCTCCAAATGCTTATCGAAATAATGGGAATAAGGTTTCGCAAGTTAAAAGAGAGCACGAAGATAGGGCACGACAGAAAGCAACTCGTGGCACTCACGTGGAACGTTTACCGCCACTGCTTCCTGCCTCAAAGAGTCTCTTCAGCTTTTACTTTGCCACAGTAACGCCCTAACATTATACAGAGGACTAATTAAGGTAGTTAAACTTCCCTTTTAAGCGCAAGAGATCCGTAAAAATTCAGCTCGCCGAAGAGAGGCGGGTCGATGGAGGGCTGGGAACTTTCGCTTTCGACCTGTCCTACCTCTCCGACATGCAGCTACTTTTTCAACGATTTGCAGTAAAAAAACGAGGGAACAGAGTATGTTTCCTAAACGTTGCGACGATCCTTGCGAGTTAAAGTATTTACGAACTATCTCATCAAAAGAGATAGAGTGAATAACTCGCTCGTTATGAATACCTTTGCTATTCCTTCGCTCGTAGCAGTAGATTCGCTCAACTGTTTCATCTGAAAACTGCTGCTCAAACCGCAATTGCTTTTTCTAGGGATAATGGCATCGATATTGTTCAGACGTTAGCGAGGATTAAACGGTGATTAAACGAGTGATCGAGAACATTTGGCCGATGGAGCGTGTGTAAGATTAAACAGAATTCAGCCCCGGGCAGAGGTATGAAGTGGTAGGACACCAAAGACGGCTCCCCTTCGCCACGGTTGTAACTCGAAATCCGTTTAGCACGAAAACGCGCAACTTGTTACACGAAACGGGGAGTAGCTTCTCCCCTCTTCGCGCGGTGTCCGCGGTTTAGCGGGGACGACAGGGCGATAAGAAGCGGAGGGAGCGGAGAACAATTGGAGCACGGATCTCAGTTTCCTAGCCGGGGCGCGCGAATATGGCGTCGCGGTCGAATCGACACGCACAAAAGCCATTTGCTAGGCGAGATCACACACCGTCCCCGGCTGGATTAACGGCGAGCCGCGCGTTACGCGCCTTTCGGCGAATCGCGCGACCGTCGGCGACGCGCTCGGCCATTATTCCCGCGGGCGGTCGCGAAAACGTTGGCCGTTATGCAACGGGGGGAGCGACGCGAGAATTCTTTGCCACCGGCGTGCAACGCCAGCGTTTCCCGTCGCGCTGTACGACAGGAATGTTAACCGTCGCGCACGCGCCCACTCCGGTCGCGGCGAAGTCAAATTCCGCCGCGACAAGGGGAGGCGGAAATTCACGCGATCCTTTCCCCCAATCCAGCCACCGATTTCCCTTTCAAGCTGAAGCCCGCCCGTTTCGCTCGCCAGACAAATGAAATCCACACCTTTTTACGGGGCTGTTAAAAAGATTATGGACCTGCTCACGGACGGCACACATACGTGATATCGATCTGAGAACTTCCTGGATGGGCGTGGTTCCAGGAATTCCGAACAAAAGCATCGTGTTCGCCTGGCTCTCCTCGCGGAGGATCACAGACGGTGTTTCCGTTAAACGATGTACTCGCGAGTCGAATTAAGTCTGACATTTCGTATGCTTTACTACTGTTTTTCTTGGTAAAGCTTCGCCCCCTCCAGAGAGGGGGGACATTGTTGCGCCTCGCTGTTCCTTCTGATCCTTCGCTTTCGCTTGGGAAGTTTAATTGAAATTTTAATTGCACATTTCTCTTCTTTAATACAGCGAGGAGTAACGCCATACATTTTCTTCTTTAGAATTCGCGGTGATATCTATTTTCGACTCCACGGTTTCGGTGCCTGAAATAGGGCGACGGTTAACACAAAAGAGATTTTTCGTGCAAACGCTGACGAAATGTCAGCGGGGCCGCTTGGACATTTACATAATGCGAGCTATCGTCTTTTTGCAAGAGAAATTCGCGGCGCAGCTGGCCGCGCGACAGCCACGCGGTTTTGCATTTTTTCCCCCGGCATCCGAGCCGCGACATCGCCATTCGCCGCGAAATTTCATTGCGGACAAAAGCAGGCGGAATTGGCATTCCGGGGTATTCCAGTGATCGCGGAATAATTTCATTGAAGCGCATGAAAACGCTCGCAGATTCGCACGTTTTACGGTTTTCACTGCGCTTTCGACGATTATGCGCGCTTTGGCGATGTTGTCTCCTTGAATACCGACAGCACGCTGGAAGCCGCAGTGGAAAATCGAGCACATTTTCGAGTCGCGACTGTGGCAGATAAGGAGCCTGCCTTTCGGCGTCGATTGTTTAATTAATCGCGTCGTGGTAGCCCGGGGAACGGTCGGAAGGGGCCGACGAACGCTTAATAAGACGTCAAAGCAGCGTTTCGCAGTTTAATGTCTAGCAGAGCTCCGCAGCTGCAGTCGCGACTGCATCCACGCCCGTATTGCCAAAGCGACTTTGCTGGTCGGTCGCTCCGAGTCGCTTTGATAATCAAATCAAATGCAAATCTCGAGAGCTCCGCGTTCCGTCCTTTTATAGATCTTTTATAGTTGTTGCTGCAGAAATACGAGCTTTCGCCGATAATAAATGGAACAGGAACGGTGCTCGTAAAATTCTGCGACATTCCAAGCTCAATCAGTCGCATCGGGATTTCGTAGAAATTCGAGCATCAATCGAGCGAACGCTGTCGTTTCTCTTAAATAATAGGTGGAATATCAGCACGGCGGTACACAAACTTGTTCACTGGTCCAGAATAAAGCCACTGTTGTGGTATATTTAATGGAAGCTTGCAAGTTAAAAGTATCACTGCACCGTGGTCGGTGAGCGACAGTTTCCTGAGTCAGGTCGAAGGTAATTAATACGTCGGTGAATT
Source organism: Andrena hattorfiana (assembly GCA_944738655.2). Classification (NCBI taxonomy): domain Eukaryota; kingdom Metazoa; phylum Arthropoda; class Insecta; order Hymenoptera; family Andrenidae; genus Andrena; species Andrena hattorfiana. The sequence continues at coordinate 4,743,884 of OX122894.2, forward strand.
ATCGACTGCCAAAGATTGACGTGCGTGTAACACACCCGCGCATTCCACTTTCTCGTAGCTACAACACATCCGCGCTGCTCCGTGCAGCCATATTACACTTCTAGCTCCTTTTACGTACCGAACATTATTAAGTCCCTGTCGAAGCTTCCTGCTAACGTATATCGAGCTCGCAATCTCACATTTATACCTTGACCACTGACTTAAAAGCTTCTTAATTTAAAAACCCCTCGTATAAACAAACGCTTGCAATCAAAGTATTTCTACTCTTAATCAATAATGAAGAACCCCAGGTCTACTAAGTCGCTTACAACGACACAGTTTTTCAATAAAAATCTCGGACCTTGCTGCATGATGTCATTATACCCAGACTTTCACGATCAATCTCGCGCTTCCGATGCTTTCCATCTTTCGTTTCGCCGCGAATTGCCGGTCGCGGGCCGAAGAGAAGTCCATCAGCGGGATTGTTGTAATTGGATCAGCGATTAACGAGGCAGTTTTTCTGCGGAAACTGTAAGCACGTGTACGGTCAGAGTCGTTGGTTATTAAGCGACCGTCGGAGTGGAAACCGTTTGACAGGGCAAATAAGAGACGCGAAAAGGTCAAGGTTCAAGCTGTTGCAGGAAGTGCTGGGGAAATTCCAGAAGGCGAGATGAATCTATGGAGAACCCGTAGCTATTCAATTGCGAGAAACGGCGAGCGATTTTTCGCGATATTCGCTCGAAATCTTCTGAATCCGTTTCCCTTAACGGAGACGAATCGCGCGGATGACTGGGGGAGAGTTCTTCTTACTCGCCTCTTGGCAACCGTGGGATAACTGTTTATCCAGTCAAGCAAAGGGAGAGAAATTCCCTGCCGTCCTACGCTCGAAATTCTTCGAATCTTGCGAGTGGCTCTTTCGCAATCGTCGCCACTGTTTCGATCAATTATTGTAATTGCTTTCAGCGGGGAGGGATAATAGTTTCGCGCGGACATTTTATTGGAAGCTCGACCTGCGATGCATATCGCCGCTCCGATGGCAATGTTGCGAAACTGCGGACATTTAATTAACTTGAATACTTTACCACAGTACACGTTCGTGACAAACGAATAAATCCGAGTGCGTTTCACTCGGATCCGCAAAAATTGCAGCTTTGCGTCGCAACTTCGCCGTGGGGACGATATATAATATTACGTTTGAGGCATTCAGAGCAAAAACGGGCTAACCCACGTTTTTTTTTTGCGAGACGGAGTTAGTAGCAATAATGTATTCCAATTGGCTGTGCTAATCGTATAAAATAGGAAAAATTAATTTCTTTTCAGTGTGGGTTAGTCCGCTTTCGCTATCAGTGCCTCGTTTCATATTTTCCTGCGCACTTGTCGCTTGTTCATTTCTGACCAAAGATTACCCGAACGCCGAGGACCGCGAGGAAGATTGAAATTTTCGTCTCAATTAAGTGTCTCTTAAGGCACTGATTCGCAGTTACGAAAGTCCTTTCCCACTTGCTGGTTAAACTCAGTTTAAAAGTCATTGAAAGTTCCCCATGAATCCAGAGAACGGCAAATAACCGCTTCCCCAAAGTAATATAACGCCGTCGCTCCAAAAGCCCCCTTTTTTCGGCGAACTGCTCTCTAAATTCTCTCTACAAAGCGTTTAACTTTCGCTGCTTCCGTCTGTCGCGTTAACTGCGGCGAGATATTTGAAAAAAAAAATACAATGTTAATGAAATTTCACAGACTTATAAATTTGGAACGGCAGGCTTGAAAAGGGAATCAAACTTACACTATAGAAATAACACAATGACGCACCCAAAATGGAAGGAAGGTCAAGAAGGAGCTGTGTAAAAAGAAAAGAAACCTGTAAATACATTTTTATAATCACCTAATGAATTTCATTGAATTTGCATTAAAAATATTTTTATCCATTCAACTCAGCTCCCTCCAAGATAAATCTTGAGTGCGCCATTGAAATAGTATCAATGTTCAAAGTGGCAAATAGAGGCGTATTTAAGAGGTCCAACGTTAGGCTGGCGAGGAAACTGTGGTCATCTCGAAATATCCTAATTACTTGCACCGAAATTAGTCTTGACGTCGCATGTACGGTAAACGCGTCTACACGAAGGGATACTGGTAGGTATAGGGGGTAACAGGTGAACGAGCGACTTAATGGAGGTTGATAGTCGATAGGATCGATCGCGTGATCTCCAGTAGAAGCAGTGATAACGGGTCCATCGTCGAGTTGCTACTATATGCCTCACACACATCGTGTCACTGGCGCCTAGGTGCACATTAGGGATCCACCTGAGCGCACTTGTTCCTTAGTGCATCCTAAAATTGAATGATATTTTTAAACATCAGCGCAATCTTCGCTTCTAATACCAAACAATACAAGGGACCTGGCGAGTAATAAAGAGACTCGCCAAAATGTAGTTATTTCAAAGAAATAATTTTCGTGAAGTTTAAAGACGAAGTGCATATAACATCCAGTAATAATTTCATATTTCTATATAACATCTGTAAAGCAATGAATCGGCCAAAAGTGTGCCAGCAACTTTGCCCTCCACTGGTTCTGCGTGATAATTCTTGGTACCTCTGCGAGTTAGAACAATTCCATTAGTAATACGCCTATATTTCCGATTTCTTCGTCAGCTGTACGTCGAACGGCAATTGAATGTGGGAGTTAATGAAGTTTCACGACGAACGGTGTGGCTAGACGCCTCAGCCAGTGACGCTGATAAAAGCCTTGGAAATACAGCTGTTGCCTTACGCGCGCAGCCTCGGCTCTATGTGCATCTACTTGCTTTGACACTTACGTGCCGCTGCATATGCAACGTACGTGTCTTTTCCGCCCATCTTTGATTGATACACTCGCCGCTCCACAGGAGGCACATATATACACGTGATTGCGTGGGTACATGCTCTCGCCCTCCGAGTATCTGCTTGTGTCTGTTAACTCATCTACAAGCTCGTTTATCTCTCGATCTTAAGGCTTCGTGAAGAAGCAGCATGTTACTTTGTCCCTTACCTCGAGCTCCTGCTTCTCACTATCATCCCCTGCTGTCGCAATGGCAGTACAATCTCTGGCATCGCAGAGAAGGCGGAGGCAAAGTGATAAGGATTATGAAAGGAAAGGTGAAATAGAAGGCCGGCACTCTTCCTCTTCTATCACTTATTAGAGCAAGCGAAAGGGGAGCTCCTGCTCCGAGGTACTTCCTGTCGTCACAGAAGACATTAACCACGATAGATATACCAAAGACCCCATAAAAAAGCAACGAGGGGGAATCGAATCGAGAGTAGATAGGGGCGCCACTTGGCCTTGAATATTCTTACGAAGCTTTAACCCCGGGAAAGCTATGCTTCCTAGTAGAGGAAGCAGCCTTGAGTGGCCAATTGAGATTCTTCCGACTGTGGCCGCATGTTCTGTTCGCTCGCAACATAGGTTGCTTCTAACTGTAAGTACACACTGCCTGCTACATACGTACCTACGTAAAGCATATCCGGGCTCATCTTCCTTCTAGTCGCCTCCCATCTCTTCTTCTCTGCGCCAGCTCTGAAGTGCACGCGCATACACAACATTGTCGTTCGTTAATTTGCTGCCGCCGGTATAATGTGCGCGGAAGCACGGCAATGCGAAACCTCGGAGCACACATAAAGGTTCCTCTGGACAGGTTACGCAGCATAGACGGCCCCATCGACCGCCCCACATATTACACGTCCCTGCCCCTCGTTTTCTCGTTCGCCCTTCTCCCAAACTCCACGGTCAATTGGTTCCCGTCTGTCCAGAGATACGTGGGTGCAACGCGCAGATTCAACTTTGTTATCCGCTGGGAAATACTGGGTAGCGATTTTCCTTCCCAGGACTCGTGTAATTGGACACCCGTAAACATGCAATTTTCTCCTCTACCTGTCTCATCGCTTTTCTTTCTCTGCTATCGCTGGTTTAATCCGTCGCGATGCACAGATCGAGTTTTCATCTATTTATGCCGGCGCATTGGGTACGTTCGCGTTGCGCAGAAACAGTTATCGTTTGCCTCGCATTGTAACGTCGCTCGGTTTAGTGGAGGGCCGTGGCAATTTTCAGACTCCGCTGGAATGTGGTCAGAATGTAATTATCCTAATGGCAGTTCTAATGTGGACGAAATGACTTTAATCGGGGGGAATTTGGAATATTTCGTAGGGAACAGTGGAATATTAAAAGTTCTAGCGAGAGAAGTTTTGGAAAAGAGATTATTCACAGAGTTAGATAGTGTAAGAATTTATATTCTTCTATTATTCTACGCGTGACTTTTATTAGACGCATTACACTTTCTTTGGACGAAATCGTTAAACTACAGTACATTTATTCGAGATAGTCTAGAATATCGAAAGAAAACGAGGTTGATGGTTCTATTTATTACCCATTGTGCTGATCTATTGTTATGGCGCACAGTAATTAAACGGATGCGATTATTTTGTGTCCCATTATGAATATCTTATTCGATGGCAAGTCCATAGAAGTGGAGTGAATGGAGAAGTGTACGGACTAACGATCGTGTAATTGAAGCTGCAGGATATATAGCAATGGTGTTGCGGTTTGGAAGATCGAAAGTGAAACAGAGATTGGTCTTCCATTAAAGTCACCGAATAAGTAACATCGTTGGATTGCTGGATTTCCCCTTCAGCCGAAGTACTTATTCATCATCGACCCCTATCAATTCGCAAATCTATCACATTTGAATTTTATTTCCATTCAGTGTCGTTTTCGGATATTCCCAATATTTCGTCGCCTATCCGTGGAAACATGCCTCCGCTATAATCCGATTAAACGCCCAGCACTATTGAGTATCGAAATTTTAAACGCAATTTTTATACCCATCGCCCGAGAGTCCTCCAACGATTTCGGCGTGCAATTTTTTTCCCCGTTAAGCAATCCCAGTGTTTACTCTATTGTAAACGAACCACTTGTCGCCTTCCATGAAAAATGGGCGCGATGAAAAATCACTTGCAAGCTGCCTCGAGAAAATGTATGAAGCTGGAACTAAGTCACGCGACTTCTAACGAGCTGGAAAGAAGGGTAGCTTAAGAATCATAAATAAAATAACACGCACGAAGCGTGTACATATTTTTCAAGCTGTTACTAGCCCGCGCAACTTTCACTGGCAGCAGTCTCCAAAATTACGGGCGCGTGAAAGGTTACGGAGGGATACAGTTGCAGTTATATTGGTTCCAGCCGCGTCTGACTATTGACGGACCTCCGTCACTTGCGCTCTTGTATTTCTTTACTTCCTCGCGTCCAACGACGTCTGTAATACGTTGTGGAACTCCATCGAGGGAACGAAATACAATTCAGAGAATCAACGAGGATAATTTTATCTATTCGATAACTTATGATAGGAGATTGATAAGTTATTAAACGCAGAAACATCGCGACTTAAATCCACACATTTGTAGTTATATTTCGGAAATATGAGAAATACAATTCTATGCAGCAAGGAATAATAAATATTTAACAAAAAGAAACACTAAAATCCGTACAATAGTTCGTGAAAAAGAAATTCATGAAAATAGGCCTCTTGTTTGACTGGCAAAGTAGAATGCACCCTCAAGCTCATTGTGAATTTCTTTCGTTAGGAGAAACCTTTCCAAGGCAATGTACCTTTCGCAATCCCTTTATTTTCGAACCGCAAATGATTTTAAGCAGTAACGTTAATTGTTTAAAACCTACGAGCTCTTAACTACGATCAACGAAACAATTCTTCCATTTTAGTCACCGTTGTAAGGAGTTCCACCTCATACTTGTTAGACACTTTTCAACTGCGTTATGCTGGCGCTACCTGAACTATGAGCGTTCACCAAGAAAATACGGTTTAACCGGGAAAAATGGCATTAATATCCTCCGCGATGCACGCACCGAAAGAGCGACACGGTTTCTCCCCTCGAGCCACCTCGCGATGTACACTCCGATGCCTCTCCCCGTTGATACCAGGAACATTGTTTCGCGAGGGCGAAGAAAAAGCTGCCCCGTGATGAGATTTAACCGCGACTTTATAAAAGCTTTCGTTGCCCTGCCGCAGAGGGTGGAAAATAAAGGGGCGATGGAAAACGTGTAATGTAATACATTCAGGCCCGTGGGAATCCATGGAACCAGAAACGAAATGGCGATTTAAGTAAGAATTAAAGTAGAGAAGCAAGAAGATTAAGAGAATTGATTGAACGATTGATGAATAAATTGGAAATTCAAAATATTAAAGACAGCCACAATTTCGCAAGACAATTAACTTGTAAGAAGCTTCATATCATAGATTTTCAAGTTAGGTAGTTGCGAGCAGATTTGTTTTCCCAGGACAAAGGTCCTTCACGGCACGTGCGCGTATTGAAAAATGACACGATTCGTAAACGACGCTGACACAGAAGCCTACAATCAGGTGATACGCGGGTAAAAAAATCCGAAGCGCGGACATTCACGAATTTTCCGGTCGGTTATGTCAGCTTTAAAGCGCGCTCGATACTGCACCATAATATCCGCAGCACAAAAACGGCTGTTGGTGCGCGATGAAAAAGTAAAAGGATGCGAAAACGCTGAGAAACCCAACAAAACGACTCTGAACGGCAACCTCTCGCCGAAGCTTACGTGTTCGGCACCATTTGCGCTTTCCAAATGGATTCTTCTTTTTCCAATCTTGCAGAGGGAGGAAGCTTTATAGCGAACATCCAGCTCTGGTTTCGTGTTTGCTAATATTAACAAGGTTGATATCAAGAAATATCTCTTGCGCCCTAATTATTGGCTCGTCTTCTTTTCTGAAATGTAAAAAATATCCTTTCCTCTTGCACAGAGAATTCTGCGAGTCGTTTTCAGTTTGGGGCGGTAGAATTGTTCCAGAATGAAACTTCCATGTCCCACGACTGTAGTGGACACATTTTTATTGCGAAACGGCTGGAAAGGGCGTGAGTTAATTCGTACGGATGCGTCCGGCGATATAAGTGACGGTAAATGAATATTTCGCTCGGTTCGCTGGTACGAAAATTGAATCGCGCCGGTTCACTTCCGTTTACTTCGCTGACATAAAACCTGATGAACAGAATTGACTCGTTTGTTTGTCGGGCGGCCGTGGATTAATGGGACGAGCCGCTGGTCAGCGAAACAGACTGCGTCGTTTGATTTTATGCATACAGAACGTGAATGGATGAGTGGAATTAAAATGCGCCGTTCGGACCATCAAAATTCATCGCGTCCAATCTCGTCCCTGTCCCTTGAGAAGCTTCTCAAAAAGATCTGCTTTCTTTCGCTATTCATTGGGGATATCACATCCAAATAGTGTTTCATAGCTGCGCTTCATCCCGAATGAAGAGAAGCATACATCTATTTGAAAATGGCACTGTAAAATTGCAGGGAAATTAGAAATATGAAACTCCCTCGCGCTAGGAAGAATCGAAAGGTTCTTTATCATCCTACAATCTGTGTCTTCCGTCCCCAAAGGCTGTCAGGGATTTAAATAGTGCGCGGCGGAAGTCGGAGCCTGAAACTTTAAGCGCCCACATCTCGAGAACGAAGCATCGGGTTGCGAAACGGTAGAGGTGTTTCCAGTTCTTTTTAGCACGACGGATTATAGCGTTTCAGATTTTTCCCACCATTTCAGAGGACGTTGTTTTGTCGTTCAAATCGTTCCATGTTATTAAGGGACAGTGAATTATGAATATCGAAGCGCGAAGGGCTCCAGGAAGCTCGTTCTTCGCTTCGATCAGACCGCGCGCTTTTTGCGGATCGATTCCACGTCGAGGGACTGTTCCGCGAGGCCGCGGAAAAGTTGCCGGAATCTGTGCAGTCGGTAAAGGAAGGAACGTATCGTCCAATTAGTCAACGGCGCTGGAAGTTTGTTTCAATAAGAACACGAGCACCACCCTCGAGACTAATAAACCTGAAAAGTTACTGAACATTCTCGCCGCCCCCGCGGAGTTTCCCCTGCCAACGCACGCCCGTTGCTTTCATAAAATCTGCGGCGGAAAAACAGGACGCGGCACAATATCGCGTACACCGTACCAAGTGCAAACGAGATAAACTTCTTTAGCGGGGCACGAGTTTAAATGGAATGCCTGGGACATTATTTTACGTTTCGTCCCTGCTTCTTTCTTCCCTCTTGCGATCCACGCGTGTTACGAGCGTCTTCTCGAGCCGATCTGAACGTCCCTGGCGAAGGGAAGTTTATCGGACCGAGGTTTATTAATAATTCCTTCCTCCGTAATCGACCGCTTTCATTTTGCGAGATGAATCCTGCGGCTGGGGCGGTGAATACGGAATTTGTTATAAGTTATGCAAAGAGTATTTACCAATGTAATGCTACTCTTGGGAAGTTTGAAGAGCGCGGGTTAACAAGAACGTTAAAGTGTCGTTAAAGGTATAAACATGACGTGGAGCACGATCGATTTGGACTGTCGAGTTCTTTGGGAAAGAGAATTACCCTTCCTCGGAAGCGACCCGTGTCTGCGTTAAAGGTAAATGCGATAAATGCTCCAGCGATCAAAGTGGAAGTGGTTTTTGTGACAAATGGAAAGGCACGAAATATCTCTAAGAATCTTTGAGCAAACTACGAATTCGAACCAGATCCCTTTTCGTTTAATGAGATCTCTTCGTTCATCCTTCGATGGATACACGAGATTAATTTAACATCAGCCTGCCCAACATTACCGCTGATATTCTTATCCTCGTCGCCATTATTCCCGAGTGTTGCGAGGACTCGCTCTATCAAGTCTACTCGTGGGCAGTGAAATCTAATAGCAGGCACTTCGATTTAAATGGAGAATTAATTGCAGTAATAACGCGTGCTTTGTCATCGTTCCACCGCGCGAGATAGTCTTCAGACGTGCCGCAAGAAGTAACATTTGTCATTTATTCAGACGATGAGGAAGTCGAGATACTCTTATCGTATTTCACTCGGAAGCGACTGGGCAAGTCACTATCAAAGTTATTACATTAAAAAGTTTAGGTGAATTAATAGCTGCGAGCGAAGGAGCTATGCAGATTCCCTGCGCGGGAAGGAATCGCGGAGTTGGTGGTCCAGCAACGCGTGCAAGTGAAATAGGAAAATTGTCGCGTTTCTTTCTCACGAGACACCAGGCCCGGCGAATTCCTCGAACTGCAGCGTTAAGTCGCGAGAGTGTCGAGAAGACGCTGGCACCGCAACGGCCCGCCGTTTAATCCGGAAAGAACGACGAAACAGAAATTAACATCGTCCTCTCCGAGGGGTCGTTAAATTGACCGGTGCATTCTGCCGGCGACAGTTCACCAGCTACCTCTGGCAAGCTTCTCTTTAAGGGGACATTCTACTCTCTCGACCGAAAAATCGGCCACTTTTCGGTGATAGTTTTTATAATGAAATAAACATTTAATGTTTTCGAATTTCTGGGGGTATATTCTACCACTCTTGAAATACAAGAAAAGATCTTTGTTGTTTGTTTATTTCATTTGTTTACATAAATATTTCGCAGTAAAGTTGGCGGCTTCAGAATTGCTGGCGGTTGAAATTTCGGACGACTGGATTATTGGAAATGAAAAAAACCAAACACACTTTTAATTTGTAGGAGTATGGCTATCTCGCTAACCACAAATATCTTAAGATTTTTAATATTTTCCCACATTTTATATCAATTAAATATAGAAAATAAGTGCCACTTTCGGTACTTTCAACTTTGATCGACTGGCATTTGAATAATTTTAGTCGAAAATTGTTCTTTCGTGGAAAGCGAGATAACCATACTCCTGTGAATTAGAAATATGTTTGGTTTTTTTATTTACGATGATCTAGTCGTCTGAAATTTCAACCGCCAGCAATTCTCAAGCCGCCAACTTCACTTGCGAAATATTTATGTAAATAAATGAAATAAACAAACAACAAAGATTTTTTCTTGTATTTCAAGAGTGGTAGAATATACCCCCAGAAATTCTAAAACGTTAAGTGTTTATTTCATTATAAAAACTATCACGGGAAAGTGGCCGATTTTTCGGCCGAGAGAGTAGAATGTCCCCTTAAGGATTAACGTGGCTCCGTTTTCCAAAACTTCCTGGCTGACGATTACACCTGGTCGTTTACCAACCGATTCCCACTCGCTCCTCCACAGTCAGATTCTTTTCCACTCGCCTCGATCGGCTTCGATTCACGTCGCGTCGGTGCGCGATTCTGCGCGCGTGAACAAGTGAACGTAATTTCCTAATGCGGATCGTACGTGGCTGACTATTGATACGCAGAGCGGTATTGAATTCAAGCAAACGATCGGACAACGACGGCAATCAGTTTAATTGAGGCTGATCTGCGTTATAGTAATGCGTGGGGTAATGGCGGTGTATTGTGTAGAACACAGTCGGGATAATTTAATGCACTGAAAGTATGAGGCTGATCTGCGTTATAGTAATGCGTGTGGTAATGGCGGCGTATTGTGTAGAACACAGTCGGGATAATTTAATGCACTGAAAGTACGAGGTATCGATGGTATCCTGGATCGTTTCAGTCACTCGAGACGCATTATCCAATTGGGGAATCACAGAATTAGGAATTCAATCAAGAATCGAATGCTTTAAACGAGAGGAGTCAGTTCTTTATCAATTTCGCGTGCAAGTTGAAAGGAGTTAGAAAGAGTAGGGATTTCGGTGGCAACAGTGAAACACTAGAAATTTAATTTAATCAAAAGATAACTCGGATTTTACACGAAGCACACGCCGTAAGTACCTACATACCTGCAGCAGAAAATGGGCATTATATCAAGCTAAAGCAGCCCCGCGATCTGCTTACAACACACATAAATATGAAAGATAAAGCCTGCTTCATAAATATCTTCTGAATCAAGAGGAAAAATGGAATATCCTCGAAAGTCAACGAAACTCAGTTTAATTTCCTCCCGAAGTTTCTTCCAACCTCCCCCATCTCTTCTTTCGCCCTGCGGGCTGCTCACCCCTTTCGCCTGGTTCGACGATAAATCCCAGTTACTGAACCATTCTTATCCCTTGGCTTTCAGGTCAACAAAGGGACGCTCGCATCCTTGAGAGACAAAAAGCGCCGGGGGTGGGCGGCCGGGGAAGGGGCAAGAAGAAGGAAGGCGAAAACTGTCCCAGTGATCCTGCCCCGGGTGGAGGTCAATGGAGCCATCCTGATGCAGGCTGCAAAACTACGTGGGGATTACCCGTCGTGGTCGTCGGGCTGATTCCAACGGTGAGAGCAGTGGCGATTCCGCCCGAGGGGTGGAAGCGCCGTTTTCACCACCGCCAACGGCGAACAGTGCAGCCACTTCCGCTTCCTCCACCCCACGTGGCCGAACCATTACCTGATAAGGTTGGTCCAAAGATTTAATCGCCCTTTCCGTGGCTCCTTTAAGATACGCCCCTTTGATCGCGGCTCTGCGCTGCTGTTTCTTCTCCTGGCCAGCCGCCAGTTAGCTGGATTAGTTATTAGACAACGGGGAGCTTAAAATATGAAGGGTGACGGGAAACACCGCGACGTAACGTTAAGGAATTATTCTTGCAGTGGAGTAGCAAGGTGCCCTTAGTTTTAAACTTCCCGTTGACCATCGCTATCATATAAATAGATGTGGTATTTAACTATCGACCGTTAGATACATCTCTGGTAACCGAGCAAACGAGTATACGTCAGATTTATTAGTTTTGCAGGAAGACACTTGGAATATTTAAAGTGCTAAAAGTGTTAAATTTTGGACGCGAGAGGTGATAACATGTATGTTAAAAGGAAATTTTAATTTTAACCTCGAGTCACAAAAAAGGAGAAAAAGAAGCTGTTTAAGCTTGAGGTAAAATTTGACTTATACTCGTTTGCCCACTCACTACAGATATATTTCACTCGCATAAATTTGGGTGCTCCTTATTAGTTAAATAATTGATCAAAGGGAGCATCTGTGTTTTGGTATTCGTTGTTAGAGTTGAAGGGAGGAAACACTCTTCCACCGAGAAGGAGAAATACTTAGATACCTTGGGAATACTCATTCGAGCCAAACATACCCCAGATAATATTTTTTACAGAAACAGATTACTTCGTTCTCTACACTGCATCGGTCAACCTGTTTTCTTTCAAGCGAGCCGGGTAAATCCTGTAACGATGCACTGTGTTTGTCTCACGCGACTCCCCCTTTTAGAACGCCACATCTAAAACGCCCCGCTGTAAATTATATCCCGAAAGTGCTTTTATCGGCCCGTTACTAATCTCATTTCCCGCGATAATTCGCTTCCGACATTTGATAGCCTTTATAACTCTGGACGATAGGCTAAACGACCCGCTATTCGACTTTTAATTCGCTACACGTTATCGGGTTGCTAGCTTCTAAGCAACATTCTTATTACTTAGCAGCGTCTACGAACGCGCCGGATGCCATACAATTTTTCACCGCGAGATCGCACAGCTACATCGAACTTAATTCTCCTAACCGATTCGCCGCGCTCGTGCTTGATCGAGTCGCGTATCAATCACGTAAGCGGGACATTACGTTCGAAAAGACAAGCGCTCCGTCAATATTTGCAACGACCGCTTTGACTATCTCCTCCCCGGGTCGCCTTATCATTACCAGATTGCATCGATTTGTCAGTCAAGCTGATGCACGCCAGAACCGTAATTAGTAAGCTTCCTTGTGCCTGCTCGCGTTCCTCCTACGAGTCTTTAAATTCCGAAGAAGACCTAGAGCCCAGATACTGCGAAGTTCCTAAGTCGATACTTAAAACGTTGCGCGAGAACTTTGGCAAGTAGATTTACTTCGTCATCCCCGATTGAAGTTAAAAGATTTCCCTTTAGTTGAATAGGAATGCAGAATATCGATGAAATCTGGTGTTCTATTAATATTCAGCTATTTTTCACATATTTCTCTCTGTTCCTTACTTACCCTCTTCTTTTTCAAGTTCCTCCTCTTCCGTTATCGAAGCTTCCGCCCGGTGCTTCCTGCTCGCGCAGCAAACTCTTACCACGAGTTCCAGGGACCGTTTCATAAATTTCATAAATTCTTCTCCGCGAGCGCGCGTCTCCTCCGGGCGTGATAATTTAACCAAATCCACCTATGCGCCACACCCTAAATGTAATTTCAATCGTTCGATGCGCTCGAACCGCGAGGGAGGAGAGAAGAAATGAAATCCCATCCCGCCGCCGCAATCGGGTGGTTTCCCTTCGAAAAAACACCGGCTCCCTTTTCTCTGGCGTGTTTACACGCCGCCAGTGGGACTCGATCAGAACCCCGACTCACCGATCGGAGATCCGCGAATCGTTAATCATGTTTGCTCCCGCGGATCTCGTCAGATTCATTGTTTCGCCAGCTCGCGAGCAGCCCCGTCGGCGTTCTGGTAGACTGACATGCGCCGGATACCGATGGATACGGCCTCGCACGCAAATCCTTTGAACCCACGTCGCGGAACGTAACGCCGCACCGAGCACTCGAATTACAGCTGAAATTTTGTTATTACAATCGTATTATTATACCTCCGCATGCTCGGCTAATGCCTCTGACATATGTACGGCGCACGCGTGACCAAACTACCCCCCTATCGCAGTTCAGATAACAGACTCGAGTTTAGCTTACCAGATACCAAGACCAGATTCCTTCGAATAAGCAAGGTCCTGACTAACAGACTCCCAATGCAGGCGCGTATCCATTTACTTAATTTAGTTAATAGTTCGTTCCAGAGGGTTTTGGAGGAATTCGGAGACACGTAGAAACGCGCAGTTCCATCCGCAGAGCGTCCTTAGTTTTCCATTGACTTAATGAGTAGAATATGTCGGCGCATAGGTCGCCTCGGTTTTAAATAATACGGAGAAAATGACGAGTAATTTGATCGGCGATTCGCGACGAGGGAGCTGATCGGGTCTTTCCATTTTTATCGTGCCTCGTAATAGAATTTAGCATAGCGAGTCGCTCGGCTCATACGAGCTTCCCAGGCTTGGTCCGCGATATGTTTTATTCGGGGCGAGGCGCAGGCAGCTGGTGATTACGAATTGCTTTAATAACAGCGCGATTCGCGTTACGCGCGCGACCGAACGCGTCGAATTGCAAGGCAGCTCCTCTTGTCGCCACAAATGGACGCCACTCGCGGATTTCCCGGCTCCTCTCGTGCACGCCTATTATGCCCGTGCACGGGCTCCCTCGACGAGCCCCGCCAATCTTAATTATTTTTCGGCGGAACTGGGGCAGATTTAACATCGCCCGCATGCTTCGAATAACACTTTAATGCTCGCGCTTTCTTCCTCCGCCCTCGGACTGTGCCGCCCGGCGGGAAAAAGGAAAGGAAAAACCGAATTCCAGTTGCGCCCGTAACCGTAACCGTTCCGCTTAATGACGCCCGGCGCGGCCGCGCGCTGCAATTTCGCATGATTTCGCGCGACGGAATGTTGTATAATGGCCAACGAGTTATATACGCGAGAAGTCGTTCGAGGAATGTGACGCGCTGAGTTATACGGTATAATGTTGAAAGAAGGGAGAGCTTCGGATACTTAGCCGTTACTTGTGACTTGAAGAAGGGGGAGAGTACGTAAGGGTGTGTATTAAGAGTTAAAGCTTCGCCTCTAGTGACGAAGAAATGATCAAGACTCATCGGCAATTTATGCCACAGCGAGCCCCGCGAGAAAGGAAACATTAATTCGATGGAGCGGGGCCCCGGGCTGGTCCCATCGCGAGTAACTTTTCGCGGGGCGACGGGATAACAGGCGGCGATATTAAATTCAGCGGTGAAATGTTTAATCAGAGCTGGAGAAGCGGCCGCAGCCGCAGCCGCCTCGGAGCTCTGAGGAGCTGGAGGATCTGCACAAGCTGCTGCACTTCCCCGAGGAGGTGGCACTCAGGTTGACGGAGGCCGAGTACCAGCTGTTCTACCAGGTACCGCCGCAGGAGTACCTGCGGCACGTGTCGCAGGACCAGACAACCCAGGGAACACTCGCCAGGCCGCCCCCGTCGCCGAGCCGCAGCTGCAGCACTCCCAGCACCGCCAACAGCTCGACCCAGACCGAGGAAGAGTCCAACTGGCCTGTCCCCAACCTCTTCTCCTCCGTTCAGACGCTCATCAATCGGTTTAATGAGGTAATCTCGCGGTTATTCTTTCATCATTCCGTCGTCACACTCTCGCAAACAGTTTGCAAGACAAGGGGGTGATGGTTTAAGAATTTCCGTGGCGCGAGAGCCTTTGAGAAATGGCATTTCAAGACAGGCTATTCAGAGGGTTTCACCTAACTCGCCCTTGACAAATATTCGGGGATACTGGGAGAATACTTTTGATTAATCGCGATACATTAATCTTGTCTGGCACACCATAGGCCGTTTCCAAGCGCCGAGTGCCTACACTATTAGATATGATTTAAAGCGTAAAGGGACTTTCTGTGTTTAATCGTTGCTGGGGTTTCCTGTTGACCAGGTGAGCTCATGGGTCACCCACACGATAACCAGCGGCGCGACGATAGAAGAAAGGCAGGCCGTGTTGTCCTGCATCCTGCGAGTTGCTCAGACCTGCTGGAACACTGGCAACTTTAATTCAGCCATGGAGATCATTGCTGGTCTTAAGTGAGTCTTTTTGCAACTGTTTGTCTGGCATTCTAGGATCCAAGCGGTTCGAAATAGTTAAGTCTGATTCTTGAATCGAAATCAACTACTCTGTCAAGGATACTGAGAGCTCATCCATGGAACAGACATCGGTGTAGGTAAAATTGTGCGGTACATGTCGTAGAGCATAAGTAACATTAAATATATAACAGAGGCTCCCCGAAGAAAGAGCTCTGCTCCACTTTCCCCGTGATTTTATAGCGCCAAGGTCTTAGTATAACGTCGTTAAACGGAATTGTGATCATTAGTCGTCCACGATTCTATGGTCGAGAATTATATCTGGAATTAGTTTCTCGCAGCATTCAGAAGTAACGTTTCTCTTTCGCGGGGCTGGTATAATATTAACATTTGCGCCTTGATAATTACTTAATTACACTGCTCCCTCTAATTGAGCGTATTAATAACGCGTTTCGGGTGAAGAGAATTATACAGGCACACATCGATTCGCCGAATTTACTCTATTCTCTTTAAAAAGAAAGTGAATAATATGGAACACGTTGTTAGAATCGCGACCCTTAGGAGCTTGCTGGCCTTTAAATTATTATAAATAATCTGGCTTATCAGAAAGGTGCATGGTCCCCACACCAAAAATGTTTTAAAATCCCCGGCATCAGATGAGATAATTAGGTGTCCCCCTTTTAACCAGCAAGCCAGTACAAATAAAAATGTTTAAATGTCGCGGTAAACGAGCTGCATAAACGCGCCCTACCTTTGATCATAGTTCCCCCTGTAAAAGCTTAAACATTTCTGTGCCCGCGAATGGATAAATTACACCGTTTCAAAGAGGGGTACGCTTCGAATCAAAGGCATCAAACAGAATTGCTTTTGAATCGAATTATTCTTCTGTCGCGTTGTTGAACGCGGAGGAAAGCCATCCGTTCGAAACCGCGCACAAAAGATACCATCGATCGGCGCGCATATGTTTCAATGGAAAGACCATCGCTGGATACCTGGATACGCTTGGAAATAATCATCCCCGCCCCCACCCCTCCCCCAGTAAGGTCGATCCGTTGTCGAATCATTAGCCGTCTCCTGGATTCACCAGCATCTTCTCGTCTTTAAAACAGCCCCGAGCCATCTCGACAACCCCGCCGCGGGCGCGGGGCTCGCCCTTGAGTGGCAGCCTTGCTTTGAAAACGGATGTTATGGGAATAAAGGAGTTTTTTATTACCGACATCGTAAAACTCGTCGGCCCTCCGCAGCCGGGGAGATAAAAGTTCGCGGCGGAGCATCCTCCCAGACGCGACCGTTGTCCTCGATGGCCCCTGTACTTACAATTTACCCCCCTGCGCCCATCCTCGCCGCTTCTCGGGAGTTTCAGTTTCGGCAACTATGCGATTAACCGAATAGTTGGGATTTTACGTGTTTCGCGGCATCGTGACCTACAACCTCGCGGGTTAAACATCTTCGCGAGGGGACTCGCGCGACGGTACTCTTTAAAACGCGATATTACCGCTTGAACTCGTTGCGCGGATGCCTACCATTGAATAGAGGAATTCGAATCCACGTTTCAGCGTTATTAACGGGACGTGTTCCCTTGATACTCTCCCCAACTTCGGGACTCCTCCGAATTAACGAATCTCTATTCGATCTTGTAGTAATGAACCAGAGAATTTCAACCTCTTTTACTATAGAAGATACCGTAGTAGTTGAAAGAAAGGTTAAACTGTGAAGGGTGGCAAAAGCAAGGTAGCTTCTTTTGAGTTTTAAGCTTTTATTTACATCTTGTTGAAATAATACTTTAAAGTTACTCATAATTCGTTGTGAAGACAGACAAAGAATCACGTGACCGTTCTTACTTTTACATCACCGGTTCGCGTAAAGCAACAAGAGATAGAGTGGTAAGGAAATACCACAGAGGAGGAAGAGTTCTCGGTAGCCACATTGGGCCAGTTGATTTCGTGGGCGCAACTACGCGAGTCCCATCGAACTTTTATAATCCAGCACGAGCGTGTTTCTGTTTCCAGATCCAACAAGCTGAAGCCCTTTTGGCACAGCGTGGACGAGCCGGTGCCAGTGCTGAAAAACCTCTCCACCGCCCTGCTGTCCTCCGAGTATGAGTGCGCGCTCGCGCGAGCCCTGGCGATGCCTGAGTGTCCCGTGGTGCCGTTCTTCGGGGCGTTCCTCAGAGAGCTGCGAGAAGTCATCGCGTCTGAGTCGCAGGTAGACCATTAAACTCCGCTCCCCCGTAACAACACGCCCCCGGCGATTGGCCAGCACCGAGAATCTCGCGACCGGCCTTGAAACCGTTTGCACAGACAGCTGCGAGGAATCGCGACGACCGAGTCTGTGTCTGACGGCGAAGACGGAGCTCTGCCCTTTGCCGCGCCGCGTTCGCGCATCTGAGATTGTAAAAACCGAACTTTGTGCCTGGCAAATTAGATTGGCAAACTCACTTACCGGGAAACAAAGGCTCGCGAGTGCATCTCGCTTCTCCGCTTCTTCCTGCCTTTGAAAACTCAGCAACTTTGAATTTGTATCGCTGTCGTGTAGTGGTGCGTGATGAGAGGCAGGGCGAATGTGACGCGCAGCAATAGAGAATCTCAATTCTACGTACACCTTCCCAGTTTGTTTACAACACTTACAGATTCTTAAAAATTACGCGGCGAATGCGGGGGACCATTTTAACCTGTGCTAAATATCAAGCTACACGCGTCACTCGCTGTTAGTATCGTTTTTTAAATGATACGAGGATTCGATAATTAGCAGCGTGCCTAATATAAAAATTCACCCCGAGGTATATATGAATAAAGTTAAGAAAGAGGAGGTTCCGCTGATGCATAACCAGTGGCGCACTTGGAATGTAACCTTGGGAAGAGCGGAGTTGAAGGGATAGAACTATTTCTACTACAAATTCAATAAAATTCATTAGGCGATTATAAAAGTTTATTTAAAGAATGAAATCCAGCTTTCTTTTCTTTTTTACGAAGCCCCCTTTTTAGGGGTTGCCAGGGCCCCTTGGCCCCTCTCCAAGTGCGCCACTGTGCGTAACCAATTGTTCCCCATCAGCAGGCGCCAAATGCAGTGTCATTTCAAGCGTAAGCAGTTTCACCAAAGTGCCTTAAGTGTTCAATTCTAACGCAGTAGCGGCGCAAAGCTACTGGCCGAATCCAGTCGCCATTAACAGAGTCTGGTTGCAGCGAAAGCTCGATTTACTCGCCGACGATACGTCTTGCAGTGTCCGAGGGCGAAAGCCAATAACGATCAGTGGTTTAAACATTGACACGTGACTACACAGACGGACCAGCCGCTTCCCTGTCACTTATTCAAACGTATCGGATGACGGTGGAGCGGGCAGGGGGATGGAGCGGCTGCGAGAGATCGGATGATCTCGTAGCGAGGTACACGTGCGATTTGGCGCGCAGCCAAGGAGGCTCCCTCGATAAAATCCGTACATTCTCGCCGCGTCTCTGGGCGAAAGCGTCGAACCGTGGAATACGAGCAGCGAACGGGGGCGAAAGGTTGCCCCGGAGATACGGCGGGAGAGCTACTCAAATTACCGACCCCTTTCCTTTCGTTTGACCACTTTAAAGGCGAGAGAAAAAAACACGGCGATACGGGTCTGGCAGGGGTTGAACCGTTGAAACCTGAGCGCACGAGCACGCTTTCGGCGCGTGCTGTCTCCTCTGCCCCTTTCTTCCCGCGATACTTCACGGATTCCCGTTCGACGGTTTCAACATCTGCGATTACGAAAGGGGAGAATGGCCCTCGGAGCTGGAGATATTAAAACGCTGCGACACGCTCGAGGACGCTGTTTCTGGGTTGGCGTGGAATTAGGGTGAAACAGCGGGAGGAGAAGATTATTCGGTTAAAACGATTGTTTACAGTGATTCTTTGATGGAAGAGGGCTGGATCGATAGAAGAAGCTGTAGCGACAAGGTTAGGGGTTTCTATCGGCCTCCAGCAGCAATGATGGTTGTAGGCCGGCGGAAACTACTTGCTCTTGTTGCTAATGATCGTCGCCTTGGAGGACGCCGAGCTTCTAGACTCGCCACTCCCTTGAATACTTTAATGAGCAGCATTCACGCGGGACAGGGAGAGAGAGATTTGTTTCGCCGTTATGCACTTTCCACCATCACCCGGGGTATTCTTGTCCGCCGTTTCAATGATCTAAGCGCTTTAGAACGCCGCAAGGGTGAATGATAAGTGACAAGAAACTCGAAACCCCAGCGAACACATTGAAGAATATTACCCAACCACTCGTGCAACAGGCTCCCCCGTTCCTCCACCGTTCGCGTCATTCTAATATCGTTGAATCCTCGCCTCGAGTGTAACGGGATTTATTCGCGTTAACAGAGACGAATTTCCATGGAGCCTTGGCGATGGCGTATGGCGATTTGCATAACGCGTGAACACGAAAGAAGGAGCTCGACGGGCGCGCATCGGGTCGAGGAACGGGCCGGCACCCCCCCTTTTAGAATACTTTGCGTGGAAACGATGTCGCTGGATCTCGCCCACGCAGCGCACGAAACCGTAAAGTAGTTGAGCGAAACAGCGATAAGTTCGTCGCGCGATAAAGGCAGCCCCGTGCTAAAGCAGAGTGCGTGGTGGTTGGTACCACCGCGGGGGAGCGGTATCTTCCGGGCAGGTGGGCATTCTGCAATCCGATCCATTGCCCAGAACCGTGCTGCCACTTTTTTTTTTCTTCCTCCACCTCCCGGCAGAGACTACGGGATAAAGCTCGGGTCACGTCACGTTCCCTGTTACGAGGACGTAGACCTCCTTCGCGAGCCACCTAGCGATCCTTCCACCCTGCCCAGGGGCCGGAGAAAAATGGGCGAAACGCTTTGGAAAGGATCCTCGCAGAGAGACAATTGGGATTCGCTCGAAGCTACAGCTGAGCCTCGAAAGCGGCCTCCGTTGTATCGGATCACGTCTGAGGGAAACACAGGATGCTGTGGAATTGTTGGTGCAGGCTGGCGGCTGGGAGGAGATAGTACGTGAAGAAACTATTTAGTCGAAGATACGCAGTGGAGTTTTGTCAATAATACTTTCGCCCGTGTTCCTGCTTTGGATTATACGTGTGGTGTGTGTGTGGATTGTTGAATGGACATCCACCTGAATTATTGTAAATAATATTAGAATTATTATAAGCTAGCTCCGTGACTCTTTCGACAAATACTGGAACCTTGTTTTTGGTATTTTATTAATGGAGAGCATTTAGGTGCGAAGCGTTTGCAACAGATTTCAACGCGTTTCCGGCGACTTTCAAGTGATGGATTAGTTTTGGGGATGTGTATAGATAGAAGATAGATTTGTCGTTTAGGTTGGCGAGACAGTAACAGCCACCCCAAAGTGTCTGTTATCGATTTCAATGAAACTTTGCTCGTTTATAAGGGCAATATTAAGAGAGACTCTTTTCTTTATTTCCCACGATTCGACATCGAAGTGTAAGTACCAAGAAAGTTTCACCCTACCGCGACGCCATTCTGGAAATTACTGAAGATACAAGAAGCGTTCTCAGATAAAAACTTTCGTGGTTCTTTGGTGTAAGAGAGGAAAAACAGGGATGAAAAATTGCAACTCTGCTTTCCCTACCTCTTTTACGCAATTACAAAGTTTCTTGATTTCTGAGTGCTATTTATTAAGCAGTGTAGTATTAACAATTAATACAAAGACTAATTTTATATTTTCTGTTGTAAACGTGACATAAGTCACAAAACATTTACCTTTATCGACGATCGGAGTGCGAACGATCGTAAAACTACCCTCGCAATGGAACGCTAGGCATTAATGAGTAAAACGGGTGAAATTTCGAGCGACGTGCAGCACAAAGAAACTCCATTTTAAGCTACATTTCTTCTAAGGATCTTATACAAATTTTCAGTAATAATTGTCACCAAAAATACCATTGACTCTAAATTTTAATCTTAGAACTCTCGCGACACTGAAACGCAAATCCTTGTAGCTTCTCAGGCACTCATTTCTGTTAAGCTTGAAGCTATGAATCTAAAGACTCGAAATATTGAAAGTTAAAAATGGAAGGAGACCAGCCGTCGGCAAACGATCTACCTAAAAATTTCGTTGCTTTGTCGCATTCTCAGCAGGAGGGCAAGGAGAAGCGCGACTCGCCGCGCAGCAAGGATGCCGATTCCGAGAACGTGCCGTCCCCAGGGCACGCCGCGAAGATCGACGCCGATAGTAACCCGGAGTCGTCCCCGGGATGTAACTCGAGAAGTAGTTCCTTAAAGAAGCAGGAGTCCACCCCCATCCGTGATGCAACTTCTGTCCTCGAGGAGGTCGCCGAATATCATAAGGTAAAATACTCTCCTTGATCGTCGCGTGACTGGTAAACGCCATCAGCTTGCATCGCGCGCATTTAAACTACGCCAAAGAAACTTCAATTTCACTGTTCCACTTCGCTCTCGATTACTTAACGAGCCCATCAACGTGCTCGAGTAATCGGGCAATAATTACGAAGCAATGCATCGCGAAATAAAGGACAGTACTTTAGAAGACGCCTGTCTTACAAGTCCCGACAAATTGAGCTCGCATCGTTCCCTCCATCTTTCTACGCCACGCGTAGATACGTGATTGCTAATTCAGCGTCGACGAGGGCGCTCGTATTTGTAGATTGAAGAGCTGAACGTAGAACGGAATTCACTGAAATTAGATTCATCAGACTGTACTTTTACAAATTGAGGGTTGCCCCGTTCCGTTTGAAACGAGCCTTGGACCTGTCTCCGCGGGGAAAGTGTCTGGATCGTAGGGAAATGCTCGTGCAGCGTAAAGCTTTCGAAAGAAATTTGAATTTGAAATAGTCCGTGACTCTTTAAGTATAAAAGCTCGCGGAAATGATGCGCTGCTATCGGGGGATCGCTTATGTAAAGTCTAATTGATGACTTAGAGGATTTTGGAGGAGTGTGAATGGTTTATTCAGGGGCAAACAGAAACAGAGTTTCCTTGGTTCGAATTTCTCCAGGAGCTGCATGAAAATTCATGCGCCGTGTAGCCGAGATGTTTCGAGGTGTTCACGATGGAGTCGTGTTTCCTGTTACAGCATCGACACGCCCGTGGCAGGGACGCGACGACAGGTTCCCTTCATCGCACGCTCAGCATTCATACGACCGCCATCGAGCAGACCTACATGGTGGAGGAATGCGACGAGAACGATTACCACCTCGATCTCGATTCCTACAAGCCTGTGCAGCCGCTTACGCACGACCATGGGGTAGCGCTGTTCCCGGTCGCGGCCCCCCACACAGGAATGGACCTCCATCTTCTGCAGGTGAAGATTCGATAAAGAAAAGTAGATTGATCGGTGTCGCATTCGTTTCCTTTCATCCTTCTTGAGTGTCACCTGCGCTTTTGTTGTACAGATTGGAATCGTTGCATGATTGTAATGAGATTTGGTTCGCCACTTTGTTAACGAGCATGGATTATTTATATTTTAGAAGCACGTTGTTAGAGAATGCAAGCATGAACTAAATTAAATAATCGCTTGTGTGTGTGCAATAATTTGTTTAATAATTGAGAAGGATAAACAAATATGGTGCTACAACAGTTAATTCCAGCGCGACTGAGAGTCATTGGACATGTATAGAGTTTGAGAAAGAGAGAGATTTAGATGAAGGAACGAATTAAATGGAAAAATGAGGAGCGAGTCAAACATATTTTCGTTTGAAGTTAACCCAGTTTAATTACAAACAGTGCGGCAGAGTGTAAGCAAAAGTAGCGTCAAAGGGATGCGCATATTCCCTTAATACCTCACCACACACAGTTGCTCTCAAACATACCAATTAAAGCTGCAAGATTTACGGTGCAATAGTAACGGATTAAACTCCTAAGTAGTACAAGTCAGCGCTTGGTCAGCCGCCGTGGCAAAAGTGATCGCGCGGTCAGCGTTCCAGCGATTTATTCGCGTCACGTTTATCCCAGTTTATGCGAAAAACAGCTACAGCGGGGACTCTGAAAAGGTTTTGGGCATAAAGACCCGCGACCTTACCCCCGGACGATTTCGAAATATTAATATCCCAGCGTCCAGCTATTTTTCTAGTTGCTGGACGCAGCGCGGTATTGAGATAAAAGGGATCGTCGGTGTAATTTCCCAGCGCTTGAAAAGGATTTCAAAGGGGCCAGCTTCGCCGTGCTGCCTCGGCTGTATTACGTAGAAATTCGCCAGAAGGGCAGGGCGGGATCGAGAGGTAGAGAAAGAGGGGGATGCAAAGATCTAGAAGTAATAGGGGAGGGAAGCAGTCAGAAATGAAAAGGATTAAAGGTGGAAGACGTTGGGGGTTGAGGCTGGCGAAGCGAAACCGGGTCATCCTTTCGAAGAAAGTGTCTTTTTATTAATTGGCTGCGTTAATAGGGCTCGCGGAAGGGTGGGGCGCGGCACCTTATCGCGCACAGTGCCCGGATAAGTCTTCAATATTTGAAAAGTAGAATAGCAGAGTGGTAAAAAAAACTGGGCTACTTTTTCGTAACATCGAACGTATTTCTTCGAACTTACCAAGCTACTCGTACATTGAGCACTTACTATTTTAGTAAGGCACCTCCATCTTCTATGATCTTCGATCCTATCGACCTCTTCCCTATCTTCGGAGATACTAAAATAATAATTGGAACACTCCGCAAAGAAACTATGTACAACCCCTCGGGCTTATATTCTCCAAAAAGGTCTCCTGACCCTAGAACTATCAACCCTGGCGCTAAACGCTTGCAGTAGTTAAAATTTAATCGTTAACCCATTCGTAGCTATTCCCAGCTGCGCAACGCCTATCAGCATCACGAGCAGCCGTCTCTCACACTGGCATTAATGCACCGGGCTGCATTATTGACTCTTGCATAACGCCGAGTTGCCTTTATCGTTTCGCAACGGTGGTCCACGCGCGGCTCGCCGGCGGCGGAACGGTAAAAGGCTACTTAAAACGTATGTGAAGCAAACGTAGCGGTTTGGCATCCATCGCTGACGGAGCCCTACCCCGCCGTAAATTAACGCGGCCGCGTCCCGGGCGAAGATAAATAATTTCGCCCCGCGCGCAACGCTCTTGCAAGTGTCCACGCGGGGGGCTGCACTCAGAGCCGACCGCGTAAAAGCTCCTCTAAGTGCATTAGAGGCTCCATCCGTGTTGTAAACACGGGCGGCAGCGGCGCGTCTCGGTGCACCGCAATTGAACGGGTACCGCTGAAACGATCTTAATAACACGGCGATTACGGTCAGCGAGATCACGCGGCGAGATTTTCGCGACGATTCCTGCCAGTTTCACTGCCCCTCCTCTAGCCAGGGATTAAATCTTTAATGAACTTTGAACGTGCGGTTCAGCTGTGGCTTACGGAGTCTTCGCGGAGGATTGTAAAAAAGGGAATAGAGAAAAGCATAACCGAAACGATGATAGAAGAACGCGAAAGTGAGGAATCTTCGATGGTTAGGGGTAGAAAGTTTAGAGTAATCAAGTGACTGTGAACACTATGTACTTGCATTTTATTATCGAACGCAGAAATATTACGCCGTTCCCTAATTCGACAAATTGTTCTGTCCAAGTACATTGTTTAAACTGTGAACGTTCGCATCTTAGTATTTACATCTCGCAGATTAAATGGCGCTTCAGAATAAGCCAGTGCTACCAAGGTAATACGTGAAGCATAGTTTATGATATATCGTCCATGTTTGAGTGTGGTTTATTAACAGCGAAGTTTCTCGTGCCAGGTGCTGCATCATGGTACAACCCTGGTGCACTGGGATGGCGAGGGGGGCACCACGAGGACTGCCTTGGTGTTCGCGCGAGTGGACCGCGCTTGTGGGACCTTCGTCTGGGAGAAGCCGCCTTGGAGCCCGTTGAAGACTGCTCAGATCGGCGGCACGGTCTCCACAGAGTTCTCGCTGACTGCCAATCCGGAGGTTCTCTTGCCACCTGGCATATTGGGGCGGTACACGGCGCAGCAGTCGGAATGCTCGTCTGTGACGCTCGACGAGGGATTCCTGGACCTGAGCTCCGTCAAAGAGGTGATGATCGGCTGCTGCGATCGCGACAGAGAGGCTGACCTGAGAAGCATCTGCAAGAGGTACGGTCTGCCTGGCTCAGACTCGTGCATCGGCCTCATGTACGGCTCAAGTCTGCCGGACAATCGACTGATCTTTCTACTTTGCCCCCCGGCGCTCAGCAAGTAAGTAGAGAGATCCACCATTTCGCCGACATCTGCGCTGTAACCTTTAGCGACTGGTAATATGGATTCTATTGTTTGGTTTTGTTTATAATGATTAAACAGGGATGCATATAATAAATCAAATTTGCGGCGAAATTGTACGAGTAACGAGTAAAAGTGTTAATAACATTGGATGAAAAGTAGCGTTTGGTCTTTAAAAGTTCGAGCGCATTCTCGACGCTTTTCCCAAAGTGATTTTCGAGTAACTTTAATGTAAATTTCTTTGGTATAGGATAATCAAAGTGAAAAGTATTTTGGTTGTTTTTATTGAAGAATATTTGCATTATGTAAGAAGTACTGATTTATTAGTTTAGAGAAGTAGGATTTCTTTAATTTTTTGAGGAAAGTTATTGGAAGAGAATTTTGTTCTGTTACCACAAAGTTAAAGGAGAATTAATGAATTTAATAAATAGGATACGAATAGAGACATCCAATGTACGCATTAATCACTGATAGATCATACAGAAGATATTTAAATGCGAATGTATAATATTCCTCAAACAACGTTCTGTTCGTTAATAAATGTCAAAGCCGAGCATAATTCACCGATGCTATCCTGATTTAACGGCTTTGGACTTCCATTGGCTCGAATAATTGACGTTCATGTATTGTGGATACTATTTATCGATCTGGATGTCCAGATGGTAATCTGGACTGACAATTCCGTTAATGAAACCGAATTCGTCGCCGTTGCGTGTATATCATTATCACCATGCAATTCCTCCCCAAGTAAACTGAAACCTTTCCCACAAAATTATAAATGCGTGCTTTTATGTTCGCCGTGCAGTAATAATTTACATTCCCGCGAACGCGATCTCCACAAGAACAGCTTCTAAAAAAAACTATCTACGCACATTTAAACTAAACCAGTGTCAGAGAAATGCCCAAACTAATGGAAAAACAAACGAACGCGAAGGTGTTGAAGTGTATATACATCCACCTTAAAATTTGTCGGCAAGCATCGTACGACAGGCGAGTAATGCCGTAAGAATATTTCTCGGTTACCAGTAAATCATGTACACAAGCAATATAATTATGATTAAACAGCCCCGCGCCCATTTATATTCAGCGGAGTTACGCGACAGATGAAACTGCTCGCTGTTTCTATTGCATATTCCACGAGATGTTGGGGGGAATTTACAGAACAGAACGATCTTTCTGGTAGCGTCAGAAGCGTCTCTGAAAGCCGGCGCTAACAAGAGACCTGCAAGAATGCTACCTCTGAAATATCCCCGAGCCGTATGTATCTTTTAAAATACCCTCGAGAACAGCGACGCTGACGGAAGTAATTCCGAAGCATCCCATCCGGTGTCCCTCTGCATTCGGATGTCTTTGAGTCACTGCTTATGAAACATTCTGGAAAACATTCACGGCGGGGATTTGTGATATACCATGCCTACTTGGAATGCTTGATGGCGAGCGGCGATCCGCTTCGCAGGAGCTTCATACGGAATCATTAAAGCCCCGGGTCGCTTACGGAGTCGGTGGTAATTTGTCAATCTAATTACTGTGGTACGTTCACGGTACGCAATTATTCAGCTTTGATATTTTTCGGACAGTCCTCTAAATCTTAGCACATCACGATTCCACGATTTTTATTTAAATAATTTCATTTGATACTTCCTAAGAAATTAATTGCATTTCCTATTTGTCGGCGAGACAACTGTATCTAAAAGGTTTCTATTTTATTTACTGTAACGCCGCGAGGAGATATTCCTTGTTGATGAAATATTTTAACATCGATTAAAATTAAGGTATTCTCTAGTTTAATTCGCGCAGCAGTTAGGGGGCCACGGTCTGCTGCCTCTTAAATGCGAAAGAATGGAATAGAGTTTTTGAAAAAAGACTTTTCCAATGACCAACTCGACGAGAAATTACCCTCGAATTGTGTTGCGGGAAGAGACACAGTTGGACTGGATCAGCAAAACGTTCTGTTCGTTTTTCACTAGAGAATATACTGTTACGGGAAACCTTTATCCAGCGCCCGCTATTGCAGCTCGCGAGTCGTGCGCGGAATAGCCATTTTATGGAATCCGCGTAAATTGACGAACATAGTGCTGTTAAAAAGAAACTAGCGCTGCAAAAGCTTGCGTTCGGGTCGTCCTTTCCTTTCTCAAATACACTTTCACATACAACACTCAACTCACTCGCTAAGAATAATTTTAAAAACTAAATTCCCCTAACGGATATATAATAATAATAAAACGGTACAAATTGGAACTCTACTTTTAACGAAGTATCACTCTATCCTATTCGCAATTCCTCACTTCATCATTTAAAATAACAACTCAGATTATCCTTTGGTTTCTTTGACTGCTGAATTGTCAGTCCATGAGTACAAAGCAGTGATATTCCCTGGAAGCTTTGAACAGATAAAAGTCTGACAGCCACTGTCGCTCGTTTCAGAATTTGGTACATGGGTCTCTGTTGGATTCTACGAGGTCTAAAGCGGCAGCAGCAGCTGACTGACCGCAGGTCGCGATGGCTGAAAGAGAAGTACCTTCAGCTGTACTTCGAGGAAGATTGCCTGAAGCCAATGACAGCGAACGCCATAAGGGCTTTCGGTGGTCGCGACTGGTCGATGACTGAAAGTATCGGGACACTATCGCCCACTTGTAGCAGCACCCTTCGCAAGCGGAACGTTAAAGGGAAGAAGACCAAGTCCATTGGCAATATCCACGCGTTGACAAAGGTGCGTGCACCGTTCCCTTCGTAAACCGCGTTTCCGCGCGAGGCCTCGCGCAAACTTACCCTCTCGCGATAGGACAATAATACTGCTTCGGCGCTCGAGATTAACAAAGTACTTCATTCTGAAATTCGATATACCTTCTTTCGTCTCACGCGAGACTGTCGGCTCTCCCAAGAAACGATAGAGAATACAAGCGCGGACGAGTTAATTTCACCCCGGAGCTAATTTGAATAGTTTCAATTAGGATGTCCTGAGAAAGCTGTTAAAGCCAGGGCTAAGCCGAGCTGGTGGTTGTTTAAAACAGGATTTGAGCCTAAAGCAGTACGACTCTTCGTCCTCGGACGGGGGCTTATCAGCGGCTCCTCATCGGCACATCACGGGTAGCAGGGAGTCCTTGACGAGAATCATGCCGGCATCCCCACGGTCTAGCAGAGATCGAGTACCACCGCGCAGCCCAACAGGTCCCGCCGAACGAATTATTACCTCCAACTTGCCTTACTTCAGCTTCCAGAGGTAGGGATTCCAATAATTTCCAATCTTAGAAGCAACGTCGTGGAAAGGGAGCGCAAAGAATAGAGCAATCCCGCTTCGACTCTAAACCTCTTCGTAATCACGGCGCCGGTTGCTTAATCGTGCATCGTTTCCCCGAGCTGCGTTACCAGCAACTATCAAAACGATAAATCGAACTAACTCTTAAAATCTTAATCACTTCAAAATTACCGCAAACCGAATTTGCCGCGGCTATTTCGGCAATCCTCCAGCTATTCCTCGGGGTTCCATTTCCAGCAAAGTGTAACCTGATTAGCACGGCTGAAAGCGGGACGGAACGGATTCTAGTCCAGAAATTGACCTTCCAATGATCGTGCTTCAATACTCAGAGTACTGGGGATATTTATTGCATCGCTCGAATATTAAACACGCTGTCACTTATACCTCTCTTAATATTAATGCCAGGCAAGTATCACCTTAAAATATCCCTTTGCAAAAATGTGCAGCTGACTACGTCGGCCAAAATAAGTTGGACACGTTGGACCGCGAATAAATAAATAAATTTTATCAATCGTATTGCTCTGACAGTTCCAAGCTCTGCGTAAGTTTCAGAGTGATGCGATAAATATTCCTTGGTGCTCTGCACAGTGCAGAACACTTTGACACTTTCAAAATATCTTTCTTAAACCAGTTGCTCCTACAACGCGTTCGTGCTTTTATTGTATCGCTCGCTGGGAAAGTTTGTCGCGGCTTAAACTAAGCAATCTCCTTTCTTTCCCCCGTTATTCGCCTGGCCTATTGTGCGTCGCCAGAGACAAGGATAAGAACGGATCCGGGATGTCGGGCGGAATGGAGCCGCCGTGGCAAGTGAAAGCACGGACCACCTCCATCATGTACGGAACTCAGTTAAACTTCGTGGAGTTCGTCGCCCTGTTCCGCTCGTTCAGCCTGAGAGCTCGAAAGGATTTACGCGATCTGTTCGGCCAGCTGGCGATCACATGTCGCAGCCAGAGCGATGGATCACTCAGAGACTTCAGCTTGCGACCGCCGGTGTTGAGGCAAGCCAGCGACGGCACCCCCCAGCGAATCGGTTCGTCTTCGCCTTCTCTCTTCCTACGAATAAAAGAAAATCAACCGGATTTTACCACCTTCGCGTCGATGTTTGGAGAGTCTTTGTAGAAAACACTGTACCTAAGTGCCAAAATGAAAAAAGAAATGTTTTTGGAAAATATTCTACGTGCAAATTTTCTGCCTGTTTTCTACAAGAACTCTTCATTTATTGAAAAGCGTGGAAAGTATTACATTAGAATCCCTGAATGGTTTCTCTCTAAACTTTGCCCGCAACTTTACCATTTTTCAATACCTTTGCCAGTCACAGAGTTGATAGATACTATAAAGGGGCCTGGGAGTTGAATCTGATTTGATTCATAATGGGGGAGGTGGTTTTCAGCGGCCAGTTGATTTAGTTGTGACCGTGGTCACTGGCGCGGAGGTTTCTGGCTTTTGCATTAAACTTTTCCCATCGTCAAAGTTTGGCTATGTTCCTGTAATGTTAATCAAACTAGCAAGCTGCATAGTTGGCGATACGCGGACCACGCGCAGCGCCTGGGACTCGTTGCTTTCTACCGTACAGTCACTTTAATGAATTAATTCCGTCATCGCGCAGTGGGCTAGTGGATCAGCGGGGAACGTTAAAGCTCGTCATTAGATTCAAGACAGGCGCGTTTGTCCTATTCTCTTTGATAAACGAATGGTAGCGTGTATCAAGCTTCTCGGAATTGTCAAATTGTAACGGCACGGTGGAGGTACCTGCGGGGGAAGGTATCGATTACAAGTAACAAGGCGGATAGGAATATTGAAAAATTGTTGAACAGGCCTCTTGACGAGGAACAACTCGATCGACTGCCAGGAGTACAAAACCAGCAGCAACCTCCAGAAGAAGCAAGTGTTCGACGCGGTGGCTGCAGCTAGCATCGTCAACAATTGCTCCGGCGTGGACACCTCGAAGTCTCAAGTGATCACTCTGGCCACGTTCTCGAAATTTTTAGAGTCACGGCAACAGGAGAAATTGTCGGACGAGGAGGTCAAAGCACTCGTCAAAGTACGTACCTTCGTAGCGATATCTATTCCACCCTTCAAACACCATTCATCGCCACGCACTCGTCGAAAGGTTCGCTCTTCAAAGTAGAACTTGAGTAGCAACATTCACGAAAACGCTAGACTTTGAACACTTAAGTGTGATTTTAAAATCATTCTGCTTAAAATTCGTGCGCGACCTCGCTCCACTCGAATCCCCGTAATTTCATTAAAACGATATTCCATCGAATCGTGTTTCGTAACATGCTCGTAGCCGCGTAAGGGGGTCAGCGTATTTAGCACTGGTATGCGAGCGATGAATTATTGTGATCCAAAGGTTACACCGTTGTGTGACAACGCGAATAGGAAAACAGAGCACGGGTACCGCCATCAACTGGGAACGATTTCCTCTGATTGCAGCGGCACGAGCCGGACCCAGCCCTCCGCACACAATGGTGTTTGTCTTTCGAGGGCTTTGCGCGGTACATGATGGACAAGGACAATTATGCTTTCCCAAACGAGTACGCGACGCCGTGCGAGACGAAAATGCAGCAGCCATTGTCCCAGTATTACATCGCCAGCTCGCATAACACTTATTTGACCGGCCATCAGCTCAAGGGCGAATCCTCGGTGCAGCTTTACTCTCAGGTGAGCACAGCATCCCCGTGAATTTCGCTTGGAACACGATGAAACGGGAACAAGTGCCCGATCGTTTCGAAATTGTTACACAGAAATACCTAGCTTCGATATTATGTTCTTTTTAAACAGAAACGAGTATTTCCTACTAAATTCTTGTGGAATTATTAAGAGTGGTATGTAGACTCTGCGAAGTAAAAGGTATAAAAATGGCCATCGCGTGATAAAGCGTTACCTACTACGCGTACAATCTATTCGCGTTATCTTGAAACGTCTCTGCTTCTTCCGCAATATTTGACTTTCCTCGCGGAATGCACCGATAGCTCCTTGACGGTAAATTCGTTTCTCAGGTACTGCTAACAGGATGTAGGTGTGTGGAACTCGATTGCTGGGACGGGGATGATGGGTCTCCCGTTATTTACCACGGGCACACGTTGACCACCAAGATACCATTTCGCTCGGTCGTAGAGGCGATCGACAGAAGCGCTTTCGTCAGCTCTCCATACCCTGTGATTCTATCCATCGAGAACCATTGCTCCCAGAGTCAGCAAGCTCGAATGGCCCAAATCTTTCAGGTACGTCGCTGTTACTCATTTCTTAAAAATACACCACCCCTTTACCAATTCCTCCTCGCAGAGAAATACTCCCGTCACAATTAAGAATCTTACGAATACTCGAGCGCACATTTCAATTCCTATTCCTTTGATTCCACATTCGCACGTTGATTTCTCACATTTCTCATCAAGCTTTCGCGAGCTATGTACTTCGTCAAATTAGACCGTTAAATGAATCCTTAGTGTCCAGTCGCGTGAGCGTCGGAGAGTTGGTAGTCAGACAGAGTTGCGTGGATGTTTCAGTCGGTTTTCGGCGAGAAACTGGTAACGAAATTCCTGTTCGATACCGACTTCGGCGACGATCCCCAGCTGCCATCGCCGTCGCAGTTGCGGCATCGAATATTAATTAAAAACAAGAAGTTGGTGGTGGATCCCGGCGGCCCTTTGGCGCACGCCCCCCTGTGCCATCGGGGGAAGATGCTCATGTCCGATCGCGCCTCCTCCATGAAGCAGATGCGCACCGACGTCGGCACCGCGCCCGTCGTCGAATATTTCAGCGAGGACGACGACGACGAGGAGGACGACGACGAGGACGACAATATCGATGGTGATTCTTTCCCTCCCTCCGTTAAATTAGCATTCGGCGTTATTTCCGTTCCCTCGATCAAACTTCCGGAACCCGTGTCATAACTGACGCGTCACTCTTCTACTCCAAAGCTGCGTTATCCTGATCAGATAATTCCGAGTTGCTTCGCGTACGACATGGTCAGTGGAGATTACCCCGCCACCGTTTCAATGCTCCAGAATTGAATTTTAAACGCCGAGTTTCGGAGGCACCTCATAATTGCTTGCCCAACTTCTAATTGCTCGTTATTTATTTAAGTCTGTCCCTAATCTGGCGGCAATCCAATCCCGATCTTGTATCGATGCCGCGAGCATCGAATTAATAAAGACGCGCCTCGGCAACTGGGTGGAGGGTGGAGGAAGTTTGATCGCGATCCACCGGAAGCTTACAAGGAACACGGAAGCCGGCGAGCTTAATCTTTTTGAAGCCTCGGCTTAACCCAAATACGCGAGCTAAAATGTTCGTCATTATTTCATTCGTCCTAATAGCTTCTTATCCTTCAATTTATTGCGGGGTAAACCTCGAGTTTATGCACCTCGGGAACGCCGGCGAGTAATTTTCCCGCGGGCCCAAAGCGAGTTATACGTATCACTCTGCTCTGAAAACAGTTTTCCCCTTTGTCCCGTTTCGAAATGTTATTCTACATCGGCCATGATACTTGCCGAAGTAATTATCAAAATCGTCATCGCTCGGCCTCGTGGACCTCTCGCGGGATGTCTCGCGGAGCTCCCTTGGCCGCGATGACGAGGAATCTTAACGCTAATATGCCCGAGCCCGCCAAACGCGGGAAGTTGAGCAATTGTTTAAGGTGAAGACGAGTGACGGGACGGAACTTTTGCCTTGCAGATAACTCGATCTCCAGTTACGAGAGGTACCTCGGAGGAACGCAGGTGCCGCACGGTCGATTAAAGTCCGATTCCGCGGTCGACGACAAGTCCCAGAAGCAGAGCAGCCAGATCGCCAAGGAGCTCTCGGACCTGGTGATTTACTTGCAGGCCATTAAGTTTCGCGGCTTGAATACTACGCCGGGTACCACTACTACGACGGGAAAGGCCCGCCATCAGCCGCACACGGGTCCTGTTCAGAGGCACAGCATCGCTGCGATAGGAACCATCACTATAGGTGGCTCTTCGGGGTCACCGCAATCTCTGTCGACGTCGGCGTCCCTTGCAAGCGGGGGAAGCAACATTGACAACCTCTTTAGGTCAGTTTCGTGTAACGACGTAGTCAGAAGCTTGGGTGCTAATCGATACAATTTGTGGGTTTTAAAGCCTAGTGTACGTAGCAGGGCAAAGTAGTCGTAGTAACAGTCCTAGTGGTATAAGAAGTTCTAATGCTCCAGTAGATTAGATACCAGAATGCCGATTATTCGAGTAAACGAATGTTCTGATTTGAATATTGGGGGTGTTTAAAAGTAATCGCGAGCCTTATTTTCCATGATACTGCGGGTTCAGGAACTCCCGAAAGAGGGAGTCCGGAATAAGAGACCTCGGAGGGTCGGCGTTGGCGGAGTTGATTAGGCGGCTGGCCAGTACCATTGCCCAAGGATCTCTTTTTCCGTGGCTCTCGAGTACAGAGGAATTACAAAACCTGTTCTTATAATACTCGTATCTGTTTCAGATCGAACCGCGGAGTGCCAGCTTGCTTCCAATGCTCCTCTCTGAACGAGAGCACAGCCAAGAAGATCTGCAGGAAGCAGCCTCTAGGCGTCGTTGCGCACGCAGAGACGCAGCTGATTCGAACGTACCCGGCTGGCATGCGCATCGACTCCACGAACTTCAACCCGGTGATCTTCTGGGCCTTCGGGATTCAAATGGTGGCGCTGAATTACCAAACAGACGACGCCGGATTGAATCTCAACGCCGCCATGTTCGAGCAGAATGGGCAGTGTGGGTACGTGAGCAAACCTTCGGTGATGTGGGACAAGGGCCACATGATGTACAGGTACGCGCATAAATATCCGCCGTAAATATAAACTTTCCCTCTTTTCACTGACACCGCCCATTATCCAATCTAACCCACAGACGCTTCAATCCGTGGGACAAGGAATTCGACGGCCTCCACTCGGCCCATTTGACCCTCTCGATAGTATCTGGCCAATACGTCTCCCCATCGAACTTCGTCGCCAGCACCTACGTGGAGGTGGAGCTGGTGGGCATCCCCATCGACTGCGCCAAGCATAAAACGAAAGTGATACAGAACAACGCCCTGAATCCCATATGGAACGAGAAGTTCTGCTTCCAAGTGATGTTCAAGGACCTAGCCTTCCTGCGTTTCGGGATCGTGGAGGCAAGCTCCCACCATCTGATCGCCCAAAGGGTGATACCGTTGACATGCTTGAGGCCCGGTTACAGGCACGTGCGCTTGCGCTCCTGCAAGAACAAGTCGCTAGCGCTGTCCACCCTGTTCATCTATTCCCGGCTGGAGGAGGAGAGCCTGGACTACAACACCTGCTGTCGCGATCACAAGGAGTCGTCGAAGAGGCCGTCCTCTGGAAAGGAGCCGGAGAAGCTGACCACCGTGGACCCCGGCCTGGGCGGAGTGACGTTGAAGAGAAGAATGTTCTTTTTGATGGTCCACCACGTGATACCCGACGAGCCTTACACTATCCTGAAGGTGACCCAGGAGAGCACCACTCAAGAGGTGATGCTGCAAGCCCTCCAGAAGGCTGGCATATCCGCGGACCGCGTCGACGAGTACATCCTGGTGGAGGAAGTGTCCCGGGGTTGGGAGAAGAGGGACAGAGAGGAGCTGCCTACCCAGCGAGTCCTGGACCCGACGGAGCATCCTCTGCAAGCGCAAGCTTTGTGGAAAGGGGAGGGACGCTTCCTGTTGAAACGAGTGGGCGACGATCCCAGCAGCAGAGCCTGGTTGGCCTCGATCAGGAGCACGGCTGGCTGCTCGAAGCTCGACTCCGAGAGGGACACCTCCACCCACATCTGGGACGAGGCTGACACCTTCCTGGTCTGCATCTACAACGTCTCGCCCAACATACCGTACGCGATACTCCGCGTGCCCGTCAACAGCTCCGCCCAGGACGTCCTAGCCCAGGCGTTGGTGAAAGCCAGGCGGATGGAGGACCCGATGAAGTTCGCTCTGGTGGAGGAGCTGGAATGGGGCGGCACGAGCGCCGTAGGCAGCGGCAACCGTCAGCTGAGGGTGCTGCGCGACGACGAGAACGTTTACAGCACTCAGGCATTCTGGAAGACCCTGGGCAGATTCATTCTGAGGGAGCGGGAGCAGCCTATACCGAGGCGGCACCTGCTGCCGGCCACTTTGGACAGGATCAGCAAAGGGTTCTCGGTGGGAAGGTCGGTGTCGCTGCCGGGCTCCAGCAAGGAGAAGGTGCCCGTCTCCGAGGCGCTATCCGATCCCACCTCCAGGGGCCTCAGGCACCGTTTCCTGATGTCCGGTCGCCGAAGGGAGGTGCACTCAGACGGCGAGGACACTCGCGAGTCCGACATCGTGAACGCGGCTATTCACTTGAAGAAGGTCTCTCTGCGGAAGCTGATGGCCTGGAAGTCATAGTGGCAGTCTCGGGCGTCGTCGATAACATCGATCTTCGCCGCTCGGAGGAACGAATCGTAAGCGATGGTGGATCGTTGCTCGCGGAGGTGCTAGCCAATCTAGCCGGCGCTGGCCGGCAACGACACACCCGAGGGGTGGTCCGGACGATCTCTGGCGTCGCTTTGGAAAGGTTCGTCCAGCAATCTGCGCTCGAACGACTACGAGAGAACAGACGCCTAATTGTACTCGCATGCCTCGTCGAGTAAGTATGGATCTGGGTGTTGA
Organism: Andrena hattorfiana; assembly: GCA_944738655.2. Classification (NCBI taxonomy): domain Eukaryota; kingdom Metazoa; phylum Arthropoda; class Insecta; order Hymenoptera; family Andrenidae; genus Andrena; species Andrena hattorfiana. The sequence goes on from OX122894.2 coordinate 4,780,407, forward strand.
GGCGCGGTGTTGGGTAATTCGTACGATCGGTTGAGAGTTTGATTGGACGTAAACGCCGTGCGACGTGCGCTGGCACGGGCTCGGCAGCGCAAAGGGAGGACGATTACGTTCGAGCAGTCTTCTGTATAGTATGGGGGCGGGTGATTCATTATTATTTCACGTGTTATTATCGACGTAATCCGAATTAACGAACTGGCGCACGTGCACGTGCCCGCGCGCAATCTTGGCTGCCTGGTTGCAGGCCGAAAGCAATTCCCTGGAAACGGGAGTGTGGTAACAGTGTCCCCGACAGTCTCGAATCTAGCGGGTCGCCATGTCGTTCTAGTCATATCGATATCGCCCGAACGTACAAATCGCGATGTCGGAGGCGAATTAGTGGCTGCGAATGGAACGCGGTGTTACCAAATCGTTGTCGCTTTCCGAACGGTTCGCTGGCTTCACTTCGCTTCAAATCGGATTGAATTCTTTCGGTTGTACATCCCCATGGACTTGTTTCTCCGTACTTTTTTACACAGGTGTACATATCTTTTTAATCTAAACGATATATATTTTAATATATACGTATATATTTGTATCGAAGGCGAGCGTGTCATCAGTGTAGGCAGGCCCCAGTAAATTCAATGGGAGAGAATTTGAAAGAAGTTTACGGGTAGTAGTGGATCCATTTTATTTGAAGACGGAAGCCGAACGTCATGTTCTAATATCGATGTAATTTACACCGGGACCTGATTCTTTTTTATAAACATTTACTTGCCCCCGCCCTCTTCTCTCGAGTATTTGAACGCTTTGTGTACCTGACTTGTCTGTAAATGTTTTCGTTTTATCCGCGACGATGCTCAAATAGTTTCTCTATCAAGATCTAACGATCATGCAGTCCAACCACTCTAACGCCTAGGGAATTTCGTCTTTGTAGATCGTAGAACCTAATTGCCGCTCGGGAAAGTGTCTCCTCTCAAAGAGTACGTGCTCGCCTGAAAGGGAGAAGCGAAAGCCGACTGTGAACAATTATTCTAAATATCTAAAGTGAAACTAAATCTCTCTTCTCTTTGTATTTCCGTTACTTGTAATCGAACGGAACTTTGCTCGATGACAATAACTATCTCAACTTTTCTACGACGTATAAATTTTACAAAACTTTAGTTTCTTTACGCTGTTTGTCTTCAACGAATTCTCCTCGCACGCAAGATGCACTGCATGGTCTCGTTTTCTTTTCCCGCGGAAGCTATTAAACGAAACACGAAAGGGAAGAACCTACTTCGTCCACGTATATCAATCTTCAATTCGCTCGATAGGGTTCGATGAGGTCGGTTAACTTCCTAGATGAAAGCGCAGAATCGAGAAAGCTTAGGCGGCGGATTAAAAGTGAGCAACGATGATCTGTCACTTTTTAAATGACAAATGGAGACGTCTAGTCAAGCTCTATCATCGACGTTGAAAGGGCGCGCTTCGACCACGATATTAATCTACGAATTACGATAGACTCGCCTGCGATTAAACGACACTCGGACGAGGCGATCGATCGCAGGAGGAACGTCTCGGCGAAGCGAGCCAACGTTGCCGCGAGTCTGGTGAAATGGGCAGCAGAGGCAAACAGTATTATTTCGACAGCGTGTCGATCTCATTCGATGGAACGATTATGCTGGCCCATGCTCGCGGCGGAGGCTGGTTTATCGTTCGTTGGCGCAGCGTGGGCAACATTTGTACATAATTATTACACCGCCCTCTCTGTTGTCATTGCATCTGATCGGGCATCGCGATCAGGCGGGATCACCTTAACGCGCGCGCGGAGTCTTGCTACTTGGAAGTCATATTTATTACTATACATTGTTGATACTGAGGGGAAACAGGAAGACGGTAGAATCGATGTTACTTTTACAATCGTTGCTCCCCCTTAACCCTGGACTGTTATAAGCGAGCACGCGGTACTTGTAGATTGTAATGGCGAGACCAAGGAGCGTCGCCTGCCGTTTAATTCACTCTCGAGCATCGCGCTCTGACCGGCCGGCGGGACAGCGGGCCGGCACGTTTTGTCGCTGGGTTTTCGTCGGTGCCATTAGCCTAATTTTTCACGGTGTAATTCGACGTACGATAGGCGAGGATAGTAGCGAGAAAGGACGGCACGAAGTCTGTTTATCGAGGGCCAGAGAAGTCACGAACGCCTCTCCCCTTCGTCTTCCATCACACTTGTTCTATACTTTACGGTTTCAACGAACCCCCCGACTGACTCGCGAACCTCGACGCGCCTGAACGCGATCTTCCTCCGAGCGCCGTGCACTTGGATTCTGGAAAACGGCACCAGCTAGCGTTTTATCTGTGCTCAGATCAGAGCCGGCTCGAATGGAGTAGCCACGAAAGGATACGAGTCGCGGAAAGGAAGGCGAGGCTTCGAGCTTCTGCGGGAACCTAGGAATAGCATTGCCGTTTACCAGAATCTACCGAGAAAGGAATGGTTTCTTTAGAGAAGTTCGTGACGCCACTGAGCACCCTAATATATTTTTCGACACCGCTTCTTTTACATATCTCTTTCACAGTCTTCTCGGCGTGTACACTACACATATCCCGGAACGGCGGCGGACGAAATTTCGAAAACGCGAAAGTAACGATCTCAGATTTGTATTTCTGTTGTAGCACCATTCTTGACTACCGACCAGCGAGTTACCGAACTGTTAAACAGGGAAATATAGTTTCGTCGCTGGCGAGACGTTTGTTAAAACGGATACATATATTATCGACAGTTATAAGAGGAGCGAGTTGTTGATTAATAATAATTTTAGTACTGTTTATTTTCTAATTAAGAACGCAGCAGTGCATTGTTATCAGCTTCGCGAAACAGATACTATTTTCTGAGCAATCCCGCAGCTGCGCCTGCGATTGGTACAAATATCGTCCCCTAAGATCTTCCCAAAGTTACGAAGCTAAAAATTTTAGAAATTTATCACCCCCTCCCCCTCGACAACATATCCATTCGCGCGTCTTTCAATCCACGATTTTACATAAATATTCTCTGTGTCTGGAGTTGAAAGGGTGATAAATATATGCACTCGAGGGACAGGAAGACATTCATATAAACACATGCACGAACGTATTTACGTGATACTCGCATGCCTGACAATTGAGCCTGTCGTTTCGCATTACCAAACCGTTCATTTCGAACGCCATTATATTTCACTGCGACGCGTCGTAAATCACGCCCCATGGTAAATCAAGATTTTATATGAAAACCAAAGCCACCAGAGCAGTATTTACGTAGTGTGTACTACAGGATGTATCGCGCGGACATTATGTACATAGAGGAAACAATGGCTACTAATAACGATAATTAATTGTTAATTTCGATGCTCCTTGCGTCTCGGACAAAACCCCCGCATCGAAAAATATATCATCGACTACGCAACGGACGTCTTTCGAATCTTCGAGAGCAGCGCGATTCCTCCAGAACCAAGCTGCTGTTTGTTATTCAACTTTTCGGAAGCACTCGCGTCGCTACGAAGTCACCCTCCCCCGAAAAAGGAGCCCAGAAAAATGTGAAAAGAAAATTCAAGTTCTTTCGCGTCGCTTTGGATCCCGACGTTCCACGAGTTCCATTAAAAGTCGAATTATTTTAATCTCGGGCTCAGCCCTAATATCGTTCCCGTGGCGAGAGGTCCTTTAACCCATTAGCGGCCAAGCGTTAAAATAAAAACATGAAATTCTCATTGCATTCGCCCGGATTGAAGGAAATGAAAAATTCAACGTTGCGTTTATGCAACCACACGCCGGCTTCTCAAAGGTTGGAACGCCGGCTTCTCAAAGGTTTCTCGTTTAAACCGACATCGTAACGGCGCCTGTGCTCGAAAGGCACCCTACTTTACGGCCGATTCCGGAATCATTGTCGAGGATATTTAAATAAGACGAGAACCACGTTGCACTCCATCGGAAGAGACTACTTCTTAAAAAATAAAGAGGGGGGAAAAAAAACAAACTTCTGGGACCATTCTCATTAAGCATATGCCGAGTGTGCTGTGAAGGGCCACTTTCAGACGCGAACGATGGCAGTGTTAAGCCTCTCTTTTCGTCGGAAGGGGCAGAACGGACGCTACTTGGGTGGGATTAGGCGGGGGAGTCGAAGCGGGCGAGGTGAGACGGGAGGATTCGACATCGACATTCGACGAGATTTAAAAAGACTCAATCGAGTTCTAACGCGCTACTAGACGCGCGCAAACCGCACCGGAGTGCTCTCCGATTTCCGGTTGTCAAGCTTCCGTCGTGGAACTGGGAATACGTTTCGGAGAAGCTACTTCTTTTGCCGAGATACGGGGCGTTTGGGGATTACCAACGCGAACGGTCAGCTCCGGCAATCGGAGACGGCTTCTCGGCGCCACGGTAGTCGAGAGATTCGTTTGATTTATTTTACAGTGAAGCCGAGAGGCTCGCGAGAGCCTGCTGGGAACGGGAGAATAGGGTGGGGCGGAAATTTAAGCAAACTCGATTATCCTTTTTGATCGAATCGAATTCGAGGGGTGCACGAATCGCGTTGCGCGCCGGCGAAAGAAACTTCTGTAGCTTGTATCGATCGGGCATATCCCTGTTCTACATATCCGTGGGTCTTTTTCGGCGGCTGTTACGTTAGATACGCGCGGCGTACTAATGTATCGGAACGGATAGGTAAATGGGATTCATTCGCACGCGTTTTGTCTGCATGCGAGGATGTATGATGGACACGTTGGCAGTGCTGACACCTGACTAGCGGATGCGGGGGTCCATTTAGACCCGCCTGAGTTACACGCTATTATATAATATTATTCGAAGAGAGTAAGAATTTTAGATGACGACAGGATCAAAATGGGACTGGGTCCGACTAATGGAACTTGACCGTTTATAAATAAATGAATAAATAAAATCCGAAATGAAGTGACGAGTTTGAGTCGTGGTGTGTATCAATGCGGGTCAAAATGGACCCTCCATTCGACCGTCAACGGTTAATAATATATACGACAGTGGATTGCACTGGGACGATTCGATGACAATCGATCACCAAAACGCCATTTCCTGTGTCTTTGTACAAATGGATCGAAGAAGTATCGCGGGAATTCAATGTGCAGTCAAGCTTATGTCAGTTACCAAAACCACCAACTCTCTCGGTTTCGAAGTAAGCAATGTTGAAAATTCTGGACCACAATTGTTGAAATTAAAACGAGGATGATTATTCGATTGTCGTTGAATCGAGTCGTATATGTTGTTGGGAACAGCAGTGAATTACGTGCTGGATTTTTGTACGGGGCGCGCGATTCGAAGCCAATGAAAGACAGACAAAGACACTAAAATAATAATGAAACAAGTTAATAGAAAGAGGTAGTTTAAGGGCGAACGTTTCCGCCGTGTGTACTGGCTGGTCCGGCCGCGGCTGCTAGTCTAATCTAATTGAAGTAACGGAAAATGTCTTTTTCATAAGTGTGAATTTTACGATATACATACGTACGTACATATATATCGGCATATATGTATCATTTAACATACGTGGATATAAATACTAATGGGACGTGGTTCGTTTCCACTGCGTACGCATCGATGGCTTTCTTTCGGTGAATTATCAGTAAATTTAGGCCATCGCGACTGTTGACATTGATCGCGTGTACGAGTAATTACTTGGTTAATCGACTCGTTAACGTAACGCAACCAGCTGGAAGGCGTGCCAATCTCAAGATGACGTAAAAGTATTCGTATTTTATTATTTATCGTTCTGCGCGGCATTCCGTGGATATTTTAACGCAATAGCAAACACACTATTTAGTTTATATTCATTTTATTAACGATGTGAAATTGCAACGTCTTATTTTGTATTTTGTATTTATTGTTTTTCCTGCTAAACAGGAATGGGCGTTTCAAAGCTTTATCCGCTTATATTGCCCAACGAACTATAGTCTCATCTTTTTCTTTCCTCTCTCTCCTTCGGGTCCCAGCAGCAGCGGCGCACCGGGAGAAAGGTGGTCTCCCATCTTTCCCCAGTACCCGCCCCGTGATGCTTAACTTCGGTGATCTAACGAGAACCGGTGTTTTCCATCACGGCTACGGCCGCTGGTGCGACGTCTCATTTATTACTTCGAAAGCAGCCTTCAATTCTGCTGGTTACGTCGCCGCTAAACTAATTGTAGAGTTCCCCGCGCAAATGTTGAACACTGCGTTTGTAGAGATGAATATATTCCAAGGAAATTATGGATGCCAACGGTGCACGACGAGGGTGTATACAGATCTTTGAGAGAAAATGAATGGTTCGATCCTGTGCCAGAAATTTTAGTACTTAATCCATGAATTCGCCAGTTTTTCTCAAAGGCGTATTTGCCACGCAGCGGAGCAATTCATTCGAGGAATAACTACGATCTTCTTCTAAACGAATGAATAACGAGCCCCAAACCAGCATGGGAATATATTTTCGACATCTCGAGTGATTCCTCGAACCGTTTTTTCGTTTTAAACTACTCACGAACGAGTCGATCGTGCTTCTAGTCATCTGTCGTTCCCTCCTACTCGTTGTTCCATTAATAAGTTCGCTGTGATCTTTAGTTACCCACCGATCGATCGCCATGATTTCACGTGTACATAAATTCGTGCCCGTTCGTACGATTTCGCAGTCGCCCAGCGATCGGTTAACACAAGAACTCGAAGGGCACACTGAGACGAATGATTAAAGAGTGAACTAATAACCGCGCTAATAATGCTAATACTAATGGCGAAAATGTAACGTTAGACAATTTTCTTCGTAGAGCGTAAACGCGAGGGTGATTATTTCGATGGAACGGATCGCTAAGACGATCTCACCGTTACCACAGTAGCTATCATGTTCGCCGTGACGTCGCGTCCGGTATATTGCAAGAATATCGCGGGGAGCAGGACAGGCGGATGAGGAGTGAAGCTTATCCATGAACGAAAACGGTTCTTTTACTAGCGCATGCCGGAACGTCGTGGCAGAATCATTTCGTTTAAGTAATATGTAAAACGGGGGGTGCAGAGGAATCCAATGTGAAGGGAGATGGAACGATGGCGGTTGTGCGAGTAGCCCGGTAATATTACATAGGATATATTTCTCTTTGGCGTTATTGTGTAAGATCTCGAGTAGCTACTTGGTCCCCGTTTCGAGGGACAAGGGTTGCGCGTAATATCCGCGAAAGAGGAAGGCGCGACGCGGCCGTCTTGGAACTTGTGTATAATTCATCGCTACGATGCTGTGCTACTGTATCATCAGCATTGTCGAGAGAAACGGAATCTACATGTAAATAAACATAAAAAGCATTTTTATAAATAACCGTAACCCTCGCTTTTTATTTCGCGCCTGACCCAACCCTTGCGCCATTACGCGAATTTTCGGCGAAAGAAATTGGGAGAGAGATTAGCGAAATGCTTTTGCTCGTAACTATTTACTTTTTTGTCCACAGCAGTGGCATAGATTTCTGCTCTGGAATAAGATGCCTATCTGTTTTCTAATAATGAAAGTGCAGGGCAAAGGCGTCCGGAGACTTTTTTCCAGAGGAGTTTTTCCTCTTGCTTTTTTTAATTAAAACTTTAAAACCAGAATTTAAAATATTCCCTTTTTTAGTATAACTTAATAAAGATCCATTTTGAAAAGTAAGCGATTTTTTTCTCAAAAGCCAGGGGGGCGACTGCCCCTTTTGCACACCCCCCCCCCCCCCCCCCCAGACGTCAATGGTGGTCAACTTTAAAATAACACAATCTTTGTTCCTGCAGCAAATCAGCGATAACGCGTATGTGAATTGACTTTCAAATTGTCTCGAATGTCTCAAGTTAAAGTATCTGATTTTTTGCGGAAAGGGCGGTTGCTAGCATAGGGGCGCTAAATCTCAAAATCCGCACCTACCTCGCGCCACTATCGATAGGATATTTATTTACGAATAAATCGGTTGAAATTCGTGAGGGACGTTTCTGCTGTGCCAAAGTCTTTCTAGTTTAAAGATGAGTATATATTCTTTCTTCGGTTTTTCTCATTTTCGCGGAGTAGGAATTCAAGTTACAATCTTCGAGAAACTTTGATCTTTGAGACTGTACGTAAGTACTTTTCGGACTCTGAATATTTTATCAAAGGAATCAACAAGTTTATCGATTCAACTAATACATAATTGAGAAAGATAAGGAAAGTTGCGTGCATTGCGAGATTGCTGTGTTACGTGAGAGAAGATTGAAAATATAAATACGTGCCATGCCTGATACGAAGTTGAGGCAATCTTATCAGAGTCGTTGGAAAAATATTCCGCTACATTCACTTTCGTTGTACAGCACACCGATTAGTTCTGCAGAAGTTCTACCGCGCTCCACGATGTCGGTACGTATGCAAACTTACTCACGTCTTTACGTGAATTCGAAGAAAGTACTTTGCACATTGTAAATTCCAACACATTCCTTGAAATCGCTCAGAGAAAGATCCAACTCTGATACTGAATATCTCGATTGGATCGCAAGATCAATATTTACATCTTTACGATAGTAAATACTTGCTACTCTGCTCGTTACTACCTCGCACGCTCCACTTGTAATTTCTTATTTATTATTATTGCGCTGTTGCTTTTACTATTACTTTTAACTACATTTTAGTTTTACTACAATTTCAGTTTAGCTCTATTTTATCCTTTACCCTTCAAATGTCATGTTCCGACATTTTACACAAAAGTTGGGCATAATAACAGCTTTAGCTGAGCCTCGCCTTTTCACCGTCCCATGTAATTAAAATTCATGTAATAAAGATGGAAGATGTAAAAATAGTAAAAGGTTTTATTTTAGACATCGGGGAATCGATTAAAATCGTATGTATTTCTCGGGGAAGGCATGGAGTAAAGGAAACAATTGTTTCGCGAAATATCCGTCAAGTTCCACTGCCTGCAAAGTCAAGCAGGCGTTTCTATTTGCATCTCTCGACGCATCATCTTCTATTATCGGAATACGAAACTATTGGCAAAGAGACATGTCAGCAAACCCTCCATTATCCGGACTACATTGTCCCCAGTCACGTTCGGCTCGGTAGAAACGGAATTCTACACTGCAACGACACGTCTCGTAGATACGTGTCAGAATTTCAATATTGGCACAGCACTTTCTCATCAATCTCTATCATGCACCCGTACAGTAATATCGAGATTGGAATAGAAATTCGATCGTTTTCAATTTACAGAAGGTACCGTTCGCGTTTAGAGGGCTCATCGCCCCTGTGTTAACACCGTTTAATAATGACAGGTAATTCCCTCATCGTTCATTGGACAATATCAGGGGCGGATTTGGAAATTTGGCGCCCCTAGGCTGACGATCACACTTATCGCGAAATATCATCAAATATTTCAATTTAAAAAAGTCGGGACAATTTTAAAATTAGTTCGATAATACTATTATCTAATTTTCTAGACGAAAAAGAAGTGAATTGTTTTTGAAATTCTCTCGCGCCTCTGTGCTCAAACCTTTCTCGATTTCTTTCGCCTAAAATTTGCCGCCCTACATACAAATCCGCCCCTGGAGAATATTGAAAATATTTCTTCAAGTCCGACCTCTGCTTCTTATTCCAGCAAGAGAACTTTAAACCTATCGATTATACCAAGTTACGCCGAGTACTTGGCCGGAAAGAGAGTCACTGGGATTCTTAGTAAGTTTGATTATAATTAAGCTTCTCTGAATCGTCGCAACGTAGATTTCAATTGACAGTAAATGGGACAACCGGAGAAGGTACTTCCATGTCTGTGGCTGAGAGGAAGCTGGTTGCCGAGGCATGGGCGAAGGCTGTGAGAACCACCAAGCAACACTTGATGGTCCAAATAGGTGGAGCATCTTTGCCGGATGTCCTGGAGCTTGTACGCATAAATCTCTCGATGACTTCTGTAGTCCTATCGTTAAAAAAGTCACACGTTCTCTTCTACTTCCAAAGGCAAAGCACGCCGAAAGTATCAAAGCAGATTCCATACTCTGTCTACCGGAGCTATACTTCAAGCCCGCCACTTCGGAACAGTTGACCGAATATTTGAGACTGGTCGGCCAGGCGGCGCCGAGCACTGCCCTTTTGTATTATCATATTCCAATGCTTACTAACGTTAACGGTAAGTTAAGGGACTATGCTTGGCATGGTTGTTGGAATTCTATATCAATTCGAATTTAAAAGCCACTCGTCGTTGTTAAATCGAGCGCGAAGTTGGAGCTCCAATAATTCGAATAACGAGATGTAAAATAAATTAATGCCAAACTTCGACGGTGTTGAACGAAATGTGATTCTTTTAGTGCATATGGGTGAATTTCTCGAGTCTCTCGGCGAGAAACTTCCAACTTTTGTGGGGATAAAGTTCACGAGCCCCAACTTGGAGGAAGGTGCTCGAGCGTTGCACGCTGGTAACAGGAAATACGTGATCTTCCTTGGAAACGATCAGGTATGCTCTGCTTTTTAATTTGCCAGAAGCGGTTGGATAAATAAAAATAAATATTTCGAGATACTTGGTCGTTGCGCGAACCATCGTTGCACAGTAATGTACATAAATTATACGTTTCAGTTGATAGGCGCCGCCTGTGCGTTGGGAATGGACTCGTTTATAGCCACATCCATAAACATGCTCCCAGAACTCGCGCAGGAAATTCTTGCGCAAGGGAAAGAAGGGAATAGCATCGGGGCGAGGGAGAAGCAAGAACGGCTGTCGAAAGCTGTTGTCGCCATATCGAGACACGGTAAAATTGATTAACGAAACGTTAAGGGAAAAACGGAGACTAAGAAGGGGCTTTAAATACGGGAATTACAGGTAGCTGGGTGGAAACTATGAAGGTAGCCATGTCTTTATTAACTAATGTCGACGCCGGACCTGTACGCGCACCTCTGAAGGATCTGTCTCCGCAAATTACAGCAACGATGGCAAGCGGATTACGTGGCTTAGGGTTGCAAGTAACAGTGTAAAAATAAGCTATTAATGTAAACCAGTACGAAGGCTGATAAATAAACAGTTGCGATGCTAAAGGGAAGAGTACGACAAGTACTCTCGATCGATGAGAAACGGGATTTTATTTCTCCAACCCTGAAAGGATGACCCGAGGAATCGCCTTTTCTTGGTCCCACGATTTTGGGACATCGATACTTTATGATGATATCAAACAGCAAATTTTCAAGCTGAGGTGACAATTAGTTTCCGCGATATGGGAGATGAAAGGAGCGAGAATTTATTAATGCGTCAGCTTCGATGTACGGAGTTTTAAATGTCAGTCCAAATTTGAACTTGGATTTTTCAAAAGATTTTCCAAACTTGGAATAAATGTGGAGTAAACTGTGACTACACTGTGAGTTAAAACTGCGGTGTAATTACACCGTGTTCGAAAGCATATGTACTTTGCAAGCATTATCCCCCACGTTCCAAGATTCTGGCAGTTACGGACTGGTCCCGCTTCCTATGATTATGGCACCACTGTGGTGGTGGTGGTGGCGGGTCACCTACCTTGGTTATGCGCTTCTGATACTTTTCGGCTCCTGATAGCAGGATCGAATATCAAACGACGACCTCCGCAAAGTTGGCCCCTCATTGGAAAATATATTAGTTTCTCCTTTACGCAATCGTTTGTGCATCGTTTGTACATCATTGTTCATTAGTTTATATTATTTGTTCATCAACTGATGATTTATAATAAATGAAGCAAATTTGACTGAATTTGTTTGTACACGTGGCCCCTCGTTTTATTTTTTTTTCATTGTTCACCAATAATTTCATATGGAATCGATCGTTCGTCGTTTGTACATCTTTGTTCACTCATCTGTATTACTTATTGACAAGGAATTGTCTTTTAATTATCAGTTTTAATGAATATCTATTGCGTCATCAGTGATCACGACTGAAATATCGACTTTGTGAGAATTCGATGGATTTGTCGCGTTTTGTTCTGCACTCTCCGTTACTAGATGACAGCCACGGGGATTTGATGCTGCGCGCCATCTATTGGTGAGTTACCAAAAGTGGCGGCTCGTTAAATCACTCATTTTAGTAATTTCACAGACGAGATATAGGCCGGTATTCATAGTCGCTACTTATTCTTAAGCAAATGCTTAAGCATTCGGCATCCTTTACTAGCTACTAGGTTAGTAGAGGATGCCGCATGCTTATGAATAAATAGCGACTATGAATATCGGCCTATGTCTTTCCTACATTTATCGGCTAGCTTGGATATTCCCGGTTCTAATGGTACATGGCGGGAATATACCATCAGCACCGGTGACGGAAAATCCTTGAAGCTTCATTCTATCATTTCTCGAGTCTGTCTCAGTGCACGAGTCATAAATTCATTATTATTTCAACGTACGGTGGTTATTAGCGTTCAAACACACCAGACCACCTTGCACTGATGTCTACTGGAGGCAACTGTACCCGCAAAAACTTCCTTCTTGCCGATTCCAGGACGAAAGACGGTTGAAATGGTTTGTTTACTACATCGCGTATACGTACATGCTTTTCCTAGCTTGGTGAGCGTACAACACATTCAAGACCCGGTGAGACGGCAGCCTTAAGATACGACGCGCTCGTAATGTGGGCTTAGCACTTTTTGAAGGAAGATGCAACAGACCTCATAGGAGTAGAAGCGAATCTCCATCTAGTCGATGTAGAAGAACTTCTACGCATAATACACCCGAAGATACTGTACTTTCTAAAAAGTAAGTATAAAGTGTCTTTAATTATTAACTGTTGAAGTAGACGCAGTGTCCCATTCTGGAGGATTTCATAGACAAAGAAGGATTTTAACATTTCATCGTCGGGTCGTGAATTTTCTGTCTTATCTTTTGACGGATACATTTAAATTAAATATGTTTTTGGCTATATCCAGAAAAGTACACTTATAAAGTGTTAACTTGTATTTGTATAAAATATTAAGTTTGGTAAACTTGCCGATGAACTGGGACCTCGCCGATTTCGATGATTTTGAAATATGTTGGAGAACTAGACTGTTTGAGTAACTTTTTTCCTTTGACAAAATTGGCGGTCCGCCTTAGTATCCGAAATATTCGCAGAAAAACTTTCGATATTATACAATCGTACTCTACGTATACGTGCATGCCCGCGAAAAGTGTATGCAGCACCATGCTGTCGGCGGTTGTCTTCTGTTTGTGTAAACTAGAGATGTACCGACTGGGGCAGTGGTCGGCAAACTCATTAGTCAACAGAGCCAAATATCAACAGTACGATTGAGATTTCTTTTGAGAGCCAAATTTCTTAAACTTAAACTATATAGGTAGGTACACTGTTTATTAACTTAATAAACTTTAATTATAGTTTTAAGTCTTAATTAAACTATAGGTACACTGAATAAAACTTGATATCATACTTAATAATGATCTTATTTATTGATAAAAATTAAATTGTAATAGTAAAGTAACGCTTTAAAGTTCGTGAAAAAGCAGCCAAATGGCGCGCACAATTCTTTCAATTCGTGTAACACGGGTGTTACACTATTATAGTAAGGGTTAAGCCAACTCTCCGGCCATTTTTGTAATCGGCGATTAGACGGCTTTTTTGGGGCCGATTAATCGGCTAGTCGGCCAAAACCCTAGTCGGTACATCTCTAGTTTATACAAACACATGTGCGTCCGGAGGGGGTGCAAAAGGGGCAGTTGCCCCCCTGGCTTTTCAGAAAAAATCGCTTATTTTTCAAAACTGATGTTTATTAAGTTTATACTAAAAAGGGAATATTTTTAAATTTCTGTTTTAAATTTTTAATCAATTTTGCACTATAAAATGGGTTAAAAAAAGCAAGAGAAGTATATTTTTCTTTACCATCATCCCAAAGTTCCCCCCCCCCCTGCGGACGCCCCTGTACAAACAGAAGACAACCGCCGACAGCGTGGTGCTGCATACACTGTCGTGGGCGTGCACGTATACGTAGAGTACGATTGTATAATATTGAAAGTTTTTCTGCGAATATTTCGGATACTAAGGCCGACTGCCAATTTTGTCAAACGAAAAAGTTACTCAAACGGTCTAGTTTTCCAACATATTTCAAAATCATCCAAATCGGCGAGGTCCCAGTTCATTGACAAGTTTACCTAAGTTTTAAGTACAAATCTATTAAATCATATGTACAAATAATATTATTCTGCACTTCAGGTTTGAAGCATCAAGTGGTACAACGCTCTTATTTAAGGGATCTGAAGCCACAAAAATGAATCCAATAGAACTTCGCCAAATCAAAGTAAAAATTTATAGAGACATTCGTGGAAGAGTACCCACCAATATATTCAGGCGGGATATACCCAACAAAGAAGATGTGGTGCTTAAAAGAAGAACAGGTAACGTGTTGTTTTTTTACCGCGATTTCTTAAGAATTTTCAGTCATTCAGCGAACGAATACCCCAAAAGAAAATGAGCTCAACGCGGAAAATGTGTCTTCTCTGTGAGACATTACTCTCTACTTTTTAGAATCCATTCAGTTTCTGTTTAAATGTATTATCGAAGTCTAGATAAATATTTCCACGCTTCACTTTACCAAGTGCTACATTTGAAGAATGGAATCCTTGTCACTGATTTCTACAGTCATGAAGATTCTAGACTTTACGGTCGTACAGTACCTATTGTCTCGCTAAGGGCTCAGTTTGGCGTACACGATGTGGACTTTTCGCTATCCCCCACCACTTCTATCTCACTCTTGTACGGCGAAGGCGAGAGCGAGATGGAACGAGAGCGAGTGAGAGGCACTGAAACCGAGCGAAGACAATACGAGACAGATGACGCGTTGATATTTTGTCTCGCTCCGTCTTTCGGACACTCCGTCCTTCGCGCGCGCGATGGTCCTAAGCCTGAGCACCCATCGTAAACACGAAAACGGCTTCCGCGGAAGCTTGACGCAGGCCCGGCTCAAATCTTTTTTGCGCCCTTGGCGAACTTGTCAAATTGCGCCCTTTATTATATTACATTTATTTGAGATTATTTATGACTTTACTCTGCAAAATTAAGCAACTGCTAGGGCGTAAGGTTGACAAGAGGCGCAAAATAGTCTTTTCATTTTTGGCGTTGTTGAAAATAAACTTTAAAATAAAATATTATAAATTGTACTACAACTGTTTTAAACTACGAATTAAAATTCAGAGTGAGGTCATCAATAATCTCAAATAAATGTATTATAATAAAGGGCGATTTTTAATTATGTAAAATACATACATACTTTTAGTATATAAAATCATAAATTAACAACAATTTATTTAACTAATTTTAAACTGACAATACGAAATGACGTGGCTTACAATTGTTCAGAGCGAGTCAGTTTACCTGAGTAGCGAGGTTGATATGTTCAAGATCTGTCACAGCTGGTGGTATGCCGATTTTTACATACGATTGCTTTTCTATTATAAAATTTACTAAACTTAACTGCAGGAGAGGGATCCAAGCCGATATTTGATAGAGAAGAAATAAAGAGAGGAATAGGTGGAACAGAAGAAGTTGAGGAACATCGTACTGTCGTAACTGTGAATTTGGAAAATTCGGGTATGTTTATTATTTCAAATTGCTAAGATATATTATAACTTCTGTTTCGCAAATATGGACACTTTAATTTTTAGGAAACAAGTTGAAATCGTTGAAAAGGCGTTCGGCGTCGTTGAGTCCTACAAGAACTCGAAATCACAGTGGTAGGCGGACGTCGTCCCGTCACCCCAGGTTCGTGCCTGGATTTTACACAGAGTATTGCAATATAAACATAAGTTAAACATAAGTATAAATCATGTACAAAGAAGTTACTATTTTAAATGTACTACATTGAATTCTGCTTATATATATATGCCACCGTGCAGCATTTGCGTCGGCGCGGGACCGCCGCTCATCTGCTGTTTCTCCATATACAGGCTCATCCGTTAAGACTGGAACCTACGCGCGCGCGAACAGGTAAAATGGCAACACCGCCTCACGGACGCATTCCACTACAACCATGCCCCGATACTTCCGCCATCTATGAGCCAATGATGAATGTGTCCCGCCTTTTAGATGCCAGTAGACAGCGCAGAGTGTTTTTGGCTTTCGCCGGAGAATATTTACGGCCGATTTCTTCACCTCCGACTAAAGTCTCGATCAGTCAGTCGCCAGTTAGATGCTAGGTGGTAGTTAACTGTCGCGCGTGTTTCTTTGCGCTATTAGATCCTATGGTTAAGTGACTGAAAGGTTTGACGCGGCAACGCCGCAAAAACGGTAAAACGGCAACTTCATTGTGTAGTCGTTTAAAAGTGATTGTGAGTAGGGGTGGAGTGCAAACTCACTAACAGTGATTTATCACCGTGGTCGCAGAATCACGATCACGGTCGTAATTTAACTTAAATTTAACTTAAATCACAGCCGTGATCGTGATTTTTTTACCTCAAGTGAATTTGCTCTCTGTGAATACTATGATCGTAATTCTTGCTCATGATTGAATTATTGTTTGTAAAATACTTCAATATAGCTTGTGTTACAGTCAAAACGTGCTAATTCAGCAAATATATATACATTCATAAATAATCAATGTATGCACGCAATGATTTGATTGGCTAAAGTATTTACATATACATTATACTTTTTAACTAAAGTGAAGAAATATTCATTAATTTAAATAGATCAAGAACGATTACATTGGTTCAAAATATACAACTGACATTCTATAAGCACAGTGAGGACTTGAGAGTATTCCGAGAGAAATTAGGAATTGGGGCTATGTGGCGCGTGCAAAGACCAGTTATGTTTTCTACCAATCCGATCACAAAAATCGCGAATAACTGCCACTTCTGGCAGTTAATCGGTGCCCGATCCTCCAGTAAAGTTAACTTGGAGATTAACTGGCAGATCACTTTTAACCAGCGGTGAAGAAACAGGCATGAGTCAGTTATGTGGAACATAACTCTAATCCGAAGATTACCGGAGGTAGGGAAATCGGCCGTAAATTTGACGTAGCAGACGGGTAAAAAAATGGTAGCCATTTTAAGAGCGACCTGGTGTAGTGGAATGCGTCCGTGAGGCGGTGTTGCCATTTTACCTGTTCGCGCGCAGGTAGGTTGCATTCTTAACGGATGACTCTGTACGTCAGCGCTGTTCAAGGTCGCTCCCACGGGAGATGTTCTCCCACTCTTGTCCGCGTTGTCAGGGATACCGCGCGACGCTAAAGAGGCGACCATGACAGACCAGCGTCTCCGTCGTCGAGCGAGCTCGGACGCCCGATACGACATGTGTATACAGTAATTCGTCGTTAAAGTCCCGACGAACG
This sequence comes from Andrena hattorfiana, assembly GCA_944738655.2. NCBI lineage: Eukaryota > Metazoa > Arthropoda > Insecta > Hymenoptera > Andrenidae > Andrena > Andrena hattorfiana. The sequence continues at coordinate 4,797,609 of OX122894.2, forward strand.
GGGCTGGCGGCGGGACAATAACGCGATGCGGAGTATTCCCTTAGAGTAGTATATGCTCTAAGACTATTCCGTGCGGTCGATGCCGCGAGTGAGAAAACCCAAGAGCCGAGCGAAGGATTCCATGAAATGGTGGGGATAGTGAGCGGGACTATTACGCATGGTAAAAATAGGACAATAACGACGAATTACTGTACAGCCAATGCTACTACTTCCCGCGAATTTCGGATTATTCGTCTTTTGTTTAACGTCTGAGGAGGTCAACATGACACAAAGCAACCTCATTCAGTTAAAAACCACGAGACGAGCGCGATTTCGCGAAGGCCCGAAATATTGTGTCACGCAAGCACTGCATTTAAATTTTTATATTTTTCTCTTCTCTCTAACTTTAACTTCAACTTTAACTTCCACTGTTCTATTTCTGCTTATTCTTCTATTGCACATTTTAGATCCCCTTATTCCTTTTCCATCAATCATTTCCAGTAGTAAGTGGAATTGTAATTTTAAGTACGATGCGAAAAGCAATCACGTCAATTGTAGATTATTTCTGCTCTGATGCAGAGAAAGAAATTAAATTTTTATTGATTCGAACTTCAGAAAACACCGCAGAATGTATCATCTGCGGTAAAATATTGCGTGGTGCATTTTTCGCGGCATTATACATCCTTGCATAACGGAAAATATCGGAACATTTCACCAGATGAAAGACGTGCGTTACTTACGGAATATCGAAAAAAATAAGAGAAACTATAAGCGAGCCTAATCCTGCTACAAGTACCTCAGCCTATGATGATAGCAATAGGCAAAGCCTTGCCGCATCATACGCAGTTACGTTACAAATTGACACGAAAAAGGAGTGATCCATATTTTCTAATGACAGTAGAACTTCGATTATTTATCGTAACTAATCTTGGTGCCAGATCCAGTACGATCATCGGATTATCGAATTCTGTTTTTGCATAAAGGAAGATCGTTCATTTTCTTATTTTGTTTCGTTTGCTTTAAACTATTTGATTAAAAGCAAAACGTTTTGAACATTTTTTTCTTTTTGAATCATGTGTCGATAATATTGATATTCTTGTACTTTTTTTTAATCGATGTGTGAATAATTATTCTTTTTTTATTTGTTTAATCGATAATTGATCTTTTTTTATTTTTTTATCGATATATCGATAATTGATCTTTCTGTTAAACAAAGTTCTACTGCATTGAGTTACCCGAAAAGTTCATAGTTTCGTCATGCTTCAATTTTAATAATAAGTCTTTTTATAAAAATAGTATTTATACTGCAGTATCTATATTGGTATTTTATTGATTAGAGTTAAAATAAGTCACAGACAGAACTATGTTATGGTGAATATCACTTTGAAAAATCCTATGAGCTTTTCGGATGAGCTAACGTTTATGTTCAACGTTTACATTTATCCGAACAAGTGAACATATTTCGTTTATCTAGTCACATTCTAGTGTTCATTTATTTTTAAATAATTATTTTTCTTGTTCCAGAATTGTTCGAAATACACTGGCCCTCAAAGTTGACAACTCCTACCGGTTTCTAGGAAAACTGCGTCCACACATTAATTTTTATCTTCAACATTATTAAATATATTGATTTCATTCCTTTTTTATTTTAATTTCAACGAATAGTTTTTCCTTTTGACTAAAAGCTATAATAGCTTTGTGTTGATTTTCAACGTATCCGCGAAGATACTTTTCACTAATTAGTTCCTATTATCTTTGAGTCGAAAGTTGTATTTATTAAAGTTTATCAATTGTGCGTTAAGAGCCCTTATGATGAGGTACTTATTGTGAAATTTCACATATCTGTAGTAACAGATTTTACCTATTTCAACCCGAGGGGTTCTTAAATATCACATAAAAGTCATAAAACAATACGTCCAATTAACGAGAAATTGCAGTTCATAAGGTTTTTTATTTTAATAATAAAAATTACTTTCGAAATACCAAACCAATTCAATCAGGAGAATTGCCCATTGCCATTAAAACAAAAAAGATCAAAGTCTATGCATTTAATAGGTTCGAAGACAAAAAATTGATCTGTGGAAGCAGCCCGCGAAAAACCGGTATAAGTTGTCAGTTTGGTGACCTGTACTTTTCAAACAATTCTGAAACTAGAATTAACCTGGAATGACCCATATCCGAGTAACGGGTGGCTCGCCAGACGCAGCACTAACACATACTTAAATGCAACGTGCGTAGCGCTCGAGCCCCCGTAACCGCGAAGACGCTAGCCCGGCTAGCCCGTCATGGCAGCCTTCTTAGCGTCGCGCGGTCTCCTTGACGACGGAAGGCACGCTGTGCGAGAGAAAGATTGGAAGGGGAAGCAGACGAGTAAGGGGCCCCTACGCTGGACAGCGCTGCTGTACGTCGCGGTGACCGGCAGTCAACATATGTACCGGGTAAACTAAACGGTTCGGTAAACTTGCCGATGAACTAGTTCCTCGTCGATTTCGATGACCTTCACATATGTTATCAAGGTCGTCATTCTGAACATTTCCCTTTAAACTTTCTGGCGATCGGCTTTGGTTTACGAGATATGCGCAAAAAACTTTACTTAATATTAGAATTACCGAGTTTAACACATACATCGGTTCGCTACCATGTTTAAGCAGTAAGTTATGCGCGTATATTTACGCGCCGCCCGCCCTACTCTAGCCCTAACCAATACTAATACCGTCGGCTGTGAAACAGATTTCAATTATGCCGAAAGTTTTTTTTATTACTATCTCCGAATTTAAGGCCGACCGCCAAAAAGTTTGAAGGGAAATGTTCAGAATGATGACCTTCATAACATATGTGAAGGTCATCGAAATCGGCGAGGTCCCAGTTCATCAGCAAGTTTACCTTAAATTTAGTTGATATAATTTTTCAATACAGTTGTATACTATAAAACAATATCAAAATATTAAATTGTAGTATGTTTTAAGTACAAATCTATTAAAGCATATATACAAATAATATTATTCTGCACTTTAGGTTTGAAGTATCAAGTGGTACAACTTGGAATCCAGTAGAACTTCGCAAATGCAAAGTAGTAGATATTCATAGAAACATTTCTGGAAGAGTAGCTACCAATGAAGTCAAGCGGGATATACCCAACAAGGAAGATGTGGTGCTTAAAAGAAGAACAGGTAACGTGTTTTTTTTTTACCGCGATTTCTTAAGAATTTTCAGTCATTCAGCGAACGAGTACCACAAAAGAAAATGAGCTCAACGCGGAAAATGTGTCTTCTCTGTGAGACATTACTCTCTACTTTTTAGAATCCATTCAGTTTCTGTTTAAATGTATTATCGAAGTCTAGATAAATATTTCCACATTTCACTTTACCAAGTGCTACATTTGAAGAATGGAATCCTTGTCACTGATTTCTATAGTCATGAAGATTCTAGATTTTACTGTCATACAATACCTCTTGTCTCGCTAAGGGCTCAGTTTGGCGTACACGATGTGGACTTTTCGCTATCCCCCACCACTTCTATCTCACTCTTGTACGGCGAAGGGGGGAGCGAGATGGAACGCTTTGCGTGCGCGGCGGGCGTGCGCGACGGGTGCGAGCACTCAGATGGAATCGTGACTGCTCGACGCATGCGCGCGACGGTCAGATAGCCAGGCACGGCACGAGTCTTTTTTGCGCCCTAGGCGAACTTTTCAAATTGCGCCCTTTACTATATTACATTTATTTGAGATTATTTATGACTTTACTCTGCAAAATTAAGCAACTACTAGGCCGACAAGAGACGCAAAATGGCCTTTTCATTTTTAGCGTTGTTGAAAATAAACTTTAAAATAAAATATTATAAATTGTACTGCAACTGTTTTAAACTACGAATTAAAATTCAGAATGAGGTCATCAATAATCTGAAATAAATGTGTTATAATAAAGGGCGATTTTTAATTATGTAAAATACATACATACTTTTAGTATATAAAATCATCTAAATTAACAACAATTTATTTAACTAATTTGAAACTGACAATACGAAATGACTTGGCTTACAATTGTTCAGAGCGAGTCAGTTTACCTGAGTAGCGAGGTTGATATGTTCAAGATCTGTCACAGCTGGTAGTATTGCCTAAATGCTTTGTCGATTTTTACATACGATTGCTTTTCTATTATAAAATTTACTAAACTTAACTGCAGGAGAGGGATCCAAGCCGATATTTGATAGAGAAGGAATAAATAGAGGAATAGGTGAAACAGAAGAAGTTGAGGAACATCGTACTGTCGTATCTGTGAATTTGGAAAATTCGGGTATGTTTATTATTTCAAATTGCTAAGATATATTATAACTTCTGTTTCGAAAATATGGACACTTTAATTTTTAGAAAACAAATTGAAATCGTTGAAAAGGCGTTCGGCGTCCTTGAGTCCTACAAGAACCCGAAATCACAGTGGTAGGTGGACGTCGTCCCGTCACCCTAGGTTCGTGCCTGGATTTTCCACAGAGTATTGCAATATAAACATAAGTTAAACATAAGTGTAAATCATGTACAAAGAAGTTACTATTTTAAATGTGTTAATGTATAATCTGAAATTGTTTAGGAAATTAAATTTTTTGCTAATTTGTTTACCCTCTTTCAGGTATGACGATTCTAAGCATGAAGATAAAGGAAGTTACAGAAGTGACAAGTAAAAGCTATTATTACACTTTCATGTATCTGCGTTCATTACATTTCTTTCAATTGTATTTCACCCGACTATTACATTCTTTACATAGGGAGAACGATCATAGTAGAGAGCGGAAAAATGGTGAGAGATCTTACCGAGACCATCGAGAGCGGCCCAGATATCATTCTCGAGACAGGAGGCAAACGGATAGATCCAGAGAAAGAGAACAAAGGGTTCCCCCAGAGCATTTTATCGAACCAATTCCTATTCCTAATTATTATGGAGTAGGTACTTTATTTACATAAAAATGCGATAATTTAGCCATGATATAAAACTTATTCATTTCTTTGCTCAGAATTTTCAACCAAGATCATTAATGATTCAACCGTGGTGCCCAATTCGAGAACCTTTTGGAGGTAATATACATCCTCCTATGATGAGACCTTTAAGAACATTTCCATCACAATCAATAGGAATACCTACACACATGTATGGATTTCGTCCACCTCTAAATCCTAGTAAGTGTAAATTATAAATGTACGATATAGCAGCTTCAGTTCTAGGGAGCTGAGACAGGGGCGTCCGAAGACTTTTTTCCAAGGGTGGGGGGCAACTTTGGGATGATGGTAAAGAAAAATATACCCCTCTTGCTTTTTTTAACCCATTTTATAGTACCTCTTTATTTAAACTTTAAAACTGAAATTTAAAAATATTCCCCTTTTTAGTATGAACTTAATAAAGATCAGTTTTGAATAATAAGCGATTTTTCTCAAAAGCCAGGAACTTTAAGAGATGACTATTGGATCTATGAGAGACTATTGGGAAACTGAACAGTTCGAGGAAATGCTAATTGTATGACGTGACGTGTTATGACGTGAATTCTTTAATTTTAATAAAAAATGAATTTGGAATCATAAGAAATTTTTTTTACTTTTTTAAGGATCTTATAATTGCAACAAAAATTGCAAATTATGAAGAAAATAAACTATTAATTTTAAAAAATCATACTTTATTAAAAACAAAGTGGTTAAAATAGAATCGTGTTTCAAAAATTCATTGTTTATGTATATGTATATAAAAATAGAAAGAATATCTATGAATATAGAAGTAAAAATAGAAATAAAAATAAATAATGAATAAATGCATATATAATTAGCTTTATTACCCGACTTCGCCCAGAATGTAGATTCTAATTTTAATGTCCCAAATAATATTACTCTGAAAAAAAAGTTGATGCTTGCAAGAAAGAGACTTCAAAACAATAAAACTCTCGCTCTGGGATCATCCCAACATTCTCAACAATTCTCAACAAATCCTTCCAAAATATTATTGTTACGCCGCAACGATATTTTTATGAAAACGAGAAATGTAATTATGCGTGGTTAGAAAATCAAAATTTCCATTCGTAACGTCATATTCTGAATATATTTCATCGAAATAGTATTTTTTAAATTAATTTGTTTATGTTTACCAAATTCGTGCGTTTTATTAGACTCTAATTGATTTTAGTATCAATTTTCATGTTCACAGATTTCTGTGCTTGATGAGGTTATCGCTAGATTTAGCATGAATTTTCGTGTTTATAAAAATTTATAAAAAGTTCACAAATGTAGCGTAAAAAAAAGAAATAGCCACGAAACCAAAGAGGAGATATAATAAGAGGCGTCATTCGACAAGGACAGAAATAAACTAGGGAATCACTAGACAACCAATTCAAATGCCCATTCGGCAATGATCGGTAAACTTCGGCAATATTCACCCAACTGCGGTAAGGTACATTTAGTCGATTTGAATATCCCGCTGGAATAGACAACCAATTTAAATGCCAAGGTCAAGTAAGGACTTGAAAGGTTCCGCCCGGAGTGACGCCTCTTATTGTGGGCGGTATTCTCAGTCGTTGTTTATTCTTAAGATCGTCTTAAGAATGCGGCATCCTCTACTAGTCTACGAGGTTAGTGAAGGATGCCATATGCTTAAGACGATCTTAAGAATAAGCAACGACTGAGAATACCGCCCTAAGTGTATATCCTCTTTGACGAAACATTTATTGTCATATAGCACATAAAGTCCCTAGATAAGGTATATCCTCTTTACTCATTCTCGCGCATGCGCCGTTGTGGTGTTTAGTGATGACGCAATAGATATTCATTAAAAACGTTAATTAAAAGACAATTGCTTGTGAACAAATAATAAAAATGAAGGAATAAAGATGTACAAACGACGAATGATCGATTACATATGAAATTATTGGTGAACAATAAAAAAAAATATAAATGACGGCCTGGGTGAAAAAAAATTAGTCAAATTTATTTAATTTGTCAATTGATGAACAAATAATATAAACTAATGAACAATGATGTACAAACGACGCGCAATCGATTGCATAAAAAAGAAACTGACATATACTCCAATGAGGGGCTAACTTTTCGGAAGTCAATTGACGCGAGAAAGTGGCAATTAGAGCGAGAAGGGACGCCGTTTTGAAATGGACAGCGATATTCGGAACACAAAAGAAGAGGAACTTTAGTTGAGAGGATCGCCGCCAGGCGGCAATATCGTTGAATGCTCTATAAAATGAATAAATCTTTACAGTACTCTTATGAAAATCTAAAGGAACCTGGAACAGTATCGTTGTAGCAGTAAAAATTATGACTGCACAATGAGTTGTAGTCCCTTTATGATAAATCTATTATTACACTTGGAATGATTACAAATTTCCCTAGATCAAACGCGTAGGTTATTATTGCGATTGATTGGAGCGATCGTGGCATGACTGTAGCGTGCTTGTGATCTAGACGATATTCCCGCCAATTCCTCTTATTTGGTTTGATCTTAGAAAAGTGTAAATAAAAAAAGGAAAGAGACATTATTCTGTGCGTGTATTATACTTTTGTTTACGTACTTGCTAAAGTGCCATTTATTTCGTTTACCCCGATATAAATACAATGGTAAGATATCCGAAATATGAAAGTAATATGGCTTAGTGCACAAATATTATATATCCACTTTTTGTGAAATTTGAGTTTTTATATGCAACAAATAGTTTTCGACCGTTTCTTAATAAATTTGTCGAAAATAATATTTCTCTACGTTGCATGCATTTTCAATTTTATGCTCCCTTACGTGGTTAAACCTGTTTTTCTGGGAAACGCTAAAATATTAGTGCACCGAGCCATCGATGCGTACGTTTATTGAAATAAAACCCATTTAATCCAGTCCTCCGCGAGAAACGAGATGCATATGAGAAACATATTTCGCGTTCTTCTTAGGATGGTGCCAGTAGTTCTCCGGTACGCTCCGACAGGCTCGCAGAGGCGATGACATCGCCCGCGCCTGAAATGGACGAACCGTTCGAAGACGAGTCCGAATTGCTTGGACCGGACAACAATGTTAATCAGGAGGAGGAAGAGGGAGACGGAGAAGAATTATTCGGCGATAATATGGAAGAGTAGGACTGTTTCCAGTCCATCGCAGATTCTGGAAGAATGCGCTCGGTCCTAACTTTGTTGTAACGTTCCAGCGATTATCGACCTATGCCAGCTTTGGACAGATACGATCCGGATATAGTCGACGACGAGCAATACTCGGAAATGTCTCAGGGAGAACGAGCGGTCGCTGAATCAGCCATGCTCAAAAGAGACAGGGAAGCAGGCATTATCAGAGACGATAGATATCTGCTTTATGGTACGCTTCGTTCTAGTAAAATTAATGTACTCTTTAAAACCTACTCTACAACATACGTGTCTATGCATTTAAGATGAGAGCGACGAGGACGAAGTGCAAGCGCGTAAAAGACGTATGGCTGAAAAAGCTGCGACCGGCGAAATCGAGGACACAGAAGCGAGTATCTGTCCCCTCTTGTATCACGCAATATGTAATACAGCGGCGTAATTTACCATTTCATTTCAGATGATCGAGTCTATCGAAAACTTGGAAGACACTAAAGGCCACTCGGTGAAAGAGTGGGTATCCATGCTGGGACCGAGGACTGAAATTTCTAATCGTTTCAAGAGCTTTTTACGTACTCATACCAATGCCAGAGGGCAATACATGTACAAAGAACGAATTCGTCATATGTGCGAGAGTAATCAAGTAATGTATCTCTTGTCGTAAGTTGCGCAGCGGACAACGGTAATGGCTCTCGGATACAGAGGATATTTATTTCACTTTTCAACAGTCCAGCTTCACCGTGGAGTTCCCTATTCTCGCCAGTAAAGAGCACGTCTTGGCTTACTTCTTGCCGGAAGCACCGTTTCAGATGTTGGAAATATTCGATCAGGTCGCGAAGGATCTGGTGCTGACCATTTTTCCCAGTTATGAAAGAGTCACGAGCGAAATTCACGTCCGAATATCCGAGCTACCTTTGATAGAAGAGATACGCACGTTTAGGTAAAAAGATAGTCCACATATTAGACGGAATACTGAATGAATATTGAAACGAGTAATAACAGAATTGACGTGATAGGAAGTTACATTTGAATCAGTTGGTACGCACCTTGGGAGTTGTCACCGCAACAACGGGTGTATTACCGCAATTATCCGTTATAAAATACGATTGCACAAAGTGCGGTTACGTGCTCGGTCCGTTTGTCCAGAATCAGAATACCGAAGTTAAGCCTTGCTCCTGTCCCGAGTGCCAAAGCATCGGACCTTTTATGGTAAGGTCGTTTTGTCTGTAAAGATAACGCGCGTTACGATTAATGTTAATGTTAATTACAGATCAACATGGAGCAAACGATATACAGAAACTATCAGAAAGTTACGGTCCAAGAATCACCGGGTAAAATCCCCGCGGGACGTATACCTCGAAGCAAGGAATGCATTCTTCTATCGGATCTGTGCGATCGTTGTAAACCCGGAGACGAAGTGGACGTCACGGCTATTTACACGAATAGCTACGATGGTTCTTTAAATACAGAGCAGGTAAAGAGATATACTCGCGGTATAATCATTTCGAGAGGTTCGTTGTCGATTAAATCGCATTCGTTTCGTGTATCGCAGGGCTTCCCGGTGTTTGCCACAGTTCTGCTTGCTAATCACTTACACGTGAAAGATTCCAAAGACATCGTGGAGTCCTTGACGGAGGAGGATATCACCAGCATTATTAAATTGAGCAAGGATCATCGAATCACCGAGCGCATTGTCGCGAGCATCGCACCTTCGATCTATGGGCATGAATATATAAAAAGAGCATTGGCATTGGCAATATTTGGCGGCGAACCAAAAAATCCTGGTACTTTCAATATACTATTTTCACCGATGCTCTGACTTTTTCATATTGCCGAGCTCTTGTCTTCTGAATTGAACAGGCGACAAGCATAAAATCAGGGGAGACATCAACGTGTTACTATGCGGAGACCCGGGAACAGCCAAGTCTCAGTTTTTGAAATACGTTGAACAAATTGCGCCGCGATCGGTATTTACCACGGGTCAAGGGGCTTCGGCGGTTGGTTTAACCGCTTTCGTAAGAAAATCGCCGTCGACTCGGGAATGGACTTTGGAGGCGGGTGCCTTGGTCCTTGCCGATCATGGAATTTGTCTGATCGACGAGTTCGATAAGGTAATAACACCATTTACTTCTCTGTCGAGAACCCGTAATGGAGCGTGGATTGTGACTGCGTATTTCCACAGATGACCGATCAAGATAGAACGTCCATTCACGAAGCTATGGAGCAACAAAGTATTTCCATTTCGAAAGTGGGGATCGTCGCGTCGCTTCACGCTAGATGTTCGGTAATAGCCGCATCGAATCCTATCGGGGGAAGATACGACGCTAGCATGACGTTCTCGGAAAACGTAAGAGGCTGCGTATAATCGAGAGAATACGATAAACGAGAGTTACGTGTAAATTCCTTCGTGTAGGTAGACCTGTCGGAACCAATCCTGTCTCGTTTCGATATCCTTTGCGTTGTGAAAGACGAAATAGATCCTATGCAGGATCGGCATTTGGCTAAATTTGTCGTCAACTCTCACATAAGGCATCATCCGGCAAATTCGAATAAAGCAATGCCCGCGGAAGATGGTGGACACGATATATCTATCCCGCAAGACCTGTTAAAGAAATATATAGTTTATTCGAAACAAAATGTTCATCCTAAATTAACAAACATCGATCAAGATAAAGTGGCGAAATTGTACAGTCAATTAAGGCAAGAGAGTTTGGTGAGTTACGAACATTTGTAAACTTTTTCGTCGTTACGCTCATAGTACTACTGCATAGTACCCGTGTTGATGATTCAGGCCACCGGAAGTTTACCGATTACCGTGCGACACATAGAAAGTATCATACGCATGGCCGAGTCGAGCGCTAAAATGCATCTGCGCGATCACGTTCAAGAAAGTGATATTAATCTTGCCATTAGGATGATGCTCGAGAGCTTTGTGGATACACAGAAATTCTCGGTGATGAAGAGCATGCGACAGGTAAATGAACTAAAGTTCTAATTCGCAAATATATTTACGATAATTCCATTGAAATCGTACTAATAAATTTCTTCTTACTTTTTAAAGACATTCCAGAAATACTTGTCATATAAAAAAGATCACAGCGAGCTTCTGTATTACATACTACGACAGATGACGTTGGATACTTTAGCATTCCAAAAAGCTATACACGGAAATCGCGTTACAACCATCGAGGTCTCGGAAAAGGATCTTTTGGATCGGGTATGAATTTCGAGCGCGTTTCGCTACATACTAGGGCTGGGACTATTCGAATAATTTAATATTCGAATATTTTACAAGTATTCGAATGCTACGAATAAACTTCGAATATTTGAGTATTCGAATGTTATTATTCGAATACTGATCTCTATTCGAATACATCAGTATTTGGTGTGAAGTGGGTCAAAATTAGCTTACAAGATTTCACCCTGACAAATGAATCTAAAGAACTTGATTTATAATTCACACCATACTATTTAAATACATCAGTATTCGAATACTTAAATATTCAAATTGTATTCGAATACTTAAATATTCAAATAGTATTTGAATACTTAAATATTCGAATAGGATTCGAATACTTGGATATTCGAATTATATTCGCCAAATAATAGAGCAACTGAAGTATTCGATTATTCAAATACCGAAAAATTCGACAAATAGTCTCAGCCCTACTACATACCCGTATGTGAACATTCGACTGATGTTTTCCGTTTCGTTTCCAGGCCAAACAAATCGACATTTACAACCTTCGTCCATTTTACGAGACCGATGTCTTCAAATCAAATAACTTCGTTTACGATTCGAGGAGGAAAGTAATAACCCAAACGATCCCTGAAAGTATGGATGACTGAATACGAACACAAATTGCCATTTTATTTACATCGTGATACTGTTTATACGAAGACCATTTTGACAACCGACTATTATACTTTCGTTCGATAATGTAATTAAAAATTGAATCTCTGTGTTAAAACTTTTATATTTATACCTTGTATTCGTGGTTTTATAATAAATGATTCTTATTTTATGTAAGTTTTGGTAAAAAATACTCCTCTCCGTCGCAAGCAATTAGTACGCTAGGTAGGTATCGGTAATAGAATATAACGTTCAACTGCCAAGCGTCATTGTAAAAATTACATGTCATTTGTATACGTATTTTACATGTAAGTACCTTAGCTATCTGAATTTTGTACAATGAAATTACACGTATGTTTATAGTATAGGGATCGGTGAAGAATTTTATACATACTTTTTAAAAAATTAATACATCTACCGCGAGGTTTTTGTTTCTTATCTAAAATCGCCCGGATGCCAGTCTTTGTGAAAAATAGAAACGTCGCTTTACAAAGTGAATAAAGAATATATCGTATAGCGAAAACATTGTCGTTTAAGATTACCATAAATATCACTTGTTCTTCGAACAGTTACTACTGCTGCTGCTTTTGCTAGTACTACTACTGCCACTGCTACTGCTAGAAACACTGTCACTAGAGTCCGACTCACTGTCCGAGGACGAGCTACTACTACTGCTATCGTTACTGCTACTAGAGCTGCTGTTATCGGCGCTAGAATTCGTATCACTGGAACTGCTAGAGTCCTTCTTCATTTTCTTCTGCAAACGGCTCTTCTTAACTTCCCTCTCCCGCTCCTCCCTGCAAAAGTGTCAACGTCCCACGTTATCGTTCGCCGGAGCCAAACGCCTATCAACCAGACTTACGTATTAGAATCTTCCTGCGTCTTCAGAGCTTTCTTCAATTGCGTCGTACGCGAAGATCTGTGCACGAACTTTCTTTTCCCTTTGCATTCGTAACTCCAATGTCCTAATTCCAGACATTTCTGACATCGCATTCCTTGCGGATACGGATTGCTGAAGAGTCATCGAAACAGAGAAGGTTTAAAAGAATATTATCACGCTACGATACTTTTAATTGTTTCGCTTGTAATAAATACATTCGCGCAAAAGACGTTATTAAAAAAAGAAGTAAATAGGTACGTATATAATCCGTAAAGTAGATTCGATACACGCACGAATTACACGCAACATCCAATTTTTATACTCACTGTTTCTTCAACACTTTCAAGCCGTTCGTACTCATCTTATGCTTATGTTCATGCTTCGGTATTTGAAATAGATCGACGATTTGCGCCGAGAAATGGGAAAGCCTTGCAGAGTTTGTTTACATGCGGGGACAGGTTACTTTTCGATGCTTCGCCGCGCCATAACGCAAACGTAATTACTCTCGAAGATATTCGGTAGGAGAGTTGAAAACGTTTTAACGGAAACCGCCAATCAGGAGTCATGTATTATGTTCGTGTTATGAAGAATACAAACTTTTTTTAACTTGGATATTTCGTTAATAATCGTTGGAATATCCGTCTGTATTTTGTAAGAATTAGGGAGCCATGACTTTTGTAGATAGTAAGGAAAACCAAACCAGTTTAATGGAATATGTTTGCAAGAATGTAGAGTTGAAAGTTATTAAAAGTGTATTGAGCACAAATTACGATATACTTGAACGAAAAGAGGCGGCATTAAGGGAAGAATCCAAGGAATTGGTAAACATTCGATGAACCGGGAACTAAAAATGCGTATATACGAAGATAGAATGCCTGAATTGAAAAATGCATAATGTTTTTCATAGGATAACGTAAATAACAGTGTCTGGGCTTTAGAAGACAAATTTTGTAGCGAAATATGGAGTTTCTCTTTGGGGCATAATTTTAACGCTTTCCTCGATTACTATCCCGCCGTTATGGAAGTAATTAAGCCTCACGAATGTAAATACGATACTGCGATACAAAATCCTGTAGATAATATTGATGTAGCTAAACAAAGTATACTTGCAGAATTAAAACGTGATATTGATATCGTTAAGAACGAGATAACGCTCGTTCGTAATAAAAATATCGAAGAGGATATAAGAAACGCTACGGTTACTTTAAATGACTTAAGATCATTGTCGGAAGAAATATTAGACATCCTGAGGTACTAACAAGGGAGGATCCCGAACCCGGGAATTCAAAAAATTCTGAAACTTTGCGAATATGTAGGGGATTTCCTTCTGATTACAACGCAATTTTTGTTTGCCGCCCAAATTCACTCTAAGGGGGTGTAATTGACCCCTGAAAATCCGGTTAATTTCCGATTTTGTGTTATAACTCGTGAATTGTAAAATAATTTCGCTTACCAAATGATAGATCTAATTGGATGAAATAACTTTTATCTCGAAACTTTTTTTCTATCTCTTACAGTTCGCGAGTTATAACACAAAATCGGAAAATAGCCGAATTTTCAGGGGTTAATTTCACCCCCTTCGAGTGAATTTGGGCAGTAAACAAAAATTGCGTTGTAATCAGGAGGAAATTCCCTACATATTCACAGTTTCAGAATTTTTTGAATTTCTGGTTTCGGGATGTTCCCTTGTAAGTACCTTATCGCAAATATAATTTCTATTCCGATCGAAATAATTACTTGCATTCGCGTGCATATAAATTTCAGATCGATCAGTACGGCAGAAAATTCTCAGAATATTTGTAACATACCTACGCATCAAGAGTCAAATAGTACAGCTACGAGTGTAGAATTCACGACTGCTAAAAAACTGTTTAAAAAACCCAATATCCGTGCTTGTGTGGTAATTGGAAAAAAGGCCACAACTACCGCGAACAAAATAATTGAGAGACCTAAAGAAATATACAGCGTATGTTACAATAATATGCTTGGTAGTTTTAAGAATCCAATGAAATTGTAAGGATTACATTACGTATATTTCAAATTGCAGTGTCACAAAGTAAAAGACAAGACGACGCTCGGCAAATTTGTCATGAAAGAACGAAGCCTGGTTTCTCTTAAATTCGAACGCAAAGCGAAGAAGTTGGAATAACACGAGATATATCGCCGAAGATCATTTTCTTATGCATATGACTGCGATGTTATTTTATAATTATGTTCCACGTAAACTGTAATAAATTTCTATCCAATAAAACGTCTGGTTTGTTTTAAGCTTTAATAAAGAATAAACCTGAAAGTCGGCGAGTGTGTATAGCATGTTCATGTATTTAGAAATATACAGCATCCTATATAATTAGTCATATACATCGAATTACATTAATATTACGATTCTGAAATTACACACGTAATATCGCACTTGATAGACTATTCGACAGGATTACAACTCGAGAATAGCTATTCGTTTTTAATTTCCATATAAATTTAAACATCTTTCGATCATAGTACAGCGTGTAACTTACGTATTTTAAAACTGTTAAACAGTTTATCACAACAACTTGTATCGTAGCACTCCTTTTGGCAACTCTTGCATATGTCCCGAAGTTTATTTAATAGTTTAAAACATATTAAACACACTTGCACGCACACGTATATATGTAGTGTCGATAAAACAACTCGATAAAACGATACCACATTTGCAACATCTCGAATGTGCATTTAGTAACAGAGATAAATGTTGCACGATAAATTATACCCACGATTACTATCGGATACTATTTTGAAACATGAAATAACACGAATCCTATAAATTGACATCGATTGTGACTTTTAATAATTCGAGTTATCATTTAGTCGTGCGAGACATCACTTTGATTCCATACACAAAAGTTGTAATCAACTTACGAAAGATATTCCAACATGAAATTAAGCGGAATCTCGTTTGCGCAACGTCGGTCTTTTCTATTTCGTGGACAAATTGTAAAAGTTTGAAAGACAATGTTTAATGTAAAGATATTACACAACGTGGTTGTTATTCTTCGAACATAACTAGTGTAGAAAAATTGCAAATAGACATGTAACGAGTCATACGTTTACATACACTGGTGAATAATCGTGTAATAGACATACTCTCTCTTAATTATAATTAAGAGTTTGCTAAGTTCCATTTAACGCTTGAAATACTTCAACATACTTTCGATAGTAACGATCTCGCACTCCTTTCTTTTTTTATTTTATTACAAAGTTCGTGGGAATTGAATCAGAATCCATAAATATTATTGCGATTAACTTGTTCGCGGGCACTAAACTGTTTTAATACGTGCGATCTCTGTCGACGACATCGCATATATATAGAAATTATATTTCCGATACATGGAGAGTGCTCGCTAAATAAAAGGATACTCGTAAATTCCATAATCTACGGGACATTAATACAATATCAGTTAAAGTCCACATAAAATAGTGTTAATGATTTTTAAATTTCTTATTGCACAGCCATTGCATCATAAAACAAATTATGAATTAAATTTATATATTTATCAATGAATTACTGTGGGTGAATTCCACTTGCGCCCAAATCGCCGGTGATTTTCATTAAGCTATCGTCACTGGACGTATCGTCAAAAACTTCAAAGTCGACTTTCTCGAAAATGAAGCGCAATATCAAAAAAATTTGTTCCTTTTTCTCGACTTATTTACTTGTTGTAAATCGAAAAGAAAGAGTAACTTTTTTTCATATCGCGCTTAATTTTCGAGAAAATCGAGTTTAAAACTCTTAACGTTGCGTCCAGTCGCGCGTACAGGAAAATCTACCCTTAATGAAAATCACGGGCGATTCGGGCGCAAGTGGAATTCGCCCCATGTTATAAATGAAAAAAAAAAAGATAGTATACTACGTAACATTGTTTATTCACTTCAATCTGTGCACGGAGGTGTGTATATATATTTATATATGTGTTTAAAAAATCAATATGCCCTTAGCTATAAATAAAATCTAATCAATTATTACAATCGCGAATATAATGCACAATGTGTATACGTATAGAAAAATTCTTTTAAAGTAATTAACTTACAGACATCCATAATCCACTATGTTGTTAATTATTATTCGTATTGGCACTATTTACTTGTGCACACCAAATAGAATAAAGAACATTCTTTTAATTACACCCAGAAACTCCATTTATGGAACTTAGCAAGAAATAATCTTATAATAATACGACGCTAGGTAGTACTAGATAATAATTGTATGCTTATGTTTGGCAGCTCCTTGATCCGATGAGAGCACATTAATGATTCGATTAAAAATTCCAATTAGACTAATTAATAGAATTACAATTTACTAATCAATTAAAATAACACGCGCGCCATTTAAAGTGGAACTGCTTCGCGCGAGTATACATTTAGATGTATTTTATAATTGCCACCGATTATTGCAACTTATACAACGGATGTTTGTAAAAGTAAAAACTACCGTGAAAACATAGCGCTATTATCGTATATGCTTCCCTCGCGATACATGTTTCATTTTTCTTTTATAGTAGTTCAGGGTGCTTAAATATAAAATTGTTTACGTTTAGTCTTAGAAATAAGAAAATAATACATCGTTCGTTACAGTCTGCTAAATTATACAAGTAGACATCTCTCGTATTTCGGAAGAGCAGCTTCTCTTTAAAACCTTTTATAATTAAAGCTCCCCTTACAACTCATAATATAACATGCTACGAGATAATCAATGATGCACAAGCTTCGTACTACAATGCAGTGCCAATTTATCATTATACGTCCTTTTTAATTCTGTCACCAAAATATTTCATTTATATGGCAACCGCGGCGATAACTAAAAATATAAATTCATCGATGCCGATTCTTAATTTTATATTTCCTTTAATTGAATAATATTATCTCACTCCGGTATATTTAATACAGTTCTCGAGATAATAATTCTATGTATATGTGTATATATAATTATATATACATGTATATATGTATATCTACGGACAGTATTATCAGGTATCTCTGTATAACAAAATTGTGAACTCAACGAACCCGCTATGGCATATTTAAATGATAGATAGTAATTTCAGAAATTATAAGACAACTGTAACGCATACTGTAATGCAAAATAGTGATAAAGCGCATCACATGCCAATTAAGATATATTACATTAATTATTGTTACTGTACGTATTAAATAATATACATAAAAGAAATGAAATAGATGAAGTAAACTATATATACTCTACGTTATATTAATAAAATGTCGGTGTAACTTGTGTTATCACCGTATTCGAAATATTGTTACGGGCTCTAATCGCGATCCCTCAAATTTTGTAATATATTTATACATATTGTAGTAAAATTGTAATAAATATATCAGCGTATACAGTTGAAAATCGAGATTGTCAGATGTTAAACAGTCTGATGGGGGAACTGCTCTCGAAACTCGTGAATTATCAAATTATATCCTACTATTTTAGTAATAATACCTGCGATTCGATGCCCGATTCGCACGTTAAACCCGTAACAATGTTTCTTCTCTTTGCAATGAAAACGTATCGCAAACGTGCGTTATTTAATTGTATCGGAATACAAATACACGCAGATTTTCATATATAATGTATCGATAATCTTTGTACAAGTTCTTATCGACGCGAGATCATTTCGGGATGAGAATAAAAGTTGTTAAATATTCGTATCAAATATCATTTGTATCACTCTGATTAAGAATCGACATCCAAGTCATGTAGGATAGAACTTTCTAATTTTGTTACATGGATCGATAAGGTCCTTGCATTTTTAAAAACTGAATTACCAAGGAAGGGCCTCCGGCGACTATCTCCGCCGGGATTTGTGAAAGCGGGCAATTTTCAATCGACATTATACTGAGATTTGTGCACAACGCCAATTCGAACGGTAAATTGTGCAAGTTCGCGTTATCGTTTACGTACAGAGAATCTAAATTCTCCAACGTGCCGATCTCTTCGGGCAGATAGTTTAGATTATTTTCTCCTACGCTCAAGTACGTTAAATTCGTCAGATGGCCGATCGCTCTTGGCAAAGAAATCACTTGATTAGATTGCAAGATCAACTTCTGCAAGTCTCTTAGGAAACCGATTTCATTGGGTAAGGACTCGATTCTATTCTCCTCGAGATCTAAAACTCTGAGCTTGCGCAGGTTCGCTATGCTGGCAGGAATACGTTTCAACAGATTATTAGAAAGTATCAAGATCTCTAAATTCTGAAGGCATTGAATGTCGTCCGGGATTTTCATGAGCTGATTCGTACCCAAATTTAATTCGACCATATTGACCCACGTACCGATATCTAACGGCAAAGCAGTCAGCTGATTCTCTTTCATATTTAATTTCCTCAGATTCTTCGCTCTAGAGAAAATGCCGTAAGGTATTTTATCGATCTTGTTGTGCTCGAGATTGATGGAATAAACGTTTGTAAACTGAGCCGGCCCGCCCGACGGATAGGCGGTGAAAGCGTTCCTGGACAACGTGATCGTCGTCAAGACGCAGAGGCTCGCGAGCAATCCGTCCGGCAGCTGAGACACTTGATTACCTTCCACGCTAAACTCGTCCATTAATTTACAATTCGCCAGCGACTTCGGGATATTGGTTAATCTGTTGTATCTAAGTCCTAGTCTCGTCAAGGACACCAAATTCCCGATCGTGTCCGGAATATCCAGGAGCTCGTTGTGTTGTAGATCGAGCGTGGACAGTTGGTCGCAATTTCCGATCTCTTCGGGTAAATGCTCCAGGTGATTATGAGAGACGTCGAACGTTATCAGATTGACCAACTTGCCGATACCGGCGGGAAGTTTCCTGATCTTGTTCTCCCTCAAGCTGAGCATCGTCAAGCTCGTCAAGTTTCTTATGTTGTCGCTCACGTATCTGACACGATTGAAGCGCAAGAACAGGGTGGTAAGATTGGTCAGCTTGTAAACAACGTCGGGTATCTCGCCGAGCTTGTTATGCCTCAGGTCGAGGACCCTCAGCGACTTTAGATTCTCCAACGTGTCCGGCAGGCTGGTGAGAGAATTCTCGCTCAGCGCCAGCGTCTCCAAATTCGCGAGGCAGCCGATCTCGGGCGGTAACGTGACGAGCTTGTTTCCGTAGAGGTAAAACTCGACCAGATGCGTCAGGTCCCGTACCGTGTTCGGCAGATTAGTGATGCTGGATTTACTCAGATCCAGCCGCTTCACGCACTCCTCTCTGCATCTCGTGAACTCCTTGGAGACGTCCAAGTCGGCTTGTATCGGTTTCCCTTTCTTGGTGGTCGGCTTCGGTTTATTCGACTCTGGATGCTTGACAGTTACCGTCTTCTTCGCGGTGTCCGGGCCAGCTATGGACGCCGACGACAGTTTCTTCTCCTTCGCGTGCTCTTTGCTGTCCCGCAGGACATCCACGTCCTCGGGCATGTCGCCGGCTGTACAGGTGGTTAGACCGCAGCCTTCCAGATACTCGGGTATATCCTGTTCCTTCATGTAAAGGGTCGGCGGAAGACTGTCTTCGAGGTCTTCGCGGTCCCTCTTCACCTCCGACAAACACACCGTTGAAATGTTACCCACACCTGTCCAGTATTTGCTCGACTTTTTCATAACCTAATACCTATCGTAACTACGATTACTTTTGCGCGTATACCTTCCGCGTATTTCTACGACATGATACACTTTTCGTACATCACACAAGTATTGACATATCGATGTCACATCCACAGTGCATATAGCGCAAACGCGAAACGGCCGATAGAGGGCTCTCGACCGACGACGAATTCCACGGCAATCGTTCGAAAAGTCATCGAACGAAGTATTGTGTATTCCCATCAGTTTTCATGTACAATATGCCGTGATATTCTTTCCAGCTGGAAGCTCTTTCTCTAGAGATTACCGCTTGCTGGATTTATCATCCGTTTATTTTACAGCGCATAAGGTAGATGCCCCAATTACCGTGCTTTGACGCCGACTTGCTCACGAAGGAATTAATTACTAACTTCTATTATTTTAATTTTGCTTGGTGAAAATTTATATTGGTGTTTTGAACTTTTCTCTTTATTAAGGCATTTTTTTCGGGTTGAAAATGTTAATTTTTCATATTTTTTTAATTGAAATAAAAATCCATGTTTTTGTCTCAATTACGGTGCCCTGAAAAATGTGTTGTTCCTATTCCCGTGCTCTTTTTTGAATAGCGTTCCCGCGGTTAGGTTATGTCTTTCAACTTTGAACTGTTCAAAACATTTTTTTGCTCTACGAGAGGTGTTTTTGTGTAATTTTAATATGACCTTTTCATCACAAAAGCAAAATATGCAAATATAAATTTCTGTTCACCCGTTCTGAGAAACAAAAGTAAGGTTAGCAGTTACAGAGGGAGCCAGTGGGCACCGAGGGACACGGTAATAGGGGCAAGCGTTAAATTCCTGTCCCAATTACTGGATTCACTTTAAAAATACGAAACCGTTTCAAAAGTGCTCATTTTGCTATTTTTTCATAAAATTTGAACCTTTTGTTATATAATAAACACTTTACATAAGTGCGAATCATGATAATTATCAATTTATTCACTTCTGTAAAGTTCGTGTTCCTTACCGTTTCCGATAAGGATTTACGTAAATCCATCGAAATCTTCATATGCATTTTTGAATTTTTTTTTCCTATGCTTTAATTGTTTAAAAATGCAACCTTCTCATTTGTAACACATACATTAATAGTGTAACTTAATTAAAAAAACTTTCTTTCCTTATTTATTTATGCGAGTTTTTTTGTACGGCTTTTTTAAGTATAAAGGCACGGTAATAGGGACAGGGCACGGTAATAGGGACAGGGCACGATAATTAGCACATAATAATAATAATAATAACCTACCCTATATATTTGTATAGTTCAGGTGATCCAGGAAAAAATATATTCGTTTCATGAACCGCACTAATGGAAACGTTTAAAATTTATTCGCGCACTTGGTGTATACACATGTAAAGCCGATTTAAGGGCGTCGCGTCGCGATGCATTTTCGAACGTGAAATTTTTAAACAAAACGTTCGAAATTATAAACCTGCAGGGAGATCGTTCGATTCACTTTAAATTATAAGCAATTACTGAAAAAATGGTGTATGAACTGGACACGTTACGAAAGGTTTTAGGTCCATCTATAAAAATAAATACAATTTGCTTATCGTACGTGGCCCGAATTTTTCCGGAATACAAAGATTCGCCGTGCGTTATTTTATATAAAGAAGTACGTCACATTGTGAAAATCTGCGTTTCCTTTTTAAAACAATTCCACACTATCCACTTATACATTCTTTATTCTTTTCAGCAACTTACAGACTTGGGATCATTCGACGATCATTCGGAACGTGCTGACGCCGATCAAACGTATCGTAAGGTTGCCAAGTAACACTCAAGTACATTTGTTTACAATATTGTGTATGCTTTAAGAATAAATGTTTCAGAATTTGATATCACTGGTTCGCCCTTAAAGTACTCGTTCCGTGATGATGATAATGATTTTGAGGATAGTATTATTTTGATGAAGCAAAATTGGTCGGAAAAGGAAGAGAAATATTTACCGTTAAGCAGACCAGAAGCATGGTAAAGCGATAGCAGTTACGCTAGAAACTATGTCGCTACGATAAATACAGCCAGTAAAGCCGGGAATCCACCGGGAAGCTAAGCTAAGCTATGCTATGTTTTAGCTTAGCTTTCGATGGAAATGGTTCGATTAGAATATATTGAAGCTAATTTTTTTAAAACGTAGCATGGCATAGCAAAACATCGCATAGCATAGCTTAGCTTCCCCGTGGATTTCCGGCGTAATGGTCATGCTATGAATTTATTTCAGTAATGCATTGAACGTGTGTATCGAGTTTATAACCGATGATTTTCCTCCGATATTTGCGCTTTGCAATGGCAGAGATAAGAAAGAGAGCAGATTACTAGGCACGATCATTAAAGAAAAATGGTTTACTACGATCGATGTTTGTTCAGCCGGTTTCGAGACTTTTCGTGGCATTAAAGATGCTTCGACAATTATGCAAGAGCATTTAAACCTTTCGCATGTACGCGAATACGACGTAGGTATCGCGACTTTTAGTGACTCACGTGTATTCGCTTATATTAATTTCATCTATGCATTCAGGTTACTATATCTGCGTTCAACACTTTTGATTTATTTGGAACAAAAGCAGAAATGATTAATTGGAAGGAATTTGCAAAATGTAATTTTGAAGGAAGTTTATCTGTAGAAATAAACGCGCGTAGTTTGGCGTTACATCCACCCGCGAGATCCACAAACAATAACTTGGTAGGATTACTACTTCACGCCAGAGTTGGGCACGGTGTAATCTAATTACAAATTATAAATTACAATTACAATGTAATTTGTGTAATTGATTACACATTATTTTCTGCAATCGTTAATTTAGATAGTTGACAAAATTGTGGTCCACTACCTAAATTAACGATTACAGAAAATAATGTGTAATCAATTACACAATTACATTTTATTTGTAATTTGTAATTAGATTACATTTTGCCCAACTCTGGTTCACGCTAATAATAAATTGTGATGTACACACATTCTGTTTTTTTTTCAGATTGCCCAAATTGTCACAGGATCGATGAATAGTCCCTTGAAAGAGTTATGGAAGCAATTATTGTTATTAAATCAGTACTTGAACGTAATAGAAGAATATAAAAGAGATATCCGTTCTCGTTATACTCCGTCACCCTTAGAATTTCCACATGATTTTACAAGTCCATATAAGGAGGTATCTTAAAGTGTTTTTTATTTCTTTAACATTCCTAGTGCTTCGAATTATTGATAATAAAAGATTGCCGGCTGTTTGAAACAGGAACCCGATACTGTAAGGAAGAACATACATCTTTTGCTAAATGGGGATTACAGTTTCAAAAGTCCTCGTGACAAGGAACTACGTGCGATGGATTTAAACGAAGAGAATTTTGAAAATGATATAAAAATTCAAGAGTATATAAAGAATCTTCCTTGTAGATATAATTTAGATTTTACAGATTTCTTGTGGGAATTGCTGATCCGTAAGTGCACCTTACGCAACGCGTGTATCGCGATACATATATTTGGCAATATGTAAAATTTCACTTATACTTGCAGAGAATTCGAGTTATTTAGAGATGACAGAATGTATTCATACCGTACTCAAAGAAACTCTAATAAACGACTGTTTGGTGCAGGTATAACGAGTACATTTGATTCTAAATCAATTACGGTACAAGAAACTGTCTTTAATCGTGCAACTAATGTTCGACAGGTAAATTCTAAAAATCCAACGAGATTCGCTAAAATTATCTCTGGCACGCATCATCGAGAATTAATTTCACATTTACTATCAGGTAGTTTACCGTTAGAATACGTTATAGACATAGGCTTTGAGAAATTGTGCAGAGACTACGTATACGTTCTGATGAGTGCGAGATTCAGCGAGCTGCGCGATATCCAACAGAAATTAGAGAATGTATCGTCCGGTGAATTTACAGTTGATTCTTACAGGTATGTTGTGACAAATTCACGCCGCCATCCTTTGCATTGTACGATCTTTAATTGTCTACGACACGTGTATAACTTGTTTTTCGAATAATGTCCTCAGGAAAAAGTTAATACGCATGGCACAAATTCACGTGTGTTTGGAATTCATGTTATTTTTACAAGACAATTTAGAATGTCCAGCTGACGATCTAAGATCTATATTTCTATCTGCTTTCAAACAATATGTTTGCGAAGAGTCGCCTGTACAAAATTATCACGACCTACATGAAAACACGATTTACAATTTAACCGTTCCGCTTCCTATCGCAGTAATTCATACTTTGAATAAGGAGTAAGTTCGATAAATCTAACGAAGTTCCTTGTACATAGCTATAAGTGTACATTGCTTCCAGAGTTCCTACCACACGGAGAATTTTACTTTCGTCCGAATCAAAGTTATCGAGACTAAAGACTGTTAAATATTATAGTCGGTTGCCGATATTTCCGACGAGCATATATCCGTTAGGTAAGAATCTTGTCGCACAAGTATAGTACGAGTGTAAAATTTCGTGTAATATTTTCAGACAATTCGAGCGTAACAGAGGAAGCGTATTATGTTACGAGTGCTACTTGTTCGTCCAATAAATACAAATGAAATATCGAGCTTTAAAATAATTAAACATATGCCGAGGTAATTATACGTTTAATTCACAATCAATAAAATAAAAATTGTAAAAGCATTCTCCGAGTACATTAAATGTATTCGCTATATAAATATAACTAGATTCACGAGTGTTTGTACTCTCAGTCATTGATAATGTACACTCCAATTTCCTATTAGACATTACTTTCACTGACCTAAACCTCGTTAAATATATATATGTATATATATATATATGAATTACATTTTGAATTCCAACTACTCTTCAATGTACAAATATATATGCAAAGTATGTTATATTTATTAAAATATGTGGGTGAGATTTTTTTATGTACTTTATAGCCAACGTTAAAAGGGGACACACAATGCAAATCTTTTACAACACAGTACAGAGTGCTGTATTTCTGTAGAAATGAACCGTTTTGTGTGTTTGAAATTCACTCGACACACTTGCGTGGCTCCTCCGAGCACGAGTGTGTCGTTAATGATAATATCGACTCTAATAATCGAGGCATGACGTCGCATGCAAGAAGTACGTAACGCGAGCAAGTTTAATACTGAGACGTCTCTACGTCATCTACCCCGGAAACGCTAGCTTGTTCAAGTACTTCGAGAAGCTTCTGCATTTCCATAGAATCCGATGAATTGTCGAGCGTTCTTTCGAGTGCCCGTACATAGGACATACACGTGCGTCCTTCGTGGTCTAAATTGTGTGGATTTGCTTTATGCTGCAACGATTTAATAATGTATTGGCGTAATCGTAATCCTTCTGCGAATGTTTACACGCTATAATTTGAATAAGAATAAACACACACCCATATCAGAAGCTGTGCCATAGCTAAATTCCCGGTGGCACAAGCCAAATGGAGAGGTGTCCTTAAATCCTCCACACTGACAGACATGTTAATGTCTTCGCAACTACATCTGGCCAAGCACAATGTAAACGCTCTCATGTCACCCCTACACGTTACATTCCGTACAAAATAAAGTAAAGTTATCTAACATTTATCTATAACGATGCAACTATAGCTCCGCTTGCAATTTTCGGGATATTTACCGGCAAACTGAATCGATAAGCAATTTGCCTAAAGAAATGTTTGGGTTAATTGGTGGCAGAAAGACTTTGTCCTCGTATTTCCATCTGATCCACTGCTCCTTCTCCTCTCTGGGAGAATCTGAATTTGGCTTTTGCTTCCCGTTCAAACAATATTCCCAAACACTATTCGCTATATCGTTACCAAGGGCTAACATTACACTCAATTGACCTGCGCTAAAGTTAATGTCAGGGCTATTTTATGCTATAGAACAATGCATGCACAACTAAAGTATATTTGTAAGAATTTATATAATTATATCCTCAAAATCCGATCGCTTATTAGCGATGCTAATTTTATGGGAAATTATTCTTTCGAAAAAAGTAGCCATCACACACTTACGACCAATCGTCCAAGTCCAGTGATCTGACTTTCGATATGTGCGAGCCTAGATTTCTGTGTATTCCCGAGCATTCGATGCACACCAGCACACCCAGGTTTAGACTAGCCCAATCTGGATCTGAAATAGAAAACAAGCAGTAATTATACATGGAACGCGAGCTACGAGTGTCCGAGAAAACTACTCACTGGGTGCACCGCAGTCGACGCACGCGTCGTTCCCTGATACTTTATTTTTTATACAATGCATTTTGAAAGCTTCAGTTTCGTTCTTTTTGTCGCCGTCGCTGTTCTGTAAACTCGATAAAATCTGCTGCTCTATGGCGGAGATCCAACTGTCCCTATCTTCGGCATTATTCGCTTCGAAATGCCACGTCTTATTTTCTAACGAGATAATAGAAAATTCGAAACTATCCTCTGAAAATTAAGATACATTTGAAACGGAGCCATATTTCGATCGGTGTTAATCGAGTGATTTTAGTAATTCACCTTGAGCATTCGATGATTTAGAACCCTTGGGCGTCTTTCCAGGCACTTTTACGGTTACATATTGTAATAATATCTCTTTACCATTAGTGTCGTTCATATAATCCTGTACAACAGTACAAGTACACACATGTTTACCTTCTAAATATAAAGCCGGGAATCCACCGAGAAGCTAAGCTATGCTATGCCATGCTACGTTTTAAAAAAATTAGCTTCGATACATTTTTATGGAACCGTTTCCACCAAAAGCTAAGCTAAAACAAAGCATCGCATAGCATAGCTTAGCTTCCCGGTGGATTCCCGGCTTTATGGAACCGTTTCCACCAAAAGCTAAGCTAAAACATAGCATAGCATAGCTTAGCTTCCCGATGAATTCCCGGCTTAATGCTCGATTTATCGTATTACAAAATTATATAATCGTATGCTAATTACGTGTAAGCTGGAATGATAAGTTAAACGACCATCCTCCAGTAACGTAACATATTTCTTTTTCCATTCCTTTAAAGATTTACTACTGCGTTTAAACAAGTATCCTTGCTTCACCGGTATTTCTCTCCCGACACCCATCTCACCCATATTGTACTTTTCCTTCTTCGACGGGGTAAAGATGTTAGATTTCCTCCTAAATTTCCTGTAACATGGAAATAAATCGAGTCCTCTATTTACCGCGCACGATAGTACAGTTACTATTTCACCGATAATCGTACCTGATTGTAGTTGGAGTTAAAATCGACGATTTAAGATCCCCGTGCTGGTCCCGCACATTATGAAAATTATCACTTATTGCTCCGGGATCATTTTGAGTAGAACTACTATGAACAGATCGGGAATCGTCGTCTTTGTCGGGTGTCTGCGTAACGATCAATTTAATTGAAACACTCCCCTTCTCGTAAACAGGCAATACAACCACTTACAATTACTTTCGATGAATTCGTCGCTTCCATGTCTTTGGCAAGGAGCTGTACATTTTTGGCCACCATTGGAACGGGATATTTTATTTCATTGTCCGCCGTTGGCTGCCCGTTACATCGATAATGCCTCGCGGATATACGTTGTATAATTTTCTGACACACTGCAATATTCGGGATAATCGTGAAAGTCGCCGAAGAATGCTAGCGACTAATCGAGGAAGGGTGTAACGGATACACACACGAATACTCACCGTCTTGAAACACCCTCTCGACGTTTAAACCATACATAGCGCAGGTTTCGTAATAAGGACACCTTAGGTCGCACGCCAATTTTCGCGGTCTAATGTCTTTTATAACGCGGGGATTGGAATCGTTAATCGAATCTACAACGACGGAAAGCGGATGTAACGTCGCATTAATAACGTGAAACATAAATTAAGAGATATCGTATAAACGCGAGGAAAATATATATCTTTTACCTTGTACCCCTACAAGTATTTTTGGTACCTCCGACATGTTTCGAAACGAACACATTCTATTATAGAAACTGCAAACTATAGAGAAACTTTCCTCGCTCTCTAGACTAAACACGAGTAACAAAGCGTCTATCCAAGCGGAGAACTGAAACGAGCGATGTCTGTGTTAAATATCGTAAAGCTGAAATGTGATCGCGCGATATGTATATAAGAATGCGTTAATTGTCTAGCGTAATGTATTCTCTCGTGTACTTGCGACTCTGGTACTCCGCCCTCGTCTCTAATTAATAGGAGATAACTCTGATCGTTGATAAAGACTTCCTTTTTGAAGCGACCGCCCTCTGGAGATTCCTCGTGCATAAACGAACCGGTCAGGTATCTATGAACCAAAGCGGACTTCCCCGAGTCGGACGAGCCGATGATCCCTAAATGTAATTCCGGGACATCTCTGGCCAGTGTCCACTCGTGGCTATTCACGAAGGAATCTATAATACACAGTTTCGACTGTTACATTCCGAGGCGAGCATTCTGCACGGTTTTCTTAACGTAAAGAAGGAAAAGTGAAACGAAAAATAAAAGAATAGAAATCTATACGAATGCGTTTTATTGCACATAATACCTTCGATTGCGACAACATGTTCACGGATCTGCTTTGCGATGTGTGTGTCGGATATGAGGTCTATCAAGTCGTAAATAGCGTATATCGACGGATGAACGCTTTCGAAACGTTGTATTTCTTGTCTAATCGCGAGGGAATGATCGTGCCCGCTCTGCTCACTTGTCATTTTCATCGAGTTACTTTAAACTACTCTTTACGTGATCACATTACACACACACAGCCTTCAACTGCATCGTGCGCGCGTAGTCGACGAATTAAAAAATACTTTCACATGATTCCACCAGCCGAAAGTTATCTCGTTATCACAGAACACATGTCAAATTCGAATATTTATCAACATTATTGGCTTGACGGGACAGGTTATCTGGCACTGCTGCATATAAAGTAACCCCGCCTTCTCGGGAAGCGGAATACGAGCGGAATCTCTTGTCAAATCGTCGACGAGTTGATCGTTGAAATTAACGTCCCTCGATCGATTTTATATAAATAAGAAAGTACTAAGAGAAAACATACGCGGTCCAAGTACCTACTGTTTCTCTCTCTCTTTTTTTTTTACGTAAAACGACTGTGAAACTTCATGTTCGCGCGACGTTATAGATCAGTCGCCTAAAAAGCGCACGACTGCTTACATTGCCAACCGATAAATGTTACGTCCCGTTGCTTAATGCAACTGCATGCAATTTGCATTTTTATGCAGGCACTACATAGCTTTCCTTTTACGTAACTCGATAGATTTTGATGATTAAAAAAGACCACCGCCGTGAAAAGTAATTATTTTCTAGCGATGTAGCGACCAATAGCGGCTGAATCCATATGACGTTAGAAAAGTACTAGACAAGTTTCGTTTGTCATACGCAATAAAAAATCAATTGTAATGAGTCACGCGAACTTTATTGTACACTTCCCGGCAATAGTTCTTAAGTCGTTCGTATCACTGTATAAATAAACGAGAAATAAAAGTTACCGATGTTTTATATACAGTTACACGCGGATCTATTTTGTTATCGTGTTTGTAAAATTGGATCAATGCGTAAATAGAAGTGCATGATTGGGAGAACCCGAAACTGTTTATTAAATACACGCTTTTGTAAACAATAATATTTGTAGTATCATTCGCGATGACTGCACTAATAGACGACGATATTTATGATGGATACAATAACTATCCATCGGTATACAGTATTAAAGATCTCGAGCAAGATGAACTGTTTCACGAGGCTCTCAATACGAGCTACGTTAAAAGATCAATTGTAAGTGGGAACAAATAGATTATACGCTAGAAGATCGCCTTTATCAAATGAGATATTTTAATTTCCTAATTGTACGTTAGTTTACACCGAAGGTACCTGGCAGCGCCATGCGTTTGGGCACATCCAGTGGAGTGAGTAAATCGACGAGCTTGTATACGTGCTTGTATTTTATAGTGGTACCATTAACGCGTGCAATTTTATTTAACTTCTTTCAGTTCCATAGAAGCGGTACCGGTGTACCGATGCGTCCAGGTACCAGTGGACTTCGACCGATGACCGCGGTTAGAGGCGCTGGTTATACCAGTAGCAGTCGTCAAACTTTTGATCCGCTTAACATGAGTAATACTACCAAAGGACCTGCGCCGCCGTTAGAAAGCGGGAAAGAAGACACGTGAGGCTCTGTTGATGATTAGCTCGGCGTGCGATAAGGCGAGAATTGAAAAGGCAATGTTTAATGTTTATTCGTTAAGGCCAGAAGAGAAGATAAAAGTAACCGAGCGGAAAATAATGGAGCTAATAGAAAGTTCGGTACAAGCGGCGTACGAGAACAACACGAGAGTTGCTCTGGAGAGAGCGAGGGAGGCTTCTTCGAGGGAACGCGCGCTTATAAGATTACAGGAGCAAGCTGGACTGAGCGACAGTCACAACGTAGACTTGACATTCGCCGTAAGGACTCGAGTCTATTTCCAATTGCTAGCATTTGTAAAGGAAATATCGAGGATATTTAATAGTCGACGATTTTCCAGGTTATTTTCAACTTGGCGACTCAATACACTAATAATAACATGCTCACCGAAGCTATAGCTACTTACCAAGCTATAACGAGAAACAGAATGTTCAGTAACAGCGCCAGGCTTAAAGTGAACATGGGAAACATATACGTTAAACTGGGGCAATTGTCTCAAGCGATCAAGATGTACAGAATGGCGTTCGATCAAGCCCCAGCGGCTCATAAAGATTTAAGGTAACAGGGCAGCTGGTATCGCCGACGCGAAGATCGTCAGGATCTTATTGCTGGACTTTCATTTATACCAACGTTAACCCACTAAACGATTCGCAGAATAAAGATAATGCACAACATTGGAATGTTATTCGTGCAAATGGGTCGCTTGGAAGAAGCGGCGAATAGTTTCGAATGGGTGATGAAAGAAAGAGCCGAGTTTAAAGCAGGCTTGCATGCCGTTTTATGCCATTTCGCGTTGTCTCATAGAGATAAGATGAAAAGAGCGTTTTTAGAGTTGTTGGAAGTTCAGCTTAACATTGATCAGGAGGACAGATATAATAATCCGAGTATCGTGAGTTGGGCGCATTTGTAAATGTCGCTATGTAAAGTGTTACACTTTCACTATTGCCCACACCCAGCAGGACTACACAACTCTGTTTGCCTTCACGCTTGAAATAATACACAACACCGCGTACTTTCCCCCCCCAAAAAGAACGATACTT
The DNA here is from genome assembly GCA_944738655.2 of Andrena hattorfiana. Lineage (NCBI taxonomy): Eukaryota > Metazoa > Arthropoda > Insecta > Hymenoptera > Andrenidae > Andrena > Andrena hattorfiana. The sequence continues at coordinate 4,829,201 of OX122894.2, forward strand.
TCTTGCACAAACACGACTATGTAGCGCCAAGAAGCTATCACTCTCTTCAATATTTACCGAGCACAGTGCAAACACAAATGATGAACTCTCCTCTCTAAAATCGCATATTTTGCAGGACGACGTTGCTTCTAATATATTAAACGAAATCTTGAAAAGTGACGAGTTATCCGAGTTGGAGAAAGGATTGAAGGCGGAAGCGGAGAAAACCATACTTTGCGCCGCGAAGCTCATAGCGCCGGTTATCGAGGATACGCTTACGGCTGGATTCGCGTGGTAAACTTTTCGAGACTTCTCTCATCTAATTATAAATCTCTCAGTTGTAATCACGCTTTTCACTTCAAGGTGCGTCGATACCATAAAATCTTCCGCTTACGGACCACTGGCTGCCGACTTGGAAATAAGTAAAGCGATGGTATTTTTACATAATCGAGAAACTCAGTTGGCTATCGACACCTTGAAGATGTTCGAGAACAGGGAGAGCAAAGCCAATAGCGCAGCCGCGACCATGCTTTCGTTCATTTATTTCCTCGTAAGCGATTGCAATCACTCTTTTGTTGGTCGCGAATTGAATATCAGCGATACGATAGTTACGATTTAATTGCCAGCAAGGAGATCACGATCAAGCAGAAAGATGCGGGGAAATCGCTCGAAGCACCGATAGTTACAATGCAGCTGCTTATGTTAATTTATCAGCCTGTGCGATTAGAAAAGGTGAATTACATATCGCTAGGGAGCTGCTCTTATGCGCCTTGGACACAGATGCCAGTCACGTGCAGGCACTTTATAATCTAGGTAATTTCCCGTCAACATGCGCGGATGTACGTCAACACGAGTCACATTAACGAGAGCTTGTTTAATAGGGCTAGTGTATAAGAAACAAAATATGTACGAAGACGCGTTGGAATGCTTTTGGAAAATTCGCAACATTGTTAGGCACGACCCACAAACGCTGTACCAAATTGGTCATTTGTATCAACTTATGAGCGACGTGGACCAAGCAGCAGAGTGGTATTACGATCGCTTCCAATCTATATATTTCGATTACGAATTTATTAAACTATGTATAACGAAAAGTCATTCCGACACGTAACAGGTACAATCAGTTGCTCGGTATAATACCATCCGATCCTGGAGTGCTGCAAAAATTGGGCGAGATGTACGACGCTGCTGGAGATAAACAACAAGCGTATCAATTTTACAGCGACGTAAGTTGTTTGATCGCGCGTAGGGTAAACCAACCAGTAATTGACCGCGTACCAGTGAATGACCATTAGGCAAAGAAACGTCAATTATAAATTTAAAAATATTATATGTTTATAAATGGAGTGTAGTTGCACTTTTAATATCTCATATTTTTAGTTACGCGTGTTAAGTAAACATTAATAAGTACAATTCTTATTAAAATTATACGGTCATTTACTGGGCTTCTACAAGTTTTGCATTTTATAATCGTTTTTTTTTAAAATTACGATAAGAATAAGTAATTATTTTTATAGAAATTTCCAGAAAAATAAATTTAAATGCAATTTCAACAGTTGTTTCGTTGTTATACATAAATATATTCAAGTATTAATCTCAAAGGTCCATAAATTCAACAATTCGGTCATTCACTGGTTGGTTTACCCTACGTCTCGATTCTTTTTATGATTTTATTAAATCTTCTATGTGTACAGTCCTATAGATTCTTCCCAGCGAATTTCGAAGTAATCGATTGGCTCGGATCGTACTTCGTGTCGATGCAGGTAAAGATTTTAACGTTTCCCTTTCGCATCGGATGTACAGCTCCAATTCGTAAAATATTCAAGGTTGCTGAGAAGGCGTTAGTTTACTTCAAGAAAGCAGTAGAACTTGCCCCTGACGAACCGAGATGGAGACTACTCGTGGCTGCGTGTTTGAGGCGAACCGGCCAATTTCACAAAGCTCTGGTGGAGTATCAGGATATACACAACAAGTTTCCAGAAAACATCGAGTGCCTTAAATTCCTGGTCCGTTTATGCAGCGATCTCGGGTTGAAAGAAGCGCAATTGTACGCGACGGAATTGAAACGAGCCGAGAAAGCGAGGGAGCTGAAAGACAGGCAGGGATCGGCGAGACCAGGTACATCGTAGATGTATCTTCGACTGCGTTGAGTAAAACATTGTTGTAACAACGCTGGCTTACAGGATCAAGAAGAAGTAATAGCGGGGCATCGTCGCGAACTGGTTCCGGAATGAGTGTATTGTCGGATCACCGATCAAGCCCTACCCTCGGCAGAAGAGATAATCAAGGTTTGAGCAGCGCTGGTATCGCGCGACCGAATCGAATTTCTACGATGGAAAATTACGCGGAAGCGGCATCCGACACGAGCGATCAAACGGGTGCGTATTATCGAAGAAGAGAATTTTTAAGGGAGGATCCCGTCGTCAGTAGAGTTCTCAAAGAAAATACTTTCGCGTGACGCGTTGTCTTCGCGAGAATCGATCTTTGCTACCAAAGGTTCAGAATTGCGTAGCTCTGTTTGAAACGAGCAAGAACAGGAATGATCTACAGATGATGGTTGAGCTGCCCTAATGGATTGAACGGGTGATGGATGGGTCTAGCTATTTTCAACAGCCTATTCTTGCTCTATTATTGCCACACAGTGGTATCTCCCCCAGACTCTGTGCCTTTGCAATTTATGAACCTAATTAGGTCGAAGGGTTTAAAATTCACCGCAACGAAATCAATTCGAATAACATCCCTGTTCCCGAGTTTAAGTGTCGTGAAATATTTTACACAGGTACTGGCTACGTAGACCCGATAGGTCCCCTACCTACGCGGCCCATGACGTCTGCTGGGAAGAGGGACGACGATTTCGGCGACGAAGAACTCGGCGACGATCTTTTACCGGAGTAACGTGAATATAGTATTTTACCACATTCCACTTTACTATCTTTATTTATGTAACGCAAGTCGCGGGACGTTGCGATTTACCACGGATTAAATGGACAGCTGAACACGTCTCGATATCAAATGACTCAACGAATAAACGAGTAATAAAAATGTACAGTTTAACGTGTTTCTTTTCGAACGAACAAGTCAGTCGCACACACACACAGAGAGTTCGCTCAACTCCTTTTGAATCGTTCGAGCCAACTACCACTGTCGTGGACAGCGACGATTAACTTTGTGTCAAAGACCTTACACGCGTCGAGCCTTCTCGCTCCATTAAAATCGGTAATACTTTGCACGTGGTATATTTATTGCCCGCTCGCTATATTAATACGGAAGAGGGCAAACTTAATCGAGGAGCCTGGTGCATACGCGTCACGTTTCCATCGCGGCCCTCGAAAATCGAGTTTCACTACCCTCCCAAAGTCTGGGCGCAAATTACCCTCTCCTTAATTAATCACTTCGAAATGCAAGATGGTTGTCTACAGGATGGTGCCATACGTTATCAAGCCACGAGGGTCGGGCGATTGTAACGATCTAAATTTAAACACGCCGACCAATTTAATCAAACTCCATTCAGCCTATGTAGTTTAGGAGACGGATGTTATTTTATTGCAGCCGCATTCAAACTCCATTCAGCCGACATAATGCGAGCCCGCAGGAGTATTCGGACCTGTCTCTTCTGGTTCACCGAATCCCTGCTCTCGTATCAATTACCTACAACTATTCCACGAGCTTCTTGGTTCTTCATCGTATATCTTTTCCTACCCCGAATATAGGAGAAATAGAAGAGCGAGAGATACAGCGGAGCTAGCAGAAGACGCGCGTCCAGGACAGCACCGCCGCGATCCCCGCGTTTACGCGGTTTTCACGGGCACGCTGGGCAAATCGCAATTCCCACGATAGTAGAGGCCCCAAAATAAAAAAAGTCTGATTAAAAGACCCAAGAAAATTATAGCGATAACAAACAACGTAACAAGTATTACTACGATTAATTCTATCGACCGTTGACATTTTTATTCCCGCGGTAGGCAGGGACCACGGTGCGTTGCTTTGCCCAGGGCCCGCGACGCTGCCAAGACGGCTCTGAGCGCGACTCGATTCACGTGGTGGCGAATGCACGCGATGTCCCAGGGACGGCGTGTGCGCGCGTATCCACGCGATAGATCAAAGCACGTCGCGGCTGTGTGCGAAATCGCGTACGCTCGTAGCCGGGCCCCCGGCCTGTGTGTGGGGAAGCCGCGCACGTACGCGCACCGATATGGTTTTGAAGTTGGCGAGCAGTGGGGAAAGCGACGATCCCGGAGGCACGACCAGTCGTCGCTCCTCTCAGACCGAGTACACATTTCACGGGATCTCACCCACGTGCTTGTACGTGTGCGTGCTCTGTCACGTACGTCTCGAGAAGCTCCACAGTCATTGACCGGTAGTAACTGGACCCAGCCGAGGATAGAAGAGGATCATTTGTAAGTTGTAGCGATCCCCGTTCGAGCTGGAACAGCCGTGCGTAGAAAGTGACTAGGGCGAGCCCTGCGTTTCCCATTTCCGTTGCGCCGCGACTGGTCGCGCGACTCGGCGCCTTCCCCGCGGTGACCCGTCGCCCGGTCCCACTCGCGCGACAACGGAAACGTCTTCGTCCTCCGCCTCGAAACCGTGGTGTCATCGGCGATGTACCGCTCGCGCGTTATACATTAACCGTGGCTACGAGCGGCGGTTGGGAACGGCCGCGAGTGCGAGCGAGACCGACGTCCCGCGCTCCTCTGTTTCAGTATGCATACGTACAGGGCGACGCGCGTAAGCGCTTACGCGCGATTTTCTCAAGAATCGCTGGTCAGAGATACATAATGCGCGAGCGATGTGTCGCCCGTGATCATCGGCCGTGCGATCATTGGTCAACCCAGCCGGCTGGAAACGTTCGCGCCACTGTCCCCCCGACTCGCGGAATTAACGCACGAAGCCTATGGTTTCGGCTGTTTACATCGCTGACAAGGCCACGTGGGTCCTTGAGACGTTGCGCTGCACGTGTTGTCGTCGTCGCCAGTGTAACATATTCTCGTGCCGCGCTCTCGGATACACCGATCGAACCTCGGAAATTCGGAAATCACCATTATGTGTCCACCGCGCTCGTCCTGCCCGTTTCCAAGTGCATCGAAATGCCTGCGGTCATTATCGTCTCACGATTAAGTTTGTCAAGCGTCACTAATCTCGCGACCGGGAATGCAATCGATCCCCCCGATTCTTATCGTGGATATTAATGATGTAAAGTTGAGAGGTTGAGAGAGTTGCTTCTTTATCGCGTCGCATCTCCTTGGAATCGAAATCGCGCGGTCGAGTCGCGCTGTTTCCTCGTCTGAACGGGCACCCTCTCGCTCCCCTTCAAACTGGACAGCCGTATCTCGGGAGACACGTGTATTCGAACGCCTCTTTATCTATACCGACCTCACCAATAATTATAAAACTACATGATCTCGCGCATTAATCCCCCGATCGTGGAATTTGAACGATATCGCCGGCTAATTCTTATCGCGACACGGCGTCGCTCCGCGTAGTCGAGGATTAATCGTCTTATTTTAAACAGCGTCGCGATGCCTTCGCGAATCCGAGGTTGGCAGAAAATTCAGCGTTTCGAGCGGAAAATGAGCCGTCCAAGCTCGAGGGAGTTCTATTCGATTAAGGTTCGTTCGAGGCCTTGGCGATGATGGTCTCGTAATTCACGGAAGCTCTATAATTCAAGCGGTGAAGATCATACATAACCGTGCACGCTCTCGAACGGCAGGGTAGTCCGTCATCGCTCGCGCGAGAAACGGGCTCGGCGAGCAGGCGTGAACGAATTTTTCAGCGAACCAAACGAGACGGCCGTTTAGTATCGCCCGATGGCTATTCCTCGGTTGATTCGTTCAACATCCGCGGCATTCTATTTGCGTCAGATTTGTTAATCCGGCGGCCCGATAGCGCCGCATGATAGATGAATGGTGGATGATCGATCGCGATAGATAAAGCCGGGCATTATCGTCGGTGGCTGGCCCCCGGCCAGCGCCAGGCTCCCTGAATCGGAAGGCCTCCTTTCGAATCGCGCCGGACACGGACGTGGTCCGTGGTGACGAGTGTGCGTAGTGCACTGTGGATTAAAATCATCACGTCAGGTCAACTGGCTGAATTATCCTGGTTGACGTTTTGCACCTTCCAATTGATTTTAATGGACTCTGATGGCTCGGAAGAATGTTCCAGCGGCATTTCGCGGCCCTCGTCACTCGCGCGGGATCGACCGTGAAAAGTCTTACGGCGACGCGAATTCACCGGCTCCAACGATCACCGATACGATCGGCTTGGGTCTCTACTTCCAGCCTATCCCTGGCTCGAAAACACGGCCACAATCGCGTGTTTCTTTTCCCGTGTCCCGGCGTTCGCGCGCAATTTGCGTCGCGCTCCCTGCAACTTGCTGGAACGATAACGCGCAATGTGTCCGTTCGTCGAGCCCCCTTCGCGGAGCTCCGTATAGAAATTACGTATTTTCGCGCGTTTCCCTTCTCTCGCGCGGTTGTCCGTCGATAAACAATCATAAAGCGGAGGGGACTGAACGGGAGAGAGGTAGACGGATAATAATAAAAATAATACAAGCGGAAGGTATGCGAAAGGCGCGCCACCTTGCCCGGGCGAATCTCGCTCGTCGAACGAGTTCTTCAACTTTTACGACCTTACTGTTCCCGCTGAAAGGAGCCTTTTTTTCTCTCTCTCTCGATAGACAGGGAATCATTACGTACGTATGTCCCTGCGCATTCCTTTCCGCGGCGTTTCGAATAGACGCTCGAGCGGTTCGAACGAATTTCTCGGCTCTTTGAATTCGCAAGGTTGAATGACCGGTTCGATCGATCGGCACATTTCGGTTGGCGGTCAGCTTGTGCGCAAGACCCTGCTCGGAACGTGAGTGCACTCCGTACATGCGGGCATTAAATGCGAGCACGAGTGAGCACGTCGCTCTCCGGAGCAGTTTTCCTGATCGCCGACGGGAGAAATTACGCGAATGCTCCCGTGTATTCGCTCCTTTGTGAAGAACCCGAGTGTCGCGATCCGGGGGAGTAATTAGCGAGCGGTGAACGCAAGGGGAGCCTCGTTTATGGACCGTCTTGGGACCATCGTCGCCGCAGCGTGCCGCAAATTTCTCCGCGCTCACAGCCTCGGTTTCTGCGACGCGGGTTTCGCGAGGAGAGCGACACGAGTAAGTTGTATCTTGGCCAAGGTTTCGGGCGCGCCGTTAAACCATGGGGGGAGGGACGTGCCCACGTGTATCAATGAACCACGCGATAATGTTATGATAGTTGATGACCTGTAGGGCAGCGAGTGTACGCCTTTGTAATTATGTCGGTCAAGCTTGCGTGGCTGCTCGTAAGTTTTAATCGAAATCTGGAGCGTGGCTGTTCTTCTCCCTCGAGGTTGATACCGTGGCCACTCGCCGCCGCGCGATATCCTTCCAAGCTCCGGTTCAAGCCTGAACCGGGGCTCGTTCTGTGTTCGTGAAAAATTCGCCGAGAAGCTCGCCCTCTAGTCCCGGCATCGATCATTTCGGCACGTCGAAGACACAGCCCTCATTGTCGATCGGCCGTGGTCACGGCGCGGCTATCGGCCGATCCGAACCACCGAATGAACCGTGCGAAACGTAATCGCCCGGCCAATTATGCTGCGCCGCGGAAAGGAGAGCGTGTCGCCCCGTCGCACTCGGCCGAAGAAGGCTCCCCCCGACGCTATAACTCACGAGAGCTGATCTGCCGGGCGTTATCGAGGCGTTATAAAATACCGTGGACTTTCAACTTTTCGTTAAATAGTTGGCGGCGCGGCGTTATCGTGCTCGCACCGAGTGTCGAAAGAAAGAGTGGTAGGAGGGAAAATAAATACGCGGGAAATCCGTAAACGGGGCCGATCTCTTTAACTCGTCTTCAGTAGGTTTCTCGCGGTGTAACACGCGACACGCTCCTCGCTCCCGTCTCCGCCGGCTTATCGCCCGTCGCGACGAATTCATTCACGTTACGGTCCGAGAGGCGCGGTTCCTTTCATTCGAGGCAGCTCAATCGACAGATAACGTTCGCAGCGACGAGGTGAGCACGTGCCGCACGTGTAGCCCGGCGGCATTCTAAGCGGCGAATTATTTCTCCGCGCCACAACTGCGGCTGGGAAGTGCTGTTGCGCGTTCCAGTATCGATCGTAATATTCCTCCGAGCCTCGACAGGTTCATCAGTCTCCTACATTCGATCCACTATATTTTCGGGCGATTATAATCCGCTGGCTTCACCGTTGTTATCTTCGTTTTCCAGAGAATCGAGAGGCCCGTAGAAGATGGTCGTCCCCACAGAGCATGCCCTTCACGAGGCGATACAGGTACCGCCGCTGGTGCTTTCGGACGAAGTCAGGCGGCAGAAGGTGAGTGACACAACCGAGCAGAATTCTAGCCGCGCTCTTTTATCTAATCGATCCAGGGCAGCCCGACCGTGAACTTCTAGCCCTTTAACACGCAAAACAGGGGAAACAGCGAGCTCCATCGCGGTCACGTGCGTCGATAACGATGACGCGAGGCGATGCTGGTGCGAAACCGACGGGAAAACATACATATCCCCGCTCGCGAATGCTGCTTGACCGCGTACTGCGCACCGTCCCCGCCGCTGGTCTCTCGTTTGGCGAAAAGTCGGATTTCCAGATAACGTACGCGCTACACCGCGGAGTCTTCGGTCGACGTTTGTTATCGCGCTTACATAATTGATCGATCCCTGCTGGTGCGGTGACGACAACGTTGAATCATTACCGACGCAAGAAACGGCCAGCACAGAGTCCTTAACCTTGCGACATTCTCGTTAAGAGTTTACTGACACCGCGATCGATCGTACGCAGAGACTTTCACTTTCGCCCGCGCCAATCTGCTCGCGGCGATGATAACCGCGCGGGACTATCGACTCCGCCTGGGACCTTTCTTTGCTGCGCGACGCGGGTTACGCAACCCGCTTTTGTCGCTTCTCGCGAAGAGTGTGTGTTCCACCCGTCGCGACGGCTGTAGCTTGCCACGAGCAGGCTCGAAGCGCTACGCGAGGCGAATAAGGAAGGAACGATCCAGTCGGGATCGGTAGGAAGCAAAGGAGGGCAGGAATAAAGGCGGAGGCCGATTATTACGGCGCGATAGAAGATTCTTTCGTAAACGACGGGGCGAGACTAGATACTAGACGCTATGCTAGATTTCCGGCACTATCGCGCAGCTTAGTCGCAAAGTGTTCGTAAGTCCTCCGCTTATCCGTGCCCCATAAGTCACGGGGTTATCACGGGGTAATTCCTTCGCTATTAAAAGTTGCAGATAGCCGAACGGCTTATCTGGAACGATACGTTTCGCGTGGCAATGGTAGACTTCCAAAAAAAGCAATCGACACTTCTATTCGCAGGCTGTTGCGAAAACTTTGGGGCTAAAATAAAATGGCCTGCCCAGACCTCGTTACGGTTCTGGTTCTCTCCCCGCCGCGGCAAAAGTTTCTCGCGCGGCGAATATGTTGAACAGGGAACGTTACATCAGCCAGAGGCTGTAACGGTTGCCCACGCACTCTTCTCTGCATTCGATTAACAGGCCGCGCAGTGTCACGGCCAATTCCTCTTTTCTTTCGTTTCGCTGCGTCGTTAGGCCTCGCTCCAACTCCTTGCTATTTCTTTTCTTCGCCGATATGAGACGGACGAGCGTTACGCGGACAGGAAACGGCTGTAATTCATTCGCGCTATCGCGCTACGACGATCCGACCCGCGAGGGGCAATAAATTTCTTTCTGCTCGGTCTATTCCGCGGCTTAATACCTCTTGACGCGTGCGTCACCAGCTTTTGTTTACGCGAGAGTGCAACGCTGCGTCGCGTGTATCTATGCCGGCGAGCGCGCGGGACGGGGCGCGTCTTCGCGTTTCGATACTTCGAGCTACTTCTTGTCTTTCGCTCGGCGGCTCTAAGTATCGGTTTCCTGGGTCTCTGCGCTTCGCCTTGGCGGCGCGATCGGTTGCGCGGACGCAACCGGTTTGCCTTCGAGGGAACGACGTGTCTGTATTACCCGGTCGGCGGTGTAACTCTCGCGTCGGTTTCAACGATCCCGCGCGCACGACGAACCCCGCGCGGGATCATTACCGATCGGCACAGGTACCATCGGCTTAGGAGAACGAAGGGGGATCGTGCGCGAGGCGCACGGCAGGGATAATTGAACGTGCTGAACAGTCTCGGTAGCGTAACGTTAATTACGTAACCGGCGGCAAGAGCGATCGTTTGCACGGATTAAAGCATCTTTCCGCTGAAATCGCTGTCGCGTTGTGGCTTTAATTGTCAGAGCGGGGCATCTTCTTGGCGCGAAGGAGATGCTCCGCTTGCGGCGCGCCTATTAGAATGCCATTGGCGATCACGTAACAGGGGTTCGCGGGGTAAACAGCGATCTCGCGGATCGCGGAGACGTTTGTCGCGGTGCTACGAGGATTTATGGACCGCGGAAGATTTTCCCAGCGGCCGCGATAACGGCGAGGGCTGCCAGCCGATTACGTAACTCGAGCGAACGTGTTTGCAGGTGGAGCAGAAAGTGGCGAGGATCAAATTCTCGGCCGCCACCGTCAGGAAGATCGAGGACGTGTTCGTGTCCGAAATGAACAAAGGGATTCACCAGCAGCCTTCTTCGCTGCAGATGGAGAACACTTACGTCCCGGAGCTTCTCGATGGCACAGGTTATTACGACAGTCATTATCTATTTCTTTTTCTTTCTTTCTGCCCTTTTTTTTTATTGTAGCCTCGTATAGTTTGGACGCGTGTAACGCCGGTGGAATTGATAAGAGGGTTTACGTGACTCGATAAGTAGTGCTCTTGCGTCGGCTATCGATATTCGTGGGCCTGTGTGTTCTAATACTCGTTTAGTATCGCTGGGAAAAGATTTATAAAAGCTGTCTTTGAAAGCTTTTAAGTAGAGGTGGGGTCGAAGCTAATTTTTTAAATCCTCGAGTCCAGAAGCTTGCGAAGCTTTGAAACGTTGGAATTCTCAAAGCTCGAAACTTTCTTCGGTTTCGAGGGGTTTCGACGCTTCGAGAAACCCATCTCCGCTTTCAAGCGTTTCCAATCGAGGTAGTATAGCCCGCCGTGTAAAATATGCTCGGATGTAATCAGGGCTCACCGTGACTGAAGGATGAAAACTATTTTCAGAGGAGGGCCTCTACCTGGCGCTGGATCTCGGCGGCACGAACTTCCGGGTGCTGCTCCTGGAGCTGGCCCACGGGAAGCCCGTGCGGGAGGAAGTGAAAAAGTACCACATTAGCTCCGAATTGAGAGTGGGATCGGCGATCCGCCTGTTCGACTATCTGGCCGAATGTGTCAGCGATTTCGTCATCGCGCAGGGTCTTCAGGACGTAGAGCTTCCCCTCGGTAAATTGGAATGAACGCTGGGGGAATCACGCCCGAGACGTTTAATTGCCTCTACGTCACGCGCTCCTCCTCCGAAACAATCGGAATCGTCCGAGGAGGAAGATTCCTATTTTCCAATCGGCGCCGATGCGAGCCTCGAGTGCGCGAATCTGCATCGCGCTTTAAAAGCACTTCGCGCTATCAGCGCTCGAGTATCGTGTTTCACATTGATTTCACAAAATTCAAGTGGCCGATACTCGTTGCTAATCAAACACAGATTACAGCATCTCGCGCGCGATCGATAGTTCGCGCAAACACGGCTTTGAACAACGCGAGAGGCGCGCCCGACGAGCGAGTGTTCTCGGACGAAGCTTCCAAGTCCTCGCTGTTCTTTAACGCGCCCGGTGTTTTTCCAGGCTTCACCTTCTCGTTCCCGATGATCCAGCACTCGCTGGACATCGGGATACTGGTAACCTGGACGAAAACGTTCAATTGCCCGGACGCGGTGAACCAGGACGCTGTGAGATTGCTGCGCGAGGCTTTCGACCGTCGCGGCGACACCAAAGTGAAGGTCGTGGCCGTTCTGAACGACACCACGGGGACGATGATTCAAGGATCAACGTTGGATTCGAACACGGCGATCGGGCTGATATTGGGCACCGGGAGCAACGCCTGCTACCTCGAGCGAGCCGATCGGGTGGAGCATTGGGAGACCGAGAGACACGGTGAACGCGAAGTAATTCTATCTTTATGTAACTCCTCCCTGCTGGACGAAAGGCTGGATAACAAATTGATCGTCGATATTCAAGGTTATCATCGACATTGAATGGGGTGCGTTCGGGGACAACGGGGTTCTGGACTTCATCAAGACGGATTACGATCGGGAGAATGACGCGAACTCCCTTATCGTCAATTCGTTCACGTGAGTAACAGAGGCGTAGGTTGAAAATGTTATTCGGAATTCACTTTACACCGTGCTCTTCCAAATCGTCAGGTTTGAAAAGTACATCAGTGGCAAGTACTTGGGGGAGATTGTGCGCCTGGTGCTCGCGAGGTTAACCAAAGAAGGCCTCCTGTTCAGAGGGGAACACACGCCCGGATCTCTATTGATCCCTGGCAATCTCACCACCGATCTGGTCTCGGATATCGAGCAGTAAGTAGCTTGGAGTGAAACCAGCCACCTCGAAACCTACTCTAAGCGTGCAAAAATTTTTCATATACGATACTGAAACGCAGAGATTCCGTGGACGGAGGTAGCAGCAACACGAAGGAGATCCTGAGGAAGTTCGGTATCTTCCCGGACGAGGACGACGCGAAGATCGTTCAATACGTTTGCGAAGTAGTGTCTAACCGCGCGGCCCTTCTGGTGTCGATATGTAAGTCCCTAAACAGCGATCCTTTAAATCACAGGCAGCAACGGATCGTTACTGAATTAATTTCGAAGGTCTGGGGGTTCTGCTGAAGCGGATCGATAAGGAATACGTGACGATCGCTGTGGATGGATCTCTGTACAAGCATCACCCTCGACTAGAGACTTGGATCAAGCAGTACATTCCACTGATAGCCCCCGAGCACAAGGTACCATCGCGCGGCTTTAATATCAACAAGCTTCCCCTCTAGATAGCTAATTAATCGCTCGATATGTTGCGCAGTTCAAGATGATCCACGCGGAGGACGGAAGCGGAAAGGGCGGCGCGCTGGTCGCCGCGATCGCGCAAAGACTCAACGAAAGATTAAACTAGTACTAGCTGGAAATCGTACAAGTACGCTAGCGTGTAAGAATCTATTTCATTAGCGGAGTTAAACGATCCCCACCAGATCTCTAGTTAAGCCCTTACACAGAGTGTAGCGTAATTTTAACGGCCCTGTACAGTCATACCGTTTTGTGCCGATAATGTCTCTCATTCAAGTCATGTTTGTTGATACATCGCGTTCGAGGCTCCCACATTAATCCCCCTACCCTATGATTTTAAAGTCGCCGCGTACAAATTGTTACATTAATAGCGTTGTTACCATTGAGAATATTCTATTGTTATTCGCGGCGGCGACGATTCGAGGGGACCAACTCGACGCGTTGCCTTCGCGCGTTTCCAAGCGATCCATCCGGGTCGGATGGCGATCTTTCCTTACGATATTTACAATAATATTTACTTTAACGAGAGATACCATGAAGAAATACGGGTGAATCAGCGCGCGTCGCTCGGGGAGCTGCTTGCGCAGCGTTCCTAGAGCGTTCACGTTTCCTCGTGTACAATTGTGTTTGGATGCGGACGATCCATGTTTCCTATGTAGTTCGAAATACTCATTCTGTGCGAGCAGCAGGAGTCTTGCCTTCCATCGTCGTTACGCAGGGTCAGCTCTCGACCTTGCACTTGTTAAACAGCTTCTGCAAAGTCACAGAGTTTGGTACATTTTCGCAGAGGGCACTGCCTTCTCTTCGAGGTAGGCCCTCGAAAAAAAGTGCCTTCCACGAACCAGTCGGAAGCGAACAATTTTCGGGCCTGACGGGAGAACGCGAGTCTGCGCGAGTGTAACCGTGTGCCATTTCGAAAAGGAGCGCGGGTAAGAGCGAGCTATTCCGCGAGTATTGTCAACAATCTGTTTGTATTCTCGCGATAGAAGCGAGACGGAATCGCGGCATGGACCACTGAGCGAAAAGAGAGGATGGGGGAGAGGCGAGAGGTGATAAAAAAAGGATACTGTCGTCGAACGAACAGAAATCGTACAAAACACAAATATTTGTAAAATATGTTGTTATATCTTGTAAATGATCGCGAGGACGTTCGGTTTTTTGTACTAGAGGAACGAAGTTGTTATAATAAAAAATGGAACGAAAATCGACGAGTTCGAAGCTGTCGTAATTTATCGCGGCACCTCGATCGCGAGATGCGAGCACGCGCCCGCATTTTTTATTTCGCGGAGCACAAACGAATTGTGAAGTTAAGTTAAAAACAGTTGAGATAGATTGAGAAGCAAGTTTTTTTTGAAAATACACTTACCATTTTACGAAATACTACAGATTTATTATACAATCGATTCTATTAATAGAACTACTTATGTGATATGCGAGTCGACAATTCAACAATGTTAATTCTTTCATAGTCTTGCTCAGTTATTTTCGGGCTATGTTACTTGGACAGGTAAAACTCATCCACGTACGTCTAATTATCGCAAAAAATTGGACTCTACAAGCGCTATATTATGTACATATTTGTATACTCAGGGATGCCCGTTGATAATAATAATAATAATAAATGTAGGATGCACCCACCACTGATCGACAATCCACAACTTCGTACCAGCGCTCGCGATTTAAACAAACATTTTTTTTTAACCAAATCGGGCTCAAAGGAAAAGCTGTCTAGTTATACGCGACGCACGATCCGTCGCCAAAGTCGGTGCTGGGCAACGGTTACGTAAGAAATCGAAATTATTAAAGGTAGACCTGGAATTTTCGTTACACGGATTGTAGCTGCTGCTCTCGCACCTCGACGACTACGGTTGTCAAGACAGCGCTAGAATCCTAGCGTAGTTACGAGGGCATGAATTGTTCAAGCGATTTTTTGCAAAAGTCCTCAGCGAGAATTTCGAACGATTAGTATTTTATTTATAATCGTCGGTTTTTTAGAACCTCAGCCCGGTGCCGTTATAAAATCGCCCGTCCTTGTCGCGACTTCCTTTCGTCGGTCTATTGATCTTGTTGCTAGGTGGTCGTAGCGCGGTTCTTTCGAATGTGGCGTGGTGCCAGCGGCTCGGCAGCAGATGGCGGCACGTGCGCAGTCGCCGTAAAGTGACAGCTCGAGGAACTGTCAGCGGTACGCGCGACGCCGCGTTTCTGCTGCAAATAAACGTTTTGCAACGCGACGAGACGACGGTCGTACCTCGCCGCGGAGTGTTCCGTTGTTTCGAGGATCGCGAGGAGATCACGGTAGACGGGTAGGCCGGTGCGAAAGTTGGGAGAGCCCGCGAAACGGTGGGTGTGCACGCAAGAGGGAACGGCTTGCCGGCTCGGCCAGTCTACTGGAAGATTCCATTGTGAGTGGGCTTTCAAAAAGTTTTATCCCCGAAAGGCCAGTGTTTTCGCGGGTCCCATCGTTCGCCCGTGGATGAAAGCCGAGCCGAAAGGTATTTAAGCGTTATCTCAATCACGTAGGCTCGCGCGCCGCGTGGATTAATGGTTATTCGCGAAACGCGGCCTATTAGAAAGGTTGAGGTTACAGCGGCCGCTGGGTTCAGCTGGCCTCTCAGCTGATGAACGAACGCACCGACCGGTTTACCGTGCCTCCTTCAAAAACCCTCGCCCCCATCCTTCTCTCGCCCGTTGCGCTTGCAATTCCTCCTTTCCGAGATTATCCTGCCTTTTCGCGAGCTACACTTGCCGCAAATACCGTGCAGCTTTCTTACCGTGACCGCGGAGTGTCGATCCCCGATCATTCCGAGTAACCTCTTTCTCCCCTTAGTCGTGACATTCCACCTAGTGTCTCTCATTCGTTCGCCGTTCGAGCGGATCGTCTTAATCGCCCGCCGATTGCCACTGAATCGAACGTTCCGAGTCAACGGTCCTGTCTCTTTCGTATTCGACAGAGTGTATCCCTGTCGCTTTGGTATTTCGGTGCAATCACCTACGTCGCTTCTGTATGCGTTTCTTGTTCGGGTGTGCTTTAAAAATTCCGGCAGCATCGAACGAAATATCGATAGATGTTCGTACGAGCGATTTAACGGTGCGAGGCACCTCGGGTCCCGAATGCGGCCGGATCGATGCCGGGATCGATATCGATGGGAAGCGTGCTAGGAAGGGAATCGCTCGAGTTCTCGTTGCGAATGGTAAAGTGTGGAATGTCGTTGAACTGTCAGTCGGTCTGTACTTCGGGTTGTACTTTCGATCACCTGTAAGGCGACCGATGACCGTGTTTCCGTGAATGACTCGTCGGGTCTCTCTCTCCTACGGTGGAAACCTCTGGCGCGCGCGCGTGTGCGTGTGTGTGTGTGTGTGTGTGTCAGTGGCATTTGAAAAGCGAGGAAAAGTGTGCGCGTGCGACACGAAAGCGCTGTAAATCACCGATGAAAACTGATGGCGGCGCGACACGACCGTTATTGCTCGCAAATCGCGTCGGTTTTCCGTGAAGCCTCGGTCCGAGGTCACCGCGCCCGGCTGCAGCTGAGCACCCAGCTGACGAATGGAGGCTGCGACCGGTTCGCCATCTTCCTTCCTTCTTCTTCTTCGCCTTCTTTCTTTTCTTCTTTTTTTTAAAGGCCACCTCCTTCTTTTTCCCTTTAAATCGCCTTTCACGTGTTCCTGCCGGGCCTCCTGCCGTCCTCTTCTCATACTCCCCCCCTCTCTCCCCCGCCACCACCCCCTTCTCCGCTTCTCCTCTCTCCGCCGCTCACCGCCTCCACCGTCTTCTGCACCGTTTCCTCCTAGAAAATGGTATTGTTCGTGGTGCACGTCGCGCGCGCGGTCGAGAACGCTCGCTCGACTTCGCCGAACCAGTTCCCCCATACCGTTTTTCTTTGTGCGTCCTCCTCGACGACGTGTTTGAGACCCGCGCGCGACACGGTTTGCCGTCTCGAGGCGAGACGTACCGCGAGTGTAACGCGCGCGTGATTTCGAGGGCGCGATCGTACGACCCTTAACCTCTCGAGCGCTTCTTGGCGACTGTAGGGACGCGTGATTACCGTATTTATATACCTATCGGCATTTAGCAACGTCGTTAGACACCATAAGATTAGAGGTCTGAAAGCACTAGCACATTTTGAAATCGCCGACAGGAATGGCCACTGATTACCACGGATCTATCCTTCGCGTAACTATTTCAAGGCTCGTCAGCAAAAGCTGATATTGTTTTTCTATAACCGTTCTCGTTGCTCGCTCGGTAGATCCGCGCTCGCGTGTCGCTGCTAGTCGCGAAGTGAGAAATAATTCGTCGACAGAGAGAGGGGGGCTGCCGGTAATGGGAGCATCCACCTTGTGCCCGTCTTAAACGCCGCGTAATGCACATGTGCGCGATGATTATATCTGCGTTAACCGCTTGAGAGGTTAAGGAGTGTTCCCGAGCAATGCCGTTTATCTCGCGGTGCATCGTCGCCGACGTGATCCCGATCTCGTGAATTATAATATCGAAGACGTGGCCGACGTTCGGCGGGGAGGGACAGCGCGGTGCTTTGAATAATGAAGAGCCCGATAAATATTTACGCCCGTCTCTCGTCCCACTCTGTTGAAGGAAGTTCCAGCGTGTATTAAAGTAAGTTTCTCCCCGACGCTCTTGTATGACAGTAGACGCGATGAATTATTCGGGATGCCGCGGAAAGTTTCACGCGGGGCCGTCGATACGGGTCTCTAGACTGGTGTCGGCGGGAGGGGAGGAGTTACGTTGTCCACGAAAAAAGAAAACAAAAGAATAAAGCGTCGGTGCGTTCGGTCACGCGATGCGCGAGGGGGGTACCTATAGCCGAGCCGGTTCGGTTCCTCGCGGTTGCCCGAGTGTAATATGCATCGCTATTTAAAAGCAATCGGGCCTCGCGTGCTCGCAACCCCGCGATCGTGAGTCACCTGACTTCGGACTCTCCGCTTGGCTACTTCTTATTGTGCTCGATTGGCTAATGAAATAAGAGAGCCCGACGGCCGTGCCACCGTTTTTCCTTCGTTCTTCAATCCTTGCTTCTCCGCCGTAATAAAATTCCTCCGGTTTAAATAGCCGCCGCGCTGTTACGTGCCTACGACCGTGGAGAATCGAGCCGCGCGCGAACGATACCGTTTAAAACCAATTCAGCAACGAGCCGGTTAATTGCAAATGTTGCGGCGCGCAACGACACTGATAATCGCTGGATTCTAATGCAACTGCCGCGCAGTTTGTACATCGTTCCACGTAGCTTACCGAACCAGTCAGAGATCCGCTAGAGCTAAAGTCGCGTTGCTCCGTGAAATATGTACTTGGTATTTGGTTCGCGTTTAAATTGCACAGAAATGTGGACCGTCAACTATTTCGAGCGTCGTATTTCAGCTTCGGTGGCCCGCAGTTTGGTATATACCTTTCGATGCGGCCACTCGAGTCCACTCGATCTAAAACGACTTTCCCAACTTTCCACGACTTTGTCCTTCCTTTCGACTTCGTATTCCAGCACCGGCAAGTAAAGGAAAATCGATTCCAGGTCAAAACAGAGCAGTCTCGAATTACTCCGATCCGTCGTTTATTGCCTTCCCTCCCATTACCAATGATTTTTTGTTACCGTCGTAGGGAACAGTGTTTCTCTTTACCGCAAGGTCCGCCTTGTTCCCTGCACCAGACGCGGTTTCGCGAAAGTCGTGAACAAAAAATAAAGACGCACACAGGGAGTCGACTGCGCGGAATTACCGCTCTCCCGCGAGTCTAGTGATTCGGAATTGCGAGCTTGCCATCAGTGGCACGCGATTCGTTGCGTCGCCGGTGCTCCCCCGGTCCCGTCCTGCCCTCCATCGTCCTGGAAACGTCGACCCCGTGACAATGGACATTCGCCCAAATTAAATCGCTCGAATTCGCCGATTCGACGCGGATAGTCACGCTGTCGCTGTTTAGTTTCGCCGGAAATCGATGGGGAAAAAAGCGGGCAGGCCGATGGGATCGAATTGTCTCCGGGCGGAGCGTCGATTCGACACAATACGCTCGTCCTGGAGAGTCGATTGCGTTTTATTGGGGGCGAGGATTTGTTCGCGTGTAGCAAGTTTTCGTCAATCGCAGCCTTTACCTTTACCTTCGTGCTAGCGACCGGTAGATAGCGTGCTATCGATCGCACGGTGGAATCCATCCTTCGGCGAACGTGGGATGGGTGGATTCGGGGACACTCGCTGGCTCTGCCGCGGAAAGTATCTTGCGGGAGCTCGGAGGGTATCGAAAGAGACTATCGTCGATCGATTTCTGCGTGGATCCTCGCGCTAGGGAATACCACTGGGCGAGGAGGCGTTTTCCGAGCGACCTCCATCGAACGTGTTATCGGCTATCCAGCCCGCGGACACAGGCCCCGATATCGATTGCGCTTTTCGAATCGTGAAACGCGATTATTCAATCTCGTATGACACGGTATTGCGCGAACGGCTGTTGTGCGCCCCGCTGTCTGCCAGCGGCCGTAGTAACCTCAGTGTCTCTCAATGCCAGGCGACGCTGGTCTTATTCTTAGCCATTGTTCGTAGAAATAACGCGCTATCGGCTCTAATCGATCTGTACCGGCCAGGCACCCGGAACGGAACAGAAACGAAAACGATAAACGAAAAGGACGAAATATTTTTCCGGAACGGAAACAGAAACGAAACGAAATTCTTAACCCTGTTGCAGGAGTGAAAACGATATAACCGAGATAAAAATTCCGACTAATAACGTTCTGTGCACTTCAGGTTAAAAAATTTAAATTGAGCGCGTCTCTTATTTTATCATGTTTCGTGTCGGTTCAGAGCCCTGATAGGGCGGACTGCGGTGCTGGGAGAGGCGTTGGGAGGCTTGCCCTCGTGGGCACGGCTTGCAACCGAAAGCATCAAAACTCTAAATTTTTTTCTTAAGACATAATATATAATATTCTATAATACATAACTATAACGTATAATATTTTATAATATAACTACCAAAGGCAATAAAATTGTTAAAATAAGTTTATACGAGTTTTTTTATAAATGAAATAACCGGTTCGGAACAAAATCTGTTTTTCGTTCTGATGGAAACGAAATATTTTTCAGCAGGAACGATATTAACCGAAACGAAATTATTATTATCGGAGCTGAGCCGAAGCGAAACGAAAAAAACATTTCGTTCCAGGTCCCTGGTACCGGCCGATAGGATCGCGATTCGGCATCGTTTGGCGATAGATTCATTCATCGGCGTTAAGTTTCTAGACGCGATAAGGGCCTGTTTCTACGGGCGCTCACCGCCCACGAGCCTCTGCTGCCTTTAGTAGGCAAAGGGCCCGACGGTTCTAAAGTAATCCGTCTCGCTTTTATCAAAGAGCAGCCTCGAGCCGAGGAGTGTCGAACTCGCGATCGATAGCAGGCGTGTGTTTCTTTTCGCCGGCGTCGTGACTCGAGAGTGTCAGACCGTTAGGTTTGCTTAAGCAAATCGCCGGGGCCCCTTTATATGACCCCCCATGGCGGGTTCGATGGGCGCGTTAAAGTCTCGTCAAGCTCTGGCTGCCGCAGACCGGGTTAGGCTTCGAGGCTCGCCTCTCTTGGATTTTCGTAAATAAAATTTACGGTCGTTGAACTTGATCGCCGGTGCGCGGCTAGGGTCGGCACCGTGCACACGCTGCCGGAGCAAGGGAGGCGGGGAGAGGCCAAGAGAGATCCGGCCGAGGTTGGGTCGTTTATTCTCGCTTGAAACACGATTAAAGCCCGTTGGTCCCGGGCGAATTGCTTTCGTTCGGGTTACCGAGACCGAGACACGGGGGCCGGGCGCAAAGACTATTTTTCGCTGGCCAGAAGCACCGCATGCAAGCCAGTTTCCGCTTCTCGCTGGCCATTGGAAACTCTCTTCCGATGCCGGTCGAGCAAGCTTGTCCGTCCCCGCGCATCACGAATCGCTGATGCGTCCTCTTCGATTAGCCGACTTGACGGAGCTGGAGCGATTAAATCGAGGATTGGGGAACAGAGAGGATCCTCTTTGTTAAAAAAGCAGTTACTTTTAAGAATTTTTTTTTTTGAGAAAAAATGTTTCATTTTCCCTATCAATTTCTCTCTCTCAAAAAAAAAACTTGTAACCCCTTAATCGATTGGCTAACAGAAGGCCCCGAGCAGCAAGAATATAAATGATCGATAAACCAACGAGATCCAGTTACAATTAATCGAAGTTCCACCGCGCAGATATGCGTGACAATCTAATTCTTCAGTTATCCGAATAAACAACAGCGACGGAGGCGACACATCCGTCGCACGAGCCTCTGTGTGCATCGGCTCCCCCCCTTTTTTCCCCCCTCCATTCAACGAGGTTACAATTACAAGTCGATCGAACGCGTCGCGAACAACAGCGGGGAGTGGAGGGGCGGGGGGGGGGGGGAGGTAATAAAACGTTAACTCATTGTTTGCGCTGAAATCGAGAGCCGGTTGGATCGCGTGCCTCGCGGAGGTGGGTAGAAATTTTCGGAGGCTGGCTGCGTGTCCGAGCGCTACCGGTGGCATTAAACAATTTCCAGGGCACCCATCCTCGGTGTTTCTGTTCCGCGGAGCCGGCAGCTAGGTGGTGCATTCCCCCGTTGCATATTTATCAGACGTCACGCCCGATAACAATCGGTCGATTGTTTAATTCCTCGTATATACGACGCCCGGCCGCTGTCTGCGGGCTCGCGCGCGATTGTTCCCGCGAACGCACGTTTCTTTCTTCTCTCTCTCTCTCCTGTTCTTTTTTTAATCCAGGATACACGTACGCGTAAAACAGCCCGCCCTCCCCTCGCCCGTGCGAATTTCTTTCCCCATTATACTCGAGGTTTTGAAGTGCAAGAAAAATAGCCTCCGTTACAATGGGTAATTTTCGTGCCGCGGGTTCATTTAGATGGAGAGATTGCGCGGCAAGTGCCCCGTCTTCCCCCGCCGCGACACTCGAGCCTCGGGATTTAGCTGAATCGAATTTATCCTAGATCAGCCGCGGGGCGACGCCTCCGCGGAGGACCGGCCCGGAAGATTCTCCCTAGCTCGTCTCGAAAATATCGAGACCTCCGCTCTTCCGATAGGATCCCTCGATCCCGGGCTATCGGGCCTCCAGCAATTCGCAATTTCCGCGATAGTCGAGCGTACGGCGAAAGCTGAACACGCGACTACCTGATTACTCTTGTCAAGGGGGGAAGCGCAGCGTCGCGAACTCGCGCCCTCCCCCCGAGTTTTCCAAGATTCGAATCGTGCTCGCAATCTGGGGTCGGCGGCGTTTAGCAGCGACTCGGAATAGAGCTCGTTACCATGTTCGTGCTCGCGTCAGGCAGAAATACTGCCGGCCGAAGTTCCGCCTAAGCCTTTAACGAACTTAGACTTCGGGCAACTCTGTCGTTCTTCCTCGATAGCGCTTCTTGCCGGTGCGAAGCGCGGGCTTCGGCTGTTTAAAGCGGTCCGCGGAGGGAATGATCGGGACGGCGACGAAAAAGGCACGGTGAGGTGCTTGCTGGAGGAGGGTCGTAAAATATCAGGGTCGTGCGAAAATCTCCGCGGCTCCTCGCGATGTTTAGTAGCGATCGTCGATCTTCCGTGTCCTTTCTCACGGATCCGCTGGCGGGGGTTTCTAGGCGCACCGCGGGCTACTGTGCGAGCGTATTATGCGCGGAACGGGAGCGGCGCTGTGCGAGCGAGGAGACGGCGCACAGTGGGCCAAACGGCGATTCTAGCTAATAAATCATACTCATCAGGGGCAGCTTCTTTTGTCAACTTTTATGGAATCGTTGTAAAGGGCAGATTTCAATCTTCTAATTCATTGTGATTTGAATCACAAAATTATTTTTTTTTACACTTTTTCCTGTCATTTGAATTATGTGACTTTTGAGAGAAAAAGCATCTTCGAGGAAATTGAACTTAGGGGTGTTTATAGTCATAGAAACTACGAAATTCCATGTAAATAATTTTTTTATTTATATTAGTAAGAAAAACCGAACTAATATTGCTTCAGATATCATACATTCAAAATATCATACAATGTCAATACACTTTTTTACGTATATGTACTTAATACGCTTTTATATATATTTATATACATGTATAATATGTTTCAACCCTAATCTGTATCTGATTCTGAGTCTTGTAGTTCTTGGTTCTTGGGTCATTGTAAGTATTCTAACCGTATGGTCAACGAGTGCCTGGAGTCTTACCTCAGCTATTGTCACCGAGTAAATAATGCTTCCTTTGTCAGGATAACAAGCTTCCTTCGCATTTTTTAAAATATTGTAAGACGGATACATATCGGTGTTTCGTGCTTTAGCTCCACGTTTCATTAACTTATATGATTATTTTGTAAAATGTCCGTCAACATACAGGGTCAAAGCTTCGTGTGGTGTTTATTTTATTGGAGCTGATACGGTTGACGGGCAAAGAGTTTTTTAATATTAGTCGCTGTTTTTGGAGAGTCTGCTGTAATAACTCGCAGCATTAGAGCAGCATCTCTTTTACCAGACTGTCTTAAACTAGGGCTAGTAGCAAATGATAATTCATCTGTCGAGTAGCTTTCTATCAATTGTAAAATTTTCTGTCTTTTGGATTGACTACCAACTTCAGAAAATTCTTTTGACAGACGACCTTTTCCCCGTCCTTCTGGAGTTCTATCAGATACAGTTGTCACCCAATTTTCACTACAGTTTCACCCAAACATTCTTGATGTCGCATTAAAAACATTTCTAATGACCGGCTACATTTTCTCCACTTATCAGCAAAATTGTTATTCAAGTTTTTTCACTATCTTTTTTATATGCACGTGGTCAATGTTCTCCTTCTCCTCACTTAGTTGAAACTCGTTTAAAATATGAGTAAAAACAGCAGAGTTTTTATTTTTCGTGCCGTTTCCTCCACGCCAAATCTCGAAAAGTTCTTTCCCGGATGCGGACATCGCAACTGAAAAAGTGCAACATATTAATTGTTTGCAGATCTTTGCAGTTAATTTTAGTTAAAAACAAATTAAGATGAACTACAGAATTATCGCAAAAAAATTGCAGTAGATCCAGGCAGATCTGTGAATTGCGAGACTTTTATATTCTCAGAAAGATTAAAATCGCTGTAATATGATTAATGAAAATGAAGTTACTGTTACTCAGAGCTTATAGAAACAATTTTACAACAAAATACGTTGAAATGTTTACTTACCTTTTGATAATATTTTCACCAAACTGTATCAAAGTACACAAAATAAGAATGTATTCACGGATACGTACAACAGACGCACAAACAGATACTGACGCAGGTAGACCAATATTGCAAATTTTGCTCGAAATTCGTGACTTACACGGAAAAATCCTTGTGCCAGGACATTATTTTCTGACAGGCAGGCAGATAGTGTCAGCTTTTATAAGGTCCAACAGACGCGCTACGCCTCAGAGTCTCCTCTATAGTAGCATTTAAGCTTAGCAAGGTGGAGTGAGCTTTTAATCACCTCCAAGTTTACCACTGTGCAGATCACAGGGGAGGCAGAACAATCAAGGGAAATAAATACCACGCTTGACCGTTTGCTGGACACCGTAAGGAATTTTTCTCTGCGCTCGACTTTCAGATCACGAACTAAAAATCGTTCGCGATCGACACCACCGATCGAAATGATAGGCAGGCAGTCACCGGTTACCGGAGACGCGCGTAAAATCGAAATGTTTCGATTCTAAGAACATTAAATTTCTGATTTTTGATTAGCTAGAATCGTCGTTTAATCCACTGTGCGGCGCGCCGCGAAAAACCTGTTCTACTCGAAAGCGCGGATCGATCTACGTTTTTGCGCGGCTGCTCGCTGACCCCTCGCCTCTACCAAACTGACCTCCTATCGCTCTGTCTATCCGCGGTAAACTTTCCCGCGACTCGTCGACACGGCCGATCCCTGTTCAACCTCCGCGGTTTAGACGTTCCCCCGCGTAAACATTTCGAATGACTTTTCATAGATGGTATCTTCCGAGTTACACTCGACTCGATTTTGCAGTACCAACTGCATCGCTGTTCATCGCTAAACATGTTTGACGAGCGTGTACGTGGATCCTCAACACCTTATCAGTCGTGCGCCCGTTGTACCGCTATCTCTTATCGCGCGCGATCCTCGAAATCCAATCTTATCTCGTATCTACTGCCAGCAGACACTCGCGATCGAAAGACTGCAATCCTGTTTGCAACATCTCATCCGACTGCAATTCGCTTAACAGATTGCCAAGGTAGCGAGGATTGGCGCTGTCGTTCAGACGTGCATCCCGCGCGTACCCCCAATTTGCCTGTCCTCGGGGTTGTTGGCCTGGCCGGGCAGCAAAGTTGAGGGAATGATTGCGCGTACCGTTATCGAAATCGAGGCGGTCGCCGCCCGGCGCAAAATAGGAAAGTGCATTGGATGCTCGCGTGGCATACAGAAGCTGCGGCCGTACTCGGTGAACTGTCGAGGCTGTTGCACAGGCCAGTGCCGTGCCTACCCGTCCTTTTCGCCGAGCATTCGCCGTGCCTTTGCCGACTTTCGCGTGGCTATCCACGCCGCCGCGTGCAGCGCGCTTTCTTTTCGAAACTACATTTTTTTTTCCCCCTCCCAATCTCGCATCAACGCTCCCCGCGGAACGTTAGCCGGACCTTTTTCCACTATTTTCAGCCCTCGCGAAAAGATCGGTATGCAAATGCTTTCCCGAAGGTGAGGCTTTCGTCGCATCGATTTGTATCCATCTCTCGATGGCGCCGCGGTGCTTTTAATGCTCCTCTGCGTTTCCCTCGGTTTGCACCGGCTTCTCTTCTGTCCCCGCGAGTTTCTCGGTCAGCCAACGAGCACAGCTGACGGTGGCGGGAAGATACTATATAATTAGAAAGTATACGCGTAGCCATGTGGCTCGGTTTAAGGTGGAGTCTGCGAGCGCGTCTTTGCGGATCCGCGGGGAGGCGAGCAGTGGTCGTTAGCGGTTTGCTTATTCGCGCTTTTAGTTCCGCTCCTATCGTCCTCTTTTTTCCCTCGGCATCCGGTTGTAGCTATCCGCGGGGAATCGTCTCTCTCTCTCTCTCTCTCTCTCTCTCTCTCTCTCTCTCTCTCCCTCTCCCTCCCTCTCCCTCTTCCTTGCCGGCGTTCGCTCGAAATCCGTGAGTACCACGCACGCTTCGATGTGAACGCAATTAGGAGCACGAGCAGGGCCTGGCACTTTAAAGGTTCGGTTAACGCTTCCCTGCCTCTCGACGTGGATTTTACCTGAAGGGACAGGAAGATCCGTGTCTCGATTACAGGGGCCGATGAGCACGTCCGGTCGATTTGACTTAGCTAGGCGAAAAAGGGGTGTCTCGAGGAGTCTGGGACAAAGTTTAGGCAGGGGAGGCCAGGTCTGATCCTCTATCTGCCTACCGAGTCGCGCAGATTCGCCGAGGATCATTAGTTACTTAACTCCGCGGAGATCGAACGAAATCGAGGCGGGTATCAGGGTCCCTGCAAGATCGGTGCGTAATTAAAAGTCGACGCGCGTTCGGCAGGGGGCGAGCCCGAGGACCATGGCGATGCGGA
Organism: Andrena hattorfiana; assembly: GCA_944738655.2. Classification (NCBI taxonomy): domain Eukaryota; kingdom Metazoa; phylum Arthropoda; class Insecta; order Hymenoptera; family Andrenidae; genus Andrena; species Andrena hattorfiana. Next base: position 4,855,627 of record OX122894.2, read on the forward strand.
GCCCTGATAATTCGCTGGCTTGATTGCGAATCGGTCTCGATCGATTCGATGGCTCGTGATTGCTCGAGACGGAGAAAATTCTTTTCACCCTAAAGGGGCCGCTAATGGGGTCGTTTGCGAAGCTTGTAGGGTTGAATTGGACACCTGGCGGGGAAATGACGGGGCTCGTGAAAAATATCGGTAGTCCTCCTCGTGATTGAGGGCAGATGGGTTACAGCAATCATCGTGACACGCAAATCGCCGCGCGATCAATGTAATAATCGTGGCGGGTATGTTATAGCGTAAATAGAATAGTAAAATCTAGAGCCTATTATGTCGATCGCCTTGGCTAATCCATTTTATCGTGCCGACTGGCCACGAATTCGAGGATCCGCAGGACCGGAATCTCTCCGCTCCGTTGCAAACGCTCGTCTCGTTTCTCGCATTTTCTTGCCGCTTTCAGCAGGCTCTCACGGGCACGCCGCGTGTGTACCATACCAGAAAAATAATGTCAAGGGAGCGGCCGGACGTATCTGTTTCTCGGTGTAAAGAGAAGAAAAATGAATTTTCGCCGGTAGGAGCGTGAGCTAGCCGAGCGGCAACCAGTCTCCCTCTTCTTTCTCTCTCTCTCTCTCTCTGTCTCTCGTGATTTACGATTCCACGATAAGCAGTTGTTCGTCATGACTCACGACAAGGTACCTACACCGCGGTTGAGCTCGCTCGTCCGCTGCGACTAGCGATGGCCGTTCGATCCACTCTTACGCGAATTTACAACCAGCGCGATCGTTTCCCAGCTTCAAATCATTCGAAGGACCGTTCGAACGATTGCAAAATTTCAAAATATATATATATACTCTTGCAATTCTAATTTCTAATTCCAACTCCACGCGCGCTTACGGCAAACGAACGGAGACGCTGCAGTGAAAATTTCTGGGACTTGAAAAATGTTCGGAACTCCAATGATATGTTCGAAGTGGCTCGATGGGCCTCGAAGCTAACTGCGAGCGCGTCGCCGCGCTGCGCTCCTCGCGCGCATTCGTACAACGAAACGCACTATTCGCGCGTGTAACACTCGACACGCTAATCCTCTCTCTCTCCCGCTGTCCCGCTCGCCGGCAGCTTTTCGCTTTTCAAACACGCTTCGAGCATTACCGCCTGCGCCCGCGCGCTTGCTTGTGCACGTTGCGCCGAGCGAACAGGGAGGAGCCATCTTGTCTCGATGATTTACATGAGATCTTGGCGGCTCCTCCGCGCGGAATTAATATGCGCGCGTGCACTCCCGCGCGAGCGGCCTGCACCGCGCCAGGCTCCTTCTGCACGTTACTGCACGCGCATCCACGGCCCCGTATGTAGGTGATCCCGCAACGTAACGCCGCTCCGCGTCCTCCCTTCGACGAGCACCGTTCTCTTCTCTTAGCAGAACCGTTGCTGACTCGGCTCGAAAAGGTGTCGGCGTTTACACGCCTTGCGCCTGGCAAAATGTTAGCTGTTCCTCCTCGCTTACAGCCGTTTACCGTGTCCGTCTCGCAAGCTTTCTACGGGAGCAGAGCCGACGGGGCACATTCGACTCCAGCTTAGCAATGGCGCATCATCTCCGCGACTTCTAATTACTTAACCACGGGTGTCCGTACTCCTCTCGCATCGTCGTTTATCATTTCGTACCGCGTGATTATCCGACCCCATACAAGGGACCATACAGGCCATCGTCCACGAGGAACACGCGATACTTCCCTCTCCTCGCTCCAAGGAGTCCTGCCGGATCATCGCGGTCAGCGAAGGCCGGGCGCATTGTCCGCGGCGCAGGAGCAGCGCGTTCCTCGGTATCTCGATTAGCCATCGGCGCGATGCCCCGAACCGCCGTCCGAGACACACTCGCCGAGCGTCGGGGCCGCTCGACAATCTCGGCCCGGAGTGTGTACGTGCCATTGTCTCCGGTGTCCTCCTCCGCGAGAGCTGATTAAAATTCATAGAAAGTGCAAATTAACCGTGACGCTTACGGCCAGGTGTTCCTGCGCTAAGCAGGGATTCCGTACGGACCCGATACATCGGGGCTGGTGTGCGTGACTAAAGCCTCGTCCACGTGCACGTTCGCCCCGGCCGTCGTACGTGTCACGGCTCTATTCGCCCACTTACTGGTCACTGACGCTCGCCGGTCCTAAGATCGCCGCTGTTCTGGCACGATTCGCGGGGTATTATATAACGAGGCCTGCGCGCGGGCTATGCCCTGTCACGAATAATTATCCGTAATTAAGTGACGCAATCGCTGGGCTTTCCGAGCCATCTTGCTGACCGTCCGCGGACGCCCGATGCCTGCTTTCCAATATTCTTCCCCGCCGGAACGGAGAGGGAACCCGCGTGTTTCTATCGCGTTGCGTCCATCGCACAGTGCGTCGGAGTATATGGGCGTTTGGGACAATAATTATAACTTCTGAACTGATCAGTTTTCGACCTGAGTACTGTAGTCTCTTTTTCAAAGAGAGTATAAAGATTCATCGATTCACGTATAATAAAATATACAGTTTCATTAAAAACATTGAGGTGATCTTGATTTTTTATTGAATAAAAAGTTTTTTATCAATATTTTCTTCTGCAATTTGTTGTCAACCGAATACTGACTAACTTTTGTTCGAAACATTTTTTTATCAAATTATTTTTATCACGTGCATCGCGTGTGACTGCTATTTTAAAACTGATAACAGCATCCAGGTTGGAAAAGTCATGGTAGATATCGTATAAACAATTGGAAAAAGCAGATCGGATGTTTAGAACTTTCTTTTTTTGTCTCTTGGTGTAGAACAAAGCCAGTTTGCAAATATTTCTTGGTTTGTCTTAGAATTCTTGATCTACATAGTTCTTCCTAAAAAAATTATTTCTCAAATAGTCGCAGGTGGTAGCAGAAAAGGGCGTTTTTCATAAAGTTTAAAGTTAGGGGAAACAAATATAAAAAAATCACTCGTACGTTTTTTTACGTATTTTTTAAAACTTCTTTATTTTTTACTTTTTATTTTTTAAAAAAGAAGTTTTTCAATGATTAGTAAGGCAATAACTCTGTGCAATAGTTTCGAGGCACGCATACCCAATCATAATAGTAGAATCCATGGTGAATACTGCGAGCCAAGATTAATAAATATTCTTATGATCTGAATAAAAAAAAAGGAAAGTAACTCTACCGTGTATGACTTGCGACTGATGCTCGAAGTACTTAGTTTCTAGGTTAAGATGGCAAATAAGATCGCAAACTACTACAATTACGCAGCAATCATAACCAAACTCGATTCCTGAACATCTAGATGTAAATATTGAATGATAAATATCGCCCTAGAAAATACTTGACTTTTCAATTTTTGTCCACATATCAACGCACTGTGCATCGTTACGATTAATGGGATAGAGGCTTTAAGCCGACGGTGAAGAAGTCGTGGAACTTTTTGTCCGCTCGGCTCGTCGAGGACTCGCTGGGAATGGAATGTAAATGGGGACGTGTGGGTAATTGTCTCGTGGAAGGTATGGAGCGTAACGATGCCCCGTGCGTAACTCGATTTTCTGGTGCTTTTTCTCCTCATAGTTGGGGCGGGGATTGATCAAGGAGCATCGCTTATACGGGGTCAGAATCTCGAACTCTCGAGTCCGAGAACTCGGCTGCTTTCCACGCCGATCGGCGGCGTTTTCAGGGTCTACATTTGCGAGGCAACATTTCATTTTCGCCGGCCGCACGGACGCTTATTAAGATCGCGCGATCTCTCGCTGATCTCGCGTTCCACTTAGCGAGGTTCCTTTATTATTCCCTCGCGGCTGCATCGATGGTCGCGCGATACCGTTTTAAAAGGACTCTTCCCGCGGACGAATATCTCCTCGATCGGGCCACCAAGGATTGGCAATGAACCTTGCCTGCCCCTTTCTTCTTCTATTCCTGACTTTTCCTCGGCGTGCACTTTAACTGCACGCTGGAGAGCGAAGCATGGATCTTTCCCCGGCTAACAATGCTGCAACCGCTTTGACAAAGGGTGCGTCAGTCCCGTCGGCAAACATTTGCCCGACAGCTTATCAGCGGCAACGTTGACTCGATGATAATGCCCGTTGTCGTGCACGGCTGGCCAGACAGCCTATTTCCCTTTCGCGAACCGTCGGTGCTCGGAGCGAGATGAATCGGCGGACTCGGGTCGCTCGGCGACGGTGACTCACATCGGAGTCTAGAAAAAGGACGGAGGTAGATGGAGCCGAGCGCCGATAGTAGTATAGGGACGACGCAGCGACGGTGTCGTTAATGACGAACGAATTCTACCAGCCGAGCAACCGCCGGCCTGCTCCCTCTCTCCTCGCCCTTTTCCCTCCTCCGCCGTGGCCGCTCGCTTCGGACGAAGACGCGTTGTTCCACGGTCGTGGCTCGCGCGAGATCGCGCTGCAGATTTCTCCTTGGCAATCAGGGTCGTATTCCGCCTCCCTCTGCGCGGCCATCTCGAGCGGAGTAGCCTCGTTTCCGCCTCGTCCCTCCCGCCGCACCGGTATTACGCTATTATCCATCTCTCGGCTGTTATACCGCGGACGGTTTCGCTGGTAACAGAGCCGTCGGACAGACCGGTCAGTGGCGTGTTCGATCCGCGAAATTTCGTCCAAGGTCCCTGGAAGACGCGCAACAAGTGCTGCACGCCAGCTATGGAGCGGCTTGCCGCATTGTCGCTGGCCAATGCGCGGGTTGCTCGGACGCTCGGCTTCCTGCGGATTAGCAATAGAATGCCACCGCCTGACAGCCGAACGGGGTCAGATCGGATCCCAAGTGAGAAGGAAGAAAGTGGAGGCGCCAGCGATAAACGAAAGCCAGTCACGCGCTTGCATCTAGGATTCGCGGTTGCCAAATTCCCCGAGGCTTTATCATAGGGATAACTAGCCTCTCCCAATCCTCGCGGCCCGATGTATCCTGCTGACGCGCGAGCAGAGCCGCGATTAAACGGTTCGGCGGCGTTGAATCCGCGAAACTCTGCCCGGCAGGAGACTAATGCTCGACAAGCGTTGCACGCACGGCCTGGAAACCGTACGTCGCGATGCCCATCACTGTCACCGTACACCCGTGCCTCTGTCCCATCCTCCGCGGGGAGGCTTGGCCACGGTGGATACGGCGGGCCAGCGATTATTAAGTTCGTTATTTCAGGTCCCGGTTTCTCTTACTTGCTATGCCGGCTCCGTTCGACCGGCGCTCAGGCCTGGCCGTTGCGTTTACCGCTGGTCGGCGGCGTTAAATCCGTGAAATTCAGTTCCCCACTGTGCTCGAGAGTAAAACGCTCAACAAGTATCGCGTGCGTGGATACCGTACGTTTAGCCAGCGACTCGGGCGTAATTTTAGGTTAACGAAAAGCGGGAAGGCGGATATATTAAGGACATTATTTTCAGTCCCGTACACCTTGGCCCGCGTGCACGCGTAACCAGCCTGCTCGCAAATCCAGCAGTCTCATTCGCGATTTAAATTAGCTCCGCGACGTTCAACCCACGGAGAATTTTCTCTCCTCTCGCCTCGAGTATCATAATAGCCGAAATAATTACGCGGTGAATTATCGATCATTCACGTGGACGCAGAAGGGCGCGGTGAAATCGTTGAGCAGATTACTGCCAGTCTGCTTATCGCTTCCTATCGAGCTTCTTTCTTCCTTCACCGGTGAACCATTCCCGTGCAGCTGTTGGTGCCCATCGTTTCCTGGATCTTCCTTTAAAATTCTTAAATCTCGTCCAGATCGTGATCTCAGGCATCACCTGGACGGGAGAAACTCTGTCGTCGCCGTTAAGGCGATCTAAGCGATCTAAGATCTACCTCTTCGCGTAACTATCAGATACGCCGTTTTCGAGTACCACTTCCGCGGTGTATCGATCCACGTTATCTGTGGCTCGTTCGCGACGATCCACCGTCGGGAACGAGCGGAATACCGGCGCGGGTATATCGTATATTCCACTAACAAAGTAGATAGGTCCGAGCCTGGACGGGCAACGCTCGCGGCCAGGCGATATTGCATTTCACAATGCAGCGCGCCGGCTCACTTTTACCCAGCCTGCACGGGCATCGTTTATTCCATTCAATGTCAGTTTTTGCAACCCGGCCGGGGCTCCTGAGGTGGACCATCGCCTTATCTCCGAGCGTTACATTCAATTAACCAGGGAATAAGTTGCTTGGACGGTCGGGAGCGTTTTCGTGGCGCGTTCCGCCGATAAATTCGAGCCGCTTGGATCCGCGGAGGATAAGGAGCGAGGGGATCGTCAGTTCGATCGCGACCACGGTGCTCGAGCTCGATCTTCTATCCGCGCATCGCCTCCCAGGGTAGGTCCTGGCTGGTTTTCGCGGGCCTTCGGTGTCCCGTGGCGAGCGTTATCGCGAATTTCTCGCGTGTCGCGGGCCCGTAACGCCGACTCGGCACTTTTGCAATTTGCGCTAACCATCGAGCTACACGGCCGTAACGACGCCCCGCGTTTAACGGGCTTTTTGTCGTGCACCGTTATCGCCGAATCGATCGGACAGCCTTTCGCTCAGGCGTCCACAGGTGAATCGATCGATCCGCGCGTGGAGACGGGTGTTCGTGGTGTGCACTTTCGGGGGTTGGAGAAATTGCAGTAAATATCGGGGAATATTTATTTCAAGGATATTTTCTGCGCGATGCTCTTCTGAATTTCGAATGGCTGGTCGAATCGGCGCGAGCAAGCCCCTCGCATCGTCGGCCGCTCACGCGATCGCAATTTGGTAAGATCTCGTCCGGCTTTAATGGGCGGCGAATTACAAGCGAGCCGGGGAATTTCGTCGGTCGCGTTATCGCGGCCGAGTTAAAGGTGAGCATCGACGCGGACGATCCGACCGGTGTGTCGAAACATCGCGGCAATTGCGCGCCGAGTTTATAAATACGGAGAAATTGCATTTTCACAGTTGCATCACGGTGCAGCGCCAGCGGTTTAACCGAGGCACCACGGTCGACCGTGATAACTCCTTACGGTTCGCGGTAATTGCACGTGACGCGGATAATGATGGCCTGTTTAAGAAGGATATTATCGGGATCGCCGCGCGAAACACTCCGGTCTCTACTAAAAACGTGGAAAACACGTTACGTACGTCCTCTCTCGAATAATCTGACTCTGTCGCTGGCATAGTGAGGGAAATGTGTCTAAAACGATCCCTCGGGGTAAAATGATTCCTGGTTGTTCTGCGCTTATTAGTGCTGCTGTTTCTTAATATCGATGTACAAAAGTTCAGCCTGCACGTCGTCAAGTGTCGCACGAAGTGCCATGTAAATATCAGGGCTGTGCGTGTTTTAAACATACAAAAAAAATCAAAATTACTGTCTTTTGTCCAAGGTAAGAAATTTTTCAATGTTGTGTAACTTTTGTCATAAACGGCTTAGTGTGGCAGCTGTTTTTTTCGCGAATTTAATGACAATTCAACAATAATTTATGTTTCGTAACTGAATGTAATAATTGGACGTTATATTCAACCACTGAACGTGAGTTGGATGTTTGGGATCATATAATCTCTCTCTAGTAGGGTAAAGTGATCCCAGGAATCTCAGAGGGTGTGGGAAAAAATTTGAGTCCTTGAAGCTGATCTCATTTTCTTATGTTTTTTTTTTTAGTTGATTTTAAGTATTTCTATTCATTGATTATGTACCAAAAAGTATCTAAGATTTGATTTTTTAAAAAAATTGTTTTAATTTATTATGTTCGAATATTTTGTGACTCAGTTTAATTTATGGTTTTATTTAAATAACTCAATGCTTTTTAATGTTCGTCTTATTTACTATCAGTAGGTGTAAAATGATTTTAGAGGTCATTTTTCTAGGGATTCCTCGTAGGGATCATTTTGTATACCTTTGTGAAGGCATATATTTAGTATGCTTTCACAAAAATGCGAATAAAAAATATAATTGATCAGGTAGCTAAATTTGATCTAAAAAGGGAGGACCTCGATCCGGAAATTCAAAAAATTCTAAAACTTTGTGAATATGTAGGGTGTTTCTTCCTGATTACAACGCAATTTTTGTTTCTGCCCAAATTCACTCGAGGGGGGTGTAATTGTCCTCTGAAGATCCGGTTATTTTCCGATTTTGTATTATAACTCGCGAACTGTAAGAGATAGAAAAAAAGTTTAAAGACAAAAGTTACTTCTTATAATTAAATGTATCATTTAGTAGAAAAATTATTTTACAGTTCACGAGTTATAACACAAACCGCAAAATAACCGAATTTTCAGTGGCCAATTACACCCCCTTAGAGTGAATTTGGGCGAGAAACAAAAATTGCATTGTAATCAGAAGGAAATTCCCTACATATTCACAAGGTTCCAGAATTTTTTGAATTTCCGGGTCCGTGATCTTCCCTTGTAAGCCAATAATGAGGTAGATAAACTATCTTACAAGAACTACTTTACTTTTATTCATATAATGTGCAATTAAATTTGTTATATGAATTACGCCTTAAGGAGATCATTTTAGACACCTTCCCTCTATCTAACTAAAATCTGCGTCCGAATATTAAGTAATCAAGAATCAACGAGAAATTATAGCCAGCATAGTTATGTGTACCTCGAGCAAACCGTGCTCCTTAGTTTAATCTTTAATACATACCTCTATCACGTTCAGTCCCAACAGCTCCCTCCACTTTGTCCCGATTTTATTTAATTTCAACCGCCGTTGGCCAGCGTGTTATCGGCCCCGTACGTACAGTGACGGGGCCCCTGACCATCCTTATATCTCGAAGACAAAGTACACGTATCAGGAATGCACGGCAACGTGCGCCGGCATACGGTAGCACCGCGCGGCATTAATAATTCATAGCGGCGCGAACGGGAAGGGTTAGGCTTTGGGGAATTATAAATATTTAGATCGTTCCGGAGATCGCCGCGAAGAAACGCGCTGGAAACGCTGGAACGCCGTTTTGCGCCCTTTCTTTCCCCGCTTTCCTTTTTTTTTTCCTTCCCTCCGTTCCCCGCTCGGTTTCTTTTGTTTTCTCGGGCGATAAACCTCGGCCGTTATGCCGCACAGCTCTGTGCGTGACTCTCCTCGGTTGCTCTCCCGTACCATGACTGTCGAATTTCTTTTCTCCTCCAACGCCTCGTTCTCCCGCTTGTATTTCGGCTGCTTATAAATACGGCCAGGTGGAACGTGGCCTGGAAGCACCCCCCAAAACGCGCCGGCTTCGGCGAGGGTAGCGGGCCCGGATCCCACGCGCGGTATTAAAAGCGGAGAGTGGACCAGCGGCGATGATGGATATGGCTCTCCTATGACGTATCCATCGTGATGAATCGACGTTCGGCGAAAAAGGCTCGGGGAGGCGGGTTCTACGAAAGGATGAGGCGAAAAAATGCGCGCCGCGAGCGGACGGAAGCCGCCGCCGGGTAGGATCGCGGATTACCGAGAAACGATTCGCCGCCACGGGCGAGACTCTCTGTGTTTATGCGATTGGGAAACGCGAGTTTACGTGCGTGGGATCGAACTCTTTCCAGCGGTAGCTTTTTACCGCCGCTTAATGCCACGGCTGAACGCAACACCGGTTTTGTTGCAAAGTAGAATGCGCCCTATCCGTAAAAGGCAGTTGCGATTTCGCCCGACCTTCGTGCGCCGTTGCTCGGGCCACGTTATTATATTATTAGTCCCATTAATTCACCGTCTATTAATCTCCTCTGTTCTCGAGATTAGATTTACAAGCGGCATGCTAAGCCCTCGCGGAGTAATTGGGACCACCGTCGTACCTTTACTCGCTTCGGTTGTCAGGGCCTTTCATTTAATTCGGTCCAACGACGACCTGCCATTATTATAATGCTTTTCAATTCCACTCGAGCCTGCATGCTCCCGATACGTCGGTAGTGTACCCATCTCTATTAGGCATTAAGGAAATTGCTTCTCTGGAACGAGTGTTTATTATCGCCATATTTTCTTGCGAGCTAATATACGAGTTAAACCGAAGTCACGATAGTTTGTAGACTTCGAGGAAGTTTCTCCAGTGTCGTTTCTGTCACGAGGATTATTGTAAGCATTATTATTACTTTGCTCAGACTCGCAGTTCGTTTCTTCCATCTACATCCACTTGGAACTAGATTCCCTTCGATCCGTCTGGCCGCTCGGATACTTCTTTTTGTCGATTAGAAACGCGTACAGACCTCTGTTGGCATTGAGGCAGCAATTCGACGGCCACTCGAGCCCCAGCTCGCACACTGCGGAGGGAAATCGATGCCAGTTGCTCCGCATCGACCGTGCGAGCTCACCCCTTTTTATCCTCCCCGAGATACTGGATAGCGCAGCCTCCCCCTCTCGCGCGGCCTCTCTTACTTCCTGACCCCGGCTAGCCTTGACCTAGGCCTTTCCTCGCGGGGGTCGATCAATCAATGGGAAGACTGCCGCAGCCTGACATCGACTAATCGCGTAAGCGGCCCGATAATGGCACGTTCCTATTTCCAGGCCCCTGTACACTCCGCTGGAAAACGTTGCGGGGGAGCTTTTCCCACCCGAGGCACGCTCCCGCGTCGTGTGACCCGCTGCGGCGCGCGAGTCAGAAGTCCGACTGTGCTTAGGAAGACCTTCCTTGACGCGCGCGGCACGATATTCCCGGCCGATTGTACACCACCTGCCGCGACGAAATTTTTCCATCCTTCCGGGGTGACCGCGGGAGCCTCGATCGATCAGTGCTACCTGGATAATCGATCAGGAACGCGGATCCGCGCGAACGCGAGAGAAATCGTCCCGGGTGAACGTTTGCTAACCAGAAGCAAGCAGCGCGGAACGGCTGCGTTAAAGTTCAGAGCCGCCGGTTAGGGTTACCGAGCCTCGCGATTGTTCGTTGCGTAATGTTCGATCGGCGAGTAATCTGCTCGCGGCGCGGAGAGGTGCTTCCCTATTAGCTCTCGGTCACGCTGCCGGACGCGTTTTACCTTTACCGAACGTTGGATATCGAGCGGATCGATGCCGATCGACCCGCCCGCCCGAAATAACGAGCCGGATTCGCTGCGCAACGGAAGCGCCTGGGCCTGTCGCGCGTCGCGCCGATAAGCAATTAATTTAATTTAATACGGGGCAGCTCGTCTCTTCATGGAAAGACGGAGCTGCGAGGCGGGAGTTGTTTAGCTTCGAGTTACTCTAGTTATAAGAATTAGGGTGACTGTACCTAATATCGCCAGGCAAAAGTTAAATCGCTGTCAATTGAATAATAATTGCTATTTTTGCGTGCAGTTCGTTTCAAAGTAAAGAGAAGTTATTCATATTTCATGTAGCATAAGTTAGAATCGTTAAAACCTACAATTTTTTAATTAGATCTCAAAAAACGTAAGACATGCAAAAATCGGGTCCTAAAAAAAGTGTATCTAATATCGCCAACTCAAGAAATATTGATTAATTCATGTATATATGAGTTTTTAAAGTCATTTTCACATGTGCTTTTATTATTTCTTGCATTATAAATGTATTTTTATCTATCTTTGATTTTATTTTTATTAGAAAAATATAGAAATTTAAAAATATAGATTTTTAAAATATTTTATTTTTTACGTTCCGATGTACATATTGGACAAATAAAGTTTATTTCGGTTGCTCGGCACATTTCGTAACCCCACCTGTAACAAACATTACATCGAAACCATTGCTCTCCGGTAGGCGGTATTAAGAACACCCATTCTGCTAAAAGAAAAACACTATTTTCATCACGGAGAATATTTGAATCGATTTCATTCCTTAAGTACATCATTAATTAGGTATTTCTAGTAGATATTCTTGCATTCACGGAATTATTAGACTTGCCTTCTCCGAATGGGATGTAAAATTGTGGCAGTCCAATAAATTTTTACGCTATTAAGATTCTCTAAAATCCTTCTCTTTCTGTAATTGTTGATCACATGACGCTGCAATTACAGTATGTCTTCCTACATACGTTTAGGTACTAATTCAGTGCGTAACCGATAAATTTTAGTGCTTACTTTGCGAGATATAGCGGGTGGCGATATTAGGAACAGTGGCGATATTAGGTACAGTCACCCTATGTGGTCTTTGGACTGAGAATGTCACCAGGGTTCGCGATCTTCTCTGTATTCGCTGAGCTCTTTGGCGATCGTTTAGCGTCAGCTTGGTAATCGGCTGGCGACGAATGATTCGCGTGCACCTCTGCAGCGTTTCCTTACTAACACTTCGTTTCTTCACGGTCCTTGATACGTTTAATCGAGAGGCGGGAAGGCGCGTTGCACTCTACTCCAAAAAAATACGAAAAAATAGTTGGCTCAGTGGGTCAAAGCTTAGTTGAATTCTTTTTCCGTTTCTTAGCTCCGCCGCGTTCTTTGAATTTCTACGTATTTTTACCACAGTCCCGTTGCTCTCAATGCCCCGCCCCTCCTCTGGTTTCAGACGTCCGATGGATTAACCCGACGACGTTGAACCACGCGAAAACCGAGGACAGTCCGCCCCTAATCAGACGGAATTCTAGAGACGGTTCTCGGCTAGAGAGTCGCGTAACGATGTAACGAACCATGTAAACGCGTCGCTGTCGTGATAACCGCAACACACGTGCCTCGAGCCGACGGGAATAAGCGACGAGGGACAGGGAGTGAACAGGGTCAGGATAATCAAGAGGAGAGGCGCCCGCGATCGATCGGTTTTCCTCGAAAGAAGCGCCCGATCGATCGTTACCATTCGAAGCCTCGCTCCGGTAAGATCGCCCAGCTTTCTTTCTCCTCTTCTCCTTTTTTTCTCTCTCTCTCTCTCTCTCTCTCTCTCTTCCTGCCATCTTCCCCCGGTGCTAGATCGCCGCGCGATCGACTCGACAGTCGACACCGCCTACTTTCTATCGCCCTGAAACGACTCCCGAGGTGCCACCGCCGGTAAAATCCCCGAGAAACGAGTTTTACGACCGATTCTCACGGCGAAACGCGACGAAACGACCGTAATTACGCGAGGATAGTAACGTCTGCGTCTCTTCAATCCTTCTATCCCTCTTCTCCCGTCCCACCCTCTTTCCCTTTGTTCGCGGGCTAAAGAGCCACTCCGAAAGGGGAACCGGAATGCGCGTAATAGTCGGATTGACCGCGGCGTCTAATCGATCGCCGTTCGCGAGACGAATCTCGCGCTCCTGTCGTCGAAGTATCTCGGGAACGATCGCTCTCGATTCAGTAACCGGTGAAATGGCGCGCGACGCAGCGCGCAGCGAAGTTCGACGGAGGTACAGATGTCTTCCCGTTTGTTTTTTCCAGGATCTGAAGAGAATCGCGCGGGGATCAGCCTTGCAGCACAAGGTTCGGAGATAACGTTAGACGGCGCAGGCTCGGTCTGTCCTCGGAATCGTGTCGAGGGAAACCTGTGTAACCGTTCGCACGTGGCGTCGCGAGAGTCGCGGGGCAGAGGATAGAAAGTTTAAGGGAGCGATATAGAGGGGAAGTATCGACGAGAAAGCAAGGCGAGATGTACAGAGATCCGAACGGCTCGTCGGGAAGCGGCTCCTCCACGAAGGGCGACGAGGTCGAGATCGTTAGCCGATTTTTGGCGCCGCTGTGCGCCAGGGATGAGACCGCCAGGAACATCGCCCTGGCGGCGGCCAGGAACACCGTCGAGGGATGGCTCGGAGGGGTCGGCAGCCCGAATCACTGGGACGACACCGGCGAGATGGAGGACGCGGAGGACGTCGGGGGAAAGTTCAAGAGCCAGGATGGAAGGTGAGTGAGAGACTGCTCTCTGTACCTAATGCTTCGATAAAAGCGCGCGCGCGTCCATACCGAGAAAGTTGGCCCTCGCGGATCAGTCTCGCTTCTGTGTTACTTCTGCGCGAAGAACGGGTAGATGTTCGCCGCTCGCGAGTTTCTTTGCAACTCGGCGAACTTGCACGAGGGTTTCTTAGACACCGGCAGGATGAGTATAGAGCGCGAGGCGAACAGATACGTAAATGGGGTCACTCGGATGATTCTCGGGCGAAGAGAAATCTACCCGCAGCTTCGTCTTCTTTCCCCCCCAATTGTTGATCCTTCTGAAATACTCGCGACTCAACAACAACGCGCAGCTAGTTTTCTCCCAGCAACTCACGGACGGTAGCGCCGCGCCTCCCTCCGCTCGGCAAGTGCGCGATGATTTATGAACGTTGAAATGCCCGTTCCGTGGGAAAGATAATATTTGCTCCTCGATGTAATGATCGCTCGGTTCTCATTAAACGCTCGGAGGAAACTCGCCCAGTCACCGAACGGTAGACCGGCTAGAGCCTGGCGTTTCCCCTCCCCCCCCCCCCCCTCCGTTCACTTCCGCGGAAAAATTCCTCCCTCGAGCGTGGCTGGCCGTGCGTTAATCGGGGCGTTCGTTCTTCCCTTTCACGAGAAGATACGACATGAACGTCGAGCGTTCGCCGACGAAATCCGCGCCGAAGAACGTGCAGCCCCCGCACCAGCAGCAGCTGCTGCAGGACACCTTCAGGACGGAAGGCTTCTTCCCCCAGAGCGTGACCGAGGTACAGCCGTTCCTCGAGGACAACAGCCTGGAGTGCCAGGAGAGGTATCCGTCGGGGTCGTTCGACTGCGTGGACGGCCGGCTGGGGAACGAGGCCAGCTACGGCACACCGATCGAGAGGCGACGGTACGCCGGCGACGTGGAGAGCTACAGGTCCGGTCACTCGACGTCGTCCGACGAGGGGAAGGGCTTCAAGATCGAGGCCCAGGACAAGTGTCTGAGGTTTAAGGACAGCTCGGAGGCGCGCTTCGGCTCGAGCAGCGAGAGCGAGAGAAAGTACGCGGCGGGCTCGTCGTCCAGCGAGAGATTGAACGAAGCGAGCCTGGAGGACCGGCCCAGGGCGAAGAACTACGTGAAGGTGAAAGGGGCGAAGCAGAAGCAGCTGGAGGACGACGAGCTGGACGCGGACACCAGGATCTACGGGAAGAGCCCGAAGTTCGACGAGAACCTGGGCGCGAACTTCGACCGGAGGAACCGCAACTTCCGGCCGTGCGAGGACCTGGTGCTGCGGGACCGGCGGTGCTACGACAGCGGGGACGACGTCTCCTTCGACGAGACGGAGGTAGCGGTGAGGAGCCGCGACGGGGTCGTGTTCAACACCCTGGACGGCTTCGAGAACGAGAACGCCAACGAGATCTATCACAGGCAGGACGACAGCCGCGTGGAGGACATGAAGCTGCAGAATTACGAGATATACGACGACTGCCTGGAGGACAGTCGCCAGCGTTGCCCGCGCCCGGAGCAGCCGGACTACCTGCGCAAGAACGAGGAGAGGAAGTTCAGCGCCGGCCAGATCAAGAGACCGCTCTCGCAGGACGAGGACGTCTCCTCTAAGAGCGGCCGCGTGCTGGAGAGCCCAGACGTCACTCCCGGGGACGTCGGCAGGCTGCTGAATCTGGGGAACGCCCTGGACGGCCCCAGGCAGGCGCAGGCCAACAAGTACTTGAGCCTGGTCACCCTGCATCTGCCGGTGATACTGAGGCTCAGCGTCAACTGCCCTTTCCAGAACGTGAGGATCAAGTGCGCCGAGATCCTGGAGATGGTCAAGGTGAGCATTCTACTCCTTCGATTATTTATTAACAAATCTGATCACGGGGTGGGAAAGTGTCGGTAACTAAGTAGCGGTAACTACACCCCTCTGCAACGTCGTCTTTTCTCTCCTCGCTCCACCCATTGTTCTATACGCCGGTGCTCTCTCTGTAGATTTGCAGATACGAATGCAACTTTTCACAGTGTTCAAACTAAGGATAAAGCTAGCGGAAGCCCATGAGTTCGTTAATAAGCTTGCGAACTGCTCCGCCAGTACACTATCTGATAAAAGTAAACACGAGCTCCGGAGGAACGAAGTCCCAGATAAACGTCCTGTTTCCGTTATCTCGTAAAAGTCGGTTTTTTCATCTCTTTTGTCATTCGTTTTATGAGCGCCTATGCGAACCATTCGTCTCGCTGTAACCATTTAGAAACAGTAAACGCCCCGTGGAGCAATTTTATGTTCTCCTGGAGTTGCTCGTAAATAAACGGCCACCGTGGCCGGGGCCGTTTTGAGGAAAGGCTATTTTCGTTCCCTTAAGGATCGGAAATAGTGTCTTTGATGGAATGGCGATTTCGTTGATAGCGTGTTACTCTCGTGCACCGGGGTCCGGGAAGAACCAGTAGCCACGTTAATGGAGTTGTTTTAACCGTCTATTTCTGGGTTCGACTGTTGGCCTAAAAATACGTCAGTTGCATAGACTTGCTAAGCTACCAGTCGTGTCTGGGATTGCTTCGCGATGACGATTAGCTTATTAAGCAAGTTTAACGGCAAAGTGAAGGTCGCAGAGGGCGGCTGTATTTCCATTCGATATCGTACACTTTGCATGGAAAACGGCCTGTAACAAAATTGCACACGGTATTTGCATTCTTGATGCGCGCAGTGGGTGCATTGTTGAGGATAATTTTTATAATCGATACCCGTCGTAGTATATAAAGACTAATCGATAGCGTTCCACGCGAGTCATACGAAATGCGCACAGATTATCAAGCAACGTCAAACTTGCAGGTTACTCCATCGACATTTAATCAAATTAATTGCTTTTTCATCAAGTAGATCTAGAAGGCAGAGTTGCTTAACTTTTTTATAATAATTAAAAAAAGAAAAAAAAAGATTCGCCCAACGTGGGGCTCGAACCCACGACCCTGAGATTAAGAGTCTCATGCTCTACCGACTGAGCTAGCCAGGCATTCGGGCTTTTCATTTTTCAGGACTCTGAAATTCGGTAGAAATAAAATCTATTAACGGGGGAAATGTTTGTTTATTTACAGGACAGGGGACTTCCAGTGCCCGTGCCAGCCTTCGATGGACCCAGTGCCTTCGTCCCCACGCCTGAGGTAAGTACTCTTTCAAGTCACATCTTGCATACCATGTCGAATATTTCACCTTCTCTATTTACCGTTATCGTAGCCCTAAGATTTTTTATAAGTATCGTGTATCTGTAGACAAGAAGCGACAGTGTCAGATGTATGAAATGCTTAAAGTTTCGGAACGTGTGGAACATCACTCGCGTATTTATTAAGTCCCGGATATCTTTCGCCTTAAATCCCCATATTTGTGTCACCGCGCTAAACATTAGGGCAAAAGCGAGAAACTTACTTCCCCCAGATTAATCTAGGACATCGAATTCGCTGTGGTAGCGCCGATAAGTTTTACCCAGCGATTGGCAGTGGTCGGTAAAAGCGTGCCTCGCGATTGGTTGCGAGGAGCACGATGCCATGGATCGGTTCACATTTACTTGTCCCCTGGCGACCTTCAATTTAGCCTAATTAAGAGCAATTAGATGCTCTGGTCGCTCGAGCCTCTGCTCCTCGCAACGTGTGACTTAAAGGTAGCTTCGTTACCGACCGACCATCTTTTTGCGATTCAACTACCCCTCTAATCTCTGGCAAAGATACGCAAGATAGTATCCAATGGGTGATATCTATAGTAGCAGCTGCTATCAAAGTTGCATACACATTTTCAGCTGATCTGTTGACCCCCAAGGATAATTTCCATATTTTATAAAAAGTTTCCTTTGAATTTCGCGCGTTCTCATTTTGCTCTCCCCGAACACACTTTGCTAGGAGGATAACGCGATCATTATTTTGATGATATTTTTTTTTTAGTTACCTCTGGAAAGTTTTAACGATGAAAGTTTTAACGATGCCTGATAGATGGCGCCAAGCGCGCGCGCTCGTTAGCGCGCAAACCATCGCGTCAATTTAATTCAGTTAGCGTAATTAACGACGGAATCAAACATTACGCAACGATCCCCAGATGTCTTTCAGATACTCTTCGGCGATTATGTAAACGAACTTATTAAGCTCGGCGAGTCCAATTTCCACGGTTGCTTTACGAAAATTTTTGCGAAAACGTTAAATGCCTGGCTCGCGATTACGTGCATTTGGTAGTAAAAGCGGTTGGGTTCGTTATCGCGAGTGCGCGGTATCGCGAAATTGAAGATAACCGAATTAAACAACACGTCCCTGAAAAAACGGCGCGCTTCCTCGCGAAGTGTTTCACTGGGGCAAACATTACAAATGGCAATCATTTCATACATCTGGCAAATCTACATGTTCCGTGTATAAAAGGACATTGCGCAACCGTCGCGATTGTATTTGCTTCTTTCTCTTTAATTGCCGTTTTCTCGCGCAATTGAAACTTTACGCTATCGCGTTTCGAATTATATAAATCTTGTCGCCAATTCTTTTCGTCCGCGCGAGATTTGGCAAGATTTTTTTGCCTCGTTGTTTTGTGCGATTTCGTCGAAGAAGGAGAACAAGGTAAGTGCGAAATAAGGTACTTTAAATGTTTACCAGAAGCTCGTGAAAAGTTCGCGCTCCATAGCCCAGGCAAATCGACTCGAAAACAGCTGCCCACGGTTATTGGATCGTGTTGTTTGCCGATGGTTCGTCAACGATTCTTCTCCCAATCCATCCTATCCCGCTCTATTATGGAAAGCTCGGCATTCTTTTGCAATTAACCGCGCCCCTGTGATTTCCAATTTCAATCCGCCGCGCTGGCCCGAACAAACAACGCTTGTTTTGCGCCGCGCGAGCCAAACGGGATTCCGCGATGAGAAAGTAATTACGTTCTACGAAACGTTGCATTTTGAAATTCGTCCACTGTTTTGCGATCGCGTCAGGAGTTTGAGAAAATACGCCATCTCCGCCCGAGGCGTGCAATATTTTTCGATCGGTCGCAATACATTTCGCATTCCTGTGATACTTCGCTTCTCCAAATATTCCTCTTCGCATCAGACGTGTTTACATTCGATACAAGCCTACGGGCAGCTGGCGCATTCGCCGTAATTGATTCCCGGGTGTTACACAATGTGTCAGAGAACAGAGTTCGATAAAAACGTGTTACGCTGGTAAATACACCGTCTCGATATTCTCTGTTTAATTTCCCGTGTTGCGCGATCACGCCGGCCGTGTTTCAAACGCGATTAATCGCCGATTGTTCGATTCCCAGCACAGGCAGTACCGAGGGTCGCCCGAGGAACGCGGGACATTCGATCGGCGTCGCGTAAATGCCGTTCAAAACCGGGGATGCCAGTCACTGAAATTCAAATTATCGTACCCGTCGGTAGTTTCGCTCTAGTATCGCGCTCGTGCTTATCGTAATCGCTCTAGACGGTCGGGCAAGGTCTAACAGGGGAGGCCTGGTCACGCGATTCTCTTCCCTTTGATTCCAGGGGTGTTTGGAAGAATTGCGAGAAGTACGCGCAGATCCCGGGCGAGAGAGTTGCCCAATCCCTGCACGTGTTTGTCCAGCGGTATTCAGCAGCTGGCGCTGCATCGAGCCAAGTTCAAACTGCCCTGAATTTCTAACACGGTATGCGATTTCTGCGGTGTCTTGGAGTGGTGCCCAAAGTTTGCCAAGGGAAAGAGCCGGGAGAAGGGTCACGGAGACAGAGAGGCGAGAGGAGACGAGATGATAGGAGAGGAACGAAGCTCGAGGGAATCGTGGTCAGGTCATTGCGAGTCGTAGCTCGGTCCAGTGACCGCAAGTGGCTATAAGTGTCTCGTATACAGCCTCCATTAAAGATCTAATTGAATCCCTTTCTCGCAGTTCTCGTCTGCAGCCATCTCTCACGTTTTTCTGCCTGGCTCGCCCTCGAAGAATATCTTCTCGCTGAAAGTAGAACGTTTGCTCGTTGAATCTTCAAAATTCCTGCTATCCCACTGACATCCAGTAGCGTCTCTGGAATACTTCGGCTCGTGTGAGCATCCTCGTTTGAATGATAAGGCAGTTCACCAACGCGGGGAAGTTAGAAGAGATTTAAAGTTCAATGATTTAAGACACGTGAGAATCTGCGATTGTATTCGCGCTTCCTTTGACGGGGGTCTTGGGTCACGTTTAAATTCCCGGGGTCACTGACTTCTTTCCACGCGTCCCTCAATTGCCCGGCTGCCATTCCCCGTCGCCGCAACGAAACACAGCCCACGCGCATCGCGAATAATAACACCGTGACACTCTCGGATCGAACTCCCTGCGCTTCTTCTTTCTCTTTTTCTCGAACGCTCGCGCGCGGCAAGTTCGCGCTCAGGGTTATTGGTAACGAGCTACTACAGTCGCGCGCGTGTTTACGTGGCTATCGGAGCGGCGTGACGTAAACTGGCGAACTGGCGCGACGGAATAATGACGCTTTATAGGGAAATTGCGGGGAAGCTAGAGTGGGTCGCCGAGAGATCATCGATATGACAGCGGAATCGCAGCTCGATCGTACGTAGAATAGACTGAAAATAGACGCGGGGGACAGATTCAACGGAGAGAAAAAAAGGGGAGGCCAGGAACGGGGTGGAAGCAGAAATTTCTCATGTAAATCCGCTACCACCCACGTAGACCACGCTCGGTTTGTAAGCTTTCGTGTAAATAACCAGCTGCTGCCTCAGGAATATCCATGGAAATATGTATTATTTCGAATATACTTTCAGAGGCAAGATTGGGGTGTAGGGTGCTCGACCCCACCTGCTTTTCCACGGTGCACCCTGAATCTTGCTAAACCTTCTTCGCGTCAACGTGGTCGCTATTAATCTCTGCAGGCCTGCCGCTTCGACCGTCTAAAGAAAATACTTATAACGTAAACATTTCTGAAAGTATTTCAGCGCATGTGCCACGACAGTGTTTTTGCCGGTTTTTTTATTTCTCTTGCCGTCGAAAATATCGGTTGTTTGCTCACGGTTTATCGAAACTATCTCGCTCAGGATTAATGTTTATTTATTTTATTTTTATTGCGTTGTTTTCTTCTTTCTGGGGCATTGTTGCGGGCGGAACGGTCCACGGGAGTTGCTTATTGCGCTGTAATTGTTACGCCGATAACTCGATAAGGACGTCGATACCGTGGACAGCAATAAACGACCTCGATATCGTAGCCCCCTGATAAGGAATTTTTCATTTAGTCCACCACATATTCCGCTCGATATTGAGGTAAACCTCCCGGCGAGGCAATGCCCGCCGTTTATTACATAATCTCGCGTGACGAAATAAAAAAGTATATCGCAATCTGGGCTAGCTGTAGTTTCCAGAAGGAGAGATAAGAAGTCAGACGGTGGATAGGAAAATCCATCCTAATTACTCGAGGGGAACATAGTTTCCTACCAATGATGGATGATAGAGAACACTTTCCGCTTCCTCCTTTGATCTCGCTGCACTGAAATTTCAATTAATTCTTCGCAATGGGAAACGAGATTCTATCCACCCTTCCTACAAGATCATTCAACCCCGAGGAGTCTATATACAGTGCTGCAGAAATAGCTGGCTAATAAGAGTTTATTCTAGCCCGATAATATTTCCTCTTCAATTAAGTAAACAGATTTCGTCTCGAATAGGACACTACGAGAATATCCGAGGAGATTAGCGACGTAATTATTGTTATCGTTCTTATTATGGTACCGTCGAACCGAGATCGAACCTCCGTGAACTCTCCGCGCGTCCCCGCGAATCTCTCTGATAAATAAAACGCGTTAGTAGCACCGAAAGAGAGCGTTTCCTCGCTCGTGATCGCGCGAACTTTCTCTCTCCCCGAGATGAGTAGAATAAGCTGGCCACGGTTCAGCCGGACGTTTCTGGGGCGATGTCTCTGGTTTTCTTGGACGCTATCGCTGCATTGGTTCCCGTTGCTTGCATTTCCAAGCCATTGGTCGTCACCGCCTGACACGCCTTCCGCTGCACACGCAGTAGTTCCTCCTAATCTATAACAAGATAGCCGGGGACTGGTCTTACTGGCTATCAGCCTGACGTGCTCCGGGTTAATTGCGATCCGCGGTCACGGCAAGCCTCTATTTCTACCGGCAATTTCGGTCGCAGCTGTTCCTTCGGCAATTATTTGCGGTCTGGTACGTCGAGCGGCGAAAAAAAAATAGATTGGGACCTTCGTGGCCCAGGCTGTACTATTCATAGCCACTCATTTCTGTTTCATCGACCGCGACGACTTGTTTACCCGTACCCTTTAACCACGCTCCCTATCGAGGCCGATAAAATCACGCTACCGCCCGCGATACCCTATCGTTTCTCCGACTCTTACGCGCACATGAAGCTATCCAGGTTAGTAGAGAACGTTGCTCGACAACGATTACTAGGGCTCCTCGTGAGACACCAGCGGCTTCTCCAGTTCGCGTATCTTCCACCGGCCTTATGAAGAAACTTCTTATCGTGCGCCCGGTCCACGGGAAACAGGGTCTGAACGTACGTCTGTCGCGTTTGTTAACCGGCTCCCCGATATGAGGATTAAGGCACAGATAACGCGGGTGAACGGTAGTGGGAGTGATAAAACACAATCTGTGTACCTCATTGAAGAACAGGTTGTATCTACAATTCCATCGTTCAAGTACATACCATTCTTTAAGTATTTCCATGGACCATAGTTACCCTTAACCACTCTAGCTAAGGTAAATGTACCAATACTCGGACGCTTAAGGGGCTTAAGAAATAATGGCAAAGTTTGTCTCCTAATTTAATTTGTAAAATCATCGTGAAATAAAAAAATGTTGTTGAAATGTGGAAGATAACACAATATTATACTATCGGATACTGAAAGAAATGTTTATGTATTATAATAGACGTATTTATTAATGAAAATACGAAAACATGCAGATGTCCCAGTAACCCGACAACCTAAAACTGCATGTCCGAATACTTGAATTATATCGTCCCAGTAAACAGACAACCTAAAAATGCATGACTAAATTACTTACATTCACGAAATTCTTGTACCAGTAAATAAACTTAGACTTGTTTACAAAATATTAATTTTCTTGCAAATTTAACTATCTTAAACTAAATTTAAATCTATTTACTATTATAATAATGTATTATTATAATCTATAAATAACAAATGCTGTCAATATTTTCTTAGTAAATGTCAGAAGAGTCTTGACAGAAGCTTAAGAAATTTCTCGAAATCTGCTACGCGTACGAAGTGTGTTACAAAATAATTATTTCTATCTAACGATTTTTAATTTTCTATAATAATGATTTTAATTAATATTGCTAAATACCTGTGCATTGTGGTACTATTTTTTGTTTTTAATTACATTAAAAATTAAGCTTAAAAATAAATAAAATTCACATTACTGTTCAGGTACTGGGACACGGCCGTGCACTGGTACACTTACCTTACACATCCCCCAGGAACAAAAGACACTGCGTCCAACCTACATACAGTTACCCTAAAGGCCCCCGCGCGTTTTGGCGAAGCGTGGCGATACATTAAGTATCGAGCGGCAAATTAATTAATTATTATTAAAATACGCGACGGCCTTTAATCGACTTGCAGTTGAAAATCGAAATCGTTGACCTGGAAACAATCCCACCTCCCCTCCAAAGCGCCCTCGCACAGCCGTGCCGCAAATTGTCAGTGAGTGTTCGGCGAAGGGTGCTAGGGAAGCTAGTTCCTTGGCTACCGTTATCGTTTATCGTGCCATTACAGGCGATGTCAGCTGTCGCAAGATCGGCCCGATGTTCGATCAAGCGAACTGGTAGGCGAGAAATCTGCCTCGTACACGTCGCCCGTACTCGTGGCCCAATGGGCGCACCAGCCGAGGGGAAGCGGCGAATCGCGGCGCGGCCATAGCGCCGCGGAGGCTCGCGGTCGCGCGTTCACCGCCACCTTCCTCCCCTTGGCGCGCGGCTCCCCGTCAGCGACGTCGCTCTTCGCGGGTGTTCATTCGCGTGTCGAACGTGGTTGAGGTAGGACGTGCGCTAGGGGCCCGTCGACCCTTCTCCACACGCATCTCGCGTTCTCTTCGTGTCCGCGCCACGCATCGTCGCTTCTACCCCGAGGTCACCGTGGGCGCACACGGCCCCCCTCGGTTGCTCCAGGTGCCTCCGCGCCAGTCTCTGCGTTGGAGAGGACTCACGTGCTGGCCTCGCGTGCCCTTTCAAGCTGCCCCGCACTACAGGTACGTTGGAAGCCGGATCGTGCGTGTTGTACAAGGATCTTTGTCCTGTGCTCTCTGCGTCCTTGATCCAGTGCTCCGGGTTGCGTAGGCTGCGTTAAAATGTTTGCATCATACCTTAGAAAGTCGCATCGATTGCTTTCCAACGTTTCCTCGTATTACCTTACCTCTGATATTGTTTAATCGATCTGCAACCGTCGCCACGTTTCTCTGTAAATCCTCGACGAATGCTATTTATATCTCTTGAGTAGATCATGAATTAACAACGCTTGTCATAGAGAAGCCCTCGTCGGTCGATTAGGTCCGTACATTCCCCGCGCTATAATCGATAGCGGATACTCAGGCAAAGCTCCGCGTGTACTTAGCCACTGATCATTGTGGTCATCGATCCCAAGTTAAGAAGCTAGCAATCGGCCTGTCGTGTCCAACGAGGAACCGCGAAAGTGCCGCGGGGTAGTCGGATGTTAGTAGAATGCGGTGTTGGATCGCGGCGCAGTGGCGCATTCAGCATTGTTTTTCTGGGTCAAACGCGCGACCTTGCAGATTCGCCCGCGGGCGGAACTTCCGCAATATCGTGGATTCGAAACGGCGAGGGTGGCCGCCGATATCTGCCAATGGCAACGAACGTGAATCGTGGCTCGAACGTAATCGAAATTAATCCTCGGCCGGCCGGTGGTCGACGAGCTCTTCTCCCCCGTCGAATAATCGCGGGCTGGTTGGAATTTTATCTCCCGGACGGCGCGTCGATACCGCGGGGCTGTTTGCCTCCTTCCAGCGATATTGCCGCGCAGATTATTGTCGTCCGGCAGTCCTCCTCGAATTTGCGATGCTAATATCGACCGTTGGTGGCCGGCGTAAACTGCGTCGCGACGGTGTGCGCTCCCGCGACCGCGGGGACGTCATCCGAGGCTTTCCCCGCACAAGTTCCCGCGAGTTCAACGGCGATCGAGCGAATCGAACGCGAAGCCTGTGCCGCGAGCTCGCCGACAATAGGAGCGACCGGAATGGCAGGAGAGAAACGAGCGGCGACCGGCGCTGTTGCAAAACGCGCCGGCTCTGCCAGCTATTCAAAGTGACGCGTAGAACTCGTTAGTCTAGTTGGTCGCATTCATTCCGTCCCAGCCGCGTCCCCCGTAAATTATCGACGACACCGCCCGAGTTCCACGATGAAAAACACGCCCGTACGACATCTCGCCGTCGACTGCGCGCGGATCGTCGATGGTATTATAACGAGATGCATCGCGGGCCAAATATTTTCGGCGTCCTCCCGACAGACGGTCCACGGAACGTTCTCGCATTCCTCGGCGAATTTCGCGCACGTTCCTGGCCCCCTCATTGAATAATTCACGAACCACGGATTCCGAGTAATTGCCAGCGAAAACACTGGGCCTCGTGTGTAACAAGGACGGACGACACGTGACAAAGGTGACTCGAGGGGAATCGCTATATCGCTAATGCCGTTGCGGTTATGCTTGTAACGAGATTACCGGCGTCGTTGGCGTCCAAGGTTCCGCGGATTCGTTTCGCCAAGCATGCCGCACGCGAGACGCGCGAGCATCGATGGTAATTTAAATTCCCTGTAGTTTTTACTTTGAATGCCAGCCTCGAGGAGTTGTGTATCGAAGTGTGCAGCTCTCGTGACCGATGAAAGATTCGCCAGTTTCTCGCAGATTCCCTCGTTATCGCGACGTCTATCGCGCAATAATTTATTCCCACGGACAGTTATTCTTGGGGCTCGCTCGTCATCGCTCCGCGTCGCAGCTTCTTCCACGCGCTTCCTTCTGTCACACCGTAATTGTATTATTTATTATTTGCAGCGCGACAATAGAGCGGCGTGGGTGTCTCGAAGGAATTGCGTGTTTGCGGGAGACTCCGAACGGCGTGATTTTGTTTCTCTCTTTTTTTCTTCCTGTTCCTAGATTTCAAGAATGCCGTTCTGTTTCCTTCACGGTTTTAATGAAATCCTTCAGGCCGCGGTTTCCCGGGGCACTTTGTTAGCCGGCGTGTGCATTTGAACGCAGCGGGCGAATACGTTTTATGCACCCGTTTACCAGTGAAATTGTGTCGGCGAGAGGCTGAAACGGCGAAGCGAAGCTGGCGAATAAAAGGCTGGGGAAAGCTCGTTCCCGAAGCTTCCGCGAGCGATACAATCCACGTGTCTCTGCGGGAGCCTACTAAACTCGAGCTCGCCTGGCGAACGCTCGCCCGCGGTATGGAAGTTCCGCTGTAATAAAAGAGATTTTAAAATGCAGATTCCCCGTCGTCCAGGCTGAGGACGTCCTTTATTCAATCCTGGCGGGACGTTCGCGTGGCTCGATGACGCAAATGCACTGACACAAAGCTTTATTATAATCGGGACATTCCACGCGAAATCGGAGTAACATTTCGGATGTTGCTGAAATTTGAATATATTGTAGTCTTTAGTGATATCTAAACGTAGCTCAAAGGATTTTTCAAAATTTTGAAAAATGTTGATTTTATAGCTGTTTGAAGTTAAGTGCTAATTTTTTTTCAATAGATTATAGCTAATATAGCTTTAACACATTAAGACTACATATGGTTAGGAATGAAATAAATATATCGAACTATCTATCTAGTAGATTGAATTTCATCTTTCATTCCTAACCATGTTTAGTCTTGAAGGTCATAGTATACCATATGGTTGAATTTGTCTTGACAGTCGCTTTGATATTGGATAATCAAATAAATAGCATTTCATTTAAAAAACTGAGGGTCACCTTCGTTTCAAGGAAAATATTGCGAACACCAAAAATTGAGTTACCCTATTATGTTGTGTATAAAAAACAGTAAAAGTTTTCCTTCTTCAGTTTCTTATAAATACTTACCATATTCGAGAACACTGTATAAGAATAGCAGATATAGCCGTTTGGCTGCTGCGAGTACCGCAAGGCTCAGCCAGTCGAGCCGGTGTGATTTGACGCAGCGTCAACTTTCGGCAATTTTTACAGGGTCAATTTTAAAATGTTCATATTTTTGAAAATTTGTCCATCAAGGGGAAGGATAGAACTATATTCTTCTTTTTCAAATTTTTAAAATCGCGCCCGATGTTAAAAACCTGCATTTGTTTAAAATAATTGCACAAAAATGGTTTAAATTTTTTATTTTTTAAACTGAAATAATTTTTTCTCAAAACTTCAATGTCTTCCCTATAAGCACCGTAAAGCTCATTTCCATCCGTTTACTACTTCCATAGCTATAATGTATTGAAAAAAAAGTTAGCACTTAACTTCAAACAGCTATAAAATCGACATTTTTCAAAATTTTGAAAAATCCTTCGAGGTACGTTTAAATATCACTAAAGACTACAACATATTCAAATTTCAGCAACATCCGAAATGTTACTCCGAAAAGTGTGCGATTTCGCGTGGAATGTTCCAATCGCAAACGTCGCGTTAGTTCTTAAATGTATTCAGAGGTATGATCACGCATAGAACTCACGACTAGCTTCTTCCTTTTCTTCCTGTCTTTTCCTTTCTCTTTTTCCCCCCAAAAAACGTGTATGCATAGAAGCTCTCGCCTCTCGGCTGAGGTTTACGTTTCTTTTACGACACGCGCGGCGATATGCAAATGATGTGCAAATTTCCGCGTTCTGAAACACGCTAAAATGTCCCGTCGCGCTCGGGCAATTTGCTCGCGGCGGTCCTCAGCCTAGGAACTTGAATAACACGCCTCTGGAAGGCCATCAGAATGGTTTAAAATAAAAACCTTCGGCGGTCGCGTCCCGAGAGCCCGGTTAATTAGCATTCGCCTTTCTGTCCCGGCGATTTTCTCCTCCGCTGATTTATTGTCCGACGCCCTTTAAAGCTGCACTGGAAATTTCGTATGAAAAACCACCACCCACCCACCCTTCTTTCTCAGTAACGCGTACGCTCGCTGCCTCGCTGAAATTTCCATCGAGCACGCGCACGAAACTCGAACGAATCGTAGCTGACGTTGAAAATCGCCTGCAGCCTCCGTCTTCCCTTCTTTTCATTCGCCACTCTCAATGGCAAATCTCTGATTGCCCCGTTCAAGCAAACATTATAACCCTCCCCGTCTTTCACGACGCATCGACGTTTAAAGCGTCGTTACTCCCTAGAATTTCATCGCTTTAACCAGCCGTCGTCGTCGGTCGCCACTGATTCGCTCGTCGTTTAATCCAGCCTTATAATTGAATGCGACCGATGCTCCACTTATTTTCCAAGGGATTAAAATAGTCCCAAAGGGAACGTCTAGCCGGGCGAGACGCGTCTGATCACGGACTGCCCGCATCTACTTTACTCCACTCCTCGCGGTAGCCTTTATTTCGCGTTTCTATTAACCGGCGCTGCTTTATTCGACAGGCTTCGGATAAAACTGTCCAGGCAGGTCGAGACAAGGACGAAGCGTCTCGACGAACGAGTACAATAAAGCGTTTTAACAGACTTCAAACCGTGTTCCCCGAAACCTTACGATCCCACGATCAGTTTTACACCTCTCCTGTTATGAATTCTGCAAATGGCTGTTAGGTAATAACACCCTTGTATCGGGGATCTTTGTCTCGCAGCCGATATCCAATATTTCACCCGGCTGAAGCTATCGAGGCTTCGCTGGAGGGGTTGAGGGGTTATCGCATCCTCCGTCGTTTTGTTTCTACTAATTAGCGCTCGCGCTCGTAACAGGGCCTGGCGCGGTTCTTATGCCATTGGGAACGTGCTCGCGAAGATGATGTAACCGCCCGGTGTATCCGAGCTTTACGGTCAAGCACGTTGTCGCTGCTGAATCTCGTTACGTCGCCGAGGCGAGCGGCGAACAAAGCGAGCCGAGATAAAGCACCGGCAAGTGCTTCCTACGGACCATTTTCTCTATTCCGGTCCGGCAACTTCTCCACCCTGGCCTACCTCTCCCCCAGCGTAATGGAATTCCCCGCGGCTCTTTTTCCCGCTCCTTCCCTTGTTTCTCGATTTTCCCGTAAATCGCGATAACGCTGTTTCCTTCGCGGCCAGAGAAGCCCGCGGGTCGCTTTGGCCTCTCGAGAGGACCCCCGTTGCCCGTGGGAGAAGTGCTTCCACGCTTGTGGCCCGTGTATGATAACAGTGCGGCCACTTCGACAAGGAAAAGAAACGGTGTTTACCCACTTTATTTACTGGACACGCGAGTGGATAGGAACGATCGCCCCGTTTCTCATTTTCCGAGCACAGCATGACTGTTCATTTCACCTTCTTGCCACGCGGTCGGTTTTTACCGTACAGAGAGCTGCTCCACGGTCTCGTGGAAGCGACGTTTTTGCCTCGCCTGGCTTTGGATTTGACGTCGCCTTAAACTCCGCCTAATCGGTATATACGTATCTACCCAATAGCCGTCATAGAGGCGAAACTGGGGCGAAACTCGCGGCGGCTCGCGTTGCTGAAAGGTCGCGATGAAAGTTCCTACGGTTCCGAACTTAATACCTCTTGACCAGTTTCCGCGGCTCATTATTGATGGCTCGTTTCTCTGGGGACGCAGAGCGTCGGCCGATGGACGGCTTACTGCCGACAAAAGGACTCATTATGCGACACTTCATTTCGACGCAGCATTTATTCGCGAAGCTTTCGGGGGCAGAGGCGAAGTCGTTCCGCTGTTAATTAATTTCCTGCGTTTTCCCCAGTTGAGAATTTATATATTCCGCGTCGATCGACGTATTGGCTGGTTGCCCCTGCGGATTAACAGCTCCCCTGTATCGCGGTTGTTTGCGTCGTGATCTCGGGCCGCCACGTGCACGGAATTGCTCGATCGCGGCGGGAAAGTTTCGGGGACCGGGCTCGGAGTTTCCAGCAGCTTCAGACTCACGGAAGCCGCGACGAAATAGCTGAAGTTGCTTCGATTAATTCTCGTTCCTCCGTGCAGGAAGTTGATGAACCGCCGGCGGCGTCAGTGTCTGCCGTATTAAATGCTCATAAATCCGGAGCACCTGCTAACTAAATTCCCGGTCGCCGGTGGAGTTTCACCAGTCTGGCTCCGGCTGATAGCTGCATTAAATGCAGCCGAAGTGGCGCGCATCTCCCCAGCGAGTTTGCTTTTTAAACGCCCGGCGACTCTCGGAAAATCTTCCACCCACGATCGGCGAACTCGTAAATCCCGCGAATAATCTACACGGGTCGAAGGTAATACCACCTAACGACAGATTATCTCCGGCGGCTGTGTCCTGCCATTCCGCGTCGCCCTTCTCGATCAGCGTCTCCCAGAACAGCCCCATTACACGATTAACCGCCGAGTGTTTTAATATCGTTCGATCTTCGAACAAAGAAACACGAGGAAAACTTCTTGCCTGCCAATCGCGGAGGTATGACCAATAACTGTTTACACACGACGCGTTGACGTATCGCGGGAGCAAAGTGCAGCGAATCTGATACAGCTGCCTTTGTCGGAGCGCATAATAATCGCCTGCGCGCCTTTTCCGGCTCGCTTTCCCTCCTCGTTCCTCCGCCCGTCAAACTTTCCGCTCGGTGACTTTCACGCGAACGAAACCGTCCCTCGAAACCGGGACAGGTATTCTTGTTTCCCAACCCCCCAGTCTCTTCATCCCTGTGTCTTCGAGCGCTCGCAGCCTCGGCTCGTAAATATTAAGCTGCCTTGGAGGAAGCGGCTTCCAAGACAGTGAGAATCGCTTTCAATCAACAGACTGGTTGCATCGAATCACGGATAAGACGTTCGCCCGCGGGCGGGCCGATACACAACACGCATGACGCGTTAAACGAACTATCCAAGAAGATTAGATTACGCGTATCTAGCGAGGAAATTAGAGCACAGGAAGAATAAGATTATACAGCTTGGCAGAGCTCGCGTGCTCTGCGAATGTGGGCTATGGTGCGTGCTGTGTCTGGCAAAGGGAAACCACGTCACGAATGGGCATTTTATTTCAAATGAATCCGGACTCTGCTAAGAGCCGCTCGCCCAGATGACGACCTCCCCTTGCGAGCAGCCATTCTCGCGCGATGTTCCTCTACTTACGCTCTCTTTCCTCTTTCAGGTAGCGAGACACTTTGCCAGCGTTCCCGAGCGTGTCGGGGCGACCGTTCGTAGCTCGACGTATCTTCTGTCGCGGATCGCCTGAGACTTCCGCCTTCTCACAGAATCCAGCCAGCGGGAGCACGATCGGCGAGGAGGGATGGCGCGCATGCTGCTCCAAGAGCCCGGCTGGAAGCTGGAGCGGAAGGGCTCGGCTCTGCTGTTGAGGAGGGACAGCTCGCATCTGAAGACAGCTCGCGTCTGTTTCCGCTGCGACGTCGAGGTCCGGGAATTCGAGCGCGACGAGGATTACATGATCGAGACGGAGCCCGAGGGTGCCGCCAGCCCCCTGGCGATGTGCGCCAGCTGCGTGGCAGCCCTCTGCGTCACAGTGATCCTCCCCTGGCTGCTGATAAGCGGTTAAACGGCTCCAGGGTGGCGCGATCTCGGGGGGCACGTCGGGCAATCTGTGCACCTGTAGCGACGGAGGTCCCCGACGCGCGGCACGCGAAAGATGTCGGGGCCTTGGCGGTGGGCCTCTTCGGCGAGAGGGTCCGCGAAGGTCGTTAACTGAGATCCCACGTGGAGGACGGATGTACAGTTCCTAAATCGTAGTCTAACCCAGCGATCACGCGGCACGGTCTCTTTCGGTTTCAGTTTCTGGACCGTGGTTCTCGACGCCGGAGCAGAGAAAAGGGGAAGGTGTTTCCTCGGCGGACGATCGCTCCCGCCTCGGGAGAGTTACGGCGGCCTTTATGCTCGTCCGCTGACCCGTGTCGCTCCCTTTGAGTTCCGCTCAGACACGGAAGATGCACGTTTCCTCGAGGCAAAAACGCCCGACGAATAGGTGCGAGTAGATTTCCGCGGGAATCGATTGGGGATGTACGCGGGAATGGAAGGGACGCGTCAGAGGACGCATACTTTCGCCTCTGCGTTAAACCTTCTAAAGTTAGCTTTTCCCTGTACGCGACTGGACGCAACGTCGAGAATTTCAAAGTCGATTTTCTCGAAAATGAAGAACGATATCAAAAAAAGTTATTCTCTCTTTTTCACTTAGGGTAAATCCGGGAGACGCGGTCGAGCCGGAGAGTTGGTCGAGTCGCTATATTTCAGACTCTATATGTAAAAACGCGTTAAAGTGCAGACGAATTACTTCGCTGGAAGCCAAACAGTTGAATGAATAGCGTCACTTCGCTTCCTTCTGTGTTTTTCTGGATTTATAGGCTATAAAATGTAGATTGAGGTTACATTTAACCTCTTTTGTCAAAACAACGGTGTACAGAGTCGTATTTAAAATATACTTCTGAGTTTATTTTCGTTTAATGTTTGGGATAATATGATAATAGAAATATCGAGGAACAATGCAGTCAAAGCATTTGGACATATTAACTCTTCCTCTCGAAACTAACGAGTAAAACCATCTCTTGCTGCAGAAAGAAGAGATGGTCGAGTTATGATTTTTTATTATTTTTATTTATATTTTTATTTTTTATCATTATTTTATTATTATTTTTGTTTAATTATTTCATTTATTCACTTTTGTATTCATTTGCCTTGCTAATCGTCGGTAGGTAGTTCGCTTTATCTTTGATGTGTTCTTTACTTGTTTAGCGTAAACAAATTAAATATCAACGAATCTATAGTTGTATTAACTCAAATAATTTTGCTTTCTTCTTTGTTATTTTTCCATGAATAATTATGTGAGTGGTCTTTGCTAACGACGAAAACCATTTCTCCTGGCACCTCGGGAGAGGTGGTCAGATGTCACGACTTCATTTTTCGACCAGATTTACAGTAAATATTGTCTTAAAGCAAATATCGACCAGTTTTTCTGAATCAGCCAAAAATTCTGAACATATTAGGTTTGTTCTCATAAAATAAGTAATATCTGTATTAGTTTTAATAACCATTTTATATTAGGTCGACCGCGTCTCCCGGATTTACCCTATAACAAGTAAATAAGTCGAGACAGAGGAATACAATTTTTTGATATTGCGCTTCATTTTCGAGAAAATCGACTTTGAAATTCTCTTGACGTTGCGTCCAGTCGCGCATAGGAAAACCTACCTTAACCCGTTTCGCGCTGTCATCGGCAAGTCCTGCTGAGACGGAGGAGACACTCGAGGTGTATAATCGTGGGGAACCTTTCAGCTCCACGGACTTGCTTCTCTGCGAATATTCGCGACCCGGAAGAGTTATTCCTTTGCGAGCGAGCGAGTACGAACTATGGAGACGGTGACGTTTGTCTGTTAATCCTCGAGTCGCGATATTCGAGCCACCCTGCGCGGCTTCGATGAAGAAAATTCTGTTTAACAACGGGGTCGTTGAATCGCAGCTCGAGTGAGGAAACGCGTGTAACCCACGATACGCCTGTCGGCTTTGTTCCTGTTCGAATCGTTCTCAGCGGTAATCGTTCGGTCGAACGAGTACCGTTCAGCTCCGATTCTCCCGATCAATTAAGCGTTTCCGTGGCGCACGGGAAGCCGGTAAAAGTTGGAAAAGTTTCGCGATGCAAAGCCAGCGAATGGGAAAGTTTTCTCTTAGCGCGGAAATCCACGAGAGGCGGTGGATTGAGAAATCGGTGGAAGTTCGCGAGCCCGCGGACTGTCGAGCTCGCCACGGCTCGTTTGCTTACCGAGGAATAAATATAAAGACGGGAATGTGTGCGCGTGAACTTCAACGGTGGCTAATCTCACCGTTCTGAAAGGTGAAGATCGTTTAACAATCCTATATTTCCATCTATACCATTACTCGTGGATCAATGCATCAGATTCTTAAGCTCGAGGTGACTCCACAATTTTGTACAGGCCTTTGATCGATCGTCCGTTAAAATGTCTTCGATAAATCGTCTGTACGAGCGGGTATGCGGAATTTTTGCACCGACACCGAGTGAAAGAGAGCGAGAGAGAGAGAGAGAGAGTTTTAAATATAATACGATAACTGATTGTACGCGAGTGACGGAGAATGCAATGATTCGAGCGTTTCAGATAACGTGCAAGCCTCTATTCCGAGCGATCAGTGTAAAAATACTATTTGTTTATGTTTCTAATAAAACCCCGAAGAAGTTACGAAACGTCAGTTCACGTGCCTCACCTACGTCGTTGCACAACTCCGAGCCCGTCGTTGCGAATTTATCCTCCTCTTTGCGTTACCTAACAAGGATAAACAGCAGCGACAGTGCCTCGAATTTTCCGTCGCCCGACCTCTCGATCCGTGGAAAAAGAATTCGAGCACAGCGGCGGCGATTTACACAGCGCGGGCTCTCCTATATCAAGCTTCCCGGCTCGAGTTAAATAACGCGGATAACAGCTTCAAACGCTGGGAACGATAACAAGGCGCCTTTGTTCCGCGATTTCAAGGCAAACACACTTCGTTTATCGCTGGGGAAACGAGAAAGCATGGGTGCCGGCGTTGCTAGCCGCCCACCCCTCGCGCGATCCTGGATCCCCTTTTTCCACGATTCCGGGCGATATTTTCGCCGTGTAACGAAGGGCCAGGAAATGGTTCGGGAGAAAAGGGGCCGTCGGTATAAATATCTTACGGCTGCTCGCATTTCGACGTCCGGCCGCGAAATATGCCCGCGTCCCCCCTTTGCGCACATCAACCCCGCTGCGAAATGTGCGAATTTAATTTCGCGGTAGCCACGAACGCATAAATATGCATCGCGCGCGCGCCGCCCCTTTTCTGATTTATTCGCGATTACGCGGGACGGGATGGATTTCGCTGACCGTTCCCAGTCAGCGATTTCCCCGCAAACGCTGGAGGAAATGGAGCGCCGTCTCGATTATTCGAGCGACAGCGACGGTAGTCGGTCGCGATCATTCGGATCATTCAGGCTGGAGGGAAAAGGTTGAGGGACGCGCACGATAACTTGATCGACGAGGAAACGACTTTAGAAAAATTTATTAGGTGGACTTCGAGCAGGTCGGTTACTAAGAGATGGATGGGTTCCAGAGTATTTTTGACACTTTAATATACTCCATGCTTTGATCCCTACATTTTCAACCCCCGCAGCTCGATGTATTTGCGAAACGTGTCCATAAAGGACCCATGTTTGTCTTCGTATTTTGTCAGCCGCATCGTTCAAAGGATCCGGGGACTGTAGGCAGTAGACAAATGTTTGACGAGCATTCTGCGCCGTTTCCGCACAATTGGGGAGGCGAATAATGTGGCTCGATATACCGCGAGGGTTGAAAAGGCTCCCCAAGGGGAATCCCCGAAGTCCGCGCGTGTACTCGTGAGCAGTTGCTTCAAAGACGATCTCGTTTCATGGTTTACGTAACGCGCGGTCCCTCGCGCCGAGGATTATCGCGTTTCAGCGCGGAGGACAAGGCTATTAAATTATTATTTAGCGGGCGGAGTTATTTCCATGTCGAAGTGAATCACGCGCTACGTCGGGAGGCCGCGAATAATCTGGATCGAGGTGAGCCAGAAACCTGAACGCGCGCGAAAGAATACGATAGCCGTGATCAATGTCTCTGCTCGGCACTTAAAGCGAGGTCTTCCAGCGGGTTTGGGTAACGACGCTATAAACGAGGGGGGTCCTCTTAAACGTCCCTCGTTCCGGGGAGAATCGCAGGGGTTTTATTTTGAAATTCGCGAAACTGGTTACATTACGAAAACGTCCCCTCCGCTTTAAGGGGTGAGGAAGAAGCGCGGGGGCGTAGAGATTCATGACTCTCAGAATGAAATCGCGTCGTTCTTTGTCGCGATACGATTAAATTTGCATGGAGTATTTTTAGACGGATAATAGCTGCGGGATAGTGTCGCGGGGTGGTTAATTTGAATTTGCGGGGCGGGAAATGTGTCCCTGCTCCCGCTTTCCTCGCTTTCGCATATTGTTCCCTCCAGCTCGGGCCACGTACGGAGGTATAATGAAGGTTAATTAGAGGGGTTGACGCATCGAGCGTTAAATTAGTGCTAACACGCTATCCGCAGCCTCCGGGAGAGCACTATTCAACCGCGACAGCTGATTGCCGCAAATTGGCTTCAATTTCCTTCAATTTGCAAGGAAGTTAAAAATTCATGTACCGTGGGCGGCATCTGGGGAACTCGCCGGGCCCATTCGTGGATAAAGTAGATCCTGATTTAGCTGCCGCACCGTCGAGCGTCGATTCCGCTTGATTCCCGAGCCGCTGGTAGATGGCGCTTCGGCGCCCACCGACGAATTCGAATTAGTTATGCGGCGCTTCGTTCGAGTGACTTTTTCTTCGTTATTGTGCTCGCGTTTCCATTAAAATTAGTCGTTAACTCGCAGTGTTCCCGATTATGATCGGCGACATCGGTGTTGCTGGCTATCAAGGTGAAATATTCTCGGTAAATCGCCCCCCTAGAAATCGAGATGCAATCGTAATCCGAGGATTACGAATCTCGCTCGCTAACTCTTTTCCATGGTGGCCATCATGGAATTGCTGGTCACCTTTGATGACAGGGACAGCTAACACGAATTGTACGGTTCTGTTTCAGTTGCCGGATCTGAACAGCCTCGATGAAAAGGTGAGTGTCGGCCCAGAGTCTGCCCACGTTCGCCAATCCTAATTATTTAGCGTGTCGCCTTGGGTAAGTGAAGTCAGGCAACGATTTTCTTTCCACTCTGCGCATTTCCCCGTGATTAAAGTGGACGCGGGAAGTTTCGTGGCTCGGTGTTGTCGTGCCTGGACGCCGCCTTGATTCGAACAACGTCGTTTCGAAAGAGGCCTGCGTCGAGCACGCGGATTTCACGGGCGGCTTAGGCATTCCGAGCGCGGACCGGAGATGTACGTGCGAGGAATCGTCGAGGAGACATTCGTTCACGGAGCCTCGTGGGTGGAGTAAGCTCTCGTAAATGAGGGAAGGTTATGTAATCCGGGCGAAAAAGGCCTCGTGTACGCGAAACAAATAAGGTTTCGAGGCAGAGACATCAGGCTCTCTTCGACGCCATTAATGCGAGCAAACAGTTTGAACAGATTTCCCGCGTCTCTCAACTTACGCGCGCGTGACTTTGAATCCTATTCTTGTATTTGGATTATTCTTGCGTTATGGAAAATAAGAAACAGGTCTCCGCAACTTCTGAAATATCGAAGGAGATGCAAGATGAAGAAATAGGTAGCAATTGGAACTTAATTCCTCTCTCATTATTCTTAACGTAAATTCAAGAACGTAGAGTACCTTGATCATGCCTTTCAATTCATTTAATCTTCCGTCACCTTCGATACTGATGCGGATCATTAATCTCCGAGTAATTAGGTAGCCTCCGAAACCAGAGATGGGCATTATTCAAATAAAAAATTATTTAAATAACGTATCAAACAAAAGAGACATTATCTTTATTTGTTATCACATAAAAATAACCCAGAGTTATTTTTATTTCAAATAAAAAAAAATAAGTGAGAGTTATTTTTATTTCAAATAGAAATAAGTGAGAGTTATTTTTATTTCAAATAGAAATAAGTGAGAGTTATTTTTATTTCAAATAAAAATAAGTGAGAGTTATTTTTATTTCAAATAAAAATAAGTGAGAGTTATTTTTATTTCAAATAGAAATATGTGAGAGTTACTTGTATTTGGAACGTCACAAATAATTTTTTTGTTCGACGTGAATTTATCCGACGGCCACAAATAATTTTCTTATTTGACGTGAATTTATCCGACGGCAAATAATTTTTTTATTTGACGGAATTCATTTTAACCATCAAATAATTTTGTCATCTTTTCATTCATTTGTATTTGTAATTTTTTGCCAACCTCTGCAACCAATTACACATGACCTGCAAATAATTTAAGCATTTACACAGTATTTGCAAAAAAAACACAGGTGCTTCGTTACATTCGGCAATAAGTTTTACGAATAACTTACTTAACACAAAATAATTATTAATCCAAAAAATCGCTCTAACAACCATCTCCTCGCATCATGCTGTCCTGCTTACCGCTACAGAGATCGAAAAAGTATCATCTATCTCTATCCTTCTCGCACACGCTCCCCCTCTCTCTCGCCCTCTACTCTCAGAGTTATTTGAACTTCAAATAATCTTTTTCAAATACAAATGAACGAAAAGACGACAAAATGATTTGAAGATTAAAATGAATTCCGTCAAATAAAAATATTATTTGTGGCCGTCGGATAAATTCACGTTAAACGAGAAAATTATTTGTGGCCATCGGATAAATTCACGTTGAACAAAAAAAAATTATTTTTGACGTCTGGGTTATTTTATTTGATGAGTCTCGAATAAAATTTTTGTCTTTTATTGGAAATCAATTTTTAATTTGAAATAATTTTTTGCCTATCTCTGTCCGAAACCCAACTATTCTACTTATCGAGGAATCGACATGGATTATTTTATTATTCCAGATTCATCTCCTTATCTAATTCCGTAAGCTTCCCTTAAAGCAGATAAAACTGATCAATCGCGGAAATACGGTTGCGAACTAGGTATATATATATTTGGTATAGCCTTTACCAAAGCAGCACTCCTTTCTCTTCGCGAACACCCGCGCTTATAACCGCGGCCAGCACCTGCCGCCTCATCTCATTCATCAAGTTTATCAAGCGCAGGTGTTGGTTTACGGTTGCCCCTCACAATCGCCCGTTAATGCCGAATAAATTGCATTCCTTTTGCCTCGAGATGGGCAATCACTTGCCGCGGAATTAATCGATCGCCGGAGCCGTCCCATTAAAACTGGGATCGTCATCGTAACGATCTTACGCGACCGTTTCCGCGGAACGACGCGCTGTCTGCCACCCGGCGACTTATTGCCCGCGGCGATCGCCGCGTTTTCCACCGCGATCTCGATTGTTTGTTCGCGCGGGCAGGCTCTGGCCCGCTCGAAACGGCGTTGCGTAACGCGCGATTTCCACGGTGCCTCGCGATAATTGGCCGATTATTCAAGAAACTGGTCGGTGGATCGGGCGCTCGTAGTTGGAGCCACGCGGAAGCGGATCATTAAGATAATCGATCTGTGAAATTACGCCCGCTCCTTCGGCTCACTGCCGACGCCTGATAGAAAAGAGGAATAAAAACAATCACGCTAATTTATTATTCGATCGCGACCCGTTTGTTCGTTATCCTTTCGCGGCTCTCCCGCTTCTGTAGTTGATCCCCTGATCGATTTCCTCGCAAGGGCACTGGACCGACCACTATCGCACGCCTGCAATTTCGACGGATGGAACCGCCGCTTTTATCTTACGAGATCGATCGCGCGGCTACGTGACCGCCGTCACGGACGGGATGATGTGTAAAAAATGCAAATGACCCGCGGCACGCCGGCGTTATCTGTCCTTCTAAATTGACCGTGATGCAATTCCGCGAGCCTGTAATCTCTCGGATCGTTCTCGCTCGTCTCTTTTTCAAACCTGCCTCACTCGTTACCGTTCTTTTTGTTCCCGACGGTCGGACCGAAACGAATTCGCCGATCAGACGCATTACCCTAATGAAACTACGCTCCCGAA
Organism: Andrena hattorfiana; assembly: GCA_944738655.2. NCBI lineage: Eukaryota > Metazoa > Arthropoda > Insecta > Hymenoptera > Andrenidae > Andrena > Andrena hattorfiana. The sequence continues at coordinate 4,894,843 of OX122894.2, forward strand.
CTCGGCCGAACGTGCACACGTTCATCGATTGTGCTTCCTCTCGGGGCCGGGATTTCCACGAACCGCCGTGGCTCGATTAGGTCGGAAACAATCGCGCGATACTACACGAATGGAATTGATTTCGAGGAATCTTCCGGGGGACTCGTCACGTCTTCGCAACCTCTCCAATCGTAGGTATACACCCAGGGTTGCCACCTCTCTGGTTTTGGCCCGGAGACTCCAGGTTTCGAAGCAAATCTCCGGGCTCCGGTTTTACTGGAAAAATCTCCGAGTTGTAGAAAGAAAATGAGATAATAAGAAAATGTGGTATTATACAATGGTATCAATTTTATATACAATAAAAGTTATTAATTAAAAAAAACAGATACTTTTAAATATCTGAATTGTTTAAGCTTAAAAGAATTGCACATCTGTTTTCCGGATATTCGAGAACAAAACTTTTTTTGCTTTATCCATCTCCGGGTTTATATTTGAGGGCTCGGATGCAATAAGGGGACTAGCGCTCGAAAATGGGAAAAATTATTGTCCAAACGCTAAGAAATATTGGAAAATTAAATGTTGTTAAACTGTATTTTAAAAAATATAGTGTTGTTAAGCTCGTCATGACACACATTTTTTCTATTTACAGTTTGTTTATCGAATCATTACTATTCGAGCTAAAAATTATAAACAAAAAATTTTTTCATCGTCCAAAATCATTACTTCTTTAAACATAATTTGCGATAACTTGAGTAAATATTAAGGGATCGTTATGAGACTTAAAACATAACTTCAGAAAACTCGAGCGAAGCCGTAAAATGTATGCACAAAACCCTTATGTTAAAAAATGTAATAATATTTAATTAAAAAGAAATACTGGACATAACCCATGTTTTTCAACGTTCGCCGTTAAAAAGTATCGAGGCAATTTTGAGGTACATATAACTTGCAGCGACAAAGTTTTTCCTTAACATACAAGGAAGATTTTCACCAATTTTCACACTGATTAATAAATAATAGTAGAAGATATGGTGATATATATAAATCTTGCGCGCCACAAACAGTCAGCAGCCGCGTATAATGCACTATTTAGCAGTTTTAGCACTCGCGTTGGCTGTTGGTGGCGCTTGAGATTTATATATATCATTATATCTTCTACAATTGTTTATTAATCAGTGTGAAAATTGGTGAAAATCTTCCTTGTATATTAAGGAAAAACTTTGTCGCTGCAAGTTAACTGTACCTCAAAATTGCCTCGATACTTTTTAACGGCGAACGTTGAAAAACATGAATTATGTCCAGTATTTCTTTTTAATTAAATATTATTACATTTTTTAACATATGGGTTTTGTGCATACATTTTACGACTTCGCTAGAGTTTTCTGAAGTTATGTTTTAAGTCTCATAACGATCCTTTAACATTTACTCAAATTATCGCAATTTATGTTTAAAGAAATAATGATTTTGGACGATGAAAATTTTTTTGTTTATAATTTTTAGCTCGAATAGTAATGATTCGATAAACAAACTGTAAATAGAAAAAATGTGTGTCGTGACGAGCTTTACAACACTATATTTTTTAAAATACAGTTTAATAACATTTAATTTTCCAATATTTCTGAACGTTTGGACAATAATTTTTCCCATTTTCGAGCGCTAGTCCCCTTATTGCATCCGAGCCCTCATTTGAATGTCCGGGTTGGAATGTGTGGCACTCCGGGATTTATATGGTGATAAGATGGCAACCCTGTATACACCTTGGCCAGAATGGGGATGAATTGTTCCACAGTTTGGCGGGTTTCTCCGCCTTGGACTCGGTAGGAGGATATCCCTACTTGAATCCATCGGTTGCCTAGGATCGGTAGAATCCTTTCGTAGGACCACCGGGCTATTCAGCTTTCATTCGAACAATGTTTACGGTACGGGGAAGTGGCTCGCAAGCTCCGCATCATCCTTTCGATGTAAATACTCCCAGTCACAATGCTATTCAAGTTTTTCAAAGCCTCCCTCTCGACGCGCAGGCATTGTTCCATATATCGCGGCGTTCCCAGGCGATTAATATTCCCGTATCTACGTGGCTACGTGCGCTTACCTAGACCCGCGCAACACCGCGCGCGTAATCCTCACCGCGTTACGCAACCCGGCTCGCGGAATAATTTCCTTCAATTCCGCGAGACGACGTCGCTCGTTATCTACTTGACTCGGTCGTCGAACCCTGCGCCTCTTTCGATCGGTGTTCCCGCGTTTCTATCGCGCCGCCACCGTGGCCCAACACCTCTCGATCGATCGATGGACCACGGAGCAGAGAATCGCCGACCGATTCGTCGTCATTAAATAAACCTCCCGCGAGTCCTCTAAGCCTCAAAGAACGCTGGGCGCCCTGTGAAATGCTTCCGAAGAACTTTTACATTTCCGTGAAAGAGACCAGGAAAGGACGACGGCCGGAGTTCTACGATCCTTTGGCGAAGCACTGAACTGGCACACGTGTCGCGCGGATTATACCATCCTACGCTCTTCCAGGGAAACCTGTTTCTAATCTACTGTTCCTCGAATGCGAAAAGCTACGGACTCTGTGCCCAGTCATCTCGCTTCGAGCCCCGACGAACTTCTTCGACGAGCAGAGGGGCTGCAAAGGGGAAACTTGGGGAACGCGGGATGACAAGACAGCAGCCCTGCCCTCCCGGCTCTCGCGCTCGCGGACGCGAAGCGCCGAACGAGGTCGCGCGATCTTTCGCTGCTCGATCCGAGGACCGTCGTTTCGACGCTCGCGGTTTCCGAGTTGCAACGAGACTTCCCGGAATTCGGGTTAATGGTTTTTGGCAGACGCCGCGCGGGCACCGGTCGTTGAGCTCGCGCGAAATTTCTAATGGCGGCGAGGTTCATTCGAGAATCTCGGCCGCTTCGCTCGCCCCGCGCTCGCACGCAGACGCGGACGCGAATTAACGACGGTGCTCCCGAAATCGGAGATCCGACGGAGGGGGACATCGTGGGGGGAAGGAGGGGGAGAAAGAGCGGATAATTGAACGCGAAGTCGGGGCTAGCGGGGGGGTGGGGTCCGGTTTAACGCGTTCTTGCGTAACCACTCGTTTTCCCGGCCGAGATCCGACGCGGTCCCCGCGCACAGCCGCGCGGACCGTTTTGCATACGAGCGCTCTTGTGCATAACCGGCTGGCTGTGTGCGCCGGTGTGCAGAACCGGCCTGTAGGTGCCTTTAGAGGTTAAGAAAATATCTGTGTCACCCGCAGCGATCGGGCGACCGGTTGCCAGATACTCGTTGTAAACAGGATGGAATTTCCATGCATATTCAAGCCTGCACGAGAGCATCGAGGTCGCGGCGCCGATCGTTCGCTCGAGCGCTGGCGGTTTATTCCAAGGTCCGAGAGTAAAAGCGGCGTCCTTTTTTTTTTTTTCGGTGAAAGTAAGCGATAGCTGCCGCGGCCAACTGGCTGGGTCGCCTCGGTTAATGGCATTCCCGAAGAAGCATTTTAGAAGGCGAGGGTCAACGTGCACGGATGGGTCCCAAGGATCTTTCGCCCCCACGAACGATCCTCGTGGCAGCCAGTTCGACAACAGTGCTCGCGGCTTCTCGGGCATAGAGTGCCTCTTGTAAGGCAGTTCTTACGTAACCATTCTGTTTCTGCTGGTTTTGTTTCCTGGGTTCGTGTCCATTTCCATCTACACTGCTTCGCCTACTCGAGGGGTTGAGGCTTAGCTCGCGAGGGGAGATTCCCAACCCGGAAATTCTAGAAATTATTTACTCAATTTTAATTTTATCTATTTAACGCGTATGCGGTTGGAAAACGTTTAGGAATTCAAGTAGAGACGTAGTAGAGGCAACGAAAGGAGAAAGAAAAGTACAAGTGTTGACTTCGTTGGGTTATTCCAGACAGCCCAATTCAGAATTGAGGCATTTGATGGAAGAAGGGCACATTGGCATAGGTATCCTTTTCCCTTAAATCGTTTAAATCGACTCAGCTATATGTTATATATATATAATATACCAAGGACATTACTTTTCTCGCGTTAGGCTAGCTAGATGCTGTTTTGTTACGTAGCATGATCGACAATGAAAACTTTGAAATCGATTTTCTTGAAATGGCATTTGGCGTATGTGCCCTTTTTCCATCAAATGCCTGAATTATGAAACTTTGAAGATATGTAGAGTATATATAGTTATGTATTACACGATTCTTTAGGCTCCCAAATTCCGGCTATTTTCCAATTTTTTGTTCCAACTCGCGAACTGTAGGAACTGTAACTTATCAAATGATAGTCGCGTTAGTTCTCCGGATTATCTGATTCAGTGATCCTTTCCGCAATTCTTCTACACCCTGAGAGTATCTCTTCGATCATCCCTTAATTCTCTGGAAGAGACCGCGACTGGCACCCTCGCACAGCCTCGAAGCCCGCGAGCGAATCGCCAATTAAGTAGATTTTGCGGTAGAGCGATCGACACAAACAGCCGCCTCGCGCGTCCACCAGTCCCTCGCGTGTATATTAATCCCGTAATGACTGGCGCGATCGTGTTGGTGCACGTACACGCGAAGCCACTCGTATATGGTCGCTCTTGGTAAGCAACAGTGGTTGCCAAATCGTGGCTTCTATTAATAAATTGGAAAATCGATTTGCGTAATGAAAATCGTGGAAGCATCGCGAGTCTCTCCGACCTCTTCGCCCTTTCTTCGCCAAGCTTCGCGTTTTTTAACGAGGAATTTCAGGAAGATCGATATAACGCGGTTGCGGTTGATTCGCGGAGAAGGTTGAAGAGCAACTCGACGTTTCCCGTTGGGCCCTCGCAAGGAATGGATCTGGATCGTCCGCCGCGAGTCGTTAAAGGGTAATTCTCCGTTCGCCGGAGGAATCGTCGATTGGAAAATCGGAACGGTGCGCTCGCGGATCGGCTGGAAAGGGCACGAAAGAGCAGGTCGACCTTTCGGGGATGAGCGAGAAATTTCGACTCCCGAGCAGTCGTAGATCACTCGCGGGGCACGCTGGAAAGAGCAACACGACTCGCTCGGCTCGGGATGATTGAATTCAAGCGGCTAAAAATACCGAGGTTGCCCGCTCATGCGGTGATATCGCGAATAATAATATAATTGATGACACGTTGATCGGCTCCGCGACGTCGATACTCGGCGTCCCTCGTCGCCTGCTCGCAGCAGCTAATATTTCCCGTTTCCCGGCCAGCCAGCGTATTCGTTTGATTCACTTGTTTGCTGCATATTAAGAGCTGCAACAAGTCTCTCTCGTCTCGCGATAAATATAGACGATTACTCGCGCGACGCGCGGAAAACTGACCTCGGACTAGCGGTAAAACGGGAAACCGCGTATGCGGGCCTGTCGGCTGGTAAATATAATTAAACAAACAATGAATGCGACGCACCGGTTATACGGGATACTTGTGCCCAATGAGCCACTATCCCGCCTCGCTTTATTGCCCCCGGGGTGGAACAATCGGGCCTATTGTACGCCGCGCGAATAACAAGCCAAGGAGAGGCATTATGTACCTACAATAGTATTATTACCAATCGTCTTTATTACTCCAAAGAAAGAAGAAAGCTGAATATTTACAGAGAGCACGGACAGTAAAAGTAGAGGCGACACTGTTGAGAAGCCTAACCGTTAGCGTGGTCCTTATATGTATGGTAAAAATATCAAAGCTTTTAAAAAATTCTTCTGACCCTCTTAGAAACTTCCAAGTAGTTCAAAAGAATTTCGTCTACAATATTGTTAAAATATATTAAGGATTGTAGGTCGCTCAATGGCAATGAAATATTACTACTTTGGTATAAATTGATTGAAATTTTTGCAATAAGGACCAAATAATTTTATTAACTTTCAAGTGAGAGTATAACTAGTGTTCATGATTTCTTGATATTTTTTCTTTCTCGAGAAATCAGAAATTACAAAATACTTCTTGAGAATTCTCGAGAATTCTCGAGAAATTGAAAAAAATATTACGATATTTATATTTTTGTATTAATGTTGACAATGTTTATCACAAACACCAGAAAACTTTAACTGATTATTCATTCCTGTCTAATTTGCATAAAACTTGTATTAATAAAAAAACAGATATTAAATATAATTCATAAATTTATTTATTTAATACAAAATTTGTGCAAAGCGAAACATTACTTTCTTGTTTTAAAATAGTTTTTTAATCTGTTTCTTTTTTTTATGATAAATATGGATATTAAATGAAAAAACGCGTACAAATATTGTATAAAGGATACAATAGTTTTGTCTCTTCTTTTCGATATTTCTTCTTTAATAGCTACAAGAAACTCATTACTTATTTCAGTAGACATACAAATTTTCTAAACTGTTAAACAGGAATTTAAGAGCACCTTCATCAGTCAATAATGTCGAATCTTCTCTACTGAGATATTCTATTGTAATTCATATAAGTTCTAATGTTACTAATAAGATTTATCATAAATTGTAGATGTGTTTATACGTTCGCGATTTCCTAGACTTAAGTTTCTCGAGAAAAACAGTATTTCTCAAGAAATAAGAAATAAGCAATTATAAAATTTCTCGAGAAATTCTCGAGAACGAATTCTCGAGAAGGAACACTAAGTATAACATTAAAATACGAGCACACGTCGCATAGACGAAACGGGTTTATAACGAATGTGTACTGTACTATGTTGCGGCACAATGCTTTATATGCGCATTTAAATTTCTCTCATCAACAGCTCTCATTCTATTCAGGTTCTTAAACACATGGATAAAAGCAAGGTTTCGTATTCTGATATATAAATATATCCCCGTTTCATTAAAATTTACAAGTGACAATTATAAAAAAAATCGCAGTTGCCAAACTTGTGGAACATGCGAAATATAAAGTCCTTGAGCGACCGTTATACATATATCAAAATATACAAATAAAAAAACACGAAGATATTTTTTTCGAATAGAAGATTTTAAGAGGGTCAGACAATACAAGTTTTAAAATTGGAAAATAAAGACCATCCTACCAATCCATATTAAACTAAAATACAGACAACAACAAACAGACAACGAATAACGAAGTAATCTTAAAGTTAAACACGAGAATACCGAAAAGTAAAGTGAAGAGTAAACTAATATTAAAAAAAAAGAACTTCGAAAGGAAAGGAAAAAATGGGGAAAACCGTTGCGCCGAGCAACGTGGAAGGGTGTGACCCCGTGAAACCGCAGTGGAAGAAATTTTTCGAGCGCGATTGTGACACGGGCCTGCACATCTGGAACGATACTCGATCGCCTTACGTCCAGATCGCTCGCGTCGATACACGGTGACGAGTGCACTCGCAGCTGGTGCAACGGGATGCTAATAAAAGCGGCCGATCAGATTGGAGCGAGCCGGTCCATGAACCAGCTCTCGTTCGAGTGCCGCGCGTAGAAGTGCGTGGGTAATTAGTTGCGGTCGGATTGAGATTGAAATTACCGGGTCATTGCGGTTGCGGCACGATAAGGATTGTTCGCGTTACGGCGCTGGACGTCCCGCGCCCTCTCCGTTTAACAATTCCTCGTACCTCGTTTAAACAGCTTCTCATATAAACATTACAAACATTCGACTCCCTCAGATCCGCGGCGTTTAGATCTACTGCAGTTTAATATTAGAGACAGGAAGGTGCAACGCATTCCTTTGCCGGTATATCACGGCAGTATTCAGTCCAAGATTACATAGTAGCCTCCAAATGAAATCGTTAAAATTAAATGCGCTCGAGCCCGCTGCGTATGAGTTCGGGTGCACGCTGCCGAGATCGCGCTCCGTTTCGAGATTGTATTTAGTTCGCGTTAATCGCCGAAAATAATTCTGGGCTGGGCGCGGTCGGGATAGATTCTCTTACCCACTCTTCGGGAATCACTCCCTGCGCTGTCTTCGCGTCGGAGCGGTTTTTTAAGAGATTCGAACGCTCGCTGTTCGCCCGCTCGAGCAAACTTGTCCGCCGCGCGGCTATTTATACCGTAAGTGAAGTACAGCTCGCTGGCTTCGAGTGATGACAGACATATCGCTGATGCCGTTTCGCCGGACTATCAATAGCCTTAACGCTGGCCCTGTTGTTCTGGAACGTGCTGGATCTAATGCCTGCGCTAGATCCGTTCTCGATCTTCCCCTTCGTAAACACACTTCGGGGGCAACCTGCCTTACAATGCCGCCGCTATTAGAGTCAGGTATTCTGCCAACTCCGCGAAGCATGTTTCTGAAGTGAAGCCAGTTTACAATCCAGATGCGAAGAGTTTATTTAGAAATCACATAGTACACGACACTATTAACATCATCTCATTTAAATACACCCATTTGTTCTGCAATGGCTCCACCCTCTCCTCTCTCTCTCTCTCTCTCTCTCTCTCTCTCTCTCTCTCTCTCTCTCTCTCTCTCTCTCTCTCTCTCTCTCTCTCTCTTATACAATACCTCCGCGGCAGAATAAGTAAGCAATTGAAATCCATTCTCGACTGGACAACCGCGAGATGATTAAGCGTCGCGACGATACACGAGCGTACGGAGCCGACACGTGGGCGTTGAAGGAGCGGGGTGATTTCGAAATTCCGCCCTCGCTCTTCTGCCACTATTCCCGTCGAATAACCGCGTCGACGCGAATTCGACAAAGGACCCTCCCCTCCTCTGCACCGCGTCCCTCTCACCTTCTCTTTCGAGGTCTTCTGGCCCCCTCTCCCCGACGGCACGTGCTTCTGTTTGTAAAGAGTGGCGCCAAACTGCCAGCAGGACCGCGTGTCCCACATCGAGCCCACTCGTGGGATCACGCAATCCGTTCGCACGCTCGCGCGATCTACGAAGGTAGGAGCCGCCTGTCGCTCGGGGCGAGCAGCCTTTTAATAAGTGGTTCCGCGAGATTGACCGCGTTGTAGCGGCCGTCTCCGCCGCGAAGAAAGTAACGATAACAGATTAACGAGATCCCCAAGGCTGAGGAGTGCGCGGACCGCTCGATCACCGCCAGTCAGATCCGACCAACGTTGTTTACCTCCTCATACACGATTTCTATCGATCCACGCTGGCAAAAGGCGGCGTATGATGCAATATCGAAAAACAGTCGCGTCACCGTGTCGCCGCGCACGTGGCAGACCGCTAGCATCGTTAGGTTTTGATAATCGAGAGCGCGGGGGTGGCTCTCCCCGCGAGTAACGGGTTCTTTTTATCAGAACCATGTGTGATGAAAGGTCTCCTCGCCTTTCGGTCAGATTTCTAATCGATCGTTTGCTACGTACCGCGTACCGATCGCGCAGTAACGCTTCGAGAAAGCAGCTGTGGATCGGCTGTGTCTTATCGCTCCATTCGGTACTGCGATATCTTAATCGTGTCCTTGGCAGGCTATAATTAAACGGGTGCCATCTTTCGCGCAGGTTATCGCGCGGCTATTTAACCGGTCGCGGTGAAAATAGACCTGGATAATAAACGGTTCTCCATTCTCGCCTGGCAGTGCGGAGAGGACGCTTTCCGCGGCGTATATCCCACTCCTTCCCCGATGAAAAATACAATTTATAGCCGCGCGAGGACGTTAATATTCATCGAGTATGCTAATCCCAAGGCAGCGGTGGCCGGGCGCGTGGCGTTTCCTTCGGCGATTCGTCGGTGAAGACAATGCGGCTCTTCTCGCTCGGGAGACGCCGAACTTGGCGATTCCCGTCCGCGGCGTCTCCGTCCCCGCCGGCCGTTGTTTGCATCGAGGCGAGACGCGCGCGGTTAATCGACACGCAGCCTTCCCTGCTTTCCCGCTTACGTCAAACGCGCAACCGCCCACGCAACGCGTTCTCGTCTCCCGCTATCTCTGTTCCGCTCCCTTCCGCTCTCTTTCCACCGTCTACGCGCTCACCCTTTGAACCGGTCTTTATCTCTCCCTTTATAATTAGCCGCGCGAGGACAACGCATCGGAGGAAGGAAAGAAAGAAAACGACGCCACGGGGTTATTAACACGTCGGTCGTTAATGTCGTTATGCAAAGCCTTTTTCCTTGTCGCCCCCTCGACGATGTCCTTCGACGATCGAGTCCGTTGGTATGCGGTTCGGTTAATCGAGAAATAAATTCGAGAACTCGGAGGTGACTCCATTCGACGAGAAACAGAAAGCAGCACGACTTTATTGGAGCTTTGACCTCGGCCAGGGTTCAGCTTCCTCTTGAAGGAGCTCTCGTAGAAAAAAAACACTGTAGGGGAGAGTTGCCAATATCGTACTGGTCACCTAAATCGTACCTCATCAGTTTCTCAGTAATTAATGAATGTAAACGACATCTGATAATAAAAATATCAAGTAAATGCGAAATAAGAAATAGAAACAAAACCTTTTGAGCTTACACCCTACTTTGTGCGTGCTATAAACATTTGAAAAAAGCAGGTATGATTGATGTAATCAATTTCTCAGTAATTAATGAATGTAAACGACATCTGATAATAAAAATATCAAGTAAATGCGAAATAAGAAATAGAAACAAAACCTTTTGAGCTTACACCCTATTTTGTGCGTGCTATAAACATTTGAAAAAATCAGGTATGATTGATGTAACTTTTTACCAGCTTATTTTAGCTGATAATAATCAAACCATGCAATTTTGTCCTGTATTTTTGTATTTCTCTAAAAGCGGGTTTCATGTAGAATATTTTATATTGATCAAATATCATTTTAAGTACATATTACATTGAATATAAAGTTTAAATTGATATTTATAAATAAATTGATCGTGTTTCCTAAATCGTATTGGTTATTGCGGCCTGTGTGTGATCCATATACATTTGTATATGTAACTATATAATAATCATTACTTTATGTTGAATATTTTCTTCTTTATTTGTTATTGATACTATTTTTTCATGGAGGTACGATTTTGGAAACCGATTGGTACGATTTAGGAGGAGGTTTATTTACCTTTTGCAGTATATGACAAAAAGATTAATAACAAATCAATTTATTCTGAACAAAAGGCTAATCATATAATACTAGATGCCTAAAAGATCAAGCTACAATATCCAGTAGCCATTTGCGTTCAAATTAGTACCAAATATGAAATATAACGTAATATGTCTTAAATGGTACGATATAGGCAACCCTTCTCTAAGTGCCAAAATGAACAAAATTGCCAATGGTAATACCGTACTATAGAATTTGTTTTTCGGCGCTTACAGTGTTTTCTACGAGAACTCTAGAATTGCGATGATCGGGGTGTGATGCGCTAGGATACGTGAAGCTGACGTGGCAGTGCTCGATCTTGCTATAACTCCTCGAACGAGCACAACGCTGTGAAGTGTATACAACAGACGTCGTTCGCGTCTTATCACCTAATGGTTTCGTTTCTCGGAGAAAATGCGCGTCTAGAGCCAGAGAGAGGGGGCCGTGATCGTCGAACTCGGTTCAATTATACGCTAATTGCGCGAATCGAGCGTTAATCGCTATTGAAAATAACAAGCCGGGCAGCGCGGAGCGGGAGGGGCGAGGAAGGGGGCATCGACTGGATTGAAAGAATGCAGAGCCGCGTGCCGGTGACTCTTTCATTGCGCCGTTTATCGCCCCGAGAGGGTTCGACGATTTATTGACGAGCCGCGCCGCGATAGAACGGCGGGCGAATGATCCGCGGGGTAAATGGAAAACAGTTGGTAGAGGGCGAGCGGGGCGCGTCGTCGGAGTAAAGAAAGATTTCGATAAGAAGCAGGCGATGGGGGCAGTTAATCGTCCGATTGACCCTCTGCTCCGACTCGCCTCGGCTAAACTGGCAATCAGTAATTGTGTCAGACGACCGGCTGCCCTTGTTGACAGTGCTCGGTGTCAGTCGCGGTTATTGAATGCTGGGAGTCGATTTTCCCTCCTGTTTTTCAGCGCCGTCCCGACCTTGCGCTGACTCTCGGGGGGAAAGAATCGTGCCTGAAGGGACGCGAGGATCGGGGCCGTGATATCTCGGTGGAAGTTGACTCAGATTTCCATCCCCCTGACCTCTGACGCGTCGCTCGCGTCTCTTCGGTAACCTCGTTGCCGACCGCGGTCTGGAGTACCCCGAATTCGGTTAAACCGCGAATTCGGGGCGGGCGATAAGACTCGCGGACCCTCGCCGTCGGGATTTAGTTAGGGACACCAAAGCGTAATTGCGTCGATGCGCGCGTGGACCGCTGCAACGTGGTCGGATATCGCCAATTAACTCGTCGCACGTACCACTGTGCCCCCTATCTGTTATCAGCCGCCGAGGCTCTTCTTTTTTGGACGCGTCGCGTCGGTGCAGTGCGCGCCGCGCACACAGACGTTCCGGCGTGCAATCGCGTCAAGTGGCGCGCGTACCGAGTTATGTGCGGATACGTCAGAGCGCGGATTAGAGTCCAGCCGCGATACACCCGGGTCAAACGCCCTATTATCGCTCGCATGGGAATACGTGTGCATGCGCTCGCAGCGACGCACTCGAAATCGATCTCCCGCGATGCAGGATGCCGACGGTTCGATGAGATCTCACTGGAAAACCACGGAAATTCTCAGCTTCCAGTACTTAGAGTGGTTTCGTTGATTGCGATACTCGCCGTTGGGTAATTAGAAAAATGACGGAAATAGGATGAACGGAAGGGAAGAGAGTTTGGACGATAACGAGGGAGAATTAATTGCTCGGGCGATGACGCGCGCTCGGCCAAGTGAACCAGAGTTCAGTGTGTTTATAAAACAGCGCCAATTTATCGCCAAACGCGCTATCTATGCCCCCAAAGTGCCGAGCTTGGGCGTGCCATTAGAAAAACAAGAGAAGTAGGTCAGCCGAAGGAGCAAGCAGCGCGCGTACACAGGCGGAGCGTTTAATCGAATTGCTCGATCGCTCCCCGGATTCATTTCTTTCCGACACATCGGCGAACGTAGGAAATGCTGTAACGATAGCGCGCGATAAGAATAATCGTCGCTCTTATTACCGACGATGCGCTGTTTCCTGCTTGCCGGGGCGCCGTCGCGTTTCGAGTTTCCAGCCGCGAGCTCGCGCCGGAGAACATATACATATATGGTGGGTCATTAGTTTACGGAATAATTAATTATGCCCGCTCGGCGTCGAGTAGCTTCTTCCACGACTTAATAACAGTTTGAACGTGGAACCTCGATTCTCTCTAATCTTCCATTCCGCACGGTGGGCGAGTCTCTGTCGATCGCAAATCATAAACAACGTCCAGAGAGGCGAAAGGTCTTCGCACGTGAAAGTAATCTCGATCGTCCGACCCTGCCGCGAGCTACTTCTCCGAATTCGTGCTCCGCTTACGAATCGCGCGCGGTCTCTTCGTCGCCCGGCACCGGCGTCAAATCGTTTTGTGTACCTCCCGCGAATCCCGTTGATAATTCGAGCTATAAATACGGCTGAAATTAACGTGTCAGCGGTGAACTGCGCTGGCAACGCGGAAGCGCGCGCGGCTCGCGTATGATAGCACCGTTTTCAGATGGGGTGCAGCGGAGGTTACACGCGTCGAGTTTATTGCGTCGTTCGTTACAACGATCCGCGGCTATCCGAGACAGCTCCGGCCGTCTTTTTCGGTCTCTTTGCGCGAGATAGCGGCGAGGAATCTCGAGTCGCGCGCCAACAGCCGTCTATCTGCTTTCCAGTGTATGGGACTCCTCCACTATCATCTTCTGAACGCTTCGATGCCGATGAGCGATGGATCTGCGCATTTAGAACGCCGGAGATTAGAGAGACGTAAAGCTACAGCAGAAGTGGATGTAGAGTTTGAATAGCCGACTTGCTTTTCCTTTTTAAGATTATTAACAGCCATATTAATTGCCCTCAACTCCTTGAGTTGATTAACTCCTATGCTCCTGTGGGATCGTTTAGATTCACACGTACTTTTCTTCCTCAGCAGTATACTTCCTCTTTGATCAACTCCGACCCAGTAAACCGCATATGTAGTGTAGCTAATACATATTGTGATAGCATGGACTTTTTTGATGTTAATATAAGCAGCTTTATAAACTCGCTTTATAGTAACTTGCATAACTTATGATTTGTCCGTCTTAACTGTAATACCAATTATGTACACTAATGGGGACCTACCCCCGTTTATCAATAATAAATAAATAAATAAATAGTTGCACGATCGATCATCGCCTCTGAGATCCGCGACCACGCTCTAGCCACCCCTTTGAACACGAAGGAGAATAATGGTAACATGGAGCTGGTTCGCTTAACTCTCTCGTAACGACAGGTCCTTGCCGCTGGACAGACATTTTGTTCCTCCCACGCTATGCTTCTCCGGTCCCAATAAATGCAGAAAGGACGTGCGGCCGCTAGACGATCGATAGAGCACGGCTGTTCGATAACAAAGCGCGGGCGCACCGCCAAATCGCGGGGGTCCGAGCGATCCCCGCTGGGTCGTATATATCTCAGCGTCCTCCTCCACGTGCAACCGGCGGCCTTATGATCCCCGCTGTCCTGCGAGTTGTAAACAATCGTGCCTCGTAAACAACCAGCGCGGCAAAGATTAGAGGCGCCGCGGCGGTTTCGGCTGACGTTTATTATTCGCGACACGCGTTACTCCCGTGTTCTTCTGTAACAATCTCAGGCGTGTGTTCTCGACCTACATACCCGTTGATCGACACCTCGGACAAACAGGATTCCACGCGCGAAATTAACGGAACACGACCAAACGTCCACAGGGGGAGGGGCGACAATTTTACGGCCCGTAAAGCACGCGCGCGATTCGAAAATAGTCCCCCGAATGTGCGGCTCGTCCGAGTGTGCCTATCTCTCGGCGGAATAAATTTGCGCGCGATCCACGGCCAACTATTTACCGCCCAAACGGAGGTTGGAACGCGGTGACCAGAGGTGGCATTGATTTCGATGTCGCTTTTGAAGGTGCAAATCCACGATCAGACAAAAATATCGTGTCTCACATGGGACTTTAATCTCACGAGATAATTATTTTATTATTCTTTAATTGTTTTGTCATTCATTTCATGAAATTAGACTTTCATGAGACAGGTTTCCTGATATACACTATCGTCCTTAATTAAACTGTCCTATCTAACATTTTTTTAATTTTTTGAGATATGTTGAAATATTCGAAGTTCCACACGTCTTTTACCATTTAAGTAAAGTTAGAAAACTCTACGTGCTTCGCAAAGATTTATAAACAGTCTAATGTATTTAACCTAACTTCTTTCAAAATAGTTCAAATATCTTATCTAAAACAATTAATTAATTGGTACGTTAATAATACATTCCCTACCGCTACACCTATTACAAAAAATTATATTAGGCTATTACAAAATAATGACAACAGTTTTTAATTTGAATAAAGGAAAATAAGGATGGTACAAAGTAAATGATAAAACTTCAATTTTCTCGGTTGTTTCAAAATGCTAGATAGGACATTTTAACTAAAGAGGGCAGTTAACATTTAGTTGTTGCTGAGATATTTGTCTCGCGATAGAAATGTCTCGGATAAAATCTCATCGTGGATTCGCATCTTTAGAATTCGGCCGTTGGTGCTTGCAAGTCCGCGGCACGGGATCGAAGTTGAATGATTCTGGCGTGTATCTGGAGACCTCCTTCTCCGTTGCTGATCAAGCTATTTATACGCGGTGACGGGACATTATCTATGTGGCTCGAAAACTGCAGCAGCCTCGTACTTCGCTGTTTATCGCGGCCGACCGTAATCGTCGCCGCGATGCTCGGTCGCGCGTCCCCGCAATATCGTCTTCGGTCCAGCGTTTTATCGTTCGCCCTGGCGCACTCGCATTGTTTATCGCGCTGCACCCGAGTACACCGTGCAACTTTATCTTTCGGCCGGGCTACCACGAGCTTTACACGCTTATCGTCGCCGTCTCGCTTCCCTTCGCGATTACGCGGACGTTCGTTCACTGGCTGGCTCGTTCGGGGCGCAATTATCACCCGGAGCAATTCGATGCTTAATTGCGTCCCGATGCCGCGGCTCTGTTGTGTCTAGGGTGACCAGGGGATCGCGATTGGAGCAGACGTCGTTTAACGAGCTGCCTCGAAAAGGTCGCTGAATCTACCGTGGGTGAATGGCACGTAGTAAGATTCGTCAAGCACAGTCTTCGGTGTAGAAGTCTGCGATATCTGTTCACCTTGGTTTTCCCAGGTCTTCGAGACTTCAGAGCTTAATAATTGCGGAAGGTTCTTTTATAGACTCCTTACTACTACTTAAAATTGATTATTGTACGACTATTTTATGATCGAATTTGGGGAAGAATATTTCCCACTTGAGATTTTGCTGTGTGTGGAATTCAATATTCGGGAATTTGGAAGGAATTTTTATTTTTTCATTTTTTATTATTATTTTTTTCGTGATCGGGAGCTGCGAAAATTCGTACAGAAGCTTGGATTTGAACCAATGCTTGGTGCTACGTGGCTCGAATATACCATCGACGCCTTTGACAGAGAAGCCTTGAAGCCTCATTCTATCACTTTTAGAGCTGCCCTCAGTACACGATTCATAAGTTCATTATTATTTCATCGTACGGTGCTTATTAGCGTTCAAAAGCACCAGACCCGCCTGTACGGACGTCTACTGGAGATAACTATACCCGCAAAAACTTCCTTCTTACCGATTCCACTATGAAAGTTCGTTGAAACAGTTTGTTTACTACAACGCGTATACGTACACGCTTTTCCTAGCTGGTGTGAGGGTACGCACACATTCAAGCCCCACTGAGACGGCAGCTTCAATGTTTAGAAAATCCCCATCTTTACTAAGGAAGCACGTAGCAGCGATAAACTCATAAAGCCAATAGATACAACATCGGTCAACGTCCTTCAATTGAATGCCAACCGTTTTTAGAACCCATTTCCCCTTTACATTTCGTCCACATGGGCTGCAGATCATCAGCTTTATGCCTTTATTGCCTGGGCTGCAGGCGACCACCTGAACTTTCGCTTGGTCGAAGGTTCGTCCCAGTCCTTGATGGCTCTTGACCTTCTCCTTCCACTCTCGTGAAGGAGCAGTCAAGTAATTTGAAAATAATTTTCTCCACCCACTAAAACAACCCTTCCACTTTAAGCAACTGACATTACTGCTGAAATTGAAGTTCTCGAGAAACATCAAACATTCAGCCTGACAGGACCATTTCACTCCGTACCAGATTCAATCCGATTTTGTCTTAAAATTTCGTTAAAAATACATATATTTATTCTTTCATTAAGTTAAAAGAAATCCAACAAACGCAAAATACAGGACAGAGTTGCCAATATCGTACAGGTCGCCTCGATCGTACCTCATAAATTTCTCAATAATTAGGTAACGAATATAAACGACATGTAATGATAAAAATATCAAGTAAATGCGAAATGAGAAATAGAAAAAAATCTTTCGAGCTTACACCCCATTCCGTGCTTGCTATAAATATTTAAAAGAATCAGGGATGATCGATGAACATAAAGTACCTATCTTAAATGGCACGATATAGGCAACTCTCCCCTACAACTCCCTGAAAATTCTGAAAGAATTTCCGCCAATGGGAACGGCGCGGTCAGGGTATTTAAGCATCCCTCGTACACGGAAGTTATTACATTGATCGTGCAGAAGCACATCCACGATCATTGAAAATGCGCCTCGATCCTCATCGTTTACCGTTCGCCCGAGCACAATAGGATACACAAGATTCCCGCGCCCCGCGCGGCATCGCGGACGAACCACGGTCTTCTTTTATCATTTTCACGGCGCACGCGCGCGCGCGCCAGCTGAATTACAGCGAGCTTTATGGTCGCCTGATGAATTTCATAGCAGGCCTTGGAGGCGTTGTTATTGGGTGTGCTCGTGTTCGTAGTGGGGCCGGGATTCTCGTCGCTTGCCCGCTTGAAACTCGCGTGCGCGAGCCGCGAGATGATGTCACGTATCAGAAGTGTCTGCTGCGCGCGTGTGTGTACGGGCGCGACCGTGCTGGGCACCGTGGAGCACGTGCAAACTAACGATCTGCTTATCGTTCGCATGCTGAAACACACGCAGGAAATGCATACACGCAGACCTCAAGGAGACGCGACGAATGATTTTTATTAATAGAGTCAGCTATTTTCGTACAAGTACCACGCGAGTGGAGGGGGCGGGGAAGAGGATCGATTGGGATTTTTAATTCTTTCAGCACTCAGATCTGCGACGGAAAGGAAGTGGATTGCCTATGGTCTAGCGAGTTTTACCATTTTTACATAGAGTTTAATAGAAGTCAGGAACGTTCCGATCTCGAGCAGCGTATCTATGGTTCCGCTAAAATGAAAAGCGATAACAGACGAAAATAGAGCCTTATCAAAGTTAATCAGATTTAACGTATCGCGCTGCCCTTTGTTCCACCATTCTTTTGCGCCGTCTTCGTTGCCCCATAAAAGGTAGACTCGCGGTTCCCCTCATCGTCCAAGGGGGGCGATCTCCTTTCGTTCTTCAAATCCTCTTACTCGGTCGGATAGAGCGTGACTCTTTCGATCCCGATAGAAAAGAACGCCGACAATGATAGTCGGGACAAAGTCGAGCGGCTGCTCGAGGCCACTGAAAGACTATCCCCCTACTGTTTTCCTCGACTGTATAAGCACTTGCTCTCAGACAGACAAGCCAGCAGGGCGTAAAAAATAGAAGTCGTGATCGGCGTAATTAACAGCCGAAGTGTACTCTAAACGACCAGCTGATTTCGTGCGGATTGCGCTCCGTGTCGAACAATGCCAGCCAGCAAGTGGTCGCGGTTCTGTCTCGGCTCCCAGCATTAGCTCCCTGCATCCAAGCTCGCGATACGTGCAACGATAACGCGTAGTATCTCGCTACAAATTGCAACATTACAAATAGAGTTGCTGGTTGCAAACCGCGTTGCACGTGGTTACGTAAGCAAGAACGTGTTATTCAATTAGCACACTCCGCTCCAAAAGTGAAAACACAACGCCAGCGTGCCTCGTCGTAAACGTTGAACCCGTCGCCGCTCCCGAGAATGCGACGATCCTGCATTCCTGATATTCGGGATCGGTGTCCGCAGCCGGCGACAATTACCCTCGCCCTGTTCGACAGATCATGGGAAGATGGTTAAGCAGAAATTAAGCCCCGTTTCGCGCGAGCAGCTCGGTCTACCAGCGCGATCCGTCCGTGGAGCGTGTATCGAGAAGCTGTAAGTAGGTCAACGAATCGACGATTCGTTTATCTGTTCGTTCCCTGCTGTCTATAATATAGTAGTTCTCGTATCTAGGAGCCCGCCACTTTCTTCTATACTCGAGGCACTGCGCAGCACCTAATTCTTTCAGGATTCCTACGGCTTGTTTACCGCCAAAATTATCGCGTTCTCGCCACATGGTTATCTCTATTATCTCGGCCCAAAGTTGTTTTCGGCGTTCCTGATCAACAGAGCCCTCAGGCGTCGCGCGCATGGCACGGAACGGGACTTTTTGTCCACGGCTCTGCGGGACGGGAGCTTTATGATCCGAGCGTTTCGATACTTATTTAACCAAGTAGAGTATTGTAGGGCAAGAGTGCGCACTTTTGGATCACAAAGTTTGGATTTCTCTGAAATCTCTGGTATTACACTGATAGTCATATCATTTTGTGAGAAATATCTAACTACTGTCCTTTATTATTCGATAGGCAGTGACTTCATGTAAATTTACCTGTCACAACTTATATAAAATAAATATTTCCAAAAAATATCAAATGCGAACTTTTACACGATATGCGGGGCAAAAGTTCGCATGTTATGGGGTAAAAGTACGCAACGAGAAATATCCAAAGAAGTGTTTTATTTTCCTGCATAGGTGCATAGTTGGGGTAATACAGTAAAACACCTAATAGATTATAATTAATTTTTTTAGGTGAAGTTAACAATAGTCGCAAATAAAATTACCCCGACCTTAGTAATTTGAACAGACATAAAAGTTAATAAAAAACTTATTTTGAAAAAATATTGCGGATTAAAAATTAATAAAAAAAATCAAAAGCTGATATCAGCGTGGCTCAATTATCATGAACTCAAGATTTATTTCCTTGTTGTAATTGATAATTAATTTCAAATTTATTTTTTATAGTCGGTTTAATCAGTTTTCGTTACTAATTTAGCAAACACTAGAAATAAAATAAGTTTAATGAATTTATAACACGCGTCAAATTATTTTGGGGCAAAAGTTCGCACGTTCGCATTCGAACTCTTGCCCCAACTTCATTGTGCGAACTTTTGCCCCCACAGCTACTTTTCTATTGTTTAATCAGTCCTGTTATCTGCGAGGAAAATTGAAAACTTCTATTAGCACTTTTGAATAGGAGAATTTCAGCTCTTTCAGGCGACATATGAATTAAAATATTTACTGATCAATTTATAGAAATAATATTGATTCTTGAAAATGAGAATATTATATCAGAACTTAGGAATTTAATACATACCGAATTGTACGATAACAAAATGAAGCACAACTACACAATTCGATATTGGTAACTCTACCTTGATTGACAATTGACTGCCGATCACCATTGGCAACTGCCATATCTCAAACCGTGAAATTCGCATGGTGCGAACTCTTACCCGCTTGCGAACTTTTACCTACCTTTACTCTACACATGCTTCCGCGCCCCGAAATCATCCCCGTGAGATGCGATCGTGACCGATGGTACTGGTGCAAAGCGCTTTAAATATCCGCGACCGGGCGCCGTTACGTAAAAAAGATAATCTTGCGGGTAAAGTGGGTTGCCGTCCCGTTATCTTTTATGTAATAACATCGCTAGGCGCGCGTTCTCTATCGCAGGCTAGATTCCATCGCGCGCGAATGGGTTTCATTTCACGCGCTACGTAAATGCCGGCGTTATCGGCGTGTTTACCTCGCGAAAAACACGCGCGCGGGCCTCTCCCAGCGTGTCCTCGATCGGCCACCTTAAACATCGTAAACGGGGGCCTCTATTCGCGACGATCCGCCTTGACAAAGACGCCTTAGATCCTCGATGGATCCTCTCGTCCCTGACACGTGGCACCGAGTGAAGAAATAGAATTGTCTGGAACTGTCTGACGGTAGTGTTTAGGCAAATTTTGCTGAGGATATCCGTACATAAGAATACTTTGAAAATAAGAATCATCCTTCGTTTGTTTTTTTTTCACCAATTTCATTCTCCAATGATTATCGTCACAGACATCGTCATTCGATATTTTATTCTTTTTTTAAATATTGGTTTACCGTCGCATCAACTACTTGGTTATTAGCGACAACTAGTTAAAGTGTGTTTCGATTAAGCTATCATATAATATTATTACAGAATTTTGTCGATCAATTTAGATTCCTCCAAGAATTTCACAAGGTAGTCTAACTCATGGGCGTAGTCAAGGGGGCGCTTGCCCCCCCCCCTGACCGGAAAAAAAATAAATTAAACGTTTGTCCAAAATTAAATTAGTTTATTACAAAATAAAAATAAATTCAATTGTGAAGTAATTCCGCATTACACGACCCCGATTACATATATTGATTCCTACCTATGTACATAAATTCAAAATTCAGTGCACAAATGGCCGAATTGGAAGCTGGAGGACTCTGTGGCTCCAGAAGTGGTCTGTGGTCTCATTTTATTCTTCCTATGCTTATCCTATTTAGTTTGACAATTTGACCCATACTGTTAATTATGCTTTGTACGTAGGATATAATAACAAAAATTGTTTCACTATTTATTACCCCCCCCCCTCCCCCCCCTGAATGAAATCTTGACTACGCCCATGGTCTAACTTATCTTCACCGAATTGCCTTTCAGAGGTGGAGTGATCTAGTGGCGGTCGCGGAACATTCTGTATTTGTCACAGTACAGTAGTAGGTGTTCAACTGTAGTTGCAGAGTTACAGTCGGGACAGATTGGTGGCGGATCTTTAGCTAGTATATACGAGTCATTCGATATTGATACGTATAAATCTATGAAATGTGGAATGTCCTGAACCTATATTTGATCAAAAAATGTAGACGATAGCTCGCTGAAAGGGGTGAAAGGTGCGAGTCAGCCTGTTTGCCTGTGGTTGGGCGCGCGTTAGTAAGGTAACACGTGTGACGAGGTAGACGGCGCCGCAATCTCGCGCGATAAGATACATACGTTCTCACGAACGAAACGAGCAATCGTCGGAAATAACGAAGTTTTTCCCGGAACGGACGAGGCGCGTGCTGCGCCGCGAGACACTTGTTGCATCGGCCAAGACGCGGGAGATTCTCCCCGATTGCATAATATCGCCACCTGGCCAGTGGCGTGTCGATCGCCTCCAGAGCCCCGCGATCCTCTTTCCCCATCGGCGATTCGCTCAGATCCCATCGGGTACCTGGCCACGTCCGGTTACACGCGCCAGGATATTTAGCAATGTTAATCGACGACCCAGTCGAGGGTGATTTCCGTTGTTTTCCCTCCATTCGTACAAACCTCCCCTTTCAATCCACCCGACAGCCATGCAGAACCAGTCGCATTATACCGACGACAATTGCGTTGTATCGGACGGTACGATCTGCCGTTTCTCTGTCCCGTTTCGCCCCACCCTCGTCCTCACCGCGTGTACGTAAGTGGCATGGAAAATTGCATACGATTTGTACACCCCTTTGACGACGGCGCGGTAACGAGGCTGGTGCATTTGTCGAGGCGCGCTGCCATCAGATTCGGCCGAAAGATATCGCGCACGGTGGATAAACGACGCGCCACTTTAATCGGGACGATCGATACAATGAAGAATCGCTCGGCTCGTATGGGTTTCTGGTCGGACGATTTCGGTCGTGTGCATTCAACAGGCCGCGTCACTCGATAGACGGTTCCTCTGATTGTTTCGGTGCCCGTGACATAAATCAGCGGCGGCCCGCGAAATGTTTCTTATTCGGTGTCTTTTATTCTTCCTTGCTCCGTTGCCGAGCGAAGGTGCTACGTCGCGTTGCGTATTCCGCGTTGACGCAGAACGAACGAAGATGTTTGCCCTACCACTTGGAACGAAAACAATCGAGCGCACTCCTCGGTTGTTTGCCGTGCACCGAAGTTTGCTCAGCGAGCGCAGGACACGTGTAATCTCCCGCAATTACACGCTCTTCGGTCAATATTGCTCTCGGTACATACATCGTTGCATTGTGTTGCTGGGTAAGATAAGCTACCTCCGCGATGGTTAAATATTACCGCGGGCACGCAACGCTGGCGAGCGCTCCCGAATCTGGCGTAAACGAGCGCCGAGTGCACGTTGCGCAAATACATCATCGTTCAAATTTACTGGCAGACGCGGGCTGGATTGGTGCTTCCAAAAGCTTTGGAAGTGTTCCAGTAAACAGGTCTTCCAGGGATACGCTATTGGCTCCTTGGTCAGGTGGTTTGTCGAGGAAATTGTCGGGATTGTAAGAGGGTTCGGTTTGAAAACAGCAGGAATGCTGAATCTTGCCCATTCGTCGCTTAAGAATTGAACATCCCTAACATTAAACATAAGCGAAAATCTTTGAAAATTGGAGGAATGAATTTTTCTGCAATAGTAAAACCCCCCAAAATTTTAGAAAAATTGATTCGGTAGTTTTTAAATTATTTAACTTATAATTTGAGGATGAAATTCAGTAGTATTAAAAATAAGCGAAAATCTTTGAAAATTGGAGGAATAAATTTTTCTGCAATAGTAAAACTCTCCGCAAATTTTTAGAAACATTGATTCGGTAGTTTTTAAATTATTTAACTTTTAATTAAACAAGTATTCTTCTGGGAAAACGCAATATTGAGAAATATAACTACAAAATTGAAAGTGAAATAATACGCCGAAGTTTCTGAAATCTTGTGTACAGAAATTTCAAGCACCGAATTAAATTGTCACAAGAATTCCAGAGAACTGATTAATATCTTCGAAATTGGTTAACTTTTGGCTAAGATTGTCACTGAAATTCATCCTTAATTAACGCGCTGTAAATTTTGTGATGGAGCAAACACTAATTATTATTATTTCACGGTAAATTCGTGACCGCCGCGTAGAGTGATTCCGCGCGCTCACTTTACGTGGCATCTACTCGGTGTGCCAAAAATAAGACGCGCTTATTATGCTCGCGCGAGCAAACGAGCAGGTTCTATCTTTACCTTTGTGTATGAGCTAGCGTCGCGCGATATCTTTGGCTTGTTTATGCCGGCTTGCGAAACCATTTCGGCAACCATTAGATTCGTCGGGATGGTGGTAAATTATCATTACTGTAACCGGAGGTGGGACGGTGTACAGAAGCGCTCTGCATAAATAAAAAATTATTTAAATAACGGCTCAAATAAAAGTTACTTTAATTTCAGATTATTCGACGAGAATTTATTTAAACACATGACGAATATTTTTTTAAGTTCCATTCGTTATTCGAAATTTTTATTTAAATACAAATTTTGCCCACCTCTGACTATAGCCTAGGGCGGCAAATTTTGAGCGAAAGAAATTAGGAAATTTTAAACACAGAGGCTTCAGGCAACTTTAAAAATAATTTAATTCTCTTTCATATAGCGAATTAGCGATAACTCACATGTGAGTTGCCATATTGAATTAATTTTGAAATGATCTCGTCTGTTTTAAATTAAAATATTTGATGATATTTCGCGAGAAGGGTGGCAGACGCTTATCAGCCTAGAAACGCCAAATCTCCAAGTCCGTTTCGTCCGCGGATTGCTCGATGGAAATCATCCAAGTTACCCAAAGAAATCATGGCGTTGGAGCAGCGCGCGGCAGCAATGTGGTGGAAGGTAGTTGAACCAGTGAACCAACTTCCGAGTACCGGGACATCGTTGGCCGACAATCGATTTCACGGTGCCAACAAAAGCGCGGTAAACAATGGTTGAAACGTAGCTGACCATTAAACGACCCCCTTTTTCCCGAGGCTCGCGTGTTTCTAAATTGCAGGGGAACAGTTAGGTCGAAAGTTGCGAGCCGCGGGCAATTAGCCGTCGCGCTGCTCCCATTATTTCTGCCCTGTTCGAGAAATCGTGATCGCCCTTTGCCATCTTGTCGGCCGCTTAACGACCAGATTTCTACCATTGCTCCGACCATCCGTGAAATCGCCGCAGATTTCTTCGACCCGGCCGCGGCGCTGCGGCACGGAACGCCGACACCTAGCGATCGCTTTTTCCAATTAACGGTGACTCACGCGGATTCGTTTTTTTCCCCCTCGCGAGGCTCGCGGGTTAATTAAACAGCCGCGTCGAACGATATGCATCGCGTTAACGCGGCGCTCGCGGTAACAGCACTTTCACTCCTATCATTTCGCTCCGCCGCCGATGGAATAATTCGATTCGAAGAAGAGAGCCAGGTAGCGGCCGTGAGTCACTCGTCGCTGCTAACCGGCCGAGGTGCTCGTTTTTCTTCCTCCATATTTCCTTCTCTCTCTCTCTCTCTCTTTCTTTGTTTTTTCGTATTATTTCGCCTCGTTTTATTACCGCGTTTAGGAGAGCGTGAAATGGCCCCGCGTAGTCGATGATTCATAGGGGCGCATCGTGAGTAATCGAGTTTTCTCGCGGGCGCGGGTAATAATCCTTCGCGAGCTCGCAACATTGTCGAGACGGGAGCGCGATAAATTATGCAGGTGGATTTTCAACGGCCACACTGTTGCCACCAGTCGAGAACTAATCAATCTCCCGAAATTCTATTATTACGCGTACTTTGGCCCCTCTAGCCTGACGGGCCGCTGTTGTTCGTGCGTCGCCACTTTGGATGGTTGCCGCGCCATATTTCAGTGGCACAATTTCACAGACGAGAGGACTCGAATGCACGGGATAATGGACGCCATCCAACGATCCACGGAACGGAAGAGCCTCGTTACGTTCCGTGGGCACGCGCGGGGCGCGTTCAATGAAGGGGTGAGATATTTTTCAGGCATTTCCTTCGAAGCGAACATCGGGGGAAAGCATGTCCCTCGTTCGGGCGCGAATCGGTCCGGAGGTGGATGCCTCGAGTGTCTCCAACAGGAGCACGAACGCGCCGAGGGATCTAAAAGTGGTGTAGCGAAATGGCTGAAAACAACGCGCAAACGTGTCTCGAGTTCCTCGTACGCTGCTCGAGGCGATTGTTTTTCATTGACTCGATTCCTGTCAAATCCGTCGACAAATAGGTGACGGTGGAATTAGGTCAGTCACAGGGTCATACGTATTTAAAATA
This sequence comes from Andrena hattorfiana, assembly GCA_944738655.2. Taxonomy (NCBI): domain Eukaryota; kingdom Metazoa; phylum Arthropoda; class Insecta; order Hymenoptera; family Andrenidae; genus Andrena; species Andrena hattorfiana. Next base: position 4,920,826 of record OX122894.2, read on the forward strand.
ATGTACCTTACGTTTACTTCGTGAATGTGAAGTGGCGGGATGAGAGAAACAAGGCCTCTTTTAATTTAATAAAGAACGAATTATTTATATATTTTAATGCGAATATTGAGTGCATTAATGCCATTGAGATTTTTAAACAGGATAAAAAATATATTTGCAAGAAATAGAAACTAATACGATCAAAATGTACCTACTTTTAGTTTTCTCGAGCGTAGCCATGAATTAGCCATTGAAGTAGCCATAGTAGTTTCTCATTAAGCCAACTCTCATTAACACAACTCCATACAGGAGGCATGCTTAGTATTCAGATAAATTTCCCTCAAAGCACTCGCGAAATTGTCCCAGGAGACCTAAAGCGAGCCTATAAACGCGCCTTGTAAACAAACGGACAGGTTTACGATTCCCCCCGCGCAGCTTCAGAGCCCTCCGTTCGCAGCCGACATTATTCCCAAATCCAACAACAAACAGTCCCCACGTCGGAATTAGGCCAGTGGCAGAATAGCTGTACCCGGATTAGGGCTGGGACTATTTGTCGAATTTTTCGGTATTCGAATATTCGAGTACTTCAGTTGCTCAATTATTTGGCGAATATAATTCGAATACTATTTGAATATTTAAGTATTCGAATACCATTCGAATATTTAAGTATTCGAATACTATTCGAATATTTAAGTATTCGAATACTGCTGTATTCGAATAGTATGGTGTGAATTATAAATCAGATTCTTTAGGTTCATTCGTCAGGGTGAAATCTTGTAAGTTAATTTTGAACCACTTCACACCGTACTATTCGAATACATCAGTATTTGAATAGATCAGTATTCGAATAGTATTCGAATATATCAGTATTTGAATAGATCAGTATTCGAATAGTATTCGAATAATAATATGCGAATACACAAATATTCGAAGTTTATTCGTAGCATTCGAATACTTGAAAAATATTCGAATATTAAATTATTCGAATACTCCCAGCCCTAACCCGGATACGCCTCTAACGCGGCGCGTTTGTCATCACGGTCGCTCTAAACGTCTAGAGCTAGCGTTTTCCCGCTGATCGTCCGCTACGAGCCACACGTGCGTTATTCCTCGCCCTCCGCTCGCGTTATCACGTGCCGGCCCCGTGGCGGCCCTCGCGTCACGCGCCCGCTACGTTCTCCTCCGCGAATTCCGTCGATCTGCGCCAAATCAAAGGAAAAGTACCCTGGGGCTGTTTATCGCAGGCGATCGTTCTCCGCTCGTGTGCCACCGAGCTTTCTGCCTGGCTCCCCTTCCTCCCCTTCTCAGGCTCGTCACGTGTGGTCTCTACGTAGGAGTAGAATCGGGACTCGATCCCAAGGTCCTCCATTTCCTGAAGAGACGATAGTGCGATGGTGGTGCTTTCACTGTACGCAGATCCTTCCCAACATTCGGGCACACTGTGCAATCTGGCGTAGTCTTGACCGCGAGTCTTATTATAAATCTATCTAATCGCGAACGACGATAAGATTAATCTTAGTTTGTTATTTCACACTCTAGCGATCGATATTTAATTATACCTCATGGCAAAATTCCTATTATCGCGGTGACTGTTTACCAAGTCTAGCCTACCGCCAGGCCTCGGCGAACGATAATTAAAAACGTATTAGAGAACGATGGCAGGTGCCGTTTGTAGATTTTTCGATAAGCTCGATACGTGTCGATGACCCGCCAAAATTCGACTGTACTTTCAGCCTTCACAGCTCTGCCGTATCCATTCGAAAGGGCATATCTGGTCAAAAGGTAAATGATTGAGATGAATGACTTTTAGTATTTTGCGGTATGCCATCGGTATTTTATATAAATCGAATTGAATTAAATATTAAATCTGAATGAAAAGGTGTCTTCTAAATATGTGTGGCAAACCCGTGAAATATTTTTTAAACTCCAAAGGAGACTTTGATAAATACCCTCCAAATCAGGCGTAGATTTCAAATATGTCCGAAATATAAACTGTGATGCCTATCTTTAATTTCAATGTAGATATAGCTCCCCGATTTAAAATACTTATAAACTATTTCTGTGCTACCTGGCAGCAATAACTTAATATCAGCGAAAGTTGAGGATACGCCTTTCGAATTAACGCAGCAGAGTTCTCCCTATTTTATTCGATTTCAGACTACATCTTCTTCTTAATATATAAAGCAGAAAGTTTATATGTTTGTGTGATTGTCTGTCGCCTAAAAACTTTCGAACGGTAAACTCTTGGATCGCGACATGTGTCTAAGTTTATCATGCCTAGCTAATCCAGATGAATGTGACTATTTTCACAAAACATAAAATTCTTTCTTTTTTAAAAAAAAATCAGAATCTAGATTCCGGGCGAAGCCGGGTATTAAAGCTACTATTAGTATATAGGGGTTGAGATCCACATCTCGTGTGACATTTTTGTATTCCGCGCCAGTTCATCTCGGTCGTATCTGCGCTCGATCCAAACGATCGTTGGGGAAGTAAGTACAGTTAGGATCGGCCAGCTGCGAACAGGGATGTGCTGGTGCGCTCGGAAACGGAAGGAAGCACGGGCTATTAATTAGTCATTGTCTCCGTCCCGTAAACCGATCTACTTTCGCTGGCAGGGACCACCAGCCACTGGTCGCTCGCGATTCGTCCGGTGTGTCGTTCGATAAACACTTTATTTCGGGTCGTGTCGAAACGTTGCGGTGGTGTGCCGCATGCCGTAGCCCGCTAAAAATACACGACTCCGCGGACCGTCCCTTCCGCCCCCTCTGCCGCGGGCTCTCGCCGAAACTGCAATCGAAAATAGCTTCCCGAAACACCTGGCACCCCGGCGTTCTATTCTGCACAGTTGGACGGCCCTCCCTCTTCTTCCTGCCTTTCCGCGGCTCCTCCACGTTTTTCCACAACGCGCGCACCTGCCCGATGAATTCATCGGCACCGCGGGCAAAGAAACGAGACGGGGCCTTTGAGAATTTGAATTCACTCCCCCCCCCCCTCTGCACTCTGAGCCTGCTGAGTCCCACCACCTTTGTGGGCCGATTGACTACTCGACGAATCTTGGGACCTGCCTCGAAGGGATCCCATGGATCTTGAGAACATTAAAGGCAGTGGTGGATTTAAGGAAAATGATCCATGTGGCAAACGTTTCATGGCACTCTGTATACATCACAGAATTACAAATAAATTTACGCGCGTGTGGTGTGAAAATTATGGGAAACACAAAAAGAATATAGTGTAAGGAATATGGGATTTCGACTCTCGATTAAAATCCTCTCGCGGAAATTCCTGAAATCAGCGATTCTTGACCTTATTCTGCGATCTTTAAACGTTTGTAGCTCAGAGCAACGTTAACCGATTTTGATGAAATTTTAGGCATGTATTATATATAACTTACTTCAATCTACAAACGGGTTTTTTGAATTTTCATTACAGGCTCACAAAAAAAAGTTTAAAAAACGACCTTTACTATTTTTTTCACTGTTCCGACCAATTGCAATTTTTTTTAAAACGACGAAACACGTCACCTAGCAAACTAATCCTTCTAGCTTCTCAAAAAAACTCAAGTCGTTTGGACCAATTTTAAAAATGTTATGCGATTTTAAAGAGTGTACGATTATGGCTGTGAGCCACTGTAGCTGTCGTCGAGGAGGGTCTTGGAAAAGAGAAAGCGCGATCGGCACTGGGGGGTGTCATAAACCAGGCCTTTCCGGGGACTGTGACGGGGACTAAACAAGGGAGGCTCGAGACGACTGCGTTGTCGAGGGGCATTCTTGAAAGTATCGTTGTCAAAACAATATATTCGTATTACAATCATTTATCTTCGTAAATTTTTTATACAACGGTGTTTGGATAAAATCATAATTTTTTTGGGGGGAGATGGGGCCCGGGTGACACCTGCTCGTCGGGCGCCCTCTACATCCGCCACTGATTAAAGGCCCTCTAGAGATATTCTTGTATTCGAAGAAGCCGTTGTGTAATGTTATGTTCCTTCTTACGATTGTTTATCATAAAGGAGGTAAAGCGGGATTGCTTGTGCAAATGGTAATGGTACTCCTTCTGTTTTCCCTCGGCTTCGACGTTCTTTTGTCGCGAGATGATATATCGAGGCGTCGCCGCCATCGCGTCTGTTGATTCTGATAAGATTACGGGGCAGCGATGATTTCGATTATTTACATGCCGCTGGGCTGAGCGTACCTTTTCGAACGGTGGGAAAAATACCGTCTGTGGGTCGCGCGTGCAAAAACGCGGCATCAGCTTTTATCAGGGGACTCGGCCTCGGTGGTTGGTGCGGGACGTGATAGAGGACGGCGGAACAGTAGGGAGGGAGGGTCTTAAATATTTGACGCTACGTTACATTGCAGTTGGAAATTGCTGAGAAAAAAATAGATATCGCCTGACGTGGGGCTCGAACCCACGACCCTGAGATTAAGAGTCTCATGCTCTACTTTTCCTCTCATTCTTCGCGATGTTTATTGACGTAGTTGAAGTACATTTACGTGAATTAGTGAGTGCAAAGAGAAACATATGAAAAAGGCTCAGCCATCTGGGTTGGATCGTGAGCAACTGATTGTTCGTTCGCTGTTGTTTGCATTCATGGTGTTATTCACGTTGCATTTGCTTCTTTAAATTAAAGGCGCGTCGTTTTGACCCATATCCAGTTCATTGATACCGTCAAGCTGTTTCGCTCTAAACATAGCATTGATTTTAGGAAAGAAGATTTTTTTTAACAGGTTTGTCCAATACTTCTCTATGGCTGACTTGAACTCGGATAGTAATTCCTTGACTAATATTTTAAGAGTCCTTTTCGCTACCCTCGAGAGTGGTAGTCTCAACCATGGGTCCACAATGTGGAGGTCGTGCAGCAGAGAGACCAGCTCACGTTTCCACTTTTGGAAGCTTTTTGATCCTCTGGTTTACGTACCCCGTTGTGTTGCAAGTGAACCAACAGCGGCCCAAGGGATTGCCAGCGGGAAGCGTACATCATGGAGGATTAATTTCTTGCATTGCACCGAAGAGATTCGGTGTGAGGCCAACGTTAACCGCCTATATTTGCGATACGACGATGCTGGCAAGTGCCCAAGGGATGCTTGCTAGCGCTCGCTGAGATTCTTAGAAACAGGCTCCTTCCCTTTCCTGCTCGTGGTGTGCCGTTCTCTCTCTGGCTTCTGCGAGAGTCCATGCGGCGGGTCGATGCACGATCATCGGGTTTTCTGGGTTAATCACCGAGCTTTCCGAGCTTTTCCTACGCACCGACGCCTCGCACCGTTGCCCACTCGGCTGGCCTTCTGTAACGAAGCCACTCCAACAACGTTTTTCCATTCCAACCATTTCCTTCGATATCCGACGCGACGATTCGGAGGATCGCATCAGGCACGGCTTCCGCACAGCAGACCTTGATCGAGAACGTCAGCCGCGAGCGAATCTCTTCCAAACTATCGTCACGATGACTTCGCCGAGCAATTGATGTCACCGTTGCCGTCATTCGCCGCTGCGGACGTGTTTAGATCCACGTACCGGCGACCAAAGGAGGAAAACGGTCGCGTTATTGACTATTCCCCCTATCGACTCATTCCATGTCCCCGCGATTAATTGCCGTCTATGTCGACGGCGATGAATCAACGGTTCCTGGAGCAGAGCGGAGAGCGAAGAATGTTTCCTGGACTCTTCGCGGAAAGACTTTGCCCAGAGCAGCCGAGAATCCAAGATGAGAACCGCGATGCGACGCGGTAGCTGGAGAACGAGCTTCGCTGCCTTTATGAAACGCGCAGGCTGACGTAATACCGTATGCAGCAACGATGTAATCCCGGCAATACAATATCGTTGCACGCGTCACTAATCTGCACTGCCGCGTGCTGCTACCGCCAACGACAGATTATCGGGACGTTACGCGTTGTTGCTTTATTTAATGGCGGGAGGATATAGTTTAATTAAAATATCAATCCCTGTTGGATCGAGACACCCGGTTGAATTCCAATTCGAGTGCCATTTAGCCTATACGTGGACGCCGAAGAGGGATTAGCAGTCGTTATCGTGGAATTTCAAATTGCGCATTACGCTGCAAGCCCGGGGTCATTTTACGCTCTTATTTATGCGTTTGCTAAGAATCGAGAGACAAGGTGCTGGAGCTTCTGGCAGCAGAGTGGCAATATCCACCCCCCCTTTTACTATCTGCTTGAGATAAAGCTGCGCCACTGGGGTATCGCCGAAGTCGTCGAGAACACAAGCAGTCTCCCGGCGAAGCTGGTAGCACGTAACTTCTAATATTGAGAACTTGACACATCGGGAAGCTAGTGGCTCCTCGCCAAGAATCTTCGCTTCGGGAAAGCCCCCACACGCTGCGCTCGCTGGACGACGACCCTGAATCACGCGTACAGAAGCGCACCATCCGCAACCGAATTACCCGACCCGCCACTGGTTTCACTGAATTTCCTCGTGCATGGACCGACGCGTGGTTGGAGTCGCTCGAAAGCAGCGTTGCTAGGAGAAATTCCTTCTGAGGGAAATTCTGTGACGTTACACGAATCCCACTACCACTCCACGCCTGTCATCTAGATTCTACGCCTACCTCGCTTGCATCGCGTGACTTGAGTTACGTACCCCACTACCATCCGCTTTTTCCATTTTTCCCTCCGTTTTCCCTCGAACCTGGTAACGCTGCTCGAAAGTGCCACGTGGACCGTGCCGCGCCAACAAAACAAGGCCTCTTTACAAAGCCCTTGCCATGAAGTCGTTTCTGCAGGGTGTCCGTGAAAGGGTTCATCTCGACGGCGGTTGTTAAAGCGAAAAAATGGGTTTCGGAGTGACCGAGTCAACGTTGCGGAAAAAGTCAATTATAGGAAACAGGGTTGCAAAGGTGAACGCTGCGGCACGACTGCACCCTTGTTTGTATTTTTCGCCGGCGTTTCTCCTCTCTGGATATTCGGGGCTGACCATTGGGCTGTCGAAGAACGGCGCGGGGACCGAAATTGGGGAAGCAGGAATTTTAGGTAGGTACATGTTACGCTCTTCGACGTGCCACAGTTGGGGGAAATTTGTTTCCAGACCGTCGTCGTTTCATCAAATTGGGAATTTTATATCCTGGCACGTTTCATCAAGGACAGATAATCGTGCTTTCTACGTTAACCCTTTAACGCCCAGACCCTTGAACCGTTATTTTAAAATTGTGAGACTGATATATGTATATGTTGTATCTTGTTATTTTGAAACGGAAAATATCGTTTTTTTTTTATATAATAGGGTAAACCAACCAGTAATTGACCGTGTACCAGTGAATGACCATTAGGCAAAGAAATATCAATTATAAATTTAAAAATATTATATGTTTATAAATGGAGTGTAGTTGCACTTTTAATATCCCATATTTTTAGTTACGCGTATTAAGCAAACATTAATAAGTACAATTCTTATTAAAAGTATGCGGTCATTTACTGGGCTTCTACACGTTTTGCATTTTATAATTGTTTTTTTTTTAAATTACGATAAGAATAAGTAATTATTTTTATAGAAATTTCAAGGAAAATAAATTTAAATGCAATTTCAATAGTTGTTTTGTTGTTATATATAAATATATTCAAGTATTAATCTCAAAGGTCCATAAATTCAACAATTCGGTCATTCGCTGGTTGGTTTACCCTAATCCACAATAAATTTTTGAAGAAAATGTTTGATTTTCTGAACCGAGAGCATTGAAATCTACTTTACTATCAGGAAAAGTACGGATGGGCGATAAAAAAATTAAATATAGGTAAACAGACGATAGAATTTGACACTGGGAGTTAATGGGTTGACCAGAATGTCGGAAAAATACAAAGAATGTCAATGGACTCGAGCAAAAGTCGAAACGATTCGAAGTTGCCGCAACAACAGCTAGTATCGTTCGCGGCTAACGTTTGGTAGTGAAAGGTCGCAGTCTCGGGAGTTTCAAGTAAATTTTCCTGCGAACGATTAGCGCTCGAACGTGTCTCGACGGACGATAACGGGGAATCTCTCGCGGAAAAATTGCGACCGACGTTGCGTCCCCCTCGATTCGTCGGCGGGACGTCGCCGCAATGAAATTGAACCGAAGATTATTTAATTACCCGGCGATAGTCCGCCTCGATTCGAGTGCCCGTCACTGGAACAACACGACTCGCTTGGTGTCAAGGCTGCGCCCCGCGAGAGCGCCTCCTCTTGGATCAGACTTTTCATTTTCGCAATACTTTGCATTCCCGGTGAGCGCGAACAGCGCGCCTTAAACGTACACAGAGAAACAACGACACGAGCTGTAAACAAAGGGACTGGTGTCTGGATACTGTCGATGTCACTTTTATGGCCCTACGCACCGCTCAGCCTTTTGTGACCATGTCAAGCACCGATGACCGTGGTTGTCGCAGTCAGTATCCTTCCGGACACACTGCAACACACGGTCCTAAAACAGGTCTATATTATTTCTTATGCTTAATCTTATATCTATTGACTTTACTGCATCAATAAAGTGGTACTCTTGTATTCAGTTCTATTCGAGTTAGGGTAAATCCGGGAGACGCGGTCGGGCCGGATTGTTGGTCGAATCGCTATATTTCAGACTCTATACGTAAAAACGCGTTAAAGTGCAGCCCAATTACTTCTCTAGAAGCCAAACAATTGAATGAATAGCGTCACTTCGGTTCCTTCTGTGTTTTTCTAGATTTACAGACTATAAAATGTAAACTGAGGTTAAATTTAACCTCTTTTGTCAAACAACGGTGTACAGAATCGTATTTAAAATATAGTTCTAAGTTTATTTTCGTTTAATGTTTGGGAATAATAAGATAGTAGAGATATCGAGGGACAATGCAGCCAAAGTATTTAGCGATATTAACTCTTCCTCTCAAAACTAACGAGAAGACCATCTCTCGCTGCAGAAAGGAGAGATGGTCAATTTATGATTTTTTTTATTATTTTTATTTATATTTTTATTTTTGATCATTATTTTATTATTATTATTGTTTATTTATTTTATTTATTCACTTTTGTATTCATTTGCCTTGCTAATCGCCGGTAGGTAGTTCACTTTTTCTTTGATGCCTTCTTTACTTGTTTAGCGTAAACAAATTAAATATCAATGAATCTCTAGTTGTATTCACTCATAAATAATTTTGCTTTATTCCTTGTTAATTTTCCATGAATAATTATGTGAGTGGTCTCTGCCAACGACGAAAACCATTTCTCCCGGCACCTCGGGAGAGGTGGTCAGATGTCATGACTTCAGTTTTCAAGCCGAATTACAGTAAATATTGTCTTAAAGCAAATATCGACCAGTTTTTCCGAATCAGCATAAAATTCTGAACATATTACGTTTGTTCTCATAAAATAAGTAATATCTGTATTAGTTTTAATAGCCATTTTATATTAGGTCAACCGCGTCTCCCGGATTTACCCTACTGTACCAGGCTTGCCAACATTATACCTCGATCTAATCGCCTCGAGTGCATCGAGTTACATATATACTACGATTCCCGGTTCCGCGATAAGGGGACGCAGGGGAAGAACGAAGAAAACAATATTTTTCCTCTCGATATTTTCGACAGAGGAATTTCCCACTCGGTGCGTTCGCGGAGGAAGCTTTCCCGATACGATCTGCTCCATTAAATTAATTCAACCCTCCGCTCGGACGCCAGCGACTTCCTCTTGTCGTTGCCAGAGTTCGGTTAAAACCGTTCCACTGCCCGTTGTTGCTCGAGTCAGTTTATTAGCGAGGGAGATAGACGAGCGCGGGAATAAAGTACAGCTTCGAATGTGATATTAAAGCAACGGATCGCCGAATTACCACGTGGAGCCGTCTGTTTGCCGAGAAAACACGCGTGCGAACGCAGCTGCTGACTCCGAGCTATGCACGTCTCTGTTATCGCGGAGGGGGAGGGTAAGGGGGGGGGGATAGCAATCGACAGAAAGGGGTATTAATATTTTCCTACCGCACGCAGACTACGATCTCTGGTGGGACGTTGACAACAGTTTACAGCGGCCGATTACGCGCGACGAAAAAATTGCAAGCCTCCGGGGTCCTCGATCGCCAGCCTTGGTTTTTTTCTTCTCTCGCCGCGTGTGCGGACCGAGTCGAAGGGTTAATAAGGAATTATCGCTCGGTTTATAATTATATCCGGCGTGACATTGACGCCTCCGTTTCCAATGACGACGATCAGCGTATCGCGATAAACCACGGAATTTTAAACGCGATACACGTCCTCGTTAGCTGACAATGTGTTAATCCATTATTGCTCATTCGCGGAACGATGTTTTCAATCTCCCAGGTACATATATACATCGTTCTTAATGTGATAGATATTCTATCCTCTGTAATATTTCTCTGCGGGTAGTTCAAATTAATTGGCAAGAATTTTTTAACAGAAATTAATACGGGGTTGGAGTAGATATAAGGCTCCCTGAAGGGAACACTCTTCATCTGAGTAGCTCAATCAGTAGAGCATCAGACTGGCAGTAAACTATTTCAGATTTCGGCCACAATACCGGGCACGGCTAACAAGGAGCTAATTCCGCGTAGGAAGGTGGTTAAATATCTGGAGATGCGATTAGATTATCTATTACGCGGAAATAAGCACTTTGATAATCAACTTGAGAAAGCCACTCGGGCCTTCCTCACCAATAGCAGGTTGTTCTGTAATAAACACCTTTAAAAAAAAAGCAAAACTGATGCTTTGTATACTGCTGGTCCGGCCCATAGTCACGTATGCGGCTCCAATTTTTTGGAATTGTAATCACACTACCATCGAGCGAGCTAGGGCCCTCGAACGAAAATGCCTGAGAGCATGCCTCCGCTTATATCGCACCCAGAGTTGCCACCTCTCCGGTTTTGGCCCGGAGATAGGGATGGAGTGCAAAATCATTAACAGTGATAAATCACAGTGATCGCAGAATAACGATCGCGGTCGTGATTGAAGTTAAATCACGATCGTGATTGTGACTTTTTTAACTTGAGTGAATTGTTTACTGTGATCGTAATTCTTGATCTTGATTGAATTATTTTTTATAAAATACTTCGATATAGCTTGTGTTACAGTCAAAGCGTGCTAATTCTGCGAATATATAGAATATGTTCATAAATAGTCAATATGTGCACGCACTGATTTCATTGGCTAATGTATTTACATATATATTATACTTTTTAACTAAAATGAAAAACCATTCGTTAATTTAAAAAGATCAAGAACGATTACATTAGTTTAAAATATACAACTGAGATTCTATAAGAACAGTGAGGATTTGAGAATGTTTCGAGAGAAAGTAGAAATTTGGGTTATGTGGCGCGTGCAAAGAGCAGTTATGCTCTCCAGTTTTTACTGGAAAAATCTCCGGGTTACAACCATTTTTTTCCGCAGAAAAAAATGAGATAATAAGAAAATGTGGTATTATACAATGGTATCAATTTTATATACAATACAAGTTATTAATTAAAAAAGACAGATACTTTTAAATATCTGAACTGCCTGAGCTTAAAAGAATTGCACATCTGTTTTCCAGATATTCGAGAACAAAACTTTTTTTTTGCTTTTTCCATCTCCGGGTTTATATTTGAATCTCCGGGTTGGAATGTGTGGCACTCCGGGATTTATATGGTGATAAGGTGGCAACTCAGTTTGGTGGAAGACTCAGATTCTCTACGACACAGCTAACATTACCAGAATTTATTCATTCTTGATTGCGCTCACTAGGGATTGCTTCAGCAAACTCCCAGACATAAATACAACTGTCATTCAGTCTCTGGCTTTCCAGGAAATTCCGACCACTTGCCCTCTGTGCGATAGTTTACAATTAACCCAGGATGCTGACAACATCCCAATAATTTGTCATTGGCGCCGGAATAAAGCTGATAAGCGAATCGCGTTTACGCGTGAAGATGTTATTATCAACCGTGATAGGTTTAAATACTCATTGACTATTCCGAAGGTCGATCGCACTGACTTCCATCGTTTGAACCACCAAAAATACTGGTGGCTTTCAGATGATACTATACACATGGCGGTGCTAGCTGCCCGCCGTGTTTATCTCCGGGACAAGAGAAACTAATATAATAAGACTGCTGAGTCCTTAATATTATATATAAGAGACCTAAATTCCTAGTTCATCCAGTTTCTGCGCTCCTTTGTATATACTACTTTTTTAGGTTAATTTATAAGCTTAGTATAGTTTTTATTTATAGTTAGTGCAGACGTTAGATTGGGTAAGAGGTTTTTACCTTCCTTCTGGTGTAATTGGTTTTTCCCCTTTGCTTAAGTATCCACAAGCTACTGTGGTGTAAGATGTGCAATTCTTTTTTAGAATTTATCACTACCAAACTTGCAGTTCCAAAGAATTTCGACCGTAACTGTACAGCTAAGAGTTTCCACCATGTGGAACAATTAGTTTTCTTTTATAAAAAAAAGTATGGCAATTTTTTCAAATGTTTTAACACCAGTTACATAGGGTATATCTACCGTTTGTGGCCATGGCACTGTTTTTAGCCGTGTGTATAATTATCTTATTTTTAAATTGCTTGCAGATCATTATTACGTGGAGAATTTCACATCATAAATATTTCGTTTAGTATACCGACAGAAATATAAGGTTACATTAATTGCTTACACGGAAAAATATTGTATTTTTTAAGAAGTGGCCAAAACTGGTACAATACCTTAAAGTGGCCACAAATGATGCATCTACCCTATTGTAGAGTGTACAAAATCTTGTTAATATACATCTTTAAACAAAAAAAAAGAGTAGAGCATCAGAATTTTAATTTGAGGGTCCAGAGTTTAAGTCCCTCTTCGGGCGGACTTTTTTTCTTCTTATTTTTTCCCAAATCTGAAGCAAATCAATACGGAACAGGGAGTTGATAATACTGCGCACATGCCCGTGTCTGTATTGCCTGAATAGCTCAGTCGGTAGAGCATCAGACTTTTAATCTGAGGGTCCAGGGTTCGAGTCCCTGTTTGGGCGAATTCTTTTTTTTATTTTAACACAGTCCCATACTCGAAGCACGGAATCCTGCGTACTAATTTATTTAATTTTACAAAATATATTAATCACAATTTTATTTGGAAATAATATAACAAGGATGCCGAACGCTGAACCCTACTCGAGGGCGTATCTCCGTGGACTTCCCCTCTTGTACTTGCCACCGTAGTACGGAATATGTTTGCATACTGCTTTCCAATCGGTTAACCAACAGATGCCTACTATCGTCGCGGCGCCGTAAGTCAGCATCGATACTTTCCTGCGGGCAATAAATGTCCGATAAAGTGGCAATAATTAAATCCAGAGAACAGCATCGCGAAGAGAACAGTTTACCAAGCTGCAGCCTGCTCCCATATCACTGACCAGTTCTTGTGATAGGACGGGAAGCCTCCTGGACGAAAATACATTTTCCCGTTAACACGCTCGACGTCAGCGATACGGATGTTTAACGTTAATGGAGCGGCAAACGGGCGACAATCGCGAAACACGATTCTTGCCTTTCCCCGGGCAACGTTCAGTCCTATTCGACATCTGTCACTAACATTCCCGCAAGCAGGCCATCCAGCATTTCGCACGCATCAATTCGTCAAGTGCCCTTGGGATCGCGATCGATCTCGTTTATCTAATTGCGCCGAAGGGAGATAGTCCGCTTTCGTTGCCGCATGAATAGGGGAAGCGTCGCTTTCTTCGTCCAAGCTGCCCGCCGCCGCACGGATTCACAGCGTCACGCGTGAACAGGATCTGCATAAATATGCGAACGACACGGGCACGTGTGCGCTTTATATTTCAGTGGCGACGCGACGCACGGAATATTTCACATTTCCGCGCATGTGTTTCGTAGGTACACCGCGCGCAAGCCGCGAGCGTGCGAGAAGGGAACCGTCGAAACAAGAATTGTTATTGCCACCGACGTGCGCTTATCGGTTCCCGACACGCGAGCGTCGCAAACAAGCGAGATCGGGCGACAATCATCCCCCTCTCTATCTAATGGAAAAGTTGTTTCAGCCAGGGAAGGGAGGACGCGTAAAAAGCGCGAAAATTTCGTCAGATCAGCGCCGAAATCGGCTCGCTAGTGTCCTCGCCTCGTCTCGAATTACACACACAGATATATCTTTGGGTATCGTGCTTGGGCGTGTTTTCATCGACGCCCCGTTATCACCGAAGAAACTAATCCTGTTTCTCCTCGTGGCATCGCTTTCGCGTCACACGCGCGGCCACCGGCGAACGCGGCGTAAAGGCGTGACGCAACTGTTGCGCCTCCATACGCAACTCGCGCGATTTCGGCGTAATTCCCCAACGCCGACTGATCGAACGCGCGAAATTACGGGGGGAGGCGCGAGGGCGAGGGCAAGCGCGGCGACTACGAGGGGACTACGATTCGATAAGGTCCGCCCGATCGTGAATGAATAACAAGAAATTGAGTAGGATGATTTTATCGGTTCGCGGAATGCGCTCATTTTCCTCTTCCAGGGATCTGGTAATCACACCTCCTCCGCGGTTCTGTGAACGCACATTTCGGTCATCTTTCGGTGTTTAACGACGTCGTTCGGTGGCGAGGTTCCTTTGTCCCTGCGCCGAGCCCTGCGCGCGCACGGTCCCACGTTTCTCGAGGCCCCCTCGGCCTCCTCGCCGCGTCGCTTTTTGTGAGAAGAAAAGCTTCGCGCACATGTCTCCTCCCCGAGCCAGATCCTCGACCCTCGTAAATCTCGTTTCTGTGAACCCGTTCTCCTTTCGGCTCCGCGTGCCACCACGTGGTGTTACGTCAAATCGAGCCGCGCTCGTTTGTTTTCCATCTTGCCGGGCGAACTGTTCCACTCTCCCCTCTAGTTCCTCGTTCCCGGGGAACAAAGAGCCTCCTAACGAAACGCCCTGCTCCTCGACGAAGCGCGTAGCGATCCTCGGCCGCGAGGTCTCGGCAAACGGTGGGGGGGAGTAGCTTTCCGCGCGTTCGCGCTGGAATCCCGCGGACATCGCGATGATCTCAGGTGCGGTAATCGTGACGCAATGCCGTCGAATGGCAGGATCGTGGCCTTGGCAAAGACCCTCGGAACGCCTCAGGACGATATCCTTGGGAACGAGCGATCACGATCAATCAGTGCCGACAGCAGCCTGCCTGCCATTATATTGTCCCTGCTCCCTGGCTGACGAGAATTATTGATTAGTCAGTGCAGGTACTTCTCCATTCCTCTCGCGGCCAGGCAACGTGACGGGCTCGTCACTCCTTTTTTTTTCCCCGGCCGCAAGCCGTTCCCCCCTTGTTCTCGCGCATACTTGCGAACGGCAGATGCAATCGCGCTTCTTGCCGCGAAAAGAGAGGATACCTCGTACCGTTCCGTTTTACCGAGGCGGGCAGGATCAAGGTGAGCATCGTCACTGCCGATCCCTCGGCTAATCCTGGCGATCGAGGAGATAGGATTCACGGGGTCGGGGATCAAAGATTCCACCCGACGCCACTTGTTTATTCCCATTATCGGCAAAAAGCGGCGTTACGCAACGGAGGATGATCGGTATGAATGTCGCGGGGTGCAGCTCGGCGTGAGATTCGAATTAATCAAGCTCGTCTTCTTCGTTTCGATGAGGCCGAGCCGAGGAATAGGTGTGATACGCGAGGACCTTGGGCGCGCGTTAAAACCAATTAGCTCCTAAATACAAAGCCTATTCACGAGTCAGTTAGCGAATCGTCTCTCACCGTGGCGGATGTGGCCTGTGATAATTGAATTGTTCGATGGATCCGGGCGATCCGCGCTGTGCAGACGCTTTTACGGGCCGGCGAAGTAATTGTTTCTCATTTTTCCAAGATCGGTTATTCGTACCGTTACGAGGCAAAGAAGATAACGACGTTAAATATAGCGTGCTCGATACGCAACGTAGGAATAAACAAGCTCCTCGCGTTAGGCAGCGCGGTGGTGGAAGAAAGACGAACGGTGTACGAATGCAGAAATCATATCGGCCGCCGATCGGTATTCAACGGACGCCCTGTTTATTTGACC
This sequence comes from Andrena hattorfiana, assembly GCA_944738655.2. Taxonomy (NCBI): domain Eukaryota; kingdom Metazoa; phylum Arthropoda; class Insecta; order Hymenoptera; family Andrenidae; genus Andrena; species Andrena hattorfiana. The sequence goes on from OX122894.2 coordinate 4,936,761, forward strand.
GGGGGCATTTAAATGCATCCGAGCACTTCCGAGAAGACACTCCCGATTGAATCTATTCAAGAGCTTGCAGCGAGCTCGCCTCGAGCCTTTAAAGCCCCATTCACACCGAGCTCCGCCATCGAGTGGAGCTCTTGCGCGGGCGGAATTGCGCGAATTTAAAACGGCTCTTAACAGCATTATTAGGTGTACAAATGAATAATCCTAATTTTCTTTACGCAGTTAAGAAGTAAGCTTAAAATCAATTGACTTTCCTGCTCTTTATGGACCTATACGTATAGCTATTAAAAATCACATTTGATTTAGCGGAAGACCCAGCATAAATCTCAAAACTATTCAATTTGACAGAGTCAAAAATGTATTCTTTACGAAATCCAACAAGGAAAAAATGCGACAAAAGCACGCGAATTAGTTTGTCCCTTCAAGCGCTTTAAAAGTGGAGATGTCAGTCTGATTGACAACGCCCTGGGGAACCTTGGAACTCGCTTAGAATTCGGTACGAACGCAAAAAGAGCTCGCAGAGCAGTAAACAATGTTTTACTTCATTTTAAAATAAACCTTGAATTTCGCTGAATAATTCGGATTACTCATTTGTACACTTAATAGCCGAACTTGCGATCACAAGAAACATGATTCTTCCTATAAAACTCATCCCGTAATGGATATCCTTAAGGTGTTTCTAATCTCCATACGTTTTTATTCAACCGGTGGCACATGCCACGTGCGTCGTTAGAACCTAAGTAGTTGCACAACGTCTCCATAAATCCCAGCGCGTAAGTGGCAACAGTTAAGACACCGCGGTATACGTTATCCGTTTCACCGTGCGATCGGCATTTCCAAAGGAACGATAGCCTGTTGGATTCCACGCGCGATTCCCGTTCACCCGCTGTCCCCGAGAGTGCCGCGATCGCCCCCCTGTTTAAAGTTTACCAAATCCCTTGCGATCGCCGTTCGACCGAGTCCCCTCCTGTGTATTCAGTCTCCTCGGACCCGTGACGAAGGCCGTGCACCGATTTACGTTTCCGCTCGCTCGTAAAACGACTTCCGGCGACACCTGCGCCCTTCGGGGCCCGAAGTTACGAGCCGTGACGGCCCGAAGTTGCCTGAAAATCGCTGCCGCTCCGTGCTCCCTCTTCACGAATTCGGGAATGATATTTTTTCGCGCCTTCGTTTGCAAACGATTCTCGTTTACAGTCACGCTGCAAACCGGAGAAACTTCTCCCTCGGCGGGGAGCCGCCACGACTATCATGGCCTTGCAACTTTATCGCGACTACGGAACTATCTGTCGCGCACGTGATTCGCGATAGCCGTGGAAGCTCCCGTGGAAAGTTTCGCGACGTCGGCGCCAATTCGGCTGTGATAACAATCCGCGGGGCCAGAGTTTGGAAAGATCGGTGAAGCAGTTACGAAATTGCGAAATATTGACTACCGTGTCCTCACCTGTGGGCCACCCTTCGAAGCGCGAGGGGGTCGTGCGCAAACACGGCTCCCTTTTCTCGAACAGTGCCGAACAACGCGGAGAGCGGTCGAAAATACGTTGGGCTAGATTCCAGACGAGTGGTCCGTGGGTAACGTAAACAGGAAGGAAATTAGAACGAGACGTGTATACATACAGGCAGTCCATTACAAACAATGAACGGTCTGTTCGAGCACAGTCTCGCCCCCTATTTTCCTTCCTCTATTGCTGGTGCTCTAGTCGACACGGACCTCGTCAGCGATCGTTCCTGTTTCTCGCGGTGTCGGCCAAATTTAGAATCCACCCGTACCTTGTGCTTCTCGTCGCGTCTTCTCCGTTTTTCATCTCGTTCCCCGTGGTCCAACGTCGTCAGTTTTGCTTCGCGCAACGACATTCACCATCCCCCTGGTTGTCACCCAGTCGAGTGTCCACTGGCCATGGATTTATTCCGTGGGGAATTGTCGAAGACCATGGTGGCAGAGTTGGAACGGAGAGGACAGAGGGTAGTGGGTGGAAGAAATTTATTAAGTGGAGGATGAAGACTGCGGAGTAACAGTGTGTCTCAGGTCGAGACTTCTCTGTACTTCTTGGACGCTATATAAGAACGGAGCTGGAGTTGGGATAATGATTCGAATAAATTTTTATTCGAATAAATAAAATAAAATTGTATTCCAATAAAAAATATCTGGTTCGTTTTTAACGCCACTCGAGCGTGCCCCAAGTGTCTTGCTATATTCCTTTCACCCACAATAAGATCCCCGTCCCTTGAGAAGCTTGCGTGTCGCTTCTAACTCTGTCAAGAATCTTCAACGTTTCTTCGCAAACGAGATATGTCCTCAAGCTACCCCATTGGAAGCGTCTGTCGCCTGGCTTCTCGCAGCTTCCTCCGAAAATATGAATTTCCCATCGGTCGAATGAAACTTCGCATCCGGTATCGGCGCGATTTAATATCGAGCGTGCGTCAGCGCGACACGAGACACCGCTACCTAATAGGGAAAGAGGGCGGAGGAATCAAGTCCCCGTTGAATTTTAATATCGAGCATCCGTCAAGGACGCGAGACAGCATCGCGAGGTTCCGTGAGAAACGTTTCCCGGCTAGGAGGGGCCAGGAAACTGATCGTTCCTCGAGGGAGAACGTGGCCCTTTTCCCAACAGGATTTGTCACGTGTGCCCCGAAGGTGGTACATAGGAGCAGAATTTTTGTTTAGCTGGTCGCGTGTGGGCAGCTCTCCTCTTCTCTCGTGTAGCTACACGTCGAACCACGGCATCGTACGTGTTCGCGAATGTTCGTGAACGTTCGTGAACGCGAGTCAAGTACCGAGCAGCAATCTCGGCTGGCAGCATTGCTTGCGGGAATACCGAGGTGAGCGGAGCAGACTGCTTGGTGCCAGCAGCAGCACATACGAATCCCTCTCCTTCCTCTACTACTCCTCTCTCTTTCGTTCTCGTTCTGTTGCCTCCCCGTTGCTCTGCCCCTCGTGTCATACGTCCCACACGGGCGTATATACGTAGCGACTCTCTCTCTCTCCCTCTCTCTTTTACCTTCTGCTTCACCTCCTTCTCCCCTTGCATCTATTTCCTCCTCGTTCGCCCTCTCTAGCCTGCTCGGAGGTCAGGCCAGAGGAGAGCCAAACTCGCGCTTTACGTAATCTTATCTGCGGACGTAATTGCCTCCGTAACTGCGCTCCGCGTGCATCACCAAGGGCGAGGTGTTGGGGAACGCGAACCCACCTAAGCGGGATGGCCCTTGGCTTTCCACGGAGCAGAGTTTCTAGTAGGAGAAAAGAAATGTAGCATCTGTTGACGCGCAGTATATCAGAATTATTTCGACGCGCGCAACGAGGTAGCGTAAACCGGTGGAAACATATCCGAAGGATGCCTCGGGTACTCACTTCCATAGAAATACATTCAGGATTGGAGTGTATTCAGTCACGCACGTAATGAGACGGTGTGCAGAATTCCGCGGGCTAAGCGGAGCGCGTAACCTTCGTCGTTAAAATAAACAAACACGCGGGTTCGGTTGTCGGTACGCATTCCGAGTAGCGACGAATCGGTCCCGCTGTCGGGCGGGGACGCAGGAGCTCGTCGCCCGTCGATCCACGTAAATTTCCACTGCAAGCTTTCCGATGCTCCCAGATGGAAAGTGCAATTTCCGTCGGCGATATATTTCCGGCCGTGTTTATTCTCGAATGATTCGACGGGCGTAAATCAACGGAACGGGAGCACCTAAGGGGGCGAGGGATTCTCTCGCGCCTGGTAACAGAAGCGAAATACAGAACGCCCCGTGGCTAATTCTGCAGCCGCGGTGCATACGGCGCGGACAGAGATACCGGCCCGACCTAAATGCATGTGCATACATCTGCGGTCGCATGTGCGGCACGTACACAATGCACGGAGCCGGTGTGCATCGCATGAATACGGGAGCGACCCGTCCTGGCCTGGAGGGACGATCTCGATCCATCGGATCGCATCACCTCCAATAACCGATCAGGACCTTCGCACCCCTCTCATCCATTATTCTAATGACTTGCGGAGCCGGTCGTTTTACTCGCAACTATTGTTTCCCTCGCCACCGACGTACATACGTCACCTTCTTTCCCGCCTCTTGTCAGATATTGTTCATATTGTTTATTATTGTGCATTCCTCAATAACATCGTATGTGTGCCAATACTTATTTGACTATGGATTTTTCGATTTCTTTACTTTACTTCCTTATACCAAATAACTGAGAATTCTCAGTAAACATACTATTTATGTGTGTCAAAAGACACTAATAAACATAGTTAATATTAATAAATTACTTTATAGTTTAAAGGTATTCCAAGAAAACTGGGTGTGCCAATACTTTTTTGACCCACTGTACATCGACAACCATTCTGCTCGTCTCGCGTTTAACGCCGTTGGAACTCCGTGGAATTGTGCACACTCCGTTCGACGACGGAACTGCGTCGAGATCGGTCATGCGATATCCAAGAGAATTTCGCGGAGGTGTTTGAGCTCTCTATGCCATTAACTCTACCCTGGATCTCAACAGATGTACTTATTCTTCGCGAGAAAATATCCTCACCAATTTCTCTGTCGTTTTTCCTCCCCCTTTATGACCGTTTCCGGTGAAAAGGCTCTTTGTATTCGATCGAGTTATGCAGGCCAGTGACATATTACCGTATGGAGATTACCGGCGGCTCGATCGTCCGCGGGGAATTCATTTTTCGTTCGGCGACCTCGATGAATATTTTTATGAGGCTGCGGAGTCGTTACAGGTGCGCGGCTGCGTCGCGTTTCGTGGCGCGACCGCCGGGGATAACACCGGGCCATTGTTTCTCCCGTGAGATCGATTCCTTTTTTTCTCCCCTCCCCCGCGAATTCCCGTACCGCGCTGTATAAACAATGAATTTCACCCGGCGGCCGCGGATCGCCAATAACCTCGATCCCCGCCGCCTCGAAATATCGTGGCGTCCATCGCGGGCGCCTTATTCTCCCGCGGGTCTCGTCACCGCTTATAAAAAGTCGACAGAACGTTTACGTAAAATCCTTGTCACCGCGGGTGAGTAACGATCGACGGGATGCATGGAAGCTTGCCCACCGCGCCAGCGAACAACAGATGGTAGTCAGCAAGTGTTCCCCGCCGCATTCTTGGTAGAATTCTTCACCGAGGGTATAAATACGCGGGACCGCGGGGCTTTTTTTAAAAAATGTGCAGAAACGGACGATCGCCACCGCCTCCAGGACGCTCCATTTAATCGCGATAAAAGCGACCCGCGCGTGAGACTACGGAGAAGTTTTCTCTCCGCTCGGGAGCACTTAACGGGCTTCGCATTTCTTCCAAATTTAACGGCAACATAAATCCTCCCACTTAAATAGGAATTCTATTTTTTGGGCTAAAAACATGCACAACTCCTATATTTATTATTAGAACTTAATAAAAAAAACTGCAACCTTTTCAAAGATTCATAAATACATGATTCAAATTTTAGATGAATCGAAATGGTAGTTTCTTAAAAAAAAAACTTCCCAAATCTTGCTGTGTTTTTAATTCCAAAAATAGGATTCCTCCCTTAAATTTAAAAAAAAAGGACGGATTGGTCTCGCTTATTGATAGAAAGAGAGAGCCACAGATCTCGGCTCGGATTTATTCGTTATATTAACGGAATCGATAAATACACCGTTAACATCGACGATCGTAGGAAGCAGAGAGGAGAAGAGAATAAAAAGTGTCGCGAAGAGCTCGCACGCGGTTTCTCCATTTGTTTCCGCCCGTCAATCGCGGGACCATTAATCAACCGGTTGATTATTCGCGCCATTCTTCGCGCCTCATTGTGTAAGCCGGAAGTGTCAAGATTTACCGCGTTCCCTTCCATAAGCAGAACTCGAAACGTCCGCGTCCACTTTATCCCGTCTATTTTCGCGTGGCGTAATCGAACGAGACGCTCGCTGGGAAAATAGAGGAGGACGAGGGAGGAATCTTAATTGGCCGTCCCGTCGGTCATCATCGCCGGTTTTCGTGTAACCTTGCCGCGCCGTTATCGCGGCTGGTCGTAACCCATGGCTAATTAAAGCGGCGACGGGGATAAAGAATATTTCTCGTCGGCCCACGTGGCCACGCTTCGATCGTCGCCAGTGGAAAAATTTCAGGCAGGTAGTCGGACTCGCGAGCCCGCTGCTCCTCTATTTTCGTTCCAGCGTTGTCTTCAATAATTCATCGCCGTCGAGGCTGACTTGTTTACCGAAACTTCTCTGCCTATTTGGCGCTCCTTCTTTCCTTCCTCGGGCTTACACTCCAGATTGAATCGCATGCAAATTCGCCCCGCCGGCCAGATTATTCAGCCCCCTTCTGACCGCGATCGTTGACGCTTAGTCAATAATAACGACGTCGGCACGAGAAATATTATCGCCGCGTTTGCATTCAGGCAGCGAATGCTTCCAGACCGCGGTGAGATTAGTCGCGCGAGAACGAGGAGCTTATAGTAGCCGAATAGCTAATCGAAATAGTAATCGCGTAATACTTGGTGAAGTGTTTATGGAATCCTGTCGAGTCAGGTGGCAGCTACCTTGCTCCCGCTATCGTGTTAATTGTAGCGATTTATATTATCCTGAGAGATACGAGTATCGAGTGTTGATATCGAGTGCCACGATTTTTATATCGCACCGATATCCCCAAACGAATGGGTACTATATACAGCACAGAGCCGAACCGTCGGCAATAATCGTCGCCAAGTTTTCTATCGGCAGATCGTTCCATTCCGAGCACGCGTGCAGCAACGGTGTTTAATTAACGGCCCATTCAGCGTAGAATGTGTGCGTGGAATGGACACGAGAGTCGAAACGTTATATACCGCGCGTTACAGAGTTGCTCGATCGCACGCGATCAGAGAAGCCTGATCGTAACGAGGCCGATAATATTTGCATTAATAAATACGCGAAGGCTCGCGTATGTGCCCAGCCAAATCACGCTTCAGTCGCGTGAAGGCGTGAACGACGTGTTCCAAAGTGGACTCGTGCCTGTCTGTCCGTTATCATCTACCGCGGGTGTTTGCTTCGCTTTCCTCCGTCGTTGCGCGAAAATGGGAAAAGAAATCGTGGTTGCGTCACCATTGTCCGCCGCGGTTTCACCGATAACACGGTGAATCATCCGAGGGCTTTATCTTGGCCATGAAATCGTCGATGTATGCCTTCAGTTCCAGAGGATTCCTTATTCTTTTCGCTCTGCATATTCTGCGATAGCACGCCGGTTTCACGGCGAAACAGGATCGTTAGCCACAATTGGAGATCGAGATAGAGGGATCCTGTATCGTCTTTTGGGCGGTGAGGCTCTCGGATAGAACGCACCCCTTGCTCGTATTCTTGGCCCTCAAGGGTGCAGAGTGAGTTTATGTATGTATAGCAGACCCCGAGGGTCCCTCTTTAAGGAAGCGTCCGCCGTCTCGATCTGCTCGGACAAAAGCCTCATGGATTTTTCCGAGACGGTCGTTGGAGTAGAATTTAACCTGGGAAGGCGTTTTTCCTGCCAGAAATCTGTGCGGCAGCCGAAAGAAAACACTAGTTGGGCCTCTTTCTCGAACGTTCCGCGCGAGCTTCTCCCGTTTCCTGTCGTCGAATCATTCCGATTTATTTGCTTGGTCTTATCGCGGAAGGGTACTTTCTTCGTCCTCGCGATTACAGCCGAGTCTAATTTTAATTCACCACTTTTCTCGCCCCGCTTCGCTGGCACGCTTTCGCCCCTTCCCACCCCCGCGCATCGTTTCCCTCCGCCCCTCGGCGTTTCAGAGGCCGCGGAACGACAGATCTTTAATTACGACGATTCCACCCGGTCGTTTATTCGACGCCCGTGCCTCTAATTTGCATAAATACGTCATGAAGAGGCCGGGGAGGGCGAGGGAGAGCTTAAGGTGTTCTTTAAATCAACCAGTTTCTCGAGGAAGGTCGACGAGAGTAGGCAGAGGACGGACGGAGGAGAAGAAGACCCTCGGAAGAGCTTTTTTCCATTACCGGAACACTCGACTTTTACGAAACGAGATCTCTCCTTCTCGCGTGAAAGAAATCCTAACGGTAATTCGCGAGCCAGGGGCGTGGTGGTCGTATCGCACGATTTCCCGCGATCACTTTTACCGATAATAATCGTTGCGTTTCGCCAGACTGTGTAAGAACGTTGCGCAAGAATGCTAAACGGCGTGGGTTTACAGGTTGCGGCGTTTCCATCCATAAATGAATATTCCACCAAACAGTCCCCCGAATCGCAGACATCGAGCGTGTAGCAGTCGAAGAAGGTCGACGGCGCGCGGCGAAGAGTCGGGTGCTCTTCCGCATCGGTTCAAGAACGTTCGATTGTGTTTACCCCAGAAGTCGGCGTGGCTTTCAGAATTAGCTCGACGACTTATAAAGATCATCCAAGATCACACATGCGCGCTTTCGGGAGACCTTAGAAGTACTTGCATCTCGTCGACGTGTTAAAGGTCGATCAGCGGCGCGAGGCGCGCGAAATGCAAAGTGACGGAAAGAGGCAGACACGAATAACAAGCAGAAGCAGGTGATAACGTGGCCGGAAATGGGTGACGTTTCCTTTCGTACAAGCGCTCGCTTAATGCGAACGTGTGAAGTTGATTGCGCTTTGCATTCAATTTCCACCATTCAGCGAATCTTAAATTCTTCTATGAACTGCGATTTGAATAGTCGACTCGGTCATTCATTCGCGTTATGCATATGTCCTCGCGCCTGCTGTACACAGTCTTCGAAGGTTCTGGAAAGTTAGACGCTACCCTGCTCGCGCCGAGCCAAGGAAATACGGCGGAAGGAAAATTTCGAGGCGATGGGCGCACGTGGATCAGCCGGTACATCTGGCGGCGAGGCAGTAAATCAGCGCGGCTGTTAACGCTGCGCTGGGGATCAGAAGCCGAAACTACTTGCCCCTAACGTCGTCCACAGGCACGTGGACACAATTGCCTGGTAATTTTATTGCATTCCCCTGGAAGGTAAGGCCTGGCTACCACATGCAAGACCGGTTTCGCAAAGTGACTTTAACGCCTCGCTTATAATCTGGGATCACGGCTACTGGCTCCGAGCTCCGCGGAGCCTCTTTATTCCACGTGAGCGCGGCCGATGCTTGTACACGGCTGAATTTAGTTTCCAATTTAATTAGCGAACATAGGTTTCCCTTCGCGTCCGCCGATCGAGCGTATTTAGTTGCTTCTACGAGCGGGGGATCTTCTCCCTCGAGAAATGGACATGCGGCGATTCACTGCGTATCACGGTGGCTCATTTTTTCGTATTTCTTTGCTCTCACCCCCTAGAAGGGTTCCATTTGATACAGAAATAGTCCCTGAAAAAGTTTATTGCCATCGAACAACAGGGAAGGATGCCGACCAGGCCTTAAAGCTTAGAATTCATCAGTGGTTGGAATTTAAAGAATTTCTCAAAAACGGTAAGCCCCATCGAAATGTTGTTCAAATAATATTAAAAGAGCGCTCAATTTTCTACAATTACTATAAATATAATTTCTCTGTGCTCCCAACCATTTTTTAGATAACAGCGTTTGAATATAGATAGTTCCGTACCACCTCTACGGCCTGTCGCGTTGCCTATAAAGGCTTACAGCGTCCGTCATCTAGCAGCTTTTCGCCGTTCGTTCGGAACCGTTCCGCTTTTCTCCCCACGTTTCCTTCGCACCTTCTCCGGCGTGCACGCGCGCGGAGGCTCGCCACGCGAGACGAAGAGCTTCCATCGCGAATCGACAGGCCCCGGGGGAAATTGGGCTAACGAGGTGGAATAAACGGGACGGTGTTTCGCGGGCTTTCAAGGCCGCCGCGCGAGGCAGGCCGTAGTTTCGTTTTCGCTGGGCGATGGGAGAGAAAAAGATGTTGGCGTGACCGGCGGCCGTTGGTCGCGGATGGTTTCGCCGCGGCCGGAGTATCGTGCTCCTCAGTCGCTCTGACCATCGAGAGCGCCCTCCTGCCACCCATTATGCGCGACCCACTAATTTCCCCGGTCTGACTGTCAGTCGGGTTTATTTCTGCGAGATGGGTTACGGGGTCGGGAACGAGAAACCTGGGGAAGGGGCTGGAAACGCGCGCCCCTGCCGGGCGAGGACGATGAGCCTTTAAAGGGGCGAGGGATTTCTCAGGATCCTCGACAAGCGAGGGGTCGAAGGGGGCCGCGAGGGGACCAGGTCGTGGCAAGAGGGTGGACGAATCTAGTGATTTGAATGCTCTGGAAGGAATCAATACTTCGAGAGCACTCGTGGGGACACTCGAACCTCGAACCTCCCGTTCTTAGCGATCGTTCCAACGATCGTGAACGCAACACTGAACGCGTATACGTGAGCCAGCTAATTCCGGCATCGCGTGTGCAGAGGATGATAAAGTTATTTTCGATACGAATACTTGTTTTGTACCGATATTTGTTTCAGCAATGTCACACTGTATCGGAGCGATAAACCGAGGCATTACTGTTTCGAAACGGTAGGTTGTAAGCGGTTCTGCGATTCTATAGCGATCTCTGTGAAGTCAGGAGAGGGTAGAGGAATGTGGTGATTTCAACGCGTCGATAGATGTCGATGCATCTCGGCAAGGGTAGTCGATTTCCGAATCCCTTTTCTGGTTTATACTACCGCGTTTGAGCAGGTTTGCTGTTAGATAAGTTCGAATAAAGCGCTACTACCCTGCAGCAACATGTGCCGGTTTGAAACTTGTCTTTTCAGTAATTCCATAATCGACTCGATGATGACGTATTCAGGCGTGAAAGTTTTTTCAGGGAGAAAGCAGCGGGTAACAAACCGTCGATCCAGTTTGTTGTGACGTGTACCAGCCAAGGGGTAAACCCTCGCGACTCACGCGTGCACCCCAGAGAGGGGGGCGAGAAAAAAAACTACATTTCAATTTGAATCGCGCGTTTCCCTCTCCACTCGACAATGGGCCGTTCTTTGAGCGCGCCCGCGCGGGGGGAGAATCAAGGGGGAGTAATCACCCGTCGAGCAAATATGGGTCAAGATAGAGCAGTGTGTTGAGTAAAGCCGTTTGTTGACCGACGATGCGGACGTAGAATAGAATCACTCGTGCAGATTTATCTCTAAGCTGTAAAATAAATTCTCAGATAAAGAGTGCGCTCGCGAGAATTCTCGTTGCTCGTCACGCCGGCGTCGAGGAATTAGTGCACGATTTAGGTACACGCTCGAATGTTCTTAGGTTTTCCCCGCTTTTGAAAGCTTCTCTCCGCTGGAAAGCGTTTCTAATTCGCTAACAATTCGGCAACAGGTAAATCGAAGCTGCGTGATTGCAAGAGGGGGAGGGGGGAGAGAGATTAAATTTACTTGATCCTCGATGGATCGTAGATCGGTTCGTTATTGAACGTGGAAAACGCAGGGGGGCATTGTTGTGCAAGAAGACAAAGGAGACCGGTCCTGGCACGCTTCTTCTTCGACGTTCACATGACTCAGCCGTAGCCCGAAGAACAAAGGAGGCCTCCGAGGGTGTTTCGATCCGATTGGCGGCACGCTTACGATCGTTATCCAGTTTTTCGTCGGGAAAATGCACAATTACGCGTGATTAAGTCTATCTATAGTGTTGCACAGTCTATTTGCAGTAGCTGACGAAAGTCGCTTCCGTGTTGCATCAGTCGACCGATAACCGGCTTTGTTGTTTACCGATCGTTGATAAATTATGCCGCGTTTTCCCTCCTCCCCTCGCGATCTTCGCCCCTCCTTCGCTCGCTCCGCGTGCCACGAAGTCAAATCTCTCTTGTCAAAACACTGATACCCTCGATTGCCAGGCGACAACCCCTCCGCGCCTCTTGCGCGTACAGGGCGGGCGTGCACGCGCCGATGGCAAACACACGTTCCTCGTAAAACGTTGAAATTCTCGATCCTGAACCCTCTCGCAGCCTTGAGATTCCCCTTGAGATGGCGTTTCTGGAGCACACCCCTGTAATTGCGAAAGCCACCCCTCCAATTGCGAGGCCATTAATATCCCTTCAGCGAGGTAACATCTCTTCTGCCCTGTGTTTCTGCCGAAATGATTATTCACCAACTTCCTAAATAATTTACAATCTCACGATAGGGTAAATCCGGGAGACGCGGTCGGGCCAGTGTTGGTCGAGTCGCTATACTTCAGACTCTCTACGTAAAAATGCGTTAAAGTGCAGACCAATTAGTTCTCTAGAAGCCAAACAGTTGAATGAATAGCGTCATTTCGCTTCCTTCTGTGTTTTTCTGGATTTATAGGCTTTAAAAGGTAAATTGAGGTTACATTTAACCTCTTTTGTCAAACAGCGGTGTACAGAATCGTATTTAAAATATACTTCTAAGTTTATTTTCGTTTAATGTTTGGGATAATGAGATAGTAGAGATATCGAGGGACAATGCAGCCAAGTATTTAGCCATATTAACTCTTCCTCTCAAAGCTAACGAGATCATCTCTCGCTGCAGAAAGGAGAGATGGTCGAGTTATGTTTTTTTTTATTATTTTTGTTTATTTTTTATTCTTTATTATTATTTTATTATTACTTTTGTTTATTTAGTTTATTCATTAACTTTTGTATTCATTCGCCTTGCTAATCGCCAGTAGGTAGTTCGCTTTTTCTTTGATGTCTTCTTTACCTGTTTAGTGTAAACAAATTAAATATCAATGAATCTGTAGTTGTATTCACTCATAAATAATTTTGCTTTATCCTTTGTTAATTTTCCCTGAATAATTATGTGAGTGGTCTCTGCCAGCGACGAAAACCATTTCTCCCGGCACTTCGGGAGAGGTGGTCAGATTTTTCATCCAATTTACAGTAAATATTGTCTTAAAGGAAATATCGACCAGTTTTTCTGAATCAGCATAAAATTCTGCACCTATAGGTTTGTTCTGATAAAATAAGTAATTTCTATATTAGTTTTAATAGCCATTTTATATTAGGTCGACCGCGTCTCCCGGATTTACCCTATAATAATCACAAAATATCTGCAACCAAAGAATCCTCGCACCGCTACGTTTCCCGTTCGTAAATAATTTCCGTGCCGCCTTTAATTTCCTTTACGAGGTCCCCCGGTGCCATTCAGGATCCCAGGCACCGAGGGTCGTAAGCGCCCTTTTATGCGCTCCATGAAGAGCCGGCGTATAACCGCGTCGCCTAATGCAATCTCGGCACAGAGCGGCGGAAACGAAGGGTGTTCGCTTATATTCGCCACGGCCACTCGATTTATTTCCCCTCTATCAATCGCCACGGATCAGGAGTTACGAGAGAAACGGCGTTTCCACGGGGGCATCGGTTCCTTTCATCCCGAACAGAGCAGGGTAGTTCCCTTCTTCTCTCTTCTCGCCATCCATCGAATAAACATGGAATTAGGTGCTCGCGGTCAATGAAGAGGAAGTCCACGAATTATGCCAGCGCGGCGTTCTTTAACGACCGCCCCGTTCCACGGGAACCAAAGTACGTCCTCAGGCCCAGACCCGGTGAGTCTCTCAGCCCCGAGTGTAATAAAAGTTGCTGCATTTCTCTTTTTGCTCGCCAGGCACGCAATCCCAGAGACGCCTCGTCCTTCGCCGGGTTGCCTTTTATTATACCGTTGACACATGGCTCGCAATCACTTTTCCACCCTTCCTCGGCGAGGGATGACTCGGCGGCGCGAGGGACAACGGCTGGGAGTCGCCATTCGCGCCTAACCCGAACCAGGCTCTCACCCCGGGCGGACCTCGCGGATCGATTTATCCAGGTATAAATTTGTCCGAGTGGTTCGTGCCTCGCGCCGATTATTCCCTTCCCCCTTTATTTACGACGCCGCGGACCGCGCCGTCTAATGATGCTCGGGTGTCGCGGGGTCGCCCTTCTCCGAGGGACGAGAGCCGTGGAAATAAAAACGGGAACGGCGCGTACGAAGCGGTCGATCGGTCGCGGCGCGTTACGATCGCCGGGAAATGAGCAGGGACGTGGGTATACATTGTTTGACACAGTTTTATGGGCCGATCGTAAAACCGCGTGGCGCGTGTGTCGCTCGATGTCCCGCGGCCGTAGATCCTATCGGGGGAAGGGATATTATGGCAGGGATAGAGGGGCACCGCAAAATGTATATATATCTCAGAATTTTATGCTCTTCCCGTTAACTTTTTCGCCACCGTCGAGGCAGCTTCCCGCCAAGCTTCCCTTAATTTACTGCCGCATAAAAGTCGCTTGCCAGGGTTAAGGGTGCGCTTCGATTCGGTGGCGTTTCGCGGCGGAGGGACCGCCAGCAGGGGAGGCCGATCACAACGTGATATCACGTAAGTCGATAAATATATTCGGACGCGAAACCTTTTTCTTAACGTTCGTGGGAAAGACTGCATTCGGTAAGACTCGCAACTCGCTGAATGGAGTGGAAGGCTAGTTAAAGTTCGAAGTTAAAGCGTCACGCAGGGGGAAGGAAAGTGGGAGCAACGGCTCGAGGAAAATACAGCGGCGCGATTTTTCGGAGCAATCGGAAGTAATTGGGTGGGAAATGTTGCAACCACGTTGTTTGCCCGCTCGGTATCGCTGTTTGCGAAATTCGACGGTTGTTTGCGCCGAATCGGCTGGCGATAGATGGAAGGCCTGGCGCGGCGGTTCAGATAATTTTTCGCCTACGTCGGTGCCTCGAGGTGGGGCTGTTGTTTTCCTTTTTATTTCTGATACTTGGAGCACCGAATTATCCGAGGGCTTTGCGTCATCGATTCCTGGCTGGCTACCAACCACTGTCGCCTCGTCGCGCCTCTAATGCCATCTTTCTCGACAGGCTTGATCAGCTCTGAATTGTCATACGGCAAATAAAGCCTGCCTGCTGAACGAGACGCGACAGCTTCAGCAAACTTCGTTGGTATAGTCGCTTCTTACGGAAGGTTCGCCGAGGTCCCTTGGAATCGCTCTATTTAACGTTTTAAAGCTTCCAACGAAATTGCTTGATAAAGATCCTCGATAATCCGATACGGAGGGCTTGGGTTGCTAAGAAGATCCTCTGGGATTCTCGATGGACTTCGAAACGATCGCGAACATTGGCGCGGCTTAATTCCACGCCAATTAAAGGCTTAATGACTCACGTCACAGCTGGATCAACACCTCGCGAGCTCCGAAATCTCACGAACAGATTCGTCAGCCGTGTTCTTTGTAATTCGACTAAAGTTCACAAAGCAAATGATACATGTTTTCGTAAAGCGTGCGGAGTTTAAGTTAGACCGTCGCGACCAATCAGATACGGCGATAGATACCTCGAAAGAACATCGGATCATTCTGCCTTCGCGTTATCACGCCACTCTGCATCGCCCCTCCTCAGATTGCCTGAAAATATGTTGTTTGCATGTGCGAACGGTCGAGGCGATCTGCCTGAAAAAGCGCAGCGTACTTATCGCATTGTTTCGCGCGAGAAATAAAAAAGGAGAAGTATGCGGCGAAGAGAGGAAATATCGATACAGGGCAGATGTCGCGCGCGTGCATTAACGATCGCCAATATACAACGGTGGGTGCAACGTGTCTCGATTGTAACAACGGGGTTCACGGTCCCTCGTCGTTTCCCGCCTGTTAACGACGTTATCAGGTGTTACGACTCTGTTGCCGGCCATTATCGCGCGAAAGTGCAGCAATTAAACGGCGCGGCTAATATTCGTAAACAGATTATGGGCGGCCCGACGTGACGATCTTGTGTACCGGCAGCCTGTTCCGGTGGAATTATGCAAGAGGCTATTTGCGGCCGGCCTGAGGCGCGTGGAAAATGATTAGCGATTGCCGATTATGTTTACCGAAATCGCGTGAAAAACAATTGGGGGGACTTTGAGACCGGGCCTCTAGAAGATACCCGTTTCGTAAGCCATAGCCGAAATAGCGAAATGTTCTCCCTATATCGCGCAGTTCTTTAGGCACAAGTAGGGTAAATCCGGGAGACGCGGGTCGACCTAATATAAAATGGCTATTAAAACTAATACAGATATTACTTATTCTATCAGAACAAACCTAATATCTTCAGAATTTTATGCTGATTTAGAAAAACTGATCGATATTTGCTTTAAGACAATATTTACTGTAAATCGGGTTGAAAACTGAAGTCTTGACATCTGACCACCTCTCCCGAGGTGCCGGGAGAAATGGTTTTCGTCGTTGGCAGAGACCACTCGCATAATTATTCATGGAAAATTAACAAAGAAGAAAGCAAAATTATTTATGAATGAATACAACTACAGATTCATTGATATTTAATTTGTTTACGCTAAACAAGTAAAGAACACATGAAAGATAAAGCGAACTACCTACCGGCGATTAGCAAGGCAAATGAATACAAAGGTGAATAAATAAAATAAATACACATAAATAATAATAAAATAATGATAAAAAATAAAAGTATAAATAAAAATAGTAAAAAAATCATAACTCGACCATCTCTCCTTTCTGCAGCGAGAGATGGTCTTCTCGCTAGTTTTGAGAGGAAGAGTTAATATGGCTAAATACTTTGGCTGCATTGTCCCTCGATATCTCTACTATCTTATTATTCCCAAACATTAAACGAAAATAAACATAGAAGTATATTTTAAATACGATTCTGTACACCGTTGTTTGACAAAAGAGGTTAAATGTAACCTCAGTTTATCTTTCATAGCCTGTAAATCTAGAAAAACAAAGAAGGAACCGAAGTGACGCTATTGATTCAATTGTTTGGCTTCTAGAGAAGTAATTGGTCTGCACTTTAATGCGTTTTTACGTATAGAGTCTGAGATATAGCGACTCGACCAACTCTCCGACCCGACCGCGTCTCCCGGATTTACCCTACCTACTGAAATTCGTTCGACGATCGTGCAACGTTGGGGCAAACGTCCGGACTCGCTTTAGCCGAGGTGTCGCAAGAGTATCGGTCATTGGAGAGATACCGTTTATTGTCTTCCGGCCAATATGTGCATTTTCGTCTTCTATTATTGATACTCTGGTGGTCAATAGAGAGGCCGATAATACGCGGTCGTGTGCTCTCCGTCGCGATAGCGCGTCCGATGTTTTCGTGAAACAAAACGAACGGGGCGGAGGGACTCGGAGGGGCGCGTTCGGATGACACGGATATCTGTGCTTTATCAATCGAGCTTATTGTTGTTGCAAAATTCGGTCGCACGCGCGCGCGCGGAATCACGTCGGCCGTGCTTGGTAACGATCGTTGACCGGATTGTTCTATGTCGCATCGTTCTATTCCGGCGAAGGCCCGCGGGGCTGGTTCGATTCTAGAAATCTTTTTACGCTCCGTTAGTTCGGACCGTCGTGCATTTCGTGGTGCCCTACTATTGGACGCGCGACCTGCGAGCCTGAGGAATATCTAATCTAGCTACTGTATCTGTCGAGTCACTCTCTCCTTCATCGTTACACTTCGTATTTGCCTTCGCGGCTACCTTGCCCACTACTCGGCGCAGTCACGTGTACGTTTGTACGATTCATCGAGCGCTTTTCTGGGCCTCATTTCCCAGGCTTGAAACGCCGAGCGACGGGCGGAAGTGCTTTCGAAGAAGTGCTCGAGCGCTGGGCAGCCCGTCGATTGTTCGAACCTCCCCCGATTTGCCATTGTATACGTTTTCCCTTTTAACCTTTTCGCCGAAATTACGGTGGCCGGGATGCGCGTCTGTAACAGCTGTGTGCAGCGGGCACGCCGTGCATGGAGGCAGCTCCCCCGAATTTGGAGCAACGCGGCGTGCTTACGCGACTCTGCGTCACGGGGCAATTGTCGGGCGGAGGAGCACATCTAGTCGGGGCCGCCTGTATCGGCTCGGTACGTGTATGCGTTTGTCGTTATAGGAAAATCTTTGTACCGCAGCTGTTTGGCGCGCGACGATAATGCCAGCAGGCCCGCGACCGGCGGTAGTCACTAAAACCGGATCGATTCGAGCGACAAACAATTTGCGCCGTATCGCGTCCACTTACCATACTCGGCTTCGCTTCGACGTCCGCAGCGCCGAGTGATAGCCGCGTGGTTATCGTCCCTATTCAAATCGAAATTTTGGGGCGACAATCTAATCGGTGCAGCCATCGGCAACTAGGGACATTCTGTCGTTGTACTTCCTCCGCACCCAGGCAGATGTAAGTTTTGTGATTGTGGCACTTATTACGAGGGGGAGGTAGAAGGTTCGTGTTACCCATTCGGGTGAACTTCAGCTTGGAGGGTGGAGCTTGAAGAACGCTCTCCATCTGCGATTTTAGATTGCAAGGTTTGTGCTCGGAAATGGTCGGAATGAAGTACTTGAGCTGAGAAAATTCGTTCTGCTTTGATGCAGTTGTAGGAATGTTGAATAATAATTGTTGCTACTTTCAGCAGGCTACTTCAGCCGAGTAGTTTAAGGATTTGTTGGAGGGCGCCGGGTATCGATCCCGGTACCTCTCGCATGCTAAGCGAGCGCTCTACCATCTGAGCTACGCCCCCTGATAGAGGGCAATGGAATTCCGCGAAGCTTCCGGCGTATACTGCCGATAACGCGTCCCAATTTCTTCATCTGAATTTTTCGAACGATCCCCGTGCCTCTAACCGACGCCTCGCCGATTGCGAACCGGTTGCGTCCGACCGGGCGCAAGAATCGAACTATTGTCCTTCGCGAAGTTTATCATCGATCTCCCCTCTGCGTTAGTCATTGTTGAATCATCGGCTATGTATGTCAGATCGTTGCACTTAACGACTTGCTAAGCCTAGGCTATTGCAATCGCACGGATCACGGTAATCACGGATCGAAGACCGTTTGGATTCTCTTTCGCAATCGGCGGCCCGCGTTTCACGCCTGTCACCGGCTCCGCAGACATTGTTGCCTTTGTCTGCCATCGTTCGCTCCTCGTAAACATCGCGGCCTAGATGATCGCAAAGAACAGAATTCACGCCCCGGCATATTAACGATAGGGTTAGCAGCCTCTCGGAATAGCCCTCCTACTTTCTAATGATAGATACTCGCTTGGTCGCTCTAATTATGGGACCTACGCGCGTCGCTAAATCATGGGACGAATAAATTTAGTTCACAAGTGGGAAGCTTTCTGATTCTTTATGAAATTGTTTTCGTTCGGTCTATTCTAAGCGGCCTCGTAATAGCTTTATGACCGCGCTCCACCATGGTATCGTGAGTCTGCATTCTGCTCCTCCTTCCTACAGTCTCCCGCTACTTCTCGACTGATAATGTCTTCGCCTCTGTTATTTCGAAATCGCCTATACTGTGCGTCATTAGCGAACGAATACGGATGATTCGGTGGAGGTCACTTGACCTGGCTCGTAACGCGTGCCGTCGAAGTCTTCGTCAGCGGGGAGGGCAGATAATGCGTCAGGCGAGGAGAGAAAAGGTTGGAAAGTTGGCGGAGTTGAGTCATAGCTGGAACAAAGGTGCACCTTCGATCGGTCGAAATGTCCGTACACGAGTCGACCGGCGCAACAAGTGTTGTACGTCCTTTGAACTGCTTGTGAAACGTGTCACGCGTGGACACGAGGTTTCTGCCTCGATCTTTTGTGCCGGTTGAAGCCGTGCTTCCTGAAAGGAACTCATTCGCGCCAACAATGCTCTCCGCGATCCTAAAATTGGCCTATAGACGGTAGGTATCGCTGTGCCAACGTCTGCCTTTTCGCGCTTGTTCTTTTCGAAAGACTCCAAGGATTTAGTGGTAGACCGATACCTAACGTAGCATAATACACCAATGCAATCGATACCGACGCTTCCTTCTTCTTCTACTCCCCCGGCGTCAGCCACTTCTGTTAAGGCTCGTTACTTCCCCCTTCTCTCTCGACTCATTTGACAGAAGGGAGAAAGTGTCAGTCCTCGCGCGAGTTCTCGATCCGCGAGGCGCGACCGCACCATCGACAAAGGGACGCGGAACGTTTCCGCGTGGCGTCGAGTCGAGCCCCTCGATCTCCTTCACTGGTTTAACTGTCCCACAGTGGGTTATTTGACCTCAAAAGCTGACCAAAATTCTAGATGTTTTAGAATTTGTTCAAACTTGGTATATAAGGGTTTTTGGGGTCGCTGCTTTTGAATCTGATGTAAAAACTTCAAAATTCAAAATGACAACGCTAGTATGGCGTCAATAATTGCAGAAAATTAGCTAAAATTATTTTTTGTTGTTTAACACGTTGACTGCCAACTACGAGATATCTCGTAGGTTGTTTACTTGCCCAGGACGCCTACTACGAGTTATCTCGTCCCTTCATTACCTGCCATATTTGTACAGCTACGAGGAAACTCGTAGCACTATATCTCAATTATTACTAACGAATTTATACATTGTATCTGACTTAGCTCTAGCGAGGCGACAGGTCGAAGCGTGTCTGTGCACGAATTATTTCGTAGTTGCTTCCCCGAAGAGGTTTCTG
Source organism: Andrena hattorfiana (assembly GCA_944738655.2). NCBI lineage: Eukaryota > Metazoa > Arthropoda > Insecta > Hymenoptera > Andrenidae > Andrena > Andrena hattorfiana. Next base: position 4,956,991 of record OX122894.2, read on the forward strand.
TTACATAAGCCAACTACGAGATAATTCGTAATATGTTTTTAAAAAAAAAACATTTTTTAAGCTTTTTGATTATTACTATGTACTATTATTAAAGTTTTTAATAATATAACATGGTTAAATCAAATTGGCTCTTTAGACCGGAATTGTGAAAAATTCCGTGACAGTCAACGTATTAATAAAAAACAAAGATACTTTATTGATCTCAAAAAAAAAAAAATATATTTGTTTCACAATAAGATAAATCGATGATTAATCAGATGATGATGTTCACGGTTCCTCGTCGAGCCCGAAGTCACTTCAGCTACGTCCTCTTCATCATGTAACATGAATCTAGTGTTTCCAAGGACCTGTCCTAAATAGTCACCAGGAAGAAGCATTTCTATGGATTCTTTGAGAAAGGGATTACTTGTTTTTCATGGTATGGGTCTCGTACCTGTTAACACAGGAATGCGACCGTACAGGCGTACGTGAAACGCTGCAACTCTCGATTGTCATTTCTACCTAAATTAGCTGTAAAACTTCCATCCAGACGAATTCGGAACCAATTTTTTTTGCATTGTGATCACAAATCTTTATCAATTATAATGACACCAAAAAAAGCATCCGGACTCACCCGGAAGTATAACAAAATCGTTAATGAAATCTTATAATCGTAAAGAAAATTTACAGAATTCTTGATTATCTTCAAACGTTAATAACTATGCAAATATATATGATGAAAAATTAAAACCAGTTTGAAAGTGTAGTATATACTTACCTGAGAAGCTTCCATAATGGAAGAATTCATACAATTTCCTTACAACATGTAAAAATCACTATTAAGCCAACGATGTTTCAGAGGATGGTTAAGAAAGAAATGCGTGCTCTAAAATCTCCTAACTTTCGACGAAGCCCGTTGCTTCATAAGTGCACAAATGGAAAAAACAATATTGCTACATTGTTTCTCACATATTCAACTGCCTCGAGCAGCAAAAATTTCCCGACCCCCTCGCGCCCGTCTCGAGGCACGTACGCGTTATCGGGCCGTCGTTTCGCGCCGCGACGCGCTCGCTGACTCATCCCCGTAACTTAAGCCGTGATTAAGCGCGATGCCCTTCGCGGCGAGCGTAATTTTCAACTGCCGGTGACTAAAAACACTTGCGCGCTATCGGGCGGAGGAATGATATCGCGAGGGGTCCGTTGGGGGTGTGGGCAGAATCCGGCAAGGCCAAGATGAGTCGCGCGGTTTCGCAATCGGAGTTCCGAGCCTCGTCGATCGGCACGAACGATTCGCTTCTCGTTGCAGCGGAACGATAGCTGGCAATGCGAGCTTTTCATTGCCGTGCAATACGCTTCGGTCGCGCGAGCCCGCCGTGACTCATCGTCGCGAAAGGATCCTACCGCGTTTTTACGTCGGCCGGCCTTGATTCGACGATTTTAACGCGCGGCTGCTCGTCGCGAAACGGTGCGCGAGATCGATATTATTAATGGGCACGACGATCGATCAAGGTGGAGGCAGGCGGAATCCCTGCCCGCGGTGATAAGGGAATCACGCGAGGCGTTGAAACGCGTGACGAGTTTAAACGAGACCCCCGGATCTCGCGTGTACCTACTTACGCAACACCTTGCCGCGTGAGCATCGGGAACGACGATCCCACCGACCGAAAGACCGATGGAGGGTAATCGTTTGACCCCGTGGGGGTACGGCGCAGTTCAGGGGCGGTTTCCATGAGCCTCAGCGGGCCAAGCAGCGGATGACGGTCGGCGGATGATTTCGTGACAGCTGCCTGACCGTTGCGTATCGGATGGAGAGCGGTTCTCTTCCCCGTTATAACGGCACAACGCGCGCGACCGGCTGAACGCCGCGCCGCGAGAGAAAACGGAACGGGCGCTGGAGAACGTTCCTTGGTTAAGGAGAGACAGAGCAGATCGGCGAGATAGGAGGGAGTCGAATGGAGAGACGAAGGGGGCGTCGAGAAAAAGGCGGAAAAGCGGAGAAAGCTGGAGCAAAACGAAGCCACCGAGAGTGTTGCGCTGGAGAGGGAGAGAGAGAGCAGCGAGTGAAAGAGAAACAGATATCGGGGAGGAGGGAGAGGGACGAAGGGTTGAAGCGCGCAGAGACCGAGGGAGAAGGACGGTTGGGCGGAAAGAGGGGGGCCGTGGAAGCGGGTAAAAAGCCGCGGAGGGATATGTCGAGGCGTGGAATGAATAAGAGAAAGCTGGCGGAGAGGGACAGAGCGCTAGCGCTGGCGCGGGACGGGAGAGAAGGAAAAGGCTCTAGTGGGAGTGGGAAAAAGAGAGGAAAACTGGCGTGGCGGGTGGGAGAGCGTGTGTTGAGGTAGAAGGAGGGAAAGAGAGAGCTGGCAGAGGGAAAGAAGGAGATCGCGGAGCGACGGGGCCTATAATATCGTATGGCAGTGCCGTAACGAGAGGCGCTTTCCCGAGCGTTGACCTCTTCGCGCTTCCAATACTAACCTCGCCCAAATGCACACTCCCAGGAATACGAAATAATAGAAACTCCCGTTGCTGTTCCGCGCGGGCCGCTGTCGCCTTCGCGGAACGACCATCTGCCAGATGGATCCGCGCGCGCGTTTGCGCTTGAAACCTGCTCTCCGCTATATCGAGCCTTCGCGGCTGTTTCCGTGGGCGAGAGCTGCCCGCTCGCGATCCCTTTAAATCGCCTTCCTCTCTTCTTCGCCTTCTGGGAACTCGGCCAGGCGAACGGCCTCCTTCCATCATCGCGCTACCGGGAAATCGTAACGCGCAATCGATACGAATCGCCGGAACAATGAGCGTATTGTTACGTTTCCCCGAGCGAATTTCCCTAGACCTGTTATAGCTCTCGTAGGCCACGCGCTCGCCTATCGATCGCAAGCCGCCAGGTATTTCCCGGACCCGGGAAATCCTGTCTCGTTGCACGATCGAAAGGGTCGTTTAAATCGGATCCGGATCGAAGCGCGTCGCGGATCCAACAGCCGCGCGATTAACCCGCTCGACTGAAGTTAACGAGCTCACTAGTCAGGGCTGGGTTTCAGGGGCGACTCTATGAATTTTTTCTGTCCTCGACGGGTGGCAACCATCGTGCCTGTTGCTAGGGACACGACGTTGGACGACCCTGACAGTCGACTCGACTTGATAATCTTTGAGGGACGTGGCCGAGAGATCCCTTAAGTGTAGGTTTTTTTCTGAGTATTTATGGTATCCTTCGATTCTTCACTGGGGGATTTTTTATACGTTTGGTGAAGATGAAGAATTTTTGTAGGAGTTGCATAGATGTTGAAGCGCCGTTCCTCACCACGACGCTCCTCGTGCTCCGCGACAAAGGCTGGTGTTTTGCGGAAATGAAAGGGGGAGAGCCCTTCCTCGCTTCCTTCCAAGTCTTTATTTCGACGTTGTCCTTGGGAGACAAAGGAACCTTAAAGGCCCTGAATGGCTCTTCATCATCTCTCCCCTCGTTACAAAGAGGCCGGGTTTCATTGATCCGAACAGTTGCCGGACGGAATGCTCGCTACGATGAACACTCGCGAATCGCGGCATTCTTGCATACACACCCATCGCGATAATGTCCCTCCTTACCCTCCAGCACCGAGAAGCAGGCTTTTCATTAACGCTGATAAACAACGCGAACGCACCCGTCTTCAAAGTATAATACACTCTCTTCGATTATGCAAGGAGTGAGCTTGCTCGAACACGAAATATCTTTTGCAAAATCGCCTGCGAGAACATCGATCAAAGGAACATCAGTTCCCCTGAATTTAATACCACATGTATCTGCTTAACAGCAATAATGAAATTCGTATGCAAAGATTTAAACGGCACAGCAACCATTCTCGCTACCAGCGTCTCATAGTTGAAGCACGCTCCGAAACTGGCGACCGAAACTTTCTCCCGATAGCTTTTCCAATCACGAAAGCCCGACGGAAAAGCGTCCAGCCCGGTTATTTGTCATTTACTTTTACCACGAAGCCGCGTAACACATTACGGGTTGCATCGGTGCCGATAATCAGGTGGGACCGATATTTTTAGCAGGGTTCGTACTCCTGTTGCTAAGGCATCAGCTGATCAAGCCGGCCGCCTGCGTGCGCCACCCTCGTATCTACACCTATCCCACGGAAACGCCACCTATTCACAGCCTTTCCCGTCCGCATACCGTGTATTCCTCAATTTAATTACCCATCACGCTTCATTCCCGGAACGTTATTGTAAATAACGAACGATCGCGAAGCGAAATAATAGTTTTCTAGCGCAGCTTGACATAATTGAGGTTGCACTACAGCAGGATGTCGCCCACTGTTGCTACGGCACTGTCGACCAATGACAGGCCTTCAGAACCGGCGAATCTCCCCTCCAGCTGTTCACCTCCCACCAAGCCGGTACGACCAGATGATCGCGGCTCGGCTTGGCCATCGAGGCAGCGGTTATCGTCAGTTAGCAACCGGCTCTCTTTCCGTACACATCGTTCACCATAGAAAATCCTTGCACGTAATGTCCAGTGTAACCTGATTCTTGTGCTTCTCCCCCTAGTTTTGAGTGTCGGTGTTGTGAACATACATATATATTCGTAGTCTCTATTGAATTTCATTCTCTCCGTTTCCGTCTGCCGCAACGAGCCCATAGCCGGAACGATCGTACGAAAAGTCGAGCCTCAGCCGCGCCAGGGTACAAGCAATATTTCTGTGATATTTATTATGACTGGTAATTTCACGCCTGTGTACCTCGACTGTGCTAAATCACGGACGTCCTGTCCCAAAGGAAGGCCCGCGTGTTAGAACTCGTCGGTGAACAACTCTTTTTGTAAAGCATCGCGAGGACACGCCGAGCTCCTCCTCCCGCATTGTCATTCTTTCTCTCCTTCTGCGAGAAGGCTTTGAAGAGGCGTTTTAAGAAACAGAGGACAGAGTCGTTTAACCCGTAACCAGACGTACACGCACTACCGAAGTCTTTCGTGTTATATCTTTATACATATTATAAACAGTGTATTTATTAAAATCGTCCAAAATTCCTGTGGCTAACGTGACCGAGTCTTACCCGAAGGCGGATACGATCGCGAATTGTGGTGGTGCCGCCAACATGGGTCAGATTGGAAATGAAGTGAGTCTTTTTACTTTTCATACATATCTATGATACATTCCATTTTTGTCTCTTTCTCTCTCTCTCTCTCTCTCTCTCTCTCTCTCTCTCTCTTTCTCTCTCTCTTTCTCTATCTATGAAGTATTATCCCTGGTGCCTCGATCCCCCCGCACTGTCCCCTTCGGGACGAAATTCGCCGGTCGCCACGGCTCGTTTCTTTTTTTTTTCTCGCCTGGTAACAGCGCATGGGGGAGGATCGACCGGCTTTTCGGCCGTCTCCGCTCGTCGTTTCTCGCAATTACGCCCGGCTACTTGCGTACGTGCATTTCCTCGCTCGCGCGACACATGGCACCGGCGCATTCGGAAAGTCACCGAGACCATACGACTCGCCGAGCAGAAATAGAGCGCGATTACACGGATGCAAAGAAAGAGCGACGACGGTAGAGAAACGATCGTCCGCTTTCAACAATCAAACGTGCGGCAGTTGAAAGAAAGCCCCGAGACATTTAAAGGGACGTTATTCGGTTGGTACACCGTTGTCCCCTCTCACGTTGCTCTTCACATCGCGAACCTTCTGCGAAGCACAGCTACGTACAAATTCCGAGCGCGTGCAATTGAATTAATTAATTAAGCCTTCGGTATTCTAACGTTGTGCTCGCTCTTTTTAAACAACGATAGTCACACACGGCTGCAGCGCACTTCCCTTTAATATTCTACTGCCCGAGCCAAGTCGGATGGCCAGCGCTGGGTAGTTGATTCGACGGATTCGATTTACGGGCTCCATGCACGCGCCTAGAGGCGTTCTCTGCGGAGCTCCGAACCGGCCACGTTATCTCGCGGAGCTAGCGAGATATCGCGGCCGAGGAGCGAGATCTGGGCTCGTTTTTCACGCGATTCCGCGGGGCCCATGCGCTGGTCCCGATAGCGGGTAAGAAATTGGATATCTGGAATGGCCGCTGGTAATCAATTGCCCCCGCTAGAACGCTCGCGCTGTCCCATTTGAAATAGAAAAAGTGGCGGCTCGGTCACTCGAGTCACGAATTTCGAGAGATTTCGAGGCGACCGCGGTTACCCTCTGTATGCCTCCTGGCAGATTCGTCGCGTCTATTTCCGTGCGCGGTTGAATCGGTAGCTTGAATCTCGGGGCTTTCATAAGCCGAGCGGGGCCGAAAGCAGTTTCCTCCCTTTCGTGCGCTAGCAGGTAAAGGCCCGGCGAGGGACGACTCGCAGGAGTCACTCGGTCTTGCGTCAGCCGCTGCCCCGTGTCACCGGGCCAACTTTATTGCCGCGTTTCATCATCCGAAAGCATTGTAAGCCCCGTCTGTAAAGCTCTCGAGGGCCATTCTAGCCTCGGCCGCCCGAGGAATCTCCGATTCTAGCCGCTTTATTCGCGAGGTGAGCGTAACAGCAACAAATGGGCCGCTTTATTGCCAACCTTTGCACTTTATATCGGGAATTTTATCGACGTGTTTGTTCATCCCAAAGCGTCATTATTATTATTAGTTCAGGTGCAAGGCAGAGGTCGCTTTCTTGCCGCAAGCTAACCGTGCGATCTTAATTTTAGATTCTCGCTACACTAATTTGTAATTCGCCAGCCGATTACGCGGGTGGCGAGCGCACCGATCTGCCGTTTATTTCTGCTATTTCTGTCGCCGATCCCCTTAACGCGCCTCGTAGCCTTGCGATTTTCTTATCGCCGCCACTCGAACGGACACTATATTTTTCCACGATGTATAATTCAAAGATTGCCCCGCGGCTGTCCACGAAAATGGCACGTGTGACGGTCTATTCTGCTGCGGGCTCTTGGCTCGCCCCGCTGGCAATTTCGGCCTCCCGCTTGTCAACAAACGCGGATATTTTTGCAGTTGTTGTGTCGTGTGCCTATCCGAGGATGCTGCGTAAAGAATGCCGATCTACTCGCCAATTTCCACCACTTTTACGCTAACGATTCTATAATTCCCGCGTTTCGTCAGACGCTGTTTACGTGGGGTACATGGCTAATTCCTCCTCCTCGTGTTTACACGTTTCTTTGCCTCGCAAAAATAACCGCCGAGCGTCATCGCCACCTTATCGTACCTATCTGTGCAAGCTTGATCCTCCGCATTGTTGCGTGAAGAGCAATTCGCGAGGATTAGGTACTTCTTTACATCGGCAATTCCTCCGCGCTGTATAGTCGCGTTACACACGCGTGCTCTTATCGAGAATGCATAATTCGTTAGTTGAACAGCGTTTATCCGCGGTGTGTAATAACAGACAGGACACTTTGTTGCCAATTGTATTAACCGCACGCAGATAAGTGGCACGTGCGCTTATTGAATATCAAAGTTCACGCTCGTATTTGCAATAGATTTAACTGTGAGTTTTGCGTATTTACGAATTTATCGCGTGTCGGGCGTTTACGCAGTAATGGATTCCCCGACTCTCGCGACCGCACGATAATTGATCACTCCGCTCGCATATTGGAGGCTCTTGGATCCAGCTAGTCGAATATATCGATTGGAAGAGGGAGCTTCTATGTTCGGAGAGAGATACGGGTGATACAGTGGCGCACTGAGGATTTAATCTTGAGGGGAATCGAGTTGCAGAATTCAATAAAATTCATTAGGTTATCTTAAAAGTTTATTTGAAGAATAAAAGTCAGGTTTCTTCTCTTCCTACAAAGCTCCATCATTCCGGGGTGCTAGGGCCCCTTGCCCCCTTCTGGGTGCGCCACTGCGGTGATATCTTCTTACTCCCTTTCTTCACAACGCTATCTTATTTGGAAGAACTACTTCTTACAGAAATAGAATCCAAAGTACAGATTCATCCAACCTTATTGTACTCCTTAGTCACTTCCACAATCGAAGTAGAAACGGGCCGGTAACGGCGACCGTCATCCGAGTAGTTTCCACAGGACTAAGTAGTCGCCTGGTTCGGTTAGATAATCCGCCAATTAATTCGAGCGCTACGAACTCGTAGTATAAAAAAGAATCAGCAATTACTCGCCCGTAGAAAGAAGCTGCCAACCACCGACGAAACGAAAACCTCCGCCGGAGTCACGGTTGCGCCGGAAGGGAAGCAGAATGGAAAGGTTATTCGAGTAAAGACGCCGGGGCTCTCCGCGCGGTGGCCAACAGAGATATTTAGTTCGTCACGTTCTCCACCTCGTGCCCGTTCCGTGGCTTTGCGCGGAAATATTACGCTTTCTCGGTTTCATTCATAAGCGTTAAGCGTTTTAAATGGAGTACGCGCAGCTTCTTCGTTCGGCTGAGGAATCGCGAAGAGTCGCGCGAAAACGCGAGGACGAGCGAGAGACATCGCGGGCAGGAATATAATAACAGGCTCAGTGGCGGCCAGTAGCATTCACGGTAGTCATTACAAGACAAGTTTGCGGTGCGTGTCGGCCGACTCGATCGTAGCTTTGCATTTCTAATGTTTTTCTCCGCGCCGCCGCGTTACGCAATCGCCGAGCGGGTTTCGATTCTGGAAAGAATCCACTGTTTCTGTCCATTCATTTCGCGCGAAATCGGGCATCGAGTTAACCAACGGGAGGATCCTCATGGATTATTTTTAGCGACAAACTCTTTGAACTCTAGCGTTCCCCCTGCTCTTCTCCCGCTTAATCCTTCCCATTCTGCTCGCTCTCGAGGCTGGCGGGTATATATTCCTCGTTCCGGGCATGGTGGCTCGTTGAGACACTCTCGCGTCGAATCTCCCTCCCTTTTCCCCCTCGGCCGTTCGCTCCACCGTGATCGTAAAATTGTTTTCCAACCGCGAAACCGGTTCCGGAGATCTGGGTTCTGGTTCTCTCGATGTTGTTGCGCGCGGTCATAGGCCGCCTTCGCTCCTCCGGGATCTCGGGTGGCGGGGGGACGGGCCCGAGGCCCGCGCGAGGCCGCAGGTCTCCTCTGCTTTCTTTTGTGTCATCAGTAACACGACACACGAAACCTCTTCCCTCGATGAATCAACCCGGGGTTTGCTTTCTGTTCTTCGTCCCCTAGGGGCCTGGGTGATATTCTTGGTTGCTGGGCCGAGAGGACGGGTCACGCTCCCCCACCCCCCTAGCGAAGCGGCCGGAAACAGCGCGGCGTTGTCAGGTATCGATCGCACATCACGTAGACTTATGATTAATCAGCTACTAATCGTACGTTACAGAAGCAATTATTGCCGCTCCCGTTTCTCTGTTCCCTGCCACCGAATCTCCATGGAGCTCGGGGCCTCCCGGAAGGGTGGCTAGCCCTCTAATCCAAAATGAACGATCGACGGACGGGTTGCATCATTCCCCTGAAACGCTACTCGACGTCCACGAAATTATGCTTGTTTGTGCAGTCATACAGATAGCTCTCGTTTATCGCCGCGTCGGATCATCGGCGAGCGCTAAAATTTCACCGCGATTGCCCGTTGATAAACATGTTTGTCGATCGCTGTCCACGGGTAAACACCGATTTCGCCGGCCCCCGGTGGGAGGTTTATCAATCGATACATTTTGCTCGATCTCTTAAGCCCTCGTTCGAGGTCGCCATTACACGCGATTGGTTAATATCCCGCCCGACTGTAACCTACTCTTCCGCAGTCCCTGACACGTTGATTCTGGAGTGACTCAGCCGGCCGTCGATCGTGCAAGACGGATTTTTAACGATTGTTTTTCTTGGCTCGCGGGATTAACGCCTCGCGCGCGCGCGCGCCTGGTATCGCGGGGTCTAATCAAATTCAATGACAGCTCCGCAATATCTCCGAGTGAAAAATATTTGTCGCTGTTGTTGACTTCGTAGTAGCTCCACAGCGATGGCGGAATGACGAAGGGCATACTTCCTCGCGGAACGCTTGGAAAATCGCGCTCTTATCGCGAGATGGCTCGTTAAATTTCGCCGATGTCGGGCACGCAGACACGTTCGTGGAAAGAGCTCAGCCTGCCCGTTCCCCGCTGCTTTCGACATCTTTATATCCCGGGCCCCGACCATACTTCAGGAACCCCGTTATATGCCCGTAGCCCCTCCGTGGCGTCTGGAATCTATCAGCAGCCCTCGTCGAGCTACGATCCTCGCGTTGGCCCCTCGCTCGCGCCTCCAATCTTGGTTAGAAAGCCATTGTTCGCGCGGCGACTTACTCTTTGACCGGGTTTTTTTCCATGGCCCCTGCCGAGTAGCGCCCGTAACATTGTCCTCGATCAGCGCAATTGGTCCCCCATTCGTCTTTCTCTCCCGCACTTCGTCGCGGTTCATCCTCGAATTTCCAACGGTGATTCACTGCGGCCAGTGATTCTGGAATCGGTCGGCTGCGGTTTCTCGGAGGCTCAGAATGATAGAGGAGGAACAGGAGAAGCGTTAGATGTTTAATATTCCGTAAACAGGTTTAGATATATGAGCTCGAGTCGCGTAGCGGATTGGCCTAATCAAATTCAACGCTCATTTGCTGGGCATGTTCACGAGTCTCGGTTTCTCCCTTATCAGCTCCGACGGGGCTTCGATCTATCGCGTTGTGTATATCCGCGCGATGCCAGCTTTGATAAATTCTCGAATTACATGGTCGAAAGTTTTCGTTGCGTAGGAAAGGCCGAACCCCTCGTACATATATTAGATCCCACGCCGAGGAGCACGTTTCTCTTCGATGTTTTCTCGAATCCTCGCAGCGGCGATGATTCTTGGCATTTGTTCTCTTCGTCCCCGAATCGGCCGCTGAAGTAGAAGCCACGAGAGAGGGCACGGTCGACGAGGAAGTTGGAGCTCGTCTATGGCAATGCACAAGAGGAGGGAAACCGGGGGACACGTTTGATATCGCGCGTAGTGTCGGCAATCGATATGGTGACGTCGAGAACAGGCAGACCAATGAGGATTCACAGCAGCTTAGCAGTGTGTAACAGTCTCGTCCACTGATAAGAAAAGAGCATCGAACTCGCGATGTTCCTTTGTTCCCACCGTGCCTCTCATTTTCCACAGCTTCGCGCCTCGCGTCCCCACATTTTCCAAGGGATGTTTGCGCCCTCTCCCTTCCGTTCTTCGCGGCTCTGTCACCCCTTGTGACTCCTCCTCGTTCCCTTTGTCGACGAGGGCCGTCTAGCAATCGCCGACAGCCGCCTCGAGCCTGAAACGATACTATCGGATTTTACCCAGCGACCTTGAGCGCTCGTCTCGCCTCGACACCGTATCGATACGTCGGCCGAGTAAGACCGCGGCGCTCGCGTGACTCGAAACGAGCTGGATCATTTCCTCACCGATTCCACAGACGACCCCCCTCCTCGAGATATCATTTTATCCGCTCGGCTTTTACAAAATCCCGATACCACGGGCCAAATTGATCCGCCAAGATTCTCGTGGAGCATCGAATAATACCTACACCCGACGATTGCAAAACAAAATTGTGTATACCTATACCTCAGCCGCTTGCTGCCTTGCGTTCTATTATCTCCCCCTGTTCTCCCCAGGCATCGCAGTATCAATTGCCATAACCCGCCATCAGCGTATTTTCGATTCTTCCCTCTGGCCGAGCGCGATCTCTCGAAAGAGCATGAAACGGGAGCGCGATACACGCGTCCTTGGCGTCCTATCGAAAACAAGATAAGCCGTACACTCGACTTTTTTCCACGGCCTTGTACTCCTCTCCCGCCTCACAATCAGCCGGGCTTCACATTCGAGCACCGCGGCCGTGTGTATCGATTCGAGCTGGCTGGCAAAAGAAAATTACATATTTAAAGCCTCTCCGGCGAGGTGCCGGGCGTATCTGCGCCGTGGTTGCGTCACCGGCTCCTTCCGGGCAAAGAGAGTCCACTGTTTTCATCGCATTCAAAGGAGAGGCGAGTAAACGACCGTCGGCTCCCTCGAGGAGAGCCGGCCCGTCCGGTTTTTAATTCTTGTTTGCGAATTCGTGGCGCCTCTGGATCCTCCGGCGTACCCGCGCGCGATAAGGCCAGTGACACTCGGGACCGCGTGGCAGCGGGGATAGGTTGTTTTAGGCGAGGCAAACAAGCGCCACGAGAGCGCGCGACTTTACACCCGGCGTGGAATATAGATAAGCGGTTTAAAAGGATGTGGAATCTAATGTAGCGTTCAATCCGGCGACGGTGATCGTTTCTCGCGAAATTTATTGAATCTGACGGTGTTTAGCATCGAGGGATGTTTTTCCTTGGAAGATTGCTTCGGCACGAACTCTGCACTCTAGCAACTCGAAGGGTTTTTAGGTTCCGAGAATTTTAAATTTCCATTTTTTTTTGAGCTCATCTCCGTATTTCACGCTCTCAATCCTCCCAGGCTTCTAAGTGCAGAGTTTCCAAGCTCGCTGGACCTCCGGGCCCAGTTGTTGTCGCGCACGAAACTGCCGTCGTCCGTTTAATCGTTGATCTTAATTAAGCCGTATCTCTCCGCAAATGATTGCGATTAACGCGGGGCGTGGGCGTTGCGCCACGATATTATTCTATCGTCCCCTTCCGCTCCTTGCGTCGCTGCTTATCGTCTATTTAGTCGCGTAGAGGCCGTAAAACGGCGCTGGCTCTTTGACGCTACCGTAATTCCCATTTGTGCCTCGCGTTTCATAATTGACGTATTTGCGAGCCGCGACAGCACAATCATTTTCCCCCATTACGGCCCGCCGGTTTCGCGGGTCAACGGTCGTTGGATCCGCGAGGGAAGGGGCGGGAAGTGCTCTTAACAAACCGCACCGATGCCGCGTTACGATAAACAATTTAACTGCAACACTAGGAACGACCTCCAGGCAAGATTATTCCAACGTTACTGCACGTGCCGCGCGAACGTTACGCGGCGTTTACTTGCTCGTTCCATTAACGCCTCCCTGTCGTTTCGTTTTTATTCTCTCCGGCTATTTATCCCCAGCCACCCACGGAACACCGTACTCTTCCATCGTTTATTGATAGAGCACACCGGCGATGCGTGTTTCTTGTTTTATTAAGCCTCTGTTAAAGGCTACCATTAAGATTCAGAGGCTGGAGTGGCTGCGCGTAACTTCTGCGCGCGTGGGAGTGATATACACGGAATAATATGGCACAAGGCTTCCTATAATCGAGTTCTCCGGTGTATTACCCCGTCCCGAGTGTTCTTTGTCGCTTAGACGACTTTCCCCCTGTTCCTTCCATCCTTCCCCGGCGCTGTTTATCCCGCCTTCTTCCACGGACGTATCGCTGCCTCGGAACTTCGCTGTTCCGATTATTATTCTTCTGCCGCGGCGCTCTATCGCCTCTTTGGCATTATCTACCGAAGCGTACCGCGTTGTTTTCGTTAGAGCACTCGAGCCACGGAATCCCGGGATATTTGTGGAAGAACGCAGAATATCGCGTCGCTCAAGGACGACGGCGCGTACAGGTGTCTTCTGTCTTCCGAAATTTCGCAACGAGTTATGAACCGCACTCCTAAAAGCATTCAACATCGTGTTTACGCGCTGTTCGATGTAACGCCGCCTCGGCTTCTCGTAACTCTTCCACAAGGCCCTGTCGACGAAACATGTCGAGGACGGGCGCGCAGAAAAAGACGAAAAGGCCCTCGGTCGAATGCCCGCCGATATTTCCACAAGAATATCGTTCGTGATTTATACGGCGTAGCTCGCACCCCCTCCGACAAGCGTGGGGCTACGGAACATCTTAGCTCGCCCGAAATTGGGTCGACCTTTCCAGCTCTCCTCCTCCCACTTCTGTCCACGCTGGACCCGTTTCACGAGCCCTCTCGGCATCTCCTCGGCTCCGCGCAACATCTGTTCCTAACGACGCGATTTTTTCCAATTGCTCTTTAAACGGATCGCCTTTGAACCGTCCCGGAAACGCGCGCTTCCAAGCTACGTATCCTTCGCCAGCTCGCGCCTCGCCGCTTCGCGAAATCAATTAAAATCCCTCCGTATTCCCAGCCGGCGTCTCTCCTCTTCCCATTCGCGGCGCCGTGCGAGAGGATCCACGGTGCTCGTGGACCACGTGTCTCGTTACCAAGGGAGACGGGGGATGAATAATGCAGGCACCGCGTCAAAACGCTCTATATTCCCCGCGCGGTGCCTGTTGCAACGGAATCCGTGTATTCGGAGCACCGTCAATTACCGGACACACAAAGAGCCCATGGAACGCCCGCCCCCGCCGGGCTAATGGCTCCTTTGTTTCCTGCTGCGCGAGCCGTGGCATCGCTCGAGTCGCTGATAAACTAACCGACAAGCAACGTTACGCGGCCCGGCCGCGCCGCTTTTAGCGCTCTTAATAATCTTCTTGGATCAGTGGGCCGCGATACGATCGTAATGAAATTTTCGAGCGTTCACTCGATCGCGCCACGGCGGACGAGGGGCCGAGGGCGAGGCCTGGGGCGGCTCTTTATCGCTCGCAAACGGGAAAAACAACATTTTCCTTTCACCCCCTCGACCCGTTGCGAAAACAGGGCAAATATTGGATCGTGTGTCGCGATAAACGTCGGCGCGAAATGCGTTTTCCAGAGGGTAGCAATGTATCCCTGGCTTGGGATATTCAGTTTGGGGATGGTTGTGCAGGGATAGTTCAAGCTTTCGAATCTTGGAGAACGATCGAAAAGATCGCTGTATTTAACTGAAGGGAAAGAGAGTTATCATTATGCGAGGAGGCTTCTGAACAAAGGAGTACTCGGAGGCTGAGAAACGCGGAGGATCTTAGAGAAGAGATCCGTGTATAATCCCAGCTTTAGCTTGCTAAACACGTGCGCGCGCTAAGCGAGATTTTTGTGCGGACGCCCACGCAACCGGGCCCCCGTGCGCTATTCCCGTCGCCTAATCTTGTTTGTCTTGCGCGAGCTTCTTTTTCTTGCTCGCGTGTCACCTCCCGAGATCATAGTCGTGGATTTCTCTTCGAAGAGGTGGGAATAGCGCGATTATAATTAGAGGCTCGCATATCGTGCTTCGTTCGGCGGCTGATATTTATACAGCGCGAGTGTAACACTGACGCGCGAACGATTTCTCGGCTTCGCAGCTAGCCAGTGCTCCACGGTGATCTCCAGGATGATCGAGACTCGGGCGTGTGGCAATAAAGTGTCATTAACGAGGACCAGTAGAGGCCGGGCTCTGCATTTAGGTTTCCGATAAGGTCCCAGGGCGTCGTTAGTTACCTTCGAATATCTCGGGTCTCGAGACAGAGGTCGGGAACCGCTGGGGACAGCAGAAGGCATTTAGGGAACGACAGAAGTGGCGTTCGGTCGTGTTATCAGAGTTTTAGAAAGTTCTCGAGAGACGGAGTTGGGTGGCTTCTTGAAGCTCGACGACGTTTTCGAAACGTGTCTCTGGGTTTTGAAATGTAATTAGTTTGGAGCGGAACTTGCACTATGGTAGAAAGCAGGAAGAATTCGGAAGAGAAAGGGAGAAGTAAGACGGATAACTAATCGCGAACTCCTTGAGAGAAAATAAATCTGAGGTTCTACTTTAAGACACAGGGCTCCAATTTAGAAGCCACAAATTCTCACGGAAATATATATATATGTAAACAGTCCTCTTGGGAAAAATTAGAAGCTTGGTGAACACACCGCGCGGCTGAAACGGAGGCTGTTAGCGACTCCGTTGTTAGCATCTTTCACCTAGCGAGCAGCTACCATCAACGCCCACGCCTCGCTGTCCTATTTTCCCCTGATTTCCTGAGCAAACTTGCCCGGATCCCCGAGCTAATGCCATCCAATTCAATTCCGAGCCATATGAAGCGAAGAACTCCGCCAAACTTTATCTCACGCCCAGGAAAAAGCTCCCCCCGGGGAAGTTATCGTATGTTTGGTCGTCGTTCGAGAACGAGTCCCGTGGGACGGATTCTCGCGCGATGGAAGGAAAATTGCATACGAGTGGGGGAGGATCGCGAGGGGAAGAGAGACGGAGGCTGGAGGAACACAGGAAAGCCAGGACGCGGCGAGGCTCGCCACCAAGTCTCAGGGTAGCCGCGAGTGGGCTTTTTGCCAGGGGCTTCTGCCAAAAGAAAAAGAGTTCTCGGAAGAGGAGGCTCCCTCGCGCGCTGGCTGCAGCTTTCGAGGGCTTCACCGGGACAATCCGCGTCGGGATCTTGCCAAATCTCGCGTGCGGGTTAATTGAGTAATACTTTTGTGGCTGATGACGCGACCGTCTATTCTTGATTCGCGGGCAGCTGATCGCTGGTGGCAGAGAGGCCACTGATTCCGCCTTCTCGATGGACGATTCCTCCACTCGGCGCTCCTTCCTCTGGCGTTTAAAGGGACGATGTAACCGGTTTAGGTAACCTGAGCCCTTCGTTTGTAGGATTCGTCAACAGACTCCTCGTTCCTAAGCCTCGTAGTCGCCTTAAGGGGGAACAACACCTTGAAGCCCGGAAAAAAGTGCAACTTTTTTTAATTTTTTGGTAGATATCCATACTTCGTAGGAAAGTCATTGATATAGGGTTTAAATGTGCATGTAGTGGACAGTCTTTTAGAATTTTTGTGTAACAAAATAAATGAACTTATAACTTTAAACGCGTTTTTCTTGAAACTATGTTTTCCAAACTGGTTGAACGATTTTCTCTGCCAATTTTGCATGAATCAATCTCCGGTTTTGCGTATTTATTCTACACAAAAATGCCTTCAGTTAAGCGTACGGAAATTTAATTATAATCATTTTTGGAGAAATGGCGGCGCTTAAAGTGGAAAGTTCTAAAATTTCGTGTCAATTTAAGGAAAAAATCAATACATTTTGGGGTGGAAAAATAGTAAAAATAATTTATTTTTAATTTCCGTACGCTTAACTAAAGGCATTTTTGTGTAGAATAAATACACAAAACCGGAGATTGATTCATGCAAAATTGGCGGAGAAAATCGTTCAACCAGTTTGGAAAACACAGTTTCGAGAAACACGCGTTTAAAGTTATAAGTTCATTTATTTTGTCACACAAAAATTCTAAAATACTGTCCACTACATGCACATTTAAACCCCATATCAATGACTTTCCTACGAAGTATGGATATCTACCATAAAATTAAAAAAAATTGTACTTTTCTGCGGGCTTCAAGGTGTTGTTCCCCCTTAAGGTCCCTTGGGGCTGTTGGCTTCGAACCTGAATCTTTCATTAGTCACTGTTCTGCCAGTTCAGCTACCTGGACCTCGAGCAGGCCTCTTCTCCCTGCCACCAATGTTCGTCCACGGTTCTACGAATCGATGAACGATTCCGAGGAAATGCCATGCAATATCCCGCCGTGATTCACTTATCTGTGCCCCCTATCGCGTTATCGTCCCGTCGATTCTCCCACATTTTCACGGACCGCGGTTCTTTATTCATTTCGCCCGCGAGACGGCTCCTTATCGAGAAAGCTCGGCAGAGAGGTGGCACCGAGGTGGTATAATACGTCCTCGCCGGAGGTCCGTCGTCAGAATCCATCAAACTGTTAGCCAGTCTCCTCCGTAGAACCTCTTGACAACGCCTGGCCTTAACTCGCTCACGCAATCACGGAATTGTGCGCTGATAAGAAGTCGTTTGGAAGTTTAAGGGCCGATCAGCTGTCGATGACTAAGAGCACCAGGTACGCACGATCGCCTCTTATCGCTCCTATTCTTCGCTCCGAAGGTCTTCACTGTAGGATTCATCCGTGCTTTTATCTTCTGACGCGTACCAATTTGTCACCTCCTGCGCGGGGACAAAGTACTTAGCTCTGGCATCGAAGCATCTGAGTCCACGCCTGCAACGCCACTTTCAGTTGCACCGAGGTGCAAGTTTTTGGGCGAGCGATTGGGACAGTAGCGTCTCATAAGAAAGCTACTCGAGACTTTCCTGTGCAACAGGGTTCTAAAGTCGATCCAAGTAGTTCCAAGTCACGTTCCGTGCCACCAGGGTAATGGCTTCGCTATTTCCATTGAAATTCTCGGGCGAGAGGCGTCCCCCGAGATCGTTATCGATAAGCAACGAGCCGGATTTTTCGGGACAGCGCGAGTGGAAGACGGGATGTTGGAGAAGCTGCGCTCGCGGAACAGGGGCAGCGAGAAACATTTGCCACTGACTGGATTAACGCCTGCGAGGCGTGATAAGGTTTCGTCACGGCCCTGGCTCGTCCCTTTGATATTTTTAATCACGCGACGGAGAGCGATGGGCGCTCGCTGCGCCAGCAAACTTCCGCCCCCGCGCCGACGAATCGGCGCGCATTGATATTCGCCGCGCGGCGAAAGCCAGCCTCTGTTCCGAGTGAAATGCCTTTCCCGTTTAATTTGTACGGCCGCGGGTCGTCGACCCGCCGCAAGGCCGGTAACTGTGCTCGCATTAATATTGTGCTCGCGCCGCGGATATGTGCACGAGCGCCAGTAGCACGCGATGAAAAACTCCGCTTCTAGAGCCGTGGCTTTAACGTCGGAATTTCGGGTTCGTGGTCGGGGCCGAGGGGCTTCAAGCATTTGAAAATCCCGCACTTATCACTTACCAGCAATTCCCTCTAATTAGCATCATTATCACTCACCTATCAGGGATCAGGGCTCGAACAAATTTGCCTACTCCTGGAGAACTCTCTCTTCTTTTCATGAACCCAATTACCACTCGCCGCGAAGCGATATCGAAGCAGGAAAGAAGCTTCTGTAAACACCAGCTGTGCGTGCACGAAGTCGAGCTCCCCTCGTCGTGGAGAGGAAAAAGGAACAAGCGTCGAAAGGGTGGAGAGAGTGACTCGAGGCGAGATCTAAGTTTAGCGCTCGCGCATCTGCGTTTCGGGAGCGACACGACGCCAGCGTGTCTATCGGTTTCACGGGCTCTTTCGCGTACGAAGGCACACGAGTCGACGATACGCGCGGTAGCGGCCACGAAGACGGGCCCGTGTGATGCAACGCGGACACCTGATTTCGGGGGTCGCTTCCGCGGCGACCCGGTTGCCCGGACACACGCGACTTTGCTATTAACGAGATTATTGCGATCACCGTTTGTTACCTCGATTTCGACACACCGCTACGGGTGGCGACGATAACGCGCCCGTAAATCAGAACGAAACGGGTCATCGAACGATCTCCATAGGTCCCTTTTGATTGGCTACGTCTTCCAGTGCTCGTGACGCGAGAACTTTCTAATACCGACGATGAGATTTAGTGAGGAAACAGGTGGGGCCGAAGGGAGGGAAATTTGGGACACGTGGGTCGTTAGAAAGAACCAAAACAACGTTGAACGCGTAAATTTGTATATTTTGTATACTCCGAAAATATACGAAATATGTTTGTATGTTCCTAAAATCTACAAATATATTTGTAGGGTAAATCCGGGAGACGCGGTCGGGCCGGAGAGTTGGTCGAGTTGCTATGTTTCAGACTTTATACGTAAAAACGCGTTAAAGTGCAGACCAATTTTATTACTTCTCTAGAAGCCAAACAATTGAATGAATAGTAGCGTCACTTCGGTTCCTTCTATGTTTTTCTAGATTTATAGGCTATAAAAGGTAAACTGAGGTTACATTTAACCTCTTTTGTCAAACACCGGTGTACAGAATCGTATTTAAAATATACTTCTAAGCTTATTTTCGTTTAATGTTTGGGAATAATAAGATAGTAGAGATATCGAGGGACAATGCAGCCAAAGTATTTAGCCAAATTAATTCTTCCTCTCGAAACAAACGAGAAGACCATCTCTCGCTGCAGAAAGGAGAGATGATTTTTTATTATTTTTATTTATATTTTTATTTTTGATCATTTTATTATTATTATTATTTATTTATTTTATTTATCCACTTTTGTATTTATTTGGCTTGCTAATCGCCGCGACGGTAGGTAGTTCACTTTATATTTGATGTGTTCTTTAATTGTTTAGCGTAAACAAATTAAATATCAATGAATCTGTAGTTGTATTCACTCATAAATAATTTTGCTTTCTTCTTTGTTATTTTTCCATGAATAATTATGCGAGTGGTCTCTGCCAACGACGAAAACCATTTCTCCCGGCACCCCGGGAGAGGTGGTTAGATATCATGACTTCAGTTTCCAACCCGATTTACAGTAAATATTGTCTTAAAGCAAATATCTACCAGTTTTTTCTGAATCAGCATAAAGTTCTGAACATATTAAGTTTGTTCTGATAAAATAAGTAATATCTGTATTAGTTTGAATAGCCATTTTATATTATTTCGATCGCGTCTCCCGGATTTACCCTATGTCTCTCCACATGATTCCATTGTCACTTGTTCTCTTCCCACGCCTAGGTGACCTCTCTGACCACCAATCTTTCTCGTTGCAGACTCATATCCTGTTGATGGATGCGTTCCTCCAGAACAACAGGCTGGATCATGTCTCGAGGGTGATGGCCTCGCATCCCTCGTACTTGGAACACTTCCTCCGTACCCAACATTTCATCCTGAGGGGCGACGGGCCGCTTCCATACGACTACAGGCATCTGATCGCCATTATGGTGAGTGGTTCTCCCGGTTTTTGCGATAACCGCGCACAGGGAAACCTGTCGTTATCGGGAAACAGCTAACAGTAAGCTTAACAACACCATTACCTTCCACATCGTCGAGAAGACACGTCACAGCGTTTTCCCGCCCTCTCTCCCTTTTATCTTCTCCCTGCCGATGGCCGAATGGCGCTGAAATGGGCGCGAGTGCAGCGACTAAGTAGCACAGAGACGGGAAAAGCATGTTCGCCGGTATCGCGAGCGTTGTTTTCGCCGCTTCGAACCGAGCAATACGCCGATGGGCGAGCGCACGTAATCTCGTAGCGTGAGTAATAAACCGGAATGCGATTACCGTGGAGCTCTTTCCCGTCGGACCAGCGTCACCGTCGTCTCTTCTCGAGTTCCTCGGCGCGGAGCGTGCCCGCCGCGCGCGCTGCGTCGGACGGGTCGTTGGGCCAAAGATTATCAAGAAACCGAGTAAGTGCAGCCGGGTTTCGTAACGGTGACGTCCGCCCGCTCGAGAGTTGCTGGTTCCGTGGAAAATAATTAACGACAGGGGAATTAGCAGCGATCGATCCTCCAAGCGGGCAGATATCCCTCGCCGCATACACGCGTGTCGCGACGAGTCCGCGCTTGCTCGCGCGGATCTTCTCCTCGGTATACCCGCGACTCACTCCGACAACACGGCGGTATCGAAATTATGCCCCTTATCAGGCCGTTCACGGAGTAAACAGGATATTATGTCGAGGTTACAACTTCCTGCTTTTCGAAGATAATGCTTTGCGAGGAGTGCGACTCGTAACCGGTCTGATTAAGCGCGAAAACGCGAGCCAGAGGCTGTTTTCGTCGGCCGGACAGATAATTGTAACGCGGCTCGACGATCCATTGTTTCGCTGATAATCGTATTCGATCTTTACGCGATATCCGCGCTTCTTCGCTGAATAATTCATGGCTGTCGGAATCGGAAGGCTTTTCATAGGTCTCGGCCAGTCTATCAGCCATTGTTACGTACGCGGTGAGTTCGCGGCTTCGATGTATTACCACGTGTAAGCCCGGGGATTCGATCACGTTTCATATTTATCGCTGCTAGACTCTTGTGAGTGAGTGAGTGGTCTGGATTCTAATCAGAAGCCGCCGCTGTGAACTTCTTCAAGCGTCGGGATGTCTAAGAATTTGGAGAAAGACGAATGATTAGCGCAATGCCCCCTCCTCTTCTCCGCCGCAACCATCCGTTAACCATTCCTTCCGTCGCGCCGCTTCAAAGGAAGCGTCAAGCGCGCGTTCCCCAGCGGATAGTCCTCGAGAATCGTTCGTCTGATCGCGGCATCCGATCTGTCTGGACGCTTGGATATCGCGACGCGAGAGATAAGGACTCGCGACATGCCGTTAGTCGATAGACGAAATGTCATCGTTCGAATTGATCGACCGAAAACAGTCCATCGGGGACAATAAAGGACGGCCGAGGGTGCGGAGGGGCGGGGGCGCGATGCTCGAAAGCAACGAGCCGTAGGCGAGGCGAGTAGAGGGCGGGTGATTGCCAGTCGGCACACGGAGCGACGCGATAAAGCGATAAGATATCTGAAAAACAGCTTTTCTGCCAGTAAACACACCACCTGGAGCACGTCTCGCGGCAGGATTCGCTTTAGAGCCTCTGATATCCCGCGTGCTCCTCGCGGGAATAACAGATCAATCTGAGAAGCGCGGAGCGCGCGAAGCCGGGCTCCCGCGCGAGCGAAACGCGACGGGGAATGCGCTGCGGTTGATTTATCATTCACGCCTGATTGCCTCCTAGGGAAGAGGTCTGCGATTATAAGTTGAAACGATCGCGACTGTTTCCAACGAACGATTTCTTTCCACAAACTCGGGGGAAGCATTCCCCCCTGTGGCTCGTATTTCTATCGTTTTTCAATCGACAGGGAGAGGGGTAGGAGGGGCAGTTATCCCCCGGCGCAGAAGTTGGTCGCGGCGCGTGCTCGCGCGAAACGCTTCGCGTGTTTGCAGGCTTCCCCCTTATCGCTTATCGCGGCACTCGAGTCGATCGATCTCCGTGGGCCGCATGGTAAACACGTGTCTTGTTTACGCGCTTCGTCATCCCGCGCCTCCTCCGCTTTCCTCCCCGTTCGCCCACCTATCCGTCTCCTTGTCACTCGATAGTGGCCCCGCCGGCATTTAAATTTCTGATGTAATTCCAGCCCGATCAAAACAAACCATTACGAAGATCGCGCTGCAACGCTGCGCGCACTTGTTCTTCCCTGTAGTCGTCGCGCTGACGGGACGTCGAGGCTGAAATTGCGAGTACAGAAATTGGGGAGAGCGTGTCGTTTGCTCTTCGCGAGCTCTATTCCCCGTGGAAGACGCTGGAGATCGTTAGTCGTCGCAGCACGCGCACGATCGTCGGTCTTTTGTTCAATTTCGCGCCTCGATCGTCGCGTCACCAGCAATTTGTCTCCGTTCCGCTCTTTTCCAATCTCTTCGTCGACCACCCGCCCTCTGCTTTCGCTCGAGACCTCTTTCCTTTCGGTGCCTGCTGAGAATTTACCCAGTTGACACGGTAGTTTGTCAACGCGCGTCTATGACCTCGGGGATTTCGCTTCGTCTTCCTCTGGTCACGAACTTGCGCCAGCCTTGCTCCTCGCTTCTGACGCAGCGTTTAGGCCGGGAGACAAATGGCTGAAATTGGAGGATGAAGGGTGAAACGAAGCGAGTGAATGGTAAGAACAGATTTGTTGTTGCAGGCCGCGGGTAGACACCAGTGCAGCTATCTCATAAACCTGCAGAAGGGAGAGTTCATTCTTCAGGGCGGCGACCCCTCGTGGCTTCGGGGCCTGAAATCGATCCCCGGAAAGCTGCAAGATCTCTACGAGATTAACAAGATTTTAGCCCACAGGCCCTGGTTGCTGAACAAAACGCACATAGAGGTGAGCTCGACGCGTCCACCAAAATCACCTTCGATTTCCTACTTGGCGGTTTTCAAACAGAACCCTGCAGGCATCCTCGAGACCTCTCGTCATACTCTCCATTCGAAAAGTAGCTACCTAAGGACACGTTTGAGAGTCGCCGAGTGATTCATTTATTTAGAACTGTGGTGAGAGACGAACGGATTTATGTTCCGGTTGCAGAAACTGACTAAAGGCGCGGACAGTTGGTCCCTAGCCGAAGTCGTTCACGCGATAGTCCTGCTGGCCCATTTCCACTCCCTTTCGTCTTTCGTCTTCTCCTGCGGCATCAACGAGGAGCTGGACAACGTAGCTGGTCACCACTACAAGGAGAACGTCCAGGACAATAGCAATAACGTACCGACTGCCAAAGACAAGCTTTCCAGTAGTCCCAAGAAGATTCCCAACGGCGATGGCAAGACTGGTGAGTTGTCTAACTTCTCTAATTTTCCCATCAAACTGAGGACTACTCCCGCAGCTCGCGATGAATAATTGATTCCACTTCACGGTCAAGCAACATTTCACGCCGCCAAATTAAAAGTCCGTTCCATTCACAAAGCTCAAAGTTCACTCACATCGACCGCTTACAACGCCGAACCCCGCAAAGACGTCGATTCCAGCACTCCCAGCCCCGACGCAGGGATTAACTTTAATTACCCTCCGCGATAACACCAGCCACCGTTGCAATCTGTGCAGAAAACATGCCGTCGCCGCCATCCTCGCCCAGCATAGTCGGCGAGCAAGAGGTCGGCGTCGAGGCCCTAATGGAGCGCATGAAGCGTCTATCGGAGAAGTCCGAGTCCTATCAGATCACCCAGGAGGAACTTTCGAAGAGATTCGAGACCGTGGAAACGCAGTCCGCGGAACTTGCGGCCGCGCCTCAGAGGAGTAGCTCAGTCCTCGACTCCGACATCGGTCATTTCATCGAGGATCCCACCTTCATCTATCAGGACTTCGCCAAGGTAACTTGCCCCTTCGATCGACGCTTGTACCCTTCCAGTGAATCAGTGTCGATATCCTTCCATCTCCATCGCGGCGAATAGAAGTTGGAAGCTATTCGACAAACTCATAATGGAAATTAGCGTCAGGAAACGGTCGGTCCGAGAGAACCATCGCTAGCTAAAGCGATCGCGACGGATTCGCGCCAGACCCGTCGTTTTTACGAGAGTGATTCGAAAGTACTCTTGGACACTGAATATTTAAGTTCGTCGAGTCGATCGCCGTTTCCATCGCGATCGCCATGAATATTTACCACGCGACGACACGTGCGCGTACACCACCCTCGTCGAATCGAGCGGTGTCCAAGCTCAAGCGGGCGGACAGAGGCTATCCCGAAGAGGGAAGCCTTTCGGATCGTGGACCAGCGATATTCTTATCCGTGGCTTTCTCGTTTTGCAGCGGGGCCAGCTGAACGACATACCAACGTTCCGCGTGCAGGACTACTCCTGGGACGATCACGGCTACTCGCTGGTGAACCGCCTCTACAACGACGTCGGCAATCTCCTCGACGACAAGTTCAAGACAGCCTACAATCTGACGTACTACACGATGGGCACGCACAGCAAGGTGGACACGTCCAGATTCAGACGGGCCATCTGGAACTACATCCAGTGCATGTTCGGCATCAGGCACGACGACTATGATTACAACGAGGTGAATCAGCTGCTCGAGCGCAGCCTCAAGACTTTCATAAAGAGCGCCGTGTGCTATCCGGAGCGCGTCACCAAGAGGGACTACGATCGCGTCATGAGGGAGTTCAAGCATAGTGAAAAGGTATTGTGCCGCTTGGTTATTACTGCCCTTTTGTGTTAAGTGTAGCGGTGTCGATGGAATAATTGAATCGGGATCGCTTCCAGCCGTTGCTCCTCGCGATGGGAAGCTGATATCTTAGGATCTTAGATGGTCAAAGTTTGGCCAGCGTTTAGTGAAAGTAGGGAAACTTATCGAGATATTATCTATGGTTTTATGACCCAGAAGTGTATTTATTTATAAACATAGTTGTACGGTTAAGTTGGGGGTCCTCGTGGAAGCTAAGCTGAACTATGTTATGCTGAGTTTGACTGTGCTATAACACATGAAAAACATAGCACAGCTTACACGGGAACACCGCGAACCCGGACTCACCGACTGGAACGCAACTTTGTGGGTTTTTAAAGTGATTCGAAACAAGAACAACGGTGTGTTTCATTGGGGCTCTATCGCAATTTAAGGGGGTGAAAACTAACCTCAAAGTCAAATTGGCACTTCCACTTTTTCGCGTATAACTCTCAAAGTACAACAGACAGAACAAATGTTTCAAACAAAAGTTTGATGGTGCAATAAGCGCTACAAACTTGCAGTATGAAATTTTTGAAAATTGTTTTAAAAAAAAAGAATCTGTCGAAAAAAACTATAATTTTAAAATTTAGTTAACGCAAGCTTGCAGCGCTTATTGCGCCATTAAACTTTTGTTTGAAACGTTTTTTCTGTCTCTCGAACTTTGAGAGTTATACGCGAAAAAGTGGAAGTGCCAATTTGACTTTGAGGTTAGTTTTCACCCCCTTAAAGGGCGATAGGGCCCAAATGAAACACACCGTTGTTCTTGTTTTGAGTTACTCTAAAAACTCACAAAGTTGCGTTCCAATCGGTGAGTCCGGGCTCGCGGTGTTCCCTTGTCAGTTTAGCATTCAGTGGATTCCCGGCTTTACGTAGGGGAGGCCGGGGCTAGTTGATACATTATTCAGTTCTCAATTTTTTTCATTTTTGTTTGCATTAATTACTTAATAACAAATATGCCAAAATATACTTTGCTCCTTCCTGTTTAATATATAGTAGACGAAAACTTGAGAAAGTATATACAAAATGAATGAAAAAATGTTATTTGGACGAAGGTAAAATGTATCAATTTATCTCACTGCGGGGCAAGTTGATACCGTTCTGGGGCATTTTGATATATCTATAAAATATCCGTTTAATGAATAACTAATAAATTTGAGCAATAAAATTTTAATCTAGATACCTTTCCAACAATATAGATTCAAAATGAACAAATACGTATTCTAAAAACCAAACAGATTTTTGAACAAACATAAAAAAACATTTTTTTTATGTGTAGAATATACCACTTTAACCAGAGGTGTCTTCTTGTTTTTGTTAATATATCTTAATAAACTCATTTTGTCAATATTGTATACTTCCGCGCTTTGCCTTAACGATATCGAATCTTTTTCTATTGCGACACACGCTTTTTCAAAAATATCTTGCGACATTTCGCCACGATTTGTCTTTTTGATATAATTTTAAACCATTTTCCTAGAAATAAAAGGAAAAATCCAATTAAAAGTAGTTTTAATGCATTATGTAAAAGCATCGCCATAAAAAAATGTAGAGAATATAAACAAAATAACAAAACTTAATTACCTTACCTCCAAAAGACTCAATGCGATGCCAAATTAATTCGGGTTATAAAATTCTCTATGCCGTCTTAAGACGGATTGGAAAGTGAACACAACTATTTACTTTTTTTCTATATAAACGAAAGCAGTTAAAAAAACGATTGTTAATATCAAGGTACACAGACGTACGCTAGATCGTAGTAAAGAATTGAACAACAAACTTCACATATCTCGCTCAAATGGAGCTACATACATACGGTGTCGAGATAATTGGTCTGTATGAACCTGCCCCTGTATCAACTAGCCCCGGTCTCCCCTATGCTTTAATACAAAAGTAACGCTGTTCGATCCTTTACGTCCCCATAATCTTGCATCGAGCAGAGGTGTCCCACCTCGGCAATCCGATCAGCTAATCATGCGCTTCCCGTTGCCCATTGTTCCAGGTCCACGTGAACCTGATGATCTTGGAGGCGCGAATGCAAGCGGAGCTGCTGTACGCTCTTCGCGCGGTGATGCGATACATGACCTAAGCGAGCAGCCCGCCGCTCCCTTCGTCTACTACTTGCTGTCTGTCAGTCAGTTTGTCGTCGGTTTTTTTTTTAATCGTATAACTCGCGCCATGGATTCGCGAGGCGTCTACTCGCGGACACTCCACACGGCCCGGAAGGAACGCGAGCGAACGCGACACCGATTCTCTAAACACACACACACGCATACAAGTATACGCAGTATATAAATAATATATCCACAGACGATGCTACGCATACGTACCATACACACACGAACAGACACACGCACACACACACACACCGCAGAGAGACAGAAGTTCACGTTACGACACACGTATTCATGCTCGTCGTCAACGAAGAAGAAGAAGAGAAAGAAGAAGAAGAAGAAGATAAAGAAGTGGAAAAAGAAAGCCACACAGGCAACTGTTCGAGTGTCCTCTGCGAGACCTCGTCGCAAGGTGTTCGTCGTTAGCTCGTCGGTGGTAACCTTAAACGAGATACAGAGATCTCTTTGATGAGTCAGTGCTAATTGATGGACGAGGAGGTGAGGAAAGCCGACAAGGGGAAGAGAATTCCATGCGTGTCGAAGGCGCGACGTTGCTCCAACGCGAGGAAGCATAGAGGAAATATAAATGATATCGCCGTAATCAACGTAAGCTCCTGATGCCCTCTACGCGCTCGAATTTGGAGCGCGCGCGTTTCACGATTAGCGTGGTCCGTTTCCGTCCCATAGGCACGGAAGCGAGCGCGTTTTCTTTTTCTTTCTTTTCTTCTTCTTTTTTTAACGGAAACCCCTGGTGGGGATCGGCGAGAGCAGAAAGAGAGAGATAGATAGATAGAGTGTGAGAGTGTGACGTAAGCGAGAGGAGAGACGAATAGCAAGCACGAGATCAGAGAGAGAGAGAGAGAGAGAGTGATTTATCGTTTGTTTTGTAAATAGACACCCGTATTTTTCTATGTTCGCGAAATCATCGTAGTAGGCTGTTATTTGCGCGTTTCGTTAACGTTTCAGATCTGTTCAAGTTTTTGCCCTGTCTGCCTCTACCAAATCTCCGACATTTTTCTAACGAGCCACTCTTTCCGATAACGTTGCTTCCGTTTCACTCGTGTCCGAGCCGTGATAAGCTCCGATCACGATTTCTTAACTTTTTTTCCATGTTTTTTTTCAACGATTTTACGATCGTATTGAACGAAAGAGAGCGAGAGCGAGCGAGAGAGAGAGAAAGAGAGAGAGAGAGAGAGAGAGAGAGAGAGAGAGAGAGAGAGAGAGAGAGAGAGAGGAGAGAGAGAGAGAGAGAGAGAGAGAGAGAGAGAGAGAGAGAGAGAGAGAGAGAGAGAGAGAGAGAGAGAGAGAGAGAGAGAGAGAGAGTAGAGAGAGAGAGAGAGAGAGAGAGAGAGAGAGAGAGAGAGAGAGAGAGAGAGAGAGAGAGAGAGAGAGAGAGAGAGAGAGAGAGAGAGAGAGAGGAAGAGTAGAGAGATAGAGCTCTGAGAATAAGAGCTGGAGTATCAGTCGTCCGTTTCGCATATTAACTCCTCGCGAAATTCTTTACACCGAGACGTTTCGTCGAAGGGTTGCGATTAATTGTAGAGGGGGGATCATCGAGAATTTAACGGTGAGTCCACGATGACCACGATGTCGTTGTACGGTTTAAGTTGTTCTCGTCTCTAGGCGTCGAGTCGAGGCGCGCCGTTCGCGTTCCTCCGTCGTCCCTGGCCGGCCCTCTTCTCGTCGCCGAGAAACCCGATCGGTCACGGACGGCGGGCAAGTGGGACGCGACCGGGCGGATGGAAATTTTGTCTTTCGCGCTCTGTACATATTTATACATATACCATACGTTTTAACCTCGTTTATTTCACTGACTATCGTATAACGAGAAAGTTATAATAATATAAAGGACAAAGTGTACCTTCGTTTTTTCGTCGTATCCGTGTGTCGAGATTACAAAGCGGGAGAAACGAGGAAACAAAGATATCTTAGACCGTAGGACGATCCGCGCGTGTGCGCGCCCGCAGGAGGTAGCACCGCCCCCGTAGACTCTGAATATTCACGATGGACCATGGCGCTACTGTAACCGACCCGATGCGCGACGAGTTTTCCGAGCGAGTCGAACATAGACACGGGCGCGTCGCGGCCGCTGTACCATTCTCGCCGAGACTCCTTCGTCCCTTGCATCGCGGATGCTTGCGGCTCGTAGAACAGTTATAGCGACCTTTCCGCCAAATGGGGCGTTAACGAGATTCGGGTACCTGGGTCACAAATATAGCGGGCCACGCGAATTGTATAAAGTGTAATGCTCTAACGAGAGCGTACATCCCAGAAGTTCGTTGTACCTGCTTCGCCACGTGCGCGTAATCGTAGTGGAAAGCTACGAAGCATACGAAGTGACAGCTGCGCAGGACACTTTTGGGTACCGAGGTACAGCGCTCGCGAGCGGACCTTTGAAACATAAACGGCGAGGACCAAGCGAAGGGGCGAGGCAAAGACGGAGAGACGTGCAGCGGGCACGGATGTCCGGCGTAAAAATTCCGCGCGCGGTTTATCGACGCGCATCTTCGTGCCTCTCGCGCGGCGTGTTAATGGTCGAGCGATCAGAAACGCACGGGAAAATTGAAGATCGTGGACGTCCCTTCTCCCGACGACCAAACGGTTGGCAACAGTAGAACGCTCGCGGCGTAACGCGCGGCTAGGGCAGAGAGAGGCTGTTTAAACAAATCAAATCGAATGTTAAGTCGTTACGGTACACGAGGAACGTGGCACAAACAAAAAGATATGAAAGCAAACTCTATTACACGCGAATTACACGTGTCTGTGATCGCATATTATATATATATTATATATATAATATAGATGTATAACGCATATAATTACGCATAGGTCGAGATTACGGAGATATGGAGAAAAACGAGAAATGGCTGGAAATATATTATATATATATGAATATATAGAACGTATGCGCGTACCGTGGGACCAGGAACCTCCGTACCCATCAGGGGCCCGGAATATAGAGACAGGGGAGGAGGTGGGCGTCGATGGGGTAGGTCAAACTGTTGGCCATTACACAGAGGATATATTAACGTCAGTATGTACATAGCCCGCAGGGACGACCGCTGGTAACTCAGCGGTGGGTGAAACTTTTTGGGACAATTTTCTGTGTCGCAACTTCTGTGATCCCTGGTTAGTCGACGAAGAAACCTGCACTCTTCGCGACCTGCGAGAAGGATGCTTCGTAGTTTTGTCAATGAATGGATCATTATTGATCGGGGTAACCAGCGCCCACAGGGGCAAGAGATTTTCGCTTCAGCGACGCGACAGGTCGTTCCAGGTCGCGATCTCTCTATCTTCAAGAACACACAGTCAGTTCAATTTAAATTTGTAGGGTGGGACGGTTTACGGAAAGTTCAGCGGAAAGGATCGTTTGGAGTACGGTTTTATTAAATTCAGACGGAGGAATAATATTGAAGGTTTGGAGACTCAATTAAATTCTTGCTTTTGTAGCTATTGGAAACTTTTCATTTCGCCGGCCCTTATGCATCTTTGGGGGGTTTCTGATCCCACAGCACCGTGCATACGACGCGTATTTACATTAATAGTGAAGAGGTAGAGGGGAGAGCGCGTTGTGTAGCGATACATACGAGCAGAAGGATTAGGAAGTAAAGCAAACAAAAAAAAAATGAGTGATTGATATCGGAGATATACGTGTAGCGTTTGTAATTACAGTGTCTCTTTATTATCTAACTGTGTATGTGCGCGCTCTGGAATTATTGTATATTCGTGTATATGATTCGGAGCTGTCGTGTTTCGAAGTACAGCGAAGCGTCTCTTCAACTTCCGCTCGCGAAACGGTAATCAAGCAAACGGTTCATCAAGCAGAGACGTAATCGCGCGTTTTTAAACGCGTTCGTTTACGCTGGTTCGCGATCGGGGAGGCTGAAGGGGCGCTCGTCGACGGATTAAAAGTAGAGAACCAACGGCAAACACACACAGGCATACGCATAGACACACACACACACACACACACACACACACACACACACACACACACACACACACACACACACACACACACACACACGCACGCACGCACGCACGCACGCACGCACGCACGCACGCACGCACGCACACACACATACACATACACATACACACACAGAACACACAGAACACACCGAGAGACTTTTCGACCAACAAACGACGTGTTTGCCTTTCAAACAACGTCTCCACATATCACTTTGAAGAGGGTTTACAGAGGGCGAGTTTCGCTCTCGCGCGATCCTAGCGTCGGCTAGCTATTTCTTTCTTCTTCTCTCGGTTCTCGCGCGTTCTCTATCCATTTCCCGCGAATCAACCCACTAGACGCAATAAATGCGCCAACGACGACAGTATTCTATTCATTTTTCACTTCTTTCGCTTTTCCTTTGTGCTTCTCTCTCTCTCTCTTTCTCTCTCTCTCTCTCTCTCTCTCTCTCTCTCTCTCTCTCTCTCTTTCTAGCACCTTTGAATCTTATCTCGGTTTCACTGTATGTATCGCTTTCCTCTACTTCCGGTACCCAACGACCGAGCCAAGTCTGCGCAAGAGCACAGAACGCGGCCAGAGAATTAACCGTTTACACAGGACCGGCTTTCTTTTTCAGTGTTTCTCCTCTACACCCACCGTTTCGCGTTTCCCACGGCCGCCCGAACTCTCGGGGGATACACAGGGTGTGAAAGAATAGCACTACGGAGGGTAACATCGCGGAGCAAATGTGTTCGAAGATGACACCCTTTCGTTGAACCGCCCTGTACAAAGTATCCCTGGAGAAACCGCGAGCCTTTTCTACGGTTCGAGTCGAGCAACGTGTTTCTGTAACATAAACAATTATAAAGAGATTCCGCGCTCGCGTTTATCCGTCAGCCCAGGTCGAGTAATGATATGTTTCAATGTTGTAGTAGTCGTGAAGCTATTTAAGTCGTACCGTAATTTAATCGTTTTCGATCGCGACGCGTGTAAACGGTTAAGAAACTAGCAGACCTCCAACCAAGGGACTGTTTTTCTTTTGTTTTTTAATCGCCGAGCCCTGGCACTTGGAACTCTCATTCTATCCCCCTTAGAACTTTTATATACCAGTCCCCTTCGCTCGCCGAGTGATCCAGAAGGCAGGGTCGACTGTGATCGACATTCTTACCGTTTGCTTCGTTACCTCTATCTCTCTCTTTCTCTCCCTCTGTATCAATCTCATCGCTTTCTCTCTTGATCTTCTTCTCCCCTCTTTCCGCGCCCCGTTTCCGGAAACAGCGAATCGCAAGGGGGATCGCGGGAGAGCGAGCGATCGGAGAGTCTCGAGAACAATCTCGCGGGGAAATCGCGGTGTTCGCGGCACAGGCTTGGTGCCCGGGCTGATCTCATAAGTAATAAGCGTTCTAATAGTCAGCAGGGGACGGGGCAGATGCTTCTTAGAGTAGATGGAAAGAGGACCGTGGATGATTTTCGAAAGGGGAGAGGGAGGCATAGGCGACGGGAGAGAGAGCGAAAGAGAGGGAGAGAGAGCGATCTTTATTAATCGTTTCATACTCTTGGGCCCGTTTCACTTGGGGCGAGAGTTCTATAGAAGCGTAGAGGCGAGAAACCCTGGAGGTGGACGAGACCAGGTGTCAGAACGAACCGGGCAATAAATTTTAATATCGTAGCTGGAACGAAGCGTTCGTTCTACGAATCCATACATATACATACTTATGCATACACACATAACACAGGCGTACACATTGTATCGTTTCTTCTTCTTCTTTTTTTTATGTAGTTTTTCAATATATTGTCGAAGAGAGAGACGATCGACGAGCTCGCGCGCGAACGGTTCGCCCCTCGCGGGGATAAGACCGTTGGCCGATTTCGGGATGCAATTGTTTCGCGAGCTCGAGCCACCTCCGAGAGTCACAAAGCGTATATATTACACAAGCAGAAGTATGAAAGGGGGTGAAATGCGAGAAAAGGAAATGAAACAAAAAAGAAAAAAAAAAAGTCGGAACAACATTATTTACATGCCAGCGCGTCGAATATGATCGTGTGATAATTACAAGTGATTTGACTAGGCCCTTCCAGCATGAATTCTGTCGGTTATATATTATTATTATCGTGTCAGGAGACGTCGCAGGCGCCGGTCGCACCAGCTCGAATCCGCTCGATCGACGGCTGGCCTTTTCGCGCTTCTAACCGTTCGTTGCTTCTTGTAACTCGCGGCTTCCGCGAATTAGAGAGACGCATGCGCTTTTCGCCCCCGAGCCCAGAGAATTTTCCGTTCGCGGCACCGCCGTTGAACATCGCGGTCAGGTTGATTCGATTAAGCGACGCGGTCGATGCCTAATCTTATCATGGACCGCGGCGGGCCGCCAGTCGCCTCGACTTGTCGAGGCTCCAGAAATAAATGGAACTTTCTCGATCGGATGCCGGGGCGATAACGTGTCGCTGGCTTGCATTCCTTTGCAATTCCGTGCGGATCGATCGGCGATCGATCGTGTTCGAGGCATTGGAGGTCCTCTGGAATATAGGGGGATCGATCCACGCGATCGCGGCGCGCCGATTCGAGCTCGGACGACTGGCAGCGTTACATGGAGGGTCGTATGTGATGTGATTTCTTTTATATCATAACGAATGATGAACACTCTAAGAAATGTTATAGTTTCATATAAGTGATATGTTATTTGTCATTTATTTTATCCCTTAATAAATGATGTTATATAAAAAAAAGAGAATCTTGGTGTTGGTCAATTCACACGAAACCCTATGCGATACGCAATAACTTTTAACAACAAAATTTATTCAAGCCGAAACACGCTGCCGCTAGTCTTATTTTTAGTCAAATCCAT
Organism: Andrena hattorfiana; assembly: GCA_944738655.2. NCBI lineage: Eukaryota > Metazoa > Arthropoda > Insecta > Hymenoptera > Andrenidae > Andrena > Andrena hattorfiana. Next base: position 4,990,956 of record OX122894.2, read on the forward strand.
AGATTTTAGTTCCTTTTTTTTTGCTACGAGCCGCTCGCATTTGCGAGTTCATAAACTGAACCACTTTTCAAATGGCTTTTTCAAGTAATAAACAAACAATTTTGTTGGTCAAACTTATTGCATAACGATCTGTAGAGTCTCTATAAGGGGCATGTGTTCTCAATTTCTGAATAAACACGTAAATAAACAAATTTGTACGTCTTCGTACAGAATTGAACTACCACAGACACTTAAGGGGGTATTCTGGTCTGACAGGTAAAAAAATCAATTCTTTTTACATTTTCTACTGGTACATTATTTGGGTAATACGTGTGCAAAAGGGTTTTTTCCAATTCGTAATATTTGCAGAGCTACAGGGTGCAAAATAGGTAGGAATATAAACGGCGCGCTCGACGGGCGACGCATAACAGTTTTGTTCCTGCAAGTGTATTTTCGGCAAAGTTTTGGCGGACTGTTCTTTTTGGAGGGGGAAGGGGGTTGTGCATTTTTGTGCTTTTTAGAACACAAAAAACGACCATTTGGTTACAAAGAGACCGTTACTCTCCTAGGTCACAACTTAGTTTGGCCTCGAACGTTGAGTAAACTTTAAACGCGATTTTCTCGAAACCATGTTTTTCGAATCGATGACCATGATATCTCAAGATCGACTGGACCAACTCAGTCCAAGTTTTGCATATATTATCAGCACACATGTGGCTATCGTCCCTACCAGAATTATGATAAAATATTTATGTTTTTAAACTTTCACAGATCTTTAAAGTTGAAAAACTATGCCAAAATCGAAACTTAATTTTCAAACCACCGCCATTTCCTTAATTTTCAATATTTTTTTATCATTCTGGTAGGAACGATAGCCAAAGGCATATAAATAAAGAATCTCTCTACATTTTTTGTTTCTGATCACTAGAACAAGCCCAATCATGATCACCGTGACTCCATGTTTTTTTCACCATTACTTTAAAGCTGTCAACTGCGTTTGATTTTAATTTTTTTCTATTGACAAAATTTGTAAAAACAGTTGAAATATCAATAAGCATGTAGCAATAAACTAAATAATAATAAAATTTATGGTTTCTTTGTAAAAAAATTCCGAAATAATTATGTATATATTACTTCATTTTAGATCAATATTTTACATTTAACTTATTTCCCTACTTTAAGCATTGCATCTTAAAGTATACACCCTTGGTTATCTTCCTGTATGACATCTGTGTTTAGTCTGCTCCCAATTAAGTAGCTATACGCGGTTATGTAGCAGGCTACAAGAAAAACGTGACACCATTAGCAATACTCATTTATTTCCACGAACCGTGGGTATTTTAATTGCGCAAAACACGCTGCACGTGCTGGTAAAGGGTCTCCGCGCGTCCCTCGTGTTCTGCTCGCGCTGAAACGTGGAGGTGCAAGGGGGGGCGACGGAATTAAACGACAAGTATCTCCGTCCTCTGGTCTTACACTTTATTCGCCGTCTATCTGCATATACACACGTTTTAAATGACACCAAACGTCTACGTGGTTGTACTCGTTTAACGCTAAACACTTACTCGCTTGGCCTCGCTTAATTTAAAATACTCGCAATAGAATCGTTCTACTTTCGCGTGTACCGCCGCGGTTATTTACATTACAAACGTGGTCGAGTGCGACGATGGCGTGTGATGTCCGTGCGTAGAATCGTACGTGCAAGTTTCGGTCATTAGGAGCTCAGCATTCCGATCGTTTCGATCCGCACGATCGAGCGTTACCCTCGCCCGGAAACAGCAAACCAGAACCCCACCCCGACCCGGATGAAGCCTCGCGGACGATTACCCCTCATTTCCCACCAATTTCAGGCTCGATCCTTCCTTTACCAATCAATCGAAACCTAGTTGCAGCATTGAAGAGAATAAATCGGAGCTAAAGCGTGCTCGGGGAACCGTGTCTCGGTGATCCCAAAGCGTGGCACTCGCGTACGAAGCCTCTTTGCGTCTGGACACATATCGCGGAGCTTCGACTTCAACGCGTCTAGCCAAAATACGCCGTCTCCTTTCCTCGAAACGCGGTTCCCTGGAGCCGCCGATCGGCTGTGTAACGGATCCCTCGATATCGCTACGCGTTGCAAGTGAGAAATCGCGCAAAGAGCGGGGACCGAGTCGCTGGCGAGGGGTGGCACTCCTCCGCGACTGGTCGCGCGCTGTTATACAACATGTGCGAAGAATCGAAGGTGCAGGCTCTACGGAAGAGCGTGGAGAGACGGAAGCTCTACACAGCCGCTAGGGGCGTGCACGGTACGCTCGTTGAGCGAACGGCGGCGAGTGCCCGTGGAGGGATTGTGCAACCAGTGCAACGTTCGTTCGGTGATCTCGCAGCGTGACAATCGCGGCGGGACTCTACATCGATCTCTACCGAAGGTGAAGAGAAAACGAACTCGTCGACTGTTCCGCCCGGTGCCACTTGATGCGTTTTGTACTAGCTTCCTCTGTCCCCTCGTTCCCAGTCCTTCCTCGCCCCCTCTCACCCTGTCCTCGTTCCATCTGTCGCCTCGCTGCTTCACGTCCGGGCGATTAGAGCGGCGCGAAGAAGCGTCGCGGCTAATTTCCATCGTACTCGTGAGGCGGCGGGGGCGGCGCATGGTGATGCATGTGGATGTGTGGCGCCAGTTCGACGGTGGGAACACCCAGGCTGCTTCTCTGTAAAAGGATAAAACGTTTGGGAACTAGGCAGTCGAAAAGTCGATTTTTTTATTATATTTTCCGAAAGTACTATCTTTTCTGAATAAAATGCCGCTTGGTTTATATTAATATTCGCAAAATTCATGATTTGGCAGCTAAGAAGGTCAAGCGGTAACTTATAGCAGCGCCTTTGCCCAGAAACTTCAAACGCGTTTTCGTCGAATCTTTTTTCCCCTGGTTTTCGGCTAGTTGCGAATAAACGGAGGTTCAGGTCGACTTGAAAAAATTACAGGATGTGTAAAACATGTGCCATTTCGTCCCAGACCTCTGATATGGTCCGTAAAAATTCGAGATCTTCATAAAAAAATTGAAATGTCACAGATATTTAGAATCGCCGTTTTTCGACTACCAACTTAATAATCCTGTTTTAATTTGAGTTTTTACTGCTTCTCGCGTAACAGCCCCAAAAGTAACGGATATTTTTTTAAAAAGGAGGCATCTATAAGCTTGCAGAATTTTTTTTATGTTGATCCTTTTAGTTATTTATTAATTATTGTGGAATCTCGTTAGCCTCTTCGACGAGAATCCTCCCTTAACTCACCGCGCGAATGGTCTGACCCTGAGACGCATTATCGATAGCGTTATCTGGTTTTAATTGAATCCGTGCACTCTCCGCGGAGCTAATGCGATCATTAGCCCGCGATGTTTCACAGGCGACCGACTAACGAGGCAAAAATACACCCTCGTTAATACGATATTTATACTAAAAACCACCAGCGAACACTAGCGTTAATTAGATCGCCTACGAGTTACTTGAATATCATTTAAAACGTAGTCTAATCCCTTTCGAGCGTAGTGTAAGAGGAATTCGCCGTCACTAAATAGATTCCTTAAAGGGCGGTTGAGGAAAATTTGCGAGTCATGTATACTCGATCTACATCTCGCGACTTCTCCTAAGGCTACGTTACCCTCGCCATTAGCCGAGGATCTTCTTACCTGGGATCTCATCCCGTTCAAGGGGGTGGCAGTGGGGTTGTCCGGGGGATAGCCGAGCACGTGGGTGGAGCATTTCTCACAGGCGCGTCGGCGTCGCGACGACCCGTGGCAGCGCAGCGCGCGGCACAGCTCCCGCGCCATCTCCGAGCACAGAGACTCCTGCTGTTGGTTCTGCTGCTGCTGCTGCGCCTGCTGTTGCTGCTGTTGCTGTTGCACGGACTGCGAGATCCCCTGCAGAGAACCGGAACGGACCGGCGTCGAGACCGGGGCTCTCTGGATCGGGATCGAAACGATCAGCACCGTTGCGCGCGCTCCCGTAGCGATCGAGCCGCTGCCTCCGTGCCGATTCACTAATCTCATCGTTCTTTCTGTCGGCGCTTTTAACCCCTCGCACTCGGCGGTTCCGCGGGCGACGCGCACGCACTCCGGCCCACTTAGCGCTCCGAGTGCGAAGGGTTAATAGCCGCCACGTGCTCGCAAACGGGTGACGAACGTGGAATTAGATGAGCTCGCGACACGTTGGTAGTTAAAGCAAATTGTAAACGAGCGCTCTCGGTGACAGTGCCGAGGAAAACGTAGAGGCATACGCGTGCGGGCGAGGGTGGACGGTGGGGCAGAGGGATGGGGGGAAGAATGCCGCGCGGGATAACGAAGTTTGAGAAAAGAGACGGACCTTGGTTCACGAGTGAGCTTGGTGCGTTTGCGGTCGGCCGGCATGCTTCAGTGGAGGATGAGCTCATGCTGCGTCGAAAAAACCCCACGACGGCCAAAAATGCAACAGAACCGTACAAAAATTCATGCAACCGTGGGCTCATGCATCGCTGGGGGATCTACGCTTTCCCCGTTGCGATCGATCGGCCTGGAAAGAGAGGCTGCTTTCCGCCGCGAGCCAACTTGGACGTTGCCCAGCTGCCGCGCGGCTTTCAGAGATCGCGAGGCAGCGAGGGGCATGTCGCTTGAACGCAACGAGGACCGCGGGGAAGGTCGATACCACTTGTACGTCCAGCTTTCATTGGCTGGGTTCGAATCGTGGAACGTCGGAACTCACCCGTTCCGCCGGCGTGTTCCTCCTCGAATTGTAGCAGAACTCGAAAATCGCGATCAGCACGGCGAACGCCAGGCCGCACAGCAGGACGACGAATACTCCGCCTAGAAGAACGCACAGGACGCTGAGGTTCCAGCAGATGTAAAAATTCATTGGCCCTGGTTTCTGGCAGGGCGATATTTCCTTGAAACCTCCATTCGACCTGACAGGTTCGGGAGAATGGGGGAAAGAAGCGGCGCGAAGGTGGGCGAGACAGGAGAGCGTTGATCAGGGAAACAGGTACAGGGTGGTGCACTTGAATTTTACTATTTCTTATGAACCGAGGTGTGCGATTATCCCCAAACTTGAGGGGATAAAAGTAAGTCCAGTAATGAAGATATTTCTGGTACTGCAAATGCTGTAACTATGAAGAGGCCTTGGGAGAAGGATTGCTCTGGCACAATTTCTTAAGATATCAAATTTCTTTTCGTAGAGATTGCAGCTTAGTTTATACACAAGAAGGTGTATATCTTGATTTTTAAATACGTTTCTTTATACGAAAAAAAAAACATAAAAATGACACTATTTTCCCATCTGTCAAACGTATGCATCTACTATGTATCACTTTGAATAGCAAAATCAACTATCGCGTTCGAGAGTATTCTTCGAGTAACGACAGAGTGTTAATTTAGGTATATTGACACCGAGGCATACCTATATTGTCCACTCCCAAAGAGTTTGCCTTGCTCTCCTTCCCTTTCTCAGTCCTCATGCAAGTGTCTCCGGGACTCTTCCACCATTTGTCGTACAGCATCTGGATCTCGCCCTTCTCCTGCAGCTCCAGAATCGCCAGGGAGATCTTGTCGCGCCAAGGAGAGCCTGTGGGGCGAGGATCAGGGAGAATTTCAACGATATAGTAAGATCTAACTCAGCAGCAATGAGTAGCATGGATGCAGAAGATATTAAAGAAGATATTTTACCCATGGGTGTGGCGATCCCGTATCCCTTACTATCCAGAAGCCCGCCGATCTGTGTCAAGTTACAGTCCCTCTGCACGATGTAATCGAGCATGGTCGACTCCATGAGGAAGGCGTAGTCGCCCTGAAGAACCCTCTGAATCCCCTCCTCGTAAGTGGGCACGAACACCGACGGCTTCTTGTTCTCCATGAACCGCCACATCTTCTTGTACGTCTCGATCATCGAGTCCTTCGGGAAATTCGAACGATTAAACAGCGACGAGTAAACAGAAGACGGATAGAGAAAATTTCCAAGAGCGTTACCCTGAAGAATGTCATGGTACTCCCGCTGTCCAGGGTGCCATACGCAATGTCCGTTTGGCCAGCCAGATCCTCGGCGTTCTCGATAGGCGTTATCATCCTCTCGACCGTGAGGAACGCAGCCAGGTTCGCGGTGTACGAGGAGATGATTATCAGAGTGAAGAACCACCAAATGCCACCCACGAGGCGCGTGCTGGTTGCCTGGCAAACGAATAAAATACCATCACGCGCGTCATTCGATTTTAATTAATTTAATTTAATTTATTTAAGTATATCAACGGGACAAACACTTTGTTACAAAAAGTACAAATCGCAGTCATACAAGCATAGAACAAATAATTAGGAAGTACAAAAGAAAAATAATTAAAAGAAACAAAAGCAGAGAAGTAAGCGCAAAAGAACCATTAATGATAGTGGCAAAAAAGATATAAAAGAATCGTAGTAATAATAATAACAGCAGGAAACATAATACCTAGTAAAAGTTAAGGGGAATGGGAACTACGAACAGCGATCAGAGCAGAGTAATTGAAGGAATTAAAGGAATTATTGAAGAAGTCAACAGGGTTACAATAACGATTGGAAGTTATTAGAAGTCGATTAAGACTACTATAATAACCATAAAGTGTTCGATGTGACTCAGGAAGAGAAAGAGTATGTTTTCTAAGGCAACGCACCGGTGCATAAAAAGTAAGTTTCTCAAGGATTTGAGGACATGAGATACAATGGTTGGTGAGTTTATATACAAATAAAAGGTCGGCAACGGCACGGCCTTGATCAAGGCTCATTTATCCAAGACGCGACAGCATTGGAACGCCCGCTATATTCCCTCCACGAAAAAGTTCGATTTTCGGGTAAGGAGTTTAGAGAGAAATACATTGTGCAGCTGTTCACTGTCGTACAGTAGAAACGAAAGGATGTACCTTAGGGTTCAGATCGCTGCCCTGTTGCATCAGAGTGCCAATGGTGAACCAAAAACTGTTGGCCAGGGAGAATTGATTCTCGACGACATCTGGGCCCGCGTGGCAGGGGTGCGGATCGTTCCACTCGTAGGGGCTGAACCGCGCCACCACGAACATCGTCACCGAGACGAGAACGTACGCCGCCAGGACGTACAGCCAGATCTCGATGGCCAGCGGGTTCATGAAGGAGAAGAGCCGCGCCGGGTGGCTGGTTGGCACCTGAAATTGTTTCGCCCACGGGGGAGTTTGCCATCTGCTCCCCTTCGATCGCTAATTCTTCCACACTTCGCACCATCCCAAACGAACCCACACAGACAAGCTTCATCTCACCCCGAGGTGTCTCTCAGCCACCCTCGCCCGAATCTCAAACGTCGATGAAATGTCACTCGACACGGTCGAAAGCCACGAAAAGGCTAGGAAGCACGGTTAGACCGAGCTTGCCAATTTGCGTGTACAGTCTTCCGCCGAGCGCTGTTGTCAACAGTGTGCGTCATTAAGGAAAGGAACGTGCCTCGAGGGGTCCGTCAATTATCGAGCTTAGCCGCGAGAGAAATTAACGAGCCCGCCACCGTTTCCCGGCGACGTCGTGCTGCGGCATTAAACGGGACACGACAGTGTCGCTATCGACTGTGATTTCAATTAAATCCGTGGCCCGCGTACGCGCGAGGGCCACCAACCTCGCAGGATCCGCTATCGGCTGGGTAACGCGTGCATGAGCGCGCTCCCATCGAAATTTAGGGGTGCGGTACGTTTGTCGCAAGCGTTTAATCCAGAAGGGATAGCCGGCGATCGGGGGGAACAGCGACGAGGCACGATCCAGGCTGGAAGACAGGATCCTGGCGCGCCGGAGGGCACTGCATGAATATTCATAGCGATTTTGTAAAATCAGAAAAGCAGGCTCTTGAGTTGATAGATAGACTCGAGGTTGATAGGGTTGTTTTTCCTGGAAGCCTTGGATTTTGTTGTAGCATGCGTGGAGGATTGTATTCGTAGTACGATTACGAAGGTGTATTTTTATTGCCACGATGGCGAAATAAATTGGGCTCTTGAAATCTTTTGAAATATTCCTCTGCGTAACGAGATCGTAAGGTAAATGGCCCAGTGGTGAAACAGTTGAGATAACAGGAAGCAGTTGAGATAATTGCAATTTCTTTTATATTTAAATAGTATAAAATTATAACTAAATATAATTATTCGAAAGTGTAAAATTTCTAGTTTCAGATAACGTAACAAGAATCTACATTAATTAAAGGAAAAGTTTTAAATTAATTAAAACATGAAACTGTTCATATGGCCCAGTAATTAAATGAAATTCATAGCGTGTCCCAGTCATTAATTATCAGTGTCCCAATTATTGAATATATATTTAATTTAACTATTTCTATTAGTTAATGAAAAGAAATTTATACGGTAATATTTTGGGGTAATAAAAACATTTTATTTATAATACATTTGTGTTAAATCTTCGACATGACTTTATGTCTGAAAATGATTAAAAGTATATTATAAAATTTTAGGTTATGCTAATATTGTTACGAGTTTAAGATTAATTATCCTAATAATTCTTAAACAGTATTATATTTTTGTCTAGTTATTATTAACGTAAATATATAGGATACAAAACAATACTTCGGTACAATAAATGTTAATAATTTTAAAACTTCACTGAATACTGACGTTTGTACCAGTGTTTATATAACCATTAAACACGTGCTTAATAACTGGTCCCTGACATGTTATCGTGTACTATTGGATAAACGCAACAATTTCAATATTAAAAACAAAAAATTATTAAGAGATCCAATTAATTTTCAATTCTTCAATATATAATAAATCCACAACAACTGTACTATTTAAAAAATTATAAGATAATAATTAATTACAACTTTCGAGATTGAAACTTTTGTAGCTTTACTGTACAATAATATTTTTTCATGATATAACTATTCATTTATGTAAACTTATAATCGTATCTATGTAAAGCTAATACATTTTGCAATTATATTTCGAATAGTTTAAACGTTGCAAATTAGTAAAACTGTTATTATTAATAAAATTTCTTCTTGATTTTTAATTATTGGGCCATGTTTAAGTACTGGGACATTTACCTTAGTTCCTCATAAGGTCGCAGTTCCTGCCTTTTTATTCTGTCGTCTTTCTTTTACTGTCTCCGAATTTCCCTCGTTTTTCTTCCTCTGTTTGAGAATCGACAAGAGGGTGGATATTCCTTGGGCGGGCGTTCAATTTTAAATCAGTTAATTCCGCCCTGAAAGAGGTAACGATTGTAAGGCTCTAAAGAAAGAGCTTACCTTTCCTGTCGAGACCTGGATACAGGCCGAATAAGAAAGGGGAAACGATCGCCAGTGTGTAAAGCTTGGGAATTGTCGACAGGTGATTCCTACAGAGCGTTGCTACGATTCATGGCTCCTTTCGTTTCACCCTTGCAAGAAAGGAGCGAAAGAAAGCGGGGACGTTGGAAGCTGATCGCGAAATTACTTCTCGTTCCTTTCCCTCGTTTCATCCGAGTCCAGCGCCCTCTGGTAAACCCCTGATTACGCGCAGAGCAAGGTCCTGCGAAGCTGATCGAATTCGAAGAAGGTGACGAGTAGCGAGAAGATTTGAACCGGGATCGGAATTACGAAACCGCGTGGCTGACAGGCAACCAAACATCTATCCTTCGCGTATTCTCTTAGATTCATCCGGTGGAATAAACGATAAATTCAGCATCCCCGTTTCGTGAAATAATCGTGCGGTACCTTCGCAACGAGTGTCCGCAGTTGCAGCAGATTGTAGTATCGCGGGAAATGCTTTGATGCAAACCCGACGGACCCGGAGCATCTGGCCGGACGATCAATTACGATATCGAATAATTAAAGGACACTTTGGGTGGAGACTGCGGCGACGTTGATTGCAATTAAGCGGTCGTATTACACTAATTAGAGGAGCACCCGCTGCTTCGCACTGATTGCGCCCCGGATCTTGAAAAACTTCTGCTTTAAAGGAACAGAAATGGCGGGCGAGGTGTTCCAAAGGTTAAACGAGCCTCTTCGATCGAGTCTCTCTGTCCTCGATGGGTCTGACGACGGACACAAAGGGGATGAATTGAAATGGAAAAGAGATAAGTACATTGTAGTCGCGGGACACGTAGATACCTGCGCTGTAAATTCTTTGGAAGTACGTCTGTTGATCTTTTAACTCGAGGCGAGGTACTGTTGGCCGTGGTTTTAAAGGGGTATGCAATTTGAAGAGTCGGGGTGGTTATAGGAGGGGAAGGGCATCGATGCGCGCGAGATCCAATGAAGACCGTAATTCGTAATACTTGTTTTCTGGTGATTCCGCGGGCGAAATAAATGGGGGACGAGGAAATGGATGAAGACGCAGCGTAAGGAGGAGGCAGAGGAACGAGGGAAAAGTGGAACTGGCACGGTCGTCTCGTAAATTCGGTCGAACGAAACGCCCGATTGAGTTTTCTATCGATACTCGGGGCAAATAGAAGGCGAGACGTGGAAACGAGGCTGAAACCGAGGGAAGCACGATCGTCCGGGAAATTTTATTTAAGGTCCAGCTCGGCCGTTTGTCTCCGCCTTTCAACCTGTCCTCATTACCGTTACTCGTTATTGGCCCTCGCAGCACAATATTTTTCTGACAGCTACCGTGAAAGTCCAAGACTCTTGGCGTTCAATCCATCAACCCTTCAAAATTGCACACCCTCTTGCGATTTTAACTTTCGCTCCAATCACTTTAAATAAACATTCAAACTCTCACAAGCATCTCTTTTATTTACCCTATTATCCATTGCAAGCAGACCCAATGAATCTATAAAAACACTAAAATGTAAATACTAAAAAACATTTTAGTTAAACGATTTTATTTAGTTTGTTCAAACATGCACTAAAAACTAAAAAATAATTCTTTTCTTGTATTAGAATTACGATGGTGACAGGTCACTTTAAGTCTGAAAAGGAGCGCGATATTTGGGATTTTTTTAAAGAGAAACTACCATGTTTGGATATAACCACTGCATACAATTTTTTCATATTCTTTAAAGATTGAAAAATAAACCCACAAACAAAGCTGGAAGTAAATATATTTAATGGTAATGTTTTAAAAAATTCCCAAAGTTCGCATCATTTTTCGTCCAACAAGGTAGGGAGACCCCTTAAATAAAAGCGTGGGGCAGAATATTCCATAACAGGATATGAATCAATTTAATATAGAATCAAGCGTCGAAATGAGCGATGAGAAGCGATGAAATCCCCAGCCCCTCGATTTTATTTAAACTGACATATCATCATCGTAATCGTAGTACATACAAGAAAAGAATCAGTTTTTAGGTTTTAATGCATTTTTGATCAAATTAAATAAAATCATTTAACTTAAAATTTTTTTTTATTTATTTTCCCCTTTGGTACTTGTTATTTCACTTTTATTTTATTTCCCCATTCTCTGTGTTACGTCCATTCGCGTTATTAAATTGTACCAAAGGGTTGTTACCCCGTTAATAAATAAGTAAATAATAATATGCGCTCAAGTGTTCCACCTCCCCGCGAGGATAAATAATTGTAGCTCCGATAATCGCGCGAATGTCAGCGTGATTTCCAGTATGTCTATAATTCTTACCTTGAAGAGAATCGAGATGCCGAGGTTCATGAACGGCTTCGTGAAGTCGATCACGCTCTCGCGGGCGTAATTGATGGTCATCGAACCGACCGCCAGGTCTGCTTTCTGCGAATAGAGGCGTACGGTTGTTCGATTAGTCGACGGGCAACGAAAGAAAATCGGTCGTGCGGATCGGGATGCTCGTAGTGCGGTGAGAAGGGGTGCGTGTTTCTGAATGCATCACGGGCAAAAACGTGGATCTACGTGGCTGGAAGAGGGGCGATAGATAACCGAGAGTATCCAGCGAGGTGAAGTGCGATCAGATGGGGAGTAGATCAACGTTACTGACCGTAATTCGTGAAGGTGTGACAAGAGTTATGGACACTCGCGGTGGTTGCACACGCTGCTACTTTTTCCTACCTGGTTCCTTTATGTTCCTTGTTTGCGGCGGTCTTAAATATTGCCGGGGGCGATGTACTACGTAGAAGGTGTACGATTCTGTGAGAATCACTGCTGAGCAACGCGTGGATCTAACGCTACTTTCAACTTGATACAGCATACTGCTAAATACGCTACTATTAATTTCTATATTAAATGGATCTACAGGATTTGAAGTCTCTAAAGGATCCCAGTCACAATTACAAAAGCTTCTTTTCATCGCGACCTCTTCCTGTCCCTCAGAAGACCCCGCGAATGCCCCCAAAATCTCTGAAACCCCGGTACCAGAATTTATCCTAAGAACTCCTAACGGAGCAGATCTCGAGATAAATTAGAGGACTCCGAAAGAGTCTCTCGAGGGCGAGCCTCGCTCGATCGAAAGTGGAGGACCGTTGTAGGACCACCGGACGACGGAAATGCAGAACTTTTGGCCAGAGGAACGGCCTCGGGTCGAGGGGGCGAACGGAGGCAGGCCTCCGACGGCATGCATACTGTACGTATATACATACGCACTCGTAGAGCTCGTGGAACGTTATCTAGCTGCTTTTTCAGCGTCTGGAAAAGCACTTGCTATGCCGCGGGGCATAGCACCAGTGCCCGTCAGCCTAGGCAGATTTATTTCTGGCTGCTCGGAAATCGTGCATGTGGGCGCCGCCGATAGAAAGGGCGCTGAAAGAAATCTCGTTCGGCCTTTCGAGCTCCTTGCTTCCTCCTTTCCGCCCGACGCACATTTCCCTCGTTAACCAGTGTCCATAGACGGTGGATTTTCACGAGAATCTCGCCCGCGTCGGGGGGGCTTATCGAATCGGTCCCGGGGCTCGCGAAAGTTGATCGTCGAGGAGAGCTCGATCGCTTGGCCAGCAGAATTTAACTATCGGGGAAGAGCTATCGGCGGATGTCGGAGATCAAAGGATACCTTTGACGGAGTGCCGTTTGCTTTTTCGACCATTTGTATGCTCGATCGGCGGCTCGCCTGCCGCCGCGTTTAATCAAAATTCACGTCTCGTTAAGCCAGGCCATTCAGCTAGAGCCCTACCCCTGTCACCTCGTCACCCCCAATAAATGCCATAACACTTCATTCATCTCGGCGCGACGTCCTCGACGCGCCACGAATCTCGCGCGGCGGTAATTTCGCTCTGATTTACAACCGCCTCTCTTGCGCTCGATCCCGGCTGTGATAATCGAGTAATTTGTTGCTGGTACTTTCCAACCGGTGACAGCTCGACAACAACGCGGAATCGGGTCGGTGTCGAGCTGTCGATTGCCTTCGCGCCTGTTCGCGGTCGATGACATCGAGACGCCAGTGGGACGGACGGTTATTCATGGGGCCGGGAATCCAAGGACCGAGGGAATTCGAGACGGCAACGGGGAAACGGACGGGCATTCTTTCGGCGATCTTGATTTCACCGCGATATAACTGTGCGACTTTTATTAATCGCGAGGAAATTATACACCTATCTATTTCGATTAAAGGACGATGGGGAATGTTAAGTAGCCCGGTTATGCGGCCCAAGCTCTCGTCCCTCTTTATTACGGGGAAATTGTGGTGGTTGAGTCGCATTTTTCCGTTCGCGAGCTCGCGGCGCCGCCACGACGTGAGAATTATTAATGAACGCCCGGGCGAAATTAATAACACGGCCGTGGAGATATAACGTCGGTCGCTTTGTACCGGCTGCCGTGGAAAGCGGGGAAAAAACCAATGGACTCCCGAGCCACCGCGAAAGATTTCTCTTTATTACTTTCGAGGGTTAATCGGGGAGGTCTGTTCGGAATGAATTAACGAAAGCCGATGTTGCGCGGCTGCGTTTGAAAGGCGCGCGAGAGTGCCTCTTGAAATTTTTATTCAGAAACTGGTCTGAAGTATGTGGCACGGATTTCCAGCTTGCTATCGTACCAGAACAAGTTGCCGTTATCGCGCGAACAAAGTAGACCGTGCAGGCGAGAAAATTATTACCGCGTTAATGCCTCCGCGCCGCGATATTAATTACTCCGCGGGCATAAATCTCGGCGAACACTATACTCATACATAATGCATCGCACCCAAAAATATGCATGTTTCCGACTTTTAGCTAGTCAACATATCCCTGCTTAAATTTTCGCACCGCTCATTTCTTTCCTCCTAATGATAACGAACCGATTATCGTCGACAAAACAGCAACACCGGGCATCCCGAATTATCCACCTAATTTTTACAGTTACCCCGGCGCGATCGTAAATTTCGATCGCCGTTGCCGTCTCCGAGCAACGCTAAAGCTTCCTTCGAGTGTTAATAACGTTAATTTACTAACTCCGTTGGATGCAGGCAGCCGGGATCTGCGGGTCTAAGCCAACACTTAATCAATCGGCTGTGCGCGTATTAGCTGGTACGTGGTTGACGGCTGAAGCTACTCGAGGCGCAGCTTCGCACCTCCCCTGGGCAAATCTGCACGCATTCGCACGCGTTCCGCTGCGTCGAGCGGTGATTTGCATTGCAAAATCGCTTACATGGACATCTGTCGCCACTGCCTGTTCTTCGCCGCGCGAAACTTACACGTGGAATGCTCGCGTGTCAATGAACATGCCTAACAACCCGTCCCTAAGAACCCTGCAACCTAAATTCCTTGTATCTCCCGAGCTCGCGTTGTTGCTAGCTCCCAGGGGCCGTTGGTCTCCCCCTGGACAGTTGTTTCAGTCGTTGGAGCGTCAAGATACTTACTAGACGACGTAATATGTTTCCACCCTCTTCGGGGAGGGGGTAGTATCGTGGTTGCAGCGGGTTAGTGTGTTAAATAGGGACGATTCCGCGGGCCTGGACGCTTCGAGAATAGACAGACTCACCTTGTCCATCAGCTGGCGGACTATTCCGTTCCACTCGCCGGTCTCGTAATCGTAAACGCCGTACTTGCCATCCGGCACGAGCTCGATCCTGTAGGCGAAGCCCACCATGTGAGCTATCTCCTTGAGTAGGTCGATGCAGAAGCCCTCGTAACGTGCGTTCCCGCTGAAATTCCCTCTGCTCTTCAGCATTACGTACGGCTGCTCCTACGGGGACCATAAAAAGGAGCTACTACCTTCCATCCTCCCCTTGTCCCTTTCCCTTCCTCGCTTCTCCTCACCGACCCCACCTACCGCTCTCCTTTTATTTCCTCCCCCAGCTGCGAGACCCTTCTCCTAACCCTCCTTGCCTACCGTTTCAATCGCGTCTTTGTTAACCCCTGCCCTTTCTGTTCCTCTTTCTTACTCCCTCGCCTATTTTTCCACACCCCTTCTCTGTCATCGCCAATCCCCCAGTGCTTCTCCCTCATCTGCTTCAACTTCCCTTGATCCCCAATTCACAGCCCGCTCTTCGCTCCTCCGTGTCTTTGCATCTCCCCTCCTCCAGTAACTCTGCACGCGAGCAGAAGGATTTACGTGCCCCGTTTCTCCTAACCTACCTCACCTTTGGCCCTACCCCCTTCAAGATTCGTAAACGATCGAACGCGCTCGATTACTTGCACTCCGTTGCTTGATGACTCTGTTCGGTGGTAATCTCGTCGCGTTCCCTCCCATTTTCCTCTGGATACCCTCGTGTATCGTCTCGCGATTTGCAGAAGTCGATCCTCCCTCTCTGCGAATCGATGATTCGGGGAAGGAAGGAGCGTTGGCTTCCGCGCCAACCCTCTCTTCGTCCCTCGAACCCTTTCTTCGATGCCTGATTGCGAGAGGAAAGCAGTTCACGTTATAAACAGAGGCAGAGCCGATCACGTGCGTCGCGACGAGCGTGCCCGTAGACTGGAAAAAGGGAGGGAAACAGTTACGAGTCGTACCCCTCGCGAGTCTCGACGACTCTGCAATCGATATTTACGGCGGTGCAGCTGCACGAGCACGAGGACGCCTACTACTCTCGGCGACGCTGATTACCGGCTAAATGGATTACCACTCGATGGACTATTACCCAGAGCACACCCTCGGGACGCCTCCCGAGGCGACGTAGTTGCGCCTACGACGGGAACTCGGTTGCAAGAAATGTGGGGTAGTTGGTCGCGGAACGATCGAGGCCAATCTCAACGCAGATCTAAATCTCTACCGGCGATTTCTCGGCGATCGAGAGTGTCCCACTGTGCTCCCGAAAGTTTCGGGATCTTCTCACTTCATGGATCTCGTGGACATTGCACCCTGCGGGGGAAGGATACCCCTGGTGTCGCTAAAAATTCCTCCGCTTCGACTTACTTTTGTTGATCCAGATAAAGAAGTAACGGACTCGTGGGCGGCAGTCGCGAAACCGGTTTCGTCGAATCCACCCCTTAAGTTAAATTGCATTAAAGATTCCCTAAACAATGTATCGCTTTGTATCGCGTGGCAGTATAAGCTCGCGAGTCGGCGGAGCGTGCAGCCGAAACCGAGAACGTTGGAAGCGTGCCTGCACATTAAACACTGAGGATCCGGGGAATTGCAAATTAGCCGTCGCTGTCGACAGGCCCTGGTAAACTCGTTAAGTTATGGGACCGAGTGGGCTGCAGAGAGGGAGACAACGGAGCCAGAAAGAGGTACAGAGAGTGGCGATTAATAATTCTGCCCCAGTGCCAAGAGCGCGTCTAAAATATCGACAAAGTCCGCGATCGACTTCGAGCAAGATTAACAGCCTGTAATTAATAAAGCTTGCCCCCTCCCTCCCGCCGATAATCGTCCAACGACGTTTCTTCTGAAATAATCTTCGTCGATGTACACCCATTGCCTCTAAGACTGATTGATCGCGGAGCGTTTCCATCGATCATTCGCAAAACCTTCATTCCCTATCGCGCCTCGCATCTGGTGTAAAAGTGTCACAAATCGACGTTGCTTCTGTTTCACACGACGCCGCATTTTAACTCGCCTGTTAATAAAAAAGTGAAGAAGCTTAATTCTGCTTATCGGCCTGTGTGGCAACGGTCGGAGACTCTTTGACAAGTTTACCCCTGAATCGAGATCACGATCAGACCTCTGTCAGAGTTACCCTACGCGGATATTAAAAGGAAGTCCCTTAAATCGTTTCAAACGGTTCGGGCGAGGGTATCGGTTGAAAATCACGCGTCTGAACGAAAGGAGAAGGGAGGAACTGGGGGAAAGTGTTGCCCTTCGGTTCCTCGACGTTACACCCCGACGAAACGCTGCCAATTAGCATCCTATAATCCATGCCCGATTTATGGGCTTTGTTACGCTCCGGGCCGACACTCGCGAGCAATTACGCGACATCGCGATTAAGCTTCGACTAGACGCGCCAGCTCGCGGCGATGATCGATCACGGCGAGCTAGGAGAGGGACAGGCCCGGGCAAACATCGCTGTCGAAGTTCTGCGACGGCGAAACGTCTATCGAAATCGCGGACTCTTCCGGCCGAGTGCGGAATGGAACCTTCGGCGAACGATTTTCTAGTGAACGGAGGTGCGTTTACAGCTCTCTACGTCACGGCTCTACGCGCTTCTAATTGGCGGTTAAAGACACTGTGCCAACGAGAGGTGATGTTAATTGGGAGCTACGGTAGTTGGTTCACTTGTACACGTCGCGGTGTACAACTTTAACCCTCAACTGGCGGACGGGTAATGTCCCTTCGGAGGAACTCATTATCTGCGCTCTACAGCAGCCGTTCTCTCGAACCTTTGCATCCCTGCACTCCAGCCTATCATTAATCCCATTATTCGCCTCCTGAATCCAACCGAGGGTTAAAGTGAGTCTCTCGTGCAAAAGGTCCCGGGGCATCATCTATTACCTGAGCTACCATTTTCACTCGTCTCTTTCTACGATTCCATCGGCATCGGCACGTCGAATCGAACGCTAAGTGTGCATTGTAGGTGGATCGGTTAAACCTAGCTTAAAGTGTAACTAAGGTGCGCTCGTGTGCGGTGTCTGTCGACGATGGTGAAGAATTATGATTCGCTAACGAGCACGTGTATGCGTGTGTGTGTGTGTGTATTAAGATAAAATAATCTAATCGAAATGGGAGTCTAGAGAGAAGTCAGTAAAGGGGTTCGTCGATTGAAAAACTTTCTCTAGGCAAAAACTTTCTCTAATTAGATGGTTACCTACGGTGACGGTGTGTCTGTGTGTGTGGACGTGCGTGCGTGTGTCGGGTGGGGCGAGAAGGGTGAACCAAGTAAGATGAGAAAAATTAAACAAACCAAATCATACATGTCGCATGAGTTCTCTGACGATGCCGTTCCATTCCCCGGTTTCCGGGTCTTTCGCGCCGTACTTCCTGTCCGGTACCAGCTCCAACCGGTAGGAGAAGCCGACCTCCCTCGCCACCGCCTCCAGAAGGTCCACGCAAAACCCGTAAAACCGCGCGTTCCCCGTGTAGTTTTTTTCGTAGTGCATCATCACGTACGGAATTTCCTGTGCGCCAACACGACATCCATGCAGAGAACGGGACACGATGCCGGATCGGGACGATACGCGAGGCTGTCCCTTACCTCCCCGACACGTCCACGCCGTTTCTCGGACAGACACTCCGAAGCTTTTCAAAATGGAAGGAACCATGCGACGGTGGACGGTCAACGATTACCGAGAATCTACGTGGGCAACGACCGAGTTCCGAGGCTAATCGCGATTTCTAAGCACTGCTCCAAGGTTAACTAGGACTTCTGAGTACAATGTGAACGCTAATTACGATCCAAGCATTGGTCCACGGTTAAGTATCGTAGGATTTCTGAGCACAGTTCGAACGCTAATCGCGGTTTTTAAGCAGTACAACGGATACCGGACATAAAGTACGAGATTCTGTGCTGTGGGAGGCGATAAATTGCTGTTCATTACTCAGCCACGTCTCGGAGACGTGGACCCAGGTCGCTAGGACTATTGCTCGCGATCCGAATGTTCAGTTACGCTACACGTTCGCGAGATTGTTCCAGAACCTCTGATCACGGCGGTCCCGAGTCGCCTTCGAAAATTCATTAAATTTTTCCCCGTGGTTGCTTTGCCTCCGCGTACGTTCTGTCAAAGCTGTCTCTGATCGAGGTCGCTCGAATGTGCAAGTTCGCCGCGACAATTGGAAAGAGAAACGCGTGGTTCGCAGAGACGTGAATGCTGCGCGCTGGCAAAGGGAGACGCGGTTTCTGGTTCATTCTGTAGGAATATATCCATAATAATGTTGCCTCTGTGCCCTGGGGGGAACTCACCAGTATCGTGATGACGAGCAGAGTGACGTTCGCTGTTCCCGGCTCGAAAAAGGCGGCCGTGTCTGTGACGTTAACGCCGGCGCCTGGACGCCACTCGCCGACCTGTTCAAACATTCATTTTTCCCGGTCATTTTAAAGAACACTCCTTCTCATTCTAGTTTCTATTCAGCCACAGCCGTACTTTGACGAGAGAGTGTTGCCTGAGCTTCAGCAGGTCCAGCTTGAACTGAATCCGACGGCCTTCCTTGAACTCGATTGGCCCGGAGATGCCTTTCATCTCGACCTGAAACAACGCCAGAGCTAGTCGGTATAAAGAGGACAAACCGTACGAAGAATATTAACACCACCCGTGAATGCATAAACGCAGCAAGGGAATAAATCAATCCACCAGCAAATAAGTGAATAAATTTCCAAGCTGACTCCGTCGGGCGCGAGATGCCACGGTATCTTTGAAAGTCCCTCGGAGCCGGCGATATCCTCGAACCGCCCCGTTCATCCTCCGCGCGCGTAATACGCTTCAGAGGGATCAGGGGATCCCAAAGGCGGGCTAAAAATTTCCCCACTTAAAAAGTCGTTATCGCGACGGCTCCCTTCGGCCACGGAAGTCGTTACGGCCGCCCCGTCGGCTTCCGAGCGGCGCGGAAAGTCCGAGCGGAAGTCGGCCAGCCTTGATCCGCGCTTTCTTCCTTCCACGCGAAAATATTTTGAGGACGTGCGGGGATGACGGAGCCTCGGCTGGCTTCCTCCGCTCCGAGGGATCGTGGGACGCATAAATTTAAGAAACAAGCCCGGGGGCACCGCCCACCCTGGACTTTTTAATCCCTCCCCAGCCCTACTCCCGCTCTCCGGGCCGCTGACCGGGATGTAAATGCGCAATTATGATTCAACGATGGTGAAAAGATTTTTTTCCAACTTCCAACCGGGGTATCGAAGGTCCTCATTTTTCTCCCCAGGTCGCGTCGTCTGCAGAATTCTCTCAGAAGCTGCCTCCGCGGGACAGCTGACGGGGGGAATGCGAGTCTGACCAGTGAAATCTTTCACGGCCCTGGCAACCGTTCCCGCGGAAAGATACGACGCGAAACTGTATCCCAGGCCTCTGGATTTCACTTCGGGAGTTGTTCGCTGATTCCAGGAGCCAGGTGAAAGTGGCGCGGTGACGTACGACTGCAATTTCCCGGCTCCATCCGGGTGGGATTGTGCGCGAGTGGTGCGAGTCGCGGGGAAAATGTTAATTAAGTGTTCGGGAGGCAGATATATTCGTGGTTGGTGGAGGAAGTCCGGCGAGAAGCCAGTGGGATATCACAGCCGGTCTACTTCGAGGAGTAAAATCCGCATCGTTGAATGCTACGAGATGTAAAAGCGTAGCGAGGGCGTCGCCGTGCGCGAGCACGCGAGGATCGAGCCTCGGGATCACGGGGGCGATGATGATCCAGTTATTTCTACGATTCCCACCTTCAACGAGGCTCGCCCGCTTGTAGCCTCCTTTACGAGCGGCGTAAAGTGAAATTGACTTTTTTATCAGCCCGTTTGCTGCGGGGTAAGCAGTGGCGAGGGTCGCTTCTTGGAATCGCGTGGCAATATCTTGGAAAAGCAGACCAAAGAATACCACTGATTTGATTAAGGATGTTCTTCAACTTGATGCCTCGCGACGCAATGCCAATAAAACATTGGCGTACATGTATTCTAATAATTGTCGAAATTTCTCGATGCTAGATTCGACTTTCTTTTATTTTATTTTCACGGAGAGTTTCGCATTGATAGGTAGGGCGGAAGGAAGGAGAAACGAGGCGGAAAGTATTCCATCGTATCGTACACGCTGAATTTACTGCGATATCAAATTTTTCTGCTCCCTGAACGAGCAAAATAATCTCCTCGGATATTCGATGTTCAATTTTACTGGCTGGGGCGGTGATTTTCTCTGTGCTTTCCGCCTGACGCGCCGCGAGGCGAAGAGGATCGTTAAAATTCGGCTCGTTAGATGGACCGTAATACCGAAAGGGAAGATTCACGGAGACTGGCGAGAATATTATTTGTCGTGCGCGGTTATGCAACGGCCCCGTCTTCCAGCGTTTCGCCAGATACGGGAAGATTCACGGGGCGTGCATAAACGTCGGCTATAAAATCGCGAACGCCTTCCCCGTCCTATCGGTGGCTTCATAAATACGAATACGATCGATGCGACGGCGGTACGCGGGTGTACAGGTCGCGGGGATTGCGATTCGAAGGGGATCAGAGAGTTTCACGACTTCTGCATCTGACGGTTTGCTCGTTCCAGCTACTCTTGCCGGCTTCAGTGGCTTGTAAAAAAGCAGCGAGAATCAATAGAACTCTATAGAGTTTAAGCGTAAAATACTAAGGACACTCCCGAGTGAGGCGCGTGAATCCTGAATGCGCTCCGCTTAATTACAGAATATTTATATCCTCCTGCGAAAATGCTTGCTCGTTACCCCTGGCCCATTCTATTAGCCACGTAGCGTTCCACCCGCAGTGCTCGGATCCTCTGTATCAATTTAGCGTAGTTAAGCCACGATCGAGGGATAACGAAGATCGACCTTATCGGGCCGCGAACTAGTTACCAGGCTCGGACACGCCACCAGTTCCGGTGCAAGTTCGTCGTTAATTAGACCTCGTCCAGGGGGTTACCGAGTTTGCCTGGGTACCCGGAGCGTGACTGAAATCAGTGAATCGACGTCGCGACGATTGCGAGACGTTCACGCGAGCGTTCTCTACCGTTTGCCTGGCGCAAGATCCACTTCTCCGCGGGGGAGGAGAGGCGTGCGGGGACGTGCGCGAGTCTCTCGTAAGTTGTCGCTCGTATATAGTCCTCGGCGCTGGTTCTTCCGCCCCCGCGCGCATATATCCTCCGCACGCGGACAGAATGCGGGAGGCTTAAAAACGGACGCCCCGCGTAGATTTCGCCCGAGGTCTCTCGTTTGATATACGTGGCTCAGGCGCCGCCCCATCTTCCGGTTCGCCTCGTGACCGCGGCTCGTAAAGTGGAGTCACGGAAACGCGATTACTTCCGCGACGATTCGCGCGGCCACCGGTGTCGCGGCGTCTTTTCGTTAGCTCGATACGACGTTCAGCCGCGATATTTCTCGCGCGTCGTCGCGAGGGATGGTGGCCCGGGAGGGATCCTAGGCAGCTGCCATCCAGCTGGATGGAAGCGACGTTGAGAATCGCAGCGATTTTGTTGCCGCTTCGAGGGGCAAGGAAAACATCGCTGGTCGGGGAGTAATTCGGACGCTTACACACTTGGGAATGATTACGTTACTCGAGGGAAGATCGATACCCATTACGGCGAAACGCGCAACAGCCGTGCATGGTTGTTCCGCTGTTTCAATTACCAAGCATCGAGGACGGCGAATCCTCTCGCGCCACATTAGCCGATTAATAATTACGCGCGCACTGAACGAACCTGGCAGCGGATTTCGCTCGGAGTAATTAAGTAAAAGCGAATCTCTCGAATGCAAATTAATGTCGGGGGATCTTCCCTGGGTAGCGGCGTGGGCTAGTGTATTCGTTAGGAAAGTCAGACCGCTGATCATCGAGCCCGTGAACGCGCGGGATTATTTAGAATTAAACAATCAGGAGAGCGTTGGACGCAGCTCGCGGTCAATCCTCGTCGTGCAGCGGACGTTAAATCGCGGGAACCGAGCAAGTTTGTGCAGACTCGAAAACAGCGGCCGGGGCAACGCGGGGTGCAGGTAAATTAATGGACGGCTCCTGTCCCAGTTAAAGCTGGCAACTTGGATCTAAGTTACACTGGAACGACGGATAACTTCTGGCGTTTCGGGCAAGAATGGTCGTTAACTTCGGACGGCATAAGCGGCGGATTAAAAGGGCAATAACTGCACCGTGCCGACTGGATTACCCCAAGTACTCTTGCTTGGTCACTTAATTGCAGCTGGCCCTACCTCCCTCTTTCTTTCCACGGCAGGGGGAACACTGCGCTATAAACGCATCTAAAAGACTTGCTTGTGAAACAGAAATCTACGCCAAGCAAACCACATATTTCACGTATCATTTTCCCAGCCACCTGAAACTTCTACGACCCGAGGCCAGCGTTCCAGGGAAGAAGGAACAATGCAGACGCTTTTATTATTATTTTCCTCCACTCTCACGCGCCTCTTTGATGCAAATAACGTTCAGGGAGCAGTATCTCTCCCATACACGGTCACGTAATATGATTTATATTCACACACGGTCCACGCTCGCGGCAGGAAAGTTTCACGTCCGAGGGCGGGCGTTACGTAACGAGCGGCTGGCGAGAAAAAATACACGACTCGAGAGGGCCACTCGCACAGCAACGAGGTAAACAGCCAGTGAGCGAGTATTCCTCGAAGTTCGCGCGCCAGCATTCGTTGTTTTTGTGTGCACGCTCAACCAAGCGCGCAGTTACGTAGCGATTTATCAGGCTTCGTCTTTCGGCCCGCACTGTTCCTCTCACGCACCCTTCGCTTCTTCCCTCCTCCGCGATCCACTAATGAGAGCCAGGCTTGTCCGCCAGAGCTTTTAATTAGCCAGCGTCGCCAACTTCGCGGCGTCTCATAATTCTATCCCCCGCAGTTGCATCGCGATCCATCATCCGACGTGGCCCGCGACGCAATCGGTACAGAAAAATGATTCATGCGAGCGACGCGTCGTCTGTCGGGCTGTTAAAAAGTCAATGTAATTTTAGCGGGGATTTACGTTCGACCCCAAATTAGAAGTACTTGGATGTATGTGTTCGATTGGCTTCGGGGAGTGCAAGGGAGTCTGTATCGACGGGAGTAGTAAAGCTCACCATTAGTGAGGCGCGCGGAACCTCTGCGCGTAAGTAGTAAAGCCCGCGGATAGTCTGACGTCCTGAAACTGCGCGCGAGTAGTAAAGCCCGCCGATAGTCAGTCGCGTCGACCCACTGCGCGTAAGTAATGAAGCCCGCCGAATCTCTGCTCGCAATTAGTAAATCCGTCGCTAGTCGGGCGCAACGACTACCCCGGCTAGTCACGCAGCTCTAAATTAATTACAAGCGGTCGAAAATCAGAGATTCATTTTCTACAACCGCGAAAGCCGCGGTCTTTTTGCTTCAAGCAAACGCGCGTCGTAACCGTGGCCCCGTGGAGCGACATAAATTTCAACGAACAATCAACGACGGGATGACGAGCGAGCAACAATGTTACGATCCCGCGGTCTATGCAGCGAGTTCGTAATTAATGGAAATCGTCGAGGGGGCCGTTTGTCGAGCAGCCGTATGTCTCCGTGCGAGGACGGAAAGGTGGAGATTCAGCGCAAGCGAGGGAACAAGCCACGCTCGCTGCTCGGCCCTTTACATCTTCGCGTGTTTTTCAATTTGAAGAGCGGAGGGAACCTCGTTTACACGCGAGTCGGCGTGTAATGATATTCCACGCTGGCGGAGCGCCCCATCACGAAAGCGAACGATTGCAATTAAGGCGGCAATTATGAGTTAATTGGCGGCGGCTATTTAACAGCGGTTTCTCCGAGTTTCCACGTGCGCTTGAAATCGCTATTCAGCGTCGATTATGCGGCAGATATGTCGAGCTGTGGTGAAGACTCACTTGAGAAAGCGCTGTGGCGAACGTACGATTGATTCGTGAAGGCTCACCGTGGATGACGAATCAGTGTTCGCGAGATTCACTCGGGGAAAGCACGATTAATGTGCTGGAGAAACACGATGCGGGTAAAACAGCGTTGCGATGTAAGTACTGTTTTTTTCTTTTAACTCTGTGCAGGAATTCCTATCAATGGAACGTTCGCGAGTTCCATGAAACAGATGCAGTGCCCAGCGCTGCCACGGTGGACGGTTATTCGTGGCAATTACTTCTCGTTTCGGTTCAATTAAGCCGCGTCGGAAGAACCGTAATATCGCGAGCGAGGATTTAGGATCGCGTCGAAATGCCCCATTAGGGAAGCGGAAACTTAGTTACGCCGTCGACGATCCCGTGTGCCATTCCAAGAAGCGCAGCCCTTGATCCTTTAACGCTGCCCCCGGCGACCGTTTCAGTAACATTAAGATATCATTTCAGCGAAAGAAGTTATTTCTCGCGGATAACTCGTTCGCGACGAGAGCAGTGCCCCGTGCGGGGAAACCTTGGCTCCGGGGAGGAGCTCGGTTCAGATCCCCTATTAGAAGATTGCAAGCACGAAACCCTGAGCGTTCATACCCGAGGACGTTTATGTGTAGATTCTTCTCCAGAAGATACTCCATCAAGTACGATGATTCTGAGAGCCGATCTGGATGGAGCAGGGTGTCTCGCAGGAGATAAACCTATCACGGCTGCGTTAGCCAGGATCCACCCAGCGGATTCACGCGCTTTGGAATGCTAATGACAGCAGGGTGGCGTTCGATTGCCATTTGGAAATATGCCAAGGCGCGCGGGCACCATGGCCACCCTCTGTTTGCGATACCAGACCACGTACACCCTACGATATTCAATTTCAGACCATACGTCGGGTCCATTGACACGTACGCTGTCAGTGAAACGAGAAGCATCGAGGTCTCCTATTTATCCACCATAAAAAGATGCCTCGTGTCTTCCGTGCGCGGATCATTATCGGTGATCCTCGACTCGGGGGGCAAGTGGCTTTCAAATAACCGGCTCGCCCCATCTATTTCGCATTCATCGAGTCCTCGATTGGTCGAATAACGCGAAGTCTCTGTGGGGATGCACCCGAAAGGGATGTTTATAGACCCCTTGCGCCGTTGGTGCAGTCGACTTGCCTCGCTTCATGATCTCCATCGATGCTTCTGTTATGAGAGCAAGAAGCAACTTCCCTGCTCCGCGATTCTTTAATACGGAAGTTCTTTAATGGCTCGAGGGTTGGAGGTTCACGAAATCGAACCTACTGGCTATTCGAATATTTGGAGACTCGACAGCCGTGGATATTGATAAAATCGAGCTGGCCTTGTTCCGGCTCTATCCGCTATGGAATGAGTGGCAAAGGGAAGCAACTATGGAGAAGCAAAAGGTGGTAGAATGGAACCGAGTGAATCGAGGGGGTGAAAGAAGAGAAACGGATATGGATACAGGGCATAAAGGGAGAAATATATGTGCGCGGGTGGGGGGCGAGGGGAAGTGGATGTAACAGGCAGCAATTTCGGTAACCGTTCATCCAAAACATTGCGCGTCCCAACCAGCGACGATGACGGTTTGGCGAAGATAACGGGGGTTGCGGGGCGGCGCCGCGGGGTAGCCGCCGCGATAAAAGAGCACCGCGTACAATTTTAACGCTCGGTAGTCCGATTACCCGCACGAGCGAGTCCCCTGACTGGCGCGCAACGCTCGCGCGCCTCTTTCTGTGAATTCTTTTTTCTTTCTCTCACGCATCCTACCTTCCCGGTTGCTTCATGAATAACCGAGCGATAACGCGCTGCACAGAGACTTTCTCATCTCTCTGCTTTAAACCCAATTCCCTCGATACACCATTTCCTTTCGTGATTACCTTGCCCGCATGAAAACATTCTAGCTCTCCCTTTATTTACGGCGAAGCCACGGGCATCCGCGTTTAACTTTCCCAGCCGCTCTGTGTATTTTCGGGGCGGGAAACATCGCTGCGAAATATGCGCGAGGGTATCAAGGCACTTCGAATAAAAATGCCTGTTAGACGAGGTGCGGGGCGGCTGGCAATTTCGATAGAGGAACGCTCCGACGAAGGGACGCTGAGGCTCGGTGATGATAGGGTGGCGAGCCGGTGAATTTTACTGTCGCCGACGCGAATGCTCGCGCTGCAGCGTATTTCTGGCTCGGTGGCTAGTGGATTCTGCGGTTGTTACCTTTTTCGAAGCGCGGGATGATTCTCTTTAGCAGTCGTTGGGGACGCTTTCACTACACGTCTCGTTGCGTGTCGATAGATTCAGGAGAATACAATGGAAACACGAATTGCAAAAAATTCGGGAGAAGGGGAGGACCGAGCGGCGCCTTCGAAGAGTAAATGGAATTCCTAAGAGAAACGAGTATGTTTAAAGTGGAGAACGGGATTGTTCAAAAGAGATAAGACACTCTGAGGCGGAAAAGGGACAGCGAGGATAACAGACGCAGTAGTTCGGGGAAGAAGAGAAGGATCATTACAAGTACCGTTAAGGAACTAGTTTCTGATCAGTTTAGAGGGCTTCTCGCTTTAATATTTATTTTTAACCTAATAAAACTTTAAACCATAGACTTTTTTCATACTAAAAAATGAATTAATGTTTACACTTTAAGGAAAATTTTTAAAAGGTTCAAAATAAGTATAATTTAATTATTTATAAGGTGGGGAATAATAAGGTGACTGGGAACAATTTTTTGATCATCTAAAAATACATGGGAATTAATTTTTTATCAGGTCAAAAACTAGTTTTTGATCATCTAAAATACATGGGAACTAATTTCTTATCAGGTAAGGAACTAATATTTGATCAGATAATAATACTAATCAAAAAGGAAGTACCAAATAAACTTATTTTTAGTATTATACCATCTAAATGTAGTTTTTTTATAATTTTATAATGTCCTAACCTAATTTTTATTCAGGTGATCAAAAATTAGTTCCACAAGAGAAAAGTGGAACTAAATAATTATCACTGATTTTTAAAGCAAAATGGTACATATAATACTAAAATTCTTTCTCTATATTGTAAAGTAAACTATTGTAAGCAAAATGTATGAAAATAACCTTTAATACCGTAACAACCAGTAAAGAAATCGACTGTGGCGTCGATGGTGATCTCTTAGTTCGAACAGTAAGAGATGGCGTTCAACAGAAGCTTCCTTCAAGTGAGCTTCCTTACACATTTATTTTCACAAAAACTAACAATACTAACTGCTTTCACAGACCACACATATATTTTTGAATTATCAATTTTTGTGTTAGTAATTATTTCAAACAACTATTTATTGACATAAACTGAAAAGAACGATTTATTTCACGAACTGATAAAAATTTAGTGCCTGATCAAGAACTAGTTCCTTAACGGTAACAAGTACTGCGCTTGGAGAAACAAGGGGATCGCTATGGGTAACAAGTTTGATACTTGGAGAGGGCAGTGAAACTCGAGGGGAAGCGTGAAGTTGCAGAAACTTGCCAGGTGGCAGAATAAAAATATCACAACAAATAACAAATGTAATACTGGCGGAAAAAGGGACGCCTGAATGTACCAAACGGGAAACTTCACAGGCAAAAGGAGCACCGAAAGCGATAGAAGGGGATGTTTGAACCAAGAGAAGCTTGTACCAAAGGGGGATGAGCTGCCTATAGCGCGACTCAAGAGAAGCAACAAAGAAGATAGATTGAATCCATTGGTTACTCGAACACACGATGCACGATGCATCCAACACACCACTCATTTCCCAGCGTCCCATTCACCACTGTGTTGTGGAATTTCTCAGTTTCGACGTATCGGCACGCGCGAGATGAACAGCTCGACGCACGATTTGCTACAATAACGCGATGATTTATAGAGCAAAGCAGCCGTGCTTCTATGCAAGTGACTGCGTACTTACGGGGCGCGAGAGATCAGATGCGCTGCCTTCCGGAGCGCGACGGTAATTGAGTCGTATTGAGAAGTGGCGTTGACAGAGAGGAACGGGGAGAATCGTGGAAACGTATAACGCGTGGAAATTAATGACGATCCCCGATATTCGGACAATAAAATACGAGTGAAACACGGCCGGCAGGCACGTAAATCACCGTTTGCACCTTTCTACCAGAGCGTTATGAATTACCGATACATTCGACACTCTGCAGAAAAATTCGGAAATAATGTCGCGGTGGAATTATATCATAATTATATTGTACGGTTTATATTAGTTTCTCTCCTCATGTCCATAGAGGCGATCGAAGCAGCGCGTCTGATCAGTCACGGTGCTTATCTACTTGCTGCGCAGCGCAAAGTTAAATTCACTACTCGCCGGCAGCGTTTTAGTGTTCAGGTAATCGGTACTTTAGCACAGAAGGAGTCGAAGTGGCGTATAAATTACCCACGAGTCGAAATGGCACCCTTCAATTCGCAGAATGTCGCTCCCCACGAGAAGTTTTAACGGAGGACGGATTTTCGAAGGTTGCGGGTATTAAGTTCATAGCAATTATCACAGATTTACGTCTGCCTGGATGGCGGGGCTTTCGCGACCGGACCCTAACGACCCATTCTCCCGATATGCACTCGTCTTAAGTGCGCGTTTCTAAATTGAGGAAAGAAGCCCCGGCGCGGTCGGTGCCAACGCGGATAAACAGGGTCGGAGCGCGGGCGTGCCAAAATTTGGTCGAAAGATGCTCGGAGAAGCGTACGGACAAACAACGGGGAATAGCTAATCCCGCGATAAACGCGCTTGGACCGGGTCCAAGTAGTTTTACGGCTTGAACGTTATCATGCGACGCTTTCAAAGGGAAAAAGGGACCGTTTATGGGCGCTGCGGCTCGTTAACGCTGGTTAAACCGTAAACAGAAACGACGTTTAAAATCGTTACGAAATCCTCGCGCGGAATCGTGGCTCGCGGCCGCGGACCGTAATCATCCGTGGCGCGACGTCTGCCGTTTTAAATTTACCGGTCACGGTCAAGTTCGCAGCCCTAAGAAGCTAGAAAATTGTGACTGCTGTGAAATAGGCACGATCGATTGGGAGTACTTCGAAAGCTTGACCGAAGTTGCACGTAACAGGTTGCGCAAACGAATTCCAGGCTCCACTGACGCGCGGAAAGTATGCACATTGTCATCCCAGGATTCCGTGGAACGGGAGTGCCCACAGAAATACTTGGAGACTATTAGGGAACCTCCGATATTGGAATTTAGCCATCCCGCTATTAAATTAATGGTGGTCTATATGTGTTCCCCTAAGGGGAGGTTGGGGAAGATCCTTCGGACACTCCGTTTCCCTAGAGACCGTCTGGATTATCAACTTGGCTGGATTATTGGGTAGGAAATTATCGAACCTTCCCTAAGGTGCAACAGCAACGACTCTAATTCGAAATTAATCGCTAATACCGAGGGCAATATTGGGACAATTAATTACAACGCGGACATTTGCTCAATGTTGCGCTATGAATTATAGAGCAAGCTGGGAGAATGGCATTTTATAACCCAGCGTATCGCTGTTCCTATGAAAATTTCAAATCGTTTAACCCCCGCGTTGAAAAGAGCGTGACACTTCGATGAAAAGACAGCAGGGATTTAGTCACCGTGCAAGAGGGGGGGACGGGCTAGACCGCAGAAGGATTTGTGGTCACTGGTGGCGACAGGTTCGAGCTCGTCCATTGTTATATTAAACAATTTATACGAGTCCGCGCGCAGTGGTACGCCGCTTACGCGCTGCACGCGTGCGGTTGTAAAATGTTGATGGGGATTTATAGAAACTGGCTTTCACCGTGTCGACGCCGGCACAGAAGGCGGTTGAATATGGCCGCATTATCTGCGCATCGATATGTCCGAATTTTAAAGCCCGTGACGAGGATAGGGCCGCGATTCATCGACATTATCGCGCGTCAGGTTGCCGATATACGCGTGCAATTTGCGTCGCGGGCGTGGCACACGCGGAATGAAATCAGTTACCGAGAACGTTATTAACAGTGTTATTGCGTTGACCGACTATTCTGTTAGCAATGAAACGGCTACAATTGGGTGGCCCGCGCCTCCCGCAATTATGGTTGTTTGATTTAGTCGTTTCCGATTCTAACGAGATTGTTCGTTATCGAAATCGACTGGCTTCGGTAGTTTCATTAAAATGGGCCCGGGTCACGCTAGAGCCGCGTAAATTGCGATCAGTATGCGCGAAACATTCTTCTGCTTCGCTTTACCTCGAATATTCGACCGAAATAGTTCCTGGGGCCATTTTTCGCTCTTCTGCCGACGACACAGTGGTTTCAATTTTGCAACTTCCATTCAGGTTAGAAACTTTACGGGACCGTCGATTGTACTTTTGAAACATTTCGATACGAGTGTTTGCAATTAGCCAGAATACGGTTGTTTCTGGCGGCCAGCCAGCGTTTTTGCATATGTAATTTACAGTAAATCACAAAGTGGGTTTCTTCGCGCGCGTGGTAAACGTTACGTCCTGCGGTTTTAGGGATGTTTTGCCGATCGCGGGAGCCTCGTGACTTCATTTAAATATCTCTGAACGTATTATGGAATAACTGTCGTACCTCCTCGTGTTAATCTCAGGAGCGTTCCAGCGAAGGATCCCCCTTCGAAGAATCACGCTTTCATCAAAGCCAGCGCACCTTACGCGGCTAAATTTTCAAGTGTCTGTAATTTTCCAGGAAAGAGCATAATCTCAGGAGAATCGAGCAGGAAATTTACTCGGCTATTCATCGCGGGAGACGCTATGTTAATGCCCCGAAACCAGTGGACGGAGTTCGTGCGACGGGCAGAAACGTGATTCGGACGAGCTCGGCGGAATTACGCGGCCGTGGTTTTTCAGCTACAGGCTACGCGCGCATACAAGTGGCGGAATCTCACCGAGTTAATGTAGTTGATGAGAGACAGTCCGCCGTCCCAGGGGTGCTCCAGCTCGCAGGAGATGTTCGCGGGCCTGAGCGCGTGCGACTGCTCCAGGGTCCTTAATCCCACTGCAAACACCTGCACGCTATCGTACATCAGGGCCGGCTCCGCCTGGAAAAAGGCACACACTTTGCTCAGGGTCGGTCATCCCCCATAGCCGCGACGTCCCAGGCCTCGCGCCAGCGACGTCAAATATTTGCACGGACCACCACCTTACCTTTTCCGCACCAGCGCCGGGGGAACATAAATTATACGGAGGGAAGTTAAAATCACTTCCCACGAACGACTCCGGGGAAGCTATTCCAAGAATGATTAAGGGCAACTTTTCCGTATTTCAAGAATGAAATGTGTGCTCGCGCTTGAAGGAGTTGCCATGGATTCTGGAGTTGTTTTCCTTCGCGCCTTTATTGTTTCAGGCTAGCAAAGGATAGGGATTTACCCCGCTGCTTTTAGAGATACGATGCGAACATTCGACAGAAGCGAAGCTGACGCATTATTATCGAGACGAGGACTGGGTGTTCGAAGTAGAAATGATTAATTTCTTTCGTCGCGAGAAATGGCCACCGTATCTGTTATTATATATTCATTATTCCAATGGGCACGCACTCGAGGACTCAGAACGTCATTTAATCAGTCTGAAATTTATCGCGTCCCTGCCCCCAATCATCCCCTATACCCCAGCATTTTTCGTAATTTCCTCCGACAACAATAACGCCAGCGTTAATGAAGCTCGGCCGTTACGCGACTGAACCCCCACGCGAGCCGATAAATTATTCGCCGACGAATGAATTTCGAACAGCACGAGCTGCGCGCCATTATTCTCCCGGAACGAACGCGCACGATCCCCTCGTCAGGAGGCATACCTGGTTACCCCGAGATCGAATTAATGCTTAGCGTAAGCTAATATTAGCGGCAACAAGCTATTTTCCACCCGACGTCGTATTTTCCTACACGGGGGGTTTTCCCCCACTTGTTTTCACGGTCTTCATTTCGCATACAGCGATCCGCGGGCGCGCCTGTTTGTTGCTGGCAAACATAGCAGGAGGAGTTCGGAAAGGAATCACCCCTCTGGCCTAGAGCGAGCTCGTCCTGTTTTCTCTGAAAGCCCGGTTCGAGTTGGCCGAGGCAGAGCGCGGTTCCACCCCTTTGAATTTCTTAATCGTTTTCGGGAGACGTTCGTCTCAGCCGAGGGGAATTTTCCGTGGACGATCGTGGCTCATTATCGTCTTCACGTCCACGGAACTTCACGGTAATTAACATCGTCGAGCGAATTACGCTGGTGGATTGTTCGAGAGGCGATGCTATCGAGGGCAGAGCGCCGTCAATTTCGCGAGGAATCCGATCGGGCGTTTTAAAGAGTGCTAGGGGATGGGCTCGACGTAGATTGTATGCGAATTTCACGGTAACAGGGGGTGATTCTCGTTAGCGGTGAGTATCGAGTCTTTCCTTGGAAACTTAATAATACCTTCCTTGAATTCAGATCGGAGTCGATGATGGCTGATGTCTCTTGCAATCGATATCCAGAGCATTAGACCTCTTTTTTCAGAGCATCCGAGCGGTACAGGGGGAAGAGCCAAGCTTCACGACGGTGGGAAGTAAGTAGAATGGTGACGGATCAGTTGCTGAGTTGATTTTATTCCGACTACGAAACCAGACTACAACCGTGTCGCACAATGGTCCGATCGAATTCTCTGTACTTCTGTTTGGGCGTTCACGCTGCTCGTAATGTGTCTTTAATGACGTACCATCCAACGTCAAGCCACAGAATATTCAATTTGAAAGGGCCATTCTGTACTTCGGAAGCTGATTATTCGCGAAAGTATTGCCCGCCGCGCTCGATCGTGATATTTATTAGCCAGCTATCTCGTTAATAAGCGAAGCGCGACTGATCGGACAAATGAATGAGACTCTTCAACCCCCCGGCTTTTGTTCCGACGAAACACCTCATAAACGGATCGACGGGAATTATTCGAACGCGCTCCTACGAACCCTTCGCCAGGGAATTCGATGGAAGCGCGTCCAGAGAAGCCCCGGCTCACCCCATGCAAACTTGTTATCGCTGAAAATAATCAGCGCTAACAGCGTTCCCGTGTGCTTCGTCCGCGTGCTCGGTGTTGCACGGTTTCACGATCGAAAATAATGGGGCAGGGAACTGCTAGAGAACCTTCGATTTTAGCAGCCACTGACTCGGCGAGCTCCAAAACGAACGAGGAAAATTGCGGTCATGGTTAGCGGCTCCTCTGGAACGGACAATGAAGCTCTTAAGAATGAAGTTTCTATAATAATGTGCGCGGAACTTTATCGAACGACGACGGTAGAACATACAGTGCGGTGGGATTGCCTTTTAGTTGGCCCGAGGAAAAGTATGTAACAGGAGCCCTTCTATGGAAACGGGTTTCATTTAGCCCGTCTTTCAGGCTAAAGTGTTCGTACATTTAGTTAGTTTTATGTTGCATTAGGGCCTCGCGGGAAGTATTACCTTCAACGTTAAGGGAGCATACATGTCTACGCGCGTCTAAGGAGCTCGTCTGAGAGCAGCAGGCACTTTCTTGCAAAGTCAGTTAGGAGTGAGCTGCGAGGAGGAGAGTTGGGGGGAATTAGCCCGCGTGTCGTGGAAATTAGAATACACGCTTTTCTTTGCCGTTTTACGGAACCGTTACCGTACGAAATTCTTCAAGGCTATCATCCTGGATGCCGCCGTGCCCCTCTATTTTCCGCGTCCGTGAAAAATGAAGGGAAATTTGCTAGATTAAAGGGTAGGGGAGCGCTTTAAATCGTCGCTCTCGAGCTCGCGCTTCTCATCAACGGGTAAAACGCCCCGTAAATATTTCAACCAGGGATTGTTTGTCGCGGTAATAAGGCTTCCAGAAGCGGAGGGGAGAAATTCAATTATTACGTGCCGGGTTCGCGTGAATCGCGGGAAAATAGTGGCGGAAACGGACATAACGCCGCGGTCGGGGGAGCTCGAGCGTAACGAATCGATGATCCCGAATAGAAAGCGGGGTTGGTGAGTCTAGAAAGCTGAGGGTTCGAGAGGTCAAAATGTTGAAGGAATCTCACGAACGTGCTACACTTGCCATTCTAATTTCTTGCACTCCCCTTTAATTATATCTGTGCGAGTATACATGTGTGAAACAAAGGCGTGTAATTATTATCATTTCGTTGTCAATTTGCCATCGCGTCCAGTTATAAAAGTATAGAGAAAGTAGTAGCCAGAGCAGCGACTCGCTTATTTCTCATCCATACTGAAAAAAAGTTTCGATAACACGAAAGGAATTGCACTATCCTTCGATTTACATCGTCTGTAAATGGAGGAGCCCAGGAAACTGATTTGCCCGCGAATCTCCATAAAAATCGACGGTCAATCGTTCGCAGTTTACTTAATCGGATCTTCCCGCCGGATTTCTCGACGAAGGGAAACGCGCGGGTTAAAGCGGCGGCGAAATGCTATCAGAAATCTCGTCGCCGGATGAAAGTTGCCATAGTTGTTGCACCGTGAGGGCAGTCCCGTTATCTCGGGCTAATTGGAGCGTGCTTTTAATTAGCCAAAGTCCTGGGGTAACGCGACGAAGTCGCGATACCGGGCCCGCTTGCATTCTACTTTGTTGCACGCACCGATTCTCCGCTTTCTGTTGAATGTAATGTCGAGTTCTCTGCGTAACTAAACCGGTAGGTTCGCCCCTTTTTATGCAAATAATTGTAATTTGCGACATTAGATCCAGATTGGGCAACCGTTTCCGTTGACATCCAGGATAATTGAATTAGTCTGGGCTGCCGTCTGACAAAGGAAAGGATCGAGCTCTCTAATTTTCGTCCGAGAAACTTGTCTCTGTAGTCTTCGGAAGCGGGATTTTCCTGTCTCTGCATTCCATTTTCCTGTCACTTCGACTTTCGAGCTACGTAATAGTCAAAGGGAGCCGTGTTTGTTGGACTGGTCGAGCTGTGGGCAATAACCGTTTCGGACGTTGGTTCTCGAAGGAGGAAACGGAAGATTCGAGTTCGAATCCTGTTCCAAAATTCGGCCAGCCAAACAATTTTCACCCTACATTTCCTCGGGCATCTCGACATTTTATCGTTCGCAACTCGAATTACGGGGGTACAAATTTCTCCAGAATTTTAAAAAGCTTGTCTTCGAAGTGTAATTGGTTGGCGTGCCCAGCGATTGTCGCAGTCAATTAATTCAAATGAGAAATCTCGCGATTCCCCTATATTCATTATAATTTCACCTGCGACGTTATATCCGACAGCAGAAACGAGAAGGGTTTATTTTCAACGCCTCCTGGCGCTGAAAAATTCGAATTCCCCAGTGTAATGAAGTGACGAGCACGGTTAATTAGTTCCAGTTAAAAATCCCATGGGTTTCAAGAGGATTTCGTAGCCCCGTGGCGTGAATTCAAGGTTATAAACTACAGTCTAACGCTCGGAGAGTAGATTAGTCGGATTGTCGGTTAGTTAGCGAGCATTTGTCGCGTGAATGCCGCAAATTTCGCGAGTTTCTCGCGAGCATTGAAATTACGAGCCATAGGGGAAGGAGCAGGGAACGACTCCCCGCCGAGCATCTTAATCCCGGATCCATCTTCACGGAATAATCATCGACTGAAATTAATTCGCGGACCCTGTCATTTTTCTTATGGCGCTGGCTAAGTCGCGAATTCTGCGACTCCTCGGCGAGACTCTGTTTTCCAGGGCGAAGGGGTCGGATCAGCTTGTTCATTAGCATTTAAAGCGAAACGGGCACCGTCGCCTGGCACTTCCGGTCGCTGGAGAACCAGAATCTCACGTGTGCCGAGATAACTGCATTAATGTACGTTCTTCTGCTTCAGACTTGGCGAAGGAGTCCATTGCAGGACGAAACGTGGAGGTGCACGCTGGCATATTGATGCAAGCGATGCCATTATTTTCACCAGAAATAATGATTACTGATTATTTTCTATCGATTACCAGAACGAAGAACGTAATTTCTTTCATTTGTTCGTTAACGACTGAAACACAGCCAAATGTCACCTGCAAACAGAGTGCTGACGAGCAGTCAAGGAACACTCAAGGGGCAATATAACGCACACCGGTTTCATTTTGATCGAATTGACGAAGTAACCGCGAAGCTTCGGGCTCACAGAGCGGGAAACATTTCAGGCAAACATGCCGCGGTAAATATCACGAATAATCCAGCTCCCCAATATTTACAAACGTCTCCGCGCGATATTGCGGCCCCCGCGACGAAAGTGGCGCAAATACTCCGCCAAAAAGCCCGTATTTACAGCCGCGTGAAATTTAAAATCTAATAAGCCGCTTTCAGACGCAACGCGGTTTCGAGCTTCTGCCCGGGGGGGTGTGTGGTTCGTCCCCGCAAATCCTTCGGCGACCACCAACTGTCCCAGAGACGACTGCCGGCTGCCGGATAAAATAATAAAACCCTTCGAGCACGAGATAGCCTGATTTATAGCGGCGAAAGTAAACGTTATCCCTCCGCGCGCGGGGAACTTTTAGTGATTCATTGGCTGACTGGAATGCGCGGCGGAGGATGGAAAGGGTACCAAAAAAGAACGAGGTGGGGGGGTCTGCTTCCTTGAAATCTGTTGCTAGCTTCCTGTCAATGCACGACGATAAATCGACATTATAATTGACGAGCGATTAAAAAACTGCGGTAGCTTTCGGGCAATAAATCAGTATCAGAAATTCGAATTTTTAGAACCCGAGAAATACCCGAGCTAAATGAACTTCGTAGCTGCGAAGCAACCCTGCACGCTCGGAATGGGAATACATGGACGCATCCACGCCTCTTGAAATTCAATTCGTTCACTCGATACTTTCCAATCGATCGGCAACTTCATCTTCGTTACCCTTGATTACCGCGAGAGATACTACCCGGTGTCGGGGGAAAGGGTGGCGCGGTGCGCAAGAAACAAATCAGTATGCAAGTATCGTCTGCGGTGTAACAAGCTCTCTCGGCCAGAGACAGGGTCGGTGTAGCAGACACATACAAGGTTCGCGTTTATTTTTCCAAGGCGAAGCGTCCGCCCTCTCTTCTATATTTTCCCGGACGCGGGCTTCGCGAGAGATCGGTCTAACAGGTGTACGCTCATTCCGAGAGCGACTCAGCTCTCCCGCTGGCAAGCCAGCTCGGGCATACACCCTTTGCTCCCCGAACGTTCCACTCTTATTTCAGCCGGCGGCTTTCCTTCTCCCCAGGACGCCTTTTGCCGGCGCCAGCGTTGATTGTGACCGGGCTTTTTGCGCAACTTTGCTCCGGCTAACCTGGTCGTTTAACAGCGAATAAAAAGAGAGTCGAGGACGAGGGACGGATGAAAGAGGGCGGCAGAAGAATCGTGGCGCGCAAAAGAAGGGGGCCGGGGAGTCTAGGTAGCAGACGTTGGCTGGATGTTGCACGCGCTCCACCCTTGGGGAGCCACGGAAGGGAAGCTGTCCCAGGTAATTTCAAGCTGACAAGTCTCTGTGGGAGCGGCAAAGAGGCGTCCGAGGTGAACAGGATGTCCGGGTGACGGGGAGACGGGCGGCAACCGTTGGCTAGGTGGAAAGTATTGTCTTGGTAAACTGGAGGAAGCTCCTGGATCGAGATGCTGTTTGTTGCAGGATCGATAGAGCTGATAGCTCGGGATCAAAGGCGACAATTTTCCCGCGGATGGCAAGCAATTTTTGCTCGTCGCGCGGATGACGTAGCGACCTGGCCCCTGGTCCAGAGGCGATCGTGATAAATAAGAGGGGAAGGGGCGAGATTGATATGTTGAGGTGCAGAAAGGATTAGATAGACGCGATGCGATGGAAATCTCTGTTTAGACTCCGACAAGATACTTTCTGCTTTTCGGTGTTTGCAATTTTGGCGCGAGAATTGTGAAACGAACTCGTCGTTTCGGGTCACTCACGACCAGAACTTTAGCTATTTCCAGGGCAGGGGTAAGCACAAATGAAGCGCGGTTAATTCCTCCGCAGCTTCGCGAGCTGAAATTATTTTTCCCTTTGTTCGCAGAGTCGTTATGCCGAGGGAAATGGCTGCTCGGAAACTTACGACTTCCTTCAGGACAATAAGCCTTTGAATAATGCGGCCATTTAAGGCAAGAATGGGAACCATAATTAGGCACCTTTTTATGAATTAGTAACCTACGGGCGACGAAAGTTATTGCAGTCTACGGCGCGGTTTGTACAGTTGATGTTCGCCTCGCGATAAAGGACTTTTATTGTCGCTGCTGGGATTTTTAATCGTACATTTCCAGCTGACCCAACAAAATACTCACACACGCGAGCCTTGAGACGCGATTTCTTCTTCATTCGATGTCTTTGTGCAAGGATAATCTCGCTGAAAAGCGAAAGGAAACCCTACGAGTACAATCTCGTGACGTCCGACTGCTGCGCTCATTTCACTAATTGGGTAAAACTAATAATAGCAGCCGTTTCGTTACCTCTTTTGTACGGTCTGTGACCTGAGCCACGACGGAACATCAGAGCTCCACTTCGCCGTTCACTCGTTGGGATCAAAAGAAAGCCCGAAGAGCCCTCGTAGTCGGGAATTATCTTCAGCGCGAAAAACAGCTTTTCCCAATGCAAATAAAACTGGCAGGTAATGTTTAGATGCGCGCTACGTTTGACGATAAACTAAAAACACAGCTTTTTTATTTACACCGCGCATCGGGGAACAGTGGTCGGATATTTTTCCACCGCGCTCGAACGTGGCTGCGGGAAAGCCTGGCATCGATACATTTACACATTCACACATTGACACGGGTATTCCTGACGCTGTGCGAAATTTTTCGACGGTCGGGAAGCACGCATACGGTATTTCTCGTTCGAGTGCCCGTCAGTGTTTTTAATTACTCAGCGGATTTGATCAATCGACGTGTTTGCCAAACCATGTTTGCCAAACAATAGCACACGCAACGCCGTGCAATAATTAAACGTTAGTCTTGACAAACAGCGATCACAGGTATTTTGAAAAGAACATCTCCGTGAAAGATCCCCCGAGGAAGCTGACGCTGCAGCGTCGATCAAGTATTGGATCGCGCGGAAAGTTGATTTAAAGCGATTTTTTTGCCGAGGGAGGTGAATTTCCTCCCCTGTACCCACGAAACATTAAACACAAGCTTACCCCGCGCTGGAAGTTTAGCAGTTGCAGCGGATGTAATTAGGAAACTCTTTCTTAGCACCGACATCGCCGCGAATCGTAAATCTTCCCGAGCTTCTTTAATCCCCGCGACTCGTTCGAAAGTGTTCCCTCAGTTCTCTGTTTAAACGTCGTTCGCTTTTCCGCGGAAAGCCAGTGAAGAGGCTGGAATGATGCATGCGCGTCGTACAGGCTGGCGTTGGTCAGAGAGGAAAAACGAAGGATCGTAACCGTGT
Source organism: Andrena hattorfiana (assembly GCA_944738655.2). Classification (NCBI taxonomy): domain Eukaryota; kingdom Metazoa; phylum Arthropoda; class Insecta; order Hymenoptera; family Andrenidae; genus Andrena; species Andrena hattorfiana. The sequence continues at coordinate 5,030,823 of OX122894.2, forward strand.
TAGCGACGAGGACCGCTCAATTAAATCTCGCTCCGGCCCCGACCATCCCTTCGCCCTCTGCGCTCGAATTTCTCGAAAAACGCCCGAATTCGCCGGCGCGTCTCGCTCGAGAAATTCCCGGCGTTAATTGAATTTATTTTTCATCGTCACGGTCCTCGGCCGTTTCGCGATTGTCGATTCAAAACGAACCATTTTGGGTGGATTTCGGACGGGGATAGAAAGTTTGAAAGTGTGGAGTCGAGTTAGCCCGTTTGGCAGGAAGGGTGGGTCCTTTTGGGTTACGTATTCTTTTGACCCTAGCTCATTTCCTTGACAGTATATTTTATGTAAAGGGCCGGCGTCGCTGAAGTTGAAAAATATTCCTCGAATATAGGGCTAATAATTCACTTTAGGAATATGGAATATGGTTTTCGAATTTAATTTCAAGTGGGAGAAGATGAATGCTCATGATTACTTCGGGTAACGATGAATTATATGATCCACCCTTTGTCAAATTTTGAGTTTACTCCCAGAATTCTTGAAAAATTTTATCCACAAAGGACAAGATTGTGAAAACACAGAAGTATCTTGAAAAGGCACACGAGAAAATTCGAGTAGACTCACCAGGTACACGTGACACTCGTGTTTATTTGTGGCGAGGTAAAAGGGGACGTTACAGGACCCTATGAAGTTATTCTGAGGACGACACTGACGCTCGCAGCGAATCATTCACGGTTATTATCATTTTTCACCGCGTCCCTACGCGCCAAGTTCGCGAGACCGTTTGCATGTATAATAACGCGGAGGAGATGCGACGGAAAAAGTCGGCGTTTTTCGCCGAACAAGAAGTGCAAGAGAAAGGGGGATACATGTTTCCACGGGAATCTGGTTATCTTGACGAACCGTGCTGGATGGAATAATAAGGTATCCGTGGGTAAACCGCGACACTCGTTTGCATTTTCAACGCGCAAACTTTGCGTTATTAAAGCGAAGCACATCCCGCAGCGCGGTTGTCTACGGTAATCAGGGATTGTTGCGAAATCTCAGTAACGAAGTTGCTCGATGCACCCAGCAAGTCGACTCGCATAAGCAGTCGAGAAGTGACTCGATGGAAACATGGCGAACGAGTTACTGAGAATTTTTATGGATATCCTACTCAAGCATACATGTCTATGCTCTGTCTCCCCATTTTCAGTGAAAACTTTTCACGAGCTGCTACTCTACTATTTCGAGTATTCTCTTAAATCCACAGCGAGCTGAAAGGTAAAGAAAGCCTTCCACTCCCAGGTGCCATCCAAGTAGGTAACTAGATATCAAAAGTACAATAAACGACAATTAAGAGTGACAGGCAGAGGAGCAGCGAGAACCGGCGGGGTCTTGGCGTTCAATTTGATTTTCCCCGTGCACGCACGGACACACGGCCAGTTTCGAAACTGATTACACGAGCAGCCCACGGTCGCCAGCCAGCTCGAGGGCGAAGGTCCGCCCGGGGAACATCCTAATCTGCATGTAAATCGGGAAAAAATGTTAAAGTTCACGCGTCGTAAGCACGTCGCGGCGCGAATATATTTCCCCACTCGCGCAACCCTTCCGCTGTTTCATTAAAGAATATTACCAGCGATATGTGACTGGTATCACTGTTCGCCGCTGCTATCGTCACTCTTCATCTCCCAGAATGGCACTCGTTGCACCCCGACATTTCGAGCCGGCTGAAACACGACGATTTCGCCGTCCAGCGCGGTAGCTTTCAAATTATTTTACGAGCGCGTGAAACGCCTGTTTGATATCGGCCTACGCTAACAGGCAGTTTTCCCAGGGGGCTTTTTCCTTGTCGCATTGTTTTATATCCACGGCTACGAGCCGACACCTGTTTCGCAGTTTCGACTGGCGGGACTCGTTCCGCCGGAGCTTTACGATCAATAAAGAATCGCATCGCGGGACGGAACGACTGTTTCCCCGGTGTTTATCGATGGGAAGCGGGCCTGGTTTTTCAATCGTCGCTGCGACGCGTCGATTACGTGGACGTTCTCTCGGCTTTCGACCCATTTTCGCGCCTCAACGAAATCGAGCTTCGATCCTCACGTCACTCTGACCTAACGCTTCTCGGGATATTTTCAGAAACTACTGTACAGTTCACGGATTGCGCGTTATATGGAGATTCTTCCAAGAACTGAGGGATTACCGCTCTGCTCGCTGACTTCGGAATCGCGAAAGTCTACAGAAATGGTCGCGGTGAGCTACAGAATTCAAGTAAAGGAATATTTGTCTATCACAGTTTCCTTGGGAATAACTCGTGATTCGTACGAGCCATTCCCGGGTGTCCTCGTTAATCGAATACACGTACGATCGAGTAGAAATGAACTTGTCGCTTATCGGCAGTCGAATCTGGAATGCTTGCGCAACGACAAATCGGGCAAACATTTGCCGCACCGATCGCGCCGGATGTTTGATCGCCGGGAGGCTCGAGATACACGCGAGACTTACCTGTATGACTCTCGATTTGTTGAGGATCGTATTCCCGGATGGCTGGTAGCGTTCCATGTCCCTCAGTATACCGCGCACACCGACGTCCTCGGCGTCGACCAGACGGAAGGCAGTGATATTGACGAAATTGTACTTGAAGTCCTCGAGGTCGAAGGTCTCGATATCCTGGAAAAAGGGGACAGACGTGTTTCGTCGGGCTCTCCCACGCCCCGAGGCCGCTGTCCCTCCTATGGTACTTACGAAAGTCGTGAAGAGATAGTGGTACTTGTAGTCGTTCATTTGCAGCTGCAGGATCTGAAAGTAAGTACGGGGCCAGAGATTCAGTGGCGGGGATTACAATCGCTGTATTTATGTTATTGGAGAAAACACTAAGTGACAAAATTAAATTATTTTATCGGGAAATCTTCTACTTGCCAATGGTAATACTATAGCAGAGAATTTTAATGCTATTTCCCTTTATAAATAAATTACCAATAGTGCTAAAAGAAGGTATAGCTGGTACGTGTAACATCACTTCTGTAGAAAGCAATGTGAGAGCAAGTTTGAATGAATGGCTCATTCAGTTTTCTCTACAACTACATAAGTGGTGGGATATACAGTGTTTTTTACAAGAACAATTGTTTCTTTCATGAATTTAGACTATATTAATACATGAAATAGAAAAATTCGTGATATATTTGGGTTATTGTATACTTAAGCATATTTAGCAATCAAAACAAATCAAATTTCGTAAATAATTTAAAGTCAGGCAAGTTTTCTCTCTCTCCTGAAAAAATTGATTTTTGGCACTTACAGTGTTTTCTACAAGGACTCTTGAATTAATATAACTGTGCTTTGCTGGTAGACCAGGTGTTAATGTTTAGTAGTATCGAAAGATTTAATTGATGAACTAAGGACTGCGACAAAATTTTGGTTCTGTCTTCACACAGAAGGTAACGCTATATTGAATTTCATTATATTTAACCGCGCTATGCTCGTTGGATCGCAAAATAAGTACAGAGGCAGAAAATGGGGGTGGTTTGGATATATTTACATTTAGAGACGCGTTGGGATTATCGTAGCCGCGAGGGAGGCGCGGGAAGATCGATAGACGAATATGCAGTTACCATTCGCAGAAAATGATGCATATGCTCCGGCCTGGTATCCACGATGAGATTCCGTACTTCCTTGCTTTTCATCTCGGAGAGAACCTGCCTGTAGGAATCCGGGTCGGCCTGCCTCAGGTTAACCTCCATCTCCCGAGACTTCGGCGACCTGACGAGCTCCCGTAGCTTTACTAGTCCTGGAACACGGGACGTCGGGCCGCGATTAAGTCGTCTGTGTCGACTAAACCGAAAGCGTTTAACGACAAGTAATCTTCATCGACTTTCAGTGAAGATTTCGATGGTCGCAGTTAAAGCAAGAGTCAACACAGAGCAATGTCAACTGTCCAAAGTACAGACGGTGATTAGCTCCAACCGTTTTCGAGTGAGCCGTCCGGCGAAGAAGTCGAAGTAACTCTAAGGAACGTATTAGGTAACTCTAGGGAACTTCACTCGGCCCAGCGATACTCGCCGAGTCTAACTTCGATCGTCTGGATAATAGCCGCGGGAGGGACGAAACAGTATCCTTCGCGGACCTCCTTAGATATTATTAGGCCGGCCGTTTAATGGCACGGAAACCCGTGAATCGCGTCGCTCCCCGATGAAATCAATACTTCCCACCGCCTAAGTAATCAAGGTATCATCTCGACTTGCGGGTCTTCCGAGGTTCGAGTTCGTTCCCTTTCAAGTTTCCACCTGGGAACCCGGCTGTCCAGGATTCACCGCGTGGGCGCGGCCGCGTTTCCAGCGGATCCATTCCGAAGCTTAAGTCGATCTAATCCCTCGGTGCAAATCTCGACGACGCCAATGAATTCCGCCGGATCTATCGCTCACTCTGCCAGCTCGCCGCGCGATTACTACCGATTAACGCGCCGCGTTCTGGCTCCGCGATTCCGCGAACATTTCCATGGAAATTATTCAATAATTAACGAGGCGCGATTAGTAATTTTCAGCGGCAGAAGGGCGCGGCGAATGAATTGTCGCGGGGAACAAATGGCCCCCTACCCACCTGCCCGCCGCGCGAGAGAATGCTGGGAGATTCAAAAGCCACCAGGTCCAATGGTTTTTCCGGTTACAGACGCGTTAATTAGCGGAGACAAATCCGGCAGGGCGGATCGACTAATCCCCGAGCAAGGAAGGGAGTTTAATTGTCGACGACGAACGCGCCCGACGCCACGGCCGTACAGCGGATTCGTAAACAACGAGCCCCGCTCTTCGGGAATTGTGTCGGCCTGTCGATCGTTCAGGAAGATTCATCGTCAACTCTGTTCGAGAAATGTTGCCCAGGGATGGTTGTTCATTAAACCGGAAGATAAGGCGGGATATTTGTGGGGACACCGAAGGTATTCCGCCTAGCGACGCGCGATTACTTCAAACTGCGAGCTAGGTATACCCCGGGCGAATCACGAGATTCAATTGTTCAGCCCTTCGAGCGATCCTTATCAGTTCACCGAAGTTAAATGGATAGCACTATGCGTCTAAATTCAATATGCCCACTTCGGGCGAGCATCTGTCTTCGGAGCGCCCCGAAACTTCCCCGGCGTTGGGTCCGAGGGGTTGGTGGAGCAACGGATGAAATAACAAGAGTATAAATCATCCAGCTTTTCGTTGCACGGCGAACTATCGCGCGGATCGCCGAGGGGTCTGTTTCTTCCTTGCGAAACATCGGAGGGAAAAGGAACTGTGAATCCCAGCAGGGAGTCGGGTGAAAAGTCTGCGGGGATAATTGCTCGAATCACCTGTAAGCTTTCGCGGAAATAAAGAAAAAAGAAAACTGAGAGAAAGGGCAAAGCTGCGAGATGAAACGATTCGCTGGAAGGGATGATTTCTCTAGGGGCTGCTCGGGCTCGCCTCGGAGCCGCGAAATACATTATTATATCCGCATTTAGGTACTCTAATGACAGCCACTTACGATCGTGCCTGGAATGCCGATAACCGTTCAAGGGGATGAAATATTGCGGTGTCGCGGCGGAAGAACGGGAAGGAAGTCGTTCGATCTTCTTTTTTTCCCCCCCGTACTCCGTCCTAATGGGGACGTCCATGGAAATTGAATTGCTCGCATCTTTCGGCGTACATATTTTATCGAAACAAGTGGGCCGATAACGATGATAAATTGCCGGTGACAACGCGGCCGCGTCCAACCCTTTCGTATCAGTCCGGCGCTTCATGGTTATTACATAATAGAAAGAGATTGATGTTCGCCGCACGGGTTCCCGTGGATCGCCGTGACGCCTGTTTGACGTTGATGCCTTTTTAAACGACGCCGATCGGGATCACCCGCGAGTTTCTTCACGCTCGCCTTGGAAACAAATCGGAGGGAGGCTGTAAACCTGGTGTCGCCACGACAAGCTTCGTTAAACAGTACGATAAAGCAGAGGGGCTGACATTTACAGATCCTCTCCGAGAGACATTTCGTTGCCCTTTACGATAGCAGTCGGAGGCTGTCGCGCCCTTTCTCTGCACCTTTACTCTTCCGTCACGCGGATCTTCTTTATGCTACGTGGCAACGAGGAGAGGACTGTCGAGGATCATTTTAATCCCAGTGCCCGGTAAACGGTGGGGGATTTTTCTTTCAACCAGTTAAATCCACGAAATACCCCCTTCGCTCACCTCTTATTATCTCCCATTTTTGTGTTTTTATTTTACCTTATTTGTCTAGCGCGTTATCAGACATAATTCCTGCAGCCAACTGCGCGCCACTTAACCCGCTAATTGGACCATTGCTGGGGCCAGAAAGTTCCCCTCCAGTAGGCAGTTTAAAATGCCAAGTATTTCGACGTTTTTGACGTACATCCGCGCACGTCACTGATCGCCCGGTGCTTCGACTTGGATTACATCATGCGCGCGGGAGGAGTCATCCAGAGTAAGCTCGTGTTGTACGTGGAGTGTCTGTTGGAATATTCTTGTGACAGATTGTTGAAGCACGTGCGTTGCCGCTGCATTTTGCGCCGAACGTGACTCTTCGGGCGACAGGATCGAGGACTTCGTTGTCACTGACGGGGAAATGGCATATTCGTCGTCAGACGAACCCAGCGGTACCAATTTCGAATTGCAAACGACCCGGCAGCGTACCATCACTTTAAACGCTTCTGTATTATATACTAATATTTCTAACTCAAGGGTTAGGGACTCCTGTATTACATCTGCTACCATTTGCGGGGAATAAAACGAAACCAAAAGAAAACCCAGTCTCGGAATGAATTTAGACAGCAAAGGAAGCTACGCTTTCTCTTTCCCAAAGTTCCATAATCCCCTTGAGCTTCGAGATCGCCAGATCTTCCCTTATTAGCCATCGCGCCCCCCTCCCGTGATCTTGAAGAATTCCGCTTCCAGTCGACTACTCGGCGAGATTTGCCACGAAGCTTAACCAACGCCGATGAAAACGTCCCTCGAGCTTAACCGCCTTTGCCAACGAGCTTATCTATTTGCGGAGGCGCACGAAAGTTACACGTACAAGCCGATTAGAACACCCGTAACCCACCAGTCGCCCAACCTCCCATGCCAAACTGATTTCCTCCCGAGATTTACCGGGGCTCCGGAATTCCCGTGTTTCCTCCACTTTCAATTCCAGCCGCCGGTGGAACCACCGAGAGGGCAACGAATCTCTGGGACGTAACACGTCTGGAGCTTGCTCAAAGTCGCCGGAACGAACGATTCGGTCCGCGTAACTTCCCCCGGATCGCGGGAAAAGCGAAAGGGTGCGACGATTTCCTTGCGGACCACGGCGAAGTTTAATCCCAGTTCGCCGTGGCAATCAATTTAACTCCCCGTCGTCGGCCGTCTCACTCGCGACTTCGCTCCAAGCTAGCAGGCATGTTTCGTGCGCGATGGTAACATCACTGATACGTCGAAGAAGCCCTGTCAATATTTCCGCAGTGAATAGTTGGCGCTCCGTGCAGTTTGCGGAGCGGTTGAAATGGGACGTTTGGGAGAACCGTTGCAGGCTCCTATAAACCCAGAATGCTTGACAATCTTAGTGTGATCAAGGTGTTATAGGATATTATAGTATAGTCCATGAGCCTGCGATAGCAACTGAGAAGGTAATAAGGGTCTAAGAGAAGCGAGGTTTCACGCAGAGCCTCGGAGTTGTAGAAAATTCCAGTTTCCCGAGGGAGCACCGCGAACCTCATGTTTTACGCGTGTTAATTTCACGTCTTTGATCGTTTGCGTCTTATTAAGGGGCGGAGAGCACGTGTATTAAAAGTTCCCCACCCTTGGACGATACTCGGTGAACCCTTCGCGCTACTTAGCGGAGAATTTAGGGGCCTGGGGCTCTTTAGCACCGCGAGCACATTCTTCGCAAGGGAACGATGTAACTTTCTTGTTCCTTGGAACGAGGCTGCGCGATGACAGTGTAATTTTAAGTTTGCGAAGGTACACGCTGGCGAAGCTGAATGGTAGATGGGGGAGGTCTTGAATTTCTGCTCTGGGTGTCTTAGAAAGTCAATGGCGCACTCTGTAAAGATACCAGAGAAGGTGGTTCCCACGCAGTTACATTCGTTTAGACTTTGCTCTGAGCCTGGCACGATTTTGAATACGGAAAGATACACGAAATAATGCAGTCCATGGCCCCCGTGGAAAATGGAACGAGGAAATGCAGGGGCCAAGACCACCTCGACCCTTCCTCTGATCCTGACAACCGGGTTCCGTTTCCTTACGCCTCGAGAATCGCCAATGAACCTTCAACTGGGCCCATCACCGACCATTGTGGAACTTCCAAGACTCCCTCCCCTGCCACCGTACCCTCGATCCTTTCTTTCGATCCTTTTTATTCTCCCGACCTTCGCTCGCGTTTCTCACGAAACATTCTGGACAATGGGAACGTGGCAGGATGGCTCGCCAGACTCTGAATTTTAAACGCGAACGGGGAAAATGCGCTCATACCTTTCCTCTAAATCCTCGAGGTAGCTGGATCTGTTTAGAAGCTCCAAGAGGCATATTATAACTGTTATCTCCCTGACGATGTTTTTACTTAGAGTGTCCGACTTGCGGGAGAGAAGCAAATGGAAGCATCGGTTCGTTGAACTCGAAGCAGAGGGCTTCAAGCGCACTCACGAGTTTCGAGTCTTCGATTCGTTCATGCACACACGCACACGAGCACGCTTAAGGTTTATTCCTGTCGAGGATGACGACAAGGGTCTTGCACGTCGCGTGAAATCCCCGCGTCAAAAGCAGACTCTCGTCCCCGCAGCCGCGGATATTGACAGGCGGTAAAGATCCCTCGGAACATCGTCGAAAAAGTGGCAAGTAACGTTCCCTCATCCTCGTGAGGAGGTAGGCGAGATTGCCGTGCGACCACCGCGGGAATATGTACCCTCGCCTGCCACCTATACGTTGCACGGCAGCTAAATCACCGGTAGGGAGAGCTGACGCTGTCTTCTTCTCGCGTTTCGCTCGTGGAAGCTAAAATACGAAGCAGAGGCGCGCTGGGGACCGTTATCTCGCGGGCACGACGTGAGAAAGCATCACTGGGGAACAAAATACACGAAATGATACGCGAATGAATGCAACGTGGAGAATATGAAGAATTGATGGGGGAGAGGAGATCGACGCAGTCACCGATCAGACAGAAGAATCGCGAAACACAAACGTGTTCCCCTTACAACAAGTGATTTTCAATGTGATGGGGAGGCAAGCTGCAAACGAGCACGCGAAAAGAATCATCATCATCACCTTGACAATGTATGAAATGTTAATTAGATTTTCGTGGGACGAAACGTTGGAGGCGAAATGAAGCCGAGCGTCTGCTAGCGCGCACGTGCGCCTTACGCAATTCTCTACAGTCCCTTACATTATTCATCGCCGAAGATCGGGACCAAAGAATGGTGGTACGGCGAACGAGGATCACTGAAAGCCAGAGGAAGGAATCTTCTCGCAGTTTAAACCGCCATTTCGCGAATTAATTAGACAGAATTCCCTCTCGGGAGGACATTTTCTTCCTTGGGCCATGGATAGACGACGTCTCTCATTATGAACGAATTTCATTATCTCGGTTTTTGCCCCCTCGTGTCGAGCGTTATTAATCGACGTTGTCCCATTACGGCGGCTGGTAATTGTTGCTAGTAGGACTTGTAATTCCGGGCACCTCTCTCCCGCGGCTTGTTTAAACAAATTGACAATCCTACGGAGTAAACTCGCGGGAATGCCGTCGCAATTAACGTTGGAGAGATCGATCCTCGAGCTTCGCCTTGCTGGATCCGAGGATCGAACGTTTTGAATTAATATTCAAGCAGCCTCCTCGAACAGCGCGTTTTTTGTACCCCCAGATGGAACGAACGAGTGGCAAGTACCGAGGATGAACTGCTGCTGTTTCACGGACCACGTCCCCTTCTCCACGATTCACATCGGACGACGAGATTATGAATATGCATCTCGCTTAATGTCCATGATAAAAAGGTGGCACTTGGCGGAGTTCTGCAAGAACACTTGGCAACGCGATCTTGTTCTCCTTTCTCCTACCCAACACTTCTGAATCCGCGAATTCCCCGGTTCTCAAGGATTTCATAGAACAAAGAACGCGACAGTGGAAGGGGGGAAACTAAAGTCTACGAAACTATCAAAGAACTCGCGACTGCCTTTGAAAATAGAATCTCGCCTCGCGACAGAGGCCAGAGGAATATCACACGACTTTTCCCATAGAACTAATTAAACACGCCTGTAAAAGTGTTTGCTAGAGACTACAAAAACACTCTTACCGTTGAGACTCCGTTCAATTTCAGCGTTCGTCGCGTTCGCTGTAATTTGAGGCGCGCTGAGTAGTGCAACCCGACATTGGTCAGACGCGGAACGTAACCAACTTCGCTTGCTTTCTGCCGTTGTCCTCTCGAGATTATCTCCGCAAACGCGTAGTACCACTCACCATAGTCATCCTCGTAGATGATGGCGACCTTGGTCCAGTTGAGGAACTCCATGATGTCCTGATAAGCGGCGTTGAGCAAAGTTTGTGCGGGGTAAAGGTTGATGCTGAACTCTTTCGCCTCCGTGTCCAGGTCCAGCCTGGCTTCCAGGTGTGGAATGTCCAGCGCGTCGCAGATACTGTGTATGTGCTGGCCCAGGATAGGATCTGACGGGCCGAATACCGCTTGCACGCCGTATTTGACCTGTTGGCACGCTGCAACAGAGAACGACCGGTCGGGATTGATCAGCTCGCGTTCCAGGCTGGCTGGTGGCGTTTAACGACGCGCGGCCGTTTAAAACGCGCTGACTACGCGGCCGCCTCGGCTCGCCATCATTCGATTCTCGTTAAGGGAGCCCGCGAATCTGCTTAGCCATCCGCTGGCAATTTAGCTGGCCCGTCCCCGTTCGATAAACCATTACGCGAGGGAGGAGAGATCGGCGAGACGGCGCGCGCTGCCCATTAAGATCGTACGCGTGTAGAACGACTGTAGAACGTCGTTAATGCGGCATTAACGGCTCGCTAAGCCGAACACATGACCGAGATTGTCGTCGGGCGTCGTAAACTTCCTTTATGGCTGCTCGAAATTGTCGCGGCGACGCGGAGGAATGTCGATTAATATCGATAACGCTGTTACGCTTTCTCTGACGCGAGCGCATAGGTGTTTCAGATCTCGATAAGGTATCAATTTCCACGCTGTCGGCACTTACCGATATCACCCTTAGGTTCGGGAAACCGCGGCAGTATAGATTCCCAATTGCGATATGTCAGCCACCGAAACGGAATATTAATGACAAGGAATTAATATCTCATTCTCGATGCTTTCATTCCTAATTAGCGAAATCACAGACGCTCTCGCGTGAATACTTTAGTGTAACGATTCTAAATGGATCCCAACGAAACACTGGAAGAGAGTAGCTTAATAGCACGCTAATGCTATGTAATCCAAGAGCAACGTTAATATCGCATTAACGCTCAAGTGAATCCACTGTTACGTTATGCTGGCTGCAAAGCTGCTCCGCACTGTGTTGCCAGCACGATGCAGTGGCATAAGTGGAGGTACACGAACGGAATGACCGACGGGAGTCCCGGAATTCAGGGGTTATCTTGCTTCTGTTGCGACGGTTGTTACGGTCGGCCTGGGTGCTATTCACATCCTAAGTTAGCCTTTCAAACCACGGGCAACTGGTCCTTACGCGCCGCCAAGTTAATACGTTACACCAGACAAGAACTCACGGATCCGAGCGTCCCATTGGGAACAGCAGTTTCCACGTGGCTGTGTGTTGCCGCCAAGTGTTTCGGAAGGGGGGGGGGGAGACACGTGTTGGATAAAGCGATTATAGCTGCACGTGGAGATCGAATTCTGGCTTCCCGGCCGCGAAACGTCTGTACAATTCCTCCTGCATCGCAAGTGCGGGGAACGATGCGAAGGATTTGGAGAAATTCCAATACTCAACTATCTGATAGAATAATTTGAACACCGCTCGGCTACAGCGAAAGTTGAAAGCGATAATCATGAAACTTCAGTGCAATTGATTTATACTTCGACGCCATTCGATCGCGGAAGAAAGGGTTCGCGAAGTGGAGCGGCGAGAAATATGAAAAGCCCCCGCAAAGAGTAATCCGCTCCTCAAATTCCTCGCCCTCTCGCTTAATCTTCCTCCAAGTTCGACCAGTCCTCGAGCTATTCCAAGTCCCGGATATAACGGACTTATCTACTTACGTTCAAGTGACTTTTCAGCGCGGTGCTTTATGCTGGGGAGGTAAAGTAAAACGATGTCTATCATCGTTCTCTGCGAAGCCGTCTGACGACACGCCTTCGTCGGTGATACACGTGGGCGACGATGTTCCGGTACGAGGCGCCTTAGCGAAACGAGTTACATGTCGCGGAAATTATAACAAAGGTGGCTCGCAATTTATGCAGCTCCTGTGGCTACGGTTCCTTCGATTATCTGGTCGTAGAGGGACGGGGAAGAACAGAGGCTAACGAGTAATGAATTTTCAGGGAACGAGATAATGGGGTTTTGGTGGTCCATTATCGCGCCACCTTCAGAGCGCCACAGTGGTCGTTACGTTCAGATTATGCGAAACCCTAGGTCGTTTTCCTCTCGCATCAAAATTGTCTGTTACTGCTGCTGGCAGAGTCTTTTGCGAGCAAACGGTTGCATCCGTTGACGCGGCGAATTCAAAAGCATTAGTTCGGTATAGGTATCTATGGCTCGCATCGTAATTAATGCAGAAAGCAAGCGTTTACGCGCCCGTTCACTGGATCGGTTCTGACGCCGTTCTATTCCACTGTAGAATATCACAGAAGTCGCTGAATTCGACCGGAAAAGTTTTTGTTTGCACAGAAAACTTACTGGGTAAAAGATTCAAAGGGGCCGCAAACGAATCGCACTTCAGATCGCTGACGCTAATTTGCGATTTAACGAAGTAATCGTTGGCGGTACTCAGCGGAGGGAAAAAGCTCTCGAACGGAGCGTGGCTTTGGAGTTGACGGTCCCAGGGCTACTTCCATTTCCTCTTTGCTTGCTAGGGTTACCGAGCTCCGTTTATTTTTTAATATCCGCCCCAATGGTGTGTTCTTTGAGCTAGACGATTTCGCTGGAGCTCGCGGGCTAGTGGGAATGCCAGAGAGAGAAATGGCGAGCAGGCGGCTGGCTGAGGATAAAGATAAATGAAGCACCGGCCATAGGGATGGAATAATGGTCACGATAAGAAGGAACCAACCGGCTGGGCTGAGGATAAACACGGACACTTGGCGGGGGATTGCAATCAGAAATAATAAAAATGTATTGTCTGATTCTGAATGGAGGAGATAGGCTCGAGATGTAGATAGCTGATGCTGGGGAGTAAACAGGCTAGCAATGGGGGAAGAGTTCATGGAACAAGGAATTCGTATACGTAGATGAAAACTAGATAGATCCTCAATAAAAGTGTTAACGAGGGCGAATAGAGGGAATGACTAGAATGGGAAACATTGTGAATTCCTTTGAACGGTGAAGTAACGTCTCTAAAATGGCCCAAGGTGTAATGAAGTTGTGGCGTTAATTTATAACCTATTCAGCGAGCGATTCGAGCCCTTCAAGGGTATTTGTACAAAGCTTGAAAGTCGGAATAGCACGAGCCAAGGAACGTTGCGGCACTGAGGCTCGCGATTTAAAAAGGTACGTGCGTAGTATTAATGCCGTTTAAAGCAGCGCAGGTTCACGTTATTCCCACTGTAAGTCTGAAACATCGCGAAATGCACCTGATTACGACGTACTTTTCCGTTGAATACAGTTATTCGCGATGTTTCTCCCACCCTTTGAAAGAAATTACTTTGAACCATCCCTCTTGTCTCCGCCGGCGGAACGAAATGAAAAATATCCAGGCGATGACGTGGATGTTTATTTTTCTCCCAGGTCCAGCGGAGCACCAGCTCCGCGCAAAATAAATTCCGTTTCATTAATCCCCGCGGGTGGCACAGTCCGCGCTTTACAAATTAGACCGGTCTATTTAGCGAAACATTCAGTCAACCATGGAAAAACGATTCCCCCGCATTGAGTTTCGCGCAACAACGTTAATGTAACAAAATCCCACCAAGCTTTAAGCTCGCGTTTTAAAGCTTTGTGCCTTACCATTGTAAACTACGAGCACGGCGATTCACGGCGCGACAAAAGGACAGAATTCGTCGAAGACTCTGATTCAGCAGACTTCAATTAAACTTTTTAATTAAACCTAAAGTTTCATTCCCCATGCTCCATTGTCACGACGATGTTCCTTCCAATTACTAGGTTGCAAAATACACAAGATTGTTTAACAGTACACGCGACCGTAACGATTCCTCGATGATAAGAATTCCATTTGCTTTTACGTCCTCAAGTTGGCTGGTACTTGCTCTCGATTCTTTCCTCTGTCGTGGCATAATTCGCCCCCTGCCAATTCAACCAAAAGTCCAAAGACCGGCGGTTAAGCTTCCAGTAGATTTACCTTTAACCGTTCGCACTGGTAATTATATTATCGGCGACAGTGCCAGGCCGGTGAGGGGGCAGAGAGTTAGGAAGCACGTGTGGGAGGTTAAGGGGTGAGGCAATTAAGTGGAACCAGCATCGATCTCGCTAGTCACCAAGAATTGACTGGCCATAGTTTCGGTGAAACGGCCCGACAGGAAAAATCCAATTTCTCGGCTCCACGGTCAGACCAATAAATCGGTGATCCTGCACCACGTGGGACCATGCGGGCTCGTGTACTGGAAGTGCGACGCACCTGTAACGGGGCTGAACCGTTAATTCCCCGAGACAGGTTCGAGGACTCCCCCTAGAGACTTTCAAAGTGGACGACGATCGAAGAACCAACGGATCCGTTTAATCTGCCTCCGTCAAATACAAGATTCTATCGTTCAGACTGACGATAGAATAAAGCAAGCTTGCGGAACGTGTTCCATTTCTTACGATCAGTGAACCACGAGGTATTTTCAAAGTAAAGAGCCCTTCTCGAACCCCGCCGCGAGCGAAATCGGCAGATATCGATGCAAACTCCCAATATATTCACAGCAGCCGAAAAGGAACGCGCGACAATAGGAAGAATAAGGGGGAGAGCAACGGTGGAAGCCAGCCAGCTAGATCTGAATTTGTTTACGAGCACGCCCACGTCGAAAAACTTTCCGTGAGCGACCAGGAGAGGCGGGAAGGAAGTCAATCTTCTTAACGGGCGACACCCTGAAACCCAGTCGACCCATGCGACACTCAAACCTCTCTGTTCCTCACGTTTCACGGGGTAACGTCGTTTCAACGTCCACGTCGAACCTAAGACGACTTCCAGCGAGAACGTTTGAGCAACTCCTCCAGTTCGAAGGTCACGCTTAACCGGACGAATTGTAGCCAAGGAATTTACGAGGACCCTCAGAGTTAAAGGCAGGGACAGCTTTGTCGCGTCAAGCTTACGGTTCACTTAAGGGGAGGTTCTGGTCTAAATGTCGATTTTTTTATTTCATTTTTCGAATGTTCAATCTTTTAGGAATACGTGTTTAAAAGGATTTGTTGAAATTCATAAAATTCCCCAAGTTATAGGCATTTGAGTAGCGGCAAATGCATGGGCAACAACCGTGCACTCCGGCGCTCACGTAAAACTTTAAATGCGTTTTTCTCGAAACAGTGTTCTCAAAACGGTGGGACCTGTATCTTCAAAAGTTATTATCCGATTCGACTGAAACTTTTTTTATTTTGAAGAATATACTTCTGGCTAGGGGGGAACTAAAAAAAATTACAAAAAGTTGAAAATTTATAATTTTCAAAGGCGATGAAAGGACGAAGAATACAGGGAAGTGATTTCAAACTGGAAGAATCGTTATTTTCTAAAAAAAATGTCATTTTTGTAATTTTTTTTAGTTCCCGCCCCTCTAGCCAAAAGAATAATCTTCAAAATAAGAAAGGTTTAAGTCGAATCGGATAATAACTTTTGGAGATATACAGTGAGTAAAAAAAGTATTGGCACACTTTTTAAAATCGCATAACTTTTTTAGAATTGGTCCAAACGACATGAGTTTTTTTTAGAAGGTAGAAGGTTTAGTTTTCTATGTGACGTATTTCTGAGTTTTGAAAAAAAATTCAATTTGTCGGAATAGCAAAAAAAAATAGTAAAGGCCGTTTTTTTCAACTTTTTTTCTGAGCCTGTAACGAAAATTCAAAAAACCCGTTTGTAGATTTAAGTAAGCTGTATACATGCTGAAAATTTCATCAAAATCGGTTAACGGTGCTCTGAGTTACAAACGTTTAATGATCGCACAATAAGGTCGAAAATCGCTTGATTTCGGGTATATCGCGATTTTCGAACTTATTGTGCGATCATTAAATGTTTGTAACTCAGAGCACCGTTAACCGATTTTGATGAAATTTTCAGCATGTATACAGCTTACTTAAATCTACAAACGGGTTTTTTGAATTTTCGTTACAGGCTCAGAAAAAAAGTTGAAAAAAACGGCCTTTACTATTTTTTTTTGCTATTCCGACAAATTGAATTTTTTTTCAAAACTACGAAATACGTCACTTAGAAAACTAATCCTTCTACCTTCTAAAAAAAACTCATGTCGTTTGGATCAATTCTAAAAAAGTTATGCGATTTTAAAAAGTGTGCCAATACTTTTTTTACTCACTGTAGGTCCCACCGATTTGGATCAATTTTTTGACGCCTTGACTTTAACGACTCCCCAGGGCTGTCTGCAATGATTAATTATAAAACAAAAAATATATTTCTATAACTTAAGACATCCTTAATACAATGCAAAAAGTCCCATTAAATTAAATATAGTAGTTTTCCTTTAATTAATTCCTAAATATCACCTATTTTTTTGGGCTCTAGACCAGAACCTCCCCTTAACCGGCGAATCCCCAGCGCGTTTCCGCTGAAATTCGGAAAGGTTCTCCTTGTACCTTTTACTGGACGCGGAATGGCTGGAACAAGGACAGTAGTCACGAATTTACATGCTCTCCCATCGATTGCCGCGTGGGCGATAGAAACCACTTGGGACAGAGACGAAAGTCAGCGGCTGTCAAGGTTTATAATACGATCGTGGACCTTCCACCACTTCTGAGTTCAGGGGCTCGCGATATTTTTACGCAAACGTTGGTGACGTTTGTAGCTTTAATAGACACACGAGCCCATTCTCCCAAGTTCAATTTCCCTTCAGGAAAAGGTGGTCCACCCAGTATTAATCGATTCGCTGCAAACATCTTTCCTTTTGGAATCAACTACGGCGGACGTGAAATTTCAGATACGCCGCACGATCGACAGCCCAGTTATCTTTCTCTTCCTTCTCCCTCGCGAATGTCGACATGGTCCGTGAGATCGATACGCGAATCTCGCCAAGAGTGAGCGCAGAGCTTTGCATTGTAAATCCCCGGACGCTGTTCGAAAGTTGTCCTCCCTTTCTGTTCGTTCTTCTCGGTCTCCCTCGTCCCTGGCCTCTGCCACTTGTCCCCTTCATTGCGCACAGACTACCACGCGAGAACCTTGCTCGCCGATAAATTCCTCGGAAAACGTCGCGACGTCCAGACGAGTGATTTAAACGAACCGTATCCAGGCGATAAATCCTCGTCCAATATTATTTGCGCGCGTAACAGGTGACCCATGGGCAACGACAACGATCGATTTACGACCTACGTATTCGCGCGGCAAGCGTGACAGTTTCGCGCCCAGCGACTGGCCAGCCGCGTTCGGTTCACGCGGCTCTGCCGGCCGCGGAATCCATAATTATTCCCCGTTCGCGAAGTGGACTCGTCGGACCGTTGCCAAGGAATCCCCTCTGGACACAAAGGGCTCGAGATATGGCGGCGGAGAGAAGTGTCCCGAGACGTTTGCCAAGGAAAAACAAGCAGGAGACTCGAGGAGATACATTCGCGTGCAGCTCCTCACCCGCGGAGTGTTTCAATAAACCTGGCACGGCTGTAACCTTGCAATTTTTGCCGAATGAGATCCTCGAGGCTTCGGGGACTTGGTTCCCCTGCAAATTTACCAGCTTCCAACGCTATGTCAGCAACGGAGGCCGGAGTCTGACCACACGTTGATACATACTACTTCCGCGAGGAAAATAAAGCGCGACCATGGTCCTTCCTCTATTCCTGAATCTAGTTGCTATCATTGCTGATCGTTTACGCCCACGAAGTAGCAGAGACAGGGAGCTGAGTGGAAGCTTCATGACGCCCGAGAGGTAGCTGTAATCGGGGTTAGGCAAGTTCTCTGGCAGCGAGTCTCTGCGAGGATGAAGTCGCGATCTCCTCGACAAAGGGAGCCGTGATGCATTAAAATTTCAAAGTGCATCAGCGATCCTTCCACGGTTCGCCTCGCCTGCGAGCAAATCGCTCGAGCGTTAATTGGTAATAATCGCGAATCGACGCTCCGCCGTTCCCATGGCTCCACGTGTTATTCCAGTCCACTTGCCGCGCGACAGCGGACGCTTCCGCCTAGTGCCAACGGAGGATCGTTTTTTAATATGGAAATGGATGAAATCGGCGCGCCGCGCGGACTTCGCCAAGGAAATATGCGGCGCCACGAGCGGAGAACATTAACGGGAGCCCGAGACGTGTTCTTCGTCAGACGGTGCCTCCTCGCGCGCGTTATTAGCCGGCCCCTAGACGAGGATTACGCGCAACGCCTGAATAGGATCGTAACGGAGATATTTTTCATTTGCAAGTGGAATTGCTGTCTCATTACTGATACGGCTTCGGATATCGCGGAACTTTGCAACTTCGGTACTCGCAAACTTTCGCGACTCCTTCGATCCTCTGTTCCGTACCTCGAAGTACATTAACGCGAGGGTGGAAGTTTGTGAGCGCCTACTTTCTTCATTTCCATAGGAGATCGGTAATAGTGAAATATTTACGTCTGCTTTCCCTCTAGGGAATTGAGATTCCATAATCGTTGCGATTCTCTGAAGACCGCTGCGTGCCAGAGTTTAGAGGATTCTTTTGAGTAGAAAAGTCGAGGACTACGCTTACCGAGAAGCTCTTTAATGTACTTATCCATGAAGCATCACTATTGGGAACTTTCAGGAACTTGTAAAGTTCCTGTTTTAGAGTAGAACTATAATTCTCACGGACATTATATCCTTCATCTTTTCGCGGTTCTTCCTATCGATCAAATTTTTACCGCGGTGTCAACAGGCAATTCAAGCTGATTGAAAGTCGCCAGGCGTTACAGGACCGAGACGATGCGATTCCTTTCGCAGAGATGTCCAGCCGCGGTTCGCCTTTCGTTCAACTCTCTTAACGAGGTGGCGAGCGTTGGTTTGTCCTTTGATGTTGGCAATTCTCTCGAGTAGCCTCCAGAGGGTTAGTCAGCCTCGTTCAATCAGAGTAATTGCGCGTTAAATCTCCTCGCCGGCCGTGAAATCAATAACGCGCCGTCTGAGCATCCACCTCCGCGTCTGACTCGTCTTTCCAGCTGCATCGTTCAACCGGTCCTTTCCCCAAAAAATCTGCTGACTTTGACTCGGGGCGGCAGAGCGTAAAGGCATCGATAATCAATAAGTCATTCTTCTCTATTGTGCATCAAGTAGATCCCCAGCCCCCACTTGCCGCTCGTGTCGTTCGACAGGGCTGAGAATATTTCAAACCCGACTCGGCTGGAGTTCGCGAGCGCGTAGAAGCGGGTGAACGTAAAAGGGCAACAGGGAAATCGCCCGGGTGTTCTTATGCTTTTAATAAACGCACTCCGATAAGAATTTCCGGCAACGAATGGTTTTAATTAAAGCCCGACGAGCAGATTAAGGCGTAATCGGCCGGCGCGCGTTTCCGAGTCTGGCGATCGACCGTGAATATAGCACCGCGTTCGCAACAATTTCTCGATATTTAATATCTCCCCGCCGTGATTCGACGGAGGGGAACCTTTTCCCGTATCGCGCGGGCGAATCTACTTGGCGAAGAAATTTCTGATGAATTTATCCTGCAGCGCAGGGGGGCAAAGTATACCTCGAAATATCTACCTTCACTTTTTCAAAATCCTATTAATATCAGCTCACCCCTCCTCCTGTCGAGTTCTGACACGCGGACGCGTTCGACCGCCACGAAGGGAGCAACTTTCGACACTTTCCACGGATCGCCGGTACAAGCGTATTCGCGTGAACTGGCCGCGAATCGAATGCGTCTGCTCCCATCGATATTACTTTCGTAGTCTGCAAGTTCTCCTTTCTTCCATCCCCTTTCCCGCCCTGCTTCGGCAGACCCTACACCTCCCGGTGCGCCAGCGACCAAAGCGAAATCGACTCGCGGGGAAGATGTAGCAGCGGCGCGGAGGGCGAGTCGTAGGAAGCGAAATTTGAAAAAGCGCCGATAAAGCGGCTTACGGGGCGCACCCTCGGCTGCAGCGGAAGTATGTTTTGATAACGGCGGGTGGGTGGGCATGGTCCGCTGGAGTCACGATCCCGGATCGAGCGCGGAGCGTCGAATGGGGTTCGATATCAACGGATGAACTGGCGCGAGAACACGCCGCGAAGGTGCAGTCGGGAGCATTTTGCACGGTTGGTGCCACGGGTTCGTGAGTATCTACTTGGGAACTCGGATACGAAAGCGGCGTCGGAAGAAGTGGCCTAAGATCGTAGCCAGGAGGAGTAGAAATAATGGCACCGAGTGAATCGATAACAGCGATAAGGATAACGAGGAAAGAATGGAATACACGAGTCGCCGGCACAATGGAGCCTCGGGGAGTGTTGCACAAAAGCCCAGCCTCGCGGGGGCGAAAATATTTTCCTCGTAATATTATTTTCATGGTAATGCGAGCGTGACTGGTGTCAGAGCCGCGGGAGGAAACGGCGGGCGGAGGAAAATTTGGCGAGGACCGAGCAAGCTGCTGGAAGGGGGCAGACTTCTGACGAGCAGGGAAATCTTTCCCACGCGGGGAAATAAAAGCAAAAGGGGTTTGTTCTGGGGGCTACCGTCTGCCTCACGTTCGGGGGGGGGGGGGGGGCGAGAAGAAAGGGATTGTCTCCTTGTTTATGCTCGTGCTTGGACGAATGTGGGAAAATGTAACGGAGGTCTGGAAATTTTGAGGGCGGAAAAAGTGTAATAAACCGTGGAACATCAGGGGCAACAGAAATTCCGGGGCAGTCGCGTTAAATGGGATATCTGTGATCCGTAAGATTACTGAAATCAGGAGGGATGCTCGTGGAAGGTGTAGCGCAGCGAAATCGTGGAACACTGACTTTCGACGAAAGACCATGTCGAGAATTACGAAACGGGACGTTGGTGGGGTATGCTCGATTTTCGACGTGATAAGGTAGCGCAGATGCTGCCCCGAGCGAAGCTTAAATCGCGAAAAGAGCAGCGGGTGCAGGAACGCCGTTGCGCTGGCTCTGAAATACGATCGGCTTAATCTCCACCACGAACCTTTTAGATTCACCGTAGGCTCTATTATTCGCAGATTTCGCTGCTGCCTCGAAACTCGGATCTGCAGCACGAACGCGGGGTGCAGAATATTTGTTGAAAGGACGACGAAAGAGAAAACTGACGACCAGTCGTTGGGGAAGCTTAATCAGTGTCTGTCAGAATCTTTCAAGGCTGCCTTGGCGCAGCTTTGGCTCCCCGAAATTTACGTAAGCTGCCCAAAATGGCGCACGGTTGGAGTTCCTCGCGAGGTATATAGGTTCACGACCGGGAGAGCTCCGTGCGAAAGATCGAAGATCGAGAACCGTGGAGGCATGAAGGACCTCTATTCGTGCAAGGCATCGAGAACAGAGCCGTCAAGAGGTGCTCTCGAACACGTGACGCGACGTGACGTTGTGCAGAGTCCCGCTTTCTTCTGCTCGTTTGTGAAGCTACCAGCCACGTTTTTTCGCGCTTCCACGTACACTCAATTGCCAGCTAAATTTCTGGATCTCCTCCCGGGAATATTAATATACGAAGATTCAATGCTAGCGCTTATGTCTAAATTAAGTCCCTCCTCCATCTTCGGAAGAAATTATTCAATACGTTCTCTCAACTTCACTAAACGGCGAAGGGATCAAACTATCTCCCGATCAAGGAACTACCGATCTTCACATTTTAATAGGTCATCAGATAAAGCCCTTCAAGTTGCGAAAGTGTTGCATGGGCCAGGCGACGCTGTGCTTTTTCCATCATCCACGGAGTAATGCCCCAATTCTCGCGCTCCCTTATCAAACTGAACCGTGTAGTTGAAATTCCCAGCGCGTCGCCTAGTCCCCTCCGATTTTCTAATATTCCACGCTCCAATCAGCCGGGTAAATCCGCGGTATCGACAGAGCAGGCCCGATAACCGACTGTCGTTTATCCCGGCACGTATGCATATAACCGTAAAAACGTAAAAAAAAAAAGAGAAGGGGGAAAAAATGCCCGACGGTCGGGCGCAGATAACGCTTTATGCGAAACAAACGGTCCAGCGAGGTTCATCTCGGTGGCGGGCGCGCGCATTTGCATGCATACAGCCGGGTGCATGTAGTTACAGCGCGGACACGAGTGAACTAGCCGCGTTCGGTTGTTCTCGAGAGCCTTACGGGGGCCGTTCCGTGGAACGGTATCCCGAGGCTCAGCACCAGCCTTTTAGTATCAGCCTTTCGAGCTTGATATCGTTCGAGGTTCAGAGGAAATGATAGGGACTCGTAAACCGAGACGGCCGGGCGAGTGGGATCCGACAATCGGGGGGAAACTGGACAATAACTTCAAATACGACACCGTTCCATAGCGAGGGATTTGTCTTCAGAGTCGAGCTTAACCTCGATACCGTTTGACATAGCGATTTGCGAATTTGGGGCGCGAAAAACTGGTAGTGCAGCTGTAGAAATGTAGAGGCTTCTAGACTTAATAGCGAACGTATTGAAACGCGAGCCTGTAACGGAATTTCGAGTCCCTTCATAAAACTCTGATATTGCGAGGCTAACGCGACCCGAAGTAGTAGCTTCCACGACCCTACCGCGTGTTTCGCCCCCATTTTCCTATATTTGTCAGAGGAAGAAGAATGGCTGCAGCATTTTCTCGGTGCATTACGCGGGAGACTCATGGGATACAGACCTAACGACGTTGTAAAGTGAGATACAGAGGACCCGGTAAGGTGAATTCTGCCTCCAGCCATGAAGTAGCAATAAAAGTAAATGAAATTTGACAGAACAGAACGTCGCGATGTAACGTCCGCTGTTCTCGCACACCTTTCCAGCCAGGAATTAATTAGTGCCGCGGTAAGTTCGACATTAACTTTGCCACGGGTTGCAAACAATATTGTTCACCAGCTTGGACGCTGGTCGACGATGTATATTCGACAAGCGACGGAAGGGAGATAATAATGTGCATGCCACTTTAATAATAACGTTGCAAGCGCGCCCATTACCCTTGCCCAGATTACATGACGTCGCCGCGATAAATTCTGCTTAGGACAGCGCGCTGCTCCACGTCCCGAAACAATTTCTACATCAACCAGAACATCTCTCCCATTTCCATGCTTCGTGTCTTCGAACGTATTACCTCTTAAACAACGCGACACAACCGGGAAAATATCGAATACCGATCGGCCAATCGATAACAAATTTCAACCCCTACAAACGGCAAAAAGTTCCGTTTTGTAGAAGTTTATTCCGAATGTCCAGTAACTACAGAGGCAATTCAGAAGAAAAGGTAAATCGGAAAGGTGGCGCGAAATTTCATTGTTCCAGAATAGTTTTCTAGGAAATTGATTTTGAACGCGCTCGGGAGATATTCTGTCATTAGATAATTAACCTAGTGACAATTAAGGAGGCACTCACCCTTCTTCGACGCGTGGAAGGAGTCATCTTTCGGCACGTACTGTATATCGTACTCCAGCGTGGTTTTTGGCAGGATAAGCCTGTCCTTGTTGATCTTGTACACGGCATACTTGAAGGCCAGCTCCGTACTGCTATCCTTTTGGTCATGAGTGAATATAGCACCTGGAACGAGCGGGTGAACGGGTTAGAATGGTGACGCCAGTGTCCCGCTAATATCGTTTTCGCGTTGGCGGCGATATTCGCGATGAAAAATTTACCCTTCCATGACGATATACTTAAAACTCGCTGACCCCGATATTCCTGCCGACCGAAGGACAAGTGCTCCACGATGCATTCTATTAACTGGCCCAGAATAATTTTCAACGTGCCCAATTAATTCCCGCCAGCCACTC
Source organism: Andrena hattorfiana (assembly GCA_944738655.2). Taxonomy (NCBI): domain Eukaryota; kingdom Metazoa; phylum Arthropoda; class Insecta; order Hymenoptera; family Andrenidae; genus Andrena; species Andrena hattorfiana. The sequence continues at coordinate 5,054,877 of OX122894.2, forward strand.
GATCCTATCTGACGTCGACCGTCACTTTTCACTTGTCGCGAAAGATACTGCCTACCAGCGTCAGAATTTTCGTTGCCTCGCCGTTCGTCGGACAAGCCGGTGTGTCATTATGTAGCGATGACACTTGATATCGGTTCAACACCTACCGATTTGCATTCTGAGTGTCCATCAATCGCTTAATGGCGGATTCTTCGAGTTCCCTCGCGAGTCGAGGGGCGGAGCAAGCTCGTTTACTAATTGCTGATCGATGCTTCGAAACCAAGCGAGGCCGCGGCCACGAGCATGTCAAGGACTTGCTGTACGTGTACAAATGCATACACATATTGACAGTAAAGCCTCGTTCGAGAGCTCGGGATCTCGCGGACCCTAAATATTCAACGCCCGATACACGTACGTAACTATTAAACGGAATTGTAGGCAGCTAAATCGTCGGGGCGAATGGAACCGTCTCCCCGGGGCTGACACGAGCTTTGCTCGCACTACTGTTTCCATTCGGGGGCATCATTTCGTCCGCTCGCAAATCCGATCGAGCGTCGAACAAAGAAGGCACCTCGGGCAAATGAAAACAAGCTTCCCCCAGGATACAATCGCGACGGAGCGTGATAGGCAAATTTTATTTTTCCCCCGGCGGGAGAAGACACCCGCAAAGAATAGGGGACACCGCATTCACGAGTTTTCAAGTGTCCTTCCAAACAGAAGTATCGGGAAACGAGTTAGGATCTTCAGTCCTCCCCTCATTGTTGGGAACCTCTACTATCTACTTATCGCGGAAAGTAAGCAGAAGGGAGATCGACCTGGTATTTTAAGAGACGCTGTAGACAAAAAGCTGCCTAGACAATGGTGAACGGTGAATAGCCGTAACTCCTAACTCGAACTAAGTTTTAGACGAGAGATGCACAATATGCTACTTAATACCAAAAGGACAGAATGATGGGGAACGAAAGTCGGGCGACACACAGAGGAGGAATGCTTGTAACTTGACGGTACGGCGAGAGATGAAGCCTAGAGACACATCCGTACTATGCACAAATATAAACGGAAGTTTCAGAAGCGAGCACCTGGCGAACAAGAAACAAGGCAGCAGAGATGAAAAATTCATCTCTCCTGCGCATGCAGACGACTAGAAGAGCAGAGGTGTTATGTGATCATACTAAGGGGAACAATGGGGAAGGGGGCAAAAGAGTTCAAAATGCGCTGGGCAAGAGACAAAAGATAGAGGAGAGAGTGGGAGGACGAACGAAAAGAGAATCTTGAACGCTATGTACTCGGTAAGCTTCGTCCCTTTACATCCAACGGAGCCGCTCGCGAAATCCATGAATCCTGGCTAACGTGGACGGATCAGTCCCCCGTTTCGGTCCTCAGGCATAATTAATTAAGAAGGACGCGAGAATTAATCGGGAGCTCCGCAGGGTTGCGCTGAAGAATCGTCCTTTTGTTGCTGAAGAATGGCCACGTGTCCTGTGGCAGCGGGGAGTTATCAATTTCCGTGCACGAGGACTCCTTCACGGAGAGGCGTTTGCTATCTAAAATCCGGTCGCCCGAGGCTGCGACAGTGATGAACGATGGACGAGTAATCGGAATGTAGTCGCTTTCATCGGCTTTCCCATCGGGCCGACCCCTCCATTCATCCTGCTGGCCGCTAATTTCAGGCAAACTATACGCGCGAAACGATCTCGATCGCAAACAGCCCCGCGGCTCTGGGTCGAGAATGTTATTCAGGCTGCTTTCCCCCATCGCCAGCGACGCCCCCGAGGAAGCGCACACTCCCCCGGGGGGGTAGTTTCGGACGTGAATGCCGAAACACAGGCATGCAGATGTCCTTCAAAGGTAGGATCCCCGCAATTTCCTTCGAAAAATATCCTATTTCTGGGCGACCTTTATTGCCGGGGAGCATAACGGCGCGAACAGGGTGACCCCTATCAAAATCGAGGCCATCTTGGTGATTGGCCGAGGGCCGCCTCTCCGCGAAGCCTTCAGATGACCGGGGTGGCTTTGAGCGTCTCTTCTGAGACAGTTTCTCTTCGGGCGGACACGCTATAAGAGGGCTACTCGATGAATAAGGGTGTAGAGAGTATTGCGACCATCGCCTAGACCGACCAGCTTTAGTAAAAAGCTGCGCTTAAACGTTCCCCAGCTTTGATCTACCTTCTTCCCTTTCTTCGGCGATGCCTTTTGAAATCTGGGAATCGGGACGCGTACCCGCTGTCGACACTATTCTCGGCCTGAAAAGACTTCGGCTGGACGCAACGGAGAGGCGAAAGAACGAGGTGCGAGGGGCACGATCATTTACGGAGTCTAATGGCGGTAATCCCAGCGCGGAAGAACGCGAAACGAAATGACTACAAATCGACTAACTGGCAAGCACGAGGAAAAACACGAGACCGCTCGAGCATTGTGGTAGGAAAGCACCCTTTCGCGCCATCCCTTCCCCCCTGGGGAATCTTTAACCTCTCTCAGAGGTACTTTCCCTGAGTTGTTTCCCCGGTTGCTGGTGTATCCAGCTAATCCATTTATCGGTGTACAAGCTGGTACCTTTGCTGCCCGATCCTCTGCTTCTCAGCTGGCGCAGGGGTTGCAGAGTGCATCTCGGCCCCTCTGGAAGAGCGATTACTACGGGCCCACGGTGGAATCGCAGACTGCTTCTTTCGGCGGTTTCTTTCGTGCCCGAGAGAGAAGCAAGCCGTTAACGGCGCTGCTTTATCATTCGTCGTTTAAATGGAGGGTAAAGGAGCCCGGCTCCTAAAGTACGCGGTCGGCGGGATAGTTTCTTTCGGGTAGCTAGCTCGGCGAGAATTATGGCGGAGAAGTGGACCGAACACCATCTGCTGTTGCAGTATCAGGGAAATGTTGGTTATCGGTCTTGCTGCAACTTAGCCCGAAACTGTTGCAGTCTCAATTATGCTTGGGACGAACATCGCGGGGTGATTTAATCTCGAGCCAGCGGCCGGAAGCGACGCCGCCCCTTTCATCGCGGATCGCGCACCTTTCGGGAATCAATTTTTCAATTTCATACGCTGCGCGGCATCATCAATTCATGAAGGTTTCCGTATTCTACAGGCGGGTTTTCTTGTACACCCGGGTCTATTCGCGAGATGATATTGCAGAATCCACGCCCTGTTAAGGGTGGTTTACGCGAGCACCAGTTAGCACCGCACGTAGAAGAAGTTTCAGAGGAATTCTGATGGTATCATAGAGGAGGGCCATGAATGACACGCGCATCGTATTGAAAGCACACGCGTCGAAAGAAGCTCGTATTGTTGAAATAAACGACCTTATCCTACACATCCATTTTCGACGTAATCTTCGTAAATCCTAAGGGCTCAGGATAACGTGGCCCAGGATTGCTGCAGGTTAATCTTCATTTCTGTGGAACTACGTACAGTAGCGTGGCTTGATACACGACGACGCCGGATAAATCTGAAATATAGTAAGGAGGTAGGGAAGGGTTTAATAACCCGATCGTTTGTGCCACGACGATTGTCAATCTTCCTTCACCGTCTTTATAGAGATTCGTTTCCGACTGCGGGAGAATCGAGGCACAGATAAAGACAAAGACGAAGACAACGATGCAAGACACTTTCTCTTTTCTGGCTTCAAAGTCCGGAGACTCTAGATTCTATAGGTATTAACAATGTAGGAGCTCTGCGATCTCATAGAACATTGGATCAATATTCGAGGACTAAGTATGGGATTTATGAGAACGTGCCTCTAATTTTAATCAAAAAGCTTCCGATGCGAGGATTCGAGAAGGTCTCATTAACGATGCCACCAGACTCCTCGTTATAACGCTGCGATCTTGCGTAGCTGTTTCGAATTAAAGAGGACGCCACGAGGACGGAAAGAGTTGAAGGGAAAATAAAATCGTGGTACCGCCGAGCACGGTTGTGTGCACAGTAGCATTCCCAAATCACAGCAGACGAGAATGTATGTTCCCAACGCCGCTTTCTCTACGGACAATCGCGATAGTTGGATCTGTACGTCCGAAATTTAGCGAACTCCCTTCGTACTTCATCCTCGTTTTACGCTCGCAGCGAGGAAGTAATTGCATTCCCCAAAAGGGCGACGCCGAGGAAGAAAAACGAAGGAACGGCAAGGAAGACGGTCGTAATCGAATAAAAGAAGTTAATCGAAGCGACTGGGGGCGGGTTCGCGAACTCGCGAATTAGATCCGATCGTTCGAGCATCTGGAATCCGCGAGAATTACCATAGGTACGTCCCGCGCCACGGGACGAACGTCTTCTAACTTCCCCCTTTCGTTGGGGCAGTTAACGAGCACCGGAAGTTAGCGCGATCCCGCCGGAAGGGGAAGACTTTTAGAGGGCCGCAAAACGTCGAGGGAACACGGGCAAATCTGGAATCCCTCCTGTTTACATCCTTCGAACCGGCTGGCTAACAAATCACGCAGGAAGACATCAGTCGCGCCCAAACGCCGTGAAACGAAAAACGGGGCGGGGAATTTTTTAAATTCAAATGCAGGGATATTGTCTCGAGGGTGAAGCGTATGGTTGGCGGACTCGGTACCGAGGAATCCCAAGGAAACGCAGACAGCCCTGAACGGGTGTCTGGGAATGGGAGTTCCACTTCGTTCAGATAGCAGGAAATCTCTCGTTCCGATAAAACGGCGTGGAAGTCGATCAGGCCAACTTCTGTCTCGGCCTCGAAGAGGGAACCGCGTGGTACACGAAGATACTTCCATGTTAAACCCCCTTACTCGATCTCCTTCAGCTGCTCAGTTGTACATCTCGCCCAGTCAAGCTGGCTTTCTTCGAGCTGCTCATCCTTCTCGATTACTCTTACCCGTTGGTCGCGGTTAAAGTTTGTTATTTCTGCTCATGACGCGACAAATTCAATCTCCGCCTTCCCTTCGACAGGTCGATAGAGCATCCCGATCGGAAAATATCTGTCTCCCTTTGGGATTGAGTGTCTTTCCAGTCGCAGAAGTCCCGTGGAATTTTTACAGATTCGCTCGACGGTGTTTCAGACTCGATCAGAGCCTCCCGACGACCTGGGACGCGATAGCGGTACTCCCGCGGCGAGAAGGGTTTCAATCTCTGAGGCATTACGCTGCACCGAACGATGAGCGAGCTTTGAAGAGGGCAATGATGTAGCTGGGGCGCGATTTTTCGCGAATCCCTCCAGGTAGGGGCAGCCCCGTCGATGGTTTGGAAACTGGCGAACGGAAATATCGAATCCCGTGACGCTTTAGGATTACGCGACGCCACGCGTCACCGATTCAGCGTGCAATAATTCTGAGGATTACGGCTGGATCCATGCGCACCGCCGTCGTGATTCTGAGCCCCAGCACGGCAGAGAACACGATGAATGGACCAGTTTTCCAGCAGACCGTGAGACACTGCGAACTTTACATCGTTTTGCCCAGCCGGACGGGGGACAACGCTGACGACACAGTTTGCTACCGCTGTTTCCGTGTTCCCAGGGAACTCCGTCCGACGACGTAGCTTTGATGAATTATTACGGGCGGCTGGCGGCCGTTCCTTGCGGCAGACGTGTCGCCGAAAGCGTTCTTTTTTTCGCCAACCATGGGGGTTAATCGGAGCAGTTGTACAGTGAACGAGTAAAATGGAATTTTCGCAGAAACAGAAGCACCGACCTGGTTCATTCTTAATCCCCCAGTTCTATCCAAAAGTATTCCCGTTCACCGAGTCAAAATTCACGGCTCCAACATCCATTGAGTTACAAGTTCACCGAGACTTCCCCCTGCTACTAGAGTTGCTCGTTTCACGGTTGAATAGACGAGCAATACGCGCGTCAATGGATGCTTGGCTCCAAGTGTATTCTAAGTTCGACTCGTTAATTAACTTGAAGGGAATTGCGCATAAACCGAGAACCAATCTGCTCAAAGGAATACTCGATTCTCTTAGGAGGACAAAGTTAAACAGCAGCCCCTGCTCTGGCTATAATGGAGAGGTGTCGAGGAAGATTTTGCCTGTCCTTCATAACCGTGACACGGTGCCTCGGCAAGGCGAAGCTCCCGCCGCAGCAAGGAATTACACGACCACCCGCGCGTCTTCTTTTGTCCCGCCCGTTGCCGGCTACGCCAGCTTAAATTCCTATCGGCCTTCTTTCTCTGTCCGACAGCCGTTTCCGTTGGCGGCGCGAGCGAAGAAGAGGGACGGGCTCTCGTCGCGAGCCACCTTTTCACGGACGAGACTGGAATTCCATCGAGTGAAACGGCACTCCAAGAAGACAAGAACGAGGAAGAGAAAGCGTGAGAGCGGGATACTAAGGGTTGGGTGGAAATAGAACGGGGCGAAGCGGAGGAAAGGGGAAGAACAGGTGGGAGAGATTCTGTCGCGTAGTCTCCAAGGTATTTCGAAAATCACTCCTTCCGACCAAAGGCACTCGCCCTCGCAACCCCCTCCGTGTCCTATAGCTCGACTACTTTCCCTCGAGAGATGCACGAGGAGGAAAAAAGAATCCGCGCGAAAGTCAGTCGGGGAAACGGACTAGCGCGGATGCGACTAGTCGAGGAGAGACAAAAGTACAGAGGCAAGCGAGGAGGGGAGTGCTGGATAAGAGAGCGAAGACGCGAGGCTGGATTCGTGGAAAGTGGAGTAGAAGTTTTTGCGAAACTTTTCCATTCGGCGGAGACATTATACCGAGTGTAAGAAGCGTCCCCCCCACCTCGCTGCGAAGTTCGAGGTTCCCGGGCGAAAGAGGACAACGATGGATCGCGAATGAAACGGTGGACGAAGCTTCTAATTGTTCATGCAATTTTTACGAGCCTCGAGAGAGCTGCCTGTCGCGCATCGGGTTGCTCTTCGGATCATCGGCCGACCCACGGTTTCAAAGAACTTTCAGAGAAGTGGATTGGTCGCGCAGCGAGGAAGAGAGCCCGCAAGAAGCGTCAGGGACGATCGATGACGACGTACTTGTCCCGTCAGCGACGCTTTCGTCGCGAATCGCGTAACCCTAATTCGAGCTGATCGAAACCGTAGCGGTGTGAGTTGCTGGCAGGCCGGTTTCTGGGGCGGATTTCCTATCGCGAAACTCCGTTATCCGACCGACTCTGTTAATCGATACCCTTTATTATGGGGCCGGCAATCGTGCTAGCGAATGATGATAATTCGAGCCATTAACGTCGCGCCCTGTGTCGCCTATCCAGTTTCATTAATCATCCCCCTGCTGCCGTGACTTTTTGATAACGCATCGCTTATTGCACCCTATTTCCCATGCTATCGTTCAAGCGTTGAATTAGGTGAGAGCATCCACAGCGACGCAATCGAAATCGAACTGGGCATGGATTTACGTGGACCATCCGTTACGATGTCATTGAAGCTTAAAAGCTCACGAAATTATAGGGACACGTTGAAGGTATACAAGCTTAAGTTTTAAGAAGGCACTCTGCTTAAAAGAAAATTATGCCACCGCGCCAAGAGATTCTCGAACTTTGCTGCCAAGGGGCACAGTCGAACGTGGAAGACTCTCAGCCACCGCGCTTTATCGAAGAGCGTTCTCCGGCGCATTATCGGTGGCCGGGGCGTGAAATTCTGGCGCGGACGTAACCGTAAACCGTTAAATTCGCGCGGCGTCGCGAATATAAGTCCCGACAAAGCTGCGGCGGGAAGAACGAAATTCGGACCGCCGTAATTAATGGCCGGCTAGCGAGTGATTAATAGTTTGCGCACGCCGCGTCGCCCCCGACACGTTGGAGTTTATCGTCGAGCACGCCACAGGCGTCTCTCCTCTCCGTCGCTACCGAGTTATTAAACTAATGCGACTCGTTAGTAGTTCGCGGCCCCTCTGGCCATCAAGGAATTTCGGCCAGACCCGAAATCCTGCGGATAATCGCCGAGAGCGAGAGTGTTCCCCACGATCTGTCTCGGCCAATCGCGCGCTGAAATTCATCTCATTAACGAGCCATATCGTTTCCCTGCAAAACACCTGCCGAACCGACCGAGCCGCTCGGTATATCGAGCTTAATCGCTCGCGCCCATGGAAATCGATTGCCCTCGGCGGCGCGTGGCCATCCACTCGCTCGAGAAGGTTTGCTGGCAACATCCGCGAAGCAGGATTCAGATTGGATCCCGCGATTCTCCGGTATCGCGCGACGATTTCAATCAAAGATTAAACTTTTTCCGCGCCGCAAGCCCCAACAAGCGCGTTTATGAATATTGAAAAACAAAGGCTGATTGGAAATTCAATGCCCCTGTGCACGTTCCCTTCGGGGAACGGCGACCTTTACGGTTTCGATGCTGTCGAGCGATTATCGTGGCGAGGGTATTACAGGCTCGCGGAACTGAGGCGCGACTTGCTTCCACGCGCTGGTCAAGTAGTAGAGTTCGTTAAGAGTCGGACGGCGCGGACTTGCAGGGGAAGAAGGAGGGAAAGCACAGAAGTTACGTGAATTCTAACATTTCTGTTTTAATATTATTGATAAATAAATTAGAGAAACTCGTTGGTGTGACGTATACTGTATCACATTTTGGGGGAAGGTATGACCTTTGAAACATTGAAACGGGACATTTTACGAACGTATCTCGTGCAAAGGGGGAACTGCTGTTGGAAGCGGAACGGTTTCGGATCACGCGTGGAAATTCGCGCGACCGTGGAGTATCCAAAGCGTGTCCGGAGGCTGTTCGCGTATGCACCGTTCGAAATTGGCCTCGTTAATGCGCTGCATCGTTTCACGGTGAGCGAAACGTGGCAGCAACTCTGTCACAAGCAGAAACGAGGCCGACTGCGCGCGAAATTCGTCAACCGGCGGCGTCATTAAGCGCGCGATCGACTTTCGTCCGCTCCACTGGCCACGTATGTAATTAGTAATCGACCGTTATATTTGATCGCGTTACGGTTCACGCGTATCTCTTACTCGGAGTACACACCGTCCGATGGACGATTTGTACGCGCAGCTTTCATTCCCATAGCTCATTAACCACCCCAGCGAGCAACAAACTCGGCGCGCGTGGCAGGATAGATAGAAGTGTTACTCGGACCGAACACTTTGAAGTATTGACAAATTGAACGGTGTCGAACGGGAAAAAGGGCACGCGTATTCCGCGGCGGGGCTGTCAGTCAACGTTACCGGGGCGCGGGAAAAAAATTCTGTAAATTTCTCGCCACTGCGAAACAAAGCCGTACAGAATCGACGACTGACACGTTTGTACGGCTCGTGTCAGCGATCAATGACCGCTGACCGGGGGGCTGAAAGCTCCGGGATGGCAGCAGCGTTCCGCGTGGAAATATAATATGTGTGGGAGTGAGGGTTTTGCAGTCTGACTGAAATCTTCAGGAGAAAGGCTTCAGGCAACGCTGAGAGACGACTGCGAGTGCTTACTACCACTTCTCGATCGTACTAATTCAAAAGCTTGCACAACTGATTTTCTATCCAGCTTCAATTGATACATTGCTACAAGCCATTCTCTATTAATAACTCCGCTGTAACGCGCTCGACAGCTCGTGAGAGCTGAATATTAACTTCAATAGTCTCGATATTTTCATTGCGATCGACTATTGAAATGGTGATGCATCTGTTTGATATTCGTCATAGTCTCAGCACGGCGATGCCTCGCGAGGAATGTAATCGGACGCTGTAGATGGCGCTATGAACGATCGACTCGTAAGAACGCTGAATTACGTCGAGCGGAATGAACGTTAGGAGGTTCGTGCGCTGGTCACGTTTTATCGCGAGGATTAAGTAGCAGCCGCGTCACGCGAGCCCCAGCCGAAAGTTCCTCGGCTTGATCCAGTTGTTCGGAGCGGGACAGGGGAATTGATTTCACGGGATTCCCGGGGACGTTCCCGCGATAACATTAAGATAGAAACGGCGCCGGGCGTTTGCTAGACAATCCAATAGAGATCCAATAACGGGGGAAATGTATCCTCCGCGATCGATCGCGGCTCTTTCTCGTTTGCTCCTCCAGATACTTGGCGCGGCGGATACGCTTGTCCCGGAGCCGCAAGATGCGTCGAGTCCCAACGAATACTCATGATGCTTTCCATGAATACGAAATCAGCCCCTCGTAAGTCTCAGCTTGTTCTTCGTCGCGGCGCGTCTAAGCGCGTGAAGCCCGGCGCCACAACCATGGAAATTGAGTTCGCGTCTCCGTCGATCGGGCTCGCGGGGCCGGGGACAGAGAAAGGGACGTTCGTAAGGAATATATTATCGAAAGGGTGAACGGTGTAAGCGTTACTACGAAACGAAACGTAAGAGGGTGGAGGAAGGTTCGAGGGGCTTCCCAGCGCTTTCGCCTTTTGGGCACTCGATGAATTAGAGGCAGAGGAAGCAGTCGATTTCACGGAAGGCAACGAACCGTTCGAATCAATGGTCGACAATCGACGGTTCCGGTAAGGTATTCATGGTAACACCCCGTTGTCGTAATTCATTTATAGAGACCGCCCTTTCGGGCCACGGGGAGCGTCGCCCCTCGCAAGGTGGTCGTAATCGATTTCTCTATCCTTCGACTGCTCCAGCTCCCAAAGGGAAATAATTATATGCACGTGTACACGTCGGGGGCCATTAAGCCCATCTTTCATTCGACGCTCTTCGCGTCAAACTCGTCAACATGCGGTCATTACGTTGTTATGCATCTGCATTCGGTTACGCAGAAAGCGCAATTACACGCTCGACGGTACGGAAAGCTAGATAAAACTTGTCAGTAAGCGGCATTCACTTTACAGTCGAACAGTGCGCTTCGTAATGGAGTGAATGGTAGCTAAACACTTCGATGATTAAAGAATCTGGAAATGTATTATTACAGAAACTGGCAGTAGGTAGCTTCTTACTTAAAATGGTAATGAGACACCAAACTAAATCAACGAAATCTTGGCTCTACTCCACATTAATATAGCTTCCACCTCGAGCCACGCAGAGAATTAACATTTTTCAATATTCCACACCGCCGTGGAAGAATAGTCGGGGAGTAACGAATCAGACTTTCATGAGGATTAATAAATATAATCCGCGGACCTATCTGCAGCCTGATCGTGTCTCCGGAAGTGAAGCACGGCGGCTGGATCGATCAAGGAGGCTGAGATCGGGCTCTGATTATTAGAGGATGCACCGGGACATTATACATGACGCAGTAGCCGGAAATGGCGCAAGGGGGTCGATGCACCTGCCAACCAAGGCGACGAGTGTACTCCTGAATAATGCAACGAGATCCTAGATCCGAATTAACGTGACTGCCCTTACGCGCGAGGATAAACGTCCCGAACACACGGGGCAATCGTGACGATAGTGTTCTTCCACATTCGACGTCATTCAAGAGGGATGAAATTCCACCAACTCTCCCCATATTCCTTTACTCCCACAAAGTTCGCAAAGTCGGATTTTTCTCTAACCTACGGCGACTTTAAATCGACGAATTCTTCCCTCCACTCTACCTCCAACCCTTCAGATTTACCCCAGAGTGAATGTAAAAGAAGAATTGGTTACAAAAACGAACACGTTTTTAAAATTTTTCTTTACAAAGATTTAAGAAACGACTTGACCATTTCACCATTCAAGATCCAATGTCTAACAATTTGACTGACATTAACAGCTGAAGACTTCACACAGTTATACAGAAGACAATGCACATCTCGAACTATAAATCCTGCAGACTCGGGTAAAAGTTCTCGTTATCGCCGGTCCTCTTCTGTTCCTCTTTATAGACATTCTGTTATCTCCGAGGAGCGAACAATCGAGTACTAATGACCGCGTCTTGGCGGGTGTTTATCTGGCGTTGTCGTTAGATCTGAACCCGCCTTGCCGAGACAATGAGATTGTCGCAACGTGCCCGTTGAATTAATATTACCGTTGCACGGGGCTTCAACAACAAGAAGCAAGGGTCCGTGACGTTTTGCCGTGCTCGGAACACGTCCCGCTTTAGAGCTTTCCGGGAAAGCTACGGTTAAGTCGATTAAGCGTAATTCCAGAGGAGGCGAGCCCCGTAAGAGCAAACCCGAGTCGGAATTTTCGAAATCTCTGGCATTTCGTGGCGAGCCACCATCCCCGCCGACCGACCACGGCTGCTCGACTTTTATCCGCGTTAAACGGGGAGACGCGTAACTTATTAGACGTGTTTTTCAGGGCGCGGTTTCGGCGTAACAGGATCAGCAGAACTGGAAACAGAGCTGAGAGGAGGGAGTGCGAGCAGATTACGAAGCAACGCTTTGTGAAAAAGCTCCTTTGGGGTTCTGCGGGGGGTGTTGATGGCGGAGGCGGCGTGGCGCGGAATAAAACACTCCGAGTGAACCGGGGGTGAGTTATACTCCTCAAGAAAACGTTCGAGCGCCACTCGAGCACGGGAGAGAAATTTTGAGACGCTTCGGAAATAAAATTGGCAACGTCTCCATTGGAAAATTGCAGTTGCCGCTTGAAACAAAACAGAAATCCAAGGTCTGCCAAGATGGTGAAGTCGAAATTGTCTTTTCATGCGATAGGGCGGAAGCGTTTTACAACCGTATTATCTACAAACTCCGTTTCGTTACCTCCACCGAAGAAGCAGAAGCTTTTTCAACATTTTTGAATCGCGCGGCGGTTACCACCGTCGAAATTAATTACCAGGCAGCGTTCCAGGGGGATGTCCACCCACGAGGACCACGCGATAATTGTAATTTACGAGAGACGGGGTGTATTAGCGTGACAAGTCGAGAAAAGCCCGGGGGCCGGGGGTGGGGGAGAATTCAAGGGGGGTCAGAGCGAGGGTGGCAGCCCCTGAAAGCGTGGCCCATCCCCAAAGGAGAGATACGCGGGGGTCAACGTTCCCGATTCGCGACTGGCAAAGATCCAATCTTATCCAGCTCGGGCGATGCATCTTCCGGGAAATATTTGCCGTTTCCTGTCGGGCTTTTCAGCCTAGCTTACAGGATAGACACTGATCGAGCGTCAAACTGCAACCGTGTCTCGATACTTGCCGCCGTTTTTACCACAGTTTCGCCAATATGCCCGAGAGCATAGCCGCGCTGGAAGCTGGGGATACTTCGGGTGGCTCTGTCGCGATAGCTTCTCTATTGATCGATGAAACTGTTTAAGGAGCCGTGATTGATCGCGTTTGTGGGGCTGCTCGGGGACAGAAGCTCTTTGAGGCTAAATAAACGCGCGGCCTGAGCGGATTATGCACTGTAATATCGAACGAGCAATATGTGAAAGTAAAGGAGGCGAGCCGAATGTTGGCGATGGGAATTGATCGCGATAGAGGTGAAATGTAGAAGGTAAGTTGTAAGCGATGGTAGTTCACAGTGACATGTTAATGGGATCAAGTAACTTGCATTTGGTAATAGAGAGTGAACATTTCGCATCTCCACTATCGGATAATAAGCCCCGTAACTTACGCATTTGCAGGCGTAGTTATTGGATATGCATCTATTACGCTCTACTGAAATCGTATACGGGGTGGTGTATCAACAAGATGGTCAATGGAATTTTCATTAACCACCGCCGGTGTATAACAGACCCGGTCGCGGATTAATTGACGAATAGTCTCGCCGTCGCTGCAATCCCGCAGGGACATTCCTCTAATGCCTCTATCGATTCTTCGAGCCGCAACAGTTAAACAGAAATCCAATTAGCCGCTCGTCAATAAATAACCAACTTCCGCGGTAACCGCATTTACGATCTCCACGCTTCCCACTTTCTTTTCACGTCCCTACTGAGACTCGTGATCCGAGCAATGCGGGAAATCCAAATTATGAAACGGGGAACAAAGAAGAACAATTACAGACTCTAAACAGCTCGAGATATATTTAAGCGAAAGATCCACCGATTCGCGTATGAAGGGGATCTACGTAAAATTAATGGCAGCAAGTTACCCTGAAAGCGAGTCGAAGGAGAAAAATCTAGCTTCGCGTGCGATGGTGATTTTTTCACGGGCCAATCGCAGAAAGATGTTTAGCTGGAACGGAGCAATAGTTAGAAATCCGACGAGTTCAGGGGTAGTTGGCTGAAGCCCTCTAGGGTAATCGCATTATGGCTCTCGTGTATGGCTCTCATTACGTCCCCGCCGACACCCCATCGCCCCTACCCTTTCCTCGTACCTGGGACGAAGGGGTTGGAGCCTCCTCGAACTGTGGCCTGGCGTCCTCTGCCCCGACTTCCCTGTCACCCTGGTTTTTCCGCGGGAGGTTGCTCTGCCCCGCGGCCATGGTGATGGCGTAGAGAGACGAAAACGAACCGAAAGAGCTGAAGTTAAACAGGATGAAGTATAACCCTATAAACGCCGCGCGTTGTCGTAACCGTGCTTCGTGGAACAATGCGGCTTTCCTTCGCCAACGACCCGACAGCTCCCCGGCGTTCTGTTACGCAAGTGCTCTTTCACCTTTCTTCTTTCTGTTTCGGGCGCTCGCGAATTGCTTCGATCGCGGCCTCGGTGGTTATCGAGTGGCTCGTGGTTCTGCGACTGTACAGATTCAGTCGAGGGGATCGAACGCCGCGAGGGGTGGGAGGGATGACGATATCACTGCTCTTAATTGCGAATTACCAATTTCTTAATTCATTATCCCCCTCTAACTTTCTTCAATTTTCTCTCCGTTTCTATCTATCAACTTGAGCTGAAAGCCATTACCCCGCAACGTCAGTTATTCAAACTCCTTCTCTTCCCCACAGTGACTAATTACCCGCACTTTTATGCTGTATAATTCTTAACATAAGTTTCCCATGAGTAGGTCCTTCGGAAAGCTTTTAACGATCAATGCGAAAGTCAGCCCCCGCGTTTTACAGAAAGGCAGTGAACTTGGAAGCTGTACGAGTAATAATCTGTAAAAACATGGCCGCTGCCGTTCCCTAATGGTTATAGTTCGGCACAACTGGTCGTTATCGAACTCCCATCGTGGAACAAAGAGTCACGTACACCGAAAGGCGTTTTACCGATACGATACGTGTGGCGAATCAGTGCTAATAGCGAATCGATCCTGTACAAACGTCACACTGAGACCGTTTGAGTTGCTCTAGCGAAAATTTCGCCAAGTCTATGTCTCCCAACTGCTACTACTCTTCTAACCGACTCGTCAATTGACTTTGGACAATGGCCATTGTTCCCTGACACAAATGTAACATCACCGAGCACAGCCCTTTCTTACTGGACTTTATTTCAGCCGCGGAGCATCTTAGAGGCTGAACGGACAGGACATTTGTGTTACGACGTAGACCAGTGAATTGTTTCGTGTCGTTAAAGTGCTCGCAGCCAATTCTAGCGGCTCCAACAGCCAACTCAACGAGGGAACATGTCCAATTGCTTAGAGGACATTGAGAAATTTCACGAGCAGCTCTAGTAAGCTGAAGAAGTCAAATATTTGAGAAGCGGGTCGTCCAATATCGTTAATCAAAACGATCCGATCTCCTGTCTCACAGAAACTTGGTTCGGTTTCACCGACTCGATATACCCGCGCGGCTTAATGGCGCGAAAAAGTTATCAGACCATTCATCTGCCCCCTCGAAAAAATGATTTCACGGGTCCTGGACGCGTAATCCTTCGTGAATCCTCGCTAATGCTCTTATCTGCCACAGGATTAACAAGCCTATCGGTGTTCGCCGCGTCGCGCCCGAGATAAATCGACCCAGTCCACGATGCATCGCGCGTACACAGCCTGCTCCGTTATTATCGCCGTTAACACCGCTGATAAGCCGCGCGCGTTCAATGCACCGCCCCTGGAGAAGTTGGGCAACGACCTGGCGGATTGACTTTGGGCAATGGCAATTGTTTCCGTGATTCCGAGGGGTTGGTTCGGATAACAAGCCGCTATACGTGCATAAACTAACGAGATGGGGCACAGGTAGAAGCTGGATAGCGAAAAGAAGAGGCCGAAGGAAACAGATTACTTGGAGAACGAAAGAGAATACGTTCCAAGGTGACTCGATCGAAGCGTAAGGCTTCTTCGACGACCAGACATTGAATTTTTCGATTCAATCGCCCCAACCCTGTCGATTTTTTCTTTTTAAACCGCGGCTGCTGAGGATTCGGGGCTGAATCCCCGGTACAATCGATTCTACCGCGACGAGACACTTCGATGTTGTACTTTGGAATTCCGTGCATGCGACACGCAAAGTGGCCGACTTATCCAGGACTTTTCCACTAGCTCGCGCGGTTGCTACTGTCACTGACAGGAAAAATGGTGTTCTAATTATCAGAGATGGAAATACCATCAAATCCCTGCAAATCGATAAAATAAAAAAATAAAATCTATCCAATGTCACGTGGTTAGGGAAATATTTTCTCTATTGGAGAGATACGAGTGTTACGCGGAAAAAATATGGAAATGAAATGCCAGGTCGAACCATAAAGCGACAGCGGAACCATTCCACGCGCGTTTCCCTCTGGCTCGCATTAAATATTAAAGCCCACAACATATTTCGTAGATAAACGTTTCCCGTACTGTGGAAGACATTAAAGAAACCCCCGGCGCGGTTCGAGGAACTTTACGACAGGATTTGTGGATAACGCGGCGCATATTTTCGAAGATTCGGATGAGTTAAAAGGCCCTCCATCTTGCCGCTGTTAGTGTCCCTTCCCTCTACCTCACGGTGGAATATTTTTCAGGAAACAGAGATTCGTCAAGGAGTGAATGAAATTCCCACGGAGATAAGCAACCTTCTTTCTTCTAATTACAATTGGACGCAAGGCAACAGCTTTGTACACTCGCCGTGTACACCCCGCGGCGATGTTCGTCAAAGGGCTTGCGTCAGGAATGCGAGGGGTGACCGGAGCATGGTTCAAAGGGCGCAGAGTGGGACTCAGCCCGAATGACGCGTCAGGCCAAAGTGAATTAGAGCCGTTGATAACCCTGGCAAACATATTCAGCCGTCTAACATGCCGCAGGGTAGTGACGATATCTTCGGAGCTGTTGTTGCGACGAAAAAGAAAGCGTTCGAACCTAGCTTTTATTTCAGCTTCATCTAGCACTGTTCAAACCGAGCTGGAACCCGGAACGCAAATCCTTGCCTGTACCAACCATAGCGGACCAAGCAAAGCGTTAATATTCCTATCGTTACTCAGCCCAGCCTCGAATCAAACGTTCAACGACTGCTCTATCCCCCGTTCTCGTGTTCCCTATGATCGACACGTTATCGAACACCGGGTGGAAGAACTGACGCATGGAAAAAGGGGGACGAAGCTACAACCTGTCAGCCTGTCTCAATCTTCGATATCTTCGCCACGATTTGCGAAACTAATGGCAATAATCCATCATCGAGCCCAGTGACTGGTCAATGATTCCCTTCTCGACTTACAGAGTCAACCCGAGTAAAAGCGAGGAGCACCTCCCGGTAGGGAGGTTAATCCCACCGAGCTGACAAACAGACGAGAAATTTCGCTCTTTGAATATAGCAGCGCGAGGTATTCCAGTCGAAAGGGGAATTTATACGTTGAATATCTTCGAGTCGCTTTTAAATCTCCGTGCTTCGCGAATATTTCCCTCCAGGGGGGAGTTATTCTATTCATCCAAATTCACGAAATCCCACCCCGTACCGCCGTCAGGTTCGACCGTATCCGGGACACGCGTCCGAGGCTCGTCCTTCTTTACGAGCGAGGGACAAGGCGGACTCGAACAATCTCGAAATTCTTCCGCGAGCCCCGCCGAGACGAGGCTGGTAACCCACTTACATGCAAAACCGTCCTTCCGCTCGGTTTACCTCGACGTCTTCTGGTTTCCGTTTTCTTCGCCGGTCCTCCGCCCTCTGCCTCCCCCCGCCGGTCCGACTCCCTCGCTGAAACGTCGCGGAACGACGTCCGACGTCCGCGGGAAGGAACGCAATCGACCGAGCGACCGGGGGGCATTGTGACGTTTCCAAGGGAAAAACTTGCGTGAAAGTTCCGACGGCCCGTTCTCGGGTGAGAATGTCGCTCGAGCGCTGCCCGGGATCCTCGACGAGGCTGTTTTTTCTCACGAGACTCGTGGGGAAACGCTGCGACACCCGCCGCGTTCGCGCCGCAGAAGGGATTGCTTTGGCGCCGTTTCAGGTGCCATTTCACGGTTCAGGGAATCGGGCAAATAAGATGAGGCGAGGGACAAGTCGAACGTAAGGTAGACTAGGGTAGCGAGGGTAAACAGTAAGAATCTGTGCTAGAGACGGACTCCGCTTGTGGAAGGAACCACATCCCTGTACTATATATTATAGAATCGTTGTAGAGATCTGACTGCAACTCGTGCGGCCCGCAATCGAATTCCCTATTAAGAGACTCAAATGCTGTTACCGACTGCCTTTAAGCAACCAACAGCAACAGTCACAACGCGAAGCAAGTAGCTCAACCCCGTCACCCACGAGATCCGATCAAACATCAACTTTCTCGCGTGTAATTTACAAGGGTCGAGGGTTCAGGAGCTCGCGCCAATATTTGCA
The DNA here is from genome assembly GCA_944738655.2 of Andrena hattorfiana. Lineage (NCBI taxonomy): Eukaryota > Metazoa > Arthropoda > Insecta > Hymenoptera > Andrenidae > Andrena > Andrena hattorfiana. The sequence continues at coordinate 5,073,154 of OX122894.2, forward strand.
CAGGACGCCGTAATGTTTGCAAGCCCATCGGAGGCGTACTCGCGCTCCCTCGCCCGGTTGAGAGGAACGTTCCTCCTCGAGGAAAGAAGCCACAGACAGTGCATCGATCGTTGGGGAGTTATCGAGCTCGGGAGTCATTTAGCCTTATTTATGAATGAATAGCGGGAGAAGGGTAAACATCGTTTATTGTTCATCCGCGACTGGAAGCCCCGGATCGCAGGGGAGGGAAGATAATTTCCTTAAGAAGTGTCCCGAAACTTCTCGATGGACCGTTCCGAGGGTCCTTGGAACGTAATAACGGAAACTAATGGACCGCTCTAACGTTTCGAGGACTGTTTCCAAGTCAAACGGCAGTCGAGGAGGGAGCAGCAAATAAATATCGACTATTATTATTCTCGGGGGATGAAAATCATATCAAGCGAGCGACGGGATGAGATGATGTGGGGTAGAGGTACTTATAAGCGTTCGGAAAGTTCGCAGCCACTCACGGGGTTCCAATCCCGAAGTTTACGAAGCTGCAAGTGGCGAGAGGAAAGAAAGACGACAAATGGAATTGAGAGTTGCCAGCCGAGGGGTAGGAATTTCTTCGAAGGACGCGCGCGCCGAGTCCTCCTCGAACTGTCGGATCATTGAAAGTCTTCCTCTGTTTGCGTCTTTACTATTCTCGGTTTCATCGCTCACCATAAAAACGCTAGGAACATTCCTTGAAACCCTAGCAATAGCTTCCGAGCTACGCAACGAGGTTCTTGAAGCAGAAACGATGGTAGCCTCAAGGCATGCAAACAGATAAATTTTCCATGGAACAAGAAACAGTATATCCATGGTCCAGGGATTACGGCGGAGAATTCGAACGCGAAATCCCGATGGAATTCGTGGTGCATCGAGGGTTCCAGGCGCCATGGAGCCGTGACCGCCCCCCTTATACATCCTCCACTTCCGGTTCCACCCTTCCTCGGTTCCTTGCTTGTCTTTTCCGTCCCGTTCCATGTGTTTTTCTCCCGCCTCGCTCCCCATGGAATTACCCGACCATCCCCCGCTGGGTGCAAACAGCAGAAACCCATCGACCCCGGCAGACGGATAGCGACGCGAGACCGGAAGCCTGCGGGGAAAATGCAGAGCGAACCGTTCCGGCATTTACATAGCGTCTGCCGCTATTTTCTTGTGGCTTCTAATATCGCCGTAAGCCCCGCGTGACGCCTGAATGCGGGAAGAAAGCCGCGAAGACGTCGTCCGCGCGGAGATTGTTTCATTTCGCGAATATATAGAGTCAGAGGGTTTTCCGAGGGTTGTACTAAGCGACGACCCGCTTCGTACGTCCACACTTTTTTTTAGAGGAGGACACGATACTCTCCCTGCTCCGCTGATTTTTCAGTCAATGCATGTTTTGTCGTCGAGCGAACTCTGCGATCGAGACCCAGGGGTCGTTCGTTTTGTACAGCGAGACGTGAAAGGTTGGGAAAATACTCCAGAGATTGCGCGGCGATGTTTAGTTGCATGAAGAGTGATCGGATATTTTGCTGTCTCTTTTGAAAGAGTTATTTTGCTCGCGAAGAGCGACAGTCGCCGCCACAGGGAAAGTTTACGGGCGAAGCTGAAGTCGCAGGGCAATAAAGGAGGCGAAGAATGTTGAAGATTCGGGAACAAGGATCCGGGAGAAAGTGGCCAGCAGCGACTTCTCTTTGTCGCCGAACTTACTCCATTTATTCACCCTGTTTGCTCGTTACTCGTCGCCGCGACGGACGAAAGCGACGAGAAAAGATCGAGGGGGAATGGAACGGTGGATTTTCAAGCGAGATTCTCCAAGTGTGCTCGGCTCGAACTTGAAACCGCGAGAAAAATGATTCGGTGGGCAAGGGAGCTTGTTTCCTTAGTTTTATCGAACGATATACCGCGTCTTCGATTTTATGCCCCGGTACGTCCCGCGAATAAAAAAGGGGGAAGATTTTTCTATTACGGAAAAGAGTAAACAAGTTTGAAGCTTTGTGCACCTCTCACTGTATTCAATTATCGAAAGAAGCTCCCAGGGGCCGTCTATCCTCCGAGAAACTTCCCTCAATTTAAAAGACAAATAAAGTCAAGGAACTCCGTTGAAATTCATAACTCGATGAATTGCTACCTACTATCCCTCCTTCTCTCCCTCTCGCCTCTCTGCGCAATGAAGGATATTAAACTCGCTTTGCCTCTGAAATGAATTATCCATGGCAAAGAAAAGGGCAGAAAGAGATTCCTCCTCGGGACAATCGGCATTCCTTTGCGGGAGGACCAACGATGTTTTTCAATAAATATGAGCCGGTGGAAAAGAATGCCGGAGAGAAATCGTTGGAACATCTATTATTTTAGGTAATTGGCCATTTTTCCACCCCCCGGGTCGAAATCTTTTGCGAAGGAAGAAGTGCTTGTTCGCTATTCATTCGCCACAGGACTCGTCCAAAGAGAAATTCCGAAACGGTGGGGGGTGAAAGCTCGGTCTTATGTACCACGAGTTACGCTCCTGGCGAAAGTTCTCGGAGTAATATCATTCCGAGGTAGTTGAAAGTTACCGAGGGGCTCGCCTAACATTGTCGAGGAACGTGTATATCTTGGACCCATCGGCGATAATGTATTCGCATGGAATCGCCGCAGCCAAATATTTTACGAGGAGGAGCGCTCAAAGTGAAACGGAATTCAATTTCCCCGAGTTTCAAATTCGAGATCGCTAAGTAGGTAGTCCCATATATTTTAATAAAAGTGCTGCTACGAGGAGCGCAAAAGTTTTGGCCTCTGGATAAAGTGAAATTAGTTAATCCTTTGATTCGATTACTGAAATAAAAGGCGGGGGAGGGGAGGAATAGGTGCTGAAGCTAAGGAGTTTAACTGGATTGCTACTTCGTTACGGCCGAATATTGGAATCCAATTTTCCAATCTCCTTTTACAAACTCCACGCTGGCATTGGCAGTGTTAATCGAGCTGAAATCCATTGTCGCCTAATTCAATGAAAGCCCCGTGTTTTTTTCTCTCGTGGCGGAACGCGAAGGATGATGAAATCGACGGTTAATTTCGTTTCGACTAAGTTAATTGAGACGGAAAACGGGCCAGCAGCCGTTCCTGGCCAAGCGCAGTGACTAACGTTCATTATCGAATGACTTATGGCGGTCCATTAACTGGGCTTCTCGCAGGAACTTCGAACGCTGTTGCGGCAAACGTCGGGCCCTTTCAAAGGTTGTACTACTGGAGCGGCGGCGAAGTCACGCAAATTGCGCGGCCAATTTGGCAAGGCAACCGACCAGGGGAAAGCGGCTATGCCCGCCGAAAGAAACGACCGTGAAAACGTTGCACTCCGAGAGGTCGGGAATAAAACGAGACATGGACAACCTGTTTCGCGAATTCCTATGTTTCTAGACACCCCCGAGCAGAGTAAAGGTGCCAGATTGTATATATTTCAGGATTTTAGTCGTGGAACACCTGCGCGAAGCTTTCAAGATTGATAATTAAGAGATTTCCACGAGGAGTTGTTTAATAGAAGACGTCGATCGCGAGCAATTGATTGATGGGAATTTATGGGAAACATTATATTTCTTCGCGATATGTACCTCCACAGTCTAGCGTACAGAAGTTACAAAGCACCCAAGTTTCTGCTATAGCTGGTCCATCCGACACGCGGAACCCAATTCCAATGAGAAAGCGCGAGGGAATGCGATTTAGCTCAGACGTCGGGTAACACGAGGGTCAAAATGTTATGGTTTGAGACAAATGTCGTCTTTTGGCCAGTACGTGACTAAATCTGTCGTATGCACCAAAATCCGTGTTTCATCAATAATATTCCGAACGTGCGAGGTGTTCGACCTCCTCTGAGAAATGATGTTCGAAAGTTGGGCGCCAGTGAATTCCGCCCAAGCTCGATACGAACTTGGAATTCTGAGTAAAAGTTTCGTCGATGTAGGTAACGTCGCGAAATATACGGGCTATCAAGCTGCTCGCGCGGAAAATATCCAACTCTGACGAATCTTAATAGAATACTCGACTTTCGAATATCGTTACCTTAGAACCAAATGAAGTATTCTTTCTACTGCAACGACCGGAAACCATGGTACAGCGAGCATCACCGATTTTTATATTAACTGCGCTCTCGTACGAGTTGCATCTCGCCGTGGCCATTGCTCGACAATCACCAAGCAAAGCGAGGAAGCTGGCCGGACTCGAAACTTCCCAGGATTGAATTAAGAAGTTCAATTCATCAAACTACGCCTTAACTTCCTGATCGTTGGAATACTAACGACCAGCAGTTGAACTATATTTTTCGCATTTCTCTATTCACGTTAACGACCTAGCGTGCTATGCGCGAAGCTCGAGGAAAACGTTTACGATGATCCAGAATGGAGGTACGGTTGTCCCAGGGAAAAGTTGTATTCGACAAAAATGCACGAGCATCCGAAAGTTTTCGCGAGAGAAGGGTCTATGAGAAAAGAAAAGTGCTTGAAACTTGAAGGGAGATCGTCACGTCGTTTCGTAACTTTTTATCGCGCAATACAACTTGCTGTAGTTTCGAGGCAATCGCAGATATAGATCTGCATTATTTTCTCCCGCTTACACGCCTGTTCGTTAACTTCGCGTTCTACTTATCTCGGATAGTAGAATATAGTTCGCGCGACACGTTAAGTGGGGAATGATCGGACGAGGTGAAAAGTGCGACGGATTTGAAGGTGACTAATTCGGACGTGACGAAAGGGAGCATCAACGATGCGTTTTTGATCGACTCACCAATCTTGACGACTGAGGGCAGCGCTGCGACGCGGGACGGCAGCTGGAGCAGCTGAAGAATGAAGACGGTGGCTAGCAGGCAGCCCAAATTCATAGCTCATCTCGAAAGCCCACCGTTGCGGCCTCTCGTTGGCCCTTTTCACAGACACCACCGCACGAATTACACCCGCGAGCCGCGACACTTCACGCTCCTCTGCATTTACCTGAAAGCACGCGAACAAAGGCTCAACACGCGTCGAGTTTCCACGAACTCCCAAAGTTTGCATCCGTTCCCCCGCACCGCGCGATGCGTCCGCGGCGCGACAATCGCGCTCGAAATGCCGGCATCGTCTGTTAAACAGCGTGAAATCCGCGGAACGATAAGGCGAGTGCGCTTGAGACTGGTGCATCGCGAAACGCATCCATCACCGTGTATTTCAAATTACTACTGAAGCCATTGTCTTAGAATAGACTTCGAAATTTTGTGAGTTTAAAATGAAGAAAACGAACCGCGTGGTTCACTGTCACGTGGGTCATAGAACGATAATAAATTCGTTGAATTAACCGGAAATTACAGTGAAAGAGATGAAATTATTAGGACTCTTGGTGGAACTGTTACTTTTCTACAATTGCATATTTGAGCTGATCCATTTGCGTTGTATTTAAGGTTCTACCGGAAGCGTGAACTTCGTAATGGCATGTTGCAGCACATTCAACAAGCGCAATGGTCGATCTGGCAGCAATAAATAATCGTTACTACGAACATTCGCGCAATGAAGTTCGGTTTACTGTTGTGTGCGCGTCGCTTTGGGCTTCGTTACAGATGGCACCGGAAATTACTGTGAATTAGTGCAAGCAAACGCATCGAGGGGGTCGAGCAGACGGTTATTCGTTACCGAATTATTCGAACCAACGAGTTTATTCAATATTTTGCCCGGGCAGCAGTAATGGAGTGCAGCTCGCGAGAAATGAGTACACATTGTGCGTTAATGTTACAGCGACGGGGAAAAATCGCAATGGCCTGCGTGCGACCCCAAAATTCACACGCGAACTGATTCTAAGTTACGGGAATAGCTTCCTGTGACGTCCATGTCACGATATCGATTCTGTCCCTGTAAATTCTCCACTGTTTAATTTAAAACGAACGCTCGACCGTCATCGGAGTTAAATATTCTCGTCCCACATTCTGCGAATTAATATTACGAACATTCCAAAAATATTTCCGATGAGTTTCAGAGTAGAACCGAAAGTTTCCAGTTTAGACCGTGGAGCTCGATCGACGAGGCAGTGTTTAAACCACTACTTCATTCTTAACGAGTCGAACATTAATCCCGTTAGAGAGCGCAAATATTTTTCTACCCCAGCTACTGGTTAATTCGCTCGAGACCCAATTAACAGATCCCAGAAGGGAATCATAATTCCCGTTCGCTCGTCTATGAACACTCTTCGTGTCGTCCCTTCGATTGTAAGAAAAATACGGAAGCACGTTTCTCCCGGCTCGCTTTAAATGCTGGAAAGAAGGAGACTGCGCCGAAGGTCCCCGAGAATTTTCATTCTACGTGGATGCACGTACCCTCAAGACCTGTATCGAGCACTTCAAGTCCGATTCAATGTTTCTCATTGGCCCCTGGAACGAGAAGCCGCGACGATTCTGCGAGCTTTGTCGGGAAATTTACATTTTCCACGGCGCACGAGCGCTCTCCAGGGCGGAATTTATCGCCGCAAACATCGCGCCACGCTTGCCAGGGCGTCGAGTGCGCCGCGGACCTTGTAAAACTGAAATTTATTTGCCCGTTTTCGCGTTTTCGAAATGATTCGCCAAGAGCCAGGCGAACGTAGGTACAAATGGAACGGGTAAATGACGCGAATTGCTCGACGTCCGGTATAAATGGCCCTGCTAATAACCCTTCTGTACCGTTTATTCGCGATCGGAGCTGTAGCAATTATTCCCCACTCTAACAATTAAAATCGTAAGCATCCTTCTCGATGCAACAGCCGTAAAAGACCTACGGGAACTTCCCTCCAAAATCCAGTTCCCCCATGAATCACTTAGAATCCCCGTAGAAAAAGAAAGCGGACAATGGCCCTCTATTATTTTCGCTACGATTCGACAAATGGATTTGCCGGCTAGCTCGCGGGCCGCAGATAGCGAGCTCGAGAAATTTGTCTAAGGGATTTCCTTCAATTTATTTTACTCCACTCCCGGGCCGCGGTATAACGTGTAAACCAGCCCCGGGTAAGCCACGGGGAACCAGAAAGCATGCGAAGGGAATTCGCGATCTATTAAGCCGCGAGAAGCGGCTTCTGGCCTGGTGAATCGATACTCGCGCGAGGTATAATCACTCCGGATAAAAATACGAGCACTCTCACGAGCAAATCATTACTTCGCGTAATTCCACCGAAATTCTTTTTCCCCGGATTCGCGTCCGCCATCCGTCCCCACCATGGAACGTAAATTCCGATGCGGTGCTTCTCGTTCGTTCGACACGCAATTACCTCATTATTCTCATTGAACGCGCGGCTGCTCCGCGAGCCTCGGAAACGAAGTCACGGAACAGCGTCATTGTTTGCTCGGGACCGCGGTTCCCGAAGGCCGGGCTACGCGTTTTATTTGACTTTAATTCAATGTAACGATCCTTTCGCGGGTCAGAACGAGCACCGGGAAGTTGCGTGGCTTCTTTCCGTTCGTCTAGAACTCTAGAAGAAACAATGGAACGACTTTCGACCCGCGGTAATACGACGTCGTATATTCGAGCCGGTTTCCAGTCGCAGACTAGCCGGCGACCTTCTGGATCCGCCTGTATACGCGTCGCGCTGTTTTTTGCACGGTAACGTTGGTACCTATCGCTTGTTTGCCCGGGGCACGTTACTGTTTCGGTAATAACAAGAGTTACGAGTTGGAGCGTGCACGAAGAAACGGGGAATGTATATTAAATCCACGCGACTGTTGGCTAAAACGCTGAAGTTCTAACGATAATTGGAAGATTACGTACTCGAACGTATAGGCAGTGGAAAATGAACGGTAATGCTACTTGGGGAAGTAAATAATTTCTCCTCTTTCCGAACGCAAATTGCCCATCTCTATCAAGGGAAAGCGAACGTATTGTTGGACTAAAGTGCCTCGAGTCCCTTGCGATCCCCCTAATCGCGCCATTTTATTCGACGATAATTCGTCGTGACCATAGGAATGTCTTAATCACGCCTAGATAGAGGGAAAAGGGATGCTGATACGAACGATGGGGGAAGTTCGAGAAATGGAAGAAGACTTCGCCCCCTTCCCGTCCTCTGAATATCTCTCCCTTTATTTCTCGCTTTATCTATCTGCGCCCTGCCCCTGCTCAACACCTTCGTCAGCCCCTCTCTTTTGTGATTTATGACTGTTCGAACTATCTTCGGGAGATTATCTAGGAAGCCTCGGATAAAGAGACAGAAGAAACGTTACCAGCGCAAACTTCTTTATCTCCTTTTCTGTTTTACATGATGAAAACACGCTTGCTCGCTCAAGCAGACGTCGCGCACGTTAAATATCTCATGTTTCGCGGGGGTTCTGGAATATTGAACAAACGTAGCTCAATGCAGCGAGGCGTTTACAAACACCGTACTACCATTTCTGTGAAGTTGGTATTTCCCGGAAATTTTTGCAACGAGCAAATTCGATCCAGCGTCGCGTCGAGTGATATTTTGCGTTGTGGACGATTGGAAATCATGCACTGTGAAAATCCGTGATCGAAAATCTACGTTTCAGACGGTCGTCGGGGGTGGCGGGCGAATTTTGCAACATTTCGCACGGCTATCGACGGGAGGTGGTTTTCGCTTATGCGGGCGATTCCGCAAAAGGCTCGTCGTCGGATGGTTACGTCAGCTCCTACAATAGCTTCATCGATTGCGAGCATTGTCCCTTTTTTTTTATCGGCCGGCCTATCTGGTCACGTGCCGTTCAAAGATTCGGTAAATTAGACACGCGGCGCCGCGCGGCATAACCGGGTAAAATATTCCACGATTTTCTGCCGAACGTATCGAACCTCGCAGTCCGATTTCCACACCCTGCACCCCAGGGCGAAATGTGTTTTTTCCTAGTTTCTCGAGTAACGTGTTCCAGCAGCGCGCCTCTATAAATCATGGGCTCGAGGAAAATTACGAGTTTGATATTCTGGGAGAGAGTTATCATCCGTCGACGTTGCCCCTTTTCCGTGACTTCGAATAAAAACATGTCCCAATAAATTCGGCTCGAGCGGGGGAAGCTGGCAACGGTACGAACGCCGCCGCGGCCCCGGCGGAAATTTAATAAAGAAACCGAGTGTTTTCTTTTCGCTTCCAGCTGGTTTGGAATTTGACGTCTCGCGAATCACCGGTGCCTCCGTCGACTAGATCGAATTAAGCTCTTCCAGCAGTCGTAAGGGAGGCACAGCTGTTGTAACGCTGTGCCTTTAATCTTCTATTCGAGCGCGGGAAATGGCTCATAACTAGCCCCATCACGGCGAATTAGATGAACGGTAGCGTTTTAAACCCTGATCGGATTTATCACTGTCAAAGCAAATCGCGGTTCGATTCGATGGCACTTTGAGACACGCCTTTTTTCGAGGTCTTTGGGCAGCACGCCAGTGACAATGAGGGTAATAGGGGTTAAACGTAAAATATTTGAATATATCGAGAAACCAGTGTACAGTTACTCAGGATACTTTATATAATATGAGCGATACGTGTACTAGTGTTCACAGCTGAATATGCTTGAACCAGAGTTGGGCAAAATGTAATCTAATTACAACTTACAAATTACGATTAAACTGTAATTGTGTAGTTGATTACACATTATTCTCTGTAATCGTTAACTTAGGTAGTTGATAAAGTTGTGGTCAACCACCTACATTAACAATTACAGAAAATAATGTGTAATCAACAACACAATTACAGTTTAATCGTAATTTCGCCCAACTCTGGCTTGAACCGTATCTATTTATGGATGAAAAATAGCAGCCATAAATTAACTATTCTAACAATAATTCAAGCCCGCCAAGTGCAGTTAAATAATGAAACTCGTTTCCACTGAAATTATTATTGGGTAGCCGCCGCCCCACGTGTTTGTCATGGAATAACATATGCTCTCGATGCAGTGTTTCTTTTTCCCATACAGCATCGGGTAATTACGGTTCGTTGCTCATTTGTATTAGGTCCACGCGATGCAATTCATTTGTGCATTGTATTGCAGGAAAAGGGCTGAATGGGTGGATCGTGAAATTGTTATCGGTGGCCAAGGGTCCAGTACGTCCGTAGTCGTAATTTACATGTGGTCCACAGCGGTTACGAATGGTCGAACGATATTGAAAACTCGCGGCATTGTTTGCCCCCACCTATCACTAGATGGCCCATCATTAGTAATACAGTCGGGAAGAGAGGATGATCCTCCACGAATAGATAAGTCGAAAATAGAGAATGAAATTTTTGCAAACGAACCTCCGTTCTAAAAAAATACGACGTGGGAATGCACACATGCTGAAATAAACTACGTTTGAACAAGGCTCGAGGTCATATTTAAAAGGCATCGTAGGTATACGGTGTTATATTCTCGCGGGACGAGAAACATACTGTAACGTCGACCACGTTCGTTTCAGCAGCTTTATTGACAAAGAAATCAAGTTGGAAGAGTGTAAACGGAGTGAAATACGGAATGATTGGAAATCTGGAGTGGTTCAAACCGTTCAGAATTATATAGACCGATCGAGAAGTATTTTGAATATAATAACAAGCATCATTAGGGCACGATTCCAGTACATAGTAGGAATAAATAAGTTAGAAACTAGGAATCTAAAGACTCCCCTTATTGAAAGCATTAAAGAATGCTCAGAACAACTTCGATGCTCATTAAAACCATATGGGATGCATTTCAAATTCATACACTCCAGCGAATCTATAGAGCACTCTAGCGGACAAATTGCCCAATTAAACAGGCTCAATCGCGCGAGCATTCAATCGGAGTAAAACGGTCGCCATGTTTAATGGAAAATTAAACGCGTTCCGTAATATCATTACAATTCGCGAAACGAGTAGACTTCCAAGTGGATTGTGTCGTTTGAAGTGGCAGAACTGCGCAGCGTGCTACTAAAGACTGCATAGCGAGTGTTCGGTAAAGTGTACTTACAATGTTTTCCCACGTTGGCCAAGCGTCGCCAGGCCGTTCCGAAAACCGAACGAGTGGTCGTGGGATGTCGACGGATTTATCGACGGGCACGTGGCGATACGTGAGGATTTTCCAATAGGTAGGCACACAGAGGGGGCATGCGTGGTCGGCGTTGGTCCCGCGGCACGCGTAAACATAACCTCTACGGCGGCCAGATTTTCATCGCGACGACGTAAACACAAACACCTTGTCGAGGCAGCGGCCGGCGCGCGACTGCCGCCGGTTCCACGGGCGCCGACCTACGGAACCACCCGAAAGTCACCGAACCGCCACTCGAGCCGGCCACGTGCTCGTGCCTCTGCTGCGCACGCGTACTCCCACGTGCTTCGTCCCTTAAGGAGGTAAGGTAAGTATTTGGCCAGCCTTGGCCGTTCAAGTAACCCATTTCACGTGTTCCAACCTCTATGGTAAGTATATGTAGTGAAATTGACACAGTTTCTTTAATGTTTCGATAGAGTTATTAAAGGGAATTATTTCTGTACTGATTTTTAGTATTATAACACGTCTTAGGAATGTAAGCACACACTCATCTTATTAAATACTGACATCAGCAAGTTTAATAGCATTCAGTCAAGTCCATTAGACTGCGATCAAAGTTTCTTAAGAATTGAACTCGGACTTTCGGACTTTTCTTCGTGATACTTTGAGGGGAGCGAGTCTTTACTTGTCAGACGTAATATTTGGTGGATTATTTATGCTAGACTTTTCAATATTAATTCTATAGTTCGTGATTAATTTTTATCCATTCATGGACAGTGGTTTCTGGCAAAGTTATATAACGGAGAAGATTCGATTCTCGGTGCGAAGCGTGTAATTATTGTACAAAAGGCCGTTTCCTCCTTTCTGTGACTAAAGGGGAGGTGCAAAGTGTATCTAGGGAAAGTAGCAGTTGAAATTTTAGTCGCAGCTCGTGGATGCGTAAAGCTTCAGGAAATAATAATGACTTTTCAAGCAACGTCGAAGGAAAATCCAATTTGCCTGCGGGGCGGGGGTTAGTCTTGGGTCGGCGAGCAATGATGAAAGGAGATGAGTTGCAACTTTTGGTAGACGTTCGCGTTAACTGCTGCAAATCGCCTGTTCCAGCTGCACGCAGCAACTACCCCGCCCTTTTCCCGCGTCGCAAATTTAAATTGGCTTCCCGCTCGTACCGCATAATCCCCCTCGCTAAATATTAAATGAAACACACCAGCGTGCCGGCCTCTATATAATGTTCCTCCCGGCGAGATGAAAATCCCGCGGTAATTTCGTATCGGTTACGGGAAAGGATTTATAAACCGGCCGCCGACTCGTTTCGGCAGTTTACGAGAGTTTCAAAGTAGCACAACCCCGCCGTTGGAATTAGTTCCGAGACGAATTTCGAAATTTTATACCCGCGTGTAAAACTTCTTGCTGTTCCGTGAAAAGTTTGACAAATTTTGATACGCATATTGCTTCGAAGCCCTAGGATGTACGGCCCAGGCTGACGTAGGCAACGTGAGACTCTAATATCGAAGGGAAACACCTTCCCTTAAATCATTTTCCCACTAGCGTGATGGAATTTCCAAATGGAGAACTGTTGTATTCTGTCCTTACGCGGGGGGATTTCTTTTACGGGCGTCGAACGCCCGGGGAACAGACCGCTGAAAAATGTAAAGTTTTTAGATAACCTGTCGGGCAAAGATCGCGTTACCTGAAACGAAGGAGGAGCGCGCGAAGGACTGCTAGTTATTACCTATTTTACTATCCATCCCCGTGAGCGCAAACAAGGAATACGCGTCGTAAACTCGCGGGAGTTTCTCAGCAACTTTGCCCGTGCCTCGGCAACGACTCTCTCATAATGCGCGCTCTATCACCTTGCGATAAATTTCGAATACGCGCGTTCACGTACCCCGCTCGTATTTTCAGCAGTAACTTTGAGTCGGGGGTGAGCTTTATTCTCCCCAGAAAGTAATTTAAAAGCAAGAGGAATATGCGCTTCTTCGTTGATTGTAAAGAATATTCAAGTCCCCTAATCAGGAAAAAGCAGATTTATCCTACGTGCATGTATCTTCATTTGGTTACCACTTTTTTTAGAAAATCGAAACCTCTATCACGGCAATTGCTATGCTAGCAAGAAAACCACTGGTCCCTTAGGTCCACAAAAGACTATTGGCCCAATCGCCAGCGGACTTGACGAAGCCAGGCTTAAACACAAATTTAAACATGGTCAGCGACGCCCAGAGCAGGGATTGCCGCACCGAGTTCAAAGTTCTCCGCCGAGAGAACTACACCCCCAACTCTCGCCTAGCGTGTAACACCAGCGACCTGTGTGTAAATGATGAAAGCACCCGGCGCAACAGGTCCCACGACATTTAGGTTTCTATGGATCAGGACGCGGCTCTTAGCCGGGACACGAACCCGTCGATATGACCATGGAAACGAAGCTCTGAAACGGTTCGCTGCAATTCCAGCTGGACGAGGTAGTTGGAGGCGTATCCGGAGGATGGCGGCGCGCTCGATCCCGGCTAACACTTCCGGCGCAACTTTCACCGATTCTTCAAACCCGGATCACCGCTGCCACGCGGAATTCCTCTTCCCTTTCTTTGCATCTCTTTACGCCCGCGTAAACGTGCCGCTGAGCCACGGGCCGTAAAAGATTCCACGGTTCCGCCTCTCGACAGTTTACACCTTCGCTGCAGTTTACGCCTCGAATTTATTCCCGTTCTCGAACGACCGCCTGCGCTTCCGCCTCCTGGATTCAGCGCCACTACAAGTCTACGAGCGTCCCTTAAATTTTTACGAATCTTATACAACACCATGAATTCCATTCGTCCTTTGCGCCCATAAATTCTTCCCTTCTCCTTTCCCGGCAAGAGACCCCGCGCGGCTCGCGGGGACCTCTACTCCCCGATCCGTATCGCGACCACGAATCGCGTCACGTAGACGGGACGCGTCGCGACGCCGAAACGAGGGTCGCGCAAAGAGCCGAGGGGGACAGGGTAGCGTTGAAAGAGCGAGCTGGAGAGGAGGGAGGGGGTGGGTGTTGGCACGGGACGCGGTTGACCCAGTGCTGGGAGGCGAAAGCAAACTGCAGGCTTATTTAAAGCGGAGACTTCCGTTTCCGACTTCCGTCCTCGGTCCTCCGTTCCGAGGCATGTCCGCCGGAAATTCTCACTGTCTTCCGGCTCGGGGGAAGAAGTTGCGCCTCCGCGGGGAAACGTTTCGAGCCCGTGACCGTTGCGTGCGGTTAGCGCGAAACGCACGTTTGTGCCCGCTGATTTATCGCGCCTTTTATCGAGCCATCGTGGTTCCGCCGCTTCCTCCTTCGCGCACCGGGCATCGTCCGTGTAATTAATTAACCGCGCCGCTGCCGTTCCGTCTGGCTCGCGGATCAGAATTTCGCGCAGCGAGCGGCACGCGAGTCGTTCGGGGACTTACGCACGCGGCAGTCGATTAGCATCAGGAAACGCGATTCCACAGTTACGGGCAATAGAAAGCGTTGCGGTATAATGGGGAACAAATTGCCGTTGCTTCCTCGCGTCGCGTTACGCGCGCGGCGAAGAGGCATAATATGCGCTATATAATTTATAACCGGCTCCACGTGGCAAATTGTTCGTCCATTAAGTATCCACGAACATGATCGGCGCTTTTACCGATCGCTCGCGCGGCGAACGGGCGGACACGTCATTCCAAGCGAAATTATATATACTAGGTCTTTAATTATGCATAATTAACTAAATGGTGGAGTGTAATTTTTAACGAGGCCGATAATAGCAGTGCTGTCCATTGGGTGGAAGATTGAATATGACGTTTGCCATGTTACAGTTAAGGATATTTCGAGCAAATGTTTGTAGAAAGTATGAATGAATAGTTATGAAGTGAAAATTTCCGCGAGTTGAAAATTAGCCGTATGAAAAAGGACTAGGGTAAATCCGGGAGACGCGGTCGAGCCGGAGAGTTGGTCGAGTCGTTATATTTCAGACTCTATACGTAAAAACGTGTTAAAGTGCGGACCAATTACTTCTCTAGAAGCCAAACAATTGAATGAACAGCGTCGCTTCGGTTCCTTCTGTGTTTTTCTAGATTTACAGGCCATAAAAGGTAAACTGAAGTTACATTTAACCTCTTTTGTTAAACAACGGTGTACAGAATCGTATTTAAAATATACTTCTAAATTGATTTTCGTTTAATGTTTGGGAATAATAAGATAGTAGAGATATTGAGGGACAATGCAGCCAGAGTATTTAGCCATATTAACTCTTCCTCTCAAAATTAACGAGAAGACCATCTCTCGCTGCAGAAAGGAGAGATGGTCGGGTTCTGATTTTTTTATTATTTTTATTTATATTTTTACTTTTTATCATTATTTTATTATTATTATTGTTTATTTATTTTATTTGTTCACTTTTGTATTCATTTGCCTTGCTAATCGCCGGTAGGTAGTTCGCTTTATCTTTGATGTGTTCTTTACTTGTTTAGCGTAAACAAATTGAATATCAATGAATCTGTAGTTGTATTCACTCATAAATAATTTTGCTTTCGTCTTTGTTATTTTTCCATGAATAATTATGTGATTGATCTCTGCCAACAACGTAAACCATTTCTCCCGGCACCTCGGGGGAGGTGGTCAGATATCGTGACTTCAGTTTTCAATCCGATTTACAGTAAATATTGTCTTAAAGCAAATATCGACTAGTTTTTCTGAATCAGCATAAAATTCTGAACATATTAGGTTTGTTCTGATAAAATAAGTAATATGTGTATTAGTTTCAATAGCCATTTTATATTAGGTCTACCGCGTCTCCCGGATTTACCATATACACCTTTAAATTGGACTCCTCGCTGTTGCGATTAAATTCGTCTGCCTTAGAACGTCCTATTCCCCTTAAGCGCTACCGTGGCGTGCATACGTCGAACCCCTCCCATGGGTTACTGGGAAACGAGATCGATTCTGACGTTCCCCCGTGTTATTTTTCGCGCAAATTAAAAGCATCACTAATGAAAGCGCGTTGAAAGGGCCGTCCCAGCCACTCTGGAACATAACGCACCGGTTGCTTGCATCAACACAGGAAGAGACCTTCTGCAACAATGGAACTGTTAAAAGTTCTATGTAACCGTGCTCGCAAAAAAGTCATTTAACTAGAGAAACAGTGGCGATGAGTCTTTCGCGTGTCCTGGTCACTAAAAATGGTCTAAAAACTAGAAGCTTCTGAGTCATTATAAATTCCCATATTTTAAGGGGGGAATCCCCTTGGAGTAAAAATATCAAAATCTTGGTATGTCAATCATTTACCATTAGAAGTTAATAAAAATATTGCAACTTCTTCAAAGATGCATAAACATATGGTCCAAATTTCAGATGAATCGAATGGCTAGCTTCTTAAAAAAAAAATCCTAAATTTTGCTATGTTCTTAGCCCACAAAATGGGATTCCCCCTTAACTTTACTTTAATGTCCACAAGCGACACGAAGCGTTGGTTACAATAGAAATAAGAGGGTCAACACGAATCCTCATGCTTGCATCGTTAACTATTTGAAATGGTAGAATGGTTTGAGAGGGCCTGTGGTTATCGAAGAACGGGCGTGTTTTATTGGCCACGATCCTAATAAAGGCCACGCTGATCGACGAAACCGGGACCAGCGGCACCGGTTAATTTGGCTTGGTGCCCTTGCTTAAACGTCCGTCTCTTATCAGGATTCGAGTACACCGGATGCCTACAACGCTTGCGGGACGGTTGCTGGGAAATTTATCGGTCGGACAGCGCCGGAGGTTGTCGGCCCGGTATTGTTTTTCCGTTATCTTCGGAATGGTTTAGATTACTCGAGCTCTCGCGTTGGCGCTCACGACAAGGTGGCCCGGCCGGAACAACCCTGCGTTATAACGACGCCCCAGGATCGAACCGCCCCTGTACGCCGGACGATAAGCTGCTGGCTCAGCTGGGCATAAAAGCTTGAACAGCCGAAGGGAATATCGAGGAACAAGCGAGACTTGGCTCTACTCATTCCCGATTTAACCCGTTTAAAGGACGATCGTTGAATCGGAATTTATAATTTTACGGGAAGATCAAGCAGGTAAACATAGAAGCGCGCCGAGACTTCAATGAATTCAGGTTATACGAAAATATCTACAACGTCGTCAAAATGAAATTCCCTGTGGTCTCAGTCACGCTCCTGTCTCGTTAACGTAACCTCGTCAACATTGAATCCCA
Source organism: Andrena hattorfiana (assembly GCA_944738655.2). Taxonomy (NCBI): domain Eukaryota; kingdom Metazoa; phylum Arthropoda; class Insecta; order Hymenoptera; family Andrenidae; genus Andrena; species Andrena hattorfiana. The sequence continues at coordinate 5,090,212 of OX122894.2, forward strand.
TGAAGCCGTAATATCGAAGTTTAGAGAAACGGGCAATAAATTCGGAATTAACGCTCGTTTAATAAAGGCAGCGCCTCGCCGTCCTTAAACGACAAATTAAATGAGCGAAGAGTGAAGCGACAGCGATCGTAACGAGAACGAATGGGAAACCAATGGTTGGCATCCCGGGGGATCGATAAGGCTAGGGAGAAACGGCGGTGTGAATTCGTAAAAGCGTGGAAGAAAGGAGAATCCGGTAAAAGGCTGGCATGTAGATCCCCTTTCACTTACGCAACGTGTAATTTATTTGATTGATCCCGCCTCCCTTTTCCCTTGCCCTCCCCCGTTCACGCTGGGGACTTGACGCGGGTGCCGATAATAAATAATTTCTGTGAAAAGAATCTGCTGATGTAACGCACGTCGATGCGCGGGGGCGACGGAAAGGACGGACGAAAATCCTCGCCGAGGCTCCGAGGAATCGTTCGCTGGTGATCGCAGAAACTTCCCCGCAGTTGCACGCCAAATTCTCGCAACCTCGTTTCCTCGTGTAGCCGTTGCGCGTGTTTTCGTGCAGTTAAACGCGGCTCCCTCGAGCGGAAAAATGTTCATCCGCGGCGGGAATTCTCCCGTGGACCGAGTCAAAGGAGCTTCGACTCCGCTCCCATTTCGCGGGCGAAAGAATTCGTAAATACGATCGTTGTTCTATTTCGCGAGGCAATTTCGCCGTGAAAACAATGAATGTCGCGGGAGAATGTTACGAGGGAGCTCTAACGGACGGTCGCTGTCGCGATTTGAACGTTTCAAGCATGTTTGTATTGGAAAGGGGTGTACGGTGTTCAGAGGAGCAAGCATCGATCGCGAGGCTGGTACAAATTGTGCGAAGAACTGGGAGCTACCAGAGATCCAGTATCACGGGATCATTAATCTTCGTCCAGCGTCCAGTTTCCGTCAGATTAGGGCTTCTTTGTAACTGTACAATGGGGCAGTGACAGAATAAAGCAGCGAGATCATTATTTACATAGAATAACAAGACAAAAAGCTCCTCCTTCCTTCTCATTCAGCGAGGGAGCTGGAACCGAAAGTCTGACGCCTGGGTCCGTGAAACCTGTCGCGTACCTTCTAAATCTTAACGCTCCCCACTACCACATTGCCCTTGGAAAATGCTGCTTTCGGATATACGGAACCTAAAGCGGTATCGTCTCCTGGAACAGTATTGTCGAACAGACAGACTTAATCCACTGTGTGCCCCTCCCGAACACGTTCATTTCCCGAAAGAATCTTCGCGGTAGCCTCTGAAACGAATTACCCGACCTCCAAACCAACGCGATCTTTACCAACTCGCGAGATACCGTTCCTAGGTGGGTGCGAAAGCCGGATAAATCCAAGTTAGAGCCGTTCCACTGACATCCCGTTCACGGACTCCGCCGCTTATCAGAGGTCCGGCCGTAAAGCCGGCGCGTTATCAGCGATGCTCGGAGTCACGAACGCTCGTTGAATCTTTATTTCTCCTTCGCGGCTCGCGTGATATATCGCTGCCACGTCGGCAGCCTTTGTTTCCTGATCGAGACGCGGGGATCTCACGCACCTGGTCAAATTTCCTCCAAACATATTTCCCTCTATCGCCGCTGGCCAACCTCCAGGCCTCCGTTCCTCAGATCCCTCCGACAATGCGTTACCTGCGCCGAGTTTCCCTCCCTTCCTCGTCCTCGCTTCCCCCCCTTCCCAGCAATCTTTTACACGACGACATTCCATGCAATCTACCGTAACGACCTTTGATGTCGAATCTCCTGTAACTGATGAAGATAATGCCGTTGTCCCTCGTCCGTGACCCGACTCGATAGTATCTAGCGATAACGAGTGAAAAGAAGCCGCTAACGAGTCCCGCGATCGCGGTCGAGAGGGTGGGTATGGGTTTTGCGTGCATAGAGTTTCATATTAATTGTGATGGGGAATTTGTCTCGCAGATTTTAGCAAATATAAGTACCTAGCTACACAGTGCTGAAGCAAGACCTAGCGCATTCACGATGTTCCAGCCGATTCAATGAAATTCGGTAGCGTTCATCGCTAGATCACCGCTGTTACAATGGAACGTTAAGAGAATCCGCAACGGTTCCCAGGAAGAATACTTTCGCAATCCAGCGGAAGAATGATACTTAAAGATCCAGAGGTGCACGCGATCCGAGTCGACAGCGATTTATTGCAGGCCGCGAGAAGCGCTTACAAATTCGTTGCATTCATCGCGACCACCTTACGCGCGCATCGTTGTTAGCCTGAAATCACGCTCCCCCGCCCGAATTCCCGCTAGAGCTCTCCATAGCAAGTTCTCCCATCCATCAACGTCCCTGTCCGCCCCTCTGTGATCTACAGAAGAAAAAAGGATATACACCGCGAGGCTATTTTTCACTTGGAAATATTTCGGAATATTATCCCGCGATACGTTCGTTCGGCATCGAGGTTCGATTGTTTACGGTGGGCGCGGAGTGGCGCGAAGCGGGGAGGTAGATGTGAGAACGCCCATTAATTGGACGTCGGCTGAACGCCTAGCAGAATCGCCGAGGTGCGCGTATTATTTTCGAGGGCTGCGCGCACTGTCGGCGGTTGCACGGCCAGAGTGCATTAGAGCAAAGTGCATTCAGCACCGGAACGCGTTACGCCATTACGAGAATTACCAGCGGCCGACGCCTGCTCCTGTTTTTCTCCGTGTTGCCGTAAAATTGCCCCGTTTATTGGGATTCATTGTTGCCTGGTCCAGCCGTCCCGCGGCCCTGCATTTGCAGGCGCGACGGGGGGCGGACGTGGCGCGCGAGAGGGGGATGGGAGCGTGTCGGCTGTCAGCGTGAAATTAATTCTGGTCGCGCCATTGTCGACACTGGCTCGATAAACGTTTTCGAGGTGGGCCGCGTTACCGAACGTAACGATTACGCGTTAAACGGGGGATAGTCGACGTGTCGACCCACGATTATCTACTTGATGAAAATTTCGGCCCGGAGTGACACAAGAGTCTGGACGGGAACACGGTAGACCAGGCTCCAGTCTTGGAAAAGAATCGATGAGAAAGGAACCGGGAGGAAAAATCGTTGGACCGGTTCGCCAGGCTGGAATAGGAACCTGAATCGGTTCAACCACCAAGGCCGTCAACTAATTCTTTCTTCCTGTATCTAATATCTTACTTGGTGATCGCTCGGAGCGGCTATTATCTGTCTCTTTAAGGGTACTATTAGGCAGTCGTTTTCGTCGAAATTGAAGCATTTATTTTTCAATTAATTGGGAAGAAATAAATTGAAGCTGAAACTTGTTCTTTGACACAAAGTTTATTAACATCATAAGCTTTAAAAAATATATTTGTTTAGTCTAAAATATGCATTATATGTGACGCTACAGATGGATTTTTAAATAAGCTTTTAAAAAAAGTTTCTTTTGTTTTGCAGTGGTAATTCAAAAACGGAGCTACCAATCCATTGGAATGAAATTCGAGCATGTCCGCAATATGTGTAGTTGCGGTCTGAACCTACATTGAAGTTAATAAAAATACCCTTATTCTTTATGAAATGAAACTAAAATTATTATTTGTAATAAAATTATTTATTTGTAATTAATTGTATAAAATGCTTCAGTTTCAACAAAAACGACTGGCTACTTAGTACCCTTAAGGAGACTCGTTTCTAATGCAGACCGTCGCGACAGAAGCGTGCACTCGCTAGATAGCTGTTGATGAGCCTTCTAGCAGACTCCGGACAGCACACGTCCCCTTTTTATCCTGTTCTCCTTCCGCTGTGCTCCTTTCACCCCCCTCCTGCTTCGTATACATCGAGCTGGTTATTCATGGCTGTAAAACGTTTCTGGTTTAATATTTCATCGAATTTAATTACCGCTGGCTCGTGGATAAGTGTGATCTAAATTTTCCAGGAGCTCCGGCACAAAACGAAGCACCGCGGTGAAACTGCACCGAATCACGATCCCGCCGGGTCCCGTGGACACCCACGCGGGGTAATCGGATTCACGTCAGGGATGCTTTCCAGCGATTCGTTAAAGAGCCATTTATATTTCCCCAACGGTGAAAAGAGAATCGCGACGGCAAAGTACGGTTTAATGCCACTCGACGACGCGGCCTGGCGCGCCATCGATCCTGATGCGCGCAATCGCGCCTGAAACAATAACTGTCGGGTGAAAAAAAAAAACGCGGTCGAAACGTTGATTGGAGCAATGAATGAGGATAAAAAGAAAGTGGGCAAGTGGAGCGAATTGCAGTTAATGATCGCGCTCTGCCGCAACTGCACGAGCGTGCTTCAACATGTGGGTGGAACGTTGCCCATCCGTTCCGCCGCTGATGTATCAGCTTAACGCTGTTTGTAATTGAACGGGCCCCGACGATTCCGCAAAAAATAAACGCCGTTTCAATGGCGCGTTGATTAAAAAATATTCGTTAAAGCGCAATAACGCGATCACGCCGAGGATGAATCGTTTCCCCTCGCGGGGAAACGCGACACGCTCAGCTCGCCGGAATCGGGAGCGTGTGTACCTTTTCATCGGTCTCTCTATAGACACGCAGAACGTCGACTTGTATTATGAAACGCTGCCGTCGTCGGCACGTAATTGCACGGGTGCCGAACGCGCGTAATCTTCTTCGTGAGAGTTTTCGCGAGTCTCGCGGAATGTTGTTTATAAGATGCTTCTTACGTGAGTTTGACACGTCAATCGAAATCATGAGGTGAATAATCTAACTGGAAATAGGACTGTTGGGTTTGCCGATAAACGAAGACGATCGAAGGTATATAAAGTAGCACGGGGTATAGTAAGTCATTCGATGTCTGCAGTTACTAAGCTGACTACAACTTTTGAAATTGATTGAATCGGAGGGGCCCTTTAGCAATCTGTGAAATGAAGGATAAACAGTTCGTGATTGCGACTTTACTGCTGCTCGTTGGTCTACACGTAAGTGAATCGAAATCTCTCAATTTCTGACTCCGCTGTTGAGTTCGATTTGCCTCTGGCCTGCGAAGCAGTGTGACCGAAGGCGTACTCGAATTGTCACCCACATTGTACAGCAAGGTGGACAAATGTGACTTTGACAAATGGGAACGAAGCATTAAACCGTTTAATTGAAACGAACGAGCCGTAACTCTCGTATGTTCAACTGGAAAGACACATTCGCCTGCGTGAGACGCGAAACGTTTAACCGCGTCGCACCTACGTACAAAAGAATCGTGCTATTTACACGAATCACGGCGCTTTTAATTAATGCTTCTTCGTGATAGATTCTGGTATAAAGCATTCCATAGTTTAGACACGAACTCTGGATAATACGAATATTTAAAATGATCTTTCTCACGTATTATCCTTTTTTGCAGACGATTCGATGCACTTTCGCGCTAAAACCAGTGACTCGCTTCTTACACATCATCAAAGTGCCAGAATTGGAAAGACGCCTTGAAAGCATAATTCTACGTATGCAGAATAGGGCAAATCCCGGCAGTGGTTTGGATAACATAAACGGCGATGATGCCACATTGGACAATTCGCCTCCAATTCTAGGACGTCCGTCTTTTTCAAGAGCAAAAGGTATATTCGGCAGAAAGAGGGATCCTGAATTGTCAACGATAAACCAGGTGGTAGGCGGTGGAGTGCGCAATGGGCATTTCGGCCAACTATTTAAAGACTAAAACGCGAAGCTTTTAATTATAATTTTTGATGTTCAAACCATGCGCCTTGTAACATTGTGTTACAACTTAAATCTTTCAGTTCGAATAAAGAATATTTTGTAAGACATACTTTTCACTATGAGAAGTTCCATCACTTTCTAATACAATTAACACAGTTTTCGCATTTCATTGGACCAACAGATTCAGATCCATGCACAGGGTTTCAATGGACAGGTCTCTGCGGTTACCGTATAAAATTTGCGCCAGTCGCCAGCGCAGGAAGCGTTTCCTGTAACAATGGCTGGAAGAGGTTCAAGTCCCCTGAAACGGGGGCAAACATTTGTTCCCTCGGATAGAGCAAAAGTCCATAGGCGAGCCAACTCCGACACACTCCGTTTGCCTAGTGAAAGCCGGACGGTAATAATTGAGTTTCAAGCTTAATCGTACGGTTTAGGTTCGGCTTGTTTGCTATGATTTAACCCAAAGTAGAGGTTGCGCAAGCGGCTGTATCGCTCCAATCGCGAGCCTGCTAACTAGATTAACAGGATAAATATAACTTCATTAAACCCGCCTGTTGTCGCTCGCAACAATACCCATATTCATTGGCGCCACAAATCAAACCCGAACGAACCGCCACCCTCTCCGCCCGCCGAAATTCCCGCGTGTACCTCTCTTTCTGTCTCCCCTACCTATTCGGTCAATATGAAAAACCGCGGAACAATATACGACTGATAAACTGCACTCTATCCCTGCAAAACAGTTTATTGCACATATCTCTAATCCCCGTAAAAATAATTTTCACCGTCGTTATTTACTTACTCACATGTTCTTAAAGTTATCACAATTCTTTAATCCCAGTAGCCTCGCCTTCTGCAAATCTTAGCTCTTTAACAGCGCGCGGTGTGAGAAAAAGCTCGTCGCGATAAGAGAATATTGAGTGACCCGAGGGGACAGAAAAGCCGTCGCCGTTGCACGCAAGCGGTAATTCACGAGAAAGTAACTCGTGGCCATCAATGCCAACGGCTTCCAGTTTGTTCTCGTCGTCCTTCCACGACACTTCCCTTCCTTGTTTCTTGTACCATTGCCGATCGCCAACGCAATGTCAACGAATAGGACTCCTGTTCCCGGTGCCGTACGAAAAAAACTCTCTTCAGAAAGGCTCGCTGGCGCAGTGCGACAACGCAAATCGGCCGCGGGGACGGGCCGATTTTTCAGTCAGCCTTGCCAGGAGCGGCGCGTCGCTGGTGTTGATGGTTAGTGCAGCGCCCTGAGGAGCAACGCGGGCGCGCCGTCGCCGGAAACGCTAGCAGAGGGCCCGGAAACGAGCGCCGCTGCGACTGCTTGCGCTGATACGACGGCGTTCCTTAAGGGTGCCTCGACGGCTGCGATTCTAGCCGGCGGTGTAATCAAATTAACCCTCGCCGACGCGGAAACTACGGAGTTCCCAGAATTCCGCGTCGCCGACGCCGAGCTGGACGCCGAACCCTCGACTACGCTCGCTTCCGTTGCATCTGAAAACACAGACCACCTCTGTGTAAACGTCGGTCGAATGCAAACAGTCGTTAACGATAGAAAATTTGCGCTTCCTAGCGAGCGTGGATAATACTACGGTATTTGTGTAACAGAGCTTGGATCATGCAAGTTCCGCCGTGCGAGCAGAACTCCGCCTGTTATAGAATATCGCGGAATAAAAGAACACGGGTGGAGATTGATTTACTTGTAACGAGAGCAAGCCCATTGCTCGATCCTCCGATGGTTATTGCGTTGGAAGCCGAGGCGTTGGCGACAGCAGCGGAAGACACGCTGCCAGAGCTGCCGGTGGTCGAGGCGGCAGTCGTCGCTGGTGCGGCTGTCGAAGCCTCCACAGTCATCGGTACGATCGGTATCGGTGGAGCAGTCGGGCCGACGATGATGATGGGACCGGTGGAGGGACCTATTACAGCCCTCGCTGACGCTACGCCTATTGTCTCGCTAATCGCCGTCGCGTTCGTCGATGCTTCCGCAGCCGATGATTCTTCCGCGTCTTTGATCGTGACAACCGCCTCCGCTGACGTTGCAACAGCCCCATTCTTTGTCTCCGCGCGCGCTGACGGTGCATTATCGGCGCCGGGGACGGAATTGTCGGAAGGAGCGACCAGGGTTACCGGGCCCGCCGTTGCTCCTTTAATGAGCACTGAATCATCCGATGCCTCGTTCGGCGCATCAGCGGGCTCTGCGGAAGAAAGTTAAGGAAATGGTACCCAGGGTGTCTGACTTCGACAGCCTTACCTCCTCGGCTACTTATCTCAGCCTTCCCTAGGAATATATTCTAATTTATAACCGCATTAAAGTTGTAACTCGCGGAGCTAACGCGGCTACTATAAATCCTTCGGTTTATGCATCTCGTAAAATGCATATGAGGCAATGGGAGCCGACATTATGCGGCTAATGCTTACGTAACCGAAGTGGATTCGTTCGGCATCGAGTCTAAGCCCTCGAACGAAGCCCTGCAGCCCCGAAATTGAGCATGAAACTTTAAACTTTCCCTGCTTCTGAATGCCTACTTAGTGGAGGAATGAAAATTACTTTCAATCCGAGGAAGAGTATCGTGGAGGGTTTTAAGCGGGCTTCCAGACGGCACGATGGTCACCGGCCCGGAAGACGAGCCTTCGACGATCGTGGTGCCGGTCACAGGACCGGCGACAACAGTTGCAGCCTCTTTCAGTGGACCCGCGGCTAACAGGCTGACCGCAGGTGCGACTCCATAAACTGGGGCAACGAATACCGGCGCTGCCGATTGCCCTACGCCCACTATTTCATGATAAGGCCAGCCACTGGCGTAAACGGACGTTAGGAGGATCGACGCCGCTAACTGCAACTGAAAACGGATAAGGCGTGATTTATTAAGACGAGTGTCACAGGCTGCGTTATCCGCGCAGGTTACGTGGGACGGCATTGCTCGGCCCGGCGACACAATAGTTGGAATGTTTTCTCGTAATCTCGCTCGTAAATATGTTCTATTAAACCCGCCTCGAGATACTTGCCTGTCAGATCGGTAATTGCTGCTGCAACCGGGGGCATTATCATTATCGATACTCGATACCGTTAGGCCACGGAAAAAATCCCGCAGATTTTATCCTTTTACTTCGAATATTCAATTGCTCGCGCTCGTGATCTCTATTTTCCACGAGGCTAATATTCCAACGTCTACGATGAATCGATCCCCATCGCTAACCCCAAGATGTGCATGACGGCCAACGCAACGAATGCTGACACTCACTATCGGCGATCTCGTCGACGGATTATATCGCGTAATGGGAGTAACTCGGCTGATCAGAGTTTAACCGCGGGCATTTGTCGTCGTGGGCCGTGTCAGCGGTTCGGGTGATTTGAGAACAATATCCGGCACGCGTCTGCCTCGTCCGATGGCCAGGGATAGAGCGGCACGCACCGTGAATTTGCATAACTCGGTTCCCTGCAGACGTGCCGTGCATGAACACGTCATCGCCACCGCGGTTTACGTGCCCGTACGTGGACAGCATTCGGGCAAACATTTTACGACGAGCAACGAACCCTTCCTCAAAGGAGGGATCGTCCTGGTCCCTTTCTCGAATCAGCCGCTCCGACAATCGCGGCTGATCGAGGGATCGATATTGCCGTGGCGTTCGTTGGGACACGATGGTACTGGGATCAAGTAGCTTGTCAAGGAAGAGGGAAGAAAATTAAGAATGAACTCCGCGTCAGGACCCTACAGTGCCCCTTCAATAGCGCAATGAGTGTCAAACATTTCTCTCTCCCTTTGGAAGATCCAACGAACGTAGCACTATTGCAGAAAATGTCTGCAGAAGCGACTGGACGCTGGCGGCTCATAGATAAACGGACAACGAAGCGTGATAACCACCCCCCGTACATCCCCCTCGGAGCGCGTTTACGCGAAATCGATGTATCGCTCGTCTTAATCAGAGTTACAGAACATGGCCATACGTTTCAATTATCCAGCAGCCCCGGCGAATGCTGTGGCCCTCTATATATCAAGGAACATTGGTCAGAGATAGGGAGCCGTTCATATTTCACGGACGACACGGAACTGCATTACGGGCTAACAGATTAAAGTTTTCTCATCAGGAACGCTGCGCGGATTCTCTTTTCGTAACAATCTCTCCCATTCGACCGGTCCCACTCGATGAGCCACGATAAAGTTTCCCAGCTTACCGGCAACTTCATGGCTCACTGTCCGCGGACGTCCTTTCCTATTATTATCCTTCTTCCCTTGGATGGCCGCCGTTGTCCAGCCGAGCATTCGCGTCCCAGCACTGATACTTCTCCAACCGGATTGAACCGTTATATACTTACCATTACGTGTAACCTCCTGTGATGAGTAAGGACAAATGGTCACCGCGCCCTGTTTTCCCGATCGCCACTCGGTATCTTTGGAATTCCGTCAGCTGGAGATCAGAACAAAGGCCGAGCTGAACATTCGAGACTCCAGGCGCAGATACGATTCATTCAGCTCCAAACACTGCGCCCACCCGAAGCTGCAGTTCTTCACGGGCGCAAGGACCGCGCAGGTAGATGCACCCTCGCCCGCCACGAGAACTGAGAGCTCGCACGAGCCGCCGCTTCGTTGCGCAAACGAGCAATTAAGGTATCACCCGTTCTGCTCAATAGGATAAACAGCGGCGGACGAGAGAGAAAAATGGGTGGCTGGAAAAAAAAACAGGTAGGAAGGTGAATTGGAGGCGCGCGGACACGGGCAATTGCTTTCCTATGTTGTAACGTTTCACTGGACTTTCAAGGCAGCATTTCCTGCTTTTCTGTGTTGTATCGGCGATCGAACATTTTCGCTAACGGTCAGGCTGATTCAAGGCCGTCTCACGCAGAATCGAAAGTCGATGTCGCAACACCAGACGCGGATTGCATCTTGTGTATAGTTGAACCCTAAATTGTGCGGCGGCTCGCTCCGTATTTTTCTCTCTCTCTCTCTCTCTCTCTCTCTCTCTCCATCTCTGTGCACCTCTGTTTACCCTGGTCGGCGTGGCTCGACCCAGCGACGGAACGGTAGCGGGAAAAAATCCGCGGCAGTAAAATATGCAAATACCAATGACCCCGTTCCAGACGCGAAACTTCTGCAACATTCGCGCGGCATTGCGTGCGCCGCGCTATTGAGAGATTTCTGATGCAACATTGCCTCTGTGCGAGTTCATCGTTTTAGATCGCTGTCTTGATTTACGGATTCAAGTCCCCGACCACGCCCGCTCGCGACAAGCCGATGCGGACTGGCCACTCTTGAGGCTGACTGACACGCGTTTGTACGGGGTGGATGACGTACGCCGTTTGAACTATATAGATAGGAAAATAAGAGTATAAAAGACAAAGTGCCGGCTAGGATTTTCATCAGTCGCTTGCACTTTACAGTTCCAAGAAGCTCAAGCAAACCCAACCCAACCAACAAAATGAAATACTTGGTAAGAAACGCCTTACCGCTTTGTAATCGTAACGGTCCTGGAACCAGCGATCACTCGTCTTAGTTGACCGAGCAGTTGTCCAGCATCAGCCCGATCAGCTGGGAAATTCTGTATGGTGAATAAGGGATTCTGTTGCCTTGCAGGTGGTCCTTTTCGCTATCGTCGCCATCGTTGCGGCCAACCCTGAACCAGAGCGAGAACGCCGTGGAATCCTCGCCGGCCCAGCTCTGGCCGCCCCATGGGGAATCCCCAACATCGCTGCTGCTCCCGTTGCCATTGCTACCGGTCCTAAGCTCCTTGCGGCACGTAAGTAACCTCATCTTTGACCAACTACCTTCTCTCATTTGAATCTCCTCGTGTATCTTGGCACGGACGCTTATGGAGCATTGAATTGTATCCCTTCGAAGAAGGAAGGCTACGTTGGAGAGTTTTCTGAACAAATTCGATCCTCGAGTGTCGTGTATAGATAACGCTGAAGTATCATTGCTGTTTCCTGTACGACTTTGGGAATATGATACATATGTCACCTTTCTTTTGCACAGCAGCCGCCGTCGTAGCTGCTCCCGCCCTTGGAGGTTGGGGGGGACTGAAGGCGTGGTAAGCACTACCCAATACCCCGGCGTAACATGGACCTGAAGTATTACAATGAAGCTCGGCGATGAGGAACACCTCATTGCGCAAAATTCAGCGATTGACGACACCCTACACCTCCCTTCTTCTGGCTGCAGTTCCGTTCGCCACCCTGCGATTGGCACCATGGAAAATTACACTCTTCCCCAACCTCCCCTCTGTAATTTAAATTTTACCATCCGGCAATAAACTTATTTTAAATACTACTTTGGATATGTATTCTGTTTTAAACCACCACCCTTTCAATAGCGGCTTATTCTATATTTACGACAATTAAGGCGTTTATGGAACGCATCGGTTCATGAATCGTTCAATTAACATTCGTATTTTGCACGAGTTTTCACCGTGACATGATGTTGCACACGCGGGCCAATGCCTGCTATTATGCAGTCGCTCGTGAATTCGTTCATTATGTATAGTTTATATACAAACGGAACGACAGTAACGTTCTCCAATTGCAGACACTCTGCCGCTACAATTAATTGGGCAATTATAAATGTATAATATGAATGGAGGATTCTGTAATTTGTGGTCGTTGTTCGGAGTTTATTGACGAAGTTGCGTATGAGGGAGTAATTAGGTACTAAAGGGATGCTTCTGATGCTCATAATATGGATAGTAATTAAAGTCAGATAACAATTATATGATCTACCCTATGTTTTATTCGATTTGTCCAAGCTATTACTTCGTCTGAAAAGAATTACTTACATGATCTATCCTATGTTTTATTCGATTTGTCCAAGTCGTTACTTCGTCTCAAAATAACGAACAGCTGGCTAACATATTTCACCATGAATTCCAGAATTATGATACATATAAATTATTATATTCTCATTATTCAATGAATTACACCTACTGTACCAAATTCTGTTGCTTCTACTGTTAAATGATTTTTTAGTTTTTGTAGTATTAGATAATAATTAGTAAAATAACTAATATTAGTAAATAAATAATTCGCATTTATAGATTGGGAATTTTCGGTTCACCGTTAAATTTTGTCGAAGCAACAAGTGCTTCAATCATTAACAAATCACGTCCACTTATTTAAGTTAATTTCACATTAATTACACATCAACTGAACGAAGCGCGGCCTTTCATTTGGTAGAAATAATTTTGTCCTCCATACCACAACCTGTCTAACTCGTTAACCAATTCAGTTTTCGATTTATTGGCGTTGGCTAAACAAATTACAGTGTCTCGGCTGCAACGGGCCGTTGCAGCCCCAGCGAATCCATTATTTTGCCTATCCTGTCAGTGGCCGCGCCTGTCGGCCTAATGCGTTTAACAATTTAAAGCAGAAACTGCAGCAACTGGTCCCTGGACGGGGGCTGAGACAAACTCGATAAGTTTTATGGCCACTCAGGAGGCTTTAAACTCTACTTAAATAAGACGATCGCTCGATTGGCTTACCAGGATCAGGCGACGGGATTGGAAGGTACAAGTGTATACAGACAGACAAGTAGGTACAGTGGAGCTTCATTTATTATCGTACAAAAGCATAATATAGGTCTGGCTAGATACATGGGGGTTCAGGGCATTCGTCGTAAAAAAAAACCTGGAGGACACTCGAATTGAGAAGAACCTCGAGGAGAACTACATAATCATCGGTCTTGAAACTTGGATCAGGAAGCATCTTCTGTTCCAAGCAATTCCGAGCTTTGGTCGAAGTCTCGAGGATGGAGGTCGATGGAGAAGCCGCTTGCAAGTTGACGGGAGATCGTTCTAGTTATGAGGGCCGAATCCAGAGTATTTTGGTGATCTACCAGATTCCTAGAACCCCGGCTCCAGGAGCCACGACCGTTCCAGAGGGTCCAGCGACGACCGCGGATCCTTTGAAAGAAACATTTGTTCACTCTCCACTGCCATTTTTATTTGGATACCACCACACGAAACATCGTCACCTAATTACTCTAGTAGCTAAGTTATCGCGAGTGACACTGATCCTTGAGCATACAAAAAGTTTTAAGGAGATGCATGCTCAAGAATTAGTGCCAATCACGATCGCTTACGTAAAGCGAGACAAGTAGTTTCGTAGAGATAAAATAAGAAACTTACCAGCAGACGGTCCCACGACGGCAGTGGCACCAGCAGAGGGTCCGACAACCGCGGCGGATCCAGCGACAGGCCCGATGACCGCGGCCGCATGAGCCACCGGTCCTGCGAGCGCCACGCCTGGTACCACTCCACCGAGGACTACGGCTCCATTATGGCCCCAGCCGATAGAACGACGCTCGCGTTCTGGGTTGGCGGCGACGATGGCCAAAACGGCGACGAGGACGATCTGAAATTTGGATTTTAACAGTGGATGATGCTCTGCAGGTAGCAGTGGGAAACTTTGCTAAAGTTATGGAAACTTTTTCTTTAAGAGCGCCAGTAATTATCCAAATTATCACAGTAACAATAAGAGACTTAGGTATCCAAAAATGGGTAAAGCGAGAGTGTAACTAGGAAGATATCTGTAGGTAGTAGTACAGTAAAAAGTAATTCCAAGTTCGTATTGTTCTGTTACTCAGCGTAAAGTCGTTCAATTGAATTACAGAGTTTATTAAACATAGCGTTCTATGTTACTGCTGTAGGTATCTCACCAAGCACTTCATGATGATTCTTGGCGTAGTCTTCAGCTGGCTGCGACTGATGCTTAACCCTCTCGGCAGGATGGTTTATATACCCGGCTGCTGACAATGAAAAAGCCGTCGACGATGCAGCAACCTTCAACCCCGCATGAAAGTGGGAATAATAAATAAGCCAGGGTGCGGTCACCGATGAACGGGATTAGAGTAGGCGAGTTCCGGGTCCCAGCGTCACGGCCAGAGGTGCTGTTATCACTCGCGGACGTGTTCCAGCCTCGAATGGACCGTTGCCTGTTACCGCAATAACGATCGCAGCAAGGGAACAGAATTTTCCTCGGCGGTCATGTAACGCGGTGTAGTCGTGAATTTGCCGGTGATCTCGTTTCTACCTCATTCTCGCTGCGAAACTCCCTACATTCCGTTTTGATAAACCTTAATAACCATGCGCGGCTGTAATTACTGACCAAATTCTGCGCGAGTTTACCCTGGCTGAACTATTTGCAACCTACTACCGGACGAATGGGTAGACGACGTGTTCTTCTATGAAGCATTATCGCGGAGAACGATTGCACCGCGTAACTGACGCTAATTTTCATGAAGGGTCCCGCATTTAGACAGCCCAGCATATTTGCGTCACATTAGCTCGCGGAGCTGAAAGTACGGCGGATGAAGCTACCATTCTGGCGAGATATAGAAGGCAACGCTGTAACACCAGCCGAGAACGTTCCTCATGAAATCGGCGTGCGTATTATTCCCACCTGTTTCGGAAACAGGAAAAAGAGAGGAATCGATTTTCCCCATGAAAACGCGCTTACAATGCCGCGGTAGCTCACAAAGAATCCGAGCCGTGAGTGGTAAACGTTTGGTGAACGGGACAGGAAATAAAACAGGGGGTTGGTTGGTCGTTTCGACGAGGCGCGGGTATCGCCCCTTTATTTCGGACGCTACAAGCCAAGCATTTTTCCGCGCGTTCCACCGATTTCCGCGATGGCCGCGGTAATCCGTCCTTTGAATCTCGGACGCTGCCGTCGGCTTTGAACGGTGTAATTACACACGGCGGATCTGTCTGGTTGGGAACCGCGGTGGTCGAGCCATTGCGCCGTTCGCGCGAATTTACGATCCACACTTTGGCCGGCCACCCATCCCGCGAGGGGTTGCATCGTAATCTCGCGAACTTTTCGAGGGAGATCGATGGATCTTCCGCGTCATAATATCGAATTCTATCAGCGCTCTCAGTCAAATCGCCATTCCTTCATCGTCCGTCGTTTTATTACTTTAATACAGTCGAATTCGCATCGCGACCCCAGCGAAACGGAAATAAAATTTGTCCGTCGTGGTCCACTTTCCAACCCCATCGACGTGGCCTCGCTCACCGGTTATCCTCGAAATTCCCGCCGTCGATGGTCCCGGGTGTCCGACGGAAATCGTGTCCAGAGGCGGGGCGAACCAGAGATATTGAAAAGTTCGGGCCTTTGTGACGCAGTTGGAGGGTGGCTCCTTTTGAGAAATATCCGTCCGACTCGGAGACGCGACTCTTTCAACTCACCCTTCTGCCCTTTGTGTCAAAGGCTATCGATTATCGAGAACTTTCCGGCCCCGTTCGCGTGACGCTGCATCTCGTTCCCTTTCGCCGATAAGGGAGGAGCGATCTTCTTTCACGGTGGTTCACGCGACAACGGCAGTCACCGTTCTCAATGGAACGGCCGGGTTATTAGCCACAACATCAAACTCGGACGGTTCTGATTAATACCTCTGGGGAACGGAGCACGGTCGAGGGAAAAATGGGGAAAACGACGTAACGAGACCGATCTCTTTACAATAATAAACGTTTCTCTGGAATGAACGACACGAGTCCCGATTAGTGGCGATTTTTGCCAGCAAAGCATGCGTTCGCCGACTGACACCAGCAGCACTGTCGGCCGTAATTAGGTGGCTGAAACAATTAGCACGTTAACATTGGCAGCGGTCGCGCGCATTGTGGCAACAAACGGACGGACGCCAGTAAACGTGCTTGATGAAACGTGCGTGTGCACGTGTGTGCTGAATATGTGGACACGCAAACGGAGAATTAAGCGCGAATAGTCGGGGCTCCGATGGGGAGGGGGGGGTTCGTCCTTTGCGAGTACACGGCATCATAGCCGATATTGTGTGCAGATGCGAGATAGTGTCACGCATCCGATTGCTCTAGTTCACCGAAACACTCTGTCGGCCGTCGCATTTGAAGGACAAAACGGCGTTTAATTAATCGACTGTGGATTTAGCGCGCAGCTAATCCCCCTCGTACGTTCAATTTATACAGAAACTAATTCTAGCCTTTGAAATTTCACCAAATGGAATAATTCCCGCAATGTGTTCCTGTTTCGAACAACGACTGTTGCCGTTCCCCTGTTCCTGGGAGCTCGATAAGAGGGTGTGGAGTCTGAGTTCTTCGCTTCTTCCACCGATTATCACTTTAGACAGCGAAGGCAAGCTGAAATATTCCCGAGACTTTTCATCATGGGCATTGTCGCGCCGCTTGTATCGTACATTGCGAAATCGATTATCATACTTGACATCAGTCGCTCCATAATTCCGTCGCATGCTCTCGGAGGACCGTTAGGTATCCTTGAGGAGAAAATCCGTTCCACTCTCATAACTGCGGCGGTGGCTCCAGTAGATACGGCCGCAGAAAAATGGAGTCAGACAATCGGCTATCTCGCGGACTTGTCGAACGCCGTACTTGACAGTGAACCGATTATGACTGCATAATTGCGACGCGCTGGCGCGGCACGCCGCCGCCGGGCGGCGCATTGTTATCGTGCTGGGCCGTTTCTACATCCCGCCGTTTTTCACGTGGGCATCGCGGCGAAACGGCGTAACACAGGTGCGACCGCTGTCTTCCCCCGTGTTACGGCTTGTTCCGCGGCGGAGGTGGCGCGCGATGAAATATTCATGAGGGGGATGCGAGAGGGATCGAACCGAGAGTTGTCTAAGCGCGGCGTACCTCTGCAAATCGCGCGCAGTTGCAAAATTATTCGTACGTGCCTTTTTGTGTGGGAGCGCTGTTAGCCCGCGATTGGCTAGGAGCGCTGATTCGCGAATTTATCGGACGCACGCTGTCGGCGAATATTCTGCTTTGGAGCTCCGTGAATCGACGCGGTGGATTTGGAAACGTTTGTTGCGAGGTAATGACGTAGAGGATCACCGTGAAGTGTTCGACCGAACCGTTCGAGAACGTACACGCTTGTAATGAAGAGGCAGAAGTAGGGTAGAATTCGTATATTTATACAGTTACACGTTTAGATAAGCGTACATGTTTCGGGATACATTGGCAGTGCCATACAAGTGGGAGGGAGGTACGAGGTCGTCTGTGTAGTGCTTTGCGAAGCACGAGGTATACAATGTAGTTTCGAGTCTCGTTGCGACTACCAAGCATGGCCGCCAGCAACGACTGCTGAGGAGGAGGCACCGATCACGGCAGTTTTCGTAACAGGGCCTGCGACGACCGCGGATGTTGCTGGACCTGCGACGACCGCGGATGCTCCTGGGCCAGTGACGACCGTGCCTGCGGCTGTAGCTACTACGGAGGGTGCAGCTACTACAGCTGGCGCAGCTACGACGCCTGCAGGTACAACAACTCCACCACCTGAAAATTGAGTTATCCAATTAGTCGATGGGTAAACAATTTGGTATACGATAGGATGATTCGATACTCACCAACAACCACAGCGCCTGGCTGAGTCACCAGAGTGGGTCCAGCGACAGCGCCAACCACAGCTGAGGGGCCAGCTACGGACCCTGTGACAACTGCTGGCCCAGCAACAGCGCCGGATACCTTCACTGGCCCAGCTACTGCGCCGGAAATGACTGCAGGCCCTGCCTGTGGCCCGGCAACACCTACAGCTCCCCAGGGGTTCCAGACTACGCTGGGGGCTGCTGAGCAGGCAGACACAACCGCTGCGAGAAGAACCTGGTGAAAAACAATATTTACGATGTGCATAGTAAAAAATGAAACGGGTCACTTGTTGCATGATGGTCCTTTACGTAGCATCGAGTATTCTTGAGCAAAGCAGCGGAGTAGTTTATGGTCATTTTTAGGTCTTGGGTAATTGCCACGAACGAGGAAAATTGAGCTTGATGAGCTTACCAAGAACTTCATGATGGCTGCTTCGTTTCTTCGCTTCACTGGCTATCAGGCAAATTGAGAGACTGACAATTAACCCCGCGATATCCGCTTTTATACAACGAGCCGACCCTGAATCTTGTCTCCCGCTTTCCACCCATTTTTTTCGCAGGGAAATGTCACGCAACTGGGCACGACCTATTTCCATATGGAAGTATTTCGCCGACGAGTGTCTGCGTGAGCTATTAAACCGCGGGGCGAAAAGACGACTCGTAGTCCCGCCGCGCGGATCCTCGGGGCCGTTGCGCGGATTAATTGCTCCGATCTCTAAGCGAGGTATCGCGGCGACGCACCGCGATCCTGAAACACGGTTACGACGAATACCATAAATTCGAAGCTTTCGCGAAGACTCGACATTACCCGTTATCCCGGATAATCGAGTTTGTTCCGTCGCGTCTCGAGCCGGCTCCGTCTATTCGATTTAAGGGACTCGTACTTGTTGCTTCGCGCTCTGATTTCGCGAGCCGGAACGTCGCGTCTGGAACGTCATTGTGCGTGAAAGACAAGCGCGTATCTTCTCGCTAACATCACTAATCGGTGCTTGATGAGTTTGCCTTGGCTAATCTAGAGACGGCGATTTGTGAACAAGTGAACATTTATTTTTCATTCCCAACGGCTTTGGTGCCACTCTCCGAAACCCCGAGTAATTCCATTTCCACGCAAGATCCTGGGCAAACATTGGCGCAAGGAGAGGCAATCAAATATTTGCCGTGTAAGCTCGAAGGACCGGCCGACTACTCGAGCTTCATATTCCATGGGTGGCCACAGAAGACATCCTCTCTCGGTTCCTCTTTAATAACAGACGCCCCGGCTACTTCGTGCATAAACTGTCCGATTTAACGACCGGCCGTACTTGTTGCTCCCCGCCTACCAACCGACGGACATGCCCCTTTGAAATGGTAATGCACGCGAACGTGACGCTAATAATTTCCTCTGGAGCGCCCGCGAGAGGCGGGGAGCGACGCTAAATTCGCGAGCGACACGGAAACGGTAACGGCGGGCGCATCCTTGTCTCGGCGGATTTTCCACGGGCCGGTGTGATTGAAAACGGAGATTAAAGGGACGGCTGCGCAGAGACGCTCGAGAGGGTCGCGGAACAAAGCTGCAGAGGAAACGCTCGGATATCAGCGGGATCCGGTGTCGCCCCACCCCCGACAGAGAGAATACGCGGCTGATTGGAGCGACGTTGCAGCAATTTCCTACAATTACCGGTAAAGGTGGACAGGTATCGTCCCACGGTGCCCTTCGACAACGAGGGAGGGTACAATGGACCGCGAAATAGGGGGCGGCCACGCCGACGACCAAGGCCTCTGAGGCAACGGCGGCGTGTCGCTCCAGCCGAGAACAATGGATTTCCAATGCTTGGACTTTAATCGCAAACTAATGTTGACTTGGTCTGCCATGGGTGCCTCTGCTTTGACCCATCGTGCGTGAAATCGCGAGGCACGATTGGCTTCTCTAGTGTCTCTGCCCGATTTTTTATGAAATTTCACGCGGTTTGGCAGATTAAACGGGTGATAATAATTGTAGGTACGATACTATTATAACTGTAAAACAGTCGAAACACCGGTAAGGGAGACCGGGGCAAATTTAAGGATAAAATCTGATAGCGTTGACATTATTAATGTATAAAATAAATTGCAATTGGGATGCATTAGAACAGGGTTGACTAACTGGCGACTCACGAGTTGCCGGGGGCTCCTTCGCCTTGCGGCCACGCTTAACGGCCCCCTCCATACCTACTAAACATCGCAGTCGAATTCGTCCGTCCCTACACAGACATAAATACATTCGATTGCTACGGCCGGCCACGGCCATACGTTTACATATAATTATAATTAATACGACAATACGAACTGATATATACTTACTTGACCGATATTTACTTTTTATATTTTTCATAACGGAAAACACACTTTCGCATCTGTATGTAGAACCAAACATTGAGGAAATTTTTAAACCCAAATCCACCAATTTCGGATACTTTTCTTCTGATAATAATTTAAAAAACTCCTGTCCATATTCATTTCTGGCGAGTACGAACGGATCTGCTTGCAAATTTCACAAATCAACTCGATAATACATTTCTTGGTCTTCGATCTTACATCCTTTTGGATTATTAAAAATTATAAGCTCATTTTTCATTAATGTATCGAAATCTGTAAAGCGCTTTTTAAATTGTTGCTGTATTTTGATCGAAGGCCAAGAAATGTATTATCGAGTTGAATTGTGTAATTTGCAAGCAGATCCGTTCGTACTCGCCAGAAATGAATATGGACAGGAGTTTTTTAAATTATTATCAGAAGAAAAGTATCCGAAATTGGTGGATTTGGGTTTAAAAATTTCATCAATGTTTGGTTCTACATACAGATGCGAAAGTGCGTTTTCCGTTATGAAAAATATAAAAAGTAAATATCGGTCAAGATTAACGGATCATTCATTATCTTCGCTGTTAAGGATAACCATAACAAAAATTGACGTGGATATACCATCCCTTGTCAATAATATGACGCAGCCTCAATGTGCACGTTCACATTCACAGAGACGAGTAAAAGTAAGTATATATCAGTTCGTATTGTCGTATTAATTATAATTATATGTAAACGTATGGCCGTGGCCGGCCGTAGCAATCGAATGTATTTATGTCTGTGTAAGGACGGAAGAATTCGACTGCATTCGTCAATGTTTAGTAGGTATGGAGGGGGCCGTTCAGCGTGGCCGCAAGGCGGAGGAGCCCCCGGCAACTCGTGAGTCGCCAGTTAGTCAACCCTGCATTAGAATAAACTCTTTTTAAATAATAGTACATATCAAATTTTTTTAATGGAAGGAAAAATACAAAAAAATAATTATTCAATGTATGATCCGTTTTTACGATTTTACACGATGGCTTGGGTAAAACCGCGTACCGTCTTAGATATTGGCCCTAGCATCTTTGTTGATGAAACAACCCTTAGGTACTAAAAGGATGCTTCTGATGCTCAGAATATGGATAGTAATTAAAGTCAGATAACAATTATATGATCTATCCTATGTTTAATTCGTTTTATTTGGTTTTCCACGATGGCCTGGGTAAAACCGCGTACCATCGTAGATATTGGCCCTAGCATTTTTGTTGATGAAACAACGCACATCGCGACAATATGCGGCTGCAACGACGCGGGGAAATTTAAGGCAGTTTTAAAATTGATTTGAAAGAAAATTGTTTAAAATTTATGAGTGCGTGGTTGGAGGAGAGCGAAAGGTATCGGTAAATCCAAGTCAGATCAATTCCTCTCCAAAGTGGCATGCTTTTATTATTATATATAATAACATATACGAGATATTGTTATGTACACAGAATACATGTAAAGATACAGTGATGGGAGGTACTAGCGGTAAATGACGGAGATCGTGGCGCGGTCTGTTTCAAATGGCGGGCATCGGAGGAGATCAGTCGAAGGAGTCGCCAGGGTGGGTGATTACCAGTGTGGACCTGCATGAAGGATTCCACCCACTCCAGCTGGTCCGGCTGCTATGCTGCCAGATGGTCCAGCGATGATGGCTGGCGCGGTGACGGGGCCAGCGAGAGCTGCAGGAATTGCCGCAGGGCCGGCCAATACTGTGCCTGAAAATGGAAGTGGTCATGTTATCACCAGCAAAACTTCAGGAGGAATCCCTCTGAATACCATCTAGCTGAACTGATATGAATTTTCTAACAGTTATGGCTTCTACGTTTCGGCCACGCTGCGGCTTCCAAGGTATGAATTTAAACTGAGAAGAACCTCGGAGTACTGATAGCAGACAGATATACAGTAGACGGTAATAAACCATAATATTCCAGGCAACCAAAGACCGTAGCAGAACCAGTGTTACATTTGTGATCTCATTGGGACACCAAGGAGCGATAAAAATGGAGCTCCCATGCGTGGTTGGATTTATCGACCATTGTGGGGATCGAGTCCGCATCGTACACTCCGAGAGTAGACACGGTCTTTTCTTAGTAAGAATAGATGTCATTCTAATATTTTATGTCAGAGTCTAATCAAGACTATTCTCCCTCTGACTATAATGAACAGAGAGCAACGAAAGTATTCTAAAGAATCCAGCCACAGAGATATTAATAGTTCCATGGAGATACTCACCCCAAGGAGCACCCCATCCAGCAGCAGCGGGCCATGCGGCGGCAGCTGGCCATCCGGCGGCAGCGGGCCATCCAGCAGCGGCGTGCCCAGCGATGCTACCGGAAACTACAGAGGGGCCAGCAACAGCCCCAGTCACAACGGCACCGCCGTCGATAGCTCCAGAGAGGCGAGCAGGTCCGGAAGCGGGTCCGGCAAGGGCGGATGGCCCCACTATGGGTCCGCTGAGGGCGGCAGGGCCTAGGATAGGACCGGCCAGGGCTGCTCCATGAGCCAGCACGGCGGATGGGGCCGCTGTCGCGACGGACAGGGCTGCGACGAGGAAGACCGCTACGAGGGTGCACATGGTGAGAGGAATTTGCTGGTCGCAAAGCTTCTGGAATAGTTTGCCTTGATCGCTGGAGTGGATGTGATGCCATCGACTAGGCCCGATGGTGCTTTTATAGGGGCATTGTCTGTGGCCTGGGTGTCCGCGTGCTCCCGCCAACCCCAAGGGCGGGGCACACAGGACACGCCAAACATTCTCTGCGGGCTGGGCGCGTGGCCGTTTCTTAGCTTATCAGCATTAAGTCAGTCATCGTGTTAGTGACACGCGAGAGCAACTCTTAACGCCTCACAGCCTACCCGTGGCTTAGGGTTCACGTGCTCCGAGTCTACCGCTGCATCCGTTTCCAACCGTTTCTACGACTGCGTTTACCTTGTAACAATATGCGACTGGTCTTTCGACCAACAGAAAAAAAAACAGGTGAAATAGGATAGGAACGTTTAACTGTTTAGACAAAGGAGTTTGGGGATGAACAATTCTCTGGCTTCTGGATATTCTATGTATTTGGCAACGTCGCAGGAATGCGAAAAGTGAAACGGGACGTTTGCTTGATTTATTCTCACAGAATTTCCAATGACTTGTTCTTGCCGAGAAGCTACTAGCGCGATGCACTCGAGATCAAAGGTCATCGGTCCTCTCCTCTCTATTTCGTATTCAGAGTAAATCCTCTTAGATTAAAGCTCTTCGCGTAGCATGTTCCATTTACGATCCCCCGTTCCGAGGGCGACTGATGCATCACGGTCGATCCGAAGGCACCAGTCATCGCGGCCTTCACGGCAAGGAAGATCAAAGATCCTGTCGCTCTCTCGCTAGATTAGGTGGACAAGCGTCGACGATGGAGTTGTTGCGCGTCCTTTGTCGTTGCATCCGTTTAGGCGAGGCACGGGCTGCATTGCCCACGCGTCGTCGCCGGCCTGCGATTGTCGCCTGGAATGACGATGCTTCATTGTAGTCGAACACGCGCTCGTGTGTGTCACGGTGGCACCAGCCTCGCAATGGATCACCGACCATGCCACGGATCGTTTAGAATATCATTGTTGGGCGTTGCGTGCACTTTCGAAGGTGACGACGGTGACCCGCTACGCGATTGTTCGAATAATTGTTTCTTGGTTACGCGAAACCCTCTGAAGGGGGGCGACTTAAATGCCACGCCTCGTTTAGTAGAGCAAGAGGGACGAAGAATTCCTATTTTTTCTTTCAGTTGACGAAGCACGAGCTATTTGGCAGGAGGAAGACACACACGCTCGCTCTCGCAATGAGATTACTTTCTAAAAGCTTCTGAACAATTGTTTCTTCTTCACAGTCTTGTTTATTTAGTCATTTAATTTGACGAGCATCTGTCACTCAAAGATATGGAATTGATGAAATTCTGGGCTGACGAAATTTGATCCGGCATGTGAATGTATTCCGGATTCATTGATCGAGAGTGCAAATATTGCAATGGTTGAAATTATTTTGTTGGCGTAAATAAACCCCGACGATAGATTTCGGTGGAAACAGAACATTCGATAGAGTATTTGATTGATCGCGATGAACGATTTTCGAAAGAACCGTGCGCAATTTTCGATGCTGCTGCAATGAAAAAGAATTCTCTGTGCCCTGACAGGCGTGCCATCGGACTGCCGATGGTTCCGGCCCGCCAGCGTCCATTTTCACAATGCAAATAATGCGTATCGAGCCCTGTAATTGGTGTGCGATTACAAAGCCCGAAACACGATAAAAGAGGATTACCAAAGCCGTTTAGAAGCGCGGATTCCGTCCGTTCGTTAATCGTTGCTCTGGCCTCGATGTTCTACCTTGATCAAGAATTCGTCGGAAGTACTGTCGAGAATTCCATTTCCTCTACTCAAATGACACAGCTGCGCTTGCTTTTTAACTTATAGGAAACTCGATAGCATCCACAGTTACCATATCAATAACGTGCCCATTACAAAGCACTGAAAAATTCCATTCTGCGATCTCTGTTTCTGTGAGAAAGCAGACAGAATTGAGGTGTTGAGAGCAAAAACTAACCCACATCGAAAAGAAAATAATTTTTCTTCTTTTATATGATTAGTACAGCCTATTGGTATTAATTATTGCTACCAAATCGAATTCGCAAAAAATGAAATTTCGCTGGTTTCCGAGGGAAATTGAGCCAGCATCCCGGAACCAAGTCTCAAGGCTCTTACTTTGGGCGCGGTTTCGTGTCACCAATTCGTTCCAAGGCTGCGCCTCGCCGTTCACATTTTTTTCCATCGACGACCGAGCTTTTCCACCCCGTCACGGTCCAGCGGATTGCAAGAGCAGCCCCGCCCTTACCACCGATAAGTTCACCGACCCACGTGCACGCGTATCCCAGCTATAAAAGCTCACTTAGCATCAGCTTGCACGGCAATGTTCCTCCGTGATGGCTGATGGAAAGTCGCTGCTCGGAATCACGGCGGCCTCCGTCGACGTTCGGGGGGACGTTTCGTGGCTGCGGCACGATCGGCTAGGGGAGGGTGTCGCCAGGGAACGGAGAGCGTGCCCGACGGTGGGTCGTTCGGTTCCGATTTAATTGGGCTCATCCTCGAACGGACACCACCCCCGGCCCCCGATCGCCCATGGCGCCCGCAACCACGATGGATCTGTACTTGGAATCGAGCGGAGACGTCGCCCCCGTGGCTAGCGGCCACGTCGAATCTCGAGGTAAGCCAAGGGTCGATGGTGTAATTTTATGGCCCCACGAAACGAGTTGCCGGAGAATCGGCAAGAGTTCTTGCTTTCCGGCTTGAGGGATCGCGTTGTGTCGGGTACAAAGTATGGGCGTTTCTCAATTTCCTTTTCGGACATGTAGAAACTGCTAGCTCGCAGCACGTATCGCGTTGTGAATAACGATGGAACTGATGGCCGAGTGGTGTAACTGTACATATGGGATTTATCTACGCGATTCTGGGTCGATTTTCTCACTTGGAAACACGGCGTTGCTTACGGTGCAAATATCTCATTCGCTGTGGAGAAATGCTAGCTTATTTCTTTCCATTCGTAACGATCTTTGAAACCGTTTCGAAGGTGGGGGTGAGAGTTAAGGGGAGGGATGAGTCTGGCGTTTCGAATCAATAGTTAAACATCCACAGATCTTCGTTTGGCCACGTTTGATCCATTCGTTCTTGTTGCACGCGTTGTCCATACGTCTATATGAATACACGAGACGGGTTCTTTCCGGAAGTTAACCAATCTTTGTTTGTAGCCCTCCCTGATTTCTGTATTCCCAGGCGATCCACGGGTCGAGCGTGAGCGTCCATCGTCGACGGTAACGCCAGGACCGGGTGGAAGGATCCATCGATCGTCCTTGCTCGATCTCCGGCAACTCACGGGGCATTAACGATCCAGCCCGTAACCGTATCTACCTCGTTATCGGCCACACCTCGTGTCATTCCCGATAGTAACGGCGCAGGGGTTCGCGAGGAACGAGAAAACAATCTGGCCTTCTTGCTTTATACCCGGACGGGTGCCGATCTATCGTGGTATGTCCCCGGTAGCCAACGACCTGCTCAGATTGTAACTTTGATTCGCGACAGTGCGGCCTGATAAATCGACTGTTGGCCAAGAAATGCAAGTCGAGGAATTTTGTGGGGGTGTGCCACTATATTTTTGGGCTCGCATTTTGGTGTATCTGGAATTCTTTATTCTTGGAACTCGGGTGATGTTCAGTTGTATGTCAACGCTGGGAGGAGGAAGTCTGCAGCATAAAAGGAGAGAAGAAAAGTTGTGAGAACGTTGGATGTCCGGAGGCGTGGGCATTCTGTGTTTACAGAGTACTTTCTTCTTCTCTTGTACTACAGACTTTTGGATACTCTTCTTTAGTGTTCCTGGTATATTTTCCATTTACATAGAACGCATTAAGACGAAGCAAATGAAGAGTAACGAATTCCTGCGCCATTTACAATCAAAATCTACCTCATCGATCCTCACGGAAAGCACTGTGTAGCTAGCGCACCGACGCGCAGGCACTGAATGTCGAAATTGTAACAAATAATACATTCACATCTTGCATAACGCATATAGAGGCAATCCTCCTATGGAATAGAAATAGAGTACGTCGCTAAAACACCTGTACATAATTCACGCTTCGTGAAAGTTCGCGCAATAATTCCGTGAATACTTGAGTGGAATAAAAATAGTAATTCCTCCATTTACGAGGTTTGAAAAATAAAAAAATACATATCTATAAAATATTTACCTTTAATTTAAATACAAGCTCCCTCCAGCGTACACTGCTGGCGATTGAAAGAAGAATATAAATAAAATAACATCTACTAACAGGATGCAATAGCGTGTGAAATTTTCATCATTCAATCGATTACAATAATTACCAAGTCATCCTTTATGAACACTTATGCTTTCGAACGATGATACGAAGCGTTATGAATCGTTTTCCACGCGTCACCACCAAAATGCTTAAAAATGTAGCAAGTAGTCGCTCTACTTCTCGTTACCGGGGCGCCTCATACAGTGGATGGACGATCTTAACCAGGCGACCTTTTAGAATTCGTCGAGATTCGATGTACTCTCGCAATGCAACCGTCTGATGACGAAACGAATGGCCGTGCAGCCGATGCACCGCGGATGGGCCACGATTTTCCCATAAAGGCGATCCACTCCTCGACTCTCCTCCCTCATATTCGCCCTGCTATCGCGGCACGGCGTGAAAGAGATCCGAGAATGGTGATTTTGACAATAAATCTTCGTGGACGCGCGCTGGATGCAGCCGCAGTTAAATCTGGGCGATTCCCACGATCGCGAGAATCGCGCTGATAAACGATCTGCTTGGTGATCCAGATTCGCGACAGCTGTTCGCCGCAATAAGTATCGCAGCCCTTGGATTTCATTTTGAACACGGAGAATTTGATATCTAGCGATTGGTTTCGGATCATTTTACATATTTAAAACGGATAATACTTTGGACCTTTAGAACCTCAGAATTTCTGTTTTTAAATTAATGGTGGAGGTAGGGAGACCGTATTTCATGTATTTAAAAATAGTTTCTGCGCTGCGCATTCAGCGGAACAGTAGCTCGAAATGAGGGACTTAAATGGCCATTGTACCAGTCGTAAAAACCTCGGTGAAACGGTTGACGGGCGAAAAGTTTCTTGAATCGTTACGGCTGAAATCTGTAGCGCGAATCGGACTGACCTTAGAGTACGGGTAATTGTCGTGTATAGATCCTACGATAAACGGTGTGCCTCGAGTGCAACGAAAGATAACGCTGCAAATCTCCTGATCCCCTGTTCGACCTTCTCGTAAATTATGCGCGCGACGTTCGTTAGTTTCGTATTATTCAACTCGCTCTCGTCGAGACACCTGTGTACTGTGATAGTGGAAAAAATCAGCGTTTTTTCTTTCTATTGCTGCAACAGCATTGACGCGTTGGTCCGATTACCATCTCTGATCAACCATGAAAGCATTTCTAGTGCTCTGCATACAGAATAACGATGCAAGGTTCCACTTTACCTAACGATTACTAGAAGAATAAAAATTAATTTTGATTCTGGTACACAAGATCCTGTACTCGATAGGAATTTGATATTTTATTTAGAAATCAGGGACCCTTAGATCAATGAAAATACTGTAAATTATAAGCATAAAAAATTCTACTATCTATGACTGTTAATTGAGAGTTTCAGTAGATTGAAAAGGTAGTGAATTCTTTCCAGTTTGATATCTGAGAGTCCCGAAATAGCGATACGAGAGTTCGTGATCAATTAGAGATCGATCTAATCCAGTTAGCCGTCGTGTTTGTCCAGAGATTGACGGACCGTATCGTAAGTCACGTTTCTAACGACCTTACCCTTTTCCACGGCTCTCGATATATCGTTCTAACGTGTCGGATCTGTGTCAGCGGTTCAAGTTGACTCCGGTTCCTTGTACATTCGACCGTCGTCCCGTGTAGACAGGACCACGCATTCCTGCGAGCTAAGCACTGTGAGCCCCAGAACCGACAACCATCTAGGATCAATCGATACTAGTATCAATCGTAGTTTCTCTCTCTACGGACTCTCCGCTCGAAACCTTCGACCTTCTCTTTGAATTCAAAGTCGACACCCGATATTATAAATAAGGAAAGGGTGGCCGAATATAAAATACCAACAAGGGATGAGCAATATTCAAAGCTGTCAGCGTAACAGCGTGATGGTTTGTAATTAAATCATGTCCATATATTATCGCAGGAGATCAAACATTAAAGTTACACCATAAATAGCGAACGAGCTACAAAATCTACAAAGTAATCGTATAAAAAGTAATCCATCCTTGCGGAACCCTTCTTATTCCAACCATAGTATTCAGTGAAATAGTGTGAAATGCATCGCGGATGAGGGGCGTCGTGAATCAGAGAAACAATAAGTCTAACACCGACATCTTAATCGAGACGTCGCGAAAGTGGATACAAAGTTGGCCTTGCAACTTGACGTGGATGTTACCGAGAGATTTCCAAAACTGTACATTCTCCACAGCTCTTACTCATTACCAATGGCCGTGGCCAGTATGGATACCACCGTGGCCAGTTCCATGGGCTGTGATTTTGCCAGAGGGCCCAGCGATCACTACCGTGCCAGCGCTGGGACCGGATACAGCCGCACTTCCTGAATGTGGACCAGCGAGCACTGCGCCGTGAGACGCTGGTCCTGCAAGGATAGCTCCATGCGCCGCTGGTCCAGCGAGAACGGCTCCATGAGAGGCTGGTCCTGCTACCACGACTCCGTGTCCACCGTGGCCAGCGTATCCTCCGTACCCTGCGTACCCCGAGTATCCCGGGTACCCTGAGTAACTGTAGGCTGGCGCTGCATACGCGAGACCTGGGGTTTTGATGAAAAGTAAGTTCCCCGTAAAGGTAAAATGTCAGTGGCGCACTCAGATCTGGGGGCAAGGGCCCCTGACACCCCCAAAGAAGGGGCATTGTAAGAAGAAAAGAAACTGAATTTTATTTTTTAAATAAATTGTTATAATCACATAACGAATTTTATTGAATTTGAATTAAAAATATTTTTATCCGTTCAAATCGGCTCCCTTCAAGATTAAATCCTAAGTGCGCCACTGTAAAATGGTATATAGTGGCTTACCGTATGGAATCTTAGACCAATACTCTTCAAAAGATAGAAATAAAATTGGTTTCGGTTTCTTATGATTTCACTGTGGGATGCTGAATAATTAAAAGTTACTCACCAACTCGTCCATCGTAGCCTCCATCGTAACCTTCAACATGGGCAGGCCCAGCAACCGAAGCGGTGACAAGTGCAGACCCAGCAACAGCACCAGAAACTTGCACCGGACCAGCCACAGATCCAGAGAGCTTCGCTGGTCCAATGGACGGAGCATCCACAGCAATCGGTCCCACGTGTGGACCGGCGACACTGGTTGGGCCCAGAGCTGGACCGGCGAGCGCTACCCCATGAGCGTAGCCGAGATGAGCACCATAGCCAAGATGACCACCGTAGCCCCCGTGGTAACCACCCCAAACGGCCTCGCGACGTTCGCGCGGTGCAGCTGCGACGATGGCGAGCAGAGCTGCCAGGATCAACTGGAAATTCGACCACGATATCGGTGAGTTTTATTTCGATTGTAATTCAATGAAATTCTGTGCCAATTTCCGAACCGAGGAGGGAGCACACAGATTCTCTACACAGCTGAGACAATATCGAACCGCACTGAAACTCGTCAATCGCCTAAGGATCTCGACTGCCGATCCGAGTGTTACAAGGAACTTTACAAGACGTATCGATCGCACAAACTTCCGTCAGTGTGGAAAGAGATCGCCGAGACCGGCACCGGCCACATCGTCACGTTCACCAAACTAAAAGCCGCCGAGTAAATCTCCGCCGTATCCCGGCGCGCGTTAGGAAAGTTCGCCTCTGTTCCGATCGTGGGATCGAATACTTACGAGGGCCTTCATCTTTGCCGATCCTCGATCGCTGAGTGTGCCCACGGACGACTCGCTCGGACTTTATATACTCCTCTAGGATCCCGACCGCGCCCCCGTTGATCCCTTCAAATCATATCCGCCGATGGTGCAGCCTCAGCCATTGTGCAAGAAGGTCACCATCCGGCACACCCTCGAGACGCTGGGTCCCTTGGCTGACCTTCAACGACGTAACGGCTTGAGAAAGAGTTCATTTCCACCGGTCATGGAATCCGCTGGACTCTTTCCCTTCCCATTGTCTCCCGTCTGCCGCGCGGTCTCGTTTCGTCACGTACGACCGCGCGGGGACGAGCCGGCGGTCTCGCCCCCGTCCTCTTGGGAGGGCGGAACGAGAGCGAATAAAGCACCATCGATCGGCGTGACGATGAAATTTCCATCGACCCCCTCCGTCCACCATTTTCACGCGACTCGTCGACGATAGATTTATTGTGCTCGCGACGTAGCGACCGTTACCCCGCTCGACGGAACTTCCTAACGAGAGGGGCTGCCTTTCTTGGGGTAGGGGAAGTTTTAGAATTCGCCGAAGGGTGACGGCGATCCGCTTAGTCGACGGGCCAAGTTAGATCGTTTCGTTTCACGCTGTAATGGGATCGGACGATCCGCGGTGCCATTTGCGACGACGTTCCATCTTCGGCGAGGATCCGCCCTACCCTCGAAAATACCTCGCTGCTGTCATGATCCGCAACTTTCCACGCAACTTGCTCCACGGACAAAACCAGTCGGTCTATCGGGGATCGTCGCTTTCGAAAGGGGATAAACAAAGTGGTGGTCGTCGTCGACTTAGAATGGCGCGTTTGGAACAAAAGAATCAGCTAAGTGGACGCGAGGGCAGCGTGATTAGTGGTAATTTGCGATTTCCTGCGGCAATGAGCCGAGGGAGCCGCGGATAAACAAGATATGATCTTTTGTCTTTAGTGTAATTGGCCTGAATAACTTACGGTTGCGACAACGCATGCATCCTTCGCGGAGCTTCTCTAGGATAGCGTCATCGGTGAAATTTCTTTACTCGGATATTGTAGATTCAATTGGTATGTTGCTTAACTTGTGGCCGATTAAGCTTTCAAGAACCGATTGCTTCATTTAACTGGGAAGCGAATTAAGACTGTTCACTACTTCTCGTTGCTGATGTCGTTAATCTCGATCTTATCCGCGCAAATGTTCTGTATCATGGAGATGCGACAAAGAGGCGATGCTTCGTCGTCTACGTGTCTCGTTTTTATATTCTCACGCTCGAGCATCGTGTTCCCTATCGAAAAATCGTGGGCGGCGAGCCGCGTCATCCTCGCGAGTGAAGCAACTGATCGGTTGGCAGCCAGGCGAGCGCTGCAACATTACGGGTGGGAAAGAGTCACGTTCTCAGGGATTAATACGGTTTTCTGCGCTACGTATCGCCCAAGTTAGCAGCGTAAGCGTGTCTAATCGAACGTGACCTTTACTCCGCCAGTCAGCGAGAAAAGATGCGATCTTCGACGCTCCGATTACAGCATGACCTACACGCGTTTCCATCTGCTGAAAATTGTTCTTGACACTTCGATCACCTCCGCGTTCTTCTGATCGTTGGTTGCGATCTTCCCATACTTAACGTTTCCATCATTGTTCTGACTTCTCCCCGAAATCATTCTAAAGCCTCCGCGGACTTATCTGAACCGGTACATTCGTATCCTCCGCGAAACGTCAAGACGTTAATTCTCCCTCGTCAAAAGTAGAATCCTCGTTAAGCTCGAGTGACATTTGTCTCCATTCCTACATTACCATTTTATTGCACCGGGAACTTATTATGAGAACCTGGCGAACTGCTCTCGATCCCCGTGGTTACTGTCCCCGTAAGCGCAGCTGAGTTATCGTGAGAATGTCGCGTGAAACGCGACAAAGTGTGCGAGGGTACGGGCTCGTAAGCACGGAGCCGGTCGTGGTAGCGAACAGGGACCTTTGTATCCGTTTGCTGGCGTGATATTAGTAACGGGACGATTTACAGGCTATTACATCGGCGTTGCGGGCTTAATTCGTGTCGGGGGCAATCGAATCTTGAAATTCGTAGCCGGGTGGAAGAATCGAGGTGGAACGGCCGCCCCGTTGGGATTGAACGTGATCAATGCTAATGGTGAGACTGACATTTGCAGTCATTGTCTGCGCCAGAGCGGACGCAATGCATTGCGATCCTTATGGGAGCAGAGTAGCCTACTATTGGCGCTTCGAGCGGAACGGTGCTCAAGAAGTCGTACGTGTCCGAATTGTTTCCCAATTTGGGATCGCCCCGTACCCTTTTGCCAATCGATAGTTCAATATCGAACAGATGGAACGAGAAAGGGAAACGATTTGGGGAAAGAGAGAAGGAATATCTGTAGGGGTTCCCAAAAGAGTGATCCACTTTATTGGATGTCTTCTATTTCGGTAAAGTTTCCAAGCTTCTCTCAACTCGTCGCGCGCGAATTAACGTCGCACGAAGTTTGGGGATCAGACTTTTAAAAGGCTTTTAAAATGGGCAATATTATATTACACGCAGAAACTTATGATTAATTACTTATTCAAATGTGAATCTCGCACAACGATCCCTTGAACTGTCGCGTCGCGTTTGAAATTCTCTTAAAATTCTCCGTGGCGCCTTAATCGGTAGCAGAACGTGGCACTGAATTATTTATGAACACCATGACCACCTCCGCGGCTGGAAATAATACGGAAACCGACTGCATCGCAACACGATCCACCACCTTTCCGTTTTCTCAACGTTTACCGAGATCCTCGAAACGTTCCTAAGGAGTCGGTTTCAGTAGTCTGTATAATTCTATATAGGAGGGAGCAGAAACGGTTCCGAGGGAATTCGTGACTCTATTAACGAGGAGTCGTTTCATTCGCCTGAGAATTGCTAGTCTTGGCCTGACCGCGATGCAAATCTTTATGGCTTCGTTTCGCAGATGCAACACTGTGCAAATTCATTCAGATATCATTCCGCTGCAGAGAGGAACGAGTAATTGAATTTTAATTCATGGACTTCTTTACTGACTATCGATCGTGGTGCAACTCCCGTTAGAAGGTGAAAAGTGATCGATGAACGTTCGCGAGTTTGAGCAGCAGTTTAGGGGCGGCTGCAAGTTGTTTGGTCGGAGTTATTGGCTCCAATCAGGAAGTTTTCTTTTCGTCTCCGAGGCAATTCGAAGCTGACGGTGTAAACAGGTAGAAATATTGGTTGCGCTCAGTTTCATCGAACTCTAGCCTATCTCCAGCCACCTAAAACAGAAGAAACAATTCTTCGACTGCAATCGTGACATTCAGATCTCGCAGCAAGAATCGACGTGGAAATTGCACTTCTGTCGGTCTCGTCAGAGATTCAGCGACGAAACGACCTTGGCCGCAAAACCCAGGATCTCGTACGCCTCGTAAGCAGAATTCTTCTGGGAACTCGTGTAGGAATCGAACACCCCCGAGAGTGAAAGGACCACGCCTGCTCTTGCCCCACGATACGATGCGCCATAGTCTTCTGTTTTCCGTTGGCGTCAATTACGAAAGCATCTGCTATTACCATTCCTCTTCTCGTTCCTCTCACCGTCTCTAGAAAGTACAAGGAATTACTTTCGCGTCTCGTTTCCGACTTCACAGCAGAATAAAATTCAGTGTAAGTTGCTAAAAACAGATGAAAGTGTCTCTCAACGATATATTTAACGATAATCGCGTGCTGGAAGCACGGTTTTTATTTCAGCCGATTGATACAAAGTTGCTTAACAGCGCGATACTAAAAGTTCGTGTCGTTCATAATAGCGATAATAGTTCCAACGCTGTGAGCGCATAAATTGTTAACGGCGCGTCCTAAACGCTTGTTTCCGGGACCGTGATATCGACCAACCGTCGTGCAGCCGATGAAATCTTGGATTTTATTGCCTCAGCTTTATACTGTTTGTTTTAGCTCAACCGTTTTATTAATCGCGTCAGCCATTTCTCGATTTCGCCTGGTACATTCATCTACTTATATCGTATCAAATGGAAACTCTCATTTCGCATCAAATCGACTCTTCCTTAACTTCAGACACAAGCCTCGAAATAAAAGTTCATTCCGTTGATGAAGGTAAAAAGGATCCTCCAAATCGAGAGCATAGCGAGGAACCAGTG
Source organism: Andrena hattorfiana (assembly GCA_944738655.2). Classification (NCBI taxonomy): domain Eukaryota; kingdom Metazoa; phylum Arthropoda; class Insecta; order Hymenoptera; family Andrenidae; genus Andrena; species Andrena hattorfiana. The sequence continues at coordinate 5,125,119 of OX122894.2, forward strand.
ACACAACGCAGCAAATCTTTGCAAATGTGTTATGAGTGGTACACATAATGGGGGCTGTTTACCTAAACGCGAACCTCACATAAACGACAGCTGCAGCGGATGATCCGGCTCGAGATTTCCGCGGTTGATCTCGCTTTAACGGAAAAAGAACGCTTCGGCAGAGAGTGGAGCTGGTATTCGTTTGAGTTAAAAGCGTCGCTGGAGCCACTCAACGGAAATCGTCTCGGCTCTAGAAGCCATCTCCCTTTAATCCGAGCAGTGAAATAAGCTCCACAAATTCTTCTGTGAATCATTCCACCTTGAATCACGAAAACTGACAACGACACGTTCGAAACTCCCGTCTGCTTGCCTTGAAGTGAAACGAGACTGTCAGCCGAGGTGAATTTTAATTTTCTTCGCAGCGGTGCTTTGATTTTCATCTGTCGCGTGGTTATGGGGAACACCTGCAGAAGAAAGAATAAAAGTAGAATATACTTGTGGTTTACCTCCACGTTCCTCTGCCCTCGATCGATTCAATCGTTCACGAAGAGGTTCCATGGGATTCCGCTGGTTAGCACGCGTTACGATGGCTTTTATTTTATTCGTGGTCAACTGCAGAGCCCGCAGAGCCTCGTCCATCGTTATCAACGGTCGTTTTGAAACGTGGAAGAGATTTGAAGGCCCCTTTAGCCGTGTTTGAAGCTGTATTTGTGGGGAGCCGAGGCTACAAACGTGGAGCCTCTTCACCGCGTCGAATATGCTGGGGACGACCAACGTTACTGTCACTTGTCCACAGACAAAATATCATTTGCCACTTTCGAGGATCATCCAAAGCCCGAAGCTCGTTTCAAGTCCGTTTCGCGAAGCGTTCATACGAAAAGCTTGTTGAACCGATGAGCCGAGATCACGGGGTGCAAGGTCCTAGTAGCCTGGTTGTTGTTCCACAAAGGGTCGCTTGTCCCTTCCCTTGACAACGTTGCACTAACGATCCCAGTATAGCTTACGAAAGCACAGGGGCAGTTTCCTCTGTAATCAACATCGTGCCAATTACCGTTTGACAAGTATCGCAGCGAGGAAAGACGATCGTCGTGGCTTACGGTTACCTTTATGACGTGGTCGTGTAACTTGGCACTCGAAGATTCCTCCCACTCGCGGCAGAGTGGTTTTACTGGCGAATTGTGGTTAGTGCGTTCTGGATTGTCAAGGCTCGCTTTGATCTTCATTTAGAAATTAGCTGTCAGCAGATAAGAGAAGATTTAGATTAGTGCAGTGAAATTTCTGTGGAAATGTCACGAACTCATGGTTAGAGTGGAATATTGTGTAAGCTTTGTCAACAGTTCCCCTAGTTTCCTCTGTTGGTTGTCCCTTTGACCTAGAATAATCTTTGGAGTATTAGATTCTATCCCGCGATAAGCAATCAATCAAAAGGTGGCTCTTCCTTAATCGTACGTCTCTTAATACTTCAAAGATGGCAAAGAAAACACACCAAGTGGTCATTAGCACGTAAACAGGCAATTTCGATTCGAACTTAAAACTTTCTAACGAGTCGACGGCTCTTGACAAATCTGTCATTAGCAAACCAGATCCAACCGCGACGAACCATAGCAACAGGCGGTCGATTCGGAATGTAACGTTTCGTTAGAAGCTGCTCCCTCGAATGTTTCCACGGTTCACTCAGGGAAAAAGGAAATCCTTCTCGATCAAGTCCAGTTCTAGAATTAATGTGGGTTCTCGGGAATGTAACCAAAGCCCACTCACCTCAAATATCGGCTTCTGTTGAAGTTAGTGAATTTCGAGTGGAGAAAGCTGCTCGTTCGGGATCAGCGAATTGAAAACCTGTGAGTTTGAATTCGGAAATTATAGAAGAGTCAAATGGCTCTAGCAAGAAAGTATTTCAGTGACTCGCTAGGTACTTTTACATATTTCAGAAGTTAAGGGTGGGCTGGAACGACGAACCAACCAGTTAACCCCAGTCGAATAATTTCCTATGAATTATTAATAATCATACCGTATTTTATGACAGCTACTCGACGACGATTAATGAATCTTCCAGCTTCCGTTCCTCTGAATCCACCTTTGTTCCGCCTACATCGCTGGCCCAGCTTGATACGCTTCATCGTCCTATGAAAGGGACGAAGCGGATAATCGGTTCGACGACGTTAAATCATAGAAACCGTGGACCAATAATGCAGGGAGTTTGAGCGGACCATTGGAGAAGCTGCGCTTCAGGTTCAATCCGGATCAAGCGATATTCGTTGTCCCATGGGGACGCTTGCTTGCCTCGAAAGTTGCATTTAAGCCGTGTTCATCGGAGCTTGGATAGAATGAGTAATAGGTGCAGTGGAGGGGCTGTTGGAGGGGTTGAGAATGGGCGAGGATGTCGGCGGGAGTATCGGAATAATCGAGAAGAGTGAGTTTTAAATACTGATGCTTTATTTTATATAAAGTATTGTATAAATGTATAAACGCTATAAATATGTGGTATCTATCTATGGTGGTGGTGGGGTGCTAGTCGTGATCGCAAAGAAAGGGTATGACGAGGGCGGGCGGGGTCGGGGGCCGGCAGCGGCGCGCCATCTATTTACATTCATTCACTCACGGGAAGGGCTGACCTACCATAATCTACCGGTCTCTCTCTCTTTCACTAACAACATAAACACGATTATATAATATATGTGTAATGTGTGTCTATATACGAGTACACATATAGCAATAAGTGTGTGTGTGCGCGCGTGTGGCAATGTGTTCGTACATATATATATATACGCGAAGGAATAGTAGTAAATAGTATGTATACATGTGTATATATATATATAAAGAGAAAACATAATATGCGCGTGGGACGAAGTAATGTAGTAATAATAATATGTATGCTTGAGTGCGGCAGTGAGTATAACAACTTGTGAGCCGGCGGGGAACGGCCGCGCGTTGACGCGTTTTGCCGCGTTTCGCCGCGGTCGTCTTCCGGCCCAACGGAAGAGGAGAGAAGTAAAGAGAGAGCAGTAAAAACGTGTGCGAAGAGCGGCGGCCTTACGGATGGTGGGAGACACGTTAAGAGTGAAAAAAAATAAAAGAGAAGGTAGAGTGCTGCCGGAGCAACGGTGGGTGTTCAGAAAACAGAACAGACCCAGTTGGTCCAACGACGAAGCGCCAAAGCTTGTCCACTTGCTGGGTCCATGGCGGAGCGGGCCCGGTTGCCAACGTGCTAGCGCTGACTGGTGTCCGTTCTCGAAAGCGTCGACCACTCGCCGCACGGTTGCCCTATCGTCCTGGATGTTGGGAGGGGGTGTGGTCACCTCTCGCGAGTTTTGATCGCGGCATGGATGTCGGTGTCGCAATCGCGGCTGGCAATCGCGGCTCCGATGATCGGTTCCCTCGTTGTCGCGTTGCAAGTTGATGAAACGAAATTTGACTAAATTTTACCCGTGCCTCGTCTGGACGATGGGGGACGAGTCGCGTCGACGCGGAGGGAATCTCGATGCCGGAACCACGGATCACGAATGGCCGGTGGCCACGATTCTGCACTCCCTCGGAGATCCGAGCCCAGGATCGACCAGGGCAGGGGGCAAGCGTGACGGGCTTTCGACTCCGTGCTTCACTGTGTCTCGATATACGGACCGACTGGACTGCGATTAAAATATTCCGACTATATACCGACTACACCATTAACGCCGTCGCTCTGTGACCATGTTCCCAGGGTTGGACGGAGCTTTGGGAAGAAGACCGTTGAGCGCGCTTGAGGATCGTTTGAGACCGGTAAGTGACTGTGGTGGGTATGCCGCCGTCGCCGAGCCGAGATCGATGGGGCCTTAGAGCGTCTAGTACTTGCCAAGTACCCCGGGGATGATGGCTCCGTGGGAGCCAAGTCCGGCGTGGATGGCGCCAGATGGTCCGTTGATCACAGCAATACCGCCATCATGTCCACCGAGTCCTCCGGCGATACCGCCGGCACCACCACCAACAACAGCGATGGCACCTGTAAGTCCACAGATTAGATGGATCTATCTTCTCTTTACGCGTCTACTCAATCGGGCAACCATTCTCTATTAGAATACAGACCAACACCACCGACGGCACCAAGACCGAGTCCACCACCTGGAGCAGCAGCGGCAGCAGAGCCAGAGTCACCGTTGTCACCGTTCAAGTTGGAGCCACCGGCGTACACGTTAACGCGGCCTACGCTGGGTCCAATCAGGTTAGCACCACCAGAGGAAGATCCGGCGACGGTGGCAACACCAGATGAAGCTCCCAGGACGGTGAATGGGCCAGTGGCGGGTCCTACTTGGACAGATGGGCCGGTACGAGGTCCAGAGTTACTCTTGAAACCTTCCTGGGGTCCTCCAATTTCAGAGGGTCCAACCTGGGGTCCTACGTTGGCTTTGGGTCCTTCAGCGGGTCCGAGGTCGGCCCTACCGCCGATCACTCCTATACACGGGAGAGAACAAATTTAATCGCCGCTCAAACAACATCGCTCTCCTACAGATAATCCAGCGCGCGGCTCCTCTCGAGGGCAGGCCGCCTTCTTACGCACCTCCGGATACGATCTGTTGAACACCAGCAGCGCCAGCCGCTGACGCAGCACCAGAGGCATAGCTGGCAGCCAGTTGTGGGGATCCCAAAGAGGACGCGCCACCCTGGGCAGAGGCTGCGGTGTTTGCTCCCGCGATAAGTCCACCAGTAAGTCCAGCGGTACCGCCACCGACGCCGACGCCGACGCCACCCAAGCCACCGCCTAAGCCAAGGCCGCCGCCAAGGCCGCCGCCAAGGCCGCCGCCAAGGCCAATACCGCCAATGCCATGGCCTCCGCTCAGGGCGATGCCACCGCCGTGAGAGATTCCGGCGCGGGCCGTCGCCACTGCCAGACAGGCGAACACAACCTGCGAGACGGATGCAAACCTCCGTTGTTTACCATACACAGAGAATATTTATCGCGATCGCCTTCGTACGTGCCCGAGACTACCCGATCTATACTATATCGATTAGCGAAATCCTCATTGAGGAAAAGCAAGGAGAACCGAGATGGCGACCCCGCGAGTCGGTTTACGGAAGTGTCGTGCGCGATTTCAGGTACCCGCTGGCTTGGCAGCGAGTACCACGCGCCCCACTGCAACAGACACCGCGGGCTTTCACTTTCGACGCTAGAGCGGTTCCGCGGTGTCGGGGAAAATAGTCGCGATCGGTTTCGACCGTCTTGTCCCTGGCGTGAAAGCGTGCACGAAGCGCGCCGAAGCCGCGCGAGATTTCGTAACACCGCGGAACCGTAACGATCCCATCTCGCCGTGCCGAGAAAACGCGAGCTCGTGACACGGGGTGCCGTAACGTTTCGCAATTCGCAATTCGAAACGATCGGCGGGGCCGATTACACTTTCCCGCGGCCACCTATCCGCGATCCCACCCGTTCGCGATCAGTCGCGCCCGTTCGCCACACCTCACGACCATATTAGGGAAAGAAATTCTTTCAGGCTACCCGTTAATAGCTCGCCGCCCCACCTCTCCGCCAAGTCGCGCAGAAAAACAGCTATCGGTCGCGTGTTATGCAATCAATCGCTTCTCTAATCAACGTGATCGGTGATCCCCGCGCGTCAGTCGGACACCAGTGAAAGATTTATAATTAATCTAACGATAATCTGCTCGTGATCGGCTGTATTCGGAGCTCGCCCGATCGAGCTGGAAACCAGAAATGCCTGATCCCCTTTCGCGAAACCAGCCTCTACGATGGAAGCAATTTAAAGTTAACGCGAACCGTTCGCGACAATTCTCTCGGGGCGATTTTTCCTTCCCGTTACTGGAAACGACCGGTCGGCGCGCTGCTACCGTGAATCGATTGGAAAGGCAGCGTGTCGCGAGAAGAGAAAATCGGTGGACGGAAGGAAGTTCGAGTCGCTTTTAGGAGAAGCCCGCGAGCGCGCGCAATAGACTAGAGGACGGGAACGTTAGACGCGTGTCACGCCCAGCTCGGGACTTAAGCTGCGCTTAAATGGCACCGAGTCGGTCTGGTATTATGCATATCTAACGACTTGGCGAAACTTTCACATCCCCGTTTACGCGGAACGAGGTAACCGTGTGACGTGGCCGACCGAGCGTTCTCGCGAGCCTGGCGATCGGAAAACGGCGATGTCGAAACGATTTCGAGCACGGCTCGCCGCGAACGGCGACGGCTCCGACGGTTCGATCGTCGTTCCCGGATCGTTCGATTCGGTAACACGAGGAACGTTACTCGATATAGGGAGGGTTATTCGAACGGATGCAATTAATTCGGGGCTGTTTTCAGGCTGGAGCGACGAGTGTTACGGTCGAGAGGGAAAAGTAACACATCTGAACGAGAAGAAGAGCGATCGAGAGTGGAGAAACGGTGCACGTGAATGAAGATGCGCCGAGGATAGAACCGGTCGACGGTTGAATGACGATGATACTACTACAACCGGTTTCGCGACGCGGTCAGTGTACCGTGCGACGGGACTTCTTGTCGCATGAATGGAGCGGGACAAGAAGGGCAAAGTCTGGTCCGATTGTTTCGTCCCGCGAAGCAAAAAGGACCAAGCAGCAGTTGAGCCGTGACATTGAGTCAGGGAGCGGACGCCGCGGAGGCGCGCCGAGGGTGCGGACAGCAAAGAGCTCGACGATACGAGGGATTTCGATGCTTCTGTGACTTTACCCCGCGACGTAACGATAAATCGCCCCACGGATCGATCTGTCTTTCGGCCCGGCTTCCAGCCAACGTCTCGAGGAAAGAGCGTGCTCGTGTGTCCTCGAGACTGTCGTTCTGATTCCTTCGCGAAACGGTTGAATCCCTTTAAGGACAGCGTACAAATGGAATGTCATAGCTGCTCGATTAAACCGCGCTGGGGCGATGGGAAGATGATTAATTTTGAAAAACGAGAACGTTTCTGGACACTGGTCGAATGCAAAGCCGAGCGAGTAAATCGATGATCGAGCAAAGAGACTGGAGAGAAGCAGAGAACGAGGCCCGATGCCAAGTGAGAGAGATTAGAGAGAATCGTCGAAGCCGCGGAGAACGCGAGTGACAGTCGGATGACCAATCGAACACCCCACGAATCACCAACCCTGTGGCGGATACTCACAAAGGCCTTCATGTTTGGTGTGTGTATGGTGGGCTGGTAGTCCGGTGAATGACTGACTTGGGCCGGGCCGGCGGGCCTTATATACGCCTAACTCTACTCTGGCTACGCTCCACAATCACCATCCTTTCGAAAGCAACGCGCTCCACCACCCTCCCCCCAGAAAAACTATAATCCACGTCGTACCAGCGGCCGGCATAGACGAACGTAGTCCCACCAGCTGCTTTGGGGCCAAAGGGGGGCCCCCCCGTTTGCACCGGCGCGGCGGTGCAGGCTGACGTGTTGTAGGTTGTTCGCGGGTATTCCAACGGCTTCGTTCGTGTCTAACGGCCACAGAGAACAGCCTCCTACTCCACCCGCCCCGCCATCTTGGCCTACAAGCTCGGCATCCACGGTGCAGGCCGCACCAAGTGCAACCAGGTACCACCCGGGTTACCTGGTCACCTACGATACCCAGCTCTCTCGTGCAGGCGTGGTGCACGGACGCCCAGGCTCCTGCAGCCGAGCGGCTCCATTGTTGCTCGGCTCTCCACAGGTGCATCAGCCAAGTCTCAGGGGGTTAATTGGGCAAACGTTGATTCACGCGGCACAAACGGTACCGATGAAACCCTCTTTTGTTATTGGGTAGAAGCGGGGACATGCTTCAAGAACTACGCTGAACGGCAGCACGATTATCCCGCATGGCGTACCCCTGTTTCCTCCCCTTCAACGGGAAACAGGGATGTCAAGATCGCAAAGACGAAGAGCGAACGTTCGCCCATTAATTGTAAAGGGAACGTGATTCTCTTTCGCGCCTGAAACGCGTCAATTTCCCAGAATTCTCGAGACGAGACGAAGGCCACGCTCAGCTCGGTTTCGCGAGAATCGTCTGGAATTCGCGAGGACGGTGAGTAACCGAGTTCCTGGAGCGAGAAGACGAGACAGAAGGATTTCCTGCGAGCGCGGGTGGACGTTAAGCGACAAAATTTTATCGTTCGCGAAAGAAAGGGAGTGGGAAAGAAGGGGAGAGGAAGAAACGCAGATCCACGAATGGCGACACGCGCGGTCCAGATTATGGCACGCTCGTTACTTGGAAACGAGGTCCTCGCATCGAAATGGAGTTTCGCGTTAGTGGCAAACGTTGAGACGTTCTAAAGAGTTGGAACTGCGGGTCGTTGAATGGCCTTAAGGAACCTGAATTCTTTTCTAAATAGATTGCCTGCCGTCGTAGCCGACGCCGTAGCTCGTTACTTATTACCTCAACCTACTAATTCCCAGCTGCCACGCTGGCGTTATAAGGGAAGCCGAGGATCGAGCCATAGCCGCGAAGGGGTTGCCTTCCACCCCTTCAGCCACAACTTCGAATTACGCCGTGCCGTTTCCTTCGAACGATGTCGCTTGGGGATGCATGAATTTCGGCGCTGCAAACGAATCGTTTAGGGGGTATTTTGCATCGGGGGTTTCTGGAATCTTGAAGCAGAGGTTCAGGGACCAATTTCATGTATTCGTCCAGTCGAACCGTCGAGGGCTTCCTCGACGAAGCTTCTCAACCTTATCTGGTTCCTTGTCCCTCTGCGTGACTGTACTGGCTCCCGAAGATGTTCTTCAAGGTACATTAGCCCGCGACGAGCAGACCCTGCTAACAGAATTATGAGTTTCCTTTGGGAGAACGCGGCCTGTCGTTTTGAAGCAGACATCAGCAATGGAGAAACTTTTACGCGAGACTCTGCTAGTAAAAACCGTCCTCCTGTCAGCGCGCGCGTTCTAATTCGATCCCAACGACGTAATCGGTAAAAGTTCGCCGGGGTATCGATACTATTTTCACTTTTATCGTACAAAGAGAGGATGTCCAGGCTCGGCCATTTTTCTATTCCTCCGTTGCCGAGATACATTTACGCAGATAGCATTATCCCGCGCTTTACGAGCCCTCAGGATCTACATAATTGCGCAACAGCGTTGATCGAATGGGGACGCGGCCGGCTGAAAAATCGCTCGCTCGCGTCTGATAAACGGACGAGCGTCGATGCCGCGCCGATAAGCGACTCTTGCCCCGCAGCTATCTTTAATCGCGACGCGATTCAATGCTAAGCCGACGGAGGAGCAGGCGAGAAGAAATGAAGAGGAGATGGATAACTGAGGAAAGGGGACGGCCCTGGGAAAACGGCCGGCGAGGATGACTTAATCCTCGGTCGACGCGCCTCGAGACAACTGGGGGAAGCGGCGGTTAATCGATTCGAAGCGTTAATTGGCTTCGTTTTGGCGCTATCCACATATCACGGCCGGCTAGTTTTCCGGCTCGCGCAGAAGTGAAAGCCATTATATTATTTGGCGTCCGCGAAAAATGCCCGGTCTATCGCGAAAGTCGCCCGCGCGTGTCTTTTCTCGCCAGCCCTGACCGGTTTCGAATATATAAAGCGACACGGCCGCTGCTCGCGGCTCTATTCCTTCTCGTACACCCTCGAAACGGTAGCCGCGGATCGATTCCGGCCGCGAAAGGCAATTAGCCGGTCGGCTATTATTTCGTCTCGACGATCGGTCATTCAATTAATCCCGCTTGTCGCTCGACGCTCGTTGCGCAATCTGTGTCTCGATGGAGAAAAAAAAAAGGCCGAGGCGAAAGACAGATACGAGACGGAGGCGGGTGCGCGACGGAAAATCGCGCGATCCACTAGGAATATTCAACGAGCCGGGTACCATTGTGCAATCGCGTTTCTTTTCGTTCGCGATGCCACGCCGTTGAGCAACCGCTTGGCGGTCTATTAATTGTGCGCTCGCTGGAACCCTCGCGTTCCATCCACACGATACCTTCGAACCCCGTCGCCTCCTCGAGTCCAGCTTTCCGCCGATCGACAGGGTCAATCGCTGCCGCCCGCTCGGCCGAAGCCGCTTTCTACGATCGCCACTGTGTCGCCTGTTCATTAGCCATTAAACGCGCGAGTAACCGTCGAGTCCCCGGGACCTTTATATCCGCCGAACGCCGATGCTCGTTTTCTAGGAGGCCGTTTACGCCAGGGTGCGCGCGTAACTCGCAACGATCTGGTTTCCTCTGACTCCATTGCTATTCAGGACTCATTTCCACGCGAATTGGCTCCCATGGCGTGCGTCGATGTTGATACAGTAAACACGAGCAGTTGATCAACGTTGGCTAGCCGTAGCTGACGCAATTCGTGGATCGTTGGACCGGGCGCGACGATAATGATCGAATTTTAGAGAGGCGAAGTGACGGCGCGCGATTTTAGAGTTGTTTGCTCGCCCGCGAGTCAACGATGAACTTTGATACCAAAGCGCATGAGAGAATTACTGTGAACAGCGGCATTGCCACTGCCGTTCTCATGCATCGATCGTGCCAATCGGAGCGTGTTCCTTTCTCTGCGATACCAGCAGACCTTAAGACGAGTCCACAGCTCCAGTCCTCAAGCGTACACCCTCCGGGCGAGCCCTTTGGCAGTAGAGGCTGTCGCTTATATTTCATGAACGTTTCGTGAACCCTGGTGACCTTGGTGAGAAGATTACATCGTCCAAACGGGCTGCATGTTTGAGCCTTCTGAATACCAATTTCTTGGGTCACCGAGACATCGAACTGGTGACCACTCTTTTACCGATATCGCTCTAAAAACCTGCTGGATCACTGCATTAATGGATCGTGTTGCTTCCTGCCGAGAGTAGGGCTTCGTTAAGTGCACTTGGAAGGATGGAAATAGGATCGCTGTTCTCCAGACACGTTCTCCTCGACCTCCGTTAAGAGAAACTCCGATAAGACGGCGTCGTCTACCGCGATGCTCGTTCGCTCTAATTTTTATGTAACATCAGGATGTGAAACTGGAGAAATTTTAGCCGCGAAGCGGGGGATCCGTGGGAAAAGCGTGCTCGCTGCACGCCGACAGCGTGCCCGTCGCCCGACGATGCTTTAACGCCTCCCAACTGCGGCAGGACGCACGTGTTGGCGCGTGCTTTTCATCGGGCTGTTCGGGGCATCCGGCTTATCCGCGGCCGCGTGGATCTTTGATGCTCGTTGCACGTACTGGCGCGTGATCACGGCCAAATGGGCGAGATCGCGAGGTCGATTGTTGGAGATGTTAAATAAGCCCGAGCAGAGAAATGTTGATGCCTTCGCGACGGTGTTTGTTATAGTAACCGGTTCTTTCCTGTAAAACGAGGCCTGAAGGTTTTGACTTTGTTTTACAACCTAACCTTGGGAGGCAGCTAGCATAATATACTGTTGGACACTATTTTTTGCCGATCTGTCACGTGGAAAGTTAAATGAAATTAATGTAAAGTAAATAGTGCGTCATCTGATGCATAGATGGCATTGTTTTAAATTTAAGAATTCATAAACATGTGGTTATTCAAAGCGACTAACTTTATCGTAAGAAAGCTGTATGTAAATTTCGTGTATTCAAATTCTTTTCGCTGGCTTATTTACTTCTTACATGATTTTTAAGAAAATTGAATACGCCTTTTCGTGGGCATTTACTTTTCAATTAATGTATACATAACCACATACTTGGCAAAAAATAGTGTCGAGCAATATATAGTACATACTACGCCTTTCCATAAATTCGTCGCAGAAATCTCTGTCACGGTGCCCTCGTCCCTTGCCAGTTGAACTTGTTAGCATTTCACGGTAGTATTAAGTGCTGTCATAAGTTACAGCAACCGTAGTATTAAGCTCCTTTGATCGCTGCAAATAACCAGAAAAGTCTGACGCAGCACTCTGTGTCTGACCCGTACCGCCATAATCTACTTCGAGCACCATACGCTGCGATAAAAAAGAAGCTTTGGCAGACGAATGTTCTTACTGTAGTAAATACTCTATAGAGTATTTGATTGTTTCCTCCTTCATTTTGGCTTTTATTTCACTGTCACTTTGTCGCAATCGTATCCTCGCGGAATAAAAGCTCGACGATCTGTTACCGTGCGAATCGCGTCGATTAAGGTAAGGATATTAATCGCTGGGCAGTAGTGTTTTCATCAAACCCACGACAAAGTACACGCGGGTTGCTCGTCGTGCAAAATTTATTAACGACCAGCTTCATCCTTTTATGTAACTCGAGCACGCCGCGTGTAAACGTCGTTGCGATAGAATGGAATGGTTAACCGCGATTTCAAATAGAACAACTTTGATCGATCCTGGACACGCTGCAGTTTCCCTCGTTCCAATTCCGCCGGGCGTTCTCTACACCGCCGACAAATTATCGAAAACGCTTCGAGCCGCGTGACGCGCCTTTGATTAATGTTGCTAATTAACGAACAGTAAATTCACCCCCGGCGGGGAAAAAGAACGCGCAGGACTTTATACTTCACCGACGCGCCGCTTCAAATTTGTATCGGTAAAAGTTATCGACCCGTCCCGAGTGAAACATTTTAATCAGTCGCTAAATAAACATCGCGTTTATTAAAACCTACGGGGGTTATAAAAAATGCATAGCTATTATTGCGTGAACAACGAGTCGCTCTTCATTCGTGACATATTTGCTTTTTCCACTGGAAATTTGTTATTCTTTCCAATTTTGGTACAAACAGATAAGCGTTCCATTTAAAAAAATTAAAAGTAACACTGAAATATTACGAAATATCGTTTCTGCCGCTCTTAGAAGTGATTTAACATGGCCATCTTAAGCACCTCTCAGTGTAGGCATCAATAAATACATTGCAAGTAATTCTAAAGGCTAAAAGCTACGGATCAAACGCGAGACGCTTGATACTCGAAGCTTCGGGGGAACCCCATCCTGAAGTCACTAACGAAAAACAAAGTTAGGGATTTTTTGTTCGTATAAATAAAAATATACAGTTTGGATTTTTTTATATAATTTTAAAGCAATCTTAATTTTGCTAGAATACAATTATTTTTTTTGAAAAATTGTACAAAATGGCCGCGAAAAAAATGGCTTCCCGGGACACTGCAAAAAACCTGGCCCATACTCCCGGGAATGATTGGATCACCTGAGAAGGAAATACATACAAAAGAGATATATAAACTGGAATATATTACCTATATAAAAAATCCCTAACTTTGTCTTTTGTTAGTGGCTTCAGGGTAGAGTCCCTCCTTAAGGGTCTCGAGGGACAGGAGTCGCGCGAGCAAGGGTAAAATTGCACGCGGTGCCGCAGGAAAGAGGAAAATCGCTGGAGGAGGCGCGGAACGACGCGCTCCTCTGCTCGCGGCGTGCCTCGAGCGGTTCGCTTCGGCAACTAGACTCGAAAGTATCTTACGCAATAGGCGAAGCGAGATTGTGTGGGCTACCGCCGTCCAGCTCGAAGCTGCCCATCATTTCCGTGTTCTGCTCGCTGCTTGGTCGCATACTCGCCACTTCGTGTGCACACAAACTGACTGCATTGTCCGCGTTCACCGTTTCTCTGTACCGCCTTCATTTTATCCCCCGAGCGAATTTCTAGCCTTTTCTCCTAGCGAATGGATATCTCCTTCATTTTGCACGTGTCTTCTCGGCGCGACAACGCAGATTCTGGTAGCAAATCGAACACTCAAGCTGAGTGATCTCTGAGGGTTGGTTTTATAGAAAAGGAACATTGGCAGCATTGACACTCTACCATGGTGCATTCTTCCTGAGATCCTCTCGGTCAATCAGCTACCTCTTTGTCGCATCAGGGATCCATATCTCATTCTTGGCTGAATGGCTTGAATTACTTTTTGCACCTGCCTCGAACAGGGAAGCGGAGAAGTTTCTGCAAGGTGGTGTAGAGTTGATTGATGAAACTTGGGGAGCAAATGTAGCAGTGCTTTTATCTTGTTAAAGCAGAGTGCATCCTTACTGTATCTTTATATTTCGTAAAGTGTGCTCTGCACTGTGCCGCTGACTGTAATTCGTTGCGTTAGGGAGCGATTGTTCCACCGAAGAATGTGAAAACGTTGTTAACGTCCCGGGGAGATATGTATTCAATCCGAGCTTCGTTTCGCAGTCGGTTATAACAGTACTTTATATAATAATTGCTCGTTCTTACTTTAATTCCGCGCATTCAGCGTACGCGAGGAGTCGCTGGATCGCGGAACAATCCACGTCAACGATATTTAAGCCATCGGTAGCGAGTCGTGCTTGCGACAGCCTCGCGACGATGTAACATTACCCACGCGTGCGGACAGTATGTTAGCGGAATATGATTTCCGTGTTCCTTAGCGAGCACACCATCGCGCATATTCCCTTGCGATCACGACAGATCGAACATGTTACTTTGTTCCGTGGCTTCTCGGGCGATTTCGTTAATTGAAGCCCGATTCCCGCGCTGCGCGGCATCATTACTGCCACACGAACCCATTTTATTTCCTCCCGATCGATCGGGACATTTCAAAGTACGAGCCGTTAATCAATTAATTGCTCGGTTACAAGCTCCTGGCACGAGTGAAACGCACCAGTTCGTAGGCAGTCTAACGATTTGCCCATTGTGGAGCCGTGTCAGTTCCTGTCGCAGAACTTTCCAGAAGGAAAAACCGCAACGCCCATGGAATTTTTCTGCATCGCACCATTTTTCCCTTTCGTCGTTTCTGCTGCAATATCGGCGTCCGCTTGCGCGAACGGGTCACTAGACTGTATCCGTGCTGCCTTTCCTCGTGACTCGAACACGTCTATGGTGCCACTGAACTAGAATTACCGTGTTTTACGAGCTCGCTTGCGGACCGGACCGGGCGGCAATTAACGCGCCGATAACGACGATAAGTGTACGACTCCGATTCCCCGATTGTCAGACTATAACCCCATTCGTCATAATTACAATCTATCGCGCGTGAAAAATGTCCTCCCACGATGCAAGACACCTTTCTGTCTTCGCTCCCTACTGCGATTCAGTTCCAACGGTATCCCTAAAATTCTAAACCAAAACCTGCGAATGAAAATCGTGTAGAAATATTCTAACTAAAGAAAGGAGGCGATCACAGCCCCTAACGAGAGAAAGATTCTACTCCAACGAGGTAATAGGTACCCACTCCCTTCTCTTCTCTCAGCAGATACCTACGCCCCAAAAAAATCTCGAAATTAATTACCAAAATCTTAAGGTATCACTCGTTTAACCGTGTTCCAAATTCTAATTCGATCCGCAAAATTTAATCCCCGATTCCTCAGATGAATCGAGCACAGCGACTCGTCGAGCACGAAAAGGATCGGCGACCTCTTTCGTCAGATCGGCGAGCGGCATCGATTTCCCTGAGATTGGAATTGGAGTTAGGGTTGCACCAGTCAACGCGGTACGCGTATGCTAATTGATTGCGCAACGCTCTTCCGGTGCCCGAGCACCGCGCTGGAGGGTAGATACCGACCGGACTGTATCTCTCTCTCCGCCCGGCTCCTCGATCTCTTTCCTCCGTCGTTTCCCTTATTTTTCCTCCTTTCTCCGTCTGTCCCACGTCCTCTCCGAGAGGAGCAAGACACGCCTAGGCCATGCTTTATATGTGGCGATCGGTAACGGGCCCGCGCCCGTAGAAAATGCTCCGGTTCGCGCTTTGGAAATATCCCCGGCCACTTTAATCCTGCCCCGTGTACGAAAGTGAACAAGTTTCCACGCGTAGCTCGTTAAACGCCGGCTCTCGTCGCGCGTACGCGTGACACTGATTGGATTCGGTCGGGCACGGACACTCTAAATGGAATCAAATAACCGTTCAACTATGATCCCGCACGCTTCATAACCTCCTATCAAGTTTTGTCCTCAGAAAGCGTTCGGTCGGAAGGCGACAGTAACACCGGCACCCATGTCGGACAGTTTCGTGTACACCGGAACGAAGAGCCATTATTCGAATAGAATCGAATCTTCTGGAATTGGGATCCCTGGTCGCGCCAGATGACCATCATCAGGCAAACGACGCCGCAAATTACGGTTTCCAGCAGCGGATCGTGTCGAAATCTTGGCGATCCCGCGCCGATCGTTACACGGTTACAAGCTGCTCGATAGATTTTACAAGCCGCTGTATTTGAATACCTTCGCCGCGGTATCTAAAATTCTGATCGAGTCCTAATCGATATCGGGGGATGGGCCACTCTGTCCCGCTGTACAATGGGATTTTTAAAATTCTAATCGAACCATTTAGCCGGTAGAAATACCGGATCACGGCGAACAAACGAGCGGCCACAGCGATGGGAGAACGGAGCCTGCTATCGCGCGAGGAGACCGTAATCGAAAAGCGTTAGCGATCCGATAGGGTGGCAGAGGCGGCAGACGCAAGCCAAGTAAACAAGTGTATCCATTAACACGAAAATGGAGGAGACTCGGGGAACAACGGTCCGGGAGATTAACCCTTGTACTCGAATTTTAGGGAACAATTGAAAGCAGAATTACCGATTAATTGGCGTTTATAACGGGTACGATGGTTGACTCCCGCCGTTCGACGTTACTTTCAATTACAACGCTGCCGCGGTACGGATTAACCGTCGGTAAACTACGCCACGAGATGAAGCACCATTTGCAAGAGTTTGTTTGCGCGGCATAGTAAGGTGAAGGAGGAATCATTATCGCGGTTAACCATTCGTGAACGAACGCCGGGAATGTGGCGGGGTATTTCGATACAAACTTGGGTCTTAGTTAATGGACACGACGGTGGCAGCTCGCGACGCAAGATAAATGACGGCGAGGGGACCTTCGACAACTTTTCCACCCCCTTCGCGAGCTTAACCAACCCACGTCACGATTCCAATTAAAATTTTGTAACCCAAGCCTCACGGTCCATATTTGAAGACTTTTCCTTCGCGCTGGCGCGACCCGCTAGCCCCGCGTGTACGCACTTTAGGATTACAGTGGGATCAAAGTTGTCGCCGGTACGCATGAACGGCCGGAAAACGTCGGGCGTAATTCGGTGGACGTCAATTTTGCCCGCTTGTTACGCCGGCCTGCCGGCACGGTGAACGGTCTCGCGTACGCAATTCGAGACGGAAAGTGAAATAACGAGCCGCGGACTTTCCGGTGGCGCGAGCTTCTTTAGAAATCGATCTGCGCCGCAATCGGACGTTATTAAAACGTGCGCGGGGATCTCGTGTTTCCGGCAGCCGGTGAAATTTAAACACGCCTCGCTTTGTGCTGTCCACCTCTTCCGTTTTCCTCGCGGCCAGTTCGAATTCGCCGTCGCCGTTCGCTCCTAACTGGACAGTCGCTTTTTCTTGTTAACGCGACGCCCGACCACGCGCGGAGGCCATCTTTTAATAAAATTTCATTGTAACCCGCGCCCCCGGTGCGCCTGCCGGCTGGCTCTCGAGGCAAAACCCTCCGTGCCTCATCTTTTTCTAGTTTTCACGCAATCGTTAACAGTATCTACACATTGATCGGTTAGGCGGGAGCATTAACGATCATCGTGGCCCGAGTCTGGGAAAAGGAAAATTTATAGATGCTTCTCATGCTTTCATATCAGCGCTTGTTACTTGAGAGCCCCATGTACTCGAGAATTTAGCTTCGCGTGTCTGTGGTACACAGGTGCTCCAGAACTTAGGTTACTCGTGCGTTCGGTGACCAGGTATCGAATTCTACGTAGCTGGATTAAAAAGCCTAAGGGGTATTAAAGGCGCAGCGAGGGGAAATCCGGCGAAATAGCAGAGTGTGCGCGCAAGGACGAAGAGCAGGGTGGAAAAGCGTGGCGGGAGGGGCCAGCGTAAGCGCTCCCGTTCACCATATCGATACTTTTCTTTTCTGGATCAGCGACGGCGAGCCGATCGGAGCGGTCTACTACGGATATGCTACAATTCTTTCGCATGCCTAACCGCATATTAATGAGGGCCCGTGCGCCACGACTCGGTACGCGGGCAGGCGAGCGTGTCGCGTAAACGTTGAATAATAACTGCATTCCGCTCGACGTAAGCTCCGCTAGAGCAACGCCGTTAACGCGGCAACGTATCCAGCTCCCATGCAAGCCGATAGAACGGTATATATATTAACGGGCGGAGAAACGACTGCGCCTATTGCCCGTTGGAACGGCAGCGCCGATGGATCGTTCCATTTCGCACTCTCTAACTTCGAAGCTCCTGGCGTCGCCTCGCAATCAAAAGCCACCAGTTTTTGGAATACTTGTGACAGGGTTGAGCCGACTACTCCAAGTGATACTTATAAATTCCCTATCCCGAACTCTGCATCGAGTTTGCTTTCCTCAGTTTCAATGGATCGATGAACGGTGTGCTCTGGGTATCATGGCTGTGTCATTGTTGCTTTCATTCTTATTGGAGCGTAGATTTGTTCTAGAGCATGTTAGAGAGAGGTTGGGGGGCTGACTTCGTTGCGCATTCCTCTATTGTGAATTTGGATACTGTATGTGGTGGATTGATAGTTACATCGATACTAGCTAGGAAAATATAGGTACACATTCCGGCACGAAACATCGCGTTTCTGTTGTTTCTCAATTTTTGGGAGAATGCACCTTCGACGAATGATGTAAAATTGAAACATTCCCCCAAATCATTCGCTCCCCCGAATACCAATCATTTCCACACCACGGTATTGAAACAGATTAATGGAAAGGGGAGTACGGTTTCCATTAAACAAAATTCTTTATTTTTCATTAAAATGTGGAAATTCGCTGTCCCGTAGCTTCGGTCAAAAAAGCAGTGTAGGTATCGACGAATATTATCGAGCTACTCCCTACCCTGTTTACAAACAATATAGGTACAATACGCGTCCCGCGAAATTCCACGAGTTTCGAGTAGAAATATTCGATTCTTCCCGAGTTATTGAATTACACCATTCGGAATTCTTCTTTTTATCTTCGCCTACGTTCAGTCGCGGATAGAAAAAGCGAGCAAGTGCGCGCCAAGTTCCCAAGTGGTTCGAAGCACTGGTCGTGCCTGTTCGTAGCGGCTCGGCCGGTGTTTCACACGGTGCGCTGCCGCGGCCGGTCCAGATATATATTTCCCGGCGAGCTCGTAACCAATTAAATTGTCAAAGGCAGCTTTTGCGGCGGCGTAACGGAACGCGACGTTTTACGTAAGCCCGGGCGTTTGTAATGGAACAATGTGTACCTCTTCATGCGACACACACCGGCCGACAGAAACGTGCACGCGTGCCAAAACCGCTCGTTAATCGCTCGAACAATGCCTCTTCCCTCACTCTCGCTTTTCATCGGGATCTCCTGAGGTTCCACGAGCAGTGTACCTAGCGGTTTCCCTCCTGCCACCTCCGCGGGCAGAGCGACCGGGAGGGAAAATGAGATACCGCCCCGCTAATTCGCACTTTTAACTCTCTGAAATTTCCTTTCACGATTATGCCGCATCCGCCCGCTAAATAATAGTCCCCATTACGTCATGCAATTTCACTGGCAGCTTTGCCGACTCCATTCCGCTGCCGAAGGAACGACGCGACTTATTGCCGGCAGATTTATTGCAAGTTGCGCAACCAGTGCATCGCCTCTTGATTCTTCATCTGCATGGTTATGGTCATTGGTATACGACGCATGCGGTCGGCAGCCTTTCCGGCGTGAATCAGATGCTCTGGTTCTGATTAGCAAGCCGCGTCCAGCCGAGGCTGCTATGTCTGCTCTGATATCGCGAAAGCTGAATCGCTTGCGCCGCGTAATGGCTACTACAGTTGGTCTTAACGTTTCATTACGAGGTATAAAATTCTCACCGGAAACAGCTGAGGCAGTTCTGGGCCGCGAGCTCCTTACACACAACCTCGATCTTCCTTATTTTAACATATTTACTTCGTATTTTCTTAAGTTCGTTCATCACGGAAGGGATTTGAGCGTGAACCGATGGCAGGCGGGAAGGCATCGCGAGCGCCTCGGTTTACCGAAGTTTTTATGGGAAATTTAAGGCGAAAGGCGGCGTCTCAGGCGGACAGGGGGATGACGCAAAGCTGCCGCGTCAATATTGACACCAACTTACGAGAAAGTTCCGTAGCATTCGCGCAGAATCCCCGTAAGGCAAGCCGATTTTCCTCCGCCCCCGTTCCTTGTAAACGATATTTGCGATGTAGCGCATGCCGGGGTCCCGGGCGAAACGATCGAATTATCTCAATAATTCACGTGGCCGGCAGGAATTTCTGAATATACAAATACGACGCGTCGCGGGATATTTGCGATGCATCGTAGACTTTCGCGGAAATTCCATTCGAACCTATCAATAATTTATCGCTCCCAGTTGCTGATCGATGGACGTGCCAATATAACTCAGGGCGTAAAGAGTCTTCCGGAGGATCAATCTCCGCTATGGACAATTATGTAAATCCACGAAACCGAGGGAAATTAGGGTCCAGAACGATAGAGCTCGATCTTCTAAAGAAAAGTTCAACCTGATCGTCGCAACGATTTTCGCCCGTGGAATCGACGCTGGAAGCCGATTTCCCTTTCCACGGCGCTGGCGGAGTTGCAGCTCGGTAACCGTGCACGTAGCAACCCGGTCGACCAATCCCCTCGATAGTTCGATCGGTCGAGAGCAGCCTGCTCGCTCGCCAGGCACTTTTTGCTCGGACCGAAGGCATTGTGAGTAGTTGCTTGCGCAATGATAGCGCTCGCCCGGCTCGCTCCCGATAAGTTCATGCTCTAGAATCCAGGCCGAAGGCGTTACCGCGCTTATAACCAGCTGCTGTGTCTCCAGGAGTCACCTAGGCCGGCGTTATTCTCAGACGTCCGGATGCTTCGATCGTGGATCACTCTGGACCACGTTCCAAATACGCTCGAGTTCGGTAGACCTGCCGATGATGGCTGAGGATAGGTCAGAAGGTTACCCTCCGGTGTTGGAATAGAGATCGATTTGTGTGCCGAAATGATGGTGGTTTGAAAGGGATGTCTTTGGTTCCCGATACAAAAAAAAAAATTGAAATTGCTGTTACGAAGTTTCTAATATTGCCAGTGGCATTTCCGCAGCAATTCGATTCACAGAAGAGGGGGCAGGTTCTTTGAGCTTGCAGGGCGGCAACGTGTGCACGTTAACCGTGTTTTAGGGAAGCTATGCGTTCGACATCCACCCGTGTGGTAGCGAAACCACTTCGAAACTCAGTCGCGTCGACAAGTTTCAATCGATTCCACTCTCAAAGGACCTAACTTCGGCATCATTCCATTGCCCATCGAATCGCGGTAATTAGTGGCCGCGATCGGCTTTCCCCTTTAATCGCTCGTAAAACTTTCCCTCTCCTCTTCGAGACATTCCCCTTGTCAAAGTCAGATCGCCTGTGCTGTTCGCGATCCGAGCTGGAACACGTGTGCACTCATTCCTCGGCGACAAGAAACGCTGCGCCATCAATGAATGGCGTCGATCACGCGGTGCCTCTGGTCCGAAGGGGATTTCGATCCGCTCCCTCTGTCAAAAGTTTCGTCTAACGAAGTATTTAGTAATCCGTGAAACAGCTCCGGAGCCTTTCGCTATACAATAATGTTACTGAAGCGATTCATTAACGCGCGCCGTTTCCCGCGGACCACTGTCAATTTAATCGGCCCGCTGTACGACATTCGCGACTAGTCGGGGGACTCGGAGGATTGCAGCCGTAAATTCAGCGGAATCAGTGAATTACGAGTAGCGTAGGCTGCGCGCGAGGTGCAACGGTGTATCCCGTGCGATCCTGGAAATTAACGTCTCTGGCTTTCTACGGGATTGTAGAGGAAACGCGGAGGATCCGTCTGCCGCTGGTCTCCTGCGACCACTTGCACAGTCTCGTACTATTCCGCCGCCGGTTCATGATAATTAAACTCATCGTTCGCGCGCGTGTCTCGACGGTGCCGCGTTTGTTACATCTAAACGAGACGCGCAATTACTGCCTGCGACGGTAATATTTGTTAGCCGAAGCGTTTGAGGTAAGCAGCGCTCCGACAGCGAAAGATTTCCACCCTGGTCCTTGGCGGGGCGTAGATAGATCCCAGAGGTGCGAAGAAATTTAAGAAATGGGGCCATGGCCTCGGGTCTGACGACGCGGAAAGGGAGCAGATACCTCACTGTTAAATTCAATCAATTCAATCACACCCCCAAAGGTCATTTTCTTCTTCGATCGAATTCATCTTTCTCCACTTGAGGCTCCACATTGGCAGATATCAGTTTCATCTACTCCGTTTCATCCAGATTCGAGGAAATTGATTTCGTTCACTTCGGGGCTCGTTACGAACAATCCAGGGGCCTCGAAAATTTTGCATCAGATGAGTGATGATTTGCTGGTGATAACGCTTGTGGAAGTTTGCTCATCGACCATTCCACCTTGACCGAAAACTGGCTCCTCGATTGAGTTCTTAGCGAATCCAATTTCCGCCTCAGAGGATCGCGCCGCGCGGGATTTAAACGTCGGCGTAATCGTGCCGGCGGTCCAGCCCGTAATCCATAACCCGCAAACGGCATTATTCGATCTTTACCAGCTGCGGTGTTCGATCGGCGCCGTGCTCGCGTGCGGTGTTACATAAACGAGCGGTCGAACCGCGAGCCTAGAATTCGAGAAGAAGGAAACGGCTGTTTAAGCCTCGATTGCTCCGGTTTCTGACCAAAACCTCCAGGTATTAACGTCCAATCAGCGTGAATGGTGAATCGCGGCGGAGACCGGTCCCCGGTCTGTGTTCTAGCAACCTCTTCTCGTTATAAAACAAGACCTCGACGCGTGTAACGAGCTCGACTGGCCGCTGGCTTGCGTTTCAATTGCGCAATTCGCGTTGCTGGCAAGTGGGAGCCTACTGTCGCGTTCCTTCGATCGAAACAAGAATGAAAATCACCACGGCGGTCCACTTATGTTCTACGCCGTTGCAGGCCGTTGCTGTTGGAAAATTCTCCCGTTCAATGATGGATCACTCGGGCTGAATCGGTTGTAAATTACATTCGAAGAAGGGGAAGTAGATCGCTGAAATAGATGGATGAGCATCGGGTTCCGCGGAGATTTCATGAAACTTATTGCTTGATATTCGAATAGTCAATCTTCTCCAACGTGTTTCGCAGGCCATGGAGAAAACTGCGGGTCAAGTACACTTCGTTACCGAGGCAAGTGTTACTTAGCCGTCATGATAAGGGGAGCAGCGATTGCTCGCGACATTCACTTCGCTGTTACAATTTGACTGGCCCTATCGATTTCACCATTTCCAGGCTCGATATCCTGGAAAATCACTTGACATCTGTCGCCAAAGTGGATGGGAAGCTTTCCAATTCCGCTGCTCGCTATTCGTCCCTCGCTACTGAATAGGGTTAAAGGATCTTCACCTAACAAGCATTTCAAGCGGCTTGTCTCTCAATTCACTGAGTCCGCATATTAATTTTTATGCACCGGTTCGTTGCCTTAGAAAACACACTCTCTTCCTTCCTGAGTAAGATCGCACACGTTACGGCTACTATAATAGTCTTAATACATTAAGGACCGCTCACGAGTTTTCTCGTGTTTCGCGTTCGATCTGTTACGGACCGCTCACGAGGTTTCTCGTGTTCTTAAAAACGTGCGGTCCCAGGCGTATGTCTTACAGATTTCTTTGCGGTCCTTAATGTGTTAATCGACTTCTAATAACTTCGAATCGGTATTGTAACTCTGTTGACTTCTTCAATAATTCCTACAATTCCTACAATCGCTCTGCTCTGATCGCTGTTCGTGGTTCCCATTCCCCTTAACTTTTACCTTCGCGTTCCCTTAACCTCTCTCCTTCTTTACCTTACCTTACTTGTTTGTTTAGACTCGCATATTTATTTGACTATTATGTTTGCTGCTGTTATTACTAAGATTTTTATATCTATTTTGTAACTATCATTAATGGTTCTTTTGCTCTTATTTCTCTGCTTTTGTTTCTTTTAATTATTTTTCTTTTGTACTTCCTAACTGCTTGTTCTATGCTTGTGTGACTGCGACTTGTACTTCTTATAACAAAGGGTTTACCCCGTTGATGTACTTAAATAAATAATGATAATAATATTTACCAAAATGAACCTAACTGGGGTAGCTCGTTCGAAACCACGACCCATGCCATTCCCATTCACCAGGCTACCCACTGCGCGCGCAGTGACAATGCAACAGCGTTCGGTATCGAGTGATACAGCGTGGAATCGATTCCAGTTCGAGTGTTATTACGATCGTATTATGTAAAGCCTCATTACGACGTGGAACCAGAACCGTCCGACCCGTTCGTCGGTTTTTATCCTTCACCAAGCTTCCTGTCATTGCATCGCAGGACTCCAGGAATAATGCGATGACATAATGACAGCCGCGTACAGGCGTCGATATCCCAGATACGTGGATGAACCACGCCGTGCTTCTCCATATCACTAGGAATTGATTTACTTCTGGCGCATTCCATCCACGCGCATAGACAGCTTTACGCGGACGTGTGAAGCGTTATTACGCGCCCCGAGCAACGGGTTAAGTCGCTGGCTAGAAGCTGTTACAGCTGCTAAGCTCGTAAGCGTTGGAACTAGCCGTCAAACTGACGTAATACCAGGAGTCAAAGGTGTCCCACTGTTGCCAGGACATTGTCTGAGTAACGAGCCAAAGTGGAGGAAAGAAAGAGTTGAGAAGAAGGTCGAAATGAAAAATTCACGCCCTGGTAAATTGACAGCAGCGTGACGTGGCTGGATTTCGACGTCGATGAGAGGGAAGATCGAATATTACGGGCCCGAGGTGGGATCGGAGCTTTCCTTTGTACATTGCAAATCGAATCTTGTAATAGTTTGGAACAGTGGACTGGGAATTAGGTAATCCTTGCGATTGCAGCTGGATCCCCCGGAATATTAACTTCTTACAAGTTCCACGCTCCATTTCAGCCCGATCAGCAGCATACACGCGACCTACACTCCTTCCTCGATCATTTCTTCCTCTTTACGCGCGATTTTAATTACTTCGACTACTTTTTACCTACCCCGGCAACTCTCACGGTGCTATTATCGTTACATAATCCGAAATTTATTGCTTCATCGGTGCGCCGAGTGCGCGCGAATTCTGCAAAGCTATCGAGCTTTCAGAGCATCGAAGGTCACCAGTTGCTGCTCGTACTCCATATACGGGGTGTAAAATACAAGTGCCAATTATAAATCGGCTACCAACAAAGATATTTTTCCGCTAGATACTCTCGGCCATAGTTCCTATTCCCAGACAGCATCAACTCCAAAGCCACCTACTCTCGCCTCTACCGATCTTCGTACCGTGTCAACAGATAAATCAAGGTTTCCTATTTATCTCCCTAAGCGTCTTTTAAGTACCATTTCCTGTCGAATGGCTATGCAACAGGGGCCGTACGTTTGTCTCCGCGCAATGTCAGATGTATTATCCTCCAGCGTCTCTTATTTTACACCCCGTATGTGCTTTCTACTTTCTACCAGGCCTCCAGTAACAATCCGCGAGCGGTGGCCGCGATCTCGCGTGCGAATATGAATTTCTGCGCTTATCGCCGCGTTACGAGATCTATAGGTCGCGCGGCGTACACGCTGCCCACCTCTACGTAGAATGCATACATGTATAAAGCTAGCTAGCAACACGCTCGCTTTTGCATTACGCAAGAACCACGCCTAAGTCGGTGCTGGTCGGTGCACCGACCGGCCGATCGCCGCGATCCAGAGCGATCCAGCCTCTTGATCTTTCCGTTCGAGCTGCCTGCCCGGACAATTGGCGAACTTTACTCTTGCACGTTTGACAGAGGAAGGGATGAGTGGGGTGCGGACGTGCGGGGAGGATGGAGCTGACTGGTGCAGCTCGAATTGCTAGGGACAACAAAGAAATAGGGAAAAATTGCCTGGAAGACCACTCCAAAAGTGGAGAGGGGCCTGCTTCCCAAAAGAGGGCTGGTATAGATGGGTCGAAATTATGGAAAAAGAAGAGGAAAATAGGTTTTCCAACGAATCGCTTCGTATTTCGTTGATTTCCTTATTTTAATGTACTTTAAGGATTTCAGTGACTTTCATCGTTAAAATTGTACTTAAAATAGGAAAACTATAAGCTTGACTAAATTTTACACTAGCTTTAGTGTTAATGTCTAAGGTACTGTTAACTAGAGAAGTCGTTAAAGAATTAGTAAAGTTAAAAATATAAGAAATCCATTTTTCACCGTTTGTGGCCACTTGCACACTAGTTTTGGCCACTTTCAAAATTTAATATAACGGGTTTAAATAAATTTGAAATAAGGAAAGATTTAAGTAAGAAAAACACAGTATACGGCAACAATTTTTTATTTTATTACTTTTATTTAAAAATAACATTTCTATGTATTTAAATATTTACATACATAGCAAAATACGATCTTATTTATACTATAATCTTACATACTAATTTTTTACGTTCTTTGCTTTATTTGTTTCGCTCTTATTTTTATTTTTTCAACTTCGGTCACCTTTTTCTTTTCTTCTTTTTTATCCAGCTTTTGTTGCTGCCAATTTACTTTTCTCTGTTTCCTCCTTTTTCTCAATTTTGATTCTTTGAAGGCAAATGCTCTCTCCTCAAGCCCTACCTTTTTTAAGCTTTCGGTGCGGGCCACTGAACCAAATACTTACGGTATGAAATTCTACACATCATTACCTATGTGTCTGTACGCAATTTGAATCTAAGAAAACCGCGATAATTATGCATATGGTCATAGCCTACTTGACGCACTTCAGTTAGCACTGTTTGCGAAAGGTCCTGGGGGAAAGTTTAAGGAATGGTATTGTAGATCTCTGGATCTAATTGGACTTTCGACTGTAGCTTATTGGATATCCAATTTGCTGCTTGCAAAACTGACCGGACTATCGGTAGTGCTACTTTGATAGAGTCACGTTGGCGAATTACCTTGGCCACGCCGCAACATCAGCCGCGTGGCAAATCGAATTATGCTCGATTTCTCGATCCTGAAAAATGCGTATCCGAGCGAATTACGCGGATCCAATCGTAACGGATTAATCGTCAATGGTATTAATTCGATGCCTGTGTGTCCGTTGTTTATTACGGGCTCGACACTCTCCCGATTACGAAATTATGTCCACCCGACGAATATGCTGCGCTGTTAAATGCCTGTTAACCGAGGCGCATAAATGTGCAATTTATTTGCGAGCTGATACCATTTCTGTGCTCGCAATCGATAATCATAGTCCTGATTCAGTCTAATAACTTCCCTATTTCACGATGTTGGAGGATTCCAATCGAATCAGCTGTTCGCACATATTCCAATCACTCCATAATTCAACTTTCTAACCTTAACTTTCATTGCCTTTATTCCTCAAAATGTAAGGGGTGTAGAAAAAGATTTGCAATGGAAATAATCCACGATCTGTATAGCCGATCTCACTTCATTGCAACGAAAGGCAGCACAATGGCAAATACTTTTATCCTGGGTTCTCTAGCGATGAATGACGATTACCCTTCAATCACGGCGTCCATTTTCGATGCTCGGTCCTCGCCGTGGCTCCCTGGAGTCCTAATTAAGCAGAGGCTTGGAAAATTAAGCGTCATTAGAGCGGACTCATAATTGGACCGCGTCGATGCAACGCGACCGAGTCACGTCGATCTCGCCCAGCGAGTGGGCCCGGGTCGACCGGACCCGAGGAACTGTCGTCGGTCGTTCGCGGTGCTCGATTAGTCGCTATCCACTCGGTGTCGATCGTCGCCGATCGACCCCTTTCCCAAAGTCGCTCTATCGCGGGAGTTTTTCGTTTGGTTAACGTCCCTCGTGGCGAAACACGAGTAAACTGTTTCAGCAATTGAACGTATGTATCCAGGTCGCCGTAGCACTCTGTAACACGAAACATGTGAAAGTTGATAATTAACCACGATAGGGTAGCTGGCTGCATAAAGCATCAGAATTTATTCAAACCTACAGGCACGTCGATTTCATTTAATCCTTCAACGGTCTTTGACCAGCCCGATGCATCGAACGAAAGTAAAGTGTAACATTTTATTCCACTCAGAAAACAAAGGCGATCCTATCGCTTCAAAATTGATCGCCTTCTGTTTCAACGCATCTGCGAAGCGGATCCCAGAATCCTGAAAACCCAGAGCATTTGCAAAATCAAAGCGTTCCCAGATCACGTCGACTTAGTTCCTCGAAAGTTTTGACAAAGATTACGACATCGTCTGCCCCCGGCATTTATCGCAACGGAAGTCACGGGTGCGGAATTCGCGCGGCGCTGAAACGCGATCGGGGTCGCTGGATGTGTACGAAAATAAAAGACGGCAGATTTCACTCGCGGCCTGGGCAACTTCCTGGCTTTCCCCGCGGAATGTCTTGCGCGCGTTCGCAGTGCCTCGCGAGACGAGCCTCCTGTGCACATATAACAAGTACCCACCGCCGCGAGATTCGATCACGGACCGATCGTCAGCCTGGCCGGCTCGCCGCGGAATAAAGAATTCGATCCACGGCTGCGCGATCGATAAGCGTCGACCTTTGAAACGCGAGTAATCCCGCGGACGAATTGGCGCGTGGCGAGGCGCGATCTGCATGTGCAGTCGCTGCCCGCGCGTTACGTAAACCGGCCGCGAGTGAAATCGAACTATAAATGCTAAAGTGGAAATCAAGGTTCAATAACTCCGTTATTCGCCGGTCTAACGATCGGGGCCTGATGGTGCACCCCGTGGTGATCCGACGCGTTACAACCGACACGAAAGCAGCCCATTCACCGGAAATCCTGTTGCGTCTGATCTGGCCGGCGAGCATCCTCGAGGATCGATCGATTAGAAACTTGAGAGGAGTTGTTCGCGGCCCCTCGGTCGAGCTGCATTCGCCGCGGAGTTGCAGCATTGTCGTTGCCTGTGTATTGTTGAGATAGGGGGAAGTCGCAGGGGGGGGGGTGATGGGTTGGAAGGGGTTGATGATGGTAGATAGGGGTTGTTAGATGTGGTTCGATTAGGAAGTCGAGGGAAGTAGATTGCAGAGCATTTGAAGGGAGAGGCGAGAGCATGGAAGGAACACGAAGAGCCACAGGACAGATTAGAATTAGCGTTATCGTTCTTTTTTAACAGATTTCAAAAAGGAGAAGGTTATAGATTCGACACTTATGTATTTTTTTTATTTTTTTCTCCGCATAACTCCTCAGCATATGGACCTATTTTGATAATCGTTTTTTTATTCGAAAGAGGGCGATGACCTCATCATTTGCACTGTGTAAATGTGACGCTGACTTAAAAAATATGAGAGTCGTAGATTAAATTCGAGAAAAAATTATTTTTTACTTTTTAGTGCTTTATTATTTTATGAAGTCGGTTTTAATTTTTCTTTTTTAATTTTTCTGTAAGTTTATGCTTCTTTTAATGAGCCACGCGAAAGGAGAGGATTCTCTTTGTGCAATCGGATGTTCCCAGTGTTCTACTTTCTATACGCTGTTACAACAGATTTCAAATTCACGGTCGGCCGTGCTGATAATCGGTGAGCGCATTAGGACCATTTACACGATGAAACTGTACGATCGCCTGCAACGCGTCAAGCACAGGGAACCTACCAGTCCAGTTTTGCCGCGCGAATCCGCGTGCTATGGAAAAGTTAATTGGATTATCAGGCATTCATTGATTTTGCCCGTTCGCCTGGCGCATTATTAGTTTAATCGAGCGAGTTACCAACGCGTCGCTAATTATTGAGTCGTACTGCGTGTCTTTTATGGCACGATATTACTTTTCCCACTTGTTCTATCACTGATAAATGCTGGCTCTTGCACAGAACGTAATCAACGGAAGAATCACCGCATCGAAAGAAGCAATTCTCATCCTGTCATCCAAATGGAACTGCATTGGTCACGATCAGAACCGTTTTCTGAAAGAATCATGTAGATCCTTACACGTACATTCTCTATCGTAACAGTTCACTGGTCTTAAGGTAGCAAGGTAAGAAAAGAAGGTAGGTACCAGTCGGCGCGATCAAAGAAAGAAAAGAGCAAATGCAAGCTGCAAACTCTGTGATTCGAGGACCATTCTCGACGTTCAGCGTGTAAAAGAATCATGGAAGCGTGACGATCTTCGACGTTGCAGAAATTCACTCAAGAACGGGATCGCGCAACTTTGTTACCACTTCCTGCCACATTGTTCCCCCCAGGGACTGCTCAATCTGATGCGTAGGCGATCATCGTATCCGAACTCACCTTCTTCGTCCTCCCATGTTTCAGCATCGATGCTCTCCACGCGCTCTCGAAACGCGAATCCGTACGCCGCGCGCAATTGCATTAATGCCGCGACAATTCATCCCTGTCGTCGAGAATTTCGTTTTACTACCTTTTGTCGCCCAACGGTTCGCGTGATCGTGCAAAAACGGATGGTTGGGGGAAACAATGGTGGATTATTGACGTACGGCTTGGACTCGCTCAGCGTTTTGTCTCCCCCGTTGTCCGTCTCGTTCGCCCACTCGATTTTGTACGGCGCATTCATCTCGTTCGCCCAGCTATCGAAAGTGGGTTTTGGATGTCTAGAATAGGGGCTGACGGTCCCGCGCTGCGAGACACTCTTGCGATATCATGATGGATCACCTTCAAAACCAATAGGGCAGATACACGTACAAAAAGTATTCTACGAAGCTTCAGCGGGGTAAATTATCCGAAAGGATGTTACCAAACGTCAATTTAAATGAAACTTTTTTTAATCAACTCTCTTACAGTACATGAAAAATACTACCAAGTTTAGTGTTAAAAGACTTAAAAGCCTCCTCCGAGCAGAGCCCGATCTAGGGGGGTGTAAGCAAGGGAACTGCTCAGAGCGAAAGAGAAGATGAAACTCACAATCAGTAAAATTGTTTACGTTGTTCTATTATTGATATTTCAAAATATTTTATTAGATTTGTGTTTTTAAGATTTAAAAAATACTTAGTTACCCACTAGTGTTCGGCGGTTTTTAAAAACCGGGTTAAAAATCGTTTTTCTTTATAAATTTGTAAAATTCGAAAACCGGTTTTTTCAAAAGTCGGTTTCTGTATAAACCCTAGTACCTACCTACCCATTACCTATATATTTGATTTTATGTCGTTACTGTTTTTTTGTGAATATTAAATTTCTTACAATTCTTTTGGTAGTCAACAAGTACCCACAAAAATTTCATTCATTCTGTCAAAAATTCATGGGCTCCATCTAGCTCTTCCGCCGCTCTGGGCAAAAATGATTTTCACCGCTCATTTAATTATCAATAATAGTTTTAAAATATAAATTCTTTTGTTAGTCAACAAGTACCCACAAAAAATTTCACCCACTCTGTCAAAAATTATGTTTTAAAATTATAATTGATAATTAAATGGACGGCAAAAATCATTTTTGCCCAGAGCGGCGGAAGAGCCAGACGGAGCCCTTCCCTAGAGGCACAGTTACAAAGCATCCGGCAACTGCTGATTAATTCCATTAAATTAACGTTGTCTTTACTCTATTTCCGACCACTTTTGTGCACATAAATCGTCTGGACCCCTATGGAACTAGTGAATTGTAAAACGAACCGTCCGTTTCGGTCCGCCTGCAACAATTGAATGGAGAGTTAGCACTCAGAGGGACGAGGCGTCACTCCAGCCTTATGCAATCTTGGATAGTATGCACCGTTGAATGCGCAAGGTCTCGACTGGACTGGACCAGAGGAGAAGTTAATCGAGCGTGGATGAAACCTGACGAAGAAGAAATTATCCAGGGTGGTGGACGACGCTGTAAAAACGCGGGGCGACTCGCGTTCCCACTCGCGCCTGGCTACCTCTCCTCCTCCCTATCGCGACGGTCGTTTCTTTGTCCGTTTCTTGCGCGCCTCCTCCGAAGCCAGTGGAAATTAACGACTCGGAAATTCTAATTCAATGGCAAGGCTGCCGGGCGGAGTCGCGGCTTTCTTCGGCCCGCGGCTTCCTGCCTCGTCCTCTCGTTTCCTACTTTTTGTCGCCAGCCCCGGAGAAAGAGTCCTTCGCCACCTCGATGGGCCAGGCACGCGGAACGGGGAGCTCCGTGGACTGGCTGGCTCATGAA
The DNA here is from genome assembly GCA_944738655.2 of Andrena hattorfiana. Taxonomy (NCBI): domain Eukaryota; kingdom Metazoa; phylum Arthropoda; class Insecta; order Hymenoptera; family Andrenidae; genus Andrena; species Andrena hattorfiana. The sequence continues at coordinate 5,156,884 of OX122894.2, forward strand.
ACCTCAGCTGCTCATTATACCATGGGAATTTCTTTGCCACCAGCCGCGGTCGAGCTTCTCCGTGGAACGAAGCACTTTCGGCGTTCGAGCATCGGAGCCGCGCACCGTCGCGTCGCACGATCGCTCCCGCGATTCCCAATCCCTCGGCCGATTCGCGGGGGACTCTGTTCCCGTTGCGTCGTTTAAGCTATCGCCTGAAAATGTCACACCTCGTTTAACCGTAAAAGGAGGCTTGTGACATAGTTCTCGCGTTACACGCAGCCAGGCGTCACGCGTGGCCGTCGCCTGGCTATTCCGAGCGGCGCGAGCGCGAAGAAAATATCGCCGGCTTTCCGCGGTCGATTAAACCCGCGAGGTCGCTCGGACAAAGAAAGGAATCCGGAAAATGAAAGGAACCTGGGGGAGAGCGGGAGCTCGTCTGGTTTCGGGCGATTTTTCGCGTTTAATTAGAGCCCGGCCGCCTACTCGCGGAACGCCCGGTCAGAATCGTGACGTAAGCCTAATACCAGCGGTTGTGTAAAGTCACGGTTATATATTTTCACGAGTGAAAAGCGGAGAAACGCGGCGTGCTCGATGCAATGATTTGTTTGCTGGACGGATAACGCGAACAGTTTTCATACCGGGAAACCGCTGTCTCGTATATCACCACCGCCCACCGCCTGCCCTCTTCTCGCGGCACTGCGTTAATTATTATTGTTTCCCATCACGATAAACGAATATTACGAGCGGCGCTTGGGGATTCTCGCCGTTAATTGCCGCGCGCTGGTAATTTAACTTCGCGGGGAACAAAGGAGCCTGGTGAATGATCCGGAGGTGCGAACCGTTTTCTCTAAATAAACGTCGATTCGACGAGTTCCACGTTTGTGGGCTACTCGATTCATCCTCAAGCCCATTTCGTTACGGAGCTCCAATTATTTGCGGCGATTCTTTCGGCGCTCGAGTCTGACAATCGCTGCCGGACGGATACCTGGAATCTAGATCGTTTCGATCGTGGATATTCCGCGAGCGTTGCAGTAACATCTAGGATTCCGTTTTCTTTTTAGAAACCACTCGATCTGCCTGCCAACTTCCTCGCAGAAAAGGAAACTCGACAATGAACCGGCGGGCACCCGGCGCGATAGCGCGATAATGCACCGAGAAATCGGTTGCGTAACCCGGCATACATTTACGCGGCGTTTGTAATAAAAGAGGGAAATAATGCATCGCCCGCGGATTTCTAAGGCTGTTGCGTGACCACGAGGCCGCGATTATCGCGATTACGGGGGACGCGCGCCGACGCCTTGGATCGGCCGCGATTAATTAGCAATCTGCTTAACAGCGGCGTGCAGCGCGGTCTAATTTCAGCACCAGGGGGGGAACCTTCAGGCATCGCGTCGGAAAGATCCACGAACCGTGAAAGGTTGCAATTAAGAAATGAGATTACGCAATCGGGCGTAATTACGTGCTCTGTAGCAGCCGGGCGGCGGTCTGTTGTTTCCATCCAGCGAATTCCTGGCGATCTGACGCGTGGCTGCCTGTAAATCAGCCGTTCAAAACGATATTCAGCGATGAGCATCGCCCGAATTGTTAACCGACACCGTGGATTCTCGTGGCTGCTTGAAAGAGTCTATATTTCATTGATAACCATCGTGGGAGCACACTTTTATCGAAGCAGCCTTTCGTAGAACAGGTTCCATCTCTAACGCGAGTAGTCGCTCTATATCGCGGCTGTCATCGCATTGGAATCGCGCCGTCTCGTTCGATACGAGCCAGGGAAATTTCTCCTACGGTCTCGAGGCAAGCCGGCGCAACCGCGAAGGAAAGCGCGAGGCAAATGAATCCGCGTTTATACCGGGAAACGCGTATACGGAGAGCGGATTGGCTCCACGTGTCGCCAGCTACATTCTTGCATTTCGAGACGGCCGCGGAATAGTAATGTTGCACAGAAATTCCTGGAATTCCGGGCGACGTTTCGCGGCGAAGGAAACGCGTTCGAAGAATGGCAGGGCGACCGAATTAATTGGCGATAGTTCGCCTTAATGAGCAGCCAGCCGCGGATTGCGAAAAAGGCACTGGGAGATCGAAAACTAACGCCTGTGGCACAAAGGACTCCCGAGGCTCAACGAAAAAGTTAATGGAATATTCCGCCTCTAGCATTGAACTTGACTTCCACGGTTCATCGCGCTTCCTTTCTAATATTCATATCTGAGAGTCCTGATTTCGTGGAAACTCTTATAAGCATCGCGTATCAATTATCTTTTGCCTCCTAAAAATAAGGGATCGTCGATGCTGCTCTTCCGTCGTCGCGATAAACATCCGGGGCCCCGTTCAATTTTACCAGACTTCCTCGATAATTAGCGAAAATACCAACCGCCACGAGAGCGTTCCCCCAGGAAAAACGCGTTTCAGAAAATTCACGGAACGTCCGCTGAATATTTTTCAATCATCCACGTCCAACGAACCCAGCCGAATGCGTTTCTGTGTTTTTCGATCTCGAAGCGTACTGCTCGCTGAAATATCGACGATCTACCGCCGGGTCCTGCCAATAAGTCCGCAGGTTGCGATGCCCCGTTCGTTACATTCGAGATAACGGGCAGGGAAAAAATTCACGCGCCTGGTCGCCGAGGTTTTGCGAAGAAGTGAAAGGTGACGGCGGGCAAAATCGAACACGGTTGCGTAACGCGGCGGGAGAAAATGAAATTTGGACGATATCGTTTTTCTACGACGATAGACTGATCTCCGCGATCTGACCGCAGCCTCCGCTCGCCCGGCTAATCGGTAATTAACCGTTCAGACGGTTCTTGCTGGACGTTTCGTCCATGGTAACGCCCGTGTTGGAACAAAATCCTCGTCCAGTGGGAATTATCCCCATTATTCCCTTTGCAGGCGAAAAACGCCGGAATGTCTGCTTTTTTCGATGGACGTTGCCCAATAGCTCTCCTTTCACGAATTCTTCTGTGCTGTCTATGTGTCAGGCCTGGAATATTGAAATTTTCCGCGTAATTCTCCTTTACGGCAGCTTCCTCTCTTGGTTCGTTTCCTGTCATCCTATTCATTCTTGCGTTGAAGTGAAAAGGCTGTCAATGTTCGAAAACCGTGGACATTAAGCAAGCCTCTTAAGTATTTTAGTAACATACTCGAAGTGGTTTTCTTCTATCCTTGGTGCTTGAAGTTCTTCTCAGAATAATTCAGAAACCCTCTATCATGCTGAGCAATATATATCACCACGTCTGTCGCCCAGAAAGGGTTTCGTCATCCCCTTGATAAATAATAATGGCGATTCTTAGTTTGATTGCAGACAACCCTGAACATCCCTCATCCTCAATTGTTAGGGGACAAGTAATTGAAAGAGGAATATAAGGGAACGTAGATGATAGTGAAGCAGACTTTTGCGCAGAATTAAGGGAGAGGTCACGATTAGGCGACAGAGCCGAAGAAATTGCCAGGGGTCCAGCGTAGAAGGAAAGCAATTTCGAGCCGTCGGCGGGCCGGAATTAATTTCGAATTTACTTTCGCTGATTTTACGGTTTCCTTGGTAATCAGGCGAACAGGCGGTGAAACGAACGCCTTGGTACTCCCGGAAGTCTTGGCCGCGCGCCCTATTAAAATCACGAAAAACCACTGCCGGGTATCCGAAGAATTCTCCGTTGCGCAAACTTTTTCGAAATGTGTCAGCGAAAGTGTTTTCGATAACGCGCCGAGAGAGACATCTCACCCAACCTCCCACGTCACGCAACGTACAGCGAAATTTGATTCGAGGACAGTATTCTATGAGCCTCCTCCGAATCTAGCGTTCCATTAAAATCATTCGGCTGCATTGAAAATCGTAATCCTCGGTAACAATTAACCAACGAGGTACGATATTGCGTAACATTTATCAGCATTTAGTTGCGGCACTTTTTGCAAGTTTGTTTTAGAAAGCGCTGCCCGGTTGGCCTGAATTCCCCCGCCGCCGCACGAAATGCGTTGCACTTGAAACGCGGCAGATGCGGAATCGATAATTGAAAGCGCAAGGACGCGTGCACAGGACGGCTGCCGAGGGTTGCGCGAGGCCCGCGGGAAAGGGAAACCACCCGCGTCGCAACGATTGCGACAATTTCGCGATAAATTTTGCAAATGCACGCACACGCCGCGTATACGCGGACGTTAGCGTTTTGCAATTAACGGCCGCGTCGGCTGCGCTGCGCGGTGCAACGATTTGAAAGGTCGATAAGAGCGCGCGGGAATATAATTGCGAATTAGAGTAAGCACGGTCGGAATAAAAGCCGCCGCGTTACGCAAGCACGATTTTGCGCGCAGTAAACGGCAAGAAAGGGAATTGAATTCCGTGTTTCCGGCAGGGATGCCTCTGAGCAGATCGAAGATCTGATCCAAGATTCGATCGTGAACGTGCGCGCTCGAGAAATATGAAATCGCCTGATATTGCGTTACTCGAAAGTGCTGGCTCGTACTTGCGGATTGTTCGAGAATGGGTGGCTTCTGGGTAATAGCTTGGAGGTGTACAGCATAATGAGCAGCTTAACGAGCAACATGGTCCCTCAATGAAATAATTGTTGTACGAGTGTGGACGTGTATAAGTAAAAAGCGTTACTCGTTTTCCGATATCGTCACGGGAGTGATATTTTCAAACGATTAATCACGGTTTCCATTAAATTCCAGTGAAGCAGCCTGTTGTTTTCGAAAGGCATTGCTATTAAAGCTTCATAAATTGATTTTACAATCTTTCTGAATCAACGAACTCGAAGAGATGCCCCTGGTTTTCTATTTATACGGTAGGATATTCTTTCGCGATTGGAATGTTTCACGTATAGGGCCGCACGTAGACTGTCACGGAATGAAAACAATTAATTAAATGCAAAATTGGACTGGAATTTCGGTATTCGATTCGGTTGGCAATGGGAAGCACACTCGTCTCTTAATTGATGAATTCATTCAGAGGTATCGTGCAAATTTGATTGTTCCAACGCGAAAGGAACGTGAGTGTTGTTTGAAAGTAAGCAACCACTGTGCCGCTCGTAAATTATAATTATTTATGTATAATATCACTATTGAAGCAGCGGATGATGAAACCGAGGGAATCGTCGAATTCTGTCCCTGCTCGCAACGTCCCTCTCAGTGGAACTCGTGTCCACTAATTTGCGCAAGTGCCTGGAGGGATCCTCCGTGATTGTGTTTCGTAAAAATGCACGATCAACAACATTGATACACCGGTGGTCCTAAAAAAAATCATTAGCAATGAAAACAGAGGCTTTCATTCGTTTAGATGCTGTTACTAAAAACTCGTCCGTTGGCACGCTCGCGATGTGGGCACAAAAAGCACCTTAAAATATGCAAACGTTTCTATGGGGGCCACAGCTTCTCGGTTGCATGGGTTGCATAAACAATTACGCGAATCTGTTGTACTCTGGCTTTTCAGCTACCTCGCGAAGTTGGGCATGGAATTAAAAGTTCATGAACCAAATCTCCACAGTCCAGAGAGTGACCACTTCCCTGTAATAGTTCCCTTAACCGTTGCGAAATTAACACAGGTGTATCTCAGGCCAGAATTGGGGACGACGAGTCCATCATTTCGAATTGAATTTATACACCTGCGTGCTTTCTTCGCGCGTCTCTGGAAACGCTCGAACCTATGAAGCGAAATCGTTCGACTTTGGTGAACCAAAGAACGGATTTGAAGGAAAGCACCTGCGACGTGAAGCAGAATATTTCGAAAGCTTTTAAGCAGTATAGAATTGAGGCAACGAAGGGGAAGAGGGAGAGGAACGGGCTAAAATGGAAATCTAGTGTAAGAGGAACCGAAAATCTCTCTTCAGCGTGTTACCCAAGAAGCAAAGATGGATGCACCCAGTGATGTCAGAAATTTTCACGCTAGACCACGGGCGATATGTCGCTCGAACGCAAACTTGGCTTCTCCGGCTCGCCTGGCGTAACAACGGGAGGATGGGGGCAAAGGAGAATCACCCTTTGCCGACTGGTAAATTGGTCCGCCATGCTTGTTAGGGGGAAATCACACTGGTAACACGTGACCCATGCAGTCACTCCAACGAAAGAGTGGCCACGGCGCCATCCAGAATTTTTAGAACCACGATCTCGGGCGAAATCGCGAGGAGAATTCAGCTACCCCTGGTGAAGAAACTTTGATAGACTTTTCTAAGGCGCACCGCCCGGCGGCATTCGAAACCTTCCACAATTCGGAGAAAATTGTACCGAGACCTGTACACTCGTGCTCGTTACGTGGATTTAGCCAGATCCTCGCGACGTTCCTGATTTCATCCTAATATCAATTAACGCGATACCGCGCACAAGTGCAGGGCAAAGTGCACCGAGCGCGGATGCAGCTGAAATTCGAGCAGGTTACGGACGAGCTCGATGAAGTTTAGGAAAATCGTGTGTATTGACTCGTAAGGTAGCTTTCGCGAATCCGAGGCCCCAACTTCCACTCGTTCGCGATTAAGGGGAAAACTTCTGCTTAATTGGCAGAAGTTTTGCTGTCTCTGCGGGCAACGGGTGTACGTGTTATTCGTGTTTTGCGGAAAGACGCTCTCTTCCGCTCCTCTCGAGAGAATTTTCCTCGGCTACGAAATAAAACTGACTTCGAGGAGGGGGGGGGGGGGGTTACGTCGAACGGTCTCCAGCCACCAGCAAGCCGAATTCAAACTCCGGGATATTAATTTCTCCCGGCAATGCATCGACTAATTTCTCTCGAGCGGCGTAGCGAAAAAGAAAACGGGACGAGCGAATTAGCGAGTTCACCGAGAGATAACGGACGAGAATTTTACGTCATCGTCGATAATAAGGTATATCCCGTTTCCCTCGTTTTATTAGACAGCTCTTCCTCCATCCTATTTCTCCCGCATGCACCTGCAGTTTGTCCGCTTTTTTTATTGGAGCGAACAGTTTACAGCCGACTCGTAAACTCAAGTGGACACGTTCCTTATCACAAAGCAATACCATTCACCGTAGCGTGCAGGCAAATCACTTAAGATGTCGCGGACAGTGGGAGAATCGAAGTTTTCAATCACTTTTCCCAGTGCAATCACTTGCTAATCTAATTGAGGATCGATCTCTAAATTCTCTTAATTATTCACGACACAGAGTTAAAAAAAATTCCAATTTCTCTATTTATATTTTCATCCCCGTGATAGAGAAGCATTACTTAACGAGCAGCTCGGTATTGATCTATCAATTTCGCGATGCACAAAGAAGCTGCCATTGAATGAACGAGAAAAGGGAACATCTGCTTCACGAATCGTGAGCATGCATCAAGATTCGCGAAATAACCCCCGGTGAACGGGATAGCGCAAGAAGTTTTACGGCATTTCAATATTCAACGACATTATGCACCTCCTCCGGTATTATTCAACGAACGTCCCCCGAGAGTTCTTCTTCGAGCCGGTCTACGACGGAGGGGATTCACATTCCATCTCGCGGCTCATTCCAACTGCTAATGGGATTCTGCTCGTCCCTAAGAAAACGTATAGACGCGACGGTGTTCCCTAATGTGCCCTGAAGCCGGAACCACTGACGCTTCCTCGGGGTTTCATTGAGCAACACGGAGGTGGGAGGAAAATGAATGGGCCGAGTGACTCGACGTTTTTCACATTCACCGTGCGGATTCCGAGCAAAATTTTTAAACGAACACCCTCGCCGCGAATGAAGTTGTTCGCACTTCGTGGCGCGATTACGGCGAAGCTAAATGCGCGCCTCTATTCAATGTACACCTTGTCAAGTCGTGCCCGGAATATTCTTACCTGCCAGCAGGATATAGGGAAACGTGCGAAGAGAATTTGAAAGAAGCACGAGCAAATACTCCACTCCGAATTACTCGAAATGAGAACTGCTGGCGAGGAAGATATTCCACGAAGGAGAATAATTCTACTTCATTGAACTTCGCGGTTCGTCAGTCCACGCTCGAACTCGTAGGAAGGAAAATACAGTACCCTCGCGTTCAATCTTCACTCTAACCATACGCTTCGAGCCTGTAAGAACGATTTTCCTTGAGCGTCGATCGGTCGATGGCGGCAAAAAGAGCACCGTTCCCTTTATAACGGTAATAGCGAAAGCAACCGGTATTGCAAAAACCCTGCTCATAATCGAATTATCGCGGATCTAAATTGATTTCCACATCGACGCACAAAAATGGCAACTTTTTTTCATCGGGACAATACGTTGTAATATGTGTGAATTGCGCAATGCAGATCTGTGTTACAATATCCACGTATCGAGTCTCGAAAACCGTTGATCTGAGAATCGTTGCGTTATTCGTGATATAATTTTAGATGTCTGAACGTTTCCATTAAGTGACGGCAAAGAAGTCGTATCCTAAAAAGCGTTCGTAATAGCTGGACGTACGTTCAGCGTTACAAAATAAGGAAAGTTTGGTTCGATCGACTCGATATATTTGAAAATCCCCGAGGCAGAAGGTTCGATATTAATTTAATGAAGTTCAGGCCTGACAGTTTTAATAGAACAATATCGCGGCGTTCAAGGGATGACCTTTTAAGTCTTGGTAATTCTATTATCGGGGAAAACTAGGGCATTAGCGAGTTGTCTCAATAATATTATTTTATTACCGTGGAGGAGCAGCGACAGTGGCCCTGTAATTCAATTCGCTCGACCCCTAAAATTGCTCTTTCACGTCGCTGTGCGACGTGTACGTGTCTCCAACCCTCAGCTAGCATCCTCCGTCCTCGAGAATGTGCTTGCAACCCCCCCCCCCCCCCCCGCGGGATGCAACGATGTGATTGTATCGAAGTCCGATATTCGATACATTGGCTTCTTCTTAATACCGAGGAATGTTCTGTTATAAGAGTTTACGGAGACGGCTTGAAATTACAGTGGCAGTAGAAGAAAAACTCGAAATTGATATTTCTCCTATTCTTCACCTTTTAATCTTCTTTCTGACCCTCTTTATAAGTCCCTCGAATCGTCTTCGATCCCCTATATCCACCCTCGAATTCTCCAGCTACTAACTGCTCAGGTATCCGGCAGAAAACTTGCAGAAAGTGGCAACAGCACCTTCGAGACCGAAAGCACTCTGAAACCAGCAATGTCGTCGATTGTGCGATCGAAAGGAGTCCTTCCAATCTGAAGGACCACCCTCCAGGTTCCGCAGGGTCAACGAGGTTAGCGGAGCGTCGACAAAGGCGAGGAAACTATGGAATCCACAACGCCAGCAGCCTGCCACAATTCCATGAAGCTTGTTCGAGGATAAGTCTTCCTGAGCTGCCTTAAAAGATGATTTCGAGCTACGCTGGCTGAGGCGGGGAGCGGAGTGGCGAAGAAACAGAGGGAGGTGGCCGAAACGCGAGAAGGAGATGGCACGGAAACCGGTACAAAGGAAGCCACGGATCACGGCGACAAGGAGGCGGTTCCGACAAAGGAGGTCGACCGCCTAAATTGTTAAAATCCGCTAGGCAATCTGGCAAGTTAATCCGTTACGTTGGCCCTGTCCAGAATCTCCTTCTACCTCGAAGCAATTACTTATCGTGCTCCTCTTTTAACAGCCGTTTATTCCGTCTAGAGCAGACAGGGTGGATTTTCAGGTGGGCCGCTCGAGGTCCTCGGGGAGGACCGACGTTTAACGTCTCGTCCTTGTTCTTTGGAAGCTGTCACCGTAACCAGACAGTGCTATTAAACGTCCACCGGAAGTTGGACGTTCCACGCGACGCGCACACCGGTGTACGAAGCTACCTTCGGGTCGAAGGTAATCGAAGACCCGTTGCGTAGATGATCCGCGACAACCTGTGTGAAATGCAAACTTCAACGCGTGCACGCAACATCTGGCTGCTCCTCGGCCACCTCCGCAGGCTCGGGCAGGCAAAGAAATTGTTGCTGCGCTGTTTGTGAATGTGTCGCGATGCTGGAGAAGTGGGATGGTACCCTGGAAGACGGGCGAATCAACGTTGCCATTTTCGCGGGCTGAGCGCCCTCCGGAAAGATAATTCGCCCGGAATTTTTACGCGCCGCGATGCAATATTCCCGCCGACTACTCGTTCGCCACTTACTCCTTTCCTACCCTCCGCCGTCGACGGTTCGACGCGTTTCTATCGCTCGTTAGCCCACGCTTGTTCTGATTTCTGGTGCGTGCTCCCCAGGCATGTGGCACCGACGCCGTCGACGCCACAAGCGCGCCGTAACGACGAGTCCCCGCACGCCGGCGAATCCCAGCAATAAGCTACAGCTGTTCCATGCCGTATCTGCCATCCGAATAATTCGCACTGTTGCAACTGCCGCCCGCCTCGCCACCCCGCTCGCTTCTTTCCACGCGGTTTTCATTTTCCTCGAGCACCTCTCCGGGCGCTAAATAACTCGCGGGGAGGAGGAGCGGAGGATGCACGAGCGATTCCGCACCCCTCTGGGCCCGCGACAGTGGCTGACGTCTCCCTTGGACGTTGAACGACGCGCCCGTCGCAGGGGAAGTTCAAGCGGCGAGGTGCTTCTGCAGAATCACGAGGGAAACGTCTATTTGTATGTGTAACACTCGTCGAGTGGGTAGCGGCAGCCGCACCGAGGGTGATGTATGCTTTGACCTGTTATAATTAACTTCATAATAGAGACACAGCGTGGGTTTGGTCGTGGGAAGGAGTAGGAATGCTTTTAGTAGCCTGTGCTTTCTTCGTAATTTCGACGTGTCACGACAGCAGGCAGCTTTTAAAATTAATTTACCATCCTACGGCAGCCGTCCAGTCCACTTTCGCCCCTCCTCGAATTTCCAGCGGCTCCCGATATCACCTGGGAAGCCAATCTATCATTTCATTACACCCCCGGTTTTCACAGCGCGACGAACAAAAGCCGAAAGAAGATTGCCGACGTCCGCCCGCGCCGCAATCACCCGCGCAATTAGCGGTGCAATTTCGATAACAGTATATCGCCGCGCTATATTTTCAATTTCAGATCGGTCGGGAGCGGGTCGGTATCTGGGAATTCTTTTCACGGCGAAACAAACGCCGAGGGGGAGGGCGGCCGGTGGAAAATGGAGCATTTCGACGGGATAATCGCCAGCCGAGAATTTCTGCATCGAATGATAATCACGTGTAACGTGCATGCGACCGCTGCGTGCACCGCGGCCACGTACAACGCCAGCCTGCATTTTATGGGTGTGTAAGCGCGTACGTGGGCTCGCCAGCGCGCGTTTTGCGCCAAGTTCTCGTAATAAAACCGGACCACGCGACTACGCCTTTTCCCGTGTCGCGACCGCCGCTCGTTTCGATCCTTGTTGGAAACGCTGCTCGTGGATTAGTGGGTCAAGTGGTGGAAGCGATTTCGTCGTAACAAAATCAACGACAAAGAGGATTGTACTTCTCATCCGAGACGTGGATGATAATCACGCGACGTCCATTCGGAAAAACTTCTCCAAGTTTGTAATTGGTATCTACTTTATCTCATCACATCCCACTGCAATGCCTGAAAATGCAGACAATAAGTCCGCGTAGGCCGCGAACGACCGCGATACGAATCGCCGCGCAGCAAAGCCGAGAGTCGCGTTTTACTCGGGGCCAACTATCGAGCATATGTCGCCATGCGCGAGAAAAATTGAAGCGATTCGTTCCGCGAACACTCTCGCATTGTCCCGCCTGCTGGTGACGACCCGCGAAGGGTCGAGATAATCCTCCGGCCCAGAATTTCCTTGGCCTGCCGGTTTTTCATCATCGCCGATAACGATTCCATGGAGGGGGAGCTCGCTGCACGAGTAACACGCGCGCAACATCCAAGCAACGATCCGAGCGGCCCGAGTGCACCGATGCAGCGCGGCTCTGTGTGTGTGTCATTACTCCCGTCATGCTCCACAGGAACACTTTCACTGCCTTTTAGTTTAAAGTCCGTCTAACACTGTCGAAATCCTTCTCTCGCGACACGGAGAGATCGCCACGCGCACCGAAACGCTCGCGTCCGTTCTCTCCTAATTGTGCGCTTTTTTCGCGGGACTGAATTTAGAACTCGACACGCTCGGAGTTCTCGATTCCGCTGCCGTTGGTTTCGAGAAATATCGACGGAAGCGAGAGATAAGTAAGATTGATCGTCTCGCGTAAGATACTCTGCGTTTCTACCGCGCGAAACACCGGCGGCACGGGATAGAAGTCGCGGACCGTGCGACGGTTTCAATTAAAATATGGTAGCCCTTCGCGGCGAGTTATATCACGCGGGAGCGTTTGGAGCGACAGGAAGCAAGGCGGTCTATTCGTTGGACGTTTAATGAACGATCCAGTAACGAGGCACGCACGGCATGATCGTGGAAGCGGTGTGTTCGACGCGAGCCTCGTGTCGGTTAATTAACTTGCAGACTCGCGTGGACGGCACGATCTGCCGACCGCCGTCCAACTAAATGGAGAAATTCTGCCGGAGAGATATCTTCGAACGAAACCTGAAACGAGTCGGACATCGATCGAAGCAAATCTGTCTTTCAGGCTCTTAACCGCAGGCTAAGTACTTCCAGGAAACCATTTGTGAGGCAAGATGTGACTCCTTAGCTAGGATAGTTCTGTAATCCTGCAGCTGCTTACGTGCACGTGCTATTTCTGCTTCCTTAAATTTAATTCACGCGCTACACGTATTATTGTGAAACTGTCGAAACTGAAGGTTCGGTAGATGTCCTACTGCAGGGAATTATCCCTTGGTGGAGATTCAACGGAATCAAAGACCTTCGGCCTCATATCGTCCAAGCATCGAAAGTCATTAGAAACGCCTCCAAACGCGTGCATAATGCATTATGCAACGACGAAATGACTTGTTTCTGTACCGTAACGCGGAACGAGTTTCCCTGCCAGCCAAAGCATAGATTTTGGAGTCGAATCGCCGTCCCAGTTGTTTCACTTCCGGGGGGAAACGCGAACGAGACGAGGCTGAAAATCTCGGGAAAGCGAGCCACTGATGACCGTCGATCGATAAGCCTATTGTTCGTTGTCGTGGGCGATATCAGTTTAGAAAATTAGCAGGCCAGGGAACGTTGCTTTCGCTGAATCGTCGTAATTGTTCCCGCTACCAAACTCTGCGAAACTCTCGTTTTATCGAGACAATGGCTGGCCAAATTGCCGAATAGAGTCACTGCGAAAAAGTGTACTCTTTTTATTTGATAATCCACTGCGAGGTTTGGACATTTGTAAGGCGACTTGTCGAGTGGGAAACATTCCCCTCGAGTTCGGTTAATTTCAGAATGTATAAAGATTGATGGGTTACTGGTGTTTCAATGACATTTAACGATCTAATTTATATCATATTTCCCATTTTCCTTGATAATTTCTTAATCGCAGCGGACACAAGGGATCTCGATATCGGTGTACGATTTCATGGTTGGACGAAATCGTGGATTGTCTTCCGTGAAACTTGATCTTGGACTCGTGCTGCGAGTTATCATTCGCTACATCGATTTCCACCTCGCCGCCGATACATCATACAAATTAGCCCTAATTGGTCTCCATCGAGCGTACGATGGAGGCACTTTCACTTTCTTTTTACCGAACTAATGCCAAAGAAACAACAACCGTTGCGTGGTCTCTGAAGTGCTCTTATTTAAAGACACATACAGTGACTTCGCAAGCTGGTTCCTACAAAAACAGAAAACTCCAATCTCTGCCATTCTATCGCCAGTAGGTAACGAAACTATACTGAAATTCAAGACGAACGATAGTCCCTCGCGAATAAACCGAGGCACGGTTTTTCCTGCGCAGCTTTAAGCGTATTCATCGAACGCTGTAATTATCGTTTAAGAGCGATCTTTCTTCCTCGATCACCTTGATTACGCTCTAAATACCCCGGCAGTTCACGCAGCTCGTTAACTTCTGCCCGAGCCACTTCTTTCCACGATTCAGAGCGCCTCTGGCGACACTCAATGGATCCGCGTGGACGCGATTTCACGGCCCGTCGAAAATCAACTTGTCTTCCGCGAAACTCGATACTACCGCTCGCCCCGCGATATCGATTTCCACCCACGGCACGCAGTTTTCTAGCCGAAGGATCCGGCCCGTTATTGGGTCTACGTAACCTTGCAGCGAAGGCGTAGTCGCCGACACGCCTCAGCGATTCCAGCAACCAGTTCGCCATTATGGTTCCCACCGCAACGCGTACCGATCATGGACCGTAGTTAAAAGAGGTAAGGTCGTGCTTGCGTAATCTACCACGTCTGGGGGTGTTTGGTATTCGTCGAACGGCTCGGCGTGATCTACCCTGGCCACTGCGATAAAAAAAAATACACAACGTACTTGCATATCCATAATGAGACTATAGAAAACGCATCCACGATTCTAGAGCCAGCTGGCATTGAACTCTAAACACCAATTCGTTCCCAATTTTGCTACATCGTCATCCCTTTAGAAATCCTCACAATAAAACCTGTAATATAGGCGTTCCAAGCAGCTCCGCCACTTTCCCAATTAACGTCCCACTTCCAGAGTTCCTCTCGCTTAATGGAACACCAAGAGTGTCGTCAGGAGATGAATCAGCAAATCATAGGGATAGTGTCTTGCCAAAATTCGCCCCCAGTCCCAAGACTCTCGGTGAAACTTCCCATCCGAACTTACTTAGTGTCGCGTTACGTCTTGGTCACTTAATTCCCCGTGCCTTTGGCATCGCCTAATGGTCCCGCTGCTGGGACAGAATCATCAAACTGTGTACAGTCGATCTCATTCGACGGGGAGGGTAGAAAACATCCCCTCAGAGATAAATCGCTAGAGGAAATGCGCGGAGGACAGTGGGCAGAGAGCTGCAGACGTCGTCGCGGTATCTCGACGTAACCGTGATTCATAGTGTAAACGTCCTCGGAGCAGAATTACCTCGGTATCAGGATGAATTTTCGGCGTTATCCGGTTGTCATCGAGGAACGGGGGAGGCGCCGCCGTCCGTCGGGCTCGTTAAACCCGCGTCGGCTGGAATCGAGGCCGTACATCATCCCCTGCAACTTAACTGGGTTAACACGGGTTCGTACGGAGTTGCAGCGGCCGTTGTTCTCGTCGATTCCCCGAACGTTTGTGTGTTGTGACAAAAATCCGCAAGTATTTCGACGCTTCCGGAGGCCTCCCCTGTTTTGCCTCGCATTGTTCGCGAAGCTGTAGAGAATCGTGAAACCGTTTTAGGTCGTGGGACATTTTATACGGCACTTCTCTTGGTGGAAGATAAAAGCAGAAGGTTTTATCGCCGGGAGATTTAGTTCAGTGATTCGGGGTAAAGCGTAGGGAAAGGTGATTTCCTGTGAAAAACTAGGCAGAGAGGAAAGGAGGAGGAAATGATGAAGCTTCGAAAAAGCTCAGTTCCTTTCATTTCCGTGTACACTATAATTTACACGCAACAAGTGGGCCCGAAGGGAATCAGTTTGAACCTCTCGTCTTAAGTTCAGCCAACAGATTACAAACTCTTAATAAGGTCATTTTCAGTTAAGTCCATCAGAAACATCTCGAAGATTATCAAACTTTCCGGGCGATTACTCGCACTGCAAATTGCTCGTAAACAACTTTCGAAAAGTTCCGTCGAATATCGACGCTGGAAATTGCGAGGCGCCGGTAGCCAGGGACGCCGATATCCTCCGGGAGCCGTTTCCTTGCGAACGAGCACGCTTCTGCCCCGGCATTCTTTGAATTTTTGACGAGCAAACTTCTGCGCGGGGGGGCAGACAATTTCCATGAAGGAGGAAAGCACTCGTTGGGAGTCCCATTTGTTTCACTTTCGATCGCTGGAGACCGAGGAGAATCGCTGCGAGCGTCGCCAGATATTATTCTCGAATCCTCCTTTCTTTCACTTTCGATCGATCGATCGACGTCCCTGGGACAGCTTCGGAGAGCGCCCCTGACGTAGCACGACGTCGCCTGAGCAGGGAGCTTTGGAAGAAGAATGAAGTTCGCGGCGCGAGGGTCGCTTAATTAATCTCGCGGCGTCTTAACGACGAATCCGCCGTGGAAGAACGTCTCTCACCCTTGAAACCGAGCCAGACGAACGATAGACGTCGTTAGTCACTCCGGTTCGATGCACCCCGAGAATCCCGTCTTGAGACTAGCTCGGTGCTCCATCAGGAATTTACTAACATCTACAATGTAATTGCGATATTGTTCTATTAATTCATTCAGCGAGGACTGCCACTTTGGCCACGTCTTAGACGTAAACTGTGAATGCACGTTTTCAGGGTAAATTCGTCGGCCATTATAGTTGAGCAAGATTATATATACTGAGTCTAGTCGCGTGGTCTATACAAGCTTTGCAATAAAAGACTTTCTATGTGAATTATGGAAAATGAAGATGGTGATGATGCGATAAGGATTGGATCGGGGCAGGAATTAATTAAACTGTGTCGAGAGAAGTAGAACATTGCTAGTCTTCTTTTTCGTAATGCTCACCTTAGAAAATAAAGGAGAAAGGAAACGATGAAGAGGATTAAAGTGGAAAGTGTGCTGACCTCACACCCCCCGGTGGCTCTGAAATGGCTCACTGCTTCTCGTTTTTGCCACATTAATTAACGATCCCGCTAATGACAGAATAAGAAGGAACCACAGGCACTATCGTACACATAAATCGAGCAGGCGAGACCGCACCGTGCCAGGTGCAACGAGATTTCAGGGAGGAGCTGCCTTTTTAAGGGGCAAAATATCGAACTTTGAGATCTAATATAAACTCGACAGCTGCGCCTTCTGGGCTGGATCCTGGCTTGGTTCACAGCCCAGTGCTGGGCAATAGCGTTGCGAAAGTTCTAGAAAAGAGATTCCTCCGTATCCTCGCTTGTAGAAAAGAAGAGGGTCCATGCGTGTCGATCTCGAGATGCAACGGAGCACCGAAAACATGCTTGCTGGGTATCAAATTTTCCCAGGGGGGGCGGGTGGCCAATTTATTTCCACGATTCGCTCCGGTTTTATAGCGCATCCACCGCCACTTCTCACGTTACATCGTAAACTGTCGAGCTGTAAACTTTCAATACGCCGAACGGTTTTACGCCTCGCATTACGACCACAGATATAAAGTATAAAGCTCTTCTGCCATTCGAACATATGTTACGTCATAAATCAAGTCCTCGGGAGAATCGTTCGAAGAACTCGTAAAAGGCAGAGCGGGAGCTTCAATTCATCTCGGCGTAACCATGGCTCTCGTTACTATTCACAATTAACTGCGTAAGACGACAGATTCTAGACGAAGGTACCTCCTTTCTCCTACTAGATGCATCATGTAATAAAGCTCGTGCAAAAGGAAATCGAACGAAACGAGTCTCGAAGAAACCCCTTGTTCCTTTGAAAGCCCGAACGCCAGCGATGGGATTCGTCGGAACATTCTTTCCGGTAATCCCGAATTCCCACCCCAAATTTACCCTTTGCGCGTGGGTCTAGCGAACGTGGGAAGGAAAGGCCAAAGGAGGGTAGAACAGAAGACACTTATTTCGCGACTGGATTCACGGATACAGGAGAGGTAGTCGCGATAAGAGTGCAGGCGGGGGTGTAGGAGTCGGGGATGAAGGTCGTCCTCGCAGTTGCCGAGGGGAGCCGAACGATTTGGCGTCGATCCAAGACACCAGCAATCGATAGAAGCGCGGGGGCTTTTATGAACAATGGTCTGGAGCATCGGCGCGAATTAGCGAGGCCTCGTATCCGGCTCATCGAGTCCGCGCGGCGGTTAATTTATGAGGATCTCGGGGAGGGTTGAAACACGCGTTCCCCGGACGAACTTTTTCGCTAATGGAGTATACGTTGCTCCGAGCCTGCCGAACGTGACTTCCTTTCAGCCGGCAACAAATTTATATCGAAATTTAAGCGATCGCCGAGGAAGGGTGGCGACGAGTCGCGAGCAATCAAAGTGTTTTCAGCGGGTCGAATTGGGTGCAAATGACGCGAAATTTGTTATCAGGGGAATAATGCAATTCGTCGTTAGCGCGTCACGCGATAAACTAGAGCCGCGGCAACAGCGAAGCGCCAAGGCGGGGGTACTTTTATCAGCGGGCATAAAAACGATTTTATGAAACGAACAATCCAGCCTGATTCGTAATCGAGTCGTGACAAATAATGGCGGGCCGCGCCGGCAGATAATGCTGGTATTTATGAAACCGTGATACCTACCCCGGGAGCGAATATTTTTCGCTTCGAATTCCTCTGTTTTTATCCCGGCAAATATATACACGCCACTGAAATCCAGGAATTATAGATCAATAATTCAGCTCCCAAATCCCGGCGACAACTATCAGTAAAGTAGAAATTCAATATCCCGCGGAAAGAATTTAAAATTCCACCGTGCCCCAATTACCATATCCGGTGGCACGAAATTCCGACGTCTCGTAGCCTCCTGTGGTCCCGCAAGCCTGAATTCTCCAGGTCGGCCCCCGTTTCCGCGTCCACGCGCGGCAATTCGTCACACGCAACGTCCCCGAAAAGGATCCGAGCCCGCCAGGAAGAGCAATCGCGAGTGCATTCAGCGCGAATGGCGATAGACAGCTCGTCTCCGCGAGGAAAAACAGCCGCGAAGCCTCTCCCCGATACAGATTCTCGGTCGAGCGTTCACCGAAAGAAAGGCAAAGCCGCGTCGTCGAAACTGGAGCGGCTTGATTGCGGGGGGAAGGGGGTGAAAGAAAAAGAGGGGAAAAAGGGGAAGCAATTCACAGACGATACGTAGCGTTTCCTTCTTTCTCTATTTTTTTTTTGCCGACGGCACGTCGACGATTCTCTTTCGAGCCGCGAAACCGTCGCGTCCCTCCGCGCGTTTGTGATTTATGCGACGTGCGTCTGCTCGAGGAAGGTGCAATCTTCGTCACGCGACGCAATATCGCTCGGCTCCGGTTGTGCACGTCTCCTTTTGTACGTGATACAGCCGATACATTTTGGCCAATGCTTTGTCTCGATGTAGAAGTCACTCCATCGGCGCTTGATGGCTTCTAGGACAACCGTGACGCGTGGCAATCAAGCTGCGTGCTTTTCAAGCGACCGACAGTTCGAGGCGCGTCACGCTCCTCTGCTGTGAGTTGATGGAGCCGCATCGGTGACGATTCACTTGGTTCCCTTTCATTTCGATCGCAGCATCATACTTTCCACTTCTTCCTCGTTGAAGCGATCTTTGATAGGGGATGCATCGCAGGTGCACTCGATGCGACGCAGCTTTGGAAATGCAGCTTCTTTTTATTCGAAGGTGCACGATGTGAAAATATTGGGAGAATGTCTAGTCTACGTAAATTCTCGAATGGACGCTGTCGGAGCAATCTAGCAAAATGATACACTGCTGTTATATGATAATAAACGTATCGAATTCTTCGTTGTTTGTTAAACGCAGTTTAATCACCACCGGATAATCGAAAATAGTAATATTTTTCCGTCTTCCCGCCTCGACCGATGCTGCTGTTTGACACCTGCAAACCTCACAAATTATTGCTGTTTGTACGATACAATCGAGCGCGACGGTAAATAATACGAATGCGTGGAATTGATCGAGAGTCGATAGGATCGCGAAATAAATTTCTCTGCCGTAGATTAGCTGTTTTCCGCGCGTGTGGACCTCGTCGGAGGGGCGCGTGAAAATTCTCGATTTCGAGATATATTTACAGGGGAGCTTGTTACTCAATCGTTTCGTCCGCGTGCGTTACTTTCGCGAGCGAATAACGCTTATACAACAGGCGGGGACTGCAAATAGTAAAAACACCGAGCTCTCACGTACAGCAAATACTGGAAAATGGAATAACACGCTTGTTGTCCGAGTTCCCATCATTTGAGACAAGACAGCATTATCGTCGTTGTTCAGAAACATTCCCCAGCGCAACGCAGTACCTGATTCGCGGGGATTTGTGCAACGATTGGGTAAAACATGTTCAGCAAACACGAATTACATACTTACATAGCATCCTTGCATTGTCGACGCGTAAATATTAAAACGGAAATGCGTTACTTCTCGTCACAGCAGTGAACTCTGGGCGACGTTATTATCAGCTCCAACACCGACAGCTGCGACTGTAATTATACGGAGGAAATAGAATACTATGCTCTTGTACGAAAACAGGCATCAAGATCGATCGGAGTAATACGCTTTCCTCATCCGATTGAAAAATTTGCATCGGTTGAATACAGATGGCTTCTGGAATTACAGTAGGTATCGTATCAGCGACGAATCTCCCCAATATCAGGCAAAAACAGCAAGGGACGGTGGTTGTAATGAAGTGGATCCAGTGCAGGAAAGAATTACGCAGAATCGATAGCGGCGATGTGTGCCAGCGGCAAAGTATTGCGATAGCTTACTTCCTGGCTCTCAACCGCGACGGGGATTTGCCATTCCGTTAGCGACGATGTCATGCAAACCGCGTTACATTATCCGCGACAGGAAATGTGTCAGCAAGTTTTCTTGGTCCCTGGCCAAGATATTTGTCTTCGTGCAGAAGGAAGACGTCGAGGAGTCGCGTCAATCGCGTAGAATCCGCGGCAATTGATTCCCCCTAAAAAAATGAAAGAAACATTTAATCGATATTGGACGCCCCTAAGAACAGCCCTGATGCAGTTTTCCTCTTCGAGGAATATTTTGTTAAAAATCTGCCCGCCTTTAAATCGACGACTAAGCCTTTCGATAGAATTCCCTTCGTCCCTAATTCCAGTTTCGTTACTGAAAAAAAAATGCACACACGAGCAGGCAACTTGTGAAATTAAACAATAGAAATGGACGGGGAATTTGACAACGAAAATCTGCGGGGATTTTGTTGCAGAGACCATAGTTTGCTGTGTGTCGATATGGAAGGGTAGAGCTGGGAAAACTCGTGGCCATCGAAAGGCTGTTAAAGGATATTCGTAAGCTCCTTTCACGGAAGATGAAACGAAATAGACTGGCCATCGACTGTCCAGCCTGGTCAGGCTTTTCAATTCGTTTCGAGGCCGCAGGAAATGCTGAGCCAATCGCCGTACACTGGGATCGTTGATCTTTATTTCTTCGGGACCCCGCGAATCCACTGCCGCGGTGACAAATGCATCGTGGCAGATTCGTCTTTGTCCCTGTAACTTCTGGGAGGGAAGCAGCCATTCAGCGATCTGTCATCCAGTCAGGAATTTCGAAATCGCCAAGGGACTCGGCTCGGAAATGTCAGCGAAGGTTTAAAAACTGAAAATGGATCTGGTGGGGATGGAAAAATTGCGCGACGAAGTCGTGACGCCAAATCGCCCTGGCGAATGGAACGCATCAATAGCTTAGCGTCGTGAATTTTTCACCATAGGACAACTACGTCCAGGGAGGATTTGTAGCTCGCTATATTCCGCGCGACTTTGACGCGGCAATTGCAGAAGTATATACATAATAAAAAGAGTCTCTGATCCATCGCAGGTTAAAAAATTCCAAAGTCACAAGGAACAAGAAGGACTCGACGATCGTAAAGAAAACAACTCCCTAAAGAGGTTGGAAGCTCGTTCCAGGGAAACTCGGCGGTGGGAGTCAGCCCGAGAAAAAGCAGAGCGCTCGAAGCGGCGGAATCCTCTCCAATTCAAGTGCAATCTCCATCTTGTTTTCATCGCGAGTGTCCGACAAAAAGGAGCTACACTCAATTTAATTAATACCGACCGCCATTCACGGTGCCCGATCAGCCGGCCGAAGAAAAGCTGAACGGCGGATCCTCGTAACGTTCGCGCGAGCAAAAAGTTAATCAGTCGGGCGGATTCGGCTCGATTTTCGGCTGGCAGAGAGGGAAGCTTTATCCCCGCGGAAGTTACTCGCGGAAGTTCCACCGCGATAGCCGGGCGGAGAGATATTCCCGGGGTCCAGCCGCGACGTATTAAAAATGAAGCTAGCAGGTAGGTCCTGGCTAGGATTTCCATGGAGAGTCTGGGCTGCTCGCCTCGCCACCGGCGCGTTACGTAAGAGCGGAACGCTTGATAAATGCGAGTTTATTTCAATCCTCTTTGCGTAGGAAGTGGTCAGGGTCGACGTCCACTAACCCAGATAAAGCGACTTTGGTTCTCTGTATGGTATCCTCGGTTCTCCAGGGGGTGTCGGAAGGAGGCGACGACTCGTGCTCGCGTTCTCTCTTCCTCATCGAGCATCCCCTTATATCCATCCTCCCCTCTCGCCCTCTCGTTTTCTTGCTCTGCTGGCTGGACGCCCTACTCGTCTCTTTTGCCTGGCTTCGCGGCTCCACTCCGATCGAACTCTCCACCGTTCTTGTGCTGCTCGTTGCTCTTTCATTAATTACGCGCGTTCCTTTGACTGTAAAATGTTTGCGTGGCGTATAATGTCTATATTGGGACTTTTGGTTACATGTGATAAATACACGACAACGTGTCAAATTCAATTTGCGATAAAGCTTAGCTGGATTTGAGGGCGCTGAATTTTGTTAAAGTAATCCACCCTTTATGTTACTTCTTTGAGGAACTGGAAGGAATAGACGCACGGGATCGCAACGTTGGTCAGAGCCGAGGAAACTACTTTGCTTTCTTGATAAAGTGTCTCGTCCCGAGTGAAAGATTGGCTTAATGCCTTTAGATTACCGTTACCTTTGCTTCCATCAACCTTTGAGCACTGTCGACTGTATCGTGGGACGCCCAGAAGAGAGTAAATCCCGTTTTTACAAGAGCGACTTCCATGGGGAAGCGAAGTCGTGACATGGTCGAGTAAGCCGAGTAATTCGGATGAAACGCGACTTCGGCGTCTCAATAAGGCGTCTAACGTGCTTTGAATGTAAGAAGTTATTGAATGCCTTACGAGCGCTGGAAAGACCCTCTTTTTCTCCTGCTGGACAGTACCATTCTTCAAAGAGTGTTCGCTGTGTGATCGCGAAACTGTTTAGAATAAAACGCAGTCTGTTTTCGTGGCGATTTTCTAAATATAAAAAGTAATCCAATTAAGATTCTTAAAACCCTCTGGACACGATGTACATTCCGTCGACTCGGATGAATGAGTAGCTCAGAAAATGATTCTGATATAACGTAGCCAAAACACTTGCCTTGTACAAGAACTGGTAGATGGAGTAATTAATTTATTACTATCAATTCTGTTCTAAAATTTTCGCTTTTACACGCTGTGTAAATCGTGTTGACAAGTCTTCATACATGGAATGCTATAAGAACATTACATTCCCCGTTGCACTTCTCAAGTGAGCTTTTTAGTGAAGAAGGAAACGATCGAACATAGAATAGAACACAGGAAAACGAAAACACTCCTCCCCTACCCCAACTGTTCCCTCCAAAACGAAGCTGCAACTACACCAGAATACCTAAGTCAGCAAGCAGACCCTTCTATTGACAAAACATATTACACTACTTACCTGCGCTATACCTGCCATCCAAATTTGCTGTTTACATTCACGAGTATATTTACCCGCCTGTACCATCATCCATCCATCCAGTGGTCTCAGACGATACCTACAACTGCAGCAATCGGGCTGCCCTCTCCACGATCAGCCAGTCTCGCAATCGAATTCCATCTGGCCAGTCTGCCGTTAAAATACACCGAGGCATGACGGGGTTTAATTTGCGGCGTGGTCAGGGTCGGCAGAGGGAGAGTCCAGTAACCCAGATACCGGTCGACTTGGGGCTGCTCGTCGGTGGTGTCTTTCCCAAAAAGGGAGACGCCGTTCGGAGATTCCATGCGTGGCGTGCG
This sequence comes from Andrena hattorfiana, assembly GCA_944738655.2. Classification (NCBI taxonomy): domain Eukaryota; kingdom Metazoa; phylum Arthropoda; class Insecta; order Hymenoptera; family Andrenidae; genus Andrena; species Andrena hattorfiana. The sequence goes on from OX122894.2 coordinate 5,180,374, forward strand.
CGCCAGCCGAACCCATTCCCTCCACCTCGCGTATCCTCCCCCGTTGTCTCTCTTTCTTGCGCCTGCCACCCCTCGAAAGCCATCCGCCGCCGCCCCCTCGGCGGCACCGGTCCGCGCACTCGTCCGGGGGTGGCAGATCGTCCTGGCGCAGCCAGTGCCCGCGCGTCTTTCGCGATCGTCGGACCGCGCGTACGAAAAACGGGAAGGTGCTCTTCGTCGCGTGCCCGTTGGCCCTCGAGGACCGGAAGTCCTGACCCAACGAGCCCGCTCCTCCGTGAGAAAAGCAACTGATCCATGTCGCCCTACAACATCAAGTGCTTGCGAAGTGTCCACTGCCAGGGTTAATTGTGTGCGAGGATTCAACCGGCTCCAAGACACCCCCATCCAATTCTCAGCTGCACTGTACCACCTTGTTGTCCCTGGTGCTCGAGGGATGTTCACACGGAAGGGATTAACGAAATTCGCTACCACTTTCGCGGAGAGGAAGCAACGACAGGATCGGATTATTAGGACGGTTGTAGATTGTTTTCATTGATGCATGGGGGGTGGTGAATGGTGATCATGCGGACACAGTGATGTTCGATGAACGACGAGCTTGAGTGCGGGGATAATAGTTCACGTTGTAGTTAAACAGAATTCTCCAGTCGAACGACACTGTGTATGGGTCCCACGTGTGCAGGAAAGGTTCCCGTGTTCTCCGTGAAAGCCTACGTACCGTTGGACCGTTAATGAAAGTTCGGCGATCGGGCGCGAGAGAGTTTCCGCCAGTGCTCCCCACCGCCCCTGCTTCCCCCCTCGCTGCACCAGGATGTCTGGGGTAACGAGAAGTTGGCCGAGATAATGCGGTGTAATGGTTATCGGGATGAACATTCGCAGTGATTATATTCGACGAAGACGATAACCAGTGGCGTTAGTAGTCCGTTCGAGTGGATTGACGGGATTCGATGGGAACGAGCCGTCGTTCGATTACTCCCCTCCCCCCCGGTTCAGGAGAAAGAACTGGCAAGGTGTAACACGTAAGGATCGTGGCGGTGAAACTTGGCTAGGCCGAACGGGGATCATCATGAACGACCGTCGTTCGAGGGGAAGCGTCTGGCTGAAACCCTCTCGATCTCGTCGGCAAGCGTGCCACGCAGGGCAAGGCTCGTGAACGTGGTGGTCGAGGTCGAATGAAACGCGAGTGTCTGGTGTTCTCGTCGACGAGAGGGTGGTTCCATCGAGGGAGACGGACGCAAGTCCCTTTGATAGAACCCGTTTTTATCGCCCAGCCCATGGATGCTCGACGATATTCCCTGGATACGCGAAGAAATGTGAGTACACGCGCGCACGTAGCTGCTCGAAGAGGACAGCCTCGCTAGATGGGAGACTCTTGGTGGCTTTCGAGTGCCCTACGAGAATCTACGACGTTCCGTCTGGCCTGCTTCCAAAAAACGGTTCGTTTGACCAGAGTGCCCGGTGTTCTTTCGTGCCGCGCGTAATTGCTGACACAGGCGGCCAAACGACTGATCCGGGGCCAACGTGGTGCGCGTCCATCGCGATCATCGATAGATCTCGACGCCGCGATTCGAGGTATCGGCGGTTTGCGTGTAGCCCAGGCCTGAAACGCCGAGATACGCGTGAATCCCGTACCACTTCCAATCGGCTGACGATTAATGGCCATCGAGCCATACCGTGGCCCCCTTCTCGCCCCCACTCGACGTTCCACTGTCGTTTTCATACGCGCGCACGCCGAGCTCGATGCAGCCCCGGAACATTCGCGAGCAGTAAGTTTCTTGGGGAACGAGTTCGGGAGAGAACCGAATGGAAGCTTGAGAAAGTTCAGACGCAAGAGGCATTAATATTGATTGCCCTCTGGTAAACATTTTACGCATTGCTGTACAGCCTGAGTCACCCAGCGCAGAATCTGAAATTACCTTCGTCGCGTTCCATTGAACGAGGAGATCTCTGCGGAAAGCTGGGCTTTGTTTCGATGGGGTGAATGATACAAAAGGGGATGCTGAAGAAGGCTACCGAAGAGAAATGTCGCGAAATATTCTCTGCCTTGCCATTTCCCATTCCGCTTCTACGTCCGACAGAGAATCAAATCCCCGAGCGAAAGCCGCAATTACAATTTCACCTCCTTGCAATCCACTTGCGTTCGAATCGATAACACAGAAATCAGCGGCTCAAGCAAATATCTACTTAACTGCAGAATGGGTAGCCTTTTATTCGCGAGATTTTGTTATAAACCACGCAACTTTCAGCGCCCGGCAGTCGGGAAATTAAAATTCGAGAATAATACGAATAAACGTGACTACGCCCTTGAAACCCCGCGCGTATCAGCCCCGTACTGTCCCCCGAGTGGCGCGGAATTCTGTCCGTGAGCAATCACTGTAAATCGATTTAATTGAACGCAACTTTGGGGGGTAATTCCTGCGCCTCGAATCCGAAACCGCAGACAGGAGGACGCGCGAGGATTCTATTTTCCGCGACGCATCGACTCGCATGCACGGGGAACGAGCGTGTCCCAGCCACGCGATGAAGACGTGGCCTTTTCAGCGTGACTGACTACGCGCCGGCAGGCTCGTCGACGATTTCTCGGGCTTCCACGCGAGCGAAGTGGGTTTCGTCTGCGAAGCAGGCTCCCCGGAGAATAACGACGATCACGATGCAACGATAATGACGCTTCGAACTTCCCTGTCACTCGCGAACGCTTTCGACCTTTCGGGCTGTCTCCGCGCTACAACTCTTATACGCAATTACCGCGGCGATACCGTAAACGTTTCCAACGGCAGTTTTCCTAGCAAAGAGCACCGAGACACCCCCCGTTACTTCCTCTTGCCGCCAAGTACTTAAACGTTTCGCCCGGCTCGGCCCAATGCTCCTTTCACCGCCGACGAAAGCTCATTTTTTCGCTTGTAAATAAGAAGGAAGGGGAGGCAGGAGAATGCACGAGAATAATGGACGAATGAGCTTTCACCATCGGTGAAAAATTATTATTCTTAAGCACACCAATTCCGTGGCGAGCTTCTCTTCAAATTCTCCCTCGCTGCGTGTATAATGAAAGAGTTAATTAATGGCGTTGAAATATCGGGCACGGAAAGAGGCCGGCTTTGCGTTCCATTTTTAACTTCACAGGGAATGAATTATGGACCTCCCCTCTGCTTCCTCTATCAGCTTTTTTAGATCCCTGATTCCCGCAGCTTCGAGTGTCGTGCGGTTCGCAATAGTTGAAATTTATTCCTGGCTGATTAGGGACAGAATAATGTGTCAGATCGTGCCTCGGCGAGACGCGAGGCCGCTGAGATGAGAATATAAAGGTTTGGGCAACCTTGTTACGCTGACACGCCCTTGTACGTGCTAATTAACTAAAGTCCTTTTTAGCCCGCTGAACTTCACATTTGGAAGCTTGCATTTTCCGCTCTCCTTTGACTGGACGAAATAACTGTCAGAATGGTGCGTCTACCGCGTGTATTTCCAAGCGCGCGGCGCCGACTCGCGAGCTGAAAATTCGAAAATTCTTCGGCTGAAATATGGCCCGGGGTCATCGCACTCATGAAATAATGATTCCTCGTTAACGTTCAGTGATTGCATTCGATCATTACACCGACCAGGGTGAATTTCACGAAGAAGGGAGAAACTAGGGACCCTCGGGGGATTGGTGAAATGAAAACAGAATTCGTCGGTTTGAATGATAATTAATCACGATTGGCTGGGCCATGTGTTTATGTTGACACGTGCTACTGTTTATATTGACTCGCAGTTGCCCGCGGTAGTAAGTTTACGTTCGATGCATCGCATGCTCGTGTTGATAATCCCACTGCTTCTTCATCCCCGTCCGATCTCGCCATTCGATCTGAATTTGACGAGACCTTTGACATTCTCCGCTTGGTCAGGTAAAAACAGACCGATGGCCAATTATTCCGCGAGAAACAGCGGTCGTCCCTCGGCCACCGCTTTAATTAACTGAAAATTAATTCTCCCCGCAACAAGTCCACTCGATGTACACACAGAAGCCCGCCACCCCTCGGGGGAAGTGAATTCTTTATTTCACCATCGAGAATACCACAAGCCGGAGGCTGCTAATAAAATACGGAACAGTGAGATTCATTAAGCCACTCCATCTTTCACTAGGATACATTTAATAACCTCCGGTGCGCTTGGTCCTCTCGTTTGTGCCCCCCCTTTCTTTACTGTTTTTAATTTTACGCGCCACGCGAGACAGAAAGGGGATTAACTATCAGGACGCAACGTCCGAGTTCGTTGTCCGACTTTCGTTTTACGACTCGCGAGCCGCTCCACCGGCTTAATTCTATTCGGGGCTGTAAAACCTTCCCTAAGGGGTGACGCAGCGCAACTCCCTCCCCTTCTATCATCGATAAACTTCCCTCTCGCCGTTGTTTTTATTCATCATCGCGAGCAATGAATTCAGAGCACGGCGTAACTGTTATCCTGATCCTGAACGAAAGAACGTCCGCTTCCTGCGTGGGCACACTTTACGTTCGACCTTAAGACAGATTAAAAGAAAGTTTCCCTGTAAACAGAACTGCGCTTTATTCCGTCGGCAACGTTCCCTCCGAGCAACAGAGTCGCCAGGTACTTGGCAATGAATTAAAAGATAGACTTCCGTCGCGGGGTATCCGCGTCGTCGGGGGGCTTGCAAAATTTTAACGAACTGTAAGCCTGCACACGGGGAAACAACCCTCGGTTATGTAACTCTGCGGGGAACGTAATATGTTTCCATTTCGCCGAGATTGTGTACTTGAAATTGCGCGGAAAAGTGTCCCACTGAAATGGAACAGCGACGAGGGGACAGCGGGGCTGAAATATCCACATGAATTTCGGGGGAATTCAATCTCGAGCTCCCCTGTTTACCCTCGTTTCCGACTATTCTCTGTAACGAGGCTTGAAAGGGCGGAAATTTTGTAAATCACGTTCAACGATGCTTACCAATAATGCTTGAAATATGAAGCGACAGATTCCTGGATGTAACAAAGAGACCAATAAATGACCAACTGGCTTATTCCTTTATTTACTGTGGAAAAAAGCCGGAGGAAATGAAACGGACCGGCTGTTGGACATTGAAACCAACCTGACAGGAATGAAAGTGCAATAAATAATCTATTGCCTCGCTCACGTCGACGATCAACGTCGTACAACTTCCTCCACGGGCTTCTATCGTCTTAGAGAAGGATATTCGCTGGAACAGGCTATGAAAGATCGCCGAGACGGGAGGAATTGGTCGGATGGATTTTGGCTGCGGATCGTGCAGCCCGTGACAGTTCGTGGCGGCCAGGAACGACCGAGGGGAACGAAAGGGATCGAATGGTCGGAAGGGAAGGTCGGAGGGGCTAGGCAGGAAAAGAAGGACGATTCGGACGGCATTGGTACGCCTACGTAATCAAGCTGGCCGCTTAAGGCCGTGGAGAAACGGCAAACAAACACGGCTGGGGGTGGTGGCTAAGTTACCCCTCGCTAAATTGGGTTAGCTTAAATCCGTTTACGTTAACTCTAATAGCGGAAGCGTGAGCTGCATGTGGCATCGACACCGAACTCGTACGCTGCTTGAGAACCCCCGTTTTATACTAACACGGGGTTCGCTATCGACGAACGGGGATCGTGACGACGCCGAGTGCTCGAAAGATTTCATCGGTGGATGGTGCGCGTAAAATATACATCGCTACTTTGTAATTGGAAACACGAGGGAAACGATGGATCTCCTAGAACTCGTCGACGGAACTTCAACCTTTCTGGAGTAATCGATTGTGATTTGGGGAGGGTCTCATTCTCGTTGGTAGAAACAGCTATCAGGATGAGGTGTACGTGGAATTAGGAATTGTCTTGTTTGGTTCGTATGTATATAGATCTTTGGAGCTCCCTGTGAGACAGTGTTATAGTATTGGGATATTGTTCTTAATTTTCTTAGTTGAATTACATTGATCAAGTGTTCAAATTGTTAAATGGTTCTTTGGAAAGTGGTTTATGTTTCTTCGAAACGTTTCTTGCATTTATCGCGCGATAGGAATCACAGTTTATAGAGCGCGGGGCGCGGTCTGACTATACACGGTCCTCTATCACTTGCGCGCTCCGCTTCTCGACTTCTACGCCGTTATCTTTCTATCCCTTTATCTCTCTTTGCGTGTGTGTCATTTAAAGCGATATTTCGGAAATAAATTTCCTAATTTAGTGGGGATTCTGCAATCGGAACAAACAGGCCAACAAATGGACTGAATATTAATCCTAAAAGATACCTTGCTCGTTAAAATCTTGTCTCCCCATGAAAATTGAACAAAAAGATTCGCTGTAAATCCACGAATGTATGTCAGCGAAGCAACCTAGATCGCCCAAGTCACACATTCGTCACAAATAATCGATGGAGGAGGGACACATAGCGACAAACAGACGTGTAGGCGAGAAACCCTGAAACAGCCACCACGTTCGATCAGCTTCGAATCGTATGGCTACTCTCCATCGACCCTTCACAGCTCTCAGGGGGTGAGAAAGACTGCACCCCCGGCGCAGGTACCTCGTGACTCAACCGAAACAGTCGGATGGAACGATAAGGGGATGAAGCGTCGGTGGCTCGCCGAAAATAAAGAGACGACACTCCCGCAGCTTTCAGGAAATAAACTGGGAGGGTTGGACAAAGGTTAGGGGCTCCTACTTCGTATATCTTTCTTCTCCCTTGTTTAACCCCGAGAAGTACACCCATGGGGAAAGGGGTTGAACGCTCGCGCGACTTGCCTCGAAAAGGGCTTGCCTCTTCCTCGAGATTTTAACGACGAATTAGCGTAACGTTAATTCATGTCTCGAGCTGGCTCATAATTGTTCCTGGGGCGTCGGATTCAGCGTTTTGCCTATGGAAACAAGTAACTATTAAGATTAATGCAGCTGAGCGTGTCTTTACTCGCGATCGTTGCATTTCACTGCTACAGTCGCGAAAGCGCTTGTAAGCGGATAATGAATCCTATAAGTACTCGAGCAACGATATAATGACGAGTATTCGTTGTAGTTGCGTTAAAACGGCTTTAATTACTTCAGACTGGCACTTTCAATAATTGCAGGGCAGTCGATATTAAGTGAATTATACTGCACTTGTTTTTTCGATTACTTCGAGCAGCTGCTCTATACAAATGTAATTATACGTCCATTGACGTGTCAGCACGGGTTTCATTTCGCCCGGACGTTATTTTCATCAATAACGGTATCCTGTGCCGGCAAATTGCGCGCGTAATCGTATCGACGTTTCTGTTGGCCGCGTGTAAATGGGAGACCGAGCCATCGCCAGACTTTTACATCGTCCGCTCGGCGAGAGGTTTTACAGCGAGCTCTACAGCTGCGATCCCGGCCGACAATTAAACGAATTAAGTCACGTACGGAAAAAGTGGGAGCTCGTTGAACGTGTTGACTCGTTCGAGGGTGATATACGGATTATGGGAGCTGCATCTCCGAGAGGGAAGAATTCAATTGTAAATTAATTAAACTTTCTAGAAGCCCCGAAGCACTTTTATTGGATATGCCATTCCAAGATACATAACCTCCCTGTTACAAACTACTTAGGCAATTTTCAAATCAGATCATTTCCTCAATAAAATAGAGTAATCACTATCAGAGATTAATCCTATTTCCTTCGCAATAGCATCCAGATACCTCGCCCGTCTAATCTGAGAACGACCCTATAAATCACGTCGCTCCCCATACACAGAAATCAATGCAGATCGATGATCGAAGACGGTTTCGGGATTCATGCTGCGCAAGCAACCGTACGTGCGGGCTTTTCATTAAACTGATGGCGTCCATTAGGTATCATAGGGAACTTGTGCACACGCGGAAGATAGACGTAAAGTCCGTTCACGATGTCCACGAAATTATAGCCGACAGGCGATGATATCCATTCGCTCTGGCTACCGCTCATCCGTCTGTGTAACCAGCCAACGTAATGGCGATTCGTGTGTACCCACGAGTGTATGGCCCATTGACTGTAACGCAACGTGTCTGCTCGTCGATCCAAAAGAGCCCCTACCCTATGTTCCCAGCGATTGCAATTTAATAAGAATGACGGACGTCTGGGTCAGCCTTTTGCCTTTCATATCTCGCGAAATTCCACGCGCCACCCTTCATCGCGAAAATGCACCAGGTATTGTGAACGTCCCAGATGGCAGTGCCTCGCAGCGTCGCCACTTCTCTTTTATCCTTCTCCCCTGTGTCTAACATAGTCGTCGTAATTCTTCCAGGTGTGGACGATGACGGTGCCCCGAGGATCCTCGCCGGCGTGCCCCCGAAAATGTGCTGTTCTGTGTTAAAGTGTCGGTGAACGGGATCGAGTATCGCGTTTATGTATCCGTTGTTCACGAGCACCGTGGTTCGCCTCGCGACGCAACACGCGGGAACGATGTCATAGTCAGGTGTGAATCGGAAGTCACGTCGGACACAATGGCACTGTTGTTCGCCATCATCGTCATCCTGGTCACCACTGCCATGTCGCTGCCGCCGGTCATCAGGATCGGTGAGTAAACGCTGCCCGGCCCCCTCCCCTCACATCCAGCGGGGCAGTTTCCCCATTTTTCCAGCGCCAGTGGATACGAAAACGTTGGGGATTATACCCGCGCACGAACGCCGGAGTCGCCGTAGTCTTGTCGCGCTTCAGAGATAGCTCTCCAAACGCGTTAACGATCCGTTAAAATTAAATTCGGGGAAATCCCCCGGTGAACCTGAAATAATTTCCCCCGGTTATAATATATACATACGCGACCGGCAGAAACACGTCCCCGATGGTTAATCGCGAAATTAGGACGAATTTTATACGATTTACCCGACGCATTGCGCGCATTTGCGCTGCCAGGGATGCTTAAGCGCGTAATTAAATTTATCTCCGCGACAGCTGCGAAGCTTTTTCACACCGGCTTCTCGCTCGCAGGGCGGAGGGGAAGTGCGCAGGCAAAAGAAATGTTGGCCTCCCCACCCTGGGGGGGCACTTATCGAATGTAGCCAAGTTAATCTTTGACAGGTGGGTCGCGAGTAACCGAGTTTTAATTACTTGGACGACTAATTAACGCCGACGGAATTCTTTTACCCCGTTCGCCACGATATATATAAGACACCTCCCCTGCGGGAAGTAGTTAGCGCGCGAACCTCTGCCGCTGATAAATTGAATTTAACAGTCCGTCTAATTAAACGTCGCGCGACTTAATTTCCCGTCCCTCGACTGATTGCCACGTTCACGTGTTGCACTGGAGGCACCACGGTTCGCAGTTACGAGGGTTGTTTGATGGACAAATAGGTGTTCGAACGTGTCTTGCAAGCAGCAACGAATCGGTAATTGTTCAGTGGCGAACGTAAGGCTCGAAGATGCTGATGGGGCGAGTGAAAATTACCATTAGTTTTGAAACTTCTGAGCACACACGGATCGAGTCAGCGTCGAGCTGGCTTTAACATTTCACGCTCCAGATACTTGGTTGGCCAGAAGCAGGTCCGCGTGGCAAATGGTTCATCCCCTTTGTTAGACAATCAGATTCATTCCTTAAGATAGCATATAGTCCGCGTGGAGTCAACTCGTGAAAAGCCATCGATCTTCTTCACAACCGCTAATTTACTAAGGAACTGCCACAAAAATACATCTCTCCGTCGCGATATAACGGTCTACGAGTTTGTCGTCCGTGATCCAGCGCCACGAACCGATTACCGTTTACCTCTTAAGCCACTTCGGCGAGATCTCCGACGTAAGACCTCGTACACGACGGCGGGCGTAATTCCCTCGAAACAGGACACTGAAAAATTGAACTTCCCTCCCACGGTGGCCAGTACGTGACCGCACTCGGAATTCCTGACGCGAAAGGGACACCATGGAAGCCCGCAAAGTGGCTACGTCGGATCGAATCTTCACCTGTTACCGGGCGACTTCATCAGCCAGGCCTCTTTGCTATTCCGTTCGCGTGTCCACGAGGAGACGCGACCCGCGCGTCCACAATCCTCTCGCGGCTGTACGCGCGTACGTACGCCGCGGTCACGCGCGAGGGTGGCCTCTGACCGCCTCGCGGTCGAGCCGCGAGGCTGGAAACTTTCGTCGACGTAATTGCTCGAATTTCAACGCGGCGAACCCCTGCGGGCGGAATTTAGCCGCAATGGGAATCGCGCTGTTGGCTAAGGGGGTAGGGGAGGGTGTGGGTTAGGTTGAGGGAGTCGAGTGACTATAATTGCTGGAGAAAAGGAGCAATGGGTGTCGAGACTTCGGAGAGGGATAGGTACATAGTGGTTTAGAGGAAATTAAAAATGAAAAGGAGGCAATTGCAGAAGTCAGATTAATGGTGTTCACTGGGCACTTGACACTTCTCTCGCTCCTATTTAATGTCCTTTTATTATAGAGAAATCGGGATATTTGATTGGTGTAATAAAACTTCCGATGCACGGTCTCTTGGAGACTGCTCTCTCTATAACACTAGAGGCGACATCAATCTTCGGGTGCATTGTCATTCCCCTACCGACCGCGGGAATCGCATTTGCCCCCGTTCCGTGGAAGGGGAGTAGATCTTATTCAGGATCTCATCGAAGAACAGCGTGATGCTGTCGTATCGATGCCACGAGAGCCTGTCTCCGAGCAGAATCCGCGTGAAAACCTCATCGCGATTCAGCGCTCGGTTACTAGTCGGGGTCGAACTCGATTCCTGCGATAGCCGGCGAACTATTCGATTCGTTGGCAGCATGCGGATATCTGGGGAATCGTTGATACGTCTATTCATTACTTGACAATGCAGCGGCGCTTCCAGTGGATTTCAGACGTTGGGTGATAATAAACACGTTCGCGCACAGAGAGGGCAGGCATCTAGCAGCCTGGATCGCTAGTCAAACATGAAAAGATAAAGCGTTTCTTCATATATGAAATTATTCTCAGAAATAAGATTTTAGAATTCAGAGGAACATAAATTCCAGTGAGATAGATCACTGTAGCGAAGTGTTTTCTACAGAGTCGCCACTTTTTTGGGGTTCGTTTTTTAATATTATTAGGTTAGAATTATATTCTGAAATACCTATTTTCAATATGTTTTCTTTACCTTATTAAATTTACCTTGCCTTATATTGTGTCGCAGGTTATTTGAATATTATAAAAAAGGATCTCAAAAGAGATGAAAAGACACTCAATTATATCCCTCCCTGTAAACCTTTCAGTAGAATCCCTTTCCTTTAGACAGCCTAATAGTAGACGAATTCAAATACTTGAGACAACTCATTAGTGCCTTAGTCCAAGTATGATAAACAATTCGATAGCACTCCACTAGTGAATTAAGTAGATTTCCAATTTAGGCAATGTTGTAGTTCGCTACGTAACAACGTTCATAAACCTCAAGCTAATCACTTTAATAAGACAATATGTAATAAGCACGATGCATAGTTTGTAAATCTACTACACGGTGGCTGCTAATACCAGCTCTACCCTACAGTATTATTTAGTATTATGTTCGTGGAGAGTTTGTAGCGTTATCATACCCGACGCTGTCAAAATTGCCAATACCGTAGTAAAATGTTTCGGGGCAATGTGGAAATTACCAGGAATCTGTGGAACCGTGTCAGTCGACATTCTTCCGTTCACTATCCGTTAGAAATCAGCTTCAATGAACTCGGAACGGAAGGGAATCGCCGTGGTGCTAACAGTATTAAAGAATTATAACTCGACGACCGGCTACCCGAGATGTCTAATATGCTTAGAAGCTCTAGAAAGGTGTGGTTGGTCAGTGCTAGACCGGGAACCGACGTTCCAGCGATCTTCGCCATGTTTCATGTGAAACGGGATTAAGTATTTCATGGGGCAATGGGTTCTCGATTAACAGTTCCGCAATTCAGGCTCTTCTGACGTTTAGAATCCAATGCTAAGGATTACGATGCGTTTAGTGCTATGGAGGATGATAAAACTCTGATATTTCCATCGTATCCTGCGTGAAAGTGAAGCATTCGAATATTAGTTATCGCAGCTCCCCGGAAACTCTGAATTGCTTAGCCATTCCAAAGGAGGATCTGTTTCGTCCACTGTTTCGTATCTGTTTTTAAAGTGAACCATTTGAATATTAGTTATCGCAGCTCCCCGGAAACTCTGAATTGCTTAGCCATTCCCAAGGAGGATCTGTTTCGTCCACTGTTTCGTATCTGTTTTTAATTCGCGCGAAGAGCAAAGCGATTACGCGAGCACTCGATGAATCGTCGTTATCTCCGGCATGTTCTATTAAGATCTCGCGAGAATTACACGGAACGAGTATAGTCGGATTTCATTGGCCAGTTAAACAGTTTTCTCATACCTTCGGAACTTTGTTCGCCTTTCCGCCGTTGTTCCCCTCGATTTCTCTTTCACTGGCTCTCGCGGCCACTCGATAATTCCTGTAATCCTCGACGATGATATCGAACGATTATTCACGAGTGTTTGCTCCGTTTTTACGACCCCACCAAGCGGAAACCGAGGGAGTTGGGAATGATTCCCAGGGCATTTCCCTAGGAAATAATCCATCCCTCTTTTCCAGCGTCAGACAAAGCTTGACCCTTCAATACGCTTTTCTTTCGAATATTCGCCGTCTAAATAGAGGAACAGAAGCTTCTAGGTACAGACAGTTGTGAAATGATCTAGAGATACTTCACTCGGGGCGTTCCATTTGCCACTTCTGAGCGCGCATACGCGATGTCCAACGTTATCGCGTTAATTATTCCAGTCGGACGTTAATTGGGCGTCCATTACACCGCGGGACTTTTGCGGCATTACAAGGAACAGATAAAATCGATTTGTTATACGCGCCCGACTGCGAAACGCGTTGCGTGTACCTTCCAAGCGATGGAAATTATTCGTAATAACACCTTTCACCGGCACTTGCCAAGCAACGCTCGAGCACCATTCCTGTGCGCCTGAAGGATATCTTATTTTCTTGACGGTCGCTGGAATACCACCAGCGCCGAGGGAAATAATAATAAATGTCACGGGAAAAGTCTCAGGCCTGGAAAACGATCGGGCTGATTACACCGCTCCTCGCGATGTTTATCGCGTTTGGAAACGCTGATCCGTTTCTTCCGCTGTATTACGAGCGCTGGTCGTAACTCGAAGAATAATCAACTAGTGGATTGAAGTTTACAACGGGCATATAGAGTACAGCGAAAATGTGATGGAAATTTTTGCAAGATTCTCTTGAGATCTTAATCCACAAAGTTATACCTATCCATATATTCTACTATACACTCTATGGACTCTAAGCTCCATCAACAATGAAAAGTGAAAGGAGCTTGGTATATCTGATACGGCGGAATTTCGAGAAGAATGGTTAGCTTCCAGAGTACCAACCTCTTCGTGATGCTTAAAGTTACTCCTGCAATTGAGATGCTTGAGAAACCATCGATTAACGGGGTATAAAATTATTTATTCCCTCTATTAAGAAGTTCCTGCGCTCGCGAGACACCCTAAACTGCGCGATAAGCAGCCACTTGCACTTCCACGAAGGCACTTAATTCGCTTCAGGAGCTCGAGACAATGCGACGTCACTCCCCAGGCATTCGCAGCTCCAAAGACCCGCTGTTCGTTTCGCGGCGAACGAGATAATTCATCGTACTTGATTACGATCATCGTTCGAACGCCGGCCCCTTCTAGAAGTGCCCGTGATTGCAACTGCAGCCGCGGTTCTGCTCGATTTATGCGATCCGTTGGGATGTCCATTGCAGGGGCACGAGCGACGACGTTTCATTCCGCAAGTTTACCGCGCGACGATGAGCCACGACGTCGATTTCAAAATGGCGCGGAGGGGTTGCCAATATAATACGGGCGTCCCGGTTTCTGGGCTTCTTCGTCGACTTTTTGCCCAAAGGGGTTGCGTCGCATACTGAGAGAACTGGCGTCGGAGAAACGAGCCGGTTGTTTCGAGGACGCGTTCTGGGGAGGTTGAACGGCCTGTTTTCCGTCCTTGAAGACAAATTGCGAAAGAAGCGAGCTTTATCTCCTGTGGAAACGGGGAGTCGATGAGGCTGTCGCTTCTGGGTGGATGTTTTTACGAAGGAAACGCCTAGATTGGATTTACGCTTAGTTTTGATGGATTGCTCAATTTTATTTCTTACCACTTGAAGAACATTTTTGGGGACAAGGTAGTTGAAGCTTTCAACAATAGACGAATCATCGAAAGTGGTTCACGATCCACACTCATTTCTAAGCCTAAATAAAATAATCAACCTTAGAACTCTCGAGTCGTCCATTTTAACCCCTCACTGTTCCTCGCAAATAGCAGTGCCCCACCAAGTACCTACACGAGACTAATCACGGCAACGATAGCATCAGCGTTCATTCGTTTTTAGTAATCGCGGCTCAAAAGATAACAACCCTGCCAGCAGTGCTGTTCGAGGTGGAACGCCTTTAGGCACCATGCCAGATGGTGGTCGGAGCATAAAGGATGAATCATTCGTTCGAATCATTCACCCACTTCAGATGGTTCCTATCGGAATTTCTCCGACTAGGTATCAGCTATCCGCCGCTCCCCGAGCCGATTCGACGAGGCTAAACACCGGCATTAGCTTTCGGCATGAATAATTCAGTTTTTACCCCAGAATCGGCTAATCGAGCGCGATGCTTTTCATGCAAATACCTCGCCTCCCTCTCGCCGCGTCTCCTCGATCTTTCGCCGGCAGGTCTGTCAAACTTGCCACGCTCGCTCCCCGCGCGGTGCACACGCGCTCGAGGGCACGTGCACCGATGAGGCCGGTAGGCGCGCGCGTGCAACCGCGCACAGTGCATAGGTGCAAACGTGCACCAACACACCGTCCACGGTTAGGTCAGAGGCGCGAAACGCTGAGTTGCAATATCGGAATTCCTAGTAGGTAAGCATCGAGGCGGGCCTTGATCCAGATTGCGCGCACACAGGCGCGTTCTCGTATCGACTCTAGCGACTACGAAGAAAGATCGTGTCGAGCCTGTTTTTCGAACGGCCGCCCGTATTATTCGAGAGCTTTCCGATTCGACGTGCAGAAGCTTCGCACGACGCCCGAAACTCGTCGCGCTCCTGCCGAATGCCGTCGATCCACGGTTTTGCGACTGCCTCCTACACCCTTTGTCTCTCGAAATCAACGTGCTTTGCTTCAGATCTAGGAAAGCCTGCGATGAAACATAGAATGTCGCTGGACGCTGGACCTTTCCGTTTTGATTTTAGAGCGAGCGCGATGAGAATATTGATTAAGTATCATATTGGGTTGACAGTGGAGTCCCATGGAGATAAAGACACGGAAACATCCCGTTCCAGATAGATTTCACAATTTCTCATGACAGATTCGCGAGAAGCATGCTCCCGTTCTGCTTTTTCACCAAATTAATTGTTCAAAACACTACTCCCGGCGTTCTCTACGTCCTTAGCGTCAAAGCTCGCTGGCGTAAATTGCGCGTCGATGGTAGGGCGGAAAAAGCACGGTTCCAACGCGACGACGCGTCCGTTTATCAACGGACAGGGTGCTCGTGTGTAAAAGCTCACCGCCGCGGCGCCGTGACGATTTATTTGTTTGAAAAAATATTCGGCCGCGGTCCACGGCGTATATTTGACCGCGTAAATAACGCATGTTGCGCTCTGTGTAACGTATAGAGAACACAGCGATTTATTTACGCCCCGATTCTCCTATTTACGTGGAAATTCGCTGGGGCCGTAGCACGCCCCGGTTAGATAACGTTTATCGTAATAAATACCGCGACACGCGCCACCCAACGAAAGCTCCTAACGCCGTGAGTCAACGATCCCACGATCCAGTCGTCGACAACTGTTCGCTCGATAACGCCGCGCTCCCCCTGACTCGAATCCTCCGAGGAACTCGAGATTACTCGCGCCAAGTCGTATGTAAGAACAGAGGGGGAGAATGGCCGGAGGAACTCGACGAAGAATTCTCATATCGACAAAAAGACGGGACGAGGGAATTTTTCGAATTGACGATCGCGCGACCAGGAATCCTGGGAAGCTCGAGTTATTCGTCTGGCTCGGTTCGTTAGGCGGGGTAATAACGACGAAGATAATCAAGCTGTGTCTCCTTTGAAAGTTTCTGCGTGAACAGAATCGAGTATTACTTGGGGCAAGGAGGAGGGGTCATGTCTGCTAGGACCCTGTTTCAGTGAATGCTTCATGTACCTTCAAATAGAATTCTGCTTCCATAAAAGTAATGGTTTTAGAGAAAACCCGAATTTTACGAGCCAAATGTGCTTCACGTATCTATACGCCTACATAGAAAGCACCATCGCAGATTTGTCATTTCCCCGGAGCTGAGTGTAACTGTGTAAAGATGATAATGTAATGTGACAGCCCCATCAGGAGCTCTTCAACGCGGGGTGACTTTAATTGCAGCAAACAGGAGCAAGAACGGAGGCCCAGCTGAGATTACATTATTTACACTTTACTCCCAGCATTGTTCAAAGCAGGGCGTTAATTAAATTTATTTAAACGAGCCAAGAGAGGTCCCAAGCCCACCTTCACAGAATAAATTTGAAATTACGCCGCACCGGCACGAAGCTCAGCTTGGACATGGCGCAGGAGACGAGGGGTGGGCAAATATTTGCAGGGAAATGTGTAAAACAGAAGGGAGACCGATATTTTTGCCCATATAAATGGCGATAATTTATATCCTCACGAAATTTCCACGTGTGTACGTGCAGTAGATACCTGGGTGGCGTCCTGACACGGAAGTATGCCGTATTTTCATATACCGCGGTAAACAGGAAAGCAGTTTATTCGAGACCCCGCGCTGCTGTGCCGCCGCGAAATTTCGATGACTTTTATTTCGCATGGAAATCCGATAAGGGGAGCTTTCGTGTATCCGAGGGGTCTAGAAACGGTTACATGATCCATTTAAAGGGTATCAACCCTGAATCTCGTTCGATTCACCGCCGACTGAGACGTTCTTCCCCATGTCCCATCGCCATGCGGCTGAATTATCGTGCAGCATTGAATAAAACTTCCAGTGCAATTTGGGATCGAGGTTACACACCCCATTCACCGAGATATATATAACACATAATTATGTAAACTACGGGTACTCGTTACACTCCAAATACGAGATCGAAGCACGTAGACTTTGTAAACTCTTAAAATACTTACCTATGTAAGCATAGAACAAGAATGGAATCGCATATTAGTGTAAGAGTGAAGCGCCACTTTCATCGATGAACATTCCCCATTGCCTCTATTTACAGTTTCGCGAGTCTTCGAGATTGCCATCGTCGCATGGCAAATAGAATCTCGATTTCTGTAGACAAATCTCGTAGCCCATGCTGCAGAGGAACGTAGATACGTTTGTTCGCAAAAATGTTTGGGCAACGTTCGAACAAAAAAATGGATCCCCGAGCCACCAAATATTTGCCCGCGTTATCGAGCAATATTTTCTCACGGTAAACCTGAGAATCTCCGCTGATCGATCGGCCACCCCTATTTCGAGCGCGCGCGAACGTTCCTTCGTTTGACACGCGTGTCTGCTCGGAATTGATCGAACGACGAAGCCCATTAGCGGCCGAGGAGCGATGAAAACGGCGCGGAGATAAAATATCAGCGAGAAAATGGGGAAGGGTGGCGGGGAGCCTGGCTAACGTGCTTATCCAGATGCGGGTGAACATAATCCGCCCGCGAGACAGGCGAGATCCTGCTGGGGGAGATTTTCGCAAGCCTGGCACTCCGAAAGCGGAGTTCCATATCATCGTTTCAGGGATATCATTTGGGAGCGGTAATCGTTCTGACACGGGGATCGACCTTGCGTCAATTTAAGGGTCGGATCTTGTGGACCTGTGGTAATATCCCTTTCCTCAGATCTATTGGGACACCCGGTAGAATCCCAAATGCACGTTCTTCTATTTTTAAATACTCGGTGAGTGGAATGACAGCCTGTCATTACAAGCTCCATTCTCATTGCCGTGTGATAAGCAACACGCGAGCCTTGGATCTACAAATCTCTCGTTTCCCTAATTAATTCGTCCCTGTTCATTCATTATACGCAGAGAATGCAAATAAATTCCTGGGCTAAAGCGAACGCGCCCTTAAAAGGGGGCTAGGGTTAGAGCCCGAGCGGTGGAAATGCCTTAATTGGGTTATTTTTCCGAATTAACTGGCGGCTTTCGTGAATTATTCCCAACGGTGGTGAGTCCACGGTAACTCCGAGCCGGCCAAGTTTATCTATTGTCCGTGTAATTGACGTACTTCGCGCGCAATTAGAGGTGGCTATAGTTTGCATTTCGGTGCGCGAACGCCCGACCGAAGAGGAACTCGAAACGACCAAGTTGCTCCGAGTTCTCCGCTCGAGGACGTACTTGATAAAGAAAACAGGACGTCGCCGAGGCTTTCCTTTGGAATCTGCAATTCCTCCGGACGTTAACCGCCCCTTGTCGCTTGAATTCAGAATGTTCTTTGTTATAAAAACGACGGCTGCGTAAAAGTTTGATCTGAGGCTGCTAAGACAATGGAGGAATTTGAATGTCCGAGCTTGGCCAATCGAGAGTGAAGTAACGTCATACTCTGAATGTAGGAAGAAACGTCGTTGACAATTGGAATATAATTATTCAACATCCCTGTTACACGGGACTCCGACGTTGAATCGATAACCCGTCCCCTAGAATCATCCCCGTTTCCCGGAATGCAAGCGAAAGGTTGGACAACGGGATATCCCGTTTCATCGGAAGCGAATGGGACCAGCAATGGGCTCGGGAAGAACGGAAGCTGGGATTTCGCCGAAAAGGGCAGGGTTAGCAGGCTGATATTGTCGGGCGGGGTGTGGAAAGAGTAGTCATTTCGGCGATGAGATCAGCCTGTCGAACCCTGCACCGTATTTTATTTGCTCGATCGCTTGAGTGTCCTGCGAGGGAATCGTCCCCCCTCCTCTGTGTTTCATTCAACTACGAGAGATCCTGCTACCGAAGGGACCAAATATTACGGTGCTGCTACCTCCTGAATAGTGGTAGTATAACTCGGCAATGAAGCATTCGCATTACATATCAATTACAAGCGAGGCTTCTTACAAGCTTCGATTCCTCTATCACTTGGTGATCAAACCTGCAAAGCTCACATTCGCTGAATTCACCCCCTTCGAGCAGAGGGGGTGAATTCTCTGCACCTTTCGGTGTTGGACAATGTTCCATTCCACTCGCAAGTACAACGAGACCATTCTGCGCCACTCCCGGGCGGACGATAACTCGATTTTCGTATTCCTCAATGATATATGCATCGATAAAAATCCTTTCAAAGGGATCGCAACGCGCTAACGGCATTCCGCTGCGTGTCTTATGGATTTCTCTCAAGTGTACGAAGGAGTCGTGAGTACGGGAGAGTAGCATTCTCTTCGGTATCCTCAGTCGGAGATGCGTTCCTCCGTGTTCCGAGCGATTAACCCTGCTTCCACCCCCAGCTATTTCCGTTGCCTGAGTTAACGTCTCCGCGGATTCGCCGTGATTTTCTTCCGTGATCGCAAAACCGGCTGAGCATCGCGATTGCGAAACTAAACGGGGCACGGGCTCGCGTTATCTCGCCACCCCCGCGCGGTCGCTACAAGACGATTCACCGTTGTTTGGCGTTGTTGTGGCAAGAAGTTTCTCTAGAACTGCGTTGTCGCCGAGTGGAGAGGCAAACCGGGGGTTCGCCGTCGTCATTATGCGAGATTAGAAGTCAATTGCAGAGTTGGTGGCTGCCCGTTCGACCAGCAAGAACCATAGCTAACGCTCCGCGCGAGCGATAAGCGTTTCGCCTCGTGTTTCGGATGCTACGCTGTCAGCTGCAAACTTTGCAGCAGCGAGCTCTCGCGAGAGCCTTGTATCCTCTCCTTCGGATTTTCGAGCTATCTTCTCCCGGAATTACTTGTATCTTTATAATTTGTCAATCGATCCAGAGCTCGAGGTTCCTTTCGTCGTGCCTGGACGGAGGAGTTTGAAGTATCTTCGGGAAGTGTTCAATGGAAGTTTCCATGCTTTAGTTACCAGGTATTCGATACCTTCTAATAGTGCTGCCTTATCTTGAACTTCTTGCATCTCAATTTTCCGGTAAACTCCCAGTTCTATGTATCATCAAAATCCATCACGCGAAGTCAGCGATTGGACCACCAGTTTCCTTAGACAAATGCAAGCAGAATGTCTCCAGAATGTCTTGACCGGGAAAGTGAACGCATTTAGCTTTACCCCGTCTTCAAAACGTGACGCGGTATCTCAGTCGTTCCATTATACACCGTTTCAGCTATCACCGGGGAAGTTCTCGTTTAATCCATTAATTAGTGCCTTCGGCGAGCACCTCGCGGCACTCATGAACGCAACGCTGATTAAGGATTAACCTTTGAGCCGATTCTGCTTGAGCGAATAATGTGTATAGTTCGAATAACGGAGAACAACAGAGGGGGTGGTGGAAAGATTAAACGAATCGATTAGAGGCAATCGATAACATCGTGACACGAATTAGAAGATCAATTAAGTTAGCGGAGCTTGTCATCTGCTGGTGCCTCGGGGAAATAACGATGAGCTCGGAGAATGCAACTTCGTTGCTTCGTCTTTCTCTTCTTTCCCTTCTCCTTCCTTTTTTCGCTGTCGAATCTCCTCTGTTTGTTTTCCCGAACTGCAAGTCACTCTGTCCTCGTAATCGATATCTCGTCGAAGTTGCGTCCGATACTTTTTAATTGGAAACACCGCCGAGATTTAAATCGCAGGTATCGATGCTTGGAGGGTGGACGTAATGAAAGTGGTGGAGGGCAACGCCCATCCTCGTCCCAGTCCGCCACCGTGAAATTAATTGTCGCTTAATTGCTGGTTTTCTAAGCAGTCCGAAAAGTGTCCTCTTTAATCCTCTGATTTGTCGTCGTGACTTCACGATTGAAGACTCTCGACACGAGGATGGAAACGGAGTAAAAGCAATGGGCACGTAAATCATAGAACGTCCACGAGGGACGACTCAGTAATTACGCATGGTTAATTGCAATTAGCCATAGGTCGGGGATGGAAGTACCAGTTACAAATTTCCTACGCTGCATTAATACATAATGACGTATCGTAGGCATATGTATTGTTGATTTCACGTACCGAGAATGTACACGTCATTATCAAGCTTTCACCGTGCAAAAGTTTATTAATTACCGTCAATGATTGTAATAACAACAAAGTTACGAGCGGTTAATCGAGCGATCGACTCTCATAAATTGCCGTGGTAAATAAGTCAAACGTAAAAATAATTACTGGCAGCACGTAGAACGTATAAAATTATCATATTGTTATAAATGCATGTATAGCACAATATTTTAAACGTTTGTGACGCATGCAACGAGGGGATGCTCATGTCGAAATGCTTGACACGGGAATGCGGCATACATATTATTGTTAAAATGCTGCATTGTGGGAGAAAAGCATATAACCCGTTGTGAAGCTCATTAACGAATCGCCCGTGAATAGGGGAAACGTTTACGCAATGCTTCACCTGCTTCAGATTAAACTCTGAGTCGTACTACTAGCAACTAGTACTTACTGTAATACACAGTAATAAACAGTATAATTATACCCCGTCGTTTTCACCGTGGAGGAAATTTTCCCAGTAAGAAACACGATCATATTTCTTAGCAGGGAACAGCATGCGTCTAATTTAATAGGTGGAGCGATAATTAAACGTTCTCATTACGAAATCAAACTTCTGTAACAGTGACTAAATCGAGGAAGTAATTCTCTCAGAACTTTGACTAGTCCGCGCAAACGATTAACCCATTTCTCGAAATGGCGCAGACTCCCGTTTCCCCTGGAATTTTAGCCAATTATCCCTTCACTTTTGTACAACCCTCGCTTAATTTTTATACCCTCAACAGAGTTTGCTAAAAGCTGTCGAAACATCTACGAAACTTCGAGGCTCTCGTGACCTTTCGTATGCACTAACAGCACTGCCGATAGTGCTTAAAGTGCGGAGGCATCTAGGCTGCGAAAGTTGACGAACACTATTGAGAAACGATTGTTTTCCAACACAAGGAACACTTCGTTCATACAGTGATTTGCCTGCAGCGAGAAAACGGAGAGGGCGAAGCAACACGTTGAATATTTTATGCAGCCTCTGCACTGTTCGCCGTTGAAGGCATAATAAAGCGCTACATCGTGGAAATAATAGCATTTTATATATTTGAAGCTGAGAGAACGGAGAGAATGTCAGAGAATCTCATGGTAACGAAATTCTGCGAGCAAGATTAGACGTTGCAGTGAAATTTCAAATATTTCATATTCAGCAAACTTGACGATTGTCAATGGGGGATATTCGAAAAATTTCTTAGACGTCTCGAGTTTCAACGCTCGAAATACATATGTATAGCCCGTGAAAGAAGGTGAGATATGCGACATTTTTCATCACTATATACCCTGCTCCCTGCACCTTCCCCCATCCACGTCCTCCCACCCAAACAACTTTTCATCCACCCCCGGCAAGTTTTTCCCTCTGTCCTTGGTATTGTCAAAATGCGCACGTCCTTCTTCCCCCTCGACTCCGCGGTACGTAAAGTAATTACGCGGAACAAGGGCAGATTGGTCGGAAAGCAACGAATAGTCTTTCAGCGAGACTTGTCCAGAGAAAAAGTCCCATGGCCGGCACCCCTGAGACCCTCAAGTGAACGAGGATTGCAGCAGGGAAGACGGAGCCAAGAGCCCAACAGGCTTTTTCTTCCTGTTAATTGGATCGAAACTACAATTTCATTAATCTTCCTTGCCTTTGCAATTCTTCTTTCTGCGGCTTGCCAGCAAGCCTTTTCTCCTTGCTCTCCTCTGGCAGATTGTAATTACTTCTCCAAGCCTTTGCTATGATTACATATTCTCAGATATGAATGTATCTGTTTTTATTTCCCCTTGACTCGGCTAGATTGAACAAGCATCTCCGCGAACGTCAACTATTATTTCCCTGAAAATTATGATTGGAAGATCCCTGGGAAGGAACCGTGGAATGGAAACGCAATTGCTATTCGGCCTTTTAGACCCGCCCTCCATCAACCCTTGGCTTTTCATCTTCATTTGCGAAAGGACTAATTTGCCCCAGTCTCTATAATCATCCTGCAGCTCCCTCCTCCTTCCATAAGTGCTTCAACTGCGCGCTTAGGGTCCGGGGGTTCTTCAGCTAGAACACGAGAAATTACCTGAAGTGAAGAACAAGGGATGGGGGGACTTTTGTTCCGGCCTGATACATGCGCGTAACAAGCCGCTTTTCAAGAATTCTCATCGGGCGTGCAAACGACGCTCTCCAGGGCAGCCCAAGGTAAACGGGCGACGTTAATGAAGGCGGCAAAGATCCACGACAGTGAGTGTACCTTGAAAACCCCGCTTCTTCCTCGACGTGCGCGTCCAAGGGCTTTTTAATTAGTCAGCGGGCAATCCTCTCCGCCGAGCGTTTTTCGGCCTCGGCGGCTCGTCGCGCGCTGGGTCCGTTCAATTACGGGGCAATTTCATGGACGTCCCGGACGATGGCCTACACAAGGCGCTTAAATCGAAGGAGAGCATCGGCTTGAAACGTCGCGAGCGCTCGCCCGCTAGATCTCGGGGATCGATCGAAAGGGAGGGCTCGAGACTCGACTCCGGTGACTTTGAATCGGAAGCGGGGGAGACGGTCCCTTGGAAAAGTTCAGCGAAATCTATTGTGCGGTCGGTGGAACGAACGGGTCGAATCCAGTTTCGTGTTCAAGTGCCTAACGATGGAGGGACGAGTCCTCGAAGGTCGAGAGATTGGTCTCGAAACAGGCTGAAGCGACTTCGGACCCGACAAGAGGTCCTTCCAAGCTGGCAGAAGAAGGTTGCGCTGTTACAAACGCGGCAACGGCCACTTTGCTCCGCTGCCGAATACGCGTTCGCTGTACGCTGATAGTTTTCAACTAATTGTTAGAAAGAATTATAATCCTAGTTCTTTGGCAGAGACAGCTAAGCAGTTCTCTACATCGTTTCAATTACGCAAGATTAATGTAGAATCGTTTTTATAAACGTGGCTCTGTAACTAAAGAAAAAGTGCGCGCGAAATTTGTCGATAAAGCAAATTAAATTTCAACTTCTCGCCCTTTCCTTGTCCGTCCTCCCACGCCGGCACCCAGAAGATCCAATCAGTCTCGTTTTTACGCCGGCTACGAAGTTAACCGAAAAGTTTCCCGATTCGAGGCAAGAGATCGTGAAGAGAATCTGGGACAGTCCTTTGTGTGAAGCGGTGCATTCTTCTTCGGACGGATTACGACGGGAAGAATCCTCGCCCCAGCGCCGAAATCGTCGATAGAGATAGCGAGAAGCGAAATGTACGGATTCTAAGCCCTCGAATATCCCGGGGATATCGCGCGAATCGGAGTCATTTAGATAAGGGCGGGCGGGCTTTATTAAATTTACACCGGTCAGCCGTGAGCGAGGGGCCGAAGATCGTGGAGAACGGCGAGGGAACAGGGCTCGGCGAAATTATCGACGAAGTTGGAGGAGATCCGCGCTTTTCCCTTCGCGTCGCGAGCTCTCGATAATGAACCGTGTCGAAATTCATCGAAGTAAGGAGCGCAGAGACTGTTTGAACAACGATTGCGAGCGGAACCTTGATTCCAAGGAAAATACGAGACGAATTCCATGAACTCTTCCTGATTGTTTCCACTCCTTTAAGAAACGATTTGCTCCTCGCGGAAATTTCAGAATTAATTCAGCAATGTCTGCCATGGGACTTCGGAATCTTCAAGAATCTACAAACCAGTAGATATTCTATTTTTTCTTTATTCTATTCTTTTACAAGAGAGGCTTGGAGTCTATCACTATCGTGAACGGCGCATGAAAACATCGAAACTGTAAAAGTTTTAGCCCATTAGGTACATGTCTCGGATTAATGGTGCGGCGTTTTAAAACGAGTGCTGCTAGAGTGGCCGTCGCAATTGCACGATTGCATGCATTTAAAGTATATCCACGTTGCGACCGCGACACGTTCCCTGCGAATGGCAACAACGGCGTATTAATTGCGGCAATAAACGTAACGTATTCCTACGAAGCAGCGGGCCGCGCTCTAATACCGTTCCTCGTGCAAGCGGAATAATCGGAGAAGCAGATTTCGGTTGATGCCAAGTGGATTTACGACGGTCCACTCGAACGGAAGAACGACGGCCATCGTGAAAAACCGGCTGGGTCCTCGGCTAGTTTTTAACGGGCACTCGTGCTCGTCGACGTTCCACGGGTACGTTGAAACGGAAACAAGCCTTATAATTTGAATTGTGCTCCATAAAGTTTCGACGAAACAAAAGGGGAACGTTTATACCTCGGGCTGCGGTGTCGATGGAAATTCCGCGCCGTATGAAGCCACTGGGGAAAAAAAACTATCTGTGAAAAGATTTTTAGAATTATGGGCTGAGGTTATTACCTCGTTAGGAAGACCTTAAGTCTATTTCATTTGGCCCCCATTCTTTTAATACCACCACGGCTCTGCGCCAGAAACACGAGGATCACGATAATTAATTAAAAGAAGTAAAACGTTCCAAGCGCTGATTTGAAAGATCGCGACGTCGGTCGTATCATGTTTGTACATATAGATTTCGGGTGGCTCTTGATCCTCCGCGCAACAGTGATCCATCCTCGCCACAGAAATCGCGGCGAAAGTATTGTAAATATCACGAAAGCCCGATAATGAACGAATACCGTTAATGACAGTCCTATCAGCGCTCTCCGCCCGAACGAACGCTGTACAGGTGGCTTCATAATTCACCCGTTATCTGCGAGCGTTCGACGCACGCCCTTTTCACTCAGGTGATTCCCAGCGATCCCCCTGTCTGCTCGTAAAACAGCTACGCCCGTTCCCTCGGCGGTGCTGGCGGAGCGTGGCAGTGATTGGCCCCGTGAAAAGTTACACACGCTGCCCGTGGGAAAGGGTGAAACGGGACTGTTCTCCTGCGAATCGACGTATCGACGAGCACCTGTGCCGATGCGAACACGCGACGAGTTGCAACGGATTCCGTGATTTGTCTGTTCCCCCGGATGCTTCCTCGGCACGGGGAGAATGGAAGCGCGGGTAATCCGTCGCAGCGAGGGGATGAAGCGTATACGTGTAGAAAAATGAAATCTTCTTAGGCTACCGAGTATTCGATTCCATGCGAAGTGAGGGCGACTGCGAACTGAAGACTACCAATGGAAGACTTAGATCGCGCACAAGTAGCGCATTGATTAAAACCCTCGACAAATTCCCAAGTTCGTGTGCTGCAGTTATTACGAGAGAAAAGTGGCGCGGATGAAGGAGTGGCGTGAATTGCACGTGGAACGGAACTAGCACTGGAGAACACGGGCCTGAGGATGAACGAGAACGATACAGCGAAATATAGTTGAACTCTGGATGAGAACGAAATTGGTAAATTATCCCCAGAGACTGATTTGCATTCGAAGAAGCCGTGGAATGGGGATGAGAGGGAATGGACTAATCCGGCCGCTGGCAGGGAGGCGAAAACATTACGTATGAATGAAATGGCGAATTTGCATAAGTTTCGCTGGCCTTTGCCTGCCGTTTTTCAGTTGCCCTGCTCCGTCACGCCTTCGTTTCGGGGCGGAGAGAAAAGGGCAACTTACGTCTGCCTCTCGGCTGATTTTATCCTGTAAAGATGGCAGGCAACTAATGGACCATCCTGGTCCCCGTCTCGCTCCTCGAAACTTTAATATAGACACCGGTTGTTTGCCAGTAACACGCGGGTTTTATTTACCCCCGCGATGCACGCTGCCTGGAATCTTAATCTCGCGGGAATTTTCGTCAGTCTCTTTCACTCTAGCGATACGAAACGAATACTTGAAGTTTCAGCGAAGCCGTTCCATTCTGTTGCCTTCTGAGTTTTATCTTAATACTCGAACTGTAGAAAACTGAAATGGGCAACGCTCCGAAGGGATGGATCTCTCGTTCTCGTTACAAAACCGATCTCAGTCTGCTCGTTGGAATTCCACGATACTGCAGCCTCCCCGAACGACACGCTGGTGACTGGGAACATTTTCGCCGCGAATCAATGAGCAGAATTTTAACCGTTCATTGGCGATGGAAAATGCACGGGTTTTGCAGGTGATTTCCATTAATGATGAGAACGATAATCGGGAGGCGCGATGGGCGCGCGCCCCCTTATGCGGATTACCGTCCCCGTGCTCGTTCTGCTCGTAACAAGCGCGCCAGAGGCCTCAAACGTGGAGCCCCATTAAAAATGCGATTAATGGCGCGAAGGGACATTTATCATGCAACAACATGAGTCGATGACAAATCCTTCTCGTATTTATGTAAGCTCTCTGAATCGCGAGCTGCAGCATAATTCTCATGCTGCACGGCGCGAAATGAAAGCAGATTACTGGAATGCAGACGGGACACAGGATAAAAACCAGGGTCCAGCACCTAATTCAAATTATCTAGAGGACGTTCACCCTGGGACGCGGGAGGGTTGGAAGAGGGAATCACGTTGCTGCAGCGGTGTACGCGCAACAGCCAAAAGAGGGGAGCCGTGGGGTCGGATTGTGTTGGATATTCCGGGAACGCTACAAAGGGTGTCATCCGTCACGCGGCCAAACGAAGCACGGATTCTTACGTTTGGCAGAGTTCCATTTCTGAGCGTCGGCTGAGATGAAAGGGCGGGGAGGAACAGAAACGTCTGACGAAAAAATGGCTCTGTCTGTTTTCTTCTCTCGTAACGCAGCCGCCACCCTACAATTCCCCGAGCTGTCAACCCCTGTCCAGACCGTTGCGGGAAGGAGCTCGACCCCGATGATCGTGATTGCAATTAATTACACAGGACCACAAAACTTTTTTTTAATTGGCACAAGGTAGACCACATGTCCTATACGTATTTTGGGTCGCTGAAGTCGAATCCGTTGCTCGTTTTAGCCCATCACGTCTATGTTTTCAGTAAATTGAAAAAAAGAACTGCTTTACACCCGTAAAATGCCATATAAACACAGCGTCTCCTATTTCCACAAACTTATGACGTTAAACTGACGTTATCAATTGACGTTATAAATTGAAGTTATAACGACGAAAGTTCAATCGCCTCATTTCGTGGTCCCGCAGAATCAGCGATTACTCGGTTCGTTTCACGCGGGCTGATTCGCCCGATTGAGTAGGAAGCCGAGTGGGTGACAGCTAATCGTGGGGCTGTAAAAACTCCCCCTCCTCCTTTGAGGATGGAATTCACGGAGACTAAAAGTTTGCGGGAAGAAGTCTTTGCATGTCGGGTCCCTCGGGTAGAAGCTGTGTACTGAAATGGTTCCTTGGAAGTTTCTTCAGCGATTTGGGGTGGAAATGCGAACGCAAAGTGGAGAGTCATTAAATGTGCAGTACCTGTGAAGTTTCCTCGACGGTCTGGTACAAGGATCCCGAGGGAAAGAATTACGAACGTTTTATATTTTTTAGCTTGAGGTAGTCGAATTTTTAACCATTCAGTGTCGGGAACACTCGTCTGGATGTGGAGAGATTTATGCCCATAGAGACACGAAAATTA
Organism: Andrena hattorfiana; assembly: GCA_944738655.2. Classification (NCBI taxonomy): domain Eukaryota; kingdom Metazoa; phylum Arthropoda; class Insecta; order Hymenoptera; family Andrenidae; genus Andrena; species Andrena hattorfiana. Next base: position 5,208,757 of record OX122894.2, read on the forward strand.
GGAGTGCACGTTCGAGGAAAGGGTAGTCGAGGGTGGACCTCGAAGAGGACAGCTTTGAAAGCTTGCAGTAAATCAACGTGCAACTGGTCTGTACCAAAACTGTGAATCCAAAGATGTCTGCTACTGTTTCATATAAATTTGCGCCTTTGAAACAAACGAACCCTTTGCAATTAAACGTAGGTACGAAGTGCATGCTTTCGCGACATGATTGCAACGAAAGTATACACGCTCGCGGCTTAATTGCACGCTACAACAGCGCAGCGACTCAGCTCGTCGCCTGATGCAATCAAAGCAGCAATAAAATCCAGTGGTAACCTGAAAGTTCCTTCGTAAATAGAAATTTATATAAACCTGTAGAAGAAAGGAATGCATGAGGTAGCGAAAATTATTCGAACCAAGTAGGGGTGGTTCCATAACGCCGGGCCTGCTCGATTTAATTAAGAATTTAGTCGGTGTCGGAATGACACGAAAATGAATGTTCATAGACCCGATTTAGCTCAGTCGGGATTTTCAGACAATCGGTTTGATTAAACTTCATACTAACCCCCCGTTGGGAACAGGTACAACGTGAAAGGAATTATTTGCAATTCCCGAGGAGATCCTCTCCAGGTCTCGATTTAATCTCATCACCAGCCGCAGCGGGGGACACCCACAAACTGATCGAATTAAATTATGCACCAGGCTACAGTAATCGATCGAAATATTGTTTAACCTGCAATATTCACACCGTCGATGGTGAATACCCACGAAATGACTTTAGCCCTATCTTTCCCTCGCTTTCCCATCTTATTTGCTGCGTCCATTTCGTATTTCCTTGCCGTTCAATCAATGGCCCCCTTCTGCGTCGTGTAATCACTATCCTTGACACTTTCAGCCGCCTATAGTAATCGATGAGTTACGGAAAGCTGGTAATTATAGCGAACCGGGTTCAATCAATGATTGACCGTGGTCGATACGTTGCATTAGTAGGGTCCTCGATAATAGACAACGTAAATCGGATCATGGAAATCCAGACAACGGTTCCAAGTTAAGCGCTGCGATTCTGCCAGAAATTATAGCGAATCGACGGTGCGGGCGACTTTCCCGCGGGTGGGAGAAATGCTTGATATGGAACGTGCTAGTAGGAAAAGGGGCTCCTCTTAATTAATCTTAATCGAGGATTAACACTTTGAGCAACTGTGCGGATCACGCCTTTCCCTATTACCTATTAAATCGGAATTAACGCCAGTGTTCCTCTAAATCACATGCACCAGTAACTTCAAATTAGATGTGACATCGCCTAATTCCAATAAGAAAGTCAATCATCGGTAGGGATTAGCGAAGTAAATGGAATCCCGGAAGGCCTGTTTCCTGGAGCGATGTTCCTTGTCCTTGGGAATATTCCACGTTATTCTGCGCCATCTAAATCCGCGCCGTTGCCTGGCTGCTCTGCTAAATCAATCTTGATTAATCCTCTCACGGCAATTCCGCCGGGTCATTAAAGCGTTCTGAAAGGCGGGGAACGATGGTTAAGGGTCGGGCCCGTTAAAGGGATTTTCACTCGGGGGGATTCCTGGCGGACGTTAATGGGACTGCGGGCGAGTGTGCCTGATATTTCATTTGCATACGACGGACGACTGGTATTAGCCGGTTACAAGGACCTAGGGAGCGTTCATCGTCGTCTGCGTTGCACTCGAGCTCCCAGCGTCAAGTAGTCGCGGTCTGCGCTTGGTCAGACGCAGTCTCGGCGCGCTCCTCTCGCAGCAAGTTTCGAATAGTTTCCTGGGCGCTGGTCCACAGGAACATTCGCGACTGTTGTAGCGGAGACTCGAACACGAGATTCATATATAAAAACAAGACAAGCTTCATTAATGAAGCGTTTCCGCGAGACACGATTATTCACTCTATTTTCAGGCGCAGCTCGCATTTTAAGTAGGAAGTGTTAAAACTTCTCGAGAGGATGATTCACTGGCCTGCGATTCATGAGACGTTTTTACCCCCATGAACAAAGTAAATCCAGCAATTCTGGATATCTGGGAGTACCAGTAAGGGTGAGTTACGAAATCGTATTCGAGGGATAACAGAGCACCACGTCGCATTGGAAATAAGAGTTCCGTTGTGTAACTAAATTTTTTTCACCACGGATTATGTAAATAGTAGGTAACTCAGGGCGGCGAACGTGGAATATAGTTCGCCGCTGTAATTCACCGTCGTAATTAAAACGCGTAACCTTATCTAACTGCGTGTAACGCGGAAATTACGGGGACCACCGCGAGCGTATGATAATTATACACTTTAACGTCGCGGTGTCATTCGTCGAGACCATGCACTCATCCTAGCACGACGATCCCGCTGGCTTCGCCGACAAACGGGTCCTCGCGTGGAGCCAAGATAAACTCGGCCCCATTAAAGCTGTAGAAACACTATTAAACTTAATGAAGGATGCTAATCGACTGGGTGGTGGAGGTTTCTAAGCACGCCAAAAATTGGTTGGAAAGTGAAGCATAGTTTAAGCCGAATTAGCATAGATCAACGCTTCGTTCCTGTCCTTTGTTTCACCAGCACACCTCTCCCTGTCTGAAGTTAATTAAAACTCGGTGGTGTGTTTGTCGAACGAGTCGTTGACTGGCAAACAGTGGATGCCAAGTGCATACAGATTCGACTAGTTGATGGAATTAACTCATGTAGGCGGCGCAATAACTCCCTATCTTCATTAATTCCGTACAATTCGTTAATTCATTATCTGTACAATCTATGTTATCGAATTTTCGATATCTTACACTGGTTCCAGCGAAATTCCTTTGGTATTCGCTGGGCCTTAAATACAGGCCACTGATTGTCAAATTACTTATTAACTGCGCGACTCTTTGCGCCGAACGCAGTTATCGTCTCACTGGAGTTCCAGGCGAACGAACGCGGAGATAATGCGACGCGATACGCGGAATGAACGCGCGAGCAGTGGAGACGAAACCTACAGCGCGTAAATCACGATCCTCGTTAGCCCGATTCGAGCCGATTACCGTTCGCCGCGAGAGATTTAACGGTAGTGCCGTTATAATCCGCTGCGATGTAACTGCGTCTGATCAAGACTTATACGATTCCGTTGCAGTTGATTTATATAGGAGCTCTCAGGAGGAACGTGGAAAACATTAGATACGTGTAGTTTCACTCGCTACTCCAGTGAATATCGTTCAACTGAAATCCATCGAATTAATCAGTCTTATATAATTATACAGTCTTTATTATGGCAATAATTACCACGCTACACGCTCTGCGGTATTGGAAATTCGATTAGGTCTTGCACGATGTATTATGCCGCGAGCCTCTACTTTTCGCTGGAGGCAAGCTTCCCCGTTAACACGAGTCCTCCCATTGTTCGCCAAGTGCGAAATAAATCCCGAGCTTCAACAGTAATCGAGATTCGTCGGGCGCTGAATCGCCAGGGTTGAATTATCGTTTAATTAAATCGCCGTATTAAATTAGCTTCTACTGTCTGGAGCGGCGGATTACGTCTAGTTTACGTGTCGCTTCATTGTTAAGCAGAAATTTCATTGTCGTTCGTTTAAATTGCCCAATGGCGCGTTATTCTCTCGTTATCTGAGCGCTGTTTAAAGCGATCACGTTTCTTAATGAATTCACGTCGGCTGTGAGTTGGTGCCGCGGAAGAATCAGGCCCGCCTGCGGTGGCAAATCTCTTCGCGACGTTCCTCGGGCTCTCGACATCCGGAAGCTCTGCTGGCTGATATACTTCCGGCTGCCACAGGTGTGCAGTCGCCGCAGAGCGCAGGGTAAACGGTGTCTCCGGTTGCTGGAGCGCCTCAAGCTTTCTCAGCGACAACCTCTCGCCGTATTTATTATTTAAACACCGCTAGGAGTACACTCCAACGACCCTCGTCGCTGGCTTCCTATGGCAAATCGGCGGACCGATGACCCACTCGGTGCACAATTATGAAACAATGGAAAATTTCGGCGCGCATTATGCATTAGAGTCAACACTGCACGGCGTGCCACACTGAATCGATTTCCAAGCTGCTGGAATCATATGAATGGCCACTGACGCGACGAAATTCATCGTCACAAATTTATGGAGATTCCCGTTGTCTTCCCTCTGTGCATTCGCGAGGGATTTACAATGGTATTGTAGTCGAGGGAGTACGAAGCATTCCTTGCTCTGAGTCCTATGAAAATCCAACTTGTCGCGCTGATGCTGTTGGAAGGAAGGATTTCCCGAGACGATTAACAGTACGGGCTTCTGTCACGGCTTGCCAGTCAGTTTCGGTACGATGTACCGGAAGATGTTGGTACGTTGCACGTAGAGGAAGGGTTGCGAGCAGATCGCGGGCTCGTTACAGCGAGCGATTATCTACGAACACGCGGCAATCGGGTCGCAGAGGCGTCAGCTGGCTGGAACCTACCGATTCGACCGCGCATTAACCGTGAAATATAGTCGCGCCGCGACAACCACGTATTTAGACCATTACCAGGGTTATTATTTTCATAAATAATGATACAGCGCTCAGGGAGCGTGATTACCCCGACGCCAGTCGCGAGTCGATCGAATAACTGAACCCGGATATACATAGATCTTCAATTAAACAGGCATAATTCAGTTCTGCACCGCGGCGGATTATTCTGCACACGTCGCGATCGAAAGGAGGTATTGGGATCGATCGAGCGGGACGGTGAGAATGATCAGCCATCAGAATACATTCCTGCTTCTCTCTTGCATAGAAATCTACCGCAATTTAAATGCGACCAGGAACGACCGCAATTCTTCAGTTTCGCGAGGAGGAAGTGGAGGAAATGAAGAATTCAAAAGGTCAGTCTCAAGCTCCGGTGTTGTTTTATAACAGCAGCGGACAGGACAAGAAGCCAGCCGCCATTAACGAGAATTGGACGCGTGGATCTTCCGTCTACCAAAAAGCAAGATACGCCACTGCGCGTGAAACAGAAACGCGATTTTTCCAGCCTAACGAGCCACCAGGCGAAAAACCGTGGTCTACACGGAAACGTATGTACATCCGCGAATAGGACAAGAAATATGAGGATCCGCGCAGAAAACAAGCGTGATTACTGGCCACTGTAATAGATCAGTGTCGGTGGCAGCAATAATTACAGACCTGCAAGAACATTTTCACCTGCTCGTTACCCTGAGCTTCCAGACACGGCACGGATTCCCGTGTCACGGAGTCCAGCGGAATAATTGTCGACTAATGGAGAACTCACTTGGGGAGTGCAGACTCTGGTTAAATAAAGGATAAGCAGAGTGTTTACCTTGGCGCGCTGCAGACAGTCTCGCCCTGGATTTAGGCGATGTGATGTTCAATTTAGGGAAAAATGTGCTTTTTATAAATCACGTAGCCTTGAAGTTCAGCGGAGATACGTGCGAGTATGTACAATGTTGCAGCGCGAGGTGCTGGAGAGGGAAGAGTGGAGTCCAATAGACGCGGAAGTGCAGTGGCTGCGTTGATTGTAAATTGAAGAAAGTAATTAGAGTTGCGGAACGAATGAAAGCAGGAATATCGAAGTATTAATTGGCAAGAGTCTTTAGTGAAAGATTAAGCAAGAAAGTTTGAGAATCTTAATGAAGGAATAAGGCAGATTATTAATTTCCATCGTAACTTCATTACTCATTGGCGGAATGTTTCGCTCCATCTTTGTTCCGAGCTTCCTCATTACGAAATAAACGAAGCTAGATGAATTCTGTGGATCGATACCATTCACAATATGCAGAATACACAGTCTTCCAAAAAAAAACTGGCTTAAACCATGGGAAGAAAAGCGAAATACTGGTCCGGCGGGAGGACGAACGTGCGTGCGTGGAGTAAACGAGGTGAAACTCGACGCAACGAGAGAAATAGTACCCTGCCGGGCGAATTTCGAGGTGGAGCCAGTGAAAGGCCAAGCTCGCATTGTCCGCCAGCTAAATTAAGGGACGCAGGCGCGCGTCAAGGTGCATCAACGCTTGGGGCAACAGTAATTACACGACTGAAAGAGCAGGGACGAGGCTGTTCACGCACGTGGCTAACCTTATGGCCACGAAGACGCGTGCTCCGCCCCGACAGCTTTCAAATTTCCGTCCACGCATCCAATCCAACCGAAGCCCCGTGGAATTCTATGGCGAGCAGGATGTAAAGCGGCCGCCAGCAAGAAGCAGCGTCGAGGACACAACGCCCTGCTCGATTATGCTCCTTCTCTTATTATATACTTTCACCGGTTACGTCAGCACGAGGCGAAATATACGTGGAAACGAGGAAAGCGGTACGTAATGCGAGAAGCATTACGCGATATAGCCAGGCAAAAATGAAACGACTGCGCTCAGGGAAACGCGAGTTACTTAATGTCACGCGTGCCTGGCCACGTTGAACAGCACCGTTTAATCACCACGCGTCGAATATGCTGCAAAATACTGGTCTGTTACTGGTCTCTGCCCACCGGGCGCACGTTTCCCGCGATTACCGAAGCTGTGCGAACGTGGCCGAGGGCATCGCAATTTCTGGAGGAGACTTAGACGAGGCCACGGAAGATGGTAAGAGGAAAAGGAACGATCGACCTTGGCCTTCCTTGGGAGGCGACCTCGAGGCAGCGATTTCTGAGGAGCTCGGCGCAGAGGCTTGCCCAAGATCATGGTAGACGTGTAACAAGAAAAACGACGGTTGACCTTGGCTCTCTTAAAACAGGCCCGCGCGTATCGTCCCCAGAGCGGTGATCTTTAATTTACAACCTCCTCACCGTCCCGCCCAATAAGCGTTATCACGCCGAGGGTCAAACGAAGATAGCATCGCGCCTGAGAAGCAACGGAGACCTTGAAATCTCCGGCAGCCAGAGGGAACCTATTTCCACAGGCGTATAATATCTACTCCGGGAACACGCTCCCCTCGGCGCGGCGGGTAATCCCATTTTCTTCGTTCTCGTTTAGAGAGACGCCTCCTCCAACGCCCTCGGTCGATTCGAGAGAGATCGGCGGTCGACAAAAGCGGGGCGATATGCCGCGCAGACAAAAGAACTTCACGTTTCGCCACTCGACTTGGGATCCGCTCCATTTAAGCGGGCACACCGGGATCGAATAAGCGATTCTTGCCGGTGGGACGGCGCCTCGTTTCAGGGCAACGTGCGTTTTCAGGGCGAAGTGTACAGAGAAGGTGTACAAACGGTTCCCTTGGTCACGGGACCCGCTGTTTCGAGCGGAGACACTCGGGCAGGAACGATTCATTAGTCACCGTTGCTCCTCAGAGGAGGCCGCCCCTCGAAAGTGCTTTGTGTCCGAGGCGTGAATCGTGGCTCGAGATGTTACGGCCCGCGCGTAATCAGGCCAATCGAATCCCCACGGGCGCAGCCCGTTTCTGCAATTAGATCAACGTGCCGTGAACAGATACCGATCCATTTGCCAGGGGGATCGATGCAAACGCCTGGCGGCTTGCCGCCTGAGAAGCGGAGCTTCGAGGACCCAACCAGCGAAAGGGTGCTGTCCATCCGTTTCGGGGTACTGGGTGAAACAGCGTCTCGAATATTTCAGATCGGTTATGAACATTTAAGCCGATAATTAATCCATCTTCTCGACACTCAAACGAATCCAACGCATCGAAACCGACGAAGCAGGAAGGCTGGTCTCTGTTCGATCGCAAATATCATAATATTCCATGAAATTAAAGCGCTGCGGGGTATCGAGGCCCGTATTGTTCGGCAGTTGTATCGGAAGCGTTTGTGCAGCCTGCAGCGGGTCTGGGCTTTCCAAACCATCGCTTTCAACCATCGCCGCGTTTAGATAACTAAATTCGCTAGCGGGTATTGTTCCAAGTACAACGTGATATTAATACCACTCAGCGATCCCTCGTATTTAACTGCAGTGATGGATGTTTAATTCAGCCCGTTTCACGGCCAACTTGCCACGCGGGGCGCGTGAAACATTGGTACTTACCCTGGAACGCTGCGTGGCACGTTCGAAGTGGCGCGATGCACCTCGAGGCCCGTCGCTAATTAGCCGTGTTCCACGAATATGCCAGCAATTTTCCGGGGGAGGGACAATACGGCCCCGGATATTAAGCACGGTGTCAAGTAAGTTTAATCCGACCCGTCTCTTGACTCTGTTTCCGATGGCACCGCGTGAAAGCGACCCGTTTCGACCGAGCTCACGTGAATCCCTTTCATCATCCTAATGCTCGGCCGTCTCTTTTTTTTTGCTTCTTTCCTTTCCCTATTTCGTCGCGAGCACGCCTTTGTGCGCCGCGTCACGCTGCGCGCCCGTACAAAAGGACAGCTCGAGGCGAGCCGCCTGGTTCCTTCGTCTTGGGTTAAATGCACGAATGGGCGAGCTTGATGAAATTACGAGGGCGCGCGAAACGCGGCAACACAATTACGGAGACACACCTCTCGTTCTCCCCCGTTCACTCTGTTTAGACGCGTAATTAATCCGAAGATCGTTCTGATCGGGGGGATCCGTCCCCCAGGAAATAAAAGTCTATGGATCGTCATTTCGAGGATGCCGGCGTAACTGGAACGAATATTCAGGGCTCAGGAAAGTTCTGCAAGCGTGCAACTGTCGTCGGTGCCTCTGTGACGTCCCTGTGTGAGAATTTTTAATTAAAAGGAGACACCTGGGGGGCGGACTATTCTTCTAACAACTCTGGTACGCCTTTACTGGCTATTGTATTTAAGGGAGAGATCTCCATTAGTTGTTGAACGTGTTCTTTTGTGCCAAGAACTTTCTTTTCCAAATCGATGTTCAATCAGTGTCCGACAAGAAACTTTCATAAACTCTTTAAGGAATAAGTCAGTAAATCGTTATTATTCTCTAGAGAACAACCAGCCGCGTTGCGAACGACCGTGCCGCGTTTGACCGGGCACGTTCATAATCTAGAAGCTTCTCGAGTAGAGTATCCACGTCAGGCCGAGAAAGCATTGATCAACGTCACTGACAGAAACCCTCTCCCAACGGTGCGCTGAACTCCCCACTGTTCCCAGGGACAGCATCGTCCTCCAAGAGACGCTCGAAACTTCTAAACACCCTTTTCTCTGGAATCTCAACCGCAACCCTCGCGACAAGACAATAATTCGCGCAGGCTCCGATCACGAGCGAATCGAAAGGGAAGTTTCCAGACCGTGAAAGATCGAAGGGCGCGTTGTCGACGGGGGTAATGGGGTGTCCGTTTTCCGAACACGTTGCCAACGATTGTGTCGCCTCTCCACTCAACGATTCCGCTTCATCGAGCTCCCTCGAAGAGTGGCTTTCTTTAATCCTCCTTTTTGCCGAAATAGACATGTGCCTTTTTGTGATTAACTTGGGACGAACTACACTTTCGAAGCTGAATAGAAGGCACAGCTATTTGCCATTCGCGCGTAAACAGAATTCTGTTATATTTTATGAAGAAAATAGGAACTTTAGGCTGGATATGCAGTTTCAGCTTCGAGAAATCGATTTTTTATTGATTCTAAAAGTCTTATCCTTTATGAGCAGTTTAAACAAAATTTCTTGAAGAAATTCAAATAATTGTAGAAGTTATAGCAGCGAACGTAATTGAGTGCACTGTCAAGAAACGGCCTCGCAGAGCAGTATTGGCATAGGGGATTTAACTTTGAAGCCGTTTTTCTCGAAACACCATTTTCAGACACTGTGTACATCATAACTCTTGAACCAATGAATATTTTCACTTGAAATTTTTACAGACTGTGGTGTTTGAGAGGATTTATCGTGGGTATTTACGTCGCCGAGACGAGGCGATCAGTTGAGAGAGAGAGAGTGCGTGATGGAGAGAGAGTGCGTGAGAGAGAGAGTGAATAGCGAGGCGTTGCTACGGTTGCCGGTCGCTGAAGCGCTGATTGCGACGGGGCATCGCGACGAGCGAACAAGCAGTTGCACGTACGACGTTATAGACGACACGTCTTTCCTTTTTGTTATCAACTTCTTATATTACATTATTCTTTTAATAAATATCTTTTATTTATCCTACAGGACATATAGAATTCCTTCCTCTACACAGTGGAATTCCCGCATCAACATTGGATGTTTCTAAAACACTTTGTAACGGATTAAAGACGATTTTTCTCCGTAAAAAGGTTGGGAAAAAATTGATTCGTGTGTAACTTCCACAACTTTTGTTCAAATTCATCGACAAAGTTCCACTCTGTAGATTTTGATGCATAAAGTGATCCCCCCAAAGCATTTTGCTTTCAGATGATTGGCTCACCTGAATCGATGCACACCACCTGCAACAGCGCACCGTACAGGGCTATCTTCAACGATTAATAACTTCGACAATTTTATACATTCCGACTATTTTGTTTCTGATAATTACTCGCGAACGTGCCCACAATAGATTGTGAAAAGCACGACTATAACGATTATTTGGTATCAAAGTAATCTGGCGTCAAAGAAACTAACGATTTTACGCATCTAACAGTCCACTACCCTCTTAAGTACAGAGGCAAAGTGCAAGCGAGGTAACAGATCAAAGTGCTCGACTTCCTCTGTCTGGGGGATGAAAGTGCAATGTGGGGCCTCATTCTTTGTTAATCTCGTTTATAATTGCACGTTACAAAGGCCACGGCCTTCTTCTGCCACGTATCCATGGGAAATTTGCGGTGTCCACAAGGACCGCTTTCAGGGACGCTGAAGGAGAACCTGTCGCGAACAGAGTATATCAAGCTACTCAAAGGTCTCCAGACCTCTTTGTGACAACACGGATGACACACGCGCATTTACCCGCAGTCCTTTATTAAATTAGACTTTTCGGAAACTATTTGACACTACAGAAAGAAAGCTGCACTACGAAACGTGCGAAAAATACCCTTTGCAAGAACGAAGCTATTCCTCGCTACAGAACTGCACTCTACTGTCCCATCAATACCAAATTCGGCACACAAGTGACTACAATCTCCCAATATCCCCCAAGCAAGCAAGCATTCTGCTCTTCTTGACCACAATCTTCACCGTCCCTCTGTTCGCGACCCCGACGGGAAACGAAACGTTGGAGGGTCACGGTGTACGTATCTCGAGCTCGCGCGAGCAATCGCGAGCCGGGGATCTCTCGATCCAGTCCAGTTCCGTGCAGGAGCCAGGATCGTAAGTCATTCAGAGGCGATAACCGTCGTGTTCCACGGGAGCGCGGTTACACGGAGCGTGCAACGGCAGTTGGTAGCGAGCCAGTTTCGCGCGGAACGCGAAAATAGAGAGACAAAACGGGGATAGCTGGACAAGCTGGTCGGGTGAAAAGGGGACAAAGCCAGGGATCGACGGAATGGATTGGAGGGGGAGAATTGTCTCTGTCCAGCGGGGAGGAAGCTGGAAGCACTCTCTCTCTCCCCTGGGGCGAGCTTTCCACTAATGGCTCTATTGGTACCTTCCACGCTTTCTTCCGCGCGAACGAGAGCCGGCTTCGGGATTCATAACAACCATTCACCACGCGTCGTGGCTCGTTTCATCCTTAATTGTCAACGCCGCGGTTGTTTTCGTGGCAGAGAGGAGGTAGTTCGCGTGAATTTCGATGATTCCATCAGAATTCGTGGGTGGACGACGAAGCGGGAAATCGAATCTGTGAGACGCGTGTTTGTTAAGATTCGAGTTACGCGAGTTGGTAGAGTTGTGAGGTGCTAATAAAGATAAAGGAGACTGCCTTCGGAGTCAGTGGAGATTATTCTTCCTTGCACACGCGTTTTCCAACTGCTCAGAGATAAATCTGTCCGCGGGGGTGTAGAATGAACCGCGATGAACATGCGCGACATAACAAGCGCGGATGGAACTACGTGTTCCAGGGAAGAGGTATTCATTCCCTCGCACAAACTCCCGAAGCAACCGTGGTCGAGTCTGAATTAACAGCTTCTCAGCTTGAAACTTCCTGGTATTCGAAGCGTTCCGCCGTTGGCGCGTCGCAGTGCGCGTGGAGCTCGGCGATCGCGATTATGAAACACGCGAGATAAAATCGACGACGCAAGGCGAGGGAAGCAAAACTGTGACGTCGGCGCGCAGAGGGGGGGGGGCTGAAAGAGAGCACTGGACAAAAGAAAGTATCTTCCGCGCGGGACAATTAAAAACAATTAATTGGTGTGAAATGGATTTCACGGAAGACAATGAACGGGCGAGGTGACGTGACAATGGAAAAAGAAATTAAGGAACAAAGCAGCGACGAGGCTGCGCCACTGGAGGATTCTCAAAGAAAGAAGCCCCGGGCTGGCGAAATGGACGAAGTTCGGGGGAAAGTTGCTTGGTAACGGGCGACTACCACAACGTAGACACTCGGTTAACACGCACACAGATGCAGATGACCGTGTTTGCCTTAGTCCCGAATAAGCTTGCCGCGGACGAAACAGGACAAAAGGACGGGGATGTCTCTCCGCTGGAAGCGTGTTAAAAAGACTAAAGAAATAGCAGTTATCCACTGCGTCGCGCAGGCGAACGTGATTCGTTGCGTCAATGAAGTCGTCCCCCTTTATACCAGCGTGTAGCATAAACGATGGCTTCGCCGTGAGACAAATACGCGAACCGTGCACGTCAGCCAGGCGGACCAGCTTCGAATCCCGCTGGGAGGACATTATTCCTCTCGAGAAAATTCACTCTTCCATTAAGTCGATGGATTCCCAGTGCTCCTCGCGTGACAACATCCGCGCGGCAAAGTACTCGCGATTAATCGACGCATCCATGATCCACGACCCGACGAACGTTCCAAACATAAAACAAAATCTCCGACAATTATTCATCGTGCTCGCGATTGCGATTGCCGTGGGCGCGTGGCTACATTAATCACCGTGTCACCAATGAACCACGCAGTAACTACGCAATTATGCTAGGACACTGGACCCTGAGGAGGCAGAGAGGTGCGCGCAGCCGTGTCCTTGTTGCGTTAGCCGTTGTTTAGTGACCGTGGTTAGTTCATTATTGTGCTCCCGGGAGAGCAGAGGGCAGGTAGCCGTGGGAAGGGAACGTCGGCTGGGCGTCTGCGAGGGCGGGCGCCATCCGAGGAGAATGCAGATCACGTAGCTAATTGGTCGGACGACCGAAGTGGCGAACAGCCGTCGGTGACGCCGCTGGGCACGCTCTACTTGGGACGCTCCCCGAATTTGTCCTCCGCCAAAATTGCATCGTTCCTTTAATTAAATTGCGTGACCGGTCGACCGTGCACCCTTAAAATATCGCGAACGGGGGATCGCCCCGAGGACACCTGTAGCCGGAAGTTGGAGCACGATCGCGCCATCCGGGACGCCCCGCAGTGGCCTCTGTTTCTAAAACTCGCGGCACGTCGGATCGCCCGATTCCAATGATTAATCGTCCCGGGTGTAACTTCATCCAGCCAGCCCGCGGATAACGAATCCTATCTTTCCCGGGGAAAGAAGATATATACCGTGGAATTAATCGCAGCAGATTCTGCGAGAAAGTTTCCCAGATTAATCAGATTAATCGGGCTCGGGAGCTCGGTCGAGGAACGCGCCACGCCGTTACATCGTTTGGGTCGACTCGCGCTTAGGCGCGCTGTACCTAAGTTCCAGCAGGCAGTCGTGGATATTCTGAATGTGTGTCGCGGTGGGCTTCCGAAGTTGCGGGTAGCAAGGCGATCGTCGGAGGACGGCGAGGAACTCGGGGACGGCGTAGCTTAGACAAGCACTTCGGTCGCGTCAACAGAAATGCTCTTAACTAACGGCGCGCAGTCGAATCGCGTCTTGTTCGAATCTTGGATCCACGCCCACGACCCGGTTCCGAGCTTTTCAACAAATTGAAAGGTGTCTTCCGCGGAGCTACCCGTCACTTCCATTAGACCGAGTCGCGAGCCGGGAAGCTTTTACACCGTATTAACGCGAGACTCGATGCTGCTCGCTATACATCGAAGTCTCATGGCAGACACCTCTCATCTGTTAGGGCGAGTCGCACAGAGTCCAACGCCCTGCTCAGAAAGAGGACTTTGTGATTCCACTAGACGTGGCTGGTGGGAAGAGGATTCTCATCCATTTGTCCGTACTCTAGATTGTTTCCCTGTAATTACACTGATCTCGTCGTGACTTCAGTGATGGCATCGATGGGGGGATTCTTCAATGATAGAAATGCCTAATGAAGAGTGATCGCAACGCCAGAGTCATGGTTAAACACGAAAAGATTGCAACCGAGGCAACCGATTAACAGCGCGAAGCTTGCAAATAATAAATGGACTCGTTTGAATATTAATACCTTGATAATAACCGGATAACCTTCGAGATCTTACCCGACGTTTATAATAAAGTTTAATTCCTACCCCCAGGAATCGATTCCGTCGGATTAATTCCAGGGAATTTACCGTACCAAGTTGAAGCAACTTCGAGAGAAACTTCAAAGTGAAATTGAAGTTTGCTTCGCCGTAGACAAGTATTTACCGAGGAAATGATTGAAATACTGTGCAGTCGTCTGAGCAAGACTTAAAAGAATTTAAGAAGCCACAAGGAAAACGTCATTTACACAAAGCTCCCTTAAAAACACTACCGTCTGTTCCGAATATTTCTTGAACGAATAGATTCCCAGTTACAAGGTATTCTGATAAAATAAATCCTTCACTCCTTTAATTAAACACATTCTCATGTTTCACCGAAACTTCCCAATCTTTCCAACCCCTCGCTACGTACCCTCTCGAACGAGATAAAAAACGTTGAGTCGTCGGAAAACATTATCTGCCCAATAATCATTAAACCCACCGTCGAAACGCTCCCCGCGGCTTGTCGCGGCTGCAACAGTCATGAACAAAGCCGGCGAACATTCGCCTCGCGGCGGAAAATCCCTAAACTGGGTTCGCTCCGTGTCGTGGAAACTGTGACAGCGGAACTTGCAAGTTGGATGGCGAACAGTTCTTAAATAACTGATGCGAGCACCGAATCGCGTCAGATGTCGAGCTCTGGTGGATTTTATCCGCCGACCCTGTACCCTCGAGCAACTTCCAGTGTCGATGTATATAAGATCGACCGACTACTTTTGGCGCCGAACTATCGCTACACCTTACAGCCTCTCCCTCGTGTGCACACCTACCGCCAACTGGCCTCCTTGCATGCATTATTCATCGCAGCTCGTGACTGATACGGGCGACGTGGCATTTTTATCGCGGTTTCGCTTGCGTCTCACGGCTCGGCGATCCTCGATTTAGGAATGGTCAGCTTCCTTAGAGTCGACGGTCCTTTAGCGTTCCGTGCGAGCATTCACGACCGTTTCTGCGTGATTCGAGGAAGATAAATGGCAGAGTAGTATAGATTACGAGGCACAGTTTGAAAGCTTTTGTTATTGCGTGTGCGTCGCTATGCATTCTGTTGCACACGTTACAATGCCACTCTGTCTATCTTTAGTGGAAAGGAAGCGTGTGTAGAGAGGAGCGACAAAACCTTGATTATCAGGTCGGATAGATACACTGTGTTATAGACACACATAGCGAGCTATCAAGCATAATTCCAGGACAGAATGAAACAGACGTGATACCAGTGAGCAGAAGTGAATAGTTTACACCCATGGCTGCAAGTCGAGCTTGAGGAACGTCAGTTGAATACTATTTCATTCTACCGAAACGATAAGCCAGCCTGGTTTCCGTTTTCGGGGTGGTTGCATGCGAGGCGGGTAAACCCACGTCGCGAAAAGCGACATGGTGAAATCAGACCCCATTGAAATTTGATCCGGGTGCTGCGCTGTTTCCTATAAGTAGAATTTCAATGCGATTCGGCAGTGGTTAGACCGGTCATAATAAATCAATCCGCTGAATAAGGAAATTCCTCTAAATTGAATTCAAACGGATTAGCGTGCCGAAAGAATCGAGCGCGCGAGTTATGGGCGAATGTATCGCAGGCACGAAAGGAAATCGCATCAGACTCTGCTCGAGCGTGCTGAAATGCTTTCTAGGAAATATCCTGCCCGTTGTGGTCGTGGAGAACGAGATACCACAATGCAATTCCCCGTTGATGGACTGCCTGTCGAATGATTCGTCATTATGGGGCGTCGAGTTCTCGTTAGAGAGTTACATTTTATTTGCACCTGCTCCACTCCTGAGCGCCTGTGCTTGTTATTCCAATCTTCTGCTAAGATTCCCCTCCACCAAGCTGTTCTCCAAGTTTGATAAGTTGAAAGTGGATGACGATTGTTCGACGCCTTTAACAGCTACTTTCACAATCTAAGATCGAAGGTATCAGAGGAAGCGTTGCATTTAAATCTCTGAAGGACAGTAGCATGCTTATCTCTCTGCGACAGGCGAAAACCAGTCAGCTGTTAAATTTGAGAGACCTCTCGGTGTTGGAAATTCGAGACTAACAAGTGCTCGGGTGAGCAACGAAACGATAAAAACGCGCGAGTCGATGTCTAGCTTCCCTGGGACGCGTGAAAAGATTCGATTACCCCAATTAGCGTGCGAAGTGTACGAACATGCCACTCGAGCGACAATGGGCCGTGGAAAAACCTTGAACCAATGCCTTCCAGGTGAAGTGTTAATTAAAAACAGCGGCGCATATCGCGACGGCGTGGAACATAAGGCTATCAGCTCCTCAGTAATCGTTCTAAGCCCATCAAGTTCAAATTGAAATCCCTGTACACTCTTACTCGTGTCGTACAATAAAGTTCTGTTCGCAAACCTAACTCAAACCTAATGAATTAACTTGCACACTCAATTCCTCCTGCCCTGTATCAAGCGGTAATCACCTCTCGTTTACTCCCCATGATCACTTCATCTCTCACAATCTGCTCCTCCGCTCCAACCAACGATTCTCCCACCGTCCGGCCGTGAAGATAGAAACCCTTCGTGGAACACAATCCACGATTGTTCGATAAAATGGATGGTATAGC
Source organism: Andrena hattorfiana (assembly GCA_944738655.2). Lineage (NCBI taxonomy): Eukaryota > Metazoa > Arthropoda > Insecta > Hymenoptera > Andrenidae > Andrena > Andrena hattorfiana. The sequence continues at coordinate 5,225,498 of OX122894.2, forward strand.
GAGCAAGACGCTGTTTCGTATAAAAAGCTGACGCGCCGACGAACGGCTCACTCTGACGTGGGACTCTAAGTGATTATGAGAGATCGGGGAATAAACGCGAAGCTGCCCAGCCACGGGGAGATAAACGACCGCCTGCGCCTCAGGATCCGCGCGATAAAAAGCTGATTTATGGGAGACGCGACGGGAAGGGACGGGACGAAATCAGTTTCGCAGTCGGTTCGAGCGGTCGCATAATCGGAGGGGTTTCCAGAGGGCTACGTGACCTATCCAGACACGTCCCATTCGTGGCGCGTCCGTATTGTACCTCGACGGCATTTCGATTTACCAGGCGAAGGCTCTAGTGCCCGTGGAACCGCAAATTTACAAGTACTCGTGGCCTGCCAGGCCCCTCCTCAGCCACCTCTGTTTGCGTCCGTCCGAATGCCTCGCGAACTGCGACTGACGGTTATCTGGGTTACGATTACCGATGGTGTTTCCGCTAAACTTGTCGGGCATGCACTTCTCCGCGCTGTCCTTGGAGTTTCGAGTCTGGAGAGCCCGACCCTTGTTCGATTTAATAGAGCTCCGCGCCGCGGATGTCTTCCTTGAGGATCTTGACGTTGCGGAATGTGATCAAATAGTAAATTGGAATCCTTGGGCAAACGGGGAAGGAGAAGTGTGCTTGTCAATGTTACCAAATGTTTGCATCCTCTCGTTGCTCCTTCTCTGGTGTTGAGCTTCTTTCGGAAGCAAATGTACGGGGTACTCGCGAACTCTCTGAATTATTGACGCGTGCAGTTCCACTCGTCTGTGTCGAGTAAGCAAACGAGACTTGCAGGGGATAATATTGGACAACTTGTAATTGCGTCTGTTGGTCGAGAGGGTGAAGTTCTAATTCGACAGGGATTAAGTTCGTAATCGCGATGTTCACTGAGTTTGCGTTACAAAATACGGACCCCTCGATCTCAGTTGCGAAGAGCATCGTTGCCAAGGATATTTCTACGATGACGTCGCGGCGGAATACACGGAGCGTTTCCTTTTCATTTCTCCTTGTCTCGTGCCACGTCATTTTCTTCGCCAAGAAGACAAATTAGCGATCGCGGGGACGGGTTGCGATATCCCCGCGACAAATCTCTCGGAGGATCCCAGTGACGTGGCACGAAACCGCGTAAATAACCGTCGGAGTTACTCGGGAGCGGCGTCTAGCCGCGTCTGACTAGAGGCTGCGTATTTTCCACTGCGAGAATCCCTCCCGGTGCCCCGTGACGGCGATAACCGTCGAGCAACGGTTTCCGGCTCATGAATTATTCCACGCATACGTGGCGTTTGCTTCATAAACCTTCGGCCGGCGATCCAGCGCGATGCGTTTGATTCTCCGCGCTCGTAGAGTTTCACGGGGAATGCTCGCGCGTATTCCATTCACGATATTCATCTGTTTGCCTCGCTTCCTTGGATGGACGGGCGAGATCCTTGTTGGTAGCAAGGATTTCTGCCTTGGACGTCGCCTAGCAGCCCTGAATATCGATTTTTTTCCAAAAAGAAATTCAATTCCAAGCCGCAGATTTCCTCTCCGATTCAAGTGAGATGCTACTCGTCTGGCCGATGGCCGGCTCATTCTACTTGCCAGTAGCGAACGCTGCATACGCGGCTGGGAATTCCATTTTCGAAGGTAATCTGCGGTAACTCGAGCACGGTTTCAAGTGGTCAGCAAAGAGTAACGAGGACAAGATGGAGAATTCCGTGGTAAAGGCAGGCGGAAGTGGGCTAGGGATAAAACTACGATAAAGTGGAGTTTCCTTTATGGGTTACTGGTGGAGTCGTTCGCGGCGGTGCGCTTTTTTTTTCATTATTTTCAAGTGCCCCACGGGGGTCCCGGGTTCTTAGAAATATCGGGATCCTTGTAGGAATCGTAAAATTCTCAGTTATTCCACTCACTATTTCGTAAAACCTCGTCCTGTGATTGCTCCTTTCCGCGGGCATTCATATAAACCGCGCGACGGTATGCAAAGGCCCTCGCGGGCGTCTTAAAAGTTTCCCAATACTTCGCTTTTCGGGAACGGCCAGCGAGTGGCTTGAAAAATGTCGAGTGGCGAGACGCCGAGCTATCCAGCCGTCCGCTCAATAAAATCCAATACTTACCGCGCGGGGTCGCCAATTTAGAGGGCTTCGATTAGCAATCGCAGAGGGTCGACGCACTCCAGCAGGGGAAAAGTCGGACAGTTATAAATATGGTGGACCATTCCCGTCGATTGCAAGTCTTTTTTTACTGTCAACGCTCGGTAGATATCCCAAGAATCCACTGGCTTTAAATCGCTATCCGACCGTAACTCGAGAGACTCGACTCGAGAGGGTGCTTACGTCATCAACAGCGCGCTTCCAGCGGGCACCCATAGATTTTACGCGAGGGTGGACCGCCTTTTCGGCGGCTGCAAACCCTTGTGCGGGGCGTCCACTTGATTCGTAAATAATTATAGTGGTAGATTGATTTGGGGGTGAGAAACAGCATGTATCTACAATATCAGACACCGACTCAATTTAAAATGTAACTTGCGCAATCACGAGATCGTCCATGGATCTGTATTTCATTTTAAAAGTAAGATGAAACGGCAGTTTCTGAAATGATCTGCAAAGAGAGAGGCTGGCTTAGCGAATTCTGCTTATGAAAGCAAAAGTGACATCTCCATCTATCGATCCCAACATCCTCGGTAACCTTCCCTTCACCTCGGTGAGAAGTTTGACAGACCAACGCATCGAGCATCGCGTTTAAAAGCGACACCCTGTATACTGGTTTATATAGGCGGCCGTCGACTTAAGTAATCGCGCCGGAGAAGGGCTTCCCCGGCTTCGCTCGCGTCTGACCCCACGCTGGCTCGTACTCGCGCCTGCAAGGTGCACGCCATTCCATCTGACCACGACGTATTTATTAACACTCGCCGACAGGTTTGCGCGTCGCGCTCCCACGTGCCGCTCTTAATGGTACCGACAGAGGAAAGCGTAATTTCCTGGTCGAAACGAGGACACGCGGACTCGAGCTTACCTCGCCCACCGATGGCCCCGTGACGAAACGAAGGCTCTATGTTCTTTCGGCCACGACACGTGGAAATTACGAATTTCTCTGCTGCGAGCAATCCCGGCGGCTTCAGTTCCATTCGTTTTGACGGCAGAACAAAAGCGAGGCGGAAGTGGCGCTGTAATAGAGTCCTAGCCACGGAAAGGCACAAACGAGATTAGTCTCGTCGAATGCACAGGGAGAGGAAGGAGATATTAATGAAGCTACAATCGTTTGGAAAGTCTTTATCGATCGTAGATGGTGGTTGCTGGATTCTTGAAGCTTCATCCATCAAATAAATGCTCCGTACCCTGAAAAGCAACTCAGCTAAACTCAGCTAAAGGGGCGAGCTATTAAATTCCCCCCGGATCGATTCGATAAAATTGGCCGCTTCGAGGGCGATCGCGCGGAGACAACGGGCGGGAAACGTGTCACCGTCGGGCTTCATAACTTCGTCGAGCGGACGCAATATTTTTGTGGCCGCGTGGCCGCAACGGGTGAACACCGAACGAAATTGCGATGACAATAACCGAGTCGACCCGAATTACCGGCATAATCGAATGACAAATCGGCGCACGCCCGTGCCTTCGAATTCCTGCCGAGAATACCAGTTTCACTCGATAACTGCATTATTTCCGGCCAGCCCCCTCCACCAACCCGCGTCACAATGAAATCAGTTTTTCCGTCGACGTGCTCGAATTACTTTCGGCAACGATAACAAAAGAACGCCCCTCCCATTGACCGCGTGAAATCAGATCAATTATTTCGGCTTACCGCGCGGTAATGCTGAAATAATTGGCTTAACGGATTCGACTGCCGATACAAAATGTACGAACACGTAAGCGGAGATGAAATTTCCCCGATGTATTATTCTCTATATACATGTCTACTTCCAAGCATCCTAAATAGATCAATTATCAGGATAGAAACTTTTTTACAAATTTCCTCCACCAAAGATGCTGGTAAAGCCTCCATTCCCAGCCGAAAATTTTCCTGAAATATTCATGAATACCGACGTGCATCCAATGGATTCTCTATATTACTTGGAACACCCTCAAAGCTCAGCTGTTTTCTGCACATCTTAGAGGCTACCTCTCAGAGCATTCTCTCCTGATCGCGTCAAATTACGTATCCGTGACTGGAAGCTTCGTCGCTGTTAGTATTCCACGATAATCACCCGTGCTAGAGACCTGTATGAATGGCAGAGTCGTTGCAATCAAGAGGTCATTCCACGGGTTCGTCGTCAAAGGACGGAAAGATGGAGGAAACAGACCTGAGGGACGTCTGGATCCTGGTCAGAGAGGCCAGTCACGTAAGCAACGTTACCGAAAGCGTCAAGAGGTCCTTCTAACCGGAAAGTTGCGCCCCGAGTGGCTCCTCGCCATATCTCAGGACGTAATTCCGCGGGGCGACGACGCGACAGACGGAGCGGACGAAAGCGTCGGGGAAAAAAGAGTGCGAGGGTGCGCGAGTCGGCGTTTCCACGATTATGCTGAGCCCTGGATCCCCGTGGCTCGTATTTCTCGTCCTTTAAAGTCAGCACGAAGACACCAACGGGTCCCGTAACGTGCGGAACGTACGGGCGGAGCGCTCCCGTTTCGTCGGACACCGTGGCCTCTTGTGCGCTCGCGAAATGCGACATCCTAACTTACTTCGGATGAAATCTCCTCTCCTGCTCGCGTGCCACAGGTTAAAGAGAAGCTAGAGCGGCTCCGCGGGGCTGGGGGCTGGATCATGGCTCGAATTTCCTTGACACAGTGTTGAAGAAGTGTTCTAAATTCGACGGATTTAGATTATTGCCGCAGCAAAGGAAGCTGCGGTATCCTGGGCTGTCTATTTATAATTTGTAAACTCAGTAGAGACAAGATCAAGCATGCAAACGGAAGTGTTATGAATTGGAAGCCTTGCAATAGCGATTGCAGAGGGAGTGTCTATCTAGAGTCTGGAGAATATCAGCGAGTAGCCTCGCAAATGCTCAGTCTTCTCGGGTTTCAGACGTCGTCTGCTACCACTGTTTCGACGAGTTCCAGTCGTCCCGGCGCGTTTTTCTAGCCGGTCACTGTGCCAGCTACATCCGTTACCATCTATCATCTGACTAAAAAGTGGTTTTGACATCGGGCAACCTAATAAACGTGGCGATAATTCAATTAAACTGACGCCGCTAATGGCTACTTCGTTGATTATGCGTAATTACGAGGCGCGTCGATCTACAGAGCCGCCATTACGGCCGTCGAGAGTGTTCGCGTTAAAGTAGCATCCTCTGATTCTCAAACACGAACAGACGGGCCTGCATCTCCGTAAATGCGGCTCCAGCAGCCTCTCTGACTTTCCTCTTTCTCTTTCTCTTGCTCTCATTACGGATGCGCCGCGGCGCGAGCACACTTGCCAGGCCACGGTGCCTCCTTTCATGGCTGTAATTCAGAGATTCAATAACGGCACGGCTTTAGAGGCACATGTTACGATCGCTCTCGGAATGGCCCCCGGGAAAACGACACGCGAGGATGTAACGCGTCGGCGTGCGCATCACATCGGACCGGGGCCTTAACGTGCAATTGGCGCCGGCAAAGTGGCAACGTTACTGGATTGATCGCCGCGAATGTGGGCCAAACGAGATTCCCCTGCCTACGGTTGGAAACGGTCTAATTAGCTGTTCGAGGCAGTTAATGGGTGCTTAGAGCTGCTAAGGGACATTTGGAAGAGTGTCACCCTATCAATTAACATCCACCGTCGCATTAAACCGAAATCGGGCTGCGAAGTCAAGAGCGTCGCGCGCTGACAACTTTAACTCACGGAGCGATAATAATACACCTGTTCCCTAAAATTACAAGAAACGCTTTGAAATCGCCTGGAATTAGCAATTCCAAGCCGCGCAATTCTCTCCCGACAAATATCGCCGCGCTGGTGCCGGCAGAGCTGCAATACCGAGCCCTGGAAATTTTGCCATGCGAAAATCGGGACGTTTAATCTTGCCCCGCAAGAAGCATCCTGGCCCACGGTCGAGGCATCGATTCCGTCGGTGCCCCACATCCGAACACACGGGCCCCTCCCTGTCGCTCGCGACTCGCAGACAGCGGGGTGCGTCATTCCGCGACGGTATTAAGAGATTCCCGTCGCGAGCAGATCATAAAAGTCCCCAGGGGCGCATAACGCGTCCACCCGTGGACGTTTCTCATCCGATAGACTGGCTTTAACGCGCACTACTTTCCGCGCCATTTCTTGGCAACGATCCCTGCCAAGCGCCCTCGAGACTAAACCGCGCGTCGTTCGACGTCCCCCCATCGTCCCCGCCCCCTCGACGCGAGTTCTTAGGCGGAGACGACGGCGACTTGTCCCGAAATCGTCTGCTGGGATAACAAGGCATTTATTGAGAGAGGCCAGCAGCGAGGTACCGGGGAACTTTCCAGCTTGCTGTGTACGTGGAACTACCCCTAGGACCCTGAACTCGTCCTCAGGAATAGCGTCCTGGGTAACAGAGGAACCTGGATGCTCCGAGCAATCCCGTGAGTTTTCTACTATGGACTGTACTGAGGACACTCAGATGTGGGGTTGATGGGGGCGTTCCTAGTTTCATGTAGGGGGTTGAATACATTTGAAATTCTGTTCTTTATGAAAGATGAAAGACTTGTCTCTCAGGCAACAGTCTCGTCTGGAGGAACGGAAGTATCGCGGATTCTTTTCTGTTTCGCTGTTCATCGAGCTCGAGGCGGCGCCTCTTCAACCCCCGGAGCTGACTCTGCTCCCTGTACTGAAAAACCACGCGGAATAAGCCTCGGTCTCTCGGCTAGGGTTGGAGCAATCGGCCAATTAGCAACGTCTCGTTCCTCTACGATTTATTCTTGTTTCGTAAGAGACTATAGAACAGTGGAGTGTCTGGAAGAATGGGTAGCTCTTCTGCTCCAACTGATTCAGATTATTCAGATCCTCTGCCAAGCAAGACTATTTTCGATCTACTCTACAGTGTCGTGGCTTCCTAGCTGCTATTTGTACTTATGTTTCTTACTTGTCCACATTCAGAAAGCATCTGAAATCCAAGCGTAAGGGCAGAAGGCTACCAGGAACGTACAATTTCCAAAGATCGAAACGCTTCTGCTCCATTTCTCTCTACAGCTGCCTCGAACGTCTCGAGCAGTCCGATCGCTCTTAAATCTCTCTTCGAGCTCTTTGTCTGCCCGCACGAATTGGGGGAAGGGCTTGAAACGACGCACCGGCGACCAGAGCGAACGATCCACGCACGATTTCACGGAGAAGAACGGTCCCGGTGCCCCATGACTCCACCCAGCCGCGTGGTTTACGACGATGCAGCAACGTTCGGTGGCACGGACGCGTCCCGTGCCGCGATTTAAGCCGTTTGGCGTGCTGCCCGCCGAGAGACGTAGCTCCTCAGCCTCTACTTCTTCGTTAAGTTGCGACTGGCCTCGGGCATTTTATCTTCCGCCTCTGCGCTGGACTTTACCAGCCCGTCGGTGTAATTTACCGTGACGTAAAAAGGTCTTACGTCTGAGACCGCGCCACGATACCGCTGGCAGGGCACGCGAAATGGCCAGTAGAGTCGTGTTAACGGGGCGGAGGGATGAAGGACGGGGCGAGCGTATCGATAAATGGTGGTGCGGTCCGCAAACTCCGAGGTCTGCGTGCAGAAACTGCCAGGGATTCTCGCGGCTGGATGCTGTGTGCCCTTAAGACTTGTGACAAAACGTGGGATCATCTTCAATCGGGGCCAGCTTGCGCGGAGTTCCGAAGAATCTCTCGTGCGATACGTCAGCCCTCCTTGGAGTGAGAGCTCCAGATGCAGTTTTAGCGACTGGCCGGAGTTCGAGAAAGTTTTAGAACAAAAGGGGACGAGGGAACTGAGGAGATAGAGAGAAGTGCAACCTCTTGGATTTAGTGGACACGTCGGTTACAGTTTCGCGTGATACATTTTGTGGTAGGTGCAGAGACATCCGACGTTAGGTTAGAGGATTAAAGGCTAGAAGTTTCATTGATTTCTGAAAAAAATTGCGCGTGTTCCGGTCTGGTGGAAGAGTTATCTTCGCAGTCAACCGAATCGCGAGGTGTCGAGAATAACGGCGCACTTTGGCCACCATGGTTTTTCTTGATTTAATACCAGCGCATGGTTCGTGCCGCCGAAACTGTCGATGGTAAAACTTCCCCGCCGTTACGGCAGACTTTAAAGGGAGAGGAATGCAGAGGGGCGTGCTCTGAAAGTGGGACTTGCAGCTGGTTTCGGCTTTAGTTCGGGGAAACGGATTACCGCGGTGTTTCGAAACGTTGTTGCACGATGAAGCTGCTGGAAAGTTTCGTAGGAAACCTGATGCGATGGCCCCCATAAATCGGGACAAGTGTTTAGGAAAGATTCGAAAGAATCTGTGCTCCAAGTCCGGGTCGAATTGTCCGTTACACTGTCTTTCTTAAAGCAAGTACAGGAATTCCAAGTTTTTACAGGAAACGCGAAAGCAAGCGAATTAATTAACGCTCTTCGCCGGACCTACGAATACGAAGCACCTTTCGAACCAATTCGGAGGGCCAATAAACTCTCGTCGGGGGTAGTCTCCCCTCGAGGGAGGAGTGCATGCTCGAGGCGGGATTGAAAGAAGCGGAAATTCGAGTTTGGCAGCGCGGCGAATGCGGAAGGAAGCGTAAAAAGCCTGTGCTGCGTTTGAGGTATGAATTCCAAAGAGGGTTGCGGCACGATGGAGCCCGATAAAGCGTTGGTTCGCGCTACTTGCGCACGATATTATCTTATTCCCCCGGCTGTGCCGAGCTACTTTGAAGGCTGAAGATGCGTTCTCGCGTGCACGCGCCTTTTCCGCCGCTCCTCGCCCCGGTTTATCTCGTTCCCTTGCCGCAGCCGCATCGTTTGAAGGGTTAAAGCCGCGTCCGCGGGGACGCCTTTGCACTGTTTCGCCGGCTTCGAGCGAAACGCCGTCGACGAATCGATACGCCCCGCGTTGCGAGTACGGGGATCGCGTTATCTCGACGCCGAAACCAAATAAATAATCAAAATTGATGGAACTCGTCGGTGAAACGAAACCCCGAAACGGTGGAGGTCTCGTTATATTTACGCGAGATTGTTTATAACAGCGCGGAAATGCGCTGCGGGGGCTGTTAACGATTTATCGCGCCGCAAAATAGTATTTATTCTGGTTAGTCAGAATAACGGTGAGTGGTAAAATCAAATTAGCCGAAGGTCACTCGCTTTCATATATTTCAGGAGCCCCAAAGTTACCTCTACCATCACAGTATACAGTAATTCCTCGTAATAAACCCGACGAACGGGGCTAGCGGCGGGCGAAAGACGCGACGCGGACACTATTCCCTTAGAGTAGTATATACTCTAAGACTATTCCGTGCGGCCGACGACGCGAGTGAGAAAACCCAAGAGCCGAGCGCGAGGGAACGAAACAGTTGACACGAAGTTGCCGTCGACTCTTTCGTTCTCTCACTCTCGACCGAAGGATTCCAAGAAATGGTGAGGATAGTCACCGGGCGTACTACGCATGCTAAAAACGGGACTATAACGAGGCAATACTGTATTTCGTTTTTGACTATTTTTATCCAGCGGCCCATTCATCGAAATTTTCACGCCGCTTTAGCCGAACGTAATTATATTCCTTGGCTATTCCATGCTTTACCTCGTCCAATACTCCTAGAATAAAGCGAATCCTGGCGACGTACCGCGCTAATTACGCATCGGAGAGAATAACGAGGGAATGTGGCAGAAGCGTTCATTGTTCATTGTTCATTGAAGATTCGTTGGTCCAAGTATAATATCCGGCACGGAAGCTACCGGCGAAATGAGAATTTATACACGGATGTTTGGAAACGTACGAAGAGAGGGAGGATAATAATCAGGCGGGTGCTGAAATGGGATAAACAGGTGGAGGGGGAAATAAAACGATACACTGACGTTCCAAGAGCGATGTTATGGACGAAATAACATCGAAACGAAATGGCCCCTACGACAACGTCCGTTCCAGCGGGCAGATATCCGCGGAGTGCACAGCGTCGCGCATAAACCCACCCACATAATTGCTTTTCGGGGCACCCACGGGGAAACTGTTAAGGAAGCTCTGAGCTCTCCCGATACCAGTAGCCGTCCAACAGAGGATCTCCCGGATCCACCGACCGTGTCCTGTTTTCACTGCGATGCTCTTTTTGGAATATGACGCGCAGGTAGTTTGGTCTTGGATGTACTAAATCGAAAACGCCTATGAGGCACGTCCGCTGGTATTACTTCTCGTGAAAGTAGACAGGATTTATCCTTTGAAGTCGTCGAAAGCTACAGACTCTAAAGCAGAGGGGTCCCTGGTGATTTAGGGTGATTAGAGTGACGAAGTAGGTAATAAATTAAAGTGCATCCGGGGCTGCGCTCATTATGCACTAGCGAAGGCTGAACGGCGAGGGCGAAAAGTGCCAGTTTCGAATACTTTTTGTAGCACGTGCGCCCCGAACAGCTGTACATCTCTGTCTGGAAGGGGGCGAAAGAACGTACGATGATGAATACACCCCGTTAGCCACTCGCGCGTATCGACTAGAAGAACAATTCTGGTGCGCGCGTGTAGCCAGCTTCCTGGCCGCCCGCCGTCCGCCGCCCTACCGGAAACTGCCAACCATCGCAATATCGGGGCAGCAGTTACGCGAAAAGCCGGTCAGCGAGATCGAGATTTATTCGTGAAATTGAGAATTCGGTTGTGCAGCAACGCTCGGCCTGCCAGGCGTGCATATTTCACCGGCGTTTCGACTTTCGTAACCAGCCTCTGCTCATCTCTCCGCCATAAAGCTCTCGTCCTTTTTCCAACGTCACTCTATTTGTTCTACTCACGGAGAGAGCGGATCGTATTCGGAAGGATGGACGAACCGCCCGGCGAACTTTCGTCGAATTTCCTCGGCTATCTGTCCTGAAATTGTTCCCCTGAAAAGGGCAAATAGCAATAGAAAGTAATAGAAAGCGGATCCACCTTCGTGCAGAGCATTAACAGACGTCGTGTCTCCGTTCTGTTCCAATTTCCTCTTAGCTCTAGTGGATCGACAGAGGATCGTGGTATCGCTTAGAAAGAACGAATTCCGCGATACTGATGAACAACCTGAGCTACAGCGGAACACGGCTCAGCGTTCCCAGAAGGACGTCGCTGGAACTTTAGTGATTTATGCCATTGAATTATTTCGCCATGCATTAATCCAACGCCCCGCCGGAACTTCCGGCTAATTCCGGCTCCTGGACGTGGCCAGTGCATCGGCCAACTTTTTCCGCGAGTTTTCGTTTGCTCGCTGGGAAATGCTGCACCGTCTACGTCGAAGCTGCTTCCTGTTTTTCAAATAAGTACATCGAAGCGGGGATGGGGCGATGCCTCGCCGAGAAGAATGGCTATTCCTATCGAGACAGTTTTGGCCGTGGCTGAACCATATCGATCTCGATGGACAAGAACAGCAGGCGAAGTTCGTGGAAAGTTCAGCGGATAGAATTCTAGCGGCGTGGCGCCTTAAGAACGGGGCAAGCCACGGCTGGGAATAAAGGCGGGGACGAGAATTAAGGACAATGACTATTTGAACTCGTAATTAGCGAAGTTGCAGGTTCGCAGCGGTTCCGGAGGGTCTCCGAGGTCCCTCCTTTTGTCTGTTGACAGGCGAACCTGGACCCGAAGGAACCGTGGCAATTCGAGCACTCCTTCTATCCGCAAATATTTTATCTTCGATTACCCAGTTGTCCTTGCTCGCGGCGCGTATTTTCGTTGGGGAACGATTGGGCCGAGTGTTCTTTTAATGAAGAGCACCGACATTTGCTGAAGGGCTTGCAAGGACGATGAAACAAGAGAGATGCTAAGAGATCGATGGAAATTTGCGGGGCATACAGGCTGGACGTTAATTGCATTTCATCGAAATTGGCCAGGGATTCTGTCGAAGCTTGACAAGATTGAAATTGACAAGTTCGCGCGAGGCCGCAGCGGTCGAGTTTGTCCGAGGTATATCCAGTTTAATTTGTCAAAAGCAAAGTTCCCATGGCGCTGGAGCGCGCCAAAACCAAATGGCATGTCACCCTGCCAGGTGTAGTTCGTCATTACTCGCTGAAGTTTAACTGGCTTAATTTTGCGTTATTGTTGATCCCTGATCCGCGCTCAGGTTTGTTTGAGGGTTCGCGGCAAGCCTGTAGAATCGGGGAACAATTTGCCAGATGGAATCGTTTCCTATAACTTCTGCGAGTGTCTGGCTGGAATCGAATCTCTCTCTGAAGTCCGTCGAGCATTCTGCCCCGTCCATTGTCTTAAATAAGAAGCAGACAACCACGATTTACATGACAAGAGCCAGCGGAGCTCCCACGTCGATTTCACCAGCTCGTAACGAGCACGCAGTCAAAAGAAACGACCAGAGTCCCAACCAGCCGACATCGCAAGTACGGGTGACGTTACAGAAGAAAAAGTTTCGGTGTGTGCGGCACGGGCGTAATCAAGGATGAGAAAGTTCAGCGACACAGGCTCGGGCCTGAAGAAGCGAGGTAGGCGGGCTGGATTACGGACAATGATAAGTCGAACTCGTAATTAGCGGAGTTGCTGAAGTTGCGCGGCTGTCTGAAGGAAACCAGGCGCATGTTAGAGTTTCTTCTTCTTTTTAAGGACGTCCGTCGCGACATCCCTCTGCAGAGGCGCGGAAAATTCACGAATTTTTGAGAGTTCTGTAACTTTGCGATGCGTTAATACATTGTTCGAAGTAACAAGAGATCGGTGTCCCTTCCTTTCTCCAGCTCTCGGAATATAAAACACTGTAGCCGTAGAATTATTGTTGTCGTGGCACTTTGAAATATGGGACCACTTTATAAATAGGGAAACATCGATGCTTTATGCTTTTACAGACTAACAGCCAGAAGAACGTCGACGCGGTTTTATTAAAAAGTGTCGGCTGAGCAACTAATTAGCCTCTAAAGAGTCTTGCCCCTGATTCTGGGCGAGGTCGGGGATGAATTATCCGCCACCAAGGGGTGGAATAGTTAAAGCGATAAGAAGTTCCTCGCGGAGATCTCGAAACGTGTTATTATGGTTTCGCGGCGAACCGTGTAATTACGGCCCCCGCTCGTTGCGATTATCGCGTCGGTGTACCTGGATTTTAAGCTAATTATCCCCTCTCGCGATACTTTATTAACGCTTCCCTATGATAACGTCCGCTGCAGTTGGTTCACACGCGGTTTTCTGCTTTTATTTCGTTCGGGAATCGCGATATCAGAGCTCGACGATCCAGCCTCTCGTTAACTCTTAATACGTTTCATTATCTCCGTAGCGAAACAAGACTTGAATTACACCTGAAAATAGGGCAGAATCTTATGACGTTTCAATTGATCAATTACGAAAAAATATCCATTCCAACAAAATTCTTTTCAGGATGCTTCGGTGCCAGTGATTCACAGGAGATGTGATATAATCAATCTATGAACACATCTGCAACGATGACTAAACGCGGAGAACATTCGACTCGACCTACGAGCGCCACTAAATAATCGAAATCATTAATTTACCTGGTTCACCGTGTCCACCACCGCTTATTATTTCATTGATGAGTGGCGTTCCTAGCAAAGCAGCACCTCGCTGGCCCATAGAATTAGCATTGGCCAGTATGACGTTAAAATGCAATTAGTTATTAATCCCTCGCACAATACAGCGACGGCTGATGAATCCGCCAGATTGCCCATTCCCTCGCATTTACAGTATACCGCATTATCGGGCCTGGTCGTATTCAGTGTTCGTATTTCCCTCGAGTGTTGCCTCGTGATCGCGATTACTCGAGCACCAGCACTTTCATCGTCGCGCAACTACATCCATCGACGCGTCGACGTCGATTTTCGACGCTTACGGCGTCGTCCCGGCAGATTATAGGTTGCGAGGACAGGGGTAAGTGGCTCTCGGTGTAGAACTCGGTCAAGAAGCAGGAAATCGATCGATTCAGGCGAATGCCTATTGAAACGAATTTCGCATTAGAGGGAAAGAACATCGCGAAACCTTGGACAAGTCGATTGATTAGTGTAATCTCTCGGGAAACGAACTCTTCACCTGAACATCCACTTTATCCTCCTTGTAATGTCCCCGCAACATCGTCAGAGCATAAATTGATAAATAATTCTCTTTCAGCTTTTCGCGATAGCTGAATTAAGAATAATGTTTATATATTAAGGAGATAATATTCGATCTCCTTGAAAAGAAAAACGACTTTCGATAGAACACTCCGCTGTTCCCAGAACGCAGTGTCTAATCAGAATTTTCCTGACGTCTTTCATTTATCTCGACTTCGCTGTTCAACTAAAAATGCAAAATATACGCCGCAGAAGCGAAATTGAATATCTAACTCGATGTACACCAACCAATGGCAAAAGCAATTTCGCATCCTCGTGCACAGGAACATATTGTAATTCCATCCACCGCGACAGCATTGTGAACGCCCGGCGGAGTTCGCGTTGCCTTTTTGTCCGAGCGTTCATTCTTCACGGAATCCATCTATATGCGCATTCTCGTAACCGAGACGTTCTCGCGGCTTTTCGAGGAACGATGGGAGCTGCGAACGCGGCCTTTGCTCGCGGAAATCCCCGGCTCGCTAATGGCGAGGCCACGATCGCGCTGGAAAGCCGGGCGGGCGGCGATTAAGGGCTGACTTCTTCGCCACCCCCGCAGACGATATTCTTAGGGCGAAACGGCTTCGTCGGTGGCCCCGACCAGAACGAATTTAATACAAATTCAATGGGACGTCGCGGGTCGTTTATGAATTTCATACGTTCCTCGCCTCGGCGAAGAAAATGGACGCTTCCACGTTCATTCTTCCCCCGGAATAAAGGACTCCTCCCGTCCTTGTTTAAAGATTCGAAGGGGTTCCCCGTCGTCGGCGAGCGTTGCACGCTATCGGAGGAATCACGGTTTAAACTCGCGGGGCTCGGTCGAAGGGTGGTGGCTCGAAGGAAATTTGAATAATACGAGGAATAAGGAGCTTTATTACCGGCCAGGGCTCCTTTCTTCCCCTCGGCTCCTTTCTTTTCCACGGCCAGGCCGGGGGCTGCATTCAAACCGACGCGAGAGGGATATTCCAAGAAAGTGTTTAATGGAAAATTCAATGGGACTGCTGGGGAAATGCTTATACATTTTACATGCCGAGGAATGGCCAAGAGAACGGCTCGGCTTGGGTGGGAAAAGAAGGACCTTCGGATCGAAGAGTTTTCTTTGCGGGGACTTGCGAACTCATTCGATCTTCGCCATTCGCCGCGGCTAACGACGGATAAATCCACAATGGCCGCACCTTTCAGCCGTGTTTCAATGCCCGAACGAGGCACTAAACGATTGTTTCAGCCTCGAAGCGTTTTAACCCAGATTCCAGGGGAAACGGGCGGCGCAGTTAAGACGTCCGAGCAGGAGACTTGTTGGATAATTACGGAACTTCTTAATCCGATTAAAAAACGGAATACTCTCCCCTACTCGGGCCCATGAAAGTTGTACCCGTCGTCGTGCAAATCCCGGCTTGTATAATTTCTCTTAATCCGCAGGAGTTTGAGTCCTGACCGAAGAGATGCGATACTTGGCACTCTTCCGTAGACAGAAAACGAATTGAGCTTTTATACGGAGCACCTTCTTTAAAACCATATCTTCTTTACTGAATCGCTTTTGCGGGGACAAGGATAATCCGCTATTGACCGGATGCTCGGGCCATCTTTCAGAAGTTGGCCCACATTCCCAACGTGAAAGACGGACACGGAACAACTGCGATGCATTTTCTTTGAATGCATTCGATAAGTACGGCCCCTTCACCTTTTTTTTTTAGCAAATTTCCGCGTAGAATGATCGACGAGGGTGGCATGGAGCATGGCAGAGGGTGAGTGGACGCAGAGCTTGCGAATATAATCAAGTTGTTTGGCAGCGATCGGGTTAGGCGGATGCGTGGACCCCTTTGTCGGCTTCCGGAGTTCGATTCACGATCGCCTTTCACCGGATGTGGTGGCGAGGGTGAGGACATCCTCGAGTGCCAACGACCCCGTGATCGACAAGTTGCCAGAGTCGGTAAAGTTTATTGGCCCGAATGACCGGGTTATCAGTGGCGAAACATAATGGCGCGATTTTGCGGTAGCCTTTGCCCTCTGCTCGGATCTGTATGCCGAGAATGGTAGATTTGAGAAGTGGGATTGCGAAATCATTGTGCGCTCCAGTGTTTTACTATGAAACTTCAGAAGTAATGCACCGTCAATTTTTAGCAGACCATTTCCACTCAAAGTATTTTCAGCAAATTCTGTCCCCTTTGCAGAAACAAAATATAAATATTCCGAGGGAATCGCAAAGTATTTCCCTCGTCCATTGTGCTCGTTCATTGTGGTGGCCACTGTATCCGTTTCCGTGCGATACATTGGCTGGGCGTAACGGATATCCGCGTTTGTTTGCGCAACCATGAGTCGGGACCCGTGCACCCAGGATCACAGATTCTCCCGATAATGTGTCATCGGTAGCCCGTTCGTTCAACAAATTACTCACGAAAAAGAGGGACGAAATGGTGGAATGATAGCGGACCAAGGTATATCTGCATGCGGGCGCATTTCGGATAAGTTTCCACATTTATACAGTATCGTTTTTCAGTTAATTACCCCCGCGAAATTCACTGTTCACATTCGTCACTGGCTTTGGTCACATCTATTACGAATAATAATTATGTCACTGCAGCTGTTAAATTAATATCTGTTTTGTCTTGATTAAGCAAAACTTTCTAGAGTTCTGCACTGGAATCTTTTCTCACCAAACTCCGTTATTTTCCTTTCCGTGCCATAAAGGCGACGCCAAAGGGTAATCGTGGTATTCTCCACCTCCGCGAAACGCGACACTCAGTTTCAATAAAACTTCTTTCTTACGTGCCTTCGAGGGAATATCTCACAGCGTGTACCTCAAAACGATTTAGAAAGCATGCAAGTAGGAGGCTTTAGGGAACACGTGCCATCTTTCGACGGTACCCTGAGGGATAGACCCGAGGCGCGATTCACGCCGAGCAAGTGGAACGAGGCGGTATTAGTCAGACTCGGGAAGTGAACCTATGACACCGCGTCGAAGGAAATCCCTATAACTTTTATCTCCGAACGATGATCCTCCTTACAGAGTGGGATGCCAATACTGGAGCCAGGAGCCATCAATCAAGCAAATGATAAATAAAAAGTAGCAGCAAACCTTCGAAAGGGAAGGGACAGAATTTCAATCGACCAAAATTATCAAAGAACTCCATGTACTCGAATGACCTGTGGAGAAACGATTATTTATAGATCCTTCGTGGCGCAAAGTGTCGTGCAAGGCGGAGAGAACAATGTCAGATGAATCGGAAGCTCGATGTGGACAGGGCTCACCACAAAAAAACACAGAATGCACAGACGTTTGCTGAGCACGTGCAAGAAGCAGGGCGCGCGAGGTCTCTGGGACCTTTATCGAGTGGTCGGAATCCCGATATACCCGCAGCCAGCATTCTCGGCATCCTCGACGACTCCCTAATGCGACTTTGAACGGCAACCGCCGTGGAACACAGAAGGAAAACGCGGACCCGGGGACAAGAGTGCCTCCCGATGGCTGTCGCTATCGTTAACGATAGTTACTGCGTCATCGAGGGGAACGATCTTCCTGGGCAAAGTTTGAGCTCTGTGAAAGGAAATTGACTCGTTCCCCGTCCCTTCGGGAACGATGCACTCCATTCGTGTCTAATTTCTACCATCCCGAAGCAGAATATTTCGTTTCAAGCAACGTTTCGATCGCTCTCGGTTGCCTCCTGCTATTGATGCGAGGAAACGAATGTATCGCGGGAATGTATTAATCATTTCGACAGCGATAATTAGACGAGAAAGTGTGTACAGTGGTCCAAGGATCGTTTGGGAGCAATTAATTCGGTTTAGCCAATTATCGTTGACGTCGTTTTGGCAGAGTGATGGAGATTGATTCGTCCCAGAAAGAACTTCCCTTCCAGGGTGTGGCGGTTCGAACTTTTCGCCGTGACGTGGATAAATTTGCCTTTCGCCGACCACGTTTCGGCGGACAATTTTATCGTGTAAATTAATATTCGGCTGGGCTTTCCTCGAGTTTACGTGCACCGTGGAATATTTCGTCGTGCAATGTATCATCAGTCAGCGGAGGGCGAACGAAGGAAACAAAAGCAAGAGGAATCGGGGGGAGGGGGGTAGTTTCTTTCGAGTTGCACGGAAACTCGCGGGAACGATGAAACTTCATGAGACGCGACTAGCCGGAATCGGGGAAAAAGGATTACAGCGCCCCGGCTCCGGGATTGACCGTTCCAAGATGGATTACTCTTAATAAACTCCCCGACACGCGCCGCGCGACAGATTAAAAAATGAAAGTAGAAGAAAGAAGGAGGGGAATGAATGGCAGACTGCAGCACCCGCGACTTGATATAATAGCGTATCCTGCGGAATAAAATTGATTATTAAAGTTACGGAAGTTAGGAGTTGGGCGCAGCTGAATGCATAAAAATACGAGAGAATGACGACTGCATATCAAGACGTTCAATTGACTTATTCCATTCTATCGTTCCTCCCGTTTCCCGATTTTAATCCCCTGGAAATCTCCTTCTGCCTTGTATCCCAGGATTAATAATCTTCCGTAATTTAATAATGAAAGGCTAACGAGGAAAAACTTGGTAGCTGGCCTCGTGACTTTATAAGTTGCTTGATGAGCTCTTTCATGAGGATGTTTCCACTTGCAGTTGATATTAACGCCTTTTTATTAAACCCGGGAAATACAAGTCCTCGGACGGCAGAGTTTCCTAACTTTTTCTTCTACTAAAGACGGCTTAATGTTTCTATTTCTAGCAACTGTTGATGATTTAAAATTAGCGCAAATTAATCGACTTCGCTCCAAAGTCATCTTCTCTTCGTTTCCACTTCACGCCTCAAAAACCGCCAGGCGTTCTTTGCCCAGATTTTAAAGTCTATGAAATTGACTAGCCCTTAGTGGAAGACGTTCCATTCACGATCGACTTTAATCCCAAAGTGATCCTCGACCAATCTTTCTGCCTTGTTCCAAAGAAAATTTATAATTGCCCTTTGACGAGGCATCAAGAGTTGCATAAATCGAATGGATCACGCGAGAACGTTTCCATTCACGCCCGCTCTATTACGTTCTTCCGTTACGCTCTCAGTAGCCGATCCACTCGGAATAGGGAAGGGGATTATAAGCGCCCGTCCGTCGCAGAACGGCATCGACGGCCTGTAATTACATTCGCCCAAGTTGTCAGTCGCCTAATTAGTGCCGTGCAATTATAAGGGCGAGGACGAGGCGACGGTAGCCAGAGGAACGTTCGAAATGTACAACGGTCGCGATCAAATCAGTCGTGGCACCCTATATTCTCGAGGGGAAAGGCGACTTCGTTTGAAATTGCAGGAGTGCCTCCATCGGGCCGCGTTCTTACGAGCTGCCATTTTTCGTGCGACGACCTTGGTACCTGCAATCATTTCGATTTAATTAAAAGCCATTCGCGCTGGCTGCAGCATGGAGTGCTCGTCACGTTCACATAAAACCGGGGGCTAATGGGGTAATCGTCGCCTGCATGAATGCGCGCTAGTGTACGGTGGTTGCCGCTCAAGTTGAAAGGAATAAAAATAATCCTGAGGGCTAGCACGTTTAATATTACCGAGGACGTTGACTGCATTCAATGTGCACAGAAGTCGGGGACTGAAAACTCGTTAGTAGTAGGACCATCGAGTCTCCCCAGCTTCGGCTTCGATGATTTATTAAAATTTCCATTTTCGGTGGTGTTACAGGTGCCATCTTCACGGAGGATCAGAAAGACAGTCCCTCGGAGCTCGCGTTCAAATATGCCATCTACAAGATCAACAAGGACAAGACACTACTGGCGAACACCACGCTGGTCTACGATATACAGTACGTGCCTAAGGACGACTCTTTCAGGACATCCAAGAAAGGTGAATCACGAAACGTCCCTTTGCCATTCAACACGCTGAACGCGAACTCAGTCGAAATTGAACAAGTACGAACGAGCCTCGGGATGAAATAGAAGAAAGATTATCACGCTCATTCGTTCAGATTACGTTCGGCGTAATTATTCGGATTAGATTCGTGAGAATGAAGCGTGCAGTCCGTTGTGAATGTAGAAAATGAGGCGATTATGAGGGAAGAGCAGCTTGCACAATGACTTATTCTTCTAAATTTGTCAGCGTTCCGGCGCACGACGAAAATTACACTCGTCGCGCCGCATGTAACAGAATTTTACAGTTTCTGGACCACGTTGACCCACATCGCATCCGAAACAGCGTCAAAAAGCTCCCTGGGAAATTGCAGCGAAGGCAACTGCGCTTTCCCTGCACGACTTCTTCCTGCATTACATCTTCTTCCGTCAACAAGCGTCTCGTTTTTCTCTCGCTCTCTCGAGGCAACCCCTGCTGATTCCCCCGGCGCCAACGCAGGAGCGAAACGTATTTAAACGCCTCGAAACATCCAGAATCTAGAGCGAGCATCTCGACACGGGAACGTTACGGCGCCGATAAGGCACGAATTCCCGTATCTGATAAGACCAAGGCGCACTCGAGCCCCGACACTTTCTATTCCCAAGCTTAATAAACGCCAAAGTCAGAGCAATCGGTCAGACTCGCTCCCTTACATTTCCTGTTGCCACTCTCAAATATTATTCCTCCGTCGCGCAACGGATTCGCGACTTCGCTGAGCCTCGATGATAAAACTTACGCGCCTCGGGTGCTCGTAGCTTTTCACGCTCGCAATGGATCCATTATTCCTCCTGCGAGCGCTACTTTGAAAGTTGCAGCGTAAAACCACGTCCCTGCTTCTTCTCGTGACAATAATATCGATCGAGGAAATGTTGTCAGCTCGTCGAGATGTGCTTTCAAAGTGGTGTGAATTGTTGTGGGTTCGATGAACCTTTCCCGAGGCTTTCCGTGGAAAAGGGAGTAAGATATCTTTTCAATTATGTTTCCTGATGGTTTAATTAAGGTACGCGGTGTCGTGCAGATGTGAGATTTATCAGTGCTCGTTTTCAGAAACAAAAGGCGATACTTGGATTTCCAATTTACTCAATATTCTGTTCGCTGTACATCAGTGTTAAATAATCCACGTGGTGCGCTGTTTACTGAATCCTTCACAACACTTTGGGGAATGCTTTTCCGCGGCGCTCTGTTTCTTTACCACGATTCTTCCTGATTCACAAATTTTGCTACTCCCTTATCACATTATTATTACAATCCTCGAGCCCCTAGCCCCCGAATGGGTTTGCGCATGCCTGAGATCAGTACTCCGCGATAGTCACCTGAAAACTGTACCGTAAATGTTGCAAAATGACCACCTCGTTTTCCATTAGCGTAACGAATGACCGCCGATATCCTCCCGCAATACGTTCTATTTACACGAATTCTATTTGCGCGCCGCGTAAATCTCGGGGCTCGCAGGGTGCCTGGAGGCATCCCCTTTAAAGGCCTCCACCCCTTTTGAAACGTTCGCCCCGCGGCTGAAATCATGTTACACATCGGAACGAGGAATTGTGGATTAGCGAGGCAGGGGTGTTTCCACGCTCCACTAGTGGAATTAAATCGTCGCATTAGCGAGTAGGTCGACAAGTGGAGTGGCGAACATTCAATCCTCTTTATTCAATTCTGCAGGGGTATCCAGGGAGAATCTATCCTCCCTTGATCTTCTACCCAATCCTCGTCCGACAATTACAGCCTCCTCGAGGATTCGTCTTCTGGGGCGTTGCGACGTTTGCGATCGCGTCGCTAGAATTCTCGAGCGCGTTTGTCATCGATAAAGAGTGGTAAAGTGTGCTCGAAGGTGGACGCGGCGAGCCACAGGCCAGAATTTATGCAAAACAATTCCACGGCCGAGTCAGCCACCGCGAATCCATTGCAATGTTTCTTGCCATTCGATCGTGTACGGCGAGCGCGAATTGCGAGCCGTAAATCCGTACGGGCGTCGATAAATTTGCAACAAAGTTCCAGCCTGCCGCGGATATCTGTTCCGCCCTGAACGCCGAATGAAATTATTGGGGCCCGAAGACACTTCATTTCCCAGCGTCGCGTGTTCCCCGTAGGCGTATACTACTCGGGATGGTGCAGCTGCGTTTCCCAAACTGCGGAACGTTGCGCCTTCGATCAACTTAGATATTCGCGAGTTCGTGTGCACGAGGCGCTTGACAAGTGAAATAGGGATTTGCCATAACCGTTGCGCGTATCGAGGATGGCAAACTTTTTAAATCGCCACCTATTTCAAAGGGAATACACGTAACTCCAACTCGCGTAATCCATCCGATACAATCTACTCGAAAACGTAGAGACCGCGGAGTAAAGAGCAGTTTTACTGCAGAAACCACCCGTCGACAATACTGAAGCGGCGATCTTGCATTTTATAATCCACTTAGGTTAATCCGGAGGAATTAGACCCACAACCCTGGCCAGCTAGACGAGCGGGTTCCAAAATAGCAGACCGCAGTGTGGTCTCCAACGTCGCCCCGGATCCCCATTTCACGAAGACGATTCCCCTCGCGGCATAAATAAGCTCGGGGCGTCGTCCCAATGGCTGACATACCGCATCCACCTAGACCTCCCACAGTTAAAGATATTCGAGGCTCGCCTGAAAGGATTTTTCATTTCCAGAGGCTTCGACTCTTCCTCCTCTGGAGAAGGAGGTCGCGGGACCTTCTTCACGACCCTTCCCGCCCACTTTTCCTGCTTTCCCATCTCCCCCTCGCTTCCCGGCGTCTTCCATCGCAATAAATCTTAGAGGGACCGCGAGTCTGTACACATTTTTTCTTCTTTCCTGTCGGGATCCCCGCGACGCAAACTTAATGTCGCGTGCCGGCACGTCCAACCCCCTCGTGGAACCTAATGTCCCGTTGTAGATTTAAAGGGCACAGGCCCAGGACCTGGCAAGCGTGACGTCTCACTCGGACTAAGGTGCCAGCTGATGTTTTCCTCGTTGTAACTGAACAGGTGCACTCGTTCGTAGGATCTTTCTTTGGTTATCTATTGTACGATCACTTCTTGAACATCCAACCACCTCATTTTCGTGGATTTTATTTCTTTTGGTGCTGAGGTGGCCTTCGCCTATCGAGGATTGATTTTGAAGTGTACCGTACGATTAGGCTCCCAGTCGAGGTACTAGTCAGAGGCAAATCGGCGCCGTTTTCAATGCACATTAATTTCCACGTGATTTTTGGCACACTACAGTAACCCTTTTGTTATGCTCGGTAGTAGCCTCGCCACAATAATGTCACCACGCCGTGGAAAATATAATTTCCATGAAATTACGAGCATTGATATTCTCAGCGGCGCATGGCAGTGTAACAACGCAGGCCACAGCGCGAAATTTCTGCCACGTTTGTTCGGATTTATTCACCGTTAAACGTCGACTCCTCATCGTCACTTCGACGAGCGTGCTCGACGTGGCAACGACAGCATGAGAGAAACACGCTGACGGGACATTTTTGAACACATTTTCCCATGGAAAAATTCCTATTTACGCGCGACGCTTCTTTGCTCCTCGCGCCCTTTTGTTTTTCAGTTTCGCGCAGCTGGCAGGGTTTGGGGATAAAGTAACCGCGGAAATTTGAATTCGAGTGGAGAATATCGACTCGAAAAAGTGTGCTTGATGAATTTCTGAACGCTCCCAGCAGGATTACATACCGCAGAAACAGGGAATTATCTTTAGGAATGCGATTGTTAGGAACATGATTGTAAATCAGCCTTCAATGGGATACAAGTTGCATAACACGATATCGCAGTAGAAAGTTTTCTTACAACCGTCGATCATTTCACAATGGTATCGATTGCCGACAATAGAAACTACTATTCTACAGATTCCCTATCAATAAGGCTTCTCTCGGTGCTTTTATTAATGTCTAGAGGGTCCCACCAACTTCAACTCAAGAGGCTCGATTTCCGCTCGAATTGCCACCGCAAGCAGAACCAGAGGATACAGGGGACGAAGGGATGCTCAAAATTCATCGAGCTACCAGCAGAGTTACTTTGATCTATCGAGGCGGAACATTATAATGGAAGTTGTCGTTTATTACTGGCAAAGTTTCCGTAATCACTTCTTTGAGCCCAAACTCTTGCTTACCAGGATCTCCAATTTGTTAGAAAATCTCATTCCCCTAGAGGGTCCAACTTTTTACTCGATTTTCCGCGAGATTTCTGGATCGCCGTGGACGAATTAATTTCCGATCGCCAAGATTGGATATACAAGAAGAGGAGAGGATGAAACCGATTGAAAAGTTTCAGGGGGCTGGAAATATCAGGACGGATAGCTCGATGGAGCGTACAAGTCGCGAAACGGGGAAGGAATACCGCGATTAGCCTGTAGCCGGCGATAATTTCGACGCGGAGAAGCGGAGAGGAAGACGCAGCCGCTGAAACCGTGTAATTTAGTTAAATGGAGGTCGAGGTAAAGCGCTGATGGAGAAATTTTTTCCTACGTAGTCCGGACAGCAGTGTCTAAAATCCGACACAGCGATTTCCTCCGGTCGGGCTCTTGATATATTTTTAATTCACTCCGCTCCGGCGAACACCTCTGCCCTTTTCCTGTAGCGTATCAGAGCTGAAGAACAAAACTTTCACACCCTTATTCTCATTTTCACGCCGCGGCAAACGCTGTGTTATCTGCAAGAGAATGTAGGTCGACTGTAGTTTAAGAATTTCAACATTTCACTCGGTTACCCTCGTTCTTTCTTCCCTTAAACCAGTAGGGAAGCTAGGAAAAATCTCTCTATTTATTCATGTCGCGAGGAAAGTCGTGAACCCGACCATTTAAAAAGACTGTTTGCTGTAGGTACTGAAGGGCCTTCGTTAACTTTCCAGTACTCCATCGACTCTCCATTAAAACTACCACCCCGGCGGCATCTAAACAAGCGAGGAATGAGAAAATCATGGTTTAAAGGGCTTTCGAATGAAAAATATCCTACGGGGTTATTTCGCAGGCGTTTCGCGGAGCGACGGCGAACTCCTCGTAAATTCGCGCACAGTTTACATCGGATTGTTACGCAATCTTTGGGTTCAGTGCACAAATGGCGGCTGGAATGCCGACCTGCCTCGGAAATTAGTGACGAAGCCATTTCTCGATGTCATCGTACTCGGTGACGAGCCGGGGCACTCGTAACGATGTCTCGATCGTTGAACGAGATCTCGATAGATGCTTCCACCTCTCTGCGAAGTAGAATTTCGTTCGAACAATTGTTTGTCACTTCGTAAGCTGGGTCGAGATTAATTACCAGTGTTTAATATAACTTAATTTGTAGTAGAAACGTGGAGAACCGTTAAACCACTTATAGTCTTCCTTAATATCTGATACGAAGTAATCACAGTTTTTAGTAGGTAGAATTTTACATTTAGAAGTATTTAAAAGTGAAAAGTAGTGTGCCGAGTGGAAACTCGGACATGTATCACTTGAGTTGCTATTCCATTTTCGTCGTGACGTGAGAAATGAATAAATTACCCGCGGTGAAGGCTCGACCTCGTTTTCCCGACCCAGGGCCACTCTTTAATTCAAATAAAACACAGACATAAGATAAGATTAGATAATACTGAAGACGAATACGTTCTCTTATAACAATGATAGGAATAATAAAGAGAAATGTACGCGCACTCTCCACTTCCTTCAAGATCATGACTGACTACACAATCCGTCGCAAAATTATTACAGCTCTTTATATCCATTTAAAGCCATTTTTCGTATTCCCGCGAGAGTTCGAGGAGACACGAGAGACACGTGGAAACACGCGAGCGCGAGTATAAATGATACCTAGCACCGGAAATTCAGCGGGTGCTCGCACGAACGCCGTCGCAGTCCTTTGATCTATCGCGAGGAGGTGTGTCACCGGTTCGTTAAACGCCGCTGCAGTGTGCATCCCGGCGAAGTAACGAAGCTTATTTAACCCGAGCAGCGAGTAAAACGTTCGATTTAATCGCGAGGGGAGCCAGGAGAAATCTCGCCGCGATACTCTGCAGTTTGAACGAAGCAATGGAAGGCTGACTGCCTCGAGCAGGCTTGACGATGGTCGTCTTTATGAGCCGATTCTCGGAATTTTCATCGTGCAGCCGGCGAGGTGGAAAGGAATGACTTTAAACGGGATTACGATCGCTCGGCGGGGTTAGAATTCAGCGCCGAGGATCTTTCTTCGTAGAATCGGTGAAATGTCGGGGCACCTCGTCCTCCAACGCAACGAGCCATTTACCTCCGCTTGAGTTTCTTACGTGAAAATCAGTGAAGACCGATTGGATAATTGAATTAAAGTGCAAGGGACAGATGAATAATTCGACAAGTATAGCTGCGTTTAAAAACACAGGCGGGGTTAGAGAATAGCGAATCGAGCATAATAATGTGTACTTATAACTCAGCCAATCCATCAAGTATCGCGTACAAAGCACGAAACTGTACAAAAATCGTAAACACACGAGATCTCCTATCCCTGGTAACCGTAGAAGGAGAAACGAGCAGTCGAGACCCATTTAGCAGACACTCTGATTCTTCCTCTATCGGATAACTGCCCTATTGAACTGTCGAGCCATTCAGATACCTCCCCACGAGTCTAATGTTCCAGATGCCTACCACTCAGAATCGATTGAATCTTACAACCCCCGTTAAGAGGAACAGGCGCAGAATTCTTAACGAAAGTTCCAGCCGGCTTTAAGTGAAACCGGCAACGCAAATGCAGGAACGATGAGTCAGACGATCTGCCCCGTCGATCGTAACGCAAAGAAGGTCTCGTGAATAATTCAAAGCCCGCGGACAAAGTGTAGAATACTTAGATACCCCGAAATCCCACTTACGAAATCGAACCCATCCATTCTCGTCCCCAGCAGGGGCTTTGCACGCGTGCCAGGAATCATTCCCGGCGGGTGGAGAAGGATTCTGGGCGTGCCGTGATCCTATGGTGTATCGTGGCTGAAAGGATAATGGATCAGGAAGCTTGGACGCTTTCGATAACGTATCAATTTCCTGTCCGTCTTCCGCGGCGTTCACGGCGGACGGGCCCGCGGCCGCACGGCACTCGTAAATCATACGTTAGCATCGGTTTTTCATTGCCCTCGAATGCTCCATTAGCGCGCTGTTCCGCGAGGCATGTGTCGAGGCGTTTAAGGCATCGGGGAAGCGTTTAGAAACTGAAGATAGACACGTGCGAATTCCCTCGTGCAGTTAAGTATCCCTCGGGAAATGGAAGAGGGAAGTATATGTCGGCGTAGAGAGTCATAAAGGATAAACTCAGCGTGGAATAGGCTTGTAAACGAAGGGAATGTATCTTTAGGAAGTACCTAACGACTTGTTTACGGGCGATAAGGTAAAAAGGAGGGACGTCGAAAAGTTTCATGTCAATCTCCCTCGGATTCGCCGTGCACGCCGGAAGTTTATGAGAAGATTACTGAGAGATGGCATAGCGAGGTTGACAGAGGGTGAAATCTTCTGCAAAAATGTCTGATATAGTTTCCGCCGATAGCGGAGTTAGCTGTGCGTTTCATCTGAAAATGAAAAAAAAAATGAAAATGAAATTGGCCTGTCAAAGATAGCGATCCTCGTATCTCCGGTACCACTTATGCATGCCTCTTGCTTTTTCTCTCCCCATATTTGTTTCTACTTCCTCTCTACTGCAAAGCCCTGAAGAGTTAAAGGCTTCTTCTATCCTCTCAACATCCCAAATCGCGACCATGTGGAATGTCGAGAGGCTTCGAACGATTTCCACGCGAGTCTAACACGAATTTTTAACTGTTCGAATTGGTGCTCCTTTTACAGCCTGCAAGCAGCTGTCCAGGTCAGTTCAAGGGATCTTCGGTCCGTCTGATCCTCTTCTGGGCGCCCATATACAGAGCATATGCGAGGCCCTGGACGTACCGCATTTAGAAGCTAGAGTCGACTTCGAACCGACGTTCAAGGAGTTCAGCATAAACCTCTACCCCTCGCAAGACCACTTGAACAAGGCGTTCAAGGACCTCATGTCCTTCTTGAACTGGACCAGAGTGGCCATCATCTACGAGGAGGACTACGGTGAGTGGCGAGAATTTCTTTCGCGCCCCGGCTTACTCGGCAAACAGAATTATTGACACCCACAGCGTCCCCAGTGCTTTTATACACACTCGACGCTTTCAACATTTATATTCGACTCGCCTCCGCTACGAAAAACATCATCAGGCCTGCGCGCAACACCCCCGAATTCGCACCGAGCATGTCGCCCCAGATAAAAGCACACGACAATGACGAGCGCAACGCGAACAACAAAGCCGACGTCCCAGGCGCAGCCAGATTTGCAAGTATATGAGTAGGGCTCTCCAAGGAGTCACGGAACACCGCTCTCGGATGGTGTAGCGTGTCATACAGGCTAGTCATTACGCGCCTTTTTTTATTTTCCCTCGTTTTCGACGGCGAACTCCGCGTCCCTATGCAAATAGAACGTCGGAATCAGACAGCGGAAGTGGATGCTGGCGTTGAAATGTCGACCTGTCAGCGACACGCAAACGAAACTGAGCTATCTCGGCGTAAAATCGCGCAAGATTTGATAACATAGTTGCTGATCATCCTATTTTTTTTTTTTTTTTTTTTTTTTATACAAAGAAACTTGCGTCCCGAATGGAGCTTAAGATCAGACCATTTGTGCTCTGAGCTTTTAAGGGTTGAGCTTCTTCTCTTACTGCTCTGACGATCAGAGGTCCGCATCAAAATTTTATATTGCGAAACAGACATTTCATTACTTTCCTGGAATTTTATTGCTTTACAAATAACTTGTTCGCCAGGCAGATGGAACGATCTTGCTTTGGAATTACTTTCCCTGATTAGACGTTTCTGTTCTGACAAAAATACCAGTGGAGAGCGTGACCTTTTCCGCAGGAACGACGGAAGCAACTCCGAAGAATGCTCCTTTTACATTTCCTTGATGGTTATGGCGGTCATAAACTCTCCACCAAAGGGAAGGCATTTTGAAATTTTCCCTTACTCCGCTCTCCTTTGAAATTAGGAATCCCAAAGTCTGTAATTGAATTTCCAGTGCCATCATTTATAATGATCGTCATCAGAGCAGCTTTAGATAAATCTTCACTATCTTCACCATTAAGTATCTCAAAAAATTAAAAGCCTCGAAGCGCTAGGCAGCGTCTTTGGACTTGTACTTCGCAACAAGCTCGGCAAACTTGTCGCTAAAAGCTGCCCCAGATAGCGCAGCGAGATTAAAAGGACAAGAACGAGGGTGAATCTTTTCCTGGACTCTTCCTCATCTCGTGTACTCTCTGTATCGTGCGAAACAGTCGTAAATTTTCGGCCACAACAACCCCCACTGGCTGAGAGGGCGAACCAGACTCCCCCTCCAATACGTTGTACCTCGTTTCCTTCCTCCCCCTTGCCAACCACCTTGCTGTTGCTCCAAATATATGTATATACGAGCACAAAGGGGCACTTGATATATACTCGCGTTTGCAGAAAGCTGGCGCGATAATTGGAAACCACGTCTAAGAGGCGGTGTGTTATCTTTCAATTTCGCGTTTTTGGCGGAAACAGCCCGTTTGAATTATTCCACGAGAGGAAAACCATTACTACCCGCCGATTCTCTCTTGTACTTTCTACGCTCCGTCCCTTATTAACAGCGGCATTTTTCATCGACTCTATAGAGTCTAGAAAACTGACTCCTTTGAAATTCCACGAAGGTGAAATCATTTGACAGTTTGATGAATATTTTGGACACTGTAGCGGTACCTACAGTACGCACTCGTTACCAGCTCGTTTTTATCATGCGTTGAAAGCCCGGCGACTGTCCCCACCATTTCTTGGAATCCTTCGGCTGAGAGTGGGGGAACCCGGGAACGAGCGAGAGGCGTTTTCGTTTCCTCTAGCTTTCTCTTGGGTTTTCTCACTCCCGCCATTGACCGCACGGAATAGTGTCCACAATGCGCTGTGAGCCCGCCGCCGGCTCTGTTCGTCGGGCTGGTAAGGAGTGACTACTGTATTGAAAAAACTGTTTGAGGTCGGCTATTGTAAAAATTCTGTTTTGTGCTTTTTGGAGCCTATTCGAAACGCGCGGAGAACTCCGACGAGAGAATAATATTTTGAAAAAATTTCCCAACCCAGTGGGAACCTGAAAATAATTGGAATTTTGACAGTTCCGTTTAAATTTCAGGTATTTTCCTGGACTCGCATCCGAATGGAAAGCTGTCGCTTTTTGTTCCTCATTTTTGCAACTCATGACTGTTTTAAAACGCTGTTAAAAAAAATTAGGTACCAAGTTCCCATACAATTTCGATCGATGCATTCTGTTGGACGCTATAAATCTTCGACATACCATTGCGCTTTTGTAAATGAAAATCACTTGACGCGTATCCCCACCTCGCCGGATGTTAACAGGGCCCAGCCTGGCGCATTCCATGACCGAGCCAGAATTATTTCGCCAGAGATCGTTTATTGCTTTTCGATCGAAGTACTTTGCATTCCCGTTCCTGTGGTCTGCTGTTGCAACAGCAGCGATGCGATCGAGACGTTGAGACGGTGGGAGAGGAAAGTAGAACCGGGACGGAATGAAGCCCGACTCGCAATAAAACTGCTGTACCCGATTAAATAGAGTTTCGTGCTCGGCGCCACGGGAGCTGGCGCGATTTTTAGGGAATTTCGTTTCGAGCTATGGTCCTGTGTGACAATTACACGAACTGGCTATGAAATTCCGGGGATTCCACGGAACTCGATCCCTCTCGAATGTAAAATAAATAAAGGCTTATTGGATATCCGCCGACCGAAGCTCTGCGCGTGTAGCAGACACGCAAAGAGAATTCTGAAAATTACAAAATTTTCATGTTGCCTGGTCGAAAGCATGGATTAACCGAGTCTCTCGTGGTTCACAGGCTTGTTCAAACTACAGGACCTCGTTAAATCGCCACCCTCCGCGAGAACGGAGATGTACATCCGCCAGGCGGGGCCTGGATCCTACAGGCAGGTCCTTCGAGAGGTCAGACACAAGGAGATCTACAAGCTGATCGTGGACACCGATCCTGCGCACATGCAGCAATTTTTTCGGGCGGTGAGTTTGATCATTACACCTGGAATCGGGGGACAAGAATCGGCAAGGATCTTCTAAGAAAGGAGAATAAGGAGTTTCAATGTCAGACACAACTCTGAATCAAATCTCATTAGTCCCACAATTCCCTGTACAAGAACGTTTATTACATTTTACACTGAATAAATAGTATCATTCGTAAATTCTCTTTTTTTTTTAATTTTCCTGCATTCTGCAGCAAAAGCCATTGAATTTTCCTATCTTCTACCTCCTTGTCGTTTAAACGACTCTCATGGAAAACGGTGCGGAACTCATTATACTGCAATTAAGGCCAGAACACTTGCCGAACGAGCGCTGTGCAATCGCTTAAAGTATCCCCTTTGATACATCGATCCGAAACTGGGCGAAGCAAGCGAGAAGAATTCGAAAGTTCGAATTCCCGTGCCGGATACTTCCTTTATCGTAGCTCGAGGCTTTACCCTGTAGCATCGGTTGAAATATTATACGGTTACGTGCTGCATCGGGGAGCTCGTCTGCAGATCTCGTACGCGCTGCGAACCCATAGAAGCTTACATCCTCATTCAGAGGACCGGAAAAAGAGAACGCCAGGAGGGTGGGGTAGGGTGTTCCACAGATCGATACCGCGAGTACAATATGTATAGCTTCGGGATAGACACAGACCGAAGACCCATAATACTTGCTCGTGCGGTATTTAATCTCCAAAGTCTCCGTAATGCTATCGGTAGGGAGATACATTGGGGAAAGACGATATATAACTCCCGCCAACGGAGGAAAAAAAATAGCGTAGAGCTACAGTCCATCTGGCGAAATGGTGGCCCCTTTTTTCTTCGAGAGGATAGCTTGGAGATTTCTAATCCGTGACTGTAAGTATTCGTTGACTCGCACACTCTACTGATAGTGTTCTAATCTTTCGACACAGAAGCGTTAGTTTTAGGTCCATGCAATTTCGAAAGTTCTAGATAAACTTCACGACAGATTAGCCAGGATTTTAGCAGGGAGACAAGCGACCCGCGAAAGTGAATTTGCCTTGTTACTCGCGGCGTTATCCAATCCGAATCTTCTTTGCGTTACTCATTCCGTTCGCAATTTCCGCGGGAAATAATAAGATAACAGAGCTCAGAAGGGGTATCGGAGGTGGAGAGGCGAGGAAGAGAAGCGTAATTCGCCGGGAGTGTTGTTGCAATTAGATTCAGCGATAGCAGCCGCGTGTTTCTCGCGGAACTTTGAATTTCAGCCGGCTCCGGTGAGAGCCAGTAGTACAGGTCAACCATTCACGGCCCATCTTCGCCTTTTCGCTTATTCGAAGCTACACGAACTCCCTTTGGTACTAAAATAGACTTATCAAATTATCGTAACAGTTTCTCGCGTCTTCTCGTGTGTTCAGCTAAGAATATGTATTAAAATTCGAGATCTGTTTAGAATTTAGAAAGTTTAGGAAAGTAATCACAGTGTCACTGAAGTTAGGTTAATATTCCATTGACCTTTTGTGAATTGGTAAACTACTAAACCCATCTAGGAGCCTGGAAAAATTATTGCAGAAGATTAGAGTTTGCTAGGTGTGAGAGAAGACGATTTCTCATAGAATGAATCCTTGTTTTTTTCGACAATTCAATTTTTTGCACTTCTGATAGTCTTCAAGGACCGCCGATGAAGTATACGAAGTTTGAAGCAGACGAACTGCGATAATCGATCACGTAAGTCGCGTTCGAGATGTGTACGTCACTTTGAGCGCAGGGCATAAAGTTTATAGTTGATATTGTAGGTGTGAGAAAGTTTGTGGAGCGCCAAGTGGGACTAAGACGTTTCGAGGCAAGTATTCGAGGAACGCGCGAGGGTTTCATACTGGTCGAATGGCGACAATGGTGTGAGTTTACGCGTGCCTAGGGCGAGGGTTTCTGAAAGATGTCAGGATGTTGGTGGAGGGTAGTTTAGCGACAGCAGAGACCCATGCTTCTATCCAAAGTGCCTGCATCGAGCACTCACAGAGAGCTTTTAGCCAGAGAGCCTATAGGAAAACTGTTGCACTTATTTCACTGAATTAACCATTAAAATTTTCAATTACCTACTTCGACATCCTTAACGGGGGGATTACTGCAGTACCTTCTGCAATATTTCACTGTAATAACCCTCTACTTCACCAAAGTATTCTCCACTATACGCAGAGCATGGCGTAAGGGATGTAACCTTAAATCTTCGTCTAAACTTTAACCCCAGGGCAGAAGATGCAGTAAAATATTTGCTTACTAAAGCAAGGGCGGATAAAACCCCAAAATCCTCGATAAAATCGATTTTAGGAGCTCCCCAAAGGCCAAAGCTGCTTAAAGATAATAGATGAAACGGTCGATGGATGGTCAAATCTCTGCCCTGCAACCTTTTCAGACCGTGTAGTGCGCTGTTCAACGCAGCTGGAAAGTATAAAGCGATCATCGACACGTTGGAAAATCGTCGCTCGCCAATAAATTCGTTGACAACTTCGAGGGCGAAGGAAATAAAAGAGCGACGTTTATTCGAAATAACGCTCGCTTTGAGCGCGACACGCGTTCAGATTCCCGCCCATGGAGTTCGCTGGCGCTGGACGAGCGTCGACACCGTGCAAACACAGGAAATTAGATAGAAATTGGCCCAAGCCCCGGCCGATAAATCGAATTGACGCTGTAATGGCAGCTTGGCCACTTTAAACTTTCAACGCGACGAGGCGCCCGAAAAAAATGACGTAAAAAGTGTCACGCGCCACTTCCCAAGCGTCGTTCACGCTTAAATATTCCACAAGGTCCAGTGATTTTTCCGGGGGAAACGCGAGCAGGGTGCAGGCGAGAGCGAAAAATTGGGCGGAATTGCAACGTTTGCAAAGAGCAATTCGTTTTTCCTGAAATTTATTATCATGTTTAATGCACGTGCATTCAACGGCAGGACGTTCTCTTCTGCTCTCTTTGTTTCTCCCCCCTCCCCTTTTTGGTCTTTTCATTCTGACGCACCTGACAATAATTCGTTCGCTTAGTTCTTTTGCGTGGGAACGTTTAGTTGTTCCGGAGTTGATGGAATTTTTTATCGCGACGGAAAGGCAGCGACTGCTGGAAGGCTTCCGTCGGGATCTTCAATTTTTCAACGAGTACGATAGAACAATTTAGCAGGAGGGAATACCGTTCTGCCGTGGAATTCCGTTTACCCAGTTTTAAAAAGCTATTATTCCCGAGGTAACTTACTGCACAGTCTTGCACCAGCCAGGCGAAAGAAATTCGTCGGGGCATTGTTTCTTTGAATAGTGGGCGAAGAGTTTCTTGTTGGAATAGCACCGTAGGAATTTTAATTCGCACGATTCATTCGCAGTTATTATCATATTTCCCGTGGAAAAGGAGTTTTCAGTTTTCGTTTAATTCACACGAAGGTTTAAAGATTACAAGATTATGTTAATATAACGAAATTAGCACGGTACCTGCTATTTGTTCTCAACTTAGAATAATCAGTTTCCAAGGAACGGAAATGGCTAGGGACTAATTCACTCTTCCCTTTTATCAAATTTTTATATTTACCTGATCTTTCATTTCCTCAACTCCATTTCTGGCCACCAGTATTCAATATTTCCTTAAAAATATCCAACAAACACAAGAGAGATCGACATGCATCTGTATTTTCCAGCGCAGCAAATCCTCGACGAAGCTGAATTCATTCAACAACGTCGCTAACAGAAAACTGAATTAAAAAGTTTTTACAAAAAGCAGTTGATCGATCAAAGCAATAACGACACACGTGGCTAACAAGCGACCAACCGCCGGAAACAGTGAAATTCCCGTTCGATTCCATAGCCGTGCAATGAAAATCCTATAAACCGAACTCGTCGGCGTTACAAGCCAACGGCAAAACACTATTAATCGCTTGTTTCTGCTTTTCCATTTTACCGTTTCGACGCGATGACGAATATCGCCGTTTCGCTATCGATTTCGAGACACTGGGGAGTGGCCGCAACATGAAATCACTCGAATCCGTCGTGGAAATTTTGGAAAACAGTCGACTGAACGATGAGATTCCCGTGGCACTCCCATTGGTTCCAGTGCTAGGGTCGAGTAGACGGTGGTATCCGCGATTTCCGAGCCTTTTATCCGAGGACCCGCGCGTGTTCAGCGCACAGAGGAATTTGCATAATTCGACGAGCCATCGCCGCGGCGGAAATTGCACCGCACCGCGGACCGATCTCCGTTGAAACGGCCGCCGAGCCGACGTTTTTCGGTTCTCCATCGACGCTGCTGGAGAATATCCTGCGATCGCACGCGAAATTGGCAAAAATCCACGGTGTCATCGAACAGAATTAATCGTTTCGTGCTCCGCGAACCGAAATACGCACCCTTTAACCAGTAGTAACGCGGAATTTCTGCGAAATGCAAGAGGCAGTGCTTGGGAAATCATTTGCCGTTAAAACGCTTGGGAACGTCTGTATGGCAGTTCGATTTTTCGGACCTGTGGAGCACGAGGGATTTATTTGGTGTGCAACGAACCTTCAGAGAAATTGAGAGGATTATAAAAATCTGCCCTTCTCTATTCAATATTTATTAGAGAGTTCGCAATGAAATCAAATACAATACGTTAACAATATCGTGAACAATGGACTGAAAATATTTACAAATATGTTACGGGAAAAAAGATAGCACGATGAATTTGCAATCGCAGTTATGCAACTAATTGGCAGGCTCGAAGTTGCAACAGATTGAAAATAACGATACTCCGATATGATCTGAACAATACAAAGGGGGGTACATGAAACTATCACAGTTCATCTTGCATCCATAACGGTCAATAGCCCCCAAACTAACGCGAGCTTAATTAAAATTCTAGTTCTAATTTTAGTTAACGTGCTCGTGTAATCGATAAATAGTCGAAACGGTAAAGCTGGATCGCGAGGGAAAAAGCGCCTCTTTCCCGAGGACAAATCCAGCTCCGCTGTTGCAAATATTAAACTCGCGGATCATTCGGCTAAAGGGAACCCTTTTGCGTCTCTACTACACGGATAACCGAAAATGAAAAGGAATCGAACTCGATACGAAAGGGACAGCATAAAGAGCCCTGGGATCGTTTCATATCCGCCGTCGGATTATCGGAGCTTCTCTTCGGAGCATGAAAGTTTTTTCAATATTAATTGCACCCCCTCCCAAGGCCTTTATTACAGAGGATGTCGCGGGATATGGTGGGTGAAAGATTTCAGGGTTGAATTCCCAGCTCGATTCTTCAGATCAACCTTCTTGCCCGCGCGAGAGGCAATCTTGCTTCAGACGTGGTCGAAGGAAATCCGTTATTTGCATGCCCTGTCTCTGGAGAATTCCCGAGGACATCCCTTCGTTGCTCGAGTAATCAAAAAACTTCCTCTGGGCTTCTTTGCGTGTCGGATACTCGAACCATCTCGTTCTATTTCCTCCTGCTTGATTCTTTACACTGCCCGCCAAGAAATCCATGCGCGTTCCCCTTCTGCTCTCGAAACACATTGTGGTCGATCAATGAGTAGAACGAACTCTGGTACAACCATCGAGAACCTAAAACATGTAGTTGTAGATGAGGCTGGAGGGAAGAAAAAGGCTGAAGTTCCATCGAGGGAATAGAGTACATGCAACTGCGTTTTAATGACTCCGTGGAAAGAAGGTTTAAGAATGATTGGCACTTACAATGGGCGGAGAGTGTAGAGGACAGTGATTTACCAAATGGAATTGCTCAGGCGAGTACTCTAACAGATTGAGCTACTTAGGGTGTCGAAGGTTTTCTCCTCTTTTAGTCTAGTACCCAAATGTTCTCGATCGACAAATGCAGTTTATGTTAGATTACGCAGTCGAACGTGATGCGAGGCCTTGTAAACCCTATTACGAAAGTAGGCGTAGGCAAGGAATAAATAAAGGGATGATTCAGATTTATATCCAATTTGCGCCAAACGTGGAGTGGATTCGCCAATACAGTGACAAATTCAGGACACACGAGTAATAAAGATCTCAGAGGGATTAAATTTGACATACTTCCGACATTTTCTCGAAAGAACCTACATAAACACTTATCTTGGTCTCTCGGTAGATTATTTCGAGAGGGATTGCCTGCTTCCATGAGCGCCGTGCCTAAAACCATCGACCAAAAATTTCAGCAGCTTGAAAACTTCAATTTCCTATATTTCCATTTAATCCCTCAGCCATATTATCCTCGTTCGTCGAACAAACGGGAAGATCTGCTTTGGCTGCGGCCGCATTACGCGAGGACGTGATTTGCGCCGACGTTCGTCCAGCACGTAATTTGTCCCTTTCTCTGTGTTACAGATACTACAGCTGCAGATGAACGATTACAGATACCACTACATGTTCACCACGTTCGTAAGTACACGTTCAGTCAATCTGACGTCGCGTGTCCGCGGGCGCGGAAGGAATAGTGAGGGAAATTAGAGCTCGGAAAGGGAGGCTGGGGGTGGGGGATGAAGGGCTCGGGATTTAATGAACCTCGCCTTAATACCGCCCGCGAAAGTTGTCCGACTCGTGGAAAGCGCGTGGCCCTTTGACGCGCGCATTAGCTTTTGAGCCACTCGCGAATTTCAATTTCTACTTCCGATGCTTTCGTGCGCGCTCTGTGAATGAAACGTT
Organism: Andrena hattorfiana; assembly: GCA_944738655.2. Taxonomy (NCBI): domain Eukaryota; kingdom Metazoa; phylum Arthropoda; class Insecta; order Hymenoptera; family Andrenidae; genus Andrena; species Andrena hattorfiana. The sequence goes on from OX122894.2 coordinate 5,263,121, forward strand.
CGGCGACCAAAGGAAAATCCGCCAGTAAAACCCTGCTTTACGATCAATATATAATATTGCTTTGATAGATATGGCAAGAAACGCCTGATATTGTTAAGCATCCTTTGAAAGCTCCTTTCATTATTGCACAGTTAATAGGTAAATTAATTAGTCATCGACAGGAATTCGATCCTCCGAATACCGCAACGCGGCGGGGCAATACGTTATGATCGCAGCCTTTGTGACTCGTATAGGTCGCGGTAGAAATTAATCGTTGGTAGTTTCTCATTTTATTGACAGAGAGATGCGATCCGTCCAAGTGAAACTGGCGGTAATGTACACACATACCGGGGATAATTAGGGTGGCGAAATGTACCCGATGGTATTTATAATAATGCAAATATGAGCGGCGGAAATTATTCGCGATCAGATATCGCTGCGTTGGCGTTGCCTCGAGTAGCACAGACGCGATGATATTTAAAGCTACTTGTAAAACAGTAATTCCTCTAGTTCCTGTTCCCCACCGAGCGGGGCAAAGCAAAAATAATTCGACAATACACGATCCAGCTGACTGGGTTGCAGGATGCACCCTTTCATCCTCAATTGTTAATATGCTGCGGTATTCTTACAGTACGGTAACTCGGATTAAAAATTTTAAGCACGATAAGCTATTCAATGCTCTCTGAAACCTCGACACCACTCGCTTCGAGCCTCCGAAACTTGTACAACGAATAATGCCTGAGACTGGCTGAACTACTACATAGACAATTTGTACCCAGATTCCCTCAAGGGAAAGAAACTTTCTTTCGCGTAAGATGCAGTCCATTGCATTCCGAAGAAAATGCAGCCCCATGCTTCCTCCTCGCATTCGTCCAAGTCTCATAGACGATTTGATCGCATGCTACATAAACATAACCTCTAGGCCGCGAATAAATCACTCCTTCCGGAACAGGATGCGACTTCCTGCCAGGTTCGCCCGACGATACCGCGATTCGAGAGGGAAATAACACCGCCGAGAGAGGAAAAGGCCGTGGAAGAGAGCGTAGAGGGCGAGTGGGGGTTGATGTGGCGAGGCAAGGGATAGCTCCTCCGAAGCGGAAGTCAGCTTTATCTGTCGCCCTGAGTTCGCGACGCAATGCAACGGGTCGACGACCCCGCCGAAATTCACATTATTTAGCTTAACGATCCCGCCCAGGCGATGCATCACCCTGCAATAATTATAAATCATATCTGACTCGACTCTAGGAGCCCGGAGTGCCATTCGGAGGGTTGGAAAGGGGGTGGGCCACCTCGGCCAGACGGTAATCGCACCGGTGGCAACGGAGCTATCGTTTTCTTTAAATTAAAGGACCTCCTTTCCAACTTTTTAACGGGAGAATATCGCCAATAATATCGGCACAATAGTTCAAAGGACATTTTTCGTTGGAAATTTACAGGATTTCACTGAAACATCCCGTGCAGACTGAGCCACCGTCTATCTCACGCAATATGCTATTGAATTTCACGATTTTTACCAAAACTCAGTTAAAACGCCGAATAATACAGTGGGCTGAATAGCAGCCCTTCAACAGAGTGTATTTTGCGCGAATTTAAGCCGAGCGAATATCGTAGGACAATATTCTGGTAACGATACGTTTCGATGGAGTAACAAGCTATCGATAGTGAATCGACTGTCGGTTCAATGCCTGGAACACAATGCCGTGCCATCGAATGGAACGCTAACGCGTGAAAAATCGCGTAAAACGGAATTTTCATTCGCCCGCAAATGGAACGGTGTGGATTTCGTCAGACGTGAATTGGTCGGTGGCTGCGCGGGATTTTTATTCAGCCCTGCTTCGCGCGCGCTACATTAGGCGGGAAATTCTGCTTCCAGGATATCGAGACGTTCGATCTCGAGGACTTCAAGTACAACAGCGTGAACATGACCGCGTTCCGGCTGGTGGACCTCGAGGAGCCAAAGGTGGCCGAAGTTCTCCGGCAGATGGAGCGCTTCCAGCCGATTGGCCACGCGATCCTCAACAAAACCGGGGTTATACAGGTTGGTGGGAAGTTCGAGTAACTTCTTAGGTATGTCCAGGCACCGGAAGTCGCGGTTATCGGGCGACGTGAAACGACCCCGCTCCTTTCCACTCCTTCCCCCGCTTGTCACAACGGAAAACGGTTTTCACTGTGCTTGCATGAACGATCGCGCGGAGTTTCCAGTCACGAGAACGATCCGCGCTCGATGCACTTTCCCAGATCCGCCCTATGGAAACCCCGTGCGATCTTGAAACTCTGTGGCCCGGTTGAACTTCGAATCAGCGCTCCCAAGTTACACAGAATGTAGCATAATTCTAGATAGTATAATCGACATCGAAGAATCTTTCGAATATATCTTCAATGCCGGAGAATCTCTCTACCAACAGAATTCATTAGAATTCTTTAAAGTATCTCCAAGGAGTGTTAGTGTTAACTTTAGTAAAGAATGCGCGTGGAAAAGGTAGGAATTTTTTAATGAAAGGTGCACTGAGGAGATAGGAAAAGGTGTGCGCTTGAAAATGAATTTTCTTTCACACCGATATGTTTAGTGGTTGCCCAGATATAGAGCTCGTAAGTAGAGCGTTCTAAATGCATGTGGGTTGCCTAAAACTGGCCCACTGTCCTACATTCCCCAGAAGGAAATGCAAACGTAGTGTTTACTAATCGTAAAAAACCGCTGACTTAACAGCCTCGTCTAGGTCACTGGCGCGACGTTGAATGTAGGTCAGTGGAGGAAATGAGAGATAAACAGGTCCAACTGCGCGAGCAAGACGGACATAGTAAAATGCCAAAAGTTACGCTTGCCTTTGAATAAAGATATCTCGAGAGCGGGTAGTTGCATCGACATGCAACAAAGATTATTTTAACCAATGCACCCTCCCGCTTCTCTCTGTGCAAACAGCGACCTCTGGAGCTATGCAGAGTCAAAGTTAATGTACATTAAATGACTTTTTTCCATTCAAATCGTTGGTAAAGTAAATGAAAAGCATTGATGACATTTGTAATTGAATTATGATATGTGTAATCCTGTTAAATTTGGTATATTTGGAGAGAAAAAGCGACGATGTTGATGTTACTAGAAGTTGAAGAATTCCAGAAAAAGATCTCGTGCGGGCTAATTGAAATTCCATTGCGATTTGGGATTCTTCTGACTTCGGGAAATTACTGACAATCTGTGCAGTATTTAGTACGCCTACGCCATGAAAAATTGTTCAAGAAGAATTCTATTAAAGACCCTGTCTAAATCGTTTGTCACACAAATGCAACGGTATGTTTCAGGCAGAACCAGCTTTGGTGTATGACAGCGTGCAGGTTTTTGCACACGGTTTGGCAGCCCTGGATCGTAGCCACGACCTAAGACCTGCTAATTTGTCGTGCGAAAAGGAGGAGCCCTGGGATGACGGCCTCTCCCTCTACAACTACATTAACGCCGTACGTACGTTCTATAACTTCTCATTACGAGCAGGAGCCTCTTAAAAGGGAGCACGCGGTGCATTGAAAATGCCCATCGAAGAAGAACCCGGGGTGGAAGAGATATTAACGAAAATATGAGTCACTAAATGTCTAAAAATATGGAAAAACTAAAAGAGATGTGGGGAAGATAGAAAATGGTCATCTGTAGTGAAGATTTTCCATCGTTCAATCTTCTATGCATTCGAAGTCGTAAGAGCAATCTTTCGAAGGTAGAATAAAATCGATTAAAAGCCTTTCGTCGCGAGATAATAAAAATTAAGTGCCTGCGAGGCTTTCAGAACGAGATACTAGGGTAATACTCGCGCTGCCGCGAGTCGCGTTTGAAAAAGATGCGCACAAGGAGCCCGATGAAAAGGTGCACGGGAAACTTTTATGCCTGGAACTTTCCGCGGGTAATTAAAAGAAAACACCCGCGGCCTCGGTACTTTTCCGAATTATTTGCCTTCCGCGAAACTTTCAATTCACTTCTCCGCGAGCGAGCGTTCTTGGTTGAACGACGTTTTCAATTTTGCTTCAATTAACAGATTGAAAAGCGACGGACCAGCCTGAGAGTGCTGATTTCCTTTTGCCTTCTCCTTCGATCACCGCAGTGAAACGGAAGTTAAAAGCATAAATCGAATCGCGATGCAAATGGACCGCTTGCAACTGACTATCGACTTGCTCTTTTATTTGCTGGGACTCTTGTTCAGCATTCATTAATCAATCAACTGCATCGCAATTTCTGCGCATCGACTGCTAGACAAGGATACTTTAAACGTTGCACCGAATTGGATCTCATAAAAAAATTGTCACACATTTATTAACCAGCCTCAGGACTGGTGAATTAACTCGTGTGGCCAAGTGTTAGGCCAAGTTTCTGGGAATAATCACCTGTGAAATAAGCCCACGCCCTGAGGGACTTACATTCATCTACAGACCTACAGAATCGTTGTCGCAATGTCGCAAATGCGCAATCAATTTCTGCGAGCTTTCATCCAGCGCCTGGCGCACGTATCCGGAAACAAATCGTTCGTCGTCGAAACAAACTCGAAATATAATAATTCTCTTCCGCCCGGAAAAAGACGATACGTCCAGGCACGCTCCACACGGGCCCTGTTATTGGCAATTTTCGCTATTTCCCGATCGAAGGAATCGACTGTCAAAGCAATAGCAATGAAACAGAGTGCATGCCATAAATTCTTCAATTAAGAAGAAAAAAGGAATAAATTCCACTAAATTCTCTGAAAACTCTGGACGGTGTGACCCGTTGCATTTCGTACTTCATTGCACGTAGGTACTACACGGTAATGATAACCGAAATTCGAGCCAAATAGGCGATCCAAATCTCGGGCAATCGTCTCGTGCGTCGTTGCACCCGAAAAGCTGATTTTACAATTCAGTTCTTAGTGGTGGAAGCATCCAAGAAGAAGATTAAACCGCCACTTCAAGCCAAATTATTCATCGCGGGGTATTTTTCGACCGAAGTAGATTAGCCTGGAATGATTTACGATCTTCTTGCGCCCCTTAACCAGAACTGGAAGCAGACTCAATCCCAGTCGCCGCGTTTCTTTAACAGTCCCAATCTTCTTAATTGCGTTCTACTGCATAAACAAAAAGCAGATATAAGATACAGGTTTAGTGGAAAAAACAGCCAGACGGTGAAGAAGTCTGAAACTCCGCGGCACTGTAGGGAAGCTCGGCTCGAAGCGTTGCGCAAAAAGCGCGGGGCGCAATCGGCGAATAAATATCGCCTGTTACTTGCACTCGGTGCACGGCACGAAGAAACTGGTGCATCAACCAACGAAGTTAAGAGCCCGTATCCGTCTCTTGTTTATCAGATTGCCGAGTGAACGTGATGTTTACCGCTTTCCCAGATAGATAGAACTGTCCTTCGGCGGGGATTTGATCGATACCAGCGTCACGAGCACGTTTTCCCGCGTGAAAAAAAGAATCGCCTCTGTCAGCGGCAACGTCCGAACACACAGTGGACATCCGTAGGCATCGAGCACTTGGTCGTTACATCAGTTTTAAATATTCCACGTGGATTGAACGTGCAGGACGAGCTGTCTTTTAAAACTTGAGGATTATTGCCACAGTTTCCTGCGTCCCCAGTGCTCGATTTCTTGAGAAGCAGCTTGACAAGCTATAGCTCCCTCTTTCTCGACTCGCAACTAGCCTTTCATAGCACGCATGCAAGAATTTCCAATTTCACGATCAACCAAGACGAACTGAAGGAGTCAACATTCCCAGGCCTCGAGTTTCCGCGCAATCGACGTTTGATCGTATCGTGCGCCACGCGTATCCTCCAGCATCGCATGGATGCGACAGAAAATAGACGTTTAATGCAAATGCTGTGTTACTTTGAAAGACAACGCTGAAAGGCGGACGATTTCCTTCTTGCGCAAATGGGGAAGAGGATGCGTCGGTGTGCTAGACGGGTATGAAGGAGGAAAATCGTGAATATTCCTGAGAACAGCCACGGGTATTTTACCTAGAAGCAGTCAGATCGGTAGGCGCTCAGAAATAAGTCGCGAACACGAACATAAAACACTGGAGAGGCACAGGACAGTTGATACATGAATAATTGAACAGCGTATTTAGCAAATAGCCACGGAGAATGGACTGTCCCCGTGCGCCACGGCTCCTGTCCGTCTTCCCTTCGTAGTTTCACCATTTTCCGCTTCTCAGGGCTATCATATACATACCTAAATACATTTCCCCTCGTTCCTTTCCTATCTCAATCGTTCTGCGCGGCTAGCCCCCCTTCTTCTGGCTGTCGGCACTCTTATTTTTCGTCGAACTGTATTCTTGGCAATAAAATGTAAGCGTTGAGTAGTGCGGAGAAATCTGTAGTACAAGAGAAGATATTTTTGGCTACGTTCTGTGATTAAGGGGTCATGCTCAGTCATGAGGCCGAAAAAAGGGTGGTCTTTGGAAATTTTTTACTCAATAGCTATAAAACATTTCTCAAAAAATCTTGTTTCCTTTTAAGGATTGCAGCTAGTACCGTGCATCGTAATTTTTTTATTTAAAAATATTAATCAATAACTAAGTTATTTCCATCACTCGAAGGTTCTCTCAAAAAAGGCTTCTGCGGTGACCACTGCTGCTTGAAAGTCGATCATCTAAAATAAAAAATTCACAAGCATTTACTTATTATATTATATTATCTAGTATTTGAACGAAGGATTTTTTTATCCGATGCCTAGTTTTCTTTTAATTGACGAAAATTAGGCACGATTTATGATAAAAATTGAAACTTCTACTTTAAACATCAGCCATTTTTTCCCAAATCAATATTTCGAAAAATCCTTCGTTCAAATACTAGATAATATAATATAGTAAGTAAATTCTTTTGAATTTTTTATTTTAGATGATCGACTTTCGAGCAGCAGTGGTCACCGCAGAAGCCTTTTTTTGAGAGAACCTTCGAGTGATGGACAATAACTTAATTATTGTTAAATATTTTTAAATAAAAAAATTACGATGCACGGTACTAGATGCAATCCTTAAAATGAAAAAAGAATTTCTGAGAAATGTGTTATAGCTTTTGAGTAAAAAATTTCCAAAAACCACCCTTTTTCCGGCCTCCTGACTGAGCATGACCCCTTAACTACAATCGTATGCATCCTTCTTGCTTGACAAATCCTTGCCCAATTGAAAGAAATTCTTTTTAGATACTCCTACAATCTTCAAAGATTCTTTCTTGAATGCTCCCTGACAAATTACCCTGCTTGTCGATATTTTCGGCTGGCCCTGTTCCCTGAATGTCTATTTTTCCATTTCCCGCCTCCTATTCGATCTGCCCTCCACCTCGTCATCTTCTTCGCCTCTTTTTCCGAGAATTCTGTAGTCCCGTTCCCCTCAACGCGTCCCCGAACTAGCGACGAGCTTGGACTCACGTTCTTCTCGTGCACAAGCTCCGTAGACAGCATTATTAACTGAATATTACAGTGACAGTCGAACTTTCCGGGCGGTTCTACTTGCTCGTAACTCACGAACTTCTGGTTAGAAGACCTGGAATTCGGGCAAGTGATTTGAATCGCTAATGTCGAGGCTGAATTGGATTAGAAACTTGGGGTTACCCTATAAACAAATGTTGCAAACCTCGATGGACGCCTATTGATTGCATTTATATCGTACAAGCAATTGTATTACGAAATTAGATATTATGACTTGTCAGGTTGGAAAACGAGACGAGAATTTACTTCCTCCAATTCTACGGCTGCCCTCGCCTAAAGTGACAGCTTTTCCCAGAATCGTGGGACTCTATGTTCTGAAAAGTGCTACGTAAATGCGTGGCAAGGAGCAGAGTTGCAGACACGACCCCTGATGTATCGGCAGGATTACGAAGCGAGAAACATTTCACTATGTGACATCTATTATCGATCAATGAACTGCGACACAAATATGCCACGTGTATTAAACAGTTTCCTCGATAAATGGACAGCGAGTGCACAGTACTTGCGGACACGCGGAAATAACTGCTGCGTCCTGCAGGTATAGTTCGTGCACTGCTGAAACTTTGTGAAGGGAAAGGTCGATCGTCTCCGTAACCACACGACAAATTACGTTCAACGTTTAACGATGTGTAATTACTTACAACGACGTGAGTTCACCACCGTTGTTTGGGGCAAATATTAAACATCTCGAGTAAAAGATTTAATGAAACATGCTCCGAGCGGGACTTGAAGACGAACAATTCCATTTCCCATCCTGGTGAGTTTCTTACCAATATGGGTCGAGTAAAATTTCCAAGGAATTAAAACAGAAGAGACACAGATGCGTCCAAAGACACAACGATATCCGAAACAACTTGAATGCATTAACGGAGGAGATGTCGTGAAAACTTCCCAGGCGATGCAATGGTGGTTTCCTGCGAATTATTCCAGAGTCTATCACTTACTTCGTCCTACCATTATAAAGTTTCCTCTTTTCCGACTCCGGATGGAAAAGAGAATTGGACGCGAGCTCAGAGAAAACTTTGCTCGTGTCCCTGGAATAATCGAACACACCCTGGCTCGTGTGGGGAGCGGCACAATTTTGTACAATTTATCGGTTATAGGAAGACATTTTCGAACGATGTATTACATTGTGTGGCGATGCAGCAGCTTGATTCTCCATTGCCAGCAGAATGCCGGAGTCATCTTGCAAATAAGGTTCTGATAGAACAAATGGCACCTGTATACCACAGTCACAGTGCACTTTCATGTTAAAAAATACGTCACAGAAGAACTGTATACGGCAGGACGTGCAAAAGGGGTCGCGTGCGAACGTCACCACTGCCGACAGCATCAAAATACGAGATACCAATAAGTAATCCACCACGTTTCGATATTATTCATGGTTTACTGCGACTGAGACTAATGCATTCGCAGTTGTGTGCGCAGTAAGAGGACAAGAGGATGCACACATCCCTATCGATCTGTCACAATGCTCGAGCATCGGTGCATCGGGACGGCAGGATATCGTGCACTTCCTCAAGAATCATGAAGGTTTGAATTCAGGACGACATAAACACCTACACACGTAATCAGCCGTGAAATCAACCTTTGGAATTGACATTTTGTGCATCGAACCTATTACAAAGCTAAATACCTACTCAGTAAAAGTGGATCCGCTTCGCATAATCTATAAAATATCTCAAAATTAATTCAAGGCTTCTAGCACGATATCAGAGAAACAATATCAAGTATTAAATCGCGATTGCCATTGCAAGCAAGCCCTGTGTGTCACGGTTGAGAGACAACTACGTGATTCCATCGTTTCTCGGTGTTTTAACATTGCCTGAGGTGTACTGTCACGATCGATTGTTTTTTAGGCAACTTCGAATTTAGCGAAAGGTACGCTTCTGTTCGCAGGCAGGCTTACACGGCTTGACCGGACATATCGAATTCAATGAAGGGAAGCGGAACAACTTTAAGCTGGACCTCCTCAAACTGAAGAAGGAGGAGCTGGTGAAGGTCGGTGAGTGGAAACCCGGGTCTGGCGTTAACGTGACGGACGTGGGAGCTTTTTACGAGACATCGGCCACCAATATCACTTTGGTGGTCATGACGAGAGAGGTAATTCTCAGTTTCAATCTACATTACATTTATATAGTAGAACCATTGACTATGCAACATTCAGCGTGTGAATAATAACTCGCTGGTATTGTGGAGCCAAAATTGCGGCACACGTAAAGCTTCATGCCCCGAATTTCTCTGCTTGTTAAACCATGTCGTCCATCAATGGGGGTCTTACCTTTCCTAGGAGAAGCCATACGTCATGGTGAAGGAAGACAAGAATTTGACGGGGAACGCCAGGTTCGAGGGGTTCTGCATCGATCTGCTGAAGTGGATCGCCGGCCAGGTTGGCTTCCAATACGCCATCAGATTGGTGCCCGATCACATGTACGGCGTTTACGATCCGGAGACTAAGGAATGGAACGGCATCGTGCGAGAGCTCATGGAGAAGGTATGCTGTCAATCGTTGTGATCTGCTTTCGTGGAAAGCTTTCGTGACGTGTTGTTGTCGTGGGCCGAAAGTTTTTGTTCTTTTTAATAGTTAAAAGATCATAATTCAGCTGCATATAGGATTATAGGACGGTTGGATTACAAAGTTGGGCAGGGAAATTGCATATTTCCGTCGGAACAAATAATAAACTCGGGAATAAGTGGCACCGAAGGGACAGGAGGGTGGATAATTTTATATGCAAAGCAGTCCCCCGACGAGGCTGTCGCAATAAATCCATCCCCGGCAGAATTTCATTATGCATGCCCTGGTCTGCGACGTGCATCTAATTTAACGTTTTCTAACGGAGTTACAACGTATCGGTTATTCTGATTCATAGACCCCGACACGCAGATGTTGCCAGGTGACATCTGAATTGTAAAAACACGCGACCGTTATTAAATCAGGCCACGATGTGTTGGGGCAGTGACGGTTAATTTATGAGCTTCCCTCTCCTCGGCTCGCGTTACTCGTTCCTTGAACGATTTCATGAATTTTTGTTAACGATTGCCGAAAATGCAAAGGACATGAAATGCATGTGATACCGCAAGTAATTTCGACGGACAGTTATGGCAATCTCAAAAGGAAGTAGGGAAATTGAAAGCTGAAGAAGATCATTCTGATAATGGTTGATTGGAAGATGGATTGATTTTCAAGTTTTAGTTGGAGATATAAAAGGAAAATGCTCAAATACCCTTGTTAGCCATTCTATGTCTTCCACCTAGACTCAGAGCTCGCTAAGAACACTGTGCAGAAAGAAGTGGTACTTTCCTCGAGAGACAAGATTAGTTTTACGATCAGGACAAATCAGGACGTCAAAGGAGACCGATTAAGTGAGCATTGCCGGTTCGTATCGGCTAGAAAATCGAACGAGACAAGACTTTGCGAGTGGAGGAAGTTCATTCGGTCCCTTGGATGTTCATCACAATTCCAACGGTTCCCGCGCGCTGACAAAGGAGGGCAAATGTTGTCTTTCCCCCGCTGACGGAGTAATTCTCCGTTCGCGCTACGTTTCCACTCGGAAATGTAACTGTATTCGGAATGCAGATACCAAAGATAACAAGTGCATTTGGAATTTTCCACGTGAGAGCGCCTTAACGTGATGCACCCGCTAGAGAAATTCATACGCATGCATAATGAATAAATAAACCAGGGCAAACAAATGTCAGAGATGGAGTAATGAAAATACAGATGTATGAAGAAACCACGGCATTGGCGAAATAAATGCGAAGCGGGAAACAAGAAAAAGGGGTGTTGATGAAAAAAATTGATGAAAGCAATATCATCCGTCGGACAGCACGGAAAATCGCAAAGGACTAGTGTGCGTGGATAAAATAATGAATACGGAAATAAATCACCCACGTTTCGCCCAGTCGACAGTTTTCCCCCGTCTCGTTAAATATTCTCCGTTACTTCACCCTCGTGCAGGTCGTCCCATCCTACCACCATTAGAGAGCATCTATATATTTATGAAGCATGTGCAAACAGATGAAGTGATTATTTCCCAAGTTACAACCAACACTCTGTCCGCACTCGTTTCCGGAGCACGTTACTTCTGAGTGAGACAAGCACACAGTGTGCGCAAACGTTCCGCGAGTGGGATGCAACGTAGAGAGAACGAAAATGGACAAAGGAAAACTCTGCGCAAATATTCGCACAGCCCAGCTGATACACATTCGCGGGTGAACCAATGATATTGCAATATTTGGGCAACACACAGGTAGCGCGTTGCTACGTAAATTAATTTTCTGAAATAAATATTTCAGTAGGCGAAATATCAATCAAAGCTATCGATTTGCATGAATCAATACGCGCGGCAGACACGGATAGAGTGAGGGGAGTGCGTATCTGTTTGCTTCGAAACTAGGTAGATGTTAATACTGAATGCTAGAGACGCGAAAATCTACGGGGAATTAAAGGGCAGAAACAAAATTTCGTGGGAAAATGGGGCACATCGGAGCACTCGGGGCGCGAAGTGTGCAGCTGGCCTCCTGCTCGCTCGCGTTTCGCGCGACTAACCGTAACGTCGACATAGATACCAGCAGAGTTCCGAAGATCAGCGGTTTATAAAAGATGCAAAGCAATCTGTCCTCCGTGAAAGGGTGCGCTGCCTTAACCCAGAAACCGGCAAAACCGTAAGCGGATCGTCCCGAAGGGATGACGTCATTGGCGTGACCCACCGTTACGCCCTAGGTCCGCTTATAAAAAATGCATTCGCTATTTTGCAAGGCAAACATTTTCCCCGAGTCTCGCACTGAACGCTTAGACGACCAGCTCGCCCGTTTCGATGATGATTTTCATAATGCGACAAACGCCGTTGCCCCTGTCACGCTTCTTACCCAAATTTGCAATTATAATAGAAGAAACGAGTCAAGCACGGGAAGCTTGCGGGCGGAAGGCTGTTGGATTCAAAATTTTCGTCCCATTGCGTTCAGCAAAAGAAACACGTAACCGCTGATATCCTCAGATTTCCAACTGTAAACCTTCTCCTTTTTCTTCCCACAGAGAGCAGACCTGGCTGTCGCGTCTATGACGATAAACTACGCTCGGGAGAGCGTGATAGATTTCACGAAACCGTTCATGAATCTCGGCATCGGAATTCTGTTTAAGGTAAGTTGTTGCTGTCGTTCGAAGTCTTCTTTCGCACTATTCATTAAAGATCTATACACGATCTATTTCCCTCACACGGTCTTGCTATGGAGCCAGAGAACGCAACGATTTCGCAAGGGGACCCGTGCCCATAACGCGAAGTTCCGTATATTGATCGAGAATCTCGTACCAGACTCCCCTGAACAATTCTTCCTCGCAGATTCAGTCTTCTCTCCGAGTTGACAGAAACTCGTCCATTCGGTTCGCATGATTCCAGCCCGTGCAATCGAGAACCTCCGTACGAGACAATAGGACACTGAGAACGGGAAGTGGTAAGGGATAAGTTAGGTGGTACGTGGTTCTCGATGGAACCGATCTAGCAGCGTTAGAACGGCCACGCGATGGTACCCGGCCGATGGCAGGCGAGCGGTACGGGATCCGTTTTAATTAAAATCGTAGCGTAACGTAATTTAGGTGCCATCCAGTCAGCCAACGCGGTTGTTCTCCTTCATGAACCCACTGGCCGTGGAGATCTGGCTGTACGTGCTGGCCGCGTACATGCTGGTGAGCTTCACCCTGTTCGTAATGGCCCGGTTCAGCCCGTACGAGTGGAACAATCCTCACCCGTGCCTCGCGGAGAGCGACGTCGTCGAGAACCAATTCAGCGTCAGCAACAGCTTCTGGTTCATCACTGGAACGTTCCTTAGGCAGGGCAGCGGGCTGAACCCCAAGGTACACTCACCCGGCTGTACACAGCCATCAGGATCAAAGGTCCGCTCGCTCGGATCGTTCACTACAGCCGAGAAGCTAGTAAACTCCACCGTTCGTCCAAGAGTCTTTGAATCGAACGAACCGGGAGGCTGAGTGCTGAGAGAAAGAGAAATCAGAAGCTGTGACGTCTGGTGGCACCGATTATAGTCACCGTTGTTCAACCCACTTCGTATATTCGGAATAGCCCGCGCGAAACGTAACCCGTCCCGGATCTGTTTACACCTCTAACCCAAATCGCGGGGAGTCGCGGCCCCGCTTTCGGCGCAGGCTCGACCAAGGGGGAAAAAATAGGGAGAAACGAAAGGATAAAGGAACTGGTATAACGGTAGAACTCGCGCCGCGTTCTGGCTCCCTATTGTGCCGCGTCTGACGGGCCGAAGAATAGCGCGGAGCTATGATTTCAGGGGAATAAAGGATCGTCTTGCGCGGCATTCAGAGACGGCAGGAGAGCGACGCGGGCCACGGCGATACCGCTGGCTTCTGGATTATTTTGCGCGAGAAAACGGTGAATGAACAATAGGAAGGAGGCAAGGAGGATCGCCCGGGGATGGCTTAACGATGCGAGAATCGGTTCGCGGGCTGGGAGGGTACCGTGGATTAGACCGTGAACTGGGCTCGACGGAAAGTAGCAGAGATTTGGGGGCTCAGTAACGCGGAAGTACGTATAATTGCTTCAGGTTTCCGGGCGAATACCGTCAAGGTTGTTCTCGTTCATGAATCCCCTGGCCGTGGAGATCTGGTTATCTATGCTGGGCGCTTACGTGATGGTCTCCGTGGCGATCTGGATAGTGGCGAGGTTCTCCCCTTACGAGTGGGTGGAGCCCACCCCGTGTCCCAGCTGCAAATGTCCTCTGCAGGTAGGCTCCCGTCGAGTGGCGCGTTACGGTGCTTCGTAATTGGTTCCATATGAAGATTCCGTGCCAACTAAGGGTTCTGGGGAAATTCAGGAATTTTCGTTACATAAGACTGTTACCCCTAACTATTATAATTATATTAAATTCAACCTTCCCTCATGCTGGGTCTCAACAATGTCGCTCACTGTAATTACTAACATAACGATACAGCATGACGTTCGATATATTGCTACCTTAATTCGAAGCACGTAGTAGCACAGATCAGAAGGTATTGGAGAATATCTCGTGTAATTGTCCTTAAAATTTCGCACCACTTGGCGGGGGCCACGATGCAATCAGGGTGGTCACGTGAGCGCCTTGGACCCCGACAGCGACGACATCCCCCTGCCGAGAACCGTCAACGAGTTCACCCTGGCCAACAGCTTCTGGTTTACGGTCGGCACGCTTATGCAACAGGGCAGCGACCTCAACCCCAAGGTAAACGTGCCACCACAGAGTCGGCGATACAGGGCAATCGGGCGTAACTTCGCACACGTGGAAGCTTGTTGGATTGCGGGGCAATATGTCGTGAGCATCGATTGGATCGATCTCAATGATTTCCAGCTCTCGGTCGCGACCACCTAAAAGTCAGGCCGGCCAGTTAATAAAAAACAATCCCCTGCACGCGGGACAGCCGGTGGATTATCGAGGATGAATCGCGTGTCCGACACGCAGTTCGCCGAGTACACATAAATCAGGCTCGGTGAAAGGGCGCGGTGATTGATATAAATCTCGATTAATAGAGCGGGCTTGTATGATTTACCGTCGAATGGAACGTCGCGCCAGGATCGCGGAGGAAGGGAGGGGCTGGTCAACAACGGCGAGCGACAAACTGTAAAGTAACTTATACCTACCTTGTAACGATATCATCTGCTGTAATGGGGGCTGTTTAAAACGAGCTTGCGGAATTTCGCTGCACTCGAAAAGCTCTATACCTGAATTCCCGTTAACTGCGTGCTTAGACCGGGCTCGGGCCAGCTACGAAAAGCCTGGCTCGTTCTATTCGCCAAACAATTACCGAGACAACAGCCTTCCTCTTTGCCCCTTTTGCCTCCGTCGCCGTTTTTTCCTCCCGTTCTTCCCGTCCGCCATTCGGTGTTTCCTTCTGCGTGTTCGAGGGAACGGGCTTTAATTGGTTTTAATCATTTGGAGGGTCACGTGCAGGAAGTTGCCCTCTTTGTCTGTGATCTACGCGTAAGGTGGTGGAAATAAAGGGAAGTCACATCGACTGATACAAGAGTTTGTCGTAGTTCTGGGCTCCCTGTGATGTCAGGTGTGACTATTGATCTTTACCGTGTAACGTTTTTCCTTATCGAAAATTGAAAATTGTGGCTGAAAAAAGTAGAGAAAAGCACATCCAACAAGCTTCCTTGTTTCGCGAATAAAAAGACGAAGTATGAACTGTGGAAACGTTTCAAGCACCATATGAGTACATCGTGGCACTCCAACGACAAAGACGATAGCATGATGCGTGTTAAAATTCGTATGTTAGACACTGGAACATTTAGTTTGCTAGCGAAACTTACCAATTTCGTTGCACCAATGAACGCGATAGATATCCTCGAGAGAAACGGTACAATTAACGCATTGAGAGGACGCATGTCACCCCTGCATGCACATAGCAGCCAAGCACCTTACATTTTGTTAATCGCATTTTCATTGCGTCGGTTCGTCGACCGTTTTTGTTCCACCACGTCATTCAAACTTTTACCGCGTTTCGATTAGAACTATCCCCAAATGTTCATTTCCCATCGTTATGTTACTTCGTTATTCGATAAAGAATATTGGAACTTTCTAAAGTTTCATGCATGAAGACTGTTTTCTATCGATCAAGAGTTGCGTAATGTTCACACCGTAACTCGAGAGAACGCGCACAGGTCCTGTAGATAATCGCGTGAGCTAAGAACGTCCACTTTCGACTACCTTCAGACAAGGTACTTAATGTAATTGAGTGGTCAATGATGTTTACAGTGAAAACGAAGTACTCTGCCAGAGTACTTCCTTTCCTAGTTACTGATTCCTTCCAACTGGCTGCTACACACAACCTACTCGCCTCAACGAACACGATTCTCCTCGTACAATTACCAAGCTGATAATGTGACGGGACATGCGAAAGAACTAACGATATTTCTGATCACTGATCTGCTAATTCGAGACTCCGGCATCCGAAGCCTTGACTTCTCGTTGACTAAGTGGCTGCTCCAACTATTTGATCTATGCATGCCATAGACAAATTCCATCCCCCGAGTTTAATATTCAAAGTAGCTGGAGACGACGTTCAATATAGCTTAAATTGGTTTACAACGAGACAAGGGAGCACCTGTACAACATATGGTGCTAGCCGGCTCTGGTGGCATGTATGTACATGCGGGGTTGTCGTTGCGACTCTGCGAAAATCGCGAGAGGTCTACGTGATCTCGGAGCCTGGTGGTTCCGCGTAGCAACGAGCTCGCGAAGGTACCAAAGCTCTCCGCTAAAATCTTGGACGAACGAATGTACATGCAATTATATGTCTTCCAGCGTAGTAATCCTGTGTACCACGTTCACACAGAATTCACATTGAAGCTTCATTATCTCGTATCGCCAGCAGTGCACGCGACGTGAGCTCGAAAGAATGAATGATCTAGCAAGGACTTAGAGGATACTCGGTGACACTGCTGGTGATATGAATAAATATCAGCCCCCGTCCAGGAGGCAAGCAATTCCTTTCTCTGCCACGGCTGATGGAGTGAAACGAGCTCTTTCCATTCTATTTCTGACATTTTTCTAAAAACGACCACGCCACCTCTGTCTTCCGCGCCTTCTGCTCGCGATTTCGCGCCTCTGGCACCGAGGGAGCGTGTTCTTAGGTCTCGTGTCCGATTTGGAGGACGATCGAGCGTAATTTTTGAGCCACGATTCGCGGTCGAGGTACTCGATGGCGTTTCGCGCGGCGTCCTTTGTGCGACCAAGAGAGTGGTGGAGAACAGGCACGGATGGACTTACGCGGAAATGTCTTGCGCTCTGTAATCGCTTCCGCGATCGACGGGCCGCCGTTAATGGCCCGAAGTATGCCATTAGCGGCCTCCCCGCGCATAAATGAGACCGCATATTGCATTCTTCGATGATAGAACGGAATGTAGCGTCGACTAGTGCCTCGGGGTCTTAAATCGCCTCGGCATCGGCGCTCTCTCGGCGCGGTTTCGATTGATCGTCGGGGGCTCTTTAAGGGCTTCCGGCTGAGGGGGAGGGGGGGGGGCGCGAAATTGAAGCAATACTTGGAGCAGATTGCCTGGCGAGCACCGTGCCAACTGTTTACGGGGCTCCGGCAAGTCAAAGGAGCTGAAGTCCTCCAAACGCGTCGGCCTGTCATAAAAATTCATCAAAGTGAACGTCTGCTTTTTCCCTGTTTCGTTTCTGCGCCGTTTGAATGCACGGCTTGCAATGCTGGTGGAACGGAGAGAGCCTCGTATAGCCAGCAGAAAGGAATTGCCAGCAGGCTTGGCTTCTTGTAAGTAAGGAGAGTATCGATCGTCGTTATCAGGCAACTAGCACCAGAATAGTGGGCGGGATCTGGTGGTTCTTCACGTTGATCATCATCTCCTCTTATACCGCCAACCTGGCCGCCTTCTTGACAGTGGAGAGAATGATAACGCCTATCGAGAACGCTGCCGACCTCGCGGAACAAACGGAGATCTCCTACGGCACTCTGGAGGGAGGAAGTACGATGACGTTTTTCAGAGTGAGTACTAGAAATTAACGATCGACTGCGGACATGGTACTGCTACTGCTAGCTGTACTTGTAATTCTATCAAATAAACATAAAACACGGACCGATAGTACTGGCTATTAAGGTTCCAAGAGTAATAACAACAATCAAGTACCAACTCGAAACGAAAATTGCATAGTACGAGAAGGGATAATATCAAATGGAACAAAAGCTCCCTGGCAATTTGCTTTCTTTACCTGTGATCGCCAGAAATGAATCGCGTTATCCAAACCACGACAGAAAAGCACCGCCAATTATGCAACTTCCCGTCGCTTGTAACGCGCCGTTTAATATTTCACAGGTCGTTGAATGCGCCGACGGTGAAAACGCGTCCCGAGCGATATTTTTCCCTCGAATGAACAGCGCGATAATGTTTATGCCAAATTGCCACGCTTTTCATAAATATTCGCCGCGAGTGTCTTAGCGAACATTTTAGCGAGCGCGACGGGAATACGTTCGCGACTCATCCCCCGGGGATATTAAAACCATAAACTTACCGGTTGTAATCGCTCGGTGAACTAATTTGACTAATTATTCGGCGGGACGTGGGCAGCAATTCTGGCGTGACGCACGGCGGGAAATCAGGAGATGCATTTGGAGAGCGCGTTAGTAAATTTCCGAGAGCCTTTTAGCAGGGGAACTCTTAACGTTATTAAATTCGAAACGCCATTTCACCGAGCTCCCCACTATTACGTTATATAGGCTGGTCTGTCACATGATTCATGTTTAGAGCATGTATATTTGGAACAAGTATTACATTGCCACTAGATTATATTTAAAAGAAGGAAAAGGGATCGTCGGAAGATTCTCTAAAATAGGCGCATATCGAGGAAAGAGTTTACTCATCCTAGGAATCAGTCTTATGAAATGATAACGAAACATCTCGCTGGCCTTTACCAGGGACAGAGGATTCCCAGGAATCATTCAGTCGTCAACATTCGATTGATCGGTCGATTATTCCGTGGATTTGTTCTCTGTTGAAATAATACAGGATTCGAAAATCGGTATCTACCAAAAGATGTGGCGGTTCATGGAGTCCAAGTCGCCGGCGGTGTTCGTCAAGAGCTACGAGGATGGGGTGAAGAGGGTGCTGGAGGGTGATTATGCCTTCTTGATGGAATCTACAATGCTCGATTATGCGGTACAACGGGATTGCAATCTCACGCAAATCGGCGGTCTGTTGGACAGCAAAGGCTACGGAATTGCCACGCCAAAAGGTAATACTATACAATAATTGATAGACAGCTGACTGACGGTCCGCAATGAATAATCGATGTACATCGAATTAATCGCATTCGAATTAATTGAATGCTCAAAGTTGGATCGTAAGGCCATACACACTAACTGCTATAAAAAAACACTGCAACAGTTTCTAATTTCATACATATAGGGTAAAGGACCCAATTACTGACACCTAACCAATTACTGTCACCTTAAGCTATTTTACTTCAAATAACGAATAAATAAACGTTGTAAAGTCATATACGAAAAGAATTATGTAATTCAACCTATAATCTATACTATAGATTATATACTATAGTTTATTTATTCATTATTTTCAGTAAAATAGCTTAAGGTGACAGTAATTGGTTAGGTGTCAGTAATTGGGTCCTTTACCCTATATGCGTAACTACTAGGACGAGCGTTTACTTATCATTCCAAGCTCTTTGGAGAACCGTTTATAGTTATTAACGTCCACTTTCAAGTCCAACAAAAATATATTCCAACGCTTAGAGTTGAGTCGTTTCCATGCAGAAAGGTGCAGCGCAAAGTAGAAGTGTAAACACCGTTTGTTTTCAATTTTCCTGGAAAGTTGCACGGTGAAAGACGTTTCTGCAATGTGGGACTGTTCCGCTCAACACTGCTCGCGGAAAACATCGTAAAGTAGCCAGATTTGTGGCCGGTGCACTCGTGCCGCGCGTGTCGCTCGCCCCCAGGACGGAAAGAAGCGTAAAACGCCGGCGTTTTTAACATAAATTCGGCGAACTTCAGCGCTGCACTCGGCGGGGCGAGGTAGGAACGTCTTAATTAACGACTTGAAACACACCGCGGAAAGCTTCAGATCCGTGCAACTTCGCCTTCGCGATGGAAGGGGGCGAAATGTCGTGTGTAGCGTCTTCCTGCTCGCAAGGACCCGACAATTACCTTAATTGGGGCAAGTTTTCCACATTTTTGATCATTTTTTTTTCAGCGTCGTCTTGCCCGAGCTTAATAACGAATCGCTGGCAGAGTGCTGCAATTACGTTCGGGCGCGTTAAGAATTCACGAAAGCTCCTCGCCGACTTTCTCGAAGGAAACGCGGCACTCACTGAGACGCTTACAGCCCTTAGGGAAAGATTCGAAAGACCGAGTCCTCGTATTTTTTTTCTCAACGGTCTATCTTCCCGTTTCTTTGTTGACGCGAAAAGGGAACGAGGGGCGAGCAATCTCGGCCCCGTTTCAAAGCGAAATCACGGGGGGATCCTTGACCGACCAGCCTAACGAAGCCGTTTTATATGCAGGCTCGCCCTGGAGGGACAAAATATCTCTGGCGATTCTGGAGCTGCAGGAGAAGGGAGTGATACAGATCCTGTATGATAAATGGTGGAAGAACACCGGTGACGTGTGCAACAGGGACGAGAAGAGCAAGGAGAGCAAAGCCAACGCTCTTGGAGTCGAAAATATCGGTGAGCTCGCGAAATTAAATTTCTCCGCGGTGTTAGGTCAACGGGGGGTTAAGGTGGTGGTGGGGGGGGGGGGGAGGGGACGAAACGCTGGGGCGAATTTACCGCCGGCGAGGAGAAGGGGTAACTTTATCCGACGTCGCTTAGAGCCGCTACTCGCGCGAAGGGTTGAATTTTTTATTCGAACTTATCAGCGGTTTCGCTTGAAGAACAGCCCGGAGGATCCTTCCACGTTTTTTCTTTCTCTAATTCGGGAGGTGGTTAGAGCATGTAATCGTGAGAGATACTGCACGCTGGCCGGGAAAATTCATTAGCGTGGCGCATAATCAAGCCGGCGTGGAATTTTAACGGCTGACGCTGGAAACATAATATTTTATCTTGCCCCCACGAACAAAGTGTTTATTGAACAATCTGGAAATAATGAGATCCAAGGGCGATATTTAGCTGGAATTTTTGGTAAGCAAAGCTGGGTGGGTAAGGTATTTCTCGTGAACACAGAAATGATTATGTTGTAACGCCATTCGATCGTAATTAAAGCAATAATTAAGATAACGTGGATTTAATTGAAAACGTCTATCAAGTTGATTGAGTATCGTTCATCTGATCCCTCATAATTAATGTACGCTGGAATTTTCGTAGTATAATGAATTCAGCGTGGATAATACGCGCTCGGGACGTAGGCAATGAAATCCCGCGCAACGTGTAACGAACTCCATTTGGGAGCTTTGGTGCAGTGTCGGGTTACATAATCAACCACAGATGGATTTCACTTTGTTACAGAGTTGCGTAACAAACCGTTCCCCCAAGGGTGAAAGGTTCGAACGAGATTAATGGTAATTCATTAAATTGTCACGATACCTTTACGTACTCGTAAAGGAACCCGAAACTGTTCGCGCGAATTCCGTAATCGACTCGATCCACGTTCGAGAATTTAGTTCATTACCCTAACATCTCACTCAATAAGCGTCCGTTGCAAAGAGAAGGGTCGGGAATGGTGTAAAAGAGAAACGGGGGAGCTTTCAGGCGCAGAGAAATCTCGCGGAAAGTCCTCGAGAAATTTTTCTTGCGAGTCTTCGAGACTTGGCCCGGATTTTATGGAAGTCACAACAAGTTCTCCCTTTCTGTCTTCCCCCACCCTGCGACTTGTATCCCCTGGTTCCTCTTTCTCCGCGCGGAGAATCCCCGGCAATTCTTTCTCCCTTTTTTTTTCCCGCCCTCCATCTCACTGGCTAGCCTGTAACTTAGGTAAGTGCCCACTTTGCCGGCTACGCGAATGTACTCGGCCGAGACAGGAAGAAGGACGAACGGCTCTCGGGTGGCTCGTGAAATTTCAGTTCGGCTCGCTAATCGCCTTTTCACCGGCGACGTGTCGATTATTTGCGAGGGTGAGAAAGGAACGTGCTCCCGCTCGACAGTTCTTCCCGACAAGTCGGAATAAATCGAACGCTCCCTGCAATTTCGTGCCTCGGAAGGGTCCACAAATTTCTCCCCAACTTTCTTGCGTTTCCCGTTCGATTCGAACACTTCTGGTCCCTTGTTTCTTTCGCGGACAGGGAGATTTAAAGGGCAGCGAGGATACTTACCGCGTTGACTCTATGCCAAAGGGATGTCCGTCTTGAATTCGGGGAAAGAGCACGCTGTCGCATCAAATTAGGGGTGTCGTTTCGCTTCGGGCTACTCTGTTGCCGCGTGGAAACTGTGGTACCTGCGACAGCATCTCTCGGAAGTTGTCTTTCAAGCCGAAAACTCAAGGATGTCCTGTCACAGAAACAAAGTCAGAACTTCCCCGCGGTGAAACGCGAATCGTCCCCATAGGCGCGCGGTAGCTGCACGCCTTGCGACGTTCTTCCTCGCCTTGCCGCGGAATTAACGTGGAGAGGGGTGAAATAGACCGGCGTCCATGCGAGAAACTTTGCTCCTTCCGCAGACACGCCTTGGACGTCGCTTAAATCACGACGTCAGCGCAGTTATGCAAATCCGGCCGGCGCAATGAGCCCTGTTCCGCGCCTCACCTGGCCCTCGCGAAGGATCCTGGCCGGAGCACGCGTTCCGTTTAGCATACAGATGAAGTTACACCATCGGCATTGGGTAGAATTATTTTAAAACGCCGCCGTTTCCGTGCAACGGACGGTCCGTGACGTTTGTCACGGTGTCGGTGCCATTTCGGACGAGCTAGCTACTTCTCGGAGCTGGGAAATCTTCTGGGGATAGCTAGAGGTATTTTTTATGACGGATGAAGGGAAATATCCACGAATGCTGATGCAGGCAGTAAGGAAAGATGTATATACAATGTCTTAAGTCTCGAGGTGAATATTTCGGTCGCGGGAAACTTTGCCGCAATATCAGAGTAGCCGAGAAACGGGGAGACGGACTAGTTTCTCGCGAATAAGTCAGTCGGGGACGATAGAAAACATGTTTTCGTGCGGAGCTAGTCTTTGATGCAATGCCAGTAGCGGTAGGTAAGTCAAACAGCAACATTTCAGTGTATACACCAGTTGAACTGCACTCGACAAAGCGGAACGAAAAAATCCGGGGTCGAAGCAAACACGAAGTTAGCTCCACTGAAAAGTAAGCAAGCTTGGAGGGGAGGAGAGCCTGAGGCGTAGATTTAGCGAAAAAGTTTTAGCGAAGCGTCGAGCCTACAAACGATGACGAACTTCGCTGATCACGTTTCGCGAGCAGGAAAATGAGAACTGGGGCGGATCCAAGCTGCAGCTTTCGGCTGCGCGAATACCGAGAGCCTTTGGGGAAACGAAGCTCGCCGGCGATTTAACGAAACTATCGTCGACGCAATACTGTTAGGAAGATGGAGAACTGGGGCTCGCCTTCGATTCACTTCTTCGCGAGCAATTATTCCCATCGATCCCGTTTCAAGCCACCAGAGAACTCGTAATAATCGAAAAACTTCCCTGTTGCCTCGTCCCCCCGTTTAATTGAACGGCGATGGATCCTCGAGGCGATTTCATCGAGTGACTTCCTCCGAGCATCGCGAGCTCTTCACGCTGATATTGCACGGTCTGTCTCGTAGTGGAGAAGTTTCTTTCCTCGACGCCTGTCAATCCTTTTCTTCGCGGCGAACTTTCCAGCTGGAGGAGAACGAAACGACAGAGCCTGGACGGGGTAGGGAAAGGCTCCGAGGAGGATGGACGTAAATAAGCGTAAACGGCGACGGAATAGCATAGGCGAGAAGCTAGGCGGATGGATAGATATAAATGGACAAACAGACGGACGGAGAAGGGAGGAAAGGGTTAGACGGTGGAAGGACAGATTCAGGGAACAGTCCTTGGTGGCAGCTACATTAACTCCGGAGCGACGCGACATCAGAAAAGAAAATGGAGACAGCCGGGGGCTGTAAAATAATGAGCTTCCGGTTTTCTCGTTGCAGGTGGTGTCTTTGTCGTGCTGCTCTGCGGCCTGGCGCTAGCGATCCTGGTGGCGATCCTCGAGTTCTGTTGGAACTCCAAGAAGAACACCCAATCGGAGAGGGTAAGCGAGCGAGGCACCGAGATAATTCCGTACAATTTCGTGCTTCGCGTGTCACGTGCTGCATGAGTGTACTCTTTCTCCTCCGCAGCGTGCGGGGCCGTTTCTCCCGCGAGCTAGTTCGCATATTTTTATCAATATTTCTTCTGGCATCTGCCGAACGACAGACAGAAACATATCTGGCTAGCGGTGTTCCACGAAACGTCCAATACTTTCAAAATCCAATTTTCCAATTTATTAACAGTTTCAAACAAAATTTAATTACGTACCACTTTTCCCAAGCAGAAGAGCAAAGCTGGAAAACGGAATGTGACTGCCCCAGCTCTGCCCGATTCCGTCTTTCTGACAAATCGTTGACCTATACTACTTGCCTGACCAGATCCCGTTGCAGTCTGACCGCGCACGGCTGCCTTCCACTTGCCGGACCGCGCACTGGCCATTCCTACTACACACTCCAATTAATTGCAGCCCTAACCCACTTGTTAGTAATATCCTCATCAAACTAATGGCACGAGAGTACAGCCGATGCTCGCGAGCAAAATGGCCGTGCACGCTGGAGGGTATCGCATGGTATCGAGCTCGTACCGCGATCGTCTTGTGTATGTATCATTTATTGGTATTGTTGTGCCTGCTGTGCCTGGTCTCCGCCCACGCCTCGATGGGACGATACGAAAAAACCACACACTTGGATCGGCTGTGCGCGGTGTTCGGCAGTCCTTATGCGCCGAGATGGCCTCGGAATTGCGGTTCGCGGTTCGCTGTGGCTCGCGACAGAGGCCAGCGGCAAAAGCGCGCAATTCCGACGCCGCGGTGCCCTGCGGCCGTTGCAGCCCGCGAGCCAGCAGAAGGAGAAGGCGGTATTGTTCGACTGGCCACGAGGAGACCACCTACATACCGAGCATCGAGATACCGCGGTTAAATGGTGTAAGTCCTGTCCCTCACGACGGGCTCGCGACCACTCTCGATGGCGCCTCTTCTGGGACCTACGGGTGCGCGCGGCTTCTTTCTTACTTCAGGAAACAGCGGCGGTATCGTGATTGCCCTGCTATCTTGTGCCAACTATGTCTGAAGACACCCTCGAGAGCACTATGAAAATACACACTTTTAGAATCGCGAGTACTTTCGCCACCGGCAGAGTCTTTCTTCGTCCTTTGTCTCGCGTTGCATCCTGGCTCTTAGTCGGTAGACTCGATGTATCCTACTTTTATTATCTTCGAAATTGAAAATGAATCGAGCAAGGTCCTGCAAGAAAAGCCATCGTTGGTCGCGGAGCTGTGCCGACTTCACGTTAATTGAATCCCTTAGAAGGGTAATGTTCGAGTGAATTCGTGGAAGTTACTCTTTGCGAGCGGCCTCTCTACGAAATAATAACAGGCTCCGGCGAGTCGTAAATAATGTTGAGACGTTGAATTATCGTGATCGAGGCACAGGCTCCACGTAGCCCAACAACAATCTACGCGTTTCCTTCATCAGCACCGAAACGCGAGAACGGAAGGGAAGAGAATGCGAACCACCGTCGAATGACGAGAGGAAAGGGAGTATCGCAAATTGGAGATGTCTTGCGCGAAGAATTATCTCTTGACTGTCTTTATTTTGTACTTTGTATCTCAGTCTCTTCGTGTGTCTCTGATACCATTTCGTTCCTAACTAGATTGGACGCTGTTGCTACGTTAAACGTTGATAACAACTTTCCTTTTTTACTTTCTGTTCGTATTGTACAAAGAAACGAACACGTATACGTATGTGTGTCCTGCATTTTGGCACGGTCCAGTATCTTGCTACTAGCGAATCGACCGCTCTGTGCGTTTAATCACGATTGGCGCAGAGTGCAGTCACACACGCTTACATTCGCAGTACCCGACACAAACACACAGACACAGCAGTCAGTATATCATACACGGACGTATTCGATTGCATGCCTCGAATTGTTGTTGAACAATCGTAATACGATTCCTCCCACGACGTCACAGCAAATTCGTCGTTGCCGTGAAGGACACCTCGGGTGGCGTTCGTTGCTGTCCTCGTTGGGATCGATCGTACTCGAAGGAGCCCACCTAAACTAGCACCAGGACCCAGCAAAATATACAGTCTTTCTAAGCTCGAAATAAAATGCAGACGGGCGTACTTTAGAGCGCGAACTTAGTCGAGCAAGTCCCATTAAAAATATATCGGCGAACTTCTCAGTTCTCAGATTCAGATCAAGTTCTCATGCCCTTTACATAATTCCCTAGCCTTGCAGCTCTGAAATAAGCCTGTTGGAGTACATTTCGCGCATATAGGGTCCCCCAAGGGACAGGCCAACCGAAAAAGACTTCTACTTTCGATATTCTCTTACGACTCCGACACGATATCGCGGCGTAAAGTAACTCATAAAATTTGATTCTATCGGCTCGCAGGGGTGGCTACTTGTCGTTACACCCCCCGCAAATATCGGCTCTGTCGGTTACGTAGCGAGAGAATAGAGTGTACGTTAAACAAGCCTGGAAAAGGGAGCGCTGTCGACCCGAAACGATTCGCCTATCGTCGAAACTCGCGTGAATGGTGCTCCTGATCGTGGCGGAAGTGATTTTTCCAGGCTGCGTCACATTTCCGGGCCCTGTTCCCCTATAGCGATCCTCCAGATCCTGGACAATTCCTAGTTGCATGGTCAGGATTGCGAAAGAAAAGGATCGGCTCGCTTCGATTGCCTTTCTGAGCCAGATCCTCATCCATATTCAATCGCCGCGCAATATCATCTCTTCGATAGAGAAAATTAAATGGAAATTTTGATACCCGTCTCGTCTTGACAATGCCGTCACCGTTTTATCAAAAAATATCCTTCGTTTCGCTATTCTAATTACTTCGTCAACGAGACCAGAAGTTCCCGAATATCGTGATATTTAATTAAGTCAAAGTCTAATTAAATTCCCATCGTAATACGTGAATCGGCGATATTGCGAAATCCTTATCCGGGAAATGAAATTTTTCATTATTACGTACCGCTCCAATCTAATTATACCCATTCATTGTCGAACTCGCAGCGTGGCTAACCTGTCTTGATTACATCCACCGAAACAGAGCCACGGAATTCCACGAATTTTGTAGCTTCGAAAATATAAAGCAGCGCGGAGTCGAATTCCAGTGCGGATACGCGGTAACGCGATCCTCCCTTCATCCCTCTCTGTCCTCCCATCCGGAGCCAAGCGTGTAGCTCTCACTTTAGCCGGTTAAAGTTTAATTACTGTTCCACCGAGCCAGATTTAGTAACTGAATCCAGTTTTATCGACGAGTTCACTCGCAAAACTAAACCCGAATTGGATCCCCCATTGTCGCGTCTAGTTTATTGAAACTCAAAGGGGAAGAAATAGGAGGAACGTATCCACCACAGTGAAACCTAATTAACCCTTTCGATGCTATGGCCCTAACGCTAAAGGATTGTACACCGCTACATCTCCCTCATCTCGATACATATATTCTTTTTTTCTCCAAAAACAACATATCCGATTACAGCTCGCGGCTCCCGGAAAGCCTCTTTCGTTTTCCCAAGCACTCTTCGATACTTTATCGAAATTCAATCCCCTCGCGCGTATACGGACATATTTTCATCGCAAATAAGTTCCTTTTTTTTCAAGTGGCGCAGCTGGGCGGACGTAAATCGATATACCGGATTTCCTAAATCCCGCGCGAAAAAACCCCGCGAATAAACCGGTAGATCCGCGCGCGAATAGAAGAAAAACGCACAGGTGTGCGCGCACAGATGACAAATCGGCAGCACTTCATTCTGGAAATTCCGTCGGCTGAGATAACGATCCCTGTTCTCAAAACTCCTCGCCGCCTAGATACGGATCCGATCCCGTCCTCGAAATTCCTCGGGGCCAATCAATGGCCGGGAAGCAACGGGTTCGATACATAAGGGCCACGTGACCCGGTGTAAACTCCTTTACGAGCTTTTATAAAGTTTCGACAAGTTTTAACGACCGCCTAGCAACTTTTAATAACTCGCTCGCCCGCGGCTACGTCGCGTCGCGACGACGGGCCCCGGCGAGTCGTTCGCCGCAGACGGCCGCCCCGATATAGCTAACACCAGCGGTTTGCTTCCATCAGCAGGAGGGTGGTGCGTTGTCGATGACGGAGATGAAGAAATCATTGAGCTTCGATCAAGTGGCAGCGGCCCGTGGCGGGAGCACCTAGCACAGGCCTCATCCTCATCTTCATCATCAGCCGCAGCAGCAGCAACAACAGCAACCGCCACAGTGCAAAGCCACACCCACGCGCACACGTCACATACACTGCCACTCACATTCACACAGCCACAGTCACAGTCATACGCACAAGCACCAACCACCCCCACCGAGGCAGAGACGGGGCTCATCAAGCATCGTCTTGGGTCAAGGTATAGCCGACTTATAACACCACGTCCCGTGTCATTACCACTTTTATATACAGCAATATTAATGCAATGCAACAGAATAATTCATAATGGTGCCTACTTAACGGGTCTAACTACCTTGACGGCCCGAAAAGAATGCGATACTTGGCTTTTTTTTTAAGAGAAACCCTCAAATTATATTAATTAAAAACTTTATGTCTGTATTTGTAAATATTTAGACAACATTTTCAAAAAAATTAAATTAAAAAATCCTACTTAAAACTTTAAACGCGTTTTTCTTAAAACGATGTTTTTCGAAATAGTTAGCATGATATCTTAAAAATCAATCACGCGATTTACTTCAAACTTGGGATATATCTTCAGTAGATGCCCCCTTCTCGCCGGTATTAATTTGATTTTTATAAAAATAGACTTTTGTGACTTAAAAAACCAGTGAATTTTTTCAGAAATCGATATCTGTTTCAGACGCTGCCATATTTTTTATTTTCAGTATTTCTCATTTAATCTAGTTCAAATTTTTCTGATTTTTGAAATTGATATGATTTATGTAAGGCCCTCTATTTGAAGCACTATAACTCCGGATATACTCACTATTTTTGCATGCAATTTTTTTTTTCATATTCTCTAAAGATTGGCAAATGAAGCCACAAAGCTGCAAGTAAATATATTTAATGGTTTTGTTTTAAAAAATTCCCAAAGTTCGCATAGGGAGGCCCCTTAAATTGGTTGTATTACAAAAATGAAAGGTTTGCAGATCCATGCCGGGGGTGTGCAACTTACGCTTGTAAAGCATATATTCGTTTGATGTCCAGGAGGTGACCACCCTGAGAGTATTCTCTGGAGATTCGACTGCGACCTGGCGGGTGAGCCAGACGTGGTGATATCACCTCCGCCGCCACCACCCCCGCCCTCGGCGGCCGTGTCGAGGACCACGACCCTTTGACCCATACTGGAGGAGGTGCCGACAGGTGTGCCTGTCCAGAAGGAGCTGCCCACCCAAGCGTCCGTGGTCGTGAACGTGGTCGACCAGAAGGAGACCTGCTTATAGCATATGTAGTCGCCGAGGCGGGTGGGTGGACCGCAACGCGGCCCGGCTGGCGCCATCGGCGACCTCGGATCATCGATCGAACCGTCGTCCACGTGACCAAGTCGATCGAGTGGCGTTCATTTAGAGGGGTACAGCGGCGAATGAGCTCCGCGCCGCAGCGTGTGCCAAAAACGGGGATCCCATCGGACTATCAGGAGTGGCGCGAGTGGGATCGAGGACCGCGTTACAATCGAACGAGAGGCCGGGAGCCGTGAAGCCTGACAAGCGACACTCCGGTTTTCCGTCGCGAACAAAATCTGGTCACGACAGAATCGATTCGTAGAACGTGATGCTTCTGCTGCAAAGAAGCTTTCTACTTTCTACCCAGAGAGCAGCGGCGGGTCGCTCGTTGCGGATGCTGATCGAATAATGAAACGGGATCAATCGCGACCGAAAGGCGTCACGGTGAAAAGGACCGGGCTCCATCTGGTCGAGCGGTAAATGGAAATGCCGTGCGCGATTTCGATCGATCAGGGGCAGGTTTCGTGGCCCAGCATTTCCCGGGGCGAGAACATTCGGGGCAATCGAGGGATCGACCAATGGCTAAACGTTCAATTGAATTGCTCCGACACAGTCCAGCGCGATGAACCATGCCCCTGCGAGCCGCGGGACACGCGGGGCCGCGGTTCAAGTTAAACATATCGAAGCAGGCTTAAAATGGGGCTCGAATGGTGCGTGTCTGACGGGGAATGGTCATCGAAGACAATAAACTCCATCCATCACCACGAAGGAAGCTTTCCAGCGCGAGGTACTGATGGTGCCGTGTCCCTGGATTCTGATCGAAATTCTTCCACGAACAGGAGGCGATGTCCGAGGTGTAAACTGAGAATGTCGACGAGATTAGACGAAGCGGAAGAGTCCAGGACGATGCTGGATCGATCGACGACCACTAACACGGTGTGATTAGCCCCGGACCAAACTTATAGTGATCACTGCCAACAGCTAGCCTAAACATAGTCAAACGGTCTAGTACATACGACATCGACCAAGTAGAGAATCATCCTGCAACCGGTCGATCCTCAGAATTTTCGAGATCGAAGGCTTTTCGAGTGAAATATTCGAGCTCGATCAGGAACGTTGCACGGAACATGCACAACGAAGTAAATGAAGGACGTAGAGAGGAGCGAAGGCCTGGAAGTGGTGTGTATCGCGTCGAGCAAAGGGAAGAAAACGCAAAGGCACAAAAGATCGTCTCACGTGCACCGGCATCGACCGTAAAACGTGAACTGCAGCCGTGTAAGGATAACGATCGCGAGGAACGCTGCGATTTCTCTGCTAGCTGGACGACGCACCGATCTAACCGAGAACACGTGGAACTCTGAGTGAAAGGGAAGCTTGTGCGCGGCGCGATATCACGGAGCAGATTAACTAAGCGAAATTTTTATCGTCCCGAGCGCGCGAGGGCCTAGAACGGCGAAGTTCCCTGGAGAAAGTAGAGTCGACCGCGTTAGATCGACTTCTCGGATACTGGAAGTTCACCGTCGAGCGGGAAACGGGACCTCACGAGCCTCCCGGGGGAAGCTTCAACTGTTTTCAGAGGGTGACAAGTCGCGGAGACCGTTCAGCTCGTTCAGCTTTCGACTGGGCAAAGTACAAAATTCCTGGACGTCACGGTTTCGCGCCCTTACCTTCGCTTCCCCGTCGTTTCTCGCTGACGATCACGGTGGAACATGAATACGAGTCTCGCTGCACCGCGGACCACGATCTCTCAAGCATTTTATACGAAGGACGGAGGGGGCACACTCGCGGTAGAGGAAATCGAGGCCTCGGAAGATCGATCACACGGGAACGCCGTCACTTGGATCAGAAGAGGAGCGAAAGCACGGGGATCCTGCGAATTAATTTAAGGGATAGTATGTCTAGTCGACGGACTTGTGTACCACAGGCACGATAATCGAACTGTTGGACGATTGGTGATTGACAGACACAATTCGCCGGGAGATCGTGCTAGATACGCGCGCGTGCGCGTGCACGAACACACGTTAGTTGACACTTAATGCTATAGTGCGTAGCCGCGTAAGAGACCCAGTCGTATTTTGACACGATCGACAAATTTATTATTAATAACGGTAACGTTGTACAGCGAGTGTTTTTCACGAATTTCGAGGTGGTCGTCGCGTGCGCCGCGACTACCCTGCAAAGCGTCGTATTGATATGCATATACACATGTATGTACACGTAAAGGAAGGACGATTGTCGGAGGCGTCATTCCGATGCGACGGGATTTGTTGAGGCGTTGTTTGGCGAGTCTGCGGTGGGAGAATGATGATGCGGGTGATCCGTGAGTGATTGAGCGTGTATGGTGAGAAAAAGGGAGAACGAATCGTGCCAAAAAAAAAAAAACGAGTAATCTGTGCTGCCGTCAGAGAACTGACAAGCAGTCACGACGCTTTTGATGTTCGACGCGTTTATCTGCCAACGTCGACCGCGCCTCGTATGATAGCGACGCCTCCGAAAGGAGGTCGAAACGAAGTTGTGTTCGGTATGCATGAAGTATTGACGCGTGACGAGCTGTCAGCTTTAACAAAACGTTGAACGCGATTTCTGGCAAGATCGATAGAGATTCCCAGGCTTTATTTATCTCGGTTGGCGCATTGGATCAAGCAGATAGTAATTTAAATGACCCGGGGAAACAATTTATTTCACTGTCCGGGGATGGGAATCCCCTTGTCACGAGTGTGACGGAGAAAGGCATTAGGAGAAATTGACAGCCCTCGGGGCAATCGGGAGCTAACGTAATTACACCGGAGAGATCGATACTTCCACCTGTAACAAATGAATTCTTCAGCCCCCCCTGGATTAATTGGTAGTCTTTTTCCCCGCATCGCGATCGAGCCACGATTCATTTTTCTCCCCGCCTACTTTCGCGGTATTAATCAGAACTGTATCCTCGTTCGGCCTGGGAACGCATAAATCGCAACGACGGGGGCAGGATTCGTTTACTACGAGCGGCTCCGCGTCGCCGCAGTCGCATATTTCCTTGAAATGCAAGGGGGATGAGGCAAGCGGGAATCGACGAGGTTGCCTGCGGATAGAAAGAAATGATGGCGTTTGAACGCGGGGTGCTGGTCAACAGCGTTCAAAGGTTCATGACTACTTGTCGCGTCATCACTGGTGTGCCACTATTCAATAAATAAATTTTATTTACTTAATCGACCTAGACATTTCTACACTTGGCGTAGCAGTTGGACACACGTTGACTTCCTTTTGCGATCGGGGGCCTGGGAACTCGCGGGAACCGAGCTGCTCGACAGGATGCCGTTGCCCGGCATCCCGTCAGAGCCTCGTTTCGAAGTGCCGCGGTAACCACTTCCGATTCTCGGCCCTCCGATCGAGTGATTGTGATACGCAGTGAAATCGTCAACTTGAACATATCTCTCCGAAATAACAGACAATTAAATGTTGTTATATACATGTTTTACTGAATCTCTCCGAGACACTTTTTCTACTCCATGCGAAAATCATCCAGAAAGATAAGTCGCGCTACAACAATCCCATTCCACCCCTCCTCGCCAGCGAAGAATGGAATCCAATGCGACGAAATCATAGAACGCTAAACCATTTCTCCTCCCTCCGCAAGCTTCTAATTTCGCAGCGATTCGACGAGCACAATAAATGGTTCTAGCAATTCACGGTGATTTTGTTTCTGTGCGAGCGATTTCGTCGCCGTTATGGATCGGCCCAGGCAGGAGGCTGTAGAGACGACGCGGGCCCCATTGTGGACAGGATGACGACTCAATGCGACGCTTCATCAATCACATCCGTGATCGCTCGATACATATTCAGGGCCAGCGGCTTCCCTTCCTCTACGTCGACGTGATTTCGTTTACCACGGCCGTTACATCGTTTATGCAAACCTCATTTCCCAGCCGGACCTATCGGGCCGCTGTCCCTCTTTCCGAGTCGATTTCAGTATCCTCTGTTACGTCGCGACTATCGACAAGTGGAAATTGACGAGGTACTCCAACCGGGCTCCAGCAAAACGTCGATAATTCCTTTGGATATTGTACTCTTTCGTTTTTTCATTCACAGCACACGCTGGACGTACGTGAACGTTGAAAAAGCGGCTGAAAGTTACTGCCCTCCGGCGCATTCAACGTTAATGGTATCGGCAGAGCATGGCAAAGCATACACTAGTCGGGGGAAATCGAAATTTCGTGTCGATTTTTATTTTTAAGGCAGCTTTTGGGAGGAGAACAGTGGAGGAGTACATACTTGTAAATGAACTCACTGTTTCTTAGATTTCTCTGGCGCCACTCGTCGCGCGAGGCTGCTGCGAAGTGGCCATCAATTGACCAGAGGAGAACAAAACTTTCTCCCCTGGAAACGCGGCTGGCCGATACGTACAGCAATTACGCGAAACGATCGGAAACGAGTCGACGGCGGAACGCCTAGTTTCCGCTCCTATATTACGATGACGAAGTGCCACTTCCAGTAAGCGATGGGGAATAATTTTTGCAGGATAATGCGCCACGTCCCTGGAATCGGGGGGTGAAATTGCTCGTCGACGGTATCGCGTCTCTATTTATGGGGGTTTCACGCGTCGCTCGGGCATTTCCTTCCAACTGGCTCGAGTGGACTAGATTGTCAGCCAAGTGGCTGAGCTTCCACGTTGAAAATTGCATTCATTTGACCGCGCCGCGTCAAAGGGAGCCCGTTAAAATCTGGGCCGTTCGTCGTCATCGTAGCTCGCTGAAGGCGAAAAGATGAAAGGGTGGTCGGTAATGGGGAGGGTTGGGCATAGCTGGCGCGGAATAAGAATCCCCCTCGGTTATTCGAAGCTTTACTGGCTTCCGATCGTGTCGCACTCGTTAATTCTTGCGACATCGCCGGGCGATTGAATGAATTCTCCGTCGTTAATGGGGATTCGAGCGGGGTCTCCGAGTTTTGCACTCGTTCGCAAGGGGGAAGCCTTGGAAACATTTCCGTCGGCCACGGCGGCTGAGGAGGACTTCATTCGGCCATTCTTCTACGCAGAATTATGCAGCCTTCTTTGTCTTTCTAATAGAAGCAAGTTTTCGCTGTTAAAGTAGCGGGAAGTTAGGATGTCAGAGTTTGGGAAGAAACTGGAGCAAGATCCTTCGTTTCCTTTTTAAAGGATCACCATTCCCCTTTGACCTGCCTCCAGCACGTTCGAGGCGCGCAGACAAATTGCGAGCTTCGGAATACCTCGATACTTCAAAGCAGATGTCACCCACCTCCTCTCTGTTGGACCGAACGCCTCGTTTCCGACGTTTAGGCAGTTCGTTAACGAATTACAGAGATATACGCGTGATTTGGCTTCGTGAATCTATCGCCATTCTGTCCACGGACGAGAAAAGCGGCATGTAATCAAAGAGGAAAGATTCTTCAGCCAGAAAGAAGTTTCGTAATTACGCAGTTAGTAGATCGAAACGAAACGTGTCAAGCGTATTTAGGTACATATATCTCTTGTCTGTGAAGAGTACATATCTCAGGTGGCGAAATAATTACTTTTAAATAATTGATCTCTGTAATGCATGGTAATTTAATACACCCCTGCGTTCGACGAACGAACGGCGGAGAAGAAGAGCAGAAAAATAAGGGCAAAGAGGAGGATACTGGAAAATGGTAAGAATCGAACGATCCACCCCCGTCAAGCTCGGGCCATTCCTTCTCCTCAGTCTTTCCTGTCCGTCATTTTTTACAATTAGACACCGACTGATGATTTATCGTCGAACGATGCGAGCGTATTCGTTGGTGCACGCCGGTGGATACGAGTATGTCGGGTGCTTCGAGTTGGATATCCTTTATACCCGTCCAATCTTCGTAACTTGGACAGGATCACGTCATGTTATACTGAAATCCGCCACCTATTTTCTCATTTTGCCAGATTGCGGAAGAAGAACGAATACGGTGCTCTGCGAGAATCGTGGCGGTGGATCTTCCTGCTAAGAAGTTTTATCAGAATACAGTTAGGGAAAACTTAAAATCTCATTTGAAATCTCATCGCGGATTCGCGCCTTTACACTTCAGTGACTTGACTGTGCCTGACGTTTTCGTAA
Source organism: Andrena hattorfiana (assembly GCA_944738655.2). Taxonomy (NCBI): domain Eukaryota; kingdom Metazoa; phylum Arthropoda; class Insecta; order Hymenoptera; family Andrenidae; genus Andrena; species Andrena hattorfiana. Next base: position 5,298,689 of record OX122894.2, read on the forward strand.
TCATTAAAATACGAATGTAACGTATCTGGGATCCGAAACAGAACAGGAAACACCGGATGCCCCGAGTGTTCAACCTTTTAATTTACCAATTAAATCCCTCGACTGTCGGCGAAGCAGCGGCTTGTAAGCTCGTGAAACGCAGAGAAGGATTTCTGTTGCTCGCGTCGGATCGAGAAGCCTCCGTTGACAGTTCCATCGGTGCGATTCGCGGGATGAATCCGAAAAAATGCGGGAACAGATCGCTGATTGATAGAACAATCGAGAAAAGTGACAGGGTTAGGAAGGGGCGACGCTACCATCTACCATTGCCTTTTGTCTGGGAAATCAATGAGCACTAGAAGCTAGAATCCGTTCCCGATATTCCACAATTCAGCCGAGCGTTCTTGCGATGCTAAAAGCACAGTAACTACGAAAATTCCCCTACAATATAATAGCAAAGAGTGTAACTATTTAACTCTCCGTACTTAAAACGGAAATTTCTTTTAATGAAATTTTAATTACACTCAGTTCGCTAACTTCCCTTGTCGAATCATTGCCCTGCTCCATTAGCTCGGCGCTCACTCCTAATTGCTTCTAAATTGCTCGAACTTCGTTAGCGCTTCACCGAGGAACGCTTCGTAATGCAAAGAAAAACTGCATTTGACAGCCAGGCGAGCCCGAAACAAAACGATAATGAGCCTCGGAACGAGAAACGATGATTTTCAAGGCAACCCTGCACACGGCCCCAATCATCATTCATCCTCCCCCTTCACAGATAGTCCCACTTCACCACTCTTATCTCTGCTGGCGGTGGCTCCGCGCGAACTGTAAAAAGCATCCGCGTCTCTCTGGAACCCGGTCTGCCTACCGTAGATCAAATAAATCGAGCGTAACGTATCGCCCGGACTTTTTTTACGCGGTCAGTTATCTGGCTGACATTTACCCCGTGGGTACATCTACCTTTTTTAGGGACAGCAGGAAGGAAAGCACTCGTAAAGAAGCCCCAATCGTACGAAACGAGGGGCACGTGTAGGTGTAGAGGTGGAACGAGGCTTTCCACTATCTGCGCCACCTTGGATCGCCGTGTTTCGAGACGCTTTCGCGGCTTTAATCTTTCCGAGGGATAAGTGGTAGCCAACGAAATTCGACGTAATGCCCTTGGCGGGGGAGTAATAGCGGGTTTCTGGAAGACTAGCGTTATCTCACGATGAAATACGAGCAACGGCGGGGACGACTGCTCCGAAATGGCGAGCGCTCGTTGGAAGTGTATTCTTTGCGAATCCTTGATGAAGACTGGAGGCGGACTTGAAGTTAATCCAGCCCGGAGTCAAGTGTGTGCTTTCCGAATTGTGTGCCGGAGATACGAAGATAGATCGTACACAGATCGCAGGAAGTGGCCGTGGCTCTAATCAGATAAGTTAAATCCCCATTCTGATAAGTTTAATTAATATAAATGTTATTAAATTCTCGTAATCAGAGGAGCCCTTTCGGCAACTCTAACGTTCGCTTCTGAAAAAAGCTTCTCCGCATCGTCGCGGGGGAATTTCTTCTCGTCACTGTGCGACGACGATTTCGCCGAAACATTTCGTCACGTCGGGGACGCAATCCGCTCGGCGAGTAACGAGTGGAAATCCTCTTCGGCGACAAATGCATAGAAGAGTTTCCTAAGCGACTACTGAATATTCCATTATCGGCACGTAGGATTCGAGGCAGCTCGAGCGTTGTATTCGAGTCGCGGAATCGTGACGGGGACCATCGATATTTCTCCGAATTCGAAGTTCTCCTGTCGGAAGCCAGTAATGAGACATCAACGTCACGAACAGTCGACGTTCCCTTAAAAGTTCCTGCAGCAACTCTCGCTGCAGTCCAGTTTCTTTTATATTCATGAATTCTGCAGGATCGAGATTTCGCTGAGATTTGCAACTAAATTTCAACGATATTCTCCGAGTACATTCATCGAGGCACAAACTTTCATAATCGTCGGACGGCACCCTATATGAATCTTCGTTCTGTTTCAATTATTTTGGCCGTCTTTTAAAGTGGAGGCTTGAATCCGCTCGAAAGATAATCAGAGATAAGGAACGGCGGTTTCATTATTACGATGAGATTTACCGAGCGCCTTAGAGACGAGCGTATGTACTCAAGTGCATGACCAACAAGGTGGGACATAAATCAATGTGCCCCCAAGGTACGCAATGAAGCATATCCTGGGGTTAATTACATGGATGTTACATTGGGCTCCGTTTGCAGTTATGTATATACGACGTTGCTCTCAGACGTTACATATTAATAGAACAAACATTAATAACAAAGGAGGGTATATCGACCAGACGCTGTGTATCCAATAATGGTAAAATAACTTCTGAGGAATCCTCGTATCTACCAATGAATAACAAGGTCCCGCGGTTATACTTACCGTTCGAGGATATTAAATAATGAAATTTGAAGATACTTCGATCGATCTGCGGACTATCATTTCGATCAATAACTCGATATATTTCCCACAAACGCGTGGTGTGTGAACATTTCTGTACAACACTATGTACAAAAAGATACTTTGAAAATTATTGCGGTTAAAAGTTCTATAATTAATATTCTTCAATCGTTCACCAAATGCAGAACGCTGTCCCTGGTGATGCCGATTTCTCTTAGGCTTGTTCCTAGCTGCTCCAGCCTCCTCGGCGAATAACTGACGTAAGAAGAAAGTGGATGCTTCTGGGTTAGTTTGAACGACGTAAGAAAATGTAGAGCTTTCAGGGTAAACTGCGAGCTTACCCGCTGAGGACCACTTTATACCCCCGAGGAACAGTCCTCGCCATAGCTTTGTCTAACAATTGGTAGAGCCGAGCGATCGGTTCGTCAGCGGATACGTGAACCAAGTATATAGTACCACCATTCAAAGATCTGACTTTCAATCGAAGCTCACCCGGCAGTCCCGTCGGTTCATTAATTTGGTGCAAAATCGGAGGCTGTAACGATAAGGGAACTTAGAAATGACGTTCCATTTCTCCATCCGAAAGCAGTCTAGGCTTCTTACTGCGCTCTTTCTGACTGGTGTCACTGATTTGGTAGCCCGTTGATTCTTTTTCGTCGCGCTATAATTCGGCTGAGCGTTAGGATATTGAGAAACATCGGTGTTATTAAAGTCCGTGGGTATTTTCGTCCTCGTTGCAGACTTTCCCTGAATGGACATGCGAGAGTTTGGCAAGCTGGCGGATCTGGATCGATGTCGAAGGCGGTATTCGGCGCTCTCCAATCGACTGACGGCAGAATTACTTTGAAACTGTGCGTAGACATTGGCGAAGCTCAACAGAGAATAGAAATTCGAGGAACGTGTTACCTGGGGGATAGCCTGGACGATCTATCGGCCGAACTATGGTAACATCTACCAGAACTCGGGAACCTGAACGTACCTCTGGACTTGAGGCTTCCTTCTCGCATAGAAACGTCGTATTCTGCAGGTTTAGCAGCCAAATCTCGCTTGCAAAAGGCAATTCAAAGGGAGCATTGTACCATGCTTGGAAACATTCACCTGGCTCCAGAAACGGCGCATTATCGATATCTACCTTCTCTTTTCGGCTACTCAAACCCAGCTCAGCGTTAATGTGCGACTGCAAGTGCGTGTCAGAACAGATGTTATTGTGCGATGCCAGTATTTGTGAGCGCAGGACGTACATTTCGATGGGAGGAGGCTCGGAAAGAGTTTTCTGTTTCAACGATCTGTCGGCAAGCGTCAGATCCATAAAGCTTGTAATAAAGTGAACTTTCAAGACAACAAAAACTAAATGAAGGGTAAAAGTTAATGTCACAGAACAGCTTTATCGAGAAACTTAAGTGTTTTTTTCCAGTGCAGAGTAGGCATTACCTGTTTTTAAACGGTATACCAAAACTTTAACATTGTCATACAGGGATATTTGTACTTTATAACCCTTTGCGATTAGACAGTTCAGTAGTCCCAGTTGTCATCAAGAAAATATGCTATAAATCGCATAATCAGGAAAGGTGGACATTCCTCAGTTTTTTCCCTTTATCCTTCAAGTTATCTACTCAGTTATTATAAGCTATCATATGCTTGTACCTGGATGTCATAGGAGTCAAGCTCGCAGAGAAATCGCTGCTGGATAGATTATCTTTCGGTTGCGAGCTACGCCGAGTTGACTTTTGGGAGGTGGTGCTGGGCCTGCGAGCTTTGATCGATGAGAGCGTGTTATCAGCGGCAGGTTGCTTTCCCAGCCGATATCCCTGGCCGGGAAAGTCGGTCGTGTTGCCCAAGTACATTTGGTGTCTGTGATCCACTACCTAATCGAAAACGGTGCGAGATAACGATCGGTTGTTTCCTCGGGATCAAGAACTGAAAGGTCGCTTGAGCCCGGGGTGGACGGCCTAGACACGGATTCGAAGCTTCACCTTGAAAGGCACTCCATTCGGATAAGACTGTTGCAACTCAGATGGGAAATAACCGTCCAGAATGTCGCGGAGGAACGACACCGTCGCTGGATGGTCGAAAGGGCGCAACGGGCCGTCTTGAACTGTCATTCCGTTTTTGTAGAATTTTAGAGACATGCAAGAAGGGGTCTTCAAACGATCGTTAAATAACACTCGATTAATCGGTAGTCGCATGAGACGTTACGAGTAACGTTCAATTACTCGTCGGCGAGCGGCCGTGTTACATCAACGTTAGGGAAAGAAAGGAACGAATACGGTCGTTAAAAAGCGCGAGGCAAAGTGACGTAGCTGGTGCACGCCCGTGAATCATTCGCGTCCTCCCTATTCGCGTGTATCCGGCGACTGCGATTGCCGTGAACCTTCTGCGTTTCGTTAGAATGCACTGAAGCCGAAGGATCAGCGTCGAAAATCGACACCGGCGTTACGCGAGCGGGAATGTCGCGCAGAGCGCGTACGACGAGCGGCGCCGTATAAAATTAAACGGGGGGAAAAAGAGGAACGGAAGAAATGTGCACGCGAGGACGTGTAACGATGATTAACGCGCGGATCGATCGGACTGTACGCGCGATATTTCGAGCATGCTATTTCTTTCGCGGCTGTTACAAGAACAGGTATCAGGAAGCATTTCAACGCGAACGCTCTGTGGGTATTTAACTGTGCACTTTACTTTGAACGTGGCTCCGTTCCCTTTCTCGTTGTGCTGCACGTGAACTTCGCCCTTCCCCGCGGCCAGGTTCAGCTGATCGATGTTCGCGATAATCTGCTTGTAACAAGTCTCGATGTAATTACTGAAAGGCATCAGAGGTAACTGACAGTTAATTCGATCGTGCGTCGGGCGTGTGAGGATAGTAGCGTATACTCGATTTACTTGGGGACCATTTCCGGGCACTTGGGGCTGTTCGTATCGCCGACCCAGATCAGACCGTAATCGGCCAAGAACTTCTGCAACAACGGGGACACGGTAATTTCGCCGGCGCGATAACATAGATACAAGACGCGAGTATCGTAATCCGATTAAATAGCTCGCTTTCCACCGCACGATACTACGAATACGTCAAGCTGGGGAAACGTTCAACCTCCATCTCGACGATTCTGTTCTCGAGCATCAGGCATCTCTTGTAAAGGTACTCAGACTGGTCCGCCTGGACTCGCCGCTGCTGCTGCTCCTCCTTTCGCAGCGCCTCCTGATTCTTGCTCTTGGCCTCCCACTCCTTCACCTGCGACCATTCGAAAGTCGAGGGATTATAATCGACGGAGAACGGGGGTGGTAGATCGACGAACGTTAAGGTCTAAACACGCTTGTCAGAACCGTGTCAGTTCCGTTCCGGCGTGCCAGTGGTAAGAAGAACAGGGGCGTAGAGGGTCTCTTCTTCTGGAACGGAACTGACACGGAACTGATAAGTGTGTTTAGACCTTTAACCGGCGCCGAACCTTCCGCTTCAGGCGATTGATCTCCTGATTCTTCGACGTCAACTGCTCCTCGTTTCTCTTCAAATCGGTCTGCACCTTGTGCATCTGAGACTCGACCTGGTGCAGCTGCTTCGTCAACGCGCTGATCAGCTCGCTCTCTGCCGCAGATTTCGGGTTTCGGAAAGGAGGGGAACGATCGTTAGTACAGCTTCGCACTCGAGGTAGAGACTACTTCTCCGATCTACGAAGCTAACTTCCGTCGCGAGTCTCTGTTTAACGGATACTGGCACGCGCAACAGGTTACGCCGATGTCGAAGAAGATTAACGCGCAGGTACCTTCTTCGATGACAGCGTTGTTTGGCACGTAGATGCTGGATGGCTTCGGGTTGCATTGGTTCCAAAACTTTCTACCGCTGTTGTACATCGTGGAGCAAGTCTGGGGAAAAAGCTGGCGACATATTCTTCCTCATAGCGGTCGCACGACGAAGGACGTTAACGTAAATGACGGTTGTAGAAATAGAGAAATAGTAAATTTTCCGGACCGTTTCTATAACGAAAGAAATGTATTATTACGCAATTACCGTTTTATCAGCCCGCTTGATAATGCGGTTGACGTCATTCTTCAGTTCGGAAACCACACTCGAGCTATCTAATGTCGCGCTTTTCGCGCGCTCGACACCATCGTCGCTGTCCACTATATAGGTCGTCGTAGAGGAGATTTTTTTCAATCTAGGTGTATACGAAATATGTGAAATTATAACCTACGGGATCTTAAATTCACGACTCGGGCAAATTGCTACATTATTTTACTATCTTTTTGATATTGTCAGTAAAATGCTCGTGTAATTCGGGCGATTCGACGGGGGTATGGGAGAATTTGAGATACTTGTGATTGCTATTTCGAGTGGAAGTTGAAGCCGAAGAGCACTTTGCAAGTTTCTTCCGCGGTTGGGAGGGGTTGCTCGGCTGACTCATCGTGCATATGATAGCATTGATCAACGAATGTGACAGCATTTACGTTGGAAATTTTTGCTGGGTTTTCCGAAAGTGTTCCCGAGTAACGACGTTGTGTTCGAAGCACACGAGTTGAAACGGAAGAATTGATCGTGAACTCCGCAGTTAGTGAGAGTATACGTGGTCGAACGAACGATCGACGCGAAGTAGGTGTCGATTATATGATTAGAATTATTACAACTGGATTGCTTTCTGCCGCAAATATCGCGGCACTCGATGGCCTCGACGAAGGAATCTTAATAAACGCTAAGAGTATTGTTTCTTGCCGCATGATATTCCAAGAATCTCGTGCTAGAGAAATATCGTATTAAGAAGAAAGAAAGAAAACTGTAGAACTGGCGACAAACCTCAAATAGTTCGAAGCAGTGAAAGTACAAGACCTTCGTGTCGACCAGGCTTTGACCTATTTCAAGTGAATGCACGAGTGCATTATGCATCCGCCTAACAAAGTCAAATTAACATATGTATCTACCATGGGTTATCCCAATGTTGCAAAACGATTTAATCTCACCATTTGTAAACAATGTGCTGCTTAACCAGAACGCTCAAAGATTAACATCGAGCTTAATTATAATCGCTAAATAATTCTCCAAACTACAACCGTTGGTATTTCGAGAAAGCATAGCATAATGTTACTTAAACCTCATGTAAGTATAATTCAGTAGAAACTATATCAAACATAACTCCTGATAAAGGCTACGAGACTTAAAAATCTGTTGCAAGTCAGACCTGAGAATCCACTCTGTTTCTCCTTATTTCTAGAATCTTCTAAAGCCCCAAAGTGCGCATTCGACCACATATCGCTAACCAAAACCTTAATACCCCTTTCGGTCGCAATGTTGAAAAGAACTAGGATAAGAATGTATTGGAATATCGGCCCTATCCGCTAATGACGACGCGTGACATCGCCACGCATTTCAATCGATCGGCGGTTTCGCGCGTGCTCTTTCACGCGTCACGTGACCAGAACGCCTCGTCCCTCCGCGAGGCGTCTCTGTGCCGTTGAAACGCGGTGGCATTGCGCGCTCGCGTTTTCGTGTCTGACGTGCTTGGTCTCGTGCCGTGTGTTTACGCGTGTGACAAGCGAATTTCTGCTCTCCGCGATCCTCCTCTGCCGTGGAAGGATGTCTGCGTCCGATTGAAGCCGTCGTTGGACGCCAGTCGCTTAGAAAGATGCTAGCGGGGAGGCGGCGCAGCGTGCTTAAGGTCGTCGTAGGAAGTAAAGACAGACCGAACGTGAGTCCACTATCACGATCGATCGCTTCTACCTCCCCTGTTCTCCCTCGTTCGAAACGAAGGCCACGGCCAGCTGTTATTCACTGTTGAAAAAGCACCTTCTCCACTGGACATAACCTCAAAGTTTAAGGGAAGCGTCCTGCGATTGAGGTTAGGATTTGCAGACCCCGTGGGCATTATCGTTACATTCGGTGCATATCTTCTGTCCCGATATACGTAGGGGAAGTCGCGTCTGTGCATCGATTAAATTCATTAGCGATGATGTAACGACTGGCAGCCTCGTAATCGACGAATTAAGTGATGTCAAGCAGTCAGTATCGTCGCGTTGGTTATCTCTATTGCCGGCATACGTGCGGTTCGAACGTTCGAGCCGTCTCCGCGAGCACTTCACTGCTTCCGTTCCGTTTATCATTATTCGTGCTGAAGAAAGGACATTTGTTGGTCGATCTTAACAGCACCGATTTCATGTCGGCAGCGATGTAAATAGATTGTAGATAGAATTATCATAATCGTTTTGTTCCGATTTATTCCTTGCAGCGTTAAAACAGATTCCAGTTATTAGTAGAGGGGAGTGGATGTCCAGAACGATCTCTGGAACTATTCAGCTGTTCCGAGATACTCAGTAGATGTATTGTTCTAGTGGGCAGAGTCAACACGATGGAAGTAGATAAGATGGAGAGGAGTTGTCAATTATTTATCTCGAGGTTTACGCTTTCGCGGTTTAGGCAGGACCCAGTTGGGGAGGGGGGGGGGGGGGGGGAGTAGATTTGTTTCGCCGGAAACCGAGGAATGGAAGAGTAGAGGGCAGCCTATAGCGTCACGAGGGCCTGGTCATATTGCTAATCAAGCGAATTACCTAACTATATTCGCATTTTGAGCTTAATAGGGTCAACTACGAAATAATTAAGATTAATGCAACTCATGGAAAAAATTCAAGGGGCAAGCATTTCTTCCGCGTGACCGCGACTCGTCTCTCGTGCCGGGAGATGAGTCAATTGCTCGCGCGTGTGTTATCGACTGATGACGAAGATTTAGCTATTCATTGTACAAAGAAACTATACATTCAGTGTAGAAAATAAACAAGATTTCCCACACAATTGTACGTGAACCTTTCCCTAAATATCGAAGATGGAGCAAAGGTGCGTTTCGGTACTAGAAACACCAAAGATGGAGGATCGGATGACTAAGCCTATAACATATAGCGAACATGAATTCAGCGTAGGAAAATGAGCGAGGGAAACTTGAGCTGCTCGCAACGTTAATCGATCAGCGGAAATTGACCCGTTGTGCTTTGTCGTCATGACCTTGCAATTTCACGGCTAACGATACTCGTTAGAGGCGTTAAGGCGACTAGGCAGTCGTTTTCCGTGAAAGAAACACTTCCTTTTTAATGTATTTGTAGAAAAATGGAATCAACTACAGATGTATCCTTTTACCCAATGCTTATTATTATTATAGAGATTTAAAAAAAGTTGGTATAAAATATACATGTGCTTTGAAAATGGCGCTGCTGACTGTGAAACATGTTAACTTTCTTTTGTGGTTTTGCTGTAATATTGGTCTTAAAATGTGACGTAATCCAATTTCAAGGTTTGATTCTTGTTTGTTGCATCCGTAATTTTCCGCGAAATCAATAAAAAATCAAATTAAAGCAGAATTGTTAAATTGGTGGCCGAAAAATGGCGATTATTTCAAGAAAAATTCGGTCGTATTTGTGGGTCACTAAAAATCCGCGACTTTTTAATTTTTTTATGAAAATGGCACATGTTTTATACATCCTGTAATTTTTTCAAGTCGATCTGAATCTTCGTTCATTCGCAAATACGGCAAACCCAACAGAAAAAAATTTTCGAGAAAAAGGCGTTAAAAGTTTCTGTGCAAAGGCGACGCTATAAGTTACCGCTTGACCTTTTTAGGTGCCAAATCAACAATCTTGCGAATTTTAATATAAACCAACCGGCATTTTATTCAGAAAAGATAGTACTTTCGGAAAATGCAACAAAAATCGATTTTTCGATTGCCTAGTCCCCTTAAACGTTGAAAGAAGAACAGCGAAATTGGCCGAGACTTTACTGGAAGGACTGTACAATCACCTTAATTATCATAAATTATACTACATTTCCTAAGAATTAGATAGTGCACCTGTTTCACCACCCATTTGCGTTTGTTAACGAGTCTTGTCCAATGCTACACGTGTAAGTTTCAGTATACATAGAAATTTCTTTTGCCCTTGGCGTTTGGCTCACTTTCCACAAACTATTTAATTACTCCGTGCAGTTTATAAGGATCCATCGAAAAACATTAAAATTACAAGCACAGGAGTACTTAACGTCATAGGTTTTTCATGGATCGAAAGAGTCATGCGCGCAAACTGAATTCGATCGGAATCAAACGTACCTATGAGCTGGCCCGTCCAGTCCTTCGCGTGTCGTCATAACGGGGGGAGAATTTCGATTTCAAGTCGTTCGAAGCTCTTCGTTCAACTGTGTCGCTCGTCTGGGATCGTTGCCCATACCTCCGGGCCCTTTCGAACTCAACGAACCGAGTGAAAACTCTTTTCAACGAATGGCGTAAAGTAAAAGTTTAAGCAGATTCACTGAGAACCGCGTGACCAACCGGCGGGTATGTTTCAAAACTCAATTGGCAGAAGGTGACCCATCAGGATGTCGGTACCAGCCGAAGACTTCGTTGTACAGTGTTTGAAATGAAAATTAATAAGCAGAATCGATCCGCTGGGCGGCATCAGACTTCAATTAACACCCATTATCCGGTGTCATTCTTTCTGCCATTGTTTACCCGGTCACGAGGCACGCCGGCCGCGTTAACGCGTCCAACATTCCTCGAGAAGAACGACCGGCATCGACGCCTATCTACACATCGCGGCTACGTAACGCGCCGGGGGACCGTGGACGCGTGTACAGCACCGTCATCGTTACGTTTCCTCGTTTCATCGTTTCCACGCGGCCGTGCCCGCGATCCTTGGGCGGATTTCCTACGCGCCAAACGGACGATTGAAAAGCTGAAGTGGTGGGGCCTGCAAGATAGTCAATGCCTCGTGGTCCCGTCGCCTTTCAGTGTCGCCTGTTCTCCTCATTCGGGATGATGTTTCGTTCCTTTTTCACCTGCTGCAGTCTTCCGTTCCACGCTGGAACGTCCGCGCGAGCCGCGCACTGATCGACCAGAATTTCGGCGGAAAGGCTTCTCAGTTTCGACGAGGCATCTTTTCGCGACCACAAACTACGCTGGTTTACTTCCACTCCGGCAACTTGGTGCTTTTGGTCCCCTCCGGCTTTTGTTTCGTTGCGTGAAGCGTGGATGACACGGGGCGCCAGGGAGTTGTACTGAGATAGAAGATAGAAGTTTATCTATTTCCTAACGCTGACGTGTAATATAATTATTGTGAATTGGAAACTAACTAGGAAGAATTAGATTGGAAACGGTAAGTCAGTGGCGTTGGCCACGTGCTTCGCTGCCTGTATCTCATTCTTCGTTACTTTCATTTATCGGGAGCTGCGAGTGTGGAGGCAAAGTGTTGGGTAATGTGCCGTGTGGTATTTGCAATTAATGGTCAAAGTATCCGATGATAACGCGGTTGCATATGTTCTTCTCTGTCTGCTCGTTTCCGACGATACGATACGAAGATAAAGTAAAAGTCGAGTGCAGAAAATAAGTTGCCGAGACCACTGCCATACGAATACCGAGCAGAGATACTGTGCGGCCAACATTTTCATACTGTGTTTGTAAACGTCGCGGTTACTGCTTACCATAATATGTATACACGTTTTTTGCAACATCATCGTTTCGCTCTGTGTGGTGTGTGTGCACAAGTGGCCTCCGTTTTTTATGTCCAGAACGAGTTGGGCACACGTATCGCCAATTTCTTCTGATATCATTCGTACGAGCAACTGTCGGGATGGCATTTTGTTGGTTTCAATTTTGCAGCAGTGGTAACGCGCTGTTCACTCGTCGAGGATCGTAGTTATGGAACAGATATGTAGTTAGATATTGCTCTACTCTATCGACGAAGGTAGAATTCAGGGGACGAAACTACCCTCGAACGATTCATTTGCCCGATATAACTAAAACTTCCAAGGTCTGCATTCCCTCGAAGTCCTCTGCGAATTAGCATAGGTTCTTCTTGGGAATCTGAAACATGACTCGCATAAGCTCGAAGTATCGATCTTCGATCCATTATAAAGTCAGACGGCAGAGACGTTCATCAAACTCAACAACTTGCACTCGAGTTACACCGCGCAGCTCTCATTGTTCCAGCTTTGAACGTAACGTATGACTGAGATTGCCACCAACACCGTTCGATTACACAATATCGATGCAAATGACGGGAAAGAGGCGGCTAGGCGATAGAACTGTGTCATTTGAGCACGTGCCGATTGAAACAGGAAACGAACCGCTGTGAAAAGTCATAGCAAACTCCAATACACACGAGCTCGTGCAACGAGGGCTTCATCTGTGATGAATTTCTCATTATTCAAACGCATTCAAGTAGACAAATCGTTACTTTAGTCTCTAATCAGTAAAGACACCGCACAGTCGTTACATACGAGTGAATGCAGAAAAGGATAAGTTACAACTGCTGCATTATAAATTATTAGTTACATGGTACAACTGTCGCGAGAATTTCTTATAGCAACTCCAATACACACGAACTCGTGCAACGAGCGTTTCCTTTGCGAAAAATTTTGCATTATTCAAACGCTTTTAATTGTAAGTAGACAAATCGTTACTTTAGTAACGCTCCTTAATCACTAGAGATTCCGTACAATTGTCACATACGAATAATTGCAGAAAAAGATAAGTTACAGGATAAGGAATTACGAGTTACATTGAACAACAGTCGGGAGAATTTCACTAACGTTAAACGCGATCGATAGTCTTGGAAATATTGGAAGCATTTAACGTGGGCGATTCTAATTTTAACGCTATCCTTCTTCAACGCGGTTCTCGTACACGTGAGTAAATGAAAAATACATAATCGTGCGTTTTAATGTCTGTACACAAAGGAAAAAATGTCGAGAATTACACTTTGTCCAATTCCTAGAACAATATCCACAATGGTGTAATATACCTACCTATCGTTTCGTAATTAAACGACTGCCGTGTTTTCTCTGAAGTATCGTGTTAATGGAGCTCATTAGATTATTCTTCATTTTTATCTGCCAAGATATGTCGTAACATAAATAAGGTAGCTAGAAAGTATGTATCTGAGTTGGAGGAAAGTGAAGCCGTGTGACTTCCGCGAAAGAAGGTGAAGATTCTTTCGTGGAAGCGTTTCCCGGGCCTTCCACGCAATTGCGGTCGTAACCTTTGAGACCTGATGAATTTTCAACGGCGCTCGTCGAATGCAGCGTATATGAGCTCCGTGTCGGAATTTCATCGCGCCCCCGCGAGTCGTTCACACGCTATTAAATTCTAGATATTTCATTCCCTCTGCCTTATCGATTTCAGGGCACTAATAAAGACGCATTGCTAACACTTTTCCCACCATTATGCTGTGGGACAGTTCGCGCGAAATCAATGCATCCTGTCCTTGGCGCCTTTTCAAGTTGTACAATTTGAATCGTCATCAGCCCATTGTTCATAGTGTCTGTTTTTTCAGTAGAAGAACGTTGAAGACTGACGAGATTAGTCCTAATAGTAACATTGTACTGTCACTTTTTGCTACCGTTGAAATGGGAAATATGGTTTTAATTAGGGTAATTAACAGCTATTATTCCTCGCGGCAGTGAGCACACGTAATTGTCTAATGACCGTCGATGAGACAAAAGGAGCTCGAGATCGCGTCGCCTCGAGGAAGTTACATAAAAATGTAATGAATCTGTACCCGTAATTCGTTGCGTGAAATTGCGCCACCGCGTCGCGATCAGCTTACGACTTGCTTGTGAAAAAAAAAAACAAAACAGGGAACTTGAGTTACCTTGGATCTGGAGATCCTCGGTCGTGTTTTTCACGCGAATCGATTTCACGCGGCAACTGATTCACCGACGGTCCCCTGTGGCGATAATGATGCAGATAGGATGCAGTTAATAGGTAAATCATCGAAGCGATTTAAGTGTCGCTCATCGATTATCATTCATTGATTCTTATTACCATCACGACGATGCTCGACGCTGCCGGTGTACAATTCAATTATAAGACGATTCATTCTCGTCGAGGTAAAAAAATCTTCAATGAGGCGTGATTAGACTTTTTAACTCGTACAAGAGTATAAGAATTTCTCTTTAAGGAATCGGCGATTCTTTGTGTTACAGAATCCCAGGTGATCCTCGATCACTCCCTCTTTCCGTTTGGACAGCGAGGAACCAGCGGCGAAATGGAAGACACACAGAGGTGAGAAAGTCGATCTAAGATCGCCGATACTACGTTAATCTATCTATTATATATTGACGTTAATCGTCAAGATGCGTGCAACACTCTAATTACGTAAATTATTAATCAAATCCGCTGTAATTTAACCCGCCAATAGCGTTTCGCGACTTATCTTCTCGTATCATTGAAATTTATCGACGAGCTACGGTGAGGATAAGAAGAAACGAATCGCGAGTGTGCCGCTAACCACCGTGTGACTCGGTGTTTCTACTTTTCTCCTTCCCATCTTTCTATAACCACTGATACCTTGGTTTATGTAAAAAACACCAATTGTATCTATTACGCAGATACGAAGAGCATACCATATATAAGACACGATCGCCCTGCAGCCTGCGCAAACTGAGAGGTAAAGGAGTTCTCTTCAAGCTATAAATCGTAAAATAAGCAGAACGGTAAAGACAAAAATACAGTGCAGTTGCGAGAGCGAGCGCCGGGAATGTTGAATTGCTTTTTGATTTCGGCTCGCGAGACCGATGAGCCTTATGGATCACAGAACGCCTTCGCGTTTCCAGACATGGTGCCGGCTCGGGTGGTTCTGTACATGCTGTCGTTCTCGGGCTTCACCGTCTCCTTCATGATGAGGAACGACATCAACATTGCCATGGTGGCGATGGTGAAACCATCGCCGAACTCGTCCAGCGACGACGCGATAACATCTCAGTATTGTTACGCAACGCCGAACTCGTCCTACTATAACAACAATACGGTGGCGAGGAATGAGGTAGAGTGGCCACGGATTCACGATAAATTGCCTATAATGTGAAGTCCCATCCCGCTTGAACGCCTCGGTGAACGCCGAAGCCGCAAACTCGCGACGTACGTTTCCTGGAACGCGCACTGTTCCCCCATACTGTGTGGTTGAAACAGAGATTCTTCCATAAAACAGTCAAACCGCTTATTATTTAGTGGAAGGATTTGAAAAGAAGGTAAAAGACAAAGGAAGCTTCTACGAAGGTTGGAGCCTTGAATGCCGGAAGCCGCAACGTTCTATCATCTCCAATTTTAAATGTCTGAGTACCTAAACCGGGGGATCTTGCGAACGAGGCTGGCGATTTACAAAGTCCCCTGTTCAACTGTTCACGTGTATATTTCCCTTTGTACTTTGTACCAACGCTAAAGTGTCTTGCAACCTGTCTTTCTTTATTTCCCTGTCGGCGAAGTCAATTTGGGAGACGTTACTGCACTCCTATGTAAGTAGTCAGTGTCTATTGAATCGCAGAGATCGCACTGATTGCGACCCAACCTAGCCGGACAGGAGCTAGGAAACGCGTCCACGTAACATCACGTGCATGGTTCTTGCAGTATTGACATGAAAATCGTATTACAGAATCTGAATAATTATCACCGCCGTGCCGGTTAGATAATTAATCGCGCCGAGGAAATTGATAGAACGATTAACGTTACGATCGCGTTACGTACCCCATCACGATCATCGGGTACGAAGACGATAATCGCGTTCGGCAAACTCTTACGCAACGTGAGTTTGCTTAGCAAAAATTAGTGACCAAAATCCTTATTCGCATTAGAGCTTCGGGAAACTTTAATGACCCCCGCGAGGACCGCGATCAATTGCCACTCGATTTTAATTCCCAACCTTTGCACATGGTGTTTCGTAACTGTCGTTCCTGATAAGCATTCGGATCGATAACGCGTTCCCACGTGTTTCTGGTGTTTCTTTGTGCGCGACGAAAATAGGGGACACAGAAAAAGGCAAGTGCGATCTGCTTTCTATGCAGGATCAAGGGGAGTTCGATTGGAGCCCGACCGTCCAGTCTGCCATCAGCAGCTCGTTCTACTGGTCCTACATACTGTCGCAAGTGGTCGGCGGCGTTCTCACCCAGTACTTTGGGACTAAAGCGGTTTTCGGTGGCTCGCAGCTCGTCACGGCGATCTGCAGCTTACTGATGCCGTCCGCTGCTGGGATTCATTACGGCGCGATGATCGCTCTCCGCAGTATACAGGGCATTGCCAGTGTAAGTTTCTTCGGGGAATCGGTTCCTAAGCGGAGCCTTGAAGATGTTACATTATCCATTTCGAGATCCAAGAAATTACGGACAAAAGAAATCTTTATTGCCATCACAGCTTTTGGGGGGTTTCAAAGTTGGAACTCTTGAATTCCTTGGATCTCAATTAGAGTATTGAAAAATTAGAGGGCGCATGTACTCTTGACCGTTCCCGATATAATCAACCCCGCTGATTAAAAAAAAAAATGGTGTTTGCTCAGGGACTCACGTGGCCCGCAATGTACGCCATCGTCGGCCACTGGATTCCACCCGTGGAACGTTCGCGCTTCATGTCTTCCTTCCAAGGTAAGTCTCACCACGAGCAACCGTCGGATGCTTTCTCTTCTGTGATATAGTGAAACTTGGATATGTACGGCGCCGCATTATCCGACAAATGTCCTCTCTCGCAATTCTCTCTATCGCTCCTTTTCTTTTCTCTTTCGAATTCCGTTCAGAGTACAGCGATCCTGTTGATACTAACGCACGCTTCTTTCAGACACGAGAATGACGGAAGTTGAAATGAGAAGCTTCTCGACTCTGCCTCGAACAGTTTTGCTTCTTTTTTTTTCAGTCAAAATTCACGGTTCCGGATCAGGAGAAAAATTACGGTTTCGCGCGGATGCGAGCGTCCGTGTTCACTTTTCTTTCGATTGGTTCAAGCTCCACGTGGCTGCATTCGACGGGCCGAGGGGGTATACTCAAACAGCGACCGCTCAACAGCATGAGAAAGGCCGAGTATACTTCCAGCTGGTAGAATCAGCCGTGCTCGAGGAACACCTTCTCCTTCATCGTTCTCTATATGTGTCTGCCTCTACGGGAAATCCGTGTTCGCCCTTTGCGACAACGATCCAATCCTAACGTCCCTTCCGCTCAAACTCTCACTCAGGCGGACCACGATCGATAACACTTTTGGAGAGAAGCATCACGATGCGTACATATCCTGTCCCCATTTTCTTCCGTTTCGTTGCGTAGAATTCACGTCGGCTAGCCTTGGTGCGTGTAAAGTCCCTCTGCCGCCGTCGGGAGCGCGGGAGATTGGTAGACGGTGCCCTTTAGCCGATACAGGGCTTCCGAGTCGGTTGATCCTTCTGCGCTACTGAGACGCCAGCGGCAAAGGGACGAAATTCTCATAACTACTCGCCATGAAACGCTGTACCATGTTAATAGTCAAGGCTGGATTGGAAGGAGAATGGAAATTCTTGTTAAATGTTGGAAAATTAGACATTGGTGGGGCGGTATCCAGTGACAAGTCTGTCGGTGTCTAATCGCCTCGACGGTTAGATTCTTTCTTCCCCGCTCTTGATATATTTTCAGGTATAGAAGTTTCACTGTCACCCGCCGCTAGGCAGCATCGCCCGCGCGCCCATCTCTCACCCCCTCGTACTAAGTCTCTACTTGAATCGCTTTACAGGGTGAATTATAGCTCCACTGCTGAAGAGCGATCGTCGCCACGCATGAATCGTACACGAGCCAAGGCGAAGCCATTCGACAAGCATCATGTTTCACCTTCCTTCCGGGTCGTGGGGTGCGCCACTCCTAACATCTAGATTATCTATATTCAGGGTTCAGCTTCGGCATCGGGATCACCTATCCACTCTGCGGCTTTATAATCGCCCACTTCGGATGGAGGGTGGTATTCTACACCACAGGCAGCATCGGTATCCTGTGGTGCCTGTTCTGGTATATCTACGCCTTCGATACACCGGCGACGCACCCGAGGATATCACAGCAGGAGCTACGGTATATTCAAGGAAGCGTTGGCAACCAAGTGCACGGGACTAACGAGGTACCGCAGTCAAAGGCTTACCGTCTCTCGCATATCGGCTCGCCAGATGGTCCGAGAAGTCTCTCGGACTGGCTTTCGAATCGGGTTCTAGGGTAAACCAACCAGTGAATGACCGAATTGTTGAATTTATGGACCTTTGAGATTAATACTTCAATATATTTATGCATAACAACAAAACAACCGTTGAAATTGCATTTAAATTTATTTTTCTTGAAACTTCTATATGAATAATTACTTATTCTTATCGTAATTTTTAAAAAAAAGAAACGATTATAAAATGCAAAATGTGTAGAAGCCCAGTAAATGACCGCATACTTTTAATAAGAATTGTACTTATTAATGTTTGCTTAATACGCATAAGTAAAAATATGGGATATTAAAAGTGCAACTACACTCCATTTATAAACATATAATATTTTTAAAATTAATAATTGACATTTCTTTGCCGAATGGTCATTCATTGGTATGCGGTCAATTACTGGTTGGTTTACCCTATCTTTCGTTTTAATCCATCCAGCTATTTCTTTGTCACCAAGCCTGAACACTTGAAAAGAGTTACCATAAAGACACTCTTGTTCGTCCCCCCATTTATTCCCATTCTGTGCATGCTGTTCTTTATCGGCAATCGTTTACATTCGCCTGCTCCACTTGTTTCTCTTCGCCCAAGTGAGATTGTCTTCATGCTGCCAATCTCAGTAACGATTGTGTTCTCTTTGCTGTCACGAAGAGCATGCCAGTTCCGTGGAGGTCCATTCTCACGTCGTGGCCCGCCTGGTCGATCGGACTCACCACCTTCGGAAGGATATGGGTGCACTACATCTTCATCATTTCCGGGCCGATGTACATGAAGAAGGTGCTGGGATTCAGTATTCAAGCGGTACGTGCTTCGCTTGTCCTTTCCTCCTCTCTCGCGTTCGTATGAAAACCGTTGTCGTCTGTGCAGAACGGAGTTCTGTCGGGATTGCCGTTTATCTGCAGCTACTTCAGCTCGGTTGCCTTCTGCTACATGGCCGACGTCCTCGTCACACGGCAGATCATGTCCCTGACGAATGTTCGCAAGGTGTTCACTGCCTCCTGTAAGTATCTTCAATGGAAGTCGAGGCGTTCCAAGCGTTCCTGCTTCTGTAGAATCGTGAGACAGCTGAAACATGTGATTCCTTCTTGCAGCGCAAGTAGCTCCTGGCTTAATGTTAGTGCTGATCGGCTATTTGGGCTGCAACATCATTCTGGTTTTAGTCGTCTGGTTCACAGCCGTCACCCTTATTACCGCAGCCTATGCCGGGGCAATGGCAAACATCGTTGACATCGCGCCAAATTTCGCTGGTAAGCGAGAGGCGAGGCGCCGATCTCGCGAGCGATTCATCCTGGCACGCAAGTTTCTCAATTGTTCACTTTTTCGCAGGTCCGATATTGGCGTTTGCGCAGACGATTCACATGACCGCGAGCTTCCTGTCTCCGATCGTGGCTGGTTTGATCACCCAGAAGAGCGTGAGTGAAGGATATTATTCAATTTTAATTCGATTATTGCGTTTATTAGAAAGTCAGATGAATATATTCACGATAAATGTCACTTGTGTTAGAGAATCTAAGATCTCTGCGACTGCGGTGCTGTGGATTTGAATTTTAGTTCCATTCAAAGTACATTCGATCCTCAGATTTGTAAATAATACGATCTATACTCTCAGACAGGGTCCTGGAACGAAATGTTTTTTCGTTTCGTTTCGGTTCAGCTCCGATAATAATAATAATTTCGTTCCGGTTAATATCGTCCCTGCTGAAAAATATTTCGTTTCCATCAGAACGAAAAACGAATTTTGTTCCGAACCGGTTATTTCATTTATAAAAAAACTCGTATAAACTTATTTTAACAATTTTATTGCCTTTGGTGCTTATATTATAAAATATTATACGTTATAGTTATGTATTACAGAATATTATATATTATGTTTTAAGAAAAAAATTTAGAGTTTTGATGCTTTCGGTTGCAAGCCGTGCCCACGAGGGCAAGACTCCCAACGCCTCTCCCAGCATCGCAGTCAGTCCTATCAGGGGTCTGAACCGACACGAAACATGATGAAAATAAGGGGCGCGCTCAATTGAAATATTTTAACCTGAAGTGTACAGAACGTTATTAGTCGGAATTTTTATTTCTGTTATATCGTTTTCACTCCTGCAACAGGGTTAAGAATTTCGTTTCGTTTCTGTTTTTGTTCCGGAAAAATATTTCGTTCTTTCCGTTTATCGTTTTCGTTTCTGTCCCGTTCCGGGTCCCTGCTCTCCGAACTCTGCTTCCGCGCCAAAAAATAACGTGTAATTCATTTCACAGCAAGCCCTCGATGCCTGGAGGCAAGTGTTTGGAGTCACTGCATGCGTGGCATGCGGCACCTACGTCATCTTCCAAATTTTCGGCACCGCTGACATCCAAGCGTGGAACTATCCCGATCAAAAGTATCCGCAGTCGGTGCAGGAGGACTCGCAGCCCTTGAACGAATCACCTCAGAAGAACGGGAAGATCGTGAAAAACCGATTGACCGTTCGCGAAGAAGCGTAACACGTACGAATTGCAAGGGGGTACACTTGTAATTCGTATTGTACAACACATTGCAAACGCTTCTCGTTTAGTCTCGCTAAGGGACGAGCGAACGGAACGTTTATATTTTCGTAACGTCCTTGTATCCGTGTAAATAGCACCCGTAGATCATGTGGGAGGAACGATGTACACGTCAGAGTAATTTACACTGTAACGTTCAAAGAATAGTTTTGCCAAGGTGTCTCGAACAACGCTTCGGTTTCTCCCTTCTTGTGTCACTTCTCGAAACAGCCCTATCGAGGCGAAAGCACAAAAGCTCGCAGCACTCGAAGCGACCATCCGCGTACATTCTCTGTGATCTACACTCATTTTTCCTGTCGAGACCTTCATCGTCGCCAGACCTGTAGAGAGTCGGATCTCCTGCTCGTACCGTACTAAAGCAACTAGCAAGCTAATATCTGATTTGTCTAAAAGGTTTTCTTCTTTCTAACGAAAGACCGACCGCTGATTTCTTTTTCCGCGGGAAATAAGCTTGTGGGAAGATTTGGGAATCGATGCTCTTAATTATTATTCTCTTTGCTTAAGAGGCAAAAAGTCATGACGTCTTAACTAGGGAGTTTCTCTTTATTAACTACGCAATTACACATTCTAGCGGGTTTATTTAGGAGATCGTTATATATTTTTTTAAATTAAAGTACCACGTTAGCAATATCTCTCCAGAACGTTGTCGATGATATTCGTCATGCGAAAAAAGGAGATTTGTGAACATTTCCCGCGATCTTTATATACTTAGGTGTATTTGCAAAAACACACGGCCCCATGAACGTCGACTACGCAATAGAATGGACAGTACAATATACAGACAAGATAGAGAACCTATACTATATTGATCAGTGTCTTGGATCGAACCCCATTCTCAGTTACTTTTTTTTGCAAAAGAGGTCTGATATGAAGATTTCGAAACACACCTATCTTACTTGTTTAGTACTTACGTTCTCATTACGGTCTCTCTTAGTTTGATTTTGATACTTACTAGTCACTATTCATCAAATAGAACGATTATAAAATAGGAAAGTTCATTTAATTCTCTTTGGGACTTATTCGTTTTAGCTTGATACTTAACGATTCCATTTGTAAGGTACACAATAAGCATAGTTAGGAGAATGAAACTTACAAGTATTGTAACTTTAATTATTTTTATATTGGCCCCGTTTAAATACTATAACAATAAGCCACGTGGTTCTGTTCGTTATTTATAAGCGAGTACTTTACAGTACACTGGAATACTTAATAGCTTGTAACGAACGAACGAAAGCAACTTGAATGGAAACAGACCCTCGCATTAACACGGGTACAAAAACGGACACGAGTTGTACACGTAGAGAAGATCCAGTTTCCTTCGACAATTTTCATTCAGCCCGTGCGTGGTTGGCCGTACAATTAATTTTAGTTGGTGTGATAAGCGTCTACGTGTACAGTTCTGTGCCTTTCGTGTGTCATGTTCTTTGGTTCATTGGTATCGTTTGAGTTTGTAATTCGGAACCATTTTCTGTGACCGAGGATTCGGTTCGCAGGCTCCTATCGGATTAAAGCCGATCGAATAAGCTCATGTCTCGATAATCATTTTTGATGGATAACTTGGAAGAATATCGATGGACCACGAGTGTCGCTCAACAGAACTGCACCCACTTTGTAACGAAATCGATTTAACGCCGAGAAATCCGTGGCACTGACTGTGATGTCCGGGTGGATTGGTACAGTTATATTTTATGTATATATACATATATATGTATACATATATGCGATTGTATATATGTATATATAAGTAAATAAAAAATATATAATTTCACTCAACACTGCGTTCTCACTTGCCAATATATTTCTTCGTCTCCTCTAGTAAATGAATCCTGGAAATCGTTGAAGGAACACCATTTCCACGAGAAGTAAAGGATCGAAGACGTGGCTTTCAATTTTTTGTATGTTGGTTTATGCGAACTTCTTTCGATAAATCATTCTATACGAACGATTGCATCATGCAATCTTATTCAGTTTTAGATTACACGATAACTGAGTCGACGCGCTGGGATACGTGGTAAAATATTACAGGTGAACGAAATCCCTCAGACTCGCGGAACAATCGGAAGATAAACCGTGCGAATGACCTGACGTGTGCGAGATAAAGAATTACGGAGAAAACAATCAATTTGCGCATTCGATTTATCTTCTGAAGGTGTCGCCGTGATATTTGTTGCAAGCTTCCGCCAAGGATAGATATCGAACCGCGAGATAACCGATGCATCGAACGTTCACGAAATTCATAAAGCGCAATTAAAGAATAAATCCCCAAATATTAAAGAAAGCAAGACTGCTATTCTCGTACAAGATGTATTTTAAAAAATCGCTATCAACTTTGATAACGTCTACGTCAGTCGATAAAAATAAGACATTCCACTTTACCGTGACAGAAAAAATCGTCCAAGCGTTCGACCTCCCCCGCCTGTCCCTCGGATTCTCAAAAATAACGCGTTACATGGCGAGGAGACCGCCGGAGGAGCACCCACGCATTAGAATTCGTGAGAAATTCACCAAGAATAGCGTTCTTCAGTCCGCTGCACAACGATTTCCGGAATCGAGACTCTCCTGGGTATTCTCAGCGATTCAATCGATTCCCCGCGAGTTTGTTTACGGTGCCGGCCGCGAAAACAATCAACGCGATGAAACCGACTGACGGCGGGACGCAAGAGTCCCCCGTTCCGAAACGACCGTCGCTCGGCAACCCTTTCTACAAAAATGTCGTCTGACCCGCGTGTCGGATCAAGGGTAACGATCGACGACGCGATACAGCGCCGTAATCACGATGGTTCTCCGTGGGACGGACGTCAATGGGACACCCTTTCGCGCAAGTATTCTGGAAATTACCTGCGGTCTCATCGCTTGTTTGCTACACTGTAGTACTCCATTGAGTGGTTGTTGACGTCAAAGGCAGCAAGTACGCAGATTAGATATGAGCCGACCTAAATATCTCGCCCCGAAGTTAGTCGAACGATGGAAGTCGCAGAAGGAAACGATGGAACAGAAGGGAAAACCAAAAATAAAGGAGATGGGAAGAAATGTCGAAGGAAGCCTCGCGAGGAGGTGGGTGGAAGGGGGATGGTTCGCTATTTCCGGAGCGGATTCGACGGCGTTGTAGGTCAAGTACGAGAGCGGAGAAAAAGGACCGATCCCATGCTCGAACTTCGTACTTTGCGCGTTGCGAAGTCGGATCGCGAGCTCGCCTGCGTATTGGCGATCGATCCCGAGGCGATATCGGGCGCCGATATCGCGGAGACCGGCTGCCGAGGCGACGTGTACGCTGGAACGGGAGGCCGGCGTGTTTATCGCGATATCAACGGGAGACACGTATAAGATATAAGGAGGGCAGCGAACGGAGCTCAGTGTTGTGCTGGATCTTCGTTTCGATCGTACCTATCTCGAGGCGCGATAATCTATCGACCGACGAGTGAATTAGAAGCTAGACGATATGCGGTGAGGAAAATATTATGGTTTTCGCCGTTCGTTGCGGCGCACTGGGTTCCCCCATCGCCAGCCGCGGCTACTTAATCTTTCGTGCGTTTCCCAGGATCTGGGTGCTGTTTACCGTTCTCCTGCTCGTCGCGGTGCTGGCGTCCGAGGGGTTCGCGAAGAAGCCTGGCAAGGATGTCGAGTCCAAAGGCGGCCACGAGAAGAAGAAGAGGGACGTAGCGTATTCGAAGTAAGTTTCTGGATTCTGGACTGCGATTCTGGATTATGCGAGTGCATCGGATCGCTGATCGGGGCGACAGTTGCGCAACTGTTTTGCAGTCGATTGAGTCTTATCTACGAGCGTGGCGATGGACTTTGCTTTCGAATCGATTTCCTACTGTAGATAGCAGGGATTAATCGCGCTTGATTTGGGGCGTTTTAGGGAAGGGAAGCCGAAGGAAAGCGAGAATAAGAAGGTCCAATCGAAGAAGAGGAAGAGCAGCGAGTCCGAGGAGAAGAATGTCGAGGCTCCAGTTGAAGGGGATGCGCAGAGTGAGGAATCTGGGAAGGCGAGCAAGTCGAAGAACAAGAAGCTGAAGGGCAAGGAGAATGCCGACCCTCAGGGCAAGAACAACGACGCGCCGAAGAACAAGTCGAAGAAGAAGCAATCGAAATATTCGGTGGAGGCGCAAGAGGGTAAGCAGAAGAATTCCAAGAAGTCCGGGAAGGACAAGAAGATGAAGGGGAATGCGAAATTGGAAGAGCAGGGCAACTTGGAGAAGAATAAAAAGTCGAAGCAGAAAGTGGAAGGCAAGACAGCCGAGAAGACCGGAAAAGTGACGAAGGAGAACAAGAAGAACAAGGTTCAGGAGAAAAAGGAAACTGTGCCCAAAATCGAGGAGGAACCGGTGGAAGTGGAGGAGGTGAAGAAGCCGCAAGCGAAGAAAGACAAGAAGAAGAAGGTTCAGGAGACAATGGAAACAGTGCCCGAAGTCGAGGAGGAACCGGTGGAAGTGGAGGAGGTGAAGAAGCCAAAAACGAAGAAGGACAAGAAGAAGCCTGAGAAGAGTCAACCGCAGAAAAGTAAAAAGAAACGAGAGGTCGTGCAGGAGGAAGAGGCAGCAGAAGAGGAAACCGCCGCTGAAGGACAGGAAGCTGAAGCTGTGGAAGAAGAGGAAGGAGTGGCATGCTCTCAGTAGGGCGAAGTTGACAGCAACGAAGAATTGAGCGAAGAAAGCGCAGAGGGGTGCAACAGCGCATGATGTTTGAATATTTTTTGAACGTCATGTTTTTTCATTCGTGCATCATTTACAGGAAGACATCGAGTTCACGATTTCCCATTTTCGCAATTTGAAGTTCTTTCTGATGAGTCAAGGATGAGGTGTGATCAGAACATCACGCGTTTTATTAAATCTCACTTATTTAATCTCTATCTACATCGACTCGCAAACTCAGGCGTAACATTGCCACATTACTTATTTACAAATAATAATTTCCTAACGATTAATCGTCCGGATTCTTAAAGCTACCAGCCTTTCGCACCTCTGCGGGGTGTACTATAAAATAAAAGAAGCAACATAAAAAGTCCACGAAATGTATATATACTTTGAAAAATAAATATTTATATAAATCACGTTCGTATACCTTGGGGACTCTGTTAAGGAGTTTGTGCCTTAAACGTCGCAAGCCAACCAGTCCCAACGTTGTTCATCGACGAAGTGTAGGTGACGATAATTCGGCGAGTGGTTGATTGAAATGGTGCCGGTTCGTCCTGAATAGAAAAGAGTCTTGTGATTAATTCCCATTCACGAAAATGGAAAGAGTTGAGAGAAATTTCAGCGTGGAGGAAAAGTCTCAAATGGATCGGAATAAAATCGCGAGGCCTTTAGAAATAGAACCTTACGAATTCCCCATATAAAAATGTCGATCGGATTACTTGCTTATACTTTAAGTTACGCAGCTTCGATTCATTTTTAACATCATATGAAATTACCCCTCTGCAATAAGTGTTGCTTATAATCTGGTCCCCAGTAGGCGTCACTTCGAAAATCTTCACGGTGTTGGACTCGCAGTGGTTACTGGCACCAATGTCGAACACGGTGAACTCCAAGGAGATTACCAAACCATACGGCACGCTGACGTCCCACGAGCAAACTGTATCGTTGCGATATTCGTTCGGGTAAAGGGGTGACGAGAACGATCCGCCATAATTATACAATCGACCACCACAGCCGCGACCTGCGAAATCCCATACATCAACACCTCATGAACTCCCCACACACCGATACTAGAGAGACTTTCTTCTCGTTTCCCGTACCTTTATCCGTGGTCGTGTACGTGATGTCGTAGTAATCGAAGACACTGTGCCACTCGGACCAGGAACGTAAACTCAGCTTGTTGCCGGTACTGAAAATAGGATTCGGTGTCTCCGTGCCGCACAAGGTTGCCAGAAGCTTCGCGTTGAATTCACCTTCGTAAACCTGAATGAAAGTGTCGATGTATAACAGAGATGTTTGAATGAGAACTGCATAGGTAGGGTCGAGACACTTGCCTGCAAGGAGGACTTCGTGCACTCGCTGGGGTCGTAGAGCATGAACCTGTTGAAGTACAAAGAAATCGTGTGATTCTTCGGCACTGTGATCGTGACCCAGCAATTTTCGACGCTTTCGTGCACGATTTGACCCTGCTCCGCGGTGTAATTTTGATCGCAGGACGCGCTGTTATATTCCAGCTTGAAACCCTTCTTTCCAGGACTATTCCCTTGGAACATCACCTCGATTTCGGTACTGTAACTGCATGAAAAGAAGGAAATCAGCACTCCGCAGTTGCCATCAGAATCGATGGGAAATCGAGATAGCCTACCTGTAGAAATCGTGAGGCAGCTCGTGGCCACAGTACGTGTAAGTCGTGATGGGTGCCGAGTTGTCCTATTGGAGATTCATTAGAAGTTATTTAATCGTTTGAAATATTAAGTAGAAAGAATTTCAATCATTGAAATGTCGCGCCATGCAGACTGCAAGCAGACTTTATAAAGTTTTCACGATTTAATTACCATATATTGGACATTCTGATCGCTGCCACCCCAAACGAAGCTCTGACCAAAGCCTTGGTCGATGTACTTCCGGTTCTATGGAAGAAATATCGTGCGAACATTAGAAAACTACTTTCTCGGACTTAACATCTAGAGGTTCGCTGGTTTACCTGTCTATCCGTTATTTGGAGATAGTCCTTGTTGCACCTCTCTGACTCGGCCAAGTCGAAGTCCACGAAGTGTATCCTCAGTCTCCCGATGTGGGTTGCATTCGATTGTAATAACCATCGGCACCTTAGGCCCGGTTCGGATGGGTTCGGGTAATTGGGGGAAGTGAGTACGTGCTTCGTGCTGTTCGTTATTCCGGGAGCAACACCGCAGAATCCTGCAACCATAGAAACGTCCCCTTGGGCGAGTGCTGCATATCGAATCGAATGGAGTAATACCCTGCAGGAATGTCAGTATTTTACCAGCCACGGTTTCCAATGTTCCACTGACTCCAGCACCTTCTACTGTGCCGTCGCTGAAGAATCGTATCCACAGTGTGTTCGTAGAGGACATTATAGGGGGTGGTGCTTGGATACCGCAATACCTGCCAAGAAGTTCGGAGAAGGGACCACCACCGTCGCGAACCTGACAGAAATGTAGGATATCATGCGATTCTTAGGTTTTAAATAAAAAATCATTCAAATAACGGATCGAATGAAAGTTACTTTAACTTCAGATTGTTTGACGAATAAAGTTAATTTTTTTATTCGTCGAATACAGTTAACCCAGGTTAACTTTATTAAGGGGTCATTCTGGTAATCAGGCCGCAAAATTCAGTTCTTTTTTCTCAGTGAATGCAATGAATAACAATGTCAAACTTTTTTTCATTTAGTAGGTTACTTATAATGTAAACGGAACAATTTTTTAAATACACTTTTAATTGTGTTTGTCAGTGTTATCTGGAGTTACAAATCGCGCCTTTGAAAAAACGGCGCGACTGATTTTAGCTCACAGACTCATCTGAAACAAAAGACCAAACTGATTCTTAATCATTATGAGTACCACTATCGCAGGTGCCAGAATTAGCCACGTAAGTCAAAATTTAACAATATTACGCGCATTTAAACTTCAGGTTTCGAAATTTTCCATTTTACTTGAAGTTTAAATGCGCGCAATGTTGTTAAATTTTGACTTACGTAGCTAATTCTGGCACCTGCGATAGCGGTACTCATAATGCATAAGAATCAGTTCGGTTTTTTGGTTTCAGATGAATCTGTGAGCTGAAATCACTCCCGCCGTCCGTTCAAAGGCGCGATGTTTAACTCCAGATAACATTGAAAAACACAATTAAAAGTGTATTTAAAAAATTTTTCCGTACACATTATAAGTAACCTAATAAATGAAAAAAAGTTTGACATTGTTATCCATTGCATTCACTGAGAAAAAAAACCTGAATTTTGCGGCGTGATTACCAGAATGACCCCTTAATAAAAGATATTGATTCGTATGAACGTTTTGAGCCCAGAGATAACGAGAATAAGAAATTGATATGGCAGGCGCAGTTAATATTGGAATGACTGATTTATTAAGATAAGGACTTACCTCTAGATAATCACCGGTACACTTATCACCACTGTCTGTCTTATTAGTGGCGTTCCTAATGTCCATGCTGTTGATAGTGAACTTGATGTTCTTCCCTAGCGGTCCCACTACGGACCAGTGGCAGTCCTCCAGGCTGTCGTAAGTGGAGCCTATCTGTGTCCTGAATGGTTGAGACCTGGTTGATGACAATTTAATGTCGCCCCCGCAACCTGCCTGGACACTTTTTACGAACAGAACCTACGATATTTTTGAAAGCTTGAGAATAATCAATACACGATACAATTCTTTCAATTCTGTGCTTCGACTTTGACCGCGGGTTTCACCTTCGCTTTAAAGCCCTCATAGTGGCGACTGTCGTCCGCGTGAAAGTGAAGGACCATGGAATTGTTCCGGGACTTGAAGACAGGCAAATGCTGCGTCAGGTTCCCACACAACATGGCCAGCCTGTTTTCATCTTGGATGCTTCCACCATCGTAAATCTCGACGTTGTCGTACATGCAGCTACGAAAAAACATGCACGTGCGTGTAATTGTTGAATATCCCTTGGTTCCACATTCGTTCTAGTCGGCAATGCTGATCCGGTTACCTGGAGCTGTACTCGAGAACGAAATAGTCGAAACGAATAACGACGTTCTTATCCGAAGGTGCTCGGAGGGTCCAAGTGCAGGTCATACCTCCGAAATAGGTGCCTTCGCTCATCGGTGGCTGGATCTCTCCGGGGGATGTGATCGTTCCGCCGCAGTCTGTCGAACAGGGAACAAGTTTAGAAACGAACTGTTCACTTTCTATGGTGAAAATTAGAAGGGACGTACTGCTAAGCTGGTATTCGAACACGAAGCCGTTTCGCTGGATGTACTTGTCGGTTTTGAAGATTATCTCCACCTTGTTCCATGACTTCAGCATGGGCGGTTTGTCTTCACCGCAATACGTGTTCTCCTCTGTCCCGTACATGTTTCTCGACACGATCGTTAGGTTGTCGAAGCTGCAGTCTCTGCGACCTGAGAACACCGTATGCGCACCGATCACACTGTTGTCCCCCATCGTTAACTGATCGCGAATGAAGGTTCAAAGTTCTCTCTTACTTCGTTCAAGCTGGAACGTCATGAACTCCACGATAATGTCCTCCTCGGGGGCGATTATGGTGTAGTTGCAGAACAAGTTGGCTCGATACAGATTCGGGTACGCCGGTGACTGTATAATCTTCTGGTTTTTGGTGGCCTCGAAGATGCCGCCACAGTTCTCGCTCCACAGGGCCTTGAAACCCTCCGCCTGGATCACCTCGTTAGAGCGGAAGATTACCTTCATGCGATTGCTGGTCGAATTAAATGGTTTCGGCGTAATCCTACCGCAGACTTTGCCGAGACTCTGCCACCTATAACCTTCCGTTCCGTTCATCCAATCGAATACCTGTTTGGAAACATCACTCTCAGCTCCAAGATGACTGCACCCCCGCTTCGAACGCGCTGCGTAAATTTCACTCTAACGAAAGTTTATGGCCGTACCTGCACGTAATCGTTCTTACACTCCGCGCTAGTTTCCAAGTTGAAACGATCAACGAAAATCAGCCCCACGTGGAAACCGTTGTCCGCGGTTATTTCCCAGGTGCATTCCGAGTTGTTGGGATACATGCCGGGGAACCTGTCAACACCAGCGAATTTCTTTCAATTCTACGAATGTCTACCCTGAATGATTTATATAGCCTCTTTTTCTGGTAATTTCAATTACTGAGGCGAGGAGATCTCCCTGCTGTTCCCTCGCAGAGCTCCCCCGCAGCCGTGGTTCGCCGGCTCCACGACGAACTCGAAATCGTTCGGATCTTCGGCGAAATACTCCACCCATAGTATATTCGAGAATGTGGTGATATTGGCGGGTTTCGAGCTTCCACAAAATTTGTGCAGCTGCAGCATTAGACTGCCACGTCTAAAGAGAATGAAAGACTTCACTGCACACCTTTTGCTTCCCTTGTTAAGATAAACGCCTCGCGCACCGATAGAATATGTAAAAGGTATCAGGTAAAAAATAGGTGAGCAGTACTTGATGGTGAGGTAGTTCCTGTCGCAGCTGCTCATATTCATCTTGGTGAAGTACAATGTTGCTACATCCTCAGTGTCTGGGTAATTGATACGCCAGATGCAGTTTATCGGGTAGGATATGTTCTTCGGCGCACTTATGACGTGGGACAACCCTTCGAGGATACCTCCGCAGGGTTGCCATTGGTACTCGATCTTGAAGTTCATCAATTTCCCGTATGTGCCGTTCACAACCTGTAAATATTCAGTACCGATGCAACGTCTCGTTCGTCTCGTTCTCCTGCAATCACTTACCGTTAATTCGTTGACGGGTTTCGGACTCCTCAGGTACGTCGGCTCCGTGAAGTTTCCGCAGAGCGGTGTAGTGTCTGAGAATTAAAATACCCCGTGTAAGCATCGCTGATTGACGTCTAAGAGACTTGTGGCGCCTTACTCTTACCTGACAGGGAAATGTATTGGTAATTGTAGCAGAACCTGGAGAAAGTGTACCTCGCTGTTCCACCCACGTTACCAGTCACCTTTATAGACAACGTCACTCCGGTGCTGTTCTCATTGTTCGTCATGCTTTCGGGTGCTTCCATGCTCCAAGAGCAGAAATAGGACGACTCGTTGAAAGGTCGGGTTGTTGGTGCTGACAGGTTGCCCTTAACTTCCCTTATGATCCCTCCGCAAGCTAGAATATTCAAAACGCTCAGGAAACTGCGATTCGGCTTTCTACTACTATATCCTGTGTCTATATCAGAAGATTGTAGAAACGTACGAGCTGGCGCCACAGCGTTGTAACGCAATTTGAAGCCATGGTACCCAGGTGCCGACGAGTAGCCGATCATCATGGTGTTACTGGAGCTACTAACTTGCTGTATGGTGTTGTTGTGCCGTAGCAGATTTATTCTCGATTTGAAACGGAAGTCGTTGTAGAACTGAATGAAAAAGAAGGTTAGCAGAGGACGCAGGTAACCGGGGAAGAAGATAACGTTTAGGAAGATCGACGTTGTAATGTTTTCACCAACCGATATAGAGTAGCTCAGCCGCGTAGGTTCCGCGTAGGCTACGATATCCAAGTCCAATATATCCACGACCACCTGGAAGCCCTTTGGCAGTTTGATTCTCCAATCGCAATATCTACAAGATCACACGTGCGTAGAGCATGATGCCTAATCATATGATATATGCTGATTAACGTGAGTTCGTCTACCTAGCACGTGTCGCGATGTTTGGATATCCGTTTGACTTGATTATACCGGACAACGCAGTCAGTTCTCCTCCGCAAACTGTAACAGACACGTGCATTTATCTATAAGTCCCTCCCTTGAAAGGAAATGAAATTTCCATCTGGGAATTCGCAGCTTCACCTTCTATGCTAGATGAGAAGTTCAAGCTGAATCCCCTGTAGGTGGTGTAGTCGAAGTTGTCGCTCTTGAACGTCACTATAGCCTCGTTGGAGGATGTCTCGATGAGTTCGGGTTTCGTTAGCCCACAGTAGATTCCAATATCGGTACCTGTGGGGGCGAGAGACAGTTTTAGAAGCTGTGATGCTCACTTGCACGAGTATGGGAGAGTGTCTTTGTTTACGTGTGTCGTTCTCGGGAGTCTTCTCGCTGATTTGCACATGATCTGTGTTCTTGCAGAGCCTGAAGCCAGGCAGGTGTATGTCGCGGAACTCGATCTTCAACGTGTGATCCGTCGGCGCAATTATCCACCAGACGCAGGTCTGATTCTTCGGGTAAAAGAACGGATAATTTGGCGAACTTATAACTCCGCTGTAGCCTCTTAGAATTCCACCGCAGACTTCTGTGAACGAGACAAGACACTTGCAGTTATCCACGGGCAATCGAGGGCGATGTCTTTTGAAACGAACCTCCGACAGTCAGCTTAGCTTTGAAGCCATTTTGCGGCTCGGAAAGGTCTGTGTAGAAGGTGACGTACATCATGCTTCCAGTACTCGCCATGCTGCTGGGCGCGACGTCCCTGCAGAATCTTCCCAGCAGCTTCGAGCTGGACGTTCCGCCGTCCCTTACTTCCACATATTCCCTCTCACAACTGAAATTCATATTACCCTCTTACCGCTCGCGCAACTTTCAACTGGAAAATATCAATCGAGGGGTCGCAAGGTACCGACTTGACAGAGTTACTCAGGTCGAATCTCTCGATGAAGTGGATGGATATCCTCTCCTTGCTCGCGGCCATTATTTTCCACGTGCACTCGGTGAAAGGTGGTGGTATGTTCGGATAATTTGGCGAGCTTATCTCCAGTTCCTTGCCTGTCAGCACGTAGTCGCCCCCGCACTTCATGCCCACCTCCCTGAAATGAATTTAGCAGAATCTTCATTCGACCCGCTGGTCCCATAGAAATAGGCGATATGCTCGAACCTGCCATTCACCTGTATGCCAATTTTATATCGATGCTGTGTTTAACACCAGACAGCTTCACGTAAAGACGATTTCCAGTGGTTTTTAAGGGCGCGGGCAGCACATGTCCGCAGTACTTTCCATTGCCGAGTAAAGGAGAATCCACGTCACCACCATTCTTCAGCTGTAAGAGATTTCCACGTGGGATCAAGTGGTTGCCGTAGATTATTCTGGGAAATTAGGTACTCCATGACGAGGTTTACCATCAAGTAGTTGTTAGTGCACGTCCCACTCGGACCCTGCTGTATCGATAGTTGCAGGAATGTCACCTCTATCGTTCGTCCAGGCTTTACCTCGATGGTCCATTCGCAAGTGTACTGCCAAGTGGGTACAGCTCTGACCGTGGTCGAGTTGTTGATCTCGATCACACCGTTAGGACCTCCCAGCTTACCGCCGCAATCTACATTGATAGTGTCAATCGACACATTTTCAACAAGAGAGCACCATCGACTACTTAGGGTCTTCGATCTTATTCTCTACTATGCACGAAGCATACTCATGGTGACTGTTGTCGAAGTCGAACTACGATCGCTTCCTGACCTTACCTCGAAAGACGTAAGCGCTGAAGCCGGTCTTGTTCAGATAGCTGTCCGTCTCGAACTTCACCGTCATCACGTTGCTAGCCTTCACCCAAGTCAACGTGCTGTTCGATAAACACAGCTTCTCCACCAGCTTGGCGTTGTTGGTGGACTGGAGAGCGTTACCATCGTAGATAGAAAGAGAATCCGCGAAACAGCCAGTGGTCTCTTCCAAATCCATGATGAGTATCCGCAGGACCAGGTGAGTTCCGGGCGTGGTGGTGAAAACCCAGGTGCACTTAAGATTGTCCGCATAACCGTGTGGCCAGCCAGGTGAAGTGAAGTCGTGCGTGTACTGACCGCCCGCCATGCTCACTTCTTCGACGCAGTCCGACACTGGGACATTTGAAAGTGCGACGTATGAAGAACATTACGCATCGTGGGAACGTGGAGGATAATTACACCCAACAGCAGAACCTACACTTCTCCTCGACATCCGCGCTCCACACGTCCCTTGGTACTTGAAGCCACGCGAGGTCGAACCAGCTACCCTGTCGGAGGATCTCAGTCGCGAACTCGATGTAAGCCACGTTGCCGGTGGTTGTAACGGGCTCAGGATTGTCCAGGTTGCAGGTCTCTAGTAACCGCGGTCCCTCGTTGTTGTAACCATCGTATATCTGATGAAAATCGTTCAGGGATTAATTGATCGTAGCTTCGAAATCCACGGGCAGACCTAGATCTTAATTGTTCCGCTTAAAGCACGATACGTTGAATCGAATCGACAGAACGTTACTCACACTCAAGCTGGAAAAGCATATTGGGCCGGAATTCTCTACAAACATGTCCGTAATATCGATTCGAATCAGCCATCGGAAGTCCACGGTGATACGCCACGAGGTGGTGTCCCTTCGCCTGTACGGCAGTGGATAAAGGGGGGAAGTGATTCGGCCGGAGGGCCCGGTAAGCTCGTTCCCACCCTCGAAGGTGTATTGGCCGGCGAAGCCTTTCGCCACCCCGTCACCGTCGCTCTTGAACTTGATCCACAATTTCGACGAGGATCTGACGGGCTCGACGCTGGTCCCGCAAGAGACGCTGATCAATTTCCCGATCCCGCTGTCCTCGCGTATCTCCAGGTAATCGAGATCGCAGTTATCGCTCTGCTGGATGTCGAACTCGGAGAACGTCAGCCGCAGCTTGTTCCCCGGCGAGTTGTTCAGTATCCAAACGCACTCGGCGTTTAACGGGTAACTGTTCGGGTAGCCCGGGGAGGCGATCTTCCCCTGATACGACGTATAGGACCCACCGCACGCTGAAAAACAGCCCGTCGAGTTCAGAGGAGCAGGGTTACCAGGCCTCGGAGGGGAGCCGAACATTTAGATAGTGTCTGGCGCGAATGCTTTATCAATTTGCCAGGAATATGTGGGAGCATCGGGGTGCTCGTCAGATTGTCGCAAATGGAGGACGATAAAAAGGAACGAGTGGGTCGTTTACCTGAATTCAGGACGGAATATGTGATGGCGAAGTGCCCTTGGAAGTCCCACTGTGCGTACAAATGCACCGTGAGTGCATTTCCGGTACTCGTTAGCGGCAGCGGTACAACGTTATCGCACCATTTCCCAAGAGAGGGGCCATCCAAGCTCTGCCCTTCGTGCACCTCTAAATAGCTCCAGCTGCAGTCATCTTCGTCGAAACTGTTATACTCGTCAACGTTCACTTCCATTTGAGTGAAAGTCGCGGTAATGTGATCCGCTGTAACGACAGCAAGGGATTACACGTCGATTAATATCTCGCAGTCCTTGTGGCTGATTATACGTTGGATTGCTCCAGTTACCGCGGCTTCTCAGCCGAAATCTTCGTGATTAGCATAATCGGCACTAACAGTCGACGCTGTCTGACGTCGAGATAGTCGCGAGGACACCTACCTGGATCCTCCGCGATCAATATCCACGTGCAGTTCACATCGTCGTCCATCGAGTCCGCAGTGTAGCTGGTGACTGGGGTCAGGTATCCTTGATCCTTCACGATTATACGAGCGCCGCAGCTTTTGTAGTATCTTGCCTTGAATCCTTTCGCTGACATTATACCGTCGGTCCTCATCACGATCAGCATCTCGTTGCCGGTGGAAACGTAGGAAGGTGGCAACACGCTTCCACAACGCGTCGCCATCAATGGCGAGTCCGTTGTCGGTCCATCGTATATCTGCGAGACCGTTCATTTTAAGCTGCGCCCGATTTCGACGTAAAGCTTTGCACTTACGAGGACACGATCGTCGGTGCAATTTTCGGTTTTCTCCACGTCGAAGTCCAGGAAGGTGATGTTCACGACAAAGTTCTTGTCCACCTGCAGCAGCCACTCGCAGGCCTGCTTGTGCGGATAATTCTGGGGATAGTTGGGCGAATGGATGATCCCGCTGTCGGATGTGAATAGACCGCCGCAAGTGATAGGGACGCTTCTGTAGCTGATGTTGAAGCCGCGCGCCGCGTACGATACGTCCGAATGGAATTTCAGGAACATCTTGTTCCCGAAGCTGGTGTACACCACTGGCCTCTCCGAGTAGCAAATGTCCACCAATTTCAACGCGTCCGCGTCCTCGCCGTTGAAGATTTGTAGCTTGTCGAAGTAGCAGCCCTTCTGCTTCTCCGTATTGATCTGAAAGCAGAATTGCCAGTCTCTGTCACGGAACAAATTAATCCCGAACGAATAATTGTAATAGATTTTCACGCGAAGAGTATATTCACGCGAAACATTTCTCCCTTCGGAATTACTAACGTCGTGAATGGTCAGCTCGATGCTGTGCGTGTAATCGATCTCGATCAGCCATTCGCACTCGATGTCCGTCGGATACGCGGACGGATATCCGGGCGACGTGAACGAGTCGAAGGGCCTCGTCAGGTGGCCGCCGCAACCGTCGACCAGCCACTCCAACCGGAAGCCACTGGAAGCGACCATAGTGTCCGTGACGAATTTCACGAACACTTGGTGCTGCGAGGAATGAATCTTGGGCGGAAGAGTGTCCGAGCTGCAAAGCCTCGCGAGCTCCGTGTTCGATGCGTCGTCCTCGCCCTCCTTCACCTCCAGGTAATCGTACACGCATCTGTTCTGCGCGTTGGTCCCCTCCATGTCGAAGTGCGAGAACGTCAAGTTGATCTTGTTACCGAGGGGCGCTTCGATTTTCCAGCTGCAGTTCAGATTGTGCTCGTACTTGTTAGGGAAATTCGGCGACTCGAGCACCCCGTAGAAATCGTGGAGAGTGTTCTGGCACACTGCGAAAAGAGGATTGCAGCTCTCGAGTCGGGATCTATCGTCGGAGAGTGAAGTTCTAACGTTGTTGCATGCCCCGGTAGGAAGTGTACTCGGTTGGGCGAGTTGATGGCGCACCGGTAGACGATGCAAATGGGTCAATAATGTCAATATCGGATTCATTTGAGGGCCGAAGTTTAATGTAGCCCCGCTAGGGAAATCGACTCACGTGTTTCATACTTGAGATGGAAACCGCGACCGGAATTCGTGAAGTCGCTGCGGAACCGAACAGTCACCATGTTAGTCTTCGCCTCGATGACTTTAGGGTAAGGGCTGCCGCAGTATCTGTGGCTGTTCCTCCGATGGATCCCCTCGGATATCTCGATGTAGTCGAACCTGCACGTGAAGTGTTGCTCGAGTTCGAGGTCGACTATTAGCAATCGTATCAAACTGCCCTCCGCCACCGTGATCTTCCAATAACAGTCCGATTGATGCATGTACGGCTGCGGGTAATTCGGCGACATTATATCGCCATTAGCACCGTTCAGAATTCCGCCGCAGCCTAAAGGAGATTAATCTCTTAAAGGGATTCTACTTAGTGCACGCCAGTTGTAAATACACATCAACGCTACCTGACGTCGTGCTGTCCCAATCTATGGAGAACCCAGTAAACGCTCTCGTCAGATCAGAGACGAACTTCACGTACAGCATATTAGTCTCGCTTATAATTTCAGTAGGGATTTCCGTTCCGCAGAACTTGCCGATCAAGGGGGACATCTCGTAGCCACCGTTTCTGCGTTGAAATTAGATAATCAAGTCATTCGTGATTTCTATAAAAGCATCGACCAGCGTCGCGTAAGCATCCTTACCTAATCTCCAAGTAGTCGAATGTGCAAGCATGGTGAGGCTCCAAGTCGAAATGAGTCACGTTGAGGATGACCCTCTGTCTATTGGGCGCCTCGATCACCCACACGCACTCCCTTCTACCTGGGTAACGATTTGGATAACCAGGCGACTTGATAACTCCGTTTAATTTAACGAAATGGCCACCGCACACCTTCGAGGCGTCGATGAACATATAGGAAGCGGTGAATCCAGCACGGACTATCGACGAGTCCGTGTGAAAAGCGATGGTCATCGTACGCCCTTCTGTCATTAATATCGGCGGAAGCTTCGTGCCGCAAAAGCTGCAAGTTTCGCGTGAACCAATTTAAGGTGCAACAGACATTTCCAATCGGTCGGGTATGTTGTAAAGCAAACGTTTCACACGTACGTGCCTATCAGGTCCGAACTGGACGACGTGTAGTTCTCGTAGACTTTCAGATGGTCATGGCGACAAATATTGCTCTGCTCCAAGTCGAACGTCATGAAGGCGAGTTGCACCACGTATCCTGGTTGCGCCTGTATCGTCCACAGACAGTTCAGGTCGTTGTCGTAGGTCCCATCTACGCTGGGAGATTGAATCGTCCCGGTTGGCGTCTTGTACAGGCCACCGCACTCTGCAACGAAGGCAAATTACCCTTATTTTCCCTAGCTTAAAGCTGCACAAGTGTCCCCGTCAATATTCTTACATCCGCCGTGATCTAAATCTCGTAACAAGGTAGTACGCACTGTTCTGGATCGTCGTGTAGTTCGCCTTGAAGCCCCTGCCCTGGACGGACATGTCTGTCGTGAATTTCAGAAGCATGTAATTGTAGGTCGAGTAGAATGGCTCTGTAGGCATGAAGGAGGTGTCGCCGCAAAGAGTCGCGAGTTGGGTTGCATTCTCGCTGTCGCCGTCAAATATCTCTAGGTAATCGAAGAAGCAAGTAGACGGGTCCAGTCCCTCGATATCCATGTCCATCATGTTCAACACGATCCTTTTTCCTACGGGCACCGCGATCTCGTACGTGCACGTTTTGTAGCTGTGGTACGCGTTCGGGTACATCGGCGAATGGAGAATAGCCGAATCCTCGGTGAATGTACCGCCGCAGAGGATGTTGTAAAGGAGGGTGAAACCGTCCAACTGGACTGTGAAGTCGGCCTTGAAGATCACCAGCAACACGTTCGTATTCGATTTGATCGTGGGTGGGATCGTTACGCCGCAGTACCTTCCCAGCAATGGGGAGTCGATGGTACCGCCGTCGTAAATCTGTGGAAAGCACAGCGTTCGGATACAGATTTCGTATTTGATTAGAGAGCGATGTGTTTATCACTCGACGAGCCAGATATAGAATATACCTCGACGAAATCGAGTCGACAGTTATTAGACTCCTCGAGCTCGAACTGCGACCAGCTTATCTGTATCCGTTCCCCTATGGGCATTTGTATCCTCCATTCGCACTCCATATTTGGGCGATACGAAGTCGCGTGCATCGGTGGACTGATTGTACCGGAAGAAGCGGTGAACACTCCGCTGCAGCCCGGTGCCCCTGGAAGAACAATTTCTTGTTCACCACTGACTGTTCCTTTCCACGCGATTAAGTGACCCGAGGCACTTACCTTCGATCGTAGAGTAGTGAATATTGAAGCCAGCATCCTGGCCAGCGCTGTCGGAATGGAAATGGAGCACCGCCCCTGAGCCTGGGACGATGAGAGGCGCTGGGCGTGTGTGATTGCAGTAGAGCCCCAACCTTTCGTGGTCTTCGCCAATGATCTGCAGAAAATCGTGATAAACACCCTTCAGTTTCGCGGGACAAGTACCATGAACCTTATCTCTGATAAATATTACAAGTTCCATTCGACTGGTACCAAACTTCCCGGAACGATTACCTCGACGTAGTCGCTCTCGCACGTGGGATGCTCCTCGATCATCAGCTGGCCAAAGTGGAACTGTATTCGTTTCGTGCGACGCACCACGATCATCCAATAGCAATCTCTGTTCGGCGGATATCGCCCGGGCGATCCCGGGGAGCTGATCGTGCCGTAATCGTCCGTCAGGGTACCTCCGCAGATGGGTTCCACGCTGTTCCACTGGAAAGCGAACCCGTCGTGGGATATGCTGCTGTCCGAATGGAACCACAAGTACAGAGCATTATGCGAGGATACGATGCTCCCGTTCATTGGCAGGGTGTTGCCGCAGAATCTGCCCAGCATTTGGCTACCAGCGTTCCTGCCATCGTGTATCTGAAACGTGGCGAATCGTCCGAGCTCTCGTTTAATGCCCAAAGCACACTGCGTCCCTTATTTGCTCTCGTACCTGCAGGAAATCGTATTTACAATCGGTCGAGTGCTCGAGATTGAAACGAGTGAAGGTGACGTTCAAGACGAGCGAGCTGTTTGTAATCAGAAGCCACGCGCAGGAGAGCCCGTGTTGATAGACGTTCCCGCCGATGGGGAATTCGAGATGTCCCACGGCATTTCGGGACACACCGCCGCAAACTTGTCGAGGTGTCTCGCATCTGCTACCGGTGAACGTCGGCCGGCAGTCGCAAGTCGCGGCTCCGTTCGAGACCACGCAGAAACCGTTGTTCCTGCACGGATTCGGGACGCATGGATCGATCGGAACGTTGCATGTTGCCCCTAGAACAATTTCCGACACGCGTGCAAGGGGCTGTGCGAAGAGAAACTATATCGAAAGTCACGATAGCGAATCGTTGCGTCTAGCAGGACCTCTACCTGTGTATCCTAAAAAGCACTCGCAAGTGTAGGCCTGCGGGGTTGCTCCAGGGACGCAGGTACCCTGGACGCAGGGATTGCGGCTGCAAGCAGAGGCAACGGACACATCGGTTGACCGCTGACAACCATTTGGACCGATCCCATTGCCCGTGAAGCCAGCTGGGCAACGGCACAGCGCGTAGGCGCTCGTAAGTGCCGCATTCTCGATGCAGGTCGCCATCGGGTGGCAACCGCCGTTGTTGATCGCGCAACTGCCAACGTAGGTGCAGGTAACGCCGTCACCGCTGTACCCCGTGGGACACGGCCCGCAGACTCTCGAACCCTGTTCATCATTTTTCGTATAATGTAATCGAAAAGTCCATCACTTGACAGCGGAGAGTGAGTCGATTACCATGGTATTGATACAGTAGACTTTGGGCGATGTGCTGCAGCCTCCATTGTCCACCAGACACTCGTTGATGTCGCTGCAATAGTGGCCATTCCCGACGTAACCAGCGGGGCACGAGTCACAGAAGAACGTGCCAGGAGCATTGCGACAGTCGACCCACGGGTTCACGGAGCAGGGTCGTTGGCTTCCCCGGCATTCGTTCACGTCTTTCACGCAGGCTGGATTGCTGCCATCGGCCTCCCAACCCTGGGGGAATAGGGATTCCCAGTTAGAAATCTGGATTGATCGAAGGGGCGGTTGTTGCCGTCCATTGACTCGTACCTGGTTGCAAATGCAGGTAAAACCGAGAGGTGAGCTGGGTTTGTTTATGCAGACTCCGTGACCGCACAGCTCGTCGGAGTTCTGGGCACTGCAGGCAAGAGATTTGGTCACGCAGTGGAGGCCGTGCCACCCTGGAGCACAGTCGCACCTATATAGCACGGAACGAAGTTAGTAAAAGTTGGATGTTAGTGGCAACGCTTCGCGAAGGAGGGAGGAACCTGTATGATCCTGGAAGGTTGATACACGTCGCCCCGTTTTGGCATCCAAGGTCCGTCCCTAACAATCGCACGCACTCGTTCACGTCGGCCATACAATTCGTACCCTGCAATTATAGAGTGCAATCGAAACGGCCATAAAAGATTCCTATCGCGTTCCAGATGTCATTATTCACCTCCCAGTTGGACGGACAATGGCACTGGTACCCTTCGTAAAGGTCCTGACACGTGCCACCGTTTTGGCAAGGATTGCTGCTGCACTCGTTCTCTTTCAACTTCTTCTCCATCGATCTCACTTTGTCCTCCACTCGTCGTAGCTAAGAAAATTGTCATAAATATCTATGAATTGCGCGAAGGGAGATTGTAGGGACGTCTTTATCATTA
The DNA here is from genome assembly GCA_944738655.2 of Andrena hattorfiana. Lineage (NCBI taxonomy): Eukaryota > Metazoa > Arthropoda > Insecta > Hymenoptera > Andrenidae > Andrena > Andrena hattorfiana. Next base: position 5,340,704 of record OX122894.2, read on the forward strand.
TTTCCATACGTACTCGTTGGGCGAACAGTCGTAACTTCGTATTGACAACCGTAGCCGACTGAAAATCGTAAAACACTCAATATTTTGCAATTTCTTTTAAATGATTCATTAGGCACACAATTTCTTTCAAGGTTTACTTGATTCTGCACTGTAATTCCGGGTTGAGAGGTGCTGTCGTCTCCAATTCCTCTCAACATAGCCATTCTCTTCTCCAAACCGTCAGGTCCCTCGACGACCTGCGAGAGCCGTTGCAAATTCGACTCCACCTCGGCCAGATATCCCGTTTTCCACCTTTCGATCAAGCGCGTGGCGTTTTGTGCCTGAAACGGGGTCGATTATTCCACATCGAGCCATTAGTGTTGTACTCGTTGCATTCGTTCGCTTGAGAATTTCATCCCATACCGCGGACGCGACATGAAGCAAATTAATCTCGTTGACGTTCACGCAGCCGTCTCCCAGAATCTTCAGGGTGATGTTCCTGTCCTTCGCGGCGGAAATGAAGAGGTTTCCGTCTCGGGACTCCAACACGGGCCTGCGAGTAAATGTATATTCAAATTACTTTATAAAACGTTACGAAACTTTCCTTCTTTTTTCGACGTCGTAAGATAGGGCCAACGGAAATTGCGTTCCCTCCAAGGTGTCGCACCTTTCGTCCATCCACGCCCCGCAGAATCCCAGGTAAATCAGTAACAACCATTGTGATCTCGCAGCCATCGCAACGGCGGTTTGAAACTCAACGGGTCGAGCTTTATTGTAACATCTCTTGTCGAAGATGCTGCAGGGGAACCTTTCGTGCACAGTGTTCGTCGTGGACTACATCAAATGATCAGAAACATAGCATATCTCCGTTTGAAAGTGGGCGTATTTGGGGACTTATCGATGTACACCCAATATCAATTACACCCGTCACGTCGCACGCAACACGGTGCTTTTAATATTAATATCGAAGGTTTCATTTTGATTTAAACGTAGAACAATTGTTCCTTGATCTGCGCTTTTTCATTCACTCTTCTTTCTCCAGGGGTTCACTTGTCTTCAATATCTCCCCTTGCACGAGAGATTGGGTTAACTACATTCCAAACCAACGTATAATGTATCAAAATAATTACACCCACAATAGGAAGCCCACAGAAGATATCTCCATGGTTCCCATCACTCTTTCGCGAATTTTCCCCCGTCGCTAATAATTCTATTCCCCCCAGCCGCTTCTTTTCCACCCATGCGAATGCGTCCCCGCAGAAATTAAAATCTCCTCTAAATTTCAAGCTTAGTATTCATGAAAAGTTCCTGATTAAATTCTCGTGCGTCTGGAACGTGAAATGAGAAGGATGAAAGAAAGGGATATCTGTCGCTTTGAGCCGCCCCAAAGGGATCCGAACGTGAAGGAAACGTTTCGTCGTGTTATCTTCTCTGTTATCCATATGTTCCAAGTGCCAGATGCAGTTGGAGCGCGCGGCGAGGTGGGGTAGGGCGAGCGTTAAATCGATGCGAAAAGCCGCGCGTGCCGTCAAGCCGTTTCGAAATTCGGCGCCAGTCCGGCCAATGGGCGTCGTAGGCGCTCGCGCAGCGCCTCCCGGCGGAGAGGTTCGGAAGCGGTGGCGCGTCAGCGTAGCCGCCGTTCCCCCCGAGGCTGGGCAGTATGGCTTCGGCTGCCGGTACGCTCGCGTTGGTGGTGTCGTGTCACGGTGTTGCAGTGCGCTGTAGACCGCGGGTGTGCGTGCTCCGGTTTCTGGGAACGAGGAGCAGCTCGTGGGACAGGATCCTGACAGAGGGAGAGGAGCTGGCGTTTACGATCAGTCGAGGGGGCGAGGGTGGCGAGTAGCACGGGCCGAGATGCGACGAAATGTGAAAATTGTGTTGCTCCTGTCATGCGCGTGGATGTTCGCCTTTGTTTACTACTACCACACGTCGCGGGACAACAAGGTGAGTAAATCATGCGACAGAAGCAGGGTCGCCCGGCCGATCAGCCACGCTGAGAAAGTAGAAAGCTGCATTCTCCCTCGATCGTGCGTCCCTTTGGAACATCGTCGAAATCGATCGACCTTGACACGCACGGCTCCGGTGTCCCTCGTGATATTACTCGCGGTGCTCTCGTTCGGGAATTTTGAACCGCAGACGTCGCGACGAACGTCGCCCCGATTCACCACGCGCTCTGCATTCTACGTTTTGGCGGGCAGACGCCATGGTCATTGTTGAGGGAGACTCTCGATCCGTCCTATGTGTCACTGTCAGCGTAATTACGTTCTCGCGCGGATGTTCCTTTTTGATCGACTGGACAAAGTGTACTCTCGCCGCATCGGGAGCCCGCACCGGCGGGGTTCGAGCTAGATATTCAGTGACGGATGGAACGAAGTCCGTTTTCTCGGTCGTGCCGCGTTTGAATCTGGAACGGGCGATCACGTGACTCGTTCACGTGTCCCGCGGAGGCAAGAACCGAACGGGTTCACGGTAAATGTAACGCGGGGCATATAATATGGTAAACGGTTTACGCGACGCGAATAACGGCGGATGAATTCCGGTTCCAGCGTTTCTGCCCTTATTACCGGCGTGTAGAACGTCGATGGTAGCGATCCTTTCTTCTTTCCTCTCTTTTTCATAGCCGGACCGTACACCGTTAGATCGTCTCACCGAACCGGATGTCCGCGAATGAATCTGTTAACTGGGTCAATTTTCGACCGCAGAGTTCCTCTAAAATTCTTGTATCTTTTACATTATTGGAGATTTATGGGGTTTGTGTAGACCTGTGCCGTTTCCTAGTCAAATACATCGTCGGTACGATTAATTCCATTTTACCACATTTCGTATGCATTTTCATTTAATTCCAGACGAATTTTCAATCCTGCCCGGCTCGTTTGATTTTACGTTTTCCTCCGTGATTGCGTTAAACGCAGACGAAAATTAACTTCCCTCGCTACCTTTTCAATTATTTCCCTGTGTACGCGAGTGTTCATCAAGCCGCCCTCGCAAGAAAACCGTGCCCACGGTTTACCTCGTTTTCCTAACTCGGTTGCTACGTTTTTATTAAGCCTTCGCGCAGACCCGATAATTAAAGGGGGTAATGCAGCGAACCGCGTAAAGAAGGTGAAAGTGATTCAAAAATGTTATATAAAACGCGCAAAACTAGCCGTCACGATCTGCTGGCGCTCCGCGAGCCATTGGATCCGGTGCGCGCATAAATCTGCAACAAATTATCAGTGGAATCCTGGCAATGGGGTAACAGTTTACGGCGCGAAAATCTTGCAGGACATTTGTTGCAGCGTGCTAGCATATTTACGAGCGTTACGTTTGTGGATATTCGCACACGTGCTCGTAATCGATTCGACGTATTCGCGAAAGCACAACTGTATTGAACTTGAATTATTTAAAGGGACGTCCCGTTTTCCGGGCGTTTTAAAGGAAATCGAGTTCTTTGAGCGCCCCTCATGCAAAAATCAGCGCCCGGAGTGGAATGGGAAATTGATCGGGTACCGAATTCTCCGGGAAATTTTGTTATGATAGAGGTTGTATCGTACATCCGGAGCAGTTCGATATACGTCCCATTACGAGGATTATTACTTAGCGGAATTCCATCGTTCCTACGTATTTCGAGAGAAAGCCAGGCCCTTTGCCGCGACAAATTGATATTTGAAGTAATCGAGTACCACCGAGGGTTCGGACCGATTGAAAACGTATTGCGAACGGGATTCGCAAAGAAAACTCGGGATGAACGGACGTTGTATCGTAAACTGCAGGAAATTCAATATCCCTGCGTCCTTTTCGAAATTTCTATGTGACGAATTCGTATACAACAGTTCTCACTTTTGTCACGCGGATAGTCAGCATATTCGTGAATATTTGAACAGCAGGAATACGAAATTACAATTGGGAAAAATGGTTCTCCTTGATGTTTATTTGTTCCATATATTTCGGTCGCCGCTTCAAGTTTTTAATACTCGGAGCCGCGTGGAATTACATTCACCACCGATGAATAAACCATGGAAATCTCGCGTGAACTTATTTCTGACGCGTCTGGACGCCACGTGGGGCCGTTGCAATTTGGTACAGTTGACTCCCCGAGTTCTCGTTGCGAGATTTGCTACTTGTGTGTGTTACTTTAGGTGTAGATTGCTCGTCTGATGCGACTTCTCTGGCTAGATTCATTTCGTTTAGGAGCTCGTGGGTTAATGGTAGGGAATGAGTAGACTTTCACGAACAGTTTCATTCATTTATGTCTCTGAATAATTGAGGAGACCCAGTCGAGTCTTAAATCTAGTTCAAAGTAACATCTACCCCGCGAATCTTTAAAAAATGTGAAACTTTATCCTGTCAGGTTTTTCTTGGACGTGTTTGCACAGTGGACACTATTTTGTGGTTCAACGATTCTCGTCAAATTATTTGAAGAAGATCGACAGGCTATCGAATGACCAGTGTCCCTCTGTTTTTTTTTTTACGGAAAAAGTCGATGCCCGTATTTTTGCAGCAATATTAAAGCCGCTCTTTGCGCATCGACGACTGGCGGTTCTGGCAATTTTTCTGATTTATAGCCCCGTGGTTTTCCCCCTCTCCTTTGATGTAGGACGTGGACCGTTACGATTGTATAAATATCAATGTTTTTCCCTCAGAAAAAATACCCAGACGTTATTGTATCGTATTTCGTAAACATCCGAACACGTGTGCCTGCGGAGATTCATCTAGATACCAAGAAATCATTATATTTCTCCCAGCTCCTATCGATCAATGCCACGCTCTTGATCATCGACAACTTAATTTGACCTCTCATTATCATAGGATGATCGATCAGAGTCCAGAATGATTTGCATCGATCGCTATGAAAAAAATCGAGCATGGTCGCTCGAACGTTACATCTTGGACAGCAAAGTGAAAGCTATTCCTGCGGTAGAGCTCCGGAGGAGCTGGAAATTGGAGTGACCGTTATCGAAACTGTCTCTCGATTCACGGGTCGCCGAGGACGCGGTTTGTTTTCGCAATAACGAGTGTCGTTAGTGGGCAGAACGTAACGGAACAACAATTTGTTACTCTCTTGTCAGGTTGCATTTTCAATTTCCTGTGTCGTCGAGATACTATCCACCAACTCGTGAGTCCGCAGTGTCCGCGAATGTTTTTCAACTATATGTTCGGATAAACACTCCAAAATATTCATTCATTTAGATTTTAAATGAGATCAAAGCGCGATTATTAACATTCTGCTCCGGAAACAAAAGTTTCGAGCAGGCTGTTTGATTGCCTGAAATCAAAATGAATATTATTGAAATAATAGGTGCCTCTTATTCGACTCCAAATTGGCTCATTACCCTGTAAATACCAATTTCATTTCAACTCTCCCTTCACATTTGCATTCAGACCGAAATTAACGTTGTTAAATCCAACTGATGGTAGGAATACTTTAAAATTCATATCGAAATTAAAGTATTTAGAATGTCGATCGTATCGAAGCTCCTTTCCTATTCTGCTGTTTGTTTAAAGGTTCGTGGTCACACCTTATAATCACAAATTGGTCACATGGGGTTCACTGCACCCCAGCGTCATTTTCGAGTTACCATTTCCGTATTTTTATTATACAATCATGCTCTAAGCTGTAATAGTTATTCCCCAGAAATGAAAATTTTGATATGATGAAATTTGTAGTTGAAAAAATAGTTGTGGAAAAAGGCGATTTTTGGTTAATATTCACAAAAATTTTAAATTCTAATATTAAGATATAAAAACTTACAGAAATATTAGCAAAGACGTATACTTTTGGGATAAAATTGCCTGGGTTGGGATACGCCTCGCGTGACCACGAAGGGTTATTACAGAATTGCTTATTATCGAATCAAAAATAGTACTAATATGTCTCGATGGAGCTAGCTTTCCAATAACGACATTTTTTCCCTCTCGCGCTGAAAACCACCCCTACTCGATCCGCCTCTCGTACTCTCGCGATAGAGACACAATTCCTACAGCATTCGGCCGCGATTTTCCATCGTCGCTGACGCGAAGTTAATCGCTGCCTCTCTAATGGAGCGAACTAATCGCGCGATCCTGCAGGAAACGATTCGCCCATTAAATTCGAAAGCCGCGATCGGGGCGTTTCCGGGCGTCGTTGTCTAGTTACGAAGATCGTTGCGTCATGGAGCGATAAATTTGCAAAATCCTCTCTTCAGGAGTCGCCTTCCCTGGACGTCGAAAACGATTGTACTGGTGGCTCGTTGAATGTCTGCATCTATTCAGCGTTGCGGTATCAGAAGGGTAGCGTTTTATCAGAAAATGTTAAAGAGAATTTTCTTCATTAATGTCACAACCCAGGTGAATAATGATTTGACGGCTGTTTAGTGCGATACCCTTTCCACTTTCGTCGAAACGAAGCCGAAGCAAAAAGGGGGCGGAATTTGCATTGTAACGAGAATACCGTTGCAACGACGGACCCGAGGAACGTGTCCGAAATGTGAATTTTTCGATTCGTTCGGACGCGAGGAGGAATCCGCACGAGAGCAACCAATATCGTTTCGTTAGACGTGGAAATAAAAGGCGGACTGGGATCGACCCAATTACGATACACTTTCGCGTTTAACATGGAGATACCGAGGGAACAAACTCCGTTCTCGATAAGTGTTACGTGCGAATATTCGAGCAACCGATCGAAACGATCGCACGATCATTAGAGCGACGGGGAATGGAACGTAACAATTAGGCGCTAGGCTTTTGCCACATTCGCGTTATTTTCTTCTTACTTTCACTGATGGATTTAAATCGCGCATTCACTTATTAGGCCATCCTAAATTTCTCCTCGCGAATCTCTAATACGAACGCCTTCGAGCTCCACGCTGCGCTTTAAAAAATGCATCCGAGTGCGCCGTACACGTGTAAGCGAGCCGCCCCGCGTGCAGCGTGCTGTAAAATATTAAGCATGGGTCGCCGATATCCTACCGAATATTGCAGGATCCGAGGGAAGGCGGCCGCAGTAAACATTTTTACGGCAAAGTAACGCCGTTACAGGCGGACGCTCGTAAAACGGCCGACAAGTTGATGGGTACACGCAATGTCGATACACCCTGGGCGAGGAGGGTCCAATTCTGAAGGGCTTTCCCTCCGACATGGGACAAAATCTCCGATAAAAATGGGAGGCCGTGGTAGCCCCGTGTTGCAGCGTCACAGGCGCAAAATACGCGATGTTAACAAATGGCAGCGCGATATTTTCACGCGCTTTCCCGCACGCTTAACGACCACTGCCGCCGCCGTTTATTCGGTTACCTGCAAATCTCGCACCGAGTTTCAGTTGAATTTTAAAAACCCGCTGCATTCTCGCAGATTTTCTTCGCCTCTTGTTGAACATAGTTCATTCTTATCATCGTGCATCCTCATTTCCATGTTGATCCTGTTCCCCGCAAGGGAAAATTGTGAAAGTTTTACAGGAGTTTTGCTGCCGAGCCTGCTGTTGATAGTCCGTTACCCCGATCGAGGTGTTTGAAGCTTTCATATCCGATTTAATAGACAACGACAGCGGAAATACGGTTGTACAGATAAAATCTAGTCTGGAAAGTGTTGAATAATATTTGTTCTGATCCGTTTCTCGTGTATCGTTTTTATCACCTCGTCCCGGGCAGACTTTAATTTCCGTTCATCGTTTCCATCTATCCCGCGTTATCGGGCGATTGTGACTATATCTTTTTAAAGTGTCGCCCTTATTGGAGGCACAGCCAGCGATTGGTTTTTGATCTTTTCTATCTGGCGGGAGCGAAATATGGCGAGCGAAGTCTCGAAGGGAACTACGGTATTCTTTTAATTCGGTATGCACTGACAGATTCTGCAAAGCAGTAGCAGCTCCCGTTTCAGAGTTCCACACGCGTGCCAGGCGAGTATGGCGTGCACGCATACCGTCCCATTGTCAGGCACGTCAGCTATTCGTGTTCCGCGGAACGACAATCGCGTTTCTCGATGAAAAAATAGACCACCCTCCCGATTGTGTATCCGTTACCTCGTTGGAAAACATGGGTATGCTTTTAATTATTCAACTGGATTATTGTGGGGGAACACCTGTCGCTTTATTGGAAACTGATCCTCCTCGTGGCCTCTATTTTTGTCAAGCGAATATCCTTGCGCGCATGGAAGCAGAATGGTTACAGCGAGCATTCCGACTCCGCCCTGTGATCAGCTTAAAAGATTTCCATTTTAGGGACGCTTTATCCCCAAAAATGCAATCCGAATTCAAAGATCATGATGGATAATTGGTTGTTTGTGAAACAGCGGCCATGGAAATTTCATCTCGCGTTGTTAATAGCCTTTCAATCGCGTTGCCTTAACGAATCGGCAAGTTGCGATAAATACTCGATCGGTATGTTCGTTCGTTTTTATCGACTCCGTTAAACCGATCGCAGTTTCATCTCGATCCCGCTTCGGGGTAGTTCCTGGTCGACGGTTCAGTGTAAATATTTAGTTGCTACCTATAGCGGAGTCGATGCCTCGATGGTGGTAGCGCGAGACGTTTGTCCTCGACGTCGCGCAAATTTGCATATGCATGCAACCGTGGCCCTGTTACTTTCACCCAGACATCCTTCTATGGAAACGAAGCTTGCCCTTTCGTTCCAGCGTCGGAATCACACCTCGCGTGATGATTCTACACGTTCGAGCTTGAAAATGGTGTTTAATCGTTTACATTGTTAAAAACTGTAAAAAAAGCGTACGCTCGTATTTTTGTTATCAGTCGAGAATGAAAGTGTACACTATCTGGTGTGGATTTTACTGTCTTTTTTTAAATGACAATTAAATTTTGTATTGTATCGGAGCGAATTGGTTGGAGCACAATGTCAATGAATTATCGCGCGGCTCCGTTCATTCCAGGCATGCAGATTTTTCAAAATGTTCCGCCGTGCGCGCGTCCAGCGCAATTTACTAGATAATAACAGCGCGGAGAGTGGAAAATCCTTTTTGGGCCTCGAATAATCTCGCAACTTCGCCGTAATCGCGACGCGAATTGCGAGAAATTACGACGCGGTTGCAAGACAATGGTGTCGCGCTTGCAAATTCATCTCTGCGTGGCCACGAATGAACCGTGATTCGCTTTTTCAACCTCTCGACGTGCGCAGGTGGACGTGCTTTTATGTGCTGTAATTCCGGTACGCTCGTAAGAACAAGTATGACGCGAATGAACAGAAGCATAACATTGTCCACGATGAGCACTATCCTCCTCTTATACTCTCCGTTGTAATTACATCAAATATTAGACTCGCGATTAGTGAATTTTGCTAGCAATAATCCAAGGGAATATTTGTCATACCTACGTCTTTCTTTGGTGTTTAAACGTCTCCAAAAATTGGAGGTCGGAGCAGAATCGCGTGACTCTTCTCTCAAGAATAGTTGTAAATTTCGCAATTTCGGCAAAGCGAATGTCCGTCCCGTGGTTTTGTGCTCTCCTTGGTGTAAAGCCGGCGGATTCAAAGCTGTGCGCAAGAATAACCGTGATTAATATCTCGAGGCCCGCTGGTAACAAGTAATAGCGCGCCCGTAGACCTACGCGCGTACACTCAGTACGCGTGTTTACATAAAGCTGTGCATTTCGGTCGGGACATGCAGCCCCAGGTACGGGTTAGGTCCCCTGTGGAACATATTCGCGTTCCTGTGCGCCAGACTAGACTCGTCCGTGATGAAATTGCGTGTGCCTGTTCATCGGGAATCGGCACTATAGCGAAACGGGATTTCGCGAGAGCTGAGTCTGCATTGGTACGCGGGTGATTTCGCTGGCCGGGCCAGGGATTGCTCAGCGGTTCATTAAAACAGTTCCGTCGATGTCCGAGGCAACCTGGTGATTAATTCGACTTTGTACCGTAGCGGCCGGGGTAATTAGAAAATCTTCCCTCCGATGGTAGTAAGACTTCCCTGTTTCGCAGTTCCGATGGTCGCAATTTGTACTCCCTTTTGATCAGTTTCCTGCACGTACTCCTACAGTAATCTCTGTAATACTGCCTGTGAAAGGAGTTCTAACCCACGGCCTCGTCGATCTCTAATCACTGGTGTTATCTAAAGACATCGGTAGATCCTTGATTTCAAAGTTTAATTCTTCGCGGAGAATTCCCTTCTCTCCCTCGTCTGCAAGACGCTACATTTCACTCGGAAACTTTTTCTGTAAAGTAAGATTACGCGAGTAGAAATAGCCGCGACTCATTGGAAGCTACCGCGAGGCCGGACTCGTAGCTGTCTTACAACGCGTTTACAAACGACGTTGCGGAAATTGGGTTCGGGAGTAGGTATTCCATTCGCGCCTTCGCTCTTTATTCGGACCAGGTCTCCCTCCACAAAGGATTACGTCGCGGCAAAGGGGCGGTCGGTGACAAAGGGGGTCGGGTAAAAGAAAATTAAATATCAGCGAGCTGACTCTTTCCACTCACGCCGCGAATCATTTAATTCACCTATCGGGCGTGAAATCATTTAATTCGCGGCGTGAATCATTGGATATGTCCTCGCGAATTAAATGATTTCACGCCCGATAGGTGGGTGGCTCTCTCCCGCGAGCCTTGCCTTTGTGGATGGCCAGTGTCGGCTGATTATAAACCACCGGATACCGTTTCGCGGGCGTTCAACCGCTTCCACGTACATAGTCCTGATTGTAGATCAGGTCGTTAGACCTCCTAGTGACTTGCACGCCCGCGGAATCACCGCCAATTATCAGTCCCGTGCTTTTTTACCGTGACGCAGCGCCCGGGGAGAACCGGGACACCGAGGTGCTTCACCTTTGTTCCGTTCGTGTACTCTTTAATGGGTTCGTTCGTCCGGAACGACGCGGTACGGAAGGTAGGAGAAGTGGAGGAGAAATGGTCTAGTTGTTTCACTGTTTTCGGAGCAACTTCCTTTGATACCGTCACTGGTGCACCCTCGTGAAAATCTACCCGAGCATTCAGACGAGTAGAATTCTAAAAATCAACGTCGGAGGAAAATTCGGACGACGTTAGCAAAGATCCCGCGCCACCTTTTAACCAGACAGATCAGCGTTTCGTTGCTGGAGGTCCCGTCCTGCCCGAGATGGAGGCTGATTCCTGAGGAGGGCGGAAACTCCGGCGAAAGGATGGACGTGCCGAGGACTTTATTAGGTCGACAGACAGGCGGACGGGGTTGAGGCAAGTTCGGTATTCTTCGTAGTCCAAGAGGAATCTGGACTAATTAAGGCGCGGCGTGCACGGCAGCGCGCAGTTTAATCGTACTTTTCTCTCGCCGCCCTGCCATCTGCCGTAGGTACTCCCGGCTCCTCACTCGCTGTTAATGGCGTTAATTCTTCCCGTGGGTACATATGAATCAGGTGCCACCCATTAATCCCCGTCCCGGAATTGTCTGGCACCGCGGAGTCCGCCGAAATTGTGCTGCGAAAAAGAAACGGGGATTACGGAAGGTGCTCGCGCCTGACTCGGGGATTCATCGAGAACGGACAGCTTTTAATTAAACGTAATTAACTTGGGCCATTCGCGAGCAGTCCTTCGAGCCCGAGGAAACGGAGCGAGGGAAGTCTTGGGGGATAAGAAGCGCAGGGGAACGGTGACAGTGGATGAAATATGATTTCGTGTTTCTCTTCGTGTCTCCGTTTGGCCTGGATTCGCGTGGGTCCGCCAAGCTTCTGGATCTTCGTTAATCAGCCTGCCTCGCTCCGCGAATCATTACTTCGAACCACGCTTTGAGGACGCGTCTTTTTCTCCTCTTATCTCTCGGCGACCCTCGCAGACCTTCGACCGGATGAAGCCTTCCTTTGCCCTGGCTCTCTCGGCTTCTCTCCGCTGGCATTGGCTCGCGGATCTTTCAGTTCGCCGCTGTATTTGTGCAGGCACAGGCGTTGCAGGCGCGTCTAGGAAATCGGGAATGCGAGTCTGAACTTCGCGAGCTCCAACATTCAGTGTTGTAATTAATGAGTACGGATACTGGGTTCTTGGCGAGGCGGGCTTGGCCCTGTTAAGGCTTTCGATTTCCTCTGAACGACTGAGTGCATTTTCAATTAGTGAAATAGATTGATGTTCACGGGAACGCGGAATATTGCATTTGAAAGCATTTACCGATGCGGCTAATGTCATTTTCTTTCCCGCGAAGTGGTGTTCCATTGTTTTCGCGTGTGCAGATTATATACGATTCGAGGATTCGGAAAAGTCTAGGAAGATTTCCTTCGTTAAATTCTCTACGATCATTCTTCATTGGCTTTCTATGATCGCTACCACTGCGTCGTCGACGCTCAGAACCACTTCGAGTTCCTCAGAGCCAGCTTAAATGTCTTTTTACATCGGGCAAGTATCATCGGGAAATGCTTGCGGTGATACAGAACGGAAATGCCTCAGGAAGACGATTACTGTTTCAAGCTACCTCCGTAAAGCCGATTCGCGTCCATTTTTCCGCAAATGAAGTTCTCGAACGGATATTCGAGGTATAGAGTTTCCAGTAAGCGAAAATACCCTTTTTAAGTCGTATCTGTCTTGCTGGAACATTTTAAATTTTGAGAACCCGCGATGGATCTGGATATAGAATGCAATGGAAACTAACGACCACTAATTTATCTTTTATATTCTTCAAGAATACACTCCCTTCTTGTGAAGAAGCACATTGTGTCGGAGAACAATCAAGAGTATTATTTTCACCCCCAATTAAACGGGACTCGACTATAAACTTTCATTCAGTTACATGGTAATTCTATACACCGTTCACCCACGCTAAACTAGCTTCATAATGTATCCGATACTCGTTATAATTTGGTCCATAGTGTTCGAGGTTACATGCTGCCTAGCGTAGAATTATGCGGTAACGTTCCGGCGTAATTGACCCTGCAATACGAGAGAGAATCGTTCGCGATACTTCCTCGATCACCCCATAGGTCAAAGGAGCAAGTTCATCGTTTATTCGTAAACTCCTGACTTTCCCACATTTTTTCTCCTGCCGTCGTTCTAGGCATAGCTGTGCCTCGAACACTGAGGCTGAACGTGGTAAAACGGTGTTAAAAATCTGAAACGATCCTGCCGCGATTCGCGCACGCGAAGTACCTTCCGCCTTCTCGATAGCTTCGCCGAAGTGTTCGCCTTTGTTCTACGGTGAAAACGGGGCCGGTTCCCAAGAACCCCTGAGCTATCGATCGACTTTGACTCGATCGACGGAGGAACTTGTAACTGTTCTGGCTCTTGTGCAGAGTAACTTCCGAGCTACCAAAATTTAATAAAATTGATGAGCGAGCTTGGAAGCTGCTCTCAGAATTCATCGAGTTAGCATGCACCCCTTAGCGTACCTCAGAGGTAGGTACAAAAGGAATTCAATTCCTCACCTTAAAACGATTAATCTCAATAGCACCAATAATCATCGTCTACCAAGAAACTCAGAGCAAGAGAACCTCTTCCTATACATTTCCTTAAGCCCGGATGTAGCGTCGATGTACGACGAGTGGTATCAGCTTGGAGGGGTGGTAGCGACATCCTTGTCACACGGCGAAATGGCTATGAAGATTTAACTACTGCTTGGCGAGCTCGTTGCTCCGGCTTTCGGGGCATTCGTAGCATTAGCGGGATCCTCGTAGGGAAATATTTTGCTCGCTTGATACCCCCGCGACCGTCAACCGCGACGGCGAGGGGTGCGTTCGTCGCACGAAAATGTGCGGAAGAGCTTTCCGTCATTGTACAGGGGCTCGAACGCACGGCGGAAAGGCGCGGGGAGGTCGAGCCTAGGCTAGAAAGAGATAGGGGGACGGAAGGGGTGGTTTCGCGGTGCGCGGAGTGGCTTGAAGAGGGGTGCACGGTGGCGGCGTGTGTGCAACCACCTCTGGGAACGTGGCGAATACCGCACTGCGCACTATTTATCCGTTTTAATTTTATTTCGTCGGGCTCCTCCATGCGCGTTAATCACGATTAAATAGGGTCCTCCGCCCTGCGTCTGAGGAAAAGCAAAACGGACGAACTTTCGCGCGCCGCTTCCTGGTATTTGCGTTAGCCGCTGGAACTTTCCTGGAGAAATATTCGCCGGGACTTAACCATCCTCGATCTGAATCCTGAAAGGCCAAAGTGTAACTTTCCCCCACCCCCGTTGTCGTGCGTTTATTAGACGATAAGCGAAGCGCAGCTGGACAGCGGGATATGAAAACTAACGCGCCCACGAGAAACCCTCCGACTGTATCCCGCGTTCCATTAAAATGCGAATTTTCAAATGAATTTAAATTTGCCACCGGCGATCGCTTCCTGGATTTCGCGCAGAGGCTCTGCCCTCCCCCTACCTTTTTCGAGCTTCGAGACCGATAACGAAATACAGCGAGCGAGAAATTTGTCCGTGACGAACTATCAGCTTGCTGTACCGGCACGCCTCCTGCAGGAAACATTCTTTTTTTTCGAACACTCAAAGTGCAGGATATATTTCAAACGATAAAGTTAGCGGGGGCACCCCGTATATCGGTGCGAAAGCCACCCCTTAAAACACGTCGATGCCCGCGCACCGGCCAGCTCGATAAATAAAAGTTCCTTTATTTTTCTCATCGGGGCGCGATATTTTCACGACGCTTTCGTCCAGCGGCACGTGTCCCTCTTCACCCCGTCAGGGTGAAATTTTCTTCACGGGGAATTTCCTTTCGAACAATAAAGCGTAGATCATGATAAATAACCAGGGATACAGAAGGGAAGGGGTGGGAAGGGTGGCAGAGGGTCGGGGAAGCATCACGGGGGTTAATTTTTAACCCCCTCGCAGGCCAAGAGATTTATCGCGGCGCCCTTTTGTTAAGCCGACGCGGCGTGTACGTGTGCACGCGTGCACGGCGTGCACGCTCGGATATACGCGCCTGCATACGCGGCAAAAAATGCCTATATTTCCATGGAAAGCCCCTTTATCCGCCCGTTCTAGCTCCCGCCGTCGTTCGATCTCGCAAACTGAACGATTGTTATCTTGCTGCCGTTCCCGCGTATTCTTTCGGCGCCGCGTCATCGAGCAACGTTTATCGCATATTATTCGTGCTCGCCTCGCGTTACGATACACCTTTTGTCCAGGCGATTCTGCCTCGAGATTACCTCCCCCCCGCGGGATTTTCGTTGGAGCTCGTTTCGCCGAGCCTGGTGTTTAATTCGAACGAAACGAATCGCTCCAAGTCCGCCTTGTAGTGGATTAATGAACCGTCGAACAAAGAGATCATTCTCACGAGTCGTCCGTTGGTATTTTACGGTTTCGTTGTCAATCGACGGTTTATAGATACACAGGGTACGCGGGGCGTCGCGGTGAAAGTGTTAATATCGCGCGTATCATTTTCCAAGCCCGTAAGACTGGCGATAACGCAATTTTCTGTAGTCATCGCAGCGAAGTCGCGGGAGAAGGGAAACACACGGTCGCCGGTGAATTTCACGGGGAATTTAAAAACGAGAACGAACGAGGAACGGCCGTAGTTGGCGTCCTCCAGTCGAGTTTTGTTTAATTAAAGCCGAGACCAGTTGGACGTGGACTGCGGGCTCTCCGCTAATTTTTCCGCGCCCGGGTTGCTCGTATTTCGCTGCTATGAGACAGTCGCGTTCACCTTCGTATCAAGGAATCGATGTTATTCAAATTTATGCTAATCGTTCCTTCGGTTCCGTCTCCCTGTTCACTGGAATTAAACCGATGGAGCTTCGCGATGGCTATGGGATAATAATGGCTGTCGATGCTGTTTTATGCACCTAGCGATACTTCGATCTCGCCGTGCAACATAGAATTGTACTTTTAAGGAGAATCTGAGCTGACTGTTTTAGATCAGCCTTGCGAAATGTTTCGCTAATTCTAGTGCGATACCTGTTGAATATAATGCAGTGATAATAATTGCTTTCTCTGGAGATGCTTGAAAGCTTCCTCTAAGCTCGTTGAGTTTGGAATGTTTACTATACTCTGCTCTGAGAATGCACTGAACGCGATTCACAGTGCAGGTGAGTCCTTTTCGGGCAGCGTCCTATAGCAAGCTAGTTACTCGAGGATGCATTGAGATTGCGTGCACAATGATGCCCGTATCTGTGTTTTCTCAAAGTCCTATTGACTCTGTCTGTGTGCTTATTATGTGAATATATATATATATATCAACCACTTAGTGTTCTCTTTTTAATGTTAAGATTAGCGGAGTATTTTCAAAAGTGGATGCACCCCACGCGCTCGGACAATCGCGCTTGTCCAGCACCCACTGCTAGGAGGGTCGAACAATGGGCGACAAGTGTCATCTGGGTCCTCTAAATCATAACACTACGTGGGGTGTCTTTTTACGCTCGGTTTACAGGGGTCGGCTTTTTAGCAAGGGTGGAACCGTTTGGCGGACTGGGTGCACAGGAGGTTACCCCAATTTTGGATCGATCGAATTTCAAGGTCAGAATTCTGTTCGTACGTTGTTGAGGGTAATTAAGCAGGTATCGCTCATGTCAGATAAGCGACAAGAAAAACAGAATTTACTCGTATGTCGAGCAATTTCGCATTCACAAGCTGGTTTCACCGAAGTCGTCTGTGGGTCCAACATTTTCTACCCTCTTCGAAACGCACCGCGCAAGAAATTTCATCGAGGACTAATTACGGCTGGCGTCGCTTTTCTCCCGCGCTTGTTCCACAACTCGCGAAACAGCGACACAAGCCAGTCCGCTTTTCCTCGCACGAATAGTCCTCGTTAATTAGAACAAAATTACTAATTACACTGCAGTCACGCGACAATTAATTTTCGGTCTATCCCGCGGAGAACTCGCCGCGATTTCCCCGCCGTCCCTTTCCCTCCTCGTTGGCCGCATCGTCGAGCAAAGCGACTAGGGCCAATCTCTGTCAGCTTTTTCGTGCCCCATTTTTTACGATCGAGGCTTCTTGCTTCTTCGAGCAATTTGTACAGGATTTGTTTCATTGAGCCCACTGTTCTTTCCACGGTGTCTCGTTGCCTCGTTGCGTGTACCCGCGGTTTTTAAATGCGTCGGTCGGACATTACCCGGCAAATTGCATTTCTTGCTGCGTCGTTTCAAGAAGAGCGTGCTTGTAATTGCTTGACATCGTGAGAGCTGCAACGAAGGGGATAAGAGTACAGCACTCTTGAGGAATTATACAGTTGAAGTCTCTGTACTTAATACAAAACCTTTGCTAATCCTCATTTGCACCGAAATATTTGTCCAGGGCCTCGGGATTGCTGTAACATCTGTATTCTTCGGACTCCTCCACTTTTCTTGATCTTCCTTCGATCTCCCATCAGATAGAAGATCGTGAACCGAAGTCGGACGGAAGTTCACGGAACCACCACTCAGGTCATCGCGCCCAACTCACTCCTAGAAACACTTAGGTACATGATCCACTCGACACTTTCGCGAGTATCCTCTCGTTTAATCGCCCGATATCCATAACGCGTTACAAACATCCAGCCGCGCGGCACCTGATACTCGAAGCGATGAAAGCTCGCCAGAAGTGCTTTCGACCTCCATCGTCCTGGCAGCAACAATGGCCGAGAACAGTTTTATATCCACCGCTATAGCGACTGGTGGTGATGTCCTCATAACGTGGCCCGGCGTTATCGTCGAGTTTGCACTCAAC
Organism: Andrena hattorfiana; assembly: GCA_944738655.2. Taxonomy (NCBI): domain Eukaryota; kingdom Metazoa; phylum Arthropoda; class Insecta; order Hymenoptera; family Andrenidae; genus Andrena; species Andrena hattorfiana. The sequence goes on from OX122894.2 coordinate 5,358,176, forward strand.
GAAATGACAGATCGTAGCGATTTCCTGCGTGCGGCAGGCTGGCCAGCGGGAAACGCGGCCAAAAGTTGCTCGACGCTCCCCACGCAGACCTTAACTCGCTCCTCGACCTGCTGGCTGGAATAGCCACCCCCTCCCTCGCGCCATCCCCCTTGTCTTCCTCGACTTTCTTTCCGCCAGTCGACGCCACTTTATTCACCGTGAAATTCATCGCGACGCGCCGGAACAGCCGCGTAGTTTCGTGTTTCACGCGACGGCGATTTACTCTTCTTCTGGCCTCGCGAGGAGCACCGTGTCGCGGGGAGCCGGAAGAGACCGCCGCTTGAAACCGATCTCTTTCTCCGCGGACTTTTTGCGGCTCTGACGGCGGGCGACGGTGCAATTTTTCTGGTAATCACCGGGTACCTCCTGCGGAGCGTGGAGCACGCTAATTGCCCCTCGGTCTCGCTACTGCGCGCGGATTTGAACCATCCAAGACAAATTCTGCCGAGATGAAGAGTCACAATTGCACTTCGCAAACTCCATCGTTGCCGGGAGCGGCGTCAATTTACTCCGCCGCGAATTACGAGTCATCCAAGATTGTTAAAGTAGAAGCTGTTGCGTGGCCGGCTGGTTGAAACACCTCTTTTTCCTCCGGCGATTACGTAGTGGGTTAGGAGAACAGGTGGAGCGACCTGTAATCGAGACTTAACGAGCGGCAACTAGTGCGACGTCGCGGAGGTTGCTCGCAATTACAGGAATAATGTGCCGGGCGTTGAGAGGTTGTCGATTCAAAATGGAAGCTGGCTAGAAAGGCGGAATCGTTGGCGGGAAATCGTCCCCGCCGTGTCACAACAGGCACAGCATCTTCGCGGCAGTCACGTAAGTCCGTCGAGTTAATTAAAAGCAGCGGACATCTCTCACGATTTCTACTCCCCCGCCGTTAATGACACTTTGTTCGCTCGTGGAATTTCGTCACGACGCGACGTCGGAACGGGAATACCGATTTACTTCCCTCGCCTCCGGTGGCACGTGTGAGAACGCAGGACATTAAAACGCTAGACAATCAAGCCACGAAGCGATTTCTACTCTTTCTCTTATTCCCCTTTCGTCGCGGCGCTTTCCTTATAATCTACATGCGACCCTGGCATCGAAGATCCTCGCCGTTCTCGAAGAGCGAATTCCACGCCTCCGGAATACGATTACTCAGACGTTTCTTTATTTCTGAAGTCGAGAGGTATTCAGATTAGTCGTGTTGGCGACATTGCGGGCGCAGCGCGAGGCAGACGTCGATGTTCCGTAATAAAATACAATCGAAAATGAGGAAAGCGTACGCCGCCTTCGCTTCGACACCTACCGTTCCTCATCCACCTTTGAAGGTGCTCGTAGGAATTCCCCCTCTCGCCGAGCTAAGCCATGAATATTCTATTCGCGTGCCTTGGCGGGCACGATTGCGCAACGAAGACCGTCGACGGCAGCACGAAGCCGAGTTAAACGTTGCAAACGCCCGAATCACTTTCCTTCTCGGTTCCCGTTCAGGGTCGTGGTCGAGCCGTTTCAGGGTCACGAGCCTTCGAGGCGCGCCGTCCATGAACCTCCGCTTCCACGTTTCTTTTTAACGACGTTGATATCACTATCCACCGTACCCATCTCCATTCTCTCTACCACCATTCACCTGCCAAATGTTCTCAAGAAGCTTGGCCACCTCGCTGCGGCCTGTAGTTTTCCTCACTGCTGCTCTCCTCTTTCGATCACCATAACATTGCACTCGATACACCTGCATCCTCTTCCAGCTTCATTAGCGACGCAACAACCGTCGCTTCGCGTCACGCTCGCCTCGACCAACTTGCCCGTCGGCTATATACTCGCCGATCGACTCCAACTTGCGCGGAACAGTCGAGTTTTTCCTATTGCGGCGCGATCGATGAAGTCACCGAGTTGCACGGGAAAAGCAAAGTCCAGTTAGACTTCTTGCGGCGATTTCACTTGGTCCCAGGCCGGTTTAATTAAACGCGCTGCAATCGATCCGCTCGTATACGGGATCGCGCGAGTGGAAACGACAGAGTTAACCGGAATGCGAACACGGTGAAACCGCGGGCTACTCGGCTTAAGTTGCCCGCGGCAGATGCACGGGTACGCGGCGAGGTGGTCAACCCAATGCGTCATTGCCCGCTCAAGTTTCTAACGTTCACGGATAGTAGCAAGGGAAAACCGGGAGACCGTTCGCGAGCAGCATCGTCTATCGCCTACCCGTCACGGAGCATCGCGCCACGGTTTTCCGACGCGTTTACCGGCGATCGCTCGACCGCGACGCCCGGCACGTCGTCTTAATCGTCGAGTTAATGTTGCTAAGCCGTCGCGAACGATACGACTTAATCGCGCGAACGAGCGAGGATTTAATGCCGCGGTAATACGGCCTCGTGAAACTCAATCGAAGACAATCGGGGGGGGCCGAGTGAAACGGGAACGCGAAGAAACGAGATCCCGCCATTCCGTGATTGCTGGCTGAAGAGAGAGGCTCGAGGAGACGCTTTTCCTCTAAACGGAAGCGCATCGGGCGCTATTTTCGATTCGATCTCGCCGAGCGGCAACTGTACGTGCCGCTTTTAACGCCTCGGATTTAGGGAATCGAGTAATTGGAGAAGTTCGCACTAATTTCGAGGTATTCCTGTCTCTGCCTCGGAGCACGGAGATATCGATTGGTCCGAGAGCAAGGGGACTAAAGATTCTGAAAAATGGATGCGGGATCCTTCGACGCAGCTCGATATGAATCCACTAAGGAACTCGCCACTCGGGCGTCCGAGATGAATGGATTGGATCGACTTTCATCGATTCTGCCCGCGGGGGAAAATCGTCACGTGCAGACGTTGAGGGATAATGCCGTTCTCTGTATGCGGAATCGATACCACCGGCTCTGGTACTCGTGGGTTCGAGCGTCGGTGCTCGAATTTGCTCGAGATTCTTTGATTTCAGGAAATTGAAGTCGAGTCGCCTCGCTCGGGTTGCACGAGACTTTGTACGGGCGGGATGGGAGAGATTGGTTGTAAGAAGAAAGTTGGACTGGATCAGCCTTTAGATCGTAAAGAAACGGGGCTCGCTGCGTTTGATCGATTCTGTTCGTGAAAGCATTCCGGATCAAGCACGACCCTCCAGTCAAGATGATAAAAGGATCTCGTAACGACCATTACACCGCGCTATAGATTACCGTGGAGGGGTGGAAAAAGACATCCACCCCCTGGCTTCGATCTGATCGTTTCGCTCGATTATTTCTCTCTGTAATTTTCGCGATTCATTGCTTAATACGCAGATGTCAATGAATCTCTTCGGTAACAGTGGAGAAAAGTAGATTCTGATTTAGTGTAGGAAATTAAAGTAGGGCTTTGAATGGTTCCCTTTGAAAAAGTGCCCTGCTTTCCGTTCGAGTTCGTTCACATTCGGCGAGCTCCTCGATACCGTTTTACCCCAGGGTGATTTAGCGAGAAATTATGTGCGATTTTATGAAACGATCATAGAGCATGCTCGCGCTAACTTTATACCCGGCATAAAGAAGACCGAGGCGAGCTTATTAAACCGTTATTCGGTACCGTAAAGTGAAATGTCACGTCGGGAGGAGGGGAAAGGCCAAGAGGGCGGAAGCTATTATATATCGCGGTGATCTCGCGCAAATGTCAAGCACGCTGTGATTCACCCTTTTCGTCAATGCATAGCAACGTCTCTCTCCGTCACGAAATCGAAAGAACGTGCTTCCAAGGAAGCACAGCTGATTTCCTTCGATCTGGATCCCGCTGGAGACGCAGCAGTTTCAAGTACACGGCGATACGAAATCGCAAGAAGGTAAGAGCGCTTCGATGAAGTCGCCGGAATATAAATTGAAGCACCATTAGCATATTTAGAGACGGTTTAAGCTCCGTTGAAGGCTGACTGGGGGAAAAGGCAGAGGGGGGGGGGTGGTTATTTCGCGAGCAAAGTTAGCGCACGAAAGATAGGCAGACAGTGAATTATCCAGGCGTGTGCTCGCTTCTGACTGGCGTTTTAACGGGAGAAATTCCAGCCCCCTTTCGCTGCTGGTCGGTTGCGCACGTTTCACTCTCGAGGCTACCCCAAATAAACGTCTAAGATTCTGAAGCTCTTGAAGTCTCGTTTGAGAATTACGGTCGCTACTCGCGCGGCGATCGCGCGGAAGCGAGATCGCGGAAGTACTTTTTCCTGTATCCCCCGCTGAAAGGAAGATGATCCTCCTTTTGAGGCTTCTTGTAACGTTTGCTGCTGGCTTTCGTCGCGTGCTTCCGACCACCGGCGAGCGCCACAAAACGAGAACTTAATAATACACCGGCGCACACGCGCGGAGTCGAATATTCCACCGGCGATAATTCCTATTCCCGACCGTCCGTCGTGGAAACCGAAATTTCCCGAAATTATCGCCTAAAATTAGCCGCAACGTACCGGTCGCGCTACACGCCACGGTTTTCTAATCGCCTACCAGGGCACGGGACCTAATTCCAGCGTTGGTTTTAACAAAGCTCGCGGTCCCGGGGAAGTCCGTAATTCACGGCCGGCCGCGAAGGGCTTTAATCGTCCCGCCACGAGTCATTAATTACGCGATCGCGACACGCGATATATAATCGATCTCCAGGCTGTCCGCGCAGGATCGATGCCGCCGCGACGCGCGGGTTAATTGATTTTGTCGGGCGCGTCGAACGGGCCAGCGGCGATAATTATCGAGTCCGCCCTGTCGTAGCACGGGAGCGGACATCGCCGAGGAAACAGGGCTCGGGCGGATTTTTCCCCCCACCGGTGATACGCGCCCGTTTCCGGGCCTGCTGAAAAAATGATTGATCCCTCGCCGCCCGCGCGCGATCGCGGCTCGCGTTTAATCGCGCGCGATCGATTTCGCCCACCGGTTTAATTGAATATTCCCAGCGAAACCGCCGAGTAAGCGGATTTCATAATTCTCCGTAGCGAGTCATTTCCAATTTCCCCTGTATCCTGGCCCGGGGGGATTGATTTTTTATCGGGTTTTCGCGGGGCCACCTAGTCGAATAGCCAATAGGGCGATCGCGCTCGATGTTTCTTTCGATAGCTTCCCACCTAGCTTGCTTTTACTTTCGATCTGGGACCAGTCAGCGGCGGGAGTTCAATCTGATGCTATCGTAGTATTCGTTCGAACCGCTCGTTCGGAAGGCAGTTTCTATTTCGTGGCAACGTTTCACGATCCCGTGACTATTTAGACTTCCGGTTCACGCCGGTGTCGGTGTGCTGTGGCTCGGCCGTTCCGCAACGGAAACCGACGCGCGGAAAATGGATTCGCCGACTCGAACTTAATGCGTTTTCACAGTCAGCCGACCGGCCCTTACAGTCGACTAACTTGAATTAACCGAGCAACGATTACCCAGCGACCCCGTGTGTGCGCGCGCGCTCGTCGAATGTACACACGTATCTGTCCGCGAAATTCATCGCGTCCGCCTCTAAACTGCCCACAGCGTATCATACGCAGCCTCTTAATGAATTTCCGTCCCGTGGTCGTGCTAAACGGGCCGAGTCGGCCATTGGAATTGCCACGGGAGAAGATGCACGTGTAAACGGGGGGAACGGCAGCAGAGGAAGCCGCGGTGTTTCATTTGGAATGGAGAAATTTATTTCTAAAGCGAATCGCTATACGTTTACAAAGTGGAATGAACGAAGACTGTGTTCACGCTTCCAAAGACTCCATAATTTTATCCGCCGTAAGAAGTCTTTTTCGCCTGATTTTTATAAAGTATTTTAAATACCAATTGTCCCACGTGCTTCAGCAGCCAGTGATAAATGATTGCCAATATGGTCGGAAGGAGCTGTCCGTTTCCTTCACCGTCACTCAGCTCCAGAGATCCATTGCGCGGCTCTTTTCCAGCCGCAGCATCTGCAGCATGTCGTTTCGACAGCTTCCTGGCACGATCCTCCACGCTGAGGAAGCGCCCAGCGATCGCTGATGCCTAAATAAAGAGAAATCTCTAGCGATACTCGAGGGGATCCTTTTATTGGTAGTCGCGGCCCTGAGAGCTCTGGCCGTTCCCCGATGTCGGGATACAGCCGCGTTGCCGCGCGGGCGTCGAATGCATAGTGATCGCCTTATTTCGGCACATCTAGCCGAACCTTGTCCATTACCGTCCCGTTTCCCCCGTCCGCGGACCCGTATACCCCGGCAAAAATGGAAGCGACCAGGGAATACCCGGTGCCCGAAGAAGCTGTGCCCGCGGACAACGAGCGCCGCCATATGGCGGATCACGTATGCTCGGTCTGCTCCTGAAAATACAAACGTTTCGCATTTTTACTGTCCTGCTTTCGGAGATTGCTACCAGAAACGAGACCCCATGGTGGAAGCATAAATGTGTCATGCCGGGCGATACTTTGCTCTCTGGAGTGGCCAAATCTTCGAGCTTCTAGACGTGGAACGTGTTCCGTTGACAGATTTGCCGATGCGCGTCTTGTTGAAGGTTCGAGGATTCGAGAGGAAGCGGTGAAGTCAAAGGGACATTAGTTCTAAATATTTCTGAATGTAGCGGACGGTGAAGCTTTCACCTGCAATTCTGAAACACCCCGTGCATCTTCTAACGATACACGCTTTTTTCGCGGCCGTACGTCTTCCGTACACAAAATGAAACGTCACCACGGATTTATGTCCCCCCTCCCGCGGAGCCCTAATTTTCCATCGCGATTTTTCGCGACCCCGCACCGTGCACGACACACAAAAGCTCCTTTGTGCTCCTCCCACGCGTCGTGAAACTTTATTCCACATTTTTTGCCCTCCATGCCCTTGATATCGGGCGAGGCTCGCGTGAAATACGACAGTAGCGAGCTTCTTCGTTCGTGGCCGGCGAAGCGGGAAGAACGACGCGGGGGAGTCGAATCGATTTCATTGACGCGGCAGAACGTTCTGTACCGAATAACCAGAGGCGTCGCGAACCTGCTCGCGTCCCTGGATCGCGATCGGGAGGAAGCGTCCCGTAACGCGGTTATAGTCGATCACAGGAGCCCCATAGTACAGTTACGCGTGCTTAGACACGCAACCACGACCGTGGTAGACGCTTGCTTCTGAAAAATACAGTCGTTACACCGCATATACCGTTGCACCGGTCTGCGAAGACAGGCGTGCTGCTCCTCTATGCGTCGCTGGGCAAATCGGTGTCACGCAACCTGTAATTTAGAAGATTGCAGAGCGCTTAAGTTTCCAAGCAACGCGTGACGAAGCGCGGAAGCGCTGCAGTGTACATCAGATATTCCCCAAAATTATTTAATCGCCTACTTAAAGACAATCGGTGACGTGAATTTCACTTACGTAAGACTAACATGAAAGTCAAATTCATTAATTGTTTGACTTGGAAAGAGTTCACGGATTGATGAATGCCGCGAAAAAGAGGCCAGCGTAGCGCGCAGTAGAAAAGCCCCGTCGCTGGTCAGACACGGTTGGGCTCTCGTTTCTATCATTCTTCGTAAACTAGACTCTGAAATTTCACCCACGAGCGTACGCGAGCCAACGCACAACGCGCGTTCGATTCACGATCGATTGATCACCCCGGCGATAAATTTACGCGCGGATTCGCAAATTGCCTAATCGTTGTAGCATACTTTTGACATCACCGGTACCCGCGCGGCCAAATTATCGCGCGGCAGTGAATTAATCTCCCGCCGCTCTGGGGTGAGTTCGATAAACCGCTGTAAATTCAATGTGCAGTTATTTCGTTCGTATTTTTTCCCATCTCGCTCTCCCTGTCTCTCTCTCTCTCTCTCTCTTTTACCTGCAGTCCCGACGGAAATCGCTTTCAATAAATTCCTGGCGGCCTCGTATATGAAATTATTTGCCCCTCGACGCTCGACAGAGCGTTTCCGGCGGGAATTGTTTGGGGAAATTTTCCGAAGTATTATGCTACACGCGTTTTCGATTCATCGTTATCGCTTCGTGTCGCGCATATTGAAAAATCGCTGCGCTGATCTGCGCAAAGAAAGATTCATTAGGAGCGAAAGGATTGGTAGCAATAAATCACTCGCGTTTGACACATCTGATCACTCGCGGGGTAATACACTTGTTACGGAATAATACGAAAAACTTATTCCAGCCTGGAACCTCCAGTGTCTCGAAGGTTCGCCCATCGTCGTCGAAGGTTTCTTCGCGAATACCTCTGGAACTCGCGCAATATAATCGAAACGGGCTTTCATCAGGGCTGCCCGATAGAATCGTCGATCGAAGGTATGGCGCTCGACGGATCCGAGTCAATAAAGAGGAGAAAAAATCTTGGGGCGCCGAGGGTTGGATAGTCATCAAGTACCCGGGGGTGGCGGAGATGCTAGTGGGTTCACCGCGAAACCGAAGCTTCCGGGGAGATTGACGGGAAGGGTAGAATCTCTCGAGCGGAGCACAGCTTATTGAATACGATATTGGATTTTTGCCGACATTATGACCCTCCATCTGATACCCGACCGCGAAACGACAAGGGAAATTTAAAACTCGTCGTGTCACGGTCAACCTCCCCGCTCCCCTGCTCCGTGCTTCTCGCCGCTCGACTCGAAATCCTTGCTCGAACCTTGCGGAACAAACCTTCCGATGGATCCTTCGCCTGGGATTGGACTTTTACGACGATACACCCAGCGTTCTCGTCTCATTTACGTCCACTATCCCCGACTTTATTCACTTGTATCCGCCGACTGTCAGGTGGATTAGGTTTACGATTATCTCCGTGCAGCCAATCGGAGGATTCGTCTTGGCGCTTTCGGTTCAGTTTCGCCTGCAAATCAATCGGGATGGCGCCTCTGCCTGGCATTGACAGGTTTTTATTAAAACGCACGAATTACGGCGAAAAAGCTTATTCCAGCGATGGTGAGATAACAGGTTCGCAGAACGATATTCCCCTGGCACCCTCGCGCCGGATTGTATTTAAATGCCCCGCCACGTTTACCCCGATATGATTAATAACGGACCATTCACGTGCACGAGGTGACTTCTCCCGCCCCCTTGTCTGCATATAAATGATTATACAGGCGCGTTGAAGCCTGCATACGCGCGCAGACGGTCGTACGGAAAGGGAGATCGAACACTGTCAGATTGGCTGCCATTGACGAGACGGTGAATGCATTATCGAGTGACAGTAGTGGCAGATCGTCAACTCCGGAGAAAGGGCAGGACGGGGGTAACGTTGGATGGCAGATTCTGCGAAGTCAGCCGATGAGTTATGCTCCAGCGTTGATGCAGACACATAGGCAAACAGGGAGATCAGCATTTAGCATTTAACCCCGCAGTGCGCACGTGGGGGTCTACCAGAAAATCTTATCGCCGTCTGTTGTTTCTTTAGCAATAGGGTTGACGATCAGTCTAGCTTCCACACACATTGATTGCACTCAGTATATATGTGTGTTATTATTTATTCAGGGTAATTGACTGTGATTAAACAGTAACAAATCTGAGTTTCTCTGTAATAAAGAAATTATATTTCGTTATTTACATCCTACTTACTATTACAATATTATTTACAAAGTTCCTACCTGTAATAAAGGAACGACATTTAATGTCATTGATCGCCTTGTTAATCCATGGTTACAAGTTTTATTAATATATTTGGTTTATAATTAATCTGCGTGAGTTACCACCTGCACATCTCTTTTGTTTTACTCTGTCATCCTTAACACACTCTAGAAATTACATTTCCTTTACATATATATCTAAAAAGAAAGAAAAAATTGTTTATTAATATTTCTCGCTGTGTACTATGGAGTAATATTAATATTCGTTTAGATCTATATTGTTTGAGTTTTAATAAAACGTCATAACACACAGATTTTTCTATATCGTTGTCAATCAATGTTACTATTTTTACTGAGGGTTCATGAGCACCCCACGTGGATATATACATACTTGTGTTTCAAAAGTGAAACAGTGATGAGTTAAATGCCCATAAGGAGAGGTAGAATAAGCACAATGAGTACCAAGAGGAACTCAATATTCCAAAGTGTCCTAAAGCTACAGTGCTCATTAAGCGACATCAAAATTAATCATAGGAACCAGTTGCCCAAATCGAAATCATGACGTACCCTATTAACGTTAATACACGTTCGATTAATCCCGTCGTATCTGCCTAGCAAATCACGATGGAGCCCGATACGAAGCAGCGAGGGCAATAGTTGCAGTTCCGGCGCGAGCTATCTCCAGCGGATCGGACGCTAAAATCCACCGGAGGACCATCGCTGATGACTCCGCGGAATTTAGAATCGCATCGGGTCCAGTGCATCCGAGCGGCGCTATGATAATTCAAACTGGCCCGATAAGCCTGCCGCATACATCTCGCCGCGGGCCATTTAGATAACGCGAAAGCGTCGAAGTTCTCCAAGGGAACGTCCGCGCAGGCCTGTTCCGGGCTCACCGGAGCGAACGGGGGCCATCTGAAGTTCTCGGACGCCTTTGCTAAATTTGCGGTTCCTTCTAACTACGTTCCATCAAAATCAACTTGTTAATCGATCCAAGAGCCGTAAATCTCGTTGCCCAAAATGAAGTGTCGTGAGAGATATCTCTCTAGAGTCGCGTGGCTGGAACTCGATGAGCACTGGAGGGTGGATCTGGGGGCGTTTGGAAATTGCCGGATGAAAACGGGAACACTGCCGCAATATTGCCCCTGGATCACGTTTTCTACTCGGGACGAGTGGGCGATTGATCATGTTGAGCATTGACGCCGGGACCGTATTACGGGGACGTGTGCCATCTTTCTTCGCCCCCTCAGCTATCTGTCTGTCTGTCCGTCCGTCTGCTCGAGTCGCTACCTTCGCGCCACCCCAGACCGTGCACGTCGACTCGCGTGTTTGGTTTTGTCAACGAGCGCTCCCCGCGTTATATATCGCCCACGCTTATCTATGCGGGACGCGAATTTTTAGGAGGCGGGTCCTCGCGGCGGGAATACAAATGCGAGCAACGTGGCCGATTAGAGCGACGGGGTGACTCTGAGAAATTGACCGAGTCGGTTCGATGGAAGAACAGCGCGGAAAACAGTCATCGAGGAAATTGGTGTTAGCAGAAGGGAGCGGTGGCTGCGAAATCTCCAGCAGCGTTCAAGTTTGGAGTTGCTGTTAGGTAGTTCTTTATGAAGATCGTGGAGCTAGTAAAGGAGACTGCCATCAGCTTCTGCACACTGCTCAGAGTCTCCTGTTTCATGAGTTACGCGCAGGAAAAGCTGCAGCTTTACGACACCCATAACTATCTCCATCGCGCGCTTGCAGTGTCCACAGAGAGCGACGCGGTGACGAGGGTGCCGTTGTGTTACGAACAGTGGATAAAAAAAACGTGGTCTGGTTTGTTAGCGCGGTTCGAGGTGCTGGAAACGAGAGACCACAGGGTAGAAGTTGCGCTTGTGCCTGGCTAAATTTCTTGAAGACTAGCTAAGTACCCGTGCTTCGCTACGGTTCGCTTAGTTCTTTTATATATATTTACTGGTCTTTATCCTTCAGCCACTTTCTAAGGTAAGACCTATGAAACCTTTTTAGTCGGTTAGAGTACCTATACTAAATATGGATACTGCAATTAAATGTGGGTAAATGCGAGCATTACTCGAGAGCCCTGAATGATAGAGCCCTTGGCAACTTATTCCCGCCGCGGTGCTGTTTCGCAAGCGAGAAGCGTTCGCCCTCTCGCCGCCTGGCGGTCGCGTCGCGAACTACTATTATTTATAAATCATTATTTTAAAAAAATCAAAACGTTAGAATCTTCTTCTCACCAAGGCGAACAAAGTGATGTAATACACTTGTGGCCACAGTTCATATTTACTGAGAAACCGCATTTCAAAGTATGCATCTTCACTTTTATATAATAGTATAGATTAGTTAACAGACATCGGGTCGCGTTAAAGTTTATCGAATCTCGGGAAATTCGAAGAATTAGTATCCCTGTGAGAGATTGGGGTAGTAATCTCGTGGGGCTAAAAATTTATCGCGTTCATTCCCGCCGCGAGAAACCGATTAGGGAGCCGCTTCCGGTCGACTTTAACTTTTAACTAGATCAGAGGTAAACTCTGCGTGACGAACACCATAAACGGCGATGAAGAGAGCGTGTCGGGTACAGCTTGGCGCCCCCTCGTTCCTTTTCCTCTTTCGAAAGATTCCATGGGCCTCGAGAGAACGCTTCAGGCCAGTGGTGCTCGCAGTATCCCGCTACTCTTTGAATGCTCGTGTAACTTCCGTGTGGGAGCGTCGAAATTTTGTAGCATCGCGGGAGAAAATTGAAAACTTTATTCCTTCGTAGGTGGAATTCCGTTCTTTGTAGTCGCTTTAGACGGTTGCCCCGTTTCCGTGAAATTCCTTCGCGTTCAAAGGTGTTCCCACCGTCCGTTTGAGAAGAACTGTCTCAAGCAGACGTGCACGCGTGGATAATTTTCCCCGTCCTGTTCTGCATCGTGAGAAAAACGTGGCACGCCTGCCCTCGTTTCCCTCGTTTTCACCTTCGCGCTGTTTCCTTTTAACGGCACCATTGTAACGGAGACACGGGCAACGTTATCGTGGAACAAAAGTAGCGGGGCTTTCGTGCAACGTGAAGAGTAAAATCAAACGTCGCTTGGAAAAAGTAAACATGAATTGCGTCGTTCCTCGCGTAAACTTTAATGGCTCGTCAGGATCATTTCTGTTCGAAGCGTGCGTGTTATCGAGCTGGATAATGTTGAGGAACATAGAACGTGCTACCACCGGTGATCGCGATTGATTTTCTCTTTGCTATTGAAATGTCCACGCAAACCATAGTAAACTGCGCTTTGAATTCCTCTCGACTAATTAACGTCGTATTACAGTTGTCAGAGAGTACTACTCACAAGGGAACATATCGAATACACACACGCCGAATTTGACGAGACTCTGCAGGTTTACAAAACATCGATAAATATTTTACACGTATTTTTTGTTATCGGCAATCGTCCATGTTGAAGAGGTGAAAACAGCCATTAAACTTGGGATCGAAAACATATTTTCTAGAAAATCTCGAGAACTATTAGTCGTGGAACAACACTTTTCTTTTAAAGTGTGAGCTTTTTAAAGACGAATCCATCTCCTTGTTTTTAGAAAATTCCAGAAAATATTTCCAATATTTAAATAATAGACCAGTTTAGATTTCCCAGTGATGAAACTTACGGAACACATTCACCATGTCTTCGCATTCTTATCTGAACCCCGATTATCTTTTGATTCCATTTCGTGGGAACTGGAAGTCGCGCGAATTCCAGGAGAGCCATTAGAATTTTCTGGATAAAATTGCCTCAACGAACAGCCGTCGATAAGTGGGAAAAAGTGAAGGAAATGCGCGATTAGCGCGTAACGTTGACTGCCCCATCAGCTCGTTACGACACGCTGATAAAGCAGCGCGTAACGTTGTGGTGTCGCGTGACTATCCGGTCCCGAGGAGGATAAATTTACACGCGGCTTCTCGCGTCCATTCATAAAGCGGCCTCCAGGTGCGCGCGTTACCACCACCGTAGCCGGCGTTACTACTGCCGTCGGAGCGGTGGAAGCGGCGCTAATAGTAGTAAAACGAAACGCCTTTGGCAGCGTGAATGAAAGACGTGTGTTTAACTCTAATCACTCTTGGCAAACTCTGCCCAGCTAATCCGCTGTGTACACAGGCCGCCGATGTTCGTGTCGTTGGGCGATTGTTCGAGCGTTTCGATTCCCTCCAGCCACGTGTGCCCGCGCGTTCCAAGCATGTGTGTGAACGTTAATGGCGACATTGTTCGGAGATTGATGGCAGCGAAACGTCGGGGCAGGCGAATTGATTGCTGTTATCTTAACAGGAACTGAGCCGCCTCGTTCAATTCCTATTGCCTTTCACTTTTCTCAGAGATAAACGTTCTAATCCACGGCGCTCGCAAAGAAATCGCGTAAGCTGGTAAGGCTCCCGATATCTTCGCGAACGTTCGAAGAACTTAACTATTCAATTACACCTGCCTTCCCGCCTTATCAACCGATTTTACGGGCCTGCCAGTTTTTACGAACGGGAAGCACGATACCCTCGGCCCCGTTTTCCATCTTCTCCAACGATCGGCTGCTGATGAGATGCCGTAAACGACGGAAATGGGACTTTGTCGCGGAGAGCATTGTAACATTGGCGTTAGGTTTACGGCCGAGATGATGCCGCTTCTCGTGGGGTGGAGTATTATAGATTCGACGTCCGTCTGCGGAACGGAGCGTGTCATCGATCCTACTTCCTCCGCTGAGGATGATCCCAGAGAAAAATCGATTCTGGGTATCCGACTGTGCCGTGTCAGCTTGCATATCTTCATCCGTCAATCGTCGATTCCAGGAAATGCCTGGATATGTTTGTCCAATGGTCGTAATGCGATGAAGCTTGTACGTTTTCCCGTCGGTTCTGATCTGTTGCTGATTCCGGGATATTCTACCAGCCTGAAGCCCTGCTAATCTACCGGGGATTTCGAGTTCCAGGGAAGACGGTTTTCGATGGATCTGCATATGGCTCGAGACAGTAGTTCAGTCACCTTTCCCCCGGATGTTCGTTTCTCCGTTTACGCTTCTTAGATTCATTGCACTTCAACAGAATTCCTTGAAGCTGAAGGCGGACGAAAGATTCTCTAAGATTCTCCGGCGCGCAAGACGTCGTTTAGCCTTTGACAACTGTAACAACTAGGAATCCGGATTTTAAATCAACGTTGCCCAAGGGAAACTTGTACTCCCGACTCCATCGAATATGCGCATGATAAAAGATTAAAGTATACACCATACCGATGCCGGGAAAACTCTGCCGAGCGACATCTCGCAAACGTGTCGCGCCTCGCGGGGAAAATGTGTACGAAAGTCGCGGGGCCGAGCGTCTGAACTTTACACATTTACCTGTGCGGGGGAAATTCGCGTGTCGAGAGGTCGTTCGACTCCATTCAATCCTCCCTTCCACGAATCTACTATCATTTGTCAAACATCACCGTCACTTTGGACGTTGGAGTACAGTATGGTCCAGCTTCTGTTAGCACTTTGGATGGTTGTGAAACCAACGAATATTATCAAATAGTATCGAAGGAAGGTGGAAAACCGAATTTACTCCGAGTGCCTATTTTTAACATTTATTGAAACCTTTTCCTCCTTCATTTTCTCTTCAAGCAAAGACTCCCCTTCACATCTCCCACGCCGCGTATTATCTCTGTCTCTAAAACACATCAACGGACTCCAGAGCCCTTGGAGATCATCATCTGACCCTCCGAAGCTTGTTTATAGAGCCCTATAAGAAAACAACGTTCTCTGCAGTGATCTAGCGAGTCCAGGACCATTCTGCACCTCGCGCGCGTTGACACGCGACCACATACGCTTCCTGTGTGCTCGTTTAACCGTGTCGCGGCCCGCTCGAGAGATATGCACGGAAGGATGCATTTGCATGGAGCAGAGCACCCGTTCCTCCGTCCACGTTCACGTGGCTGACCCTGTGTACACACCCCGGCCCGGCCGTTGAATATATTTCGACACGCTCCACTCGCACATAACGCGCGGCCAGCGCTCTCGATAGCCCCGTTTGTCACTTTCGTTTCGCCTGGCCCTGTGTGCCGCGAGATAGCGCGAAACTCTCCGGCCGTATCGTACCTTAACGCGTCGCGTTAACGCCATTCGACGAGGCGGCCGCGAATTTCGCGATATCCCACTCCCGCGCTCCAAATACTCGTATTACCTTTTATAATATCCAGATCCACCGAAATCTCCGGCAGTAGCCACTGTCTGCCCAGCGCGAGGTAACTTTACCCTCCGGGGAATTAATCGTTAAATTAATCCTGAAATGGGCGAGTCGACGAGCCACCGTCGCGTAATCGAATCACAGAAATCGTACACAGAAGTTCGCGCAGATTCCTCTTCGTTATTATCCCGCGCTCAATTTCCTCGGAAGCTGTGCCTCTCGGCGACAGAACGCCCCGTGTAATACTAGATCCTAGTATTCTAGAGTTTCGTGACGACACTCGACACGAAAGAACATTCTGTACGACGGTTAACGCCGTCAGGGGCAATAGAGGTGAACAGCATCTACGACTCGCGAGCGAGTTCGCCGTTTGCTCTTTCCACAGCACGTCCACGCTTGCCTACGACACCTTGCACCCTCGTCTGTTTGATCTTTCGCCCGTGCAATTATTTATTCTGACTCGCGGGCCAGTGGAAAGTCCGGGCGCGTGCAACGCGGCGGACCTTGCCTCGCTGGAAGAGTACGGGTCGTGCTTCCTTCGGCTCGGACATTAACTTCCGGCGTAAACGGCAGAGAGAGAGAGAGAGGGGGGAGGACTCGAAGAAAATTACCGCGTTCGTCTCAACGAGCTTCCCCGAGACGCAGGGGTCTCTCGTTGCGGAAGCTGCTTGGAAAACGTTACACGAGACATTCCCGCTGCGAAGTTGCGCCGGGACGCGGGATTCAGTGCGGCTGCGCGTTACACTTCACTCGCAAATTCCTTGCGATTTACTCGGGCACAGGGTGGGGCAAATATTTCGAGTCTTGTAAGCTGCGAAATTCTCGAAATGTTTCTTGGCAGCCGTGGAATAGATTGCTCGATTTCATTTCATAATTAAGTTTATTGTAAAGCTTGGCGTACAATTTGAAATTAGGTAGAACATATTTCAGTCAGCATTCACAGACACGCTAAAAGCATCCCCCTTCTCAACTCTGCAGCTGAGGGAGAGACACGTGGAGCTCGTTCGCGGGTGCAAATAATATGGTTCGGTGTTTTTTGGTAACCAGAAGGCAGGAAACTCGCCGCGTACTCGTTAAGGCTTTTAAAAGAAAGAAAGCATCGCCGTTGAAACTTTACAGACCTCTTCGGCCGGGGAAGACGACGGAGGAGGTCCATCGAGCCCTCTTCCTCCGCTTCGCAGACCTCGTTATGATATTATGAGGGAAACGTGCATTTAAAGAGGCGAAGGGGTGAGTGGAGGAGCCGTGGGCAGACGGGGTGGGAAAAGGCGAGATGGAAAAAGGAAGGGAAAAAGCCGGAGGACCCTCGACCGAGCGCCAGCTTGCCCGTCTAAGTGCCGTCGGCGCAAAGCGCGTGAAATAAAGATTTTTATCGCGGCGTCAGTCGTCGAACTTTAAAGGTTGTGCTTCGATCAGCCGTCGCCTCTTTCCCTCTGGCCCCCGCGTCGATCTTGAAATTCACCCCTCGAGTGATTCCAGAGAAATGCTGTGGCCTCGATGCGCAGGAATCTCAAATGAAATCGGAAACACTGACGGGAATCCTTGAGCACTTGTTAAATATTTGACAAATTCGCCTCTTTGTCTCTTTCATATGATAAAGGGACCATTCTCTACCAGGCAGGATTTTTGTCGAAAGGGGCTGTCGACTATTCTAGTAATCTGTTAACGTGGTGCATCGGGGACGCGTCGAAGGAACGTGAATCAATGGCCGTTGATTCCAGCAGAATTATCAGGGTCCCCGGGGGGTGTGCTACTCGCTGGGTAGCCCCGAGAACTAACCAACCACGAATTGAAACTGTAACGGTTCCATCTAATCGCCTTCCCCAGAGTGGCATTAAGCGCGATTGCTTGTAGAAACACGCGGAAGCGCGGCTGAAAAATGGACGCGATAAAGCAACTTGCCTCGTAAAACGATCCCTCAGCGAAGGGAAAGCGGAGCCGAGCGTTTTCTTTTAACGAACTGCACGCGGATATTTCGCCTCGCGTTTTTGTTTATGGGATACGGCGCTCCCTAATTGCGTCGCCTGTTTCATAGAAAATTTCCGAGTGACATCGAGCTAGTATTATCGAAGGCAGTAATTGAAAGTTCGCTGGCAATTTTGCCCGCTAAAGCTCTGGCCCTTTTGACCCGCTGAAAATTGGTGTTCGTTAAACCGTCATTTGCACCCTTTGACCGGCGCTCCAGCTGGGAACGCCCCCGATCGATTCATTATCGAAAAATAGATTACAAGCGGGACACACCCATGGAAGTTCGTTGTAGCGATATCCGCCAGATCGCAGGGGAAATTTCAAGAAAAGCGTTGCATCGCTTTGGGGTCTGACTCGTCTGGCCCTATACTACTAGCAGTCGAATTCGGGTCGCACTTTAATCCAAGAGAATCTTACCGAGTTTTCCGGAATTCAATCCTCCGAAAAGCAAGGAAAAATTGGTGTCAAGTGCAACAGGGGCTCGTCCACGTCGCACCGAGACTGCGAGCACGATTCCTCCATTCGACACTCGTCCATCCACGTCGCCGCTATCTCTTTTTTTCACACGGTGGAGAGTGAAATGCAAATTTCCCTGAAATTGGACGATTTTATAGCAACTGCTGACGTCGCCACTGTTTCGTTATCGTTATTACTGCGTCACGTATTATACACCTCCCTCCCGCCGCTCCGATCGAAGCCCGTTTCGTCATGCGTCGTTCAAAATAATTTTCCACGCGTTTGATGTCACCCTGTTCGTAGCTACCACGGCAGAAAGTGGCGCGAATTGCCCGACATTGTCGACGCAACGTGCGGAGTGTTTAATCGCGTTATCGCCGTTTGCTCGACGTCCGCCTACAGATATTCTCTCCTCTATGATCTGCACTATATCCGTTCGCGTGTACGCGCGTGTGTTTACTGGTAACGCAGCCCCGAGGCTTACGTAGGGTCGGGTTCTAACCAGCGTTGCAGCTAATTGCACCTGTCAGTTTGACATAATCGATCCCCGGGCAAAGAGGAGAACGGAACGACAGGAGGAGATGAGCTGAAGCCTTGAACAGCCTGCGCATGAAGGACGAAGACGAAAGGGAGACGTCTGACTCTCCGCTTCGCGCAGAGAAGGACGTATTTTGGGAAATATCGCGGAAGTGGAAGCGGGAATTCGGGGGTTGAAGATGGTGGAGGAAATCTTTAAAAGACACGCAAAAGAGTAATGAAATATTACACCTTTCTATTCTTACTCGCTGTGCGGAGAATCTTGAGAGAGCTGAATTGAATACTCTCAGAATTACGATTCAACAGTTTGTAGCATCCGAATACCCGTCCCCTCGATAGGTTTAGCGTCTAAAAATATATATAGAAGGGATGTCGGTGTTACGGAACGATCTCTAAGTCGCGCCGGTATCGGGTTCGAAATTCTCGCTCCTGAAGTTCGGTCAATATTGAAGCAAAGTAGTTTTTTTTTAGAAATCGCCGACAGTATTGACGGGGATCCCGAGGAAAAATTGAAGTTTGCAGTTGTACTCGTATCGGCAAATCCTCGGATCCCGGGGACGTTCCCCTCGAATGGCGGTCGCTTTTGCCCGGCGAGGTGACTCCTGCGCCGTACGAGGACGTAATCGGGCAGAAAATATCGGAGAACTTTCGAATAGAGGGGTTACCGATGTATTTTAAACTTTATACCATTTTTACAGTCGGCTATTTTGCTTGCTCAACGATAGCCATGCCGTACGCAAACTTTGCCATCTCGCGAGCGACGGAACTTTCGCCTGGGTATTCTCAAAAATTCAAACCGTCCTCTTTCTCCGCAGGACGTACGTTCCTGCAAAATTCATTTCCTACGCCCGAACAACCTTCGCCTTCCACCAGAGCAACTGAACTTCGGTAAAAACGAAGTAGAGAGACCCAGGTCGATTTCCGTTCCGAAAACTTACATTTCCCGAATCTTCGCGTGTCGCGATCAGTTTCATGCAGTTCCTCCGCCTCTTGACTTCACTCCTTGTTCACTCTTAGACCTCCAATTATCACTCGACGCAATTAGACCCAGCCTCCACGCAAGAACAGACGCGTTTGTCGCGGAAACGGAGCCTGAAGTTCAGTGAACCTCCGCGAACAGTCGCTCGATTCACTCTGGCCTCTCTCGTAAACATTTATTCCACTTCGCGGCGCACCACAAGCATTCTTCGCTCTTCATCCGTATCACGAAACATGCTGCCGTATTTTCCATCATTCGCCAGGGGAGATTTTCTTTCCCCTGCGGTATCCCTGTCTGGTCCACAAGTATTCTCCACGAATCGTACAGCGGCGAACGGGAACTGGTATGTAGCTTCAGTTCGGACGAGAAATCCCCGGAATTTTCGAGATCCCAGCGGCAGGTAGTCGAAACGCGGATCATTAGGAACTAATGCACCGGCCGCGACACGTGTTCTGAAGGCGAGGGTAGAACGGCCGTAGTAAAGGCGCCGGGTAAACTGCAATATTGAGTGAGTTATTCCGTAATGGGTATTTACTACCCGGAGCCCGTACATTGACCGCCCGGCCGATGCGCCATGTATGACGTTATGTGTATCGATAAGGGCACATGCCCGCCGGTGCTATTTACGCGCAGTCTGCAAAGACAACGGATTGTGCATCCACCGAAATCGAGGGAAAGCTTGCTCGGCGGACACGCCGCTGAATCGCTCGCGATAGCAATTCGTCTTCTTCTTCTTCGCCACGTATTTCACGCGCATCCCGAGTGACGTGCCCGCGCGCAGTTTGATAAAACGCTCGTACCCTTCTCACTCTTGGACAAATCGCGTGCTATTCGTCGCGGCGACTGAAACGAAACTCCGAGAATTCTTCGCGAGATGGTTCCAGGAAGGAATCGTCGGATGCTGGTTGCGGCGTATCGATTGGAACGCGAGCTTCTCGCATTCATCCCGTGTTCCGCGTACGCTTCCTCCCGTTGCTGACTGTTCGCGAATGAATTATCGAAGGGCTTCGCCGCGGGCCGATTACACAGCGAGTTTCGCGAAATCAGGCTTGAGGGATGCGAAGGAATTCTGGCTCGAAAGAGGTCTGCCGGCTGTGACCGACGGGGAGGAATGGCGAGCAGTTGCAGCTGCAGTTGCAAATCGACGAACGTTTCTTCGTATTACTTATTTACTGGTGACTAATGGCGGGCGTTTTGCTACGGGAATAAGGCCGGCCTGTGGCGGATATTTATTTTCCAGCCGAGCTACACCCGCCCGTTTCAATCCGGCGGGGCTCGCGAATGTTTCATCGGGAAGGCGAGCTTTGTCCGTTATTTCTCGTTAGCCGGCGAAATGTTTCCGCTCGTTTGCCAGTCAAAAATGCTCAACTCACCCGTGTGTCATGAAATTAGCGAGTATTCCGGCGCGGAACCGCGGCACACTGGCCCGGCGTGACGTTAACAACGGGAACGACAGCGGCAACAGCAACGACGGTTACAAGCAGCGAAACAACCAGCGCGTGCTCGTTCCACCGAACGAAAACAAGCGTACAATGTATTAGTTACATGGAAGTTCGACTTCCTACGGCGAGCCGCGCTCCAGTATAATGACTGGCGCGGTTATGACGCTGGAAATAACAGCCTGTACCAGTAATAACCGTAACTGATAGAAACCCGGACGGGGTATGTTCATTCGCGCCATTTCATTCTTTCCGTACGGCGTTACAGCGAAACGGTCGAATCCCCCATCGTTCCTCTGCGCCGTTCGATGAAAACGTACGTGTGCTTCCTCTGTCGCGTCTCGAATTCAGCCGGTTCCCGGCATCTGCTCATTGGGCTCCGTGCCGTCTGACTAGCGGCGGACTTGTACTACTGCGCGCCACTGCAACTCCGCGCCTTGTGCTTGAACGCGGAATTTCGGGTGTTAGTTTGGGACGGTTGCTGTATAAACAGACACTGCTTACAGACGCTAGTGAGTTCTGTAATTATACAGGGTGTACCGTAAGATAACGCGAGATCATTTTATAAGCGAGCTCGAAACAGAGAGCGTCTACCAAAGCCTTTTCCTCCATACACAGCCGGCTCTTGGCGGTGGAATCACGAGCCCCGGTTTTTGCGATATCAAGCGTTCCCACGTGGCAGGAACCCAGCACGCATGACCGGAAGAGATACGTATCGTGGAGATAGGTACGTTTTGCTGCTCGCGTGCTGCTTTTTTCCCCCCGTCGGGCTTTTATGCGCGACAACTCGTGACTCTTTTTTTTAATTTCATCGAGTGCGCCGCGCTGCACCCGTTGCCCTTGCAACAGGGAAATCATCGTTCGCGGAAACTGAAACACGCGGACTCTGCACGAGCCAGCGATTCCACTTCTAGCGCGTCAATGAAAATCGTTGAACCTTATCGCTCGGTGTGGTGCAGCTCAAACTGCCACGTGGTATCGATTCGAGGAGGGACAGGGATTTTTTGGGGAAAAGAAAGTATCGTATTATATTTAATTCGAAGGATAGACGTGGGTTTGCTTAGAGCTGCAGACGCCGGAGCAGAATGCATCGGAGTTCGTAATGGCGCGGGAGCTCGAGTGGTTACGAACTATCTAATTTGTCGATATAGCTCTATAATTTCGAGCCGCGTGCAAACCTCCTTCCCACCTCCGTGGCATTCGCTTCCGTTGCACAGCGTTGCCCAGGAATCTTGGCCGATTAATCCTTGCCGTGGAAAAATTCGGTTCCAATGACGCAGCGGGCGCGTCCTCTGCGCGATGCTCTTTCGGTGTCGCCCCGCGGATGCTTCAAACACCGACGACCCTTAATTGATCGAATTCCCTTCTGCCGACTCGCCGAGCCGTCACGGAACGCAATTTCCCCTCTCGACTCAGCCAGAGCCCTATAAAACCCGCAGCTGGAAACTGCATTTCCTCATCTGCATTGAAGAAGCTCGAGGGTGCGGTGCCCGTAAATCAATAATACAGGATGCCTCTCCTCGGTGTGCGATAAGTACCGCAGCGATGGATTCGTGACTTCAGAACGGGAATAAAGATATGTTAAGAGTCGAAGTAATTTTAGTGATCCCAGGTTCGCGGTAGGAGAGCCTCGAGATATATTTCCGGAAGCTTCGACTCGCTGCTGCAGTCGATATGGGACTTACGTTCCGCGCAACACGTTTCAGGGAAATTTTGTACTATACAAAGCTCGCCGACAGCAACAAGTTGGTAACTATTTCAAAAGGAAGGATCAGCGCGAAAGTACGCCACGTCCCGCGAGTTCAATAGCCCCTCAAGAGTTAATGGATCAGGAAGATTCTATTTACTCGGCTGTCTGCGGGAGAGGCAGAAATTCGTCGAGCGCGACTGGTCCCGGCCACAATTTCGCCGGTGACTAGACGAATCTGTCCTCCGGGCAATAAAACCTGACTCAGCTTAACGAATGCAGTGACTAATAGCCGCCGGCGGCAGCAATGAGTTACTCCGCGAGCGAGCCACGGTTATTGAAGATTCCGTTTCCCGTCGAAAGTAATTCGTCTTCTTAACGACGCTGTCGCTCGCTTCGGACCGGCTTCCGCGTAAAGTCCGCTGAAGCATATTTAGACAATTGTCCCGCGGATCGAGCACTCTGTATCCTCGAAGAAGCCTGGAAATAAATCGACTTAGGCTCCGATGAAAGTTGAGCAGGTTCTATAGCCCGAGCAAAACTTGTTGGCTGCTTTGCGTGCCATTCTAAAGACACACCCCTATTCTCTGGCAATTAGTTTTAATTGATACGTAACTCGTTTCCCATGGCGATGGTTCGTCAGCTCTTCTCCCCTTGCTACTTCTCTCCGTCCTGAATACTTTCTTCTCCCGACACAGGTTTCGCCTGCCGCATCGGGAGCGACGGGAATTAAAATGGAAGTACGGTTAAATGTTCCTAATGGGAAGGTAAATTAGGGCAGTGCAGGTAGATTTATTTAGGATGTCGTAGGAAGAAACTTGACTCGGCCAGCATCGAGTGAAACGCCCGGTGAAGCGCAGTTGAAGTGAAATATTTGTTGAAAGCAGCTTCGAGTATCAGTCCAAGTCCTAATGAGACTTCCAAAGTTCTGGGATCGCGATGCGCATCTTTATTGCTGGCGGCGCGACTCGCAGTTAAGTAGATTTTAATTCCTGGCGCAGGAAATAAGCGTCGGTTACAGGAGGCAGGGAAATCTCCGCGCTGCAGCCTCAACTTGGTCCCCGCTAAGTAAAACTTGCCGGCTGTAACACGCGAATCCACTCGCAGTCACCTAATTACCACCGAACGCGTGCGAACGAGCAACTTCCGCGACGTTACAGGGAGCGTATGCACGATTCGCAGAATATCCCCGTATGGCAACTCCGCAGGACTCCTTCGATAATTAGCAATTGAAATTTCCCAGCGATAATCGCGTGTAACGCGTATTAATTATCGACTGCGTTGCCGACGGCGACAGGGAAAGTCTCGAGCGAGGCGGTAATTGAGTTGACCCTGGTAATCCGTCGAATTTGAATTTCCACAGCCCAGATAACAGACTACTTTCCTCTGTCGCGCACTGAACATAGTTTGATGAAGCTTCAATTTTAGAAGTAAAGACGCCGAGTAGCAGACACCCCGTGGTGAGCGAATATTAGAAGCATCCTGAATGTCTGATGACGGAAACTTTCACCACTATCAAGTATTAGAATCTCGACGAGCATTAAATATCAGAAATTTCGAAATCACCGAAAACGGGAAACTTCCCGAGCACCAGAAATTTCTCAAGTATTACAAGAGATCAACCTAAGAGCTTCCACGATCGAAACACCGATTGTGCTCGTTCGAAGCAGAGAGAGTGTTGTAACTTGTAACAAATTAAGCCGTCGAGGTCGCAGGCAAATTCCTTCGCCCTGAGCCTAATACCCAAATGACATCGTGATCGATACGAAGCGTCCGAAATGAACTTATCACTACACTTGATCGACGACAGGCTGGCTTCTTCCCCCATCGGCTGGCAGCCCGAAATATCGCGTTTGTTGGTCTATCGCGGCGCGCGGAGGATCCGCAACTGTTGGAAACTGCAGCGGCGAGTGCGGTAACCCGGAGCCAAGACGCAGCGAACCTCTGCTCCCCCGGAAGGCTTTTCGCGGTGGAGTTTCGATTCCGTGCAACAGTCGCCGGATGTTACGCGAATCATCAAGCAACTTTCCGCCCGTGTGCCTCACAGTTATCGAACATCTGCAGCGTATCCGTTTCGTGCGGACGAGCACGCTGTTTCCACGCTGCATTATCCCCCATTTCCCTGTGCATTCGGTCTGGAAACGTTTCAATGACCCGGCACGAAGGGGGCGAATGATTATTTTAACGAGGCTATCGCGATAGATTTACCGTGGACTCGCTAATTGCCGGTGCTGGCCGGCTAGTCGGGAATCCCCGGCGGAATTATCGAAAGATTTAGCATGCAAATTAAGGGACGAGCCGGCCGTGTACATCGACCGGCGAAAAATCGATGCGCGATGGGGTGTGGAAAGGGGAACGAAAGTTTTCGTTTTTGTTACCCCGGGGGAGAAGTGGAAGTTTCAGGGTGTTTCCCCTTTCTTGGCCCCACTCTCCCCTTGGACTTGGGGTTTGAAAAATTCCGAAGGGCCGTGGGGTTGCCGCAATCTGAACGGGAGAATTTTAAATTCCGCATTATTTTGCATACTTACTGGGGGCTGCCGGTGCCTCCGCTGCCATAATCTTTATGCATAAGGCGCCCCGTAGTCGATTGATAGGAACGTTAAGAGCAGAATTATTGTTGGCAATTCTTAGAGCGGGGGGAGGGGGATTATTAAACCCCCCATCGGAAGTTCCATCCTGTGGTTAATACTCGCGTAAAGTGCCCCATTGTCCGACGAAAGTATCAAGCGGTACGATCTCTGGAAGACACGGTATTCTCACTTTTATTCAGATTAAATTTCATCGAAGTGAATCAAAGTCGAATGGCGTCCGAGCGTGATTAAAATCGATTTCGATTACAGGGGAATTGAATCACGATTCTTTTCTATTTCCATTTACTCGCGTAGGTATACCGATGCAGCACAGTTCGTTTACAATTCGTGATTCAGAGGAGAATAAATTGCTTTTCTCTAGAAGATCGTGTAAGCCGCGGAATTGAATGGCGCGTTCAGACACCCTGGAATAGAGAAGCGGGTGGTTCCAAACGGGGTGGATTATTCTAAGAAACGGTATCTTAAATTCAGCGAACGCGACTGGGTCCACCGAGTGCAGAGCGCAATGAATGACTGGTGATTGTCGACCACGGGACAGAGTTCACGAAAACTTTTTCCAGCGAATCGACCGCTTGGAACTTTTCCACGACCCTCCAGCCATTCTCGTGCGTTCGTTCTCCCGTGCCCCTCTTCCTTTATTCTGCGGCCCGCTACCACGGAAGAAGTCGGTAATGATGTTTAAAGCCTCTTCAATGGGTCAACTTAACGAGCGGTTTCTTCTTTCGCGTCCCGCGACGTTCGAGCGTCCCTTTTACCCTCGAGTCGCGAGCTCGGAAGATCGAGGGAAGAGCGTTCGCGCATCCACCCCAGAGACGGAAATAATTTCCCTCTGCCTTCGGAATCTGCCCCCTTTCTTCGTCCCTTCGAGTGCCTACCTGACATCGAAAATGGAAAATAAATAATTGTGGCAGTGCCAATGTTGCATCTACATAAAATTTATGTAGTATACGAGGACCCCAAGGATAGTTGTTATTAAGTCTAAAAAATTCTGAGATAATGTTTGAACATTGTAGAACATATGCCCATCGTTGAGAGTTGGCATTTAAAGTGTCGTCATGCTTAAAAAAAAGTTTGAAGCAATAAGAGTTTCGACAAAAAGGTTTTTTGCTTAAAAAAACGCAGGGTCAATTTGGGACCCAGTGTGACAACCGATGGTTAAGCCTAACCAACACACAACGCAGTAAACGAAGCGTAATCTTCATCAGATACCATTTCACGTGCCTCAGCAATCAATACCGCCCTCCTCCCATGCAATAACGCCTACAGCGACGTACACTCATCTTGAAATGCATCGTTCGCCAATCGAACCACGGAACGGAGAACAATAAAAGCCCAGCCATTCGAAAAGACTGCAACAAGTTTTATCGTGCAGAACGCGCTCGCTGATGGGCGCAGTTTGGCGGCGTCGGTGGCCCCAGGAAATTTATTATCAGCATCGCCATCGAGCAACGACGATCGTCGGAACGCGTTTTATCGCGTTCGCGTCGGTGGCGGGAGAATCGTTGCGGAGGCGAACGAAATGCAAAAGAAACGCCGGGGGGAAGTAGCGGAGCGGAAGAGCAGCCGTAAACTACGGGTACGCGCGATTGCCAACCGAGAAATCTGCGATTCAATAACGGGTGCTTCGGTTTTTTCCGTCCACCTCTGGCAAGGTAGTGGTCGGACGAGCGGCGAACGAGTTTTCGGCCGGTCCGATGTTGCTCCGCGTCGAGTAGGGTTGTAAAACTGGTCGAGACGAGTCCGGCAGCCAGCCAGGGGCTTACAGGAATCTCTCGTTTGTCCCTCTTCCCGTGGCTCGCCTCGTAAAGAACGGATTTCCTTCGTAGCGACGAGACTCGAGCCGCTCGAAGAACCGAGCCCGTAAGTCTGGGCCTGTTTCGACTTTGTTCCTTCGCCACCGAGGGGCTTCCCGTTAATCCCTGCTCTCGTAAATCCTCTGCCGGCCTCAAATTCCTTCAAATAGATCCTTCATCCTAATACCGAATGTCTGAAGTCCTGGTAAGTCCTATCGACGGAACAGGGTATCGGGTCCAGGTCGAAGGATTCCTTTCTTCTCAAACTTTCCTCCTGGTAATCCCTTTCTCTGCTACCAGAAGGATCTCAATGTCCGATGTCGTCAGCAAGTTCTATTATTTCTTGCCGGCCACTTGCAACGCGCAATGACTGCTGGATAAGAGAGCCTCCGCGGTTTAGTTTCTCTTGGAAAGAGCAGAATCGCGTGCCGACGTTTCATTAATCAATCGCAGGAAGGTAAAATCGACTCCTGTCGCGAGCAGGGCTGTTTAAGTTCGCGTAATCGGCTCTTTTCGGATAGTCGGTGTCTGTATCAGCGTTCGATTCATCCGGGACGAGAATACCGCCGGGAAGTGCCAGGGTACCGTGCACTTTTAAGAACATCTGAATTTAGGTCGTTTAATGTTTGACGTGGCTTCTATTTCTCGACTCTCCTGCTTGGTTCTTTTCTTCTCAATTCCCTTCCCATCACTTTTCTTCCTTTCTTTTGTCTTCTTTTCCTCATCTACTAGTGGCTTGCTTCCACCTCTCGTCTGCTCACTTCTCTGCTGCTCTCTTTTCTTTTCAACGCGTGCCTTTCCTCCCCACTTTTCCTCTTTCCTTTCCTTTTATTCACTCTTCTGTTCGTTCGCTTCTCGTTTCCCGATCTCCCCAAACGGACCCATCTCGTTTGAAACGCAACCTTCCCTGCTAAAACAACGGAGATCAAGAAACCAGCTCGCTGAACCAGTAAACATTCCCAGGCCGCCAAGCGGAGCGCGTAATTTTTCGCCAAATCGTTTAGTGATGCGCGAAAAACAAACGAACTGACCAATGTAGTCGAGCGAAATGGGAGTACCCAACACATGTAACGCTTGCTCGCAATCGTTTTTTTTTCTCAATACGATCAGCTGATGAACGGAGGGATAAAATATTAATAATCGTTTTTACGACTCGACAAACGAAAGAATCGTATTTCGATCGTTCCTCTGTCTTTCCAATTACCCCCTTCGTCATCTCTCTTTTTTTTTACGTCTATTTCGTCCGGCGTTCACTTCCCTCTCGGAACTTCTCGAAACGACGATCCACCACGACGACAGGGATCCATTTTTCAGACGCTGGCTTCTCTCGATTCCCTCCGACTGAAATTAATCAGCGATAGATTTCTCAAGCGCCGATCGCTTTCACTGCCTCCCAATCGCGTGGATTAAAATTGCAGATTTTTTCACGCGAGCCCCGATCGGTTGGCCGCCAGAATTCATTCGCGACATTGCCCCAAGTTCGACTTGATTGCCAACAGTTCCCCGCAACAGGACTGCGGGGTTTCGCCGAGGTGCAAGGATCGAAGGAGATTTATCAGGAGTCGACACGGTACTTTTAGTTCCCGCTCGCCCGCTCTTGGCCCGCGAATATGCATAATGGTGAACGGTGTAAATCACGCGGAGTCGTAAGTGCACTCGGTGAATATTCACGACTCGTCGAACTTCGGGCGACGGCCGTTAAAGGGGGCGAAGAGCGAGGGAGAGGCTCGCCAAGAGAGCGCCGAAGTAATTTTTACCGGCAGTTGGATAAATTATTTAGCCAGGGGGAGAAACCCCGCGGGACGGCTGCCCGATCGATAAATTATTTATCGCGAGTTTTCTGGCCGTTGCTCGGACTTTCTCCCGTTCGGCTTCTGAGATTTTCTGGCACGAGCCTCTTCCGCCTCGCGAACGCGGAACTACAGCGATGCGCGCCGCATGCGATATATTTGCGAGTGCACTGCACCGATGACGCAACGCCGACACGTTCGAGAAAGTCCTTTCGCTCGCGAGAAATGTGCCGAGCATTTCAAAATTGTTGCAGGGTCGTTTCTAAATGGGTTTCCGCCAAGTTATTGTAATAGAATTTCGGGATATTGTGTTCGATGGTATCGGCGCGTTGCTCTATCGGCCGACAAGAAAAAGAGTTATATGTGATTGCACGTTAGCGCAGCTGGGAGCGTTTGTTTCGCGAGTATTTCGAATTGGCCACGAGGAATCGAGGCTGGTCGGTGAATCGCGATAATAAATCAACAGGAACTTCTGCGATGTCCGTTCGGAATGGGAAATCTACGACGTTGTGGCCACCGCATGCACGCCGAATATGCAATTCGACACGTACAGCTCGAGACGCACGTACGCGACAGCCTGCTAACTGTTCTAAATAGCTCTAAAAGCGACGCGCGTCGCGCTATCCTGTCGTACAACCACTTGTTTCCCGAACAATACATTGAACGTGCATTAGAAATGCGGAAATCGGTTGTCCTCGGCGAGCGAGCCGGGGAAAACCGGTCAACAATACTTTCCTCGGTTTAACAATTCCTGGTCACGGTGCGGTAACACGAGATTCGTTCGTGATTGAAAAAGTAGCATACCCGCTCCCGTACATTTCCCAAACCGCGCGGAAGCCCCAGCACGGCAGACATACAAATACTCCAATTCTGTGTTTATTCCCCGAGCGGCGATAAATTCGCGATGGGAGAAGCACGCGTCATAAATTGTTTAGAAGTCGTAGAAAAATTCGGGTAAAATGATCCAGGGTGACGGGCGCGCGCGCCGCTATATTTGCTCGCGGTATTTGGACCCGGTTCGAATGGAAAGCCGATACCGCGCGCACTGTGAGCCACTCGCGGCGAATCCAGGCTCTTCCCCAAAGTCGTGGGCGTCGTTTGAAGCTCGCGAGGGAAAAACACGAGGCGACAGGGTGGGAAACGAAGACGTGGAATCGAGATGCGACGGGATCGAGCAAGAACGCCCTGAGAAACATGAGATCGTCGTTCCTATGATGCGGCCGCTCTCGTGTCGAATTTCCCTCGATCCAAAGCGTATGAAATCTAAATGCGCGCTGGGCTGACGGTATTTGATTTCGTCGCGCGTATTAATTTTCCCGCGTGAGGCAATCGCGGAATCGTTTACTCGGCTTTTAAAATCCTTCGCTTAATCCCTTTATCTTCTTTTTTTTTAATTACCGGCGTACAGCGACGATTAGAAGGAAGTTTTAGTTGGTGCTAATCTTACAGGTTATTCAAGTGCGATATTATATTTCCCCATGGAGAGAAACGTTTCGTACCTCCGAAGATTTAAGAATGAATTATGTATCGTTGTACCGTCCTTTCACTACTGTAAGCTTGAAATTTCGACTAGGTTATTGATTGCCACTTTGTTAATCATAGTGAAGGGAACAACTGCGGTATGATGAATGCCTGTCGCGTGCAAATATTTCGATCCACACTGCGAAACAGCCGTAATTCTCTCCCGTCGTGCGCGCCAGTGGAATACACCAGCGCGCGGTCAGACACCGAGCCTCGAGGACCGACGAATATTATACGGCAGAGTGGACGGAAGTTCGTCGATCGAAATTAATAATTTCAAGCGCCAACCGCTAGCCTGCTGTTCCCTCGAGCACCGAGGCACTCCCTCGTTCTTGTCGTTCCGTTTTCTTTGCCCGCTCGAGGAGGTATTCCAAGGTGAGAACTGCAAGACCGTCGGGATTCCCTTGAATCTTCTTTGGCACGCGCTCGGTCGAGAGTCAGGAGAGAATAGACACGAGCCGGGGGAGTCGAGAGGGTTGAATGAAAAAAGGAAGAAGAAGGGCGAAGGACGGGAGGCGGAGGAAACGGAAAATGGGTCGAGGAACGGGGATTCGTTATTTTCTTCCAAGCTGTAGCGCCTCGACAGGAGAAATAAGTTGCGCCTGGAGAGCTGGATGTTATCGCGGCGACGTTTCGGATCGTGATAAAGCGGCCCATCCATGATAAATTGCATGGAAATCGCGTTAGGTGTGTATTTAACGAAAAATATGGAGCCTGGCGGCGTGGAATTTCAAATGAATCGGATGCCGTCGCGATGAACTTTGGGGGAGAAGTTTTAATGGCCAGGAATTTCTGACTTATCGAGAGTTCTTCGTTCGAGGGGCACTCTTAGAGTGGAATAACAATCGCCAATGATTTGCCTGTTGATAAAAGGAATTTCGCGTTCGAAAGCTGTTCTCCATTCGATCGACTTCGACTGCAGCTTGTGCGAAAGTATTTAAGGAAATTTTCAGAAAGATTTGAACTTAATAGGAGGTGAAATATCGTGCGTTGATTGCCTTACACCGATTTCTATAGGCAGGCTAGAGATAGAAGTCTAGCTGGCAATAACTTTTCATTTATCTTGCCGCACGACGACCATAGAATGAATGCCTGCAACCGAGGCGATCATCCCTCTATTCATAAGGGTGTGAACTCCTTCGGGACCATGTAACTGTGGTATGGATCGTCAGAGGACAATCGGCTGACAAGGGAATAAAAGTCCAACCACGGTAAATCGTCCTTTCAAAGGAAATCCGATTATGCTTCGTAATTACTGATGAATGTCGAACTATTGGAGATCGAACTGTGTGCACCGTCGAAGCTGAGACTCCATCGCTTTTGTAACACCCTTTAAGGCATAGAGAAATATCTGTTTCAGAGTAAGAGTAGTCGACTTGCTTTGCATCCTAAGACGCTCCAAAATATCTTGAGACTTGAGAATCTCGTTATAACGGGAGTTCTCGAAATATCATAGTATGTCCGTTGAACCTCGAAGGTTGTACGTAACGAGGAGGCGATCGCGAAAGCAGTTTCAAGCCGCCCAAGGTTCCCATCGACACCGCGACATTTCCATGCCGCGATAACGCTAGCACGAGCCTCGGGTTCCAAGAACATTGAAAAAAGAAAAGATTGCAAAGTAGCCCTTCGTGGAGCAGACGTTTCCCTCCAACCAACGGACCACTTCCATCATTTTTCTCGCGTGAGAACAGCCCTGCTATCGATTTATTACGGCCTAACCTTCCTGTGTAATCGTCAGTCTGATAAACCAGCGGTCAGTGCAACGTGGAAACGATCTTTCTTAGGTGAAACACGCTCGAGACCGCAGTTAACACTTATCGCGCTAGGAGAGCCTTGAAAATCCTGCGATTTAACGATAATGGCCTGCTGCAGCAGGGACCTGCTTCCTCCAGGGAGGAAGAACATGGTGTATTCTACAAATATTAGAAACTGCACTTTAAGGCGACGCAAGCCCCTCGAGGAGGTCGTGGCTCGTTCCCGAAGAATATCAAAAGGCTGACGATTTTTAGAAGTTTCCAGTAACACGATTCTTCCATACCACTACTGTCTCATCAAATTCCGAAGGAGACCTAAGAGAACTCCACGAGCAAAAGCTTCAGCAAGAAGCTTCCACCCACGTTGACCCAAATCGAATTTGGTAAATTTTATTAAAGTCCCATCGGCTTTCCTGGTTCGAAGTCGCAGCTCCGAAAGTCCGCTCCGAAAGAAGCCCTTCGCAGAAGACCAGGCAGAAGTTGCTAAGCACGGTTGCACAAATCGAGCACGCTTAAGGCAAATTAAACAGCTTTAAGAGCGGAGGTGCGCTTAAGTATTTCCTTGCCTCAGAATTTACGTAAAGTTCGTCTAAGCTCCTCGAAGAATGGAAGTCTGGTTGAACTGGTCCGCGATCGCTGCGGAGCTAGCGCGGCGCACGGAGAATGGCAATCCGATAGGAGATCGTTCGATGGGAGGAAAGTTTGAGTAGCCCTCGCCCGACGGAACAGGAAGTTACCCAGGATTTCTGATCCAGCGAGGATCCTTGACCTGTTTCGGGTGTTTCGTCGAAACGCGGCACGAAACGTTCCGCCGGGCGGAGTACAAGGTTCAGCGGATTCCCGTTGTCGGGCAACAGCTTGAAAAATCCCAACATCTGGTCCGATTGCTGTTGTCGGGAGTTCCTGTTGGGCGATCGAGGCCACTATCGCGCCAGGGGATGCCTATCGCCGGGGAAACGGACAGAGCTCGGACGCGTTATGAAATTTTCGGAAGAGCCGTCGCGCCGTAAAGTGGTAATCGTCTCTTCTTTTTCCGCCACGCACGCGAGACCCGTTTGGAAAATTTTCACCGCGTTTGTCCCCGAACGGATTAGGGCAGGCGGCTACGACGACCTCAGCGATCCAGAATTACGTCATAAACTGGGATCTTGTACAGCTGTACCGTACGTTCGCCTGTGTCTGGCCAAGAGTACTTAATCCCCTTACTCCTTTCACGCGGACCTGCTGGAATCCTGGCGTAATTCTCAAAGGAAAAAATGGAGGCTTTCTAATATTTGTAAAGTGATAGAACGTGCGCGTATATACTCACTGCGTCACAGATTACGTAACCATATTTGGCGGATTTATGGTGACTTGCTGTCGAGCTATTAGGAAGAAATGATGCAGGAGAACGAATGTAAATATCATGCGGAAGATACTCGAGCTGCAAACACAGGTTGGTGGCGTCAAGGGAGAACGATGAAACCCTATTCGACAAGAAAGGCCTCGATGAATCTTCATCGATGGCAGGCTCGGTCGAGGGTGAATTCGTTTGCGAGAAGAGCAAGTGCTCTCGCGTCCGATCCTTCATTTCAGCCAGTCGTAAAACGCAGAGGACTTTCAATCGCTCTCAGTTTCTCATCGCTGCGTGATTCTTGAACAAAGATTTATTATCGTCGGCGTAATCGTGCTAGGATCTCATGAACGACTTCTGTCGTCGGTGTCCTCGTTCACCTTCACCGTGAAAAAGTCCCCTCGTCAGACGGAATAAAATGCTGAACAAAAAACGCAGGAAAATTGTAGGAGCTATTGTCGCGGGATAGCTCGAATTCCTCGAACAATTGGAATACTTTGGACCGGGGGGTAGGTCTGGAAGCTTGCTGTGTTAAATGATAGAATAATTTAAAGACACTTTGGTAAATTCGTAGAAAAGCTGGTGGTTATCGTTGGCTATATAAAAATTCCATACGTCCAGAGGCAATTCACCGCGTTCGTTCGTTTTAGCTGGGTCTCGTATGCATGCCAAGCTGCATGCGCACGATGCAGTGGCACTAGTGCAGTGTACGCGAACGTGTGGACGGGGAAACACATAAGATCGCGGTCATAAGACAGAATACGAGCTTCGAAGTCTGAATGCACGCTATTGCGCTTGGGAGGCTGCATTCCACAGGCGAAATTCTGGAACTGAACGGCCATTCCAGAATCGATGAGGCTGCTTTTTAAAGGCCAGCGACTCGAATTATTTCTTGGAAAAAGAAGACTGCAAGTATTTTGCAATCGCCCTCTATCGATGCTGTAGATGTAGAATCTATTTCTACATATATTTTGCAAATAAAATTCTTTTCTTCGAAGACAAGGGGAGTAGGGAACGCCAAGCTCGCTGTAACTATTGAAACTCCGAAAAAGCTTCCGAAAGAGACGAGCAACGATGTTGATTTTCTCCACGCAACATTACACATGTATGTGCACGAGGGCCGGTCCCGTTTCGAGGACGAACACTCGTCGTTACTGTCTCCGGTGTAGAGACGGGCCAAGATACGCTGATTGGTTCCACCGTAATCGTCCGTGCCACGAATCTCCGGGCAGCGTTCAGGAAAATCACGGGACTAACAAGATTCAGGCTCGAACCGGTCCTGCTGTATCCCTGATTGTACAGGATGATTTTCTCCGACCGTACGTGTTCGATTGAAAATACGATGGGTGCTCGTGATTTCTCTTCGCCTGGGGAACGTTTCGTTCCGACCTGGCAACGAGGATTCAGAGTTCCACTCTGAAAATGGTAAGGAGCATAGAACGTGTCGCTGGCGATCCTTGCGTACTAATCCTTGCGAGGCTTTTAAATCGGGGTAATGAGATCATCCATTTCCTTTGGTTGTTTTTATATATAGTACGGCGAAAACTCTGCTACAAGTTGCAACGAAGGTCGAGTTCTTCGCAGAGCCGAGAACACGATCGTGAACGGCGATTGAGTTAAAAATTTAGAATATTAAAAGTTTAATTAAAGGGGGGTGGCGTAGCAGGAACTTCGTTGACGGGAGACGGGAGACCGAATAATTATTTAAACGGGGAGCACGGTTAAGCGACGCGATTACGTCTCTAACTACCGACAAACTCCCGTTGCGACGTTTCAGGAATGATTTTATGTCAGGCTTATGAAAGTTTACGAGGTCTCCGAACGAATACGATAACTTGCGCGCCCTTCAAGTGTCCAGGCCGTGGTTATCATAAGCGTCAGTGGCTGTTGGGTAAAAAGCGACGGTGAAGGGCTCGTTCAATTCCGAGCCGAGAAATTTTCTCC
Organism: Andrena hattorfiana; assembly: GCA_944738655.2. NCBI lineage: Eukaryota > Metazoa > Arthropoda > Insecta > Hymenoptera > Andrenidae > Andrena > Andrena hattorfiana. The sequence continues at coordinate 5,393,605 of OX122894.2, forward strand.
CTGCTGCAGTTAAAATCGGGGAAATCTCCGTGGGCCGTTTTGCAACGAGGCCTCGCACTCGCGAAAACCTCTTTGGACGCGTTATCGACTGGATCGACCTCAATTATCGCGAATTCTTCACACTTCGACTCATTCTTCAATTTTCCGCTGCCACCTAGGGGATCCGGCAATGGTTTTAATTCATACAGTTCAAGATATCCGTACACGGCTGCTAAACAAGTTTCTCCAGCATTCTGCGGTGCTTTCGTTCAGCGAAGCCTCTCGGTTACGTTTCCCTCGTTCTCTGCGCCTGGGAAAGGCGTGAGGTGATCTGTTCTCGGTGTAGCGCAACCTGGAGCGAAAGTAATCTAACTTTCGATGGGCAGAACTTTGCACGTCCAGCATTCCGTTTACTCGGCTTCCGCGGGTCACTCGAGGAGGTTCATACACCATATAGACGAAGGTGTACATCGATTTCTCTTCTTGGAGAATGCCTGAGACTCCGGTCCGAAAGTGAGCCGATCGCGAGCTCACGCGACCTTACTGCTGCACGATCTCCCGTTCCCGCTGCGTGTCATTAACTTTCTAAAAAGATCAAACGATCTTCCTGGGATGGCCGAGGGGAACGCGGGGAGAGATGAGGAATGGGACCGAGATTTGGACGATAATTCTTTTCCTTCATCAGCGTCGATCATATCTTAATGGGCTATTCAGCGTGTTGCTGGATTTTAATATCTCTTCGTTGCTTCTCCATGCGTTCTACCGAAGTTCCCATGTCAACTCTGATTAGAATACCACCCCTCCTGAAAATAATTCCAGAGCGAATCTATCCTCAACAATATTCCCCTATCTCTGACAGCAAACAGGGATGCTCAGACCCCACCGTTTTCAACGTCACACCCCGTAATTCCTTCTCCGACCATTCTGCCCTGGAAATAAACCCCTCGGAATACTCAAGAAGTGGGAAAGTCACGAAACTTGGATCGCGCCGTGAACATACGGGACCCGAACTTGGAAACAGATCCCCGGGCTTGTCTCGGGCCATGGTGGAACACGTGTTCCGTGCAGTAGCACTAATTTCGTTGAAAGAGCTTAAGAGAGCGGGCTACTCTGGCTCGATCGAAGGTTCGATTAAGGGACCGGGCGTCTGGGCAGCTCTCCCGCCGCTCAGGACCGTCGGAAGTTTCGGCGAGGCTGGCTAGCAACGAGACACAGAAGACTTCCCCCGTGACACCTCAAAGCTTTGCTCGTGGCGAGAGTAGCTCGTTTCCCGGGGGATGTTAGGGAGACAAAGATGAAGTGGAGTTATTCGCGCGGCCTGATCCCCGTGTACAGAGGCTTTCTCGTCTAACGAGTCCGCCTCCGGTTACAGTCCAGACCCCGAGAGGAGCGAAGGACCTTTTACTCGGACCCTCCCGTGAAATAGCTGTAATGGATGTTTGTACAGAGTTTGTCGGCACGCCTTGCATACGCCCCGGAAGATCGATCGGCTGGGAATCGAAGAAAGCTTCTCAGATTCCGAGCAACTGGGCTCTGCTTTTACAGACTGACACGATGAAACATGAGTAGGTGTAAGGGAGCGTGGGGTAAAGACGAACGCGGGGTAATCGCGAATGCGATGTTACGGCGTTTTAATAAATAAAAACGATGTTAACTCTCCACTAGTTAATAGTTTAGGTCGTATCAAACGCCGAGCAGAAAGTAATAAATACAGAACGCTTATGTTATTCAAGATAAACACAATTTATTATTTTCATCATGTTTCAAGTAATATTTCGTATATTTCAATTGCATGTAATTACTGTTGAATTAATGATACAGTTGTTTTTTTTTAAGTTGAAATAAAGCACTTTTTTACCAACATTTTGTGACCAAGGCGTTGCTAGAATTATGATTCTAACCTCTGAAATAAATTCTTTTTTATTTTGTGATGTCGTGGGATAATGACGAACAACTCGGATGATTAGTTTTCGAGATTAGCAACGATAACCGATTTTGATGAAATTTTCACCACGTATAAAACTTAGTTAAATCTACAAAAGGGATTTTTGAATTTTCATTACAGGCTCAGACAAAAAAAAAGTTTAAAAAATTTACTATTTTTTTTCGATATTCCGACCAATTGCATTTTTTTTCTGACCTACAAGAAGACGAATTTGAAAAATACATTAGGTATAGGTAGTAGCAACATTTTTTCTGAGTTGACCATTGCAGCCGCGCTTTCTGTGCGACTTCTGCGATATATAGCACTCTGTTCGTGATTACCCCACGGCAATCGAGTAATCACGAACACCAAGGCTTTTGCTTTTTCACTATCAAGTTGAATTTTATTATAATTTTTCAAAAAATCGTCATAGCAGTTTATAGACGAATAGTTTAAGTATGTTTGTAAATAATAAACAAATTCATTTCTCATACAGTTTTCGTTTTGTTTGCGTTTTTGCTTAGGTGTTCGTAATCACCCCACTCTCCCTTATTTCTAGTATAAGTAAGTTTAAAGAATGTATCGAGTTTAATCCTTTCAGAGGCCCTGTGTTTTTAATTCTGCGCGAATCTCGTTGAAACTTGGGACTTATCCCTTGATACATAACTCCCGCAACTCCACTAATCTTCGCCCCTTTCACTCGGATGTGCAGTTGATCAAGATACATTGCTAGAGCTCGCGTGCTAGGCGATCTTATATCATCAACATCGAACCGCGCCGATATAATGCCCCCGAGGCTCCGCGGAATTGCCATAATGGCGTCATCACGTGAAATTGACCATTTCCAGCGTAATTGCAGTCACACTTAACACCTGGCCATCTTCTCGCCTCGAATCTTCCGGGAAGATGTCTGCGTTGATTCCGAGAGGACAGTACTTCCGATCCAATGTTCTGTCTGTCAGAGACGCGGGCTGCGAGCGTGCTGGATCGAGAATAATTAACGCGCACCTCAAGAGGAATACATTAGCATACATCAATCTAAAATAAACGGCATATCCGCGGACGGGATGCGTCGACGTTTCCCCTGCGCCCTTTGTCTTTCCGCTTAGCTCCTGCTGTCTAGTGTTCTCGGGCCACATTCTCTGTTCTAAGTAGCGCCTCTAAGTAAGCACGCTCCGGTAACGTTATTACACCATAATCGTTTAATCGAACCGCTGAATCCTCCCGCCAGAATTTTGACGATGATAGAATAGCTTCCTAAAATTTCGTTAGCCTCATTTCGCCACATTGCAGGTAATACGCGATACCTCTGGAGAACTACGCCGATTCACTATCGCCGGGGTAGTCTGAAGCAACATTTCCAATTAATTTCCCCCCCCCCCCCCCTCTATCCCTTCGAAGCTTGCCCATCGCTGCTCGCAAAGTACCAAATAAAACTACACTCTTCCAAAGCCTATACACTCTGTAACGGCTCCTTAATCCATAGCAGACGGTCCAACTAAAAGGAAGCAACCGGCCAAAGCCTCCCCCTCCCCTCCACCATCATTTCTGAAGCGTCTGACGCCAGGCGCAGGGGGTGGCGCAAAGAGAGAAACCCCCCTGCACCCAGCAACTAAACTTTTCGGAGACTTCTCGCGTTTCAGCGCAAGGAAGCCCGGGGGAGAAGCACGAACGGCAGAAAGGTGGCCGGGCGGTGGGGGTGGCCGAAGGGCGGAGGGTGTCGCGACTCTTTTCCAGCCGCGCACTCAATTTTCCACGGCTTAACCGACCCAGTGTTTCTTCTCTTTGGCCCGATCGAGTCGTGGGCCTCGGAGACCGCTCGTTTCCCTCGTTTAGTTCGCGCGCCACGGATTTCCCGGCGACGCCGATGGAAAGGGACGCCCCCAGCCTCGTGGAATGAGAGTGGCAGGGGGTTGAAGCAACGCTCCAATTCGTTTTATCCAGTCGCACCATCGATTACGCGGTATTTTCTGCGGATTAGTTTCCGGGGGCTGTGTTCCTCTTCCACGAGCCCTTTTCCCTCGCGAAAATCATCCCTCCGGCGCGCTTGACAAATTCGAGACTGTCCCAGGGGTGAATTACGAGGGGGGATATAGGGCCATTTAACAGACGCTCGGCTTCTTTCATTTCGATTATTCCTCAGTACAGGGTGGCTTCTGGAAATTGTGCAGGGAAGAAAGTAGATCTGTGCACTATTTATTTCAAAGTTGTACCCATTTTTGCAACCTCGTTGTTGCAGCACTGTGACACTATATTTGCATTGCGAATTGTTTCTGGAATGGCATCCCCAGGTTCGCCTCTCGCGCCGCGATAGAAACTACGCGAGCACACTTACAATTAGCTGTTCTACGGAGAGGCTGCCGTGTCTTTTCGTCGAATCCCGTTTAATCTGAGCCGGTCCGTTCCACGGCGGAAACTGTGTTTAATCCTGGCAAGGAAGTCGGGCGGTTCGCGTTTACTTCTGGCGCGGCTCGAGTGTCTTACAATCACCGCGCAGAGAATAGCTCTCCTGCGAGAGAAGAGGCGGCTGGCGGAAGCTCGAGTACGTTCCAGACATCGGTGGGATCGATTAAATGACACCCCAGAGGCACGGGATTTAGGAGGCGCAACTTTCTTCCCCGGGATTTCTCCGACCACGGGGAAAGCTTCTCCCCGCGTCAAGGTTGCGCGTTTTAAATAAAAGTTGCCCGCAGTGGCGCGGAGCGTCGGGGCACGCGCGAACGCGGACACGCGAGAAGCAGCGCGAGATCACTTCATACCTAATCGAACTTTGCAATTTAAACGCGAACCGTTCGAGTTTCTGCGACCCGACGGAATCGTTAGCGGAGCCTTTGACGTGCCGCGGGTTCCGTTCGCCGACTCGACGAGGCCCCTTCGAACCCCTCAGACCTTTGTCCGCGGCTCGACTCAAAGACCTCGCCGCGGTGTTTATTTCGCTGCGTCTTTAACCGCTTCTGCAAACTTCGCGGGGAACTTCCGCGTCTCCCTTTACGCCGCTATAAAACGATTAACGTTCTGCGATGCCTTGGAGCGCCTGCTTACAGGAAGTTAATCCTTCTACTCGAAGGAATCAGTAAAGTCTACTCGGGGAGCACGAAGCTGCGGTAACTGGCAAACGTACGCATGCGCCAAGAAACAGTAGCTATTCAGGTCGACATGTCGTGCATGCATTAGTGAACAAATTGTAGCATAGGGTAACAAAAGACTCGAAATCCCTTCCACCTGATAATCCTCCTTCTCCTCAAGTTCCTGCGCGATCAAAAACTTTCTCCAGCTACGCAAGCTGAGCTGAAAGACACTCCAAAGTAACACACCCTTATAGCCTACGAAATTCTCGTTCTTGAGGCCATGAACCTTAAGACCCAAATCGCGCTGCAAGGAGCTTCACAATACTCTGCCTAATTTCGCGACTAACTTTTCTCCCTGAAATGTTCATCAACCGCCTATCCTCTCCTGTTATAAAACACTACACTGCACCTTCCCCGGAAGGCGTACCGGTCATCCAAGCTGCCTGCAGCATCCGTTAAATCATCCCCCGGATCTGGTGGAGCAAATAACTCCTCCGAGAGTGGCGTTTTTTTCGAATAAAGCTGCGGTACGCCCGTGGAATTGGCTATTCGCCGGCTCGCGGGAGCACCGGCCGTAAGATTCGCTCCAGGACGGCCCAGCGTGTGCGCCACCCCCTGGGAAGGGTGGATTAGGTCGGTTTAACGTGCGATCCGGGGGCAAGGCAGAGCGGGGCCGCCTCAATCGCAGACGCGTCAAGGGGGATCTCCGCGTTGAACGTTGCTCCTGAAGGCCCGTTCAGATGGAAGCCACGATTAATCGAGACGCCAAGAGACTGGCTCCAGGCCACCCCCCCCCCCCCCCCCCCGCCGCGAATTTCCTTGCTCCCTCGAGCATCTTCCTCCCCTTTCGCCCTCATAACCCCCAGTCATTCTTCTTACACCGTGATGTTTCGAGTTCGAGTCCTTGGGATTAGTTTCTCGGTTCCTCGGGGTGGATTTTAAACACGAAACTGGTCAGAGATTTTGGAAATTATTATTAAACGTCTTTATTGCACAACACAAGCAGAGAACAGCGAAGAGAAAGTTAGCAAAGACAAAAGCAAAGGCGAAGTTCAGTCCGGAATTGTTTTTCAACTTAACCTAAGACGGAAACTTAACCTAGTTTTAAATAATACAGGAAAATTAATGTAAGGAAAGAAGGCAGAACATACTAACCTAGGCTTAAAATAAAATAACAACATAACCAAGGCTTAAAATAATACGGAAAAATGAATTACAGAAGAGAAGACAGAGAACAGAACATACTAACCAGACCGAAAAGTGGGCTATATAACATTATAACGCGTGAAGCAACAGAAAAGTTTTGCAAGAACATCTGAAAGAGGAGAGAGTCGGAAGTGTGCGGATTTCAGAAGGGAGTGAATTATAATAACGGGGTGCTACGTAGAAGGAAGCGCCAAGGTAGTTTGTACGATGGCAAGGGATGGAAAGCATGTCTTGCGAACGAGTAGAATGAGCTGTACGAAATCTCTCTCTCAAGGAATGTGAGTACTTTAGAGCATTTTTCTGTAAGTTTCAGTGCTTAAATCGTTTTTATTACCGCCGGCCCGTTAACGCGGAATATTCCGTGGTTATTTGCGAAATGCGTTACAAAGGGTCGATCACCGAATTTCCATTTTCGATCAGCTGGAACACGATTCCGCGATTAACCGTTTGCTCGTTTGCTTGCAGGTGAGTGCATTACATTCTGTCCACCGGAACGTTTCGCCGTGATCAGCGATCCACGTGGCCGTAAGTGATTCCATGAAACTCGCTTTATACGATAATACATTAATTATCGCCCGATCCGGCTGTTTACCTGCCGTTGATTTTATTTACGCGCTTAATGGCCGCCGCCCAGCTCGCACTCATTAATACGGCCGATTTATGACAGTTAAAAGCGAGCCAGCCGGCGGAACCAGCGGGTTGACGTTAACCGGAGCCGTCGATTTTCCAGCGCTAATTACGTGCACGCGCGCGGGACGCCTCGGTTCCGCGTCTTGTCGCGGCGACGCCTGTGCTGTAGGCATCGAGCCTGGAGCCCCGCCAATTTTTCACCCCGCGGCTTTGTTGCGTGTAGCCAATTACGCGGGCATCGCTCGCCGCCCACGGTCGCTTTGTCCCCGTGACTTTTCCTCGTGCAGGTATGATACGTCAGTGGCGGCACGATAGCCCGTCGCCAGCGATTCTCCTTTGTTCGTTTCGCCGGGCCACCATATTTCCCGATAACGCTCCACCCTTCGTGTCGAAAGGAACGCGCCGTGCACGTGGAAACGGCCGAGGAGCGGGCCATTACGGTGTCGCGAAAGATTCGAGCTCGTTGGCACGTTGTACCGAGTCCCCCGCTTCCCAGAAATTGCCAATTATCGAGGCGGTGCTGTATCCTAGACGCTAACTAACCTTCCGTACACGGGGGACGCACTCGCGTCTCTGTGGTAGAAATGGGAAGAAGTTATTCCCCGTTCATAAAGGGGGAGCTACAAAGAAGTACCTACAGGACAAGGATCCCTGGCCGAGGTATCGCTCGAGGACGAGGGTGGCTCGTTACACGAGGACGACGCCGTGGGCGAGTCCGTATCGAGCCGCGAATTGGAGACGCGCCAGTTTTTCCATTCCCCCGTATATTTTTCACCTGCCCGCTACCAGGCTTTTGTTCCCAGCCAGGCAATTACGCCCGTGTGCATCGTCCGTGGCTGGAAAATCCCGAGCGGAGCTGACGGGGCCAGGTTTTGTTTCGACTCGCACACGCACGCCCTGAAATTCCGCATGCGGACGGGGCTGCTCGTTTCAGGCCCCTTTGTGCGCCCGGTTTCGAAAAAGGACCGCCGGTATATTCTTCCCGCGTCACCCTACCAGACAGAGAATTTTTTCCCACCCTTCACCCCCCCCCCTGCATTCATCTCATCGCCCTATCATCCAAATTTCTGCTTCCCACCCTCGGGCGCGTCTTTGTCGCGCGCTCGTGACCCGATACTCGTGAATTTTCTCTGTTCCATCCGCCAAACGGATGTGCTCCTTTTCTCCCTTTGAAACGGGGTTTGTTCACCCGAGGAATTTATCGCTCGAGCACCGGCGTGTCATCAGCCCCGGCCATCGAAGAAAGTGTATCGTAAATCAATGCGACGGAATGGTAGTGGGGATCGGTTAGTTACGGGAGCGCGAGGTGTCCGCACGGTGGGAAGGGCTCTCGTTTAAGGGAAGACGGGAAGGCGACGGTCGTCGGCGGCACCGTGTTCGCGGTTTTACGTAAGCGGTGTTCGCCGGTGCCTTCCATTTAGCTTGCGAAAGTCTCGTCGCGATAGGCTGCGCCCACGTAAATCCGACGCTCCGCGGCTGTGCCCGCAGATTGCGATCTGCATTTCACTTTCAGCCGGTCTCGCGGCCGCCGAGCCGCGCCGCGCCGTCACCCCAACCCCGCTCCGGAACGGATTAGAACGCATTAAACCCCGGTGATTAATGCGAGCCGTCAATGGATCGCGCACCGTATTACTCGTGTAATTGCACTTCACGATATTTCATCGTTCTCGCGCGAATAAAGGACTGGCTGCCTCCGGGCCAGCCGATGGGCGCCGAATGTCAGAGGTCGGGACAACTCCGGGAATCGATCACGTTGTCGAGGCTGCTTTCAACGAGGCTCGATCACGCTGCCGCTGGAAGAAGGGCGAACAGACGGCAGAGAGAAAGATAAATGTCCTTAATTCGAGAGCCGATGGAAATTCCCGCTATTTAAGGGACCAACGTCCTTTGTCACGAGTCACAGGACGTCCTCTAGACCCCCCCCCCCGCCTACCCTCCGACGAACTCAACCCTCGCGACGGTATAGCGTGGCTCCTTTAAAGTCGGAGTAAATCTTATCGGAAATTGTTAAGACTCCGATGCAACGTAATGCCTACTGATTAGGTTCCATCCCCCAGCCATCGTCTGGATGCGACGTCTCCGATAAAGGGAGAGACCACCTCCAGACGATCAGGCGGGGTGGAAGGCAGGGGATGGCTCATGAACCAATAATCTCGCGAAAATCCTCGACCGCTCTCGACGCTGCTCTCGGGGAAGAAACGGGGGTCGCTGAAACAGGACGAAGAGGGGGAACGTCGCGGGAAAAGCAGATGGGGAAAAATACGGGGAAAGGGAGCTTAATGAAAGAGAGACGCATTAAGACACTTTGTTGGGGGGTGCGCGTGCTTGATGGAACCTTATCGTTTGAAAGATCTCTCGAGGAGTTGGCATACTTAATTCAGTCGTCAGCGTCGATGGTTTCGCCAAATGATCGTCTAACTGCGAGGGAATATCGCATTTCGGAAAATCGATGAAATAGGGGCTAGTCTTTGTACCATGCATGTAGTGGGTGTTAATTGAGCGCTATTTTGATGGAAATTGGCGTGGTATTTTGACGATATTAAGGACGAATGGGGGAAATTCGTGGATCATCAAGTTTCACTTTAGTTTCACATTGCGAGTGAAATTTTATATGCCCCCGCCCCCCGTAATTGGTAAATGTTATATTGTATGTTATTTTGTATATAGCGGGGAGTTCGATCGGTGGCAATGCAAAGCCAAAGGTTGCACTAAAAAATTTAAACGAATCGTTCGTGCCATCGTAAATTCTAGGATATCCTATACAGGACAAAGGGAATTCGGTGCTTTCTCGAGGGAAACCGTTCACGGAATTCAATTCGAGCCGCTCAGACTCGCGTCGTTTAAGGACGGAACCGTATTTCATTATCCCCCCAACACGGAGTTTCACTTTAAATTAGTCTCTTTGTGTACGCCTGCGTAAACAGAACTGCTTCTTCCGGTTTGGAATTAGCGTCAGCGCTGTTTCTCCGGATCCACCTAATTTCTCGTGGGAATCGTAGCATTCAATCGACGGAATTCTTCCCGAGCTATCATGTTCATCGAGTCTTTAATACCCTGCCCCTTGGAACCCGCCAACCCTTGCCGTTCGTCTCCCAGCGAGTAAAGTGGCCGGGGCAGCCTTTAACTTTCGCAATTACGCCGCTGGTCGACGGTCGAAGAGGAATAATCGCGCGGCACGGTGAATAATTACAAGTGGCAATCGACGATTCCCCGCGTGTTTCGCCCATTACAGCCTTCCTGTCGCGGTAAGCGTTGGAACTAATTAGGAAACTCCCCGGCGTGTTATAATTAATATTTATCGCGGCATCTTCGCCCCGACGTTACGCGGGATCGTTCAATTTGCCACTGATTAATGTCAGTGGGTCGAAGAAGTTGCGGGCGCCGCGCGGCGAAAATCGCATTAATTACCGTAGAGTTTCAAATTACCCGAGTCGCTAAGTTCGAAACGCATCGACGTCTCGGCGAGATTCTTCCTACCATCGATGGCTCCGAACAGGCGCCGGATGAGATTATCTGAAACTTTCGCTGATTGCCTGGCAGGCCAAATAGACGATCCCGTCGATTATAAAGTTGCCAGGAAAAGGAGAGGCACGAAAAGTATCCGTCTATAGACACGACCTGCAGAACGTCCTATCTTAATCGATCAGCGGCGGAGTATCGCCGGGATTCATCCCGATACCCAAAGAAAATATTTCCCGTCAAAGGAAACGTGACTTCAACTTTTTAATCTACCTTATCGACTCCGTTTCGTATTCAGTGAATTAATTTTCTTCGACCACAGAAAACTTGCCAAGACAGGAAGATGGGGTGTCTGAAAATTTGTATTCCGAGGGATGGGTATTTCTGAGCGCGCGTCGAAAAGTTTACCAAGCCGAGAAGGAAATAAGTAAGCTAAGGGGTAGAAGGGGTAGATCCCTGGTCCCAATCACGAACCCCCGTTCACCCCCGTCGCCATCGTCGTTCGCGAATTCTAGTTGCGCGTCGTCAACGTCGGAATTAATTTATACGATCTCGTTTTCCGCCGTGAAGCACCTGTTAAAACAATCTTCCGGGCCATCGACGTTTATATTCCCCAGCGATTAAGTCGTATTATTGTTAAACAGTTTGCGCCGCGGGCGCGGGACGGCGGCGCAGGCTACATTTCACAAGTTTGACAAAGGGGAGACGACTAATCGGCGGGGGGATAACTCGTTTCGATGGAATTCGTACGGTGGTTCCTTGAGGGAAGAGGATTCCCTGGCGTTGATCCGTGTGACGTCTGTCACCGCGGGACGATTGTGGTCGGTCCGTACGACAGGGATTAAATTAATTCAGTTGATCCAATTGATTCGAACGGCGGGGTTGATTCAGCTGGTTCAACACTTCAGGGTGCATTAGTGGAATCGAGAAAGCAAACGGGACATATTTGCTGACCCTGACTGGCTGAATTTCCACGATCGTTGACGGATGATTTGACGTTTGTACTTGTGACAATCAATACTGAATGGTGAATCGCGAAGAGATACCTACTGAGCGCTGTTTCAGCAAGTTTCCCAAACCTACGAGTCGTACTTGGCTGATTAAAGATGGAATAATTGAAGGGTAAAACATTTGCAGTTTGCACGATCCAACCTGATCTTATTCGTTCTTAATCGACTAAGCACTACGAATGTAGTTATCAGAGTTGTATATATTGCCTTTATCGCAATACCTATAACTAAGGCGGCTGATTAAACCAGCCCGGTGCCATTTCGCCCAGTGGTTCCATTTCGCTGGCCGACGACTGCATCAGTTTCATCCACCTTCCATTCTACCTAATGATCCGTAAACAGAATCTCTCGCGAAAGAGATTCATGCGCATGGGCAATGCGATTGCTGCGCGTAATCTCTATTCCCATTATCGTGTTTAGACTTCAGGAATCATTCAGCGCTTGAGCATTTTCGAAAAATAGTAGCAGGTACAGAAGGAGGAAGGAAATCTGCTTCGTTTCATTAAATGAATTGTCTGTTACTGCGATATAGTTAGCGATGATGCCTAGCGTCTATCGGCAAGAAAACGTGCAGTGTTTCTGAACTAGCAGCGTCTCGAGTGCCATTTTTCTGTTCCACTCTCAACAGAGCCATTCTACCAAGGAAACTCAAACTTGTTGCGGAGTAAAGGCAATTCCACGGCCAGAAGGGGTTCTCGAGGAGACCGAAATTCGGGCGGTTCTCGGCAAGCTTTTTCCTCGCCAAGCTCGCGGTGTCAGCCGCGACAGGGTACAGGTGCGACCAATTATCGTTCGGAGCGTAATTATCGCGCCTCGTCTCGGCCCGGCCTGCCACGTGGTAACGGCGCGTTACGAATGAATCGCGATAATTAGAGAAAGCGTGGCGACCACCTTGTTTCGCTGCTCGTGTGTAGCCAGCAGGCATCGCCCGCGACTTGGCCGAGGATCCGCAAGCCGGAAGAGAGCGGACGGGGGGAACGAGGCGGCAGTGTCTTTTATATTCGTCGGGTCTCGTGCAATCTTAATGAACACCGACTTTTCATTTTACTCTATATTTCCCTTTTTGTTTCGCCCGACCCCTTGCTGCTTCCACGCTCGCCTTGGCAACGGAATTCTTTAATCCGGAAGAAAAGAAAGTTTCTTGAAGCCGACGGAATTCCGAAGAGAGTCGGGGCCGCCCCCGAGGAAATTATTATTACCGCGCCACGCGGCCCAGTGTCATTTAATTTTAATTTAATCGAGGGACGAGGGGGTCGGCGGGAGGATGGCGTCGGCCCGTAAGAATTCATTAAACGTTCAGCGCGGAAAATTTTGTTAGCCGCCGGCTCTCTTAATTTGCGAACCTAATGCAATTTAACTTTGGCCCTGCCGGGTTAGAATTTAAACGGCCTGATTAGGATCTATTCTACCAGCGACGCCTGTTTTTTAATCCCCGTTTCTCGAACTCTCGCGACGTTCGCTGGAACGATCTACCGAAGAAAAGGAACGGAAGCATCGAAGGGGGCCGTCTTTTTCGCGACGAATCTCGCAACGCGGCGGTAACGACATAAGTAGAGCATTTCCGTTCGACGTAATAGGGCCTCCGTGTAGAATCGTTGGATGTAAAATGACTGTGCGTAAGCGTGGAGAAACGGTGAAAAGATTCCCACCATTTTTCGAGCCTTTCGAGTGCTTTCTCATGGAGAATCGCGGCCCGCTACAATCTCTCTTCAACGTCAACGGAAACGTCTATGTCGGTCCCATTCGAAATTTCTTTTCTACTAATTTAAAATGCCAGAAGGGGATAGTCCAGTGTCTCTAAACTTCTCACACCGTTAAACGAACTTACATTTTCCGCAGTGCAGCTGCTCGTTGGAGGCCTCGTCGAAACCTTTCCAAAAGCTCACGCACGCGTTAGCTGTTGCTTAATGTGGCCTTAATCGCGCGCGTTAATCAGACCTTCATGCATGGCAAATATCCTGGATATGTTTTTTTTTTCAGGGCACAGTGGTATTTAACGCAACTCGCAGCCTTCCGATTATACTTGGCTCGGGATTAATCGTCACTCTTAACTGACCACCTTCGACTTTCAACACCCCTCATGACTTTACACGCGTCCCGCTCGATTCTGCGTCGCAATTACGCTCGCAATTCGCCTCGGAACGACGCCGGGGCTATATTCAACCGCATAATGGTTAGCAAAATGCCGTTGAATTATGCGACACGTTAAGGTTCCGTTGAATTTCGCGTTTGTGGAGGCCTGCACGCGCGGCCGGCAATTTTCGTGTCGTTTCGTTGCGTTAATCTGACGGGTCGGGCAATTTTTTAGGGGGCACAGAGCGGTTATACAAATTTCGCGGGGAAATAAAAGCGCGATTTCGTGGATTCGCGGCGGCTCGTTACCCCTCTCTCGCGCCACCGTGAGTCCTCTTTTACGATGCTGTTTTACGCGAATCGTGCCGCTTTGACGATGTTTAATCGGCGATAAAAAGAGCGACCGAGCCCGGGGGGCGAAAGTAAATTGTAATGCAATTCGCGTGTCCGCGGCCACGTGACTGTATTTCTCGCGGTGATGGGGAGAGCAATTCGCGCGACCATTTTCATCATTCTGAATGGACGATTTTCTCGCAAAAACGCCCCGCGCGATTTGTCTTCATTATTATTTTTTTTTTTCATCTTTTTCTGTATTTTTTTTCGGCGATTGCAGTTTATCATCCCGTGGTCTGCAGTTGTCGACGTGTCCGGGGAACGCCCGACCAGTGAGTTCGACAGTTGCCAGAGCGGAGAATTGAAAATTTCACGCGCGATCGGCCCTGTTTCGGTGCCGCGTGCGAAAAGAGAGGAATCCTCGGTGCGCGCGATTTTTCGCTCGCGGAATGGCACGGTCGAGTCGGGATCGTCGAAACGTTCGAACGTCGAGATATCGAGACATTGAAGCGGCCGCGATAATTGGAAACTATACGCGTGCCAGTGGTGAGATCCTCGAGAACGGTCTGCGCATAATTAAGAGGCTTAATTATTCAACTCTCGATCGGCTCTTTGTGCGGCCTGGCTGCGGCACTGCGCGGACTTGCGGGCTCTTTTTCACGTTTCCGTGCCGCGATGGGTCATTTCAAAGACCGGCAAAATTCAGAGAAAACGTATTGGATTACAATTTTCAATTCAACACTCGAGGGATGATTCTTCGTTTGCAGTGTTTCGTTTATTAACACTTTCCCCGTATTCCTTCCAGTGTTTCGTTTATTAACACTCTTCCCGAAGCATTAAAGTGCATCCACAAATATTCAAACTCGACCAGTAAAATGTATGAGTATACTATCAGTATAAATTATTAGTAAAGTATGTATAAAGCTTGACTGTCTGCAGATAGCCCTGTCGTGGTCGAGCATTTTAGATTCCCTCGATGTTAGTCGCCTATCCAAGATGTGTTCGAGCAAGTTTACCGAAAGTGTCGCGCACAGGCTTGGCCAACAAGCTGACACGCGCGTGTACTCCGAGGTCCCACGCCATCGAGCCGCATATTTATGCGCATTACTCATGTAACCTTGTTCATATCAGAGCGGGCGTGTGCAGCAGGCGCGCTTTAAGCGCAACATATTTTCCTGGTTTTTGATTAATGGTCCCGCGGGCGTACGAGCGAGCTAGAGGGCCATTAGCGTCCTCGAAAGCTGGCAAAAACCTTCCGAGGTACCTACCCCGATCACGCGCAAGATGATTATGCGTTTGTTGCGCCGAACTTCGGGCGCGAAATCGCAAGAAGTTGGTCACGGTCGCGTCTACGCGTCCTCGAGGCTTCATTCTGTCGAGCAACGCTCTGGGATGCGGACAAAGAGAGAGAGAGAGAGAGAGAGAGAGAGAGAGAGAGAGAGAGAGAGAGAGAGAGAGGAATTTCGTTTGGCAGTGTCACGGGTAGATAGTGCATTCACGTTTTCATTAATAGATGATTCAATTGGGATGGGATAGCAGTCATTAGAGCCTTAAGATTTCTCGCGGAAAGTTAAGCCACGTTCCCACATGTGCAATATGTGGCGCGGAAGGCACTTGGGACACTGAAACTGGGTGGCTTTTTCAGGGCAGTGCGCATCGAGCGGGCAGAAGCTTAGGAGGAATGTCAAGTGCGTTCTGCTCCACATGTTGCACACGTGAGGACGTTGATTTAAGTTCCCTAAGTTCGATATTATGCTTCGCTCTTTAGATTCTCTCCGAATCGCATTTAGAAAAAAGGGTTCGCAGGCATAGCTCTTTCCCGCAGTAGTTAGTCTCAATGATAAGTCAGCCGAGAGATTATTCGCAGTGATAGGAGCGAAATTTGTGGATGGATAGCCTGGTATAGGTTTCTCAGGCTACATAGACCTCTATTCGCTTTTTTACAACACTTTTCAGGAACAATCATTACTCCTTTTTAAATGGCCTCGCTCAAATTGCACGCGAGCTGCTACGGTTTTCATTACAAGTACCAGGGGGAGGTTGATTTATTACAAAACAGCCATCGAATCCCGCGATAAATTCACGCGTTACTGTAACTTTCCCAACGGTACAGTTTACAACGATTTATGCTTCTTATCTCCTGGCCGTTGCTCGCTTTAACCGGGGGCCTGAATGGCTATTCGCGTGGGTATGAATGGTGTAATACTTTTCTCCGCGAGAACATTGCCGAGGGAGAAAAGTTGCGGTGAAATCAGAAACGTCCAAACACCGGGCACGAGGATTTGCATGTTATTCTTCGAATGAATAATCGCGTGACCGTCGTGGACCGGATCGAGCCATCGGAAGCCGAACCTGTATTCTACATTATCATAATATTTTCACATCCTTTCGCCCGAAAGCGTAGTATCGGGTCGCGGCTCGTTGAGCCGCGCGGTCTGCGCACTTAATCTCCCTTAAAATCGATAACTCATCGATTGCGGTCGTTTCGACGATTGTTCCTCATTCAATGCCCCCGTGCACCGCTCCCAGGAATGTCAATGACGGCGCCAACCACCGTTTCGTAACAGCGCTTCTTCCGTGGAAGGTGTTTTTTCACGGGCCCAGAATCGAGCTCGATTATACGGCTAATTAATTCATCCCCGCCGTGGCCATGCGTCATTAATAGGCCATCTAGTGGAGTGATAAATTGTTTACGACGTCTGCTCGCTTTCACACCCATCGCCAGCGACTCGTGACCGGGCCGATTCCTCGATAACGCACTCAATCTATTTTTCAACGAGCAATTAACCCTCGTTCCAGCGATTGCGACACCGGCTGGCCTCGCGCGGCCGTCGAAATGCCGAAGAAGCGACCGGCAATTGTTTACTGTGACTTCGCCCCGCTCCAAGCGGCGTTGTTTCACACCGCGCATTCCGTTCCGACGCCCTCGTAATGTTCGCTTTACGAGCGCCGAGGCGCGGTCACCGCCTCGCTGCAGCAAAGCGCGTGCGAGCGCGGGCGCGGCGTCGCGCCTCAAGGACGACGGGTCCAGAACAAGGCCACGAACGTAATCGCGCCGGCTATCAACAGTCAGCGCACCGTTATGCATCGCGCTCGCTACTCCCCCGCAATTCCTCCGCAGGACAGAAAAGTTTCCCTGCCTCTCGCTGGCGATGGTAATTAACCGCGCTTTACACCGCTCCCATGTAGTTACTTTAGCCCGGCTGCTGTGCCGCGAGAAAAGTTGCATTATTATATTCGAGTTCGCGGCAGCGGGCGAACGTGTTTGTAAAGCAGCAGCGTTTTTCGCGGCGCTGAACGCGGGCTCGATTAGCTGACGTGAATCGTTTAACGAATTCACTCGATCGCCACCGCCTCGACGACGCACTTCGATTCCCGTCCGCACGAGAAGCGTCGCGCTTGCATTTCGCGAATTCACGGCAGAGCGAGCCGGGCGCTCGCGGACGCGGGCTACGTGACCGCCGAGACGAACCCATTGTGCCAAATTAAGGACGCGGGCTATTTAACTTGCTCCGGAGATAATTCGCGACAGCATCCACGAGAGTGAACAACCGCGGAGTTCTTATTGTGAGTAAGACGGCCATTGTGCCGCGATCTTTTCGACGGTGAACGTTTGCGGTGCAACGCTGCTGTTTGCCGAAAAGTAATTCGCCAAAAATGCCCGGAAGCTCGCCTAATGTGGCACGCAGTGCCCCCGTTGTGCGATTAGCTGTCTTTTTAGAAGACCGAAGGTATTTAATGGCCAATACTCTGCTTTCCATTCGCGTAATTTATATTTATGGACATCGTCCGTCGTTCTCAAATACCAACTGATAAAATTAGAGGCGCGTCGGTACGCACACGTTGGGGGTGAAAATTTTAGACGTTTCCGGGCCAGACGTCCGGATCGACGTAATTCGATTATCACGCCTCTCGATCGCGCGTCGCCTGACGTGTCAATTGACGTGACCATTGTAATGGAACACAAAAGATGGACGATAACTGGCGGCTCTTGTTCACCTTCTATTGATAGAAGGATCGTCGAGGCGAATTGGAAGAAGGGAAGAAGAAAAGGTGCTCCGAGGAACCGCGTAGATATTCTCCTGCTGGCGGGAAAAGCGTCATTGGATCGGCTGCAATCGGAAATATAATTACACTCGATTTCATTGCCCATCTTCTCCAGCTAGAAAACCTTTCGCCGGAGTCTCATTTCTCAGCATTCTCTCTGCTTTATATAATCCAGCAGTACGTTCCTCATACTTTCCATGGGAGCAAACAGACTCGCGGGAGATCATCGAGGAAGAACCATTAGGAGAGACATTAGACGGTTGCGAACTTTCAAATCACGTTCTCGCTGCGCGCCTTCGTGGAACGTGTTCCACATAGAAAAACGTTCTCACAGACCATCGCTTGCCCTCGGTTATGTAATTCCCCCGCGCCAATTAATATCCAAGAACTGCTCAGGTTCATCTGGCCTGGCTCGCCCTTCTCGTCCCCCGTCTATTTTCGCGCTCGATATTCCGTTCGCTACTTTCTCTTCCCCTTTCCAACGAAGCGGCTCGATCGTCCGCGAGGAAGCGAGCAGAAGCTGGATAAGTAGCTTCATCGATTGTTTCGCGCACAATACCCGTCCGACCGAAGGATGGATCGTGGAAACGGTGTACCCACCGTGAGATTACTCGTGTTCTTCCACCCTCGTGGCCACCAAGGCCGTTTACCCTCTAGCTCACCCCCCCTCGATCTTCGAACAGCCACAGTGGTCGGGTGTCGCCTGTTTGAATCAATATTTTTGTCGAGACAAAAAAGTTGCTCTGCCCTCGCCGCGAATGAACGGAGGTTCGCGCGAGAGCCGATTAAGCGATAAGGGATCCCTATCGATATCTGAAATATCTGTGACTGTAAGCGGCGACTTGTGTTCACGGTGTATTTCCCTTTCGTTTCAAAGGCAACGGGAGACGAAGCCACTCGAACGCCCGACATTCCGCGTCGTCGGTGCATCTCGCGGATAAATTACGATCGCTTTTTCTCCCGCGGTACTTTCACCGACGAGAAGGCTTCCTTTCCTCGACCGAGACACCTTTTCAGTTGCACTCGCATTAGCGAGCCAGAACGGGATGAAAGTTTCTTCGGCGCCGCGGCGAAAATACCTAATCCTTGCGAAAATGACGCTCGCGCCGTTCTTGCGCAAACGAACCGGTCTCGGAGTACACGGTGCTAGTAGCTTAACAGTTCACCGAAGCGGAAATGATTATTCATTTCGCGGTTACAGCCTGATTATCCCACGCGTCATCGTCCGAATAGCATTACCGGGATTTCCTTGACGCGGAGGAGAAATATGAGCCCACTTTCTCCGCGCAGCTCCGAATTATCGTTTAGCCAGGGTCGATCCCAGCGGGACCGTGGAAAAAAAAGGTACCAGCTAGCGCGCTCGCGTCATTACCTTTCACCGTAGGTGTTCGGTTACAATGCGACCGAGCTTTCGGGTGAATCGCCGCGTTAGAAGCATCCTTTCACTGGACTAGCCTCTCGAGAACCGTTGCTACGTCGATTAATGGTTGCACAATGCTGCGAGCAGCGGATCCTGCTCATCCGCAGTTCATTTCGATCTGGCAAGCGTGTAATCCTCCATGTTTAATGGTACACGCATTTGGATACCGTTGCTATCAATTTCCTCTATGAATTATCTCAAAACTATTCCGCTTTACTCGCACATCGTGGCACACTGCTCATCCAACTCCTGCCGATGAAAGGACAGCGAGAAGTTTTGGTCGCCGGGACTCGTTGCATCGTACTTATCGTTCCCTATTCGCGGAGTTTACACGAAGGAGTCCGCGGAGCGAAACGCGGAAGCACGCGATTAATCCACTTTTAATAATTACGGGATAAGCGAGGAAGGGAAGCGCCCATCGAAGGGAGCCATTTGGATTCCGGCCAAATTTCGCGTCTCTCGTACGGGCGAACGGGGTTTTAAGTTCGATTGCCAGCGCACCTAGCCGAGGGCGTCGATAATGACGACGTGACGGCGTTACCGAACCGGGACGTCGTTAGTACTTCGGCAGATAGTCGAATAGGTGCGATGAAAACATTTCAACTGGCTGGCGAAGGAGCGTGGGTGAAGTAATATAGAATACAGGCGAGATACCGGTAATATAAGGGTTGTAAAGCCAGATATCTTTTAATATAGAGGGCTGCGAAGATTTCCAAGGGGTGATATGTCTGCCGAAACTTATGATTAGTCGAAGCGAAACTTCTGATCTAAACTCGAACTTTCCCTTTGACAGCTCCTCCCGTGACAATTAAGAGCAAAGTAGGTGAGCTTATAACAACGCTAATTAGGTATAATAACGCGACGCGGAACTGGAGTAAATGAATATGGTTCGCTGCAGAGTTCAAGGGGCGACTCGCTCGATACTGCGAACCAGTAAATATTTGGCGCGACTGTCGAGGAACATTGAAAGTTCGTCGGAGGATAAAAGCTCGTATCCGCGAAGTAACGATTCACTTTTGGGGCGAGTAAACGCAAACGTGACCTTGCCGGGTCAAGTCGATAACGACGTCGTGCGAGGGGTCGTTGAATGGCGGCGTCGTTAGTATTTCCGTGAATACGCGAGTTTCGTCAAACTCGCTAATTCCGGACGGCGGAATTCTCGGGCCTGACATAGTTCGCGTAATGACGGGCCATGCAACGCGATAAGAAACATTTAAACCCCCTCGTCCCGATTCGAGGGAGAACCGTATTGTATTATCGCTTCGTGCAACATTCCAGTAATGCGCAACTTGTATTCCGAGTTAGAACGACGCGAATTCTGTCGGTTTGAATTAATCCTCGAATACTTAAAATTACATGCATATTTGAATCTTTCGAACTTGATATCTGGAGACACTTAAAACCCGCGAAAGGAAAGACAGAAGGCGACAAAATTTTAGAATGTATCGGAAGACAGAAGGAAAGTACTGGGAGGTGACCGAAGATTCAATCTAGACCAGCGTCCACTCGGGCCTCCAGCGGAATCGTCACCGCTCGGACGTGGCCAACGATCATTCCAGGAAACCCGTGAACTCGATTCAAGCCGCATTCCCGAATTCCCCCTCGCTTCGACGGGCGATCGCGGTTTCCAGTGCAAACGAGGTCGCGAGGATGATTCGTGAAAGGCGGTCGTCGATTCGGATCCGTTCCCTTTCTAGGTTACTTAACGAGTTGAACATTGCGAAACACATTTCTCTGTCGCAACGCTCAGCGTCCCCGACGTTCGCGTCGCCGGGAAACTGGCCAGGTATTCGGGAAACGTTTGATCTACAATCTGGAATTCGCAATCAGTGCTCATTTGCCCCGTGACAGTGGACCCGTGACCGAGCAACCTTTCCAAACTATTTCTCGCATTTATTGTTGTGCTGGGAGCTTTAAACATCTTATCGTAAATCATCAAAGGTGCGTCGCGTGGAAATTAACATCTTTATCTCGCGAATTCTTTCAGTTACGCTATCGTTAACATTATGCCTGTTTCCTAGTTGAAATCTGTGCCCACGTTCTTGTTACGGAACAAAAGGCACGACAGTCCCTTTCAAACATTTTCGCGTAACAAAGTGAGCGAACTCCCAAAGGATATTACTGAAACTCGGCATCCAGATAATTCACTATGTGTGGAGGCTAAAGCGACTAGACTCGCGTATCGAAAGCCAGCCTTCTTTCACCGGCTGCTAAGTGAAACTCATTAACGCAAAGACCCGCGACGGGGCAATAATATCATCGTTCCGAGCTCGAATGTAACTCGACGTTTAATTAAAGTGGAGCCTCTCGCTGCTGCTGTTGGCAGAGCGATCCCGCCGTCTTCTAGAACATCCACGAATTCTTTGCCCAAACAGACCCGGGGATATTAATTCCAATCGTGCCGTGGAATTTCATTACAACAACGCGCGCGTTTGTCGCTACTGGAATCGCGCGGACAATCATCGACTCCACGGTTCAGTCTCGATCGTGTGCCACACCATTTCCCCCCTTTCCAGTTATTACTCGACAGCTCGACCAGTTAGTTTTGAAAGTCAATAATTCACTCCATACAGTTTTCGTTTCATCGTTATCTTGGAAATTACTGTAGATTATCTTCTACCGTCCAGAGGCTTGAAGTAGGAGTTAGGCGTGTTCTCCATTAGGGACAAGCATATTACCTACACCATCTCTGTTACCGCGGAAAGAATTTTCTCCCATGGAAATGGGGGCTAACTCGCAAGTTTCACGCGGACTTAGCCCTCAACAATTTGCATGACGCATTACGTATGTCAAGATGCGTCCCCCGCTGATGTATAATGCATGCCCTCTTTAGCATTTTATCGCGGAGCACTCGTGTCCGCAATTTACGTTCAAAGGCCCCCGCGGCCAAAGGACGAGCCCTCGCCGTCCCATCGATTTACATATCGCGTAATTAAATTTGCTCCGGCGCAATCTCGGTTAAGAGCGAATCGTCAAACCCGACGCGAGGCGGTACTTGAAAATGTCGCGACGGGGAGCGCCGCCCTCGACGATTCTTATGGCGTACACGGGAAATTCCAGACGAGCGTGACGCGACGATTCTTTCCGCGATAAGATTACGTCTCTGTTTGCCACTCTGTTTCCCCCCTGTTTTCTCGTTCAAATAAAACGAGCTACTTTTCCTCCGCGTCACGGAAAAACCCTCGTCCCTTTTGCCACTTTATTAGAAGCCCCATTTCCGCGTTTCCCCGCTCGCTCTCTTACCGCCGGCGTTCTTTCTTTTTCCACTAGCTAGAAGTTCGCGGCGCACGCTGGCGTTTGTGGTGCTTTACGGTCGCGTGCCCAAGCATGATTCGTGATTGCTGCAAAATGTGTGGTACATCGAGTGACTACTCGTGAGTGTGAGCGATAAGGGCGAGGGAAATGTCCAAGCAATTGATACTCTGCGTTTTTAAACGATCGCGAATCCTAGAGGGGCTCGATGGGAGAGAGAATGCTTGTTCGCGTGAATGCACGCTGTCAAATCACAGAGACACGGTAAAATCAACGCGTTGAGCAGTAGGAGCGGACGATTATCGCGCGTTTGTCCACGGTAACTACCGAATACGCGCAGTAGAAAGGGACGGTCGGTGCACAGCCACAGCGGGAGCGGGTGACCCGGCGTGCGTTTGCGTTTCACTGCAGTTGACAAATCATTATCGTGGTTTGGTTAGACTCTACACGTCGCAGTTTACCGCTGTCAGTCCCCTGGAACCTGTACTCATCTCTTGGGAATAAAAAAGTCCCTCAAATGTACCGTTACACTAAGAATACCGGAGAAAATGCGAATCCCCTCGCGGAACCCCTTGGTCGGAACATTCCTTTCGAAAAAATGTAACTACATAGTGGCAACCCGTAGCATACACTATCCCCAAAGAACCAAACGACTTTATCATTCCTTGCTTGGAAACGAGGCACGCTCCTCCGCATCGTGCTCCTCGGAACGCTGGCTGTAAAAGTCGACGCTGCACCAGTAAGAGTTTCTTCAACTTTTACACCCGCTGTAAAATTCCTGTCTGCTCGTGGAGGCATGCAAACTTTTTTTACGTCGTCTCCTCGAGCATGTTAGAAGTCCGTGGGACAAATTGTCGCGACGAGATCGGCGCATAATCGAGTAACCGGCGAAAATAAAGACGGCGGGAAGGCTAGGCGGGTGGAGTAACCAGAGTCCGATTTGCATCGACCTGCGGGCGAAGGATTTCTTCTGGAGGAGATCGATGAAGCGGCTGGGAGAAGGGCACGTGAAAGGAGATGCTCCGAAAGTCTCGCAAGGATCGTCAGGTCCAGCAACTGGAGTGAAAGGATCGCCGGCGGTACTAGGTGCCTCCCATTATTCGCCGTTTATACGCGCTCGTTAACGATTCTGCAACCTTTAATGCCTCCTCGCGTAGAATTTAATACGGCCATTACGCTCGCGTAGAATTCGATACCTCGTCCGGCGGGGAATTTATTAATTGCCAATGAGGATTCAATTGTGGGAAAGTAACGCGGACGGACGTTCGCCGAGGCGAGCCGTTCCAGCTCCTTTCTAATTTTTCCTAACTTCTCCTCTTCTACCTTTCACCGTTGCCCGAGCCCCGTCCTTCAGAAAAGAATGGACCACTGAACTTTTCAATCATCGCCGAACGGAGGAAATTCGTTGTGATTAAGTTTGAAAGTTGCCCTCCTTCTCCTGGCCTAATGAAGTGTCGTCGATATTCCCTCGCTAATTTAATCGTTTCCGTGTCCTTTGCGAGAGAAGAGCCCCTAAACGGTTTCCTCTCGACGCGACGCGGTGGTCTATCGGAAAGAAGAGGGCGGACTCGAGCCACCGATTTCCTGCACCCGGATTCGGATACAATCGAAGAATCCAGGTAGCCGATGGAGTTATTTTTAAGGCTGGTGTTCCGAGTGGCTATCGGGGAGGAAAGTCTAGACGTAGAATAATAGGAAGACGAAATATGGATAAGACACGAGGGTGAATCTTATTCTTAGACGCGGAAGAAATGGAAGAGTGGAACTGAGACTTGGATGCTTTGTCTTTCGTGGCTGGACTTCCTTCCGAAGCCTTGTACACTTGTGCTCTAACATTCTAGTTCAGTAAGCGACCCAGACCTATAAAATATCGCTCCGAAAGCCATTATTCCTCGAATACCTCGAAGAACATCGTCGTAATTACCGAAACTCAGCCATAAAGGAGACTCGCCTGGCCCGTTGGAGGGATTACCTAGGCTTCATTCGCGATCGATTTCGTCCCGGGCCGCACAGAATCTAAATTACGACGACTCCCGGCCGGGGGAGGAATACACAAGCTTATAAATCATAGGAGGTGCACCGTCGTCGAGCCATTTAGAATTTCCACGTGGAATTTCGCTAACGTGTCCCGGCGCGGTGCAGCGTGTATCATCGTCGCGATAACGGCGCGCCTGCTTGGCCTGCCTCAGAATTTCATAAAGTCGCGATCGCGACGCAAGAACCTCGGCTGGATATACGGATGACGATGGTTTTCGCAATTTCTCACCGTCGAACGCACGATCCTTCGAGTTTATCTGCCTCCAAAGAGGAGTCAACAGTTCCGCGAGATATTTGAAAAGAAAGAGACTGTAGAGGCCACGAAGCCGAAGCAAAGAAATTTACGGCAACTCGGGTAACCTCGGTTCATCGAACTCGTTTCCAAGATTTCACTTTATTACGACGATGATAAAGAATCATGATATTCCGAGTCTAAATTGTAGGAATACGGTCGCAGTTGTTCATGGATGGCTAGGCATACATTTAACTAAGTTGAAAGTGAAGATACTCGTCGGTGTAACTTCCTCTTCTGGTTGTGGAGAATAGTTTCGCAAGGTGTAGAATTCGAAAGGTACACGAAGAAACTAGTAGAAGTAAAGGGGGCAGCTCGAGCTGCATTTGCGTAACTGATGACTAACAGTATCTCGTTGTTTTTCCGTGGACGAGGAAGAGAAGCGCAGTCGATATTATACGGGCCTCGGCGTCAACCTGCCCCTCGTAATTTATGTCCCTAAGAATGTTCCACATTCCCTATCTCTCTGTTCGAAAGCAACATTTTATTACGCGCGAGACGCTGGCATAATGTAATACTGCATTTCAGGCAGCCCGTCCGCCACGCTGGATTTATAGAGCCGCCGCGAAGAAACTCGGGAGGAAAGAAATATTCTGTTTACCTAGGAGTCGCTGCCGCTTCCATCGGGCTAGCGAGTAATTTCCTTCCCGTCCGGGGAGATTTTTGAGAACAATGGGAATACTATTCGTTCGGGATGTCGGCGTGGAGAAATGACGTTAGTTCGAAGAAAAGGGCTTCAAATATTCCGCCATGTACCTCAGAAAGAAGGAAAGCTAACCAGCTCGCGATATCTTAAATTCTTGTAATTCCTACAAAGTTCGCCACTTTTTTATTCGACAGGGATACTAAGTATCATTGAACCGAATGTTAGCTATCCAAAAACATACCCATCTCCGTTTCCGAGGGGATCGTAAAAGGAAATTCGCTGGCACTAAAAAATTCTATAGCTCCGGAGGAAAGTGGTCGCAAAAGTTTATTTCCCTCGCGCAGACGTCAGTCATGCCCCGGTGAAACCCACTGCCGCTCGATACTGTTAAAACAATCAGGCGTTTGGCAAAATAATTAAGCCCCGGCGTCGGTAATAAATCATTGGAGGCAACAAAGCGGCTCCCTTATACCGCTCATTAACAACTGTGAAACTATTCCACGAGGTTCGAGACTTGTCACCCCCTGCACCGCTTTCCAAGCCATCCGAACAATGCTTCGACTCGGTTTCAACCCTCGTCCCGAGTTGCCTGGACACGTCGCGCGCATCGAGCCCGATGTTCCTGCGGACGCGTGTAGTCATTAAGAGGCATGGTCATCGCTGGCGTCTAATTATACGCCGCTATGATCGATGCCGCGCCGGCCCCGGCACGTGTAACTATCGCAGAAACTTTTTTGGCCAAGCGTCTCTTCCCTTCCTGTTCCTTTCCACTCCCTGGTGGCTGTTAAAACGACGCGGCGGTTGGGCAACTTTTTTCTTAGACGACAAAATTGAAGAATCCTAAAAGCTTCTTGCCTACCACGGACTTTCCCGGAGCTTACTACACTTTTAACACAAGCAAGAGCGCGTCTCCACTCTTCGCTGTACGCGAAAGCTCGTTCCCGAAGTTCCACCCATCGAAACGAGTTCTTCGAGGCCATCGCGAACGATCCCTCGTCCCGTCGAAGCTAGAAATTACGCCTCTCCTTTTTTCCCCTCCGTTCCATATTAATTCGCGAAAGTCAACGCCGAAGCCCGCTAGTTTTCTCGTCGTTCCATAGAAAATGGCCCTCCTGGGTCACCACGAGCGATCGTCCGAGTCCAATTATCCATCCGAGCTGCCCCTTCGTCTTCCGTCGGTTGGCAAATTTGCCGCCACCCTCTGTCAATTAATTGGAACTCGGTTAACGAACCCTCCAACCGCCTCCCCGCCCCCTGCGCTTTCCGTTATCACCGTGCGTGGCCCCTTGCGTTGATTGTTCCCATTATCGAATAAACGGGTGGGGGCACGCCTTCGCTTTCACGGCCAGCGAGTCGTGACAACGTTGCGCGCGAAGGAATTACCGTGTTCGCGTGAGCGGGGCCGTTGTCGGTCCACGGGATTACGCGCCTGGGACAAATGGACGCTGGAAATTGTTTCGCGAACGGAACCCCCGGTCCGCTGTCCACTCGGGATGGAACGAAAACAACCGGGCACTCCTTTGTTGGAATTATTCAACATCGACGCGGGAGAATCATCGTTGATCCCACGTTTCGACGGACGTGGAGCAGCAACCCGTGAGCAACGGAGATAAAAGGACACTGCTTTGCGCGGGAGGCGGTCTCTTGGAAATACTGGACTCTGGGGGCAGAAGTTTGTTCACTGCGCGAGTGTGGAAAAGCAGTGATAAACCTGTTGTAGATTTCAGTAGGTGAAGACTAGCGTGAAGATTTATTTGTAGATCCGATTTTATTATTAGATAGAGTACCTAGCTTCTCCGTGTGTAAACACCCAAATGCATCTACTTTGTGCCCCGAATAGCCTATTAAGGTGGGACAGCATAACAGTGGAATTCCTTTGCACGTGAACAGTACGAAGCTCCTGACTGTGACGTGATTCAATGCGACTGAAGGAACAATGATAATCATCCTGTTTCTTTGCACTTGTTCGCTGTGGGAAGCCCCCCGACTTCAATTCAGAGCGCATTATCTTTCGATTGTTCTGGCAGAGATAATTGGACGCGCCGATCCTTCGTTAGAGCCGGATATTTAATTAAATGCATGACTGAAATGGCTGGCTGCGTTGACCTCGCGAAATATCCGGTGCCTGATTACGATGAACGACGCGCAGGTAATCAGATTAACTAAATAATAATTGCGCGCCCGCGTATCCGGATCGCAGCAATTAATCGCCGGGTTTTGCGCCACGGAATCCACTTACTTTCTAATCCGCTGCAACGCGATTTCATCCGGCTGATGCGCCCGCGATTAATTACACACAGCCGCGGCTGAGAAATCGCTGGCGCTCCCTTCGAAACCCCTCCCTGATCCTGACGATTCCCTCGTTATTAAACGCACGTGTACCGAAATCGAAGACAGACAGAGGATTCCGCGCTGGCGAACAGCGTCACTCGTTTATCGCGACACTGGCGAACTCACGTCCGCTGGCCAGCGACGCGAAGCTACCCGAAAGTTCGGATCGAGAGTTCCTGTTGTTGCTTGCCAGTTACAACCGAAAAGCCACAGGCGTGGAGGCAACGGCGAGTGAACTAAAAACCACGCCGGACCGACCGCGTCCTGGGCGTAATTTCGTTAAAGCCGGATTGAGAATTATCCGTCCGGCAGGCAGCTTTTCCGAGCTACCTCTTCGCGCCGGGGAATCGAAAGCTTCTACGGAAATTGCGTAGATTCGGTGGGCGAGAAGTATCGAGGGGAAAAAAAGGCAAAGAGCTCCCGCGGGAGTAGATCTCTGTTACACGTTCGAAGAATCCCGAGCAACACTTTCCTTGTGATTTTTCGACGAACGTTTCCTTCATTTCGGACTTCGGGGTCGCTATAAGGAGAGTGATTGACGAAATCGAGGTTGGAATACCGAGATAAGGAACTAGGATCCTGATCTGGGAGCGAAAGATTTGAGGGAGAAATTTTGAGATAACCACTTTGAGTTTTCGGCTGATACCTTCTACCTCCTCTTGGAAGAGTAATCTGTGCCAAAGGGAGCAGGTTTCGGTGGAAATTTCCAGGGGCAACGAATTCGAATTTTTAGGTGACGAACGAGGAGTAACAATCGCGAAAACGAGGCAGCAGATTCGAGGATGGGGAAAGGAGGATCCTTTCTCGGTTACGGCAGAATTTTTAATTAAAAGCCCCGACTTCTTGCAGCATCCACTCGTGGCGCACTTGGCCCCTGGCGCCCAAGTGGTTCAGAAGCTGGCGATCAGAAAGCTTCTGGCACTCGGTGAAAACACCGAGTCACGGATGTAATTTGATTAAAGTTGGATCCAGAGTTATCCGAGTGTCGAATGCAACCGTTCACATCCGTCCGGGGGATCTAGTGGGCGTTCAATTAACAGAATTCCTGCCGTGTCCCGGCTGACACGTTCCCGTCGCCCTCGTTTCTCCGTCTTCGTCGTTCCTTCCGCGATCTGCCCCCTGATCTCCGGGATCTCTTTTATTACCACCTATCTGTTTCTATATTCACTTTGCCTCTTCCCTATTCGCTCGCTCTATTTTTATTCAATTCAGTGTACACGTATACAACGTTTCCCTTCGAACTGGATATAGTACCCGCGCGTCTGAAGAGTACAAAGAGCCACCACCGCCCCAGGAGCCTGCCGCCAGAACTCTGCCCCACGAATCAGAAGGGCGCCGAATTTTAAATCCACATATCTCCGTGCTTATGAATATTTCACCGTCATCCCTACTGCGCCCGGGTTCTTGCCACGTTCACTTTCCAATGCCACATCTCTCCATTCCCCCGATACCGTGCGCCTGCATTTTTAATGACCACGCTCCCCGCCATTACGGGCCACCCTTTTCCCCCGAAACTCGAGCTCGATACCTTTCACACAAAGGGGCGTCTGCTAAAAACACCCCCCAAGATAATAATGAAGGTCTCGCCAGAGAAAACCCGTGCCACCCTCGGGTCTGTCGCAATTCTCGTTCGCATGATCTTCAAAGTCCACGCTTCCGTCGTTCCCCTTTCCCCAAAAACACACCCACGAACCCGTGGCCTCAAGTTGGTTTCGTTAAAATCGTCCACGGAAGACGCGTACAGAGAGTTAGCGACCCGACGCGTAGAACAACGTCAGGACGCCCGGCTCCCAATGACGTCCGTTTTCATGGGAACTATATCGGAGCGATTTACCCAACTGCGCGGGCCTTGGCTTCGTTTTCCCCCTCCTGTCTAGCTTTTCCCGGCATCCTCGAGGAAAGCTGGTGGTTGGTTTAAGCCATAACGGGACGGCGCGCGAATACGGCCATTGTCTCGTGTCAAGGGCTACATGCTGCAGATAGAAGGGTGGAAAAAAGGGTGGAAGAGGAGCGGGGGCAGAGAGTGGAGGGATGAGGGTGGGAAAACTATGACAGAGCCTCCTTCTCCTCCAGCTTCCAGAATAACTTCGTTAAGCTAGTGGCGGCCACGGAGCTTTATTAACGGCCGTGAAAGCGACTTTTTCAAAGGGGCGCCGAAGCGCAAGCTTTATGAAAACCTCCAACAACAACGCCCTACTCGGCTGCTCGTTTTGGGTACCCTTTAAGCTGTGCGGATAACGCGTATCTACCTCTCTCGTTCATAGGCGAAATGATCGCTAGGTGTGATATCGACAGGGTACTCTTTTACTCCTATTTTTAAAAACAATAGATGATATTTAGTGGAGCCTTTTGCCGCATTCTCTATTTGCAGATTCGGTGGATCGTCGAGCCAGATTCTTCGTTCGGTTCATAATTTCGGGGACTTAATTTCGAGCGCAAATTAATTTTCGATATTCCATCAGGGAGCAGCAAGCACTTCGATGGAGACCGTCGCAATCTCGCTGTCATCGACCAGCAAACGGCATTAGGAACGTACATCGCGGCATCGCGCGCATGTATCATTGCCCTGTCATCGTTCTGACCGATTGGGTCTCGAATTGAAAGGCAGATGATCCGCGGGCAAATGGAACCGATCGAACGAATCTGTGCCACCGTCGGGTTCCGCCTCTCTCGTCGAATCGCAATTCTGGATCGATCTTGAGCCTGCTCCGTTTCGTTTCTACTTAGTTTCATACAGGCAATCGTGCTGGCTGAACCGAGCTGAATTAGATTTTTCTAATTTTGAGCTACCATGGCCGAGAAGGGATCTCGAAGATTATCATCTTTACGCATGGTCTCGCTTCTGTGACTGCGCGAGCTGAGAGTAGGAATCATTTGTCGGGATTCAAGCTCTCGGGCAAAGGGATAGTGTCGAATAGGAATTGGTCGTGGTTCAATTGATAGATCAATCACCCAGGGAACGAAAGATCCATGTGGAAACCTTGATCCCAATCGGCCCATTCCTTCTTCGTCCCACACGTTCACGCTGGAGGCATCTGGAAGGATGATGATCTATCGAAAGAGATCTCATTGTCAGTCGACCCAGTTTTCCAGCGTTTGCGAAACCAAGCGTTAGAGCCACAAGCGTTCACCGACGAAGGTCTGTTACAGAGGTGTACGACTATTTAGCGATCGCTCCAAGATTTCTCGATGGAGCAACATAGTCAACGCACCATCGGGAGTTCGTCGAAACGTTAAAACGATTCCACGATCGCGGAACGGTCAATGCGTGCGAATAAATCGACGAGTAGATCCTTTCTATTCGTTCAAATCGCTCGACAAGACTGCAGTAGCCACTTTCTTTTCGTGGACTCAAGGTACTCGTTTAATTGCATGGCTCTGGTGAATTAATTGGTATTCCTGGTTAGTAATGATCGACGCGATTACAACAGCGTATTAAGTCAAACATGATTTTATGAGATGCTGTAAAGCTGTCTCCTGTTATTTGCGCGGTGATGGCTGCAAGAAAGGTAGATTTATTCAGGCGGAGTGTAATTGATACTTTCACTATTCTACCTGTTGATCGGAGTGGAGTCCTTGCGTGATGTGTGAGTGAATTTCTGGCTACTTCTTTGACAGTAAATTCTGCTGAGAGGTAGCGACACTCTACAACCATCTCAGTACCCAGGAATAATTAATACATTGTTGTCGAAGAGGAGATTGTAGCATTGTTCAATAATTTTCTGTTGTCACGTGATACTGAAGCTGATTTCATACACGATTCTTATAGTAATATTAATATTTAAAGTTAATATTTAATTGTAATAATTGAGTGGTTATAAGCACGAATTAATTGTGCAGTGCAGAAAGTATCTATGCATCTGTAACGAGAAAGTGTGCCTTTTAAAATCAGAACCTGACTACGATATCTAAGGTACTACTCTCGGAGTATCAATTTTAAATGCACATGCAACCATCGCGCACTGTAAGCGTTCAAAATTTTCACACGAGGAACGTGTTTCCGGGTGTTTAACCCCGCTGTTTTCCGGTTGCACTTGCCTACGTCAATAACATGCAGGCGGATAAGCCGCTGACACGGCAAACAGCCTCGATCACGCTCCTCCATGTACACAAACGCATGTGTATATCGCGGACGTGTGCGCGCGGACTGACAGTTTGATGAAGCGAAGCGGATCGTTTCACGCGATCGAGTACACAGAATCACTTTTATCCTTTCGCTGGCGCGAGCGTGGACGGGCACGATCCCGAGCTGTGGCCGAATCTGTACGGATCGCGAGACGACGATGGACAGGAATCATGTGGTAACTGCACGCGATACAGTCAGCTGATTGTGAGTGAGTAATAGGGGACACGCGGCGGCTGGGAGAAGTTCATTGCGAGATTTAATGGTGGGTGTGTTTCAGCTGATGATGGTATATGCATTCTTGAATCGTTCGATGCTGGGTGCTCGCCGTGATCTCGTTGACAGGAAGGATCTTGGTCTTATCAAGACAAACACACCCGTGACACTGTGGAAAACTGTGAAACTTTGTTCTCTCTGCTGGGAAGTCCAAACGCCTTCAGGACTTATCAAGAATACTATATTAGTCCATATAATTTATTTTCTTAATTGTAAAATTAATGTAAAATTAACCCCAATGCTAAAATAAATGCAACGTTGTATTGCGAATTCGTGCGTTCAATTCCTTCTCGCTGGATACCCTGTCGCGGCAAGAGGCAGCAAGATAAACCGTGAACAGAACCGGCACCGAAAATGAAATTTCCCGGCGCGCGGCGTCCGCGATTCATCGCGTGCAGAGAAAGCAACGAGAATCGCGCGACAAATCGCGTATCGAAGCTCGAAACAAACGCGAGCCTAGGAACGAGCTCGTCAGCGCTGCGACAAAGTCGATTGTCCGCCGGCGGCGTAATTCGAATCGTCGATTGAACGGCGACCAGCACGGCCGTGTAGGTTAAAAACACGCCTCTTCAGCTTCGAGCTCGCGGATAAAAAAAGAAGGGAAAAAGGAACGCTTGCTCGGGAGAGAAGGGAAAACAAGGGGGCGAGAAAAAGGGACGGGGACGGGTCGACTGGTTCTGCCAATTGAAAACTTTCGCGAGCGTCGAAATCCCATTCCCTTTACCGTGTGTTTCCCCTGGTTGCACTCGTTTTTCTTCGGGATGAGGCGCGCGCTCATCCACCGTGGATTATCTGGGTGTGCAGCCCTTCCAGGGGCTCTCCGAGGGATTGCTGAAGACTGTTGGGGCGGAGGAAATTGCTGTTTATGAACACGTCACGCTCTGTTATACGTCGGCACGATCATCATTATAGGAGATGAATTTTGTATTTCCATATAGGATACTTTAGGGAGGAGATCTTGTACGGAGACTGTGCTACGTCTCGGGTGTAACCTAGTAAAATAACAGTTATCGAATTACCACGAAACCGCGCTAATGGTTGAAGGGAGATTGAAGGGTGAACATGGCAAAATTAAACTGCAATTTTTCTATCGCACACGCTGCCACCCCGCTTGTTGTCCCCGCCCGGCGACACAATGGACAACCGTTGTCCGTTCTGTCCACCGTCCAACCCTTGTCCATTCTCCACCCTTCGGCGTGTTTCACACCGGCGGACAGGACCCTCAACAGTGACCACCAAATGCCGGTCCACCCCTGTCTCGTTTGACATCGCCACCGCGACATCGCGAAGAAGGGTTAGCGGTGTGAAAAGTTTCCGCCCCGTGGATTGACGTGACGGGGGTTCCGTCGCAGGGGAGACACCGGGGCTTTAATTAATGGAAATTGATCGCAGCTCCGAAACGCAGCGAGATCGACGTGGCCCGCGCCCTCCCCCGGACCCGCGGCGATCCCCATGATTGGTGGTCGATTTGCCTCGTAGCTTTTCAATTATCCCGCGGATCGTAGCGCGAATTCTGATAATTGTGCGTGGTTTACAAACGGTTCACTGAATCACTGAGCAGCGGGATACCTTGTAAGAGAATGTCACTCATGTAACAGCTTGCGACGATGTTCAACGCGCAGTAATTTGAGAAACGGTTAAGGTAGTTCCTGAATAATCTACTAAATTCAAGAATTCTTTGAAATTTCGTTCAAAACTAATTTGGAATACAAGAAACCCTTGTACAAAGTTTAAAATCGATTTACCACAGAGTTATCGAGAAATTGTTAATTAAAGCTCATGCATTTTAACACAGTGGCATATGGCAGAGTCGAAAAAAGAGGGTTATAGTTTCAGTTTTTCTGCTGAAACAGGAAAACTATATTCAAGAAGTGTACCAAAATTGGCACCAAAATACATCGAAATGTCACGAAATGAATTTGTTTATATCTGTGAAACTGACCACATGGTTTCTTCGTAAATGCCTATAAAAATGCGTTTAAGTGCAAATTTTTTAGAAACTACGTAGAGCAGTCAACGTGGCAACGTCGCACAACTGATATGTTTAGACATTTAAATAGCGAACGAAGATTCAGATTCATATGAACGTTTTTTCTGACATTTTGGTTATAAAAGACGCTCCGAATAAATGCGACATTGTCAGATCTGCTGCTCCAGTTCACTAAGCTAACCAATTTAATATTCTATTTTCATATTACAATTATTTATATTAACATTGAAATTTTTAAAATATATATACATGATGTTAAAAATCAGTATTATTATTTCCATAATATCATACTACTTTATATTTATCATTTATTACCCACCTCTAATTTGACTAACATAGTTGGTCAGGAACTGCCTTAAACAATTTCTCAATCACACCGCGAACCTATACAGTGACATTTCACGGAAAGCTTGACCACTCATCTAACCCAAGTTTCACTCCTCTTCGCTCCAATACACCGCCGTCGTTCATTTAATATCCCGTGGGAGTGCTACCCCACCCTCGTGGCTATATTTCCATCGGTGATTTGCATTTTTCCGCACTCGTGGCAGCAGAATTTATTCGAATTAGCCAGACTATCCACCAGAATGGCTGCCCCGCCGCCACGTCGTGACGTTCACGTGCCGATAAGAACTGCGAGGCTAAATTTCAACGATTGTCTCCGGAGAATGGAATTGGCGGGACGTGCGAAGAGCCTCTTGAGAAATTGAATTACTCCGTTCGGGATCGTATCGCGTTGCGCGAGAGTTATATACACGAACGGGGCCGCGTGTAGCCGACCATAATGTATCACGGACAGGGTATGTTCTCATAAAAATTTTCGTCGTCGCTCGCCCCACCGGTACGTCGCCCTCGTTAATCCTTACCTCGGCTCACTTAAAAACGCCGCGATTTGCCACCCCCCAGATTCCCCGCGTGATTCAATGCGCCCGGGGAAATTCTTACGACGCCCCTCGCGTGTCACACTCGCCAAACACTTTTCCCGCTGCAGTGATCTACGGGCGTGCCTGGCGAGTTTCATTAAATCCGGATGAATCTTCTCGCTGTATTAATGAGAAGGCTCCCCCCAGAGATCAGGCGGCGAGGCACGGCCACGCGTTACCATGAAATATTTTCATTTGCGTTCGCGGCTTGGCAGCCGCGATTTGTATAATGCAGCAGTCGTTAGCAGCACGCGTGCGTCGCTATCTGGCAAGTTACGGGTAGCCTTCGAGCCAGCAGAGACGAGCCACGGTATGCTGAGACTTTCGAGTTGCCGAGATAAGGGTGCTAACGACATCGTCCCGTGTTCCTTGGTGTTTCACTCGTGTTCGCGCTCGCGCGAATGCCTCGCCCCTCGCGTGTAATACCGTATTTATACGCGGAGTAACATACGAGGCATTATGTCCCGACGGTTCATTTGCTGCGACCCCAGCTCCGAGATGATATTCGGGAGTGGCAATCCGCTCGTTAAAAACTTGATTAACACGCTTGTAATGGGAACAGCGGGGAGGAATTATAACATCGCCGCGGAAGCTTTGTACGAAGATGTGAAATTTGGCACTTCTTTGGTAGTTTAAAGGACCTCGCGCATTTTGGCGCAGCGCGGCGACGCGAAGGGAAAAGTTTATAAACAATTGATTCTCATGGAGAAAAGATAAGAACGAAAAGGAGGAGATGGAAGCCGAAGAAACTGTTTCGTTTTTAAAATGGACAGCATATCGCGTCGATCGAAAGGAAAATACTACTGGCGCGTAGAACGTTTGGAAAAGTCGTCGCAAGAGATTTACCGCGAGCTAATTTGCTGGCTCGGTTTCCGTCTCAGGCGTGGTTAATCGCCGGAATGCTCGTCGCACGGAGACCAAGACTGCATGGAAAAACGGACGACCTTGGTTCTTGCGGTCCCCCGTCGTGCTCGTTTCACCCAGGATATAAAGCTGCCTCTTTAATCTCTGTTATACCGAAACCAGAGAGAAGAGGAGAGAGAGAGAGAGAAGCAGAGCGGCAAGGAGCTTCTTCAGCCGTTTATTGCCCAGAGTCGTTCGTTCTTCCGCCGCCGCGTGCAACGTCTTCGTCCTCGCGATTACGCCCCGCGAATGTTAACGCCAAACGGCGCCTCTGCGATCGGACAGCTTCTAAACGACGCGCTTTAAGAGACCGGGCTTTACGATCGTTCAAACGTTACCGCGAAGTGCGTTTCGCTGCGCGCTTTCTTTATGGAGTCGCCAGGCACTTGCAACTTTGCGGGTGAAACGCTTCCCGTTGCGTGGCAGCGGTGTCTTTAACGCTTCCCGCAGCTGTCGCTTTTCTTGAGACTCTGTGGAGCCAAGAAGCTTATGACTGTGTTAGAAATTTCACGATATTTTTTTTAAACATTAGTGAATGTCCATCCCGCGCAAGATGGTTCCGGGATGTGCTTTAATTTTCCATAAGATTATTCCATTACAGCCTTAATCCTCTTCTTCTAGCTGTCTGAAAGATCAAAGGGCTCGTAACACACGGCGCTCATTCAAGCACTCAAGCAACGCGTCTCGAGACGTTAATGCCATTTGGATTTGATGAAAATTAGATTTCTTTCGCGAGAAAACCTTCACGCGGGAAGAAAAAGGGGATAATCCAATCGCGCTTACGTTCTCGCGCGCGCCGGGGGCAGTTTTAAATTTACCCAGCGCGCGCGATCGTGAAAGCCACCGAGGGATTTTATCCCCTTCTCCGTGAGGCAAATCCTATCAGCGGTATTTTCTTAAACATTTCTTAATCTCCATTAAAGCGGCAAACTTGTCCCCGTCCCTACCTTCGCGAGAGGCAGAGGGGACTTTAATTCCTCATGGTTGAAACGGTTTTAAATTTAGAAGCCCAGCGACTACAAAGAAATCGATGAGCTCGGGTTCCTCCTTGTTTATCAAATATGAAAGAAAATTGTTAAAAATCCCTGGACACTCACGATCCAGATACATCCGTGCACAGTTCCTTAGAACGTGGAGAACACGAGGGCTGGAGTCTTCTTCCTCCTCCACGAATTCAGTTACGATTCTTCCACTTTGGCGCCATGCCGCCTTCCAGTTCGAAAGGCAAAGAGGCGAATATGATAAGATACCCCCGACGTTCGTTAATACACACCGTCTGCACTGAATAACATTTTTAATACACAGGAAGCTCTTTCGAGCTGGCTCGACGACAACTCGAACGCCCGGAGATTTTTATTAGCCCGAGTCGGGGATCAAAGGAAGCGACTCGAAGCGGAGATCCATAAGGAGCGACAGGAGATGGCGGAGGAGCGGGGACTTCCGGGACGACGCGAACTCCTCGCCCCTTTACCAATTTCGCGTCTAAAAACCAAGAGTCTCGGAAGTGGTCCTTTGGATACGCCCGCTCCGTGTTGCAAGCAGGAACGCGAACGGAAATCGCAGGCACAAAGGGCGAAACGCTTGCTGAGCTGTACCAGGGAATATGTATTCGATGGCGCGCCGTCTATTTTTCTTCTGTTTCTTTGCTTTCGGCGGTGGTCCGCTCGGAGCGGTCCGTGCAAGGCGATGGATGCAAGGGACTGGTGAATGGCTCTGGAGCCGAGGAACCGCTTCAAAGGCTTCCAAGGACGTACTCCCGGTCGTAAACCAGGAGAGGCCGTAGTTTTACGATCCGCGAGCGTATTTTTTCCCCCGGTTCCTGGCTCGATCGTGTTCGAACCAGGAATCGAGGCATCACGCTGGATGGTATGGATGGTCCGGCGAGCTCTTTTCAGCCCTCCGAAGAATTAAGCGTGGAGCAGAGGGCGAGAAGAGGGCCGCGGTAACGTTGTTATCGATCTTCTGTCGCGGCGAACGCGTTCGACCAAAACCTGGTGTAGCGCGTCGCTATGCCCATGGACTTGGGGAGAATTGAATAACATCCCAGCGATCTCGTGACTACGCATATTCGTAGGATTTTTAATCAAATTATCTCTCTGTTTATCGAGCCACTCGAAAATACGACGGGCATGTTTTTGAAATTGGAACTGCACTTATGCGTGGCCGTCGATGATGTTTACCCGGCGAAGTGCGTTTCGCTGTTTTAATTCACTTGAAAAGCTGTGGGAGGGTCTCGAACGTAGTGTTCCATCGGAAATGTGGAGAGCTGCGTAGGTCAGAATGCTTCGCGAAGGAAAGAATAGCTGGGAGCAGAAGGGTTGCGCGACTAAGTAGACTGAAAGAAGAATCTTTCTCCAACTTTTTCTCCTATTTCTTCTCCCTTCCGTGCACGATCTTCGAGGCGCAGCATAAATCGGGGCTTCGACGGCACGCGGATATCTTGAGGATTCGTTAAGATATCAAAGCTACTACCTTGCCCACCATTTCCAAATTAGTGGATTTCCCCGACGGTCGTTCGCGATACAGAAGACTCGTTAGCGATTACGCTCAACTGTTATTCTTTCCTTTCTTCGTGTCCTTTAATCCAACGCTGAAATATTCCTTTAGGTGCGAATCAAGATTCATGAGTGGACCTTACTTCTTCGAGGAATCTTCCATCGAAGCGGAAACCACTTGGCAAACGCAATTCCCTTTGTCAGATGTGCGTTGACACATTTTTCCGAGCGAGACGAAGAAGCGTGTCGAATAAAATCGGTTGGGAAATGGAAGCCAACTCGTCAATGAGTAATAGCCTCAACAATCACCGTGCTCGAACAGAAAACACCCCTGATACAAAGCCTGAGAGTTCTCAGGAATTCGGCCAACAAGTCTCAGTAATTCGCGCAGGAAAACTGTGTATTTGTGAGTGGGGAGGCATTCGGACAGGCCGAGCACGCGTAATTAATTCGGTTCAGTCGCCAGGAAGCTGGTAACTCAAAGCAGGGTCCGCATGAGCTGCAGGACTCGTATTTATTTGCCGTTGTGCGCCGTGCGACAAAAGGGGATACTCGCGGGGAAGATCCGCCTCGTTTCCAGCGAGCTTTTTAATATCCTTGCGGCAATTATTCCGCGGAGGCGCACAAGGAATCAAGCCGCGGACGTTCGCCGGGGTTAATTAAACCCCGGCGGCGCGCGGCCCCTCAAATTTGAGTAGCTCCGCGGCGCTCTGTGTTCCCCAGTTTCGTTTAAACGCCGCCGCAAGCGTCGCTCTGACAGAAATCCGCGTTGAAACGCGTCGCCTTCTCCCCGAGAGTTACGGCACCGATTCCATCCAGCTGCGGGGGAATGCGCAAGCCGGAAGTTGCCTCCGCGACCGATTCCCTGGTGCTCCCGCGAGTTACAATTTACATCAGGAAACTTCACTTTGAGTATCCGCGACGGCCAATCTCGATGGAACTTTGGAAAAATTCTGACCACCCTCAGCGCTAATAATACCTATTCGACTTCGAACCTTTCTGTGGGTGGTACCAAGTGGAGGGAAACTTTTATCGCCCAGGGGAAACCTAAATTTCCATGACTCTAGCTATCGACCATCGACTAGGAAGGAGTCAACGAACCTTACCCACGTTTCGCCCGCCGCGAGCGAGCCGCCGAGTGGCGATTTAACCCAGACGACCTAGAATTTCCGCGGATCGTAAGTAACTAATTAACGAGGCATTAGCTCCGACGGGGATGAGTCTAGATTCCCTCGGCGTTAGATAAGAGGCGCCCGCCTCGACACCCCGTTATCCGTTCGAAAACTTCCGATCTCTGGCGACCATTTCTTAAGGGGGTCGAGCACCGTTCTCGCCGTTTAATCGAGCATTATCCTCCGGGCGATAAAAGCTGGTAGGGGGTTGAGGGAAGGGCGAAGAATTCCGATCGCTGGGACGCGATGTCATCGAGGTTTCAGAACTTCCGCGTTCACCGCGGTGCAGTTTCTCGATTCGGGGTTAATTAAGCTTGGGGAACGATAGAAAGAAAATCGAGGAAGGTTGGCAACGGTCTAGGAGGAGGAGGAGGTGGGTGGTGCGGGGTGAAGGATAGTCCGTCGCCCTCTACGGTCCGCGACGAATAATTAATAATCCCCTCGGACTCTCCCTCGAGACGCGCGCGATTCCTCGAGCTTCGTCCTACCTTTCTTCCCCCGCGGAAGCGCTTTCGTGCGCTTCCACCGTTGGAGCCAGGCGAAAGGAGTTGCGGAGCCTATTCTGATCGGACGGTGGCCTCGTTTCCGCCGCCTAATTGGCCCGACAGCCGTGGCGGAAGTAGACTCGCAGGGCGTGAAAGTTTCCGCGAAGGTAAATGTTGCGCCGGCGACGAGGCAAATATTGGCACGTGATTTACGGATACAAATATTGGCGCTCGTTAGCGTCCGTCGGAACGAATTGTCGCCGTCGGAATCGCTGGAGCGGACGTAAGGCGTTCTTTTTTTTCTGCCACCTCCCCCGCAACGTTCTTAGCCCGCTTCCGTCTTTACGAGTCAATCGGAAAGGCTACTCTTTTCGCTTCTAAGCTTAAAAGGAAAGCCACGGAAATCTCTCGGGAGGTGTCTACCATCGCCAGCC
Source organism: Andrena hattorfiana (assembly GCA_944738655.2). Taxonomy (NCBI): domain Eukaryota; kingdom Metazoa; phylum Arthropoda; class Insecta; order Hymenoptera; family Andrenidae; genus Andrena; species Andrena hattorfiana. The sequence continues at coordinate 5,434,113 of OX122894.2, forward strand.
TCGGCGGTTTGGAACACAGACTTAGAGTAAGAGGATTTACGAAGCGTCCTCCGTGGAAATAAGTTACTCTCAGAATCTTCCTCAGCCTAAAGAGCTGGCTGCACCAACCGGCGCGTATGTAGGACAATGGAAGCACACGCGTCGCGTAAAAGTTGACACGATCGGCTCGATGCTGAATCCACAGCGCCTGCTGGTTAGCGGGTCTAATTAATCATTAATATCAGCGCGCGCTGTGTTGGGCGTGGTACTTGCCTCCTCGGTTAAGTAATAACATAATTTGCAGCTGCATAAACAAGGCTTAGCGTGATTTAGTCGCGCGAGCGCGCGGTTTCGCGGCCGTGCAGCAACACTCGAGCGCCCGCGACTTCGCCTCGTGCTCGCTTTGTCGCTTCGAGCGTCTGCCTCCGAACTGTAAAACGCGTAAGCCCCTCTTAATTCTGCGCCAACGAAACAGCACCCACCCACCACTTCCTCTCGAAAGCCCCGAGAGTCCTCTATTTATTAACGCGATCCTTATTGCGGGCTTTGCGCGACGAAACGGGCGGCAATTAAAAAGTTTCACGGTAACCGTGCTCGTATCGGCAATCCAATCATTGGCTACACAACGCCACTGTCTGCCTGCCATCTCCTTCCCGGTGAAATTTAGGAAATAGGAATCCGCGAAATGCTAAAAAATAATTCCCCAACGAAATAATGTGCTGACTGGATGTTCCCACTGTTCCGCGGATACCGTTGCGAGCGAGCACAGACGCTGTTTAATTGTGTTTCAAGCGGGTCGGGGCAGATGGTGGCTCCAGGCGAGATAACAGACAAATGAAGGGAATAAATAAGATGGGACATTTAAAATTCGTCAGACTACCAAATGAGACTTTTAAGTACACCGCGCTGGCAATTGCAGGAAGAGGGGGGTTCCGTTTTAATCGCGCTGGTAATGTTCCCCCTAATCAGACCACGGGGATCGTAACTATCAAGGGAAACGCTGCGGCAGAGCCGTGGAAACGCGCCGCTCCGGAACAGATTTTAATTCTGCTTTAATTTTACCGCGCGCCGCGCCGACTGACAAATAATTGCCGCATAAATTCCGCGGCACGTTCTTGATAAAATGAATCTTAATTCTCCAGCTAGGGGTAGCGCGGGGCGGGGGGTGGGTAGGGAATCGTAATCGCCGGGGATCGAGGGAATCCGAAACTGAAATTCCATTTTCCTTTGGGGGAAAGTCCCGCCACTTAAGCTCACCTTCTTCTTCAGCCCCTTTTTACTGTCCTACACGGTCCGAAGCACGCCTTGATTAATCTTAGGCGGCTGGCGGAGGAGCATTTAAAAATGATCTCCCTCGTAATTCCGCTCCCAGCTCCGTTGCCCCGAGGTACCGCGTCAAAACTTTCCCAATTCTCATATAAAGAGAACGAGCACAACTGCCCGTTCAAAGCGTGCGCAAGAATGGTCGGAGACGGTATATCTATTAACTCCCACGCCGATTGATAGACGATCCAGGAACAAGAGCGTTCATAAACATGTTCACCGTTCGCGAGCGTTCGAGTCCCAGAGCGGAGACCTGAATAACAGTTTCTCCCCGTCGTTGCCTCCCCTGTTTCGTTGGAGCGTGTGCACACGCGTCCGCAGTTCCGTCTTCCATTCCCTGGGAGTCTTGCCCGCGAGGTAGGAGAACCGGATTGTCTGGAAGGCATAATGGAACTTCCTGACATTCGGCCCAGGCCACGGTGTACCCGTCCTTTGTTCCAGACGTAAGAGAATGTCATCCCTTATTGCAACCACCCCTCGCCACTCCAGGGCCGAGCAGGGGTACCAAAGGCGAGGGTGTGGTGTGCAACGTCTCTTCGATTGGACGACCACCCCTTGCTGCAACCGCCTCGCGTTTCGATCGTTCGTGGAATGTGAGAATTTATTCCCGAACCGTACCGTCGGCTGCTAGCCGGACGCTTTCTACCCTCCAACGATCCGCGAATATTCCCCGATCCTATTCTTTTTTCCCTCCTTTTGCCGCCCCGACACCTTCGACAACGCTCGTCGATTTGCCCACGCGAATTTTTCACCCCGCAGCCCCAACGTTTTGCCGCGCTTCCTGCCATCCCTTTCCCTCCAGGCAACATTGCACATTGTACACGTGTTTACGCGTGTCCCGCAGGAGGATTTCTATTTCGCACTCCTTCCTGCACCAAGAATCTCCACGGAATCAGGGGACCTTTTACAACCCTGTCCTTGCGCCTCTCATTGTTCGCGAGTTTAATAATAAAACGTTTCACTCCTCTCGCGGAGATAAATCCAGCGAACAAGTGACATCGCAGTCGCCCCATTCTTTCCTTTCGTTAAGCAAGAAAATTTCCAGCGGCGCCTGCAACCTGGGCACCGTGTAAAGCACCGCAGGAAACGCCAAAGGAATCCCCGGCAATTCCGTAAAAGTGCAGAATCCAGCGATTCCCCGCCAGGCGGTAACAAAGAATTAGCAGGAATTACGGCAGGCTGGCTCGCCATTCAGATTGCAACGATTTTTCGTGCCAGGGAATTACTCACGGCTCGCTCGGCAAACGTGTGAAGCTACAGCAGCCGAACTTCCGGTTCGCTGTACCGTAAATACCCCGGCGAAATTCCCGGCCCCGGCGACTTTTTCCCCGGGCTGCTTCGGCTTTTCCATCGACGGGCTTCGCCCCGAACGGTCAGGCAATCTTTGGTTACGATAATATCGAGGGAGTGACGGAGGAAGCAAGTTTGAACGTCCCCGACACCTGACCCCTCCGCCCCTTCCAGCTTGCGGTTCGCAGACATTTGTCAGCCGATCGCGCTCCTCTGTCGCTCCGTCCTATTTTCCCACCCCCTTCTTGCTCGTGTTTCACAGCCGTTGGGAACAGCGGGAGACTCGACGACGACGAAAAATCTGGGGACTCCTTGATGGCGTGTTACGCGGGATTACAACGAATTACGCGTGATTACAACGAATTACGCGTTGACAGAAATTATTCTACTTCCGAGAGACCACGGTAGTTTAACATCGACCATCTTCTTAACGCAGTCGAATCATTCAACCTGCCGTGGTGTGAGCATCCCCCGGAGTCGATACAAACTTCCTCGTCCCGCAAAACACCCCGGGCAAGACGGGACATTTGTCTGCGCGTCCAATCGCCGAAGGGCCCCTTCCCTAGGTTTCCCTTCGCTGGACAGTCGTTTATCGTATGGTCCGCTATCGTCGTTTCTCAAACTCCAGCCACCGAGTCGAGCCAGTTAAGTGCGCAAAAAGTCTGCTTCCAAGGGGTGAGCGGCTTGCGTGCGAGCCCCAAAGAGGGGAAAGCTCAGAAAGCTTTCGATCGTCGGCACAGAGTGTCCCAACTTGAATCGATCCACTGCTAAGAGTACCTTCGAAACTATGGTATCGAATCTTCCCCGGTATTCGCGTGGGGTGATTTAAACCGTGCACCCTGTACACACAACAGAGGAAGCTTTAGTTGCCGCTTCTCCGTGGCTGAAAGCTCGAATGCGCTTGATTCGCCGAGGAAGGCGTTAAACGGTGGCATCGTGCGATTGATAGCGTGTTCATTTAGAACGGGATAGGACGAGGGAATTCGATGGACGACATAGGTCTGGTGACTAGTTTGGCAATGAGTTAAGCGGTGCCAGCTATGAGGGAGGAATATGAAACGAGGGTGGATGCAGGCGGATGTCGCGAGATTACCAGGACGAGGGTGTAATTCGATTTTATCTGGGAACGGTCCGTGATCGCGACTTTCAGCGCGTGTTAATCGGGTATAATTGGCGAAGGACGATTAGGTACGTGATTACTGTGATCATTCCGTTGGCTGTCGTGGGGCATTAAGAGGGTTGTTAAGAGAAAAGTGATTACGGGCAACTTTGCAAGTTTCGTGTTTCTGACGCTGATTTTCTTGAAATGGCATCGCGCGATGTATGTCGGCTTCCGAGAAGCCATTTAACACGGGGATGCAGGTTATTCGTTTCGTCTTTTTCGCGCTACACGACTTCCGCGTGGCCACTGAAAGAACGCTTCAAGTTTCTGCTGAATACAATTGCTTTATAAAATTTTGAACTTACTCCTCCGAAGAAAGAGTTTCCTTCACAACATTGTGTTTACGAAAGGGACGCGAGAACTGAAGTGCAATACCTTCCTTTGTCGTAGGAAGTCCCAGACGGGAGTCAGGGAAACCTGCTAGTCGTGCATATCTTTTCAACCTTTCTCATTAAGAATGCGTGTTTCTCCTTTTATCAGAACCATTCCTCGTTTCTCCGTGGAACCCTTGCGCGCTTTCTAATCGTCGTTTAAAAAAGAGAAAATTAATGGACCAGACATTTAATAGAATTTTGCGCTTCCGTTCTCGTTTAAAAAGTCCAAACGAGAGGTTTAGTATTTCATTGCGTAAGAGGCCAACAGCTGCGCGATTTTCGTCGATCGTACATCATCGAGGCGTGCGATTCTTTTGTCGAGGAGCACGCGAGAAATCCAGCGGGAAGAGCGCCGGAGGAAAGGAAGGAACGGCCAGCTAAAAATTTATTGTCGCGACTTCCTTCCGCGAGTGCGGCAGCCTATATTTACTGGCTGCGAGAGGTAGAACTTCAATTATTTTCCCAGCCGCAATAGTCATGCGTCTTACGGAAATTCCACGCGGAGAACCACGCTGACTGAGAAGAATTCTACTCGTAGCAAAAGCACCGCGGCGTTACCTTCCCCCCGGAAGAGAGATTCCGTCTCGCCTCGTTCCGTGGCCCGAGTCGTTTCTTATCCCGGACCTGCTTCAATTTCCCAGTTTATAAATATAACCGACTTCTCTGTTATCTCGAGACAACCGCCGCCGGCGGCGAAGTCCGTAGAAAAATTCATCAGAGTCGAATTGTGGGGATCCAACGCCTCGAAAGCTGCGTTTGAATACCCCTGCGGAGCTTGCGAACCGCCACTGCTTCCACCGGAATTACTCTGTCGCCAGAGAAATTGCTTTATTTCCATAAATTGGGATGCTTCAACAGGCTCGTCTCGCATTCCCTCGAAGACAGATCAAGCGATCCTCAGACCCTAGAACGCCACCCGCCTCAGAATCTCGTAGAATCCCAGTGTTTAATTCTCCACCCTGAAATTCATCGTATTCATTCCCAGGAATCCTCGATCCTAGAGAGACTCTATATCGAAAAATTCTGGAGACTCGTTTCCTTCCGATCGTGTGGCGTCGATTTCACCTCCCGTGACGGCTGCATAAAATAGCGGTGGGCTACCAATTCCCACGTGGGGAGAGCGAGGAAGGGAAAAGGGAGAAGGTAAAACGTCTGAAGGCACGCGAGAACGAATGGAGGAACGGCAGATTGGGAATTTAGCTAGATGCAAGCTCTCGGGGGTGCGCATATTTACCACCGAAAGGCGAGTTTCAATTATTCCCCCCGCCCTCCGCGTCGCAACGCCTCGCGAGTCGGTTGTGTATTAAGAAAATGCCGGAGCGTGCGAGCCATGAATCGGCTCGGGTCCTCGTTTCTTCTGCCCGTCGCATGTTTCTCGCTACACGTTTTTCTTGAGAACAGAGCATCGGGGGAATTCATTCCACGTTTTCGACGCGCTCACTCGAACGAGGAAATCTTTTCATACTCCCTCGACGCTTGCCACCTGGATTTACAAGCCACGCGAAATTCGAGCGGCGCACCTTTGGCATGTGTTGATCGGCCTCGAAATTCTTTTGAGTATCAGTCACGGAACTCCATTCGCACCGGCACGGACGGAAGGCAGTGGAAGGGTGAAGCGGGGAGAGGGAGCTTTCGTTTCGCGGAACCGAATTTATCTTCCCCGAGGAAATTAGAAAGGGCATCCTTCGTGACGTCTCTCGCCAACTGTTCGCTCCTTTTTCTATCCTCCCTCCTTCTCCCCCCTTTGATTCTTCGTCCCTGGACTTGTATTCGGAAGCAATATATCAGACGCGAAAGAGCCGACAGAAAAATATCGCGTGGGAGTAATAGACGGTTTAATATGGTGCGGGGTGAGTTAATAGCACTGGACCCACGTGGAGAGCGACTGGAAGATGTGAAATATTGTAAGGGGATTGTACACTTGTGTGGAATGTATCTTCCACTTGATATGCAGCTGATGAGAGCAGTTAAGTGCTTGCTTAAAATGGCTCCGAATTGTGAGTGGCGAGTAGACCGAGATAATGCGACAGTCATGAAGGAGGATCCGATAGAAAGTACTCTTTAATATACCTTCGATAACTGAATAACGCAAAATCAATGATACGAACGCAGATCCAGGGGGGGGGGGAGTAATATCGGGGGTGAGAGATATACCGCGGCGGGTAGAAATTACGTGTGAAAGCGGGGGGGAGAACGTGCCATCCATAGTAGCACACATTCGTCGAAATTTTCATTTTTATAACACGCTCTTCCTATCCTAGCTTGCTCGAGGGAGAATCCCTGTAACTTAAGACTTCTGAATATTGCTAAAATGGCAAGCATTTCGTTCAGAACTTTAGGTATCCGTGGCTTCCCCGATAATCTCTGTCCCATCTCTTTACACCGGCGATGCTCTTCATCTACGTATCGATTACATCGATCTTTTCCAAGCGCCGAGCGATAGAGACATTTTTTAACGAGTCTTTTTAATACTTACAATAAATATAAAAACACAACAAGCAAGCGCTAGGGAATGCCAGCCAGTCATTAGTCACCGACAATTAGGCTGCAGGATTAATCAAGGGCGGAGGCGACAGGGCCATGGCGATCTTCCAAACGCGTCCTGCAGACGGACATAGGTACCTTGGTCGAAGATGAATCTCCTCTCACGTGCAAATAAGACGTCCCGTGGTGACGCGCCAGGGTATTCATGGGTCCTCGAGGAGGATCTAGGAGCTGCACGTCCACGTCACGGTGTAAGAGAACGGTGGTCCTTCCTGTTCTCCGGTCGACGTTACTTCCCGCCGTCTTCGCCATCCTGCGACGCTCTGTCCAGGAAACTTGATAAACTTGATAAACTGAATAAAGAGGCGAAGTTTATTCGCTATTCCACTTACTACAGCCACCCTGTTTCCTGAGGTCTGACCAGTGGTGGGCTCTTACTACTTGCAAACGCTTGTAGTTCGCAAGTGTACGTATTAAAATTATAAAAGCTAGCTGTTAGTCGTGTGCGAATATGGAATTCGAAGAAGAAAAAGCAAGCTACGGAATATCCGGGGTTAAACATCAAAGATTCCTCCCGTAGCGATTGCCGCGGTAATTCTAATTAAAACATCTCGCGTCGCGTCGCAGCTATTCATTGAAATGCCTGTCCAGTTCTCGTCAAAGAAATCCCCAGGCCCTTCCCCCCCCCTCCCTTTGGAAAGCCCGCACTCGTGTCAGCCTGGCATCGCGAAGTGGCCGCGCAATGGGGGAAAAATCAAACATCGATATAAATTCCACTCGAATCGACGAGTACCTTCAGGCAAATACTTCTGATCGAACCCCTCGTCCCGACAGCGTCACTGGCCGACCCAGGTTGTTGAATATTTGATAACGTCCTGCGTCCCGGAAGTGCACTCCATATCAGTGCATATACGGGCAGATACGTATCGATGCTGTCTACATCGACCGACGGTGATACGCGTATGCGCCGTGACGCGCATTCGGATGCACCAACGTGTCCCCGCGGGGAACCAACTACAACGAACAAGACATTCTGCCCGGAATCACGCGCAATTCCGATTCTAATTAGCCCATCCAGAGAAGCCGTCATCCAACGACCCATTCGACCTTTTTAACGAGTGCCTTTCACCGAGGGCTGTCGCAAAAAATTGCCCCTTCTTCGGGAGATCGCGATTCCATGCATCGCGATGAGCCTGAATGGCATTCCGTCATATCGGATGCACTCCGAGGAATCTTAATTCATTTCCAGAATACGGTCGCATGGACAGACGGGGTCGTATCACTTCTGAATCGGCAATTTTCTACGACAGTGCTGATGCAGCAGTCTTTACTGTTTGCGAACGTCTAGTATCTCTGAATGTCAGCACTCAATGGGCTCTGAATGTTTATTTCAGACATACCTGAGTACTGTCGCCATCACCGATGTAATTTTTAACGTCCTCGCGGTTCGAGAGACCGACTTCTCAGTCGAGGGAAACTAGCGTTGCAGAATACATGAGACGCGACTAGCACCACTCGTGGCACCTGCTTAGAGCCCCGGCGCAGCGCAGCGGCCCGAGAGAAATTGAATTTTAAAAATTCACTCGGGAATTCAGACGTTTCCTTTGCCGCGGAGCGTGAATCAAGAAATTACCACCCTAATAAAAAATTAAAAAGAAGAGGCAGCCTCTGTGCACCGAAAGGATTCCATTGGGATTACGAAACTGATTTCCTCTCGGCCGCTACCCAGCGACCAGCCACGCCTAGCAAAATCCATACTCCGTCGAAAGACAATCATCGACAAGAATACAGAATCCCCTCGACGCCTGTCTTCGGCCCCCGCGTTCGTTTGCCTGACGTGCAGAATCGATGCCAAAACCCAGTCGCCTCCATAAATCAGGGTGCAGCTCGCGTCCCAGTAGCCTCCGACCCTCTTGATCTTCCCTCTCGATCCTCGCGCTCGTTCCGCCGAACGGCGCATCGTCGCGATCGCGTGCAACGCGACGGAATAATTGACACGAAAGGGAGCGGGCTTTCCAGGCCCGTGGCGTTTAGTGGAACGGGTGAAACATGAATGAACTATGCCCGGGCGGAGGGCACTCGAGCCTGTCGACATTCTTTTCGATAACTGAATATTCATCCCTCTGCTCCGATTAGCAAGGCTCGTCGTCCTCGTTGCTGGCCGCGTTATTAATGCAGCCAGCGAGCGAAGAAGGGACCAAGGAACGGGGAGGAAGAAACAGAGAGACTCGACGAGGGCCGGGTTACTGGAATTCATTATACTCGCGTCCTATAGAGCGTTAGGTTCCTCAGCGATCCGCCTCGCCTCGTCCCGCTTCAAAGAAACGAAGAGTGTATACCGCGCCACTTGTTATAGCGGCGCGGGATAAAGTGCCTCGACATAACAATCTCATCTGGGTAATTTATCGGGTACTCGCCGCGGGCAAAGATAAAGGACGGAACTCGGTTATCTGCGCGAGGCTTTTCCCATCGATCCAGCCTCTTCTCGGAAGGCTCGCGCGAATATATGGCCCTGTCAGCCCCTGCACACGTAACGATGAAGATATGACGGGGATATTTATTCATTAGCGGCCTTTCTTCTGGTAAATGCCACTTTCGCGGCAGAGAGCTACCTGGGCTTTTCTGTACCCTTCAGCCCTCCACGCCACCGCCATTCACGGATTTTACTATTTCGGAATTGCAGATACGGCACACGCTGTTAGAATTCTGCAGAGGGCGCACTCTGGCTCTCTACAGTTCCGTGAATTCCTACAGGCGTGGATTTCTCTAACGGGATTCTGGATCCTCTGTTCTACAGTTACTACGATCCCACGCTGCAGTTCTACAGCACCGGGTTACCGTGACATCAGGAGCCTGTACCTTTGCAATTCCAAAACGTTGAAGATCCTAGTGAGATCTGCGATATGAGGACGTCTGTGATTTTAAGACAGTAGCAGCTTGAATTCCACGGTCGCGGTTCCCAAAATTTCCTCGAGCGAAAACCGCCTCGCAATTAGATGCCTCTTTCTACCGCTGTCTCTAACTTCCGGCGGAGTTGCCCGAGGTATTCGGGAGATGAAACTTACCACTCGCGACAAGCCTCCTCGTCGACATTCAACAGTTCACCGATTTACGGAAAGACTCGAGTCGGGTCGTCCTTCTGAACGGGGATACCGGAAGAGTTATTTATTCAAAGTGGCCGGGGAAATGAATGCAAACGAAATGCATTCAGCGGCACTTTGCGGGTTCATCGATATACAAGACGGTGTTCCCCGAGTTAAGTCACTCTCTGCCAGCCTCTCGGCGCTTCAGACGCGTGACTCGAGCAACACTTCGGGATGAATGGATCGCTGGGAGAGTCCTGAGTGGCCAACGGAGACGAGAAAATGCCAAAGACCGCTGGCTCTTGGCTGATTGAGAATTATCGTCGCAGCTTCGAATCCCTCCGCTTGTCGTTTATATCGCTTACCGAGCGAACAATCTTCTGGAGCTATCGATGCTTCCCAGCTTATCGCCGCGCCGCTTCCACGCTCAATCGATCGTCGGGATATCGACGCTGACGCGTTAAACGATTCCCTCCGAGGGTAGGAGAAAATCCCATCTGAGATGTAATTGTGAAAATAATCGCGGCGAGTGGAGCAATTTTTTGGCTTCTAATACCGCTGGAGGTTAATAAAAATTCAATGTCCGTGGAGCGCGGAGGTTACGGGGGCCTGTGAGATATTGGAGCTTTAGGGGTTTCAGGGGCATGGGATTCTAATACCGTAGGGCAGCGTGGAATACCGAGGCTATAACATCGTGGAATACTACGGTCACAGGATTTCCGAATCCTAGCAGTTCGACGTCGTAGGACTTACAGTAGGTACACCGTAAGACCTAGCTCTATGGGAACCACCGAATTCAGGTATTTCAGAATCCTAATACTATAGGACAGTGAAACGTGTGACTGTATTACGGATAGATTCGTCTGACAATTAAATTCGCCTGTATAGCTTCTAAGTAAGTATCCTGTAGTTACAGAAAAGCATTCGCTTGGAATCATCGCGTCCAAATATCCTCGTAAGTTTCCCCCCAACAACGCCTCGCCGTTGCACTCAGTGCGACTGTCTCGCGACATGGAAGGCGACGCTCCGATTGCCCAAGTTTCTTGGCACAGGGTCGCGCGATCAGATTCAAAATCGCCGCGGTCTCGCCGGAAACGACCGTGCCGCAGTACGTTCTCGTTAAACGACGTCGGAAGCCTTAAGGAGTGGGGGGCCGCGAAACGGAAGACATTCGAGGGCGATACGAAAGGGCGAGCCACTCCACGAGCAACTTCCTCGCCCGGCAAGTCGGCTTCGAACTCGCGAAAAACTAGTTGCAAACTTGCCTGCCGTCAGCCCCCGAACGGTTTGTTGGTCCGCGCAACTTCCCAATTCTTTTACCAGAGGGATTCGAATGTGTAGAATTTATCGATGCCACGATAAAGTACCTAGTCGGGGAAGTTTAACGTCTTACCGACTTTACGGGCAACGACTGAACGCCTCGCGTCTCGTCTGCCTTCCCGTTCTACTTTCGCGAGACGCTTGGCGCGGAGGACAGTGTTCGATCTCTCGCATCATTGTTATCAGAGGAAATGTTAATCATCCAAGAGAAGCACCCTCGAAAGTGAACGTCGATGGTCACTGTGTCCCGTTATGCTTATCAAGAAGTTGAAGAATAATCTTTTATTAAACGCCAAGAATGAGCGGACGCGTCAGCTTGTAATAAGGATAAAGGTGGATCGAGAGTAGAAGTTCGGAGAAGTCCCTTCCAGGAGGCAACGTGTGCCGATATTCGTGGCCATCTGCACGTTTCTGCAAATCCCGCTAAATATTTCTAGCGGTTTCCTGCCCGCTCCGACAAAGAGGATTTCGCCGTTTCGCTGGCGTGTTTCGCATCGAAATGTCCTGCTGCGTTGCCATCGCAGCCGCCGATAGAATCGAACAGGGCCGATTAGCACTCCTGCCCCGTGCAATGCGATTGCCTCATTAGAGGTCTCGATACGACACCGATATGCTTATCCCGCAGCATCCGCTCGCCATCACCATCCCCGAAAATCGATCCCGCCAAACTTTCGCGTCTAAGAGTGACGTTTCGTTTACTGCTCGCCAAAGGAAACTTCCCGTTCCTAAAGCTAGCCAATTCCGCCCTCGAAGTATCTTTGGAAGAACCATTCCACCATCTCGGGCGAAGCTACATATTTGAAGTTATTAGCGACAGACTGATTCACCGTTTCCCGAATCTCCCCGTAATTGCATCGTCGAGGGGGTGGTTCCTGGCGGACGTAACACCAGGTAGTCCGGGCTGTACACAAATCCGAGTTAGAAATGTTCCCAGGAAGCGGTCGTAACTTGGAATCAGATCGAAAGTTACGAATCTCGGGGCTTGCCTCTGTCTTTAACTACCCCGAAAGTCGGCGCGTTTCCAAGCCACCCCCCGCCGGTGGCTGCGCTTCGCCCGCAGTTTCCGTCGGCGGATAGCCGATAGCGGGCCGAAAATACCGCGAGGAAGCGAAACCTCGTCCATCGTCGAGCGTCCCTGGTTCCCGCCCATCGCGCGACCCCGCAAACCCCTCTTCCGTCCTCCTCCCTCCCACTCTCCCCGTAATTACGCGTTCCACTAATTAAGGATGCGGGAAATTGCGCCGGTTAATTATTTTCCAATTAACGCCGAGGAAGATAACGGGCGGGAGCCGACTGGCGTGACGCTTTTGGTAACTTTACGTGGGTCGCCAGTGCTGTCTCCAGTCCCATTCCGTTTCCCAGCAATCGAGCGAACACCATCGCCCCTCGAAATCGATCAAGTCGCGTTCGTCGAGGCTTAAGGATCACCGATATCCCAGGGACAGACGTATTATTATTCTAAGCGGCCGAATGCCCGTCGTTGGATCCACGAGTAAAGCGAGCAATTCCTCCGGAGCATACTGAAGTTCCATCTATCGCGGGCACTGCGCCGCCAAACAATTCAGCCCAATAGTTACACAATATCGTTCAATCGTTCGATTCCCCTTCGATAGATTCCGGATCGAACCGATGTCCCGAGAACAATGCTCGCTTCCCTGCCCCCTGGGATTTTCTCCGTCCACAGTTCGGAGAAGTGTCGACAAGACGGTCCCTCCAGCAGCCTGTCGGCCGGCCCCGCATCGAGAATGGCAGCGGGAGCAGAGGCGCTGTGGCAGGCGCCAGTGTGCGGACTCCCATGGATGATCGGTCCAACGATGTACAGTCGGCAACACCTGGAGCCACCAGGCAAATGCCTCCACCGTGCCTGGTGTACGGCGGTTCGATTCGGCTCCTTGGAGCCTGATAAATGCACGGATTGAGGGAAGAGACGCGAGGGGAGTGTGGTGCGTCCGTTTAGCAAGCGGCAGATGCACGCGTGCAGGAGCGAGCGTGAATAGCGCCAGGGGAGGAAGACGCATATGGCGGGCCGTAGATACGTACCGGTGTCTAGCGGCGATTAAACGTTTCGAGTAATTAGTAAGCTCGCGAGATTCATACGGCGCCGCTTGCTCGTTCCCTGCCGTATTTAGTCCTCGTGAACCACGTATGAAAGAGCCGCATTGACGACGATCATTAGCCGGAATAAGGGAGCTCCCTTCCATTGAACGTCGGCTAAATCTTCGTTTGTATTGCACTTCAATTGGCTGATGCGTTTCGTGCGCGTACAATTAGGTGCTTACTGCACTCCGCTCTAGAATCACTTTACAGCTGCGAGGCACTTTGATCCTTGCCGTACCGCCAGATTCACTGAATTTAGTAACTTAGAAGCTTGCATACACGGAATTGTTAGTGCCTCGCTGGTAGTGCCATTTCGTCAACTCTAGTTGCCAGAAATCGCTCTTAATTTCCAGGAGCAGGGAACTGAACGTGCGCCAGTAGAATAGGTTCACGCATAGCGAAACATTGCGCGCAGTGGTACGAGTCCGCGCGCGGTCTGACGGACGGCGAAGTGGAATAGGATCGTGTAGAATACGGCGTGGTTTAAGTAGAGTAACCCAAGCTCGGATCATTTACCGTGCAGAATATTTTACGGTTATTTTCTTGTCAAATAATGGTCCCTTTCGCTACCTTTCTGACTAAATCGGTGCTCACAGCCTCGTGGAAGATTTCCGCCGCTGCCCCACGTTAATGTCCCGTGAACGTCGAGCTGGCTAGAAAAATTCAATAAATCATTAGGCGTCCAGACGAATCGACGTTCCCGGCCGTCTCGGAGCTCTAATCCTCCATGAAAATCCTTCGCGACGCGCCATTATTTCTCTAATGGAAGTCATTCTCGGGAGCTAGTGCCGCAATCGCCATTCACATTGTTCAACGTGACACTGTCCAAGTCACTTATCGACCGCGCCTTCTAATTCCTACCAATCCCTGCCGCCACGAATTCCCCGTGAACGAGGCGACACGTGCACCGCATCATTCCCCCGCGACAGTCCCTCGGGAGAATGTAAATCGACGTAAAGCAAACTTACTGGCACGTTCGAGACTCTTTCTGCTCCCGGGACGAGTACACAGAATTATCGAACGCAACGTCTGGCAACGTCATTATTCCGGCTTGCGCGGTTCTTCAAATATTTCCTTACAGCTCCAGGCTGCTCCGTGCCTTTCTCCGTTCGAGGAAAAAAGAGCTCGGCAACCAGCCCGGCAGTCGAGCATCCGCGAAAGCACGGAAGCTAACGAACGTAAAACCGAGCATTAACGCCTAGCCATCGTCGGGAGCCTGGCGTCCCGCTGACATAAAAGGTTCCGACGATTCGCGGACCGTGACACGGAAGCGCCCATGCACTGTCCGACGGCTTCCCATATTTTCTATTTCCTTATTTGGATGTGTATTGCGGTGGTATCGGGCGGGGACGCGCTCGCCTGAAAATCAGAGGCAGCCTTTCGTGGCGGTACATTTTTCGAGAAATAGGAAATGCGCATATTTCAATGCGCTCGGCCCAGGGAGCTTCCGCGTGCTGGGAAAATAGAGATAAAACGCCCGAGAACACCGTTTCTTTCGATTCACGGGACCAACCACTATGAATCTATTAATATTTCCTCATCCGGATTATCTGTCACTTGGTTATTTATGCGTGTCGGGGTTTCGCCGATGACAGGTTGTTTTGAATCGACGTATCAGTTCTCCAGTTCACTTATCGTGAACAAAGGGATTTCGGTATTCTGCAAAGGTTTCTGCTCCGAAAATATTAATTGCCTTCCCTGAATAATAACGCATTCGTCTGTCGGTAATGGAATGTTGCCGGGCGTGGAAACGATACGCGGAATTTACGAACACTTTATGCCCCAGTAAAATGAGCAGGGCGTAATGGTAAATTGTGGAAAAAACATTCTGGCGGACGGCGCACGAACAGCGATACGTATCCTTCGGGGGCGAGGACCGCTTGTTAAGGAAAATGTGGCGCTCTATATGTGGGGGACTCGTGAAATTTTCATGGTAGAAATATCGCGTTTCTCCGAAGTACTCCGGCGACGCACTTCGTGGCGGTGGCTGTCTGTCGTTTTTTCTTCGATTAATTAAAGCTGACAGGTAACTCCATTAAAAACACAAAGGAAATAGAGGCGTGCACGAAACGCTAGTGCCTTATGATATTTTTCTTCCTTGTACTCCAGCTTCTTCACTGAACGCGATAAGTCTCTTGTAGGTAGATAGTATCGGTATGATATTAGCTACCGTAAACAGGCGGAAAATTGGCAGTACGGGGTAACATTGGCATCTACTTAACATCTATTAAAAAGAAAAAGGAAAAAACTTTCGTGCATTTTCACACTTGTGGTACAATCACAAACGATGCAATGTTATAATAGGATACCTAAACCAAATTTAAAAATGTCATTATAAAAAATAAAACAAATAAAAAAAAGTATAAAAGCGAGTGCATTGAACATATAAAGAAACAAATTTAAGTGTTAATGTATGTTCAGATGTGATAAAACTTTAGCATTTTAGTGTTATTTATATATGATGTGCCAATGTTACAGGGTATTTAACATATATTAAAGAAAGAAAAGGATACAAATTTTTGCCATTTTTACACTTGTAATACATTCACAAAAGATACAATGTTACGATAGGATACTTAAAGCAAATGTAAAAATGTTAATTTTTATATGTTCCAAAAACATGCCAATGTTCCCCCAGTTTGCATTACCCTTTGGTAACTCTAACTCCAGACCTCTTCTTCCAATTAAAGTTCCAACTTTAATTGCTCGTTATTTACCAAGACGATCCACGTCTCTGAAATTCCCTCGTCAGCAAGCATCCGCCAGCTTCAGACAGCGTTTCCGCCGACGTACGACGTTTCCTCCATCACGGACGCCATGGAAAACCCGCAATCACATCTCATAGATCATAGCCCCGACGCGTCTAACTGGATCCGAGTCCCTCGAAGATTCGAATCTCTCCCAGCTGGGAGTATCAAAACCACCGACGGGATCTTCGTCGGCTATGCACATCTCATTGACCCAGCTCCTTGCCTCCATCAACCGGCTTCCTCCTCCTCCACTCCCGGAGACAAGCTGCTGTGGATCATCGAGAAGAATTAAAACGAAGACTTCGCTTGAACCGCGGACACCGAAGAACCGCGCTCATCCAGTCTTCATCCATCAAAATCAACGTAGAACTCGCTAGTTCTCTATAGCCGCATGCCATTCGGTCGTTCTTCCGCCGCCAACGTGCACCAAGAAACGTACGCTTCAAGGCATCGAAGATGAAACCGATCCTGACGATCGGTCATCCCGTTCAAGGGAAGACGGTGCGATCGAAACTGCGGGCTTTGCACTCGCGGGGCGACGAAGGTTCTAGCGGGGCTGGGGGCTGGCTATTATTTCTCATAACTCCACTGGTTCGATTAATTCGATCCCGATCCTGGATTAAGGGAATCCAATTGGACGGCGTACGAGCCGGTCTTCCTCGAGGGCTTCGATCTTTGAGAAGTGGGACTGGCGGATTTCGGATTGTACGCTGTTCGAGGTAATTGAGGATTACGTGATCGAGTTCGGTAATTAATAGTTAGAGAGCCACGTGAAGCGATTTAATTGTAGATACAGGATTTAGATACTCCCTTTTGAAACTGAGTTTTATAACAATGCTACAAGATGTAACACCCCTGACGGGACATAAATTCTGTCGCAATCTGGACTTTCTTTTCGAAAAAAAGTGCGTTCAGACGGTCGCGTGGGTGCAGTTTATAGGGGAGAATCGGGGAAGGGAAACGCGGACCGACAGTAAATTTACATTAGGGTCCAAGCCGAGGGGACACGGGAAAGCTCTTCTCGTTTCGAGCGGTTCGCGCTTCGCTGTATTGATTTACATAGCGATCCTTCCTCGGCTACATCATAGATCCCCCCGATCGCTGATTCTTTTCCCGTACTTTGTCCGCTCACGATGTCAAAGTTTTCTCCCCCGATGGTACCGAGTTCAAGAACATCTCAGCTACGCGAAACGAGGAAGTATTCTTGGGAATATTCTTGGGAACGAGAAATATGGGAGGCATGAAGAGCGCGCCAACGCTGCAGCTATGCACAATGTTGCGGAATAAACAAGGAAAATGTCCGGCGAAGTAAATTTCTGGGAGGGAACAGCCTTGAGTTGAATTTAAGTCTACGATTTCATAAGGAGAATAAGTAAAATCATTTCTAACTCGCCTGTCCCTTGAATGCCCTTAGCTTTGGAATTGTGTAGTAACAAGCTATAATAAACAGAAATTTTCAAAGTAAAAAGCTACCGGTTTTTAAAATGAAATTGTGTCGCTGGCAGACAAACCCCCGGCTCACTGATCCTTTTTCCAAGCGACACGGGCGCGGTGTCGGAGAAAAATAGATCCGTTTTTACGCGGTGCGCAGGTGTGACGCGTTTTAATAAAGTTGGCCGTTTAATTGTCAAGCTTTTTTATCGCGTCTGCATCTCGCGGAAGGAACGAGCGGGGAGCTGGCTGGGCGCCAGCGTACGTTCCAAACGAATGCTAAGAAGAAGCTTAAACATCGTCCGCGGCTTCGGTTTCGCGAACGAAATTTTCCACCGACAGCCGACCATCGCGAAATCTTCGGGTCAATAAAGCGAGGGAATTCCATTAACGCTGCCCAAGTTACACAACCAACTCCTCTCAGCAACGGGGGAAGTTAATAATATTGACATACGCGATGTTTTTTTAAACGCGCGCAAACTCCGCGAGGGAAGTTTAACGGGGGAATGAGCTTGTCAAGAAAATAATTAACTGATGTTCACAAGCTGCGCTCTCCCGGTGTCTGAAAAAACGAAACGAAGAAAAGTTAGAAAATCAATTTCAGAGGGAAGTTCGAACCCTTGTAGGGAAGTGTAAGAAAATCTACTTTGAGGGAAGGAAAGTCCTCGTTTTGTAAGGATCTATCCTCGAACATCTGCACTATGCTTTCATTTATATCGGTCACTGACCACGCTAGCTGAAGAGACGAGTTTACCATAGAACGTATTTCACGACTGTGTCAAGACCCTTATCGTAACGGATCAAAGGATATACTTCCGCCTAATACCGATCGAAAGAAAAGCGCGGGAGAAAAAGTTACCTCGGCGGCAAGCTCCCCAGTGGAAAAAGCGGCGAAAACATCCCCTCGTCGGCAGACTTGCCTCCCATATTTACACCGTATCGTCGGTGCGCGTAGTCGAGGCCATCTTCGGCAGATCCCCGCGGTATCGTTTCACAAAAGGGGCGAGCAGCTGCTGGCATCTGGGCACGAGACATCTCCCAGAGGGTTCTTTCACGGACCAGCTCTGGCCCCGACGTCCGATTTCAACGGCAGCAATACGTCCCGAAGGAGGCGCTCTGGCAATGGTAGACTTCTCGAGGATCGAAGGAGACTGGCTATTGTTGCCGGTTAATTAAGGGAATTGATGAAAGATTAAGAAGCTCGACGTCGTCGCCAAGGCATCCACCGTTCGACATACATCCACCGCGTCTTCTCTCTTTATACTCTGGAGAAGCTGAAGCTCTATCGGCGACGCATTGTGCTCCGGATATCGGATCTCTCTCTCTCTCTTCCTCTCTTTCTGTATATGTAGCATGTATACGTATATATAAAGGGTGGCGCAACGTCGACAGATTGAAAGCTCGCTTCCGAGGGTAAGAGCCATCGAGGCAGCGCGGTGATCTTGTCTCGGGATAAAAATTTCATCATCCTATCGTCTGGGGCCGCGCAGATTCCCGTCCTCGGGTAATTAATTACAGACAGCTTCCTCGTCTCGGGGACGATCCAGGAAGGGGGGCGGAAAGAAACTTTCCCTCCAAGACGGGATCGTGTTTCGTTCACCCTCCCGTGATTCGTTTTTCGTTATTCGTTTTTTTTTATCGATGGGGGTTAATTGAGTCGGGCGAATTAATCTTGTTTAGTTGGCTACGGGAACCATCTGGGTTACCCCCGATCGAATATATATTCCTCTGGCGGGGAGGGACGGAGCTGAAAGAAGGCTTTCGATTCGTAAATCGATTCTAATTCCGAGGAACATGCTCGGCAGCATTTCCGTGGCCACGAGTCGCGGCTTCTTAACTTCCGGCGCCGCTATCACCTCGTTTAACCTTAAACCCGCAATTTCTGATAACCGCAACTTACACAGCACCGTCCAAACTCCATTAAACCCGTTAGAGCCTGCGAGCTCTTAACCGCGTCGATACTAGCCTTCGAATTGCAACTCGATGCAGCCTTTGGTGCGGCAGATAAAACGTCACACGTGTCTTACAACTGAATTACCTACCTATGTCCACTCAGCTGGTACCCTGCCTAAGACACGTCCAACCTACGAACGTATTATATCATTCGAGTTACATGTAAACTGCAAGAAAACACGGAGAGGGATCTCCGTATAATCCCCCAGCCACCGTTCGCGAAACCTCGCTCAAAATGTAGTTTCCGGGTACCTACAGAGTATCGTGTGCATATAGATGCATACATACTTATGATAAAGATAGGCAAGCCGAACTTAGTTCCAACAGTACCCGTGCTAGGATGCTAAGTGTATTGCCGTGGAAACATTAAATTACCCGAAAGCCCGCGGTGCGGCTTGCAATCGTCCGAAACCGCCACGAGTAACGCTGGACGAGGCCAGCCATTAACCGCAAGAGTCCTGTGTATACAGGACGATAGCAGCTCGCGTTCTGCAAGTCCATTGGCTAACTGGGTTTACGGGTCCAGCTCGAATTAGCCCCGCGATTAATCCTTCGTTACAATAAGGACTGGGCGCAGACCTCCCTTTAATTAACCAGAGGGAAGGGTTAGCGTTCCCGCTGTTATTATCCGTCCTGTTATTTTCACCCTCTTTTTCCCGCGTTTGTGGCGAGTTTCGCATACATCGGAGTTTCGTAGCCACGACGATTGTTTCCTCGATGATTGTACGTACGAAGGCGGTCGACGGGACAAAGAAGCGCGGCGGCGGAGCGAATAATGGAAATATACCATTAATTTTAATTGCGTTTCACCATTCGTAGCGTAGCCACGTTAATTACGCGGCTCCGGAAATGTAATAAGCGTTTCGTTCTATTGGTTTATCGAATTATTCAGGATGTAATTTAATGGTTAATCGGAGCGGCGGAGGTTCGTGTCGTTCGCGAGGGGATCACAGCGATGTTTTCTATTAGGAATATACCGAGGCATTGACGGGAATTTAACTAACAAACGCAGGCAACAACTAAACACGTTATCATTCTCTCTCGTTCGTCGAGGCTGGATTTATTTGAATTTGTTTTAGAGCTCGTCAAGAAATATATTTCTAAGTATGCATACTATATCCAATTACCTACTTAGATTTCTACACAATGCCCATATTTCTAACATCCTAATACATGCATCTTTGTAGCCTGCTCTCACGCGATTCGAATTCACTCCCTAATCAATTACATCCAAGTGTATTGCACGTAGAACCAACTCCCAAAACCGAGCCCTGGTTTTAACCATACTTCCGAACTAACATCAATCACATCCCGAAGCGTAACCGAGTTTTGTCCCAAAATCCGTCAACTACTAGCCCAAGGAGCCAAGGCTCGCCATTAACGCGTTAACTGCTTTAGCCGCCGCCACTGCCAGCAACAGTGGCAATACTTCATCGTTAAGCGCACCGGTAACAGCGTTACTTGCGTCAGTAAACATCGTCTATCGCCTCGTTTACCAAATCGGACGAGCATACTTTTGCAGCGTTCTCCGGGCGCTGGAACGAAGTGATGAGTCGCGGTAATCGCGTGACAGATGCGAAATTCGACAAAGAGCCAGAGCCCGCGGGAGCCCAGGTGGCTGAAACCGCCTCGACCCTCAGGATCACTCATTGGACGATCAATCGTGTCCTTGCCAGCGATATTTAATCCAGGAACGGACGGGACAGCGGGAATTTAATGCCCACGCGTCGCGCCCGAGTGTCAGCTGTCTACTTTGCCCGCCGTCCACATCCTGGCGAATCCGCGCGCAGTTTCTATATGCAAATCTACTCATAACTCACCAGGAACACATCGGACGGTCTTCCAGCTCCTCCCGTGCATTCCAGGCCGATCCGTGGCTACCCTCGAAATGTAAATCGCCGGGAAGCTCCACCGCGGCCGAAGAACCGGGAAAACTACCGGCAGCGGAAAAACTGGCCTGAATGCGCCACTTCAGGGTGGAGATTCCGACGAGTGTGTCTCTCGTACGGTTCCTCCAGCAGTGGCCTACGGCACGAACGAGCGAATTTTTCTTCCCTCGGACGAATAATCCGCGTGAATTTTAATGTTAACTGAATTTCGCGCACGAATCAAATTGAAATGGACGTTTAGGAAGCAAGTTAGCGGCCAGTCGCATCCGCGGCGACGCAACGTACGTGACGATTCCATTCGTCTCGTGGCAGAAACGCTCACGGATGACGGATGGCAACGTCATCATAATTTACTCGCGAAAATGTATTCCCACGCGGCAATATCGAAACGGGCCAATATCGTTAACTCTAATTCGCTTACGTTTGCGCACGCATTGTCGGCCGCGCAATAACGAGATTAATAATGCGACCCTCGTCGATAATAATCGCGGAATCACGTACCACGGCAATATCGGCCCGCTCGATTTCGGTTACCCGCTGCGAGACCAAGAAATACGGAATTACGCGGGCGCGGTACGGCGCGTACGATTAATCCACGTCCAATTGTTATCAATTCTTCCGTTGAATATTTCTCGTCAAGCCCACGCCCGCTAACGAGCTGTTCCATCGACCGCCAGCCACGTCTGATCCACCGTCATTCAAAACTCTCGAACTGAGCGCCGTTGGATGATCGATAATTGACAACGCTCCGCGGATTCGTGCGCCCCGTTATCTCGTAATTAACGTCGCGAGGAGGGACCGGTTCGTTGAACACCATCGATCCACGCACGAAGAAAGCGCCCCGACAACGACAAATTGACGTAGTTTCTGGATGGCGGCGCTTTAATCCGACGCGACGATCACCCGCGCGAGAATCGTCGATGCACGTCATCCATGATTCTTACCGACGGCTCCGAGGGACGCCTCGGTTTAATGGCGAAAGGGTAGCGCGCGCGAAGGGAGCGATGGATTGTTCCAAGAACCGAGAAGATAACGAGGAGCATCGACTGCGCCTCCGAACGCGTCTGCACGCAACCGCCGCAGCGACCGGGCACCTTTTATCCGCCCTTCCGTTTTCGTATCGCGGGAGCACAATCCACGGGGTCGGGGACCGCGATCATTGTTCAAGTCTATCGCGATAAAGCCGCGCCGCTGCATTTCCGAGTTTCGCGTAATCGTTGCACGCGCAATGAATTTTATGACGGATACGTGCGGTGAATTTGTCAAGCGAAAAGAGATAACGCAGCTGGGCCCGCGATCCCGTCGGCGTATGCTCGATGGAGTTTCACGGGGTGGTGAATTTTAGGGTCGTGAAAGAATCGACGGAGGAAGACACTTTCAGGCCCAGTGTTCGCACTTTCTTAAGCCACGACGTCAGGCGCCGTTAGAATTGAGCTACAGCTGAGGCGCAAAGTGTTAGATCGACGGTGGCGGGAGGCTTCCATCGCGGGGCAGAATTCTCGGTTGACTCAGCAGCGGCTGGGAATAAGGTAAAGAGCGGTGTGTCACGGTGCATTGCGATAAGAGAAAGAAACGGGGGGGGATCGTTCATCGATCCGCGGAACAAAAGGGGACCAACGAACAATCTCGGTGTCCCGGGAGTAAGCTGTAAATGGCAATATTTTCCAGGGTGTGCGGTAAATGGCGTGGCTCGGATTCACGGTCAAAGACACCGATTCGTTGCGGGGAGGGGGAAGTAAATGACTCGAACGGGAACAAAGAACGGTACGATGGAAAACGAACCGTGAAAGCTGTGCAAAAGGAGAGAAGGGTGGGTGGGTGAAATGCGACAGAACGTGGCCACGGTGAAATATTAATTCACGGGTCAGGGGCTGCGTTAGGCCGGAAGTGCAGTCGGCTAGCCGGCGCGGGGCAAGCTGTTGCATCCGGTTTCGTCCGTGGGCCACGTGACGTCGAAACGAGACGTCCGGTCGGCTGAAATAAAGCCTGACGAACTCTGACAAGCTGTACCATAAATATGGCACGATAGTCTCGTCGATGGAGATGCACAGGACCTGGAAAATAGATACTGCGATTTGCGGGCGTGTAGTATCGAACGTGTTCACTAGAGAATGATCTCCATTAGGCCCTTTGTTACATCGTGGTGAGGGTCGAGGGCTCCTTAGATGATCCGTTCTCCTCGGACAGCAGTCTGCTACGAGCGTGGGTTTGAATCCTCTCGAGCAAAGCAAACCGGGATGTCCAAGTGTCTTGATGTACTCTAACACGATGAAGCAAATCAACGACCATTGTATTCCCATCAAGCTCCCAGTTTCTGGTTCATCGACACACCTGGGCTCCCATCATTTCGTCAAGGCCCACGTTCCTGGCGCTGACGTATCTGTACGTGGCGAACAGACAGCCAGAGATCCGTCCAGTGGGGAGAAGCCGATGAGCAAAATTCGATGACCTATATACCCGATGCACAATGCCTGCTGCTGCACAAAGACCAGCGGGAGATACGAAGTGCCTCGCGACTCCGTATCGATTCAAAATCAATACGCTGTATCTCGATGATGTGTCGATACAAAGAGCCCCGGCGTGCAACGAGCTCGCCGAGTCTTACAATTGGTTCTTGTACCGAAGCCAACTAAAGGCCCCGGGAGCTGCGAAGGACGAGGGTTCTTGCATCGATTCCCAGCGCCGCTGAAAACTGCAGCCACGGGGTATCCGCTGGCTGCAATTGGCTGACAAGTCGGAGTCAAACACTTGATGGATGTTACATCCACTTTGCCAACGCTGAACGGCCAACGTTATCGAATCGAGGAGGCCACGTTCTCATATTTGGAGAGTTTTCATTCCGTTGCTCTCTCTCTTCGATCTCGAAGGCCAGATTGGTCTTGTCAGACCTAGCTGCGTAAGTTTCGCATGGAGATGCCTCGGCCGAGACACTCTCGGTGACAACTGACGTATCGTAAACCCGCAAGAACACCAGATGGTGGCCAAGAGCTCAACTTAATTTATGAGGCGGTTTCCTGCAAGTGGAGGACATGCACGCGATAATACGAGACACGTGCAAAACTCTGGCTCAGGATTCTCGTCGGTGTTCCTCTTTTTTTTATACCCAGACCGCACCGAACACGTCCCGAAGAGAAAAAGGTACCCTCGATTAGTCTTAGAATATAGGACAGTCTAACTTTTCGGACTACCGGCTGGTGAAACTTTCACCGAAAGTTAATCAGACTTTGAAGGTACTTGAAATCTGGGAACTTTCCAGCTAATCTGCTCCAACTTCAAACTTCTCTAACATTTGAACGTTGGACTGCAGCTCGCCGACTAGGATCCAATGGAAATTGTTGCTACCCTCTGGGAACCTTCGAGAAACGTTGGTCTTTTGCGCGTTTCTGTCTTTCGCTCGATACTCAACGGAATGTACGCTGTTTACCTTCGGATCGGTTCGATAGTTTGCTATTTGCGGGGGTTGGGAGGATGTTATTGTAAAGCGATGCGATAAACGATTTCGTACAGTCTTTGTCCTTTGAGCCGGGTGTTTGCTCGACGCGAGCGAATTCCGGTACAAAATTTAATAACGCCCCTTCAAGAATACCTCTGTTTGCTTGCAGAACGAAAACAGGGCCCTGCGACTCAAGGAACCAGCAACGTTGGCCCTTTCTGCCGGAAATTCCGGCAGCTACGTGGACCCAGATGGCACCGCTATTGTGATGTCTTCCGAGCTTCTGCCTGCACCCACCCCTGATCCAAGAGTCACGTGGAACTACTTCGACGAGCAAGGGTAAACATAGATAATAACTCTAGTCACGCAAACTCACGGTGGAAACAAATAAATAAGTGTTTAGGGCAGAGAATTTGCTTTTGTATACCAGAATTCAGTCCCCCACTCTAATTCACATTAAACTACAACCTCGACGACGTAGTACCTAACAGAAAGTATTTCGAAAGTACTTAGAATGCAGCCCCGTTTCTCGGCTCAAGTACTGAATACTATATAATATCCCCGACGGTAGTGCGCAATATTAAACTACCGAATAACCGTTTTACCATCCACTATTAATGTGTCTTCAGCGAGGACAGAGGATTTCAGCTGAAAGCTAACGCATCGATATTAATATTATTAATTATTCTTACGTTTCCCGTTAAGAACGCGTTAACTGGTATCTAGTATTAAAGAGATACGCCTCACTTTCTCTACAGCATTCACTGGATAAATGTATTTTACGCCACGACACGATTATCTGGATTTTAAGGTACGTTTCAAGAGGAGGACTCAGAGCAGGGGAAGATCCATACGCGAGGAACAAGTTCAACCAGGAAGCTTCCGACGGGCTTCCGAGCAATCGCGATATCCCAGACACCCGCAGCGCCATGTGAGTAAAATTGACGTGTATTTAATCAGAACACCCTACGAAGCTGGAAACAAGCAAACCGTACGAATCGAGAGTCGTTTAACTCGATGACTCGACAAGCTTCAATCCAATCAAAGTAGCCAAGCGACAGCCACGGGAAACGTCGATACCAAACGATTCTAACGCGAGAAATTCTTCGGTAAATGTGCTTGCAAGCAAAGAATCCGTCGTATCAGTGTTTCGCGATAATTACATAAATCGGAAGGATGCATTTAAGTGAACAATTGACGGACGGTCTACCAAAGAAGGGAACCAAAAGGAAGTCGGGCTTCTCCTGCCGGTCGATCAATCCTTTCATACATTACTATTGGGAGCTACGGGATCAACAGAGGAGAAATTATTCCTCGCAGATGATCGCGAGAATCGCTGCCCAGCGTTGGGAAGTCATGGAGCTGTCCGAGAAACGTCGCTACATTCGCGTCGCGATGCAGCAACGAAGACGAAGAAGGGCCGTTCCGTGGAAGAATTAGGTTTAGTTTACAAATGTAGTCACCCCTAGAACTTACGATCGAGGTATTTCCGGGCCATCTAACGTTCTGTCCGTACGTTTCGTCGCTTCGCGTAGATTCTTCCTGCAAGCACGAGCGGATAGAGGAAAGGCAGACTTCGACGGGGTAAATTAGCAAGGACAGCTGGTTTCCAAATTCCGACTACCCTGCGCTCTCTCGTTCTCCGGGGAATTGCGTTCGAAATTCCCCAGCGCAAGGGTACGTTCATTTTTTCGTGGCACACGAAATTCTGACACGTATATTGGAAACTCATCGATCAACGTGGTAATAGTCGTGATATTTATGCCTGAGAGGAATGGAACTTTTTTATAGCACCGTGCATCGTACAATTGTTTGTAGCGTTTTATACTCCCTTGTTACTTTATTGTACCCTGGGACCAGGTATCGTAAAATATTATCGAATTTCCATACCACCGGTTATTATTGTCTATTGAAATACTGTGGCGTCGATTGTTCGGGGCGTGGGCGAAACAATCGGATCTGTCAATTGAAGACAATGGTCCTGGTATAGAATATTAATTACGAATTACAGCGGGAAGGAAAAGAATTCTTACCCAGCTATACTAGCAGGGATCAAAGTAACGACGAGCAAGAGTAACGGAGACTTTACGGTTATCGATGCTTACAAGAGAAGTTGGGCAACCCGGAATTTCTGATTCTCTGGGTTGCTTAACTTCCCTTGTCAGTTTTTTACCTTCATATCGGAATTCAGTTTCCAAGATAACGCCACAGGCCTACAACAGTGCAGAAGTGGACGATTTTAGACGAATAAGGTTCCTTTTTGCTGGAACGAGCCCAAGTACCAGGCCCGATCTGGCGCTGTAAACTCCAAACAGGCTCGAAAATCACGATTCCGCCGAGAGATGGGATTGAGTTGGCCAACTCCGGGGGGGTCTCCTGCTTAATGGTATTGCTCTCGTTTCCACACCTTGTCCGCAGTTTAGCCTAATAAAAACGGTGGCCCTCGAGCGGCCTCTTTCTCGCGTCGTCCGTGAATATCGCAGTCCAAACACGCGAGTTCTCAATTTCCTGCCGCGTGCGAGACAGAGTGACGAGAGGTGGAGAGTCAGAAAGGGAAACGTGATTCGCGAAACTCCGACGCCCACAGAGAGGGAAACGAATTAATTATCGAGCGACGTTGGAATAAATTCTGGCCGAGTCGCTGTCCATTCAACTCCGGGTAATCAATGGTTAATGGAACCGATCTAATTCCGGAGTGCTGGCCAGTTTTATGGACTCGTAATTTATTCACCGGCCGCCCGGAGCTTCCGTGCCGCCGTTTATACAGCTCTCCCGCCGTTCGAAATTTACGAGGCTACATTTTATTAATTGAAATTGCAGAAATTCGTAATACGAGACCCGTCTAGGCGAGCCGCCTCTGGTTCCAAGTGGCCTAGTGTTTCCCTTGGCGCGCCGGCTTGCCGATCGATACACCACTTCGAAATCGAAAGGCTCGCCTTCCCCAAGTACGGAATGCATTTCTGGCCCTCCGCCCTTCCGACTGTCGCCGTGGGGCTGGAGGGAGGCCCTTCAATCCTCCACGGTGATCTAATTTCCTGGCTACTCCACCCACCCCTTCGACTGTATCCTGTTTCGCGTGAAGCAGACGCGTTCAACAAGTACCAGAGTCGCACTGTTGGGGAATCTTGCGTGCCGCGACCTGCCAATTTGTATTAGAGAATAGGAATATTCCTGCGAGAGGAGTTCTCGCCGAGGGCGCTGTACAATGGACAATTTGAATACGAAGAGAGGGGGATGTTTGTCGCGGGAGGGATTTGAACGTGTCTTTTGTGAATTCATACGACGGAACTCGGATGTGGGTTAAGACGCGGCGCCTCTGCGCACTATGCTTCAGCTCGATGGTGCATTCTCGCCGAGCAATCGACGATATTTCGAAGTCGGGTTAGATGGCTTTCGGAGCGGGAGGGTGCCTGGATAACCGACTGGACCGCGAGATTATAAAGTCAGGTTCGAGAGGTCGATAACAGGAAGCTGGAAAACCAACGGGGTCCACTTGCCGACATCGCGGACGACCACTCAATGGAGTCGTTCAACATTTACATAACATTCGGGGTATCGGGTTTTCGGCAATCGATGTTTGCTAAACGTTATAAACGAGCGTGACCATGCAAATTACGTTCAAACAACAATTTACCCCGTTGTTTGCGTTGCAATGAATATTAATGGGGGCTTGAAAATTTCGCGGTCCGCATTCTGGCATTCTTTACGAGGTCGTTTCGTTGCAAGCACTCTATCGCTGGGCGAAGCTAATCTCCTTCGTGCGATATACGGACCTGGTCACTCGCGATTCAGTTTGGGCACGGATCCGTGAGATATTTAACCGGTGAATTCCACAGAAACATGTGGAATTGGTCCCCTTATATGGTCAGAAGCTTTTCTATTCTTGGAGCAAGATGTTTCAAGTAGATTCTCCCTGTCTGCTCCATCTTAATCATATTCTTTTTACGCTTAACGAACATAATATTCCATCCAATCCCTTTCCTCCGCCTCCTCCCCCAGAAATCCCATTATTCTTTCATCATATCTTCGTCCATTTCTGCCGTCGAGTATAATGAAAGAAGCAATGTTATTAAAGTAACATCCCCGCACGTTAAAAAGTACTTGGTCTCTCGTGAATTATTCACACCCCCGCGGTTTCATCTTCCGCGATCGATTCCTGTGCAAATGTTTCTCTGCTCCCGATAATGCCACGGTTGTATCACTTATACGCAACACAGAAAGCTCAAATATTTATGCACCGCGCTCGGATGCACCATTCGTTGCATTAAACATGCCAATGCGACCCGTTCCTGAGCCTCGAGTCGTGGGAGAAACTTCACGCGGCTTTCCGATCGCAGAAGTCAGAAGACTTCGTCCCTTCTATCTGCACTCTGAAAGATTCATCCGCCTCTGATTCCCCGCCAATCTACTCCGCGAGTTGCTAACAAGAAAACCGGGGACTCAGAAAAGTAGGAAACAAGCAACGATTTACATAGAATGGAGATTTCGTTCGTCAAACATCGACGCGACTCGTGTTAATTGCGTCGACAGAGTGATTAATCGAGTGTAGAACGGTCACATAAAAAAGCATGCATTTCGTGCATTGAATTTTCGACAGACCTTCCTCCCACCCAGCAACCAAGTATTAATCTTTAATTTCCCTCGAAGGGAAGGGGATTCGATCGTCTTATCAAGCTATTTAACGATCCTCCTCAGAAATGCTAAAGAACTGAACAAAGGAAGATAAATGAAAGGCTGTGGAAAGGAAGGGAGGGGTGTCGCGGTCGATCGAGATTTCCGTAATTCGTCGCAATCGAGTTAGCAGAGCTCGTTTCCTCGCTTTCGTCTTCGTCGGGGACCTCGTCTCCTTTCGTTTGTCTTCCCTTCGCGGTAACCTTATGTAACGCGATGAAATATTCAAGCATCGATGAAAAGTTACTCCACAGTCGTCTCGGAGAAGCAAAAAGAGAATCGGGGGGGCGTTGCCTGGAATTTGAGCGTCCGCTTTTACGACAATCCGGAAGAATAACTCGTAAAAGGGATCCTGGGATATTTTTGGAAAAACGAGCAAAAACTTTGGGCCAGAGCGAGTCAACATTCGCTGCAGGAGTTTCCCTGTTGGTTCAACTATGTTGCGTGCGACGTCCAAGTTTGCGGAACGTCATTTCCCCTCGGCCCGTGTGTTTATTTCCGTCATCGTTTCTCGTTTGTTCCTTTCCAGATTAATTTCCGCTCCTTTTTGTCTCGAATATTGGCGAGAACAATACCGAGCTTAATCTCGGAGGAGTGAAGCACGAAAATTGAAAGAAACATAGCGGTTTGTTTGGCTTGTCTGACCAAAGTCGACTCGTACTACTTGCACTGGGGATCTAGCCTTCGCGTAACACAATTTTTAGTAACCCCTTGTCCTGGATGGTAGTGGATACTCTTTCCGGCGTCTTGGACGATCCAGTATGCTGATCGACTAATTTTTGCATCTACCTTTGAATCTTATAAGCCACGTTGTCTCATTGAAGATTCGATTTCACTGTAATAATTCCAGCATTAGAAATCTGCTACTCTGGTTTACAAAAGAGGGAGAGTCTTTAGCTTTTATATAAAGCATTCGCAAAGTGGTTAACGGGTCCTTTTTCCCTGGTCGCGAGAGTGAATCGTGCCACAAGTGTACCAAGCCTCTCGAAGACGTGATCAAGGACATCTTGTCCGACACACTCGACCGACAGAATGGAACCTGGCCATGATCTGTTCATACTCCGAAGTCACTGCTCGGGACAGTGGATAATCACTGAAGCAAACGAAACAATGAAGATCAAAGTAACTTCCACGAACTGTAACCACGTCCTCCGTTTTGCCAAGAACTGATATCGGACGGCGCTGACTCTAGCATCTATGAAACAGTAAGCCCCATTGAACTTCGAACATAGATTTCCTCGATTTTTCTCAAAGAAACAAGTCGTTTTAAAAGCAGCTGTCTTATCTGGCGTACATGATGTCCGTAACGGTCCACGACGATCGTTTAAACGAGCACGTTCGCGTTTAAAACGTTTCTGCCTGTTCCTCAGCGTCCGTTCCTGCTTGCAAGGCTCTCGGAAGGGCGCACATTCTCGAGTACGCCGAGCGATAAGGCTGGATCGCGAGTAAACTGATTTCCCTCGGTCGGGGAACGCGACAGATCCCAGGAAAACTGCTCGTTCCGCGATATCGGCCACGATGGTGGCTTAAACGGCGATTCTCCCCGTCGCGAATCCTCGACCCCGCCGATCTTCTCCACCCTCTGTTCGATTCCATCCACTTCCCTACACCCCAACCATTATTTTCGCCCCCTTCGCTCCGCCGACCGGGACAGGGCACGGTTATTGCGAAATATAATGGGCACGATACCGACGGGACACGGTCACGGTTTCGGCGATTGTTGACGGTCCGAGCGGCGCGGATTTAGGATATCGAATTGGACGCCGTTCGAAGAGGCGATCGATGCGCGCCGAAGAGGTGGGCGCAGACCGAATTCCGAGCATACACGGGCATCGTCGGGTTTTTAATTGGGGATTATTGGAAATTGATGAATCCGCGATGGTTTCGAAAACATACCTCGGCGAAGGGTGGAGATGCATGGCGGTGGTCAAAGCAAAGTTTCGACAGTGAACGGTACGGAAAGTGCCGCTGTGCCACGAGAAGCAAGTGTACTCCTAAGGGATCAAAGGTGATAGGATTCCTCTGACTGGCGATTCTACAATTGCGGTATAATGTCACGGTTACTTGAACACACGTATAGCGATATGAGTTTTAAGCTTCTCTTTGGCCACCACTGCATGCATCACAGAAGAGTATCGAGGATATAACAGTGAACATGGGAATGTAAAAAAATAAAAGGAAAATCCTATTCCAGCGAAAATAGCCTGGAAACGAGCAACAACCTTCGATCGTTTTACCGTTTGTTACTGGCCAGAGACGCTCGACGATAGCCAACCCGTAGACGTTATTTTTACAGTCGATTATGCGTCGACGTTTCCTCCGTGCAGCACTTAGTAGACGCCATCCGCGCGAGCAAACTTACACCGAGCTGGCCACGGTCGCTTTATCGCGCCATGAAATGCGGCAGAACTTTATTAGTCCAATGACCCGGTCTCTCGAACGAATCAATCCTCGATAAAGTGCACCGACGAGAGAGATATTCCAACTCGAAGAGTCCTGGACGTTCGACTGACCGTGGTCAGGGGACTCGTTGAATTTCTGGGAGAATAATCAACAAGAGTCGCAGGCTTCGAGGGGGTAACGGGGGAAAGCGTCAAGCACTGCATCGTAAAGTTTATTAACCACTAAAAACGGATCCCGCTGTACATCAGCGAGCAACGCTTCTTCTTTGGCCAGGATTCTTTTTTTATCGTTCCGCCTGCTGACGCGAAATTACGCTCTTTTGTCGCGGCAGAGGGAGTTCTTCCTCGAGCATCGACGCTCGTTTCCTCCCCCTGAAGCTCGGCGGAAAGTTAATTTCGTTCGCCCCGCGCGTTCAAAGGTTCCCATTGTTTCGAACCCTGATATATATATATATATATATATATATATATGTACGTATTCGTATCGACTTCGTGGTAATAAAATTTACAGGGGTGCGCGTGGTGTCTCGTATCGCTGGTGGCGGAAAGATTCAGGGAGATTAAAACAAAGGTAATTCGTGATTCCATATCCTAGGGGTAACTTCAATTTTGTACACTCAAAATCTAAAAGAGTTTCTAAATGTTTCTTGCTAGCAAACTCGGGCAAATCGTAGAACGGCTATGCGCACCTATTCACGAGCAAACACCTCTGGAATATAATAACGCGTTATAATCCAGGGGACCCGTCAATTAACGGCGGTGGTTCTGTTTAATTATAAAACCAACGTAAATGGCAATACTAAGCTCGCTCGAGTGGCTGCCATTTCGAGTCAAATCAATTCGTGGTGGGAGGCTATTAAAGTGTCTGCTCGGAAGATTAATTGAAACAAGCCACCGGGCAGTTCGTTCGAAACGTTATCAGGGCGTATCTAAAACCTCGAAAAACCTAATCCACGCGGAGGAGACCGAGTCGTTAGAGCGCTAGGCTCTTTGTTAGCTAGCTGGAAAGTGCGGGTAATTAGGGAGTAGCTCGCAAACAGTCCCGTCCACTCGTTCGATCGAGCAAACGGCACGGATAAAAAGGGGGAGGTTGAGGGCAAAGCAAAAGGACTCTGTAAATCCGTTGTGCTAACCGACTGTCGCTTTTTTTACCTCGTCGAAAGGGCTCTTCTAACCGAGACTTCCGCCGACGTGGCACCTTCGAGAGGGAAGAGGCTCGAGATAAGACAAGGCAGGCGAGTTTTCGCGAATTTCTACTCGGTCAAGCAGCGTCACGATATTTCCAGTAGTTACGCGGAAAGACAGGCCGCGCTGTTCTCGAATCTCTTGAATTTCCATCGGAGGAAATGCATTAATATTCTCCGGAGCCACGGCGAAAGGTAGATCTTCGGTAGGAATCTTCTCTTACATTCGCCTCGAGTGGCACGATGAAGAGGTAGCGCGGGGAAGATCGTAATTAATTAATCCAAGCTCTGATGCCCTTAAGCTAACTGTGTATTTGAAATTCCCCTTCGGGGAAAGAGAAAAGTGGCGCAGCGTCGCAAACGGCGAGCAAGAATTTCGACGTGTCCTTGCGAATACACGCCTCGTCTAAACACTCCGGGTCTAAGCACACTTGCAAGCGTTTCCTAGTAGCTGCCATGTAAATTCACCTCTAGCGGCATGTTCTGCATCGAGGCAGACAGGCTCCTTCCAGCGGAAGTATTTTATTTCCTTGCCCTTTGTGCCGCGTTTCAGCGACGTTGCGCGAAAATTGAAAAATGTCGTTCGCCGTCCCTGGCTCGGAGAAAGACGCGCGCCACGAATGGTAACAACGAGCCACTGATGAAACGACGGGAGCCAAGCGTACAACCGATCCCTTCTGGTACGCGGAGTGGTGCTGCGTAAAGCCAGCCTCGCGAATTAAAATATTGCAGAACGCCCGAACACCAATACGCCATCGGCTGCGCATTCGCTGGTCGAATCGGCAACGCGAAGCGAGCAGAAATATTAATGAGAGTAACGAGACGTGTGCGCGGAGACGAGGGAAATACCGGCGCGCATCGGGGAATGCGAGAGAAGCAATTAATGCGTGCCGAGCGTTTCTCCCCAGCCGTTGTCGCTTTCCATGACGCGTCCAACGAGCCAGGGGGACGAAGATGCGACGTAAAAGAGTCGAAGCACGAAAACCCGTCGCTTCTTACTTGCAGCGGGTCTCGATTGCCGTGCACACGCGTCGCGTCGCGAGCTGCAAAATAAATTCCCGCGTCACTCGAATGCAGTGGTTCGCACCTGGAAAACTAATCCCCCGGCTTACCGGCGACGGTATAATTGTGTTTGCTTTCCATTTAAGTTGTTTGCGCTTCTGTTTACGCCCATAGTCGCTGGCGCGGCCTTCCCCCAAGCAAGACGCGTCTGCGAGCTCAACTTTCCATCGCTTAGTTGCTAGCTGTTTCGCCGTTCTTCAACGTCCCTCCTCTCGCGCCCCTCGAGCTGCCCTGTTTTTCAACCCCTACCACTGGTCCGCAGCGATGGAATATCGCGGCCAGTGTTAATTACTCGATTGAATTTCATTCGGCTCCTTATCGGGCCTCTGCGAAGCCACGCGCCCCGCTTGAACACCCCTTTCGCGACGAGTACGGCAGGTGCTTGTGGGATATTGCGGGCGTGTTGCTGGTTCCTTAAGCCGCGGCTAATTAGAAATTTTATCGCCACGATGGAAAAGCTGGGGCGTGCAGGATCTTGGAGCTTTTCGTACCTCGGGAGGGAAATTAAATGTATCACTCGTGTGCAGGAGAAGTGTATGAAAAAAAAAGTGAAGCCTCTTCTTCGTGGATTAGTGCCTCCGCTGCCAGTGACTTCACTATTCCACCGAGGAGCTATTATCGCGACATTTGCAATGATAATATGTATATTCAACCTCCACTTTCTTTTTCCCGACACACGAGACCCACCTTCGCAATCGCCGCAGATTGCAGGCTCTTCCGTCGATCCCATCGAGAAACCTGTCCGTTCCCCTTAATCCCGCGGCAGTAAATCTCGGTAACGTGCATTCTTTCGGCTTACTCCTGCCACAAGTGAGTCACGTGAGACGCCCACAAGCATTCAGCGGGATCCGGATGAACTTTCCTTCGATCCGATCGCCTCAGACTCGACTTTCTCTGCTGTGTATTCGGAATCGAGGCTTCCCAGCGGAGATCGGTGGGAACTTAGAAGGAAAGGCTTCCTTCGGGCACGTGCGAGCTCGTAATCGCGATAATTGCGGCTTCTGCCTGTGTTAATATCGTCCAATTGGAGAAACAGAGCCGCGTAACTCGTGGGCGTACATAGTTAGGGAGAGAATTGAATCGCGCGCGATCCTCGTCAGATTAGAGACGCGAATTGTCCACGCTAAAGCAAATTCGGAAACAGGGGAACAGCGATGATGGGCGTTGCAGGCTAGCGAACGACGTGGGTCCAATGGAAATTGGAAATAGCGTAGCATTAGACGTGAACCGCGCGTATTTCCTCGATGATGGCACACCGGAAATCGTCTCTCTGCGTATCAGGGCTGGCTTGTCAGCTATTTAATCGTCGAATATATCGCTTGTTTCGACGAGGCCCGGTGCAACGGCGTTGCGGTGGTTGGCCAGCGAGGGCTGATCATCGGAAACGCTGCGAACTCGTTGCGACCATTAATCACGACGTCCCGTTGCAACATTGTTGCCGGAGACAATAACGACGATCACGATAACGTTTTAGAGGCAATATTCTTCCACCCGAGTGGCTACATCCGCTATTCAATTACAGAGACATCACTGTAATTAGTTTTCATACACGAACGTCAGCTTGCCTATGAAACCCTTGAAACTGACAACTGAATTTTTCTGCCGATTCTGCGCTACGAAAATGATTCCCTCTCTGTCTCTCTCTCTCTCTCTCTCTCTCTCTCTCTCTCTCTCTCTCTCTCTCTGCGCGTGAGAGGAGTATAATAGACAAAAGCACAGCGCGGAAACGCAGTTTGAAAACCGCGTTATTTCGCTTTCCCGAGGGACCTAAAAGCGCCGCGCGACTTAAAATCAACAGTACAATTAACGCTAATTAATTGTTCCGGCGCAACATCCTTTTCCTCCCCTGTCCGTTGCTTTTTTTCCACGCGCGTGAAACAGAGTGCCCCGCTGTTACTTGAAGCCGCGGCTAATCCACGCGAGAGGACGCGGAGCAGTTTTAGTTTTTCGCTGAATAATACATAAACCGCTTTTTAAAATCAAAAAGTTGCGGCCCGCAGCTTTTTCTCCCTCCGCGGGTCGCGTTTTTTTTTTCATCCCCTCGAAGCGGACCGGTCGCGTGAATGCTTAAACGCGCGCAGCTGCCGCTTCGTGTCCCAACATCCGCCTCTTCCAGGACATCTCGCGCAACTTTTTTCCTCATTTTGCATTCTAGTTTCCCGTAACGAGCGGGCTCACTCGCTTTGGCGTTTACCCCCCTCGCGGAAACTCGATTGTTTCGGATTCGTTCAGCGGAGTAGCTGCTTTTTCGTTGGTAACAAGCGTCGGGGAAACACGGGCAATAATTCTGTTTAAAAGCCACGATGTTTCTACCTACTCGGCGCGCAGCAGTTCCATGCCGTTACATCTATCAGCGCCATTGACTTCGATGACTACGTCCTTGTGCGCCCGAAATTATCATAAACGTCGACGTGGCTCTCTCATCGGGGCGGTATTCGCATCGAGCAATTTGCAATCACGAGGGCCACGCTGGCGGGAGGTTCGTCTCGAGTCATGGACGATCACGAGCACCGTGGCGATAGTTTTCGTTAATCGATCCACTCGGTCCGATAGTTGGCGCGTCATTATCGCGGTTAGGGATTCCTGACGATCAATTAAGAACAACGATCGACGGAGGATCTCTCGCGTGGGTCCAAGGGAAAGTCCACTACCCCGTCCCGTTTCCTGCGGGATCTCGTTTATTTCGATCTCTCTTCACGTTCCAGACGTGATCCAATCTTTCCACCGCTCGAGAGATTTCTTTCGAGTCCTTCCCTGCCCCTTTGTGCCTTTATCCTTTTAGCTGCTGTGATATCGAGTGACGCCAATCACGATTCATCCCCGCCGGCGTAGAGCGAGTTGCAACGCGAGAAATGGCCATCCGAGAACTGGCCACAATGCGGGGATGAAGCTACTTGCTTGCTGTAATATTCCTCTTTGAACGAGAAAGAGGAAACGGGGTGGCGTAGCCGTCAGACTCACGTTTGATACCATGGTCATGCTTCTATAGTGTGCCGTTCACAGTATCGTCGATTTTCAAACGACTCGACTTGCCGGAAAAATTAACTCAACGATTTCACGCTGCGGTAGAAGTTGCACGCTGAAAAAAAAGCACCCCGCCAGGCGGGGAGACGCGGAAGCTAAAGAGCGGAACGCGAAGGAGCCTGAGATAGCGGCAGAAAAAGGGGGCGAGGAGTAGGAAGGAAGGCAATTGCGGCAGCTTGCGAGAAATTACAGGCGTTACCAAGGCGAACCAAGATGTTGAAGAGCAGCGGCGGGGCCGAGTGGAGGGTGTGATCTTCTAAAAACTTATGCGAAATTAGATTTTAAATTCCTCGGGTGCTCGCGTTGCCACCATCCGCCGCACATTCTGCCCCGGCCTGAATTACAGGGAAAATAGAAAGCCGAGGCCGTGGCGCGCCTTAAGCAGATGCAATTCTCCGAGGCGTTACGGCAGCACGACGTCGGTCAGAGCCGAGCACGGCGGAGGGTGGAAACGAGATGAGAGAGAAGAAATCTGGGGGTAAGAGCAAATCGACCGTGGCCCCCTACACTGTATTTCAAGGATATATTATTCGATTTCCTGCGTGCTGGATTCGTAATGCTTGCAAATAGAAGTCGGTGGAGTAATTATTCCGACGGAAATCACTCTTTTCCTAATCGACAGCCACAAAGTTTCTATTGATCGACGGCGAGGCGATGGAGCAGCGCTAAAATTAACGCTTACGTCACTCTTAATCGACCAAGCCACGATTACGTAAAGGGCAATGCATCTATCTACCAGGCGCCCCATGTCTCAATATGAAATCAACGTTCCAGGTGGTGCGGCGCGCGCGATAACGCGTCCAAGCTGCAAATTAGACGGTGGCTCCGAACCTGGCGCCAACCAATTCGTTTCGTAACGCCGCGAATCCCGCGCAATTTCACGAATTCGGCCGGCCTGTGAATCCAGCTTAACGAGATTACCGGCCCGGCGCAAATTCGACGCTCGCCGACCTCGGTCCGGCCGATGTAAAACGCGTGTCGGCCGCGAAAACGAAATTTTCCATTTCCAAAACCGGGCGATTGGCCGGCTGCAACGAGCACGCGCGACTCCAGGAAAGGGCTGACGCGTGAACGGGCCATAATTGTCGCGACCAGACAGAGGAACGTCCGTAATACGCGCGGCCACCGATCCACGCGCCACTGCCGCCGCAAAATCGTTTGCCTCACATTTGCATAATTCGCCGGGGCGGGCCTGCGCGCACTCTCCATTGTATTTCGTATTCGACGGCTCAGCGATCCTCTTTCTTCCAAATTTTCAATGGGTTTCGAGCACTGCTAGAATCTTAGAATTTTTAAAAGACGACGTCGACACCTGACCAGTTGCAATTCGAATATCAAAAATATTTAAAATAAAATTTTATGTTAAAGGATTTTATTAAAAATGCGCTAAAAACTAAATTAAAATGCACTAAAAACTGAAAAATAATTCTATTCTTATATAACAATTTTGATGGTGTTAATATCACTTTAAATGATTCACTTTAATTAAAATCGTTAAAAAATAGTTATATTTATTGATGACTGTGTAATTTTTTCACCCTCTCGGGGTTAATTTTTTTTTTAATATTGTATTGTCATCCAAACTACCCACGCCTGCAAAGTTTCAAGACAATTCTGCCCTCTTTAGTTAAAATGTCCTATCTAGCATTTTGAAACAACTGAGAAAATTGAAGTTTTATCATTTACTTTGTACTATCCTTATTTTCCTTTATTCAAATTAAAAAATGTTGTCATTATTTTGTAATAGCCTAATATAATTTTTGGTAATAGGTAGGGAATGTATTATTAACGTACCAATTAATTAATTGTTTTAGATAAGATATTTGAACCATTTTGAAAGAAGTTAGGTTAAATACATTAGACTGTTTATAAATCTTTACGAAGCACGTAGAGTTTTCTAACTTTACTTAAAAGGTAAA
This sequence comes from Andrena hattorfiana, assembly GCA_944738655.2. Lineage (NCBI taxonomy): Eukaryota > Metazoa > Arthropoda > Insecta > Hymenoptera > Andrenidae > Andrena > Andrena hattorfiana. The sequence continues at coordinate 5,472,943 of OX122894.2, forward strand.
ATGCGTGTGGAGCTTCAAATATTTCAACATATCTCAAAAAATGAAAAAATGCTAGATAGGACAGTTTAATTAAGGACGGCAGAATTGGATAGTTGGAAGTGGATTAAATTTGAGTTGCCAGATTTGAACCATACACACATTAAATAAACAGACAAACAGAAGATCGAAGCTTAATAAAATCGTTTAAAAAATGAATCGAAGCCACTTAAAAGCCATTCTTACTTCGATACCGTCCTCCTGCCAGCGTGTACGCGCGGAATTATGCGCGCACGTAAACCAGCCCCTCGCGAACCTGCAGCCAGTTCCTGCGAACTGGTTGAATTACGATCTGCTAAGGAATTTATGGGCTGAACAGAGGTTCGCGATTCGCGGTGAATGCTGGGCACGGGGCGCTGTTTCTCCTTTTTCTACGCCGCTTTCCCTTTCGAGGGTGGGTGAAAAATTCCGGCGAGACGCCAGCGAAAGAGGTGGCGGAGTTAGCGTGGACTCAAGTTATCGTCGGTGTAAATCAACGGGTGCACGAAAGTTCGCAGGTAAATCTGGGAATGCGAAGGGCGAGAAGAATGGAACGGGTTTGTCGAAATTTGAGAACCGAATGGACAAAGTGTTCTTTCTTGTCGATTACTTCACCTCGATCGACTCAATTACTAGTAAACTGTATACAGGGATGATATAATTTCATTATTTTTTACAACATTTCAACGTCACTAGAGGATCGAGAAGCGTACTGTACGACCTGCCTTTGGGGCCACCCAAGACCGTTTATCCAAGACCGTCAAATATTGAAGCTCGCCCAAGGGTTTGCACTTATTTCGGGCAAAACGCTCGGGGAATTATGCTCCTCGCCTCGGAGCACACCTCGCGCGGACGTCTGCGATAAAATGGGCCCGAAGCAGATTGCTTCGAACAAACAAAACTGCCTGACCTGCCTCGGCTAGCTACACGTTGCCAACTCAAATGTTTGCCACCTGGGGCCACTGCCACGAACCCGAGTCGTCCCTTCGTCCTATGAAATGTTACATCCACGTCCTGGTTGCGCTCGCAACCAACTCACAATCGGCGCGCAACGCTCACATCGCATAACACCGTGTGTTCATCCCCTAACGACCGATCCGACCCAATTAATTGGCTCTCTGCCGATTACAGTCAGCGAGAGCTTCATCCGCACCTTATCCAACGCGGATTATCCATCGTCTATTAACAAACGATCGTGCAACTACGTGTCGTTCGAAAACATGGATGCATTTTTAATTTAAAAAACATGCACCTGTCGATCAAAGTCTTACAATTTAACAATCGCCCATTCTCCTAGATCTCAGATACATTAGTTGAAAATCTCTTTCGGTGAAAGATACTTACGATCGTATAATTCCACTCCCGCGATTTCGTTCTAACTCGCGAAAGATAAGAGTTCCAAGTTCCACCCACGTGGAAGGTCGGGGAAGTAGACGCGCGAGAACGGGATCGCGGGAAGAGAACGGAATCAGGAAATTACGCTGTCGGATTGCGGTTACTTTCGCGGGTCATAATGCTGATATACCACCGTGGATTTATGCGCACAGCTTTCGGTATTTTTATTGCTCGTACGAGCCCGACGAATGGCTGTATAAGTCAAGTATTACGAGACAGCCGTAGCATAATCTGCGACGAGACAAAATGCAGGACAATCCGTGATGAACGGCAGGTAGCCTCCGTCGCGCCGGCCACCCATTAGCGACGCGAACGTCCAGTGATTAATGCGGCGATTAATAAAAACCGAGGGAATGTTAAAAGTCTATCAGAATTATAAATACCGTTTACGTGAATTCGCAGTAGGACGGGAGCGCCTAGCGTTTCCGGTATATTTTTGCCCATTCTCGTGGATGCCAGGGGTAGAGGATTCATTATGCGGAAGTTACGTATGTACATAAATTGCGCGGGTCAGTTGGCCACGATCTCCTAGTTGCTCTCATCGTTTTGACGAAGTGGTTCTACGGCATTCCTGACAAGGTCGTTTACCGAAGAGTGGCTAGATTAAATCTCCGACGCTCGGAATCACGGCTCCGCGCTGGAATGCCAACGAATTCCAGCCGACTCAGCCTTTCGAATTAACTGTTTCTTCGATTTCGGCCCGCATTCCCCGTCTGCGATGTAATCGAACCTTTCGCAAAATCGCGGGGCTAAGAAATATACTAACCATTGAAATATCATTCGAATGCATAGGTATAACCCGACCTCGCAATTCTAACCCAAGGATCCATTGCGCCTCGGAAAATCCGGGTCTCCAACTTCCAACGAAGAGCAAGGGTTGCAGGCGATGTAATCAGGGAAAGCCGCTTGAAACGCGGTGGAAATGAAATTTACCCCCGACTTCGCAGTGGCGCGGCAACTTTCCGCGGCGACCGGTTAATCAATTTAATTTCCGGCCGCGATCGCTCGTTACACGCGAAAGAAATTGCGATACGCAATTTCGAAGTTCCCGGAGGCGCGTCCACGCCGTGCGACGTCGCGCGATTTATCTTTCTTTCGGCGGCGAGCAATTTTAAGCGGAGAAAGCCGGCGATAGTTACGACCCCCAGCGTAAAAAGGGTGGGGCGCGGGCCTGGGAGCCCCGTTGTCGTTGCACGCGGCGATAAACAAAAGAATCGCCCTCGCAGCGACAGCGTCTACGAAATATACGCTGAGAATAAGGGGAGCGAGGTGGGGCGCGATGGGGGAGGGAAAAGGGTAGCCTTCGTTGGTGCTATCAGGAAAATAATGCGTCTACAACTTATGTACGTGGGCAACGGTTTTCGCATTCATGGCACGGCCCAGGCTACAACCAAAATCGGCTTCACCTTCGTCTTCTTTTTCAACCTCCGCTTTTCTCCGCCTTCTTTTTCACTCGGCCGGCTTTCGGTATCGATTCGGCGAGACCGTTCTGCCGAAGAATTCCAGCCCTAAAGAGGAGAAACTACCGACCTTGTAAATCAAGGCACGCGTGTCGAACGGCACGGAACAGTGCCGAATGACGATTGTAAAGCGGGGACGGACAAGCCTTAAGTAGAAGAGGAGCGCTGGCAAGTTGTTGCCCGGGAGTTCGTCGAGAGGGTTCGGCAATTTGCATAACACCGCGAATATATAGAGGATAATCCGCGGTAACTTCTCCTTTAAAGGGCTCTGCTTATCGCCGAGTAATAACGCGATAAGACAGCGCGGCGTCGCGGCGCAGATGTTGATGGGGAAATAATCCAGCCCCGTGGTTCCCAGCGTCCCATCAACGGGAAATACAAACTCCGCGAAAACCGCCGCGAACGGTAATGCACGAACGCCGACGCGAAATTCTAAGTAAACCACTGGGAAAGTGCATTCGAAAACATTCGACGACGAGGAAGCGCCGCTCGAGCATCGAACAATCCAGGCAACTTCCCCTCAGGAAACTTCGAGTTCGAGGGGATCCTTCGGGAGCCAAATTTCCTCAAAAAGTACGAGCTCCCTTCGCTCAAACGCGGCCCACGTGGCTGATATGTTTTTCACGGCGCGGAAACGAGCCTGGCATTTTCGCCCGCCGTGCCATCGAGCAACTTTTTCCGCGAATAGACGGCGGCGAAGAGGGAAGCAGCGAGTGTCTGATTCACTTGCGAGGCCTGCACGCTGCACTTACCGCTGGAGTTCTTGTTTCGAAGGCGTTTATGCGGCGGGAGAGAAACGACTATGCATCTGCCACGAGGACATGGGTTCGGTCGATGCACCCTGCGCCGAGACATAAGAGAAAAGTTCCCTGGGCATCGACGCGTCCTAGGAACGGGGTAAAGGCGGAAACTTGTACGGATACCGGTTAGATAGACTCGCGAGCTCGTAATTTCGCCAAAGAGTTAAGGAAGAGGTGCCGCGGCAAGTCTCGGCGACGCTGGGGGGCGCTCGACTTTAATGAAACCGATGTGACCGGATGCTAAAGCGATCCGACGAAGCAAATGAGAATCTATCGCGGCAAGATACCATCGACTTGGGGTTTCCACTTCAGAGAGCTGCAGAACAGACGTTTCCTTGCCTTTTCTACGTAAGATTGGTCATAGAGTGACATCGAAGCTTCAGCGTTGATAACATTCTCCGGCGGTAGTAAAAGTAAACGAAAAAGATAGCAAGGTCCTCTGTTTTGGTCCATTGCCGGTTCCTTTCCTCTGGCGCTTCGTAAACCGTCGAAAAGCGGGCGGGCAATGCGCGGGACAGTCTGGCAGGGCGGTATCGACATCGTTTCCGGTTTTCCTTCACGCGTCCGCCGCGGACTTCCGTCGGCGACAATGCGGTCGCACCAGCCTTTTGTCGCTCCCTCATTATTTTCCTACACGTCCGCGAACGCGGCACGACAAAGAGACTTAAAAATAAAATAATACGTCCACCGACGTGTTAATTAATTTCGAAACCCAATTGTCGCTCTAATTAAATCCGCCGGTTCGGTACGCTCGTGTTTCACTGAGCTATTCGCGCTTTCGTTGATATCTCGATCCCGTGCGATGTTCCTGATACGTCGATGAGTAGAAAAGCGTAGGTACCCAATTATGAGCGATTAATTTTTAGACGTTGATTCAAGTTTTAAAATCTTCGTAGGTCTCTATTTTATTTCCTCTAGTGATTCAGACGCTGCTCCTTAATTGATTCCCTTACCGAAGCCAATTAATCGAAAGAAGAAAGTGGGACTGGTCGCGATGGGAAATATGAATAATCTTCCCAGAATTTCAATCATTATATTAAATCCCGCAATTTCACGCGGCTTTCATTGCCTAGAATTACCCACGTTCCGTAATTGAAAGAAATCTCTAAATGACGCGGCATCAACGACCAGAATCTCAACGACGCTCGCCAAAGACGCTTAATCCGTCTTCTACGCGGAGTCGCAGGGACGCGGTAATTAGAAGGGAATAACCAGAAAGGAGAGAAACGTGTCTCCGCGATTGGAGAGAAAGGAGTCGGAGGAGAAACGAAGATTCGAACGAGGTGTCTGGTAGCGACATCCTGCACGAGTCGACCTTAATCCATCGATTTGTCGCGTCGCTAATGCCCGGGCTTCGATTGCACCTCCACTGGTGTAAGAAATACAAACGGCGGTGTCCCCCGGCGTCGAAAAAAGAGCGAGGGTGCCAAGGAGCGGATCGAAAACAGTGTTTGCGTCCGACGATACATCACCCACGTCCAATTATTATTTCTATCGCTCCGCGACGAACGAGCGGGCGATACTTGTCGCCCGAGGCACACTCGTGAATGGCGCGGCGATTGAAATTCCATCGATTGCCTCATTTTTGCAATCTCTACTATCCCGTAGAAGACGACTATGTACATCGTGGCAAAGTTCAACGAGAAGTTTATAATAATATAGACACGGTACGCCGTCATGCAAGTGAGACGAGTGTTCAGGTCGCAGCTCTTCATGCACCGACGCAAAGTGGCTGGTCCTTACAGTGACGAGATTCCTAGCCGGGGGAAGTTCGTCGCGTAATCGAGTAACCGAAGTTCAGCCTGCCGAAGCAAAGATTCTCGAAACGTACCACCGATATCGTCGTATCGCGATAACGACCTCAGCTTCCATGGTATAATACAGCAAGAGGGAAACGGCACTCGGTCCTGTTCGGAAAATTGGATCGCGTTGATCCTCCGTGGATCGTCCGGTTGAGCCCCGCGTTAGCTTAAGTGGCTGTTTCCGAGACGGTCGGAACGAGGGAAGTTCCCAGTTCGTTTCGGCAGAACAAATGCAGACCGACGTCCGACAACCGCGCACTTCTGTCCGTTTTCCACTCCACCCCTCGGCTCGTACTTCGTTTCGTGCTTCACTTCTCACTTCCCTCGTCCTTCCTCCCCTTGCTTGTCCCACGCACGGGGAAAATATTTGTGTACCCCATCGGAAGCGACGAGAGGCAATCTCCGCGCTCCTATATTTGGATCTTCCTAGAACAAATTCTGTGCCCGTATGCTACGTACAGGTAAATCAACTGCGCAGTTACGTGCGAAGGAAATATGAGGCTGACCTTACGGAACGCGCCTGGTTTTCCGTGATTCGTGTAACGGGAAATTCGTGTCTCTGGCCGTCGAGTTAAAAATAATTTCGCCCCGGCAGCGAGCGTGGTTTTAACGTGGCACGCTTCAACGTATTAGCGCGCGGTGTCCGTCGGCTGGAAGACGAGAGGCAGAGGGGCGAGGGTAAAAATCTGTAAAACTCTGTGCGCGTTGCTTGGCCCCGGTTGAAACGCGGGAAAAGGCATTCTGGCGCGCGGCCGACCGCGAGATTGCATTTTATGAAACCGGAGTGGACGCGTGGATGAGTTTCGTGGAAAAGGTCGCGGCGAAAAGTTTCAGACGACACCCTCGTCGGCTTTGTCTGATTCACCGCGCTGTGTTTCGAATTGTGGATCGAGGCGAGCTTTCGAGGGCGAGGTGAGCGCGTCGCCACGTAAATTCCACGCCGACTATGAAGCTGCGAGCGTAGACTCGGATCGCGACACACGGACCAGCGGATGCAAGAGAGATTCTCTTTTGTCGACAAGGGTCAAAGCTTCGAACCTGATTGATTCTCCACGCGTAAGCTCGAATAGCGCGCAGTGTGCGTTCCACTCGTTATCGCACGCGATGTGCGCTAACTACGTGCAAAAACTGAGCCAAATTGGTGATTCAAATCTCGAGCGGCGCTCCTGTGAATTCAAAAAGGTGAGATATCCTAACGAATAACATTTGCAGCTTTTATTTCACTGTAACGGGAGCGTTGAATGGAAGGCGTGAATCCGATAGCAGTTTGGGCTCAAAGGGCTTGCAATGGGAGGGTACGAAGTAGATTATCGTTCGTTTCGCGGACGTCCACTTCAATTTCAATTTTCATTTTCGTTACATCGAGGATTCCAGTCGCGGAGCAATCTCGCTGCCGCGGAAGCTCCGCGGATTTGTTTTTCGCGACCAGCGAGCGTAAATTCCGCCCTGTGTCGGGAATATTACGCAGAAATTTGTGAAATTTCCGTCGCAAGAGGACGATTGGTTAGTTTTTAATTCCTAAATCGGACAGTGGAGGAGACTTTGTTTACCCGCTTAGAGAGAACATCAGAGTTCCAGAATAACTTCGTCGACGAATACAGAGGGAAATTAAGAGAGCGCGGAGCTAAAAAGTAATCCAGCAAACATGTCGACGATATTATGATAGCACGCAGTTGCTTCAAACCTCTGTGTCCGCCAAATAAACGTCATTACGTCGCTTTTGTTACGAGTACAGTCCCAGAATTGTTCGATTCGCGAAGCCACGAAATCAGGACCTTCGATGCTTTGCCATAGTTCCTTCATCCTCTGTTGCCATTATATCGCGACACGTCGCCAGAATATCGCAACTTCCCCCCGGCAAATTTCCACCCCCTCGTATTTATCCCCTGTTCCACCGCGTCTGTCCTTTTATCCGAAAAGTCACGCGTTCCGAGGCAACGGTGCACTCTCGCCGCAAACGAGCAACGTGATGGCCATTTCTCGTTCGCTTCTTCTACCTCTCACCGGTTCCATTTTCAATGGAGCATTATCTCGCGATCGAGACGATGGAAAGCTCGATATTGCGGGGTATCGTCTACCCTGTCGCAACTGAAGAATAGATGCCTCTCCGAGAGCAATACTTCTCTCCAAGGAGACGAAATAATGCTACTCCGTGCCGTATTCCCGAGCCCGGGGACTGCGGAAGTCTCGAGGTAGAAGCCGACTCAAAGGTTATCGTATCCTATTGGATTTATAGGAACTTTCGTTAACGATAACTCGCGATCCCTCTCGCGATATCGCGAGCGAATCGGCCGTCTCGATTAATCGCGACACAAGCGCTGCGAGCAGTCTCGTAATTTACGCGAACCGATCAGATCCATTTGGATTTAACCCGGCCGATCGTTTCCATGCACGTGTCGCGTCGTAAGCGAATAAACACGGCCACGAACGATAATCGAATATTTAATTAATCGCGCAGAGGGGCGAGTGCACGGGCCATCGAGTCCTGGCTCGGGCAATCGGCTTTGTTTCGCTAATTACGAATATCACAGGTTACTCAGGTCATTCGTCGGTCCACTAAGCAGTGAAACGACAATGTTGCAGCGATTTCGACTTTTCAGTTGTAAATTCCTTACGATGCTTCTCAGCTAAATGTGTGACCAGTAAGATGAACGAGGCTGCGACCAGTATTGTCTCTACGTAGGTACCTGAGCCCCACACTACTCGGAAGAGAAAGGAATACGTCTGGACAGTAGGTACTTATGCGCGACGAGCGTGGTACCGTTACAACGAGCCGCGAATCCAGGCCGAACACGCGATGGAATCGAGGGCGAATTTCCGGGGATATTGGAATCGAGATGTCTTCTTGATAACGCCCGCGTTGGATGAGGCCTTCGTTGACAACAATACCGAAACAGATCGATACCGCGACCGACATCGTCCCGTTCCCGTTGATTGCTCCTTGTCGAATCGGCGCTCCCGTACCCGACTAAAAATCATTCTCCATCTGCGGGTTAGGCTCCTATCCCGCCAACGGTGTGCCGCCAACGCGGCGCGTTACTCAAAATCGACCGTGTTTTTCGGCGGAATTCCCCAGACCGATGCAGGAGAAAGCTGATAAACGCACAATTTATACAGATTTATGATCGAAATCGCGGGTCCTTTCGATTCCTCCGCTTCCGTTATTTCGGTCGCCCGTGCGCACGCTCACCGACCCACGTTGCAGCTTTCAATAAAGTGAAACTCTATAAAATGCGACAATGTCTGCTAGAGGAAACGTCTCCTTTTCCACGCGGATCTTCCGCGAGCGAGCACCTCTTAATTACGTGAGAACGAACTGTCGCGAGAGCAACGAAGAATTTTAATATCTCCCGTACGAATGTATATTTCTCGATGCTTTTCATCGATTTCGTTGGGCCACTTTCTCTGTATTGGCACTGAGAGAGAGAGAGGGGGGAGGGGAGTGACACTTTTTCGCGAAATAAAAGTGTGGCAGGTGCTTTAGCCCGGGCAAGGCGGTAAATTTCCAGGATTTTATCGGCGAAAATTTAGAGACACCATAAAACCGCACGTCGAACGAAGACGCATGTTTATGTGTATGGATATTCCCGGATATTCTCCACGGCGGGATAAAATACGCGAATGCCGGCATTGTCGTTAGTTGAAGATTTTACGGCGGTATAAAAACAATGAAAAACTGAGTTAGTCTTAATAACAGAAACTTTCGAGACTCTTAAAGGCTGGCTTACGAATTAAACACTTTCGCGCGTAACCGTGGCAAAACGCTCTGAGTTCTATCTCTGACTTAGATCACAACTCACTTTCAATTTCTTTTCGTTTCTTGGTAAGCAAAGCTTTAGAAATACATTAATTAGAAATGTTAGTTTGCCCCAAAGAGTGTCATAAAGGATTTAATTCAGACCTCTGAATCTTCCACCATCCACGAATCTACGTATCTATATTTCCATTCCACGTCAAACTTGAAGCGAGCAGATCTATCGTCCTGCTAGAAGTCCCAAGGTTCTAACGTTAAAGCCTCGACAGGCAATTAAAATGGCGCACAGACTTCGTTGCCAGAAAATCAGCAGGAATTGGCCGAACCTGTTAGTTCGCCGAGAAGCAATCCACTCAGGCTCCCCCATCAAAAATTCAGTATCGAGGTTTTCTGCGGTCTTGGATCCTGGGGCCACTAATTCCAGCGAATCGATCGCTCGGGCCATCCAGCCTCGGCTGCCGTTCCAACGGTGGTAAGCCGGATGTATCGGCGATCCGCGTGCTTTAATTAATTTCCCCTTTGCGCCCGCGGGCCGAGCGCGAACGACGTCGGCGTGACTATTTCAATTTACATCGGTCAGCCCCGTAATTATTTCATTGGCGAGCGACCGACGATTCGCGCGAGAGTCCACTGGCTGGACACCGCGTAACTCAATGGCAGCCCCTTGATCAGGCTCTGAGGACGACATCCAGGGAGAAGCCCGACGTATATCCGCCAGCGACAGGCACGAAACGCGCGGCAAATGACGCTTCTTTGCAAGTAAATCCCAGTTGGAATGGAACGTACTCCGGTACCTCGTGCCCGTTACTTTGTCGCGTCCTCCGCAAAGCGGTCAACACATTCGTCTCCCATCCATTTGTGGTTACCCGATGCTTTGGAGGACGGTTTTACCGTCCGCTGCGCGAGATACGCTTTAGGAGCTGGAGAAGTGATTCTTCCAGGACGATAGCTTAATGAGTTAAGCTCGAGCCAAAGGAATCTGTACCGACGATCTGGATAGCCGAGCAGGTACCCTGCCTCGACTCGCACTCGTGTACCCTGCAAAGTCTATCTTACAGCGAAACCCGATCGATTCTAGCCCACCAATATCCATCGCGGCGGGGTTAGGGGGAAGGAATCACGTTCATCGGGCCCCGAATAACGCGGTGCTTCGGAAACAATAACCGACTCATTATCCCAAGCATGACAATAAAACATCCCCGCGCGCAAGAAGAGAAACGGGGCAGGGTGACCGTACGACTCGCGCTGATTCGTAGGACTAATGCAATTTTCGAGGGCACCAGTGCCGTTGCATAAAACAAGCGAGCGCCGACGAGAGCATTGTGCACGAGCAGATGACTAATTAACGAAGGGGTTAAAACAAGAGGGCGTGCAGCCGGCCAGACGGGGGTGGTTCGGATAATGAACCCGCGGTGAGGCATCGAGCTCTCTCGGTTCACCGAATTGGCCGGCGAAACTATGCGAGTCATCCCTAAAGCTGTCCATTCGCTCGCCCCGGAATCATTATTCAAGCGCTCTTCTACCGCGGGGCGAAGGATCCGGCCGCGAGGAAACACGAGTGGTTATTGGAGTGGACAGCTGCCGGCTAGGATGAGGGCCGTGGCGGTGGACGGGGGGGCTCGGGTGAGAAATGACAACAAAGCCGGCGCGACAAGGATAGACGGGCAAGAATGCGAATGAGATACGGAGGGGTGAAAAGAACGAGAGGCGACGGCAACAGATGGATCTTTATTACGCGGCGCGAGGCACTGCGTCTATACCTGTGTCGCGTGGGTTAGACACGGTCAAAGTAGATCGAGAATGCCGCGCCATCGAGCGGGCAGCGAAATGAATGAAAGCTGGAGGGATGAAAGCGCGGGGATGGATGAAACGCTGTGTCCAGCAAACGCGAAACGGATTCTGCTGTTCATTAGCAATTCACGCTTTTTAGGAAAGACAGCTTGTGCACTTTCTTGTAGGAGGAGTACGAAAGAGTTCTCGGTGCTAGAGTCTAGGTGTACGCGGTGCTCTTCAAACGAGGAATCATAATGCCATGATTGATCGAGAGATTCCTGACGGATCCTCTTCCTTTTCCCAGGGAGGGGGCGATAATGGATGGAGAGGATCTACGTGTAACGTTTGTGTAATAGCTCAGACAGGTGCATGGATCTCTTAACCGTTTTAGTGCCAGGGGTTTTTAAAAATCCGTGTCGGATTGTGCCATGAAGCGCGATAGCGCTTTTGTTAAAAATAAACCTTGGGACTCAATGCGTTAAAGAAAGACAGCTAATTATGCAGGTTGTTTACGATTACTTGAAAGAAAATTTGTAATTACGAGAGGAAACTCTGACAGACTCGCGACAAGATACATTCTGAACCGAGCGTAATCGAATTGACGATCGTGACCAAAAAAAAGCGACACGGTTCACCACAGTACGCGAACAGCGCGATCGCGTGCCACTAAAACGGTTAAAGATGGTCGAATAGTTACGGAAGGAATCGTTAGAGGAGCGGGATGGGCGGACCTGCGTTGCTTCGGATTGATTTTCCGCGTCATAAATATGGTTCGCCCATCCACAAAGCTTTCTCTCCGGCGCGGGATCATCCGTGGTAACCACTTGGCCGGATTCGCGAGTGCATTTCGATGTGAGATCGGACGCAGATTCCGCGCGGGATTAATCCCAAACTCGTTCAGATTTCAGCTCCCATATGGAGCACGACCGTTCCATCTTGCGCGCGTGTTGCTCGCCCGTATTTCCCTGCATACGATCCTCCCGGGCGCACGTGAATTTATACGCCCGTTCCTACCCGTCCCAATTTACTTTATTTTCCTTTATTCCGGCTCCGGAGCGTGCAATCGTTTTTTCATTTCCTTTAGCAAAACACAGAGCAATTCTCTACCGACGTCTGACAATTAAACGCGCGTATGTCGCGTCGTTTGTTCGATCCAACTTCTACATACCCAAGCCAAACAGGATTTTGAATATACAAGGATTCACTTTTACTGGACATCGTTGGTCACTCGCCTCTAGAGGCAAGACTCACGCCCTAAAATAACATATTCTATATGCAAAGTATCCACAAAAAATCCTTCTCTATTTTTAACTAACAGACAGAACCACTCCACCGCGATACGCAATTTTGCAAAAGAAACAGGCAGTCTTAAATGCCCCACGCTGTACACTGGCGTAAATGCTTCCGATCGTTACGTTCGTATAAAAGTCCCTCGATTTGCATACCGATTTCCACCGGTACAGAGGGACAATCGCGATTCCCCGTTCTCGTGTCACTGGCGCGCACGATTTCGCCGGGCACGCATTGTCGCGTGTAAACGGGCGCGTGCACGTGTCCGAGAATTCCAATCGGAGCGCGTTATCCACTTTAACGCCGGGGACCAAAGCCGAAATTGAAGTTTCGAATTAAACGGTCCGGATGATTCGCCCGGTCTGGCTCGCTTAAAGTCTCGTTTGCAATTTCGTCGCCGACAAATATGCGCCTGGTCCCAACTACGTTAATCCCAAAATTATAGCCTCCCCTCGACCGTTTCTCCAATCCGCCTCTCAGCTTCGATAAAACAGCGACGGCAGGGTCAGATCGTCGTTCGATAAAGTTCACGCGACGATAATTTGCGGAAGTGTTTCGCGTGCACCAGCCATTCCCTTATCGAATCGGAAATATATGAACCCTCTCGAAGACTTTCGACCCGCAATGTGGTAAACACCTTTCCCCGTCCTCCTCGCACAGCGACCGCCGTTTTATTGCACTTTAAAGTGATTCCCCTCGTGTGTTCCCGCCGCACCCTCTCCTTTGTACCCTGCATTATCAGTTTAACGTCGCCTCGACGTAATACTGGTCGGTGTAAAGTGGCGGCGTGTCGCGGGCAAAGGTACAGCTGCAGGTCCAAACTATGTACTAATATCGCGAGGAACGGGCGGGGGAGAGGCGTGCAGTTGTACGCGACGGACTGTGAGTGGCAAATTTTCCGTGTCGGTGCTCTCTCGGGCAGTAATAATTCCCGCGATCGATAATCTCGTCAGTGAAGTTTTACAATCTCGACGGGTGGGGAGGGGGGCAGGGGGTGTGTGGGCGAGGAGGGAGAGAGAGTGGACCGCGCGAAAGCGTAACGCGGATGCATTCCGTACACGTTCCTCGAGTTTATCTCGGGGAAAGTGGGACTGACATATTGGGGATCGTTCTGGCCGTCTAGTCGCATTTATGTACCCTTCGTGTCGGCCTGCCGCGCCAAAATGATCGTCCTCCTTTTTCTTGCCCTCCTCCTGTTTGGTTTCCGCCGCCGGTTTCGCGCCCCGGCTCGACCCGCCACCTTTGCCCTGCTTTTTTACCCCGCCAGCGTTCCACGGACGTGAGGTACGTAAAGTAGAAGCTCGACGGGATTCCCGGCGTTGCTTGTGCATCGGTTACACTCGAAGGGCACGAGACATGTTGATTCCCAGCCCCAATAATCGAGGGAGCGATACTTAATCGTTAACGAAGCGACAGACGTTGCGTACCGCTGGACCCGGAGAGTCCTCTCGGGATGAAACGATAAGCAAATTAACGGACGTTACGATAGATAACGCCAGGAAGAAACCCGATCAGGCCTCTATCGATCCTATAAAATGTTGATGACCCAATTGCGCGTCGCCTAATGTTTCAGTGGAAAGCTCATTACGCGAATCCCGAGTGAAAGTTCCCCTTACCTAATTAACCTATCGGATCTTCCACCCTTTTTCTTCTGAAAGAGACCCTTTTTCTTCGGCCCTTTATCAGCTCGGATATCCAGCCATTGATTCTTAACTCCGAGGCACTTTAACTTCGCCATTGTCCGTTTTATCCAGGGGATCCGATAACCCTGCTAATCGTTTAAGGAGAATCGTTTGGTAGAAGAATATTAACGACTTTAAAATTTACTCAGCATTCCGGAGCAGGAGATTTCGAATTTCGACTGTTTCTGTTTCAGGTGTCGAATGAAGCAGTGGAGAAGAGACCTCCCTCCAACGTCGGTTATAATCACATTCCACAACGAGGCTCGATCGACGCTGCTCAGAACAGTCGTGAGGTGCTCATTTGCATATATTTGCCGATAAATTTCTAGGCAATAGCAGTCGCTATTTCAACAACTTCTACCGCGCAACATTACCGCGAAGTTACGGCAATGAGTTACAAAGAAACGCCTGGGGAAGATCGTGCAACTTTCGCGGTGTAAATAGAGAAACGTCGGATTAATCGGAACGAGATTAATATTTCCTCGGCGGAGGGAGGGTGAATTCCCGCGCGTACGTGCAACGGGGGTTGCAGCGAGCTGGCGGCTGCACCAGCTCCGACGACGCAGCGGGAACACGAGAAAATTCTCGATGGGGGTTAGAAGGAGGCGACGACCGATGGAATTTTCTAATCGTCGTTCCATCGTTCCGCTTTTCCGCGCCCATTACTCGCCCCCGCGCATTATGCTCGCGGGGGTGGTAGATGGTGATAAATCACGCGTGAAATATGAAGGGTTGCGTGGACGGTAAAGGGTTTAGAAAAGCGTCGACGATACCCGCGCCCGAGATAATGATATTCCCGTGGAAAAAAATCTGATCCCCCCTGGTCGTAAATTACGCCGGAATGTTTGCAACCCTCCGAACGCGTTGCCATGCCGAGCTGGGTTTTAATATCGACGCGAAATACCAAGGGTATAACTATATGCACTCGGTTGCAATTATTAAGCGTTCACTTTCGAGATTTCGATAATACCGGCACTTAGAATATCTTCTTGAGAACACTGCATATCTACATGCATGAGCTGTCAAAATAAATCTCAAAACCACTAAACTACGATCTCCAACATTATTATCAATTTATTCAAGACTTTCGCATAGCCCAGGGGTCACATTTATCAAATCCCACTCGACGGGCAAAGTGATAAAAGGCACGCAACGTCGTGTAACGCATTAGCATAACTTTACACGGTTGATACCTCATCAGCGAGATGTAAGATTAAAAAACACATTTATAACTTTCACGCCGATCTCAGCAGCGCTTCGATAGCTTCGCGGTTTAAGAGACCACGTAAACACGTTCGATATGCTCTTCCATTTTCCACGACGCGACAACACGTATCAGAGATTTCCCTCGCGAACAGCCGTCTCTTAATTGATACGCATTTCCGTTGCGGCGCAGCGTCGTGTGGCCTAAACGAGATTACGAGCTACGATCACTAGGGGACCGAATTTTTCCTGCCGAGGGTAAACGAATTTAAGGTCAGACCGTTGCCATTTTAAGAGGACACCTCAACACGCGGAATTTTTTTTGGCTTACAGCGTGCTGAACAGAAGCCCCGAGCACCTGATCAAGGAAATCATCCTGGTGGATGACTTCAGTGATCACCGTAAGCTTCGATCTTCCTATTTTTTACTTACAACATTGTCTCGTACATATAAATCTCTATTCTAAATAGGGTAAATCTGGGAGACGCGGTCGACCTAATATAAAATGGCTATTAAAACTAATATAGGCTTTTATTATTTTATCATAACAAACCTATATGTTCAGAATTTTATGCTGATTCAGAAAAACTGGTCGATATTTGCTTTAAGACAATATTTACTGTAAATCGGGTGGAAAACTGAAGTCATGACATCTGACCACCTCTCCCGAGGTGCCGGGAGAAATGGTTTTCGTCATTGGCAGAGACCACTCACGTAATTATTCATGGAAAATCAACCAAGGATGAAGCAAAATTATTTATGAGTGAATACAACTAAAGATTCGTTGATATTTAATTTGTTTACGCTAAACAAGTAAGGAACACATCAAAGAAAAAGTGAACCATATACAAATGAATACAAAAGTTAATAAATAAACTAAATAAACAAAAATAATAATAAAATAATAATAAAGAATAAAAAATAAACAAAAATAATAAAAAAAATCATAACTCGACCATCTCTTCTTTCTGCAGCGAGAGATTTTAGCTGCATTGTCCCCCAATATCTCTACTATCTTATTATCCCAAATATTAAACGAAAATAAACTTAGAAGTATATTTTAAATACGATTCTGTACACCGCTGTTTGAAAAAAAAACAGGTTAAATGTAACCTCAATTTACCTTTTAAAGTTGAAATAAGTCTGAAATATAGCGACTCGATCAACTCTCCGGCCCGACCGCGTCTCCCGGATTTATCCTATACAAAGTCACGCAAGCCGCGGCGACGCACGTTGAGCTTTCTCCACAGTTTGCATATTCTTTTGTTCTTCCAGCCGAGGACGGTGAAGAGCTGTCGAGGATACACAAGGTTCGCGTGATACGGAACGAAAAAAGGGAGGGTTTGATGAGATCGAGGGTGCGAGGCGCGGACGCAGCCACCGCGAGCGTACTGACGTTCCTGGATTCCCATTGCGAGTGCAACGCCGACTGGCTGGAGCCACTTTTGGAAAGAGTGGCCGAGGACCCTACGAGGGTTGTGTGCCCCGTGATCGACGTGATAAGCATGGACACCTTCCAATATATCGGTACCGTTCTTACGAGAAAGTATTTCGATCCCTATCGATTCCTACCCCTTTTAGTTTCCAGCATAAAATCATCCAGCATATCGGAGCTACTTGAATGAGTTTCTGATGCAACTGTGTATTTAGGAGCATCTGCGGACCTCAGGGGTGGCTTCGACTGGAGCCTGGTGTTCAAATGGGAATATCTGAGCCAAGCGGAAAGGCAAGCACGTCAGAAGGATCCCACGCAAGCGATCAGAACCCCGATGATCGCTGGCGGTTTGTTCGTCATCAACAAAGCGTACTTCGAGAAGCTCGGGAAGTACGACACCCAGATGGACGTTTGGGGCGGGGAGAACCTCGGTGAGCATTCCACTTCTTCGCGCAAGATCGACAATTACAGTGTCTCGAATTCGAAGAGTTCGAACGAGCGTGGCACGATTTACAGAGATCTCGTTCCGCGTGTGGCAATGCGGCGGCAACTTGGAAATCATCCCCTGCTCCCGGGTGGGCCACGTGTTCCGAAAACGCCACCCCTACTCGTTCCCCGGCGGCAGTGGAAACGTTTTCGCCCGAAACACCAGGCGAGCGGCCGAGGTGTGGATGGACGATTACAAACAATTCTACTACAACGCTGTGCCTCTGGCCCGTAACATCCCCTATGGGAAGTGAGTACACTTGAAACGATCGTGCTCCCGAAACGCAGCACCGAATCGACTAAAATCGATCGAGCCTCCGTGGAGGAACGAGGGAACCCTGATTCCCCGCGTAGAAGCGTTCGTCGCGAGCTACGCGGAGCCTCTGCACCGTCTTATTTCGCGAGGGAGGTCGATTTACGGTGTCGAGAACGGGGCGAAATACCGATAGTCGATTTCATTAAAACGCGTCAGCGCACGTGAGCCGTATTAATAAAACGACCGTCGTTTCGCTTTAGTATTCAGGACAGGATGGAGCTGAAGCGGAAATTGCACTGCAAGCCCTTCAGCTGGTATCTGAAAAACGTGTATCCCGAATTAGTTATACCGACGAGCGAGGGCGGGCCAGGCGGGTCCCTGAAGCAGGGAACCGCGTGCTTGGATAGCATGGGCCATCTACTAGACGGGAACGTCGGACTTTATCCGTGTCACGACACCGGCGGTAACCAAGTAAGTACGCTGGTTCATTATTCAAGCAGCCCCTGTACGTATGTGGCCCCCGTGTCTGTGTGCTCTAAGTAAACCCGAGCGCGCTGGATAAGTCCTGCTCGGTCGGCTGTTTTACCGAAATAACTCTTCCTTCCGGTCCGCCAGCATTAATCCGTGTATTCAATTCTGCGTTTCAATTATCGCGCCAAGGATTTCACACGCGGGCAAGAGAATTAAGGGATAAGTGGGAAACGATCTTCCCTTCCATAAAATGTTCTCTGTGCGAATGGAAATTCTGATTAGCTTGGGGATGGACTATTAAAATCTTTGAGAGCCACCATGATGCTTCGTGATCGCTTTCGAGCGCGCTTTAAAGTTTCAACCTTTTTCTAGGAATGGGGCCTGACGAAGGACGGCCTGATAAAGCACCACGATCTCTGCCTAACTCTGCCGATGTACGCGAAGGGCACGACGCTGCTGATGCAGATCTGCGACGGAAGCGAGAACCAGAAGTGGAGGCACCTCGAAGGGGGTTTAATTCGGCATTCGAGGATCCCGGTGTGCGTGGACTCGAGACTGCACGCGCAGAGGGGCATCACCGCTGAGAAATGCGACTCAAAGGCCGAGACGCAGAGGTGGCACCTCTACAATCACAATCACTAGCTCGCGACGAGGATCGCCGGCTCGTGAAGATCGCGGTGTCGTCGTCACTCGCGGAGGACTCAAGGGGTGCGATATCTGATCAGGAGGAGCAGGGTCGATCTGATTCGGGCGACCGATCTCGTCGACCCGAGAGCCAACCTCCTCGATCGACGAGCCGGTCGATGAGGCCGACACACGATTTCACGTTTGCGTCGCGGCGAACGGACCTTCTCGATCAAACGCGAACGCATTCAAGGTGGCTGTTTTCAAGAGAATCGAGTAACTACGATCACGGAGGATCGGGGGTGAGATGCGCTGGCGAGGCTAAGCAACGCTTGGAATTGAACCGCCGGTTTAAAAAGCCACTTCTCAAGCAGGACTATCGGGGAACGGTGTTTTCGACTACCTATAGTCAGAAACGTTGAAACCAGAGGGGAACTTGTACGAGTTTTCCAGACTGGTATCTTTTATCGTTCAAGGCGAGCGAGTTTTATAACGGACGGACAGGTTGTTACGCTTTTTATTTGGCGTTTTGGTAGATGGGAGGTTCAAGGAACGAGGCTGAAGAGAACCGAAGAACTACACCCATTGCAGACGGAATTGATTCAGGCCAACCGATTGTAAATTTCCAAAGGGCTACTTAAAAGGTGCTCCAGTGTATCTTCTGCAACGCATTTACGTTAATTTCGATGATCTCAAAGGATTCTCCTGCCCAATCCAGTTACTATTATGTCACAGGATGAAAACGAGGGAGGCACCAAACCGAAGTACTTTGGTGTCCATAATATTAAGTGAACTCTGTCACCATTATCATTCGTTAATCATCGAAACGTTCAATCATAGAGACACTTCGCGAGCAGTTGAAACGAAATCCCTCTCAAGGATCTCGGCTAATCGACAGCGGACGAAATATCGGACTCGTCTGTCCGCGAAAATGCTTCTTATCGATCCCCCTATTTTCTCACGGCCTCGTGCGAAGTGCTGGGAAAAGCCGTTCCCGGTTTGACGCCGTAGCGACTCTTGTTTTTAGCAGACCCTTATTGTTAACGCGTACACGTAGCGTGCAGCGTCGGACATTTCGATTGCCCTCGGATCGGACGACTTGCTCGATCGAAAGCGGCGCGCTGCGACTCTCGACAAAGAGATTTATTTTTGTATAAACGAATTGTATACTGACTTGGTTGTGCGAGTAGCTGGGAATTGTGGGTGCGCTCCGCTCGAGGGCTCGACGCGTTGACACCGGTGCTGCCAGAATCCTGGAACGTTCAACACATGCTTAACCCCACTTTGCTCCCATCGTGTGCAACAACCCACGTTGCCGAAACCCAAGTGTGTGATTCGCAATCAGGAGGTCGGGAGTTCAAATCTCAGTGCGGCGGTTTTATTTTTTTTTTTAATTATCCTCTAATTTCACTTTGTAGCTTCTCAGTAGAATAAAAACTTGAAAATTATTAATTTGCAAAGCATTTCTTTTTGTTAATGATTCAATTCGCGTTACCGAAAACCGCTGCAGCTGGCTGGCGTACGATGTTAGTCGTCCGCCGTTCTACGTGTACTACATAAACAGAGATAAACACATAACTGAAATCATAATTGTAATTATAATTGTACACGAAGAAATATAAACATTACTGTAATCTTATCATTTTTCGTTGAAAAGCAATAATTCCACCGACGGAAATGCACTGGAAAGTGAAAGAAATGTGTATTCCCAAAATGTGCGATCAAAACGTGTACCGTGGTACCGTTTGTCTCACGTCCCACAATTCTGGCACCACTGGTTGGCGCGATGGCGGACGCGTTCCGCTTCGGTGTATCTTCTTCTTCTCATACCCTGCTGATAAACTTCGCGTCTTATTAAACGGGACCTTCCCTTCCTTTTTCGGCGAGATTATGATTAAGTGGATCTACGGTTGTGCACAATTAAGGCGCGTCCACAACGCGTCGAGTCGATCGGACGTCGAGAAACGGCGCGACTAACGCGGCAATAGGCAACTGAGAACGCCGATCTTTTGTACACTTCAACTTCCCCGACGACAATGGTCTACTGTCGTCAATTTCGCAGGGCAAACTGCATAATTATACATATACATGTACACATAACACGAGAACTATGCTATGGAATATTGTAAGCTTTTGTATGATACTACAAGCGCGCTCTAATCGCCTCGATCATTCGCAGCCCTATCAGTGTATCGCCGAAAATTCTTTTCACTCCGATATCGACTGTACCGAGATCGATCGATAGCGTAGCCGAGACGAAATCGACTGGTTGACGCCGATGGAAGCCCCGCGAACATCGGACTCGTTCGATTTAGAATTAGCCCACCGGAAAATTAAGTCAAACACCCAATTGGACCGACATCAATCGACTGCTACCCGGTCATCCGGATTTCAAAGGCTTGCTCTCTCCAAAGTGATTCGCAAGATCGATGCGCTGTAAATACTCGAACGTATTCGATTAATTCTCTATCTCCCGTCCTGAGGCGTCTCTCATTAGCACTTTCTTCGCCTTCAACGCGAACACGCTGCTGTTCACCGCTTTCGTCGCGCGCTTCGCGAGTAACGAGGCGACCATAATCGCGTATTAAATAATTGTACATAATAACGTCTGCGGATAATAATTATAAGCTAACGAAAACGTCGTACTTCCATGGATCTGTAAGCTGTAATATAAGGAGCGACTCGAACCTAACGTTTAAGATAGCAGATTGAAATCGGTCGATGTTGAGTACGCGCGTACAAGGGGGAAGGCGAGCCTGTGCTCCACGCGAATAGAATAAGAAACACGCTGTACAGTGAAACGAATGTTTCCACTCCCTCTTATCCGATGGGTTCTTGATTAATTTTCTATTCATTAAGACGAGGCCTCGTATTCAAAGCGTGTCCATCGAGCGCCGCAGCATTCAAAGTGTATTCTATAGACGCTGAAATACTTGGGAGCGCGTTTTGTAAACGAGGCAAAGTGATCCTCGGCATTGAACGCCGTTTAATGCCGGCTGCTTTTTAAATTATCGCCCGATATTTCTTTAAACGGATTATATTAATATATCGAAGACTTCGTTGCAATTTCTGCTAATAAAATAACCCTGTGAAATACATGGACCTTCGTTTCCGAGTCTGAAATACCTGTCTTCGAAGTGTACGCACTGAATTTCTACAGCTCTGTATTTTGCAAATGTACAATATCCAACCCTCGATGAATATACATAAATGTATACAACAAGTGTATGTTTATATATATTCAATGCGTTTCTGTTAAGAATGTGACATTACAGTACTTATAGAACCAAGGTTTTCTAATAAAACAATGGAATTTCTCCAGAAGCTTGCATGCGAGTGTTTCTCCAAAAAAAACCAACTCCGTAAATCAACAAATACACTATTTTATTAAAAACTTCATGTACAAAGGATTTACTTAACAAATGGCATTCACTCGTGAAAAGTCTGAGTCTTATGCTCCGCCGAGCAAGTACTAGAACTGCGGACGTTTTTTCAAACCTTTTTTAACTTTCTTCTTAAATTCATCCAGGTTTATGCCATCATCCTGTTTTTTGTTCTCTTTAGTCTTTTCTTCGGGAGGTATAAATGCCTGTGCCCTGCGTTCCTGCCTCTTCTTCTCAGCCTCCTCGTGCTTCGTATCCTGTTCCTTCTTCCTCTTGGCCCTCTTTTGCTCCTCCTTCAAGAAATATTCACCGGACGCTATCATCTTATCCACCTTGCTCTCCTGCTGCGGCGGAGGGAACGGAGTGTACGGTTTCTTCTCCTTCTTCTTCGCAGGCTGCTTCCGTTTGCTGATATTCTTGCTGGTGAACTTGGGAAGGAACCTCTCCCAGTTTTCGTTCTTCAATTTCGGATCTTTCGCCAGCTCCCTCTTGATCATCAGCGCTTTAATATTATAAATCGGATGGATGTTCTTCATAGTGTCCTCCGCTATGCGTCTGACTTGTCGAAGACCTTTGTAAGGACCCACGGCAGCCACCGTTTGCCCTTGTACCAGCACGTAACAATTCGTCAGCAGTTCGATGGACTTCAAGGTACATCCGTTGGGCCCGATCAGCCTCTGTCGCCTCTTGACGAACTTCTCTCTGTTCCTGACGAACGACGATATCTTTATGATGTCGCAGCCAGTTTCGTCTTCCAGTACCTTGACGGCTTGTTCGAAGGGGACGGATCGAGACAACAGCTTGATCGTGTCCCGCGCTTTGATAATTATGTACGGGTCCCATGTTTTCCTTGTGGTTTTTACCGTCATGCTACCTTCGACCAGATCCAGCTCCGCCTTGACGGCATGCTCCTCTAGAGCTTTCTGCACCAGTGACCAGTGCTCCTTCAAATACGGCTCCCTGTACTTCGGGAACAAAGTCGCGAACGAACTTTCTTCCAACAGACGATTGGGATTATCTTCCGGCTTAAAAGCCGGGACTTTCAAGGACCACGCATTGTCCACTGGTCCGGTCACTTTTGGACCGTCTTCTTTCTCGGAATCACCCATTCTTTCAACTTCGATCTACCCTTTGAGCATTGCGCTAAATTCTCGGAGCAACTGTAGAACCGCGCGTGTAAATGTGTTCGACAAGATACGTTCACCGAACGAAACAGGAATCGATGTCCTCGGATTTGATAATACCGTTTTTGAATGATATTTGTGGTAGAAGTTGCAGTAATAGTTTGTTCGGTAATTACACGTGGATTCTTAGAGGCATAGAGTTTATTCTTGGGTTATGTTATTGATTACTATACTAGACGAATACGCGCTGAGTAGAATGCAAGATGGAGTCGGACAACCGGGTATTCAAATGGAGCAGGAGAAAGATGGAAAAAATTCATGTACCTTGAAATGATAATTGTTTTCTGTGTGCTGTGTGGGACGATGGGCATTCGGTGTGTAATATTCACATAAAGGAACACGAAATTGTTTGCAAAATGTGAAGTAATATTGGAAACTTAAGCTACGATGCACTGCACTCGATATGAACTACGCGAAGGAACCAACACACTGCTGCCCTCTGCTGGAGTTTGGCTCAACTACTTTGTGTAATCGATTCAGAATCGATACAATCGATGAGCGGCGCGCGAAAATAAATATTTAAGAAAAGGCAGGTTAAATACTTGATGAATTTCTTTACCAATTTCATTCATAATGTAATAATAAATTTTCTAAGATGACACGCGAGAAAGTATTCAATTTTTAAATAGAAATACTTGAAAAATTTTGTAGCGAAAACGCGACTGCCTTTTATAATATTCAGATAAGCAGCTACCCCCTCTCACCATAATTAAAAGGTAAGGTAAATTCAATCAGGGAAAGAAAACACATTAAAAATAGGTATTTCAGAATATAATTTTAACTTAATGATATTTAATTATCTTAATACATGTATTTAATATATTTAAAGATATTTAATATAAGTAATTTTCTTATTTAGTGTAATAAATAAGTGCCTAAGAATTGTCAACTAAAAATAACCGCGGTGACTTTCCAGAAAATACTTGAAGACCCCCCTGGGGGTTGCGATCCACAGTTTGGGAACTACTGGTCGTGGATGCAGTTAAATGGATTCCTATAAATCCTTAATTATCATTCATGAATTACAAAGGGAGTCTTTTAATAAAGTATTTGTGCATCGCACTTACCTGTGGTCCCGGAGGCTCTGTTCACAGGACGGGGTTGCAATTGACGAAGACAATCGAGGTATCTATGACGCAGTTTATTATACAATTACAATATCCTTACTAGTCATATTGTGATAATGATCGTAGTAATATCGTATCCTAGATAACATGAACTATTCCAGATTGATATGACTTTATTTATACAACGCCACGGTCACACGCACACTCACACTGCCTTTCTCACCCCCTCATTCGCTCGAACTTCTGGTGAATCCCCCGCGGGTGATCGAGGGCGGACGTCATAAACGCGCGGCGCAATTGATTAATTATGCCTAATCGTGCTTGGATCCGCGACAGGAGCGCTGTCCGCTCCTCCGGCGGGTCCGCTCTTAAAAACGTCGCGAGTCTCGCGGCCGCGCCACTAATTCTTGGTACAAAATAGTTTTGACGACTTTGTCATCGAAAGGGGGATCGTCCGCCCCGCGATCTCTATAGTTATCTCGTTTGCTCTCCTTAAGAACTGTCATACCGTGCTCTCCCTTTTCGCCCTCTTCATCCACCTAACGTTTCACCTTCCTCGTATCTTCATAATTATGTTTATCGCTAATGGTATTCCTTCCTTAAATGATTAACGTTTACTCCTAGGCGATCAAGTCGAACGACGCGCGCGCGTCCCATTTAATTACGAGTTACACATCGAATCGTTAGTAGGCTCCTATAGTAAACGCTAGACTCCACTCAGAAGACAATTATACACCTCTACTGATTGATTAATCGTCTATAACTCGGTATACCGGCCGCGTTAGCTTCCTTCCCCTCGGAAAGGAATCCTCTGGCGCGTCTTCCCGTCGTGGCTTCCTTACATTATTCGCAGACGTATTTACAGAATGAACGCGATAGGACGGTAGGAGCAAAATCTCGCGCGGTCCCGCGTTAAGCGGGAGAACTCGACCGTTTGGATGCTCGAAAAGTCTAATTAACTTTCGCGGTCTATCCGTTTCATTTGCTTCTACTAGTAGGGCGAAGAAATGCGATCGAAAGGAATTAGCGAGGTACACGCACCGTCTAACAAACTTCGCGGGCAGATAGTTTGCGAGATTCTGGTCCAGATAGCTGACAAACTTCGAAGACAGACTTAATGCAAAGTATGGAAAATTTCAAGAATCACGAGCATTACAGTCAATCGAGTAGGTACACCACTGTGAAATCTCGCCCTACCAGTGTTACAAATAAATCTCCACGAATTTCGCTACGCAGCAACAAAATTATCCATATAGAATTTCAATGATTAAACAAGAGAATCATAAAGAAAACATAATCGAAAAGAGGAAACGAAGGATCGGCGGTACGCACAAAAAAGAAATCAATAGAACGAAAGTAACTGAAGTCTGTCTAGCACTTTTATTTTCAAATAATAAAAGTTAAAATATAATGAAATAATAATAATAATAATAATTAATAATAATTAATAATAATAATAATAATAATAATAATAATAATAATAATAATCACTGCAATGATGTGTCTATTCGCTCGCGAAACGCGCAGGCCCATCGAGGCTCGCGAGGAAAATGAACCAATGACACGTCGATCAGGGGGGGGGGGGGGTAGGGATCGATACTGATTTCTCTTTTTTTCTTATCTACAACATTACACATCTTCGGCGAACGAAAGGAGAAAACGAAGGATTGTAAGGCAAACGGAAAATTGTCCTTCTCTCACCCACTGTCTCTCCCTCTCCATTTTCTGTACACGTTTTCCTCTCCGTGACTGTCGATTCTTCCCCTTGCTATCGTTCGCACCCGTTCTCCACTAAATTTATAAAACCTCTCTAACGCACTCGTGGCGGGTGCTCTAGGAACTCATTTTGTATCTCGTTTCTCGTTTTAATCAAATTCAAATTCTCTCACTCTCTCACGCATTTTCTCTCACTTTCTCACAGTCGCGCTTTTGTGTCTCGCTACAGCTTGGTCCACGACTCTGGAAGTTAACGTTCGACGTAAAACGAAGTACAACGGGGCGGGCTGGGGGGTGGTGCAAGGATTCGATGGGGGTTGCGGTATCGGAAGTTTCGGGGGGATGATAGCGCGTATCGGGGGTGTGATTTAGAACAGAAGGACGCGCGTGATCGATATGAGATCTCGCCTCGTACGCGTTTACATACATACATACACGTATTATATTATATATAATATCGCGCGAGCAGAATATATTAGAATACCGAAAATATATTGTAATATATCGTGTCGCGTCGACGTGGCTCTCGTAGAAAATTACATATAATATAATATCAAATATATATATACATAGGTCGGTGGAGGTACGCACCAAACACTTGCGATTAACGCACGCTCGACGCCATACGCATATATAAAAGAAAGGAAACTTCCCGGACAAATGTACAGGGGCGATGTACGCTGATCCTTCCGGAGCGATAAAATCGAGGGGTTGAGAAGCCACGCGGCTCGAAATAACCAGAAATCCAACCGAAACACCGATGATTTTGCTTGAGCGGGCTCGATAGGACCTGTGCTAAGTGACAGAAGAATAGGGCGAAGAACAGAGGACCGGAGGGTGTCGTAGGAAGAAGAGATATCACGCTGAATGCCAGAGGAGAGAGAGAATGTTAGCGGACCTCTTGGAAATAGAACGGAGAACAGCTGAACGTTGAAGATTAAATAGCGATGCACAGAAACGAGCATCTCGACCCCTCGACTCACGACTTCGACGTGACAGCATCGCCTAACGATACTTACGATTAAGGATGCTTAATAATAATCGTCGCAATTATAAGAAACGACCGGTACGGTCGATAAATCCGTCGCAAATTCTCCCTAGTATTTACAGACACGTTTACTTTATACATTTATGTATATATTTATACATGCATATGTGTATCCCGATGCACGGTGCTAGCTCCCTGCGCAATTTCTATGTGTTCCATCCCTTCTATGTACGCACACATCAACACACACACACGCCCACACACATATATATATTATATAATATATTTATACGTATATCCACGATTCTTAGCATACGACGAATACGACTGAATTTCTATGTATATCTCCCTCACGAATTCGTTCCGCCGCTCATCCGCTGTTTATCGCCTAAGATCATAGCCCTTAATTAGTCACCGGGAGTTCACCACCTCAGGAGGGTGTCGATTTCTTGCGCTCCAGGGTGAGAGTTCGCACCTCCGAGTATTCGGAAGATGTCTTCCGACTCGTCTCGTCTTTCAGCCCCAAGATCGACGGTGTTCGAACGAAGAAATTATTGAAACGTAAGGGGAACGTGAACTCTCGTGCCTCAAGCGCCTCCAATCGACTCGTATAAACGTATATGCGCTATATATGTATAATTATTTTCCGTGTAGCGAGTGTATATATACCGTATGTACACGTACGTACGTATCTACAAGGGCTAACCCTCGTGCCCTATCCAAAGACTCCTCAAGAATACGAACGCGCACTCGTCCACCCGTTTAGAGCCACTTTCAATAGTCTAGATCTCTTTCTTTATTTAGAAATCTATATTTCTAAATAAATAATTCTTTAATTATACTTTGGCTTGGGGGATAATAATAATAGTAGGTGAAAATCGATCATCGAAGACTCAAGCGAATGCTTCCTCCGCGTGGATCGAAAGGAGGAACGAGCCCACCACTCGTATTCTCGTTAATTCGACAATGTCACGCTCGTATGCTCCACCTATGTACAGATTCGGGACACGGATATGTATGACGCTGCGACAGACACGCAAAACGTATGCGTAATTATGTACAAACGTATTGTCGGACCTCGCCGCACTTTCTACCACCTACGGGGGAGCTTGGAGCTTGAAGATCGGAAGCTCGTCCGATGGGCGATTCGAGTTTCGTGGTGCTTGGGGTGAGGATGTTTACTGGGTACCGCGAAGCGAAGGGCAGCCTTCCTGCAAAATTGCAACCGCAACTTTTCGCTAAAAGTGCCTCACAACTGTGGCAGTGTATAGTCAAGATTCGACTAATTCGCTTGGGTGTATGTGTCAAGTAACGATGAATAAGATTTTGCAGGAACACTCGCCGCCATTCTCTTTTCGGGTAGACGAACTTTCGATCCTGAAGAGGTGAACACTCCCTCGCAGGTGGTGCTTAAACCCTGCTTACCACAGAGAGGCGATTACCTCTGGAGAACGTTCGTTCTTCTCGAAGGAACCGTCCCGTTTTCGACACGATGAACTCTGCGAAACGCGTAGATGGTCTCTCATACCTCTAGCGTGCTCTTATCGTTCGCCATTGTGTTATTCAGAATGGTTCGAGGAGCTCACACGAATGTGAACACGAATGTGAACACGAATGTGAACACGAATGCTAAGAATTCCTCTCGTCCCTTTCTTCTATGAAGTTGTTTCGCGATTTCGAGATTCGCGCGGTCACCGCCAAAGGATATTTCGAGATCGCGAAAGCCTGGATTATACGATCGGTGCAATGATAAATGTATGTCCGAGGAGCAAAAAGGAAGATCAAAGGAACGGTGGAGGGAAACCAGTCGATAATTACATGTATCGTCGAACGGTTCCCCTCTTGATAAATATTTCATGATAATTCAAATGATAACTCGGAGAAGCCGATTAAGGGCCTGCTTTATGGCGGATCGTGGCCGGCTGCATTCGTGTCATTAATTGCTTAGGTGAATGTTCAACGACCACATGATCCTGTATCGTCGAGTGTACCAGCGCGAAAACTTCAAACTCGATTCAGAAACTGCACGCGGATGATATAGATTCATTTATAAATTGGAGAAATGATCAAGTTTTCAAATAAAATTTCAATTTAACCCACGATTAATATCGTAAGATCTTTCTCACTGTGTTAAGCCACGCGACGAAAGTATTCTATTAAAATGATCGACACCGTTAATGAGATTAATCGTAATGACGTTGAATCGACAATTGTGACAACCAGTGCAGTAACCGCTGCACCTTGATCTTCCTCATGTAATTCAAATTGTACGAGATCTTGATCTCCTTCGACGAAACTTAATCCGCCGATCCTGTCCGCAATTTTTTGTTGGCTAATTTAACGAAAGCCCCAATCTCGCAAAAAATCGGTGAATGCACTTGTACGACGAGTGAAAATTGAAAGTCAACTTTCCATACCCCCGTAACTTCGCGCTAACCTACCAGAGAACTGTTGGAACCTTCGCGAGCTATTTACGACCCACTTGCCCAAGTAAATGCTGAATGTCGGAATGAATAATACTGAGAGAAACGTGAAACTTAACGGAATACCTTGTCTAACGACGCTCTGTCCTCTGCATGCGTCTTTGGGCGTTCACCGTACTGAATTTCCTAAGTCGAACTAAACAATTGTCTAAGAGTCTTTCGTCGACGATCTACTGTGCCTCCTCGCCACTCCGCGACGCGCTTCGTATACTCTTCTTGGGACAGTTACACCGTCGCCCGGATAATACAGAAGACAGCCCCACGACACCGGGCTACTTCCGCGTGTACTTCTCCTTTCCAAGGCGTAGACTTCGCTCCACCGTGGGCAGAGGCGTTCCCGACTGAAACCCTCGTCACCAGGATATGTTTCGAATCGTATCGCAATCGTGTCATTTGGTACACCTGGCCGATGCTTCGTCCACTCCTAAAGCTGTCTGTTGCTTCAACCATTCCCGCGACGATCCCCCTTCTGTTCCGCCCGCTTCGCGCCAAATTCCATTCGGCGTGGAAACACTTGGGTCATCACCAGTGACATCATTGTCATCTGCAGGCAGATCGCCTGGCCAGGATTAGTGATAGAACTCAGGTAGATTGCACAAACGTCGTTGCTGTTGCTGCTGATGCGGTTGCTGGTGATGGTGCTGATGAAAAAGTACGTCCCCCTGGTGGGTCGGCTGCTGGTGTCACTCGTGGGACTTGCCGCTTAGCGGGTGATAGTTGCCACCTGCCGATGCCACCAGGGCCAGGGGTGAGCCCAGAGGCGTTGGGTGGTGGTGAGAGTGGCCCATGCCGGAGGAATGCGTGGTGAGGGCCAGAGGACTAGCGGACATCGAGCTAGCAAGGGATGCAAAGACAGAGGGCGCGGGAGACGCCATCGTCGGGCTGCCCATCGCTGATGTCGGTGGATTGATCCTCTTTTCCTTCTGCCTTCTGCGAGGGGAGAAAGCGTGATCTTTAGATCCTTCAATGGGAGTCAGAGCAGAAGCTTCATTAACCCTTTGCACGCTAACGATTTGCTGTGCAAGGAGTTGAATACAGAAGATGGAGAAAGGTAAGATCGAAGGGGTATAGTACAGAGAATCTAGAGCTTACCTATTGCAAAACCACACTCGAACGACTTCCTTCTCCATCGCCAAACTGTCAGCTAATATGGTGATTTCCTCCGAGGTGGGTTTCGGGTTCTGCATGAAAGCCTTTTCCAGCGCCACCCTCACGCTGGTTTCTATCGAGGTCCTCTTCTTCCGCCGCCTACCGATGGCTTCCGGGGTGGTGAGTGGGTTTGAAAGGGAATTCGGGTTATTCAGGGAATTATCTGCATCCTCCAGCCACTTCTGCAGGAGGGGCTTCAGTTTGCACATGTTTTTGAAGGAAAGATTCAGCGCCTCGAACCTAGGAAACGAAGCGGAACGTTTTCGTGATGAATCTTGAAGCACATCGTCCAGGTGAACGTAGAAAGAATTCGATCGACTGTCCCCAGCTAAGTACTAACCTGGAGATCGTTGTCTGGGAGAAATCGTTGCCATAAAGCTTCCCCATGGCGAGGCCGACGTCACCTTGAGTGAAGCCCAGCTTGATCCGCCTCTGTTTGAACGTCTTGGCGAACTGCTCGAGCTCCTCGAGATCCGTGGTCTCCTCTGGCGATGGTTCCAGCCTGGTCGGCGGTTGTTTCACCGCTGGCGGTGTGCCAGGGGGCGGTGGTGACCTTTGTTGCGCTAAACTTCGACCCACCAACCCACCGCCACCTTGAAGAGCCTGCTGCTTCTGTAGAGCTTGCAGTTGCTGGGCTGCCTGCGCCACAGCTTGCTGCACCTGATAACAAAGATGCCTTCGTGTCATCTTCGTTGCGGATTTTCCCTAATTCACTAGCTGTTGCATCGTGACGTCTACTTTTCAAGATTTTACGCAGAAAGATAGGTTCTTTTAAGCGAGACGCGAGGAAGGCTAGTAGACAAGTGGCGGATAAGCAACGGCCTTTTGGCAAGACAAATACCTGCATGGACTGTGAGCGCGGATGACTGGGTCTTGAAGGGTAGCCACCGCTCTGCAACAGCCCCTGCAAGACGACCATTGATCAAGGCACCGACAATGGTCTTGTTCATTTTTTTAAAATATTATTCACAGTTAGCATCGTTCGAAAGTCTCCGACATTTCTCTGGCACTGCAACTAGCTCCATCGGGACTCTGACGGCGCGCCACCGCAGACCTACGTTCCTCGGTTCTCCAGTTAGGCTATTTGGATGGGATCGAGCGATTTCCATTCGGGACGATCGAAAGGTGACGCGTGTCGCGCTCGTGGACAGGTAAGGAAGGAGTTGCTCGAGGGGTGCTCGGATGGATCGATTATCTTCACCCTTTTCTTAACCAGATGCTCGATTAGGAGAGTAAAGGGCTCGTGCGAATCGTGGCAGCGCCTGGGGAGGAAAAGGGTTTCGGACGGGTCGCGTGTCGCTAGGGCCACGAGATCTTATTTATGCTTATTGTTGGCTGCGAAGACACCCTTCGCGGGGATGCTTTGAATACGCACACGTGCCGCGACAGGTCCCGTCAAAGAATTACCAGTCACCTGCGCGGTTATCCCTTCCGAGCAAGTGACTTTTAAACCACAGCAAATATCCCAACGTCGTAATTAGAAAGCATGACTGTTTTATCTAATTCTGTATCTTTATAAATACCGTATTCCGCGATTTCACGAAATTCAAGTGGTGAAAGTGATATAATACCTAATGCAAAAACAAATCTGTATTCTAATTTCCGCGCTAACGACGAGATAATGTTAATCGAGCCGATCACCAGTAACGATAACGTTGCGAGAAATAATAACTGAAATGAATATTTGAAATCTGCGAACATAAAAATTCCATTAACGGTACGATAGAAATTACTTGCAAAAGGTATCCTCGGAAGACGAATTTCTCTACAAATAAGAACACCAACGCCCGAGGATCCTTTCGAGTTGAAGCGCTACTGCCGCGTGTCTCTACACGCAAGAAACATGAAATATCTGTTACGCAGGCAGACCTCAGGGATGCTCTTACGCCACGTGTGTAATCATTGAAAAGGGTTGAGGGCAGGTTGCAGCTCACTCGGGGGAAGGGTTGCGCGATCGAGGAGGTCGTGTGCCCTCCCTAATCCCGAAACTGTTCTCAAAGAAAACCGAGAGGGTGCCCGGAGCGCACGGCGAGGAAGACGACGAATGAAGGTGGGGGGCTGAGGGAGACACGGAAGGAAAAAAAGAAACAGCCTGGCCACGTGTGAGGGAACAAAGGGCATCCCGGTGGCAAGGTGCCGAAGGGGCCCTTGGATCTCCTTGTTGCACCTTTCAAAGGAGACACGGAAGACCCAGCTTTAATGTTCGCAGAGATACGCTCGCGTATACAGGGAACACGGACCGGCCATTAAATCTGCTCAAGTTCGAAGTCGTTTTGTTAGTTTTTCCAGAAGGTTACGTAGCCGTGCACGCGCTCCTCGCGATGGAATCTATAGAATTTTTTTTCGTAAACGCACAAGGCCTAGGGCCCCCATTCAAGATTCTCGCTTCGGGGAAGAATAAGGGAAGGGAGGGGGTGGATTCGTACGGTATCCAGGAAAGGAGGATCGTTTTTCATCGCGTCTCCGGATATATCGTGAATCGATTTCTCTCGTTTCGATCCGCAGGATCTCGTCACAAAACGTCCTGCTGAATATTCGGGGAAAGCCGGCGCGCAAGCGCGACGCCGGCGATAAATATCTGTCTCCTCTTTTTCTTTGCGCGCTCTGGGGGCCTGATATTTTCCTCCTGAAACGCGCTGCCGCCAGGAGAACCGACTGCCGTCGAATTGGCTCGATAGAATGGGCTCCGAGGCACCTCCGACCAGCGACGATGGCAGTTCCCTTTCAGAATCTAATACCGATATTCGTCCCAGTCGTTTGCCTATCCCGTGGACCGAGGCACGACGAAGTAATCGCGGATAGATACAGGGTACAGCAGGTTTTCTGGAGGCACGTCGCGGAAGAAAACGCGACGGCAAACGGAGCAGGAACCCCGTCCCTTTGTGACATCGCCAGGCTGCTATCTCGGCGTCAAATCGAGCGGACCGTCTTCGAAGAATAAGACGTCTACTTCTTTCGGGCGCCCGATCAGATACCGGGAGGAACGTCGTCTTTGGATTCTCGCTGATCCACCCTTCCCTCGCCCCCGAGGTCCCCCCGGCCCTGTGATTCGAATCGAATTCGTATCGAGTAGGTAATTCGGCGGAGTACCCGGTGCCGAGAGAACAATGGCAGGAACTCGTGTGTACGGGGAGCGCATTTGTTCGCGCTCCGAGCGCAATTCCTTTTCTAGCGATACGGGACGCGTACAAAGCAGTTTTTGTTTCTTCGAGGTGAAAGAAGATTCTGTTACCGAAACTTCGTGCCGCGGTATGATATTCAAGAAGAAATAGCTTGGTCCTCCGTTTCTTTCCTCGCGTCTACGTTGGCCCACAACTAGTGGGACGAGACATTGGTCGGGGAAATGATAGATAATTCTACTTACGAGGGTGATGTGTTTGCTTGCAACGAGGGGCAATTGTAAGGCGCCAAATCGGTACGAGTCCTTGCGACGATGGAGGGAAGTGTGCATTACCAAGAGAAACGCGGTTGAGGAATTAATTAGTGGAGACTCGAGGGAACCAGAATTTTCGTTTCACTGTTCACCAGAGTCCGAGGGTGTCGCGAAAGCTTCACGAACCTGATTCTGCAAGAAGAACTGCGCCTGTGCTGGGAGCTGGCCCGCCGCCGCAGGATTCGCCTGCTGGAACATCGCGAACTGCTGCAACTGTTGCTGCAACGACTGCTGCTGTTGCTGAAGAGTCGAAGCCAGCGCTTGGATCTCTTGCGGTCCGAGTGCGCCGAGAGAGCCATGCATCAGCAATTGCTGGCCAACCAGCTGAGCGGCGAGCGCAGCTTGCGAGTTGCTGTTGTTCTGCTGGTTGGCCGAGTGCTGCTGTTGCTGGTGACCTCCGGTTATCTGGCTGCTCACCCCGGAGCTGGGCGAAGAGGCGCTGCCGCTGGTACCGCTGCTGCTGTTGCGATGCGAGACGTCCGTGACCTGAAACTCATTTCCAACCATCAATTGAATACGTTCGAATATGGGGAAGCTGTCGAGGATGCTCTTATTTAAGGTTCTCGAGGCTTAAATTAATCTGGCGACTGGGAAGTTGACTTGGTAGTAGCTCGAGAACTTCGATTCAAAGATATTTTAGGCAGAGGTACCGAAGAGCGCGATAATTACATGGGTCACAGTGGGTCGGAAACATTGATTTCTACGGGATGGAAGATACAAACGTCACGCTGTAACGTGGGACCAGAGACTCGAAGAATCGGAGAGGAACCGCGCGAGCCACCCTCCCTAATATTACAGAGTAAACGGCGCCGAACAAAGCGGTGTTTACACTCGGCCAGGTCAGGATATTGGTCACTACGGTCCATCCTGTGCTTTTGTGTTTTATAAAACCTACACACCCCTCCCCCCGTGACCTCGTCCCTTCCTGTCGCCCATCTTGCTAGTGGCTTCCTTTATTTATTTGCCAAATATTGAACGGGAGCACTTCTTGCGCCCTTCAAGAGCGACTGTAAAAAGCTTGCACCCGCTAGGGACCGTTTCCTTCCAGAATATTGCCGGAAGTTGCTGCCCCGACCATTAGTAATACCATTTTTAAAGGAACAAGAAGCAGGACGGTCGGTTGTACGAGCCGTTTTTTCTAATTCACTTGGCAAAAGTATCTAAAGTAGGTATCTAAGTAAATTCTAAATCAGAAAATGTTTGCTCACCAGATTGAGAGCTTCCCTGTCCGAATCCATGGAATCATGGTCGAGGTTCGCCTCGGTGGCATCCTGGATGTCACTGGCGATGCTTCTGTCATCGCCGCTGAGTTCTGGTCCGTCCACCTCGCCATGGAGATCCGCGTCTGTAAAAACGAAGAGGAACGAATGTTACGATCACCGCTCCCTCTAGACTTCTAAATCTGTCCACTGGATTTAGACAAATCTTGGGAAACTCTCGCGTGAAATAGAGTTCGGTATGTCTGCGAAAGTTCGTACAATCATTGTTGTTCTGGGGCCTGTATTTCTGATGGCGGTGATGGTGGTAGCGGGTGGGGGTGGAAGTCGGCGTGCTGGTCGCATGGAGTCGCATATCCGCAAAGATCATCCTCGGGTCTTCGAGGAAGACCATCTTAGCCCCGTTTGTTCTCGAGGATCCGCGTGGCCCGTTGCCGGTGGTCACATGGGGGTGGTTTCCAAGATCCAGCACGACGGTCAGTGACCGTGAATCGCGGAACGGGGCTCGAGGATCAACGATCATCCGGCGTCCCTTCTGTTCCGCATCGCGGGATAAGGGCCGCCGCACTGTTCACCGTTTTAATTTTGCCTCAGCCAGTCGCGAACAGAATCGGTACCATAAAAGAAAACGTAAGTCACTCTCGATAGAACACGGGGGATGCAAATGTCAGCGACTCATTGATATTCGAATTAGGCGCATGAATAATTAATAACGCGTACGCCGGCTACCGCGCGGGTTGAATATTCAAACGAAGGGAAACAGCCTTGAAGGGCAGACACTGGGCGACTCGGAAGGTCGAGCGAGGCCCACCGGTCCTCGTCCAAGGACCGATACAGAACGAATGTCAGAATGACGCAACGGAATCGTGCCCCTAAGGACGAACCAACCCTCCCCACCACCACGCGGCCCGGAAGGGCCATCGATGATTGGTCGTAGGCATCCGAACTTCGCGCACGATTGGCCGTCGAGGAACCCTTTGGCCCTTTCCGCGTACCCTGCTCCCCAACCCGCGTAACAACCCCTCGTGCATCCATCATCGTATCTTATGACTAGCCTCCCTCGCCACCCTTTCCTTCGTCTTTCGCTGCTGCGGCGCGCCCCCCGACAAAGGGGTACGTGCGACGGATAATGGCACGGAACCGATTCGCTCGGTTCGAGAAAACGAGCTTACGAGCTGCCGTTCACGTTCCACTCGGGCACAACGGTTTTTAATAATAATTACTTCGATACGCCGGGGAGGGGAAGCCGTTTGCCCTCGGGAGGGGGATTTTCGGAATGGCGGATGGTACGTCGAGCTTCGCGGATTCAATTCGTCTAAAATTCTTGGAGAATTTTTACCTTCTACTGCGATACTTTTTTTTTTAGCTTTATTCGAATCGGAAGGGTTTCGTTGCAGAACACCGGTGGAATTTTCATGTCTCCGGGGTACACTTAAGGACCGCAAAGGGCGCGAGAGCGGGAGGGGTCAGTGAACCGAGGAAAGGAAGAAAGGAAGTCGCTTAGCCATTTGGACCAAGCTCGAACTTTCCCATCGAGTCTCGGTGGCGGCACAAAAGCCTGGAATGGAGATAAACGCTCGCGAAAAGCGGCTCGTAAAAAGGCCGAGTCGCAGGTGGGGATGTACTACTGTGGGACGAAACGATAGTCGAAGGGAGAACGGAGGGACAAGGAAAAAAGTTTCAAAATCCTGTGAATTCTACGCAAGTTCCTCGGCCCCGAATCGCCCCGATTTTCGCTCCTCCGCATCTGTGCGCCTCCCCTTCATACCTGACGTGGATTCCCCCGAAACGGCAAGAAAAAAAGAGAAGAGAGACGACAGGTCAGGTAGGAACAGCTTCAGACAGCGAGTGAAGCCTCGGTATTGGTGGATTCCCTATAAAATTTCAGTTACTCGTCCTTCCATCGTTCTTTGCGCGGCCGATTACACCCTGCCCTCGATCTTTCCACCCCTCGAGCGTCCGCGACGCAAAAAGCAGGTACCAGCGGGCTCACACGCATCGATTTCCCTCTCCGACCCTGAATTTGCATCACCGTTCCCCTCTTTTCATCGAAAATTACGCTTTTTTTCGCCCGTGAGAAGCTCCCTGGCTGCCTGCATCCACCGGCAAGGATCCTAGGGAGGGGAGAAAGGATTTTTGGGGTGAATTCCGTCGGTTCCCACTTTTTCCACCCTTTCTCAGCCGCACCTATACACTCGCTAGTCTCGCGTCTTTCGAAAAAAATAACGTTTATCGTCGTCTACTGTGCCACCAGGTGCGAAATCGTCTACCAACGTACGTTCACCTTAGATAACGCAACCGTCGTTCTTTCTTCATATTTTCTTCCCCGCTGCCAGCGCCGGAGCGACGCCATTGGCCCGTTCTCTTCCCTGGTTCCGTTTGAATCGGAAGATTCTGCGGGCACAGGTCGCCGTTGGTTTAAAAAAGTGCAACGGCCGTTTGGTGACGCTTCTAATGGAACGGAGATAAAACTGCAGGCGAGGAGGGTCGAAGCGTTTCTGGCAACGGTTTTTTAACGTATCTCTGCGAGATGAATGGTCCGCGACGATCGGGCAGTCGACCTATCGCGGAGCCGTGCAATTAAACGATTATCTGCGATCAGAATCAGCTGGGAGGAGGACAGAATTTCATCGGGAGGAAGATCGTATCTGGCGCGCCTTGGATGTCTCTTTGTCCCGCATCTGCATACACCGACGCGGTTAGGTGGCATTATAAATGGGCCGGGGGGCACAATGCCCGTTGCCCATGCAATTTCCAGCCATTGATGCACGCTTAACGTTCGCACGAGTGACACGGTGACCGTCTATCCATCACCCACCCACATTTCCACGCGGATCGGCTTGCACACGCACAGGCGCACGCAACAGAAATCCATTCTGCGAGGGGGCTGCAGCTGGACGATGCGGGGCATCTCCTGCTCGCTGCCATCGACCTTCGGCCAGCCATCGGCTCTCCCCCCTCGTTCCTTTTCCACGGATCGAGGGAAAACTGGGCGACGACCTGACCTTCGTGCCAGCGACTGCAGAATCCCGGGGACCGTAGGCCACGTCACGTACGCGTCAGGTGATAAAACGGGACAACCAGACACCTGAGCTGCCCGCCACGACGCTTGGAATTTTCGGGATCACGATTCTAAGAGGTGTTGTGGTGGGCTCCCGATCAATGGGTCCACTTTAAGGGGATGTCCGAGTCCATTAGAGGATGGTCGATACAGCGATAGTAGCATCCGAGAACTTACTTGAGTAGCTTATAATGATAAGAAAGAAACGTGATTTTCACCCCCAGTTTTCAGTCCATTGAAGAACCAAGACCAAGAGCGTGTATGCTTTACTTTTAATAAAGTTACGCTGATCTGAAAGCACCACGGATACATGAGTTTGTTAAAGTTGTGTACCTGCTCGTTCCTTTCCATCCACTTAAACTGCAATGAGTTGCAACTGAGACGCAAATGGCGCGGCGTTACGCGCATAAAATAGCAACACCGTGCCATTCACACCGGCAGACGGGTGAATACATATTTCTATCTAATTCAACGGAATGCACCGGTGAATAGCCGCGGTAGCTTTCACCGGCCGCGACGCAACAATCGCCACGAAGAAGTTCCATTTTCTGGATGAATTCTGCCGTGCAACAATGCCTTCTGCCGTGTCTCCACTTTCCCTCTCTTTCTCTCTCTCTCTCTTCCGTCTTCCCTTTCCCTCGGCTGTGCTTCTCCTCTTGCGTGGGATCAGCCGATGTTTTTGTTCGTCCAGGCGAGAATAGCCACCAACGATGAACGAGCACGACGCCCTTTTCTCGCGATCTACATAAAATATCGATTCCTTCGGCTTTCAGGGAAAATATCGGCGAGTCACGAATACTCGCGTACGAGCCACCCGCTCTTCCTCCTCGCTCCTCATCATCGTCGTTCCATCTCTCTCCCGCCATTGGCATTCGTGAAACCGGCTCGTTTCGGATTAACGAACGGCACCACAAAGGAGAAATCGTTATTTTCACGGCTCTGCCCGATTTCGCGGTTGCATCCCTCGTTCCCTTACGCTTCCTCCCCCCCCCCCCTCAGCTCCGCCCTCGAGGTGGCCCTGTCTGAATCGCGGCCTCTCCTTTTGCTCAATTTACTCTGTGCCTTTCTCCCCCCTTCGCCTTCCCTTCCTACTTCTTATTTCCTCGGATCTGAACCCGCGCCCGCCAGCTTCCCGCGATCGATCTCCCTTCGGTATTCGCGGCACAGGCTCCTGCACCGAACGCGAGCTAACGGTCTCGCAATTACGGAGCCCAGTCCACGATTCTCCTTCGCTTCTCCTCGAGTTGCTACGTCGTCTTCCCCGTGTTCTACCCTTCGATCGACTCCGGCGTCGGTCGTAGTTAGTCCGAGATCCAAGCTAAGTCGTTAGCTGCGAAGTTAAGGGGCGATAGAGTCGTCAGCTACGCGAGAAGTTTCGCTAGCAGCAGCCGAAGATTCGAAGAAACTCCTCGTTCGAATTCCCTCGACCCTCCACTCACACACGTCGAGTCGAATCGTTCGGAAAAGAAATCTGCTCCCGATTTACCTGGCTGCGTGTGAGGCGAGCCGATTTCTTCCGCAGCCAGATCGCGTTAAGTCTCTCTCTCTTCCCTCGTCTCGATCCGGCGCTCGTTCTCGGTGTATCAAGGCGGCAGAATGTCTGAACGGCATCTGCCTCCGCGGCGTTTTCTTCGTCGCCATTCTTACGTAAGGGAACGACAATGCGACCAACCCCCGTGGCACGGGGGAGGAATGTCTGGCCCATTATTCCGGGCTACGTGCACCGCCTGTCAACCGACTTACGATTTTATTAGGGCCTTACATCATTCGATTATGCTTGCCGGGTCCGTTTTCACGCATCGAGGGGCCTGGCAGACGTCGTCTAGCTGCGATGGATCGAGATCCTTCGGTCTTGTGAACGCTCGCTTAGGAAATATTCGATGCTGGGAGCAGGAAAGGAGCACGTCGTTCAATCCTCTTCCTTTCGCGTGGTAGATTTCAAAGCGGAGAGACACGAAGGACGAGATGGGGACACGAAGTTTCAAAAACTACTTACGCAATTAGTGAACTTGGATAGCATTCAATGCCATCGACTGGCAACTTAGCGTGAGTTTCGTATCAAACTGACTCCGAGTCACCAGAAAACTTGAAAGCCTCAACCATCCTTTTTACCTGCCTCCAACATTTTGTCCTACCAAAATTTTCCTAACGCTGGTGGAGGAATGTTTCTGTACCGTTGGTGGGAAACAACAGGGAAAGTATTGCCCAGGTGGCAGGGAAATCGAGGCAGTTAAGGCGAATCTGACTGTAGCCGCGGATCCCATAGAAAAGGGGGAAGACACGAAGGGGATAGACATCCACGAGCCAATAGAATAACAGTTTCCTCTGGCGTGTTTTGGAGCGGCGGTGCCGGCGGCTTGGCAAGGGTGACGAGAGAAGGGGTGGACTGGTTTTCGAGCAACGTGTGGGGTGAGTCTAAAACCGTTAGGTTGGTCGCGTGCTACCAGAGGCACGTGGCCTTCCTCTCCTCTCTTTCTCGCTTTCTCTCTATCTCGTGTACGCACGCGCGCGTTCACGCGTGCACCTCTCTCTCCCTCTCTTCAACCTTTCTGTACTTATAGCTCTAAGGGTTTGCAAGCGATAATGTCGCTACCGGCGTGCGATACTTTCATCGGTGAGACAGGGTGGGGCCATTCCTTAGGATGGCCCCGAAAGTACACCCTATAAAATGTCGAAGAAGATTTCCACTACTGGGCTGAAGAAGAGACAATGTGAGGAGCAACGTGCAAATGCTCGCGCAAGAGTGCTTGAAGGTAACTTGCAGAATTGTGATCTCGGTGCGCTATAATAACGAGGATATCCATGTACCATCTTCGGTGTCGAGTTCCCGCACGGAAATTTCGGAAAACAGTTTTCTAATTAAAGCCGACGGAGCATCGGCCGTCCAATTTATTCCGCCCAGGACGAGCACAAAAGGAGACTCGTAGGGTCAGAGGCGATCGATCTAGGAAATTCGATGATCGGCCTAACCCGAAATTAAGCGGCAGGTAAGCAACGAGATTCTCTCTTTCTCCGTGGACACATGGTGCCATTAGTCGCGGTGGCACCGGTGAAAACGAGATATTCCAGGACGGCGTGGCGTGGGTCGGGGCAGATGCCGGATCGGTAAATAGTCGGCTGGATAACAGCCTGAACCCCTCTTGTCCGTGATCGTCATCCTCCTCATCGACAGCTACCGTTATAATGAAATCGAACGCGCGCGCCTACGCAAGTATACGTAGGTATACGCGACAGGCCCTTTGGCACGTGCTCCTGGAGCAAACACGGGAGTCTGTTCCTCGGATGCGCGCGATATCTGGACGGTGCATAACGGTGCCGGGAAGGTGAAGTCTGCGGTTGCAG
This sequence comes from Andrena hattorfiana, assembly GCA_944738655.2. Taxonomy (NCBI): domain Eukaryota; kingdom Metazoa; phylum Arthropoda; class Insecta; order Hymenoptera; family Andrenidae; genus Andrena; species Andrena hattorfiana. Next base: position 5,514,412 of record OX122894.2, read on the forward strand.
ATGGCCCCGAGAGGAGCCCAGCACCTTGTGGCAATAAAAAATTGCTGCGCCGAGGGAGCGCCACTGTCGTATTTTAGGAAGTAACATCGACGATCTGTAACCTGAGAAGTAATTAGAAGTAGAGCGCAATAAATGGGAGTCGTAGAGTCGCGTGGAAAGTTCGCGAAGGGGAATTACCGGAGCAGCGACGAAAAGCAATTAAGGGCTCGAGAAGTTCATCGCGTCGGTCCGGGGCGATAAGAAAAATGGTGCGGCGAAAACGGGGGCGAGCGGAACGCGGCCACGTTCGCCGTAAATTTCCGATAAGGAAATGAGACTATGCATATAAAAGAGGGGGTTTCCGCGAGGGAGTTCCACGTTGGCACTCCGGGTACATTTGGCGCTGGCAACCCCCCCGCTGCTCACTGGCAGTGATGTATGGTATGGTAGACCTGCATGCTGACCACTATCCACGATCTTCTACGTTTCCTCCTCTTCGAACCCACCGCCCCTCAATTTTTAAACAACCCCGCTTAACTCGCTGAAAATGCCACGCAGAATAGTTGCCCGCTACAGCGATACTGCGAGGAAAATAGGTTGGAAACTCGGATGACCATATGTCAGGCGACGGAGACAGGCGTAGATGTCAGTTCACGGAAATATGCATGCGCGTCAAAAATTGCTTTCCAGCACCCCCCAGCCCTTCCTTCATCTCAATCTGACAAACTCAAACTCCCGGGACCACGCAGGGGCAAAAGTAAGCAAGTGACCGACGGGGAGGAGGGAGGGGAGAGGCGAAGGGAGAGAAGTGGCGAGATTATTTGAATATCCCATATTTAAGATTCGTCCGGCGTAGTCCGGGGCAGTGATTGCCGACTTGGCAGGCCGGTCACGTGGCCGGCACGTCATACACGTCAAACCGACCCCCATGGAAACCGCCCCTATTGCGCCTGAGGCCGCCGGCCAGTCCTGCGAGCGCTTTACATTCTATTTTCACGCTGTACCGACCCCGATGTATGCGACTTTCTTAACATATTCGCCAGATATTGGCTGCCGGCACGTGCTCGATATTCATCCTCGATGCGAGAACGTCGATTTCTGCTGGTCCTTAAAGAAACGCGGACCGTTGGCCTGCGGAAAGAGCCTCGGGAGACGATGGAACGCGCTCAAGTTGCTTTCAATTAAATAGAAGATAGATTCTGCAAGCGGAGAGAAAAGAACGTAAGTTTCGCGACAATCACGACACCCCCAAGTTCAACTGTAGAATTATCGGTCGACAATGAAGAAGGCCAGCCAGATTATTCCCCTCAGCTCGCCATGCAAAGCTTCCCTCCCCGAGTTATGACGAGCACCTGACGTTCGAAATGGGGTTGGCTGCTATTTTATGCGTGTCACCGCCCCCACAGTGTTTTCACGGGACGACGAGCACCCCCGGATTTTTGCTGGGGCTGCGCCGCGAGGCCGGTCGCTCTCGCTCGGCGAAGGGGATGCCACCTAACCGAGTTAAATAACGCTACATTAGCGTCCTTCGTCGATACAAGGGCTGTCCGAGTGTGAAATACCCTCAGGCTTATCAGCCAGCCGCAGAGCTTTTTTTTATTAGCCTCTGGCCGATCGTTCTCCAACCACCTCGGCCCTCCCTTGCTCTGGCGCGCCTCTGCCAGGAGGACACTCTGCGGGGAATATGGGAAGCCATAGTTTCTCGGGAGGACACGTTTAATCGAGCTTGGAATTCGTCGTGTAACGAGGAAGGTGAAGTGGATCTGCGTACCTCCTGTCGTTTATCTTTTACAGCTTCCGGGTTGGACGATCGATTCGTCGTTGAAAGAGAGAATAGGTTCATCTCCCACCTTACGGCGGTCAGGTCCTTTTCAGACTCGTCCCAAATGCATCGAAGCGATATTCCGCTGTATGGCAAGATCGACTTGAGGAGTTCGTATATGAAGGAAAGGGGGACGTTTTACTATTTTATAATTGCGATCGAGTCCACGGTTCGGAGCTAGCACAATCGATGAAATGAACGATAAATTTCAGCGAGCTCTGGGATGATCGAGGTGGAGCCCGATAATAGATTTAATTACTCCCTTGGAGAGGCCAGTCGCTCCGTGAGAATAGCCATTCTTCCCTGCACAACTCCATATCCCGGTGAGCACGTAACGGCGCCGTTTACCTGGCCGAGTCGTCCTTTGTCCTTTTGCCACAATTACCGTCGTCTAGACGCAGCCTCTGTTTCTCTGCGAAATGACAATTACATAGCGCCGAGATCGCCTCGTCGACCGTTTCTTCCCTCCAAACGACCCGGTCGTTCTCCGAGGAACGCCTCTGCCAAAAGCTTCTTCTCCTTCCTCGGCCGGCCACTTCTCTGAGAGATAGCGAGGCCCGTGCGCTTCTGAATAAATTGATTACGCGTGGAGCATCGAATTACGTCACGGGGAAGTTCTCTTTCAGATCGTAGCTGAAAGTCGCCGATTCGCGGCGATCTCCAGGAAGCTTCCTCGTATCGACTGTGAGCGTCAACGATCTCGACGTCTACGCGAGACGGCCCACGAGCCGAAAGAAGCCGAGCTCCTTTTTCCTTCTAGCTGTTGAACACCGTCTGCCTCCACCACCCTTCGCGGCAGCACCCTTTTTCTTCCTCGACGTGCGCACGAAAAATCCTCTCTGTCCATTGTTACCTGCTCTCTCTCTCTCTCTCTCTCTCTCTCTCTCTCTCTCGCCCCTCGGCCCTCCCTTTCACAGCTCTGGTTTAATGGCTGACGCGGCTATCGGGTTTCTGCAGAAGCGTAAAAGATCTTCGAGGAAAGCCGCGAGAAGAACGATATATCTAGCTTTCTCATTTTCTCACTTCCACAAACTGCTACTACGAAATAAGGGATGACCTGCGCTCGCGTTACAGTTTCTTACACGCGGACGGACGGGCAGGAGTCCATGTTTCTTAAAAATCTATGGAACTGTAGTCATGATCGAAGTTCGCGTCGGGGTTACAACGATAAAACAGTCCTGCAAGGATCTGACTACTCATCAGCCTGTTGCGGGGCCACCCCCTCGGAGCTGGTACAGGCTGGTGTATAAAAAATCAGGAGGGTTGCACCCCTAGAGCGAGACGTTCCGTGCAGTCGATGGCGGATAACCGGTTGCTAATTGATTATAATAAGTGATCAGGAAGCGCAGCCGGAAGCAGGGTGACGATTGCGTCTGAGGGGTTGACGAGTGGTGTTTAAACGATTACGAAACGTCAAAATTATACTCTACCTACCCCTAGATCTCGAACTCATAAAGAAGCTACACCCAAAATTTATTCGTAACGCCGCTGTAGATACTAGGGGAGAGTTGCCAATATCGTACTGGTCACCTAAATCTTACCTCATCAATTTCTCAGTAATTAATGAATATAAACGACATCTGATGATAAAAATATCAAGTAAATGCGAAGTAAGAAATAGAAACAAAACTTTTTGAGCGTACACCCTATTTTGTGCGTGCTATAAACATTTAAAATAATCAGGTATGATCGATGTAACTTTTTAGCAGCTTATTTTAGCTGATAATAATCAAACAATGCAATTTTGACCTGTATTTTTGTATTTTTCTAAAATCGGGTTTAATATAGAATATTTTACATTCATTTTAAGTACATATTACATTGATTATAAAGTTTAAATTGATATTTATAAATAAATTGACCATGTTTCCTAAATCGTACCACTACAATTATACCAGTAGGATTTGACAACTCGTATGTTATATAGGTTATGTACATATATCCTATTCATAAGTTATTGTGGCCTGTGTGTGTTCCATATACATATGTATATGTAACTATATAATAATCATTACTTTATATTGAATATTTTCTTGTCTATTTGTTATTGATACTATTTTTAGTGGAGGTACGATTTAGGAGACCGGTTGCCTAAATCGTACCTTTTACAATATGTAAGAAAACGATTAATAACAAATTAATTTGTTCCGAACAAAAGGTTAAGCGTATAGTAGTAGGTGCCTAAAAGATCAAGCTACAATATCCAATAGTCATTTGCGTTCAAATTAGTACCAAATATGAAATATAACGTAAAATGTCTTAAGTGGTACGATATAGGCAACCCTCCTCTACATAGAGAATCCCAAAAGTGAAACTCTCCACTCGCACGAATCTGCTGAAAAACAGTTTCACGTGCGTCAGGAGATTCGTCAGATGGCCGAGAGGACACGAGATCGAGGAGAATAGGGATACGAAGAGAGAGAGAGAGAGAGAGAGAGAGAGAGAGAGAGAGAAAGAGAGAAGTAGAAGGAAGGAGGGAGAGCAGGGCGAGACGCACCGACAGCGGGGGCGTTCGACAATTTATCGTCTTCATTTGGCCACGTCCATATTTATTGCGTCGTTACGAACAATATGGCGTCTATTAAGCGAAATACGAGCCCCACCGTAGACGCGGAATCGAATTAATACCGGGCTTGCGCCGTCCCCGTCGCCGCCGCCGTGTCCGATAATAAGCTTAATAAATATTGATCGTTTAATTAATGTATAATCGACGCGTGGGACACCGCGCACTATCGTCAGTCCATTGGGCCGCCCACTCGCTTGCCACGAATTTATTAACGGCTCGCTGTCAGCGTGGATCGTAGCCGGGGCTCACGGCTTTGCGCGCAGCTTTCGACGTTTTTAATTGCCCCTCCGGAAGCAGGGCCCTTTGAAGCTCGGCGGACGACGATGCGTGGGCGCTTACCTCCCTTTCTTCCCACTTTTCGGTAAACGGTTATAAATTTCCCGACTAGCAATCGACTCGGGAGGTCCCGGAACCTCGCCTTTAAGCAGGAATCGACATTTTTCAAATGTCACTCCGACGTTTCATTCCGTTCTATGAAAGACTCGAACGAACCGATCGGCGAGTGTCAACGCAGCCAGGAGTAACTGCGAGCGCTCGTTGACGGGCTAATTATACGTTCTCGAAGCAACTGGAGATCATGGGGCGAGAGGAAAGGCGAAAAACTGTTCGCCTTCTGTGGGAACGTTCGTCCCATTAATGGAATCACCAATTGCAGACTTATTGGTTTAATTGCTAATTGCTAGGCCTTCTGCCTCTCTCCCTCGCTCCGTGCCGCGAGGCGAGGAATAATGGCGCTGACACCCACCAGTCGATGGATGCCATTTTCATAAACAGTTGGTCCCTCGTCTAGCGTGGACGCGCGAGCTTCTTGCTCGTGCCCCCCTGTCTCACTTTTCGCGGGGGCGAGGGAATTAATCTCTTTTAATCCAACCACTGGATCTCCTCGCGGACGTCCTCCCTTTCTTTCGGCGCGAGCGGGAGGAGGACGGCGGCAAGAAAGAGGAACGGAAGTCGTCCTCGGGGGCCCGTGAGAAATATGTCGAAGAAAGAAAACGTCTTCGAGCTCGTTCCGAGTAGGCCCCGCTCCCCTTCTCGCTCGCGATTCTCCTCTTCTTCTCCTCTGGCCGGGCTGCCTCGTCGTTCTCCATCATTCCGAGAAACGACCGCTATACTCGTTTTCATTTCCCCTTACGTGATTTGCGGGCCCCCGCTCACCGACGAGGTGTCTTCTGCACGCGCAACTAGCTCGCGTGCAAACACAGGCGACGCGGTGTCTTTTGTTTTTGGTACGCGGCAGAGAACCGGCGACCGTCGCCGACCAATTTGCGCGGTCGTTAGTAAGGGATGATCTCGCGGCGCAATTATAGGCGATTCTACTAGAATTGCCTCGACGACATCGAACACTGAATTGAATTTTAATAGGTAGACTGAACGAACTTGAAATTCGTTTAATCATTTCAGAATCTTATGAGCCCCAATAGAACCGATAAGCGTCCGATCGGAATTCCTCGATTTCCATTAGACGGGGTGGAAGGAGGGAGAAGGGAGAACCACGGTCAGCACTCGGGCGGATCAGCATATTCCGTTTACGGGACAGTCGAGCGGCGGAGGGCGACGATAAAAATCAGAAAATCCCCGGGAAAGCGGTGCCACGGAATTTGAATTTGCTCCGGCCAGCTCGGACCGCGGGCAGTGGATCCTTGGACGTAGGTCGCCGCCAGCCTCGTCAACATTCAAAACGAGTCTCCGTTGTCACCCCTCGATCCGAATAACAAAGTGAGGCTGCCTGCAACTGTCGGTGGAAATGCTCGTTAACGGGCTGCGAACGTTCCCGTTCGCCTAACCCGTTTTTATCGAATCGCTTGAACAGGCTGATCGCCGTTCTGGGAAAGGAGCATCGCGGAATGAGTCGTTCCCCGATTGCGAGCAGGGCGATTAAGATACTCGATATTCAATTTGGAGCGACCAATCTCCGGTGCTAAATGAGAAGAAATTGATGTATAAACATTGGTGCAACAGGCTTTAATCGTTGATTTATGGAGGATCGAGGAATTCTCTAGATTCGATCAACCTGTCCTTCAATATTTGAAGTGTACCTTCAAGTGGCCCAGCGACGGAGAGGCACATCGCACCCCGCGAGAATAGTAAAAGAATAGGAAATCGAAGGGTTAGGCGTGCAGCTCGGTGGAAACGTCGCGAGATGGACGTTTAAGCTTAACGGGAATCGAACGATACGCGGTAAGGCTTTTTGCGACTGAGCGACTAAGCGAGAGGCTTTTCCAGGGACGGTGCTACAAGAACCGGGGGTTCTGGATTGCCAGGCGTGAATGGAAGTCCTCGCGGGAGGGCTCGGGAAGCCGTTTCGGCATTCAATAGCGGTTTTCCACGGTCACCACGGCCCTGGCGGCTATTTGAATAACAAAATCAGCAGGAAGACGTATTACCGTGGCGACAGTGGCCGTGCGACCGTGGCGACTTCGCGCCAGTTTATCGCGCGGACTCGTTTGCATTCCAAGCGAGACCGATCCCTCGGGTCAGGCCGTTCAGGATTTCCATCCTCGTCGATCTCGTCCTTCGCTCGCGATTCTCAATCTCTTGCCATCGAGACGTCGCCGGCCAAAGACGTCCGCGGTGCACCAATTCGTGGAAGCGAGTCTGCGCTCGCGGCGACCGTTCGCAATTTGCATGCCGCTTTTCGGACGCCACTCCGCGCCACTGTTGGTCGATTCGAGAATCCCCGACACTTGTTGAGGCTCGTGAAATTTCGATTCAGTGTCCATATACTCGGAAGCGTGGAATTATTCGACCTGAGAATTCAACGGAGAATTCCACCCGATGAATATCTGCACCCCCGACTCGTCGCTTCGGCTCGACTTCGCCAAATCAGTCAGTGATCGCCAAAGAGTCAGGATCTTTCGATCGACGCCGTCGTTCGTTATTAAACGACGATGGACGACGATGATTGAAGGGCGAGAAAAAAAGGAACGAAGAAAATATCGTCGCGAGTTCGCATTACAAAGTATGATGAGGGACTTGGCCGTTCTCCGTTCGAGAGATCTCCATGAAGCCCGCGTTAAAAGAATCTCTGGTCTGACCATATCGGTCGAACAGGTGTGCCTGTACGACGCAGGAATAAACGATTAGCGATTCGATTAGCATCCGCGGATCATATCGATCGCGGCTACTTGCATTCCCAATGATACGGTGGTTCTTTCAGCAGCGATTTCGCAATCGACCTGCATCGTCGTCGGCCAGCGTCGTCGAATCGCGCGCGTCCCTCCGACAGCGTCTCGATATCGAGTTAATTATCCACGATCCGTTCGGGAGGACATGAAAGTCAATTAACGACGTGTCTCGCTGCCTCGCGCTCGTACAATGTTCTATCCCGTGCGTTTCAATTGACCGTTCCGATTTTCCTCGGTCGACCCAGAGGAGCCATTACCCAGCTTCTCGAAGCGACACAGGAACGATGTACCTGCAGTTCCACGTAATCCGCGAAAAGAGGAACGAACCACGGGAGAAAGAATAGGGCCAGGAGGACGGAGGCGGGTTTAAGAACGGTGGAAGAGGAGAAAAATGAAGCGAGCGGAGGTGGTGGCGCTAGGCGATCGGAAGTGTGTCAAATTACAGAGGTCCGTGATATTAATGACTCCTAATGACATGCCCCTTTCCACCCGCGGGCCCCTTTTCTCCCACCTGACCACTCGACAATCCCCACCAATTCTCCCTCTGATTTTCTCCTACCGTCTTCCCTCGAACTACCAAGGCCCCTCTCCGTGGCCCCATCCTTCGGTCGAGAAGGCGGTCGTGCACCGGACCCGATTCACGGAATCGGCATTAAAAATGCAATTACTAATTGACGGAGGCTAATGGCAATAAGACAAACAATGGGGCTAAATGCTATAAAGTAAAACACAGGTTGGCAATGACGTCCCTTCCCTGTTCCTCCCTCTTTCGACTCCCCTCGCCGAGCCGCGCTCTTCCCTCCCTCGACGATCGTTTGCTCCTTCTCGGTTTCGCCCCTTCGTCTCGTCGCCGTGCGCGATCCCCGAGACAGATGCAGACAGGCTGAAACTCGCGGCACAGTCTCGTTGGCCGAGGATCCTCCGGAGTGTCTGTTAGTTACGACCGGTTCAGCATTTCCGAGAGTCCGGCCCAAGCGTCGATTTTTTGCCACCGTTCCCGAGCTTTGTTAGCGACCCGCCTCCTGATGCTTATTTTTCGTCGAGGGGGGACCGCGCTTTTGATGCGCCCTGCACCGAACGTTCTCGCGAATCGAATCGACGCCCAAGGTCGGGACAGGTACCATCGAGCTGCCTCTAGTTTCCCTGGTCAACGGTCTCGAGACACTCGAAACCAAAGAAGCTGGAACATTCTTATCGTTATCCTCGACATTCAACGACCCGTCTCCCGGACGTGGAGAACAGAGAGCAACCCTGATGTCCGTCAAGATGGATTTGAAACGTGCCACCAATCCGCTCGTTAAAGTCCAGCGTCTCCGTTATAACAGCCTCCTTGAAGAGACATGATCCCCAGCGTGTTAGATCCCGCGACAGGTGACAGCCTCGAGAAGTGCGCGCAGCGTTTTCCAGACAGCGCGAGTTGTCAGCAGAATCGCGCAAAGGGTCGACACTTCTCACGCGAGCCTAAATTATCGGACTCCCGTCCTTCCCACCGTCGCGTGTGTTAGTCCCACTCGCGTCGAAGCCGAACAGCGCCTCGATTCTTGCCTCCCTCGGCGATAAAGTTCGCTGGAATTCTCCTCGGTTGTCAGACACTCCTCAGAAACCAAGAAGTTTCTCCCAAGAAACCACGGTCCAGCCTGCGGGGTTCAACGTCTTCATCGTGGAGGGGGAGGATTCCGCGCCCTTTTACGATCTCGACGAAAAGTCCCTGGCCCGTAGTGGGGCAAGGCCGGCGAATAATAACCCCAAGTTAAAAGGTCGGTTACACACCGCGAGAATTCTTCGAGGCAAATGACAAACCGCCGCGGAGCTGAGTGGGCGGTGCTCTCGCTAAGTGTAATTGGTTTTATGACATATTTTACGTGGAAAAGGATTAGCCGGAGGAAGGAGGGCCTAGCGGAACGCTCTGGGATGCAGCCGTTCCCCTGCTGCACTTTACGACGGAATATTTTAGCGTCTCCTTGACGAAATTCCAGAAATCTTTCTGCCGGGAGGCTCTCCACTGAGTTCATCGTGGATGGAAGTACCTACAGCGACAGTCTGCGCCGTTTAAATAGAATGCTTCTAGGGGTGGATTAGAGGCACAGAGGAACAGGAGACATGCACGCGGAGATGCTTGGACGAGCGACTGGTTTCAACTCCTCGAACCCGTTCCACGGCGTCCGATTAATAAGAGCCCATTCGGTGGCGCGCGTCCCTCCGGTTTCTTTGGCGTCTGAAAATTTCTCAATCAGTCGGTTTCCTTTCCCGACGATTTTCAGCAAGCCCCGTCGCGGAGCAAGCTCATCGTTGCAATTAAACGTCGCATCGGGCGCGCCGGCAAAAAGGCGGCCACGAAGAAATAACGACGCGGGATTTATAATGCCGATACTTGGCCTTTCGCTCAGACCCGCCGTGTCGTATTATTCGTTTGCGAAATTTATGTTCCTGCCATCGGCGAAGGTTAAACCCTTCGGTACGTTAATCGTATCGCGGCGAGGGGGGTAGGGTGGGGGAGGAGCGGGAGGCAGAGAGGAGAGAGAGAGAGAGAGAGAGGAGGAGAGATACGGACGACAGACGGACGATGAAACTCTGTGCAAACTCACCTTGTATGGATTCCGGCGAGGCTGGCTCCTTATCGATTCGGCCGAGCGCGTCGCTGGCTGCAACAAAAAGTGCAACGGGGCCTCGTTAGTGACGTCGCGTTGTAAAACCGACCGGGAAACTCGGCCTTTTTCTCGTAAAAATGATAGACGTGGCTCCGAAACCGACGTCCTTCCCCCCTTCGTTCTCCACCGCGCCTCGTCCATAAAGATCGACCGCGGCAATTAATAAGCGATGCAGCTTCCCCGATCATTTGTGAGTCAAAGCGTGCATCTTGGACGTCGATCTTGCGACAAGTCGGCATACATACATGCCGCGTATAAAGGACGCGCCGCGACGCATCGAAACTGACCCGAGTGCCACAAGAGACATGACCGTTTCGGTTGCAGTCTCGTCTCACCATCGCGAGGCCAAATGTTCTGCGCTCATTGCCGGCGTCATTAATCGTCACGATTAAACGCCGGGGATTCCACGAATCCTTCGATGACCCCCATGATTTCGAGAAGCTCGGTGCCCACATCCCGATTAAACAGGGGCCACGCGAGACCGATCGCTGAGATAGCGTCGAGGCACTCCATCCTGTTATCAATCAGCCTGAATTATGCTAAAACGCTGGCAATCATCGTGACACATGGCGGGGCCACTGTCCCCTTCGCAATCGCGATTCCGAGAAATAGGGTGAAACAGAGTGCTGGCCGTGGGCCACTCGGTCGATATTCAAATAATCTATTTGAACCCTCGTACTGGATGGACCAGGCTCGTGGAAAGAAGATGGTGGTAATTCGGTGCGAAGATGACCACTATACGTCACGCGGGGGGTCGAAGAGCGTTGCAGGGAGGCCGAGGGCGACCACCTAGTACCCCCTGGGGGGTCGCAACTCACCCCTGGAACGACTGTATTCAGATAATCCCGCCTCTCCTTTCCTTTCGCCTCCGTTCTCCTCGGACACCGCACACGACATTTCAATACCGGCTACCAGCGGATAACCCGCCGCAAATACGAGCGGATATCTGCGCGTTCCCCGGCCGTGGAAAATAACGGTGGTCCTAACGATGACATATCGACGGAACGGCGGGGATGATGGGGAGCGGTGATTTTTCGTGTTTCGTGAGTTCCTTGGGAGATGGGATTCGACGCGGGGGCGAATGCCACATCAGTGGTACTAAATTCCACAAAAGCAGCGCGTATTATTTAATACACGGAATTTTGGATACTCGGCCGGTAAGACGAGGACGCTTTTCGAAGGTTTAATGGTGGGATTATTTAATAACGCGATATGACTTCTCGACGACGGGGAAAAGAAACGTGACCGCGGCGATTACGAGTTTCTTGGAATTCGTTACCAGTGGCTCGTGTATTCGACCAGCGGCCGTCTAAAAAAGGAAACGGTGCCGGGAATGCGAGTGCCGCGGTGTCTAACGATCATTGTGCGCCTCTTGAAAAACGAACAATGCAAGATCCTTGATGCGCTCGTTTTCATTATTAAACGAAGGACTGGCCGTCGGAAACTGGCACACTGGCTTACATTAAATATGAACACCGACCTCGTTCGCGCGTATCCCACTGGCGGATCGACTTTTTCCACTGTGCATTAGTCACAATCGCAATAACGCCCCGAGCGGAATATATATGTATATACATGTCCCTTTACCGCGCTTCAACTGAAAAAAAAATCGATTAAAGCACCGTCGCGGTATGATCCATAAATGCCGATCGCCTACTAGCCTCATCGATCTCAGTGCCGTCCGAATCGTTAAGATGATAATGGGATTGAGGTGACCGAGAGGAACGCTTCGGATTAACCTGAAATATGTGCCTCGTTGCGAGCCCCATCGCAATTAATCGACGCCGGAGCGTGTTAAGCGAGGACGACGGTATCGAGCAGGTGCCAGTCGCTTTGAAAAAAAAGGAACGAACTTGGATAAACACGATCCACCCTCCTGTGAAAAGCCTCCGGAGGATCGTAAAATAACTGGTTCACGCTTCTCTCGTATTCACCTCGTGAACTGGGCTACTAAACACGTTCTCTCGTCTCCTTCGCGTCAATAAATCGGTAAGACAGACGAAAACTATGTTGCCAGCGTTTCAAATTCTCTGGATCGAGCACCGATGAACTTTCTACCGAGAAATTCGAGCGTCAAGAAAGTTGATGCTTCCCGGCATCATTGAGATTCTCGTGTTCAGCGAAGACGGCTATCAATCCCCCGATGTTCCACGGTTCGCTGTCCCTTATTAATTCGGCACGACCGCCTCCTGACAGGTCAGAATCGCGTGTCTTCGAAAGCAACCCCTTTTCCCTTAGTATTCATAAAGGTCAGCTGTATTCCGCTCGCAAGTGGCACCTCTCGTGCACGTATTCCCCATTTACCCGGTTACGTAGACGAGACACCTGTACAACTACGCGACAGGTGAACGCGATGGGCTTGAACTACCTGGCGAGGAAAGTCCACGGGCAGAAGCTATCCCAGAACCTCGCGATTACGAACCACACACGCGCCTACTATAACAAAACCGCGGCGAAAAAGCTGATTTCTGCTCTACCCTGTTTTCCTTCGCGTGTCCTTATTCAGAAATAAAGTTGCACAGGAATATCCATTCGCTGCTGTTCCAAACCAGCGGTCAGATAGAAGCACGCGTTCCTACTTGATATGACTCAACGATCTTGAAATCTGCGAACGAGAAAAAGCAACCTAAGCAAAGACAAAAGAACCGCGAAGCATTATCCTCGGCGAAGTTCTCACATTTTTGAAAACCTCGCCAGTCAGGTGTTCCCTTTTGAATCACTAATCCCATAAAAAGTCGGCGAGCGATTCCTTCCGCAACGCGATACAATGACTCCGCCGATCCTGGTCGCGAAACCTCGAAGAATTCGCCTCCGTTTCGAGCAGAAATTTTCCCCGCCACCCCCAATTTCCTCGAGGTGGGAAAAGTTACGAGAACGCGGCGGTTCGCGTGGATAGCAGCCGTCCCCGAAATCGGATCGATCCGCCTTCCGGTCCGCGCGCCGCGCGTTCTTCCGTGGTCACGGGTCAGCGGAAAACGAGATTTTAATATTTAAACCACGCCACGATACAATAAGTGTAATAAGCATAGAGGCGACCGTTGGTCGGCGCACAAGAGACGCCTGAAATATTAATGCTGACATTTCGTTGCTTTTGCGGGTAGTTCAACCGCACCAACCCCTCCCGCGCTGGCCGACTCCTTTCAAGGCTGCGGTTTCCGGGGAACGATATTGCGCCACGCCATTCCCGTCGCGATATATTCTAATCGCGCTGAATTCGCAGTAAGTACGCGTTCCCCGACTTTCCCGTCCTTCTCCTCTTCGTCTTGTTGGGTCGCGCCACTAGCGATCTCACCCGTTCTCCCCCGCCCCCAAGAAGCGCCATGAATACGAGATGCCGCATCTGGATACATCTACTTTGCGCGTGGCTATCCCTCTCATCAATTTTTAACCACCGCCTTGTAACACGTATGCAGCGCCGCTGACCAGCCGATATGGAAAGCGCGCGCCCTCCACCACCGACGCCCCCGTTGCCAAGGGGTGGAAAATCGTGGCGCTACAACGGGCATGAATAGCGATGAGAAATCGGCGAGAATCCTACCTACCACGGGATTGCTCGAGGAAAGGATCGCTCGGTTCTTCGCCGTGATTCGTTCGATTGTTTGCTCGGCGAGGTTAAAACCGCGTTACGAGTGAACGAAGGGTTATCGTTCGCGGAACAGCCCCCGCTGACGAGCGGCTCGGCAAGTTTAAACGTTGCAGTAAAGTTTCACGATTACGGAGGGGACGGTCGAACGGGGCCGGTTGAGATAAAAATTGATGAAGATTTCCATTCGCGGTGCGGTCCTTCGTTCCTAAAGATAACCGAGCGAATAAACGTTTCCCCTGACGCGGGAGAGAAATCCTAATCCGGTGGACAGCGGTAGCTTGGAAACTTCACGAGTCCAGGACGAGCGGACGGGGGTGGGGCGGGAGGGGAAAGGGGGGCAGGGACCGAGGAAGAAATGCAGCCGCTGGAAGCGGCGTTCTTGCACGTGAGCCGAGACTTTTTCCAATTACAAACGGCGCCATTCGCGAGCCGGCTGGCGGCGATTATTTTTAAAACAAGAATATTCCCTTCCGCCCCGGGACATAATGAGGAGGAGGAGGCACGGTCGGAGGGCGCGATAATGGCGGCCGTTATGAAGAAATCAACCCACCCCTTGTCCTGCCACCCCCACGGCCCGCCACGCCGCCCCTCTGCCCACTTGATCTTCCGTTACCATAGCGACCGCCTTGTCCAACGGACCCCTGCCCCGATCCGGCACGGGGGTGGTTGCGAGCATTCTCTCTTATTATCAGAGTTGCTCCACCCGCGAAAGGGTTGCAACCTCGCTTCCTCGGCTACGTGGCTTCCCAATGACTTTCGAAGCTATTGCAGCCGCGAGGTGATTCGTGGAAAACATTTCTTCCAGCTTGTGGACGTCAGGCTAGTATTTTCGGGATGCCTGGCGTTAGTAGCCGGGGTAAATTTAGTGCTGCGGTAATTTCTTTCGCGAAAGAAACCACGAGTCGCGTGATCAGCGGCCTCGAAGTTACCAAGGGGCGGGATGCCAAGTATCGAGACACAGTCGTGAGAATTTTCAAGAAGAAGCCGCGCACGCGTCGCTTTTTTTTCCAGCAGCCCCGCAACGAAGCGAGTAACAAGCATCCGCGAACCCTGTTCTCCGCGTGGCCACGATAATTTCGAGGCATAAAGGCTACAAAGATCGTTTCCTCTGGCCGAGGAATTTCCAGGAATCTCCGATGTTTCATAGGGATTCCAACCCCGGGTATAACCTGACAATGTTCCCGCCATCGCATACTGGATTCCGCGAAGGGTAACGAGCGTCACACGGGTGCAAAAACGATGCTGAACTACGTTCCATCCAATTAGACGGTCTCTGTGACGAGAGGCCTCTGCCGATCGATCGATCATCATCCGGCCGGCTGATAATCGCTCTCGAAACGCTTAATCCCGCGGCGGGACTGATGGATTCCGAAATAATTGCACCGTGATTCGGGAGAGGCAAGGGTGCCTCTTCCGCCAAATCCCGCGCACACGCGCGACGAAACGGCGTGGTGTATAGCGGAGGAAAAGCGAACGGACACCGATGGACAAGCCAGCAGGGAAGGGACAAAAATGGTGCGGCGTCGGAGAGAGAAATTATTTGAAATTGATGAGGAGGACGTTGGACGGGGAAGGGTTGGGGTCGCGTGCCGCGCATCTGATGCATAAAAGAGCCTCGGCACCCCCTTTTATTGGTTTCCATTCTGTGACACGCGCTCTCGCGACCTTACACCCCTTCTGCAGACGCCCGCAGTCCCCGCCTCGGCGTCTCTCTCTCAATTCGAAAATGGCGTCGTAATTTACAGCGAGTTAATTCGTCGCGATTTGTGGGGTGGCTCGGCCGGACCACGGGAACGATAATGCAGTTGCAGCTGGCTATCATATCGCAGGATATGTATCGATGTCCTGAACAGCGATTTATTGGCTCCAGTGTCATTCAAAAACCACTTTTGCTGATGAAGCTCCGGACCCTTACCCCTTGCGATGTGTCGGGGCGCGTTAAGATGCGACGTGCAGGGGTGGTAGTTGAAATTAGAAGAAACACGGAACGGGGACGTGTTAGCGAGCCTGCCGGAGCTCGTAAATCGGTGGCTTGTCACCGGCGACAGAGGGACGATCGTCGAATCGAGGCCTGAGGGGATGAAACGACGTGGCCGTACAGTTTCGCACGTACCTTATTACGGTATTTTCGTTCGAATTACCGTGAAACTGTGCAGACACGTACAGCCGGGTCGTAGCGCGAGGACGTTACGTTGCACGTACAGCAGAGAAAACGAGGGGCCATTAACGGCCTCGCAGGGACGCGTACGCCGGTGCCTCGCCCGAGGGGGTGGTTTTCCGGGCGACTCCGCGACTGGACGGGGGTGGTGGCGTCCAGGAGAGGTGCGGGAGCTGTGGAGGGGGGCGAGCGTAAGTGCTTCACGCGGCGAGGTAATGGAGTCGACTTATTCGTCAGGGAAACGCCTCGGCCGGGAACAATTGAGACGGAACTACGGCCGAGCGAGGAGAAAAGGAAAGGAGCCGCGGCTCCAGACGACGCTCGGAGCGGATTCGCGCGAACGGACCGTGGAGACGCGGTGGATTACGTCCGATTGTGATTAACGAGCTTTTGATTAAGGGGGAGGACGTTGACGTTACAGAGGCGGAACGCTGATATGCAAAAGTCAACTGTAGACACGGAGCAAACTTTGCCGAGTCTACTCTCCGTCGCTGACGGTTACTCGGAGATGCTGCGACTTAGAATTCACGACCTCCATTAACCCTTTTTGGTGCTACGAACCGGTATATGGGTCAAGCGAATGTGCGTAGATGTGTGGTAATATTCTTTAGAATAAGTGCGTTTCTGGGTGAACGATTTTAGGAGCAACATCCCTTCTCATTGTCTATTACACTGTCAAACATCAGAATCTAGGGAAGACGAGACTGTTGGACGGTTTTCGACGCTACCTCCGATGGCGATCGCCACAGGCCAGCTGACCACTAGATGAATCGAGGGCGAGTGCACCGCGAATGTATCCACCGCGTTCGATTAATTAGTAGAATTTCCGGTCTCTACCGGCACCATCGGTCGACGAGCAGGGGGTCAATGAAATATTCATCGAATGCAAATGCGTCGGGGCGCGTGTATGATCCATTAAAAAATAATAACGACAGAAATTCGCGTTAATTGGCACAATAGCAGCGCCGACATGCCAGCGGCTCGGACTCCGTAGTCCTGACAATTAAGCACGACCATGCCCGGAGATCCTGTGCGCGTTACAAGCGAGGCCTCCGAGAGGCCGGTGTTCGCGGGCTGACGCTCATAATTACGCGGTAATTAGAGAGGTTTGTCGGCAATCAACGTCTTGAATATCACCGCGTCGTCAAGCTCTATCGGCCGGTATCGCCACTCCTCGTCCAGCCGGTTCGTGCAACGACATCGACGTGCTCCCTTGTCGCCAGACAGCCCGGCCTCCCTGCTGCGTGCTTTATTGGTCGATTCTAATTTTACGGCCGACCGAATGGAAATTTCGATCAATCGAATTATGCATCAGCTGGCTGCGCCAAACCGCCGTGGATATTGGGATAATCGAGGCAGCGATCTTGGCTCGTCCCGCTCCCGCTTGCCTCCGGCTTGGACATCTCTCAAGTCCAACTCGCGTTTCGACTCGAATCGAACAGAGCCGTGGGCTTGTGAACTGCATAGGGGACCATACTTCGCTTCTTCTTTGACCTCCGTGCTTACGGTAAAATATTAATAACCGACCAGAGAATATCGGTTGTCAGAAGTCGTTACAGCATCGTGTGAAAATCGATTCGCCCCCCCCCCCCCCCCAGCGGGCTCCGCCTCGTTTCCCTCTCCAGCCATCCTCTGGATATAATTTCCCGGCGCAAGAAGTTTCTAATGACGGGAAATCTAATATATATCGCTTCGAGGCAGCCGGCCGAGCAGCTTTTCTTGTAATTAAGTTATAACTAAGGACGCGGGCGGAGAAGGAAAGGCGAGGATACGGTTCGAACAGGGTGGCCAGGGGGGGTCGAGGGGATCTTCGCAAGAGTGGAAAACAATAAGAGGGCGCCGCTAATCCGGACGATATATTATATCCAACGGGAGTGCTTCTGGCACTGGTGAGGCAGCTGTATATATACAGACACAGAAAGAGAGAAAGAGAGACGGGGAAGGAGAGGGGAAGAGCGAGCGGAGAGTCCAACAAATAAAGAGCAACAAGATATAAGGACATAGTTTCCGGTGGATACGCGTGTACGTTTAACGCGCCTTTTTATGGGGACAGTTCAACTCCTGCTTAACAATTATAACGCTTGCACACGTGGATATCTAGCTGGTGCGGAGATGCAGGTGTTTTTATCTGCAATTGAGGTTAGTAGGGGAAGCTGGATTTGCATTCGAAGATACTTTTGCGAATAATAAGTGGGAAACCGAAGGGAAAAGATTTTAAGCCGTTGGACACATTTGTGAGAGCTTGTGACTCACACGTGTTTTATGTATATACAAGTAGGCGCGAGTGTCCTGATTTCAAGTTATCGCAATGCCATGACTAACGCGCAACGTATTCTCCTGAATTTCTATAAACCCGGGGATACGATGGTTTCATTAAACATACGATAAACGAATCAGCTCGCAGTTGATAGTATCGACGCGACCCGCAGGCAGCCGTGAAGAAAAAGAGCAAGGCGGTGCAGCAATAAGAGAACGAGAGATCTCGAGGCCCGATAATTATCGTAGCGTGCAAATATCGATAATACGTCCGACTTGGAAGAGGGAAACGGGAGAGCGAAGGTACGTCGGTGGGCACCCGCCCCGGAACGAACAACTCAATTGCGCGAAATCGAGTTAGGTACCAGCACGGGCCAAGATGTAATTAATTAATTCGAGCGCCATTTTGCTACTGACGGCCACCGAACGGGAAATATTATTTTCTAGACGAGGGGCGAAAGGGTAGGGCGTTAGAGTGGCCTCGCAGTTCTTTCTCGATTTCCACTTCTCTACACACAGTCAGGTCCCGTTTTCTCAAAAGCACCCAGTCGATTACTTTTCGCTTTCGTTAAGAACTGAATAAAACTGAGGTAAAACTTGGATCAGGCTCTGTTTTCTGATTTTCTTTTTAATTAATAGGTAAGAATACATGAAGCTACGTGAAGTTTTTTCGCTTCTGTTTTGCTGGAAATTTGTAGGGAACCCCGCGAGGATCCGCTCGTGCGCGCCACGGAGTGGGCAACGTGTTCGCTTAACAAGGAATTCAAGTCATAACGCTTAATTAAGGTGCTGTACGAAGTAAGGCCCGCATCCAGCCGGGAGGAAGGAGGGTGGGAAGGTATGAGGGCCATTGGGCCCCGATCGTGACCAACCCAGAAGCGGGAACGCGGTCAGATCGGTTGATAACGATCTGATAAGGTGCCCTCCCAAGATTACGAGCGGAGTTTCGTTGGAAGCTCCGCGCGATCCAGGGAGCCACGCTTTCTGCGGGCCGAGCTTAATTAGATTTTCCATGGGATTTATCGACACTTGCCTCCTCCCTCCGCATCGTCCTCGAGAAGTGCAGAAACCTTAGCGAAGTTTAATATCTGTGCGCTTTATAAAATAACGATAGAACAGTTCCCGCTAGCGCGATGCACTCCGAGCATCCCCTTTATTTGTGGGACAGTGGGAGCGTCCCTTTTTGCGATCGCTCCACTCGCGGAAAATCGATGGACGCGCGAGAAATCCAGCGATAATGCAAAGCGTGACTGACATTCGACTTATCGCGATATAATCCGATTAAACTATCGTTTATAAGCTTAGGAGGGAAACACCGCAAGTGCTCGCCGATATTTCATGAAAATTTATGAATTAGCAGCCCGATTAGCATACGAGATCGCGGCCCTTCCTCGGTGCTCCCGTACCCTACAAAACTTGATCAAGAGACATCGATTCCTCGTGTTACTGCCCCGACCAAACGGTGTACTCTCCTGGGGCACGATGATACAAGGGCGGAAGGGGTGAATATCCTGTAAAAGAGGATACAACGAGATCACGAGAAGGGACGAGTGGAGTTCGAGTGCGTCTACAGATAATCTGGAGCGTATGGGGTGCGCAGAGACTGAAGCTAACACAAACGAAGAGGGTGGGGAGTTTAAAATGGCGAGGGCATCCCTCCACGACCTAAAAGCAACCCCAATCGTTGCACGCTGGTCTAATCACAGAAAGGGGGTTGGTTTTGCATTTCGAACCCTAACGGAGCAAGTATTGACTCTGCACAACACCGTCGCCATCTTCCGCGTTCCCTTTAACGCGTATTTATTTACGCGAAACACGCAAAAGCGACGTAACACGAATTTAAACAAACCTAAAGAACTGTCCTCTGTTTAGTAACGCTAATTATTGCGTGAGAAATCGAAAGTGTAATTTTTTTAAACGACAGGTAATTGAGGAGCGTCAACAAGAGGATAGGGGGTGGGAAACGGTGAAAATGCGTTTAGAATTGAGAAAGCGGAGGGTCGCTAATTTAAAGGGACCTTTAGCCCATGCGGGACGCCACGTTTTTCTATACAAATTCTTGAAGCCTGCTTGACGTATGCTGGTATTATCGTTCACGGAATTTGATGGTAATTGAAGGATTCCAGCGGGGAGATGATTCATTAATTCAATGCTAATAAAATACAGCCCCCATGGAAACCTCGTAAGTCTCCACAAGATTGTCCCTACATATCCGATGCAACAGAAAAGTAATGTCTCTGCTTACGTATCCGAAACGTCGGCTTCGCGTCCGCGTGCATTTTCCTCTTGATCCCGAAGTGACAGATTCCGACCACCATTAGAAGGCTTTTGTAACAGTCCGTCCAGCAAACCTAGTCCTTCCTGCCTCTCGATATCAAGCGTCTCTTGACCACGCTTCGTTCGAGCCTCGTGGCGTCATCAGATGGATCGAGAGTCTTGGAGCACTGCTATCTTGCTGCGAGAACTAGCACGCCACGTGACACAGTAAACTATTGCGATCTAACGATACTGGATCACCTCGGATGCAATCGGCTCGACCCGCACGGAGCTCATTAACCACTGACTGACGAAGAGGAACCTTATCGCGGGACGACGAGCGCGCAACTTGCCTCCCGTTTCGAGCCCGTGGATTTCGAAAAACCGAGGTTGCCCCAAGTTGGCCTGTCGGGGGCGACTTGTCTACTGGTGAGCCAAGAGCTGTCCGTTCGCGTTGGTCAGCGCTGCCCCTCTTCTCAGCTGGCCTGTGGGGGTGCACCCCCGCAAACCCTCCGCAAGGCCAGAGCGAGACAGAGGCGAGAGGCGAGAGACACGAGTCCCTACGTGCTTCTCCGCTGCTCTCTTCTCTCTCCACGCTCGGCAGAGGGTACATACATTATCCTACCCTGATCCTCGATCCCGAACGATCGACGTTTCGGTAGGCACCGCACTGAATTATAGAAACGTTTCTCCCTCTGCCACCCCCAACAACGCCTCGCTGCCTTTTAATTTCGCGGCTCGCGAGAGAGATTGTTAGTGGCGTCCGGCGAGCTAGATTTGATGCAAGTTCCGTGGCAAGTCGGAGAGAATTTTATTAGAGATTGTGTTGTAATCTAGGTAATCGAGTACGCGTGGTTCAGGATAGAAGTGTAAGTTGACGAAACGTGTTTGAACGTAGAGGCTACGGAGGTATCGAAGTTCAAGGCTTAAGGGGTTATGAATGTTTGTGAATTTTTTTTGAAAAAGCGGAAGCATATATTTTTACACAACTTTTTGCACTTAAAAGAGCAACGTTTAAAGAACATTTGGTAATTTTTTCGTAGAAAAATATTTACGTTTACAATAAAGTAAGAATCGACATACAAGAAGCCTTTTTAAAAATTTGGTTTTGCCGTGAGCACTGCTATTCGGAACCAGATTGTCTAAAATCAAAAAACAAAAAAGATTTCGTTAGGATATTAATGTATCCTCTGATTAACGGAGGGAATATCCGAAACATTAATTCATAACAAAATGGCGACTATTTAAAGCTGAAATACTGATTTCTTCGTGCAAAAATCACGCGAGAAAATCAGGATTTCTGTTTTAAGGATTTCTGTTGCTGTTTTAAGTGCAAAAAGTTGTGTAAAAATATACGCTTTCGCTTTTTCAAAAATATTCACAACCATTCACCTTTTTTCGGCCGCCTGACTAGGCATAACCCCTTAACCCTTGTCCGAACGGAAAAACCGAATCGAGTCGTAAGAGCAACGGTTGGACGCTCCCTGGTATCGCAGTAAATTCCTTCCTCGATTGTTCTCAGCCCTTTCGTTCGGCGCAGAGCGAAGGGTGCATGGGAAAAAAAAGGAAACAACTGCGCTCGGGCACAGTTCGTCGGAATTTCGGAATGCCTCGTCGGCTGGAGGAGTCATTAAGTCGTAAAACTAGAGGGCAAGTAACCACTGGAAAGAGAGGAGAAAAAAAACATATTTGCGTCCCCGAGAGGACAGGGGCAGGGGTGCTGTAAATTTTTTTCCATCGATGGGAACAGATTTTACACGGCACACCGAAAATTCCAAATGGGCTTTCCGTGTCTTGCGAAAATCTACATTTCCGCTCTCTCGGGACTGTAAATCTTAGTGACGGCCGGGTTGGAGGAACCTCGAGGCTCGAAGCTTGTTGAGATAAACCCCCCGTTTAAATAATAACGATATTTTTTATTATACGAAACTAAATTTTTTAGACATTCGAGTGTACACTTGAGTTTCTTGCCCTGTAAAAGACGATCAGGCATCGTTACACAGAAATCGAAACGAGGGAAATCTTCTTGCTCGAGATCGGGCACAAAGCTCGTAGATCGTATAAATTCCTTGATCAGTAATGTCCGCGTTAATCTATGGCTCATCTCATCTGCCGGCTGGTAATCGTTATTGTAAATGTTGATTGGGCAATTGCGCCGGAATTAGCCTTCCCACGGCCCCGATATAAATACGCGCGTTGCCAGCCAGAATCAGCCAATAACGTTTAAATTATTTCTACACCACGGACCATCGATCCACGAATTACCTAATTCGGTTAATTAGCCCATTGGCTTAATTACCGCTGCCAACTGCTCGATAAGAGCTACTTCCAGCCGTCAGCGTATTGTTCAACGGTGTTTTAACACGATCCACTTTCTTTCCTCCGAGCTTCCTTGATACAGTAATCATTGAACGCTGCTCTAACCTCGCGATAAATCAAACAAAGGGGCCCTTCATACTTGTAATTCTTCATCAACCTCATTCCCGAACGCTCATCTACTCAACGCCTTCATTTCAGACGTAAGTCGAGGCACGAAAATCAGCGGGGGTGTTAAAAATCGCCCAGAAACCGTCCAGCTGAGGGAACCACCCGCATCTCGGCCGTCCGGTCTCGTTCCGCATTCCTGCCCCTCTTTACAGCACGCATATATCATTCCACGCGAGCCGCCTTTCTCTGTGCATCGCCGAGAGAATCGAGCAAATTTTCACAGAGCTTCTCGGAAGAAAATTCGAGCGGCTCCACGTGAAAGGCCGCTCTCTGACCCCACCCACGCTTTCAGCGGGGGGACGCGGCGCGAGGGTCCGTCCAGCGCCCCTATTTTGCAACCACCCCCTCTGTCATTCGCCGATAGTGCATTTGACCAAAGCATTGTCCAGCGGAACGGTCCATTGTCGGATTGAATCATCGGCCTGCCTCGGAATATTCAGGGATGGCCGATGGTCAGTGGCCATCATTGTTACCTTCGTGTGTGGAAACAGGAACGGCGGCATCTCTCTCTCGCTGCCGCTCGCTACCGTTCGCTTCCACTCCGTCGGGAATGGACACACTTGAAAATCTGGAGCGTGGACACTCGGTCCTTTCATACGTTCGACCCGTGCCGACTCGTGCCCCGCGCTACCCTCGCCCTTGTGAATTATTGGCTTTAATTGTGCTCACGTTAATGGCCGGACTGGGACAAATTTCCGGGCGGGAACACGACGGACCGTGGAGGGCTGATTTTCAGCGACGGGAGACTCGTAATTGAACGACGAATATGTGCAAAGCTGATGCTCCTTTTCCTCGCCACTCGTTGTTACTATCGATGAAACTTCATCAAGATTCTTGGGCTTCAAAGACGCTTGTAGCATCCAGAATGTATCTTCTACGAACGTTTCAATAGATCGAGGTAGGTTCGATCGCAGAGAAACAGGTAACACACTTTCCGCTGGGATCCTCGCATTGTCCTGCGCGGAAGAGGGGTCAAGCGAGCTTAGGGTGCAGCGGGCTGCGTTATTGTATAACGACATTGCTCGTATATCGCCCGTGTCCTGCCTGCTGTAGGTCAGAGGGCAGATTTTCGGCGATTTCAACGGGGTGGTTTATACCCTTATTACGGCATAAGCGCGTCAAGGGTCACGTTCGTGTTTTCCATGGAACGGGAGAAACATGGGACGATCGACGGAATAAGTAACAAGCGAACGCAACTGTTGAGCCAACGATCGATCAAAGCGCCGAGACTCTCAGGTCCCCCGTTCCACTTCGAGCACTGTTATCGAGGGCGAAATTTTATCCAAGTGCAACTAATAGACGTACCCTGGGGGACAGAAGCGGAAGTGCGTGGAATGATTCGTCGAAAAGCCAACACTTTGCGGAACATCTATTTTAAGGAGTCGAAAGCGAACGGCGACGAAAGATCGTAAAAGTCCATCAACGCGCCGATCGCTCAAAAGTGTACTCGACGACAATGGCGGTTTAATGAGTCCATAACGCTACCTGAGAGAAGGTCGGAGGCGATTTCGATCTACCGTTCGTAAACGGTGCAGCCGGTAGAACGGTGCGTCGAGACTTCCTTGGACATGCTAATGCGAGGGGACGTCCGTGGGGCCCCTAAGACTCTCATTACTGTCGGGCCCACGTTCCCGATACGTGCCTCTGTCAGCGCGAAAATCTTTCCCGAAATTTTTCAGCGGTCGGGCCCCATTGAACCCGCAAAAAGTGCATTTACATGTCTATGCGTTTGGCTAGCTGAGGAAGGGGAGTTACGAAATAGGCCAGGTAGACCTGCCCATATCCTAGAATTTTTAATATTCACCGGCGGCCCGTCGCTTTGAACTCCCCCAAGAAGATTCCTCGCGCTTTGTAGAGCCTCTAGCGGTACAGTGATTGCGGCACTTCCTGCAGAGCCGTGAAAATTGGGAAAGAATACCGTAGGATCCGTTAATTATCTGGCCGAGGTTCTGAGAGCATCGTGGAATGACTGGACAGAGATTCGAGCTTGAAATCAGTCGATCCTTTTTTCCGAGTTTCATGAAATTTCGTTAATAATTTTTCTACCAAGTAGCACGAAATGCCGGGGCAAAGTAGAGGAAAAGCGTTTCCGGAAGAGGAAAACGGAGAGCGCGGTTCTAATTAACGTGCGGGGCGATTTTGGTCGAAGAAACCCGATAGGCTGTCCGTAACCGCATTCCATATGCCCAGGGCCGAGGGTAACCGGCCGCAGCCTGGGCCCGCGACCCAGGAAGTAGGTAGTAATTTCGGGCACAAGGCCCGGCGAAATTAGCAGGCAAAGAGCCGAGAGATGATTTTCCAAAATAACACGTCCCGATACAAAGGCCAGGCAATTTCCCGAGCACCAGCTGCTGCCACCTATCTGATTTATCATCTCGCCTCCTCCAAGGCCCTGACCACATCCCCTTCTATCTTCGCCATCGAAGAGAAGCGGCCTTTCCAAACCGATAGACCCACACCTCCGACGAAAACTTGCCGGTTAATTACGTAGAATCATCAAACTTCTTCGGCAAGTCCTTTGGAGAGAATTTCCATAAATCTTGGGTGGTCTTCCACGCGATCCACGAGTTGTGCACTTGGATCAGCTGTCAGTTATTCCTGCAAATCGTCCTGGTTGCTTCGCGAGTATCGCTGGGAACGATAAGAGCCACGGGCAGAGCCCTGGAACGCGGTATTGTTTGGCCGTTTGCTTGGAGGAATGCGACCGGAGAGCAGATGGGGGTTGAGAGGGGGTTGTTCAATCGGTTATTGATTGGAAATGTAAGCTGGAGCGCGTGCAGAGCGAGGGGGTGAGTGGCGAAGAGGAAGGGGGTGTGGGGGACAGGGACCACTGCAGGAGCGAGCCGACAGATGGCCATTGGTCAGCGGGACCGCGTGGCAAAGTTTGCCAATTGGGGAAACGACTTCAGCCGTCCTCTCGAAATTATTCGATTCTCTAAACCGAAGAATCCTAGCCTGTCTCTTCGACACCTGTCGCTACCTCGATTTTAGTTTCCATATTCTGCAGTTCCACTTGGAATAATCAGGCTGGACTTAAACTTTACTCAAAATTATCCAGACCCTCTGCTAATTGACCACTCTCTTCAAGTCTCTCTCTCTGTTCCAAATTTGTTTTCACCGGGTCAGGGATGCATCCCCGAATAGCGGACCAGAGAATGGAACGTTCGTGGCAGCGTATCGCGGCTCGATCGAGAAATTCCTAAACCGGAGTCGATGGGACCATCTATCAGCGCGAAGTTACAGGCTGGGCGAAAGGACTTTCCGCTGTATCGCTGGCGAAGGTAGCGATTCCCGCTAATCGGTATCAGTTGAATGGGGTGCGAGCGATGGGAGAGGCGGCGGTGGTGCAAAGGTCGTTTGGCTAGGCGTTTAACGCGGTTGTAGGCGGAATATCGACGCCGCCGATCGTTTACCCAAGGTGGAACCTCCGCGCGATCGCGTCGTCGTGTGTTTTCCCGTGGCCATCCGGCGTGAACGCGCGAGAACGAGCGAGATGAATCTCCCCCACCGCGGATCCGCCTCATCCTCCGTCGGGCTGGGGCCGCGCCAGCATCACCGCCGCCGCCTCCGTCGCTGGCACGATAGTCAGCCTGGCTCCCTCGCATCCCCCGGGCAATCTTTTCAATTTAAAGTCAAGTATTATGGCTTAAATTGCATTATGGTTTCCTTCCCCACGAAGAAGGTAGGACCGAGAGGAGCAACGAAGGGCGGCTCCTTGTAAGCAAGACTCAATCACGCCGCTTAACCCCTGACCCCTCGGAGCCCAGGCGCACACGCACGAGGTACCACCACCGACACGCACCGCGTTCAATTCATCTCGGTGTTGACCGCGGCCGATGCCGGCCCATGCACCGGGAATTCGTGCGCGACACGTGTGTGCGTGGCGGACGAGGCCGCGTCACGGCGCGGGGCTCCGCGAAATTAATCGCCAAGGTCCGCCTGGGCCCACTTACCCTCCACCGAGGACAGTCCGCCGTGATTCAGGGATGCCCGAGGAGTTCACTTCACCGGGGACACCGGAGCCGCGGGGAATAGCGATCCGAGACCGGTGAACGTCTCTTCCCAGCCAGCTAGCAGACGCGGATTCTTCCTTTTCCACCGCATCATGGTAAAGTAGACCACCGTAAGACCGCGTCCGCGGGAACGCGATAAATAAACGCTCGACCGAAGAGCATAATAGCGCCGTCACGCATGCGGTGTCGCGGATCTCGCCGCGAAAAACCGAATCAAGATACAAGACACCGACGGCTGGGCTACCAGCCCACGTACGCACGTAAATATCCGCGCGAGGTGCGAGCACGAGTTTCCTCGGCGGTCGACCAGCAACCACACGCGTGCACGTTTCACACGAATGAATGAAACGACCCAGCCCAACCGCGGACCTTGAACTTGCCCGCCGGGGAAAAAAGCCACGGGCTCCCCTCGTGCACCACCTCTCGCGGCTGTAATAACGCGTTCCGTGCTGTCCATAAGGCATGTAACAGATACCTTAGGCCGAGCCGGAGCGCGCGGGCCTCTTGCTTTTCCCTTTTCCCGTATTACGTTATCGGTTACCCGCCGCAGGTTCCCTGCTAGCGGGGCTCGCTCGCCGCTGCGTGCATTTATCACGTCGCTGCAACCCCGGCCCCGATAAGTATCGATAATTTTCATAGATCACCCGGCAACGGGCGCCCCCCCTCACCGAGGAACAATGTGGTTAATTGCGCGATAACGAGAGGAAAACGCAACCTCGGAAAATTACCTTCGGCCTGGCGTCTATACCTGCAAGAACGAAACGCGGGAGTGTGTGACAGGTGGACCTTGTCTTCGGAGATGAGTGCAGAGGTAATGACAGTCGGCGAGAAATGGACTGCTGTCCGTCCTGATGCTTCTGAGACCTAAATACTTACAGTGCGCGGGGTGGATTGAGCTCCCATCGGTATATACCGATACATATGTATGTAGAAATTTCCAGCGAACTAAGGTTTCGAGGTCTGGACACTTGGACGCGGCCACGTGCAACCCCTAACGCTACGAAACACTCTACTAGATACTTGCACTCTCCGCGGATCGTAAAGCATCACAGAATGGAACGAACGATCCAAAGACACCTCGACGAACGCTACAGCTAACCGACCCCAGGAAGATCAGCGCCCAAGATCACGTTAAGACTCCATTAAATTGCCGATCGGAAGGAGAAGTCCAAATAAGCATCCGCGAGAGTCGCCGACGAGGTTCACGCGCAGGACCCTGATCGCCGGACGTGGAAGCATCCTTATCGTCCTTAACGTTCATAGCGAGCGATCCTTAAGTAATATATTTCTCCGGGGGTAATTGCAGGCAGCGATTTCGTGCGGCTCGTTCGAGATCCGCCCGATACGTCGGACTGTACACCGCGGAGCGTGTATTGCACGTGCAAGTGTGGACTCGGGGAGAGTGCCAGGCCGAGCGGGTACGTACGGTAGGTTACACGCGTAGGTAGGTACTTATACGTGCCTATCAGACGTAGGTACCTATATAGACGCTCGCGTTGCCGTCCGATGGGAGCGAGAGAGGGCTCCGACGGTGGCGTTCGGACCGGGCACCACGAGGACGGAGCGAGAGCGAGAGAAAGGGCCGGGGACTGGATAAGAGAAAAACGGGGGAAAGGAGAGAGGCAGGGAAGCGAGAGAGCCAGCACTGATAGAGCGTAACTGACTTCTTGGCCGGTGCATATTACCGGGCTGTTAGAGGGCGGAGCCGGCTGATGAGTTAGCAACGTATTGACTTTATAATAATCACGTTAGCCGGTCCACCGTGATCCCTTGGTATTACGCGGTGGTTCGCGCGGATTCACGTACCGGGTGATTCCGACCGTTCTTCATTCTCGCGAAGCCACGGGCTATCCCCCCGATCGCGCTAAAAGTAAGATGGGAAACGATCCTACGATCGGATCGACCGCCGTAATGGGAGATCCGCGGTTATTTGTATAGCCCTTCCGTTCAACTTTGTTGCTCGCCGTGGCTGTGCACGGGGGGGTTGCGTTTCGCCAGTCCGCCGCGCCGATAAATCTCGAGTGGCCAGCGTTACAGGGCTGCTATAAAACCGCGGCCCCATAAATCAACGCTCGCGGAAAGAAAACGAATCCAGGAATGGCCGGGACGTCGCTGGGCCCGATCATTAATATTAACGCCGTCTGTTCGGCCGGGTTATCGCGGAATCGCGCGTCCGTCGATTCGGGAGAGAGGCCGTTGCAACTGGGAATTCGTTGCTCGTACATCGACTTTCGGAGAGCGGACGACCCGCCTCTGCGCGGAGCCAGGCCGCTTCCCTCGGAACCATACGAGATATAGTGGGTGGAAGAAATATAGCGAGGTGCTTGAAGTACGCTCGAGTGGCTGAAACGGTCCCCTCGGGAACACTAACCACCGAAATCCTTTGATATCGAGGATCATTCGGCCTCGACGGGCACCACTGGCGACTAATCAAGAGACGATCGCGCACGAGCGCTTAGGAACATCGCTGTCGCCAGTGGTCGCTCTGATTTTTCGAACGCTGCGCTACAGAGTATCCAGGGATGCAGATTAGCCACGTAGCAAGAAACACGCGTTATCCAGCGGGGCTATTAAAATCGACGCTGGCAACGGGGTATTAATAGCCGACCGATAAAAAGGCCCAGCGGAGGATCAATTATTTTCTTGCCTCACTTAACGCCGACGTTATTTAAGCGGTATCGCAAGCATACATGCATAATGACTCTATTTCAGCAAGGTCGCGAGTTTTTACCGCGGACGTCGATGGCCCGAAGAAGCCCTCGCGAGACGTGCAATTAACGGGCGAAAGCTCGGAAAAGTGCCGGCCGGGAATGAAAAGACGCGGCAGTACCTTGGCCGAGGCAAAGAGAGGAAAACGGCTGGCTCCGGGAACAAATAAATCGCGGCGGGAAGTTTGTTGCTCTATTTGAGCTTCCTGTCGTACCGGCGGATGCGCGTGAATACGTAACAACCTCGGAGCCTCATTCTCGCGTGCTTCCCTCGCTCCTGACAGCGGCCAAAGAGAAGCCGTGAAGGATCAACCGAACTGCTAATTAAGCAGCACAGCCTGGCAGAGGAACTTTAGCCGGGATCTAAGTTGCATAGTGGATGAAAGGAATGTAGCCAGATCGTAAAAGCGAGCGGTCGAGGGCGGAGGTGGTAGCGCATTCGTGCGCCGAGTGGAGTAGTTCAACTTTTATCAGCCGGGATAAGACTGCTTCCTAAATTACAACAACTGCTGATGGATTGCTGCTCGAGGAGTATCGCTCGATCGTTCTCTTAGGTGTCTTAATCTAGTTTCCTCACCCATTACGGTTCATAAGCAAAAGAATACGCGAGCTTCATGGGAAGATACCGTCAGGTCTTGGCTGCTTATAGTTAACAGAGTTTAGTAGCAGGAGGAGAAGTCGCAAATTGCTTTCGTATCGCCCGGTACACTCGCGTCTCGGAGCGGGTAACGGTCGGGCGATGGAGTGCTGGCTGACCTCCAATCTCACCTCAATTTGCCTACACGCCGCCATTTGCGTCAGCGAGAACGCCGACCAGCCGCCTATCTAAAATTATGATCTCAAAAAATGCCCACGTTGCGCGCGAGCCGACCAACAACAGCACGTCCCGCCGACGTAATCGATTAATTATGGTAAATCGCGGGTTATTATAAATTTTAGAGGTAATTGGTACCTCCTCGGATCCGCGAGATCTCGCGAATCTGAAACCAGCCGTGTTCGAACGGGGCCGTTGTTGCCAGCCGCGAAGATGCCTGGCGCTGCCACGGGAATCGCGCAACACTTTCCAGCCGTTCGTTTATTAATTTTTAATGCAAACGGTGACCTCGATGCTTCCGCGGGAATGCAAGTAACGCGATCGACGTTCCTTCGAGTCACTGCGAGAAAATCCAATGAAACGCGGATGGAGAAATGTGCAATCCTCTCGTGAATGATGAAGGACAATGAATTTTCGCTACGCTTTTTCAGATTCTGAAAGCAAGGTATCGATATTTTCAATATTTTCCATCCAATTTGCTTATGTATCCTTGCAACAGATGTATCAACGCTGGAATTAGACATATTGACTAATCATCGACAGATTTCGATTGAATTGCCCGACTGTGGCATGAACTAATTAACCCTTCAATTAACTCGCCGCTTCCTGAAAGCAGCTCGCGAACTATCGAAACCTGCTAGCGCTTTATAGCCCGATGCTAATTTGCGGCGAGCAGCTGCTTTCGGCGAGCGAGTCCACGCGACCGCCTCGAGCTTTTTGCGACCGCTCGCTACAGCGTCTCTTTGCTTATTAAAGCGGCTCATCAATTATAAGAGCGTATCTTATTTTTTGTCGCTGCCAATCGTGGCTTCCTCCTAAAAAATTCTTGAGATCGAACCTTGATCTGAATTGGGAGATTCTATTGCAATTCAGGTTTCATCCACAACGCAAAGGAGACAAAAATGTCACACAAATGCACAAAGGAAAACTCTCTGTAGTTAGATTAGAATTAACTTTGCTCAATTTCTTCCTCCTCGAAGAGAGCATGATATGAGTGACCCCATAACCGCACCCCTTAACGCGCTCACCGGTAAAGCTCGCGCAAGCTACGTAACACTTTTTTCCTCCTCCATACTCCAGATTTACCGCCCGAAGTATTACCATTAAATGGAAAACCTTGTCCCGCTCTTAATTGAATTTTCGAGCGCGGGGTCGCGAATGCACGCTCGGAGCGAGAGCTTTTAGCAGTTCGAAACAATCCGTTCGGCCATAAAACTTGAGCGCGACTTCAGTCACTATAAATCTGAACGCTTAACTGCGTGGCGATAAATCACACAACTTATATGAGAGCGGCGGCTATAGATCGAGAAACTGCGAAACTCGTCGCGTACATCTCTTCCCCTCGATCCGTCGACGAAATTCCCGCGAAAGAATCGACCCGGGCGCAAAGCAGCCGTCTTCATCGCCCGGCCACCGACACCGCGCGGGGATATTTCTGCGCTTGGCAAGAGGCAGGCGGTTAAATCAGAATTCAATTTGAACGACGTTCGAACAGGGAGATCCCCATAGAAGATACGAAATATTCATGGCGAGAATACTTTATCGCTGTTATTCTTAGACCCCGGCATACGGCCTTCCACAAACACGTTGCACGCTACAACCGCCGCTCACGCTGCTTGATTGCAGTTGCTTGCCAACTGGCGGTACGTCCTAGAACATTTCTTTCAGCTCCCCTCCGCCTCTGTCCTCTTTCCGCTTTCGTTTTCATTTAGACAATTTAGACGCCGTCCTTGAGACGAGGACGCCGAGGACGGAGGCTTGCCCATGTATGGATCAGTTGCTGCACCTACCCGAGTTAATAATCGTTCGCGGGGCGTGCTCGGGGCCCGCAAACAAGCCCTAGCCCTCGCGAAAGGAGCATTGACACGCCGCGAGGCAACGCGCCCTGATCGATTTAGCGCCAAATGTCGCCGTGTTTTACACGCGGCAATAATGGTCGAAATCTATGTAGCCAATATTTCAAGCCACCCTTTTCTCGCCCCGTCCGCCTCCCCTGCCGCCGTATATATGAAACGTTCGTGTACACCAGCGTAGCCCCGGTTATTGGCTCGCATATGGCCGCTCCTCGATATTTCAAACTGCACGGTAAAATGGAAGCACGCTGTAGCACGAACGACGTCGTGGGGACTGCGAATAATTTCGGGGAAATTTAAGAGGGTCGCGAAAAGATCAGCCACGGAGGTGGTACTGATGTCTGGGAATTAATCAGCGCCGAAGTAATCGTTCACGGTCTGCGTTTCTGGCTGCAAACGTCCGACCAGTCGGGGCACGTTAGGCACGCGAAATAATTTGCCCCGGGGTTGGCCGAATAAGCGGAATTTAAATACCTCGGAGGGAAGAGGGCGATCCCGGCGAGAAGAATGATACTCCCAGGGGAGAGATACATCCGAGAACGGCAAGGAAGGATCCTTCCGTAACCGGGCGGCGTAATTTACACGCGACGAGACTACGTTACACAGTTCACTGACTTCAAAGATTACTTTTTAAGAGGCGCTTGCCAGCGATCCTTCTTCCTCCGTTCAACGTTCCCTCGCCTCTCGCGAGAGAGAGCCGTTACTCAACCACGCGTGGACGTTATTTCGCGGTGCCCCACCAGGTGAGCACACGGCGAGAAATTAGTTCGGTTGCCTCGGTATAAGGGGCATACCGACAGAAGAGAAGATTCTCGAATGTCTACTCGCACGGGGATAGGGTGCACCGAAGTTATTAATAGTACGCGCCATTCACCCTCGATATTGTTTTAATCGTTCGAGTGATTTATCGCTCCGACCTTTGTCGATTATAGTCGAGCAATACAGGTCCATTTAAAAGCTGGTGCCCGGCCCCCGAAAGGATCGTCGCGTCGACACATGTCCACGGAGCCCGTGGGTCTGAGATATTTTAGGGTGCTATCCCTCGTTCTTCAAAAACCGGCCAGTGCATATGTCGGCGCAAAGAAACATAATGTTATCAGGCTGTCCAGGCGAGTGGCGGTGGTCAGACAAGGACGAAGTCCTCTGGGGGACCTCGCCCCCGTTCTCGTCCACTTCGTCCTTATTGATATACCGAATAAACACACTTGGCAGCTAGGCGGGATAGCTTTGCGAGGCAAATAGACTCAGAAGGGCCGCGCACTTCGACGTGTATCCTCTCTTAAAGCAGAGACGTCCAACTCAGCTCCATTCCGATACGATTTTGTTCGACTACGATGTTTCGAGGATTCAGAAGAAACTTTAATCTAAAACGATAACACGTCTACCTTGCACAGACACTCACAGACCGAAAAAAAGAGAATTCTAGAAAAATGAAATGACTACTTAGCTCGAGTTTATCCTCCCCTTCTCCCGAAATATTACCGAGCAATTAAGAATCAGCCCTCGTAAACAAGTCGCCTACCCCCGAGGTGCTTGAAAGTCGAAATCCAAGTCGAAGGGAGACGTTACTTTGCCAATCGTCTACGGCTCGCGTTTCAACTGGCTTTCAACTTTCGACCCTTATCGATCGACTAAGTCTTAGCGCACCTTGACCAGCGGTGGCTCGACGGTAAATAAAGATGGGTGGTTTTCCCATCAGCGTGCACACACGCACCACCCGTGTCGCGCTGATCTGTGTGTGTGTGCGAGCTCAGACGGTTTTAAATTCCGCGAGTCAAAGCGATGTTTGACATGGAAATGTTGAACGATGCATTAAACATGCCGCGCGGAGTGCTTCCTCTCTTTTCCACGGGAAAAGAGCAAGAGAAATCCACCCCCGCCGCCCCTTCGATCGTATTGCCAACGAGAGAGGCCTGATCGCCCCTTCCCCCCGCGCTATTGTTCGAGCAATGTTTATTTAAGCAAACGAAAGGAGCCGTTCTATGGGCTGAATCCACCTTCCTGGACGCTGCTGGACCGTCTTCCGGTTTGGATCGATAGTCGGCCGATGGCTCGCGCTCTTCGCGAACCAACGCCTTGGACGACGCGATGCTTCCTGGCCATGTTTCTGTATCGAAAGTTTTAATTAATCATCCGAGTCCGACTCGGTTATCGAGAAATTTGATCGATCTCTACGCAAGGTTGAAATCACGACCAGATAAAAACGTAGATCTCTAAGTAAGATTATCTATAGCGATACCTGAGCACATTGGAGGAACTTCTGTTTTTTAATAGAATACTGAGAAGGATCAGGAGATTTGAACTCGAATTTATCCTGATCGCAGCGTAGAATTTGTTATTGTGCCCCGAGAAACTATGCAAGGCAGGTGCCCTTGCGTAGGTACCACAAAGCGTCGCAGTGTCTCGCGAAAGCATCAATCGTTATCAGTTGCGCAAGGAGAAAACAACGAGACGGTACAGAAGCGCCGCGAATCAGAGGATCGTGATTGTCGGAGGCCACGTTTCGCCGAGGGTCGGAAGCACGCACCTGCTAGGGGCAATTTCGCTGGACCTTTCCGTAAAAGGAGCACCCCTCCATTGTCCGGCAAATGACATCAAGCTTATTGCATTATTTAAAGAGGCTCGCCTTCGGGCAGCTCTAAGTCGCTGACCCTCCGGTTTCACGGAGTGTCGGCGCTGCTCCTTCGCAAAGTGACGTTCGCAATCTCTTCGTGCATCGTAACGGCTCAATCTTATCATAAATTTGCAAGGATAATAGAGGGGAGCAGAATGTAGATCCCGCTTGAACGTTGCGTTGGAATTGCGCTTGACTTCCTTAGAAGCTTGGTACGTTCATTTACGTGGACTTTTGTTATCTTATGCTGATGATAGACAGATTCAGCAAGCTAAGATCGAAGCGGTCATGCTAATGCGATAAGGTTCGATTAAAGATACCGCAAGGACTCACCGGGCGAAATGCCGAGTTTCACGTGGAGGCTGCTTGGGCTTCTGTGGTCGGGGGTGGTCACGGGGGCGGCAATGGGTGGTGACAGGTGGGGGTGTGCCGGTGTTCCGCCACCTGTCGTCGTCGTGGTAGTCGTGGTGGTGCAGGGATTTAGGGGTGAGGTCCTCTTGAAAGACTGCTCGGTCCGCCACGCGACCTCGTTATCGCCTATCCAAACTTTACCTGCGGAAGAAAAAGATGCTTGGTATTAATACTCCAATATTAATATTTTAAACAGTGATCGATAGATTTCCCAGGGCAAAAGGAAATCTGGCAGCGCTCCGCGTGCGTGATGTTGCCGAATAAAACGAAACGGGGAATTATTCGTGCGCGCGCACCGCTATCGACGTCAGGATCAAATTGCAAAAGAGGTTCCCGAAACAAATTCCCCATCCCTCTTCTGTATTAATATAAGGCGCGCTGGGGTCTTTGTGTCCGTGCAGAAAATGGCTTCGCCCCCCCTTCACGAGCCCGCGTAATTAGCAACCCTCCGAATCCCCTATTCCTGCCAGTTTTCCCGGCTTTCCCTCGTTTCCCTTAATTTCTGGGAACAATGCCTGCTCTCTGGATGTTGTTCCACGATGCAGTGTCTAATTACATCGGGGTGCAGAACGCTTCTGAGCCCGTCTACGGGGTGTATCGAATTCTCCTGGCTCCAGACGCGTCTGTCATTAATGAAGAACGCTAACAACATCCCCTAAACCGACAATCAAGTTCTTCGTATAAAATTTCATTTACAATTGTACAATGTTTATTTCCACTATCATCGCTGAAGCACCACTTGGACACCGTTTGGAATTCTTGGCGTCTGGTAAGGGAGGCTTGCAGAACGAATTCTTTCTTCAACGTGCAAGCAACGAACCTCGGCTGGGAGATCCGAATTTCCCCGACACCCCGTACGTGACGCAGCGAGACCACGGAACACGCAAATACCGTATCACCCCCGCATACGTGGGACGTGAGTCAGGCTCGGTATTATTTGCTTGATGAATGATTTAGCCGGAGAGACTTAGCTCGGGTGCGTCTCGCACCCCATCTCCTCTTTCCCTCGCTAACGAGGGTGAGAAAGAGGAGCTCCATGGACGAGACCAGAGAAGCGAGGAGAGAGAGAGAGAGAGAGAGAGAGAGAGAAATGTTCCAAGAGCGAAACGAAGGGAAATACAGAGAGGGTGGAAACCAAAGTCCTTGGTGGCGATTCAGACGCGATGGGAGGATGGAGGGAGCGAGAGGAAACGTTTGCAGAGAGGAACGAGAGCAGGAGGAAAAGCGGCGGGGCCGAAGAAAGTGTAGCTGGCGCTAACTAAGGGCGTCGGCTAATCAATATCATCAGAGAATGGCCGCTGACCTCCGTGGACCCTCCATTGTTCCGTATGCCAACTTCGCCCAGGCTTACCAGGGTGAAACGAACGACTCCATCTTAGTTTCCGCGTGGAGCACGGACCTCGATACCTTCGTCCCACGAGTTAATATTGATCCGGGCCCCTAATTAACACCCCCCCTTTCTCCATCGAACCATAGCAACGACCGGAATACCTATCGCCGTTGCATTATTACGGTTTGCCGCTGGTAGTATCGAAGCTGCAATATTGGATGTTGGCTGGATTGCATTTATACGATAGCAAGTGGCCTGCGGCGTGTCTCCAGGCCACGATTCGAGCGAGACCCACGGCACGGAACAACGGTTCCTTTAATCTCGCGGTGTTTGCATGCTCCCCCGGTTCCTTTCTACCCCACGGATACAAACGGAACCACCCCTCGAGGGGCGGCGAAAGCGGCGTGCCTTCGCGTGCACGGCCTGGAAAATTCAATTACATTTCGCCTCGCGAAAATCGCGTCGCGCGCCTGCTCGTTCGCGATCGCGAGCTGCCGCTTTATTGGCGGATGCCTGGGTACCTGGAGCTAATCGATTGAATCGCTATTCTTGCCGGCGGTCGCGGTTATTAGGCTCGTGAAGTCGTGCTCGGTGGAGGGACAACTGAACGATGGTTATTGCATTAGCGTTCCTCGCGTGGAAAGGTAGGCAATAGTGCCAGCCTCATGAGCACGAGCTCGCTCGCGAGAGTGAAAGCGTTTCCGGTCTTGGGGATTTTATTCGCGCGAGTTGACGACGGTGTAAGGCTCCTGCACGATTCGATCCAGCGAGCCTCGCGATCCACCGTTGACTGACGCACTGCTCTATGAAACGTCGAAGTACAGAGCAGGTATTTCGGCGCGGCACCTCGTGTAATGTTATCTGAGACCCAGAATCGAATTACTAGAGGATAAGGGGGTAAATTTTCGTGAAAACGGCGTCCCCTCTCAATAAAATGTCCCAAGAATATGGACTCTCGAAACGCCAGCGAGGCGAGACCAGTTCGCATAAACAGAGCCATCCATTTCATGATCGTGCCCCCCAGCGACGAGGGGTGGTTTCTCCCTTTGCATTCCCCTCGCTCATTCGTCCAGGCGGGCGCGAACTCCATTTACGGGTTTATCACTGTCCAGATAACAACGATTTACCTACGGACGCCTGTGTCCAGTATTTCCCAGGGTCCAACGGGGGAACACCGGGATAAAGTAAGGGACAGAGAGAACGAGGAGAGCAGAAGAGGGGCGATCGAAAGGGGGTGAGAGACGGCCCAGCCACCTTGCATTCAGAAGTATTTCACTTTAACGGCCCTCCGGGGGATTGGCTGACCCTGGACGGAGACCCTTCACCGTTTCAGCATAATGGACCTCTACATTACTTATTCCTCCTGGCCAATGTCCTGCCAGAAGAGTCCGGCGACCACGCTCGTTTCCACGTCCTTCCATTTCCGCGCGCGATTAATCGCGGAGTGGCGTGAGCCTGCATCATCCTCGCTCCACGATTGCCATTCCTCGTTGGGCGACGGCGAGGCGGGGGTGGTATATCCCTAGGGTTGCAATTAGAAATGTCGTGGTTGGAATAGCTGCACGCCTTCGCGATTCAAATTGTCGTAAGCTAAATGAATCCACGGATATTCGAGACCCCGGGCGATCCCATGCTCGAGCTAAATTCTATTCAGCCTCGATCTCAATGCCTTTTAACAGATCCCTGAGCAATTTTAATTCCATCTCTCCCGACCTTTTTCGATGGCCGAAATTCCCAGCTAATTGCAGGTGCGGCGGGTGCGGCGATCCTGGAGACACTGCCGCTGTCACGTACCACGCAATTTCACCCGAAGGCGGAATCCCTGCAGAGGAAGTCTTCCGGTCGACGTGAGATTTCGTTCGGCTGAGTCGCGCGCGGCGACAGCCCCGAGCAATCCGCTCTGCCGCGGTACTCGAAAGAATTGAAAATTCCTGCTCGTCCAAGGGTTGAAGAGGTCGACGAGGGGTGGCCGGCCGTGGCGCGGCAGCGGGCGGGGAAAAGTCGGGGGGAGGAAGGAAACGGACGCGGATAAAGCGTTCGATATAAGATTAATAGTGGAGGCCGGTGACCGAGCCTGTACACGTCGACGAGGGCGGGCTCCGGGGCTATATACGATGGTGATTCCTCTTTGAAGGTGGAATTGTGGGCAGTGGCCAAATTGAATCCTGCTTAGGACAGGCGAAGGACGGGAGGCCGGGCCCTCGAGCACTTTCTCCAATAAATAAATTGCTCGGCGTTCCTTCCGATTCGCGCGCCCGCGCGAATTAAAATCGTCTCCCCGTTTCCGGTCACCGGCCACTGTTCCAATTCCCTCGCACGCGGATGACCGTTAATTCCGACGGTTCCTTGCCCGAGGCACAGGTGCACCGTAGAAGCTCCCTATCGTCCCACGCATCTGGATTCACGATGAAAGGCTAGATCGACGGCGAGCTGACGTTGCGACGTGTGAAAAATTCCTACGGCTCGGTGTCTATCGTTCGATACTTGAACCTCTGATCCACCTGTCGACGGTGTCTCGA
Source organism: Andrena hattorfiana (assembly GCA_944738655.2). Classification (NCBI taxonomy): domain Eukaryota; kingdom Metazoa; phylum Arthropoda; class Insecta; order Hymenoptera; family Andrenidae; genus Andrena; species Andrena hattorfiana. The sequence goes on from OX122894.2 coordinate 5,553,557, forward strand.
GATAATTTCGTCGGCCACGTGCCTTCTGGGGCCAAGGTACCGATAAGGGGAATCACGAAAATGCAAGGAGATAAGAGGGCGACGAGACGGGAGAAGACGCCACCGCTTCCCTTATTCCTATGTACGCGCATGCACGTAGTATGTGTCTCCGAATGTGAACGACCTTTAATCGGACGTCGGTCTTCTCTCGGGGCGACCCAGGTAGAGGATATATCGCCGAAACCGTGACGGTGGTCTCGCCGTTCGAAACCTTTCTGTATTCGTCGTTTCGTAATTTCAATAATAGTGAAGATAAAGCACGCCGGGCGATCGCGTCACGTAGGTGCTCCAGAGACGGTTAATCGTAGGCGAGATCGCCGCGAAGCTCCGGGAACGAGACAGAGAAGGCATCGCGTGAAACTGTTATCGTTATCCGGGGCATCGGGCTTTACCAAACAACGAGGAACCGTCTCGAGACACGCGTTTATCGCGTTAATTGCTATTTCATTCAAACGAAATTACTGAACTGAGCGAAACGGATCGCGGCGCGGCGTTCGAGCATCGTCGAGACAGAGCCGGAGGAAGGAGCGATCCCGGCCGGAGCAGGAATTTCTTTTATCGATAACGATGTAAGTTAATTGTGCCGGGGTAATTAAATTACAACCGAAAGATTCATTAAGATGACGCATTATAGTGGAAAATTTATGCTGTTTACTCTGGAACTAATAAAGTGGCTTTATCTAGAAGAAGAATCCGATTATCAAGCGCGTTACTTCTAAGGTCAGATAATAAACACTAATACGCTTCTACCGGATTATTAGGGGGGGGAAAAAGAAGTCGAAGACGCGCGCGCGGAAACGTGGTCACATTGTATTATCGTCCGTCACGGTTGATACGGTTAATGTTTAAAAACGTCGATAGATAAAGCCGATTAGAATCCGAGCCCGGCGTGATCTGCGCGTCATCCTCAATTTCGAAACAGAATTCGTGTAGAGTGTCTCGGCCGACCTCGCCGCAGAAATAATATTTACAAGACAGATTATACGACGTCGCACTGCCGCCGACTCCCCTGCCTTTTATCCGCGTTCCCTTGAATTCCAAAAGGGAACTCATTTCGCTGGAAGGAGAAAGACAAAGGATCGGCATTCATCGCGGGAGAACGGTTTCCCTATTTCTTGCCGGTTGCCCTTGTCAGAGTGGCGATCGATAAAGCCAACCCCCTCCCGCCGCTCCCTGCTCCTAGCTACCTTAACGCTCGTCCACCCTCTCCGTGTGTACACTTCTCCGTACGTCCACGAAAACGCACTAGCTTTGAACTCCGAAGTGCACTGTCCCTCGACGATCTCCCTTTCGCCCTGCTGGGAATACTCTGGTCGATCGATGTCCCGGCATATGCAAACGATAGTGTCGCACTCGCGAGGGACTTGCTACGATCGTGGATTAGATTGCTGCAGAAAAGAGCATCGAATGGGATCGTTTAAATGCTGGATACGGATGTAATCGGTACGAGGAGCACGCCATTATGTAAATGCCAGCTACCTGGCTCGATCGCAGCGGCCAATAAAAACCGTGAATAATAAAAAGGTGTTCCGTGCCAGGGGCTGTGCGAGAGGATCAAACTGGACGGGAAGGGTTGTGAGCGCAAGCGCGAAACCGCCCTCCGCGGAGGGGTTGCGAGAAACCACCCTTCGACATAACTCCTTTCGACCGACACCTAGCCAATCTGCATGTAACTCGCGCCCCCGACGCCATTTTGAGAGAAGTTTAAAGCGAAAGGGGAGGTACTTTACAACCCTGCTCGCTCACCCCTTAGATCAACTCTATGGAGAACGGATACGCCGCAGAAGGAAGTCGTATTTCCTGTCCTCTTTAACGATACGAAAGACTGTTTCCCAACTATATCAAATAATTTCGAGCATGCCATCGCGTCTGCGGCTGGAGGGACACTGGGACTCGCCGCGAGTGCCACACACTTTTTTTTTCAGGGAGAAAAGATACAGGGATACGCTCGATTCTCTTGTGAGTACAGCTGAATGTTTACGCCTGCGGGTCGGAGTCGACGTACCGTGTCGGGCATCCCTACGGGGCAGAAATAGTCCGAACGCGGGTACAAAAGTAGAATTCTGGAAAGCGTGCAGCACCCTTTACGCGCTTCCACCCAGCTGGTTCCAGGGAAGGGACAATTAAACATCCAACCGCGGTCTGTGATCTCTGAATACAAAGGCACGGCCCCCGAACGTCATCCAGACTCTGCAGCCTCGATACAGATTAAAGGACCGACAGTTTCGAAGGTAAGTGTACATAATTTCCGTGGACGCAACTGGAAGGGGCTAATCGACCACCGTGAACAATTCGCATCCGCAAACAGCCAGGGAAACAGGGCAGGCAGGACACGAGCGAACGTTTTCCATTAAGATGAAAGATCCACTCGAGGACCAGAATCTACGCTGGCGACGCAACTTCAAAGGGGTGGAAAACGCGGAGGGCTGAGGTGGCGGGGGGGACGTGACGGTAACGAGGGAAAGGGGAGTTGACTGGTCGGGTAGCCGATTTTAAAATCACAATGGCAGACACACGTCGACGGCGTCTAAACCATCCGCTCGCCTCTCCTCACCCCAAAAAGCCGGCTGGCTCCGTCTGTTCGCTCCCTGTCCAAGCATCTGCGTCTATTCCGCTCCTAAACGCTTCTTCCTGCGCGCGTACCGGCGCACACGGGCGCGCGGCGTACGTGCGACGGCACACAGGCAGGGGAACAGCGTGTAGAAAGGTGCGTGGCACGAACCCAGCACGCGTTTCGATGGCCCCACATCGGTCCTGTGCAAGGATTCCGCAGGAATACAACCCCTACCGGCACCTCTCGTGTCGAGCATCGCGAGGGACAGAGAAGGGGGATGGCCACCCCTTCCTCAAACATTTTAAACTTTTTTCTTTGCTCTCCAGCCCCCTTCTCCTCTCGCGTGGCGAGGCTGCACTTTAACGACGCCACGACTTTCGATCGGGAAAAAGGGTCGCGGCGCAATGGGGTGGCTGCTGTCTGCCGTTACGCGATTTTTTATTTTTCATTCGGTTCCGGAGGGAGCCGAGAGCCCGTGGAGTTAGCAGACGCGATCGTTCGATTTCGATGCGATGCGGGAAATCTAAGTTCTTAGCAAACTAGATGCCACTCGCCGACGGTGTCAAGAATCACAAGTGAGCAAGCGACGAGGAAGGAAAGAAGAAAGGAACAATGCGCGTATCGTTTCCTTCTGATTCTACCTAAAGCGGCGAAAACAGGAGCAAACGAGGTTTCTAAAAAATCGCGGCCGTTTAGCAATTGCCGGTTTAATTGGCATGCGAGAGGATGCGCGGCCTATGTGCACGCACGGTGCACCAGAAAATGATCGTTTAATGACGAGGCAGAGGGAAGGAGAGAGGTTCTGCCGCTTAATTATGATAATTCGCGGGTGTTTGGGGCCGGTCGATTCGCATTAATCGCGAAACCACCGACAATTCCGCAGGGTATCGCGCGCGAGCGTACACAGCGGCGAGATCGAATTCGCGATGCATTTATGCGCTCGCCGCGGATGCACGTGGGAACAGCCGATAGATAAGGCCGGCGGGCGGACTGCTTATTAAATTCCTGCTGGCTTCCCGGCCAATCGCCGGCAATCATCTCGCGTACCTCCCAGTTTCTCTTTTTCACTTAGTACCTAATTAATCTCCCGGTGGCTTCGCGACTCGCGCCTCGTTACTTTTCCGTCGACGTTTCCTCGCGGAGCCGCGATCCTCTTATCAATCTCCCGCCACGATATATTCATCATCCGGCCTCGTCCAAACTCCTGGCCCCCTTCAAGCGTCGATAGAATAGAAAAGCAACGAGCGCGGAATCCTTACCTTGGATCGCGCAATTACACGACCTACGTACTTTCAATATATGTAATTATTCGCAACGAAAATGTGCCGCGAATTCTTAATACCGTCGCTGCCTTTTCCATTGTTTCCCCCCCGGCACGACCGCACTCGCGAATAAAAGGGAAAATATCGCGTGCTCGCCCCTAGCGGATCGATACCGCGCGTAATTACACGCGAACCGAGATGGGCGCTCGTTAGAGTGATTATATGTCTTTATTTAGAATAATCGCGATTGCCCGTCGGCGCAGCTGTGCATAACATAAAGCTGCTAAAGGATGAATTAAACCATCACGGAACGAGACGAAGTTAGACAAGCGTTACGCGTGCTGCCGCGTCCGCGGTGCGGCCTGCACGCGTCGGCTCCTCTCGGTCACGCTGGCCCGTGAATAAAAAACGCAGAAAGGGACTGAAACGTGGCAGAAAATCATTTCTTATTCCGCCTCGCCGGTCGTGGCCTTTCCTCGCGTCCTGCCCGCGAGCTTCATAAATATGACTCGGGCATTTTATTTCACCGGCCGTTTCGTGGCTTAATTAAGGCGTCCACACTCGCGCGAGGCGTTGTTATATAGCTCGCGTGGTCTCGCGTCTGGCCTCGATGCGCCGTTTTCCCTGTAGAAAACGAGCGCTCCGAGGATCCCCCTTGCCCGCCCCCGGCCGGCATTCATATTCAAATGGAAACGTTAATAACCGTTTTTGCTTTGCATTCCATGTTATGGTGGTGCGTTACGATGCCCGCGGAGAGTAATGATTCCCCGTCTTGCCCACGGCACGATGAAAGGCACACGGTAGCAGAGATTTACGATCGTCTGAATAGATCGTGTAAAACAGCTGGAATCCCACGTCGGAAACAAATGTCGGGCTAATACTTCGGTTTTCCACTTCGGTACTTTCGAAACGCGGGGAATCAGAAGTACCTACGGTTTAATACCCGACCGCTGGTTGGTTTGCAAGAAGATGCGATTCTTTCCTGGTCACGACTCTATCGCGTTTCCAAAGATCAATTCTCTAAACAGATCCGATGCTGATAATCCAAGCTGAAATCGTTCGGGAGCAGCTCGAAGCCGCGACGCGAAGCGACGGGAGGAAGGAGGGCGCGAGAGCAGCAGGGACGAATCCAGATGAAGAAAGTATCAGAAGAAGAAGAGGAAGAAGAACCGCGCAATAAATAAAATAAAAAAAAAAAAGGACAAGGGGGATCTCGGAGATCCTTAAAGCAAACTGCCCGCCTCGGAGCTCGGCTGAGCGGGGCTTGGAGGGGTGAATTCGTCGCCCGATAACCCGATTGGCTGGCCTCGCCGCCAATGCAACCGCGCTCTCCGCGAATGCAATCGGCTGATGCACTTCTGCCGCCGCGCGGATGCGTGCGCGCGAGTGCGTGGCCGCGATCCACCGAGTCCCTCGTGCATGCGTAATGCATCGGGTGAACGTAGTTGCGCGCCGGTGCGCGCCTGTGTGCGCGTTCTGCCGCACAGAATGGATCCCTGTGCGCGCAGGCTTCCTCTCCGGAGAGTGCATCCGACGCAGCGTGCGTCCCGCGCGTTCGTATAAATGAGTTTGTCGCATTCGAGGGAGTATATCCCCGGTGGCTGTGTGCGTGCCCCGTCGGTCGTCGAATACGTAGGGGCACGCCGGGGGTGTGTACGTGAGAGGAGACACGAGTGTGCGAGAAACCCCGTAGGACAGCGGCAAAAACTGGTAGCCCTGCGGACCGGTCGCCCGTATTGCCATTGCGGGTTGCTCCTCTCTACAGACGCGACTTCTCTCTTGATCGTTCTGTTGCGCCTCTGCAACTGTGCAGAGGGGGAGGGTAATGCCGGACGATCGAGGGAGGACTTTTCTCACGGAGCGACGCGACGGCGACGGAGAGAAAGAAGAAACGGCCGAGGAACGAGCTCGAGTGGCTCCAAAGGACGCCTCCGAGAGACTCAAAACCCTGTGCTTCGCGATTCGGTAAGGATTCGATACGTTCTCGTATGATTTTCGCGATTTTCGCTGATAACTACTACGTCTCGCGGTTTCTTCGGCATCTAGCTACGGTCTGGAGACTCGATATGCCTGCTCGCGAAATTTCCGGATGAGGGATGGTCGTTTCGAGGCCGATAGGCCTCCGTGAGAGAGCAGTTGAACGAGTCGCTTTAAATTAAGTATATTTCTCTGATTACGTTTGAATTTGCAGGTACCTCGACGCGCTCCCTCTGAAGCTCGAACGCGAGGAGTGAACTTGGCGATGGAAATCACTCCGACGGTCGACATTCTGTTAATTACCGGCAGCCAGGTCTGCGAGTTTGCGACACGCGAGCTCTTTGTCGTCCTGCGAGCGACGGGAGTTAATTGGCGTGACGTCGCGTTATGTCACGGAAAGTAAAGGCTTACCGGGTACACCTTCGCCAATTTCCCTTCTGCACTGAGTCAACTAGCCCTGCTCTGCGATCGATATTTGCACTGGGATCCGACATGGACGGGCAATCGTTTAAAGGAATTTCACGTTGTAGCGTCGCCTCGAAACGCGCGAGTTCCACGAACGATTTGAATTCTTATCGGGCATTCCTTCGCAGGAAGTCCCGATAATGCTATCGTTACAGAGTCGTCTTTAAAAATGGTTTCTTTGACGAGGGCACCTGAAATTCCACGGCGTACCTGACGATCTCGAAGTCGACTCGAGTCAAGTCCCGTGGCCCATTCTCAAAGGGCCCGCGTAACCTGTAATCCGTATCGACGGGCACGATGATGCACGGCTGATAAGGACCGCGTAACCGTGTGCGTGCATGCGCGCTCGAGAGAGAGAGAGCTCTGATAACGAGCCGTGTCGAGGGCGCACCTTGGTTTTACATGTTTTAACAGTCAATAAGATTATCGCTGAGTAAGTGTCGAATAAATCAAACACCGTTGCGCGAGCAAACTCGCGCCGTATCGATAACCTCGATGAGACGTAGAACGCGGTGTCTGGTTGCTCCGATTTCGAAACGCTCTTAAACTGCGCGATCAGAAGAGTTTCTAGCACCGAATTCAACGCCCGTCTGTTCCTTTCGATTCATCTATCTATTCTCGGGCCAGATTACTGACAGCAGTTTCTTTGATTGCTTAAACAAAAATGTCACTGTATCCCATTGAATTTCATTTATCAGCCAGCGACGGATCTAAGCGTTATTGGCTCTCCAGGCTGAGCTCCGACCACAACGCTCGCCACCGTAATCTCTTAATCGGGAAACGATCGTTTAATAGCGTTATCGGGCAGCAACGATCGTCAATCACTATCAAGGGATCCTCGATTCTCGAATTTCAATCAAAACGCTAATTCCGCCGTTGAGACCTCGCCGGGCTCAAACCGCAATCGGTCGATATCAATCAACTTTTAAAGCTTTCCCCGCCCGTTCGAATCCACTTTCCTCTTTGTCACTGTGTCATCGCTAGATGAGTATCGGCGGTGGCACTTTTTTCTCCCTCTACCATTCTCCATGAAGAGTATTCTGCTCGGGGGGCTATCGATTAATCGAAGGGCGGTTTCACCGGTCGGAGTAAGTTTCGTTCGATGATCGTACGGTGGCCACGCCGAGGAACAAAAGGAACCTGAGAAGAAACGTCCCCGGGGAGATTGGTACTCCTACCTGGCGGAAAAGTGGATGATTCTCGTTTCGAATTGCGACCCGTGTTTTGGGAGACCTTCCTTTTATTAGGATATCGTCTTCTCGGCCATTCTTACTTGCTACCATATTTCTGCGTAGCGTCTGTTTTCGCAGCAGAAATCCCGCGAAGTCTCAGCAGCATAGAAAGAATATCATCCTCAGAGTTCATCCGATCCCTAAACTTTTGCACACCGAATCAAGCTAATCGTCCTGCGGGACCGACCTTTTTCCCCCGACCACCGTGATTTATCATTCACGAATACAAAATACACGGAACATCGGCAACCAGTCTGGGAGCATGAGAATTTTCGTTGGAATCCACAGAGAACTTACTATCTACCGGCTTCCAAATCGTAAGCGACCCCCCTTCGCAGCGACCGAGCCCCCCCGCTCGGCGAAAACGCGTAAAAACTGTGTGAAAAAGCGTTATTTTAGGGTGAAATCCGACGCTGCACGGGCGTTTTTTTTTTTTCGGTTAAAAAGCAGGCCCGATTCGAGAAGGATCGGGAGAGAGGGGGGGGTATCGAAGTGACGGGGTGCGCAGGTAAATTTTTACCCGATTTCGGAAGATCATCTCGCACGAACACAAACGCATCGACGTTGGGGGATGAAATCAAAGGGGGACGGGGATGATGCATATCCTGCATATTCACTGAATTTTTGTAAAACCGAGGGAACCCCGTGGAAGAGAGGAAAAAACCGAAAAGTGGCGGAGAAGAAGCCATTCAGGCTAGAAAAAACGTTGCAGGGGGAGGGGGATGGATGCTAAGGAGGGTCGCAACGGGTGAAACCGTCTGTTTTTTGAACGCAAATCCTCCGCTCTTTAGAATTCCCGATTTCTGGGTCATGGGAAGGTAGCCCCGAGGATGAATGCGCCGCGTTGCCCCGATCTTGGAAACTGATTTTTTTTTCCATCCCCCTTTTCAACGTCACTCCGATGCACGGTCCCTCCAGTATCTCGTTGCGCAGCGTCCCTTAACTACCAGCCAACTCGTTCGATTTCTACCCTCGGAAGGGGTTCTTTTCTCGGAAAATGGGGCGGAATTTCCTTGGGAACGGAAATGGTTAATTAAAATCCACGTTTCTAAGAGGAAAGTGGTGAACTGAATGGTACGGGATGTAACCTAAGTAGTAAGTTTAGTAACCCACATAAAGAAAAGAGACTCGAGTGCTGGTTGAACTTGAATTTGCAAGGAACATTGCGACAGAAATACTCTAATTATGACTAAGATCATTGGGCTCCTCGAATCGGAAGGAAGAAATCAAATCTCCCTCGTAATAATTAGGCGAATCGAATCGAAGGACGAGGGATCGCCGTAGAAATCGAGCATCCGGAGTAACTAATCAAAGCGACTCAGCCGCCGCGATCAGAAATCACATGCGATCGTTTTCATCGCGGCACGAATGTAAATGAATCGCCCCCTTTTCATGGAGAACTGCTTCGAAGACGGCGGAGCACGCGAGAAACTCGAGATTCTAGAGATCCCGATGCATTGAGAATGCAGTCGAGCGGCCCGCTCCCTCTCCGCGGTTATATTGAATCGTCATAAAGCATTTGCGTGCATCAGACCGGGCTCATTGTCCTGTCATTCACTCGTCATCCCCCGCCCATTTTTCCGTGTTAGTGAGCGCACGCACACGGCCTCGCCTCACGAGGAAGAAAGGAAAATAAACCACCCCTAATTCACGTTTTCCTCCCTCGCGCGATTACGTGAAACGCCGCGCGGTCCTAAGCCAGGATCAACGATCCCGAAGATTTCCCTCTCCCTTCTTCGCCTGCTCGCCCCCGAGGCCCCGTTTCTTCTTCGTTTCATGCGAAACTGTTTCGTTTACCGCGCGATGGGATTAACCATTTGAAATCGAGAATCAGCGCCGTGTGTGTTGCGAAGGCTGAAGGGTCTGATTGCTGAGAGTACGGGGAACAGGTAAGTAAGACTTCTTTGTATTTTATTATTAAGTCACTCGTTGATAGAACAGATGGCAATTGTTTTTTATTGCCAATCATAGAAATTAAAGATCGCTCATCTATTAATCTCCCTTCAGAGGAATTATCAACTGCCAAGTATCATATCCTCCATCTTCGTGAGGTGAAAGTTCATTTCATTGGGAAACTAATAGTAAATAGTTGAATTTCGAGAGTGGCACGTGGGAAGGTACTCGGAGGCGGATATGAAAAACGATCGAACGTGCGATGATAATGAGAGAACGCTCTCCCCGACGGTGGTGGCTAAAAAATCAGTGAAATCGACGGGCAGCACGTGCGCGGGTACGTCGAACGTAAATGTGACTTTTCAAAATTCAGCTGGGGTGAATTCAGAACGAACAATGATGCACAGCCGTGCAGCTGTCCCATCATTACCAGCCTCGTCACCATAACTCTTGCTGTTCAACGCGTACGTTCGGGTTCGAATGGAACGGCTGCGTGCGACAGAATCCTCCGTTTCGAATTCAAAACGTTCCGAATCATTCCGCAATCTCGGTGGACTAATAAATTCTCTCCTACAACAAGCTTCATAAAACAGTTATCCACACGGTAGAGCTCGTGGGTAAACTTATCGAGCTGCCATTTTCACCCGCGAAGTTGGAGAAGTTAAACAACCTCCCTCCGTTAATAAATGCTACCCTCTCGCGCTATTAATCCTGGAACTCTGATAATTCATTGTCACCCACCGCGAAAAGGACAATCACGATCGTCTGGCCCCCCTGCCCTTCCGCAAACCGAAGCAGCCACGAGGGCAGGCCGTTTCACCGTTGGCGAAATCAATTCCAAGCCAATTTGCAGAGTCTTTGAGCGCGACTCGGCTGGCGCCTTAAAAGTGCGTAAATAAATAGATTCGGACGTGGGCGTAGCACGAGGTTCCGGGGCGAGGGTGGAGCTGTGGAAACGAGACAATAAGCCCCGGAGGGTCCTCGGCCAGAGAACTCAAAGAGTGCCCATGCTGCGACACTCGTCCTGTAATCTAATAAAGGGGTTGCCTCCACTTTCCTCGCCACCCCCTTCAAGGCCTACTCCACACACCGCCGCGACGCGCCGCCGCCGTTCGCATTCCTCTTATTTCTTTCGTCTTTTCGTGGATGCCCGTCGACGTTTTCCTCGATGATTCGAAGGTAAATATTACCCCAGAAGATTTCGACGGCCCCCGGAAAATGGGCAATTTCTGCTTCTTAAGGACGCTGCCCTCTGAAAGGGGACAATCACTATTCCCTCCCACAAGCGCATGCATTCGATTATATCATACATATTTGTCCAAAGTATTTCTAGAGTTTCGAGGGTGGTGACCGTCCATTTCATTAGATGAAATCTCTACTCCACAGTGTTAATTAGTAGCCCCGATTAATAAACAGCGGCTGGGATCAAGTTTCTCTGCTGTCCTCCCTTTCTCTTTCCTACAATACCATCGAACACGTGCTACTCTCCCCCGAAACGTCTCTTTTGGCAGCCGGTCCCACTGGTCATTGGCAGTGTTTCGTACATACGTGTTGCTCCAGTTTGATAGCATTCGCCGACTGCAAAAGTTACCAAAGAATTCCTGTACGCCCCTCTGACCTACCCCGCTTTGACTGCGCCAACCCTCCCCAGCGCACAATCGCGGTGTGTAATTGAATCCAGCTAGAGAATACTTTCCTTCTGTCTTCTACGATCCTTCCTCCGCTGCCGTGGACTTTGTACGGAATACTTCGCTACCGTTGCACTCGAATATTACGATGCTCTTGCAACGAGGGCACTGAAAGATGTCCTGAAAAACCAGCCACCCGATGATCGCTCGACCACAATAGCTAGGCCGTGTTTTTTCCACGATAAACTTTATTGCGTTTGAATTCGCCCGGTGAACCGAAGAAATTTTGCAAGGTGCACGGACTGCCAGTGTACGCGAGGAACGTAGAAGGAGGAAACGTGGACGGTCTTTCAGAAAACGGCAGCTATTTAGGAGACTGAATGGAAGAGGGTCCTCGAAGGGGGCAAGGCACCCACGGCCACCCCTCATTCCGCCCCTCAACACCGCTATATCGACCAGCTTCCATTCGGCCATCCCGCATTTTAAAGGGAAAATTTCGGTTTCTTCGGGCCGACTTTTTTCTCTCCGGGATAATTCGACGAGCTCGCCCCGCGGACAGCAGCTCAGATGGAAAATAACGCGACCTTTTGCTCCTGGCAGCTCTCCCCCGAGGAACGTGAGGCCATCCTGGACCAGCGGTCCTCCTCGTTCTCTCCATTCTTCTCTCATTTCCGTTGGAGATTTTCGTTTATCTTCGCTGGACAGTCTGAGGAAGATAGGTGGAAGGAGCTCACACTGTCGCCTCATCAGACTTCCCATGCTTTCGTTTCGATCTGTATTCCTGGAAACTCGAGGCTGCAGCTCGTCCCCGCATCCACAGTGCTCTTCTTGCGCTTCCTAAAATCCAAGGAGCTGCCATTCGCGATTTTAAGCGCAATGCCACCGATGGATTTCGGAAGGACGACAACCGAGGAACGGCTGGAACTCGCGAGCGCGGTGGCACCGCAACCCAGAGTTCCGGAATCGCAGAACGAAGGAACGTCGGAGGGCAGGGACTAAACAAACGAGTCCTCCTCATCAGGCAGCGAATTCCGACGTTGTTTGCTCCGGTTGAAGCTGGTGCACGGGCGCAGAGGGTGGATGCGTGGCCGTGGCCAAAAGACAAGGGAAAAGGATTCGGACCCAGGGGGAAAGCGGCAGCCAGAGGTCCCGCACGTGACGTTCTTTCCTGCCTCGTCCTGCGTCCTCCGCCTCCTTCCGGCACCGCCTCGACTGCTGTTTGTTTTAGTTATTTTATCACACGCCCGAGAAATCGGGACACCTTGCAAACTTCCGCTCCTTCGTCACGAATGTTCCGATGGACGGGCGAGAATTTCGGTCTCTAACGCGTGGACAGGATGGAGCATAATTAACAGGGAAGGTACTGTAACACACGAAACGTGGAGGGAATGGCTTCATCGCGCGTACACTTTCACTCGCCGCTATTTAGCATATCAAACGATTGACGATCCATTAATCCAGCTAATTCCCGGTTTCCAGTTCCATTACCCTTTATTGCCGCGCTAATTTATCGCCGCGCTAGACGCGTTTCGCGCGGAATGTTTCTTGTCCCAATTAGCATGCGGCTACCAGCCTACTATCAACGTAACGGCGTTGCACAACGATTTCTGCATCGTGCGCGCTCGCTCCATGCGCCAAACGTACCGGCGAGGTGATAATTATCCACGGATAATTACCGCTTAGAGACTGGCGCGATTCTGGGATCAGGAAATCCAGAGACTCCGGCGAATGAGAAATACTAAATTGACGTTAAATACTCGGATCATGAACATCCGAAGAGCGGTGTTATGGAGATAGGAATAGAAGGATTGTTTCTGGGCACGATCCACCGGAGGATGAAATGAAATAGTCAAAGGGAAAAACATTAATAATCCATCGATGTGTTTTTACAAGGGACAGTCCAGCAAGAGCCACGGGACATCGGCTGATTTACTTTCGTCGATCGGGTCGGCGTATTTCCTTCAAAAGTAATGCTTCCCGTACGGAGATGTAGCATCACCATCTACCGATAAATAAAACACGCGATCGCAAAGACACCGTCGATCTAGGGGCGACTCTGCCCACCCACGTGCAGCAATTCGTCCAACTGCACGCACGTGAGCACGCCTACGGAGCATGAAACGCGACGTCCATCGAGATCACTGTCGGTTATCATCTCCACTCTACGAACTATCAACCATCTTCCATGGAAATCGAACTTATCGTTAAATTGGCCAGCTCTACCTTTGTACATTTTATACAAATAGGTATTTCCATTAAAGACCATTTACTTTAAAGATCATGGGTCCGTGGGTTTCCGACGGAAGACAGAGCCGTGCGAGCAACCGGCGTATGAACGTATATCCAAGCTTTCGACCGAGTTGCAGCACGCAGGAACCACGACGGCGATCGAACGTTAGGCGAGTCTCATCGTCGCGTCGTAACCGTGCACCGAATTCCTCGGAAAGGAAATTGTTTGGGGGGTGTGGATGTATATAGAACAGCTGGCAACGATGCCCCGTTCCCTCGAACAGTAAACCGAACTCGTAAGAAACACCGTCCACGGAGGGAATAGCCGCGGAGATCAGCTCGCATTCGGTGAAACGGACGATAAAGCGAAGCGGAAGAGGACGGATTACGGGGTGGCGGGCGGGCAAGGATCCGTATGGGTGCTTCTCGTGCTGCTTTACGGTCGGCCAATCGCCGCGGCGTCATATCTCTGCAGGACCATCCATCAAGCCACCGGCAAAGAGCAACCTCTGTTCTCGACCTCGTCTGTCCTCCTACGAGTGTCATAACCTCCGCGAGCCTCCACGACCTCTCGTCAACAATGCCTTTCGCAGGAACCCGCGCCCCGAATGACCCCCTAGCTCCTTCATTGACCTGCGTTTCATCATATTCCTCGAGGACACGGCGTTCGATGCTAGAGGGCAGCATCCAGTCCTCCTCGAGAACCCTGCCTTCCTGTGTATCCGTGAGATTTGTTAATTTCGTGGTGGTCCAGCGTGCAGAAGATGTGGGGTCTAAGAGCTACTTGGGTCTCCGCGGTTTCTTGCGGGGAAGGGGTTGAGATGTTAGAGGTGGACACTGTGACCCAGAAGACTCTCGTGCGTCAATTGGTGTTGGAACCTCTTCCTAATGAATCCGAAGTCGATTGCTCCAACGATCTCGGGAAAGTGGTTAAGATTGCGCACTAGGTTCACAGTCTTCGCGTTCAATTTGCTGGACGATAAAGTATGTATAGAAAAAAGTAAATTCATCCGACTGAGAATCGAGAAATTGATTAACTTTAAGATCCACGTTCTATCGGAGGGGAGCGCGTTTGCATTAAGCAACGACTGCAGCATCGCTGCCAACTAATGAATCCCCGAAAGCTCCATTGCGAGATAGCAACGAACATTAAACCCGCGTTAAGCCTCTACTCGACTTCCCTTAATGAGACGCGCGTTAATGACATTTTATGCGCGGAATTATCTGGAGTGGCGCGTAACGAGTAATCGGGAGAACATTATATTCAACCTACACGAAGATATGGCTTCGAAAATACCTTTTGAATTCGCGGTATTCCCCGAGAAGATTCTCAAATTAACCTTATAGGGAAGGGTTGCCTATATCTTACTACTTAAGACATTTTACGTTATATTTCATATTTGGTACTAATTTGAACGCAAATGACTATTGGATATTGTAGCTTGATCTTTTAGGCACCTACTATTATATGCTTAGCCTTTTGTTCAGAATAAATTAATTTGTTATTAATCTTTTTGTCACACACTGTAAAAGGTACGATTTAGGCAACCGGTCTCCTAAATCGTACCCCTCGGTTCCCAAAATCGTACCTCCACGAAAAAATAGTATGAATAACAAATAAAGAAGAAAATATTCAACATAAAGTAATGATTATTATATGCTTACATATACAAATGTATGTGGATCACACACAGGCTGCAATAACTTATGTATATGATACATAACTTATATAACATACGAGGTGTCAAATCCTACTGGTACGATTGTAGTGGTACGATTTAGGAAACATGATCAATTTATTTATAAATATCAATTTAAACTTTATAATCAATGTAATATATACTTAAAATGAATGTAAAATATTCTACATTAAACCCGCTTCTAGAAAAGTACAAAAATACAGGACAAAATTGCACTGTTTGATTATTATCGGCTAAAATAAACCGGTAAAAAGTTACATCAATATACCTGAGTTTTTTAAATGGTTTTGTTTCTATTTCTTATTTCGCATTTACTTGATATTTTTATTATCAGATGTCGTTTACATTCATTAATTACTGAGAAATTGATGAGGTACGATTTATGTAGGTGACCAGTACGATACTGGCAACTCTCCCCTAGCTGCTGCACAGGCGAATGGCGCGTACAGCCAACGCAATAATGGTGAAAGACCGGAGGGCGAATTAAATATTGAGAATGTGACTCGAAGAAGTTAAAGGCCTCCCATTTTTCCCTCCTGTCTCCTGCCAGGCAAGGGACGTCTCAATACAGGTACCGTTCGTGCCAGGGACCCGTAATATATGGCCCTTAAATCATCAGGGAAGAGTGGATATAGTGTTACTCTGTCTGACCAGTGTAACAACTCCGTAAACATACCAATTAGCGCAGTGTCCAACGCCACTAAAAGTCCACAGGAGTGTTTGCATACGGTAGTTCATAGCATATAAGTATCGTATAACAACACATCGTTCTAACCTTAGGGAAGAGATTTCATAGAAATAAAATTGTCATAAACTACGGCAATTTTGATATAAAGACTGGACATGAATTAAAACCTACGAAGCAGAAGGTTCGCGAAGGTGGTAGGAGAGGAAGAAACCGCAATCTCGCATCCAGATCGATTCGCGGCCAAAGGTGTGCAGAACGACGCGGCAGAAGAGCAAACAATGAAGAAATACACAACGAGCGAACCGAGACACACGCAATGCGCGTGTTGCACCAGCGGCGAGCCGTTGATTCTGATGCGCCGTGATCGCGTGCATTCGGTTAATTCCATCGGGGCCATAAATAAACGGGTGAAAATAATTTGTAGTGTTTTCCGATTCCCCTCGCGCTAGTGGGAAATATCAATTGCCGCCAATGCCAGCCACAAATCCTCTTCGTTGCGTTTATCAACGTGAGTGCGATTAAACGATCCCTCCTCGCAGTATAGAATCATCGCCAAAGAATACGAAGACCCCCAGCGCCTCCACGCGGGGACCGTTTCCACGACAACATCCCAACGAGCAAGAGGACGATCTTCGGACTCTATCGGGTCTCTGTCTCACCAAGATTTCCCGGCGAAAAAGCATCGCGCACAGCCCTGCGCGTGAAAGGCAGTGATAATTTCGTATACAGGAACGAAGCCTATTCCCGACGATTATCACGGTAATCAGACGGTACTGACAGGGCCCGTGAGTGGTAGCACCTCGGCGTCGCTCGCAGATGAAGTTGTAGCAGGCGAGCGGGTAACAATGAGCGCAGTGATAATGCGTCTCGCGCTTGGTGAATGGACGGAGAAGACGTGAAAAGAAACGGAGGCTGAAGAAGAGGGACGAGGATGCTGGAGAGCGGTTGCCCAAGGAGATCATTAGTCCAGCTGGCCGTGGCCCCGGGTAACGCTTAACCACTTGACAAGCGTTGCGGGGCCGTTATCGGTTTGTCCCTAATTATGCACACGTGACCAGGTCCACGGGGCCTCGTGGCTATCCGCGGTGTCTTCCTTTTTCTCGAGGGCGGCTGGGATGAAGGGCGGTGCTCGAAATTAGTCGCATTGTCTTCGCTGACTCGTTCGATCAACCAGTGTATACGTCAAAGAAGACACCAACGGATGAGGATGAGGATGAGGATGCGGCAGCTGCTCCACCGCCACCTGTGCCTCCTCCGAATTCCTTCTCCCTCTTGTCTGGTGCAATACCTAAACCTTCGCCGTGCGATTGCCAAGCGAAACAGCGATGGGTTCTTCTAACGTTCGCGGCAGAATTTGGTAGGATCGTTTGGGGATTCGGTGTCTGGCACGGTTGGACACCTTTGTCCTAAGACAAATTGTTCAGCGGTACAGGTAGTAGCTTCTCTCTGACGGGAGCGAGTGTTGATTAAAATAGAGCAGTCGCTGGCGTCCTCGTCAGGCCGGTTTTTCTCATATTTTTAGACGATATACGCGTCTCGGGGGCGCTTCGGTTTCAAAAGAGAAGAACCACGGGAGAAATGATTCTGCGTGCCGTTCGAAATGACGGGAGACGACCGAAAAAACGAAATAGTGCACGAAAATGGCGGAACGGGGAACGGTCGGCGGAGGGCTCGTGACGAGCCACGAATGTTTAGGCGGCACGATTAAAACGTCTCCCATCGTGGACCTCTGAGAATCGTATCGCGGAACGAATGCCGATCGATCCACGGCCACGCTGGGAATGCGGGTGCACCGCGTTTGATTTATGCCGCGAGCCACTTCTACGGGTGCGCGTGTGCACCTCGTCAGAGTCCGCGCAACAGACAAAATGGGACTTGCGATCACCAACATCTCCCTAACACATCACCATTTGTAATAACATCTTGAAGTAATCCGACTACTTGCGCAGAAGAAGTTACGAATGGGCAAGGGCCCTGAGACTAAGCAGCCTCCACTATCAGAGATTCCCTGCCACTGGAATTCGTGAATTTCGTTTGCAATCGTATTCGCAGCTCATTGAGAACTGGCGAGCGTAGAAGGAGGACAGTGGAAAGAGCTCCCTGAAAGTGCACGGATGCAGCGTGCACGCAGACACCGAGACGCCTTGGAATCGGCTTAATCGTGATTAATATCGCGGGCTCATGCCGCATGTCGGTAATTATCTACACGTGTTTTACCAAGTCGAACGATCGCCGATCGTGGGGCCCTCGTACGTGTGGGAACACGATCCAGGCCACGCTTGTTCTCTACCATCGACGTCTCTCTCCTCTCCTCTTCCACCCACGCGGTTCTTTCATCGCGATCTCTCATTCCGCTACTCGCTGCGTCTGGCCTCTGGTTCGATGCATCGAGATTCATTCCGGGGCAACGAACACCCTCGATGCTATCGATAGACGCCGACAGAAACCGGAGGATCGTTTCAGAGCGCAAGAATGAGGTCCACCGCTTCATCGCGAGGTCGGATACGCGCTTGATATTTAAATGCACAGCCTGGAATCGGGAAACGGCTGGGTGAGAGCCCCTGCGACGGGGCCGGGAATCGCTCGAAACTGGCCTTTCCATTTTTACGCGGTCCATTACTGGCGGGAACGACCCGTGGCTCGGCAAATAAGCCGCGTAATAAGCACCCTCTCGCGCTGTAATTAGAACGATATTAACAACAGAGCCGCGCGCGGCTGTAACAGCCACCTAATCGATTCGCGTTACACCAGGATGTTCCATCTTCCGGCTCCAGCCGCTCTGCACACGCTACAAAGTTATCGGGACCGATCGTTGCGTATTGCGGGTGAAAGAGGCGTGCCGCGATGGGAACAAAATTCTAATATTAATCGTCCGCATCCGTGCGAGGACCGATCTGCGGGATCTCTAGACGCCACTGTACACACCTCGACAAGGGACGGCGGGCTATGAAATAAAAAGAATCGGAGAGTGGGAGGCAAGATGGCCAAGGCGCGCATTACCATATAGCAGCGTGACTCCGCGAGCGTCCGCGGGGCCTCATCTGAATAAATATCGTATTATAATTAAAGGAATCGTTCGTCCCATAAATCAATGAGGTCGGTTTATATATCAGGCCTCAGCTATAGTAATGTGTAGCGGTGCAGCGGCCTGTGTGCACCGGGCCCTGCACTCGCCGTGGGGGGTCTCCCTATGCTAATGGCGCCCTCTCACGAAGCGTGCAAGGGCTGACAGAGCCGCGGAACAGGGATAGAGATATGCACCGATGGCCCAGCCGCGATCGTGTCCGGCCCTGACCTGCGAGAGGGCCTCCTCTCACTCTCTCGCTCTCCTTCCCTCTCGCGAGCTTATACATCCCTCAGCGTAAGATCGGCTCGCGGCCTCTGATCTTCGCCGCCCGCGACCGCTTATCAATTTGTTAGCGAGCGCTGTTTGTTAAATCAAATCAAGGGCTCGCACGCCGTGCCAATAAATAATCCTGCTTAATATGTGCCTCGGCCACCCTCCCCCCACCCCCTGCCCCCTCCGTGTACACATTACACCCACGTGCAAGGGAGCCCAGGGGAGGCCTGGGGGGTTGGGAGTGAGAGTACACGCGTTCCCATCCACGTGGTTTATTGATCCATCGATCGATCGGCGGGGATCGCCGCCGCCGCCGCGCCGCGCCGCGCCGCGCGGCCGGGACCCGGCGCGCTCTGTCGGCGCGGAGCGGCTTGTCAGTGCACGATCGAGCTATCGACTCGGAGTGATTGAGCCTGATTTGCGGGTTGACCGCCGGCTGATTTATCGTCGGACTAGGAGGGTGGGTTTCTTTCATGCTGCATCCTCGCGTGGAGGATCCCTGACTTCCCATTTTAGCACTGCGAAGCGTGGTGATTCCGAGGGCCCGAATTGGAGCAAGCGTAGGCTGATCTAGAGGATGAAATTGGCGCAAGTGTGTGCTAACGTAGAGGACGATGTCGGGGCAACAAGGTCCCCGACGCTGAATTTCTCGGACGATGGTTGTGTGCGCCCGTTCTGGGCGTTTATTATGACGAGTCTGGACGCAGCGTGGACGCACGGTAGTTTATTTGGCCGAGGACGGGTCTCGGATTTGCGGGCCCGTACGAATTAACGGCGCGGCCGCGATTAACAAAGGGCGATACAAATTAGATTAAATCGCCGTAGGGGGCGGCATCACGGTGGAGAAAGGCGAATGATGATACCGCTTGATAAATAGACGAACGTCATGCGATGGCTAAACGGAGTCTGCGTCCCTTCTGCCAGAGGAATGCCGCAGCAACTCTGCTACCCCCTGCGCATGCATGACCGACGATCCTGCAACGTCCTTCCAAACGGTGAATAGGTACCAATTCCTCGCGAGCTCGCGAGTCAACTATCGCCCTCCGATTCACGTGAAACGAAAACGGCTAGCAATAAGCAGCAATTACGCCAGCACCGATTACACGAGATTCCAGGATGTCCGCTGATTAATCGATCGGTGAATATTGAAACACACTCCCAATTACACGAGTAAGATTGCGGAATATTACCTACTGTATCCACCGGCATCCTCTTCGTTACAGCCGATTAATTCTACGGACTATCGGTTTATCGAGTACGAAGCTGATAGTTCGTACTTTGAAAGCTTTAACAGGATAATCGTAAATAGATCGAAGAAACGAAGTAGAAGAGTTCAGATGCTACTTAGGAACCTACACGTCCATTTTAATGCACCAAGTATCCAGAGCATTTTCCATGAGGAAGATCGGCTGTGCCGTAATGCAGTGTGCGGAATCCAAATAAAAGTACAGCGAGGGGGAGGCGCGGAGAGAAAGGGGAGGCGAGACGAAGAAGAAGAAAGGAAAAGCACGGGTCAAGAAATCCAGCGAACACACCCCTCGAAACGTTCGGTGGAGCTGGGCCCAACGGCCGGGCGGCTGGCCAATATTTAATTACAGATAATTACCGGTTATAATGCGCGGCAGATCGGCGGCCTGCCGTTTAATTGATCGGCTTTACGGCCTGATTTGTGTATCTGCCGTTCGTGCGATCCGCCGTTAAACCCCGAGCCGATTTTTAATACTCGTCTTTCGTGGCTGCGAACGCGTATGCCTGCCGGTGCATCCTCCTATACCACCATTATTTAAGCCTGCATTACGCAATCCACCCACCTCGTTGCGGCGCGGTTTATTGCTCGTGTCGTGCGTGTGGAAGGTAGACGAATCGTCGCTGAATTCTACGATGTCCTACGATATTTTCTGCACGGATATTGTATTACGGAAAGGAGAATGTGGGTTGCATTTTATTGCGATTAGATGTCCCGCCCATAGGAAGACAGTGAATTTACAGCGTGGAAGTTTGAGAATCCCTGATCCAGTAAATAGTGAACGGATCAGGGGCTCGGTATCCGCGCGAAGGTGGAGCGGTATCGTTTCAAGACTCGTGGGGAAAGAGAGGGAGCAGAGCGCGGGGTAAAGGGTCGAGGGACTCTGTTCGATCGTCTATTGCATTATTACCCCGTGACCCTTCCTCCCCTTCAGGATCTGCCTCGTCTCGGTGGCCGCGGTACATTTAAAAGTTTCCCCGGTGTAACACGAAAGTTCGGCGCGGTCGGCTCCCTTTGCTAGAGTCGAGGCATGCAGATCCGACACGAAATATCATTAATAGTCGTTTGCCGGATGACCGAGCCCGGTAATCGTCCCTTCTGCGGTTCAAGATCGGATCGCCCCGAAAACCGCAACACGCCGACGATATCCAACTGATGCGCGGCGAGGCCCCTTTCGACACGTAATTTATGTTCATGAACTCCTGCCCGCCGAGTGCGTGCGCTGACTTACGAGGAAGCAGAAATTTGGGTAAGACAATGATTGCCGGGACCGACGAGTGGGATTTCCGATGCAACGCGTCGATCCTGTCCGCCTTCAAAGCCGCTAACGACTTTCCAATACCGGACCCCGCCGTTTTCCCTTTCATTTCGGCCCGACACCTGGCGAGACGCGGAGCAGACGGAAAGCAATCCCACGCACAATGTCCACCGCGGCGCGACGCACGAAGAGGCCTCGCGACGGTGTCATTGTTCGTTTGATTGCTCCTGGCCAGCTCCCGACCGCTCACACGCGGGCCCGCCTTTTATTAGTCGCCGATTAGCCTCGCTGTACGAGGTCCACGCGAAGGGAGCTTTAGCCACCGTGAACCTCGTCCCGAGATCGCCATGGTTCCCGATAAAAAAGTCGCCCGAATCGGTTGTCGACTCAATTTCAGAACCTTCCGAGGCCCTCGAGGAACATCGGGCCCCGATGGATGCTCTCGGAGATTCTCGGCGAGATGACCCGATAAGTAGTTTAGAAAGTCGACTATTTTCTTCGGGTCACTGCGGCGTCCAATTTAATTGAATGAACGCTCACGGGCCCAGCGCGGAGCGGCGCAGGTCCGATAACAATAATAAAGCGTGCCGGTGGAAAAGAGCAGCGTCCATTAGTTACGTCGAGGAGAAACCCCCCCCGATGGAACGAACCTGCTCCAGATATTCCCGCCTGACCGTGCACCGTCATCGTCGTTCGTCCTGATACAAAGACAACGCCGCCATGACGAACGGACGGCGGCCAGAAAAAGTGGCTATGCTAAATAATAGTCCCGGCGGCGGTTCGTTGCTCGGCTCTCGCATAGTTCATTCATGAATCCGGATTCAGTGCTCCTTTAGTGGCGGGGCCTGCAACTGCATCTCCAATCTCCGCGGGGATATATCGTGCGAGAGAGGGAACGCTGAAAAACGAAACGCAGAAGAATTGCTGATCGACCGTCTACGCTTTGCATCCCCTTCGTCCTGCCGTCGACACTAAATCGTTTATTAATCGTCGATTCGGAATTCAATTGGAACTGAGAATTAAAGTGGACCGAGTCCAAGGATATTTCTTGCGAATACGAAGACGCGTTTTAAGGCTCGTCCGTTCGGTTTACGTCTCCCTTTCGGAGAACAGAAGATGCGCAACCGGACGTGGATACCTGCCCTACGGTCCCTCGTCACAGAAACATCAACGGAACCCACGAATTTGCGTAGGACATCGGGAATTATTATGATGAGATTGCCCGACGAACCGAACTGCAGCAGGGACCTGGTGCTTTTTACAGTGTCCTCTTTCAGGAGGACCTAGGGGCCTTCTGGGATTTCTTAATGGGGACCAAAGGACTGCCTGAATGACACCATCGTCTGGTAGTTGTGCTACTAAAATGACGGGGACTGTCGACATGGTTCCCGGGTACGCCAGGTAGTCCCCAGGAGCGTCGCGATACGCTTTTGACATTAGGTGACGAAGGTGAACAGATATTGGGCCTGTTGCCCGAGATCCTCGCGGATAAGACGAATACAGACGTTCCTCTTTCCCCCGGCAAGTGTTAACAAGATCCGAGAACGTTTCGTCTCCACTGAGGATCACTTTATCCTTCGGGAAGACTGGACTCGGCCATTCAAGTTCCTCGAGGTTAGCAATCGAGACATCAGAGATCCAAATCTACAAGGATTTCGCGATTCGCGTGGAACAGAGTTTCCGAATTGGAGGACGATGCGAAGCGATCGTAACGGAAATTAGAAGCCCTTTGTTGGAGGAATTCATTCAACGAGTGCGCCTGATAATGCATAGGCGAACCGATGCGCCAGCCTCCAGACCAGTTGAACCCCCTTGACCATTCCCGACTAGTCAAAGGAGTCGCGAGATGCTACCGAGACGACTCGGGCGTTTTTCTTGCTCACCTATCAAACGAGTTTGACGCAGACCGGGGTCGGTGTGTTAGTCGAGGAGAAAGAAAGGGTCTGCTAACGGGATAAACGAGCGATCCAGCCACCGTACAGTACATTCCGATACGTAACGGAGAAAAGTGTGTACATCGTTCTCTCCTGCCAGCGAGCGATCGTACGCAACCCGGTGTAAAAAGTTTCCTGGAAACGTTCGCGAGTAACGTGCATATAAAATTCGAGAAATTTCAACCAGGTAGCTGGTTTGCCTGTTCGGAGAACTGCTGTTCGCGGAAACAGTAATATCCTCGCGTCGCGTCGCGAGAGATGCGTTTGAGAAGGAGCAGTGCGATCTGTATCGTTCCTGCATCTTCGATTCGACAGGAAAAGGAGAACTAGCGAAGCTTCCTCGACTTTTCTATCGTTAATTGGAGCACAGAGCAACCCCTAATTGTTCAGGGACTTTGAATCCCTTTTCTTTGGTATAATTCTTAGGAAGACGTGGTCGCTGGCGGGAATCAAAGGGAAGCATCGTCGACGGACCACCACCGTTCGAAAAATTTCACCTTCTACCCCTACCATCTGCCAGCGCTATTTCCTGCTCGGAGAGTGCCTCCCGTAATCATTATTATTCGCAGCCAAATAGCCGGTGGCTCTCTCTCGCCACTGATTGGTCTCCCAGTCTCGAAAATACCAATCCTGCCGAGCCGTACTGGTGCATTAAAGCTCGTTCGACGCACTCGAGGTAACCATTCGCGTTGGTATTGTTCGAGGGCATCAAAGAAGCCTAGACTCCGCAGAAAAGGGAAGCTGCAACTGCGGTAGGTAAGACTTGTTCGAAAAAAGAGTAACTATCGAGTACTAGGTTCCTGTAGCTCGTCCAAATTTCTACAGTTACCCTCTGCACTCCGCGCTAAAAACACCGGTAAATCTGATTTCAACCCCCCGTTAGCATCCACGGGATTAGCCCCGGTTGCGCGCCGTCGCCCCGGTCGGAAAGATTAAACCGTCAGACGACATTCCGTGGCTGTTTCACGCGCAGCACGCCCGCATGCGACTTCCGCCAATTACCAGCAACAGAAGTGGGAGGGGCGGGAAGAAGAGGAAGAGGGTGGTCGGCGACGAGGCGCGGTTGATGCACGGCGAATGCAAAGCACCAGCAAGGTCGCGGATTCGGAATGAACCGAGTCGCTTGCTGCCCCGTCACCTTCCTCGCAGGTAGTCGAGAGCGTCGGAGCAAGAGGAGAGGATTTTCGAGAGGCGGACGGAGAGCAAGAGACGAGCAGGAAGGCGGACAGCAGCCAGGCAGGGAGAAGAGAAGGTGGGACAGGGACGGCGAAGAGGAGAGTAAAGGCCCCGGGCGAGGTCACCCACCGCCCCCGCCCCCTCACTCCCCCGCACACCCTGATTACCCGCAGCCGGGGGCGGGACACACTGTAATGAGCATCGAAGAGGTGCTCAACCTCGGCCCGCTGAATTTTCCCCAGCCAAATCGGAGGAAACGGAAGGAGATTGGCCAAACAGGAACTTCCGTGGGCTCATCAGTCAGGCCACCGGAGTATCGCCGCCTCTGCACCCTCGTTACAATCGAATTTTTCTCGCTATTAACTACACTCGTGTAAGAAAGACAGAGGCGATATCGCGTCACGGAGTGACGCAAAAAGGTCTCCCGAAAGTGGGCCAAGTGGAAGGGTCAGCGTCCAAATTCAACCCCCTGGAACTGCCCCCAGTGGAAAGGTGTTGCTGGTGGCGGTTAAGTTCGAGCATCTCCAGAACGGAAGAGACAGAGACGATCCTAAAGACAGATCGGCCGTAATACGACCTCGATCAGACGGTGCCCGCTGAGAAGGTCGCGGGGCGCGTGAACAAGAGGGGGCGTAGAGGGGACAGGCTGAATACAAGAGTAGCCTAGCTGCCTGTCGGCGAAGACACCCGGATGATCGAGCGATGTTATTTTAAGTTTTCCGTGGGGGCTCTCCCGTCTTGCCCTAATCGGCTGTCAGCCACCCCCGCCTGGGGTCGCAGGCCACCCCCAGTACACGACGTGCCGACGCTTCTCTCCGCGCGCGACAACAGAAAGGGAAGGAGATGCACGGCGAGCCGACGGAGAACCGACACGGACCCCCCGCGGACCAGATTCGCCCCTTCTCGTACGAGATTCGCGCGGAGGAATCATGCCCCTCGAGGGGTTGTGGGATTCAAAACGCTTTACACTCTCATAACCGGGGGACCTGTTGATTCGACCGAGTCGAAGATCGCCCGCCACCCCTGCCAGGCCCACGCTCGGGAATGTTTTACCACGTGCTTCGTCATCGTGATTGACTCCGGGCCGATCGCCGTTAGCCCGGCCAGACCCTGGCGACCTCGAGAGCAACGTTTTAGTGGCTGATAAATTCCGATACGGGAGAAGGCGAATCTCAGCCGCCACGCTAATGTCTTTCTACCCGGCGAACCTTTAATAGGAGGAGCGTTCGTAAACGCGGCTTAATCGGCTACCGCGCGGCCGAATATCACGAATATTATTGCGCTGCTTAACAGGATATTCCGCGGACAAATTAGTTATCAGCGCGTAACGTTCGAGTGACGATCGGGGGCATTGCCAGGTTTGTTACATCGGCGTCGACCCGCTCTCGCGGCCCCGATAAGACGCGAGTAAAGCGGCGGTATCAGCCTATAAATATTCCGCGGGTAGGCCGCGGAACCGACGAATAAAACGCATAATAAAAATTATCGCCGGGTCGGGCAACGATACCGCGGCGACTCCTGAAATTCCTCGGGCCCCCCCGACTCGGGAATAGACCGTGGAAGATGAAGTCGCTCCAGGAAAGTTGGGATGACCTCGCCCAGCCTCTTCAGCGGCTCGTTTGATGGACCTCCTCTCTGTCTCTCTTCCCCCTCCCTCGAACCCAACCCCCCGTCCCAACCGCCCGTCGTAGTCGTGGCGTATTTCCACCGGATACCCGTTTACACCGTCGTGTTCGGTGGCACATATTGTATACCTGCGGAAAGGAGGCAGGAACAGGACGAAACCGAGGGGACAACAGAGCTGAGACAGAGATAGGGAGAGGCGGGGGGCAGGCGCTTTCTCGACGGCAGCGTGCTTATTGCGTGATATTAGCCACGGTGGCTGCCAGGGTAATCATAATCTCGAAAGAGGGACAAAACACAGGCCCCGAATCGCGTAACGCTGAATTTTACGACTTCTGGCACAGAGGACGGGGGACCGGATGTAACGCGACTTTTTACCGCCTCCCTCGGACGTCAGTTGCGCCGTTGATGTCAACAAGAAGGTGCTCGGGGCCCGGGGTATCTGCACCCCCACCGAAATACGATGGAAACGCTGTGGAAGCAATTTCTCGGATCGGATGGAGTAGACGAAGAAAGTTCACCCTGCGCCACCGACGCGCTCTCGTAGTGGGAATCATCTGCATCACGGGTGCGCGACAAATTGGAGTGGGGCTCTGTTGGCATTCTCGATCGACCAGACACGTCTGTGGAACCGAGAATGGCGGGGCAGCTCCGAGTCGAAAGCGACAGGACGTAAAATAAATCGCTGGTCGCGCTTTCTATCTGAAACGGTCGTTCCGAGAATTCGATCTAATTTACGCGTTTGCATAAACTGCAACCTGGGCACGGCTACTTCCAGGCGATAAAGAGAAAGAGGGGAAATTGGAGGGCGGAGAGAAGAAACCCGGGGATATCGTGGCCGTTTCCCTGTTACATCGCGGATTTCGCAATCGCGGCTCGTAATGAACGGCGAGCAGCGCGGGCCGCTGAATGGAAAACGGACTTCCAATCGCGGCCTGCGTAATAGGCGGCGAGCATTTTTTTCACCGGAGACACTGGGATAGGAAGGCTTCCGCGATACTATTCCGCAGGCGTAAGTACGGTCGCGCAATTTCTAGGAGATTGAGATCGTGAGTCACTCACCGTAAGGTCGATCCGCGATGGGCTCGCACGAGTCTGCAACAGAGAAGGAGAACGCTGATAAGAATTGGATGCCACGGTGGCGTGCGCCGAATTCCTCGGTTAAGCCGCTACATGCAATTAAACCGCGAGATTCTCGGGTAATCGAGGGACCCCGACCCGAGGAGAATCGTACGGCGGAGTCTTCCGCGCGATAAAATCGAATTCTATGAGAATGCTTTCCTGCAGCCTTTCTACGTTTCATGTCTGCCACGGCTTTATTTACATTCTTCGGCAGAAGGACGAGCTGTCATTACGCGGCCGTTCGAATCGTTTATCCACAATTCGAGAACGGCCGTGATACTCCGCCGTGAAATAATGACTTCGCCGTAATCACTGGCCGATCGAAATGACACTCGCGCACGCGGGCCATTATCTTTTTCCATTTGCATACGATGAACGTCGCGGCGATAATTTCTCCGCGACGGCGGAGGCATCGGTTAATAAAGGCCTTCGGCACTCTCGTCCTAAGTAATTTCAAGCTGACCGCGAAATTGCGAACAATTTGCGCTTCGACGGGGACGACTGCGCGTCCGAGAGTTCGATCGATTACGTTGCGATGTCTTTATTTAATACTTAACAACTGAACGATGCGGCCAACTATTTATAGCATTAGAATTCCAGACACACCGCGCTGAAAAAGGGAAGGTAAGTAGTTGCGCTCGAAGCTCGGCGAATGATTTTCAAAATCGGAGCATCGCGATTTCGTCGTAAATGCGGGGACATGGTACAGAGTTATCGAAACGCGCGGCGCGAACGGGAACCCGTGCAGAAACCAGGAAGTTTTAATGATACACCTGTGGACAGCAAACGCTAGGCCGACGGGGATCGGCTTAGCAGGAGCTGGTAAATGTCTCACTCAAGGCGTTCGTACACGACTCTACTAGAAGCCGCTAGGTAGGTCATCGGATGTCATAAACGCTCAACGAAGTTTCTTCGGCGGTGCACCGCGTGTTAATAGCCTCATTAGATATCACAGCACAGTGACGTATACGACCACTAGTGGACCACCGACCCAACCGTGCGCGATCCCAGGAAATCAAGAGTCGTACCCCTATACCCTTTCCATTCTGAGTAGAAATTTACTACCCAAACTTCATACTAAAATATTCCCTTTGAATTCCAACGATCCCTGAAATTTTTGTCACATTAAAACCGTGTTAAGAGCAGGAATAGTTACAGCTTTTGAACAAAGCCCCATGCCCACCTCAGTCATTACTCTTCGCGCGGCACTTTCCGATAGAAGAAGCAATCATCGTGGCCGGTTGAAAATGGAAAAGCAGCAGGGCGTACGAAATATCGTCGGCAAGTAATCACGGCTCAGCGTCGTCGTATTCTAATATTTCCCGTGAACATCGTGGCGCGCCATCACGAATTCTAATTCAGTCGTCCCGGGCCCGGGAGGTGGCAACGGGGTCGCGCGCGATAGTCGATAAATATTAAACGACTTTCCACCTGGCCGCGGTGGTCGTGGGCCGCGGCAGCTCGCTTGCGTTTCCAGAGGTGGGAGGAGAGCGGGAGACTTCCGAGAGGGAGATGACTGAATGTTAATTAGCGAGGCGTGACAAGTGTTAAGTAATCCATCCATCTAGCAGCGCGCAAAGAGGGGGCAGCCCGCCCTAACGCTCGAGCTAATTAACGCGACGCACACCATCGGCCAGGCTCGTCCCGCGCCCGTCGCAATTAGCCGTCGATTTAACTGTTAACCCCGGCCGAGTGGAAAGTGAAACGGAATTTCGTGGGCCCCCCCCCCTCGTGTCCCCCGGAAGTCACGGCTTCGCTTTCGCGGGACGTAACCGCGCGTCTTCGGGCGATCCATCACTCGATGACAAGCCTATTCGTTTGTTGCTGCGTTTGAAAACGCCACGATGTATCCCTTTCCATATTGGAACTCATACTTTCTTTCGGGTTTCTTGGGTGAAAACGGTTGCGGGGTGTTTCGAGAAGCTCGGTCGAGACACGGATGTCGGAGGAGCGATACGTTGCTACGCTATGAGCTCGTAATTTAGCAACGGTGACGGAGTACCGCGCCGTGACACGCGATCGGCAAGCATAGAGACAGCAGGTAATTCGTAAGAAGGAGCGATGCACGACGCTCTCGATTCAATTCACGTTGTTTTTCTCTTTCACTGCAACGGGGGAGAGCTAGAGAGGGGCGGGGGAGCTTCTTGACGCGCGTCGAAAGTTAGATTCAAATCCCCTGGGAGATCGAACGGACGACGGGCGGTCGAGTTGCCGAATCACAGTCAACCGGGCCCCGTCTACTCGAATAGATGTATCAGTGTAATTAACAACAAACAATGGCCGTGAGACGCGCACGCTCGATATCGTGTATTAATCGATTAGCCAGCTCGTCGAGGCCCCGGAGATATGCGCCGGGACTGGTTGTTAATCATCACCGCGGGTGCGTTTGTACTTCTGACGTTCTTTTTCATCGTCAAACAGAGCGACAGAGAGAGAGAGAGGGAGGGAGAGAGAGAAACACGAGCGATCGGAGCAGCCACGTACAATTCGCCTAAAGGTTCTCTCCTCGGGTCTAACTACCTTTGTGACGCGTCGTTTCACCGCTCGCGTATCACGGCCACCGTGACTACAGAATTTCCAGTCTAAATTGTAGCCCCTTTCGTGACTGATCGCGTTTCGATTAATTTTTTTCACTTCGAATAGTGGACCGTTGAAACGAGACTGTGGCGTTCATGCCTGCGCACCTTATCATAGCTACCCGGAGAAGCGGTAGACCTTTTGTACAATTTGGTACTGAGCCTAATATGAGGATATTCGCTCATCCGTGTCGTCTTTATACCCTTCACGGGGTGTAGTTTGTATTTCCAGGAGACGCACAGGCTGTCCGCGTGAAACTTTGTTTCCGTGCCCCTCGGGTGTACGCGAAAGATTCGAATCATTAGCGATTATCGATGACCGTCAATGTGGAACAACCCACAAGCCATCATCAATTAGAGTTAAATAATAGCTCGCGTTGTCCATCCGTTAGCTCGCTCGTCCAACTCGCTTCCGGGATCTTACTTCTATCGACCATTCTATTCCCTTTAATTCATTATCGGAGCGACATATCGGGACGGGGAGCATCGCGGCAACGGAACCCTATTGAGTTTCATAATTTCACGAAGAACGATCTATGGTTATCGACTCTAGTCTCACGCTTGTCAGTGCGCCCTTCTTTCTCCCTTCCTCGACGTCTGCCACCTCTTAAGGGAAGAGAGACGTTTCACAATTCCTATCATGAAGCTTCTTAATTCCAGGTCCACTCGATAAAAGATACAAAGTCTTCGCCACTTAGACGCTCGGTAGACACGTTTCGACAATAACCAAGTACCCGCACCTGCCCTAGCAGCCCGCGGACAACTGTCAACGCGAGAATCACACGGGACAACGTGCCGCGAGGTGTTCGATGCCTTGCGATTCCATTCACGGTCCGCTTTGCACCGCGAATCGACGAGACGACGCTCGATTGGTCACGTACGTTTCTGCGATTAGCCACGCGAGTTCCGAGAGCTCCGTTTCATCGACGAACCGTCGAACGAACACCCTGGTCTACTTCAACCGGAGGATTTCACGTAACTCGCCTGTGAAGCGCGACGATCTGCCGCGAGACCTTTCGAGATTCTGGATTCTATTAATTAAACGGGAGAAACTTTCGCTGGATAAGCCCCTCTGCCGATTCATCCGCCTGTCAGTCGGATGATGGCCGAGGTGGCCGGTTCGATGAGTCGACGCGTCGGTTAATCAGACGGCAGTGCTCGTCGCTGGGCATTCAGTAATCAAGAGATCGTAACTTCTTTTCTCGCGCAGTGAAAGGCCCGTACACAAGGCAGCGTCGCTGACGACCGCTAATTACAAAGATAGTCCCGGACAATTTTGTATCCGCGTTGCCTGAATCACCTTACGTCCCTGTGTACGCTCGCGGTTCCATCGTGGCCCGTTTTACTTTCGTTCGACGAACGGGATTACGAGAGGCGATTTCATTACGAGGTCTGTTTAAGTCGGAGACGCGACTTCTATCGTCGTAAAACGATCGGTTGATTCGGCCAGTTGATTTAGTCTGGAAACCTAGCAAGCGCTCCCGAAGACTCGCGCTTTCTCGTCAAAGGGAATCCCAAAGATTACCTACACCGCGAGCCCGCAATGCTACACCCCAGTAAATCTGCGGCAAGCCCGCCTAAGGGCAATCTCCAAAGGCCACTCGAATCGCGCACCTGCTCCGAAAGATCGCGCTCATCTGGGAAGCGCAACAGACTTCTTCTTCCCGCCGGAATTCAGCGACATTCGTCTCGGGAGCGTAAAATCGCGGGCTCAGGTGCCTCTAGGTTGGCCAGGGGCCCCGAGGGCAGAAGATCAGGCCCGCCCCCGGCTAACAATCCGTCACCGTGCCGCGTTGCGTCGAGTGGCAGAGCCCGGACGTCACGGAAGCTCGACTGCGAGGCGAACGGTGTGAGTCAGTGGGCCCCGATGGAAGGAGTACGTGGGACGGAAGATAGGATTTAATGTATGCGTACGTGTGCACACGGAGTGAAGGGAGCGAGAGCGAGAGAGAGAGAGAGAGAGAGGGGGGAGGAGAGGAGGATAATCAGCGAAAGAAGAGGATAGAGAAAGGCCCCGTGAGACGACGAAGAGGAGGAGGAGGAGGCGGTGGAGTCGAGATGAGGTAGTAAAGTCAACGGTTGCCGCCCCGGCAAAAAACTCAAATTGATCAAAATGAGAGTTACGTGGTGGCAAAAAAGTAAGCGACCGCGGTGGTAGGCACGCATTTCGTGCCAGGAGAGAGTTTAGGTAGCGACGGCTCTGAGAGAACCGCGGCCGACAATAGACCTCGCCCGTAAACATCCAGCGATCCGAGCTCGTGGGATCCGGATCGATCGGTTCTCCGAGAATCTCGACGGGCGTTTTGCGTGCGACTGCTCCGAACCAATTAGGCCGCTGAGCGGTCGGGATTGTTGTTGGCAAGCAGGCACCAACTGCCACGACGAATGGACGTAACAGGTATATCAGTAGGGAAACAGATGTTTGAATACCGTAGGAGGGACCTCGGTAAATTTTCACGCGAAGCGCGGCAGCGTTAAGTACAGAGCGCATCAATTTAAGCAAGACTTATGCGAAATCATCCTTCTCCTCTTCCCTAGACCCATAAACAGCGCCAGTACGCGTGTACCTGCGTAAGTAGAATATTAACATTCCTAAGTGATGCAAATTACGCTCGGGTCGAACGCTCTTAGAGCTCAAAGCGAGCCGTGCTTTCGTCCCGGCAAAGGAGCCCGATTCTCAGGATTAATTTTCCGTCTATTACGCGCGAAACATCTGTAATTTCAGTGGTAATGATGACGATTCCGCAGAAAAAAACCCGAGCCTTTACGTACAAGAGTAGCGCTAATGGTAATTTCGGGTAGTTAAACGGTAAAGTAACATCCGGTAAAGACGTTTCAGCCTCAGAACTGGATTTAGAATAAAGCCTGCGTCGCGAGCATCCTACATTCCCTCCGCCACGCTATTTCTACACGCCGCAAATGGGGAACAGTAGATATTCACTTGCTAGCCTTCAATTACCACTACGACCCGTTCGATTCATCCCCCTTTCGCCTAATATCCGCGCAAATGTCCATACTCCGTCGTACAGTTTAAGTGCCCCGAATCTCCGCCCTCTTGCTACTTTGCACGCAGAATGGAATCGCGCGTGCCCGAGGCTAGACGTTGAATCATGCGCGCGGAATGCAGACATTCCCATAGAATTGAAATCCTGGCCATGATAGCCCGTGGCCGTCGAAGGAGTCAGCGCCGCGATGGAAAAGCGGGGTGAGCCCGGCGACGAAATGAAGCCGTTGAATTGATTAAGATAGCCGCGACGAGGCACGTGCAACTGGGCCTTAAAATATGGCCACTCGCGAGCCACGGGGTTAATTACCTCTGTCTCTCCGAACGGCCGGTACAGTAATGTATTAGCGCGTTTAGGCACGGCCAGTTAATCCCAAGGAACTGCTCAACGCACCGTTAAGCACGCTTAACTCGTTAAGTCGCCTAATACGCGCCGGCGTATTACGTATGAGCGATATTATCCCAAAGATGATCGCCAACTGGGGCCCGAGTGACCGTGTTTGGACACTCTAATTGCCGGGTCCTTTGTGCGACCATGGCTTTCTGAATATAATTATTGGAACGTCCACGGGCGGGCTTGAAAGCGTTACCGTAGGCGTTCGCTCGCGTGTACGGTGAAAAGATTCCGATCGTACGCAGCGGAGTTATTGCGAGGATCGCGAGGTTCCGAGGTTCCTTAATTCCTAATCCGCTCAGCCATCGATTTGGCCCATTAGCACATCACCGTCGTAAACCGTAGAAACTTGGTTTGGTGTCTAACGGAGGCGGGAGAAATCACTGCTCCAACTTTCCCACTATCAGACCCGAACGAAATCTGATTACTCCTATCGGTATGCAAAATTCACGCTTAGGAAACCTCCTGTACATTCCCCCCTCGAGGATCTCCGAGAAATCGTAAGAGAAATTGCTGGCGAAACCGAGTGCGCTTTAATGTATTCGTATCCATTGGAAGTAGATGGAACCTTGGTCGAAGCTTTCCTACCATCGAGATTGAACGACTATCTCGATCGAACGGCTCGCGACAGGCTCCCCGTGTTTTCCCGCCCACGCGATTCTTCGCAGAGTCGAAGGGAAAATTGCAAAGCAGGGATGCGAAGGGGTGGACGAGCAGGAGAGGGGAATGAAAAACGCGGGGTCCTTAGTCACGCGTGCTCGCGTTTATCGTCCGACGAGATCGTGCCGGAAGCATAACTCGATTCGCCTTTTCGTCGGCATTTGCATGCGCGGAAATAATTCCCATGATTCGCCGGAAACGTATCAGATAAGGGCCCGCGGCTATATCCCGGTCGCATTAACGGGCTAATTAAAGCGGCGTAAACAATGGCGGGCCTGAGGGAGCCAGGTAGCAGCATCGGCACGTCAGAAAAATCCGGGATACGTGTACGTAACGCGTAATCCTCGGCCCGACGCATTATACGGCCGACGTCTGTAAGGTAATGCACGAACACGACCGACTAATCAGCTGCCATCTACATGCTTCGACTTATGTTTATGCATGATACATGTGCTTACAAGCGCAAACACCCGCAATAACTATTATGAAACAGAACTATTTCGGCCCTGTCTCCACCATCGCCACGGCTTCTTTCGTCCTGAGTAACACTCGCGCATATTTGTCCACAGCTGACGGTTTCCATTAAAGAACAGAGATATTGGTGCAGATGAGTTTAGCCTTGGATTGTATAAAAAAAATCGTCTTCGTTTTTAAGGACGTGCTATGAAGATTAAACAGGTGGAGGGATGGAACGAGAAATGAAGAAATAATAATAATACGTTTTTATTACACTATCAGATTCTGTTAGATTAATACAGTGTCAGTGGTTGTTTCTTTTTTATGGTGTAATGAACGAAATTCAGCGAAATGCTGTTTTAAAACCTTACCGCGGGGTAATGGTTATGCAGGGAGAGTTCATTGAAGACTCTGAAGGAACTTTTGATTACGTATGAAGCGCGGTGGATATATACTTTACTTTCCTGCATATAGGAATATACATATATTAATACTTTCGAAAGAATTAAGGGGTGCTCTTAGCAGGATAGGAGGTAGAAAACGTACACGGAGATCGTTAAATTGAAAGATATTATGTTGCGGGAATGTGTTAGGTACACGAGGCAAACACAGCAGTGGTACACGGTGTAGATTAATGCACGAACACGTCTGCGTAATCAACGACCATCTAGATCATTAGGCCGATGTTTATGCACGATACGCGCTCGGCTACATGCATAGGAGATTTAATAACAGAGGCGTCATTCGTACGGGTACACAGTTTCCATTGTGCTCCGCGGGGTGCGTTACGTAAAAAAAGAAAAGGTATGAAAAAATTGGACCACCGTGAATGACGCTGCAGTTTGTCGCTAATTAATAAGCCTGCCCTAGCGCGGGGTCGGCGATTAGCACCAGCATCTCGATAACGGCGAACAAGGGTGGAAAGATCGATCGCGTATCATCGCTTTCTCGTACGCGCGAATTTAGCAAGGTAATTTTCAGCTACGGCCTCGTCAGGATTAGCCGAACGACGGCGGATGATTTATTAGCCGCTGACGTACGAGGAAGCGAGGATGAAAGTCATGAGACAGCGCGGGAAGGAAATAGAAATTCGAGGAGGAAAGGGAAAAGCAGGGCTGCAAAAAAGCGGTCCGCGCGCTAGTCGACATTCCTTTAACGATATTCGCCACGTTGCTCCGTGACACACCGTGGAATCCTGGGACTCTATCCTTGAAAGGAGAATAGATCTCACCTGAGAATCTTTTTCAATGATATTTAGAAACGCCGGTACTCGAGCAAAAACCGAAGGTCTTCGTACACTAGGAACAGCCATAAAAGTATTTGAATAATCGTATGCAGAGAGGACGGGCGCCGTCACGTCGATGATGCCCGGGCACAAGATCCGGAGGGATCCTCGATACGTGCTAATCGATCCAACTTAGCTCTCACTTACGGCCGGGCTCGACACAAAAAGAAATTGAACACCTTTCGAATCTCATTATCGCCTCTTTCTCTTGATTTCTCAGCTCGAGCAAACGCGCCTTCGAAAAAACTCAACCCCCCTCGCCCCCCCCCCCCCCCCCCCTCGGATACCATGGCACATATTACGGAGCATCGTATCGTTCTAAGTTCAGGCGAAAGAAAAAAAAGAAGCGTGGAAAGTGAAGCGCGCAATTAACCAGGGGGAAAAAATGAGAGGGACGAGAGGCGAAGAAATGAAGTAACGTCCGTGTGCGCGGCTGATTATTCATGATTTCGGGAATGCTCGATGCGCTTATGGCCTCGTCGGATTAGCATACCTCGCATAAACTGCGAAATAACATGCTTGTGCACGCAGCCGCGCACGCAGCTCACGCAACCGCGCGAGAGGAAGGAGAAAAAAGAGAGGACGTCGAGGTGGAAATAAAAAAGATCCCTGGGAGGGGGATGAAGAAACGGCGAGACGGTGCGATTCTCTCTAAGCCGAGGCATTAACATTGTACCGCTTTATCGAGGCCGCTCATCGTGGCACATCCGGATTCAAATTGCGCCTCGCTTACGCTTATGTTTATTTAACCGGTTATTAAAATTACATTAAGAGTCATTCCTAATTATGTCGCTGCGGGTAACGTCCTCGGCCCCGAGGGGGTCGCCTGTAATGCCGGAAGGAACTGCACGGCCACGAGCATGAAAGGGACGAAGAGAGTGAGGTGCGTTTCGAAGGACTCGAGTACAGATTAACGTGTATGCACAGGTGTACGTACAGGTCAACGAACCCGACTCCATCTTATTCACCAGGTCCCCTTCGTATCGGCGTATTAAAGCCTCCGATTGCGCAACCGCTCTGAAAGAACTGTCATCGAGTGGCAAGAGCGATGGAGACAGTTCGCCTTACCGGGGGAAGAATTCCTTTCGTTTTTGGTGGGGCCAGCCCGTGAAGTAAGGCGCGCGATGCTGTGAATCTTTTCACGTGGAAATTTCTGGCCAGGTGGACTGAAATATTTGACCGTGCATCGGAGCCTGTCGAGCCTTGCTGCATTACGCAGCCGTGAAGAATGTGTAATTCCTTTGACAGTCTGACTCTAAACGGTCTATTTCACTGGTGGCCTAGTGTCACCGCGCATTCCGCTCCGAATATTCACCTGCGATATGATATCTGTGTCACTTCGCATATCGGCACCGATGAACTGGTTACCCCGCCTGTCTTTCCGAAAGAAATCTCTCCGCCGAGCTTCGAGGCCCACTCGCTCCCCGGTCACGAATACCCCCGACGATTATTACGAGAATTTATGCACGCGAAAAACGGCCGTTAATAACATAATTACATCGTACGGTGTGGTCGGGTAACCGGTTACAAATTGCTAGGAAATTTCGCATTAGCCCGACGAAGCGTCACCGGCGCGGCCCCGCAACGAAGCTGCTGCACCGTCATCGGGCGGTCAGATGACGCCGCGACGAGGAGACACGGATAGGAATACAGTGACAGTGGAAGAAGGCGTCCATGGGTCTCGTTTACCATCATCATTACCATTACGCACCGGCTCCATGACGGCGTTACGTGCTTTAATTTGAATACATGAGGCAGGAAGCGGCGCAGGGCATTAGCCACGCGCGTTTCTCCGTACGCTCGCATTATCTTTCCTTCAAAGCGATCTCCTACGTTTCTCCGCCCGTTTGCTGACTCACATAATGCCGCGAAATTCGAAACGACCACCGGCGTCGCGGTTTTTGCCGATTACACAAGGCAGCGATATTTTCTCGACGGTTCGTTACGATCCACGATAATGGCTCGATCAGTAGACAGCCGAGCGCCGCGATCTACGCGACATTCGTCATGATGCTTTCGTCTACGCGCCACGCTCCCCATAATCAACGCGTCCCCTGTATTCCTCCGCCATGCCTATTACAGTTTCGACGTCACACGGCGAGTTTCGAGAGACTGAATGTTCGAGATCACAGTCGCTGCGAAGTTCCCGATCTTCGGGAACGAGCTGATTCGAAATCGTCCCACGGGAGAGTGACGCGATTGAAACGCCCCCGGCGCCGTCGTTAGATGGTTAAGAAGCGATTAATATAAGCGCGAATTTTTTCGACGTTGCTTAATCCTTTAATTAACCGACGTGACGTGGAGAAACGTCGAAGGATCCGCGGCGGGAATCCGCGATTCGCTGGTAGCAGAGGTACTGGACCTTTTCGATTGGAATCGCTCATTAACGCGAGCGATCCGAATCAAGCTTTACACGAAACAATATAATTAAATGTACATCAGCGCCGGTACACGTCCAGCCAGCGAAACAGGGGAGAGAATAATAAACCGGCCATGTGTAATAAAGCGTTCGGGCCCAGATATTATCGCGAGGCCGTGAACAAACACGCGGGACACATTGTGCTGCCGCTTTTAAATATCATTTGCGCCGTGTGACCGGAATAATGATCGTCAGGTACGTTTAAGGAGCCAAGGATTAATCGATCAGTCGCTTCGTTGAATATCTGTCCACCGTTTTGGAACGCTATCTGTCGTAGCCTGCCACATGTCGCGGGTCCTTGTATTAACCGGAATACGTCGAGGATCAGCCTCTGAGAAGAGTGACTGCTGAAGTTCTTCTCTTGTGAGATTATTAATGTCAAGGTATCGCGCGATATCGAACGTAGAAGTGGGCATGTATAGCCGTAATTGCTGCGGACGAGGAAGAAGGGAAAATTTGCATACGAGCAGCTGGCACGCGTATTCCGTGAACTTCGAAATGACGGGGGCCCCTTAAAATTGGCGACAGGATGCGGCGACCGCAACGAGCTTGGACGATGAAAGTCTGTCCCGTTCCTGTCCCTGGCGGCGACTTTTTAAAAGTATAAATCGCCTACCGATTTCTCTAAACCCCGAGACCGATTATCGGGCGGCAAAGAAAAAAACCCGGCGATTTTTGAGCGAGCGTATCCATCGCGCGCGAAGCAAAAAGCGAGCCGCTATCTCGCGATCGACCGCGGCTACCGTTGCGAGAGATTTTAATTGAATCGCATGGTAAAGTGGCAGCGCGCGCGCTACGTTTCTCGATATTTCATTCTCCCGGAAAGATAAATACTCGCGGACAACGATTTATCAGAAAATTATGGTAATCACCGCGGGAAAACTGCTCGCAGCCGAGCCGAGGCGCCGATCAATCACCGTAAATCGGCTCTCGACCGCCCGATCGATTTTCCCCCCAACCCGTTGCACATCGCGGAAAACGAGCGTGATGCGGGAGTAGGTTATCATCGGCACGCACGCTGTTCCCGCCAGCGCCGGCGCGTTTTCGAGTTGCGCAACACCGCGCGAAATTAATAAAAGCCGGGGAAACTTCCAGGAACGCCGCGCGCTCCCGACGATCGACCTTCGTTTTCCATAAAGATCAACCAGCGAATTCCGTCGGATGATAATTGCATCCATTCCGCGGCTGTCGCGGAATTCAGCGATTCCTGTTTCCTGTGTCCGCGCGGCGACGCGCGCCTCGTCCTTACATTCCTAGTCGATGATCCAGAATCGAGGATCGCTTCCCACAGGATCTAGCGCGCGGCCCGTCAGCTTCGCGTTGATTCACGCGTCCCCCCCCCCCCCCCCCCCCCACGCGTGTATTTATCAAGACTCGAATGCCACTAACGAGATGTAACGCGATGGAAGAGGCGAGTCATCGGTAAGCGTGAGAAACCCGCCCGTCCTCTTCTCTGTCCTCCTCTCTATCCTACATCCGACACGTACGAGTCAGCGATCGATTAGCGTTGCGGGTTTCGTTGCTCGGACGAAGGTGAATTACCATTCCCCAGCATATTGCCTGCGAGATTTAAATTATTGGAAGGTGTTGACGCTTTCTGCGATCACTCGTGCTCATCAAAAATACATTTGTCTTTGCGCAATGATACTTGCGGTCGGTCTATTGAATAACGGCAGACTCGCAGCAGATTATCCTGATTCGCTTGGTGCCGGCTTCCATTCTCCATAAGCCAATAGCTCGCCCGAAGGCTTAACGATCACGCTTATTTTCCTTCTCGACGAACCAACGTATCTTAAACAGGAATTCGTCAACGGACTACGGAATATCCCCGCGAACATCCATCAACAATAGAAAACGAAGCACCGCGACTGTGTTGCACTGGTTGTGACAAAAAGTTCGTGCATTTCCGAGGCCCGAGTCGGAAGAAAGACGACAAGGGAAATCTCGTACGAGCAATTGCGACAATCGAGCGAAGAAGCTTGAGAAGCGACGGACGAGGTGGCTTCGCGGCGACATCGTTTACCTCCTCGTCAGGAATAATTCACTGCAGCCCCGGGTGAACAGGATTGCAGGATTATGCGCGCGTTGTCCTTTCAGCCGGACGTTCGCGGCCGCGGCCTACGCTGCCAATCCGCGCCGCCGGGGGAATTAGCATACCGCGAGCGCCAAATACGGCGAGCGGCTCACCTGTGCGCACCGCCGCCGACAATTGCGATGAATATGGTGATTTCCATCATTTATCCGGCCGGCTAGGCGCAAACGTACCCGGTCCTTGAAGCGAGATGCGCCTCGAGCAAGCCCAGCGAGCGAGCAAGCGGCCGCGCGCGCTGCATACTGAACGGATCGGTATCATTGAGAAATATTAGCGATTTCCATTTACACAGGGGCCGCAGGAAAGAAAAGGCCAGTCGAAGAGAGTGACAGGGGGGAGGAGAATCGGGGATAACGACGAGCAACGATTCAATTTCAAGCCCAGGATTAATAAGTTCCGCGGAGAGGCAATAAAACGCGCGGCTCGCGGAACAGAAGCGCTTCGCCAGAAGCAGGATAAGGTTCTATTTTCGGAATGAAGCAGGCCCCCCTTGTTTCCCTGGGTGCGCGGTAATGCCCCGTCGATGAATATGGAACGAGAAGAGGAAACAAGACGCTGGATGAAAGATTACCATTAAGATGCTGGAAAACGTTCTTTAAAAATATTCCGCTCGGTTATCAACGAGATCAACGCGGGATGAATATGCATGGCGCCATGCACAGCTATCAGTGCCGCGCAGAGCTCAACGTGCAACTGCAGATGCGATAGGCCGGCAGGCTAGGTGAAAAGCGGACTCGAATCGCGCGCGAAAAAACCGCTTTGCGCTCTAGGGGGCTATCCGCGAAAGGGGGTGGCGAGAAGGAGCGAGGGGTCCGTGTTGAAGCGTAGATAACCCTCGCGGTCTACGTGCCCGCGCGGCCACCTCGTCGTATTATCCTACGAGTACCTACGTGGCATTATAGGCTTCATTACGAGAAGCGCATTTCCTTTTCCGAACCGCAGTGAACGCCGCAAGGCCGTCCGTGCACCTCTTCTTCCTGCGCGAGCCAACTCGTCCGAGTCGCGGCGGCACCGACGACGCATTCGTCATCGACGCGAGAGAGATCGTATCGATCCGAGTCGCAGGTACGGGATAACGACGCGACTCATAATTTGCATGTCTCGGCCGATGCCACGGCTAACGAAGAGTTATGGGCGCGAGCCAGTCGAGGCTTTTCGAAGGAAAAACACCAGGGACTGGCGGAGATTGCGATCGGGGATGGAGAACGCGGCGCGAAGGTGTCTCGAGATCCGATAGAACGCATGCGATCTGCTCCATCAAGCATTCCAGAGGATAAGTGTCGAAGATGCAGACGTAGACTTTGGGGAGAGATTTTAGCACCCTCTACATACCCTGGCGCCACCTCGCTACGCTTCTTACCGCGGAGAATGTGATAATGTCTTCGAGATGTAAAATGGAAGGCTACAGGATGGACCAAACGCGGTTGTCCGAGCACGTGCTTAAAGTAGGAAGCGTGAAAACCCGAGGCACGTGGCCGGAGACCCTTTAGCTGAATGTTTAAAGAAAGGCGCAGGAAAGTCGATCGCGTGTCGCGGCAGGACGGTGATTTGTCGACAACCCTCTGTTACATCATCAGGTGTGTCTACGTGAACGAGGGCACACATGCATCGCACGCGAAAATGTGGCCCCGTGAGCTAGGGCGGCAAGGGTTGAAGCGGCGTGTACCTGGTCGTGCTGGACTACTCGGGATAAAAGGAGTACGCAGGAAGATAAAGGAGAAAAAAAGGGGAAGGGCGGAGAAAGAGAAAAGAGAACCGCCACGTGACCCCTGCACGGTCTCCTCCATTCCTTATTGGAATCCTCTCCTGGCCCAACCTGACCTATCCAAGGTGAGATTTATCCGGCGGCTTTACCTGCCACCAGCTATACATAGGCGCGCTCGGTGTATACCTTCCCTTGCCGTCTCTGCCTACCTACCGGGAATCCCCGCATTCCCATTCTCATTCCCCATTCCCGTGAACCGTCCTCCAGTCCACCCAATGCGCTGGGTCACGTATCCTAGGCCTCCTCGTACGGATCGAGCATGTCCTGGCTACGTAACAGGTGAGATTTTCCAGGCACCAGGGGTCTAGGGGTCATTCTATCCTTGCGAGATACCTTCCTCGCCCCAGCTATTCTAACCTGTTAACTGGATCGTCTCTCCTCCAGACCACTTCCAGCAACCGTGTGCGTATTCTTTCCGCGAGACTGTCATTATTGAATCCCAGCGACCAGCCGTTCCCTTCAGTTAACGGGGTTGAAAGCTTGCAATCGCTCGGCGGAGACCGGCCTTTCAATCGAGGAAGTTACTCCGCGCTCGTTTGACCAGCAGGCTGACTAAGAATCGCACGAGAAGAGTGAAAGGTCCTGAGAGAGTCGCCTGACGGGCCCGTCGCGTTAATTTCGCATTGTTTCGGTTTCGAGACACGTCCCACGGCGAGCTTCAATTTCTGAATGCAAATCTGCCGCCGTTGCCCCGGCTATTTCCATCGGACCCACCGTCCGACCGCCACCTACGAGTCACGTGCCCACGAGCTTCTGGCCAGAGAAACCAACATGTGTGCCCCGGCGTGTAATAGGCGGGATTCGGTGTACTAGCCCGAAGCGTTCCGAGCAGGTTCCGGCCGGCCTTAATTCGAAAGCCGAGTAGGCTATAATCGGAAACCCGCTCGGACGATGCAAATGAGGCGGAATTACGCGGTCCCAGCGTGACGTAACAGAAAAATGGCCAACCGCTTCCGGCTCGATCGAGTGCAAACATTTTCGGTGGGGACTATCGCGCGTTGATTACGCACGAGCGTCTTTGGAAGCGATCCGAACGGCGGATAATTAGCGCTGGAAGCTAACAAACTACGCGAATGCCTGATTATATTAATTAGTAGAATTTTCAACCAACAAATGCGTTAAGTGAAGCGAAGTGGGGATGTGTTCGTTAGGGACAAAAGCCAGTTAGGTGGCTACTATCGCGCTCGATTATCTCGATTCGTTGTTTCAGCGAGAAAAAAGGCAAACGCCCGTGTACTTTCGCAATCTCCATTCAATTAATCCGAGGAATTCGCGAGCACGCGTGAACGGGCCCGCGTCAAATCGCTCGTATCCGTTCGGTGTTCCCTCGATTTCGAGGCATAATCTCGACAGGCCATCCCCGGAAACAGCCAAATAGAGGCCGGTACATTATTCATTCGAGAGTTTGCGTTAGCCTACGA
This sequence comes from Andrena hattorfiana, assembly GCA_944738655.2. Taxonomy (NCBI): domain Eukaryota; kingdom Metazoa; phylum Arthropoda; class Insecta; order Hymenoptera; family Andrenidae; genus Andrena; species Andrena hattorfiana. Next base: position 5,596,995 of record OX122894.2, read on the forward strand.
AATTTACACGAACGTGAAATGCGTGTTAGTCGAGCCGGGACGCGCGTTTCCGGTGGTCTCTCTCATTCTCTCTCTATCGCGCGCACACACTCGTGGTCGTCCTTTTATCTTCGGGCCGAAGCCAAGCCTTCATTTCTCAAGTGACGCGCGAGATTGCCGATCGATAAAAGGCCGTTTCACTCGGCTCGATAGCGACGCAAATCGCAAAAAATAAATATATTATTCAGTCAGGATTAATCGAGCGAGGCACCATGTCAACAAGCGTGATTTTGTGTCACTAGATGGATGGTCGCGGGAACGCGATCCAGGTACCCTCCTAACTTCAATTCAATTCGTCTATTTTCATTGCTGAGCATTGTAGAGCACTCGAAAGAGCAATAAAGAGCGAAGAAGCGATCTTCCAAATATTGAGTATGACTTCAAAAATTAAGTGGCGAAGGTAACCGTAGCGGATTTAAAGAATTTGTCAATGAAGCTGAATCCCTGGAACGTAAAATCATAGAAGCAAATGGGCTGCGAGGGATGAAGAGCGATGAAAAGGTTGAGTGAACGGAGAAACAAGGAAAGCGTCGAAGGGGCCCGAAGTTCGTTAAGGAGGAACGACTTCGCGGAACTGTCGTCGACACACGAGGCTCAAAGATCATTGAAAATCATCGGTCCGAGTCACGAAAAAGAACGAGAATACCGAGAGTACCCTGAGGAATCGAGAGGGGGCCGTCTAATTTTCCGCACGCAAGTGATCCGACGGCGCTCGAGAGACCTCCAATGATTCTGTTTCTTGCAAGATTTCGCTAACGAACCGACAAGTACAGTTCCACCGCCCCTTCCTAATAATTACACCACTGAAACAGCTGCATCCTTCTCGCAACGTGAATTAAATTCGAGAAATCATATTCAAAGCGAAAGAACTCTGAAAGGCACCGACAGATCCCGCTTCCAAATTGCAGATCGATCGAAATGCAAATGCCGATAGAGGTTTTATTAAAAGTACAAATATCTGACAATCGGTAATTAAATCGTTAAAGGGCACTAGAACTTCCAGCGACGTGATTTACGTCCCGCTTAACATTATCACAATTAATTACACGTCGCTGAAGCAGGGCGGCGTGTAATTAGCAGAAATGGTAAGATTACCGATCGATCAAGAATCATTATCTCATAACGAGCCCCACGCCGCTCGCTATGCAGAAAGAGAGCGTCTATACGTGCTCGTCTCCCAAAAAAAAAATCCAACTATCTTTTACCGACTCGTTGAAAAGAAAACATGCGGATGAAAACACGTCGCGGGAATCCTCGAAACAAAGGGCACATTGGTAGGCCAGAATGAATGCCTAGGGCTTAGATGAAACAAAGAAGGGAAGACAGACACGTACGGGACAGCATCGCGGACGAAATCAATATGGAGAGCGTATCGAGAAGAAAATTATTGTTATTGAGGCATCCACCGTGAAACGTCATCTCCAGCACGGCTGGGCTCGTGGTTCGCTGACGCCCGATAGAGATTGCTTGGGCATAGAATCTAATTATGTGATAAACATTGTTGCGCGGTACACCTGCTCGTAAATAACATAGAATCAAACGCGTATCACGTTACACCGTAATACACCGAGAGGCCCTCGGGAGAGAACAGGTCCCCGGGCCCCGGGCTGAACCGCAATCGGCTATCTCCGATATAAGGTACTCGGTCCTGCGCGTGTTCCTTGCCAGGATTAATTATATTCTCCCATATTGAACGTGCATTAGCACGGCGAAAAGAAGGAGGCTCGCCACGAAGTAATTATACCCCGCTCGCCGCGGAGCAATCCGCGTAACGTGACAACGAACGGCTACGGGCCGTGCGTGCTCCCCGCCTCTCCTCTCGCGGTTTTCGTACTTACCAGAAATTACGAGAAAAGGACAAGGAGAGCCGGGGAAACGGAGTGAATAGGAGCGCGAAGACGTTGGACGGTGACGACGCGAAAGGGGGAAGAGCCGCGCGTTTCGAAGATAACAACGTGACAGGTAAATAAAAACCGCGACGCGGCGTGGAGCGGCGACGGGCGGGGAGGGAGATCATTGCTTGGAACTTTATAAACGAAGTCGGGCATTATGACGTTATATAAGGCGGGCATTATCTGGAGCACTCTACGATTTCACTTCGAAAAATGGATTTTTCGTCGTATCGCGTTGCTCATCGAAAATAACCGCGCGATCACGCGCTTACGTGGAATATTTATTCAAACAAGCCTTAGAGCCTGACACCTTATCGACAGATACGATATCGGGCAGCATTTTTCTCACCGCGGCCTGGCTGCGCGCAGTTTACTTGCCGCTGTGTATTCTTGAATATTAGTGCAATTACGACACGATTCGCGTACATGTTTATGCACTATTAAAAAGCCCCCCGTGTACCGAGGGAGGCGGGCGACGCGGGGCTATAATCGACCGCGGATTAATTACAATATACTCTGGCGCTTATCGATAATGCGAAATCAAAGATAACCCTTTCGCCCGTTTTTTTTTTCTCGGTTTCGCGATTATCAAGGCTATTGGGCGGCGATTCATTGTTGGACGTGACGCTTTATCGATCGGAACTAACACCTAGATCGTCGCTCCATGTCTTTCGCATTTGCCTGGCAACGATGCTTCGTAATTATTATTCTTTTATCGCGCTAGAGCGCATTACGCGCGAGCGAGGGCTTATCAGGCTATTCCGCGGCCGTGTTTACATTGCATTTTATTGAAACTAATAAAGATCCGGCTGTTTAGAATCAGATAATGGCAGCGTATCGTTTTAATTACGATCATTCTTATTTTCGCGGTAAAGCGGCTCGCGACGCCCGGCGCATTGCGCCGCGATAATAGACACGAAAGATAACTGGCGAACCACCGCCAGGTATAAATACAATAATATTTAGTTTTTTCGCGGGATAATCTGTGAATCGATATCGTCGGTAAACCAACGAGATACTCGGCCATTTTTCCGACTTCTTTCAGCGTTCGTTGCTTCATCGATTAACGGGAGGATTTAACTATTACAAGCTACACCTAATGACTATGTGACCGTCCACGTGCTCAAGATTCCAGGCACGCGCGATTACTAGCGAAGGAAAAATTCTGAAGCTTATCCAACGCGTGATACCTATCGCTCCGCGATGAAACGCAACCCCGCGATCATTAATTAACCTCAGGATAGATAACGTTGCATCTAAGTCGTGATACGGAGAGATAGTTGGTGCCACGATCTCATGGTTGATCCGCTGAAATATCTACAGACGGCATTAACACGAAAAGTCCCTACCGAAATCCACTCTCAACGATGACTCACGCCGTCAATAACGCGCAAATTAGTGACACACTTCGATCAGCTTAGACGTCGCCGATGCGATAGGGGCCGATTTTTTAGATAAGTCAATGGAGAGCGGCGCTCAATTAACGGATAACCACTATTCGTTTCCACTAAATAATGCCGTTATCGTTCGTAGTACCGATAAGAATGGGACACGTTAGTTATTCGCCGGAAAATGGATCCGTGACTCACGCAGCAACTTTTTCCAGATTAATTCCCCTCGGCGTGGCTACGATTTTTTTTCCCCCCGTAGTCCAGACTAATTCCTTTCCCTGACATGTACTAATTTCTCTGGCGCGCAGCCGCGAAACGAAACGTTACGCGAATTCATCCGACGAGGAATTCTCTTATCGCGAAGGGAATCGCGCGCTGGAGGGAGCGAGGAACGCGCAACGAAACGAACCGTCGTTCTAAAAGGGAATTCGCCTTCCCGTCGTAAAACGCTGCAATCGGCGTGCGCTTTGCGTATGGAAAAACGCTGGCGCGGTGGCGCAAACACGGTCGTTTCAGGTAAATCGAGGGCTGCATCTCGCTTTTACTACGATAATGGGGAACGAATGCACAATACGGCCGTCCCCGGGGCAACAAAGCCCTCGGCAAGATCGTGCGGGGGTGTAGAACGTGCGAAGGGAGGCTGCACTGACAGCTGACGGATCGAACTCTCGCCACCGTTTTTCCCCCCAAAATGCACGCGGGTTCGTTTCGTGTTTCCTGCCCTCCGAACAAATAGCGACTGGCGTGACGCACGCGTTTGTTTGTTTTCGATTCTCTGGTTTCGCTGGAGAGCCAACTTTTTGGTAAACCGAAGGAGATAGCTCGGAAACGGTTGTAAAATTGGGGTGGCTTAACCCTTGGCGGTTGTGAGCGGAAGCAGTTGTAGAAATTGTTGCGAGCAATTACAGTTTTAAAAGCTCGTGGGGGAGGATAATATTCCGCTCCAAAGCTGTTGCGAGTGTAAAGATTGAAAGTAGAGGACAGCTAAAGAAGTAAACAGATCCTGAGTACAAACTGTAGTGGGTGATAGAATTTATTACAGAAAAACATAAAGGCTCGTTAAACACAAGTCCGGAAACTAATACATTTAAACACAATTAATTTCTCTATGTGTAAGCTTTTAATAAGGTTTAGTTTAGTGACTGGTATCTCGAGAGCTATCTGGAGAGATATCAGAATCAGATAATTACTAGAAAGTTTAGGAAAACAAGAAATTCATCAAGAAACTATCATCGAAACCACTTCCCTGAAGATATTACGATCAGGACAGCAATGTACTAAAGCTTCCTAACTTCTTACAGCGGCTTCTACCGACCCCTCAGATTTCTAACCATTGTTTATTTACATTCTGCGTGGTACGTTCGACCTGCTAACACTCCTAAATATACGTTCTCGAATTTTATACGCATAACATACTTCTAAGGACAAGAGAGCGAAGTTCCATCGCGTCTACCGACTGATTAACTGATTTCGCAAACGAATGGAAAATTGGCAACGTTAAATCACAATTCCACCTCGTTCCCTCTTAATCTGTATACAATTGTGTAATAGATTACGTCATCCCAACTTATCATTGTTCGTGCTCGTCACGGTGATACGTGGCGGGCCGCGAACGAATAACACCAACGATAAAAATAGAATTAGCAGGTTACAAGACTCACCGTTTTCGGCGCCTCGAAGAGGTCCGGAAGGGCTGCCGCCGGTGGATACACCCTCGTCCTCGCTGCTGATGCTGCTGCCCTCGCTGGGGCTGTAACTCCTCCTGCTACCAGTGCCTCTGATCATCTTCTGTACCACGGACGCACCATTGTTGTTATCGTGCATCCTACCGTGCAGCCTCTCGTGCATAGTCCTCGCGCGCGAGTGCAGCCTCTGCTGCTGCAGCGAACCGACCGAAAAGTCCAGCGGCTGATCGATCTCCGACTGGATCTGCGACTGCCTCTGCCCGCATACCGAGCCGGCGACCAAACTCTGGGTCTGGGTGACCTGTGCGATAGGCGACGCCTGCTGTTGCTCCTGATGGATGCTGCTAGGAGGACTCCACCACTGGTGCCCACCCTGGATGGACCTCCAGGCCTCTATGGTGTTGTTGTTCGTCGGGCTGGTCTGCTTCTGCTTCTGCTTCTGCTGCTGCGGCATCTGCTGTTGCGATTGTTGCTGCTGCTGGGCCATGGCAACCTCCACCAGGTTGTTGTTCTCCAGCAGATGCATGCTGGGGGTCTGCGTCATCGATGATGGCAATGCGAAAGGGGAGGCTCCCACCGAGGGTGGGCTGGACTCCTGACGCTGTCGATGGCTGGAGTGATGATGCTGCTGTCGATGCTGCTGCTGCTGCTGCTGGTGATGATGATGTTGCTGCTGCTGCTGCTGGGAATTGGACGGTACGAGAACCGGAGGCGGAATTTGCCGGACGGTCCGCGCGGCCTCGGCGACCCACCGGCGCACCGCCTCGCTGTCGAGGCCCGCCAGCCCTGCGGACTTTCCTTTCGACTGACCTCCGGGCGATGATAAACCCTTGTCGGGTATCAGGCCGGGCAGCGCGAGGACCCCGGTGCCCGCCACCGCGACCCTGGGTCCCGAGACGCCCCCGTAAGCAGCCAACGCCGCGAGATCCAACGTGGTCACCTGCTCGGTCCCCTTGTCGCACGAGCCTCGCTGTTCTCCGCCGTTGGATAACGGGAAAAATCCTCGCCCGGCTGCCAGGCAACGTCGAGCAACGCCCGATCACTTTCGTCGCGTTGCACTTTCGACTGCGGTGGCGGTAACGGGCGGTTGAATCTAACCCTGCGACACCGACGTGCCAGTTACGGCCAAAGAGAGACGTCTTTACATGAGAACTGCTATCCTTCCGGTATCACAGTATATTACGTACAACACTGCACTGACAACGCGCACAGATACGTTCCTCCCGACACCCCGAGAATGGTCCACGTTCTGTCTACCACCGGCCACCGGTCATCCAGTCGCTCGACGCACGGTTCGCCCGGTCCGTCGAAGAATACTCCTCGCCGCGTACAGCTATTCGACGGAGCAGTTCGACGAGCGTGTCGGTGCACGGTCGCTGGCCTCTTCCCCCGTAGAATTCGCCTGACATCGGACAGGATAGCTGGACGCGAGCTGTCAGTCACTCCCGCGCTTTCGCCTCAGAACCGAACGGCACGCGAACCCCGCGAAAATTCGAAGATCCTGCCAGTGTCCCTCTCGCCTGTCATCGACGCGTCAGGCGCAGCGTCATCCATCGGCGAACTCGCGAACAGTCCCCGTAATCCCTTCCACGGTCCGCGCAATGTGCATGCCCGACGATGCGTCTACGTTAATATCCGTCGACTCCCATTGGGAATGGTCACGAGGGTCACTCACTGCCGATGCTCGCGATTATCACCGGAGTAACCACCGAGCGACGCGCGCGGTACCCGTCCGTTTCGTCATGAGGCTCGCGTGGTGCGTCAGCGTTGCCAGTCCACCGAAATCGAGCCTGGCCGAGTAGGGAGAGAGCGTGGCGTGTCGCGTCGTGTCGTGTCGTATTATCGCTGGCACACGAGCATCCGCGACGAGCTACGACGGTGGCAGCTCACGGCTGCGGCGGCGGCGGCTGTTACGGCGGTCAGATGCTGTCGCGTGCATGTGTGCAGCTACACTAGAGGGCCCACGTACGCCCGGTCGGCCGCCTACCGGCCACGGGGAACGCGGACGCGTACGCGGATCGTGGAGCAGCAAGTGGGGGAGTCGCTCCAAGGAACGACAGAGACGATCGGATACCCGCCACGGCCGAGAGTGCAGAAAGTGCGAGGAGGACGGCAACCGTAGAACGGAGAGCGGCGGACGAGCGCCTGGACGCTTATCCTGGTGGGGAAACGATCGGCGTCGGTGGGGAACCAAGCCTCCAATCGCGAAGGAACGCGGATCACGCGGGACTCCGCCCGGCGAGGAAAGGCGAGTTCTCTGGTCGCGGGCGCGAGCGCGCCTTTTTACCTCGCGTGTACCGGCTACTAACCCGCTGCAACGATACCACGGCGCAGAGGGAGAGGAGGTGAGTTTGCATTTGCATATGCGAGAAAACCGGCCAATCGGCGGGCCCCGTTGCCTCCTCTATCCATACATCGTACGTCGTGCCCGGCGATTACGGCGGAACAACAAAATCTCGATGACCAGGTGTCGGTATATCCGATATTTCGAAACTGCTCTTCGCGAACGTCACTGGCATCGATAATGCAAACACGCCACGGGTGTGAAGCGCCACTTTCCTAGGACTTACATGCAAACGAGCAGCGCCACTGCACGCGATTAATACGAACGTCCTCCGGAGTGGGCGCTTCGGTCGTAAGTGTATTAAAACATCATTTAGATTTTGTTTCACGTGGAAAGATTTCGGTTCGAATATATCTATTTCCCATCCATAATTTCGTTAGAAAGTCCCTCGGAATTGATGATTTACCAATCAGGGACGTATATCTGTCGTTTGGGAAATACATTTTGTGTAATGTAGGTATTTCTCTTTGGGTGTTGGGGGGAGGGGGCGCTCCACTGCGTCCCAAATCTTCCCGCCTAATTGTTCTATGATCGTGGTTACATTAGTGAGGCAGAATCCCGCGTACGTTGATCGAAATGGTTGAAATAGAGTGTTTTATACCTTTTTAAATGTGTCTCGATTAGTATAACGTGTGTAGTAACAGTGTTAGAAAACAGTAGTGAGATATTTGACAGAAATTAGTGTACAAGGAGACTATGAGACTCTCGCCGGGCCACCTAACCTGTTCAATCACGAACGGTCGGCCGTCGGTAGTTGGACATTTCTCGTTACGCATTGGATTTACGGTGTTCGGAAATCATGAAGAGAAGATACGAGCCATTCGATCCCCGACCCTGCGCATCGATACACTCTTGGCGTACCTTAAAGATCGAGATACCTGGCTGATGCTTTACACGGTCCGATGAACCTCCGGCGAACAGCAGGTGGGTACTTTTGCAGGTTAATACCGCTCGGTTGAATGATCTCTCGAACAATGGGTCCGTTGTCAATGCAATCCGCTCGCATTGGCAAATTCATTCAAACTTGATCAATGACGGGGAATGATTTGGGCTGTTTCTAAACATACATATCGCGGACAACCTGTAACGGTATCGTAACGACTCGATAACGAACAGTGAGAGGCAGACATGTTTGACGAATTCAATGATTATACTGTGAGTCACATAGAGTTACGGTGTTTTCGAAAAAAAGCGATAGTAGGTATATCCCATCGCGATAAGCTATTCCAATGTATGCACACATACGGGATCACCGTTTTCAAGCCTTCATTCGCCCATCACTGTAGTTATCATCGAATGGTAGAGGAATGCCTGGGAATCCATCTCGGACGCCATTGTTGCTCCTATCACGAGCTCGTGAAACGTAAAAGTATTCCCCAAGCCCCGATCCAGGGCGCCATTCCTCCGAAAGCACGTTCGTCTCACCTATCATATTTCCATACACACGTACATATACACCCCCGGGGCCACCACTCCCAGCATTTGAATGCGACATGCGCAGTAGCGGTGCAAAAAAATGAGCCGCTTTAAACTGGGCCTTTATTGGTCGTAGCAGCCGTGCAGTATCCCCGCCCGCGCATTCACCCTCGCGTACACAAGCATCCCTGCCCGTTCTTCCTCTTTTTATCGCGCTATCATATTTCCATATAGCCACCACCACCCTTCTGCCGCCGGTCCCCCCCACCATCGTCACTCGATACTCGGCTCAAGCCAGATTTGAATCCGGCATGCGCAGTTCCGCGCGCAAAAAGGGCGCTTTAAAGAGGTTCTTATTGGCCATGGGAACGCCACCCCCCCACTCCTTATCGCGTGTACCGGCTACCTAACCTTGCGAACGGAGCACCCTTCCTCTTATCGCGTGCCCTCCCCTCACCCGAGACGCCGTACCCTCTTCCTCGTGCTCGTTCCCATTTTTTCGCGCGTTTCACTCCCTCTTCTGCCTCCTCCGTGGCAGCCCCACCAGGCGTCGCGCGACTCCCACAACTGGAAACGCGAGCATCCCCCTCGTCTGTTTCCCTACCACCCTCGCTCGCATACACCGGCGTGCGACGAGGATGAATAGCGGCCGGGGGATGAAGACGAAAGCAGGAGGGAACGGGGACGGGGCAGAGAGCGAGCCGGTATTGATTTTAATGACGCCCCTACCGACGCGAATTCACGAAAGAGGCGCGAATAATATCTACGCGCTCTGATTCCGGGAGTCGGGCTCCAGCGAGGGTTTATGGCCACGCGTGGGCATTCCGCGGATTCTTAGCCCACGGTGCTGAATATTTCTTCCTGTTTTTCTTCGCCGTTTCTATCGAGTTGGTCGATAACGCGACAGACTCTCAGCGTGTTGTTTAATAGGGAGATTTGTTTCATTCGTGGCCCAGGATAGGGGACTTCTTCTCCCACAGATGCAGGTTCCTATTTACATACCTCGCCTGACTACAGGTGTATAAAGGGTTGGTAAAAAAAGGTCCGCTCGTATTTATGTGCGACACGCGTGCCAGAGGGTAAAGGCACTTGCCGAAAATCGAGAGGCTCGAGTGGCATTATGGGAAGGGGTGTTCGAACACCGTGTAACCCGGCGCGACGCCCTAATCTGAATAAAGCGAACCCTTTCAACGGGGCGCGGGACCCTCTTCGTTTTTTATTCATCGCGTGCAGGTATTTGCATGACCCGACTTTCGATCGCAGGTGCCACCCAGCTCCCTTTCCCCTGCCCTCTTCGTGTTGAATGAAAGGAAGCTTGCGAGCGAAAGGGGTAGCCGTGTGTATGGAAATGGGTGGCGGATGGCTGCGTGATGGCGTGCCATTTGCTCTCGAGGGCCGGTGATAGATCCTTAACGCGGCTTCGTCATGTGTTGATTCAGTAAAAAGCCGCACCTGAGTGTGAACCCATCGGTTACAGGTGAAATCATTTCTCCGCCGTTTAATCCCTCCCCTCGCGTGCTTTGTGGCCGATAATTTGCGCTCGTAAAATTATGCCCCGCGTCTTTGTATCTTAAACATCGCTCGCCTCGAAGAAATATATCCTCGCGGACGTTCCACGGAAATTTTAGCGTTTATCGAGACCTACCGTTAAGGAACTAGTTCTTGATCAGGCACTAATTTTTCATCAGTTCATGAAATAAATCGTTCTTTTCAGTTTATGTCAACAAATAATTGTTTGAAATAATTACTAACATAAAAACTGATAATTAAAAAATATATGTGTTGTCTGTGAAAGCAGTTAGTATTGCTAATTTTTGTGAAAATAAATGTGTAAGATAGCTCACTTGAAGAAAGTCTCTGTTGAATGCCATCTCTTACTGTTCGAACTAAGAGATCACCATCAACGCCACAGTCGATTTCTTTACTGATTGTTGCGGTATTAAAGGTTATTTTCATACATTTTATTTACAATAGTTTACTTTACAATGTAGCGAAAGAATTTTAGTATTATATGTATCATTTTGCTTTAAAAGTCAGTGATCATTATTTAGCTCCACTTTTTCCTTGTGGAACTAATTTTTGATCACCTGAATAAAAATTAGGTTAGGACATTATGAAATTACAAAAAAATCAAAAAATTAGTTCCCATGTATTTTAGATGATCAAAAACTAGTTCCTCGCCTGATCAAAAATTAGTTCCCATGTAGTTTTAGATGATCAAAATCTAGATCCTAATCATCTTATTATTCCGTACCTTATAAATAATTAAATTACACTTATTTTCAACTTTTTAAAATTTTTCCTTAAAGTGTAAACATTAATTCATCTTTTAGTATAAAAGCAGTCTATTGTTTAAAGTTCTATTAGGTTAAAAATAAATATTAAAGCGGGAAGCCCTCTAAACTGATTAGAAACTAGTTCCTTAACGGTACCTATCGACCCATTTAACCGATTAAATCGCATCTTCGCGTCTTCTTCTGCCTCGCCCTGCTTTCCGCCTTCTCTGCTCGTTGTCGGTTTCAAGAGCACGGCCCAGCTCCGACACCCGGTATAGGACTGGCGGAGTCTGTGCCTCCTGACCCCATGACCCTCTCACAAACCCGACGACCTGTCCATACCCTGTACACGTGAATTGCAGGCTACCATTCGGCCACCTGCGGCTTCTGACATCTCAAGCAGCGTCGGTAGTGACCGACCAAAACGCCTCTCTTTGCACGCGTGAACACACTCCTTGACAAAGGTGCATTATCCCTCGCCCTTGGCTTTCCTCGAAACCTGTTTGCAAACGCGCCGTGCGCGACGCTTTTGTCGCCCCCCGCGCGATAAGTCACAACATCATCAAAATCGACCAGAAGAAAATAATCTCGCCACGTTAATGGCCTTTCTTCCGACTAGCCACTTTGATGTTTCATTAGTTCTGTACTTTCTTTACTATACCTACTTAGTTCTGAGACATTCCGCGTGGCGCTCACTTTACATTTGCCTCCACATTCCTCACGATTAAGTCCCAGAAAAATTGTAGAACCCCATATTTGGCATACGTGTCCCTCTGCTCTTCGATAGCTCGCCATCAGGTCTTTGACCTATATTTCCTAACTGTACCACTGGTTAATCGATTCCACGATGCGAGGGAAAGGTTTTTTCCACGACGCTCCGGAAGGAGCTGCACAATGGTGAAATTCGAACGATACAGAACCCGCCGATTCAAGTGGACCTTCTTCGTCCGAGGCAGTTACCGTTACGGCAATTGCGATTTTCGAAAAAGGGGAAAAAAATAGAATGAAACGACACACGAGACTCTTCGCGCGCACCCTGCGAGAATCGCTTCACCCCCCGAGGAGGAGCTTTTTTCGTGCTCCTCGGTGGAGCGCCACCCTCCGGGAATAATAAAGACGTCCCATTAAGCGCGAAATTAGAGGTTTTGATTCTATGGGGCATGGCGTGTATGCAGGAGGAAAGCAGTTTATTTCTGCCCGGGAACGTTTTAACCACCGCTCGTCGATACTCGTCGGCGGTCTCTGGGGGGGGCCAGGTGCGCCAAAACATTATTTTCGTCCGATGATTTGTTGGAACGTGGAAACTGGGCCAACCGCGATGGGGTACTCGAGCAACTTGTAAATCACAGCTTTTTTTAACTGGCTCGAGTGTCGTGCGCGCAGGATGCAGGTATAATATAAAAAAAATTACATCGCCCAAGTGCTCTTCCTCGGTGAGCGTGTAAATTTTGTTTCCCTTTGTGCTCACCTCGTCCACTTGGCATCAAGTACGCGGCATTTACGCCCCTTTGTTTACTTTCTCACCGATCTTAGACCAATTTCGCAGCACCCCGCCGCGAGACGGAATTTTTTACACCGGATCCACAGTACTCTCCCTCCCCTCCAGCTTCTTCTCCTTTTCCTTTTATTTTGAATTTCTCACCCACTTGCGGAAACTCGAGACGCGCTCGCCCGGCGATTGAGTTCCCCTCCCTCCACTTTTTCGCGCGGAAAACTTCTTAAGAGCCGAGGTGAACTTTACTGGCTTGCTATTCTCGCCGAAAGAGAGGTTCCCTTTTTCTCTCTGTCCCTCATCTTCCACTGCCCTCTCTAATTCAGGTCGAACGGTTCGCAGCGGCGGGTCGTAACGTTCGACGGAACGGTAATTCGACAAAAAAAAAAGGAGGAGAGGAGGAAAAAATAAACAAAGTGAATGTAACGTTGAGGCCATGGGGCGTTTTACAGTTTTCCCGGGCCCGTTTCACTATTTACTGTACCTTCATTTACGGTCGCACCGAAACTCTCGCCCTCCCCCGTCCGAACCGTCCCAGGTAGCGCGGTATCGATCGACGCGTATCACTTATTAGCCCACTAATTGCTTTACAACCCGATGCCCCAAGGGAGCCTTGCAGGAAACGCGGATTTTTTTTACACCTTTTTACGACGCCTATATATTTCTTCTCTGGAACGGTCCTGTGGCGATTGCAGCGGGCCTTTTTAGCAGAGAAGTTCCTTCCTTGGGCAATGTTATGCCCGTGCCCCTGGTACCTTTATAAAATCATCGTGGTCTATTGTAGCCAGGATGGAAAAAAGTATCCTCGTAATATTCCTACGAAGATCCAGGAAATCCTCCAAGAACTGAGCCCTCCGAGCACCAAGAAGCTACGGGGAATATTCATCGGACAATTAGGGTAAATTAGTTACGCAAATCCTTGGAAGGTAGGCCTCCGCTTTGAAAGGACCCGCCTCTCGTAGGTCAGGAACAGAATTTTCGTGGAGTCACGAGGCTTCGACGGAGCGGTTTTTCGAAAAGCGATTAATTCGGGGGCCGTGAAATCGAAAGGTCAATTTCGAGACACCCAGGTATTCCCGTGCACGAACAAATATATCTCGCAGCGGATTTTCGGCCCGCGGGGATAATAATGAGGTTTCGGTTTTTCGGGGGAAGGTGTGTACGCGCGCCGTGGATCAAAGGAAGCCGACCCGTTGCCTCCCCTATCGCCTTTCGCAATTTCAAGGCCTTTTTCGGACACCTACGGCCGGCTTCCATTTTCCGGACGGTTCTTTTCTCATACCACCGCAGGCCACCCTTCCTGGGCCGATGGAAGCGTTCCTCTTTGCGCGCCGGGGACGATAAACAAAGTCGTTCCCTCGATTGCAGAACCACGCGTTCTGATCTGCTTTATCGGTCTCTCGCTTCGGAATAAGTCGCTCGAATATCCTCGTTCCTCGAGAATCATCTTTCCCCTCCACTCTCCATCAATTTCAGAGGAGTTCTCGTTTGGTGCGAATGAAGACACTTTATTTAATATACAGACACATGCAAATAGATAAATCGTGTGCGGTACTATGTTACTGGCACACGTTCTGCATCAGTGGAAGGCAGCTCGGTTTCGCGGAAGTTTTGAATTAAAAGAAACGGAACTCTCAATTCCCGGCCGTGCACTGGCGCGATATCGTGGCACGCGTGACAGAGCGCGGGCAAGCTCGGTAATTTTCCTGGCGTTACGCATGTGGGGATCGTAACGTGTGATTATAAAATAAGCGGTTTCTTTTGTGGTAATTAGCGGATCAAGGTCGGCCACCAATGAATTCGGAAGAATTGCGTCGTGGTGGCTTTGCCTCCGCTTCTCGTATCGCTCGCTTCAGATAACTTAATATTACTGGGAAATTCTTTTCTCACACACGGAAAGGGTTTAGCAGAGTAAGCATGGGCAAACGGCCCTCATGTCGATTCTAGGAGTTGTTATTTTTTACACAATGCTCCTTGCTTGAAACTCCATTATGTAAAGTTTTAGATCGCTACCCCGCCGTTTAAGGGTAATACGGGGGTAAACGCCCTTAACGTTATTATTTTTTTGCTCAGTTACTACTTAAGATATTTAAATGAAAGAAAAACGAAAAAATAGCTACATACTAACTGTACTTCATATTATTTTCTCTAAATTATAAATCAATTATTAAGGGTAAAAAAAAATAATTTTTGGGGTGGTTTTTGGAAACAACCCTTTGAGTGACCACCTCCAAAAAAATCAAGAATAATGCTTTGTTATCGAGCTATTATATAAAAAAACCTGAAGATGGTGGAGATGGTGGAACATAGTTAAATAATTTAAAGAAGATCATTATATTATAAATATGTGGGGTTTTGTTTTTGTATGTGGGGGGTTGTTATTTTTTAAACAATGCTCCTAGCCTGAAACACCATTATGTAAAGTTTTAGATCGCTACCCCCCGTTTACGGGTAATACGGGGGTAAACGCCCTTATCGTTATTATTTTTTTTCTCGGTTACTACTTAAGATATTTAAATGAACCAGAAGCGAGAAAATAGCTGCATATTAACTGTAATTCATATATTTTTTCCGAATTGTAAATCAATTATTACGGATAGAAAAAATAATTTATTTTTGGTGGGTGGTTTTTGCAAACAACCCTATGAGTGACAACCCCTTGTCGTGATAATCGCTTACTTGTTTGAACCTATCGAAGGTATAATCCGTACTTAGCCAGGCGTATTTTGCTGTCTTTCTGATTATATAAACGCTGATTGCAAAAACCACCTCCAAAAAATAAATTATTTTTTTATAAAACTTTACATAATGGTGTTTCAGGCTAGGAGCATTGTTTAAAAAATAACAACTCCAAGAATCGGCATGAGGGCCGTTTGCCCATGCTTACCCTGCTAGATCCTTTGTGTCTTTCCCAATATTCTTAATTAAGGTACTGCCACTCCTCGCGAGCACCGCGTGGTGTTGTTATTCTTCTATCGCACTGCTTCGCTATGGAATTCTTTAATTCCTTCGGTGACTACGCGTCTGAAAGTCCCACGATAGTTTACCAAAATTTCTTAGAAGACGAATGATACGGCATCGAATGACGCAGCCCTCGCTTGGCTCCGCGCAGTCCTAGAGATTGGCGAAGAAAATGTAGGCGCATTCTTAGCATTCGCGATATTTCGCGGACGCGAGCACACAGTGACCTCCGGCTCGTTGACGTTGGATCTCGCGATTTGCCAATTGTCTAATGCTCCCTCCCATGGAATTCCATCCACGTCTCCTCGCAGCGGCCGCTGCCTTTTCCCCCGGCCCTTTTATGCCACGGAATATTCACCGGATTAAGGTAATTGCTCGTTCGCAGCGGCGCGCACGACTAAGCGCCGGCTCTTGGCACGCTCGCGTGGGCGCGTACGCGCGTTCATACACGCGTGCACTGCGCGTACGTGCAGGCGTGAGACTCGATCGACGTTAATGCCGGCTTATGTAACTCTGTTTGGCCGTGCGCTGGACGATGGAAGCAGGCCAGAGTCGTCCAACTCGCGGGCATTATGCAGAAATTGATTCGTGGCACTTGCGACATTCCCCGAATTTCGTTAGAGATTAAGAATTTCGCAGTCGAAGTCGCGGGCACCGTGCAAATATCGGTCGTGCATCTTTCTTCCGCGAAGATCTTTCTGTGTCCTATAGAAACGCGAGAGCTGAACTCGCGGACACGTAACGCGGCTGTAATTGCTTAAAGAGGGACCTTGACTCTCGAATCGTTGTGGCAGTGACACGAGACACACGAAGATGAAGGAAACTGAGGAAAGGGGAAGTGGAACTTGTCCCTTGATCGATGGAGGATTGGCTTGAAGCGCGGTTCGTCAGGCTCGATTGCGAAATCGAAGACCACGTTGCGCGTAATGCCGGTATTTGGTGGCAGGATATACTGTTTCGTAGGTGGTAATAGAGGCAAGGCAGCGGCGGAGTAGCGCCAGCAGTGGTAGCGGCTCGTGGGGTCGAGGTCTAAGCCGGCGGTGTTGGGTTTCACAGCGATATCAAGCGTAATATAGCACGCGCCTCAATTCAATCCAGCTGCCAGCCACTGTCACACTTAACCGGTTGCACTTTAACCACCGGAAGGATTAATTCCTCCCCCGAAATTTGTTTGTCGAAACACGCCGGCTGGGAATCAGGTGTCTGCGCGATCAGCTGTTCACCGATGCAAGTGAAATCAGCAGAAACCAGCTCGCGGTGTTCCATATCTCTGGAGCATCGATCGATTAAGTTTTTGGACAGGGGGACAGGTTCACCGTTCCCTGCACTTCAAAATTGTCGATGAAAACGGTGAGGGTGTAAGAAAGGCCAGCAGAAATTATCAGACATAAAGGATCCTGCCCATCGAAGGATCATTGAATTCAGCAGCAACTGGCCTTCGCTGAAAGTCCGAACGCGCATTTACCTCTTTACTAACAAAGTAGAGGTAATTAAACGGGCAACCCCGCGCGATTCTTGTTCGTTATGGTAACAAGGTTCGTGGAAGAGATGCTAATTGTAAGTGGCCAGAAAGAAGAAGAAGAGGAGGCAGAAGTGATCCCTACCGCGGAGCCCGTTGCGTGCACACGCGAGAAGGAAAGAACAGCTGGAGGGAGGAAGATAGGGCGATGGCGAAGAAGGGAGGGGAAGATTCGTTGTTGTCGGTTGGAGGCACGATAATACGAGCCGACCGCGGTGGAATCGCATGGTAGCGTTACGCAGTTGCGTCGCGTGAGCGTGTACGCACTAGTGGGCGGTAAACATCAAAGACACGTTGGCTAGTTGAGCCACTTAACGTCCTCGAGTTTTCACATTAGCGAGGCAAAAGACTCGGGCAGTGGAAAAGGAAGACGAGGGGGTGTCTCGGAGGGACTGCGATACGTTCGCGAAAGTTTGTATGATAATAGGATGCGTGGCCGTTAGCCAACTGCCATGGGAAAAGGGTCGAAGGGTGAAGGTTGCATTCCATGAACTGCCAACGGTGCCATAGACTCCTTTAATTTCCATTAATGCGCTCGCGCGCGAAGTACGGATAGCTTCTTCTGCCCCATTCTCTTTCGAATTTACAATTTACATGCGTAGGTATCTTATATCTAAATAGAAGCTAGATTTCTCGATTAGCGCCTCGTACTGTCTGGGGGTACAAATATGAGACGAGTCGATATCCGTTGCTCAGGACTTCCATGGGATCCGCGATGAAAAGGAACGCAACGTCACGGACAAGCCGCTGAGCGTTGCGTGTCACGCACGCATTAGCAGCGAAATATAAACCGTCGTCGTCGAGATACGACCGATTCTCCACGATCCGAGTGAAATAGGAATTGGATTCTTTTCGGACACGCCCGGGGGTGTTGCATTCGCTTTGAAAATGTTTATTGCCGCGCGATGCAAACTGGAAGCTCTAGAAAAAACACGGCCATTCGTCGGTCTTTACGATAGGCATTAATGGAACGATACCTGGCGCGGATTTTTTGCGACAAAGTATATCGACTCGGGAAGAATTCCATGGGGCTATTTGGGGCAATGATTTATACCGGAATCAACGAACCTTGGCGCACAGTATGCACACGTAAACACGGCTGAAAAAAAATAATGAAGCGTAATAAATCAAAGGGGGTTAAATACCCCGTGAAGGAAGAATGATAGTTCGCGCCCTTGATCTTCCCCTTCGGAAGATCATCAAATGCAAACGAATCGCGATCTCTCCCAACGATTCGTCACGGTCCTTGACCAGCGCTTATGCAAATATCGATCCCCGCCCCATCGAGGTGGCAAAAAAACAGTTCGGGCCGTTTAAGCACTGAGCACAAAGCATCACCACACGAGAAACAGTTTTTTCCCCATTTCACCCTCTATCTTCCTCCTTTTTCTCTTTATCGCACTCCCCTCTCTCTTCTACCAGTCGGAGCTGACAGTTGGTCGGTCGCATTTGGCTCGTAATTTCCACAAAGTCGAGCAAGACAGAGCCACGCTGATCGTTCGATTCCCCCGTATCTGGGAATTAAACGGGACAGTGTGTATTCACCTTACGAAGAAAAGGATCTCGGTATTGTCTCTCAACCATTCTTTTAACATCGAGTCCCAATGTCAGCTGGGTCTGAAATCACGCGTCGAAGCAGTGGATACCAGCTGGGGGATCGAGGAAGTGGTGCGCAGAGGAAAAATCCACTCGGTGGGTGTAACGCGCGGGAACGACAGCGTTCTCGCGGTTCTATGAATGGCAAATCAGGGGGCCAGCGCATCGACCATCCGTTTTCCTCGTCCAACTATCGAGCCCACGGCATCTGAATACAATGAGCTGGCCCAGGGGCATAATGCGCTCCTTAATGGCATTGCGACTCCTCGCGACCTCTGCGCGAGCAGAAGCCCCTTTGAGCGACCGGCTGCCGCGTATGTACAGCTTGCGGTGAGCTCCGACGCGGAGCTCCAGCGTCGTTTTATTAGATAATTAGCCGACGAGATGCGTGGGCGGGTCGCGCGGCATGCTTTGCGTAATGCATCCGAGCCGTTGGATCGATCAATTGGAGTTTTTGCGCCGCGTGCAACCGACTCACTTCTGATGGGATGCATTGTCAGTTCGTTAATGGGCTCTCGTTCAGGGAAACTCGCGTGAAAAGTTCCTCGGGGCTCTCATTTGTGTCCGTCGCTTTCTAATCTTTTTATAAATGATGTGTCTGAGGTTTTCAGCAACAGTAAATTCCTTCTGCATGCTGACGACCTGAAGATATTTCGATCAATTTAGTGTACTCAAGATATGTATCTACTCCAAGAGGATATTTCAAAACTTAAAGAGTGGTGTAAGAAAAATAATCTAACGTTTAGTATTTCCAGTGTCGCATGATCAAATTTAACCATAGGAACACAGACATTGAATGTCAATACACTCTTGGGAATATCATCCTAGCTACTGTCAATAGTATCTCAGATTTAGGAATAATTTTTACTCCTTCGGTATCTTTTACTGAACACTATCAGAAAATGATTGGTTCTGCCTTCAAGACACTTGGATTTATCCGCCGTTCTTCTGAGCACCTCTCATGTGAGTCACTTTTGCTATTATATAAAACCCTTGTTCGATCGCACCTGGAGTATCGACCTATAATCTGGGCACCTTATTACATTACAAGCTGTGCTATGATTAAGAGAGTACAGCTTAAGTTTCTAAGACAGATCCCCTATAAAAGTGGTTCAAGTATTCCGTTTGATTGTCACGAATCCACGGGCCATGGCTAGCCAAGCATGGGTTGATGACCCTAGAGAGACGAAGAAATATGGCAGATCTGCTTTTTGTTTATAATCTTCTAAGTAACCATATTAATAGCCCTGAAATTCTGGAGCAATTCAAATTCTACCTCCCTAGTAGAGATACGAGGCATTACCCTCTCTTTCACATTAATATGCATCACACTCTTTACGATAAAAACAATTGCGTTGACAGAATGTGTACGCTCGCTAGTATCTATGTTTAGAAATTCAGTTCTGCGTATTTTGGATGATTAAGTTACGATATTTATAATTGTCATTTCATCTCTTCTGCCGTTTTTACAGCTCTTTGTGTACTTTAATCTTTATTTTAATATTATCTTATTTGTCCGTCCCCTACTCATAATGCTTTAATTGTTTACAATGTACCAAAGGATTAATTACCCGTAATAATAATAATAATAATAATAATAATAATAATAATAATAATAATAATAATAATAATAGTAAAATGGTCACATTTTTTGTCCAACGTAGTTACGCCGATGTTCCTTGGAAATTTAGTTTCATTTAATCGCCATCCGTCGATAATTCCAGGGACGACGCTAATGGGTGAATTACAGGAGATAGTTGTATCTCTATGTCCTCTGTTTCCATCAGCGTAAATTGACCTATTAATTTCTTCCGGGCGACGTTATCGCCCTCCCCCTGCACTTTTGGCTATCGTTTTCATCGGTCGATCCTCTTTTTCCGATAACTTCTGTCGCCTGGGTATGATTAATACCCAAATTAGGAAAAAATTGCCGGGCGGCGGGTAAACTCTGTCGCAGAGGGTGGCGGGTGCGGTGCAGCCGTGTCCAGGCTGCTGGCCAATGCCAGGGGGTGGCCAACTTTCGCCCATAAAGACTCTCCTGTCAATTCATCTTTCCTATATATATTTCACGTCAAAATATTGCAATAAATCATCGGAACGGCGACGAATAAGAGAAGCGGGGGTGAGGGATGGAAGGGGCAGCAGGAGGACGCGATTTCGCAGTGAGTTAAGGGGCTGATAGACGTGGGAGCGTCTTATCGCAAAGAGGAATATTAATCTCTACGTTGATAATACTCCGGAGAAAGTATTTCTGGTATTTACGCAAACTTCGGTGGTGAATAAACAAGAAAGTAAACGGCAAGCGCATGTTGACGAAGATTTATCGCTTCATCCGGTTCATCATCTGCGGTTAGATAAGTACCTATTCGAGCGATCGAAACGTTTATGATTCGATACCAAAGGATATTATAAGCTCCAACATTCAGGTCCTCGACATTTACATTACACGAGAACGAAAACTCCTCTTGCTCCAATTTCCATCATTACGCGATCAAAGCTCCTTTCAACGCTCCCACTTTTCCCCTGCTCTGTGAAAACTCGAGACATGTAATTATCGCCGCAGCAGCCTCCCCATGCTTACTCTCCACGGAATTTCCAAAGCGTTGAATCGCTTCCAGCACCCGATGCAATAACGCACAAGGATATTTCCATTCTCCGCGAGAAACGATGGGAAACGGAATGGGAGATTCCAGCTGTGAGAAAGTTGAAAGTGTGGAGAGGACTCGGGGGACAGCGCCGGGAGACAGCGTTCCCTCCGCGCTGAGAGAAAAACTCGCGGAACGAGGATGGTATTGAGAGGAGAGGGCGAAGGGGGTCGTTGATGGAGAAAAGACGAGGCGGTAAAGAGAGGAGGACGGGGCAGGGGGCTATTAGCTGGCAGATTAGCAGTTAAAATTGAAATTTGCACGGACAGTTCGATGCGCGGCGGCAACGTCTGTGAAGGGGCCGAAAGTGCTCCTCGACCGAAGATTGGAGAACCGAATCTGCCACGCATCGAGTTCGACTCGAGCCACTCGGCTCCTCGTCCTCCTCGCTTCTTGCCGTCGTCCGCCTTCTTCTACGCTCGCTTCTCAGGTATGAAATGAGCTATGGTTACGAGGGCCCCATATACCACGCGGCAACGATCAGGGGTATTCATTTGCCGTGGTATTCACGATGAGATGCGATTGTCTTCTCGCCTCTCGGTTTGCATTCGGCGGTCGCATTAACCGACTCCCCCGTGAACGCGGCTTGGCCGGGCGGGTGGGGGATGCTTCTCGTTAATGAATTCTCGCGCGATTTGTATCCCTTAATGAACGTGAATCGCGGCGGAATTAACTTTCTTATCGTGCCTACTACGTATTCTCCTAATTAATACGAATTAATCGCAATCGCCCGCCGATCTCCTCTAATTGATATTTTGATCGGCGTTGATCCCCGGTAATTGCTTTTTTGTTGCTGTTTGCTGGTGTTTGCTGTTGGAATTCTTGAGAGTTCGTTCTGTGCTGAGTTCATAAATTAACCAACGCTCGGGTGTACTTCAAGTGTGCTCCGGTAAACGTTACAGCTGGTAGCGCGAGGCGGATCCAAGGGTAGGATGGTATCATAGTAACCCCTAGGAGTGGACCGTGCTTGGCTCTAGTTAAAACGGATGGTTCCTCGAGAGTAATGTGCATCCATGTGAACATGATTCAGACTTCCATCCTTCTCGACTCGCGCCGGTATTCTTCTCTCAAAGAAGTCCTGCTTTCATTTTGACACGAGCCGATCTTTACCATCATTCTCCATTGAAACGACGCGCAGAAGCGCGTGGGACCGTTTACCATTTACTAGCACCACGAATTTGCAAGTTATACCCCGGTCGGGGGTTTTATTAGCGGCTACCACGAACCGTGACTAAAAGGGGCTAACGCGATACTCGGTAGTCGATCGTGCAACGAGTTTAGCCACCGTTCTTTATTGCCAGCGGTGGTTTTAATTGCGAGCCCCCCCTGAAAATTGTCCCTCTCTCTTTCTCGCTCCCTCTCGTTGGCCAGTCACCAGCCGGCGAGGGTCGCTTTTTCTTTTACCCAGGGGCCCGTGACGAAAGGGGGCAACGCGAATCGGCTATAGGCGTTTAAAAGTCGATCGCTCGGTGTTTAACAACTTGGCCCGCTGGTTCCTCATTCCTGAATTAATCGCGGATAATTCGGAGATAATTCGTGGCTGATCTCGCGACCCAGGTTGATTAAATTAAATCTCTGATGCAACCCTTCCTAGTTCCTGGGGCGCACTTGATAAAAGATTAAAGGAATTTTTTAAAGGACTTTGCAAGCTCAAAACACTTAGAATCGTTTCCATAATTGTATCACTCGTCTCACCGCAGTGCTACAGTACGTAGCAAGTACAAATCAGCTAGGAGTTGAATGAAACAAAGTGAAACCAGTTTCCACGACTGCGTTACGTTATACGCGAGGCCACAGCAGTGCGACCTATTCCGAATTCAGCCAAGTCATCAACGAAAATTGAGCCTCGTCTTAAATGCAGCTTGAATTAACCTGTGCAAGAAGATGTGGAAACTCGGCATACGAGATGAGCCGCGCTGTTTCTTTCTGGCGCAAACCAGCTGATCTCTTGGTGTGAACGAGGAACACCCACAGAGAATTCTTAAGTCCGTGCACGATTTGCCATCTCCCAGTCATTGTCCGACCGCGGTGCACGTGTCTGTGTTTTTAGGGTACCGAGTCAGGGCCTATGGGAACCGAGAATGGAAGCAGTGACTCTGAAGGTTGACTTTCCTTCAACTGGTTCGTATCACGGGAAACGTGTCCGTGCACGATGCGTGACGGTGCAAGGACACGCGTACATGCCCCGTTCACCCAACTCCCTACCATCTAAAAATGACTAAATCTCTGGCTCGTAACAGAGTTAAATAAGATAGATGCTTATCACTGCAACAGCAATGCCGGCGAGATATCGGGGCTAGAAATAGCGGCTCCTGTCCCGATAGCGCAGGAAATAGATAAATCAATATAGCATGCAAGGGATTAAGACGGCAATAACACTCTGGACTCGGTTCACTTCCAATATCACTTCCAGCCCGATTTTCAATGGCGATTCTGATCCATCGGCCCCGAGGGAGTATACGTATTCCCTTTCCCCGCGAGGCAATCCGTGAAGTCGAAAAATCGCGGCACCACATTTGGAGCAAATAATACATAACGAGCCGCCCGATATTGCTGACTGAGCGAATCAGAACAGAACGAGCTCGCGGCTACGGGCTCGGCGAAACAATAGTTATGCTCGAGGATCGACGTGCACACCACGTTTCGTTCGTTGTCTGTCTCCGTGACCGAGGAAAGGCAGAGCGTCATTAGGAAGTCGACTTGACTAATTAAGCTTTAATTGAATGCAAAGCCGCGGAGTGGCGCGGCCAAAGGAAGCCGGAGAGCAACGGAGGAAGGGAGACGGACGAGGCGACCGAGGAAGGAGGCGAACGAAAGAGCGTGGAAGAACGAGCGTTCGGTTGCACGCACCGGGTACACGTACGGCGTTCGTAGGTGTACGTACACAGGCGCAGGATCGGTGCTGGGCTTGGGTTTCCGCGCGCGGAAACAAGACGAATGGCAATTTTCTTAATTACCATGCTAATTGTCATAATTACCGGCCGCATTATGGTAATGAGATGTGACAGGAAGGAACGCACACCGGCGCACCGTCGGGGCCTCTTCCTCCGTGGCCACGATTCGTTCGATACGACTTCTGCCCGCGCGATACGCGCACAGGCAACATCCACGAAATTGCTCGTGCACATGCATGCTCTTGCACGCTCCCTGGCGAACTTCCTGTTATCGCGGCTGGCCGCAGCGACGGGATGCGCCGATAGATCGGACGTCGCAGATTGCCCGTTGCGTCGGGACGCCTCGTTATCGACAGTAACGACACCTTTCCCCCGTTCCATTAGAAATTAACGCCGAGCTATTCTTCGCAACCCCTCGAACCCGTCGGCGACGATTAGAATCATGGTTAATAAGAGGATTTCGACGGCTCGTGGGCAGCGAAGGTTTCCACGACGAGAAATCGCAACATCCTGCACGACGGCAGGAAGGTGTACGACGTGTACGAGGCGAGTGCACGCGTAGGAACCTGCCTGACAGAGCTTCTATCGCGTTGGTCAGCCAGGTGTACGAGGTCAGCGAGCAGCGGCCGATCGTTTATGCACAGTGGCTTCTTTCCCGACAATAAAATCGCGGCAAGTGTGCCCGTGGTTGCGCGTTGTGTGGGCCGAGGGGCCGTATATTCAGCGCGACACTTCGCCATTAAGCGTACGGCTCAATACGCATTTATATGATGCGTTTGACGCGGAGGAAACGCCGACGTACGCCTGCCGTCTTGGCTGGGACCGTCTTCGCGGTTTCCCGCTCGTTGCGATACCTGTTCCATCCTTCGCACTCGACTCGGATACAGAAACCGGGTACGGTACCACACATGCAACGTCCAGCGTTGTTCGAAGCGAAATTCAGGATACTTACCGAAGTTGCCAGGACGTTATGAAGTCACGTGTGGCCGGTACACGCGACAGCCGCTCTTGCACGCTTTCGATGACAGCAGGGTGGCGAGGTATTGTCCCTGTTGGTCCTTTTTGCGCGGGTGAAATTGGCCGTGCGGAACTCGGAAGCAAAGGCAAAGAGAACGCGGCACGACTCGAGGCCCGGCGATGCGGGCCTGGGCCAAACCGACTTCGTTCCACATTCCATGGACGTAGCAACCCCCAAATTACCCTATTCTGTCTCGGTGCGGCTGCACTCTGATTCTGCAAAGCATTTCGTCGCCGCGCGCGTCTTCTTTAAAAACGTGCACGCCGACCAGGGCAACGTGCCACCCACGCGGAAGCAGGGCTAAACAAATCTAGCCCCTCGCTGTGGCGTCTGCGGACCCCGACGATGCGGCACAGCTCGCGATTGGAATTCGTGGGATTTTCGCAGTTGGGTCAGATTCTATTGGGAATCGTCTTTACGTAAAATTCAATCGACCCCGCGGAGTATTTCTGGCATTAGCATGGGGGAATCGCAGACGGCTCCGTGATTAGGTACGTGGTACGTGTCAGGTAACGTCTCCGCCAGGTGAATACACTCTGTTATACCTACGCGCGTACCTGTCTCTCGTAGGAAGCCACGACCAGAGATTTCGTTGCCGATATACAGGCGTACATGGAAACTTACACATCGCCCTACACGTGTACCGACGACGCGAGAAATTCTCAGAATGTTTGCTAGCATGCAAACGAGGCATTGCCCCCTCTTCCTTACTTTTCCCTGCTTCTGTTAAGTAGAGCCTGTACGAGCCGGGTCGACGTTGGTCGCCAGCCCGTACGCAATATTTCTTGTCCTTTCGTTACACATTTTCCACATTTTCTGCGACGCTCGGTTTCGAAGCGATATTTCCGAGTCCTCCTTGCCATCCCTCCGCGCTTACGTAAAAGAGGAGAACTCGCGGTTACTTCAATCGCTTCGGCTTTGTTAAACAGCCTCTCCATGGTTTTTATTATTGCTGCAATTAGCGATATAATTAAGTCAATTCGTTTAATTTGTCGGGTTGTTTCCAGAAATGAGGGGGCGCCGGGGAGGGCAATGATTCGTTGCTCGCATGGTGGCGGCACCGCCGGTAGAAAGGATAGCCAATTTGTGTTTAATTATTTAAATAAATGTATGCCGTGACGGTGGACGTTCGTTACCAGGCAAATGAGCGAAACGGTAACACGCAATGCCCGGCCGGGCGATTCTTTGTGTAACCACTGCGCGCCGCTTGCGAACCGCCGTCCTATTAGCATTGCTCATGATCTTACCGATAGTATGAGGGTTTTCTTGGAAATATCTTAGCCACCCGTCCCTCCTTCCCCGTCACAATTTCCTCCGTCCATATTTCGTGCGAGCCGAGTAGCAGCCCGTACACACGAACGCAATCGTCGGCTGACGCATCATCTCCGTCCAGAAGCTCGATTGCCTGGCAGTAGTATCTCGGTATTATGCAAACCCCATCAAATTAGATTTCTACTACATTAAGCGTCATTAACACTCAATTAATCGGGTATATCTGCAGAACCGATCTCGTAATGAGCTGAAAATTCAGAAACCGTGAACGATAAGCGATAGGCCAGTCTCTTCGCAATCCATGATCGCCGATTACCGCCGAGCAGCAGTCACGCATTTGTACAGGGGCAGAATTTCAATCGCTGGGTCCTGGTTGCGTGTCAGGAGGATCGTTCGGCCCGCGACGGTGTCTCGCGCTTTTCGAGGAGACGTTCCATAACATGGTTGCAAATTGCACCGGGTTTCCAGCGAAGAAAACGAAACCGTGAAGCACGATTCTCGGAAAATGTGTATGTAGGTACAAGTTACGATGCGGGGGCGATGATCTTCGTGATCATGTAATTCGAATCGTTAAAACATCCTCGATTCTACTAGCCACGTTTTTTGTTTTTAAATTTGGTCAATCAGTGGTACGCTTCGTATATTTTCATAAGCTCTGTACGGTGTTTGGAAATTTCGCCAATGTTTTGTAGGAGAAGGAAAGCTGGTGCGGCGGACACCGCTTCAAGGGGATCTGATAAGGTCGCTTTATCGCGTGCGCGCATCGGTTCGCCGTGGCTGCCACGAAAAAGATCACGCCCCGCCGCTCCGTGTCGCGAGCCGCGAGAAAGTTTTTACGGTCTGACAAACGACGGAATTCCAGTTGGTGTCACCCGGGAACGCATCCGGAGGCACTAATGCTTCGATTGGTCTAAATGCAGGCTCGATTATGCGAGCCTGGAGCGGCGGGGGCGCGTGTGCGTATGCATCGTGTGACGCGCGGGCCGCGATCAATATGCGTAATAAACCGCCTCGGTCGATCTAGAAACGCCGGCCGGCGTACATATGATGTAAATGAAAGCTGAAAGTCGTTTCCTAATGTTCGCGCGCGGCATGCCAGGCACGAAGGTGTCGCGTACGGTAATCGGCGACGGTGTTCCTCGAGGTGGGGATCGAGGTAAATACTATGTGGACACCCCGGCTTCGAAGAAACGCGGCATACGCGACGAAAACTTCAGCAGTCGGGTTCTGGAGTTGTTGATGCACTTGACGTAATGCTCCAGGTGGCCGAGGCTTGAGATAAACGAGCGTAACATGTACGAGCGTTCGAAAGCAAGAAGGATCCTTTGTTTCTCCCCTTCCCGTGTCTCCGTTTTATTTGCTCTTCTCGTTACTACCCGGGGAGAGTTAATTTAAATTTAATTTTCCGCCAGGGATATAATTAATATAATTAATATAATTCTTCTCTATTAGATCACGGGCAGATAGGGCGGCAGCGCTCATGAATAAAAGTGTTCCTATAATTTCTGTTTCATAAATACAAATTAGACGAGAGAAATGAGAATCAGCTACGCGCCCATGCCCCGCGATGCTCATTAAAATATCTTCGGCACAATGTTCGCCTCTCCGTTAGCGCGATTCCCGGGGCACAAGGGTTATTATAGAATTATAAGCCGTACGAAACAAACTATGACTCGTACACGCCGCCGTACGCCGCTTAAGTGGCAGTCATTTTGTTGCAACCCCCCGATGCATATCGCGCGCGCACGGTCTCATGAGAATCGCGTAAAAGGAACGGAAAGACTTATTAAGTGTGAAAAAGGCGGAAGTCGGTGTCGTTGGAGGAAAAATAAACCGATTACTCCCCCGCGCTGCTCCCGATCGTGCGTCTGCGCCTCGCTGCGCGGTGCCCCAACAATGCCCCGTCCATGCGCGGGGACACGAGTGCTCGCGTCCTCGTTAATAAACAAAGATGCAATTACCTGTCAGAGGCGAGCGCAGTACGCCTTCTGATAATTCGCCTCATCTAAATTCTCCCGGGCCGCAATAAGACATACATTCTCCCGTTCCTTTCCCCCGTTTCTAATTACCAGCGGCACGGCGGCGCTCGGCGCGGTGCAGGCACAACGCGGCTACGGACTCGCGATATATTCAATTTGCTAAATTAACCGTGCGAAGAGGCAAGCCGCAGTGCGCGCCTCGTACGGTCGCGTGATACGGAATAGAATTAGTAAATATACATTTTAATTCGCGCCGACAATCGAGGGAAAGAGGCGCGAGGAGGCGGAGAGGGGGGCGCGTGTACACGCGCGGTCGCGTATTCGAGATCGCGAGGAGGAATAAAATCCAAGCAGAGATCGCGAGGCAGTGGAATATCGCGAGGATCCATACGATAATTATTATATTATTATCGTCCGCGTTACCATCTCGCGGCGATTCAATGCCCGCTTCGCACCGTCATTATCCGCATGAACCGAACGAGACAAACGGTATCGCGGCTCCCCCTCCCGCGGTTTGCGTGTCGCATAATGAATCGCGCTTTTCCGGGCTGTACGCAAACATCCGTTTATCGGTCGTTTGCATAATCAGACCCGCCTGGCCACCGTGCGAGATTTAATGACGCGTGTAAGCAACGTTCACGGCAGCCCCTTCGTAATCATTCGGGGGATCGACGGGGGGTGGTCGAAGTAGGATTTCGGAACGATAATTTTCCGCGGGAGGTGCTCGGTCGTCAGTGATTACAATTTCAGGGGCGAATTCTTCTTTTAAGCAGCGCTGTCGGTGTTTCATTTCTGTAGACGTTTCAAGGGAAATTGCTTTGTTTGAAAGAATAGCCAAGTCCGCCAATTTTCCGCAGCCTTAGCAACGGAGTAGAGATCCCTCGAGATTATCCTTATTATAGCTGTTAGGATACTTAGATTCGTTATTATCCGCGTGAAAATCGGCTAGACGTTAGTCAGCTGCTAGCTACGAGCAAGTAATTCGTGATAAAGAAAAAGGCCAGCTCGAAATCACGGTCGGCCACTTAAAACTACGATCCCGTGTACGGTGAAATATCGCGGGCGTTCGTACTTTCGCGCCTCTAAAGTCAATTTATTTATTTATTCCGGCTCACGACCGCGAATATAGTCGACGAGGCCGCGCAGTGGGGAAATACGTTTTCGAGGCACTCTCATTTTTTCCGCCGCTTTCCCCGCTTGGGAAAGTCTCATTGGGTCCCTACCATCTCGCCTTCTGTTCGACCTCCCTCTTTCTTTTCGATGTAATATTGTTGCTATTCAATTCCAAGCCTGTCTTCCCATGTTTGGCGCTCCGTTTCTCAGTCTGTTTTCAAGAGATTTTCATCCACCGACTATTTTATTAACCAACTTGTCTCTCGGGCAAATAAAACTGGAATCAAGATTAAGACTTTCCACAACTAATCTCGTAACATCGCTGTACCTTTTGTCGCCTCGTTCCACTTTATTCACCGTAACTTTCCGACATCGTTACACCGCGTTGTCGTTTATTTCAAGGATTGTTTTCCCGATTAGCCGCTCCACCTTCTAGCTCTTCCATTCGATTTATTTCTCTCGCGCAATTATGAGTTAAAAGCAACAGGGTCTACCCTCTTGGGGATTAAAAAAGGGAATCTTTATCCTTGGAAGCTAGTGGTGTAGCACCTCGTTCCTTATTGTACTTCCGTGCTTCTCTCTTTGCAACAATTTTCTCTCCCTTCCCGCCTTTATCACCGTTTGATAGCCCCTAATTGAGACATAAGCGTGGCGCAAGCAGGCCTGCGTATTTGAGAGAGAAATGGTAATGCTTCGTTCTACTATAATTGACGTCAGTTTCGTTTGAGAACGTTGCGGGAAGGGATAGAAGCTCGAAGCGTTAAATTAACACGCGATGGGGCCTGAAATTGCATTGGAAGTTTCCTGTCGACACCAAAAATACACCGTCGAAGGACCAGGCAGGAGAGAAACAGCGAGTGAGAGAGAAGGAGGAGGGAAAGAGAGAGGCGGGTTGCACCGATCGTGCGTGAATGCGTGATCGATCGGCCGGCCATCGATCGCAGTCACCAGGCGCGATGATCGCTCCTCCCGGTTTTCAACGAATTACGCCTTGAATGCATAATAATATATTCGCGCGCGCGCGCACGCGGCTTCCAGCGAAACCGCTCATTTCCATTCAGGCGCCGCGAAGACATTTAGGCGGATTTGCATGCACAGCGGCCGGTTTCGACGGGGACTAAAATAAACGCCGCGGGATGCGTGGCTGTCGATGGAATCGCGAAACTTTCATCGACAGGGGGGAAAAGAACATTGTCCTGTCGCCCCTCGTTCGCTACATTATAATTGGCCCGCTTCGAAGCGCGATACAGGGAACAGGAAAATTCTGAACCTTTCACGCGACCTCGTTTCGCGCATTTGCATAAGTGTGCAAAGAAACGAGCCGACGATTAGGGTAGGATTGCCAGGTACTTGCCTCTTCCTCGGGGGTCATCCTTGGAAACCTCGATCTCTGATGAATTCACGCGTAACCTCTATCTGAACGTTCTGCCATCCAACTTTCCCTCCAACGTCAGACTAGCGTTACAGTTTCGCTCGTCCTTGATCGAAGCAACGATCGCTTTATCGCTCGCAACACGGCAGGATGCCCGGCTCGGGGGGGCTAGGACGTGGTTCCGTGAAACAGAGGCACCGTCGAGAATGAAGGGATAGGAGGACTAGGAAGCTGAGGAACCTGCAACGTGGTCAAGATCGCCGGAGGCGTCGCGATACCGGCGTCGGAAGCCTCGACGAATAAAACCGTATTATTAGAGGCCTCGGTGGAGCAGCGGGGTACCACCCGCAACCGGCTTCCAGGGACTCCGATTAATCGAGATCCACATCCTCGTATCTCTCTCCCTCTCCCTCTCCCTCGTCGCGCCGCTATTTCTAAGGCTCCCATAAACATCCTAGAGAAGCGTCTCTCGCGGCGCCGGATCTGTTATTAAACGCATATCAATCAGATGGTGCGAGCGAGAACGAGAGATGTAGCAGAGGCTCCCAAGGGTTGGGGGTGAAGGGAGATTTTGATGCGCTTTTAAATGCGCCTCGGTTGATTTATCGACCTCTTCCTTCGATTTCGTGCGCAGACAGCCGTCCTTGGACATCGAAATCCCTCCATTAATTCGCTCGGGAAGGTGTACATGGTTAACCCACTCGAGAGAATTTCCGCGAATTATGTTTGACATTTCAATGATGCACAGACTGTTACAAATGAGTGGAGGCTGATCGTAGATGTACACTTGTACTTGCCACGTGTGGGGGGAGAGATGAAAAGGAAAATGTAGCGAACTTTCCCGTTAACCCCTTCCCGTGCCATTTAGTTCGACGAAACTTGGGCCCAAGTGTTAGGCGTCAACGCGTGGTAAACAAGCCAGGCTGATGCTCGAGAAAAGTCACGATACGAGCCGAAATGTAAATGCCTGTGATATAGTCAGTTTTGCGCGATACTGCTGTTGCGGAAGCAAACTCTAATCCTTTTTCCTTTTGTAGATATTATAAATATATTATATTTTGTAATAGATGACAGTTTCAAAATTATATTTCATGAATAAACAACACTTCGATAGAAATCCAAGCATCTTCAAATGTGGTTTTGTCCCAAGGAATGTAATAATACCACGCCTAAAAGTAAATAGCATATTGTAAACAAAAAATTTAATTCTCTCATCTATAATCATACGCTTTAGACGTTTTCTGGTTGGTGCAAGCACGTCACTATCACTGGATTCGTTATCACTGCTTTCATTTAAAACTTCTGTATTTTGCATTTTGTAAGGGTTTATTAAATTTCAATAACTAAACTGCTTTGTAACAGCAATTATGAGAATCATTACGATGTTTATGTTGACGAGCCTGGCTCGTGATGTTTATGTTTGGCCCGACTATCTGTTCACGAGCCAGGCTCGTCATATTCATGTTTGGGCCAAAATCTTCGTCACGAGTCAGACTCGTTAAAGCACGGGAAGGGGTTAAGAACGCTCGAATTCGCCGCGCGGGTGAGACACGACGGTGTTTACGAAATACTTGGAGATTTCGAAGAGCGATCGCAGGCGAAACGAAATAAAGAGTCGGTTACCTTGTAATTGCCCAATCGTTCGGTCGCCATCCTATCGTGCACGTACATCTCGTCACGAAACACGAGTTGCGCGCGGTCAACGATCGTGTAGTAAGTCGTTTGCATGGGCAACGCGGTAATTAAGTGCAGCCGCTAATTACCGTTTCTCTTCCTTTTATCCACCGAGAATTTCCACGCGGCCGGCGATGTCCACGGCGACGTGTTTACCAAACCGGCATCTCGCCGAGAACCGGGTTGTCATCGGGAATTATTGCTCCAGGCCCGAGCCGATAGTCGCAGAGCGGCGTACATAATTGGCCCAGCTAAGTAGTAGCTATTTCTGCATCGACTCGGGGCGTGCGCAATTTGCTACACAATCGTAACCTTTAAATCGATTAGCGATCACTTTGCCGAACGGATTCATTACTAAGGGGAGTTGGATCGTTCAGGCCCAGTGCTCGAGTTTGTTCGGGTGTACGGGCAAGCTGGAGGTAATCGAAGGTTTCATAACTCTGAGAATTATTGGTTGGAAAGTTTATCTTCTAAAGAAGAATCGATGTGAGATTTCATATGAAAGTCGTGGTACCTATCGAGTCTCCATTGGCACCAGAAACCTCCACATCGCGCCACTGTTACTACGCCGCCGCAGACTGTTAATCAGGCTATTAACCTACCTAGTGCGAAGTGCTCCACTCCTCGAGGCCTACTTAAAATTCCTCCTACGCGATACACAAATTCCCAGCGAAGGAGATGTTTCGACACGCGGATTCCCACCCAGGGTTCGCGACGAGGCGCCTGACGGTATCCCTGAAAAGGAATTTCGGGCCCACCATCTGGCCAGCGATTGGCGGTAGGACGAACAGATCCTTTGGGACGAAGGTGCGCGCGGCCGGTGTCCCAGCAGGGACAGAGAAAGGCGCGTCGTGTGGCAGGGATCGTTATCAGATTCGATCCAGCTTCCTGATAGTTAATTAACGAGTTCATTATGCACCCTTGCCCTCCGCCGGGGCCCTCTTCTTTTCAGGGTACCGTGCAAGCCCAGGCCGTGGATCTGGCCGAAGTGAGGCATTACGGAGATCCTTGGTAGATAGCGACGGGCCCGGTGGGTGGCGCTATTTTATTGCATCACGACTCCAACCGGGGACCGCGGTACTGCACCGGGCCCCGGAGGATGCACCTTCAGAACCTACGGAGAGGCTCGTGAATCTCCGCGGGCCTCAGCTCTGCGCTCGCGGTAAAATAGCCATCTTCGCTGAAGAAATTAGTTTCGGAGACATTCATTCCTCGAATCTCGTCGGGTGATCCGAGCAAGCGCAACGGTACACTGTCAGAAGCTTCGGATTCTTTTGCGAATCTTCTACGCGCGTGTATTTCCATTACACCTACGTGATGCACCACACACTGCCTTCTACACAATGCGAAACTACTGCCGTGAAGCCTGTCAGTCGAAAGATTTACTCGGCGATCCTCGAAAAGGGTAAAACGGTGCCATTAGCGCCCTGTTTGCGCATAGCTAATAGCCCAGAGCCGAGGCTGGTAATCACTTTGCGTTAAAGACTCTCTAAATCCCCAGCCTCGAATTTCTGACGCTTTGCATCGGTGTATCGGTCCCTATGTTCCTTCGGGCGACCGCTGATCTTCCGCCTCTATTTAATTTCCTGGAAAACGCCGTAGCGGTTTCTGGGTGCAGAGGCATCAATCAACCCAGCTGACATGGAAGCTGTAATTTGGCTAACCTGGTACCTAGCCCTCCTTTCGCCCTTTTACCGACGCCCTTCGCACCCTGCGAGCGCGATCCACGAAACGTTCGAGTCGCTCCAATTGTTTACGGCCCGTTGTCCAAAACCTTCTACACTCCCTCGTCATTCCACGCGAAGTCGAACACTTTTCGGAGTAGCATTTCGAATTTTTGTGCAACTACAAATATGTTGTAGTCTTTAGGGATATATAAACATATCCCGAAGGATTTTTCAAAATGTCTAAAATTGTGGATGTCACAGCTCTTTGAAATATAGTGTGTACTTTTTTTCCCAAAATTGTAACTGTTGAACTAACAAACTGATAAAAAATATCTTTTAGGTGCTTACAGTGGAGATATAAGAGTACCTAATAAAAATTATTTCACTTAATCAAAACGAATATTTGACCATTTATTTAGCAATTGTTCTTAACAAATGCAATTTTATAATTGAAGGCACCTTTTCAAAAATTTGGAAAAAATAGGAGGGTATAGCCCTGTTTATCCTCTTTACGGACATGTTTTAAAAAACGTGGACACTTTAAAATTGGCCAAATGAAAATTAATTGAATGTAACGCTGCGTCAAATCACACCGGCTCGACTGGTCGCTCGAGCCGTGCGGTACTCGCAACGGCCAAGCGGCTATACCTGCCACTTTTATATAGGGTATTAATGAGGACCACTGCAAGGTTTAATACCGTTAATAGTTATTGGAAACTTACTCTATGTCGATGGCACTTATTGTTTGAAACATTTAAGTTGTCATTGTTCAATGGAAACCACGATAAGGTGGTGAGTATTCTTCCATCGGGAGAGGATGGGATGTGATGGGATTATGTTAAAGGATAAATATTTTGTCGTATCTTTGAGCGTCTTTTGGAATGAATGACCGGTTATGTAATTACTTATTTGATAATTGCTACAACTTTTGATTTGTTACTGTATGAATAGACTTTAGCTTTTAAATGAGACACTGTATCCGTTGGTATAAATGAATGAAAGTTTCACGTGTCTCTAGTAATAATCGTGAATGTTTTTAATATTGTTCTACTGAGCTGAATTGAAAATGAATGTTTTGAATGTTGGCAGTCGCCCAATCAAACAATTTCTGTGGTGTCGTTATTTGTTCTTCTAGCGGTCTTTGTAAACTGGCTCGAGCTGAAAGAAGTTTTAATGATCCCCCAATACCATCGCATGACACTTTTGTAAGGTGATGGTGCAAAAGTGCCACTCGGCGTTAATTTCGAAATCTTCGAAATGGAAGCTGAGATTCAGTAAATTATATTTATTTTTATATTGTGATGAAGCCCCATCGGAGAAATATTTGATTTTATTAATAGCAGTGCCGCGCGTTTGTTTCAAAAATTGAATCAGCTTCATTTGGAATAAATGAACTGCGATACTATCATGCCATTTACAGTCTGAAATAATGACAAAGTTGTCATGCTGTAGACAGTTATTGATTCTATAATAAGCAACGAATGGATAAATTGTAGCCTGTTTGTTAGACCAATGATAGCTCTGAACTTCATCCTGAATAACAAAAGAATAATTTTCTGCAAAATCTCCGACAACAACTAACTCACCCGGCCCTAAATTTTCTTTGCAATATTTGAAATAACTACTCTGATTTTTTGCAATAAAATCATGAATTTGCAATGTTGGTAATCGAGTTTCCAGATGTTCAAGAAATTCTTCTGTATCAAACCTTGCAGCGGTTCTCATTAATACCCTATATAAAAGTGGCAGGTATAGCCGCTTGGCCGCTGCGAGTACCGCACGGCCCGAACGACCAGTCGAGCCGGTGTGATTTGACGCAGCGTTACATTCAATTAATTTTCATTTGGCCAATTTTAAAGTGTCCACGTTTTTTAAAACACGTCCGTAAAGAGGACAAACAGGGCTAAACGCTCCTATTTTTTCCAAATTTTTGAAAAGGTGCCTTCAATTATAAAATTGCATTTGTTAAGAACAATTGCTAAATAAATGGTTAAATATTCGTTTTTATTAAATGAAATAATTTTTATTAGGTATTCTTATATCTCCACTGTAAACACACAAAAGGTCATTTCTATCAATTTGTTAGTTCAACAGTAACAATTTTTGGAAAAAAGTAAACACTATACTTCAAAGAGCTGTAACATCCACAATTTTAGACATTTTGAAAAATCCTTCGAGATATGTTTATATATCCCTGAAGACTACAATATATCCAAGTTGCACAAAAATTCGAAATGTTACTCCGAAAAGTGTCCGACTTCTCGTGGAATAACCCCATAGTAAGCTGAACTACTTAGTATTCGGCCGATAGATTGGAGCGGTGGACCAAGGATCCCGTGATGTTCCAAGTGTCAGTTCTCGGTAGATAAAGAAAAAGAATGGGTTCGTACAGAAACACGTGGATTTCACAGGCAATTTCGTCTAATATCAGTTTATCAACGGAGGAACTGCTCAGAGGAGAGATCGTACTCCTTTCTGACTAAAGCCTAAGACCACACATGTCTTGGGGTCCAGTCTCGTAACTGCTCGAGCATTTTGTCGGCGCAAATTTCTCCGCGCTGGATTCCCGGTCAAGGAAGCGGCACAGTCAGGTTCCAGTGATTATAGGGGTGGCGCTAGAGAACTCCGAATGATTTACATCCCGACTCGGCCCTGGCCCGACTGGGCCTAGTCCAGTTCTAAATCTCCCGTCCTAAATATCGCTGGCCGAGAACGGCTAGACGCGAGCCGTCCCTCCTGGCAACATTCAAATATATCCCGCCATTCATAAATTCGTCAGCATACACACGCCGAAATTAGCCGACGCGCCGAAGGAGCCACGTCAGGGAACCTCTTCTCACGCGTTCTGGCCCACGAACAAAAGAGTAGGTACCTCGGGGAGGATTCGAAAACGCGGCTGGTCGGAGCGGCGAAACGATTCACTTCGCAAATACGGCTCTATAGCCTTCCGATCTAGAAATTATGAAGAAACGTCGGAAAGATGAAAGATAGCACGACCTAGATTTCAACTTACCTCGGCATTGACTCATCAGCTTGCCTGCAAACTTATACATGCTTCACTGAGGCAGAAATCGCGACTCAAAGTTTCGCTGCGTGAGTTAAAGTAAAAGTAGAGGTAGAAATGTTGAAGGAGCGTGTTATCCGAAGCTTCCTGGCGAAGGCCAAGGCTGACCCAAATAATTCCAGCGGAGGCTAAAGAGAGATCCCGTGGATGATGCCGGAGTCGCGTCAGCGATCTTGGAAGAAAACGGTCACGCCATGACTTACGTGGCTCGTAAAAGCTGCTGGAAGTTCCACGAACACCTGGACGTAGTCGAGGAACGTTTTTTTAGGAGGTGCACGAGGTGGAACAGTTCGCAGTGGAAATGAGACTCGGTCACGTGAATATCGTTCGAAGCGGTGCCTCGCTTCAGGCACTAATTCAGATTCACTTGGGATCTACACGCCCGTTATAACCATCGATTGTTCGGCGTGTAATGAAACCAGAGCTTAGTTGGCGCGAACAGGGACTTTTATTTATGGAGATAGCAGGCAGAGGCTAGTTACTCAGAGAAAAACCAAGAGTTTGACAGAGCATTTCTCACGATTCTACCAGGTGTCATTTCATTTGCGAGCACCGGCATTCCGGGAGCAACAGATTTGATTGATAAACACGCAACCGTGTGTGGAGGAGCCCCAAGGTCTGATTGCATTATGGTAGCAGTCTGGAGGAATCGAAATGGGCGAAGCATTGTTTGCGCCGCGAGCATGCAACCGTGCGAGTCGATCTTACGCACGACGATGACCGATCTGATCGCGACCCTGTCCATGGGAGCGTGATATCTTGAATCTGGTGAACGCGAAACCGATGGTCCCCGGATCGAGGCTATTATCGAGCTGAGACTCGGACGCGCCGGATAAAATCGCGCGGTTCGTGTCGAAGATAACGCATCGTCGGTAACTTCTGGCCCCCAACAGGCCCTGTACCTAACCCCAGCCAACAAATATAAAGGACAGCAGAGGCGGGAGGAACGAAAGCGGGGCTGAAGCAATTGGCTTAACCATTTCTCCCTTCATCTACGAAAGGAAGCACACCGGCGAAACATAGCCCCGTCATTCTCGAGAGCCTTAATTGCTCGAGGTTCAGGGGTCGTTACGTGGGACGTTTCCGTTCTCCATACAATCGGTTTCCTATCGACCGTCCTCGACAGTGGCCTGGTTCGCGACTTTATGAAGAGATTAAGATCGATGGAAATGAGATTTGCATAAAGATGCGTATCTGCGCGCGAGCTGGCCCGTTTACACGTGTAGCCGCGCGTACACGCCATTATCTCTGATTCACATGATTCACGAATTTAAATCGTCTCCTGGCGAGGGAGCGGAAATACCTCGGTGAAACAGGAGAGTGCAACGAACAGAGGTCGGGCGCAGGACGTCAGCCGGCATACGCAATTTGCACCTAATAAAGCGTTGTTTGCCCGCGCCGCTAACGAGAGAGGGCAGAGAGGAATCCCCGCTGATTGCCTGCCTTTTCGGGAGGCCTGTGCATTCAGTGACTTTCCATGGATCGCCATATCCGCAGCGTGAATTTAATTCGTAAAAGGAGGATAGCCGGTGAATTCACGCCGACGTAACGCGCTCCTACCGAGTTCTCCGCCGTTCGCGGCCTGCTGCATGGAAATTACGTTGAACCCGACCGATGGAAGTCCCCGTGCAACCTCTTGGCGTGTACGTGCACGTCTACTGAGAGACATGTCCCGTGAGATGAATATTTCCCATGTTATCGCGGCTGTCGGCGGGGCCGTGACTTTTCTAGGAATGATTCATGAGCAGAAATAACGTTGACGCGAACCATTGGCTGCGAATCCACCGAGTATCTAATACGCTCTAAGGTGGACGACAGTGCCACGTTAGATCTCGGATCATCTCAAATCGCGCAGCTCGGATCCCCACAGTAACCTTGACATCGATGAGCACATTCTTAGCTCCTGCAAGACAGCTCATCATCCATAATCGACTTATCGCTTCTGACAGCTGGAACTCTTTCGCGTCGCCGATGCAGACAAGCCAGTAACGACGGGCTTCCAAGCTCGCGATTGTGTTACGAGTGAAGACGCCCATGGAAATCGATCGTCGACGCAGCGTTGATGACGGAAAGCTCTCGCGTTAAAAGGAGTACAGAGATAGGATCGTACGAGATCGCTCATCCCCCAGAGTTGCTGGCGAGAAAGAGGGAGGGTCCGGTTTTTCGCGCGGCTAAGGGTCATCGTCCACCCGGTATACACACATCTCGTTGTAATACCGTGGCCGCATGCTGGATACGTTGGATGGTTCGGGCCACGGAGTAATGCAATAATAGGCGTATACTAATGATACAGGGGGGGAAAGCTGGCGGCGGCGCGGGGCAGCCGGCCACAGGATTCAGTCACGTAGTTGCATTAAACTTAATATAAATAATAGCGGTTTGTGGAGCGTTCGAGAGAGCCACGGAGCTGGCGTGTACCCACCTATCTCCATCTTCTCATCCGGCACTACGCGGGACCATAATACACCGGCCTCCACGTCCCTGGACTCGCCTCCACTTAATAAGCGGGATCGTCCTGAATCACCACCACGGCAGCCGGCCAGCTCACCTCGTCTCCTCTCCCGATGGATCGTTACCGTTCCGCCTCGATCCACGTACACGTCCGCGGTGTATTATTGCTTTTGGATAGGGCACATGCAGCTCGAATCTGGAGCCAACCCCTCTCTTCCTCGGATACCTACTTCGCGTCTATTCAGTCACGGAAAAGCTGGCCACGATGTGGCGCGACTGTTTGGTATAATGATTAATTTTTCGCGCGCGTTCGAAACCAATTTCCGCCCGGTTCCTCGCGCTCCTCTGTCGCTTCTGCGTAAGATTGCCGCGGCCAGAGCATCGCGGGTAATAAGACTGCATTAAACATGAACGTAATAGGAGTCGGTGTAATATAAAACCGGTTAATAATCTGTTCTGGCGCGATTGTTTGAAATTGAAAGGCGAGAGAGATCGCGATGCGATGAAGGAAACGACTGGACGGAGAGGCGAACGCGGAACGGAGAAAACGGTCGATGAAAATTGGCTGCTCCGTTATTCGATGAATTAGACATTCCCGTGCCTCCTTTGCCGTTGCGCGGATGCATGCCCTATGCACCGAGCTATCTTTCTGCTGATCTTGACTCCAGATCACGGGCATACGAGCTTCGATCGATGGATCGCTGTGCTATCTATGCCTCGCGGTACTTGAAGGGACAAATGGTTGAGAATTTCGAGTACTGTTGGTATAAAAAGTAATGCAGTGTATCCAAACATCCTTCTATCTAAACAGTGTCCTCATTAATCTAGACAACGAAGGTTCTACCTAGTTGCCTCTTCGGTGCAATAATTCTCGCGAGAGAAGTCAGCCGTGTTCGGTTGTAATACACTCGATAGCGCGCCGTCTACCGGGAACAAACATAATTCCTCTCTCATTGTAGTTGCTACACGTCTTGACTTAATAACAAGCTCCCTCTGGCTCGCGCGGAGAGGCCACTGGACTGCCTCGTAGCCACTCCTCTTCCGAGGGACCGGCGACTTTTATCGTTTTCCTGACGGCCGCCTCAAAAACTACAGGCCGCCGGAATGATTTGTATACTCGTTGCGACCGTGACGAGACGCTCCTCCGTAAGTATACGCTCGAAGGAGGAATGATTTGTATAGGCAGACCCGACGATTTCCGAAATATCCAGAACGGGGACGCGCGTAGAAGAAGCTAGAGCCCGGATACTTCTCGATCTCTCCCCCGGCTGGACCTAGCCCAGAACAGCTCGAAGCGACCGTCCGTCATAATTGCCGGCGTTGCGTACAAGGTAACACGATAATTATGACGAGACAACGACGTGAAGCACCGCGCGCCTAATCGGCCCTCCCCCTTTTTCTCCCAGAAATTTGTTTGGGGAAACCATTTTTCACGGACGGACAGTAATAACAGCGCCGATCCCGATTGCGACCCGTGATTATATCCGACCAAAGCGGGGGCCCTTCTGTAGCCTCCTCCTCGCCCCTTACTCCCTTTCTTTCCCTCGCCACAAGCTTGAACTGTTGCGTGGATTATTTTATTCCGAGGAATCCAAGGTGTTTTACCATTTCACCACGTTGGCATCACTTTCCTCCCAATCGATTCTTCTGGTCCATTCCTCGTTCCATCGATGTTCCGTACATTTGAACAGAGTCATTCTAGTAGACACTGGTATAGGTACCTACCAATAGAACAGGATCTCGTTCTAATCCGTTATAATCGTAGCCATTATCCTCCAGTTGCTCTGTGAACGCCGCGTTCTCGAGGACCAGCTCGCGTTGCCGTTGCAACCGCGGATATATGCCATCGCCATCGATTATTCCTTCATTCCTCTCCGCCTCTATCGGTAATTAAGTTACGTACATTATCTCTTGGTGGCTATTCGTTTCTGTCCCGCGCTCTCTTCCTCCCTCTCCTTTCATCTCCCCGCCCCCTCGGGCGGCCGATAAGGGCACGTCGGCGGATGCGGCCCAAGTTAATGAATCGGAAGGAATAACGGCAATCAGCGAAATATAAATGAGGGAGAGTGGAAGCGATCCTTTGGCTTGCGCGTCACGCACGCACCGTGACTCATGCCGCACCGCAGCGCACCGCCGAGCCGCGGCACAGGCGAGAAATGGGGGCTTAATTATGGGAATCGCTGGCCAGGAGACGATCCCCAGACCGAGGGAATCCTTTTTGGAATTCGCGGTACAATTCCAATTCCAATTCCGGACGTTTATCTGTTATCGATGGGACAGGCAGATGGAAATACACCTGAGATCTAGTGACATTATTGAGCCAGCTGTGGTGGTCTTTACGACGTCATTGGATGGTTCTTAACCTTGATACTTGAGACAGTGTCGCACGGTTTCCAAGATTTCTAAATAAAGTACACCTCGAAGGTCAAACTTTTAATTAATAAGCTACTTCGCATGGTGTCCCCTGTATTCACCCCAGCCACTTGGAAACAGGATACATCGACCAAAGAGCCATCTCGTACGATATGTTTCGATGCGCCAGAAAATCCGTCTCTTGTGCAATCTGCTACCGCCCACGCGACGCCTCCCTTCTAATTACGCGTCACAATGGCACGTGAGACTGAAAAGGGTGGCACTCGGGGGGGTGGGGGGAGGTGGCCGGTGGAGACAAAAAGGGATCGGGGCTGGTTCTTAGCCAGGCGAATGGCGGCGATTAATAAAAGCGGGAAAGCACGGCGCGAAGCTGCGAAGGATTTTCCAGTCACGTCCGCCACGGCCGGGAGTTAATTTACGAAATAAATAATATCTTCTTCTTGCGCCGCTCCGCACGGACGGGGGGTGGGTGACGGAGGGGGTGTCGGCGGAGCACGTCGGCAAAGACACGGCGCGAGGGTTGAACGTTGAGGAAGAGGGGAGAGACTCATAAAGCTGCCTACGTGTCGAGCGTAATGAGAACCGGTGATTTTTCTTTCCGCGCTCGCGAATGTAAAAGAAAAATGAACGCGCCCCCCGTTCCTCGCTGCCCAGCTGCCTCTCTGCCCGTGCCCTCTTGCACGGGAAACGCGTGGGTGGCACGTAGGCAGGTGGAGTCGCCACCGATGCCAGAAATCCTCTTGTTGCCTGTAACGTTAGCGAGGCGACGATCGGGGTCAACGGGTTTTTGGAGACGTAACCGGGACGCGGAGGATTACGATACAGGATCGATTTTCTGGGTGGTCGACAAGGAGCTTCAATGTATAATAATATCCTATTTTCATATTTAGTGAACATTGAAATATCGTCGGATGAAGTGAAACAAAGGTGACGCCGGTAGGCGACGGAAGGAGCGTGTCGCCGAAAATCAGAAAATCAATTTTGATCAAGGGATGCGCGGTGCATCGGTCGAAAGAGTGGATCCCGAAGGGGAACCGTATACCAGCGGACTTTCCGGCTACCTAATACCCGGGGCATATACACGGGCATCATTTTTATAGCGGCAATTTCATTTGAGCCTCGACTCATGCAGTGGTTTCTGATGAGCGAACTAAAGCAACCCTCCGCCACCATGCTCCACCGCCGGCGTCGGTATCTCGCTTCCTCGCACCCTCTTCCTTCGTTCCACCCCCGTCGCGGCGCCATCTTTTCATTAAAACGGTTCATCTGTGAGCCGCGTCGAGGCGCTGCCCTTCTTCTTCTTTCCGGGGGCGGGGGCGGGGGAGCGAAGGAACGCGAGGGAGACGTGCGGAGGAAGGAACGAGGAAAGAAGAGACCCCCGACACCCTGAGGAACGAGCAGAGAGGGGAGGTGGCTTCGCTAAGTTTTCCTTCGTTTCATATCTCAACTCGGCTCCCCCCTTCTTCGGCTTTTCCCTCTACACCCCTCGCCCCTCTGCTCCCTCTTCTTCTTGTTCGTTTTCTCGTTGCCCGCCACCGAGCTCCTCTCCTCCATCTAGACCGGCTAGGCGTGCTCTGATTAATGCCCCCGCTAATAACGTCTTCTCCCCCGGGGGAGAAAACCCACCCACGCCACCCGCCGCCCCCGTCACGGCGGACCGTGCAGACTTATGCGGAATTAAAAACACATCTCGCAGCTAGGGCGAGTTATTGCGGCCAGGCATTGTCCCCAGTTTTCCGCGTCGGTGCACGCTTTTTCGATGCGAATGCCCGCGATCTCCCGCGCGCGGCGAGGGGGCGGAAGGGACCGATATTCGTCTCTGCTATTCGCGCTGGGGACTCGTAGCTTGCCGCGGTAGAGTCATCGGAACTCGTTTCTCAGCTCGGTGCTCAATGACGAACAGATTGAATTGGGTAATGCCAAATGGAAACGATATTCTAAGCTATCAGTTATCGCAAGGTTCCCCGAGAAGAAGCCAAGGATTAATCGTCTTTCGACAACGATTTACGTTACACCCCGCCAGAGCGGGGCGACAGTTTTATATCTGCTCGGGGTTCGGTGGATATCTCGCGGCGACACAATGCCACAGACGTTTCTTCTCGACATTTCCTTCTTCTTCTTCGTCTTCTATTTTTTTTTTTTTTTTTTTTTTTTAGAATCCGCCTCTTTCACGGAACACGTGGAATTCCTTGCAAAGTGCAGCGACCAGCCAGCCAGCCAGTCGGGGCTGCGAGGTATCCGGGCTGCGAGGCAAAATCCAGAGGCGAGTGGAGCAGAAAAGAACTGTCAGGCTGTCGTCACCTCCGCGACGGTCTGTCGTTGATTAATGGCCGTAATATTCCGCCGTATACGGTGACCCAGGCATCGGTGACACCTGGCACATGCCTCCTTATGTACATGTATAACTGGCGCAGGTGTGTGCGTGCGAGGGATAATGCACGGCGTATCCGCTTTTGCAGCGTCCCACC
This sequence comes from Andrena hattorfiana, assembly GCA_944738655.2. Taxonomy (NCBI): domain Eukaryota; kingdom Metazoa; phylum Arthropoda; class Insecta; order Hymenoptera; family Andrenidae; genus Andrena; species Andrena hattorfiana. Next base: position 5,641,596 of record OX122894.2, read on the forward strand.
ACGCAAGAAACGGGCTTCCTATTGTAGAATTAGCGCAAATCGTTGCTCCTCCTGGAAATCGTCCCCCACAACCAATCATGTGTCTTTCTACGAGTCCCCAGTATGCCTCTTTTAAAACAAATCGATTCATACTCCAAAATCGAATACAGTTGGAAGTGTATAATGTAAGCGAATGTTGAAAGTTATTATTATTATTATTACATCTTTATTGCGTCTACATATATACATACATATAGCCTATATTTACAGGCAGGTACTATTTCCACAGTACCGATATAGCTACTAGAGTGCAAAAGGCGAGGTTCGGCGTGAACGCTGCTGTATACCTAACCATTAACGTAAGGCTAGAGTAAAGACTGAAACTAAAGCTAAGAATATTTATTAAGAATGAAAGTTGTGGCAGCACATTTAAAGGAGGAAGCAGATTGAATGGAGCGAACATCAGCAGGAAGAGAGTTATAAAATGATGCAGAAGTGTATGAGAAAGAGGCCCGGAATTTGGCGGTGTAATGAGAAGGGATAGACAGTGCTGATTGAAAACGGGTGGACAGTGCAGAGTCAGAGTGAAATGATAAATTGGAAGGAAGAAGACAATAGAGATAAGGAGTACGGCTGGAAAGTGTTTTGTGAACAAGACAACGCAAATGGAGGATCCACCGCTGACGCATATTGAGCCAGCCGGAATACACATATAGCGGGGATACACGATCAACCTTCCTACGACAATATGAAAAACGAAGACAATAATTCCGCACACGCTGGATACATTGAGCCAGGCGAGACGAAAGACAGGGACCATAAACCACATCACAAAAGTCAAGCAAGGAGATTACTAGAGACTGTGATAGGGAAAGCTTCTGGGAAGTGGAAAGAATATTTCTTGACGGAAAAAGGATACGAAGCCGAGCATATGCCGATCTACAAAGTTTCATAACATGCTGCTCAAGACTCCATTTCGAATCAAGAGTCACCCCCAGGTTTACAATATGATCAGATGAGATAACAGCAGATGAGCCAAACGTGATGGATACATTCTGTGGTAGTTTGCTGAGGGATGTCGAGGATCCCACGATTAAAACTGAAGTTTTCGATGGATTTAATTTCAGTCCATAAGATGAAGACCATTCACGGACCTTGTGCAGATCAGATTCTAGCTTGCGAATAGTCTGTGCGAAAAGTTGCCTTCAATTTCGCAGAAAATAATAATCCACGTGTATGTAACGGGCGTTTCACAGCGCTCTAAACGAGCTTCATATTTCCCGCCCCGTTAACAAGACGTTTCTCTGTAAAGAGCGAGGTAAGAAGGTTTTTCATTGAAGCCCAGTAGTTGCTCGTCAGGCAACACGCGTCGAATACAAATCACCCGTGCTGTCCCCGCGACACCGTGGATTCGCGAGCAAAACCGAGGCCCCTCGAAGCTCAAGGATTTCCGAATCGACTTGTCAATAAATTCTCGGAACTGTTTTCTTTTTTTATTGCAGGTATACGTACGCGTAGCGCAAGTAACGTTATGAAGCGTGTCCGGGCTTACTTAGTTCCTTTGGACGCCGGTCGCTGGCAAAACCTTGGCTCGCGACGCGGCAAAACATCGCTCGCTTCCATTTAAGCCCGCGTTCCCTGGAACATCGAAAGGAGCAGCCATCCGCCGTCCTTCCTATTTCCCTCGAGCCGGTCGGTCGGTTCAGTCGGTTGACGTGCACTTATGCGAAACGCTCGCTCGTCCAATTTGACGGCGTCTCGCCGTGTCGCTGTCCCTTTGCCCCGTGATACGCGACGCCAGCACGAGAGGAGGACACCCCATCCAATCAGCGGGGTCCAGGATGGTGTGCAGCAGGGTGAGAGACGATGGAATCCTACCTAGCGATGGAATCCACCGGCCAATAAGCGATGCAATCATGTCACCTGGCCTGCCACGGCCAGTCTCGCCGGTCAGCCACGAAGAAGGGATTAAAGCGGCGGATCGGCGGCTCCGAGGAAGGTGGTGCCGAGGACTATTCCCACGTCGTTAAGCCGGCAGGGTCATCCCGCCTCCGCCTCGCGATCTTCTCGCTCCTGGATACTCTCACGGGTGAGTCCGCCACTTTTTTGCATGTCGCCCGAGGACGCGCGCGGATCACTGTGATCACGACGAAACGATTGCATCCGCTGGCTCCTCCGAGGGGATCATTGATTTCCTCCTCCTTGCTTGGGGTTGCGGTGATCCCGTTGGCACGCCGTCTGTCGAAACTCTGCGTGTAGACGGTGCATCGAATGGGGCAATTGAAACTAGATAATGGAACGGGAGCGCGTTTTTACCAAGGTTCCTCTACGCTCGGTTATAGTTATAGATAATCCGCTGACGCGCGGTTAAATCGCGATGTCCCGTGGTAAATTAATTACCAAGGAAACGAGGGATCGCGCGATCGAAGATCGTTATCGTTACGAACTGGTGGCATAAATTTCCCCCTTGTCAAATAGCAGTGAAAACCGCGAGGTTAGGCGTGGACGATCTAAGGTGAAGGATCTCGTTGCCGAGGGAAAAGGATGATTCGAACATCGTGTTCAGGCAGGCGTGACAGCTCGTTAGCCATAATATTCGATTGGATCTCGATCGATTAGGTATCGGCATCGACATCGTACCCGGCTCTTAGATATACTCTCCCTCTGCGCAACCCCTCCCCGTCCCTTCCGCTTCCACTCCCGAGGCCGATAAGTGTGGTATAGAACGTCTCTCGATTATTTCATACCTTTATCGCGAAATAATGATAATAAGCCCGGAGTTCTCGGGAGCAGGCTGGCTGCAGAGATGAAACGGGGAGGGAAAAAGGGACTTAGCTATCGGCTTGCAGGTTCGCTGGAGGAAGGGAGAGATGGGCGATCGACGGTGAAACAACAGATCGTAACGAACTCCGTTTAATTTTAGTAAAAAACCTTTATTACGCCTACGTACCTTCTATCGGTGACCGTCGACGGGCTAAATTGCATCTTCTTCTTCCGACGATCAAATTCCTTTTCATAAACACCAACGTAAAACGCGATAACGTTCAATTACGGAGCCCCTGGCAAGACTAGCTGTGGATATACGAACGTTTTTTGGCTTTCTTTCCATCGACCACGCGTGGGGGGGTTGGGACAGGTTTATGAAATTTTTAACGGCAGACACTTTGCTCCCCGTCGGTCGGAACTGCGGTTCTTTTTTCGACGCGGCTCAACCACCCTGGCGCGGGGTGGCAGGGCAGGGATTTTTAAACCAGCGCGGAAAGAGACTCGCGGTAACTCCAGCTCGACGAACAGCCTCGTTCCAGCCGATCAATTAGCAATCATCGCCGAAGACAGTATCGTTTACTCCGCCGTTACCAATTGACCGTAAATTCGATTGCGCATCGGGGCTCGTTACGCGATCACCTCGATTCGATTAACGGACAATACCAGTGTCTAACGATCCGGAGTCGAGGGGGGAAAGCACGATCCTCTTCGCGAAACCATAGCCCGTACCGCGCGAAGCATAATTATACATCGAACCTCCTCTTATCTCTTATCGGCGCCGACATCGACGCGCTGCACGCGCGATCTTAACGAACAACACCAGTCGAGGGGACGAAGGGTGGGTTAGCTGAACGATGGATCGGGAGGATTCCCTTGTTGCCAGCTGCAAAATTCTGCGGTACACCCTTCATCGTTATTCCCATTACTTTGTGTTGCTTCAAAGCCAAACAGTGCTGCAGCCACACACCGAACGGTCGGTACTTGACGCTTAATTGAACTTGCCGATGGCGTTGCCGAGCCGGTAGCACCGTTATGCCACTGCGGAGCAACGAAACGCGAAACGTGAGAACGGAGACGCCTTCGACTGTCATCGGCGACGAGGCGCAGGAACGTTCGCCGGACGTGTCGAAAATAAACGACCAGCGAAATGAATATTCCCCGGCGAGGCGCGCGGCACCGCGCAGTAAAGGGTACTTTTTCCCCGGGGATGACGCGACCCTGACACGGAATATTACACATGTAGAGAGGCAGCGGAGTGACGCGATCTCTATTAACCCCGCGTCGCGGCTACTCTCGCCGTTGCTCAAGGCTGATAGGCTTCAATTCTCTCGTCTGCCGGCTACCGGTCGCTACTGTCAGGAGACCCGACGTCATTACGCGCACGTGTAATCCATTCGATCCTCGTTACGATGTACTCGCTTGCGTTAACACCCGCGCCAACTGCTCGAACCTTCACCTCCGACGAATGGATCCTGGCTCCGCCGTTCGCGCAACCGTCTGCTCCGAGAAGGCTCGCTGAAAATTGTCCTCTGCTAGGACTTCGCCCGTGGAATATTTCGTTCGTAATGCTCTCGTCGCGTGACTTGAGAAGAAGTTTGCAGGGTCCAAGTGAGTTGGACACTTATCTATTCTTTGACGTATTCGGATGGATCATTGGAAGATTGTCGCTATCGAATACATCTTCTTTCGTACAGTCTTCTGGTAATGTTCGCAGAGCCTAGTCCTTTTCATGCTTCAGACAGGCCACTTACACAGAATCTCTTAGAACTTCTACGCAAAATCAATTCCCCTTGTCGCGAAACTCGCTGGCCATCGTTAAGGAAGAGCTCGCACCCAGGCGCGTCCTTCTCTCCGTTTTTTCGTGGCCTTGCCGCCGCCAGCGTGGCGAGAGCCACGAGAGCCTCCAGGGAGACGCTACTTCCGAGGCAGGCGAAGCGTAATCCGGTACATAAAACAAGAAGGAGCTCCTAGCATTGAACTTTGCCCGCGGGAAAGGCTTGTCCAGCAGGCTAGGCGGACGCGTGTGCGTGCACCTGCACAGATGCAAGTGCATGCACGATGGAATTCTTTTCCACCGTGGCCTGCTTCTCTTCTTTGGCCCTTGGTCGCCGTATCGAAGGGCCGAACCCTGTATAACGCCAGATGCGACGCTCGCACTAAATCACGGGGCCCCGCATTTATGAAGGTTGTAAAACGAGCCACGTTCTACCTCGTGCTGCTACGGGGGTGTCACGCGATCGAGAATCCCGGAGAAACAGTGTTCGCCTCTCGAAACTTAGAACTCTGCTTGCCAAAGGTAGTCTAGATCTGGACACGACGAAAATTCTCTGCGTGTAGGAAGCTCGTGGGTATCAGGACCCGAAGGTATCTCACGATGGTCTTCGGACAGGAAGCCACTTGTCGATTTGCCTCTCGTGTAACGTCCAATGCTTCTAAAAGGAAGAAAGTAGAGGAGGAGATTTGCGTGCAGCAGCAAGGTTTAACAATTGTAAGAGGAGGTCGTAAAATCGCCGATGCACGGCTATCCGTCTCGAAACGGCAAGATCGAATCGATTAGTCGCGAGCTTGTATACCAAACAGCTGGTCGCCTCGAAAGCAGATCTATCAAGAAGTTTACGGCCGACTTACACGAACGCGAGGTCTCGCTAGACACGAAGAAGTCCTCCTCCACATAAATTTGAATACGCTTAAGCCCGCGAGACACTCAGGCCCCGAGGGGCCGATCGTAATTTCAAAGTTGCCGCGATTATCGGATCCGTCTGCTCGCCACCCGCGCGCGGCAAATTAGACGCTCGTATAGTAAACTGATACCGTGATACATCGCGAGCCGTTGATATGAATGGGAAATAAACTCGATACCTACGTGTAAAACTAAATTAAATTAATTAACAGGCACCCAGCGATGCATCGGACATTAAAGTTCATGAAGGTGCATCGCAAATTAAAGTTCATTCGAGTGCATAACACTTCCTCTTAGCACCACGTTAGCGAGATATTTATCGGGTGTTCATCTGGCGCATATAAATACCGCCTATCTTGATATCCTTCTAGGCTCGGTTAAAGCAATAACGCGTTGTTATTGTGATACCCTTGCTTGCTAGATTCTCGTCTACTTTTATCACCTCTCTCGATATTTAAATGGGAACTAAACACGCTTCGTATCACTCTAAGCGTTTCTAAATGCAGCCACTCAGATGGCAGGACTTAGACCAGAATTATCGATGAAAATTTCGCGAATTTGAAGCAAGCAGTGCTTGACTTCTGGCGGACGATGAGCCTCGCTCTCAGGATTTCGAGTTGCACGACACGCGAGGCACGAGCTGTAGCCTAAGAATCGAATGATGGTCGGCAGGAGCGGAGGATCCGCGACATTTATTTCTGCCGGGGATAAAGTTCGATATCGTAAATCGAGGTGGGTGAAACGAGCCGTCATCGTGTGGCAAACTCCGCTCGGGATCCGCGAATCGCTGTTTAAAATCGGTGTGAACCGAAACGCGCGCGTCTCGTCCCCGTATAAACAGGCTGGCGCGGCGAAGCAGGGGCAGAAATCGTGTGAGATCGGGGAGAACGATAAATCGCTCTCTTACCAATAAAGTTCGTTACCTCGGAACACGCAGGCCTCGTGTAACGAAGGAGAAACGTCAAATTAAGTGAATTACGTGCATAATTACGATGCGTGCGTTTATCGCGCATCGACAAACATTCGTAATATGGGGTTGCGACTACGGTCGCGGTACACCGACGGTGAGACCAGCACGAACTCTCGGGATCCCTCCTCCAGACGGGCTGCATGGAAGCGTGGAACACCAGGATCCGTGTAACAGCTGCGTGTGAAACTTTTCTGATGCTCGAATCGCCCGTCTCGATCCAATTGTCACCGCATTTTTAAGTATTTCTGACCATCTCCAGCCTCGTCTCGCGGCAGCTCTGTCTGCGCTCGGCGAACGATCGATGACCATCGTATCGCGCATTTGCTTCTTACGTAAGGTCCTTCCATTTCCTCAGGCCCTATTCGAGATCGAAGGTAGTCATGCCTCGAGCTCGAAATTCGTTGGCGCTTGCCTGCTCGGCTGACCGAATCGTAGAACGATCATGTGGGAAAGCCGCCGAAGAAGCGCTGCTTGTTTCTCGTTATTTCATAATGCGGCATATAGCGGCGCGTTGCCCGCGCGATCTTGCGCATATCGATTGGGTTTCCATTTATAAACCCAAGTGTTTCCTGAGTTTCACCGGTTGCGATCGGCAGAGTGGCTCGGCCACGGCTACGCTCGCTGCGCACGGCCGGCCGGCCGAGCGATGAATATCTATGGGGTATGCAAAGTATTTCGTGTTCCCCATAACAAGCACCTCATTGACCCATTGCACGCTCGGTATTACTATTGTCTACACGCCGGTGCATGGTATCGGTTTACCCGGTGGGTGGCATCGGAATCTGAGACGGTTACGACTTTCCCCGCTCGAATGCTTCTGATCGATTCCACCGTGTTCTACAGGGACGAAACTCGGGATTTCGATTCCTCCCGGCGACTCGCGCTCGCTACGCCTCTGCATACAGATATACTTTCTGTTGATCCGTCGAACGAAAGGAAATTCCCTTTCTTCGCATAAATAGAACACTTCCGATGGAACGATGGAAATTTAGAGCGCCCTCTGCTAGTAGCGCGCAGCGTTGATCGTGCTTCGTCGTGCAATCTCCGCAGGCCGGGAGGAGAAAAGAAATGCAACGGAGAGCAGACTGCGCGGATTCCAATAGTCGATCGCGTCTATTCGCGGCCGCGCGTACCGGGTGCGGTCGTGCGATCGTCCGGCGTGTGTGTAGAGTCGCGGGTGCGAGGATCTCGATTCAGGGCCCCGATAGGATCTCCCTTGGCCTCGGCCAATTACACCCGCCGGCCCGCGGAGGCATCGAGGAATCGAGAGTCTGCCTGCTCGGGTTAACGTTGGGGCCTTACGTTGTTCCTGCATACGTTTCGCCTCCACCGTGACCCACCTCCTCCTTCCCCCTTCTCGTTCCCTCGCCCTCTCTCTCTCTCTCTCTCTCTCTCTCTCTCTCTCTCTCTCTTTTCCTCTCCCCCTCGACTGTTCCTCCTCCTCCTCCTCTACTTCTTATTCTTCTTCTTCTTCCCCTGGTTCACGGAGGATCTTATCTACGCGTTACGTTAGTCGTTCGCTCCTCGTGTGCAGGTCGTACGTGTACCTTAAGCAGACCGTTTACTCCCGCTGCGAAACGGTAAGCACCTCGTTGACTGCAATAGCGATTTTAGATCTACTCGCGCATGCGCCCCGGTGGCGGGCAAGTTTCCCAGCGTAGCGGCTGATGCATCTGGAAACGTATAATGCGGCGAATGACAGGTAGACACCAGCTATCCCCGCGGTATTGTCGTGCGTGGCCTGCACGAGATGCGGGGCAGATAGAGGCCGAGGATTCGAAGGGAGCCGCGATCGCGAGGAACAGGCGGACTCGCGTGCTGCCTGCGTCGATCGTGCAACCAGCGTAGTACTTAACGTCAAAACATTCCTTCTAACCGCGGACAATTCGTCCTCGAAATTCCGAGAGCGACAAACGGGAGATTCGAAGAAACTCCGTGGACCCGTTCGCGGCTAAGTTCCAGCGGCTCCGGGCAACACTCACCGTCGAGTTAACGAGCGGCGTACAGTTACGCTCATCAACGGGAACGCTCCTCCTCTGCATACGTCATAAATATTTACAGCGCGTTCATACGTAATAATTACACACTTACGCGTTCATACAAAATAATTACAGCGACGCTTCCGCGCGCGTGCATATTCCAAGCGTCTTAACCCATGACGGCCGAGAGAGTTAAGTTTTCTATCCATAAAAGCGGAACCGGGTGAGATACCGGTCCACCGATCGCGAGCCGCCCTTTCTTGCCGGCTCGCAAGCTGTTTAAGCATGCCCACAGGGCTCGCGTGCGCCACGAAAATTCCGTTTCCTGCTTCATCGATGCAGGCCGACCGATGGAACTTTTTCCTCGTCTCCTCGCTTCCCTTGATTGCTTTTTTCGATACACGCGTTCGTTGGTCCTCGACAATCAATCTTCGACCACCGAGAAGCCCGCGCAAAAGTCCTCGCGGTGAAAACGTCACCTTGAACCTTCCTGCCTCTCTTTACACCATCCTCCGTCTATCTTTCTCCCTCGCCTTGCGAGTTACTCGTATGCAGATTTCGGAACCGTTTAATCCAGAAAAGGTAGAGCAGGTCGCGATCTCTCGTCCGATAAGCGGAATAATTATATACATTTATATACAATCTATATAATTGCATAGGGTACTCGCGTGCGCCGCGAAATTCGTGTTTCCCCGCTATGCTAACGACCATAAAGATTATGTGCGTTTCGCTCGTTACGGGTAAGAAGCCCATTGTCTGCGGGCGAGCGCGCGCGGAATTATTCGGCAGGTATCCTTGTTTTTCGTACGCGCACCGTCGCGTCAATGGGCCCCCGTGCCTAGGTGATTTAAATATTTAATCACATCACCGCGGATGCTAATTGCGTCGGCGCATGCAAGATCGCGTTACGCGCACTTTCGAAGCGCGAGGGTTCACAGACGGTTCTAGGAATTCGTCGGGGAAGCCTCGCGAATAAACTCCTTCGCTTCGATACGCACATGACTGACAGCGTGCACGGTGTACGGTAGGAGAGCTATGCCAGCGGAGCTTGTCTTCCCGAATGCGTATCTACTTACGTAGAACGCGCATGCTCGCCCCTGGCATCGAAATGGTTAACTTCCAATTAAGCAGACCGTTGGACTGCGGCCCGGCCGTTGGCGCGTCGCGACGTTAGGATCGCGATGCTCGCTCGCGTGCGCCGCGAAAATTGCGCTTCCTGCCTCTATAGGTAGGTACTCTATGCTAATGGTGGCACGGCATTATCCTTCCTTCTCCCCTTCGGTTAACCTTTCCCTGTGGCTCGTCCAGCGACGTGGCTCCACGAGCCGAGGGGGGAACATATGGAGCATCGGGCGGGTTAGCGTGCCCGTTCGCAATGTATCATGAGAAAGGGTGGCGGAGGGAGGAAGAAGGGAGGCCGTAACCGCTCGTGTGGCGTCTTCTCTCGTTCGGTGGGGCCCGGGCTCGCTTCCTATCGGTCCCAGAATCGACTCGCGTAATTGGCCGCCTAAGAACGTACGATATTGCACCATGCAAATGCACCGTGCTTCGCATCCCCCATCGGGAAAAATAAAACGCCGAGACACCGGGGCCCCACTCCTCCCTGACCCGGGAACAACGCACTGGGCACAATGCGTCTCTGGACAGTGGGCCTGCTTCGCGTGGAAAGGCTGCGTGGGCCCGTTCGCGTTGCTCTCGGACGCTCCTGCGGGGAGTTTGGGACGGCGAAACGGTGGGTCTCGCGGGATACAGTGTCGTGGGTTTGAAGAAGCACGCACTTAAAGGACAACGATAGGGCCCCTCGGCCTCGAGGCGCCGAAAATTGCGGCACGGGGCCAGCACCGAGGGAGCAGTGAGGAATCGCAGGCAAAAACCGGGGGCCCGGCATGAAGTCGCACATTTTTACGATCGTGAAATTTAACGAAGGCTGGGCAGAACGCGGCTCATTAGCGGCTCGTAACTAAGCCGAGGGACGGGCGCAGGAAATAGGTGACGTTAACGCGGCGTGACAGAATAATTCGCGAACGGAGGCATCCCCGTTGGCCGTCGGCCTCGTTAAAAATCGCCGTCCCGTCACCGGGCCACGCACCTGTCTAAACCCGCCACCGGCAGGCGCGTATAAAGGGTGATCTACGTAGAAAACGTTTTGTCGCCGCCGTTATGGTGCACCGTTGCACCGTTGCTAGGTGCTCCGTGTACCACGGAGTTTCTCTTAATTGGTCGCTTTTTGCGCGGTAGCCGGCTACAAATTGTCCGCGTTGTAGGCATGCGGTTCAACCCTGTCTCTGTCTTCGGACGAGGAACGACGAGCGGAGCACGTGGAACAAGGAACACCCGGTGATGGACGAGGGGAAATCGCGGCTATTTTTCTTCTCGCCTCGGCTATCGTAATCGTCGGCCAGCCGATTATGCCGTTTCCGGGAAAAATCTTAATGCTCGGCTGTCCCGACCGGTGTCATGAATCCATCGCGGCGACGGCTACGCCCGGCTGTCGCCGCCTCGATGCACCTTTTAGGCGAGACACTTTCAGTGGAAGAGCACGATTGCGATAAACAACGGCCTATATTCTTCTTCTCCCCTGGCGATTCCTGGGATTCTTCCCACCCTGGTCCCGTTCGCTAACCGCCACGCTAAGCCGCTTTTTGAGGTGGCCGTGCCTTAAGGAAGTGCACGCTGCGACGTGACGCTTAGGGTGCTCAACGCAAGTGCTACAGCTCTGAGAGTAGATTGCTCGGAGGATGGTTTCAATCTAACGTTCGCGAAAAGGGATATTAATCAACGATATTCCGAGCATCTTGGAAACCTTCGGATTCATCTACTGTATACACAGAAATTGAGCGTTCCGAGGCTGCAACTATTCCAAGACCGCGATCAGCTTTTTCTCCCTCATAAAAATGTATCAGTGACTGAAGAACGCAGCGATTCAGACCTCGGCGGAGAAAGAAGAGCCTGTATCCTCGAATCGGCGTTCCGAGTACGAATCCCGCGCTCGTCAATTAGCCAGGAAATATCGACGGGGACTTGGAGTTCGCCGGTGCGGCGTCAATTTGCGAAAGTCATTAATAAAAATCGGCGCTCGCCGAGCGTACCCGTAGAAAAACGTACGCAAGAATGGGTTGCCGGACGGATGCTACTTACGCCCTGGGACCGGAATCGCATTACCGCGGCGGATCCCTGTCCCTCCCTGGCTCGTCCTTACGTATCGGGCCCTGTCTGGATGAGCTGGCCCAGGGAGGGAGCAGGAGGGGGGAGGAGGGGAGAGAGAGAGTGGTTGTCGAGAATCGGCCGAAAAGCAGCGATTCCAGCGACAATTTCGCCTGGCGATGCAGCGTGGTCGTTTGCCGATGGCGCGGAGGCCGCATTATTCCGCGCACTTTTTCCACGGCTGGGATTTACTAAAGCAAGATCGGATTCCACGAATGGATTGGACTGCATTCCGTTCGCACCTGGGTTTCTGGGCTCGTTGCTTCTTCTGCCCGGTTCTGGGGGCCTTTCTTCCCGAGGCAGCGCCGCCACGGCCATCACGCCCGCCCCTCCATCCGCGCGCAACTAGGTGCCCGCTGACGATTTTACCCCGCGCCCGATGTATATCGAGATACATCGGGGGAGCCCTGTCGGCGTCGGCGACTCGGGGAATTACGATCGAAGGGATCCTATAACTTTCCGGGGAATCTATCGATCGATCGGCAGCCATAACGCCCGGCCGAGGAGGACGATGATCCGGCTGCGGGATAGAAGAAATTGATGTACATTTCAAGCAGCCTCGATGTCGCGACGATGGCCGGCCGAGCGGGCCGGAGAGGGAGAAAAATCGGAGATTGCAAGGGCGAAGAGGTGGACATTCGTGGGGCGATTTACGTCATTGCGGATCAACGAAATTGTGGCGTTACAGGATCGCGCGTGGATCGATCCCGGGGAGGAGTATAATTCGCCGTGCCCGCGCGGATAACAGTCCTCCAGGAGAAGAATCGAATCGTAATAATAATAATGATATCGGTTTTATTACACCGCGCACAATGACGGATGGGAAATGGAAGCGTACACGCGAGTTCTGAGTACAGTCGAATCTGAAAGTCGAATCGAATGAAATGTTAATAAAGAGCAGGCTACGGGGTTGCCGTGGAGGATCTTACGAGGATCCCTGTTCGCGGATGATACGATGGATGGATCGGTTTTGGAATCGTGCTAGACGACGCAGCGGGACGGAGATCAAAGTGGAGGGTACAGGGACATTACGTAGCGCGCATAAATATGTGAATGCAATTCAAGAAGACAACGAAACACTCAAAGTTGTCCAGCCGCGGAGCGGCAGCTGCGTTCCCGCCAACTCGTCTTCAGTGGTTCACATGGCGGCAAGCCTTTATCCTGATACCAAAGGAAACGCCCATTATCATTCTGAACCTTCGAACCTTTTGGAACACTCGACACCTCTGCGTCCGATCGACTCTTTTCACCGTCTCGACACAAACGATCAAACTAATTCGCTAAACGTGCAGTCAACGAACCTCGGCTTTAATCAGCGCAGGTTAATGAACATTAGTGACTCGATCGATCTATCTTCGTTCCAGATCCAAGCGTGCGAACGTGAACCGTGCGACATCGTGAATTGGTGAGCGTTGCGAATCGGCGGATTGGACGGCGAAGACGACGGTATTTAAATGCCGAGGAGGACAGTGAGTGTCACTGCTGAAGGACAGTTTCTTGCTTACTGGGTGCGCCCGTAAAAACAATCGTATCAACTCAACTCACTCATGGCTGGCCGGTCCAGGCCGGTGCAGGGAACCGAGTGCAGTTGCAACGAGCCACTGCATCCTGGGACGCGCTGGGCCCGCGAATGCGAGCAGCGGCGAGTGGAAGCACTCGAGCAGGACACACGCTCACGGTTGCCAGCGGTGTGTAGCTCTTCGACGACGGCCGCGTCCGTGGATTCGTCGCTATGCCTGGTATTTTCACGAGAAGTCTTTGATTCAGTAGCGGCAGAAATGCCCGTATCGGGTTTGCGTCGCGTATGTTTTGCCGTCGCTGTTTCTTTCAGCGTCAACGCGACGTCAACATCGTCCCGCCTCGTCGGATCTTCGTTTCCCTCTTGGCCGTGCCCCACGCTCGCGCTCTCAGAGAACCTCCAGTCAACCTCGTTCGTGGCTCTTAAAAGCTACATCATAGAGAGAAGGAAAATTGACCTCGTTGCTTCTATCCTCACCCAAAGCCCATCTCACGCGAATCCCCCGCGAACGATTCACGGTACTCTAGTCTGACCATCTCTTCTGAATCCACTTAATTCTACCTCCCCTCCACTTTATCGATCAGACGCAAGAAGCGTCTTCGAAGTTTCCATCACTTTCGCCTACCCAGCCACCAATATTTTAACGAACGGAGCTCCTCCTCGGATCCTCTCTCCCCTCGTCCCAAGAAGGATCGTCCACGCGAGTCACAATCAAAGGAATCGCTCGGCTACCCTCCCGTCCCTCCCGTCCGAGTCGAGTCCTGTTCTTTCGAGAGTTGAATCGGGGTCCGGTGCGTATGAATACGTATCAGGTGCACGTTGTTGCGCGGCGTTGCGCGGCCGTACGTGACCACGCATGTGCCCGGTTTTTGTGGCCGTGGAATGCCGCGACGGCGGTTCGTTTGAATCGGCGGCTATCCCATGATCATGGGTCCGGCCGATTGTTACCAGCCGCCATCGGGAATCGGGTCCATCCGCCTGATTTCGTATGAGACGCAGCGCGACCGGTTGATCACCGTGGAATTTGTAGCTCAATTATACTGGCAGCCATTGCGCCGACTCGGGGACCGGACCGCGCAACCGTCCGCGCGAGTTTTGCCCTCGAAAAGGGCCCTCGTTCGGGAAACCTACGAGGGCCCCGGCCCGCCGATGGATCGTTTCTTTGGCCACGGTGCCCAGGACGAGAGCGAATTGCACTCGTTACCAGGAAACTCGGGCGTGCCTTCGACGGGCCCGAGCCCTCACTCTCACGGTCCCCCGATTCGAGTGCCGTTTTTCTCAGCCGTGCCTTTGGGGCAAGTGTAGAATCATTTACAAGTCGAGCGTTGCATACCCTGCTTCCTCGTATGAGGCGTATCGGGGCAGCACACTCGTCGCGAGCGAACGCTACGACAGCAATGCAGAATAATACTTCCCCGAGTTTGCACCAGCCAGAATTCTATTGCCACCGGAACGCTTAGCATTCGCGACGTATTCCCTCGCGAGCTGCTCGATAGGCTTCGAGCAACTCGCGACTGGAGTTAACTCGGCTTCATTATGTAAGGACTGTTGGCAACTCTGCTCGCGCTACCAGACAAATTGCCAATATTTACGGGGCCGCGGTGGTTGGTTAAATCCTCGGGCGAATCGGAGTTAGAAATTCAAACGAGAAAAAAGAGATGGGCGACGTCGAGCCTGAATAGGAAGAAAGTCGAAAGCCGTTCTTGTCAGTTCATACCAATCCAACGACGACGACAAGTCCAACCTAGATGAGCTTCCACGAGCACCTAAGAATCTGTCTTTCAGTCAGTAAAACGCGAACACGGCGTGTCCCTAGACCAATTCGTTACCGTTAACCGTTCGAGAATAACTGCGAATAGCCGCGAGGTGAAGCGGAGGGTGATCGAACCGCGGCGTGATCTGTCTATTAGTGCCTCGGTGGTGGCTAGCCTGCGAGTTTCGAAAGAAACCAGGCCGCGGCGTCCTTAGTATTTGCACGGGCGGTTGCCGAACGGAGCGCCTCAAATGCTCGCGGTTCCTGCCGGGTGGCGACTTGATTTATCATTGCCGAGAATGCAGATACTTCATAAATTATATACATCGGACATCGGACACGTCGGACGTGCATGCGTTTCGAGTCGACGAGACGTCGGCTGGCACGCCAGGCACGAGGCCAACCGAATGCCGCCCCCTCTTCCATGTCCTGGCTCGGTCTCGCGCCGATCCGCTCCGCTCCTCTTCCCTGGTGCACCTTAATCCGCCGACCAGCCGCAAGATCGCAGATAATCCGCCAGCCCCCGCGGTGACGTCCGGCCAATTTTTCTTTTCGATGCTAATTAATTGACACCCTCGACTCCCCCAGCACGGTGTCCACGAATGCGTGACTTCCTCCCCTTGCTGTTCAGTTTGTTAGGGCATGGACAAAGTGGTGGTACCGATGAAGGGGTAGTTTATACCACGGATGGATCATTAGAAGTTTCCCGGGGGAGTTAAGTGGTAGTGTCTGCTCGATGATCATACACCGGGGTGGTAACAGAGGGCTCGTTAAATAAGGGTTGCTTGGACCTCCAGTTTCGAAAAGCTAGGTCGCAACAGCTTCCACGGGCCAAGATGCAGGACCGGGATGCTGTTGCAATTAAGATGATCGACACTGGAAGATCGAAGGAGCTCCATTCAAATATGGTGCACGCTGTGCAAGGCGGGATGGCAAGAAACGCGACGCGCACATATAGAATCCGGTAGCGGCCGCCATCTTTAATAACCCGCGAGCGCCATACTGCTGGGTTAGCTTCTCTTTTTGTCATAAATGAGAGGCGACCGCGAGGTTAAACGGGTTGTCAGGTGTCCCCTCCGCCCGACGGTAGCTGCTGCATAATTTTACGATCCCGGTTGCCCGTATGGATTTAAACCCCGGGCATCGTGTCGTATCGCCGTTCACGTTCGCGTGTATGCTGTACGCTAGCCGATCGAGAATAATCTCGTCTCGGCCGCGCTGAACGGCGGAGTTTATCGTGGCGATCGGTTCATGGAACTCGGCTCGATTCCGTGCCTGTAATGTGTATTCTATGGAGGCCGCGGCTGATGGCCGGCCACCCTCCGTTCCGAACATTTTAATTAGATTCCGATCGATTCTAGCGCGGTGTGCACCGCCGGCAGGCCACACACGCGCCCTGTCGGTAAAGGATAGGACGCTGGAGCGCGGAGCTGGGGACGTTAGATTATCCTAACAAGTGTAACCGCGTCCACGACGAGTTTGCTCGGGTAATCCAGCCTCTGTCACCGAGCGCTTCATGGAACTGCCGCAGAAGAAGGCTTTTTAACCTTCCAGAAAAACGATTTTACGCCGCGATTGCGGAAGCGTAACGGTCAGAGGAGCAGCGAGAAATGCTCCGCAGGAGGACGGGAGCGGTCGATCGCGAAACCATACGTCATCCTTGACGCAAGGAGTCAGCTGCTCCGCAATCCCCGTCGTCCTTCTTGCGCGAAGAAATCGGTCCTTCTTGCTTGGTCGTCGGGCCGGACACATCTTTTAGCTTGTACCGGCGACACCATCCGCCCCGGCGACGCTCTGAAATCGCGTTCTCTCATCGATATGTATGGATGGACACGCCACTGGAATTTTAGTTGGTGTCGCCACTCTCCCCCGAGGCACGCACACGACAAACAAATAAGCAGAGCGACAGAAGGACGCGAAGTAAGAGCGACAGGATCGGAGGATCGATGAATGGCTCGAGCTGGACCCCCGGAGATCGATTTCGGTTTCGCGGGGAGGGCGAGGTCATCGTCGTCACAATCAAACGGGAATTTCTTACCACGATAGCACGTCAAATCTCTGGATTACCGTTTAGGGTTTTTCTAAGACGTTTTTTAGACGTAGGATGCAGCGAGTGATTTAGAAATTCGTAGCGATTTTTCACTCCATCTCGTGTTTGGACCGCAAGGCAGTGTAGACGCGAGAGAGAGCCGGCTGCCTCGGATTTAACAATATCATCGATGTTACTGGGGAAGCAATGGCGGGCGTAATAAAAGGTAGCGAAACCGAGGCAACCGTCCACGTGAACGGCGATGGTTCTCCTTGGAAACGGTCTGATTTATGAACCCCTGCCACTCTGATCCCAGCTGAATATAATCCCGTGGCATACTGTAGCATTCATAAAGCCAAACTGCGCCAAATCCCGGTGTTGTCAGCGCGAATTCCCCGTTGAAGCCCCGATATAGAGCGGAGATATACGTTTCTTGTGACATTTAAAACCACTGCACGCAAAAACCGTCGAAACTGGATCGTTATTTATACCGCTTTCCTAATAAACCTCGCTCGATTTCTGTGCCGATAAAGGTCACGATAAAGCTTCCATTGCTCTGTATCGCGGCCGAAGATTTCATCTCGGACACAATGGCTCCACCCAGTTCCCGGCACGTTTAAGAATGATCGTTTCCGTGATCATAATTTTAATGGTACTTTCGAATCTTTAAGTCCGTGTAACTAAAACAGTAGTAAGGAAATGGATCATCTTCTCCTGTTTGATTTTGCATGTTATATATTATTCATTCACATATAAGGGAGAGTAAGGTAATTGTAAACACCTAAGCAAAAAAGCAAACAAAACGAAAACTATATTAGATATGAATTTGTTTATTATTTACAAACATACTTAAACTATTCATCTATAAAGTACTGTGACGAATTTTTGAAAAATTATAATAAAAATCAACTTTGTAGGGAAAAAGCTGAACCCTTGGTGTTCGTGATTACTCGACTGCCGTGGGGTAATCACGAACAGAGTGCTAAATATCGC
This sequence comes from Andrena hattorfiana, assembly GCA_944738655.2. NCBI lineage: Eukaryota > Metazoa > Arthropoda > Insecta > Hymenoptera > Andrenidae > Andrena > Andrena hattorfiana. The sequence continues at coordinate 5,659,468 of OX122894.2, forward strand.
AGAAGTCGCATAGAAAGCGCGACTTCAATGGTCAACCCATAAAAAACATTGCTACAACCTATACCTAATGTATTTACCAAATTCCTCTTCTTTTGCGTTAGAAGAAAACTGCAGTTGGTCGGAATATCGAAAAAAATAGTAAAGGTCGTTCTTTAAACATTTTTTCTGAGCCTGTAATGAAAATTCAAAAATCCCTTTTGTAGATTTAAATAAGTTTTATACATGCTGAAATTTTCATAAAAATCGGTTAACGTTGCTAACCTCAAAAGTTCGAGATTGCCCCATCCGAGTTGTTCACCAATGCCCTACTACATCAAAAAATAAAAAAGAATTTATTTCAGAGATTAGAATCATGATTGTAGCAACGCCTTGGTCACAAAATTTTAGTAAAAAACTGCTTTATTTCAACTTAAAAAAAAAAACAATTGTATGATTAATTCAACAGTAATTACATGCAATTGAAATGGACAAAATATTACTTGAAACATAATGAAAATAATAAATTGTGTTTATCTTGAATAGCATGAGCGTTCTGTATTTATTACTTTCTGCCCGGCGTTGAATACGACTTAAACTATTAGCTAGTGGAGAGGGAAAATCGTTTTCATTTATTAAAACGCCGTAACATCGCATTCGCGATTACCCTGACTTCGTGTTTACCCTACTCTCCCTTATAAAGAATACAAAAAGTAATGAGTCGATTACAACTATAACCATAAAAAAAACCTCAACTTATTCCACATTTCCAGCTCATTTTTACCTCCAAAACCACCCCCTTTCAATTGCACCACGAATTACGCGGCATCATGTATTAAAGAACGACGCGCACCACGAGGGAGCAAAGTTTCCGTTGGACGGATCTTGGGGCAAAAATTCTGTCGTACACGCGTCACTGTTTTTCCGTCATTAAAGCATTTGCATTCTGGCCGTCGGAGGCGATGCTTATCTACCCGATGGAAGTTAAATTACGAGCGTATCATCGGATCGGATGCATTTATTCCGGGGGTCAACGGCCGTTCGGTGCAGGCTCTCTCCGTCTTTCTCGTTCGACTTCGTAATTCTCCAGGAATAAGACGAACGGACGAAAAAAGAGTTACTGGGGAGGAACGAGGAGAATAGGGGGAGGGTAGGAGAGGAGGAAGATAGAGTGACACGAGAAAGGGGTACGGGGGAAGCCCTCGGCGAAGCGGTGGGGGGGGGGGACCGATAGGCGAAAAAAGGACCCGGCTGCTGGGGCCCTTTGCCTTACAATTAGGGAGACCCGCGAGTCTACGGGCTACGGGACATATTAAATAATTTATAATTGTTTTGCCCCGGTCGGTGATACACGTCGGCGAATCGTTTACACAGCGAGCTACAGCCGGGCTTTTTGCCAGCCCCGTCGCTCAGAGAGCCTTGACAATGACGGATAGTTCGATCCGCGATTATGAAGTCACGATCGCGTTATCACGGAGAGAATGACCCATGGGAAGCGCAGGAACCCTTCCTTGACTCGCGAGGACTTCCGTCGATGCTCCTCGATGACGACTGTTGGCTCGCAGTTGGGAAATCGATCGAGATTGGCTTCTCGTAGAGAAGGACTTTCTTGAATATGACTTTCTTCCCTGTTTCGCAATGATGTGCCAAAAAACAGTAGCCTGAGCTCCTCTCTGTTGCAAGGGAAATCAATCGATTCTAAAAGCACACGATGCCACGCAGGAAACAGTTTTGGTCCTCGATTTTACTAACAGCAGCTTCGAATTGTACAATCTGAAATCGAGTCTGATCACTTTAGTCACTATCTACTTTCGCCTACGTCCGCGCTCTATTAATCTTCGACGCTCCGTTAACAATTCGTTCCGTCCATTTGTTTGACGAAACAAGCAGCACACTCGAGTCTCGCCCCTTATATCCAGACACAAAAGAATTCGAAGATATCAGAAGACAAGCCCTCCCCCCGCGTCAACTGTGACTGGCAATTAGTAAGAAGTTACGGGATCGTCCTGAGCATATCGAAATCCACCTCGATCCCCGGTGACGGTCCCGAAATTCTCCCTGCGTCAAAGATCACCTCCCCCCCCGTCCCCCGACGGCCTAGCGCGGAAAACGTCTCGCGGTTTGCACGATGGAATGCGCCGCTGCAATCGCAGAAGCTGCGGACGACGAGGACCAGAACCGTGGGAAGCAAAAAGTAGCTTGAGAACCCGTACGAGCTACGATAGGTCGGTGTATATACGGGGCTATTCCGACTCTAAGGAGGTGTCGTTCTATCCCTGCCTCGAGCCCGCCTACGGACCGGCCAGTTTATCATCGATTTCGTATTTATCCCGGTATCCCGCCTTCTCCACGCTCGGCTCGTTTCGATGACATGTTATCCGACCAGCCGTCGCGACGGCTACGAACCGTTCACGAGTAATAATTTGTCTTATAGCACGTGGCACCTTGGAAGCGTAGACGCGAGGCAGATGACGGCTGCGATCAAAATTCGACCCGAGACGGAGGGAATGTGAAATGGACGTAGTAATACTGAATTGAAACGCCGTGGTGTTTTGAAAATCGCTCGAGGCAGACGATGACTGAAAACAAAATTGAATTTGAAAAGTAGGGAGCGTGGAATGAATAAAGTAGGAAGTTACAGACTTACAAATTCTAAGCTGAAAAGCCAACCACTGGGAATGTGTAATTGTATGTAAAAGGTTAATCCGAGATCGATAACTCACAAGGTAGGTGTAGGAGGAAGGAAGTAAAAGAAATACATGGCGAAGAATCATGAAAGTATCAACACAGGGAACGCACAAGTCCGTTGCACGTGGAGCTGCCGCCCGAAAGTGGCTTAAACCCGTCGCTAGCCAGACTGTGAGCCGCGAGTGCGCTGAACTAAGACGGCGAGATGCATCGAAAGAGGGAGGAGAGGTAGTGGGAGAGAAAGAGAACGAGAAGAGAGAAGTAGGGAGATGCAGCGAGATGTTTCTGGACCAATGGAGAGGCTGCACCACCGTAACCGTATGCAAACTGCATCACCGCCTCCACCTCGAGAGTGCTCATCGAGTATGCAAAGTCCTTGCTACGTGCTCCGCCCATCTCTGGCCGCTTGGTACAGATTTCTACGTGCACTGCTACGTACACTCGAATGGCGTGCCATTTTATTGCGAGCACGGATCCCCCTGCACCTTATATATGTCCCTGGACACCGAATCCATACACCTACATGCAGAATCTACGCTCCCATTGCACGAGATTCGACCATTGCTCGACATCTCCAAGAAAATCAGGACGTTCAAGTGCTTCTTCCAGAGCGATGGTCACCAATTTCTACACGCCCAATCAATTTTTCCTCGTCGACATCGCTTGACTAAACGGGACTTAACACTATTCATAAATGACCGTTTTTAAAATTTCGATTAGAATTTCCTATAGGGTAAAGGACCCAATTACTGTCACTCTAAGCTATTTTACGTAAAATAACGAATAAATCTTATAAAATGATGCATAAAAAAAATTTAGCATACAATTCAAACTGTTATTTATACGATACAAAAAACAGTACTTAATTTTTTCTTCGTTAAATTGAATAAAACGATAAAAACTTTCAAGCGGATATTAGGAGAATGGAAACGTTGACTTTCTTACTAGCGAAAGAGAAAACAAGGCGTTAAAGAAAGTGCTGTAATTGTAATATTTAAGCTATTAACATAGCAAAATATAATATTTTAAATAATGTAAGTATCATAGAAAGTAATAACGATCCGAATTCAACGATTCATTAGGTCTTTTTACTTATTAATTGGGTGACAGTGATTGGTACAAGCGTTTCAAGCATTTTGGTATTACTGTCATAGCAGTAGTTGCTAATGTACATGACGCGACGTAAGCTTAAAATGACAGATAAATAGTATTAGGTTAGCTGGCAGTAATTGGGGTGTCAGTAATTCAGTCAAATACATTTGAAGGGTGTCAGTAATAGATTCCGTAATATATTTTTGAAGTTGATGAATTTATACATAAAAATCGAAGTTTTAAGATCCACCAAATTTTTTTCATCAAGTAAACATATTAAACAATAATAAATAACAAGAACAACGTATACTTTTAGTCTATAAGTACAAAACTATAAACTAATGTCAGCGTCAACGCTTAATGTGTCAGTAATTGGGTCATTTACCCTATACAACGTAATTGAATCGCCTTTAAACTTCACGATTTTTCCTCAAATATACGTACAATACATTTTTCAATATTCACTTCTTTTTTATTGTTTATTTTTTGAGAAAGATTTGTAGTCTGTCTTACCTACCACGACCGGTCAAACGACCGGTAGGAATAGGTATACGTGAAATGTCGGTAGGAATAGTGTTAAGCTGCATAGAAGGTGGCCGGCCCCAGGCACTTATCTACTCGATATTCTACAAATACGCTGGATTATTACCATACAAAGGTGAGCGGCAATGATAGCGGGATCTTTCATCCGAGCAACAGCGTCCACGTAAATCTCCACCCTCTGTGCCTCGCGGCGCGCATTTAGGGAAACTAATGGCAAAAACCGGCATAATAATTCCGAATCGGTCTCGTGATCGGCAGCCCTTATCCCGCATGTATGTATACAGCAGGTTGGCATCGCGATCGCGGAGGTTCTCGTAAAGGTAAGGACGGGTTGAAAATCCATTATTAACCCGGCCGAGGGTATCCGTAATAAACGTAGCTGCCTTTGCAACTGGGATCGAATGAAAACTCGACGAGTTAGAAGCCGCGGCAAAAAAGAGAAGCAGAAACGCGGGTGGAAAATTCAAGCTTGCTGGATGGAAGATCGCAGATCCAGGCCGCCGAAACGGTTATTTAACATCGAAGTAGCAGGTTCGCGTCTCGGGTCGACGCAGCGTCGTACATCGGCCCGGTGATAATTAGTTACTGGAAGAAAGTCGGGGCTGCCACTTGCCCCGCGGACCTGTCACGCGTTTATACGACGGGTCCCGGGGATCGTAAAGCGCGACGGAGCCGAGAATTTTTCCTCCGGAGTCGCAGGGCCCGCTATCGACGCGCGTGCAGGGCGGTCGTAAAGAAACCGCAGCCTTGCGTAAACTTGCGTGAAACGAGGGAACGAGATCCGCGGCATTTCTGATATGAAACAGCCCGCTTTATTTCGTGGCGGCGGTTTTAGTGGGCCTCTCTCGCCTCGCGATATTAAGTAACGACGCCGTGCAATTTACTAATATTCTCGGTTTTATGATCCGGGGGGGAACAGTCTGAGGGTAGAACCGCTGTGTTCCATCGCGCGCGGGTGCTGCGGACACCGTTTCCGTCGTATTCGCCCGGAGAAATCGAGCACACGTTGAAGCACATCCCGTGAAAAAGCGGGACGAACGAAACGGCGCGCAGAGCGACTGGAACCTAGGGTTCGCGAGGAATTCACAGACCAGGGAGGAATACGCGCGCGAGGGTGTATTTTCTGGAGTGAAAGACCGAGGGTTTATGGTGGTCGGTCGGCCGTTATCGGAGTTATACGGGCTGCGGGGTGGCCGGTCACCGGTCCTCTCGCAGATATCAACCACCCTCCAGACCTGCTCTTCTTACCCCAGTGATACCACCACGTTCACGCGGCAACGCCGGTGCAGCCACGAGGAGCCTGGGGTAGGTACGCGTACAGTGGGAAGAAGAGACGCGATCTCCAGTCTTGGCGACCATTGATTACCGAACGTCTCTCGCAGATTCTAACCACCACCCTCGTCGACGACCTTGCTTACCTATGGAGACGGTGATGCGCACCGAAAGCTTCCCCTGTTTTACCTCCGTCTACCCGCGGCGAGATCGAAGGAGTTGCGAGACAGAGGGCTGGGAGAGCGAGGGAGAGAGAGAGAGATTGGCGTTATGCCTGCTCGTTAGAGCGGCGAGATCGGTGTCGCGATTCCGGCGATCGAGCAGATTAATGGTCATCGCTGTCACTTAAGCCCTGGAAATCGAGATTTATCTCGTTACGTTGCTGCCCGTCTAATTGCTTAAGCCGAACGCGTTCTCGCTGGCCGTGAAACGCCTGCGATACGAGCTTCCCGATACGCTTTGTTACGCCCTCGCCACGCGAGACGTCGCTTCCCTGTTCCGCCGACCGGCGATTAGCTTAATCGCGGAGCGAAAGCGATAGTTGTCGCGGTCAATCGGGATGCTCGTCGAAAGTGTTGGAAGAGAAGGATTCCTCTTCGATCTATCGAGTATCGTTGGGTGAGATCTGTCCGCGATCTTTCTGCGTATCTCGAGGACCTCGCACCTTACGGTTCCTCTAGTACGAATGCTCGCATCCACGGGCTGGTACCAACTATCGAAGCGGCGGTAAGGATCAAAAGACGCCCCCACGCGCGGCCGATGGTCGCAGAAATGCCACCGCCACGTTTTAGCCCGCTCGGCGGGCAGCACGCGTGCACGCACGTCTTCGTTCGACCGTGCACGTCCGTCATTCGATTGATTATGCATTTGCTTCGTCGTACCGGACTGTTACTCGCTGGAATTATCGATAATTCGCACCTGCGTGGCATGTGCGCCGCGAAGGTGCACGGATGCACCGGTGCAGCGGGAACAAAAGCCTCAGTGTATAATGAAAACGCAGGCATTACGCTGGCCTTGTTCAAGGGTCAATTACGGAGGGTTCGTGGTAACCTTTCCTCGATTCAAAGTAGGATGAAATATGCGACACCTCCACTATCCTCTTGGCCTACTTTCTCGTCATTCCCTATTCAGTCCTGTTCAAGAGTGAGTCTTGCTTCTGTCTCTGTAGAATTCTCCACGGATCTAACACCTTCTTTGAAAAAGGAAGCAGGAAACGGACCACGAGTCCTTATTAAAAGACTCCGTGCGGCACGGTGTCGTCGGCTAGCGCTCGTCCGCCGCGGTTGCACAGTTGCACGGGAATGGCGCGAGTCGTTGAAAGCCGGGGGAGAGATCTACGATCGAAATTCGCGGTAAAAGATGCCCAAAGATAAATGTACGTGCCCGCACGTGCGCCGCGTGCAAACGCGAAAATCGCCGTGGCCGCATGAGCGCAGGCGTGCGTGAGCCTACGTACGAGATGATGCTCGTACACTCGTATGCATCGAGGGGCCCCCGGCTGAGTGACCTGCCGCTGCATCCGCGTAATTCGCGGCACGTGCATCTCCGGCGCATTTATACGGAGGCGAGCGCTAATCGTGGAACCAGCGTCGAGGAGCTCGTTGCCGATGGAACGGGAATCGGAATCGCCCGATTTACACTCGCTACAGAACCGCCGCGACGCGTGTCAAACGATAATTATCGAGGGTGCTCCGGGTTGGTCGTGTATATGCAATTGGATACGTATCTAGCGCTGTCTGGGTAATTAGGGGATCCGAGTCCTGTGGCTGTGGGAATCGGACACTTGCCTCCCTTCGGTGAGTATCGCGAAGAAAATTTGAATCGCTAGGTGCGCTTGCTCTTCGTGGGTTGCAAGGAAAGTCAACGGCGAGAGACAGTTTGTCTGGCATTGTTTCCGTCGCTGGAAACAGAGGACAGCACGCGGAAGGAGGAAACCGCTAATGGGAGAATTATAAATGCGCCTCTAATTGATGAGAATTTGCTAAAGCGTTGAAGCGGGAGAATTATGCAACGAAACGGTACGATGTAATTCGCTCATTGTGCGCCGGTAGGAAATATAATATTATATGCCGCGGCAGACATGTTTCCCATGCTGGGCATGCATAACCAGCCTACAGATAACTTTATTACGAACGGCGATGTCAGCCCGATAGCTTCTTCGATCCGATAAGATCGCGGTATCTCATCCGGATGTTTATTTCAAAGGCGGAATTACGAGTCTGGAGCGACGCCAGCCGTCGTAAATTTCACGAAGCGAGAAAAATGGCGTGAATTTCACCTCGCCGCTGCTCCTCCATCCACCCTCCTGCCTCCCCCGCTTTGCGTCCCGTTGACGACGCGACTGCCAAATAATTCGATAATGGAAAGCGGACCAGCGTTTTTGGGATGGGGCTCGTCGGGCGATAATCAAAATGCTCCATACTCGCCCCGACATCGCCAGCCGGCTCGCAGCTTCGCGATCACGCGGGACAAATTACGCTTCATTGTCGTATTAGCGGGGATGAAAAATGAGGGGAGTCCACTTCTTGTCGTTAACGTCGCGATATCTGCTTTACGGTGCCGCGTCTGAAACATAACTTGGCATGGTTGACTTGTCCCCGTGCACGGCTTGGTAACTTTTCCTTTATCCTACGAAATACGGAAGCCGCTTGAATTCCTTTCCCGCTTATTATAACGATTCCCTCGGCGTTGTAAAGAACAAACGATTAGAAACGGAGCCGCCTAAGGTTTTCCTCTCGATATCCAATAAATACATAACCGGTCATTCTTTATTCCTATATTGTAAGTCCGGGAGAGTTCGACCACTTTTTGGAAAAGAAATTGTAGCATCGTTGTTTTTCACATATTTGTCGTTTTGTGCAAATTAAAGCAAAGCTCAAGCAATTTAGGGTATATATAAATTATAGTGTGCGATAATTTCAAATATTTATTTTCATTTCCAACCAAAAACATTGACACTGCAACTGGTCGGTCTCACCCGCGTGTCGGGGTTAGAGCGTCCAACTACTACGGGTGAGATCGACCTTGAAAAATAACAAAAAGTGTAGCTTACAAAAAGTATTATACACGAAGAAGTTAATCGATATGTTATTTCTTCTTCAGTTTTCCATGTAAATCGCAAACATTCTTGTACTTGGAGCATCTAGTATCACGAAAGGCTTCAGTGCACACATTTAATCCAATCGTCGCTTTTCGAGATTTTGAAATAGTTTTCTCCGCATCCCACGCGTTCCTTTTCGTCCCAGTCTTTTAACGACATATCACTATCTTGTAGAATGGAATTTTCGCTCCCTGAATCTGAAGATGGGTTTACAGTAAGAAAAACACATGTGGTCGGAGTATCCCATAATCAAGGGAGTGATCGACCACCTTGTCAAAATAAATTAAAAACGAATACATACGTATTGTTGAAGTGACACTGTAGTTTTATGCATATTATATCTCCCAATATCGGAATAGTGTAAATAAACTTACCTGTCTTTCAAATATCACCAGCACTGTAACTTGGTCTCAAAACTTTCAGACTCGCATAAAATCTTAAGTGTTTCCTATAATTTAACACGTTCCCTGCCGCGTGGGGCGTATACGCCCCACGCTGAACTTTCCGTTCAAGCCATTTGGTATTATCATTGTAAAATGAAGAATTTTTTAAAAATTCATTATGGAGTCAATTATGGACACCTTAATACTATTGCTGATGCCCTCATTTAATCGTGGGGCGTATACGCCCCACGCGGCGTGATGGGCAATTTTTCTTTACTGTGACTTGTTTTAACCGCATTTCTCTTATTCCGATCAGTCATTTATTCGCGTGTCGTTGATACAATACTTACTGCATCACTGAAGCTAGGATTGATTTATAGTTCAGTGTGTTTCTTCAGTGTGTTAAACGAAGGAAATACGGTACGTACATATTATTTCAGTTAATTCCTAGAAAAATAAATTTATTGGTTTGTTGTGTTATGCATGTTAAACTATACAACCTTTCCTTGATAATTATGATTCTTGCACTATTTTAATTATTGTAAGGCATACGCCAGAAACAAAATAATACAAATGTAAAGCGTGGGGCGCATACGCCCCACGCGGCTTGAACGGGAAGTCTTCAAAAAACGGTCTGGCAGGGAACGTGTTAAATATGGATTTGTGACGATGTTCAATGCAAGGTCAACAACGAGCGCATTCGTTTGTTTTGTTTCAATGACACACAGTGCCCTATCTTGCGTCAGTATTAAAATATCAACACTGGCCGGACTCTCCCGGTGGTCGAACTCTCCCGGACTTACCCTACGTAACATGGTTTCCATGGTACGGTCACGCTTGACGAGTTTGCGCAAGCAGTAACGTTTAATACAAACATCTTAAAATTTGTTAGACAGGGAAGAATAAGAAGGAATCTGCAATGGGAAGCTGGTAGGGGTGGAAGGCGAGGCGAGTAGTGTGTACTTCTTATTCGAGGGAGCGCGAAGAGTGACGCGGCGGCGTTGTAAGGGTGGCAAGAGGGCGAAAGGGGGTTACCGGCGAGGTGGGGTGTTGTACACCTCCGCGATCCATATTTTACAATATGGCCGGGGGGTGGCTGGCAGGTTAGGGGTGGCCTATAGGCGGCACGCTGATGTACGCAGGTCTGCCAACGATTGGTCGATAGTAACGCGACGATTCTCTCTGGCTTTCTCTCCCTTTCCCTCCGTCTCTCTCTCTCCTCTCCTCCTCGCAAGCGTGATTTACACGCACCCCGTGCGTGCGCGCGGTCGTATGCAGATCCTCCGAGGAACAGCCAACCCCACCAGCAACTCCGTCTCATCCCTCCGCGGGTGAACCCTTCGAAACACGGCCGACCTATCGCTCCTCTTCTCCTTCGCCCCCGGGTCTTCAAGGGTGGATCTTTTTACATTCGCATGGAAAAATGGCGGACACCGTTTGCACCCTTGGAGGAAGAATTCTAGACCATACATCGGAGGACATTATAACGGAACAGTTGCCGTTAGAAAACTTAGAATACTCGGTAGCAAAAATTCCAAAGGACAACTAAGTGTTTCGAGGACGAACAACCCCTTCCTCAGAACCCAGAGTAAAATCCAAACCAAGATTTTGAATCAAACTCGTAATACTGCTAGTAAAACAGGAACAAGGCGCGAGGGTATCAAGAAATAAACTCACCCGAAACTCGCCAGCACGTTTTCCCCAATAAGCTGGAGAAGCAAGAAGGAGATGCTGCGAAAGTGAGGCAAATTTTCGAAAATCCAGCCTCGCTGCACGCGATCGTAAACACGCTGGATGTCCCAGACCACCCCCCGAAACAGAGGGGGGGGGGGGATGAAGCAAGCGAGCGCGGAAAGTTTGCTGGCCCTCCCACGGTTAGGCAGCTCGAAGGATCTCCTCGAGAAACAATGAGAACGGCAAACAAAGGACTCCCGACTAGGTGCATTATGTCCTCTCGAACTCATAAGAAAACGAGACTTCGAAATAGTAATGATATTATGTTTGCGTCGCTTCCGTTCCGCCGGCAGCGTGGAAGAAAGGAGGGGGTCGCACGGGAAAACGACCGTCGGAGCTGTTAGGAGGACGAGCGAGGAAGAGGGAAAAGAGTCATGCAGAGAGGCAAAATGGGGATGGCGGAAGGGGGCAGGCGGGGGTGGCTAGTGCTGGGTAGACGGGGGTGGACGCTCGCAACGAGGGAGGACGAGGAGAGAGTGGAATCCTCCGACGTTACGGGAGGGTGAGGCGTAATATCCCGAGTAAAACTTTTCACTCAACGCGAGAATAGGGCTGGCCGGTCGCCGGGTGGGGGTTCGGAAGGGGGTTGGACGTACGGTGGGAAGAAAGGAGGCAAGGGCCAACTAAGTACAAAGAATGTAATGTCCTCCTTCTACCGGCCGCGCTATACCTTTCACCGGATTTCACCCGGAGATGTCCCGTGGAATAATAAGGATAAGAATGCCGGGGAAAAAGGCTGGATGGCCGGCAGATAGCTTCAGCTCGCTCGGTTTACGCGCCGGGACTCCGCGACGGACGAGACTCGTTAGAGTTTCGGGGGATGGTAAGCGAGACCGTAGCCGCGGCTTCTTTTGAGAATCTTCTTCTGTTAATCTTGGGGGATCACGGGGGTGGAACGACACTGTCCCTTCGTGAAACGCAAATGAGACTCGCTGCCTCCGAGAGAAGCCCGGCGAGTCGCTCGTTCCCGAGGACGAGGTATCCTCCCGCTCCGGGTAAAAAGGATTCGTGAATAAGCGAACGGCGCAAAAACGACCGGTCTAATCTGCCGCGCGCATTTCTGCAACACCCTGTACTTACGCAGTGTGTCTCACGCAGCGGAGCCCGCGCGCGCGTGCTTACGCGGTATAATGGTTGCGCGGTACGGGCGGCCGGTCGCGGCCATTTACGGCGATTTTAACCATTATATTACGATGCCGGTAGCATAATGAAGGTGAGTTTTTCTCGTGGCTAGCCTAGTCGAGAGAGCTCCTCGGGCCCGTTGTCGCCGTGGCGCATACGCAGTTCCAATTCTCACGGTGTCCCTTATGGAGCCCGCGCGCGCACTCCCACCATCGCGCGAACGCGCTTCAATCTCCCGCTTTTCTTTTCGCCTTTTTCTTCTCCCGGTCGTTCGCTCCCTCCCCGCGGCTGGCGGCAAAGAACGAGCAGCGCGCGACGGCCAAACGGTTAAATAATTACCGTCGTTTGTTGCAAGGCGGCCTGGGCTCATAAACGGCCGCGGAAAACTTTGGCTTTCCAAGCTTCGACCTCTCGCGGCGATCATTTCCTATTAATATATCGTCCCCGCCGCCTTTCCCCCGTCGCTGGTTTCTTGCTGGTCGCCGCGAACGCGGTCGCTGGCGAATTTATGGGCAACGATGAGAGCGGACGCGACGCGATGAAAGTGCGTTTCTCGTTTTTCCTGCCTGCGTTAAGAATCGGTTTCCTCTAGCGGTACGACGCAGCTCTGAAGAGCTTTGAAATTCTGCTTCATCCGAGGTGCTCTCCCTTGAACAATATCGAGTTTCAGGGTACTACCAACCCGAGGATCGCAACAGACAAATTCAGTGTAGGTATACAAATGTCGAGGACAAACGATCGCGATGCAAGTTTGGCATAAACCTGCAATGCAAACGTGCGATCGTTGCGAAACGGGGGAAAGTTACCCGAGCCAACAACAATCGCATTGGCTCTGCCTCTGAAACGTTAAATCATCCTCGCGTTGCACCACAAGACGAATCGACTTAGGCTGCATGTTTTCCCTCGAAATCCTCGTCAACAGCGATCGCGAATTTGTCCGTTCCTGCGCGGTCTATTACGCGGACAGTCATCTGTCTCCCACACCCTCTGATCAATCCTCGGATAGCACGAATCCTGTCCCTTATTAGTATTCCACGGGAGAGGTATGTCCTCGGTTCTAAAACCTTCAGAAACCGAGACCAGCTTTGCACAAGAGTGGAAAAAACGGTCACGGGGCGAGATAAAAATTGCTCATTGTTACCTGGCGATACCGTAACTCACCGCGTTTCAAATCCCCCTCCGTAAATGGGCACGAGAGCCGTTGCACGCGTCTCACGTCCGCGCACATAACCGCAGAAACGAATCGGTGCCGATAGATCGAATGACAAATGGAGGCAGCCGGCGGCCGAGGGACATGTAAACGAAATGCAAACAGCCCGCGCGCGGTGCGCAGTTTCGCAAGCCTCGCGGAATTGCGAAAGCACAGGCGATCGCGGCGCAGCCATTGGCTCCCGTTGGCCGCCGCTAATGTGGGAGAGCTATGTCAGAACCGCCGGCGCGCCAGATCCCGATCGTCAAAGTCGCACAATCCTGCCTATCCGGATCATAAGCAGGTGGTTTGCCAGGAATGCCTGGCCAGGCTCGACTAATAATCGAACAGCGGCTCGCGATACCTCTTTTTCGTTTAAATAAGGCACGCCGGCCCGGTTTTCGAGGGCGTTCACGTGAAAACAGTGTCCGGTTTTTACGGCGTCGAAAGGCAGCGAGGGAAAATGGCCGGCAATTTATTAGACAGCCGGCCGATTGTTTCGATCCGGGTGTAAAGCGCAATTTTACCCGCCATGACGTAACTTTGAAATACTTGGACAATAGGTCCGCGCCGGCTCTGTTTATTTTATTCCCGGGGACTAACGAGCATTCCCCTCCCCGCGATCTTTCCCCGCGCCTCTGGTCAATAATTTTAGTTGTTAGAAAGGGAATAATTACGATTCCTCGAAACACTTTCTAACGTGACTTAGGTGGATTACGATAGAAGTGCAGGCTGAACTATCGTCGAGTTTCAGCAAGTTCTCGGCATACATAGTGGAATCACGTTGCATCGCTGTGGTTTATTATTTCGGCTACGTGGGTGTTAAATGCGCGCGGAAGTTGCCCTGGGGTTGACAATCGTTCTACCGAATATTCCGAGTCGCTGGCAGACCGCGACTTTCTCAGAGATTCGGTATACCGTGGTAAAGATACCGCGAACCTTCGATCAACTCGGTTTCGCGATTAGCATCCGTTAGACAAGCCACGCGCGACCGTTTTCCCCTTCGAAATCCAATTCCCTCGCGGAGAACGGGCTGACAAAGGCTGCCACCGCGTGTATCGCGGCAACGCGCGCGAGTATCGATGGCCTCGCGGTAGTTCAGAGCACGATAAGGGATCGAGCTGGCCACGGGCATACGAAACGACGTGTGCACGCACGCGCACGTTCCACCGGCTAATGGCGGGTGAGCATCCGCGTGGCAAGTAATTGAATAAGCCATTGCGAAGCGTGAAATGCTCAATCGTAAGTAAATTGCAGGGTCTGGCTTATTGAATAACATGGTACATAAACGTAATGAATAATTACCAGGTAATTATGCATGGCGAGCTTCGCTCCCGAGCTGCTTAACACGCGTACCGCAACCTGCACCCGCGTCTGCGGCTCCGCTCACTGTCAGTTGAACCTGCGGACTTGCTAGATTTTTACTAGACCGACGAGCACATCTCCGGTAACTAGAAAGCGGAATTTCGGGGATGTTCAGTCATGCATTTTGTTTTGATCGAGGTAAATTGGTCACCTTGATCCAGAGTTGCTCACTATTGCAATACATTCTTATTCGAATAAACATTTATTCAACTCTGCTGTGATCTCTGTACTAATGGGTGGTTGGTGATTGAATTTGGGACTTGTATTGGGTATTTTTATTCCAAACTGTATTCCAATGAACGAACATGGAATTCACAGTTCAACTTTGAACGAATCGAGTGTGGACATCCACTGCGTTAGGTTAGAAGCGAGTTATCTAAGATCGCCATTCCGCCCCCTCTCGCGGTGTTATTGATGCACCTGTGCAGGTGAACCAGGTGACGCGAGCCAACAAGGCTTTCAAGAGTGGCCACCTACGTCGGCGATGATACCACGTGTCACGCTTCCCGCAGGAAATGACGTCACCGTGTCACGAAGCACGATGGAATGCGCGGCACGATAGCACGTCGCCGATAACCAACGGCGATGCCATCATCGATAATCAGAACGGTCGATATCGCGATTGTTGGAGATTCACGAAGCTTGGATCGAGTCGAGATCTTGAGAGGGAATTGGGAGCTGGGTTCTTCGATTGGGGGAAAGGTGACTTGGAGCGTTGAACGTTTAGCGTTCCTCGTGGAAAGAGAAAGAAACTTCGCTAGATGTAAAAAAGAGGGGTTAATTACTCAAAGTTTGCAGAGGATTAGCGACTTTCGCTATAGCAGTAATTATTGAAATTTCCTAGACTAATGTTTGTGCTCTAATTAGAATCTCGATAGCTATTCCGGGGCACATTGATTATATCATAGATTGGGATCTACGAGTTGCTTTAATAAAATGAAGGAAGGGTTGACCATTCTCCTTGCTTTCTACTTTCAAATATTTCATTCGATACGTAAAGTAGGTAAGTCAAAGTTGAAGGAGGTTATAAGGCTGCTCCCTACAAGTGAGGAGAACCCCAAGTACCCCAACTAGCCAGCTCGTGACCGCTCTTTCTGTTACATGAAAGCAAATGGGAAACATTCCTCAAGGATAATTCGTCTGCGAGGCAATTCCATCTGATTTGGCCCCGGGGTTGATTCGGCTCGGGGGCAGCTCGCCAACGGGGGATGAATCGATCATCGTCACGTGTTGCATCGACGTGTGGCGGTTCGATGGAAAAGGAAGCACCCTTCCTGCCATCTCCTGGAAAATGCCCGTACCTACCGCTGGAGTTCCACGACGGCGGAAAATCAATGTGCCCCGACGAAGTAGCGGACTGGGAAATTTATACGGTTCCACGTTTATGAGCAAATGCGGCACCAGAGACTACCATTAAATCGGGAAGAGAATCTTTATGGAAAGAGCCGCGGATCGGGCGATCTACGATCGTATCCGCCACTAGTAACGCAACGACCACTCGAGCAACCGCGCTCACGCGTTACTCAAGACGCATGCACGCGCTGGGACGAGCGCGGCTTCGCGCCGTTCCAGGTGGTTTTGTTAAAAAAAAAAAAGAAAAACCCGACCGACGCTTTTCATACGCGCGCGGGACGTGTCGGACTGTTCCTGCTGGAAGGCGGGATCAAGACTTCAACGAGGAATCCCCGCGGCTGAATGATTGGAACAACGGATCCCACGATCAGCCGACGTGGACGACACTGGCCGCGCAACTTCTTCGCGCAAGCCACGTCGAAAAAGAAATCGGCCCCGGGGCTGCATAAAGAATGCAATTAAGCGAATCGTGTATTGTAATTAACGGCCATTCTCTTCTTCCGACGGATTCCCTCCTCGTCAGGTGTGTGTGCAAACGTGCTCAGCTGAGTGGACGTAATCCCTTCTCCTCCTCCGCTTCTCCTTCTCCTTTTCTCTTCTTTTCTTTTGTCGTCCACCTACCTCGATTAGTCTCTCGAATTAGCGGCTACCGCACGAACGTGACGAACAGATTAACAAATCGAACGGGACGCGACCTTCGAAACCGCCCGCGAGCTGCGGGGGATGAAATCTGTGCATCATCGATCGACGAAAAGTATCCACGAAGCCTCTTACGAACGCTTTCCTTTCGTACTCAATCGGAATTGCGCAAGCTCTGCGAGCGCAGCCGCGCAATTAATTATGCAATCTCTCTAACGATTGATAAGTATTAGAGAAACACAAGGGGAGAGTCGGTGCCGCGTTAGAAATTCGTTAGTAATTGAAATCAACCCAATTACAAACGCCATTCACGTCTACTGCACTTCCGCCGCGCTGTGTGAGTCACTCGCATTGCATACAACGCTACCGTTTACGTTAAATTCCATGTTTTCTCGCCTGCGCGCAGGAAGGCTGTCGAACTATGCCAGCTGGGCCCAGGAGGGCCAGGGGAATCGGCACCGACGGACACCGGCAAAAAGGGGGGAGGCTGAAGAAATCTGGTGGTCCGCGATTCTCTAGGTGAGTAATCGACGAGGACGTCTGGCAATCAGTTAGGGGGCGAACGAGCTGAAAGTTGATTCGTGCCGGTCGCAAATTCAATTAAAAGTTGCGGTTATTATGTTGGACAATGAGTCCCGGGGGAGTCGAGGGGTGGAAAGAAAGAGACGGGGCTCTGTCTGCGGGGTAGAAGGAGAGAATAAAAAAGGAGGAAACGTAAAACTAATGGGGTCCTTGCTGATTCCGCTCGGCTGCCACCTTGATTAAGCTCCTCGCGACGCTTCGAGAAAATATAATGACTTCTTTGCTCCGCAAACGCCGTCGAATTCCCGGCTGCCTTCTTTGCTACCCTCCCCAACAGTAGCCAGCTCCTTCCTCCCTGTTTCTCTTCCCTCCCCTCCCACCACTGTCCGTCCATCTCCGAACCCTCCCCGAAAACGGACAGCCTCTCGCGCAACGGCAGATATTACCCCTCCGATAAGCCGGCGAGGTCTGATTTCAAAGATTCATTAACGCCGCGGATCGCAGGCGGGGGAGGATCCGGCCCGCGTCTAATAAACAGTCACGCGTCAAAGCGATCTCGCCGCGCGGAAAATGTAAATATCTCACTCGGCAGGTATCTTAGCATTGCATTAGCCGCGTTATCGCGAACACTAAATCGCGCTGCCCATTAAAATTGAAGAAACAACCGCTCCCGCGTACGCAATTAACGCGGATACCGACGAATATTAACCGGGGATAACGAGCCCTTTTCGCGTGCAGCGCCGATCGAGTTATATTAGGGAGGGGGGTGCGGGGGCGGGAGTTCGCGAGCGAGAGACGATTTATTATGGGAGAAAGGAAACGGGCGAGTCTCGAAGGCTGACGGCCTGTGTTCGATGTAACTGGTACAGTTGATCCCTGGAACGTGTCAAGATGTGAAAACATCGAAAATCAGGAGCCATCAATCATGTCGAAGTGCAGTGAAAGGGAGAAGGGTTTCCCCGTGATCGGGTGGACTTATTATGATAATCCGGGCGGGCTTAATTAAGACCTTACGGTATAGAAGTGGCTGGATAAGAGGCAGCCACAATGGCTGCACGGTCTGAGCAACAGCGAGGAGAGAATAGCCTCGCCCCGAATTGGTCGTGGTCCGCAATCTCGTCCCGGGGCCGAGATTAAAGGAATAAATATCCAGGCCCGATAATTGTATTGGTAGTTTCAGTAACTAATGATCTAAAAGTCGTTAGTGCCGTCGACCGATCGAACAGGGTGTTAGCAGCCTTGTACTTTGGCTCCGGCAAGACCGTGGTCGGCGAACGGTGAGAGGGAAAGAGGGAAATTGGGGTGGTTGTGGCTCGGAGCTAGTGCCGAAAATGAAACTACGACCTACCCAGCTCGACGCACGACCAATTCGAAGGTTTGTGCACGATGGTAATTCACGATCGAGCCTGCGAGCTGACCGAATTGGAGGAAACGAGAATCGGGATGTATCGCCGTTCGAGGTGTGCCCGCGTGATGGGTGGGTGGTCCCATCCCTTTGGGACGGAGGACGCTCGTTTCGACGAGGATCGCGTGTACTTGGGGAATAACGGTGTCGACTTCATTCCCGTCGTATACTCCGACCGAATCCTTCCCCGACTCGTTCCCCGGTCGCTCGTATCTTTCAACTTCTCTCTTCGCATGCAAAGAGATCCACGTTCTTCGGAGATATAGAAAGCTGATTTTCTACGTTCCACGCGGAGATAAGGGATCAATAATATCCCAGGAATATTCTGTGGGCTGGAGTCGCGAGTGGAATCGAGGGGCTCGCACCACAATCGCCTCCGCCTTCCATCGGCCACATTCGTCGATGGGAAGATCGTACGCACGCGTGACTCGACGCGTTCGTACGTTCTCCCCGTGGCGAACGAGCATCAGAGAGGTTGCTGCCGTTGGAACGCATTGTCCCGCGTCGATTCGAGCGTTTTCGAGAGAAATATCGATGCCCGGCGCAAGAAGGGGTGTCAAGGAGCCGCCGACTGCGCGGGATGTCGGGTGCTAACCTCTTGATCCTCGAACGGCCAAAAGACATAGCGCGTCCGTGCTCGCCACGCTCGAAACGCGAGTATTCGTGGCCGAGGCTCGCAATAAATAACGGCGAACTGGTTCTGCATATATCTGCGTATATATAATCGGGCGACAGGGCTTTATGCAACGCGTACGAACGTCCCGGCCACGAGTCCGCTGGACGTTCTGCTGCTGGATCTTTCTCTCAGCATGGTGTCGACCTTCTGCGAGTGGCTGGCGTGTCTGATAGACGACATGCTGCATACGAAATCCTGCGACTGAGTGGACACTAGGGTGGACATTATTTTTCGACTTTCAAATTTTTTTCGGGACACCCCCCAGGATTGTGCCATTGGGGGGAAAAATAATGTGTGCAAAATTTAAAATCTATCGGAGGACGGGAAACCGTGCTTCATCGCATTTGAAATTTTTTTTTATTTTTGTAACTCGTTTTTCTCCATTGTAGTATATCGTTAATATACAGGTTTATATATATCGTAGAATTTGTCTTTTTACGCTCTGTAACAACATGGAATCAAAGTATAAAATTGCTTAAAAAAGAAAATCATGACCTTGAGATCTCATAAATTTACCTTCAGAAAATACTTTTTTCGTTGGCATTATTTTTAGCTTGTCAAACAGTATAACTTTTGTCTAAGAAATTTTCTCGTATATTTATAAATAACAGATTTCAAAATTTTAATGAAATAACCGATACTTTCATTAAGAGTACACTGTTCCAACAGATTTTATAAATATGGATTCTCTAGAATGGAAAATGATGCCAAATATAATATTGGATTAAATATAGTAAATAATTTAGCAGTAAACGATTGGGCCGAACGAGCAGTCAAACTCATTCAAGAGTTTAATTGTAACTATTCAACAGCCATCTGGACTTGTAACATTCAATATCCGTTTCTTATAGATTTTTGTGCGCTTAATACAAATTCGCAAACCATTTTTCGCCATCACCCTCAGTTTTCGAAGAATTGATTTAAAAAAAAAAATGTAAATTTTCAACTTTGAACATATTTCGTGTTCATACAGTAATAGTTATTCGGTTGCTTGTCCGTCAAAGTTTTCTATCAACCATCCGGAATACAACGATATAAGTTATTATTGCATTATTACTATTTAAATGTATTTAAACAACGATTAAAGAGAAAATGCATCCGAATGCAGCAATTTTTGTAGGTATCTTTCAATTTATTTTAAAACCTAAGGGTCTAGAAGAAAATCTGACTACTCCACGCGATGCAGCAGACATTTTGCGGCAAACATGATGCAGCAAACATTAACAAAAGTGGTAAGTTACGTTTTGTTTTCAATACCGGAGCGAAATAGTATGGCAAACCGTACGGCACCGACAGTGCTGGTCGCGCGCGTTTGAGCGAATCTGTCGCTGAGCGGCAATGGATACGCCCGCCGCTGTTATCTCCTATATTGAAAACAAAACGTGACTTACCACTTTTGTTGATGTTTTCCGGAGGAAAAATATTTGCTGCATCGCATGGAGTAGTCAGATTTTCTTCTAGACCCCTAATTTTTAAAATAAATTGAAATATATCTGCAAAAATTGGTGCAGTTCGGGTGTACTTTTCCCTTTAATCTGTTATTTATTATTATATGAAAAAAAAAAGTTTATTACGAAAGTTGTACTATTTAACAACGTAAATATAATGCCAACGAAAAAAGTATTTTTTGATGGTTAATTTTTGAGATTTCAAGATCACGTTCTTTTTTTAAGTGATCTTATACTTTGATTCTATACTATTACAGAGCGTAAAAAAGGCAAATTCAACGATATATAAAAATGTATATTAACGATATACTACAATGCAGAAAAACGAGTTACAAAAGTAGAAAAATTTCAAATGCGATGATGCACGGTTTCCCTATCTCCGATCAATTTCAAATTTTGCATACATTATTTTTCCTCCCAATGGCACAATCCTGGGGGGTGTCCCCGCCAAAAATCGCAAAATTATTTTTCGACAAGAATAACTAAGGTCCACTCTAGTGGACAGCGCCGAAAGTATTGGAGGACAGTCATAATTGGAAGATCATTGGATCTTCTTTAAAGACAGCTCTCTGGATAGTCTATTGCCAACGAAAAAGAAACGCGCAGGTGTCTAGCGGCTACCACCTCGAGGGGCGTGAAAGATGTATTTATCTGGATGTTTCCATGGGGCAGAGGCTTGCACAGCGGCCCGGGACAAAGCATAGATCTCCGATGCACTTTTAATACCCGGCGATCCGTTCGCGCCAGACAGATTTGATGCATCGGCGGATAAGTAGCCGCGAGTTCTCACTTCATTTATCAAGGAAGTGGGGCCCACCTGTCGTCACCTCGCAGCCTCCTCCATTCACCCGTTCACCGTTCGCCGTGGAGACGGTGCATCGCGCGCGTCCGCTTGCATCTGGCCCGCTGCACAACACGTGCATTAGATACTTACGGATTGTACACCGGGCTGCACGGAAGGGGTTACGGTAAAATACGAGCCGACGATCTGATGGATGATCCCGCGAGGAACGCGGCTGATAAGATTTCTGATATTTTTCATCACCTCGCGAAGAAATTGATCGCCGCGAGGATTCCAACGTCTTCTCAAACGTTCTTCGGCTTATCTTTACAAACTGATTTGTACTTACTAATTGTGGAAATCGTACTGGCCACGCTTATCTCCTCCCGATTAAATCTACTCTCCTGTAGATTCTTTTCGGTTGGATAGGTCCGTCACTAATGAATCTGTGAGTATCCGTCGAATAGAGGATTTATCGTAGCACCCATTCTGGGACGAGTGAGAGCATGATAGAATTCAAAGTAGCACAGTCGAATGAAGTACTCCAATGTTGTAAGTTAAGTAGAAGGGAACACCTCGGCCCGCTGCTCACCCACAATTATCTCAAGGTGTCGGTAAACATTCCTCTCGTTACGCCTGGACAAATAGCCGCGGCGTAAAGAAAGAGGAGCGTCTTCTGGACGGGCATACATCGCTCGTAATATATCGCTAATATTTCTCCCATTCTCTCCGGCTGCGTCTGGCAAGAATTATCGGCGTATCAACGTACCGTGTAACGTAACGATCGTATAACGAGGCGACCTGACAGGGCCCTCGCCTTCCGGGACAGTTGGATCCCGAAGTGGACGTGGCTCCAAAAACTATCTGCCTCGGATGAAGGGGAGGGGTGTGCAGCGAAGGAGAAAGAGGGGCAGCGGGATTGGCGCGCGGGTTAGAGAGGGAGAGGAAACAGCGCCAATGCACGGCTGCGTAAATTATCTCCGCGGTGTGTATTTACCCGGAGATTTACAAGCGGGCAGCGCGCGTTTGATTTACACGCCCGTAGCCCCGCTGAAACCGGCTAAAAGGGTTCTGCGGGTGAAATATGCAACAGGATGCGCTGCGCTGGGATCCTCGGACTGCATCCACCGGAATCGTCCTCCGTAGGAGCTGGCCTCTCGCGATTCCGCGCACCTGCGCTCTCGCCCTCGATACCGAGCTCTCTTTCGGCCAATTACGATCGAAGGGGACCACGGCCTGCTCTGGGTGGCAAGCTAATGAATGCTTTCGATGATCTGTCGACGGCAGATGAGGCTCTTGCGAGGGATAGTAACGTTTCCACTAAAATCTTCGGATGTTCCTTCACCACTGCCATATGCTCGCAATTTGTAACCACCCCGTGCAGCCTTCGGACAGGTAAAACCGCTGGCACTATCGAGAGCAGAGCTTAAATTCACCTACCCTCGCCAGTGGTAGACAACGAACGCCAAACCCTTCTGATGATCCATCAAACGTCAATCCAGCAGCGGTAAGATGGGCGTGGGGCAGACGGAGCAGGGACCAAAAGGCAAGATAGCGGGAAGGGATGAGGGTTGGCTCGAGGATACCAGTAAACGGCGACCGTTCGTACATCGCCCGGCTATGAATCGTCCGAGCGTGAGATCGTAAAGTCCTCCTTATCATCGCCTGCATCTTAATGCAGGGTACATACGTTACGTACTGCTGCTTGCCGTGCACACACGTGCGTCCGCACGAGCATATAGTACTCCCTGGTAAGCGTACGCGTACGTTATGACGTTCCACGAGGCGGCGGAGTGGACGATAGAGAAAGCGGAGGAGGAAGGGCGAGGAAGGTGGCCGAGGACGAGGAGAGAGCGGCCCGCGAAAAGGAGAGAGACCAGGGAGGAGCAGTCCCTATGCAGAGCCAGCAGGCCTTGCACAGGTGTCCGACGCCTCAAACAACATCTTTATACCCCGCTCTTAAGCCCTAACCAGCTCGCAAACGCGAGCCTTAATATATTTCCCCGCGTGCTTTGATGTGTTACTCGCGGTTGTCCCGGAGAAGCCCCAGGTACCAGTGGCGAGCTACTTCCCGAGGATTCTCGGGCACCGTGAAGTAGCTCGCACGATCGCTGGACCTCGGTGTGATTTATTATAGACTCGTCATAGATTACCTGCACCAACGACCATCGACGGTCATCAGTCACCGACTTACAGATACTATTGTAATACAAAGAAACCATGTCGGATTCCCGAAGACTCCCGATGCTCGAGCCCCTTGAAATCCTCGAAACGTTTCGCAAACGTCTAATCGCGAGCGTAGAACGCGACGAAGGGGCTCGTTCGGCATTCCGAGTGCTCCCAATTCCACGGAACGATCCTGGCCGTTTGGCGAGCGATCGACGTTCCACGCCGCCCCTTACCCCGAGACACACGTATCATCCCCCTGGCCCCGGGACCGCGTTCCACAGGCCGTCCAAAAAACCGTCCTCGTCATCGTCGCGTATCCCCCGAAGATAGCGCATTCAAATAAAGGCGAGGCACTCGTGGCTGGTGACAAGGCCTGACGCTAGCCTCTTTTGATGTCGCCGCCGCGGTCGGCATCTGATTAGCATCCGCCGTCCCCCCTCTGTTCCTCCACCCCCGCAGCCAGCCGACGAGCCTGCCCCTCGAGGCTGCTTCCTCCTGCGCGACAAAGTGGTGGAACGGAGAGCGCGGCCGGGATTCGAGGTCGTGACGGCGGCAAAGAGACGTCGGTGAAAGAGAGAGGAGAGTCGAAAGCCCGCGATGTCACCGCGCGACTGTTGACTGAGCCGTGTCTCCTCGCCCGTCCATCTAGCCGCGTCTCTAACCTTCCGCCCGGACCGGCCGGGGGACGAAGAAGAGGCAGAGTCGGTGAAGGAAGCTAGCGGCTGAGTTATTCTTGCCGTGGTCGCTCTCCTTCTCTCTTTCCTCGTGCACGGAGCCGCGGCGACATCATTTAAATGTCCCTTTGCGGATCGTCCGCGGCTTTTTCGTCCCTCATCTCCGAGAAGGCAACGGCCCCCGCTGGCGGGTATACGAGCGGAGGCCTAGAGATTCAGCTGCGACTAAACAGCGGCGACTAGGTTTTCCTTGATCTCTCGAAAGTGTTCGTACGATCCCTCATCCTCTGCGCGACTTGCCCCAGTAACTAGCGCGCGTGCTCTTGCACCACTCGCGTCTTCGTTGACGAACCGCGTGGTGGGAGTGTTTACGGCGCAAGACATCCCGATAGGCTATCTGCTCGCAAAATATCCACGCTCCGACAAAAGAAGCATCAACGCGTGCATCTGTTCAAACGGGGTTCGATTTGTCGGCCGGGCATTCTAGCTCCTCTTTCCGGTTCCGACGAAAAAGGAGGCCGGACGAAAAAGACGCCGATGCGTTGCCCCGGGGTCCGGCGTGTACGAGTCGCGGATGCCGCGCGCTCGCTCCTCGGGTTCCAAGTAGGGTGTAATTGCCGCCGTTGACGGAACGGCCGCGTCCAGAGCTTGTCCCAACATTGCGGCGTGCGCTTGTCAACGTTCATAAGTTATGAAACGGCGGATAAGGGCCTGCCGAGTCCCTCCGCGGGAGAGGACGCACGAAAAGGGACGGCGACAAAGCGGAGGAACGAGGAGCAACGGGCGGAGAGGGACAGGCCGGCCGACAAGGGGTAGGAGAGGGAGAGGGGACAGGGTGGACATAATTGCTGGTGGATTAATGAGACGGCATAATTGCACGATAATCGACGATCGTTTTATTAGGCGACCAGGGACCACGGACTGGAACTGCACAGAAGACACCGCTCCGCCGTGGTCGCATATTATTATACGGAGACGCGGTGCTCCTCTGCTCGGAGTAGGTATGTCTGGCTGGTCAGAAATGACAATTACCGAAGATCCTGCTAAACGCGCGCTCCCCCCCCTCGGGCCTCTGCAACCCCGCCGTTTCGAGCGGCCATCCTTGGAATGCGATGTCGTTCCTCCGCGCAACGAGCGTCGTTGTACCCGCTTGTAAAATCTGGTGGTCCCCTGTCTTCCTCGTGGCAGTTCCCATCGAGAAAGTGTCCCCCCGGATGAAATCCAGGTCGCTCGTCAACGCATCTTATCCTTCTTTTACGGCCGAGGGCGGTGCTCTGAAAGAACGCCTGATATTCCAGCCCGAGCCTTTTCTTCCTGCGAGACGTCGACCTCAGGGATCGTCAACCACTGCCTGGATCTTCCCAGGGAAAAAATCTCCTCGACCCCGCTTCTCTCGCACCTCCAGGTGCCCCGAGAAAATGGAAATTTAAAGTGCAGCGCGAAAGTGAGCGGCACCGCGACACGGGTCCCTCGACAAATCGTCGATCCACTTAGGATCGCCGATGTCCAGTTTGCGGCCCTGTGAGACGTTCGCCGTAGGAGGAACGGAGGGTATCTCTCGCGATCGAGAGGCACCGCGAAGGGAAGAGGAAAAGAATAAGGAATAAGGATCAGCGGGTGCCTTCGCGGCGGGCTTGGATGATTGAAAAAAATATCCGGCAGGCTGTCGTTGAGTCGTCCGGTGGCGGAGGTTTCTCTGGACCGCTGGATCCCGGCCGGTAGCGGGATAACGTGGTCGGGTCCTCTGTGAGCGCGCGCGACGTGGTCGGCGGCGCTTTTGCCACGATGTAGATTTGTTTGCATTTAAAAATCAAATCGACCGCGGCGTCCACGTTCCCCGTCCCTGCCCCCCGTCCGTTGCCACGGCCCTCCTTACCATTCCCGTAGCTGCGGGCCCAGGCTCCGTTCTCTTCTTTTCTCGGTAGGATCGGCGGTGCTGGCCGGGAAGGTTGGTATGCATGGATCCACCGTTGGAACATAGCTTCCTCCCGGTTCTCGTCGCCGCCTCTCCGTTCCTCTCGCGGCCGCAGCTCCGTTGCCTCTCAGTCGGGGACAATGCACGCCAGTTTTTGCGTCGTTTGCTTCCACCGAGCCCGCCGAGGACGATGGATCTGCTTGGACTCCGGCTACCATCTCGTTTTCTTCCTCCCTCTTCTTCGTCCTCTTCTTCTTCTTCCTCCTCCTCTCGCGAACCACCTCCACCTCCCCGCCTTTTTCATCCACCCGTCCTCGTCCGGCGTTCCCCGTGCGCGAGCGGTCGCTCTCCCTCTCGCCCTTCTCCGCGGCCCCCCTTTTTCTTACCGCGCCGTCGATCGTCCGCTCTCTAACCCACCCTCGCGTACAATGAAACCGAAAATCTTCTCCGGCACCCGGGGAATGCGGCGCATGATTACCTACATCGAACCCGGGGCCGACTTGGAAGAAGGGCCGCGCGTAGCCTCTCTCCTCGCCAACACACCGCGCGCCACTCTTCCGCTCCGGGACTCAGCGACGATTCTTCGTGGCTGTCGCGCCGCGAGACGAGACCACGATCGATCGTCGGATGCTGGACGCGTTAGATGCCTCGATATTTGATATGTAAACGAGGGGCCCGCTGGTACCACGGATCGCCAGGAATTCGGAGTCGCTGAAGGTCTAGCTGAAACATCGAGGGCACGTAGAATCGCAACAGCTGAGAGCAAATTCGAGCTTCCAGAGAATAGTCCAGAATAGTAGACACGGCTCAGTCACGGAGGAACGCTTAGACATTTGTAGCCACGCGAGATCAAAGTACAGGTGTCTTCCCGTGTCTTACACCCTTCATCGAAGGAATTAAGCGCACTTCCATGAACATTCAGCTCCTCTGTGCCCGGATGTTTCTCGAACCTTGGCAGGAGCTCATTGAATTGAATCAGCCGGCATTAAGTCGGATTATACCTAAACGTTCGAGATGAAACGTATCGGGAACAGATATATTAAGCCTGTCAAGGCTGGGCGGAAAGGCTGCACGATCATCGGGACTGGGAACAAACGCCAGACGCGAGACGAGACCGCTCGTGGTCTTCTTTCATTCACGACGTCGTTGGGCGCGGCGATGAAGCACGCGACAGCTCTCCTGTCTCGTGACCGTGAACCGTTAACGTCCGAAGGAACTCAGGCCGCAACCGGTCGCATCCTGCCAGCCGAAGTCTAGGATCGTCGGTCGATAGACATAGCTCGAGCCGGCTCCGCTCGTGAAAAACCGTTCGTTATCCCACAGAGTGCTTTGTTAGCGGACAAATGTCCACGTCCACTCTCTGAGATCGGGAGACTAGGTGAAATCAGTGGTGCACCCAAAGGGAGAAGGCCAAGGAGCTCTAACACCCCCAGAGAAAAAAGGAAAAAGGTGAATAATGTAATCATGACTGAAGTAATTCAGAAGCTTTATAAAAAGAAAAGAAAACTGGATATTATTCTTTAAAAAAAATCTTATAATCACCTAATGAATTTGAATGAATTTGCATTAAAAATATTTTTAACCGACTTCAAAAAGGAGGAGGTTATAGATTCGACCCGTATGTATTTTTTTTATGTATGACCGATTTTGATAATCTTTTTTTTATTCGAAACAGGGCGATGCCCCGATGGTCCCATCCTACACTGCATCAATATTGGCCCCATATTTTGCCAGTTCCGGTTAATAATAAAGACTATTGTCACCTAATTATTATTATTTTATGTACGTGCGCGCATATCTCCTCGACATGTTGTGTCAATATATATAAATCTAAAAAGTTAAAAATAAAAAATTAAAAAAAATTAAAACCGACTTAAAAAAATAAAAATGCACTAAATAGTGAAAAATAATTTTTTCTCTTATTCAATCCACGATTGTCATATATTTTACGTCGGCGCCTCAGCATTTGCACTGTGTAAATCTGGCGCCGACTTACAAAATATGAGAGTCGTAGATTAAATACGGGAAAAAGTTATTTTTCACTTTTTAGTGCACTTTTATTTTTTTGAAGTCGGTTTTAATTTTTTTTTTAATTTTTTATCCCTTTATCTCGACTCCCCTCAAGATTAAATCCTGAGTGCGTCACTGGGTGAAATAAAAATAAGGAAAGTGAGAAATTCGGCTGCATGGAGAAGGAATTATTTCAAACAGTGGAATACCCCACCCTTCGATATCCCGGCAGTACTAACTCAAATTTTACATCGGCGGTCCTCAATGCTCAAAGCTACCTTCCGCTGATCCCGAGTCCCTCTATCAACGATGACGCAACGAGGCATGAAGCCGGTTGATAAAGCCTCCCTCGACCCCCGCCGTCCAGGCGCAATGACATCGGCCATCGGGCAGTGGATGCGGACGCGGTTTATGCAGCCGAGTGCAATTATGCGCGTCCCCGGGACGGCAGAAAAAGATGACGGATGCGGTTGGCGCGAGCGACGCGCCCTCTCGCGCAGCCGGAAGATATGAAATTCAGATTCGCAGCCGCGGCGCTGGGATTTTTGCCGGGATTTCGTTGACTTAATTTCATATCCAATTAGATCGCGCTGGCTGGCGGGAAAAAGCCGACGACCGGCTTCTCTCCTCGCCCCGGCCACCTAAATTTATCGTTGTTCGATCGTTTCATCTTACGCTCGCTTACGGAGGAAGTCGCCGCGGAGTAGATCGTTAAAGCAACGTCAGATTATCAACGACGATCCTCTCAGTGGCGGTTTAATGGGTTGTACCGTGGTACACTTTGTAACGCTTTTTAACGAGCGCCTGCGAGTCTCGCTTTTAGCCAGCCTAGCCACGGCATAAACAGCGCAAAGCGTTCTTGGGGGATTCTTATAATTAATGAGAATTAATAACAACGTCCCTCCCCCAGCTGCGATCTTAATTGCAATGAATTCCTGATTCGCCTGTCTGCCAGCGGTGCACGTGAATATACCCCCCCCCCCACCCCCTCCGCGGGATTACCCGGCTGGTACCCATTTTCTTCCCTCTATTATGAATTAAATGCGCGTTAACTTTAGACGTTGTTAACGATTAGGATCAAGGGTCGCGCTAATTAAAGGCATAACCGCCGGGTCGCTCGTCGTATAATTCCGACGTATATTCTAGTAAATAAGACGTATCGCGGTAATACCCGCTCCTCCTGTTACGTGTTCGATCAATTTTATGCGGCGTTAGCTTCGAACACCGGAATATTTACCGTAACCCCCCAAACGCTCCGATCCGAGGATTTCGTGGACGCGATAAAATCGCCTCGGAAGTGCTTCTCGCCCATTTGTATCATTATTATGGATATCCTGTTATTAAATACTGATTACAAGCTGCGGCTGTTGAGCAGCGTCAGTATCGCAAATTCAACGGGCCACGATAATTTGATATTACATGTGTAGTACACACAGTTTGATATTAGAATGACGCGATTGCCCATCCCTCGTCTGCTTGTTACGCCGTACCGGGGCAATTCCACGACGCGGGAAGCTTGCATAATGGAACAATTTGCGTAATGTAATAACGGGATCGTCCGTGGAAGAGGAGAGGGGAGGGGTAGGGTTGGGTGGGAGAACAGGGCACGTAGTTTCGGCTTCACGGGTCGCCGATTAACAAGAAGAGGCGATGAAAGAGTTCGATGAAATAATGACGGGACCGGGTCGATAAATAGTACGCCTCTGCCTGCGCTTCAGGGGCGGAGTGAGGCAGGTGGAACGGGGCTGTTGGGGCCCTACGGGGCCCGCGCTAATGCCAGCCGAGGGTAGACAGCTATCAAAAGCCCGTATTTAAATATTATCAATGAAATTACAGTGCTCAATGCTCGCGAGGGCTGCTCGGTCATTACCGACTGGCAATTCGGCCTCTTTAATCGCCGTTGTCAATACTAATCGACATCGTCGTTATTTAATATTCCTCCGCGCGTTTTTCCTTTTCGGGGGCCAGCCGCCCTCTGCCTCTTCCACGCGGAGGGCTGCTTGAATTTATCGGGCATCAGCCCGTCGTACGTACTTTGTAATTCTTCATTGTGTTCCCACGGGATCGGAGCGTCCGACGGTTCACGGAGTTCACCTACATTTCGCAGCTCCATCTACAGGGACGTAGGAAGGTAGTTTCCCCATTTCTATCTGCAGTTTCGCAAGTGGAGCACGCCAAAGCCGCTGTCTATTTCTATTCAAAAACAGCAAACGGGAGAGAGGAGAAGCAGTCGGCGAGGAGAGGGACACTCGGAGCTCCCTGTAACTTTCCACGTGGAAAGGAGTACATCGTAATTACAGAATACAACGAAACATCCAGCGGATTAGCCGAGGCAGTTGGCCGTTTTCATCGCGGCAGAGCCGTCATAATAACCGCGCGTTCGCAATTAGAAACCAGCCGCGGTTAAATAGTACGTATCTGGTATCTGCTTGGCGTTGCTCGGTCGTTAGCATACACCGTCGAATAGAGCAGCGATAGTGGGCGAGAATAATTAAAGCCGCCCGATCGCTATCTAAATAATGAAATATTGCCGGGACTAGACGTTAGGCAGATCGCAGACCCGTCGGGCATAATTAGGCGAGAAATATGGGGGGCGAAATGCCGCGCGTGTATTCAAATCGCGCAGCCCTGATCGCGGAGGAAGCCTCGCGTCAAAACCGTGCCGCGGATAGGTTTTTCCACCAGCCTGGGCGAATTGCGCGCTTCCTACTCGCGCCTCTGTGACTCACCTCCGGCGAAATTGCAAGGTTTGCCGCGCTTTCGACATTTTTACGTAACCCCTTTATGAATATTATCGCTACAAGACCGCGAAACGTTCGAGCGAGCCACGCCGAAGGCTGCGCGCGAGTATGCACGAGCCTCGGATTCGCAACGGAGGAGCTCGGAACAAGTTGCCTTTCGGTTTTAACTCGGATTATGTAAATCGCCGGCGGACTTCTTGCTACGGATTCGATTGGAGTGTCTCTAGCTACCAAGTGCTCGGGACGCATCGTGAATTCGTGAATAGAGATGGAAAAACGTGGCCGGGAGGCGACATGCGCGGCGGCACCGTCAAAGAGTTGCGCGCGGAGGCTCGCGAATCACAGATGCAATCAGATAAAGGACGGTTCCTCTCGGATTACCGTATGCGAGCCCCTGCTGTGTCCGCGCACCTTAAAGTACCATTCTCACGTGCGGCGACACAAGCGGGGCCCACGTGCTCGAGATACAGTTGAGGCCGACGGGCAACCGGGCCCCGTATTATCAGAATCAAATTATATAATGTACCCTCGGCGAGGATGCCACGGGGACAGGTACCCTCGTTTAGCGGCGGGGACCATGGGAGCCTTGACAGAGAGAGGATGAAATGATATCGACTTGAGGGGTAAGGGAAAAGAACGGGGAATGTCACGAAACAGCTTTATCGCGAAAATTAAGTGTTTTGTTCCTGTGCAGAGTGGACATTGCCTGCTTTCAACCAGTATACCAAAACTTTTTAACGTTATCTAACGGGTGTATTTGAACTTTATAATCCTTTATGATTCGACAACAAAATATGTTATAAATCGCAAAATCACGAAAAATGAACATTCTCGTTTTTTCCCTTTACCCTTCGAGTGGAAATCTGAAGATGGTGCCTAGGTACCCAGGACCGACAGCTTCCGTCAACTATTCTACTTAATTGTTAAAAGCGTATTCTCAGTCGAAGATAGTACCGCTATGGGAGCGTCGATTTGTCCACGTAG
Organism: Andrena hattorfiana; assembly: GCA_944738655.2. NCBI lineage: Eukaryota > Metazoa > Arthropoda > Insecta > Hymenoptera > Andrenidae > Andrena > Andrena hattorfiana. Next base: position 5,691,249 of record OX122894.2, read on the forward strand.
CTTCGATTAAAACAATCACTCCCGAAGGGCGTCACGCAAACGAATTCGTCCAGCAATCACGAGCAGTCACGTTCGAGCAATACCGAACAACCACTGTGATTATATACGAGGCAGCCTGATGACGAACCTATGTAAGATGAGCTTAGCTTCATAAGCCCGCTGGCCGCGTCGCGTACAAAAGCAATCCGAATCGAGTCGGTCCAGCCTGGAATTAATCGGGCTTTTGTTCCGCGGCAGGGTGCTTATTAAGGCGCAGTCCTTAGCTCTACAGGCATGCAAACACGGGCGAGATGCGGATGGATCAATCGAACGGGAAAATCCAACCTCTTCAAAATCGCGATCGTGATTATGAACTCTATTAAAGGCGAACGTGACTGGCCGGCAGGCTGGGATTTTCGTCGGGAATTGTTTAGGTTCGGGTGTCCGCGAATTAATCTATGATTTCTCGCCCACGAGCCTTTCGAAGAAACGAAACGCCAAGGAGGCTGCAACTCTTGTATTACAAATATCGCAGGTGTCCCTTGGAACGCTGCCTTCACAGATCTCTTCCCTAGCAAATGCGAATTAGACTCCAGAGACAGAGGTTCTAATTGATTAACATTCAGGTGCCACGCAATCAGGAATTCTTGGTACCAGAGTTGAAAGAGAAGTTGGACGATCTCGGTCGAAAGAAGACGATCTGAGTGATCGAGTCTGGGAGTCTACCCTCGATCCTCGTCTTCGACGTATTTCGAATGACCGTGGAGCACTTGTGCGCCCTTAGCTGGTACCGCTCGCCGTACTGACGTCCGCAGCAGTCGCACTTGTAGGGCTTCTCGCCGATGTGACCGTAGATATGCTTGGCCAGCTTCGTCTTCACGCTAAACCGTAACTTGCACAGGTCGCACTCGAACCGTTTCACGCCCGTATGACGGTACCTGTGGACCTTGAGGCCCCACGATCTTCTGTAGCACTTGCCACAGTCCTCGCACTTGTACGGCCTCACTCCTGCAAGCCGAACAGAACGGTAATCAGAATCTTTCTAATAAACATCGTAACGAAGGCTATAAAAACTAGTGCTTGAATTTCAATTAATTTCGGTCCACCTATAATAGTATCCAACTCCGATTCACGTCAGGGAACAGCGACAAAGCCTGATAAGAAATGCAAAAGTTCCGCTGCCGACTTTACAACGAAACGCTCCATATAACACGAAAGGCAAGGGTATCTTTATTGTATCCGCGTGTTCATGAAAGAAGCATCCCTTTAATACCCGTCAGCCACCGAGAAATGGGCTGCTGCGAGAGCGCCAGGGGTGTTAATTGGCAGCCGCGTAAATCCACCTTGCTAGGATTTTCTAATTAATACAACCGCCGGTTAAGCGTTGCTGGAGCAGAGGCGTGTAACGGCCAAGCAGCCTCTTATCTGCGATTTTTATGTCTCAATACTGGCTCGAATTTATATGAGAAAGCAAAAGTCTCGCCAGTCTCGTGTTAAGGAGCAGTTCTCCCCGCGTCTGGGAGCCGCGTTTTCCGCGCCTCGTGTGAGAATATTCACATTGGACGCGGTCTCACCGTAGTGCGAGAGTATGTGGTGCTTGAGGGCGCCTTTCAGGTGGAAACGTCTCTTGCAGATGTCGCACTCGAACCTTCTGACGCCCGTGTGCGTGAGCTTGTGGGTTTTGAGCACGGAGGAGCGTTTGAACTTGGCAGGGCAGAGGTCGCACCGGAACGGCAGGTCCGCGGTGTGGACGATCATGTGAGCCCGGAGGCTGCTGGGCCTCAGGAACCTCTTCTTGCAGATGGAGCACTCGAACGGCTTCACGTTCGTGTGCATCAGCTTGTGGTCGCGGAGGCTCTGCCGATGGAGCAGCTTCTTCTTGCACACCGTGCACTCGAACGACCTGCGCTTCGAGTGCGCTTCCGACTGGTGCCGCTTCAACTGCTCCTTCTCCTGCAATCCCAGTCGAGATCTCGCGAATTCTTGTCATATGTTCTTTAACAAAGTTACAGGTTTATTCTACGCGTATGCTTACCTGAAATCGTAGCTGACAGTGTCTGCACGCGAAGGCTTTGAACGCCTCGTGCACCTGCAGGTGATCCTTGAGCGCCGATGACCTAGAAGCATGGTTCATCCTCAATTAGAGTTAAAGCGCGACCGCGATCAGTGAATTGTGCTGCAAATTTCTTTCGTCTAACAGCTCCGTAACTGTGCCTGAAATTCTCTGCCTCTGCCGCGAGAAATCCGAGATTCCAGAAACTCGCCAGTGTCTAGACCACGGCGCACCGTTCCGTCCATAATGCAGGATTCTCGCCGGTGAAATTAAGAACTCGTTAATTCTCGGCGAGCGCAGAGAAAGAGCTGTTGAGGCGCATTAACGCGGTGGGCCGCGTTGACGATGATTAATACACCGTCTGGGTAATACCGTTCGCTTCGTAATTAAATAAACGAGCAATTACTCCCGTACATTCGTACGAATTCCCGATAAAAAGGCGCACGCCCACCTACCGTGAAAACTGTTTCCTACAGACGCCGCACTGGAATAGCTTGCCGCGGCTGTGCCCGACCATGTGCGTCTTGAACTCGGCCTCGTCGGGGAACTCGATCCTGCAGACGCTGCACAGCAAGCGTCTCCCGCTCGTCAGCGCCCGCACGTACTCCTCGAAGTCGACGTATTCGTCAGGCGTGACGATTTCTGCCTTCAGCAACGCCAGGCATCGGCTGTTCGTACCAAATCTCCGAGGCGTCCCGACGCATTCCTCCTCGCGCAGCTTCCGCCTGGAGTCCGCCTCGAAGGTGTCCTCGACGTGCAACTCGTCGTTCGCCGAGAACTCCTCGATCTCGTCCAGTACCTCCGTCTTGATTTTCACCTGGGTGTAATTTCTTTTCGTATAGTTTCTGTCTTTTCGCGTTCCCCGTTCGTGCTCGCGGTGGCAATCGCGTGCCGCGATCTCCGCGGCCGTTTCGCGGACACGTAATGTATGCAGGATATTAGATAATTTCGCACGGGGCGCGCGCGCTTCCGCGAGAAATGGCGTAGCAAGGAAAGGAGGGTACCGCGAGGAGGATAACGAAGTGTTACGTAAAAAAAAAAATGCGTTCGCGGCTGCAACGCTTTTATATAATCAATTATGCAATTAGACGGCGGGAGGAGATTTTTACGACGAAATAATAACCGGCCGCGGTGCCTTAAGAGTTTTTATCGCCAGCTGCGCGCCGGCATAACCTATTCGCGGGGCCTGGCCATAGGGTATAACGTACTTCTTTGCATCGCTTGCAACGCTTCTGCGTCCCTATTATGTTCACCTCGCCGCGCTCCCGATCCTCCATGCAATCGTTCCCATTCAGGTCGCTGTATCCCATGATTCCGTCGATGGATCGCCTGTTGGCGCTCTCGCGATCCAGGCAAACGAAAATAGACGCGAGCGGAGAGCGAGAAACAATGGAGCAGAGGCACAGGAGCTAGCTGAATCGCGTATGGCAGGGTCGAAGGAAGAATCGACTCGAGAAACCTTCCCACCGGTCGCTCTAGGGAGACAATTGAGGGCCTTGCAGCGAGAGAGCCACAGCTCCATTTCTAACAGTCTTTAAGTTATGACGTGTAATGCATGTAAAAAAAAATCTACACCGTTTGGTGTACGTTTGATGCAAATCCGATAACAGATGAACGATTTATTGCAAACTTTGGATTTGCACCCATTACTGTTTCGTGCAATTCGAATGCTTCAGATTTAACAAATTTGCAGAAAATAGAAAGAAAAACTTATCAGCTCAATGACTTCTAACTTGTGTTTAATACTTTTTAATGTTAAATCAAGGCAATAATTTTATAAACAGTTTTTTCTAATTTACTTGAAGTTGATAAAAATGCAGCTGCACCCTCTTGTTGCAAGGTCCTCGATTCTTCTTCGCTCGTGTGATTTCCTTCGTCAATAACTTGGATGCTGCGGGTGGGATCTGATTCGTTGGAAACAGCGATCCGAGCATATTTAGGGTAAATCCGGGAGACGCGGTCGGGCCGGAGAGCTGGTCGAGTCGCTATATTTCAGACTGTCTACGTAAAAATACGTTAAAGTGCAGACCAATAACTTTTCTAGAAGCCAAACAGTTGAATGAATAGCGTCATTTCGCTTCCTTCTGTGTTTTTCTGGATTTATAGGCTTTAAAAGGAAAATTGTGGTTACATTTAACCCCTTTTGTCAAACAGCGGTGTACAGAATCGTATTTAAAATATATTTCTAAGTTTATTTTTATTTAATTTTTAGTATAATAAGATAGTAGAGATATTGAGGGACAATGCAGCCGAAGTATTTGGCCATATTAACTCTGCCTCTCAAAGCTAACGAGAAGACCATCTCTCGCTGCAGAAAGGAAAGATGGTCGAGTTATGATTGTTTTATTATTTTTGTTTATTCTTTTATTTTTTATTATTATTTTATTGCTATTTTTGTTTATTTAGTTTATTTATTCACCTTTGTATTCATTTGTCTTGCTAATCGCCAGTAGGTAATTTACTTTTTCTTTGATGTGTTCTTTACTTATTTAGCGTAAACAAATTAAATATCTTTGAATCTGTAGTTGTATTCACCCATAAATAATTTTGTTTTATCCTTTGTTAATTTTCCATGAATAATTATGTGAGTGGTCTCTGCCAACGACAAAAGCCATGTCTCCCGGCACCTTGAGAGAGGTGGTCAGATGTCATGACTTCAGTTTTCAACCCGATTTACAGTAAATATTGTCTTAAAGCAAATATCGACCAGTTTTTCTGAATCAGCATAAAATTCTGAATATATAGGTTTGTTCTGATAAGTTTTAATAGTCATTTTATATTAGGTCGACCGCGTCTCCCGGATTTACCCTAATTAGTTATTCTCCGTAAAATCTCCTGCGCGCTTTGCCCAAAGTGTCCCACATAACCGAGTTCCCGTTCGCAACCCTCCTCTGGCTATCAAGATCGCCCAAAGTCTTCGACCCGACCGCGGCAGGACGAAAACGCGCGGATCCCTCGGCTCGATCGGCGGCGTTTGAGTGTAACGCTAATGTAACCGCGGCGCGGTAGCTTAATTACACAATCAGTGATCAGTTATACCGTCCGCTAGACAAAGCGGGGCGAGGGGAGCGTCGGCGCGATGAGCGGGAGGGAGGATCGCGTGTAAAGCAGATTTGTATCCCTTAATTACGAGACTTGTTACCGAAGCGGCGCAAAAGTATCTTTATTGCCCCGTAAAAGGCGAATAAAAGCTACAATGAGACATAACAAGCACGCACGAAAACTTGAGGAAGCTTAAGCTAATACAAGTAATTAGCGTGGAGTGACGTGTAGTGCGGAGTTCCAGCCGGGTATAATAATCAGAGCGATGCGCAGATACATGGGTATTGTGGCCAAAAGTGCGCCGGCGCTCGCTCGTCTGTAAACTCATAAATAATTATCTCAATATTCGTGAAACGATCTACCAGACGAACGGGCTAATTAATTAGAATAACGCGGAACGTGTGTATGGTTCGCGTCGGTTGTGCCGCAACAGCGGTTCCCAAATATTCCTTCGTGCCTTCTTCGACCGAGAAATCGCCCTGTCTCGCCCTCCCAATTTCCTAATTTCCCCCCACTCTTCGATCTTAACAAGCAACAACTCGCGTCCGAGTTGCTGTAGATACACCAGACACTCGAGGCATACCGTGCAACTTCCACGAGACTCGAGGGAGCAGAGTTCCGGCGCGGGGTTAGTCGCCGAAATTCAGGCGTTCCTTGATCGGGAAACGATCGAAGGCTGGAGGAGGGGGAGCCCAGCGTTCGAGAAGGATTTCCCCGCGACCAGAGTCCACGGGTGGTTCGCGGCGGACGTTTCGAGGTCGCTGGACAGCCCGGCAATGGACGTCTAGGTGGACGAGGCAGGACAGGTACAGCGATAACGACAAACTGGCCCGAGAAAAACACCGGCCGAGCGATAAATCAGGCCTATTGCATTCCTAAGATAGCGAGCTGGCTGAAAGTCATTACGCTGGCAAAAGTAATTCCCAACTAAGTAAGTAAAGCAATAAATACATAATGCATCCGGCGAGTTTCCCACACGCGCGAGCGCGCGCGGCCCTTGCGGCAGCAGTTCCATGAAATCATGCATCAACGGGGACCACGCTGCGTGTCGCGGATTTATTTGCGCCGATCGACGCCGATCCGCGGATTTCTTTCGCAACCAGGTGGCTGGCTGGCGGGCGCGGGGGGCCGGGGACCCGAGGGAGCGGAACGAGATGGTATCGAGGGAAATACCGATATCGAACGGGGAGGATCGGGGCGGGTGGGATCGAACGTTTTGGATTTCAATTAACCGGCCATCAACGCGCCGTTTTTACGATTAATTTCCCCCGGGCAACGTGGAACGTGGAATTTCGACGATCGCCAGACGAGGAAGCGACCCCCGGCTAATTTATACAAACTGATATTATTTCTATTCTAAGTGGCGAACAAATCAAAACCTGGGAATCTCGATTTCCCTAATTAAGATTCCCCGGGAATCCCAATTAACCGATCCCTTTTTAATATTGCATGAGCTGCTCTCCAAGGAAAAACGGGCATTTGCATACAGCTCGAAATTTCAGCCGGTTTCTCACGCCGACGTAACGCGCGCAACCTTCTCGGCTCGGGCCGAAAGCGTCGGCGTTGCGCATCCGATCGCCTGTTTGGTACGATCTACTGAAATTCTCATTCTCCCTCGCCTTCTACCGCGGTGGTCCAATGGTAATCGCGAGCAGTGTTGCTAGGAGCTTTCAAGTCGGTCGATTTATCGTGAACCAGCTACCGATAATCCTCTCGCAAAGGTCTCCCGAAAGCTCGGGAGGAGGCGTAGGCAGAGCGCTGTAGAAAGTAAACGAATGTTACTCGTGGATGGTGGAGCCGAAATGACCGTCGAGCTCGCAGCAGCGAACGAATGCGATGGAACTCGCGTAGTTTATCCGCGAGGCTGAGCCCCGCCTCGGCCGAATAATCGGGAAATTGAATAGTATGGGTTGAATCTGGGCATTAACCAACTAATTATTGCGCGTCTGGATAGGATCGGTCGACGTCTGGAGTGCTTTCAGCGAGACGACGCCGCGAGTGGAACACGGGCCAGTGAATCGCGGCGAACGAATCGCACGTATTTTTTCTCTCCTTTTTCATGCAATAATTTCGCTAATTGCCCCGGGATAGACCGGCGGATGAGCATGAGAGTACGCAATAAATATTCGTGATTAATTAACGATGCCAGATGCCGCGATGCCGTTTTAGAATGGAAAAACGAGGAAAGGAAAGAAAGAACGGTGCGCGTCGGTGTGGCTGTTCTTGGGAGCAGTTTTAATTGGACGTCGTATCGTTTCTCCGGTCTTACACTTCGGACAGTTTTGTAGGCACGCGTCCTTATCGCGCCGATTATCTCCCGTAATATCTGGAACGATAATTTGTCGGGAATATTTATCCTTTCCTGCTTAAGACCGCGCTGAAGGAAAAGCGCTGCTTTGTCGAGCACGCCTAGATACGCGGCAGGATTTTTCTTCTGCTCTTAATTTTTTTCCCCCACACCTCCGCGATGTACTCCTCGATCGAGCGATAAGCCGGCGATAAACGGACGAGTAGTATCACCGAGCGAGGAAAGAATTGTTAAATTAAATCGACGTTACATATACAAATGTTTTCCTTATCCGACCGCGGGCTTATCGAGCGAAAAAATGCGCGATTCAAAAATCCACGATCAGGCGTTATCTTTCGCCTTATCGCGCAAGGGAAATAACCGGTTTGAATAGCCAGCAATATTCATATCGGTGCATTACGAGAACACACGTAAGATATCTCCATTTTTCTCAAGGCGGGCTAGTCATCGGACGATGACTCATCATCCACGATTTGTTATCGTTAAATTTAGTCCATTCCAAGTATCGCCTCAGCATTCACATTAGCGCGATTAAGTCTCAAGCCTGCAACGAATAAGTTTGCCAAGTGTCCGAGATACCTGCACAGATTAAACCACGATCGTTCTCTAGAGGAAGCACCTGACTAGCACCGTTTGGTCCATCCTCAACCCCTTTCTCCACGCCACAAAACCGCCGATCCCGCTGGAGACAGCTTGGGAACCGCTGGATCTAGACGCGGCTCCTAGACGTGCCCGCGGATCTCCTGTTCGCCGAAGAACGACGTTAACCCACGCAGGCAGATATACGTGGAAAAGGCTGGCATCCGGCCGTGGAGATCCGCGAGGCGCGCGGAATTTCCCTGGCGGCGCCGATAAATCAGCCCCGTCCGGCCGCTTAACGACAATACCAGCCGAGAAAACTGTTCCGCGCCATGACAGCCTGTGTCATTACTGTGTTACTTATAAGCTCCTTCGCGGCCACGTCGCCTGCATACGAATGAGCAAACGGGTTCGCGCCCCTCTCCCACCCCTCCCTGCCTCACCCCGTTGGTGGTGGACACACGTCGATTACAAAACCTCTGTAAGTGAAAAACAGAGCTGGCAACGGCACGCCGCGTATGCGAGGAGGACACGAGCGCTCGCGTCCAGCCCGTCCGCGGGACTATTAATTACCCATTAACATGCACGTTGAATATTAATCGGCCGATCGGTACGTGGAAACGGCGCGGTTTCTTTCGCTGGTCCACGGCCGAGCAACCTGGCCGACCTTTGCGTTCCATCGCTAGACCAGCGTCCCGCTTCTCGCCGTGCCCAAGGTCCGTGATCCCCGTGACTCGCGGACGGTTTTAATAGTTATGGGAGGCGGATCGGAGCCGCCGTCGCACCGGATGCCACCGGGGACCAGGTTTTACGCGCGCCGGCGACTGAGCGCCGATGAAGGCCTGTAATCGTGAAACTGGGTAAAATGGGGTGGTAAAAAGGGTGGTGGTTCGTGCGGCTGGGTAGTTTGGCAGGAATGGCGACGCAAGTGAGCTGCACTCTGCCCTGGGAGACTCTGCGCTTCGCTGAGTAGTCTGAGGTTAGTCTTTAGCTGTTGAAGATTTACCATCGTCGCTAGGTCTTTCGCTTGATACCGTCTCAGTGAGGGGTTGGACTCTTCTTCTTTCAAGATGCAAGCTAGCTGCAACGCTAATGAAACATTTAACACTCCGTCTAAGGGAGATTTATATTTGAAGGATCCAAGTGGTATCTTCAAGTTTCATTCTCACGTTGATCGAGCACTCGCGATCGCCTGGGAACCTTCACCCCTTCTTCCGTCCTCCGTCCCCTCATTTTTTTCCTCACCAGCATCATACCTCTGACTTAACGCGCCGCCCTAAAAAGAGCCCCGTCAGAAGTCGAGCTCGTCTCCAGGGCGAGCGCTCCGGGTCCCATAAATAATCCCGGCCTCGAAATCCGTTTGACGGATCCATCGATCGGCCACGAGTTTTTCCCTCCGCGCGGGGTGTCATTTCTCGGTGGTGGTGCGTGCCTCGGTGGTGGCTTCGTAGTATATCTGTCGAGGCGGTGGCAAGCGGTCGGACAGGTTATGGGCGCCCTTCGACAAACACGTCATTTCTTAAGCGAGCAGAAAACCCGAGCCACGCGGACGATCCCGTTCCCGCGATGCCCCCGCTCTCGCGCTGGCTCCGACCAAGCCCTTCCTCCGCCGACTGCCAGGGGGTTGAAGCTTCGCCAAAAAAGGAAGAGAACGGACAACGAGAAAACAACTCGCGCCGGTCGGGGGGTTGGAGACGGGTTAAACGGGCTATCATGCCGCTGTTTCCGCCGGCAAACACGTATGAACCACTGGCAACCGTCTCCAACCCCCTGCGATCCTCTGCGCGGACCTTTTTTAACTGTGGAAACAGTGACGTGCTTGGGAAGTAATCCGAAACATTTCACGACAAAGTAATGAATATTTACGTGATTCTATACGATATTTTGACCCAGCGATTTGGCTCACCATGTGCACCTCTTGTTCTGAACCGACCAATGGGTCTTGTTTCCCATGGACAATCAAAGTAGGGCACTCCGTCGAGTCCGAAGGAATTCATTGCACAAATTGTCCTGGTTATTGTGACGCGTCTCCATCACGAACTGGAATCCAGGCCTCCCATGTTACTCGGAAATATTCTTCTCCGTAGTAGATATCGATTATTGCGCGCTTAAACGGTTCCAGCCGTGTGTCGATATTTTCTCAAGACCCAACAAACGCAAAAACCGTGGTACCCACTCGTTCCTATGCCATTACGTTGTCGCAAAGAGCAACACCACTTATTGGTCGGTCTCGCGGGAGGAATTACGAGGGAGGAAATATAAATCCTCGCGATAACTGCTACACCTCACGCACAAGGTAGCAGCGATAGAGGCTGTGAAACTTGGATGCAGCTGTCGCTTTCGTAAGAATCAATCGGGGGTGTGTGGAATATGTAGAAGATTTTCACTATGCTGATCCGCGGCGAGATCGCTCATTGCAGCTGCTGAAAAACGAGCAGCACGGGACCGGAAGGGTTTGTTGTTCCCCAAGTGGGGAAAAAAGGCACGGTGATAGCATCGAGATCGCGAGAGATCCCGGGTAGCTAATTAGTAATTGTAATGGGCGTAGGTAAACAGACGATTATTAGTCGACAATGTGCACCGGCTTACAACGTGTACCACGCTATCTCGGAGTAACTCAGCAACATTATTAGCACTGTAGAAGCCATTCTTACTCCTGTCGGGAGTACTGACTTCGGTAGAATCGATTGAAACGAGAATATAGTGGGTGTCAAGTTGCTATATTTTTCGTAATACTTGCAGAAATTGCTTTTTCTTTTGAAATAACACTTCGAAACATATACTGTAATTACTTGAGGCGTCTAAGCAGCTGCCCCTACCTCTTCGCTCGAATCGATATCGACCTACAAATTCCAATCCCCTCGTTTTGCATCGTTACAAGGTGCTCAGAATCGCGTTCACGGCATCCCGAGGAAAAAATGATATAGGACAGCGTTCGTTCCAGTATGCGGTGGATAAGAGCCTCGCGCGTTTACGCGTCGCGCAATGGGAACGCTTGTTAAGCTCGCGGAGAGGACGGTCGCGTCGACAATGAGAAACCAATCCGCTTGCTCACCGCCTTACGCCGTTCTGTGAGGATGAAGGAATGCCACAAAACCGGCCGTAAATCCACCTCCACGAGTGCGTTCGCCGGCGTGAAATTAAGAGAGCAATGGCGAGAGATGAGCCTGCTATGCGTCAGCGTGTAAACCATCGCCTTTCGCACCGCCAGTCGCGAGGGACGCGGAGGAAATCGGTTAGAAGCAGATGTCCCCTGCCTGGGGGATACAATTAGGGGGCAATTTCGAAGGTTTGGAAGTAAGCTTGATCTTACAGCCTAGTGCAGCCTCGCGGAATACAAGATTTCCGATCCTAAAAGCCATTTTTCTATGCACGCAACGTTCCACTTTGCGATGGTCATTCTTCGAGGTACAAGATAACATTCAGGATCGTCAACTCATAATGCTTTTTGTTGAGGCGCGTGAATATGCGATAAGTAATTAACTTTGCTTATTGTTACGCGATAACAGCGGAATTCGCGAGGAACGAACCCGCGGAGGAACAAAAGCGTAGAAAGAGGATAACGAACGTTTAATTCTTGAGGATTGGTTTCCTGCAATTCGGTGGAATCGCTTTCTCGGCCACTTTTACTCGAGCTTCCGGATAGCCGGCGCGATACGAGCGTTAAATAATTTCCAGCAGAATGACGGGAAGTACTTTAAGCCAGTGCTATCGTCGCGTCGCGGCAACGAGAACGTACGAGAAGAATCGTTCGACAAGAAACCGATGAAGGGTTTATCTTAATCCACGGTTCACCGAGCAGACGAGCTCCTCGCCAATCCCCATTCACCACCCCTTCGATCGACCGCACCCACACCCTTTGCCATAACCGATCACACTTGGCTTGTTTTACTAGCTACTTTTTACCTGCGGCTTGAAAAACCCGCGTCTAACTAGAATCCCCGTCGTTATCGTCGCCGTCGCGAAAAGGAAAGAGGAAAAAGCAGCTGTGTCCCTCCCCTAAATAGATTCGGTAAATACTTTTTGCTCGTATCGCGCCAATCGCAGCTACCTTCCTGAATAATTCCCAAAGCTTGGCCCCCCTCTCTTAACAAACATTTAACATCAAATCCTCGAGCAAAGAGACACTCCGCTTCCTGTGTCTCAGCGCAGACACTTAACGAAGTTACGACTTCTTTCACGACCCTGGCGCATGAAAAACGACTGGAAAAACGGTTTGAAAGAAGCGAGGAGGTAGGATACAGTTGCCCACTGCGCTGGGATCGACGGGAGGAAGAAAGAAACTGTTCGCACGAGTTCGTGCAACCGAGAGGAATTGAATAAAAAATCAGTCACCATGGCTGTCAGTGGAGGTTCCGATGTTCTGAGTTTCAGAGGCGGCTAGGCACGGCTCGCGTTAATAGACCGGAGCCGGAGGGGGACGTAAAAGAATTCTCGGGGCCGTGGATAGATGGGCAAACACCTGTAACACCGTGTTCCCGGCCTCACGTGCCCGGGCGTGGCCGTGACGAAGGCGGCGATGATCGCGCAAAAAGCAGCCACGGGCAAAAAGCCGATCAGCTCGTGCTGATCGAAAACTCGGAATATCGCTGGAACCGGCCGGCGGAAGCGTTAAAACCTGGAGGCTCGTCGAGTGGGAACACCTAAGACCTTGCCCCGGACCGCTGGATTACGCAAGGATGCGCCAGACTGTGAGAAACTGGAGACACTTCTCCCCTGACGTTCCACGTCGACGCGCATCCAACTTCCGACGAGATTGATTAACTGGAAGAGCCTACGCGTGATCCTCTTAACGAAGCAGCGCTTCGATTCGCGCGTTGCATAAAAGGACACTCAATGAATGCCAGGACGAGCTTGCAGGGTGCGAGTAGCGTCACCGAGTGTTTCAGAAGTTGTCTCTTAGAAGCAACAGCAATTATTGTGAAAGATAAATCTTTATTGCTAGCCTGTGCTTCCTATTTACAATCTCAACGCCTCGAAATCTATCTTCAATTGCTATGAACGTGTGGAAGGAGCATCCACAGGGCTGTACCGAAGCGTGGAGAGGTAGCGAGGCGTCGTTCGACGCTGTTGCGCGTTTCTTTCCCCTAGCCGACGGAAAATTGCCGAGCGTGTTGGCAGGTTGTCGCCCGCGTTACAACGCTTTCCCGCGTGCGTAGAATAGGCTCGCGCGGGCGAGATCCAACAGTCAGCATGACTCCGCGATCCGCGCCCTCGATCACGGTGCCCCGCTGACTATTTATCTTGTTACATCGAGCCGATTTGATTTTAACTGGAGATCAATGACGAGCTGGTCGGCCTCCGCCGCTTTCCAGCTTCTTGTTCCGCGCAACCGTGAGAGTCGCTCGGTGGTCGCTGGATGGATCCTCTCTTCAAAATCGACTTCTTCATGGTTCGCTGGGATCGATTTCTCGTGGAAAAGTTGATACAGTTTCGTGGATTCTCGCCGTGGGAGCCGTGCTACATCGCCTGCAACAATTCGTTACCGAGTTTAGCTCCTTGTAAATGGTAGAGTCGGTTCGAGAAGCAGATTGAAAGGAACATCGCAGTAATGAAAACAATCTTCCGAAGAATGGCGCGACAGGACTTCCCACGTGAAAACTTAAGGTCTGGCAGGATGTCTAGGTACTTCGTTGTAATTTAGGAGAGTTCGTTTTCAAGCAAGAATCGGTCAGATCAGTCGAGCAATCCCGATGAATCGATAATAATGCAAGCAGGATGTAAGGAATGGCGGTATAACGTGCAAGCGAACACTTTGTTGAAACGATAGAGGCACGTCTGCCCGCGCCATGTGTTAGTTTCCTACCTAATGGCGGCGTTCGACAGTCGGACAACAAATATTTATCGCTGCTCACTGAGGAATGTAAACGTTCCAGTCCGCTCTAATGGACGACACCTAATTCCACCCACGCGAGTCGTCGATCTCCCTTCTCGCGAAATTAATTTGCCCACAGAATGATAACTGGGACCATTTGCAACCAACGCGCACTTCTAGGTCCACCAGCAAACACGCAGATATTTAGCTAATCAAAGAGCACGTCGGAAGAACGTGAACTGTGCGCGAAAACAGCGGGAGCAAACAGCGAGGGCGGACGGGGACCGGAACACGCGTCAACTCGTCACTGCGGCCGAAATGTCGTCAGATGTGTTTGCACGGGTCGCTAATGTAATATCGTTTGTCCACGGAGTATCGAATGTTGCTGACAAGGCGGGACTTGCGAGGAATGCTTAAACGACCTGATACGAGCACAACGCCCAGAACCTTGCTTTTCGATTTAAAATGTGATTAACGTAATTGATCTTCCAAAATGAAAAGAGGCTCTGAGACCCTTGAGCTTCTATCGACGTTCGTCTGTAAAGACCTATTTAAAATTACCTATAGTGAAGTTTTAAGAGCACTTGCGCGATTCAAGGCTGCAACGACAGTGGAAGTAACTAGCCAGGCCATTAGGGGATCGTTTCCCGCCTAGACATCCAATTTACGCGAAGGGGGCGCGGTCAAATTAATCGCGAGCTCAGACACACCGGTGCTAATTAACTTATCACACCCGCGGCGCGATACGGCTCGATTCAGCTCCGCGTGGAGCATCGCGAGTCCGCGGAAATAATAATAAATATGACAGGGAGGATGGAATAATAAATATCAGGCGGTGGGTCGTAAATCGCTTTCCTATTAGCGCGAGGATGCACGCATATGCATCGACAGAATCCCCCGAGCGTGCGTTTCCACCGATTTCCCGTGCTTGCAACTTGTTTATCGCCGATTGCTCAAACGATCGCCGAAACCCGTTCGCAGCCAAGTGCCTGGTCAGCCGGGTCGCGCCACGCAACTTTATTCTGGCGTTTTTCAGAATAACATTGCGATTTACGAGCCGGACTGATGGAAACTGCGATCGTTCTTGTTTTACCTTCCGGTTAATCCTCGCGTAAAAGCAGTGAGATGCAAAGTAACTTTTACTGGGCGTGTTTAGTTGGAAACGGCGAGCTTTAAGGTTGGATCAGGCTTCCACGCTATCCAATTCCGTCGGAATCGTGCGAGGGGTCTGATCTTCGGCTTCCGAGGACAGGCAGCTCCGGCCTCCGGTTTCTAAAGTCCAAAACAGATCAGATCTTATGTGATTGTAAGTGTCCGTTCAGCCAGTACTAAGTAGATACATATCTCGTACATGGCAGAAGTTGTACCTTTAGCGAAGTTCAGCCAACAATTCCACCGTTTAAGGCAGCAACGGCAGTAATGTTGTTCCTCCAAGCTATAAACCACGAATCGCATTATTTTCGCGCGGCCGCAAGCCGCCGGCTTCCTGCCGCGCTCGCGGGCCGCTCCGCAGTGTCGTAACTCCCGCCGATCGATGACCATTTGCGTTGATTATCCCACGAAAATGTCCCTCGAAGACTGCCCGACGATTGCACGGGAATGGCGCGATGACAGAAGTGATTCAGACATCGTTCGGTCCTCTGTAATTTAACGGTGCGCCGAATGGTGGCGACGTTCCTCCACGATTTTACGACTTGGCCTTCTCCAGCGCCACTCTGGAAACAAAAGTTTTCACGTTAATCCAAAGTTTCCGGGCTTCGAACGTGGGAAAAAGGGGAGACAAATTATACTTCCCAATACCTGCGGGTAATCGAAGTCGAGGACTCCGAAATTCCGTCCGCCATCGTTTAATCGAGCTTCAATTTCACCCTGGACGAACAAGCATATTGTATAGATATTAAAATCTACCGTGGTATTCACGATTGAAATCGAACGAACCATGCATCTCTGTCGGCTCGCACCCCTGGATCTCTCGCAAACATCGTAATTGGGTTTGTCACAATATTTCGTTTACCAGGCACATAGAGATACCGCGACACACGTTTACCAATTCCTCCACGGTGAACAGTGGACAGGTGTTTGCCTTGGATCGGAGAATTAATCGAGAAGTTAAACGAGTCCCCGTGTCTCGATACCGCGATATCATCGGGTACGGTAATATTTTACGCGGTAGCCTCGAGTAATTTAGTAAAATGCTCGGCGGAGCGTGGAAAAGGGGAACGAGCCGATCCAGCGGCCAGCGACCGGTAAAAATTGAATTACAACGTATTTTAATCACGCCTGGCAATCGATTGGTCACGATCGTAGATCACCGACCGCCCACGCAGACGGTTGCGCTATAAATACCGAGGAATTCTATTCCCGATCCCGCGTCCTTTAAATTAGTCACATTGCCTTCGTGTCCACAGCGTCGACCACCATTTTCGAGAGGCACCGTCGTTGACGACTTGCATTCCCCGCAGCTCCAATTCGTTCGGCTATCTGAAAGCTGTACTTTCCACGATCCAAGACTCGTTGATTTACCCTCGATCTTACCTTTTCTCCTCTATATGTCCGTTAGATCCAGCTCCAGGCCCTTGTTTCCCATCCGTAATCAGGTCGCGCGTAATCGCGACGAATATGAAGTCCCCGAGAAATCGTGGAAACGTGAGCGCGGAGACGTGTTCGTGGAAAGGAGCGTTTTCCCTTCTGGCACGTATTCTCGGAATGGGCATCGAACCTCTGGTTCGTCCGGACTGATCGGGAATTAGATAGATCGAACACGGCGGAGAAGTGGACGAGCGAACTCGATCCCCGTTGCATCGGGTCCGTGTCTCCGGCCGTCATGGGAAGATTTTCCCGTCCGCGGCTGGAAAAACCGCTGTAACGCGAATAGTCGGGTCGGAACTGGTATTTCGAGATCAATATTCATCCGACTTCTTACCTCGCTGTCATTACTATTTGTTTCTACGCTCGTCCCTTCTATTTTCCGCGTTCCGCTGATCCTCTTCTTCCGAGCGTTCTTACTCGACCCGGCATTCTTCCACCCGGCCCTTCTTCCGTCGATCACTCGGCTCGTCCAGCTCGCTCGGCATCGATAGACACGCGCAGCCTGCAAAAAAGAAACGCGATATTCGTGAGCTTCTGGAATAGGAAAGTCTACTTACAAGGCAAGATCCCCAACCCGGAAATTCAGAAAATTAAGAAACTTTGGGGATATGTAGAGGATACGCAGGTATGTATTATGCAATTTTTTTGCTGCCCTAATTTCACCCTAATAACTCGCGAACCGTGAGAACTGTAACTTACCAAATGATAGTCCTAATTAAAAGAAGTAACTTTCGCCTGAAAACTCTTTTTCTATCTCTTACAGCTTGCGTGTTATATCACAAAATCGGAAAATAGCTGGATTTTCATCTCCTCGGAGTGAATTTGGGCCCCATGATCACCCCTTGAAAAAAATGCGAAATAAAGATTGGTGGTGGGGGTAACTTGAAAAGCATGGAATTTTCGATAATTCTTTCTACGCAGTTTTGTAGATATAAAACAATGATTCAATTTTTGTTTGAACTTCTTTTCGATATCTCTCACCGTTCTCGAGATATCCCACGAGAAAGAAAATTCTGCCTTTTTTCAAGGGCTGACTTCATCCCCTAAAATCGCACTATGGCATAAAAAAAATAGCTTTGACTCGTCCGTAATGAACCAAATACTCTACTTGCACACAAAGTTGCATAAAGTTCTGAATTTCCGGGTTGTCTGGCTTCCCTAGTGAGGTATTTCTAAAGTCAGACTGTGAAGATTCTAGACGTGCTGATCAGAAAGAATAGTGTAACGCTGTGAAACCAGCGAAACTTTCGATCGTACAATGTTAGAGGCTAATTGGCCTTATCTCGAATGAACGGCGGCAGTTGCGCCGAAAACGTGCCCCTATTAATAAAGCCAGCCGCCACGGTGCTCGCTTAATTTTCCCGGCAATTATTCAGATGGCTGTGTGAATAATTGCTTGCTATTCGGCCCGGTTGCCGCGCTAAGTGGGCCGGCCGATCGCTATCTTAATGGGGCCAACCGTTTGATTAACCGTTGATTATTCAATTAGGGGGAAATATTTCGTCATGGTCAATTGAGCAACCGTGTGCAGGTATAACGAGGGCGGTACAATGCGGGGCAGGCTGTCTATGATACTTGTCAATCAATCGGTCCGCCGTTAAACCGTTAATATACATTACAGCTGCGCGCTGAAGCCTGGCTAACCGACGCGCGATCCACGAAATTGGATGGTAAAAAAAGGCGAGCTGGGGGAAGGAATATTCCGGGTTATGAACTAATTCCGTTCGATTAAAACAACAAAGTCCGGGGAACGGCAAGAACTCTGGGACCGTCTCGACAGACTTGTTCACGTGGCGGGAACTCGTGCTTGCTTCGTCACCCTCGAAGCCACAATTTCTTCACACTAATTACGGATCCGTCCCGCCCACCTGACAAGGGAGAAAGTGTGCAGCACTCGGCAGTCTTCGCTCCTCCAGCTCGACAATTTAAGTGAATGAAAATAGAGTGGGATGGGCTGCTTAGTTAAATGGAGACATACTGGTGGAACTGCTCGATTTAATTATTTAGGCCAGCGGACGTACAGAAAACTGTTAATATTAGAAACCTAGGTAGAAGCGTTGAAATTATTAATTTAGATATTTGTGTCTGGGTATCAGAACACGTGACGATCGTCCGAAGGAGATGGAGATTTTAAGATCAGTGAAATCGTTGAAATGAAAGCTCGTTTCAAGTTTGCAGTGAGCCTCGGTTCCATCGGCGAAGGATTTACCTATCTGGAGCAATTCGTTCGGCACGAAGGTCGGGATAGAGAGATCGATTTACCTGAATAATGAGACGAAGAAGAAACTTCCTCGTCGATAAATTTAACGCGTTACGGAGCCGGGACCGGCACTTTGCCGAAGAACAAGAGTGTTCCACGTCGTTAGACGCCGAGGTTACGTCCGGGGTTCGAGAGTCCCATGGTGGTCCCCCTCGACCAGGTGGGCAGCCCCCATCGATGCTAACTAATTAAATCATGAAAAAGGCGGTGAACGTGCGTCCTACAGTTTTTACGAAATTAATAAACCGGAACCACCAGTGGTTCTCAAGGGCTGCCGCGCTACTCCACGATTAGCAACTCAAATTCCCGGGAAACGGCAACTGAAATAATTATAAGACTCGCTCTCGCTCGACTGCGAGGCAAAAAGTCATTCGGCACGAGAGAAACTGCAGGAAACGAAAAATCGTTTGACAATCACTTTCTAAGGTAGTTCTGCGAGTGCAACTCGTTTTTCTAAATTCCCCAAAGTTCGATCGATCGCCAAATGGTGCCAAGAAGTTCGTCGAACGCAGCGCACCTATATTTTAAACGTTGTTAGACCCGTGACAAATACATTTAACACCTACTTTCAAATTACTCAGCATGACGTTACAGAAAGACTGGGTGCCCCGCAAAAACGTCCAATTCCTTCGTCGGACGCTCATCCGCCTGGTCGTTTGCATCTTCACAAAGGCGGTTTTTGCCCGAGTCGCCTCGCGCCGCGTCGAATCGATAAAGTATTAATCGAGGTGACCATGGGTTCCCCGGGTTTCTTGCGCGACACCATTCAACGAACCAGCTTTCAACGCCTAACTCATTCGTGTTACGATTTTCTGCTCTCACCGCGTGTTATTCCTAACACTGGCGCAGCGGCCAGCACCCCGAAACTTCGATCGAAAAGATCTTATCGAGAAGCGTGCGCGCGCGATCTCCAGCAGCGTGCAGCGACATACAAATATCATCGTGATGCAATAAACAGCGATCCAAGGTTGTCCGGCGACCCTCGTGCAGCGCGGCCAGGGTGGAAAGATGATTGTCGAGCGGCGGGGTGAAACGAGTTTATCCCTCCCCGGCCATGCTGCTCGAGTTGTCGAACGCGCGATGGGAATAAAATGTGAAACTGTAAATTGTGCGTGGGAAGAATCGGTCCCTGGGCGGTCGTGGCGGTCGAGCCGCGCCACTCGTCCGCTGGAAAGGTGGAACTGCCCCAGACCCAACCCTCTGACGCGAGGGTTGATCTTGGTGCAGGGTCCGAGCGGGATGTCGAGGAGAAGAGAGGACGCTGAACGATTTAAATGCGCGTTCGACGTCTGGAGGGGCCTCCGAGGAACCTGAGGAAATTTGTTACGTTATGTCGGACTATCACTCCCCAGTGTATATGAAGAAAGATTTCTCTGGTCGCGGGAGGAGGAGCGGGACGCTCCGAAGCTTTTCGGGGGAGGGTTGGCGCGGTCCATCCCGCGAGGAAGCTCGAGACGACTGCTGGAGGGGATGGAGCACGGTGCCAGGAATATAAAGCGAGGGATAAAAGAGACGCCGGTCACATATGCGACTCGTAAAAGCTCTCGTGAAAAGCTGCATCCGTCCCCATCGAGGGCTGCCAGGCGTACTCGGCCTCTCGTACATTCCAATGACGCGGATCTGGCTAGCGGGGGCCCTCCACGCCTCTGTCTGAAGGGAATCGAAATTCTCGCGTGAGGCGCTTCGCAAGTTAGATCGCCAGCCGTCGGATTTCAAATTTTAATAGCTTCTTTATTATTAATCTCTGTTTCTGTTCTCTAAGTAGATCCTGATTTTAAGGCTGACGTTGCTTCTAGCTCCCCCTCCCGACGATTTCATCGATCATCGGCGTCGGGCGCACTCGCGATCAGCCGAAAACAGCCGCAGGATCGTCCAGGATCCGCGGCGACATCGGGTTTCTATGGAAACGTACAAAAGGCACGTTCCGCCCCCAAGGGATCTAGCGATATCGGCGAATATTAAGAAATAGCACTCGACCGGCATTTCCGTACATTTGCGGACAGAAAACGAGCCATTCGTTTGCCGACGAGAACGAGGTGCTGTCTATGCATGGCACGCCGGCACCACCGTCCGACCGTCCCATAAATAATATCTCCTCCCCTTCCCACCTTGCGTTCTCCACCTTCTTCCCTCCGGCGGCTTCGCCCGTATCTCTTTTCGGATATCGCGAGCAGCGCGCCATATTCCGCGCGAGAGCCACCGTAATTCAGCACTCGAAGTCGAGGGACGATCTGCCCGATCGAAGGAGGATTTATGCCCGCGACTTATGTATTTTAATTACGCCGCGACATCTTCTGACAGCCTCTCGGCCAGGCATCGATCCTCGCCGTTCCCAAGCACAGCCAGTTTTTCGGCGAGCAACCTCCGCGGCTGGAAACACTTCGAGACAATCCCTGGCGGGATTGTCGGCCGCTTAATCGTCCATTTCCACCTGTCAGTCTATTCCCGGGGACTCACAATGGCGATCTCTGCCCTCGAAGAGAGAAACTTCGCGGCAAAGAAAACGAGGGGGCGACGCGCGGAAGGAAGACGGGGGGCAAAAAGAATATTCGACGATCGGGGATTATGAAGCGCATACCGTGCCAAATAAGAATCGCTTCCGCGACAGTGGGGAGCTCGGAAAAACTGAGACGTTGCTCGTCGTGCCGGGGGATTACCGGAAGATGTCCCTTGGACGGTGGAATGGAGGGGCTGCCTGACAGTGAACGGTCCGCGGCCACTGCACCTTGCATGCGCGCGGACGATGCATTACCCTCGCTTGGAACTGGAAGAAATTCGTGGGTGAAAACCTCGATAACACCTCGTACATAGATCGGGGTATTCGTCGTTCAATGTTTAACCCGTTCGACGTGCCGAAAATAGGATTACACGCTGGGCAGAAATTCAGCACGAGGTTTGCCGGGGGTCGTGGCAAAACAGCGATTAGAAGCGCGGGAAGAGGGAACGTAGGGGTGGGGAAGAGTGACAGGCCGAGGGAAGGGTGAGCTTCTTGCTCGATGGACGCCTTTTCTTGCGGCGAGTACTCGCCGCGACACAAATGGCGTATGATTGAGTGAGCGCCGCGAGGGATTTCCAGACGTGGAAACGGAATATCGCGCGAGGGTGGAGAAGAATGGCGGAGAGAAAACGTCGACGTTTAGTCGCAGGGAGGGAAAGACGCCCCGTAGCGCCTCGCGGGAGCATAACGGCCACCCCCTCGAAAATCGACGAGCCTCGAATTTACTTCTGCCGACCCTTCCGCGTCTCTCCAGATTTCTGCAACGCCACTCGTATTTGCGTTCCTCTTACATACAGGATAAACTAGATTGGTGAACACTGGCGAGGGAAACGACCCCTTCAACCGCTGCCTTGGTGCCTCGAAACATTTACTCTCCGATCTTTTCTTGGCTACGCCACTCGGATATTCATCGGACTGAAGTTATCGGTAAAAGTATGAAGCACTAGTCGAACCGTCGATCTATCCAAAAAAAGGGGGTGACATTTTGCGGGACAAGCTCGCCTGTCGCTCGCGAGAGAACGTAATTTTAAGTAAATGTCACCCCTGGGAATTCAAGTGTTCATTGTCTCAAGCAATTCGGTTTTTTGCCCGGTTTCTGGGGTAAACGAAATCATGGATAGTCGAGGCAGAAGGAAGAGAGGGGTCGATCAGCTAGACGTAACCTCTGATCTCGGGTGTTTCCGTCCTCGTCGCTCATATGGACGCTGCGGATCGACAGGAAGGCAGGGAAGGGTGGTCTGAGCGATCCTGGTTTATCCGACTGGCGTTTCCGGCGGCGTATCGCGGTCCTATCGTATCGATATGACGGCCCTGAGGGTCGCCCGAAGTAAAATCATTAGTAATGCGATTGTGCCGCCCTCCGTCCACCATTTCTCCGTCCCCGTGGACAAACGTTTCGAGTGTATCCGCAGGCCTTTGCAAAATTCCAGGGGAACGCCTGGCTTCCTCTCCCTCGCTTTGATTTTCAACAACAACCATAATCAGTCCTCCGAATTTCCCTAAACGTCTAACGCCCAAAGTAGCGATAACTTGAAACGCTACGCCTAAAACACAAGCTCTTGGAAACTCGTGGCTCTCCATCAGTGTCGCCTGAAACGTCTAAAAAAACTGCTTACAAATCACGTCAGCCGTCCCTCCCCCCACCCTCCTTACCGGATCGATAGAGTATAGGGGTGTTTTTCCTCGAGACGTTGTACCAAACAGCCGACCAATTAACAAACAAATAATTTAATTACCCGATCGCCATCAGCTTGAAGTCACCGGCACGGAAGAAGGTATCGGCGGCCCCTAATTTCCTTTCCTTCTTCCCCGGCCCCTCTCCGCCGCTCGCAGAGAGCGAGGAAAAAAGGAAACTTTATCAGGAAACTCGATAAAGGGAGTCCGCGAATTTTCTGCGAAACCGGAGAGATTCTGACTGGACCGCCGCCGTATCTTATCGTGAAGCAGACGTCTACGCCAGAATCCTGGCTCTCGGCTTCCATATAGGTACGTACCTGTATTATATCCGTCGCAGTCCACGTATCTGGATATACCGCATCATATTCTTCCCCATCTCCACCCTCTGTCGCGATATTATATACATGGCATGTACACCGGCCGGAGCGGTACGTGTATCAATATTATATCTCGCGAAATATCGAATCGAACGGTCGAGTTTCTCTATTATTCCGCGACGGGCACGCTGGCTTCAACGGGCTCTCCTCTCTGTTTTGTATAGACCCATGCTCGGCTCGCATCTGCTCCTTGTTTGTTCTCCGCGTCTCCACGGAATCCTATCTCGCCATCGATTTTCATAGACATCTTACGGATCGAGGAGCTTCGTTTGTTTCGCGTATCGCGACCGCCGGATTTAGATGCATCTTTTTGATGTAGAATTCTCTTTACGCGTATTACACGTCATTACTCAAAAACTGTGAAAAATGGAGCTGCCACCCCCCTGTTGCTACAGGGTCCTCAATTTTTCGACAAATAGTCCCGTTAACATAGAACAAAGGAAGGCGAGCGAGTGCTCCCTCAGTTCTCTGTTCATCTTCGTTCTTCAGCTGCAGCTCGCGCCAGCTCGTTTGTAACACGCGTCCACACGTGTGCCTGTACCGTTGAATACTCAGCGGCCTGTATACATCAGCAACGTGCCTATTATCGGCATTCGAGTCGGTATTAATCTGGCCGGGCTAATTGCATGTCGATTACAGTGATCGTAACGAGCGTCGATAAATACTGCAATCGAAGTGAAAAGTTCTCGGGGCGGACTTCCACCCCGACTTCTCGAAGTTTTACGAGCCAAAAACTGTGTTGCCACAAGGCGCTCCATAGACCTGGGCCACATCGCGTGGTTTTATGGCAATGCGCGCGGCAATTTCGCGGCGTTATCGAGCGATAATTGCACCGTGCGAGCTTCACGTTCCCTCGAATCGTTCGGCGAATCGCGTCGCGCGTGTTCTCACGTTCGTCGGCCGTTTTACAAGCTGACAGCTCGCTAATCGGCGACGGTGTGTTTAGCATTCCATTTCTTTCGCCGTTCGTAACGAGTGACGAGGTTCGAGAGGTCGTTAAAAGGACAGATATTAACAGCCTCGATCGACTTGGACCTCGGTGGATTGATATTACACATCCTCTAATAACCGGGCAATCTAATTCTGCGCCGCTGCCGGGAGAAGCCTCCAAGTCCGAGTGCTCGTCTAAGAGAACTTGCATCCGATGGATCGGTCGCTCTGTTAGGACAACAGTCAGCTCGATTACAGGGGATTTCGGAGGCCCAGGGTCTCCTGACAAAGTCCTCGAAAGGATACGAGCTGCATCGCAAGGCTCGACGATCGGATTCTCCGCCAGCCACGCCGAACAAAACAGCAATCAATAAAGACGAAGTTAGGATCCGTACCGGCGGATTCCTTCAATCAAATTAGGAACATCAAAGTAGCCAGCAAAGCGAAGGAAAGAGGACGAAAGGACAGAAAGGTGGACGAGAGAAGCTCGTGCAGCCTGGACGTCGACATTCCTCGAGGGGTGGAAGCTGGGAATTAGCCTCTATCTCCAGAATCCGAACCCTCGAGACAAAGAACCAACCCACCCACCCCCCTCTCTCTCTCCCGTTCCTTCTCCGCTGATACCCTTCGTCATCTTCCAGTAGTCGTAGCCCTGGACTCTTTTCTGCTTTCTGATACTGTCTTTGTTAAGGAATCGCCCTGGGCGTGGCCTCCGGGGGCGAGCTTCGATAATTTGTCTTTGTATCGCTAAACTACCCCCTTGACCCACCACCTCGGACGTGGAAGCACCCGCCGTTTTCCTCTGCCATGGAACTTCTTTGGAACAAGAGGCCCGAGAGGAGCACGACTGCTACGGAGATCGGTGTATTTAAAAGGCACTGGTATAAAAGTAGATACAGGTACTTGAAGGGGAAGAAGTAGGTCTCGATTTTTGAGCCTCCGTTGGTCGCAGGACTGGCCGGATGGCGACATCGTTTTCTCGGAATCCGCGATCTCGTTCAAACCGAAACGACCGTGGCCGATGCTATCTCGTAATTGCTCGCCGCGGAGTAATTAGAATGAAAAACTCCCGGTCTGTTTGATCTTCTTCCACGCGCATGTCCGCTTGATGAGCCTGGCCGGCTAGACGTGGAAACGCCGACGCGAATTCGCGTTTGCGTGAGGTATGTGGTGCGTGCCGTCATTGCTTATTTATTTATTTATTTATTTATTACCGCCGCGCAATTTCGCAGAGGCGTCCGAGCCGTTTCCGCGGATACCGGCGTGCTCCTTCGGTCGGGGAATTGTAAATCGGACAGAAATGAATGGCCCGCTGCTATAGCCGCCGATGCTTTGCATATAATACCGCGAGCGCGCGCCAGTAACGAAAGGAATTCTCCTCGCAGCACCTGCGTGACGGCAGAGATCCGTTCTGCTTTTCTGACCCTGGAATTGCCGGGATACTTGTGCCTCCGAGTTCATATAATATATCAAACTCGCGCGAATCAACTCGCTCAACCACCCAGCCGAAACTCTCCCGGTACTACTAATTGGCAGCGTTTATATCATTACACTTTGGAATTACATATCGCATATATATATCTCAACTGTAAAGAAACTCTCGAGTCCAGCATCTTTGCCCATTGAATCCGTGAGACCCGTAGAAAGCCGCCAAGTTAACAGCCATCACGTGTTCGCCTACGATCTCTACTGAAAAACTTCACCATCCCAAAATTTCGAAAGCACGTTCAGCTAACAAGGATGTCGCGAGTAAAGCGCGTCGTTCCAACGAGCGAGTTGAGATTTGACGCGTAGACAATGGCTGGTTGCATCGGGGCGAGAGTCTGACCGAAGGGAAGACGGAAGAAAGAGGAGGAAGAAGTGGCCTCGGAGTTGGTGCGGGTTGAGGGGGGGGGGGGGAGCTGAAAATTGCGAAGGGTGGGTTTGTACGCGAGGCTGAAGGGACGGAGAGGAAGAAGGGTGGCTGCGCAAGCGCCCCCAGGAAAGTGGCGGCATAAGCGTCCGCACGGGAGAAACCACCCTCGATGGTGGCTGGACCGTGCGCAAGAAAGAAAGGGACGATCGTAGGAAGGACAGGGAAGAGGGCACGGGATAGACGGAGGGGCGGGGTGGGCACGGCGGGGATGTAAATGCCCCCGTGATGTATCGGATCGATGCGGCAGCATCCAGACACCCCCCTCCTGCTTACTACGCGACCTAAAAACGTTCCCCGTCCGGGGCGGGGGATGAATTACGAGTGTCCTTTTCCTTTCATCGTAATCTCGCCGTCGGCTTTACGGCGATGCGCCCCGAAAAATTTTCCACCCCCCGAGCAGGACGCCTACGAGGGCACGCCGCGACTCTGCGTATCCTGTCCGGGATTTACGGGGATGGCCGGGGCGGTAAAAAGTTTACGACGGAGGTGCCCGTCACCGGGGATGGCCTTCGAGGCGCTTCCACTCGCTTGGAACGTATGACGCCAGCCTCGAGTCACATCCAGCATTATTCCGATCTTAAAAATTATGAATCCCTACGAATTGTCTGTTCCTTGAACGATTCAAATTGACGATGGGGGAAAATCGAAGTGCACTGTTGGAAACCAAAGGACGTATGTAGCTTCGAGCGATCACTGTTCCTATCAAATCGCAGGTAGAAATCTCTTCGACTTCTTTCGTCACAGATAATTTACATTTTTGAATTGTTAGCTAAGGAAACAATTCATTAATCGAATAACAACCCCCACAATAATTTCTAGTCCCCGCATCGTACAATTTAAGTGTGATTTTTTTAAGACAAAGGGATTAAAAGTATTTCCATGGTCTACGCGAATTATCGATTTAATTTCTGAAACTAACGTTTCAGAGTTGACTTCTTCAGGTAGGAAGCACGTATACATGTAGCATCCTAGTCTACGAGCCATACGATCCTTAATAACGACGTTTAAGGCGTAAGAGGACCAGTGTCTGGCCTCGTAGAGAAAAGTTGGCCGCGGTCAGCCGCGAAGATTTCCTCGTTTCCACTTCTTTTTTTCCCCTCGAATCTCCACAACTACCAAGGGCAACTCGCTGCCAGTACATATCCCGTGAACGTACATGTACGTCCACGTATAGATACGTTACCAGGCGACGCGAGCTGGCAGCAAGTTACTCTGGGAATTGCGGGGAGGCCGGCGATGTTCGTACTTTGTACTCGACGGCAACTTTTTCGAAAAGACACGGGTGCTGGTAGCCAGCATCCCCGTCATACGGTGAAAACTGCCTTCCTCTGTTAACGCGCACGTGTAGGCTCCCATCTCTCACGTCCTTGCCACTCTCCGAGCCCTGAACCACCCCTCTAGTCGGCAATTTGCTTCCTCTGCGGTTCTTCCATTCAATTTTAACAATGTAGCAATCGCTCGAATTGAGGCATTTATAATTGTGCTTTTGGGAACGGAGAATTGGAATTTTAGAGAATTTTAAACGCTCGGGAGTTGCAATCTTTTGTTAGACAGAGAGTCAAGAGTCTGTAGAATAACAGATTTAATATATTCTGTGGCTCGATTCAACACAAGATTGGTGGTATTAAGAGACTTGTATTTATTGTGCTAAAATTCGCGGGGTGAAATTTCCGCGGGACTGTCGCGCGAAGGGGGACATCGCGAGCGAACAATTAGAATGATCTTCTAAGGCTGGTATGAACAGATCTGCGTGGAGTGATAACGTTGACGTTAAGCGTAATAAAGCAGCGGTAATTGCCGACGTAAAGTTATGGCTGCGCCTACTCATTAGTACCCGGCGAGGCTACTGCCTTAATTAGTAAACCAAAGGAGGGCCCCTAAGCGCACGTTCCGTATAAAAGTCTGGCTTAATGGACGTCCGCGATACCATTTAACAGATGAATTTTCATATAGCTGCCGGCTATAACGTGGACGCGCACACACATATACCTGGAGGAGAAAGTATTGGTCGAGTGGCAGAAATTTTGACCGAAGTCGCGATTTCCTTCGACGCGATCATTTCTCAGCTTTAGTTGAATGACAGGTGAGAAGCATTCTGAGCAGAGATAGCTTTCAAGTTCGCTTAGGGCGAAAAAATTTGTATTTCAGAGAAGCGTCGTTGTGGGAGCAATGAACCTCTGGAATTTTTGTAGGGGAAATATTTGATAGCGTTGACAATAAAACTTCTAACTTCTTAATAGTCTTCTAAAAGCTTAGACTCCGAGCATTAGAGCCTCGAGAATGCTTCTGCGTTTCCCAGGTCTGGCTTATCTAGTTTATCTTTCCAGCGGGATAGAATTCTACAAAGTCAACCATTGCTAACAAATTTAACCATATTCTGCTTAGTTGATATGCACTTGGGGAAAAAATCCGCGCAGAAGGAAGCGAACAGCGCGGTTAACCCGATCGAAATTGCAACCACCTTATCGCCGATCGCTGTACTCACCGCTGCAAAACGCGCGCTTACGGAAAATTAAAGAGCACGAAGATGAAAAAAAATTTTCCTTCCCGCTGTTAATTACCCCCGGCGGGATCGGGTGATTTAGATTCGCTGTCTAATCGGAGCGCATAAGAACAGTAATTAATGGCGTTCCTGCTTACGCTTTGATAAAGTTCGCGGCGATGATGTGTTCATCGCTAACTAGGAAGACAAAAGGAGGAAAATGGTGTGGCGTGAACATGGGATAAAATTAAACCTCATTAGCGAGGGGCGATCAATGTAACTTTGCTTATACCTTACACATTCACCGATCATAATTTACAATTTACAATTTACAAATTTGAATATACACTCTCGGATAGATTATTTCCACCCCCTTCTCCCTCAATATACACGCTTACTCGGCGAAGAAATCATTTCATCAATTTTTAATAGATTCTTCTCTGATCAAATAACCTTACAAGATCTCTTTTCCCTCGCAAGTCTGCCCCATGGAGGTCAGAGACATCCCCCAGGAATAACGTTAATCGAAAGCGTGGTGTATCTCATAAGCCCACTTAGATCGCAATGACCACTATCATCTAGGCTGGGCGAATCGCGACCAGAGACCGCGAACAGTTGAGACGTTTTCACCGTTGCATCGATAAATTACGAAAATGCCATATTCCACGGTCGGGAGAAAACGCGGCTGCACGGGAAACGGAAACGAAAAGCGTACCGCGGAAAACAAACTGTGGGATACGTAAAAGGCTGGGCGTTCCGAGAGAGTTCGGAACGGGGGGGCATAGATCTCTCGGGCCGGGCAGCCTACATTACGAAATCGCGTAATTTCTTTTAATATCCATGCCCCGAAGGCGTTTAACGCGCGAGCATCAATTACGACGTCGCGGCCGCGTAAAATTGCTGCGAAATATCACGAGAGCCACGAAACTGGCTCTCCACCTCGACAGGCAGCCATGTATATTCATGGGGCGAGGCAGTAGCGTACGCGAGGAAAAGCAGGCCGCGTGATTCTATCCTGGCCAAGCGTTCCCCTTATCATGCACTGTGGCTTAGTGATCTGTGCTGACCGTGAAGCTGAAACGCGAGCCTGCGCGCCATTTCACGAGGCGCACCGAATTCTGCTTCTGTTTTCTGCGATCGTCCAGAAGGAGAAGCGTTTGCCGAGTTTCTTCCCTCAGTTCCCTCTTATCCCCGGCCCCTGTCTCCTCTCTATGGAGATTCTTCCCACACAATCTCAGAAACGGAGAAGCTCGGAAGCAACGTAGATTTATAGACAGACAGCGTGAACGCAGTTAGAAACGATCGCAGCGACAGGACGCGATAATTACACGCGCATATCCTGCTCCTCGCGCCCTTTATCTCGCCTTTCCACGTAGCCGGCTTTATGTACGCGCGGGTACACGCCCGATACCCGTTAAAAAAGCACACTAAAGATAAAAGAACCGCTGGTTCGTGTCTAGTTGAAGCCGAACGACCGCTCGAAACGAGGCCGCGTGGTGATCTTAACGAGTCTCGCAGGAAGACGCCCCTGCGCGCAGATCCGCCGTGGATAACGATAATCATTTTACAGCGTCGGGAATAATGGTAATCGTTACACGGTGTCGTGGTAATGA
This sequence comes from Andrena hattorfiana, assembly GCA_944738655.2. Taxonomy (NCBI): domain Eukaryota; kingdom Metazoa; phylum Arthropoda; class Insecta; order Hymenoptera; family Andrenidae; genus Andrena; species Andrena hattorfiana. The sequence goes on from OX122894.2 coordinate 5,721,365, forward strand.
TAATTTATCGCGGCTCTGCACAGAGGAGAATCGGCGCGGGGCGGCGCGTGTTCGCGCGTGGCTAGGCTCGGCGGCTCGCAAAAATTACGACGATTCCACGGCACGCGATCTTTCGGTTACCGAAACCCACCCCCTCCCTCCCCCCCCCCTCCGTTGCTCGTGCAAATCGACCAGCCACCCCTGGATGGCACGCGAGTCTCCGATCGCTTGGTTTCTGGGGTGCTCGAACCTGCAAGTCGAGAATTTCAACCCCCATGCTTTCCCAACTGGAGGAAAACGTGAAACGCTATAATACACTGATAGAAAGTAGTTTAGTATAGAGGGGCGTTTGTTCTAGAGTAGATACAAATATATTGGTGATTTTTAAGATAGGGGTGGGACTCGTATTTATACGAAGGAATCTTACGTCTTCACTGATTTCTTTCTGAATTCTATCCTATCAGAATTCTGTCATTCGTTTAGTAGAAATTGTAAAGATATCTACGGGTAATTGGAGGTTTGTTGGAGCAATGTAAATTTTGCGAATGTATGGGGGTTGATATCCGAGAGAATCCTGGAGCAAACAGTTTTTCTAGGCAAGAGCAACGCGTTATCCCAATGCAAGCGGTCTAACGAACCCCGGCCGTCCCTTTCGTTTCTCCCGCAGCATTCATCGTAAACGGATTTGGCTTCATTAACCACCCGCAGACTCACCCCCGCGGCCGCCCTCGCTGCTCTCCCCGACACGCTCGTAGCTTTCTCTCGCATGGTAACTATGGCAACAATGGCAAAGGCAATCAAGCACCGCATGGAATTAACGCCGCGCAGACGATGGATATTCCGGCCAGGGAGACCAGGGTCGATTTGAGTCGGGTATTACCCCCAAACAGCTTGGAAGAATCATTTGCGAAGAATATTTCGTAATAACAGCGCGTGCGTTGGCGTAGAGAATTCTATAGTGTCGCCATGTTGGGTATAAAAGGAGACCTTCATTTTTGAAGACCACTTTTTAAGATTCGGAAGGGTGAAGCACACCCCTGTCGAAGGGTTCTTTTGCGCACATGCGCCAGGCGTAGGTATGCAAAGCGATAGGGTTCGCTGGCAACCAATGGTGAGGCTTTAAAGCACCATTCTTCTGTTCGACCCTCCTTTTTAATATCCCCACCCCTTATTCTAGTAACCAGATTGCCTGAGTTTATACTGCTGGACACTTTTTGCCGATCGGTCAGGCGAAAAGTTAAACGAAATTCTTGTGAAGTAAATAGTGTATCAGCTGATACATCGATGGCATTGTTTTAAATTATCAATTATTATTTAGAAGAAGATGGCGTATTGTTTCAAATTTAAGAACTAGTAAACAAGGGACCAGGGTGAACCAACCAGTGAATGACCGAATTGTTGAATTTATGAACTTTTGAGATTAATACTTGAATATATTTATGTGTAACAACAAAACAACTGTTGAAATTGCATTTAAAATTATTTTTCTTGAAATTTCTATAAAAATAATTACTTATTCTTATCGTAATTTAAAAAAAAAATGATTATAACATGCAAAACGTGTAGAAGCCCAGTAAATGACCACATACTTTTAATAAGAATTGTACTTATTAATGTTTGCTTAATACGCGTAACTAAAAATATGGGATATTAAAAGTGCAACTACCATCCATTTATGAATATATAATATTTTTAAATTTATAATTGACATTTCTTTGGCTAATGGTCATTCACTGGTATGCGATCAATTATTGGTTGGTTTACCCTATTCAAGCGACAAATTTTATCGTCAAAAAGATGTGTCGCAATAAATTAACCCTCCTTATAAAGTTTGTAAGGTTGTATGTACGTTTTGTGTATTCAATTTATTTTTAAACGATTTTATTCAGCTTCGATTCTCTGTTTGTTTATTTGTTTTTTTTTGTATGTTTATTTGTTTGTTTGTTTGTTTGGTTCGTTCAAATCTGGCAACTCAAATTTAATCCACTTCCAACTATCCAATTGTCTTGAAACTTTGCAGGTGGGCGTAGTTTGGATGACAATACAATATTTAAAAAAAAATTAACTCCGAGCGGATGAAAATATTACCCAGTCATCAATAAATATAACCCATAACCACAAATCCAAACGACTTGAGATCAGCCACTCGCGTTCTTTACGAAAACGACAAACAGCCGCTGCGTTCGGGACGCTAATCGCATCGCGATTACCGAAAATACACAATTTATCGAGAAATGATCCGTCACGTGTGTACGAATAGTAAAACTAAAACTTTGCAGGCATTCGTAGTATATTACCATCGAAATTGTAGTACAAAAAAATAATTATTTTTTAGTGACTGTAGCACTGTAGTGTTTAAGCAAATTGTTAAACTCTATACAGCAATAAAAGATATTTATAAAGAAGTCTGAGCTCTGAAATGTAAATCCACAAACATTAAAAACTAGAATATGAAAAATATATAAAAAAAATTTTATGTTAAACGATTTTATTAAAAATTCACTAAATACTAAAAAATAATTATTTTCTTATACTACAATTTCGATAATATTTTTTCACTTTAAATAAAATCGTGGAGCAGGATATGTCATAACAGAATATGAATCAATTTAATACAGAATCAAGCGTCGAAATGAATTTGTTGTGATATATCCTGCTCCACGATTTTATATAAAGTGAAAAAATACCATCGAAATTGTAGTACAAGAAAAGAAATATTTTTTAGTTTTTAGTGCATTTTTAATAAAATCGTTTAATATAAAACTTTTTTTATATATTTTTCTCTCTTATTTAATTCTCACGTGATTTTTAAAAAAAATTATATATGCCTTTTCTTCCGCACTTACATTTCAATTAATATATACATAATCATATGCATACTCGGCAAAAAATAGTGTCGAGCAATATATGAAGTGTATTGTTAACTTCAAAATTCCATTCGCCAGTTTCAATTTTCTGATACATCAGAATGTATAATAAATAATACGATAATGTAACTAAAAATAAGCTACTCCAACGATAGACCAAAGACAGGAACTGCCGTGAACCAATGAAAACGAACGAGCCCTTCGAAGGCGTCCTTCAGCCAATAAACACTCAGCCACCCTTTTTAAACCGAAAAGGGCAGCAGCTACCCTTTCCAAGAAGGGTTGGACGCGCACATGCGCAGCACTGGTATGCAAAGCTTGGGGTTCCAGTGGCGGCCAATGACGCGTGTTTTAAAGTTGATGCACAGACCGACCCCTCGAGCCAACCCTGGAATAAGTAGAATGAGAGTATCCCTGGCGGTTGCCGCGCCCTTATCGGGAGGGAGCAGGCAGCGGGACTTAAAAAATGATCTATCGCCGCCACCAATCACACCGTGGGTGGTAGCGAGTCCCTCTCTGATTGAGACGAGCCTCCAGCGCCTCTGGAAAACGATACACCCCTTGGATCCGCGGGTGGAAAAGTGTTAGCCATAAAACACGGCGATATATCAGGAAGCAGAATACCCAGGGGAATCGATACTGTATTCTTCCGAGGGAATTCTCACGAATTTCTACGAGTAGGAAGATCATCGCATTACTCTCCTCGTTGATAATTCGAAATTAATCGGGGATGGGGTGCGTCCAGAAATTTTTATAAAAGTGACCCACAATTGATTTCTATTTTCCATCATTCGTTTGATTAGAAATCTTTGACTGGATAAATTCTATTTCACTCCTATTAGCATTCTTCAGAAGTCCGTGAAGAGAAATATTGGAAATCTCGAGGCGATAGTATCGCCAATAACGGGGTCGCTTTGTATGTGACAGAAACCGACGTAACTACGCGCCCACCGGAAGATTAAGCAACCGATGAAACGGGAGCGGTTCTAGAGCGTTGTTACAGACATTCCAGGGGTATTGTGCCACCTCACCCCCTTGAGCCACGGCTTGCCGCGGGGGCTGGTGGGCGACGGGGATGGAGGTCGGCGTCCATTTCTTCTTTCTTTTAATCTTACTTTTCCCGCAAACGGGCAGCCAGGCGTTAATTCAACGGCATTGATTGCCACACGAACCCCCCTCCCACCAAGGGGTGGAAGACCCCTCCTCGCGCCTCCGATCCCCCCCCCCCCCCCCCAAGATCCAACGGTTTTTCCACCCTTCTTCTTCGCGTCTTTGACCCTACTGGCTCGTTTCCTCGGCTACGTTCCTCGCCTACCCTCTTACCTCCGCCGGGGAATGATTATTTCTCGAGCGTAACGCTTCGGCTAACTCGCTCGCGAGAGCTCAGTAAAATTAAACGCTCGGTAAGTGATATAAGAGGGGTGATTCGAACTTTCCGGGGAATACAGAGTAGGTTTCATGAAACGATAGCGTCGGTCAGTGTTTTCGGTTGTCTCCGAAGAATGATTAAAGACACAACTATTCGACCAGAGAGTTTTGTTTGTAAAGTGGGTGGGTCTTCTATCGTTAGACCGGAGAAGACTGTCCGAGGGAGGCCAAGGGTCGAGCCTCCCGGTTCGATGCAAACGATCGAGATAAATGGTCCAAAGGGTGTGGACTGTCCGGGACGGGCGAGAGAATCCTCGGGATTGGAGGCAGAGAGACAAAACGGGGCGAAAGGGAGAGGAAGGCGAAGCGAGGGGTCGAGTGTGGGGGTCAATCTATAATAAAGCTCGCGTTATCTGGACTCGGGTAGCGTGAACGAAAGCTGGGGCCTCGTAAAAAAGAAGGGGGGGCGAGCGGATGCTGCTTAAGAACGGATTACGAGAATGAAATCGGCCGACTGATACTTAACCCTCGAGATCGTCGGATCCTCGCGCGCTTTTATCTCGCTACGTATTTTGATTATAAAGGCGGCCAACATGGGGGCCGAAAGCTTCTGCCTGTTCTCCCTCTGCCCGTCTCGCCCTCGAAATCGTTGCACTTCGGTGGAATCGAAGAAGCCTGCGTAGAACAGAATATTCGACGGACAATCGACGCCGAGGATTAATTCAAGCGGCGACGTGTCTCGGCGGGGACGAGACGGCCGTGAAAGAGGCAGGAAATGAATTATTTTCCTCGGCGTCGTGACGAATGATTCGTACGTGCTGACCCTTTTCCACGGGCCCTGGTCATCGTTATTCCGAACGATTGAGCGCAGTTGTTGGCAATTGGTAATTCAGTACAATCGCCCAGTGGTTGCTGACAATCGAGGGAACCAGCACGTTGGCGCTCGACGAAAAGAGGACCGCTAGTAAATCCGAGCTTCGAGCGAGCCTTCTATGATAGAAGTTCTGTCGATCCATCACGAGCAAAACGAAGGAATGATTTATGGTTAAAAATTCCTACGAAACGAATATCATTTCCTGCAGAATATCCTCCAACCCTTCGCAGGAAGGGCACCAGTGTGCGAGCACCTGACGCATTATTACGTCACGGGCCGGACTCGCCTATCTACCTGTTACCCGAGGCACCAGCCGTGAAACGCATTGTAATTCATAAGAGGCGATTCTAACCCTTTATGCTAATGCCAGAAGGTGCGCAGGGGTGAGCGTCGCGCAAGGGCGATTTTTATCGACCACTTTAAAGCCCATTTGCTTAATGAGGCGCGATACAAGCCCCGCTTATGAAGTTACCAGGGCACTTGAAGCGTGGCCGAGTCCCTCTGACCGTGAAGGAACTATCAGAAAATTAACTCGTTACGCGTCGCTCGTCGTACTTCTGCCTGTTTCAATAAAACCATTATACAGATCCTATTCAACTTGCCTGCTCGCCTGTTTCCTTGGTCGGATTCTTCCATATTCCTAATTGAAATCCTGCTCGTTTCACGCGTGCCTGGCAACCCGAACGCGCCTTCCCCGTGGAAATAACAGTTACTTCGATCTTGATATTAGGAGGATACAGAAAACGCAAATATGTTAGTCATTAAGTTGGAATTAAGGCATGGATGATTCCATTTCTTGATGTAAAACACTACAGCCGACGAAGAGCATCTTATTCTCCGAATTACATTCGTTTTCAACATCTATAGAAGCTGTCCTGTGGTCGAGGACCTTCCCAATGTCTTACAGAGACTTCGCGCGGAATTCTTCCCTGGGGAAGCTTCCTCAAGGCGCGTTATTACTCTCGAACGGCAATAACCTCGTCGCGAAATGCAAAGCTGCCCCTGATAATCCCACGGAGGACGTAACTTCTATTGCGAAGGAACGACGGGCTGCTGGCGATCCCCGCAAATCATCCCTAAATCGAGAAAGTTGCCGCGCGTACCCTTGCCATGTATCATCGCGAGCTCCTTTCCGCGGACGTGCGCAAGTATACGTTACGGTGTAAAGCTCGTCATGCGTCCTGAATAAACGGCGAACTCCGCGGCGAAACTACGGCGGGAAGATCGGCGAAACTCCCGGCGAACTCTCGTGAACATAATTTTTGTATTGTTTGCGGCGAGCGACCGGCCATTATGGATTCTGCAAAGGAAACGCCGGCAAGGCTTCAAGACCCTGTACACGATGGGGCGGAACTGTGATAACCGGAACGATGGCCCGTTCTCACGGAGGAAACTCGGTGGAATCAAACTCTTAAGATCTTCAATCCTTAAATCCTTCTACTCGCTTAGGCTTCTTTGTTTTATTTAAAATAACGTAGCAGTCCCATAAATATTCCTCAGTGTTATTATTCCTGATTTATCACAAGGTCTGTACGAGGATAGTCTGTACCTCTCAGTGTCAGTAAAGAAGGAAGGGTTTGAAACCTGAAACCAGAGATCATCGTTGTTCCAACGGGGGTGTCAGGATGGGTTGTAACGCGCCGAGTAATGCTCTATTGCTTAATAATCTGAAGAGGCCATTAGGCCTATCTCGCGGGCGCAGATGTATCGTGGACAGGCCAGGGGTGGTTCCGTCATAAAGGCCGCCGCCAACCCTCGGTGTAACTCGAGTTCCAGCGATCCTCGCGCCGGTCGAACGACGAGGTTTCTTTTAATTAAACTGCCCCCACCCTCGCCGGCCAGGTCCTCCTTTCTTTCCCCCCGCGCTCCGTTCTCCACCGAAAACCGGACTCCCCTGGACATAACAGCCGACAGGCACGCGTTATCAGCGTTCGCCAGCAGTCCAACCCCCCCGGTCGGTTAGCTGTTTCCGCCGCCCCTACAGCGCTGATCCGATCCTGGCCACTGGCAGACCTCGTGGCTGACATCGGAGTCGCGATGTCAATGCTGGTCGGTTAAAAGAGACACGCTTGTAACGTTGCCCCGAGAAGACTGGTACCAGCCTCCATTAATGCTCACGTGATAGCAAGTTTCCTTTTAATGGACAGTTCGTTATCTTTTGTGCGTCCCACTGCCAACTATTCGGATAGCGATGGAAATATCAGCCCGTCCAACGTTCGCAGTCCCTCGTTCGCGGTAAACGCGTCAATTTCGCAGTTGTTCGCTTTATAGAGGCAGGTGAGCCGGCGAAGAAATAAAAAAGAGCACGTCGAAGCGTGGACGAGGGAAGAAGTTACGGGTCCTGGTGACACGTTGGACGCTCGTAACGTCAGAATGTCCTCCTCGGCTAGGTAGGTACCTCCCGCCATTGTCCCTCTCCATTCTCAGCGAAATTACTTATAATATCTGTCAGCGGACAGACACAGCCCGGTAGCGCTACAATCCCTCGGAGAAATGCCCTCTTTATTATCTATCAGAAGCAATCTACCGAACACTTTCCTCCCTTCCTCCCTCGCCTCTCCTCCGCCCGTTCGTTTCTTCTTCTTCTGCTAGTTTCCCTCGCTGTCGTTGAAGGCTTACGTCCGAGACTAATTCCAGTACACGCGTGTGCCCTCTGCTTGGAACTGGCCTCTTGGCGACTGGGCCGAGGCCACCGCTTGGATCAAACCTTTTCAACTGGAAGATCTAGCAGCATTACTGAAACATCAATCCACTGAACGGCTCTATGACCGCTCACCAAGCCCTCGACAAATAAACAATTACAGATCAGTGAACGAATGAATTTATGGTGAAACGTCGCCTTTAGTTTTGAATGAAAAGGCCGAACTCCTCGTGGATGCTGAGGGAAGCGTTCTCAATGGGGAACGAGCGAAGAAATTTGAACGCACGATCGAGGCGAGCGGGGCTCGGTTGACGGGTTTTCAGGTCCGCTAGAAATGCGTCGGACGTCCCCGCGTATAAACTGGCCGGCTAATTTAGACCGACTGTTCCGTGAAATTACCGGGGCTCGCCGAGTAATGAGAGGGTGGACGGGGAGGGCATCCAACCCTTGGACAGTGGCCGGCTAATCACGGCCGCTCGTTAGCGAATTGAATGCGCCTCGAATCGCATCCGATCGTATCCGTGGCGGCCGGAGAGTCAAAGGACCGATTTCCACCTTGAAAAGGAACCTGTCTATTGCTGAAAAATTTTGCACGGATCTCGATCCCGCCTTGAACAACAGCTCGCTCTTCCCTACACGCTCGCTCGATATTGCTCTCGCGTCGGGATCGCGTCGTGGGTCGTTTTCCCAAAATTGTACCCTCCCCGTCCCTGAACTGGGCACGATCGTGCCTCAAAGACCGGGGAGCTCGTTGGGACATTCGGTGAATCGAGGAAGTTACGAACGCTGCAGGACGGCGGCTTCTTAAACGCCTCCGCAGAGTTTCGAGGGAAGAAGAATGGCTGGCTGGTGGAACCAGCCGCGCAAAGATTGTCGACGACTTAATGGACACCCTATATTTGCTCATTAACGGACCCTCTGTCGCGAATCCCGAGCACTTCCACAAACTCTCCACGGAGAAACGGCCGGGAGGAGAAGGACGCACAAAAGGACGGGCAGACGCGGCTTCGAGGGAGGAGGAGGGAGAATCGAAGGATGAAGAGGATGTAGAAGGGATGCGAGGAGGAGGAAGAAGTCCCCTCGTTACGAGTTTTGCGAGAGGAAAAGCGATATGCGCTGGAACGACGGGAATTATACTTTTGTAAGTATTCGACGGGCTGACTTCTAGCCTGGCGCAGTGTGGCATAAAAGTCTCCACTTTTTGGTAACTTTTAGTCACGTTTCTGTGAAGATTCTGCAGGGTACACGTGAATTCTCAGAATTATATAGTCTGCTTTCTAAAGTTCACTTGCACTTGAGAAGATCCCATCTTTCCCCTTTTTCTTTCGTCGCGGAAAACTGTGTCCAGGAATTGAAGATCCATCGCAGTACAGCTGGCAATCGTTCTTAGCGCAGGGATCGCGAAAATCATCGACGTTCCGCGAACATATTAACGCTACCGGTTCACGGTGAAACGTCTCGCGATTAAATACGACGATCCATCGGATCCGAGCCGTTCACTTCTTCCCACAAAGCGAGCGAAGAAAATCGTTCCAGTTCCCCCCTTTTTTCCTGGCCCCTTTCGCCGCTTGAAACTGCCGTCGCGACGCATTAGCGGCAATTAATATACAGGCCGCGATTTCAAGCGATACTTAGAGGCCACATTAGATTTCATATCCACGCGCGCCGATTAAATCTCGGTCTCTCTCTCTCCGGAACGATCTTGGTCATTGTTCCCTTCGTGGAATTATTATCACCAGGGTAATATCGTTTTTAGCCAATTCGCGGCCGGATCGGCTGGCTCGTTAAGAGAACGAGAACGGAGAGAGAAGATGGAGCGAGCGGCTGGCGTTCGCATTTCTCCTCGTACAGCTCGTGGAATCTGGATGATCGACTTGGCTAATAAATACGACGATTAACATTCAAATTTCGTGGTCGTGATGGGACTTGATAATCACGAAATCCACGAGTTGCTTCAATGTGGGAATAATGCTACAGAAGAGTCACTGGAAACGTCACCGCGATTTGCGCGATCGATGAAATTACCGCATGCTCCCTGAAATCGGGGAAAACGTATGGCCTTTGGCCCCACCTGAAAAGGGAGGGCGCGTCTTGATCAGCCGAATATATTATACGTGGAAACGTTTGCGAACGCTAGTAACAGCTGTTCTTACCTGCACGGACACGCTTTAACGACCGAACCCAAGCGTGCAAGCGAATTCCATAAATCGCGACGCATGGTGCCCCGCGATTGTTCCACGACCAGCCTCGTAACCGCGGCGACGAGGACGGAAAGGTGGCGAAAGAGAGAGGCACGAAATTTTTCAGCGCTGTATTTATCTCCTTTCTCATCATTAAATTCACCGTATTTTACGTAACGTGGGAATCGACGGAACGGGCGAACAATGCCGCGGTACCAAGTGTTGCGCTGGTACAGGAATCGATCGGTGAATTATTCATCCGCGTGAACGGTTCGTCACCGCGCTCTCCATTAATTACCGATGCGCTACGGCCTGCGGGGCTTCGTTTATGTAAGCCACGCTGGAAAAATGTCGGCGATAATGAAGCTACGTCGCGCGGATCCTCTTAGAAACTCTGGCTGCCTCTTTCTCCTCCTCCCTCATCTATCCCCGCGTGCAGCTGAGTAATTGCCAATGGTAACAGGGGAAAAAAGGGAAGCGTGCATCCAGCCTCGTTCGATAACTCTTCGCGCAAGAGTTCTCCGGAAGACGAAAGAATTGAAAGCGCTCCACGGATTCCAGCAGCGCCGATCAAGGATCCGTCGTTGGATTCCATGTTGCCTGGTCGATCGTCATTTGCCTCGCGATCGTCGAACGCGAAATTCTTGACAGCTATTAAAACGATCGGGATCCTCTCGCGCGACCGCGAGGCATGGGCCCGGGCCCGGGGATCGGCGAAAGAAATCGAAAGCTCGCGATCCGATTTCTTCGTGAAGGATTCCGCTGGCTGCGGTCGATCGTCCATCATGAATATTCATGTCGGTCAGGACTTATGCAGAACGTCTTCTCTCCCGTCGACTCACGGCTGGCGAGGTAGGAGGGGTTGCAGGGAGGAACAGAGAGGGTAGAAGGATCCCTGGGCTCGATCTCGCTCGTCTTTTTCCCCGATCGCGGGAGTTTCTTGTTCCTCGATCGATTCCCCGTATCCGCTCCCCTCCGCCCCCGAGCTGCGACAGCCACGAGCGCGCGTTCCTACGAGCCTTTAATTAACAAGGAATCAATCAATGGCGGTCTTCATGGAATTCCGAGGGTAAAGAGAGGCAACGAGCTGGAGGGAACGCTGGGTACGTGGGAGTCGTGGGAGGAACATGATGGTTGATGGTTTGCGGGAGTACGATGGATTTCCGATTGCCTACACAGTGGGAGGAAAAGAAACTTGCGGTGGAAATTTTGAAAGAGCGTTCGAGGGTTGAAGGTGAAGGTTCGTGGAGTAAACGATAATCACGGGACTTCTTCTGCGATCCGCTTGGATCGGTGCCTCTTTGCTAAGGAGAACAGCTGGGGCACCGATTTTGCGATCAAGGAATCATGAGTGGAGGTTGTTTGCTAACAGAGATTTCGAAACCCAAGTTGCAATTGACAAAACCCTGATAGACGAGAGCTCCGGAGTGTCTGGCTTTGATCCTCGAGCTTCGATAACTCCCAATCGAAGGACCCCTTGCGTATTTTTTAACCACCCCCGCGCAATTACAGAAATTAAAGAATCCAGGGGGTGACGCCACGTCATCCCCAGCGGCCGATCTCCTTCCGCGATAGTCTCCATTTGATACAAAAGAGTTTGAAGACAGGCCCTTCCTCCCCCGATACAGCAGAGGGTCACAGGGTTGCGTTTAAAGCTGGGGACACCGCCCCCTCTCTGAGAGGGTCAGCAAGGACCTTGGCAAATATTTGGTTAGTCTTTGATGGGCTTCGAGAAAGTACAAGGAGAGGATACCGACGCTGCCTCGGACGAAGAAGCCTCCGACGGGGTGGAAGAGTGGTTCGAGGTCTCGAAGGGGAGGAAAACCGTAGGTGGAGAAGGTCCTGGGCGCGTGCTGGGGTCCAGTTGCCAGTAGACGAGCCACGGGCCGGGGAATGCCGAGCATTTTTATTGGTTCCAGCTCTCTCTCCTTGGAAATTCGACGAGCCGATCCACTGAACGGAAGGATCCACGAATCTGATCTCGTATGTAGCTGCGTGCTCCTTTCCTTCCCTTATATGACCAGACCCGCTAATTTCTAGAACGGGCAATCCACTTGTCCTTCAATCTTTCAGACTTGCGGACAAGAAAATTATTGTGTCGAATGAACATCTTAGAAGCAAACATTTAAATTCTCCGTTTATATCTAATCGTCAAGAATCTCTCCTGAATTTGTACGGAATATTAACAAGTAGTATAATCAACGAAAGCCACCCCGGTGCATATCAGACGCGACCAGCGCCGGTGTCCTGTTTCTCCGCGAGGAATCGATTTTATCGCGAAGAAATATAATCAACATTTTAGCGTAATCGCCGAAATAGGGTCGTCCCGTGTCGTCTTACCGGTTCAAGGATCCTCATTATCCTTATAGCGACAGAGGCGCGGAGGCGAAGATAGGGTGGCCGTGCCCCGACACGCTCCAGAATTCTCGAGTCAAATTACCTTCCCTTTCCACTCGATGGTGCCTTCTCGCCCTCGGCTATATTGGATTCCTAAACGCTGTCATTTTGGACAAAAGTACCACGACCGAGTGCTCCGCGGAATTTCCCTGATGCCGCGTAGCTCTCTGCCGAATCGTCTGCGTTGCAGTCTCAATTATCCTTATCTCAATTTTCATCTGTTATCGAGTTACGGACAAGCCGTTTTCGATGAAAAGGTGGCATTTCCGCTTTGCGCAGGAACACCGAGGAATATTCTTCTGAGACTGTTTTTGTTGCATATGGCAAAAGGGGGTGGAAGCTGCAAGATGCAGAGTAAATCGGTAAATTTCGAGACGTCGAAGGGAGGAACGGGAGGACGTTGAAGCTCGCTGTATGAAAACGAAAAGAGCCGGAAGTCCATCCGCGATACACGCTCCTACAATATTCATCCTCGCGGACATAAAAGTCGGGCGCAATCCTGTAAAAATACAAGGTTTTACCTCGGAGGTATATCGCAGCCCTCCGCCAGCGGACCCACCCACCCCCGCCGTACAATAACACTCCTCTCCATCCGCTTTTGTACTTTGTAAGTCAATTCGATACATGAATCGTATAATAATTCAACGAAGCTAAGGAAAACACGCTGGATATTATTCGTCCCACCTAGAAGCCACCCTTAAACCGGACTCCATATTTATGGGAACGGGGCTTAATAGGAAATGATACATACCGAGTAAACTCCTGTGTTTCTCTCGAGAAGCAATGAAAAACAATCCCCCGCTATTTTCAATCCAACCGCTTTGCAACAGCCATCGAAACTGGTGGTTGAAAAATCGCGAGCAAAGTGTTTGAGAGGACGTTGGCAGGCGTTGGCAGGGATTTTCTAAGTAGACTTCTTCGACGTATGAAATTACCAGCTTCGTCATCCCCGCGCTGCTTTTGCGTAAAATTATACCGGGCGAGAGGGGAATAATGTATGTAGTTCGCGGCGGAAGCCGACTACTCGCAATTCCAATGAGAAAACTGAGTGCTAGGTGAGGTTCACTCGCATCTCGACGGATTTCTGTCTTCTCGCCTCTCATACATATTGTGATTACTTGTAAGGGAGGACTGCGGAGAAAGATGGCAGCCAGCTTGGTCAATGGGAAAAGAAAGCTCGGCTCTTTTCTCTAGCCACGGAGCGCCGAGAGATATTCGGGTTTGCTTTCTAGAGTCGAATCCGCGAAACGTGAAGCTTCGCCAGGCCTTCTAATAACTCCATTCGAGAAACATTTATGAAATGTGCAGAGATAGGCCGTGAGACTTGTTTCGTCGGAACTTTTTAGCGCCCCGCTTTTAACATCCTGCAGAAACGGGAATCGGCTCATGCGGTGTAGTTGAAACGATTTCTGTGGATCAGGAGGATCCTGTTAATTAGAAAAATTTCGGCGCTCCCGAGAATTCGAACGGTGTAAAACGAAGAGTTGCTCGGGATGAATGCAAGCTCGGCTCGCAGCGCGAGATTAGAGTCGATTTCGGAAAGCGAGCCAGTGGATGCTCGGTGATCGATCGTTGACGGTAACGAATCGTTCCTCAGCGCTGGAAGAACGATCTTATCGACGAAGTTTCCATTTCCGTTCGCTCTATCGTTCTCCTGGAGCCGATTCCGCGTGCCTTCGTCCACGACCCCTGCCGCGATCACCCGTTTCTCTCCCCGATTTTCGACGCCACGTGAATTCCTCGCCCTCCCCTTCTCGCGGCCCTGTCGCCCAGTCGATGCTAAATAGCAGAAACATAATTCCGTGAGTGCAGGGGAATTGCTTTATCGTGCGGAATAATGGCCCCGTATTCACGGGCCCGGCCCTCATAACTCTCTTCCTCCTATTGCACTTTTCGAAGATTGCACGTGGCTCTCGAGGCTCGATCGACGAGCGATCGGCCGCCGCGCTGCTTTGCATCGATCGCCCATGAAAGGGGCTAGCTTGGGAAGCGAACGTTGGAAAAGTGTTCCATATTTTTATTCGTCGAGGGACGCGAAAAGTGATACTCTACGTGGGTGGATTATTTAGTAGCGTCTTAGTAGAAGCTGCACGACGCGCCTTGAGAAGCCACTTAATTAGGCGACAAAGGGGAATCGACGAGACAATCGAGACAGTAGCTACTACGTACCTGATACGTCCAGCAACTCGGAGTCGTTATTTAATTAGCGGGGAAAGTCCTGGGAATCGCGTTGCTTCGACTGGACGACGCTGTATCGAATATTTCCTTGACGACGCAACTGTTTTACAGAGGATAGCTTTCGGATCGATGAACTTTTCGGGTTCAAGGAACAGCGCGCTGCTAAAAGAATCGACCCCCCCCCCCCCTAGCGCCGCGTAGCTCCGTTTCGAAGGATTCGAAATTTCGACGTCGCGCCGCGCTAATGACAGAGGAGTCTTCACTCGCGGAGGGAGCAGCGAGTGTGAGAAAAATTGTTAAGAGAAATTCTCTTGACTCTAAGTGACGTTGATGGACGAGCGCGAGTGCCAGGGAACGCTTGTAATAATATCAGCTCTATTCTTCATCCGAGCACTTGAAAAACAAACCCCTACCCCGTACCCTGCACGGGTAGCCACCGAAATTCCCATGGAAATCGCCGACGGCTCGTAATCGATACGCGGACGATAATGGCGAGTAATTCGTAACTAATTAACACGCCACGTCTAATCACCGTCAGTCGTCCGAGCAATTAGGGCCGATTACGCGCCACGCGATCGGGAATATTTTATCGGGGCAATTACGCCTCGTAATAAAGTCTCATCCGGCGGGCACCAATCAGCGAAACGATCCGGTCCCCAGACCCGGATCGTCCGTTCGGCCGCGGAACGGGTAATTAAAAGCATTGTCGGGGCACAAAAGCCTTGAACACGGGGGCGCAGGAAGGGACGAGAAAGAGGAGAGAGCAGACGGTGCCCTCCCGTCCATGCCAAAGGCCGGATTGGTAATTACAAAGTGCGATCTAAATCAATCTTGATTACACGGGAGACGCTGCGTCCGCGATTTACGTAATGCAATAAGACACGGGATTGCGTGCTATCGCGGAGCGATTACGCCTAATCGTTAAATAATTGCATAGGTCGTACGAATGTCGAATAGACTCTTTCATTAATTAGCCCAAGAAATACCCGTGCATATGTATGGGTACCTACTTCGTCTAATACCGAACACAAGAGAACATTGTGCGACTCGGTGGGGAGAACGTAGTTCCGAACTTGAATTTCCTGGGAGACTCGAGCGCGCTCGGCTTCATTTTTCACCCCTCGCGCGCGCAGGGGCTTCTAGGAGAGAACTCGGTTTTATTCGCTCGCCGATGGCGGCTCGCGCAAATTGCCGAGGTATCGACTCGCAGCGGACGATACAATCGCTCTAACGTACGGGCGTTTCATTTGTATTCGGCCGGAGGGAATGGCACGGACTTTGATGTTTCTTGCTGACGCGTCTCGGAACCTTTTCCTTCCCGGAGACCTCCCTTTCACGTTCTCCTCGTGAGACTGATCTGAATGCGCGCTACGTATCCGCCGAACCCCTGCTCCCTCCTTCGCCAAAATAGCCGTAGACAGCCGCAGCCACCCCTTGACGCGCGTTTCCACCCGACTCGGGTAAAAAGTCGCGCTCTGTGTACGAGCAACCCTCCACGATAGCCTCTTGCTAGTGGATCTATCTCTTTGTCGCTGAATCCTCGCACGTTTTCGGGTAACATTTTATCATCTGATATTACCGACAGTATTTAACTTGCGCGTCCCTGGATTCCGAAGGTGCGCTTGCTAGTCGCTGCCTCGGAGAGGAGCTTCCGTTCCAGCTGTTGTCCCTCGCTCCATCGGGGGAGTCGATGCAAATCAGTCAGCGGTGAGGATCGACGGTGGCATTGTGGCTACCCAGCCCGTTCCTCTTTCTCCTTATTTATGCACTCTCCTTGGGAGTAATTGTTTCCCTCGGAGACGATAGCCTCGGCCTGATGCGCCGCCTGAAAGCCACGGATCCGCGCGCGTGTCACCGCGGAAGCCTCTCTGTCGTCAACTTCTTCTGCCCTCCCTCTGTCCTCGCCGCGAGCGGAATCCACTCTGGATTCCGCCGGCGCGGCTTTTAATTGCCCGTTTCGGCTGGATTCAATCGGCGCTCGGGCATCTTGCCTGGGATCGCTCTCGCGGCCCAGGAATCCAAGGGGCGCAGTTCGCCCGTCTCGCTGGGTTATGACGACCGGGGGACACTGTTAATAACTCCCGAGCGTCTCGTTCATCCCTTTCGTCGCTGTTAATTAAAGCGGCGCGACCGATGGCGGAATCGAAGTATCGGAGTGGTCGGTTTATCGCGGTGTCCGGAGGAGTACTCGACGGAGGAGCGCGCTTTACGATTATACGCGATCAGAGATCCCTCCGTCGAGCACCGACAGCCGCACATATAAAATAAATATCGACGGACGGGAAAGAGAGCGGTGCATGTAAACGACGGTGCCGAGGAATCGCGAGATACACCGGCCATAATACGCGGGACGGAAAATAGCGGCAATACCGTTGAGTGGCTGGAATGGTGGCCCGAGGGGGGGGGGCATCCTCTCTGAGCCTAGGATAAGGATTTGCTCCATGGGGAAACGCTCGTGCGAGTGGCACATGCGGGAATGCATATGCAGGGAACAGCGATGGCAGGTGCGTCGTTTTCTGGCGCCTCGTCGGGCACCGTTTATGGAAGCTCACCCCTTGGCTGGAACGCCGTTCTCCTGTACAGCGAACGCTCCGTGCAATGGCACTTCCCATAAGTTTCAAGACTTTCCAGAACTGAAGGAGAGTCCACGCAATTACGTTCACACCGCCGTGCTCGAAGTTGCTTCTCAGAGGAGAATGGATCTCCGTCATCTCCGTTAGACGCTGGACGATGGAGTGTTTAAAAGAAGAATTGCGCAAGCTTCGAAGAAGCGGATAGGGGTGGTAGATGAATGAAAATGTCTCCGAATCTCTGCTCCCCGTGCAGGAAAATTCTTTCGATATTCCCGTGGACAAGGGTGCCAGGATGGTCGCGACACGCTGCTGAGAGTTCGAGGGGCTCCATAGCCCACCCCCCACCCCTGCCCAGATCAATAATACCGACCTCATTCGGCGCATGTGCGACGGGACATCCCCCGAGCTGGTTTCCACCCCCGATGAACTACGCTCCGAACGCGCTGCACCCCTCCATGCAACATTCATAGCGCCATCAATATTATACGCGCGAAATAATAACCTGTGCATTTATTATGAGGGGGTGGCGAGCATCCACCCTGCCGTCCTGGCTCGAGAGCTTCGTAGAAAAAAAAAGAGGCTCAGGCGACGGGGGACGATCAATTACGCGTGTAAACTGTTATGCAAATCGATTGGTCCGAGGCGAGAGGTCGCTGAAAGTGATGGATCGCCGGACAGAAGTTTCGTGAACGCGGAAGGTCGACGTTGACGCGGGGTTAATTGTGTGAATCGCAGGGAAATTGCTTTCTTCAAGTTCTACTTCACTCCATCGAGTTTACTTCGCAGGCGACCACCACAAGCTCACTTCGAACGCATGTGAAATAGTTAAACGTCAATGTCTAGAGGCAAGCTTACCGAATTCTGCTAGGAAAGCATCATTTAAACGCCTGTTCAGCAAAGAGACCAGGGATTATTCGACAGGGTAATCGTTAGAATCGAGCAGCGCTAACCTGGACGTGGAAAAAGGGAACGACGTTAATCTTGCCCGCGTCGTTGTCCACGCACGATGTTTGCATTGGAACAGAGATGACGAGGGAAGAGGAGAGAAGTAGTTACGTCATAAAATCTTTATCACCAGTCAGGCATCCCCGAAAACGATCCTGTCACGCTTGTAATCTCGAATCCTCGAATTCCCTCGTACATATCTGTTCGTCCTTCCTTTCCTTCTCTTTTTACGATCGTCGATGAAAACGAGATACACGGTTACCACCTATCCCCGCCGCCTCGACGGCCCTCGCTCCTATGTGGCACACCGTGCACCGTTTATCATCGAGGAACGGGACTAATTTATGGACGAACGGACTACTTTTTAAAGCACGCACTTCTGGGGACCGATGGCCGACCGGATGATACCCGTGGCGGCTATATCCGACACGCGAAAGCATCCGAGAATCATTAGCGGCAAAATGACTCCGTCTGAGCCGAACGACGCGGCGCGGCGGACCTTTCGGGGAATTCGTTCGCCGTTCATATAATAATCACGTATCGCGATGGAAAAGGGGCACGATGACGATGGGCCCGGCGGGCGGGCGGGGGTTAAGAGAGAAAAGGTAGAAAGGGCCCAGTGAAATAATTGCCGCTGGAGAACGGCGAATGACCGTTTATTTCTTAATGAGCTGACCGCGACGCCTCGTTCTCTCCTCGTGGATAAGTCGCCGGATGAAAACTGGTCCCCCCAAGGGGATGAAATGTCCCGGGGTAATTATAAAATGCGAATAGGTGGTTGGCTTTTGATGCCGCATCCACCAGATAACCGATTCGCGCTCCATCTGTCCGAGGGGAATGAATTTTGGTGGTTACTGGGCCTGATACTCCGGGGATTCCTTTCTCTTTCCTTTTCCTCCGATAACTCTGTCCAACGGTGTCGTTAAACGGCCCGTTTTTAGCGAAATCATTTTACAGAGGAACTCGGGCGCGTTGGAGAAGGTTTCAAGATTGAATATATTGCGCGAATGGAGTCTTGTTAATGGCGAGGGAAAAGTGGTAAAAACTTCTTGTATTCTCATACTTCTTACAAAGTATGAGAATTTTAGATGGTAACAAGGTGAGAGCTTAATTCCAAGGCTTGCCTGAAGGTGTACAGAAATGAAATTATGATACAAAGTGGAGCCTACGTCCAACGGATTAAATAATATAAAGTCTCGTAGCAAATGGTTTCGGTGATAGCCGTATGATAAGTTCGAACGAGGATAAAGCTCGAATAAGTACAGAGAGGATAAACCGACAGCTGAGATTGCAGCACAAGCGACTCGATCACCGCCCCCGCCCAACCCCCGTCCCCTCGAGCGCATTTATTTCGTCGTTACTCTGCCCTGGACCTTATAAATCAGCAGGACCGTTCGCGAGATGTTTTCCCGGACTTTCATGAAAATGTAAAGCGATTGGACGTGAAACCAGCCGATACTCGAGCAACCCCACCCCTCGCGGATATTTTTCTTTTCTCTCGCCGCCCCTTTCCCTGCCCCCTCCTCGTGGCGAAACCAAAAGGGCACCGGTTTATTCGCCCCGGCCCCAATTCGATGGACGAATGTATAAGGAGAGGAATAATTTTCTAGGGTCGCCTGTTTCTCTCTTCTCTCTCCGGTACGATCAGCAACGGCCCCGAGGAGGGGCACTCGATCGTGCTTGGGGTCATTTTATGGGATCTGGCACGGATCAGAGGCACGAATCTATCCCCGCATTCCGGTTTTTCCGAAACGCCTAAGCCCGCACACTGTCCGTCCCGTTTCCACTCTTTGCATCCGTCCTCCCCGAAGAGACTCGAGCTCCAGGGGACGCTCTCGAGTCCGCCCTCGCGTCGCTGAATAAATATATATGGGCTGATTAGCCCTGCTTGGCTTCGATCATGCGTTTCGTCCTCCCTCGGTCGGCTTCGTTTGCATTTCGAGAAGCGTGGTGACGTCAACCGGGGCTCGGGCCACGTTCTGTCACGCGGGCTAGGAGCTTCTCAGCTAGTGGACACTTTCAGTGATTCAGGCCTTTCCATTCCTCGCCTCTCCGACGAAATACCAAATGGTAAATCGCGATCCGCTTTGCACAGGGATCAGCCTGTACCGCCTCACGAAAATCTCGCGGCCGATCCCGTCCGTTGGGCCGTCAAATCCCCGGCAGCTGGTCGGTTAATTTGAATTTAACGCGGGGATCGAGGCGCTCTGATTAATGCCCGAACGTCACCGGTGCCCGAGATCGCGTCGCGGACCGTCGATGGATCGGTCCCCGGCGAGCCGCAGCGATCGCGGCCGATT
Source organism: Andrena hattorfiana (assembly GCA_944738655.2). Classification (NCBI taxonomy): domain Eukaryota; kingdom Metazoa; phylum Arthropoda; class Insecta; order Hymenoptera; family Andrenidae; genus Andrena; species Andrena hattorfiana. The sequence goes on from OX122894.2 coordinate 5,741,667, forward strand.
CGGCTGTCGTTGACGCACGGTCAGCTCCTCTTCTAGAGGAAAAAGGAGGCAGCTACGTAGGCATGTGGCAAATTGCCGCCGCTGCCAGTTCGAAGGGACCTCTTTCCCTTTCCCTCTCGCTGTGCGCGCGAAGGAGGTGGAGGCGCTGCCGATGGAGAGAGGCGAAGAGGAAGAGAAAGACGAGGCGGCGGTGAGGAGAAGCTGCACCCGCAGGCCGAGGTGGAAGGAAGGCGGGCGGGTAATCTGTGATTCAAAGAGAGCGATCCATCTTGCGACATGCCAACATTCAATCGTCGGCATTTGTTTGTGAAATCAGTCCCGAAGGACTCATCCCTTGGCCTTGTCCAGCCTCTCCGCGCCTCCTCGCTCCGTCTGCGGAGACACGCCGCGCTCGCCCCGCGAAAATTGCGCGGACTGCCAGGAAATTGGAGGCAGAGGACGAGAAGCCGTTCTTTCATAATAATTATAGAGGAATGCTTCGAATAGAAGCCTGAAGCATTCGGGTGCCGAGGACTCGGTGCGACGGAGGCTTCGCCGTAATCTCCACTGTAAATATTAAAAGGAGGTTTCCGCGAGACGGGAGAGCGAGGGGTGGAAAAGCGGCGGGAACAGTGAAATGAACTGTAAACCGGAATGCACAGACTCTAAAGCTCGCTCCCGCGGAAAACCGTGAACCCAGAGCGAGGGGAAAGCCGGGGCAGGGGTCGGGTCCACCCTCGACTTTTCGTCGGTCGATGATCTTTAAATTAAGTGAGCCGGCTTATGACGCCCGTGTAAAGTCTTTCGGGGGTGGATTTTCACTCGCGAGCAACGGGAGGAAAACGGGTCGTGAAACGCGTGGCGAATGCGGCCTGACGAGCCACCCCCCTCTCAAATGAATCAAACGCACCCTCGCCGTTGCAGGACATACATTAGGCTGACACGCCGCTCGGAATGCTGACTATTCCCTCGGAAACAGAGAAATAAGAACGTTTCTTGGGGGAAGGAAAAAACGGGAAAAATGTTCCCACTCGCCCAGGGTAAAGCGGGGAAACCATTCCTCCACGTGACTACGAACTCTGGGTATCGCAAGCCTGGGCATAAGGCAGTTCCGTGCGTCCACTCCTCTGGGGTGAATTTTATTTCGTCGTTTTTATCGAAATCGTAAATGTGGGTCGAATGAAATTCGATTAGAATTTTAGCGATCGAAGGCCAGCACTGTCGGCTGCGGAATGAAACGTTGATGCTCGCGTAAGGGGGAGGAATATTCCTGGTGGATTCGTAAAAAAAAGAAAGTGCTCGAGTCACCCCTGAAAAATAACACGAAACCGGGACACGGGCGCGCGACATACGGCCGTGACAGCGTGCGGCGTTAAAAAATCATAAGGGTGCCGTTTTCCTCGTGGTCACATCCCTCCCCTTCAACCACTTCGAACGGTGGACTTTCGAGTTCCTCGTAGACATCGTTTCCAAACCAGTAGCCTTTCTTCTTTTTAAAGCCATCCCCGAACTGAGCATCCTTTGATCTTTCATTCGTAAAGTTAGAAGTCATTTAAGAGAAAGACTTTGGATGGCTAGGGTTAAGGAAATTGTGTCTAGAGTATCTAACGGAGGCTGGATGATAAATTTCTATTTAGACTACTTGGAAAGTAAACCGTCAACAGCGACGTTCGTGTTTAAAGGTGGATACGTCCGCGAGGTTATAAAAAACTGGAGATTCACCAGCAGCGGGCATGAAAGTGCAAAAGGTTAAGGGATTTCGACTGGTTGGGGTAGTTCGTCGCGATGTTTTCGTTCGGCGGGGAGGGATGCTCCATCGTGGATGGCAACATAATCCTCGATAGAGGGCTGTGACACATGGGAGCATGGGGGATGTCTTATCTTCATATTACATACACGCGATGGTTCTCAACTTGGAACACTCCTCGTGTATTCTTCATCGAATTATACCTGGCGCAATCTTCCTCGAGCTATCGCGCTTTCCTCAGCGAGGATCTCGCTTGGAGACGGCGCGCAGGAATTACCTAAAGAGCTTCGTTCGCCGCAAACAAAGTCCTCGAAGTAGGAGATCCGACGCGAGAAGAGATCCCTCGCTTTAATCTCTAAATGAAAGTTCTCGCGACACTCCCCGATCGAAGGATAACGCCGTCGGGCCTGTCGGTTCGCGAAATCGGGATTCTATTACTCTAAAAGTACAGGAGAGCCGGTAAACACGCTCGTGAAAGGGGATGGATCCGCGTGGATCACACGTGCTGCGGCGCGCAACCGGAACACGCGCGCGCGGACACGCATTCGAGACGATTTCAGTGACTCGGAGGATGGTTTATGAGCCGTAACCTTCCTGCCCAACCCCACCCCCGTGGTGGACCACCCTTTGGACAGAGTAACGTGACTCCATCCCCCTCTAAACTCGATCCAATATATTAGGGCTGGCTTCCGCGAGGAGAGACCATCCACGCCTGCATCCTGGATCGACGTCTTCCAGAAACTTTCCTGGACTTGGTTGCGAGGGACAGTGTGGGCTCGGAAGGCGATCCATTTCATGAAAATCTGAGCTGCACTAGCCGCCGTTTTTCCTTGAATTCGAATTGGCAATAAGGGGATGATAATCCGTGAAACTGAATGAAGGAAAGCAGAGGGGCAAATGCTTTCGTGCATCGTGAATTTAACAGTCAAACGACTCGTGATAAAGAAATTAGGGTGGCGGTGGGGCAGGCGATAACGCACGATCCCCTTTTTCGTCCGGCTTCCACTTTCCCCGGTATATTCAGGGTTCCACGTATTCCCCTGGATTGATCGGGCCAAGGGGTTTCGCCTCGGCTCGTCCAGACGCTTGGGTTGGCAACTTTGAAGGATATTTTTTATTCATGTGACGTGTTTGAGGGCGCGGAAAAAACACATTCTCCCGATCCGAAGCTGAGATCGAACCGAGGGAACCGTACGTATGTCCTTCCATCCCCGCAAGACCTTCAATTTTAAAATTCCCTTCGGCCGAGGCCTCCATATTCCTCCGCCTTTCCATCCCCTCGACCTCCGCCGAGAATTTTGATGAATTAAGAATTTCCAAGTTTTGCCGAGAAATACGGTACGCGCAACTCTCCGGGAATTACGGAGCCGGGAACAGAAATGGAAGGAAAGTCGAGATTCTCCAATCACCTTGTTCTCTTCTGTGAAATGTTACCGTTGCTAAATCTCCCTTATAGTGCCGTCTAAGAAAACTGAGAATAATCTCGCGTCGTGGAAACCATGGGGAAAGACTTGGAAAGTGGAAGGTACAGTGGAAGGGTTTTATCCACCTCGGAGGGTGGAGTGTCAGCGAGTGTCCCTCGCAGGTGCTCCATCAAGGTCCGTCGAAAAAAGCTCTCTTGCTAATTGGTCACTCAAAATCGAAGGGAAAGGAGATCCGGGAAAGTTGCGAGACGCGGCCGCTATTCCCGCGGGATATCAACGAAATTCTACGGATCGGGGCTCTTTCAAATATTTAACGGCAATATCCAATTTCGCCTTGCACAGCCCCGTGTCTGCTCACGGGGTAGATACGACCTCGTCATTCGGCTAAAAGCTGTTCTTTATCGTCGCGAATACATTGAAACACTTATGGCACTTAGGCAATCGATTACCCTTCACAAAGGGAGATTAAAGATCTTATCCAGAATTAACTTTGCGCGAACTGAATTTCGTTTGAAGAGAAGAAAAACGAGCACTCCGTGGCCACCTTCTTCTCTGTTTAGATGTATCAACTGAAACTGTAAGTTTCGTCGTTTCAGAATGGCGTCTCCGCTTCTTCGTGGAGCTGCACGGGTACACATCGACGCAAGTTCACGGAAAGCCGAGGAGAGCAGTGAGAAGACGCATTATGGCATGTCGGTTGACGAGTGAGAGGGCCTACCAGCCGCGTTCGGGTTGGAAGAAGAAGCCGAACAGAACTTCTAAATGGGTAAGATGTAAGAGTTAACGTTCGGGCAGGAAGGAAGAATTAGGTGTCTGATGTATGAGACGCCGTCATCCGGTCGCCTTCCGACGAGGCATGCTCGGCGTAAATGAAAGAGACATTTCCCTCGCATCGCTTTGGAAAACACGATTAATCTTGGCTGATAATAGACGAAGCTGAATTTTCCCCGTAACTAATTATTGCCTCCGCAAGCCGAATTACAAATTCTCCCTTCCTTCCAAAGTTCTCGATTCAACGTAATTCGTAATCTCGAAAATCAAGGCTCCCGGGAAGTGTCGTGAACCTCGCCGAGCAACTACCCCAAGTACACGAGAGAAATTCCTAGGTAGGGGAGAGTGGGGTAATTGCGAACACCTAAGCCAAAAAGCAAACAAAACGAAAACTGTGTGAGAAATGAATTTGTTTATTATTTACAAACATACTTAAACTATTCATCTATAAAGTACTGTGACGAATTTTTGAAAAATTATAATAAAAATCAACTTTATAGTGAAAAAGCAAAACCCTTGGTGTTCGTGATTACCCGACTGCCGTGGAGTAATCACGAACAGAGTGCTAAATATCGCAGAAGTCGCACAGAAACGCGATTTCAATGCTCAACTCATAAAAAACGTAGCTACAACCTATACCTAATGTATTTTTCAAATTCCTCTTCTTGTGCGTTAGAAAAAATTGCAATTAGTCGGAATATCGAAAAAAAATAGTAAAGGCCGTTTTTTTAACTATTTTCTGAGCCTGTAATGAAAATTCAAAAATCCCTTTTGTAGATTTAAATAAGTTTTATACACGCTGAAAATTTCATCAAAATCAGTTAACGTTGCTCTGAACTACAAACGCTCAATCCCAATTGTATCATTAATTCAACAGTAATTACATGCAATTGAAAATGGACAAAATATTACTTGAAACATGATATAAATAATAAATTGTATTTATCTTAAATAGCATGAGCGTTCTGTATTTATTACTTTGTGCCGTTGGATACGAAAGGGAAAGGGAACGTCAGTTTTTATTTATTAAAACGCCGTAACCATCGCGTTCGCGATTACCCCGCGTTCGTGATTACCCCACTCTCCCCTACATAGATAATTACAATCGCTATTAACGTAAAACGCAGGACTCGACGAGAGAGAAGAATGTGACCCGCACTGTTATTAAATCTAACCCCGAAATTCCCCCGGCAAGAGGACGTCAAGAACTAGTTGATGGCCTCCCCACACCCCCACACCCGTTCCCATTATCCCCCGAGAAAGAAAAGTCATCATATCTCTTGTTCAGCCGCGCTAACTTTGCAGATTCGATCTCGCGATGTCGACAAGCAAACGCTCGAGCCTGGGCGAACGGGGGGGTGGATGGGGCAGGGTGATGCATGTCCCGTGTACCATTGGGTGGGCGCAGACGGGGGTGGGAAGGGGGAGCGAGGGGTGCCGAGAACGTGATCCTGTGACTGATCCGTGAAAGCGTGAAAGGGTTTCCACTCCTTTTTCCACCCCTTTATCCACTCTACGAGAACACGGGGGTGTCGCGAGGCGACGATCAATCACCCTGTACCACCATCCACCGATGCACCCCTTTCCTGCCGACTAACGTTAGTCTCCCCCTCCCCCTTTCTGGCCATCAGGGTATTCACACAGAGGCTTTCCACTGATATGGCCGAGCGTACATCCCACCTCTTCCGCAAATACACCCCTCCCCGCTACTCTTCGTCTGTCTACATCATAAGTTCGTTGCTTCCATCAGTTTTCTGTAATATAGAAGGAGGAGGCCTAATTCTTGGAGAATTCGTTGCATCCCTTTCGCTTGTTTGAGGACACAAAATCACCTCCCCCGCGGACGAGATTCGTTCTAAGAAAACGTTAGGCGAACGGAGCCCTCTGAAGCCGCGTACCGATGGAGAGAACACCCGCGTTTTCTTTCGAGGTGGTGTTAATGACGCCGCGGGCGAAAGGGAGGAGGAGGGGAGAAAGGATTAAACGAACGATCAAAGGATCGTAGGCAAGTGAGCACGCACTGGAAATCGTGGCTGAAAGATACCCAATGCCGGTTTTACGGTCCGTGTCCGTGTCCGTGGGATACTAAAACTAATGTATTCATGAGATAATTATTTCTTGCATTCATTACGGGGCTGTAAAGTTTTTATTGGCCCCGGGGGGGCCGGGCTGGCGAAGCACGAGGCACCCTTACAAAGTAGAAAGAGGTGAAGCTCGGCCCACCGCCTCTCTCCGTGTCTTTCCCCCTCTGTCTCTCTCTCTCTCTCTCTCTCTCTCTCTCTCTCTCTCTCTCTCTCTCTCTCTCTCTCTCTCTCTCCTCCTTTCTTCGTTTACGACACATTTAAGGACAGTCCTTAGACTCGAATCACGCGGTCGTATCGATAACCCGAAGCTCCCGGCCGTCCAGGCGCGATATCTCGAATGCTAAAAGCATTCTTTAATAATATTTAACGAGGGATCGTGGAAAATTTAATGCCCCGAAATGGAACGGTCGGCTCGCGGTCCGGTATAAAAGCTCTCCCTCTGATTGTTCGGGCTTTATAGCGGCCTCGTCGGATGCAAAACGGTGGCTAATCGAATAAGCGGGCACGGTGCCCGGAGGCATTCGCGGCACGGCAGCTTCTCGCGCCTTTTCCTCGGCGTGTGTGCGAGCACGGAGGGAAAAGTGAGGAAAAAGAGGGCGGCGAGGGTGTCCCAGAAGGACGGCGACAAGGGCGGAATATCAACGAGTACGCCAGCGTCCAGGACAAAGGGCATTATTCCTTCCGGTAGCTCTCCCCGGAAAGGGGAAGATACATCAACTCCTGTGTCATATAAAAATGTGTTTATGCGCTGTGCACGGGGAATGAAAAACACCGGAGAACCTTCCGAGACCTGGTCCGCGAGCAGAAGTGCTCTGGAAGGAGTATCCTCTACGCTGAAACAGAGCATAGGTACCCACGAATTGCTCGCTCGTTTCCTCGTGGGAAGGCGTGAGTATCAAATTTGCATACCTTAAGGGTATTTTTACAGGAAATTTTTTTAAAAAGCCTCTTTAATCATCTATCTGCTGCGATATATATATAATACATATTTTTTACTAAACAATCATGTTTTTTGAAGCTTATGATGTTAACATACTTAGTGTGAAAGAACAAGTCTCAGCTTCAATTTGTTTGTTTGAAATTAAATGAAAAAGAAATGCGTAGTACCTACCCTTAAAAGATGTAGATGAGATCGCTGGATAAAGTCCGGTAAAAAGTTATTGAAAACCACGAATCTTGGGCATGAACGAGTGCGATTGTTGTATAACGAAATGTGTAACGAGGGGTTCTTAGGAGCGAGGAGCGGCGAAGAAGTCTCGCAAATACGATTCCGGAGGAATCAGTTTCGAGAATCGGCACAAAGACGCGGAGAATCTAGCGACGAGCAGAATAGGGTGGAAAAGGGACGCGACGGCAGCGCGCGGAAGAATGGAATCGACGGGGCGAAAATCATGAAGGCCGGAACCGGAAACGAGGCTCATCGTTATACACCACCGTGACGTCACCCTCGGTGAAGTTCATTCTACCGAAAACGCCTCATCGGCTGCAGCCAGTGGCGGAGAAGATGTACGGAGGAATAATTTTTTAAAGGATGTAGCCGGGATTTTTCAAACTATGCGAGTCGAAGGTGGGCACCACTGGTAACATCGCGATCATAGGCAAAGAAACGTGAAGGGGAGGGAAAGGAGGCGATAAGAAGGGTAAAGAAGGAGGATCGATACAAAGGGCAGAGACGTCAGGATTTGGGATTTTCGCACGTGTTTCCAGCCCCGTCCACGCGATTCCCGTAATCCCGGGGCGGCCGTTCTCCACCCCTCCCGGTCGCCGCGGAGGCCCGACCACTCGAGATTTCTTTCTCCCGTGTAAAAAGGAACGGAATTGAAATCGGCTTTTCGAAATTGCACAGCAAACCCCCGTATCCAGCTCCCCGGAGAGGGAAATGCAAACACGGCTTTGCTGAGCGGGCAACTCGAGACGAGAAGGGCGGGCGAATCGTGGGATCGTGGATTTACAAGGACCCCGAGGGGAGGTGGAGGGTATCGTGGATATCCGGATTCTCGACCCCACGATTTCGAATCCAAAGCGAACCGAAGAACGGGCGATCTCTTTGAACCTTACGGATCCCTTTAACCGGGTGTATTACCGAATAACGCGTGCCTTGAGCACAAGCAATTTAAACGGACAATTTCCGAGCGAGAAACCGTTTTTAGGTCACTTAAATGAAATTTCATATTTTTTAGTGCTGGTTCAAATTCTTTGAGAAGGAGGAAATTTACGAAACGCTGGGACTTGGTTTCGAAGTTGGCAGAGTAAGTGTCGGGAAAGAGTTCGAATCATCTCAGATTAGAAAAAGGGGGATCAATGTCGCTCAACTCTGATAATATTTAATGAGATTTAAGTGTTAAAACTTAAAAATGCCCGCGTGATTAACTAGAAATATGAATTTCCCGCGTAAAACGAAAGGAAATCGGCGGTGGCGCCCTCTCGTTCATGTTCCTTGAACTCAAACCACAATACTTGCGATTCGTTCAGCTTTAAATCTCCATCGTTAAAACAGGGATCTGTTGGAATTGTAAAAATAGTTTTTCACTAAAAATTTTGCAAACTTACCTTTTTGACTATGTCTGTTTATATCCTTGCACATTCACTGATACTTATTTCTGATAGTCAACTTTTCTACTTTTCTGATAATATGTTTCTCACTGTTTTTGGCGCACAATCCACACAGATTAAAATAGTTAAGAGGCGGAGCAAAGAATAAGTAATAACACTTTGTAGTATGAAAGTGAAAAAAAAATGTAATTGAACATTGCGAAGTTTTATATTGAAACAGAGGAACTTTCACATTGGTTTTGAAAATTATATAAATAATATCCATATATTTTGATATATTAATATTTGCACATTGAATTGTCTTGCGTATACGTTTATATCTCTTCACAAACGTTTCACATCACATAACATTTCCCTTCGACACTTCATACCATTGTTGAAGCAACACAGTCTGAAGTAGATTCAACGACAGCCTCTGTCGAACTGATCTTCCCTTCCTGGCTTTCTGCGGAGGATATCTACGTCGGGGTATACCCAATACATTCCTGACCAATCGTAGGGAAGTATCAGCCACTCCCTAGGTTCGTGTCCTCCGTCACAAATGTTAGAAGGGGTAGCAGCTTTTATAAAACACACTGTATGGCGGCTTTGAAACGGAGCATGCTCCATTGGCATATTCTAAATCCCAAGCCCAAAGGGGTGTGCCCTACCGAGTCTGCCTGGGACGAAGGGAAGGGTGCGTATCTTCCATCAACGACACCAGGGAGGGAGAGAGGATAGGTTTTATAAAACACACTGAGATGCTAGGAAGACGGAGCATGCTCCGTCAGAATATTCTAAACCCCACATCCAAAAGGGGTGTGTCCCATAAATTCTGACTGTGCGTAAGAGAAAGAATTGACCGAAATGCATCTGCATTCTAAAGATCAACTTCATTTCCTTGTACCTGCAAAATTCTCCATTGCCTTAATTAAAAATATATTGTCATATTTCCATGTAATCCTAAAGCAGCACACATTAATTCATCCAAAACTGAACAGTGATGAAAATGATGGAAAATAAAAGCAGATGGTCAACTCTTTCCCAACTGCAACTCCCTTTTTTAACAGCTACCCCTTTTTTGGGATCAAAGGGGTGACTGGTACCCCTTTCAAAGGGGTTAAAGAACAAGGGAAAAAGGGTAACTCAATGTAGCAGAAAAAATTGTAGTATGTGGGGTCCCAGCTGTACATCGCATATATCGCAAAAGCGATAATTTTTTGTAGATATAACAAAACAATTTAAGTATTTACAAGTACTATAATACAAATGGCATCATTTTTTTCAGGTTATATCACGTTTAAAAAGAATTATTAATCCGCAGCGTAATTAGTTTCTTCATGAATAAAGTCTATCGAGAATGTAATTTAATAATAATGATTCATAATAATAAAAAACCAAATGATAACCTCAATTATCAAAACCAAAACATAACCTCAAAGATAAGAATGGTTGAAATAATGAACGATACTCAATAATATTTCACACAAATATTAAGTCGTTTATTAACAGAGATCGCGTAATGTATAATAATAATAATAATATTTCGTTTTAAAAAAATACTTATTAATTACCATATGTATATACGTATATACAAATCCATTTTCTGCCACAGATCTTAAAATTAAAGGATACATAAAAGCTTTCTGTAACTAAACATTACCAGTCATTATTTTCTTTAACATTGTAAAATAGTAATATACAAAATAGTAGTATACACACAGATACATTTCACTCTATAAAATTTTATTTGATACGAGAACGACAGAGAACGAGAAGTAGAAACCTTCTTTATCGACACAACCACTTGCAGCTAGGGCTGAGATTACTGTTGAATTTTTCGGTATTCGAATATTCGAATACTTCAGTTGCTCAATTATTTGACGAATATAATTCGAATATGCGATATATTCGAATAGTATGGTGTGAATTATAAATCAAGTTCTTTAGGTTCATTTGTCAGGGAGGGTGAAATCTTGTAAGCTAATTTTGACCCACTTCACACCATACTATAATAGATCACTATTCGAATACTCAAATATTCGAAGTTTATTCGTAGCATTCGAATACTTGTAAAATATTCGAATATTAAATTATTCGAATAGTCCCAGCCCTATTCGACACAACCACTTGCAACAAGCAGGCACTATACATGAACTTCATACGCGCATATGTATAGTCTTCATCCTTCATATGCAACTTCGAGTTGTCTGCTAGGAAACAGTGAATGATAATGCAAATTAAACTGACATAATACTACCGAAAAAATGACGCTATATCACTTCGGGAATTGTTTAGCATTGGTCTACGTTCCCTATTACCTAACCTACAAATATTCAGGCTTGTAAGTACGTTTCGTTTGTATCTAACCTAAAACTCTAGCTGTAATTAGCTATAATTCCCATCTAATCTCTCCTCACCCCGAAGTCTTTCTCTACAATAATTCGTAAAGTTATCAAACGATCATAAATACAAGCTTTTAAATCCTAACTGGTATCCTGGGGTCGGTCATAACCCCAAACATGCAAAGTTCGCTCCAAAATTTTTAGATGTCTATGTTTGTAAACTATATTTCTAATTAATTTTATAATAATAATTTAACTTTCTACGTTTCTCTTATTTTCTACATTAGCTAAGAACAAAATATTCATAGAGGTTGATCCAGCGTCGACTTTACAAATTTCTGTCTCCTTTTTCATTTGGGATCTGCCACGACTCCAGTATACCAGTTACGTTTGAAAAAAAGCAGTATAGCGGTTAAGGGTTAAGAACACCATACGTACTTTCAGATCCGAGTACGGTGCATTCTGGAAATGTATCCAAGCCGGTGGTATTTATATCTTCACGCAGCTAATAAAAATGCTAGCGCTTGCGACATTCTTTCCCACAGCTGATAATGTGGGAGACGAAGGCTTCGACGTAGTCGGCGTAAGTGGCCGCAAAGTTAAATCATTTCTACTACAATGTTCGTTCGTCACGCTAACATGAAATTTCACTTTTCAGGAATTCTTAAAGTCTTCCATAGACTTAGCTGATTTAGTAGGAATACTGTTAGTATTGAACAGTATACCTGGTAAAGGACACGCCAAGGTGTTAACCGCCGGAATCGGATGGGCAGGAGCGGAAGTACTTCTCACTAGATTCCTTTTGCTGTGGGTGGGAGCGAGGGGCGCAGAATTCGATTGGAAGTACATACAAAAGAGTCTTGAATCCAACATTAATTTAGTAAGTAACGTAGCTTTGTCCATAGCGTGTGAAAGCAGCTGTGTTTTAAACATTTTTTTTATTTCTAATCTGTCCAGGTGCAGCATATAACAACAGCGACGCTTGTATGGTTGTGGTCGCGACACGATTTGAAGCGGGGTTTAGTTCCTGTAGTAGTTGGCATGCTTGTGCTTACCGTCTACAGGCCACTTATCTTAGATTTCCTCACAACACTGTTTTTAACCGGCCCATGGTCGACTCTCGTTGTTAAAGCTATCACTACTTTCGTCATGGGGGCTACGACGTTGCACATATATGCAGGCCTCGCTCATTCAATTGGTATTTTTTAAAGAATAGTACGCGTGTACTTTTCTAGCAGTAAGATTTTCATTGTAAGTCCTCTTCTCGATTTCATGCTGCAGCATCGTGTGCATTAGAAAGTAAATTGTTACTGGTTTTGTACGACACAAACTCGTCAGTATAAACAACCCTTTATTAAGTTACACGTTACATTCTGATACTTAAATTTAACTTCCTTTTTAAACCAAATCAATTTCCTCTGTACGTACGATCATCTACGTGTAATCCCTAAAAACCTAAGAGGAGAATGTACGGATAAACATTTATATTAACTCATCACACATGTTAAATAAATATTTTAATATATTACAACGTTGAAGGTAGGGCTTTCCATTCTCTGATATAAGCACCCAACGTGTTTTCTGTGTGCCTACATTGGACCGACGTACAATTCGCGAATTTATAATCGATTAATATTTACGAAATGACCCGGGAAATATCGCATTTGCGTGAACGCAATGCCATGTTTATTTCGCAGAAATCTTGAAAATACTGTCTTAAACCATCGCGGTTGAACTTAGAAGAACAGAAACGTGAATATAGATTCGAGTACAATTATTCACCGACTACACCAGTCGCTTCGTTACGAACGGTGGTTCCTTTTAATGTTTTTCATTTTTTAGAGCGTAACGCAACGTTTCTAAAAATGGAGCTGCCTTACTTCTTATCATCATCTAATATTGTACACATTCTTAGCAACAGTCTTTATACATACACATTGCACACTGAACTCCTTATGACTAAATACAATAATACGAAACGATGTATTAGGTTGGTGAATATGAAATTGCCGATCGCTGATAGCGTAAAAGTTCCACCGTTTATGGTGGTTATATAAGAACAACTCCTAACACTGGCTTACGACTTCAGAAATGTCGTAGAAACTGAAAAAAAAAATGAAATAGTTAAGCAAAAAATATTTTCAATCAAGCTTCCTTACGCGAAGCGACAATTTCATATGCGCGAAATCAATGCATCGCTTGTATTATTAAGCACCAACTATATAAATTTATGGGACACGAAACGATTTATTTCAATACCTCTAAGATGGAGGACACGGCAATATTCTCGATTCATCGTCCTCTGACTCGGTATCGCTATAATCGGAAGAATCATCGTCATCGTCGTCGTCATCGTCCCTATTCCGATCGCTAGACCCTCTATGCACAATCATATTCTGTATTGCAATATGAAAAATGTAAGTAAGTAACTTCACGTACAATCCTGTAAACTTGTTGCGTCAATTTTATCAATTAATACACACCGTCACAGATCTTCCATGAGAAATTTGCCTTAGTAATACCCAAAGCAGTTCCCTGCGATCTATAGTGAAATCAGTAGTTATAAGATCTCGGAGCCTGTCTCTACAATTAGAGTTCACGCACTGGAAAAGGGAAAGAATATGAGTAATTGCTTTCTGTTTCGAATACAAATTAAATTTAATATACATACACTTTCTAACTTCGTCCTGGTCGGTTGTTGCTCGCAAGAAGGCACCCATATCTTCACATCGAAGTCGAGACCACTTGTTGCAAGGATGGGAACATGTGGATGAGGTTCTATACAATTCACCTGCACAGCGAAGAATTAAATTTCATTAAATAATTCGATTACGCGCGTCGCGCAAGCGATCTATCCGAATTACTTACCACACCGTGCTCATCCGCAGGCATCCAATTCACAATCGCCTCGGTATTTTTGTCCCAAATAAATATATTTCCGCAATCAGATCCGGATACAATGAATTCACTCTTTGGCCCGAAGAAATTCACGCCTTTCACTGTAAATTTCAGAAGCCGATGTTAATACAGACGGACGTAAATCGGTACAATCCACGAATTGTACGTACAAGTAGCATTATTTCTATGACCCTGATATTTATGAGCAAAGTCCATGTCTTGAGGTGACACTGTATCAAACAAATATATATTGTCATCATTGTACGATGCAAGAACTTCGGTTCCATTATAGTTATATACGGCAGAAGTTACGTGCACACGTTTTTTAATTGCCTATAATTCGTTAAAACAAAAAGTAATGAAATGTGAATAACAAAGGAAACAGTATGATCCGTAATGTTTTGAAACACAGAAAAACATATTACCATATTCTTATGTTTAGGGCCTAATTTATATAGAGGCGTGGTCACTTTTCGCCGATCGTATATTCGAACTGTTTTAGACCGACCGGCGACGCAGAATTCGTTGCTATTCAGAGGATTAGAATTAACGCTGTACAATTCCACGAAGGAGGAGCCGTCTTTTACCATTAACAACCTACGCAATCGAATCGTTTTCTCTTTACGTACACTGCGAGGCAATATGAATTCAATAAGAGCTGCTTAAAAACCTGACGTACTTTGTTGGCTTCTCTTCTCTAATGTCTATGGATAGCACGTTCGCATCTTCGCCAACAGAGATAATCACATGTGGCGTATCCGGATGAATCGCAAGTTTATGAGTTGGCGCATGGTGCTTCGCTATTTTCCGCGATATACCGCGTCTAATATCTAATAGACGTACTTGCCCGTCGTGAGCACAAGTAGCCATTAAATATTCTATATTAAATGGCAACCACTTAGCCTAGAAATTTAAAATTGGAAATGCACGCGTTTATTTAGCAACTGATATTGAAACACTAAACGTACCGGTACTTTACACATACCTATTCTTACCATAAGGAGTCATTTGAAATAAACGTTTACCCCTCGTGGTACATAAGGTATACAAAGAATTTTTCTCGGTAAAAAATAGGCTAAGAGAAAAACGGAAAGCGAGAAATTGAATAATCAGATAATATAAAAATTTACAGAAAGTCAGATGAGCGAAAGAAATAACAATGAATGTACGATTTTAAAGTAAATTTTGAAAGGGGTCATTTCACTCCACTTGGTACGTTTAGTGTTAAAACACTAATGTAAAAAGGTACTCTTACATACCTGGAACACGTTGCTCCTATGACCACTGTCGAAAGAGTGACTTTTCTTCCCTATCGCCCAATCCCATATAACGACAGAGATGTCGTCCGAACTACTGGCTAGTAAATTTCCTTTTTGATTAAAATTCAAGGTGTTAACGCAACCCTGCGAAAACAGTATAAATATATGTATTTCTGCCTGTGATATTTGAAGTTAACGGAGTAACGTATGTATACCTGGTGCTCTTCAAGCTTGTACATAAGTTCAAAATGTTCCACGACGTGTAAGGAACCGTAGTATCTATATTGAAATAATGGATTGCTGCCTACTTCGCGACGGAGAATTTCTGGCACTACAAACCAGTTAGACTTTGGTTTCTTTTTTCTCAAACAAGCAGGAATAAGAAAGTCTTCTACCTCTAGTTCCCTTTCGCTAGTTGTTGTCGATTCCATCGAATCATTTTCACCTTCAAACGTGAATAGCCACAGATTTGGTCAGTAAGAATTATCGATTCGATCGATGGCAATTGTACGTAGACACTTGCAATACGATGTGCATTTAGTTACATATACCTGCTTCCTCTGCGTCAGGGCCATCGCTATTAATTTCCACTCCCTGGTCACCGTTCTCCGTTTCTCTAGATACCGTGGCCTCCTCCGATTCTACATTCAAGGGCGATATAATATTGGAATACCTCGCGCATTATGCGTTTCTCTCTAACGAATTACCTTGTCCCATTTCAACATCTTCGGTATCTCCCACATTATTGTCTCCAGCCTCCGCTGTCGAAGATTCCTTGCTCCGATAATTACGCTCCTTAACTTTAGACTTCAGTTTACGAAACTTTGATGCGTTCCCTACGCCATCATCCTCGGATTTCGATTTACTAGACGAACGCTCCTTCGAACAGCTACCAGATTCCTTCGCGGAAACACCGGCGCCGTCGTTTGTTTCACCTGGAAACTAAAATTAATAAGTACAAATCTCGGGAATTTCTAACAAATATATATTCAGATCGTGACTATACCTTTGGAAATACTTCCTCCCGCTTTATTTTCATCGCTAAACGAGTCCGCCCCTGCGTCGTTCGAAGAACTTGGGGTATCGTCCTGCGAGGTAGTCGATTCGGACAATTCGATGGAGCTGCCACTAGCGAACGACGCTTCGCTAAGGGTGTTCTTATTTTTATTGAGCTCGGCTATGTTCTGCTTATTAAGTATGTCGCATTCGTTATCGACTAAAGGCTCGAGAAATTGCTGGATCGCGTTGTTTTCAGTCTCAATTCCGTTCAACGTTTCTGCAGCATCGATTTCCATGCTCATTTCATTTATACCAGCTTCCCTGTCTTTCGCATTATCGTTTGTTTCTTCTATCGCATTGTCTAGGATGTCGGTGGACGTAGATGGTGCAGCATTATCTACCACCTCGTAGACGTTACAATAATCTTTAGACTCCATCTTTTACTACCACCAAAAACGGTACTTCGTAATAAATCGTTGGCTCATGCCGTTCTGGCTGTCAGCATCTGCAATCTACTTTATACCCACCTATAATACAATTTCTAACATCAACGTGAAGCATAACTTACGCGCTAGAAGTTAATACTGCAGATAAGTAGCATCTCGATACTTTTCGATAAATATCCAGGGCATACGCCAGGGAATCGCGAGACGCGAGGAAATATGTAGTAACGAGTATCAGGATTTCGATTTAGCAGATATTATAGTCGTGACAATCCCGATTTGCGCGTTCCGTGTATTTAGAGACGCTATTATTTCAGTTTGTATTCTTTCGTCGTGCAGACGCACATACGTACGCAGGGGAGGTGTAGGAAGTATCTAAGATTTACGAAATGTTAACGCGAAGCTGGTCTTATGAATCGTCGCGCGCCTCGCGAAACGTAGCTACGGTACAACCATCGGCAAGTGACACCAGCCGAAATAATCAATACATATACTGATCTCGCCTCTTACGAAATACGATATTTATTTTAATGGTAACCAGAGGCACGTATAGAAATGTATAGAAACGTCACGCATTTACGCCTTACCACAGACAAGGTGCAGGATAGACTCGGATGGAATAGACTTTACATCTTATGGGAGCTCGTGTCCGTTCGGAAACTATCGGCTAATCCGGTGCCTACATTGCCGACACAATTTTCGTTATTTAAGAAAGATGGAGCCACTAGCGTATAAAAACTTTTCAACATCACAGCGGACTTCGTGGTTACAACAATATTTATACATTCCTGCATATTCGGTGCATTTTATTAAATAAACTCGTCGTGATGACGGATCGCTTATGAATGATGAATTAAAGTTTGTCATTTTGGGAATTTGAAATTTCGATTGATCGGTCGGTAACGTCTACGTTAATAACTTATGTTAAACGCGGAAGGATCAACGGCGTTGAGGTTGTTGCGAGATTACAGTTGAGAGGAGCCGAGTTTCTTCTTTATGAAAGAAGGTACATGCGTGAGATGACAAGCACACGTGCATATAGGTTTTAGCGTAATAAAGCAAAGGCTTAAAGAATGGCGAAAATATTGAAGTTCTTTCAAACCATAAGGAATAACTGGAAGAAATCGGTGGTAGGAGTTGCAGCCTTATCTTATGGAGTTTCGTATAGCAAGGATGTATACGAGTAAGACATAACCTTGAATTATGTAAACAACTTTCTGTTATGTATTAATATTATATTAAAAGTGGCACTGTTTTTAGTACCGAGCAATTAATGAGGCAATACTGCGAGAGCGCATCGCAATACGGCGATGCGGCATGTCCACCCAATGTGAAACACCGCCACGTGACTATCATTTTAAATCCAAATGCTAAGAAAGGGTTTGTTTGCTTTTCTATATGTATTGTAAGTCCGGGAGAGTTTGACCACTTTTTGCAAAAGAAATTGTAGCATCGTTGTTTTTCACAATTTTGTCGTTTTGTGCAAATTAAAGCAAAGCCCAAGCAATTTAGGGTATATATAAATATAAACCAGAAACATTGGCAGTGCAACTGGTCATTCTCACCCGTGTGTCGGAGTTAGACCGTCCACCCATAATGGGTGAGATCGACCTTGAAAAATAAAAAAAAATGTAGCTTACAAAAAGTATAATACACGAATAAGTTATGTTATTTCTTCTTCAGTTTTCCATGTAAATCGCAAACATTCTTGTATTTGGAGCATCTAGTATCATGAAACCAACGGGTTCGGTGCACACATTTAATCCAATCGTCGCTTTTCGAGATTTAGAAATAGTTTTGTTCGCATCCCACGCATTCGTTTTCGTCCCAGTCTTTTAACAACATATCACTATCTTGTATAATGGAATTTGCGCTCCCTGAATCTGAAGATGGGTTTACAGTAAGAAAAACACATGTGGTCGGACTATCCCATAATCAAGGGAGTGATCAACCACCTTGTCAAAATAAATTAAAAACGAACACATACGTATTGTTGGGGTGACACTGTAGTTTTATGCATATTATATCCCCCAATATCGGAGTAGTGTAAATAGACTTACCTGTCTTTCAAATATCACCAGTGCTGTAACGTGGTCTAAAAATTTACAGACTCGCATAAAGTCTTAAGTGTTTCCTATAATTTAAATATGGATTTGTGACAATGGTCAATGCAAGATCAACAACGAGCGCATTCGTTTCTTTTGTGTCAATGACACACAGTGACCTATGTTGCGTCAGTCTTAAAATATCAACCCTGACCGGACACTCCTGGTGGTCGAACTCTCCTGGACTTACCCTATACATTATAATTGTCATGGTGGCTTACAAGGGAACATCCCGAACCTAGAGATTCAAAAAATTCTGAAACTTCGTGAATATGTAAGGAACTTCCTTCTGATTACTATGCAATTTTTGTTTGCTGCCCAAAACCACTCTAAGGGGGTGTAATTGACCCCTGAAAATCCGGTTATTTTCCGATTTTGTGTCATAACTCGTGAACTGTAAAATAATTTTTTACCAAATGATCGATCTAATTGAAAGAAGTAACTTTTGTCTTGAAACTTTTTTTCAATCTCTTACAGTTCGCGAGTTATAACACAAAATCGGAAAATAAATAGTCGAATTTTCAAGGGTTAATTTCACCCCCTTCGAGTGAATTTGTGCAGCAAACAAAAATTGCGTTGTAATCAGGCGGAAATCCCCTGCATACTCACAAAGTTTCAGACTTTTTTATTTTTCAGGTTCAGGATCTTCCCTTGTTAGTCATTAATTATTGCTAGCGTTGCCATTCGTCCCGTATATACCGGACTGTGCCGTATTTCAGTGCTCCCATGAAATATTTTAGAGTGTAAAATAAACCATTACCTACCCACTTTTTTCATGTTTTATTTACTTAGCACTTAAACGTTCCGTATCAATGCTTGGCAATTATGGCAACCCTAAAAATAAATCATTACCTATCCACTTTATTCATGTTTTATTTATTTAGCACTTAAACGTCCCGTATCAATGCTTGGCAATTATGGGAACCCTAATTATTGTACTATTGTTTGTAGGAAAGCTAAGAAGCTGTTTCAAAATTACTGCGAGCCATTGCTGCATTTAGCTGGAATAGCTATAACCGTAATACAGACTGAATCAGAGAACGAGGCTAGGAAAATTATAATGAATTTAAATACACCCACTGATGCCATTATAGTGGCAGGCGGCGATGGTACTTTATCGGACGTCTTAACAGGACTAGTTAGGAAATATAATTCTAATATCAATTCAGTTAAACAGTGCCCGATTGGTATTTTACCATTGGGACAGACGAACAGAGTTGCGAGGTCCTTGTACGGAGAATACGATAGATTGTCCGATGTAAACCAAATAATAGAGGCCACAATGGCGATCGTAAATGAGAGGTCTAAAATGATGGATATGATCGAAGTCGAACCTGTCGAAGTACGCTTAAATTACGTATAATACATTCTTAACTTTTCTAATGTGTTCGAACTACATCTATGCATTGTTTTATGATCGAAGGAAAACCCTGAGGAACCGGTGAAACCGATCTATGCTATGGGGGCAATTGAATGGGGTGCGTGGAAAGATGCTCATGCTTTTGCTAAAAAATATTGGTACTGGGGACCTTTACGGAAGTATGTACAGGTTGCTGGTATTTTCTAATGATCCTTTTAATTCTTCTGACATTTAAAACTTATTATAGATATGCAACTTATATATTGAATGGTTACAAAGGGAGTTTAAACTGGAATTGCGATGCCACGATAAAATACACGAATCCTTGCGAAGGTTGTTCTCGTTGCCATCGAAGCGACTTCTTGCTAAATGAATCCATTAATACGAATAAAAGGTGGTGGCATGCCTTTATTCCGAAAAAAGGAATTACTATGACAGGTTCGTTATGGCGTGTTTGAAAAGATTGAAAGATGTTTGAAATGTACGTTTAATTCGATATTGACCCTAACATTTCAAATTCTTAGAGAACGTCGATTATAGTACGGTAATAAATGAACAATGTGGAATTCTTCACGAACTACCTGTATCGACATGTGAACTGCATATAGAAACTTCTAATATACATAAATCGCAAGATTTGTCACCGGCATCCTTAAAAGTAAAAACTGGTAATTAAAAAAATCCTACCTAACAGTAAAATACTATTTTTGCAAAAATGAATACAAAATTTCATTTCTGTACTGTAGGTCCAAAAGACGTTGGCTATTTCTCTTTCGTGAATTTAGGGTGGAAACAAGAAACCGATAATAATGAACCACTGTGTGTACAGATACTAGAAGCAAAGGATATTGAATTAACCCCGCAACAGGTAAATCCTTGATTACTTTAAACCCTTAGACTTCGTTTAATTTCCTATTCATCGATCTATTTCTAGACGAAGAAAGAAAACACACTGTACATTGACAACGAAGAATATGAACTAAAAACAGTTAAGATCAAACTGCTTTCGCAAGCGGTAAAGGTGTTTTGCCCTCAGCTCGTAGGAAGTAACGTGTAATGTAAATAAAATCTAAGACTTATTTATTACAAATCTTATATTTCTTAATATTTCTTTTATTCCCTGGAATACGAAACAAACGTGAAATATTGATAGAAAATTGTACAAAATCTTTTCGATTTAATTATATATATTTTTATAAAAATAATTTATCATTGCATATAAAAGGTACTTTATCCTATCGTCATCGGTACATGACATACTTGAGTATATAAATCTATTTTTACATACTTCGTAATACTCGTATGTTTATGTTGGATACCATCTATCTTACATCGTAACAATCCTCCTTTTCACTGGCTAGAAATTTCGATCTTTCCGTAGGCACCATACGATAAACAATAAAAAGCGCGTTGTAATTCTTATCACACTCGTTAATTGACGCTTTGAACGTACTTCTAGGATATTTTCATAAAATGTGTATGAAACAGTATGCGTGGGAAATATAACACAGTTAAAATACAGTCTAGCATTACAAACGATGTTAACCACTAGCTTTATGTTTTCCTAGAAGATATTACATCAGCATCTTCGCAGCACACATTTGTTCCACAATCTCTCCCAGTGATTTTGAAGAAGTCTAGTAACGAGGGAGCTGGACTTTTAGGTGCCTTTGATACTTTCTGCGGCTCTGTCGATCGCGATCTGCTGCTTCTTCTCGCAGGCGTTGTATGGCAAACGGGGCTAGATAACTTCTCTGACACCACTTTTCCAGCCTTCTGCTCGTATTTATCTCTTCGTATTCTCGTTAACCAGTCGACATTTTCTTTGTATTTTTCTGGAGACAGTTGCAGTAGATGAGGCGCTGTGCCGTCGATTACAAAATTCGGCAGATTCAACGTGGGCGAGAAAAGGATCGCGTTTTTGGTTTCCGTGGTGGAGGAGCTTGTGCTTGGCTCGTCCGATTCGTAGCCTTTGTTCAACAGGGGATTATTATCGCTGCTTGGACTAAATAGTCTTCGTGCGCCGCGATTCTCTAAATGTGCTCGTTTCGCGATGAATTCGCGATTCTCCTGTATAGGCGACAGTATAGATTTAAACTTCCCGTCCGACCACGATCCCACCATCATCTGTTGGTAACTTCTTTTCATTGAATTACTGGAGCAGTACTGGCTTTGATTGTCTTCGGTTTGATTACAAGCGTCCATTGAACTGGGCCCAGGTGTAGCAGCTAGTAGAAGCAGGTACAGATAATGTTTACAATATACTCGACAGAAGCTGATAATCTTACTTAAGAATAACAACGTACTAGGTGTGGTATCAGATCCCGGAGTACGTTCCTGGGACACCCAACGTCGGCTAACAGTCGGCGTAGTTTCTAGCTTCAAGTTCTCCAATGGATTTTTATCATTTACGACTTCCGCATGACCACGTATTTGTACTTCCTCGTTCTCTATCTTGTGCTCGTAACCGACCCTCCAAATTCTATGGCACGAATCATCGGAACACGTTACTATCTGCAACAAGGCATAATATGCAAGGTAAGTGCTGTACGAACATGATAAATCATTAGCGCCCGAAGAGAAATTCAAGATTCTTTTTTATCAATACCTTAGTTTCCCCAACACCGCACCATGCGATGCAAGTAACTTCTTCCGTATGTCCAGAGAGTTGCACTACCGGTGCTCCTGGCTTGTTTGTACGCCAGATATATGCAAGTTCGTCGCTGGAACCACTGGCAATATAACGTCCGTCGGGACTCAAGCAAGTCTTAACATAATATGTACAATTTTGATGGCCATAAAATTCTGCAACTGATATAAACGACAGTGAGCATATCAATACGATTTGGTATGTGATACGATATATCGTCGGTGATAGTGCAAAACCGCGTACGAGCAGATTGTAAATACCGCGGATCTGCATTTTAACGATTTTACAGGAGGAAGAAAAAACTTAAAATTATAGCCATTTTAAGCGGTCATTCTGGTAATCACGCCGCAAAATTCAGGTTTTCTTTCTCAGTGAATGCATTCATTGAAAAAAAAACCTGAATTTTGCGGCGTGATTACCAGAATGACCCCTTAAGGGATTTCTTTGACTGAACTTTTTTGGCACAGTTTTAGCACTCCTTGTAATAAATACTAACATCAATGGTGAGACTTTAAAAAAAAAAAAACGAAACGGCGCTTGACAACCGTGGGCGCGAAATCTCAATTTTGCTACTTTTGCAGATCCGCGGTATTTACAAACTGCTCATACGCGGCTTTGCACTATCACCGACGATATGATATTTACTTGGCTTCGGATTATAAGACGATATATTATATGCATAAATAACGTTGTCCATACAGCTTGCGTATAACGTAATTCTCGCGGGACATATTAACAATGACGAAAATCCGTTTCTTGTACTATGTCCAGTGTAATTCATCATATGTTTAGCTAAAGGGTCCTTCTTATGAACAGTATAATTTTTACGCAAGTCCCACACCTTTATCAAGCTGTAACATCAATAATATTATTTACCATTCTATTGCTCTCTTATTATACAAATGTTTAGTCATATTATCAAACATACCCATCACCGGCAGCGCAGGACAATAAAGTGAAATCATCTTGGAACGCCAAACTAGTAATACTCTGTGCTCTAGGCGTGTGATTGATCGCTCTGCGTTGTCGCACGTTGCCTATCGGCCCTAGATTGTGCGCATTCGAGATACAATTGTCTGGTTTACGATGCTCGCAATGGTTGGCTCTGATATCCCATACCATTATGGAGCCGTCTCTAGCCCCCGTCGCGAACACAGCTGAAAATATTTAATTGAAAAGTTAAATCTGGATCTTCGGAACCTTCTGAAAAATTACAAGACGTAAGCACAACGAAATACCTTGGTCTTGGTAACGAAATACTGCGGTTTTAACGCTCCTCGTGTGAGCATGGAAATAATCGATCTGTTTTATCTCGGAGCCAGACACGTCCCACAATCTAGCGGTGTGATCGCCAGACGCGGTGACCAATTTCAACTCGCCCGGCATCCAGGCAATGTCGAATATCGCATTGCAATGCGCCTGAATGTGCGTTACACAAAACTTTGAGTCTATCTTAACAATGCAGGTTCTTTGTATTCTAATATCGTGCAATGTCAATACCTGTGTCCCTTCCAATGGTTGATTAGACATCTCCCTGACGTTAGTGTCTTGCAAAGCAATCTTCCCATCTTCGTTCGCCAATGCAATGATCTGTTCGTACCCTTGCGTAGTACAAAAACGGCAAGCGAAAACGGGTGGTTCGGGATTGAAATCGAGCGCGTCCGTGTTCGGTGTTATTCCACGGTAGACATCGTCTTGGTAGCATTTCAAACGACACAGGCCGACGTCGTAGTCGCGTATTGACGCTGGAAAAAAATGATTCAATTTCATTCTCGCGAAATTTACGCTATCTGTCATCAACATTACAGGGAGTAAATATATTGCTGTTAGTGTTAGAATAATCGAGACCCTAGACGATTTGGGTTACGTATAACCTGTCACTCGATATCTCTAAGCCGCTTAAGTTTCTCGTAATACAGAAGCTCCGAAAAGTGAATTACCAAATCCTCCTTCACGTTCCACAATGGAGCGCACTAAACTCATTCTGAAACTGCATTAAACCAAGAGTTTTGTCAACACACGGTTTCACGAATCGTTCGTACACGCTAGATCGTACGCGGGAAATTGTCAGTTTTCCCGCACTTACACATTCAGGCGGACTTCTATGTGGCAACATTCTTTTTCCGCTGGCAAGGGAAGATCCCGAACCCGGAAATTCAAAAAATTCTGAAACTTTGTGAATATGTAGGGGAGATCCTTCTGATTACAACGCAATTTTTGTTTGCTGCCCAAATTCACTCGAAGGGGATGAAATTAACCATTGAAAATTCGGCTGTTTTCCGATTTTGTGTTATAACTCGCGGAGTGTAAGAAATAGAAAAAAAGTTTCAAGACAAAAGTTACTTCTTTTAATTAGATCTATCATTTGGCGAAAAAAATTGTTTTACAGTTCACGAGTTATAACACAAAATCCGAAAATAACCGGATTATCACCAGTCAATTACATCCCTCTAGAGTGAATTTAGGCAACAAACAAAAATTGCGTAGTAATCAGGAGGAAATCCCCTACATATTCGCAAAGTTTCAGAATTTTTTGAATTTCCGGTTTCGGGATCTTCCCTGTGGGTGAAGCAAAAAATCAGTACCGGAAGTATTGAGAACGTGGCCGAAGGGTAGGTCGAAGTGTGTCGGCTCAGTTCACGTCGGTGTGCGCTGGTAAAAAGTTAAAAAGGAGCAGTGACATATAGAGGGGTCGAATTGAATCTGTATTACACCCGAATTATTTATGAAAATGCTCTCCGCCGTCAGGAACAGTTTAGCGACGAAGCAAGGAGTTGCTAAATATGGTATGATAAATTATTCCCCGACATTTATAATACAACACATAAGTGAACAATTAGTGCGATATACGCGTTGCTATTTTCAATCATGTGGGTGCAAAGTACAAGTTGTCGGTACAATATAATTTAATAAACAGTAAAGGGAATGGAAAGAAACATTTCGATCTAACGAATAAATGATTTTAATTAAACTACATTATACTGCTTCTTTTCTTCTTATGTTAACAGAATTTCATTTCATGAAATGTAATTAGTTTCAAATTTGGAACCTCGTACTACATGGTGTACTTTTTCTAGCCGCCGCTGAAAATTATTGGAGAGTCCTGGCGAATAAATCGTACGCAACTAAAACTGCCGCAGCTGGTCAGAATATAGTATTCGTCGATGGTGTCAGAACGCCTTTCTTGCAATCTGGAACGGCTTATAAAAATTTGATCGCGTATGATCTTGCGAGACATTCGTTAGTGTAAGTTAATTGCGATTGTTATTTCAACTTGAGATTGATTAGAAGTCTCGTGGAATGTTATAACATATTGTATTTTATTCTAAGGGCTTTGCAAAAGAAAGTTGGATTTCCCAAAGAGATGGTTGAATATATAATTTATGGTACGGTAATGCAGGAAGTGCGAACTTCGAATATCGGTAGAGAAGCAGCGCTGGCAGCTGGGTACAGCGACCGTACTCCCGCGCATACAGTAACCATGGCGTGTATCAGCAGTAATCAGGCTATTACGACTGGTATGGGCTTGATCGCCTGCGGTGTGTACGACGTAATTGTCGCGGGTGGAGTCGAATTCATGTCAGACATACCGATTAGGCATAGTCGACCCATGCGATCCTTAATGTTGCAAGCGAATAAAGCTAAAACAGTTGGACAAAAGCTGGGCCTTCTTGCTAGCATCAGACCAGGGCATTTTGTGCCAGATGTACGTAATTCCTTATAGAAAAATCCTGCTTCGAAAACATTTACAGTGGCGGACGAAAGAAAGTTTACAGCTTTTAAAATCGCATAACTTTTTTAGAATTGGTCCAAACGATATCAATTTTTTTTCAAAACGACGAAACACGTCACTCAGCAAACTAATCCTTCTAGCTTCTAAAAAAAACTCATATCGTTTGAACCAATTCTAAGAAAGTTATGCGATTTTAAAAGGTGTAAACTTTCTTTCGTCCGCCACTGTATGGATTGAACCTGACTGTAATAAAAAAATTGCAGCTACCTGCTGTAGCGGAATTTTCTAGTGGAGAAACAATGGGACACAGTGGTGATAGGTTGTCAGCAGCATTTGGAATATCTAGGAAAGAACAAGATGATTACGCTTTGCGTTCGCATACTTTAGCCGCTAAAGCCCAAGAACAAGGATACCTTACGGATGTAGCTCCTTACAAAGGTAATGATATTCAACGTGGAACAAAAGGATAAATTCAATAATCTCAATATTTCTTTCAGTACCAAACGTAAGCCAAGTGGTGGACAAAGATAACGGGATTCGCGTTTCTACGCCTGAGCAATTAAGCAAATTGAAACCAGCGTTCGTCAAGCCATACGGAACTGTAACCGCTGCTAATGCTTCCTTTTTAACCGACGGTGCGTCGGCAGCTTTAATAATGACAGAGGAGAAAGCTCTTCAACTCGGGCTTACTCCAAAGGCATATTTAAGAAATTTCACTTACGTCTCGCAGGATCCTGTTGATCAACTACTTTTAGGGCCAACATACGCGATCCCAAAGGTTACAAAATTTCCTGTTTTCTGTATGTAATTAAACCCTTCTTTATTGCAACGACAGTACTAAATGTGTAAAACGATTTGCAGGTATTAGCAAAAGCTAAATTAAGCATAAAGGATATCGGAGTGTGGGAAATACATGAAGCTTTCGCCGGACAAATTTTAGCCAATCTGAAGGCATTAGATTCCGATTGGTTTGCACAAAACTATCTAGGAAAATCTACTAAAGTCGGAGTACCGGATCTTAAGAAGTGGAACGCTTGGGGCGGTTCCCTATCGATTGGTCATCCGTTTGCGGCAACAGGAATCCGGTTAGCTACGCATACCGCTAATCGACTTATCAGAGAAGACCAACAATTTGGAATAATTGCAGCTTGCGCGGCTGGTGGACAGGTAAATAAAGATTAAGTAATATGATGCTATGGTGTAAGTTGTTTCCATATCTTCTCCGAATTACGTTAAACTAATACATTATAAAACGCAGGGTGTAGGCATGATCATGGAAAGGTACCCTGGTGCTAAAATCTGAGACCGTCCAGAGTCAGTCGCTTAAAACGTAAGCAGTTATCGTGTCAAGAAAGTCGGTTTGTACAAAATATTAAATTATGCGATAAGAATATATATTTTTTCATGAGAAATGCAACTTTTTTTTAAGGAGTTTTATATAAAAATTTTTTATGGAAAATATTGTTTAAATATATTATTTGTAATATTATACTTCTGTATGTGATTTTTATTGAGACATCTAATCTAGGGTAACGTTCGAAAGCGAAGGAAGAGCTTGTCTTAAATATTGCCTAACGGCACAGTCTAATATGGTCTTTATATCTTGACACCCATATAATACACGTGATTTCAAAGACTCCAGATGGGACAAATGTAACCTTTGCCCTGCTCCTTGCGCTACCAGTATCAAACCTTCTTTCGTTACAATATCGCTGTCTGGTAATGCGACAACGGACAGAGTGACGCCAGGAGCACATTCTTCTACGTAATTTGCATCCAACACTCCTGTTCCTTGCTTATTGTCTTCATCTTCCATGGACGGAGAATTGATTAACGTCACTGTACAACCGACGGCGTAATTCTGCGAGATAAATTGTATTAAATATGTCGTAAGAATTTATTTTAGCCAGTCAGGGATAAGTTCGTTTATTAATGTCGTACCTTGATAGGAATTCCAGCATCTATTAAAGCGAGCGTAGCTGCGTTTACAGAGCCGCAGTAGTCGCTTCCATCAACTTGTAGCATTTCTACGTAAATGTCTATCTGCGAACGTGGATACAATTCTAAATGTATAATAGCTTCCATAGCATGTTTCAACTGAAGCGATCTTTCTTGCGACTTTCGATCACCCCTCGGCTTCCTTTTGCGTTCCCCGGAAGACAAACTGAACACTGCCATGCTGTATTGGCAGTTCACTATGCCTTTTGTCGCATTACTTGTACTCCTTCCTGTAGAACCTCGTGGCTGCGGAATTATAACATAAGTTACATGTGAAATGTTTCCCACATTAATCGTTAATCAGGTTTGGAATTTTATTAATTTGTTTTCATTTTTGACATGCCTGATGTGGTCCATATACTGTAGCTAAAACTTTGGTGTTACCGTGCTCGATATAAGCACTTCCATCGGCTTGACCGAACACTCCCAATTTTATACGTATTTGTCTTAATTCTAACGCGCGCCTACCGTCCTGGCGCAATCCACTCTGATCTTCCATGTTTTCCATTTCAATCATGTTCGCTCGCGAATATTATAAACACAAAATAATCCACGTGACGCTATAATCATAGACGAGGTAGAGAATATGTAGACCTTACATCCAATGTAAACTTTTGTCACTTTTGCCCCCTTGCCATTTCCATGTCACTTCCGAAAAGTTAGCCTTAAAAGTTATTCTTTTTTATGCACTCGATTGTGCTTCGTTTGTACATCATTGTTTATTAGTTTATAATATTTGTTCATCACTTGACAATTTATAATAAATTAAAATAAATTTGACTAAATTTTTTTTCACCCTTCATTTTATATTTTTTTTTAATTATTCACCAATAATTTCATATGGAATCGATCATTCGTCGTTTTTACATCTTTGTTCACTCATTTTTATTATTTGTTCACAAGCAATTGTCTGGTAATTAACGTTTTTAATGAATATCTATTCATCACTAGATTCAACAATGGCGCATGCGCGGGAATGAGCAAAGAGAATCTACTTACCTCATGACGTCGTAAAGTATCGGCAACATAGGGAAGGATACCCTGATTTTGCGCTTCAGCAATCTAATAATATTCTTGTACTATTTTTACTCCATTGGAGCATCATTACATGTAATTCCTTTACCATTTCGACACTTCACACTTCATCCTTTATACTTACCATACAATTACTATACAATACTTACACTACTCACACACTGCTTTAACACCATTCTTACACTTCAGCAACAAACAACAAACAACACACAACACACATAATAGTTGATAAGTTTACATACTGGTTTTAAGCTTGCCGCAAAAACCCAACAAAGTTGCAAGGGCAAATTTTTTGCAACAATGTTGCAAATAAAATTTGGCTGTTCGCAAATCCCGCTTTGCAACATTGTTGCGTTTTCGCCAGCCTCAACAAAGTTGCAAACCGAAATTTCGCTTTCTGCGAAAAATGCACAAAGTTGCAAACCGGAATTTTATGTTTCGAACACCCCAATTTCATTTGCAACATTGTTGCAAAAAATTTGTCCTTTGCAACTTTGTTGCGTTTTCGCGAGCCTCAACAAAGTTGCAAACCGAATTTTCACTTTCTGCGAAAAATGCACAAAGTTGCAAACCGGAATTTTATGTTTCGAACACCCCAATTTCATTTGCAACATTGTTGCAAAAAATTTGTCCTTTGCAACTTTGTTGCGTTTTCGCGAGCCTCAACAAAGTTGCAAACCGAAATTTCACTTTCTGCGAAAAATGCACAAAGTTGCAAACCGGAATTTTATGTCTCGAACACCCCAATTTCATTTGCAACATTGTTGCAAAAAATTTGTCCTTTGCAACTTTGTTGCGTTTTCGCGGAAAGCTGAATAACTTACCTGAATACTTACCACATTGTGCCTATATCGTAAGACGACTACTTAGTTCCTAAGTTAAGAGCAGTGTATAACTATTGGGAAGCGTAAAGTGCAATGTATGGAGAGTGTGATGTATGAAGTGTAATTATGTGATGTGTGGTATGTAAGTGAGGTGTAGTGTGAGGTACGAAGTGTGGCGTGTGATGTATGGTGTATGGAGTGTGAAGTGTAACGTGTACGTTCACTCAGCCAGGTGAAATGCTATTCGATTTTATTAATATCTAGTTTTTTTTAATGAAATTAATTCATATATATTACGGGAAAAAATTTAGGGGATAATCTATAGATTTGTATTGTCATTAATGAGCAATTATTTTGTAATTATTGTTTATTATTTTAAAATTTAATTTCATTTAAGATAATTTAACAATTTATTTAATTAGTTGAAAAATTTAAAATGATTACTAAAATGAGTGATTTAGGGGGCCGCCACTTTTGGTAACTTACCAATAGATGGCGCGCAGCATCAAATCCCTGTGGCTGTCATCTAGTAACGTAGAGTGCCGGACAAGACACGACAAACCCATCGAATTTTCACATAGTCGATATTTCAGTCGTGATCACTGATGACGCAATAGATATTCATTAAAAATAATAATTAAAAGACAATTCCTAGTCAATAAATAATACAAAAGAGTGAACAAAGATGTACAAATGACAAACGATCGATTCCATATGAAATTATTGATGAAAAATGAAAAAAAATAAAATGAGGGGCCAGATATACAAAAAAAATTTCAGTCAAATTTGTTTCATTTATTATAAATCATCAGTTGATAAACAAATAATATAAACTAATGAACAATGATGTACAAACGATGCACAAACGATTACATAAAAGAGAAATTGATATATTTTCCAATGAGGGGCCAACTTTGCGGAGGTTTCCATGTCGCATTCAACGTTATCTACATTCTACAGTTATCAATTCAGAGTGGAATTCGATCACAATCCTTCTACCGGTTAGGATTCAAACTAAATGGAAAAACTCAAATGTGAATCGATCCGGATCGACATTAGAACTTATTCTGGTAATTCAAATCAAATGACAAATCTTTCTACTCACGACTACATACCTAACACTTTTTAAATCACTTTTAAAAATAATGGAGACGATGTTGCACATGCAGGACATCTACTATGGTTATCCGTAACTAATACTTCACGATAGTTCCGGTTTAACGAGTATGGCAGCCATGAGTCTTGAATGCGGTGATTTTTTAGAGTTTCAGGTATTTTTTATAATAAATGAAAGTAACTGCATTGATATTACATCTCAATTTTCTCATCATTTATTAGTTTATTGTTATTAACGTTCTTTCGATTCGTCTTTTATTCTTTACGAAGTTATAGCTTAAGTGGGATTTAATTAAGGTTATGTGATGGTTTATGTAATATTTTGCAAATTGAAGAATATTTAAATAATTAATCTTGTGGAGATTTACCTAAAATGGAACCAAATTCGATATATCGGTTGAGTGTATTATTTAAATACCAATTTCAAGGCTTCAGTCTAGGTTATGTTCCACATGTACACACATAAAAAGCCGAACCTACAGTAACGAATATTTTAAATCGATACAAAAAATCAATAATGCATATCGCAGATGAATACTAGAACTTTTTCAATACATGTACTTAATGTTAAATATTCAAAATAAAAATGGTTAAATTGATCGAAGTAATTCTATCATATTTCTAATAAAGTGTATAATCCATGGAATCTTGTATGTATCCTCTCTTTGTTGTTACATATACTTTAAGTATTTTATAAAAAAAAATTTATGCTGTATGATGAATAAGTAGAATGTTACAATAATGCGAATAAAACAATTTGAGAAAATACAATGTTAATTACTTGAAATATTTCGTTAAAATATACTTTACTTGTATTGTTTAAAATACGGTGTATTCTTATTTCAGGATGCATTACAAAAGATGCGACAATTTGATGATAAAATTATTTATTTGCTGAACACAACGATTCCGACTGAATCTTTCAAAGCTCAAAACGATCCTACCGAAAGATGTAAGGATTTATTTGAACAAATTCAGTCTGGTCATAAGAAAAGAGAACTGGCCATTACGAAATGTTTAAATCTCTCGAAGGAGAAAGTAATGCAATTAAAGAGCCAACGAGATAGTGGTACGGACAGTCCGCAGCTTGTTAAGGCACTGAGAAAAGAACAAAGTACAATGCGTTTATTGCAATCGGAATTAGGTGTGGAGGAAGTTGTAAAGAATCGCACGATGCAAGTATATCACGCAAGGTGCCGTAGTTTTATACACGAAAAACCATGAAATATAGAAGCCTAAAAACTGTGTCATCAGTTCCGTGAATATTTTGGGATGCGACAACTATGGTTAGAAGCCTAACTGCATTTAAAACTGTTGCAGGTTATAATAACCTGGCAGAGAACATAATAAAATGTAATTAGATATGTTTATTATAAATATAGTTATAGTATTTGTAAACAAAAGGATTATAAATAATTCGTTGATCGCAAGAATTATCATTAAACCACATTTTCATCGCTTTTCTTTAAATCTATCGAGATTTATTTACCGAAGTAATTTACCAGCTTTGAGGTGCATTTATATATAGCGCAACGATTTATTAATTAAACGCCTAAAAATTAGTTACAATGATACAAATCTCTTATAAAATATAGTACAGCATGTTTTAGCGTTATTGCATGTTTCGTAAATCTAAGATCATATCTCAAAAATATAATCCTAGGAAGTAAAATTATTGCTCCTTTAAAATACTTT
Source organism: Andrena hattorfiana (assembly GCA_944738655.2). Lineage (NCBI taxonomy): Eukaryota > Metazoa > Arthropoda > Insecta > Hymenoptera > Andrenidae > Andrena > Andrena hattorfiana. Next base: position 5,774,664 of record OX122894.2, read on the forward strand.
GAACATGAATCACGTTCAGTGCTACAATAATCAAGATTGTCTGTAAATTTTGCAAGCTACTCGCTAAACAGCTTCATCATTCTATATTTTATATTTCTAACAGGAGCAAAATATTATTTCACGACTTTTCAGCAGCTGCTGCAGCCGCTGCTGCTGCTTCTTCGGCTCTCCCTTTTTCTCTCTGTTCGTTGTACCACTTTATTCTCTCTGGTATTATATGCTTTCCACTGTGAGCATCCCTTTTCCCAAGCATAATAGTTATAATAAAAATCACTATTGTAAATACGATCATAATGTTACATGCACGGATTCTTCCCTTGGAATGCGCTTTCAGTATGCATTCAGCTCTACAATATAATTAAGCAAAGTGTGGATACTATCTTCCATTTGAATTCTTAAGGGGCTGTTCCGGTCTAGAGCCCCAAAAAATAGGTGATCTTTAGGAATTAATTAAAGGAAAACTACTATATATAATTTAATGGGACTTTGTGCATTGGATTAAGGATGTGTTAAGTTATAGAAATATATTTTTTGTTTTATAATTGATCATTGCAGACCGCACTGGGGAATCGTTAAAATCAAGGCGTCAAAAAATTGATCCGAATCGGTGGGACCTGTATCTCCAAAAGTTATTATCCGATTCGACTGAAACTTTTTTTATTTTGAAGAATATACTTCTGGCTAGGGGGGAAACCAACAAAAATTACAAAAATGACATTTTTTTTTAGAAAATAACGTCACTTGAAGTTGGAAATCACTTTTTCCCTATATTTTTCATCCTTTCAACGCCTTTGAAAATTATAAATTTTCAATTTTTTGTATTTTTTCTGGTATCTGCCCTAGCCAGAAGTATATTCTTCAAAATAAAAAAAGTTTCAGACGAATCGGATAATAACTTTTGGAGATACAGGTCTCACCGTTTTGAGAAAAACGCGTTTAAAGTTTTACATGAGCGCCGAGTGGCCAGTTGTTGCCCATGCATTTGCCGCTACTCAAATGCCTATAATTTTGGGAATTTTATGAATTTCAACAAATCCGTTTGAACACGTATTCTTAAAAGGTTGAACATTCGAAAAATGAAATAAAAAAAATCGACTTTTAGGCTTAGACCGGAAAGTCCCCTTAAGGTAAGTAAAGAGTCTATCGTGTTTCATTTCATTGCCTCCACTTACGTTACTTGGTTTGGAACTTGGTCGATACTTGGATAACGTTTAACCCATACCAATATTCTCTTATCGAAATTTGAGCAGGTGTGCATGGGTGATCCTGAGGTATAGAAGAGACAATTTAGTTACCTATGCACTGGATTTAATCTAAGAAAAGTAGAATCTATCTTACCAATCACACTATGATCAACCGACTCTGGTGCACTTGGTTTCGGTATCGGGTCGTTAGACGTAGGTTTACTCCCACTTACAGGGGTACTTAATTGCCTTGTTCTCGGCAACTTAAGTTGCCTTATCAATTTTGTACAGAACATTCTATAATCATTTTAAATTTCCAAACATATTTATAAAATATAATCTGACCATTGATACACGATTGACAGTACTTGGAACCAAACTCCGTACCGACAATGTCAATGGACAATGATGCAATGTACGTTATAATCGATGTAACTTGTTAGCATCCTTTAGCTATATTTATCAGTCTTATATTAATATGTTAATTGTGAATTCTAAAAATATTAATCACAATGGAGAAGTACTATCACATGATATCTATATTTTTACTGCCTTTCAATTCGCCATTCGAACGCAATTGTTTGACAGCACAACACATGTATGCTGACAGTTGAAATTATTCGAGAAAAGTAGCCCGTTCAAATTCACCATTTTTTTCGCCGCATCGATACTCGTCACAAAAGCAGACACATTATTTAAAGGAATTCTAAACACTTAGTGTGTTTCCTGTCACGCGATTTGTGCTGGTTACGTGTCTATAAATAAATCATATTTATAACAAAATCTCTAGAAATACATGTACATCTTTCGATCGTTACACGTTGACCTTGCCCGGACCATTCTGTAACGTAGATACTTAATTGATACTTCGTTTCTTTCATACATCTGTCTGCATTCGTGGTCAATTTATCCGTGATGTGTGACAATCCATGCAAACTCGGTGTACTTAAGAGATTTTGAGCTTATCAAGCATCGATATCTAAATATTACACAAAAGGGGATCACTTACTTCCGCTGATTGTCAGTGATCAACCTTTGATAACAGTGGATAACGGAACCCCCTCTTTGATACACTTGCTACTGGCGTGACACTTCTTCAACACTGTTATTTATATACCCTATCGCACGTACACCAACATGTAATGTACATGCGCATGCGTATTATCCCTACGTTTTTAAATATTCTAAATTTTAATATGTATCTACGCACGGGTATAAGTGATATATTTTACCTCATTTTAAAGTGAAACTGAGTACTTTAATATTTTAAATTGAATATTAATTATTTTTGGGAAATGAATAAGAAATATGTATTTAATATAATAGGAAGGAGGAGAGTCTATAGAAAAAATATAAATTTGCCGCGAAAATATCAATTCGTAATGTTCAATTTTACCGTTTTTCTGCAAATCGATATTACGTGCGAGATGGCACGTACGATTGATGGACTTCTTCGTAAATTGTTGACCTCCATTTTCTTATACTTGGTATTACTTTCATTTCTTCACTGCTTCAATTCTGGGCGAATTCCACTTACGCCCAAATCGCCCGTGATTTTCATTAAGATAGGTTTTCCTATACTCAACTAGACGCGTCAAGAATTTCAAAGACTATTTTCTCGAAAATGAAGCGCGATACGAAAAAAGTTACTCTTTCTTTTCGATTTATACAAGTAAATAAGTCAAGAAAAAGGAATAAAATTTCTTGTTATTCCGCTTCATTTTCGAGAAAATCGACTTTGAAACTCTTAACGTTGCGTCCAGTCGCGTATAGGAAAACCTACCTTAATGAAAATCACGGGCGATTTAGGCGTAAGTGCAATTCACCCTTTATGTAACATCCTACTGCGTTCTTCGTATCCTACAATCAGAATTTTTGTCAAGTTCTTTGCAGATTTCAATATTATACCGTCTTATTTCCATTGCCAAAATGTATTCAGGAATTATTGAATCTTATGTGAATGCGGATATTATAAAATCCACGAACGTTTTATGTTTCTGCGTTGAATAATTCAGGAGTATTCTCTTTTCAAATTAAATGAATCGTACGGAAACTTGATAACGATATTTTACACCAATTACAGAAAAACCCTAGATATTCGGTTTTCATTTAACACGTTGGTAAATTTAAAAGGTATCACGCACATGTTTATGTATCGTTCGTTGGCAATGTGTCATGAATAAATAGAAGTACGTTGATCCGAATTTTCTCTTACTGTTAACAACATGAAAGTGAAAATATTAACAAGGAATCCAGACGAGTACTTGAGAGAAACAAAACGCGATATTCATAAAGGTAAGCGTAAGGTACTAGCCAATTTACAGTACTCCTACTCACCATTAACCCCTTAATGCACCAATTAACAAGTCAAAAGCGGTCGTTTTTCCACCAATTTTTTTATTCTCAATATTATTTTCACGAGTTAACTTAGGCGCGCGGAAAAAAATCATTTCTTAAACCCGACTTAACACGGACGAGTGCGTTAAGAGGTTAAACTTCAAAGTATGGAATACTAACGCGCATCTGTAGTTCCCAGAAATTATGATCCAGCATTACACCCGTTCGAAGCGCCAAGGGAATATACCAGAGCCTTAAATTCCGTGAAATTAGAAAGGGTATTTGCGAAGCCTTTCATAGGATGTTTGGAGGGCCACAAGGATGGAGTGTCTGTCCTGTGTAAACATCCTACCCAATTGTCTACGCTCATCAGCGGAGCATTCGATGGCGAAGTAAGAGTATGGAATCTTGGCCACGGCGCCTGCAATCGTACATTTTTGGCACACGACGGTATAGTGCGTGGGATCGTGTTCGATGCGAATAACGAACACTTTATCACTATCAGCGATGACAAAACTATTAAGATGTGGAAGGCTGAGAAGCCATCGTTTGGCGAAGAGGAAGAACCAACAAATACGATCATCAGTAAAGTAAGATCTCGAGGATTAGAAGAGAAGGGAACGTTTTCGTTCGAAGTACCGATATTAACCATGTTGTAGACTATGATAAGTGGAATCTCTCACCATCGAACGGACCCTGTATTTGCAACTTGCGGAGAAGTATGCCACCTCTGGGAAGAAACTCGAAACGAGCCAATTCGTACGTTCAAATGGGGCGTTGATAGCTTGTACGATGTTAAATACAATCCTATACAGTCGAACTTGTTTGGTAAGAATTATTTGATACCGATCCTCCGGTAATATTTTATGTTTATACCTCAAACGCTTACTAATAATTTGCAGCCGCATGCGCGAGCGATCGTAGCATAATCCTGTACGACGCTAGAGAAACAGGCCCTTTGCGGAAAGTGTTTATGAGGTTGAAATCTAATAAGCTATCTTGGAACCCCATGGAAGCTGTAACTTTCACATGCGCCAATGAAGACTACAAGTACGCGCCCGAGAAGATAAAAATCTTGTTAGGATTACAAAAAGTTACTAATACTTCCATTTCAGTTTGTACACTTTTGACATTCGTAAACTGGAAACACCGGTGAACGTGCACAGGGACCACGTACAAGCTGTGATAGACGTGGACTACTCGCCGACTGGGAAAGAGTTTGTGTCCGGCAGCTACGATAAATCCATTCGTATTTTCGAAAGCAATAAAGGACACTCGCGTGAAGTTTATCACACGAAACGTATGCAGAGGCTAACGTGCACAGCATGGTCGCTGGATAACAAATATATCATTAGCGGCAGCGACGAAATGAATATCCGCGTTTGGAAGGCAAGGGCGTCGGAGAAGATGGGCGTGGTGCGTGATTTGTAATAATTAGATGTCTTCTGCGTCTCGTTGCTGTATGTTTCGGTAACTAACCAGACGCGTTATTACAGTTGAAGCCTAGAGAAAGAGCAGCTCTGAATTATAGCGAAGCATTGAAAGAGAAGTTCGCCGCGCATCCTCAAGTCAAGCGGATCGCTCGACACAGACAGGTTCCTCAACACATTTACAACGCGAAGGCCGAGTTACGGACAATTCGCGAGAAAAGTAAACGGAAGTACGTATCATCGTCTAAACAGCAATTGTTGCGCAGATTATTTTACTACATCTATCGTTCAATTATAGGGAGGCTAATAGACGCGCTCATTCTAAATTTGGAGCGGTACCTTTCGTCTCGGAAAGACAAAAGCACGTTGTCCGACGGGACGTGTGATCAAGAATCATCCTTTGCTGTGCTACGAATTTTTGTAAAAATTTAATAAATGAAATACGACCTCCTTAAATTGAAGCCTATGTGTCTGCACAGATAAATTCATCAGACTTAAGTATTACCTTTTTCTTTTACTTAAAAGTTTTTGGAAAATCATGTCGCGTGTCGAAATTTCAAGACGACAGGGCGGACTGATTTGTTAGTCATTTGAACTCCATTAAATTTGGGAAGTAGATTCCTCAGGAGCCAAACTGGAAAGACGGGGGAATTGTTGGTGTTAGATGGCGTTAATTTCATCGACTAAATTACATGGCTTTATTCATCGTTTATTGTAATAAATAATTTTATTGAAATTATACAACGCATCGCTATAATGATTCCGTAAAACGTTACAAACTTCAAGCGGTGATTAATGTGTGTCGTCGCTTAGCGTAGCTTACAGTGACTTTATTAATTTCCGTTCGTCCTCTTCGCGCTCTCAGCAGACGTTAGTTAATGAATTTGGCGATGCAAAGATTATCCTCTATCTTCCACTCGATATCGAAGATATACAATGAATATTTCGTAAACTAGCTAAATCATGCCGAAGTCATATTTAGTGCATCTATCGACAGACTTACGACAAGCGGCTTTCGTCTACCCTCTTCGATGATGCACGTTATGGCTGTTCGCGCGCGTCCGCGGCTGTTTCGGTTTAAATGAACGAATTGTAAAACACGTTTATGTATCGATTTTTACATCATACAAATCCTAGCATGGCAGGGATAGCGTTGTATTCAATTTTACACCAGATACTTGAGCGCTGGTAAACTTCTTATTAAAATACTATTTTATTGTTTACTGACTACCGTCCATCTTATCCGCTTTGATTTGTAGGATAATTCGACAGCACTTTGTCTCTCGCGTAATCTAGTTTGATGCAGAATTGATGCTGTTTCAGACTTCCAATTGTTAACCGCGTCTAAACAAAATAATTATTGTAAAACGATTAAATTTAATCCTGAGAATTGTGATATTTCCACGAGGGTTTCTTAATTGCTGTTCGAGGAACAAGGAAAATGTGATCTCAATGAAACGATGACGAAAATGCCGAAAGAACTTGTTAAAGAATCGTTGCGAAAAGGTACAGCCTACACCAGGAAGTCTGAAGCATTATCAACCATAAGAACTCGAGCCTTGAAAGCTTCAAATACCTTAGCGATCCGATGTATCTATCATTCGGTGGAAGGATGGCAGTTATCGAGATGGATCGTTGGATTTCTTTCTTATCTTGTATATTGAAAAAAAAGGATCGAGGAGCAGGAGCTTGCGTATGGGATATTTCCTTAAGTTTCTATGTTCCTCGGGCGTACAAAAAGCGGCACACAGGTTCCTCTCGATTCTGCTCGCGAATGCTCGGTTGATGCACGCGCGTAATCGCTTGAATTTCTCGTTTTTCCTCTGTGCTCCTTAATATCCACTATGCGCACGCAAATTCTGTACAAGACTAGGTTAGTCGACCGATTAAATTACCACTGCAAAAGTTAATCTTCTCCGTCGGCTTGGATGCTCCGTTGGAATTCTACGCTTCAGTTCAAGCTCCAAGAGCGCGGCTCGACCGAGCCGCCCCCTAACGTTCGAGCTGGCTCAATTAAATATAAGTAGTATCGTATAACAATAATTATAATTTATATACATATAAACACATGTACACGAATTTCGTAACACACTATTCGGTCGCGTGATAACGTTAAACGGCGGAGTCCCGAGAGTTCCGTTCCCCTTCATCGCCCGCCCCACGAGTCGATCGGAAATCAACGAAAAGCTAATCGCATTGCCGACACGTTCGACTAACTAGAAATACGTACGTCGGTACAACGCGCTACTCTTCCCGCCAATTATTCGCGGATTTCACGGCGCGAGTGTAGATTCTTAGGTAATGCAACGCCGTGCAAGCTTCCATTATTCAAATGAATCTCGAGGGACGATCTCCAGTGACGATAGAAAGTACACTCGTCTTTGTTCTGCAGAAATTTGTGTATCGGAGAAACGCCGCGAAGCTAGTCGCGTCTAACGCAGACTCTGTGCAATGTATAAATGGATCTGCAAAGTAAGGAATCGGTGCCCCTGCTGTGCGTTCTCCGACTGTTCGATATTCCCGATCGTCACTCCCGCTCGGCGATCGGTAAGTTCCTTACGCTACGTTCCTTATCGCTAACGATGACTCACCAGCACGCATCACCGCCGAGTACCCGACGAGCTTGTTGCCGGACACGCGATACTCCCGGGCGCACGGCGGGTCATCGCGCGTTAGGAGATCCCTCCGCCCTTGGACGAGCACGATCGGCACAGAATGGCACAGAATCGGTGATCGAGGCGTGCCCCCGTGATTCCCCCGTCGATCCTATCTGTCCGTGTGACCGCGTCACGCCACGCTGTGCACGGATCCATTCGCTGGTTGGGACGAGCCCGCCTCGGTCGTTCGAAAAGATACGAAAAGCATCGTCGATGGAATCGATTAATTTCCAGATCGTTTCGATCGCTAGATTCATTCTAGACGTTCAGGTCGGCCATCATCTTGCGAAAGTCGGCCAGGGTATTGTAATCGGGGTCCGAATCGATATCCGCGAAGTCTTTGTTCGAGTCGCTCTTCACGAAGCTGGGATTATATCGGCTTAATGACAATGGGCACGGCAGCAATTCCGGCATCACCGAGTGGTGGGTAATTAGGGCGGTCAGTGTCGTGAATTCCTTTGTGAAGCCCTGGAACAAAGAGAAGGGACAGTTGTTACTTGTTACCAATATCAATTCGCCGCGAACTCGTGGTTTCATTCTTGCCCGTGGATTTCTGACTGATCAATTGAGTAGCAAGTATCGTGGATTCCATTCCCTGAAGGGTCTTTTCGCTTTATGCGAAGAATACAAGTTTCAAAGATTTCTTAAAACCGTAGCCTTGTGGCTCAAGAACCTTAAAAAGGGTTGTCGACACATTTGCACATTTTTTTTAAAAGTTTTTCTTAATTCAGGCTGCTTTTATTCGATGCAATATTGAAGATAATGTGTAGTTTAAACAACGCGGCAAGATACGACTGATCAAAGTGGCTGAAACGTGAAGGAGAATGGTGATATAAGAGAACAAGAGGAAATGGTCAGTATATGATCAGACATGGCAGACTAAACACTTCATGCTATATCTCACTGTAACTTTTGATACGAGCGTTATCTTAAACATTCTTCCAAGTAAGACTTATGCGGAGTAACTAAATCTTGATAAAAATTGAAAGACATTATTAAAAACTCGTCGATTATTTCTCCATTCACCCTTTCAAAGTAGCACAATACTTTTTTTCTACTCAATTCAAGAGTCACAACGTTTTATTCTTACAGAATTAATAAGATCGTATAAACGATATTCTGCCCAACTCGAGGCGCAGTGAATACAATTTGAAATTGTATGATTCTGAAGCGAACTTTAACTTCGTTATAATATAATGCATTATTTGTTCATTAAACGAGGCAACGACGTATCACGGTGCGTCAGAATTATCATGTGCGGTACGTATTCAAATAATCTCGCGGCGTGTTGCTACGGCAATGCGATCCCAGACGTAAAGAGAGCGAGAGAGGGAAAGTGGGGTAGGGTGAGAGTTTTGATTTCCCTGCGGTACATCCAACAAAACTCATTTATACTGGTTTCGGAGATTATCAAAGTCCGCGGACCCATTTAATTTATCCTACAAGGGAAGTTCGACCATTTAAATACGCATACCCGAACGGCAAAATGCGCGACCGGCGTGGCTTTGTACTTGCACAGTATCCGCCACCCTCTATTATGATGTTTCAGAGAACTGAAAGCTCCGGCCCAAACACGATATTACTCTGTACTGATTAACATCCGTGCACAAAGCGACTCTCACTTGCAAGCTGCCCCCGCAGCGCGGCTCATTCACTCTGCGTGGGATATATTTTTAAAAACTGCGGCAGTTTATTTAGAAACGCGTGCTCGCAGTCATGCATCCGCGCGATACAGCAGGTTGAATCAACTTATCGGTAGCATCGCACGCTTCGTTGTACTTTTAACTCTTCGTGGTCACACGGGGTGTATTGTACCCCAAGAATAATTTGTTAGTTAAAATGTCGCGCCTTTACGACTTCCAAAGGGGATTTATCGCAAGAAAAAAAATAAAAAAAATTAAAAAATCGCTTTGTTCCCACAACCGTGGAGAATCGCTTATTTTCAACTACAAATTTTATCATATCAAAATTTACATTTCTGGAAAAAGACTATTAGACCATGATTGTATAAGTATTACGAATGTACAATTATCACTGAAAAGTTGAAAGATTAAAAAATACGAAAATCGTAACTCAAAAAACAACGCTGGGGTACAATGAACCCCGTGTGGCCAACTTGTGATTATAAGAAGGTGTGACCACGAGGGGTTAAATATGATAAAGGATCGCAGATTTCTGCCGACGAATAAGTTTTATCTTATTCGAATAAATTGTTATTCGAATAAAATGAAGTTATTCGGGAATAACGAATAAATTTTTATTCGGATAATGCCGAACTCTGACGTCAAGCTCCCCGAGTGTCACATTTTATGCGCGATAATACCGTGCGCAAATATAAAACAGAAGACATATGAGATTCCCTCAATATTAATTCCTTGAGTGGTTGACTATCGCGTGGAGAAATAAATGCGCAATTATTGCGTGACTGCTCGCGAGATCTGTACTCGAAGAGAGAGAGAGTGCCTCACTTTCGTTTCGCTCGGCATTGAATTATCAGATCCCAGGGACCTTCTTATTCGCCGCGGAATGGGTTATCATCGAGGGAAACGAATGTAACCCCGCCCCAGGGAAAGTGTTAATTACAGCGGTTAAACGCGTTCAGTGACGTTCGAAAGACTTTCGCGGGAACGACCGTTCAGCGAAGACCCCGGCGAGTAGGAGGAGGAGATTTACCTTGATTTTGTAGCCTTTGTTCGTACGCATTATAAGATAATGGGCTATTCCGCTCGGTTGGAATTCGCGCGGCACTCGAAGCGAAAGGGCATAACATCCGGGTTTACTGGTGCTCTCCCTCACCATGAAGGCTCCTTCCGGCTCCTGGCTCAACACTTCCAGCGTTATTTCCCTGGAATCACGAAATCGCCGCGACACCGTGAAAATCCAGATCCGTATAAATAAGCGGCAGAAATAACGACCGTAACGAGACGCCGATCCATAATTCCGCGTTACGACCGGGTCGTATATCACGAGACTGGCTAAAAAGTAGTCGTCTCGTCCCGTGGAACGACAGGGGTTGCAGCATAAATCCATACACGGTGTAGTAATTATTGATCGACGTAACGGTGTTGCAGCGATGCAGGGTGCTTTAAAAAAGACATCGAAAGTTTCAACGGCACCTAGTGCTCGTAAAACTAGACTAAAAGTCTCTCGACGTTTTATCGTTAAACCACCCTGTAGTACTCGATGATATTTGAACGAAACTTGGTAGCGGAGCTAAAAAGCCTTCTTAAAGGGAAGTTTCATGAAAGGTAATGAGTAGGAACCTTGGTATCCCAGCCTGGAACCACGGTGCTTTGCGTAATTCGGCTTCCTCGCTGCGATTGTTCAGGCTGTCCGTTCTTTCGGGCAGAGGTGGTGGCGTTGGTGTAGATCCGTGAGTACTTCCGTCAGCAGGTACCGAGCTGCTGGACGTACTGATCTGAGATCTCCTCTTCGACTTGAATTCGGTCTCTGTCCCCGAGCTCGGGGAATTGTGTCCTATCCTGTGGATTCATTAAAATTGAAATTTCATTAAAGTTGAACTCTTCGTAAATGGTGATGACTAGGATTGCTCGCGAAATTACCTGTTGTTCTCGATGTTGAAGTTTTTCGCTGTGATGGACGCGTTGATGGTGTTGTCCAGGCTCTCGGACGGCGGTATCTTGTTGTAGGCGGGCCTGGTTGCCTCCGAGTCGATGATCGCCTCGTTGATGTAGCCCCCAGAGTGCGGCCTGTTCGATGGGCTCGTCGGCGTGCTGCTACCGCTGACGAGGGGGCAGCTGTCATCCTCACCGTTCAGTCCAAGAACGTCACGTCCACCTGTCAAACCCATCGCCAGCCGCTTTATCAGAGGCGGCTTGTCCGTTAGCCTCTTGTACGAGTTCAGCTCCGTCGGCGAGTTGCTCTCATCGCTGCTGGGCGTACTTTGCTGGGAGATACTCTTTGGCTCGTCCTCGTTCGTTATGGGGCCGAGGACGTTGGTGAAGTTGTGCGTCGGCCGTAGACCCGGGATCGAGTTCGGTGTCTGGTGGCCATGGAAACAGGGAATCCCATAAATCCCGTGGTGGACGAGTCACAAATATTCGAGGGCATCTTGGATGCAGAGAGTATTAGAAAATCAGAGGGAAGCGTACTTTTCTATTCCCATTTTCTATTCTCTTTATAAAGACTACTAAGTAGCTCGCAACTTATGGAAAGGAAGGGTGAAGCGGTCGTTCTTAGGGTGACTGTACCTAATATCGCCAGGCAAAAGTTAAATCGCTGTCAATTGAATAATAATTGATATTTTTGCATGCAGTTCGTTTCAAAGTAAAGAGAAATTATTCATCTTTCATGTAGCATAAGTTAGAATCGTTGAAACCTACAAATTTTTAATTAGCACTCAAAAAGCGTAAGACATGCAAAAATCGGGTCCTGAAAAAAGTGTACCTAATATCGCCAACTCTAGAAATATTGATTAATTCATGTATATATGAGTTTTTAAAGTCATTTTCACATGTGCTTTTATTATTTCTTGCACTATAAATGTATTTTTATCCATCTTTGATTTTATTTTTATTAGAAAAATATAGAAATTTAAAAATATAGATATATATATAGATATATAACACCCATTCTGCTAAAAGAAAAACACTGCTTTCATCACGGAAAATATTTGAATCGATTTCATTCCTTAAGTACATCATTAATTAGGCATTTCTAGTAGATATTCTTGCATTCGCGGAATTATTAGACTTGACTTCTCCGAATGGGGTGTAAAATTGTAGCAGTACAACAAATTTTTACGCTATTAAGATTCTCTAAAATCCTTCCCTTTCTGTAATTGTTGATCACATGACGCTGCAATTACAGTATGCCTTCCTACATATGTTTAGGTACTAATTGAGTGCATAACCGATAAATTTTAGTGCTTACTTTGCGAGATATAGCGGGTGGCGATATTAGGAACAGTGGCGATATTAGGTACAGTCACCCTACGATGAACTACTCGCCACTATTAAAAGGGACATTCTGATCCCAAGAATTTTACATTTATCACGGACTTGCTCGCCATCGCCTGTATTCCTTATTAATTATTTCAGCTGCTGAGATAGATACATCGTTTTAGTTATGTTGACACCGATCCGACCGACACGGCGCGGCGTCGCGACGACGTCTCTATTTAAGTCCAGCTCGAGAACCGTGGCGAACAGCGGCGTGAAACGACATCGTACGGTTTCTTGAAAAACCCATCGAGCAAAGGGAGCGAAGGGGGCAAGACAATGCTCGCGCTTTTACCTTCACGCCGGCGAGTCGCAGCGTGGGCGAGCCAGCGCTGCCGAGCTGCACGTTCATGTCCGCCGCAGACGAGCCGCTTCCAGTCCTGGACGTGGGCGACGTCCGACTTTTTAGCCACGAATTCGACGACGAATTCCTGCAACCGCCTCCCGCGCCGGCGATCGAGCTGTCGCCAGTCAACGATTTGTTCTGCAATCAAAGGAAATCAATGGTTAACTCAGGCAGGGAGACTCGCCTGAGATGTTAACACTTTCAGTGGTTCCAGATTTTCAGAAACTCGACGAGCCAATACATTATCTTATACACGCGAATAATCGTATCATCGAATACTGAACACGTCACAGAGGAACTATCGAAGCCCAAGTGACGATCTAGGAGTTTACTCGCCAATTCTGCCTCGGGAGCAGTTAGGGGGTTCGCGATTCAGGCGTCGAAACTCGTAGACCGATGAATAGTTGAGGATCCTACGATTCCCCAGGACGATTGAATAGGTAGAGCCGACGGCCACGCCGCGACGTACTGACCGTTTACTTGGAAACGCGACGGAGCCAAGAGACTCGGGCCGAATTTATAATTAACGCGGCCTGTAAATGGGACACCTCTACTGGAGCCGTGTGCCCCCGTGAGATCGCGCCGGGCGTACATTTCCCTTTCCCCCAGCGCGTCGGGTATTCGGGAGGAAAAGGAGAAGAGGGTCTTTCCAATAATGCCCATAAATTCTTTCCGTTTCCTAGGCACAAAAGAGACCCCCGCGCACCCCCGGCAACTTGGAAATATTCTTCCGCGTTCCTTCGCGGCCCGACACGCCCGCCCGCTCCTAGGCGAATTTTACTTCTGATAAATTGTGCCGTTAGAATGCGGCGACAGGCAATTATTTGGAACGGTCGACCGTGAAAAATTGCCATCAAACGAGGAAACGATCGAAGCGGGAGGGGTAATTCTTTGAATAAAGCGCTTCCCGCCCGGCTCGTTTGCGCGGGAACAAATGGGATTGCGATTTCGCGGATGCGTTCAATCGCGATTCGAACAATCGCACGAGTGCCCCCGGTTTCTTTCTGTTTGGCTTTGTCGCTGGGTTTCTAAAGGCGACTCAACTCTTTCTTTCAATTCCACTCGTGCACGCTCGATGTATGAATATTGCGCAATTGCTGTCGATATTGATACTTCTGCCTGCTAGAAACCGTGCCACCTCGGTTCTCGCTTTGCCAGAAATCATCGCGAGTGGCGTGTAACGTGACAAAGTCAACTTTAACTCTCACTTAGAGAATATAAGGATTCTAGATTGTGATTAGATTAAGATTAAATATAAAAGCTTCTTTTGGGACCTTTTTGCAACTTGATATGCAAGTGAATGAAATTTCAGTTCTGCTTGTAATAAGACTGGAAGGTAGTGAAAACGATTCGTCTAGGGGTGGCGAGAGAAAGCACGTACCCACGAGGATCGACTGTCCTGCTTGTCCTTGCGATAGGGTGGCGACGATTGCGGCGAGATCACATCTTGAAGGATCGGCTGGCGCTGAAGCTGCGCCACGTATGCCATACGAAAAGCATTGCCGACAATGGTGTTCAACTCCTCCGCCTGAAACAGGTGGAAAAAGATTTTCATTCAGCAGCCGCGTGGACGATCCGCGAAATAGTATCCGTGTTTACGACCACGGTGGACCGAAACGGGTCGACCTAAATCCAGCCCGGCGAGCTAATTGATACCGCACCGGGGAATTTCAATTAATCCGCCGTCCACCTTTCCATCCTTCTCCGCGCTCCACATCAAAGATGGACCGTCGAACTCTAATCGACGGTCAATTAGGGCCGGGAATGGCAAGTTCGCGTTCGCCGAGGCAGCCACTTATTTAATTCCGGCGGAAACAGGCGGCGTCGTAACTTTCGCGCTCGGCTTTCCCGCGTGGCTTCCACTACGTTTTTAATTAACGCCCATCAGTCGATAATGAACCGCAACGAGGGTTTTATTATATCTCTGGCGCGGAGTACAGTTTCACGTCTCTCTGTCAGTTATTCTTCGCGATTGATTCGATATCTGGCGCCACGTGTGGCAGCATATTTTTTAACCGAAGAGAGCCAGTCACGTGGAAAGTCGGTCCTTTTAAATTAAATTGCACATAGGTTCTAAGAAGGAATTTTGATGTTACGAAGGGAAAGAAGAGCTTCCTTGCGAACAGCTTCGTGCGTTTGTAGCCTCGTGGAATATTCCCGCCACGGATGTCGACGTGTTGGGACAAAATTTCCAATGACGATCACGAAGGCAGCCGCGGTGTTTCTTCGACGCCACGGCTCGGTTACAGAAGTGAAAAGAGAAGAGAAGAAACGGGCGCCTGGCGTAATCCATACCAGCCACGGAGAACCCTACCGGAAGCGGAGTCGATACGGAAAATAAACTACGCGGAGGAACTTTACATATGCCGTGCGAGAATGCGCAGCGATAGTCAAAAGAGGGATTAAAATGAAAACAGTGACGAAAATAGATACCATAGTTAAAATCTCTATTCTAGGCTAGTGTCAAACTGCCGCCACCTTATTCCCCTTACGAAAAGAATCCATTGTCAATCTTCAATTTCGTTAAACAACTAAACTTCGAATGATCTCACTGTTTTACTATCAGTCCCCTTTTACATCTTACACTCATTGCCAGTGTGGGAATATTTGCAGATTGCAGAGTTGTGTATTAACTAAATAAAGAATTATTTAAATAACGGATCAAATGAAAGTTACTTTAACTTTAGATTATTTGACGAACAAAGGTAATTTCTTTATTCGTCGAGCGTTTCAACTTGAGCGTCGAATAAATCTTTCAACTTTAACTCTACTCGACACGTGTCGAATAATTTTTTTAACTTTTATTCGTTATTATAAATTTCTATTTAAATAAAATCTTCGCCCA
The DNA here is from genome assembly GCA_944738655.2 of Andrena hattorfiana. NCBI lineage: Eukaryota > Metazoa > Arthropoda > Insecta > Hymenoptera > Andrenidae > Andrena > Andrena hattorfiana. Next base: position 5,790,424 of record OX122894.2, read on the forward strand.
TCTCTGGCAGAACGTCTGTTCCCTATTATCCACCGCCGTCACAATACATAAATGGAAATAAAATATCACTTTTGAATTTTCCTTTGCTCGCCATTGTGCGAAGAAAACACGAAGAGCTTGCCTCGCACGACACAGCGAGCTAAAGGGTTGGAGAGAGAAGAAGATGGCTAGGAACAGGGCGAAGGGGATGAGAAACGAGCGGACGAAGGGGCGAAGAAGGACGGATCGAGGGAAAAGGGAAACGCAGGGGCGGGATAGGGTGGAATACGAGGGGCGAGGGGGGCGGCAGCATTCGATAGCATGCCGGAGGCTGCGGTCTGCACTTGCCTAAGCCGGATATTCGAAATGGGAACCGAATGTGAACACGGCGCTATACTGTGACACGCGCGTTCCTCGTGTCTGCGGCCGGAATACGGCATGTTTGATATTTGCGTTCTAGGCGACGCCGCCGACGACAAAAATTTTATTCCGTGCCAGCCGTGAAACAGGTGATCGCTGCCTGGCAGATATTTCACGCGACCATTTAGGGGCCCCTTTGTCGCGCCGTTTTACGACGGGGTTGCATGTGGCGACCGATTGGCCCTTGCAACTTTTTTTTATGAGAGCATCGAATAGAGAACGTCGCCGGAAAGTTGTCTTGAAAATGTGATTTGACACCTTGGGGATGGTGCTGGTTGTACTAAAAGTTGCGTTGCAATAGGGTGGATTATGTACTTCTTGATGGATATTTGAAAATGTAAAAGTATCCGATTCCCCTTTTCTATAATAGGTTCTTCAGAAGTAGATATAGGCTTCTTTTATAAAAACTAATTGAACGCGCTACTACCATTTCGCGTGATAATCAGCACGCTTATTTCTGAAGGGGCAAACGAAAATTCTTGTAAATGAAACCGAGGAAAACTGGCTGGTGATACAGCACGGTCATTAAGAAGTTTGGCGAACGGTTTAAATGCGATACCGATTCGCCCCCCTGAGCCCTATAAGTGCAAATCATCAGTAAGTTACGTATATTTATGAGGTCCATTTATCACCTGATCCTTTTACGACTACTCTGAAAGGATGAGAAATGGTGCTCTCCGAATGATTGAAATCCCCGCGTAACGTCCAAACCGAAGCCCTCGAAAATAATTAGAAATTCCGCATGATAATGCAGTATTAATACCCGCGTACGCAATTACAAACAGCTTACACGCAGCGCGCATCTATTGCCACTTAAAAAGGCGATGCACTTCTACGAGCATCGAATAGAATCACCTTGAATCCACATCTGTTGCAGCCCAGCTCTAAGAAGCAATTCTATAGAAGATTTATCATCGAAATAATATATTTGCATTAGCTGGCATCCGGCGTATAGAAGGATTTAAAAAGATCCAAACCTCCATTTACGCTGCTGTGGAATTCACTTCGCTATCAGCTTTCCTATCGGCGCGCGCACCGCAGCTGTCTCGGCTCGCGGGAAAATAGAGGCCACCGAAAACGGCTCCTCGTACGTTTGCCGATCTCTGTTACCTTTCCCAATTTCCCCGTCACGCGGGTCAGATAGAATTTTAACGAACGCCACGGAAATCGCTCGTGCCCGCACGCAGAATTTAATAACTGCGTTCATAACGCGGGCGATCGGTTGTCAGCGGCCACTGTTGCGAATTCGATCCCGTCCACCGCGACGTCCGACATCCGACGCTCTGCGCGTTTGGTATCCGCCAGAGAAATCAGTTTCAGCCGTGGCTGCGAGAGAAACTACGGTAGAACGGCGGTAAATACGTCCGTTACGTCAGGCTGCAAACGCGTCGCTCGTAAAGAATCGAGAGATCAATCTCTGTTTCACGTGTCTCACTTCCGTCTCTCCTCGCGAGCGATGTCGTCTCTCATTTTGGGAGTGCGAGCTCGCGGCGCGGTGTTCCCACCTCTCATAGACGAACCTGTGTACTTACGATCTCTGCCCCGACACAGCTGTGCAAATTGTGTACAATCGTACGCGAAGGTGGAGGGAAAATGAAGCGATAAATCTAGGAAAATTCTCCCACGTTAAAGATTCCCCTGTTCACCCACCCAGACGGATTGAAGCTTGGAAGAGAAAAGCCGCATAGCTTGTCGTTGCGCAATCCACTAGCCGTCGTTACGAAACCACCCAACGTCGAAAGGCAAACGTTCACACGAGACGTCCGAGCAGGAAATTCCTCCGTTCCGTCGTAACCCCGGAGTTTATCGCGTTTTCCTTCGCCTACACACGGAGGCCGCGTGTGCTGCCCGGCAACGTAACCCACAACACGTGGACCGGCGTTTCGAGGCTGCGGGGGTTAGCAGCTCGCAACATGTATGAGATGCCGCGGTCCAACGGCGATTACTTTGCCCTGCCCGCCTCGTAATTGGAATATCTGTAAGCGGACGCGACCATCCGGCTCGACCCTAACGAGGGGAACCTACGAACTGTGGTCCGAGTTTTTTAACCAGCTGTCTTGAGACATGGGGGGTACCTAAAAGAATCTTAAATAACAGTGAGGAACAACTCTACCCCGTAAGACGCAATTCGCGAAATTATTTGGATCACTGGTTCGTAATAAATTGATGATTGATCGACGAAATACACTTCATATCCTATCTACTGAATAGGCGATCGTCAATTGTCAGAAAAAAAGCTAGAAGCTGAGTACGAGAGGCTGCAAGGGAGAGCAGCACGAAAACCGAATGGAAATGAAAGGAAGAGAGGAATCTCGACGAGGGCAACGGGGTGGATCTTTTTGTCGGATCCTCAGGGGTGCATTCGTGTACAGGGTGTTTCGTTATTAATGGTCGCAGATCGCGGGAACAACTCAGCGGAGCAAAGCATAAGCACGCCTGCAACCCATAAACAACATCAAACAGAATTCATTTATACGAACATTTTATCATCTAACCACGTTGAATTTACCCGCCCAAGTGGTGCCCGCGAGTAACGAAGCGCCCTGTACGGCGGAGCGCCCTTGCTCGTACGAGGAGGAATAGAACGAAGACGAGTGACCACGGGGTGGTGGCACAGAGAGAGAGAGAGAAGGAGAGGGAGAGAGAGAGAGAGAGAGAGCGAGAGGGTTCGAGGGAATGGCGTACAGCTTTCCAGCAGGCCGCAGTGCAAATGCAGGCCTTGAATGTGTAATAAGCACTCACGTCGCAACCCTTGGCTAGGCCAGTGCCTCGTGTCTGCGTTTAGAAAGGTCCTGGCACGCACACGGGCGTGCGGGATCCGCGCGGGGCCCCGCGCGCTGAATGCTGCCCGGCGGCCGTGTGTGCGCTCCGGTTCAGTATGATACGGGGCACAACGTCGACGCAAGTTTGATTGCGAACGGACGACGACGCCCGCTGCCTGGCAGGCCGCGAGGCAAACACGCATCGCCGTCGCAGCTACGGTGAAAAACAGGGGAGGGTGGAAAGGCTATCGCTCTCTTTTCCAAAGCTCATAAAAGCCACGGCCGTGCGTATTAATGCGCGACGTTGACGGCGCGCCGCTACGAGAGCCGCCTAAAAGACGACGCATTGTGCGGCCAGGAATGAGAGTACACCGCCCCTCCACGCTCCGCATTCGCCTTAAACCGCTGGATACGCGGTGGGGCGCATTGTGCGCGACGCGAGCACCCCCTCCGTCCACCTCGCCGTCGCCTCTCGACGAGAGAGAGAAGCCATCCGCCGTGGTTTATCGTATATTTGTGAACGAAGGATCGGTTTCGAGTAAGAGAAGACATCCGACGTCACGGTCGCCGAGCTTCGTGGATCTTTTGATCTATGTACCGTAGAATGGACGTACCGTTCGAGGGGGTTCCAGCGGGAGGGAGGGGATCCGGGGCGGTTCGAAGAAGTTATTTTTTGATATTGAAAAAGTCTTCTTGGCAGACCGGCCTGGCTAGGTTGTATGGTGTCTTTAAGATGGCCCTTTTGCTACATCTGGCGCTACTTCGAGGATCGCGGTCCTGTGGGCAGGGGGACTGGGGTGTCGCGAGCTCTGGTACCCATTGCTGGATCGAGGAAAATGATCGAGCTGAGGCATGGAGTGATATTAAGCTGTCGGAATGATGATACCAGCGAGTGGTTGGGTAAACACGGCATCTCTATGCCAGCCCCCGAGCTGAGGGAGGAGAACAACACTCCACTGCCGAAACTCCACGGCAATTTCTAAGTTGGCAAGAAACCTCGTTAACGAATTTATTCGCCGTGACTTTATCAAGTTCGAAACCGTCGAGCGTCTTCCTCGTTCTCAGTCTCGAGGAAACCGCGCGCCGTTGCGCCGCGGCGCAACATTAAAAGTTGCCTCCGCCGTTTCCTCGCCGGAGCGGCAATTATTATGCAAGAACGGTTCGCTTCGTAGAGTCACGATGAAAAAAAATCTACTGCCGTGCATCTGAACGACATCGACGAAAACTTTCCCTTCGCTAACACCTGGGTACTCAATATTCCACGATACACACCACAGAATGGAAGCCTTCGAGTTGCTTTAGGAGCACAGTAGCCATCGATGCTGAATTTCACTTGTTGACAATCAGTAGCTACTTGAATTGCTGCGAAACTTTAATCGTTAAAAGATGAAGCTTATTACTATGATCGAACCCTACTTTCTTCCACTACTGTATACGATACACTCTTCGAGTAGTTCAAGCAGGCATTTACGAAACCCACGTTCCAAACAGCGACACAGAGATGCGTCTTCGAAGGTACGTACGCCCGCGATTTACAACCGCGTCCGATTATAGACAAGAAAAACTCGGCTGGAAGAGGTTCGCGCGTTCATCCCGGTCGTTATTCTTCGAAACGTGCACGCAGAACGGGCACAATAGGCTTGTCACGCGACTAGCCAGCGGGCGCAACAGCCGTCACGGTGAAAGTTTAATCGCGGTTACGCGTACCGACCCGGGCGAAAATAAATATTGCCACGCGGGAGAGAGCTAGTGGCTCGTAAAGAACGTCGGATGCCGGCGGTATTTCGCATTCAGCCGGGGAGATGCTCCTCTCGCTACCGCCGGTCGTGATTCTCGTCACAAACGGTTAACTAAATTGTCACCGCGTAGATACGAAAGCTTCGGCTTTTTCACGATAATACCAGCAGCTTGCCGTATCCCGCGGGGAGTAAAACCCGCGGTAAGACATCGCGGATACGCTTCGGCGGTTTCCCTTCACGTACACAGCGAGTCCTGGGCAAGTCCGTGCAGGATGTGCCCTCAAAACGTCAGCCTCCTCTGGAGGACCTCTTCAGGAGTATCTGTCGCGTTGATAAATTGAAGTATCAAGCTGGGGACGTTTACACGGTTTTCGTGGGCGATTTAACTCCCTCCCCACTCGCGGTTACCCGCGTATAGGGTATTTCTTTATCCTCGCAGTTGCTGCTATCGTATTTTTCTTCAGCTTCGTGGGAAGTGAACGTCGAGTAGCGGAGGAACAGGTTGGATGCTGAATATCGAGCTATCACTCGGTTAACACGTAGATTAAAAGATCGAGAAATGGGTCTTTAAAGAGTCTCTGAGCTTCAATGGAATATCGGCGCTTGGATCACCTCGATCCAGCTCGTGAACGGAGCATGGCTATCGAAGTAGAGGGAATCGTCCTGGGAAAACTATATATCGCGAATCGCCAGCGTGGGAATAATTCCAGGTGAATTTATCCTCAACCTCTGTCGATTAGCCCTGATCGTGCGCAACGGTCACCTGGCGCGATCCACGGTTTTCGAAAGGTCAGCTATGTGGGCTGGAATCGCTTCGGGAGGAAAACGAGCAACGAAAGAGCAGGTTTTCGGGATCATAGATCAGCGCGGCTCGCGTCGGGCGCGGCGGACGTGTCATCGAGAAAAATTGATCCTCCCGGCCGTAGGCGGCGCAGCAGCCACCCCCTCGACTCGAGGAGAGAAATACGGTCCTGGGATTCCCGCCCCACGGAGGAAAAAGGTACTGCTCTCTGCTCCGAATTCGACCGCGATGAAATCATCGTTCCCCTTATTTCCCTCCTCCTTCCTCTGGACGTTGACTTCGGCCCCAGCCACTGACCCTCTTCAACGTCCTCGGATCCGGGTTCCTTTGACTAATCGTTGGCTAACGTCGCTGCCGGAACGTTTTTTGTCGGGTCGTGTGAACCTGCGGGTCGTCGATACTCTTCTCCTCCGCTAAGTTTCTCCGGGATTTAGTGAAAAATCAGTGACCTGGAACTGTGGCGGAGAAAGAATTCGTGGGGATCGGTTCTTCTTCGTTCCTGGGCCGCCTCTGGAGACTCTCGTAGCACTTAATGTACCTACGTCCATTTATTTGATTCAAACGGGAATGAAGAATACCCTTAGCTACCTAACTCTATGGTTACGATTCCTATTCGTGGTAAATTAAAAAAGATAGAGCAGATCTATCACAGAAATCGACTGCTTGAGACCTTTCATCCGACGATGATCCGACAGTTTTCGCATCGCCACAACTCTCCCACCGCATTATTTTATCAGAGAATTGTCGTGTACGAAATGAGCAAGCTAGAGAGGCGGAGGAGCGTGAAGCGAAAGGCAGCGGTGGCGCTGGCGAAGAGGATGGTGTCGGCGGAGGCGATAGTACCCGATGGTTGGGCTGCTGGTGGGACGGGAAATCTAGAGGAATGGGAGATATGGCCGTGACCGCGTGGAATGCGTGGAATGTGGCCCGTCACGCCGGGGCAAAGCCACGGCAGCCCGCCGTCCTTTCGGTCCACTTCGATCCTCGTTTCCCCCGTCTTTACGCTCGCGACGTCCACGTGAAATTGCGTATCAATTCGCCGCGTTCCCTCGATTATACATGCGGCGAGTGGCGAATTTTTCGCGTGCCTCTCCGAGACCCACCCGCCTCGGCTGACCGAGCCGAGGACCAAAACTTTCCACTCGCGAATTACTATTAGAATTTCCTAGTACGCAGCGCGGTTCGATTAACCAAATTCTTCTTAATCCTTAATCCTTACTTCTCGCAGGACTGTGTTAAACTCTACTAAGTTAACTCGAACGGAGGTAGCTCGCTGAATCGGAGAGCTGCGGAGGCACGATCATAATGGCTGCGCGGATGAAACGTAAACTGTGATTAGACAGGTGTAGTTTTTACGGCAGCACCTGTCATCTCACGAAACATCCTACGGAGAATCGAGCAAATTGCGAGGCTCCCGGGGATCGGCAGGAAAATCATTCACGGAATCCTGCACCTGTCCTTAGAAAAAACACCGAGGCCACCTATCGCATGATTTATAGTAAACTGTTCGAGATTTCGAGAGGCTTCCGAGGATTCTGCACCTGGTCCGTTAAGAATCTGCGCAGCTTCTCCGTTCAAGGTGACCCGCTTAAAGCAACGTGCACGCTGGATTCATCCGCGGCAACTGCGCTCCAGACCCCAAATGGAATAGCGATTATCCGAACTAATACGCTGTACCGCGGCGGGTAGTTTAGGTAATGAAATTTCGTGGCTGATCAAGTAACCGCTCCCATTCCGCGCTACAGTGGTTATTGGCCGCAGCCCGCGCCACTTATTGCCACTATGAAGTTTGCCTAAGTGAAGCGACGCGTGGGAACCGTCGTCATAATCAATTCCAAGTCACAATGGATAATAAACGATTCAGCATGGCGCTGCCTCGAAGGATCTTAGTTACCATCGAACAAGTACATTTCTAGGCTACCGATCTCTGCTCACCAGGTGATCGATGATTCTATTCCGAACGTTTCATCATCTCCCGTACACACACCGCACAGCGATCCCTCGGCACTGTTCTCTATTCTCACCAAATGCCACCGTGACTTCCATCGCCGCCTCTTCAAACAAGCTCAAGCAATGCTCGAGCTACGCTTTCGAGTCCCCGGAGCAAGGTAACGGAAAAATCTGGGCACACATCAGCGAGGAGGCAGGAAATTGGCAGCAAGCTCCGCTTAACGTGGACGTGGGGTGGCGAAATCGTTTGACGATCATCGCTTTGCCCGATGTAACGTAAAACCCGGGGAAAACCAGAGGGTGTATCGGCGGCCAGGGAAGCAGGCCACCGAGGAGCGCGGATAGGGCGCAGTTGCAGCTGTAGGAGCTCTTTGATCAGCAATTAACACCACGAGCGGCTAGCTCTGAGCTCGATCTTCCGTACGCTCATTGGATGAACCCTGCCGAGACACCGACTTTACCTCTAGGCCTTAGAGAACCAACGGTTCACCTGTTTCAAATATCCTTCGGCTGCACCGAGCCCAGCGATATCGCTGCCGCCGTGGTTGCTTGCGCACGCCAGCGCTAGTCCAGTCACGCCCCTGATTGATCAAGTTCCCGAATGCATCGGGGCCAGACGCGGTTCCGTACGGTCTGATGCGAAGCTTTTTGGAAAATTGCTCGCCCCTGGATTGCGACGGAGTCCTGGAGCTCGTTCCTCCGACCTTATCCCGGGTGTTTCGTCACGGGGGAACGCGTGCCTTGCACTTTCTTGTATATTCCTTGCGGGAGTATACAGCGCGAGATTCTGTACGTTACGTCTCTCCGGGAACTCTTCGATTTCTGCCGATTCTGTTAAGTCACTTGGGGATTACGTTCGCGAGGCTTCGAAGGAGCATTCCCGAGGGTCGGAGGATGTGGCGAATGCTTTTGGAAGCTTGGAAAGGTGTTTAAGTGAAGCCTCGTGGATATGTTTGATTAATGTACCAGTGAAGAACGATGGAAACGATGCTTCAACTTCTAGATCAGATAATTCGGCGTTTGAAGGCATGGCGGGAGCAGAGCAGAGAAAAGCCAGGATTTCGTAGAATATTTTCGGTCAAATTTAATTAACCCACGGCAAGGGGGGCGTAGAGGGAGAGAGGAGGGGGCTTAATTTCGTCAGTTATGAGTGCGAATGAAACTGTAGTTTGTGTTTCGACGTCGGCCCATTGTTCCTGAGTCGTCGACGTGGCCTGGGGCCACTAAAAAGGGCCAAGGTAGGCCCATTGTCCTACGAATATGTGTTCTAACGTGCCCCCAGGCTTTCCGTGTTGCTCGATAACAATACAGATCCGTGAGACTGGGCTAAAAACCGCGACGAACTACATTCACGATAGCTGTGACCGTGTTTTCACCTGTTACCACGATAATAACACTATACTAAAATTCTGCAACAAAAATACTGACACATTGCCTCATTCCCTGTACTATTTAATAAACTGCCAAGTAGCTTTCTACCAAGAAAACAGTCTCAGCAGTCTTTCACGGTAGGGGGACGTTTCGACACCGAGTGAAAATCACAGTTAAAGTAGAACAAATATTTAACCAGCATCCGAACAGATGCCTCTTCCACTGCCACTGTCTCGAGCTGACAGGCCATTGTCAACAACCCGGCATGAGCAGTTTAAATATCTCTTGATGAATCAGAGGGCGAGACGTTGCTAAAGGAAGAGTATACACGTCGAAGCTTCCAGAAAGAACACCGCCATTAAAACGTCCGCGTCAACTAGAACAGGCACTGCTCGGGACGAAAAACGAGGAATTCACTAGGCTGAAACGGTTCTTCGTGATCTAAACGCGTCCGCTGATCTAATCTCGCTGTCATCTCTAATGCCCGAGTATCGCCGTTCCGCCAGCCACCGAGGAGAACGAACGCGAGGGGAGGGGAAAAAAAAAGGTGGACAGGGAAAAAGGCACGTCCGGTTCGGTTACTATGTACACGTGACCGTACGTTACATAAGGAAACGCCATCTTGCACATTGGATCTCGATTGGATGCGCCAGCAGTTCGGTCCAGACGGGATTTTCTGAAAAGAATCTGCAATCGGAGGGACGGTATCGCGTATCGGCCGCATTGAGCGTCGGCTTTGCGAGGGAGACTGAAATAATCTATCACGATAACTCTGACCTTTCGACGATACCTCGCCAAACCGTTCGACATATTGAATTCCTGCGAACGATCGCCTCGCTTTCCGATGCGAACAGAACGACCGTGCGAGTCGCACTGCAATTCACTATGACTTACACTAATTGCAAATGACATCCAACTTTCGCATCGAAATTATAGCAGGTAGAATTACATCGATATTGAAACCACAATGAGAGCAAACATTTCTGCACGGAAGAAGAAAATCCTGTGAGGGTTGCAAAAGTTCCTTTCCAAATTGAGGACCTTGCAACGAGAGAGGTGCAGTTGTATTTTTGTCAGTTTCTTAGTTACCTGACGTGTGAGATAGTACCAAATAGCGTCCACTTAAAACGCGCGTCCTTTGCTATCGAAAGACAAGCAGCTAAGAATTCGCGCGACCGCGAGGCTGGAGAAAAACGCTCCTCTGCTTCCTAAAAGATTGCCCGTTTCCGAGGTAACCGGTTTCGCACGGGGCCCCGTCCCATCGAACCGTTCGGCCCAACTTCCTCGAGATATATTTGGTTGCCGATTATTTTCGGCGGAACGATAAAGGAAGGGGTTGTTGACTCGCCGGCTCGCCTATCAAAGGCGGGCACGTAGACCGTTCCCTGGTAATTCTCGTCGTAATTCAGGCCCGGTGATCAACGGGGGCTGGCGTTTGTCTCTCAAGATTATCGCTGCCCCGCTATTACCGGATCGGGTATTAATAGTGTGCAGAGATAGAGCCGGGTTATTGCTAGTTAATGCCCCGGGTAATTTATCGATAGGAAATCCGCGAGGATGGAGGAGCATCCGAGACCACGAGCGCCCCTCCATTCGTCCGCGCGGCATAAACGTTCACCTTTTATTGCCCTCTGCACGGTCCACTTGGTCCTCGGGGTGTTTTATTGTTTCGTCACCGATAGAAAAAGCCGAACGGGGCCGATAAATCAGCCTGGTGTTCGGCGCACGGCGCTGGCTGCGGAGGATACCGGGCCGAGGCGAGTTGCCCGCTCGTTATCGGCCACCTCTAAACACTGTACTATCTTTTTACTTTGGAGTGGAGAGCCCAATGCGCGTCGCGCCCTGCGAAAACTATGCAGATCGCGCTCGCTGATCAGTTCCATACGAATTGGAGTAGATACGGGGGATCAATAATCTAAAACAAATCATAAAATGGTGGTTCAGTTACCTATTTAGTTATGTTTCGAGTGTGGTGTGTGATAATCGATATATTTCATTCGGACTGCCTACGGTCGCGGAGCAGTGAATAAGCTAATGTTTTGCGATGCTCATCTCTTTTTAGATAAATAATCTTCAGGATCGAAAGATACGGGAGTGGCGACTGCGCGCGCGCAGTGGGAAAGGGAGAAAAGGAGAAATTGCGCGTGGCCGTGAACGTCACTATGAATAATTGTTATTACCCGGAGTGGAGAGAAACCGCGAGACAAAACCGGAAGTGCGCTCGAGTAAAGTGGATAAGCGTTAATGGTGCGTTCTGCGCAGGGAGAGGGGGGGGGGGGTGTGTGCGCTGCGAGGTGTCGTCAAAGGGAGTGCGTGCACAGCATAAATTTCACGTGGGGTGAAAAAGAAGCGCGGCGAAGCGGCGTGGAAAGTCGTGAAAAAACGTTCCATCTCATTCGCGTCGGCTGGCAATAGGCGGCCATTATGGCTGCGGAGTGCACCTCGCGAGATTCAGCGTGAATCAAATCGTTCGCCGGGGGAATCAGAAGGAAGATTGAACGCAGTAAGCTTCGATTCAAATGAATTTACCGAAACGAGGTAATAAAACAATTGAACGCGCGAGTGGTAACAGAATTACCATAGTTTAACGAGTTCGTCTCGCATGGAGCGAAGGAATTCCCTAGGACTGACCAATGGTGCCAACGTAATAGGCGAACTCCTAGCACTGCAGTCGTTTAAATTAATTTTAAACTCTCTTTCGACCCACCACTGTATGCACAACTCGCAAGAGAGACAGTAAAATCTTTGAGTACCTTGTAACACTAAAGTTTCACCGAGCCTCGAGTTAACGTACTCCATTAACATACCGTAAGTTTGCAATGCGCTTGAAATCTTTCGTCGAGCGCGCGGACACGATGGTTACCGAGGAATGGCGAACTTAAACTGCCGGGAGGTTACAGTGTACGCGTGGAATGTCTTCATGCCAGGGGATGCGCATATAGGGATATTACGAGGAGCTGTAGTCACTTGATGCTCCGCTTAAGCGCCCATTTCATATTGCACTGAACGTGACAGAGGAACCACATCTTCCGAGTTAAAATGAAACAGCCAATATTTTCCTTCGCCCCTTTGTAATCGACGTCTACAAAGATTATTTGAAAAACTCTCTGCTTCTACGTTATTTTTCATCAAGATCCTAAAATTCCCTAGGCCCTGAAAGCAACGCCCTCTCACTGGCACCGCTAAAGATACTACTTTTTTCTCATAATGTCGAATAAATAGTGTACCCACAAGTTTATACGCACACAGTGAGATGTCACTTTAATAACTACGTCTCCTGTACGAAGTTCGCGCGACAGAAGCATCGACTAGGGACACTACATTCCCCTAGTTGGAACAGGCTGTAAGACAATACCGGAAAGTGTTCTCCACTCGAAAGAAGCAAAGTGGATAAACGTAGCGGCGCGATGCGCACACAGAGGGGTTGTGTATGCTGCATTTAAACATACAAAGCCCACACACACACACAAACGCGGTTGGAAACATCCCCGGAGTGGACAGAAGCCACGGTCGTCGCCGCGTGTCGTTCTGGAGATTCTGAAAACTTTAAAGCCTCTCGCGCCTCGTATTTCCAAAGCCACCAAAGTGTGTAAAAATACTCGTAGACTAGGATCACATGCCGCTGGACACGGGCTTCGTTGTTCTGCTTTATTTATCGGGTCGAACCACATCCGCGAGACACGATTCTGAGCAGAGTGTCTAGTAATATGATATGCCGCTTTTGTAAGAAAAGCTCGAAGGATATTTAAAAAAAATACTTGCTTCGCTGATTTCAAAATCTAGCCTACAATCTTCTAAGTAACAGAGCGTCTATACGAATTCAGTAGTATAAGTCAATACATGTTCGATCTCTAAATATGAATTATTTTATAAGAAAGTTAACGCGTGCTTCTAAGTTTTCCAAACTCTTCAATGCGCGTTCGCGCAAACCGAACAACAGCCTTACTTATCCCGCAGAGCATCCAAAGGGATACTGATCGAGACGAACTGTCGGCCAGCAAACGCGCCCGCTGCCAATTATATTCTCGTGGGTCGCCCGTAGCCGTCGAGGAGCTTCCGAGCGTAGGAAAATGCCGCAAAAAGCGGTGCTTTCAGTTCTCCAACAAAACGCGCGAAGGGTGAACGGGCGGAGCGAGAGTTCGAGTGGCACGACGAATCCACGGCGAAGCCATTACTACGTTCTTTGCCGGGGGAAGTAATGTGTTATTGAGGAGCTACCAGGTGTAACTTATGCCTCCACCGAGGCCTCGAGAGTTCATATTGTACCTGGTTCTCCTATGAAGTGCCCCGACAATAATGGCCCACCCTTTGTGCACGATGCTCTATTGATGTCGAGAGGAATTCCGTAACGTCTGCGACCTGGAAGACTCTCTTTCTCTCTCTCTCTCCCTCTGCGCCACCCTATCGCCCCCTAACCGACCGTCCCTCTTTTTCCCATTGCCGCGACCTCTTCGCCCAGCAGCGAGAGGATATCTGGGCTTTCTTCTTAACCAGAAATATCTACGCCTCGACCGCGACGCAGGACGAGAACGAGGATCGTATATGGACCATTGTCGCGGCACACGAGGCGAGTTACCTGAGCCCACCTGGATCTTCTCGAGATCCTCGACTCCCATCGCGGCGTCCCGCTCCGCAGCGGGGTACGGGCCTCGTGCGCCTCGATCGAATTTGGACTCCATTATCCGCGGGCTCGTTATAAAGACTTTCGGCGGGTTGTTTTGTCCGCGGACACCGCCGGGGCGAGATCAGCCCGACGTCTCCCATTGTCGACGTCGACGGAGGGTGTCCTGGTTGCCAGGTTTCAATGGACTCCTGAGGGCTGCTCGAGCCTCGCGCCAGGGAGGGGGAAGAATAACTCTTGACGACACGCTGTTCAAAATGTCTTTTGTGGCGAAACATCGGGTGACGTCGTCGAGATTTAGTTAAGTGCTACATCGGTGATCCTCGAGGATCCCTTCTGTCATCCTGCGTGCTTCGTGGTTGATATCCTCGTTAGAAGCGTAGAGCTCCTTGTACACATTTCTTGCGGAAGAGGGTGGCAAAGATGATTTCAGGGGCACAGCGGCAATGTCTTGGAGATATGAGATTGCAGTGACTGGTGACGCGGGACTTATTACAGCACCTTATGCTCCAGCTTCTTCTACATGCGTACTTCTAACGTGGATCCTTGGATTACAGAGTTGTAAGAGAGAATTGCAATGCACGGTGTAAAACGGACAAGGCGCGAGTAGCCAGCAGGCATTAAGTTCTCTTCTACGTGCGTATTACGAAACGTGCGCGGGCGAAACGTCGATGTCTGTTACCGGCGCGCGATTTCCGCTCGTCTTATTAGTATATTCCGCAATGCTCGTCCCACTCGGCTGCATTGGGCAATCAGCCGGCCGAGGGATCGTTCTTTGTGCAGGGAATCGATTACACGTTCTCATGCGAACAGGAATAAGAGTGCACGCCGCTGTTTCATTTGCTATCGCTCTCGCTTAATCTCAGGGTGAAGTGGCGATTCAACGCCGAGTGCTGGAGACCTACTAACATTTCATCGGATCATCGTCATTACGTAATCGCTGCAACGGGGTGAGACGAGATCGGAACCGTTGGAATTCTGCCACTATACGCGCGGGTGATTTGACAACATTACTTCGTGATCAGCCAGGGTTGCTTTGAGCTTCCACGGAGACTTCGTACAGCGCTAGATATGGTGCAATGTGGGAGGAGCTGCACGATCGATAGAAGGGACATGTGCATCTGTTTGCAAAGGGACCTTTTAATCCTCCATATGTAACTCAGTAAATTCCAAAAATATGTATGCACTTCTCACTACTTAACCTTTAGGGAACCGGCAAAGCTCTTTTTGGGGCTTTGAGTAAGCACACTACTGAAAAATGATTTAAAGTATAAATACATATGTGTGTGTTCGACTGTGTTTTTGTCTATGTTCGACTATAAATTCGTTCTGTTCAAAAGAACACAAAAAATACGACGAAATAAAATAATTCCTGAAACAACACAAATATACGAAAAATAATAAAGAATATATGGAAGAAAAGAGAAGAAAAGATGATATAAAAACTTTCTACGTCTATGTTGTTAGCTCTGGGTAACAGTAAAAGAAAGTTCTCTGAATTTTGATGTGTTCATTCGTTTAGGTCAGCAAAACTGCCATGCACCTAGGTCAAACATTTTTACAATTCGACTACAGATTCGTAATCAGCAGAAAAAACCTCAGACATACTGTATTTTTTAAATTAAAAAATGTTAAAAATTTTATTACACCATATTTATTATTAAATTTCTATTTATTATAAAATATAAATATATATATTTTTGGAAACTGAAAATCACAATTTTTTTCATAAAAGAAAGGATGACGGTCCTCTAAAGGTTAAGGAGCCGTTCTTAAATTGCGTAAGGGTAATTTTGGCGATTTCGTAAGATTTTATATTCCACTCCCCTCTCCCCTTATTTCTTACATTGCATTGTTTAGTTATTAAAATTCTTTTAAAGGTTTATGTAATTCATTTAACTCAGTTTCCGGAAATTTAAACTAAAATTACTTTCCTGGAACATTAATGATAGAATATGTATTTTTTGAAAATTAGATTAAAAAATATTACGTAAGAAGCTATCTGCTTCTCCCTTTTGTAAGAAACCGTAAAAAAATCGCGTAATTTAAGGAGGACTCGACCAACTCTCCGGCCCCTTAGTTCATTGTTTCGCGTATTATACCGAACAGGGTGAAAATTACACAGAGCCACAAACAGAGACGGATATATTCAAGGAGAGAGAGAGAGAGAGGAAAAGTTCTGAGAAATACTTGCGCGATAATTTTGCGCGGGTAGAAAGTGAATTTCCGTACAAGATGGTCCACCTTTTTGGGCAGATCCTTAAGTAACCACCGTACCGAGGTCTGTTCGTTACTTCTGGCGAGGTCGCGGTTCAAGTGGCGGCAATTAACGTACTCTGTTTTCTCGGCTAACCTTTTAATCTCTCCACCGCGGCGGTTTATCTAAATTGTGCTAGTCGGTAGTGTGGGAACGGTGTGCACGACAGTGTCACGGGGAGGAAGTAGACCGAATGCATCGCGATAAATGCGTCTGGGCTCGAGCACGACTTTAAAGGGCGGGGCTAAAAAAAAGGATTGAAGACGATTTACGTGGAAAGTGGTGATAAGTGCCACGACAACATTACTCCCCCGCTATTTACTACTCCTTTTTCTTCTATTCTATTTTATTTCCATGCAGGCACATGGGAACTTTCCTTCAGCACTCTGCGACGTCAGATTCGTGGAAAGAGTAACACGATATACATACAGATCTCTGCATACATTGTGGAAAGCATAACTGAGGCCCTGTGTTTTCTTACAGGAATCGGAGAATATTGCAATTTCCTCATTGAGCTCACGATACCCCATTTCCCTAGATCTCCATCCACTACTATGTGCTTGATCCCAAGTAAAATTAAGCTCCTCACCCACATTTCCTGAGATCTACCGAATCTCTACAAATAAACAACCCACAGAGTGCACATTTATCTCTCCATCGCTCCACTAATTGCTACAAACCGAACAATGAAGACCATCAAGATCGTTGCTCCGAATGCCCCCATCTTTCAATAGCTCCGTTCAATTAAATTTCACCACGGATTTCGTGGATCCGAGGGCGCGCGTAAGGAGGACGAAGCAGGCCTTCTGAAATATCAGTATTATGCAGGCACCCTATCGGTAAAGGAGGCAAGAGGCAGCGGGCATGAGGCATCCGATGCCACGAGCAGCTATAAGTACGGACCTGAGGAATGTGCCCGTCCGATCCCACGGCTTATCCCCTCCCCCCCGGTCTCCCTTTTCTCTCCCACTTTCTCTTTCTCTCTCTCTGGTCTCTCCTGGACGGTAATACCGCCGAGGTTAGGCTGTTCGAAGGCTTCTGCATGCGCTCCGACGATCGGTTGACTCTGCTTGATCGGCAGACTCAGCGATCTATTCGTAGCGTGGCTCGATCTTCCTCTTTTTTTTCATCGCGTGCCCGCATTGATAAACCGGCTACCGTCTCGCCCGATATGACTGGACGGGGCATTAGAAAGCTACAGTCAGCGCTCTGGCAACAGAAGCGATGTATTATGCAGCAGCCCAGCCAGCCAGACTTCGCGGACAGATACGACCGACGTCTGAGCGATGCTTCCCCTTAGTTTTTCTCGAATTTATCGCCGGTCATTAGCTAATACGCCGGTTGGACGAGATCAAAGTAGCCTGATTATTTGAACGGTATGCCCAGAATGTTCGGAGCGCCGGGAATTATCAGGTGCTCCACTGCCGCGGTTAACTAATGTGTCCTTTCTGGACGCGGCTCGGCCAGATAGGCGGGAAGTTTCCCGGTACGCCGCGCGATCTCTTTCCCCGTAACGGATGCCTGGCTCGGTTTCGATATTTATTCGTTCGACTTCCTCGAAATCCTCGAATTCCAGCTTTTTTCCCCCCCCCAGGGGGATCCTTGGCGGGCGTTGCGCGAGCCACCGCACGCCAGCCTCGCTCCCGAGCCTTTTCCCGCGGCCATGTTTGGCTTAACCAGCTCGTTTGGGACTTACTAGGATAGTGGAGCTATTTAACACGTCAACCGGTCGAACAGGTACAAAATAGCTTGAGAAGTGACAGGTTGTTGTTACAGCACGGCGTTATACTGCCCCTTAGGCAGGGGAAAATCGTTGCACGTTAGTTTGATTTGTCCCATTAAGATTGCCCAGGTTACTCACTGCTCGAGTGGCAGCTTCTAACTTCTATCTTCGCCCAGAGAAACGAACACTCTTATGCATTCGAAGTGCTAGCAAGGTTACCCTGTAAATACTTTCTACGAAATGTATTTTCATATCTTCTTACTTCTAATGCTCTTGCTTTAAGTGTTTCTTAAGATTCCCGATTCCCGTCGCCCCGAAAGGTAGAATTAAAAGATTCCTGGTGCTCCTCTCTCCAAACGGTAGAATTAAAAGATTCCAGGCTAATTTTAAACTATTTACCCGCGCACATCCCACTGCATTTACGAAATAATTGTGGATACGACGCAACACTCCTGGCCTACCTTGTTTTTGGCGAAACAATAGGTACCTGCTCGTGTTTCTACCTGCCGCATTCACCGGCATGTTTGGGCTCGTGTTACCGCAAGCTAATCGCGATTGGTTAACGCTACAAGGTGTTCCCGGCGATTGCGTGCAAGGGTTACAGCTCCCCGAAAAGACGGGAAGATAGAAGATAAGCCCGGACGTAACCCGGGAATCATTTTAAATGACGCAACCGTTCACTGCTCGCGTGAAAGTTGACTTTCGTGCAGGGTACCTGCTCTCTAGGCTTCCTTCGGGGAATAATTGGGAACGATACTATCGAATTGGCCTGGTGGGACCGAATGTCATGCAACTTGCTGCCGGGCATTGCAGTGTTCGGTTAATTGGAGTGAAAAGGGAGCTGTCGAATCTGTTTGATTTTCGGCGAATCGAAGATGAAGCCAATGGCATTTGACTCTTTGGTATAGTATCGAGTAAGATGATTAAGCGGCAGAGTATATTAAGTGGCAGTGATGATGCGCGGTCGGATCATAAATTGCCGATAGACTTACTTTGAGTTTCTGAGTGTGACCGCATCGACAACAGCAGTACGACATGTAGTCGGGCAACGCTGGCATAAACTTCAGCTGTTCCTGTTGCTGCGAGTACTCGTCCACGAGCTTGCGATACTGCACCCTGAAGATGGGCCTCGTCGTGCTCTGCGAGCCTTTACCAAGGCGTCCCATAATCGCAGAGAATGCGGCCAGGGTTTTGCGCCTGCGTGTGAACCTCCTCATGCCACGGCGACCGTTGCACCTCTTCCAACTCGACTCGAAGCGCACGGCTCGCGGCTCACGCCGAATTTTGGCTATTTTTCTGGCTAACCGGGGCCCCAGTCTAATTATCCGCCAAGCACACGCTTGTTCCAGCGTTCATCGTGAAAATTAAGCCTGCCCCAAGTAAACCACACGTGGGTGCCGTACCGCGATACACCTTTCGCGCGAACAATCTATCGTTCACTGTAGCAAGCGACTTTACTGGCGAAGTGCTATCGAAAGGTGAGAACAGTTGGGCCTGACGCCTCATATTTCACCGACAGTCAAACCGCGGAACGTTCTGTACAAGAAACACTGTACAATTCCGATTCGAGCCAGTACCAATTCCAACTATTCAAGATGGTGGTCAAGTATTCCCTTGAAAGTCGTCGTTTCAATCGACACCCACTTGTTCACAACATCACCGGCGCACTTTCTAATTCGTCTAGTAGCCACGCACTCGACGCCACTCGTTGAAACCTTCATTCACTTATCAGGCCAGCACACATACCGAGGAATGCACTTGGTCGAAGCTCGCGATAAACTCGTGTAATGGTGTCGGCGCCTCAGCGATCACGGAATTCCGTTCGATACTTTGCGAGCCTAATCGTTACTGCCGCGGACCACTCAGCCCCGGTTTTCCGGGAGGGAAAGCCCGCCGGTAGCACGGATCACGCGCGATTAAAAATATCTCGCCGATGCCACGAGCGAGGACACGCACCGATGATTGACAGCCGCGTTTCGGTTGCCAGTTCGGCGTCCCCGTGCTCGCTCGTAGACTCGCTGGAACAATAATCTTGTCTGGGAGCGTTGCCTCGCGCCTTTCTATTTTCGTGCCCGCCTCGTCGGGCGGGTACCCACGGCGCTCTTTTACAGGCGACAACGCTATCTGCCACGGTGCTGTTTCCCCGCTCGTGAGGTACAAGAAAAGCGTTTCACGGTGCCGGTGGTTTTCAGAAACGGTCGCCCGTGAAATTATCCAGAACCAGCTTGTACCGGTGTAAGGTATATTATCGCTGGCAGGTGATCATCCGTCTCTGATCCAGAGGACCGGTCCGATCGCTTTACGCGTGGGACACGCACGGAAGATCGAGGGCTCCGCTTCGTCGTGCACATAGTCCTCACAGAGTGTCGTTCTGCATGCCGATCCGCGGAAACCGGTTAACGAGTTCGAAGTTGCCTTTCGCCTCGTCCTCGTCGACTGTCAACCGTACCCCGCGTCTACCACTAGCG
Source organism: Andrena hattorfiana (assembly GCA_944738655.2). Classification (NCBI taxonomy): domain Eukaryota; kingdom Metazoa; phylum Arthropoda; class Insecta; order Hymenoptera; family Andrenidae; genus Andrena; species Andrena hattorfiana. The sequence goes on from OX122894.2 coordinate 5,810,516, forward strand.
CCTTCTCGGTCCCTCCGGTCCCCAGCCGCGCCTCCCCGCCGCGGGCAGTTGCGTTTTATCTTTACGAACCGACCGACGTAGGCCAAGGAATCGGCCGCGGTATTATTCCCATTCAGTCTCCGCCGTGGACTCGGATGACGCCGCTCCAACTGGGGCCCACTAATAATGGGCAATGGTTACGTCGAAAGAATGCCCGGTCCCGCTGTTCGCTGAGTATCCCCAGCCGCACGTCTTATCTCGGGATCAACGATCTAGCCACGGGGACAACGCGAGCCCGGCTTCGCTACTAGTTTTACACATTTTCTCTATTTGCACGACCGAGCTGCCACTGCCCGGATACGACTCCGTTACACCGAGGCGGCGCGAGGCTGGCCTGCTCTCGACGACATTCCGCTCGCAAGTGGAAACCTTCGGTGTACAGTGTCCCCCCGTACCCGTATAAATCGGCGTCACTAGAAATCTCCCGAGCACCAGCGCCGATCCAGGGACCTTCGCGACTCGCTTGTAACTCAGAAACGACCAGCCGACCGAGGGGGAGGTGAGGCACTTGAAGCGAGTACGCTGGAACGGGACACGTCGACTCGGCGGATCCTCGGTCTCTAGATCGGTACGCGGAGCGGCAGGGCCCTTCGCCTGCCTCCTCTCTACTGTCAACTGGACGGGGCAGACTGCCAGAGGAGACGTCGGTGGATCCTCTGTTTCTCCCCCACCCTCCGCGGGTTTCGGTTTCGGGGCCTACCTGACGGTGGCCGGCGCGTCCAGGTGGTGCTGGTCCGAGGAGCGAGCGAGGTCGCCTAGAGCATGCTAGCCGGGGCGATGCCTATGCCGCCTGCTACGTATATGTATAGAGAGGAACTGAAGTCGAAAGAGGAACACGGAGCAGGAGTAGCAGCCGGCGGCCCACACGGCTCTCCATCCCCACCCAGAAGAGCGCGAACACCGAACGATCTCTCTTCTCCGCCGACCGCTTTCTTGCTCCAACTGCGGCATTGAACACGTTCAACGGCAGCTGGCGAATACCAGCTATCTCGCTCCTCGTCCCACCTTCCAGCGCGGCCGATCTCCTTGTCTCGCGCTCGCTGCCGGTCAGGGGAGGGAGAGATAGTGAGACAGAGAGAGAGAGAGAGAGAGAGAAAGAGTGAGAGAGACAGAGAACGCCGCTCTCTCGGGGAGAGCCAGGCTACGCGCCCGCCGATCGCATGAGTTTGCGATTCGCGTTCTTTGACCTCCTGCCGGCGCACGATCGCAAGGGGGCCCCGTGTCGGGCCGCGGACGTTACTTTTGATGCCCTGCACTCGGTGCACGACGTTCACCGGTACGTCATCGAGGAGGATCGATCGACCCGCGAGAGGGTTAAGGCCCCGTGGGCTTCGATCGACCGCGCCTTCCTCGCCCCTGCTCTCTAGGTCGTTGGAAAGGGGTTGGTTTCTTGGTCGGGCGGTCGGGCCAGCCACGAGGAGGGGGTGACGTCGCGTCGCAAGTTCGGAGGCGATTGTCGCGACGGTTGCAGGCAATCGGAGTACCGTTAGATCGGCAGATTCCGAAGGTACAAGTAGAAAGTAGCTGTTCCTGCATGTAGGAGCGCTAGTATTGACATTCCGAATGCACTCGTGAATAGGGACATTGAATTCGACGGAGGACGGTGGAGCGAAGCCTTTCGCTGGAGTGTCTGGTCTTCGATGCGTGCTCGGCCCGTTGACCATGGTGGTGCATAAACGAGGTTATTTTTCCGTCACAAAGGTCTGTAAACTGTACAGGGCGGCTATTAACACTTCGCTGGCCGTTCTTGCGCGCGCCGTGGCCGTGATCTCTTATCGTGCGTAGGCTTCGAAACTTCCTTCGTAGTTCTTGTATAGCTTTGGGGCACGTCGAGTTTGGGATTAAAGAACGATCATGGTGGGTAAATTGTGATTCAGTACAGCAGGATTCGGTAATTTAGTGCTCACCGAATTCATAAGTTATGAAGGTTCGTTTAAGAATCTTAGTGTTGCCTCACCATGGCTGTTCTTTCTTTATCAGGCGACATGACGAGAGGTCTTTCAGACCCCGTTATACAAGGGCGTTTACAAGTACCATTCCCTAGGCCCAAGACTAGAGAAATATGTTTTTTGTGGCTATTTTAGATAAGACACAATCCCTATCTTTCTATAAAAATTACTGGCCAATTAATACCGAAACGGAAGTAATACGTTGGCCAGCGATAGCCCTTGCTGCAGCATTTTTATCGATATCCCCCTAATAACGTCGTTATTCACGAAACGCCTCGTCTCGGCCGAGATAAAAAGATAAATGCGTGTTGCGGGAGAGAAACAGTGAGATGAAAGTAGCCCATAAATCGTGGGAGCACCTTTCATGTTATCGAAATGAATGGGAAAAAGTCTTGTAATCGCGGATTTACAAGATTCGATCCCGATGGGGAATCACCGACATTTCAGTTCTCTACAGTCACTTATCGAAACGAACGCTCTTCCATTGATTAATCGTCGCCCAAACACCCAAAGTTTATTTAAAAAAAAAAAAAATAAACTCCAATTACCGTCACCTTTTTCACGCACACAGAAAGTCAATCCTCCGAATAAAGTCATCCAACTATAAACCCTGATTTCTTCTAAAAGAACACGCCCATGTCTTCCTCCAGAAAAAAAGAAATTCCAACTTCCTTTTTATACCAAAACCTTAAACCACCGCTTCCCCATTACACAGGAAGCTTCTTCGAGATCATTGCAATTTGTCCAGTTACCCAAAGAAACGAGAGAACGAAAAAACGACAGGTAATTACAGAATGACGAGCTCTTGAGAAAGGATGCGACCGATCGATTCAAATTTTCTTCCCGGGTGCGTAACGACCAATTCATTCCTTTTCCCTACGGTTCCGTTCAGAAATGCTCGTCGAGGATTTACGGCGTATATTATCTGGCGCAGACGGGATGGTCGGCGAAACGTCGCGTAATCATAGATTTACATGGCTTCAAAGCTTCCAGAAGGAAATGACCGTAGTTTTCCAGCGCTGGGCCATCGAGTTTTTTTCCCGGGCTGTATACAGAGGGACAGGGGGCGAGTCGGGTTGCGGAAGCCAGGGGCTGCTCTTCAAATTCAATTACCGCAGTTACGACAGAAAACGGGGGTGGACGGACACGAGGCAACGGAGGTAGCCGGGCCTCGTAAATGATCTTGAGTTAATCGTCAAGCCTGGCTAATTTAATGTACCACAGATTCCAGCGCCGGGCTTCGTGGCTGGCGCGAATTTCGCGAGACGTTAAGGCGGCCTCCGTAACCCACGAATAAATCACCCGATGCACTCGCCGCGGAGGAGGGATTTCTGGATAATATTCAGCGCGATCTTTTATGCAGATCACGCGTCGCGATTCCAGCGAAGTTTTCTTGCGAGGGAATCGCGCGCGATTCCCACCCGCCTTCCTCGACTTTATTGCGACGAGAATTACTGCCCGCTAGCGCGAACGGCTGATAGACGGTTTTCGAACGGCGAGTTTCCAATGTTATAAAAGTTTGCGACGCCTTCGCGATGCCGCGTGGCCGCGGTTTACCGTGTTACGAAAGTTTGCGCGATTTTTACCTGGGCGTCCGAAATTTACTGTACGGGGACAATGGCGAGATAATGGAATACAGTTTTCGCTGGCGTCGCTCGGTGGATGGTATTGTAGCGAGCGCCACGCGTGGGGGGCAGGATTTTTATGAAACTGGTTCATCACTGTGGCGCGAAGTGAGTTGTCCGTCGTAGAGAATAAAGATTTGAGAAATGGTAGGCATAAATTGCAGGTAAGTATCAGGTGCAATTTACGTAATTTATATCGGGTATATATTAAAGCGGAACTACGCGCACTGCGTTCTCGTTTTAAACGTAGACTTCAACATTGTGGAGTTTTTAATTAGACGTCACGTATTTGAAGTTTATATTTTGCACAGTAATATTTAAATTTCTTTACACTTGAAGAAAATCCAACTGTACTTATTAAAATAAAAATGCACTAAAAAGTAAAAAATAACTTTTTCCCTTATTTAATCCCCGACTTTCAATTTGTTTATGTCGACGCCTCATCATTTGCACTGTATAAATTTGACGCCGACTTAAAACAATTGAGAGTCGTAGATTAAATAAGGGAAAAAATTATTCTTAATTTTTTACTGCAATTTTATTTGTTTTTAGTCGGTTTTAATTTTTTATTACATTTTTTATCTCATGATTTTTTATACGTATATAAAATAATAATAATTAGGTGATAGTCTTTATTAACTAGAACTGACGAAATCATGAGCTAATATCAGTGGCGCACTCAGGATTATAATAATACAAATTCAATAAAATTCATTAGGTGGTTATAAACATTTATTTAAAGTATAAAATCTAGTTTTCTTTTCGGAAGGAAGGTACGAGACGAGACAGACGACGCGCGACGCGATGATTGTTTCGCTACGTTTTTCCAGCGCTTCATACTCCGTTTTTGCGTGATGTCGAGTTCCTAACGAAATTTTTTAATTTCTCTTAAAGTAGTTAGGTTTCTCCTAAGGAAACTTTTTCCTTTTTTCCCTTTTTCTTTGGGGGGGGGGGGGGGTCGAGGCCCCCTGCCCCCCCCCTGAGTGCGCCACTGGCTAATATCGATTCAGTACGGGATGAGACCACCAGGGCATCGCCGTGTTTCGAATAAAAAAAAGATCATCAATATCGGTCCATATGCTGAGGAGTTATGCGGGGACAATCATAAAAAAAATACTATAATCGAATCTGTAACCTCCTCCTTTTTGAAGTCGATTAAAAATACAATTTTCCGTTTCAAAATCCACCAAATTATGAATTAAACTTCTACCAAAAATCTCCCTGAAAACCCTCTCATGATTTCATTCGAATTAACACCCGCGTGATAATTACCGAGAGTCATTAAGTCCCTCCACAAGCGATCACAAGATGTCTCGGGATAGGTCGCGCAAGAAGCTCGCGATTCACGGCCCGGAATCACCTGATATATCATCTTCTAAGCGCCCGTTGGACCTGCAACGTTAACGAAGCAACGATTCCGCTAAATCCGTCCCCAGGCTTGGCGAGGCTGAATTCGCGGCCGAGGATGAGGATGTTACTTTTTGTCACGTCACCGTCGGCGTCCCCCGTCCTCTTCGTCCGCGGCGGAGAGAAGGAGAGAGGCCTACAGGCAAAGGGGCAATAAAAAGCCAGAAAAAGGTCCGAGGCTGCATACCTTACATAGTCGCACGCCTCCACGCGACTCGCGTCCTGCGAATCGTGGCGGTGCTCCGCTCTGTTCCCACTAACGGTCTCAACAGTCTACGGATCCCTTATCACCCGGCACTTTCAATCTCTTATCTTCTATCTATGTCTAAGGAGACGCTTTGAAAAACTTCGTTACGCTGACTCGCCTCTAACATCCCGAGGCAAATTGATCCATGAATGGCCGCCGTTCAACTGCTTCTAAAGCGGTGGACGCCCATCGAAAGCTATTATTGTCCATGCCCAGTGCAATTAGGCAAGGCTATGGCTTTGAATTGGTTCGAGATGGAAGGAAATGTCACAAGATAAGGTCGAATGGCTGTGCGCCAGGGGTTCTTAACTCGGGGAGCGCGTACCCTCGAGTCACCGGGGAATTCAATCGATCCCCGATAATGCCACGCGTGGAGATGATTTTTCGGAAGTCGTCGAGGTAGCAGCCAGGCTACAGGATACCATTACGCGTCGTTTATCTCGGCGCGATGCCCCTCCTGAAACGCTCCTCCCACGATCACAAATTCGCGCCTGAATCCTCCGCCCGTTTTCCCTCGCGGTCGGCGCGAGGCCGTAATTCTGGAGGCGAAATAAGAGAAGCGGAGGCAGGTTTCAGTGATTCCTTAGGCCTGGTGGTTCGTGACAGGCCGGCCGGCCGCTGAGGAGCGTCTCGGCCGCGCTTACGAGAGTCGTTCATCGTCGATCGAATCCTCCGCCGTCTGTTGCAGCGTGTTGCGCGTAGCTCGGGGATCGCGTGCGGCTCGTACGTCCCGCCAGGAAAACTCGTCGTGACCGTCGCGAATAGAAACCCAAGGCGAGCCGCGAGCGCTGCCTCGATTTGCTCTGTTTCTCGGGCAGACGTCTCGCGGATGCGGCCAGCCACGGGGTGAGCCGGCAAGAAGCGAAATGAGGGTACGACAACCGAAAGAGGGGAGCGCACGCCGGCCACCGGCTAGGTACCACTATTATCTGTGCGAGAATGCCAAGGTCAACCTCATTCCGAGGCAACGGTGGCTGGTATCGGTGCGCGTACCCGATCGCTGATATCCGCCCGCCCGTGCAGCGACCTGCTTTATCGATTTTCGCGGGCTTCTTCGAGTTCTTCGGGAATTACGTGCCCGCCGTGCTTCGACCATTAACTCTCGTCTGGGGGATAAAGGGTAGATCTCCACCCATCCTAAATATCAAGCTTCACGCGAGAACCTAATTTAAAAGTTTATCTCCAGGTGTACATGAATGAAATTATTATACCGTGGGTCAAAATCGCCCCGCGTCACACGCGTGGTTCAGCTATCCGCCGTGCAAGTGTCCAACGAATTAATTTTAGTAAAGACACTTCCCTACTCAGAAAGCTATCCACCCTTAATGATCCGACACTGAGTAAACTTGGTTTGAAGATTTTAATCTTTAAAGGAAAGTAGCTTTATCTCTATTGGGTATATTTTACTTCTTCTTATTGTTTCAGAATCTTTTTTTAATAGTGAGTAGTATAAATTTAAATTTTCTGTAGCTTTTGTTTTTTAAGCTTGAAATGGAACTATGGCTTGGTAATTTTAAATTTTTAACAATTGCATAATGTAAGAGTTCTTTTATGGGTTGGTAATTTTTTTGTAAAATAAAGATCACAAAATTATGGGATCCATACTGCGTTTACTAATTTTTCGCCATTTTGAGGGTTGCTGGCTTTCTGCATAACTAGGCCCAATTTCCATTTGCGAAAGAGATTGGCGCCGACGAGCGTTGACCTTCGGCAAACATTGTTCCGCGGAAGAGTCATTAGATGTACAGTGGAGAGGGACCGCTAGAAGAAAGGAACAGGTGGTTCGCTATTCAACTTTCGCACGCGACTAGCCGAGGTTGCGCGGATAAAAGTTCCTATGAAAAGTAACCGGCACTTGCGCAGGTGCGCGCAGGTCGACCATTCGGCACGACCGCCGTCGCCGGGCTCTATGGGAGCCCGGCCGAACAGCTACAACCGTTATCAACGGCCACTTTTGACGTCCAAGAAAGCCACAAAAACCGCAGCGCCGATGCCTCCTATCGCGGAACACGGAAGACCTTCGATACGCGGAAGAACGGCGCGCCGTCTTCGAGGGCGACAGGGGCAGCGACTTCTTCCCCACGGAAGACTATCAACTGGTAGACCGGCGTTGTTTCGAGATAATGGGTTTACGGCTCGAAAAAGGGTACAGGGGCGGAGGGAGGAAGACAGTGACGGGGTCTTGCTCGCAACGGAAACCAGGGGAACTGAAATATTGAGAATAAGAGACGCCGAGGTCGTTGGCTAGAGGAGACGTGGCTGCCAGCTTTCATACTCCCTCAAGTTTCTTGGTTTAATGAAAAATTCTCCTCGTTTTAAAGAATTCTTTTAATTCGTATTGTTACTATTCACCGCGCGTCTATGCGGTGTTCCTCTTTTTGTTTTTTTTTTAATAATTCCCTTGCAAAGGGATGCACTAGAGGCATTGAATCGCCGTTGAATTTTCAATCTAGTTGTTGATTCCTCCGCGGAATATTCCCGCTGAATGCGATCCTACATTTCGTTTCTCTGTTCATTAATCTAGGCTTCCGCCCATTCAGACTCGCTCCTTTTAATTCTTTACATTTTACTAATGAACGCTCCCATTGACTCGCGTTGTTCTCGATTATTAACGAGACGGGGGGAATTGTGTTGCTAGGTCACCGACGCTTGTAGTAGTGCGAAATAGGTTTAATTAAGATCGGAGGAATAGAGATTCTCTTTTATCGTTAATATTCAAGTCGCACGTGTCACGCTCTCCTTTCGAGTGGTTTTCTTCCTCTGCTTTATGCGGGAGAGATCCTTTCAATTCTATGCTCCACAGTCGTGAATAGTAGAACAGTGGTTCTAGCAATGAAATCAATTTTTTATTCCGCGCTGCAGAATCGTCGCGTCAAAGTTTGATGCCCCTTGGAAGAAGACACCGCTCGTTAGGTCTCCTTGGCCAGCGCCGAATCAGTGTACTTTCCTTTCCACTTCTGTTCCATTTAATCTTTTACGGCGACTAAAATAGTTGGCGTTTATTCCTCTCCCGTGCACGGTAGCTGATACGATTCCTCGCGGATTCGTCCAGAGCACGTTCCAGTCGACACGCTGGAGCGCTCATGCATTTTTCAGCGTCCTGAAAGAGACCTCTACCGCGCTGGACCAGCAGCCAAAACACCTACAGTCGACAATAATATATTCCAGTTGCCTTAAAAGGTTCACTAACAAATTTCCAATCTTTATCTATCGATCAACCAACATTCTTTCGTCTATAAATCCCCTTAAACATCTATTCCACTCAAGCACCTCTTCAAACTCGCGCACGAAGCAAAGAAAGCAAACTTCCCAGCGGCTAATAATTCACCAGCCACTATAAAGTGTTAATTAAGACAGGGGGCAGGAGCCTCCATTATCTAATCGAGTTTCCCAACCACAGATCCACTTGAACACCTGCTACACTGCATCCCTTCGATCTATCAATAAAGAACGCAAAGGAAACGGACCGGCGAAGAATAATTCACCGACCACTGCGAGGAGTTAATTAAGATGGCCACGTTCGGAACACCCAGCTAGTGCTCGCGAAGAAAATTCCCGGCACTGCGCGAACGATGGTGTCGCGTCGGTGTGCGCTCCGAAGAGCTGTCAGAGTGGTTTTCGAGGCGATCAGTAGCGTGGACGGTCCACTTCACGTCTCGCTCGAGAGACTTCCTCTCTTCGAAGGCTGCCGAGTAAATAAAAGGTTCAATGGGCCGCTCGGTCGTTTCGGGACGACAGGAAAATACCTTGAATTCCGCTGGTGCCGCCATCCCTCCGCGTCCCTCCGATCGCGAGGCGTCTCTTCTTCGCGCGCGGCCGTCTTGTTTCGCTTTTTCATCCCGCCGTAAAGAGCCGGCGGCAGCGAGCAACAACCGTGCAAGAGGAGAAGGAAGACAGTCCCGCGTAGCTGATCGTTCCCCTCGTCTACGGAGGTCGAATAACATCCTCAGCGATCCGGGGAGAGAGGGGAGGTCAGAGGGTGCATTGTACCACGGTGCGGAATGAGCGCGAAAGGAGTTCGAGTCGAACGTGGAATTCGCTTCGGAAATGAGATCCGAAAACTCGTTTCCAAGTTGGCGGAAAAATTTAATTCCCCGCCTGAGCTCGGCGACGCTTTTACGGGGGGTAGCGTTACGCCACGAACTTGGCCCTTAACTGACCATTCAGCGTGCAATTCGACTCAACTATTTCTTCATCGTTTCGCGCGGTATTTCTAGCGAATCGTGGGTAGGAAGAAGCGAAGTTTGAATTGTTGGGGGAAGAACAGGAAGGGTAACATTGAAATGGTAAGGAGCTTAAAGGAGTCGGGTGATTTCGAAACCATCCTGCGAGAGTAATTCCCGCAGCCGCGTTCCAAAGAATATCGAAACACGCGGCGACTCGTCATCTTGAAGTCGACGATCAAAGACCGATCTTCTTTCTCGTGTTTCTTCGGGGGACAGAGGAGTGCGTCGTTAAGGAGGGCTTCCTTTTAAATCAGGACACGTCAAAAGGAGCTGGCCGGCTCATACAAAGTTTGCATCTCGCGACACACACGCGCGCGCACTTTCTCGAATGCACAGTTATCTCCGACACGGAACTTGCGCCCTTTCTTTTTTTCACCGCGGCCTCGCAAATCACGCTGTAGGAAGCATGTTAAAGAACGGAGCTTCGAGTCAGTCGTGTACCCCGATTTTAATCGCAATGATTTTTCACCGCGTACGCCTGCCACGCGCACGGCCACACGCGATCCCTTGAGCGCGCGCTTTAATCGCGGGAATATTTAAAACGGCCGAGTGTTATTTATACACAGCGTTGCCCCCGGGGGCGCGATTATCGCCGGCCGTTTTCACGGTAACTGAAATATCGTCAAACACCACGCAGCGGCGCGTGCACAAAGAAAATTTAGTCCCTCAAGTTTTCTTTCCTCGCACACGATGCTCGAGGCAGCTGTCTTCCATAAACTGTGCCATAAACTCGCCGTCACCTAAAGTTCCTTGAAGAAATACGCAGAGGACTTTATTTAGAAGCATCCTATAAAATGTTTCATTAAAATTAGGTATATCGGCATTTCCAAGTTCCCCCCGAACTCCACCGCCCCCGCCAAGCAATCGAAGCAGTCGATATAGAAACTTACTTACGACACGTTCCGACCGCGTTCAAGCAGCATCCTCTATTAGCCCGCGATGTACCGTCTAATAGAGGCGAAAATGGCGCGGCTTGTCGTTAAGAATAACAGTATCTACCCCGTAATCTATGCAGGGGGGACGTTATCGTTCGGCGAGGATCGCTGGAAGCCAGGTTTCAGCGAACCTGGCAAATTGGCCAGCTGGTATCAAGCGTCGAGACGCCCTTGACTCCGTTGCGCTAAGACCTCCCGATTAATTCGTCGTCCCCGGCGCCTGTCCTTTCTCAGCATCCTTCCCCAAAAGCGCGGACGGCGGAGAGCAAGCCGGGAGGGAGGGTGGCGAAAAGAAGAGGAGCTGCTCTTACAACGCGAGGCCACTCGCGAGTTTCACGAACGACGGCGTTCTTAATTCACCGGAAGGTGTTTAAAGTTTAATCCGAAGAGTGCCATTAGGATTGACTAAACGCTCTGTCGCAGGCCGGGCGTAAAGTTCCAAGTGCAAAGTCTACTCTGTTCCCAGCTTCCGAGGCCCTCTCTCTGCCCGAAGAAGTTGCCCGTCGCCGTTCTCGGTAATCCGAGGAAAAAGAATCCATCCCAGTCCCCGCCGCCACCAACGGCCATCCAAGCCTTAGGCGGCAGCCTTCAGACAACAGGAAGATGCTTTTAGGTTCGCGGAGGATCCCCGAGGCGGAACCGTCGCGACGGCTCCTCCGGGCCTCCTTCGTGGACCAAGTTTGGGAATCGCGAGAACGACTGGCGGATCATGGCAACCGATTTCGAGTGGTCGCTAAGTGTTTTCTAATATATTTCTGATTCCTGCTTTGGGCGCAATTGGTCCAGTATTATGCTGGATAATTCAACGGAGGACTTATGCAGAATGCTCTTTTGTGATGCAACGATGAAGCGGAACCATAATGTCAATCTTTGAAAAGAATACATCGTAAGATTCTTTTGTGTTTTTTCGAGAGGATTGACGCTCGCGCGTGGAAAAGAATGGCGCGAGTTTCTTTTCACGGCAACGGGGTTCGAAGCGCGCATGTTAAGGCGAAGGTAAACGGGTTACGCTGCTCAAACCGAACTTATAAGTTTGAAACGGCGATGAATTATTCAAGGAGACACTCGGCTGAATAATTGATACACATGGGAAGTCAATGGTCGCGTATACTTATGCGCGTGTGGGTACGTATACTCGCGAGTCACTTCTCGAGACTAAGTGCACTCTTCCAGCGTTTAGCCGCACGTGCAATTTTCCAAACGTTCGATTTCACCCTCGATTAATCGCGCGGCTTCGAGAGGGGAAAAGTGTGTCGCGCGAAGTTCACTCTGGTCTTGGAGATCGATTGCGTTTTATCCACCATGTGGCCACTTTTATAGCCTTAAACGAGTCCAATGAATGGCGCCCTTTTATCTCGCGCAGCTGTTAAAATTGACTTTCTATATGCTCGCTTCTGCGCCGATAACTTTCCAGATACTGCAAAGTCTTGTTCCGGCTATATCCGCATTCCAGAAGATTGAAATTACGGGATGCTCGAGCCTGAGGTTTCGGGCACATGGCCGATGACAAGCATTCTGCGGGCTGACGGAATCTCAATATTGGACTGTCATTAATTGCAGTGACGAGTGCTCGTGGTGCAATTCAATTTCCTCGTATTCAGAGAAAATATAGAATACTATCTCGAAAATAGAATCCAATTCAGGAGATTGTAGCAAGGATGCAGCACCAATTTTTACAGTTTTTGAGTTGCAACCCGTAATATACGTAAAAAAAATCTTAGATGAATATCTGATAACAAACGAGCGATTTACTGCAAATTTTTTATTTGTTTTGGGCAATATTTTTGTATTAGGCAGCTGCAGATTTTGTGAAAATATATATTTTTCAATTAGTGTCCTCCTTTCAATGTCAAGTCAAAACAATAATTTTTTAAACAGTTTTTTCTAATTTTCTCGAGGTTGATAAAGCTGGAGGTGCAACTCTCTTGCTGCAAAGTCCTCAATAGCAGAATCTCAATGGCATCAGAAATATGAAGACATAATTCCTTCCTCATTTTCTTGCGATCTTAATACACCAATGAAACACAGAAACAGAGCGCAAGAAATTTAAGTGGTAGCTAAACGACCATTTGTCATGAAGTTCTTTAAACTAATAAAATCGAATAAACGGAGGCTTTGGCGTTGATAATTATTGCTTGGTAGCAACCCTCGACTACCTCCAGCCTGTAATTTCTACGCGCGTCGATACCCTGTTATTTGAATTACATTATTCAACTTGCTATACATAATTCATTCCATGTTTCCCCTGGCTGCTAGCTACGCCGCGTATTACACGCGAATTTTGTAGCTGGCTGATCGCTTTAAACGCGTCGCGCACCGTTGAATCCGCGTTAACCCTATCGGCCTGTTTCCTCCGAAAATTCGGCGACAGCAAGGCCAATCGAACAAGAGTATCGCGGCGCGATGATCCCCCGCTTCCTATTTCGCGGACAATGGCGGGCGAGCGCGTATCGCGTGGAAGATTCGCTCGTGGCCAAAAATTTCCGAAGATCGATCGCTCATGGGGCGCGATGCGATGCTAATGTCGCGGGGATCTCGCCCGTGTATAATTGAAAATTGCCATTAATCATTTGTTATTACTTTAAACGTCGGGGTGCTTAAAGTTATACATCGCGGGCGCGACGAGGAATTTTAAAAAGCGGATACCGCGATGAGCTGAATTTCAAGGAGGCGAGCGAGGCACGGCAAGCGATTTACGAGAGTAAAGTAAAGCTACCAAACGGCTACTGGACCCTCGCTCTTCGACTTTCGTTGTCTCTCCAGAGGCTCGGAGAGTAAGAGCACTGTTCGTCGCGGTTCTCAGTTAAACTCACGCGCACGAAATAGCTGAAGACTTACTGGAGGGACACGCCGCTGAACCAATCCTCACCTCGATATTCCGGCACTGCGAAAGGCTGTAACAATTAACAAGAACGAGAGGAACAGTGGGAAGAAAAATCTGTCGTACAGTTAGACTTCAAACGAGAGACATAGGAGTAGTCGTGCTCCAACTGGCAATTTCAGGATTCATTCCCGGCGAGCTTATTAAACGAGGCACCCATGCGAAAGCACACAAGAATAGTTGCCAAAATTGCGTTCCACCTACGGTAACGAGACTTCCGCAGGCAGTGAAGACGAGCTTCCATTTTGCTGGTGCAACAGAATTAAATAGAAAACGTGAATCGCGGCCACTAGTGCTTCTTTCCTAGTAGCGAGGACCAGACTTCTTTCTATAATTATTCGTGGACGAAGCGGGGCTCTGGATTCTCGAGGCTGGCGCGAACGGTGCATCAGCTTTAAAGGGCGGCGCGCAAGTTCTAGTTTCCAGATGAAACCTACGGGCGGTTGTATGCTGCGAGCGTGGAGGCACGATCACGTACAATGCCTCGGACAAGATCCCCAGTGAGCCGGCACTTTCGTCGATCTATTAGTCGCTCAATTACCCAAAATACTCCGAGATACGCGCATCGGGTACAAAGTCCTCAGGCAGTATTCGATACACTTCCGGCAATGGGGACGATAATGGGGATACCCGATCGCCTTCTGCTCCTTGGGACCCAAAGGATTGAATATACCGTGTGTATGTCGAGGAATTTCCAGTGGCAACCGAATTTCGTCTGTCTGGTACCTCGCTGATTCATTCGAGTGAGTAGAAGAGGTGAGGAATTGAAAATAAAGTTTCGATAAACCGAGCGAGTCTTCCAGAAGGGTAGAAGTAGACTTTGGAAGTAGACTAGGAGTTAGCGAAGCTGGATGGCACTACTTAGTGGGCTAATGTGCTACGAATTTAAGATAACTGAAGTGGAATACCTAAGTGAATTTCTATCGAAATTCGTGTCATTACGAGTGAAGGATCGGAATCCTACCATCTGGGTGCAGCAATTAAGCTGTCACTTTCGTCGGTTCATTACTCGACCAATTACCCAAAACGTTATGGACACGCGTGTACGGTGGGAAGCAGCCTTTGGGATGCTTCTGATACACCTGCAGCATCAGAGTCAATAATTGACGGAGTTGATCTACTCTCGCCTTGCTAGCTCTCCACGTCTGCCCCTTTGCAGTTACATTCTGGTCGCAGTGTGCTTTGCATCCGTAAAGCATTATTATATATTATAAGGAAGTTTAATAATTATAGGTAATTATTTAGGTTTTAGACGAACTTCTAAATTAAAGACTATTTACCGAGTCATCTTCAAAGACTGCCTCGTTACCGTCGCAGAGTTAAATGTAAATGACAATTTCCACGGTATAAGACGAACTTCTGCTGCGAAATAGTGCAAGGAGCATCGATAAGGTTGTTTTTGTTGGCCCTCCCTTGGCAAGGTTGATTTTACCGAGTAATTAGCAGGGTACCCAGTTCGAGGAGCCATCTGGGGAATTCTGATGTCGAACTAAGCGCTGCAAAGGGTCCTTTTCAACGTTTCAAGTTGTTATCTCTATGATGAAGAGGACGTCGAAGGAGTAACGAGTGCTCCTTCGGTCTATCAGCCACCGGAAATTCTAAAAAGGAAGACGCTCCTTTGTCACGGTTTGGATGGCAATCTCTGTGGCGGTTCAGGAAGTCACGATGAGCTCCCACAGCTCATTTTCGACTAATTAATTGATATTCTCTACCCACCTGTACACACCTCTATCTTCAGAAAATTAAAATAAAGCTTTTTTCCACCGTTTTTATAACGCATCAAACCCGGAATTAAATCAACTCTATGGAGAAACCGCTACGCGTTTGGTATCCGAAGCATCCGAGCACCAAAGATTGCGCCATTTGGCCAGCGCGAATTCAGTACCGAGAACGACAAAGTCACGATGACGAGAACTAAGCGATGCAAGGTCCGCTCGTTGTTAAGGGACGGTTCTCCATTTCCTGATTCATATCTCCAGCGCACCGACCATTTTTTAAAGTCATCCGGGACCGTCAGGCCTCTCCTCCAAGATCCCGATGGCCCCCGTGCTGAAAACGACGTACACGGTCGAGCAATTTTTGCTCTGCACCGTATCGATCCTCTGGCAACTGTAGCCTGATGAACTCATTACGCCGCGAACCTCTAGACAACATCCTCCCTGTACCCCAGAAAATAAAGCACCGCGAGAAAGCACCGGCACTCGCCAAAGGAGAGCGCACCGTGATCGCTATAATCGTCGGAGTACCGATTTCTCGTTCTACCGCTAAGACGAGGATTGAATTAATCGATTCGAGGCAGCGTCATCCGCCGTGAAATCAGGTCCTCGGTAATCTGATAAGCGGGTCCGGAAGGAGGGACCGAGGTCCTGGAATACAGGCGGGCCACCATTCTCCACGCGCAGGAGTCACGTCCCTCTCGACTCGATATCTGCGAGGCGGCTTCCCCGGTGTTGTTCCTGGCTGGACGGAGGGAACTGATGGGATTTTTGCAGAAGCTTGCAGGAGGACGTGTCAACGACCGGGCGATTGCAGTCCAATCCCTCACGGTATAACAGGTCCCCGACTCCAAGGATCCTGCCTTCTCTTCGTGCTTGCTCCGTTGCGTGCTCGAGAAACCTCGTGGTCCCGTGCATTGATTCTTTACTGCCCAATTAGCGAGGCCAATTCATTATAACGTAATCCTCCGTTGCGCGGTTCCTCTGTCGGCCTGCTGCTCCGAAAATCGATAATGCGAGAGGCTCGTCTCCTCCGTGGCTAATAGCTCCTCCGTCATTGCTAATAGGTATCGCTGATACTGGCTCCTTTGACACGTGTCAATTACGCGTTTGGCGTTGTTTCTTGCGTGCACAGGGGGAGGAAGGAATTTTCTATAGCTGGGATATACGTCTTTAGGGAGGAGATTATTATATTGCGAGATGAACGAGGAACGTAAGTTGTTTCTGATTCAACGAGAAGGACCGTGCTCCCAGACAGATGAGACGTTGCGAGACGTCTCGGCGTTGGCACGAAAATCAAGGCTGCGCCAGATAATCGGGGGTGTAATGAATATTGACGATCCGATAGCGGATAACGACCGAAACGTACTGGGTATTACTTGCAGCGGGCGCAGCGGCTAAAGAAAATGTCAAGGTCGTTAGCCGCGAGATAAGCATTGCCAGCAGCTTCCCGCGAATTATGATTCCTCGTCAGGGAGCACTTTCATTAAGCTGGGTGTTCGGCCTAAGCGGCCCCTTGATTGCCACGGAGACGCGTGTGACGCGCTTAACGGACCTTTTAATCATCTTACTCGGGCGCTAATGTATCAGCGTAAACACCGGGGAGCATACTTTTCACGCCGATGTCAGGGGATTCCGATGAAAGTGGTACACGATGTTATTCAAGCGAAATTAGGGGGTGTTTAAGTCACCACTTTGCTGGTTACGAATTTATTGAAAAAATACAGACTATTAAAGTTGGCAAAAAAAATATACTTAGGTATTATTCCTCAAACGGAGACATCCCAAGTGTTACTTAGAGTTTTTTTAACAGACACAATCACCTGTCCCCCACCTATCTTTGGGGCATAATCACTATCTCCGAGTGTCCAAACCCAATTACCGGGATTAAATAAGTCGCAGCTAATGATAGCCACCTGTCCACGCTGAACATCGATTCGTGTTAGTGGATGAAGAAGGTATCTCGATCCTTAGACACTTCAACGAGGCAGGCAGAGGAGATTCCCTTATCTAATCCCCATACTAAGAAGCTACACCACAAAACGCTCTTTAGGTGAGGCTCTTCCATAGCCCTGTTCAGCCAGCTCAAGTATCCTGGGAGCGCCACTGCCCTTCCTGGGGACCTGTTTCTGGGAAAGATTCAGCCAGGAAACCAATCGCAGGTCCAGGGCGATTTGATGGTGACAGGTCCATTCCACGGTCGCAACTGTTCCCGATAACGAGAACGGCGATCGTCTTTAATTGCCACCGTTCATCGGCAGTGACGCGGCGGTGGGGAAAAAATTGGCGAAATTAAAGGACGACGCAGCCGGCACGCGGCCCCTTTACGTTTTCATTTAAGCTCGCGAGTACACGGGCGAAAAGTAATTTGTCCGGTGGCGCACGTGAAAGAAGTGAAATTGCAAGAACGCTCTGTAAGGCGCCGTTGGACACGGGCGCAGCCGTATAATGGATACGTTTTGCTACGCCGCGTTCTAATTGCCAGGCTCGCGCGAATCGCGCTGAAAATACCGTGTCGCCAGACGGAAGAGGGGCGAACGGGCGGAGACAACTAATTGGCTACGTTTGTTACGCCTTTGGGAAGTCTTAAGGAGATAAGTGTTCCTCGGTGCGATCAAACGGCAGCACCTCGTCATTTTTAGGCACCCTTGGTTCACGGTTGTTCAAATCTCCCGCCAATTCGACGACGGAAGTGCGCGCCCGAACGCGCGACGCACATTTTCACGCCGCTCGTTCATTTACTTAGGCGAAGTGCAGTTGCCTCTTTCTAATTAATTGTCCAATTAACATTCAAGGGAAGCAAGTTCGCTACTCCTCGACGAAGCATCCGCGGCGGAATATTAAGTTGTAATATTTACGCGGTGACCCGAGAGGGGATTTAATTATCGACACTTCGATGTTACGTTTCGTAATTAGGAATACTAGTATCAGCGACCGAGAGTTTTCTGGAAACAGAGACGGAGAAGATTTAAGGTGAACCTCTCTTGGAAGCAGTCGAAAGCAAAGGGGCACAGTGCCGAGGATTTATGCGCCCATAACTCAACAGGTTGCAATTTTGAGCGCAACGCGGCGGTAGCGTGCTCAAGAATCCGTCAATTAACGGAATTTATCGACTTTCGTTGGACACTGCCGATTCACAATCGTGTGTCCATGAAATTACTTCAGAACGTGCGAATTAACTATCCAATAAACTATTATCCATCTAAATTATCCTGCTTCAACTTATTACAAACTGTATCACTCTACTGACACATTCCAGACAAATTGCACCACCGGCAAATTAAGTTTCCAGGTCCGAGGTAACAATAGTCAGGCAGTCGGCAACAATCCACGGCCGATGCTTCCGTTTAATCGACAGTGGCGACGCTTATGGAAGCCCCATGCTTTGCATAATTGCCGCTTATGCACGTTCAACAACGGGAAAGAAGGGGGAGGGGCGTCCTCGGCTACCGGATGGGGTTGCTGGATGGTTGCACCGTGTTTGTGGTGTTTCCGCGATGCGTCGAGTACTTGCCACGTAGTTGCAGCTCGGAATGGTAACACTAATGGCGGCCCAACAATGCGACGAGCTGCAAACCAGGACTCCCGGCTTTATTGGGTCGCCGTATTCCCCTCGCGGCTCTCGTCCTCGTTCCTTTTTCCCTTCGTTCCTCTTCCCTGCCTGACGATCCACGCGCGTACGTACGTATGCAGCGAAGCGTACACGGATGACCCATTTTACCTTCACGTTTCATTTACCATGGGCGAATACCTTCGAACCAGGCACCGCGAGATAATTCGCGATCGAACTTCGCTCGTCTCCACGCTGCTTTTCGGTGGCGCTGACATACGGGCGTCAACGTCTCTTGAGAATCCGTCGTTGCGCCGGAGACGATACTAGATCGGAGAAATCGCGTGCACGTGGGAAGTGGCTGTGCTAATGCCAGCGAGTGGCTCGAGGATTTACGATACGCTGTTCGATTAACTCGTTACTGGTAAGATATCTCGCAGGAAACTGTCGTGTTTAACCTATTTTTTCGGCTCATAATTATAACCTACACTCGCGAATGACTGAACGAATGACCTACTTCGCCGCTGTGCCACCACTCGGCGCGGCATCCGTGACACAGAGATGCACTAATTAGCAGTTTCCTGCGTGACGTTCTAATTTCACTGCATCAGACGCTTTTGAAACGGTCGAATCGATAACTGCGTAATGCAATTTCTAATGGCGTGGTCGGTAAATCGCGGGAGGCATGAAGGCGTTGTAAATCTAAAACAATCTGAAACAGATTTCGCTCGGGTCCGCGGGACGCATCAAGAACTTGTGACGCGTGTGCACGATTTATTCGCAGAGCGTATCTGAACGCCGAGTAATATCCTGCACGCGCCTGTGTCTTTCCGGTGTGTCGGGCGCAATTTGTCCTGGATGACGGCGATGCACTATTGCAATATCACCAAGGACAACTTGCGACGCCCTTTTTATCCCCTCCTTTTTTTCCATCGCCCATCCGGCGCGCGTTACGCTGCAGGTTCTGTCGATCAGAGATATAAAGCGGATACGTAGGAATTTTTTACCGCGACCCGACATCTGTTGCGCGACAGACTCTCTGATGTTAGAGAGTCACGTCGTTCAACAGCTCGTAACCGCGTGCATAGAATTCATTTCTAATGCCACGAATGAATCACGGCGCCCGTGCCAGTCATCCAATATGCCTCTGTGCTTTCATTTTGCGGTATGTACTTAGATTTTTTATTTGAGTAACGGAATATTGGACTTCCTTGTGAAACCATGATACAGGGTGAACTGTAGCTACAGTATTAGTCCAGTTTATCCTATTTAAGAGCGCCACTGTTCACATTTCAAATTTCCCTTTCGACCATCTCGTTGTTACGCGTGAAGTGGGAGGAGCTAGAAAAGTGGGGAAGCGCACTGACCTGTTCTGCAGATTCGGTGATGAAAGAATGGCAATATTGTATGCTGAAGTGCGCTCTAGGCTCTCGCGCGAGGAAGCTGAATTGAGCGTGCTGAGGTTCACAGGTTGCGTACGAAATGCGCCTTAACGCGTGCGCCATTTGCACGCACTGAAACAGAGAAAAGGGAAGGTACAGGTTAATAAATCTTTTTCCGCAGCGGCAATTAATTAATTATTATTAATTTCATCGATTCGCGGCGGTTCGCCAAAATGCGCGACGGCCTTTACTCTTCTCGTACGCGCGGGAACGTAGCTGTACATCTTGCATACGCTACTTCAATAAACTTGCCGATTCTTCCGCGAGGCGTGTTCTCGATCTCTCATAAACATACCTGCTTTCACATTTCCCGAAGAAACTCGGCCACGAAGCATGGCGGAGTCGCGTGCGCCTGAAAGCGCGACTCCCCGAGAAGTTGACGTCGAGCGGAAAGCTCATAGAGGGAGTATTGTATCGGGGCATCAAAATAATCAAGCGCAACGGCAATTTCGCGTGGCGCTCGTAAAGTTCGCGAATCAAACAACTTTCTCCGGGGTTCACCATTCCGCGCGCCCCTCTCTCCCTCTATTTGCAAAACGGACGGTAATTGCCGAGCTTTTCGTCCCTTTTGAATACTAAATAAAAACGTCTACCGAATAATGATACGCCGCTCCGAAGGCAGGGGAAGGTCAGGAGATCAAAGCAGCTTGTTACGTTTCAGTCTGCCAGGAACCAGGAGCATTTCTCGAGCATAAAGTAGCGACGTCACTCGCGACACCGTTCTCTCGCGCGTTATCTTCCGTTTTATGTGTATATACATATACCGCGAGGCTCGTTGAATTTCTCTTTGCGATTTTATACGTTCTTACTAGTTCTCGCCGTTTGCTCGCCCCCCGCAGCCCCGCCCCACTCTCCCTGTGCGTGTTCAAAAACTTTTGGTGCCCCTTTGAAGTGGATCGCGACGTCCCTCGGAGCCCGGGCTTATCTATCCGGTGGTCGTTAGGCGATGGTCGTAAAAGGTATACACTTCCGCTCGGTGAAGCAAATTATTCGTATTTTATATTCGGGGATGAAGTGCTTCTCGTCGTCGAAACGGCTCTAATAGGCTGCGAATGGAAGACGGAGTAACACCGAGCTCGATGAAACGAATCTCTGATAAGTCCAGGGGAGCTGGTCAAACGCGTTTCATTTTTCAGAAAAGTATACTTTTCGCTGTTGAAATTAAAGTGCTGGTTTATCATTGATTTATTCTTGATGATTCGCGCCACTCAACAGCGTTGAATCAACGAACTTCGTGGCGAGAGGTAATGACTACTGTACGAGACGTGTTCTAAAAGGCCACAAGAAAATGGCATCCTCATTAAGCTGGATAACTCATAAATATCACTTAGGTGTATCAAAGTGTTTGATATATCGCTGCTCGTTACGCGTAAGTCTGATCTGATGAGTGTGGGACGGGGTAGGTACGAGTATGGAGAATCAAAGTGAGGCAAGTACATAGTTGGCGGAGTAAACTTAGTATAATATTTATATAATATTTTAGTTGCACCCTCTTTAAATGGTGATGACATTTAGCTACAATTTTTTAGGGTATACCTACAATTACCGTCCACTGTAGTTGGATGAATATTACTTGAAGTCTTAAAACTCAGTGATCTCGATTTTTTTAAGGGATTCCTCATAATGAATCAGTAATGTTAATAAAGAAGGCCTAGTATTAAAGTTATATAAAATACATTCAAAAATATCAATTTTGAGATCTCTTTTAACTATCTTCATGTATTGTATATGTAACGATTGTCTGCGATACCGACGCGTCTCAATTCAGATATTGCGCCTCAAAGCGTTAGTTTCGGCGATCGTCGACAGAGCACGCTATTTACGCGGCACTTGAGGCAAGTTGGAAGTCGTTTCTCAAGCTAAAAGAAAGGGAACAAACGGAGATTTGCACATTTTCTGTAGGCTGCTATCTCGAACTAACTAATAACTTCATTATAATAAATCTTGTCTCAAAGGCGGGAGAATTTTAAAACTGTTGATCAATGGACTTGCGAGAATCGAGTGCTATTCGTAGCCCTCTAGTGGTGGTTTCGTGAAACGTCACTACATGCTCCTTTAAATGCCCCAAAACTATACTTTCGTTACTATTTCGCTCCTTGTAAATGCAAGAGAGTAGTTTTCGTGAACATCCATCCGTTACCAATACCTCTAAAAATCCACCTACAAACAGATATTAAACGTTCGTATCTTTTTCCACAAATATTAGATGAATCCTACATACATCCTCTCAACGAAGAAACTACATCTCTTCCAAATATTCTACTCGACCACTAGTTATTTATTAACTTTATTAACTATAATCATTTATATGGTTACCGAAAATTTTCTCAACGATTCGTCGCAAGTTCCTTCGACGTTCCAGTTCGTGGAGTTCGGCCGAATAATTAGGGAATTAATTTAATGGGGGCTAGGCATTGTTGTAGCGTTGCCTCGATTAACGCGGAGAGGCAACGCCAGGACGAAAAAAGGGAACGAATAAATCGCAATTATTGGCCACTTCGCGGCCCTCTTCGAGGCCCGGCCCCGAGATGAAGTTTCGTTCATCGAATTCGTTCAGCAACATGGAACTTTTAATGGCTCACAGCCGGCGTGCGCTGTTCGCGGGAAAATCCGGTGGAAAGTTCGCGCGGCGCGAAGTCTGCTGTCCAAGTTTCAAGCGATTCCGAGATATTGTTCGACTTCGTCGCGAATCATCGAATAGTAGTCTCCTAATTACGAATACCGCCAGAATCCATCGCTTTAAAACATCGCCAACGTACTTCTTGGCTCCAATTTGCAGTTTGGCACAGTTGGAGCCACGCTCGAAAAGCGATACACTTTCTAAATTTTTTCTTCAATTCATTTAAAACGTGGTTACTGTACTAATAGAAATTTTTACAAGTCCCTTTCAACATCCTCTGCACCCGCATGCTTTTTGACTTCATTCTGGAGAAAGATAAGTGTGATGACGATAAATTAAAATTTATCAAAAGCTTGCTCCTTTCCAAAATTCAGGTCTTTCACGACGAATTCTCGAGGGAATAAAAGCTACTCCGTGCGAAGAATGAGATTTCTGAATGTTTTACTCGAGAACACGTAGTTATCTACCACGAATCTCAGTCGAATGCCAACACCCGATAGAAGTAAAAGTGTGGACACGCAACGGCGGCGTTTTCGTAACGGAAATGCCTGAGATACCGAGCAATTCTTATCTCGCTGCAGGCATTTTTATCGGTGCCTATAAATTTGCAACATTGCGCGGTTAAAATTCACCGACCAAGCGTACGAGTAACGAGTCCGTTCACGGGTTATGGTTTTATTATCTTCGAGTCAACAGTTTCCTTCGTCTCTCCAATTTTATTGCGTGTCTTTAATCGATTATGCCAGGCGTGTTTATGAGTTTTCTCGTGGCTCCCTCTTAATGCTTCCCCGTTGTTCTTAAGTACATCCCACTGCGTATGCATACTTGTCAAATTCCTGTTTTATTTCTCGCTGATTCGTTTATTAAAGGGAAGAAGCCAGAAAAGGAGAACTTCCCTTGATAACTACGATACCACAAAAATTATGGTCTCATATATTAAACAAACTATACAAGCAATACTACCGCACAGATCAAGAGTTACATCGCCACAGAATCGGTTAAACTACAGCAAATCGCGATCAATTAAACTTCTCATTCAAAATCCAGGGAAAATTCAATCGACTAAAAATCAACATTCGCAACCTGGGAAACAATTACTCTCGTCGAACAATGTAGCCGAAACGGTCGATCGAGGCGTTCATTGTATTCCAGAAACGGTCGTACACGCGATAAAAATGAATCCCTGTTTTCGGAGCGGAAATCACTGATCGACCCGCCAGCGATCCGCTTCAACTCGTCCGCGCGTATTCCCACGGAGCACCCCGGCGTCCAGGCCCTCTGTTACACACCCCTGGGAATTTAATAAATCGAAACTAAGCGCGTCTTAAATTCAGCTCGCTAAGCGACACCTGCCAGCGAAGAGGCAAACACGTTTTGTTTTTCCTCCGGCGAAGTTACGATCGCGCAGCCACGGGAGGAAGATGTATCCTCGCCTGACGCTTACGCAGGAAACGTGGGCTCACGTACGCTTTCCACGGCCGAGGCAGCGCTGTTTCTGTATGCATAATGTTTATAAGCCAGCGCATCTCGGCGGCGACGTAAAATATTTTTATACCGAGCGACGAGACAGCCAGGAAAATATTTGTATTTCCCGCGACTATCGAGCAGCGCGCACAGTGAATAACACGTTCCAGAGGCGCGCGATACGACGCTCGAGAGCGACATTCGCGTTTTCCGATCGATTTTCCGTGTCCCGCCTTTCTTTTTTCCGCTCCTTTCGCCTGACGGCCGTTGCGTGCACGAAGCCCGCAGGAGCATAATCGAGGGGACGAGATCGCCACGCGCTGGAACAAATTTCAGGCAGGAAGCGCTTTTTCCTCCCCCCCGCGTTGAATCTTTCATGCATTCGTACCTGGCTCGCGGACGAGTTCTACGTGAGGGAAGTGTAAACGATCTTCCACGAATGCAAACGGTGGTACCGTGGTACCAATTCGATTTTTGGCTCGAGGGGGGAGATCCGGCGACGATCTTGACGATGAAATTTACAACGAAGCACCGAAGCTTCAGCGAATGAAATTTTGCTAGCAAGTGCGTTAATGGATGAATTTCTGTACGCGAGTATTTCATCGTGATACGCCTACGCGTTTCTCCTGCCCCGTAATAACTGCCGAAACACGGAAGCCATTATTCCGCGCGATTAAAGGCACCCCCAGGTTCGGGGCGGAATCCGGAAGAATCAATTTCGTTCTCCTACAAGTGGGCAATTCCCGTTGCCGCGTTGTCGCGCGTCCAGGACCACGGAAAATAGAAGGAAGATGATAGATGCGAAGGAACGAATATGGACACCGGTCGCCGGTGAATCTCTTACGGGAGTAGAAGATCTGTGTATTCGCTCGAAGCGGTGACTGTACGTGCGGAAGATATAAACGATGCCACAGACCGGGCACCATCAATAACCCCTCCTTCCTCCGTTCTTAGCCTTTTCCGTTTGTACAGGAAGTCTACGTCTACCCGTAGGTAAACCGTTGTCCTTCGCCCTGCTATCTTTCCAGGCCTGGCTTTCACCGTACGCTTTTTCAGCGCTCGCCTGCCGCCTTCTTATCGTTCCCGCGCATTCGTGATCGTACAATGAATTTTGATGAAGCTGGATGGAAATTCGTCGAACGGGGATCGTCGCCGAAACTGGGTTTAAGTTTAAGCCGAATCGAACGGTTTCCTAGGAACGATGAAAGTATACACAGCCAGTGGCGCACTCAAGATTTAATCTTGGGGGAAGCTGAGTCGAATGGAGAAAAATATTTTCAATGCAAATTTAATCAAATTCGTTACGGTATACGCCACTGTACACAGTCGCCGCGATTCAAGTACTGTCCTCAAGGTGGAATTAATGACAGAAGCTTTACCCAATTTCTTATCGTGCCAAGTAGAGTAACGCTGTGTTAAATGAATTCTTACTAGAAGTATGAAGTATCGAAGGGAGAAGTGGTTTTTCATTTAACGAGGAATCTTGATAATTGTGTCTAGGGAATTGCACCGCGGGGCTGAATGTTAGCAACGCGGAGAAGAGGCGTTCGAGGATTTAATGACGGCAGAAAGCGCGAATGTAGGGATAAGAATATTTTCTTATCAAAGAGCTTACAGCGAAGAAAGGGGGAAAATAAGGGGGGGGGGGGCTGCCCATTACTGTCTTCTAAAAAGAGGTGTCGATGCAGCAAACTAGCGTTAAAGAGAGCAATGGGATTCCTTCGGGATTTCTGGATCCCCCGGAATTCCGTAGTACCTCGTCGCGGTCCATTTCCGCCGTGGAACTTTTTAACGAGCTCTAAGAAAAAGGTCCTTCGTCCTGCGTGCTCCTTGATCGGCGGAGGGTCGACAGGAATACGCGTTGAATTATCACTCCCCTTTCATTGTTACTACGACAAGCAAATATAGAGTTTCCTTCTACCATACATTATAATAAAATTAATTTCTCTAAAGAATACAGTAGCTTTCCCTCCGTAACTCTAGATCCCAGTGTACCTAATACTTTGCAACTGTATTAAATGAGAAATATTGAAAGTCCCATCGACTGTTTCATCAAACAGCACGAAATTACAAAGAAAATTACCCAAAATTTTCACGATAAACCAATATCACGTTTCACGGAAAGTTTGCACAGGCGTGCAACAATGTACCTCAATTTATTTTAATTAAATTGTCGGGGGAGATGTTAAATTATACCCATGCAGCATAGTTACTCGATATGACTGCGTCCAATACAATCGCGCAGCGGTAATTAAATTAAGTTAATTGAAAGCCCGTTGAAGTTACCTGGAGAAAATTCAGTGAAATCGAAGTATAAAGTTTCCATCGTTTCGGGGAACTGCGTCTACGCGCAACCGACGATAAACATTGTTGGAAACTCTGCAGGAGCGCTAGAGAATCTGTAGAATGGCTACAGAATCGCAAAACCCAGCGGCTATCGTAAATTTCAAGACCTAAAACGAGAGGCCACGCAATTTCGTTAACCCCCTCCCCTGGCTGCTCCAATTTCCGCGATCAGCGAACCTAATTTACCAACGATACGGCAGCACGTTACATAAGTATCGTGCTCTAGCGCGATATAATCGGCAAACCGTCGTACGCGCTCGCGTTTCAATAAACAGTGAATTATTACGCGTGCCGATATTTGCATAATGTGTGTGCAGTATGCCGCCATTACGGCGGAATCGATAAACCGTGGCCCCGGGCGAGCATACGATCGCGACAACTCGCTCGTCGAGATTCCTCGCCTCCAAGATGCTCCCCAGCATCTGCATTTCCGTTCCTGCGCGGCCGCGGGGTCATGTGCGATTGAAGTACCACCGTTCCGAGCAAGCAGAAACGGAAGTGCGTCTCGCGGCCACCACTTAGCGCCCGATTAATCCACAAATTCGTCATAACTCCCCGGAATCAGCGCGGCCGCCCTTTAATGGCCATTACTGCAACAATAATCGCCGGTCGTATTAATTAAACCGTGAAATCGAACGGTTTTAACGCTCGTATTACGATCGTTATCGCGGGATCGCCATATAGCCGATTGATATTGTTATTTACGTCCCCCAAGAGAAGCATGGAATTGCTGCGCGGGATACAGAACAATTATTGCACGGCGAATTAACGCGTGACCGTTCTGCAGCGGAAGATAATGTCCGGTGGACGAAGCTTATCGTTGTTAAATCGGTGGTGTCTCGGAGTTTTTGATATCTGCACGCCGTCACGAAAACGTCGGGCGGGTTCCATTGAAAGTTTACTCGTGCCGTTCCCATTTGTAAAAGCGTGGAGCAGTTTGGAGAATCGCGTTAATTCCGGGGGAAGTTCCAGTGCTCGTGGTCGGGGGGTGATTTTGAGGAACAATGGCAGCCGTACGTGCCGCTAGGTTTAAAATTTCCTTAACACCGTGCATAGTTACGAGCTCGTGCAAACTTCCGGCAAGTTGTTAGTCCTCGGGGCGGAGGGCTCTTAACGGTGTCCGATAGTCGGCGGGGAGAATGGACCAACTATGCCGCGGCAACTATGCGCGATACCAATCGTTTTTGGCGTGCAACAAACGACCCTCTCGAGAGGATCGTTTCCACGGCTTCGTCATATTCTTCCCAGCGCGCTGGCTTAGGAGGTTTGGCCGGTGCACTCTCGAGTTGAACGACTTGTTCGTCCCTGCATCTTCGGCCAACGTTTGGTCATCGTCGCAACTGCTCAACTGTGCTGAATTGTTCTGGTAATTTATTGGCTCCCGTGCTCCGAGAATCCGGCGGTGTAGGGCGCGGTTGAATGTTCAACTCGCGGGAAGCAATTATTGCATTCTAAGTGTGCTGTTTTATACAGACGCTACTTGGCAAAATACCTGTGCTTCGCTACGGTAGAATAATTAAAAGGAATTGACGACCTTGCAGCAAGAGGGCTGCACCTCCATCTTTATCAAACTTCGAGTAAATTAGAAAAAACTTAAAACAGAACACTAATTGAAAAATATATATTTTCACGTAATACGTAGTAGTTATTGAGTTGATAAGTTTTTATTTCTATCTTTGGTGAAAAAATATTCTATAATGAAAATTTTAATATTAATACTTACATTACTAGATTTATTTATTTGCAATAAATCAAATAAATAAAAATTTACCAACTTCGCGTAAATTGGAAAAACTTAAAAAGAGAACACTAATTGAAAAATATATATTTTCACACAATACGTAGTAGTTATTGAGTTGATAAGTTTTTATTTCTATCTTTGGTGAAAAAATATTCTATAATGAAAATTTTAATATTAATACTTACATTTCTAGATTTATTTATTTGCAATAAATCAAATAAATAAAAATTTACCAACTTCGAGTAAATTGGAAAAACTTAAAAAGAGAACACTAATTGAAAAATATATATTTTCACACAATACGTAGTAGTTATTGAGTTGATAAGTTTTTATTTCTATTTTTGATAAAAAAATTCTATATTGAAAGTATTGATATTAATACTAACATTTCTATTTTTATTTATTTGCAATAAATCGCTTATTTGTTATCGGATTTGCACCAAACGATGTAGAATTATTTTTTACGTGTATTACACGCCATAACTCTGATATTTTAAATAGATTCATGAAAATCGGATTGCAAATCATATAGTTCACGACCCGGGTGCTTTCTTCGATGACTATTTGATTTTGTAATAACGGACGTAGCAATTTTAAATTGCATCTGCAATTTCATTCGATCGTAGGGTGGCACGGTAGAGTTACACTTTCGGATTTGTTTAAAATATGTGTATGCAATGTGTTCGAGTATTTTTCCCGTTTGAAAGTTTCTCTCGACGAGCCGGCAGGCTAATCGATTTTGTATCTGACAGGTTTCGTTCATCGAACTCTTTGTCGATTGTTTCTCGAGCGCGTGCACTCGGGCTTCAAGCTCGACTCTCGGTATTTGGAAAACGCATTGTGCGAACGCGGCGCAGCGGCCGACAAAAGGGCTGGTCGACGACGAAATGAAAGGAAATTGGGAAATAGGCCGATCAAGATAGCCTGCCCGTACAGAAACGTGAATGTTTTTCGCCAAGTTAACAGGGAAAGACGATTAGCTGGAACGCGGATGGAAAGTGCGTGTAGCTGCTCGGCGGAGTTCCGCGTAATTGAAATTTGTAGGATTTTTTCCGCCTGATGATCGTTCCCTGTCGCGTTTACGAGCCGCGCTCCCGTACACGCGATAAAGTTTAAAGTGAAATGAATACGGTTTCCGAGGAAAAAGTTCCATGTGAAACTGCTGACCTACATACACTCAATTAACAGCCACCATGTGGCTTCTGAAGCTGGACAACGAATGCGGCTTCTGGAAGCGAAACTAGTCGAGCGATAGCAAAACTTGTGTGAAAGATGCGCGCAGCTGAATAATAGACAAATGCGTCCAGCGGACCTACATTGCTTTACGTTTCTACTTAACTATGCAGTCACTTTTAGATCGTTGGATAATTTGAGATTGCTATTTCAAGATCGGCAATTTTTCATATATTTCTAGTGTAACAGTTTCTCAACATAGTTCGACTGAAAATCCAAGAAAAAAATTATTTTTCAGTCTTGTACACTGTACGCCAATCGATCGCCTCTGTCCCCTTTTCCCTTGTTCCTCGAGTCGCCCAAGTTCCGATACTGCTTTCAATATCACTCTCCCAGCTTTACTTACGTCTTCCTTTGAGCACTGAATACCTACCACTACATTCATCTTTTAAGGGAAATAAAAGAGATGACAACCTAAAACGAATTAAATCAGAGTTTTTCACCATTTTCTCGAATTTTCCACAACGCGGAAAATCGCATCATATCAAAATTTATATTTCTAGAAAAAGACTATTAGAGTACCATTGTATAAGTATTACGAATGTTTACGATGTGCCACTCAAAAGTTAAAAGATTCAAGAATTCAAAAATGGTAATTCAAAAATGACCACCAAAAAGGGTCACCAATTTATGATTATAAGCAGGTGTGACCACGATGGGTTAATGATATCTCATGAACTTAAATGTATCGAGCAGTTGTCCACGTTGCAAAGAGTGGATTAGTGAGTCCTCGAGAAGTGACCGTAAAAATGTCACGTTCTTCAGGTGAAACCTAGTTCTCTAGTTCTACTCGCCGTGGGATTTCGAACATGCGCTCTCAGAGCTAATTTTCCTGCAGTCAGAGTGACAGAGATAACATCTGCCGTAGAAAAGAACGGTGTGGCGTGAGAAATTATTTATTGCCGTGAATACGGGCGATGTTTACCCTGTGATCGTTCTTCCAACCCTTTGGGTGCCATAGATACCCCTTCAAGGGGGTTGAACCCCGCGCGCTCTGCTTGATCTTTTCATGTCCGAGGAACAACGAAAGCTGCATCAAAAGTGTGCATTCCAAAGGTAATACAGCATTTTGTGACTCTATATTAAAAAGTGGCTAGAAATGAAAATGCTCGAGCAATCTGGTACTTGATATTTAATTCGTTGTTGCGTCGAAAGTTTCTAGAACGAATAATTAACATACTTTATACTAGCACTGGCGCAAAGTACTCTCGTCGATTACTAGTGCAGCTGCTAAACGGAAACCGATCGAAAGCCGCTGGCCAGTAATTACATTCCGGATGGTCGAGATACACTTGTCAGTACGCAATGCAACATACTCGAAGAGGTCTAAAGTTAAACGGAGCCACACCATCGTTTCCTACAGACCTACACAAACATTTAACTGAACAGTACTTCCAACAAAACAATATATCGAGCCTTCTTTAAAAATGAAAACAAAAAGTCTTTCTTAAGTCGTTCCCTAACAAGTACGTTTTACAAAAATATGTGAAACAAAATTTGGCACTTATGACGAACAATTTTTAAAGAACGTGCTACTTTCTTCCGATTCTGTAGACGAATATCAAAACCCCAGCGAACTTCCTCTCTGATTTAATTTCCACTCGCGCGGGTAGTTCTGTACAGGGTAGTACAGAAAAAGGATTATTTTATTAATAGCAAAGTATCGCGGCGGTATTGCGTGACACGCTATTATGCGAAGTGTAAGCCGCGCGATTATTTGACAAATATCGTACAGACGACGCGGATGGACAGTAGTCGATGATGGCGGGGGTGGAGGCAGGATGCAAAAGAGATACGCGCTTCCAGCGTGAGTGCTGTTTCGTGTATGCACGAGTAAATCCGCAGGTGGAGGGTAAATATATTCTACGATCGTGGACGAGCTACAGCCGCCGAAGGTTATATATAGTCGCCTGTTTTTCGTTATTCGTTTATTGCACCGGCATCCGCGCACCACCCCCGCCTTCCACTAGATCCGTGGGTATGAGGAGCTTGGAAAAAAAATTTCAGAGACCCATGCAGTGGACGCAATCAATTAATAACTGACTATAACGGCGACGCGATAGAAATTTTCCTTTTTTAGTTGGTTCCCTTGTAGGCAAGACAGCCAATTGGGGAAAGAAAATGGATGTTATTATGTCTCTTATACTGACACAGATTATGCAACAGTTTAGTTTATAATTTATTGAGAAATCTGGAGAATCGTGGGCGTATGACGATTTTATTTAGAAGTTTTTAAATGGCTACTGTGTTACTTTGTATAACGTTGCAGTTTTGATGAGAACGATTTTAAATTTAGCAGAATTGCTGTTAAATGGAGGGGAATAGGCGATGCAATATTCAAGCGGAAGAGGTAAAAAATTCAAAGGTGAATATTTGTGAATAATTTCATTGGTTTGAAACATGGAAATAAACGAGAGTGGATGATAAAGCTGTGCCGTTTATTTAATTCGTTCGCCCAAAGCGGCATTCGAATAGAAAATCGTCAGCAGGCTGTCGGATAATGGAGATTACATCCCATATATTGTTTTCCCTTCTGTTTCTGACACGCCGTTTTCACACACCCTTCGAGGTTCCGCCCCCTGCGATATATCTGTAGTCTTCAATCCCAGCTCTATTTACGCAACGGGTATACCAGTTTCCAGGATCGACCACGTTGTTTCAGAGAATCTCTTGGCAATGTTTACGATCTGCCAATTCTACGATACAGCATTCGCATTATCTGTATTCTCCTTCCCTAAAGAATCACGTGTTTCATGCTTAAATACAAGCAACGGTATACTTAATGACCAACTATGATAAAAAAAAAATCATTTAGAGTAATAACCAAAGGAAAGTTCAAAATTGATAATTTAAGAAACTATTTTAGATTTGCCACATTAGTAACACTGCTCTATTTTGAGAAACCCTCTCAGTCAAATAATTAAAAAGAGGCACATTGTATCGTTCAAGTGCACCCACCGCATTGTACGCGAGATTGCTCGATAGAAATGGCTCGAGCTCATCAATATTTATTCTGGAATCCGAGTAAGCAAGGGCCAAGCAGCGAAGTCTCTATTATGTTCCTCGAGCATGGCCCTGCACTCGAGGATTCACCTAACCCTCTTTTAAAATCGCGAGGCTCCGATCGAATCACGGATATTCGATGCGGGGGCTCGACAGGGGCATTTCCATGGGCGGAAAACTCACCGTTGGAGATCCCCTTCGAGCTTCCTCGAGCACGCACGTTAACGTCAAAAGCCCCCGTGCAACGACGCCGGGGCATTAACGCTCATGATGGAAGCCGCGATCTTTGCCTTCGGCTCTTTTTATTTCGCGTTTCCAAGGGCGCCACATTCAGGAGGAACAAGAAGGGATACCAGGCGAGTAAACACGCGTCGAAAAATAAAAGGAACGTGCTCCGAGAGACCGATACGCCGGTAACAGAAGAGAGGGGTTGCAACAACCGCGATCACGGCTGCTGGGATCTTTTTACCCTCCACCTGCTGGTTTACTCGTCCATAGTAGCTTTTACCCTCTGTAACTTCGCCGAGTCACTTCTTCCACTGTCAATCTTCACCTCTGACGTGTACCACTTGCCAGCGTACACGTGCACGGCACGTCACTTCTACCAGCGAAATCTATTTAAGATTCACAAGTATTATTCCTTTCGCTATGCAGAAAAGAATCTACGGGAGGATATCGGACTTAACTCTATGAAAGTTGGAGCCGCGAGTTCTTTGCAGCGCCCCTTTTACTGCGCGACTGGGGCGGTTTGACAGGGCGATGATATGCCGAATGTCAAGCGGAAGCCTGGTGGAGAAGTCTTAATTCCCCGGTCGAGGGGTGGTCGGGCCACTAGGACGTGGCTCTGTAGCGGAACGATCGTCTCGAGACAACGGCAGGGGCAGGTTGAATGGGAAGGGGCCGCGGCTCGCGATAGGGGGAGGGAATAGAGTATCAATGAGGCACACGTGAATGCACACACGAGGAAAGCGAAAGAGGAGGCCTGGCGGCCGTGCAAACAGACGAGACGACGAAAAAGGGCGCCAACCTTTGAAAACGGCTGCGGAATAAGGGATGGCTGGTCCCGGGCAGACCTTCCCAGCCGCGATCACCGAGGGCGATGTTTACCCTCCACCTGCGGATTTACTCGTGCATACACGGAACAGCACTCCGGGAGAGGAGGGGGTTGGTTGGAACGCATCTCTCGAGCATCCAGGAACGTCGAACAGTGTCCATTGGCCGGTTTCTATGCCAGGTACCCGCCGACCCGACGATACTCCATTATTTTACCACCATTAAAGGGTTCTTTGGCCTTTTTTTTCCGTTCCGAAAAGCCTCCGCCGGTCCCTTTCTCCATCGTTCCCCACCCGCCCCGAAAAACAGGGCTCATCCAATTTTCAAATCGGCCGCCGATATTCAAACGATATAGACCGACCGTCGACACCGCGGCGGCTGGGCATTTCAATGCCCGCTGTAATTATGGTCGACCGTTAACCGCTCAATTGCGTCGCCACCGAAATGGCACCAAGGATAATGAAAAGGCACCAATGATTTCTATTCATCGCTTGGGTGTTTTGTACGGACTTATCGTATTGTTTTAAAGTGTTGAATGTACCCGTGAAGTGGGTAGCTAGGATGTGCGCTGTGTTACGCCCCTGTATATTTCGAACCCGTCCGTGGCTCTGAATTAATATTCCTCCTAGGGTTCTAGGGTATCGTCGTTGGGTATATCCTCCGTTTAACTCGATCCCTTTGACCGAGAGGGAAACGTCTGGCTAAGTGTTATCACCAGAAAAATTCCCGTTTCATCCCACCCACCGGCCACCCTTCTTTCCTCGCCGCGCTTTGAAACTTTATTTGCCATGGAACGATCGACGGGTATAAGGAGTAACGTCCCTGGCTGGTGTATATAGAAATCTGGCTGCTTGTTACGATTGTTACTGTTTTATCTTCGCCAGTTTCCCTCGGTGTCCTCGGCTTCTTTCTGGCTCGCACCGCGTAACGTTCCCTTTTTAACCCTGTTGCTTGTTAGCCGCGTACACGTCGCCACCGAGGCTCCAGAGGCGTGATATTTTTATTTCGCTACCACCGTGGGACACTTTCGCGCGGCACGAGACCTCGGGATCCGTTTTCATTTATATTCAACGATTCCCTTTTATAATTTGATTTTAGATTCGCTCGGGCA
Source organism: Andrena hattorfiana (assembly GCA_944738655.2). Taxonomy (NCBI): domain Eukaryota; kingdom Metazoa; phylum Arthropoda; class Insecta; order Hymenoptera; family Andrenidae; genus Andrena; species Andrena hattorfiana. Next base: position 5,845,103 of record OX122894.2, read on the forward strand.
GCCTCGATCTTCGTGGGAATATCGATGGAAGCGTGGCGAGCTTATCCAAAGTGAGCTTCTCCGCTGCTGGTACTGCTAGTATTCTATTAGTAGCGCCATAACTGTTTCAGTGTTATTCTACTATCTCTAGTCATCTCTAGACAGATCCCAGAAAATGGAGAAGAATCTAAAGGCAGTGGTGTATTAAAGGAAAAAGACCCAGGTGATTACAAACCAGAATTAAGAATTTATAATTACAAACCAATTTACGTGCGTGTAGTACGAAAATTATGGGACACAAGAGAAATATAGTGTTTGGGTAAAATCAGAATTTTTTGTGGAAGATGTGGCACTGGTGTGGTGCTTCCGGGCAAGGGCCCAGGTAGCAACTGCTCGTCAGTCGCCCGTTAAATTCGTTACTGTCTACAGGCCCACTTTATGATTTCACCAATCCCATAGAAGGTCCCAGAACTGTGTTCATCTTCGTTACGTTTAATCGCCCAGTTGGGGCTCCCCCAATCGATCTTCGATCGAACGCGATTAAAAAGCGTGCTGGCTACTTCCGCTCGACGAACCGCGCCCAGCATTCGCATGATTAACCCCCGAGCACGGAAATGGTGGCACGAACTTTAGCACGGTGACTGTAAGACCCACTGCAACAAGTTTCCATTTGCTTTAATCATCTTACGCGGGCTACGTTCGGCCGGTAATGCTCGACAAACTTTCCCCCGTATATTTCAGCCGGTTATATTAAGGACGGCGATTATTTCCCCGCGGGACAGGGGCGGGAAAACTCTTCGACCGACTCGAACAGGGGCTTTGTTCGGTTTAAACAGATGCCACACACGGAGGAGCCGACATAATTTCTAAGTCGATGAGTATTAGGAGCTTTTGATGACTTTGGGTTGTTGCTTGCTCTAATATCTCGTTTTCTAGTTGTTTGGTTATTATAAATTCTACACCGACCGGCCTATTTCCCTAAAATCCTCTGACACGTGTCATATCTTGACTCAAGTTTGTTTTAATTGGACGCTAGTAATTTATCCGTAATCAATACGAGGAGAAAAATAGGTAGGGTGCTTTTTTATTTCGCGTCAGTAGCTCGGGGGATAAAATTGTATCAGAAAAAAGGAAGGATAGTAATCTCCATATTTCATTAACTCGTTGTAACTTAGAAAATAGAAACTGACCGATCTACGTGTCCGTAGAACACGTCTTCCTTGCTTTATGCTCCGGCTACACCTCCCCGAAGTATTGACACGGAATTTGCGAGGCACCCTCGGTAAGACTAAACAGATTTCCTTAAACCCAACTAATGTTGCAGACACCAGACTAAGGAAACTCTCGACTGAAGTTACATATTAGCCTATTTGAATAGGCTAAAGCGCTTCAAATTCCCTTCCCTAAGCTGCGATCCAACCTACCCCTCACGAAATCTCGTGTTACTCCATTTTTTTTTTAGCGCAGCAAGAAGTAAATTGCATCGGCAATTCTCCCCTTTATTCTCGATTCGTTTGTTAAGTGAACACCGTGAATACTGAATGAATTTTACGAATTTTGGGAAAAGAAGCTGCTCGGCCAGATTTCCATGGAAATTGCTCCTCGGATGGCGGTGACTAACGACGAGATTCACGCGTAATCCAGAGTCAATTCGCGGTGTTTTCGCGCAACAGTCTCGCCTCGTGTTCATCGTTATCGTCATCGTTGGTTGCACAGCCGTCCGTCGTGTCATTAATCAACGCCGGCCGAAATGGAGCACGAAGCGAATTGTAATTGAAGGGTAATTCCAGCTTTCTGTATAAATCACGAGCCACAATAATCTACAGTAATTACTATCAATCGGCCGGTGGTTTCGTAGTTTCATCCGCTACACGGTCGAGCGCCGCGCTGTCCCTTGAGCTCCGCTTTACCTCTAAACCGTATTTATACTCTCAAGTTTAGGCATTGAAATTCAACGACGCAACGTTAACGACTACCAATTACTCACACTTCCTCCCGTACAAACTTTTACATCCCTACTAAAGTTCCTTCGTAGCACCGATATTAACATTACTGTATTTTCTGAGAAATTAAATGGAATGTCCGCGATAATTACTTCTATGCCTTCTGATAATTAGCTAGCTAACTTCGCTTCACGATTTAGCTAAATGATTCCCAAACTGTGGATCGCAAAGCGTTTTCTGGAGGCTCGCCACAGTTGTTTTTAGTTGGCGATTTTTAACACTTATTCGTTTTAATTATTAAGTCCGAATTATATTCTGAAATACCTATCTTTTATGTGTTTTCTTTACCTTATTAAATTTACACAGTGAAACACCGATCTAGCTTATAACACTGACATATTTAAGAACAGAAACCTTTTTAAACCAGATCCCATAATTACTCAATTTCTCCTCCATTCGATATTATAATGACGCACATAAGAGATCTGCGTTCGCAACTGTTCGTAACAACCAGTATTTCAAACTTACAACCACGTAGTGACCGCTCTGCTATTAGTCCCAGTAAAGGGTCGCAATTCCTCCATCCCGTCCGTTCGACAGCCGCATAGGATGTTTATAAATCTCGGCTGATTTGAAGCAACGATCGAGTGTAATACAGGCGAGTGTGTAACGCTGCAACCTCGAATCCACATCCGTTATATGCGTACAAATGGCCTACAACCGCAACGTATCAATATTACGAGCGTGTTACGAGCCCACGCCGATTTCGATGGATTGAGTGTGCGGCGAGCACTGTGCATCACACATCGGTTAGCGTGCCGCGATAATCTCGCGCCAGGCCTCCGCCGGAAGCACGCATTTGTTCGCCGCGTAACCCCCACCGCCACGTTCGCCGTGGGAAAATGAATGGTCGCGATTTCAAAAATTAAATCACCCTCCGCCGCAGCCGCGGCAATGATACCGAGCCCTTCCCAGATTTATTCTACGGCGCGCCCCCCCTCGCTGTGCCTGGGATTCGTTCATATTCAAGAGAAAGTCGAATTTAATTGATACTGCGGGGAGCATCGTTTCCACATTAGCATCCGGGCGCATTTTTCATGCGAGATTTCACAGAAATTCGCTGGGATGGGCTACACAAACAGAATTCTGCGTTATATTCTGATATGCGAGTGGGAATGCGTTTCGGGCGATGCACAAGTGAAATTACATTGCAGAGTAATGTTGATGAAGGAAGCCTGTGCTTGGAAAGTTGGGGGTTTCATTTTAAACGAAATTGTAAGTTTAAGAAATGAAGGAATTTATGCAGAGATATTTGAAGAAACGAAATTCAATAAGAGCCAAAGACTGAATTTCTGAAAACAGAAAAGGATCTAGTACAATTTCGCGTAAGTAATCGCGTGACGATAATTACTTACAGTAATATTTTCCACAATCGATTACACCCAGAGCTCGAATATCAGCGCCTCATTGCACGAAAGCGGGAGGGAGGAAGGGGGACGATTAAAACTGACGCGTACGAAAATTAAGTTCGCTATAATGGCTGCTGGCGTTTCGCCTAGCGTAAAAACAGTCGAACTAACAGTGAGTTAGCCTCGGGTGGAGGAGAGACCGCGGCGGCCCGTGGAAGTAAGGATTTTTTCAGGTAGAAAATTAAAGCGAGAGCTTAGGAGAAGCCCTTGAAATAAAACACTAATTCGGCGGATCGATGCGTTCTCTAGAGTTCGTCAACGGGAGAGAGCGGGAGAAAGTGGAGGGTAGTTTCGAGGGGGAGAACGTATACGCGGGGGGTTGGTGCACGACCAACTTCAAAATATTAGTGGCAGAGATGCACCAAGGATTTCAGCCCCTCCCCCTTGCCTGATTAAAGCCGGGGGAAACTCTAAAGAGATAATTCATCGCCAAGTTTATTCGCGTTCTACTTGCTTCGCCGCTTTGAATGAAATTCACGCTACCCACGTACGATTAAATGGATTCCATATTCTCTATTTCACCCTATTTGGAGGAAAAAAAATAAGGGTATTATTAATTTCCACGTGTGAGCATAATGTTTCACGAATTTGAAGGAAGTTCTTGGAATAAAATCAGAAGCATTGCCAATTTTGAATGTTCCAGATAGAAATCACGTATATTATTAAACGAAGTTTAGTAAAAGAATCTCAGAACTCATTAACCGAGTAATAATACAAATCTCGCGAATGTGTCAGCGGAAAAGTGATCTCCCAGCGTACAGTGGGAAAGGGTAGGATTCGCGAGTCGGGGTGGTCCACCCTCAGCGTCGAAAGGGTAGCTTCACCGGTGGGGGTAGTCGAGGTCGACTTAAAAGGGCGGAAATCGCACAAAGTGTCGTAAGAATTATCGAACTCGAGACTCAAGAATGCGGAAAATTTGGCTTCTCGCTATGCGACTGCGATTCCATCTTGGCTTCTCAACCCCTGCGTTCCCCGCGTTGGGAGGAACTACCCTTTCTCACCATTCTGTCCGTTGCGCCTCTCGTGCCCCCCGCGTTTCTATATCTCGGCGTGCTCTCCTTTACTCTTTTGCTCGTTGAACCCCCTTTGACAGACACACTTCTAAGAAGTTTTTGCGTTTCCAAACGGAAAGACCGCCGGCACGCGGCATCCTATACGCGTATACCTGGTGGCTGGCTGCCTTTACCAGCAGCCAACCGCCCTCTTGGTATGTACACGCTTTTTACCCCCTTGTACGAGCCCCTGCCCGCTCGTTTCTCTCTCAATCACCCCTTAATGCACACTCCAGCCCCGTGTCTACTTCAATCCCTAATGCTCGCCGCTTTTGCGAGGCGAACCGGACGAACGAGTTCCTCTCCTCCGCGTAACATGTGACATTTATCGACTCTACGTGCGTCATACTTGACTCGACGTGTCGCTAATATCATTCCTGTCGACGGCGCGGCAGTATTAGCGGGTGGACATTCTCTTAAGCGCGGGCGTCGATCTTCGTTTCCCTTGCTCGTTTTCGCGCCGAGTAATGGAATCGAGTGGGCACTGTCTGGATTAGAGAAGTCAAGAGGAATTCGAATGGAACGGTCGTAGGATGTTTCCGTCGAATTCCACTTATTACTGCGAAACTGTGAGAACCAAAGTACCGCGTTTCATAACTTTCGTTAATTCATTCGGCACGGTACTTGCAAACCCCAAATGATCGCTTCGAGTAGTAGCATCCAGGAAATCGAGGAAATCTTTTCCGCTCGTTTACGAGTGACCCTTAATTTCCTCGGATACCAATTTCGCGACCCTCGAGACCTGACATCCACAACGCTAACCAATCAATAACCTTCGCGAGATAACCTACAGAAGCGAAACGGCAGACAGGGTGGACGAAAGAAGAAGAGTCTATCGAGAGGAGGACGAAGGAATAGATAGAGAGAGAGAGTCCCTGGATGGGGCACATAAAACCGTGCTCTACGTCACGAAGGATTTTCCTGCCGCTATCCACACGGGATAACCAGAGAAGTGAGCGGGTTATGGTCCGAAGATCCCTATCGGTTTCCACCTTCTTCGAGGATGGGTTAAGGGGTCGAAGAGTTTCGCGCGTACTGAGAGCCACGGTGGGGTGGCGAAGGGGTGGATGGAGGAAAGTAGTATCTAGAAGTTGCACGCCAGAGAAAGAGGGAGCGGCGAAGGGGTGCGGATGAAAGGGGAGAGAATCGGAGAGTGCCTGCGGCTGAGCACTCACTTATAGCTTCCACGGGCCCCTGGGTGCCGTATCTTTGTCAGTGGTGTCCCCGACACTACATCACCCTGCTTTATGGTGTCTAAAGTCCCCGAAAAAGCACCCCCCCTCCCTCCGATCCGCGATTAAGGTATTGCTGGCCAGTGTTCTCTTGCCAAATTGCTAATGTATCGCTCCGGTATCGGTAACCTTCTTCTGCATTCTCGCCAGTAAACTCGGCAAATGCAAAGTGCTGGAATACATCAGGTCTAAGGAGAATCTAGAGGGGCTTTTCCGGGATTGTCTGGGCTGGTACACCGTGGGATACTTTTAAATTTGACTATCTCGGGACGAGAAGGTATTTTCGATACCGCTAAAGTCGAATTTATTCTAATACTATGGTGGCGGAATGTATTAAGATTATATACCTAGTATCTTTTATCAGTTATGGTAACTCTAGTGTCAGGAATAGAATACGAAATCTAATTGTACCCCTTAAACTAAAGTTACCATAGCTGAAAGGAACACGTATCCCTTATCATTGACTATTCTACTGCCTCGCGAAGTTTCCCAAAGATCGGTAAGCACCTTTCCCATTAAACTAACACTTCTGGCTCTTGAATCCAGTTAGGTCTTCTATAAAACGCAGTGGGCAGTCTACCGAGGAAATATGATGTTGTCTGACAAAGTGCAAGCCCCCCTGATGGAATTCTTCGACTAGCCAGGATCCAAACGAATGGCACGCAAGACTACGAACCAAAGAGTGGACTTTCGAGCAGGTTAATCGCGTAAGCTCGCTTGATGTCGCCATGATGAGCGGCGAAATCGCTGGCGCCAGGTGAGCATTGTTAGCCTCCAAGCTCGTGTGTCGGACAGTTTAAATCCGCCGTGATCCCGCGTAAGGATTAAAGCTTGTCGGTCCTCCTCGGTTCGTTCTCTTTGCTCGTGTCGCGTGCTTTAATCTGACGTTTCTAACCTTGATTGCAACTGTTTCCAGGCCCCTCCGACGCGCCGATGAATCCGTAAAGCGAAAGTAACGAAGCATTCCGTTGATTGCTATCGGGAAGGTGCGTGTTTCAGCGGGATTGCTTGTTCAAAGAAATTGTCCAACTTTTACTGCCCCCGACGCATGTATATTTCATCTTCGCCGAATCTGCAATGGCTTTGACTCGCCACCAGCATTAAACGCTCTACTTAATTATCCCCGTTACCCCTTTTACTCTTGTACCGTTCTCCATTTCTCTTCTACTCTTATATTATTATTACCATTCAACTTCTTCTACTTAAAAACTTCCTCGCTATTCGCGTTGCTACTTAGCGATCAGACTTAATTCCCTACTTTCGTCTGGCTTTTGATGAAACTTCCGTTAAATTCACGACCCGCTTAATGATCCCCCAAGTTCCCTCTTAATCTTTCATTCCGTTATGAAACATCAAACGTGTTCCTCTGCATTCTTCCGTCCCATCGAAGCTACGATTGATCGTCAGCGGGGAGAGCTTTGGCAGGCTTGTTTGAGAACGTCCCGTTGTCTGGTTGCACGAAAATCTCCCTCGGTTCTTCCGCGTCTCGCATTTTTCAGTGGTCGTTAACTCCATCTGCCCCCTGCCTCCTCTTCGATGTCCGTCAGAGGGGTACGTACGCATCGGTGGAAAATGCTGGTGCAGAGGGAAGGAGAGCGGGAGTGTCGCATTATTAAAGCACCGGAGTCGCGCTCCTTTCGTTTCGGCTCGCAATTAATTGAAGCTGCTGCCGAGGCCACGTGAAATAATTACGGAACACGTGGGAGAACGGGCAGAGCAGAACGGCGCGCGTTGTTGCTTGATGAAGGAGACGAGTTGGAGGCCGTGCTGGTAGTAACTGGAACCCTCTCGTTACAATGAGACAAGCCTGACAGCGAGACCTTGTAACCTTGAGGCTGTGCTCGCTCGATGGACCACGGTAACTAGCCACGATTCTTCTTCTTTAACTGGATTTCGTCCGAGGACTGTTCGCAGTGGTCTTCGATGCTCGAACAAGATGAGATTTATGGTCGTGGAAGGATTTTCCACTATGGTGACGTGAATTAGATGGAATAGAGAAGTCTTTAAGGGAAGATTGACATTATTTTACTATTCAATAGAATTTTCTATTTGTAAGTAAATTCACCACTGAAAACAGTATTTGAATTAAATGTAATGGATTTGGAGGGTTCTGGATTCCTATGAGTCTCTTTAAAAGGGAATTAAAAGTGCATAAGAGTCTTCTTTTTTTAATAAAAAAAGGAGCTGCAATTTATCGTAGGTAGTAAAATCTCGTTTTTAAACGAGGATGGAGTGTAATAAACAAGGGACCATTGTACTTGTCATATTTAAAACTAGTATTTTGCCCATGCACGGTACGAATTCTCATCTCGCATGTTACTCGTTTAAAAGGCTTGCTAATTAATCCCCCCTCGGTATATCTGTTTCGTCGTGAATCCACGGATTACTCTACATTTTCTGTACGCAAAGAGCATCGTTTCCTTTCAGTCGAATACAATGAATGGTGGATGCAACAAGCTCGACCAGAAGAGCTTGCACAGGAACAATTGAAATAATTGTTTTGCTGTGACGTTACTCCTCGTAAATAGCCCTTAGGCAGAAATGAGGAACAGTGGCAAAAGAAGAAGAAGAAGAATGGCAAGGCAAGGCTCGCACAAAGAAACTTGGAACAAAGAACAATGTTACTGGTAGTAACTTCTCGTCTCTCTATACCATTGTTGTAGTTATTGTAATAATCTTATTTACAAGACAAGCGTATGAAAGAATGAAAGCTCGACAAGTTGATAGTAAGATGGCTTCTCTTTCAAACTTTCGACATGTAAAATTCATGTGAAATAATTCGATAGGGGTGGATAATTTAGTATCCACAAACCTGGACGTACTTCGAAATAAACATATTTAGTTCTATTCAATTTCCTAAATATCTAATTCAAAATAGAATTTCAAGGAGTTGCAGACTTGGCGATCGATATAATTGAAATAATTTATGATTCATAGTCACGGATATAAATTTAGCTCAGAACTTTTTTCTGTTGAGGTATCAGGGAAATTTTCATAAAACTGCTTGGCCACCCAAAGTCCCTATATCTTCCTCTGCTGTTCGTTCTTCGAAGTTCTTCGTAGGAAGCCTCAAAACTCTGAGCTCTTGGAATAATGAAATGGTCGGGGTATTACTCTTAAAAACGATATCGCTGGAGGATTTTTGGTGCATGGCATGCATAATCGCGTCTAGAAACTCGTTGGAATTTATCCGTTCGCTGTCAGAGCAAGGTCTGCTTCTCTTTTGCCACCTAGTTTCAAGAGCTTGGCATAGTTCGTCCGTTTTACCACCGCTGGGATTAATTCGGAAATAAATTTTCCGAAAACTATGCGTTACGTGAAGTGGTTAAAGCCGACGTGTGCTCTCAAGCGAAATGTAGTAGGAAACTAATCTAAAATCTGAACTTTCGGGATTCGTTAAAACTGTTAGTAAGAATATAGAGTTCGATTAATAAATATATGTGCTATATTAAAAATGTATAGCCCTTTTCCAACGAATTTCAAGAGTTCAAACTTCTGTGCTACCAATTTTTCTGACACACCCAGAACTGCACTTTCAAAGTGCAATTGCAAGCCTCCCCTCTAACAAAATCATATAAACTTTTTCTACAAAGGAAGTTCAGTGAGATGCTCTTGAATTCTGATGCCACTCAACCAACATTATCATTTTTCATCCCCTCTTATCGACTCTAAATGACCAGTCCAAGTGCTGTCACTGAATCGTCGCAATAGGATTAAAGTTTCTCGAAGGTTTACGGAAACAAACAGATGAGGAGTATGGAAGGGAAGATTGTATAAGCATCCCTTAGGTGGGCCGTCGTCGTTCTTCGCCATGCTTTTCTCCAGGGGGGAGTACGAGAGTATGAAATGCGAACTGTTTACAGACAATCTTTTAAAAAGTTTCGCATCCAAACAGGGGCACATCCGAGGCTACTTCCGGCGAGCAGTTGCGCAAGAACGGTGGCTGGAGGCGACGGGCGTTCTTCTCGAAACTCCTCACCATTATGGGAATAATGATAATGCGACGATACGTACGCGTTCTGATAAATTCTTTGTATTTTTACGTCGCTAGGATACCTCCAAGTTACCCAAGAAAAGAGAGTATACTAAGGAAGATAGCCCCGGAAAAATTGAAGCTTCACTTATGGATAATGCTCCTTCGGAAATTGCTTCCAAGTATGAGCGGATTAATGGACCCTTACATCTTTCTACTGAATTCGCATGTACTCCATCCAACCGTTACTTGTAGAACTTCGTAGGCACAATTTAATCACAGATGTCTACTAAGATAATCACTTTAACCACGATGTCTGCGTTTCACTTTGCGACGTCCCCTCCTGGGATCCTAAATCGTCACCCCAGACGATGTCCCAAGAACTTTAAAGTCCAAACGAAAGCGAGATGAGTTATGGGGGTGGGTGCCTTTCGTCGCCTGGTGGAAACGCGCGAAGAAAAGGCGCTAGCTGGTGAATGGAGATGAGTAGCCGTGCATTGCTCAAAACTTGCGGCTATTACAAGAAGCCTGCATCTGGGCGCGATGGAACGAGGGATTCTATCTCTGTCTGCAGCCTCTGCTATGTCCCTGAACGTATCCCAGGAACTTTCTTTGGTCCCGCGCGAGGAAAGCTTCCGTGGGAAATCCGGACTTTCCACCGCGTGGACCAACTACCCCGTGGCTCGCGATGTTTTCGAGATTATACATTATGACGGAAAGCCCACATTCTATCGAGAAAAAGAGAAAGTTCGAACAAGGCGACGTTACTTTCTAACGGGGGACTTGGAGCGTAATACCTAAACTGGCGAAAGTGAGAGTATCGATTCTTAGGATCCAAAGGACAATAAGGAGATAATATGTTATGACTGCCTGTTTTGATAATCTTACCATGTGAAGAACTGTGCAAGAAGTACCTAATAGAATTTATTTTAAGAGTTCAATCACCATAAAAATTTTAGTGAGGCGAAGGATTTTTTTCTAATTTATTGGGAGAGAGCTACAGCTCGGACGTTATTCTGCGGTTTAATGACGAAAGTTTCGATCACTGGCTTTTCCGTGAACAGGGCGAATCAAAGAGCCGATTAACGTGGAAAGCCAATTGAGAGCTGCGTGACTGAGAACCGCAACCCCATTTAGGGTCCGGCAGGAGGATCCTTTATGAGAATGACACGCACGATCTCGTGCCCGGTTTCGTGTCACGTAAGTTGCGTAACAGGTGGCACAGAGTGACAGAAGCCACGGTTCTTTCCCTCCGAAACACACTTACTCAGTTATATTAGAAAAGTTATCGCCCCCAGGCGACGCACAGGAAAATTGAATCAGTCGATACCCGAAGCTGTCACCTAGGCGGCGATATCGCATTGGAAACGAGACTTTCTCATTTCCTGGGTGGCATTTATCGGGGTGGTCAAGGGAAACCGGAAGGCATTGATCAACGGTGTCCCCAATTCGATCAGATCTTGATACAGATAATATTTTCCAAGTAGAAGCGTCGCTTTTGCAGCTATTAAACGAACGCAAACACTTCCACTTTTTAGGCAACCCACTTCAATTTATAACCGTATGAAAATTGAAGAAACGAAAGTTTCCTCCGGAATCAGCGGTATTGCTTCACTTTTATGTAGTATCACGTGACACGAAACGTCGATCAGAGGATCGCAGACGCGGAAGAAGAGGCGGAATAAAATTTTTATTCGCTCGCCCTCGGGATCTATCAAAATAGGCCTTCAGGGCGGTGTACCTTCCTTTTCCGTGGCGAATTTTTTCTTCGACGCGCGACACGGAAAGACTTCTTAAAACTTTCGTCTGACGGCGTCCCGGAAGGAGAAGCCAGAAGTTTCGGGGACGAGCGCAAAAAGCAGAAACAGAAAACGATAGCGGAGTCGCGCGGGGGAAACAAGGATTATCAATCAGAATGACAGCGATACAGAAAAGAGCCTGGCCACATTAGTCTCCGTCCATTGGGTTCATTCGCGCTGCCAATCATGGCAGCACTTTCAAGTCCCCGGGGAATCGGGGGAAGCGTTTCTCCTGGTATTTTGACGCGAGAAACAATAGGAACGGAAACGCTCCACGTACGGGATACGGATTTAATTCTGAATTATTAAATTAAGAAATCTGAGAATCATCTTTCTGCTAAATAAATTGGATAAAGTATATAATTTGTTTTTGCAAACATGATAGTTTTCAATATTGCTGCTACGAGGCAGTCGTTTGCTTTTGTTGTTGCAAAGAATAATATTGTAATATTGTAATAGAGATGTTTAGAAAAAAATATTGCTACCTGTATGTTCTTACCTGAGCAAGTAGAAAAGGTCTGTCATGAACAGACCAAGAAGGAACCGCTTAGAACCCGTTCTATAGACATCGGAGTAAGATAATAATTCTTTTGCCATTACACGCGAGGAACGCAAAGAAAACCACTTGCAATAACATTGTAACTTTAACCTAGTGGATTCTTCGATCTTCGCGTATGAAATACTTCTTATCGAAAGTAACGAGCAGTTAATATCATCCAAGCCCTCGAACTCATTTCGCAATACCCTTGCGCAACCGATCAATTAACTAAATAAGCAAACCCTCGGAAATAAATCACCAGTACCGAGCAGCCAATATGGACGCAATCAATCTGAGATTACGCGTTATAATTCTATATTTACCGGAACCGGTACAATCATCTGTACGTTTAGGTGTATCGTAATAATGAAACACACAAACAGGGGGTCTATATTAATACGAAACGGTCCGAAACCAGCAAACAAAGATATTTGCATTGCGCTGGTTCGTTGTAGATCTGTTTCTACGGGTTTCGTATTTGAACAGCGAGGGGGACGTTGGTTAAATGAAATTAAACCGTCTGGACGCCCGTGCCGTTGAAATATTACGTTCGCGTTATCGTTCGCGATGCACGAGAAGGCCCCAGCGGTGATTGGCTAATTAATCGCCGAGTATTTTCGGTTGTATCGAATACACGCTGGCGGGAAACCCATATTCGCGACAGCATCCCCGGAAAACAATAAACTGCGAGAGGGGGCGGCGATGGTTTCGAAAAATTTGCTCCTCCAACGGCTCTATAGATCGAATATTGCCAATCGTTTTCTATTTTTATTCGGGAATTCCAGCGTCCCGGCCGATTAATCAATTACGAACGATATTTGTTCGACGACTTTGGCTTCGAAAGCTGTATGGAGGTCACTATATGTGCATCTTCTGTGCAGTCGATATTTCTGGTTCCACGCAAACGGGAATAAAAAAAAACAGCGGAATCATGGATACACGGTTTTACTGAAAACGAGAAATGGGATATCAATTTAGTGGACCGTTGCAAATATTGTGCGGTATTTCGCAATGAATTTGCTCGAGCGCCGTAGCCGTAACAGTGCGCGGAGTGTACAAAACTTGTGGCATAAATTGAAACGTGCAATTGCCTTGTATCATAAAAAATTAAAATTTGTTTACCAGCCTGCAATTGGAGGTTTCGTTGCCGAGGTAGAGGCAGTGGAAGCTTATCGTTTACAGCAAACAGAAATGATTTCGGTGTTCTTCTTTATTCCTTGAAAGATTAAACGTATGCTACAATACACGTTGATAATAATTCATCTAATTTGCTTCCACTGTCCCAACACTAATGGAATCTAGCCTATTTCTCGAGCTAAAGTATTAAGACTGGCACGATCGAACTCAAGTTCGATTCTAACGGGAATAGCACAGTTTCATAATTCATAATACCTTATACAAACGAAATGAAGGATACCCGAATACAGTTACGCTCCATTAGCACACACATCTCTTCCTTAATTTTACATCTGCTTCCTTTTTTACTCTCAGGAACAAGATCCAGACAGTGGAGCAAATTTTGAACAATTAAATTGTATCTAATTTAAATAAAGCGTTAGAAGTCAGCCTAGCAGACTTTAAATTTACACTCTGTAAATTTGAGAGAATTACGCGTGCCCGAATTGTTTCGATTACTCGATTTTCCTTCAATCTGAATATAAATTTGAGTGATCTGTATTACGTAATTGCTAATACACTCAACGTGGAGAAATAGATTCCCTGTGCGAACAAGAGCTTTCATTTGAAGGTGCTCGTGTGACATGTACCAGGAGAACTTCATTTCAGGAAAGCCTCGGCTTTTAATATACGTACGATATTTCGTCAGAGGCACAAAGCGTCCGAAATAGTCTACGAGCGTGAAAGCTGTCGCGAAAGAGCGTTGCTCGGACTCGACGTATATATTCGTCCATCGGTGAACGCGGGTTTTTGAAGGCGCGTTGGCCGACTTTCTTTGTGGGTCGGGCTTCGGGGACACGTGAAAAGGCAGACAATGTTAATTTTCTACCCCTCCCCCTGTTCTGCGTGTAAACGCGAATGCATCTCCCATTTTCGCTCCTGCTCCCATTCCACCTTTCTCGCTTGTCCTTACCGCTAAAAATCGTGTTCACGTGCATCAGTTCTACTCACTTTTCCATCTGGACTGCATACTTTGATACCCGCGAGCGAGACTATCAGCAGAACGGGCGTAGACCGATCGCTGTACTGAAAAGAAACAGAAGTTTTCATGTAATAATTGAAGAATAGTTGCGCCGATTATTTGCTACAGTCGGGGCGAATATCGAATGGCTGCTCATTGCTAATTCATCTTGTTTCGACTGTGCTTGCAATCTTAATGTATGTTTTAATAAAAGTTCGGAGCATTTGAAGCTACAACGCGGCAAAACTTGGAAGTGTCTTATTAAATATTTGAAAATTGTGTTTGGGTCAGGGTTGCGTCCACATTTCTTGGGATATTATTTCTCGTCTTTTAACAGTTCTCGCCTTAGGTTGCTACGATTTACAGGTGAATTCTAAAATTTATATATATTACACGCAAGATTCCATGATTATTTCAATATCTAACACCTAAATGCACCAAAGAGAAGCTCCCGGTGAAACGTGAAATGAAAAGAACCACTCGGCGAGCAAGTTCTTAATTAAGACCGAGTTACCGAGATTCATGAGAAAGTATTAAGCCCGTCAGCGATTACGACGATCCCAATATCGCCATTTCGCTGTACAGCCCCGTCGGACCGTGAGGCTCCCCCGCTAATTCCGAAATTAGAAAGTTGGCAAAGCGAGCGGCGCGATTGAAAATGGCACTGGCAACGGCAGAATGTTCCCTATTTCCCGTCGGAGACACGGCTCATTGTCTTAAAAACCCACTGAGGTGGTTAGATGTAGAGCCCGAGCAGGAAAGGGGATCCTCGGTATAATTACTGTAAAGCAAGGGGTGGTTTTCGATAACGGACGCGCCGAGCCTCTCCCTCTCTTTCTCTCTTTATACGGGGTGACCCGAGAAGTCTCTTCGTTTCCTTTCCGCTGTCGCGACTCCACCATTGCCGAATGAGAGGTGGGGGGCGATCATTGTCCCACGGATTAAAAAACCACCGACAGGTAGAGGGATGTAACGGTCACGAGATCACTTAGCACCCTTGGAATATTACTTTGAGCGATTACTCGGTCGAAGCAGAGCATCCAGCAAGAATTCTGCCAGTCGAAATGCAGGAAGTCGCATGACTATTCGGCTGCAACACGGAGGACATATACATGGATAACGTTTCAAATACCATTTGCTGAAGTCGGTAACGCACGTAGGCGTGAACGGGAGACAAGATAATAAAGCAGACGCATTAGAGAGAACTTGGACCCTTCAACTTCAGTGGAAGTTGTCCCGCAATGGAATACTTGGATATGTTAGTTCAGTAAGAAAGGGAGCGATAAATCTCGAGCAATCTGCTTTCTAATGCACCAGAGACCGCCTAACGAACTATCACCCTCGGTCTGTTCTAAATCATACTCGGATGTCTCTTCGATATCCTTAACTACTCTCAAGTAAATTTTAAAATAGAAAATCTAAATCAACCACTATCTTCTTGTATCTCCCCCAAGTATATACTTCAACCACCTAAAAACCCCACTAAACGCAACCGAACTAACCCATCCGTATCATCCCTCGAATAATCTCGCCATCCAGCAGAAGCGCCGTGCAAGGAGTCGAAACTAGAGCGGCAAACGATAGAGGCGCTTTTTTCCCCAGCGCACAATACCGCTAATGCACGGATTAGACCCTAACCCAGATCCACTGACCCAGTATCCCGCGTCCACACACCGCGTGCAATCGCGGATGACCGCGCGAGACACGGGACATCAAAGGGAGCGTAAACCGTCGCCCAGATACAAGCATTGCGACCGCGTTTATTCCGGGACACCCGGTTGGTTTCGGCCACCTTTGTTCGCCGGGGGTGATTAAAAAGTTGCTGAGTGAGTCGCGCCGACAGGAGGATACGGATATAGAGAGACGGCGAGCGCAGAAGATCGTGGGTGAACGTGGAAGGGCAGGGTGGGTGGAGGGGACGGGAAGAAACAAGAGGAAGAACAAGGAAACGGATAACGCGAGAGGCGAGGGAGGAACGAGGCGGTGCGCGAAATAGAGGGTGCGAGACGGAGAGGGCGGAACGCGAGTGGAAGGAAAAATGAAGTCGAAGAGAGGAGAGCGAGAAGAGGGGTGGAGCAGGAATGAGACAGATGCTGAGACAGGGAGTGCAGGGGACAAATCAAAAGGACAAAGATGCACGGGTGTGTACGAGGGAAAGAGACAGGGGGAGTGAGCGGTAACAAAGAAGGGGGGGAGATCGGTGGAAGAAAGGGTAAAAAGCGCGGAATAACTCCTACCGGGTGTGTACAACCATTAAGCGCATCGGGCACAACCCCGGATGGGCTTTTGGCGTGATCACCTAACATTTTCTTCCTGTTTCAATCCTCTCTGTGCCTGACCCGCTATCCCAGCCACCCAGCGTGTGCAACACGGTTACCCCTCTCATTTTTATTTTTACGCGCCCCTGTTTCGCCGCTCCTTTCCTCTTTCTTCGCCGAAAGTGTCCCGCTGCATCTGACACTGCTCACCCAGCTTTGCATAAATTGACACTCGATTTACCGCGACCGTTGTCAACGTCCCTAGGGGGCTGGTTACCGGTCTTTTACAGCGCAGTCCTTTGACGCAGCATAATTCCATTTTGTATGTATTAGATTTAGGAGTGGCTTCTATTCTAGTCTCGCTTCATGAATTTGTTTCCTGCGTGAGCTTTTAGAGACTTTTGCGCCTGCGGATGCCTGCACGTGTTCAGAGTAGAAGACACAGAGGCGTACCTGAAGTAGCCCCTTCAACGAGATGGAATTGGAAATTAATTTGTTTGTCGTCTGCAGGCTCGCTCTCGCCCATTTTACAGCGGGGCTCGGGTCTTTCACGAATGCACATGGAAAGTAGCTTACGCAATGCTGAAGAACAGTAGAATTTCAAGAAACGTTCGGTGAAGCGTCAAATTCCCAAGTTATTTTAAGTGAACACTGATGGTATCTGAAATAGACTTCCAGTGAAACAAATCCACTCTGATCTCGTCTTTAACATCCCACATATCCCGTCGTCCACTCAGCTTCAACTAAACCAATCCTCACCCCGCCATAAATTAACTTACCATTAATTGCCGAGCGCATCTACTACACTCGCGATGCCCCAGTTCAATTGATCCCCGCATAAGTCGCAACACAGAACGTTCGAATGGTGCCCAGTTATCTTTCGGATAATGTCGGCCATCAAATCTGCCACGGGCAATAAAGAGAATCGTTATGTCGAGGATGATTCTCAGTGAGTCACGACGTGAGTCAAAGTTTCGACGGGGATAAGGGCGGAGCGTGGTCGAGGGTGCTACTTGCCGTCGCATCGTGGAGGACCGTTTCTATGTCTTGCCACGCTGACTGCTCACGGATTTATGAATTTATCAGCCGGGGAATCGTTTCCGCGGATCGGGCCCACACATCGCGCGGGGTGCATATCAAGCACCATCCCCTCGTGATCCGCGAGACTGAAGCAAGGAGAGCACTCGAGGCCTCCGAGCACGAAAAACGAAGGGTGAATGCGCCTGATGAGAACGAGAGCATTGATTCCGGCTCTTGCGCTTCTTCTGCATCTGTCGGAGCTTTTCTTTCTCTTTCGTCTTCTTTCGCGGGAACCATTAACAGGTTCCCGAGGGCGGGCATTAGCAGCGTCATAATTTATCGCTGGCTTTTTTTTTTTCTTCGTGCGCACTTTTGCGCGGGAAATACGAACGAGGTCGTTAATCGACTAATTGAGTGAATCACGGTACACGTTGGAGGGTTTTTGCTTCGTTTCTAAGAGACGGATATGAAATGTTTCCGTCGTGTAATTGTACATTGAAAGTTGTGATTATTCTTATGTGTTATAGTTTAGATCTGTTCGGTTTGCGTATGGAATTTTGCGATTGGAATTGATGTTCTATAATCTTATTTGAGAATTTAAAAATATCTTCGAGAGCTTTGATAAAATTAACGCTCTCGTCGAGTACAGCTTGTCAATTGGTTTTCGAAAGTTGGTCTCCTATTAAAGCACATTCGAAGTCGACTGCGCCTGCAACTGCTATGAAAGCACGGTTCAGGGGTAGCAAAAGCGCTTGAATAGCCAATCGGTAATTTACTGATCAACTAATGGCTAGAATCGCTTTCAAAGACCTTCGGGGCCGAAAATTCACTCGGCGAATAATTCGATAGAGAATTTAATAAATGTCTAACCTGGAAACTGTCTGTGTGCTCGAGAATATAGAGGTGGAAAAATTATTTCCAGCTGAAATGAAAAATACCGAAGAATTTCGTTAAATAAAGTTTGATCCACAAAAATAGTTTCTCTTTTCTGTCTCTCCGTAACCGATTTTATACCCTTTAATTTCTATTGTCGTAACCCGCTAGCGTGAGTACAATAGAGAATCCATTTTATTTTCAACTCCACCCAGCGAGACAATATAAAAAAGTTTTACACGGGATTCTATTTCCGTCCATGCGTTTTTCATGTTACAGTCTACTTGCTTTCAACCCGTGTAATGGTTTTTCCTGTGTTTTGCACGCAGAATGGATCCCCGAAAAACAGTGACGTATTTTCACGTCCATTTTTGAAACCGAAGCTTTGGTACATTTCGAAAACAACAGGCAAGCAAATATACTTATAAATGTGCAGCCAATTCTACAGGAATTACTGCTGAATAATCCAGAAAATTGGAATCGAAATCCACGAGACCCTAAACTTTGTCACGAAGCCTCCACAAAAGATATCCAACGATACATTGTACCCATAAAAAGTAAATCGAATTATTTGAACCCGACGCGTCCCGATCGCCATTAAACCATACACGAGCAGGTACAGCAATCCCAAATTAAAAAAAAAAGCGACACAACCCCCCGAAAAATGCAACACAGTGCCGCGTATCCGGCTGGGAATAAAAGCAAAACGCTGTAACAGGGTGGACGATTGACGAAAAGCTGCCCGAAGTTCTGTCCAGGGTTGATTTTAATCCACTATTATGAAATGTACTGACGTCTGACAGAACTGGCCAGATATCGGAAACGTTGGACGGAAATTAAACCGATTCTGCTCCCCGTGTGCTTCGATTTCGACCATCTCCGTTTCCCACCCTCCCCCCACCAATCTATATAAAACACACGAAGACCTAAAAATGGCAGCCTCCACCTTCCACGAAAGGGGATGCTCGGTGGAAACGATAACCCATTATATTCCACCTATTAACCCCCTTGGAGGCGGGGGAACAGCGTCTCCGCGACCGGTCCTCGATTTTTCCCAGTAAAATTGTTTCCCGTAACAGCGCGGTAATTTCTCCCGCAGACGGGAAACAGAAGAAGAAAGATGGGAGCGGGAAGGAAAGAAGGACGGAAGGAAGGCGACGGAAGCGGTCCCTCTACGAGAAAATAATTTTCCACCCCCGCGGAGCGACGATATAATTGTTACTCATCTTGGACCGTGGCGCATCGAATTCCAGTCGGACCGCGGCCGCCGCGGAAATAGACAACAACAAGTGACAGAGGCACGGCGGAATTTAATTTTGTTTCGAGATGCACGCGCGCCAGACGACCCTACACACGCGCGAGCCCACGTGTGCGCGTACGTGTACGCCCATGGTTTACGCAGGCCAGGGACGTTTTAAATGAAATCAATTATCGTGCACTCGCGAATAATTATTACGCGAATGGCCCCGAGCGAAGATGGGCACCGGGGACGGAGGGAATTATTTCGATGCCGTCGAGAGACCGCCTGATTGTTGCCCTCTTCCGCTTGTTACATCGTCCGAGATGCCGGAAAACGCGGGCTTCTTCGTTCTAATTGGAAAATAGAGGGGGACGTGGTGAATTTTGACGAATGGAAAATAATGGGCATATTTAATTACGGGGGGTCTCGAACGATCTTGCGTATCTCTGGAGTCACTTTTAACTCGCCTCCTCCCGTTTGATCGTTAAGTGTCTCGTTAGAGTGTACCGTTGCGTGCCGTCGTTAAGATTAGTTCGCGCGGCGCCGGCGGACCACTTGATTTTGCTGCGGCTGTAGCCAGACAGGATCGAAACGTCGAACAGGTTTGACCGTGGGGGGGGGTGCTAGTTGGGCAGGGTCGAAAGTTTCCAACGGGTCCTCGGCGCCCAGAGCCGATTAATGGACATATCCGATACTGCACGGCTGCGTGCCCGCAAGTATTAAACGTTACAAGGCCAGAAATAGCGCGCGTCCGTGTGCCCGGACCGTTTACACGTGTTTACGCGCCGTCGTGCAGATTTTCCAGGGAAAATAGATAGACTTACAGGCAACTACGGCTGGCAAGGGAACGTTGCCATGGGAATAAGCCGGAGACCTCTAATAGAGATGGATTTCTGCATCGACGAGTCGCGTCGTGTGACAGACGGGGGGCTTTGAAAATTTCACGTGCAATACTGCTCCGTTGTCTTTTACGATTTCGTGCCGTGCCTTCCTATTCTCCTTCCCCTTTGCCTCCGGTGGACGAAAGAGGATTGTCCGTGGTAAGTATCTCGGGGATTGGTCGAAACTCGAGGGATCACAGACTCCTTTGACGAATGAAGAACGGCGATGGGTCTGTAGAGACGTTTCGAACGAGCAGGAAAGGCCCTTGGTCATTTTTACACTTTCGTCTTAGAGATTCGATGGCAGCACCTTTTGATAATTCTAATTAATCCTGATACTATTATTCTACTTGCTAGCCATCTTGGCTTCCCTCGGTTATAAGCAGATGCAACAAACGATAGGAAGTGTTCGCGGCCGATGGGGAAATCGATCGCGGCGGTGGTTCGACAGGATCGAAACGAGCGGCTGGCACTTTGGCTGAAACGCCAGGGCTATTTATCGGCGTAATAGGGCGTAACGGAGCAGTCATCAGCTGATTGATGCGTCGACAGGCACCGGGGAGGGTTTCTAGGTGGTTGTGAGCCGACAATTCGTTCTCACTTTTCACTCTCGGGATGTACTTGGATTACGCCGACCGCCAGACGTAGGGGATGCTTGGCACCACTCGCCTTGCACAGCCTAAGTATCATATGACTGTGAGTTGTAAACTCCCCCCCTCTCTTACACGTACACTCGCAATCGTATCGATTTATCGCGCGGCCCCGCTGTCAGGGTTTCATGCATTCGGGTATGGAAAAGGTGAGCTAGATGCTTTTCAGCGAATTCGCAGAATATAGTTAATTAAACTACAGCAAGCTGAAATTGCTTGTGAGGAATACGAAAATTCTGACTCATTCGATATGTTAATTCCATCGGCCACCCTCCGCGTGACGCCAGCATATGTACCAGGAAGCAATTAAACGGGCTCGTCGCACGAACGCGTCCCTGTATTAACAAATATACGAAAGAATCGAGCTGTTCTAACGAACGGTCGTATAATCGAGGTGGTAAGTGTATTAAGCGTTTGACACGCTGTCAGGTACTGGGGGATGGGGGTGCTAGGAGTGGCGGAACCGCTTCTGCTATTAACTGCCGGATATTTGTATTGGCCTCCCTGCTGACAGCACCACTATTCCTGCTACACCCACAGTGACTCACGCCTTCGCCAACTTTTGCGTGATCCATTAACGAAATTCGATCCGAGTACGGCAGACGTCATCGTCACTTTCTCTCCCTTTAGTTTGAAACTTTAGGGAGGAAAAGTTGAAAATCTCCGCTCAAACCTCGCCCTATCGTGCCGCGAACGTGAAGTTATCGTACGGGCGAAACAGAAACGCATGGTTTGTAAGCCTCAACAGGTTCCGGTCGGTGTGTAATGTTGATCGAGTGGCTGGTTACTGGCATCTCCTATTCAGCAGTAACAATTATTTAGTCTAGTAGTTCTCCGGCTCTGCTATTGGCTCTTGCCCAATACTCGTACAATGTTTCAAAATGGGTCACTAGACCCTGCCACACGCGGCGTTATACGATTGTGGCACGAGACCAGGTTCACACACGCCGTTATTGGCCCAGCGTGGGCGACCAACGTTCCTCTGAATGTCAAGCGTTACCTACGAATCCGCCGCAGAAGATCCTGTTTAAAGCAACGTATTTGCGGTGCCACGGGCAGTGGCGCGATAATGGTTTGCGTGCAACCGATCTAAATGTGTAAATCTAGTTTGGGACACCAGTGGCACGTGACGACACGGTTCAATGGTGGCTCAGCTCGTTAAGCACGTTAAGGAATTAGGCTGATTGTGCTGCGCGAGCACTTGCAACGCGTGGAAGTCTACGAATGGGGGCTACACAGGTTCTGAAGATGTCACAAAGGACGGTGGAAATATAATTTGATAGGTTGAAATATTCCAGTTGTAATAATTTGTAAAGTAAAAAAAAGGTTCGGGTGAGTAATCTGATAGATTAATCTACTGATTATTTTCTCTTTGAAATGTGAACATAGACGGAAGGAGTCTAATCTTCCGAGTTGAGTTTCGCTTTGGCTACACCCTAGTGGCCATTTAATACTTCAGTATCTAATAAATACGAGCATAAAACATCCCAAGAGAAACCCAGCAGGCAATTTTTGCTCTCGAACGTATATCAAGCGATTTTCTCGCGTGACACGTCCGATCGCGCGTAAATTTCAGCCGAATCGCCAAACTCGGGCAGCCAGATATCATCCCCCGGCGCTCTGAATGGTAACCAGGCGCGGAGAGGTCATTATTCCAGCATATTAGGCAAGAATTTAATAACGTGCCGATATGTTTCACCCGACAAAACCTCGGGGCCAAAAGAGCACCCCGGGTGGGGCAGGAAATTTCCTGTTATAAATCAGAGTTCACCTATATACTCCCCGCAACGAGAAGACCCGGAAGACACCGCACCGTTCCCCGGGGATTATCACCGGGAACAATGGAATATGGATCATATCGCGAGCCCCCGGCCGTGTAGCATGGAAATTTATTTTGTTTCACGCCGCGAAATGGTGGTTCATTCACCGGGAAACTTTAACCACCCTGTGTAGCATCTGGTCGCTGGTCTTCGCAGCCAGCGAGAATCGCTGGATAACAATTACCCGCTCAGCATTTCCCGCAAAGCCGCGGTGCCTCCTCTCGAGCAGAGAAGAGTTCTCCAAGACAATGAAGTCGCGAAACTTCGTTGGAGCGTCTCATTCGGAGCGGCACGGATCATTCAGCCGCTTCGGGCCGCTCGATGCCTCTTCGAAAGCGTCTACCGGCTACAGCCCCTCCCGCGATTCATTCGAACACGTGATACCAGGGACAAAGAAAGTTCGAATGCGTTACGAAATTCAGCAGGTAAACGGCGCTTCCTTCCAGCAGTCGCGACAGCATCCGGCGCGCACAAAGCCCGGCCAAGAATTAACGACCAATTAGGGGAGTTAAGAAAGAATCCCTCCCTCCGCCAGTCGGGATAATGGAGGATACCCGTGGCCGTGTTGTGGCGAAATGTAATTAAAGCCCGGTGTACAACAATTTGTGGAAATCATTAGCGCGAAACGGCGCGGCGGCCGGTCCCGCGTTTCCCGGAGTCTCGTAAGACCGCGTCGCGAGGACGAGTCTGCAGGGCGGGGGAGATGGGCGAAGGATGGATGGACGAAGGGGGTGGCGATGCTTTCCCTTATTATAAAGCGTTCTTATTATAAGGAGGTCCCCTAATTATTGTCGTCCCTCGAGGAGCAAGTACTCTCGCCTACTTCCCAGCCACTTCGACTGCATTAAATTATGCTTTCGACTTGGTCCTGAGGTATCCCCGTGTCTAAAGCGCACCTCCCTTTATTCTACGTGCGCGACGTCGTGAAGCGACGTGGTGGCGAGCTTTTCAATGTTTCACGGCGGGCTTGAGAGATCGAGGCTGGCTACTTTGCGAACTTGGGATGCTGCTTCGTGTTTTCTGACGTTGCACTTTGGAAATTTGAGTTGGATAGTGGGACGAGGGGATAAGGGAAACAAGAAAGTATCACTACCCTAGAACAGTCCTGCAATTGTATCGGACGTGATAGTGAATGTTTACGGTTTATATGCCGATCGGATGATTTTTATTTCCTGATGAAAGCGGAACGACACAGATCCGCCGTGACCAGAAACTCAGACGATTTTCTTGCTCGTTCCTCCGTCCCAGCCCCATTACCAGACTACAGATGCACCATTCAACGCGCAAATTTTTTCCATTTGCTCTGCCTCCTCTTCGTCATCATCGGGGAACGTCTGACATTCCCCTGTAACGACCGGGGAATCGCGATCGCTGCCTCGTACACCTCCGAGACCCGTTCCTCTCGTTTCCTTTGATTCCAGCAGGAAAAAAGCGGGAGGATGGGGGTGGGGGGAAGATCGAGACGCGAGGAAAGTGGATATAATTTCCGCGTCGAATCGAATTGCCTTTGGTAACTCGATTACCCCCGTTCCTATCGTTTATTACTCGTTTTCCTTTCCCGCGCAATTTTATTTACTTGTAATTGCTGGAGGGACGTTTCAACGGCGATCGCGGAGAACGGTAATTAGTTTCGCTGTTACTGATGATCGCGAGTTTTAGTGTCGTTAAAACGCAGTTACGTCGTTTTTATGATCTCTTCTGGCGATTCACTTTTCATCAACAAATTGTTGGGTGTCAGTCGTGTCTTATTACCTCCTCGAAAGTCCACCGTTCATCGAAGTTGTTGCTTGCTTCCATAAATATTAACGTAATTAATCATGCCCGACTCAAGTCGCCGTTTAAAACGTTGATGTATATTCTTTTAGGAATCACCACTTTCCATGATATATTGCGTAGATTCCTTTATCACGGACGGCTTTTCATTCGGCCAGAGTCACCACCATTTCTCATTTAAACTCAACAGACTCCCACGTCCCGCGTTCAGAGATCGCCCATTCCGATGGAAACTTTCACATGTGTTTCCCTGAATGGCGACACGCGTCCTCGAAGCCGATCGATTTTCCTTTTCCGACTTATCTTCCACCGCTATTATATCCCGCCAGCCCTCGCCCCTACCCCGTCGCCCGCCATTCTTGTCAGCGCAGCCTCCCGTCGTAAGTGAGATTTTGCATAATCAAACGTGTAGAGCACGCCCGAAGCTGTCTGCGCGCCGTCCCGCCTCGAAACCGTTACCTTCCTTTTAATTATTGCGATTAATTAAGCCGTAACAAGTCCGTGCGGCAAGGAACAGGTCTTAGGGCGGGGGGAGGAGGGTGGAAAAACGAAAGGCTGAGAAGGGGATGGGGTGAATTCATTACGATCCAAGTTGGGAACCGGTAAATCACGCACGCGAAATTGTTAATATCGACACTCGGAATATTGAGAGAGATTTACAAGGGAGACGATTCCTCGGAAGGGATATTAAACTTTCGCGGGTATATTAAAGCGATATGAATGTCCAACTCTCCCTTCTCATCCCTTTCCCGCCCTAAGACATCGATATCGTTTCGTCTCCGATCGATCGCGTGTAATCGAAACTTCTCGTCTCCCTATTGTGCAAGCTTTCCCTTCCAGACTTCCTCGTTCTTTCGGCTGCATCCTGGAACGCTTGCGAGCTGTTTGCTACGCCGGAACGTGGGGGAACATCGACTGTAGGAAGTAACTGGGAGTCACCGTGCTCGGACAATCAAAGGTCTACCCTAGAAGATGTTTAACCTAAAGATCAATAAGTACTACAGAAATGTAGGAAACAATTTAAGTAGAATACGCCGTTATAAGTCAGACTGAACCAGCTATCGAACTCAATAATTTCAGAGCTCTTCTGAGTATCAAATACCTGGTACCAGAAGTCTTATTCAGTGGTACGTAAAGTACATGTCGAACTGCGCACTTTGTGCTTTCACTAATGCAGGCAGTTGTGGCAAGTTTATCGAAAGTTCGCGTAACGAAATCAAAATACGTTCCAGCTGCCGCGAAATTCGCGCGGCATTATCGTGGAGTTTCAGAACTCGCGTTACACTCATCGACGGAAACGTCAGCTTTCCCTAGCCAAGGCTGGCCGGTCGTAAAAGCGAACGACGGGGAACGAGAAAACCGGCGGTAAATCCAAGGGGCCAGGCTGAGAAAATGACGCTCCGGGAAGGGACGCACGCATGCATGCCGTCGAAGCGTTTCAGAAAATGGTTGGCAGCGCTCGCGTCGAGAATATACAGGCCTCTGTTTGCATTCGAGGCAGAAATTAAGGCTCGCGTTTCTTAAGGAACGCACCAGCAAGGGATGGAAGTTTCATTATCGTCAGCTAGCAACGAGATCGATAAAACGCGAAATCTGTACCGTGACTGCAGCAACGTTCCACGCTTAATTGCTTTTTACAATAAAATACCTACCACGCACCATTAATACTTTAACAATAAAGTCCTCCTGCGGATGAATTCATCCTACTCAAACCACGCTTACTCTTTTCTACCTCCGTTTAATAATTTCGCGCGAGTATGAAAGCCGCGTCGCGCTCATTTAAAACTTATACTACTGATTCGGTGGAACAACAGTAGGACTCAGCCTCTTTCACTTTAAAATTCTAGAACTATCGTAATTTCGCCCTTAGTATGCCATGGTACTTCTCTGTTAGACTATATTGCAAAATTCTGTTCCCCTCAAATTCGTTTTCTTTGAAAGATAGAAGAGAGAAGTGAACGTGGGAAGGTACTTCTTCTTGAATCTACCTTATGGGACAGGGAAGGAGAATATCTACGGATAATCAGCCAAGCATATTTCATATTCAGCGACCCGTAACCTCGCAATCTTCGAGCGGGGGTGGACGGGGGTGGGCTAACTGGCCGGACGCTTCTGAAATTGAATCCACAATCGAGAGCGAGTCGCCAGTGTAACGTATGCATTGGTTTGAGTAAGTGGACGACGCCTAGTCGTCTCCTCTTCGTCCTTTCCATTTCCCTCCCCGTTTATTCCGCCCCTAACCTCGTTCCACCCGCCGGCCCATCGGCCATCCCCAAGAGCATCGAGGTCCTTTTTGCGCGTTCAAGCTACTCACTCGACTAAGGCCACCGTCCACTCGCCCCTAATCCGCTTTGTTGATGATAATGTGTGTACATATGATTGTTCCTGCATGCACTTGCGGCTTTGCACTGCGGCGGATAGCCATCGATTTCTCCAGCGTGGCTTCTTTCGTCGAAATACGCATGGCGCTTTGAAACTGTACGGGAGCATGGAGATGTAAAGGAGAATGGCCAACGAATGATTGGAGGGAAGAATTGACACTTCAAAGGAGTGGAGAAGTATTGTAATAGATTTAGATGTATAAAATATAATTAAATATTGATTTAATTTAAGGTTAGAGGTTTTGAACTAAATTAGATTTATAAAAATGAATTAATTTGGAAGGGGAAAGACATGGATATCAAAGTGTGTCTCTAATGTTTGCTATAATATAGAAAAATTCTTCTGTTCAGTGGAAGATATTTGAATGGATGGGTGGAGAGATACAAATGATATTTCTGTAGCGTAAACACCTTCCCATGGATTACTTTCGTAGTCTCGCGTTATATTACGCAGTTCCCATCGTAGCAAAGAATAATCTTTTTAGTCGGGGCCGAATTGACGGCTGTCAGCGGCGCGCTCTTATAATGCCGAGCCATTACTCGCGGCGGGGACGAACTTTTAATTAACCATCGTTTCCAACGAGAGTAATTGGAGTGGAACGATCTGTCATGTGCGTAGAAAAGATTGAGAGCTGATATGCGAGTTCA
The DNA here is from genome assembly GCA_944738655.2 of Andrena hattorfiana. Classification (NCBI taxonomy): domain Eukaryota; kingdom Metazoa; phylum Arthropoda; class Insecta; order Hymenoptera; family Andrenidae; genus Andrena; species Andrena hattorfiana. The sequence goes on from OX122894.2 coordinate 5,872,769, forward strand.
TTTATCCGCGCTGGGAGCGTAATCGATGACACAGAAAAGTTTCACTTGACCAGCCATTAAAGGGTTGCTCCTGCCACGAGATAACGATGCCTCTGTTATCCATTTTTCATTCCCGAACCGAGCTTTCGAAATCCCGAAATTCGACAGGAACGATGTAAACGCGCAGCGTAAGAGCTTCTATACGCTATGATTTTGTAACTCCCCAATATGCAAGCTACTAATTCGCGACAATTTAACTGACACGTTGATACCTCTGCCCCTGATCGTCGCCCCGTCAAAGTGGACGCGTGATTTAATTAAACGAACGAGCGATCCCCGCCGGCGATTACAAAAGTCGCCAGAGGACCCGCCGTAATAATCTCCCAGGCGAAAGTTAAGAAACTCCTGGTCACTCGGCCGAGAGGGAGGCTGATAGGCGAGGGTCTCGCGGTGGCCTAAGGAATCAATTAAAAATGAACGCCACCGAATTATTAAGAGATAGCGCCGGGGAGAAGACTCGAGCGTCCAGCCAGCAACTTTCGTACCAGACACGGCCGATGGAAAGTTCGGCAAGTTCGCCAGGGAAATAAGTTTAAACTTTGGGTACTTCTGTTACTCGAGACACCTGTGAACAAACAGTCGCGTCTACGGCAAATTAAAACTTGTCGCTCCGCCGGGTAGTCCTCTTGCCGAGTTTTCCACCTTGTATACGTTATTTCAGTACACCCGATGCTCCGGCAAATTACGTAATTTATATAAGATAAACAGGAAATCTTTACCGTTTCAAACTTCCCCCGCGATCTATCTTTGCCTCTCCTTTATGCTTGAGGGAACGTGTTCGACGTTACAGAGTCGAAAACAGCGCCCCCAGGTGTTTCCTTCTGGCTTCCGAGGGTGTACAGAAGAAGGCTCTCGAAATGATAGAAAAGAGGAATCTAATACATCTCCCGTAGTAGGTAACGGGGAGGAAGAATATTTATCGACGATTTGCAAACGAGCGTAGCACTTTCCAAAGTTTAATGATTCCGCGAGGGAAAGGAGGGGCAAGGGAAAATTTATCGGGGCAACAGGATAGGGGTCGGATCGGCCGACAGGTCAGCTCGCTTCCCTGAATTCTTCATCGAGCCCCAAACAACTAGCGACGCTGTTTCTCGTCCCGGCTGCCGATGAATAAATTTCGCGTGCGAATGGCTCAAACATGCTCGGCGACGTGCGAGCGTTTGCACGCGGGGGTGAACAGCGAGCCGTCGGGCGAGGGTGTCGTTGGAAAAGGGATGGTTAGGGCTCGACGGTTACACCACGCCCCTTTCGCGTATTCGCGACCACGTCTGGCGGTTTCCTTAAACAAACCGAAAGTGTGCCGCGAATGCTCTTTGTGCGAACCGTGGGCCACGATTGGCTTCAATCCAATCCGAAATGCTAATTGCCTCGATCACGGCTTCTGTCAGCTGTTGATTGAATTCTGTGCGAAGCCTGGTCTGCTTGAAACTGATGGAAAACCTTTATATTTTATACCTGAGGTCTGGATAAGAAACTGATATCTAACTAATAAGGCGGTCTTTCATTAAGTCCATAAAAGAAATTGCTGAAAAAAGTTTAAAAAAATCGCATGTCAGAATAGAATACCCTCTTAAACACTTTCCTTGAGAAAACTTAAATCCTGGTTAAGTTGATTCGCCACTGTCCCCTTCAACATGTTAAAGCCCAGAATATTGAAATAATTAAGCCCCTTAAATAATACTTTCTATAATCGCCAGGGTGCTGATCGCCACTCCAATCTGTTCTACCAAAAGTCGTGGCGTACACTCTCGCAGCCCCAAACAGCTGGGGGGTGGTTTAACGAGGCGACTTTACACGGGGGGTGGCGCTCCTCGAGAGTCTACCGGATATTCTTCAGCCCCGCGAGGCGGAGGAAGAGAATTTTTATAAGAAAAAGGGAGGAAAAGGCGAGGGGGTGGGTTAAGCCCGGGCTACGTAAAGGCGCGAGTACACATGTCGACGGGCGACTCGCACAATGGCGTTCTTAGCCAGGCTTCTCCTGCCAGAGCCTCCTGGATTTTCGGCCGCCTTTCACCAGCTTTCTCGAGCAAAGTACACGCCATTTCGGCATTCTCCCTGGGCTCCTTGCGCTCCTATGATCTCCGCCCGACCACGGGTTCTCCTCTTTGTTGCCCCTCGACTAATTATCGTCGTAACTTGTGCACGCGACTTCCTCGCGTCACGCTCCTCTCGTTTGACAAACAAGGACACCTCCGGTCGTCTTCGCGCGGAGGCCTTATCTTCGGCGAAAGTGCTTGGAAACGTATTAAAATAGCACGGCGTAGCTTCTTTTATTACTTTCCTCAGCGTTTCTGACGTTTGAGGCCCCTTCGACCCTTTCGAGTGTCCCCCCAGATGCGAGGGGAGGTTTACGAGCTGTCCTCCCTCCCCTTCCGAGCAACATTATTTTTGGAATTCCTTGCGCTTTTGTTGGGACACTCGGAGAGCCTGCATTCTTCCACGACGACTAATTATTGTCGTAATTTGTACGATGTTAATGCTCGTGCAAACGCACTCGGGTTGAGTGCGCCATGAGGAACTGATTGTTACGGAATAATGGGGAATATTGTGCAGGAAGGAACTCATGGAGTTAATGAAATTGGTGTTTCCTTTGCTGGTTAGTGAAGAAATACTAATGTCCAGAATCCTTACTTAAACGATATCGAAAGAGTGACCCAAGAAATAGCCTCTTTTTGGTCCCACGATTTTGCAACTGAATTTTATGCGAAATGGTACCTTATGATGAGACATCAATCACACGAAATTTTCAAGTTGAGGTGACAATTAGTTTCTAAGATATGGGAGGTGAAAGAAGTGAAAACTCGTTAACGCGTCAGCCCATACGCTTCGATGTATTTACTTTTATGTCAGTCCGATAATTTAAACAATTATTTCCAGGGGTTTTGCTGACTGCTAACAACGAATTTGAACTTAGATTTTCAAAATTCACAATGGTCGATTCAACATGGTGAACGATATATTAAAAAAAGCACCCACTACACAGACATTTGTATTTCCTGATTTTGATTTTTAATTGTGAATTTTGAAAATCTAAGTTCAAATTTGATGTTAGCAGCAGCAAAATTCACAATGGCCGATTTAATATGATGGACGATATATTAAAAAAAGCACCCACTACACAGACATTTATATTTCTTGATTTTGACTTTTTTTCGCGAGTTTTGAAAATATAACTTCAAATTCGTTGTTAGCAGTTACCAAACCCCCTGGAAATAATTGTTTAAATTATCGGACTGACATAGAAGTTCGTACATCGAAGCGTATGGGCTGATGCGTTAACGAGTTTTCACTTCTTTGACCTTCCATATTTCAGAAACTAAATGTCACCTCAACTTGAAAATTTGTTGTGATTTATATCTCATCATAAGGTATCATTTGGCACAAAATTCAGTTGCAAAATCGTGAGACCAAAAAGAGGCTAAAAAAGGCCTCATTTTGGGTCACTCTTTGCTAGACGTTTAGCTCTGTCGTGGTAAAACGAACCGAACGGACCGAGTACCCAATTCAACCGAAGTTTTCCGATATTTTATCATTCCAGCGCTCGAAAAACTTGAACCTTTAGCGAAAAATTGGGACGCCCTAAAAAGGGGGCGCGGCGAAAGAGAAGCTGCAAGTGGGACAGCAGAGTGCACTTCAAAAGCGTGCTTTAACGCTTAATATTCAGGTTTCAACAACCAAGTAGCTAATTTTCGACAGTGTTTAAAAGGGACTCTCCCCTCAAGTGTTTGAAACTTCACTCATCCGCGGAGCATCGGACAAACAGATTTCGCAGTCATTTCGACGAGGAACACAGAACTCAAATTGAACGTTTATGCGTTTACGAAATGTTAGTGGGAGGCCGCGGAGAAAAGGGAAAGAGAGATTGAAAGAAGAATTTCGATATAGAGCACACGTGCTACGAGACGATTTCTTCAGTGACGTCGGTGCTTTAGCTACGCTTCTCGAAGCTCTCTTATGCGCTTTCAGAGGACTTTCACAAGCTTTCTCGGGGCAACTGCTCCGCGTTTCCAGCCTCTCGTGAGTATTTACTCGCTAATAGCGTGCAAAGTACACGCCGCGGAATTTCGCTGCCTTCGTTGCTTTCACCCCCCTCACGAGTGCCTCGAGACGTCAGGAAGGAACTCTGACTTCAGACCCACCACTTCCACCCCTCCACCCAAGCTGTCTTCGCGATTTCTCCTTATTAAGCGGAATAAACCGTCAAGAGGTTAGTCATTACCTTCGCTTCCACCTACAGTATATCGTACTTGGGTGGAAAATTGTTTCCCTAACTACGTGTCTTTTGGGAACACAATCAACCCCAGCGTTGAAGCTTAACCGAAGCGGTAAGATTCACCGAACAACAACGCTCGTATCCCCTACTTACAACATAGTTGGCGAAGTATCTGCTCTCTACGTCTAAAAATCCACTGACGGATAAAACAAGGCCAGCATTTTCAGGTGCGCTTATTGTTAGACAAGCCTGAGCCAGTGTAAAAAGAGGGACGAGATTAAAATGCAGAATAAACGTTTATTGAAGCCCGGGATCCTCGTATTTCGTCGCGGGATCGAAAGGATTTTTGCAATTAAACGGTCCGCGGCCGGAAGGGGTTGGAGCGTAATCACGATTATTTCTTGCTTCTTTTATTAGCCAGCAAAGCGGTCGGCGAAATTAATATCGCGGGCTTGCCCGGCCGCAAATCGCTGCGTACGTGACGCACAAAATAGAGGAGGCAATTAAATCCCGGCACCCGCAAATGTTTGCGGGGAGGGGTAGGGGAGGTGTTGTCCAGATAACCGGCGGTCCTGCAGTCCACGCCCGCATGTTACAGCGTTTCAGTATTTACGGGAGTGAAATAGATAATCCTCGTGAACCTCCGCTACGGGGGCTCGTACGAAATTAGTTCCCTCTCGCCCTCCGCCCTCCAACCCCCGCCGAATCGTTCGGCCATTAAACGAAAGAAATACGTTCTTGTACAGGTGACATACTTTACGACCATCCCCCTCGACCGTTTCGACCATACCTGTTCCCCTATCTGTGATTTTATTCGAGTAACGAGCGACGTACAATTGATCGTACGCAGCTGATTAGTAGATAGCGTAGAATTGTTTTGCGCAGATTTGTGCGGCCAGAAGTAGGGGAAGTTATATGGGGATTTTATGGAAATCGAAACTCAAGTGACCTCTTCATTTTGCTGGGCCTGTAGCGGCACGGGGAAATGTGCATCGAGACATCTTCGTGGACATCGAGTAGCTCGGAATCGTTCGTAATCTGATTTCCGGTTAGGGATCGATCGAGATGGTACAACGGTTCATCCCTCAGTGGCTATCGAAAGTAATCTAATTCCGGACGGATAAGCCCCGGAAAAAGAGGAAACATCGCCGGATCGGATGTTTTTCCAGATCGTTCCGCGGCCCTCCTATACGGCGTCGCGGCCGAAAGCGAGTTACACGGGTCGCTTAAAATAGTAAACTTTCCACGACTCCGCGCGCAACTTCCTTCTCGTATTATAGCTCCCCCTTTTGATATCCACGCGGGGAAACTGAGAGACGTTCCACGAATTTCAGCTGCAGCCGATTCCCCGACGCAACTTCCTTTCGCGTACGCTAATGCGAATCGTTACAAATTTCCGGGTACGTAGTCTTGAACGGAGGCGCTGCAAAATGAACTTCTAACGCAACCGAGTTGTTGTTTGACTGTGTTGTTACGTGGAAGGAATTATTCTACACGATCGATACGATTAACGCGAGAGATGAGGGTAAATTACAATGAAATTTTCCATCCTAAGTGGGCGAAGTCTGAGCTCTAACTGCTCCGCGGGATAAGGTATCCTTATTGTCGTTCATTTGTCGTAAAACTCGGACGGAAAGATAACGCAATCGCGGGTAACGAGCCTTCAAAAGGAATTCCTGGCATCGCATTTACATGAAATTTCATTGTTCGAAGTCGAACGACGGTCGGGGAGAGAGGGTTTGTCGGAGGGAGGCAGAGGGGGCGGAAGCGATCGCGTAGCATTGGCTCTGGAACACGGTTCGATTATCTATTCCCAATTCTTTCGAAACGACCCGACGGCTTGATTCTATTTAATGGCCGCGCCATTGCTATCCGTTCCCCGCGAGCCCTCCGCCCCCGCCATCAATGGGGACACGGATTTGCGTTTGTTAGCGGGAAACTGGGCTCCTTTATGCGCGCATGTCCATCGCGAAACTGTACTCGTACATCTGCCTTCCCCGACTCGCCCATCCCCCTCTAGCCATTTTATCTTCCCTTTCAGAGGCACGGGGGATCTTGTACGTTTGCGTTCTTGCACTTGATCGCATTCTAACGGAGATTCAGACAAATCCTCGTGCGCGGTTACAAATCGACCCGTGATTTCTTTCCCAGTCCCCCGGCGAGTGAACAGATGCTCCTGGAATTCATTACTTTTTCTTAGATACCCGTGGGGACGTTAGTTATCCGCTACTCCGTGGTTAAGTACGTCAGGTTTGAAACCGCAGTTTTGCAGCTGAAGAACTTGATATGGTAGGATATAGCGGCTACTTAAACATTTGCTTATCGAATGTAAAGTGGATGATAGGAATTTACTCATAGCAAAGGCATTTATAATTTCATATCTCCTGGAATATTCAAATTCCTAGAACTTGCAGCTCGACTATTTAATTAGAATAGCAAAGGAGCATCTGGACCGGATAAATCGATGTAAGCATGAAACATACTTTCACCGTGACCATTGAAAATCGATCAATTTTTTTGTCAACAGTGATTAAACATTCATAAAGATAGCGATGGGGGAAGCAGATTCTGGTTGCATGGGCACCGAATAGGCAGTGGCGTTTCTTGTGGTTGTAAAAAACAGGTCGTGCGCGTACGTCCGGTCCATGGCGATCGAGCGTATCAAGCGGCGCAGTTAATTGATAATAACAGTGTACTCTTAATGTCAGCATCCCGTCTAATTAGGATGTGGGCCTCTCTCGTCCAATTACCGTCATGTTATTATGAAGCCACTCTGGCTTCCCTTTATCCTGTTCCACCTTCCTCTCTCTCTCTATCCATATCCTTGCCCTCCATCGCTGATCTTCTCTTTCTGGCATTCACGCGGCAATTCGACGCTTCAAACTTATCACACCGTGCGTTTCTCCTTCTTTCGCCGTTTCTCCCTTTCGCGCCGCTGTTTATTCCAGTCCACCTCAATCTTCTGTCGTCTCGTCTGGCGCGACGCTCATCGTCTGACCAAACATGTCTCGATTCACTGCGAGTGAACTTCGCGGCGGCGGTGTTGCGATTCGGTCAGTTTCGAGCACAGATGAGTGCAAAGAATGCAATTAAGAAGTTTGTGGACGAATTTGAAGAGGAAATGATCTTGAATTTTTGAAGCCAAATATTTGGAGAATATCCAAGCGATTTAAATTAAAAGGATTGAATGAAAAGTATTAGCTGATAGAGTAAGTACTAGTACTTCGACTTAGTTATTTATTTTTTAGTGAAATTCTATTTTTTATAGTGTCCCGGAAACTCTGTTCCTTCTTCCTGCTGCCACGTATGTATTCTATGGATTATTATTATAATATTATGAGATTAGCAACGAGAAGTCAGTAAGATTACCTCCACTTAAGTTATCTTAGCTAACTACAGTTAAGATCATCGTTCACGCTTTACTGAACAGGTTATCAGAGCAAAAATCCATCTTTTACGATCCTCTTCTCCTTTACTCCTCCCTTTTCGAAGGAGTTATCGGTTCGTCGGATTATTTGGCGCTTCGAAAGTCGTCAAGCTAATTAGCAAACGGAGCTGCGGTTTTACTGTAATATTCCGCCCGTGAGTTCACCAATTTTCCAAACAGAAGCTTACTTCAACGCCATGCATGTCTACTTATTTCTTTCTAAAGAATTCGCGTATAAAGTGCAGCATATGAATTTTTTACAAAGACGTAAGGAAATCCCTTTGATGGTATTTCTAAGCCCTCCGCCACAAACTCCATTAGCGTACTGTAGCCTGCAGCATGCGGAAGTTATTCGAAGGAAGTTTATGCAAGATCATCGGTCCTAATAACCTACGATTTGCTGTTACATAAATTACAGACTAATAGAGCAGTAGTAAATGCACGTTGCTTAATTTGATGAGCATCGTGCTCCCTTGTATCTCTCCAAACACAAGGTGAAAAGGAAATTGTTAGTTGCGCTCGTATAATACGTAACCACAACTCGCAGTACAGTATATAATACGCGCAACACTGTGCGTAACATTCCTGATTATAATAATCGTGGAGTTGGTAACATGAAAACTTGCATCCCTTGGCATCGGTTGTTTCTAGCTAATTAAATTTGTATTCCCGCACCTTGTGAAAAATAATGAAACTTTACATTTGAAACGAACAAAGCGAGAACACGGCAGAGTGGAAACTGCCGTTTCTTTGATTTTCAACACATTTCCTCTAGGCAGTGTCGGGGTCGAAGGCTAGACAGACACGTCGCGCACGCGAGAATTCAAATATTTTTCTAAATATAATAAGTCTCTCGAGAAACATGAGGCTCACCGCGAGAATTTTGATACAGGAAGAGCCTCGAGTTTTACGATTCTCACGGAAGCCGCATCCATCCTGCGGTGCATATATTCATACGTGGAAAAGTCGAATTCTCATTTCAAACCCAGACGTGTTATGGATAGCGTGTTACCATTAATATTTATGAAAATATTTCAGAAGATAATTCTATCTCTCTACACAATATCCCACGGGAATACAACACTAACAGGCCTAAATAATAACCACAGAAGCATGAAAGAGGAGACTAAGAAACGTAGCTATCACGTATACACGCGTGACTTCTCATATTTTCATTACGTTTCATTCCAGCGCACTGGCGCACCTTCAACTTAAGAATCCATAAATTATTCGAGTATACCAGGCTCGTCACCCTCGCGAGATACATAATTAGCAGCGCACGTTTGCTGCACGATGTCGATACGGCACTCGACGATCACGAGCACCCTCGCGGATAACTGGAACACGTGGCAGGGAATTTCGATCGGGGCATCAAAGCGCCAGGACAAAAAGGTGGCCTAAACGAAACCAGAGCCGAGGACAAACACGACGTAGACGAAGTACCTACGGCAACCATGCCGCGATGGCAAAGAGGAGCACGACGACCAGGGCGGGGGAAGGATGGGGTGAAGGAGGACAGAGACGAAGACAATGTCGAAGACGGTGATGGAGATGGTAATATTGTACCGCGCTCGTCGACATAGCAATAACAATAATGAAAGCTAGAAGGATTCTCCGATGCCCTTGATGTCGAGGCACAAGCCCCTGCCTCCTCCCCCCCCCCTCTACCCGCCCCTCTGTCTTCGGCTCTTCAGCTTCCTGGGAGATTAGCATGGAGAACCGGAGGAGAGACGACGGTAGGGGGCGAAGCAGGGAAGCGTATAATCGAATAACTAAACGATTGTGTTTGCAGCTGCTCGGGAATACTCGATTACAGCAGAGATTTTTCGTCGCCGGATTTACGAGATGCACTCTGGATCGCGTTACACGTTCACTGCGCGGAGGTAATAAGCAGTGTCGGTTCGCTCACGCGAAATCCGCAGACGCACGGAGGACTTGAGGGAAAAATTTTCAATCCTCCCCAATGGGCTTCGATGATTCTTTATAAATATGAGAATAAATATAATTGCAGGATGTTGGAGGATCTTTCTAAAATCCTAGCAAGCAGCTATTAAAAATTGCTGAGAAAATAAATTCTAATTCTGCCGTTTTCCATATATGTCCACTCAAATCTTTGTAACAGTATCGATAGCTCCTGCAACGATGCATCCCCTTTACAACCTCGCAGCCTCGACATTTTCCCCGGCAACGTCTTATTTAAATATTTGCCCCCATTAGCCCGGTTCTCTTCTTTCGCGGGTCCCGCAATCGCGCGACACGCTTAGCTAATAACACGCCACCCTGCAATAGCCCGTTCTGAATTATTAAACCACGCTATTCATCGATCGTGCATTTTGCCAGCGAGAGGTTCCCGCGAATGGCCTGGTACGGGCGCGAGATAGGCCAGCTCCTCCAGGGCAGGAGGCGAGAAAGAGGCGTCGACGTGGCGTCGCCGTCGTCGAAAAGTAATTAGTACGCAACGGTCGTGCCGATAGCAACTCGCGATAAGGGTAATCGAATCGTGCCAGCAAATTACTTTCCACCTCCGGCCCGGTCCGCCGGTAATTGAATAACGTCCTTACGTTGCGCGTAATTCGATTGCTTTCGGGATAAGCAGACACCAGACTTTCAGAGTCGGCGAGAAAAGAGGATGCTGCCAACGAAGAGAGGGGAGGCAAAAAACGGAGACAATAAGGTGGCTCAAAATTACCGCCATTCTTGTTTCTTTCCTCTGTGCACCAAGTTCTGTTTGCTCTCCCAGCTATCAATCCTATGAGCTGTATTTTGTTTTAGTGCTATGGTTTCTTTGAGTAAACGCCACTGGACGATGTCGAAAGAGATCGTAGAGGTGAATAGAAATATTTCACGAGGAGCACACCGTGCTTTACCGTCTCGATAACGATGAAAAAGCAAGTGTACACGATTCAGCGACCACTAAAACCGGCTTTGCCCACGATAATTATCAAACAAACGGACAAACGAACGAGATTCTTTTTCTACGCTTTTTCCTGGACGCGGAGGAGGGCCCTCGAACAATGTGGTCGCGTGACAATGACGTACTCCGTTGAATGACCGTCGAGAAAGACGCGGTATTTGCAGACGAACCGTTGCTCGAGGACAAAGACATTTCGACGTGATTCCGTCCGGTCTAACCCTCTTCTTCTGCTAGGGTCATCGGTCGAGCGCAGTGGAAGAAGGCGAAGGAGGTAACGACGATGACGGGACCGAGGAGAGAGGGAGGCGTCGAGAATAAAATCGTGGCGAACGAAAAAAAAGAGGGAGGTGAAAATGGAAAACGCGGCGAAGGACGTAGAGAGCGGAGTGACGGGTTTCCGTATTGAGACAGACGAGTGTCTGACCAGTTCAGGCTAGTGCCTATAGAACTACTGCGGACGGGGAGCAACGAGGGCTGTTCTTGCGTGCGTAAGCTGACGTCGAATGCCAGCAGAACTAAGTGTGAAATAAAAGAAGAAAGCAGGCTTCAGTGATGGTACACAAAGAACATCCTCGAATATCTCCAAGCACCATATTACTTGATATCTGGATCCTCCTTCGATCACTCTATACGCAGCGAAGAAGCCCAAAGACGAGTCAAAGAGGATGCAACGTTCCAGCGAAATTTCCCACCACGAGTAACGGAAAAGTTCGCGATTAATTCTTGCCACGAAAATGTCAGCGCGACTGAGTGGGGTCGGGGTTTGATAGCGGGCAATAATAACGCTCCTCGAACTCGGAATTTCCGGCTCAAAGAGCCCCCGCGAGCCAGACCCCGGACCAAGGCGCACGCGAAAACTTTACTAGCTAGTTCCAAAGAGGCAGGCACGGCAGCTCCAAACAAAGAGGAGGAGAGAGGACAAGAAAAGGGTAAGACCCGAAGAGAAACGGAAAGTCCAGAGATGCATTATAAAGGCAGACGGTACACCCTGCCCCCCCTCGGCCCGCGCCAACTCCAACTGATGGAACTGGTCGCAAAAGAAAGCCGTCGGGACAGCATATCCTCCTCTGCCCCGTGCTCCGGGGATAGGCGGTGGAGAGGGTGAGACGCTATTGGGTCCTAACGGGTAGATTGCACCGGTGGCTTCGGGCCACGTTACAGGGGATCGAAGATGGCGGTCGCCACGGGATGAGAATGCACCCGGGTTTCCTGGACGCTAGGGCTTCTGACGGGAGTCAAACGAGGGTGGGCGGGGGGAGAGTGGGGACGGGTAGGGAAAGGGGAAAAGGGAAGGACAGGAGAGAACGAAGAGGGCGGACAGCTCACGGTCACCGTACAGTAGGCGCTTAATTGTGTCGCGGAAATACTCAGACAGACGGATTCCTTTAATAACGTGCCCGACGGCGCGCTCAACCGATTCACCCTCTTGACGTTTTCTTGTTTTCTCCTTTTCTTCCACGCCCCTTCTCTGTCTCCCTGCTTACTGTGCATCTTCCCCTTTCTCCGCGCCACCTCGCGGTTTCCCTCTGTGCATAGGCTGGACGTTGCAATTAAGTGGAGGCCGAAGGACGCGTCTTCCTGGGAGACACTGTCTCTCGTGCTCGCGGCATTTTCATCGGATCTAGGCACTTGATCAAGTGGCTGGTGTATAAGAAAGCGCGAACTTGGGTGATGTTATCGGGAGCAGGTTTAGGAAGATTCAGTCGGTAAGTTGTTAACGATGCTGGGACACCAGTTTGGGACTTTCAAAGATTCCTTTCTAGCTTTCAAAGATTCCTTTCTAGCTTCGGTTAAGACGTGTTTAGAGGTGGTCCATTTCGTTTTCATCACCTCGAGGAGCACGGAACAATGGAAGTCTCTAGACTTAGAAGAATATCGTACAAATCGTCCCTGGAAAGATCGATTCGGCTTGGAGGCAGCTTCAGAGTACTCAGCCGCAATTGCTTCTTCGGCGAAGCCGGGGCAAACATGAAAACTGGAGAATCCCTTGGATGACCGATTATTTCGAGCGATCGATCGTCGATAGGAGACGAAGGTAGACCGATGCACAAGTGAAGAAAGTTTGGTAGGATTCCAAAGTGATCGCTGGGAGACGTTACACCCGAAGAACTCCTTTATGGAGGGGAGTGGTTTGGATGAACCGTTTCTTTGACGGATCATCCAGCTCTAGTCAGTCGGCGACGTAATCTGTCTGGGCCTTGGGGCGTGGGCGTCGCTGCTCTCATTTTGTTTCTGGAAAACAACCTGGATCCCGAGAGAATCCACGCTCTCGCGGCTGCACCCGTGACCGATCTCGACATCCGCAGTTGCGTGCTCGGAGACAAAGGTCTACTTTGCCCCCTTGCTGCTCAAAGGATTTCCTTCCTCGCGATCGGTCGAGTGTCGCCGTCGCAAGACGCTCGCTCTCTGCCCCCCTTTGTTTTTAAACGTTCGCGATCCTAATTAACTAAAAGCAGAGGCCAATCTCATTCCCTGGCGAGGAGTCTTCCGAGACCGAGGTAAGTCGCGTGTTGCGAGCAAGAAGGATTAAACCGAGGCGCAAAAATAAGGAATCGGAATTTGAAGCGGAGGATATTAGACCACTCAAGAAGAAGAAGATAGAAAGCAGCCTCGAAAGCATAAACTCTTAGACCTTCGACTTTGTTTACTCCACTTCACTGCGTGTTCGCCACGACTTCGATAAGGAGCATCCCCTAAAGACATACCTACTTCAGAAACTCGAAAAACTCATCAATTTCAGATCTAAATTTTACGGAAAAGTTGGAACGAGAGCACGAGCTGGAATAAAAATTATCGTCGCAACCAAAACGATAATAATCGATCGTGCCGCTGTCACCCGCCGAAGAATGACGGTTGCAGCGAACGGAAGCACTTCGTCGGACAACGGTGCACAGAGCAATTGACATAATGAATGCAATTTTATTTGAAGCACCGCGGACGGGAGGGGCCCAAGTGAGTTGTTACCAGTCGCGAATGACTAACGGCTTCGGTAGCGCGGACCAGCCGCGGAGCAACAAGTGAGAGGAAAAAGGAGAAGAGAGAAAGGGATCCGTGGGATGAAACACCGAGGCAGGACGAAGAACGATTGCCATTCGCATTATCGGCCTGTCGATGTTATTATTTACGACGTCGTTCCGATGTAACGGGCGCAAAAAAAATTTTCTCGCGCCCATTAATCCAGCCCTCGGACGTTCATCTTCCTTTGTCCCGAACGGAGCGTAAGCTTGGTCGCTCTCATAAATATGGATTACACCGAAAATCGTGTTTCTAAGGCTACCACACGGGCAACCCTTAAACGTTTATCGATTTCACTTTTCGTCGAGATAGAGCAAAGCAGCCTTCGAACATCCCGCCACCATCCCTCTCTTACCCCCGTTGTCTGATGATCGTGGAATTAATATTCCGCAAAGGAAACCGATCCTTCTCCCATCAAGTATATAAAATCTCCACTTGTGAGGCTTGTATTATTAGAGAACATAAGAAACCACACGTGTACGTCTATCAAAAGAACACTGTACTATCGAGCACCCATTCATCCCCACCACCCTCGATCCAACCGCGCGTTCCCGTGCGTTTTCCATTAATTAACTAGCATTATCGAAATTCTGACGCGTTCCCGTACACGCGAACAATCCCGTTCCGTAGGCCTACCCCCTCGATCTCGATTTTCTTTCGAGACCAAGGCCAGACTGTGTCCCTTGAATGCGAACGTTAAACGCGGGAGCACGTTAACGTCGTAAAGAATAATCGGTCGCACGACCCCTCGCGTCCTTCATTAATTCATCCGTGCAAAGAATCGGGAGAGAGAGGGAGAGAGAGAGAGAGAGAGACGCGGTGCACAGCCGCTCATGTGAATTTTTTATTGACCAGGCAAAAATCGGCGTCGTCTGGGAGGCGTTTGCCGCGTCGGAAAGAATTCCTTTTGTGCCGCGCAATATCGCGTACGAATGCCTGTCGAGCTGGGGACGTCGCGCGCGGTACATTGTGCTGGTCAAGAACTTATTCGATGAGCCCCATCGCGTCGAGATTGGGTAGGTCGCGGCGCTGCTTTTGCTCCCGAGGAAACCGACACGCGAGCGGGAAAGTTCGTCAAGGGGGTAGCTACGATTGATATTCGGTCCAGCAGCGCCGAGGGGCTGGATTGTTTTTAATATGGGGGAGGCCCCAGCGAGAAATTCATATTCCAAGTTGGTTTGTTTGGAACGCGGGGCGGGAATGTTGATTTTGCGAAAATCGTCGACGATGTGAGGGTGCTGTAACGATCCTTCCTCTCCGTTTTGCGTTCACCTGCAATCGGGCGGTTCGCGTGACGTCAGAGTCTAACGTGTATTCGTTGTGATGATAGGGAGGAATATTGTTTGTTCGGAGCTTTGAAATTTCGGTGATAACGATACTTTTTTAAACAGCTCCGTCTACGTGGCGTTCCTCTCGGTTGCTTCAATGAATTCATAACTCAAGCTCCACGGGGGCAAAACGCGAACTTATCTTGCATCGGTGTTATTAAATTCGTGCCCAGAATGCGATTAGTAGTATAAATTCGAGTGGCGGGGCGCCTGTGTCCTTCGTGCCGCATTCAGAATGCAAATTATTCTGCTTCTCCAGCGCTACACCCTGCTGAAGTAAACCGTGCGATTAATTTATTCCGCGCAGACGTCACGGGACGAAAGAAATTGTATAAAACGCCGTTTCTGTCTCTTTATGGTTCTCCGAATTTAAAGGAGACCACAAAGTTCATTACGAAGCGCGTAAGTCCTCCTTCCGAACGCTTCGAGCCTCGAGGCTTAAAAAATCATCCAATAGCGTTTGATACAACTAGCACAACAATACGAGACCCCGTCAAAGCAATCCATTAACGTCAACCCGTGTTACTTTCAGCGTTTGAAGGCAGTATTCGGCGATTGTTCCAGACGATGACTCGAGGAGCTTGGATATTCGGCCGAGCCCAAGGTCCGAGGGGTTTTTCAAGGGCTGGCCAGTGCCCTACCCCCGCGGAGGGGTACAGCTAGGCCTCCCCATTTGCAATGGACCCGAGTCGAGAGCAGGTCTAATATGCTTTAAACCGCCGCCATCGAGGAGCGAGAATTAACGGGGTAGGGCTGGTCCGTACGGGAGACGGCGACGACGTGGAGGAAGAGGGTGAAACGACCAAGGGAAGAACGAAGGAGGATGAATGAATACCGAGAATATTCATAATAGGAGGCCGAAGGAATAAGCTGATTCTGCAAACAGCCACTCATTGGCACCGGCGGGGACTGTGCGTGCATTATTAGCAGTGGAAGACTCGGGGGTCGAGACCTGGGCTTCCAACGTGAACAGAGGAACAAGAAATGTAAAAGAAGCAAAACGAGAGTAGAATAGAAAATAGAAAAGGAAAGGGGGAAGGTAGAAAATCGTGGAGCTAGAAAGAAGGTGTTTTCTCCTATCTGTGTTATCTTCAGCTTTTACGCGTGACTGTCGTCTAGTTCCCCTAATTCTAATATCCAATACGAAACTATATATCCATAGTTTGGAGCAGTGAGTATGATAGCCCTTCTCACTGTGAGCAAATTTGTGAGTCACTCTGTGCAGCAAAGGGGTGAGGAGGGAAAGCGAAGCACAAAGGAAGAGACAGAGAGGGCCGAGGAGGAGCGGAAAGGGTTTTCAATCTCGTCGATAAGAGCAAGAGGGAGCTTCTTCGCTTCCTTTTCGTGTCCTCTCGTCATCGTCTGTGGCCCCGACAGAAGGTACATTCGGAGTCCACTTCAGGGGGCATATTTCTGGGCAACAGGGCCGAGCGTTTATAGTCAATTAAGGGGGCGAGCAGTTAATGCGCTTTGGCTGCTCATCGAAAGCGAACGAGAAAGGGAAAGCGGAAATAATAAAACAGAAAAAGATCAAGTACCACCCGAGATCGGTTCGAGCGAAACGTAACGTCCTTGGAAATTCAATCTTGAGTTCACTTCAGCACGAGCACCGCGGGACGAGACTTCTGAGAACGAATATTTATACATCTTTTTCTTCGGGGGGTCTCTAAAGGGCACCTTAATGAAATGTGGCGTACAAACGTCCATAGGGCGTTTAAATGCACCCGCCTTCCCTCGATCTAGCGTTCCCCTACCATCTCGACGAGGACTGACGTTAGAATTGCTCGAGAATCAGACTCTGGAGAGTAAAATGCGCGCGTCTTGTTAAACGTCGCAGCAAAATTCCGCGAACTACTCCAGGAAGTCAGAAACGTTTTGGGGCTAGACCGAATGAACAACTCCATGGTTAATAAATAATTGAAAGATGAAAAAACACGCGCACTATGAACGGCGAGCCTGCACAAAGGAGGATCGGTTGGAAAAGGCGTACACATCCTCTGTTGACCGACACGCAAAACATACGTCGAATTGAAGCAGCGGTTTTTTGGCGCGAGCCACCCCTGGGGGGATGAATTTTTGTCGCAGGAGCTTCGAAGGGGTGCAGGGGGAGGGCGAACTGTCGCCCTTTCCACGTGAAAAAGCTCGGTCGACGTGGGATCGCCCACGGGCCCTGCTGCCAGACTGGACCGCAATGTTTTCCTCCAATTTCACCCAAACAAACAGTCTGTTATAGATTTGCAGTGGCTGTTCTCTCTCGTCAATTTATAATAACGTCCATTGTGTAACGAGGAACGCCAGAGGGAGGTGACCGGAAGTAGACACGCGGCCGGCTGGCCTGCAAGGAAACGTAGCCGTGGAGCTTCGAGTAATCGAGTAATAGATTATCGATTCTCCTTCTGCTCTCCTCATAATTGGCCCTCGTTTGCAGTTCCGTCAACTTTCTTGAGGTACGAGTATGTTTTGCTGCAACACGATGGATCGGTGGAGGAATGTTTAGGGCAACTATCTGTTTGTTCTTCCGACTTCCTTCTGGCTCATCTCACGCCAGTGGCGCACTCAGGATTTAATCTTGGGAGGAGCCGAATTGAAGGGATAAAAATATTTTTAATTATAAAAGTTTATTTATAAAATGAGATCCAGATTTCTTTTCTTTTTACAAAGCTCTTGAATTACTTCAGTCGCGGTTACATTAATGTCCTTTTTCTTTCTTCTTTCGGGGGTGCTAGGGACCCTTGCTCCTCCCCTGTGGACGCGCCACTGTCTCGCGTAATATTGTTTCAAGGAACTTGGTGACGATCGTTGTGGAAGTGGTATTCGGAGTAGGGTTAAGGAATGGCTGAATTGAAAATACTTTGCTCTTTATGGCCAGGCCGGGATAATTGACGATAGGTCGCGTTACGCGGAGCAAGGGGATAATGACGCAAAAGTGTGATCAATCGTTGAGGAATTCGCGTGCAAGAAACGGGGACGAAAGTGGCGTGCAAGAAAATACAAAGGACAGGGGGGCCGGACAGTGTTGAATGGGCCTTTAAATTTATGATCCGCTGAGCCAAAGTACGATGATAGAGGGCCAGTACTTAATGGTAACTCGCCAAGTCGAACCTCAGGTCCGACCAAAAAGTCTGCCCCTTCTTTCGCTGCGTCTATCCTTCAGGCACGCTCTCCGCCGCGAGAAATCCTGCAATTTTCAGGAGGAGCGACGGAATCGCTGGACACGCGTTATTTGTCATTTCGTCGGTGATGTAGAAGTCCCAGAAGCCTTGGCGCTCTTCTCCAGGTGGAATCCCGCGATGGGGCCTTGATTTATGATCGAGAAAACACACCCCCTCCGACCACCACCCTCACGGTGATCGTAGAACACTCGATATCTAATGGGAAGTGGTGGGAAAGGAGATGGCGACAATGAAGTGGGATCGCGGTAGAGTCCCTTCAATGTAGACTGTTCCGTGCGAAATATGACTATAGTTTCATTGTTATTCCGTAATATTCCTCCTTTTCCAAGCATAGAATTTTATCTAGTTACGCAAATGTTTTTTCTTCTTCAACGGGGAATCGGTGTTTTAGGTGTATTTAAATTATCTTATTTCACTTCTTGATTTCTACTTCTATAATAAGTGCATGTGTCTATAATTATAATTGTTATTATTATTAACTATTATTAATCATGTAGATGTAACAAATAAATTTGCATCTTTTAGGATATAAAGACGTCGAAGCTGGTAAAAGAAAATGAGATATTAGAAGTGAACTTTAGCATAAACAATTTTCAAACACTTTATAGTATTTTATGATTTCCTCCTTTTATTGTCATTTTAATTTCTAAATCAACAGTCAGCAAAGGTACATGCGCTAGTGACGCCCTCAGTCCTGAGCTTTGCGTTGGCTTCCTCATTGTAAGTTGATCGTGCCAAGTTTTGCAATATAGAAAGCTGATTTGTTATTTAAACGACGAAGTGTTCGAGTTACAATCACCTGGAATATCTGCTTCAATTTCTCATTGGAAATGCTTCCAGTTCCAATGTCTGCCAGCCAATATCAGATCGTAAGAGTAATGAGGGATGAATCACAAGATGGTCTCGCGCTATTAGAGGAGATTCCAGAGGGACAAGTGGAATAGAATAGCCCCTGGTATCACTTGTATCTACTGTAGTATCTGGGAACATCTGGGAGATTATCAATGATGTATGAAGTGGAGCTGCTAACTTGTTGGGTCGTTTAATCGAGCAAAAGTCTCAATTTATGTGACGATGTTGTTTATACTGTGGTATCGATGTGGCCTTCTCAAGAGAGGCACAGAAGTTGTTGAAATCGATGTGATATGTACTTTGACGATTAATTCGTTGGTCGTCTCTGACAAAATTTGTGTTTCAAACATTGTATTTATCATGCTAGCAATCATTTTGCGTAATAGATAAGGGACACTCAATATAATTATTAATCTCTTTCTTATCATAGTGATGGGACAAATGAAAATTAAACTGCAAGCTTTGTATTTTAAACATTCCAAAACACAATATTTTCTAGTTCCTAATTAAAAAAGTAATGCAATCCAATTTTATACCACTTGAATGAAAGGAATCAAAGCATATGCATATCGAAGACTCTAAATAATACATCATACTTGTTTCATATTGCTAATAAAACGAAATTTCCTAAGTCGTATCACACTTATACAGCGAAATAGGAGGATCGTGTTGAATGGTCGAAGGACCGAAAGCCATTGCCACGATGTCCAAGCGATTGAAACGATTTGGGGAGGGTGGAAACGAGCCTTGTAAGACATTCCACGAGGGATGGGATTTCACCGAATTTGGGTCGAACGAAGTAACGAGAAACCTGTACGAGAATCATCCTACCGCGTCTGTCGTCGGAGCACTTACGATTCGACATTTTTAGGTCACCCCCTCGAGCGTAGGAAATAAATTGCGGCCAGAGTGTCGCTAGTAGGAGGAATCTTCTCCGGAGTTGAGGGTAGACGTGTTCCACATAACAAGTGCGATTTGATCTTTTTTTCCTGATAAAACTTCTACTGTAAACAGTTAAGAATTAGAAGACCAGTTTTTTCTATCTGTCTTTCCATTTTGGTGCAATTACGAAAATGGATTCGGAACACAAAAACAGAAAGAAAGATATTCGGGATTCAAAAACCCAAGTATCCTTCTATAATGCAGCAATTCCTACTATCGATTATCGTCATTCACAATCGACGTTTTCCGTCGATAACGCCCGAAGCTAAGTTCGACTGCAACAAATGTGGATATTTATTACAGCCGTCGAATGGTTATGCTCCGGCGCTTTCTATTAATGCTCGCCATCGATAAACGTGACGTACCCACTCGCGGCACCGCCAAAGTGTTACTATTACCTTTATGAGGTGAGAATGTGCCATTTCTATCGACAGTTCATCTAAATACATAATAACCTTTCGAAACTCCAGCAACTCGCCCAACTTGGAACCCGTACCAATTACAGAACCAAGGGGATACGAAGCACAAATCGCAACTGCATCGAGCATTCTACATCTGTCTAACATTCCACCCTTGTCCTAAGATTCTGTTCATAATTAATCCAGCCTGTGGCTGCTCAGAAATCTGTTTCCACTTTGCGTGACCGCCATGCGAATTCCCCACGATGCTAGCTCAAGAGTGCCCTAGCGATTCGAGAGTATCAGAAGATGGTAACAGGGATGGTTAATCAGGAAGGGGCCTTTTTTACGAGGGTCGTAGTCCTCGAGAGATGAACAGAGGGGTTGGTGGACCCAGATACACGTCTGGTCAACGTGGACGAAGGTGAAACGCCATCAAGGATGCTAGATGATAAAATGGGGAGGGATGATCGAGTGAGTGATCGATCCGAATAGAAAATGGGGGTTAGGACGCCTCCTTCCGTGGCCTACGGCCAGATTAGATTGCCTACCCTCGATCGTCTCCGGCTCGGGTTCGTGTCCTTCGGCTTACAAGGAATCGTTTCTGTCAGTGAGTCTCCAAGCGCGACGATCTGAACAACCGGTCGAGGAAGAAGTAGCGTTAACCGCGTTTGCTGGAGGAAGAGCGATATACAGGGTGTCCCCATCTAATTTTACCAATTGATACGTTTCCCTTATACGAATTAAATATGAAGGCAGTAATTTCATTGTAAATGGGTGAGGAAAACCAAGTGTCTTTGGATGTTTGACCCAAACTGACCTTGAATTTTTAGGAACAGAATGACACCTGGTATGGCGCATCAAGTTTCACCTTAATTTTTACTGCAAATACTCTTTCTCTGATCCATTTTCGTCCGCGGTAACGAGTTAACGTAGCTGGAAGTGGTTAGAGAAAATCCAATAAGGCGCAGTGAAAATGGAAGTAGATTTAGATATCCCGGAGTAGTCTTTATTGGTTATCAAGATAACCAGAAATAAATTGTAGCATTTGCGGACAGGGAAGCCCCCCTGCCAGCTCGCAGCTGCCTTAATTTCATCTCGCTGATAGAATTCCGTGGATCCGTAGCAACCATTTCCATTTCTCAACTGGGAGTGATCAGGAAACGAGATACTCGGCGGTTGAATTGGTTAGCAACAGTTTTACGACAATCTTTCCCCAATGATTTCCTGTACGTCTTTCTAATCTTAAACTTACCCCACACCAGAGTTCACCGGAATTAAATTCAAATTCAAATCGAATTACTCTTCAATTATCAAATGAGAAGATCGACAAGGTTCGCACACTAGCTGGTGCAACACATACGGCATTGGTGCGTTAGTTTATGGCGGCCGAACGGCCAGATTAGTATGCGAATTGAGGTTTACCATTGACTCATTAAGTCGCGGGTCGTCGGAGATTTGCATAATCGTTCCAAGGAGCAACTAGATCCGGCTCGTGGCAGGTGTACATCCCACAAGAGAATCAGGATCGCTCGATTTGCCCGGTGGCAGCTTCCTAGGCGCCTTATGCTAATACAGAGTGCACCGTACAATGGCTTTTGATAGCGACAATGCTGACTCGCTGTACAAACAGGGTGAATGGGATCAACGGCGTGTACCGGGGATCAGGAAGTTCAACTAGGTTCCTCGTTACACGGGGAAAATGGTGTCACTGTCAGGCCTTGACGGTGTGCCACCAGGACTCATTATTTCAATTGCAATGCTTCGGGCAACGATGGCGCCAAGCGCAGCCACGTTAATGTTATTGTTGCGACGATTAGGACGCGCAACTGCACAGATGCATATTAAGATACTGGAGTGAACGTTCACTCGACAGTTCTGCCTCTGCTTTCATTGCTTCTTTGAGAGTGTACGGGACTTGTAAATGATATAAAGTTGTGTGCATATTTGGTTTCCGGTGGTATTTCAAATGTACCATGTTGTGGAAGCTCCGTGGATAAATGTATCTCTGTTTTGACAAGCTACCTGTCCTTTAGTAGACGCAACATACTCCAGTCTCTCTTTTAAATTTGTCTCCTGGGATTCTGAAGTGAGCACGCTGCTAATTTGCGACATTCGAGTCACGACCTTCCGTATTATCTTTTTGCGAAGCTTCGCGGTTTTAGCGGCAAGAGCTCGTGATGTACATAGTTTGAATTAGTGAGAGGCTACTCAAGCTATGATTGATTCAAGGGCAGCCTGGTTGCGATACTTCAAACCTGCTGGATGCAAGACAGGTCCAAAAAACAGCCAAAAGAAAGCGTTGGTAATTGAAACGACGAGTCGTTGACATTCTAATTATGTTGGAAAGATGTCACTGGGATTCTTTTGCTACTCAGTGTAATTGAATGATTAATACCCAACTTCGGGATAATTGTGCGATTTATAGAAACAAGCTTTAATGATCTTCGTTAAATATTGAAAATACCAAACGCGTAAGAGGTGAACGAGTAATTATAATTTTCGCTAATGAAACATGTCCATCAGTGGATTCCTGAAGCTGTCATTAGTACTGACATTAAAGGCAAACGTTGTTTTATTAATTAACGTAATTGCTACAACATATCACGAACGTCAATAGTAATTTTTCAGAGAAATTTCAATTTGATGAATTATCACAAATGAAATACAACATCAATGCTTCTTTGTTTAAATTAAATTTACCTTCCTGTGATAAGTAGTTACCTGCTTCCAATCTACTGAAAGCAGAAAGCTTCATAATCCACTGTGTGTTTACAGATTGGAAACCGAAACGCCAAGAAACAGGAAAATTGGATGGAAGCAAAACGAAAATATGTACACAGGACGTCGCGTAATCGCACATTTTGTATGCAAGGAACTTTCAATGGGACAGTGTGCAGGCATGTAAAAACAGTTTGAATAAATATGCAACGCTGACGAGAAAGAATTTTAAATCTGTTCGTTATTACATCTCTTTCCTGCGTTCCGTCATTTAAAACAAACTTATACAGAATGTTCCGGAGGGAAGTGTATCCTGCGGTGCTCTGTATAAAAAAAAAACACTGATATTTAGCATACTCTATAAAGCATCATTAAACCCATTAATCGCCGAATTTCGGCTGTCACTGAAAGCGCATAATGCGTTTCGATCATATCGAGTTAGTGTAAACGATGTAAATTATTTGAAGGCTTTACGCGGACACGTTGCCTCAGATTAATAAATAATTCGCGACAGTAATTCGTCGTTTGCAAGTCGCGGAGATAGTAATATTTCCGACGTCATTCGTGTGTTCATCTCGAAATCAATTTTAGATCAAAGGGAAGCAGGGGAAAGCTTCTAAAAGAAACACGTTTCACCAGCGTTCCTTTTAATGTCCATTTCTGCTGCTAACATTCCGAGATATTCGGCGGGGGAACTAGTAAATGCAATCAACGGCAAGTTATTATCAAGCTGCGAGACCACGTAAGCAAACAGCGAAATTTCCGACCGGCGATGGTTTTTCGGTGAAAAATGCCAGCGTGTACCCGCGTCGGCACGAAGAGCTCGGCGATCGTTTCGGCAAATTGGAAAATGTTTGTCGCGAAATGGAGTCGATGGAGAAGCGAGGCGTTAACTGGTTCATAATGAATATTTGAACTGGCAGGACAATTAACTTGTTGGGCAATATAATGGCGAAAACGGGGCGGAAACGCGTGCACGCCGCGAAGGCGCAATAATGATTACATGGTTTCCACGGATTTTCCATTTTCCATTGAATGACATCGATAAAAAAAACTCTCACGACACCATTTTCACTTACGTGTACGTTGAATGGAAATTAAATTATTAATTATTAGTTAGAAAGAGATGACGTATTGTTTCAAATTTAAGAATTAGTAAACAACTGACTATTCAAAGCGACAAACTTTATCGTCAAAAAAATATGTCGCAATAAATTAGTCCTCGTTATAAGTTTACTAAAGTTGTATGTAAATTTCTCGTATTCAAATTCTTTTCCCTGTCTTATTTATTTCTTACATGAGTTTTACGAAAATTGTATGTACCTTTGAAATAGTTTCGAGCAGTATATAAGGTAAATGGCCCCATTACAGAACATATAAAAACGTAATTAACCATACCTATATTTTCATAAAGACTGTTCGCCAATGAATCTCGAGCTGAGCTTAAATATGAATGAATTTTTACAAAATCAAATTTTGCCTCAAATCACCCAAATGCAAATAAGACCGAGTGATCAATGAGAAAAATGGTTATTAATGGTAACATTTGCCTTGTTCTCTACCAAACTCGTCCATACATTCATGGCTGACCTCACGCGACACTCATCCGCACAATCGAAGCTCCATCATACTTTGGAAGCTCCGAATATACACAGGAATTTGTTTCCCTCCCCTGTTGTTTGACATGTCTGCGACATTTCCGTCTGTACAATGGCGCGCGGCGAAAAAGAGACGGGAGAAGGGATGGGGAAAAAATGCCCAGGATAATCCGTGACAAGTTACACGACCGTGTTTCGCCATGATCCGGCAAGGGCGAAACGAGCCAGAACGGAAGAGAACGAACAAGAGAACGAAAGTATATAAACGGTGGCTGTTTATCGAAACGTCATGCGCAGGCAGCCTATCAAAAGCAGAATCGCTCTCGGGAGCCTCCTCGTTCCCTCATTTCCACGCACGCTTCATTTCCCCTGCACACTGCAAACGTTTGTTTATAGTTAATGCCGAAAGCTGCCACGGCGCCAGCTTGAATCCTCCTCTTATCATTCCATCGATAGCGGGATTCCTAAAGGCGAGCTTCAAATGTCGTATTCCCAAGCTTGCGCGACTATCTGCGCGGGATATGCCGAGCTCTACGCTTGAATGGCAGGCAGACAATCCTTTTCTGGACTTACAATTCTTCTGTGCCACACAGTATGGAGTTTTAGGAGACTCTAATTTTGCTCTAACTCGGTAGCATTTCGTTTGTACTGTGTTTCTACTTTTCCTACGATTTGGATGCAATCTGGTTCTAATTTTACGTTTAGTATAACTGAAATAAAATTCAAGTCGGACTTAGCTGCTTCTATTTCAAAGCAGTGGAGGACAGTGAATACTATACTGAGGACTATGAATGAGTAGAGGCTTGCGTTTTATTTCGAACTAGCTTTACTACTCGGCTTCACCCGAAATATAGATTCTGGTTTCATAAAAAATAAAAATTTTTATTCATTTTTTTCGAGCAATGCCTTTTTCTTATTTATTTTTTTTGTGTGAAAATAGTCACATTCATTTGGATTAACTAGGTATAATGAGCTGGGACACATTTCGCGACCCCAAAGTTTACCGTTTACCGAAAGTTTTTAGGCGACAGACAAACACACAAACACTTTTTGCTTTATATATTAAGATAGTGCGCGTTTGAACGAATTATTCAATACCGAGGAGTTGATCAAATTTCCGAATGCAAACACAAAATCGATTTTCTAATTAGGGAGGGGGGGCTTGATAAATGTAATATTGATCCTGCACTTTTTGCACGCCGTCTACGCGCGTATATATCGTTAATTCTCGATTGAATATTCATTGCGTTAAGTGGACACACGTCACGCTAGCTTCCTTCATTAAGAGACCCCGGGTGAAGAATGGTCGTGCCGTGGGCCTCGTTTTTTCCTTTTCGAAAAAAGTGATCTTGCCTTCCCCCCACTTCTTTTATTCCTCCTCCGCTGCAATCTATTTGTTTCACAGGCCGATGGTTACGAAACCAATCAGTGTAACCCGCTCGAATGGAAGGCTCGGCAGGTGCACAAAGAGCCGGTGCTCGGAAAACGAACAAAATATTACGCGAGTCCCGAAAACCCGGGACAGAAACTGCCGCTAGTTCTGCTTGATTTTGCGTGAAAACGTATTTTCTACCTTTTCCTTCTCTCTCTCTTTTTTTTCGCACAAAACCGGTAAACGCGAAACGTTGTTCTGCACGAGATCTGTTTCAATCTGAACTCCCTTTCTCCCCTTTTCATACAGATCTCGTTCCATTCGACTTCTAAACTCGACTATGCCCTTTGTCGAAACGGCCACGTCCCACCCCCTCCTTCTGCTCTAAAATACAAAGCTCTGATACTCGAAACCCTCCTCGAGGGATTGCAGAGCTATATCCCAAAATCATTTACCGATCTCCAAAATACTACGAAGATAATCGCGTTTACTACTCCGTGTGAATTTTAAGTTAATGCACTTGCACAGTAAAAATATCGATTAATTCTTAAATAAAAGAGGCACTTAGCAAATTTGAATTCGTGATAATTACAAAGCAGTATTTAGTGTCCCATGCGATTAAATCCAAAGTTCCGGAAAAGTTGCCCGAGTCAGATTTCGGCGAGAGAAAAATCGCGATTAATGCGGCAGCTTAATCGCGCGTAATTGCTCCAGCAATTTCGCCGAATATGCAAGAACCGGGGGCAGGACATCAATTTGGGGCGTGCGCGCGGTGCTTCGTTCAATCTCCTTCGAAGGTCCTGCCGACGGAATCATATTCCTGGCCGAGGACGATGGCTCGTTTCCCTCCCTTCAGGAAAATTCACGGGCCACTAAAGGTTTTCGTTAAATTATTCAGAGCCACGGGTCGAACCCGTGGGAAGGGCGATTTCCTTCCGGGTGATCGATCAATTAAGTCGACGACCATCGTCCGAAACAATCGTGCTTTATTATCGAGCCAGCCCTGAATCGGTTCCATTGCTGCCATTCGTCTTGTTGCGCCCCGCGCGATCGGGCAATGGAACTTTTTCAGCCCCGCTCTGTCGCTCCGAAAGCTTCGAGGAGTTACATAAGCTTGACACTGTTTGCAGCCAACAGAACTGTATTTTTCAAAACTGACTTCGGTGCTTTTTTCTCTGCCATCGCGCTTGATATATATTTTTGCTACGGTGATGTATTATTGACTGTACTCCGTTGAAGGATTTATGAGGCAGTGAAAAATTGCGAGCTTACGAGTACCGATGGAGTAACATTGCAGAGCGTGAAACTTTTACGTTAACGAGTGAAATATTTGACTGCGTGTCCCGTAACATATAACTGCAGAATATTATCAAAGATACCTGACGAATGGCTCGAGAATACGTCCCCTAATTTGAATTACTTGTAACAAATCATGAAGGCTCCCTTCGGTCTGAAATGCTTCACCGATATTCACCACTCGAAATATCAATTCTCGCAACTCAACTCGCGATTGGAGGAGAGAAACGAGCAAAAGGTGCTCGGCTGCTCGACGCAAGTGCATTCGTGGGACGGGTTCGTATTGTGCGATAACTCCGGTTCGCGAGGCATCAAAGATCGAAGAACTCATAACTTTCACGATTGCCCCAGAAACGAGGCTTTGGATCCCTGTGAAGCTGGAAAGGCCTCGTATCAATCGCCCTCGCCGTTAAAAAGTACGCCAAGAGCGAAACGCCACTGGAAAAGCTACACTAATTGCGGTGCAAAAGCTTCGTCGAGTGGCGTTTCTGATCTCCTTCGCTCTAAATACGCGCGGGTTTTACGGTCGTTGAAAAGAATATCGCCGCTCGTCGGCTGGGCACCGTACGCCGCGATGCGAGCAAATGACACGACTTTCCGCCGGTGTATATAGAGAGACTTTATGATATCGCGGTGCAATATCGGACGATATTTCCGTCACGTAAGTTCGTAACGGCCGTTCGAGAGAGAGCGCTGAGAATTCGATTGGAAGATGACGGTCTGGGTTGGAAATGCAGGGAAACCAGGATCCACCAGTCGAAGGAATACGCATAGAACAGTTTTCTGCGCTTTAAACCATGTCCCTGACAATTTCCTCAAACGTTGATGAAGAACAAGGGTATGTTGGAGCAGAATATGTTCCTTTTCCATCACTCCTGATGTGAATTTCGAAAATTATTCCTGTGATAAATGTGTATCTACAATAGAGAAGAGAAATACCACGATTACATCTTAAGAATCGCCCCATTGTGCTTTTCAAGCTTTCCCAAGTTCACTCCACCGTTTCCTCGCGAAACTGGCCACATCGCTGACAATCTCGATAATTAACGGGGCAATTTGTAGCCCCGGCCGGAAGCCTTAATTGAAAAGCTCAATCGAGACGCAGATTGCGTAACCCTGTTTCCCCGGGATTCGGTTAGCGGCTTTTGTAAATCGGCCGAGTTATATAGAAATGTATGCTAATGATAGAGACCCAGATTCCCGATTTACGAGGCAGCCGCGGGGGCTTAAAATGGGAATTTATGACGAAGCAATATTCCGAGGCACGGACCAGAAGTTTCTTTGGGAGCGAAAACTTTCCTGGCGAACGCCCCTCCTCTTACCCTCTCTATAAGTGAAACTTGAAACCTGCATAATTGACGGGAAATTTCTGGTAACCGGGAGCCGTTTTTCCACGGGAAGCCCAGCAATCCACGGGGAACGTGATTTCTTTTAGCCGCGTAATGTCCGCGAACATTGATGATGGACGACGTATCAACGTTGATGCATTGATAAAATTAATACATTGGCGTCGCGTCGATTTTCATGGAAAACGCTCGATACGATTTCCCATGGTCGATAAAATTCATATAAAAGGCAGCTTTTAATACCCATGAATATTTGGGTGAATATCAAACACAGAACTCGAAAACTGCACACAAATCAGATAAAATTTAATGAATCCACGAATAAATATTTTCAAGAATGATCGATATATTCAGTTGGATATAGCGCATTGAATTTGTAATTTATTCTGAAATTCGAAGGATCGATTGCAGGTGTGTACGATGATTTAATTATTGCTAAGAGGAGTTCTATTTTGTATCTAATTTATCACTGTTCAACTATGCACGTAACGCGTCTCGACATAGAAAATTTAATCTACCCATAGCCCAAGGA
The DNA here is from genome assembly GCA_944738655.2 of Andrena hattorfiana. Classification (NCBI taxonomy): domain Eukaryota; kingdom Metazoa; phylum Arthropoda; class Insecta; order Hymenoptera; family Andrenidae; genus Andrena; species Andrena hattorfiana. The sequence continues at coordinate 5,901,935 of OX122894.2, forward strand.
AATAAGAGCGGAGCGTGTGGCAGGCACTGCGCAGACATTGAAGACGACCCAATGTCTCCGATGAAAACACTGTTTCCTACAAGTCCTTGTATATGTACGTCGTAAAACGTATATTGTACAGCGATGTCGTACGTTGTAATGTCAGCGTTATTTTCAATCTGTTCCGTGACGGTGACGATAGCATGGCACGGGGAATGGAACTTAGCGTCTGAACTTTAATATAAAATTGTATGGGAGCAGACTAAACATTTGTGTGCCATTGTTTTAACCACGAACGCAGAAGTGAATAAGCTGCCCAAACTGACACGAATTTCATATGTATTTCAAAGGAGATCTACTAAAGCAAGTAACTAAATATCAAAAGCAGAAATGAAATTCGTTTGTTACTACGGAATAGATATTCGAATAGCACCAAAGCGCACCCACATCGCGCGATCTTTACGGAACAATAAAATCCATCGAGCTTCATTCGTCACATCAAGCTGATCAAACGCACCAGCCCAGTGCCATCAAATTCATTTTCGTCCCGCAGCCGAAGCACTCGCAGCTTCATCGCCCGATACATTCTCGTCCTTTATCATATTAATAGCCGTGCCCTACAATTATCTCTATGCTTCAAAATCGCACCGAGGCGTGTGCATCGGCAGCCCGGCGCACAACTGGCTCGCATCAATTGCCTCCCCGCGACCGGGCTCCGCGGCGATAGCGTGTGCTCGCTTCATCCCCACACTCAATTTACTAAAAGCAATGAATTTTTACCATACGCGGTATTACCTGGTTATTTACAAAATGCGCGCACGCCAACGCTTTTCACCGGAGAGATCGTTCGTTCCCCTCCCCCTCTCCTCGTGCTTGTCCAGCGAAAGTAATGAATTTTTATTGGACGGTTCACGGGCGCCGCATCGACGCGAGTGATCCCCCTTTTTTCCCCCCATCGTGAAATCATTAGCAGCGATTCCCCCGTTCGCCGGGCTGCGTTTTTACGAGACGCCCGTGTCACACGGCTCGGGAAAGGCAGCATCGCGGTGGTTAACGAACGACCGAACCGATTGACCATCGGGGAGATACGTTGCTGGCTCGCTCCGCCGGGCGACACTTTTATTTTTAATTGGGTTACTCAAACTAATTAATTCTCGGTCCGCGGAGGCTCTCATTAATGCGACAGAGGAATTAACGACGGAAAAAAGGGACATTGACGTTCGCGAGGGGGTTGGAGGGGGTGGGATAGAGAAGTCGGTAATTTATGGTGCGCGCAAACGTTCGTCCCGGCCTGTCTGGGAGCTTGAATTTTTGAAAAACTCCGTTGATCGACGCTGTTCGTTCGGCTTTGTTGCCGTTAATCACACATGAGGGGTATGCTCGATTTTTATCAGAGCGTTGGATATTCTGTACTGGGGAACAGAGCGTATCAGCCACGTTCCGCGGGGTGAGTGATATTTTTGATATGAGAACAATGGATGTGCTCGTGAAAAATTGTATTGTTAATTGTGACTATTCAATTTCGGTGGTGTAGATGTATTTTCTTAAATATCTAGGGTTTAGAAGACGGTTAGATCCCGGGCTATTGGACAGGGTGAAAACTTAAAGGCGACACTAGAATATCTGACACCAATGGAGAAATTATTGCAAGCATTATTCATAAATGAAATCAGCTTCTTTGTCAAGGAGGGAGTTTCAATAAACAGACACATATTCAAAATAAATGGAATTTTCGCAAGTAAGACCCTATTAAAATACATTTTCAATCTCACGACGTAACAAATCTGTTTAATAAAACTCCCCCTACCTAACACCACTAAACAATCAGAAGAAGAAAGCCATCAAATACACATTTAACACGTCTGAGATTAAAAAATCCTGCTTCAGTTTCGTATCGAGTCTTCCCACCACGATCGACACTGTTCGACATTTAATTCTAAAATATATTATTCAGTTCCTCTTACCTCGTTGTACTGTCAACCTAGGTTTCAGCAGCGCGGTTCACATTGCCGTGGACACGCGTGCTGGGCGATGTTGACAGGCCACGCACTAGACACCCGCGATAAAATGGAGCGAAAGGGGGTGAAGGTGCACCCCAAAACGGGCGAACCGTGATACGCGAATGACTCGCCGGGCGCGACTGACGGTACCGTGTTGCTCCACGTGGCCTCCGACTACCACCCTAGAACCCACACAGTCACGTGACGCGGCGTACGACGGCTGTACGCACACCGACGGCGACGTAACGGACAGGAGGGGGTTGGCTGCGGTGCGCACGCCCATCAGCCCCCCCCGGATTCGAACTTTTCTGCTCCCCCAGTACCTCGCCCCCTCCCCCTTTTTCTTGTTAAACGCGTAATTAGCGGCATTTCGCGGCTTCGCCAGCCGATAATTGGTTATGGAATGCAATCGGTGGCTCGATGCCTCTTTTTCTTGTCTACTTCCGGTATTCCGGGTGCCTCTGCTCCCTTCGGGGCACGTCTTGCTTGTAACTAAGGGATGGAGGAGCGTTACGCTGGGTATCTGGGGTACAGTCCGATAGGAAAGTCGAGATGTGCATGAATTTGCAATTCCATGGCGAATGGGAGGTTTGATAACGAGCGGTGATCTTAAGGGGAGTTTTAAGGAGTATCTACTACCCATCGTTCTGTTTCTAGATAATTTAATGTTGAGGTAAAAAAATTTTAAAAAATTAAAACCGACTTCAAGAAAATGAAAATAACTAAAAAGTAGAAAATGATTTTTTCCCTTATTTAAACTACGACTCCCATATTTTTTTAAGTCGACGCCAGATTTACACAGTGCAAATGACGAGGCGCTGACTTAAAAAATATGAGAGTCGTAAATTAAATAAGGGAAAATTTATTTTTTACTTTTTAGTACATTTTCATTTTTTTTTTAAGTCAGTTAAAAATTGGTTACTCTGGGATGTTGCGGCATGAAAATAACATTGCAAATTAGCTTGTTTGCTTTTCATGCAGTTTTTAGGGAAACCTGTTTATGCAGACTTCTTTGGCAGAGTAGATATAGTTGTTTATTAGCAATTTACGTTGCGCAGGGGTTGTGGCCGTTTAGCTTAAGGGAGGGTGCATGGTGAACACCGTGCACTTCCGGTAAAGTTGGTGCTGTTGTCCTACAGAAGCGGATATACAAAGTTTAATTTGATGCACGAAGGTCTGCCGCGAAGTATGTTTACACAGAATTTTGTTACGAGTTATATAACTAACCGCTTGCCAATGAGGCCCACGCTGATTACGATGGCGCTAATTAAGTCGTAGCTTATACACTTTCCTCGTTTCGCCGGCTGTCAGGAATTTTCAGCTCGAGACTGATAGCGATCGCGAATACTGGCGGAACGACGCCAGAATGCAGTCGGTTGTCTTAATAAGGAAATTAGCTTCACTTTCAAAGCGTGTCTGTTTCTAATTCCCGATGCTACGGCGTTTCGTTAGCCGCGGGTTACGCAATTCCGACGTTCCACGGTGCCCCAGTCCCTTCGCGAAACTTCGATCGCGAGCCGCCCGTGATTTATGCGGATAAAACTCGAGTCGCGCTCTATGCCCCGTGCTTGGACATAATTCCTATTAATTAGAACGATTCCCAGACACGTCCGGAGATCAAAGCAACTATGGATCACGATTTCAACAGCCGATTCGCTGCAATTACGCTAACAGAGATGCGCTCAGGTCCTCGCAGATAGTCAAATAGAGGTTCGGCCAAATCCTTTCGAAACGGGGAACCGAAGGTGGGGGCGAAACTAGGCAGCACTGTTTTAGAGGCTCCGCCGTGGGCGACCAATTACCGAGGCTTGTCCGAGTCGTTAAAGTGGCTATCGGGTACGCTTCTTTTACCTCCGACTGGCTTCCGTCTCGTGGACCATCCGCACCCTTTCGCAGTAGCTTCGTCCGCGTTCAGGCCAGCCACGGGAAATGAGAAAGGCCCCCGGTTTCGGTCTCGAGCGTGTTAATTAGACGTGCCTTTGTTTCCTCCGAAGGAACCGCGAACGAGGCAAATATGAACGACGGCACGACCCTCGAATTTGTCTCCCGTTCGGTGTCACGATCGCTACGCCGAGGAATTATTTATGCTGTGAGGATCGCACAAACGGGGAAACCAGACGCTGGCTCTCATTTGAAGTCGGGCAGGGACGATGATTGCTGCCAATGACGCTGGGCAACGGAGAGAATCGGAGGCCACCGAGCGTTCAAACGAGGCAACGTTAATTATTCGAGTCGGCGCGATTTTCGTACCAAGCGCGCGCGCGCGCGCTCGTGTTTCGGGCGACTGTAGATAATGAAGATAAAGTTTCGGCCGTAACGAGCGGCCGGTCGAAAGCTGAAGTGGGCGGGCGAAAATGCGAAATGACACGTGAACGAGCGAAATATGAAACAATAGTAGTTGCCAGGTCCCTGGGGAGGCGGATGGATTAGAAGATAATAGGTGAATGGAAATTAGAGGGTGGTATTTGTGGCTTGTCTTTTAGGACTTAGTTTCTGCGAGGGGAGGGAAGCTGTGTTTGTCAGGCATGCATGAAAAGATCTATTGTACAAATTCAGTTCCATTAAAGCTCGCGGTAAGACGATTAAAGTGCTCTTGCGCTTTTACTTTAATGGCTGATCCCCATGCTCCCGTTATTCCATCTGCCCTCTCCATATTTTTACATTTACTTGAAAACTAATCCCCTGGCATTTATCTCGGGGAAAGGAGGGAAATGTGCGGAGGAGAGCGAGCGAAGCACGCGAGTTCATTTGCGAATGAACGTCACGAAATTCCTGGAGGAAATCGAATTGTCGGTGCTTTGTAGCTACTGTCCGACCGATTGAAATTAACAGCGCTCAGAGTGCGTAAAAATTCATGAAGATTCTTTTTAACGAGGAATTGTCATGAACCGAGGCACCCAAGTGCATTCGTACGCGAGCGGGCTCCAACCGGCGAAACCATGTTCTCGTTTGCATTTATTTAAATTAATAAACGTATAAATATTAAAGCCTGTAAATATACATACATTTGAAAGTTTAATAAGTGTATCGCGGCGTGCACGCGTTAGTTAATTCCGGCGACAAGCGAATTACGTAAAGCACTAATAAATCATTGTTAAATATTTAAGGGGAGTACTTTCCCGCTATTTGGAGCGTGGATGGAAGGCAAGCTTTTTCATTGTCAAACATATGAATGCAGGGGTATCATCCATCGACTCGTGAAGCTAAAATTCTATTCAGAAAGGGATGGAGTTTCTAATAGATCAGTGATTCTAATGATCCATCAGCAAATATCATTTCTAATCCGCCAATTAGTGGCGTCATGCCTCTCGCTTCGTCCAACGAAGACGCGCTCCTTTGACAGGAAAGGGTACGCAGATATTACGCCACAATGCCAGCGAGCTCTTCATCCCCCTCGATTCGACCCTCGCCCTTTCCCCTTCCCACCCTGTTTCCTTGTTCTTTCCCTTTCGATCCCCGTTCCGTCGGGGTGGAGATTGAGAAGGCCGAAACCTAAGCGAGCCCGCCATCAAACTCCTTCTCAAGAGCAAGCTGGATGTTTACATTTCAATTATCCGACGCCTCGCCCGTGCCATTATTAGTATTTGCATGATTTAGTAGCTGAAGAAGCGTGCCTCGGCCGCGTCTGGAGCCATCTCTGATTCGGCAATTATCGGAGTGCGGTTTGATGGGGCTTTACAGGCGCCTACAGTCCCATCTGATGCGTGTTCGCGCAACACTCGACGCGATTAATTCATATTATTCATAAATACTCTTCGAACAGTGCATTAACCAAGGGTACTTGAATGTTCAACGTAATACTTCGGTTTTAAACTGTTTAATCTGTTTCTGACCTGGAACTGTGATAGATATTTCGAAATTGTTGAACATGTCGGCTGGGGATTTAAAAAATAAAGATTTGTAAAGGCTATTGCTTTGCAAAGATAACGTTTAGAAGAGGAGTCCGTACAGTAGTCGACTTCATAATCTTAATTTCGTGGATTCCTTGTTGGATCACCCTGTGCACTGGTTCCCAAGCTAGGGAATCTATGATTTCGCGTGGATATAAGTCGCTAACAGACCGACTTGACAAATCGTATTAAGCGAAGAAACCCCGTTTCATCCGATTTTCCGCTTCGGAATCGTTCGAGGGAATTCGAAGCCATTAGCGTGTCCTTAATCGATTAATCGGCCAGGCAATTCGAGGATCCACCGGCGAGGGGCAGGCAAACGAAGGCGGAAAAAGGAATGGCAAGAAAGGGACGACAGAAATGAAAAGAATCTCTCTTTAGGGAGAAGAAAAACTCGGAAAGCGAAACCCCGGTGCAATATTCCGGGGAATCCCGCGAATCGATGGAAGGAGCGGAAACGAGCGAGAGGATGAAACAAAGAGGGATGGAAGGAGCGAGACCGATGGAGAGGCAGAAGAAGAAAAGTGGAACATTTCTGTGCTCGTTAAAACGCGCAGCTTCAGAATCCAGCGCAAACCGGAAGGAAGAAAGCCTCTCCCATCGCGGAACGTGACCCGTTTCCTCTTTCTTCGATTTTTCATACAATAACTATTGCTTCGTTCCTTTTCAAGAAAGACACCTCGCGTCCTTATCATCTCGCGACCTTTTTCTAAACAATATTTCGAAGAAATGCGACGCCCGGGCATCGAATGAATAGGCAGCATCCATTCGAATGCTCTTTAATTAATTTTCAATTTGAGAATACGTCTGTTCCTTCGTGACCTGGTGTAAACGACGTAAATTTGGATTCTAATTAAGCTTTTAGTACTATGACGCTGATACATATCTGATTCATGGACACGTGCTCCGCGAATAATCGATGAACCCTCGCGAAGGATCCATTCAGCCGACACGGTAGCTTCTTTCACGGAACATTTCGCGATTTCACCCGACGACGATTCCTATCTTTGGGTCGTTATAAATACGCGTAATACTTTACTCGCTGGGCTTGTCAACGCTTAAAATACCGTGAATAATCGTAAATATGGATCAGGCGGATACATTGCACCGCGGAGCTTGAAAAGGAATCTATCGTTCACGCTACATCAATCATCCTATTGCAACGCGAGAGCGTCAATAATATTTCTGTTATAATAACGTGATTTACAACGCATCGAAACCAGTAAAATTTACGACGCGTATATTAATTACCGGCCGAAATTGTAAAACCGCCTCGTTCGATAAAATGTTATTACGGGATAAAGAGTGAAACATGCGAATTCATTTGAGTTTCCACGGTTCTGTCGACAATTGCGTGATTTTTGCGCGACTGGTAACACTTGCAACGTACGACGCTAGGATTAATTGGTTCAGCAGCGGAGCTAACAGATTACACTTGAAATATGAGACGTCGTACGGTGGACTATAAGGAACTTATTCGTTATCGAATACATCCCCCATTTAGTTGACCTTTATTCTCGCGATACCCTATCGAAAATCGCCGGAAGAATCGGCGAAAGGAGGGAGAAATTGGTCTGTAAAGATCCTCGCGATGCATCGGGAAAGAGATTAAAGAGCTGTCATTCCCCTGTTTTACTGGCGGAAATGAGCCCCCGAAATCGATCGCAGACCGATATTTTCGAATTTTACGAGGCAGCCGATGAGGTCACCGCCGATATTGACCACTCAATTCTATGACCTCCATCGGTTATGACCACTAAAAGAAAACGATTCCGTAAGTTATGTGCCACTCGCGATTTCGTGCAAGCAGAAACCATTTTTACAAGAAATGCCTATTCGCAACATTGCATCGTTAGAAATATACATAGAACACTTAATTCTAAGTCTATAAAAACTAGGCAATTTATGTGACCTAGATTTTCATAACAAAATTTGAAGATTGACATTGCCCAAGAAATTTCATTAAAACCCATGGAACCGAAGATGGAAAAGGACACTCATTGTATACCCTTTGCCTTTGGCAATCGAAATATTCTGTACACAGCAAGCCAAGTGATCGATCTCTGCATTACCCATCAATCTCTATTAAAATGTTAATATGTCACGTGGAGGGAAGGGATGTCCTATGTTACCACTCGAAAAATGACTGAGCACCCTGGTCCCCCAAGTGTTCCATGGATCACTGATTTCACTGTGGGTTGTGTCAGTGATATTAAAACGTTGCAGTCTAAATGAAAGATGGCAACATTCTATGTAAAATATTCGACAGCGTAACATCTGCTAGTATCACCATGTTTCGCAATAATTTTCAGAAGTTCCCGTGGTCGAAACTTTTAGTCACTTAATGGAGCAGTGAAGTGTAGAAACTAAATAATTCCTGTCCGAGAAACAAAGGATCGATAATTTCTGGATTCGAATAAAATGCGAACGGACGTCCTCTGTTTCGTCTCCCCTCGGGGCAGATTAATCTCACAGCTATCCCCTTCGAGTTCTCTCACGGAAATTAGCTCGACGGAAGCGCTGTTCGTCTTCGCGTGCCGGTCTCACGGATCGACGGTTTTACGAGGACAGGATCGCTGCGTCATTGACCGCTGTCGTCGAAACTCGAATGGGCGAACTTGACTGCTGCCCACGGTGCAGTTAGACCCGTGCTCCCCATTCGTTCCACAACTTGGTGAATATCAGATCGTTCGAAGAGGGAGGGTGAAAACCGCCCCTGCAGTTCCAGCCACGATAACTGCACTTCGCGAAGACCGTGGTGGTTAGATAAGGCTGTGACGCCGTGTAAGAAAAGAAATTCGTTCGACTCGTTTACTGGGCGACAATGGAACGGGAAACAGTATGCGATCGTGAGCGAAATCTCGGATGACTATTCGGTCCAATGAGTATAATTTGATGTCCCTCTGATGGGCATAAAAGGTAGACTAAAATGTCAGACAGTAGCGGTGATAGAATGACATAAACCACTTGCTGGGAAAGTAAAATTTTTTATATTGTGGGATTTAAAAAATTGAAATTTTAGCACTCCCACGGCAGAGGCAAAGATTTGAAATGATATTCTGTACTTTGAAATTGAATTGAGGCGTGTGAAAGAATAAACTAGTGATATAGGTCAACGATAGACGATACGTTTTAGAGATGAGACATGAGGACAGTTTGTTCCACTGTCAAAATATGTAATAGAAGTTTCTCGATATTCTTATCCAATGTGATGCATGTATCGAGCTGAGCTGCTTTGAAACATTTAAACCTGTCCAGGGTGCAACGTGCCATTCCAGCAACGTGCACCGCAATGGGTTAGGAAAGGCTCTTAGCAAGTGCTTTAGGTGGGCGTTTTCGGCCGCGATATAGTACCTTTTAACCACGGAAAAAGGGAAAAAGTACTCGGGATCTACTACCTATCTTTGCCTCCCTTTTCCTTCTTTCATCCTTCTTACCTTCTCGTCCCCCTTTCACTCTCCTTCGAGGTCTTTCTCCCCAACTACTTCTCGTCTGTCCTATTTTTCCTTTTCCTTCGCCCAAACGGAACTAAATAAACTTTGAGCAATATTATAATATATCCATCCTGTGCTTTGCTTCTCGGATGCTTTCCAATCTCCATCCTCTAATATTTCAAATTTCATACTAAACAGAAAAGTTCGATGCCAGGGAAATGAAATACCGCTAGCATCGAATTCATGAAGTAATTGCGAAATGTAGTTCTCCTTCCGTGTTCCACCGTAGGGCGAGAGATCGCGGTCGATTTATCTTTAACTCGTTCGTAATTTGCGCTCGTATCGAAGGGGGAGCTGCGGGGCCAGGGCAGACCAGAAAATACTAGAGGCTGACGCTTTAAGTGCATTCGATCGCGGTGTAATAGCTTTTAACTACGGAAACAAAGAAAGGTACGATTACCGTCGACGTACCCTTTCATTCCTCTCCTACTTCTTCCCTTTTCGCTTCCCCTTTAGCTCCTACTTTTAACTCCTACTTCTCCCGGAGCATTTCGAACAAAGCGAACGCTTGGCGCGCATCCCAAAAATCTCGACAATCGACAGTGCTGATCGTCAGGTGTGCTTCAAATGCGACCTAATATTCCACGAGGTACGCGATGTACATGTCCCCTTCAAATTAGCCCAATATTCTTGCAAATCCTCTGTCCACCAATAAATATAATACGATGGAGACAGAACTGGAAATCTTCTGCCGCTGTGCCATTAAGTACATGAAATACCCCGAAGAACGCGCATATTTCACCGAAAAAGTCCCCATTCACACGATCAACAGGACATCCTCAGGTTTCTTTGACCAGCAGCCAACTTTGAAGTAACGTAATCTTAAAGAAGCAAGTATTGAGAGAGAAATATGTGTACACGTAGCGTGACAGTCTCTTTATACGATGTAAAACAACGATCTTGGCACCCTCCGGGCACGAGGTCCCTCCACCTTCCCGATCTGCCATGCACGGAAACGTGGGTCGTCGTTCGCCATAAAGAAAATCCGTGACGGGTGGTCCCGGCTTCCGGTTCTTCTCCCTTCGATCCCCCACGGCGTTCGCTTTTCCTGCGAAACTGTTTTCCTGGCAACGATCCGCCGTCGAAGCGATTCCTCAACGCGTTCGCGCGCGTCCATCATCCCCTTTCCTCTCAGCAGGGGTGCAACCATCCACTTCGACCTCCTTGAATCGCAGGAACGCACTCTCGAGACACACACGTGCACACAGGAGGGGAGGAAGAATGGAATCGTAATAGATCTCGCGTTCTCGCTCGACTGAGCAGCTTTGACGATTCGGTATCGTTGTCGCTTCGACGCGCTTTAGCTCGAGTTTCCGCCGTCCGACTCCTCCCCCGCTCCTTCGCGTGATTTGAGACAGGCGCTTCCTCTTATTTGTAATTAATTCAGATAAGTCTCGGGCTATAAACGAGCTTCAGACATCTGACGAGGAAATCCTGTGCGTTTGTCTCGGTTATCTCTGCAAAATGTTCTTGAGAGGTAGATAGAGAAATTGAATATTAAAATTTAAGTTTAATCAAGACGCTAAAGCAAGGGGTTACTTAATTCTAATATCGGACTCTACCAGGTGGATAGACATACGAAGACAAATAAATGCAGAAGTAGCGTAAACTCTATCGCATATGCAGCTGTAACGAAAAAAAAAATGCAAAAGGTCTACATCCGCAGCACTTTACCTACATTCCAAGATTTTTTACGAGATTCACTTCGATTCGGAGCGCACAAAGCTCCGTGCACGGAGCACCCGACCGTATATGAGATTACCGTGCTCGCTTTTACGCGAATTTATATCCTGGAGCAGAGGTGGCGGATCTAGGAAATATTAATCCGAGGGTAAAGTATCGGGCCTAGTTGATGCCGCGTTTCAAGGCCGTTGAACGTCGGCCAAACACCACGGAGCCCTGGCCGTTTTAACTTTTACTTTGCGCATCGTACCGTGTGCTCTTCCGCCTCTTCGTAAATACTAATAAAAGTGCGAGGGTGCACCGGTGCCGTCTGAAATAAATTGAACTGGCCCGCGGACACGGAGCTACCACTGACGCGCGGTTCGTGTAAATTTCAGACGATTCGGTCAGTCGGGTCGGCTGGGAAAACGGTGGAGGGAAGGGGGCGGCAATAATTTTCTTTTTAAACGCCGCCAACAACGCGTTAATATCAAGACGGACGAAATTGCAGCCGCTTTGCACGCGAGGTTAATTAACATTGCTTGATAAAGTCGCGCGTTTCCGTCGATAGTCCACGACGGAACGATCAAAGCAATGGAAATTGAAAATTCATTACGAAGTGAAGTTAGGAATTCGCCGTACAAAGAATTGCTCTTTTTAATTAAAGGGTCTCCCCTACTTTGACGGCCTGGAAACTTTCCAGTGGAAAAGAGCGCGATATTTTTTTTATATATTTGTACATATTTAGGCAACATTTAAAAAAAAATAATTAAAAAACGGTACCTAAAATTTTAAACGCGTTTTTCTCAAAATGATGTTTTTCGAATTGGTCAGCATGATATCTCAAAAACCAATCACCCGATTTACTTCAAACTTGGTATATATCTTCAGTAGATGTCCCATTCTCGTTGTTACTAAAACTAAGTCGGTTTTTGCAAAAGTAGACTTTTGCGACTTAAAAAACCAGCGATATTTTTGCAGAAATCGATGTCTGTTTTAGACGCTGCCATTTTTCTTTTACTTTCCAGTATTTCTCATTTAATCTGGTTCAGACGATAGCCACACACATATAGATTATACAAATTTTTAAATTTTATATTTCAGATAATTACAACGGCTAATTTTATGCTAACCATGCGCTTATGATTTTTGCAAGGCGCTCTATTTGAAGCACTATAACTCCGGATATAACCATATTTTTTACATACAATTTTTTTCTCCATATTTTTTAAAGATTGATAGATAAAGCCACAAAGCTGGAAGTAAATATATTTAATGGTTTTGTTTTAAAAAATTCCCAAAGTTCGCATCATTTTTCGTCCGTTCAGGTAGGGAGACCCCATAAAAAATCCTACGAACTAGTCACCATTATCAATTTTATTTCTACGCTAACAAACTAACTCTCCATGATCCACCAAATTAGGGTGTCTCATTTCGCCGCAACACCCTTGGGCCAGCAAAGGTGGCGCAGCACACGCAACAGAACAGAGATCCTTTATGCTGCCAAATCTGATAGCGCAGCCATCGCCCAGATAGTTAATGCCCGCTGCTATCTCCCGCATTAAGCGCTTTTCATATAAGAGTGCATAAAGCACAGCTGCTCTATGTCACCTCGTTACCGCGGCCGCTTTCGAAGGATGTTAAGAGTAGATAATGCGCTGCACTCCGGGGACTCGAACGGTACACCGCGGCGTGGCTGTTCCGACGGGTCTAATGTTGCTTTTATCGCGGCGATAAATCAAAATGCTAGGCGAAAAGCCGAATTACTTCGCCGCGAACAACCGCGCTGACGGAAAATGAATACAAATGGTGGCGGTGGCTTGGGGACGAGCAGCCTTTGCAACGGGACTTAACAACTGTCGTTGCGGCTTGCTCGCCGTCCGCGAACGAATCCGTACAAACGGCAGGGCAACTATTCATCGCCGTCCAATTGAATTCGATATCGTATTAATCCACCCTATTAGGGTATCGGTCAGAACGCACGGTTTCTCGTTGCGCGTGCACGGAAAGCTGGCAAGTGTGCTATCAGTTATGAAACGGATAGACCTATCGGACTCGGCAATAACGTCTCACAAGCAGCAGGTTGTGTATAGGCGTATCAAATTCACCTTACGCAATAACTTGTAAGCTGTAAGAGAATTTCACGGTAGAAGCAACGTTCGCGGCGGCCGACGATTGTGCATGATCGTTGCAACCTAGATGAAATCGGAATTGCCGCAGTAAGACGGCGCGAACGGATAATAACGGACGCAGGTGAATTTCCTTCCTATTACCGGGGGCCCAGGTTCCGTTCATTATCCGAGAAATCGCCGATCGATACCCGCGCGCTCTATCATGCCACTAAAATGACGGCAAGTTTCGTAATGCGCGGGGGGTGGGAGAGGGGTGAGTCGATATTAAAACTTTGAATAGAATCTCGGGCTGCACCTTGACGAAACCACTTCCACGGACAGGTTATTGCGATAGATAAAGGGCAGCCCTTATCGAACAGTCGGCCGTCTTTCAAAGGGCCAAGGATACGAAATAATTCGTTCCGGCGAGGAGCGTATCGGTACACAATGGACGCGAAAGTTTTTCAAACAATAGAGTCAGCCAGCCTCTCGTGGACATCTTTCCGGAACGGTCAATGAGCGCTCGACGTCCCCTAAGCGCTCTGTGTGCTCTCAGCCGTCGCCTCTACAGGTCACCCCAGATCACGTGCGCCCATTTCCTCGGGAACCCGATTCTTATTTACGCGGCCCTTTCGTGTACATCGTTTTACGATTGTTTGAGCGACGCCCCGGACGAGCGAACGGAAACGCAATCTCGCCAAGACGGATTAAACTTTTAACGAATCCACGGGCAACAGGAAACTTCGGTACACCTCTTAGGCGCGTTGCATCCCCTCCCCTGACGAATGTAAATGACGAAAGTCGACGCGGAAGGATAACGCTGTACCTACCTCGTACACCAGGAGTTTTACGCGGCTGTATGCCGTTTTCAGGGAACAGATTGAGAATTTCTACAAATTCGGTGAGCGTTCTGCGGGAGTGTCAGGTTCCTTTTGTGCGATGCGAAATGGTAGACGGTGTTGCGTCTTTAACGCCGTTTTATGTTGGATGCTATTCTAGGGGCTAATCGTCCACGGACCATCGCGGCGAAGATGAAGGGGGACACCTAACGAGATCTCTTCAAATATAACTTACGCCCGGGAGAGAATTCCCGTCGACGCTTCAACAGCGATTTTATTACCAGCGAATAATTTGTTGGCGTCGCCCCGCCATAAAGTAGCGCGTTATAACAGGCCCTGGAAAAATATGCCGGAATTCTAATATCGCGAGCAAGCAGACGGCTTCGGTTCCTCTCGCCCTCCCGTCCCCAAGGCACATAAGTTCGATACCGTGCCGCGCCTTCATCGAGTCTTTGTCGAACCAATATATCCCCGCGGCTCCATTCACGTAGTGATAAGCTTCGGCCTGTATTCATGTGTAAATACCCCTTCCCCCTTCTTATACCCTCCACCCTGATGCGCCACAGACGTTGCCGAGAGTTCACGATTGCTTCGCTTTTCTTCGGGATAACAGGCCGGTATTTGGTGTTCCATTATTCCCTCCGATCGGGAATACTCCCGATTGTTTGCTCCTTTCCCGATGGAATTGCAAAATTACTTTCTTAGAATTAAATTTTCTACCGGCTGCTCATAGTTTCCATCGCCGTGCTCCGCTGGTAAATACGTCTGAGTAATACGCGCTGAAGCTGGTAGAGTTTAAATGAAATATTGATTAATGATCGCATTATTCAAGCGCTGATAATTATATCGTCAAGTTTGTCGCAGGATGTTCAAAGGGCGCGTCTGGAGAACAAGGGAGGGAAAAGGTCCCGGGCGATACGTTACAGGAGCCAAAGGCAGCCGCGAGAATAATTCGCGGTAATTATAATAAAGTTTCCTGCCGGTAATAAACTTGAGAAATTAAAAATCTGATATAATGCCCCTCCCGTAATAACGGCCAGCCGCGCTTTCCTCGTTTTAATGGGGAGTCTCGGGTTTCGTATTAACATTATCTTAAGGGGCATCCCCGTGCGCCCCGTGTCTCCGAGTGTCCTGAAAATTACGCACGCGAGACACACGTGCCGCGGGATGACATAAAGCCACGACGAAATAGAAAATTAATGCCCGACGACGGTCATAAACGCGTCTTTACTGGATAATCTGCGCCGTCCAAGAAGAAACAGGCACGAAGGCGAAATTTAATTCTCCCCTCTCCCTTCCCCCCACCCGGTCCCACCTTTTTGCCTTCTTTCCTTCGATTAAATCGTTCTGCCCGCGTGTACGCCGTAGAGAAAAATGCAAAGAGTCGGCCTTCAGCGGCGGCTGAATAAAAACGCGAGGAACGCTCGTACCTCGTACACGTTTACCGTAGCCACCCACGACGAGGCACACACGAATTTATAATTTACATTAACTCGGAAAACGAAAGTGGACGGCGCACCGCTGCGCCGTGATCCTTCAGAGACCTTTAAAATATTGTGAAACCGAGGGACTGCGCGAATGAATCTGTTTCCGTTCGAAGAATCCGAAACACGTAGGAAAGTAGACATTTCGGAATAATCTTTTCGTTTTTGTCAAAGGAAAAAAATCTGTCGGGTCCTTTGCTCTTTTAGATGCCGAAGAAGCCAGGAGGATTGCAATTTTGAGATTCGTCCTTCAGAAGGCGGAGCTCGCGGACGTTCCCGTGATGTTTCTCTTTGACAGACGGGAACGCATTAAATCCCAGATGGAACGAAAACATTCCCCGTGATTACGTTAAAGCGAATATTTGCTGGTTCCATATTGGAGGAGTTACGTAATGCGACCGCAGGTCGAACAAGCCCGTTCCTTTCGACCCTTGGAAGGAGAAGGCGCGGCTGCATAGCGCGCAATTCGAAGGAGGAATTCGCATTTTTACGGTGGCTCGTTGGTCGGGCAAGTTATTATTTAAACATGAACGAAGTACCTGCAGCTCGATCTCCGTTTATATGGACACGTCTTCTACGTGAATTATCTGAGGATTCTTCGGTAGAGTTATTTCTAACGATACTACGAAGCTGGAGTAATATTCGCTGTTAACCTTAACAATGTGAACTATCTTTTATGAATATGGAGCATCGGTCACTCGGACAATCCACTTTCATCGAGATAACGTGGCCCACATACGGCACACAAATGTCCCAAGGAATAAATCAGCAGGAATAAGTTAAAGCACCTGTGGAGAAGAAAGTGCTTCCTCGCGACGCTCCAAGCGTCCATGAAAACCGTTTACCATCAAACGATAATCATTTTTATCGAAACTATGCCCTGGCAAATATTCCAGCGTCTCTGCCGCTTTCGTCGGGTCTGTTCTGAATAACATTACGTCCAACTTCCTCTCGGCGAGTCGAACTCCGCTGGAGGAATAAGAATCCCGAAAGAAACAGGGAACGGGGTACGGAGAGGAGAGCTACTTCGAAGGCGAGCGAGTTTCATCGTAATATTCGGGATACTTGGAGATATTTTCAAAGGATGGGCTCGTGTCCAGCAGCGGAGGAGGAGTGCCGGGGTGAGCCGGGCAAGTAGAAGAGGGACAGCGGGGCACAGACATCGCGTCCCGATCTCTATTCTGCTCTAGGACCTCTCGATGGCTTTTCTCCTATCTCCACACAAGCGCCCGCAAACGTGTCCACATTTCTGTGAATACGTCCGTGTGCATTATGCACCTACTTACGCATGCCTGTCTGTCGTCCTGTATTGTGCACGTTCCCATTTCTTCCCTCTTTTCTGTCTTCCTCGCATTTGCAAGCAGAGCCACGCATGCCAATTCGCGAATAAGAAGTATTGTCTTAAATACTTCTCTGCATTGTGCTGCGGGAGCCGCGCAGCCTGGGGGATAATGAATATTGACGTTTCGGAGGCAGCTGCATAATACCTGCTGCGATACGGCTACTACATTCCTCGAAATAATTAAGGCACTACCCAGTGTAGGTAATTCTGATCTGTAACCTAATAAGACTTCTAAACATATTAATCTTTAGGGGAACAGCAGAGTTCCCCTAAATATATATAAAAAATTGAAAACTGAGAAGCACTAATTTTGCGGAAAAAAAACAATCCTTTAAAGGCTAAATTAAATATTTGAATTAAATATTTAAATTAAATCTGTAGATTATTTTCTGACTCCCAAAATCCATACTGAGAGAGATATACCATCACGAAAGAGATTTGATATAGCCTCCAGTTTAGATACACTCTAGCTAGATGATACACCACCATTTCAAACCTAAAACATACCCAACGTTGCCCGTTTTAAATGACACCACTGTCGACAGACGGAACACGCAATTTTTGCCCGAAAAATCTTGAGACAGACGTGTTCCCGCGGTCAATCGTGGAGCGTATATAGCTAGCACATATACCATATTTCAGAAGGGTTCGCGATCGAGCGTTCCCGAGCTGTCTAAACAAGCTCCCTTTTTCCCCTTTCTACCTATTTCCCTGTCCTCCGCTCATCTCCTGTTCCTCCTTTCACGTTTGTCAGAGGCAATGACAGGATATTAAAGTAGGAACAGCGAGTAGACTGCAGACTGTAAATATCCGGTGGTGCTCGAGCTTGCTCGCAATGAACAGGTCGAGCCAACGAGGTCGGACACGGCCAACCTGGGAGCCGCCGACGTCTCCCTCGGAAAATGTGAGCGCTTCTCGTCGCCGTCGTCGCCGAGGAAATTGCGATAATACCGAGGGCCATAAACGTTACTGCGCGTGGCCCGTTGCAATTGTTTTTCTCTTCCAATCGATTTCCAGTCACATATTAATTAGTTCTCCTCCCTGTTCCCCGTGGGTTCGCTTCAGGGAAACGAAGGAAACGGTATGCCACTATAAATTCGTTAAGTAAATTAAATTAATACCGCTTATTAACGTCGATGCGCGAAACGCCAGCACGTCGATGGACAGTTTTATATTTTAGGGGAAGCTCGCCATGTTGGTTGGGAAAATTGAAGCGAGGATAAAACCAGAAGCGCGGGAAAATGAAGTGTATTAAAGAGAAGAAGGTTGTCAGTAGATAAGAGAATAAAATGACGAGAGAACAGGCCTGTAACATGTCCGGGAAAATTTCTCGGCTGTGGACTTTTGTTTTAGCAAATTGCAAATCGCTCGTCCTCGCATTAATTGTATGAATAATTAAACGAAAACACTCGCGGACAGAAGTCGACGTGTGCACTCGGGCGTGTAGCACACGGTAAGTGCGGATATTTGTTGCGGGCGCGGAATGTTCGACGAATAAAATTTACATTCAAAAACTCGAGCAATTCCATGAAAATTCAGAGCCCAGATTTACT
This sequence comes from Andrena hattorfiana, assembly GCA_944738655.2. NCBI lineage: Eukaryota > Metazoa > Arthropoda > Insecta > Hymenoptera > Andrenidae > Andrena > Andrena hattorfiana. The sequence goes on from OX122894.2 coordinate 5,920,289, forward strand.
GTCGTGCGGATATGAATTCCCAGCAGCAGGCCCGCGGATAACGACGGCAATAATTGCAAAACGCTTCCAAACGAATTCTCTCGTCTCGAGTAATTTTTCAGCGAAATAACGAACCAGCAAGTTGACAAAACGCTCGAGCAATGGTCACAAACTTTGTCGAATTGTTTTTGTCATTAGTTTCTACGCTCCTTTTACGTGCTTTTTTCGAATCTGCTGCACTAATAATTTTTCACGCCAGCGCGCGGACGTCGAGAGAAAGGATTCCTGTTATTTTTTAAAAATTGAACTATCTCTCGCAATAATAAAACATTAATGTAATTTCTGCTCAAGAGTTACGACACGCGTTATGATAAATGTAGCTACTATTCGCTGTTCTTGGAGCTCAGGTTTAATAACATTACAATCCTTATGGCTACAGCTCATCTTTGACGAATTTATTTATACTCTCCCGTGATTGTAACATCTCCCTTCTCTCCCATTTATTACCGAACGAAAGCGCTATTATGGCGCAAAATTATTCCACAGGAAATTGAATCGATTCTCTGATCACCCCCAGCAATTTAACCAATCTAGCAAACGATCCTCTATTCAGCCAGCCAGCAAAACGCATTTAATTGGACCTAATTCAGATTTTCATCGCTAAACTTCTGTTTCTGAGCGCTCGCTGATAATTTTTCCGCCCCTCGTATCTCTCCCCGTCCCGTCCCTCTTTTCCCCCCCAACCACCTGCTTTTTATCCTCTTTTACTAATTAAAGAGTTTCCAAGAGTCCGGTATGGTACAGTATACTCGGCCAGAGGGGCCTCAGAGGCAAAGTATCCTCTCGAGGATTTAGGACTCTAATATGGAGGGGCACCTCCGCAAAAAATATATGAATTCCAATGACGAGGGGCAATATCGCAGGGCTATCTTTTATTGTGGCTAATAAAGACAGCCCCCAAGAACGGGGTGAGATTCGTGGGGTCAGCCTTTCTTGCGCGGATTCTTCCACTATTCTTTCCTTCGCCTCTTTGTTCCTGTTCCGGTGGGGTCGATTCTCATGCAAGATGCCGGTAATTCCCCTCAACGTATTTCACTAACGATTTTAACCGACAGGGCGACGATATAAACATTTTCATCGCGGACATTTTTCAACGTTCCGTCGCGCGACTTTGTGCCAAGTTCGGTTTTTTGCGCCGAGGCTCGCTGAAAGGAAGCTTCCGATTGCTTCCTTTCTTTCGCGACGCACGTTTCAGACGTTAATGGTATTTTAATGATTTCAAATGAAGCCAGGTCGTGTACACTCCCCTCAGCGCGGAATGGTATCCCGCGCGCTGCGGTGTATGAGAGATTAGGAAGACACAACGCGAAGTTGAGAACAGAAATTCCCCAGCTCTCTCGAGTTTACAACGATCCGAGCTCGCCTCCTACTCAAAGAGAAGAGTTCACGTGTGGAAGTTTTCCATGGTGCACGAGTATCCAGCCCCCTCTGCTCGTTTCTTTCATTTAAGTGAATGGCTGAGGGATCATCTTATTTCTTGGCTTCGGACCACCAATTTCGTTTCACCTCGCATCCCCAAGCCTCATCATCTCAACCTTGAATTCCCGTCGTTTTTTCCTAACTACCGTAATCCATTTCCTCATCTCGTTAATACACGTTCCTTCATGGCTCGTCCGTGGCAGACTCCACTGCCTCTCCCTGCGCCGTATATTCCTTGTACTACGGGGACTCTTTACCGAAGCATTATCTTTATTGCGTGAGGATTGCTTTCTATACCCGTGCTAATAAAGTTTAGTAATATACTGCGAATGTGGAATAAGATTTCTCGATTCCGAAGACACGTACGCGTAGTTTAAAACAGATTTCTATCTTCATCCTCGCGAACTCCTTCAACACGATTCCATAAACAGAAATCAAGGACCGCGATCGCAGAAATTCTTTCTTTCCATATCAAGTGCGATTCTTTAACAAACCGCGGAACAAATAATCCTGAAAAGCTTATTACACAATCTCGATTCCATCATCTACACTCACAACGCGCAAGTAGAAACAGCCATCGATAGACAGACGCGCCGGGCAAGTCCTCCGCAATTCCGCGAGTACAGAACGAACGTTCACACCCAATTATCTGAAAAACCGGACCTTGTACGAAGGAACTGTACACCACCGTTTCACTCTAGCCAAGAGTCACCTTTCGTTTGGCGTAACCAAGGGTCTCGTCGAGAACGTCGTACACCGAGCAGACACTTTAATATCGATAACGTTTCCTCGCTGAATCGTCCTGTTGGGAGACAAGCAGAGGTTCCCAGGCTGGCAAGAAGAGTGTCTGCCGCGTCGAAAAAGATTATTAAGCTTCGCAACGCGACAGAGACGCGGTCTGGTAAGGGGCAAAAATCCAGGAGGAAGCTTTTCATCGAGATACACGACGGATCGCGCGTCACCGAGCAAAGAACGGCGTTTGGAGCTCGTCAGGCTGGAATAACCAAAGTACCGTCCCGCGCAAAAACGCTCGACACTGTTAGCCGCTTTCCACGCTGATCCGGATTAAGAAACTTGACGGGAGAAGTTCCCGTCTCGCCGTGAAATAACGGCGGCCGGGGGGGGGGAAAAAAAGAGGGAACGGGTGCAACTAGTCGCGGAGATTCCATCGCTAGGCTGGGCTGTCGGGATCTCCTCGCAAAAGTGAGCCCCAGAGGGTAATGAAAAGAACGGGCGGATAAGCCGTTCGATAGGCGCGCTCCTGAGACGCGTGTCGAGAGATCGCCAGGAATGCGCTCCAGAAGCCTGCGATCTGAATTCGATGCTGCAGACGAAAGCAGTTAGAACGGCCATTCCTGCGAGTTGTTCTGTTGCAGAACTTGCAGTCCGCGAGTTTCTCTTTATATCGACTTCTCGAACTTTGCAAGAATGCTAAAGCTTTTAGTATCTAGCGGAGGAATGTTTTTAACGAGATACTGAGACACTAGGAGAATTGGTCCCACCTTTGGGTGAGCACGAGGGGTTTCCATATTAAACGAAGTACTCGAAAAATAAATTGTCAAAGTATTCTCCATCTGTGGTGACTTTAATAGCGATGAGCGCTGAATGTGTTCGTGGTATCGGGGAAACGATTAAATTTCTTATGAATAGGTGCTACATCTTTTCATAGCGATACACGAGATACGCGTAAAAACGAAGAAGGGACGAAAGCGTAGTTGCAACCGTAGAGAAAGAGATTCAGCTGGATTCTTGCACGAGCCAAGATTGATTTCCTGGAACTAAATGCGTCATCGAGCCGACCGATCATTACAGGATCGTTACACGCTCGACATCTCAACGGCAGCGAAGTCAGCAATCATCCGGGGAGTCATTCTAAACGTTCCCTTCCAGTCGGAACGAGGAAAAGGAGAAAAAGGGGGACAACGATCAGGCTTTCACCCTCCGTAGATCACGATCGCCCATTAATTTAGACATGTATGTGCGTTTAAGGAAACGCATTCTCAAGTGCAACTAGGTGAAAAACTCGTATATCTTTATATGGGGAACAATGTTGCTCAACGGAGAGCCGATTGAACGTATTAATTACCATTCTGTGGAGTGGTCTGATGTAAGAACCCTAACACTGCATCGACCACACATTTTCGAGCGAACTTCTCATCAACCATTCTTAAATTCCCAATCTACTCATTGGTCCTATAAAAAAGATACCGCAACTGCACCTTGTAAATAGCATTCAGATCTTTCAATCGCATATTTTTGCCAGCGATTAGTTCGAAACGAGCTTAAATTTCTAGCCGAATAATCAGCACTGTTAATTTGACGTTTCTTAAAGTTTCTTAAAAAAGAATATACTTGAATTTTGCCGCGTAACTATCACGGTCGGCGATCATGTGCAAAGCTGGCCCTGTGGAATCATGGCCAAAGTATTCGTTACAGAATTCACAGCTACGTTCCGCTGTAACACGGTGTGTATGACGCTGACACGGACCATAAACTCCTCGGGATTAACGTTACAAGGAGCGCGCGCGTGAAACAATGAAGTATCTGCTTTCACGATCGGAGATACAATAACCGATACGGCGCAGTACGCAAACAGATGTTAACAGTGCCTCGAATGCCTAGGCGAGCAGCTAGGCTGAACAACAGAAATCGACGGAGAGCGGCAAATTGATCGGCTCCATTGGCCTCGGTCGGCTGAAACTTCCGAGTCAGCAATCGGGTTCGGCTGGATCGTTAATTGCCGATCTAAGCGATCGGTTAATCGAGCGTGTTATCAAACTGCAGGGCCGAACGATTGTAACGAGCGGGAAGTAACCGGTGGTTATCGGATGAAATGACTTCTTAAATCAGCCACGGCCGTAAAACACTCATAAGCTATACATACCGTCGTGCCCTCGAATCCCGCGGAACGCTTTGCGGGGCTGCGCTAAACGCTGCAACCTACACACGCCCCTGCATCTGCATAAAATCCGTCGTGCATTTTGGCGAAGCGTGGCGAATTGCGCAGTGACAATTAATTAATTATTAGTAATTTCATCGCCTCGCTCCGCTTCGCCAAAATGTGCGACGGCCTTAAGGGTTACCTTCAGACGGAAGGTGAAATGTAGAATTAGTTGAGAATTAACGAGGAACCTTTTCCTACCACATTAATGCTCTGTATCCAATAACTACTTAGTTTCTGGTATTCAGAAGTTTTCTTCGGCATACGACAACAAAGGAACTTCGCGCAAACACGTGTTCTATTTTAATTCTGTGTCAACGTATACAATGTTTCTTTGTAATTCCTTTACAAAAAGTGACTGAGAGTCAAACTGATCACTTTGGTCTGGACGAAACATTTTAGTTGGAACGCAGAGGTAAGAATTAATCATGACTCCTTCCCATCACAGATTCGTATACCGAATCTAGGGAAAGCCTTCAGGGTGCAGTGGAAAGCACGAAAACGCCGGCATCGTGAATCCCCAATATCGATACTCTGGTCCCTCGAAGCGCGTTTTTGATCTCCTTACGGTCGCGTGTGCGCGGATGCGAGCACCGAGGACGCGTCCGTTCAGGAAAGGAAGACGAAAGGGAGGAGATATTCGCGCACAGGCTTCCAGCATGATCACCAGGTTCAACGACCCGCGGGAATGCCAGGGCACACCAGCAGACTGCCGTCTTAAACCCGGAGATCGCATAGATGCGACTGCGTTTGGGGACGCGCGTGCAGGTGTGCGACACCGTGCACACAAGCCGCTCGGGACCCGCGACGATCGCGCGTGTGGAGATGTGTGGAGATGTGTGTCGACGCGTGGATAACCCCCGGAGCATCGTGGAAACACAGGGAAACGTTTTCCTGGGCAGGGAAGCTGCTCGGGAAAGCGCTGAACTGCGCGAGAATCGCTGCACGCCTGTATAAATCTCTGGAGAAGTTTGGCAGCGCAGATCTATCTTGCCGAATGATTTAATACAATTGACTGGTGTTGCCATATTGGATTTAGTCTCAAGCTTCTCGCCGTTTGGACCTCAAAGAATACCGAAATTCTAAAAACTACGGAATGCCTGCACAGATCCTACAAATTCCCCATGGATATTCGTTAAACGTACATATACACGTGTACGCGTATGAAGCAGGGTATTCTGATTTTACAATGTTTACTGTTAAAAATATTACCGATACAAATATTGATATGCCGATCCAATCATCTTCACCAAAGCACTCGCCAATATTACCAGGCAAATATACAAATATATATAGTTATTTTAATCGAGTTCGGAGCTGGTGAATCGATGGAAAATCGTAATTCCATGATGCGTCGCGGGATTCGCCGAGTCGCGTGAATCCCACGGGCGCGAAACGAACGAGTACAACTGTTGCCTCCGAGTGGCAACTCGAGGTCAGCCGAACAACCTCCGACTCCCTTTAAAACGTCGTCGCGAGGGTGAATGCACCAAGAAGCGCCAAAAAACGCGCGAAGACGCGCACGAGAGGCGGAACAATAGCGCGCTGGCGAAAATGTGGATGCGGTAATGCGGAGGTAGGGTGGTGACACGTGTAGGCCTTACGAAACAGCGCGCGGCTCTGGTACAGTAATGAAGATACTGGAAGGCCGCGGCGAGGGCTCCATGGAGAGGACTCCCGGTGGTTGAGAAAATTGGAAGAGGACGAGTAGACTCGACAGTGGGTGCGCAAAAGATGGCAATCTACCCGGAGCCATTGAACACAGCTTGGAGGTGTTTAATGAGAGCAGAGAACTACAAGCTACGCTTGGCCTACATAGGCCGCGGCACAGACGACGTCGTCAACGACAACGACGACGATGACTGTCGTCTGGCAGCGGGAAACCCAACTACGATGGCTGCGCCAGCTAGGCGCTCAGTTAGGATCGTTGGTGCCCCGGCTTTCCACGATTCCTCAATGGTTTCCCGAACAATGGAAATTCGAATCCACCGAGCTGGTCAAACGGTCCGTCGATTTTTATTCCGAGCAGTTCTAGCTGAACGCTGGGAGATTAGAATTCCGCCGCGGCCGCGTGTGTGGAGTTAAATCGGGCCCGCGCTGATCCTAATGCTCCCTTTGCACGGGAATTCGTGCGATGATAGTAGAGAACGGCTGCCCGGCGGAGTTGAATTGAAAGGGCGAGGCGAGCAGTCTTCGCGGCTGTTCCAACTTTTGCGGCGTCCGATTATGTTCCTCGGGCAGTTGCTACTGCGCGGCTTTTCGCGCTCCGCGATCGCCAAAAATACCAATGTACGTACGGAGGCATGAACTGATTGTGATAGGCGAATAAAAGTCCATTGAGCGCGTTCCACGTCTGCGGAAAATATCAGAAAGCTGGGGGCGGAATTAAAATATAAATGATCAATTACGACGGGGACACATCGGGGCGCCTCGAACAGAGAAATCTGTAACGAGAAAACTTTTTAACGAGAATCTCTTTCCGAGGCAACATCGGTGCGTCGCCGAGCAACGACGGTCGGTGCACCGCAAGCAGCATCCAGCATCCTAGTGACGGTTCTAAGAAAAAAGAGAGAAAAGGACGAGCTTTCCGCGACGATAATCCAGCGGGCAGACCGTCGGGAGGTTGTCTCCGCGGAGGACCACGTCGCGCGTTCAGGAAGTCGTAAATCGAGCGTGTGCGCATTAAATCTCGCCTACCGCGTTAGAGAACGCCGCGGCGGAGAGCTTAACCGAGATGTAAACGCGTAATGCCATTAAAAGGATACCGCGTTCAGGGGGCCGAGGAGGATTCAACTTCTGATCCACGGGGACGCTTCTCCGGGAAATCTCCAAGACACGGGGCGAGGGTGTATAAAACCGGATGAATTCGACACCGAGGAGAAAAGAAGGAAAGACTGAGGGAGAGAGAGAGAAAGAAAGGGATGGAGGACACGTGGGTTCGCGGCAATAGAAAAGCCTACAAAAGATCTTTCCAGAGGCGTGCAGGGAAACAGAGAGCGAGGAATAAAGAGGCAGCCCGCTCCAAGGGGGATAGACGAGCGGGAGGTAAAGGGGGAGAAGGGGGGCTGGAAAATGACAGCTCCAGCAATTGCGTGTAATTGCACCACGTCTTGCACAAAGGAGCCATAAGCCTCCCCCGGAAGTTTCCTGCGCGACAGGTTGTCCTTCGTCCTGATCCAAAGAGGAGAATCTCATCAGGGATGCACGTCGACTTGCCACTCTGGTGATTAGCCTGCATGCGAACGGCGTTTAGGGAGCGAGATTCTGCCGTGGCATCGCGAGGCGGCTTTGAAATTTAATGCGCTCCTTGGAGAATGACGTTCGCGAGTTCTTCCAATTATACGTCGGTATAAATATTTGTAGAAATGAATTTTTCCGGGGTAGTTTCTGCCGCTTCGGGGTTCCAAGGGAAGGTGCAATTGTACATGTAGTGCTCGTCCCCCTTGGGATGAATGCTATATTGTATCTTCTTTTTGTTGTTGCGTTTCGTGGCTTTAAGAAGTTTAGGATAAAAACCACCGAGAGAATGAATACTTTATTGGCGCTTTTTAATTGGAGATTATTCCTGATGAGCAGTGACGAAGATCATGCGTTACTTTATGCGATCTTTTCTACGATCCCTATATCACAGACGTATTCCGACGTCGAGAAACATCAAATGTAAACAAATTTCATCGATATTCAGAACAGAACGGGACATATTCTTATTCACGAGCGAAGGGAGAAGGCAGAGAAGAAGAAAGTCGTTTTATGCTAATACACCGCGCCACCGTGGAATGTGTTTATTGGATTTTTCTCTCCCGATCCAATTGCATTCCTCCATAGCGGTGGACCATCGATTTGATTTTGAATACCGAGAACAAGAACCAGATTCTTTCCCGAGGCAATTTCGCGCGACACAACGCGACCACGTTCAATTAGTTCGCGACGCAGGGGCATTCATCATCTGTCATAAGGAAATCGATTCGACCGCGGCATCGAGGTTACTTGTATCCGCCACTAAAGAAGCGGCGTTGACGATGCAAATATATTATGTGATTGAATTTTGGAATTTTTCAGTACTGCTTCGCGTGCTGTAGCTATTTCTACGGTAGGTTCAGTCAGGGAAGAGCCCTGTTTTGGAATGCTATCTATTTTTACATATTATTTAAGGGACTTAAGAATTAATCGTTCAATGTGTTGTTCCCAATGAGATTGTTGAGTATACGTATAATGTCCTATTACTGGACGTTTCGCGAAAAGTTTAGAACATCGTTTGGCATTCCGTGTACGTGGCCAATGTAATTGGCAATTACAGCAGGTGGTTTTGACAAGCTAGCCGCGACGCTCGAATTTTGTCCGCGGGTTACAGGGTCCGATGAAATTGTTCGCAGAAAATCGTTCTCCAGTCGACAAATGAATTCCCGTTAATCTACACCGTCATTTTTCCCTCCACCGTGCACCTGCTAAATGTTCTTCATTTAATTTCAATTCTACGGGATGCAAATGCGATTTATACTGTCCACATCTCCGGGCAGAATTTTCATCTGGGTCCGATGAAGAAATTTTTCACACAATCCGTGAATATTTAATCTTAATAATACATTTCATAATTCATATTGCACGAATGACGAACGTCACAGCTCCGGACTGTATTACAATTGAACATCATGAAGCACAAAATGTAGTAGATGGGAGCGGGGAAAAAGGAAACATTATTCACGGGACTCGTGTAAATATGAAAAACATTCCCAGCGAGACGCAACCGGAGCCAAAATTCCAGCGCTTTAACCGAAACATTTCATTACGATTTCCCCGTTTCATTATGCCGTAGGCTCGTGTAACGGGAGATGCATGCAACGACGATAGAAACGGACGGACGCGTTGCATAATAAATATAAACGCGGCCTGTCCAGACAAAAAGTAACCAACAACCGTGCACGGGCAAACAAATATCTGCAAGCTCGCCCGACTCGGTAAATATCGCGATATATTTCGATCGCGGTCTTCGTGCTTCCGCCACGCTCGTCAAATTTATCCCCAACTCTAGCCCTCAGCGAGCTGCGCGTGTTCCGTCGTTCAGGCATCGTTTAAAATTTAGCAAACACAATTTTATTTCGCCCGCGCAAATATTGACACGCGTAATAGCCGCGGAGGTAGCCGATAATAATCGAGTTTCGTTTATTCGAATCGGAGCCTGGACCGTTCCGATCCACCCCCGAGGAGGGCGAAGAGGGCGAGGAGGGCCCGGGCACCGAAGAAAGACGCTTGCGAACGGATTAAAGCCCTGGATCAGCGCGGCCAGAGGAGGACGAGCAGACAGGCGAGGCTGACGATACAGAAACGGCCGAATTATCGAACGCGAATTGTCTCTGTCCGTTTTATTGGCCCGTAAATGCCCTGCAGCGATAAAATACTGCTCGTGGACGTTGGACGATGAGTCTCTTACGCGGAGTCCCTCGAAGAAACGTACAAGTCCGAGTTAACAGAGACGGCTTGACGAGTCAGTTGTGTACGTGGTACTCGCCATTTTACGAGGCAAATAAATTATGTATACTGTACATTATGCTGTCGATACTCGGTACTCCTTGCGCGGATCTATATTTTCTGCGATGCATCCAGGGATTTTATAAACGTTCAGTTTTTTATGTTTCTGGAAGGACTCTTAAGTATTGGATTTTACTGATAATATTCGAGCTGACAAAGCTCGGTTTTCACGATGATTTGGGCCTCGTCGTAAAAGAATAACGAAGAAGCGCGGGCGAGACTAGGAAGGAGACTACCCTCGGGGGAAACGTTAATCGCAATACAGTGATACAGAAAAACTGTTCTCCCTCTGTCGACGGGGGGAGTGGAAATGTTCAGCTTTTCCTTTGCTTCAACGGATTTGATCCGTTGTGCGTGAATAATTAGAGTGCACTCAGAAATGACGCGTAGGCTTCTGCGTGGCGCCGCGACGGAGGATTTTTACGGCAGGAACCCGTGCGCCGTTTTCGCAGGAAGCAGGGAGGAAGCCCGTGGAATGGCAAGGGGGCAGAATACGCTTTATTATCTTCTGCAAAACACCAAACCCACCCCTGCGCAGCCCGACGAACAAAAGGGACAAAGGACGCAATCGAAATATTACGAAGACAGAGAAAAAAAAATTAGAGAGTAACAGCGAGACAGTGAAACAAAACGGAGGAGAAAGAAAAGGGAGAACGTAGAGAGGTGGGGGGAGCTGCAATGGAAATAACATGCAAGTGATCGACATTGTTCCTTTGATTGGGGGCCAAAATTAGTTAAATGAACGTCGATTATTGTACGAGGTTGCGGCTCGTTTGCTACCGAACGCGAGACTCGCTTTGAACGTGTATTTTCCTTTCTTCCGAGGGAGGTTTATCGTTCGAATCGAGGCGGGTCACTGGTCCGCCACAACAGCTGCTTAAAATGCAGGGAAAATTTAAAACGGAAATTAATTCCACTCGAATTATCCATTTTTTATTAATTCCCGCTGCTTATGACGATCGCGAGTGAATGGTAAAACAGCGGAGGATGCGAGGCTCCTTTGTCTCTACCATTGATTTCACGACTGAAAACGTTTATGGTAATTAGATGATTTATAATCCGCGCTGCTATCTGACAGCCAGAGCTTTCCATAAATCGTCACGCCTCCCAACCCCTGTAAATTTACAGCTCGTATTCACTGCGTTACAGTGCACATCCATCGAGCCTGTGTCAATACTCGAATATCGGCGCTGTCCGCCTTACGTGAATGATGATGAAACACCATTGTTCAGGAATACCTCTCGCGCGTATTTTTGTAGCATTTACGATCCGATGTGAAGATTCCCATGGAACGACGCGCACATATGTGCCGACCTAAGTACTTCCACTACTACGTTTTCTCGGGGGCGAGACTAATCAGGTCCGCGTCAACAGTTCGATGCGCCGTGGAAGCGCGGCGGAGCTTTATTAAACAGGAACTCGGTAATCACGCGAATTCAGATCCAGCCGTGACTGGAATTTTAAACAGGCGCCGTGCATCTCCGAGCCTCTTAACGCGTTTCATTAATTTCCAACTCGGCCGCGGAGACACACACGATTTAGTGCGCGCGCGGGCCGCGCGCAACCATCCCGCAGGACCCTCGTCAATTACGCTTTTTATTTCCCTTAAAACTCGTTGACCTTGCCCGAGACTCGCCTTTCCATATCTTCTTTACCTCGACGCGAGCGTATAATGGCGCTCCGCCAGGCGAGGAATCGACGAGAATTGACAAGCCACGAGGCGAGCCCCAGAGGGGAAGAAGAAGATCCCGCCCCGGATAGGAGGGCAACAAGATAAAATTATTTAACACGCGTTAATTCGTATCGATAGCAGGCTACACGACGTTTACGTCACGCGATGCACTCGCAACGGATAACGCGTAAATCGATAGCTCGGGACGGCCTTGCGAACCTGCAGCTTACATACGCTCGTTTATCGGGTCTTCTGTAATTTAAACGAACAAGTGCAATTAAACACGTTGAATAAACAGCTCCAAATGAAGCTTAACGTGGAATTAAAGATGCAAAGGAGCCGAATGGTAAGCAACAGATATTAAAATTGACGAATGAGTTTGGAGTTGAATTTTCATATTTGCGTATCTAATATTGGATTTTGCTTATCACTTTGGTATCGCTGATCTATTCTGGGGAATCCCCTGGCTCTATGTACAAGGCAGACTGCGGTCGCGACGCTTTAAAGCGGACCTCTTTAAGTCCTCTTTGAGGCCAGGCTACGGCTGGAACTCGCGGAAGCTGGTTTCCGTCGATATTAATGACTTCGGAGCGGTTAACCTGGAATTCTTTGACGGAGGACACGCCAAATTCGGGGCGAAATGTAATACGCGGGGAACGTCGAGGTCCGGGATGAAATTTCGGGCTCCAGGATGAAACTTTCCCTCTGCAGGATGAACCTAACCGGCGCGGTGGCATTTTTGAACGGCACGATAAAGTTTCTAGACAGCGTAATGAAATTTCTAGGCGTCACCAAGTCCCGTCCTTTTTGGGGCACCGAGGTGTCTCGCTGGAAAAGTTGCTTGATAATCCTACGCAGATACGAAGTCGGAAACGAGAACGTTCGTGCATATTTTGTAGCGAATGTGGAATTAATTTACCATAAACTTAGTTTATAATGTAACATCGAAAGGTCCAGTATATCAGTTCAGATACAGAAAGAGCGCGAATAAGAAAGTTCCTGAAGCTATGTTGCGCAACAGCAACCGAAAATTCTCCCACACAATGGAAAGCGTATTTACACGAACCGAGAGGATCGGACGTTTTTAAAAAATTACAACGCGCAGCAACGTGGAAGGAAGAAACATTGAAATTCGCAAGAGGAAAAATCAGAGATAAATGGGAGCAGCTTTATTCCCCGCTGCTTGGCATGAAGCAGCGCGGCATAATATTGTAGTAAACGCAGACTACTCAACAGTCTGGTTTATGCTCGTCCTTTTTCACTGCTCTTGCCTCTTCATTTCGTTTCACCGCCCTGAGTTCCTTATTTGAGCATCGTATTGTCTTGTAAACCGAGCAAGAAATATTAACGCTCCGTTGACACCAGGCTGTTCCATCTTCCAATGATTTACCGTTTCCTAAGTGGCTATCAATCTGTGACTTGATATAGACAGGCGACCGAGGGAATGCGACCGAGGCTCGAAATGAATCATTTCAATATTCCATTCGAAACATTCTACAATTAAACCACAGAGGAAGTAAACACGAGAGTTTAATGCTCGTTTTCGACGATGTTCCGAGCTACTGATCCTGCTACACCATCGAGCTTTATTCCCATGCAACGTTCGCGCAGAATATACGGAAAAGAACATTGCCTCGCTGATATCAGTGGCTCCGAATAATTCTCGCCGCGTCTTTTATCCAGCCGAGTGTGATTTTCGCCTCATTTAGCCCCAGGAAATAAAATATGAACGCTGCAAAGGTGATGAGATGGATCTACACTGTCGACCAAAAGTTTGAAATCTCCGCGAGGCTACCGCAGATTTCCCTATGCAAATTTCTAATAACAAACTCGTGCGTCGTCTGTACGTTGTTACAGTTTTCGATGAATATAGAAACCAGAAGTTCTTACATAATTCAAGAACACAGCATTAGTTGAAATTATACAGGGCAAACGTGAAATTAAGTTTTCAAAACTATAAGGCCCTTCCCGTAACAAACCGTTCAAATATTTCATAGCACCTACTTCGATCCAGTGAAATGTTACACACCTATTCGTGTTGCAGCAGAAATTTGCAAGTGATTCGAAACTTTTGGCAGGCAGTGTACATTTGCAGCGCGCTTACGCTAAGCACGGCTTTACAAGTCGGTTATTCGTGGAGGGCAGCCGTGGACGCTGCAAAACGTAGTCTAATGACGAATAACTTTCATCCTTCTATATGCACCCGAATATATTCTGTATACCTGCAAATATTCCCTTCCTTTGATAACGATTTTCGTGCGGGCGTTTCGAGGAAAAGCGTAACAATGAGCGACGGCTTTGCGAATGCAGCATTGCCTCCACGTTTCACAGAGCTGTTCGAGCACCGTCAAGGTGTTTGCTTTAAAAATTTCTTTCCACTGCGATCTGTCATTAGAGCGGGGCGAAGACGATACCGTTGAAAAAGAAGACGCTTCGGGAGAGTTTCAATGATGACCAGATAGGTAGAAGGACAAAAAGTAGAGTTCCATCGATTCCTTGTAGGGGATCTCTCGCGTATGCGAAAAAAAATCAGGTTTGACGAGTGTAGCGTGCCGTTTGCTAAGTTCCTCGGCGAAATTTTAGATTTTATTTGACACGAGGCAGGATCGGGTTTCGAGTACATCGGAATTTAGCCGATGGAAGTAATTGGGTGAGACGTTTCGAGGACCTATGGTCCCGATCTTTAGAAATCAAACCACGAACATGAATATACTAGAAACGTCTCCGTATAGGTACATTGGAATAGCTAACATTTGATTCTATAACAGTAATATTACCTTCACCCGATAAGATTTCGATTACCGAGGAATGTGAATAGCCTCGGAAATGGCGCACGAGCTCGGCTCTTCGAGATACTCCAGATCGAAACGCCACACCAGAAAGTATCTATGTAGAATCAGGAGACAGCAGCATGTAATACACTAATGTCTCGTTATCAATCCTCGAATAAAACTCGCAGAGGCACAGCCGTATCTTCGACACTCCTTTCAGGATGAATAGGAGCGTGCTCTTAACAGAGGAAGCAAATCGCGGCGTGCATTCATGGGAATCTGTCCATCAGGCTCTAATGGAATACCGCGAGATGTTCTTTAATGCCTTCATAAAATTCAGCTTCATAATTCCCGTTTCACCGTCACGAACTCGCTCGGTGTGCACGCAAACGGTCACGTGCGTACACGCACGCGGAAGATTAGAGGCCGACAGCTCTCAAACACGAGAGAGATTTCTCTCCCTCTCTCCCCTCTCGCTGCCAGGCAAATATTCAGCTCCGATGGAAGCTCCGTGCCGAAATTCTGCTGATCCCTTCAGGGTCGGTAGTCATTACTAGGTTTGCCAGTAACAACGCCGCTCGCAATAATAAGCCCCGGCGAGCGAAGTTTATTCTGAGCCGCGAATCTGTTGTTTGATTCCCTTGGCACGCGATTATCAGGCACCGTAAGTTCGGGCTAATTAGTTAAAGGAACGCGGCCGGCGTTAATTGCGTCACGAGGCGTTCCGCAACAGACAGTCCGCTCGTTTAGGAAAGGCTGTAGGGTAAGTGGTACTAATAGACGTTTCAGCCGCGTCTGGTGAAGCAGCGTATAACAGGGGGATCGAATAGTGTCGAGCTTCTGCCTAAAGCCACGTTTCCACGTATTGCAAAGGGTGCCACTGATACTTTGAAGATTCGATAGAATTCGAATTGAGATGTGTTACGATTACTTTCCGCGACAGTGAATAATAGAAAATGAGAAACGTGGTTTGAATGTAAGATTACTTCATTAAAGGCAGCATTATGATCCTTTTTTAATCAATTATGGGTCTACCATCCAATTAGAAGTATCTCAGAAATACCAAATTACTTAATCTATATTGCCTTCGGTCAACAGCAACCCTTGAATCTACAATCATCCAAGGATCTAAGTGAACGCGCTGACTATATTACTCGAGTGGTTGCCCGACCCTGTGCGTCAGCCTCCCCGAAAGGATCCATGAACTTTAAGCAGACCCCTCGTCTACTATTTCCATTGTCACTGCATAATGTGCGTTGCGCAACATTGGACACGTCTGCGCCGATTTGAATATAAAACTCGAGATTCATCATGCATGCAAAACCGGAAAACAAACAGAGTGAAAATGGAGCCCGGGCCATGTCAGGCCATTATCCTGCCATCTTATTGATTCTTATTATGCGACGAGGCGTGCTGGAATAATCGGTCCTTTCGCGTACCGGCCGTCGTCGCTGCGGGAACAGTCGGCGTCTACGCGGATGACAAGTTTTATAGAGGATACGGGCCGATCTCGTTCGCGAAACGGGACGTCGTCGAGAGAAGAATACTGTTCGAAAGGGTACTCACTCTGAGGGCCTCCAACTGGGAGCGGACGTATTCGGCTCGGTTGTCTATGTCGGGAATCGCCACAGGAAACGAACCCATGTACTGTAACAAGAGAAATTTTGCTTTAGTACGATCTTCATAGGTCGTGGTATAGATATTACCTACAGATAACATACATGGATCTGTGAGGATAGATAGAATGGTATCGAATTGTGCCAGTGAAATTCTACACTCTACAGAATGGACATTGATGATAAGCTCGGATTTGAATTTTCCTGATTTATTTTCCTAAGCTTTTTATTTCATCGTTAGGCTTAAGAGGCCCAATGTGTGTCATTCCATCTTATAAGTACTTCTTCAAATCTAATAAGGAGTTCGAGGGGCCGAAATGAAGGACGAAACATGTGGGTAGAATACAGGAAAAGCTCCGAGGAGTTTCGAAGGCATCCCTCTTCTCTGGTCAAACACGTCGTCCGATGATTATATGGCCGATAAAAATAGCGACCCTCCTTATAACGCCAGTAAATAAAAGCGCCCCAGGGGGAGGGTTAAATTCCACGGACGTAATAAATAACGGTACCTAATGCAATTATATGCCTCGTGGTCTGTTCCCTGATAATACATGCGCCGTTTTCATTATGGCCAGGAGATGTTACTCGTGTCCAGTGATTTCGCCAAAGTGCATACGCAACGTACTAATTTCTCTTGGTCGCTTGTTATCGGCGTGACGTCCGTGGTAAGTCGTCAGAGTGGGTGAAACTAGCAATTATGATGCCCCTTAAAAGTATCCTATTCATCATTAACGTTGAAAGTGTAGTTAATAGTCGATACCCTCGCCGTTACCGCATTATCTAAGCACTATAAATCCATCGATACACTTGAAATAATATTTGTTATGAAGTAATATAATTAATCGATAAAAAATGAATTTCATCAAGATTCAATACCATCCTACCTAACGTCAGCTCAATGCACAATAATATCGTGACTCCACCCAAACGTATACAAAGTGTAATTATTGTGGAAGTCGCGTGGTCGTAAAAATACATCGAAACACGTCGAGGAATCGTAACGACAGGAAAAAATAAGAACGCGGGATTTAATTGCGACGCGTGCAGCGCATACAATTTGCGTGCTTCAATCACGATTTCCATGGCTGAAAAATATTTCCTCCGAGCGGCATTTCGATTCAGGATACTCGCGCCACAAAATAATCCCCAGCTTTAATCCCACCGGATGATTCTCATTGTTGTTTCATCGAACTTCTCCGCGAGAGGAGATCCTCTCGGAATCACAGGGATTTCCCAGAAATATTATACCTCGCTTCCCCCTCGTCGCGGAAACGATCGCCCCAAAATTCCTCGTAATATCGAAAGTTCCAAACGCGAACAGAGGCAGTGATAATAATCGTCATCGTAACTTTGTACGAACATACGTTATACGCATAGAATAACGCAACACAAACGAGCCTTTTACTATCTCATTTGTACAACGATCAAGCTTCAATTTATTTTACCAGAAATTATGTTAAAAATCAACTGAACTGTTTGCAGCTTACAAGTTTAGAAGTAAAATTTAGAAGATAGCTAAAAAGGTGGGTCTAGGTCTGAAGGTTTCTTAAACTGAGATTAAAGGAAGTCTGAGAAAGATGCGAAGATTTTATAGATTGCTGAGGGGATAAAATCTGTGATCCATATTCGTTTAAGAGGATATATAAATACTAAATATACTCTTGCTGGTGGTTCTATAAACGTGAGCACCTGCTTGAAATCGCTATTAACTGACAAAACGAGCCGGGCATGACACTGAACAATACAAGTTATTGCTCTCGCCTTCCCCCGAGCTATGTAGGTGATCTCGTTAAAAAATAATATGACAGCGACCTTCAAATGTCACTTACAAAGGTGTCCTTCGCTATTCACTTCACCGAGACTGCGTAATCAAAGGTTTCTTTGGATCGATACCATTTTTTATCGCATCGAACGTTAAATGATCCTTCTGGGTCGAGCCATATTTAATCAGAACCCGTTACCGTGACTGGCAATTTCGCAATCGCCTTATTTGCGTGCTGTGGAACTGTAAGACTATCGTCAGCCAGCGGTGCTCTCATGGCTTTACCATAATTATTTAATTGGATAGACGATACAATCGCTTTACTCGAGGCTACGAGCTTCAACCTGGCGATACTCTAGACGATGCTGATCTTATTAACGAGATTATTCCGAGAAAAGGGGAAAATAGCGCCCGTGGAAGGCATAATATTTAAAAAGAAAGCTACGAACACTTATTTCTACAAGTATGCAACTGGAATTTTCAAGTCGAATGCTCTTATGAGCCTTCCGTTCGCGTGCATCAAAAGGGAAATTGAAAAATACCTATCACGGCGTCGAACAATGCATTGATAACCTTGGTGTGACAATTTTACCCACTTATTCTCATTAAATGACTTGTAGCCTGCTGGCGAGAAGAACTGGCGGTTAACAAGCCGGATACCGCGAATGATGTAAAGTTGAATATATTTCTCGCGCACACAACGCGGCATTAATCGAAAGAGAGTCAAAGATCGCTATTGAATTCGTAAACAGAGAGCTCCATTCTCTCCGTTTCGTTGGCCATGGCTGCTTTAACCGTTCCAGGGAAAACTTACAAGGAACTCGTAATCCTATTTCTGGGGCCTTCGCGGAAATTCTCATGCAATGGGAACGGCGCGAAGATGTAGCGTAGATAGAGCTTGTAATTCTTCGTATTTACATATGGGGCGAAATGCATTTTATACAATTGCACGTGGGAAGATCTTGTCAGTTGTTGGCGATCATTAATCAACGTGTACATCGGATTAAGTGCAATACCCTCGAGAGTTCTCATAAATCGCAGGCAATCTACGTCTGTTATGGAAAATCTGAGAATCTCGGCGCAGGAAAATAAAATACATGGACGAATGACAAGAACAAATGAATATAACCACGGAGGAAGAAACACCGACGTGTACGGTATTAGGCAGCCAGCAAGCGAGAGAGAAGTATGTGAAGCAGAAAAAGCTGATGTGAATTAGAAAGTGTCAGGAGGCAGAAAAAAAAGCTATTATACGTGACTTATGACGTAGGTTCGGGATAAGTATTGCATATTACGCCTCGCGTATGTACCTTCTGCCTACCCTCAGGCGAATATCTTCATCGTACTCCATTATTTAAGTGTCTATTTATAGCTGTTGAAATCGGTACGATCGACGCAATGCGTAAATCGAGCATAGTACGAATTTTTATTCGACGTCGAGCAACATTCAGCGGTTAAGGAATGTATCTGAACATTGATCTCAATTTGGGGCTCAATTTAACGATTTCCCAATTTGAATGATCGAAGAGGTTCGGGAGGAGAAACCATCGTTCATTCTCCACTAAGTTTCGAAAATGACATCTTCCTAACGTACGTGACTGAATGGGATTTCTCAATTAAAACGGAAGTGTACCTGTACACCGTTGAATATCTTGAGGGTGGCTTCTGGCATGCTGGTGGCCACGACCTCAGCCTCCTCCTCCTCCTTTCCACCCATGGGTATTTTAATTATCCCCGCTTGTCGGCGCTTTTAGTTGCATGTTTCGTCAATTCCTCGGCGTCTCGTTCCCCAACGATCGGCCTGATGTCGGGGGCACGTCAGGCGGAAGTGATCATCCCCCCTCGGATCTCTCATCGTTGCGATCGGACACGGACATTTAACCAGCTAAATCCATCCAAGATTCCGGTGCCATTCTTAACTGATACACCAAAAGGAGGTTCGTCCCTTTTCTTCAGCATCGTACAATTCACTCTCGCGCTTCGCAGAACTTACATTTCTATAGCCCGCGATGAGTGGCCGTTACGAAAGAGTCCGTTGATCAGCATCTGGACGTAATTCGACGCTAATCATCGCGCGGCCAACCTGATATCACCGGCGAACTAGGAAGCCGCGGATCGGTTTAACGAAGAGTAATTTACAAGGAGGCCGGCGTCGTCTCGCCTTCCCCGCGGCGTCGCGATAAAATCGCGCGAAGGGAGAGGACTCGCTTTCACCGGTCACTTGCCCGCAACAGTTTCGTTCGATTCCCGCGAAATAAGAAGGGAGTTCCGCGGCCGAGCGACACGGGACTGTGCGCAGCAACAGTGATCACTAATCACTGTCACTTTCGTCTAAACGTGCTCGGGCGAGCGGCCTGCTCGACGCCACTTTTGCGGAGCGGGGACCCTGCGCGATCACTTACGTGTCATTAATCCTGCTGACCACGAAAACTAGTTTCGAGGAACGCGCTCGAGTGTTTCGCAAGTGGACTTGATCGTAACGCTGCAACTTTAAGGGCGGCACTGCTGCAGCTGCGAGCCGGCGACCCTGCGACGTTTGAAAATATCGAACCTACTCCTTCGATTAATCGCTGTTAATACAGGGACGCGAGATATCCTAAATTAAAGCGCGGCGACGGCGAAGCGAGACTTAGTTGGAACTGGAAGATTGATCTTCGCAGTTCTCCGCAAGGAACAGTTTCAATATCTCACCCCCCGAAAGGATCGAAATTCTCGATGTTCTAATTAAACGAATAGTATCAAATGTCGGCATTAGCGGCGCAATGGTGGTAAGCAAATATCGAGGAGGAAGTGAAAGCCTTGGTCGAAGCGATACACTTGTGCCAACGGCGAAGGGGCAACGGGGCAATGAATCACGTTCGAAAATGGTCCGACATGCTCCAGATTATTTCAACGGCGGGTGTTGTAATCGTGCCAAAGTACGCGTGTTTTCCGTCGTGACGGGCGCGTTCGTTGCGTTATTGCAGGTGAAACTGCATCCCCGTGGACCACGGGGCCACCAGCGTGCCTCGGTTACCGAACTCGGTCACGTTGCAACCGTTGACATTTTCGTGGCGTACCCTGGCCTGTAAGTAGTCGTGACGAAGAATCTCGACGCAGGATGGCCGGGTCGTTGTGTAAAACGTGAACAGCATTTAAGCTGGCCTCGATGCATCGTTGCGCAACGAGGGACTCGCGGGGATCATCAATGGGGTCGCGGTTCTCGATCTTCGGGCATCGACGACAAGATCCATGGATCACCGAGATACTTGGCACGACGCAGCGTGGTCGCTTCGAATTTCTCGCGATCGTATCTTGGTTTGCATGGACAAGAGGATTTTCATTGGTGCGGATCTTATTAGAGATGGTTTGGGAGTTCATTGAGTCCTCGACGATAATATATAATTTTATTTTAATTGATTACTTCGGTGGAGATATAAATTTTGAAGGGTCGAGGCAGAAGAGATTGTAGCTGAAATGTTAATGGATTGGGTGGAAAATGCAGGGCAATGGAGTTGATAAGTTCAATGAACGTTTATAAATTGAGAGAGAGATTGCAGGAGAAATATTTCTCTCGTTGGGGAAGGATCGGAATTTCTGAAATTGATTCGCGTGTACACGGTAAGTTGTAATTAATACTTGGCAGAAACGCCCGTTACTGCTTGGTGTGATTGTAACAGTCAGCGGAACGATGATTTTTAATGCGATAGTCAAATCGCATCACACGCAAATATTCGCCGGGGTCCGTTTTAATTAATCGACACTCGTTTAATCAAGGACACTTGCCCGGTTTAATTAATTACCATTCATCTAATTATGTATGTGCGTTGCGCGCGTTTCATTGGATTATGGCGGGCGCTTTAATTACGACCGGCGTTCGATTCCAATTGCGACCTCGTCGTAGTATTAATAATAGCCGAGCGATCCTATTTTAAGTTTCTCACGGGGATGCAGTTCTGATTGTTTCGCTAAAATCACTGGCTCCATTTAATGTAAATTGCGCTCCTGACTCCGTTAAGCAGAACCCACCGGAGGATTTAGACGATCCTCAAAGCTTAACGGTTCTTCGACCCGTCAAGATGATAATTTCGACTTCGAGTGAAATTTCGGAGCGCTTAGTTACTTTGCAACCTGACACCGAAGCAAGTGTTCGCTTTCGAAGCGACGAGACCGTGTGCGCAAGGAAGAAGAAGCGTCGCGTGTCAACGATGCATTTGCATCCCATTCAGTAAACACTTTGCTAGCGAATTATGACGCTGGAAGTCTGACATTTTAGAATCCCGATTGGCGAAACGACGAAAGCGAGCGTGTCTGATTACCTCTCAGACATTCTTTGGGCTCAAACTAATTGCATCAATTCCTATCTGAACCCTGAATGCATCTAAATCCTACAAAGCTTGAACCGAAAGATTTGATAGCGTGTACGTCCTACATTTTAATTTCTCTATAATCCACGAGGATGATGTATAATTTTTCTATCGTCAAGCTACTCCCGCACCAGCCAATTAAGATGGACTAATTACTTCTTTACGCGTCCACCGTGGGGATTTAATTATCCGCCGGTGGAGAAATTCCGTGGAGCGCGCGTGGACACCGGGGCAAAACAATCCGTAGCGTCAGCTTTGCAGCGTACACACCGCATAATAATACATTTCATCACTTATCCGAACGACGGAATCCCCCGTCGATCAAGTTACACGCACTCAATTCCACCGCCATTAATCAAGATCATCCAATCCTTTCATTAGAGCGCGCGCCAACGTCGTTTGATTGTCTACTCGTCGAGGAGCACGCAGGCGCGGGCATGCATTGTCGAGGAAAGCAACTCTGCCCGTCAGTCTTGCAATGCCATTTGCATAATGATGCCTTTCACCGGGGCAAAGTGAAAAAGGATCTCTTGGCGCTCTTTCATTAAATCCCCTTAATGACGTACCGATGATCCGCGCGTTTGTTTAACCAGGCCGTGAACATTTCGGCGAGAAAGCGGCGACCGCGTCGACGGCCGCGCACCGTTCGGTCCAGAATTAAATCGACGTGCAAGCGGGCGCGGTTCCTCCGGTTCCAAGCACAACGGGACGACGGTAGGTACGTTCACAGAGGAAATCGAGTTACATACTCTCCTGCTCTGATTCTGGCCATTCAAGGGGGCGCGGGTCGTCGAATGTCCTTCCAACGATTGATCAGCAGCAACAACATCGGCGCGGGATTCGATTAATGTCGAGGAGAATTTCGTTACCCTTCGACCGGTCACTGGAACTCCCGATGCTCATGGGACACGCGCCCGGTTAGATCGGAACGAGACGGATCGCAGGGCTCGCGTGTTCCTCACTGATCGATCGGCATGAAGGAGAAGAGATGGGTGGCCATCCGTGCGGGAAACGGTGGTACCGATCCACGAATCCTGGATCGATCGTCTCGATCAACGACCTTCGAGCGTTCACCCAGGCCGCGCGCATCGCGGAGAAACGCGCGCGTCACGAGTCGCGGCGGTGCGTCTGCATCGCGTTATCGCGGAGCGAGCACGCGTGCATGCACTCCCGCGTGCACTAAGTGCCGCAACGTGCGTAATAAGACGCTGGCACGGCCAGACCCAACCGGTGCTCCTGCACAGGGCCGCCACGACGGAGTACTATGGGGACAGTGGACGGGTCCACGGCGTATGCCGGCCACTTCGCGAACACACGCCACACACACGCAGGCATACACATGCACGCGTACACATACACGCGCACGGGAGCAGCAAGGTCGTCCCCGTTGGGGCTCCCATGACTCCCACCACCGGCTGCTTCAATCATCCTACTTTCCTGGCCGCTGGGCCCTTTTACTCCTACCCTGCTCGACGCTCTGGGCTCGAGTAGCCACGAAACGCGAAATTTTCTCAATGGAGACCGATGCTTTCCTGTATGTTTCATTTTTTTTTTCCTTGGAACCACGATATCCGAGTACGTAAATGAGGCTTTGGGGGGTGGTTTCATTTTTAAGGGCGGTTCGTGGGACTGACGAGGAGATTATACGTAGATGGTGGATATTCAGTGTCGTTGCCGAAGATAGGTGTACGTTTCGTGGCAGTGGTATTGCGAAATTCCAGGATTTCTATTAATTTTGCACGGAACTCTAAGCAAAGTCGTAGCTCTTTGGCAGGCTGTGTATTACAGTTAAATGGGAGTTTGATAACTGTGCTGTATGACGCGTTGGAGATAGCTACATAGGTTTATTACACCAGAAGGCGTGGGTCTTTTATTGTTAATAAACGTGCCGAAAGGTATCTTGCTTGTAAGTGAAAAGTTGTGATACTCTATTTATTCGATTACAGTGCACCGTGGCATTCTATGAAACTTCCATCGTTACAAAAAACATGGATATAACATCGCTGAAGCGGTGAACCGGGTTATAAATTCGAAGCTTAATTAGAGTTTCCAAACATTTTTACTGCGTGAAATAAACGCTGGATTCCGCGTTGGCCTCGTGTAAAGTACGGTGAGAGCTTTAATCTAGAATGAGGTGTATCCTTTTACACTAATGGGAATCCATAAGATACCGTTATTTAAACTGTATCGCATATTGGCTGGAACAAGAGAAAACTTTTATTACTTCCCCGTTGAAAAGGGAATTTATTCAAATCTGTTTATTAAAATTCAGCGAATTGTGTGCTTCAGTGGCTCTTATATTCACCTCGTGAACCAGAAACTTTAAACGCAAATTTTTAAGACACCCCGTATGTGGAGGCTTGATCGATCTCTAATGTGTGCGCGCATAAGTCATAAGAAAGGGTATAAGAAACCGCAAAGTGCGGTAAGATGGATGTACTTGTGTTAGCTACGGTCGCAACAAAGTGTAACAATGAATTAGTACGAAGAAAAAGAGATACTTCATTCTTCGTGTCGTAAATCAAGTGCTATTCATTTCCGAAGTCTCTGTAATTCAATCTGTCTGTCGACAAAAATATTTTTACGTCCTGTACAGCTACGCAGATATCCTTTATGCTTATATCTTTCTTAATATTTTCTTGCCAAAGCGACACAGCTTATTATCAAAGCCACCGTCACGGAAACACTACTAACTGGTGGAATCGACGAGGTGGAAAACTGTGTCAAACTACCACGATTACTTGTAGAAAAATATCCAAACCCTTATGCAACGGTTGCTTCGTTCTGCCGAGAAAGTATCAACAGAAACGTTGGAGTTTCGGGGTAATGTGCTCGCTAGAATAAAAAAAAAGGGCGGAGTGGAAATTGAAAGTTGCCTTCGCTAAAACAATAGGAAAAAGCGAGGGGGCAAAAAAGGAACGTTTGCGTACCTGGAAATAGTTGAATGGTTCGAGACCGGCCTTTATTCTCAATGATGCTCATCGAGGAGTGTTAAATTACGCGGACATTGTACAAGGAACAATGTGCTTTCCATATGTCGGGAATTACTGTGAATAATAGCTAGTACTTCTCGGCGAGGCATACACGCAACAATAGACACAGGGAGGATAAAAAATTGTATGGAAATGCTTCGCTAGATAACCGACAGAACATAAGATTATCATGAAATTGCAATTTCCATCCATCTGTGATTTCAGATTTTGCAGTGAAAAATGAATTTCGCTAAAAAATGGATAAAGAAATTTTGGTGAAGGTTTTGAGAATTAATAAAACTCTGTAAGTGATAGCATTAATTGAGAAGTATATGGCAGAGAAGGAAGTCGACTTGATTCTAACGACAAATGTCGTACAAGATGCAGGAATGCGAGAAAGATGTACCTGAAGCCTAACTCCTGCCTGAAAGTCCCTTCAGCCACGTGTACTCGAAATAATTACACGTTTATGGGACAGGTCGATCTATTTTGATGGCAGTACATGCATTTTTCATCCGCGACACTCGGCAAAACACACTCGCGCGGCAGTTATTAGTCAACAGACGTCGCTCTAATGATAGACATCCATTAGTCGGTGAAAAAGCGAGCTGCCCACATCGCCCACGGGGCTAAAGCTTTGAAAATCCGATTTGCATATATGCAAATACAGAAGTCCTGTGCGCGGCTAAGTACCGAAGCGAATCGCGAGTCGCATGAGCCAGGCCACTGTACTATCAAGCACGTAAAAATAGTTTATTGGAGGCATCCTCGAGTCGCCACGGTAGCCAGCAAAGAAATTGATTGGTCTTCGGCTCGGGCACGTACCGCGGAATGCAGTTCGCGGAGCTACGATGAGGAATGTGGAAAGGAACGTCGGCAGTACGGATCATTTTTAACTGTGCTTTATCTACGATTACGACGGAGATTAAAGATCGAGCGTGATCGATAGGGAATTGATGTTGAAAGGCTCGAACCCGAGGAACTCGTATTCATATTTATTAAGCGGACGATTCGAACTTCCTTACAGGAATCTATCGATGGAAAATTGAGATTATCGAGCGATCGAGATCGATTTCTCGATTGCAAAGTGCCGAGCTTGGGGGAGGTGAAGATGAAGTCTATCAAGCACTGTTATTTATTATAATCGAAGCTTTCTCTGGCTTAGTTTCTTTTTCTTGCACTTGATATTAAGGGTGTAAATGTGTTGCGTATTTTATCTCCAGTCAACAAAAGAGAAAAAATTCATGGTAGATATTTTCAGTCAATGGTAGTGATAGTATTGGAACACTGTAGCTTGGAATGTTTAATAAACGTTCGAGAAATACACAGTTAATTTGCTTCGTCGCTGACCTGATTAATGCAAATCGTTTTCGTTCGATGTTACTGGCACGGAATTCTCTGTATATCAACCGGGCACATAAACAAACACGAGGTGTTTCTTTAATAGCGCGTATACCACTGAAGGAGAATGTACCTTTTACTGTCGGACAACCTGAGCTCGCCGCTCGTAAAGCATTGCTCTGCTATTAATGTGCAAGCACGACCACAGTGACCCACAAAACACACTCGAATTCAACCAAGATGATCGACTGCCACCAAATTGCACGATTATGCAATTTATGAAAGCAACGTATTAAATTCCACGAGACTACCGTGGAAACTGATTTGCAATAAAAATAATTACGTACCTCGTCGTATGAAATGCTAATCAATTTTGATCCGATCTAACTCTTTTCTGTTAAAAGCTTTCACAGACACGTGAAAAAGTATTAAGCAACCTCTCTTACAGACTAGAAATTTACGCCCCGACGTGGAAGAATTCCGAGTAAAAGTTTCGCGATGAAAGGGAAACTGAAAATGCCTTTAAAAGAACGGATCGTACGTTCCTTCGAAACTTGAGAGAAATCGAATCCTCCGCGATAACCGTGGCATGCACGTCGAACATCTATTCTCATTTAGCACTTATGTACACAGAGAAATCAATTACGTTCCCCGCTGAGGCGATGCTGCGAGATTTACCGTACGCTCAGGCGTTCTTTCAAGTCCGGACGGAGCCGCGGCGTAAGAATTTTTATGTCCCGAGAAAAAAAAGAGTAAGAGAGAATCGATCGTGGCCAGCACGCACACGGCTGAAGGTCGAATGAAATATGCTCGATTTTGTAAAAATTCCCGTGCGAATTCGTGAATCGCGCAGCTCGAAATTTATGGGCCGGGCATGAATTGAAGTTGACAAATAAATTACCCCGGGCGAAAGTGATATAACTTAAGAAAGCATGAAAGGGTATATCGAACCTCTCACGGTTGAATTGCAAGTAGACCCACGAGTCTACACTTTTTGGAAGCTTAAAAAATGCAGGTGAAGAAAGCGCGATCACATAGATAATTTTGAATCGAGCGGGAAAGCGACAATCTATGGTCGTAATTTAATAAATAGTTTGACTATTTCCTATCCCACATTCTCGGGCTTAAATGACTGGTATGGAACGCAGACGTTCTCCTTCTGATCGGGAAGTCACCCTGCCGCGAAATATTACCCGAATCGTTCGATCAAAGTATCCCGTAATTTTTCAATCCCGCGGCCAGATCCGAATTATAGATTATCCGATAAGACGTCGTTGAAAAAGGAGAAGGCACAAGGGGAAACGGCTCGTGCAGGCCGAACGAGGAGTTGGCAATTACGCGGATCCTCGAATTTATTCCCTTTTCGTTTTCGAACGCCGGGAAACGAGAAGGATTTGAAAGAAAGAAAACCTTTGGTGCACCGACCCATTGAATTTGCAGACGTGCGCGCACGCACACGTACACGCGACCGTCGAACTTAAGCGTAAATGCGCGCGATCGTGTGCTGGCGGTGCGCGCGTGCAACCTCCGATCGTTTCGCTCGGACCCATTCGGAGGAAGAGGAAAGAAAGGAACGGAACGGCGGAGGAGAGGAAAGAGGCGGGTGGGAAGGGAATCGTACATGAAAATTACATACTCGCTGGGACCTGCACTTAAAAGGCCTCGAACGTATAACCGTAGGCAGCTAAAAGCTTCGCATACGTCAATGCCAGGTTCGTGATATTTCGTAACCCGTATGGTTAAGCAGGGAGACCGACCGTTTCTTTTAATTGCAAATGACCGACGAAAATCGTTGCCCGATGCTGCCTGCTACTGCGGAACCTCAGCCCAAACAGTCGTCCCGATACGCCGTACCTTGTTACGCTCTGGATCATTGTACGAGGATCTTTAGAATCTTCCACGCCATTGATTTCGTTCCAATTTTCTGATGGTTAATGTAACTGTATAAAATTTTACGTGCAAATCGATTCAAGTTTCGTCTCGAAAGGTATGATTCTTACTTTAAATAGTGTAAGAAGAGTGCGATTTTCTAATTTAAGTGTTAGTATGAGAATGTTGAATAAAATTTTTTACAACAGGGTGTCAATTTGGTTGAATTTCATCGAGGATAAAAGCGAGTTGAATCGTACCTTAGCTGTGACGTATCTCTTCGAGAACGGTTCTGCCATAATAGGTAGACATCACTTCCCATCTGGTCGCCACTGTTTCCGGTATGTTTCACAAAAACCCTGGCCACGTAGATCGCAAAGAGAACGCACGTTCGACAGCTTTTTGTTTACGCGTTGCACAGCACCATATCACCTGGTCGATGTTCGAACTGTTTGCACTTTTTCTCTAGCCGCGTGTAAAATGATCACTCTTTCACTGTACATCTTTATTCTATGCAAGAGTGCGAAGTTGAACGTCTGCTTCGCGTTTACACTTTCTGCCGAGCGAGACCATTCGAACGAAATTCCTGACTGTTTTTTAACAAAATGTGCGGAAACATTATTTGCCAGATTTCTGTGTAAAAGAACGACTTTTCGAGAATACGCGTAATACGTCGATGGAACGCTATTTCTTGGAACGAACGCTGCAAAATTTTGCACAAAAGCTGTGGAACCGATCGCCACAAATTGCAGCCTCGAAGAAACTATGAAATTACGAAATACCCGTTTTAAATCACGTTTGGAAAAAAATTAATTTCATACGACTGACCGGTTACACTGTGACGGGAGGAAATATTTCATTCGAAATTTATCGCCTGGCAGGGGGAGATTTTTCGGTTGATAGATGAAAAGAGAATTTCGAGTGTGATTTCTGTTTCGTACCGATCGACGTTCGAGTGTAATATAATTCTATATTTCTCAAAATAGTATTATCTTCGGCGTAATCGACGGGAAGCAATTCGCTTTCGACGGGTCAAGTATTATGGACTTTAAATTTGAATAATTACGAGCAAATTTCCTAGTGGACACTCCATTTTAATAGCATCGAAGTTAACGAAAATCCGTTTAATCGAATGAAATGGTCTATTCGTGTTTAATTATTATGGATATAATTCTATATACGAGCGAAGTGTAAATATAATGACGCAAGCTATTGACTGACACTCAATAACGATCGAACCGCACAGCAGACAACGAAATACTGAGGTATCGACAGGTTAAGCAGTTGATCGTAAACTGGGTTTGACAACAATGAAGTATGCGAAAGCACGCGCGGACAGAGGATTGTATACATATTTCCAGCACTCTATACCTGGTAAACTCAACAAAGCTTCGATTTCGGAAACAAGAAATAATACCACACCTCCAAATCTAAGATCCTTTCAATTTCAATGCTAAATCGATATTTAAAAAAATCAGAGAAAAAATGATTGTGAATTCGTAAATACAGAATACGTGGACGTTAACAGGGACATCTCAAAATACGAATCCAATCAGACAGAACTACTGCTAATGAGGTCATCGTTTAAATCCAGATACCAGTCACCGAGAGCCCAAAATTCTTCGTAGCTTCATGAATTTTCAGTAAAAAATGAAGAGTGGAAAACGGGGAACGCTTTCAAGCCTATCGAACAGTTCAATGCTCAAGGTCAACTGTTCATCATCGCGTCCATCCGACGCGAGTAGAGTCAGTCGACTCCAGCTATCGCGTTTCTAGGTCAGCCACCATTAAATCACCGTGACACGTGCGACTGGAATGTCACCTCACCGAACACTACTGCAATCATCGGTTGGACCACGGTCGATCTGAGATTATCCGAATTCGAGTTCGCCGCGACGTAGGAGCGTTCGGCCAGCAGTCCAATTTTCGACAGCTTCATTAGCAAGTCCTTTTAACGAAGACGGGTATCGTCAAGATCGAATGCTTGCTAAGCTGCTAGCAGTGCAGCCGCACCTATCGATCATACGATCAATTAGCGAATGTCAGCGAGGGTCGTTAAAGCGGCACTTACCGAGCGGGGACGAGTTGGTGTTTTACGTTATCCTATAAACTGGTTAACAAGCTAGAATAAGTGAAATTCAAGCGTGCCCCCGCGTCGTTTATGCAAATTGAAATCCGGAACGGTCTCGCGGGAACGCGAGCGCCGGCCAGGTGGCGAGGCGCAAGATTGATCGACAGAAAGACTCGAAGAAGCTTCTCGCTGACACGCACGCTGAAAATTCTTCCCCTCGCTAACCGGGCGAGCGGATCCGCTGCGATTCGAGGGCGCCACGAGGATCGCGCCGGCACAACGCGACGGCTCGCGTGATTCACCGCGGCAGCATCGTGGTTCCACGGAGAAATCCAACACCCACAAGCTCGATATCACTGGGCACGGCGGGCAGGCGGTTCGTGGGACAAATCCCATCAACTCGACACCGATAGCGGACGAAGGGTACCACCGAACGATCACTCACAGAACACTTGGCCGCGTCGGCTCTGAGCAGCCCGGGCGAGAAGGAGCAGCGACAGCGGGTCGCGCCGAACTCGCGCACCAGGCACGAGCCTGGCTCGTCGGCCAGGAGTTGGTGAACTGGCTGGTGTCCGGGTTATCGGCGGCGTAGATCCGACAGACGGAAGGTCGCGGTCGTAATCCGCTAAATCACGTGGCAGGAGCGACGGAGGAGGTCCGCGGACGAGCGGAGGACACGGGGACGGCTCGACTTGGACGCGCGACGAACGACTGGGGCCCGGAGGATCGTAAGAGGTCCCATTACTGCGAGGCCTGATGATACGGTGGACGGCAATCGCTAATGGCCAATGGCACGGATAAGAGGAAAGGACGAGGGAGCCGTCGAGAGGTTAGGAAGAGGCTCGCGGGATGGAGAAAGAGAGACTGAGGGAGCGGACGGGGCTAGCGAGCAAGAAACAGCCGGAGGAGCGTGTCCTGGAGAGAGAGAATGGGCGAGGAGAGAAGCCGGGGCCTGCTGAGGAGGTGGAGGTGAGTTCGGCAAAGGCCGGTCGGGCACCTGGGCGACACTACCTCCTCACCTCTTCCAGCTACTTCCCTTTCTCTCTCGCCCTTTCCCTCTGTCTGCAGCCTCCGCGGACCCTTTCCCTCGCGCGCGCGCGCTGCCCGCGATGCCCTAACCGTAGTCCCTTTCGTCTGTGCCAAGCCTCATGCTCGGATCGAGCGCTTCCTGATTTGTGGAGACGCGCCCGGCTTGGACCGCGCCTTCGACGAGCCGTGAGCTCGTTTAAAATATTAGAAGATTCTGCGGGGAATGTGGCATGGATCGAGCACCGGCTACCTGTTCCCGGGGAGTGCCGACGTTAGATCAACGGAAAGATACAGGGTGTTCTGGGCTTCGTGAGGAAACCTGTGCTGGAACGTTCTATGAGTATGAATAAGGGGAAAGTGGCGTAGAAACGCCGGTCCATAAAGACCTGTACGGGCGGGTAACTTTCGAGGCTCCAGACTGGTATTTCGGACCTGTTTACTCGACAGACCACGGGTTCGAGGAAAATGGAATGAAATTATAGGACACGAGATGCGTTACAATGCCGATGTCACTGCTTTCACTTTACGAGGCTTGACTTGCTTCGGAAGTTCGGTACACTTAGGTGATGTCAATGAATGTTGAGAAATAATCTGTGCTTCGCAAGTATAGTATTCGTTGCTGAGCCATAGGCAAACTGATTCTTACTGCACGAAGCGCGAGAATAATTCATTTGGGGGATTAAGTATTCATCCGCCGACGCATTAGCACTATTTAATAATCGATGCACAGCGAGCCACGCCGCTAAAGAACCGTGGTGCACTGTACTGCGAACGGAAAGCCAGATGCTGTCAGGCTAAGTAAATTTGACGAAGGCTGCCCTGACACCTGGGTCACGCTACTTTCCCATGTGCTCCAGCTGTCCGCAGATGCTGTTGCGTGCACACCGTTGTACTTTGCATGCAACTTCGTGCCCGGCTCGCGGGTTCCATCTATTACGAAATTATGAAGATAAATTCGAGGCTACAAGGGTAATTACACATCGCAAGGCATGCGAACCGTGCTTAAGATGGAAAAGAACTGATCGCGCGTCGCTGCTCTACCGAGTAATTAGTGGAATTACGATATATAAGTCCGTGAAGCGGATAAGAAATTCCTTAGAAGAATATTAATTCCACATACCACGATGACATCGCGTGTGAACTTTATCTGCCAGTATGGAACGCGACGGGATTTACGAAAAGGACACGCGAAGCAGGACTCCCTCGATCGCGCAGTCCTTGCTTTCCAAGAAACGATTTCGCGTAATACTTATTCACGACGCGATGCGTCAGACAATTCTGCGAGACTTACGGTGTAAGTAGACGTCGGATAATCTACTCCCAACAATCGAGAGTCCGCGGTTTTATGCATCGCGCCTTACGCTCGCTATATTTACACTCCTTGTACTTATGATAATAAAGAAGAAATTTTATGAAATCCGTTACGTACTAGAAACTCCCATTTTCAATTAGTACCTACTCTACCAATTCCCAGCTATTTATCCAGCGCGCAAAAATCCCGTGTTTCACGGTTTTAAAGGCGGAGAAAAATGACGAGCGACGATTATCTGGCCGTTCCTCAAATGTTGATATAACGTTCTGACTGGTCTTTGCTTTCCATCCCATCATCGTGGATCGAGCTCGTTCGGTTCGCTTCGACCATTAAACATAAGGAGCCGAGGGAAGCACCACGCATGATTATCTCCGTAAGCGAGCATGTTAATGTGTCGACGATAACCACCGTGCATTCTCGTGTCCTTCATCGCTTACAACGTTGTACATGTTTATCGCGACCAGCCTTGCAACGAGCAGGTCCGCAGAGTTCACCTGGTGGAGTCTCTTCGAAGTCCTTCGACGATTCTTTCAACCTTCCTTTCTTTTCGTTCTTTTTTTTACTTTGCCTTCGTTGGGATTCTGTTACCCCCCTCGGTAGGCCCACGAGCAAGTCGATCAGTTGGCATCAGCCTCGGGGAGGAAAAGACTAATTAGCAGCTGCTTTAAATATTACCACTTCCTTTCGCCTTGTTACTCTGCTAGGTGCTACTTTGTGGCGTGCGATGATATAATGCGTTTTTGATGATTGCTTTTGACGCGGGCATGATGAATAACCGGCGATCGTATTTGTAAGATTCACGACTGGCTTAGTTTAGTAGGTTGGAGTAGTATGGACTTTGGGATTGTAATTATGCTCGTTTGAAATTCATGGGGGAATTAGTACGTGTCACCGGGGAAGGAAATACGTATCTAAAAACTGTTCCAAGAGACAAGTTTCTCTTAATTTGAATTTATTGGCCTGTGTGATTCAGGAAATCACAGGTTCGCTTTCTACGAAATTGCTTCATTCCTCTTAAACTCGAGGGAAATACGTATTCTTCCTTCAGAAAGTTCAAAGGAGAAAGTGTAATACAGTTTACTAACAGGGAAAGAGATCAGAAGTAGTGGAAATAATTTTTCCTGCAATTTCGCGATTAAGTGGTTCGTACCGAGACACCAACTACTTTGAAAACTGCAGAAAATTATATCGGAGTGTAACTTGAGCACTTCTTCTTGCAATCTTCGTTTCATTTTCACTTCGCCAACGTCTATCAGAGCCACGAAGAACTCTACAACCAAGACATTCCCCAAGTTTCGCCGGTACACTTTAACCAAACGCTTCGCCGATTTCCTCCGTCCTTTTTGCCGTCGCAAAAAGTTGATCGGTCAGTTTCTACCGCGAACTTCGAATGACGGAAAGAGCTAAAGTATTTAATAACGTTGCACCAACGAATCCACCTCAAGAAACCTCACAAAATTTAACTCCGAAACGTAACTCTGATACAAAATGTAAGATTAATAATTAAAATAAACGTGTGACTTTCCAGTGCAAGGCTGCAACATCTCGATGCGTCGTTCCTCGGATACAATTCGATCTACAGCCATCCGCGTAAATTGACCAAATCGGCTGGAAGATACGATCCAAGAGTCACGTAGGCGAGGCATCAGAAATACCCAACGGAGGAACTCGCATTCCATCGCGAACTATCACATATGCACGGTGTCTCAAACTATGTCTCAAACCGAGATATAAATCTTTCGTAGAGAACTGCCATTTCTATCTTTCCTTTTCCCCATTAAGGTCAATTCGCGGATCTACGTACACTCGACATCTTCGCTCTATTTTTTACGAGTACTACTTGCTCCTAAGCCCGTCGATCTCTTTCCCAGATCGGCCTTTCATATCTGCCAGGTTGAGCCAATCGAGCCGAGAGGTTGACGAGATTCGAGCTTCGAAATGCTCGCGGTTCGTGTGCAACTGAAACGGTGAATCCGCCCCTGGCGCCATGGTGTGTGCCTGGAGATGTGCCATGGTGCGTGGTTGTTGGTTGCTGGCCGATGCCCAGTCTCCAGTCTGGCTGCAGCTGCGAACCGGTTATATACTTTCATCTGGCAGTCTTAGCACGGTCCCTAAAAGAGACTCCGATGACTATAGCCAGAGAGCGAGCACGAGGGACAGAGAGAGGAGAGATGGAAAAGAGAGGGAGGTTAATACCTGTACCAAGGCACGCTTATGCATTGGAAGAAAGGACGTCCAGCGTGGTCTTCCTCTTTTCTTTCTTTTCTTTTTTTTTATCCCTCCTTCATCCGACCTGCTACTCCTTCTGGTGTACCAACGAGCACTTTTTGGTAACGTTCATCTTTCACTTTTTGCTCGACGGCACACCAGCCGCGCACAAAAGCCCGCGAAACTGGATAATATGGGGAATATGAGGGAGGAATTATGGTCGCAGCACGGGGGACGACTAATTGGCGGTGCTCTCGATGAAATCTGCCCCTGATATCGGGGGATACTAATGGCTGACTGGACCAGGGCACATAGAGATACGTGGAAGGTTATCGATAAGGGACGAAAATCGCGAGAGGACTTCTCTCTGACTGTTGGATGAATGACGTTCAGTGGGGTAGCTCTGTGCAAGATAACGGCTCGGGGAGATGATTTGTTTGGCAGATTTAGGAGGACGTTCCGCAGTTCGTTGCGTTCAATGTATCAGGAATTCCTTCGCCGGGGGATGCCTGAGATGCTCACCGCAACGATCAGCGGTAAAAAAGATGCCAGATGAAGAATCCCAGGTAGCCACGGTGATAAATTACCGAAGTGTACTCCATAATGTAACGTTTCGAGAAGCGGAGCGATCGTTCGAGTTCATTCGATCGCGTTTCAATGAAATCCTAGACGGGGCAGGGAGATAGGCTTTGAACATCTTTTTCGTCGGGTCATCCTTGACATTTCATTCATATTCCGCCCACGGAAACGAGTTTCTTCTCTAGGTGAGTATCATTGAATTTCTCGGATACTTTCTTATGCCTGGCATTCCATATAAGCGTTACCAAGGTCTACGAGTTGGATTTCACGATCGCGGGGATCTCGTTGCTATCCACGGGTTATCGTACAAAAGAAAAAAGAGGATCAGATAATAGAGAGGAAAATCCACGATACGAATACATATGCGATTGGTACGCGAGACGAATACGCGCGCCGTCGATACTTAATGACTGGACGTCCAATGGAAATTACTCTATTCCTGAGAAGATACGTTTTTTCTGACTCCGGGATAACACGTAAGCGGAACATTTTACTTGCCGCAGTGTCCAGTGTAACTCCCTGTCCCTTCCTGACTTTCTTGACCCCCCTGAACCACTCTTGTACCTTCGTGCTTCACCCCCTCTTTCTTGTGCCTCTTCTGTATTTTCCTACCTCCCCCCCCCCTTTTTCTGCTGCTCCTCCTATCTTCCTCTTAATCCTCGCGTCTCCTAATTCCCTTGTACCTCCATAACTCTTCCCCTTGTATCCCACTAACTCCCCTCTTTTCTTTCTGCTGTTTCATCCTCGCGCATCTTTCCATGGCTCTCCTTGTAGATTTCACTTTGAAGAATGCACTTCCTCGTGAATTCTCCCTGTCCAGATCATCGCGAATATTACAGCGCAGAGTAAGCGGAAGATATTGTGTCGCCGCGCGATGAAGCCTGGCGAACGCGAGGCAGCCCGCGCATGAGCAAAAAGCAGGCAGCGTAAAATCGAGTAGCGGTTACGAAGGAGAATTCAGGATCCAAGATGAATGCGCGTACGCGTTACGTTCGGGAGGGATGGGTACACAGGAACTCCATTGTGAACACGGTGGAAATAAAAATCACGTGTACAGTTACCTGATCCTCAAGTACGTAAAAGGGCACGGAAAGGTCAGTCCTGTTGGAATTCACCATGCGCGGAGTTTTTGACCGAGGCTGCCTCTTACAGTAACCGTCACGTAACGCTCGGCCAAGGGAACGAGTCCTACGAGAAGAAAGACCTGTCTTCCTTAAATAAAATCTGCTCGCTATCTCGGTGCCTGCGTACGCGCGACCGTGGAGTCCGATCCACTGAGTCACCGAAGGGTACGGGTGCATTAACGAGCAATTGAAACAGCAGACACGGCGAGGTGCCCCTTTGATTCCTACGTTTCTCCTTCGTCACGTTGTCTTTCATGGAATAGACAAGCCCCCTTCAGTCCCTTCATTTTAAATTTCATTTAACTCGAGGCAACTTGAAACGGTCGATTTAAGGAACGATGGTGTTCTTTGAAATCTCTGAATCATCCACTCGGAGGCTCCGTTTCTCATCAACCATATGCGCCCCCTTGAAATCACGCAACTTCTCTGGCAGAGAATAATAATTGCGCCAGGAATATAGTTTACTTGATACGCACCACGTCGTGAGTTTTCACAATATGCTTATCTTTCGAGAATTAATAAATTCCCTCTTAATTAAACCAGTGTAGCGAACGACTACCATGCGCGACATCTGAACGTGGCTCGGGAAATATCGCTAGCTCGCCGAACCAGTTCAACGAACGGAACTCACGGTAGGTACGAGACGCAACGCATCAATAAGATTAGAAGGTGATAACACCCAGGTGCGTGGATGCACCTGAATCGCAAACGAGGTATGCAGACTCGCCTCGGCCGCCACGCGCATACCATGGAAGAAGTATAGTCGGTATGTTATCTCGTCCCTCCGATAACATCTGCGCACGATAAAGCAGGGAAATTCATAGTTGGCTTGGTCGGGCTGGTTTACCCTGTTTTCACGCCAAGTGGAATGCAAGGCACGCGCGTGCATTCGTAATATTCCACTTATTACGTTACATTCGTTTAGACACGTCTATTAATTCTAGAAACCTCCTGGTGTTCCTCGTTTTTTTTCTCCCTTTTTAATTTCACCTGCAGCGATACGACGAAGAGAGACTGGCAATGTCGAGGATGCGAAGAGGGGAAGTCCCGTCGGTGCACGCCTCGGGGAACACGATGGGCTGAATTCAACTCCGAACAAACGTGCGTTTTGTGGTGTTCTGTGCACGGTCAGTGCTCACGCCGCAGAACGAACGCCGGCCACCGATCTCCGTCTCGGTTCTGCCTTCAGTTTGCTGTCGTGAGCTCACCTGGACAGGTGACCAACTCGATCGCTCGATAGTCCATCGTTGATCAATAGTTTACACCTCCGATCCCTATGCTGATACTTTTCAAACACCTGTAACTACTCACTTACACAGACAGTTCGATCCATCTCTGGAAAAATCGCTAGTTTTCTTCGAGAAGTAAGATGACAAGCATCTACTGTCAACGCTCAAATTTCGAATCCGAATCTACTGGGCGTTACAACTGGGAAAAGTGAAGTGAAATTTCTCAGTTCGGTATGAATTTCTGAACTCTCGATTGTTATTTAATTCTGAATGAGAAGGGGAGAAGAACAAAACAACATCTCCCTTGTCAAGCTGCTGTTGGAATCGTTAATTGGGATGAGAAATAGACGATTTTGAGCGCAGAGTTCGCTCGAAAGCGAGAGTCAGAATGTTAATTACACCCGAGAGTTGTTGGAGACTCGTGGCACCTGCGAGCTCGCAGCGAGGGTGATCGACTATCGTGGGTAAATCGAGTTTATTGCCGCAGGGGAACGCTCGGTGTAACGCCGCGAGCTCACCTGGCCAGGTGAACACGCTTCGTGTGCTCCGCAGTTTATCAGTAACGTGCTGACAGTCCGCACGGAGCTGCGAAAAGCGTGGCTACCCGAACAAAATCCCGCGTTTAAGTTAGCCTGAATGCTACCCCGGCAAATTGTCCTTTCATACGACCATTCTCTGAACAAAACCGCGAGTGAAACAAGTCGTGACTTTTGAACGGAGTGACATGCTGCCAGTGAAAGTTTAGACAGAGGAATTTGTCGCACGGTGGCATCGAACAGCGGTTCGGTACAAAAGGACAGGTCGAAGCCAGGTACTGCAAATGTACGAACACTCGGTGCATTTCTAAATGGCAGAAATTCGGGGGGAGAAAAGAATGTGACGAATCGATGCATCATGCACAACAGTTCCATGGACATTGTAAGTATCATCCAATCAAACATCGTACGAAGTATGAAACTTAATTTCGTTTGCACGTTTTGGATAAACAGATAACAGTTTTAAATTGTGACAGAGGGAGGGTGGCATCACGTGCTGCTGCCAATTACGTTAGGGTGGAATTTCATAAATTCCCTGACGTGTAATTAAAACTGCTCGCGTAGAATTCAGTGATTGTAACTATCGCTTGAAAGTTTCGAATAACAGAATAGCAAAAGAAATTTGACTAATGCGAAGGTTCAAGTCTCACTGATAGGTCTTTCTCAGGTAAAATGAAAATGAAAATACGCGATGGGTATACAGATGCTGTAGCCACCCATTGCGATTACCAGCGTCCTCGATTTATTTCGCAATTCTGCAATTAATAATTAACCGCTAATAATCGTGACGCAATCTCGAGTGCAACGTAAGGACGTCATCGTAATCACTTTTCGCCTGTGCCACATAACACAATGACATTACGAAACGACATTTCTCCTTCGCATTTATGACAGAAAATAATCTGGGTCCCTTGCAATTATTCCTGAGACGGTTCGCTCTCACGGGCTACATACATTTCATTCTATGCAATCGTACACAAGCTCCAGATTGATCAAACATATTTCGGAACATAATTAAAACATATTTCGGAACTTGGATGTTTAAATATTCCTGCTAAAAAGAACAAGAATGCCGCGTGCGAACTTAAAATACCACATCTAGATAGACAGCTACATCCAATCCCTAACTCCTAGAGCCGGAACGGCAACAATATACCACGAGGAGTATCTCGTCTTTGGAAATCACTTCCCTACGATTATCATAAATGTTGCAAGTATAATTCGAGCGGTATCCCTGAACATCCGATGAAATCTGCCCGCGCATCGGGCTGAGCATTCGAAATGCTCCATGAAATCTTGCCATTCGGCTGCACTCGAGTAAATCGGATGAATTGCAGCCCGTTGAAAAGGGATTTTCCTAACTGTAAAGCGGCATCAAAATGAAAATTTCTGCAGCCACTTGGCACGAGTTCAAATAATTATCATCGTAAACAGCAATTTACCGTCGGCGCGGCGTGGCTCGCGCTAGGGGAGACGGTGATGCGTGCCATGGAAGGAGTCCGTCACGCAACGATATCCCGTGTATGGGGTGGGCTGGGATGCCAGACGGTATAGCGTGGGGTGTGTCAATACCCCGTGCGGTGTTATCATTCGGAAGCATGCATGGCAGGTGTAGGAAATGACGTCACGCGCCTCGGAGTATCCCCGTTCGAAACACGACCTTACCCGTCCATTTTCGTCAGAACCACCATGCATAAAAAGCTTCCTCTGTTCTCCCCCAGGCTGAAACGCAACAAAGGATAGCCTTGCCCCGTTGGCTTAACAACCATAGCCACCGATGTACATATCTTGTTTAGAAATTAAAATGGAGAATTCGTCTCTCTCCTCCTCTTCCACCGTAAATTGCTTTCTACTCGTCACTCACGAGGGACGGCACCTGATTAAATCCCCGCGAGCACTCGATTTCCCGTAACACTTTCGGTATATTTTTGAAACTGAGCGCACACTCGAGGACGAAGTTTTAATTCCGCTTCGAATCGCTCTTTATTCCGAGCTCGAAGATCGAGTTAGGCACGAACTCGCTAAAAAATTATGTTCCTTGCGCTCTCGCCGAGGAGCCTTGATGGAATTGGGTCGATTCTTAAAACTTCACTTGCATCGATTTATCAGTTCGACGGACCAGGAGGACCCGCGATTCTTGATGCAAATCACCTACACTCTCCCGCGTGGAAGACCGCGTTTTCAGGCAGCGGGAACAAAAAGAAGGTAACTGTACACTGTAATGGGTGTACTATCGCCCCAGTTGTTGCGTTGCCTTTTTCGGGTCGTCTGAAAACGGCGAACCTTCGAAGTGCTCTCCTATTTAGCAGTCTTAAAAGTCAAGAGCGTGGCCGACACACTCTGTTGGCAACGAGAACACCACACGGCATATATCCCTGGGTGTTCCTGAATTGGCGATCTATCCGTAGCAAACATCTCGACGCGTGCCTTCAAACCTGCTATTATCTTGATCGTTCGTTGGGTCGTTCAAAGCCACCGCGGTATCGTCCCGCGAGCCACCGTCGTCATACTTTTCCTGCGTTCAATTCGGAATGGGGCAACCTTGGCATAGAAAGCGAGAACCGAACTGTTCGATGAATTCTCCTCGATTACTTCGCTTTTCCATAATTATTATTTTATTATTTATTAATAAACGGGAATAATCGTAAACACGAGAGCGATGTTTGTTTTAAGAGGAGAGAACTTTCAATTGTTCCCAGTCTTTCCTTTGAAACTTAGAAACTGATACGCATCCCACGAAGTAGCAGTAGAATATGTCTGTTATAAACAGACTACCTGTTAGGGCTTAAAACGTCTTCCCGATGTTCTGGCGTTTCTGCAGTCGCGACGCCCAAACCGTTTCCAGTTCAGCAAGAGAACGTTCTTGGAAGTCATGGCCGAGAGTGCACGTTCCCTTTGGCGTAATTATCACGCAATAGCGGTCACGGGAAGAAAAGTGGTGGAGTGTGAACTGTAATTTTGAGGAAGGGAGCTGGTCATCTTGGTCACGACTCCTTCCGTAATCTAGATGCTCCTCGAGACTGAATTAATGACGTTTCGTAATCTCGCCTAACTATCTGGTTTCCGGGCATCGGCCTTGCACACCGCTGACCACGG
Organism: Andrena hattorfiana; assembly: GCA_944738655.2. Taxonomy (NCBI): domain Eukaryota; kingdom Metazoa; phylum Arthropoda; class Insecta; order Hymenoptera; family Andrenidae; genus Andrena; species Andrena hattorfiana. The sequence goes on from OX122894.2 coordinate 5,961,747, forward strand.
CCGGATGCTTTTGTCTACAAAGAGCGAACGAGTAGCAGGAGGAGAAGCCGGCGAACAAGGCTCTAATGAAGTCAGCTTGGTTCAACAACCGTCGAACACCTTTCGTCTCAGCCTAATTTCATTTCGATGCTTCTGAGTCACGGTGGCCAATCACGCGTCGATATCGCCGAGAGATAGCGTTTCTCTTTCTTCCAAACGTGTGCGAATTCTAAGCATCGGTACATTCAATTATTACGAAAGGAAATTAAATTCATCGAACCTTGTGTCGTTACTGATGGACTAAAGTATTAAAACTTAATTTTTTCGATAACGCTGTTTTGTGACAGCCCCGAAAGTATGATCACGCTATTGTCAATGAATCAAAGCAACATCCGCCAAGCTCGTTGACTGACATAAGAGAACTGTCAATCTGAACTCGGAAATTCGAATTTCCATTCAACGGGAACGAAGTATTCTGATTAGCTGTCTAACACGTGGCAAAAGTTGCGTGATTTAGATCTCATCACCTGTCTGGCTAGGGAGTTAACAGACTAACAGTGGAAAGTTGTCCTGAGTTTGTTCTATTCTAATCTAATTATTCAATAATAATATATTTGATCTAACATACAAATAAGTTCCTAAGTAGTGAGATTAAAGATGAAGAGTCAAAATATTTCCCTTAATATTTTCATCACCTTTCCATTTCTACGTCTCATTGCAACGACTATCCAACATTAGAAACAGATTTTGAACGCTGCAAAATAATTCCCAGAAGCACCGACCCGAAGATTAGTTTGAAACGACTAATTCCAATGTGAAACACTACAAAGGGCCAGCATATTTGATTAAGGGAATTAAAGAGTTCCAGCGGAGCGTATCGCCAGCCACGAGGCTCGAGCAAGTGAAAGGGGAGTTCATAGAACAAATCATCTGTAATGAAAATTCGAGGAAGGCGAGACGAACGGATCAGTCCATCGAATCAGCTTCTCGGAAGACGAGAATCTGCTCCGTCTTTCACGCTTGTATTACGGTTATGTGGTATAACACCGACGTCGTGGGAAACCAACTGCGACTTCCGGCGAGCTTTCACTTCGGTTAATTGTCCTTGTGGTCACTGGCGGCTCTTGACAATCTTGACATTGAACGGAGCGCGCCTCCTTGTTGGGAGAAAGCACCGGGGTACCTGTTTATCACTTGTCAAATTAAACGTAACGGCTGCAGAGATAATTGTCACGAGCTAGCGTTGCTTGTTGGAGAGGTTGATCGTCATTGTGATCATCGAACGCCAGCTTCGCGAATTTTGCATGGACACGGAAAATTTAGTAAAACGCTGCAATGTCTTTCGACAATATGAAAAAAACTGAGCCTGCCACGTTCGTTTGCGCTCAGAGTTTCTGGAAAAACAAAGTAAGTGGTGCATTCAGCTAGTTGACGTTTTAAATATCATAAAATTTTTTTAAAAATACAGATCAATGTCGAAAGGGATCGAGAGACACGAGGCGAATTCAAGAAAAATTATTGCGATGTAACTGTACTAGTTAACCACCTACAGTATTTTATTATTCGAGCAGTATCAACTGCACGCCAAGTGGAACGTATTAATTGCACGATAACGTAGTTGAACAAACGATTCATGAATAAAGAGTCGTCGGTTGCTCAAGTGAACGAGGCAGGATGCCTAACGGAATTCTAAAATTATTGCTTCATCAACAAAGTCCACCGATAATGGCGTATAGTTGCCGAGAGTATTTGATATAATATATGTTCCTTACACTTCACTGCGCTTTTCACTTCCTAGTACACCATACGATGCCAAGCCGCTGTCTAAGCCAAGTGTTTCCAAGAAAACGCCATTATCTTGAACGATTATTCTCAAAATCGTTCGACGTACTATCGATTCCTAACTATCGAGTAACAATAATCCCCTAATAGAGAAGGTAATGACGAAAACTAGCGACAATTAAGGCTCATCGAATCGTTTCGAGGTAACTCGAGAAAAACCCGTCGATCCACGGACGAATTTTCTCCTCTTCGGAGAAATCTGCTCGCGTGCCACGAGAAAAGCCATACCCTTTTTCTTTTCGTAACCGGTTTATTCGCACTTTTCACCGATTCGCAATACGCATTGGCTCGGCGCTCGATCTTCCTTCCCGCGTTTTCACTTCGCGCCACCAATTACGACGCTCCGAGAAGACCCGTCTCTAATGTTGCGCAGTGGGGTTAATTAATTTTAGGACCAGAGGGGACCGAGCCTCGAGAGATGGGAGGTCTCGACGAGGAAAATCGCACGTCGGCGAATTAATACGAGCGTGAAAGTGACACGTGCTCTCGAAAGTGGCGCACCACGAGGCGTATCAATTCATTTAAATACATCCACGAGCATACATTTTTTTTTCTAGAAAGTAATTACATTTCATATGCTCTTTTCAAATGCAAAGTGACCCAGGCTTTTAATGGTTTCATTATGGAACTTATCACTGAACGTTAACGTTTGAAATTATGAATGAAATATTAGTGTCGCGGGTATTTTCGCCAAAAGCTTTTCACTTTTAACGAGACTTCGTCTTCCAAGATTGCACCTATTTGTTTCAAGCTAATTACCTTCGTGGACATAACTCTATGGGTTACTAGTATCCCACGGACAAAATTGTAAATTATTATAACCTTTCGTATTTTAGAAACTCACACGCCAGCGTGTAACCCATCAGGAGCAGCACAATCTACGCAGAGCGCATTCCCATTCGGCGGGGGAGAGTAATCATGCCAATTAAGGGATGCTTGCCACCAAGATGACCTCGACGAAACCAATCAGCACGGTTTCATGGCTGTTACGATCTTACAAGAGGCGCAGATACAAGCCCCAATGGCTAGCGTTCCTCTTCGTCTGTCTTTTGGCGAGCTGCTCGGCCCGCAACAATCCGCCTCGTTTTCTCATCGACGGCCAAACAGAAATTATTCTCAGGCTGAAGGAAGGGCCTGACACACCAGCTGGTAAGGACATATGGAAAGCTCGTTCTGCTTCGGTGCACACTGGCGCACAGCTGTAGGTACATCGACTGGCGAACGAAGGCTGTGTACACTTCTTAACACCTTGGAGCATCTTTCGAGAAACGTTGACCCACGTCTGTACACATCCAATATCCCCGGTGTGCAGACGTGGCTTCAGGGAAACGATCCTGCTCGTTAAGAGCTTCGCTCGTGGGTGTTTAATGCAGCAAATGTTGCAAGCAACGGGTAGAAGCAGTGTAAAATTAGCAACGTGAGATAGTTCAGAATTGAATTACTCGTGAATGCTGCGCTGCTATTGTTTGCTGGGTATCTGCTCTCGATCAGATTAATTTAATAAGCTTCCTGCTCTGCTATTGCATGACAGGCTATAGAGAAATGGCAAAATGGAAATGGTTGGGACGTCAAATTCTTATGTCGTCCCCATTGATTTCTGTAAGCTTCTGTGTCGGGTTTCGCAGGTTCTAACTTCGTCCTTCACGACCTGAACGTCGACGGTCTTCCGATAGCCATGTGCCAGTGTGCAATGTCTACAGAGCAATCAGCGTTTCCGCGCATTTAAATTAATTACATCCCTTTGCTCGCCGGTGCATCGCGTTGCCATTCGTGCCAACTGGTTTCTGTTGCAGGCAGTTTAATTTACAGGCTTCGCGGCGTCGATCCTGACGGTGACAGCCTGACATTCGGCGTTAGAGATCAACCTGGCAGCGACGTGATTCGGGTCGAGAATTTCAGCCCGAACGAGGCCAATATTTACCTGAACAAATTGCTGGACAGAGAGGTAATCTCGTTCCCCCGATATGATCTGTTTCGTCGCGACGATATCTCGATCGACCGCAATACCGATCTCGCGAGATCGCTTCGAACGCTGCTGGGAATGGTTCGCAGTATCTGAAGCGTGGCCACTACCCTCTATCGATCTACCAATCCGAGATCTCGGTGTATTATAATTTGCAATCTCGATGCAGCAACCAGTAGCCACATTAGCAAAAGATCAAGCAAAGCGGAGGATGTAAAAGCGAGCAGGCTCTTTGCGTAGTATTTATTAGGAGAGGGAAGAAGCTCGCGGATAATTGCGAAACCTAGCTCGACTGAAAAATCTTGGACTCACTTAGATCATAATTATAGTTAAAGACGAGCTAACGACTAGTGAGTACCAAATGGCACGTCTCCGACGGAAGAGTATTCTTTCGTCCATTCCGCTAAACCGTAAACAGATAGCCTAGAAAGCGATTTTTACCTTCACCCATTTTGCACGAGAGCCGAGCAAAATAATTTCTACGTTCGCTTCCTCGGAGGGGTCGCGTTCCTTTTTGCATCTCGCACGAGTGCCCGTCGCTCTTTGGATACCTCTCACGCAACGTGTGCCCGATCGCGGTAACAACGACGCCGAACACGTTGAAGAGAAACTCGGAGACGCGCGGGGGAAGCGTGCAACCGGTGATCTAGGGTGGATCTACGCGTGGAAGTCGTTATTTTGTCATCATCGTCTCCCTTAAACGTGACCGTTAGCGTGCCAGTTAATTCCATCCCAGAGGATGCGACGCGCCTCGAAATTATTAGTTGGCCGCTTCGTGTATAGCGCTCGAAGATTGTTGGGATTGATCTATAATAATTGAGACGGCGCCGTGGCTTTCCATGCGACAAAGTTATTTGCATGCAACCCGGTTTCTCTAATCGTTCGATACTTTCCAGTCGACTTTTTGAATGGGTAACGAGCTAAAGGAGAGGTAAGGTCTATATAAAGCCCCTTGGCAAGCATCGGAGATCTCGATTTACGTGGTGCAAACTCGGTCTAAATAACGAGGAATGATGCGAACACGGGGATGGTTATCAGAGTTAAGGTATCGGTATCTCTGCAGACTAGGGACGAGTACGCACTGGTGCTGACTCTGTCAGACGGAAGACTAGGGGAAGGAAACTTCATCACGCAAAGCCTATTGATGCTGGTGGAAGATGTGAACGACAACGTACCCATCTTTCGACCACACCCCACCTCTTTGACAGTGAGGGAGGACTCTGGCCCAGGTATTCTGACAACTGTCGAGGCAACAGATGCGGATTTAGGAGCGCACGGACAGGTGGTGTACTATCTGCAAGAACTGGACGGCGAGAACGACGTGTTCAGCGTCTCCACTGTCAATGGGAAAGGCATCATCCGCCTCGTCGGTCGTTTGGACTACGAGAGAAAGTATTTGTACCAGCTTAGGATTTTGGCGATCGATCGGGCGATTAACGAGAAGGTCAGTTTCTAATATGCGAATGATCTGAAGTCTGGGGGACATTAGATATTTCTGCCTCGATTATGAGGGTACTGTATACAGTTTATTCGAGATAGATCCCTCATAACGTAGCGGTAGTTATCTACATGATAAAAAAGTAGCCTTGTAAAGTACCCGAAGGATAATGAACTTGTTAATAGCTACCACGCATCGCGGACCATTTGAGAATGTAGTGCTTTACAAGTATGCCCGAACTCACCATCCTATCCCTCCGTAATTATTCCAGGTAAACACAGGAACAACCGCGATACTCGTCAAGGTTCAAGACGTCGAGGATCAGCCGCCAGAGTTCATCACCATGACGCCTGTTGCCAGGATCAGCGAAAATGTTAGGATAGGAACGTCTGTGCTCCAAGGTCTGCCCAATCACTGCCACTGAAATTCACCAAAATTTTTCGATACACGCATGTTCACAGTGCAATCATACCACAAACTATAGTATCCAACGTGACTAAAGAACCACCGATCCAATCACCTTCATCCTCTTCTAAAATACAAAGTACTTTAAAATTTTCAATTTAATGAATCTCCAAGGACCTCGTTCCAAAACTTGACTTCGTACATTTCCCGTGTTAAAGCGAATCGTACCGTTCTCGGAGCACCATGCACAATTCGTGAAAAGATCTTTTGCAGTTCGAGCGGTGGACGGTGACAAGGGAATAAACAACAGAGTGACGTACAGCATCACCCAAGGGCCGAGATACCTGTTCGACATAGACGCTACTTCCGGCCTGGTGTTCACCAGGGCGCAACTCGATAGAGAAGCGGAGGAGAATGCCGAGGGCACTTTCGTCCTGGAGATCACCGTCAGGGAGGTGTCGAAAATAGTGCCTGCGCCGTCCGTGTCCACCGAAGTGACCATTATCCTGACGGACGTGAACGACGAGACTCCCAAGTTCCGAAGCCCGCGATACCGCGCCGAGATAAACGAGAACGCGCCGCACAATACCCCAGTTAATTTCATCGGGGATGCGGTGCCGGAAGTCTACGATCACGACTTGGTGAGAAACGGACGTTGGATAATCTCGCAAAACGATTGCGGAATCTCTGCGCCATCTTCCCCATCGGCAATTTATATTCGGCGAATTCCACGATCGTGTAATGCGAACGTAGATCGGTAGATTTCGGGTAGAATTTTAAAATTCAAATGGCCCTCGGTGGCCAGTTTCGATATATGATTTCTATTTGCTTTCTAAATTCCTGATTGCGTGATATTAGTACATATGAAACTTTTTATTCCTCGTTAATTAGTCAGTATCGATGAGTACAAATCTCTCGCGGTGCTCCGTGTTTTATGTTTGTCGTTATGTAAGCGTGTTTTTAAAAGGTACAATTTATTCGAAACGCGATATGCATCGTTTCTGTCATTATGAGGAAGTATTTCAATAAAGTTCAGTGCACCTTCGGTTGATACTGTGCTTGTAGTTTCAAAGGAAAGATCTTTATTTATGAGACATTCTTTTCAGGGAACAAATGGTACTTTTCGAATGTTCATCGATGGTGGCGATGGGATATTCGACGTGACACCGTCGAGAGGAATTAACGAGGCTCCTTTTCTGATACGAGTGAAGAATTCTAGTAAACTCGATTTCGAAACGATATCAGGTAATTGAACGAAATATTCGAACGCACTGTGCGTTAATATTTCTCGCGTTTACATTAATCTTTGTTCCGTTCTTTTAGAGGTGAATTTTACGTTGATCGCCAAAGAAGTTGTCCAAGTAGCGCCGAAATACAGCACGGTGCCGGTGACAGTTTTCATAAAGGATCAAAACGACAACTATCCAGAGTTTACCGAAGACACCTACGAGGTCTCCATCCCAGAAAATTGCGCTGCGGGGACTACAGTGGCCTGGGTACAAGCTCTGGACGAGGACAGTGGGAATTTCGGGACTCGTGGAATCAGATACACCCATTTGGGAGGAAGTATCGCTCACGTGTAAGTGGAGAAACGCAGAATAGTGCGCGACTATTTCCACAACATTGTTTTTGAGTGAGCAAAGTATAGTCAAGTATTCTTCGCCTTGTTTCTTCAACGTTAGACTATCAATGGATCCTCTGACTGGTATAATCACGGTTAAAGAAGCCGGTCCGAGTTTTGATCGAGAACTAGTGTCTCGCCATTATCTAACGATTGAGGCAAGGGACGATCTCGGCAAAGGCAATCGTAACGCGGCTCAATTAATCGTCAACGTTAACGACGTTAATGACAACGCCCCAGTGTTCCTGCAAAACAAGTACGAGGCCGTGCTTTTGGAGAACGAGGAGCACTTCGAGTCGCCACTGACCGTTGAAGCGTTCGACATCGATCTGAATGGTGTGCTAATTCATCGCTATCCAATATCGACCCTTGGATCAACAGGAAATATAAAGACCGCGTTTATTGTAATTTCCATAGGCACCAAGAACAGCGAGGTGGTCTATGCTTTAGTATCCGGGGAATTCTCGCGGAACTTCAGTATCGATTCGAGGCGAGGTGTAATCATCCCGACAATCTCGTTAGATTTCGAAGCATTGCCCATCAGCCAAGGCCACAGGGAGACTTCTGTGCGTCCACTGAGATTGACAGTGCGAGCCAGGGACATGGGTGCACCTAGCCTGAGCACCGACGCGCCATTAATTATTTACTTGAAGGATATCAACGACAACGCGCCGGCGTTCGAGAGAACGCTGTACAAGAGGAGCATTCCTGAAGACTTGCCCGGTGGCACCAGTGTAGTTCAGGTACGTAGTGCGGCGACAGAATTTAATAAACCCACGTGCCACTGGTGTACCATAGACACTTGTTACAGGTTAAAGCGTGGGACAAGGACTTGTCGTCGCCCAACAACAAATTGGTGTACAGAATCCAGAGTGGGGCGGGTGATAAGTTCGTGATTAGTCCGGAGACTGGTGTGATTAGAGTTGCTCCAGGCTCCAATCTAGACCCCGATCTCACTTCACCGAAGACTACGAGATACAGCTTGAATGTCCTCGCGATAGACAGCGGAACGGAGGTTCAAAGAACGGCCGAGGTTCTCGTTAACATCACCATTGTGGATGTCAACAATAAGCCACCCGTTTTCATCGATCCTGGCACAGTCACCATTCGTGAGAACACTCAGGTGTGTACTTGGATTTGGCTGCTAAAGTGTATTACAATACAGTCTCGTTTAACAGTATCATTCTAAATTGCGGTGACTGATAATCGTTCATGATGCATCAGGTTGGAGCGTACGTGCACCGAGTTGTGGCCAACGATCCAGACATAGCGCCGATCTTGCGCTACCGCATAGATCCGAACTCGTCCGAGGCAAGGAACGAGGAAGGGACGTTAATCAAGATTCAGGAATACGATTATTTGTCTGCTTTGGAGTTAAACGCGCTAGACGGCTTGCTTCGAGTAGTGAAACTGCTGGATAGGGAGAGAGTGGAGACGATAAGATTGAGCCTCGTCGTTGAGGACTTAGCCGCTGTCAGGGGAGTGCAAATTGCGTTCGGTTAGTATCTGTTAGAAAATCCACATCTCCAGCATTTTTTAATATATTACTCGAGATCACCGCTTCTAAATTTCAGCTACATTGAATATAATAATCGAGGATGAAAATGACAACAATCCGAGGTTTCGAAGGCCGTTTTATAGACGGTCAGTGACAGAGAACAGTAAAAACGGTGTGAATATCGCTAATATCGTGGCCGACGATGCTGACAAAAATCGCAGCATTACGTACTCTTTGGAGAGCCCAAGGGAACTGGCCGATTTGGTGCACCTTGATTCTGAGACTGGCGAAATGGTCGTCGCGAATAAGATCGATAGGGAGCAATATTCCTGGCTGAATCTAACTGTTAGGGCTACTGACTCGGGAATACCACCAAGGTAAAGTCACTTTAATAATGCCCAATAAATATAGTTTTCCTTTAGCCTTCCTTTGAAATTCAAAACTGAAGAATTAAGAGCACCCCTAAAGTAGAAACAACGCTTGAATGTCGTGTGAATTAATAACACTTGTAGATCAAGCCTTGCCGACGTGTACGTCCAAGTGTTGGATGAAAATGACAATAATCCGTATTTCGTGACTGATATCAATAACTTGACTGTCATGGAGAATGCCAAGATTGGCACAGAGATAGCTGTCATTCAAGCTAAGGACCCTGATACTGGAGACTATGGAAAGATCACTTATCTGCTGGACAGAATGTCGTCTCAGGCAAGCATCCCAACCATCATTTCTTGTTTAATAGAGGATAGTTGAATGGAATTGCTTTTTACGTCACAGGGAACTTTCGCCATTCATCCTGAAACTGGTGCTCTAACAGTCGCCGACTCCATCGACTGGGAAGCCAAGCAAAGTTACGTTCTAGTCATAGAGGCTTGGGATAACTACCAGTTCGGCTACACGGCTGGTGAATCGAGAAACGCGTTCAAACAGATACAGTGAGTTCGACTGCCTCTTCGTTAAAGCATTAGACAAAGTGGAGAGGCAATTATCTTAATCGATAGTCTACAACACATAAATATTTCGCTTTTCAAAGAGTCACGGTAATCGATGTCAACGACAACCCACCGAAAATGGACATACCGCCAACGTGCATCACTATATCGGAGTTCCATGACGTCAAGGACTTAATTTTTGTTATTAAAACGAAAGATGCTGACGACCCAACGACACCCAACGGTCGGGTGAAAATTAGAATCCTTTCTGGGAATGAGTTAGGTCTGTACACTCAATATTAAACAATGGTCGAGTAACTTTAGTTTCAGCGAAGTGATTAAAAATGCAAATTCATTTACATTACAGGCTTGTTCATCCTGGAACAGAAGGATTATTGGACAGCCAGTCTAAAAGCAGCCCATTCGCTTCGAGGGAAATTCGGAAATTATTCGTTGCATTTGGAAGCACGCGATCTTGGAAGTCCTTCTAATAAAGACACTTCAATTTTGAATATCTGCGTCACTGATTACAACGATAATCCGCCAGTGTTTCTTAGCCCTCAACATAACACAACCATTCGCGTGCCAGAGGTGATTAATGACTACTTATACTGGTATTAATTCAATGCTTTTAAATGTTATAATCAGAAAAGAATCATTACTAGTAGTTTTATTCTAAACCACTCCCATTGTCTCTTTATTTGAGAAATGTAGACAGAAACAGAGTGGGAATAGCTGAGTAATTCATCATCGTAAATGTAAAACTTTACAGAACGTGACAGTTGGTACACCGATCATCCAAATCGAAGCCAACGATGCTGACACTGGCCCAAACGGTGACGTTCATTTCCGTTTGAAACAAGATTTGGCTGGCCATTGGAGGTCGTTTCAAATTGACGATACAACAGGAGTAATCTCGCTAAAACTTCCGTTAGACAGAGAAACTCAAAAGTTATACGAGGTAATTAACAGGGTTGCTAAGAACTGAGCCCACAATAAAAAGATTTAAAGAAGAATATCATCAGTAATATTTTCGAAAACAGATCAGAGTGGAAGCATACGATCTAGGCACTCCAACTCCGCTCAGCTCGGATCTGGATCTAATAATCTATGTTCGAAACATCAACGACTACGAGCCGCAATTCTTAGTGGACATTTTCAACACCAACTTCACCGAAGAGCAGCTGCCTGGGTCAGAAACGGTTCTACTTCCACAGACCATCGACAGAGACGAAGTTGACGAGCTCGATGATCCTCCAGCTAAAGTCTGTTATTTTATAGTGAGTGGAAATGACGATGGTCTATTCGTCCTCGACATTCATAAGCACGAGTTGAGTGTAAGTTGACATTTCGTTCTAAGCATCTACCGACAGACTACAAATTTTTGTATGCACTTAGCGTTACATACTTATTATTAATCATTACAGGTTGCCAAAACATTGGACAGGGAGCAGCAAGAGCAGCACTTGCTAATCATAAAAGCGACTGAAGATTGCGACACGGTCCCAGCGAACGAAACTTTCTTCGACGAAACGAACGACACCACGTTGAAAGTCGTCATAGATGTGGTCGACGTGAACGACAATCCACCGAAGTTTGTTAGTAAAATATTCACCGGTGGCGTTACCACGGATGCTGACTTTGGCACGCAATTTATGCACGTAAAGGTGAGAGACCACGAGCGAACAAAAGCAAAGTGACGTTATAATGCAAACTGAATGACTGTTCTAGGCGATCGATATGGACGCTGGCGAGAATTCAATAATCAATTACTATCAAGTCGGCAAAATGCACATGACATTGACAGAGGGTCTGGACGATATCGAGCTGCAACCATTCCTCGTTAACAAGCTCACCGGAGTAGTCAGTCTAAATTTTGATCCTCAGAGAGGAATGAAAGGGTACTTCGACTTTATGGTACGTCGAATCGACTCGAGGAAAATCTACGTTCATTTTCTGAGATTTTCTAAGAAGAACAGATACCGTTAACGCGAATTCATCGATTTCTTTTTTATTGATTTAAACAGGTTTTAGCCAACGATACGCATGGCCTGCAAGACACAGCAAGGGTGTTCATTTATTTATTACGAGAGGATCAGAGAGTTCGTTTCGTGCTGAGGCAACACCCGCCGGAAATTCGAAACAGGATAGAAACGTTCAGAGTGTGAGTTGAGGAAACTAAGTTTTCATAATTAACAAGTGAAACTTTAATTATCCTTGACAGCCACTTCTCAGCCTTAAAGTTCTTAAATTTCTAAATAAGCATTTAAATTTCACGATCTTCTACGCGAGACATCGAACTTCACAACTAAGTGCTGAGTTTTTTAGAACACTGGGTAACGTGACCGGCGCGATAGTGAACATCGACGAGTATAAAGTGCACGAGAATCACGATGGCTCGGTGGATCGGACGAAAACCGATCTCTATTTGCACCTGGTGAACCGTCGCGACAATTCCATCCTGGAGGTGTCGGAGGTCCTTGAGTTGGTCGACAGGAACATCGAGAAGCTCGACGGTCTGTTCAAGGAATTCAATGTTCTCGACACGCAACCGGCGCAGTATCAGCCGATCGTTCAGTACGAGCAAGCAGGAACGACTTTTTGGCTTTTGACTTTGACCCTGTTTCTGGGCGCCCTGCTAATTCTGTGCATAGCCCTGAGCCTTTCGCAGAGAGCCTCGTTCCGAAGGCAATTGAAAGCAGCGAACGCGTCACCTTTCGGTAACTATCGATAGCTACTACGCCAAATCCTAATTACTTATTCTACTAATTCTACTTATGGAACTAAAGTCGGTATCAGATATATTGGCCGTTGAGTTTCGTGAGGGGTGTTCTCCCACCACACCGTTTGTCTGCCTCGGTGCTCCTTTTCTCAACGTTTTCTGACTCGCTCTCGTTCCATCTCGCTCTCACCTTCGCAGAACAAGAGTGATCAGGAAGTGGGGATAGTGCCAAGATTCTGGTGTGTAGACCAAACTGAGCAGCGTAGAAATAAACACATCAGAATAGGTGTGCGTTAGCAACGAAAAAGTTCAGGACCTTTATTGATCCGACCATTGATTCTTTCTCGATAGCTTCATCTCGCATTGGTCTACGCATAGCTTCGTAATGCACACAACTATTACGTTAAGAATAAATAACAGCCAAACGGCTAGGTTCAGACGGAGCCGAGCAGGGTTCCCGTTACCCCACCATACGAGGGCCACGCACCTCCAACTAACAAATCCACGATCGTCAGATGGTGGTGGCTGATTTCTTTTCGGTCGCTGTTCCCAAAAACTAATTCACCGGCCAATATATATGATACCGACCTTAGTCCTACATCAACGTTCTTATGGTTCCATCACCTGTTCTCTTTCAAAGGGGAAGGGTTAATACGTTTCTCCCGCTTCTTTCAAGGTACGTCAGACGCAGAGTTCATTAGAGGACCTGGACGCGTTCCAAACACGAATAAACACAGTGTGGAGGGATCCAACCCAATATGGATGCACGCCTATGAGAACGAGTGGTTCAAGAGCGACGAATCCGTCAGTCACACGTCCGAGAGGGATTCTCTGGATGAGAATGCGCTGAACAACGAAGAGATGATGAACGAAGTGAACACAAACCAAAGGAACGACGATAAACCGTACTACATCGAGCCAAGAGTCTCTTCCATTTCGAGGTAAATATTGTTTCAGTATTCTACCCCTCAAATTTAATCTAGCGAAGAGGAAATTATCTATCATGAACTTAAATCGATATTAAGTATATTACTGGGTTTAGCGCGATATAGTTAGCAATGAGGAATATTCTTTTTAGCTTGGAGAGCATCGCGAACATTCCACACGATTTCCATCGCCATTCACCCATACATCGAGCACAGAATATGATCGTCAACCCTCTCGGCAAGAAAATCGAAACGACAGAGCTGTAGAACTGAACAGCGACTGGAACACCCTTTGTTTAAGCGTTACAACAGTTGTACGCTCGCAAGGAAACTGTAAATTTAGAAGCGTTCGTGTAAATAGTCAGCCCGTACAAACGATAGAGATATTTAATATTTATTATACGTTAATTTTAAACGCGACATCGACGAATATTATTTATTGTCAAGATCGTACTAGTTTATCGTTTCCAATAAAGCTGAACGATTATTCCAACGTACCTCATTTCTACTGTATACAGGGTGATTTTAGTTAACGTACGAAACGAATTTAGAATAATGATCTCTGCACGTTGCGAGTCTATGTTACATGTTTTGTACACGTTTGTATTATTTTCTGAACAGTAAATAAATCGATAACGTTGAAAATTCTGGGTCGTTTTATTCAGCAACAACGAACTTTCCTAGCTGCTTATAATATTCATAAAGAATTGGAGTCAGGTAATATTAGTAGCTAAACCATATCTTCCCTTTCTGGCCACAATATAAAATTATAAACGGCATAGTTCTGTGAATGTGAAAACTAAACAGAATCTTTCGTGTAACAGTCATCAGCCGCGCTTGTTTACCTAACGCAGCGTGTAAAAAATGCATTCTCACGCTCGGTTGCAGTAAATTAGAACATGCAAACTGGGGTTGTAGAATAAAGCCAAACCCCCGGAACCATCTTGCCGGTGTTCGCCCTTAACTGGGTCGCATAACATTAAAGTGCAGAGGAACTTAACACGAATCAAGCCTGAATATCGACTTGTACGATCATGCCTTGAAATTCCTACGATGATGTCCGCCTCGTTTAAGATCGGGCAGAAAGATCCCCGCGGTATTTTCGTTAAATAGATTGCTATCCGAGGGAGGGCCATCGCCAGGTGGGTAACCCGTGCAGATAATATCGCGGCACGAAATACAAGTGAAAGAAGAATCCATTGTTTAAATGCAAATTAACTTGGGCGTACAGCTCGACCTCGGCGGGTCAGTCACACTCCGGGGTCCCTTTCACCCTTGGGAGGTCTTATCGCGTGAGTTAACGCGGCAGTTTCCCATTTAACTGAATTTTAATGATGCTCCGCTGACGAATCACGATCGGGCACGAACTCTCGATCATTCTTAATTCGGTGGGATATGAGCGAGTGAACTCTTAAATCACAGGTGCTAATTGCCAAGGCGAGGTAGCAGCGTACAGTGTAGATTATTCAATAATGCAATACAGGTCGCGGGAACCACCTCTTTTAACAATGAAATCGGTACCCTCGACATTTCACTGCAAACACCAAGGACTGGCGACCAGAGTTTCCCTGCTTTCGCGCTACCGAAATGCAGATTTCCTTGATTATCGGTGAACATGCAACGAGAAGTGTACACAAATAAAAAACGGTATGTTTAGGCACCCATTAGGAAACCAGTTCCAAAATGAAGTAGATTGTAAACCTTTCCATGAAATTAAATGAAAAGAAGGGCAGAAAGACTTCGCATAAAAAATGTCTTTCAAATGCGATGTAGTAATGTGTTCGGTACAGAAAAGTGGAGTACAATAAATAAGGCTCGTTTTAAGCCTCCGTGGGACGGAAAATGAGCCAGCAAGGACGATGATTGAAGTAATACGCACAGTCGGCTGTAGGTTGCGAGGTAAGGAAACGGGCACGTACCCTCTTATCGTATTCCTGAACGTCAGCCTCGCGTGTAACTGTATGCTAATCTTCGGTGGCTATATAAGCGACTGGTCAGTGCTCGAGTCACTCCCCTGCGTCGCTCCCTTTCAACCCTCTACTGGCCCAGACTGCCTGCGGAATAACCTAGTAGAGTTTCCACCGAGGATCAGTAGCGTAGCAATCATTAATTAACAGAAACAAATACTCCTCTGCCAGTTACAGAGCCAACCGAGCAACAAATGCTACAATAATTTATCTTAATCATCTTCTGACGAGCTCTATCTCTTGTCGTCGTTAACTTTTACAAATAATCTACGTAGTTGCAAGAGAGGAACTAGTACGTGGGTTTCCAGTAAATTATTTACCAGCAGCTTTCCTTTTCGAAGGATAGAGCAAAGAATTAAGAATCGTTTACGAGTCACGTGCATGTGCCGACTTCATTATCCCCCGAATATGCATTAGCCCCTCAATCTTTCCATAAAGAGTGTCCCCTCATCGGTCGAGACCCTCGGGAGGCTGGCCATTTTTTTTGCGCCAGTAACTGATAAATAATCATTATTTCCTGGGGCTATATCGCCTCTAGACCCGATCCTGTATCACACCACTACGACACTCGCAGCGGCGCATTTATTCTACGCGCGATTTGCATGCACACGGCCCTTTGTGTGTACGTGCCGCAAGCTCGACACGCCATAACAGTTCTCCAAACGCCCCCATTCCGTTGCTATCATTTTAGCCACTGACTCGTTCGCCCGCACTGTCGCAAATTATTTCTTCACGTGGCTAGATTGGTTCGAGCATCTGCTAGGTATCATATGTTTCGTGAACTGAGCAGTTAGCAATTGAGTTCCCCAGAATTGGGCACCTCCTATGCATTGGATGCACACGGTGAATTTTCGAAATTCAGGCTTCGTTAAGATTCTCTTAAATTCGAGGAGAAACGATAGTGCAACGTAAAAACGTTACAACCACTCTGCGATTAAAGCTAATTCTTACTGGCATTACCATCATTTATCAACTTTCCCGACGCTTTTAATCGTGGAGGCGTTATGTAAGGAAGCAGTGATTAAAGAAGAAATATCGAATAGCGAGATGTCTATCGTCGAAATTTCTACTCTGTACTCGACAAATCACGCGACCCCTGCGTTAAAGCCACCCTTCTTATTAGGGGCTGCGTAGCTGCTAATGCCCCGACTTCTCAGCTCCTGACTCATCGACGTCACGCTGCCGTTCGGTATTACATCGATAACTGGCAGTTTCTTTGTGGCACGCATTTGAAAGTCAATGTCTAAATCAATTCCTACGATACAGCGCCTACTTGCAAGGTGGGAGTGCATTCCTGCACTTTGAAAGAAATCGCAACTTTCAGATTTTTGGAATATATTTCTGGAATACAGAAAGATCGTAAACACTTTATGGACCCAGCCGTTTTAACGATCTCCGCAGGTGTCACCCCATGGACACTGTTAATCCTCGAAGTAGCGCAAAACAGGACACGATCGATGGCTCGAAGAAGAAGATCGGAGATCTGAGAGGAAAGGTGGATGCACCCTCGACAACCTGTGGAGGGGGTGGTCGGTGTGACGCGACGTACACGTGACACCATCGTACAGCGTTGGCGTCGGGGGTTGAACGAGGCAACCCCTTCACATGCGCGGCGCTCGTGGCCACGTGAAGTGTTGCGCTCCTCCACAACCCTCGAAAATGTCGACCCTCGACCACGGTTAATTCGCGAAGTGAAGCACGCCCTGTTTTGTTCAGACGACTAAATCGCGACACCTTGGCGCAACGATATCTCTGAAGGATCGAGGATCCATTAAAGAAGCAAAGACAGTGGAGGGTTAACGATGACGGACATTCTGCTCGATGTGTGCTGCGAAGATGTCATGTTAACGTGAAAGTGTTTTGTTGGATGTCTTTTGATGTTTACTAGGATTCCGAGGGCTCAACAGTTTCGTTGATTACGAGGGGGTGGAGGTTCGTTGAGACGAGCAGCAATCGAAGAGAAAAGGGAACGACTCACGAAGAGTGTGTATCGTTGAGTGTATGAATTATTTTGCGCGGGAAAAGTATCCTTGGAAGATGTTTTAAGAGAACGATCGATGGATGTCCATTCGAACATGCATTGCTTCACGGTCTCACGGTATTGAATGATTCTGCGATCAGGCAAGTTGGAACGAATATTGTTCTGTTAGATGTTACTCTATCTTTATATTAAAAATTATTTTTGTTCGTAATAGCATGAATGTATTAGTACTCCTATCTCCAATCAGTAGAAATGTAAAGTGTGTGTATAATATTAACATAATGCGATGCAACAGCCTTCACTCGTAACAAACTCGAAATTTTTTTTAAAAATGCCAGGATAAATTGGCCTTTTCATATTTTATCCCGCGCATTTGAATTTCCAAGCAGCCCCACACATTGAATACATCAACCGAAACGTTTCAGTTGACGCGTGCTGTGTGCTTTAAGCCAAAGTGGCATGTCAGCACGACATTACGTCTCCCACTAACGAAGATATTTGATCGTCCCACATTTCCTAACCGCGAAGGGTGTTTGACCGTTTAATAAATACAATTAATAAGAGGAGTATTCTGCCTGATTGAAATTCAATGAAATGAATTCATGAAGGAGCATTCAATTGAATTGAAATCGTTTCCATTCAGCGCAGTAATAAATTGGAGGCTCGACTAATTATATGACTGTACTTAGAGATCGTGCCAATAATTAATCACAAAATTACTCGGAAATCTTTTGAATTGTACTCGTACTTGGACATAATATGTACTCACAAACAGTAACCAGTGATTTCCCCAAGGCGCTTATAAACGCGCTAGGAAGAGTATGGTTAAGCTTCAGCAATTTTCTATTCTGATCGAAGCGCGTGTAAATTGCACCGAATCATTCGATAATTCCGATGCGTGCCAAACGCGAGGAGAAAAAGGAAAAGCAAATCGATCCATCTAGAGTGGACATTGACCGGCAGTGATACCATTAAATTCTCATGCACGATGGGCGAGTTCAAGCTCGTTGCTTTGTCAAAGACCCGATTCCGGTATTTGCATATTAATAAGACCCGAGGATTTGTCAATATTTGCCGTTTCCATTGCGAGGAAGAAAACCGATTCAAATTTAATGCATTCTAAATAGTTAACAACAGTGTTTGAGACCTCGTCGTTCGTGAATATCCCGTGAAAGTTCCTTGAACCCTAACAGCAATTAATATTTCATTTGGGAACGTCCTTTTTATTATTTCAATGCACAGAACGCGTCTCTAGATTATCTACACCTGGACACTTTGAAGGAAAGTCATAAAAGATAATTGTCAATGGAGGAAATTTATATTAAATCATTTTCTTTGCAGTATTGTATAGGACTGATCCTCGATCCCTGGTATTTTACGAAAGTATCGATCCACCATGGGAATTATTTTTTATCCTCAAACTGATCGATGAAATGGACAGAAAAATTCGCTGACCATTTCGTACTAGTTGTCGGTGACCTACATTTGCCTGTATTACGTGCGATAACCTGTTCCCCAGTCCAATATAATAGTGAAGTCATCGGCACGTGGCAGGCGTGTGTCAAAGTGTGAACTACCTTGGTGTGGGAGACGTGGCTCGCCGAGGCAGGTGTATTTTCAGGTTCAATCACTTCAGCACTTTCGAACAGACAGAAGGCAAACGTTAATTACTGATGCCCTTTTATCCTGATTGTAGAGTGGACCTGAGGATCATAAGATCAATCACTAATCTCAATTTCGTTTCTCTTAAATCGTCTCGTGATGCTAACCCTTTCTGGCTTTCAATTGAAAGTTCTCCCTAATTTTTAGACCCACGAATTTTATGGAAAACAGCAATAATTCCACAGAAACTCTCGCTGTGATGAGATCTCGTATTTCGTTGTTGCATGCGATCCCCATTGTTATCCAGAAGTCCAGTTAAATTTTCAGTTGACACGTTGAACGGACCGTCGACTTGACGAGGTCTGTTGACTACACGTTCTACTCGCGGATAATGAATGGTCACGACCCCGTTTCTTGATCATAAAATCGATATTCGCGATTTTATCAGATCCACGAATCTTTTTGCGGTTCATCTAGATTGCTGGCCAGCAGCGGCGATAGTATTATTAATTTTACGGTCACACGGGACGTGAAGACTGAAAATTGTACCGCGACGATTCGTGACGGCACAATTGTTTCTTTCAGATTAATTGCAGATAAAAAACTGATTATTCGCGAGCCGCGTGGTGTTGCACGTGTTCCAAACGTAGACTGGGTAAAGGGATGGAATATTTGGACAAAAAAATTGCTTCCGGTAGGGAAATGACGTGGCGTTCTTGAAAAAGCACTCCTTCGCATCACCATCCATTGATGTATAATAATCCAAATACGAATTACATGAAATGGGAAATTGCTTCGTAGATGTTGTAGTGCGAGGATTATCCAATATTACCAATTACTTAGGGTTAAAAAATGTATTTCCGACGAGCGCGAATAAATTAAGACTGTTGCTGACGGAAGTGGGTGATGTACGCCCTATCACGCGGCACCGAGGAATGACCACCGATTTCCATGAATAATTAGTAACTCGATAAATGGAATGACTGTCAGTCAATTGAGAGGGCTTGAACTCGCCCTGGCTATCCCTGTAATATTTAGACAAGACACAGGGGAACTCGTCTAACGAGGTATCGATCTTATCGTTAACGCGACGGATCGTTAACATGAAGTATTACTAATCTCTGGCAGTAATTCGATTACCATATCAGATGTTTTATTCTTCTCTCTTACATCCGCTGCGTTATTAATTGTACAATTGACCATGAAATTTATTATTCAAGTTCCTTTAAACAGAGCCACTGGAATTTTTTTAAATATAAAAGCAAGCGTGCTTTGTCATCGTTGGAAAATTATTGATAGAATGTTTATGGAGCGGAGTGAAATGCTAGAAGGGCGAATGTTCTTTTTGCAGAATGCCCTTTGCAGGAGCATGGTGCAAAATATGGATTTATTTCGGGTTCGTTTTTGCATGGACGAAGGGGGCTCGTCCACGTTTTGATACCTCCACGGACATGGGGTTGGTTCTGATCCCGTCGGATGCGGAAGTAGACTCGGTGATTTTTCGACTTCGCGCCACTGACCAGGACGCGGATTTTCCACTTGTCTTCGAGATCACCGGTAAATCCTTCGCTGCTTCTAGTTCCCCTAAATACTTTGCAGAGACTTAAACTCATTTCAAATACTTGAATATTTTTTATATTATCTAATACTGTAAGAACTCGCAAATGTAAATTGTAAACCGAGAGAAAAGAGATAAGAGAATGCATTGTCGAAAAAACTGTAAAATTCTGAGAGATTAGGTTCCCAAAACGTGACTCACAAAACGATAATCAAATTCGTGCAACTGCTACACCACTGAACGCAACTTGTTCCTCTCACTTTGTTCAGCTACGATCACACCTGTTGTAAGGATCGACAATCTGCCGTGCACGTTGTACAACAAAGTGTGCCAGGCGAACGTGATTCTAACGAAACGATTGGCTGCCGGACGCCTTCACGATTTCGCTGTGAGGGTTAGGGACACGAAGGGGGACTCGAACTCGATGCAAGCTACTATTTCTGTGACGAACGCCACCACCCCGCGGGATAAAATATTCCCGCACATACCGTCCCTCATAATGGTGCCCGAGGTAATTATTTATTTGTCCCAACCACCGTCGATTACAATCGTCACTCGCGACATCGGCAATTTTGACACCTTTTCCTGTTGAATGGAACGTCTCCACAACAGGTTGCTATGCTTCATTCTTCGTTTTAGAGAATCTTCATAATTTACTGATCAAGTATCGTGCTCCAATAGAAAAACTCTACTTTTAATCTTATATGACTGGTTCGGTGCAATATATTAATTTCCTGGCGCGTCATAAATTAAAAATATACTTTCTCGTTCAGGACACTAAACCAGGCAAAGAATTGGATTACCTTCTAGTAAGAGCCAACTCGTGGAGCGGGAAACCTGTCTACATTGAACTCTGGGTGCGTTTTACAACCGAACAGTGTTTATTATTCCTTTCATCCTGGTGATATAGCATTTCCACTCGATACTGTCATTCCAGCAACCGAAAGAGCTTTTTACTATTAGACAACGACAAACGCCCACGCAAACGAGAGGAATAATTACTCTAATCGGAGAACTAGACTTCGAAACGCAGTCCGTGTACACTCTGACCATGTACGCCACGGTATGGAGGATTGGAGCTATGATATTTCCTGAAATCGCCAAAGAAATTTTGCATTCAACATTTCGTTCCCCAGGACCCTTACACGGAGCCTGGGAAGGACACTAGAAATATCGCAGGCTTGAACGTGGCAGTGGTAGTGACCGATGTTCAAGATGTCCCTCCGATTTTCACGTTGGCACCCCCTCTCACCAGAATTAATAATTCCGTACAACCCGTGAGTTCACTCTTCGATTAAAGAAATGATATATCTAATCAGAAATGTCAATGGTATTCAGGCATGGATTTAATTTGAATAAAAGAACTTGTGGAAGTATATTTATATGACGATTTTAGGGCGATACAGTGTTACGAGTACATGCTGAAGACGGGGATAAAGGAGTTCCACGTGAGATCGTGTACGGTCTCGTGTCCGAGGGCAATCCTTTTACGCTATTTTTCAACATTTCGGAATCAAGCGGTAAGAATACATACCACGAACTTAGTGGGTACCCTGTTGCAGAACTGAAACAATAATCGCAGCAGGATTTACCGTTTTCAAGCTCTCATTTTCCCTTCCAAGTATGCAAATCATATTTCTCCTAGTAAGAGTTATTACGCAGTAAAAACTGTGTAAAAATGGTGACCACGGGTTTCGTTAGAAAATTCGCCGTACCTGGATATAAAATCTACGTGCGATCGCGCGAGCACTGCTACACTGGATTACGTTGGATGTCAACAGACATCAAAGTGAATTACAGGGGGTGTAATTACATTTTACCGCGGCGCTGTCAGTGAACGAATTAATCTACCAAAAGGTACGGAGTCGCCCAAAGATATGCCTGACAGCCTGTGACCTGGTTTCCAATGAATTATCCAGTCGATGACTAGGGTATCAAATTAATTTACCACCTCTTCGATCTCCGCTGCTTTCCAGCGCTGAGGCGTCAAGGAATGATTCATGCCCTCCGCTCACGGACTAAGTCAGTCAACACGGGAAAAACAATTACGTATTCAATTCTAGAGCAACGCAACGTGAACTCTAATTACACCACTCGAAGGACTATTACGAGCAGAACTCAACGGTCATGAACTGCACGTTGTTCTCTGCTAGATGCTCTGATCTATATGAGTTCTGTACTATAAGCTAGAGAACTTCATCCTGTCTGAATTTTTCGCTGAAATAACAGCAACGTGTGAAAACTTGCTCTATTTTGGTTGCCTACTAAGAAACCCATCTTGTACAGATTCTTCGCTAAAAAAATTTACTCCGTGCAATTTTCCCCTTAGAAAACATCCCCTATGTGAAAACCTTCCTCTAAATACTTCCCCCCATACAAGTTCTCCGCTAAAAATCCGACCCCATGCTCTCCGATACCATCTCCAATTTACACAACCGCGTTTTCCAAAGTCAGCCTCCCTTGTCCTTGGGAAACTAAAGGGTGCACGAGGGGGTCGCGTAGAAAGGGGTGACTTTTTTTCACGCCAGTTCTCGCATGATTACGTAGCGCACGAACCGCGTTATCCGCCGTCTCGGATCGGCGATACGGATTTCTTCACGGAACCGAAAATGAGTCAGGCAAGGAAGTGGCCAAGAGTGGTCAGAGGTAAGGTCTCTGACGGTCTACGGCGCGGTATCGATCGCCCTTAGGGGTCAGTATCTGCTTTTCAGGCTGCGATGCTTATCATTTCGTGACGTGAGGCATGCGACCTCATCGCCGCCGTGTGTGTGAATGTGGCCGGTAGAGAAATGGTAAAAAGGAACGAGCCGTGGCTGGCTACGAATAGAGGAGATAAACGCGTCCACTTTTAGGCCGCATTATCGTCTTGGAACATTAACAGGCAGCCGTAACTTTGCGCGCCACCCCGCAACGGAAGGGGCTGATAACGCGGAGCCTTAACTTTTTAATTACACCCGCGAAATTTATATTTCGTGGGGAATTAGCGTGTTTCTGTTGAGCAGGAAATTGTGTCTTTTATCGGGAGAAATGGACGTGTACTTCGAGCACGTAATTTGAAGAATATAATTTATTAGATGCTCTGCAATTTTGTTTTATCCTTTTGTTTCTAGGATATACGATGTAGTAATTTTTTGGATTAGATTCGAAATTTGTGGTTCAGAGTCTTGTGCGTTTTAAAATTGAACACCTTCGTAATGTAAAAGGGTGAATCGGTTCGTGATGCAGAAGGAATCCTTTCGTCGAGATTCATTTCGTGATGCATTATGCAAAAATTCTACAGCGGAACACGCGTGCTTTCCACGTGAAACGCAACGGAGGTCGTTGACCGAAATGTTTTATTCATAATAAAAGTAATTTTATAGCGAGGGATGTTGAACAGTCTGTTGCTCGGAATTGCGCGCAGAATATACTTTCTTCGGCTAACGTTAATTCGAATTCAGCAACGCTTACTGCCATTCAAAGCCTCGAAGCAAGTACCTATACCTACTGAAATATTTTTAAAGCGTCTACGTTCCACTTAATCGTTAGGTGAAATCATTCTGGCGAGGCCTTTGGAGGAGCTGACGCAAATTACACACGTTGGTGCGCCGATTGTGCTTACCGTGGTTGCTGAAGAAATAAGGAGAAGCAGAGAGGAGCCACCTGCCCAGGCCACGGTGGTCGATGTTGGTTTCCTCCTCGGAGAACCGGGCAACAGTCCACCGTATTTCGAAAGCGATAAGTTGGTACCTGAAACACGAATAATTTACAGTCTTAGTAAACGTTGCTTGGTATAACATTTACTTAAGTGTCCGCTGAACGGGAAACTTAATCTCTATGAGCCAAGAGAATGGAAATAAACTATTCTATTTCTTCACTCTAGCTACGTGGCCAGGATTGACGAGAATCCAGAACCAGGTACAGTGATAAACTTTGGTGAACAATACCCGACCAAAGTGAAAGACGAGGATATTGGCAAGGCGGGAGTATTCGCATTGAAATTGGAAAACAATAACGGCACTTTCGAAATAATCCCAACGGTCGCGGAACGAACAGCAGATTTTATCATCGTCGTTCGAGATAACACGCTCATTGACTATGAATTATACAAAACCTTGTTTTTTAAGGTAAGTATAAATTATGCCACAAAGATACGAGAGTCGATAGAAATGATTTTATTCGTCCCACAAGCAATACATACCTATAGCATTCTGAGAAAGTTATTATAGAGCACAAGTGCTTAATTTATTATAGTGTATAATTTATTATATCTAAAGTTTATTATATTACTTAATATTTAACTCTACCATCGCTCTACTACGATCTCTTATATTTTATTCATTCGAATCTAGATTACTGCTCAGGAAGTCGGCCCAGCGACAAACCTCTCAGCGTCAGTGCCTGTTACCATACACCTAAACGACGTTAACGACAATCCGCCTATATTCGACGAGGAATCGTACGAGGTAACATTATCCGAGAACGTCACTGCAGGCTCACGTGTCGTGCAGGTAACACGTGCCCTATAATTTCCAAACCTTAACACATGCACGATATTCCATGGTGCGCAAAAATCGTAACGTATACCAAAGTTACCCAGCAGTATCGATATCTGTAACAGGTACACGCAACGGACGTGGACACGGGGTCTTACGGTGAAATTCGATACAGCGGTGTAACGGGCGAAGGAAACGAGGCTTTCAGCATAGACCACGGCACGGGATTAATAACCGTCGCCATGGGATCTTCCTTGGATCGTGAAACTGCCGCGAGACTTCTATTATCCGTGGAGGCTCGAGACGAGAGTGGAAACGGCAACAGAGGCATGGTGCCTTTGATAGTGAATCTACTCGACGTCAACGATAACGCGCCTATATTCGAGAAAGGCGTCTACGAATTTATTCTGAACGCTGACTTAACGAACTTCACGTCGCCAGTCTTCATAAAGGTACAGCTACGCCGTTGCTAAAGTGTGGTTTGTTTAGCTAAGAATCGAAATTCACAGGCTGCCGACGCTGACGCCGAACCGCCTAATAACGTGGTCAGGTACGAGCTGATTCACGGGAACTACGAGAACAAGTTTTATTTAAACGAAACCAGTGGGGAGCTGATTCTTCGCTCGCCGATAACGAAGATTAGACGGAAGAAGCAGAGCACTTACGATAAATTCGCCAAGAAGACTGGGAAGGAGTTTGCTAGGGGTCAAGGGAGAATCCAAGGTGGCGTGTTGGAGATTGAGCAGGGTGGATTGATGGACAGTCGAAATGAGAGTGATTCGGTGGGTGCGAAGAAGGAAGTGACGAAGAGACGGAAACGAGATGGCGACGATGCGCTGTACACTCTTACTGCTAGGGCGTACGATTTGGGTGAGCGTTTGGGATTCTCTTAAAGTGCATCGAGGAAGGATTTCCTGAGAATTTAACTATATCTACAGGTATACCCCATCTGTCGAGCGAGACGCAGATTCGGATCGTTAGTGGAGTCGCCATGGAAGCTCGTATAATGATGTTCGTGGTGCCAGGGGAGCAGCCGAATTCGACAAAGACCGCTGAAACGCTGGCTACCATTACTGGCGGCAGAGTAACCGTGCTGGAAACTCGCCCTTACGTGCAACAAAACCATACTGGGACTACGAGCAACGTTTCTGCAGGAGGGAAAAAGTTGGTGGTTCATTGATATCGTATAAGTTCGCACAAGACATTTTAATGAAACCTGCTCTATTGCAGGAGTATTATCGTAGCACGCGTCGAACAGACGGAGCCGGGCACCCCTTTGGTGGACGTAGAGAAAATTAGAGAGACTTTGGCTGCTAACGGCGTGGGAATCATTGGTGGCAATGAAACACTTGTAGCAACGAATGCCAGCGAGACGAAAGCACCTGTTACTGGGCCACCTCGTACTAACGATGGTCAAACGACTGTCATTAATAATACTATCTATAGCGTGCAGAGTGAGGAAGTGGTGAGTGCGCGAGGATAGATTAATCATTCCGGATAATATTATCGACTCTTTGCCAAATCGTTTTCAGACTGTGTACAAAGCAGAAAACAAGCTGCTCTTCTGGCTTCTTATAATCCTGGGCTTGCTTATGCTCGTGGCGATCGCAATATTGATCATCTGCTGCATCTGCCCTGGGTGCCCATTCTACATGGAGCCAAGGAAAAGGCGAGTGCACTCCTCGGAAACGTTACTGGGAAGGGCGGATGGGAGGCCAAAACGGCACCTTCATCGACAGCCAGCAGCAGGCGTCGATGGTAAAGCACTCTGACAGAACGTTAAGTTTAAGTGTATTAGAGTAAGGAGCTTGCGCTATGGTTGAACCTCTGCGATATTAAATTTCAGTATCGTGGAATGGAAGGAAGCAAGCGTGGAGCGCCGATCCGACGAGACGGAACTGGCAATTCAACAAGAGGAACGTGAAGAATTGCTCGCTTCCTGGCGACGTTGCCTTCATTTCTGGCCAGCCAATCGACGTCCAGATGAACGTGGAGGCCCCGAGGCTGAGGGACACTTCCTATGATCACTCGAGGAGGAGCAGGGCGGACGAACAGGAGAGAATGTACATGGAGGAGATGGAAAGGCAAAAGACGAGAGGCTACGACGCGGCGGAGTTGGATTCCTTGCAGCGACAAGAAATGGAAAGAGGTTCGGATGTACAGCGCCAGGGTTATAGGCAAAGGTAGGTAAGCTGTGATCTGACGTCCTCCAACTACTTGTAATAAGCGTTCCAATTGCCAACGATGTGAAAGAAGAGCCACAGGGGCGAGGGTAATTAAATTTAACTTGATTCCGGTGCCAGATTCATGGAGCACAACGCGAACGAGGAGGCGGCTATCAGGGAGCAACACTTCTACCGCGAAGGGAACGCCGAAGTCTTAAGACTGGTGACCAGAGGTCAAGTGGAAGACACGGCCACCAGCCATCACCATCGCCATCACCATCCCACTACTTTAATCGTGGATGGCAAGGACATAATCCTCCAAAGGTTCATAGAGGACCAGAAGTCCCGGCACGAGCTGTCGATGCAGGACATCGAAGCAGCACGCGTGCTCGAGTCCCACCAACGATCCAAAGAGACTTGCCAGCAGCAGCCAGCCGAGATAATTCTGCTACCAGACAGGCTGGACCTTGGGCCTAGGCAGCACGTGGAGGAAATAGGTCCTAACGTGCAGAGGCTGGTGATCGACCATGGCGACTACGGATCGCAGAAGGTGGAGAGCGAGTCGCAGGTGAGGGAAACGCTTAGGCAGGTGGATGGTGTCGCGGGTATTGCCTCAGAAAGGCCATCGATGATAACCAAGGATCAGCTGGACGTAAACAAAGCGCAATATTCCTTCAGCGACTTGGAACTAGCTAGGCAAAAGACTCTGCTGGCTCGACTGTTGCTGAAGAGGGAGCATCGACAGGCGGAAGGCGGAATAGCGGATTCCACCAGTTACTTGGAGACTCAGAGCCTGCCTGGACAAGTGGCCATCGCCACTCAAACCGACAGAACGACGGCTACGCAGACGGACCGCCAGGTGAGAAGTAGAAGCGACAACGACGATTCGGACGAGGACTCCAGGCACAAGAAGAAGTTGAAATCGAGGAAGAAGTACGGCGACGGGGATTGGAAGAGGACTCGAACTCTGTGGATGAAGTCGCCTATAGAAGAAGAGGGTAATACTCCTCGATTCGACAAGCGACTGAGCATCCTGCGAAAGAAAGTGAGGGAGGTGAAGGAGGATAGGAAAATCTCGCTGGAGCCTGAGGTGCTTCGAGAGATTTCGGATTCCTTGGACGGGAACGGGAGCTCGTGTAAGGGGGAGGAGGACGAGTCTATGCAGACGTATCGGAAGTCGACAGAGCAGACAAGCATCAGCTACAAAGTACTGAACGAAAAGGAGAACGATTCGCCATCCTCCATGGAAACGCGTAAGAATAAGCCTGACAAAGGTTTCAGCGAGAGGAGCTTCGAAGAAACCAGCGACTGCCGTAAGATGAACGGTACTGAGTCCTCGTCGCCGGAAATAAAGGCTAAGCGCGAGAAACACGGCCGCGAGAAGGCGGAGGAGAAAAGCCCAAAGAAGGAGGCGAAGCAGAAGGCGCAGAAAAAGTCTGATGGAGTGATAAAGCCCAGCTTCAGGATTCTCGAGAAAGAATTCACGATGTTGACGAAGAAACTGAGCAAACTAGGCGACAAGAAGTTCCAGGGGAGCACTGGCAGCGACAGTACGAGCCAGGAGAAGCTGGAGCCGAAGGAATCGAAGAAGGAGTTGGACCAGAAAGCTTCCAAGAAACTCGAGGCTTCCAGTGCCCAAAGGCAGACTGAAAGTAGCCCGAGTGCCTCGAAGACGGAGCAGAAAGGGAAGCAGAAGAAGGAGGCAGCCATCGCCAAGGCGAAACAGAAGCTGAAATATCAGCTGACTCATGTCATGAGCACTGGAAGTTCAGAGTACGACGACGGTCTGGATAAAACGAAGAAACAGAGTGGTGCTCGTCAGGAAAGTGTGAAACAAAAGCAGCCGGTGAGTGTTCAAAGTCATAGTAAAGGGAAACGTCAGGCACAGACGGATCGGCGAGAGGCCAAACGGCAAATGGCTGAATTTAGGGAGGAAGAGTTCGAAAGGCGAAGGGATGGGGCTGTAAAGGAAAGCCTGAGAGCTGAATCGAAACCAGAGAAGCATGTAAGAGGAGTGACGCGAGCTTCAAAATTAGCTATAGCATCTCGCAGAGACAATGTGACCGAAGACACCAACACCAGCACGAACTCTGATCGAGAAGGTAGGAAAGACGCGTTTGCTCCACCAATTTCTGGGAAAAAGAGCAGTACAGATTCGGGGAAGGATTCCAATGGCGTGTACAGGCGTGAAAAGCAACCAGTCGGCGGGAAAGTGGTTCAAAGATTCAGCGACGACTTTGTCGACGGATCGAGAATGGGAAGCACGGAAGGGGAAGCGAGTGGCGTGGATAAGGAGAAGAGAAATGCGGGAAAAGAGCAGATAGGTAGAGAAAAGAAGATGGGTATTGACTCTAAGGTGCAGTCGAAGGAAAATGAGTTACACAATAATAAATCTTTGGCAAAGAAATCCACAGAAACGGAAGGGCAAGTAGATGCAAGCAGACTTGGTGAAGATTCTGCGATTCTTCGGGATGTTGCGCAGCAATTAATTGAAAGTTGTGTAGTTACTGATCCCCCGCAGGTGAAGGAAGAAAAGATGATTGGAGCTGTCGTGGAAGATCAAAAGATCGAGGGAAAAATTGCGACATCTAAAACTGCATCTACAGCAATGGAGAAACCGGTAGAATATACAGCAGGAGAACAATTGGGTGATATTGGAAGTGCTGTGAAACTGGGTGGAAAAAATGGAGTAACAGCGGAGAAACGGAAGGAGGTGATAATGAATGGAAGTAAAAAGGATAACGGAAAAGATAAGCTATTGGATGATACCAAATGGCAAATGCACGAATTAAAAAAATTTGCGAAGGAATTCGAACAGGAGTTTGAAGTATTGGATAAAATACGTGAAAATGTGGGAGAGGAAATGGAAAAATTGCCAAAGGATGAGGGAACGGAAGGTATGTCATTAGGAGAACATGAAGAAGAAATGAAATATGATATGCCATCGATGATACCGAAACAAAAGGAGACAGACCTGCTGTCAAGTGATGGTAAAACAGGTGTAGAAGTGAAAGATCACATTGAAAGCGAAAGTGAAATGGAAAAGACAGAAGAAAGAGAAGTAAGAGTGGAAGAGTCAACAGAAGGAGGAAGCAATGGTAAAGCTGATTTAATACAAGGGGTTGTCCAATCAGTCGAGGAGAATGTAGACACTCAATTGTTAAGTGATGAAAAAGACAGAAAGGAGCAAGATATGACAAGTGACTTGAAGGAATGTGAGGAAGAATTACATGGGTCGCATGAACAGATGGAGGAGTGTATAAAAAGTTCACAATCCATCAGTGCAGATCGGGGGAAAGAGGATACGACAGAAATTATAACCGACGATCGTGAAACAGAAAGTGCCAGTTTAGATACAGTGAAATCTACCTTCAAGGAGGAAGAAACTGTTGCAAAAATTGATGATCAAGGTAAACAAGATATTTCCTTAGAGGGAGAAGCAAAAGTTGACGATGAAGAAGAAAAGGGGGCCATAAAAATCGTAGTCCAGGACGAAGGAAACGGAGAGAAAATTGAAGAGGAAAGAAAGAGAACTTCTACCGAAGAAACTGTGTTTCCAGATGAGAAAGAATTACAGCAGGAAGAAAAAAAAACTTTGATAGAACTTACGATCGATGATAATGAAATTAAAGAAGGAGGAAAAGGTTTGAGCAAGGAAGGAAGTCTCCAAGGAGGAGAAGAAGCCGAAACATTTAAAATCGATAAAGAAGAAAATGTTCTTCCAGATGAAGCAAAAAAGGTTGTTATAGATACTACAATTGGCAATGACCAAATTGGTGAGAAAGAAAATATTGTTCCAGATACAGAAAGATCTTTGGATAGAAAAGAAGAAGCTATTATAAAAGAGGCTACAATCGATGACCACAAAGTTAGTGTGGAGTTACAAGAAGGTAATATCTCGTTGGACAAGGAAAAAGAAATATATCCTGCAGAAGAAAAAGATGTTATACAGAAAATAGAAATTCCAGATGAAAAGGAAGAACAGTGTAGTGATAAGGAAGTAGAAGTTACTCCAGAGATGCAAACTGTTGTTTCATCTATTGACGACCATCTAATTACTGGAAAAGACAATATCATTCCAGAAGCTTCGAAACCAGAAGATCACCCTATTAGGGAAAATGAGGATGACTTTAAAAAAACACAACAGGACAACACATTTGAACAAGAAATTACTCCCGAAGTGCCTGACGTTAGTGATAATGGTGTTAGTCAAGGAGACGAAGACTCTTCAAAAGCAGATATTATTCCCGAACAAAGTGTCCAAGAAGATGGTGCTTCCACGAACGTTCCCATCTCTGTTGATACCGATATTAAAAAAGAAACACCACCCGGAGAACACACGATCGAAGGCGAAGCTGGTAAGAAAATAGGCTTCCTATCAGACATGCTTAAAACTGTTCACACTTGGACTGATAAATTCAAAGGAGGCAAAGGATCGGTAAGCACAAGTTCTGAGACTGAGATCGAGACTACTGAGCTTTCACCTCGTTCTGATGATAAAATTATTAAAGAGCAAGTGGTGTCATTATCTACTAATGACAAAGATAAAGATCAGACAGAAAGATCAGAAAGTAGTGAGCCTTCTCATTCAGAGGTGGAGGACCAATCTTTAAAAATGGTAGAAAAGGACATTGAAGATACAGGAAGAGAAGTAAAGGACAAGGGATCCATTACACCTGCAGATGAAAAAGTGATAATTAGCCCAAAGGAAATAATAGAAAAGGAGTCAACAATTGGTGTAACTGCGGGAGGAAAGGAAGCCGAAACCACAATCAACGATACAGAAGAGAAAGAAGAGGGAAGTGCCAGTAAACCTACAGAAGAAAGAATGGCAGTCAGCCCAAAAGAACTGACTGAAAAAGATGCAACAACAGATGTGGTTGCAGGAACGAAAGAAGAAGAAGAAAGTGTTAAAGAGGTAGAAACAGAAACGGAAGAGGAAAGAGCTATTACTCGAACACAAGAGCAGCTGATAATTCTACCAATGGAACTGATTGAAAAGGATTCAGAAGCTGATGTAGATACTGAGATAAAGGAAGAAGATTACGAAGGAAGTAAGAAAGGGTCATTAAGAGTAAAAGTGTCTGACGAAGCAAAGGATTTTGATATACCCTTAGCTGACAAAGTGGAACCTGAAAAAATGGAGGAACAACGCGATGCATTGCGCGATAAAGAAGAAGAATTAATGGAAAAGGTAGTCGAGGAAAACACGAGGCTCGTGGAACTCTCAGATAATAAAACGATAGATGGGAAGCTGGTGAAAGCCGGAGAAAAAGAAGACGAGTCTCGCGAACCGCCAAGTGAAGGGGGTTATACTTCTCGCGGAACAGATTTCCATGGAACTTCTCCAGTGTCACTTGAAACGATGACGAAGGAAAAGTTTGCATTCGATTCAATTACACCAGAGACTCCAACAGACTCCCCGAAAATAGCCGAACCTGCGGAACGCTTCGAGTCAGGGAGTGAAGAAATCGAATTGCAGGAAGCAGAGCAATCTGTTGGAAGAGAAACCATGGAGGCGGATAAAGTTCAGCCGTTTCTGGAGGACCAGCCACTTAAAGAACAAGATACGTCAATGATTTCCCTGGGTGAATCAAGCAAACGCGATGCAATCGACGAGAGAGTGGATGAAACGTCGACTCTGGAGGGTAATGTCGCGGTGAAGAAAGAAAGTGAGGAAACTATCGGGCAACAGTACGCAGACGTAAGCCTTCCACTTTTTACAAGTGTAATACGTACAGCGGACGATTCGGATGAGAGTGATTCATCGAGTGATATTTCCAGGAAGACGACGTTAAACACCACGCCATACCAGACGCCGAGACACCGAGCTCGACAGTCCCCCGAGAAGAAAAGTACCGAAACGGTGGGAAACATTGAAGCACTGGAAGTCGAAGGTGAAGAAGAAGCATCGTTAACGTTCGAGTTACCGGAAGATGAGAAAGATGAGAAAATTATTCAAGATACTGAACACACTAGTAAAGAACAGCCTTCTGAAGCAGCGCCACCTAAAACACTGAAAGATGAAGGTGCCGAAGTCAAGGAGAAAGGTGAAACATCTTCCAAGAATAAAGAAATAATGCCGCCAGGAATATCAGCTGATAAAGGACGAGGGAGAAAGCAATTAATACCAAAGCTTAGTTTAAAACCCGAAGATAAGCCTGCTAGTATTACGAAGGATGATTCGTCATCAGTTCCCAAACGCGGTGAAACTGTGCCTCTGAAAGCTGGTGACAGGAAGGCGAAGCAGATGGAAAAGAAAAGAGTCCCCGCGCAAAAGAAGAAGAAAAGTACTTCCGAGGAGTCGTCCGGAGAAAAAGCAGCTCATCACCGCGATCAAGCGAGTCATTCTCGACACCGACCTCGCAGGAAGCTCGTGGATGGTCAATCGAAGCAAAAAGATAGCGATCAAGCGAAGCAGTGGAGAAAAACGGACGACGAGCAACGACGGAGGCAGTCCACGTCGAAAGTGAAAGCTGAGAAAGATAGAAGGGCGTCGAGTAGCAGTGACAAGCAAACGATCTCGCCGAAGACAGGCGACATCGATACTAGCAAGGCGCAGCCAAAGTACATGGCTTGGTACAAGAAGAATCGGGAAGAGATGGAGAAGAGGCGAGCTGAACTGAGGGCGACGGACGACGAGGATCAGCTTCCTCGGTGGCTAAGAAGAAGCATGAGAAGCCAGAAGGCGGGCAAAGACGAGGCAAGGAAGTCCGAGGAGAGAAACCTGGACACAACTCCGCGAGGGAAGCGCAAAGTGAAGCCGTTGGTGAACGTGGAGTCCGAGCAATTGAAAGCTATCGTGCGACAGGGAAGGAAACTGAGGAGAGCCGAAGGTGGAAAGAACGAGGATCCACCTGTTCAGATATTTGCGACGACGCCGCCTGCGCAACCACCGGCAGACAGCAAACACCACCTGGTGCAACATTCTGAGTACAAATACGAGAAGGTACCAGCGCCGTTCTACCTTCATCCACCCCCTGCTCCACACCCGTCGCCACAAATGTCTCCGGAACGTTTCGACGGTCAAGCAACGGCGGAGCACAGGCACGCGGATAAAGATTTCGATCCCGGGGCCCCGATATCGCTACAGAGTGGCAACAGGCTAAGACATCAGCAGCTTTTGGAGAAGAAAAGCGTGTTCGATATCGCCTACAGCGAAGCCGCGCCCCCGCAACTTCGCGCTGACAGCACCACACCACCGTCTTGAATTAACGGAAAGGACTGATATTCAATCATAATTCCATCGCGCACAAAACAGGGTTAACTGTATTTTAGACGTAGATTCTGAAGATTGTTACGAAACAAACGGTAGATGACTCTTTTGGTAAAAGATAAGAGATTGATGGAAGATCTAACATGTATACATATTTATTGAAAGAATAATATTGAATGAAAACTGATAGAGTCTAATGCACGGTTGCATGTATATTTGAGACTAGCATTATGGAAGGTTTACATGGATTACTCGATCAGTTTTCTTTTCTAGTACAAGGGGTAAGCAACGAAGTCTATCGGAATTCCTCCACGAGAACTGATACTGTTTTTATACTTTGCGATTTGGGATTTTGGAGTTTTGTTATTAATGTTACTGCCGTCCGAAGGAAGAAACAAGCACGCATCGATTATCAATTTTCTATTACGATCGTTGTTCTGATATTATGATGTTTATAAGTATCTTGTAAATACATATGTATAAAAATTACTGTGAGTTTTCCTTTCATACATTTTTCCAATATGACACCACTCTACAACTTATGTATTAAAGTAAGTACCTCGAGAATTGTCTCACGGCCAGCATAGAAATTTACAGTAAGATCTATACTTCTTTAAAGCCTCGTACAAAGTTGCTGTGAGAAACTAGAGGCAACTAGAAACCGTTTAAGCCTTAGAATTAATACGTATAAGCATTAATATTTATCGAACGCGTGAACATCGAGAACGAAATAAAATTCATTCGACGTAGAAAATCATTTCAAAGTCCCAAGACCAAATGCTACTAATTGCAAGTAAGTTTGTTGCATTTCCGTTGGTGGGTAAAAATCAATATCTCTCATATTTAGTTTCAGTTCTAACCGCCAGTAGGATTGCGATCGAATTCTACTCTTGATAACGTTGCACGCGACACGCGAGTGGTGACAATTTCCATTAGGTATAAAGGCTACTCTATACCTCGCCCGCGATAATGATGACGTGCTTTCTGACGCAATGGTTACTTTGTGCGGCCCGTTTTGACGACAGACGTGACGTTACCGATGCAACTAACCTACCGTAATCGTGGACGGAATGGTGCATCAAGCATAACCAAAGTTTGGTAAATCTTTCGACGGGGAAAGCATGAACGGCGAGTTGGTCGATCGACCTTTGATTGCTGACGCACAGAAAACGCGGCAATTTTGTATGCCTCAACGCTAATCTTTCGTGTACTAAGATTTCCGTAAAAAATACTTGAGACTGTAAAGATAACATTACCGAAGAAAATGAAAGGGAACAAGATAGTACAATGCTGTAATATTTGTCCTACATTATCAATCATGGAATATCGCGCCAACACGCGGCAGCTGGGACGAGGAACGGACACCAATTTTTGTCGATACTCTCCTATTATCGTGAAACCTAATCAGCCGGTCGTTTGCGTCAAATCGAGTTTACCGTGCCTGCGCGAACTGGCAACACAGTTGTGCAAAACTTCTGGTAAAAGTTTCATAGGGTTTATGGAACAATACTGAGAAGAACAGATTTCAGTTCGACACACTTTTTTCACGATTGAGTTGATGGTTTAATTACCTACGTAGAAAAGCTATTTAATTCGTGTAATAAATTAAAGACTTCTGAGGCGTGAATCCGTTCAGCATAATAGATAAATATTAATTTATATAGAGAAAGGAATAGTTTATTGCATATACCGTAATTGTCAATTAACGAGATCCTTACCACCTGCTTCTTATATCAGTAGGTACCAATGAAGAAGATATATTTCACAATTACAATTACACATTTTACTTGTATGAACTCGGTAACGCCCAGGAATACTGTAATTTATATTTTATAAATATTGTAATATTATTCAGATGAGAAATATATTGCGAATTGTATGAAAAATTCACTGATTTCTCTAACCTAACACGCTTGTATCAAACGCGATAAAATGAATGTTGCAAATGAGTTTACTGTTCCATTGTTACATATAATATTATAGGAACAGCGTACTCGTAACAGACTCCGGGCATCAGTTAACAACTCCCCTCGTCTCATTTTACAATTTACACAATGTTGCAAATATTACAAAAATAATAAAAAATAAACGACAATTTGTGCCAAAGACTTCCTAGAGTCACTGTAAAGTATTTTACAGTCCATTCCTCGACGTTCTCCAAGTAAGCGCGCAATTGAAATATGAAAGAGTCAGCGGAAAGCGGCGGTATTTAAACAATGGGTAAATGTTAATTGTTGTTAATAAAGGGCACACATGTTGCTGATGCAACGGCGAGCAGAGCCGCGGAAGAGGCTGCACCTGTAACACCAGTACACGAAACGCAAACACACCTGGAACCTTTGACCTTTTCATAGACGCTGG
The DNA here is from genome assembly GCA_944738655.2 of Andrena hattorfiana. Taxonomy (NCBI): domain Eukaryota; kingdom Metazoa; phylum Arthropoda; class Insecta; order Hymenoptera; family Andrenidae; genus Andrena; species Andrena hattorfiana. The sequence continues at coordinate 5,998,398 of OX122894.2, forward strand.
CTTCTACCCCTCTCCTCGCAACCACCCCCTTTCCCTTTCCCTTTAGCAGCTGTAGTTCGATGAAAATGTTGCAGTACACGCGACAGTCTATACAAGCAAATCGGGTTCTACCTCTTGCGACCGGCAAGGTCTTAGAGACGATGCTCCCCTTGGTGGTAGTCTTTAGAAAGTGTTTAACAGCAACAGAGCTCAGGGTGAAAAGTGTGGAGATTTTCCACTGAAAATTCATCTCCCACTTTGTGTCATGAAAAGGGAGGGGTATGCGAGGATCTTATTTTATGATCTGTGTAAATAGAATTGTATTTATCAAAATGGATCCTAGGCCGATTGTGCAATTTCTTGCAAAAGTGTACATGTCAGAAGACAGTCCATCGTCCACGAGAATAAAGTTCGATCACGTTATTTCAATTTCCACTTTACGAAAAGTACAGCTACATTATCACGAATGAATGAGACACTGATAACATTTAAAACCTCTGGCAAAAGACTGAAGCGTGTAAAGCAGCTATACTGAAACAGAGTTTTTAGTTGCCTCGTGGCACCAAGTTCCCTCAGATTCGTCCCTGCTTTCGCGTATACATGTGCACCCACACGCGGGCGAGTGCACACACAGAATAGCGAATAATTTGCAAAGGGAAGGGCAAACGTTTGGCCGTTTTCGCGTCGCGAAATCGACGGTTCTTCCAAGGGGGCCAAGATTGGCCCGGGCATTAATAGCCATCAATCATTCCCAAAATTCGGCAACGTGCTGGACAACACCAGCGGCAGGGTACCATCACCAAAGTAGAGTTCTACGGGACCACTGGCTTAGGGGAAGTGGCGATGAGGGGGGCAAGGGGCCAAAGAGGAGGGACCAGGAGGGACGTGGGGAACCCGTTCGATACCACCGAAAACGCGGGAGAACCCAGATTGTACCACCACGAATTCGGGAATCGCGCCCATGTACCTCGTCTATACGCTATGATAAAACTTGGGAGCCTAGGTACGCGTGAATTTGAAACAAGTATGAAGAATTCTTCAGCACACCACTTAAAGTATGTACTTAGGTGATAATTCATCAAAGGAAACTAAGAAATTGTGAGTAATAAAATATACGATTGGAGATCATTTCGGTATTATTGGAATTCTAAGAAAGTCTAATTTGTAATCAGACGCCGGGTTCTAGATTACCTATCAGTGGATATTATGATAAGTACATTTCGTATTGGCACAATTTTTCCAGAAAAAATTTCTCTAAAATCCACTCTAAATAAAGTAAGGTTGAAGTGTTTTAACGCACATGGGTGTATTGAATGTGCATCACACCTAAATCTGTGATACTTTATTGTGCTAATGTGTTATAGAAGAGGAATATGTGTGTCTTCAAAAAAAAATGCAATGTACACTTATCAAATGATATGAATATTGAGCGAAGTGAGGGGAATTAAAGCGAACGCTTTTCAAACAGCTTGTGGTTCCCGCTTTAAAAGTCGGAGCAGGCATGAACCTCCTGCGGTTCATGTTATCCTAACAAATCGACGACAATCCGCAGATGACTCGCGCAGTTTGTGCGCATGTAAACACGAATCACACGCGGTAAGAACGTGACGTGACTGGCATCAACGCGCCATTTTTACGCAACAAGTTATATTAATGACAATAATTTTAAAGGAATTAACATTCAAACATAGAATAACTGAGAATTGTTCATAATAATCTGAACATGATATCAAACTGAATGATCAATGTATATTCGAACGATCTGTTACTTGAAATACGTCTATTGTCATCTGAATCCTTGCTTATTATCATCACTTTACGAAAAATACGTAATTCGTTGAAGCCGTTAGATGCCACTCTCCAAATGTTACATTTGAAACAAGAAATATATACTGAATAATTCGGAGATATTTCCTCCAATACGAATGCGTCTGTTGCACACTGAAATCAATGGTTTTATTTCTCGCATCTCAATATCGAAGCGCGTGCGTGTCCCATCACTTGAATCACGCGGAACAGTGGGGAAAGCGAATGAAGTGGGGAGAAAGAGAGGATGTTATCCGCCTACAACCGTAGAAGGAGCCCGCGCTTTTACTAGAAAAGCATGACATACTAGGAAGTTACGCTTTACTAACTGATGTTCCTGAGCTCCTGATACTAAGGCCACGTGTTTTGTCGAGGCACGTCAAGCCCGCGAGCGGACACAGATGCCTTTCAACCTCCACGCAATTATGAAAGCCGGATGCTCGGAAGTTGAGATTAGAATGCACGTGGTCATTCTTCTGGACTCTAGCTTGACACAGTTAATATTATTGTCGGTGATAATCTCTTTACAGCACACACGCATCTCCTGAAGTAGTTTTATAAACAATTTTTTAACAGTTTTATACTAAAATAGTATAGATTATAGAGAATCTGCCTGCAGGCACGTTTAACTCCAAAATCTCTCAAGATCCGAGCGAAAGTATACGTTCTCAGCATTGACTTCAACAAAAATACTGAATATTCAATATTTCATCAGCAAATTTTGAACGAAACATGATTATTATTAATAGAAAACATGCTCCTAATTAATTCACAGCCACTGAAGTGTGTGTTGTATTTCAGCACACATTTTATGTGCAACAATCCATATCACAGCAGCTGCGTGATAAAATTGATGATAAAGTAAGAATAAATATTGTTAATTGAAAGAGAAATAAAGCTAGTTCTCAGGTATCGCAGGCTTTATGCTTATGCTATTTCAAGAAAAGTAATATTTCACGAAAGAAATGATACACGTCTCGATTTCCTTTCAAATATGAATATTACTATATTATGTAAACATGAAATGCGCGAGCTGCTTCCACTGCTAATGTAGGTAAGTACTCATCAGAAACAAAATCAAATAAAAATACGATTGCTATCAGTTTTAAAACGTCCGAATATAAATTCCACGTGTGGAACTTTAAATCGCGATGAATTATGTGATTACCAAATGCATCCTACAGAAAAATCGACAGACCCATGCGACAATTTGTCTTCGATTATAAATACACGAGAACCACTGGACAGGACTGACATAGCGTGGCGAGCACCGTTCTGCGCGAAAGAGATGCGCGTGACGGTTGCCCGCACAGTGGTGGGGATGCTGAGTCACATCGTTAGCTGTTCTGTGAGCGCTGCGATTCACTAAAATAGTCATAGCTCGGCTTCTTTTTGTCATAGGTTAATGTTGCATACACCTAAACCTTTCTCAAGAAATGCTCTACAAAACGGTGAAAACCGCATCACAATCCGTCCAGTGGTTCTCGAGATTAGCGGGTACAAATGTACAGACGCCTACCGGGGACTTTATTTTATAATATGTAGAGATTTCGCGCGCAAAGTGCACACGTGCACTCGTTCCCATGTACCGTTAATCTCAATCAATTTAAAAAACACGCCCTCTCTTACGTTCGACTGTACAAGTCTGAACGCGTTTGAATATGCCTGAATCTAAGGCCTAGGCTACACATACGACTGTAAGTCGTACGACAGCGTGTCGTTTATGCCAGGGTCTACATAACACATATGTTATATATCTCCATAGAGACGAGCACATAGAGACGACATGACAACGATCAGTCTTCAGTCGGCGGGCACCTGCGATTGCTTCGGATTTTTAAGTCGGCCGACTGTCACAGGATTTGCGCACGACTATCGTACGACTTACAGTCGTATGTGTAGCCTAGGCCTAAATATGAATCCATGCGCGGAACTTTAAACCCAGATGAAATATATAATTACCGAATGGATCGATATTTCCGTCTATGACCGGCGGCATGTTGAACTGGTTGGCGGGAAAACGGCGGTAGACACGATACTCCGCCATGTTGAATGTGCTTCGCTGCCCCCTCGACGGCATGGTATCCTGGTGGAAAATCCGCGGCTCGCGGAATCCTTGCGGCGACATTACGCATCGTTCCTTGAACGTGGTCGCGGTTCACGTCGTCGAAGATGCACGGAAAAAGGCAACGGCTGGTCCTCGGCCATGATTACATTCCGATACACACGCGCCCGTATCGTTGACACTCGCCAAGACTCCTCACCTGCCCATCAAAAGACGTAAAATCATCCACATTGGCCACTCGCGTACGCGGCACACACGAGATTGAGGAGGTTTGCGACGCATAGCAACGCTCGTTGGCGGCTGCGCGGGTAACGATGCGCAGTGGCTCGCGAGCGTGTGCCTGGCAACGACAAGCTGTCGTACGCGAACCTCTTACGCGATCATGATCCCCATACCGTTACTTGGCGAAATGTGGACGCCTTTCGGGAACTGTTTTTCTTGGCACCCTGAAGTGTACCCCGGGTGCGTCCAATTACCTGTAAGGACATAGTGGAAGCTGCGTTTTGTCAACGACAACCTGAAATAGTTTCTGGAAACGAATGCTGCTGGACGACACTGTTTTATCGGCGACGGTCGGTAAGCTGTGCCTCAGATTCTATTGCGCCCTCTGTGTTTAGAAGCGGTGGTTTTGGAAATCACATATAATTCAAACACCAAAATCGGTAACGTCAGTGCAATCGTACTCGGCTCATACAAATAAAAGACAGATATTGCACGTCCTGTTACGATTTTAACTTTAACGAAGAACAAAGAATTGGAGAACTATTCAACATTTAATATCACTCTAATAATTTATCTTTTAAGAATTACTGAATTACTAACCGATTAACTTATACTTTTTACTTTTCGCGACCGTGTCCGCGTCCGAATAAAAATAAAATCAGAATATTAAATAAAAGTCAGAATCCCCACTAATATATAAAAGTGAAACGTTGTCTGTTTGTTTGTCCTTTTTTCACGCGTAAACGGTTGAACGGATTTCAATGAAATTTGGAACGGACGTGGGAAACAAATAATTCCCGGGTGAAACCGGGTAACGGGTCAACTAGTAATTATGATATGGGGGTGGAGTGATGAAAAAAATGTACCTTTTCTTGGCAAAGATATCGTATAAAATTAATGTCCTTTTATTGCTAATGAATCTTCTTATATTTACATTGGAAGATGTTTCTAGTTATCACAGCCGTAACAATATTATAAGTGCTAAAACGTTAAGTAGAACGACTGAGGTGAGCTCGGATCGAAGCTAATCAACGCGATTCTAATACTTTTATCACGGCTTCGCAGGTACGCGTCGTGTCTAGATTATCGTACGCATTTCGAGTTGTTAGAAAAATATTTCGAGAGAGATTGGGACAAAGTTCTCCTACCCTTTGCTTAGAATGAATTAACGTTCAATTATAATCTGTCCGTGGGCTTGTGTGTCTCGTCCTTAAATCTACGTGATCCTCCTTTCACCTTGCATAATCTCCGACGACCGTTCCCACTAAAGTGGGCGAGGCACTTGATTAACGCTCTAAATGTAGAAACATCTTGCAAGCATATTTACAAAACAATTCTAGAAACATTGTTCGGTTTACATCGATTCGATAGTTCCGCGATTACCTCGGCGGCGTTATTCTAATCACAACAGGAAGATATGCGGTAGAACTTGGAATATACGTGAATGTTATAGACTTTGGAACTCCAAAGGCGGTAGCAGTTCCTCGTCATTCAATATCATTTTAAGTACCGTAACAGTCTGATAGTTAAAAGTGGAAATGATCATCCATTGATACTGCTTATGTCCCCGTTGTTTCTCGCCAGAAGCGTCTGGGTCTCCTCCCCTCTGAATTTCTCTCGCAGTAACACGAAGATACCGATGAAAAGGATTAAAACACCGATACCACAGACACCGAACGATGTCACGCCACCCAAAGACTGAGCGATCATAATCATTTTGACCGTGCTAGCATAGTCGGCCGTCAATGTGGCTTCTTGCGTGAACCACAGCATCGGTACGAACGTTTTCTTAATGTTCTTGAAAATCCTGGAAGTAACATCACCTTGAAACTTAATTTCAACCTAAAAGATTCGCTCGCGAATGCCTCATATTCTAATCAGAGAAACGACAGAGATCTTACGTCATGTAGTCGTCGGGTTGAAGCAACAGGTTCAATTGTAATTGCGCGTTCACTCTCAGCGGGACCCCCGTTTTCTGCAAAACGTTGAAGTAGTGGTATTATATGCACGTGACGTTCGGCGATTATCGTTCGCTGTTTCTCATCAATAGTTACCGGCTCCAGAGCTATCGAGAGCTCGTGCTTCGTTTGGTTCGGCTTCATCCCGTCGATATTTGCTCTGTAACTCGGGTCCGCTGTATAAAAGTGCGGCAGGCTGATAAAAGCCGGCGCGCCCCACTTGCACGTTGATATATTTAACGCCCCTGAGGGTACGCAGTCGTCCTTGCAGTAACACGCTCGCGATGGTACTTTTGTCCCATTCTCAAATATATTATCGTCGTTAACGTATCTTACGCCTGCTAATCCTTCGTGTTCCATTGTGCCGTTATACACAGCCTGCATACTCCTGTCGAGAAAATTGGGAAGAATTACCTATTTCTTTATTCATCTCCTGTACCTTCGATAAACGATTCTACTTACGTGCAGATATCAGACACGAAGAAGGAAACGGTTTTGTTATCGGGCAGCGGTGGCCACAAATCGCCGTTCGTTCCTTTCACCACTCCACACTCTCCAGGATAGTAATTCACTCTATCCTGGTAATTCCATTGCTTCACAATTCCCAAGTCGAGTCTGTTGATCGCGCCGGTGAACATGTTGAACGTCCCATCGTAACTGGCGGAACCGTTCCTCTGCGAATGTTAGCGGACTATTATTTTCTCGGACGAGTTTCACGCGTTCCTGACGAGTCCTCTTGTATAACACAACTTACGCCGTAGAACCAAGCGAATTTATTCATCGGAATCTGCGTGAGCTTCAGCTTTCGAGCGATCAGCAGCATGGTATCGTTGTATCCTTCGAACAGCAACTCGTTGACAGTCTTAGTAATTACTAGCTTCTGTCCTATCGACTCCATCACTCTGTTTGCAATGTCGCGGAGAAACGGTTGTTTGTACCTCAGCGTGTACGCAACGCTCTGAGAAAGTAACAAGCGGATGTAGAGTAGGGCTGGGACTGTTTGTCGAATTTTATTCGAATATTCGAATACTTCAGTTGCTCAATTATTTGGCGAATGTAATTCGAATATCCAAGTACTCGAATACTATTCGAATATTTAAGTATTCGAATAGTATGGTGTGAATTATAAATCAAGTTCCTTACGTTCATTTGTCAGGGTAAAATCTTGTAAGCTAATTTTCACCCACTTCACACAATACTGGTGTATTCGAATAGTATTCGAATAATAGCATTCGAATACTCAAATATTCGAAGTTTATTCGTAGCATTCCAATTCTTGTAAAATATTCGAATATTAAATTATTCGAATAGTCCCAGCCCTAATGTAGAGTAACGCGCGTAAAGTTATTCGTGTAGAGGATGGCGATACCAGGGAATACGTACTGCGGTTACTGGGTTTACATTCGTCACACTGTCTGACAAACTACCCTTTGACAAGGACTCGTCGAAATGCCATACCCTTTTCCTTTGAAATGTTATAGTGCCGTTGTCGTTCCATGTCTGTTGGACCTTATAGTCAACTTCCCTGTAATGAAGGAATATCAATTAGAAGGAGCTCGATATAACTTGCTATACTTAATGAAAATCTTGGTACCTAAATACGTAAGGACCCATCTCTACGAAGTTAGGCTTCACTTTTGAATTGGGTGTCGTCAATGCCTCCGGATTAGACAAATTAAACATGTACAGTTTCAAGTACATGGGGATTGGTGTTTCCTTCCAAAGATCGTAGTTAGTGGACGTCGGCGTCAATGTCAGTTCCTACGGAAATGTATCGTAAATAAGAATCAAGGAATACTTGGAAAACAGAAGCGACATCGCTTTCGAACTTACCCTGTTCAAAATATTTTTATACAACGTAGGCCAAAGTATCCCCACGACCAGTCCAACAATTGTTAACACTAGGCCCACTGCGAATATAACGATATACTTCACCCTACCCCTCCACATTTTGTCCGATAGTTCCGACCTGGAAACACAAGCGCAACGGTGTCAAATATTGTCTCCTATTCTGATTTATGATTCCCAATATGTATAATCAGCGGAAGCAAGCGTTAATGCCTTGTACTTGGTAATATTCTTCGGATGGTATCGTCCGGGGTATATACAACGACACCGAGGATATTAGAAAATCAATCGTGGTTTTCATCAACAATCATACATTACCTAGGGGAGAAATTTCTTAAATTTAAGTCTCTTCTAAATACATTCTGCGGTATTAGCAATGCGGCTCGTGGGGAACGTTGAACACGGGATGCCTTTTATCGACGAGCGTGCCACTACATCATTGGCCTGACCGAGCTTAAGCACGTGATCCATTCTTTCTTTGGAGACTGGAGGAATAGATCAGAGCACGATTGAAGCATAGCTACGTATGAAGTGCCATGATACTACCCGTTCGAAACGGGAAATCCAGATATCGTTATGTCAGCAATCTTTCGTGCGATTACGTCGTGACGGCGGACATATCGGGAACGAATGACGCGGATGTTGCGGTACGAAACATTTTGAACGAAAATTTCACGCCAGTTTGCTGTTAGTCGAAAAGAAGCGGATGGAAAGTGTACTTAAACGGAAAAGAGAACGGTCCGAGAAGAGAAGACATCTTACGATTGACTGCGATTGACGAAGGCCAACCCATCAATAGCGCATGATGCATATTAAAATGTCGGCGCGAACGTTTGAAGCCATGTTAATGTCGCTATTTCCATACACGGAAACCAGTTGATGAATGAAGAATTCGAATGATCTCATAGTTCAGGCTCGTAATATTTGCCCTAAAAACTGATTCAGACACGTCCAGTAATTTAGTCGAGTGGCGAGTAATTTAGTAATTTAGCATTGTTTTACTAAACTATTGGACTAAATATTGGGGGCCCACACACGGTAAATTACTAAATTTTTCGCTACTCGACTAAATTACTGGACGTGTCTGAACCAGCCTTAACTTCTTTCACTGCCATTCGGTGAGCAACTCGGATAAACCGATCGTTTATTTCATGCGCTCCTCGAACAATGTTGGCCGTGAAGCCCGTGCCAGCAATCTCATCTATATACATTAATCATCGTTTCGTTAATCACGTTCTCGGATCGCGACGAGATATTCCTTGTTAGACATAAACAATTGCTCGACAAGATCTACGGCTCTGATGCCAGCGAAAAATATTAGGCGATCTCTGATCAATATTGTATTTTGTACCGGATGGCAGTTTCTAAATCGTAGCGCATCTCGCGTGATCCGACATCGCCGACTTAACAACTCGCCGGGCTTGTTAATTCGCCGCGAAAGTGAAAGGAAAAGGATGATTTTCTAAACGATTACCAAAAGAAGAAACAGGCAGTACAATCCACTCCAAAACTGAACTCATGCCCCGTTAAAGATCACTCCTCTTGCACAACACTCCATTCTGGGATGTAAACTATTGATACTGGCATTATCGAACACTGTGCTTGAACGATATTATCAGCGAAAGGGATAAAGAAGTACACGAATTAGTTTCAATAACTTCGTGATCAGATAAACTGTCTATGATAGAGTTTCTATATCTAATGCAAATCGAGCACTTGTCTCCTAGATAACATTATCTCACACATTAAGTACTTACGTCCGATTCGTTTATCATCTATCCACAGGCTACTTTATTCGTTTCATAAATACTGTTTCATAATAGTGCGTTTCGACCTATCTCACTACGGTTCTTTAAATATTATTATTTCGTACGCGACAGATCGTATCGCGTACAGAAAAAGTAGCCGCGCTATCTCCACCGAGTGATAACAGATTTCGTGAGCGTTTTAATGTTGATTATCTGGCAGCTTTCATCTTACCAACGTAATCGATGGTTAAAGTATGTCGCTTATCTCAAGTCGAAGGTTACGAAATATACATATTATCGAATAATAACTTCGGTGTTGTTGGTTGTTTTAAGAAGAAAAACCAGTGCCCCGATGTCACGGAGCAGAGAGCAAGATTGTCTTCGCTAGACAGATCCTTGGAAAAGAATAAAATCTTAACTGATAACGTTGCTTGCACGTGAATCATTAATTGCGTTTCCAGTAGCCCGCCTCCCGAATTTTTATTAACGATAAGCGAACGTCAGCTTATGAATCTAATTCCACGAAAGTGGGGGCCAGTGGGGACGATAAAATTTGGAGTAAACCGCGAAAACGTTCATTATCGCGCGTTAAGGCAAAGGTCAAAATTGCTCAACCGATTTCGCTGCAAGAGCGCGGAATGAAAATAAAAATTGCACGCCACGTAACTTTCACAGCGAGATGCTTCGCCCGTATACGCGCGAGTATTATCGCCCCCGACTGACCCCGAAAACGCTATAAACCCAGACAATGAACAGCCATAAAAACTCCGCGCACGACTAATTCATGCGGCGTTGCTGCTTGCGTCCCGGCATACATGTATATTTTATGTTTTATTAATCGTCCGTACGGCCGACGAATTCGAAAATAAATGAGTCAACCGCTTAAACGATAACTCGCTCATTCTTGTTTTACTCGCGTGTACCAAAGTCGAATTAAAAAAAAAAGAAGAACGATGATTTTATTGCTCCCGCGTGAATCTCGCAATGATTAATCATACATGGAAGTCTCATCGCGGGGAGGAACGACGTTCGTTGTTCAGCGATTATCTGTGCAATTACTACCGCCTATTTTTGTCGCAAGCGTCCGCGAAAAACTGATAAATAGTAAGTTACTTCGTGCATTACCACGAGTCGCGAATGTTTTTTGCCCATATATTATAAGTCGACGTAAGTACAGTAAAAATACGTCTCTAAAATGTCGTTGGAACGAAGCGAAGTAAAAAGTGTGTATGTGAAAGTCGAGGGGATAGATCGACATCTCTTCGCAGAAGAGTATCTCAGACTGGAAAGAAAGTGCATCCTGTCCGAGCGATACAGGAGTCGGTGACCCTTGAATGGCACTCGACACGTTCGTGTATATGCGGGACTGAAAATCCTTTTCAATCCACGTAACGCGTGAAAGTTCTTCCTTCTTTTACTTTTTTAATTACGCCGATGGTTCCTCGAGTATTATGCCACCGGTAGGTTTTAAAATGACCCGACCGCACGACGTCGGTCTCGGTTAATTTTATTAAAATAAATTAGGGGCACGCGTGCGGGTATTAATCGGAACGGAGAAGTCGGCTGATCGATGTTGATGCGATCGAATTCGCTGGTACTGTTTTAATTACGAACCTGGCTGTGCTGAATAATTCCCGAAAGGGGTTAGCGACGTTTTCGCTTCACTGTCGTCGCCCGTTACCACCGGCCACACACGGTTCCCGTTGTTAAAATGCAGCGGGCGAGCTGTCAACGTCCAATGGTAACGTGAACGCGAAAGATTACACGACTGGCCTGCGCAAACCTTCGCCCGTCCAGTTCGCGGACTGTTAAAGCAAGGCCGACCAAGAAATCGCCCGCAGAGGAGGGATCACTGGGTGGCGGAACAGCGCACTGTTGTTGGATGTGATTACGCGAGTCCTCCCTTCGATTCCAATCGTCAAAAGTCCCATTCAAAATTACGATTTCTTCTTCGATCGATAATATCGAAATACTTACGCTATTTACACTTCGAAAATAAATCTACCATGGAGGTATCCATGTGAGTATCATAGCAAGAATAAGACAGCACAAGTGTTTGGGACAAGTTGCTTTTAGTCATCGACAGTTAAACGTGGACAGAGTTGTCTACGTCCTACGACGTTCCACTTTAAGGCTCCGTGCAATGTGCATCCTTTAGTGGGAACAGAGAGAGAGGCGCCAAGAGCGAGACACGTGCTCATGACCTCAAGCAAGGCTCGCGTGTTTGTTTTTCCTCGTTTATTTTCTCGCGCCGATTGCCTCGGCGCTCGGAACGTCTTTGCGTTAACGCCCCGCTAGCTCATCGACGTCTCGTTCCCCTGACCATGCACGTGTGCAAGCGAAATAGGGAAGTGTGTCGGGCACGTCCATGTGTCAAGGTAAACGAGTTTCGAGCGTCGAGACAAGGTCGAAACAAAAACTGTGAGAAAATAAAGCGAGATATGGTCGCATGGAGCGCGGTTCCAATCTCATTCAGTTTCCACTAAGCACTCCCATTGAACGGTGCGCGGTTTCCTTAGATGGGACATCGAAAACAGCTCTCAGTCTCCACTCAACTGATGAATTCAGGACTGCTCTGTATCTCTACCGGGAATAATAGTCTCGATTGTTGCAAAAGTTTATTTATTGCGATTTCATCGTCGTGAAAAATAGTGCAGGATCGAACAATCGGTTTTCAGTGCGTACAAACTTTACAAAGACGATGCGCGAGGCAGATGCTTCATTGGACCCTTATTAACAATCATCGTTAACGATCATACGTACGAATTGCTTGCGAAACATGCGTAAATAAAAATACTGACGTGGCTCCGGTAAAACTAAATATCGCTTCTGGTAATATTGTTCAATTACGCGATACGAGTGATAATAAAGATTTCAGTCACCCGATAACTTAAGTTATCGCGATGCTGCTTGTGTTGTTCATGTCCTCTTGTAGCTGGGTCCGATCCCGTATCCTCGCGCACATTAAACTGTACTCTAATACGCCGATTCGAACGTTCATTTCAGAAATCTCGGATTTCATTTTGGTTATCGTCTTTTTTATATTGACCAGTGGAGCTGTAAAGGAGCAGATGCAATCGACGTATCTGTGGGTAACGAGTATTGCAAATCGCGGTACTTACTTCCATCCGTCATGCTCGATCCTCTCTCATCCATCTCTCTTTTTATGTGTTCCAGTTCCTCTGAAAGTTTATTAAAGACTCTCGTCCTCTCCGTTACGCCGCCGCTAACGTCGCGATATTGCTCCTTGACTTTCGATAGTTCCTCTTGAAGCCTTTGGTACTCTCTCAAAATAGGCTCCAGCTGCCTATTCAAATACGACTCTCTGGTCTTTACTTTGTCCAACGTATTCGTTATATCGACGTGCAGTTTGTCCAATTGGCTTTTGGTTCCAGTGAGATTCGCTGCTATGTTTGTACGCAGTTGCTTCATTTCATCTATGTGCGACCTCCAATCCCTTGAATCTGAAGCGAACCTCTATAATCCTTCCTGCGAAATTGTCCCTTTAAATATTTACCAGACAATCTGTACCTGTTTTAATAGTGACTTTTAGTTGAGGTAAAACTCTCTCCAGTTCTAATTGCCACTCTTCTCTGTTCGTTTTAGACTCCAAGATGTCGTCGAGCTTATACGTTTCCTTCTGCAAACGAATGCCAAGTAGTCTCACCTGTAATCTTTGTTTTATAAATTCGAATAGGGAACGTTTACTCACAAAGTCCTGGCCATAAAGTTTTGTAATGTCATCCACGTGTAAAATATCTTCGTCCTCGTCGTCGCACTCGGCCATCATTTCCTCCTCCACTTTCTCCAGGATCAGCTCCGCGTCGTCATCCTCTATGTCGGGTTCATCGTTCGGCTCGTCGGGTGGTATTTCTACCCTACGAATGTTCATTCGCATAAGACGCTGGATTAGATTCCTGTCGAATATAATTCAAGGGACTTACTTTCTCCACTGAAACTTTTGCGTCTTCAGCGCTTCGTCCGCCAAGTTATCCAGAACGTAAATAGCATGCTCTCCGCTGCCTTGTTTAAGTTTATTAGGTGGAAATTCCACCGGTACATTCAGGTCTCTCAAGTGATCTAACGTTAGGGCTATCGTAGAGTTTGGATCGTCCGACTCTTGCGGAGGCTCAAACTTCCTGCCGGTCTTTCTGATCAACCACGCAGCTAAAGACGTAAATGTATAAAACTGCTCCCCTGGATTTGTCTGCGTTACAAAATAGTTCCTGCATTTCGAATGGACAGAGTTGCCTTTTAGATTCGTGGAATAGCGAAATGGAAAGTTACATACACAACGGGCATAACTACCTATTTATAGCTTTTATTTTAAACTCCGATAGAAACTCGGTATCGTAATTCAACAACTTCAACTTTTCTAACAAGTCTTCCATTCTGACGTACATAACATAGGAGGTAGATGGAGAAGCTCCATCTTCTATAACGATCTTCGGAGCGTCTCGAAACATTTCTGTAATTATGATTCAATCGTATCATCGGATGTGCCGGTGCAAAGAGTACGTATAAGTCTGTGCGAACCATAAATCTTTATTCGCAGAGTCGTGTGTGTTTACCTCTTATTCTATATTATCTTTTACATAAATTTATTTATATCTGTGAATAAAACGCAAAGTCCAGTATACTAAGTAGACATTTCGTAAATGTTTATTTTAATCATATGAGATCCCATGATCCGACGACATCGACCTTTTCGATCGCGTGGCCACGTATATACACAACTGTACGCAACATTGCAAGAGAATTATTTGGATAGGTTTAAATGTCATCCATCGGCAAGTAACTAGGGACATTCGTATTCGGTTTGCAAAAAAAGTGCTGGTTCACTGCGCCGCGAGCTCGCGGAGGGACCTCGATAGTTGGCAGTGCCGTGAGTTATTCATTTTGTTGATTTTGACAATCGGTCACATTCAGTTTTCTCCTGCATTTATTGAAATTTCTACGTGCTGGGCGTTTCGAGTGTATTGGTCCACAAGGAGAATACCTATGAATTATCAGATTCGATCCTAATGCAAGCAAACGTCCACTTGTACTAACAGATCATTAGAATGGGTCCAATATCCGAGCCGCTGTTGTTCGTACTAGCTTTAATCGATACCGGTTCGGTGCTTTTCCTCCTCGTGTACTTCGTATCCTTTTACGCTGCATAATCGCGTTGGAATTTACGCGATTCCTCGCTTCCTCTTTACTTAACCGTGCCACACGGCCGCCGAGTTCTACGTGCGTGTATTGTTAAAAAAGACGTGGCTAGGGATTTCAATGACGTACTGTTTGTTTTTCTACTTATAACAGTACTGGCGCCACGTTTAATCTTCTGTTTTTCGCAAACACTCGTTCTCCGGCTTTGTTGATGGCATAAAAAGGTGTAATTACTTTCCTTATCCCGATTTCGTAGGTGATTACTTTGTCGGATTTAGAATGCGACTATTTGAACGCTCAGCAGTGTTGTTCAAAGTTGAACACGGTAATTTCGTTGAGATTCCATTTCTTATATTTGTACGTATAACTGAATATCGATCGCTATAAGGACTAATATTTTACAGTGGGTAGTACCAAAGCTTATAGCACATTCGTTCTTAGAGTTTTTATTGTTAACGCACGGGCAATTGATACTGTGCTTGGTAAATTTACCGATGACACTGTGGCTGCTCTATGAATATTTCGGAGTGCCCAGTGGTAACATGGGAGTCTACGATCCCACGGAGATCCATAATCGTGGGCAATTGAAAAGGCATACGAGAGATTGTATGATCTATCTTGGATATTATCTAATATTCTTCTTTATTTATCTTTATTGGTGAGTATTTTAAGCCGAGTTACAGGCAGCCGAACGCTATTGTTACCCTCCTTGGTGTTTCAGCATGATCATTGCGTTATTAAAAGGAGACCCGATCAATAGAAACGAAGCAGACATGGTGGAGTATTAGAAGCGGAATTATAATACCCATAATATATTAAATTTTTATATGTCTCTGCCTTTTACTTCGGTCATGTTTCATCATCTATTTATTTTTATGTTGTTAAAACCAAATGAAACTCTGTTAAGATATGTAAGAGAATTGTCATTTGTCGATCACATTAGTATCTTAAGCTTGTATTATATCTCTTTAACGACCGATATTCCTCGAATGTAAGACATCTATGCGATTGTAGAGGCTTCTATGACGATTCGATTGTAATTACACAAGCATAGACGAAACGAGGAATTGTACTCGAAAAGAAGTAAGGTAATAGCAATTGTTTAATATACACCGAAGAAGAAAGCTTGAATTTTCCAATACTCGTTCTTTAAATAATGTATTAACTATCGCGACATCGTCGGAGCGTAGAGTAAAGTATACTCAATGGGTCGTTTATTCATCGAGCGTTAAATCAAGTTGACTCGAGCTTAATGGTCGCGGGACAACAAGATCGGATCGATTTAATGAACTCGGTGCAGCTGATTAGTTTTTTCTGCGCGGAGGGTGTACATTTATTTTTAGCCAGCACCAAACTTGGATGACAATAAAGCAATGTGACGAGATTTACTCCGTTAGCGGGACAGGGCGAACAAAAACGTGCCGCTCTCCGCCTCTCCGGTAGAAACACCAATTACCAAATCGATTATTCCTACTTATTACATATACATTCCTCTCTTACGATTCCTCTTAGTCGTACGAGATCGAGATCGGTAAGAGTCTCGTAATTTTTTACGTAGAATCTATCGGCGAGTTAAAAGCGTACAACGCTCGTCAGAGAAGAAAGGGTTTTCCTATGCTCGACGGTGCCGATGAATTAAAAAAAAAAAGGGAAGAAAATATTCGCGCTGAGCTGGGCGATCAGAATAGAAGAGCGATAAGCGGCGGGACCGATTGAATATCAGGGTTCGCGTTAAAATCAATTTGAGCGCGACGAGGCGCACGTGTAGCGGCGCGTTCTAGCATAATCCGGTGGCGGCATCGAAACAGTGGTGAGCGCCTCCTGGCGACCAGGGTAACGGGTGACGGATGACGGGTGACGGGTGGCGGTGCTCGGATCTCCTCGGATCGTCTTCGGTACGGCGCGGCGCGCGGAAGGATGCTTTTCTGGACCGAGAAGAGTGAGTGCGCGAGTGCTGACGAGTTACGAAAACTTTCGCGGTGCATATTAATCGCGACTTCCTTTTGCCGCGCACCGACGGGAGCGCGGTAAACCGTGCCGTTCCGATCCTCCTCGTTCGTTCTGCTCTCGTTATATACGTTGACAGCGGCTCGGGGATCCCGCGGTACATTGTTATTCCTCTCGATAAACGCTCGACTCGCCGGGGCTACGTTGGCATCGTCGATGTTCGACGGAACCACCACGCACCTCTTGTCGGTAATCGCAAGGGGACGACGGTACCCGCCAGAATTTCGCGACGACGGCGACGACGACGGGCTCGTCGTCGAGGCACGCTCGCGTCTTTCAGCGCGGATGATCGCAGGGCAACAGCACCTGTCGAGGTAAGCTGCTTCACCGGGCGCGCCTGATGCTTGAGAGGTTCTCGATGAGGCTTTCGTCGACGTCGCCGTCGCCGTGGTCGCCGCTGCCGTCACTGTTCCCGCCGTCGTCGTTGCCACTCTATCTACCATTTTCGCCGCCGCTTTATTATCGCCGTCGCTGTCACCGTCGCCGCTGCTGTCGACGTCGTCGTCAACGTCCCGCTCCCTGTTGCCGCTGTCATCGACGTCATTTTCGTTACAGCCGTCGCCGTCGTTGCGGTCACCGTCTTCGTGCTTGTTATTGTTGCCACTGGCATAAGTAGCTTGTGTCGCTTCCCCTTTCGCTGCTGTGCCCGTGCTGAGGAGTGACGTTGTCCATCGCCCGAATCTGCTCGCAATATCCGGAGGGTACGATGGCGGGCAATAAGGCGACGGGTAGCGTCTTGCAATTCAGACCCATCGAGGTTTCTCAGCAGCTACAGGACGGAGAGAAGTTCGTCAAGTGGGACGAGGTATGGGTTTTACGAGAAATCTCGTCGAAAGGCTACGGCGTTATTTAGTCGGGAGGAACACCAGTGGTTCTGTCGAGCCGAGTATTCTTATATGAATTTTTCCATAGGACTCTGGTATAGCTACTCCGGTAACGTTAAGGGTGGATCAGTTTGGGTTTTATCTGCACTGGATCGATCAGAACAATGAAATGGAAATGTTGGATATCGCTATAATAAGAGACACTCGAACTGGAAAACATGCTAAAGTACCAAAGGTATAGCGAATCGAGCTTCGCGCAAGTATTGTTAGGATACTTCGCGTCGCGTTCACTGCCGAATGCGGATAATCTGGTCGCTATAAAAGCCGAGGATAGAGTCGGTCGCGCGTCACGCTTTCTTACTTCTCTGTACCGTTGCTCGGAAACAGAGGTGTCTCGACTTTCTATAATTATATCGTGCCTCCGCGTGGATGCTAACGTGCGTACAGCACCGCTACACAATAATTATTGACAAATCTATAAATAGAATATTACCTACTTTATATCCTCGGCGTGGTTAATTCTTTTTTCACTCAGTCACACCTATCTTTGTACACAATGGAAATAATCATAGTTGCATAGAAAGCGGAGCAAGTCTTATCTGCCTCATTTTCCTATAAATCAATACGCAGTTTATAGAATGGCTTTGCGCGGTGCAGCCTAGCTTCGCATCTTCAGCTTATTGTAACGCGAGCCATTGTTGTTAACACTGATACGCTGAAGCTAATTATATGTACACGGACACCGAGTAGAGCCTTGAAAGTTGTCGGCGACCGAATGGACTCGCTTGAACGTAGGAATGGTTTTCAGGATCCTAAATTGAAGTCCCTCGTGACAATGGGCTCGCAAGATTCATTAGAGGAAAAGACAGTGACGATTTGTTATGGATCTGATTTCGTCAACATGAATTTTATTAACTTTTGTACAACGCGCGCGGAAATCGCACAACACTGGACAGAACAAATCTTTCAGCTTGCATATAATTTAACTCTGCTCAATACTAGCACAACAATGTTCTTGCAGAAAGCGCATACAAAGCTTACCCTTACAGCCGATAAAACGGGAAAGATTCCTGCGAAGAAGTGAGCACAATTTGTATATATGTGTGTATTGAGATTAATATGCATATTATACGCGAAGCTGCGTTACCTTATGTATTGTCGTTTCAGCATAATAAGAATGTTCGCGCAGAACAAAGAGGATCGGAAGCGCGTCGAGAAAGCGCTCGATATTTCAGGTTTTCCATCTGGGAAAGTGAGTTTAATATTCATACGCGTTTAAATATAAGCCTGATCTCCGAGGATTCCAAAGCGTTGTTACTCTCGTTTCCAGACCGACGTAATACCGTTGGAAAAGTTTCAGTACGAAGATTTCTTTAACTTTTACAAGTCCCTTACGCAACGGACGGACGTCGAGAAGGTTTTCGAAGGCATCGTAGGCAATAACAAACGTAGATTAATGTCCGTCGCGCAGTTCGTTGACTTTTTGAATAAAACGCAAAGGGACCCGCGCCTCAACGAGATCCTGTACCCGTACGCGAACGAGGCGAGGGCGAAGGATATTATCAGTCAATACGAACCAAATAAAAGTAATGCGAATCGGGGCCAGCTGAGCTTCGACGGTTTCCTGAGGTATTTGATGAGCGAGGATAATCCGATCGTTGCCGTGTCGAAGCTCGAATTGTCGGACGACATGGACCAACCGCTCGCGCATTACTTTATAAATTCTAGTCACAACACATACTTAACAGGTCTGTAGCTTTCCCGATCTTCCACTCTGGTTGACCGTGCAGGCACCTCGCAGCCGTTCTCAGTATCCACCCGATATATTTCGTAGGACATCAACTGACCGGAAAGAGTTCCGTGGAGATATATCGCCAATGCCTTCTGGCTGGTTGTCGATGCGTCGAATTGGACTTCTGGAACGGAAAATTTGACGAGCCTGTCATTGTTCATGGGTATCATTTAGCTTTACGATAAATCTATTATACCAGCTGCACGCGGCGGTTCCACGCGCAAAACTGTACGGAGAAAATTTCCCTTCTAGATATACATTTGTACCTGAAATCTACGCACGGGACGTAATCGAAGCAATCGCTGAAAGTGCTTTCAAAACATCCGAGTACCCCGTCATTCTTAGCTTTGAAAATCATTGCAATCCAAGGCAGCAGGCTAAGATAGCTCAGTATTGCAGGGAACTGTTCGGCGAGATGTTGCTCGACTCGCCTATCGAATCTCATAAGGTATTAATGCGGCTGCGACTCGACGCTCGTACCGTGCAGCACCGTGAGTTGAACCGTGCCTGTTGTTTAGCTGGAGCCTGGTCAAGAGCTACCACCTCCGAATCTGTTGAAACGTAAGATCATAATTAAGAACAAGAAGAAGCACCACCATCACCACAAGAAGCATAAAAAGAAGCAGCCACCGCCATCGGCGGAGTCCGAGGAAGGGGCTCAAGAGAACGAGGAGAACGGTGTGGCGAATCAAGCTGCTGAAGTGGACAATGGTCTCCCGGACGTTGTTCCCCCAGCTGAAGGCGGCGATGGCAGTGATCAGCAGATCGGGAACGGCGATGTGCCGCATCCGCCGATGTTGCAGCAAAGGCAAGGCAGCAAAGACAGCGCTCAAGACGAGGATGGTTAGTGCTCGACGACGACCCGCGATTCTCTAATTGTATCTTAAGCCAGAGACTTTAAAACCTTTACCACTCTAGACGAAGAAGAGGAGTCGAGCACGGAGGAGGACGAATCGAACGTCGAGGATATTAAATTAAGGATGGACGATAAAGTGCCTGCGCCTGATAAAGTAGCATCTAGCGCCAAAGAAACGGAGGCCGGGGCAGAGATTTCGGCTCTGGTTAATTACGTGCAACCTGTACATTTCAACAGCTTCGAATCGGCCGAAAGTACGTTCGTAGAGCATCCGGCTATTAAGATCCTCCCCTGGTTGTACGCATTATAATGCCGCAATCGATTGTTGCAGAGAAAAATCGCATGTACGAGATGTCGTCATTCGACGAGAAGCAGGCGACGACTCTTCTGAAGGAGAAACCGTTGGAATTCATAAACTACAATAAGCATCAGCTGTCGAGAGTGTATCCTGCAGGCACGCGTTTCGACTCCAGCAACTTCATGCCTCAAGTATATTGGAACGCGGGTTGTCAGCTGGTCGCGTTGAACTATCAAACGCTTGGTACGCTATCCATCGATGTCTAACGTGGCACGCAGACTATTACGTCGACGATTAATCGTATCCGAGCTTCTTTCTTCGCCAGATCTCGCGATGCAATTGAACTTGGGCATCTTCGAGTACAACCAACGATGCGGTTACCTTATGAAACCAGAGTTCATGAGGCGAAAGGACCGACGACTGGATCCTTTCGCGGAGTCGACTGTGGACGGCATCATAGCTGGCACGGTTCACATACACGTGATATCGGCTCAGTTTCTAACGGATAAAAGGGTGGGTACTTATATCGAGGTGGACATGTTCGGCTTGCCAGCGGACACGGTGAGGAAACGGTTTCGCACGAAGATCGTTCAGAACAATGGTATCAACCCGGTATTCGACGAGGAGCCCTTTGTGTTTAAGAAGGTAAATAGCGATATTGATTCCTTTTTCCACCAAACTGCACGCCCCTTAATGCGTAAGCACAACGAAATGTTGATTACATGCCCATTAGGTGGTCTTACCAGAGCTTGCTTCGATCAGAATTGCCGCGTACGAGGAATCGGGCCGTTTGATCGGTCACAGAGTGTTGCCAGTGGTGGGGCTGTGCCCGGGATACCGGCACGTGGCCCTTAGAACAGAATGTGGCCAGCCATTGCCGCTGGCCAGTTTGTTTTTACATGTTATCGTGAAGGATTACGTCCCGGATGGACTGAGCGAGCTGGCCGAGGCCTTGGCGAATCCAATTAAATATCAGAGCGAGGTGGAGAAAAGGGAGAAACAGCTGTCCGTTCTCACCGATTGTTTGGAGGAGGATCCAGCGGAGGAAGTTGATGTAAGGTTTGAAACGCTGAGAGACTATTACTCACTAACACGGTAAATCACTAACAGCCGCGCGCTAACATTTTCTAGGATAAGCCGAAAGTTATTAGCGAAGCGGCGAGTTCCTCGAAGCCGACTGTAAGTCGATCGATTGGGCGGCGTCGAGCGGCGCGAGTTAATTTATCGCTATGCATCCGTAATTATGTGGTTTGCAGGAGGAAGCCGTTAAGACAAAGAGGCTACAGTCCGTGGGCGAGCTGCCGGCACTTGTTCTAACATCCACCAACGTGCACGGCAGGCCGTCCATCGCCGGTGTCAACACTTCCGACGTGCAAGACACCGAGGATAAATCGCCGGCCCCCCCTGTCCCGGTGGTCGACTCGTCCACGAACAAAAGTCCAGTGAACACTAGGACTAGCACCGGTGAGTGTCGGATCGATCGTAACGTATTCGACGCAGCGCGGGGATTATACATATTTCATTTTCTGTCACAGCGGGCGACGAGATAGTGGCCGAGTCGTTGGAGAAATTAATGGAGAACAAGCTGGTCAGGGAGAAGAAGACGGAGCTCGAGAAGAAGCTCGAGTCGTTGCGGAAGAAGCACGAGAAAGAGAAGATGAGGATGCAGTCGCAGAAGGGATCGCTGGACGGTGAGAAGCACAAGTCCAAGTTCTACGTGAGCCACAAGCTTGTCAAGCGATTGTCCAGCAGAAACATGTAAGTGAGATCGTCTTATCGTCAGGGCGATGGCATTTCGCGACCTGGTAGAAATCGTATGCTTTCCACGCAGCTTCTCGAGCGAGGTGGGATTGAGCACGTTGGCACTGGCGGAGACGTCGGAGTGCACGGACTTGGAAAATCGCGAAGGGAACGGGGGAGCGCCGAAAGGGTTGCCCAGGAGCCAGAGCGAGCGTTTATTGGCTGTGTGCAAGGCTCACGTTCAGCAGGAACGCGAGCTCCAGGAGAAGTATTACGAGGGCCTGTTCGTCACCGTGGAAAAGGTCATGAAGAATTCGCAGTCGACGCAGCTGAAGACGCTGCGGGTTTTATTGGAGCGGGAGACCGCGGACGTGATGAGGAAACTCCAGGCCACGAGGCACGGGGAGGTGAAGCAGTTGGCGAAAGTGCACAAGGACAAAGCCGAGCTGGATCGTATGAAAAGAGAGGTGGCGAAGTCGACCGTGGAGAAAGGAGTGAACGAATGCACCCGGCTGGCGAATATTTACGAGAAGAAGAGGGCGGAGCTGGAGCGCCAACACGAGGAAGTTCGCGGCAGGCTGGAGGAGGAGAGGGCTAAGGTTCGAAATCGTCGGCTTCTGCTTACATCGGCGGCCGAATTGTTACTGCCGTGACCAAAGCAATCCCGTTTCGTGTTCCAGGTCAAAGCAACCCTCGTCGCCGAGTACAGTAGCCGTTGTAGTAAGTTCGAGAGCGGCGAGCTGCCTTTGTCGCCGTCCGGTGGCACCAGTATGCCGGAGTCTCTCAGCGGGAACACGTATTGACTGAAACGGTCATTGACTTAGTTTCTCGTCTCAAAGTTTATAGTCTCAAAGTGACACGGTTCCGAGGATTCTCGCAAGTCCTCCGTGGCGGTGAACCGTTCCTTCGCCGGAGCTGCGTATCGCTGGTACGCGAAGACGAGAGTAACGGGTCCACACGTTACTCGATCGGATTGAAGGAGAGAAGGGACGAGGGAGCGCGTGTGTGACGGGATTGTAGGGAATTCGTGAGATCTACGCTGTTACCTGTGTTTTGCTAAACGTAATTTTATCCAACCTCCGCGAAAGTCTTTTTCGGCGACCGTGTACAGCATTTAAGGAGGCGACGCGCGAGGACGCATGGGAGCAGAGCTCTTCTGCCCGCGGAAGCATTTGATAAACGCCTCGCGCGCAAGGAAATTTCATCTGAAACGACTACGATAGGTATGTGTGTACGAATATATGGCATTCGATGGTGTATTTTGCTCGTGGGTTGGAAAGATTTCGGGGCCGTCTAACGCGTTCCAGGCGGCTCCCGCTATTTACTCGATGCCCTTTGACTCTTGGACGATCGACGAAGAGAAACGCGGGTCGATCGATCCTCCGATCGATCGTTTTGATCTCAAAAACAGGGGAGAATTGTAATTTGACCGCGTCGCGTGGAAACGCCCACCGCGGGGGTGTGAAGTGGTGTCGCTCGTCTTCTGTTCTTTCTCGATTCGATATTAATTTTTACGCACAGTATTAAGCGCACTGTTTTCTCGTTGCATTACTCGAGGCCGTGTGGCCGCCTGAGTCGAGATTCAGTTACATATGTTCTCACCGTTTTCGAAACGAAACTTCGGAAAGGCGCGAGTAGAACGACCGCGTGGTACAGGTACACGATTCTAAATAAGAGAATAATATCTTTCTAAGTGCTACTATTTAATCTTGTTATTATATGTATAAGGCGTTATTTAATTAGCGAGTCGATGGCGAGTCGCGCGTTCCAAGATACTCTCGGGTAATTCCTTAACGATGCGGGAATCGATCGATCGCTACATAATCGGACCTCAGGAAACTCAGCGGGATGGGTGGGGGGGGGGGGCGAGGGGGGTTACGCGTACGTTGACGAGGGTGAAATCTCTTTGGCCTAGGGGGTGAGGAGACAGGTTTAGTCGAGGAGGTGTTAAACAAGTTTCGGATGGGCGCGAGCGTGATCTGATATATTTTTGACTGAAAGTACTCAAAGACATTTTTTCGAGTAGCCTGTATCCGTAGACACGCTAAAGAGATCGTATTGTATAAAGAAAGCAAACCAAAAACAAACAAAAAAAAAAATAACGAAGAAGAACAATTAAGGGGGACAAAAGAATTATTAACGGGGAACGTTTCCAGCCGTTTTTGTACCGTGGTTTCTGGCTACGGCCATTTTGCGGCCGAAGCGATACGATTTTGGGGGTGAGCCTCTTTTAGGAAGACAATCAAAAATGTTACCTCGTAACATTGTCCTTGTTGTTTCTAATCGTACGATATTTTAAGCAGCTCGATATTACACATACATATTATATATATCTTAATATATATATACATATACATCTATATATTCTTAATAGCTATTAAAAAAAAAAAAGAGAATTAGGATTACAAGTCAACACGTACTTGCGCATTGTACATTTCTCTCGTGTGATCTATCTCATTATTTATTTCGTAAAGAATCGCCGAGATACGCGGGAAGTATCGAAAATATGCGAGCTTTTGCAAAAGGAAATGAGACTAACACGCGTGCATATATCGTGCGCGTGCACACACGAATATACGTACATACATACACGCCATGCGCAAGTAGAGCGTGATCATTATCAACGCGAAGAAGAAAAAGGGTACCTTTGATACTATACAGTGTGTTTCGAGATACGTAGTGCAGGCCGAAAGGACGCGGCTTCTTTAAGAAGAATGTGATTCTTCTTAAAGGACTCGCGCCCTGCAGGTTTCTGTCGCGTATCGAGGTGCCCTGTATATCGTCGTTGTTTACGTTACGTCGAGGGGGATACAAGCAGATTAATTCCCTTCGATTTGGAGACTGAACTCGATCCTGAATCGTTGATAAACTATCGTCTAATCGTTGGATATTTTTGCCACCGTCGGTTTCTTTATTTAACGGGGCGGCGTCTTTCATATCACGACGTTCATGGATCCGCGTGTCCGGTATAATAAAATACACGAGACGCTGGCGCCAGCACGCTTAAGTGTTTATTCCTGGGATCCAGGGTTGTTTCGTTGCACAAAAATGGGGTTCGAAGGTTCTCCGTGTTACGTACTATATTATAACGTTTCCTTCAGAGCGTTTCGTTACTTCGACAATTTTGCTCAGGATTATTTTTCTCCGATGCCTTTTGTGGTGACCTCGCGGCGAGCCGCGTCAAGTTCTCTTCGAAGCACACGAGGTCTCCTTGAGCACAGACACGCGAATGACTCCTATATAGGATACGCTATTAATACAAACAAAGAAAACAATCTGGCAGCAAGAATCGCGAGGGACCTTCGTGGCACAATTCGTTGCACAATTTCAGCGCATGAGAGATGGCATCTCATTGTTAGTTTATCGTGGTTTGGTATTACGAGAAGGAGGAAGTTGGCGTTTAGGTAGTCGAGCTTAAATCTCCTTTCAAGCGCAGCTTTCAGGCGTCCGTCTGGACGGGGGTCGATGTTGCGCGACCGGTTACCAATTTCCTTTAATTTACGCCGCGATTTATTCGCTATTACATTTCCCCCACGAGTTACCATTTTCTTTTCCCTCCACCAACGAGAGAACAGAAACTAATCGTACGTCGCGGTGGACTCGATCGATGCGAACCGATTTAACCGGGATGAAACAGTGATAATCTATAGAGAGAGAAAGAGAGAGAGAGAGAGAGCGAAAGAGAGAGAGAGAGAGCGAGTGAGTGAACGATAGAGGTTGAGAATATATAACGTAAGCGTCAGCGGGTATATTTAATTAGCAGCGGTGGCCGCACCGGGCTACCTTTGGCGTTCAAACGCGAGGGAAATCAATAGTACATTATGCTAAGTCGTACGAGATTATCGGAAGTTTATATATACATACAGGGTGATTCTTATAAATCGATCGACACGGTGGTCTTCGAGCTCCTGGGACAAGTGGCGAAACTGGGATTCTCGGTAGTACTCTGCTCATTTCTACCGTCACTAATTTTGAGTCCCCCCAAATGAAATTATACAACTCATGCTTGTAAACCTTGAACGACTTCGAAACGATGTGAATTCGACCTCGGTGTTTTCGCATAAGAAATAATCATGCCCACTCGAAAAGCTTGCGGACGCTTAGGCGCGCTCGCGTTGGTCGTTTTTATAAAAGTCACTCGACCTGTACATACACATAATACACCTGCGTGTGTCGATGTTTCTCCGATCGTTTAGTCGCAACGCCGCACGCCCGTCGTCGTCCTCGGTGCCAGCGCGTCTCGTTCGCGAGAGGATGATAAAGCTATTCGCGAAGGAAGACAGACGCGTCGGCATCGCGTTCGACGACGCAACGGGCCGTGAATTCTTCCAACGCGCTTCGTAGTCGAAACGTTCACGAGTAAACGGACTGCGAGAGCTTGTTCCTCGATTAGCCAAGCCATTGATCTGTTTCGTTGGAGCGGAGAGTAGATCGCCCCGCGATTGTTCGGCGCTTATAGTTTCCGCCGAGAGCGTTCGGTTCGCTCCGCGCTTCCATCTCCCTTCGGCTCGACAGGCTCGAAAGCCCTCCGCGCGATATTTCGTCGAGCTCGGCCCTGGGGAGCGCCATGCATTTCCTTCCTATAATTTCACTTCCTCCGCGCGACTACCGCGACGCGATTCACGCTCAGGACGAAGCTAAATTTCGTCCTCTTCCTATATATTCCCGTAATGCGCGTACCGCGAGCGGCACGCGGGGTCGCGTCTTTGAAAGCCATCCTCCAACGTACTCGTCGCCCGCGCTACGTACATTACACACGTGTACCTAACGTATGAGCGTAAGAACTAGGCTACGAGGACAGATATTATATATATATATATATACATATTATATTCATGTTGATATATTATGTGTTGTTGCTGTTGATGTTGTTAACGGTAGCGTAGGGAAAAGGTGGCAGTACTAGTAATACTATAATCGTTGTTCATAGAGTTAACGCGTGGACTAGGTTCTGCGTTACCCGTGGTACATTCGCGAGACGAGTGGACGCGTGGTCCGCACGGCCGCGCTCGGTCGCGACAGCGTCGCGCGTAGCTTGCCAAAATCGAACGTTTCCCATACCGAGCGCGACGCTGCCGATCGGATCTGCGCGGCAGCCGGTGCGAGCCGCACGCCCGCCAAACGGGTACAGAACGTATGCATCGCGTATAAGTTGTAGCTAGTGTTGAAACGGCCTATCGACGATCGTGGCGGTCCGGCGTCGCTCACGGTCCTCTTCGAAATAGTCTCGCGAGTTCCCGAAGGAACGTTTCCCCCCCGTTCTCTCGCGGAGATTCCGCCGGCGAGACGCGCTCGGGTCTCTATACCCGGCACCAGCAAACCTCGACACGCGGACGGTCGCGCGACCTCGAACGTCTCGCCCGTTCCGTCGCACCGCGATCAGATATCCTTTTGGCTCTCTGCTAACAACGATTCTTCGTACCTGACTCCGATGATTCTTCCGAAAATCGTAATCGAACGCCGAACGTGCACATGCCGCGAGAATGGGACACGCTTCTCTTTCCCCGCCGTTCGCGCACGAGCCGTTCTTTTGTCGAGGATCGCCAGCTTGTCAATTCTTCGATGCTTCGAATACTCCTCGATGTTCAATGTGATTCTCCATGCTAATCGAGCACGTTCTCTGTCTGCGGGATAACCGTTTAATTAAGCGTTCTCTTGGTGTCGAGCCAGTGCCATTTCGTTCGCGATCCGCTGGTCGATTTCCCAGTTACTTCTCGCGCGTGGCTACCAGCAACCGATCTCGATCTTTGACGCAGCTGTCTCTGGGAGGCGCGCGGGTGTAACGGCGGGAGGAGCCAAGGGATCGTGCTTGTTGTATTGTCTAACGTTTCTATAGTCGTTCGTAGATTCTTGCCAATGATTATTATTCAGAGCCGTTGCCCATGGATCGCGAGGACGCGGGGAGCAACGACGGTATCGACGTCTATCGTTCGCAGCATGCATATATACGTGTATCACTCTTTTTCTCCCATTTGCCTTTATTCTTCGAGGCTGCTGAAGCTAAATTTATTGTTCCCTTCGTATCGCGTAAGAAGCAGCACGCGTTTATCGATCCGATCCGGGAATATTTACGGACGATTAATAACGCTTGGTCCGTTTGTCCCGCGGCACGCGCGCGCGCCTCAGCAAATTAGAACGACGCGCGCGGCCGTTTGTTTTCCCTCGGCTGCCAACATCGCGGTCGATTCTCTCCTGACGTCCGTCACGCAACGCGCCGTGCAAAATTGAGGGTTTCGTTGCTTTTCGTCGTCCGCGAGCCGCCCGCTCGACGGTTTATTGTTAATTGCCCGTGCACGAAACCGTGCGTACCTATTAGCCGTAATTTACGAGTCGCTTCCACATTAGATCGGCCAACGGCGAGAAAGGGAGAGGATTTATTCGTTGTAACGTTGCCGAGATTTTTCGCCGATACATATTTTAAAGCAGCCCGGCGTGCAGGACGCCCGCGCCGCGCGAATTGATTTAGCGTGGCAATTTAATTTTCCACGGCGAAGCAGCAGCTCTCCTCGCGATACGCAGGTGCGGACGCGGCTAACGCTCGCCGATAAGTTCCGAAATTCCCGAGTCGAGGGACACTTTGCTTCTCCCCGCCGCAAGAATCTCCGGTTTTAGATCGATTGTCTGTGATCATATTTCCGTTCCCTTCTGTAAGTTTAAGTTCACTCGAAGCAGGTTACGTCCGCCGAACTAATCGACGTAGAAATTTTTCAACCTTCGGGGTGATTCTTATTTCTATTCACCTGTGATTCTCCCTCTCTACTTCACGAGCTCCCTCTGTATTCTCCTGCTTCTTCCTGTCATCGAGACCACGCAAAGTGGTCAGGCTCAAATACTCTGCCACGCACACGCACGAATCTTCCTTGATTTGTCTGAAAGTACATCCGACGTTTGGCGTCGATCTCCTTGACATCCTCTTCCTTCGTTCTCTTCCGGCATTAAGTGTACGCATTCTGCACGATCGATGTCTCCTGCTCGCGATGCACCGCGATTCCTCGAGAACCTCGCCAAATACCGGCGCACACACCCGCTCAGCACGTCCTCGGTTTTCCGCTTCAGTCGTTCAACGGCGACGCTCGCACACAACTTTACGTAGCGATAAGAATTTTTTGAGCCGTCTTTTTTATATACACGTCTGTACACCTGTCTTTCGAACGCGTTCCCCATTCGACTGTTCCCGTACGTTTCGGACTATTTTTCGATTGCGACGCATTTACATTGTTTCGCTTTGGCTAGCTCTGTGTGTGTGTGTGTCTAGGTGTGCATCTAGGGACGATTTGTCGTGGAGACCCCCGCGGAAATGAATCTTTTTCTACGCAACATTGACGTACGATCTGTTAAAAAGAGAAATAGAGAGAGAAAGTATGTGTGTGTGTGTGTGTGTGTTTAGTTTCCGTTCGTTCTGGCGACGGGAGAAGAGTCCGCGAAGCGCGGCAGAATCTCGAGTTACTTCCATTTAGAGTTTCGGTGCCGCTTTCGGCGAAACTTTCGAAGAATTTCACAGGGGACTTTGCGGCTCTTCCGATGGGACGGGAAAAGCGTCCACGGTCAATCGAATTCTCGTGTCACGTTGGCGCTGTTCGGGACGAGATCGTCCTAGTCGCCCGATCTCTTTCCCGTCCCGCATTGGTGATTACGTCGATCGGATGTCGAGGATGCGTGTCAGGGTACCGAAGCCGGTCGATGTCGACGGTTTCGAAGCCGACTTATAAACTTGGGTGTATTTTTTAGGAAGAAGCGTTAGATAAATTGTTACCCCCTGTAATATGGATACCGTTAAGCACCGCAACAGATCCACTTATATCCGTACGACGATATATGAGTTTCAACGATATTCTATAAATGGCTGTACCGTATTGTAAAATCAAAGATATATAGTGTACAATAAAGTTTAGTGTTGTAGAAACGACACCGAGCTGCACCTTCCTTGGACCCTCCTTGGTCCTATCACGTTTCAGATATCGCTGACGAAGATCGGTAAGTGGCACGGGCCGATTTTTAGAAAACTTTCTGCAGTTGTTTGTTGGACCAACCTAAGTAAGAACTTTGCCGCATTTGACTGGCGGTACTTTTGTACTTTAAGGGAGAAATCAACCCTTTTCTTTATGCGCTTATAAATCATAAATTACAAAAGATATCGAAGAAAGATTTGAATAAATTTTATACCATTTCTGCAAACCTATACATATATGTATCTGCTGGGAAAAAATTGGGGAAAAATTACTTTTGTTACGAAAATTAAGTTTCTCTTTTCCCAGAATCATCTTTTCCCAGAAATTTTTATTTTTTTCCGGGAGAGTAAGGGTCTGTGTTTATTCTAAATTTAACGATGTATAATAATGTGCAGTAATGGTAATGACCTGGTTTTTATCGCTCTACTTTTGTGTATTCTGTGTTCATCTGTTATCGTAATCGACAGTCCCTGAATAATTAGCGATGTTAGATATGCAATTAATGAAAATATAATCTGAACGGCTAAAGAAGTAATGAAGAGTAAAGATAAGATATTACGTGGTATATGTATACAAGCAAACGCTTGAAGTTAGCTAGTTTCGAAAGAACAAGTGACAGTTCCCTTCGATCAGTGCATCAATTTTCCAAAATGGTATTTATAAATCTTGTAAATATGACTACAGCGCGCTTCTTAAATTTAGCGCTTACTTCAGTGATATATAAAGAAGTTGCATTATGGGAAATATTGGAAGGAATCGTAATAAGAAGCATTGAAGGATAATCATTCTCGATGGAGATGGCAAAACTTTAAAATGTCAAGAGCCAAGGCGACTGGAAGCACAGTTTCAGAAACAAATTTCTGAAGAATCAGACAATTCGGGCCAAGGGTACAAGAAAATTTATTCAGGTCATCTAATCTTCATTGACCGCAAATCACTGATCTTGCTTCGCGCAAATAGGGTAAACCAACCAGTAATTGACCGCATACCAGTGAATGACCATTAGACAAAGAAATGTCAATTATAAATTTAAAAATATTATATGTTTATAAATGGAGTGTAGTCGCAATTTTAATATTCCACATTTTTAGTTACGCGTATTAAGCAAACATTAATAAGTACAATTCATATTAAAAGTATGCGGTCATTTACTGGGCTTCTACACGTTTTGCATTTTATAATCGTTTTTTTTTTAAATTACGATAAGGATAAGTAATTATTTTTATAGAAATTTCAAGAAAAATAAATTTAAATGCAATTTCAACAGTTGTTTTGTTGTTATACATAAATAAATCCAAGTATTAATCTGAAAGGTCCATAAGTTCTACAATTCAACATTGTCTAAATGTTTTGTAACAACTTGTTCCTCATGAAAAAGAGGTAATACTTATCCTCGCGATACCAGAAAGAAAATGACAGGAAGACTACAACCTCTTGATAGTCTCGGTTTCCGCATTTCGAGGAACTTTGTCAAAACTTTCTCGGATCCAGTCACTTTAATTTACATCACAGAGACAGTATTATAAACTTACAATCTCTTATACGTAATCGCTTTCCCTCGCCTAGATTCAAAAAGCATCTTTAAACAGTCATGGTACAAAAGTGAGTAAATTATTCTTTTGCGAAACAGGATAACGAAATTCGTCGGAGAATTTGCAGTACCTCCTTGTGCTTGGCTTGTGATTTTCTCCAGGAGCATCACTACTGTGAAAGCTGCGCCCAATAAGTGTTCTTTAACCGTGCAACATTATTTCTTGACTGTTGATGACCACTATAATATATGTGTTGGGGAGGCCGAGGTAAATTGTAACATAAGTAAAATCTTTTGAACGACAAATCTGGTAACCCACAGCATCCGAGAGCTGCTTGACGATATTAGCACCGTCGGTTTTAGTGACACAAACGAGCGTTATCTATTCATTTTGTGGTTATAGCCCAGAATTTTATTATTTAGAGCACGTAAGTAAATTTTGTCTTAGCACTTTTATTTCAATTAACCGTCATTAGAAACCGTTTGAATTTTTGATTCTTTGTCGCAAACGAATCAGTACACATTGGTTTATTATAATGTGTACGCATTTTAGTATTTTGATGTTTGGTTTCTCGTTTGCTGAGATAATCCGCAAAAATTCAAGCTCGGGGTATATTGTAACATGTTACTACTTACTCCGCTCTAAATGGTGATAAAGCAAGCATGCTATTTGCTGACACACCGAAAAAAAGATGCTCCAGACGAACAACAGAACAATCGAGAATTCAAAAAGTAGAAAAAAAAGTATAAAGGCAAAAGTAAAAAAAAGCGAAGAAGAAAATTTTGAGAGAATCAGTTAAATAAGCATTGATTGTTTAACTCATGTATATCAAATATTTAATAATGATCTGCGTTTTCATTTATGTTTTTTTTAGAAATATTTATTTGTGTTCATATTTGTATTCAAATAAGTAAAACAGATGTGTTACAATTTACCCCAGACTGGGGCACATTGTAACAAAGGTTCAGATTTCTTTAAGATAAAGGTAGATGTCTAAGTGTCCAAGATTTTAAGTATACAGATGTATAGTGTATTCATATACCGTGTACTTCTCACTTCTGTATACATGCAGCAAACATGAAGCAAACAAATTTCATCATGAACGTTACTCAGTCAGAGCGGCGATAACAGCTAACACCGAAATACAGTAAATTGTCGCTCCAATTTTGCACTCAGTAATTATAGTAATTATACATTGCTGGGAATAGTATAACATTTATTTAAATCTTTCTTCTACATCTTTTGTAATTTACGAGTTATAAATGCATAAGTAACAGGGGCGGTTTCTCGCTTAAAGTATAAAAGTAGGCCTAATCAAATACAGTAAAGTTATCAGGTTGGACCAATAAAGAATTGCGCAAAGTTTCTTCAAAATCGGTGCGTGTCACTTAGCAATCTTTCCTTGCGAGACGCATGTCGCAACTATTCGCAAACTGATTCGCAAATAAATCGGAGGGTAGAGCGAAACAACATTTTATACGTTTTCATGGTTTTATTAACGAACATGCAAGAGAACAAGTTAAAAGCTTCCACGTGAACGGGTCACAGTAGTCAGTAATAATTTCCTCGGAGCACACCTCAAGGTTTCTTGAAGTACGTCACGAGAATGTGATATCTGTCCAAGATGCTGTACTCTTGCTGATCGTTGATCTTATTTTGGAATCGTATCTTTCGGCTGGCCACCTCGCAGCCCAAGTCGTGCTGGTATTCGGACAGGAGGTTGTCGGGGAACCGCGTGATAAAAGGGTTCACCGCGACCATGTGATCTGTAATACACAATGAACGAATTAACACGATCAGTAATGTCTCGAATCATTAAAACCGTGCAGCAACGTTTTTGACTCGTCGCCAGTAGCATTCTCCGCGGTTATAACTAAAAGTTATGCCGCGACTGAACGCTCGAGACTGCAGGAATCGTGTACCTTTCAATGCTTCCAGGTTCAAGAAGATGCTGCTCCTTTCCCTTCTGCTACAGTGTAGAACCTCGAATCCGATCTCCTCCAGCATCTGCCTCATGGTCGCCCTCGAGTCCTCGCATCGGTGGAAGAAGGGCATGTAGCGCTCCACGTCCTGAAAAGTAAGAATCGGGCCAGGTAAGTGGACGAAGCTCGAACGGAGTTCTCTGTCGCTTACCTCCATGTACGACTTGTACTGCGGGTACTTGGCTAGCCTCTCGTACGCGTCGAAGCCGTCGTTCCAACTCAGGAACATGATCAGTGCCTTTCCGCCTGGTTGCAGTAGCTTATACACGTTCTCAAAGGTCCGTCTGAATTCGGTAAGACGACTCGTGACTAAGTTGCTTGTCAAGATCGTAATTAAGGGGGAAGTAGCGATCGTGTGTACCTCATGTCGTTGCACCAGTGCAAACAGTAGAAAGAAAACACGCCATTGTACTGGCCAACCTCCTCCTGGGGCAGATTTTTTGTTTGGATGTCCAAGGTGATGAACGACAGCCGCTTCTCATCGCGATACTTTTGCCTGGCGTAATCGACCATCTTTTGCGATATGTCAGCCCCTGGAAACGACAGTGCTCCGTGTATTCGGTGCGTACGATATAGATCCCTCGCGCCTCTTACCTACTAACTGAGTCGTCTCGTGCAACTTGGGCAGGACCAAGTTGTGGGTGACGTGCCCAGGTCCGCAGCCGATGTCTAGGCATTTCCCCTTGATCTGCGACAGCTCCTTCTCGAATTCCGTCACAGTTTCCGTCGTGTCGTTGTACTGCACCTTGCTCGCGTTCAAGTACTCCTCGGGCATGTACATGTTTCTCGCTGGATCGTGCCGATTCTCAGATAGGACGCTTCCCCGTGGCGGACTGTATCAACGTTCGCGAAATGCCTTTATATCTGCGCGGCCTGGATATTTTTCAACTCCCTAATCTGGGGCGCGCGTTGTTGATGAACTCTGGCCAGCTGGCGGCACTTATCTAAGTGCGGAATAACGGAGGAAAACAGAGAACTTACGTAGCGGCAATATACCGTCGGCTCCACTACTGCTGGCTTTTCATCCCGTCATTGGTATTTATATTCGGCCGACTCGCGCCCATCGACTTCCCATCTCTCGCCACGCTCCTCCCCCGTCTTTTCATTTTCCGCTCTTCCCTCTTTCTTGTTTAGCTCGGCTCAGTCTGCGTCGCGTCTCTCTTTTATCTTCCCCTTCCCCTGCCCCCGCCCCGTGACTACCTCAATATCCAAATTCTTGGTCGGCCTCGCTATCAAGATCCACGGCCTCTTAACCTATGATCACGTTCGGGAGTTCAACGACCTCGACGGGGACGCTGGAATGCGTTGGGCCCGGGGGGACCGCGCCCGTTCGACGCGTCCGGCCGCCTAGGCGCACAGAACCACCTTCGAGTAGGGCTCTAAAACGTCGGGGAGTCAATGACCTCTCCTTCCCCCCCTTGTCAACGATATCTCACGAGCTTGTCCCTTCGAGTCCTCGGCCAGCGTCGAGGGAACGTAAGGGCAAACAGCTCCGGCGAGGAAGTCGCGCCAGGTGCACCGGTCAGCGTGCCTCGCAGCCTGAATTAGGGGAGGCAGGGTCCAGGAGCATCCAGCTAAGAGGATGAAGTGGTTCCTGGGGCGAGGGGAACAGGGGGGAAGTCGTTGTGGCCAGTTTTCTAATCACCGCCTTCTGCATATGCTTCTAGTGGCGCACGATTCTCGGCGAGCACTCCACTGTTCTTTTAATCGCGCTAGTTCGATACGAACGCGTGAGTCACTGTACCTGTCCGTCCCATTCGTTCCTCGCGCGCAAATATTTACCCGCGCGGCCGGGGCGCTCGCCTTGGCGCGTCCCTTCGCGACGCATCGTTAAGGTATCGTTAGGAAATTGAACCGTCAGCGTCGCCTATCGTCCGCGCAAACACTGTATTTTTCGCTCGATTAAAAGCCGCCCTCGTTATCCCGACGGCTCCCGTTATACGCGCATTCCCTTCCTCGCTCGTCCACGGCGTATTTACCGCGCTCACGTGTCGCCGTTATTTTTATATGTCCCGGCGCCCTTTCGCGCCGCGGAGCGTGATTAATAAATTAAACTGGAGCGCGACAGTCTCCTCGCGATCGGCTCGCGATCGTCGTCTCCGCGTCGCGCTCCAAGGGGACGGCTGCCCCTTCGGCGGACCTTATCTCCGGGTCGCCACGTATTTGCGATTTGGACGCCGCTGTATTTGCGTATGCGTGGACACACGCGAGCCACCCCTCGCGGAGGATGACACGCGGGGCATTTTCTTAATCAAACAGATCGACCGTCTCGCGTCGAACGAGCCCCTCTTATCGCTCGCCTCCTGCTTCCATCTTGGATGGGCTTTTACGAGACAGTCGATCCTCAGACTCCACCTTTGAACTCTTCGACAACGTGTATAAATAACGCGACCGGGCGTTTTCCCGGGAAATGTCTCGGGTTTTATTCATTCCACAATTGAACGCACAGCTGACCCGAATATATTACCGGCAGTTATCTACCATCGGGTCTGTCGGTAGTTCGTGCAGTTCTGGTCACGTTGTTGCGGGCGTGAATGGAGCTGGCGCGCGCGGGGTGCGAGTTCCGAACGCTTGGCGTTTCCATACGCAAGAATCCGACGGGCTGCGTCGCCCGTGTACGCGACAACGTGAGAAGCGAGGATCGATGAGGAAGGCGGTAAAGATAAATAAGCGAGCGCGGGGGTGTATTAGGCGGCGGAGAAATCGTCTTCAGCTGGCGCATCCTTGATCCCAGGGGCGAGTAGCGCGCGGCTCAACGAGTTTGCGGGAGAGGCGACAGAGATATCCCTTCGGTCCCCTATCGTGGCGTAATTCGAAGGCAGCCGGAGAGCCAGCGAATCAGCTCGTCGCTGGCCGGCTAGGAAATATTTATGAAAGCCTCTCCGCGGGCTGACCCGCTTCACCTGCCACCGCCATGCCCCTCGTTCCTTCTTCCCCGTTGCACACAAGCCAGCGCGGTGCACACGTGGCAGCGTCACTTTCG
The DNA here is from genome assembly GCA_944738655.2 of Andrena hattorfiana. Taxonomy (NCBI): domain Eukaryota; kingdom Metazoa; phylum Arthropoda; class Insecta; order Hymenoptera; family Andrenidae; genus Andrena; species Andrena hattorfiana. Next base: position 6,035,141 of record OX122894.2, read on the forward strand.
ACGGTGCCAACAAAAGCGACCGGGCGACCATCGCGCACCTACCTTCCGGGCTTTACGCAATCTCGGCAGCGTTTTCTTGCCGGGCAGAAGCATTTCTCCGCGACTACTCTTTCGGCTCTGCACACCTCGGGGAATCCTGTTCGCGACGGAACGAGGACGAAAGGGGGATGGAGAAAGAGGAGAATAATGCCGCGGCATGGCGGGAGCTGGTGCGCGGGAGGATCGAGGGGTGAAGGGCGGAGGTGGAGGAAAAGGAAGATGGATGCGAAACTCGCGAGGCAATGATAGATAGAGACCGCCTCTGCCTCGCGACCTCTCGCGTCGCTTCTACGCCGAGGATCTTCTATCACTGCTCGCCTCGCGCTCCACCGGCTACCCCGTTACCCAGAATCCCTGCCTTTTTCTTCTCAAAATCGTCCGTGGAATACGCCCCTCTCTTTCGCATTCGGCTCGTCCCTTTGCCGGAATCCTTTCCCAAGTCCGCGCGCGGCGAGGAGAACCGAGGGCTTTGATAAATGACTGGCGCGGAAAAAAATCCGCGTCGATACGTCTTGCTCGAGAAGATGCGCGCTCGAGGAAGGAGAGAGACGGTTGGAGAGATCCTTCCTGGTTTTAATCCGCAGGATGAACAGGCTTCCGTGGATCCTAACGACGCAACGCTCGACTCGAACGTAACTCGATGAAAAATCGAACTTTTCCGTCCGAGTTCCCCCGGAATGTCCGCTCGAACGCAGGAGGAAGCCACGAACGGGTTTCCAGCGGCCCACGAATGTTTGACTCGGTGGTTTTCGGGCCCCGAAATGCGGTGGGATCGTCTGTGACTGGCGCGGCGGGTCGATGGTCCTCCCACGGATGCGTGCTTTATCGGAAAACACTGAGTGAGATATATGGAGGGATTATACGAGATGGCGTTTCAGAATCGAACAGGCCGCTATTCTACGCTCCGTCAATTATGCTAATTTCGATTGCCGCGAGATTAATGGAAGAAGGCGGGCGGCGTCCCCTTGGTGTGCTCGCCTCTCCTAGCCCCGACGTCCTGACGTTCCTTCCGCGTTCGACCGACCGTGCATAATGCACTGGACTTGTAATTATCGCGGGTTACACGCTGACCCTTCCTTATACCAGTCGCGAGGCAATCTGCTCGTCCGTCGTTGCCTCCACGAGCGCGATCATCTCTCCTTGGAACTTTCCTTTCGATCAGCCGTCTCTAACGAAACGAAAACTCGCAGACGGCAAGGAAAGCATCAATAATACATGCCACTCGCTACCAGCACTGCCTCTCATCTTTCGATGTCTCCATCTTCCAAGCTTCTTTCCTCTGACGCAGATGACCTCTCCACTTTCGCGACTGCCCATTGTTCGGCGTCACCATTGTCCGCGACCCAGACCTCTGAATTCTTCGACGCCGCGAAGCGACGAGCTCCTGGGAACGTCGCGTTTCTATTACATCGTCGCGTCTAAATAAAGACCGGGGCCAGACGAATTCGCGGCGAGGTTGCGAGGCGGGTTTCGCTCGCGGCGCGTGGAAGACGCGAAACAAGAGGTGGTTTCGGTGAAAGGGGGAAGCCTCCCGCCGTGAAAATATTCACGGGTCGCGCCGCCGCCGCCTCCCGCGCCTTCTATGCACGGCTCCTCCTTCGAGGAAGGTATGAAAATCCATACAGTCGCTCGGAGAAAATATCCGTCATTTAAAATGGATGGATTTAGGTGGATATAAAAGTGCGAGGGGTGGAAGAAACCGGTGGCAGTGCGAGAGGGAGGCCCCCTGGCTCGGTCACGGGAGGTTGGGTGAGGTTGGAGGCGACTACTGAAAGTCGGTAGCGCGCCTGTGGAGGTGGAGGTCGGAAATGGTGGCGGCGGCGGCGGCGGCGGTGGTGATGGTAGTGGTTGCCGGTGGTGTTGGAGATTTAAGGGAGACATTTTAAATGGATGGTTCTCTCGCTGAAGCCCGCCGCCTCCGGTATTATCCAATACCGTGGCTCGTCTCGCGGCCCCGTGTTTCTCCGCAACAATTCGCGAGCACCCGGACCAAAAGAATCGCGCCACCGCCGTGCCCTGGCCCTCCATGGCCCTGATCGCTACCACTAAACAATTCTGGGTACTCGCATTGTCCCTTTGCAGAATTAGTCAGACATTCGCAGTGTTCCAGTCGCAATGTTTATTAGAATATTTATTTAAGACGATGGAGATTATACTTTTACACTAGACTTATGTTGCCTCGCATGCTGTCTGAGCTGCTTTCCATTGTTGAGGGGAATTATCCTGTTTCTTTGCCAGCTTTCCAAGAGGTTCTCCAGCAGGGAGGAAAATTCTTGAACGAGGGAAAGTTTGGCGGAAATTTTTGTGGCGTTAAAGCGAAGGGGGTGGTGGAAAAGAGTAGCGAATTAGGGGGCACGGGATTTTAAGTTACTCCTTAGAGACACTCTAAGCAGCGTGAAAAAAAAATACCTGTGCTGGTTTCCACCGTCTTTAAGACGACCCCGCTGGCCGACACGTATCGCGCTGTATCGCGTGGAGGAAGATAGTGCTACATCCCTTTAAGAAGACTCTGTTTCAGGATCGATAGGGAACGCAATCGCATTCAACACCTCTGGCATCTTTCGGTGCACCTATTTTCGCGTTAAAAAATAGTCCACGAGGTAACGACCGTCTCGCGCCCACCCCCTAGCCACCAACTTTCTTTCGTCCTCTTCCTTCCGCCCGAGATACTCTTGGAAGCTTTGGAAATGGATTTCCACGGAGCACCGTCGTTCACCGTAATCTGCAGCTTTACTCTCTTCGATATATCTCGTTATCAATGGCTATCGTTCCTGTGGCAGTCCTTCAGGATCACAGCCGATGGTTGATCACCGGCTTAACCCTCTCTGGGCGCTGGTTCCCGCGAGCGAGACGTTCCTCCTTCGGGCGTCTGACCTGTATCGCGCTCGTGCTACTTGGACTGCTTCGCTGAAATCGCATCCGCGCGAGGCGCGAGGTAAACGGCAGCGGTGTGCAGATGAAAATGCGAGCGCGTCCTCGCCCCTCCTCTCGGAGGTTCGTCGAAGAACGTTTTCCTTTCCGCGTGGAAGAAGGAAAACGGGCGTGGACCAATGGGGGATCGAGGGGGCTGCTTGCACGACCAATCGTCGAGTTTCCAGCATTCGGATGTGACTGCGAACAGGTGCGGCGAAAGAGGGAGAGGACGGAAAGAGAGAAAGGGTGAAAGAGAAGGGAGAGAGAGAGAGAGAGAGGGAGCCTGTGCCCGCTCTAGGGGGTGGATATAAAGCGTCCGGGATGAGCAGGCCTGAAACCAGGGGGATAGCAGTCCTGCGCGATCGGGAGTTTCCACGAATTCGTTTCGCCGACCGGAAGTCGGCATCGTATTTGCGCTTTCCATTGGGTTTCCGAGTGTCGTCGGGGCCAATGGCACGGCGGATGCCGACTGTCGGCTGCCGCGATGCGGATTCTAGAGGGGTTGGTTACGCCCCGCGCTCTACCTACACCATCGAATGAAACGGCCAAAGAGAGAGGAACGCGGAGGAACGCGGCGGAAACGGGAGGGTGAATGGCTGGGGGTGTCGCGGGACGGAGAGCGACGGGGAAAGGAACGGAGCAGCGAGATTTCCCTTCGTGTCCGTCTCCCACCCTCCTCCCCCGTCCTCCGTTCTCCACCACTTTACGTTCCCTCTATCTATCTGTGTATTTGCCGCGCGGGAGGGCGAGAGGGAGTTTCTCCCTCTCGGAGTCTTTGTCCGTGTACGTAAGCGGGGGTTGCTTGTGTACGCGGACGTCTGTGCGCCCTCGTGGAGAGGTCGAGAGGGAACCGGGGTGGAAAAGGAGAAGGGGGAGGGGAATGGCGATGAGGACGAAGACGAGGACGAGGACGAGAGAGGGCAAGAGGGCCGCCTTGCTTCGATCCGAGAAAGAGACGCAGACAGAGCCGGTGAGCGAGTCCTGGCTTCGATCCCACAAGTAGCTAGACACTCGGTAGCACTTAAACTCTCTCTCTCTCCCTCTCTCTCTCTCTCTCCCTTTCTCCACCCTCTACTTGCCTCGCCTCTTTTCCCTCCGCTCTGCAATCTGCCTTCCGCTACCCTCTCTACTACTTTATCCATTCCATCCCTCTTGGTCGCGCTGCTATCTCTCCGTCTCCCGTTCTACGCTCTTCTCTCTTCTTTCCCTCGTTCTTCCAGCTGATCCTCCGTTCGTTTTATTTCCTACCACCTTCTCCTTTCTCCACTCCTCAGCCTCGTCCTCCTGGAGTAAGCACCGCGAGGCTGACTAAACGTTCTACGAAGGATCAGAGGCTCTTTCGACGCTACCAATAAATGCTAGGTATGCTCAGAAAATGTTCGACTGAACACTGTCTGCGTAAACTGTTTTAATAGTAGTCACGGAGAATCGTAGTGCAACTATAGGTCCCACTGCGTTCTCTTCTCGAAGTGAAACCTATTTTTTTACACTGAATTTCGCAAGAAGCGAGTAGTACACTCGTTCGCAGAGGGAACCAGTGGAATAGGAACGTGCCTACACCGACAAGGCTCCCGTGGTCGTCGTTGGACATTTAAAGGATACTCTCCAGAAAAGAATGCGTGCATGGCTGCGTTAATCCAATTCGTTTATCCCCCAAATTACACTCTACCGCGTTTGAAACGCAGTCATTTGATAAGCACGGCTTACTGGTCGAGAATTAGGAGGGGCGCGATTAAAGCGTTCGTTACGGTGAATCGGGTTGGCCGTTTATTTTTATAAGTCAAGGTTAGCCGTGACACCTGTACGCGCCTCCGGCCACGGGGATCGAGAGCAGTTTGGGGTTGACATTTTGCTCGCGCTCCTATAAACCGGAGGGCTCGTACGGCGCGTCGTTAAAAACGAGCTAATTGGTTTCATCAAAGCGCTCTTCGTGTCGCTGGGGGAAAACGAGCGAACCGGCCAGCGCCGTGTCGCTTGATTTTTCGCCCCCTCCTCCCGCCCGTTCATCCCTGGCTAATCTTCGTCGAAACGTCTTTATGAAACCCGCCCGCGCTCGCCCTTTCGTCTCTTTCTCGCTGCTATTTACTCGCCTATTCCGTTAAACACAATCCCGCTTAATCGAATTTCAAATCACGCGGCTGCCGCCGGTATTTTTCTTGCCGGGGCCGGGACGGAAACTTCGCGAGCGCACTCTCGACCTCGGCCCCTTCTGCGTCGGGCTCGGTCCCTTTTCTTTTTTTTTCTCCCCTCTCTTTTAATCTTTCTCGCCTCGGTGTCCCCGTAACCAGCGACGGAGAAAGAAGCCGGGCGCGAGGGCAAGCGTGGGTTAAAACCCTTTAGTCTAGACCGCAGGATCGGTCGGTTGGCTGGCTGAGAGTTTTCTGTTCGACGCCACTTAAAAGCGAAGCGCCAGAAAGAGCCTCTGCCCGCGACCTTTACGGCGGAATCAGCTCGGTCTTATTTCAGGGGAAACGGCGCGGTGGGCGTAGAAAACGAGGACGCGAGAGTTATTCCCCGGTCGCTCGATTCCAAAAGCAAGATTGCTACCTGCACGCTACTCGCAGCATCCATCGGTTCTGCCGTGGTCGAAGAGTTGACGCGTCTCGGTTCTCGGCGGACAGTCGGAAAGAGGAGAGATTCCGTGGCAGCGAGGCACGAATCGGTCCCGGTCGGGCAGACCGTTGGAAAGCGATGGCGTCGCGGGCGAAGCCGGGGCGAAGGTGGAAAAGACGGAGCAGCGGAATAAGAGGAATAAAAGGAAGAGGGGGATCTTGAGAGCTGTCCCTCCCTGCTCCCTCTTCCCCTTAGCTGGCAATGACAGATACAAATAAACGATCCGGCGGTCTCGCGCAAGCGCCTTTCCAGAATCTAGCTTCTACCGTTCGACCACCACCACCCCGTCCCCGCCACTGCCGACACGGCTACCACCTCACCCCCTAGGCTCTGTTCTGCCACCCCCCGCGGGAGCCGGGAGTAGGCAAACGCGGGTGCCACCCTCCCTCTCCCCCGACACATCCACCGCCACCTTGGGTGGAGCCTCGTAACCGACGTCATCAGACGTACAGACAAACGGCACAGACGTAGAAACCAATGCGCGAGAGGCCAGGTGGCTTACGTCTGCGTACAAATAACCCGACTACCTCGACCACCCCCGCAGCGGACCCGCTTGGAGAACCGCCCCTATTCGAGGACGATTCTCGCGCTCCGCTGGTCGCGGGGCCGGGACTTTGGTCCCGCCTGGCTACCGACTACCTTCGCCTGCCATTGCTAGCCGTTTCCGCTGCGGAATCCAGACCCGGAGCAGAACCGTTCACCCTCCCTCGCGTCGTCTAAAAGCCAGTCGAGTAGGTTGGCTGGATGGCTGCTTATAGATTCGAAGGAGTCGATGCCTCTGAGCGAGCTCGATGGCCTTTCGGGGACTTTTTTCAGCGCGGAAAGGCGCCTCAAAGCTACCGATTATTCGTCTCGCTTAATCTCCGCCCGTCACCGGGTCGGTTCACCCTGCTCCACGTTCTACATAGACTCGCAGCTCACTCCCCCCATGGCTCGAATGAAGACACGAGGATATACGCGCGAGCTGGCAGGGAGCACAGCGTAGTCTGGTCTCGTCTTCTTTAAACGAATCCAGGGAGGACGGGGTAGAGGGAGGATGGATGGGCTGGAGCTCAAGGTCGCGCGATTGGACGATAAAAATACGCGATGTTTGATGTTCCATTAGACTAATAGTGTGGGAGAGCCGATGGAATTGATGCGTCGCGAAGGCGAAGTCTGTCGCGACAAGGTGAATTCTTAACTCGTCGCGGAGCTACCAGCGAAACTCGGCGAGTCGCTGGGGCCTCCCTTGCGACACTTGTGCGGAACTGGTAGCGCCGATAGCAGGAGCACGCGAGTGGTAGTCGTTCGGGAAGTTGTATCGGGACCTAGTGGCAGAACCGCAGGAGGGTGGACGGCTGGAAAGGTGGCCGGTCGTCGAGGGGGTGGTTGTAGGCGAGGAGGCGACGGAGGAGGTGGGTGGCGGGAGTAAGAGAACGAGGGAGGTACGATCGGTAGGTAACACCGTGGCGATGGTTGCGGGGAGTGAGAGAATAGAGGGAATACAGCAGATAGAGGTAGCTTGGAGTCGAGTGCCCGGGGCTGAATCGACCCGGCTACATACAGCACACCCCAAGCTAGTCCCTCTCTTACTCGTGCATTCGCTCGCTCGCTCCCCGCTCACCCCCCGCCCCCGTTGTTCCTCCACCGTCTCACCGACTCACCGACTCACCCTCTTGCCCACCTGCCGACACCCACCCGCGCCCATCCCCTTTCCACTCATTCCCTTTCTAACCGTCGCCGTCTCTTCTCTTTGCTTCCTCTTCTCCGCTCTGCTCCGCTATGCTCTTCTTCCCGCGCCCTCTCGCACCCCCGGCTCGTAGTTCTCGCAGTCTTGTTCCCTTCTCCGGTAGGCATTTCGGTTCTCGCTTTCTCCCGCGGCGCCACGACTTCGCCCGGTTTCTCTTTCGTTTCGTTTCCTCGTGTACCGTTCCGTTCTCTCAGCCAACGTTTACCACCCCCCGGACGCCCGCCACCCCCGTCCCCGTCGTTGCTCTGTCAACCACCCGTCTCATCCTCCCTGTCTTCGCCCCCTCGCCACCCCGGCCACCCCCCGGTATCCGCCTCCTCGTATTGCGAGGCAAAGCCAGCCGACAACATCGAGCCACCAATGGCAAATGCAACTAACGTCGAGAAGAGGATAGTAGTTGGTGGGAAAGAGCGATCGTCCGTTGGGTGGATGGACCGATGGAAAGGAAGATCTCGCTCCCTCCCCCGCTTTCACTCCCCTTTTCGCTCTTTCGCGTGCTTCTTTTTTTTTTACTCCATTGGCTTCCACCTTTCCACCCATCCGTTCTCCCCGTCAGCTATTCCGGTGTACGTGCACATCTCTTTCGATGCCCTCCTCCCCCGCCTGCGGACGGTGGTGTCTTGGTCCCTCGCGCTCGTGTGTTCCCAGCGTCTTTGTGCCCGCCTGTCTTCTTTCCGCGAAGCAGCCGGCTCCTTGGGCTCGGCGCGATGCACTTTACGCTCCAGTTGCTGGAAATTCCGAAATTTCGTTTCTCGGTCCTTCGTCGGCCGTCCCCGGAGGATCGCGAATCTCTGGAACGCCGGCCGTCGCTGTTTTCCTTTTAATCGGTCCGAGCCAGACGACGGAAGCTCCGGATGGTAAATTGGTTGGCAGGAGGGGTTTGCGCAGCCGATGCGGCGAAAGAGACGGAGGAAGAAGGGAGATGGAGATGCAGCAGCTGCGTTATCCTTGGATCTGGCGTTCGAGGGCTCTCGGAGATTCGTCCTCTCGTCGATTAGGCGCATATCCGATCTGGAAAATTCGCTTAGATCGTCGGATAAGCGTGGAGAGTAGGATCCCTGGCGACGCGGCTCGGGGCCTCGCCACTCGAGACGCGGAAAGAGTTGGTCTTCGAGGGGGTTGGCGAAGACCAATCGACTGCCTATTTACCCGCCAAACAGAGCGCGTCGAACGGGCTCCTCTTTCAAATTCACCCCTTTGAGGCGGCCCCACTCGTGGCGGATCGCGCCTCGCCTCGCCTCGCCTCGCCTCGCGCCTCAAATATTCGCCAGACAAAACGGTCTCATTCCCATCTCAATCTATATTCGCACGTCCAACACACTCGAGATTATGAATGCGTGGGGTTAATGAAACCGGGGAAGGCGTCTGCCTTTGCACCACCGACAGCCACCGCCCACCCCCATCCCTCCAACCTCCACCCAACAGAGACCCTCGAGTCTTGCCTCTGCACACCTCTCCGCGCTCTTCGCGCGGCTCTTCCTCTTCATCCTCCGGCGGCTTCGTCATTTTCCTCCACCTCGGCTACCTCCTGTTGGCCCTTCACCCTCCGCGCTCTACACTCTACGTGTTCGTAGGCCGCGGCGGGGCCAGCCCTCGGTCTGCCCGCGGTTCTACCGCTTTCCGGGGAGTAAACAGAGTAGACGCGGGCGCGAACTCGCTCCACTTCGCTTTATTTTTTCAAAAGATCGTGTACGCGCGTGAAAGAGCCATTTCACCCCCCATACAGGAGAGAACGTGGCTAGACGACCACGAATCGCCTTCGGTCCTCGCTGCCTCAGTCGATTCCGAGGGGCGAACTCCTCCGCCTTGGTCTCCGCTTACCAACGCGGATCCATCTACTCTATCGAAAGATAGCCCGGCTGCCAATTAAACTTGCAATAGAACGACTCTCTCGCACGTAGTCGTTTCGTTCGTCCAGGGGTGTTTGCCACAAATTTAAAATAGTAGCCACTACTGTAAGCTAAACAGTTAATGTTACACTGTCCCCGTTCATATAACATAATTTTCCGCGACACGGCTCAAATAGCTGCCAATTAAACCAGCAGCAAAAGGGCCCACGCGAATGGTACATTGGGACAAATATTTAAAATCTTTATACTTCGGCGCTTAACAGCCCCTCGTGGACGATGGAGGCGCTTTAGTATGCGACAGGAAACAGAGTTGATCGGTTTTCGGTGAACAACCTTGTCGACGCGATGTCGACAGTACGGGCAGAATTTTCGTTTAATTTACTGTCTCCTGAAGTTTTAGTAATTTCGCGTGCCAGTGCCGGGAGTTTCAGTACCAGCCGAGGGAAATCCATCCTCGCACGTTCCCAAGCAGCTCGCCAGATGTCGTCACCAACAGCGACCGCGGCGTCCAGAGACATCGCACGCGTGATCCGCGAGCTGTATTTCGATCCTTCGATCGAACGATCAGTTTCACTGCCGGCCGAAAGTCGTGTTCGTTTCGTGATTGCAATGGGGAATATAAATTCGCGCTCGATCTCACGTAATATCCCAATTCACTCTTCCCTTTACTCTCATCAGTGACATTCTTCGCGACTGTACTTGAACCGTTCGAGTAGTGCTTCTTTTTCTCGAATTGCGAGTGAACTCAGGAAATCCGTTAATCGTCACTCGACGTCTATTAACGGTCGCCATATTGCCAGCTCGTTGTTAGGATTTTGGCGCGCAGAAATGCTGTCGCTGACGAGAAATATCCACGTTCCGAAATATATCGCGAGGAGGTACGACTCGCTTCCAAGCTCCACTCCACCTTTTCTCGATTCTTCAATCTAATAACCCCACTTGTCGCGCATTAAGCTCGCAGGTTATCAGCGAAGTTTAATGCGATTTCAGGCATCAGATGCCAAGCTGCTTCGGTGGAGTAGCCAGCCGTGCGCAGAGTTTGATGGCCGGGCCGGCGTTCAGGAGCAGACGTCGAACGGTGGACGTCGTCGTCGCGATAGAATAAAATGGGTGGAACGCGGGGTGAGCTTATAAAGATTTTTATTCCGTGGGTGTTATCCTCGAAGTAATGGCAGCAGTAAACCACGGGAAGCCCGGGATGGACCATCGATTCTAGGAGGAGGATAGAAGTCCCGCATTACCTTGACTTAGAGGTACTCGCGGCGTTCTTTCCTCCCTTCGGTGGAGGGGGGGATACGTTCCCTTGCCCCTTCTCGCGCGAAAAGGGGAAGATTGTTCGATGTAGGATATATTCGAAGGAAATGATAGCCCGCGGCTGGAATTTATTCTAAAAACGCCGCCGCGCGTTCTCTGGATGGAATCGCCCATTCGAAAGGAAAACTTCGAACCCTCATAACGCTGTGGGCATTTCGCGTAACAGAGCGGGGTGCTTATTGTTTCCCCACCGAAATAGTCAACGGCCATAGAATTATCCGACGACTCCTTCCCGTTTCGAACGATCCACGATATCGTCTACAGCTTGGTTCCCAGAGGACCGGGCACCGTGGGTCTCCGACGAATACAAGAATAATGAGCGTCGAGTGTTTTGGTTCGATTAGGACCGCGCATCGATTTTTATCGTGGCTTCCCCGCCGGAGGAGCTCGTCTTCGAGAGGGGTCCGCGGGCCTATGCAAATACACCGACGTGCAGGGCGACGGGGTCGGGGGTTGGGGCGGAAAAAATTACGCCAAAGTGCTAAACGATCGCGAAGAGAGCGACGGGGTGACGCGGGCTTGTATTTTTACTGGGGGAAGGGCGGTGGGGGCGACGTAGGGCGGGGGGCAGGGCGGCACGAGGCCACCTTATGTCGAGTGGGTGACTTGGAATGACACGGAGGGTGCGGGATTTTCAGGTCGGTATGCAAATAAGCCACTCCCGGATGTCTCGGGGGTTCGATTCGGTTTAAAGTTATTGCTCGCGTCGAGTGGAATCATCGTCCTCGGCGAATCGTTGCCAGCGGCGCGAGCCTTTCATCCAGCGTGCCGGTTTTAATTCTACGCGCGTTCTTCCGGCTCGTCTGCTCTGTCCAATAGCGCCCGGACCTTCGCTCTGCCCTGCCACCCGCCGCCCGAGACGCGGCAAGGCCCCGTAACAAGGCTATCGGAACTAATTGCAAGATAAATGAATCCTCGCGGAGAGCTTCGGGAGATAAGAGGACGGGGAAGAAAAATAGGCGGGAAAAAGGCGCCGAGACGCGTTGCTGCCTGCTGGTCGCTCAATGGACGACCGAGGTGCCCTCGAGTGGAAAGATTCGAGAACAGGGCTCGGAGTTCTACGGGGGAGGGGTCCTTTAACGTTTTTAATCGCCGAGGGTGATTACGTAGTTTGGCCGCGTGCTCGATGATGGAAGGGAGCTTTGATAAACCACTGGTTTGGCCTGAATCCGAATGTAGCCTCGACTTTGGACAGTGGCGAACGTTCCTAGGGGCCCATTTTTCGGGAAAATGAAGAGACAGTTTACTATTTAAAAAGGGCTAAGTACAGTAGTACAGAAAAAGAAATGTATAGTGTTTGGATATGTTGCAGTGGATTATTGTAAGAAGTACACTATTTGTCAAGAGACGCGTTACAAGTGCGACTTTACGAGACGACAGAATTTATACGGAAGTAGGGTAGACCAGGGCGAATCGGATCAAAATAAGAATTTAGTCCATATTTCTTACATCGCGATAGAAATGATCATTTCGATCGTTCGTAGTATCTCAACCCTCTCCCCCGCACCTACTGCAATAGTTCGTCAATTGTTTTAAGTCATTGTTTAGAGCTGGCATACGTTTTCAGCGAGATGGTTGCGTGCGAGCGTTACAATTTTGGTCGTATCTAACCTACGTAATCTGCAGTTTCGTATTTAAAATAAAAAGTAAGCTTGAAAATTCAAATATGTTTATTATTAGGTTGCAAGGTGTCTAAGATTAGTATTTGATGTATTTTAGAGTATTATATCATAATATGTTTATGTAATCTACAATCTTTGAAATACTTATATATAGGGCTGATCGGATCACGTTATGTGGGGCGAATCGGATCACTCTTTTCTTCATTTGAGTATTTTTATGATTATAAATATGATAATTGTTTATATACAGATGGTTCGTAGATACATAAAAAAGCGCAATCAGGGATCATGGTGTCAAAAAAAAAATAAAGGAAGCTGTGATAAAAATTAAATCTAAAAAATGACGAAAAAATAAATAAATTAATGGTTTTAAGAAGATGACATTGTATTTACTGCGGTGAAAAATTAATTCGTCCATTTTCAGAAGATTGTCTTAGAAGAGTAGTGCCACGAGAATTGTGCTGATAGAGGCGGCAAAAAACGGCAATATCCTTCCGATCTGTGTGCTAAGTAGTGTCACTTGACTTCATTGTCATTAAATTAGATTTGTTTAAGTTGATTCTAAAGATTTGGTTATGAAAATTTCAGTTTTTTCATAAATTTCCGGATGGTATTTATATTTCTCATTTTCTCGTCTTTTGTTTATAAATGAAAGATTTTTATGTTTACTTTTAATTTTTATATATTCAAGTTGAAGCCAAAGGTGTACTGGTTACGAACATATTATAAAAAATTAGTTTTTTAATGTTTAACTATTATTTTTTTACCGTCAAACACAAAGTGATCCGATTCGCCCTGGTCTACCATACATTTATAGAGAGCGCTTAGACAATCGGCTTCATTAACGGCGGTAAATTTAAATCCACAAATTCCAACAGGACACAATCGTAATTTTGTTCCCTTTGAAAATCCGCAAACTGACTCTGGAGCGTCTTAGGTAACGCTCTCGCTCTCGCCACCGGTGCCTTTCTTCTAGTTCTGTCCTCGATTGATCGGTCGCGTCTGCGGTCTCCTTGGAGGGGCTCGGTCGTCGCATAAAGAACACGCGATACCGCTGATTAGCGTGTCCCGCAGACGGTTAATCCCGGGGAGCGTGGTTGCCGCTGTAAATGAATATTGATCACCGGTCGGAGGAGGACCTCGTGCCCGGAAAGAATCGTATCTCGAAACCGCAAGCGAGTGCCTTTAAATGGGAAATCAAACGAAACGATCCCCAGACCGGGGCGGTTGTCCCCCCGGCCTCGGTAATGAATAAAAATTATAATTACGTTTCTCGTCTCGTGCTCCGCGGCCGGTCGCAGGAAAAAAAAAGGAAGTTAATCAATCACGAGGTAGGCGGGAGGGTGCCCGGGGACTAGGTTTTGTCTTTCCTCGCCGCCTCGTAGCCCCCTCGCGAGTGGCAGCCCTTCTTACGCCGCTGTCTATCGGATTCCATCTACAGAGTGGAGGATTCCGGGTCGATCAATTAGCTCCTCGAAGAGGACGCGTGGTCGGGGCCATTCGAGCGTGGAGCGGCGTACAATTCTCTCTCGCTTTACGCCCGAGAGTTTAAAGCTTCTTAGGAAATCCGCGCCCTCCCGGCGCGGTACTCCGTTCTCGCGCCTCCCACGGCGACATCCTTGACAGGATCCGTGGAAGGTCGTGACGGTGGCGGAACGGAAGGGGGGCTGGCGTATTGTCAAATATCGGGAGGCCGCTAGTGAAACGTGGAATATGCAAAGAGCCGCGTTACACGCATCGCTCACCGCGCATCAAACGTTTATCGCGTGAAACCATAAGAGAGCAGTTGGCGCGGATGATTCATGATGCTCGGAGAGCGGACGGACGAGAGAGAGAAAGAGAGCTGACAGGCTTCGAGGGTGGAGAGAGCGTAGAGAAGGGGGTGAGGGTGGGAAAGAGAGAGAGAGAGAGAGCAAGAAGGGAGGTCATAGAAGAAAGAGGCTGCCGACTGTATATACCTACATCATGCAAATGGTTCCAATCATAAGCGAAGTCTATAATCGATCTATAAATCTGCTTACGGGGAAGAAAGGTTCCAGGGGTAGTACAGGGGCACGTTCTCGAGTGGGGGGTGGTTCCACACCACCGCCACCACCACCACCACCACCGTCGTTACCTACGTCGACAACATCGAGCGCACCTACTAACACCGAGCCACACACCACCATAGACAAATGTATCTTGTTAGCATACCATTTGTATGCATGGGGTTTTGCGTTCTCTCTCTCTCTCTCTCTCTCTCTCTCTCTCTCTATCCCCCGTCACTCTCCTTTGCTCCCCCGCGTTCTCCAGGCTCGGTTACCGTCCCTTACGTACAGACATTTAGCGCCCAACTTCTTCGGGCAAATCGAATGGAAATCGTTTCCCGTTCGCCTGATACTTAATCGACACGCTCGTCACGCGGTGATTCTTCAGTTTTAACGCTTCGAGCGAAGCTAGCGTTCGTACCTCACATTTTCTCTGTCGCGGTTGGTACTTCGGGACATAAATACATTGCAGATTGCCCAATTGATTAACCCGAGCGAAGCGTCAGGCATCGCCAGTGTTTGCCAAGAATTTCACATCGCGCGTCTTTTTCTGCCGCCTCGCAATTAGAGAGCGCGACTTCGTGCATCGGTGGGCGAGCCTGAAAGAAATCGTGGGATTCCTGCGATTCCGTGGGGAGAGCTAAAAGACGACTTAAAGGCGGCCGATAATTACGGGAAGCTCGCGGGGGCCTTCCTGTTTCTTGAATATCAAAGCACTCGACAAAATAATCAGCGAACCAGAGTCGGGGCTGAGCGCGCGGTCGAAGGGTTCGCCGGAGCTCTCGCGCGAGGGAAAAGCCCCGGCGATATTCTTTGCATCATTATCGCGATTTAATTATGTCGAGTTCCTTTGACTCTCTTAATTTAACCGTCGACGTTGCCCCGCCCGCGATTCCGCCTGTAAATATTTTTCAGACCGGCCGGCCGACTAATCAGAGGTGCCTTTTAATCAGTCTTCGGCGGTAATCAATTCCGCCGTTCGATCATCAACGTACCTCGACCAGCTCGCGATTGAGAAAGGAGCTCTATCAAACCGAACGATCGAGCAACGATCCACGGAGCTCGCGGAAACGCGAACGGGGAGCAGGGGCAAACGTAAGGGAAGGTTGCCTATTTTGGACCACTTTTTTATTTTTCTCTCCTACACGGGCATAACACATTGCAGAAAACAAACAGAAACGGGAAAAAAATCTACATTGTATTTAGATTGAATCATGTATTTAGTGTGTTGATAAAATATGTGATTAAAATAATATCTCAAAAAAACTAAACTAATGACTTCGGTCCATTCCAGGCAACCGGTTTCCTAATTTGGACCACCGGTTTCCTACGTTGGACCGCTCCTAAAAATCAATGAATATTGATATACAATCTAAAAAATATTGATCAGGGCATCGAAAAAAATAGAAACAGGAAGCAACAAGTATCTTACGGTGCACGTAATGCAATAGTACGTTGTTTTGATGTTTTTTTTATATTTGTCCCTGCATAACTTCTCAGAATATGGACCGATTTTGATGATCTTTTTTTATTCGAAAGAGAGCGATGCCCCGGTGGTCCCATCCTACACTGCTTTAACATTGGCGCAATATTTTGCCAGTTCTGGTTAATAATAAAGACTATTGTCACCTAATTATTATTATTTTATGTACGTACGCGCATATCTCCTCAGCATGTTGTGTCAATATATATAAAACTAAAAAGTTAAAAATAAAAAAATTAAGAAAATTAAAACCTACTTCAAAAAAATAAAATTGCAATAAAAAATATCAAATAATTTTTTCCCTTATTTAATCTACGGTACTCTCATATTTTTTAAGTCGGTGCCTCATCATTTGCAGTGTGTAAATCTGGCGCCAACTTAAAAAAACAGGAGAGTCGTAGATTAAATAAGGGAAAATTTTTTTTTTACTTTTTAGTCCAACTTTATTTTTTTGAAGTTGGTTTCAATTGTTTTTTAAAATTTTTTTAGTATGCTTTTAAGTATTCGCTACCATAACATAGATTGTATCCTAGAATGGACCGGTCCAATTCGAGCAACTAGTGATGGTCCAATCTTAGGCAACAGTGTAGGTTACATAAAAAAGATATGTTTTCATTGTTATACTTTTACGAATATGGGAAAGTAAGGGCATGAAGCTGTAGCTAAGACAGCACACTTTACACTAGTATTGTTTCAAATTATGGTACTTACAAGTTGTAGAAAGAAATTCACGTTGAAATAGCACGAAAAATAATGATCGCGCACCACATGTTTCTAGGGTAAATCCGGGAGACGCGGTCGAACCAGAGAGTTGATCGAGTCGCTATATTTCAGACTCTATACATAAAAACGCGTTAATGTGCAGACCAATTACTTCTCTAGAAGCCAAACAGTTGAATGAATAGCGTCACTTCGCTTCCTTCTGTGTTTTTCTAGATTTATAGGCTATAAAAGGTAAATTGAGGTTACATTTAACCTCTTTTGTCAAACAACGATGTACAGAAACGTGTTTAAAATATACTTCTAAGTTTATTTTCGTTTAATGTTTGGGATAATAAGATAGTAGAGATATCGAGGGACAATGCAGCCAAAGCATTTAGCCATATTAACTCTTTCTCTCAAAACTAACAAGAAGACCATCTCTCGCTACAGAAAGGAAAGATGGTCGAGTTACGATTTTTTTATTATTTTTGTTTATGTTTTTATTTTTCATCATTATTTTATTATTATTATTGTTTATTTATTTTATTTATTCACATTTGTATTCATTTGCCTTGCGAATCGCCGGTAGGTAGTTCACTTTTTCTTTGATGTGTTCTTTACTTGCTTGTCGTAAACAAATTAAATATCAATGAATCTGTAGTTGTATTCACTCATAAATAATTTTGCTTTCTTCTTTGTTATTTTTCCCTGAACAATTATCTGAGTGGTCTCTGCCAACGACGAAAACCATTTCTCCCGGCACCTCGGGGGAGGTGGTCAGATGTCATGACTTCAGTTTCCAACCCGATTTACAGTAAATATTGTCTTAAAGCAAATATCGACCAACTTTTCTGAATTAGCATAAAATTCTGAACATATTAGGTTTTCTTCTGATAAAATAACTAATATCTGTATTAGTTTTAACAGCCATTTTATATTAGGTCAACCGCGTCCCCCGGATTTACCCTATATTTCGACGACGGTGAACAACAAACTAATGAATAACCGTATCGCTGTTCTCGCACGTTCCATCTCCACTTCCTAAATCAGTGTAGCCAAAAAAAAAAAACCACTGCAAATATATTTGTTTATCGAGATACACAAATGGTCCAATCTAGGAGCCGGTCCAATATAGGCAACTCTCCCCTAAATAGCGCGGGGTGGCGCATCGGCCAGTCGGGGCCGCTGGAGAAATTAATTTTAACTTTAAATTAAGACTCGTCCGATACCTGGTTGCCTCTTTGTTGCCGCGAGTGGCGGCGGGGCTGAATCATCCCCAGGAAGCTGGCGATCCTGGGTGGGGTTGCCGCTACAAGTTTTCCCGCGCTTTTGTCTAGCGCGCTCTGCGGGAACGTTCATAATGAAACGGGCGATGCCGTGTGCCCGGTAACGAGTTATCGCGCGCCCGGCCAATTTTTTCGCGCGAAATCTGCACCGCCCCCGTGGTCCCGGGACTTTCCCCGCGGGAACGGGGAATGGGAGATAGTTTCTCGAAAAGATTAAGGAAGGGAGAAGGGGCGCTGGATCGCTGCGCAGTAATTGCCCGACGATAACGTGGTAAATGACACGAGTATGGCCGAGAGACGGACTGCGATGGATGGGGCGCTAAGAAAAAGCGAAGGGAGGGGAGGAAGTCGCGAGAGGCCATCGGTCAATTAATCAAGATAATGAGAGGCAAGTCGAGCCACGGTGAAACTAGTAGGCGAAGACGAAAAGGGTGGCGGCGCGGCTGGATGACGTGGAGGACGGGGGCTGCGATGTTAGACGGTGGCGAAGGGGGTCGCGAGGAAGGAAGGAAGGAAGGATGGATGGATGGACGGACGCAAGGAAGGAAGGAGCAGCGTCTGTACGAGACATTCGACACCTCGACCAAACCGTTGCCGACAATACCGAAGATACGCGACTTGGCGGTAAACTTAGCTCGGCGAGGCTTCCGGATAAGCAGCCCGACTCGAGCTCGGAAGGAGGCGCATGATTAATTAATTAGCCCGGGCTAGTTAGCGCGGCGGAGGCTCCGCGGGCCGTGTGTATATACGTGTGCCCGTCTCGCTTTCCCGCTTGCCGAACTGCAGCCACCGATTGCTCGCCCCGAGAGCCCCCAGAATTCTCTGGATAACGCATCGATTCCCCAGCAACGCGTTTCCTAAGAAGCTGGCCGAAAACGAGAAAAGATACACCGGCTAGGCTTCACCCGCAGCTAAGTCCCACTCGCAGAAGCGTTTCGCCCATCTCGTATGCGAAGATCGAGGGTTCTCGGGAACGAAAACGTCGCGGACGTAATTTATGAAGGGTGGAAGGTCCGAGGAGAAATCTAATCCGAAACGAAACCCTTTTGTTTCGACGCGGTATCGCCGCGGATCTCGTCGCAGCGCGTGCTCTCGGCCGAATCTTTCATCGAGGATTGAAAAGTCGAATGAAGATCGACTCGGGGCCGAGTAGTCGCATGAAATATAGAGCGGACAAACAGCCGGGAGAGAGGGCGGTAGAGTGGGAGCGGGTAAGAAGGGTGGAGTGATAAGGAGAGAACGATCGTCGTTATCGCGAGTATACAAGTGCGCAGGACGGGACACGGACCGACGCACAATCCTATCTCCCCGATCCTATCGGTCGGCAAATATCACCCTGAATGACCACCCTTTGGATGTTAACTTTCGCCAAGTCGTGCGTGAGCGCGCGTATCCCGGAGATCCCGCTGCGTTTACTCTAGATACCAGCGAGAGTCCTCGCCGAGGACACTTAGTTTCTCGTTTTTAATGTTCATCCGACTCACGTAGGTGGGAGGGGTTCGCACAGTGGTTTACGAACTACGCACGAGGATCCCTCTGCGCAAACGTTTCTGCGATACACCAAATGGAATTACAGCCGGGGTAGAAAGGGTTGCGCGTCCCCCGTCCTTTTCGTCTCGATAGATAGCGCTCCACCTTTCGCAAGAAGCTGCCGCGACGACGACGCTCCGGCCGCGAAAATCTCCGACACTTTCCTGCCCCGAGATAGTCGAACTCGGATAGCCGAAACGCGAGGTGGAAGCTCGAGGGAACGTCTGCTCGGCGGAACGAAGGGAGAATGGCGCGACGGGAAAGGGGGATGAACCGGAGGCTCTCTCCGCGCGAGAAGGTTAGGTTACGCCGGTAGCTAGTTCTAGGCTGGGAGGAGGCTAACGGTGGCACCACCGCGCGTCACACATTAACATAATGCTAATTATCTTGCCAGCTCATTAGCGCCGGTAAACTGTCCGAGGAAACTCGGCCTCCCGAGATAAGGAGGAGGCGACGTCGGTGGCGTTGGCCAGGGGGCGGTCTGTCGTTCTAGGAGTTGGTTGCACGCGCGCCTGCTCCCGTATACGCGCTCTTCCTCCTTGTCTGGCGCTGGCAAGATTAAGGTCCCGGCCCCGACGACCCCGACGACGCCTTGACGTGGGTCCGTGCTTCCACCAGTTTGGAGAACTTGCCGGAAAGTGTTTGGACGCTTCCTAACGACTTCCTCCTTCCCCCCCCCCCTCCTATCGCGCCCGCTCTGTTTCGAGGGATCGCATTTATCAAACGAGAAATCCCTTCTCATTTAATCCATTATTTCACGGTTATAGAGATTATGCAAATACACGGGCCAGCCGCCGCCGTCGCCATCGACGGCGCCGATAGCCACCGAACCGCGATGATTTACCGACTTCCGGGCTCGATATCGCGATCGATTAGCTCGCTCCCCGTCGATTCGTGCGCGATAAGCTTGTTACCGGTCCAATCACTGCGCTCGAGTTATACAGGTTGTTCACCAGGCGCCTGCTAAATTTCCCCGGAAATCTCGCTGTTCGAGGGATGAGTTTAAGAATTTAAGAATTCCGGGGGTACGGTCCTAGCCGCGGCATGGAGTTCGCCTTTCTCGCCAGGCGATACGATTAGATTCCCGCGGCAGACTCGAAGAATGGCGGCTTTCGTAGAGAGCTTTAGCCCTTCGGTGTAATAACCGTAAAGTAGTAACGCGCCCACCAACCACCTTCGTGCCTCCCTTCCTCCCGTTCTCGTTGCCGCACCGTTGCTTTTTCCTCTTTCCCCAGCTCTCTCTCTCTCTCTCTCTCTCTCTCTCTCTTTTTCTCTCTCACGCTGTTTCACGCGGTTCCGTGCTCGCCCTTTCTTGCCCGCCCTCCACACCCGGCCTGCACATATGCACGCACACGGCCAGGGGGAACCCCCGTTGGAAAAATCATGGCTTTACGCATCAAATCGCGTATGCATATAAAGCGGTATTATTTTGTGCGTTGACGCACCGCCGCACCGCATCCTCCGGGCGCTGCACCTATGCGCCTGTGTTGCCGCCTCGATTTTACAGGCTACCGCAAAACCCACGGATCGGCCTGAGCATCTGGCGGAAGAGAGCTATTCCGCGAGGGGATTTCCGTGCAAAGCGTATCTCGTCGAATCGCCCCGCGTCGTTGGCGTCGTCGAAACGATCCAGGAACGAGGCTTGACGCTGGTCGAAGGTCCCGATTATCCTCGCGCGCGTCTCTTTACCGACGCTGGGAAGTTCGAACGAGCCCGCTCGGCCCCTCCTCGGGAGCCAACCTCGCCGATAATTCTCGAAACTTTTAATCGAGTGCATTTTCTAATTGGCGCGCTCCAGACAACATCCTGGCGGCCGGCTAATTCGGGGAGGGTGCATCGATTAGCCGCGATCCTACCGGTGAATGCAACGAAAGCGAACTTGATGCGCGTTGATTTATTCCTCGGCGAGAGAGTAACTCGTTACGAGTTCACTTTCCCCGGCGCTGATAGAGAACCACGAAACGACCAAGGACTCGGCTGCCCCCGGACTCGTGAAGCCGCGGCGACGAGCGACCGACCGACATCAAAGAGGACCAGCGGAGCTTCCGTATAATTAGCCTCGCTAGTATTTGCATATTGATTGAAGCGAGCGTGTCGCCGCGACGCTCGACTCACTGCCCTCTTTTCGCCGCGACGCCTGCGCCGATCTGTCTCCCCGCCGTCCGAGGACTCTTCTCTCCCTGAAAACCCTCCACCGTCGCAGCATCTCGACTCGAGATTCTCGAGCCACCGAGCATCGAGGTGTCTGCGTCTGATCATTCGGCCCGATCACTTGAGAAGGAGTCGTTTAATTCCTCGAGCGGAAGAATGGTAAGTTACCGCGGGAAAATAGACGGTACGGAAAAGGGGGAACGGGCAGAAGCATCGACGAGAGCGACAGGAACATCTTGTCGCGAGAAGTGGCTCGGAAAATCCGCTGGATCCCGCGGCTGGCGCGTGTTCCCGCCTCGAGCGGTCGGCTGGCTGGCTGGTACGGTGGGGTGGGACCGGGAATGCGAACCCCTTGGCAACCCCTGCGTGGCAGCGGGCTAACATATGAACGTTTGGTGACTCCACGATTTTGCGGCGTCGATTCAAATTCAAGCCGTCACCGGCGAAATCGGTGCGGATTTAAAAAACGCGGGGGCGGAGGTCGAGGAAGCGACCGGAAAGGGACGACGGGCGGGCGAGCCGCCACGGGGCGGGAGAGACAAAGAGGACGGGGAAACGGAACAGGAGGAGCAGAGGGGTTAACAATAGCCTGCAAGTCACTGGATAAACGACCGGGAATCGTTAAAACGCGACGCGGTCGTGACTCTATTTTCATTTCCTAGCGTGTATCGGGGCCGATACGTTCGCGATAAAGGACAGAAGCAGGGAGCAACGAGGAAATTCTAATACGAACGGTGACTCGAGATATTCACCCGCCAGCGATACACCGTCACGGTATCTCGGGAATCAACGAGACCCAAGTTTTCCCCCGGAGTCTGTCCATCCGTTGACTCCGACTACTATCTCGAATACACGTCGCAGTGCCACGGCCGCGACACCGTCCGCGGTGGGGTCCTTTAATTTAGTCATCTCGCCAATCGGAGTATCAATTACCCGGGCGAAAGGAGCGGAGCGGAAGTTCCTGAAATCTCCGGCGTATAATTTGGGATGCCCAATGGACAGATGGGATGGTAATTACGAGCCGACCTTGAGACTCGCGTTAAGATCTCGAGCTCCAGGCTTCGTCGTTTATTTTTCCAAATTATATCACTGACGAAATAATTATCCCGGGGCCTCGAACCTTCCTCGGGGAAGCTACCCAGACTTGACGCGTAAAATTCGTCGGGCGGGACACAGCTTGTTACGCAAAGCACTCCTTAATTTACGGTGTGACTCGGAGTGCCTGATTCGGAGTGTTCCTGCAGGATGCTGTAACCCAAACCTGTGTTTACCAGAGTGTACGGCTAGCTCGAGGGGTTGCATGCGTTTCGGGGGACGGAAAGGAGGGACGGTTGGAGACGAACGCTTGGGAGGGCGGGCAAAGATACGCGAGCCAGCCGAGGCGGTCGCTCGCGTCTTGACTAAGAGATCCCGCGGGATGCGCGAGTTGGATGTGTCCGTGAAGGATAGCCGTGGGTCAGGGGCTATCGCCAAGTTGCTCATCCTCGTGCTGGTCTCCTCCTCCGCGGAGGATAGATCGAACCCTCGAGACCGGGCTCGTTCGTCACGTTGCGGGAACACCGCCTCGAGGCTCTTCTCCTCGGAGGCGGAAGAGTCTATATATTTATTGATTTCGATTACAATCCAATTCCTCGCGGCGGGGGCGCGGGCGAGGGTCGGAGGGGGAGGCTGGACGCGCCCGGCCTCGGCCCTTTACCTTCTTCTGGATTATTCGGTGAGCAACGATTCGCATGCATTTTTATGGGATCGATTGCGTCGCTCGGCAAAGGGGGAGCCGTCGAATTTACGGGGAAATAAAAGGCCCTCGGTGGCTTTGCGAGCAGAATCGCTTCCTCTACCGTGGATCGCCGGCACAGTCGCGCCGCGCCGTAAGCATATTTTCCATAAATCACTTCCTTTCGAACGTCCCTTCGGAACGGAGTAATTTGGCGGCGAAAATTAGTCACCGTTATCGTTATCAATATTTTTCGATGCTTTCGTCGCGCGATATCGCTGAAAGCGGGGGTGAGCTGCGGAGCCCGGGGGAGCGACGAGGGTGGAGGGAGGGGGGGGGGGTGGTGATGTTGCATGGAGTGTGATATTTACAGGCCGGTGGGCACACCGGGCCAACTCAAAATAAGCAATTGACCCACGATACGCGCTTCTCTGTCGCTCTCGCTGCATCTCCCTCTCGCTCCCCCGCCCCCCTTCTCGCCGCCTGCTCTTTCGGCCTCTCATTCTCGTGGTAACAAAACCGTTCGTTCGGTGCGCCAATATGCGGCTAATTTGCACAACAAATAAAGCTTATTCTCCGGATTTGCATGTGTTTGAACTGCAGTGTAATTGGGTGGTACGCTCGGCTCGACGTTGTCCACTCACTCTCTCTCTCTCTCTCCCTCCCTCCCTCCCCGGCCTCGCGGTCTCTCTTTCACACCATTCCTCTCCCTTTCCCCACGCCTCCGGTTCCCGTTCCCCCCCTCGCCTTGCCCTTTCAAAAGTCTCTCCATTCTTTATCTCCCGGAAGAAGGAGTTTCGCGATCTATGTCCCGAGCACGGGAGAAACGGGTTCTGAAGCTTCTCGACTGGGAACGAGGGAGGATCGAATGGTCGCAAGGGGCGAAGCCCGGGGGATCGAGCGATCCAAGGATACACCGCGGGTTAGGGGTCTCGATCTTCGCGGCGATCAAACGCCGCTTTGGCTCGCGACCATTCGTGACACGGGCCGATATTCGTGCGTGAGGAGAAAGAGAGTGAGAGAGAAAAATGGCGACCAGCGACGGGGTAGACCCCCTTCAAAATGGCGAGTGGTGCACGCGTTCAGATCGATCGTCGGATATGAGTTCCGTGGCAGCTGCGGGTGCACCGTGCTAGACTTCCGACCGTCTACCAACGACTTAACTTTCAAAATGGCGCGCGTGCACAACCGCCCCCACGCCTTCGGACGAAATCAAGGGGTCGCGGCCCACGGAGACGCGAGACCCCGACGCCTTTCCCACCCGAACCACCCTCCGGATCCTCGATCGCAGAAATCGATCCGAACCAGACAAGCGTTTGGAGCGTCGGCGGTTAACGGGCAGCCAGAGATCCCAGGGAGAGGCAAACCAGGGGAGAGGGAGAGGGAGAGAGAGAGCCGAGCGACCGACTCGGAGGCTGTAACGTTGCCGTATAAAGTGGTATAGTGTGCAATGAACTTGTAAACCAGCGACTGAACACACAATGGCCGACGACGACAGGGTTTCTGGCCGGTTGGTGACGTCACCACTTTGTGTCCCGTGTCCGAATTGCATCGCATCGTAGGACCCTTACCGCCCCGTTTGTTTGTCCTCTCTTTGATGTCCACCTCGGCCTGGCGGACTTCAGAGAGGCTGCCTCGCCCGGAGACCCAGCCGCTAGAAACCGAACGGAGTGTCAAAAATTCTCGTTTTCGGGGATCGCTGGGACCCCCCGTCCTACCCTCTGCTATCGGCACAAAGTGTTGCCACGCGGGTGGAAGATGTATTAGCGAGGCACGCTGGAATAGAGGCATTCTGTCGGGCAGCATCGTAAATTTATTAGCGGTGAAAAAGTGGACAGATCGAGTCGACGAGCTCCTGACTGGATGGTCCGTCGTCTCTTCGCGTTACGCTGTTTTAACGACCCCTCCATCTATATTTCTTCTGCCCACGATATCCCTGTGATATCTCTCCATATTTGGCTCGCAGGTGGCCCCCCCGGTGATCACGGGAACGAATATCCATCGAGAATTTCGCGCGAATAAATTATAATCCTCCGAAGAGTTATATACGCGTTTAAAGAGTGTTCGGGGAGAAGTCTGCCGGGGCCGCGGGGGTGCTGGGATAAAAGGAGCACGGCGAGTGAGTTATCGAATGCGAAAACAAAGAGGTTCCTCGCGATGTAAGATCTGAAAGGGAACGAGACGGGGAGGGCGTAACCCTTTCCCGCGCTCCCGACTCTCCGTACGGAACAATTACATTTTAATTAATATTTCCTAAGAGGCCGAAAAGCTCGGGCGCCCTCCCCCCTTCCTCGAATTTATGATCGTTTTATCCATTATTAGGGGCGGAGGCGAGCGAATCTCGCGAAAACCCATAACTTCGCCTTTACGGCTCCTTTCTCTCCTTCCATTTTCTTCCCCTCCCGGTTATCTCGCGCGCCTACTCACCATTGCTCTCCTTTTCTCCGCGTTACCGCTTCTCCCCGTTGGAAATGACTAATGCCCGAAATCCTCGCGAAACCCTTTGCCGGGCCACTTCTCCACTCCTCGCTTCAACTTCACGCAGCGATGTCAATGCCCTTCGCGATTTAAGCGTACGTACCGAGCGTTCCTCAGCGCGCTCACCAGCAGAACGGTCGCCGAAATCTTGCGTGCAGTGTGCACGGCATGCCGGGGCTATGTAAACGTACCCTAATAAGACTGGCTCGGTCGTGTTAGCGCGGAACCGATGGCAGAGTTACTCTTGGCTTCGGCAAATGTTTCGAGTGGTCGATGATGCGCGCCTGGCATTATATTTCGATACGCCGTAAATACGCTCCACGATCGATAAACGATGTACACAGGCACAGAGAGGGACAGGGAGAGAGCGAGGGAGGGTTGTAGAAGGGGGAAAGAGAGAGAGAGTGAGCGAGAGAGGGGTAGAGAGCGTCATGGATGGCGGCGAGTCCAGCAGAAACTTATTGCTATTACCGGTAAAACGTATCAGAGGCCGCGATGTACCGCGCGCGCGGTACGCTTTGAATTCATAAATATGCACATACGTAATTATGCAAATCAATTATTAAACCGGCGAAACTGGCGAGCATCTTGTTCGCAACCGGCATACGCAGGTTTTTGTTGCTCCTCGCTGGACGGACGGACGGACGGACGGACGGACGGACGGACGGTATCCCTCTCGGCTCCGTCCAATAAACGTATGTTCGCCCGAGGACTTTTCGGCTGGGATTGCGCGACGGGTCAACCCACGGCAGGAGGGAACGAGAGAGAGAGAGAAAGAGAGAGGAGGATGAGAGAAGCAGAGGACCAGCACACCCCGTTCCAGCGGAGGATGATGCGATGCGTGGGACGTTAAGTCGAGCAAACGTGCCCCCAGGATATCGTGTGGTCAGAGATTCCTTCGTGGCTCCGTCATCGGGGATGGCTGAAACTTCGCAGTCTGCAAGACGAGAATGTCTTTGAGTCCCGGAAGGCATGCTGCCCTCCCGGAGGGGTTTCGCGCGGACTCCTCTAGCCCGCCGCGAGCAGCTACCACTCTTGTCCCCTACCAACGACCCTCGAGCTCGAGTGCCGTGGGCTTGCGCCCGAGAAAAATGCGTCTCTTACGAACTATGCCGTCCTGGGTACACCCTGGTATGCCAACACTCTCCCTATCTCCTTCCATCTCCCTCCACCTCCGCCTTCAACTCCCGTACTCGCGCACCCTCGGCACTTTGGTCAGGAGTCGACTTCCCCGCGGTGCATCGCCGTCTTTGCATCGTTCTCACATTTGTAACCGAGCTCCTTCCGAATCCTCGCGCGAGACGTCTAAAACCGGATCCAGACTTGAATGCGTATACGCTGAGCAAGGCTGAAAGCGCGCGAATGATGCATGCGGAGGGATCGAAAGTGTCATTACTGTCATTTGTCATTCGTCACCAACTTCTGTGCTTAGCTTAGCCCACGCCGCAGTTGTAAAAATGGCATCGAAGGTATTGAAATTCAAGCGCGTGTTTATACTCGAGAGATAAGGGATTCGTGTTTAATTTGAAGAAAGTACGACGCGGGTGGAACCACGCGCCGTCAGCGGACTACCCCTTTTCTTCCTGCGTACCTCCACGAAGCGCATTGCCGTTCCCCGCGAGTAATCTCGTGTGATTTTTTAATACAACAGCGAGTCGGTCAGATTGTATGAATTGAGAACAATGCAGGGTGTAACGAAGAAAAGAGAGACAAATTATTCGTTTAAATAGAGCTTTAAAGTCTATCATATGGTAAATGCATTACATTGATAAAAATGTAATTTCTTTATTTTTCATTAACTGTTTATGACAGTATTAGTAATGGATTAAATTCATTTACACAGATTCATCCTTTATGATTAAAAAAAAGACGCAGGTTCATGCCTTTAATAATTTATCATATATGATAAAAAAAAATCTGGTCAATTCTGCTTATGTATTATATATGATCAAATGGAATAACTGTTTTGATTTTCAAACGATTTGAATGAAACTTGGTATGTAATGGTTTTTGGGGTCGCTGAATCTGAATTTGGCATTGCAATTGTTAAAATTTAATATGGCAGACTCTAAATGGCCGATCCAAAATGGCTGCCAAATATTAAAATATTATCGGGATTTAGAAAAATTGTATATAGGGGTTTTTGGGGTCGCCCATACCCCTGTATACCAAATTTGGTGTGATTCACTTAATTTTTCAATATTGCCAGTTTGGGTACGAATAGTAAAAAAAGCCGTGCCAGTTAACCGGTTAAAATTTATTTCTGAAGGCGGGTTTCGTAAAAATCACCAAAAGCACGGAACTTCGAAGATTTGTATTTTTTAAACAATTTCTAAACTAGAAAAATGAGTACTTAGCTCTCCCTAATTTCATATGGACTACAATTTATTTCAATATCATGAAAATTCGGGATATCGAAAATTTGAGAAAAGTATCTCATCTGCTCCTATCGTCCACGCTGAGCGCAATGCACTCCAAACTTCCTTTGATGTATGGAAGAAAACCGACAACGGTCGGCTCAGCCCATGTGCCTTCGTCGGCATTCGCGAGTCGTGTCGCATGCGTCGAGTCACCACGAATGGCACGTCCACACTAGCATATGCGTTCACGCTCACCCATTCTGACGTAGAAGCATGCGACCCTGGCTACCGTTTCACCCGTCCACATCAGAATATTCGTGCGCGTTCAGCCTTGCTCAGCGTATACTCGTTCAAGTCTGGATCCGGCTTAAGACTCGAGATTTCCACCTCGTCGTTTCGGCGTCCACCCCTTTCCCCCGTAGAGCTCTCCCTTCGCCTCTGCTCCTCGAGTCGTTCCTTTGACAAAGAAGAAGGGGGTTGCCGAAATACGATCTGTTACCTTCGAGGTATCGACTGGCAAGTTGGTTGCAAGGCTTTAGGGGTCGATCGGGGGCGGACAGGCGGGCACCGTGGGATGGGGTTAGCAGCGGCAGATTGACTAAGTTTCCCGAACGGAGTTTCGACAGGTTGAAATCTGGTTGCAGATACCGAGCAGCTTCTTCGAACAGCTTCCAAACTATTTGTCCACGGAGAGTGGGAAAGAGGGAGGGAGGGGGGGTGGAGAGAGGACGAGGGAAAAGTGAGTCTCGGCTGAGAGAGCCCGCGGCGACGCAAGCCTCTCCACTTCACTTTGGGAATACGATCTGGTCCGCTCTCTTAACAGCCGACCCCCGAATAGATCTTAATTTTAATCTCTCCTCCTCGGTCGCTTCTCTGGAATTCCTACATTGATTTTACGGCCGGGCCTACGCCAGCTTGCGACTTTAAAGGGAGATCGCCTGAGAGGTGGGGTGAGGAACGATCCTCGTCCTGTGTCGCCGAGCGCGGATCCTTCGTGCTGCGGAAGGGGAACGATATTGTTGACAGGCGTCTCACGAAGTCATCCGGGTTTCGGTACGGCCGATGACGCGCACTTTTTCCCCCGCGGTGATAAATGGCACCTACCTGCCCCCTCCTCCCCGTCCCTGCTGGCCCCATGCCCTTGGCAGGGCTGTATCCGAATCGGATAGAAGGGCGGTTGACAAGGAGCGTGAGAGTCCTGCTCGAGGGTTATCGCGGATGTTTCCGGGTAGAAGAGAGTTGCGTGGGCAAGACACTGCTCTGATTGATACGCATCCTTCTCCCCCCCCCCCCCTCTCTCTTTCTCTCTCTTTCACTCGTGAATCATCCGGCTCTCCTCATCCGTGACTCTTCCTCTTCGCACGAAGTAATTAAGAACGCGCACCCTTGAGCGCGCCAGGCGCACAGAGACGCGGCGGCCCGTTTAACCGTCTCGCGGTGGTCTGACCATAGACCGGCAACTATCTACTGGAAGGAGGAACCGGGGAATCGTAGGTAACGCCGCGCGAAACGGACGGCGGGGAAGATGAATTTATTCATCGGGATGGAAGGCGGCGTATAAATGCAAAATTGCCAATACATACGAAATCTCCGGGGCTGGGGTAAAAAGGGGTGAATACATTAGGCCCGGAATTAACCTCTTTGAACTCCGTGCGTCTGCAACGGAATAATCGCGATGCAGCGCGACGATTCGACGCCGAACGACGGGGCGTGCGAGCGCGTTCCTCGAGCTACGCGAGCCTCAGAGGGAGGGTGGGGAATCGTGCGGCTGAATCGCGGAATTATGACGAGTCGGAAGAGAAGGCTCTAGCCACTCTGGCGACGATGAAGAGAGAGGGAGAGGCACGCCAGAGGAGATGCTCGCTGCGGTCGAGGAGTACCGTTGTACGTTCGGCAGAGTGCAATTTGCCGCGAAACTTATGCACCGGCATGCGGCAGACATCTCGAAACGAGAGATTTATTCTGGCACATGCGGCTCTGCCGGAATGCAAGATACTTTGTTTTAATCCGACCACCGTCGCGGTATCCATGCACTCGCATACATTACCTCGCGCGTACGTTGATTTCCGCGACCCGTGGCTCAAAGGCCTGTCCTCGCAGCTCCGTGCACACCGCGCGGCCGCGAGTAATGAAATAATCGGGCGCGCTAATGAAGCTATCCGAGGTAAGTTTGCGAAAACGACCATCACCGTAACCCACCGCGTTCTGCGCCTCTTTTTCGCGCGTCGCAATTTATGGATACGGTGGCGCGCGCGAGAGCCACTCGATACCCCACCCGGGGATAATCGATATTAAGCGAAGAGGCCGTGGGGTCACTCGGAAATTAGTGGTACCGAGGGTTCCCCGTCTTTGGCGATCGCGCGGATCCGAAAGGGTTCGCCAATCTGATACATCGTACGCGCCCGTGTATTCCGAGTGGCTCGACGATGATTAATGGCTCGTTCTACGGTTTTTTGTTAATTAGTTGATTGGGAACGCCTAGTATGATATGCAGATTCTCGCCGAGATACGCTCGGCCGCTTTTGCGGCTTTAATTTCGAACGTTGCCTCTCGACAGCGGTTACCCCGATTTTACCGATTCCATTTCATCGGCTGCCTCGCTATTTCGCCCCTCGCCCCTCCGCGCTCCTCTGTCCCGTCTCTCTTTCGTCTTTCCGCATTTTTTTCACTCCCCCCGAGGAAACTAATATCGGGAAGGTCGCGTCCAGCTCGGCAAAGGAGAGAAAACGATACGTCTCGAATAAAGCTTTCAGCTTCCGTTATTTTTCTTTTTTTTTTCTTCCCCTCCACGTCGACAGCAAGTTGCACTCGGCGTTTTTTCGCCTAGACCTGCCGTCATCCGATGTGATTGATTTTTATACCGTGCCACGCGGACCCCAGGGAACGTGGCCGGCTGCACGTGTTGTTCGGTTTCCACGAGGGTGCTCGTCTTTCTCGTCTTCTCCGAATCTCTCTTCTCCTCTCCTCTCCCTTTTAATATCTGCCCGATCCGAGCGACCTCGCTCGCTCCGTCGATCTATAATTGTTCGCCAAAACGCTTTGCGCTTTCCCTCGGCTCCGGCCGTGGCTTCGGCCGGGGGTTCGTGCAGCCTCTCGATTAGTCGGTACCACGGCCGATTTCCATTGTATTTTAATATCGTGAAACGGCCCTCCGATGGATCCTACTCCCATTCCCGGTGCTTTCATTCGGAACATCTTTTTTTCTAAGCTATCAAGCCGGGCCTTGTAAAATCGGCGCGCCTCGGGCTATCCTTCTCCATCCGAGACTCCTCCGGAGCCCTGGCTTCGCAGCCTCTTACGACCCCGCCTGACTTTCGCGACTCCTTCAGGACGACTGGCCAATTTTTGGCAATTACCGAGATTATCTAATACACCTCGCGGCTAATGATTTCTCATTACGAGGTATAAATCTTGAGAGGGCCCGTTTTATTGCCACGGACCTCGTATAAATAAACATAAGCGGTCGTGAGTCGTGGATGGACAGAGGCTCGATCGGTGGTAGCCGTCCGGCTCGTCTGCCTTCCTTTACGTAATAATCGACGGCGACCCACGGCAACACGGTGACCCGCTGGACCAGCGTAGACCTCGCGAGGGCAAGTGTTTTCGGTGGTACTTTTAAAAAACCCTACCGCCTCGGACACTCGCTCGTTGCCACCGCTGGGATAATTACATTTGCTTCAGTTATTACCGGGACAAAGGCGCGGACCGTGATAACGCCGCTGGCTTGCTATCGATTATTCGCTACTTTGGCGATAATTAAAAACTGTCGCCGCTGCGTCGACAGCGAAAGGGTTTCCGTGTTTCTTAAACCCTGGCGGGGGGCACAAACGCGTCCCTCTTTTTTTCTCCCGCTGCTCGTAGACGAGGCAACTTTTCCTCGGCTATTCCGCGCCGAGGGAAAGAGGAGCCTCCGGTTCCTCGTGCCCCATTTAAATTGCATCCCGAATGCTCGCTGGGAGCTGCGTTGCGCTGCGAGCTCCGCTTTTCAATTTAATTCGAGAATTTTTATGGTCACACGGGCACAAAGAAGGCAGAGCCGGGGCCGAGGCCCGGGCCGAGCGCCAACAAACTACCCATAATTACAAACTCCCATAGAAAATTGCGTCCATTCGAATCCCTTAAATGGACGCGCGTCCATTGTCTACACGGGACGGGGCCCTGGGCCGCGGGACTCTTAAAGGAGCCAAAAGCACGTAGGCCCGTGAGCAGCGAGCTTTGATTTATGAGTTTTCGGTTTCGTAGTAAAAAATACGAATTAGTTTTCGGGATGATGATCGCACGGAGATAATGGTCCCGATTAAGAATCCGTGCTGGCCGGTCGAATGGGAGAGAAAGGGCGGGTGGAGGAAAAAGAACGAGGAGAAGTAGCTCGGCCCGATCTCTCCTCGATGGACAGGGACGAGCAGCGGAGATAGAGGGGACGGGGGAGGGTAGGATGGAAAGAGAGGAGCGAGAAGAATCTGCCTCGAGGGCTAGCGGGGTTGACTCCCTTTCGTCTTTGTTTTACAAAACTCGCTTTCTACTCGGAGCTCCGCACCCTTTCGCGTGGTCCGCGGACTCTCGGGCCTTCGCAGGAGACCCTCGACCGCTTTCACGCTGCTACGGACTCTGTCCCGATCGCGGTCCACAGCCAAGAAACCGGAGGAACTGTGACCGTAAAATGCGAGCAGCTAATTAGGAGAGCGGTGGCTGCGGTACTCTAGCCCCGAGGATGATTTACCGATCGCGGGCTACCGGTCGCGGAGCGGCCTGGATCGTCGAGTCGCCGCGACTCGGTGGCTGGCCGAGCGCGACGCGACGGGACGCGGCTCCCGCGACTCGCCCGCTAATGCCACAAATAGAAACGTCAAATTTCAGGGCGATAGCCAGCTATTAACCGTTGCGACGCCATTTTACCAGGGTTCGAGGGTCGGCCATTTTGAATTCATTTCCACCAATCAAGCCCGCTACTTTTTCCACTTATTTTTTTCCTTCTCTTCTTCCTCCTGTTCCTCCTACTTCACCCCCTTTCCCCCTTGGCTCTCTCTCTCTCTCTCTCGCTCTTTGCCTCGCGATCGCCTGTTTCTCCTTCTTTCGCGCGCTTTTGCTCTCTTTAGCCGCTCTTCCTCTCTGTCCCGTGGCGAACGCCGTCGTTGCCGATCTATATAGATACCGATGCTGCCCAGGGACTCCGGGGAGGCAGAAGCGCGCGCGGTGTAAATACGCGGGGCGGCTCTGTGTGCGTGCACGCACGGGGGCACGCACACGGCGCGGCTACCGAGCGCAGAAAATCGAAAGAGTGGATAGGGGAGGACGGAGAGGAGGACGGTTGGAGAACGGAGGAGAGAGAGAGAGAGGAGAGGCCGGGAGAGCCGAGGATGAGAGGATGCTGGGCGATGGTGAGGCTGGTGGCGGTGTGGTGGTGGTCTTAAGGGGGCCGAGAGGTATAGGTGAGCGAGTGCACGCTGTCCATCGTAATGCCGTAACATTTATTTTGCCCTTTCCCGCGCCATCCGACGCTGGAATATTTTAAACGTGCCCCCGCGCGCAAGCGCAAACGTGTAATTTGGCCGCGTTTAAAACTGTAACCTAACACGACTACCTGCAACGATCCGCGTATATAACGCGCAACGTTGTACGACTACTATCGATCCAAGATGGCAGCCATATAAATTGGACGACGGCGATGGCTGGGAATGCCTGCGAGACTTAACGCAGCGCGCCTTCGATGAAAGAGCATCGTCGAGATCGCGAGATCGATCGATCGACCTCCCCCGACGTCCGGCGTCTTTTATTTGCCTGCTCCCCCTCTATCATGGAATTTCGCCCTGCTAATCGATCCCGTTCTCTCTTCGCTTTCCGTTCTTCCTCGTCGCTTAAAAGGTCGTGCGTGCTTGACGGTCCGTGGATGGAATACAAATTCGAGTCTCTCTGCAACTGGCTTTCGTTTAGCTACTCGCGCTAGTTTCATTCGAAAGCTAGGATCCTCTGTACCCAACGTGCAGAGGACCCTCGAATTCGAGATCCACTGATTCCACGGGGATCGATGTCATTCCCTCTCGCAGCGGCGGCACGTAAGACCCGCTGCACGCTCGCTCGAGGAGCGAAAGGGGGCGGTTAGGTGGTGGATGAGGGTACGAGCCGACAGTACGGAACGGGGTGTAGAGAACGTTGCAGAGCAAGTGCATGGAGGAGGCAATAATCTGGTTATAACTTGAGAGATTAGGTCCGGATTCGATTACCGGCGAGGTATCAAACCGTTAAACAGTCTCCGTGCTAATCAAAACCGAACCTTATTATCAACGAGCCCGAGCTCCGGATTCGTCCACCCCGTCTGGTTCGCCGAAATATTTCTCGCTCTGCCGCGTTCGCTGGAAAAATTCACGCTTTCGTTGGTAATTCTTCTCCCTTGATTCTTCGACAGAGACCTCGAAGTGGAGAAAAATTCATCCCGCGAGAATCCAACGATAAAACTGCGATCGGCTCGGCTCGGCGACGGCAGGGCCGATTGATCGCGTCAGAGTATTTTCGTGGATTAACAAGCCAGCGAAAATATGCTTCTTCTCGCCACGGGCGTGGATAGAACGCGCCCTGTCGCTTGTGTAGCTCGACAAGGGACAGGGTCCGGTTATTCGGTGGCGGGACGATTTTCTAATTATTGCCCCGTCGTCCGAGGCCCGGGGGCTTGTTGCCGCGCCGCCGAGCCGCCTCTGCGTACACACACGGAAATCCGTGGACCGTGATCCAGCGGCTGGATTCGATCCGATCTGCTCGATCGCGTGGATCCCAGGCGAAACCGCCGCGTCCCACCTATCTATGATCCGCTGCTGCGAAGATGGCCGACGCTGAATCGCGAACGAGGGGCGAGCCGAAAGCTGTTTCCAGAGGGAATCTCTCGTACCCACCAGCGGCTTCTCTTTTTGCGAAACATTAAACTTTAGCCGTCGATTCCGACTCCTCCAACTATTCCGAGGGCACGCCTGTTCGAATAGGGTCGGCACATGCCACCCAGGCTATATTCCACCTTTCCTCCAAGAAGTGGCTGATGGCTGTAATCATTATACAGCTAACATGTCCATATACCGAAGGATTAGCGCGCACTATCTCGTCGTCTACGCCCATCTTCCTCCCTCCTCGG
Source organism: Andrena hattorfiana (assembly GCA_944738655.2). Lineage (NCBI taxonomy): Eukaryota > Metazoa > Arthropoda > Insecta > Hymenoptera > Andrenidae > Andrena > Andrena hattorfiana. The sequence continues at coordinate 6,070,069 of OX122894.2, forward strand.
TCTCTCCCGCCCGTCGACAAGCCCGCCGCGTTATCTCGCCCGGCGATAAGTGCATTAACTACTCGTATCTTCTCTAATAGTTTTCAGACACGCCGGGAAAGTCTTGTCGCGGTCGAATCTCGCCCCCGGTGCGCGTACCGGGCAACGATGCCCGATGCTATCTCGGCCTCGCGAGCGCCGTCGCTGCGCCCATGCGACGAACAGCGAGGCGACCGGTTGTCTTTTCGCCTGCGACTTCGTTACCTTCGACTGGTTACCACGCTGCTTTCCGCTGAATTTGTCCAGCGGGTTAGGTTGTTCGAGGACCAGCTGGCACGGTGGTCGCGAGGGGTGCGACGATTTCTTTTAATTACGCGCTTCGTGTAGAACAGCGCGTTTTCAACCTCGCAGAGATTGCGATCTATGAAAATGCGCGGGTAGTCGAGTCGGTGGAGGGGGCGAGCGAGGCGCGAGAAATTGGTTGCCGCCGCCGCGGAGGCCGAGGGCACAGCGCGGGGAAATTAAGTGCGAGAACTCGCACGGCAAAACGATCCGATGGCATGTCAGGGGCTAATGCGATTACGGCCGAAATCAGATCCTGTAGTTAGCCAATTAGGAAGAAGCGCCGCGTGGCGTCGATCGCGCGCGGCCGTTTCCGTGTCCCGATCGAAAAGCTGCTGCTTCGCTCTCTTCCCCGCCCCGCACACGTCGATTTGCAGGTGTCGATGTATGGACAAACTCGACCTCCCCCCCGATTTCGGTTAAAGTTGCCGTCGGTCGGGGCCGAGGAGGACGAGCCCAGGAAGCTCGGAGTGGTCGATAAACTCTTTGCGCCGCGCTCGTTCTCGTCGCGCTTTTGTTCCTTTTTCAGCGCCCCCTCAAGCCCCGCGTAGAACCGTAGACGGCGGAGTTAAGGCAGTCGTTTGGCCGACGATCGTTGCGAAGCGATAATAAACTATCCGAGGGTATGGATTTCAACGCAAATTTGGCGGCTCTTGAAATTTCCTGAGGAGAGCAGGCAGGCCCTCGCGGTGAATAGCGCTGAAAACCTATAAATTCGAGGCGAGTCGCCCGAGGTGTATACGCGCACGTCCCGTCCAGCCGATCGACACCGTAAAAATTAGGCGGTGGGCATATGGCAACCGTGGAGGTAGCGAAACCCCATTACACATCGCCTCCTCCCCCGTCCCCTCTCGCCCGTCCTCTTCCTCGTGCCTCTCCTTCGATCAAAGCCGGAATAATCGAAAGCCTTTGGCACCTGCCACTTTGGCCCGGACACACCGCGGCGACCAGCTCTTTCGTCCCGGCCGCGCCGCCAATCTCACTCGCGGATCGGGCCCGAAAATTACGATTATTCCTGCAAAAGCTCACTCCCAGGCGTGAAAAAGTATCTCCATTAAATTACGAGATTATCGTTATTCCCCGAAAAGTGGATTCCGATTTATGGACCGTTCACGCTGGGCGGCAGGGGTAGGGTGTAGGACGGGGAGGGGGGAGAGCAATTACATATCCCGATTCGGCGGCTTCCCCTCGGATTCGTGATTCGCCTCGATTTCCAGCGGGAGGTTACGACCGCGGCGGTTAAGTAAAAATTAAGCCAAAGTAACGATTCCTTCTTTTTTCTTCTTCTCCCTCTGCCACTCCCTCTCCCCCGCCTGCTTCCCTCGATCAGCGTGGCCTAATGAGCCGCATCGACGATACCGCCTCGGTTACCGGTTTTTCAACGACCTCTTCGTGATTATCGCCGCGCGGTAATTGCCACGTGTCTGCGGTATATGACGCGGTGTAATACGTGCTGAAACCTCGCTTTCAAAACGGAAACGATACCGCGCCGGAAGGTGTCCGGCTACAAGGAAAGCCTTTCCTCGGGGGTTGCACGGCTCTGCGAGGCCAGGTACGCTTGGGGTGGCTAGGCACTTTGCGAACGCCTGCGAGTAGAAAATAACTAGGGCCACCGTTACGTGACCACCTTGGGCGAGCTACTCCCGTCGCCCGTCGTTCCTTCGTTATTCTGCGTTTCGGAAACGGCGATTAATCGATTCCCCCCTCGCCCCGGGGTCGATAGCCAGCGGCTCGGCTCAGCCCCGAGAAGCGATTTCATCGAAGCACCCGTCACGACATAGCGATACGCCCGCGACGATTTTTGTACGATCGCCTGGTCGCCGTGGCTGAGCGCGACGCCCTCGCGATTCGATTGCCAGTCGGTCGGACGAATCTTTTTGCGGAGAAACGCCACCTCCCCCGGGGGCAGCCAGGAAACCCTCGAGGTCCCCAACGCTGAAATGCGCCGTAGAAATAACGTCGTAACACGCACCGACGAGCTGATGAGCGGTGGACACGCGAAACCGATCCCTTCTGGGAACTAAATAATTTCCACCCGCGTCGCTCGTGTCCAGCCGGCAGAGGCAGGCGGGCACCGTACGCAAAAACCGACCGTCATCGACGTCCTCCCACTTTGCTTCTCTCCGCTCGGATCGCCGCTCCGCCGTGGAAGGCGTCGGGAGTTCCGTGCGCCCTTCCCTGCTAATTAATTAATGCCCGATAATTAGCAATTATCCCGTTTGCGCCTGTGTTATCGTGACTTTCCTCGATTCTCCGCGAGCCCGGTAATCACACCCCTGTCGCTGTAACCACCTAATAGATTCGTCCGCCCGCGACAACCTACGAACTCCTCGCTCGGGTCCCTCTTCTGGAAGCCAGCCGTGACTCCGCGCTTTGGAAGTGGCGTTCAACGATCCTCGAGGCTTCGTAGTCGTCTGTCTCACCTCGCAGGATACGTATCCCTGATTTCTATTGAACGTCACAGTGCCAGGGACCACTGCACGGCATTGTCGCGGCGAGAGATTCATCCCCGTTTCGACGGGAGCCGTGGCCAGCCAGGTTTACTAGCGGACGATTTCTGGAAACGGGTCGATCCTCGATAGAACGAGGCTCGCTCGCGGTGGGTCGCGCACGAGGCACCGATACGCGATCGCGTCTATAATATCTAATTTCTAGGGACAACGTATCGCGGTAATGACGAGGCTGTAGCGTCGGAAGGTAGGCTCGCGTAACGGGAAGGCGATCGTTGATGTGCGTCGAGTTTCGATCGGTGGAGCAGCGCAGAGGAGGATGGCTCGCATCGGATGGCATTGTCGTTGGCGTTGTCAGCGTGCTCGTTGTTGTCGTTTCTCAAGCGTCCATTGCCCGAGCTGTGGGCCAGGGAGAGGAGCAGGTAGGAGTAGGGGGCGGAGGTGGAGGATGAGGAGGATGAGGAGGAGTGGTATCGAGTCGGGGGGGGGGGGGGGGGGAGGGAGGGAGAGGGGTTGTCGGGGGTTTGGTGGTTTGGGGATGTCCCCGGCTAGGAGAAGAGGGAAACGGGGGTGGTGTAGCCGTTGGATGGCGGTGAAGCCATCGAGGCAGAGCGGTAACAGAGGCAGATCGACGCGGAGGCTGGCAGCGGCGGCGGGTTGCGCGTGCACAACGCATAACGTCAACAACAATAGATTATGCTCCAACATAGAGAGGGCTCGCTCTCGAGAATCACGTACGTATTGCGCGCTCACACTCGCGGTAAGCACGCGTTACATTACCGCCCTCCGTTAGAGCCAAACATAACCTGGACGCTCTCCCACCGAACCACCCACCCAACAGCCTCCCTATCGCCGCTTCCCCGCAGCCATCTCGTTGCGAGCCCGCTCCAACGATCGAGTCCAATGAGATTCCATTGTCTCGAGTAATTAATATTGATTACAATAGGTTATACCTGCTCGGTCGCGTCTCACCACCCCTCACCCTCTACCCCGCCTCGCTCTCTCTCTCTCTCACTCTCTCTCTCTCACCCTCTCCTACTCTCAGCGTTACCCCTGCGCCCCTGATTTGCCTCACCCTTCTACGTCGTTCTCCGTCAGGACTAGTGGCTTACGGCTTACCTAGCCGCGCTTATATTCCATGCATTTCCGCGCCGTTATATTAGGATTTCACCGATCGGCTCCGATCGCAATTATCGTTGCCTCGTCATCCTCGCCCGTTCCCGCTGCCCCCCACTGTCGTCCCCGACCGCGCTCTCTTCGCCGACATCATCGCCACGCCACCCACCCCCATCCAACCCTCCCGACTCCTCTGTTCTTCGCTCGATATTCTCTCTCGTTGCTCCGATTACATCGAGGGACGCGTTGATTAAGTTAGTAACGAGAATGCTCTTCTTTCCTCCCGCCCCCGTCTCCCATTCCCATCCTGTACACCTGCGATTCTGCTCCCGAAATTCGTGAAATATTCAAGCACCACGCTCCGCTCACCCCCCACCCACCTCACCATCATTCGTCAGCGGTAGCCCGGCTGTTTTCACCCGAAGCAAGGTACGAAGCAATCCTCGACGGATTGTTTTTTCGACGCCGGGCCCGTCCTCTCGATGCTCCCTCGGGCTCGAGCCGATTACCCTCGGCGCGATGTTTAACGTAAACCGATCCAAAAGCGGTTAATTCGAGCGGCGCTGGCACGTTGCACGCACGCACGCACGCGCGCTATTGGGTTACGCCGGTGCGTGCCACCGCGATTTCGCGTTTCCCGATCTCCGCCGTGATCGCGTTCGTGGCTTTAGTCCCGCTAAAGAGGATCTCCGACTCGGCCGATATCGCGTTACACGCGATCGCTCGCCTCCAGCACGCGTTTGCGTTTCCGCTTAAACCCTTCGCACCGCTGCGCCCCGGCCACGACGTGGAAACACTCGGCACGGGTAGGGTCAGAAAGCTTTCGATCATGATACAGAAAAACACGCCGTTGTGTTCTCTGTTTCCCCATAAATTAATTTTTTAAATTTATTTATTTATTTATAAATGGTATTAAAAAGGATTAAGGGACAATTTCGGGGAAGATACAAACTAGGATGGAGGTGAATGGAGGTGGATACAGGGAAGGAGGAGAAACGGAGTTGCCAGGGACAGGTGCGAACTCGCGGAGGATCGTTGATTAAAATACTAGGGGAGAGTTGCCAGTATCGTATTGGTCACCTAAATCGTACCTCATCAATTTCTCAGTAACTAATGAATGTAAACGACATCTGACAATAAAAGTATTAAGTAAATGCGAAATAAGAAATAGAAACAAAACCTTTTGAGCTTACACACTGTTTTGTGGGTGCTATAAACATTTAAAAAAATCAGGTATGATTGATGTAACTTTTTACCAGTTTATTTTACCTGATAATAATCAAACAATGCAATTTTGTTCTGTATTTTTGTAGTTTTCTAAAAGCGGGTTTAATGTAGAATATTTTACATTCATTTTAAGTACATATTACATTGATTATAATGTTTAAATTGATATTTATAAATAAATTATCAGTAGGATTTGACAACTCGTATGTTATATACAGTGACTCACAGCCATAATCGTACACTCTTTAAAATCACATAACATTTTTAAAATTGGTCCGAACGACTTGAGTTTTTTTGAGAAGCTAGAAGGATTAGTTTGCTAAGTGACGTGTTTCGTCGTTTTTAAAAAAAATACAATTGGTCGGAATAGTGAAAAAAATAGTAAAGGTCGTTTTTTAAACTATTTTTTGTGAGCCTGTAATGAAAATTCAAAAAACACGTTTGTAGATTGAAGTAAGTTATATACAGGCCTAAAATTTCATAAAAATCGGTTAACGTTGCTCTGAGCTACAAATGTTTAAAGATCGCAGAATAAGGTCGAGAATCGCTGATTTCGGGAATTTCCGCGATTCTCGACCTTATTCTGCGATCTTTAAACGTTTGTAGCTCAGCGCAACGTTAACCGATTTTTATGAAATTTTAGGCCTCTATATAACTTACTTCAATCTACAAACGGGTTTTTTGAATTTTCATTACAGGCTCACAAAAAATAGTTTAAAAAACGACCTTTACTATTTTTTTCACTATTCCGACCAATTGTATTTTTTTTAAAAACGACGAAACACGTCACTTAGCAAACTAATCCTTCCAGCTTCTCAAAAAAACTCAAGTCGTTTGGACCAATTTTGAAAATTTTATGCGATTTTAAAGAGTGTACGATTATGGCTGTGAGTCACTGTAGGTTATGTACATATATCATATCCATTGGTTATTGCGGCCTGTGTGTGATCCATAGATATTTGTATATGTAACTATATAATAATCATTACTTTATGTCGAATATTTTCTTCTTTATTCGTTATTGATACTATTTTTTCGTGGAGGTACGATTTTGGAAACCGAGGGGTACAATTTAGGAGACCAGTTGCCTAAATCGTACCATTTACAGTATGTGACAAAAAGATTAATAACAAATTAATTTGTTCCGAACCAAAGGTTAAGCATATAATAGTAGGTGCCTAAAAGATCAAGCTGCAATATCCAATAATCATTTGCGTTCAAATTAGTACCAAATATGAAATATAACGTAAAATGTCTTAAGTGGTACGATATAGGCAACCCTCTCCTACTTAATAGCGGTAGTAGTATAAACATTTGTCTCAGCAAGTTGCGGGTAATTACTTTAATTACAAGGTTCCTTGTACACCATAGACTTGCGCCAGTATCTACCTCGATAAAAGTTTATCCTTCCAGCGAGTGTATAATCATGGTTAATCGACGAATGGCATCGAACGGGTGGCAAACTGTCCCGCGTCAGCTCGCCCGATGACGAACGAGATCGCGATACACCCCGTTCACAAGAGAAAACCTGGGCGACAGAAGGGTGTGCAAGAGGGGCGGGGAGGGGCCGCAGACGAGAATCTCGATTTCGTCGCCGGATGATTTATCGATCGGACAATGCGATACACGATACTACCCTTATGGCGAGGCGATCGCGGGGGACCGTCCTCGAACGTTATTGCCGGCGGTGTGGATCTCTTTGTTGCGTAAGCGGCTGCCACCTGTGCTGCCCGCATCGTGAAACAAAAGACCCCGCGAGTCCTGCCTTCGCGCCAGTCGCTCTTCGTTTTCGATGGAATATTGAGTGACGCCGAATGGAATTCGGTTTCCCTCGCCTGCTGACACTCGGTGGCTGCCTCGCGTTCCCGCATCCACTTCGGGCCCACTCGGTGTATCCGTTTCGAGCGGGATCGAAGCTTACGCGTCTCGGAGCCGGAGCCACGGACCGGGCCCCCGAGAACGGGATGGGTCGCGCTCGTACCTCGAGGGACGTTCGCGATCTTAATTTCGCGCGGGGCGTGCTCGACGTCGGTACTGACGGAGCCGGTGGGTCGGGGCCAGCGGCCGACGAAACGAAATTCGAGGGATTAATTAATTCGGCGGGTAGCCTGGCTCGCCGAGGAGAGCGCCCGGTGGCCGGTGGCCGGTGGCCGGTGCTCCTCGAGAAACGGCAGATAAGCGATTCGATGTTTCGCATGACGGAGGCGGCGACCGTGCCATAACTCGCTCGAGACTGGGCCCGCGATATCGCACACGCGGCCACCGTCGCCGTTCCCCGCGTTTAGCATATAGAGTGCAACAATTAACTCGGCGAGTACCCGCGGCGATACACGCGGCCCAAGCTCGCGTTTCATTCGGCTTTACTCTTATTGTCGTCGCCTTAATAATCAGCACACCGGGTAGATTAACGCTCGCGGTAATTGCTCGTGGCTCGTTCCCTCGTACCTCGCTCCTCTTCCCTCTGGTGACTAATGACGAGTCGGTTTGTCGTCGGGACGCCTTCCAGACGTCGGCTCGCGGAACGCTCGCGAGGGACGCGCGATCCTCAGGCCCCCGCGGCTCAATCTTCCGTCGAGAGACCGCCGTCACGCGACAGTGTTTTAACGCGTAAGGTGAATGTCTCGATTTCTACTCGTTTAAGAGGTTGCTCGTTATAAAGAAGGTGTACAAAATTTGTTTGTGATTATAGTTTGCAGAGTAAGTGATTAATTCTTTAAGAATAAATCAACCAATTTAAAAATTATTTAAGAAAGAAATTTCAAGATGTTTAACTATTAGCAATAGATTATATAAGTTTGTAACAGCGACTTACTTCGGTTACCAATTTAGATTAAACATACCACGGAAAAACACTTTTACTTATGGAAGTTTAATACCTACGCACTTTCACAAACTTCTCGTTTTGATTAGGAATGCTCCTACTACTGCTGTAACGAATGATACATATGCGAATAAAGGATACCTAATAAGGGTGGAAATACACTAACTGAACCAAACAGCTACTGACTCTTCCCGACAGATTACAGCATACATTGAATTGTGCAGGTATGTTACTAAAATTTTAGTGAGTAGAAAACCTACTCACCTGTTTTCCACTTTAAAAAAAATTAAAAATAGTAAAAAAATCATACAAATCCAGATATAAAAAATCATAAATCCAGAGCACAATACGGTATCTGTTTTTGTTATTAAGGTAGTTCCTAACCAACTATGTTAGTCAAATTAGAGTTTAGTCATAAACAATAAATATAAAGTAGTATGATACTATATAAATAATAATAATAATTTTTAACATCATGTATATATATTTTAAAATGTTCAATGTTAATATAAATAATTGTAATACGAAAATAGAATATTAAATTGGTTAGCGTAGTGAATTGGAGCAGCAGATTTGACAACGTCGCATTCATTCGGAGCGTCTTTTTTAACCAAAATGTCAGAAAAAATGTTGATATGATTTTGAATCGCTGTTCGCTATTTAAATGTCTAAACATATCGATTGTGCGACGTTGTCTCGTTGACTGCTCTACGTAGTTTCTAAAAAAATTGCATGTAAACCTATTTTTTATGGGCATTTACGAAGAAACTATGTGGTCAGTTTTGCAGAAATTAATAAATTCATTTCGTGACATTTCGATGTACTTTTGTGCCAATTTTGGTACACTTCTTAAATATAGTTTTCCTGTTTCAGAAGAAAAATTGAAACTATAACCTTCTTTTTTCAACTCTACCATATGCCACTGGGTTAAAATGCATCGATTTTAATTAACAATTTCTCGATAACTATGTGGTAAATTGATTTTAAACTTTGTACAAGGGTTTCTTGTATTCGGAATTAGTTTTGAACGAAATTTGAAAGAATTCTTGAATTTAGTAGACTATTCAGGAACTACCTTAAATAAGAACTTTCACTGAAAAGAATATTTTCTGCCTAATTATCGAATACCAATAGTATCGCTGTTCCTTAGCACAAACAGCTAGAACACGATCGAAAACTCATGAGTCTCTTGTTTTAAAAGTTTTTCGTTGCTTAAGGTAAATGTACCAGTGCTCGGCCATGTCCAAGTACCTGAACAGTAATGCGAATTTGATTTATTTTTAAGCTTAATTTTTAATGTAATTAAAAACAAAAAATAGTACCATAATGCACAAGTATTTAGCAATATTAATTAAAATCATTATTATAGAAAATTAAAAATCGTTAGATAGAAATAATTATTTTGTAACACACTTCGTGCGCATAACAGATTTCGAGAAATTTCTTAAGCTTCTGTCAAGACACTTCTGACATTTACTAAGAAAATATTGACAGCATTTCTTATTTATATATTATAATTATACATTATTACAATAGTAAATAGATTTAAATTTAGTTTAAGATAGTTAAATTTGGAAGAAAATTAGTATTTTTTTAAATAAGTCTAAGTTTATTTATTGGTACAAGAATTTCGTGAATGTAAGTAATTTAGACATGCATTTTTAGGTTGTCCGCTTGCTGGACAACCTACGATATAATTCAGGTATTGGGACATGCAGTTTTAATTTGTCCGGTCATTGGGACATCTGCATGTTTTCATATTTTCGTTAATAAATACGTCTATTATAATACATAAACTTTTTTTCAGTTTCCGATAGTATAATATTGCCTTATCTCCCACATTTCAACAACATTTTTTTATTTCATGATGGTTTTACAAATTAAACTAGGAGACAAACTTTGCCGCTATTCCGTAAGCCCCTTTAGCGTCCGGGTATTGGTACATTTACCCTATGCTGCGCTTTGTTTAGCCCCAAGCTCGTGCACCACTGGCGTAAATGTTCAAGTAATTTAGAAATATTTTCTTATAACTATAGTACAAACGTAACGCATATAATAATAAGAAAACTACGAAACGCGTAGTAACGAGTACATTTGCCTTACCGAGCAACAGCCCAACCGGTTTCGCCTGAAATTTTCACCGCGGAGGATCCACTCTTGTGGTCCAGTGGACGAGCGCCTCGTTGCGCCATCGAGAAAAATTCTGCCAACACTTCCGTCTACCCCGGGGTTCCATTATCACGTTCGAGCCGCGAAATTATCGTGGGAAAGCTCAGGGCGAGCGCCGCCGACTCGTGTCCCCCCGGTTGAAAAATATTATTCCCAACAGAGTACGGCGACGGGTTCGGCGGTATTTTTTACGGCAACCGTGGACGGTAAATAGCGAGTTCGCTAACCATAACCCAGGGTTATGATTTACCGTACTCCGCCAGATAGGGTTATCGGGAGTATCGCGGCTTAACCTCCCGCAACTGGCTCGCGTTATCGCGAATCCCGCGTATTTACTTAGGCGCTAATCACCGTCGCTCTATCTGAACCCTGTGTACCCCTTTCTCGTCTTCCTGATTTTCCACCGGCAACCAGTTCTTACGGGGCACCACCGTAATCCCGCTCTCCTCCCGCTATCGTCGTCGCCTCCAGAGAACCTTTGGCTGCCACCTTATCGCGACGAGGGATCCACGCTTTCGTTTTCGAGTCTGTTCCAGTGCCTGGGAAAGGAGAACGCATCTGGTGGCTAGGATCCAGTCGATCTGCTTTCTTCTTTTGTTTCTCCAAGGCCCGACCACTTCGTGGCAATTTCCTCCGGCTGCCGTAGATCTCCTCGCGCCAGGTATACGCGTCTTTCCGTAATGACTCGACAAATAAGATCGCTGCCGAGAGGCGGTGGACTGGCAGCGCCGGCGAAAATGACGTTTGGCCCGTATCGGCTGGCCACAAAGGTGGCGATAATGGAAACGGAGGAAACAATGGACCGGGCCGCCGACGAAATATCAATTAAAACTGGGACGATAGGCGGCCGGTGGATTGCTCGTATTGTTTTGCCCTCCGTGGACCGGCCGAGGAACGAATTCGCACGGGGGGATGGCCGAGAACGAAGAAACGGAAGAAAGAGCGAAACGGGGTCGATCGGTTTGCGGTTAATAGCGTGCGGCGCCGGCTCGGTTTTACTCGTGTCGTACGTTTTGGGAAACGGTAGCAGGCATCTGTCCAGGCGTCGAGATCGTTACGGAGGACGGCCAAGATGGCGATTTCGCGTGGCAGAGCTGGAAAAGCGCGCTCGATGACGAGTTAACGATATTACCCGCGACTAACCGGATAAAGCGGAAAGTAGGTGCCCCTCTGGAGATGGGTAGAGGGACCGTGGGTCGAGGATTGTCGTGCGGGAAATGCCGTTAACGGGGAACCGCGCGGGTTCCTGGCGTGAAGTCTCGACGGCCACCGGTAGCGGAGCGAACGATGTCGACGGTGTCGACGATGCCGCCGCGGCGGAAGGGAAAAAAAAGATACGTACAAGGGTTGCCCTTTCCTCCCGCGATCCTCTAATGGCCCGGCGGGTCTTAAGGGCGATTTAAAAGGCTCTTAATGACATCCACTGGGCTGGCTGACTGGCTGTCTGCTCGCCCGTCCGCCCGTTCGCCCGTCCGCTTTGCCTTGCCTCCTTGCCGCGGCTCTAATTTCATCCGAGTGGAAACTGAAGAAACAAGTGAATTAAGCAACCCGCTAATGACAGATCGGGTTCGCCCTGGTCTCGCCTCGCCCGCCTCGCCGCTGCCATTCGCGCCTAACGATATTCCCCCAATTTCTGCTTCCCCGTGTCGCTAATCCACTTTGCGGACCACTCGGCTCGGCTCGCCTATCAATTAAAACCAGCAAACCGCGCCCTTTGCGTTCGAGGACGTTTAAACTCTCCGCTACGCGAATGATGGACCTGCGTGTTCGATCGATTTCGACGTCTCCAGTGACCGGTGACCGGTGATCGAGCGGATCGCTGCAAGGGGAGCTACGTGCTCGCCGGGCAATGGAGAGATTCGGTGCTAGAGGAGCGGTCTAAATCGGCGGAAAGCGGAGGAGGCCAAGGCGGGCCGAGGATGAAGAGTTTCGGCCGGAGAAGAAGGAGGAGACGGAGGGTAATCTACATAGGCCGAGTCACCGGTCGAACCTTGCGTCCCGACAAAGGCCGGGGCTCTCCCAGTCTCCCCCTCATTTTTGTCTCATTTGAATATCTTCATTAATATCCGAGCGGGCTCCACCCGCCGCGGCCGCGCCGACCGCATGCATTACTCGACTTCTTGCCACCATTTAATCGATCTCGGCCCGCGTAAATTGCGAAGCCACCGAGTCACCATTCGTCGTCCCGACGCTTGTCATTCGACGCCGGATCGAACCAGGCGGGTCATCGAGTCGGCTGCCGCGATTCAGCCCCTTTCGTCCTCTATTCGCGGAGGGGCAGCATCGACGGTGGTCGGTGACAGACGCGAGAGACCGGTCCCCCTCAGCCCACTCGCCGTACTTCGCATGTTTCGCGCGAACCGAAGGGGGTCTCGGGGATTTCTGCGGCGCACAGTGGTCGGGATAGGGGTAGTTAGCAGTGATGGGACTGATACCGTATCGATACATATCGATACCTTTCTACAAATTTCAATCTGGTATTGATACATATCAAGGTCAAAAGCATCAAAAAGAATCGATGCTTCTTTGATACTTACATATGCGATTGTATCGATACCTGTTTGATACCTACACAAAAATATCGATACCTATTTGATACCTACCTGAAGATGTCGATATCTATTTGATATCTACTTGAACAAAATGTATATATTACTTGCTTCATGTTTGTACGAAAGTATCGGTTGCGATTTTAGATTTTGCCCTTTTAGATCCACGATTTCGTGATTTACACTTCACCAGAGGGATCAATTTTAAAATAGCCCGAGACCATCTTATTAGATCAGCCAATTCTTCAAATGGCTCGCCAACAAGAGAAATAGGAAATTTGGAAACATTGATGTCACCAGCGACAGAGGATTAATCCAGTTTTTGGGCTTCATTTGATAATTATATCGAAGGGAGAAATAGAAGCTCATTAGATCATAATGATGTACAATTACAGTTAGATAACTATTTTAAAGAAACTTATTTATCCAGAAAAATAAATCCTCTTATTTATTGGAAGCAAAATGCAAAAAATATTTCATTCTAGCCGAGTTGGTAAAAATATTTTTGTAATATGGCAAGTTCCGTGCCTGCTGAAAGCGGTTTTTCAAAGGCTGGGGAGTTAGTAAGTAAGAAAAGAAATCGATTAAAGAATAATAAAGTAAACGAAATATTATTTCTTAATAACATTGTATGATGCACCAATTTCTACACATTAAGAAATAATGTATATGTACATCATTTATTAATAAAAATTCAATTATATAGGTAGTTCACGATATTGATTCCTACTCCTATTTCATTAGTTATATTATCAAATCATGATTGGTAATAAATAATATTTTCGTGAAGTACTAAATTGCAAATCGAAACTGATACTTTCGTACCAGCATGCAGCAGGTATTATGTATATATTTTCAAGTAGATATCAAATAGATATCACAACAGGTTTGCCATCTGATCACAGAATTGTCAAATAAATAACGATAATTTCGAACAATATCAAACAAGTATCGAAAATTTCGTAACGTATCAAACGAACGTCGATACTTTCGTAAAGTATCAAACCGGTTTTGATTCGGTATAGTATTGATATGGGATCGGTTGACAAAGAATCGGTATCGATAATTGATACCAAGTACCTAAAATTTCGATGCGTATCGATATTTCCTATTGAGTACTTCGGTATCGAATTGATTGAATATCATTAATAGCATTGATATCAGTCCCATCACTAGTAGTTAGTGACTTTCGTGTATAACTTTTAAACTATAAAAGATGTCGGAATGAAATCTGCGCGAAAAAAAACAGGAGAAAGTTATCCCTTTCTAATGATCTTTAATGGAATATATTGTACGTTTATTTAATGTTTCCTTTTTTAATTTTTTCAAGTTAATTGTCATCGAAAATCTGAAAACTGTTTATTTAGTAGTTTATTAGTAGTTTATTTAATGTTCTTTAAGTGATTTAAAACGTGTGTTAAATAATATTAATATTTAGTTGACGGTGTTAATTCTTAAAGCAAAAGCTTCATTGTAAAAAAAAGAAACAGGAAGAAATATTAAACAGGATAGTCAGGGCATCTCTAAGAAGCAAGCAGTTTTTGTCTGGTGAAAAATACGATCTTTCAAGTGTCCAACTTGAAGCATTCGTCCTAATTGCAATTTTTATTCAATTTCATTAATATTTTCAGTTTCGAGACTGATGGACATTTAGAAAGTAGTATACATTCAGTAGATTTCGAAAGGAGAGAGTAAATTTTTCGGCCGAATGTCCCCTACTACCCCTATTCCGACCACTGTGCGTCGGCTTGATCGATGTCAGTCCCAGCGGAGGCGCGCGTTCGCTCGCCCGTTTGCTCGCGAGCAATTACGCTCGCACGCGTGTACGTGCCATTAGAGGCAGCTCGCAGGATCCTCGCGTTGCGCTCCTCGGAGCGCGCGTGGGTCAGCCCGGCCACGATCGGGCCATCTATCAAGCCGTGAACGATACGAGTAATTATTCGGACTCTTAATGACTCTTACGCCGTATAACGAGTTTGAAACTCGGTCCCGTGAGCGCGGCTCGCGCGAGCCTTCCCCGACTCGCGAGAGGAGACTCCTCGGCGCGATACGCTCGCCGAAAATTCGTCGCCACGGCTGGTGAGACAGGCGAGCCGACTGCCGCCTGGCTTTCGGGAAGCGCATCGATCTCTCGGTGCAGGAATGCAAGCCGCGGTAATTTGGACCACCCATCCTCCGGACTAATCATAATGGCGTTTTGTTTTGGGGCTTTTTGTTCGGTGGATCAGTCTCAGCCCCCGTCGGAGCGGCTCACCTATGCGGGGCCCCGGGGGGGGTGTCGGTGTGCGAGAGCCCGCGCACACGTAGCCGAGCATCTGTGCCGCGAAAGCAAAGACCGCTAGCAGGCGAGACGAAGCGGAATAGCAAGAAAAAGGAAGACGGAGGGAGAGACGGAGAGGTACCCGGGGCCCGAAGAAGCAGTCGGTCGGACTCTGGCCGCGTAATAATCGCCCGGCACCATTAAACTAAACCGGGAATAATATTATATTAAGCTGTAGTCGGGAGGGAGCCCGAGAGGGTGGAATAGTGGATCGGCACGGCCACGGGAGAGAATGAGCGAGAGCGTGCGGAAGGGAGAGAGAGGGGAGAGGAGATCGAAGCTGGAGGATGGCCGAGGCACCATGGCTTCTCAGAACTAAGTAGATTCGAATTTCGATACGGATGATCGGGCTGAATACAAATTACTCATATATGCCCCTCGTCCCGGGTAATCACACGGTGGCTGCTCCACGGTCCAAAGAAAAATGCCTCGCCGACGCTCCTTTATTTCCTTTTGCTCTCGCTCGCTCTCTGTCTCTCCCTGTCTCTCCCTGTCTCTTCCTCCACGTCCTCCGCTCGCCATTCCTTCCTCCGCTCTGGCTCCCTGCCCCTTCGTAGTGCCGCGCTACCCGCGAGCACGAACGTGTCGCGAATTTTCGAAAATTTTCACCGCGCTCGATCCCTCCGCGCGAGCCACGTCCTCTCTCTCTCTCTCTCTCTCTCCTGCCGTTCCCGACGAGGCTCGTCCCGGTGCAGACAGCCCCGAGGCTGCGCAGAATTTCCAAGTTCCACGGTTCCCTGCCTCCCCCGCGGGGGAGGGTGGTACCGTTTCGCCCGAACGAAACACAGGTGAGATTCGTGTGCGGGAATTACTCGAGGGACCACGCAAAGATGGCCAGGACGCGCGGCCCCCGATTTATCGGAAGGGCAGCTCGCCGCGGTGGGGCAGGGTGGGCAGAGAAGGGAAGAAAGAAGGAAAAGAAGCATCGAGTCCTGCCCCCAGAACCACGGGGAATCCAATCATAATTATTATTCCGGGCGAATCGATTGTGGCTCTCGATAGGATTGGCTCGGTTTGGCGCTGGTCCCGGATCGGCACCAGGTATAACGACGTGTATAGGCGATGGGTAGCATCGCCGCGCACCGGGCCCCGATCGAGCGGCGTGCAACGTGTGCAGGCTCGTCTGGTACCGGGGTTGGTAGCGGCGCAACACTCGCAGCATAAATAATTAATAGTAGCCAGAGAGCTGCGAAGTGAGTCGACGGCTGTTTTGTGGTTCGCAGGCTCCGCCCAGCTCCACTCCGGAGCTCCTCCCTGTGCCCGTGCAACTTGCCAAAGAGACCCGGACTTACCGTCAAACAGAACCAAGAGAACAGGACGACTCCCGCGAACAACGAGGAACAGACTTCGAGGACGAGGGCCCTTCGTGGCCCGCCTCGCCCGCTCTCGCCCTCCCCTCCCTCGCCCTCTCCGCGCCCCTCGCGCCCGCCTGGCTCTCTCGAATTTACGATTATCGCGAGGGAAAGACACTTTGGCCTCTCGTTAGCCCTCCTTTACCTTCGGCGGGCACCGATCGCTCTCCCCCCCCCCCCCCCGCTCCTCCTGCACGCCACCCTGCACAGGTCTCGTGGTCGGTGGCGTTCTCCAAGCTTGGGCCGAAGCGCGAACGCGCCGTTTGTTTGGCCGTGTAATTTACGCGGAATTACCACGTTCTTGTAATTAACCATTATCGTGATTATCGGCCGACGACGCGCCGCGACCGATGCCGGGATGCGTCGCGCCGTCTCGCGAAATTTCAATTTCCACCGGCCGATCTCCCTCTCGGCCCCTTATTACCCTCGATGTAATGACTGTGTTACCCGGTATAAATTACGGCCGATCGCTTCTCGACTTTTCTGGCCAACGCTCGCCCCTCCCGCTTCCACGAACGCTCGCCGATTCCCTCGGAACGGGGAACGTCGATACGAATTTCGCAGCGCTGGCGATTAACACCGCTCGGCCTCGACGGAACGCTGCAACGCTAATAACGCATCCACGACGGAGGAGTGCTTTTCCGCGGGGAACCGGAGAAACAATGCGGCTGCCGGAGACAATAACAGAGGCACGAACTACCACTCGAAGCCCCGCTGGAGCATCCTTCACCCTTTTCCAATTGATCAGCCAACCAATTAGCAGCAAACACGATCGCACGAGTGTCGATAGGGAATCTAGGTAATCCCAATAGCCTGGAATAAGGGCAACCGCTGACGAGTACTCTTCTCCGTCGCGAGGAACGCGGCGCGGCGCTCCATTTATCCAGATTTCTCCTTCTTCGATTGGCTCGGTGGCCTGGGGTAGCGCACGACTCGGCCGCGATTTCGCCCTATCCTCCTGGACATCTTTAGGAGGCGAGGCGATCGCCGGAGACGTTTATGTAGAGCGTAGACGCTTCGCCACGGTCGGCCCCGATAATCGTGCCACGTGGAATAAGCCCGAACCAAAGGAAAATCCTGCGACGCCCGCTCGGCTCTCCGAGCCCCTCGAGAACCGCCTACGCTTCACGGCCGAGGGCTGAGCTGGCGATAAGGAGTCGTAAAAAATAATGACCGGAAAATTAATCGAATTCGACGTCGACCCGTCGCCTCGGATTCCCGAGCCTCGTGAACTATGCCCCGGTGCACCGATTCGCCGCTGAAATATATCGCTTATCGTCGCGAAAGTCTGATCTAGCGTCCGCCTCGGCACGCAGGCTTAGACCTCGCTCCTCTGACAAGGGCGACGTGCTTTTCCAAACGCGAGCATCGCGGACGGAAACGCGAAGCTGCGGGGCTTTCCGCAGAGCCGCGAGGGCGTCGATCGGACGCGAAGCGGCGGAGCATTATTCCACCCCTTTGCCGCCTGGCGAACCGGTATTATCATTATCGGACGAAGGGACCGTGGGACGTTGCTGCAAGAAAGGGTTGAGTTTACACAAGAGTTACCAACGATTCGACGCCGGGCGAGTGCTTACCGAATCACTTAAATGATTAAGGAAAAGGGTTGTTTGGACAGCGCCTCGAATCCCGGGCCATTTCATTCTTCGTCGCCCGCGCTGCTTCTTCTTCTTCACCGCCGTCTCCACGTCGACGTCGTCGCCTTAGCGTAATCCGTTTTGTCAACGACTGCCGACCCTCCTGCGCCTCATTACCTCTCCTCCTTTTGCTCGTATTTCTTCCTGTTCGTTCGACCGAAAGAACCAGGGACAGTCCCTACCACGGCGACAGACTCCTACGTAGGAGGTCTGAATGCCTCAGCTCTCGCGATCGTTGCGAGCGTCCGCTATCGATGGACGCACTTGCTAATCGTCGAATCAGGGAAGCTGCATCGATCCTGCTCGGCGGGGTTAACTGGCCAGCAATCCGTAGGTCGCCAAGTTTCCCGGTGGAATCCATTTTCGCTATCTCCGCGGGAGGGAAGGACGCGGGGCGAAAGGATGGGGCGTGCGGAGCGGAAAGAGCGCGTACGCGTGAGTGGTTACAGGGATCGAGGAGTCAGGCCCAGGGCCCGCAACGACGGGCATTAAACCTATTAAGACGGCATAGCTCCGGCGTCAAGAGATGACAGTGATAAACTCGACCCTCTGACACGGCCAGCCCTCCCCCTTTCTCTCCCTTTCGAGAGTGTAGCTCCAGGAAGAATTAGCGTTTCTCTCCTCCCGTCCCTTCTTCCTTCTGGCCTCTCGCTCTCGCGACGGCCGCTCGGCTACTCTACCCTCTCGCTTCCTTTCCACTTTCATCGGCCTGCGCCGCGCTGACCGGAGCCCTCGCCTCTGACGATTCGCGCGGAGAGAGCGAGCCGGTGAGCGCGGCCAGGCGGAGCCGAGGGGATCGTAGCTGGTGAAGCCAGGAGGGCAACAAGCAAGGGCCTGGTATCGTTACAGTTTATTATAATATAATTATGTATCCTGGAAGGGATATATCGATGGCGGAACGGATAGAGCCGAGCCTGGAAATGGCTGAGCAAATACGGAGTCACGAAGTCGTCCGGGATCATCTGATCGGGTGGGGATCACGGGTTCACCAATTCCTCCGTCTCGGAGTCACGTTCCTTGCACGGGCTCTGGACCATCCTCGTGTGCCCCCTGGTCGGGGTACGTGGCGGAGGTGCCTCGTGACAAAAACCTCCGCGGTATTCTCGATGCATCGTTCGATGCGATCTCACCCCAATTAACGATCTCCCTTCCAATGGGCGCTAGTTTAGAGGCCTCTTCCTGCCCCACGGTTTTCCTCCGCTGCCACGGATCCACGGTTCAGGTGGTCTCTTAACACAAATCGCCTCGAAACTGCCGGTTTCGCGGAGCAATTCGGCGGTGGCCACGGGATATCTGCTCCCCGGATCTAGCCGAGGACGTGGACGTTCCCGGGGCACGCCCGCGGAGATCTTCTAATGCGAGCACCGCGAACAGCACGCTCGTCGATC
Organism: Andrena hattorfiana; assembly: GCA_944738655.2. Lineage (NCBI taxonomy): Eukaryota > Metazoa > Arthropoda > Insecta > Hymenoptera > Andrenidae > Andrena > Andrena hattorfiana. The sequence continues at coordinate 6,089,419 of OX122894.2, forward strand.
CTTAATACCAACTATCTGGCCGTGTTTCACCCCCTCCTCCCGTACCTCCCCCCCGCGCCCCGAAATTTATGCAGCCGTCAGAATATGGCTTCGCCACTGCCAAATATATGGTATAATAATTCTCGATATCAGGTGCCTTTAATCACCTTAAATCCACAGTCCAGACACACCCCGGCGTTCACTTAACTTCAGGGTTATCTTAATCTTTCGACAGCTGCCCAGCGCCTCCTCGATCGTTCCTCTTCTCCTTCACCCTCGAGTCGATCGATTTTTACTCCTCCTTTCTCCGCCGTTTCCTCGCTCCTCTCCCGACCCGACCGTGCCCCCTGGCTGCGACGCGGTCTTACGCGCCGTGAATTTCCTTGGATCCCGGGATCGCTTGGACCGGCGTCGATGGAAATCGTCGGTAGCCTCGCGAGGCCCCTTGGACCGCTTCGAACAGGCGCTCTTCTCTTGCCTCTCACCCTTGCCTCGCGCACACACCGACCCCAGCCGGATTTTTCCCTATCCACGGGTTACGACCGGCTCGCTCGGGCCTCGGTACCGTCGAGCGAGCAGGCGCTAACGACGTCAGTGGGAAAGATGCGAGATAAACCGTCTCTGTTGCCGGGTAACTAGCTGGTGTTTGAGTACGCCGAGTACCTCTTCTGCCTGCGCTTCGATTAGTCCGCGTCAGCATCGCGCGTTTATTTCAGCAAATACACGCGAACCATTCGAGTCGTTGGATCGAACATCCCCCAGGGCCTGAGGCATGCTTCGTGGACGTTTGGTCCCTGGAAGCGGGTCCGCGGGACGGGAACTGGCGATGCCGGGGCACCGAGCCTGCTCACCAGTGAGAAGATTGGCAATGGTCTGTGCTATAAGCTCGCACCCCTATCCCCTGAAAGCCTGAGTAGTCTAACAAGGAGAGGTTCCCAGGTGTCCGCCTCCGATTGCTTTGCTTTTTGGATATGTTGTGGTTCACCTTTCATTGTCAGTAGCGATGGGAGGTCATGAAACCACTGATGTGTCCTCCTAAAATAATTTTTTAAGAATATTATAAAGAGTGTCCCAAAAATGTGGCCTTTTTCAGCCTCTTTTGGGTCCCACGATTTTTTAACTGAATTTTGTGCCAATATGATGAGATATGAATCATAAAAAATTTTTAAGTTGTGAAAATTCGTTAACGCGTCAGCCCATGCGCTTTAATGTACGAACTTCTATGTCAGTCCGATAATTTAAACAATTATTTTTTAGGGGGTTTGCTGACTGTTAACAACGAATTTGAACTTAGATTTGCAAAATTCACAAAAAAAATCAAAATAAAAAATAAATGTCCGTGTAGTGGGTGTTTTTTTTAATATATTGTCCACCATATTGATTCGACCATTGTGAATTTTGGTATATTAAAAAAAGCACCCACTACACAGTCATTTATATTTCTAGATTTTGATTTTTTTTCGTGAATTTTAAAAATCTAAGTTCAAATTTTTAGCAGTCAGCAAAACACCTGGAAATAATTGTTTAAATTATCGGACTGACATAAAAGTCAAACAAATTTTCACTTCTTTGACCTCCCATATCTCAGAAACTAATTGTCACCTCAACTTGAAAATTTCGTGTGATTGATGTCTCAGCATAAGGTATCGTTTCGCACGAAATTCAGTTCCAAAATCGTGGGACCAAAAAGAGGCTATTCCTTGGGTCTCTTTTTTTATACGTTTCAAGTCTCCCAAATGCGTATTTTAACGATTACGGGTAGTTTTCCCCCATGTAACGATGACTGACGACAAGAACTTCATCCACAAAGCAAGTTATAACGCAAATTAAATTTATATCAAGTTTTATTCAACGCAATTTTGTACCCCTTATGAGGCTTGCACTGGGGTTTCACCCCTAAACGAGCCAAAATAAAAAGACAAACGTTTCTTATTTTTCGGTCCTCTAAAACATATTCAAAAACCAAAGCAATCAGATGCTGGCACCTGGGAACCTCTCCTTGTAAGAGGAGGTTTGCCTCAGTGCAGAATTGAATGCTCGATCGAGAAGGGATCGATCCGGTGGCTTCCTGTCGTGGATCGTTGACGGTAGTCCCTGAACGGCCGGCTCGAAGAAATCGGCCTTGAAATCGAGCTGCTCAAAGAGGAGACCTAATTGTCGGTCATACAGTACACGCATTACGCCGCCTAAGTATGCACTTAAGATACGCAGCGGCGGACGTCGAGTGTGTACCGCGTACCTTATTACGCGACGGTGGATCCTTTCAGCGGGTAGATGCAGAGGAAACGATAGTGATTCCGGCTTGTTAGCTCCTCCTTTAATTGCCTTCGGGTTTTCATCGTCCGTGCGTGTACACGCCGCGCGATGTATCGTCTTGACGCGCGCGTACACGAGGCCCCGATCTCGCCGACGTATCGCTCGTCATCGCGTTAAACGTCGCGAGAACGATCATTTTTCACGTAAGACTCGATCCCACAGTTGGTACTCCCCCGTGGCAATCGATATCGCTCGCGTTTCCGTGGATCCTTCCACGACAAGGTGCACAGCGCCTCGGTACGTTCAACGCCAGTTCTCCCGGTGTTTGCCGAAGATGGAGCGGCCCCAGATGGAAACGTACGACGGTGGATAAACTGCGAGTCACGCGCGAGTAGCGAACTCTCTCGAGCTATGCCTGACCCGCACGCCATCCCCTGCACTGCATTATTTTCCGATATTACGCGAACGCGGGGAAAGGGGGCGAATCGGAAAGAAAGAGAGACAGACCGTGGATCGTGGGGGGTGGGTTAGGGGAGGGCGAAAGGGGAGAAAGATCCACTCCACGGGATCACGCACGGTTGAATTTCCGAGTCGGGGTAAACGGGGGCAGGCGGGTAGGTGGAGGCTAAACGGACCCGAGGGACACGTCGTCTCGGGCTTCGAAATTCCCTAATCGATCGTGCACTCCCGGACTCGGATCGAGATTGAAAGGTTCGCGTGCATTGCCCCAGAAATAAAGAAGCAATTTCGGGACAGCGTTTGTCCGCCGACGTAGCACGGGATAATCTTTTAATTCGCTTCGAGGAACCTCGCCGCGTGCCTCGCCCCTCTCATTTCGTGCCGATGAATCCTTGGCTCGGCGAGATGGAAAGTAATTTTCGCGCAGCTTCCCGGCGGAATCCGGTCCCGGGCCTGGGCCCAAAGTGGGAGCAATCGAGTCGCCGAAAAATGGAATAGGGTAAAGGCAGGTAATATGGAACACCTGATTTCCAAAGCTTGTCAAAAGTAGAGAATTTTTTTTTTAATAAACCTGGCCTAAGGGAACGAAGGAACTAATGCATAATCATGTTTACATAGTCAAATGCCAAAAAATCCAATGGTTTGTCAATTACATATAGTAAAAAACTGCACCTAGCGAAATTTCTAAAGAAAACTGAAAAATCTTTACGGTTTTTTACTAAAAACGAAGATTTATTAAGCAGCAGAAACAAATACACAAATACAACAAATACATCATTGTTGGAATTTATTAATTATTATAGTGATTAATAGGGGAGAGTTGCCAATATCGTACTGGTCACCTAAATCGTACCTCATCAATTTCTCAGTAATTAATGAATCTAAACGACATTGGATAATAAAAGTATCATGTAAATGCGAAATAAGAAGTAGAAACAAAACCTTTTGAGCTTACACCCTATTTTGTGCGGGCTATAAACATTTAAAAAAATCAGGTATGATTCATGTAACTTTTTACCAGTTTATTTTAGCTGATAATAATCAAACAATGCAATTTTGTCCTGTATTTTTGTATTTCTATAAAAGCGGGTTTGTAGAATATTTTACATTCATTTTAAGTACATATTACATTGATTATAAAGTTTAAATTGATACTTATAAATAAATTGATCATGTTTCCTAAATCGTACCACTTCGTACCAGTAGGATTTGACAACTCGTATGTTATATAGGTTGTGTACATATATCATATACATAGGTTATTGCGGCCTGTGTGTGATCCATATACATTTGTATATGTAACTATATAATAATCATTACTTTATGTTGAATATTTTCTTCTTTATTTGTTATTGATACTATTTTTTCGTGGAGGAACGATTTTGGAAACCGAGGGCTACAATTTAGGAGACCGATTGCCTAAATCGTAACTTTTACAGTACGTGACAAAAAAAATTGATAACAAATTAATTTGTTCCGAACAAAAGGTTAAGCATATAATAGTAGGTGCCTAAAAGACCAAGCTACAATATCCAATAGTCATTTACGTTCAAATTAATACCAAATATGAAATATAACGTAAAATATCTTAACTGGTACGATATAGTCAACCCTCCCCTACTTCGGTAGCCTTACATTCTTCGTGTGAATAATCAACAACACACATATTTAATGATAAATTATACCAAACTAATACTTTGTAACTTACCTTCACTACAATATTTAACTGTTTGATACACTTCTCAGAAACTTTTACACACCACGAAAAATATAAACGTATCTCTTTCAATGATGGATGCCCGACTGATGCTCAATTGTCAGTATCATCGTCTGTTGTGTCTAGGGATCGCTTACTTAGTATACACGATTGCCTGAAGAGTTCACTATTCGATTATCGAATTTTTTACGATGCTCCATATTACCTGGCTTTACCCTCCTCGTGGGATTCTCGAGCGAGGATTCGTGTATCGCGCGTAGCCCGCGAGGGCACACGGGGAAAGTGGTAGAATCGCGGAAGCGAAGGGCCGCTGAACGACGGCGAGCGATATGGAACGGCATACCGATGGAAAACGGCGATTCAGCCCAAATAACAACCGGGCTGGAAAAGCGGGCGGTCGGAAAAACGCGTTTATATTTCACCGGCTGCGAGAGTGAATTCCCTTTGTGACTGTAGGATGACAATTTCACGGCATTTAGCCGCGACAGGGCCGGGCGTACGCGCGGGAACAATGCCGAGCTCGCCAACCAACCCGGTTACCGTTCTCTCGTTTTTAACCGCTTCTCTCCCTTTCTCCGTCTCGTTTCCACCCTCGCCTCCCTCTCTGAATTTTCCCCGTGAGCTCTCTCTGTGCGCGATAGTCCGCATTCTGATCGCCTCGCACCGTGCGTCGCTCCGCGGGCTCGTACTTTTTTCCCTCTTTTTTTTTTTTAATCGGAAACAAAAGCGTTATTGCGGAAATTAAATGACACATCGCGGCGGCGCGGCAAGGAGGGGCGAATTGCCGGCTTAAAAATGTAGCGGCGAGAAACAGCGCCGACAGGAGGACGTAATTTTCACCGGTCCCCGCGTCGTCGCACGATCGTTTGACGGTGCGATCGATGCGATCGATACCGTCTACATTTCCCGATCCCAGGCTTCGCTCACCCTCGTGCTTCGTTTCGTCCGCCGTTTCCTCTTCGAGCCCAAGGTCCACCGAAGCCATCCGCTCTAACCAGCGAGAACCTGGATCCGCCGTTTCTGGGAATCCGCCGAATAGGTAGCTTCTACGTGGTTCGTGCGTGGAGCGATTTTAATTGCTGATGCAAATGATCGGCGGATGCCCGCGAGTGGCTTAGAAAATCCGGCAGGGCCAATTCTATTGTCCGATCTAGGATCCACTTAGGCGAAGTAATTGATAGATCCCTCGATGGCGGAGGAGGGATCGAGGAATGACAGGTTACGGGCCAGGATACGGGCCGTTCGCACGACCCTACTTCGCTGCCGTGTTATTAGTTAATTCTTACAATTACTCGTCGTCCCTGTGGTTATTCCATTACCGTGGCAACTCTCGTAGATCACCTGGACTTTTTCCCCCGCCGTCCCTCCTGGGCCCGCCCGATCGGAGGCAGCCGAACGACATCTTCGAATCGAGTCGAGCGGGTCCGACTGGGGATCCTCGGGAAGGTGACTCGCGAGCGAAAACGCTCCACTGCGCGTCCCCACCGAAAGAGGAGGCAGAGACCTTTCGTTTCGCGTCGGTCTCGCGGCGGCACGGCGGCGACCGGCGTCGCTCTTTGAAAGCGGTTAACGAAGACGGGAATAGGAGGCTCGCGAATAGTTAATTAGACGCAACTGCCAAGCCGGTAATAAATGTAACATTAATGAGTCGTAGTAACCTTGATGCTTCGGCAAAGGAGCCAGCTCGTGATTCTCGAGTTTTATTGAAAAACAGGAAAAGATGAAGCGCACCGAGCCGTGTCGCAATTGCGGCACCGGTCTCCCCTCCCCCTCTCGCCCCCCCCCCCCCTCCCCCGCCACCCCCTCGGCGGTGCACACACGCACGACGGCGCACACGTACGCGCGTACCTCGTCTATTATTATTTCAACGCTTTTTTGAATATTCCTCGCTAAATGGAATTAATTCCTGAAAGAAAAAAATAATTAAGTACAGAGAGAAACGTAACCGGGTGCGCGCACGTAAATGTACCGTGGCGATCTAATCTAGCCCACAAAGTCAGTGCCGGATCGTGAGACTCGTCTGACGTCTTAATTGTAGTGTAATGCTCGTTGCGTTAATGGTGTGAATGAACTGTGTTTTCAATTACGGAGAGATCAAAGGAAGCAACGAACTGGCTTCCACCGTTCTCCCGTTCACCCGTTCTCCCGTACCTCCCGCGGCCAAGACGGCCCCCGCGTTCCTCGAGCTTCCGATCGATTTCCACCGCGTTCCACCGGATGCGTCTCTTCCTCGTTTCCCCATTTTCCCCGGCGTTCAAAGGTTTTCCGTCGGCGCGGCGCGCAGATCTCGCCTAATATCGCCTAATTCCGCCCACCCACTCGGCAAAGCGACCCGCTCGATGTCCGTGGATTTCTCAGACAGATTAAGGTCCACAGGGGGGGGGGGGGTGGGGGGATGGTGGGGGTTTAATCGTGGAAACGCCGCAGCGGCAGCTAACGATTATAGTTTCCTCGTTTACCAATAACGCGTGCGCTCTCACGGCTAAGGGCGTCCGGTGGAGGTTCCCCGGCGTGGCGCGGCGCGATCCGGGGCTTAAACGTCGGCCAACTCTATCCGAGGCCGAGGTGTCGATCGTTTTTTCCAGCCGTGGCGCCCCGAAGACCTTGACAAGCCGCGCGCACTTTCTTGCGCTTCCTCTTCTTCTGCGTCCGCGGCTCGTGTTTCGAGAGAGTTACACGCAGGAATGCGGCGCGATCGGCACCGGGGCAGACCGGCGCGGCGTTACATCTCTCGGCTCGTAACGACCGCCGGATGTGGTCAGCCCAGTGTTTAATCGGCACGGACGGAAAAATCTCTTCCGTGAGAAACTCGCTTATTCGCGCTACCAACCCAACACCTTCTTCGCCGTTCTTCCCTTTCAATTATAAGTGTACACCAACAGTCGTGGCAGTCGCCTTTGCAACTGCCAGTTTTCCCTCGACGGACAAGGGAAACCGACTGGAAATCCCAACTGTTGCACCGTCGCGTCGCATCCCGTCGGTCCATGGCAAGCTGCGTCGCCTTCATTCGGTCACGATCGTTCCCCCCTCTGGTAATCGCCGTCTCTCTCCCCGCTCTTTTTTTTCCACCCCTTCGTACTACTCGGATTACCGACGATAAGTATCGGCGCGCACTGCCGTCCGCCGAAATTACGCTCGCCGCAGCTCCCGGCGAAGCGTTTTGATATTCCGCGGCGATAACGCGCGCCCCGGCCCGTCCCGAGTCGTCGTTTCGTTATTAAATTTTCCCTTCGGAACCGATGCGCCCGGCCTGGCCCGAGCCTGCTTCTGTTCACCGAAGGAGAAATATTCGTTCGCTGCGGCGGGATCTTGATGCGCAGTCGGAACGAATCTTCGGTGTTTCGAGTCCCGTCGCCGCCTCGGGCCGCGAGCCGCGTCTCCACGCCACTCTCCAGCGATCCAGCCGACGGGGATGCGTCCGGAGCGAGAACGAACGGCTGATCGCAACGGTTAAATACCACTTAAGTCCCAGTAAACTCGCGGAGATAAAGTGTTCGGCTGCTCCTGCCGACGTTGCGAGCAACGCTCTTCTTTTATCCCCGTCAAAAAGTTTCGACTTTGGAAGCTTCAAAGCTCCGGTGAGCATGTTTCGTGTAAAACGGCCGGGCAGAGACACCCTCGCGGCCTACCCTTTGTGAGAAGAAGAATCGGGTGAAGAAGGTGAACCGAGGGGAGTGAGTTTTTTCGGGTTTTAAATAAATTTGCGCCGTACCGTCCTCCCCCACCGGATTAACCCTTTGCACTCTTGTGTCTGCTCTCGTTCAGTGAGCTGGCTGCTCATTCTACTTTGAGCGTCTACTCTCAGTTACTGGAGCTCAGGCAAAAGGGCACGCCTATCGAGCTACGTAAACGAAATTCGACTCCTGCAATCAGGGTAATCTTATCGGGACCGCTCGAAATTACTCTGGATATAGAAGTTCCAAAGACGCGGCGCAATTTCAATGAGATTTTTAGGACAATGTCTCGAGGGGTAGATCATCTCTCCTCGGATAAGGGAGAATAGGGTAATTGCGAACATATAAGCAAAAAAGCAAACAAAACGAAAACTGTATAAAAAATAAATTCGTTTATTATTTGCAAACATACTTAAATTATTCATCTATAAAGTACTGTGACGAATTTTTGAAAAATTATAATAAAAATCAACTTTATAGGGAAAAAGAAAAACCCTTGGTGTTCATGATTACTCGACTGCCGTGGGGTAATCACGAACAGAGTGTTAAATATCGCAGAAGTCGCACACAAAGCGCGACTTCAATGGTCAACTCATAAAAAATGTTGCTACTACCTATACCTAATGTATTTTTCAAATTTCTCTTCCTTTGCGTTAGAAAAAAATTGCAATTGGTCTGAAAATCGAAGAAAATAGTAAAGGTCGTTTTTTAAACTTTTTTTCTGAGCCTGTAATGAAAATTCAAAAATCCCTTTTGTAGATTTAAATAAGTTTTATACATGCTGAAAATTTCATCAAAATCGGTTAACGTTGCTAATCTCGAAGGTTCGAGATTACCCAATCCGAGTTGTTCGTCAATGCCCCACGACATAAAAAAATAAAAAAGAATTTATTTCAGAGGTTGGAATCATGATTCAAGCAACGCCTTGGTCACAAAATGTTGGTAAAAAAGTGCTTTATTTCGACTTAAAACAAAACCAATTTTATCATTAATTCAACAGTAATTAGGGTAAACCAACCAGTGAGTGTCCGAATTGTTGAATTTATGGACTTTTGAGATTAATACTTGAATATATTTATGTATAACAACAAAAAACCTGTTGAAAGTGCATTTCAATTTATTTTTCTTGAAATTTCGATGCAAACAATTACTTATTCTTATCGTAATTTAAAAAATATTATTATAAAATGCAAAACGTGTAGAAGCCCAGTAAATGACCGCATACTTTTAATAAGAATTGTACTTATTAATGTTTGCTTAATACACGTAAATAAAAATATGGGATATTAAAAGTGCAACTACACTCCATTTATAAACATATAATATTTTTAAATTACTTGACATTTCTTTGCCTAATGGTCAATTACTGGTTGGTTTACCCTACCTGCAATTGAAATGGTGAAAATATTACTTGAAACACGATGAAAATAATAAATTGTGTTTATCTTGAATATCATGAGCGTTCTGTAATTATTACTTTCTGCCCGGCGTTGGATGCGACCTAAACTATTAGTTGGTGGAGATGGAACATCGTTTTTACTTAATAAAACGCCGTAACATCGCATTCGCGATTACCCCGCGTTTACCCTACTCTCCCTTACTATGCGAACGTTGATTCCACCCGGTTCGATGTGTCGAATAAAAAGTAATTTCAATCCAGAATGTAAAGTCGGAGAATCTTTCAACGCAGCCCTGTCCGTCGAGCGGCAAGAAGTATAAAACTGCCCGAAGGGAGGCGACGAACGACGGGGTCGCGACGGGGAGGCACCGTCGAGCGCGTTGTACATTTCATTAGGTAGACGAAAGGACGTTGTTCGCTCGGTGTCGGATGCATTGATTTTCGTTTACCCACTCCTCCGCCCGGCAACCGTTCTTCCCTCTTTCGAAGCAGGCTCCTTTCGCCCGCGTACCCACCCGCCCTCGAGGGATGTTTCGTTATTTAAACAGATTAGCGATACGGCAGCCCTCGGGGGGGAGCGTCTTATGTGTTTCCAATGCGTAGAACGCCGAGGAAATTAATCCTTCTTGCCGGCTCGTCTCGCCGCTCTCAGAACACGCGTCTCCCGATGCCCGCGTTTACATTCGCGATTGGGAAAACCGTGGTGTGTCTATAGGAGAAGGGCAGGCTTCCGACTCACCCTTCTCCAACCATTGCCCCGAGATTCCTGGTAATCGTCCCACAATGACTAACGGGTAAATTACCCTAGAACCCTGCCACATCTGTACACCTATTCGAAGATCCCAGTTTACGACGTTAACCGCAATAAACTGATTCCACCTCCGAGCTCCGCATCAGCTCGATCACGCGCAAGAACTTTTGCACCGAGAGGAGAGTAGACGTGGTTATTCGAAATCGGTGGTCAAGGTCTAGTGGGATCGGCCAATTCCAGCGAGACGGTGGAACGAGGAAACCCAGACGAAGCGACGGTTTTTGGCGAACGATTAGTCGCCTCTCGGAACCGATTCTCTAATACAAATTCATGAACGGGCCAGCCGTTTACCTTCCATTAGAGGGAAGCGCAATCAAAACGGAGCCACGGACCCGATAGAGGACGCAGGGATCCGAGAGAGCAGCTGTAAATCAAACTACGAAATTCCTCGCGTCTGGTCTCTCGCGGTGTCTGCGGGCCGCGGGGCGCTTTGGCAAGTGTTGAGCATCGCCTCTCTCTCTCTCTCTTTCTCTCTCTATGGGTGCGCAAGGGTGTAATTATGCGTCCAGGGCCCAGAACCGACCACGAGGGCCACCACCCGCCCCCTCCTCTTACCCCAATCGCTCGAAAACCTCTCCCCCTGTGGACCAACTATTTCTCTCAACTGCGCCCCCCGTCCTTCTCCCTCTTCCCTCTGTGTACATCGAGTCGGACCGTGACCGAAATAGGGAAAAACGAAGGATTCCCTTCCGCTCGTTTGCACTCCGATCGGGAGATAACGAGGAGTCGGTAAACGACCTTCCCTTCTTACCTTTTCGCTCGGGGAACAGCTATCGTGGAAAGGAGGGGGCGAAGCGATTCGGCCGATTTGTCGCTACCTGATCGAAGCCTATCCCCCTCCGCTTGTTTACCTCGAGCGTCTCGTCCTTCAATTGCGTACAAGTGACGGGCCAGAACGTTGCCTCTCCTTCCGCGGCGAGTGGCTTAGTTTCTGCTGGTTATGGCCTTAGGTGTCGGGCGAATTCGGTCGTTAAAACGCGCGGAATTCGCAATAGGCGAGGGAGCTCGAGCGGGGCCGTTAAACGCGGTCGAAAAACCGCGAGCGGTTTGTCGAGGCCGACTAGTGGGTAATTACTAATTACAATTGCTAATCTTGCGCGGCGGTTGTTGTTGTTGAATGCCGCTCGCCAGGCTACAGCCGCCGCGCTGCGTTTCTTCGCCGCGAGGAAAGTTTTCGCGTAGCTGCTCCGGGAAACTTGCCGCGGTATCCTGTTTTTGCCACGCGTCCCCGTTGCTTCGTGATTCTTCTCCCCCGTTGGGGGGCCGTGAGTTCGGTAAAATCGTTTAGCATAATTCGAGCGACACCCCCCTCGCCGATAAAAATGGCTTGTTTTGCTCCGCTTAACTCTCCTCGTTAGCCGCGGTGACATCTTGACGAAAGGGCAGGGTGTCGGGGCAAAAAGCGTCTGCAAGGATCCCGCGGGACACTCGTCCCTCTTCTCCTTGTTTTCGGAAAAGAATAATAGTCGCGGATGTCGACGTGACCACGTCACGCCGCTTTTCTTGCACCTTCGATCGCTGTTTTCCAGTCGCAACAGATAGTAAAGCGACCAGCCGCGAGTGATCGAAAATGGAATGTCGTCCGGTTTTCCTCGAGCAACGAGCTGTAACATCTTTCACGAGCAAAGAATCGAATGGCGACGGGCCGCTGGTGCTCGTAAAGAGGAACTCCATGAACGACGGTCGTTGCGATTCTAATTAGGAGGAATTCCGCCGTTCCGGGGCCGAATTAAGCTAATCGGCCGCGACGAGGGAACGAGGGTGCTCGCCTCGAGACGCGGAAACGGTATCGCCGAGCAGGAATCTGCTGCTGAGCAGTAAGGGATGGAAAAGTGGCGGGAACGGGGCCGAGAATCGAGGAAAACTGGGGTGAGTGGGAATGGGAACGACCCTCGTAGCCGTGGAAAAAGTCGAGAGCATGAAATTAGTCGTACTCGCGGCGCCGGAGCGTTAGAAGCTCGCCCTCAGGGCTCGCTCTCGTTTTATTCGATAATTATGCAAATGCCGGAATGATTGTCGGGCAATATGTCCTCGGAATAAAAGTGGAGCCAGAGCGATTCGGTTATCTTTATGATTCCGAGACGCGAGGAGGAAGAAGAGCGGGGCAGTCGTCGGGGTTGGCGAGGGTTTGCGGCTGCAGGGGGATGACAGGGAAAAGGAAAGGGCGTCGAAAGACGCGACTGCGGGTGGTCCTCCATCCACCTAGCAGAGTGAAACGCTCAGCTAATTTGCATGGAAACGCGAGTTTCCCTTTTTTTTTTCTCCCCCGTTAACCGCGAATCCTTGTCCTGCCTCTTTCGTCATCGGCGAAACTCTCTGTCTTCAGACGTTGCTCGCCCCTCGACTGCCTCTGGAAGGCACACCCGGAGCTAAAGAAGCAGATCTAGTCGCGTGCCGCGTTCCACTGGTTACGTGACCATGCGTCGCAAGATCTACGCGCGCGTAGATCCATCGACCACGTCCTATTAAGACGTTCGCTCGCCGATTTAATTAAGTGGCCACGACTGCCGACCCTGGCGGCACCACGGAACCATAAGCCGGATCGTTGTTGTTTATTATTAAAATATATTCCCTGTCGAAAGGGTGGAGCCTGGCTCGGCCAATGGGCAGCCGTCGCGTGCCTCGAGTCGTTAGGCCGCTTGGAAATTGATAAGAATGCATCGTCGCACGACGTAGCCGACCGCGGCGCGGCGTTCCCTGCCGCTGGCAGCGGCCTTTAATCTCGACGTTGCGAGACCGCGGCTCCTTCACCCACCGGGAACGAATCTATCGGCCCGGGGAATCCAGTAATTGTAAACGCGAACACCTCGAGCCCCCTTCGCGCCGGAGTATATTCACTTACGCCGTCGTCGGGAGATCCTCCCTTCGCCTCCGTTCCCCGCGTGCCTCGTTAATCGTGGTGGTGGGACTGCTGGGAGGGTAAGAACCACCAGAGAAACGTACAATAACAACTATTTATTTATAGGTAATAATGCTGAATTACAATGAATACACTTTGTTGCCTCGATACTAGATTGTATAAGTCCGATCGCGAGAATCGTCATCGCTCGTCGTCATCGTTAACTCGGTAGTGTGTGGCGATACTGGTTCCTCCCCGCCCGACCCCCCCTGTATCGCAACCCGCCCCGCACGGACGCGAATTAACCCGTACTCGTCGCTCGAGAATCGCCGATTCGACCGTCCAACGTTAGCGTTGCTCGTCGACGGTGTGCGTCCGTCCATCGACACCCACCGCCGTTCCTCGTGGAACGGTGGGCTACGTGGTTGGTCCACGGGAACCCGACCGAGCGTCCCTCCCCGTATCCGATCATCCCTCGATCGTCGCGAGTCGTACGAATACGCGCGGTTCGCGCGGCCTCGGCGATTCTCCGCCGCGAGAACCCTGACCCCTCGATCGACTGGTAGCGGCGATGGCAAATACAGATGAGCTATCGGTGGTTAAATTCTCGTTTCACTACGTGTAGCATCGTCTTAACGGGCTTTAGCCGGTACGTACGATCTAGACACTATGATTATGTGAACTTTACAACACAAGAACCTTACGGGCAAGAGACTTTGTACATGGATCTTAAATACGGGGATCGGCCGTCTCGACGAAACACTGGCCCACTGCGACGGCCCTCGGCCCTTCTCCGGCAACCGCCGTCCCGACGCTTCTCGGCGACCATCCCGCCGAGCACGGCCGATCGACGCGAACGCGGGACACACGCAATTATGCATTTAGCCTTACTTGTCGACGGTAGTAACTAAGTTATTTATATAAATAAGGTGTTACGATTTTAAAACGCACGGGAGACGCCTCCGTTGTTCCTCCAATCCTTCCTCCCCACGCTCCTCCGAAGCGTTCTCTTTTTCTACCGCTCTACGTCTATATTCAACCTCCGCTTTCACACGTTTCCGTCAGATTCGTCGCTCTCTCGCAAGCTCTCCCTTCGCTCTCTCCCTGCCAGCCTTCCGGTCAGCGATGCGGGCACATTCACACAGGCTTCTCTCGCTCTATATGATACAGAAAGTCGGGTCGCGGCTCGTCACGGGGGACACTGACGATTTCGACGCTGATCCCTCCCCGATCGCGTTCCTCGTCGCTCGAGTGTCGCGAATGGGTCTCGAAAGGGTTTGGTCGGGACGAGCCGGCGACGCTCGACGACGCACGCGTCTCTCCGCGACGATCGGGCGAAATAATATTAATAATAATGATAATAATACTCGAAACCGACGCGGCGCGCCCGATCGTCCGTACATGTTAACACGATTACCTAATGAAGTCGCTCGATAATTAGGAGATAGGTACGTCTAGGAACGCATGCACTCGCGCACGCACTCTCAAGCAGTCTTTAGAAATATCCCTCGTCTCGTCTCCTCTTCGCGATTAGCTCGGCAATCGCCCGGTCGTTTTCCACGACTCCCTACTACCCCTTCGCCACTCATCCTCGCCGCGCCGCGGCTGAAAAACGAAAGCCGCGCGGTTCCGTTCGTGTCCGCGGCTGATCGATATATCGTACATCCTTGGACCTGGTATACATTCACCTATGCACGTTCCGCGAATATTGGCTCGCGAAGGACCGTCCCCGTTCCCTCAGAAGCCGAGCTGCGATCGGTCCTCGCAGCTTGCAGAAGGGAAACGGTGGCACGTCCGACGCGCCCCGCTGATATGTGTTTCCGTCGACCGAAATCGAGGATCCTCGAGCTCGAACTGCACGCTCTCCGCGCCACAAAACCGCGAGCGTTACTCGTCCGCTAGTCTGCTTCGCGTCGGCCAACGAGCCTCGACTTCGTCCCCCAAAATCTGTCCCTCTCTCGCGCACTCCCTCGGAAAGGTTCGTTCCGCGACACGTTTGTCACCTTCGTCGATCGTTCGGCCGCGGGAATCGCGCGAATCACTCGAAACTACGACCAGGAGTCTATCTGGCTGCCCGCTGATCGTTCGCGCCGACTCTGCTGGAGGTTTGCTCCGTGCGCTCGCGGCTCGCTCCATCCCCCTCGATCGGTCACTACTCGTTTTGGCTGCTCGCTAGACGCTCTGCCCCTCTTCTGCCCTCCTCCAGCCTCTTCTAGGTCGCGCTCGTGAACAGAACGGAGTTCTTGTAGTAACCCGTCCGGGATTCTGAAACAGAAGCGGGTCAAGAGTCCACTGTTGGAGCGGTGCGCGCGCGCGCGCGCGCGCGAGTCCTTGGTCCTGCCGAGCCCGGTACGCGAACCGTGATTGGCGACGGTGATCCGCCACGAGCAGGGAGAGAGAGAGAGAGGTAAAGAACACCGAGCGAATGATTCGATGATCGTTCGGTTGGAAGCGGCGCCGCTCACTAATTATCCTTGCCTGTTGAGACGTAGATCAACGCGAAACGGACGGATACGACGGAGTGCGACGAGCACGCGGGCGAACCGCGCGCCGGAGAAAGAGAGACGCGAAGGACGAGAGGGCCTACAGGGCCGCGTTCGTAAATACGAGACCGGTCGACTCATCGGCCCTTAGGGCCCCCTTTGTGATCGAGCCGCCACTCGACTTTTTATCCAACTGTCGCTTATGATTGAAAATCACTGCGCGTTTTAATCGTCCACCGGATTCGATTTGCTCCGTCTCCTCGGCCGCGTCCTGCTCCCATCCCTCTTTCCCCTTTCTTTCCACCGTTTTTTTCGAGAAAAGGCCAAGTCCATCGTATCACTCTACAAACAAAGCAATCACTCAATATTGTGAATGGGGGTTGGCCGCGGCAGGTATGCATTTCGCTTTTATTTCCAGCTCGCGTAAACGATCCTACAGTGATTCACAGCTTCCCCCCCATCCTCTGATACAAAAATAAAGCGACGCGGGTAACCGAACCCGGCTCGCCCTCTCCCCGAGGGAACCCGTGAATCATTGTATTACACCTTAAGGAACGACCCGACGCTCGAGCCGGAATAACAGCGCCGAGCGCGGCCCGAAATTCGCGAGAAGAAACCGAAAAAGGGCGGAGGGGGTTCTCCACGGACGAAGTAGACTTTACGTAGCCGCGGCCAATTAAGGGGCCACTCGTTAAGAGGCAGCCCTTCTCTCTCGGGGAGGACCCAGAGGCCGCGGGAGAAAAACGATTATTTACGTGCACCGTCACCGGGCGTCGGGCCCTCGGCAGAGAGGCGGGGAGTGGCTGGGAGAGACGGGGCGAGAGGCCGGGAGAGAGAGAGCATTGAAATCGCGCGCCAGCCACGAGTATACAGTTTTTGCCGTTGCCTGGAACTTTCGACAAGTTTCCGCGGAGCGAGGCGAGGCGAGGCGAGGCGGCGAGGCAAGTTTCGAATCCGTCGGCGTGCGCCAGCGAACGCCGTTGCAAGAAACACCCCCTTCGAACGCGACCGCCTCCCGAGACTTTCTAATTAAAGATCCGAAGTTTGTTCCTGGTCGCAAGAAATTCCTCCGCGCGGTGTTACCGCCGCCGGAGACCGGGAGGCTGGGCCCTGGTCTACGCGCGATCGAGAATCGAACTTTACGCGACGCGTGCTCTTTCCCCTTCCCCCCCGGAAACTTGCAGCGCTCGACGTTAGAGCTAGCTTCACGCGGGGATAGGTCACCGTCGCCATCGTTTACAGTCGGACGAGTTTATCGAGAATAGTTTGGAGGATCCACGGGACGTACCTTGAAGAGGAGACTTCACTTGGTCCCTCTCGGCCGCCTGGTGCTGCCGCGATTTTCTCTCCAGCTCCAGCTCCTGCACCAGCGACTCTGCGACAGAAAGAACACGGGGAAACTTGGTTGGCTGCTGTGCGTCGAAGGTTTCCTAGTGAAAGTCGCGATCGCGAGCAAGGCGGGCGTGGGCGTGGTACCATCGCAGGGGTTTATGTAAGCGTAGTCGATCGAGCGGGACCTGCAGAAAAATCAAGGGATGCAAGGCCAAGATAGATGGTGCTAGGGGGACGAAGGGAGCGGAGAAATTGGATCTCGACGGTAGGGGCAGGCGTCTTGGCGTCGATTTCGTCGAGGCGTGAACCGAAACGCGCGAAGGATGAAACGGAGCGGTAATTAGTGGAAAACCAGCCACCGCGAACTGCGCGAGAAAGGGGTAAGGGACGGGACACAGGGATAACGGACGAAGGCAGGCGTGAAAGGGCCGCAGGTTTGCTCACTGAATTCCGCAAGGATTAGGGTGAAAACTGGAAAATGTCCCTTTAATGATATCGCGCCGTATTAACCGTGGGCGAGATCCTCGTTTCGGTCTACTTCGTTAAGCCCACGAAACCATCTCCCTTCGCCTGGGTCCTCGACCGTCGATCTCCTCGCAGACGAACAGAAAACCACCAGCGATTTAAATATCCATTTCTCGTGGGAAAACCCTTGCGATCGGGGTGACGGAAGGAATCGGTCAGAAATTAATCCTAGTCCCTTAATTCGTCGGAATCTACTGGCCGTCCAGCTTTCATTCGGCTCCAATCGCGCTGCAATCACTGACCCTTATCCAGAGCGGATCCGTCCTTCGTTTAAACGGCGCTAGATTGAAATCGAAGGTCGAGGGAAAGGATTAGTCGCGACGAGGATAGGAGCGGGAATATAATCGGGAAGCGTGAAATGGTGCCTCCTTGGGCAACGAGCAATGGTAAAATCCAATTGCGAGGCCATTAAATCCCAGTTAACTGGCGCACGGTCGAGCGGGAAGAGGAACCTCGGTTCCCCGTTGCTCGGGCCGCGCGGGACTAGAGACGTCGGGGCCGAGATTCCATTATGCTTTGAGCAACAATAGCTCGAAGGGCTGTTTCGTGCCGCGTGGGTGTGAATTCGTGCGTTCGTCAGGGCGCCGCGCCGCGCCGTTCCACGGGCCGGTGTTTGCGTTTCACTGAGCCAAATTACCTCTGGCGCCCTTATCCGCGCGCGGGGTGTTTCGTCCCTTTGATATCCAAATGACAATTTAACTGCTCAAGATACGCCGACGGCCGCGACCGCCTCTGGGCGCGGGGGTCCCGAAAGCGTCGCCGTCGGCGTCGCGGACGGCGCACAGTGGTCCCAAATCGCGAAAAGCTGGTCAAAACCTCGAAGGGTACTTCAATTAAGTCAGAAATCGATGCTAGGTGTTTTTTTTGATTGCTCTGATTACGAATTTCAGCTTAGAATTGTTTAAAAACAGAATGGTGAATCCAATGTGGCAGACATGCAAATCAAAATATTGTTGGATCTGCACGAAAATTGGTATTCTATTGCAATTCCGCTCGAACAACACTCGAGTTTGGAATGAACTGTAACGAGTGATGACAAACTTACTTTCCTCTAGCTGCTGGTAGGGGAGAGTCTTGCAGTATCAACCGCTCTAAGTTTTTTTGTTATATCTTGGGGTAGAGTCGATAAAAATCAGAAATTCAAAAACGTGTTTGTAGTATAGATGGAACTTAGTAAGAGGAGGGAAATTATTTCTGTGAAATTTAATAATAAGAATTAATAATTCGCAAAAGTAAAAAAGTTGTAATTTCTAGGAAACGAAAAATTGTCATCCAGTACCGACCAACTATTAAATTAGTAGATTTTTAGGTGTAAATGATTAACAATGTTAATAAAAACATTTAATTAATACAATACAAGATTATTTCCCAATTTTATTTGTACAAACTCGCAAGTGAAATAAGTAATATTCTCTTGATCTCTGCATTCGACGTGTGCTCAACCGTGACATTCGGTACACTGCATCCAATCTTTGTCAAATGATTTCTTGCAAACAGAGATGGGAAATTTTTTATTTAAATAAAATTTCCAATAACGAATAAAAAAATAAACTTTATTCGTTGAATAAAAAAATTAATTTTGTTCGTCAAATAAATTCTCATCGAATAAAAAAATTAACTTTATTTGTCAAATAATCGAAAATTAAAGTAACTTTTATTTGATCCTTATTTACATAATTTTTTATTTAATTAATGCCCAACTCTTCTTGCAAATAACGCACTGGATAACTTCTTCATTAAATCCTAGCTTCCTGTTTCTTAGGCTATCATATCTATCCGCATTTACTTTATTTTTCTGTGGGAAAAGGTAGAAGGAAGGCTAAATGAACATCTTATAAATTAATCTGAGTTGCTAACAGATTGAACTCACAGATAAGAAAAATTTGGTCTCTACTGGTTAACAGAGTCTGTTGGTCGGTACTGCATGACAGTGGAATGGTCGGTACTGTACGACAAACACGGGCCAACATTTTAGATCATGGTATATTATGTACAAAAAAATATTGCAAAACTAGGACGTTTTATTAAACTTAATAGACAAAAGATCAGCTTTATAAAATAACTTTTAACCCACTGAATATCAACGTATACGTTTAATGCCTCAAAACATCGGGAGCAGTGGAGTAAACAATATGGCCCCGAAATAGGTTATAGAGAATTGTGATTTCCATTGGTTAATTCAAATAAAGTGCTAATATCTGGTCGAAGAAGCGAGAACTAGCTTCGGTACTGTACACGGGTCGGTACTTTACGACTCTTCCCTAATTAGTAGCCAAATGGGGTGACGAAAACGGTAATGGGGTATGTAACCATAACTGGTGGCTTTAAAAATTAGGATTTTGGCCAGGTTTTCTCGAAGGAGAGGGGAGGCCGCGATACATCTCCCGAGCCGTATTCACTCGGCACGTATGTACGCCCGAGAGATGGACCGACTAATAGTTTTGCTACCGTATTACACACCCTGACAAATCGGCCGAACAATGAAAACAATTTCAGGCGGTGGCCGGCCCAGGCTTCCCGGTCTCTTTTCTCGGCCCTAAACGGTCCGGCATTGTGCCCTCGTCCCAGGGCCCGGATTTTTTCGCCCGCTGACTCCGGGCCCCGAGACAGTCCCGCTGAAAGGAGGGCCTCGAACTGTATCCGGTATGACTGCGCGTTTATCCGCACGTAATTAACTGGCGCACAATGCATCGCGAGAAGGCCAACTCGCCTCTCCAGAGGAGACGAAGAAAAGAGAAAAGGAATCGAGGCGGCAGCGGTGGCCAGGGGTAGACGGGGAAAAAAGAGGGAGGGAATACGCGGGCGAGGAGCGCTGCCTATCGACGCCACTTCTCGAAAAAAATCGACTGTATTGTGCCCCTCTGGACGTGGCAGCGTGATTGTTACGCGCCGCCCCATCGCCTTTTTTCCTCCTCGCAACGGACGCTCGAAATTCCACGGACACGCGCCATTCACCGGCACGATTCTCCGTTTCGTTTCTTCGGCCGACTGTTTTTTCGTCGCCCGGCGAAATTGAGGTGCGTTTGTTCGCGCGGGCGCTGAACGTTGCGCGTCGCACAGTGGTTCGAACAGAGGAAAAAACACATTTTTTCAATTTTAAGTACACAGAATTTTTTGAATATAATTCCGTATTAGGATAGTTGGGGCGACACAACCAATAAGAATTTTTTGTAAATACCATTAATTTGTAAGGAAATTATAACATGGAAGTTGGGGAACGGGACACCTGCAACTTTCAGTTACAAACGCATCACCTTTCAAGTAAAATTTACAATATCTGCAAATTAAAAAAAAGCAAGAAAATTTATAATTTGATTATGTTCATAATGAACGAATATATAACATGAATTAAGTCAATGACACCTTTATTTCAGTTGGGCACAAGTTGAACAAAGAGGTATTTTTAATAATAGAATTGAAGTTGAATTAGACATAACTTTTTCGCGACAGCTAGCGTCAAAGTAAAGGCACGGTTAAACGTGTGCAATGCGCGTTACAGAACACCATTACAAGGGTCGATTTTTATGGTTCGGCGCGCAACGTAGGACCTGGTACCGTAGGAAATTTTGAGTGTCGGCGCGCAATGCGCCCTGTTGCCACATGTTTAACTCTACCTTTAGACTTACAAGGGAAGATCCCGAATCCGAAAATTCAAAAAATTCTAAAACTTTGTGAATATGTAGGAGATTTCCTCCTGATTACAACACAATTTTTGTTTGCTGCCCAAATTCACTCGAAGGGGGTGAAATGGACCCCTGAAAATTCGGCTATTCTCCGATTTTGTGTTATAACTCGCGAACTGTAAGGGATAGAAAAAAAGTTTCAAAACAAAAGTTACTTTTCTTAATTAGACCTATCATTTGGTAAAAAATTGTTTTACAGTTCGCGAGTTATAACACAAAATCGGAAAATAACCTGATTTTCAAAGGTCAATTACACCCCCTTAGAGTGAATTTGGGCAACAAACAAAAATTCCGTTGTAATCAGGAGGAAATTCTCTACATATTCACAAAGTTTCAGAACTTTTTGAATTTCCGGGTTCGGGATGTTCCCTTATTAATACTAATGGTGCATCGTACCTTTGAGTGCATAACCAAATAGGTTTCAACTGCAGAAACCTGCGGCTTTGGTGTCGGAAGCATTTTTTCTATAACTTTTATCAGTATAGAAGTTGAATGGTTTCTGATACTTCTATTGAGGTCCTCTACAAACCTGTACAGTTTCATAAAAATCGGTGTGTTCGGGTAACCGAACATCCCTTGTATGTCCCTCTCACATACAGAACAAGCACAGTCATTAATAAAATAGTTTCATACATATAGGTGTTACAAATATTTTTAAACAAACATAACTGTTGTACATAAAGTAACGTGTAATTTACGTATGTCAAAACATTAGTTGATAACGTGATCAGTAATATTACATATAAAAAAAAAATCATATTAAATTCTTCGTTTAATATTATAGTAAGTATGACATTTAAGAAGTAATATAACAGAAAATTATTAAAAAATATCGAGAAATGCTGAAGTTACGAGGTTTTTTCCACTCCGACCACTGTGCGTCGCTGGCATCGATATCGAGCTTCGTCACGTGCAACGAAGAGCAGGCGGATAGGAGGTTGTTCGATCTTGCCGCGGTAAATTAATATAGCGGGGGTTGGTTTAGCGTAGTGTGTTGTCTTTGGCTGAAGAGCCGCCCGACAGGGTTCGTGCATTTACAAGCAGCACCGGGCGCGACGAGTGCGCGCCACGGATCGACCTGCTCTTCCCTCGGTTCCGCCGTGTTCCCTGGTCAAACTATATGGATCGAGTGCAAAGGGGGGCCTCGAAAAACTCTTGCACGTCTTCGGCCTTGGGATCGAAAAGAACGACACACCTTGCACGTGCAGCGGCCCAAATAACCAGCAATTTCCTATGCGGCGAGGCGTTCGTGACCCCGGCGCGCTCAAAAACAAACGTCTCCTCAGGTTCGACGATCTTCTCGCGCCCCGGCATCCAAGAGAGCGAGAGATTCGAGCACTTGTATCGTATCCCGGGCGGCGGTAATTGGTCGAACGCTCTCTCGCTCTCGAGCGGATCAGAGTCGAGGGGGTTAGCTTGCAGTCGAGGAGAAAAAGAGTCGACACGGGGAAGGGCAAGAGGGAGGGTGGGAAGGGGGGACAGGAAGGTCCTGGAGGAGCAGAAAGAGCGGAGCGACGAAGACGAAGGCGGCGACGAGACGGCCAGGGGGTTGATTTCGTGTAGCGCCGCGTTTTTAATGCTCTGATCTTTATGTAAAACAGAACACGGACTGGGGGGAGCGGAGGGAACGGCGAAGGAACGAGTGGGGGACAGGGGGGGAGAAGAGGGCGATGAAGAACGCGGGGGATAGGCGCTCGAGCACCAAGCCGACCGTGAAATTGTATGAATCAAGGAGGTGCATGGAGGAGCGCGGAGACACAAAAAGCGGCGATACGAGCGGAACGAAAAGCGGAGACGCGAGGACGGAGAGGAATGCGCGTGTCGTTGCTCGCTTGTCTCCTTCGATTTCCTCCGATTCCCTCAGCCAAGGGCCCCCAGTGCCTTTCCTCGTCTGTCCGACGTCGCCTCGCCTTCGCGTCGAGTTCCCCATCTCCGCGACAGAAGCGAATTTAATTCCGCCCGCGATTCTCGTTGCCCCGGCGCTCCGGGCGATATGGAATCGCAAGTCGAGCGAAATCGTCGCTCGTTACACCCACGGCCGACGACAAAGCAGCGCGCCTTTTACGCATTACACGGTCGAGAAACGCCGGAGATAATTCGTTGCCTCGGACTTTTTCGCCGCGATCAGAGCGGACGGATCGAGGATCGCGCGAGCCGCGCGCGGGTAGGAGAGTTGGAAGTGGCTGGGAACGACGGACAACGAGGTGAGCAGGGGATGGAAGAGGAGGGGCAGGTCCCTCGGCGAAATCGCGTCTCGTAATCGTCACGAGGCAAGCCTTGCGATACTCCCGACAGCAGCTACTACCACCTAGTTACCCCCTGGCAAACTACCATCGGGCGTAAATAGGAGCGGCTCCACCCCTCCCGATTCCTCTAGTCGCGGGCTTGTTCGCCGGAAAACCACGTCGTGTCTTGTGGATATATTCGCGGCGAGGGACGCTTTCAAGCCCCCGTTCACCGCCACCCTCCTGTGTCGACGCGTTAGCTTCCTTTCGCCTCTATATTGCCGGCACACACGCGTCACGGTTTATCACTCTCGCGGGGTTATTGTCTCCCGTCTCTCGTCTAATGGCACACGCACGCGCGCCTACAGGTGTACCACTTGGACGCGAGGATATTTCACCCGTGGCCCGTTTTCCCCTTGCCCTTTGCCGTATCTCCCTCCGCCCTTGCTACACCGCGGAACGCTTTTCTTCTTCCCTTTGAGGGCGGCCACAGATATCCCGAGGAGATACGCGAACGAATTTGCAAGGTAAAATCGAGCCGGAGTACGTTGCATTGGCCGCCTTGGCCCGTTCTGGTTTTACGATCCAAGTTTCTCGGGTATAATAGATTCGCCGTGCAAACTCGTGCACGCACGCTCCACCTGGAGGAGGCGGAGATCGCCGGAGATCGGTAGATGGCACGCTTCTAACCGGGGCGTTTAACCGGGATTCGGAGTGTTTCGATGCTGCGGAGACCGCGGAAGAGTTACGCAAATCCCTCCGGAATTTTGGATTTGGAACGATTGATCCGAGATCACCTGCGGATCCGTAGAAGCTTCTCGTTCGCATCGAGCGTGGATGAAGTCGCCTCGCCCTGCCAACGGAGCATTCTCCAGCATGTTTGTACGCTCGTGGAAGACGCAGGGTCGGCGGAGGTAGGGGTGGAAGTAAACGACACAGAGAAGGTGGAGAGGAATAAGAAGGTCGGCGTGTATACTCTCTGTCACGGGCGCGGAGCAGAGGCGCGGGGCGGGGAGCGGAGGTACGTTATGGTTGCTGCGAAATTATTGCATATAGTCTGAATATTAAAGCGTGGCGGAGTGCTCCGTCGTACTCCTCGGATGGTGGATGCTGGATGATGGACGCGATGGAATCGTCGTGTGCGCCTGTGCACTTGTGCGCGGCAACACGTACACGTACGGCATGTAGGAGAGAAACTCGGCGAGGGGATCGGGCAGGGGGACAGAGACAAAGCGAGAGGGAACGGTGCGCGACGGCGTCACGGGGTAAGGGGCGAGGGTTTAAGGGAAACGAAGGGAGAGAGGGAGGGACAGGTAACGCCACCGAGAGCCACGGTGGCCGCCGGGGAAATTACGGCTCCTTCCTTACTTGCCAGAGATGTGCATAAACTCTGCATTACACTCAGTGACGCTCATACTCGGAAAAAGATCCTCCATAGACGCCCGTGGACCGACCGAAAGTTGGTCGCGGCGATTCGCTCCGTCGCGATCAATTTCTCTCTCTCTCTCTCTCTCTCTCTCTCTCTCTCCTCTCTCTTTCTCAGCTCTCGAACCTCCCATTCTCTGTGGAAAAACGCGAGTCCTCTTCGCGCTGTAGGGTGAAAACAGGACTGTACCCTTCGGACGAGGCTTCTCGAACCCTCAATCTCCCATTCGACAAAGGATCGCTTCAAGAAAATTAGCTACTCAGGACATCTAAGTGGCCGCGGAGTGTGCGTGACACTCGAGGCTCGCCTTCGATCCTCCCCAACAATTTCTCGTCGAGCTTCACGCTGTCCAAGGAGAATGAGAGGCGCTGTTCGTATAGAATGCATGACTCGAAGACACGGCGGCCCCGGAGTCCCCTCAGCGGCGTAAGTACCCACCTCAGACGACGACGTTCCGTCGACCTATACTCCACCTTCTCGCTCGCGCCCCCTACCCTCCCCCTGCCCCCACCTAAATCTCCGTTGTTTATTGCAAATGGATTCCGCATCATGATGCCCGGGTGGCTGCGGGACCCTATTCAAATACCTCGTGTTTCCTCGTCAGAACCGACTACCTCTCTCCCCTCCCCGTCGTTCGCCTACCCTCCCCACGTTCCCTGGTACACGGGGTTGTTATTGCCCCCGGCGTGATTGCTCTCTCTCCCTCTCTGCAGATCTTTCGAATAATTTACTTTGCGCGATACTGGCGCGACGCTCACCTCTTTGCTCTCCGTCTCTTTCCGCTCCGCCCGCGCCTTCCTTTCCGTCGCTCGCAACCCCCCGCTCGAGCCCCAGCGCTGCTCCTCTCTTTTTTTTTTTGTTTGGGTAATCGAGGATCGAAGTCAGTCGGCCGGAAGATCAGAAAAATTGAGTGGATCCTAATACGGGAACGCGATTATCCGAATTAGCGGCTTGCCACGGGTCCTCGCCCTCTTTTCATCGCCGGTCGCGGTCCACCCTCCTCGCCGACGCTGGAGAAGGGTGCCCGCGAGGCATCCAGCTTTTCTTAAATTTCAACCGATATCCGTTGTTACCCTCGCGGCTTATTTCCTGCCTCTCTTCCCCCGATCCTGCCTCCACTGTGCGCTCTTATTCCACTGTGACTTTGATCCTCCGCAGAGTCCCTCGCTACCAATTCCCTTCCTCCAACTTAAGGGGGTAGTGGACTATTTCAACTTCAAAAAATCGATTATTTTTTTACTGATTCTAAAAATCGCATCCTTTATGAACCTTTTAAACAAAATTTTATGGAGAAATTCAAATAATTATAGAAGTTATTAGTAGCGAACGTAATTGAGTGCACCATCGAGTAACGGCCTCGCAGAGCGGTAACGTAAATGTCCCAATACCTGGACATTTAAGGTACGGCGGAAACAGGTTTGAGAATTTTTCAGTTTTACAAATGGGTTTATGTAAAAACGATTTTGTAATTACATGGGGCATCGTGTGTAGTTTATCGTTAAAAAAAAAACAACGTATTTTAGGATTTAATAATTTTGTAAAATATTGGAAATTCATAGTCCTTACAATGGCTCAATACCTAGAAAGCTTAACTAGTATGTCCCGGTGTCCTGATTTTACTGTCCCATTACCTGGACACATGATTTTGGATGTTTTCTAAGGAGATTAAATAAAAAAAACAACACAATAGTTTTTTCTTCCGGCATATTTCTTCTGTATAAGTAATTTATTCAAGTCAGTAAACAAACTTGAGTAAAAAGAATCTATTATTGAATGACTAATTTTAAGGTTACGTATGTTCGTGTGTAACACACGACTTTGACGCATGAATGAAATATTATCATTAAAACAAGATAACAAGAATACAAAGTAATAATTGTTAAGATGTTATATAATTATTTTATTATTGTGTCAACAATAACGCGTACTTATTTCACAGTTTGCACGCATGGTCAGGTTTAGAGTCGTTCCGGGATTTCACTGTACCAGTAGATAGACACGCGAATAAAAAACTAATACGAAGTTTAATTGTAATCTTCCAAACAAAAAATAACGCTACACCATTTTTCTAAAACTGTATTAGTTGTACCAATATACTAAACATTATTATTAATAATATTCGCTTAAGAAAAAGTAGAGACTGTTTAGCAAATCAGATAAGAACAATACTAAAATGGTGTAAACTTCAAGAAAATTTATTTTTATTACGAGTGTTACAAGTTTACTAAGAAAAATATGTGTATGAATATATTCTATTAAATATTTGAGTAATTGATTAAAATAGTTCCTTTATGGATAAAGTGCATATTAAATGTAATAATCAGTATTATTTGCACTAGTGTGCAAGTACTGGGACGTGTCCAGGTATTGGGACATTTACCTTATTGGCATACCTAGGGGACTTAACGTTGAACATTTTCAGACACGGTGTAGGTAAATCATAACTCTCGAACCAATGAATATTTTCACTTGAAATTCGTACTGGACGTGTAGAATTCCTTTCTCTACAGAGTGGAACTCCCGCATCAACATTGAATGTTTGTGAAACATTTTATAACTGATTTCAGACGATTTTTCTCTATAAAAATGTGGGGAAACATTGATTCGTGTGTAACTTCCACAATTTTTGTTTAAATTCATCGGCAAAGTTACACTCTATAGATTTTGGTGTATAAAGTACTCACCCCAAAGCATTTGACCTATCTTCAACGATTAATAACTTCAACAACTTTACACATTCCGATGATTTTTAAACGATTTTATTCAGCTTTGAACGTCTGTTTGTATGTTTGTATGTTTGTATGTATGGTTAAAATCTGGCAACTCAAATTTAACTCACTTCCAACTATCCAATTGTCTTGAAACTTTGCAGGCGTGCGTAGTTTGGATGACAATACAATATTTAAATAAAAAATTAACCCCGAGCGAGTGAAAAAATTACACAGTCATCAATAAATATAACCCATAACCACAAATCTAAACAGCTTGAAATCAGCCACTTGCGGTCTTTACGAAAACGACAAAAAGCCGCTGCGTTCGGGACGCTAGTCGCATCGCGATTGCCGAAAATACACAATTTATCGAGAAATGATCCGTCATGTATGTACGAATAGTAAAACTAAAACTTTACAGGCGTTCGTAGTATATCACCATCGAAATTGTAGTACAAGGGAAGAATAATTTTTAGTGACTTTAACACTATAGCGTTTAAGCAAACTGTTAAACTCTATACAGCAATAAAAGATATTTGTAAAGAAGTCTGAGCGATAAAATGTAAATCCACAAACACTAAAAACTAGAAAATAAAAAATATATAAAAACAAATGTATGTTAAACGATTTTGTTAAAAATGCACTAAAAACTACAAAATAATTCTTTTCTTGTACTACAATTTCGATGGTATTTTTTCACTTTAAATAAAATCGTGGAGCAGGATACGTCATAACAGAATATGAATCAATTTAATACAGAATGAAGTGTCGAAATGAATTCGTTGTGACATATCCTGTTCCACGATTTTATTTAAAGTGAAAAAATACCATCGAAATTGTAGTACCAGAAAATAATTATCTTTTAGTTTTTAGTGCATCTTTAATAAAATGGCTTAACATAAATTTTTTTTATATATTCTTTATTTTATTTGTAATTACTCGCAAACGTGGCTACAATAGATTGTGAAAAGCACGACTATAACTATTATTTGGTATCAAAGTAATATAACGTCAAAGAAGCTAACGATTTTACGTATCCAATAGTCCACTACCCCTTTAACCGCTTGCCGAATTTTCTGTTCCAGATGATTCGCGCGCGATGGGACTCTGTGAAACTGAAAGAGGGGTGGTGGCAGCTGTAAACTGACCTTGGTAGTTTTGCCAGAAGGCGGAGGCTTGGCTGCCGATCAGGTCCAGCCCGTATCCCCATGCCGGCTTCTCGGGGGTGGAAGGTTGCTGGGAAGGACGCGGCACCTGGGCTTCTCTGTACTGCTGGGCCTGCTGTTGCTGCTGCTGCTGCTGCTGAAGGGGTTGCTGAGACGACTGCTGCTGCGAGCTCTGCTGCTGCGACTGCGAGTGCACCGGACTAGCTTCCGGTGGCTCTGAACTCGTGCGCGCTTCCACCGTCACGTTTTCTATTACCCAACAGAAAGATCAAATCCATCGGTGTGGGAATTTCGATCGCGCGCGGTGCCCGCGGTCCCCAGCCACGTCGCGACGCCAGGTAACGACCCCTCGAGCCCCGCCCGCGCCCTCTTGCCGTGCACCTCGAACGAGCAGATTCGCGTGCTACGTTTCATTTGAAATTAGTATCGCTAAGTCTCTGCTTCTGACAGGGTTAATCAGCGGCGCGGGTGAGACGCGAACCTGCTCGCTCTCTGTATCGGAATAAGAGATTTCACTTAAAGGGTTTCGGGCTGCCGCTCGAGTTTTGCTAGTGACAGGAAGAGGGGTGCCGCGGCGCAGCGCCACGGTGGCCCTCTCGCTGCCAGGGGATCGTGGCGTTTATCGTCAGCCAAGAAACGGGAGCCGCGACGATGATGCCAGGGGTACGGGCACGGGGGGGACGGATCTCCCCCGGCGGCAGGGGATAAGTAAGGAATCGTATTCTGCCGGGTGTCAGGCTGTTTGCTCTGCCTCGGCGAATTAATTAATTTATTCCGAGATCACCGGCAGCCCGGAGGCTCTCGGTGCAGAGCTTCGCCGCGGAGACGACGAGGCAGAGCTCGACGGGAATTCGTATCCGCTTCCGTCCACGATCTCCTGCTCCTCGCTCTGGCTAATCTCGGAGCAGACACGCGCGCCGCTCCTCGAAAATCAAGACCCCCCTCCCCGTCCCTCCGCTTACCGGTAATCGCTCTGACTTGCTCCGAGGATGCTCCCGTCGCCTTCAACGCTTCCTCGAGCTGCGTGCGCCTCTTGATCTCCAGGTCCAGCTGCTCCTGCACGCGCTTCCTTGCCCTTCGCTCCTTCTTCAGCCGCTTCTGGTACATCACTGCGAACACAGATAAAAACCAACCGTCAGTTTATTCATCGAGTCGATGAAGTGTCGATCTGCGATGGAGTGTCGCGCGTTCTATCGTGACGAGGCTTCGACGGACACCTGTCATAACGACTTAGCGGGACGGCCAAGGCGCGCCTGGTTCCCCAGGTGGCGGAACCCCGGCGCGGTCCAAGTCCAACGAAATTATCTTGGCGTATCATTGTACCGCGGGGGGCTTCACGGCCAGCACAGGGGGCCTCGGACCTCGAGCACGTGCCTAAGCGGGGGTCTGATCGTCTCGTCGGCTACCGTGCGCGCCTGTCGACGATGCCCCATCGTGGATCGACGTCGATCAATCGGCTCGGTCTAGTTATCGATCGATCTACGAATCGCTGTCTCCCCCCCTGGTTAAACCGGTTCCCCTCGCAACGCCGCGCGATTTGCAAACGCGATGGATTTTTGTATTCGGACCGCCTCGCAGCTGTCGGATGGCCACCACACTTGATTACTTCATTTTGCTGTGTCGGGGGATAGACCGGCAGCTCGGCCGCAATATTATGACAGGGGCCTCGGAACGTTCGATCCACTGAATCCGACTCGTTCACGAGGAATATCTACCGTTGCGACAGACGAGGGGTAGATCTCAGAAACATCCCGAACTTTCAAATATCCTGCAATTTTCTCCTCCGCAAGGATTTCCCTGGAAAGGGGAAATTATAATCTCACACGCGACTCCGCGCAGGAAGATATTCGACATGGTCAAACGCATCCTCGCTGCCGAGCCGATCGACTTGATCGTTCGGGCGCTCTGGTCGGCGCGTTTGAACCGCCCCCCTCCCTCTGCTCGCTTTAATTATTTTCCATCATTGTGAACCGGCGCGTCCGGCCATTGTGTCTTGCCCGGATCACCCGCTCCCGCCACTTTTGACTCGATCTCTCGCGAACCTGGGCTTTGTTGTCGACGCCTTCATCGACGGGATCCTCGTTGCGTCGAGATCGACGGCGTTGCCGCTTCTCCCGCGGCCGTTTCTCGCGAGAGTCGAGCGAGTCGCCAGTTTCACCGCGATTTCCACGAAACGAGGGTCATTGATTTCAGTCTAATTAGGGAGAATATCGTGCGACGTACGAGCGCGTCATTCGTGATCGGTCAGCTGGCATCAGTGAAGGCTATACGCCAGAACTATTACAGACTACTGGAGACACGGAGGATGCTCCAAACCGCGATTCATCGGAGGTGTTGCTAATGAGCAGGTGGACAGCGGTTGAGCGTCACTGATACGTGATTGATTCCCGGCAGACGAGGCGCAGACAACCCCGTTTCCCTTCCTAGATCGCCATCGTGCTCCCTTTCCCTTGGCGTGCACACCTCTGCCTTTCCTCGTCGGCGTTCTTGTTCTTAGCGACTTTCGAGGAACAACGCGGCTATCCAGACGTTATACCCGCGTCCTCCGTCTCCCTCTGGCCTTCCGCCTCTCCGTCCAGGTGCCGTCTCTCCTTCGAATAGGTGTGCAACGACGGAGAGAGGAGGGTGAGAGGAGAAAGCGCAGGAGGGTGCAGGGGAGGGAGACGCGGACGGAGGGGAGCGAGGGAGGGCGAGGAGGAACGCGAGGCGAGGTGGGGTGGGATAAGGTGGGTAGGGGGGCAGACTTCTCTCCGACGGTAGGAGCGGGCGGTGGGGTACCAAGGGGGGAAAGCGGGGGGCGCAGCATTATGATGCAAAGATGGCGCGGCTGCGGCACCCTAGTATTAGCTCGAGCACTCGCCATTGGCCGCTCGGCAAACCACTCCTTCGGTAACAACCGACTGCATACGTTGCATACTAAGGATACACGCGAGCTGGCAAAGAATTGCCACGAACCGGGCCCTGCTCGGCCCGATTTCCACCTACGATTCCCAACCGCCGCGCGAGTCTCCCCGTCCTCGACCTCCCTTCCCTTCCCCTCTGCCCGCCACTCGACCCTGAGTTCAGTGGGGACCCACGCTTCCATTCGGGGTTGGCGCACGGAAGCTGCGAGGCTTTGACACTCGAAAGAGCTGCCCTGGAATTCGATGTCCGACCGATTCGATCGGGACAATAGTTGCTCCGGCGGCGAGGATGGACGGCCTTCTCGCGGATTGTCCCCTTCTCGAGGCACGTCGCGGGTTTGTTCCGCCTCGCCTCGAACGTAACAGCCGTGTAACAGCTCGGGACAGATCGCCGGACCAGCCGATCGGTACGCTACGACTCATCCTTCCTGCCTTTCCTCCGGGCATTTTCGTCTCTCTTGCCTGCAGGGGAGCAGCCTGCCGGGAAAGGAAGAACTACGCGTTCCGCCTACGCTGGCGGGATGGCGATAAGCATTTCGAGGCTGAGAGCGAAGGCCAGCTCTAGCCTGACCTATTGCAGGTTCTAGGTTGAAGAATATCGAAGAAAAAAGCTTGCGGTCGTGGTTATGAAATCGGAGCCACGAGCAGAGCACGGCAGACGGGGAACCGTTCCCCGAGAGAGATATCGCGGACCGTCGATGACTCGAAAAAGCCCGCGACCAGGGGAAGTAGCTGCGCAGGGGGGCGGGTAGGGGGTGGCGTGGGTGGGGCGATGCTGGAGGGGAGAGAATGCTCCATTAGATAATGCACTCGAAGGAGAAAAAGGGAGCAAGAGCGAAAGAGGGGTAGGGGGAATGGGCTCTCTCGTCGGACACGTCAAAATACATCAGCTACCGCTGTGCGCTCGCTCAGAAATCCTTTGGCCGCTGTCCGCGCGGACTCCCCACGTCGAAGACCCGCGGACTCTCGACGCGTCCGCCTACGTTTAACGCTCGTTCCACGGCAGGAGGAGACGGAGGAGGAGGAGGCACGGCGAAGAGGGACGCGATACGGTTCGATCTTGCTGCCCGATATCGATCTGGCCGCTGTCACGACTCGAATCGTCCGGACCCTGCCCCGAGGGGAGCGTTCAACAGAAATAATCAGGCTGCGGAGATTTCGCTAGCTGCTCCAAGATGTGTGTGAAGTCAGTCACCCATTTTTTTAAAAATTAAAAAATCATCGTTATACTGCATTGTACTAGTTGCATCGAACATTGTATCGTTGTTAGTTTTCAGAAATCGAAACCGGTTTCGAAAATAACGAGAGAACTACTATTCGGCTGGTCCCCTCCCACCTTTGTGAAAAACATGGTTTTTCTCGATTGTGTACTGCATTGTATTCGTTGCACCGAGCATTGTACCCTTCGAAAAAAATATATAAAAAATATTGTTATGTTAAACGATTTTATTAACAATGTACTAAAAACTAAAAAATAATTCTTTTCTTGTACTACAATTTCGATGGTATTTTTTCACTTTAAATAAAATCGTGGAGCAGGATGTGTCACAACAAATTCATTTCGATGCTTGATTCTGTATTAAGTTGATTCATATTCTGTTATGACATATCCTGCTCCACGATTTTATTTAAAGTGAAAAAATACCATCGAAATTGTAGTACAAGAAAAGAATTATTTTTTAGTTTTTAGTGCATTTTTAATAAAATCGTTTAATATAACAATTTTTTTTATATATTTTTTATTTTCTAGTTTTTAGTGTTTGTGGATTTACATTTCACAGCTTAGACTTCTTTACAAATATCTTTTATTGCTGGTTAGAGTTTAATGGGATAGTTTGCACGGGGGTTATACCTAGTCAGGTGGCCGAAAAGAGGCGAATATTTGTGAATTTTTTTTGAAAAAGCGGGATCATATATTTTTACAGAACTTCTTGCACTTAAAAGAGCAACATTTAAAGAACATTTTATAATTTTTTCATACAAAAATATTTACGTTTGTAATAAAGTAACAATCAACATTCAAGAAGCCTTTTTAAAAATTTGGTTTTGCGGTGAGCACTGTCATTCGGATCCAGATTATCTAAAATAAAAGATACAAAAAGATTTCGTTAGTATATTAATGTGCGCTCTGATTAACGGAGGGAAATTGAATTAATTGAAAACAAAATGACTGCTATTTAAAGCTGAAATCTTGATTTTTTTGCGTGATTTCTGCAGGAAAAAATCAAGACTTCAAATATAACCCCTTAAACGCTATAGTGCTAAATTCACTAAAAATAATTCTTTCCTTGTATTACAATTTCGATGATGATATACTACGAACGCCTGGAAAGTTTTAGTTTTACTATTCGCACATACGTGACGGATCATTTCTCGATAAATTGTTTATTTTCGGTAATCGCGATGCGACTAGCGTCCCGAACGCAGCGGCTTTTTGTCGTTTTCGTAAAGAACGCGAGTGGCTGATTTCAAGTCGTTTGGATTTGTGGTTATGGGTTATATTTATTGATGACTGGGTAATTCTTTCACCCACTCGGCGTTAATTTTTTTTAAATATTATATTGTCATCCAAACTACGCACGCCTGCAAAGTTTCAAGACAATTGGATAGTTGGAAGTGGGTTAAATTTGAGTTGCCAGATTTGAACCATACAAACAAACATACAAACAGAGGATCGAAGCTGAATAAAATCGTTTAATTAATTAAATTAATTAAAAAATGATTGAACTATTTTGGTTTTCAAGAAAAATAAAAATATGCAAAGGGTCCCATGCACCAATATGGAAGAAATGAAATTTTCTTTGTTGTACTACCTTGTACTAGGTGTATGTAATACTGTACCGTTCAAAAAAATTGTTACAGAGAAGTGGACTGGGACCTACCAAATCAACAATATTCCAAATTTCCGCGCTGTACCATTTTGTACCGAATTGTGCCAGGTTTTTACCAATGTGGTACCGTCGGACAAATATTTGATATCGCCCAGGTTTTAATAAAATAAAATCCAAAAATTGAGAACATTGAAATAAGAAAACGAAACAGAAAGGGAAATGTTATTAATTCCCAGAGGGGAATACTGACCTACAAGCGTACAGCGATTGCTATACAACATTGGAAACATCTCGCCAAGACGAAGAGATTGATACAATTTGTAACTTCGAAATCAGATGAGATCACCTTGAAAAATGTTTTCAAACATCAAGATTTTGCAGTTTTGAACAAAAGGGGCGATCTTTGAACATAGTATTCTCCATGTTTTTCAAAACCGATTTCGAATTTTTGAAAACTCTGAACGGTACAAACGCGGTACAAAGCTAAGTAGGGTAAACCAACCAGTGAATGACCGAATTGTTGAATTTATAGACCTTTGAGATTAATACTTGAATATATTTATGTATGAGAACAAAAAATCTGTTGAAAGTACATTTAAATCTATTTTTCTTGAAATTTCGATAAAAATAATTACTTATTCTTATCGTAATTTAAAAAAAAATGATTATAAAATGCAAAACGTGTGGAAGCCCAGTAAATGACCGCATACTTTTAATAAGAATTGTACTTATTAATGTTTGCTTAATACGCGTAAATAAAAATATGGGAAATTAAAAGTGCAACTACACTGCATTTATAAACACATAATATTTTTAAATTTATAATTGACATTTCTTTGCCTAATGGTCACTCACTGGTATGTGGTCAATTACTGGTTGGTTTACCCTACAAACTAGTACAACAATGACTTTTTAATTTCTCACAAATTGGGTGGCTAACTTCACGCACATTGCTCCAGGATGTATTCGAAGTCGTCGTCTATCTCCGGGAATTAGCGGCCGGCCGCGTAAACAGTCGGGGGTGCGCGACGGGCCAAATCCAACAGGGAAACCCGCAGAAACTAATATACACGACCTGGTCGTCTTACCAGGTCCGCTCTTGATACTCGCGTGCGCTCGTGGCGCGGATAGAGCGAGCGGCGGAACAGGCCCTCTGGGAATAGCGATATGATTTACATTTTGTGGTTATATTGACCATTCCCGGCACCTGCAGCACTCGCTCTCCTTCCTGGGCCGCGGGCGATACCGGCGATGACCGAGGATCTGCTTAGGAAATATTAATAATAATAAATTAATCGCTCTTTGGTTCGATGCAACCATCTCGCGTCGCAAAACACCCTCTGGCCTCTTTGCTTCCTCAGTCTATTTCCCTTCACAACTCGAGATTCAACCTACGATTCATTTCAATTCATCCTCCTTGCTTCGCCGATCTCCAAAACCATGTTCCAGTCGGAGAAGTGGAGGAAGGCTAGGGTTAAGGGCTGGGGAGCTTGTCCGCGCGCACTTAATGCGTAATTACGATTCATGAAGGCGGATGAACCGCGGCGTCTGGACGGGCGCGCGTAATCTTGCCCGAATACGTCCTCGAGGACCGAGGAACAGCCGTTAGCCGTCGTTTAAAGGGGTTCTTACGCACCTACTCGAGACGCGGGGAGCCCGGCCACTCTCGCTCCTCCGACGGACAGCATCTGTGCTCTACGGCTCTCTCGATATCCATACAAAGCCGTCTGCTGAATAACATTACGCCGTGGCCGCTCGTTGCGGACGATTATAGTCGGACGAACGTCGATAGTAGTTAGACCGTGCATCCTGTGCGAATGCTAATTTCGGACGGGGCCGACGCGACGGGTGCTAGGGCTCGCCTGTCCTTGGCAGTAATCGACGAGACCGCGAGCCAATGTCTTCCGGTCGCGTCCCCCTTGTTTCTTCCTTTCCTTCTCCCTCGCAAAAAAAACAGAGCAAAGCGGAAAGGTTTTCCTTTCGCCAGAATAAGGATCGAGGATCCTCTCGGCGAATGTCGAAGTGAGAAAGACGCGGGCGGGAAAGGAGGATCGTTTCGGTGGAGCTTCTCACCCTCGGCCAGGGGTTCCTTTCGTCGTTCAAATATCAATTTCGCGGTGACAACTTCTCGCCACCCTCCTGTACTCCGTGACCCATATGGAAATGGAGATCGGTCATCGGAATCCAGTTTGCGAGTGGAAACATCCCCGAGAGGGTCAGCCGCCTCGCGCGAGCCACCCTTCGCCTCTAAACCCCCCGAGCTCCCCATCGCCCTCGCCCGCGGAACGTCGTAAAGTCGAAAGCTTTTCGCTTTTACGTATTATTCTTTTATCCGATATCGGGATAGCCCCGATATCCGAGCAGATATTCCAGGGGAAAATCCTCTTTCGCGCCCTCGCGAGCCTCGTTCCTTTCTTTTTTCCATTTTTTTTTTTTTTGCGGCAACGGTCTCGAGCCCGGGGGCGCGGGATGGCCACACGCGTGCGCGTGTTCTGCTTCATCTCGCCGACTGTTTCCATAGGACAAACTAATTTATCCTATTAACATCCGCTGTGTACGTTATCGAGAGGTCTGTTTATCGAACGGCGGGCTTTAGATTCGCGTTGAAGGAAAGAACTCGGCTAGAGGCGGTTGGGCCGGGCGAGAATATCAGGATGAAACGCACGAAGTGTCGTCTCCTTCTTACCTAATCTCTGTTCCAAGTGGAGCGTAGTCAGCGTCCCGAGAAAGAGAACCTGATAGAACCGTGAAGTTTCATCGAGCGTGCCTGCGATTCGGCACGGCTTGCCCGACGCGTCTGTCTATTGCTAGCCGTTTCTACTTGCGCGCTGGACGTACGAGTAGAATCGCATCCTCAAACGATTCTCTGCCTCAGTGTTCACGCGTCAAACTCCTCGATCGACCTAAGGAGGCAAGCTCGCGAAATATTCCAGCAAACTAGCCCCAGACGCGTTGTCAGAGACGACGAGCGAGAAGGAGAAACGGAAGGACTGCTCGTGCAGGTTTCCTCGAAGCACGCACAGGTGTGGTCCGCTGGCCGAATTGCCGGCGAAGGGTTCCAGCGTTGGAACCGGCGCTTCAGTTACGGCCACG
Source organism: Andrena hattorfiana (assembly GCA_944738655.2). Taxonomy (NCBI): domain Eukaryota; kingdom Metazoa; phylum Arthropoda; class Insecta; order Hymenoptera; family Andrenidae; genus Andrena; species Andrena hattorfiana. The sequence continues at coordinate 6,126,931 of OX122894.2, forward strand.
TCCAGCAATACGAAAATGTTTACTCTCCGTTCGAGCGTGGGTCATTCGAAACCAGGCGATCTGGTTACTCGGTCCAGAGCGCGCGGAAACGTAATAGCCAAGGAGCGCTTTGCTCGACTGCTGCTAAGAGGATCTTCCACGGTGTAGCGGCGTATCTCGAGGTATGATCCTCGACGAAAACGAGGAAAAGGATCGAAACGACGAGGCCTGCACCGAGGGGTGGTTTCGCGTCAGTAACGCGTCTATTCGCCGGGATAATTGTTTTACAGGTAGCAATCGGCGATGCGGCCGTATATATTAATTTGCCCGGATTCATATTATATTATCGTTAAGTATGATGTTCGATGAGACGGGATGATAGGCCTGCCCCGTGATAACGCATTTCGCGCGCACGTTCGTCGGTTAACGGGAGGCAGTGATTGACCTCGCCACTCGTTACGCGTCCAAGGACTGGCAATTACGCGATGCTACCGTGGCTGCTGCGAAAAAAAAAAGGAGGCTAGCAACCGGTAGGAAGTTGCTCGTGCCGAATGGGCCGCGAGGGGATCCGTATCTGGGAGGTCGTTTCTTTATCGGCGCGGAGCAGCGGCAGTTTTCGGGGGGCTTCGAGTCTATGGGACGCGTGTTTTATTGCCCGAAAACCGACAGATATCGGGATTATGTGTTCCGTCGACGTCGTCGCGCCCATCGCGGCCCACCGATACGCTCGTCGAGCTCTCCTCCGGGCGGGGAGAGAGGACGGAAACGCGGTGGAGGGTAGAAAACAGCCTAGAGGGTAGAAAGCAAAGAGATGCTTTTACTATTTTTCATTATTTCGGTACCGGCCAGTCATTCGGCTTACCGGCCATCACGGATATTGCTTTCTGGCCAGAAAATAAGCGGGACGGGGAGGGGCGGGCGGGTTGCACGGGGTGGCTAGTCGAATCAAAGGAATCGCGTTAAATATAATGGCAGCGATGCCTATGGCATAGGCGGCGGGTAGTGGTGGTAGTGAGTCCGAGGAACGTTCGCTGGATGGTTATCGTGGTAATCGCGGGCCGAACCGATAAAATAAGGCCGGAGCCTTCTAATGCCGGGTTATTTTTTTAAATCGCCCGACCGAACGGGACCAGTCGAACGGCTGGCCTCCACCTGTGTACGGCGCGCTGCTCTGCTTCGGGGTGTAACTATTTTGACCTTTTTCGCGCGCGCGGATAGCCGAATCGAAGCGGGCAATTTCGAGCGCGCCACCCCTGTCCCCACTCCGCCCCCTGTGATCCCTCTCTGTGGGATTTGGAATTTCACTGCGAGGGGACTAGCTTTCATCGCATAACACGCTCCGAGTACGACCGCGTAAACATCCCGAGACTCCTGTCACACGTAAGATCCCGAAACCTATTATTTGTCGATCTTAAGCTCCGCGTCACTTTCTCTCCTCCGATATTACTCGCCGTATGGTAATGCGAACACCTCGCGATCCACGCGGAGAGTTTATCGGAAGATCGGCCGATGTTTGCACGGCTAAAAGCCGAGCATTGTTCCGTTTTTTCATCCAGCAGCCCGTGGCGCTCGCCGCGGGGGATCGCCGCTGTTTTTTCGCCCCGTCCCCTCGGGCGTCGATTACGGGGTCCGCGTCGAACGACTCCTCGATGACGTTTCACTTTTCCCCCGAATAACCAAAACAGCGAGAGGGTGGGGCGAGGGCTGGGGGAGAGAAACGGGGTCCTGGGACCCCGCGGAGAGTATTCCACCGAGAACTGTTTTAGCTTATCGCGTTTCCGCGTTTAATGCCCGACCCTCCGTGGAGGAGCTCGGGCTTCGTCCCCCGGGAGACATACGGCAGCTTAATGGTGATTTTTTGTCGCTGCAAGGCCGTTCTCACCTCGTGACCGTCGCCTACGCAGACCTCGCTGGACGTGTCAGCGAGTCGCGCGGCCACGCCACTGATGCGAGACGTATCATACGGCTTTTTCTGACCGAGCTGGCTGAATAAAGATCGTCGGCACGATTATCCAGCGAACGATTCCTTGGCTGGACTTCGGAACTGCCACTCGCGCCTCGCGTTTCTATCGACTAAGCACAGTGGGGCTGGAGAGGAAAAAAGTCTTAAAACGTAAGTTGTATTTTTGTGTATCTATCACTGTATTCTGATAGCCAATGGACCAACGTATCTAACCTATATGACAGATATGTCATATTCACGTTAATTGCAAAGAAAAATTTATCTGAAGTTGATGTTTCGTATTCTAACGGGAAACATGTCAATATTCGTACTAGATTGTCGATTTTTTTCTGAATTCCACTAGATATTTTTATTTGTTTACCTCACGTATTTCGAATGTGTATAGTTTCAGCTTATTTGTGACATAAATACTTTACGAAAACTCTTCACCGTAATCCCACTATACAATTTCAAATGAAGCTACCTAGTATTTCAAGTTTTCATTAACACTTTTAGGTTTATAAACAAAACTTCGCCTTCCTCTGGGCGCTAGATAGTACTAATAATTGAAAGCTTATACCATCTACTAACAGCCTTCCAAAATTTTTTTCCATTTATTATAGTGCAATACAGGATATTAGTAACATTACTTTATTATGTAATTTTAGTCGTTTAATGTTAAGGGAGAGTGGGGTAATTTCGAACACCTAAGCAAAAAAGCAAACAAAACGAAAACTATGTGAGAAATGAATTTGTTTATTAGTTACAAACATACTTAAACTATTCATCTATAAAGTACTGTGTCGAATTTTTTAAAAATTATAATAAAAATCAAGTTTATAGTGAAAAGGCAAAACTCTTGGTGTATTACTCGACTGCCGTGGGGTAATCACGAACAGAGTGCTAAATATCGCAGAAGTCGCACAGAAAGCGCGATTTCAATGGTCAACCCATGAAAAATGTTGCTACAACCTATACCTAATATATTTTTCAATTTCCTCTTCTTGTGCGTTAGAAAAAAAATTGCAATTGGTCGGAATATCGAAAAAAACTAGTAAAGGTCGTTTTTTAAACTTTTTTTTCTGAGCCTGTAATGAAAATTCAAAAATCCCTTTTGTAGATTTATGTAAGTTTTGTATATGCTGAAAATTTCATCAAAGTCGGTTAAAGTTGCTAATCTCGAAGTTCGAGATTACCCCATCCGATGTGTTCGTCAATACCCCACGACATAAAAAAATAAAAATAAATTTATTTCAGAGGTTAAAATCATAATTCATGCAACGCCTTGGTCACAAAATGTTCGTAAAAAAGTGTTTTATTTCAACTTAAAAAAAAAAACAATTCTATCATTAATTCAACTGTAATTACATGAATTGAAAATGGACAATATTACTTGAAACAAGATGAAATTATAAATTGTATTTATCTTGAATAGCATGGGCGTTCTGTATTTATTACTTTCTGCCCGGCGTTGGATACGACTTAAGATATTAGCTAGTGGAGAAGGAACATCGTTTTTATTTATTAAAACGCTGTAACATCGCATTCGCGTTTACACTCTCTCTTATATGTTTTAAATCAATTGTGTTATTTTCTCTCTCTATTATGTTTTATAATGTTCCAAGATAATTAATTCATTGTTTATGTAATATTACATACTTATTAGTACATAATTATAATATATGGATTTTGTACACTGAATGTTTACGGGTTTTATTATTATTTCATTTGTTAAAGGTGCTTCAATTTTATTAATGTTCCTCTCCATATAGTCGTCAGCTATTAACAAATAATATAAAAAAAGGTACTACAAAATATTGAGAAACACTGAAATTATGAGATTTTTTCCGCGAATCCTATGTTACGTGCCCCACTGTGGGGCTTAAGGTGCATCCCCGAATGATAGAGCCTAGGATTTGGGGACATAGTTCTGTTTTGTTTTTAAATTTTATACTGGAGAAAGTTTTTTGTTCCGTGCGATTTACGCAAAAATACATATTAAATAAATATACGAATAACGAGATGTTGCAACTTTTTTCTAACCTAACCTATACTTTTAGAACTGCTATTTTCTAAAGTGGCTCTATCATTCTGGGACGCACCTTAAGGCGTAAAGGAAGAGGAGGGTTCGGGAGTAAGACGCCCAGAGTCTTTTCTCAAGTTGCAGGGGTCCAGGACGAGACGGTGGGACCCACCCCCGTCTTTACGATGGGGTGAAGGAAGAGAGGAGCGCGGCGCACCGTGTACGAATTAAATTCTTAAAGTTCCCTGCCATGCATGTCGGCGAGTCGCATTCCGCGAGTCCCCGGGACATCTAGAATCGAGTTCCCTCTCTCTCTCTCTCTCTCCTCGAGGGAACCGATATTAATTCCCATAAATTTCCTTTCAACGGGTACGGATATTCTCGGTGCCTCCACTCTCCCCGCCCCACCACCCCTTCAAAAGCAAAGGACTGTTTGCCTTTTAATCCGAGTATGCAAAGAACGTTATTCTTCTTTTCCGTCGACAAAACGCTGCTGTGTAAGGGGATGGGGAGGCGGGGAACGCGAGGCACGGCAGCGAGGCTGCCGGAGCCTGCAATATTTAGTGGCGCGATGAAAGCCAGCGAATCGTCGTTTGTAGAACGAAATCCGTTCATCTCCCCGTTTGACGGAACGGAGCGGTGCGTTTTATTTATTATTTTGATCTCTTATTAAACGAGACTAACCCTTTGGCGTACGAGAGTAGCGAGGCCGGGGCCGTATCAGGCCACTTCGGAGCGTAATAAAACGTGGCGCGCTCAAAGAAGCTGCTATGTCTCGCAGAGAAGACGAGAGTTTGACACGGTGATCGTTGCGCGAGCGATTCTTGGAAGTTCGGAAGCGTTCACCGCAGAGGGGAGAATCGCCCCCGCGGTTCTTGCCACGGAGAGGACCCGTTTCCTGCCGCGTCTGGTCGCGGTTGGACCGCGGGGGATCTCGCTTCCGACTCGCGAGCATAGAAAGCGGGGCAACGGACCGCGGTCCATGGAAAACGAGATCTCATTCCAGTTGTTCTTTGAGGCGGCGCGTCGCAAAGGGAATAGTTTGCGGCGACGCGACGGCAACGGGCCCCTCCTGCCGTTCGCGGAATGGAAAAAGAGAAAAGCGGGAGGCGGCCGCGCGCCAAAGCAACGACAGAAGTAACCGGAAGGGTGGATGCGTTTCAATCGCAGACCGCAGCGGCGGTTCGCCTTTCTTTCCCTCCGTTTCAGTTCCTGAAGTGGCTCTTCTCTCTCTCCGCCGCAAAACCACCCGGCTCGGTCGTCTGTTTATACAATGTAATGGCTTGTGCCAGCATTGTGGGCAAGCGGGCTTCACGGTGGCTCCGTTTCGCTTCGCGATTCCCTTTCGGCATTCGTTTGGCACTTTATCACGCCCCTAGATTGCCGCATTAAACATCCAGCAAAGAGAATTCCAACCCTTGCCGCGCCTCGCCTCCCCTCTTTCAACGCCTTTCGCCCTGCGCAACCCTTGCACGCGCCTGCACCTCGCCGGCTCTCTTCCGCGTTTCCACGAGTATTCGCCTGGCTTGCGAAATTCTTGGCCCGATCGTGCGACCGTTTCGTTCGCGTATCCCGTTTCCCCGCGGCGGGAATCAAAACTCGATACCCCGAGAGACCTCTGCCAGTCGCTGCCGCTCACCCTCTGCCTTCTCGCTCCGCGTCTTGCCTTTCCTCGCCTCCTCCTGCGCCTCCCCCTCCCCCCGGCCGTCTTTGTCGATCGATGACGCGTTTAGTAATTCAAGAGGGCAAAAGGGAAAAGGGACCAAGTGGGAGGACTCTATGGAATTATGGCAGGTGGAAGACGGCCGACCTCCCTGAGCGGCGCGGCGGCGATCGCCGTCTCCAATCTACCAGCAGATATACGGTGTCGCGTTACACGCGTGGCTAACGCTATCGACCAGGACGAGCCTGTCGCGCGTACGTGCCCGTTGTCGCGCTGCGGAACGGAACGGCACGGAACGGCTGGGCTCCGTCGTCCTCGGGGATATAGGATTGCGCGACGGGTACATTGTGCGCGATTGCACCGGCAGATTCAGCTCCAAGGGCTCTCTGTTCGCTGGCTGGCTCGCCGGGATGCGTCTCGAAGGAGCCCCTGGGATCCCCGGTGGCCCTCGACGAGTAGCCCGCCCTTCCCTCGATCCCGTCGAACGCGGTATGTATACGGTATACGGCTCTTTAGTCTCGGCCGATTCCGGGAAGACGAGCGAACGTTAACGAAGCGATCGGTCACGTAATACGTCCCGAAGCACCGTGCACGCCCGCTCGGCCGGATATGACTAGAAGCGAAGCATTTATGCGCGCGAGGCCAGGCCGGTATAATATCGTGAGCGCGATGGGAACGATCATCGGTGAATAAGTCCGGTGCGACTCGCTGGTTCTCGAAGGATATCGAGAACAGGGGCTTCCTCTTATGGCGTGCACCTCGGGGGCTTCGTTTCGCAACGAATTCCCTGAAATTTTTTCCACAAACTTGACCGACATCGTGCCCCCTCCCTGGCCCCCGGCGGCCAGGTATCCAGAATTATTTTCATGCGATCCCTTTCTCGATCGCCACCCAAACATTCGACGGTGATTTCCCCTTCGACTATTCTCGCCGACAGCTCGGACCGTCTTGGCTCGTCTTCGCCTCTCCCAACGATATTGCAAGGACTCGCGTCGCCCCGCCGCTCGGCAAGAGAAGAACGGACGGCAGTAATTGCGTCAAAGCGAGTCACCGAATTTCAATCACGCCCAGCCTCTCTCCCTCGTCGTAGGAAAATCATCCAGGCATTATGTATTTGCTCTCGAGAATAACCGGTTCGGTGGGTTCACCCTCGCGAAGTCGCCAACCTCCTCCCCTCTCTCTCTCTCTCTCTCTCTCTCTCTGCCTCTCTGCCGTTGAATTCGCGCGAGCTGTCGCCTCCCCTCCGCCCCCGCGGTTATTAATATTTGCCGACAATTACCGAACCGGCGACCCCTTTAATTCCGCCTGCCGACGACCAAGACACGTTCCGGAGATCGATCCGCCATGATTGTTCCGTGTTTCGCTCTTCCACCGCGACGTTCTCGTCGTTTTTCTCGATTCCGAACTCCTAGGAGCAACCCCTGCTTCGGTAGCTTTCTATTTCAGTCCCGACAAAACATGGTCAAACATTTCGAGGCAAGACAGTGTGGGAACGGTGGCTATTTACAAAGATATCGGGGGGAGAAAGAAGGCGCGTCCAGGGGCTCCGTGGCCATTACTTTATTACGCTCGTCACTCGAGGGGGTTCCTCGATTCCCTTTCGCCTGGACAATCGGCGAATCGAGGTACGAATCAATCCCGAAAATACCTGCGGGATACACGCGCGGCGGGAGAGGGGTCTGGGCGTATCCGCCGTAAACCGATCGCTCTGTTCCGTTCGTATGTCTCCATTAGCTCGCGAACCCTTCGAGGAAGCGGCAGCTGCTATTGTAAATCCTCGTTAGGCTAGTCGGTGCGCCGTTCCGAAGTACCCCTTCGCTTCCAGAAAGACTCGGCGCCGTAATCTCGACGAATATTCTCTGTAAATCTAGGAATAATTGAGAGCCATTAATTCCCAATTACCCTCCCTTCGGCTAGACTTCAACGCGGTTGGAAGAGTCATCTTCGAGGTTTCGCCGATTCCTTTTCGCGGGTAGCTTGATGGATCTTAAACCAGCGTGGGATTCGTGTTCGCTGGGTCGGTTTCTCCCGTCCACCCCCTCGTCCGGCTTCCCTCCGTGCTCCTTTGCAAGCACACGGATGCCGCTCGATGGAAACTAGATCCCGTAGTTGGAGTCGAAACTGGCCGTCGGAACAAGCAGGTTCCACTTTAGGGGGTTGGAAAACCCATCAACGCCCGGCTAGGTGAGCGAGAGAAAGGGGTCGCGAGGGAGAGAACGGGACACGGTAGTTGGATACACGCTTCTCCTTCCACCCTTGCGCCTTCCACGCGAGCTCTCCGTCTCCTTTCCCGCTGGACCGTCCAGAGGACCAACCCCATCGCACAAAGCTTTCTCTCTCTCTCTTCGGATCCCCGAGCGCGCGGCTGCCCCGGAAGAGAGTCTCTCAGTGGGTGGGTGGCCGAGTAAGCTCCGCTTACTAAGTACGTTTTGCATCTAAGACGCTCTCCGAGTTTAATTACGGGGCTTTGCGGTCCGGGCGACACAGACGCGCCGAGAGAACCAGGCTACGTGTGGTATTTTCTTTCGATATTATTGTATTGGATTAGCATTTAGCAAGTGGCATTGTATGCTTTGCACAGCGAGACTTATTTCGTTCCTGTGTCTTTTCTTCTCACGTGGTGGCACGGTTTCAAAAGCATTCTACTTAAGTAGTGTTACGGTATGGTTTTACGTGACCTTTTGACTGATTTAACGTTTGTATAAATATTAGTTACCATTTTCTCCCGATTACGATTGAGTGCTTACAAACATAATGGATGGTAGATAATAAGTAAGTAGGAACAGGTCGGAACATGTAAGTGTGTTACAATGATAGTGTTCTTCGAACGTGGAATCAGAATGCTTCTTAAACTAAGGGACTTGGTAATGAAATTGACATTTTTTGTGCAATGTACCTGTTTATTTCTCGAAATTCTTTGCTACAATATGATATTAAACTCTATTTTACTATGTATGTTTCTTGTATTGTTATTACAACTGAGATATTACTGATAGCTTTTCCACTGTTCACAGAAATCACACTAGCTGCAAGTGGTCCACTCTACCTGCGATGCTGATGCCACTTGCGCTGCACTTATTGCTGCTATCCTTCACACTACATGCGATTTACTCCTACAATAGAACACTACACTTAAGATTTATTTTGTCAGTCTTTTGTATTTTATTAGCACTTTATTGTTAGTATCGCTGATTTTACTATTATTATAATTAATTTTTATTTTATTATCATAATGGTTAAATGAAGTCAGATGTAATGATGTAATAATGTAATTAATGCAATATGCATTATGTATTGTAACACACCTGCAAATGAATGAATAAATAAATAAGTAAATAATTAAATTATTCCGACTACATTGATTTTACACCTCTCTCACACCATTTCCACTCCACACTGCTCCTATACCCTGTGAAAACACACGGCTCCCAAAATTTACTCTCCTCCGTTCGTGCAGCAATTGTTGCGAACCGAAGATTTGCGTTCCCTTGCAAGTGCAGCTAAGTGGCGAACGGGAAAAAACCTTCTCTTGCAGGTGCAGCGCGAAAATCTGCCTCTCTTGCAGGTGCAAGAATCGTGCAATGAATTTCGGAACAAGGAGTTTTTGAAATGCCGCACCTGCAAGAGAGGCAGATTTTCGCGCTGCACCTGCAAGAGAAGTAAATTTTTCGGTTTGCAAGTTCCTTTGCAAGTGCAGCTAAGTGGCGAACCGGAAAAAACCTTCTCTTGCAGGTGCAGCGCGAAAATCTGCCTCTCTTGCAGGTGCAAGAATCGTGCAATGAATTTCGGAACAAGGGGTTTTTGAAGTGCCGCACCTGCAAGAGAGGCAGATTTTCGCGCTGCACCTGCAAGAGAAGTAAATTTTTCGGTTTGCAACTTCGTTGCGGCTGCAAGAAAAGCAAAATTTCGGTTTGCAACTTTGTTGGGTGGCTTGTGGCAATGCAACAATGTTGCAAAGCGGTCCTTTGATTCGCGAACAGCGAAATTTTATTTGCAACAATGTTGAAAAAATTTGTCCTTTGCAACTTTGTTGCGTTTTCGCGGGAAGCTTAAAACCAGTATGCAAACTTATCAACTATTATGTGTGTTGTGTGTTGTTTGTTGTGTGTTGTGTGTTGTATGTTGTGTGTTGTTTGTTGCTTGTAATTGTATAGTAATTGTATGGTAAGTGTAAAGGATAAAGTGTGAAGCGTGTTGTCGAAATGGTGAAGGAATTACATGTAATGATGCTCCAACGGAGTAAAGACGATACAGAAATATTGTAGGATTGCTGAAGCGCAAAATGTGTGAATTGATATAGGAGATACTAGAAAAATGTTTGATATGTTCAATTTTTCAAGTAGGTATACAAAAACCGTGGTGGGCGTATAATGCGTCGAGTATGAAAAAATGCGAAGGATGAGCGAAGCGTGGAAAATGTGAGAAATATATGTAGGATTTGGAACTGTGGAAAGTGTAGAGGGAATGGAGCGGATGTGGAAAACATGTAGCATGTGAAAAATGTAGATTACATAGGATACGTTGTACACGTCCAGTACCTAAGCAACACGAGATATGCACGAAATACAGTATATGTGGCAAGTATGTGAAATGTATGACGTGTGCAAGGTGTGGAGGATGTTCGGTATCTATATGGGATGTAGGAGTAATCCAACGTACGTGAGAGGATTCGTAAACTATCGTGCCCCTGGAGATACGAAACACAGTATTCCACCTAGAACCAGACACCTCGCAGCTGCATATCTTGAGGGGTAGTTGCCCTGGCAAGTATCGTCGCTAAATGGAGAAACCTTTTCCCTTCCATGTTAATCCACAAAAGAATTTGCCAATCGAATAACTGGTACTCGAAGGTATATACCACCAAACTCAGTGAAAAGTCCTTCTCCATCGGTTTCGAGGAAAATCGTGAGCGGCAGACGGAGAGTCCGGCTCGTCCAGCTCGCCCGGCAGCGAGAGCATAAAAGCCCGTGGAATGACGTTTTACAAAGGGTCTATCAAGCGTGGAGCAATGTTGATGGGCAACAGATAGGCGGAGGGCCGGTGCAATTTCGCTCGGCGTGCAGGCCGCCGCAGTCAGCGTCGCCAGGCGTTACGATTTTTACGACGCTCCCTTTACAACCGACAAAATGTAATTTTCTGCGATATGTGTACGTACACCGAGGGGGTCGGGTAGCCACGGAAAGCCGAAGGAGACAGGGGCGAGGAGGACTGGCCTAGCAGGGGAGGAACGCGAGACAGGGGGAGGGAGAGAGGAGGGCACGACGACGATCGCGGAAATACTTGCGCGCTGCGGCCAAAAGGTTTCGCAGCGACGCGACCCTTCGGTCAAGACGCGTCTAGGTGTATCCCCGGGCGAAAGAATCGAAGGCCATTACAACGGAGGCGGATCGTGTCGTTCGATTTACCGTCGCTATAAAATTTGAGGAATTTTCAAATACGTTTTCAAATACGACGTTTATATCGGCGCAGCCGCGTCCCTCGTCTTCCCGGGAATAATTTTCAGGCGGCCACGCGGGACGTCTGCGCGGCGATCGAATTATTGCGAAGGATCCGCGCGCGACTCGGTGTCGATCGTAAATTTCTGCCGGACAATAAAGAAGCGCGCCAGCGCGGGGAATTCTTCGTTAAAAGGAGGACCGGCGAAAAAACTACGACCGAAGGGCTTCACGAGCCCGAAGACCCTTCGGCAGCGTCATTCCTTCCACCGTCCGGACAGAATACGGCGGACAGTCGGGAGCTCCTTCTATGCGCGCGGACGCCGAAAAAGCGCCGACTGGTTCGCGCACGGAATTGATTTTCGCAATTTATCGTGGCGAGCTTCCGTTCGCTGCGGCCTCTCCGCAATCGCCGCGTAAAGAAGCGGAGTTTACGACGGGGTTGCGCCCGAAAGCACCTTCCACCGGTTAATTGGAAGGCCGGCCTAATCGCGCCGCGGGCCACCGCCAAGAAACAGGCTGTCTTCTTTGTTTCGGGCGAACGCCCGTTCGCCCTTCCCTAGTCGCAATCTTTCTTTATAGTTGAACTTCCGGTGGAAAAGAGTTGCTGGGTCCTTCCCATCTCGAGGCTCGGTCAGCTCGAGGGGGAAAGTGGCAAGAGGTCGAGAGCGAGGAAGTATCGACGCTCGAAATGATCTGGAAAGGTGAAAGAGTCTAGCAAGGTGAGGCGTATGCCCATAGGCAAACGGCGTCCGAGATAAATTTTTTTTTGTTTCATTTAATTATCTTAAGTAAGGTAAATGTACCAATACCCGAACGCTTAAGGAGCTTAAGGAATAGCGGCAACGTTTGTCTCCTAATTTAATTTGTAAAACCATCATGAAATAAAAAAATGTTGTTGAAATGTGGAAGATAACACAATATTATACTATGGGAAACTGAAAAAAAAGTTTATGTATTATAATAGACGTATTTATTAATGAAAATACCTGAATTATATCGTCCCAGTAAGCGAACAAAAAGCGCTAAAAATACATGTCTGAATTACTTACATTCACGAAATTCTTGTACCCATAAATAAACTTAGACTTGTTTAAAAAAATATTAATTTTCTTGCAAATTAACTATCTTAAACTAAATTTAAATCTATTTATTATTATAATAACGTATTATTATAATATATAAATAAGAAATGCTGTCAATATTTTCTTAGTAAATAACAGAAGTGTCTTGACAGAAGCTTAAGAAATTTCTCGAAATCTGCTAAGCGTACGAAGTGTGTTACAAAATAATTATTTCTATCCAACAATTTTTAATTTTCTATAATAATGATTTTAATTAATATCGGTAAACACTTCTGCATTATGGTACTATTTTTTATTTTTAATTACATGAAAAATTAAGCTTAAAAATAAATCAAATTCGCATTACTGTTCAGGTACTGGGACATGGCCGGGCACTGGTACATTTACCTTACAATTAGTAACCGAGGATAAAAATGATAAAGCTAAGGGCGTTTATTCCCAAATTATCCTTAAACGAGGGGGTTAGAGTTCTGAAACTTCACAGAATGGTGTTTCAAGTGAGGAGCATCGTTTCGCAAACAATAACAACAGAACTTGTCACGGGGGCCGTTTGCCTATGCTTACCTCGCTAGACTCTTTCGCGAGCGCGGCGGACGATCCGATCGCCGATCGTTGCGGAGCGGACGAGGGCGCGTGATTTCGGGGACGGACGGCGGGAACGCAATGCGGCAGTCGCAGTTGGGCCGAGATAATTAGGTTTGAGTGCACTCTGGCCGCCGCAGTCGGTAACTCAGTTATCAGTGGACACCCTGCGTACAATGGCTATCACAACGGCATCAAACATAACGCATCAATTAACGTGAACAATAACCGAGGTGCACGCGGACGGCGCGGCGGGGGCTGGGCGAGTTGGGGATGGAAGGGGTGGGCGGGCGCGAGTGCGAACGGTTCAGGACCCTTGCGCTGCTGCAACCACCGCTGCAGCCACGCTGGGAAACGATGGCCGGCGCGGCCCGTGTCCACGCTCGCGCCCGAGTCGCGATCGAAAATCTAATATTCCAAGTGGTGGCCGTCTACGAGTCGATCAGAGAATGCGGCTCTGCCGTTCGTTAGCCGGGCGCGTACACCGATATCGAGGCGGGCACGGTAACGAATTCTCCAAAGCGACGAAAAAGCAATATCCAGAAGACCGGGTGTGCGTGCCGGTACGCCTCCATACACGCGCGCATGCATATCCATAAGTGCGTGCTGGCGCGAGAGGGCGAAGAAGGGCGGGCGAGGAGGGAAAGAGAGGCGAGTGGCGAGGGATGAGCGTTCGTATGCATCGTGCACGATCAGGGCCCTCTGGCGTATTCAAAGCGCGCACCGTCGCTCCATCTCGAGGAATGCGGCAATCGATTATCACGGTCCTGCATATCGATACTACCGTCGCGTCGCGTCGGACAGAGGGGCCGCGCGCAGAACCGCGCCGTGCCGAGCCGAGCCGAGCCGAGCCAAAGCAGCGCGGAGGAATCGCTCACGCACACGCCACAGGCCTGGCGAGGGTGTCCGCTTAGCGCTGCTCGCCGCTCGCTCTTCGCTCCCATGGCCCCACTCACACGCCGGCGACTAATGACATCGGCTCCTCTATAATACTCGTGCCTCGAATATCATCGGTCCGATATTGCCACCACGAGAGATTAATGTTTCGTCCTGGCCCATCCCCTCGACACCGTCGCCGGGCTCGTCTGCTCTTTACCCCGCCACGTCGCTTCTTTCACGCTTCCTCGCAGCCAACGCGTTCGAAAGGGTAACCTTTAGCCAACTAAATCTAAATCACTCGTGACGATGATCGAACCCGAATCGAACGATCATTCTCGCGTATTCGTAAGCTCGCCCCATCCCTGCGCTCGAGCATCGCGGCGGGAGAAAAAGTTATCTCACCCCGCGTCTGTCGTCAGCCCGATAAACGTCAAAGCTACTCCACCCCCGGATACTCTGGAAACTTGGAGACGAGTGGAGTTTCGGGGACGGCGAGCTGGTAGTCGGTTCGCGAGTACCCGCGCCAACGATAATGGCGGCTATTAACGAGCCGTGGCGGGCGCGAAGGCACCTGAGCCCAAAATATCACCGCGATTAATGCAATTACAGCTTACAGGTCCCTTCGGCTCTAAGACCTCCGCTATTACTAATTCAATGCGCGCGTGGATGTGTTTCCGGGAGGGGGTACTCGGCCACGGCAGAGCCTTCGTGCCTGCCTCCACCCCTGGACCTTCTACAAACCCTTTGGCCCTTTTAGTACTCCATCGGCGAAGGTTTTCGGTTCTCCAGTGGAGCCGGATCTAGGCTCGCCTCGCGACTGAACGCGAGAACCACGAGATTTCGCGGCTGCGGCGTCGCTGCCACTCGTCGTCGAGTAGGCAGCGGCGTGGGTGGTCGTTCCGGGACGGTAGTTGGGCGCGGAAAGCTCGCGAGGGTGGATGAAGAGGCAGGTTCGAACGGATTACAGCGTTTTCGGGGCCCCCTCGCGCCGGTAGCGGCGTTTGGCGGTTGCGGTTAACGTAATTACGCCGAAGGACCTTGCCGAGGCCCCTCGCGCGAAACCGCCAACGTCTTAGCTCGACGTCTTGGCCTTCGCCGTCGGCCCCCTCCTCCCCACGATTTCCATCCCCTCGTCTAGAACGCGAGATGCCCGAGCCCGGCGTCTGCTAATCGTCGGATCGGCACCGCAGCGCGTTCCCTTCCATTTTCATGGATCAAACTCTAAATGGATTCCTGAGATTAAACGCCTCGCCCTCTATACCATCGTCTACGAATTGCCTTTTCACGTCGATTCACGTCTCGATCGTTGTTTCGCGCTTGCAGTAGGGAAAGGGGGGGGGGGGGCGTGAAGAACCTAAACAAAAGTGCAAAAAGAATGATAATTGTACCTTTAATTTAAGTTTTTATGAATCAATATATAATTATAAGGTAATCCTTTAGCCTTTGATATATTGTTTGAGCAATATTTAAATAAAAATTTGAAGTTATTAAACTTTACAAAAAAACAGGCAAAAACCATCTTGCCCCTAACATGGGCTATGACGAGGTACCGAAAATTGGACAAGATGGTTCCCCTACATATTTCCACAGTCGATGCAAACACGAAATTCTTCTAAATTATTTCCTTCAACCCCCTGCACTGGAGTTGTTGGACCATATCTTTTAAATATTCGAGAAGTTCTTTCTCTTCTGTTTGCGAAAAAACACTTTTAATTGGCTCTAATAGTAAACCCGTGGTCAATTCCTTTCCCTGTTTCAATTTTTGGAAATAACGTTCCAATATTGTTTGTGGAAGCCAATATTCTCCAGCAGCATTCTTCTACTTCATTTTGTTGCTTAAAACTTCATCTACAGCTTTCTTCATAACTTCTTTTGACCATTCTCCTCGCCCAGTTTCATTCTTATATATTCTTACCATTTTCAAATCCGAATTAAAAGCAACGAAAATTCAACTTAAATTATAATAGAGAACGATGGCGTTGTTCAACCTCACATGAACAACCATAGTATCCTATCATTCCCTCTATCAAGGACCCCATCTCGCCTCAAATCATCGTTTTCCAGAGACTGGTGTTATTTGTACAATAAATAAAAAAATATTGTAATTTTTAATATTATACATTAAAGTAAATAGAATGGAGATTATAATGTAACAAAAATAATTGACTTACCGTTTTTAAATATATATTTATTATAAGTCTTTTTAGTAGGGTAAACCAACCAGTGAATGAGCGAATTGATGAATTTATGGACCTTTGAGATTAATACTTGAATATATTTATGTATAACAACAAAACAACTGTTGAAATTGCATTTAAATTTACTTTTCTTGAAATTTCTATAAAATTAATTACTTATTCTTATTGTGATTTAAAAAAAAAAAAGATTATAAAATGCAAAACGTGTAGAAGACCAGTAAATGACCGCATACTTTTAATAAGAATTGTACTTATTAATGTTTGCTTAATACGCGTAACTAAAAATATGGTATATTAAAAGTGCAACTACTCTCCATTTATAAACACATAATATTTTTAAATTTATAATTGACATTTCTTTGGCTAATGGTCATTCACTGGTATGCGGTCAATTACTGATTAGTTTACCCTACACAAAATAAGATTCCTCGCAGCACATGGATGATTTCACAGCTCTAAACAAAAAACGCGTGCTCCCCCACTCATTTCTACCAAGGACTTAACTGTTACGATACAATGGCTTCCTTTTGTTACTTTCGTCAAATGTCTAGTATTTTTCGATTCTCGTTTTTTACGATACCTCATCTTACCTCGCCACACATCATGCTCCCCGCTTTCCCCTACATCGAACCGAAAGTCTGTTTCGAGTTACATAGCGAACCGACAGCGTCTAGAAGAGGGACCACGGTTTACCGGTTACTTTAAGTAGTAGATGTCAACGATTTCGCTTACGCCACGGAAAGAGAGCTCCCCGGTAAAGCGTTGTGGGCGCGAAACGAACAGCCGAGCAATTCCGTGTAACCGGTCCGCGATCGAGCAATTACCAGGGAGTGGCATCGCGATCGTCATCGTCATCGATGATCCGAACGGTGCACCGGTACATGCCATCAGGCTTTATTAGCGCGACGATCGGGACAATCGGCCGAAACATAATCGTTAACGCGTACGACCCATTAATGACTATGGACCATTCTCGATGCCAAATTGGTGGCGGCGAATGGGCTCGAGAGTGAAGCTCGTGATCGCCGCGTACTCCATCCACGCGCGTGTAACCGCGTAAACGCGGCGGACGCGGGCGCGGCCGATGATGAACGTATTTGCGCGGTCCCGTTGATCCCCGTTACGACAAATCAAAACGTAAGCGCGAACATCCCCCTCGCAGTCAGTGGAAATCCACCGCGCGGCCATCGTCTCTCCCCCTCTCGCTTGTTTCACCGTGAAATCATTCGCATTCTCCCGCGCACGGAGGAGAAAGACAGAGAGAGAGAGAGAGAGAGAGAGAGAGAGAGAGAGAGAGAAAGAGAGGAGAGTCTTCGCCCTGGGAACCAGCAGCTCTCTCTCTTCGTCTCTCGAAATCGGCTCGTTCCTCCATAATTTATGAGATTCTCCGTCTGTCCGTGAGGCCTTTCCTCGCGACGTTATAATTAGAAATATGCTTACGGCCGTAATTCCGGGCGGAACGGAGCCGAGGGGGTGGCCCCGAAAGGAGGGTGAGCACGTTTACTGCCAATAAGGGACGCATGCATAATAGAAAGCCGTAGATGGTAGTCGACCGACCGACAGAAGGACTTACACGGGAATGCTACTTTACGAGGACTCGTATTACGAGGGTTGCGGATTCGGCGTCTTTCATACGCCTGGCTCGCGCTCGGATACCCAATACACGCCCTTTCTCTTTTTCCACCCGCTGTCGTTACTCCTTCTCTCATATCCAGGGAGACGAATGAATTATCGCCATTACCCACTTCTGTAATCGGGACAATCGCGAGCGTGTTACATCGGGGAGAGCTGCGGGGCACGTGAATCCTGAAAATGATAAACCTAAAATTCGGATCGGCGTGGCTTTCCGACATTGACGTCACGCTGATTTACCGTGGCACGATGGACGACGCAAGCTTCGCAGGGAGAGAGAGAGAGAGAGAGAGAGAGAGAGGAGACGGTCGCGCCCACGAGGGGGTGTCGAGTTTGGTCGCGCACACGGAGTTGCCTGACACCGTGCCGTAATAACGGGTTACCGATTACGTATGGACATTTATTTATTTACGCCTTCTAGCACTGCCAATTTCGCATAATTCCAGGTTTCGCACGCGGCCCGGGGAAAACCGCGTTTAAACGCTGGACCGTCGACGCTGAGGATCGCGGGAAAAATCGCGATGATACGCAATGGACCGGATTCACTAATTCAGAGACATTTGGGACTTACGTTCAAGATATCGGAGTGAAATTTACGCCGAAAATAGGATAAAATTATTCCTTTTTCATGATGTATAATTTAATATTTTTGACATTCAGTTATTTATTTATTTTTCAAATCTTTTAACTTAATTGTGATAAAAAAAATTGAAAACTGTTCGCTTAGTACTTTGGTTATGCCCTTTTCAGTGGTTTAAATCGAATGTTCGGGAAATTTGTCGTTTCCAACTTAAAAGGAAAAGTGGAAAAATAAAGGAATGCAGCCAAATATCGTTTTGTTTAAACTAAAGACCAATCTTTTGCTCTAAACATCATCTTCTATTAGCAATTAATGTAAATAATGTATTGAAAGATAATTCTGAATTTATTAAGGAAAACTACGACATTTTTTAAAATTCACAAGGAATATCTTTCAAGTTCCAACGAGCTCCAACTTTTAACCAATTGGAATCTTTCAGTGCACACTCCTCTACATAATTACATAAAAATCACATCCTACTTCGTCCTAGGGGTTAAGTCTACTTTCTACCTTGACTCTTGGCTAAAGACGGAGGAGGTTTTCGAGGTGATAGCGAATAGAGAACTGGATGGCTCACGAATAACAAAGCGGTACCGCGTTCCATTCCGCGGCGTTCGCGAGCAAGCGTGCCTCGGGTGCGGGCAGAATTTTCGCAAGCGGTGCCCGTCGCGGATCCGAGACGATTCGAGCGTGTACGCGAGGCCACGCAGGGGAGGAGGCCAGCTACGTACGTGTGCACACACGCGCGGCCAAGTAATTCGCGCAATTTCATCTAAATTCCGCAGCAACGAAATTTCTCGCGTCGTCGTCTCTGCGCGCGTGCCCGCGCCCCCACACAGAGAGCCGTGCATGCACACGTGCCTCGCGCACGGAACGGAGCCAGCTTCCATAATGGTATTTCTTACGCTCTTTGTTTATCACGGGGCTGGCTGCTAGCGTACACACGGCCGCTCTCGACGTTATTATGAAATACGATTAGGTCGGTACACCTACGGCACTCTCTTCCATTTCTCGCCTCTTCCCTCCTCCGCGGCGCGACGACGAGCCTTCAGCTATTCCGAATATTCGAGCGTTCGAAGGATGCCGATGCTCGAAATACCGTGCCGTGTATGGAACGAACGCGGAACCCTGCTTCGCGCCTCCGATTCCCCGTGATTCTCCTCCAATCCCAGGCTACAACTATCGTGGAGATTGCGAAATGACAGTGACAATGATTAAAAAAAAAAAAACATCGCGCTGAAATTGTTCCACGTGGCACAGCCTAATGCATCTTCTTCCTCGAATCTTCCCAGCAATAAATCGTCGGAGGATCCTGCGCCCCGTTTCACCCACGTCACTGTGGGCGCAAGTGTAACTAGACAGGCGTTCGCGAGCGCGAAGGAAAAGCCAGAGCCTCCGCCTATTTCCCGGCGGAGCTGGTTGCGGCCGCTAGCTCGCGTAAATAAGCTGCCGCGTTTTATTTCCTCCCGCCGCGGTATACACTCCCCGGGAATATTGCGCGCAAGGTACACGCTTGGCCACGTAACCGAGAAATTCGCCCCCATGGCCCTGGCGAGCTTTCATCGCCGCGAACTTTCCTCGCCGCGACGCGGCCAAGTTATTTTTACGTAAGGGGTTGCCAGCCACTGCCGCGCGTAAACGCGGCTCAGGGCCCGGCAGCGCAGTAACAATTATATTACGGGAAGCTCTCTGTTACGCGCGAGCGAATTCATGCGCGTGCCTTCGGGGCACTGCGTGGGGTGGAAGCGTCCACCGAGGGAAGAAATAAAATACACTGCGGGAAAGGAGAGCCAGCGGGCTCGGACCATCGGGGCACAGACGGGAAGAGCGACTCTCCGTATCGAGGGAATTCGCCGGTCCATCGATCGTTCTCGTCCTCGGCCACGGTTCCCTTCGATCGACGGGGGTGGAGATTTTCTCGTCGCACGCAGACGAATTCGGAGCGGGGTCGCGGTTTCCTCTGGCCTGACCATCGGGCTTTGTTCTCGCGAGCGGAAAGGGGCGAAGAAGGAGCGCGCGCAGACCCTCGACAGCTTCGGTTACCCTTTGGTCTCGCGTCCTAACAGTGGCTGTGATTTAATTTTTTTCTCGCTGTTCCATAGAGAAAGAGAGAGGGAGGAGCCAGTGTCATATTCACGACACGGGCAATGGCGTGTGGGCGCAAAGCGAGAGAGACGTGGCTCTCGGCCATTGAAGGGCCACCGAGAGAGCGAAATCAAGCCCTGTTCGTACCCTACGCTGCTCGTGGAGCCAGAGAAACGGGGGTGAGAGGGACGGTGAGGGATAAAGGGAGGAACCGAGGAAGAGGGAACGAGAGAGAGAGAGAGAGAGAGAGAGAGAGAGAGAGAAAGGGGCGAGGACGAGTAGTCTCGGCGAGACTTAATTAAACAGCGGGCAAAGCCAGGTTAGTTCACAAAGTGACCGCGGCACCTACCCCCTTCTAGCCACCAGCATCGGCTCTTCGCCGATATAGCTGCCTTCTGGGATATACTAGCCGCGTATCGGCTTCCACCGGCGAGCACCAACCGACCGACCGACACCCTGCCCCCGCGCTCCGCCGATCGAACCTGGTTTTATCGCGCGCCTCCCCCCGAGATTTTCCCTCCTTTTTCACCTGGGCACGATATTCTTGGCCGTCAACGCCTCGGTTAAGCGGTGCTCGGGTCTCCAACCCGCGAAGGGGCTGTCAGCCGAGGCCTGGCGACAAAGCGCGACCCACGTAGATAAAAAGTCTCGAGGCCCGTGGACAAAATCCGAACGGCCGAAAGACCAAAAGAGGCTGGGTGATCGGTGGCGACACCTTTGTCGTGGCCGTCGCGCGCGATCGCCGGGCCCCGGGTGGGGACGGAAGGGTTTATTTTCGCGGGCCGGCGTGACAGAGTAGCCTAGTCGCCGACCGACCAGGTTCTTTTTATCTCAAAGCCGTATCCCTTTTGCGCCTCCTCTGTATTCCTCAATTTCCAATGAGTCGGAATACGACATGAAACGCTAAACTGCCACAAAGGGGGTAAGCCGGCTGGCGAGCGGTCGAACCCTTTGCCCGATCTGCTCTCTCTCTCTCCTCGCAGCGGTGATCGAGGTGGAACCTCTCCTCGGCCACCCTGCCGTCCCGATCGTCACCGCCCCTTTCTCTCTTTCTCGCCGTTCGATTCTTTGCCGCGGCGCATTAGACTCCAACTCTTGCCCCCGACGTCGTTGTTCGCGACGGAACGATAAGCGTCCTCCGAATTGCTGGCTCGAGCCGTGTTCCTTGGCTTGACATTTCGCGGTTTCCTCGCTGACGTCAATCGCCTCCAACCCTCTTTATTCCCTTCGCGCCCCATCGATGGGAAAAGTGAAGTGGAATCGAAACCCAGCCCTTCGCCGAGCCTGCTAATGTTTGTCCGCTGCAGTGACTTGGTTCCGCGACTCTGCGTTTCCGGCGCGGGGCTCGTCGAGACGGAATGGTCAGCGCGAAAGGACTCGTAGGCGTAAAGGAAGGCAGGAGGGTGGTAATCGGGACGTTCCCGCGCGCGTCAGTGGCATCGTCTGCGAGTGGAAGGACGTCGACTGTCGATGGTTAGACGGAGACAAGGGGCAGCGTTGCGTCTCCCCCCCCCTTCCCTCCCCCTGTTTTGCCGCCCCTCTTCTCGAGCAGTTACACAATGCCGGAGGGTTCCGGAGATCGGTGTGTGTAAACGCGTTCACTTCAAAGCGAATCAGCTATCGTTACGCACGGCAGCACCGACGTCATCGTTGTCCGTAACCGTTGTTGTTGTCGCCGTTCCCGCACGTGGACGAGCTCTTTTGAGAATTAGCCTTTTTCCACTCGTGAGAGGATAGCGCGCCTCGACGCATCGGTATCGCGGATGGATACTTGAGCGGATGCGCTATTGATGGATTATCGATTATTGAAGCAATTACGCGATCGCCTCTTTCTGTCTCGAATATCGATACATCTCGTCCTCTGCGATTCCTCCAGCCGTTCGGGAAAACGCCTCAGCGACAGACGCGTGTCAGTTGTCGAGGAGAGAGCTTACCCCAAGCGAAATCTCTGAAATCTGTCAAATAGCGACAGCCACCGTGATCGCTCGACCGCGGGAGATAACGGCGTGTCGACAGCGCTAGCAGATAGCTGCGAAAACTCGGGGATAGCGTGACGATCCGACGCGACGCCGGTGGTGCTTGGGGTTGGGAACGCGGCAGAGTCCCTCGGGTCCCAATTACACCGACACCCGATCCCGGCATTACGGCCTGGCTAATTCAAGGGGCGAGGAGCGTCGCGTATAAATCTCGCCCGGTTGATTGTACAGTTTCAATTCTGTTTGTCGCGATGGTCGTCGTCCAGCGCGTCGTTGGGAACGGGGTGGCGTCTCCGCTCCTCCTCGGGCTCGCTCCCACCCCCCCCCCCCCCCCCAAGAACGACGCGTCGATTTTTCCTGGATTTTCGTAATCCGTGGACGGGGGTTTTAATGGTTGTCGGTGACGGGTTACAGCGACGCAGGTGTCAAAGGTCTCGCGAGTCGAAAGAAAAGGAAACGACAGAGTGGCTGGGGCGGGCAGAGGGTTAGACGCGAAAGGGGTGTTTCTCTCTGGCGACAAAAGGTTCGGCTAATTACAGAGAGGCCGCAAGTTGCCAGTAAAGCGACGGAGAAAGGCAGCTGTCGGTTCCCAAGGTGGTTCGCGCGCGGTCCAGAGGTTTACAGGCACGGCCTGAGGGCTTTTTGCTCTAGGAAAACGTCGTCGTCTGTACGCCTCACGCGAGAGAGGCCGTCCAGAGTTTCCGGCCGCGGATCGAATCCAGAACAGTGCTCGGTTGTTCCCCGTTCTATTTGTTATCCTATCGCGGGCCGACCAATCCGCTCGGCGACTATCCACCGCAGTGACGACATCGCTAGCGAGGCTGAAAAACCGAGGCCGCGATTAACGACTCTCGAAATCCCGGTTAACGTAAACTCGGGGACAACGTGGGAAACGTGGGGAACGTGGCTCGTCTTCCCTGGTTCTTCAGCCGTAGTGGTCTTGGACAAATAAAGCAACGGCTCTTCCAGCAATGGGGAGAACGTTTCGCTGGCGAGACTCGCAAGTATCGAGTCGGTCCCGTCGACTATCGGTCCCTTGCGAAAGGTCATCGCATTGTTCCGAGAAACGCGCGTCCCATTAGAAATCCCTTGCCGCGCGGCGACGAGGAACGAGCATCGGCTGCTTGCAACCCCTGCCAAGATAATACGGCCTCCCCCGCGCGGCAGGGGGTCGGAGATTTCAACCTTTACCGAAATGCCAAGCGGGGCTTTAAACGGGCTAATAACACCGCGCTCGCGCCCCCTTCGGTCCCACGATTCCCTCTCGCTTGCTGCACAAATTGCCTCTGCAGTCATGTACAAGACGATGCGTCGACTATAAAATTGATAACGACGCGGCGCGTCCTGCCGATCCGAGGCGTCGTAAACCGTCGAATTTGTGGCGCGCGGAAAGAACGAGCTAATCATCGGGGACGGGATCCGAGGGCCTCGCCTCGGCTCACAGTGGTCGGAATAGGGGTAGCAGGGGACATTCGACGGAAAAATTAACTTTCTCATATTGAAATCGACTGAATGTATACTACTCCCAAAATGACCATCAGTCTCGAAGCTGAAAATATTAACGAAATTTAATAAAAATTGTAATTGAGACGAACACTTATAGTTGGACATTTTAAAGATAGCATTTTTCGTCAGAAATAACTGCTTCCTTCTTAGAGATGCCCTGACGAGCTTGTTTAATATTTTCTCTCTGTTTTCTTTTAGACTCAGGAGCATTCTTTTGGGTTAAGAATTAACACCGTCATCTAAATATTACTGTTCATAATGTATTAAGAAAGCAATGCTGAATGAAATAAAGAAAATTGTCGTATTTCTCTAGAATTGACAAGGAATATCTTTCAGGTCCCACCGAGTCCCACGTTCTAACCAATTGGAATATTTTCAGCACACTTTCCTCTGCCGAATCATCCAAAAATCATTTCCCCTTTCAGTCCAGTCTTCAAGTTATTACTGTTTAAAACTGTCAGCGTCATATTGGGCTCTAGTCTGTTGACTAAATTAATAATAAAAGAATAAGAATGTTTAACTAAACCGTAGATTTCGTCGCAATATCTAATAGTACTATTTGACTTTTCCTTATAACTCGGAAACTGAAATTTACCCCAACAAGCGATTTAAATCACTTAAAGACCATTAAATAAAAAACAGTTTTCAAATTTTTTTATAACAATGAAGTTGAAAAAATTGAAGAAATAGAATCATTAAATAATCGTACGATATATGCAATTATAAATCATTAGAAAGGGTTAATTTTTTCCTGTTCTTTTGGCGCGAGTTTCATTCCGATATCTTTTATAGTTTAAAAATAATACACGAATGTCACTAACTACCCCTGTCCCGACGCACTGTGCAGCTCTGATAAGCGCGAGAGCTATCGCGGATCGCGAGACCCGCTGCCCGTAGCAACGCATTAAAGTCGCGCACGAATACGACGCTACTCGCGAGACAACCCCGCGGCTCGCCTCGTGTATTTTTTATTTACTCGCACGGTCATTAGCCGAATGAAAGACGGTGGTCTTGGCGAGCGAGTGCGTCAATATCGCCGGATGATCGATCATCCGGCAGGAACAGCGGGATGCCTCGCGCAAATTAGCTATCGTCTTACGTGCCCCGCCGCCTTTACGAATCCTCGAAAACGATCCACGCGCTGATCGACGAATCGGCCGTGAAAGCCGCCGAATACCCCGGGCAACATCGATCACGCGGGGTAAACCGAAGAATAGGGGCGACAAGGGGCCGGGCGAGGGGCTGCGGGGGGAGGTCAAAGTTTCCCGCGGAAAGATAAAGCTTTCTATAGTCGATGGAAGGAGGGCAGCGGACTATTTCCTATATTTGCGATACCGTAGAGCCTGGCTTGACATTACGGGCGGCGACGGGGGGTGGTCGGGAGGGCGAAGACGAGCCGCGCGAAGGGATAGATGGGCTATTCCGTGAGACCGGCTGTCATATTCATGTATTGACACTGAGCTGGTTGACTAATGGACTGCTGTTGTCACAGGCTCGTGTTACCGCGAGGGCCCGGCCCTGGCAACTCGTTTTTCCTGCGAATCGACCGAAACGCGCACCACGAGCCGTCGACTTCCCTTGCACCACACCGCGGGGGCGGGGGAGGGGTAAAAAAAAAATCCGCTCGAGCCACGGGGGCGAGAGAACGCGCGCAACGCCTCCGCCAGCCTGGGATAGGGACTTTTTTCATTCCGCGCGGCAATATACCAACGATCGCCAGCGCGGCAGGGCGAAGCACGCGGATATTCCCGTCGGTCTTCTCCACTTTTACATATTTATCGGGCGCGCTCGCATTGTGCTCGCGTCAGCCGAGACGCCGACATCTTTTGCCGGGAAAATCCGTGATATTGAATTTGCCCGCCCCCCCTCCGCACACGCTTTCGCTCATCTCCTCCCCTGTCGACGGTCGCGAATCGATTCGTGGACACGCGCCGTGCCCCCTGCTACCGAAAACCTTTCCCTTTAATGCCGTTCCACCGGCTCCGATCGAAAACGAATCGTAGATCCGTCCATGACTCACCGCCACGGTAGTCCTCGATCCAACCGACAAAGATCCCGATCCAGACGGGGCACAATGGAGAAATCGCGTCTACCGGTCGCTTTTTGTCGTCCGCCGGTCGAAGAGAAGAGAACGCCGGCGGACAAAGGGGAGTGGGTGTTGCGGGATCGAGTAGGTGGTCGAAGAGAAGCAGCCCGTGAACGCGGGGACGACTATTCTATTACGGACTGACATTCGATACAAAGTTGCTTGAGCGATCACGGCCCTTGCCGCGGTACTTCCATCTTTCCTCCTTCCTCCTTTCTTCTTCCTCCTTCCTCCTTCCCCTTTCCTCTTCCAACCCTTCCATTAAAGCGAAGGCGACGCGATTCGCGAAGCAGCTAGGAAGCTGGGGGAACGGAGAGAGTGGAGGCTAGAGCAAGGACCCCCAGCGTGGAATAATAGGATACGCAGGGTCCTACGTACTCGGTCGAGGCTTTATAGCGGCCTGTCTCTCCGCGACTCCTTGATTTATCGTCGAGTTAACCGACTCGACTCGTGAACGCCCGAACCTCGCCTCCTCGCGGATGATCGTGCGCCGCGGTTCCCTCCACGGCACCGAACCTGTCGCACGTTCGCGCGCGGAGTCAATTTTCCGAAGGCCGTAAAGGGTATCCGCCCCGACGGGGACAGGCGTCCGTAAACCAGCCTCGTGAAATTTCGTACGGCGACAGGGGATAGTAAACTAGAGTTTCTCGTCGCCGCGCACGGCGACAGGAAGTTCGGTCGAAATCAGGTACTCACCACGGACTTTCTGCTCGTCCTGGAGCTGCCGCTCGAGGCTGTCCTTCACCTCCCTCTCCCGCAGAACGTCCATCTTCAGCTCGGCTGAAATCAGAAGGGAAATATTTCTGTCAATTCACGTTGCCATATTTCGATGGTAGAATGAGAGGGCAAGTTATGCGATTCCCTGAAGGAGGAATCTATAGTCGCTGTGTCTGTGTCCGGCTACACAGGATGAAACTACTCAGGCGAGCGAAGTATGCACATAAAATGACTATACATTGTACGAAAAACGATTTTTTCGAATGGTATAAGGGAGTGGGGTAAAGACAAACGCGGGTAATCGCGAATGCGATGTTACGGCGTTTTAATAAATAAAAACGATGCTCCCTCTCCACTAGCTAATAGTTTAGGTCGTATCCAAAGCATGCTACTCAAGATAAACACAATTTATTATTTTCATCATGTTTCAAGTAATATTTTGTCCATTTTCAATTGCATGTAATTACTGTTGAATTAATGATACAATTTTTTTTTTAACTGGAATAAAGCACTTTTTAACCAACATTTTGTGATCAAGGCGTTGCTTGAATTATGATTCTAACCTGTGAAATAAATTCTTTTTTATTTTTTGATGTCATGCGGTATTGACGAACAACTCGGATGGGGTAATCTCGAATCTTCGAGATTAGCAACGTTAACCGATTTTGATGAAATTTTCAGCATGTATAAAACTTACTTAAATCTACAAAAGGGATTTTTGAATTTTCATTACAGACTCAGAAGAAAAGTTTAAAAAACGACCTGTATTATTTTTTTTAGATATTCCGACCAAATGCAATTTTTTTCTAACGCACAAGAAGAGGAATTTGAAAAATACATTAGGTATAGGTTGTAGCAACAGTTGTTATGGGTTGACCATTGAAGTCGCGCTTTCTGTGCGACTTCTGCGATATTTAGCACTCTGCTCGTGATTATCCGGCTGCAGTTGAGTAATCACGAACACCAAGGGTTTTACTCTTCCACTATAAAGTTGATTTTTATTATAATTTTTCAAAAATTCGTCACAGTACTTTATAGATGAATAGTTTAAGTATGTTCGTAAATAATAAACAAATTCATTTCTCATATAATTTTCGTCTTGTTTGCTTTTTTGCTTAAGTGTTCGCAATTACCCCACCCTCCCTTAATGCTCGGTGCAACTAGTACAATGCAGTACAATCGAGAAAAACGAAGTTATCTAAAAAAAGGAGAGCTAATTTCGCAGTTGGTTTACTTAATTTTTTCGAAAACGGTTTCGAATTTTTGAAAACTCTTAACGGTACAACGCGGTACAAAACTAAGTAATATAAACTACTTAATACAACAATGAGTTTTTAAATTTTCAAAAGAAGGGGAGCTAACTTCGCACATATAGGGGAATACCCAGGACCGTGAACAATTCGCAACGAGCCAGCGACGAAAGGATCGTCGATGTAGCGGGTCAGGTTAACGCGAAACGGGATCCTTCCGTCGTTCCGTTTGCCGAAAGGTGGCACGGGAGAATATCGCACGGTCGAGTGGGTTCGTGATTAAATCCAACGGACGATGGGCGGACCAGAGCTCGCATAGTTACCTCTAATAGAATTACATCAAGACACGGATATCCCCGACCGCGTTCCTCCTCGTAGCTTCTCCCCGAGGCCCCTCGCCACCTTTCTCCATCTTCGCGACCCCCCACATCCACCCCATGGGACACGGCACGCCAAATTAGCCATTTCGAATCTCGGCAGGAGGGTGGATTCGTCCGAGTTCGCAGGACTTTGTCTTCCCCGCCGCGATCCTCCGCTCGCTTCCGGAGTTTGCCAAGTGCGTGTACCTCAAACTAGATCATCGACGTCTCGAAGCCGAGCGGACACGCTCGCTGGCTCGAGAACTCAGGGGAGCTTGGGAAAGAAGTCGCTTTTCAACCGGTAAAGCGTTCCCGTTGCTCTAAATCAGGCAGGCTAATTCGGTTTAACGGAAGAAAAGAAAGCAGGGGAGAGAAGCCAGCGAGCCACCCTCCACGTCGTCTCCCTCTCGAATTACATCGACGGCCAATGAGCCGCGCAGAGCCGTAACGCGTCTCGCGGCTCATCGGCTGATAAGTCGCTCGTTAGATCGCCGCCAATTTGCGGACATTTCGCAGTAGCGATTCCCCGAGCCCAATGAAACTTCGCTAACGACCAGCGAGGGGGGCGGGAGGGGGAAGGAACACAACGTTCGATGGAGCAGTCGGAAAATTCGGTGGCCCGATAATCGTGGAAAGTTGGCGGAGGGTGGGGTCGGGGGCGATGAGCCGCGCGGAGAATCAAGCTGGTAGATTAGGTAGGGCCGCGTCTCAGCAGTCTGCCGGCAATTTGAGAGCGTTTGCGAGGTCCATTAACGGCGGTAACTCTTCACGACCGGCCGCCACGAAGATTCAATTTGAATGCTAACCAGAATAGGAAGTTCGCGCCGGAGCCCCGCGTGTATACGTTACGCGGCTGCCCCTTCCTGCCCCCCCCCCTGCCACACACCCCTCGGCCCACCCTGTTATTGCCAATTTCGGCGCGTTTCTGCAGCCCACTTTGCGATCGTTTAGATTATCATCTCTCCCGGCTTTCTCTTTCTCTCGTCTCGACGTTAGGGCTCCGACGCGATTCCCTCCCCTTCCGCCGCCGTCCACCTCACCACCCCCTTCGGTGCCTAACGTTTCCCGAGATAATTGAACTTTATTAGAGATCGTCGTCGCCGGTACGTCAGCCCTACACCCCGGGGCCGATTCGAATCGACTCGGTTTAACCATTACCCCGCTCCTCCCGTTGTCTTTACTCCTTCTAACTCTCCGCCCTCGCGGGTGTCGCTAAAATCGATTCCCACCTTCGTCGGGTGGTGAGAGAGAGCGCAGTGGGTGGCGCGAGGTTATTGAAATTCGGCCGCGACCCGGGGACCGTTAAAATTTCGGGGATTAACGTTGGACCGCGCCTGTCGTAAGAAAACGACGCCCCAGACGTCGTTTCGTCGTTCCCGCGTCAATTAGACGTTCCCTAATCGCGAGTCGCTCCATAAAACGTGAATTAGGGTAAAGGCAGGTTATAATATGGTACGGCAAGTAATATGGGACATCGTAAAATTTCGATAAAGAAATACCGAAGTCTTCGGGCAATCGTGTATACTAACTAAGAGATCCACAGACACAATAGACGATGGTACTGACAACTGAACATCAGTTGGGCATCTGTCACTGGAAGATAAACGTTTATATTTTTCGTGGTGTGTAAAAGTTTCTGAAAAGTGCATCAAGCAGTTAAATATTGTAGTGAGGGTAAGTTACAAAGTATTATTTTGGTATAATTTATCATTAAATATGTGTGTTGTTGATTAGAGTGACTGTACCTAATATCATCAGTGTTCCTAATATCGCCACCCGCTATATCTCGCAAAGTAAGCACTAAAATTTATCGGTTAAGCACTCAATTAGTAATTGCCATACTGTAATTGCAGCGTCATGTGATCAACAATTACAGAAAGGGAACGATTTTAGAGAATAGTGTAAAAATTTATTGGACTGCCACAATTTTACATCCCATTCGGAGAAGTCAAGTCTAATAATTCCGTGAATGCAAGAATATCTACTAGAAATATCTAATTAATGGTGTACTTAAGGAATGAAATCGATTCAAATATTTTCCGTGATGAAAATAGTGTTTTTCTTTTAGCAGAATGGGTGTTCTTAAAACCGCCTACCGGAGAACAATGATTTCGATGTAATGTTTGTTACAGCTGGGGTTACGAAATGTGCCGAGCAACCGAAATAAACTTTATTTGTCCAATATGTACCTCGGAACGTTAAAAATAAAATATTTTAAAAATCTATATTTTTAAATTTCTATATATTTCTAATAAAAATAAAATCAAAGATGAATAAAAATACATTTATAGTGCAAGAAATAATAAAAGCACACGTGAAAATGACTTTAAAAACTCATATATACATGAATTAATCAATATTTCTTGAGTTGGCGATATTAGATACACTTTTTTAGGACCCGATTTTTGCATGTCTTACGTTTTTTGAGATCTAATTAAAAAATTGTAGGTTTCAACGATTCTAACTTATGCTACATGAAAGATGAATAACTTCTCTTTACTTTGAAATGAACTGCATGCAAAAATATCAATTATTATTCAACTGACAGCGATTTAACTTTTGCCTGGCGATATTAGGTACAGTTACCCTATTTACACGGAGAATGTGGGGCTTCCGACGTAGCATTCGCGTTCCCAACGTGTAGGACACTCAGAAACCAGGAATAAATTCCAAAAATGATGTATTTATGTTTATTTGTGTTTTCTACTTAATAAATCTTCATTTTTAGTAAAAAGAAAAAAAGTAAAGGTTTTTCAGTTTTCTTTACAAATTTCCTAGGTGTTCCATATTACTTAAGTACCATTTTTCGAACAGCTGATTTTCACTCTATTCACTTTTCTTACTATAATTGAAATAAAATTAGATTTTTTTACATTTGACTATGTAAATATGATCATGCATTAGTTCCTTCTCCCCCTCATGTCAGTTTTATTTTAAAAAAAAGCAAATTCCCCTACTTTCGACAAGCTTTTGAAATCAGGTGTTCCATATTACCTGCCTTTATCCTACATCCGTCTCGTTATTCGACATCGCGAACCCCTCCGCCGCCGTCCGTCTTCCATGCTGCATCCCGATCCAAGGAAGGCACCCGTAAGAGTTCACCTTTCGATCCGAGCGTGTCCGCGGGAACCGCGAGCAGGGGCGCAGCTGTCGCGAAACTCTGCTCGTTAGGGGCGACGAATGGTCGGAGGTGGAGCGGATTATCGCGTGGCGGGATCGCGGCTAGCTAGGATCGCCGGCGATAATAATATTCACGGTAGCCCGAGCACTCTGGGCGCCAGCAACAATAACGGTGCAACGGAACGTGCATGCCACTGTTACCGGAGCGATTCATGGTTATTGATTAGTATATGGGTGGCAGGAAGACGGGAGGCGGCAGTGGCGGCGGCGGAGGCGGCGACGGTGTAGCGTTCACATCCCCCGGGGGCTTGTACGACGACGTGTACGCGTGTATAGCTTCTGCGCGGCGCTAAGATATTCGCAGGGCCCCGGGCCACCCTCAGAAACAACAATGTCAACTTACCCGTGCGCCGCGCCGTGCTCCGCAATCGTTTGAATAGTATAATGTGGCTTTCGTGTTACGCCCCGCTGCCCTCTCGCGCGACCATCGATACCGCCTTCGACGCGCCTACGCCCGCCTATCATCCTTACCCCGCGATCCTCGCCAAGGATCATCGCCGAGCACCGTGGAACGCGAGTTTCTTCCGCCGCTCGCGAATTTCATTTCGTCGGATCCGGCCGGAGTAATAAACCGCCGCTGGGAATTAACCGGCGGATTATTTCGGTAATTTACAACCCCCACGACCGCGCTCGCCTCTGGTATTCTCTCTGCCATGGCATGTTTCCTTAAGGGGTTACGGCACTCTGAGACTCTCGCAACTAGACGAATATTTTTTTTACAGATACTATGAGGTTGAAAATTATTCCTTTACTTCTTATATGCACATATTGAATAAAATTATGACGCCCAGGTTCATCTGACACGAGAAAGGCCACGATTCTAGTGTCCATTAATAAAATATCTACAATGTAGCATACGGATTTGAGGAGGAAAAAATTATTGTGCAAATGAGAGCAAGACGAATATCGCTATTAATTTGTTACCTAACACGGCAAACTTGAAACATTTATTATATACGAATGGGTTATCGCATACAAAAAGTGATAAGCTACATTTTAGATAATACCATTAAGAGTATGTGTACCAAGTTTGAAATAAATTGGACAAACAGTTTTGGAGATATTCGATACATTGCTCAAGCAGAGGAGCTTCGCGGGACAACAAATAATTCAGTCAGTTTTTAATATTTTTGTACACAAATAAAGAAATAATTTTCAAACTCATAGTAGATGGAAAAAAAATCGTCTAAATAGTTTCGAGCGTTCCAGGGTGGTGTAACCCCTTAAGATACACGGAGGGGATGCAGCGTTGCTAGACGAATCTTCTTTGGACGTAGACAGTCTTATTACGTCTCGGCTGGTGTGTTTCGGTTCTGTCGCACGAATTTCATAAACTTCATAAATTTCATAAATTTCATAAATCTCCCAAGTCTTACCCCGATTAATCCCACGCGTCGCGTTATTTGCCCACGGAAGGGTTTCCTCTGGACCGGAGGGTGAGCGCCTCTGGCCGAAACGATGATATTATTGTTTCACCCTTGCATATTATAAACGCGTAACGATCGCTCGCGCACTGCCAAGTTTGTCCTCTCCCGCGGGCATGCTCCTCCACGCGGAACTTGAATTGTCAGGGGCGCGGGCGAGCGGAAACACGCTGTCGAAGACGTTGCGCCGATGAGAAGGAGGTAAAAATAGGCAAGGAATGATTGAGAAAGTTAAACGAGGCATCGGGGAGATAAGAGCGTTCTCAGCGGCTAGATTCCAGCGATTACTCCGCGGGATGTCTCGCCGATAACGTCTCACGGTTGCATGACTCTGATCAACGAGAAGTCGACAAGAGGGCAATAGTTATCCCGCGCGGATTACGGTCCTTGGCTAAGGGCTACAAGGGTTTCCCTCCTACAGGATTTAAGACGGACTTAGGCCTTGTTCCGGTCGCTGACCACTTTGCCTCCCATTAACCATTAACGGATCTAACGAAAATAGGATTAGATCGCAAGTCTAGTCGGCCTCGCGGCTCGCCGACTGAAACTACTGCCGTTTGCGGCAGGCGTCGGGTTTCTTCCACGGATTATCCGCGAGCAACTTCATCCGTCCCCGAGCCTCGAAAATCTTCCTTCTTTTTCTCTCTCTCTGACTCGGATCATCCGACCATTCGAGCATCGGTGTTAAACAAAACTTCCTTCTTTGCGCGATTCAAACGTAGATTTATCCCTGCGCGTGGGTTCCCCGTGTCACATGGCCTGCACAGGTCCAAGAATTCCACGAGCAGCCTTCTCCGAGTCCCTCGGCGGGCTCCGAGCGCGGGACAGACGGATAAAGAACGGACGCGGGCTTAACGTGTAGAAGGAAGGAGGCCGTACGTCGCGAGGGTCGATCGTAGGTGAATAGTTTCGATATCTCTGCGGCCGTGGAGGATCGCGGGACTTCGGTGGCCGCGTGCGTCGCCCCAGCTCGGCCGGAGATACGGCGGAGAGCGTTTTCGCGTTTCAAGATAATCCTTCCTTCCTTCGGGAACAGGGCCCGCGGGGATATCTTGCCGAGTTATTGCACGGCCGCCGCTTAGAAACCGCCGCGCCGCGATATCGCCCGCCTTCGACTCTCGCCCGACCTCCTCCGAACGATCTTCATTTTTCCATCGACTGTAAATCGGACGGCCAAGAGAGCCACCCGAGAGTCTACGCTCCGCCGCGCCGTGGAAACCTATGGCGGACGCTCCTGGAATCGTAATTCCTCGCTGGTAATCGTCCGGCCAGCGACGACGAATCGATCTCGCGCAGTCGTTGAACTCTCGTGCACGGCTACGTAACTGCAACCGAGCCGCTCACCTTTTTCCCCCTCGTTCTAACGAGACCGACGACGCGCCGCGCTGGATCTTTATCGTTATTACGAGTGTCTGTCCGTCTGTACGCGCGTGCATGCCGGCCCAGCCCGGCCCGCCCGTGCACAGCACGAGACATTAATGGTTCGCGATCGTAAACCGTTCAGCGGCCGGGATTCCTCTAGCATTTATCGAATAACCCTCGACGACCCGCGGCTGCCTGACCGACGATCGATCCTCCGCCTTCGCCGCTCTGTTCTCCGTCGCCGCGCCATTTCCTCTCGCGAGTCATCGTACGCGGGGCGTGCGAAACAGCTCCTCGTGGATGTGTATCTACCCATGCAGAGTAGAGTGAGGTAAAAGTTCGCGGCGGGCAGAAGTTCGCACTGTGTGAATTTCAGTGTTTGAGTTGTGGTACTTGGCTGTACTGATTGCCAGTCAATTGTCAATCGAGGTAGAGTCACCAGTGTGGCATTGTGTAGATGTACTTCGTTTTATTATCGTACAATGCCGGTAAGTATCGAATTCACTAGCTTCGGTGTAATATTCTGATTTTTAGGAATCAATATTATCCCTATAAATTGATCTGCAAATATCTTATGTAACATATCGCTTGAATGAGCTGAGAAGAAACGTACATAGCGATGGAAAAGTAACTGTGGGGGCAGGAGTTCGCATAGTTCAATAGGGCAAGAGTTCGAATGCAAATTCCCCATTTAAAAAATCAATTTGAAGTAAATGAAGCAATGAAAAGAAGATCTGAATGCGAACGTGCAAAGCAATAATTAGACAAGCAAAAAGAATAAAAAAAATAACGTCCGCTTCTGAAAAAATTTGAAAGGAACGAAACAAGTCGGATCCAAAAAGAGAATAGCCCAACCATCAACGTCTACGGAAAAAATAATTGGTCCTGCGTGTGAAGAAGAATACATTGATCCTCCAGAAGACTGATGCCTGCGCAAACTACTATGTCCGATCACTGTTACCTTCATTAAAAGAAATTAATTGTAAACTATTAAACGTTTGCTATATTACCACAACTATTACATGTAGAAAAATCAAACACTTTTCTGGAAATTTCTCGTTCCGTTCTTTTACCCCACAACATGCGAACTTTTGCCCCACATATCGGGTAAAAGTTCGCATTTGACACTTTTTGGAAATCTTTATTTTATACATGTCGTGACAGGTAAATTCACACGAAGTCACTGCCTATAAAATAATAAGGGATACCTACATAGCAGTTATTTCTTACACAATGATATGAATATCTATGTAATACCAAGAATTTTAAAGAAGTCTAAACTTTAAGCGCGTCACTCTTGCGGCACTCTACTCTATCCGGCTCGCCGGAGACACCGGCGCGTTACACCAACCGACAATTTATGCGAGTGCAATATCGCGTGCACCGGATACGACACAAGTAGTAAAATCGGGCCTACTCCGCGCGAGAGTGGCAGCTGGGCCCCACTGTCCCGCGTGTCATTCCAGCCGGTAATTACGAATCGTTTTAACGAACGCGGTATCTTCATCTGCCCGCGTCCGCCGAGACGCGACTTTATTCCGCGATCGAGCCCCTTCTCGTTAGCTTAATAACCAGTCTGTTGGACGACTATCGTCGAGCTCCACTGCCAACTAGACGAATGGTAACGCCGAATAAACGCCCACTGCCCAAAGCCTCCCGGCCCCGCTAAAGTGGACGTGGACTTCCGTCGATCCTCCGGCTCGTTTCTCAAGGCGCGTAAATAACACGGTGCTGTAATAAGACATCAACGAGCGGCCCTACACCTACGCGGCCCCGATACGATCTCCCTGGCCGCGACAGAAATTGTACGCTTTGATAGCCCTTTCCTCTGGAAGCCGAATACGAAAGCAGAGGGCGGCTACCGAAGGAGAGAAGTTTGAAGAAGACGCGGCAGGACGCTGTTTCCGGGGGTGAGAAGGGAGCACCTGTCCAAGGATCGTTATCACGGACGAGAGAAGGAGCGAGGCCACTGGACACGGTTTCCTTTATTTGCTCGTTCGCGCCTGCCCGTCTAATCGTCCCGTTACGTCACACGAGAGAAAATTAGCCGGACTGGTCCCGGAGGATCGGTCGCGCGCATAATGCGCGCGATTATATGCATTAAGCGGCGAGGGGCGTGCTTTAAGGGCCAATTATCGCGGCGCTTTTACGCTCGGCGAGAGGCTCTCGGCCAGGCTCGATGACACTTTCGAAAGCGGGATTCTTTAATGCTGCAATCCGCCTGCGAGAACCGTCCGCCTCTCTCCTGTTCTACCTCGGCGTGGATCCGGTCGACGGGGATGCTGGCCGCGGGGGAGGAGGGGTGGTTTAGCAAGGCACCGAGTGCCGCGTGCCACGTCGCGATTCCAACGACGGCGGATCGAATCGCTCCGGCCCCGAGAGTTGTAACAAAATATTCGTTGCTCGCGGCAGTAAACGGCGTCGTTAACGACACGGCCCTCTCCCTCTCGCCCTCGTGCTCGGTTGCGACCGGCTCTCTCGCGTGGCCGTTACCACTGCTCTTTTATTGCCGGTAAATTACACGCTTTATTCGCCCGTGCGACGACCCGAAAGCAAACTGTATAATTGAACGGTAGTTAAAACTGCGGTAGGTCAAGTTTCTTTCCACCTCTCGCCCTCTCTCTCTCTCTCTCTCTCTCTCCCTCTCTCTCTCTCTCTCTTTCCCCTAGCCCTCTGCTCCTCATTTGTCCTCCACCTGTACCGTTTCATCCACCTCTCCATCCATCCACCTCTCGCGATCGCGACGCAACTGGAGGTTCCTTGACGTATCACTTACGAAACTGAACGAGGCACGCTCAAAGACAGAAACAGGCAGCGAGGCTGGATCGCGATCGGGAGAAGGTCGCGGGTGGAAGGACCTCGAGAGGGTAACAAAGTTTCGCGGGAGACAGTTAAAACGGCGGCGACGATAAAACCCGCGAAGCAACAAAGTCTCGGGACAGGCCGGCCGGAGATAGGTGGGAAAGAATCCGCGAGAGATCTGCCGGTTCCCTCCACGGGTCTCGGGAGGCTCGTAAATTTTCGCTTTATAATCGTCGTCGATGTTAGAGTGCCGAGCGCGCGCACGGACCAGTCGCCTCGTTTCCAGCCAGGAAATCGCGGGGTCGTTAGTCGCGCACGGTCGTCCGTTTTGTTACTTAATTCCGACGGGACGACGATCGGTGACGATCGAGGGCTAGGATCGATGTCCCCGCGATCGTTAAATCCAAGATTTAGATGACGCGCATCCTTGGCCCGGCGGTTTATCGCCGTCGCCTCGCGCTTTCCCGCTCGACCCCCTCGCGAGGCGGCTTCCAACGCTGCTTCCAGGAAATCGCGAGTCTCCGTCCGCGAGAGTCACGGGTCCACCCCTGCCGGAGAGTAGTTGGAGCAGCTAATCTCGAATAAGTCGACGAATAGAGGCGGATACAGTGGTCGATAGGCTAGGAAGATCGGAGAGACGGCCGGTCGGCGCTGCTCGAGGCCGAGTTGCTCGTTGCTTTCATGCTTTTATTGTTAAATAAATAATCAAGCAGTTGTTGCCGCGTTAAGCATAATTTATTAGCCTCCCCGACACCAGCGGGCCCCATCTCTTAAATTCCTTCCCCCCTCGTTTCGCCACCACCGGCACCGTCGACCTTCGTCCTCCTTTCCTTTCGATTCCCTCCCGTGCTGCTCGCTGCCGTGTCTCTCTCGGTTCCGCGAGCCTCACCCTCGCCCTCACCCCGAGAGAGTGCGTGCGCCTATAAGCCCGTTTATTCTGCCCCCTCGATCCGTGGCCGGTCCCCCGTCGGCCTCGGCCGCTTCCCATCGACGCGCCGCGGAGGAGTCAGCGGGCCCTGGTGCCTTATGCTAAGAGAGTGGCCCGTGGTTTCTCTAATTGACAATCGGCCGCGTTCTCGAGGCAGCCCGGGCCCGAGGTGGGAACCGACATCGACCACGCCGCGGCAACATCGTATTGTCTCTCGTTTTTATTCCTACTTTTCTGCGGCGGACAGAGGCGAAGAGCGGGCAGAGGCTCTCGTTCGGAGCGCATACCACTGGAATCACGCTCGTTTGCGCTTTCCACGGATTCGCGGCGAGAATGGCCAGGCCGCGCCGGGGCCCGGAGGATCGCTGGTGTGCGTGCTCTCCGTCGCGGGAGGAATTAACGAGTAACAACCTGGGGCCACCCTGACCCGGGCGCCAACGTGTCCCATTAAGAGCGCCCCTTTTCTGCCTCGACCAGCCCAGCCAGCGACCGAAGCGACCGGGCTGCTCGTTATGAAAATTCCACCGAGTTCGAAGCGGGCCACGGGCCACGTATGGGTTCACCGGATCGCGCAGGCTCCGCAATCATCGTCCTTGGGAGTCCTCCGTATCGGCTGGGCCGAGGCTATCGCGCAGACACACGGACCCCCGAGTCTGTCGTTCTCCGGCACCGGATCGACAATTTGTAGCGCGTCTTCTGGCATTGCTGCTGAGTTATAAACACAGATGTAAAGCCTCGCCCCGGGAGGGTGAGCGTTTGGTAGTCCCGAACACGGGGTATCCAAAAAGCATACACGATCCCGAGCTGTCGGGACCGGTATCCACCTCCCCCGTCCGCTATAAATAGAGAAGGAAAAGGGCCCCGGCTCGCGAGTAGAACGATCGCTCCGCTGAAACCAAGAGGAGCCCCGGGGAATTACGATTTCATCGTTCGCCCTCGTGGCTCCACTCGTATTTCACTGTGGGGCCCTCTTTCCTCCGACTCGGTGCTCCTATTCCTCCAATTCCTTCTATTCCCGTATGCCCTTTAGTTAGAGTGTCCCTTATAATGACTTTTTTTTTTAATTTAAGAATTCGGTACGAGACGCACCCTGATTTATTTCCCTGCGGTGTGGTAAATATGTGTGCAAAATTTCGGATCGATTAAACAGCTCCAAACCCTGTCTTAAGGCGTTAGGCCACATTGGACGGAGCAAAATTGCAGTCATTTTCGGAATTTTTTTTAAGGAAGATAATGAATTAAACAGAAAATTCAATATGAAGCCTGTTATTGTACAGCTTTCGCTGGAAAAAATACGATTTTTTTTCCTACAAAATGGCGATGGTAGAGAAGTGATACGCAAGATCTTGAAGAGCGACGTTTTCCACGGTGTTCAATCTCACGGCTATACCGTTTGACATAGAACACAAAACCAAATAGTTTTATTTTCTACATGCCTAAAACTAGAGAAGTACATAGCGGTTTTGCAATATCTTGAACATATTCTTTGCAATTGACACTTTTATAAAAAAAAATGAACTTCTTCTCCTCATGTTCACCATTTCGAGACAAATTAATGTTTCTGGATGTCCCTACGTACTTCTCTAGTTTTAGGCATGTAGAAAATAAAACGGTTTGGTTTTTTTTTTTCTAAGTCAAACGGTATAGTCGTGAGATTGAACACCGTGGAAAACGTCGCTCCTCAAGATCTTGCGTATCACGGGTCTAGCGCCGCCATTTTTTAAGAAAAAAATACGATCTTTTTCTGGCGAGAGTTGTATAATAACAGGCTTCATATTAAATTTTCTGTTTATTTCATTATCTTTCTAAAAAAAATGTCCAAAATGACTGCAATTTTGCTCCGTCCCAAGTGGCCTAACCCTTTAAGAGACTCAATGTTTCGAAAGAAAATGCGTTCTTGCAAACAGCTGATTTTTAAACGATTTTATTTAGCTTCGAACCTCTGTTTGTATGTTTGTATGTATGGTTCAAATCTGGCAACTCAAATTTAACCCATTTTCAACTATCCAATTGTCTTGAAACGTTGCAGGCGTGCGTAGTTTGGATGACAATACAATATTAAAAAAAATAATAACCCCGAACGGGTGAAAAAATTACCCAGTCATCAATAAGCATAACCCATAACCACGAATCCAAACGACTTGAAATCAGCCACTCGCGTTCTTTCCGAAAACGACAAAAAGCCGCTGCGTTCGGGACGCTAGTCGCATCGCGATTACCTAAAATACACAATTTATCGAGAAATGATCCGTCACGTATGTACGAATAGTAAAACTAAAACTTTCCAAGCATTCGTAGTATATCACCATCGAAATTGTAGTACAAGAAAAGAATGACTTTTTAGTGATTGTAGCGCTATAACGTTTAACCCTTTAAGGCCTAGACACTTTCTCCGCGGAAAAAAATGATTTCTTGCGATTAGTTAACTGAAAAATGCTCCCAATACATGCACTTCATCGTTGTTTTCCCAAAAAAGCCAGTCGAAATATGATTTTCTCGATGTTACTTATACGTCAAACTGGGTGTGTACGGATTAAAAAAGTGATTTTTTTTCATAAGTCAAACTTTACAAGCATTATTCTTTTAGTATAACAATTAATTTACACGTATCTACCAAGTAAAATGTAGAAAAAAAATAATTTTACTCTCAACTGTTTAAAGAAAACATGAGTCACGTTTCAGGTTATCGAAAAATGTCTAACATGCATTCGCCAGAAACGTTTCCATGGTTACAGCAAACATTATTTACAGCGGTAAACGCATCAGTGGCTTGCATCCCGGAGCCATTTAGAGAACTGAACCGTTTTGGGACCCAAAATTATGGGCTATCGATTTTTTTTATACGTCTGAAAATTATATGACGTATACGTCACACTAGACGCTAAAGAGTTAAGCAAACTGTTAAACTCTATACATCAATAAAAGATATTAGTAAAGAAGTCTGAGCTGCGAAATGTAAATCCACAAACACTGAAAACTAGAAAATAAAAAATATGTAAAAAAGATTTATGTTAAACGATTTTATTAAAAATGCACTAAACTAAAAAATAATTCTTTTCTTGTACTACAATTTCGATGATATGTTTTCACTTTAAATAATTTAATATGCAACCCTGCATGTAAGCAAATGTGTGATGGAACTAGAGTTGGGGCTATCGGTTATCGATATCTTAACGATAACTTATTGAAATCTAATGCTACATCAATAATATCATTAAAATATCGTTAAGTGATGGAAGAACAAAGGTGGTACAAGTTTTCCATTTCTCCAGTCCTTGGACTATGGCGGTAAAAGGCCTCTGTTCCAAGTGAATAATTATTTTCTAAAGTTGGGCAAAAAAAAGTTCATAATATATCGTAACTTTAAGCTTCTTGAGGCAGCGTTCAGACCGATCCGATTGTTCCGAAATTTTGCATACTTACTTAGCACACCGAAAGGAATAAAATTTATCGCACCTCCAATTCTAAGGGACACATGCACCCTTACTCCGGATCCCCGAATGGCTCGAGCTTCCAGCAGAATCATCGTGTACCGAGGAACTATCCCTCTTCCAAATACGGTCCCCGCTTATTACACGGATCTCGAACAGCAAACATCGAGCAGAGTACCGTTCCGCCGGTATTACCGCAGCTCGAGGTTCAAGCTTCGGGGGGCACGAGATTTTCTACGCATCGGCCCAACGGGCATCGGCAACCGCGTGCAGGCTACCTTAAAGATGGTCCCGAGGTCGGAGGTCGCAGGCTACGAGCGCGCGAACAGCGAGCCGCGGCGATTATTATGCTTATTAAGGTAGAAAGTAATAAATTACGGGCGGGCTAATAACGGGAACCGTGAGAAACGATTGACGGGAGGCGGGGGGCCCGCAGGAAGTCGTTCGTCCCGGCAGCCGCGAGAAGGTCCCGCGTATCGAACCCCGTCCGTTCAGATCGATTCGTCGGGGAAGCTGCAGCCCCGAGCCGCCCCGTTATTTGTTACAGCTCGGTCGCGCTAAGGAGGGTCACGCGGCCAACCGTTTCCAGGGTAATAAAGCGGTCCCGTTCTTAATTAAATCTAAGACAACGCGGACAAGCTAATTAAAGCAAACATCCGACGCGATAAAACCCGGGGATCGATATCCCGGGGTACCGAATGGCTCGATGGAAACGGGAGAAGCAGCCGTAAAAACGGATACTTTGCTGGTTTAGCTGCGCGTGTAATGGTCTCCGCCTGCTCCCTCCGAAATAGAGCTGTCGCGATCTGTCTCGCGAGGAATCGGCCCCTGGTATCCCGTGGATTTTTCTCGCTCGCGAAGCAAGACGATGGAATCCCGTCGATTGAAAAGGCTCGCGAGGGAAGCTGCTCGCTTAACAGAGGAACGCGGGAGAAAAAGCGAGCGCGCCGGCGATACACGTGTGCGTACATAGTTTGCGCGATAATGGCTGCTCGCCGGGCGATACAGAGATAGTCTCGGTTAAGTGCCCGCGCGCGGGAGAAGCCAGAGGGTGGAGGGTCGCGCGTTGGCAGGGTTAAGCATAAATCAATCTTTCAACCGAGAAGAAGCAACCGAACGAGTTACTGGAACACTCGTAGGTGGATCGAAGTGCGTAGTAGTCGAGCAAGTGGAATGAGACTGTCGGGGTCAGACTGCGAGGAATCCTTCCGCTGGGATTTCCTCTAATCATCGCGCGCATAGACCTCCGAGCATTGTTTCCCCTGGTGGGACGCCTCGAGAGTAAACGTAGCAACGGGATGGTTAAAGGTTTCCCGATATCAAAGCGCGCATGTATGTACGTATATACGAGGCTTGGTGCATCTCGCAACAGGCGTAGCTCGGTAGCCGGGCCTTCGCATCCTGGTCCACGGATGAGGCACGTACAGAGGGAGAGAGAGAGAGAGAGAGAAAGAGTGGTTGCGCTGTCGCGCGGCGTGGCTCGCGGTAATAGGATTTCACGTAAGCAGCCTCCCAGGCAGCGGCCAAAAATCGAAGGAGCTTACGGAGAGATGCGCCGCCGGCCGGTGCAGCCACCGTGCTGCTGCGAACCAACGAAACGGGCAAGATAAAAAGAAGGAGAGGGACGGGCACGATTCGCCGAGAGAGCGAGAGAACGGGCCGAGGGGGTGGGCCGTGGGGGGCGCGGGGAGAGACACAAAGGATGGAGAGAAAAGGAGAGGCGGCAGGGAAGAAGAGAGAACGAGAAGGAAAGAAAGACGTCCGGGCCGTACAATTTTAATTAACCCGGTACCGGGTAGCCGATCGCGATCGAATCGGGTGCACGATCTACAAGGAATCTACATAAGATCCTCCACTCGCGGCTACAACT
This sequence comes from Andrena hattorfiana, assembly GCA_944738655.2. Taxonomy (NCBI): domain Eukaryota; kingdom Metazoa; phylum Arthropoda; class Insecta; order Hymenoptera; family Andrenidae; genus Andrena; species Andrena hattorfiana. The sequence goes on from OX122894.2 coordinate 6,169,905, forward strand.
CAATCCCCTCTTTCTATTCGGCCCTCGTTCGGGCCTTAAGGCCTTAAGCGGCCCGCCAGCGGACTCTGCTCGTGGACCCGCTGGACACGAACAGCCGCGCACAATCTCCGCGCTCTTCCCCCCGTGCCCTTATCTCGGCCAGCATCGAAGATAGCAGCCTCTCCTCGGTGGCTGCTCGCCGGGACGCGCTCGGCGAGCTCATATTGTTCTCCGCGCGGCGTGTAACTTACCGGCCAAGAGAGGAGGCCGCTTCTCGCTTCGAGAGCCTCCTCGCCGTTCCCTTTTTGTTCTACCCGTTTCCCTTTCTCGGGCCACGGGCCCCGTGCGTCCGCGGACGCCTTAACGACTTCGATTCCTCCCCCGTTTCTGCCTCCGCCACAGTGGTCGGAGATCCAGACAACCTGGCCAAAACCCTAATTTCTAAAGTCACCAGTTGTGGTTTCAGACCCCGTCACCGTTCTCATCACCTATCTGGCTACTAAGTAACTACCAACAGTTAGAGGAAACTAAGTAAGTTCGTCATCATTCGCTACAGTTCATTTTAAAGTTGAGTATTGTCAGAGTGTTAATTGCAATTTTGACTTAACATTCGTAATCAGCTACCTCGAAAACTCCAGAATACCATGTTAAGACCAAATCTGATATTTTTCTGATATGCGTACTCGTCATTTTTTTGTAATTTTGACCTCAGATTCGTAATTAGCGATTTGGAAATCTTTAGTATAGTCATTTTTGTACAAATCGAAGTGTTTTGGTCAAGTTTTCTCGATTTTCGACCACTGTGCTCCGCCTCCACTCCGGATACCGCCCGTCAAGGCTCGCGGCTGAGATTCGACGCGTTTCTTCCATCTCGAGGTGGGCATCGCGCGCTGATCGGGCCCCGAGGGACCTCGCGCGTCCGCGCGTATTAGGCCCCGCGGCCCGAGAGGATCGAGAGGACCGAACGGCAGAGACGCGCGGACGCACCCACACGGAGAGGAGCTCGGTAACACGATAGCAGCCGTATGTAAAACCATCTGGTGTAAAACGAGCTGCTGGCTCGTTCGAGTATTAAATCGGCCCTCTCCTGCCCTCGCAGCCACCATCCCTCTCCCTTCATCTCCGATCCACTCTCTCGTTCCTCTCGATCGCTTTCTCCCTCTCCTCCCCTCGCTCCGAATCGGTCCCTTTATCCGACTCCACCTCGTTCCTTTTTCTACCGCCGAGATCGACTCGCGAGGGAGGCATAAGACTCTCGGTACGCGCACACGTGGACACGAGGAATCCGCTAAGCTGTCTGGCTTCGACGTCGCGACGTGCACCAGATGAACTCGTCGCCCGTTCACGTGTCGGCCTCGGACGCGGCACGTCTTCTCGCGTTAAACTGCCAGCTTAATCGGCCGATCCGCCGCGAGTGGAACAAAGGACGGCCTCCTCGCGGCCATCCGCCTCCGCCTCTGCATCTCGTGCGCGAAAGAATCCCGCTTTTCTCCCCAGAGGGGAGGAAAAACGCGACGCCCTGCACTCGCCAGGTGGCCGTCGCGCAGCATCCGCGTCGTTGAAGGACTACATACACTTAGGAGACGAAAAAGTAGGACGGGTTTGAGGAATTTTTTTTCGCTGCAGAAATGTTTTTATCAAAAAAAAAAAAAATTATATACATTAAAAAGCTCATACTTGTGTCTATAAAATGTGAAATTTTCTTTAAAAAATTCGAGGAAGAAGCTGCGTATAGGAGCTGTTTTCGTGCAACGGGTTTTCGCTGTTTTTCATCTGAATCAAACAACGAAAATTATTCTTAAAGTAGACAAAGAAAATTAGTCCTTCTCGTATCCGATTTTTTTTGTAATTTGTCGCAAAAGGGCGGGCACATGTATCAATACGTATTCAGTCATAAAGTTGATTTGTATGTTCAAATCCAGCCTTTTTGCGACAAATTTAAAAAAACAAAATCGGCTACGAGAAAGCTTAAATAGGTACTTAATTTTCTTTGTCTACTTTAGGAATAATTTCTCCTTTTTTAATTCGAATGAAAAACAGCGAAGATATGATGGTTACGCAAAACCGTTGTAGGGAAACAGCTACCACGCAGCTTCTTCTCCGAATTTTTTAATGAAAATTTCACATTTTACAGGCAAAAGTATGACCCTTCTAATGTATATAATGTTTCTTTGATAAAAACTATTTCTCCACCGAAAAAAATTCTTCAAATTCGTCCTACTTTTTCACCTCCTAGGTGTATGTAGCCCTTTAAGGGGTTACGCCACCTTGAAAGTTTTGAAAAATCGATTTTTTTTTGCATTTTCTTATTACGTGAAGTTTTAAGAATAGTTTAAGTCATGGTAGACGCAAAAATTCCCCAAACTAGCCGAGTTATAGACTTTAAACGAGGCGCGTCGATATTCCGCAGTAGGCAGCGACCACTCTACTTTTCTTCTTTTGCGTTTTTCTCAAAACTACATTTTCAAACCTATTAGTCCGATTGATTTCAAATTTGGTACGCATATTCTTAATGGTATTATCTACAATGTAGCATATAATTTTTTCCATGCGATAACCCATTCGTATATAATAAATTTTTTAAGTACGTTTTGTCAGGTGAAAACGAATAATTTTCTTTACCTTGCTCTAATTTGTGCAATAAATTTTTTTTTCTCAAATCCGTATGCTACATTGTAGGTATTTTATTAAAGAATACGAAAATCATCATGTTTTTCATTTCAGATGAACCTGGGCGTCATAATTTGTTATATCAATCACGCGTGTAACGGCGGACGAGCTTCGCGGGACAACAAATAACTCGGTCATTTTTTAATATTTTTGTACAGTATTTATACAATATATGCACTGATACATGCTCTACACATAAGAAGAGAAGAAACAATTTTCAACCTCATAGGATCAGTAAAAAAAATTCGTCTAGTTTAGTGCTGTTTCGAGCACCTCAGGGTAGCGTAACCCCTTAAAGCAGAGGAACGCATTAGTTAACGGCCGTGGAAACCACACTTTGCGCCGGTTAATGGGCAATTAAAGTCTTCGACCCCAGCCTACGAGAAGTTCGCGGGCACAGAAGCAAGGCGTTTGCGAAAAACTGTGGCCGAGGAAGATCGCAAGTCCCCGCCTTGAGATACGATTGATACTGCCCTCGCCGGAGACGAGAAACAGGTTGCTCCGCGCGGTATCCTCTCCCTCGTATCAAGGCAGCCTCTTGCTCGCATGCAGTGCGCGATGATTTCGCTCGCGATTACCCCGATACCCCGCGGATTATGACTCGTTAATTATAATTAGCGAGGGAAATGGCGATGCTGAGAGGCCGAAACGCATCCCTTTACGAGCGCGATTACGAGGAGAGGAAACGAAGACCGGGGCGGTTCGATCTCGAATAAACGACCGGGCGATTTGCATCTTGAACGCGAGAGTTATCGCGGATGAACGATAAACCGCGGCGTAATCGAGCCGCCGGACTGGCCGTGTCCTACCCACCCTTTCTCCTCCTGCTTCTCCTTTTCGTCGTTTCCCTGTTTCGTGCGATCGGTGATCCAGAGACGGCGACGGTGACGGCTCGCCGCCGCGCCAGCAGCCGGACGCGTTTAATAATAACGCGCCGGCCGATCTATCACCCGCTTAATGAGAAAGAAGGCGTATACGGAGTACACGCCGCCACGGTTCGCGAGGCCTCGTTAATCGCGTTACCTAGGTTCGGTCGTTGCCTACTTAAGACGCGCCACCAGCTTATCTACCGGCTACAACGGCGATATTTCAAAGCGCCCGAGCGCACGGACAGCGCGTGCACGCACGCCCCGCGGTTCCCTCCTCGGCCAGCGGAAAATCGGCCGGTCGTGTAAACCGGGGAGAAAAATAGGTGGCTAACAGTGATCGTTGGTTTACGGCCACCATCTCGCCGGCGATCTTCGACCGCGCTAATTTAGACGTCTGTGGCCGAGCGGCGATTAGCGTGATATCATAATTACTGTATAAATACGTTCGTAGATGTGATCGAAGTGGCCCGCGATAGTTGCTACGGGAATTACATGGTTAAGCGATGGGGATGGCTGAAGACTAATGCCTCTCAACGTCCCAAGGAAGCTCTGCCACTGACCTTTCTCGTAGTTGATCTGCCTCTCCTGCTGCCTCGCGTTGTCGGCCGCGACTTTCAGCAGTCCCTGGATATTCCTCAGCAGGGTCTCCGTACTCGAGACCGAGAGATCCTGCCCGCCCTGCGACACGGCCACCGCCGCGGAGGCTATTTGAGAATAGTTGAGGGCCTGAGGACTCTCTGAGCCAGGCGCAGGCATCGGCAGGTTCTCCGGCACGTCCGACAGATCTGAAAAACCACAAACGCATCGATCAGCTCGGAATCATTCTCTGACCATCCTCGTCGCAAAGGGCACGAACGCTTCGTCGCCTATGAGCACAGGGGAGACCTTCTCGTACGCGGGTACGGGACCGCGCGCCTAATAAATTTCGCCCAAGGATCGTGGAACAACGTTCGAGGGAGGTCTCTCGCGTTCGGCGGAGAGGAGAGTTACAACGCGTGCGTGTTCCAGAGTCGTAATCCCGCGACGACTACTTGTTACCCTTCGCCACGTCTCTGATTTAACGTCACCGCGGACGAATTAAATTCGCGGATTAAACGGGGGCCGCGATTAGCGCGTGTACCCCGGCCGCGGCGGGGGGAAGGCGCGGGGGAGTCGGGAACACACGCCGAATTGTCGTCCCTACCGAGAGGCAGAACACCAGCGTCCAGCCGCGCGATTTATCCCCGGCCGTCGCGCGAGGCGCCGCGGGATTCGCAGGGAAAACCCCTCGCGCGAGATTCCTCGAAGGACGCGTCGTTCCAGGAACGAACAACCCTCGTACCTCCTCAATCTCCCGTGGCTCCTTTTATCCGCGCGAGGCCTCGCGAGTCGATCGGCCCGTCGATCGAGCGCACGCTAAAAGGCGGGAGTAGTCTCGTTTATTCTCGCTCTATCGACGATTAGCGTGGAAGCATGGTTTTCGTCGTTCCAGGGAAAGGAGCCGGGGGATCGGAGGGGTCGACGGAATAAAGGATGCCTTATGGTTATGGCCGCAGAGGTCCAGAGTGGCGAGACAAGACGTCTGCGTGGGTTCTCCTGGCTTAAGTGACCGACCGACCGACCGATCGAGACCGCTCTCCGTGGTCCGCGCGGCCCACACCGTCGCCCTGGACCCCGCTTGCTTTATGGCCGATGATACGTGCTTTATTGTATCGTCTTTTAATTATCAGCGCGCACCTACAACGCCACGGCATTCGGTTACTTATTGCCATTGGCCGATTTAATGCTCGCGCGCCTTCGGTGCCGAACCGCCGCGCCGGCACCTTTTGATAGCGAAAGCTCCTCTCTCTCTCCCCCGCTTCCTCGCCTCCCAGCCACCATCGCTTTTACCCCTCTTTAAAGCGCCGGCCCGATTCGCCAGCGGTGTCCTTCCTCGTCCGGGCCCATTACAATTATCTTCGCCCAGGGGCCAAGGGCCAGTGCCGTTCGCGAAAATACGAGTGGCGCGGCCGCGACCCGCCCGAGCATAACAGGCCCACGTTCACGGCTGCGGGGGGAATCGAAAACGACGCACTCCGGATCGAGGCAGAGCTCCAGGAAGTCGCTGCGAAACGGCCGAATCGCGGTAGATCGGATTCCAGGAACCAGAGCGAGATAGCGGCGCGTCTCATTAAATCAGAACTGCATTCCACGGGCGTGTACACTCCCACGGGCGTTCGATGGGGTTCTACTTCGATCACCGCGAGGAGCACCGTAGGTAGGATGTAGCCGATGCACACGACACGCTGCGAGACACGGATTTCTTCCTCCCCCCGGAAGGTTACACGAGCCCCCAGAATTTATACGTCTAACTCGCGTCTTTCCCGAAATTTAGGGGCCCCGCTAATTCCAGGGTGCACCGCCAGGTCCTCTAATCTGCCCCTCTGCACGCGCACCACCCCGCTCCGTTTCGCCTCTGGTCCTGGGCCCCGGGTCCTTGGCCCGGCAGTGCCACAAACTCTCCCCGCGCGAATCCCGAAGTTCGCGGCGGACGAGCGAATATCCTCGGCGACGTCTTTTTCTCTCGGCCGGTACACGGCGCGAGGACCCCGAGGCTCTAATTGGAATATCCAATTAACGCGCGGCGCGGGGACAATCGGCGAATCGATTAGAAATCACCGCGATTATGACGCTCCGGTGCGTCGAAGCGCCCTGGACAGCCGAGATAGCACCACCGACCACGGACCAAGATGCTTATCTAGACCCATCTTTCATTATTAAAACGAAACTAAATACCGAAGACGCGAGTCTAACGACCGGTCCGTTCAGCCAGTGGTGCTTCCCTCGCGGACGCGAGCAATTCGGCGTCCGATCCCAGCCGGGCACACTTTTCAAGCGCGCGCAGCATCTTCTAGGTCAAGCTCGAGTGGCGGAGATCGCGTGATCGTTGGGAAGAAGAAGAAACTCGGCGCGCTGCATCGAGCTACTGAATACGAGAAAGTGGAAATCGCGCGAAGATCAGAATCGCTGAAGGATACCCGAGATCGTGATAGACGATTCATAGTTAACATGCAAATCACCAAGCAGAAACGATTGCACGAGCGTCGACAGTCGTGCGTACAGCGATCGTGCTCGCAATCGCGGCGCGAGATCGGCGAGAATCGATGGGAAATCTCGGCGTCCTTTTCCCGCGTCGGGTAGGAGCCGAAACGCCTGGTGGCGAAAATTCCAGGCTGACGGACAAGTTTTGACAACCGCTGAGACGGCAGAGGTGCTCGGGAGGCGAGCGATAGAGAAGACGAATCCCAGGACGTCGTTCCTCTCCGAGCCGAGATGATCGATGAGAGGGTCTGACCTACCAGTCGTCTCGGGGAACTCATCTTTAAACGCGGTCTGTCCGCTCGATTCGATATAATTATTTTACGTATGCGCGCCGCGGAACGGGGAACATCGCTTCGACTTTCGGCCACACGTCAAATCCGCCGTCACGGTCTACCTGCCTCTAATTGATCGAGCGATCACTCCGTCCCCGTGGCGGTATCCACGCCTAGGATCGACGCGTATTCCGCGCGAGTCTCACCTTCGTCCTTCTCGTTGTCGTCGTCCAGGTCCTCCGACAGGTTATCGTCCTCATCCTCGTCGTCTTGCGAACGGTGGGACGCCTCGGCCTCGCTTCCGGACTGCTCGCCCACGCTTCCGCTTCCCGCCGTCTTGGACAGGTTCAGCACGGGACTGTGGCCGTTCGAGGAACCTGAGAACAGGAGGAATCGATCGTTAATCTCCGCGGATCTAACGCGACGGCTCCCCTCCGCGAAATCCAGCGGTACTCGAGAAAGAAGGAGAAACACGTCTGCCGACGGCGACGCGCCGATTGATGGATCTTATTTGCCTCCGCGCATCTTTGTTTGCCGTGGAACGTGCGTGCCCATCCACTTTCCGCGGGTATCTGTCCGCTCCCTTTCCTTTCGTCTTCGCGTACCCTAGCATTTTAATCCTGACGTGGATAGATACTGTTTGGCCAGCGACGTCGACGCTGGTCAGAGTGACGCATCGTTCGTGTATATGTATATGTACTTATACCTCCTCGCGACTCATTCAATTAATTTCCCGGTTTCCTTGCAGTGGCTAAACAATTTTACGATGCTGATTCTGTAACTGTCGCGACGAGAGGACTTGCGTCTCCTCGTTACCGTCAAATCGAGTAACTTTTACCACTTTTGGTAAATAATACTACTTTTCTTCCTGGCAACTTTCAAAGTAATTCAAATTTTATAATCGGGGAAAAAACACTGAAACAATTTTTCAATTCAATTTCAATTCGATGAGGATGGCATTTTTAAAGAACAAAAAAAAACGAGTCGAATCCCCCTAAAAAGATGACAAACAAAAGTTAAACAACCACATTGTTTAAATGCTTGTTTTTATGAGAATTATTGACGTTGTTATAACTTTTATTAACCTATTTAATGCTAAACAACGGGGTAAATAATAATATAACCTTTTGTAAAAAAAAAACATTTACAGTGCCGGGCGAAAGTATTGGGACATTTTAGGAGTTTTTTTGAGAAGCTAGAAGGATTATTTAGTTTACTAGGTAACGTATTCCTTCGTTATTAAAAAAATGCAATTGGTCAGAATAGCGAAGAAAATAGCGAAGGTCGCTTTTTCAACTTCTTTATCGGAGTCTATAATGAAAATTTAAAAATTCAGTTTGTAGATTTAAGCAAGTTGTATACATGCCGAAAATTTCCTCGAAATCGGTATGATGCAGAAACAAGCGACAGACATCGAAATATATCAAATCTTTAGGTTTATTACAGTTATAAGCCGAAAACTTTGATTTACAGCACTTTTAATTGTTTATAGCTCATGGCTACGTTAACCGATTTCGATAATCAAACTACAAACCAAAGTCACGTCTGTCAGGAACGGCTAAACATATCGAGTCGCATCAGAATGGACCGATACTTACAAAAAGAAAACGGACAGCAATTTCATGCCAAGAAATAATAGTGGTTAAAGATACCCCGGCGGTCAACGTTATCCCAAATAAGGCAAAATGAACTCCCTCGTTATCAGGAGTTCCTAGAGTTTCAGTTTAACAAAAAAATTATTGTCTTTCTTTTAAAATGATTTTATATGTACTATACATACTTAGAAAATAAGTTCAGACTTACAACTCCAACCTTAGATATCTGTCCAGTAGAAGTTTTTCACGTATCAATTTTTCCTCAACTTGCAGTATCACACTTTAGAATCTATGTATTTAAACGTTTTTTAAACGATTTTATTCAGCTTCGATCCTCTGTTTGCTGGTATGTTTCTTTGTTTGTTTCATTTAATTTGTTAAATTTAACCCACTTCCAACTATCCACTTGTCTTGAAACTTTGCAGGCGTGCATAGTTTGGATGACAATACAATATGTAAAAGAATTAACTCCGAGGGGGTGAAAAAATTACCCAGTCATCAATAAATATAACCCATAACCACGAATCCAAACAACTTGAAATCAGCCACTCGCGTTCTTTACGAAAACGACAAAAAGCCGCTGCGTTCCGGACGCTAGTCGCATCGCGATTACCGAAAACACACAATTTATCGAGAAATAAAACTTTGCAGGCGTTCGTAGTATATCACCATCGAAATTGTAGTACAAGAAAATAATTATTTTTTAGTGACTGTAGCACTATAGCGTTTAAGCAAACTGTTAAACTCTATGCAGCAATAAAAGATATTTGTAAAGAAGTCTGTGCTGTGAAATGTAAATCCAAAAATACTAAAAACTAGAAAATAAAAAATATATAAAAAAATTTTTATGTTAAACGATCTTATTAAAAATGCACTAAAAACTAAAAAATAATTCTTTTCTTGTACTACAATTTCGATGGTGTTTTTTCACTTTAAATAAAGTCGTGGAGCAGGATATGTCACAACAAATTCATTTCGACGCTTGATTTTGTATTAAATTGATTCATATTGTGTTATGACATATCCTGCTCCACGATTTTATTTTAAATGAAAAAACACCACCGAAATTGTAGTACAAGAAAAGAATTATTTTTTAATTTTTATTGCATTTTTAATAAAATCGTTTAACATAAAATTTTTTTTTATATATTTTTCAGTAGAGGCTATTCTTCCTCCTAAACAACTCTATCTTGAAGTAGGCAATTAAAGCTACCCAAGGTACTTTACCTGAGAATAATATCTGTTATACAATAAATGCTAGAGGAATTGGTTTTAAAATATAGTTTTGTGGTCAAAATTACTCGATTTGACGGTAACATTTTAAGCGCGTCCGACGACCGCGCCACATTCGAAATCCCCCGTGGTGAAACCAGGGGGCCGTCGATTCCGTGGGGTCCTCGATCGGAACACGATCGGATTCGAACTCGAAACGTCCAGTTTGTCGTTGATCGGAGCCAAGGGAGGTGCGGGTGAAGTGGTCGGTGGGACCGCGTGCTCGCCACCAGCGGGATAAAAGGTTCGATCGAACGGATTAAAATATTACAGGGAATGAGAAGAAAGGCGGAGCCGCGGTGCCCCGTAACCCGATATCGGACTTAATCTCTCCGGCCTCCTAAACGCTCGGCCGGGCCAGCCACGAGAAATAAAGAAACCGAGGAAAGGACTGGTCCCCGAGCACCGGCACGCTCGGTTAACTCGTCCTCGACGCGATCGGGAATCTTTCTGCGTCGCCTGGCTTTCGGTTTCCTCCTCGAGTTCCCTCTGGATTCAGGCGAACCTCGAGAAAAACGTCCAGCTTCTACGGATAAGACACGGGGAGACTGCACGCGGAGCGATTGTTACGCGATCGTTGGACAATTACACTTCGTAGGGAAGAAACTTTACGCGAGAACTATGAAGGACAAAATTCTTATCGGGATTCGCGGCACAAAGATGGGAAACTGGGAAAGTAAGTATTAGGAAACCTACAAATGTAATATTTGGCACCGATTCAATACTTTCCATTACGTTTAATTTAGAATATTTAAATTTAAACTATTTTAATTAAAATATTAGGTATAGGATTAAAATACCAAATAAAGTAAAATTTCTTAGAGTTCGATAAAATTGCAACTTTTTAACAATTATTCCACAAAGATTAGGTCCTAATACTTATACCTACTATTATCTACCGTATCGTGGATAAAAGGAATACGTCGAGTTCGCTGTATTTCCTTCACCCACGATAGCAGGATGCGTAACTGGTTTCTAGGAGGGATGTTTGGATTTGTGTGCCAGGGAATTTGCCCAACAGCAAAGCCGCAGTGACGAGCGCGCAGGTCATCGTGGAGGCAGGATGCATCGGTCGGCATACGGTCGTAATAGGACTCTCTCGGCCCATAATACCACTCGGCGTTATTCGCCGCGTATTATCGGCCGATTACTGTAATTACGGTAAACGAACGTACGCGTATTTATCTTACCATTGTGCGAGCTCAGATCCCTGGGTTTTTGGTCCAATGCGAGTGCCCTCTCGGCGTCTCCTCTCTCCTCGCGGAGCCTGCAACCAGACAACCACACGGAGGATATAGCTTCGGCATTAATTCCGGGGGATTGAAATCGGCCGAGCGGAGGTGGACTCGGCCGGCGCAGAGTATTAATTAAATAATTATTCTAGTCGCGGAGCGACGGGACCGCGTAGGAAGATAAGTGCAGGCCTCATCCTCGGGTCGCGCGTTCCGTTCGATTATCGTGGTTAATCGAATCGTTATTTCCCACCATTTGTCGCGGTATCACGCGGGCCCGTCCAATTCGCCATCTCCATCTCTCGGGAACCCCCTTTTATTTCCCGCGATCGTGACAGGTAGACGAAGCCGCCAAGAGGCATCCGCTTTCGACCGAGCCACGAGTATCCCGCGAGTTGCTCGGCCGATCCCAAAGCTATAACACTTCGCGCCCAGTTGGCTCGCTTTAAATGGACACGAGGAACGAGGCGACGATTCCTACCGGTCCCCCGGCCAGAGTCCTCCGCGCCTCTTTTATTTCCTTTCGGTTTCCTCGAATGTTCGGCTTTACGAGGGCCCAGGGCTCGTTAAGGTACACCAGCAGCGAGTCTTTATGCTCCTGCACCGCGAAACTTTTAATCTCGCCCTTATATTGTTCGGCCCTCGTGGCCACGGCTCGGTAGCTCCGAGTGTAATCGTTAAGCCCCGCGACCGAATACCGGGGCCAGCGTAAACCTGTCCGTTAGTCGCGGGACATCCCCACCGAGTTGATAATAGTCGGATGGCAAGAATCGCGGCGAGGGAGCAGCTTCGCCGATGAAATTTCGACGACCTCGAGAGTCCCTGAACGTCTCTTTCGGAAACAATGACGCCGCGGGGCAAAGGAATTGCCCAGAAGAAGTTGGAAGATGGAGTGCGCGAGGGGTGGTCGAAAAGAAGGAGGGTGAAGCGGAGGCTTTTATCGTGGAAGTTTACGGTGGAGGTGATCCGCATATTTACGAATTTATTCGCCAACGAGCGCGTGGAAAGAGAACGAAATGGTTGTTTCCCGGCCGATTAGACTCTTCCCCTCCTGCTCCTTCCGTTGCCCGGTCGCCGCTCCTTTCCTACCTCCCGCAAATTATTCTCCCGGGTATACTTTTTCCAGCCAGCTCGCCGCGCGGACGCGGAGGGCGCCTCTTCGCGCCTCGAATCGAACCGCGGACCATTAAGTAAGAAGTTAATATCATTAAACATAATATTGGGCGCATCTGGGAGCCGCAGAGCACTTACCGACCCACCCTCCCTCCGGCCGCCCCCTCGCGTCGCCGCAAAACCACCCTCCCAGCCCCGTCGACCTATCCTCGACTCACCGCCCCCCTCGCTCGCGAGCCCGCGAGCCACCCCCGTCGACAGCCGCCTCCGCCTCGCTTCACGGCCCCTCGAACCTTAATTTTTTAATGAGAAAATGCTTTCAAAGAGCCGGAGAGAAATACCGGTGGCGCGTCTACGAGCGATAAGTTACGGCCGCGTTAGGCGGAACCGGGAGGAGAGGAAAAGAGCTCCTCTTGTCTCTCTCGCTCTCTTTGCACCTCAAGCTTCCCGCCCTGGTCGAGGATCTCTCCTAATCTCGACGAGTACGCGATCCACTTCTTCGGGCGAGCAGAGGTTTTGGGAGGTGCGCAGCGATTGAATACAACCTCTCGACGCGAGGTCTCACTCTGAATGATTTTAATAGTATTTCTTCACCGAGGAGGAGCCGATCCTCTGCACGAGATACGTGGCTCGCGATGGTCGCGGACGAGTCGGCTCTGCCCGAGGCCAAGAGACTGCCAACGAATAACAGACGCATCGCGCGCGCGTTCAATATCGTAACGACTTAATTTCGAGGATAATTAAATTTTAATTGGTAATACGAGTCGATTAAGACGGCCGATGGGTATCTCGGTCCGCCTCCGTTCCAGCCTCGCCCTTCGAGCTTTCTCGGCCGGTCCAGCGAATTCGGACGGGAAGAAGGATTCGGTTGGAAAGCAGCTGGATGAGCAACGGAGATAGGGGCCGGGCGGGGGAGACGGGCCGGAGGGGAAGGGTGAAGCGAACGAGGTGAAGGAAACGTCGAAAGGGGAGGGGAATGGGGGTTGAGGGCCGATTCGCTTAGACGTCGCTGTAACCGGCAACGAGCCGGGGTTATTAAATTTGTAATTAGTCGAATATTACGGCGAACGTCGCTGGCTGTGAGCGAGCGCACGCGTCCACGTCTTCACGGTTTCGGCGTGCGCGTTTGCGTGACGCGCGCGCGGGCGCCCGCGTGCGTTTGCTTGCGCGTTTACCTGGCCTCGCGTGAGTAGACACCTAGTGCGCCCTTTACACCGCGTTAATACATCATGGATTTCATTACGCGCGCCTACGGCTTTCCACTACGGAAACGCTCGGCCGCGAGTCGCGAATAATTAGCGAGCGCCGTCTTACAACTCGCGAAGCTGCACCCCTTCTGGCAACACGATCCCGAGTCGCACAGTGCGTTGATGTGTGGACAAAAATTGAAAAATCAAATATTTTCTAAGGCGATATTTATCATTCAATATTTTCATCTAGATGTTCAGGAATCGAGTTTGTTTATGATTGCTATGTAATTGTAGTTGTTTATGATCTTATTTGCCATCTTAACCTAGAAACTGCTTAAGTACTTCAAGCATCAGTCGCAAGTCATACGCGGTAGAGTTGTACTTTCCTTTTTCTTTTATTTGGATCTTAAAAATATTTATTAATCTTGACTCACATTATTCACCATGGATTCTACTATTATGTTTGGGTATGCGTGCTTCGAAACTATTGCCGAGACTTATGGCCTTATTGACAATTGAAAAACTTCTTAGTCCCGAGAATGAAAATTTGATTTTAACTGAAGTTTTAAAAAATACGTAAAAAACGTATGCGTGAAAAATAATTTGATACAAAAATGTTTCGAACAAAAGTTAGTCAGTATTCAATTGGCAACAAATTGAAGAAGTGAATATTGTTAAAAAAAACTTTTTATTCAATAAAACGTCAAGATCAAACCTCAATGTTTTTAATGAAATCTGCTTTCTTTGCATCTTTATACTTTCTTTAAAAAAGTATTACAATACTTAGGTCGAAAACCGATCAGTTCAGAAGTTATGAGTTTTGTCCCGAACGCCCATATACTTCGACGCACTGTGCGTCGCGATGATTTTCGTTATCGTCGGAGATTTTACGATTTTACGTCCCCTGCTGAAAAATTTGTCGCGTGAAATGTTTTCAGGTGGAGGCGTCTGGAGGCTAACCTTTTCTTTATTAGCTGCCAGCGGTATGCACTAGGCTGAGCTGAAAGGAAGCCATCAATCTCGGAGTCATGAAACGAGGTGGTAATTTGAGATACTCTGTACAAGATAAGAGAGCTACGGTGAGCTACACCAGTCCTTTCTAATTTCAAAGACGAATCTCCTACGATCTCAGACAAAGAGGAAGCTCGCGCTAAGTACACCGTGTACCATTCGCATCCTCTGTCAGCGATTGAACCGTATCAATCCCCGTCGCGTCCATTAACGTCCTCCGGTACGTACGGGGCTAATAAGCTGAACGAACGATGCCCTTCTCCAGATCTTTGCCTTTAATTTTGATTCGGTAATGACGAACTCTCCGCGGGGATTCCCTCCCCGATGCTCGGCAACGACCGCCCGGCGCAGCGGGAGTTCATTAAGAGGCGCATCTCGAACGCGAGCAGAGGCTGCCTTGCGATTTCAGATCGCGAAATCGACTCCTCCCCCCCCGCGAGCCTCCACCGTTTCGAGGGGTGCTTCGTCGGCGCGATCGATTCCACGTTCTCCGATACCGGTGCGCTTTTAATCAACGCGGCCCCGTCCTTTTGCCTTTTGCTCGGGGAAAACACGAGACTCGGTGGTTGGGGGTGTTTTCGTTATTTCGAAAAATCAAAAGCATCGCGCGGACGCGTGACGAGCGCGCGCCGATAATGACGGGAACAGTTGTGATTCACGAGGGGACAAAGAGCCGCGCAAATTGGCGAAAGTATTCCGCTTTTTCGATAAACGAAACGCGGCGAGGCTCGATATTTTCACGTGCAGGGGAGAGTTTTATTCGCGGCCGGGTCGCGAGGAACAGAATGTGCGACGATTGACCAGGTCCGTTCCCCCTCGACCCCACGTCACCTCTTCGCTGTAATTTTAATTACGTCCATGGAATTCGAGGTGCGATTGCGTTACAGTTTCGCGAGTCTCTGCCGAGGGGTGCAGCGACACGGGGCTTGCTTAGGCTCGAGAGACTTTCGAGCCGTGTATCGCGAGGAAAGTCAGTCGTTTCGGCCCCCAGAAATTTCCGCCGACAGAGTCGAAATAATAAACGAGCCGCGGGGGTGGTGGCGTGGGTGGGCAGAGGGTGGTAACGGGATCCAAAGTGCGCGATCCTGCGAACGCCACCCTCAGGACTGTGACATCCGAGGCGAAAGGGGTTCTGCTGCGTGCTGGTAACGAGTCTCGTCACAAGCGAACCTTCATCCTCGCCAAGGATATTCCTTATTTCGCCGGGGTCCTCGAGCTTTCTCAGCGCCGCGCCGATAATTACGAGCGAAACGGGCCTGGCCGGGCGATCGTGTTACCCCCAGCAAGATGGAAGAAAGGCGACTTTCGACGGGATCCTTTGTTTCTCCCGTAGAGACGCAGCTCGTACGAACACCCCCGCGAAGGTATCGCGATCTCCTCGCTGTGTGCGTGGCAGGACGTCGAGGAGCGGGCTAATTCAAACAAATGAGACGGCCGGGAGTCGGAGAAAATATGAGAAACATAATTCAAGATAGAGGCGCGGGCGGCTCCGGGGAGGAGGAATTGCTTTCGGGATGGAGGAGAGAGGGAGGAGGGAGCAGGTCCTTGGCCGAGCTGGGACGAGTGTCAGAGGACGGCTGTTCCTTCGGACGAGCGGAATAAGGGGCCCCTGGGAATCGAATTACACCCGATCCCGTCACCCACGGCCCGCCTTTCGATTTCTGCCGGATCCTCGCAAATATTATCCGACGTATCGGCAGACGGGCAACATTTATCAAAGCATGCGCGACCGCTCGTCGAGGGAGCCTCTCGCCGATTCAATCAGCGGATGCCTGAGATTCCTGCCTCGCCTAGTCGTCGATCAAACCGATGCTGGGCGAGTAATTCGGCCCAGCTCTCGGGCATTAATTCTCCGACTTTAACTTTCCACCAAATCTGGAGACACAGTCGGGGAGCATTCGATATTAAAACGATGGGCCTGAGCTAACACAGGGGGAGCAGCTTCGGGCGAGGAATTAATTTCGTTTCGAGTCTAAATTCCTACGTAAAAGTGGCCGTTGCCGGCCCGAGACTCGTTAAAGACCAGACCCCCCGATCCTTATGCAGATTTGATACCGCGCTTAAACTCGGATAGTCGCGCGACACGTCGCGCTAGCAAAGAGGGAGCTCGACCCGGTAGCGCGTTAATTGCGACGTTTACGCGAGCTCATTGTCGTCCTGGGGAAGATCTCTCGGGCTACTTACGACAATGATACCGTGCGCGAGTTCCCCGCGCGACAAAGCCCACCCGTCGCGCCAGGGGGTGAATCAACGTTACGCTTTAAGCGGTCTCCCTAGTGTGAAGGGCTGAAAAGGAGAAGGATGTTTGAGATTTTTTTAAAAGAAACCCTCAAATTATTTTAATTGAAAACTGTATGCCTGTATTTGTACATATCCGGACATTTAAAAAAAAATTAATTTAGAAAAACGGTAACTAAACCTTTAAACGCGTTTTTCTCAAAACTGTATTTTCAAAGCTGACCCGCATGATTTATAAAAAAACTCATGGGCCAATCCACTTGAAATTGGTAGGATATGTGTGTGGGACCCATTATTTTCGTTTGGCTTATACTGTCCTCTTTAGTTAAAATGTCCTATTTAGCATTTTGAAAGAACCGAGAAAACTGAAGTTTTATCATTTACTTTGTACCGTCCTTATTTCCCTTCATTCAAATTAGAACATGTTGTCATTATTTCGTAACAGCCTAATATAATTTTTTGTAATAGGTATACCGGTAGGTAATGTATTATTAACGTACCAATTAATTAATTGTTTTATATAGATAGGATAGTTTAACCATTTAGAAAGAAGTTAGGTTAAATACATTAGACTGTTTATAAATCTTTACGAAGCACGTAGAGTTTTCTAACTTTACTTAAAAGGTAAAAGACGCGTGGAACTTCGAATATTTCAACATATCGTCGGTGATAGTGCAAAACCGCGTATGAGCAGTTTGTAAATACCGCGGATCTGCAAAAGCATCAAAATTGAGATTTCGCGCCCACGGTTGCCAAGCGCTGTTTCGCTTTTTTTAAAAGTCACACCATTGATGTCAGTATTTATTTCAAGGAATGCTAAAATTGTCCCTAAATGTTCAGTCAAAAAACTCTCTTAAAATGGCTAAAATATTAAGTTTTTTCTTTCTCCTGTAAAATTGGTAAAATGCAGATCCGCGGTATTTGCAAACTGTTCATACGCGGTTTTGCACTATCACCGACGATATCTCAAAAATTAAAAAATGCTAGATAGGACAGTTTAACTAAAGACTGCAGTATAACCAAGTCAATATTTGCTAAAATAAACTTTTGACACTAAAAAAACTACCGTTTATTTTTCGCAGAAACCAGGATCTTTTCTTAAAATACTATTTGGTTATTTATCGTTATTTTTCTTCTGCCTTAAACCCAACGAGAACTACACAAATATAGATTAAGAATATTCTTCATTTTTGTTTATTAGCCAACAGCAACAGCCGCAATCGTGTTCGCCGAGGTCAGACTATTTTTCTTAAGCGCTCTGGTTATTGGCCTGTAACTGGTGCTACAGCTGCATTTTGAACTGAATTTTTTTTTAAAATATTGTCCGAATATGTACAAATATGAACCCAAAGTTTTTAATTAATATAATTGAATGCTTTTTCTAAAAAATCCCAAAATATCGCCTTCTCTTCAGGACGTCACATTATGGAGATCCCCTTAACCCCCGTTTTATCTCCGTTTCGAATTCCCCGCGGCTTCTCGCAGTTACACGCGGCCGAACCCATCCCTCCCTGTCTCCGTCGGTCGTTGCAGAGGGTGAGAGTCTCTTCTTCCATTTTCCATCTCGTGGCAGGCAGGCTTGACTAATAGATCTCAGCGGCAGTCACGACACAATCGGGCGCAGACTACCGTTGCTAACTTCATATCAATCCGTGGATTCCGGGGCCCTCGTGGCGGCCGTCCCCGCTGATGTAACGAGTCGTGATAAATGACGGGGCCCCGCGCGACGATTGAGATTAATTTCTCGTTGTACGTCTTGCAGCGGGCTCTAATACGCTCGCGGTCAAGTTGATCACGGGGGTGGCGGACGGCACGGCCCGGCGCCCGCTCGGGAAATTGGCCGGAGGGAAGAAACGAGGCAGAAACGAACTACCCTGTGGCATGCGCCCGGATTTACTCTGTTCCTCTTGAAAAATAATTTCCATCCCGACGGTCGATCGTCGGGAGCCTCGTCCGAGCTACGAACACACCCTCCGTTTCACGATAATTTGCCGGAGCAATCGATACTCGCCCAGAGGATCCCCAGAAGAGGCAGCGACGAAGGAGGCGGAGGCAGGAGCAAAAGGCGAACACGCTCGACGAAAGGTCTCCTTACGTTTTCTCCCCCCAGTCTCGGCGTTCCGACGAACGGGCGAACCGGCTAATTATGTATCCCCTGCGGGACCCCCGCAGACAGGAAATGAGACTACCCGAGTTTCTATTCGTTCCATATACACGCGCGCGCATGCACGTACGCGTAAACACGTAGAGGAGCGCGGGCGGTGGTATATGGTGGCGCGGAGCGCGCTTAAAACGCCCGGCCTGGAAATACAGTCGGATTAAGCCGGCCCGGGGATATCAGATACGACGACGGTGATAACCTCCGACTTTATATCCGCACAGGACAGCGGTTTAATTAGGCGACGCCTGAGATTCCGCCTAGAAACGTTGATCGAGCTAAATTGTTTTCCCAGTATCGTGCTCGCTCGCTACCTTTGTCGTCGCCTCCCTCCCCGATATTCCGCTTTCTCTCTCCCCCGCACCTTCTGTATTCCGCTTCCGAATGGCTTCCGGGGCTGCCGAGGGAAGACAATGCCGATCGACTAGCCAGATAATCGGCCGTTTAGACGAACGACTCCTCCGGCTCGATCTTTCGACCCGGTGAGCGCGAGCTTGACGAACGAGCCAACGCGGCCCTCCGCTTCCATGGATTTAGCGGTCTCGCCTCGCGGTCGCGAAAAAGAACGACCACCGGCGGGGATCGGGACGAAGGAGGGCGAGAAGAAGGCGAGGGAAGGCATGCTAGTAGATCGAGGCGATGCTAGGAGTCACGAACGCGACGCCTTCGCCTCGCTCCTTCACGCTTCTGCTCGCGTGTCGGGGGGAGCCGAGTGAGAACGACCGGCTGCGACGAATAATTGTTTGTTTAGACGGGCTTAAGCGGTTTTTATTCGCAGCGCGCGGCTCCGCCGACTCCACGGCCGCGAATGGGAT
Source organism: Andrena hattorfiana (assembly GCA_944738655.2). Classification (NCBI taxonomy): domain Eukaryota; kingdom Metazoa; phylum Arthropoda; class Insecta; order Hymenoptera; family Andrenidae; genus Andrena; species Andrena hattorfiana. Next base: position 6,189,379 of record OX122894.2, read on the forward strand.
CCGCTTCTTGCGGCTGTTTTTCTGACACCGCGTCTGGGATCCTCCACGTCGCTGGATCGAGGCTTGAGTATACAGGCCGTATCATAACACGTGGACGTCGCGTCAAGAGGATACTCAAAATATAAATACAGCCGGGGAAGAAAGTCGTGTAAACCTGGGTCCTACTTGACCCTGTTTCTGAGATATTCTCGCGTCGAGTTTGAGGGAGCGGTTCGAACGCTGCGCAGCCCGGAAATAGTGCACGCGTTTGGATCGACGCGGATGTGTTAGGAAAGCTTCAGGTCGCGAAATATGTAGGAAATTAGCCAGGCGTCGAACGCGACTTCTGTTACTAGGGTGGAGAGGGTGGAATCAGGTCGAGGCAGGCGCGCGTCGGCGAAATCATTTATCCCAGGGAAGATAGGCGCATCCCGCATGGCTCGCGCTCGTGGACGATACGTCATCCCCCGTCGTCGGGGGCTGACGTTCGCCCCCTCGCTCCAGCGAGAAAGCCTCGAAAGCATTTTTCAATTCCGCGAAACTTTACGATAGATATCTTCCCCACGAGAGAGGCAACCGGCTCGCCGGCTCGGCTCGCCCGCTTCAACCAGAAACATTTGTACATAAATCTGAAAATTATGAGCCCTCGCCGCCTCCTCCCCCGGCCGTTCCTCGCCCTCGCGTCCCCCCTGAGCCGGCCGGCCATATGCCTGCCAACGCGTAACGGGGAGATAACGCGGAGGGTAACCCCCTAGTGAAAGCAACCGCAGCCGCGTGGCTGCGTATGCGCGGCAAACTGCAGTCTTGGACCCGCGCGCTCCTCTCCATCGCGTTCGCTCCCTCCAGCGGAGTCGAAAAGCCTCCGCGTATAAATCAAGATTCGTGGAAAATAAAAATCACTTTCGGCGGGACGGATCGGCCGATTAAGGGCCGTCGATGGCCGCTCGGGGAATGGGCCGTTGGCTTCTCGCCCCACCTCGCGAGGGAGGAAAGGAGAGCGCGAGACGAGGCTTATCGCGGTTTCGAATGGACCGATTCCACGGGGGTCGCGCCACCAGATCACAACTCGCCCGTTTCCACCCCCGATTCCATTCCCCCGTCGACTTTTTTTTTACGCGTTCTCTCCCTTTCTTCTACCTCCCGGCTTCGACACCCTTCGTTGCCGCGAGTCTTGTTCTTGGCTCGTCCTCCTACCCCCGGCATCCACGATTCCATTTAGCAGCCGTAATCTCGGCGTCGGCTACGATTAAACGTAACCTTGCTGCTTCACGGGCAGAGAATCGAGAAAAGTCGGGGGACGAGGAGATTTTGCACGAGCCACGGCCGCGATAAGTCTACCGTTCGACCTAACCCCAGCTTTGCTCAACGCCTCGATGCTCAGCCGCCAGGCAATACGCAAATAAACTCACCGATCCCCCTTCGTATTCCCTCCACCTGTCGCCCCCTCGCCCCTGTCCTACCCCTCGAGCCAGCCTCGGGAGTAGATCGAAGAAAAATATGCCGAACGAGAAAAATAAAGAACGATCGAGGGTGAGGCGGAGGAAGGACTCGTCGGATCGTCCGATTCCCCCCAGACTCGAGCTAGATTTCAAAAGTATTCACGGCAGAGAAGCCTGCTCGGCGCGGAGAGCTGCCGAACGGCTCGGGAAGGAGGAAATACAGGCCACGCGGGACGATCGTTTATCGGTGAAGACCGATATCGCGGGGCGACGAAATCTGCTTCTCCGCGATAGAGCGAAAACGCACGGGCGCGTCCCCCCATTCCGGATCGAGGCTGGCGTGTGCGGGAATACACGCGTAAAAGGGCGCTTATCGGGTTTGCGCAAGAATAGGATTCGACGACGCTTCCGAAAGCCATAACCGAAACGGTAACTGCCACCCTCTGACTGATCGAACTTATTCTTTTCCTCCGTTCCGCTGGCAACCGGCGACCGTTCCTCCTTGTGCCCCGTCGATAATGCTCCGCGCGCAACCAAGGGGGAGCCGTGCACTATTTTTCTGCAAAATTGAATAGACAAAATCGAATATTTGCCTACTCGGCCCCCTCTCGATCCCGTGCAACCGCGTATCTCTCCTCTCCAGAGAATCTCTTTCGCTTTACGAAACTCGTGTCTGGTTCACTGCCGCCCGAATCGTTAAGGGTAGATCATTTTTCTCATGCTGATAATTGTGCTGTTGCATGCAAGAATGGCCTCAGGACGCTTAAGCCCTGTTTGCATAAAACGCATAATTATATGCCTCGTTCTTTTTTTACATATGCGCTTTAAATTTCATTGCTGTATCTTTGAAATTGACAGAGCTATGGTAAATTTTGTAAATCGATGTTGACCAGCTGACCATAACTCGTATCTAAGCCAAGCATACATCAATCTGAACATTACACGGTCAATGACTATTTTTATGACTATATTTTTTCAAATATTATGCAAATATTAAATAAATAATAATAAATAATGTTAAAACACAAGATTTTTTCTATATTTCGACATTTTATGCACAGGCCTGAGAGAACTATAATTAAAATCAATTTCACTGATTAATTTATTACGTAATGCCGATTGTAATAATGCAACTACAAAGGAGATAATATATATTCAATTTTTAAATATTATAAACAGTTTCAAAACTACTTCACTATGTAGGGGAGAGTCGCGCAGTACCAACCAGCGTACAGAACCGACCAAAGCTAGTTCTCGCTTCTTCGACCAGGTATTACCACTTTATATGAATTAACCAATGCAAATCACAATTCCCTGTAACCTATTTCGGGGCCATATTGTTTACTCCATTGCTCTCGATGTTCTGAGGCATTAAACGTATACGTTGTTATTCAGTGGGTAAAAAGTTATTTTTTAATTTAAATATTATAATTATAATTATAATTTTTTAAAAGTTATTATATTATCTCTAGTCTATTAAGTTTAATAAAACGTCCTAGTTTTGCAATATTTTTTTGTACATAATATACCATGATCTAAAATGTTTCCCCGTGTTTGTCGTACAGTACCGACCATTCAACTGTCGTGCAGTATCGACTAACAGACTCTGTCAACCAGTAGAGACCAAATTTTTTCTTATCTGTGAGTTCAATCTGTTAGCAACTCAGATTAATTTATAAAATGTTCATTTAAAATAAATAAGGATAGGTATGATAACCTAAGAAACAGAAAGCTAGGATTTAATGAAGAAGTTATCCAGTTTGTTATTTGCAAGCAGAGTTGGGCATTAACTAAATAAAAAATTATGTAAATAAGGATGAAATAAAAGTTACGTTAACTTTAGATTATTCAACGAATAAAGTTAATTTTTTTATTCGATGAGAATTTATTCGACAAACAAAATTAATTGTTTTATTCGTTATTTGAAATTTTATTTAAATAAAAATTTTGTCCATCTCTGTTTGCAATGAATGTGACACTTGGGCGCACGTCGAATACACAGATCAGGAGAATATTAATTACTAGCTTTACTACTCGGCTTCGCCCGAAATTTAGTTTCTGATTTTATAAAAAAAATTTCTTAATTTTTTGTGAAAATAGTCACATTCATCTGGATTAGCTAGGCATAATTAGCTGGGACACATTTCGTGACTCCAGAGTTTACCGTTCGAAAGATTTTAGGCGACAGACAAACACACAAACACTTTCTGCTTTATATATTAAGATTTTACTTGCGATGTTTGTACAAATAAAACTTGAAAAAATCTTCTATTGTACCAATTAAATGTCTCTTTATTAACATTGTTAATCATTTAGACGTAAAAATCTATTAATTTCATAGTTGATCGGTACTGGACGACAATTTTTCGTTTCCTGGACGAAATTACAACTTTGTTACTTTTGCGAATTATCAATTCTTATGATTAAATTTCTCAAAAATAATTTCCCTCCTCTTACTAAGTTCCATCTATACTACAAACACGTTTTTGAATTCCTGATTTTTATCGACTCTACCCCAAGATATAACAAAAAAAGTTAGTGCAGTCGGTACTGCGCGACTCTCCCCTACTTATAAAAAACATCTAACTTCGTAATGTTTACAGATACTTTTCTCGAAACAGACTTTTGACACTGAGACCCTTCTTGCATTCAACAGTAATTGCAAGCGACATATTTGAGTACCTACAAAGTATCCAGGACTAGTCGATAAGATTAACATGTGATATTGAATACCTACGCGAAGTGAACCGTGACGAATTCTAAACTGGGAGAATTCTACCGTGGGAGTCTCAAAGTTTTCCAGACACATGCGTGACTAGAGTGTTCAGAAAGAAAATATGCCCATCGCCCAGTGGTTAAAGAGTTGCCAGAGAGCCTTGGGGAGATGAGAGAGTGCGCTTAGTAACTCTTAAACGGCATTACTATCGTCATTACACCGTCGCCCGTGTATTCCTCCCGGGGTCACCGTGCCTGGACAGGCTACAGAGAAACTGGCCCCGTCTCGAAAAACAATTACGCCGTCCGTGGAGCGGGCAAAAATAAAGGGTGTCGCGCTTAATTACGTAGGAGATTCGTGGAAGCGTTAGGTGGAGTGTCGCGGGCACACACAGGCAAACGCCGCGTCGAGCGCGCGGCGTTCACCTTCGCGCTTTCTCATCAAGCTCCGCTTAATTTCTAACCCTTTCCGCCCTCGGCCCCGGGAAGGGTGGCCAGGAACGCGGCTCGGGCGAGAGTATATTAAGCGACACTCGGAATTACAAATAACAAATTGCAATTTGATTCCCCGCACGCTCACGGCACTCGTACGGATGGGCTGTTCCCGCTCGGAGCCGAGGGCGCAATTTATCATTAGCGCCGACAATTTCCCAGCGACGGGCCACCGATTCCCAATTCCGCTCGGGGGTGGAGACGAATCCTCCCCGATGGAACGAAGACAGCGAGGCGCGAGACCGCCGCGGAAATCAGCCGCGAAGAGGCGCGCGGATTTCAGCGGGGCCGGTCGGATCGAATGAAATCGAATCGCTCGCCTAGCCTCGCTCGCGATCTCGACAAGAACGGAAGGGGGTGGCGCAAAGGGGGGCGAGAGAGGGTGAGTCGCGAGCACCCGTGAAAGGGCGAGAGGGGTGAGACGGGCGAGATGGGCGAGCGAAGCGCGGAGAAAAGAGGGCTGGGCTAGGGTTGACGGGGGCGAGCGGAGCGGTTTATATGGCTAAAGGCGCATCCCCCGAGCCGTATCGATCGTTGACTTTAAAATTCAAAGAGACCGACAATAGCTTCCCTTTCCGCCCGAGCCTCTGTACTACAATATCATATTCCGTTCCTTTCGTTTCATTGTCTGGTAAAGCCTGCGCTAATAATAAAAGATTGCTACCCTGCAAGCTATGCCTACGCAGGGAGGAGGAGAGAGAACGGGTGGGTCGAGGGGGTGGCTGGGAGAAACGAAGACGGAAGAATAAGCGACAAGCGGCGCAGAGAGAAACGGTGAAAAGGGGCGAAGGATAGAGAGATGGTACAGCAGTAAGAGCTGGGGGTTTGACTCGGTGGAGTCTTCCCAACTTCGGCGCTACATCATCCAGATAGCCGGCCCATAATGCTCCGTTGAAAAGTTCGTCGAATTTCTGCCGCGAATTTAATATGCCGCGCACGGCCGCCCTTTGTGCTCCTTTGTTGCCCCCATTTCACCCGTTTCCGAGACATTCGCGGTCGCGTTGCTTCGGACTCCTCGTTGCCTCGGATCGGGTCTCGGAATCGATGCGATCTCTCTCGTGGATCTTAAGGGCTGACTAATGGAAGAACGAGACCCCATGCGGCTCGATGTTACATAACCGAAGATCGGTTCCAGTAAATTGGCGGGGTTCTTCCACTGCAACCCTATTTCTCGGGCCTCCGGGAGAGCAGGATGGAAGCGACAAAGGGAAAGCGGGACGAAAGACAGCGTTCGAATTACACACGTAACGGGAACCGAGAGAAAGATATTTGTCGAGGGTGACGGGGGAGACGAGCGCGCGGAATCAAAGGGGACGCCACAATGGACGATCATATTAAATCATAAATGTAAACGAAGATGGGAAGGGCGAAAGCCCGCGCTCACGGTCCGATAATGAAACTTGCCGATCCTCGAGCGGAGCCACAAAGGTACGTAAGCAATAACCTCGGCCAGCTTTTACGCCTACGATTTATCGGGGGGGGCGAGACGAGGCTCCCTGGAAAGAGAGACGAAAAACTCGCCGCGGCGAGGGTTCGATTCGTTCGCTCCTCTGTTTCCAAGTATCCGGAGGATGCCACGCATCCGATAAGCGGACAAGTTTCCCATCGGTGCCGGGCAAACGCGCGTGCAACGGGATCGCGATCGCGAGCAGCGCGCACCTGAGCCGAGATTAAACGTTTCGAGGGATACGAAATGAAATATTTAGCGATCCTACGGGGTTCAAACGGACCACCCCCCGCGGCAGCTATTCCCTTTGTCGGCGGGGCAGGAGCCATCGCGTCGAATCGAGCTGGAATGCGTTAACCCCTTGTCGCCGCGCGTCACACGTCTCCGCCTGGCCTCGCGTCCTTTCCACGACGATCGCCGATGCTCCAGCACCCCTCGCGGCGATCGACTTCCCTGCCGCCGCGATCGAGGGCGCGAGGCAGCCGCAACGAAGGAGGGAAAAACCGAGAGGCACTCCGAGCGAAAGAAAAACCGAGCCCGGTAAAAAGAACGGAACGGAGCGGAAAGTGCGAGTCACTCGGGGTGCGCGCGGGTTCCGAGCGTGGATTAAGTCGTGTGAAAATGCTGCGCGATAGGCGGCGGCGGCTAGATCGATCGGGTGAGTGTTTCAGCGGGAGGAGGACGCTGAATGGACCGGATTGAAACGTCGACGGGGTGAATGGCGGTTTGAAAGAAATACATTAGCGCAATGTGAAGGGTTACTTGAAAATAAACTGGAATAACCGAGTAAGCGCGGCCGCTTATCCCGCGCCCGCACCGGTGCTCGATCATTCTTTCAATGCGGTAACGTCGCGCACCGCTGCCTCGAGGCTCCGGCTCCCCCGCAGGGGCTCCGCGAGATTTCCTTCGCCGCCCCGAAACCGATCAGCTTTTCACTCGACGCGCCTTGAGAACTACTCGCTGACGAGCCCGTGAATTCCGTCGAGCCACGCTGACACCGGTCGTTCCCTCGCGAACGATCGCGCCGCAACGGTTCGTCCAATTTGCAAGGGAATCGTAAATCGCGGGGTGGCGCGAGAGAAATTCGCGATCCACGCTGCCCGAAGCGCAGCGACGGGGCCGAGTAACGGTCAAGCAGGTGCATTATTCCAGCGTATGGTTTACGAGAATTTTATTGTCGGCCCCCGGTGTTCAGCGGTCGTATTTAAGGTTTTATCCCGCCGCCGCCTCCAGTCTCGCCAGCCGCTCTCCCCCGAGAAAGGGTTAGGATTTTATTTCCCGACCGCGTAAAAGGGCTGCGCGGAGGAGCGCCCTGTTTCGGATCGTTTCATAAAAGTCGTCTGGCACCATTCGTTCCCGTAGATTATTGCCCGGGACGCGAGCCGGCACCGACGCGTTATTTTATTTATTATTTCACTTTTAAGACGACTCTTCGCTCGACGAAGGATTAAGGCGGACTCGCATAAAGAACGAGGGGCCCGGCGTCGCCTCCGAGAACGCGGGACCAGTATCGGTTTATGTATTTCCTTCGGGGCCGCTCCTACGCTCCATTTAATTAGCCCGCCGTCGAAATGTACCAGCTTGTTTCAGCGTGCACGGCGTGCGGCGATGGTTCGCCGAGCCTGGAATCGCTGGAAATTGCCACAGTACTTTGCCAGCGATTGCTCTATGGCGCTCCGGGAGCGATATTATGCTCGCGATACGACATTCTTATTCCACGCGTTAGGGGGAGGACGAGTCGCGCTCTCGAGGAGGAAAGAGGAGGCCGCGACGAGTGCTGGGCGAAATTAAGGAACCCCAGGACCGGGCGTGATCGCGCCGCTGTGGGGAATCGCGTAACGTATTCCGAGGATACCCAGAAGAAGAACAAGGGGGACGAGCGGAGGGGAGGCTGAGGACAGGGGGGTAGCAGCTGCGACATCGCGAAATTACGAGGTGGCGGTGGAAGTAGTCGTAGTCGCTCCTTAGAGGAAGCGTTGACAAATGACGGAGGCAACTTTTTATTATTTTAGATGTCGGCCCATCAGAGAGGCGCGCTGTTACGACTCCGCGAACCGTCGTCGAGGATGTGTTTTACATACATTTCGCGGCGGCCTCCGGGACCGAGCCACGCACCCCTTGACAAATGGCCCCTGGTTTTATTAGACCAACTTTTTAAGCTACTCCCCCGGCGAACACGCGAGCCTTGCGAGAAATAAAGATAAACCCGGTGTTCTCGCGAGGCCTCGCCCTAGCTTCCTCCTGTCGTCGGCGCTCGCCTGGCCTGATCGTTTCTTCAATTACACGGCGAGCGAATGGCTCCGGGGGTTTAAAGCAATTCCACAGGACCATCGTTAAGAAGATGCTTCTGATTTAAGGATGGGAGAAGTGAAAATGTTTCCGCGCCTCCAATCTAAAGCCCTGACATTTCTAGAGTAAGATGCACGCGTGTGCGGGTTCGTCGAGAAACGGTGAAAACTATGTAGACCGTGTATCCAATCGTAGCCAGCGGAGCATTGCGTCCGAGTGACGGCTAGCGGGGCGCGGACTCGAGTTTCCGTGCGGGAAGTCGAGGCGTAACACCGTGGCGAGGGAAAAAAAAAGTCGAACGCACGTTTCGCTCGAGAACATATTTACGCCGCCGATGACAAATGGTTTTTAGCGGCGGCGGCGTCGACGGTGGCGGGTGGGTGGATAGGAGAAGTTCGGGACACCCGCTGCACTCTCGGAGGGGCCGAGGAGAGCGAGGGAGAGACAGGGAGCGAGAGCGAGAGCGGGAGGGGCTCGGCGCGGCGGGTAGAGAGGAAGGAAAGTGGTTCGCAGATGCGCCGTGACTGATGGTCCCTACTTCCAGATGTACTATACACCGCGGTACTTTTATCGGCGCTTGTTTGTTCAGCGAGTTTCGAAATACCAGTGGCAACGGCGTGCCGTCGCCCTGGATCACGGATAGCGGCGAGAGAGTGCCACGAACGCGAGGTGCACTGGGCGGAGGGACGGGGAGGGCAGAGGCGAAGGTGGAGGCGATGGAGGAAGGAAAACGGAGCGAACGGCTGCAATTACCATCCACGGGCAGAAGAGAGAGATGGAGGGAGAGAGAAAAAAAGAATGATGCTTGTATCAACGGCGATACACACGTGTATTTACGTGTCGCGGCCGCGACGTTAAGGCTTTCGTCGTGCGCGATGATGGACGTCTATCACGTGAGACAACGTTCCAGCCAGTCGACGCTTCGTTTTCCCTCCTACACCCTTCGACGCGCCGTCGCTCCTCGACTTTATATTAGGTCATCCCCGTGAATAATGCGGCTTCTCCGTGGACCGAGGCGGGCGGAGAAATAAAACTCGACGCGATGCGAGCGCGTATCCAGTTGGTAGAGATACCAGTGCAAACAGAAGCTCGCATAGCTTCGCCGGTGGAGGTCCGAAATTACGCTCCGCGATGGATGGCCATCCCGCGCACATTGATGCCGAGTATAGACTGCGAAAATGGGCAGAGTTAACCCTCAACCGTGACTCGTGTCAATTTGACACAGTTTTCCCGTAGGGTAAATCCGGGAGGCGCGGTCGGGCTGGAGAGTTGGTCAAGTCGCAATATTTCAGACTCTATACGTAAACACGCGTTAATGTGCAGACCAATTACTTCTCTAGAAGCCAAACGGTTGAATGAATAGCGTCATTTCGCTTGCTTCTGTGTTTCTCTGGATTTATAGGCTATAAAAGGTAAATTGAGGTTACATTTAACCTCTTTTGTCAAACAACGGTGTACAGAATCGGATTTAAAATATACTTCTAAGTTTATTTTAATTCTTATACTCGGTTAAGGTGTAAGGTGTTATCTCATTATTTGAGATAATAAGATATTAACTCTTTCTCTCAAAACTAACGAGAAGACCATCTCTCGTTGCAGAAAGGACGGGATGGTCGAGTTATGATTTTTTTATTATTTTTTATTTTTTATCATTATTTTATTATTATTATTTTTGTTTATTTACTTTATTTATTCACTTTTGTATTCATTTGCCTTGCTAATCACCGGTAGGTAGTTCACTTTTTAAACGATTTTATTTAGCTTCGATCCTCTGTATGTTTGTTTGTTTGTATGTATGATTCAAATTTGGCAACTCAAATTTAACCCACTTCCAACTATCAAATTGTCTTGAAACTTTGCAGGAGACACTTTGCATGACAATACAATATTTAAAAAAAAAATTAACCCCAAGTGGGTGAAAAAATTACCCAGTCAGCAATAAATATAACCCATAACCACAAATCCAAACGACTTGAAATCAGCCACTCGCGTTCTTTACGAAAACGACAAAAAGCCGCGACGTTCGGGACGCTAGTCGCATTGCGATTGCCGAAAATACACAATTTATCGAGAAATGATCCGTCACATATGTACGAATATTAAAACTGTTACACTCTATAGAGCAATAAAAGATATTTGTAAAGAAGTCTGAGCTGTGAAATGTAAATCCACAAACACTAAAAACTAGAAATTAAAAAATATATAAAAAAAATTGTTATATTAAACGATTTGATTAAAAATGCACTGAAAAGTAAAAAATAATTCTTTTCTTATACTATAATTTCGATTGTATTTTTTCAATTTAAATAAAATCGTGGAGCAGAATATGTCACAACAAATTCATTTCGACGCTTGATTCTGTATTAAATTGATTCATATTCTGTTATGACATATCCTGCTCCACGATTTTATTTAAAGTGAAAAAATACCATCGAAATTGTAGTATAAGAAAAGAATTATTTTTTACTTTTCAGTGCATTTTTAATAAAATCGTTTAACATAAAAATATTTTTTTACATATTTTTTTCTTTGACGCATTCTTTACTTGTTTAGCGTAAACAAATTAAATATCAATGAATCTGTAGTTGTATTAACTCATAAATAATTTTGCTTTCTTCTTTGTTATTTTTCCATGAATAATTATGTGAGTGGTCTCTGCCAACGACGAAAACCATTTCTCCCGGCACCTCGGGAGAGGTGGTCAGATGTCATGATTTCAATTTTCAACCCGATTTACAGTAAATATTGTCTTAAAGCAAATATCGTCCAGTTTTCTGAATCAGCATAAAATTCTGAACATATTGGGTTTGTTCTGATAAAATACGTAATATCTGTATTAGTTTTAATAGCCATTTTATATTAGATCGACCGAGTCTCCCAGATTTACCCTAATTAGTCATGCTGTTCCGTTATTTGTGATTTTTTTAAACAAGCAGTAGGTAAATATATCCTGCACACCGTTTTATTACTTTGTGAAAGTTGCAATCTAAGATGCAAATGTTAACTCATCCATTTGAATAAAAAGATATCGAAAAATAACTGCTAACCTTGTGATTTCATCGATCTTTTACCACTGTGTCAATTTGACACCGAGGGACAGATTCAGTTCGTAAAATGAGGAACGGATGAAGGTTAATAGGGGTGGATAAACTACAATGTGCGTTGAAGGATTCCTTTAGATCTCCCGCGCTTCCTGTTCTCCAGCGTGGACGGTTCGCTCGCGATAAATCAGGCAAAGGCAGCGGAAGGATCGATCTCTCTTTCAGCGGAATTGAAAAGCGCGGAGTTAGGAGGGTGGCCGACAGCGGACGGAAAGGGTTCCCGAAAGGGGAGAGGGGCGGGGTGAAAGTGGATCGTCGGATTTCGGACGATCAATTAATAAGAGGAGGATCGGCCACTTTTCATCGCGATCCGAGGGAAGAGCGAGCGGCTCTCCCACGCGTCCCTATGTAAATTGAAGAGGTTACACGGTTTTACATATTTCAACAGATTCGCGGGGGCGAGGGAAGACGCGGGAAAAAGTGGAGGGAGAGGATAGAGAGGGCGGAGAGGACCCACGGTGGAGGTGGCCACTCGAAAACCGCGGGCGAAGCGTTTTGTCGAGTGTTTTATGGAAAGCTTTAGAATTGTAGATTTCCTCTCTCTCCGCTCCGGCGCCGCTCCAGCTTGGATTTATGATAGTCGCGGCGCGAGCGTACGAGAGCCTGCGGCTGCTACTTTCAGCGCCCATGCTCGATAATATAAAAGGATATTATTTAAATTCCTGAAAACTCGCCGCGATCGGTTGTCACCGAGGGCGGTGGACACTTTTTCCGCCTCCTTCCGCATAATTCGCGTCAAACACACTTTAGACCGATGATCAATGGAAGGGGGAGAGGGTTGGTCGGCTGGACGGCGTCTCGAGGGGCGAGCAGCGCGACGTTAACGTTTGCTATTGGATTTCAATTGGGAAACGATTACTCCCCTCGAGTGACCGTTTCTGCTCGTTTGTCATCGACGTTTCCACTTCTACTTTCTCGCTGTGCTGTCGTCAAATCGGCGGTCGATCCACCGGGCACCGACGACTGGAAAAGCTCCCCCCTCGGCGCGGCGAGGGTGGAGCTTTTGTCACGGAGCCCGGATCGGTTCTGTAACCTTTAAACCCCGGACAACGGACCCCACGGTCGCGTATTTGCCGAGAGCTGGCCTCGCGTATACGCGGCACCCTTCGACACCCCCAGACATGGGTACGCGCTACGTAGGGGCAAAAGGTAAGCCGCGGCCGCGTCGAAACCGCCGACCGGACGGACACTGCAAATATTAGTTCATTACCAAAAGTGCCGGCGAAACTGGCAGGCCTGCAAACGGTAGCGCCGCGGAGCCGCAGGAACGCTCGACCGCGGTTTATTTAACGACACCCTTCGGCTGCTTTTCAATTAACATCCCCACCCATCCTCTTTCCAATCTCCCGCGTCGTCCTCCTCGCGCTCCTTCTCCCTCGCGAATTTCGAGTCCTAAGCCCGTTCGGCATGACGGAACCAGCCCCCACCGGAAGTACACACGCGGGCGAATCGCATGCCCGGCAACCGTAAATAAGAGAGCCGGATCCGCGCGTAGAAGGCTAGAGGCTGCGTGCGGGCTGTCGTGCGTGCGTGAGCGCGCGATCGAGCGGGCAAGCCGGCGAGGAGTCCCGCTATGTAATATACTGGCGTGCGCGGACCGCCGAAGGGAGACCATTTAATAACAATATATCTTGCCCGTCGCGGCACCGCACGAGAACCGCGTCGAAATAAGGAGGACGAAGGGCGACCAGCAACAGAGATATTTCACCATTAGAATCGGCATTTTCTCGGATTAACGCTTCGCCCGTGGAATCCCTCCGACCGGGCTAGCAGCGCCTTCCGGGCCGACGCGGGGACCTGTAGCAGGAGCAGCGACGCGGTGGGTAGATTTCTTCCTGACACGATAATGTACTAAAAAAAGACCGAACGAGATGTAACGAGACGGCTGCTTTCGTCGGGGCTCGTGTAGGAGACAAATTGACGGTGGATCGCCGCGAGCTCGTTAGAGCTTCGATGCTCCCACGAAGATCGCGGCGTTACCCCGCGAAGAAAATAGCCCCGTCGTGGCTTAACGAGATCGCCGCGGAAAGAATCGAGCACGGCCGATGGGAGGAAGAGAAACAAGGTGGTTGACAATTTCACGGTACATTAGCGAGCCGTGGGTGGCGAACGGGTGTCGCCGCGTATGCCGCGACTAATTATGTTTTTAATTAATCATCGTTTCGTCGGAAGAGCCCGGGGGGCGAAAGTTTACTCGGCCGTGCTCGTTACCGTCCGTCGCCGACGACGCGCGCGCTAATAACGCCGTACGTCGATGCAACGCGACGACGTGTCCGCCCTTCGAGGACAACGCTTCCTCCTCGTTATCATCCATCCACTCGACGGCGATCGAAATAATCCTGGCGCGCTCGGCCGCCTCGCGACGTAAATGACCCGGAAACCATCGGGGAAGACGCTACGCGCCGCCGCTTCCCAAAAATAATCCCCACAGCCGCGCCGGCCGAGTAAAAAGCGTCGTTAACTGGCAGGCGTTAATTATCGGCCGAGCGCCGAGGAAATTGCGAGCACGCGGACCGACCTGGGGCCGAGGAGATAAATTCCTCGTATCCACTTGGTAAAATAAACGTCACCTTGGAGGTGGCTCGCGGTGACGACTCTCTTTCCCCGAGTGCAGCGACCACCCGGTCGTCTGCGAGCGAGTTCACGAGTCGAGGGATTTATCTTTGATGCGACTGGGGCGTCAGGTCTCTCCCGTGTTTCTTCTCCCCTTTCTTCCGATTTCCTTATAACGGTCGTAGATCGAAAAGCCTCGCTGCTGCGGCGCCTGATAGTCAGTTGAAGCACGGCCAGATGGAACGAGAGCAATTTGTCCTGCCGTCAGTGGGATCGTAGGATCGTGGCGCAAGCGTTGATCGTGGCGATCGCGGCCGTATCGTTTCGCAAGAGGGTCATTAGGAGGGTCCGTTTTCGGGTCAGGACGTCTGGCACGAGCGGAGCGGTCGATTCGGGGAACGAGTGGACGCGATTGTCCGGCGAGGGGATCCAGCCGTCGCGCGACGGACGACTGCCGTCTAGACGATCGTCCTATTCCCCTGCGGGATTACCGCGTCACGCGAGTCGAGTCCGACCATCCTTGGACTACGAGCCGAGATTCCAATCTTCGATCGGGGCCAACCGAAACGGGATATGTATCGACTGGTCGGCCGGGAGATCCCTGGGCCCCGTCGAATTCGAGCACCGAATCGTTTCTGCCAGCCGCTTTTGTTGATCGCCTAGGGAAATGAACGTCGAGAGATCCTCGCAAGAAACGAGTGGAACGATTTCGAGGAAGGCAGGAGAAATGGCGTGACTAATGCTCGCCACGTCCGATCGGCCTCGTAACCCGTCCGTCATTAATTTCGCCTCGTTGTTCCGCGTGATTCGCCCGTGAATCACGGGGATCGAGAGAGAGAGAGCGATCGAACCGGCGCTCGCCGGAATCCAGAGTCAATGGCAAAGCCGTTCGGACGGAAGCGTAATTGGCGTATCCGGTGGTCGCGGTACACGCTGACAAGCCGACGCGTATGACGGTATTAATCATAACGCCGCGTATTTGCACGCGCGACGCGGCTTAGATGCGCGGGCGTGCCGGAGCGCGCGAGCGCGTCCGTGCGTGCCCGCGTTCCTGCGTGCGTGTCGACCTGCTGACAGTTCGTTTGAACGCAATTAGCGTGCCGCTTGATAGTTGCCGGCTTAACGCGCTCGCTATCGCGGCAACGATCGTCGAATCGAGTTAACCGTTTCGTCGCGCTCCTCGCTGTCTCGCTGCCGCGACCAGTGGACCGTTTCGTCACGCTGCTCCCCACCCGCGGCCTGTTTTTTTCACAAAGGGTTGCTTCTTTCTCGCGGCGAAACCCACGAGTTCCCTTTTGCTAGCATCTCAATGCATCTCCTGGATTCTCTAGTGATCTCTTTCCCTGTCGTTTTTCATGAAATTATCCTCTTCGCGGCTCGGAGATGTAAACTACAAATGACGAGACGAAGAAGAATCGAACACAGCCTTGCGTGTTTAACGAGGGTGGCTGAGGGCTCGAGTAGGGAAGAGCGGGGACAAACGTAACGGCGTCATGAAAGTAACACGCCTTCCCCCACATTCAACGAACATTTTCAAAACGTTTGCTTTACGCAGTTACATGTGTATAGTGTCCCTTTTATTGTACCGAGTGAGGCTGAGCAGTAACACGAATCGTATAGGTACTGTGAGCAAGCTAAATTTGTTATTTAGATCATTGAGGTAAGTCTCTTATAAAAGTAACATGTCACTAGGGGAGAGTCGTGCAGTAGGGATCAGCGTACAGTACCGAACAAAGCTAGTTCTCGCTTCTTCGACCAGATATTACCACTTTATTTGAATTACCAAATGAGAATCACAATTCTGTATAACCTATTTCGGGGTCATATTGTTTACTTCATTTCTCTCGATGTTCTGAGGCATTAAACGTATACGTTGATCTTCACTGCGTCGAAAGTTATTTTATAAAGCTGATCTTTTGTTTCTCAAGTAAGTAAATGATTTTATTATTTTATGTATACTGTCTCTAGTCTATTATGTTTAATAAAACGCTCTAGTTTTGCAATATTTTTTTGTATATAATATACCAAGATTTAAAATGTTTCCACGTGTTTGTCGTACAGTACCGACCATCCAACTGTCGTGCAGTACCGACCAACAGACTGTCAACCAGTAGAGACGAAATTTTTCTTATCTGTTAATTCAATCTGTTAGCAACTCAGATTAATTTATAAGATGTTGATTTAGCCTTCCATCCACCTTTTCTCGCAGAAAAAATAAAGTAAATAAGGATAGGTATGATAATCCAACAAACAGGAAGCTAGGATTTAATGAAGAAGTTATCCAGTGTGTTATTTGCAAGCAGAGATGGACATTAACTAAATAAAAAATTATGTAAATAAGGATCAAATAAAAGTTACTTTAACTTTAGATTATTCGACGAATAAAGTTAAGTTTTTTATTCGATGAGAATTTATTCGACGAACAAAGTTAATTTTTTTATTCGTTATTCGAAATTTTATTTAAATCAAAATTTTGCCCACCTCTGTTTGCAAGGAATCATTTGACAAAGATTGGGTGCAGTGTACCGAATGTGACGGTTGGGCACACATCGAATACACAGATCAGGAAAATATTAATTACTAGCTTTACTACTCGGCTTCGCCCGAAATTTAGATTCTGGTTTTATAAAAAAAAAATTTCTTAATTTTTTTGTGAAAATAGTCACATTCGTCTGGATTAGCTAGGCATAATGAGCTGGGACACATTTCGTGACTCCAGAGTTTACCGTTCGAAAGTTTTTAGGCGACAGACCAACACACAAACACTTTCTGCTTTATATATTAAGATTTTACTTGCGATGTTTGTACAAATAAAACTTGAAAAATATCTTGTATTGCACCAATTAAATGTCTCTTTATTAACATTGTTAATCATTTAGACCTAAAAATCTATTAATTTCATAGTTGGTCGGTACTGGTCGACAATTTTTCGATTCCTGGACGAAATTACAACTTGTTTACTTTTGAGAATAAACAAATCTGATTATTAAATTTCACAAAAATAATTTCTCTCCTCTTATTAAGTTCTATCTATACTATAAACACGTTTTTGAATTTTTTATTTTTATCGTCTCTAGCCCAAGATATAACAAAAAAAAACTTAGAGAGGTCGGTACTGCACGACTCTCCCTTATAGGGACGAAAGTAACATATTACTTGGGCGAGCAAAATAGCGTACAGGATAGGAATTCTTCAAATGATAATGATTGTCTATGTCTGGTTTGTTTGGATCCTTTTAGTGAAAGCTGTTCGAGAGAGAAGTTGATCCAATGTCTAGATTTTAAGGGTCAGTCCCACGAAGATTGCACCACAGAGATGAGCAAAAAATTATTTGAATTAAAAATTTGTATACGAAATATTTATTTCAAATAATTCTTTGCCAATCTCTGACTGCAACGTGGGTGATCTTCACTACGTATGTCATAATTTTAATTCGGAGTAGGTAAAATTTAATACCTGCCATTCACCTAAATACACAATACCAAAGAAATGTTCGAAGCTTTCTACCTTTCTACCTTTCGTTATTTAAAATTTATTTCTTTTTCTCGTTACTTAAAATATGTTTATTTAAATGTTTCTTTCTATCGTTTTCTATAATAAAAAATCCTATTTTGCGTTGGAAGAAGTTTTTTTTACTTAATTCTCCTCAAAATAATTAGTGTTACTTTCGTCCCCACAGTATGTTACTTTCATCCCCACGGTATCTTACTTTCGTCCCACCCCTGCAGGACAAAAGTAGCAATGACAGTCACTGCGGAAAACTGCCATAACTCTTTGATTACTTATCACGTAAGGCTGAATCTGGGCTCAAATGATAGACCAAGAAACATACTATCTTAAGGCATAATTTTCATTTTTATATCTATAAAAGCTAATTGTAGACCAGGCCAAATGTAAAAACTGTTACTTTTGTCCCCATTCTCCCCTGCCCGCGAAGATGGATAGAAAACGACGCTCGTAACGGCGGGGCTCAACTTTATGAATATTATTTTCCAGCAGATGTCCCCGACGATAGAGGCTCGTCGACGTTGTCGTCGTCGTTGTAATTAATGACGTCTCCAGGGGAGGGGGGCGGAGTTTGGGAGGAGAGTAGGTTCTCCGAGAGAGGCGAAAGGCCAGAGGCGAAAGAAGAAGCGAGACGGGGGTGGAGGCTGAGAATATTTCGAAGGTGACGCGGGTGGACCGGGGTGAGCCGACGATAAGGAACCCCGTGGGGGTGGCTGAAAGGTGGGAAAACCCCGTCGTGGCTGGATGGCGAACGACAATGCGCGCGAATTATCCCGGAATGACGGGGTAGTTTTAAAGCCAGGAAGCCGACATTAGCGCATTGATACCGCGCGTTTGAGCGCGCGCGTGTTCTGGCATCGGGTGGACCATTAATATTACTTAGTTTACGGCTGGAGCCGCCGCGAGGGTGGACGGATCCGTCGCTTCGCTCGTTTCCGCGATTCGGTTCCGTTCCCCCATCTCCCCTCGACGCCCACCCCCGAAGCTTCCACTTTTCGCGGCTCGAAATTCACTGTCGGGGGCGGAACGATAGCGGGGAGAAAGGGGGACGTGTACCGGGGTTGTACTTGCCGTAAGAACCCCCGGGAAACCCACGATCTTCCAGTTTATCCGATTTTTTTTCTGTTGCCGCGAGGGTGAGTTTCTGGCTTATGAGATTTAATTGACCGGGTCGGTGGAAAGACAAACGAGCGGAATAACTTTCGCGACGGAACTCGGGTTTCGGTGTCGCTCGGGGCGCGACGGTTCCGAAGCGGATTAGCGGCAACAAATCATCGGGATTAGAACGGAAACGGGGATCGAGCCGCGGTGGAACGAAAGAAGACGGAAAGAGAGAAACACGGCGGTATACAGCCGGAGGGCGGGAAGGGTGGGGACAGCCAGGGGGGAGGACGAGATTTCGGGCGGGCGTGAGCTCCGTGAGCTTGTAGAATCAAAAAGGACAAACAATTAATAACCCCGCTACCGACGATTAATCAGAATTTAACTCGCCAGTTAAATACTCGGCTTCGAGGCGGCTCCCGCGTGCCGCGCGTATCCAGCCGCCGCCCGGGTGAAAGGGGATGGCCGAGGGTTCACGGTGCACGCGGGATAAACAAAGGTTTACATCAGTGTCAGTCGCAACAAGTCCGAATTCGTCTAGGGTTCTCGGCATGAATATTCACGGTGCTCGCTCGTCCGTCCCTTCCAGCCTCGACGCTCGCGCCAATTCGCCCACCCCTGGCCCGCTCACCCCACACTCGCGTCGCTCTGTATCGGTCTGCGCGCTAGTCCGCGACCATTTGCCACCCCCTGCGATATCCATCGAACGGCTACCAGTCAAAGGCTGGAATCACAATACGCGTTTGTCCGGTTGACGAAGTCGACTCGGCCGGGAGCCGCTAAAGCAAATAGAACGGGACGAACGGAGAGGGTTGAACCGTGAGGGTGCAGCACGTGGGTGGCTAGGGAGGACGGTCTCGCGGGGGGAACCGAGCCAATGGTCATTGCCTTTCAATTGGAAATTACGTTCTGGCCGGTCAAGTGTCGATTTTCACCCCCCTGCGTCAGCGACTCCACCCCACCCCCGAGGGGTTCGCACCTCTCGCTTCTTGTTTCTAGTGACGTTCGTCAACCCCGCTCATCAGCCGATCAAGGGAGAGTTGAGTTCGCTGGTCCTGGGTATAAGGGGTGCTTCAAGTTGCACGGAAGTGAATAGAAACTATTTCGCGGCCCCGCGAAGCTGGCAGAGCCGCTTTCACGCGTAATGCTCCCTCTGGAAAAGGAGAGATCCTCTGTGACGGCGCGAGAGAAGCGCGACCGTTTCCCAGCCAGTCGAATGATTTAATCCCCGAATGATGGACGGGCACGTCGCGACGATGATCTGCGTGCCGTGAAGTGACAAGTGGTTAGGATCACGGGGAAACCTCGGTGGCGCGGATGACGGTGGTGGCTGATGGTGGGTGGCCGAAGCGAAGCGCGGCGGTGGGCTCGGGGGATGGTCGGCCGTCGGTGGTCGACGTTGGTGTCTCGTATCGGTGACGGGACCCCGGTGGATGGATTTGAGGAGGGGCGGGAAGGAGGGTGCGTGCTCGCACCGTACAAATCACGCGGGCATTACAGCGTCAGGCTGGGGACTCAACGTGTCGCGCGACCGGAAACTCGATGCCGACGGTAATACTGATTTATCGGGACCAGCACCGCGTTGCACCGTGTTGCACCGTGTTGCACCGTCCGTGGCTACGATCCGCGTTCCTCGCGACGCGAGATCTGTCGCGAGTCGCTTTTACCCCCAGACCGATCGAGAACTCGCGTGAGACTTAGGTATATAATCTGCGATCTTCCTACCTTTCGATATGTTTGACAATATCCTCGTAGGCAGCTCGGCAGTTCTCCCAAACCGTCCCGGACCTGTGGATCAGAAAACAAAAGCGACACTTTAGACAGTGACGGTGAAATGCAAGCAGAGGGTGCGTTCCGAATCACGCAGTGAGAGCTTGAAATTGGTGGCATCGTAGTGGTGGCATCGTACGATTACCTAAAATTTCTCTCACTTGCCACGAATACAATGCCACTTCCGATGCAACGAGCGTGCAGCAAACGCAGAAATTCAGAGGAGAAGCTGTCACTGCGCGCGCGCATGCGTATTTGTTTCTACAATCTTTGACTATTGCTGATACAATTTAATGAAAAGTAATAAAAACAGTGAATTCTCTTATGATTATAATGCCATTTGTTTACGTTATTATTTTGAAGAAACTTCATCTGTTGTTTTTGAACTATTTTATTCAGCTTCGATTCTCTGTTTGTAAGTTATTTTATATGTATGTATGGTTCAAATCTGGCAACTCAAATTTAATCCACTTCCAACTATTCAATTGTCTTGAAACTTTGCAGGCGTGCGTAGTTTGGATGACAATACAATATTTAAAAAAAAATTAACCCCGAGCGGGTGAAACAATTACCCAGTCAGCAATAAATATAACCCATAACCACAAATCCAAACGACTTGAAATCAGCCACTCGCGTTCTTTACGAAAACGACAAAAAACCGCTGCGTTCGGGACACTAGTTGCATCGCGATTACCGAAAATACACAATTTATCGAGAAATGATCCGTCACGTATGTACGAATAGTAACACTAAAACTTTCCAGGCATTCGTAGTATATCACCATCGAAATTGTTGTACAAGAAAAGAATTATTTTTTAGTGACTGTAGCACTATAGCGTTTAAGCAAACTGTTAAACTCTATACAGCAATAAAAGGTATTTGTAAAGAAGTCTGATCTGTGAAATGTAAATCCACAAACACTAAAAAATAAAAAATATATAAAAAAAATTTTATGTTAAACGATTGTATTAAAAATGCACTAAAAACTAAAAAATAATTCTTTCCTTGTACTACAATTTCGATGGTATTTTTTCACTTTAAATAAAATTTTGGACCAGGATATGTCATAACAGAATATGAATCATTTTAATACAGAATCAAGCATCGAAATGAATTTGTTGTCGCTGCGACTGCGCTGCGATCTCTGCACTCACTGCGTGAATCGGAACGCACCCAGAGTCCGAATCGGGCGGCGCGAAAGAAAACCGCGAAGGGGAACGTCGCGTCGACGACTCGGAGAGCAGAGGGATGCTGGCTCGAATGGGGGACGCGGGTTGATAAGCGAATCGGTTAATTATAAGCCCTGCCACGGGATATCCTCGAGGAAAGTGGATCCGCGGGGGTTGATTAAGAGTCCTCGTTCCGGCTCCTCTTTCGTTTGTCCTTTGACTCGATCGCGTCTGTCCCGACTCGAAACGAAGACGCTTTGAAGTCGCTGATTAAAAAAGACGTCGCTGGCCCCCTGGCTTGGCTAATTTGCTCGCCGTATCGACCGTCGAACGCTCTTCCACGGTCGGACGGAGACGCGACAAACCAGAAGGAACGGAAAAAGAAAACGGTGTCGTTGAACAGCCCCAATGGAAACGAATGATTCCAGAAAGGCCGAGGCGCTCTAGAAGACGGCGAGCGCCTGGAAAGCGGGCCGAACGGAAGGAAGTTGGCCTCGTGGCGGAGCACAGTTCGCATAGAAGCAGCGAGGGCTCACGGGGCTGAATTAGAGGGTGGCGATAGGGCAACGGCGGTGACGGCGGTGTGCCAGGATGGGGTTGCGTTGAATTAATCATATTCCGGTGTTTGTCGTGCCGCCCCCAGACGTAATCCGTCTTACCTCCCGATCTCTCTCGCTCCTCTGCCACGATAGATTTGCATTTTAATTAAAAGCAAAGCGCTGAAATCATAATGCGAAACGTGCGGCGCCGCCTTCCTCGCGTCGTTCTACACGTAGCCTCGGAAGGACACGGTTGGCCCGCCATCGGCCCTCGACGTTAAGAAGAATCGACGTCGCGATCCAAACACCGTCCCCTTCCATCCCCGAGTCAGCTTGCCCTGCCTCGTGTCGGAATCTTCGAAACGCGAGAACGAGTCGAGGAGAACTCGGAGAAGACGGAGAAGCCGGCTGAACCGACTAATAGCGACTAGGAAGAGGCTAATCGCAGCAGCCGGATGTAATCGAAAATTAAGGCGAGTCACCGTATCCCCGAAAGCCCCACCACCGACAGCATCTATTAGAAACGCGTTAACAAATGCCGGGATTAGCCGCGTCTACTCTCTCCCGAGGAACAAGATCCTCGGGAGATGCTGTTCTCGAGGACCCCCTCGGTTTCCTTCCGTTCCTCCCCATCGACGCCCCTCTCGCGAGCCACTGTAAACGGGGGCCGCGGTAATCTACGATATACATCTCGGGACCGCAACGCCTCCAGGATTTCCAGGTCCACGGGGATGAGGATGCGTTGAATTTTCAAAGCGACCGTCGGCGGAATTCTTCGGCAGAGAGTGGACTGTCGGCGACGGCGACGACGGGGTCGAGTGGCGACACGCGGAAGAAGGGTGACTCGGTTGAGGTCGCGCGTAACTCGAGCCGAGTAGACGACCTAGAAGGAACGCGGCGCACCCAAGGAAACGGACTTCGAGCAACTCCGCTACCAGGCGGAGGCGAACGGGGCATGGAAAGATCAAGCAGTGTCGAGACCCCTCGGATTTCCACGGCTTCGCCGTCTCTTCAAATCCTCTTAAAGTTGTATTCTTTTGGCCTCGCCGGCCCTTCGTTACGACCACCTCGGGACAGGACGAGCTGCTCCCGCGACCCGGGGAGCTTCAAACGTCTAAATCCAATTTCCCAATCCGAGCCTATCTTGCGGACCAACTTCTTTCGAAACGTTACCGCCGAACCCCGTGTCTCTCCTAACTCCCAAGACCTTCCGTTCTTTACGAGCGACGATCACGATCAACGATCAAACACATCCGCGGCCCGAATCGACGATCAGCGAAGTAGAGCAGTGAAAACGCTTACCTCGCGAGAGCCTCGATGTTGGACATGTTCGGGTTGACTTTCAACCCCTGCTCGACGCGCGCCTGAGCCTGGGCCTGCAGGTGGTGCGGCAGACTCGCCGGGGACAGGATGGCGGTGTGCCCCGCGCCTGGGTGACCACCCAGTTGCATGAACTGCATGTGACTCAGGTGTGTGGGCGGGTGGTTGTAGCCGTTCGCCAGCAACGGCGACTTCTCCATCCTGGGCACGTCTGAAAGCAGAAACGAACGATGATAGCCACGGTCGAAACTGTACCGCGATCCTGCAGCCATCCAGGCAACCGCGTGGTCCACCAGCATCCCCACCGCAAATACCATGGGCATATTTGCTCGGGGATTCGACGGACAGCCCGGTGGATTTTCGGTGTTTCGAGGTTTCCGGGCGGGCGATATATCTTCGTCAACGATCACGGCTGTTGAGGGGGATGATCGCGGACAGTCGCCTAGTCGCTAGGAAACGTTGAGACCTCCGCGTGTGTATAGTAGGAGACGGAGGATGTTCACGAGGCGAGGAACAACTTTGTACGAGCGTCCGAGACGGCCACGGCTCGGCGATTATCAAGAGTATCCTCGTACCATTTCGGGATTCGAGTCGTGCAAAGACGACGTCGGAGATGATGCTATTGCGAGAGCAGGATTGGGGGGATAGGCCGAGAGGGAGAGTCCGCGGAAAGGGGCCGTGCGCCGGGACGCAAGGGAGTGCGGGGGCCAGTGGTAGGGGGTAGAAAATGAGCGGTGCCTATTCATTACAAATTATCTAAATGGCAGTGATTTCGGCGGACCGGCTGGCCGTTTGACGAGTAAGTGGCGGGTTTGCCGTGGCAGTGACTGTCGATCCTGAAGGCGGTCGGGCGTTCGCCAACTGGCGGCCCTGGGGTGCACGGGGCCGTTTGACAACCACTGTGGGACCCGGCCCATGACCGGCCCTAAAATTGGACTTATTACAACTTATAGAGCGCGATTTGAACGCTCCGCTCAATAACATACATTATCCCCAATCCATATGATTTAATGAAATCCCTCTAAACTCTCCACTTAGCCTCAGTACCTTCTCGCGCTGTACCCTGTCCACCCTTCTTTTTCGTGTACGCGCTCTCTCGCGCAGCAGATTGCTACGTGTGTACCAAGAGCACAAGAGAACGAGCCACGGAGGATGGGGAAGGGAAGAGTGAAGGGGGAAGACGGAAAAAAAGGATTGTGAACAAAGAGGAGAGAGAGAGAGTCGGCGTGGCACGTTCCGATCAGCAAGGATGCTTAAAACGCGCGTTCCACAGATTTTTATAACCTCGACAATAGGCTATTTGCCTGGTCGCGATGCGCTCGGGCGCCGTAACGCGACGCCCGATGAAGACGTTTCGAGGCAGCCGAGGTCGCTGCCGACCGAAAGCGAGGAGCGACCGCGAGCCGAGTTTTGCACTGGCCGAGCCGCGAAGCGAAGGAATTTTGAGAAGAAGAGGACTCCCGAGCTGTGGACCGAATGTGGACAGCCGCGAGGAGGCCCGAGCGAGACGCGAGGGACGATAAAACACAATTTGAGCTAAAGACCGCGCTCCTATAACTTCCCACCCTTGGGCCCGCGCGCGGACGGGCACCGCCACCGCCACCTCCTTGCCCCTCTCGTAGCTGATGAGGTGACAACCCATAATTATACAGACCGCTTTCTGTCTGGCCTGACTGCAGTGGCATGCAGAGAGGAGAGGCCTCCATCATCCTCCACCCCGTCGTCCTTCTCCCTCTCCCATCATCTTCCCTTCTCCTTGCTCGCCGATCCACCCGAGCCCTTCTGACCGCGCGCATTCTCTCCCTTCGTGTCCCTCTTCCACTCCACCTTTCTCTCTTTCCTCTCTCCATCCTATCTGCGGATCTGGCTTTTTCTCTCGTTACCCATCGCCCTCCCCTGCCGCCCTTCTGCCCTCTATCCGCTCCTCCTCTCCTTTCTCATCCACGAGTCGATCCAACGGGTCCCGTGTACTCCGACTTAATAACGATACGCGTGTTTCCTTCGCGTCGGTCGACCGAGGTGCAGAGGAAGAAGCGAAATCGAACGAGCAGCGCGAGGGCCACGGGCAGAGAAAGGAGCGAGGGGGCGGAGGGGGAGGGCCAGCGACCCGGAGCAGTCACCTCCACCCTCGTGCCGGGCGTCTCGTGCCCGTAGGAGAGAAGGACGACCGCGCTACTTCTTTTCTGGTGTTAATTACAAAACGCGAGAATAAATTGCCGAGCTAAATGAGTGGCCCTCTGTCTCTCTCTCTCTCTTTCTCGTTCTCTCTGTCCTCCGCGTTGTTCGGTCCGCGCGGCGCGTCTGGCCTCGTCACGTCTGCTCGTTCCTCGGCGCTCTTCCCAACGCCCGCGACGGACAGATGAATGGAAGGCGAGCCGTCCGCGCAGGTGGAATTTGTTATGCGTCGCGAGCACGGGCCAGAGTTTCCTCGTCGCGAAAAGATAACGTCGCCGAGCATCGCACCGCACCCGGAATATTCCCTTCGAACTCTCCCTGCCTCGAGGATAAACGGTATCCACCTCCTCCTCCCTTTGTCGCTCTTTTCGCTAGGTCTCGGTGGCCGGCGAAGACGGAGAAACGGCCCCTCTCTCCGTTGCTCGAGTGACCACCGAGAACGGGGCAACGTGAAATTATTTGGAAAATTTGCCCTTTGTCCGCGGTTGCTCCCCGGGGGCCGCGATCCCGCCATTGTTCTTACCAAACGACGAAGAGATCGACCGACCCGCGTCTTTCGATACTCCACGACCGGGTTATTTGCGCTTAGGTATGTATATGTTTACCCTCGACACCGACTCCCTCAAAACCCTTGGATTTAACCCTCGAACACCGACCCTCCGGCTAAGGCCGATGACATCGCGGCCCTTTAAGTACCTTCCTCCTCGCCACCCCACGCCACTTCTAGCTTCTTCTTTTCTCCTCTGCCCGCTCTTGCGGGACACGAACCGTCCGGGCGTCTCACCCCCGGGCATCCCCGTCGCCGCGCCGATTCGATCCCGATCGGCTGCTCGCAATCGCGTACGCGCGCAGAAACGCGCCGTTAGCCAGCCCCGTGCACGTGCATCCCATCCAACATTGTCCCGCGACGTGTATTGGTACATAAACACGAGACGGGAAACACAGTTTCGCGCAGGAGGAATCCGGTTTTTCAAGTAATCGAGAGACTCGGAGCCGGGCTAGCAGGCAAACGGGCAAGCAGCCAGCCAGGCAGGCAGGCAGGCAGGCAAGGCAGGCAAAGGCAGGCAAAGGCAGGCAAGCAGGCAGACAGGCAGGCGGGCAGCCATCGAGGTAGCTCCCTGCGTCCAGTCTGCAAAGAACCGAGGAGAGAGTGGATGCCATGGCTATGTACACCTCCTCCTCGCTCCTCCTTCGTTCGCTCTTCTTCTTTCCTCGCTTTCCTCCTTCACCACACCCATTCTTCTTAATCGCCCGGCCAGCTAGTATCGCCCCGCGGTATTGAGACGTACGTTCCCTGTCTAGCGCTCGTCCACCGATACCGCTGCCTCTTTATCGGCCCCTCGGTCGAGCTTTCCTGGGTATCTCTCTCCACCAGTCCACGACAAACCAATGGACTCTCGATGCTGATGTTTCGGCGCTGTTTGGCGACGAGATTAGACGCCGATTCGAGTAACGTTTCAGGAGGGAGACCCGGAAAGGGGGTACGGCAGCGACGCAGGAGTATTGAGACGTAGCCAGCTCGCGGTAAATAGAAAGAGGGTGGAGATGAATAAGATACGAGCGATCCTTCTCGCGGGGAACGAAACGTCTAGCCTCCTCCTTGGTGCCCTTGCCTTCCAACGCGCCGTCCCAGGTCGTCCCTTCGCGAGTTCTCGCCCGTTCGTCTCGGCCCTTCGGCTGCCTACCTACCACGCGTCTCCTCGCGAGCGAGCAGTCCAGTATTTGTTCTTCCAGGGTCTCCGCTCGGCCACGAGCATCATCCGAGGGCAGTAAACCTTTTGATATATAGTCGAAGGTTTTTAGAGTTCTGTCAGCCACGCCCACAATCAGCCTTAGTATTATTTACACTCCTGGTGGTTTGTAGTCGCTTGTCTCGCTCCGTCCAGGCCGCTTCCTCCGGCCCGCACTTTTTACTCGTTTCGCGCGCTCTTCTTGCCCTGCGCTCCGTGCGCGCCTCTTCAGCAACGTCATCGTCATCGCCGTCGCCGTCGATTCGCCCGGTTTTTCCACCGAGCCACACGCTCGCCTGCTCCCCGTTTTTCTCCCGTCGCTCGCTCCTCTTTGATATATTCCACGCTGGAAGGCGAGCTCCTCCTCGGATCGGCCCCTCGGCACCGTCAGATCGATTCCCCTTTCTGTTTTTCCGCCGTTCGATTCGACCTCTCTTCCGGATGGTCGCGCCTCGCCGGCCAAGGTACCGCGAATTTATAAAATTAGACACGACCCGCATCCCCGCGAAATTATCTATTCGGAGCTGGCCCAGGCGTACGACGCGCTCGAACCGCCGCGGGGCCAGATTTCGAATTTCGCCGCGCGTCCACGGCTTCGACACGCAAGCGGGACGAGAGAGGGGCCGTGGTCCAGCGAGAAGAGAAGGAGACGCATATTTTATTTCGGCAATGATGATGATACGCACGAAACCTTCCCCCGCCCCGGCCATCCTTCGGTTTTATCGCGGCGATTCGCCTTCGGTGAACTCTTTTCCTGTGTTAAATCTTCTTTTTTTCGGGGGGGGGGGGGGAGGAGGCGAGAGGGAGAATCCCTTTTTCGATCGAGTCACGAACGAGTGGCGCCGATCGTTCGTCTCTCGCCTCTGCTCCCCGAATTCCGAATTGGGTCCCTTTGAAAGCGAGCAGAGCGACGATGACAGGATTTGACGCGATCCTTGGTCGAGAGGCTGCGTTCCTTTCGAAACTGTTGCACGCTTCCCCCCAACCCCGCCGAAATTATCCTCTTTTTGACTCTTTTCGCGATCGCATCCAACCATCGGTGTGCTTCAGCCCCGTCGGGTGCTTTCGGTGAACAAAAGTCGGTTTTCTGTGATCCACGCGATATCCTCTGGTCCCACGTTCCTTTACTCTACTCCCTTTTGTCTTGACGCGTCGACCTCCACCCTTTCAAGTTCTCTGCAGTCCACTTCCTTGCCCCCCAGTGTATACTTTCAAAAGTACCAGCCGGAACAAGCCGCTTTTTCTGTCGCGGCAGCGTTGATGCGAGGCCCGGCCGCGGGACGAATACCGCATCGGCGGCGATTAACTTTTCAAAAGCCTTTGTCGCCCTCGGTCATTAACGAATCGCCGAACACCGCGATATCGGCATAAATTTATCATTCTCCCGCTTTATTCCTGTCCGCGGCCGATAAACGGGTAGCCCTGTCGGTGTTATTATTGCCGAAGGAGAGGAAGACCGGCGTTAATCGGCGAGGTACACGCAGAAAATGAAACGTTTACGTTGGCCGATCGTTGGCCCGGCCCGGCCGAAAAATCGATGTCGGGGCTAATCTCGAAGGTAAATCTTTCCCGCGGGCTAATCAAAACCGAGGATCGAGGCCTGGGGCCCGTATTTCGGAGCCATCTGCCCGTCGGCCTGGCCGGGGCCGAGCGGAGAGAGAAACCTATCCGCGCTGCGGCGTTGCAATAGTCCGCTCGGACCGTCGGCACCGGCGGCCCCCGTCAGCGATCCTTTCGCCCGGCTGGGGTCGATACTTTTTCACGTGCCAGCAACACATCGGTTAATCCTCTGCATAAACATTGTATTGTATTTCGCCGGGGATGCTCCCATTATATCATATTTTGTTATTAATATCTTCCGACTGGCTGGGCCCAGAAGCTGGGACGGGGCACTTTTGTGCATTGCCGAAGGTAAGCCTGCCGGTTACCTCTCGCCGCGTGGAGCGGGACAGACCGATGGAGAAACTATATAGGAGAGACGAGGAGAGGCGTGGATCCAGCGGGAGAGGGTGGAGAAAGGTTTTTAAAAAAGAAACAGAGGGTGAGGGGGACAGGGAAAGAGAAAGAGGGAGAGAGAGAGAGAGAGAGAGAGAGAGAGAGAGAGAGAGAGAAGCGCTCGATACCGGTTTCCTTTATCGTACAATGCCTACCGGGATTTTTTATTATCCACTAGCAGAGAGGATCCTCCCTAGGAGGGAGGGGGTAGCATCGAATTCGCGCGACCCTGCGTATGTTGCAACTGAAATGTCGAATTCTCGAGTTGCTCGGTGCTCTATTCTCGAATCTTCTAGAGAATCGAGAACGAAGCAGAGGTAAATAAAAAAGCGCACACGTTCGACTACTCTGGAGAGTGGTTACACGGGGGGACAACTGCGCGAAACAGGCTACACGCAATTAAACGTTTCGCACAGTTTCGCACCGGGCCCGTGCGTTTCAACGCCAATCAGGTCGCCCTCGTCGAGCTTGTTCGAGTGTCGAGCGGTTTAGAGGCGGTCCCCTGGCACTGCTGGCGGCGGGCTCGCTCGCGACGGGCGCGCTTTCAGCCCGAACGGGATCGGAAATGAAAAGAAAATAAATAGCGCGGCAAAAAACCGCGGCGGCTCGTTTGCGTGGGTACACGCGTAACCAGGACCTTTGCATGCGCCCGTGTAAACGAGCAACGCGCCCTCCAAATGTAGACATTTACCCCCTTGTCGAGGGGGAGTGTTTCACCGGCAGAAAACAAGCCGCGATCCGTGGTGTCGGTTTTCATTTCCCTCGCGCCTTTTTTTTCCACGCTCTGCTTCTCCCTCTCGCTCTGCCGCCGGCTGGCGCGAAAGCGGCCGATCGCGTCGGTGTGGTTTTTTTCTCTCTCTCTTTCTCTCTCTCTCTCTCTCTCTCTCTCTCTCTCTCTCATTCTCTCCCTCTCTCTCCATTATTCCCAAGCACTTCCGAGCGTTTGTTGGTCACGAGGGCCGGAGAGAGCTCGTGCAAATTATAAAAATACTCGCGAGCGGACGGTCGGACCCGCGCGCGTTCGCGGACAAAGCGGCCCGCGCTCGTTGATTCGCGAGTTAATTGAGCGGCGCGGCACTCGCCGGCCGCTAACGAGTAAATTGTTGACTACCACCAGCCAGCGTGCCTCTCTCTCTCCCTCCGCCTC
Organism: Andrena hattorfiana; assembly: GCA_944738655.2. Classification (NCBI taxonomy): domain Eukaryota; kingdom Metazoa; phylum Arthropoda; class Insecta; order Hymenoptera; family Andrenidae; genus Andrena; species Andrena hattorfiana. The sequence continues at coordinate 6,219,847 of OX122894.2, forward strand.
CCTTCCATCGCTCGGCGGAATAGCCGGGAAATTAGTACAGATTTTTGAAGCAATTAGCCTCGGTTTTCACCGCAGGAAATTGCCGTCACTCGCTTAAAAAGCCCGCTGCGCGGGGACGGCCACTTCGCCCCGCGAGTCCGTCCGACTCGAGCGCGTCCTTCGCGACTCCGTCCAGCTCCGAGCGCAGAGACGTCGATAATCGAGAAAACCTGGCCAAAACCCTAATTTCTAAAGTCACCAGTTATGGTGTTAGACCCCATCACCGTTTTCATCACTTATCTGGCTACTAATTATTACCGGCAATTAGAGGAAACTACTTAAGTTTGTCATCATTCGCTACAGCTCATTCTAAAGTTGAGTATTGTTGGAGTGTTAGAGGAAAGCGGAGTAATTTCGGCCACATAAGCAGTAAATTCTATAAAATTTCAACAAGTTACACATTTGTTAGTTTTTTTATATTAATTGATAGTTTGAAGTGTCTAGTTTGTATTAGTATGACTGAGAAAGCATAAATTTACGTTGTAACAAAATTGGGAGAAACACAATAATAACACAAAAATTCCACTAGTGGGGTAATTCCGGCCATGATTTTTCTTCATAAAAGAGATAGGAAAATTGTTAAATTAATAAAAAATTGTATTATTTTTTATTTTAAAATTAATTAGTACATATTTCACAAGTGTATTCTTCAGGGGTATCCCATCCTGAACATTCTTCATGTGCCCATTGACCACACACTGTGCACCGGAACCACATTTCATCACCTTTTCCGAATTCTTTGCACAAGGAGCAAATATCGTGCTCTACTTTTTCGTCACAAATACCTGAATTGTACGTGGCATCTACGCCGGGAAAAAAGCAAAGTTAAAAGCTGGCTGGAATTACCTCTCACTTTTGGCCGGTAATACCCCATACCTCATGTTCAGATATTTGAAGTAATACACTGAATAACCAAAAACCAAATGTGAGTTTGAAAGTAGAAACATTTCTCTATTTAATGAGATTAATATTAATAATTCATATCTATTCCATGCACTAACTTACCTTGCTTAACAATCGACCACTGTCATAAGATTACGGTGCGAAATGAACACTCCCGAATTTGTTTGCAACAAAAGACTGATATCGTCATGGAAACCATAAATATTAGCTCGCCGCATCACTAACAAGTGGCAGTACCTACCATACAGAGTCAAGTTATGCGGTTTTTATTTAAAGAAATAGAAGTGGCCGGAATTACCCCGCTTTCCCCTACTCTCTCAGTGAAAATGCTGGTGTTCTTTGTGACTCTTGAAACTGTACTTAAAACTGGCAGAATAACTATGGATTCGGTAGGTAGCGATAAGTACAGTCAGTCCTATAGTATTTTTTGGTAGGTAGGTACAGATTGGAAACATGTAGCAATGAAACGATGAAATTTCAATTAAAAAATTGCAGCCCCTGTCACCACCACTCGTGAAATTATATTTAGTTAGAGATAAAGTTCACTTCCGGATTCCTCCAAGCAAAATTTCTTCTTCTATAAGGGAGAGTCATACAGTACCGGCCACTTTCAGTTTTTGTACTGTAACTTGGGCTACTGTCGGTAAAAATCAAACTTCAAAGAAGTAATTTGTAGTGCAAATAGTGCTTAATAAGAGGGGACAAATCGTTTTCCTCAAATTTTATCATAAAGATTAATAATTTGCTGGAATAAAAAAGTTGTAATTCGCAGCGAACGAAAAATTGGCGTCTAGTATCGGCCAACTACTTAGTAGATTGTAAGGTCTAAGTAATTAATAATTTTAATAAAAATTTTCTTGGTCTGTACACTTCACGTGAGCCCAACCCTTGCATTTGATGCACTGCACCCAATATTCGTTGAACGATTCTTTGCAAATAATGCATTCAGTGATTTGTTCATCAAAACCGAGTTTAAATTTACTTTAGTTTAGTTTAGTCTAATTCTGTTTTATAGTAGCATTTTCAAAGCCGCGTTCACATCGTTTTGCGTCCATTTTCTTTCTTTTTCTGTTTAATTTCGGACATTTTTCTGTCGAAAAACAAAGAAGAAAAACCTGACTATAGTTATAGGAAAGAATAAAAAAGAATTGGCCGGTGCTGGACGACTATAAGGTGGCCGGTCCTGCACGACAAGCACGTGGACAAAGTTTTAGATGTGGTAAGTAATATACAAAGCAAATTTGAGAAACCATGGTATTTATGTATAGCTAATAGTCTAAAAATAATATACGTAATATCACAAAATTATTTAATTACCTGAGAAATAAGAAATCAGCTATGAAAAGTAACTTTTGTCGTCCGGAACACCAGCGTAAACGATAAATGTTTAGAACTCTGGTAATACTGAAAGAAAAAGAACGTCGCCGGAATACGTTGCTACGGACTCTAGTATTTATTTATTTCTCCAGCGATAGTACAGTTAACTAACATTAGAAGCCAGATCTAGCTTCGGCCGGTACTGTATGCTGCCCGGTACTGTATGACTCTCCCCCATACTACTTAAGGTTTAGTTAGGTTTTCGAGATCGCTGATTACGAAAGTTAAATTAAAACTGCCAAAAAAAAAAGACGAAGGACGAAGTTCATATATTTGTGTTTCTATGTAGGTACAGTTTCTCTTGAGTAATAACCTCAGATGTTTCTCGTATGAATTGTAATCTAATGGGACGGCAAAAGCGAGGTAATACTGGTCGTGGATTTTGCCACATAATAATTTTTCCGATGAATCAGGCTCACCACACATCAATTGAAGTGGCACGAAAGATCTAAGCAAGATACTATAATCTGAGTCCCCGTTATGCTGAAACTATTTTAACATTAAAATTTCTTAGAAGATTACAAATATTTTTTGCAAGTTTGTCCTCAGATTATAATATATTCAGCGACCTCGAAAACCTTAGTATACTCATTTTTGTACAAATCAAAGGTCACGTTCATGTTTTGGCCAGGTTTTCTCGATTTTCGACCACTGTGCGCTGGTAGCCCCGGCGAACTAAAAACGGCCGATGAAACGCCGTCGAGCGGACGGGGCGCAATTAAGTCGCGTTAAAACAGAGCCGCGACGTCCCGCGAGTTTTATGGCGCCGCTCGGCTCGCGTAGCCGCGCGGCGCGTAGCAAGCACTCCAGCTTGCTCGCGGCGACCGTGTGTGCGAATGCACGCGCCCGTTCCAGGGGATTTTATGCCCCGACAGCCACAGAGAATGCAAGTTTGTCCGCGAAACGCGTTCCCCTGTCGTCCAGCGGAATAACGACCGATCTACGCTCGCTATTTCGCGACACTTCGCGCCGTCCGCCTCGACTCGGACTGGCGAACAGGCCGGGGGCCGTTGAACCGATCTCGGTGTGAGTCCGTCTCAAACTCCCCGCGGGGAGGACGAGCCTACTTTTTCTCCCGTGTCGCGACTTAATGTCTTCATTTGGCCCGGGCATGCGAGTGCCTCGTTGCCGAGCAAAAACCGGCGAAACGCGAAAATTCCGAAGTCTGCTGATTTACGGCTACCCGCCACGCAGAACGGTGTTGCAACGGCGAACGGGTTTAATTCGTCGACGTTTTGTTACTTTTCGGACACCACTTGCTACTTCTGCTCCTTTTTAACCGACTTGAATAAAAAAAAAAAAATAAGAATGCGCTAAAAAGTAAAAAATTAATTTTGTTCCTTATTTAATCTACGACTCCCAATTTATTTCCGTCGGCGCCAGATTTACACAGTGCAAACTGTAAACGATGAAGCGTCGACATAAAAAAGTGAGAGCCGTAGATTAAATATGGGAAAAAATTATTTTTTACTTTCTAGTGCATTATTTTTTTGAAGTCGATTTTAATATTTTTATTCCGTTTAAAACGCGCGCTTCTCCCGATTCCTCCACGCGAGAAGAGTCTGTTTAGGAGCTGGCTTATTCATGGAAAAACCGTCCATTTCGACCGGTCGGTTAACGAGATGTACCCTAAGCTCGCGCTCGGACGGAGAATGGGGTGCATCTGTAAGCGGTGTAAAACGCGAAGGCAGGATCGATGAATCCGAGTGTTATTGCGTCTCCCCCTGCGTGTCTCGCTGTAACGTGGACCACGTAATAATCTGGGGCGACGTTATTATCGCTTTAATCGCGAGGATTATTTCACTTTCGCGTCAAATCTGCCGGTACGCTCGGTTTCGGCCTCGGTTTCGCGTCCCTCGCTCGCCAACCCGCGTAATTTCTGACCGCAGGGTGAAAATTCCACGTAAGCCAGTGGCGCTCGTCCCTGGTCGCTGGCCCACCAGATTCCTCTACAATACTCTACATCCTCTTCCCACAGACCCGAGCGCGCTAAGAACCTCTGCGGGTCATCTGCTTTTCCGCTGGAGGCTGGTCCCTTACCGCGATTCGTTAATTACTTCGCGCGGATATCCGATCCCAGTCCGCGTTTCCACCGCAGATTCGTGGCTTCGCCCTCACGGTTGTTCCTGCAGCTCCCGTCGACCGCCTTGAATTCGCCGCGCGGACGGGCTCGCCCGTGGCACCGACGAGAGCGTGAAAACTGTCGGGACGAGGGTGGCAGTAGCGGCCTTTGGAACGGTCGATCGCGCGATGTCGAGGCGACGTCGGCCCCCTATTAACCGGGTTTTATTGGTACGCGAGCCAGCCGCGTTTGGCTGACCTACGACCGGCAACAGTTAATCAATGCTTTTATGAGCATTCGCTCGCAGCGTCGTTGCAGCCGCCGAACCACCCCCGGCCAGCCACCCTTCCCCTGTGCACCGATTCGCCGACCACCACGCGTCAGCTCCGCGGTTCATCGCTGTCCCAGCGAGCGGCACCGAGAGATAGAGTGCTCGCCTGCCGACAGACGGGACGCAACGCTCCACTTGAAATCCGGGGAAGACCGCGATAGGGAACTCGCGCGATAGGTGCGTACGTACGTGCACATGGCCCGTGTCCATTGGGGCAAACGCGGTTGCTTGGATAATTTACTTAGTTTGCGCATTAATGTACGATTCTCTATGCATTAGGTCATATAGTATAAATTGCGGCCGGCCAATTTGATTAATGCTATTTCGGTAATCGATGCATTAAATAATTACCGCGGCAGGTGGGGGGGGGGGGGGGCACGAGCGAGGGAGGGACACGGACGTAACGCGGTGCACACGAGGCGGGCCGACGTTAGCCGATAGTCGTTAGTTTATTAGCGTAGACCGAGGCTGTAGTTGGAGTCCGGGAATAGTTTCATCGGAAAACGATCGGGGAAAAAGGCGCGAGGAACGCGGCTTCCCATCGGGAGATCGGTGCACGCGGCTTGCACACGCCGCTAAGCCGAGCAACCCCCTGTCGCTCGCCCTCGCCCCCGACTAGCCCCCCCCCCCACCCCTCGCGCCCATCACACCCTTCCCCCTCCGAGGCTGTTTATTTTTCTCATCGGTTTTAATTTCGTAGAGACAACATAGATGCGTATCGGGGGAGGCCGCGCGCTAGCTGCGCGCACGTACACACACGCACGCGCACGGCCATTGTGCACCCGCTACGTCCCGAATGGATGTTACGCCGCCGCTATCGGGATCGGATCTCGCTCGTTGAGTTTATTAATTGCGTTATGGCAAGTGCCGCTCGCCTACCGGTCTAAATTGAAAAAAATCCCGCGTACGCACTGTCCCTCCTCCCCCCCCCCCCCTTCTCACCCCCGGCCAGTCTTTCTCGCTCCCTTTCGCGCACCACGCTGCTCTCCTTTCTCCTTCTTTTCCCCCGCGCTCTCGCGAGGACGTTTCCCGGGGCACAGATTAACGGACGAGATACCGCTGAATCCCCTTACTCGCTCCTCTTGCGGTAAATTGATACCTATAGGAGAGGCTTGTCGTCGCTCCGTTTAAGCCGCGGAGTTACCTAACCAGCCTCGTGTACTCAAAACTTGCGCTCTCGTCGAAGCACGCGTCTATCTAGCTATCCGAGGATCGTCCGTTGAATAAAAGGAAATTAAAGAATCCGCGCGAAAGTTTCGGCGAGCGGCAACGGTCAATCGTCATCGCCGGGAAGGGGATCGAGTCGTAAAACAATTATAGGTACAATTACCGCGGGCTCGTAATTAATTGCTCGCCGTTTCAACGTTTACTCTGACTGCACTCGCGGTTCCGAAACTGCGAGCGCTCGCCACCCCGCGCTCGTCCGCGCGGCATTAATTCATTAACGTTGCACCGTCAAACGTATTTGCCCGTAAAATTGAACGGCCGGCGTGTTCGCGATTATTTGCTTAACCAATTTCCCGAACTAGCGATCGCGGACGCGGTTGCGCGGCGATTCCGCGAATATCCTCTGTCGAACGTCCCTTGATCAGGGAAAGGGTTGGAGCGCAAACGGTCAAGGCACGATCGTCGGAGCGTCTCGAGGATTTAGAGAGTCGAGGGGGAAGGGTTGGAAAGCGGCACGCCACGGCTGCATCGGCGGAGCGATATTCTGGGTGTATCGGGAGCCGCTCCACCGCAGGCCGCAACACGACGGTGCAGTTGCAGTTAATTTGCTCACTCCAAGTGTGTTTGATTCCCCTAATTAATTGATCGGTGGGGTCACCGTGGACCGGCCAGCGCACGGATGGCAGTAATCAAGTGCGTGCCCCTGGTACCAGGGCTGCGGGAATGCACTTTGCGGGCGAGCGGTCTGCCGGTCGTCTGTGGACGTCTTTCACAGTGGAAACTCTCTCGCGCGTCCCCCTTCGAGTGCCACGGAAACTATACCTCCGCAGGGTAAAAGGGAAATTTAGACTCACCCAAGTGCCCGTTCTCATAGTAGTCCCCGTTGTCCATTCTGTGCTTCTTGAGCGAGTGCTGAGGGTGGTGGCCGGTCGCCGCGGCCAGGTGGGTGGCTGCGAGGCTCAGCCCGACGGAGGCCCTCTTCGGTGGTCTTCCTGGCCTGGAGCTGTACAGTGGTAGAGAGTTACTGTGGTTAGAGACACCTGTCATCGAGGTAACGTCTTACCCCGATCTGCGTGCTTACGACGCGCGTTGTAAGTGCTTCGCCTGCGTCGCGGAAAAAGACAGCCCCCTGTGGTGTGCAGGTTTTTAACCGTACTTCGCCATTCCAACCATCGGGCGTCTTTTCCCGCGACCCGGTTGCATCGACGACCGTTCGGCGTTCCAGGCCCGACCATTGAGACCTGGAACAGACTGATCTCGGTGGACGAAGAGAAACGCTCGATAGCTGAAGCCTATCATCCACGAGCGTTGATCGATCTATCCGTCGAGTCGCGTGCGTTTCGAGAACTGGTTGCGGAGCGGCGAAAGGCAAGCGGGTATTCACGGTTCGCGCCGTCGCCAGCGAAAGTGCCACGAGTTATACGAGATACCAGCTAATACGCGGTGACGGTGCCGCGATAAACCTAATAGAGGGGAAGATAAAGGTGCGCGTGGGACGGTGAAACGGGCCAAATAGGCTGCATTTGCATAAGTTATCGGCCACGTGAGAGCTTTATCGTACGTGGATCCCGAACTGCGTCGAATCTCGGCGATCGCCCCCGATACCGGCTTCTTCTGGGAGGTGAGTCGCCCAAGGTCGACGGAGCGGGGAGCCGCGATAATGGAGGAACGACCCCGGGGGTGGCGCGCAGCCCTGGAGCGGTTTGTCGCGAGCCCGTGAGAGAGCGACGGAGGATCTCGCGCGAAGCGATGCTGCGGCTGGCAGGAGGAACGCTCATTTTTCATAGCTAGCAGGCGCCGGAGAGGCGCTTATGGCGAGCGACGGACACACGCCGCGCGCCATGTGTGCATACGCGTATGCCCGCGTGATTCAAGCTTTTTCTCTGAGGAAACGCCTGAGACTCGTTGTTCCCGCCGTAGGATCCTCTCCTTCGCTGCCGACATAGCGCCTGTACGCCTCCAGTGCCGCTCAACTCGCTCCCTCGTCGCTTTATCGAGACTCTCTAGGAATAATGCTCAACCATAGCTACGGCGAGTATGAAATTAATCTATGTTCCTGCAATCGAACGATCAAACGGAGCGGGACGAGGGACGACGAGGGAGGTGAGCTCTCTAGACATTTATATCCAAGCTGCAGGAGGTTGAGCATCTCTGGCCGGTAAGCGAGCAATCTCATAGTAGTCAGGACAGATTTGTAAATCTAATTTTTCATCCCGTCTTTCTGCCTGCCCTCTCGCTTTGCCTGCTCGTTGCCCAGAGTCTTCCTCATCCTCCGTTTAACTCCACGTTCTCTCCAAACCCCTCCCTCTCCCTCTACCTTCGCCTTGGTCCAGGGTGCTCTCTCTCTCTCTCTCTCTCTCCTCTCTTGATCCGCGCTTCTCCCGATCCCTCGTGCTCCGTTTCTCTGGCGCCCTCCCACTCCCCACGAGTTCTCTCGGTTCCTCGTTCCTCGCGGCCCGTTCCCGTCCCTCTTTTCCTCCGCCTTCTCTCACGCACGAGATCTCCAGACGATTCTCAGACGGCCGGTTTATACGGCGTTGATCTCTTAAACCGCTTAGCTTCGGGTTACACCGAAAACAAGAACGCACTCTCGAACGCTTAGGCCCGCATAATACGCACTTGTTTGCGTACGAGTCTACCGGCGAAAATAAGAGAAGCCTCGACACTCTGGCGCGGCCCGACAACGGCGGCCTCTTTTAATCTAGCCGGGTCGGATAAGCGCGGTATCTTCGCGGATCTGACCAGACGACGAATCAAGGAAATCGCGAGGGTTATCGAAAGACTATTCCCCGTGGCGAAATCGCGCGGAAGTCGTGGGGGACGAAGCAGGCGTGCGCTCGACCGTTAGCTAAGAGATCGTGAAATCGACAATCATCGAGCCCGCTGCTACCAGACTTCGCGTTGACTCGGCACAATTAATTTCCCCCGATCGGAGACAGGATACCTGGGCGCATTGATTACGGCTCCGCGGCGCCGACTTTTTTCAAAGCAGAAAGGAATCTAGATACGTATCGGCAGCGAATCGCGCGCGTATGCTGACCAGCAGAAAGAAAGGGAACTCCTGAGAGGCGCGTAATCGCGCCCGGCGATTGCGTTCGGCTCGAGCGGCTAGCTCGAATTCGCGCCCAGTTTCAATCGAATGCGAAATACGCGCGATAGAGCAGCAGAGTGGAACACGGAACGGACGGCCCGCCGTGGAATTATCTCTCAGCCTGCCGTAAAAGAATTCTATTACGTTTTACTAGCGACTGCGCCGAGTTAACTCTGTGATTTATCTGCCGCGCGCAATTGGCTGCACAACGGTTTCTACTCGTTTCGGAGCGGTGCTGCGCAACTATCCCCGCGCTCCCAAAACGCGCATAAGGGAGAGTGGGGTAAACACGAACGCGGGGTAATCGCGAATGCGATGTTACGGCGTTTTAATAAACAAAAACGATGTTCCCTCTACACTAGCTAATAGTTTAGGTCGTATTCAACGCCGGGCAGAAAGTAATAAATACAGAACGCTCATGCTATTCAAGATAAACGCAATTTATGATTTTCATCATGTTTCAAGTAGTATTTTGTCCATTTTCAATTCGTGTGATTACTGTTGAATTAATGAAATTGTTTTTTTTTTAAGTTGAAATGAAACACTTTTTTACCAACATTTTGTGACCAAGGCGTTACTTGAATCATGATTCTAACCTCTGAAATAATTTTTTTTATTTTTTGATGTCGTGGGGTATTGACGAACAACTCGGATGGGGTAATCTCGAACCTTTGAGACTAGCAACGTTAACCGATTTTCATGAAATTTTCAGCATGTATAAAACATACTTAAATCTACAAAAGGGATTTTTGAATATTCATTACAGGTTCAGAAAAAAAATTTGAAAAATGACCTCTAGGTAAAGAGTACAATGGTTGGCCACTTAAGAAAGAGTGTCACATAAATAATGAATTATAAATGTGAATATAGTAAATTTGCAATGGAAATCAATATAAATAAGTACGAAAACCCCATAATAATCTAAAAATAGAGTTTATAAAAAAAATCAAGAATATATAAAAATATACAAGAAATGTGTTTCCTACGAAGAAATATAGTTATTGGCATAGTCAAGACAGTAATTGTCCAATCGGTTCGACAGTGATTGGCCGTTATTTGATACATAATATAACCTAAAAGAAAATGTTACTTGATTTGGTGATAGAAATAAGATTAAAATTTTTCAATAAAAATGGATATACTTTATTATGTATGTATTTGCTGTGTTTGTTTCTGTTTTGAACAGAAGGATAATTACTGTTATAAAGTTTCAACTTTTATTTATCGATATATACCGAATGTGAGAGATATAAGGTAAATGGCCCAATGGTGAAACAGTTAAGGAAGCAGTTGAGATAATTGCAATTTCTTTTATATTTAAATAGTATAAAATTATAACTAAATATAATTATTCGAAAGCGTAAAATTTCTAGTTTCAGATAACGTAACAAGAATCTACATTTATTAAAGGAAAAGTTTTAAATTAATTAAAACATGAAACTGTTCATATGACCCAGTAATTAAATGAAATTCATAGCGTGACCCAGTCATTAATTATCAGTGTCCCAATTATTGAATATATATTTAATTTAACTATTTCTATCAGTTAATGAAAATAAATGAATACGGTAATATTTTGAGGTAATAAAAACATTTTATTTATAATACATTTGTGTTAAATCTTCGGCATGACTTTATGTCTGAAAATTTTAGGTTATGCTAATATTATGACGGGTTTAAGATTAATTATCCTAATAATTCTTAAACAGTATTATATTTTTGTCTAGTTATTATTAACGTAAATATATAGGATACAAAACAATACTTCGGTACAATAAATGTTAATAATTTTAAAACTTCACTGAATACTGACGTCTGTACCAGTGTTTATATAACCATTAAACACGCGTTTAATAACTGGTCCGTGACATGTCATCGTGTACTATTGGATAAACGCAACAATTTCAATATTAAAAACAAAAAATTATTAAGAGATCCAATTAATTTTCAATTCTTCGACATATAATAAATCCACAACAACTGTACTATTTCAAAAATGATAAAATAATAATTAATTACAACCTTAACAAAAATATTCTCTCGCTTGCTTGAGCCCATTAGGTGAGACGCGAGATTGAAACTGTTGAAGCTTTACTGTATAATAATATTTTTGCATGATATAACTATTCAGTTATGTAAGCTTATAATTGTATCTATATAAAGCTAATACATTTTGCAATTATATTTCGAATAGTTTAAACGTTGCAAATTCGTAAAACTGTTATTATTAATAAAATTTCTTCTCGATTTTTAATTATTGGGCCATGTTTAAGTACTGGGACATTTACCTTACATATCATAAGTACATTAAACTATTCGCAAACTGTCAATTGTACTCTTATGGTTTTTGCATTAAATCGCTGTAATTTCCAAGCTTCAAAGCCGAGTCATCCTATTTGCTTTTATATATAATCACAGTATATAATGAGTGGAGAAATATTGATTACATCCGAAGCAAGAAAGTACAAGGAATATGAATATGTTCATTAAAAAAAGGCATAACATTGGTATTTCTTTATATTCATTTATTTCTCAAAATAAGACCAATCACTGTCAGGTGGCCAACCACTGTACTCTTTACCCCTACTATTCTTTTTCGATATTCCGACCAATTCCATTTTTTTCTAACGCAAAAGAAGAGGAATTTGAAAAATACATTAGATATAGGTTATAACAACTTTTTTTATGAGTTGACCATTGCAGCCGCGCTTTCTGTGCGACTTCTGCGATATTTAACACTCTGTTCATGATTACCCCACGGCAGTCGAGTAATCACGAACACCAAAGGTTTTGCTTTTTTCCCTATAAAGTTGATTTTTATTATAATTTTTCAAAAATTCGTCACAGTACTTCATAGATGAATAGTTTAAGTATATTTGTAAATAATAAACAAATTCATTTCTCATATAATTTTCGTTTTGTTTGCTTCTTTGCTTAGGTGTTCGCAATGACCCCACTCTCCCTTACCTCTGTAAGTCTCCAAGTATCAGGCAACGTTTCACCCACGAAAGATAATGTACTACAGACTTCGATAGCGCAGGGGGACGCGCCGCGTCCGCTGTGCTCTGAACCGCGTAAGGTTAAGTTATCAACGCTATCATTGCTCGTTACGAAGATCGCTGTTCGCTATCTCGAAGCATCTACGAATTCCACGAGGCATCGATCGAATCGGCCGGATAGACAGCACACGATCTAGATCGATCGATTAGATCCCTCGTGAGTCTCGCGGTGCGCTCGAGTATCGCGTGTGGGATTCGCGATGATCGCGCCAGGTGCTGCGCTTCGATCCGATCATTCCCCGCCTTAATGATCGCTGCAACCAGCGACCGTTGGACGAACGAAACGGGAACGCGTACGTGGTTTCGGGGCGCCAAAAAGGAGCTACGAGATGAGAAGGGAGAAGGCACAGAGGCACCGTGGAAGAATTGCAACCTATTCTTAGGCGATCGGCCGTTTAGGCACTTGGTCCTTTCGATCCTGCGTAGCGGCTTTCGTGTTCTCGCCGTTCCTCCTCGTCGAGTCGGCAAAAAAAGTTACGAGGCAGCTCGACGATAAACGTACGTTTAGTGTCGTTCATTACGAACATACCCATCTGTCCAGTGGATCGATCCTTGGAAAGGGGAGCTGTATTCGCGCGCTCCGAAATCTCCGATGATCGAGGCGAAGGATTTCATCGTTGGAAAAGGCGAAAGATCTCGCGCTCTGCCGAGGAGAGTGGGCGAGCGATCATAAATTGTCAATTTCGAAGTCAATTTGCTCGGGCTTACCAATCGGCTGCCGGTTAATTTCAAGGTGAATTGTGTCCAATATGGGTATATTATTAATGGCCCGGCGAGGGATAGGGTGCACTTCCAGCGGAGGGTTGCAACCCCGTTTTCGCGCACTGGCCAAATCTATCGCTCGGGGCTGCCGCCGATACGATACGCCCGCTCTCTCTCGTATTCGGCATTCCGGATTAAATGCTCTCTGATGTTGTTGCAGCAGTTGTCGCCCGCCCACGTCCCTGCGATCTAATTGTAAGCCTACAACGCGAATGGAGCTCGAAACGGTCTTCGTCGGCTCGCCACCGACTTCCTCCGCCAGCGACTCTTTTCCACTTCCGGATTTTCCTAAGCCCCCGGGTATCGCGGGGCCACCGTGTGCCGTGGAATTCTTGGGCCAGGTCGCTTCGCGATCTCAGCGCTCGCCTCGACAAAGGAGCCACTGTTGCGCGTTAAACAACGCGCTATCATTGAATTACGACGCCCGGGCGTTATCGCATCCTGCTACCGTTCTGCGCTCTTCAAACACTCTCCCGAAAAGCGCGTGGAACCACCGTTCACCGGAAGAATTCACCGAGAGGGAACGCGGCTCGGGCTTTAACCGCTGGATTCGTTCGATCGGGCAACGATTCCCCATTCAAAGAAAATAAATGATACCTAAGTAGTAGGTGAAACAGACCTAAGCGGTGTGCCCTGCCTAGAGTCAGGCTTCTCGGAACGAAACTGAGATACCGGCGCGATAAGCAAAGTCTAGTATCAAAGCCACTTGTGTACTTTGAATTTCCTTTTGAACGCCGCTGTAGCCCTGGCTTTCTGATTACTCACTCCCGCGGACCTACAGCGAAGTGGCAAGAACACGAATGTAAACGAAGTTGATCCTATCGATGCTCTCACCCCTTGCAAACTAAGTGATTCTGTACCGCTGCACCGCGCAGAAATCATGACTCGTAAGAACAGTGTTCCGGCCACATGGAGATAATGCTAGTTGTCAGAAAACGGTTAACATACCGAACCAAGGTACCAATGTAAATCCATTTGCTACCTGTTACGCTCCACTCTTCTTAACTACGTGGCGTGACAAGGTCGGAAAAGCAGCGCGATCTTCGCAGCCTTCTGCGAATCGTGGCTGGGCATTCCGTCTCGATTTCAGCCCGCGTCTGAATTTTACACCGCCGAGGCTCGCGGTCCGTCCAGCGAAATGATACAGATTTCCTCCCCCTCCTGGACGCGAGTCCACTTGTAACGCGTTACACCCATCGGCAATTAAAAAAACTATAAACCGCTTAACGCGACGCGGCTCGCCGCGGACGTAAAGTCGTAAAACGATATAGGCACGCGCATGCATACGTATAACGAATAATACGAGCGTCCGTGGCTGGTCTTCTAATTGTCAGTTTCGCCTTTACGTCTTTCCCCGGGTTTTCTGGCCCATCTCCCACCCCGTAATCGTCCCGTCACCCTTCCCCCCACCTACGCTCCATCTCTTCCAACGACTCTGCCCGTCCGACCCCGCCGCCGCCGAGCCCCACACCACGGGGATCTTTTTTCGAAAAGTTGCGAGCGTCGACGGGGAGGCTACCCTACCGTAAAGCGTCGTCGCGCGCAATTCCCGTCATAACAACGACTTCAATTTTCGTCAAAAGTCTTTCGACGTTATCGTCGTCGCCGCCTCTTCCCTTCCGCCCCTATTTTTTCGTTTCCCTCCGCCGAGAGAACGGACCCGGGCCTTTCGATTTCTCGCTTTATAAACTCGATTGCCGGGCTGAAATCCAAGACCGACGAGCGGCATTTTCCAAATTATAAATTTTTACGAGGGCTCGCGCGCCACGTCGGCCGTCGCGTCCTTTCTCTCTTTCTCCCTGTTATTATTCCCTTTCCACCCCCGCGACGCCATTTCTCCCTACCCCCGTGGATCGCGGCAATCCCGTCAGTCAGATTGGATTTGTCCGATTTCGCGCCCGGAGTGGAAGAGAACGTGCGAGGGTCTGGATGCGTACGACCGACCCCTCGCTCCTCCCTTCCTCTCCTCCGGCGAACACCCCCGATATTATTCCTTTTCACGCTCGTTCCCGTTCCTCCGCCGAGAAACAAAGAAACCGACGGTGCGCCGCTATATGCGCCGCTCCCTTTCCCTCTCGCGATGAACGATGGATGGGAAAACACGACAGGATTGGGACGAGTCGAGTAACTTCGCGTGGACTGGCGTAATAAGAACATCGAAGCTGCGGAGGATGTTTTGGACTCGGCGCTAGCAGCGAGCTCTGCGAGCTTCGCGCAGCACTATCGAGTGCAGGAGAAAAAGAAGGCAGAGAGAGGGAGAGAGAGAGAGAGATCGGAGGGGATTGAAGGAGAAGAGAGAAAGCGGTCCCCCCTAGCGCGATGCGCCAACCATCCAGAGAGAGCATTTTCTAATAACCACGATGTAAAGTTGGGGTGCGTTACACAAAAGAAATCTTTCTGTTCCAAGGCCGGGGGAGGGTAGGGTCGAGACTTATCTTAGTAATATTGGATTAAAACTTATGCTTCTCTCGGTCGCAATACGTTATTTTTATTGCTCGCGGCTTTGCATAATATTCCTGTTCGGGGGGCGGGTTTCTCCCCGTCTCCGTTCCTCCTTCCGGTTTCCCCGAGCCCTCTCCTCCCCATCCGAGGCAACCTCCCAGGCTAATTTTAATTTCGATGCCACGCCGCGCTGGGGAGCATTACGATTTCACCGGCGCCTCACTTATTTATGTTTCGAGGCCGCTTATTAGCCTGCTCCTTATTCGTCCCGGGGAAAATCCCGCGGAGGGATCGCGGCCCCGCGATGAAATTGCGGAACCGGCCGCGACACCTGACTCCCCGTTAACGAATGCTCGCCGCGCGACCGCGGAGCTCGTAGTTCGAGGCCTCTTCGCTACGCTCGGCGAGGGCTAATCGCGCCGGTCGATCGGAGAGCGAACGAGCGGACGAAGACGAAGAGAGGCTGCCCGCGCAGATGCGCGATTAATCCGGCCACGGAGCGTGTAAGCGCGCGAGGCAGATGTCTCGGGGCATGGACGCCGACGGGGCAATATTTTTCCCCGAGGCTGTTCGCGCCTGGCTCGTGCGCCAGTTTCAATTTCGCCAGCCCTCGTAAAGGGCAACGAGGCGACTTTATCATCGGGGGGCGAGAGCTCTCCTATGTTTCTCCGCACGCGAGCCATCTTCTTGTTCTCCGTGGGCCGGGCAGGGCCGAGCGAGGAAAAGGATTTCCCGCGAGTCCCCCCTCCGGTTCGCGGCGCAAACGCGCGACTTTCAGGCCAGCCCCGCGGCAACGATCCACTCCGCGACGACATTCCTTCACGCGCGCGATACGTACTCGGCGTAATACCCGATAATACCTGTATTTGCGCGCGGAGGAGCGCGCTCCTCGTGCGTTACGGCCGCGTAATCCCGGCAATCTCGAGGACGTGGCCCAGTCTTCGGAACGAGTAATCCTGCCAATTTGGACCGCGGATTATCCAAGGAGGAGGGAGAACGCTTGACACGCTCGATTGCTAAACTTTCATTCCAGAAATGTGCTCGCGTAGTCGAAGTGCCGAATCGTCTCCGCTCGATTCGCGGCGCGAAGGGGCGGGCGAGGGGTGAGCTGTCGCGTCCGAATAAAATACATCAACTCGTAAAGCGTGGGCGATGGTGGTCGGTGCATTCTTTCTTTCTCTGGCGAAGCAACGGCGAGAGCAGTGTCTCTCATTTCAATATTTCTACGATAAATCCGCGCCCCGGCCCTTTTACGACTTACGACGGGATAAATAATAAAGCCGCCCCGCGCGGCGTATCGCGCGCCGTTTCTTTTACTCGGCTGGCCATGGGTCCTGACGGCCTAGTCGGAGCTTTTACGAGCGCGTTTCAGCTACACGCGTACGTTGTCGAGTCCCACCGATCGAAATAATAAGCGGGACGACCTGATGGCGAGGGTATCCGTGCCATGCATAAACTCACGCCGACTTACGACCCGAGAAGGCTTCCCGAGTCTTGTCAGAAGCGGCCCTCGAACAGTCCGTCCTCTCGCGATCGCGCACCTTCGTGTTCCCTCTCTTATTGAGTCGTTAAAAGCAGGAATTCACCGCGATCTCCGATCCCGCGCGATCCTCCCTCGCGAGAACAGAGCCGGCTGCACAGTGATCGAAAGTCGAGAAGAGCTGGCCGAAACGTGTAGCTGACTTTTGATTTCGACAAAAATGTGTATACTAAGGTTCTCGAGATCGCTGATTACAAATGTTAAGGTAAATGTAACAATATCCGGACGCTTAAGAAGGTTAAGGAATAGCGGCAAAGTTTATCTCCTAATTTAATTTGTAAAACCATCATGAAATTAAAAAATGTTGTTGAAATGTGGAAGATAACTTTATTATACTATCGGAAACTGAAAAAAAGTTTATGTATTATAATAGACTTATTTATTAATGAAAATACGAAAACATGCAGATGTCTCAGTAACCGGACAACCTCAAACTGCATGACCCAATAACTGAATTATATCGTCCCAGTAAGCGGACAACCTAAAAATGCATGTCTAAATTACTTACATTCACGAAATTCTTGTAACAGTAAATAAACTTAGACTTGTTTAAAAAAATTTTAATTTTCTTACAAGTTTAACTATCTTAAACTAAATTTAAATCTATTTACTATTGTAATAATGTATTATTATAATATATAAATAAGAAATGCTCTCAATATTTTCTTAGTAAATGACAAAAGTGTCTTGACAGAAGATTAAGAAATTTCTCGAAATCTGCTATGCGTACGAAGTGTGTTAGAAAATAATTATTTCTATCTAACGATTTTTAATTTTCTATAATAATGATTTTAATTAATATTGCTAAATACTTCTGCATTGTGGTACTATTTTTTGTTTTTAATTGCGTTAAAAATTAAGCTTAAAAATAAATCAAATTCGCATTACTGTTCAGGTACTGGGACATGGCCGGGCACTGGTACATTTACCTTATATTAATATTGCAAAAAATATTTGTAATCTTCAAAAAAAACTACTTTAATGTTAACGTAAAGCTTTTTAACATGACGGAGATTCAGACTCTACTTATTATCCTCGGTATATCTTTCATGCCACTTCAATTGATATCTGGTAAGCCTAATTCATAAAAAAAATTATTGTGTGGCCAAATCCACGACTAGCATCACCTGGCTTTTGCCGTCCAATTAGATTACAATTGACACAAGAAACATGTGAGGTTATTACTCAAGAGAAACTGTCCATAGAATCACAAATGTATGAACTTCGTCCTTCGTCTCTTTTTTTGTAATTTTGACTTAACATTCGTAATCAGCGACCTCGAAAACTTCAGGATACAAGATTTTGGTCCAAACCTAATATTTCTCTGGCATATTGGGTCTGCCAATTTATTTTTTACAATTATTTTGACCTCAGATTTCTAATCAAAGACCTCGAAAACCTTAGTATACTCATTTTTGTGCAAATCAAAGGTCATGTGTATCTTTTGACCACGTTTTGGGGACTTGGGACCGTGCACCGTGCAACATAAAATGGATTTTCTTAAAAAGGGTCAAATATCGCAACAGCTGAAGCGTTGCTCTTAATGACAGAAACAGAAATTTTGCTCGGAAGAGCCCGAAAGTAAACTTTATCTCTAACTAAATAAAATTTCACCAGTGACTGGGGATGCAATTTTTTAATTGAAATTTCATCCCTTCATTGCTACATGTCTCAAATCTGTACCAAAATATGTTATAGGTATCCATGGTTATTCTACCAGTTTTAAGTACTCTTTTAAGAGTCACAAAGAGCTCCAGCAATTTCACTGAGAGAGTAACACTCCGACAAAACACAACTTTGGAATGAGCCGTATCGAATGATGGCAAACTAAGTTTCCTCTAACTGTTGGTAATTAGTAGCCAGATAGGCGATAAAAACGATGATGGGAGTCTGAAACCGTAACTTTAGAAATTAGGGTTTTGGTCAGGTTTTCTCTATTTCCGACCACTGTGCCTCGCAACGAAGCTTCCCGAAGCTTCCTACCTGCTAATCGCAATATCGACGGGCCTGCATTCGGACCTGAAAGCAATCGTCCCGCGACGGTAGACCTGGCGCGATATCATCTGTCTTGAAGGAGAAGTAGTACGCCACTCGAGTTTGATTGATAAGGATAAGAACGGTGAACGCGCGGCAACCCAATAATAAGGTAATTAAGCGGAGGGCCGTAAGTCAAGCGGGGCGCGACGGCGTCCTGCCGCGGGAAGAATAATTAGGGAATTATTTTGTTTCCAAGAGGATCTCGAGGGCCCATCGAGCGGCGAGAGGGTCTTGAACGGCGACAGCCCCCGCCTCGCCGCGCCCAGCCAGCTAAATTATAATTAAATATCAAACGTTTGCAATTACCGGGTTGCACCTGCCGCGCGTTTCCGCCTGGACGCCATGCTGCTGGCAGACCGACGAATTTCGCGACCCTGCAAACCGGTTAAAGCGGGCTGGGCGCCGGGTCCCGGCGAGCACGCGGATTACACACCGCGGTATGTCCCTCTGTACTAGCTCCGTTTAGGCTTCAGGCCAGCGCAGGCCCTCTGTCTTATTCCCTGAGCCTTTGATTTCCTAGCTGATGGCTATTGCGGGGGTATTCTCCAGCCCCGCTCGTGCATCCCGCAGGAGCGTGTGCGTGCGGCCTCGGGGACGCTATCGAAGGAGCCGCAGAACGCGGACAGCGCGTGGACGTTGTTGGTTTGCGGTTGACCCGTGCCATGCCGCGCTCCGATACCTCTGCGGTCGCGGCCGTACCGACACACCCGCGCTACCACACCGCCGATGACAAAGTCGACGCGACCTCTAAGAATTCCATCACTTTCTTCGGCCACCCCGTCGCGGGGGAGGGAAGAGGAGAGGTCGCAGCGCAGCCAGTTATCGCGTTGAGTCCGTTGGTTCCGCGGAGGGTTGACGCGTCGACAGCCAAGATCGAGCGTGAATGAATGGTGGCCGAGGAGCAGAGGCCCGTCAGGTATGAACGCGAAGGCGTTCGATCGATGAAACAGTCCGTCGCGACGCTCGCGAGTCTCGTTCGCGGTTGATCGCGCGAGAACCACCGCCGTGTTCGAAGCAGGCCGAGCGGAAGAGCGGATCGTTCGGAGCGCGATCGCACGGAGGATTTTCGCGCCCTCCCGAGGCACGCGATCGAGCAGGATTAGCCGAGCGCTTCGTCATCCTTCGAGACGAGTCGTCGACTCGATTAGCGGCCTCGTCGAGGAAAGGGCCGCTTCTTCTTTTTCCTACCGGCGACTGGGTGGAGGGAGTTAGGTGCGAGTTAGGTCTGGATTTCGTCGCGCCACTTTCCCCCGGCCTCGCCCTTCGTCCTCCCCCGTCCTGGCCGGCTTCACCCTGTCCCACGCTCGCTGCTGATCGCCGCTCGATTCTTCCAGCGTCCGCCTAGTCCGCGGGCTTTATCCCGCGCTCCAATCGAAACGCGCCTGCATCGCGAACAAGGCATACGCCGGTCCCGATGGGGTTAACCGGTAACGCAGTTATCGCAGCCATCGATATCGCGTTTCAAGTTCGGGCTCATCCCTCGTATTATTCCGAGTTCCGAAAGTGATCGTCGGTACAGAAACGGAGCGAGCCATGGGGTGGGCGAGGGATGAGTCTGTCGGGCAAGGGGGCCGATGGAAGAGGAAGGGAGAGAGGGAGAGAGGGAGAGAGAGAGGCTCGCTTTATCTTAATGCCAAAATCAAATCGGCTCTTGCATGGAATTAGAGATGGCATTACGAGCTATCAGCGCATATGCACCCTGCGTCGGTGCAACCCCAGCTCGGGCTGTTCCACGAAACTACGCCACCGTGGCACAATGCCGGGCCGAAGGGCGAGAACAATGCACGTCGGGGGTAACACGAGAACCACGCGTACACACAGCGATATATCGCCACCCTCTTTCCTGCCAAGAGTCTCGTGGAATGCGTCGATGGACGATGGGCGCGGATCGATCGTCGCTTTCTCCCGATATTTCCAAAGTCTTCTCTGACAGAACTGCACGCCCGCACGTCTGGCGCTCCGTCGCGCTGAAAACGCTCCCAGGTCTCGAGAATTAACCTTTTCCACGGCGAATTAATTCCATCGTGTCTGCACCGTCCAGAGAAAAACTACCATTTACATATTCATACGAGACATTATTACTTGTCTCTGACCAGATATATTACTCGCACGCCTATCACAGGGATAATTACCCTTCTGCTTTAAACTAAAGTCGACAGAAGCTTCGAACCGAAGCGAGTAGAGCTTTCTGAAACGGGAAGCTGTCCTCGAGATTTTTGTCCTCCCTTTTGCAAACGACTGCCGTATCTCGTAAAACCTGTAGCCAGCCATTAAGTGCCTCATCTGCACTAGGCCTTAGCGTGTAAGTGTGGACGGATCTGGTGACCGAGAATTGGAAATTTCCGCTCCCACAGGCTACGTTCGGAGAAGAGACACAGGATACCGACTCTACGCTAAATCAATCAACCTGGATGGGTTGTAGCAAAACGAAAGAACGAGCATGGACAACCAGTTATCGTCCAGCCAGCCATCGGCAAACACCTTTTATTGCGACGGGCATCTGTGATCTGTTTGCCCAATCTGAGGAGCAAAGCTTCAGCTGGGGAGAACCAAGCTACGAACACTTGCTCGACACGAGATCAGAGAAAAGGCCGACCTTGTCGATTCATCCAGAAATTGATAGCCCGTAAAGACCTGCTTCGTGAATGACTCCAGAAACGCTTGGGAAGCGGGAATTCGAATTGCTGAAAAGACTGTACAGCCCGGGGAAATCCTCTCGCGAGGATCTCGACGAGGCCTTCCCCGTCGCCCTCCGGCACTCGCTCCGTTCCCTCTGTCTGACTCTCCACTCTCTCTCTCTCCCTCTCTCTGACCGTATATTTTTTACCCCCGTCTCGGTGCTCGCTTCCTTATAAACTAATTTCGTGCCGGGCGCCTCCCTGCTGTCGGCGCGGAACGCCGCTCAGCGTCGAACAATTGAATTCTCTCTTTCCATTTACCTATCCGTTTGTATCAACATTTACATTTATATTTGAATAATGGGGAAAATAAAGAGGCCCGGCGTCGTCGTTTTCGCGTCCGACGATTCCGGGGCTGCTCGCTATTACATTTTTAAGCGTTCGTTTTCGAGGCCCGCGGCGGAGTCGCGTATCCGACCCCCGCGCGCGGAGCGGACCAGGGGTGGAACGCTCGGACGGGGGCGAGCGGAGAGAAGAGGATAGAGGAGGAGATCGACTCCGCTACGATCCTCCTCGCGACACTCGGGGAATTCCGTGCGTCACGTTCGGCGCCGAACAACGGCTCGTATTAACATTTAGATAAAGCTTATGTTAATATTATTTCCTCGCCGCCTCTTCGGGGTATCGGTCGCCCCCACCACCGCCTCTCCGCGCGATCTTTTCCCCTTTCTTTCCACCTTTACGCGTAGCGGCAGTTTTGTCGTCGCGAGCGAGCTCCAGCTCCGGAGGACGTTTCCTCCAGGAAGCGTCTCGGGCGGGCGATTCCGCTTAACGACCTTGTTTCACCAACCTGCACGGCAGAATCTCGTCCCCCGAGAGTCGAAGTTCTCGAAGATACGCACCTTTTCACGCGTTTCTCCCGCGTGGCGATCGAACCGCCGCGAAATTACTCCAGGCACAGAGGTCGGTCCGAGGAAGCGGAAGGAAAGTCGGGGCTGTCGCGGAGACGAACGTCCGCGAGGGTGCTGACCCAGCCTGTCCTCGGTCCTTTATGGCCGAGGCGTGTCACTGGCCCTCGCGGAGGCATTACGTGGCCAACGTTAACCGATGATTTAGCGACGTGTGCAAACGCGCGAATCCCACCGTCGCAGCGCCGTCGCCCCGAGACATTAACGCGCTTAAACGCGGACGTTACGCTGGAAAATTGACAAGCGGGGTTAAACGTCCACGGCGACCGGCCCATTCGTCTCTTTCGGATTGCACCCAGCGGACGGAGGATGAAAGACGCTTAACCCTTTGGCGACGGAAGGTACGAGTGATCGCGTGGAAGTCGTGGGTCAGTTTCCATTGGTATCAACGTTCCTTTCCTTACAAGGGAAGATCTCGAATCCGGAAATTCAAAAAATTCTGAAACTTTGTGGATATGTAGGGGATTTCCTCCTGATTACAACGCAATTTTTTTTGCTGCCCAAAATCACTCTAAGGGGATGAAATTAACCCCTGAAAATTCGGCTATTTTCGGTTTTTATTTTCTAACTCGCAATCTGCAAGGGATAGAAAAAAATCTCTACACGAAAGTTACTTCTTTTAATTAGATCTATCTAATAGTAAAAGTTTAATCAATTGTTTAAACAATTAGAAAATATTGTAAACAAAAATATCAATAATGTTTTCTAAAATTCGTTTTTCCGCGTGAAATCTGAACTGGATGATTAAATAATTATCAAACAGCATAATCCATATTTTTTCCATACAATTTTAACTTTTGTTATATCGCTGATGTGTTCCTCGACAATTTTCCGACCTTGTATTATTGTTTAATTACTATGTGCAGCTAAATGTAACGAATAATGCCATTGAACTACAGTCTCTTATTCATAATCAACTTTCATCACCAAAGTATCACGATTTGTTTGCTTACGCGTGGTATAAAAGTGGATATATTGCTGAGAAACCAAATCAGTTTGAAAATCCAGTAGATTTCGCTTCTTCACAAGATTTCATACGTCCACCTCATTGTTCCATATGCGGTAATTATGCTATCATACGATGTGCGTGGTGTAACCAATATCTGCATGTTTCATCACCATGAAGAATAATTCATAATAATCACACCACACAAGTGTTTTCAAAGTTATCTGACTATACTGAAACGGCGGCACTATCTCGCCTGTCTTCTGAGCAAATAAGAGAAAAGCTCGATAAATATGTTAAAAATAAAAAGTTCTAATAAGGATAAATTATATCAAACAGTTCCCTCCTTCTTCTCTATTTCCACCTGGTATATTTGCCCCATGTGTAATTAGAGACAAAAGTATATAAATTGTCTTATTTTTTTTCTACGCGTTGCGTATTATTTCCTAATAAACGTTAGAAGAACATTGCTCGTCGTGCAGCTTCAAGTACGTTACAATGGATCTAGAAGTCCTTCGATTGTCGAGGAACACATATCAGCGATACAACAAAAGTTGAAATTGTATGGAAAAAATGTGGATTATGCTGTTTCATAATTATTTAAATATTCAGTTCAGATTTCACGCGAAAAAACGAATTTTAGAAAACTTTATTGATATTTTTGTTCATAACTTTTTTCTAATTGTTTAAACAATTGATTAAACTTTAACTATTTGATAGATCTAATTAAAAGAAGTAACTTTCGTCTTGAGATTTTTTTCTATCTCTTGCAGATTGTGAGTTAGAAAATAAAATCCGAAAATAGCCGAATTTTCAGGGGTTAATTTCATCCCCTTAGAGTTGGGCAGCAAAAAAAAATTGCGTTGTAATCAGGAGGAAATCCCCTATACATCCACAAAGTTTCAGAATTTTTTGAATTTCCAGGTTCGGGATCTTCCCTTTGTTAAAGCAGTAGAGAAGTGATTTCTCGATCTCTCAAGCTTTCCCTGCTATTATTACACTCGGCAATGCCGCGCTTTCAGCTCCGCCGAGTGACGGCTGAAAAACTAAATTTTTCTGGAATTTAAAAAAGAAACAAGTAGGTATTGCACGTTTGTAGCTTTATTCTATCACCAATTTACACTATAAAAAAGAAATTGTAAGTAAAACTATCCATTTATAGTCATAAAAGGTGACAGAATAAAGCTACAAACGTACAATGCTTATTCCCTTTTTAATTCCCGAGAAATTACTTAAGTTTCATTCAGCCGTCACACTAAGAAGACCCATTATCCTCCGCCCGTCCACTGGTTGCTCGCCTTTGAAAGGTCCTTCTCTAAGAAATCGACTCGCGTGTGTTTTAATATCTTACAAGTTCGAATGAGCGCACATCTAGCAAGCACTGTAATTAAAAAGGACTGCAGTGTACCTAACGTTCATTTCCCCGCACCTATCGATACTTCTACGCGTATATAAATGCTTGGTGGAAGAACTCCTCGGTGCTCCATCGAATTGATTACCAGCAGAACGAGCTGCACCCTCCCCGTGGCCGCACGGACAGCAATATTTGCCGCGTGGGAGATCGATACCTATTACGCAACGATTTCGAGACTGCTTCGGACAAATTTATTACGAGAAACAGAAGGGGGGGTCCTAGCTCTATCCTCCGGGGAACGCGCGTCCATCGATCCACGAGCGCCGAGCTAATCGAGAGAACGTCGCTCCCGCGTCTATATAGCCCGTCGATTTTTCCTCGAGAAGCGAGGCCAGTACCCGGTGCTTCTATTTCGTCGGTATCGCGGCGGAACGTAAGCAGGGAGGAAACGGAAGAGCCGCGGAGGCAAGGAACGCGCTAGATACATAGCTACGAGCGTGGCCACGAGGAGGTAGGGTCGCGCTTTACGATGTAGCATATTTCTGGTAGCGTTCTGTTGTCGGGGCCACCCACCGCGATCAGAGCAGTCAAAATAGCAGCCGAAATCATAACGGGCGATTGTCCGTGCCCCGGGTCGAGTTATGAAGCAGTAAACTCGGCCCTCCCGTCTCTGTTTCGCGCGATCGTCCGTTCCGCTTCTGTCCCTGCTGCCGCGTCCACGATTCTCCCGTTTGTCCCGGTCCGTTCCCTTATACGAGAGCGATCCGGGGACCTGTTCCCGTCTTATGGAATAATTTAGATGATTGGATGCCGGGAGACAGGCTGTCCTCCGTGCGATACATACTACACGCGCGTTCCCCTCCCGCCTCTTTGCCGTCGTGTCTCGTCGCCTTTGCTCGCTGCCTCATACAACTCCCCGCGCGTCTCTCTCTCGCCTTACGAAACGCGCTCGACCGACGGGAACTCGGCGACCGTGCATAAGAAACACCGCTTACCAGGGACTCGCGTGACTGACAAACGTTCGCCCGCGAACCGTGCCTCCGTGTTCTCGAAACGTCGCCCTCGAATCGATGCAGGACCGAATCCAATCCGATACATACCTGAAACAGAAAAGGGACACGAGTTAGCTGGACTCCGACGGGCAGAGAGATTCGAGAACCCGCGCTTTGCCTGTCTCGGAGAGCGTTATCGCCGTCGCCAGAGGTACGGGCCTGACTCGTCGAGGAAATAAGAGAAGGCATCGTCGCCGGTGTGCAAAGCGAGCACCGCGCGCGGCCAGGATACGTCGAAACAAAAGGAACAATGGGACCGGGGAAGAAGAAAGGGCGTTGATTTGTGGAACAGGTTCTTCTAATTCCAACTCTTCTACGCTTCTCGGCGCTGGCCGAGAGACGATGGTAGCGTGGTTGGATCGATAAATCAGGATAGCATTAGGCGCCACTTCGTATTGGATCCGCGATCTCTTTCTCGCCACCGCCACCTCCGCCGCCGCGTCCTGAAGGATCGTGTACACACGCGCCGGGCATGTGTGCGCGCTGCGAGTCTCGGGGATTTATACGGGCAATATCGAGTCGGGATTAGCACGATCGGACGGACTCGAGTCATGCTCTTGGTCGATACCACGTGGCTATTAGTGTCAAAATAAAAATGTGGCCGCAATATATGGCGAGAACCGTAAGCCCTCTCTTATTGCCACGGCTGCGATGATAGAGAGACTTTGGCCGAGTATATCGTGCCCTTGCGCTCCGAGCGCGGCACACAGCCGTCGGAGAGGGAAGGAAGCTGGTGGAAAAGGGCAGAGGAGGAAAGAATCTGTACGTAGGTGCCGGATCACAGCCGCTCCTTCGCCTCTCGGTCGGACGTTTTTCCCCGAAAAACGCTCCCGACGACCCGCCCTCGAGGGCCGTTTTTACAGTGCGCGCCGCGCGACCGCCCGATGATCAGCATAAATCTCGACGCCTTTTATGGGGGCCGGGTAATCAGAATTTTTCGCGATTCCGCTCGGTCGCGAGAGCCGGGGGGCCATTAACGAACGCGAGAGACGTGGGACGAGGAGGAATTTCTCGCGGCTGGGCGAGAAGAGCCGTGCACGCGTAGAGCGGTGGCTAGGGAGGGAAAGGAAAAATCCAGAGGCCTGTGTCGTCGAGCCACCCCATCGTTTTCCTCCTAAATAAAGTGACCGTGGATCAGGGGTGGCTGGTGGCGGGGCGGGGAGACCCAGAGCGGCAATAAAACGCCCTACGTGTGTCTCGTCGAGCTTGTCGGGCAGGCGGCCGCGAGAGCCGGGGCCATAAAACTTAGAAACAATTGTCTTTTATCGTTTTGTTGTTATTTAATTTTCTCCCGGATTGGGCAGCGAGGGCCAATCGAGGCGACGAGGCCCGACACCTTGGCCCCGGCTCCTAAATAATTTACGAGCCTGCCCCGCGACCTCTTTTCCTCCGGCTGGACCCTCGTCGCCCGTGCCCGCCTGATCTTTCACGCTCGCTGGACCCGAGGAAAACCTCGTGGCCCAGCGTACGCTCTCCTGCGAGAGGAATCGGGCGACGTCCGTTCGTCCTCCCAGGCGCGAACAGGAGGAACGGAGACTATGTTATCTGCCGGTGGATAGGCTCTGCAAGGCAGTCGATCCGTGTCGGGAGCAAAACAAATCGTTTGAAGCGTCTGCCCGGTTAGAATGTCCGAGCGGTACCGGCTCTATTTTTATATCCGTTCGTGCAGGAAGTTGGCCCCGTAGGCTGGGGGCCCCCAGCCCCGTGTACACGAGGCCCCCAATGAAAATAATTATTAGCGTTAAGTGGACGTCGTTAACCGAGAGTAGACGGTTAGCCGTCGGTGACAGACGACGCTGGAGCGGTTAGGTCGAATCACGCGCCCAACCGATGCGTGAATCTGCTGCTCCGGCAGAGGATGCGGATCCATTGGCTGGACAACTAGATTTCATTGCGTAATGCTATCTACGAACCCTGGTCGTCCTCGTTCGCGTTGCTCGTCCCGAGGACAATGCTTGGACCGTCCGTCGCTGTTTCTCTTCCGTCCGCGCGGAACTTCGCGTTGCTCGCGGTACGGCCTACGAACGCGAGTAGCGTATGGTAGGGTAGCTTTTCGAGAGGCAGAGAGAAGGAGGGAGAAAGAGAAAGGAAAGCGGAGGCATCGAGGAAAGTTGAAGCCAGCCGCGACCTGGTTGATCGAGCTCGACGCCGCTCGAGCCCATCGCCACCGCGCAGCCGTAATAAATAAATTCCGTGGGGTGGCGAGCGAGCGAGCGAACATTATGTAGAACATATAAATAAACGGTTTATGTCCGGGGTCTGGACGGTCCCTTCCCTCCCCGATTCTCTCTACCTTCGCCTAGCTATATTTGAGTTATGAATCGTAAAAGCTAGATCGCCAATCGAGCTGGACTCTCTTCGGAGGGAAGGTTAAAAGCCACCGTGTTAACTCGCTCTCCGGAGGATACTATTGACACTGCGCTTCGGCGGACGCGGCGGGGCTGATCCCACTCGAGCGAGGAAGAGAGTCGTGACTTCTCGGGATTCGGGATCGACTCGGAACTCTTCGCGCCCGACTCCCCAGTATCGTTCTACCGAGTTATCTGTAATACTTTGTACCTTATCGAGGCGCTTTTAATTCTACCTGCTCGCGCTAACGATTCCGCCTAATTAATCGACGGCGATCCTGCGCAGGGCAAAGAGATCTGGCGATCGTCCTCGCGAGGACGCAGCGATTCCCTTATCGCCAGGGCGCTCGCGAGAGAACCGGGCCTTTATCTGTCCGCGCAAGGAAGCCTCGAAGGAAAGCGGTGCACCTGTCCCACCTACCTGGGGCCCGGGTCGTTCGTTCTCGAACGCGACGGCAGAAATCTCGCCCGGAAGCGCTCTCGGCGCAGTTGACACCTGCGCCTTGAGAACGAGCTCGGCTCGTGGAGACTCGCGGAGCGACGGCGACGCCGGAGAGGTCTATTTGAACGGAAACAGAGCCGGGATATCGCGCTGCTGCTCTCCCACCATTGTGAGATGGCTTTGTAGTCTGGCGCACACACGCACACATCGATGACACCCCTCTCTCTATTTCTCTCATTCTTTTTAACACGCTCGCGCTCTCTGCCTCGCTCGGCTCGTTATTTATTATTCGCGGCGATGGCTATGCAAACGAGCGGTGGAAGACTCGCGCACAGGGCCCCCGTTGCTCCGTCTACCGGAAAAGCCACCGTGTGCCGTTTTAAAAATCGAGTATCGCTCGCCTTCCCACGAGCTCGCGCTTCGAAGTCGCGTTTCTAGCCTAGCCGGCCGACGATTTCCACGATCCGGCAGCGTTTTCTTTAAATAAAATTCGACGCGTCGAGTAGCCTCGCGCGGCAGCTTCCCCAGGCGTCTGCTTTTCGTCCTGCCCGATGCCATGCATCCCGAAAAGCGACCCGGCGCCACTCGAGGCTGGAGGCTCGAGGCAGCACGCCGGTGGTGGCCTGTCACTCGCTGGAAAAAGACGCAGCAGGCCCTTCGCGATAGCGGTGTCCTTTGGCAGAAGGGCTGCGTTTCGGGGCCAGGGACGTGTCGCGTCTCGTCCCTGACTCGTCTAGCCGCTCGAGCCTTCCGCACTCGAGTGGCGGAGAGCTCGAGAACGAGGAGGAGCTCGAGTATGAGAACGATTTCGCGGCGATATACGCGCTGACTCTTCGTACGGAAAAAAAAAAAGAAAGAAGAGGAACGAGAACAGGGGGAAGGATGCAGCGCGGAGAGCGTGGCGCTGTTTTTCCACGGCAACAAATTCATCGTGCCGGTTATCTCCCCGGTGGCATCGGGCTGCGCGCAATTCCGTATCATTCTTTCGACCGATGTAATTATCCCTGACACGCGGTACCGTACGATTGCATTCGTTATGCGCGTGCACATCGCTCGTATACCCCGCGTCGTTGCGCTCGGCCGATGCGTGTACCTGGCCTCCTCGAGCTCTTTTCCGCGTGCCCATACACACGCGCGCAGCCGAGTTCGAGGAGCTGGCCGTGTCGCAAATATTTCCAAGTTTGTCCACCGACCCTATCGTCCCCTGTCCTGCGTCCCATCTCGTCACGGTCGGCGAGGCCCGGCATCAGCGACATGAGAACCGAATACGGAAAAGCCGACGAGAGTCCTCTCGGGCGGCGTGTCGTTGTAATGTACCGCTCGCTACGCGACAATGTACGCCGTTGTTTCCGCGTTGTACACCCGCCCCGGCCTGAGAGTCGCCCCCTCGACAGAAGCTCGAGTGTTTCTGGCGTGCACGCCGCTTCCAGGGCCTCCGATCTCCTCTCGCTGGCCCCTTGCTCGCTAGAGCTACTCGATTCCGATTCGATTCTTCGGAAGATTCTTTGATGTAAGAATCGAAAATCAATTTTTTGCCCTCTGGGAGAATTTTGGTATCGAATAGAGGACGAGATTCTAAGATGGACCGTGGGCCATTCTTCTAAGATAATCCGATTCTGAATCGAACAGCCCTATTGCTCGCGCGCGGAGATTTCCAACGCTCCGAAACGCGCGGCCCACCGCCGATCGATAGTCCGCCTTTGACCCACCGCAGCTCGTCCTTCTGCTGGTGGAAGGGAGATACTAGAGATAAGAGCGTCTTCGGTGTATTAAGGTGATCGAGCTCGTAACGCCGGAATTACAGACGGCAATCGAAGCGACGTAAACCCGCGATGGACGCTTACTCCGATATGAAGAAGGCGCGAGCGTGGACGCGCGCGATCCCATATACCCGTATACCCACACCCCCCCTGTCCCGAGAGTATTACGCGAAATGAAGCCGAGGAGATGGCCCGCCGCGTAGCCTCGCTACGATACGATCCTCATCTCGACGGGGGAACAGCCTGCAAGATCCTCGCGAGAGGACTTAAT
Source organism: Andrena hattorfiana (assembly GCA_944738655.2). Classification (NCBI taxonomy): domain Eukaryota; kingdom Metazoa; phylum Arthropoda; class Insecta; order Hymenoptera; family Andrenidae; genus Andrena; species Andrena hattorfiana. Next base: position 6,250,416 of record OX122894.2, read on the forward strand.
CAACGGTCCGAGTGTTTATGATTTTTGTTATTGGTGTCGTATCTCGGGGGTAGCTTTCCCGGATTTCGCGCCCCCGCTCGACCTCCGCCCCAACCACCCCTCGCCTTACTCCGCAGTATCTTTTCTCCCACTATCCCTGATCCTCCCTCGCTCTCCTGCGCTCAGCTACGCTTCCGTCGAATCACCGACCGCTTGGCGTAACTGCCGGCACGGCTAAAGCCTGAAATTTAAGGGCGAGATCGGAATTTACTCTGGCGCGAGGAACGAACATGCCCACTGGTGCTGGGAGCACAGACAGGAGACGCTCGAGGAGCAAACGAAATCGTTTCTTCGCGCGTCGATCACGATACGTCTCGACCGCAAAACCACCGCCGCGCGTCCATCCCGCTTCCCCGAGCCACCGCGATCCGAAGGAATTCCATCGGCGAGCGTTTCCTCGAAGCGTACAGCTGGATGACACGCGACGAGGACAGGAAATCGAGAGGAAAGAACGGAACGAATCGGCGCAGTGGAGGAGGGAAGGGAGCGAAAGAGGCGATCGAAGCTCGTCGAGCGTGCAATCACGCGGATGGCTCGGCAAACATCTCTGCCCGACCGCTTCCCCCCTCCTCCGCCGTCTCCTCGCCGACCTCGCTTTATTTTCTCTCAACGGAGTCCCCGTGGCGATCATCGGTCAGCCGAGCGCACCGGCTGTTACATATGTTGTCCATTTCGTGTTCAAACAGTGCGGAAACCGGCGGGAACGAGGAAACGTTTACGACAGAAATACATACCCTCGCTCCTCGAGGAACATCGCCACGGGAACCGCGCGCTCTCGTCCTCGACCCGCTTGCTAATCGGCGCGATCGGTAAACTTCTCGAGCTCGCTATCCAACTGCAGCTCGCCCGTGCACGTCGCCCGTGCTGGCTCGTGGCGATCCCCGAAATAGACGGTTAGGAAGAGTTACGCTGGCAGCGTCACGCCATCCCCTCGACAAACCTCCGTTACCCTCCGCGACTCCGACGGAGCAGAGTTACTCGGCTCGCGGACCTTGAACGGGCACCTTCGGCTCGGGGTAGGTGAGACCCGGTTGAACGTTGCCGAGGCGAGAAGGAAAAAGAGAACGAGGAGGCGGATCGCCGCGAGGCAGGCGCAAGAACGAGCGAGCAAGAGAGCAGGAGAGCAAAGGCTCAGGTGCGTGCATGCGTGCGTGCCTGGCCGCCGTCAGCGCGGCCTCTTGAACTCGTGTCAAGCCACTCCAATCGGAGAATATCGTAATCTCCGGGACTGTACACGCTGACGTACCCTTGCGTAATTCACGTGTCTGGCGAGAGCGTGCTCGCGTGTACGCTCGAGTGCGAGAGCTGCACAGGGGCAAATCGAGTATCACCCGGCCAGAGGGAGCAAGGAGGACTGCCCTTCGACCTCGCCAACGCGGATCCTATATACCAGGGTAATTCCTACGAAAGTATGATTAATCGACCGTGCTCGGCTCTCGTTTTCGCCCCGGCCCCCTGCTCCCTCGCCGCGGATGCAACGAATATCCCCCGCTTCCGTGTATGCGCGCAGTCCATCGACACCGTCGCTCCTCTCCCAGGACCGACGGATACCTACGTACTCTTAGCGCGACGTTCCCGCGGAGTCCCGAGGGATCCGCTTGTCCGCAGAGATTTCGAATTAGCCGAGGAGGCAAGCGGAACGTGAATTTCGCGGAATCGGTTTGAAGGCAGCCCGTACGGAATGGTCGGTGCGTTTCCTGGCGGCGGGGAGGCACGGGGTTGCTTCCGGGCCGAGAGAGGGCAAAGAGGGTCGTGCAGTTGCCACGCGGTCTGACTGACAAGCTGACTTATGCAAATACAGCCTCGCTTCGCCCGGTAATCTGATCGTACGTGCATACGTACCTACGTACGCGGCGAGCCTTTATTTCTCGATGGGATTTAAATTACCTGTAAGCCGAGCCGTTTTACGCTAATAATAATATAACGCCGACGACTTTATTGCCAAGCGTGGCGGACCGCGCGCTCCGCGATCCGGCGAGGCCTCCTCGCGATAGTCGCGATGCAACTTCCCCTGGAAACAGCGAAACACGCGCGAGTGACCAATGTTCCCTTGCGTTACACCCCGTAGAGTAGGTAGCTCCGAATGGAAACGGTGACAACGACAGCTCGTCGCAGGCTGTTCGCCGCGGCTGCAATTAGTTCCATAAACTGCAACGAGTCGGCGATAAACTCGAAGGGTGAGCGGAGTTTTTCCAGCGTGAACGGGGGGAAGCTCGAGGCCGGGATCGGGAGCAGCGTTTACGACGAGCGATACACCCCTTGGAATTGCGGGCTACGAATACATCCCGGCTACTTGGTAATAAAAGCGAAAGTGTGCTCGCGCGCGCGCGCGGCGAGAGGGAAGAGCGTGAGCCGCGCGCGTCCACGGGGGAAAAAAGACGTAAAGGTGAGGAGCGAAAAAGAGAGATAAAGAGGGTTGGGGGTGGGCAAGAGGCGAGGTAACGCTCTATCTGGCCGATCTGCGGTCGTGTTCGCGCTCGTGCCGAACGCCGCGCCATTCCGCTCTTCCACGATAATAATTACGCCGGCCGGCTACTCGGATGGGGGGGGGGGGGGGGGGGCAAGGGAAGGCGCGTCGGCGCGACGAGGAAAGCCGCAACAAAAACCTGGCGCATCCATTAGTTTCGTGTTTTACGATTACGGCTTTTGGACAGCCCGAGGAGAACGCCGAGGCAACGGTAATTGCGGAAAATTCGCGGCCGGGGCAATGAATTCGGGTGTAATTAAAGCGGCTGACGAAGCTGCGCCGCGCAGACAGCTACGTCTGGATTCTCCTCTGTGCCGGTGCGCTCCGGGATTAGTAGTAACGACAGTGGTCGGGATAAATGAGTAAATAAGGCGGGAGGATGATCGCAGCTCGAGTGAATCGCGGCGCAGGGGCGAGGCGCGCCACGCAATGTTGCGAGCGCGAAGTTGAGCGCGATGGACGTTGATAAAGAGAGGACGATGGGGTAAGCAACGAGGTATGAAGCTCGGCAATGATTGAGAAGCGATAGAGTAATGAGCGAAGATACTGCATTGTTTGCACACGTGTCAACAAGTGGCGGACGAGGAGATTTATTCCCTCCCGCGAGGAGAATCGCTGACGCCGAACTCCGTGGTTGTTTAAAAAGATTATGACGCGCAACGAGGGCCAGAGCGTAGGAGACTTGAGAATCGCGTATCGATCCGCTATCGTCACCATCGCCAGTGTCCCCGCGAGACCGGTAACTACGCCCCGGCGCGTAACGCTGTAATCGCGTCCCTTCTTCGAATTCCGCTTAACTATCGGGTTCTTCGCGAGCGGTGCCACTCGATGAATCTCGAGTTAACTAACGCGACGGCAGGTAATTAATCGAAAGAGCCCCTCGTCGCCTGGGCGCTGTCCATCCGCGCGATCGTAGAACAGAGGACGTTGGTCACCTCCGTCTAATCATAGACCACGAATGCCCTCGCTCCCTTGGCACTCGACTCCTCTTTCCTCTGGCGCGCGAGCGGGGCGTAGCGCGCGAGCCACCCGCACAAGGGTGTCTGATTGTAATTACTTTACTCAAGTGCGGTAATTAAACTTCTCCGGTGGCTCGTGTGTCCGACGATAGGCCAGCCCTTGTCTCCCGCGATAATCCTAGGCTCGGTTACGTTTCTTTTTTTTTTTCCAACGGCTAATTCGACGGTTAGACGGCCGTCGCTGAAGAAGAAGAAAAATTCGATCGATGAAAAATTGCCTTTCACCCCGGATTCGCGCTTATTATTCCCTCTGCCGTCGACGCGTCGCCCAATAAAGGTGCGTCGAAACGAATCCAGATGAGAGAAAAACGGGGAAAAAACACAAACGAGCGACGGAGGGAGACAGAGGAGCTAGTCGAGGAAACAGAGGCAGGGGTGAAAGAGAGAGAGAGAGAGAGAGAGAGAGAGAGAGAGAGAGAGAGTGAGGGAATCAGCAGTTTCCTCCCTGGCAGAGAGTTTTCATCGGCCGTGCAACACTCTCTGACAGCTTATTCCACCAGTCTGCCCACCTCCCGAACTGCCAACTGCCAAATGCCACTGCGCATTGAATCCGAACAATCAGCGTGTCGGGATTGGAAAAGGCCTTGGCGTACGCGGCCGCGCGAGCCCTGTCAGAATGCCGGATTAACGCGCCCTCGTAATTCTCTCGCGCCGCGACACGAAAATAGACCGATCCAATGGATTCCCCGCGGTTGTTAAGTGTCGAAAACGTCCGATATTGCGGCCAGGGAAATTAATGGCTCCTCCGCGTTCATCGACTTCTCCGCCTAGGAATCGTCCTCCTCCCTTCTAGCCGCGCTCTGCCTCTGGCGCGCTTGTACGCTGGCGCACGAGCTCGCCGGGCGAAGAGGAAGAAAAGCGGGGCGGCAGGTGCGATTACGCGAAAACGTGCGCATGCAACGCGGCGAAATGTCACTCCCTGCGTGGCGCGGTGCGAACGGAGCAGCGGGAGTCAACCAGCCTTAACGGCTGGACACGCACGCACGCACCCGCGTGCACGGACAAACGAGCGCGTGTACGCCGAGTGTCGAGTGGAGCAAATGGAATACTCAATGTTTTACTTTATAGGACGATAAGAATAAGGGAGAGCCGGGCTATCTTGGTAAACACTCGTAGCGTCAGAAATGTTCCGAGTTCCACTGTCTTACGAGCAGATAGGATCTAGAATATTTTAGAATCTAGAATCCAGGGTATTTCTACTCGGCTAATTGCAACATCTCGGCAGCAGCTATCGCGAGTCAATCGGATCTAGCTATCGATCGTCCATTATTAAGCAGAATTGCACGCGCGGAGTCACGCGATTCGCCTGAGCGTAGAAAGAAACGACGGACGGAGAAATCGCGCGACATACATTATAGGGTTTATAGTATCTGGCTCACGGATGCACCTGCTACGCGCAATTGCATCTTGCCTTTTAACGAATCGATTCTCCGGAATAGCCTGCGCTCGTTTCAGCCGAGTTAATAACGGCGACAGATACAGGCGGCAAACATAATATACCCGGCGACAACGGGAATATTGTTTCGACCAATCGGCGAAAGAAAGCAATGCGAACGTCCAGGTGCGAGCAAACGGGCAGGCTACGCGGCGACGGGGGGAGCCCTTATCGTCCGTTATTATTCGACTGGAATCAATCGACCCGCCGGCCGGGACGCGGGCAAACACTCGGAAGTGAGCTTTATCGGCCACTAATCGGCCGGCCTAAAACCGCGCGAGGGCTCGCCGGGTATCCGGATCGCTGGGAATATAACGAAAGGATAGAGAGAAGAGCGGTCGGGAGGGCTGTTTCGCTCCCGGTTGCAACGCGAGACGCCTCTATCACCTGTTGGCGATCTCCCGCGACACCTGTAACCGGCGACAACTTTGTACGCCGGTATCGTGTTAACAGATCCGCGGATAAGCGGAATTATCGCCGATGTAATGTCGGAAAGTGACACAAGAACTTGCTCGACGTCGAGGGGTCCGGTTTCCTGTGAAAATCTTGTTGCTCATTTCGATTTCTTCCCTATTGGCGACATCTTACGATCGCTACTGGTAAATACAGCGGTACCCGATGAATAAATTTCAAGTTCGACGAAATCGCAGCGACAGTCGAAGGTCACGAGTCCAGCGGAGGACTGAATCCCGAAAGGGCCGGTGGAAATTGATCGCGAACGCGATACCAGTTCGATAGCTCCCGAAGGCTATCGGCCCGCTTCTCTCCGACGCCTGCGGCGCGGCGTTTATTGTTTTAAGCGGGAAGCACCGTGTCGAACGGCCACGTCGACGCGGCTAGGCGTTGAATTAATACCGAGGCGTTAAACGCGTCGTGTGAATCGGTCAGGTGCACGGAAACCGTGTCGTCCCGCGTATTACGAGCCGCCAGTCGCCTTTCCAAACCGTTCCCGATCGCCTCCCTCGAGCCCTTAATGAATTTCGTGATTAGGCGGTTTCATTGGGAACCGAGCGACGCCGCGCCGATGGAACCCCTTGAACGGGGACCGTTTCCAAAGTCGCTAACCCGTCGCCCTCGCGCTCCCTACGCCTTCCTGTCTGTTGTGCGAGCGGTCGGTCTGGGAAATTAGAAATGCCGAGGAAAGAGCCCAGCAGCGGCGACGGTTTCGGGGACGATGGAGTTGGAGTCGCGAGTCCCTGGCCCATGCGAGAGCGGGCCACGCGGCGATGTACATTATTAATCGCTGTTACGAAGCTGTTCGGCGAATCGAGCACCGTTGATTAATCGGCGGCACGCTCGAGATTTTAATTAATCCTCGAGGGAGAGAGAGAGAGAGAGACGAGGGGTGCGGGCACGGCGCAGCAATCCAGACTCTCTTCTCGTCCAAGAAATTACTTTGCCCTCGATACCGCGCCGCGGAACGCCCAAGCAATCGGCAAACGAATCGGGAGAGCCCCCCTCGATTCCCGAAGGAACTCCAGATATCCTAGCTGCTAACTCACGCTTCACCGATTACCCGGCATTCCTTCAACTTCCTCGTGGATCTCTCATGCGGGGGCCAAGAGTTGCTGCAGTGATTAAGTTCCACCGCGGGACCGCGATCGGTTGGCGAGTCCCGCGAACCTGTCGCGATTTTGCGATCTACTTCGTGTCTATCGTGACGCATCAACTGCACCGATCCAAGGAAATGTCGACACAGTTGACGGAAAGAATCAGAGTGAACGCGGTGCAGAAGTAGAATCGCAGAAGGGGCAAAATTGCCGGCAACAATTATTACACTAGTTTACAAAATAATAAAAAATGTTTGCGCAACAGATGCCTCTATTTTTTGCTTACGGAAAATGGCCCGCTGAGTCCGAAAATGAGGCCTAAAATTTTTTCTATGAATACGTTTTCGAGATATCGATAGGAGAACTTTTTACCTGCCTGTCAAAAAGTTGACCCCACATAATTGCGAATATCTCCTGTTGCGAATAACCGATATGGTCGGAAATTATCTCAAATTAAAGATAATTGAATCACCAACAAATTTATCTGACAAAATTTTCAAATCGGTTCAGTAGTTCGGGAGAAAGCGATAGAAATATGTAAAAAAGTCATTTTTTTCGACCGAAATTGACATCGACAATTCATTTAATCATCTGGGAAAAATCGAAATCACAAAAATAGGCCCAGTTTTCTATTTTTTTACGTTGAGTTTTCACTTTTACGAAGAAAATAAGCTGCTGCTGAAGAAAATCTATGTATAAATAGCAAAGCTATTTATATTGACAATTGTGTGAAAACGCTAACATTTTATTTTTTCTCGGTTTTTGTGGTTTTTTCAAATTTTGTTGTGTTATATCAATTTTCATTCATTCTGTACATTTTTAAAGTATTTTTTTAATATATGTTTGTTTCAGAAATAGTAAAAATCCACTAAAGACTAAAATATAATTCTTTTCTTGTACTACAATTTCGATGGTGTTTTTCCACTTTAAATAAAATCGTGGAGCATTTTTAATAAAATCATTTAACATAATTTTTTTATATATTTCTACACGTAGTTCATTTTATATTGTATGGCTTTCATTTTTTTTTATTTTTCCAACAGTCTTAAATGTGTCCCTGATGATCCATTTCTTGTATTCTCACTTAATTTCTTCCCGGAAAATCTTAGTGACGTAAGTAAATTACGAGCACGGATAGAGATTCCATCAGAATATGAAGGGTATTGAGTGGCGATATCATGGATTTTGGGATGAGACAATGATGGGAGATTATATTTGGTTCCTCATAAGAGAAACGAATGCTAAAACGGACAAAAGACAAAGAATGAGCCAGAACTATTTCTAAAACACATATGTAAATATAAAATGCTTGAAAAAATGTACACAATGAATTAAAATGGAAATAGCACAATAAAAATGAAAAAAAAACCAAGAAAAAATGAAATTTTAGTGTTTTTACATAATTGTCTCTAGCTTCGGTATTTATCCATAGATTTTCTTCAGTAACAGCTTGTTTTCTTCGTAAAAGTGCAGACTCTGCGTAAAAAATGATAAACTGGGCCTATTTTTGCGATTTCTATTTTTCCCAGATGATTAAATGAATTGTCAATGTCAATTTCGGTCGAAAAAATGACTTTTTTCACATGTTTCCATTGATTTCACCTGAACTACTGAACCGATTTGAAACTTTGTCGGTAAATTTGTTGGTGATTCAATTATCTTTAATTTGAGATAATTTCCGACCATATCGGTTATTCGCAACACGAGATATTCGCAATTATGTGAGATCACCTCTTTGACAGGCAGATAAAAAGTTCTCCTATCGATATCTCGAAAACGTATCCATAGAAAAAATTTTAGACCTCATTTCGGCATCAGCGGGCCATTTTCCGCCAGAAAAAAAATAGTGGCATCTGTTGCGCAAAATGGCTGTAAACTAGTGTTATCGATTTCCAAAGTAATTCCTCGGAAGAGTCGCAGCTCGAGGCCCCCGAGGGCTCGGAGCAAGTGGCAGGAGTCGGTGGACGGAGAAGTATTCCCGGCAAATATTTCCGTTTTTTTTTCGCTGGTAACGTTGGTGGCTGCCAACGAGAGGGGCCAGAATGGACCGGGCGATGGGGTGGGAGTTCTGATTTCATTAGGCCCGGTGTTATGCGATTAATTAAGTCGCGAGCTCCGGGAAAAATACGAGTAAAAGCGGATCGATCTATCTCTGTTGCTCTCGCGCCCGCTCTCCCTCTTCGTTCGCCCCGCACACCCTCTGCCCGCTGCAAGGTGGATATAAACGAAAAAAGAAAGGAAGCCGTATTCCGGCGAGCCGAGGAAAAATTACCTCGAGACGTATCCGCTCGAGGGATCTCTGGCCGGGTTGGAGGAAAGTAAACGATTTCCTCGCGGCTCGCCGAGGCTCCGCGACCGCTCTCGGTTCCTCCTGAAACTTGCGCGCGGATGGGTTTCTCTCGATGACTTTTGCCCTCCCCGCCCGCCCGTCGCGTCGATGACGGAAATTCCGTCGTAACGATATCACACTGGGTTCGGAACGGCGCGCGATATTAACGACGCGACCGTGTTCGCTTTGTGAAGCGAACTATAACTGAATTTGGCCCCGTCATTTTATGCATCAGACTCGCCATGCCGGTATAACTGAATTCGATGGGTAACGCAATTACGCATCTTTGCCCGCGCGCAGATATACGTCGCGCGTTCTCTCTTCCACCCGCTCCCTCTCTCCCTCTCTCTCTCTTTCTCTTCTCTCTACCACCTCTCTCTGAATGCCAGCACACGCGGTTCCCACACCTACGCGAGAGCACCATTAATTATTATATACGCGGGCGTACCGTGTGTCAACGATACCCTCTCTTTGCCCTTCTCCTGCGCCCCCGCACCCGTCCCCGCACCCCACTAACCATCATCCCTGTCCCCCGTCCGCGTATAGCCGACCAGGATTCCTACGAGCCGAAAATACATCGAGGATCGTCGATTTCGAGCGCCCGGAAAACTTGGACTTTCCCGCGAGGCAAGCGGTTTCCCTTTCGCTGGAACACCGACTTTCGACCACTCCACGCTTCCGCTTTACTTGGCCGACGCGACGGGCCCGGCGATCGATGGGAAAAGCGGCGCGGCGTTCGCGTGGCCGCGCGAAAGGGAGAACCCACCGGGACATTAGCGCGGAGAGAGCAGCGGCGTTCCGCACGCGAAATGGAATCGTGGCTGGCGCGTAACGCCGCGCGGCCACTCAATCAGAAGTCATAATACATTTACCGCGGGCCTAATGAAGACTCGATGAAAGGCTACCGCGCTGGGACCCGCTTCAGTGCCTCTCAACCGCCAATAACACCGCCTGCCAGCGTTTCATTACGGTCTCGCGTGTACCAGCGACGACCAGCCCCTTCCACAGGGAGAAAGAAATTTAGCAGACAGAGAGCGGGGGGATGGAGATACGCGCAAGTCGAGTGAGCGAGCGGGCTCGAAAGAAAGGACGACAGGGCGAGAGCGAGAGTGGACGCTGCTCCTCCTCGGTATAATCCTCGGAAATTAAAAATGCCCGAGTTTCTGAAAGGCGCCCGGGCGTTTGAAAGGGGGCACGAGGCGGAGGGTGGCACGCCCCGATCTCGCTGAGTTCCATTTACAGAAACCCCGCCGAAGGGACCTCCGCGGCGAAGCGTTGCGCTCTTCAAAGTTCAGGAAAGCTGCGAGAGTGGTCAGGCGCCGTGCGAGTCGGCCGTGGCCAACGGTGAAGTGGCGACGAAAGCTAATGACTGGGAGGACGGTCGGCGAGGGTGTTTCCCGCGGTGGTATCTCTTTCCAAACGCCCCGCGCAGTCGGAAAAAGGGAACATTTACCCGTGCACGGCCATGGTAAATGAGTATTTGCCTTTGTGAATAAATAAAATGCATTACAAAGTTGCCGTGCCTCGGAGACAGACACGGAGAAAGGAGGATCCGGACCGCACGCTGTGAAACGGCGGTCCAGGCCGAGCGCGAGCCTCGAGTGCTCTCCAAGCTCGGGAGAAAAAGAACCGGAAAGGGCAGAGCTCCGAGCCTCTCGCAGGGGTGGAATTCTATTCCGCCCGGTGGAAGGGAGTAACACGGCTCCCACGGATGCACTCTTGGTAATCGAGTTGGTCGCTAACTGTTGCAAAGCGTCTGACGAGGGTACCTCGCGATACCCTCCGACGTCTAGAAGAATGCAAAACTTCCTCCGCAAGAACAGCCAATCGTGTATTCCTAATGGGTGTCTGCCAGCGTCGGGAATCGCAACCTTGAGCGTCCATAATCTCTCGCCCCCGCCGCAATCTCGCTGACGCGCCGGCTCTTCCAACCCCCGCACCCCCTGCTCCCAAGCGAACTCGTCCAACTATGACGATGGTCGAGGAAACGCGGCCGCGGGAGGAGAGGAGGGGGAAGCTGGCAACGGGGCGGCGGAGATAGAAGCGAAGGTTAGAGGGCAGGGAGCAACATCTAAGACAATGAGATACGGGCCTTTGGAGTAATCCTCCGGCCTTCCTTGGCGTATCGACATTAATTCCCTTGCCCCTCCCCCCAGCTTTTAACCGGAACAGACGCACCCTATAATAGGCAAGTTGGAATCCAATCTGCAAGTTTGCAAATTCGATTCGGCCGTCTTGCGAGAAGAGCGTCGAACGAGCCGAGTTGCGCGGCCGCCGTCTTCCACGCTCGCCAGCCCGACTCCTCTAGCCCCTTCTCGCGTTACGAACCTACGCTTCGTCTTAAAAAACTGTCACCTCTCCGAGGCATCCCCTAACAAACTTCCTTCCCAGCGAAGAAGCAGGAACAGACGCTTCGCGCGTAGCTTCTAACTGCGCGCGCTCTATTCCTCCCGACTCACCTCGGGCCATGCGCCAGGCAGAACTTCACGAGCGCAGCGCTTTGAAAAACAAATAAGTCTGTCTCTCGCGACGAGCGCTTTTCACCAGCCCGTCCGACGAGCTGATTGAACGTGCCTGAAGAAGAGGCGGCGCGCATCAAGAGCGTGTTTCGAGAAGCAAGCGCGAGGGCTTCGAAGGGCGAAAGCGAGGAGGGCGAGGGAGGGGAAGGGTCGGTGGTAAGGTGCGCGCGGGCTTGCGCCGCGCGCGGGTATAGTCGTACATCGCTCAAATTAGATTCCTTAGCTCGAGGGACGTCGTAAGGCTTGACGTAAAGCCCGAATAATTCTCGACGAAAGGATGGTATGCCGTGGATACGAGCGCGGAGCGTAGACGCAGTCGAGGGCGGGCTGATTCCACGGCCGACGAACGCTCTTGCTCCTCGCGGAGGGGATACAGGGGGTGCACGTAGGCGCGTGTATATCAACGGTGAGCCGCAGTTTGTCAAGTGGAAAGTTTATTCGGGCAAATATACGTGACGCCACGGAGGTAGGCGTTGTTTAACGTTCGCCTTCCTCGCGGGATGCTTTGTACACGCGCCTCCGCACTTCTCCGTGCGAAATCGAGGACCGCTGACCGTAAACGGAGCCTGGATATTCAATATCGAAGGCACCCGGAATCTATGGTAAATGAAATCGAAGGGCAGAGGAGCCTAGGACGCGGAAGTTGGTCGGAATTATTCTCTCTCTCTCTCTCGGGCTTCTTCGACGAGTTCTTCGAGGGGCGAGTCGGGAACGCGAGGGCGTCCCTCGCCCCCCGCCTCGTTCCGCTGGCATAAACGCAATAATTCGCTCCAAGGGGTTGCGCGAGCGTGGCATGCGCGTAAATGTAGTTATAAATAAATCTAGGAGCTCTTAATGCTTGCCGGTGGCTCGCGGAAGCTGAGCCGAACGAACAGCGAGACGTTGTAGTGGGGAAGGGAGAGGGAGAGAGACAACGGCGGGGTGAAAGCGGGGCGAAGAAGGCCGCGCAAGGGTGGACGAGGAAACGAGAAGGGTAAGCGAAGAGAGGCTGGGGCAGAGTGCTCGTGTGGCGGGCTCTGCTTCTTGGCTCGCCTTATAATTCGGGCCAGTTTCGCGAATACGTTCCCACGAGGCTGGGAAAACGCTGGCTGCTCGAAAGGAACGCCCGAAACTTTTCTGCGAATGCAACAGCAGCCGGTTAACGCGCTCCGTGGCACGGTGGGAATTCAGATTTTCGGTAGGGGCCAGAAAAAGTGACGAGGAAACAGCAATATTAAATTGTAAAAAGAAATAGTAGGGTAAATGACCCAATTACTGACACATTAAGCGTTGACGCTGACATTATCTTATAGTTTTGTAGTTATAGACTAAAAGTATATGTTGTTGTTGTTATTTATTATTGTTTAATATGTTTACTTGATGAAAAAAATTTGGCGGATCTTACAACTTCGATTTTTATGTATAAATTCATCAATTTCAAAAATATATTACGAGATCTATTACTGACACCCTTCAAATGTATTTGACTGAATTACTGACACCCCAATTACTGCCAGCTAACCTAATACTCTTTATCTGTCATTTTAAGGTTACGTCGTGTCATGTACACGAGCAACTACTGCTATGACAGTAATACCAAAATGCTTGAAACGCTTGTACCAATCACTGTCACCCAATTAATAAGTAAAAAGACTTATTGAATCGTTGGATTCGCATCTTTATGACTTTCTATGATGCTTATATTATTTAAAATATTATATTTTATTATATTAATAGCTTAAATATTACAATTACAGCATTTTCTTTAACGTCTTGTTTTCTCTTTCGCTAGTAAATAAGTCATCGTTTCTATTCTCCTAATATCCGCTTAAAATTTTGTATCATTTTATTCAAATTAACGAAGAAAACATTAAGTACTGTTTTTTGTATCGTATAAATAACAGTTTAAATTGTATACTAAATTTTTTTTATGCATCATTTTGTAAGATTTATTCGTTATTTTACGTAAAACAACGGTGACAGTAAATGGGTATGTGGCAGTAATTAGGTCCTTTACCCTAGTTGTGTGATTTTGATTTCGACACTGAATTAGTAACCACCTTCTTCCCTTCAATAAAGAATTAATTTCCAATAAATATCGTGGACCATCGGCGGCCCACGTGGCACGAAATTGTTAACGAGGCCTTCGAAGCCACCGTTCCGCGAGAAAAGCCACACGAATGCGTGCACTCGCAACTCAGGACGACTGTCGGATGTTTCTTTTAATTCCGCTTCTGCCCCCCCGCCCCCCTCTAGCGGGGCCGACGATCTCGTTTGGATAAGAGTCTGTGCCGCGTTACGGCGCATTCGCACGGTAGGCAAAGAACTCTCTGCTTCGCACGCTCTCGGAAACGGTATTACAATTAATCGCCGAGGATCCCGTGGGTGCGAACCGGCGAGCATCTCCGCGATTCGAGCGCGTTCTCTCGCGGCCGACAACGGCGCCGATTTTCGTGCTGCTCCCATCGATTATCGAGAAACCCCGCGAATCTGCACCGAAACGCGGCCGAGATACGCATCGCGGATCGCGATAAAGAAACTTTCACGCTTCGGCCAGAAACAAAGACCTTTGTTCCTATTCGTTTGAAATAAAATCGCGCGTGATTACACGACTCCTCCATTCAGGGGAACGCGTGGCTCTGAATCCGAGAAATGGACAAAAATAATCCTACCTTGAATACATACGTGGATCTTGTGCACCGAGTCCATTTGACTCTCGAACACCAGCCGCGCTCGCACAGTGATGCCTCGTACTGAAAGACGAGAGCGTCGATGGACAGCATTAGGAAACACACGGAGTCACTCGCGAAGGAAATCGTGGCACCGATCCGCGCGTACATACCACCAAGTACGAAACACTACTGACCTTAGCGGGCACGAAGGAAATTCCGTCGGTTCCCCCACCGTATCTACAGCTGCCAGGACGGTCGTAAACAAACTTCACGGTCGCAGTGTCCCTTATTATGTAACTTGAGAATGTGGCACTTCGAGTGAGTGACTGGTTCCGAGTAGGTACGATTGTAAACAAAGCAGCTGAACGGTCGCTCGCACAGACGATTCCCAAGAATCTTTCCGCCCGAATAACCCCGAGGATAGGAGAAAGTATCGGGGGAACGGCGTAGGGCACAGCGAGTGAAATGAGTCGCGAAATTGTTCCGAAGGAATTTATCAATTTTCTTTGAGGGACCTCTAATTGTACTAATTTGTCGAGAGCTGCCGATCTCGCGGACGCGACGCCGAGGGGGAGGGCACGGAATTCTATCGTTTAATCTCCGACGTGGCTCTCTTCCTTTCCTTCCGTGGAGAGGGACCCGTTCGATCGCGAAGTCGCAGCACGAGAGAGCGGGCAGCCGCGATAGCGGGAGCAGCCTACCGTGAGAAACGAGCCTCCCCCGACTCCTTTGATCTCTCGACTCCCCTAATTTTCTTGGAAAATTCACCCCCCTCGATCGATCCTCCCTAGCGAGAGTGAAAAATCGCCGAGGATCGGTCTCGGTCCGCTCCGCGGAGTTCGATAAACTCGCGCGTATCGAGTGTCCTGCCGAGAGCGACCTTGATCGCCTCGCTCGAGAGAAACGAAAGTGCGCGTATCGAAGGCTAAACGCGACACGAAGACTATTTATAATAGGCGAGCTTTTTAGCGAGGAGCGCTCCTTGCGAGGCCGGCCCGCCCACGTAGCTCCAGATACTTATGCGGTTGCGTTGCGAATTTATCGCGACTTCTTATCTAGACGAACTTATCGGGACACTCGCGTTAACCGTGTGCCCGATGTGCTTCTTTACGTCTTGCTGCTCCTCCACCGTGACAGATCTCTGTTCACTGCCACATTCCGCCATCGTCTGGTTCCCTGATTTCTGGTACAGCGCCGGGAATGTGCGAAATCGAAAGGGCACTCCGCGTAGGTGCTGGAGGAGCCGGCTCGGGTGGAAGCGGTAGCGATTCGAGGAGAAATAAAAGCGGATAGAGCGAGGGAGATGGAAGTCTCTAGCTATCGGGTATCGGCTGTCGGCTGTCGACGATCGGAAAGAGGAAGAACGCGGGGGTTGCAGAGAGGCGTTCGAGGAAGAAGGAGAGCCGGGGAAAAGAATCGAGAGGTCCGGGGCTGATATCAAAGCAAGGCAAACAATACGGCGAGATGCTGATGCGATTGTATTATGGCTAGTGGACCGGTGATCCATTGTCTCGTCACGTTCTACCCACTCGGTTCTTTTATCTCGATCCCCGTAATACTCGTATCTCGTCGTATCGAGTGAGCATCCATCGAAAGTAGCACGCTCGCGAGCCGAGGGGTTCGTCGCCGGCCCTAGCACGCGGAATCTACCGAATCTACGAAATCCACGGTACGCGTTGCCACGCAGAGCAGAGTCGACAAGTTTCGGGGCTCGGAGGGGCGAGCTGATACGTGCAACCTCGTTTTCAAGATCGTCCCGTGCATTAGCACTTGTGCCTAACCAGCGTCGCTGTAAATACAGCGGGATAGAGACCTTTACGTATACCATTTCGACGACCGGCATCGATCAGCCACCTTGTTCGACAGTAAATTCTAAATTCTAACGAGACAAGCAATGCAGATCGGGTGGATACGCGTAGACGCCGTCCTCCCCTTTCGGCTTTACATCTTCCTCTTCTTCTTTTTCTCTTCCGTGTACACAGACACGCTCGCGCGTGTGCACAGAGGAAGAAAGGAATCGCGTGAACGATCTCGGGCGAGTCCGTAGCGTCGCTCCGTTTCCGCTCGCGAATCGAAGTCGCGGAGCTCGAGGGGCCGCGGAGATATGGTGCTGCGCGCTTGTACGCGGCAATTAAGACGGAGGAAATCTCGGGGAAAAGAGTGTGGACGCGTGACGGGACCGGATAAAATAAATGAAACCGGCGTGAAAGCGAAATTGGATACACGAGGAGCGGACAGAGAGAGAGAGAGAGAGAGAAATAGGGGCGAGCAGAGGAACGAACGAACGGACAGACGAACGGACGAGCGAGTCTCGCGCGGCGAAATTTATTTGGTTTTCATTCAAATCGCCTCATCTCGCATTTATGTATTCCGTGATATTGCACTTTTTTTAAACTCGCCTGCTTTCATCGTACGCCCGCTGGATATTAAGACCCCCGAGTCCCCCGTGTATTAGTCGTATAAATTTACCCCGGCAACGACGTTAGATTCGTTCGCCGCGCCACGGACACAACACGTCCCCCGAACACCCAGTCGCCCCTCCCCCCTCGCTCTTCTTCTCGCGCGTATTCTTCGGGATGCCTGCGATTTGTATTAATTACGGCCGCCTCCGCGGTGCCCCGCGGCCTCAAATTAACGACGTCGTTGCGGCGACCGTGCCTCGTCGTACATAATATATATTTTACGAAATGCGTCCTCCGATTGCACGTATATTAATTAGCTTCCGCCATCGAGCGAGGGGGCAGCGAGCGCTTCCAAGATGGAAGAAGGAGCGTTCCCGTTTTCGAGAATCGATCACGCGTTGTTTATAGGCACGGTGTCTGAGTGCGAGGAGGCGCGAGCGTGAAAAAAAAAGCGAAGAAGGATAGGGGGAGCAACTTCCCTCCCGGTTTCATCGCAGCCGTTGCTCGCGTTTTTAATCGACTCCCCGGCGTACACCCTGGAATTCCTTCGGTTAATTACTCGGATTTCCAATGCGGCCAGACCTCGTGGAATTTTTACGATTGCCTGACTGCCGTCCCGCGCCCCGCGTCCCGCCCCGGGATTTGTACGACTGAAATATGCGAGGGATTTAATTTTATAAATGACCAACCTGTCCCTGCCACGAGCGGTCCGGCCCGCCGCACTCCATCGATCTTGCCCCTTGTACTTGGCGCTGCTCTCTCTCTCTCTCTCTCTCGGCACGGATTCAAATAAACACAGTGAGTCCCGTGGCGGCGGAGGGGTTAGAAGCGGAGCGTGGTGGTGGGTACTGGGGTTGAGCGATCGTGGCGTGTTTCGCAGTCGCGAGGCGTTTCGCTGGAAATATCGCGGAATCACCGGGCGAATTAGCCCCCCTCCGACGTGGGGAAGGGAGCGGAGGGGGTGGTAGATCGAAGTCGGGGACAGAAACGCGAGTAAAAGCGACGGAAGAATTTCGTTTCCATAAATAATTCAAGCTCCGTCCGACAGGCGAGCGCAGCGCCTTCGTGCCCCCTTCGGTTGCTTCACGCTCGTCTTCTACCTTCTCCACCCCCGTTCGCCATCCCCCCACGGCTCGCCCCGCCGCCGAGCGGTCAAAGGGGAAGTCTAAGAACCTAATCTTTTCGCAAAAGGGTTTCCAGGAGCACCTGAGAACCCGCCGGAAAAGTCTTCGCCGACACCCCCTAAATACTTAATTCCATTTTCGCCTAATTGGACAGTTTTATTAAGGGATGCATATTTCAGATGGCGTTTTTATTATGTCTATTGGGAGCGAACCGCTCCTCCCGACGGGGGACGGGGAACGAACGAGAACCGCGGCGAGGGATACTGTCAGGGGTTGAAGAAAAAATTAGATTTCAACCCTTCGAAAAATATTAGCACGCCTGGGAAGTAGCGGCGAGGAAGGAGAGAACGGAGAGCAGCAGCACGGATGAGATGGACCTCGGGGGTCGATGCAAGCTCGCAACCCTTTGCCGAGGGACGGAGCTTACTCTCGCTCTTCTCCCTCGGCTATTGTCTCGAGGATTATAGGACGAACGTCTAACGTCTCCGGGACAAACCGTAGTTTTGTACTCCGCCCTTGTAATCTTTTTTTCACGACGGAATCGCAGCGCGCAATTGTCGGGAAAATCGCGGGGACGTTTCCAGTGTGACGTTCATTCCATCGATATCGTTGCTGGGAGACGAAGAAGCGAGCTGGTGTCCCGAGAAGCCCGAGGGTGAAGGGGCAAGGAGAAGGGGGAAAGGGAGCCAGATAAGGTGGCGGAAAGAGGGGCTTGTATAAATTTTAATAAGCCTCATTCGCCGACCCTTTGAGCCCGGCGAAATGAACGAATTAAAAGTTTCGCCCGTTTTAGTGGTCTCGCGGTTGACATTTCGGCTCCGCGGCCGACGATCTCGCGGAATTACGCAACTTTCGTCGTTTCGAAAAACACAGCCCGCGCTGGAATATCCGCCGGGAGCATTATGAATTATAGACGCCCGCGTCCACTGTCCCGAGATCTGTCTTACGTCCGTCCGCAATTTCGTCCCTCACCCTCGAGGGATCCCGCCTCGACGAGACTTTGTTCGTCGCTTTTATTATTAGTGAAAATAAATAGTCAGAGCCCGATACAAAGCATCGTTACAACGACGTGATGGAGTTTTCCCGACACAATAGTTTGAATAGCTTACCCTTAAACGAGGATGTACTAACAGAAAAAAAGGCGACCTAGTATACATACGAGCTAGAACTTATAATTACGCGATTCGTTGGGTTTAGTGACCCATATTTTGATTTCAAGTTGCGGGATACAAAAGGTGAAGAGTTCCAGTACCGCAAAAGAATTAATTTCACTATTAATGATCTGAAATTGAAAGGACATGTCTGTTACAGTTCTGTGTGCAGTAAGAGTTTTCATATTTAGTTTAATAAGTATCGATGCAAAATCATGAACCCAGAAAAGCCTGTGAATGTGTAATTTATATTCAACAAATAACAGAAACCTAAGCTGTACTCTTCCCAGTTAAATATTGTATTTAATTGAATTGTGCGACCATATAAAAGATACACACTCTAAATGAGGTCTGACTAAGGATATGTACAATAACTTTATAGTATTTATATTTACAAAGTCAGCAGGAAAACGTTTTACGAACCTCAGAGTTTTCCAGACTTTCTTAGTGATCATTGCATAGTGTTTGGAAAACTCTAACGTGGATGTGATATGTTAAGATTTAGCACGTTTATATTGCACCAACTTAGAAATCCGTTAAGATCCGATTGTATTTCAAGATAGTCAGCATAATAAGAGGTTCTTTTTATAGATCTTGAGATCATGCGCATATAAAAGAAACTTGCTGTGCAAGAAGACACCATATACATCGTTAATAAAGATATTAAAGAGAAACGGTCCAAGGTGGGACCGTTGAGGCACACCTGATGACGCTTCGATGGGATCGAAATAGGTATCAAAGATACAAATAATTTGAAGCATGTTCGATGTGTAGCTGTTAAACCAGGAGAACAAGTTGCCCTTACATCCAATGGCCGACAATTTGGATAATAAGATGGAGCGATCCACTGAATCGATAGCTTTATTAAAATCAGCGAAGATACTATCACTGCAAGTAAGATCCCAAGTTGATGGCGACGTAGTTACATAAAGCGGCAAGATTGCTTTTAATTTGCATCGCAGGCGCGGAGGAGACAGACGTGACGAGCACTGTCGAGTACCTACAGTGATAGAAACGGGGGAGACAGCTTCCAGTCGCAGGAACAGGGCTCTCGAGTATACTCGCAGGAGTCCCCGAGACACGTGTAACGTTCCCTCGTTAACCCCTTTCGCGGGTGGATACGAGTCCTCCCGTCCTCCCTCTCGCCCCCCGAGGATGGGCGCGAGAATCGTGGAGCCGAGACGAGGCAGCGAGTAAGATTTCAATTAAAACAACCCCCCGGCAGGACGGGGGATTAGCGATACCAATCCGTTCCGTTGCGGGCGGCGAAGCCCCGGTTATGACGCGGCATAAATATCAATGTAAATTACCGCCCGCGCGCTAGACGCCTCGCACCAAAGGAGATCCCGCCAAGGCGGCCGTTCCGCTCCTTTATGAACGCAATCATCGCGCGATTCTGCATTTATGAGGTTTAAATTGCTACCACCTACCGTCTTATTGGTATCACCTCGCGTCGCGACGCGCGCGTCCCACCCCTCGTCGCGCCCCGAGCGGCGGGCGTTTCGCAAGCTCGAGAGCTGACTGAACCCGCCGTGAAACGAAAGAAGCTCCGACGACGGGCCCCGAGATCGGTCGCCCCTGATCTCCACGGCACCGTGAAACGATAATATCGTGGAACGATAATTTCGCGGAACGAACAGCGAGACTCCCAGGAACGCGGTTTCCAGCGCCGAGGGAGAATCGTCCTACGAAATCATAATTAACGGAATTATGTCGAGAGTAACTCGATACCCATATAGAGGAGAAAGGGCCTGGAGAAAGGGGGAGCGCACTGACGGCGAGCTTTTCGAGGGGGCTTACGTCTGACGTAAGAACGAAGGGTTGCGAGAGAGAGATGTATCCCCGCGTGCACGCGTACTCTCGTTCGCCTTTAATGAACGTAATGTTACACGATATGCGCGAGCGCGCGCCGCCGCGCTATCGGAAGCCAGGATCGTTCTCGGGCGTCCCGTTAAAGTTAAACTTTCCTGCCTCCTTGTTCCTGCTAAACGCGCTCTCGCGAGAGCGATCGAGCCTCGGAGGAGAAGAAAAAAGGAGGAGCGCTCCTTGGGCCCGAGAGTCTGGGGTTAAAACGGTCCACCACCCGCGGAAAAAGACGCCCGGCGTTGCGTGAAACGCGCGACCGAATGAGCCGAGCTCGAGAGCCGAAGGACCGCTGGGAGATCGGTGAGACGATCTTTGACCGAAGCAAAGGCAGCGCGAGGATAATTCACGCTTCTCTCCAGGGCGGCAGACTCGTTGGAGCGTTCAGAGCGACGACGTTAAGAGGTCCCAGCAGCTCAGGGAAAATCCGAAAAGCCGAAGAGGAAAGGGGAGATCGGTGTCTGCCTAGGATTCGGGGCGAGCGAGTCTGGGCCGAGAGGATAGGATTCCTCTCGCCGCAGCGGAAGCGGATCGGTCGAGTTGGTGCGCGAGGGAAAAAAAAGGAGGCAGATGAAGAGAGGCAAGAGGGCGTTAACTGAACTTTAATGGAGATCGTAGATAAATCGTTCCGACGGACGTTGAAAGAACTCTTTGACGGATTACGGGCGAAATCGTATCTATCCGCTCCTTGCGTCTCTTTGGGCGCGGCGTCTACCTGCACAGGAGTTCCAGCTACCTAGGGGACGGTGCTCTCGACGCGATTACGAGGATCAGATGGCGACGAGGAGGTTTCATCCGGCCCGGCACCGTGGCGTGTCGCCGTGGCCGCGCGAAATTGGCGACCGCTCGAGGACCGCGAACGGAACGGGGAGGGAAAAAAAGAGTGGTGGGAAACAACGAGAGACGGAGAGCAGGAAGGCGCTCAACAAGTCGAATAAAAAAAGCTCATAAATAAAGAGGAGGAATTCTCTCTGGCCCTGCTCTCTCGAACCACCCTTCTCGCCTCCACCCTCCGTTCCACCGTCTCTCGCACCCTCCGCGTTTCTGCGAATGTCCCCGCGGACACCTGTTGCTGCGCTGCGCCCTCCGCACCCGCGCCAAACAGAGAAACAGCGAAACGAAAGAGGACGAACGTGCCGAGGGACGCCGGATGCCAGGAAATTGGAGGCATTCGGTCGATTGCTCTCGGCGACGATTGCCGCGCCAGCCGAATTCGCCGGGCGATTTCCTCCCCCTTCGTTCACGGCTGGTGACCATTTTTCCTCCATTCCACAGGAATCTCGTGGAATCGACTACGAGCGTCCGACTGATCGAGTGGTAGATTCTTCGAAGACATCGTCATCCTCCTCCGCGATCTCCTCTCTCGGACCCACGAACACCGAAGCAATATCCAGAGCACCGGCAACTATTCGGGGACCGAGCCACGGGTTTTCAGAGGCAGCTGCTGATTCGTGATAAATGGAATGCCGAGAACGCGGCCGCGGAGGGGGATAATACGCTGTGGGGCTACCCGCTAATTACAGGGTGGCCTCGAATAAATTACAACCCGACGAAAACGCCAGCTCGTCGGTGTAACGTCGCGTTATAACTCAGCGACGTCCTTGTCGCTGTCCAAGGATCGCCCGTCCGCTCGTAGCAGGCCGATAAAAACAGTGTCGAAGCGTTTCGTTTCCGGGGCGTCGACGCGTAATCGCGATCGCAGTAGCTCCATCGATCTGTAGATCGGGAGCAACGTCGAAATCGCGAGATCGCTCAGCTGGATCGGGGAGGGGTTACGTAACGCGGAAGAAATCGTCGAGTCGGAAACGAAACGAGCGTCGTTCCACGGCGCTTAACTCGCTTAAATTCCATCTCTTTAAGCGAGCCGAGCGTTTCTCGAGAGTCGGCATAATGAGAACGCGATAGAGAGCGGGAACTCCTCGACGAACCGTTCTCCCTCCCCTCGGCGCCCGGAAACGGATATCGTTTCTCGTCGTCGCCCGTCGAGCCTCCCAGGCTCGATTACAACTTTTTATTGCATTTCCATTTCGTTTCCCGGCGCGAACAAAGAAAAATGGTCGGCTGGCTCGGGGGGGAAGGGCAGTCTCGCGAAAAAACTCGAGCACCTCGAGCGAAATTGCGAGATTATTCGAGAGGCTTCCAGCAGCCGGAAGGGGGGAGGCTAACGGTGGATGGAAAGGCGAGGCAGGGAGGAAGGGAGACCGGTATCGTTTTCGCGACGAGGTCACGGGAAAAGCAGGGAAACAAGGGGGCAAAGAGAGCGGCTCTTTTAGTCGCGCGCGAACGTGTCTGAAATAATTCGGGGATGCGTAAAATCCCGGCCGGCTCTATTCGCCGCGGTAATCGGGGCGTGAGCGATTTCGCAAAGGGCGAAAGAACAGAGGAGGGCGACGGGAGGGGAGGCGGGGTGATGAGCTCCGGCGCAGGACATTTAGGGGGCATTTGTCCGTTTATGGCTGTTGCCACTGTGCGGCGGTGAGCGTTTGTTGCGAGACGAAAGTGTCTACCGCCCGTCGCGATCGACGGGGGCGAGAAATTGGGCGGCTATCCAGGGGTGGGGGACAGGGACGGCACCCGCGGCGCGATTGTGCGACGCGATCTTTCAGGTACGGCCGAGCGTGTCGCGGTGGAAAAAAACTCTGTGCCCCTGGGGACGGGCAGCGAACAAATATCGGATTAGAGAGAGAGCCAGCGTACGAGAGGGTGTCCGCCCGGAAAGATGGTGGAAAATTTGAGGACAGAGGTGGGGGGACGTCAAGAGACGGCGAAAGACACCGAGGGAAAAGAGGACGGAGAGGACGCGACGCTCATGCATAATGTATCCGAAGAACGCGGTGTATCGGTGACACGCGGTTCCGGGCCCCTCTCCGCGTACGTGCACGGTGACAAACAGGTTTCCAGCATGCAATTCGTCACGCACGAGTCCCCGCGCGAGCGAGCAGCTTCAGCCGTCGCGGGCCCCTGCGGAAAATTCTCGGCCGAGCCAACGCGGACGGCAGGGCGGCGTAATCGCTAATTACCGGCTAACGATTATCTCGCGGGGGGAAAAACACGCGGAACGAATTGTAGCTGCACGGAGGCGCTAGGGAAACGGAGAAGTAACAGGATCGGCGCGGCGAGCTCGATATCGAGAGCACGCCATGCGTAACGGTCCCTCCGACGCTCTTCCGCTGTGAGATCTTGCCGCTCGCCTATTGTTTAATTCGCTTGCTCGTTCCTCTTTTGTCCTGCGATTGTTCTAGCTTGTTCTTTTAGCGGGGCTATTGAGCGAGCTGAGGCGAACGGCGCGGCAGTTGTTTCTTATCGATTCTTCTGTGGATGAACGTACTACTTGTGATGGTAAAAGTTCGAAGACCGACGAATCTTAGAATTTACCGGTTCTTAAGTAATTCCGCTCTTGACTCGTTGCAGCTACTTAAGGGGGTATTCTAGTCTAGACACTCGTTTTTGAAGTTGATGTTTGAAAATTAATTCTGGAAAAACTATCGCACCTACAGCGCAGGGGTTTTGCACAGATATTTGGTAGTGTTTGAACTATCAACACAAATTTTTGGAATGCATTATATTGAAATTTGTACAAGTTACACGCCGAAAAGCAGATCATGTCATGAAAAACCGACCCCATCGGACGCACGAATTGCGGCCGTCCTAATCATCTGAAACGAAAGTACCAAAGATTTTTTTAATCTATATGAGTGTAGTTATCGCCCGAACTAGATGTAACCAAGTCCGGACATTGTTACCGGAATCGCAGCTGTTTAAAAATTTATATTTGATTTTCTCGACTTTTCTTCAGCTAAAACAAGGTGTGGGAGAGGTTGTATTAAAACTATTGATATAATTCTAGTTCGGGATATAGGTGCACATTCACTATAATGTGTGTCAAATTTGATCTCAATCGATCCAGTAGTTTTTGAGAAAAATTTGCGCCCGATCTATAAAAATTGTTTGGGGAAAAACACGTTTAAAGTTTTTCATGCAGTTACGACATATACGACTGAAGTTACGGTAGATAACGACTAATTTCTGTAACTTAACCTAATCTGCTATACCAGGACCGTAGAGGAAACCTTCCCCAGCTTCAAAAAAAATCATGTGAGGCAACTCTCTCTTCTCTGCTGGCAGTCATAGCCCATATCTAAAGAGATACTAGGGTCGAGGGAACGACTGCCGGCCACGCTGCGGTCTTAAGCCCTTATAACTCTGAGAGTTCTTCAAATTTCACCTTAATATTTCAGGGACATATTTTCGAAACCCTAGACTATTAGAAAATCAAAAAAAAAATCGATTTTTTGGGTAGAATACTCCTTCAAGCAAATTAACCTCCAACCACAGACTCCAAAACGCTTATTGTCCCAGAAACTCACGCTCGAGCGATCCCCGTTCGCGCACCATCTCTTTCCTGATATTCTGCGCCGACGTATTCACGTGCAGCGCGCATTAGCGAGAAATATTAACAAGGGGGGAAAGAATGGGCGCTGTAAGGCGCTCGTCGAGCCCATTTGGGTGATGGAACTGAAGCGAGAGAGCGGGCTTGAACGCGTAACCGCGTGTATACGCGTTAACGTATTCGCGGCTCGCGCGTTCCCGTATATTAATGAGCGCACGAGCGCACGAGACAAGGCGAAGCGAGACGCGCTACTACGTTCCCCTTTAGCGGAGGAAGCTAATTAAGAACACCGCCGAGATTTCTCTGTCCGACCTTCCTGCCAGCGGCGCGCGATTTTTCTCGTCCGGTTTCGTCCCGAGTCGCACGACCCTCCAACACCTTCACCCGTCGCCGTTTTCCAATCCTAAACCGCTGAGCAGTGTAACCGGTCGCCTTGGTAACCACCATATTTAATCACCCAAGGAAAACCACCAGTGTTTCCATTTCTTTCCCGACAGCTCGACCAACAGGGGTATATTCAATGGAACAGTTCCTCGGTGATCTGGAAGAGCAGGATTGCCCTGCGGCTACATTTCCACTGGCCAGCAACTAGCACCGATTCCGATAGCCTCTGATTACGGTGGTGTAGGCTCGAATCGTAGAATCGCAGCGAGATAAAGCCGTGGCTGGGCGTCAAGGAGGAAGGCGGAGAGCGAACAAGAGGAATAGATGTTAGATAGATCCGCGGCGCGGGTCGACGCGCAGCCAACAACCCGAGGAATCGCGGAGTCGCTGGTGTTCCTGCCGCGGCTACTGTTCTTCTCCTACCGCTGACGGTTAGTATCATTAAAGCGTAATCACTGCCGTTCGCTAACCCCGGCGATGCTAATTTCCTCGTTAATTAATGCCGAGTCTCATTGTGCTCGGCTAGGCCTGCAGAAAAGCGATTTACTCGCGAGCGCGTTGGGCGAGCCAAACCGCTCCAACGCGGATTCGATTCTAGCCCGAACGTCTGGCTTCCTGTTTCCCTGGTCGCGAGAGGAACCATCCTCCGACGAGTACGAGCGATCGAAGGTGGGATTGGTGGCCGGCGCGAGAAGAAAGGCGGCCGCGATTAGCAGAGGAAGAGCGCGCACCGCGAGGAATCATCTCGAGAGGAGAGCCTCTCTCTCTCTCTCGTTCAATCGGTCGCGACGGTAATTGCGACGCGTTACAATAATCGAACGCATTGTCCGCGAGGAGAAAAGGGGCCGGTGTGTTTCTCCTCGACCGGTCGTTCGATCCTTGGACCGTTCGAGTGCCCTCGAAGCTGCTCGAGAGAAGGGCTGCGAGCCTCGGACGCGCCCGATCCTCCTGTCCGAGCCGAGATACGCTTCATTATCGAGCGTTAAACGGCCGTCTCTCTCCCAACCGACAATACGCTCCCATCCCCCCTGATCCCAAGCATCAACTGAAATTAAGTTTTGTTCCCGCTACAGCGACAATGAGGAGCGCTCTCGCGTCGCCTCCTCCAAGGAAAACGCTCGCACGCTGCTGCGCTCTTCCCTCTTTGCCCGCTCGCCAGCCGAGTATTGGACGAGGAACGGCAGAAGAGGCATTCCCTTTTCATCCGCCCAAGCAGATGTCGAAGATCGAGGAGAAACAAAAGGAGGTCCAGCAGCACGCGACACCGTCCAGTGGAAACGGAGGCCAACGGGCGAAAGAGAAACGGTGCGCGCCGCTCGGAGAGTTGCACGGGATCGATTCTAGGAAGGCTGAGATCCGGCCGTGATCGGGGACCCTTCGATCGAGGATGTCGATCAGCTGGCCCCGCCTTTTGTATACTCGGCTGACGGTGCAACTTCGACCCCAGCCACGGCTAGTTTTTTAGCGAATTTAATATTTATACCGAATGACTGATGACCGTAATAGAGAAACGGGGTTGCATTGTTCGAGAACGCCCGTGTCATTGATCGATACGACGCCGGTTTCCCGTGGCATCCAGTGGGAAAGCTCTGCCCGCGCGCCAACCGATCGCTGGCTCTCGTACGGTGTCGTTAAATATCGACCGATTACCTTTCCTCCTCCCTTTCCCCCGTTCCTCCGCCCGATTATTCGATCGCGAGGATTGCGAGCCAGCTTTTTCAACGGAAACGATACGAGCCGGAGGCTACCTGCGGCCGATTTTCTTTCCCCGATCGCCCCCCCGCTGTTCCAATGTTTCAACGAGTCGTTTACCAGTCCCGCGTGAAATCTCGTTCGTTCCATCCGGCGGCGTTGAGTGGTTCCGACGGCTTCGAACGAACGGAGAAAGGAAACGATTCCCATGCCGAGGAGGAACCGAACGCGCTCGGGACCGTGCGGGCCCGGGTTGCAGGGGAATCATTAACGAATCATTATCGTGGCCTGTCCGAGGCCTAGGCCCCGGTGAAACAAAACCATTAATGATTTCTATTTGTATTCGTTTGTTGGTTCGTTTAGCGAGTAGACGGGCCCCCATAGCCAAGTCCCCAGTGAGTTATGTGAGAAGTTGGCTTATTTTCGTTAAGCCGAACTCCCGCGGCGCGAACAAATCGTCCCGCGCTGCCGCTTCGTGAAGACCGAGCTTTGTTTCTTCTTCCCGTTCCCTTCGCTTCCCGATTCCACTCTCCGCCGCATTGTTTTCGGCCGCTCGCCGCAACCGCCGGCGTTTTTCCGTTTCGATTCCCTCGCCCCGATCCCGAAACGATTCGACAGGCAGCAGAGAAACAAAAGCTACGACCAGTCGGCCGTTACGACCGCCGATCACGATCATCGGGCAACGTAAAGAGATACTCCAAGGATCGCCCGAAGTCTATCCTCGAGATCCCCCGTCCAGCTGAGCGAGAAGGATCCTCTAATTCCTCTTCAACGGCTAAAGAAACGGGAAATGGGAAATGAAACCTCGGCAGATCGACCGCCGACAGGAGTAAATAAGAGGAAATCATGTGGAAGCCGTTTCACCGGCGAGCACACACAAAACTGAAGAATACTCGTACGCAGCTAATATATTTCGTTTGCCAGCGTTGTCTGAAAAAACACACGGAGGCCCCGCAGCCGCCAGTGCCCCGTCGAACTAGCCCCGTCCCTCCTCGCCGGCCCACTGCCTATTCTCTGCTCGTTTCCTCTCGAACGTGCGAGGGCTTGCTCCGGCTCGACGACGAGCGGAACGAACCGCGTCTCCGCGGCGTTATTTATTGGCGATGCTACGCGAGGCTGGATAAGCCTGAGCCAATATCGTTAGCGGCGCCGAGGATGTTGGTGCACGAGGGCATTCTCCGCGGCGAAAGTCTGGCCGCGATTACGAGATATCCGGGGCCCCGGCGGTACGCGACGCGACGCTTCATCTGTCAAAACACGCCGTCTCGTGTTCATCGGGATTTGAAAGACGAGGGAGGCTGGAGGACGCTCGGTAGGGCCGCGACGGCGGTGGACCACGCGACCGCCGGTTCCGCGGGCCCGATTTAAACGAGATCGAGGATAGAAGCGGGCGACCGTTGATTTCCGAGCGAGTCACGGGAGCAGAAGGTATGCACGGCCGAGCGGAACGCGCGAGGCAGAGTTTCTATACCTGAATATACCCTCGAAGGCACTGACAGAAAGCGTTCCGCCCACAAAAGTAATCTCGACCCCGCTTTCTCGACCGAGAGAGCAACGGGGGAGAGAGGGAAGGAGAGCGCCACACCTGATTCATCAGCGTGGAATAAATCGAAAGACGGGCCAAAAACAAAACGAGCCACCGCCGCGCACTTCGTTCTCCTCTTCTTCGTTCTCTCTCCCCAACCCCCTCTTGCTTCGCGATCCGACCGTCTCCTTTCCCCGCCGGCATCACCGGTCGTTCCGTCTCTTTCGTCGCCACTCGCGGTAATCCCGCCGCACGATGCCCCGCTGCATCCTGGGACCCTTTTCTCCGTGTCCGATTCCTCGGTAGAAAACGAGCCGCAGCGTGTAGGTGTACGCGAGCATCTCCCTCTCGGGCTCCTCCTTTTCCCTTCTCCCTCGTCTTCCTTGTCTCCCTTGGTATCCCTTGTCTCCCGTTCCGCGCTCTGGCCAGCCACTCGGCCAGGTACGCCCCGGCCCTCCGTATATAAATTACATTTTTAATTTCCCGCCAAGACAAATGATTTAATTTATTCTATCAATTATCGGCGAGGAGCGAATAGACGCGCGACGGGGCAGGGGCAGCACTTGTTTGCTTTTCATTTCGATTCGTCGATGCGCCCGATCGCCCTCCCTCCCCCCGCGCCGTCTCGTGCCCTTCATCCCCGGTGCGCGAGTTTCATCCCCGATTCCCTCCCGATAACTCGTCGAACTGTGCTAATTGAGAGACAACCGGTGACTCGGTGTCTCGGTGGCCAAAGCGGCGGGCCGGGGCAAGCTGGACGGGAGGATTTCGGCCCCGTCGCGAGTACCTACTGGGGCCGAGGAAACGTATGTATTGCGAAATGCCGGACAAAGGGGGAAAGAAGGCGACGGGACATATGTTTCTGCGGGCAGACAGTGCCGAGACTCCTCGACGAAACCGGTTCGACGTGCGTCCGGAGCGGGCTAGGTCAGTTATTCAAAAACTGAAATATCGCCTCATTAACGGCAGCTCGTTTGCGAGCTCTCTCAAGAGGCAGGAACGCGCGGCTTCTCGAAACGGGGCGACCAACGAACCTGAAAGTCTCGCTGGCAGAGAGCGTCGCGTCGATTCGACTAATTGTAAGTAGTCGATTCCACGGGCTTCTTCGCGAGGCTGCTCCCGGTCGAGGAATCGTCTCGTCGCCACTGCGATTCGCGAATAAAGCCAAGGACGAGGGCAGGGAAAGAACTCGAAGGCTACTTTGTCTCGCGCGAGCGGTCGAAGGTTTCGCCGGGGGCCCGGCGCGAGTGGTATGGAATTTTCAGGAATCGCCGTGGAAGAGAGAAGGTTCGCCGCAACCCACCCCGTGGCTAAGCCTCCACTGTCCACCGTTGCGATGTTCACGGTGTGGAAACGGAGTTGCGGCACTTCGCTCGCCCCGCTCGCTCGCTCGCTCTCTCGCGTCGGGGATATTTCACGGCAATTTAACACGCGAGCGTTCGTCTCGCGCGCGACTTACGTCACGGGTTATCCCGAGGAGATTCGGCCAGGTCGTCGCGCGGCTAGAGTTCGTGTCGGGCTGCTCGGCCGGTTCCGCGCCAATTAATCATCGCCCGGCGCAGTTAAGGGGCCAATTAACAGGCGGTTTTGCAAGTCTGATTGTCCCTACGTGCGATCAGCGCCGCGGTGTAACGCGCCCAGGCCCTCTGGGCCCGCTCTCCGCTTTATCTATCGCGGCTCCGCTCGAATTAAAATGTACTTTATGGCTCGCGCCGACCGATAACGATCGCCGTAGACCCACCTCCCTCGCCCTGCTGTCCTCGTCGCCCGAGCGACGATATTCCTTGCGTATGGAATGCTCTTCATCCATAATGCAGGGACCGTGATACCAAGACCACTTGGATCACGGCGATGGGATTTAAGGGGACTAGGCAGTCGAAAAATCGATTTTTTATTGCATTTTCCGGAAGTACTATCTTTTCTGAATAAGATACCGCTTGATTTATAGTAAAATTCGCAAAATTGTGGATTTGGCAGCTAAAAACGTCGAGCGGCACCCTATAGAATCGCCTTTGCCCAGAAACTTTAAACGCATTTTTCTCGAAGATTTTTTTCTCTTCATTTTTTCCTGATTGCGAACGAATGAAGGTTCGGATCGACTTGGAAAAAATTACAGGATGTGTAAAACATGTGCCATTTCCGGGCAAACCTCTGATATGGTCCGTAAAAATTCGAGATTTTCATAAAAAAATTAAGAAGTCGCCGGATTTCAGTAGCGGGCCATCACTGTTTGTGCGCTACTAAAATCCGGGGACTTCTTAATTTTTTTATGAAAATCTCGAATTTTACGAACCATATCAGAGGTTTGCCCGGAAATGGCACATGTTTTACACATCCTGTAATTTTTTCCAACTCGATCCGAACCTCCATTCGTTTGCAATCAGGAAAAAATGAAGAGAAAAAAATATTCGAGAAAAACGCGTTTAAATTTTCTGGGCAAAGGTGACGCTATAGGGTGCTGCTTGGCGTTTTTAGCTGCCAAATCTACAATTTTGCGAATTTTACTAGGTATAAACCAAGCGGTATTTTATTCAGAAAAGATAGTAAGGGAGAGTGGGGTAATTACGAATACCTAAGCAAAAAAGCAAACAAAATGACTACTATATGAGAAATAAATTTGTTTATTATTTACAAACATACTTAAACTATTCGTCTATAAAGTACGGTGACGATTTTTTCAAAAATTATAATAAAAATCAACTTTATAGTGAAAAAGCAAAACCCTTGGTGTTCGTGATTACCCGACTGCCGTGGGGTAATCACGAACAGAGTGCTAAATATCGCAGAAGTCCCATAGAAAGCGCGACTGCAATGGTCAACTCATAAAAAAAGTTGCTACAACCTACACCTAATGTATTTTTCAAATTCCTCTTCTTGTGTGTTAGAAAAAAATGCAATTGGTCGGAATATCGAAAAAAAATAGTAAAGGTCGTTTTTTAAACTTTTTTTGTCTGAGCCTGTAATGAAAATTCAAAAATCCCTTTTGTAGATTTAAGTAAGTTTTATACATGCTAAAAATTTCATCGAATTCGGTTATCGTTGCTAATCTCGATGGTTCGAGATTACCCCATCCGAGTTGTTCGTCATTGCCCCACGACATCACAAAATAAAAAAGAATTTATTTCAGAGGTTAGAATCATAATTCAAGCAACGCCTTGGTCACAAAATGTTGGTAAAAAAGTGTATTATTTCAACTAAAAAAAACAAACAATTGTATGATTAATTCAACAGTAATTAAATGCAATTGAAATGGACAAAATATTACTTGAAACATGATGAAAATAATAAATTGTGTTTATCTTGAATAGCATAATCGTTCTGTATTTATTACTTTTTGTCCGGCGTTGGATACGACCTAAACTATTAGCCAGTGGAGAGGGAACATAGTTTTTATTTATTAAAACGCCGTAACATCGTATTCGCGATTACCCCGCTCCCTTACTTTCAGAAAATGCAATAAAAAAAATCGATTTTTCGACTGCCTAGTCCCCTTAAACTGAGAATGCCTAACGGTGGTTGCTTCGAGAAGCAGCGGTGGCGGATTGCG
Organism: Andrena hattorfiana; assembly: GCA_944738655.2. NCBI lineage: Eukaryota > Metazoa > Arthropoda > Insecta > Hymenoptera > Andrenidae > Andrena > Andrena hattorfiana. The sequence goes on from OX122894.2 coordinate 6,282,503, forward strand.
GCGAACTCGGCGTAAACGGGCCGATTAAAGGTTCTTAGGCAAGGAAATTTTTCACAGTCCCATTGCTCGGCGACTTTGACCAGACCGGAGAAATGTTGACGTCGATACGAGACGCGTCCCGCGTCGCTGCGAGCCGGGGCTAGATGTATCAACGTCGACGGTTAATAACACCTCGCGGCTCGGCTCTCCTTTGCAGGCCCACGACCGTAACGGCGACCGTGAGCGCCGCCGGGTAATTCGGTACAATGATATAATTACGCATCGCCGGCAATTATCTGGATTGCTCGTATCGCGATACGAGACGCGTCGGGCGCCGTGTTACGCGCAAGAACGCGAAACACCGTTCGCGGTGTGTTCCCAGCGGCGATCCGAGGGCTGCACCACCGGCGACGGGGATCGTCTTTGACGGGGATCGAGGTGTGCGCGCGAGCAGACGCGACGAAAGATCGATAGGCCCTCGAGACCCAGGGTTGATTCGCGCGTGGAAAAAGCGACCGAGCGGGCAGACGGGCCCGAAGAAGCCAGAAAGAGAATAGGAGGTTGGAGGTGGGAGGTAAGAGGTGGCGGAGGAGAAGAAGAAGAAGCGGAACAAGAAGCGGAGGCGTGCGTGCAACACGCGAGCTGACCGCACGCGTGTAAAGATGGCTCCTATCCGACTGCTTCGACTACGACTCCTCTCCACTTGCCTCGACTTCCCCGCGGATTCAGAAAACGAGGCTACCCTTTCGAACCTGTACGTATGTACGTATGTATGTCGGGAGGGGGGGGGGGGCCATCACCGGCCGTCCATGTACTCGGGAGATCGACTCGACGTCGGGGTACAAGGCGAATCGTTGCCCGCGATAGTCCGTGAGAGGGCCTAGCGTTGATTGACGCGCGACGTTACGCCAAACTCGACGGCACGCGAGCCGAGCAAACCGCCCGGCCTACCGATTGGTAGCGATTTCGCCTCGGTAACTGGCAAACAATCCCTGCTACGGCCACGTAGACCGTAGAGCTATACCGGAGGCCGAAGGGGAGCGCTCTGCACACGGAGCCACGATCCTTGGCATTCGCCGTTCGACTCCACTCCGATCGCGAATCCCACCGCCAGCGTGCGCGAAACCGTGCCGATTATTACAGTCCTTCCACTATCCGGGCCTGCTACCAGATTACTAGATTACAGTCGTCCGCGGAAACCTCGCCGTCCCGAGCGTTCCTCCGAATGAGTAGCTTCGAGCCAGACCGCCCTTTCCCTCTTTCCCTATCGCCGTGCGCTATGGAAATTTCAATTCCCCATCGACGATCTCTTCCACCAACCTTCAACGAGGTATCGTTGCCGGTACGCCGCCTCCTGTCTCACGGAGATCCTGTTCTAAAGGGGGTGATTAGAGAGGCTCGCCGTGAACACCGTGCCCGCGACACTTTTTCCTACGTCCACGTGCACGTAGCTTCTTCACGGTCGAAGGTACGGCGAGAGCGTTCTAACAGTAAGGCTTAAAATACCAGCTCCGTCTACCGGGGAGGTCTCGTGCGTCGTTTAATTACCGTGTGTAACGAGTTCGAGTGGCTGCCGTGCGCACGAAACCCCTCCTCGAGAAAGGGGTGCGATATGCTCGCTGACGTCGTCCACGAATCACTCGAAATTACCGTGTACCGTCCCGACGACTCATACCCCACCCCATACCCCAGCCTTCCTCCTGCTGTCTAGGCTCGCAAACAGCCACCCCTCGCCCCGCCCCGAGTTTCCTCGGGGGTAGGCGCGTTTTCAATCCGCCGGATAGCCGCGGCGATTGTGAAACCGCTCCGAGGGGTGTGCATCGGTAGGGATGCACCTAGGCCGGCGTTTCTTTCGCCAGCTTCGACTATGATTAACCAGTGCGAACGCTCGAAGAATCTCGAGCAAGGGGTGGCAAAGTATGGAGGAGCGTAGAGGCGGTTGTCTTTTGGGAAAGGGTCGATTAGAGGGGTGGATTTGGCTGTTGCGACGAGGGCGTAGGGGCGAAAGAACAAGACACCCAGGGGTCTCCCTGCAGTCAGCTGTTTTAATGTGGGTCACCAGCTCCTGCGAAACGATCGATTTCCGCCTAGCCTAGCGACGAGCTGCGAAATCCCGCGCGGTGATCGCGATTCCAGGATACCGAGGAGTCACGATCAAGCTGCAACGTCCCCGGGCCAGCTGGTGCACAGGCGAGCGTCCGTTGCTTCCCGCCATCGAGGCTCTCCGCCGGATCCCTCCCTCGATCGATCACCCGAGAGCTCGTCCACTTTTCGTCGAGCCGTTCGATACCATCTACGCGATAGCATCGGGAGACGCTGAAAGCGGCCGGCGATCGCGCGCCAAATATTTCCATCCCGCTCCGGCCATGATTTATGCCGGCGCGAACAATGCCGAAAAATAACGGGTCGCGTCAAACAGATGGGCGGTGTCGGTGTCGCGAGCAGATCTCGCCTCGTGTTCCTAAATAACACGCGAGCCCTTTCGCTACCGTTCGATAAAAGGTTGCACGGCGAACGACAGTGGGATCGATACCTCGCGCTCTTCTGCGGAAACTGTCGCGGAGCGAGTCTTCGGCGCGAGGTGCAAAGGGGAGAACGGAATGGAGTGACGAGCGCTGTCTCTTGGAAGCGAAATTCTGCTATGCGGACTCTAGGACTGCCCGAAAGGATCTGGCGCGGAGATTCGTCTGGACGCGAGGCAAACTTTCCTAAGCTGGTAACCTGCGCGATGCTCATGCACGCCGGAGGAAATGCATATTTATGCGGTAGGCGTAACTCGCCTAGTTCTGGAAACACCGAGTCCGAAGCAGCTCGCTGGCTCGATAAAAAGTCGAGGCTATAACCGAAGTGGTTCCCAACGCTACACGATCTGGTTAAAGAGTTATCGCGTACGGACCTCGAAGGGAACAACTTAATTCCAAAAAGGAGGAGGGTGCCGTTTCATGGCGCCGTAATCTCGCCACTTAGAATTTTAAATAGAAACATGCGAGATGCCTGCTACATTCTTTCCAGCGCTAATTCCTAGTGGCCTCTCCGATGGACGCGCGATTATAATCGTATTTCGCACGGTGTCTGCGATAGCTTGAAAGTTACAGTGGCGTCGGGACTCGTCTAATGTTTATATCAATATTAAACTGTCCGAATGATCGTAAAACTGAATCACCGTAATGCCCGTGAGCCTGCGATCTAATAGAGCCGGTAAATGGAAATACCGTCGATAGTCAATGGGACGATCGTCGGAGGAAGACAAGGAGTCACGGAACGGGAGCCTGGCGCCGCCGTTACGATACAATGCCGACCCAGGGATGACTTGCATCGGGCTGCACGAAGAGGAATCGGCGATCCTAGCCACGGGCGCTTTCGTTCGACTTCCTTCTTGCTTTTCCACTCCCCTCCCCGCCCCTGCCGACTATCTCTCATGAATTCTCATCGTTCACGAGCAACGATCTCATCAACTACCGCGTTTATTATTAGATACCGCGGGGGCAACGCTGCCACGGCGACTCGGGCTTTCCCGGGCAGCATGGAAATCGGATACTTTCCCTCGTCCTTGGTCTTACAGGGGAGAATTAAGTAATTCCTGAAAGCGTCTGCGGATAGAGAGAGAGAGAGAGAGAGAGAGAGAGAGAGAGAGAGAGAGCTGCCTCGGAGCACAGTTAAACAGAGGTGGGCCTCGAGTGGAGGGAAAGTTTCCGAAGGAGGCGGAAGGAGTCTGAGAAAGACACGGCGCGGCGAGGGGTGGAAAAATGAAGGAAGAGGCAGAAGGTTCGGTTAATCCTTGTTGTTTGTCTTTACGTTAATTATCTAGAATTAAGAACGCCGGTTGTCGCGGGCGCGCCGGGTCGCCGGGATTACTGGCTCGATTATTACTTGTTGCGGATTATTAATTACAGAGAATTACTGGCGGAGCGCCGGGGCCGGCCGAAGGGTGGCAAGAACGCTGGGAAGAAAGCGAGCGTCGGATTAGCGGCGGTGGTCTCGCATCGATTCCTCCGTGGACGAGGTGTCTCGCGAAGGGAACGAGGACTCGGGAGAAAGAACTTTGAATCCCTGCGCAGCGACCAGAGGCAGAGGAAACACTGTGTCTCCCGTGGAACACGGGAGAGAGGAACGCGAGAGCAAAGCGCCCCATCGAAATACACGCGTATCCGTGTCAAAAGCAGCCCCCCCCCCCCCCAGCAATAATAGAAGCCCTTAAAAACGCAAAGCCGACTAGCGGGCCGGTGGAGCGAGAAGCGCGTGGGTTATGAAACCGAAAAAAGAAAGGGGAGAAAAGAGGAGAGAAAGGAGAGGAGAAGAAACGGAGCGGCCAGGGCAGCTGCCGTATCCGATACAATCGGCGAGTGGGTACGTTTTCTACGGAAGATAAATGGAAGCACGGAGGCTCGATCGTCGCGGGGGCTACGGGAACTCTGTACTCCAGCAACGGAATATAATTGCTCGCTGGGAAAACGCGATTTCATGAACGATCGCTCCTCCGCCGTCGCCCCACCACTCCTCTTGTTGCCGGTTTTTGATTTGGAAATCGTACCACTTTCCATAGGAGGCTGCCTCGCGAGCGTATGCGCGGTTAACGCGGACGCGTACCCATTTAACCGCGCGCGCGGTTGTGCATAAGCGCGCACGGCAACAACCAGAGGAGCCGAGAGGAACGAGCCAAGAAAATAAATATTAATAACGATGCCCTCCCCCTGGCCCTCTCTCCTTCCACCGGCATCTCTCGCCCGAGTCTCCTCTCCTTCTTGCCCCGACTGCAACTAGCCGTGCTTCTCCGCTTCCTCCCGCGTCCTCCTTCCTAGCCCACCCCCTCGCCCTCTCTCTCTCTCTCTCTCTCTCTCTCTCTCTCTCTCTGCCGAGTGCGCGTCTGTGCATTGTTAGGGCCATTACGGGAGCCAATTAATCTATGCACAATTTTATAATTAAACGGCTAATAGCGCATAGAATTATAGTCCAGGGCCGCGTGCACTCCCACGTATCCTGCCGCGTTCGTGGGCCTGTACGCGTACGCCGAGCGCCGCGCCGGCGCGAAAGACGTTTAACAGGGGGGGGTAGCCCGTAGGAGATGGAAACGAGGAAATCTCCGTTCCTTCGGCTGGCTCGTTGTTTCGACGCCGCGCGGCTGTATGCGTGTACCACGGATCCTTATCGGGGGCTGCCCGCCATGGTTGCCCCGTTGTCTCTTGCCACGGTGGAAACGGACGGAACCGGGACACTCGGACGGATCTTTGGCTCGATCGCGCCCAGAGTCGGGGTAAATTGACGGGAGGATAATTGGCCGGTCTCGTTAGCGAGCGTATACGGCATCAATTAGGCGTATCCGTGGAGAGGCGAGCGAATCGGGGACGATTCTCTCGCGTGGACGCGTGGGTAGACGGGCGGAAAGCTTCGATTCTTAAATATCGCTGGGATCGGAGGAGCCGGGGGGGGGGGTGGCCTCACCCCCTGCCCTCCGCCTGCGCAGAGACGGGGATAGCTGGTGGATGTACGAGGAGCGCGAGGACGCCGCGCCGAGCGCTGCAGCGCAGCCGGCGCCGCGCTATAAACCGCAAGAAAAATCCCCCTGAATTATCGGTGCGGTTCTCGGTGCATGCTGTTGCATCGATGCCGATGCGAGCGGAGAGGAGCCGTGTAAACCGTGCTCGCAGACCAGCGTACGCGCGATCGGGGTAGAACATCGGTGTGTAGCCGTTGCCCCGGTGTTACCACCGCCGTGCATTATCAGAATGTAACGACGTCAGCGGTACACGCGACCAGCACCGGACACCGAACACACGACGACCATACCGCGGTCTCTTAATCATCCGATTTTTCCTGGCGATCCTCCCTCGTCGCGCCCCGCCCCGCCGATAGCCCCGGCAACGCCACCCCCCGCGTATCGTTTTTCCAATCGATACGAAAAGTCGAGGGAACGCTTTCGCGGCTAATCCCTACCAGTGGATCGCTGGGAAAACTTGGCAATCGATGCCCTGTCGCTGCCGCTTCTCGTCGCAGTTCCACTCGGGATGGGTCTATGAATATCGGGAGTTAAGCACGCCGCTTAGGCTTTCTTTTTTAGGAACGGGAGATCTCTGCTCGAGTAATCGATGAAGACCGAGGAACTGTACGCAGCTCTTCTTTATGAAGTAAACGACGAAACATTTTTACACCCTATTCTTCGTCACATAGGTACGAACAATGACTGTCTCATTGCGATATGAAACGTCCGATGCAATGAATTATTCATGGCGAAATTGCAGTGTTTGGTGGGACGCAGGGAGATTTATAATGGTCGGCTGTCTTGCAATCAGACAATAACTGAGGAGTTTTATCGTCTACATTTAGGGGAGAGTTGCCAATATCGTACTGGTCACCTAAATCGTACCTCACCAATTTCTCAGTAATTAGTAATGAATGTCAACGACATCTGATAATAAAAATATAAAGTAAATGCGAAATAAGAAATAGAAAGAAAACCGTTTGAGCTTACACTGTATTTTGCGCGTACTATAAACATTTAAAAAAATCAGGTATGATTAATGTAACTTTTTACCAGTTTATTTTAGCCGATAATAATCAAACAATGCAAGTTTGTCCTGTATTTTTGTATGTTTCTAAAAGCGGGTTTAATGTAGAATATTTTACATTCATTTTAAGTACATATTACATTGATTATAAAGTTCAAATTGATATTTATGAATAAATTGATCATGTTTCCTAAATCATACCACTACAATCGTACCAGTAGGATTATGACAACTCGTATGTTATATAGGTTATGTACATATATCATATCCATAGGTTATTGCGGCCTGTGTGTGATCCATAGACATTTGTATATGTAACTATATAATAATCATTACTTTATGCTGAATATTTTCTTCTTTATTCGTTATTGATACTATTTTTTCGTGGAGGTACGATTTTGGAAACCGAGGGGTACGATTTAGGAGACCGGTTGCCTAAATCGTACCTTTTACAGTATGTGACAAAAAGATTAATAACAAATTAATTTGTTCTGAACAAAAGACTAAGCATATAATAGTAGGTGTCTAAAAGATCAAGCTACAATATCCAGTAGTCATTTGCGTTCAAATTAGTACCAAATATGAAATATAACGTAAAATGTCTTAAGTGTCTCAATCTCTTCTAGATTGTGTCGGGACTGCACGTGACAAGCTTATAAGTGCGAATTCGCGATGAGATTTTGTATGAGACTTGTCACGAGACGAAGATCTCAGCAACAACTACATGTAAAGAATGGAAGCAGTCCCTTGGGATGAGATTTTTGAAGATGTATCGCGAAACTTGTCTCGCGAAAGTATAGTTTCGTGGAAAAATTAAAATCTGTAGATTAGTGGAAACACATCGTGAAATAATTGGCTCGTTTGAGACATGATATTTATGTATCATCGTGGAGTTACATTCGTAACAATCTTAGAAATACAGCATCACTTTCGTTTTCACTTGGAGTAAAGGAGGATTTCATAATCGAAGCCTCTGAGACTTGCAGTACCTACGCTAGATCGCACAGAATGCAAAAGTTTTTGGGGATTAGAAGAAGAGTTGTATTACGGTGCACAGATTCTCCTCAAAGTAGTATAACCTACGCGCGAACCTCCTCCCATCTTGCAAACTAGAGCAGGTTTCTTACAGCCGCTCTGAATACCGCATAGAGGGACACGAATGATCCATTCGATCGTGATTGAAGGAAAATTCTTCGATGACTCGGAGCCGCGAGAAGAAGGGCCCGCACGAGCCGACGGCTCGGCCAGCTCTGTTCTGTGACTCCGACTCGGATTATTTGGATCCCTATCCCTACAGCTCTCTCTTTCCTCCCGTTTTCTCTTTCTCTCCCCGTCGCTCTGCTCCCGTCCCTGTTCACTCTGGTCGCGATCCCTCGACCCTCTTTCTCGTTCGCCCTCTCTGTGTCGCGCTGAATCCGTTTCCGTTGTGACTGCCACTGCGCGCCGCTCGGCCGCGATACTATTGTCCTCCCCTGCGAGGAATTCGAGCGCGAATCGATCCTCCCTGCGCCCTATCCTCTCGGCGAGCCGTGATTTCGGGGTCAGGTCGATTCCGCCGGAGTAGGCGACGTCGGCGCGCGGAGACTAATCGCGAGGCACCCCAGCGACGCGAGGCGTCGGGAGGACTGTAAAGCCGAGGGACAATATTTTCCCCGATAACACACCGGATCCCCTCGTTCCGTTTACCATTCCGTTTCGTCTGCCGTCTGACTCGTGGGTGGGGTAAGCTTGTACTACAGCCACTTCTCTCTGTCTCGTCGGTGGGGACGATTCATTCAGAGAAACTGCCGTGAAAGGGACACCTGTTGGCACGGAGGCCCGTTGACAATTCCAGATAGAAGGGCACGTGCCTTTGCTCCATTCTCTAGCCCGTGGATGGGACGCTACGCAACCGGCGGATCGGCGAGATGGAAAAATGGTCAGGGCCGAGAGACTTTCCAAGTTTCTCAGCGGTGGATCAACGAAAGAAGAGCTCGCAGAGTTTAGAGAAAATTGGTGTATAGAGATGATAGCAGAAGCGAGATATAGCCGCGGTAGCGAGAAAACGCTGAAGAGGCTGAGGCAGGATTAAAATATTTTTTGGTCGACCGGTAGCGCGGTACGGAGCGTAGCTGGCCGAAGATAAAGTGCTGCCCAGAGGCGACACCGGGCGTTATTAATACACGCGAGGATCGTAGCTTCCGTTCGCCGGCAACGGGAGCTACGGAACGTCCAAGAGCAGCTTTATGGTGTTTCTACGTAAGCCACCATGCCGTTGTACGTCCATGGAAGCTGATCGAACGACGGACCGAAATACAAAGAACTTCCAGACGCGGAATGGTAAGGACAAGTTTCGACGGGACATCCAAGAAGTTGGAGCTAGCGTAAGTCTCCTGATCCAGCGGAGACGACGAAACGCTCTTCTTGAGTAGAATAAGATGGACACCTACCTGGCAGTGGTGCAGTCCCTGTAGAGTATGTCGAAGTCCTTGCAGCTGAGCAGCTTGCACCGATTGACGCCTGGCTGGATGGCCCCGAGCCCTCGGAGAATCCTGACCTGCTCGACGTTGCACACCAACGGCACTATGTCCAGCCTCTTGAGCTTGGTGTAGACGGTGTGGAGTCCGCCGACGAGGTGCTTGAGGAACAGCTCGAAGGCCTGGGGCAGGCAGAGCATAGTGTCCCCGGCGATGATGAACGCGGCGACCTTCTGGCCCCGGTAGTCGACCAGCTTGCACTCGTTCGCTGTGGGATCGCTGGTGCTGATCGGCGGCGGGCTGTTGTAGGACCTCGGGGGCAGAACCGCGTGATGCGCGGCCATCAGCTCGAGCGGCGAGCCATGGTGGCCGCTGAGCATCCCGCCGAGCTGCCCGAGCAGCCCCAGTCCGGGCGGAGGCAGGCCGGGCATACGAGGCACCATGCCTGGTGGTGCACCGGGTGCTCCTCCGGCGGATAAAGGCGGTGGGCTCAGAGGAAGTCCTTGGGGCGGCGAGCCCCTGGTCGGCGATCCCGGCGTGGGAACACCGCGGTGCTGTTGCTGCTGCGATTGTTGCTCGCGAAGCTGGTCCCGCGGATGGGGCTGCTGGTGCGACGGCGGCGGCTGGTGCTGGGAGCCGTGGAGCTGTAGCTGACTCTGCTGAGCCGACGGGCTATGGGGATGATTCGGACTGCCTGTTATGGGGCTGGCGCGACTGCTGTGGTCGGACGAGCTATCCATCGCTCCGTGGTCCATCGGGGGTCCGAATGGCGCGCGTCTCTACGTCTGTCGATGAATATTGCGGGCGATCTGGCAGCGTTCTCAACTGGTTATATTTTGGCGAAAAGACGCCGAGACGGCCGTCAGCCGTTCGGAGCGGGTGTCGATCGGTCTCGTTTCGCCTCGCCTCGCCTCGCCTCGCCTCGGTACTCGCGCCACGTGGACACCACGGGATACGAGGGAGTAAAGGCCGCGAGTCAACGCATGCTAGACTCGCGACGTCCCGTGTTCTCGATCGGCTGCCGGAACCAGCCGACGAGGGCGAGCGCGACGATCCAGGATCAACCAGACGTGGGACTGCTTCCTGCAAAGCGTCACTGTCACTCGAGCAAACTGTCGCGTCTCACGAGGCACGCTGGACCATGTACGTGGCTAACAACTTCACTGTGCACAACCACTCGGACAACCCTGTCCATGACCGATTTGGCTGGCGTCACTCGGCACGAGTCCGCGGGACCCTGTGTACGTTACTCGTCGCGGACAGGCCCCTCGCGTCCTCGGCTGTTCCGCGCGCTACGCTCGAGGAGCAGCCGAGCTGCCCCTCGCCTAAAGGATCAGGATCAACGCCACGAGCTCTCTCCGCCGCGTAGCTTCTGGCAGGTCTCTCTCACTGACCGAACTGGGCCGCGCAACTGGCCGACTGGACTGGACGCGGGAGCACGACAAAGTTCGTCGTCGATCGACGTGGACACCGTCGTCGACGACCACGGCGCGCGACGGGAGCGAAGCGTCGACGGGTGACGCGAGGCACAACCGCGAACCGCGAGATACACCACGGCCTGACGAGAGGATGCTGCCGCGGTGACAGCGAACACGACGACGGGAACGGGCACAACGACAACGACGGCGACGACGAGGACGACGGCGAAAGCGGCTGCGGCTGCGGCGGTAACTCGCAGGGACGCGCGTCGCTCGTTCTCAAAGTGGCAAACGCTCTCTCGGTCGAGTCGGGAGTATTTCCCTACCCAGTCACAGATGTAATAAATAAAAACATCAGTGGGAGCCCGAGGAACGGGGAGGATGGGCGTTCTGTGCGCGCAGCCGAGTATCCGGTTGGCGGAGCCAGCGGGGTGGCTGTTCTCCCTATTGGACGGCAACCTCGCGCCGTCGACGCCTTTCGAACCTTCCCCCGGATGGTGGAGGGACCAGAGAACGTTCCCCACTACGAGGCAACCTCTGCCACCGACGACGACGCCGACCGGGACGATTCCGGGGGCGACTAACACACGGAGACATCCAGACGCAGACGCGAGTCTCGACAAGACAGTACGATTCGAACCTACCGCCGATCTACGCGCTACGAGTGGGGATTTCTTCTTTTTCCTCGCGACCTCTCCCTCCGCCGCCCCCCTCCTAGGCCCCCTCGCCCTGCCACTCCTAAACCTAACCAACCCCTCCGCCCCTCCACTCCTATCGCCAGGCTACCACCAACCTTCCTTGTCGCGTTTCGTCCCTAACCCTCCTCCTTCGCGTTGTTTCTCCTTTCTTCTCTTCCCCTTTTTGCTTTCTTCCGCTCGACAACCCCTCCCCACCCCCTTACCCGTCCACTCCCCCACCCCCGCCCCCTTTCTTTTTCTCTTCCGTTCCCGATTCTCTCTCGTACTTGCCACCCTTCCTCGCCCCCGAGCCGACCCCCGACCCTCCCGCGCTCGATCACCCTCGCCTTCTTCGCTTTCCACTCCGTTCTCATCTGCTCGCTGTTCGCTCCTCTTCTTCTTCTTCGTCTTCTTCGCGAACTACCGCTCGCTCTCTCGCTCCCCTCGACACGCACTCGCTCCCTCTCCGTCGGCTAATGCCAGCTCGGCCTCTCTCCTTCTCTCTCCGCTTGCCTCTTCGTAACTCCCTCCCACTTCTTCCAGCAGCCTCTCCTCCCACCTTGCCGCGCTGCCGCGCTCTCTCGCGCGCGCGATCAGCAGCAACAGCTTCCACCTCGTTCTCTCTTTCTCCGCAGCTCCCCCGCCGCGGTGCCGCTCCTTTCTCTCTCCCTCTCGCCGTTTCTCCCTGTTCCTCTGTCCGTACGACGAAGAATGTCGCCGGCGTTCGAATCGATCGGTCGGTCTCCGGTGCGCGCGGGGGGCCACCCCCCCGCCCCTCGCCGTCACCCATGGCTCGTGCACCCACCTCACCCCCTACGACAAGGGGGAGGAGGAGGAGAAGGCCAGTCCTCCCACCCCCCTCGCGGCCGCCTTCTTCTTCGCCGTTCCCTCGGATCTCCTCTACCATATTCGCCATCAGCATTACACGAGCGCGCGCTTATTTCTTCTGTAGGTAACTCCGCTTCCTCGCGATCTCTCTCCGCTCCTCGGCCACCCTCTTTCGCCTCTGCCCACCGCCCTTCTTCTTCGGTCGCCCCTCTTCGCCGCGATGCTACCGTCGTTCCTCCGCCTCTCCTACACCTCCTCCTTCTCCGCCACCTCCTCTCCCCTGCTCCTACTCCTCCCGCTCGCCCGCCGCGATATACCGTACCCGACACTCTCCGCGGGCTCTCTTCGCCTCGGTGTGCCCGGAGTATGAGTGCTTAATATCTTTGCGCCGTACCCGAACCGTCCGTATCTACCGACGCTTCTTACGCCCGAACTTCCCCCCCGCCGCTAATTTCGCCGCTGCTCCTTCATCTCCATGCATATGCCGCAAAAACCCTTCCGTTTCCACCCTCCGCGGCCAGTCGACGTCCCCCGTCCGAGCGCTCAAGATCCTGCACGCCGCTGCGAAACGAGAAGATCGCCTGAAACTGTGGAGACTCGGCGGAGGCCGAAGGGAATCGCGGCGGATGGCCGAACGCGCGAGGTCCGAGGGAGGGATTCCACGGAGGAGAGAAGACCCCCGGCTGTCCGATTAACTCGTCACGGCCGGCGGTTCGGAGGCTGTCGAGATAGGCGAGAAAGGAAGAGCAGAGGGAGAGAGAGAGAGAGAGCGAGGGGACATCGTTTGGCCTTTTTCTAGCGGTCAACCCCTGATCAGTCCTCATCGGCCCGGTGACCCAGATTCACGAGGAAAGACCCTCCGCGTTTGTTACGGGTGCACGTGTATGTACGTGTGTATAACAGGCTTCGCACACGTACTCCTCCACCGCAGCTGATCCCTTGACCTCGTGCAACCCCAAACGAAACGAGACCCCCTGGGCCTAACGTTCATTGACCACCGTCCGCTCGGACACGAGCGGGGGCCGGTCGTCTTGCTGTTCCAGTTTCCCGACAAAAGCTCCACTTCACCCTCCCGCTCATGCCTTCGATCCGCGGCATCGTCGAGGAATCCTGGCCCTTCGCCGTTGATCCTCGGCCGCCGCGACGCCTGCGACGTTCGCGTCCAACTCGAAACACGCGATCCAGCGTCCCTGAAAAAAACCGACCACCGCGATTCGACGGAGGAGACGGTCAACTCTGTGTCCCCAGCTTCCATCGACGATGAAGTCGTCGTTCGCGGCGACCGAGCCGATCGATGCCGAGATCCGCAAGTCCCCCGGTGCCGAGGAAGGTCGAGGATCTGTAGGGGACCGATGTTTGCCACGAACCAAACCACGTCCAATTAGTGGAATTAATACCGGTTGGCTTTGGGGGAGCTAATGCCTCTGTGTGCATACCTACGGGCATGCACGTCGATGACTGCACTTTCCTTCGTGCGTAATGAAGGACAATCCCGGTCGGGTCCGGCCAGCCCCGATGCATTCGCTCGTCCAAGCAACCGCCGCGGCCGCCTCCTCTTGTTTTGCGGTCACGAGAAAATATCTCGAGCCCGCCGAGCTTACGACTCGGACCGTGCCCCGGCTAACGGTGCCCGTGTCTTTCCACTCGCTCCGGAACAATTTCGTTCGCGGCGTTGTCGGCGTCCTGTAACGCGGTTCGCTTATTTCCACCAGGCCCGTTCTTTGTTGTCCCACCGTCTTTTTATTTCTCCGCTCTCGGGACACGCTCCGCGATTGCGGGCAACGCGGGAGACATGCGCGAGATTGCGACTACAATTCGATTCCTGATAATACCGTCCATTACCGCCGGTAATTCCAGGCATTCAGACTTACCCCGCATCTGCCACCGGCGAGCAAGTGCGGTGAAAGGGTCCGGATCCCATTTATAAGAAATTTCAGGAAGATCTGCGCGGCGAGTTTGATAGAGGATCGACAGCAAGAGGAGCAAGAGCTTCCAGCTCGTCTTCCCCTTTGCCCTGCAAGGGAATTACGTAAAAGTTGCCGCTCCGCCAACTTCGAACGCTTCCGAAAACTTTGCAGTCCACCGTTGCCCATTTACCCGTGCGGTTCCTTCCTCCATCCTTGTCCACGCATCCAAGCTGTTGCACTCGCTGCCCGTGGAATTCCGTGGCGAGAGAAATCCGCCGCGCGCTCGGGGCATAGATCGGCCGAGCATTTTCAGGCAAGTCGCCGTGTGATACGGATTGCCCGAGCGTTCACGGGAGCGCGGTTACTGCTCATTGGCCACCCTGCAGAGAATTGCGCGAAGCGCAAGCAGAGAACCGCCGGGCCTCTTGTGCATAGCCGTTACGTAACCCCTCGTCATTGTTTGCGCGTGGTCGTTGCAGGACTGTAACGGACCGTGCAGCAAAGAGGAGCGAGGGGGTACGCGCTGCCCGTGCTTCAATAAGAGAGGGAGGAAGCGCGCGGATTTTTGTCGAACGAAGACAGAGAGAGAGAGAGAGAGAGAGAGAGAGAGAGAGAGAGAGAGAGAGATCGTATAGGTGCCATAGGACGAAGGGATCCGGCGTGAAGCCGACCGGACACGCGTCAGAAGGACTCCACTGCACCGGAAGCGTCGCTCTTCTCGATGTCTCTGTTCGACGTCGCCCGTTTACCAGATTTGCCTGCGCGTTTTTTGCCTCGGTTGTCCTATCGCCATCAGTCGCGCTGGCCTGTGTGGAAGATAAAAAGAGGGAAGGAAGCGAGAGGAAGGAGAAGCGGGTTGATAGAGCGACGTTCAGCACATCGGACTGGCTACTATTATTACAGTAGCCAGCGCGCTCCTCTTCGTCCACGATCTCCGGCGTGTCCGTCGCTTCGTGTTTCCCGTCCCCCTCCCTCCCCCCGCCCCTGATCGCCTTTCCGTTCTCCTTGGATTCACCTCGTGCTACCCTCGCGCGCCGTCGATATCAGAGCGAGAAAGAGAGCATCGATCGAATTAACGTAATTACTCGTTCGTGTTGCGAGATGTACGCGGTGCGTCGCAGAACGGGCGTCAAACCCGATATCGGTAGTCACGAAACGGCGCGGGGATTCTGCCGAACGCCAATTGCGTGCGGTTCACGTGTGGCCCCGATCGGGTAGGCCTGGCCCTCGGCTGCGGGTTAGAAAAATCAAGAGGCGAAATATAATGGAGTCCGGGGATGAAAAACGACGGGTAATTTTTCTGGACGCGTACAGGCCGCCGCTCGGTTTTTCAGCGCGGCTTACGCGCAACTAATTACCCATATGCCACGTGTTATTATAAATAGCCAATCGTTACCGACACACAGCCGCATCCGCGATTCGCCCATAATGGCGTGTTATCGGATAAATAAAACGGATAGCCACGGGAGGGTGCGCTCCGATTATGCATCGACGCCTCCCGTGAAGCGCTATGTACCTACTCTACTCTCTTTCTCTTTCTCCCTCTCCCTCGCTCTCGCACTATCTCTCTCTCTCTCTCTCTGGCCACCCGTACTGTTTTCCCAACGAACGACCAGCTTTTATTTCTCGTCGACTTTAATCCACGCGCGGTGACGACAACGCCGGGCATTTTTATTCGTTGCAAAGCGCTCGCCGCTCCTCCCTTTGAGCCTCTTCGTCGAAACGGTTATGCTTCCCGTAAACAGCAGTGCCAAAGTAAAAGACAACTTTGCCGACGAGCAGACGCGAGTTTCCCTTCTCGTCGACGCCTGCCTCGGACTGCGACAGTACACGAGGTGGTCCTCCGGGTGGCAGGATGACTCGCGTCTACCGCGATATCCGCGCCGAACGCATTAGAAAGCTCATTTAAATACGATACAATGGGGGGACCGAGCACCCGTCGCACGTATCAATTCGCTGGTCGAGATAGTGCTGTCCAGAGGCAGCGGGCCAGCGACGCCCGAAGATCCGCGTCCAGTCGTCGCGGGGACAGATCCATCAGGATTCCTCTTTGTCCGACGACTCGAGATAACAGCGGTTTTGCTCGCTGCGAAGCGAAAGCTTGGCTTTATCCGCAAGCGCGATGCCCTCGGCTCCTGTCTCCCGCGTCAATACTTTTCCACGGCCGAGCGCGACGCAAGACAATCACGTTGACACCCAAGTGATGGATGTCCTGGCTGCTCAAAATACCCCCCCTCAGTTTTCCCGCCAATAAAGCCCATTGTAAATGCGAACTATTCGAAATATTAGAGCGGCACGGCGATTACCGGCCGTTCAGTCATCGCTCTTGACGCACCCGTAATCCTTTCCATCTTCCTCCGCGTCCTTTTTTGTTCTCCCGCTTCGTCCTCCGGCGAGCTCGCCATCCCCGAGCAGCCCGCCTTCCCCGGCTCCTCCGTCTCCGGCGTTCCTCCTCTGGGCGCTCCGAGCCCAGTCGCCCGGACCCCCGGTATCCTGGGCCCAGGTAGGAAAAGTCGATGATCGAATGTCGAAATATCCACGCTGACACCATATCTATTATTACCTCGGCGAAGGTTGCCCCTCTATCCGCCGCTGACAGTCTGACAACGTGCCTCGTGCTCAATGAGCAGCGTAACAATACTATTTCAGCAACCGCCGGGCACGAGGACAGCCGACGTCGCCCGTCTCCGTTGCCCGTGTAGGTGAAACGAACCACCTCGCTGTCACTTCTCGTTATCAGGGTGCACCCCTTCGCCTCAGCTCGCCTCAACTCGCCTGAAAACGAGTGCCCGCGTTGTAGGCGGTAATCACGCTCGATTGCTAGGCCCGGACGGAAAGAATCTCCTCTGGCGAGCCAGATACTCGGCAGAGCTACCGAAGGACCACGCGAGCCGACGCGCTGGGTCTGGGTTGGGGAGCTGCGACGTCGAAACGCCACGTCAGCCTACGGAAATTCTAGACGATTCCGGCTGGGAAGCTTAAAGAGACAGGCTTACTCGCGATTCGAAATTTATTTACACCGGCCTTAATCCCTATTATGGCCGCACGCGTAGCCCGAGGAAACGGTCGAGCAATTTCGGATTTGGACTGCCGGGAGATGATGGATCGCTGTTTCGTAGCCGGCGCTGATGATACCTCGCAGATGTAACCTCCGCACCCTTTTCGGACGAGACCACTTGCCGGTGATTATCGATTAAACGCATGCACGCCGCCTCTCTCTCTTTCTCTTTCTCTGCCTCTACGCCTCTCCCTCCTCGGCATCGCTGCGGCTTTTCCTCCGCGCTCCCCTTTCTTTTCCTTCGATGCTCGCTTTCGTTCCGGAACGCTATACATCTGGCCCCCGCGTCGCCCCGCTATTACACCTTAAAGCGTGCAACTTTCCATTGCTCGGTGGCTTACAAGGTTGAGAGGAGGTTAGGATCGCCGGCGGATCGGGTGGCAAGTTCGCAGAAGTATGCACGAAAGCAGACGTGGAAAGTAGACGGCTGGCAGCGTCGGTCTGGAAGTTGGCTACCGTCTCTCGCCGTCTTGTAACGAGCAATCTCGATCGGATTAAGACACTGTTTACCCGAACGGGAAGCCAGGGGCTCGGGTTTGCCTCGCGAAGTCGACACGGGCAGAGCCTGGCGCAACCCGCCTCCCCGTCGCTTCTCCACGACCAATGCACATGCATACATACGTTTACAAGAGGTGCGTTGCGCTCTTCAACTTCTCTCGTTACGGGAGTTGCTCGAGAACCGCCGCTGCCCCGGCCCCGGTCTATCGAACTTTCCCGATAAAAATTAAAGTATCCATAGAGTGGCGCGTGCGAGCCACTCGAAACGACCAACTTCCGGATATGTCCGACATATGTCGCCACTTCAGATAATCCCCGAACCTTTTACGACAATCTAATCAGCATCGCGGAACGAGAAATACATTTAGCATGATCGATAAATCCACGCAGGTTCCCTTAAATGCATTTCGATCCGGCTCTTCAACGATAAACACGCTCCCGTCGGGCTACATCTGTCCGCTCGATCATTTTCGACCCGCCATCTATTGACATCCGTACTTGAAACGGATTCTACCGAGCGTGGACGAGCGGAAAGTGCAGAGAGGAGAGCACCGAAGTCGCTCGATGGCAGACGCGTTCCGTGCCGAGACGAAAACTTGCGACTCGTAATGGTGGAGAGTTACGGAACGAGCCGACCGAGGGGCACAAGGGGGGTTTCGTGAGAGTTTTTTTTTTACGAAGCTGAAAGTCAGACGAGCAAGTTGGAACATGCCCGAGGAGGCGCAAGCTCCTTCGACTTTATAAATAATATATTCGCGGGAAAACGGCTGGAGAGACAGAGGGAGCAGGATGGGACGGAGAGGAAGAAACGGGTGCGAAGGAGAGAAACGAGAGAGCGAGTGGAAAGGGGACCGGGGGAGGGGGAGTCGAAGGAGATAGAGAATGGCAGGGAAATGGGAGAGGGACAGAGACGACTGGTAATAAAGAGCAGGCAGTAAGAGCGGCGAAGTGACGTCCTGTGTCGCGGAGTCATAAACTGGGCCCCAGGATCTCGGGCTTACACTCTTATTAAAACGTCGTCCTGCATATTGACGGTTATTGATCACCTTCCGCACACCTCACCGCTGCTTTTACGATACAAGGTCCGTGTCACCTTGAAAACCACGGGTACTGTCGCTCTTTCGAGAAAGCTCCGAGACATTCGCGGAGAAATGCATTTTCGCTCGGATCCGAAATATATTGCAGGCCAGGGAAACGATAAAACAACTAGCAATTATACCACCGCTGGTTTCTCAAGACTGAGACCTTGTGTACGCCAGTTCGGAGTAATGTTGCGCCCTTTTCCACTGATACTTGAAGGGATATTACCAAGGTAATTGTACAGGGGGGAGGAGGACTGTTCCTAACAGAGAAGAGGCTGTTTGAAGCCATTGGATAGAAATAGACAATATGGAAGAATGTTTCTTCGAAGTACACTGAACAGAAACTGGAGAACGTAACGCGTCTTTGAATCTCACTCTGTAGATATCGATATCGACCGAGTTACCTACCGATACTACTTTCGCGTCGGTAACACCGTTACCTGCGGTTGATCAGTTGACAGATTTACCTACGGTCAAGAGTGCAAGCGCATCTCGGTAACTTCGCGACGGTGGTCACTTTCCTTATCGACATACGAATAATGGAATACCGACGTCGTAAGATATTAGCACAGCCGAGGTATAGGATAGACCTATCACCTTATGGATGTTCGTGTCGCCATCCAAACTGTGTTACCGACTCATAATTTCAGGACTGAATGTAGTGGCATCTACTCATGAACAGCGTCCAACTCAGCAACTACTTTGAAATGCGTTGAGATGCTGAAAGGTGTGTGCGTGCATGTATACGCGTGACTTGTTCAGAATGGGTGTTTGACATAGAGGGTAGGCTTTTGCTTCGCTATGCTTTGGCTCGGTTTGTCAACGACTCACGCGGGTTTCTCTCCGAAAATCCATTTCGAAGATCAAGACACTATGGCGTTCAGAAATGGTATTTCTTCAAAGCCCGTGTAAGCTATAAATTGTAAGATGACAGTGTTTATTAATACTTTGCGCGTAGTGAAACCCTTTCACTTATCGTACGCTAAAAAGTATTAAAAATTCACATTGTTACTAACATTCCCGCAAATTTCTAATGCACTGTTTAATCATTCTAGTGAAGTAATAATAATTGGATTCTATTTGCCCCGAGTATTAGTTTACCGCCGACATTGAAATTTACAGTAAAATCTAATTCTTGAAAGCCTCGTAGAAATTTGCATGATACATGAGTGCGGTGGGGTGCAAGGATGCAACTGCAAATTGCTATACTTTTCAAACCCGCATTACGAAATAAAATTTTGTCTGGCCCTGAGAAATTCGTCGGTTCAGTGTTCAGTGAAGTGTGTGCATGTCATAGTGCATATTATTTTATGATTTCTCAATTCGTGCATCAATTTGATCGATTACTGGACCACGGGGAAGGCCCCTTAACAGGCTTCCACTGAGATATACTCATTACCGAGAAAAACTTCTCGTGCAACACTATTCTCGGGTCCTATCATGGGACCCCAGGATTGGAAGACATATGGAAAGTGCGGGTTGGATAGCTGCAGTTGCGAAAAGTGCAAGTGGTGCATTCAGCGTTGCTAGATAAAATTATTTCCAGCCTTGGCGAATTTCAAGTTAGCCGGGAGTCGTTGGAGCAAGACAGAACGTCAACAACCTCTATGAAAGTCGCACCATCGCCGAACAATGTATCTGCCAGTTGAACTTTACCTGCGACAGTCTTCACAGTGAACGTGTGAGCATATTATCGCGTGAAATCTTGATTCCTAGATTAATTTCATCGATTACTGGACTATGTGGAAGGTAGCTTAACAAGACTCTACTACAATTCAACCAGTATCTAGAAGGTATCTTTAGCAATACTTTTCTCGCGGAGTTGGGAGTCGTTGGAGCGAGACAGAACGTCAACAACCTCTATGAATGTCGTACCATCGCCGAACAATGTACCTGGCAGTTCAATTTTATTCGCGATCGTGATCGGATCTCAGTGAACGCGTGAGCATATTATTTCGTGATATCTTGATTCCTAGATTAATTTTATCGATTACTGGACTATGTGGGAGGTAGCTTAACAAGATTCTACTACAATTCAACCAGTATCTAGAAGACATCTCCAGCCATACTTTTCTCGAGGAGCTGGGAGTCGTTGGAGCGAGACAGAACGTCAACAACCTCTTCCAAATTCGTACTCCGCCAGTTGAACTTTACCTACGATAGTGATCGGATCTCAGTGAACGCGTGAGCATATTATTTCGTGCTATATTGATTCCTAAATAAATTTCATCGTTTACTGGACCATGTGGGAGGACACTCAAGAAGATTCTACTACAATACAAAGAATATCTAGAAGACTTCTTGAGCAATACTTTTCTCGAGGAGCTGGCAGTCGTTGGAGCGAGACAGAACGTCAACAACCTCTTCCAAATTCGTACACTGCCAGTTGAACTTTAGCTGCGACAGTCATCGGATCTCAGTGAACGCGTGAGCATATTATTTCGTGATATCTTGATTCCTAGATTAATTTTATCGATTACTGGGCTATGTGGGAGGTAGCTTAACAAGATTCTACTACAATTCAACCAGTATCTAGAAGGTATCTTTAGCAATACTTTTCTCGCGGAGCTAGGAGTCATTGGAGCGAGACAGAACGTCAACAACCTTTATGAATGTCGTACCATCGCCGAACAATGTACCTGGCAGTTCAATTTTATTCGCGATCGTGATCGGATTGCAGTGAACGCGTGAGCATATTATTTCCTGATATCTCGATTCCTGAATTAATTTCATCGATTCCTGGACCATGTGAGAGGTCACTTAACAAGATTCTACTACAATTCAACCAGTATCTAGAAGACATCACCAGCAATACTTTCCTCGAGGAGCTGGGAGTCGTTGGAGCGAGACAGAACGTCAACAACCTCTTCCAAATTCGTACTCCGCCAGTTGAACTTTACCTACGGCAGTGATCGGATCTCAGTGAACGCGTGAGCATATTATTTCGTGCTATATTGATTCCTAAATAAATTTCATCGTTTACTGGACCATGTGGGAGGACACTCAAGAAGATTCTACTACAATACAAAGAGTATCTAGAAGACTTCTTGAGCAATACTTTTCTCGAGAAGCTGGCAGTCGTTGGAGCGAGACAGAACGTCAACAACCTCTCCCAAATTCGTACACTGCCAGTTGAACTTTAGCTGCGACAGTCATCGGATCTCAGTGAACGCGTGAGCATATTATTTCGTGATATCTTGATTCCTAGATTAATTTTATCGATTACTGGACTACGTGGGAGGTAGCTTAACAAGATTCTACTACAATTCAACCAGTATCTAGAAGGTATCTTTAGCAATACTTTTCTCGCGGAGCTAGGAGTCGTTGGAGCGAGACAGAACGTCAACAACCTTTATGAATGTCGTACCATCGCCGAACAATGTACCTGGCAGTTCAATTTTATTCGCGATCGTGATCGGATCTCAGTGAACGCGTGAGCATATTATTTCCTGATATCTCGATTCCTGAATTAATTTCATCGATTCCTGGACCATGTGAGAGGTCACTTAACAAGATTCTACTACAATTCAACCAGTATCTAGAAGACATCTCCAGCAATACTTTCCTCGAGGAGCTGGGAGTCGTTGTAGCGAGACAGACCGTCAACAACCTCTTCCAAATTCGTACTCCGCCACTTGAACTTTACCTACGATAGTGATCGGATCTCAGTGAACGCGTGAGCATATTATATCATGCTATCTCGATTCCTAAATTAATTTCATCGATTCCTGGACCATGTGAAAGGTCACTTAACAAGATTCTACTACAATTCATCCAGTATCTAAAACACTGCTTGAGCTACACTTTTCTCGAGGAGCTGGGAGTCGTTGGAGCGAGACAGAACGTCAACAACCTCTTCCAAATTCGTACTCCGCCACTTGAACTTTACCTACGATAGTGATCGGATCTCAGTGAACGCGTGAGCATATTATATCATGCTATCTCGATTCCTAAATTAATTTCATCGATTCCTGGACCATGTGAAAGGTCACTTAACAAGATTCTACTACAATTCATCCAGTATCTAAAACACTGCTTGAGCTACACTTTTCTCGAGGAGCTGGGAGTCGTTGGAGCGAGACAGAACGTCAACAACCTCTTCCAAATTCGTACTCCGCCAGTTGAACTTTACCTTCGACGGTGATCGGATCTCAGTGAACGCGTGAGCATATTATATCGTGCTATCTCGATTCCTAAATTAATTTCATCGATTCCTGGACCATGTGAGAGGTCACTTAACAAGATTCTACTACAATTCATCTAGTATCTAAAAGACTTCTTGAGCTACACTTTTCTCGAGGAGCTGAGAGTCGTTGGAGCGAGACAGAACGTCAACAATCTCTTCCAAATTCGTACACTGCCAGTTGAACTTTAGCTGCGACAGTCATCGGATCTCAGTGAACGCGTGAGCATATGATTTCGTGATATCTTGATTCCTAGATTAATTTCATCGATTACTGGACTACGTGGGAGGTAGCTTAACAAGATTCTACTACAATTCATCCAGTATCTAGAAGATATCTTTAGCAATACTTTTCACGCGGAGCTGGGAGTTGTTGGAGCGAGACAGAACGTCAACAACCTCTATGAATGTCGTACCATCGCCGAACAATGTACCTGGCAGTTCAATTTTATTCGCGATCGTGATCGGATCGCAGTGAACGCGTGAGCATATTATTTCCTGATATCTCGATTCCTGAATTAATTTCATCGATTCCTGGACCATGTGAAAGGTCACTTAACAAGATTCTACTACAATTCATCCAGTATCTAAAAGACTTCTTGAGCTATACTTTTCTCGAGGAGCTGTGAGTCGTTGGAGCGAGACAGAACGTCAACAACCTCTTCCAAATTCGTACTCCGCCAGTTGAACTTTACCTACGGCAGTGATCGGATCTCAGTGAACGCGTGAGCATATTATATCATGCTATCTCGATTCCTAAATTAATTTCATCGATTCCTGGACCATGTGAAAGGTCACTTAACAAGATTCTACTACAATTCATCCAGTATCTAAAAGACTTCTTGAGCTATACTTTTCTCGAGGAGCTGTGAGTCGTTGGAGCGAGACAGAACGTCAACAACCTCTTCCAAATTCGTACTCCGCCAGTTGAACTTTACCTACGGCAGTGATCGGATCTGAGTGAACGCGTGAGCATATTATTTAGTGCTATCTCGATTCCTAAATAAATTTCATCGTTTACTGGACCATGTGGGAGGACACTCAAGAAGATTCTACTACAATACAAAGAGTATCTAGAAGACTTCTTGAGCAATACTTTTCTCGAGAAGCTGGCAGTCGTTGGAGCGAGACAGAACGTCAACAACCTCTTCCAAATTCGTACACTGCCAGTTGAACTTTAGCTGCGACAGTCATCGGATCTCAGTGAACGCGTGAGCATATTATTTCGTGATATCTTGATTCCTAGATTAATTTTATCGATTACTGGGCTATGTGGGAGGTAGCTTAACAAGATTCTACTACAATTCAAGCAGTATCTAGAAGACATCTCCAGCAATACTTTTCTCGAGGAACTGGGAGTCGTTGGAGCTAGACAGAACGTGAACAACCTCTTCTAAATTCGTACTCCGCCAGTTAAACTTTACCTTCGACGGTGATCGGATCTCAGTGAACGCGTGAGCATATTATATCGTGCTATCTCGATTCCTAAATTAATTTCATAGATTCCTGGACCATGTGAGAGGTCACTTAACAAGATTCTACTACAATTCATCTAGTATCTAAAAGACTTCTTGAGCTACACTTTTCTCGAGGAGCTGAGAGTCGTTGGAGCGAGACAGAACGTCAACAACCTCTTCCAAATTCGTACACTGCCAGTTGAACTTTAGCTGCGACAGTCATCGGATCTCAGTGAACGCGTGACCATATTATTTCATGATATCTCGATACATGGATTCATTTTATCGATTACTGGACCATGAGGGAGGTCGCTAAATAAGGTTCAACTGCAATTAACCCAGTATCTCTGAGATAAGAAGTCTTGAGCCAACACTTTTCTCGGGTCCTATCAGGGGTCCTCACTGCTTAGGGAAATTTAAAAACGTACAGTGCTTTCTGTTTAAAAACATGAGATGGCTGTACGTGTTAGTAGTATCAACGCGAGTGTAGAATCAGTGTTTTTACGCATCCTCAACTATTTAATACTAAGCACCGGTGCTCAAATTGCTTTTTGATCGTGAAATTATCATGACATATTTGTGTGTGTGATTCAATCTCTTCGGTACTACCGACCTTGGTCTGTGAACCTGTTGAAGAGGCTGCCTCCTGTCTGCATGAATAGGAGTGAGACTGTGTTCAACGATCGGTGAGTGGTACATTTTAATATTTCAATTTTTCTGCATGCTATTGAACAAATGATTGCTTTAGCGAACACGGTGACCAAGAATACATAGTACTTAGTACTCATGAACAGTAAAATTAACGCGCGTGCTTCCAAATGTTTCATATAGACAAAATCAATAAATAAATTTCAAATTCGAGGTCAATGTTCTGATAACGCGTTTTAATTATTCCAAATTATTTTTCTTGAATTTTATAATCAAAGCTTGATGCTTTGAATACGAGTTACACTTCTCAAGCTTAATTACATACGAGTCATTAGATCCTCTTAATAAAACGAGAATGGAAAGCATTAATTTCTTAAGAATTTTCAACTATATAACTCGAAGCTCCTTCTCATACAAATAATAATAACTGAGAATGACAGTTGATATTGGTACTACTTGGTCACTATGCTAGCTACTTCTACTTTGCTCTCTCCTTACAATATTAAAATCAGCCTAGCAATAAGTCTTAGTTTAACAACTTTAGTCGTAAAACTTTTTCCAAATTTTTCAAAATGCATATAGCATTGGTCGAACATGGACCAGAAATATTTCGTAGAAATGGGTCACTTTCGTAGGTACCTCCATGTTGGTGTGCCTGGACTTGGTAACGTTTCCCAAGCATTGCGACTTGCGAAACGGAATCAAGGCTAAAGCCTACGATCTAGGTTAAGGGTCCAGATCGAGTCAAACTTACATTCGGTGAGTTTGGTTCGGTCTGGACGTCTATTCGAAAATGCACTTCCGTACTTCGAGCGATAAGCTTATATTCCGCCTCGTTCTTTCTAAATATAAGAGTGCCAAACGCACTCTTCTAGAAATACAATTCGCCTTCGATCACTGATTTCGATTTCGCGCATGGTGTGCTCGCCTTTCATAGGCCGGCTGTGCTGGGTACAACTTATCGCGGCTTTACACAGAGGACCATTGTTAGACGAAGATGTGCGCCAGTTCATGACCATTCTGATTTTCTAGTTATCCCGCCGATACCGGGCTTCGGTCCACCTCGGCCGGGTCTGTGGTCTCAGATGGCTCGTTCTCGGCCACGCTCGCCATGGCTGTGTAAAGTCGTGATATGGAGCATGCCATGTAGAAACGAAAATTCGATGCATCGAGGGTGAATATTCGCGTCGCGTCTTTCGGTCCTTTAGTCGTTCAGTCTCTTTTGCAATCTCAATCTGGAGATTCTTAGCTTTCGCATATCCTTCGAAAGTTACGCAAGTACATATTTGCAATAGATTATGCCAATAGGGCCCATTGTAAAGAGTGCGATAGGCTACATTTAAGGGTAGAGGTACGCTTGCTTGTTGAGAGTGACACCTTTTGCTTTTGCTTTCTCTTACAATTAGCTTCACCGTGCACCGTGTCGTTTCTCATTTAGCATGTATTTAAACACTTGTCATAGTGACTTTAATATTCCCTACTTTCAATTCTCTTCTCTTTCTTTTCGGAAATATAATTCGCTCTCGAGAGAGATCTTGAATTAGCACAAGATGCTCGGGCGCGATACACTCGCCTGTGCAAATTGTCGGCTTTGTGGTGGGAGCGCGTATTGCAGCTGCATGTGATTTAATTGTGAGGCGGGCTGCCGTGATTCTGACCCCCTCAGGCGCGGCCCCGAGCGGGGAACTCCCGTTAATGGGGGTGGCTGGATGAATGGTGGTCTCGTATTAGCGTTTTGTCTGTGCAACTGCAATGCGTGAGTGTATCGAGCAGCTCGAGATCTCTCGCGACGGCGAATCCGTGTCCGTTTGTCAATTCTTTTCTATCTCTGCAATGAGATACTTAGAAT
This sequence comes from Andrena hattorfiana, assembly GCA_944738655.2. Lineage (NCBI taxonomy): Eukaryota > Metazoa > Arthropoda > Insecta > Hymenoptera > Andrenidae > Andrena > Andrena hattorfiana. The sequence goes on from OX122894.2 coordinate 6,309,046, forward strand.
CTGTTTGTCACTTGAAAGCAATGCAAGCGTACCTCTAAAATATGCGAAAGAAATTGTAACCGCATGTATGCAGAGAGATCAACGAGATCCTCTCGTCTATTTCTCTCACGCGCGTGTGTTAACTCTTTGGACTTTAAAGTAAAGTCTTTTAAAAGAATTTTAGTAGGCATTTACCGTATATTGCAATCACAGCCCGAAGGGTTAATATACCGAAGCATAGTCTGTTATGCTTCCCCTGAGTGGTGTGTGTGTGCGTGTGCGCGTGCTGCGAAACTTAGAAAGGTTGGGCATGCAAGTCTAGTTTTAAGCGTTCCATCGAAGAATTCTTCGAGGGATTCTTCGAGGGATTCGCCGAGGAATTCGTCGAAGGGTTCTCTGGTGAATTCTTTAAGAGATTCACTTAGAATTTCGTTGGCAGGCTCGGGGTGGAATTAGATCTGGGTTAAGGTTTACTAACATTGTAGAGTAGAATTATAAAATTTTTCTGGCATTCCATGCCATTAGCGCCTGACGAGGCTGCTTCTTTTTCACATTACAATTCGGAATTATTACATGCCAAAAGAGGCTGCCGTTTCTTTTCTCATTAAAATTGAAAAGTATTAGACGCCCAAAGGGGCCACTCCTTTTTCCTATCAATCTTGAAAATTATTAAGCGCCCAATGTGGCTGCTCGAAATTTTTCAGAATGTCTGAATTGCGTGGCGCTCCATGCGGCTGCCTGTAATTTAAAGGAAATTTTTTGGAACTTGTTTAAATACAAATTTTCTGTTTCAGTAATAATGTATGTGATCGCCCGTAATGCGATCGTAGAATCAGTGTTTTTGCGCAAGTAAAACTAGTCGAGAGCTCCGGTGCTCTATTAGTCTTTTCATCGCGAAAGTAGAGTCATGCGCGAGTCCAACAGCACCTGCTGTGCTAAGGGCTAAAGGGGTGCTGAGCTGAGGAGTGCCGAGCTGAGGGTGGCTGACCTGAGGGCTGCTGACCTGAGGGTTGCTGAGCTGAGGGGTGCTGGTCAGAGGGGTGCTGATCTCAGTGTTGCCGGACAGGGGTTACGAGTTTGCACAGATGCAGTACTCTTGATGACAGCGAACGGTGAGTCACTTTATAATTCTCTGAATGTGGGTGCACGCAATAGAACAAAATGGTTTCTGTAGGAAACGTAGCGTAGCCAGCTCTTTCGATTCTGGCCGTTCCAACTCAAATGCGCGACATGCTGAGGCCCATTTCACATGGTCGGTATTCGTTTCGGGAACTCTTATGTAATATTTCGCGGATATGGTCTAGGGCGTCTAAGCAGTAGTCTCATGACGTGGTTCTTTTCTAAACCATATTCACGAAATATTGCAGAAATGTGCCTAAAATAAATGCCAATTATATGAAATGGGCCCCTAACCGCCGCGCATATGTGTTGGAAAGAGCAGAATCCAATGAGCTGACCATACAAGGTACTCGTAGATAGTGACATGCATGTGTCTGTTTTAAAATCAGAAAATTAAATCAATTCAACATTTGCTCGCGATTTTTACAATTCTGATTAATAATTCGCAAAATAATCAAATCGATCGAGTCGAATAGAGTCACCGCGAAAAATTTGAAAATGTTCCAAGTGGAACCAGACTTCCTAGCAATCTTGCAGTCTAGCAAGATCCTTTGTGATCGCGCGCAACGCGATCGTAGAGTCCCCGCTTTTTTCTCGTCCATTTACATATTTTGCAGAGCACCGCGGCTTTTACTTAGAGTAGTATTACCGCGAATTTGGAGTCAAAATTTTGCGTATCTAAGCCTTGTCCGGAGCGCCGAAGCTCCAGTTGAATTTTCTTCGCGAAAGTAGAGCCAATTTTTTGCGTATACAAAGTTCGTCCCGAGCACCGGTGCTCTAATTGCTTTTTTATCGCGGAAGTAGAGTCAAATTTTCGCTCAGCTTCAATTTTCAGCTTAGCCTTGCCAAGGAGATTCTAGGCCCTAGGGATTCTTGGGCCTAGCGCGTGGGCCCTAGAGAGGGCCCAATGGGGGACCCTAGAGAGGGCCTACCATAGGCCCTAGAGAGGGCCCAAAGCTTCGAAGCTAGCGGGGATGACAGGATGGACCATATTCGCTGACGGGCGAATCATATTCTGTACTTGCATGCGATAGTAGACACGAGTACCTTGTATTCCTGAGTAGTAATCTTTGTGCGCGCATTTTGGAAGGGTAAGTATCCTACCTAATTGCACACAGTTCATTTTGGTAGGATATGCATCCTACAAAATGCAAGCAAAAAGACTTTATCCAACGAGTCCATTCCGAGAGCAAGGAATGTGAAATAATTGAAATGGCGCGATTAAAATACAAGAAGGCGAAAAGTTGCTGCTCCTTTTTCGAATTAGAGCCACCCCTATATACCCCGCGGCGTATATACACATATTAACCCTTTGGAGTTTAAATTAAAATCTTTTGAAAGAATACAGTAGCCTTTTCCCTCTAATATTGCAAGCAAAGATCAAAGAGTTAATATATTTTCGCGAGATTTTCCGGGAATCGTTTGGGAGCCGCCGAGGGATGCGCGCGATTAGATTTAAGTGAGAGAATTGTAAAGACCTATGTACGTACAGCGAGATAGACGATAATCGGAAGTCTATCTCTCTTTCGCGTCCGCGGATTTTTTTTTAAATAGTAGAGTGAGATTGTCGCTTCTCTCATTGCTTGCAACGCGGGACGCGATGAGTTGATTATAATGGAGGGTGGATGGGATTGGAGTTTTTTTTTTTCGGGATGGGCCACTTTCGTAGCAACCTCCTCGCGGTGAGATCTGGCGGATTGCCCAGTAGTCACGGAATTAGCTTCGTTGTTCTTTTGCTGGCTCCTCATCTCAAATGAGGAGGTAGATTCTATATCTAAACCAAAGGGATCGATGGAACTTTGTTTCTTCAGAGAAGAATTCTTCAAGGGATTCTTCGAGGAATTCGCCGAGGGATTCGCCGAGCGATTCGCCGAAGGGTTCTCTGGTGAATTCTTTCAGAAATTCACTCAGAATTTCGTTGGAGGTCTCAGAGTGTAATTAGATCTGGGTTAAGGTTTACTAACATTGCAGAGTAGAATTAGAAATTTTTTCTGTTCGGTGAACTTACGTTCAGTGAGTTTGGTTCGGCCTAGACATCTAATCAGAATTTTATTCTTATTCATGTAGGTATTTCTTCGATGGTTTTGTACGACTTGTTTCCATTTCCAGCTCTCCTTTATGCATCTCAACGATGGGTTTGCATGGTTTATTCCATTTCATGCATTTCGTCGATGGTTTTGCGTAATTTGTTCTGTTTCCTCAGAATCTTCGATGGTATTGCATGATTTATTTTATTTCATGGATTTGTTCGATGGTTTTGTATATCTTATATCACTCTGCCATGCATCTCATCGATGGGTCTACATTTTCAGCTCTCTACTTCATGTATCTCTACGATGGTTTTGCATGCTCGTGCGTGCTCTTCTATAGGTCGAAATTATCTCGAACGGCACCAACTCAATGAGTTTTTTAAAAAATAATATATTTAAAAATAAAAGAGATAATGAACAGTGATAGTGGAATGTGTTAGTGCAATGTGATAGTGAATGAAGACATCTAAGGAAGCCTAGGTTAATTAATTATAGCATGAAGTATTTAAGGCCCCATGTAAAATTGCCAAGTAGTCACTGAATCATTAGCTTTGTTGCTCTTTTGTTGGCTCCTCATCTCTGATGAGGAGGTCGCCGCTGCTTCCATTCCCGGAGCAAGCGACTGAGCATGGAATCGGTATGAGTGGATCAGTTTCATCCCCTGGTGTTCGTGTCGAAAGGGAAAAGTTTCGGGCGTAGGGGGTGTACCTTTTGGTATACTGCCTGCGTAAGTCACTCGGTCCGATTCCCAGTCTCTTCGTTAGTCGACTTGAGTCAGGTCACACCTAGTGTTGCTCCTGACGAGTCGCTGGGTGCAGAGGAATCGTTTGGGAGACGCCGAGCGCTTTTCCCTTTCGACTCGGACAGTAGGGTGGTAGGAACTGCGCCATCCAATACTCCTTTCATGCTCACCCGTAGTCTTTCCTTCTTTTCTGAATCAATCGAGTGATTGCTTGACAGTTCCCTAGATTCGATATCTAAACCGAAGGGATCGATGGAACTTTGTTTCCATCCATATTTTTGGTTTAGTAGATTCATGTACAGGGAGATCGATGGAACTTTGATTCCATCTATCTCTCTACGGGTCTCCAAGCGCAGCAACCTCCTCGCGGTGAGACCTGGTAATCGGTGAAAACCGAGCCGATAGCTGCGATTGTCAAATATGCTAATTTGATATAAGATTTCTTTAACTTGCAATACTATGGTAGAACGTAAGAATAAAATATGTAACTTGAAATGTTTGTTCGTTTGTTCCTAGCAGCCCCCAGAACACGAGTATAGTGTCAAGGTAGAAGGATAAGTGCATGTTGGAATATTTCATCGAAATACTGTAACCGATGGGTTTTCGACAATTTTTAAAGTCCTCTCTGCTTCAGTACCTTATTGAAATATATTTCTTGGCGAGGTATTCCACGTTACGTCATGAAAGCATGTCTTCCACGAATAATGTTACGTGATATAATGATCACGAATATTGTTTATATAAATTTTTATATTCAATAAATTTGTTTTGCGTTAAGTAAACTGGAATAGAACAGCAAGGTTAAAAGGCGTATGTGTCCTTGTTTTGTCGTGATCCTTCTTTCTCTGTCGTTGCACGGAATACGTTTATAAAACGATTTTAAATTGTTACTCTAACAGAATCATTTGTAAATCGCGGGTTTCAAATGATCTAAGTTTTACCCGTGTTGAATTCTGATTTCTACCACGCGTTACAATCTTATTTTAGGCTGAATCGATAACGTTGGGTGTGACATGAAAATGGTAAGGGGGCTCGCGAGCGCCCCCCCGCGTGTGACACAAAATTACATTGCGTGATTGGTCTATCCTATACCTCGTCTGTGGTGTGACACAAAATTACATTGCGTGATGGGTCTACCCTATACCTCGTCTGTGATAATACAACAAAAACAGTTACTCATGGGTATGAAACTTACTCATGGTCGCTAAGTATGCTCGCCAAAACACGTATACCTACAACCAGTCACCCGTGTGTCATGACCACAGCTTGTCTGAGCTACGATATGATGGGCGACCAGAGGAATCAAAAAGGCATGGGACTCACCAATTGTAGAATACAAATCGTAACAACGTGGTAGGAGACATCGAGGATGTACAGGCAGCCTAGCCCTCTAACAAACGAGAAGAAAATGTATTATGATTTATTTCCAAGGGTTACAGCAATTTTAATCGTAACGAAGTTACGAAACAGCTCGAAAATAAGAATATTTTTCAATCACATTGAAACTTTAAAATTGAGATTTGAAAAGTTTGAACTGTAAAGACTACTTTGTGTGTAATTGAAGGAAATAAGATACTTACATCCTCTTGTCGCGGTCCTAAGCCCGAGCCTCCTCTTCAGCTGACGCACTGACTCTATTACCGACCGAGTTGAAAGTTATAAATAAAAAGAAATAAAAAATAAGGGTCTACCACTCCTGAACAAAGATCGAACAAAAGTGACTCTCATCTCGCGACTTGTTTTGAAATGCGATGGCAAACACCGACTCTATTCACGCCTGCGATTAAACATGGAAAATGTGTAAGAAGAGCAATTGTGTTCTGAAAAGGAATAGTTTTTAATTTTCACGCAACAAGCACTGACTCTACCAACCGCCTTGCTCGCGGTCACCAAATTTCTGAGGGGCAAGTGTTTTTTTTTTCTTTTCATCCTTGGCCTGGTCCTTTAAACAGATCGTTTATTACGAAAATACTATTTTCTTAATATCGATAACTTTATTGCTTCCTCGTCGAGGCGAAACGTCGACTACTAATCGATTATAAAATTCTATATCACGCTTACCAGCGAACTCCTCGCTCTTGCAACCCATTCAAATTTTGGCGCCATCTCGCCGGTGGCGTCTCTAACCCTTTCAATTGAATAACTCTCTTCTAACTGCTACAGAATAACATCAAATTTAAAACAATTATTCTTAAAGACTGTATCGTAATTAAACAGCAGGTGACTCGAAAAATGTCGCGAGGGACTGTAATTCCGTTATAAAAAGTCGAATAATCGTATTCATTAAGAGTGGCTGGAGAAGGCGGAAGAAGCGTGGCAACCGATTGAATATTTCTTAAGGAATCGCATTATTTTACCGTGATAACCGAATAAATATTAAAGCAGAACCGTAGTAGAGTGTGTAAGAAAGTAGTAATCACGACGTAGAAAGTTTTAATGCGAAGGGTAAGGTCACGTACCTTAAAATATACGCGGAGTATGCATAGAGGCTTCTTTGCACTTCAAACGCCACGATGCGAATGGTGACCGTTGGTCAAGCGGTGCGGGGCTGGGGGCGGTGTGGGGAGGCCAAATGGCGGGAAGTACGAAGTGAGGTTAAACCACCAACTCCTTCACAGAATTTCATTTTTTGAGAAACTGTCCTCGCCACTTGGTAGTCAAGATCGAAGATTTTAAAAACGATTGAGCCGAGGCAATAGCAAGAGATGTACAAACACAATTATGTATATTCCGGGAATTTACTAATGTCCACTACTGGGCAGTTTACGTAGCTGCTTTCTTTGTACAGCTCGTACAGATATTAACCAACGAAAATACTTTCACTGTGTATTAATCCGTGTAATATGGGAATCTATCGATTCCTTTTAGCAATAACTGATTAATTTGAATTAGCACGGTAGGTGCCACCTGGCTGAACTTTAAAGCTTACGACGTAATCACCTACTGGGAGTGCTTTAACAAGCGCCACCATCAAGCAATGGGAAATAAATGAATTATCTGAATCGGTAATGAAGCGTGATACTTTGCCTAAAAAAGGTATCACGTACAGGTGGCTGGAAATTAGTAACTAAGGGGGAGAAACAAATATGTCTCAGGTCTCATTGAAAGCTTGAAACTGTCGCCAACATGGTGCGAGAGAGAAAGACATGTGCGAGAGAGAGAAGTATAGAGGTCCCTTTCGATCGTAATGCGCATGCGCCGATATCGTGCGAGAGAGAAAGACGAGCGATTGAGAATCTATACTTTTCTCTCTCGCACCAGTTCACACGTCTTTCTCTCTCGCACGATATCGGTGCATGCGCATTACGGTCGGAAGGGACCTCTATACTTCTCTCTTTCGCACCATTTCGCACATGTCTTTCTCTCTCGCGTGATGTTGGCGACAGTTTCGAGGCAGTCAATCTTAGGCAATGAAACCTCCATGTACATATTCAGTAATACTTTATTTGATAATGGTGTGCTACAAAGGTGTGCGCCCTCTACAATCAGCTGTGTGAAGTACTTTGCTGTAAGGTTATCGTTTTAAGAGCTCTCAATGACTCGTGTCTATTATTATTTTAAAACGAAATTTATGCTGCAGACATTCCAACAATTTCATTTTTGCCCATCAGCCACTTGGCTGAAAATTCTTCTAACAATCATAACAACCGCCGTTATCTTTATCAAATACTAGCGTCAAAGTAACACTTTGACTTTGGAATATGATTACGCAAGAACTATCACAGCTAGAAAAAAGTTCTTATATGAAAATGTCACTTACTTATCTGAGATTATTGATACACAACAGTTTCGCTGCGTGTCAAATAATATCCAGGTTATTAATAAAAAATGAGAAGCGGAGAAAGTGTTACAACCGTCCCTGACCCCGGGTCGGTTGTAACACTGCATGGAGTCGATAGTAGCACAAATTTGACTTAACAAATTTGAAATATTTATTGATTTTAATTATAATAATAAATGAAAAAAGTAAAATTTATAACCACTTATGCGGTATCGCAATTGTGACAGAAATAGAAAATGTTTTGTTTGGTGCATTCTTTATGTGATCTAGAGACGCGGTAGCGTCTCGACGCCAAGTACATGTTTCGACACCCTGTATATGTCGACTGTCGCTGCCACGTATCTTTTACTCGAAACACGGTTATTCCAACCTTACCTGAAGCTTATTTCATTAATATCTCATCACGCCTGCAATATTTTCCAAATTTAAAGGCATTTTTCTTATGTAAACCGCATATAAGCTTTCAAATAAGACCAAATTCAATAAAATCGGTCCACGCATGACAGTGATATCGTAATATCGTCTCATGGATCAGTCGGAAACTGTAAGATTTTTCTTCTGATCCTTTTCTTTTTCTACAACCAAATTTTTGTCGACATAATACGTATACGCGTTACCCGCACACCTTCAGCCAACAGAAACTAACGCATGTTTTGTTGGTCAATCGCTATCTTCACTATGCAATTTACTCCAAATTTTGACAGCTTACCGTCAACTTATAATATATAACCTGGCGAGTATCAAATAAGTTGTAAAAATTTCAATTGCCATGTATTTTTACAAATATGTATCGTTGTACCATTGAATTGCAACCAAAATGCAGTCTCAAACACAAGGTAAGTTGCCGAAATTTTAATTGCGACATGTTTGTATATCATCAAACTGTTTTTTTATTTGTAACTAAACTGAGGATTTTATGTATATGTAGATAATCGAAGTCAGTATTGTATTTATAATTAAATAGTTATTAACAGTTCTCTGACACAACCACAAGAAACGCGATGTCGTTGTTAAATACTCATATTTCTCAATAAATTATAGGTTTCCTAAACTTAATGTATTCACCTTTGCAATTAGATTTTAATATGCAATCATTCTCAGCATAATTACATATATGTCAATATAATTAAATTAAAGATTCTGTAGAATTAGATCCTCTGGAAAAAGAATTAAAAAAAAAAAAAAATTACCACTTTTCGCAGTCGGTAGGACTCGAACCTACGCTCCCAGAGGGAATCTGATTTCTAGTCAGACGCCTTAACCACTCGGCCACGACTGCTACGATCGTTCAACTCTCCATATATCGTTTTCACTGTACAAACAGACATTATTACAACAAAATCACTTTAAAATTTGATACAATTTTTCTTCGATATGTACTTCGAAAACTTGCCAACTGTTCTATACTTAAAACCATATGACGTGATAGTAACCAAACACGCCATGTGAAATGAAAAATTGTATTTCAGTGGATCGATACAATAGAAAGATAACAGACGTAGGACGCAATTAGAAATCGAAATTTATTTAATAGACATTATAATATATCCATATCTACGTTACTCAAATACAGCGACCCAAGTGGCTTGTTTCGTAGAATTCTCTTTATGCCTGTCCAAGTCAAAAAATCGCTCCACCCGCCGCGGTATAGGTAAATAACGTTCACGGCAAATTCTCATTAAACCTCGCGCTGTATACGCATCTCGCTACGCCTCGGCGACTTTTAAAATCGACGCGTACGCGACGTGCGCCCTCTCGTAATGTACAGTACAGCTTGTTCCGTGAATACAAGTCAGCGGAGAGTGTTTCCGTCCTTCACAAATAGAATATTAAGGCTACGTGATCATTACGAGATCCGATCAACAGCGAAGAATAAAGTTTCACTCCCGACAGATTCGACACAGTAATTACACAATACCATCCTTGAAACGCAACTTCCCAGGCGATCGAAAACCATCCCATCCACGCGACAAAATATTGCTACAGTGGAGTCCCATCCGCAAGCAAACTCGACGCCCCTAAACAGCTGTCTCATCCATGCCTGCCTCCGAAAATTGCGTTCGCCACGAACCTGTCGCGAGAACGATCTATCTTGTACCTCTAAAGAATCGCGACGCCTTCTGCAGATTTCATTTTCGCTTGAACACAGAGTCGCGTAACTCCGCTACGCGCGTCTCGCTAAACATCAATCGAGAGTCCCAGGCGTGCCCTTCGCTCTCAAATATACAATGTCCCGTGAACGGTGCCGGATCGAATCGGAGCAAAGATCCGTGGGAACGACGGTGGTATTTTTATACAGCTTATTCGTTGTCTCTACATCTAAAGAAATGGGAGAGGGCGCTGGCGGCATTTCTGCTCGCGGAGACTCGCCGTCGTGGTTATTGCGATCGTCAATGTATGTACAATCTTCTTCTAATTGCTCGGTTAATCAGCGGTCACCGTCGTAGTGCCGAGAACCTACGGCTCCCACGTCTCTGTTGCCGTTTACTTTCTAAAGACTCCAGTGTGGGCCCTCGTCCCGGGACCTCGCGTTTCTACGAAGCTGTTGCAGTTCCCAATGAAACTAGACCGAAGTTTACGATCGACACAGATCCCCAATGCCGAAACGTCCATCTATTTTATCGACGTCTGATCAGCGATCACTTCGCGACAGAAGAGAAAGGACTCGTTCAACGTATAACATGCCCGCGAAAAGAACGATAATTACAGACACCTGAGCTCTACAACGGTTCCTCCACTTGCATTTCTCATTTTAACCTCTAAATGTATAAACGCACGCACCCTAGAGCGCACTTGGTGCTCCACAGACCGTTCGGATCGAGGTGGGGGGGATTTTCTAATTCATACCAAAGGACCAAATAACTTTAGACTGAGAGGGTAACGCTCCTCCGTTACTCCATTTTTTTTTAATCTTCGAAATTTTCGCCAGTTTCTTCTCTCGATCAAGTGTAAAAATAGATATTTCATCGCCTCCCGATATATTTTCTTTATTTACTCGCCCCGCGTTTCGTCTAAAACTGACAGATACAGAATGAGAGTACACGTATGCTCAGGAAATGCTCTAGGAGTCGTTCGAACTGCTCTCAATTTATTCTCTCAGTTTCGAAATGTGTATATATATATATATATGACACGAAGGGGGGAGGGTAAAGGGGATTCGTTTACCTAAGAATCGATCTACAATCTTGCTAATCGGTGGTTTAAAGTCTCCCGAAGACTGTCGAGCTTCTAGAGCGACACTTGAAATCTCGGAACTCTAATGGAGTGGAGAGTCGTAGAACACTTGCTGAACATGGACGCTGAGTAAAGTGAGGCGCGAGTAAGTACTTTTCACGTGTGTCCCGAGTAGAAACGCGAGCATCTTCTAGCGCTCCGCCGAGCCTGAACGCGCCGAGTGAACGTTCGCTGTGATCGTCGAGGGAAACACGAAAGAACGCGCGTATCGGGCAAAGGAAATCTAGCTGGTTCTACGGTCGGTTCTAGGGCTTAGCTTCTCCGTTAAAACATTTACAAATCGACCCGTTCGGGGAAGCGGCGAGCACTTCCACCCCCCGCATTCTATCCCATCGCCTCACGCGCTGTCTAAGTGAAAAAAATCGATCGCTAATCTCTAGTGTCCTCTCTAAACGCTAAGTGGGTAGGCTGGCTGAGCCGCCTAAACGGGTAAACGTTATCGATTATATGCACAACACGCAGAAGTGAATCTAGAGCAATTACTACCGGGCGCTTATGGATCATTTTTACGAGCTAGATCACTGTATAGTCGTAGTCGTATTTATATATTTACATACGGGGCGGCTGATAAACACTCACCCCCGCCCGTTTCCTCCTTTTCTTTTGCAAATTATTCCAAACTACATCCAATTATCACTCGGCGTAAAAATTTCGAAAAAACTGACGCGCGTGTTCGTCGCTGTTCGCTTGTTTCTTATATACCGATCGTGGATGTCGTTGCGAGCTTAGAACCACCCCGTATATGAAGACGTCATGAGCAAAACGCGTTGTCTTACGTAACTTTCATAATCTACAAACACGACGCGAGTCATTTTGTACAATGTCGCTGCCTGGCGTGCTTCGCACTCGGTGGGAATTGGAGTTAAGGCTCGTCATTTAATTAAGCGACTTTATCGGTAACGAACAAGCAGCTCCGTTTAGAAAAAGTAGCTTAATCTTCCACTCTTATCAGCGACACAGATTCCTGCCGAGTCGTGGAAAATGTTTGTTTTTTTTATTTGCAATCTGTCGAACCTCCATCCCTCCTGGAGGCTATTTTACTCTTCTGTAGTCGTCTGCCGATTCTAACGCGACCAACTCTGTAATTAAAGAAATGTGCCGATTTTTTACGGAATGGTGCTCGAGGGGTAGCAACCCCTAGAATTTTTCGAGCCTTAACTTCGCAGGCAAGCAAGAGTACGGGACCCTTAATGGACGCAGTGTATCATTGAGACACGTTAACGATTAATATTGCTCTTTACATGGCCATCATCGCTGTTATATCGTTAATTAGTGGCAGTGCAATTTAGTGTCTCTGTGCCTGCCTTCGCTATTCGCGTTTGACGAGCGTGTCGAGCCTACGCTTCTCGCGTTCCTTCTCTTAGTATCTACAGACACGGTACGCCCATTCGCCTGGCGTTATGCGAAAGCAAAGTATGGGGAGGGGGGTGAAAACCTTGGGAACATAATAATTTGCGGGTAGATAAAAATACAGAGGCGCTATCACAGATCACGTTCAAATACATTTGATCGATGGGTCGACGAACAATTAAACACGACATCTGTTTCAAGGAGAAAAGGAACTGAATACGTTGTAAAAGTAACGGATAACAGAATTGAATAGAATCGGTCCGAGCCGCGCGTCGCGTGCAAAGAATATTACTCCGTGTGTTTCTACGCAGACGGTTGTCACTACATGGGCAGGTGTCTGAGTGTTCGAAGGTGGCAGCGTTCGGCTATTAATTTTGCTTTATTTGTATTTCAAATTACTTTAATTTAAAAATTACAGAGATCATTTCGTTTACGGATTGTCGTTACTGACAACAAAAGAAAAAGGGGCGAGAATATGGTGCGAACGTGTAAAGCGTAACGTACGCCTACGGTATACTTAAAAGAAAAGAGAGAAAGAAAGAAAGAAAGGGGGAGAGAACTCGGAGTAAAGAAGGTGTAATAGATAACAGCAGTAAATGAAACGGGAGAGGGGAAGAAATCTGTGGCGGTTGGATTAGGGTGTCCGGTCGCCGTTCGGGGGTAAAGTAGGTTTACCTTCGTACGAAAAGGAAAAGGAGACTCTTCCTCCGTCGATGATATTTAAGTAATTGTCGCGTATCGTATTGGATCTGACCTTATATCTCGTCGTTATATAAATAGACGTTATCGACATTTTAAAATTTCCTTATACTCGTTATACAAAAATAAAATAAGACGCAAGACAATTCATCCTATCTATGAATGAGAAATAAAAATTTCCTATCTAACCGCGGTCAATAGACGTTCAAGTGTCTTAACTAAAGAAAGAGAAACCGATCACCGCGTTGCTCGAACGCCAACCGACTCTCGTCGCGGCGTCCGACCGGTGACGGGCGATGCACGCGCGTGGGAGGGTCCAGCGAGACCTGAATTTTGATTTAATCGATCCTTCGGATATAATACAACGCTTCCCTGTGTCCTATTTCCTTTTTATTCCTCTCCTCTGCCACGTCTCCTCGTTCGCTCTCGATTGATAAAAAGGAATGGCGCCTTCAGCGATCGACGTGCGGCAACGAATTGTATCCTTCGCTCTAACGCTTCCACGGTCTTCCCGGGAACGGGCAGTGTGTAACGATCAAGTGTACGTGTGTGTCTATCTGTGATGTCTGCATGTGTGGTGCACGTGTGTGTGTGAACTGTAAAACCTGATGCTCCTCTTGCTCTGACCATACACGCATCATTCGCAATATCGCAAGCAGTCATACTATCTCAGACACATTAACTAAGGTCAGAAGAATTAATGTCCCCCGTGTCCAGCGGCGTCGATATTCTCTAAGAGAAAGGGCGAGCGATCGACGGCCGTCCCTAGCTCCGACGGGCCGACGGTCGCTCGAGATCGACACCACCGACGGCGTGGTATCGCTAGTGCGCCAGCAGTGCGCGCTATGGAGATCTTTTGGTTCCGGACAGTCGCCGAGGGTAGCCAGCCCGTGACTGTCTACGGCGCTGCGTGCATTGCCGTCGCCTGGTTGTCACGATGGTCGTCGTCGTCGTCGGTGGAAGAGGTGGCGGTGGTGGCGGCGGCGGGGGTGGGTGAGGGAGGGCGGCGAACCTCGTCACGCCTGGCTCCACTATGTGTCATTTGCCATTCTGTTGCAGCGCCGCGTTGATTTCCGCCCACAGATCCTTGTCGTAGGATTTAGATCTGCGAACAGAGTTCGCCAGTCAACGGCTGCGCTCGTTGCGTACGACGCGCGGGGCGTTCGCGGATCCGCGAGCGACTAGTAAGCACAGGTATAAGGCGTCGACGAAAATGGAGGACAGAAGTAAACGTAGCGCGGTACCGTGAGCACTCTAAATACTATTGAATCATCAGCCGTACTTTCTAATAGACTGCAGCCACTCTTTGAATTGAACGTGCCCCTCTGGAGTGATGTGAAACGCTGACCTGGCTGCAAGCACGACGTTCACGAAGTCCTCGTAGTCCGCCACCGCTAAATGATACAGCCTCTGATGCATGCATTGAATGTACCTGTGGCGAACATATTGGAAATACAGAAATGTCAATGGGGTTCGCGATGGCGTCAGGTGTTTAGTTGAACAGAGTTAGAAGGGCGCTACTGACATTTGTTGGCACTTGTGGACGAGGGGTCCCAGAAGAGCGGATCTCAGGTGCTGAAGCACGAGAGCGGGATTGTTTCTGGCTAGATAGTGCGCAGCCTCCAGCGCGACATCGTGAAGAATGAACGGGCTGACGATGCTGTTCACTGTGCAGATACAGAGCTGATGGAGATACTGTGTACCGAGGCGTTTCGAGATTCTCAGCAACCATTTCACGTCCTCCCCGTAGGGCGGGTTCCGAGCGTATTTCGCCTGCGGCCTGTCGTCGTGGACCCGCCGCGCTAGTGTCTCCAACGCCAGCATGCCGACGCGATACGCGGCGATCAGAGCTCGAGGTTGCTTCTGGCTGAAGGGCTGGGTTTGCCTGCGAACCTGCTGCACCAACAGAGAGCATCGCATACTATAATAAAACCCGTGCCCTATCGAGTCCCGCGGATGCTTAGCTGTACAGGCTGCTAAAAATTCGTGCTCAAGATCTCTTAATACCTGAGGCTGCGTCCTTACAGTGGACATTATAGGCTGTGGCTGGACCAGCGCGGATCCAGGCATGTTGCTCTGGCCGGGAATGGGACCCGCCACTCCCGCTTGCACCTGGAACGAATGCAGTCGCGATTTGAGCACCGCCGCTCGACAGGCTAGGCCTAATCTAACGAAAATACCTACGTTAACGGGCATAGGCTGTTGCATGGCGAACAAATGACGAGTTCCTGGCGATGGTGGTGGTTGCGGTGTGTAGTATTGCGGCAGCGATGGGGGTTGCGTGGGCTGTGACGGATGGTGCGGATGCTGGGGGTGCTGGGGATGCTGGGGATGCTGGGGGTGCTGGGGATGCTGGGGGTGTTGGGGATGCTGCGGGTGTTGCGGGTGCTGTGGATGCTGGGGATGGCCCTGATGCGGTGGGAATGCCGCATGATATATTTGCACGTGCGGTGGTGCTGGCGGTAGAGTTACCCTATGCGAAGGCATCGGTCCGCCGAACGTGGGGATGGAATGGTGGGGATGCACGAAACTGTAGGGGGCCACTGCGTACGTCATGCCAACCCCTGCAACCAGACAGGGCGATTAAAAGTACCGTTACCGACTCGGCGTTCGCCGAGGACACGGAAGTAAGAGAAAGTATGCAGTTACCCAAAGGTGCCAATGTGGTTATCGTCGGATGCGCGGGATACGGCTGAGGTGGCGGCTGAGTAGTGGTCTGTGTCAGGTCCGGGCCGACAACCACAACAGCTTGAGCCGGCCCAGGCATCATTTGTCCATTCGACGGATCCACTGGGGGTCCAGGCTCCACCAGAAGCACCCCGTTCAGATCCAACTGCTGGGGATCGTGCGGCATGTCGTCCTGCTGCTCTTCGCCGGGAGTATGCTGCGCATTCAAGACCACGACATATGTAGCTAGACTCAAGGGGAACGACATCACGCCAGCGTTCCATTTCCATCCACTTACCCTGAGGTATAATTCATACCAATACTTGGCCACTTGGAACAGTACTTCCGGATAGACGCCGCCCCCTTTCGCCGTGTTCTCCACCGTGATGCAAGCTTTTTCCAACATGAGATCGCTCTGTTCCTTGCACTGCAATGAAATCACCGTTAACTTCAGCGATCCCACTTCTAACGCATATGGAAGATATGTATTCGTTACCTGCAAGAGTGCTCTCTGAACCTCGTTAGGATTCAACGCGTGAGCGTGCGGCAGACACGACAAAGCGAGCTCCGCGGCCGCCCTGACCATGTTAGAATCGCTACCTCTGGACGATTTGTCGGCTATGCTGACCGCTTCCGGCGGCGTGAGGTGCCCCTCCCAGGTCTCTATCAGGAACCAGATCGCCGGCGCGCCGATCTCCATCGCCTGCCCGGTGATCCAAGACACGTGGCTGGAATACGTGCGGCTCAGCCAGTTCGGCGTCACGCAATTATGCAATCCTAGGGCGTACAGGCCGAGCTGAAAGGCGCACATGTGAAGAGCTCTGTGGGGCCCGTGGTGGTTCTGGCTGGTGGAGGCCTGCGTGAACAACGACGTGGAGCTGTTTCCGCCAGCTTTCGTTAACACTGTCTTGGCCAGTTCGCACATGAAATGCGCTCCTCCTTCGGATGGCTGATTAGGGATAGACGGGTACCCTCTCCTACTCTTATATCTGCAAAACAAACGGAGAAGCAGAGTGAACGATGGTGTACAGTTACCGAGTAAAAAGGATCCGTTGCCAAGAAAGGGAGCAGACCTTGTTTCCCTAGTTCTAGTAGGCACAGGTTGTTGAACGATCTGCGGTTGCACCGTAAGTGCATTCATACCAGTTTCCAGTTCCGCGCTGGCGCTACGGTGCGGTCTACTGCTGGCGCCGACAATGCTGTCAGTGCTCAGAGTGTCAGTTTCAGCCAGGTGGAAGGAGCACTCCTCGTCGTGAAAATACCTCACCCTCTGGAACAGGACAGGTTGCTATTCCTCCAGTTACTTGCCTTATATATTCAGCAATTTTATTAACATCTACAAGCTGCGTTACCGACCTTGCTCTTGGTGCGAGGACTCGAGGTGTAATAAGTGGGGAGAATCGGGGATTCGATCAGCTGATGAACGTCTCGGTCCAGCAGCTTGTCCATTATTCTCGCCACCTTCGTCGGCTCGTTCTTGTAGTGGACGAGCAAAGTGATCGCCAGATCCCCTCTGAAACGACGTTGCGCGATTAAAGCGGGTGTACTACGGGGAAACAAGCGGCGGAACGTTGACGAGCGTACCTCTGCCGCCTGGTCCCTTCGCAAAGAAGGGGATGGTCCGCCTCGCTGACGTTGGCTTTCAACCCCAGAGCAGCGACGGCCGCCTCGAACCCGAGGTTCTCCTCAACGCCTGTGGGCACGTGTTTTAGTCCTGCGAATCATTCCACAATCTTTTACTTTCTGCCTCAACTATTCAAACTATAACTCTTCCTTGTCTGAAAGAATTCATCCTTTAACCCCCCCGACAACTAAGTCATGCAACTATTTATCCCCGGGGTGTCGACCGTCCCGCGGAGGTCGCGTAAGGGCGAGGTAGGAGAAGTTATCAGGAAAAAGTGCGTACTCGGCGCGTTAAGGGCATCGAATATGAAACTGGCCAGCATGATCGGGAGCAGCGCGTAGCCCCTCGAACACAGAACCCCGTCCCTCAGTTGCTCGGCTCTCTCTCGCACTATGGCCAACTCGGCCGGGCCCAGCGGAATCTTCTTCAGCAGTCCGACCAGCTCGCTCTCCTGGTGCGCCAGTTTCACCTGGGGGAAGGAACAGAGTCTCTTCATTCCACGGGGCAACTAAATGGGGCGAGAAAGCTTGCTCTGGGTGAGACATTTGACACTACCTCGACTTACGTCAACGGTATTAAACCAAACACTGCTCGCGCCAACGAATATCTTCATTCGGCAATCATTTTTTTAACTTTCATTTATTTGAAAGTTTTATTTAAAGGGTCTCCCTACTTCGACAGCCTGCAAAGGAGCGCGATATTTCGGATTTTTTTTAACAGAAACCCTCACAAATTATATTAATTGAAAACTTTATGCCTATATTTGTTCATATTTAGGCAATATTTTAAACAAAATTTAATTTAAAAAACGGTACTCTAAACGCGTTTTTCTCAAACCAATGTTTTTCGAAATTGGTTAGCATGATATCTCAAAAACCAATCACCCGATTTACTTCAAACTTGACATATATCTTCAGTAGATGTCCCATTCTCGTTGGTACTAAAACTATGTCGGTTTTTGCAAAATTAGGCTTCTGCGACTTAAAAAAACAGCGAATTTTTTGCAGAAATCGATGTCTGTTTTATCGCTGCCATTTTTTTTTTAAATTTTCAATATTTCTTATTTAATCTAGTTTAGGCGATAGCTACATTCATACAGATTACACAAATTTTTAGTTTTTCTATTTCAGACAACTACAACGGCTGATTTTATGCCAACTATGCGCATATGATTTTTGTAAGGCGCTCTACTTGAAGCACTATAACTGCGGATATAACCGCTATTTTTTCATACAACTTTTGTTCCATATTCTCTAAAGATGAACAAATAAAGCTACAAAGCTGGAAGTAAATATACTGAATGGTTTTGTTTTAAAAAATTCCCAAAGTTCGCAATCATTTTTCGTCCGTCAAGATAGGGGGACCGCTTAAATCAAATTTTTGCCCATCTCTGATCGACGTAAGTCAAAGGTAGCAAGACTTCAACTGTCCCACCCTGGGCGGATAAGTGTCCTGTACCTCGAACGACTTGGTGTTGGCGGGCGGCCTGGCCATTTCCAGGCCAAACAGGCCCACCCTGAACGCCAGATTGTGACACTCGGGGTTCTCCGCGAGGACAGTGCAGAGGAAGCAACACTTGGCCAGCGTGGCCGACGCGAGGCACGTGAGCTTGTGGGATGGCGGGGTTATGTGTTGCTGAAACATCGTCGGTGTGTTCGTTACGCGCGTACAAGGCTTCGGCCACTTGGAACTGGGCCTTACTGTTTGAAGAAAAGGGACCAATGAATCTACCTTCCTCCTTTTCCCCTTCCCCTGCACCCGGGGATCGTCTATGAGATTCGGCGGGTTCGCCAGCAGCTCCTCGCCGAGCTTCACGCCCAGGATGCATGCCTCCCTCGTGTGGCCGTGGGCGTAGAGCCCTTCCGCCCTGGCGAACAGCACGTCCCACAGGTCCTCTGTCCTCGTCAGGTTGCCCAGCACCGTGCTCACGTTCGGGGTGGAGTTACCGTCGGAGTCGTTCTTATCCTTCCCGGAGCCGTTCACGTTCGCCACAGCCTTCGAGTCGTAATAATAGATGTGGTATTCGTCCCCGGACGGGCTGTCGCTGCTGAACGACGAGCTCTCGTCCTTGGAGGGCCTCCTGGACGGGTCCTTCTCTTGGTCGGACTCCTGCTCGCTTTTGGAGCTGCTCTCCTTCAGCAGCACCGCGCGAGACTTCTCCCGGTAGTCGAGGTTCGTCCTGCCGCACTTCACGTCTAAGCCAGCTTTATTGTTACTACTATCACTACTATCACTGTGCATGTCGGACGAGGTGTTTGAGCGGTGCTTGTCCGAGTCTTGAGCGTTCTTCAGGCTGACGTTGCTGTTGGACGATGACTCGCTGCCGCCACCCTCCTGAAACACGCATCGTTCCCTTCTCTCGTAACCGGGGCTTTGGTACGAAGAATGACTCTAGGTCTAAGGAGGGATCGACTTGGGAGTGGAGACTAGTTTCGATCAATAGGGCATAGGATGGAGGAACTAATTGCTAGATTCCCAATTACGAACCTGCGAATCCGTGTCCCCGCAGTTATTTAGCGCGTCACAACTTCGTCCAACGAGAACCACTTGGGGCTCCGAGATGTCCGGTATGTCGGTCTCGTTCTCGCAGAAGCCTTCGGAACTGACGCTACTTCGGTTCCCATCCCCGCCGTCGCTTCGCGAGCAAAGGCCAGGGAATTCTCGAGCGTTTAATCGTCTTCGGTCCATGTAACTGAACTCCACCAGGCCCAGACTCAACGGTCGTCTCCCGTGGTGGTGGGAGACCGGCGGCTGACAATTCAGCACGGCTGAGCTCGAGTTCACCTGCGCGTGCAACGGCCACGAGAATGTAGAGGGCTTAGAGACTTTCCAGTTAGAGAATTTTTAGCAATTTCAGGGGGAACTTTGAGAGTTTGCCTTGAGAGATTCGGGAACCTTAACTCTGAAAACTCCGAGGGTCTTAAGGATGTATCGGACGTATAATTAGACAAAAGTATATGAAATTTGAAATACTTGAATATCTACGTCTTACGCATAGTAAATCTAGATGTAAGGAACTCGAACGACTGTTGGACTCTTATTTTTACTCCTAGAAAGGTATTTTTCACTTTACAAATGCTTTTTCAAGCACTATTTGCTAAACTTTTGGCAGTGAAAATGCCCTGAATTCACAATTTCCTCAAATTGTAATTTATTCCTTTAAAACGGTGTGGTGAAAACAATTGAAACTCGGCAGATATTTTCATCTATCCATATACTACACGTACAAAAAGATTGAAAACATTGGTACCCTTCTTTCAACATTTCGTCATCTGTTTTATCCGTCAAGATCGTCTCTTTCCATAAGAGTGCGTGTAAAATCATTGAAAATTAGCAACCATTTAGTGAATTCGTTTAAAATTTTTGGGGCACAACAGGAAGATTAAAAAGAACAATCTCCCAAATTTTCATCAACCTAGTCCCATTTTGAAGATAGGTCCGATACATCCTTAAGAACATTGAGCACTCTGAGAATTCCAAGGATCTTAAAAACACTGAGAGTCTTCTAGCTCTCTGAAGCCCCCCAGCACTTGAAAGACTTTGAGGCTCTCGCTGTCCACCTGACTTGCCAATCAGCATTCTATCATTTTGAGTACCTAGTTGCCAAGGGCCAACAGAGACACTGACCTGGTTCACCTCGGTCCTAGTATCCCCGACGCGCCGGAAACAGGTGAACGGGCAATGGTACATAGGATTGCTTCCGGCTGTGTACGTGATACCCGGCAAGGTGTACTCCTCCCAATCTAAATAGCACGCCTCGAGGGCAGATTTGAAACCAGTGAAGACGGTCAAGTCATTCTGCAATGATTCCTTGTGCCAGCTGCTGTTGTTCCTGTGGTGGGAGTTGTGCGTGACCGAGCTGCTCCTGCTCTTCGTCACCTTCAAGCAGAACATAAAAATCAAGTCGTACAAATCCACCCTTACTCTACTAACACCACCTTAGTTCCACGACATTCGCTTGCCTGACCGCCCGTATGATCCCAGAGCCGAGATCGCAGGAAGCAGATGTCGCTCGCGAGATATCGGCGAGGCGGCCGTGCCACTCCCGGCGACCATGTACCACTTACCTTATCTATGATCTTCATGTGCCAAGCGGTGAACTGGTTGCGAAGCATCTCGCGCTCGGCCGGCGACAGGCCGGGGTTCAGAGTGGCCAGTCTCCAGAGCACGACGATCTCGTCGCATAGGGAGGAGCAGGCGTGCTGCGAGGCGTGCACGCTGCTGTTCACGTTGTGCTTGCCCCCGTAAACGGTGACCTTGAGCAACGCCACCTTGGTGTTGAACCACCAGACCAGGATCTGCTCGCAGGCCATGCACTCCTCGGTGATGATCTCCAGCAGGGGTATGGCGTTACGATCGTTCCTCTTGAACATCTCCCGCACGATCGACAACAGATTCCACATGCCCTCTGGCTCGCGGCCGCGCAACGGGCGCAGCAACGAGGACCACTCGGCGGCTGCTGGTGGCGCGGTGGTGCAGAGATAATTCACGTCGCTGCAATTAAAAGAGCCCCACTGAAGATAATTGCGATTGATGGGTATCCAGCTTGTAAGAGCCGTAGATCAGAAGCAGATATTGCTTGGGACAGAGATGGGCAAAATTTTGGTTTAAATAAATCTGGAATAACAAATAAAAGTTAAAATATTATTCGACCCGAGTTCATTTTCACTTTAATCTTTATTCGACGTCGAATGAAGTTAAGATTGAAACATGTATTCGACGCTGAATAAAGTTAAGGTTGATAAATTTATTCGACGCTGAAGTTGAAACGCTCGACGAATAAAAAATTTAGCTTCGTTCGTTAAATAATCTAAATTAAAAGTAACTTTTATTTGATCCGTTATTTAAGTAATTCTTTATTTAGTCAATGCCCAACTCTGGCTTGGGAGAAGAATCCTTCTCCCCAGTCCTCCGAGTTTCCTTCCTCTAAAGAAGGAATGTTACAAGTGAACGTTACAAGGGTGAACCTAAAGAAGAGTCACCTGAAGACTATGGGCGCAGGGATGCAGAACTTAATGAGGATCTTCTGGATGTTATCGTGGAGAGTTTTCTCGACGAGGTACCAGGAGGTCTGGTCGTGGGCCGAGGCCCCGGCTGTTGGATCAGGGGCGCCGCAATAGTTGTTGATGGTGCTCGGCTGCACCGACAGAAGCTCGTCCAGGAGGCGCTGAGCAGTGGGCAGAATCTGCTGGGGCAGCTCGCTGATGAGATACTGCGCGAACTTCTGCAGTTGTTCCCGGTGCAGACGTGACAAGGATTCGCTAACCGGAGCTCTCAGGCACACCTGCGTCGGCTGAATACAAACAACGTGATGTCACTTTTAGCCTGCTCCGCGAGCATGTCAATTAGAATCGACGGATCCCCTCGCGCGCATCATTCTCAAGCCAATCTCTATCGAAGTGTCTTCCAATGTGACTCGATTAAGTGATTAGCAAAGGTACGCTGCACTATGCGAGTCCACTAGACACGCAGATTACACTTTATCGCACGTTTCGCAGAGTTGTTCCGTGCTGTCTATTTAGTCTTACCATGTGTATCCTGTGGAGGCAGACTGCGACCACGTGGGCGCACCAGTAGGCCTTCGAGGAGCAGGTGCAGTTGCAAGATGTGATCTTCCGCCGATCAAACGTGACAGCGACATTGAACTGCGATCTGCCGCTGCTCATCGATATCTGCGAGTTCACAGAGGCGCACAGGTGGAAGCCTGTTCAATGGGAAGAAGATAACACGGAGATCAGTGGCCGAGCTTTGTACTTTCCCGGGGCCGGTGTCGATATGGCGATCCTCAAGCGAATTACGTGGCACCGCGCCACTTTAGGGGAAGTTTGAGGTGGTTCCTTTGAATTTACACTCCTCGAGTGGTACCGCAGAGTTTAAATTGCAAAAATATAGGTACAGTCCAAATACCAATCGCGTGATCAAAATGAAACTAGAGTTTATAGTTAGGTGTTTAATAAATTAGTGCCCTTTTATGGCTGAATGAATGCAGGTATTATTGTTTGAAAAGAGTTTCTTTTTTCTACGAATTTTCCAAGTTCTTGAAGTAGATAATGAGAAATTTGAACCAAAGCTTGGAATCGATACTGAACGAAGCTAAAAGGTGCAAGCTCTTTAGTTTGCACAAGAATCAGCGCGCTGGCGAGGAGCTAAGCACCGTTTCCAGACACAAAAACGAACAAAGGCGTCGTTTCGCGCGCATTTAAGAAACAACCTCTCCGGGCCACGGGTCGCGTAAATTAGCTCCGGGGAAATTAACCGTCCGAGAAGCTTCTAGACTGAACAATAAAATTGAGGATTAAATTCCGAAGCTTCGTAGAGAAAGCCTGCTGAGTTCTTCATTTTTCCTGATATTATCTTAATAGATCGCCCTCCAGGATCGTCTGCTGGCGTTACTTTGCTGCGCAGTGCATTGCAGGATATTATAAACACCCACAATCCCGCTTTATTCACGAGGGACTATTTCAAACAAAGGTTCGAGGACCTTTTTAGTATTCAGATCTCACAAAAACCCGAATCTCTAAAAAGAAAAGAAGAGTAGAAGATGTATGTAATGTAAGTGTTAGAAATAAAATTATCCAATATTTTCTTTTCAAAAATAAAATAAATTATTTTAGCACACGCGGCGTTCACCACTCTATTCAGCATAGAACTTACATACTTCTCCACAAAAAAGGTGATTTTTCGTTTCTTTAACACTTGCATCGTTACCTCTTCAACTCCTCAATTGTAATAGCGAAAATTACGTCCCCCATAAGGGATACACAAGCATCTACGCTATCACACACCTACGTAACGTAAGACGGCGAAGATGAAGGGAAAGAGGAAAGGTGTTATCAGAGTGGATGGCATCAACGAACTCTAAAACTCCGGAGGATCGTTTCGGGCCAGCTCGTTCCTCTCGCCGGTTATTAGCCAGATAACTGGGAGCGTTCCCAGCCGACAAGTAATCGCGATTCAAGCATCTGAATGTTGACCAGCTTCTTTATCCAAGAAACGAAAAGGGGCATTGTGCGAAGCTCTCGGGGGCACCGTCGCAGGAGGAGCGATTTGCCTGGAGGCTTCCCTTCAGACGGCTACCACGGGACAGACATAATTGGAAACCTGACCTTAACGTTTCCCCGTCTTCAAACACTGTCGCGAAATCCTCCCTCCCGTAAACTGAAACGAACTTAATGCTGGGATCGATAGAGACGGAGCGACTCGATCCACAGAGTTAAGAAGTATCTTTAGAGCTAATCTCCAAACGAAGTCCCAATGAAATCCATCGTCGTTTCGCTATGGGCATAATTCACTGAAAGTCTGCACCTACATAATGACAAGTAGTGTGAGCCATATACCATAGTAATTATAGTAGCACTAAACACAGTAGTACTAACATAGTAATTACATTACAATAGTTGATAATGTCCCTTATTCAAACTCATATTGTATGCTTTGAAATTGCACATTGATTGCACAAAATATTACATCGTTCTACGTACAAATGAAACGTTATTATTGATACGCAAATTAGTATTGTTTCATCGGCACCACTCCTTCGTGCGGAGATGTGTCACCTCGGTACGTGCAAGATCTTTTTACCTACCGCAGTAGTTTCATTAGCGTCCGTGTGTTTACTACTTAGGGACGCTTCGATCAATTCGGACCATAACAAAAATTAGACGGCACCCTTAAGGGGGAACACCACTGTGAAAGTTGAAAAAATTTCGATTTTTTTTCTTCACTTTCTTAATGTTTAACTCTTCAAAAATACTCTCTGAAAAGTTCAAGTTGATATTCGAAGAATTGGCGAAGATACAGTGCATTTTGTGAGACGCGTCACGATGCCGTTCCGAGTAAAGTCAAACTTTAAACGCGATTTTCTCGAAACGACATTTTTCTAACTGATCGAATCAATAGCTCTGTCAATTTTTATCCGATCAACTTAAAATTTTGACAGGATCTTTAAAACAAGAGTATCTTCAATTGTACGTACCGATTTTTTGATCGAAAACATATTTTTTTAAATACGCTCGAAAAACTATCCATGTTTTTGCGGATTTTCGAAACTTTTTCTTCCCAAGCGCACCATTTTTACAAAAATAATTTTTTTTAAAAATCGGTACGTACAACTGAAACTACACTCATACCGATTATATTAAAAAAAAGAAAAATTGATTTCAGAGTTACCGTTCCAAAGATATCGTCTCGATAAGCGACCTATGTTTTCTTGTGAGGGGTGTAGGAGATTAACTGTATATGGAAATCTATGCATGTTTTCCTATTACTTTTTTTTTTATAGTCTCTTAAGACATTGTACTAAAGATAGGTAATAACAATTTTATAATAAAACTGTAAGTTATTCCTTAAAAAAATCTTAAAAATGGGCTCATTTTTCCGGCCGTCACAGTGGTGTTCTCTTAAGTTCTCGAATTATATAAAATTCCCAACCGAGGGTCGCTAATAGGGTCCCAGCAGCAAGCGGCGTGCCTGAAGAAAAACGGTCACCCCTGTTTTCCCAGAACGCCGCCCCGTGATGCTTAACTTCGGTGATCACCCACGTAACGTCAGTAGAAAATTCAGTTTTATTTGAACACAATTGACTCACCGATCTGCAGGGGATCCTTGACGCTCCTCGAGCGGAAGAACTGCTCGCCACGCTGGAACTCGTCCGCGCTGCCGTTCGCCAGGCACGAGTAGAGCCTGATGTCCTCCTCGTTGTCTGGGAAGCTCCAGAAAGCTATCCTGAGCTGGAGCTGCTCGGGCACGGGCGGGTAAACGTGCTCCACCAGCTCGAACGGTATGTGAGAGGCCACGCATCGCGCCGCTAGCTCGCATAGTGTCGGCACTGCGCCTGCAAAACGGAGAGAAAAACGGGAATATAATAAACCGGAGGGAAAATTGGGAACATAATAAAAAACGGAAGGAAGCTTCCTTCTGCAAATACAATTTTCTTCTCTCGCGTATCGAAGGCAGTGAGCGGATTTCCAAAGGGAGAAATAAGGGGGGAGGGTATTCGCGAGGCACGGAACCGTTGACGCAAAAATAATCGTCGGCCGTGTCTCCCTTCCGGCCATCTGGTTCGCGTTACTGCAAAGACCCTGTTTCTGAATCACAGCCTGACCACACTTTCCCTTGCAACGCGGCGCAGCGCCTGCGAGGGAAAAAAAGAAGTCGCGAGGCGAGCTGTTGTGAGGGGACGGTCCTTTGGCTGCCAGCTCGTAACCGCAAACGGAAACTTGGTCGTCCGCAGGCGTCGAATATTACGGAGGACCGAATGAGTCTCGTAGGACGAATGGAGTGGAACAATTATTCTTTCAATTATGTGGATAATTTTTATCTTCCACTGTTACCGGTCACTCCCTTCGATTTTTGTAAGTATTTACCAAGCCTTAAGGCATTGAAATAGCAACGTGGCTATTGTAGAATTATTTATTCATAGCACAGCCGCGCGTAGCTTTTTCGTTATAATCGTGGCTAACGTGCCAGAACTCTCATCGTAAAGCAGGAGTACATTAGTATTCGATTACAAGCGCGTGGATTCGGGTGAATTCGAGAGGCACGAAGGAAGTCCCAAAAGTGACGAAATTCGCGAAGTCCTCGACACTGGGAAGTTCTCGAAGAGCAGGAGAAAAGGGAAGAGGGGAGTCTCTGTTTGCTTATTCCAGGGACGTGAATGGAGGAAGGGGGCCAGGGTGAATACTGTTCCGATAATAAACGGTGTTACTGGCCGACGTCGATAACTTTATTAATATCCACGCCCCGAGGACCCAGGCTTCTTCGCGAAATCTTGTTACCAGATGCGATTATATCGATGCAATGAGCTAACGCCGTGTGATTCCCAACGGTAAACGAGGAACTGGGAGCGAGCCCCGTAAGTGGAAGATACTCGACCATGTACATGCAAGCTTTAGAAACCTGAGACCTATCAGAATTTCCTTTGAAGAACAATTCTTCAGAGAGAAGATTGCAAGACTACAAGTAGTAAGGTAAGTTAGCCATTATCAGTGCTGGAATAATCAATAAACACGTGCGTAGGGCATCAGGAGAAGGGGGGCACCACAGAAATTTTCTGAATTTTAAAATCTAACTTTTATTAAAAACACGTTTCAATCAAATTATCGGAAATGCCTAAGAAATGTATTGCGTTGAAGTGATCACATTGTATAAGGTGGCTTCAAGGGTTAAGAATGTTTGTGAATTTTTTTTGAAAAATCGGAAGCATATATTTTTACAAAACTTTTTGCACTTAAAAGAGCAACATTTAAAGAACATTTGGTAATTTTTTCGTAAAAAATATTCAAGTAGAAAAATATTTACGAAAAAGTTACCAAATGTTCTTTAAATGTTGCTGTTTTAAGTGCAAAAAGTTCTGTAAAAACATATGCTCCCGCTTTTTCAAAAAAAAATTCAAAAACATTCGTCTCTTTTCGGCCGCCTGACTAGGTATAACCCCTTAATCCGACCCTGGTCATTACGATTTCCCATTACTGTAAAAAATGATAGGTAACAAACAGGGATGATAGATCTTGAAAAAATATCCAAAAGGAATCAGGCTTTCAACATCTGTCAGTGAGAGCTTCTGCGATTTTCTAGTAGGACTCTGAATTTTATTAACCAGTTAATCTTAAAGCAGTGGTCCATTGAAGGGAGCGCGAAAGCAGAATGCAAGCGTCTGATCGAGCGATGAAATCCTCCTCGCTTCCACAACCGTCAAGCCCGCGAATTTCTACAATGTGAAATTCTACTCAATTAGAATCGATTCGTGACTTCGGAGGACGACCCCCTGTCTGGGATGTTTCTCTCGCGCTAGGGCAATAATAACCGCGGCCTGGCTCCTACTGAGCACGATAATGAAAGGCGATTCGTTATCAATGCCAAACGGTGTTACATAATTACGAAGGCTTGCTAAACAAACGCGTCCGTTAGGTCAGCCTCAAACGCGTATAGCGAGGCTGTCGTGCATTTTAATCGCTCGCCGCTGTCCCTCGAATATTCAGCGATCTCATTCGATCCTCCTACAGTGTCTAGCTACCGTCGTGACAAGAATACACCAAGTCACTGAAACTCATTCCAATTTAGGGTACTAAGTAGTCAATCGTTTCTGTCGAAAGTGGAGCATTTCTTTTTCAATTAATTACAAAGAAATAAATTGAAGCTGAGATTTGTTCTTTGCAGCAATGTTTATTAACATCATAAGTTTAAAAAACATATTGGTTTAGTAAAAAATATAGATTATAGATCATTAAAGAGGCTGTTTAAAAAAGTTACTTTCGTTTTGCAGCGATTTTAATGAAACGAAACGAAATTCTGCGACCTGCTTGTAAATTCTACTTCAGAATACCTCTGGCTCTGCACTGAACCTATAAAAAAAGCAAAATTGAAATGACCATTTTTCAAAGAAGTGCGTTTTTTCGACAGACAAAGATGTGGTTTTAATTTCTTTTTATAAAGAATAAGAGTTTTTATTAAATTCAATTTTATTAAGTTCAAAAACGGTCCCAGTCGATTCTCAAAAGCGGTAACTCAAAAGTTATCGTTGCAAAACAAAAGAAGCTTTTTTAAAAAGCCTCTTTAATGATCCATCTTTTCACTAAACAAACATATTCTTTTTAAAGCCTACGATATTAATAAACTTTGTATCAAAGTCTCATCTTCGATTTATTTCTTTATAATTAAATGAAAAAGGGATGCTTCATTTTCGACAAAAACGTCTGCCTAAGTAGTACCCTTAACCACAAATCAAAGATGACCTACTTTCTTCCTCGGAGTCGTCGCGGCTGACCGTTCGCAAGGCTATACTACTTAAAATTTCGCGCAGTGCTCCCTGCGCCCCGATTCTACGTCCAGTCGAGACTGCGTCGTAAGAACGACATCGTATCAAGTAAACGAGACAGCTTGGATCTTCCCCTGAATATCTATTCACCCGTGGGAGCCGTGCACCTGAAGCTCGATGCGCTGCATTCTGAAACCGTTTGACCAAGTTTCGACGGAACTGGGTACGCGCAAGTTTTAAGCTTCATTAGGAATTGATTCGGTGTTATCGTCCGTGGATGCTCGGGATCGATCCGGCCGACCATTGCGTTGAAAGTGGTGGCGAGGCAGCCCGCGGATCGATCGAGCGGAGCCTAACGAGGCGAAGAGGCTCGCGAAGTCGCGCGAGTCGCTCCCCGCCTTCGGCCGAATTTGGCGCGAGTAGCCGGCGTAATTTATCGCTTAATTAAGCCCGAAAACAGCTCGGAATAGCTATGGGGCGAGGCGACGACGCGGTGGGCTGGTCGGCTGGCGAGATGGCAGCGCGAAGCTTCCGGCCACTCGGCCGTCGATAAATTTTTTCCAGAGCCCCGGGGAAAGCGTTTTTCGAGCGCTCCAATTTGCACGGGCACACACGCGACGCCGTCCGCTAACACCCCATATTGATTTTCCCCTGTCGTCGGAGGTGTAAGCCTGAGTTCCAAAAGAGGCCGTGCGCGCCGCGTGTCCCTGGGAAAATAAGAACGGCTAATCGATGCCGAGCAATTTGTCCCTTCCCTCGGCGGACACTTAAATATTCTACGGTTTACGCTGCTAGCAGGGATTGGAGGGAAGCGAGCTCAGAGCTGGACTGTTCGAGGCGAACGCTCCGGACTCAAGTATCACTTTGCGAGTGGATAGTTTCATAAGCGGGTAAGTGAATATCCGGGGAGGTATTCGCTTGAAAACCTATCCTCTTATTCTCGAATTCTTCGGGATTTTGTACCTAATATCGTTTAGGATTCGTGGCATTTTAGGATGAATTGTTTACTTGTCTGTGGGTCCCAGTTGACTCGTTCATTATAACGGGAAGTTTGAAATGACGGCGAATAAATGCGGATGCAGGGGATGTTTATAATTATAATCACACGTTAATCGAATGAACATCACCTGTCCAGTATATCATCCGAATACTATTCGCGACCGTGTTTCCCTCTCGCAACGCAATTTTCCCAGAGCCATTCTGCACCGAGGAAGAAAAAAGGCCACGTTTGTACGCCGGCTACCGAGAAATTCCCTCGATTGTCCCGGCCAACCCCCCGCGATGTGTCGATATTCCAGCACTTTGCAAAAATTTCCATTACTCTTCCCCCGTTGCTTCTCCTGCAAATGTTTGGCCGATCGATCCGCGAAAACGTTTCGCGGCGCGTGCAGCTGTGCCCAGTCGATAGAGGCACCGCGTTCTAGAATCGTGCGTTCTTTGGAACGGCGCTCCAACTAATTTATAATTTTAACCATTAAGGAATAAATACGAAGAACCTAAACCCTGAATCAGATTAATACACAGGTGCCCCGGGATAGCTTCGTTAAATTTCAGAGCTGCAACGAGGACACCAAAGCAGACAAAATTCAAAGAAAACATGATCTCAGATTCTGGGTACCCTATTTTCTTAGTTGTAGGGGGAGTTCCCCTAGTGCCGGACGCTTAAGGATTTTCTGCAGGAAGAAGAAAGAAATAATATTAAGGGGTCATTCCGGTTAGACGTGTTGAAAAAATCGATTTTTTTTTTAAACATTTTCGGAAGTAGATACATATTTTGCTACTTATATATATTATGTTAAACATGGAATAAAGACGATTTATTATTATTATTATTATTATTATATCCTCAAGAATGTACTGTTAAATTTTCGTGGGAAAATTCCGATTATTTTAGCTTCTACAGAAGCATTTGGTGTGGAGCGCAGAGGCTCGGCCTCTATAGATGAAACCTTTGAACGCGTTTTTCTCGAAACGTCATTTTTTAACATCGTGAAGATAAAATCACAAAATTTATCGAACCGATTTCTTTATAAGTTTTACTGTTTCTTCTGCACACCTGTGACTCTACCGAGAATGTATCCTCGCCAGGGGCTAAGAACGCAAAGCACGAAGGGCCCAGTATGAATTCGACATTCTACTGGGAAGCCTCGCATTGCCAACGCAGCGATCGGTGTACAGAAGCGAGGGCTGCGGCCAAGCCCGTTGCAGCAATTATCCCGCGGAAGAAGACGCCACAAAGGGACCAGCGACGGGGAACGCGAAGGCAGCGTCCGGCCAGCGTGACGTTTCCTTATGCCCCGGGAATTGAAGAACGACGACACCGTTCGGTTTCTGCCTTGCGGATGCTCGCTAATCAAATAGAAATTGAATTTCCATTAATAACGGGGCCGCAGCCCCGTGGTAACGTCGTTTCCGGGCATATTGAGCGCCGTGCCGGCAAGCGAGCGACCGGTACGACGACGATAAAGCTTTTGTCTCGATGGATGAACCACCGTGTTCCCCGTGCGGATGCGGCAAATGGGATTAAAACGATAGAACGTTGCAGGCCTCCTCCGCCCCCCTCAAGGATCCCCACCCCAGCGCGGTGGTTAATCCTCCCTTTGCCGTAGGAATTTTCTGTTTACACGTATATCCGCCAGGTGCCAGGCAACCGTCTCGCCGACGAAAGTACTTTCGCGAATTATTGCCAAATTGAAACCTCTCCGTGGCTGTGATACTTGCTGGGTGATTGTTGAGCAAGTATCGCGCTTTAATAGAGCTGCAAATCCACGAGGAGACGGCAATATCGTGCCCCACATGAGAGTTCAATTTTATGACACAATTATTTCATTATTTTTTAATTATTTTGTTATTAGTTTTGTGAAATTAGACCGGTGTTTCCCAACGCGGGCGCTGGGGAGAATTGGGGGGTGCTGCTGCTTCTAGGGGCAGTAGGGGCGTGATGAGAAGCAAGCGGGCGTTAAGAATACTTACATTTTAATAAATAACTTTGAAATTTCAGTTTCCACTTATTTTATTTTGTTTATTTTTCATCTAACCTTTTAAGGTTTAAAAATTACATCCACAGCTACGCTTGGGAATTGTGACAATAGAGATATATTCTCCGAAGGCGGCGCTGAACACAACAACGCTTTGAAAATGGGGCGATGAGCCAAAAAATGTTGGGGAAACTCTGAACTAGACTCTCCTGAGACAAGTCTCGTGATATATTTTCAACAATCTCTTCACGACTATTTCCATTATTTACATTTAGTTGCTGAGATTTTGGTCTCACGTAAAATCTCATCGTGGATTCGAACCATAAGGCGTGATCCTTTTTGAATCTAACTGCATTCAGGCACGCTGCAGCGCGTGCAGTGGAGTCTACGAGATTCATAGTCCTCCAAGGCTTTCGAAGCAAGTTCGATTTAATAGAATTAGATTTAGAAGCAAGAAAAGAGGTCTCTTTCCTCGGAGCGAAGGATTCTTCAGAGTTCACGGATTCAAAATCAGGAATCAGGGGGGTCGATCCCACAACAAACCCTCGACGAACATCGGAATCACCGGAGCCGCACGTCTCGGCAGTAAATTTCGCGTTAAAGCGAAAATCGAGGATCAGCCTACGGGATCCCTGCCACGGCGTCCTGGTAAGTCCTGCTCCTGGATGGCTGTCACGTGGACGATTCGTCTCGACAGCGTCGCGCGAAAGCCTCGAGAAAAATACCCCGAAACGATTTAATTAGCCTCTGCCTCGTTTCACCTCGATCAGTGAATCGATCAGAATCTCCACATCGGCTTAACGCACGACTCTGCATCTGCTAGCCGGATCCAATGCGAGGGGGCCTAATCTCCATCTCTACTGTTCATGCAGGTAGGGCAGGTGCACGTTTCACGAGATGCTCCTTCGCTAGAAAGAAGACAAAGCAGCGCCCGTATGCAGGTCTACACACGTGGCTCTTTAGAATCTTTAATAACCATAGTTTAACTATCCACGACGGATATGGAGCCATTTTGACTCATAATCGAATTTAATTAATATAATTTTCAGTAGCTTTCGCAGAGGGTGTTGGAATTTGTTAAGATCTGAAATTTATTTATTTATTCATTTATTCATTCATTCATTCATTCATTCATTCATTCATTCATTCATTCATTCATTCATTCATTCATTCATTCATTCATTCATTCATTCATTCATTCATTCATTCATTCATTCATTCATTCATTTATTTATTCATTTATTAATTTATAAACGGACCGAAGCCCTCTTTACAAAAATGTTTACACAAAAGAAAAAGAACTTTACCTAATATAACAAAGAATAGACATGCACAAAAACTCATGGTACACAAGATATGACATTATCCGATAATCCTACGTAACTGTCTGTGCAAAGACCCATTAAAGAAATCAATACTATTATAGAGTCAGCAATAATTCGATTTATTGGATTAATTAATCCATATGTAGATCTGGATTTAAGTGGTTGTAGTCCTGCTCTAGATCTCAATACGCGTTCAGGTACGTAGAAATTGATTTGCATAAGAAGAGAGGGACAATCGATATGGTTATTGATTAAATTAAAAATAAGAAATGGTCGGATATTCTTCTACGTGCAGATAATGTTTCGAGGTCGAAAAATTCTAATTTTTGTAACGCAGCGACATTATCACATAACTTGTGAGCAGTGACGCACTCAGGATTTAATCTTTGGGGGAGTCGAGAAAAATTTATTTAATACAAGTTCAGTAAAATTCATTACACGATTATACAAATTTATTTAAAGAATAAAATACAGTTTTCTTTTCTTTTTTCAAAGTCTCTTCTTTGAAGGATTGTTAAGGTCCCTTGGGCCCTCCTCTTTGGGTGCGTCACTGGTCGCGAGTAACGTCCAAATACAGGGTTAGAATCCTGGGAGAAGGTGTACCTATTCGGTAACGAGATGCTTTAAATAACCAGCTTGATGGCAGAGCGCGCGTTCAGCTTCGGATCCGATGAGTAAAAGGAAGGAACCGAGGTTAAACGTTACACCCCCGCCCCGATATCTGCGCCGCCGATGGCTGGGAAATCAGTCGACATCGAATTACCGTTCCCAAGGGAATTAAGCACAGGGATAGCTGCCTCCCGAGGAGATCTCGTCTCACTCGTCATTTCGACGGGAGGCGTGGGCGGCGGGGCCGTTTTAATCCGAACGAGGCGCGTCGCTGAAACGCGCCCCATCGCCGCCGCGAGGTGAGGCTCGTAAAAACTTTTAACGTAATAAAGGAACTTCCAGGCTGCCTCGACGCCTCCTTCGGCGCCGGCTGAAATTGCATTCGGGCCCGAATGGCCGACGGAAAGTGTCTTTAACTCGGTATGCAACGACGAACATCGCCCCCTGACGCGTCGGTTCATTACGGCCAAACAGGTGCATCCAGTCGCATTCTGGGAGATACGAGTCTTCCTGAGAGATGAGCGATGCGGCTTACGTCGCGCGGCAGCTCCGATTACCATCAATGTTAAGGTGCGTTTAGACCTAACGAACGAATGCTCGCTCGCTTCCCACTTCGATCAAATTCGTGCTCATTCAGTGTAAACGGCAATCGAACGATGTTCGCATGGAATGCGAGCGAATATTCAAGGAGAATGCCAGCGAATGCTCGTTTAGAGCATGGACGAATTATAAGTCTGTGAAGTTGGCACCCCCAACTTCACAGACCTACGAATTATTTATTATTCGCCCATACCATGGCCCGTACGCGAACGTGGCAAGAACGATGTGTGACGAAGAAATTGTAATTGCGGCTGCAAGTTTCATTATTCTTGAAAAAGAAAAGAAGGCAGAGACGTTGGTGGATTACGAATTTATTACGAAAGCGAACACAAAACAATGTAGAAAACTTATTTTTGGATATGCGTTCACAAGAAGAAAGTGGGCAGTTTAAAATTTTTTTTTAAAATGGCCTCAGAAGATTTTGACTAAAGATCTATCTATTTTGAAATTGAAGAGTTCTCCTAGAAAACACAGTAAGGGCCAAAAAAATTTGTGTCAATGGTAATACTATAGCATAGAATTTTAATCCGATTTCTCGTAAATAAGTTACCAAACGTCCAATGCCACTTCTCTAGAAAACGATGTAAGAGCCAATTAGCTAGGGGCAAACAGGATTGGCACTTACAGTGCTTGCAAATTTAAATGAATGGCACATTCAGTTTTCTCTACGAGTAAGAAGTGGCACATGCAGGGTTTTCTACAACTGCAGTTCTCTTTTCCATGAATCTGTGCCGTATTAATGCAATAAAATAGAAAATATTGTGATACATTTGGGTTATCGTGTACTTAAGCATATTTAGCAATCAATATAAATCAAATTCCGTAAATAATTTAAAGCGTGTAAATTTTTTTCTCTCTCCGGGAAAAATTGGATTTTTGGCACTTACAGTGTTTTCTACGAGGACTTTTCAATTGTTAAACCGCTCGCTATCGAGAATAACAGAGGCTACTGTTTCAATTATATTACGTGATCGTCTACCCCATCAAGAATGGAGTGGGTAATTAATTATGACCCGTATTTGCATCGGAAGCTTCAGCTAGTGAAACCCTCAGCTTGCGTCGACATTCATCGACAATCGAAGCGTCGAGTTTCACAGGCAACACGATTACAAACGATCCCCGGAGCGGGGATCGAGCGACGTTAAATCGATGGAGACCTTCCACGCGAAAGCTGGCGTCGACGTTCACGCGCGCGGCACCCCAGCTCGTACGTGTAAATGGCCGGTGCTCCCCCTCGCCTAGGAAGGCAACTTGACCTCGATGGAAGGAATCATCCCCTACCCGTCCGCCCTGTACATCCTTCCCACCCTCAACGTTGGCCCGCGAGATCCCGTATACACTTCTGCCGAAGTCCGAAGGATTACTTCGTCGACGCTGGCAACCGTCGTGCTAAATTCAATCGAACATCGCGGACCCGAACGACGTCTATTGATTTATCGCGACGCGAATTCATTAGCGGATTCGATTATTCGAGAAACGCTGGTCGTGTCGAATTTCCCACCCCCTTTGGTGAATCGCGCCCCGAATCGAGCAGATTGCCACCCCCCTTCTGAGAAGACGAGGTTGCAAGTGTTGGAATACTGTGGGATAAAATCGCGGTGGATTATATTCCGCGGGAACCATCTGAACGGTGTGGAAAGCTGATCGTATAGGTACTGTGGAGTGATGGGTGCCTGAGGAAGACTATCTACCAGCAAATTTGGTGATTAAACAGAGAAATCTTCGGGCTTCTAAGTCTGTTTAAAAATTTAACTTTTAGTGAATTAAAAAATGAAACAAGTATCGATGTTTTTGGCATCCGGAAGGATATTGTTCTCTTCACGATGCTCCCATTCCGCTATAAATGGATATTTTTACTCACACAATTTTTTGTATAGTCTTAAAAGTGGTAGAATAAAGTTACGAACGTGCAAAATATCGTACTTGCAATACTTGTCTCGTTTTTCAATTTCCGAGAAATTAAGTTTCTTTCAGCCGGCGCTCTAGGAAGACCCCTTAAATTCTCCAGGTTCAAAGTAACAAAACTTGGGGGGCAGGGAGCAGGTACAGGATTTCAGCGAAAATATATCAGTCAGGGAACAATTTTATTTTCCACCGCTTCTGTTTCGAAGGAGGAATGTACGCTGCGATAATACGATTGCCTCCCGTGTTCCTGTTTCCAAGGGGAGATTTTTCATTTTAACACAGCTCCCGAATCTTTGCTTTTAGGAGCTAGCAACAGAGAGTAATTACACAGTCGCGAACGGAGATAACACGCGATACTCCGGGCTGAATTCAGTGTTCAATTAAGCCACTTAATGCGCCCTATAATTCCTACGGCGAGTTCGGGCGAATACACCTCGTTAGACTTAATTAGTTCTGCTCGTTATCGAACAAATATTCTCCCCTTAACGTAGCCCCCGGGAAGATTAAAATTTTAAGAAAAGATTCCATCTGGAAGGATTATACAAAAATGAAGATAACGTTCATCGGATAATACCCAACTCTAACAGCTAATCCTCGAGTGACATAATAGGTACTTCCACTTCTAAATTCTAATTCAGAAAATTTTATTCCCCGCAGCAGAATTCCCTTCCACCCTCAGCGACAGACACCACGAATTAAAAGGTTTACTTGAGAATTTTCCCACACATTTCCCTGGCGTTTCGACCACACCAAAAATCCTCCTGGTCACCCCTTCACCCCCCCCACACTAGTCAGCCGACCAATTAAGAGTTTTTCCTCTAGGTCTCCCCGTTTCATTCAGCCCCCTTCGTTCCCCCGTTCCGTTCCCTCCATCGACCCATCGGAAGGACCGAGCAGCCGGTGAAAAAATCCAACCCTCCGCAGCACGCGAATAATCCCCGTGTCCCATCGATTTCTAACAGGGGGTGGCGAGCGAAAAGGTAGACGCAGAGATCGCCGTCCCGAAAATTCCGACTCCGCGGAGCAGCAAGACTTTTTTTTTCAAGCCGATGGATACTTTTGTTTCCCCCGGTTTAACGGCCGTGAATTTTCCCGAATATCTTCCCCCGGGGGCCTTCCTGGAAACGAATTTCGCGTGGCGCAACAACGACGGTGCATCGACCCCGCGCTACCCTCGATCGATGTCCCGTCCCACCAGCCACGCTACGCGGAAAGTAGACGCATGAAAAGGCGCGCCCGGGGAGATTTCAATTTTTATCCCCGACCCCACCTCCCTCCCTCTGTTCGACCGTAAAAATTGTTTATTCCCCTGGCGATCCGTACGTCCGACGGAATTCATCCTGGCGGAATGGAAAGACCCACCCCCGCGAGAGTGATCGAACGAACTCTGTCTGTCTCCCTGATTTTCAACGACTGGCAACGATTTTGTTTAGAAGTCTTTTGGGTAATCAATGGAGATGAGGGTGTTTGATTGGAGGAATTAATTTTGAAGCTGGTAAAGGTGTTTTGTTTCATTAGAATGTCTTCTTTAAATTACGTAAGGCTTTTCGGGAGGGCGAGAGGGTCGCGAATTTCCTACATTTTCATACAGAGAGAGGGGGGGTGGGGGTCAGGTAGCGTCTTGCGTAATATTTTTTAACCTCATTTTCAATGTGAGCAGCCTAAAAACGATTATTAATATAAATCTTTCAACGAATTTTAATAACTGAAAAATGCAATTAAAAGATATTACCTAAGGGAGGGGAGGGGGTAAGAAATCGCCAAAATTACCCTTATGTAATTTAAAGATGGCCCTTTAATGGGAAAGTGTTTTCTGGGGATGCCGGGAAGTGTATCAAATTTCAGAGGGTTTGTGGGCGAAGGAAAGATTTTCAATTTTTGATACGACCGCAGGAATACGAAACACGCGGGTGCGGCGTGTTATTATCGGTCCAGGAGTTCCGATATGGTGTTCGCGAGAGGGCGGCGATTAAGGGCTTTTTCGCATAGACGGGAGGGGCAGCGCGGCGATGCAATAATTCGGAATATTTGCTGGGTAATCGAGAGGGAATTAGTACGGGCCTGCAGGAAATCGAGATACAATTTGGCTCGGTGGAACGTTCCTCGCTCGCTTTAACGACCTCTCGCGCTAACGATTTTCGAAAACTGATACCCCTTCTTTCGCCCCGCGCAATCTGGACAGAGGGATGCCCATCGCCGACGATAAACCTGTTGATACAGAGTGGCATCGCTCCGTTCCCCTCTCTGCCCGGGGTAATTGCTTTCGCCGGTCAATTTCGAAGAGACCGTTCGTTTCCTACGGTCGCATCTTTGCGCTCTCCAATTCGAATTCCTCGGTGTTATTGCTGGCTACCGAAGCCGGACGAGTACTACTACACAGTTCCTTCGTCGTGGAATTCGCAGTGAAACCTTTGTGAATGGAACTCTTTATAATTCCTTTTTCGATTTACATATCTTGCATGAGGGATTAGAAATTATTCTATCCTCCCATCGATTTAATGCTCTGTGTATCCACCCCTTACTCCCTAAATATGACTCCTAACAAGAGACGTTCGGCAACCCGAAAATTCAGAAAATTATGAAACTCGGTGTGCAAGTAGAGTAGTTACACAACCGTAACACAGCCCCATTTTTTCAGACTTTCGAAATTATTGGCAGTTTAAGTGATCGGGGATCGTTTAAATCTTCCCCGAGTCTTACTTCATCCCTTGTGCTCCAATAATCTCAGCGAACGTCCGTGCTTTATTAGGTACAGCACAACGGTAGCAGATTCAGCTTTTATAACCTAATAAGAGCACAGCTATTAAAAGGCAAAATGACAAACGTTTTAATAAGCTGTTTTGCCTGCCTCTGGCACACCCCCTCGAGCCCTGTGATTTCTAGACGCTTGGTTAAGCTAAGTTTCTGCGCGAGGAATTCGCGCTATAAAATATAATTAAATCGTGTCTTCCATTGCACACTACCTTTGGAAGTCGAATGCAGTGTCACGAATTGTGGACGTGGGAGGGTAGCTCGATAGGGAAATTTCGAGGAGGCTCTAACCCGAAGGGATTTCACCGGGCAACGCTGCCGCCGTCCCTAAATAATCCAGCTATCCCCGGTAATAAAACGTCCTCCTCGCCATGAGGAATTACGACTGCCACTGCTTCAAAGTTTTCCACTCGGCCGAGAACGCAGAAGCAAGGAGGGTAAAAAACGACAGGGGAGAATCGAAAGGTATCATGGTGATTACCTTCGAACGATCCATCGTTCACCCTGCAGCCATCGTTGAAGATCGAGTCCCGCTGCCTTTCAGAATACGCGCGGGGATTAAAAATTAATTCGCTGATACCGTCCCATCCCGAACCGCGGGGGTCCGCCGGAGCGACCGAAATTCCCGCCCTCCTTTCAGCCCTCCGAGAGCCTCGTAACCGGGAAAATAGAATGCGGACAGAGGGACTCAAGGGTCCGGCGTAAATGAACGCTCCGGCGTAATATTTTCATCCCGGAGAGACGGAAAATGGAAAACCAGCTTTCGGTTCATTCGACCGCCCCGACTCCGAGGAAATTATCATCCGGGGTCGGTTGCAGCGCCTCCATCGCGAAAACAAATTCTCTTCGTTCCATTCGAATCGCGAAATACGCCATTCCATAGAAAACGGAGCTTCGCCCTCCACCCTTCAAAAGTTCCATTTCAGAAAATTTAGAAATCAGAAATTCTAAAAAGAAAATGTAGTATTAAGGGATGAAGAAACGGCAGGAAAAAAGCTTCATTTTTCAGAAATTAAAAAAATATAGATATATTTGATATACCTATTTGAAGTGGATCGGGACTTCTGGTGTATTGGCAATCGGGTCTGCAATCCGGAAGGATACTCCTATGCCGCTATAAATCGATATTTCTACTTACGAATTTTTTATAGTCTTAAACGGTGATAAAACACCTTGTATTAAAAAATCAAGTTTTTCAGCCATTACACTAGGAAGATCTTACCAGACTCCCCAATAAAATACCGCAAGCTGCTAAACGCAATATCTAATTCTAAAAATTTCGATACAAATCTCACCCCTCTCCGATTTCTCCCTGCACCTCAAAAACTCGCAGGACATTCGCGTTATTTACTACCCCCTCCTTCACCACCTCGGAAAAGCTTTCCGCGGAGGAAGAAAAATCATCGTTTCACCCTGAAACCGGGCGCACTCTGGCGGTGGATACGGTCGAGTGAACGGGGGTTGCCGCGAAAATATGCAACCGCCAACAAAAGATCGTCCGGCCTGCGCGCAACACACGGGGAAAGGACCTTTCTGGC
The DNA here is from genome assembly GCA_944738655.2 of Andrena hattorfiana. Classification (NCBI taxonomy): domain Eukaryota; kingdom Metazoa; phylum Arthropoda; class Insecta; order Hymenoptera; family Andrenidae; genus Andrena; species Andrena hattorfiana. The sequence continues at coordinate 6,349,732 of OX122894.2, forward strand.
ACGGCTCCTGCTCATATTTCAGGATCCCTTTCTCCGTCGGCGCACCGTGAAAGAGGGCCTCGAGCGGCGGCTCACCCCCGCGCCCTCTGACGGTCGCGCGAAAACGAGGACAAAGAGCCATTTTGCCGTAACGCGATATGTCACGTCGCTGTACGGGGGTGGCGGAGGTTTCTGGGCGGGCGGGCGGTGGCGAGGCTTTTCTGTGTCACCGATTTAATCCCGCAGCCCGGGATCCTCCACTTTCGTCGCAGGATATCTCCTTAAAGGAGAGGGTGGCGAGGATTTGCGGGGCATTAAGGGTTGCGAGCTTTTCACGAGCTTTTAAACTCTGGGGGTTCGATAATAACGACACGCGCTGTTTTCCACCCCCTCGCGCTACCCTTAGCTCTCGCTGAGTCGAAAGGGAGCTAGGGAGAGTCACGCTTCAGCTCTGATTCCTCGAATATCTGGAAAATACGCGAGACTATGTTTCGGTTGTTAGTTTAATGCTTGTTACTTTCTGCAAATACCTAAGTTGCGATGCTCGTTGCACGGAAGCTGTTGGTGTTTGATGTATTATTTAAGTTTGCGGATTTAACTCCAGACGTAGTCGAGGGAGAGGTTTAGAGGAGTTAGTGTGACGTTCGTGTGATTAATTGTTAGGAGCTTTTTAGGGGATGCTACTGACATGTTCTTTATCAGACTGAGGCTGTGCAGGCGTAGCCGATGCCTGAGGATTATCGTCGTCGAGACGTTAAAGGGGTCGCGTAGGTAGTTACGGGTCATTAGCCTCGATAAGCGCATTCGATTATTCTCCCATCATAATAATTGATACATTTCATAGTGACCACTAATAGACGAATTTATTAGCCTATTAGTCCAACGACGGTAATAATACGCTCTTCCGCAGAGCAGCCATTACAGTAATTTCGCTATTTCGAGCGAGGAGGGTGTTCTTTTCGAAGGAGGAAGCTCGCTCTATCGACGCGACGACAGACAAATTCCATCAACCGACCAAATTCTTCAAAGAACTATTCCCTTAGAAACGAACTAAAATCCATACCGATTTTCTTGAGACCGATTCTTTTCGAATTTTTTGTTTCGGATAAGCCTGAGTAGGGAAATCACCTTTGCCACGGACATAGGTACTTTTTTGCGGTACCATATAAACAAATTAAAAAAATTCTTTTTAAATTTCTTTATAATATAAGAGTAATAAATACCAAAAACATTTATTTCCTTATACGTTGTATTTATTGAGAAAAGAATCTTTAAAAATAGCTCAATTTTTCGGCCGATCAAAGTAGAAGGGCCCCTTGAAATCTTTTTTCCATCTCAAAGCTCCGAAGATCCACAAACTGTAATGCCCTCGATCTCATCAAAACACCGATCCAAACGCTCATCATTCGCATTCACAGCCTCGAAAAGGTCCCCGCACAGTTTGCCCTCGGAAACCACAAAAACACCACTTCATCAGCCTCCATTCGGCCCGTCGCAAGGAAACGCGCGGAAGAGCCCCGTCGCGCAACGGGTGTCACGCAACAGCAGCGGGAAGCACGAAAGCTGACTACGTGACAGCCGGGCGTTAACGATAACATCGACAGCCGACAGAAAAATAGAATTTCCAGCGGCGAGGGTGGATCGATCCGCGGCATTAATTCCACCTGCGACGACGAGAAAAAAATTCAGCCTCCGTTCGGCCGTTGCGCCCTTTGTCGAGGACTGGCAGGTCGATCCCGGGAGGGCTGACGGTCCTGAGATCCTTCCAGGGTGGTGTGTATGCGCTCACGGGCCATTAGCCCCGACAAGCGCATCCTATTACGGCTACGCGCCACGGACAGCCTCGGTAGAATGGGCCGATCAGAAAATCCCAAGGCGACTTTTTCCAAAAGGGCTTAAAAATGTCCGCAGTCGACTTTCAGGCGCGCTGGAAAGCCGATACCCTAAGTACCTTTTCTCCTGAGCCGATCGATCAGCTTCCCTGGAAACGCTAGAGCAAACGCGTCGACGACCTGGAGGCCCCGTTCCCTTTTCCACCCTTCGCTCGACCTGCGACCAAGGCTTTCGCTTTGCCCTTCTCTCGGCGAGGTTGTAGGCTCGCCTCCGCTCGACTTCGATTGCCGTTAAGTGGATCGTTGCGTTTGTTGTTGATGAATGGGGATCGCCGGGAGACCGTCGGGTCGGTCCGAAGGCGAGATTGTTGGGCCGATGCGATCCGACGGGGATATCGAATTTTTGTAGGGGACTCGTTACAAATGATCCGGCATTCATGGATTCCTCGGGCATGGAATTTTCGGCGGCGACGCGGTCGAAGATTGCGATTGAAAATGGCCCTCTTTGCCTTCGAGTCGGCCTCGATAAAGGACGGGAAGGGAGGCGTTCCTCCCGCTGGTCGTTTTACCGCGGGAAATGCGGCTCCTTTCCCAGGCGTTCCGGGATTCGATGAAAGACGATTTTTCTTGCTACTGAGAGGGGTGAGGGAGGGGAAGAGGGGGACAGAGTTATCGGCCGTTGAAAAGAGACGCCAGTCTAATCTCGGGCACAAACCGTAACAAGTCGCCGGGGGGAGTTCGCGTCGAGTTTCCCTTTTTCACCCTCGAGGTAGCAAAATACGAAGATTGTGTGGATACAGACGATTGACGGGAGAGTCACCCTAAAATCGATTTCTTTAAGCTTCCGAGAGGGGACGAGGTTTGACCTGGTTCTGCGAAGGATACTGTTGCTTCGGAGTTATCAGTAGGAATCTACATATCTGATCAGAAAGAATATGTTTAACGCAATCACGATCCACCCTCTGTCTACTAGATACTCTTCGACGAGTTCCCTGTACGCCTGGGCTTGCAGACACCCGGCAGAAAGCAGATCTGCTCTCGATATTTCATTTCGGACGGTGGCGAAGGAAGAGGGTGGTCGGGAGATGCTGACTAAGACCTCCTCTCCCTGCACCCTCCATCTAATCTCTTTTAGTCGAGCCTAACCCAAGACTAACCCTCCATTTGTCATCGTCTACGCCCCTGTCCGTCGTCGAACAATCGGCCCAACCATTTGCCTGAGGGAAAAGTGCCACATTGCTCTCTACTTAAAATTAATATTATTGTTGTTATTATTAGTAGTAGATACGGCTTTATTAATCACGAGTATGATACATGTGTGACTAAGTAAGAAGTACAATCTAATTAGAAAACATTCCAGTGGTCCTGATACATTTTTATTGGAGGAAATTTTTATCCCGGGAAATTTTTTTTCGAAGCAAGGAATAAGGATTCTGCACAGCGCGAAGTACAGTTACTCGAATAATGCCGAACTCTGATTGTCAACCATTAAGACTGCACTGCTGTCCTTAATTAAATTGTCTTATCTAGCATTTTTTCATTTTTTGAGATATATTGAAATATTTGAAGTTCCACACGTCTTTTACCTTTTAAGTAAAGTCAGAAAACTCTACGTGCTTCGTAAAGATTTATAAACAGTCTAATGTATCTAACCTAACTTCTTTCAAAATGGTTCAAATATCTTATCTAAAACAATTAATCAATTGGTACGTTAATAATACATTCCCTACCGATACACCTGTTACAAAAAATTATGTTAGGCTTTTACAAAATAATGACAACATTTTTTAATTTGAATAAAGGAAAATAAGGGTGGTACAAAGTAAATGATAAAACTTCAATTTTCTCGGTTGTTTCAAAATGCTATATACACACATTTTAAAGATTAAAGACTAAAGATTGCAGTGCACCTCTGGAATAATCGATTTCTGCTGTAAAGCAGAGAGCTCCTCCCCCGCTAATGCGATTTATCATCAATGAAAATACAGCCGACTTAGCTTTCCAGTTGAAGCTTCCAGCAGTCATCGACCACACGCTCGCGGCCTCGAGAAAAGCCAGGGCTCGCATTCACCGAGGGGAAATCGTAAGAAGACTGATCCCTGTGGCGTTTCGAATGGCGGAGCAGCCGGTTGAAATATAAAGTGCTTACACGCCGGCTTTGCCTGCATAATGGCTCGTTTGCGTGGGAAATGGCTGCGATTTCGAGCGGGGATTGCGGGCCCGAGGTAATCTGAAAATAAAATCTCGCGGGATCCAGGTCCGCGGCGCTCGAAGGCGGGCCAGAGGGGGTGGGTGGGTGGGTGGTTGTACTTGGAAAACAAGGGGGAAGGGGCAGGGGCACAAAGCCCCGCGTCGTTTGGCGGATTAAGCCGCGAGTTCCTGGATTCGACGGGCGGCAACCGGAAGCCGCGCGTGTCCTCGCCGGGGGAGGATGTAATTCGCGGCACAACTTCGTCAACAGAATTTCATTTCGCGGACCGCCTCGCGAATTCTCTTTCATACCGCGGATTTTTCGCTACCGGCTTGCGCCCCCGCTTTGAAGAATTATCGGGAGCAGTCCTCTTCCTCGCACAATTCCGCGGGGTTCAATCGGTTTAGTCGCAAGCCCGGAATATTTGAGGATCTTTCAAGAGGATCATCAAATATTGCACACCCTGTACTTTGGCGACCTTAAGGGAATTAATCCGCGGCGAAATAAAACCCGCAACTCCCCTGACCTTATGTCCGGAGAAGGTATCCCGAGCTGGTACGTTAGAACGTTTAATTCCGTACTACACGCTAATTAATACGCGTCTCGGCGAAGCTCGTGTAAACTTCGGGCTACATTCCGTCGCTGGAATTAACATGGTGCTGTAATTTAAACGCCCCACGCCATTGTGCGCAACCCCCTGAGAAAGTAGAGTCTTTTCTGGTAAGAAAGCATTCGAAACGAAGGCCATCTGCTCTCATTTTACACGAGAGAAGTGCTAAAAACGCGTTAGAGAATGGGTGATAAAATACCGGCTTAAATACCGAAAGTGTTGCAATTAGTGGAAGGTGTTGGTGCGTTCGGCGCTGATTTCCAGAGGCGACGCGACCTTTCCTCTTGGCGATGCTCCAGATACGCGAAAGGGATGGGGTTGTTTCTGGTGGCGGGAATTTGATTGCTAAGAGTGGAGAATAAATTGGAGGATGTTGCGAGTAGATCGTGATGAAATTTTTATACAATATCGAATGGGGTACCGTAACCTGGGGCAACATTGATCATTAATTAACGTGTATTAAAGAAGGAAAAAGACAAAAATTGTATGCATCTTGACACTTGTACTAAAATCACAAAAGAAAAGTGATATGATAGCACACTTAAGGGGACTAATAGGCAGTCGTTTTCCGTGAAAAAACACTTTCTTTTTAATTTATTTGTAAAAAAATGAAAGCAAATCTAGATGTATCTTTTTACCCAATGTTTCTTATTATCATAGAGATTGAAAAAAAGTTGGTATGAAATATACATGTGCTTTAAAAATGACGGTGCTGACTGGTAAAGATTTTAACGTTCTTCTGTAGTTTTGCTGTAATATTGTTCTTAAAAAGTGACGTAATCCAATTTCATGGTGTGATTATTTTTTGTTACATCCGTAGTTTCCGGCGCAACCAATAAAAGCTCAAATTAAAACAGAATTATGAAATCGGTGGCCGAAAAACGGTGATTATTTCAAGAAAAATTCGACCGTGTTTGTGAATTACTAAAAATTCGCTACTTTTTAATTTTTTTATGAAAATCTCGAATCTTTACGGACCATTTCATAGGTTCCACGGAAAATGGCACATGTTTTACACGTCCTGTAATTTTTTCAAGTCGATCTAAACCTCCGTTCATTCGCAACTAAGCGAAAACTAAGAGAAAAAAAGATTCGAGAAAAACGAGTTCAAAGATTCTGGGCAAAGGCGACGCTGTAAGTAGCTGTTTGACCTTTTCAGCTGCCAAATCAACAAATTTGCGAATTTTAATATGAACCAAGCGGCATTTTATTAAAAAAAGATAGTACTTTCGGAAAATGCAATAAAAAATCAATTTTTCGTTTGCCTAGTCCCCTTAACGCAAATTAAAAATGTTAATTTTTATATTACCTATACAACAAAATGTTACAAATCTACGGCTTAATGCGCAAATATACAATGACCATTTTTAGCGTATCATCAAAAACAGATTTAAACATGCAATGGTACATAAAATTCAGATACATCAAAGAAAAATATTATTTCTGACAAATTTATAAAGAAAATGTACCTAAATGTGATTTCTATACAGCACAAAGAAACAATCAATAATTATTTGTTGCGCATAAAAGCATAGCGTTTACAGTATAAATGCAGCGACTTCCACTGGTCGGTGGGCAATCGAGTTCCAATTTATTAACGACCGCAGCCCTCCCCCGATTTTCACTGTCGCGTGCCAGCTTCCGCGCCAATTTCGCAGACGCTGTTACGCTTAATTATGAAACGTGTTTCCCCAATAACGAAGGTGGCGCGTTCGCCAGCCATTCAGCCCGACGCCATTAGTATCGCCCCGTCAGCGGGGCCGCGGCACGTCCGTGGGTTCCATTGATGTAGACCATTGTAGACGGATCGATGGTTGCCGGGGTAGGCAGCGGGTAACCCTGTTAGTCGGCTGGAAAGCATATCCATTACCGATCCTACGAGATCGCCGGGAAACACGGCCAGGGTCGGCGAGGGCTGGCCGTTTTAGGTCATCGCGGTTGTTTCGTTGAATTTGCCACGAGGAGAGCGCGCGGTGTCGTTGATCGATCGGTGGGGACCTCGCGCCGAAGCCTCTTCTCCTGGGTACAACTTTCTCGTATAATACCGCTTCGCATTTTACCCAGCAGGTTCGTCGCGAGATACTTCAGGCCCGATGTCCAGGGCGTTTAGGTTTCAGAAATCGACAAGAGGGAATCGAGGGAACAGATTTCTTCGGGACGGTAGAACTCTGACGAACGGAACGCGCCAGATTCATTTCCACGGTTTTTCCTCCGCTCGCTAGTCCATCGATCTCCAACGCCGACTGAGCGAAAGTCCAATCGGAGGTTCATCCCCTAGGCAGCGGCGAGGCTCGATAAAAACCCTCGTTCGGCCGCGTCCATCTTTAATTTGCTAAAAGTCGCGGGGCCGGCTCCACGGCGCGCTTGATTTCGCCCGATCTCCGGCGAACGGGGGAGTGGAAAAACCCCCTGCCCTGTGATTCCCGTTCCGGGAGGGCTCTTTCTCGCTGTCGCTGGCTTTCGAGCGTGAAAGCGCAAAGAGCGTGAAAGCTCCGGCCGCGGAGCGTTGGGGGCGGGCCGCGTGAAAGCGGCCGCCAGAAGCCAAAGGCAGGAAGATGATAAAAAGAAGGACGATGGCAAAAAATTAGCGCGCGAACGGCGAGCCGTGACAAAGTTTCGCGACGGCTGGAGCCATTCGTTTAGGATAAGCTACTCGCCGGGGAGGAAGCTCCCTTTCACCGTGTCCAGCCGCCCTTTGCGTTTGTTTCGACCTCGCTCTCTCGCTGGGAATCCCACGGCGCCTCTGATTGAGCACGAAGTATGCCTCTGTTAATCAAGTTTGCGCGAATTGAGAAAGGAGCTCTAAAAGAACGCGGATTCGTAACCCTGCGCTGCCTAGTCAGCCACCTTGAGTCAGAGAGTTATGACGCAAACGATCAGAGTTTACGAAGAAGTTTCTTTAACAGCGAAGCTTCGAATATTTTTAAACGTTTTCGGATAAGTGTCCCTGATTAATAATGCAATAATATTTGCTGCTCAGACACGAACGCGGGCCAGGTTCTTAGTAAGCCTTCGCGGAGCCCCGAAGCGCACAGTCATCGCAGAGTGCCGCGCAAACATTCGACGAACAACAGGCAGGAGTCCAAGGGACGAGGAGGCGGCGAGCAAGCGAAAGAAGAAAGAAAAGATGGTCAGTCATCTTGCGCGGCCTTCGAGGTGCACTGCAGTGCCTCGGCGCGTCTACGGTGGAAAAGGTCGAGCCTTGAAAGCTCGAGGGGCGAGAATCAACGCTGCACTTTTTGCTCTCCGTCGCGTTGGTTCCTTTAAATCGAGGGTTTGCGAAAACACCGGTTCCGGGACCAGGTCAGGCACCCGAGAGGCCTTTGAGGAGCTGGGAGGAATGGAGGAACCAAATCCTCCTCGAAATCCCCCGTCAAGTGGAGCCAAGTTTGGAACCAAATTCTACCTGACGTCAGCCAGCGAACCCGTCGAATCACAATTCACACAAATATCCAATATTTCAACTTCCCGACCTCCGCCGTCGACGATATTTCCGAGTCTAAGACAAAACGGTGGGTGAACCCAGCCGTTAGAGATAAAATGGAGGATTCTCTGAAAGTCGATGGCTATTCCGCCTGCGCTAAGTACCTCCGGAGTCCGTGGACGCAGAAACGCTTGTGTAACAACAGAAATCAACTCGTTACTTTGTCTGCCACTCAGTCTAGAGCTGCATCGAGCACTCCCATCCCCGACGGACCTCCGCCATTGAACGAATCGCGAAGTCATTGTTGTGCTAACGTCTATTCGAGAAAATGCTGCTTTCCACCTGGAACGGCGAAGGCAGCAACGTGAACAGCATTCCTCGTAGAGCGGACGCAACCTGCCGCCCGTCTCAGTCTGCGCGTCTTAATATATTTACCAGCCGCGCGGCCAATGTTCATTATACCTCAGCTGCGAGTAATTACGTGGTCAGCGCCGATAATAGACTGCGAATGCAGCAGGGCTTCGCGAAAGGAGATTCTTCTATCTCTCACTGCAACATCGATTTCTACATTCACCTCGGAGTTAAACAGAAATGTCCATTCTTTAACCACCAAGGTGGAAACGCTTCCAAGTCACGAACAGTTCATCCCTCCACGCTGACCCTTTGTCAGCCGAGGCTGCCACCCTCCCCCGTCTGTTATTTAGATACAGGAGGGGATCCTGCGGGTTCGTCCACCCCACAGCAGCAAGATAATCATCTCCCACAAAATGATACAACCGCAAGCCGGACTGGCCCTCCACTTGGCCAAGATACGGCCAACTTGATGCTGAAGCCGAGCACGAACTCGCAACTTATCTTCTCACTCCATCGCGCTCCACGGTGGATGTTGGGAGAGTGGAGCTCGAAATGCTTGATTCGAAATCTTAAAGGTCTTGGAGGAACGTGGAGGTCGAAATACAAAACTGGAGGCTTCTGAACAGGGATTTTTTTAATACTCGATACTAATTTATCCATATCAGAGCCAGTGGCAGATTTAACGGGCGAGAAATTGATTTTTTAAGGAAATAGCCGAATTTGAATAATCTGAAGGCACCAGCAAAAGTTGCCCTTAAATTCTTTAAAGTGCCAGAGAAACTAAATATTACAGCACTGCATAATGTCTTCCTAATTTCTATTCTATATACATTATTTGCAATTTGGGATTTTTGTCGAAATACTTTTCTGTGTATTAGTAAATTTTTCATTAAACTAATTGATTATACTCGGGAAATATTAACCTTTATCGAGAACACCTGGATTTTTACTCACACATAAAACGTAAAAGTAAAAAGTAATCATAAATAAGTAGAAAAAACATTAAAAATAATAAATGAGTAACTACTATTAAAGTATATATATAGAGGAAAAAATAATGACGAACATAATTTTGTTCAGCTAGAATCGTGTTTTAAACCACAGTGCGATGAGCAATTGCTCCCTGGGTCTCCAAGGCCCCAAAAAAATTATAATTTTATCCAAACACTACAATTAGGGATTGCAATACCGGTAAACCGATTTACCGGTAAATCGCGAGAAATACCCTCAAATTTTTACCGGTAATTCGCCAAATATTTACTGGTAATTCGATCAATTATGTATATCAATGTAGCGCATATATGCATTCATTAATCCCGTCGATATCTACTCTGGTATCAGTGAAAAAAACTTCAATTAATAATAGAGACGAAAACCGAAGTATCTCAGAAAGAACCAACTTTAAACCAAAAGAAAACTAAAAATCTGAATCAAGCCACCAAAGAATAGACGTATTTCCAAGCAGAAAAAGTAAAAAGAAAATATCTACAAATGGCATATGATTTCTTAATGTCTACCCGAACAACAAGTGTAGAATCTAAGAGCGGTTTATCAGGAGACCAAAGTTTGGACAAATTATGTTTTTTACGTGCTTATTTGTTAAAAAGAGTTCTTAAATAAAAAATATTTAATTATGTATATAAGTTAAGATTCTTTTCATTGTTTTCGAGGTGAAGATGCATATTAATAAGTAATGTCAATAGTTATACAAATATATCTATTTTGTGTTATATCATTTTATATTTTATATTTAAAACAGTTTTATTTACATATATTTTTCATAATGGTCGATTAGAGTTCAAGAAATTTTTTTTGTAATGTTTACTTTTATATTTTCAATACCTTAAATAATTATCGGTAAATTACCGATAAACCGGTTTTGAATGAAAATTTTACCGAATTACCGGTAATTGAAAAAGTAAGTAAATTTGCAATCCCTAACTACAATTTTTTCTGTATCACTACAGTTAGCTCGTTTTTAGTCAACCACCTCTTCATTTCCCCGAAAAAAATGGGCACTCGGGACGTTTCCCACCTGGACCATTTTCCTTAAACCCTTAATTTCTTTCTCCAAATTCCTCTACAACTCTCCCCCTCTAATACATCTGCCGAGGAGGATTCAGTAATCAGAAAATCCTGCTTCCCCCAACGATTTCCATCCCGAGAGCTCGCCCAGGAGTAGGAGTACCAAAGCCGAGCGCACAGACGTTTATTATTTCGTAAATGGATAGGCGTAGTCGAGGGCCGAAGAAAGGGTGAAAGGAGCTACCGCAGCGTTTGTTTCGTCTGCGGCCGTAATCGAGGCGTTTTGCACCTGGGGCAACGGGATTGGCCTTGGCACGGCGGCCAGCTGAGGCGAACGAATCGAACTCCGGTATATACGTACAGCCGAGCCCGATCAGCTGTCGCAGCTGTCAAGTCTCTCTCGCAACTTAATTCCACGGTTTCTCGCCTCGCCGGTTTCTTGTTCCTCCGGCGACTGGCCAGAACAAGCCATTCCTTTGTCCCGTTGTCGCGAGGAAATCGCCCAACGATCTGCAATTAGCGCTGGTCACGTCATCGGCACGGGAAGAACTCTTCCCACTTGTTTGGTACCTTATGCAGCTAATCATTCCCCTACAGCCGTCACCTCCTCCGGAATGAAAGGAAAATGAATTCTTGGACGTTGCTCCTGCAATTTCTACGAAAGTGTTCTAATAGCAGCTTAAGTGTTATCGTAGCGTTTTTCAATGCTGCGTTAATCACTGCCCTCCGCGAATTGATGGCACAGCTCGAGCGACTGCGTGCGTACGCAGGGGCGATTAATTGTGGACGTCAGTTCGTCCCGATGATTACGAAGTTCCTTGTGTGATCGAGACAAAGGGGCGACGTGGAAATGCTGGGAACATCGGTACATTTAACTGCGCTTCCGTTCCTCTCTCTTCCTACGGCGGAGCAACGGCCCATTGGGAGCCACCCCTCGACTCCCATGGGAACCAATCCATTCGTACTTTGTGGCGATTGGTATAGCGTTCCTCCCCGTCCCCTGTGTATCCCCGAAATTAAAATGCAAATTCCTTGGCGTTCCACGTCGTCCATCCTGATGCAACCTTTCGACGAAGATTTACTGCGGTGCAAAAAAAAAACAGTTTAAACTGTGCACGGCTAGCGGAGTAAAACTGTTTCATTGGAAAGAATTATTTCTTACAATTAGAATTTATAGGTATAACGTGTATTGGAGACTGATCTCGCTGATTAGAATAGAGAAGTGGCGAATTGAGTTTTAAAAAGTTCCTATATGATTGATTCAGATGTAGCGTTGTTTAAGACGAGGTGAATGATTCCTCCCCCGTTGAGACAGTATCCAATGGCTACAAAAGCTAGCCGAACGAATACAGCCCCTAGGGTTGAAAGCATTGAAGTTTGTGCTTCCAGCAGGAAAGATAGATCCGCTGATTGTAAACAAGGGCGATTATCTCTGATCAAAGTCCAGGTGTCCTCCTGCTCCACACTCTCACACTCTTGCACGCTTCTCCACGGTCGACGCAACAGTCTTCCCTTTAACCACAGCCAGCTACCCCCGATCACGAATGGGATTCGGAATAACACCGCCGAAGTCTTGCCAACGAAATGTCGCCGTGCTATAACGTCCACCTAACGACTTCGATTGAAGCCGGAGGGTGTAAAGACGATGTGGGAGCTCGAGAGGACCATGGAGCCAGTCATCAGCCTGATTTCTGCTTCTCTGGAAGACCGGAATACTCGGAGTGGAATACACGAGCGCGCCGTGACGCATCCTTGAAGAGACGTGGCTTATTAGCAGACATTGCTACGATATTCTAATCCCCCGGCCAGTTCAATTATCGTTCTCAGAAGTTACGTAGCGGAGTACATAATAAAGCGTTCATTAATGGGCTTCATCCCGCGACTAGAAGACCTTAGGTCATCCCTCTGCTAAGGTAGATGGCCCAGTGGTGAAACAGTTAAGGAAGCAGTTGAGATAATTGCAATTTCTTTTATATTTAAATAGTATAAAATTATAACTAAATATAATTATTCGAAAGTGTAAAATTTCTAGTTTCAGATAACGTAACAAGAATCTACATTTATTAAAGGAAAAGTTTTAAATTAATTAAAACATGAAACTGTTCATATGACCCAGTAATTAGTTATCCCAGTCATTAATTATCAGTGTCCCAATTATTGAATATATATTTAATTTAACTATTTCTATCAGTTAATGAAAAGAAATGAATACGGTAATATTTTGGGGTAATAAAAACATTTTATTTATAATACATTTGTGTTAAATCTTCGGCATGACTTTATGTCTGAAAATGATTAAAAGTATATTATAAAATTTTAGGTTATGCTAATATTATGACGAGTTTAAGATTAATTATCCTAAAAATTCTTAAACAGTATTATATTTTTGTCTAATTATTAACGTAAATATATAGGATACAAAACAATACTTCACTGAATACTGACGACTGTACCAGTGTTTATATAACCATTAAATACGCGTTTAATAACTGGTCCGTGGCATGTTATCGTGTACTATTGGATAAACGCAACAATTTCAATATTAAAAACAAAAAATTATTAAGAGATCCAATTAATTTTCAATCCTTCAATATATAATAAATCCACAACAACTGTACTATTTCAAAAATGATAAAATAATAATTAATTACAACCTTAACAAAAATATTCTCCCGCTTGCTTGAGCCCATTAGGTGAGACGCGAGATTGAAACTGTTGAAGCTTTACTGTACAATAATATTTTTGCATGATGTAACTATTCAGTTATGTAAGCTTATAATTGTATCTATGTAAAGCTAATACATTTTTCAATTATATTTCGAATAGTTTAAACGTTGCAAATTAGTAAAACTGTTATTATTAATAAAATTTCTTCTCGATTTTTAATTATTGGGCCATGTTTAAGTACTGGGACATTTACCTTACTCCAACCAACCCTAATTTAATTCTAATTTAAAAAAAAAACAACTGGGGCTGGGACAACTGGCACGTGTGACCCATTATTCACGAACGATCCACGGCAAGATGCACCCGACGTTCCAAAGACAGAACACCAGTCCAGTCGGCCGTCTCCTCGAGCAGCGAGAGGCCGGGGCGAGCCCCGCGTCTACGGGTTGCCGCAACAAGGGTGCAACAGTCGCAGAAACTACGGCGGCATGGCTGCACAGTGTCGTTCCCGTAGCCTGGGAGTTCGCAACTCGGCAGCCTACTCGCATTAACGCCCCGGGGATAGAATTCGCTAACTGTGAATCGTTTCGTACATATCTCTGCGGCCGTGGGGATCGATACGGTCGCCATGGCGACGAGCGGGCCTTCTCTATAGGGGTACAGATACAGGGATACATCTCAATACGAGTACGCGCCGCGCTTTCTCTTCTTTCCTCCCCCGCCGCCTACCGGCGTCCCGCTTTCTTTCTTTTTTTTTGCAGCCCCCTCATCCTCACCCGTGTCCCTATCCCCGAACTCGCTCCGTGACTCTTTGTCCGGGTCCTTACGACTTTCCGCCGCCTCCTCCGCTCTCTTTCTCTAATTATTCGGGGCGGGGAAGGACTTCGGGAAACCGTGGACAAGCGGCAGGTTTTCAGCGGGAACATCGAGGTGAGGAGAGACCATTGGGGAACCTCGCGATAGATAACGTAGAAGCTCGAGAGACGATAAGTTGTTAGCTTGAAGTGGATCTATCTTAAAACTGAACGCACACGTGGAATTTTAACCGTTTTAGTGCCAGGGGTTTTTAAAAATCCGTGTCGGATTGTGCCATGAAGAGCGATAGCGCTTTTGTTAAAAATAAACCTTGGGACTCAATGTGTTAAAGAAAGACAGCTAATTATGCAGGTTGTTTACGATTATTTGAAAGAAAATTTGTAATTACGAGAGGAAACTCTGACAGACTCGCGACAAGATACATTCTGAACCGAGCGTAATCGAATTGACGATCGTGACCAAAAAAAGCGACACGGTTCACCGCAGTACGCGAACAGCGCGACCGCGCTGCGTGGCACTAAAACGGTTAAGGTGAATAATATTTTAATCGATGTTTGAGTATAGAGCGTAAAAAACAAAATACGTAATATTATCCCCTTAAATTTTACTATTATGTTTGCTGTTGTTATTATTACTATGTTTTTCTTTTTTTATTTTATTTTATATCTATTTTGTCATTATCGTTAATGTTTCCTTTTGCGCTTATCTCTCTGCTTTAGTTTATTTTAATTATTTTTCCTTTGTACTTCCTAGTTATTTGCTCTATGCTTGTGTGACTGTGAGTTGTACTTTTTATAACAAAGGGTTTATCCCGTTGATATATATATATATATATATATATATAAAATACCTAACTCGCCTAAAATAAAAAAAAATTATGTACACTGCTTTGGCTTTCCATGAAGAATATTAAATTTACATTACTATTCTTATTATTTTGCTTAATACGAATTTTCTTCGTGGAATCGGCTTTGCTCAGCACTGGAATTCTTTGAATCAGCTGTTGTAAACATAAACTCTGTCGACGCATAATACTGTACTGGATGATTTAATATTTTTCATAGAAAGCCAAAGCATCGTACATAATATTACGTTACCTATTTTTTTTACGTACCTATTTATTTATGTTAAAATTCCCTGGTGGATACAGGCTCCATTTACACTCATTCTAAACATCAAACTGCATACTGCTTCTCAAAGAAGATTAGGATCTTAGGTGATACAAGGTACGGGCCCAATTTAAGCGCTAAGGAAGTGAATTTGATTTGATTGTAACTGAGTCTTGACACGTTTCATTATTAAATCCTTTAAAATGACTTGTATCAGTGAAACGTGGTTCCTTCTAAGACTAAGCGACTCGCCTCCGATATCAGCCGTATTGCACTAGCTTATTAGCTTCGCGGGATGTAAGAGCCTCGCGATCTACGCCAGCGTGTGCACGCGGTGTGTTTAGACGCAGGGTTGCTCGTTACCTCGTGCACGCCTATTAGCCAGACTCAATTAACAGTTTTCCTGTTGAATTAAATTTCCGGACGGTGTCGCGCGTGACGCTTCCTGAACGCGAACTACAGCTCCCTAGGAAACTGTGCAGACAACGATGCGTCGCAGTATCACGATACTGTATGAAGCTGTCAGATGACCAGGAATATTCGAATAATCGCTTCAGTGACAGTGATTGCACGCATATACGATCAGAAGATGACGAATGATCTCCCAAAGAAGCCTGCTTCGACGCGGTCGATATTTTCGACGTCAGGGATAAATAATCCACGATCAAGCGAGTTCACTTTCAAGCCACATTTATCGGTGTAGAATTCCACCCAATCTCGCCGAGGCTGGGTTCACATTTCCCATGCGACCCGCGCCACAAACAACGGGGGGTGGCAGTCTTAAAGGGGCGAAATGATTAAATCGACGAGTTCTCGCTCTTCAAGATTCGCCCGTTGGATGGAGGCCGCGGGGCTCGTCTTCGCCTCGAGGAATTCAGAACGCGGAGGGGGATCGACAAGCCGCGGGAAGGAGGGCTTTTCAGCCATCAATTTTCGAGGATCGCAGTGGGGCGGCGAGGAAAAACGAGGCGCAGGAGAGAAAGAGGAGCAGTGATGAGAGCGGGCATCGTTCAACGAGCTTCGATCCGATTGAGAATCCGGTTCGTTTCCTTCGCCCTTCCGTCAAGCTCAGTCAGTTTACCGAGAATTCATCGGGGCAAATCGAGAGATAAAGAAGGACGAGCTCCACGGGGATGCGGCTCGGCCAGTGAACCGCGCGAGCGAAACGATTCCTTCTTTCCATTCTCACGGATACGCTGTTTGCAAGATTACAATTCAAACTTCATCCACCGTATCCGCCCACACACCCCGTTCATCCCTCGCTAATGAAAGAACGCTGTGCAATAAAACATCCATCCATGGCAGAAAAGGGAGCATGTGCCGTTGGACGACGTTTGCATGTGTTACCAATTTGAATGTTTTATATCCAACTCAGATGTCGGATGTAAATCTGCTTAGATGGTTTTAATAGAATCATGGATGGTGTTAGCTAAGATTGAATACCAATTATGAGAAATAAATTTAACTGATTGGAATAACGAACGAAATACAGACTTCTTCTGAAAAGAAGTCCTTCAATTTAAAAACTTCTCCGGTTGAAATACATTTATTTATTTATTTATTTATAATAAACGGGGATAGATCCCCATTAGTGTACATAGTGGCATTACAGTTCTGACGGACAAATCACAAGTTTTGCAAATTTCTGTCAACCGAGTTTCTAAAGACACTTATATTAACACCAAATAAGTCCATGCTAGCACAATATGAGTTAGCTACACTAAATATGCGGTTTACAGGGTCAGAGTTGACCATTGAGGAGATATACTGCTGGGGATGAAAAGTACGTGTAAATCTAAGTGGTCTATTGGGCGCATAGAAGTTTATCAACTTAAGGAGTTGAAGATAATTAATATGACAGTTAATAATCTTAAAAAGGAAAAGAAGGTCTGTCTCAGCTCTTCTAAACTCGAAGGACCGCAGATTTAACCGATTTAGGATTGGGATATAATCATGATCAGTAATAGCCATCTTTTGGCCGAGCCTATATGCAGCAAACCTAAGGAAACTATGCTGCACCCTCTCAACAAGTAGTTTGTATTTTAATTGGTAAGGCGACCAAATAACGGATGCATATTCCAGGTGAGGTCTGACTAGTAGTCGGTTGTGCATCGTTTAATAAACCCTAGATTTTTATGCGCATCTCTAACAATCCGTTGGTAGTGCGGAGCAAAATTTAAACGAGACATTTGAAGAAATTGGAATAATGTGTGACTTCTGTATTAATATTTCCGCATTCAAATGCTGAAATAGGAAGAGTGTTCAGCTGAATGAATTGCATAAATTTAAAACTGAGAAATAAAATGAAATTAGAACTGCTAAATGCCATTTTGATGATTAAATTCCGTTTATTCAGACTAGAGAAATGTTGCAGCTCTTCCATCCAAGATACAGAAAGATCCTAAAGTTTCTTCTCAACCAGACCCATCTCGTGCTGAAGAGGAAATTGAAGAGGATGATTTTTTCTTTTGCTTAATGTAGATTTATCAAGTAGCAATATCAGTCTTTATTATTCCATTGAATTAAAGTGTTATTATTTATATTTTAATAAACTTTGCTGGACGATTAGTAATACATAATATGATTTTTTAGACGCGTGTCTGGAAAATCTAGATCTTTCTAAATGATTTTTATATCTTTTTTTATGAAAAACTACAAATTGAATTGGCAACTCTGGACTTTACATCGATCCTTCTGAACTCACCATTTGCTATATAGATTCTGTTAGTAGTCGAGAAACAATTTATTTATGATGTCCCAGTGGACCTTATACCGACTCCGGTTTAGTGGAGAGTGTCAGGTCTTTTCAGTACTTTCCACCACGCGCGAGTTATTTGTCAGGGACGAGCTAGGTGAGCGCTGGAACAATGGCGAAGCCTCGGTTTCACGCGTATCCAGATAGCAACCGTTCCGCTGGAACGGAACGCATTGTTCGGACACAATCGAATTCCTTTTCAGCTCCGTCGAATGGCCCATTTCCTCTCTTTCCCTGGTCCGTGCCCGCCGATTCGCCCCGTTCGAGACCTCGGGAACAGTGCTCGCGGTTGCTCGCGCACCGAGAACCCCCTTCCTTGTCGAATCACGGTGATACGTCAAGATGAAAGCAAGGATGGGGGGCAAACGGGCGCTGACGGTAAAAGAAAATTCGACGATCCTGCCCGATCCGGGGAAGAACGGTCACCACCTTCGCGGAGCAATCTTGGAGAGACGGAGAATCTAAGAAAAATGTCTCTGGATGCAGACAATTTCTGATTACGAAACACTTGAACCTAGAACTAATGTATCACTAAATTCGAAAACATACTCCACTACACAATAATTCATTCACGTTTTGACGAAGCAAAGAACACTCTTCACTCGTAGGCGAGTTTCACGCCAAAGGCTTTGCACCCCGCAAGGGTTTCTCGAGCGCGTCTTCAGGTCGATACTGTAAGAATAGTTTTATAATTCCTATGTGCAGGAGCGACAAAAAAAATGGCCTCGAGCGAAGGGATTCGAACCCACGATCTGGCGGGTACTGACCAGTCAGTCGCCTAACCAACGTCACCAGTTCCTTTTTTTTTATATCATGAAGTTTAGTAAATGGGTGAGTACAGTTGAGAGATAAAGGTGAGCTCAATAAATATAAGAAAAAGGCTCAGTATTCTGAGAAGGTGTACAAAAAGTCCGTTTGTTCGAGAGTTTTCAAGACTCCCGGAAAAAATAATTACAAATTTAGATCGGTCTGATTTGCAGGGCGAGTGAGCTGCGTGGGGAAAAAGGAAAATAATAAGGGAGCGTGGGGTAAAGACGAACGCGGGGTAATCGCGAATGCGATGTTACAGAGTTTTAATAAATAAAAACGATGTTCCCTCTTCACCAGTTTAGGTCGTATCCAACGCCGGGCAGAAAGTAATAAATACAGAACGCTTATGCTATTCAAGATAAACACAATTTATTATTTTCATCATGTTTCAAGTAATATTTTGTCCATTTCAATTGCATGTAATTACTGTTGAATTAACGATACAATTGTTTTTTTTTTAAGCTGAACTAAAGCACTTTTTTACCAACATTTTGTGACCAAGGCGTTGCTTGAATTATGATTGTAACCTCTAAAATAAATTCTTTTTTATTTTGTGATGTCATGGGGCAATGACGAACAACTCGGATGGGGTAATCTCGAACCTTCGAGATCAGCAACGATAACCGATTTTGATGAAACTTTCAGCATGTATAAAACTTAATTAAATCTACAAAAGGGGTTTTTGAATTTTCATTACAGGCTCAGACAAAAAAGTTAAAAAAACGACCTTTACTATTTTTTTCGATATTCCGACCAATTGCATTTTTTTTCTAACGCGCAAGAAGAGGAATTTGAAAAATACATTAAGTATAGGTTGTAGCAACATTTTTTATGAGTTGACCATTGCAGCCGCGCTTTCTGTGCGACTTCTGCGATATTTAGCACTCTGTTCGTGATTACCCCACGGCAGTCGAGTAATCACGAACACCAAGGGTTTTGCTTTTCCACTATAAAGTTGATTTTTATTATAATTTTTCAAAAAATCGTCACAGTACTTTACAGACGAATAGTTTAAGTATGTTTGTAAATAATAAACAAATTCATTTCTCACTCTCCCTTACATGAAAAACCCTGGAGTACTCTTGGAAGAGAACTTCCAAACTACTATTTACAAGCTAAGGACTTAACGTCACCAGTTCCTGATCCCACGATATTTGATAGAAAGTATCGACAGAATTCTGTAAGAGTCACCGAACGGTAACATTGAAGCCAAATCAAGTAATCAGTTCGCTTTCTACGGATTTTTCGAAAGCCTGCGCCACTCCGGGTGTTAAAAAGGATAGATGTTGTCGGATCGCGTTCGCCGCTCACTTGGCTCTTCCCGCCTCGTTACCTTTCCGCTGCACCCAATCTAACGACCCTCCGCTGTGCTGGTTCCATCGGAATTCAATCGTAAACCCTTTCCGCGGCGCGCAGTTGGGGAAACTAATCTATCCCCCTCGTAATCTTCCCGGCTCGCTCGTAAACTTTCCCTGTATCTGGCTCATCTACCCTATCCGTTCCTTATTCCTGCCGCCCCTTTCCCCGCGCATCGCGGAACAGTGTGAGCAAACTCGCGGCGAAAGGACATACGTGTGCCGGGGGATCATAAAACGAATTGCTCCCAGAGAATTTAACGAACCCGTGCGTCCTCTTTGACAATAAAATAGCGATGCCTGATGTGCTTTAAGGCCGTCGGCGATACGCGGAGAAAAGTTTATAAACAAAATTGGTGACCGGAGGTATAAAACGACCGATTTACACCTCTGTGCCTTCGTATCAGGCTGAAGATAGCGCAAGCAGAATACGAATATCGGCAAATTAGAAGTTAGATATGGATCTTAGCGACACTTGCTCGACGAACGCGAATGCTTCACGATAAATCCACCTCGTCCCGGCGTAATCGCCGTCGGCTCGTGGAAATCGTAGGCATTGCATGCCATGCTCGTCCTTCTATCAGCGAGCAAGCCGTAAAATGTAAATGCAGAAACAGGAAGTCTGGCGCAGCTGCTCGAAAACGTAGGTGGAGGCAGTGACTCACGGAGAAATCCGAATCACCGTGACTGCGAGCCGTGGGACTTCTGTAAAGGCACTCGTAAACCGGAAGAGACGTCTTCGAACACGGCCACCCCTGGAGGGACATGTCCCAGGACGACGTTCCAGTCGGGACATGCCGCAACCTTTCGTCTTTGGGGAACCTCGCTCGAGCCTTTCATCCGCGATTTACGAGGGAGTTGAATGTTTTCGGTGATGCTCGAATATTCGTGGAGAATTGGATCATAAAATTCAAACTTCCGCCGTCATGACCGAAAGTGTGACGAGCAGTAGGGTAGGCCGGGGCGAATCGGATCACTTTGTGTTTGACGGTAAAAAAATAATAGTCGAACATTAAAAAACTAATTTTTTATTATATATTCGAGACCAGTACACCTTTGGCTTGAATATGAATATATAAAAATTGAAACTAAACATAAAAATCTTTCATTTATAAACAAAAAACGAAAGAGTGAGAAATATCCGATTCGCCCCGAGACTTGGGGCGAATCGGACCACTCAGAAATTTCTGAAAAAAAAAACTGAAATTTTCATAACAAAATCTTTAGAATCAACTTAAACAAATCTAATTTAATGACAGTGAAGTCAAGTGACACTACTTAGCACAAAGATCGGAAGGATATTGCTGCTTTTTGCCGCCTCTATCAGCACAATTCTCGTGGCACAACTCTTCTCAGACAATCTTCTGAAAATGGACGAATTAATTTTTCACCGCAGAAAATAGAATGCCAGCTTCTTAAAACCATTAATTTATTTTTTTTCGTCATTTTTTAGATTTAATTTTTATCACAGCTTCCTTTATTTTTTTTTTTTGACACCATGATGCCTGATTGCTCTTTTTTATGTACCTATGAGCTATCTGTATATAAAAAATTATCATATTTATAATCATAAAAATACTCAAATGAAAAAAGAAGGAGTAATCCGATTCGCCCCAAATAACGTGATCCGATTAGCTCCATATATAAGTATTTCAAAGATTGTAGATTACATAAACATATTATGATATAGGGGAGAGTGGGGTAAAACGGAACGGGTGGGTAAAACGGAACAGCAATGTTTCTCTTAGATAAGAGCTGCGAATGAGTTGGTATCGCGTAACACGGGACCAAAGGGTCCTCACAGCATTTTGTGATAGACCACAGACCCGTGCACACGTTATTTTTCCGTTAAAAGAGTTGGAAAAATTTCCGGTATCGAAATTTCAATATTGTGTTGTACTTTCGACCACTTTACGGCACTTGGATTTCGAAAATTAATAACGGTAAATACATCGTTGGATTCTATAATCCTTGCGCTACATTTTGACGTATTAAAAAGTTCTTTACCTCACGCTGAAGTGTAAATATTAAATGTTTACTAAATTACTGCATGTGGGGCAAAACAGAACACTTTTCGTGGGGTAAAACGGAACATCTATTTAACCCAATCCCACCAATCCAATTGTCTTGAAACTTTGCAGGCGTGCGTAGTTATGATAACAATACAAAATTATGAAAAAAAAAAACGGGAGGGGTGAAAATATTACCCAGTCATCAATAAATATAACCCATAACCAAACGACTTGAAATCAGCCTGTAACCACAAATCAAATCAATTCAATAGATATGCAATCAGCATATAACCACAAATAAAAACTTAGACACTAAAAAGTAAGTAATAAAAAAGATACGCAAAAAATTTTTTTAGGTTAACCAATTTTATTTAAAATGCACTAAAACTGAAAAATTCTCCATGCACGTGTTGATATTTATTATTTATGTAAAAATCCATGTGTATTTGGTTATTTTCAGTAATTTTTATATTATCTGGTAAAATATTTTTTCTTATGTGTATAATATATATTTTTGTTATATTTTATTCGTAATAGTTATACCTAAAACATATATTTATAGTTTTTAACATAAATGAATACATTTTAAATCATAAAAATAAAGATTTTGTACGTTTACATGGTCTTCAAGTAGGTGTTCCGTTTTACCCCACCACTTGAGCGAGGCGAAGATTTCAATACCTCCGGTAAATCTCATTTTCCTTCGTTCCTAAAGATTTTTCCTAACAGTGGTTCCGATTTTCTTATAGTCTAAGGTCCACCGAAGACTCCCGTTGAAGTCCCGTGTCTTTTTCTCTTTCCGATTTTATATTATCACCCTCCAAAGTTACGCGTTCCGTTTTACCCCACTCTCCCCTAATAGTCTAAAATACATCAAATACTAAACTTGGACACCGTGCAAACTAATAACAATAAGCAGATTTAAATTTTCAAGCTTACTTTTTATTTTAAATACGAAATTGCAGATTACGTGGGTTAGATACGGGCGAAAATTGTAACGTTCGCACGCAACCATCTCACTAAAAACGTATGCCAGCTCTAAACAATGACTTAAAACAATTGACGAGCTATTGCAGTAGGTGCGGGGGAGAGGGCCAAGGTACCACGAACGATCGGAATGATCATTTCTATCGCGATGTAAGAAATATGGACTAAATTCTTATTTTGATCCGATTCGCCCTGTGATCCGATTCGCCCTGGCCTACCCTATTTTTTAATATTTAGGGCTGAATAGACGTGCGAATACGACGAAATTAATTTTCATAGGCGAACATGTTTCCAACGACTCGACACGGCGGAGGCAAGTAAGTAAAGACAGTAATTCCAAGGAAGCACTTCCTTAGGAGATCGTGATTCAGGAAAATCCTTAAAAGTTCATCGCTGCGCCGATTCCCCGAGCAACCCGAGGAATTACTTATGAATCAATGCAGCCGTGGGCTCCCAGAAATGGAAATCCCGAGCGTGGCTACAATGTCCTTGAGCCAGCTTCTACATTACCGTATTTTCAGTATTCAGCCTCTAGCCTCCTGCGCATTCGCGTTCGTAGTCCAATCAACCAAGGAGTGGGATAGAATCTAATCGAAAGTTTCAGAATGCTCTTACGGAAAACACCGATCGCACCGGTTTTCCACAGAAGCTCACGAAAGGCAACAGTCAAGGAACTGTAACGTGTTCTCGGAAGAATTAATCGTAGGTAAAGCTTGCACGAACCCGAGTAGTGCACGCATCCAGCGTGGAAAATCGAAGTGAAACTGTCCAGCGCTCTGAAAAGAGGGAAATGATCCAGCAACGATCAATCGAGCACAGAGCCCGCGCAAGGAAAACAGGGGAAGATTGGAAGAAAATTGGAAACCTGGTACAACAAACCGCCCTATGTAAATATACACCCTCCCTCGTGGAGTTTCGCGATCCAGGGTCCAGTTGCAACGACCCCAGGAATCCCACCAGGTAAAACGACCGTTCCTTGTCCCTGCTGCGTGTCCAAGCGAAAGTCCATTTGCCTGGGCTGTGCTTCACCCTCGACTGGGGGGGTGCAAGGTCTACGAGCCACCTTAAGTACCAACCGTATTACTTACTACTTAAGTACCTAGTATCACTTTCGCGAAGAAGATAACAGCCCCGTGGCAGTGGAAATATTTATTGCATCAGCATCGCTCTGAAATTTACCTGCATAGTAGCTACGCAAAATTCTCACAGCGAACTTATTTCAGCCAAGATAGTGAGCTACACGTCTCTGGAATAGGTAATATTTCCCTAGTGCAATAATAAAAGGTATAAGTGATAACGTGTTTAATATCTCAGTGATGAAATTATCTAGAATCTAATCAGAGAACAACATGGAATCTGCATGGAACACTTAATCAAACTATCCACCGCCCACGGGTCAAGAAAGTGGTAGGTCTGGGGACCACGAAATATCGCGGTTCTCCATCGATATTCGACACCTATTCGATCGTGCTCGGGGAAAATGTCCCTTTGGCGAAGGAATCAAGGGGCACCTTGTTTTACCACGAGTCGTGTGGTCGCAGGAAAAAAGGGAGAGTAGTTGGAGACTTTGAGATTCCAGTGTCCTGTGTCAACAGCAATCTCCCGGCCGCCTTATTCGAGGACGGAGATACGTGGAAACACAGAAATGGTTGCTGCAGCTCGGTCCACGTTGCTTTTTCACCTCTCCGGCCGAGCAAAACATAACGGCAGACTCCTGCGGTCACGCCGGTCCGCCTTTGTGCTGGCGAGCCACCAGCTGCCTGCCGGGCCATCGGTATTTTGCAAACAACCACAACCTGTACCCGATCCATCCTTTGTGCACGCGCGTTTATAGGAAACCGGAGTCTCGCGGATTGGAGAAATTCGGCTGGCGTTCGTGAAACCGAAACCGAAGCAAGGAATCTTAGTGGAGATTCGTTGGGGACTTGTGTTTGAAGACCAGGCGTGCCCAGAATCCAATCTTACCTTTCCTTTTAATTTCCCATTCCCAGGTAAGGTAATTCTGGGAGAGACGCCGCGCTTTCGGTATTTATTTTTCCAATTTTATTGTATTTCATAAGCTGTATAAAATAAAACCATGTTTCATTTTATTTTGCTTTTACTTCTGCCTTTTTAAATAAAAACTTAAAATTGACAAATTTAAATGGAAAATTAAGTGTTTCGAAATGCTGCGTCTCTTTCAACAACTAATATTTTTAGTTTCAGTTTTCTAAGGGTGATAGATATTAAAATTTTGATTTTCTCCTATGCGAGTAGTAGCACAAGATGTTAAACTAAGATCTAGAAAAACTTTCCATTGCAAAAAGGTACGGTGATATTTTTATTTCCCGTAAAGTGTGGCGTCTCTCCCCACGATTACTCTATTCGTAGCCCCTTAACGATCGTTGCAGCGAAATAAAATGGACGCCGCGTGTCACGGTTATCCGTGTGTCGCCGAACACTTGTAAACTGATAACCGCGTCAAATGGAATACGCGAGGAGCGACACGAATGCGCCAAGAGTGCCCCCGTTTCCCCCCTGGTTCGTTACTCGAACGTGTCAACGGCGATCAAACACCTGGAGCACGACCTCTTTCTCTCGATATAAATGTTACGGCGTCGACAGGGAACACCTGCCCCGTTGTCGGCCAGGTCGGTTACGAAACAAACTCGTGGATCGCGAAAATAAAGGTCCGCGGCAGGTCTCGTTTCGCGATTCGCGGGTAAAAAATTCCGCGAGATAAGCGACTCTGCGTTGGCGAGACCGTGGCTGCGAGCGAACTGGTTCGATCGGTGTCCTCGCGACGCTGTCACAGGCGTTTGTGCAAACAACAATAAACAACCGCTTCGGGACAACGCTGTCCCCTCCGTCATCAAAATATTTCTCTTTTGACACTTGAGTGCTGTTTTTCGGATAATCTATTTTCTCTGTGCTGTTTAATTCCTTTCTCATCCCACTTCATTGATTTTATTGTTATTAAAATAAATTTGAATATTATGATAACAATATACCAGAACTTGAAAGTGTTTTGCTGAGTTTAAAAATAAGTTTTGAAGTTTTGACAACAAGAATGAAGATACATAGTTCTTCAATTTATTGACGTTTGTATTAATTCTGGCAAAATTCAAAAATTTTATTTTAGTGGTTTCGGTGAGTGGCTCACCCAGAGGGGGACAAAGGGCTCTGGCATCCCCCAAAGAAGAAGGAAAAAGGAGGTTAAAGAAGGAAAGGAAAAGAAATATAAATAAATTAGAAATAACTAGATTATAAATGTTTACAATCACCTACTGAATTTTATCGAACGTGCATTAAAAATATTTTTATACCTTCAACTAGGCTCCTCCCAAGATTATATCCTGATTTGCACCGAATTCGGCCATAAAATGCAAAATTTCCGGGTTGCGAGACCGCTTGGTGTCAACTTGACACATTTAGAGAACTCGCGTTCAGAGGACTGCAGAGACCTTTGGGACTTGTTAGGCAACTGTTTTCAGTTAAATACTTCTTAGTTCCCAATCGATACACGACCTTACCCGCGTACTTACGCTTATACTATTCCGTGGGTAACGT
Source organism: Andrena hattorfiana (assembly GCA_944738655.2). Lineage (NCBI taxonomy): Eukaryota > Metazoa > Arthropoda > Insecta > Hymenoptera > Andrenidae > Andrena > Andrena hattorfiana. Next base: position 6,376,207 of record OX122894.2, read on the forward strand.
ACCCGAGGCCACAGTTCACTTCGCCCGCTCAAAATGGCACGTGACCGCGCAGCCATGTCGCGAGGGCATTTGCATATTAAAATTCAACGACGAGCAAGCCGGTTTCTGCCGGAGGAAAGCCACCTGCCTCGCTGGTAATCTTATCGAGGCAGGCTGATTCACGCCTCGGTCGTTACCATTGTTATTGCTGTAGGTCGCCGCGGATCATCCCCAGCGAGCTCCTGCGCGTTTCGCGGATGTTGTCGCGAGGAAGATCGCCGACTGAAACGGGACCGAAAGATCTTGATCTACCGTTCGCGTAATCTCACCCCTACGTCGGAAAACGCTGTGAAATTTTTACTGCGCGAGAGGCGAAGCGGAACGAGGCTGTTAAGTGTCAAACGCATCTAGTTTCCAGCTGCTCCGGGATATAAATCCTTCGGTGTCTGGTGCCTTCCGAGGACCGGCAGCCAGTTGGCTTCTTTATTGGGCTGAATCGCTGCAATTAACCCACTCGAAGGCTGAGCGATGCCGCTCGTAAACGCGGCGTCGACTTTTTACCGTGAATCGTCCTTACAGTGGTGAAAAGAAAGTTTGAGGCTCGAGTTTCTGTATGTCTGCATGGGTAACTTAATTAATCATAATTGGAGGTGTAATGAAGTCGATATTATTATTAATACTAGGTTTCCAGCATTATGTTGATAGGGGCGGAACTTTGAGAAATGGTGATGGTAAAGATAAAATATAATAATGAAAGAACAAAATTAAACTCTGTGTTATTGCATTCGTAGCGTTAATTCGATTAAAAATTTAAAATTGAAATTTAAAAATATTCATTTTTCTTTTAGTATAAACTTAACTCTTCGTGGTCACACAGGGTGTATCGCGCCCCAGGATATGTATTTGCCAATTTTCTGTAAATTTTTTAACCCTAATAAAATTTAAAAATTTTGTGAATTTTTCAACCCTAATAAAATTTAAAAATTTTGTGAATTTTTTAAACCTAATAAAATTTAAAAATTTTGTGAATTTTTTAACCCTAATAAAATTTAAAAATTTCGTGAATTTTTTAACCCTAATAAAATTTAAAAATTTTGTGAATTTTTTAACCCTAATAAAATTTAAAAATTTTGTGAATTTTTTTAAAAAAAATTGCTTTTATCCATAACTACTTTTCAAATACAAATTTCAAGCTATTATTGTAGCTACCGAACTACGCCTGATTGCAAGAAATGTGTTTCCCGTTGCCTTTTTGATCTTTGTAGGAGCGATATTGAAGCAGAGTGGGTACACCTGAGACATTATTTAGTATCAGCCAACTGTGAAGACTAAAATAGGGTGGATAGCTGTATTGTGCACCTTGATACCAGCAATTCGTCCTGAGAAAGGTTCCTGAGATCTTTGCTTTTGGAATGTATCTAATTTTAGTTGAATCAGCTTTCTGCTTGTTCGAGATCCTTTGAAACCACTCTGGCATTGTTTGCCGCGGCTTCACTGCCAAGTAGAATGGAACCTAACCACCACGGCCGTGCGTTCGGCTCGCACGCATCCTCCATCTCGCGCCACGGCACGAGAGGCCACGGGAGAAATAGAACACCCACGGTGTTTTCTCCCTCGCTAACAACAATAACAATTACCACGGATGAATTATTCGCGCCGAGCAGGCCTGCCCCGAGGAAAGGTCATGGAAAATCGACGAGGAACTCTTGCCACTGGTGCAGCCCGATGGAGGAGCACTTTATCGTCCCACGCGTCGCCGCTTCTATAAGTCGGTCGGGAGCGAAGGAATCGCGGAAGAGGATCGGAGGCGCAACGACTCGTGTTATTTATTATTATTATCGCAGGCCCCATTAAGCGGCGAAGCTAAATGTCTCTCTTCGGGGAGAACACCGCCAGTTCAGAGATGGGCGAAATTTTTATTTAAATAAAATTTAGACTAACGAATAAAAGTTAAAGAACTAATTTTCTTCAAAAATAATTAATAATTTTTTTAACTTTTATTCGTTATCCGAAATTTTCTTCCAGCGCCTGCAGTCCAGTTCCCCCAATTCCTCCGTTATACTGAACCCCAAGTCACCCCCTTCGCTCTCCGTCAACCGAGCCAGCCACTCGATCGTTTCTAGCGTCCATCACGAGTGAAAGTCGCAGGAAAATCGTCGTCGTTTTTACGCCAAGGGGAGGAAAGGCGAGAGGAGCGCAATCGGCGATCCACGAAGCCGTGGGAGTCGTCGCACCTGTGCCCGCGTCGGTCTAGACTTTTCGCGTTCGAAGAGGCATCACTTATTCATAGAGGGGCACACGCTAGTCCATTGTTCCCGGCAGCGTGGCCGCGGGCCCCAAGGAGGGAAATTACGGCTCGATTCTCTGTCCCTCCCCATCTGGGACATTTCGTCGCTACTCCGCGCAGGCTCTCGAACCTATCCGCCGAACATAGCACACACGCGCGCCAACTTGCCCCTAACCGCAGTACAGCTGCGGCGTTAGAAAATAATTGAACCATATGTTGCCCGCGTGTGTGTTTAGGTGAGGCACAGCGGGGGGAAGAACGCGAACGCTCTCAGGGGGCGATGGAAAAAAAGGAGCGGAACGGGTCTCGAATCGCAAATCGAACGGTAACCCACGGCTGATGAAATCGATTAAACGCGACCCCCCGGTTCCCGTTTCGCTCCCTCCCCAATTCGGAGCTTCTTATCGCAAGTTGAATGGTGCGAGGCTGATGGGACCGTTGTCTATACTCTATAGAATATTCAGCTGCTTCTAAAAGAGAATAGTAGTACCAGTTTGAGGATTTTAAGATTTTTAATTCGGATATCGAATGCCTTCGCCGAACGACGTCAAGAATTTCCTTTGTCGTACAGCGGACCGCTGCGGACGACATTATTGGACGAGCAAAAAGCTTTCCCAAGGAACAACCGCGTAGCGAGGTCTGCGGTTGCGTAGCCCACTTTTTTCGACGGTCCTGCACGATACAGCAAGGTTAACAAACTTTCGTCCCTTTATCGCAGCCATGGGCGAAACGTCCGTGTGTATGTATGCGATAGTGTCGACGTAAGTTCCTGGAAAAGAGAAATAAACGCCCCAGACCCATCCTGTAATCGTAGACGCGCGTGAAAAAAGGAAAACAATGTCGCGCGACGGACGGTCGGATTATAAAGGGAGAATTAACGCGGCGTGTCGGACTTCCCCTCCGATGCTTCAGGGCGAACTTCCATGGGCGCCAGTTCGCGATTGGTTTAGCAACCTGCTTCCAGAGGAAGCTGGGTAAATTGTCGGGTTTTATATAGTTTGTGAAATATTGAATTTTAAGTATTGAGAAAATAGTGAGGAATGATAAAGTAGGGCACTGTAACAAGTGAGAGTTTGCTATAAGAAAGATTTCTGTCAGGAGCATCGGTGGTTCAGTGGTAGAATGCTCGCCTGCCACGCGGGCGGCCCGGGTTCGATTCCCGGCCGATGCAAGATTTATTTTTATTTATTATTTTAATATTTTGGTTGTTAGGAATGTAAATGCTTGGGGTTTGTCGGTTATACCTATGGGTGTTTCGGTGAGGGGTGAATAGTATTTTGAGAAATGTAATGTAGTACTCCGATATTTTAGATCATGGAGCAGGCAATCTGTTACTTTCACTTTGAATCATCGATCCCGCGTGAGCATCGGTGGTTCAGTGGTAGAATGCTCGCCTGCCACGCGGGCGGCCCGGGTTCGATTCCCGGCCGATGCAAAATTTCATTTTGATCATTAATAAATTTTTAATAACCTTTTTTGTAAACTGGATCTCTGTCTCTGTAAGTCCGTCGTTCAATTTTCCTTCTTTTCCCCTATCCAAGACGTGTATATGCTGCTATATCGGATGTTGGTAATAAAGTATAGATAGTACAAGTCCTGTACTACAAATTGCAACTGTAATTCAGAGTGTGGGGTTTTAATTATGTAATCAGAGCAATATTCTCCTTTCACTCTGAAGGTCCGATTCAGATAGGAGCATCGGTGGTTCAGTGGTAGAATGCTCGCCTGCCACGCGGGCGGCCCGGGTTCGATTCCCGGCCGATGCAAAATTTCATTTTGATCATTAATAAATTTTTAATAACCTTTTTTATAAACTGGATCTCTGTCTCTGTAAGTACGTCGTTCAATTTTCCTTATTTTTCTCCTATCCAAGACGTGTATATGCTGCTATATATGTTATATGTTGGTAATAAAGTATAGATAGTATAAGTCCTGTACTACAAATTATAACTGTAATTCAGAGTGTGGGGTTTTAATTATGTAATTAGAGCAATATTCTCCTTTCACTCTGAAGATCCGATTCAGATAGGAGCATCGGTGGTTCAGTGGTAGAATGCTCGCCTGCCACGCGGGCGGCCCGGGTTCGATTCCCGGCCGATGCAACTTCATTTTCTTTTTTATTTAGTGTAATAAATCCATTCATTTAATACTTTTGTTCCTTTCCACAAATTTGTGCATTGAAAAAGGAACTAGAAATATGTAATTTCCAGTAGAATTAAATTTCAACTCTCAAAGAAACTATAAATATTGCTTCGCTCTAAATTTCTATGTAACACCTATTTACAGTCAAAAGCGTTTCGAGTATCCAACGTTTCTGTACCAGAAGGCAGAAGGTTATAGGGGCTAGGTTCGTCCCTCACCCCTCCAAATCTCGTTGCAGCATCGATCCTACGGTCCCTGAAAGGAGATGGCCGTGAACTCGGCAGAAGAGACACACCACCACCAACGTAGCCTCTTAGGGTCACCTGAACTAAAACCTCACCCCCCCCCCCCCTCCCTTCATCTGGCATCCAGGAGGCACAGATCTCTCCTACCCACGGAGATCGATATCTCTGTCTCTTTTCCTAATCATAGCCGCCCTACCCCGAGAGCCATTCCTTCCGAACACCTTCGAAAACAACGGGCACCAGGAACCTGTCCCCAGCGACGAGGGGCGCGCGTTTCAAATACTACTCCAGCAATTTAATAGCGTCACATGTCACTCGAGTGTACACGCCCTCGCGACTGGACGTTGCGGAACTCGAGGCGCATACGGTTTCAGTCGTCCAACCAAAATAACACCCATCCCCGAGACATTAAACGACAGCCGCGATGTAATCGAGTATCGAGATAACCTCGACACAGAGCGACTCAAAAGAAACGTGATGCCAAGGCCGAGCTCGTCTATACAGAGGCAGCCAGTAAATGTCAGTTTAACCAGCTGACTGTATATACCATTCCCGGTTAAAATCCCTCGCTACGAGCGCGACGACACCGGAGATGCGCCTCCACACGTGTGCGCGTCCCTTTTCGAAACGGGACAGCAAAACGTCCAGCAGAGCTGCTTCCAAAGCGTAGGTGGGAGGAGGAGTGACCGTTACGGGCGGACTACGTTGACGTTCCGACGAAGAGGAATTCTTTTTGTCCCCCTCAGGTAGAAGGAAGAGAAAAAAAGGCCTACGAGTGAAATGGCCGAGTCGTTTCTCTTGCGTAAGAGGGAGAACGCGAGTTTGGGGGGCCGACTCGACGAGGAGGGCCAGGTGCATTGACTTCGGATCCAAACCGGATATCGGAGTCGACTACCTGCCCCTGTCGTTGAGCTTTCCTCAAGATCCCACTTCTGTTGCCCGTGGCGCATAGATCGCGGGACGTTCCAGCGTATAATAGCTGAATATCAGCTAATAGGTTACTTATTCGGCGGAACGTAGAGGGTTTAAAGATTGTTTTCATGCAACTGTCTCGAAAAAGGAATGCGGTATTGTGGTAGAGGAGGAATATTCAAGGCTTTCTAGTCCACGAGGCATTGCGACGGTGAAAAGGGCTTTGTAATTGACGTTATATCTTGAAGCTAATACGAGAGTCGAAGATACTACTTAGTTTCTGCAGCTCGTTCCTCTTTGTTGCCCCGGACCAAGAGAGTGCAACGACCGACCCTGAACCAAAGTCACTGGCGAAACTAACCAGGGATTTGTTATTGTCTTGGTTCGTGCTTGGGGTTAAGCGTGTTTATGGGGAATGGAGTATGATGTTTATTCTGTTACAGGAGAAGTTCTGTGCGCACGTACACCGTATCTGACACAATATTTTAAGACACTCAAAGATTAAAACAGTTTTTATTTATGGTATACTGTGTATTCAAATGCTGACATTATTTGCGGCTAAAGTGAAGAATTATTCAAATTGTGGAGCCACTACGTAAAATAACCTCAATAACTAGACACCTTACTCATACGTCGCGAACGTAACCGTGCGGCATCGGTGTTTTAGTGGTAGAATACTTAGTCCGCTCTGGGTCAGTCGAGTATACAGTTGCGGTAGGAAGCAGTGCATAGCGCGGGCGCGCGCGAAGATGCCCAAACACAGTTTAGGGACCATTGTTCACTATATATTGAACTAATGATTAACATAAGTAGCGTAGAACTAAGATTAAAAATGATCACAAGGGTTGACAAAAGCGTACAAAGAAAAGAAAGAGAAAAAGCTGAAAATTATTCCGCTGGCATAATCTAAGCACACCCGCATTCCAAAATTGGAAATCTTGAAAATAATTTAAAGCATGAGTAACCCCATTTAAGCCGCGTATCAAGCTTCAAGGAGTCCCTAACACGTCTCGTGATCATGATACGGTTGTTTACTAGGTCATAGTTGTCCATTTCGAAGAAAATATCAGAGATATCATGTACATAAACAAATCAAAATATATTTTTTATAACAAAATATAGTTTTCAAGTACATTTCTATGCTATATTAACCATGTTACCTAAACTCTTAGTATATAAGCTTAAACTGTAAATATTCAAAGCTATTTTACCCAAAGCTAGCACTATATTTAAACGTGCAATCCCATGTACCTCAAAGAGGCTGTGCGTACCCAATGCGTTGGGTCTTTAGTGTATAACCAAAATCAAAAGACTGTACTCCTTTTTATACGTTAAGGACTGAAATCGTCCCATTGTTAAAACACTGTTGGTATTAATAAACGTATGCTTAAAAAAAGTGGTAGAATACTCGTTTGGATTGCCACGCGGGCGGCCCGGGTTCGATTCCCGGTCGATGCAGAAATCTTTTTTATACATTTTTATTTATGAATAAAATGTATAAGATTTATATTAAAACATTGCACATTTTTATTGTGAGTAAAATGTGGATTATTCATATTGAAATAAATATTTACTACGAAATTAAAGTGCCTAAAGATATAATAAATACTCAAAATTAGGGGGTGGGTTCGAAGTTACTTTTTAAATTTCTGAAATGAATCTTTTTAAAAAAAACTCTGAACTTTCCTGGGTTTTCTGGGGTTCCATCCCTAGTAATTTTTATTTTATTTATTTTTAGTATAATTGAACAGAAAAAATTCCATTTATACAGAGAATGAGTTGCAATAAAGTTGCATTAAACGTAAAACCCTGTAATAAAAAATAAAAAAAAATGGATAGGAAGGCGATAGTTTGATTCACGAATGCTTAACGTTACATGTTTTTCATGGCCGGGAGCTCGAATCTAGAGCTTTAAACGTAGCATTTTCCGAGAAGGAATGATCTATCGCGATCGAGTCTCAAGATAGGCCCCGTTCCGATGCAGTTACGTCATATAACTCCCTCAACGGGCAAGGACAAGGAAAGAAGGAGGACGTGGGATGGAGCAGTAGAATCTCGGAGGAGAGTTATTATCCGATTGTTAGAACCGGTAAGGCAAGCGTCCGATAAGTACAGTGAGAAGCTGGCGCGCAAAATAACGTCACCTTAAATTACGACACACCAGCGAACCGATCATTATCCACCGTGCTGTGAAACGCTGCGCAAATGAAGGTACTGCCTTTCCTCGATCTGGCCCCAACGATCGAAACGACTATGAATCACGATTCTCAAACACGAACCGTTTGCTCTTGAAATATCAAAACGATAACAGATGCTAATTAATTCCACTGCGCCCCCCTCTCTCTTTCTATCTCGTGGCTATGTACAACTCCTGGAAATTAAGGCATCATGGGATGAGATCATACCGACAAAATACAAAAATCTTATGAGTCAATGCCAAAACGCATAATAGCGGTTATACGTGCACGTGGAAATGTAACTAAATATTAGGTAATGTAAATTTAAAGTAAATTATTGTTCATTTCATTGCAAATTTAAATGGTCGAATACTTTTCTCCACAGCTTCCGTTGACCAATTACTTTTTTCCAAGCGACATTTTGTTTGTTCATTATTTTTTAGTAGATAATAAACGAATGTCTTAATTATTTTTGGTATATTTACTTCATATTAAACCAATTTAACATTACCACGAGTTTAAAATTTATACAGCATTATTTTACGCAAAAAAAAATTGTGGCATTCCTCGTTGACTTCTTACCACTGCATTCGGTCGAAAACTTATTGCCAGGGGTCGTAAATGAACCAGACGCTCAAGTTTAAGTGACCGAGCAGAAGTTTCAGCTTGTAACCTCAATATAACGAAAGGAAAGAAACGGTGACGGGGGGCTGCAGTAATTAAATTCGAGCGACGCCAGCCAAGAAACGCGCACCACCATCCTCGTTACCTTTCACAAGAACAGTTCTCCGGTGGCGAAGTGTATCGCGTTTCATCGTGTCAAGGTAGACCTCGCGCGAAAGTGAAAATCGAACCATCGAGGACTGTATTGATCCGTTCCCCGCAAACTTTATCCCTCCTTTCACGTAAGGCCTTATTTCCCCTAGAGTAAACGTTTCTTCTCCCCCAGTCCAATTAATCGTTCCATTTACCCTCGAAATTGCTTAAATTCATCACCCCCAAGGTTTTTAATACTCCACTCGAAATATAGGTATCAAAGCGCAACAAGCGCAGGGCCATTTATTCCTGAAATTTCTGTAGCCAAAGTCGAGTCTTTCTCCTACTATGTATTAAAAGGTATCGCTACTATATTTTAAATAGTAAAAGGAGACTCGTTTTAATTCTCCAATTACTCGCCTGTCAGCATCCACAAAAGTGCTTGCCACTCTCGCGAGCTTTGAATACATTTTGGTGAAGCAGTACACCGTATTATATGCAGACCTACTCCCCTCATCTTTTCCCTCCGCCTATTCCTTTCCAGCCGCCGTCTTATCCAACATTCGCCGAGACTTTCGAACGGCAAAACAGAATTACGCCCGTAAGGAGAATTTCGCGAGGAAGCTCTGCCTTTCCTACCGTGAAGATCTGCCGCGACTCGGCTAAGATTGCCCTCCCCGCTGCCCCGGGAAAGTTCGCAGCGAGACCGTAACAATAGCTATTAAGTAGTTTGTTTTGCAGTCAGAAATTTGCTGCGAGGCTTCCATCGCAGCTCGACCTCAACGATTCGAAACCCGTCGGGGTCCACGCTCAGCGATTCTGGAGCGAAAGTCGGCTAACTACAATTTCCTCCCTTCGCGTTTGCTTTATAACATTCCCCGCGAAATCGCAATATTTGCGGATTTCAGCAACAAGTGTGGATTTGGAATTTTATAAACGCGAAGTTGAAGGAAACTTTCTCGTGGGTGTTGATTGTGCGAGCACACGTTACCGATCGGTGTGACCCTTGATTGAACGGTTCGTTGTAAATACGAGCACTCACTTGTAAGAAAAAATAGTTTCTTTACTGATCGACAATGTATCAAAACTTGATATTCTCAATAAAGCTGTTTCGTGGCATTCCCTGTTTTTCTCTTTACCCTTCACGTAATATAGATTTATATTGTCAGGCACAGTCCACAATCGATACTTCAACCAGCCATCTATCGCGCGGTTACGTATGAAGCCAAGTCCCCAACTATGCGTTACACCCAAATTCGAAGTTGCCAAACTATCCGCGTGGCTCAAACAATTATGTTAGTTACACAAACTATAAATCACTCTTCACCGCAAAATTCACTTTGCGGCTGCTCCGCCCCGTGTCTTTCGAGTTTCCCGAACCGAACGTCCAATTAAAATGCCGTCGCACGAAGTATCCCCTCCCCCGTCGAGATCCAAGATACAAACCCACCCTTCAGCCTCCTGGCACCCCAAACTCCCACAAACGCTGTAAAAGCGAAAGATTATAGAGTGCACAGAAACAAGAATAAATTAGTGGACTCTCCGCAAATCCAGTTCCCTAGAAATCAATCCCCCTCATCAACCTATTTAGCCACCTCGTCGTACCCAACAGGATACAATTGCGAGCCAAGTCACGACTCCACGAGCCTACCTTCCCCCCTTCACTTCTTATCGTTTCAGCTCTCAGTTCAGTCAGCCTCTGCCCTCCTCCCCCTTAACCTTCGGCCGCGTTCAGACAGCAGGAGGACAAAGAGCTCGAAGGTTCCTCAGCGATTTGTCATTGGGTCGCATGTGTCTAACGTTCCGCATCTTCCTCCTATTCCACCTTCAGCGATCACGTGCTTCAACTCTGCTCGCCCCTGCTCTCCGTTCAAAGCCGTCTGTTTTCTTTCCGTCTCGCTTCCTCACTATCTTCGCCTCCCTCGCTACCTTCTGCCTCCTCTAGCCTGCCTATTTGCGAAGTCACTCCTAATAGCCTGCCCTCCCTCATCCATCTCGCCTTTACTTCCCCGCAGCTCCGTTTTCCCTCCGCTCTCTCCCGCCGCTCATTTTTTTTCTCCTGGTTCTCGCGGTTCTCTTGTTTGCTCCGTCTTTCGTAACAACTCCCCTGCCCCGTCTCTCGCGCGCACTGTTTTCGCTCTCCTCCCTTCGTCGCGCTTCGAGAGCTACGTCCCCTCCGTGTTTCTTCTAGTTGAATATAAACACGGCAGAAACGCTTGCAGCACGCTCGCGCCAGCTTTAATGCGGCTGCTCCATAATGCATGTATCGCGCATGCACGTATATATTTACCGACGCACGGGGCTGTGTAATATTCCAATTTTCCGTTCCACTATCGGTCGATCCTGGGATTCCGTCGGAATATATCCCGTGAATTTGGGGACAAAGGCTGGAGATAGCAGAGGAGGGGAGTGGCGGGGCGATAAAAGTACTCCCGGTGGCGGGGCGATAAAAGTGCGACTGTTTTCGGCGGTGGTGCATAATACACCGCTGCGCTGCACAGTCAGTGGGAGTTTGGAACTCATATTTTTACATGTCTGCATGGCTAAGTTAGTACTAGCTTTAAGTATTAAGTATTGCGCCGGGGGGTTTGGCCTAGTTTAGCAACCCCCGTAATTTATGGGACGCAAAGTTTAAAACATAATTCTTGCACTTTTGTTACCGTGCACGAGTGAAACTTTCTTTTCGCCGCTGCTGCGCGTGATCGCATCGGTCGATTAATGAGAGGTGATAAGCAGATGAGTTTCGTTTGAAATTGGAAACACGGGGAAATCTTAGGTCTTTTCTTCGGAAAGTGTGGTGTTAAATATCCCGCTAAGGGGTCTCCCTACTTCGATGGCCTGAAATGGAGTGCGATATTTGGGATTTTTTAAAGAGAAACCCTCGAATCATATTAATTGAAAACTTTATGTCTATATTTGTAGATATTTAGGCAACATTAAAAAAAAATTATTTTATACGCACTGATAAAATAAAAAAGGACACAGAAATTTGTAAAGTCGACACTAGATCAATCTCTATAAATATTTTGTTCTTAGGTAATGTATAAAATAATAGAAACGTAGAAAGTTAAACTGTTATTATAAAATTAATTAGAAATTCAGTTTACAAACTTAGAGAGCCAAACATTTCGCAGCGAACTTTGCGTGCCTGGGGTCATGAGCAACCCCAGGATACCATTTAAGGGTTAAGAAGGAAAGATTACCTACGAGGAAGAGACACGAAGCTGCTGCGAAATGGAGACAGATAGAGTCATTAAGGCGAGTCTACGATACACTTGGGACGGGATGCAGAATAATTCATTCCAATTTCCAGCGTGTCAATGCATCGATACGAGCGAACACCGCACGCAGCATGGCCGTGCACAATTACTGACCCAGGCATACGAGATAATCGATACGCGGCCGGCCGAGCAAGTTGAAAGCAAACCCGTGAGTTACGGAGACTTAAACCTTGCATGGCCGTAAACCCCGTTAAGATCGATTAATTCCTTAAAGGGCCCCTCGAGTATGTTACCCTTTCCACTCTGTTACTTGTACAGAGTACAAGGGGTCCATTTTGACCCACAACAGAATTTTCTTCACGTCGTCACGTGCACGTGTTGCTGTGGTACAATATAACCCCCGAAAAACAAGAACAAAGTTCCACCGTCCAAGAAAATATACTATATATATATATATATACACACACCTCGAGCAGCGAGTATCGAAGCTTCGAAGCACCGTAGCCACAAGCTATCGGAGCAGAATCGCGTGCGACCGATCAATGGAGAACCGGGCACGCAGAAGAAGAAAGGGGCCCAGGGTCGAGTCGCGTACCGCGATGTGACGCGCGTGAACGTCCTGGGAGCACTTTTACCAAGCTGCGAGCGTGCAACAGGAACGAGAAGTACACGCATCTGTTGCCCGCCGGGTAATTGCCGCGCGGAATGGTCGGGTAGGTGTAGGGCGCACACGTGCGCGACGAACTCCGCAGGGAACCTGGCCACGGCACCGTTTATGCGTGTGTGCGCGGGGGATACGTACGTGCAGGCCGATAATCGCGGCGAGACAAGAGACTAGGTGAACGGAACAAGCTGGAGAAGAGGGCCCTCGGTAATTACGCAGGGGAGACGTTCCCCATTGTTCTATGCTAGCTCTCTACCGGGTAATAGGCACGTATATGTCCGGTGGCGGGCGAGGGGGAGGGTTTTTATTGGGGCGGACCGCGGGGAAAGAACGGGGCGGTTAACATTGACGGTCTAATGGAAAGATAAAGGAGATAAAGCGCGACACCTACGACACACTGCCTTTCGCGAGCTCTGGGATGCCTATTCTGTGCGGAATGAGTGTGGAAAACGTTGTGAATTTGTCGAAGAATTAGGGCAAATTTTGCTTTAGGTGTTTGTTGCTTTGAATTGAAAATGTTACATCTCTACCAAATGTCCCTTTTCCTGCAAATACAACGGCTGCCTTAAGCGGTGATTCTCATCTAATGAACCGAAAGTAACTGATATTTAAAAAAGAAATTGAAAAACTGTTGGTCATATTGGATTAAACTCTTTTGGGATATAAGGAGGCATCTTTAAGGTTGCAGAAAGTATTTATTTTATGTCGATCCTCCTTATTATTTATTAATTATTCATTGCAAAAATAAAAAGAAATTTCTTAAAGTTAGATAGTTTACGCTGGGATTTGTCTACTTTAAATAAAAAAATTAAAAATTGAAAGAGTTACAGCGTTTGAAAGTAAAAGTAAGTTTTTTCCTTAGACAAATTTTTCATGTTATTCTTTATATCGACGAAAAAAGTATTATAAATAAAAATTAAAATTTTAGCGTAAAATCCCAGCGTAAATTATTTACCTTTAAGAAAATTTTCTTCTTTTTGCCATCAGATGACTGTGACAGACGCCAACGTCGTCGAAGAGGTTAACACGATTCCACAATAATTAATAAATTATAGGAAGGATCGACATATAAAAAAAAATCTACAAGTTTCAACATGCCTCCTTATATCCCAAAAGAGTTTAATGAAATATTAACAATAGTTTTTTCAAAAAATTTCATAAACTTCGAGGGCTGTTACACGAGAATCCCCCTTTAATACTTAAGTGTCTGAAGGACTACTTCAGTTTAGTCGTATTTGGAACGCAGAATGTAGCTTGATATTGAATAAATCCTGTTTTTAATATGTAAACACTATCGGGGGTAATTCGTTCATTGTACCTACCCAGCATAATTCAAGAAAGCCTAAGTAAGTTCTCCAAAATTGCGTACACGTGAATGTTGACAAGTAAACAATGAAGAAGCTTTCCAGATTTGCGAGTGGGGGAAAATAACATACACGTGCAATAGGTACCTAAATGTGGGGCAAGTATAATTGTAACTATATAATTTTACTACTAATCCCTTCAAACGTTATATACTCGCTTCGGCAGCCAGCCAACTGTTACCCTTTCCATCCCTCGTTTTACGCATTCCTGACACCGTGGCAACTTGTGAAAAATCCATTTCATTAACTAGGTCGAATGGGAGCTGTTCGCGGCTAGTAAGGTTTTAGGGTGGTGCTGTCGACATTGTTTTAAAGAGGGGAGCAGCTTGAAAGAGTAGCATCTATTCACACCGACACGGTGTTTCGGCGTGGTTGTACGATGGCTTAAGGTCGTTGCCCAAGAATACGTATGCACCGACGCAGCATAACGAAGTTCCAACCGTGTCCATGGGCTCGCGCCGGAGCACAGTTCGTCAGGTTAATTGAATTTATGGGCCCCGATATTTCGAGCGTGAGCGATTCCGATCGATGGATAAGCCCGCGAGAGCCGTGTGAATCGTCCGTGAAGGAGGATCCTCGTTAAGGAGAGCTGCGTCGAACAATACCGCGATCGCCGATAGGACTCGGCGATCCTCCAAATTTAACGCGTGCTGTTCGAATGGGCCATTGTCAGAGAGGTAGGGTTAGGGGAGGTGCGGAAGGGTGGGGAGGGTGAACGGAGGAGGGGGGGAGGTGCGGACTATGGGATTAGGGAGTGGAGCTTAGGGGAGGAGAGGATTAGGAAAGCAGAGAATTAGAGAAACTGTATGACAAGGGGTGGAAGAGCAGGGAATTAGAAGGTTGGAGAGTAGAGGAGTCGAGGATTAGAAAAATAGTGTAGCGAAGGGGTAGAGGCGTAAAAAGTAGTAGTAAGCACAGGAATATAGAATTAGTAAAATAGTGTAGAAGAGCGATAGAAAATTGAAGAACAAAGAAATTCAGAAGAGGTGTAAAGAAGCTACCTAGGGTAAACCCGGGAGACGCGGTCGGACCGGAGAGTTGGTCGAGTCGCTATATTTCAAACTCTATACGTAAAAATGCATTAAAGTGCAGACCAATTACTTCTCTAGAAGCCAAACAATTGAATGAATATCGTCACTTCGATTCCTTCTGTGTTTTTCTAGATTTATAGGCTATAAAAGGTAAACTGAGGTTACATTTAACCTCTTTTGTCAAACAAGGGTGTACATAATCGTATTTAAAATAAACTTCTAAGTTTATTTTCGTTTAATGTTTGGGAATAATGAGATAGTAGAGATATCGAGGGACAATGCAGCCAAAATATTTAGTCATATTAACTCTTCCTCTCAAAACTAACGAGAAGACCACCTCTCGCTACAGAAAGGAGAGATGGTCGAGTTATGATTTTTTTATTATTTTTATTTATATTTTTATTTTTTATCATTATTTTATTATTATTATTGTTTATTTATTTGATTTATTCACTTTTGTATTCATTTGCCTTGCTAATCGCCGGTAGGTAGTTCGCTTTATCTTCCATGTGTTCTTTTCTTGTTTAGCGTAAATAAATTAAATATCTGTAGTTGTATTCACTCATAAATAATTTTGCTTTCTTCTTTGTTATTTTTCCATGAATAATTATGTGAGTGGTCTCTGCCAACGACGAAAGCCATTTCTCCCGGCACCTTGAGAGAGGTGGTCAGATGTCATGACTTCAGTTTTCAACCCGATTTACAGTAAATATTGTCTTAAAGTAAATATCGACCACTTTTTGTGAATCAGCATAAAATTCTGAACATATTAGGTTTGTTCTGATAAAATAAGTAATATCTGTATTAGTTTTAATAGCCATTTTATATTAGGTCGACCGCGTCTCCCGGATTTTCCCTATATTAGAAAGGAAGGAAAAGCAAACTACATATCAGAGATGTACAGTAGCTGTCGGGGCCATTAAGGGGTCATTCCGGTTAGACGGGTTGAAAAAATCGATTTTTTTTTCAAACAATTTTCGAAACTATATATCCTCGAGAATGTGTTGTTAAATTTTCATGGGAAAATTCCGATTATTTTAGATTCTACAGAATCATTTTGTAGAAGCGCAGAGGCCGAGCCTCTGAACGCGTTTTTCTGGAAACGTCATTTTTTCACTTCGTGAAGATAATCTCAAAATCTATCGAACCGATTGCTTCATAAATTTTACTGCTTATTCTGCACACCTATGACTCTCACAGGGACTACAACCAACTATTTTCATTCAGTCTAACCTAATTTTAAAATCGAAAATGACAGAAGAAAAAAGCCGAAAAACATTTTTCTTGCATTTTGTCCGCAATTTTGTTAATTTTGAAGATAAATCACTAATTATAGTCCGAGCGATAGCAACAGTCATACTGATCAAGAATCTGTTTGGATTTTTGGGTTCAGATAAGTCTAACAGCTGAAATCCCCTTCACGAGCGAGGCATGAATTTTTAAACATGTCATCAAAACCGCTTTCAAAATCATTTTAAAAGTAATAGTTGTATTACTTTTATATTCTTTATTTACTGTAGGAATGTAGTTTAATCAATAGAAAAAAAGTTGTATTGCATTACTATAATAATTTTCGTCGCAATAAATTCCTGAAAATCGCTGAATTTATCGGCGCGCTAACCGGAATGATCCCTTAAATCCCCCCAGAAACAGTATCTCTCTAAAACCCCCATATACGCCATCCTCAGAATCAATTTTCCCATTTATGCGTTGTAGAATCGTGCCCCTAAGTTCTGCCCCCATAAAACTCACAAAGGCCACTTTCCCCGAGAACAATATCGCTAAATACGCCGCCCAAAAGAAGAGACTTTAATTTAATACAGACGGACCCGTTGCCCCGGCTATTTAAACGCGTATTTCACGTAGCGGGTGTACCATCATCCCGAAAGGCAGGGAAGCTGAAGCGAGTTAAACTTCTTAGGAGCCTCGCCAGCCAACACAAGTTTGTCACGCGAAGCTGCAGGGAATCGTTCAAATTCGGATCAACCGTGCAGCGAGAAAGTTGCGGGGGTTGAAGATGGCGGACGGTCGCGAAAGTTCGGCCATAATTTATACGAAGGGCCACGGACTGGTAGCGCCGTAACACCAGAAGCACCCTGCAACCTCTGCCGCGTTTCTTATCCATCGCGCAGGGTTGTTTAATCGAAAAATAGAACGCGAAGCTTTCGCCTTTACGGAATGAGCAGCAAAAATGCAAGTCGAAAACACTGGGGTAAATTGATTGGAATACCAGACAGTTTTTCAGCCCAGTTCCTGCTTCCCTATGCCAACAAGGGTTGGAGATGCCCCCACCGGGGCCGACATGGAATTCCTCGTGCTGGTACAAGCTGAATTCCAGATAACTCGGCGAACGTGCTGACTGAGCCGCGATCTTTAACCCTAGAATCTCCAGCAGACCTCGAGGCAGCGCAACTGGTACAGAACTTACAATTAGCTGAGACACGTCCTAAACGCTACTTCAGATTGTATGTACGATTGGAGTAGTTGGAGCGCGAATTCGTCGAACACTCCTCAGTGCGTGTTAATCTTTATTCGACTGGAAATAGGGGAATATAAAAATGGTCACTGTAAAGAGGCTGACAATAGTAACGAAAACGATGTCGAATATTTGATTGAGCATCGTGTGTGTGGAGACAAAGGCGAGAATTTCAGGTTGCGTAATGTAGTACGAAG
Source organism: Andrena hattorfiana (assembly GCA_944738655.2). NCBI lineage: Eukaryota > Metazoa > Arthropoda > Insecta > Hymenoptera > Andrenidae > Andrena > Andrena hattorfiana. The sequence goes on from OX122894.2 coordinate 6,393,658, forward strand.
CTGAAGTAACGACCACTTTAGACAAATGAGTCTTAAGAAGAGGATTGTTAATGCGCCCGACGTGGTAATACACCAGGCTGGACTCGCTCCTCTGTGGAATCTCATTAACCGAGTTGCTCGATGACTCGAAACACGTTAATGCTCGCGCACACCACTACGCATTCCCATGAATCGACATCAATCACTGTCGGGCCAGGAAGTCCAAGCGTTCCACGCGCACGTGTGATTTATATGCACCTATTCGAACGCTGCGTGGACTCGAGGAAAAAGAAAGCCAGGGGGAGAAAAACGATTTCGACCGGAAACCATACAGTCTTTCGTCTTGGGGCTTGTGTCGTTTAATTTACCCTAAGGGACTTTATTTTGTGTCACGTATATATCTCCCATAATTGGAGAAGAAATATCGAGAAAAATTTATAAAAAAAATTTTGTGTTAAACGATTTTATTAAAAATACACTAAAAATTAAATTAAATTGCAATAAAAACTGAAAAATAATTCGTTTCTTGTACTGTAATTATTTCATAACAGGATATGAATCACTTTAATACGGAAGCAAACGTCGAAATGAATTTGTTGTTAGAAAGTTTTCATTCGCATTAACGAAACAAAATATTTTAATTGCGGGATACAGATTGTAATGTGGCATCAAATTGATAAACTGTAGTTGATAATGTTCCCCCTGCCAATCGTATCTAAAGTGATATTAACACCATCAAAATTGTAGTACAAGAAAAGAATTATTTTTTAGTTTTTAGTGCATTTTTAATAAAATCGTTTCACATAATTTTTTTTATATATTTTTTTATTTTCAACTTTTTAGTGTTTGTGGATTTACATTTCACAGCTCAGACTTCTTTACAAATATCTTTTATTGCTGTATACAGTTTAACAGTTTGCTTAATCGCTATAGTGCTAAAGTCACTACAAAATAATTCTTTTCTTCTACTACAATTTCAATGGCGATATACTACGAACGCCTGCAAAGTTTTAGTTTTACTATTCGTACATACGTGACGGATCATTCCTCGATAAATCGTGTATTTTCGGTAATCGCGGTGCGATGCCTTTTTGTCGTTTTCGTAATGAACGCGAGTGGCTGATTTCAAGTCGTTTGGATTTGTGGTTATGGGTTATATTTATTGATGACTGGGTAATTTTTTCACCCCCTCGGGGTTAACTTTTTTTTAAATATTGTATTGTCATCCAAACTACGCGCACCTGCAGAGTTTCAAGACAATTGGATAGTTGGAAGTTGGTTAAAATTCAGTTACCAGATTTGAACGAAACATACAAACGTACAAACAGAGGATCGAAGCTGAATAAAATCCTAAAATCTTAATGAATAATAACATATCCCGCGTGACCGTTCCCCGTTTATTCGCAGTTGGCGTGGCCATTTTTCTAACTGCTATCTCTAAGCGCATCAAATATTCGTCCCCGCAGTATCGATGCTGAATCGCCGGCCGCGGTAGCGCGCAGCAGTTTCCGCGACGGGGGACAGAGGAAAGCCGTGCACACGCCAGATACTGCCCCGAAAGCGAAATGCCCTCGGCGCGCGCGCTGATACGCGCGCGTCCCATACGTTTCCGTATAAAAGCGAAATATAAATGACCAGGACGATTTTAATCCCGGGTGAGCGTACGTCAGGCAACGCGGACGCTCGGTTTTTGTTGGCTGGTAATATTTCTGTCGAGTCGAGTCTGATGTATGCGTGCGCACGCGCTCTGCCTTCGCGAATCGCCGTCGCGAAATACAAAACGATGATTAAAGCAATAATCAGCCTACCATCTTGCCTCTTTTCTAACCCGCTGCGCCGAAAATACTTGTCGGGGTAACGGACGGGAAAAAGGGCTGTCATAATAGACGGAATGGCGGTGCGCTTAAAGGTGGAGGAATTAGGAAGTCCGATTCGAAAGAAATCCCCTGTAGAGACACGCGCACAGAATGCTCGCGAAGGCGAGCCACGGAACCAGAAACATCGACCAGGAAAAACCTGCCTTCCCTTCGAAAGCCAGCTCTTCATATCTCACGACCACCCCTCTGTCACCTCACCCCGAGCAACGGCTCGTTCCACACCCACCCCCTTTCCGCGCCACTCTTCCCGTGCTATTTCTCTTTCCGTCGGTGCTGCATAGCCTCGCTTGCTCTCTACGTAGGATATACTGCCCAACCCCGCCGTCGTGCTTTCTTTTCCTACTCGCGGCAATAGATCCCGCAACAGCCGCCATTGTTTTCCCAACGTTTCGGGGCGGGTTGGACCAGGCCTGTTTCTCAACCTTTCTAATATCGCGCGCTTTAAATAGGGAAATTTCAATGCTGATCGATTCATCATTTTCGTCTCTGTGCTATGTATACAGTAGTGGAAATACAAAGTTAAACATGAGTAAACGGACCCCGGGATGAATACTGTTGTTGTTGTTTGCTAAACATTTCTCCTCACCTGAACCACCATTCTGTAAAAGTCCTGAAATTTATCATTTTTTTAACCCGCTTCAAAAAAGAGGAGGTTATAGATTCGACCCCTATGTATTATTTTTATGTTTGTCCCCGCATAACTCGTCAGCATATGGACCGATTTTGATGATCTATTTTTTATTCTAAAAACAGCGATGCCCCGGTGGTCTCATTCAGCACTGCATCAATATTGGCTCAATACTTTGCCAGTACTGGTTAATTCAAACTTCGCCTCATTGCATAATTTGAATTTCTTGAATTCTCGCATTTTAGAGTATTTTTTTGGAGACTTTTTTTAAATTTTTTTATCGGATACTACTTAAGATAAATAAATGAAACAGAAGACGGTAAATAACTATATATTAGCTGTAGTTTATGAATTTTTTCCGATTTGTACATCAATTATTACGGGTGAAGAAAAATAATTTACGATTTGCGGGTAGTTTTTGCACACAACCCTTTGAGTGGCACCCACAAAAAATTAGAGACTGTATTAACTATTATGTATAAAATACGAAGGATGATAAATATTGAAGGATGATCAGGTTGGCAGAACTTTTCTGTTAAGCCGCCAAGTTTTCATATTACTCTCGTGCTTTATCAATCATGTAGCTACGAAGATTGTTTCATAGCACGTGAATTCAGGTGGCGCAGCGAATATTCACAGCACTGTACCATATTTCATCGCTCGCCGTGTGACTGGGAAGACCCGTGCGATTTTATATAGTGCAAAGAGCCGACTCTAATCAACTACCGTGGCTTAAACGGTTATGGTGTTCGATAAAGGTCGACACTTTCCTCCCGCCCACGCAATCAATGAATACATACTGCTCCCAGGAAAGAGCGGCTCTCGGCGTTCCTTTGCTCGTGCTCGGCCCGAGATCCCGTGCATCGTGCGTTGAGCGAGCAACAGACCAGAGTATTCCTTTCGCAATGGCGCCGGTGCATTAGTCTAATTGAAATCTGGACAGCAAGGCGCGCGTGACCGTGCGCTATCTCGAGCTGTCACGCTCCCAAATAGGCACAGGCGTGTCGCAGAGGTGCATCGGGGTTGCTCGCTTGGCCGTATATACCGGGTGACGCGGCGGCGACGACGTCACCGTTCCTCGTCACCGCGAAGCTAATGGAATCGGAGCGGCGTCGATCCCGTCACGACGGATTACCTGCATAGTCCACCGGGGCTGCAAATGCACAATAGCCTTTTGTATACTCGGCCCGCGCGAATCTGGTCGCACCAAAACACACGCGCAGCTAACAGTGATGCACTTCGCGCGGCTGGTACTCGCGTGGCGAACATTTCTACGATACTTCGTAAACATTGCCTGGATAGGAGCCTATGATGTTCATGAGATATCGTAGATGTGGGAATTCCACGCTTGGGACCGGCCTACGGTACGGTTGGCACACAGGTGGCGCCCCGTTAGTTTGGGTATTTGTAGAGTTTCTGGAAAGAGTAGCGCAGGAGAGTGGGGAGTCGGCGTTGGGGGAATTGGTAACGCGGCTGGCCAATACGCAGAGGTCTCGCAGATCGCGGGTTCGAGTCCCGTCGCCTGAGGTTCTCTTTTTCGCCTACATAGAAATATTACCAATGTCACTTGTGTGAAGTGTGCCACTCACCGTCGCCCATGTTTGTTCGAGCGGTTAAGCCGGGAATCCACCGGGAAGCGAAGCTAAGCTAAGCTATGCTATGCGATGCCATGTTTTAGCTTAGCTTTTGGTGGAAACAGTTCCATAAGAATGTATTGAAGCTAATTTTTTTAAAACGTAGTATGGCATAGCATCGATAGCTTAGCTCCCCGGTGGATTCCCGGCGTTAGAGTCGACAGAGCTACGCACGGTGACTGTTACCAGGGGTATCAGTATTTTTAAAGTGCTCAAGTGGGACGACAAAGGGGACGAGCGTTCCTCCACGTCGCTCTGTATGGGATCTTCTTTATTTACATTGTGACGCAACGTTTGTGCTTGCACGGCTGGGTAAAAAAGTACCACGAATGTCTGTCACCTGAGTGGTGACGTTAAATCGCAAACGAACGATGCTAACTCGTACTGAATAAGTGCCAAGTTCCAGCGCCCATTCTACGGAACTGTGAAACGAATAAATTGCTCACCATCGAGGTGTTACTGACAGAGCTAGCAGACTAATCAGTGTGTGACTGTGTAGTTGCAGGTCAACGGTAACCTTGCCATCGTAGGCCGAATTAATAGGAGTTAATAGAAATTAATAGAAATTAATAGAAATTAATAGAAATTAATAGAAATTAATAGAAATTAATAGAAATTAATAGAAATTAATAGAAATTAATAGAAATTAATAGAAATTAATAAGAATTGATAGAAATTAATAGGAATTAATAGAATAAATCCCGCGCGTGTAAAGTGCTCCACGAATTTGAACCGAGGGACAACTTTCTCCACGCACAATAATCGCTCGAGGGGTGCCGTTTAAAAACGGCGCGCCTGCGCACGTCGCTACTACTCATTAACGAAAATTTAAAGCGTAACGCGCGCACGGAGCAGTGTTTCTTAGCCTCGTAAATGGACCGAAGCTAAAAATAACCGTATGCCTGCACGTGTTGCGTACGTCTATGCGCTTGTCCAATTTTTCACGAATTTCACGCACACCTCGGTACCAAATTAACTTTGTGCGAATTAATTAATAAAAGCGCTAACGACACAGGAAACGATAAGAGAAAGAAACTTGAGTGTCTATTTTTGGCTGATCCTTTCGAACGTAAAAGCGAAGAATGTGCTAAGTGCTTGTTTCCTCTTAAGCAGACGTGAAAATCGATTTCGTGGATTTTCCCGGCCTCGTACCTCCTGGCGATCCCGAGCACCGCGTAGAGTAGAGGATCGAACTGTAAAATGGCCTGCACTTTCTCCTTCAACATCTGCTAAACAGCTAAACAGCAGGCCGCTCCAACTTAGAGCTATGGCTTGCCAATAAAACAATCTCCAAAGTCTTCATCAGGCCTCCCAAACCTTTTGCTACTACATTCAACTTAATGCAACTATATCGTTTGTGTTGCCGTTCGCAGTTTAAAGTTTCCCTTGATATACATACTCTATATGTGACATTATAAATCGTTTTCATATTTAATTTTTCATGTAAAAAAAATTAATTATGCAGAGATGGGCAAAATTTTTATTTAAACACAATTTGAACTAACAAATAAAAATTAAAAAAAAAATTACTCGTCATTCGTTCGTTAACCCGAATTAAATTATTCGACACGTGACGAATAATTTATCCAACTTTTATTCGTTAGTCGAAATTTTATTTAAATAAAAATTTCGCCCACCTCTGTTATTATGGCAGCGACGCTCGAAATCTCAGACCAAGTGTTTTTGCGCGCGAACGAGAGCGAGTACGATTCGGTTTCTCCGCCCCCGACCCCCTTTCCCAGCATTCTCCGTTTAGTCTTTTTCTCGGCCTTGATCGCCGTGCCATGGAGCAAGGACCGTGGAGAAAAAGGAAAGGAGTATACACGGAGAGAAGCGAGGATCGAGTGAAATCTCTCTTACTTCCCCTGTCCGTAGCAGATGCACACAAGGAAACGTGCGCTGAGGCTCGTGTATAGGGTGCGAATAAAGTACCTGTCACGTTTGCAACCACGTGAAACTGGGAAGAAACATTGGGCCTTAAATCCAATGGCCACGATGAATTTTTGTCACAAGCTTCTCAAACCACCGTCCACTAAACTACGATCTTAGGTTCCACCATGAAAACCGAGATCGTTATTTCTTTACACCTTGTACGTAGGTCGCGGAGAACGCTTGTATGCGCAGGCAGAGAATGACTCGAGCTGACTGCACTCTCGTACCGCTCCGATTGGAAAGTTTGCCTTGCTGGAACTTGGAGGTGGTCCTCGGGGAAGGATTGTGTAGTTCCAAGCCCTTTATGAAATTGCAGAGAAGAAAATACCGCGCGACTGAGAGAATGAGGTTAATCCTCGACATAAAATTTGTAACTGGAACTACAATGATGCTGACTGTAAGAAAGCCGATTGTAATGAAGCTCGAGAGTGGAAATAAACATCCAATCTCGGTTGCACAGGAATCGTTTCGGCAGCGACAACATTCGATAAGTTTGTTTTTAGAGCGTGTCACCTTGTACGACGATGTTGTGGCGCGTGAGAAATTGCGTAAACCAACGCGGGCCGAGTTTTTGCAGCGACCAGGTTTCAAATCGGCGTTGCGGTGAATAAATTGACGCGACTTCACGCTTCGACTCCCAAAGCACAGCCATACAGTAAATTATTATCGCGTGGTGTAACGCGCACTCGCGGGCAACAGTAAAGCTGTGTAATTTGCGCGGCGCGCGATGCCGCGCCGGCCACGTGCCGACTCAATTACAGTAGCAAAGCGAAAAGAGTTTTAATCCCTGCTTTTAACGCTCCCCTTTCGATCTGCCGCGAGATGGATCTATGAGGAAGCTTGGGAGCAAAAGTGTCTCACTGAAAGCTGGAGTAAACACCCTAACGCAAAGTAATTAACAGAACTTAGAAATATCTTAACTTTCCGGTGAAAAGTAGACTCCTCCATTTATTCCTCCAATTATTCGCAGCTGCGCGATACAGAGTTTCCATTGAAAGGATTTCCAGAAATCCACAGCGTTAAAGAAACTTTTCTAAGGAAGCCTGCGCAACTAATAAACGAGTGCTTTGAGCTAGAGAAGTGCCGAAGGATATGAGCAATAATATGACGCGAAGCGTTTCGAAGAAAATGGGGAATCGGCCGGAGCCGATTCTCCGAAGAAGTCGATGTATTATACGGAGCACGCGACCTCGCTGCTCGTGCAAGATGGAGGGGGCCACGAAACCGAGGCAATCCACGGGAACGTGACGATGCATCAAGATGGTAAATCATTAACCTTGCCTGCTCGTGACAGCGTTGCATGGAATTCGTGTGCGTCACGCGCTATGCGGGCGTCTTAACGGGCGGTTAAAGAGACATGAGAATTATAATGTACTGTTACACGCCCATTCTCGGGGGCCCAGCAACAATGCGTGCCTCTTAGTTGCCGAAGATAATGGATCTGCGTCGGATCGGATCGCTGGTAATGGAACCGTCGATTAAACGGGCATAACAAAGCGTTCAATGGTAATTGAACGCCACGCGAGATGGATTCAAAGCCAATGCACGGTGGAAACTAATTTCCCGCCATTTTCCCCGTGGTACGAGTACGTGCGGGGTAAAGCGGCTGTTTACTCTAACGACCTTCGACGATGCAGAGCGTTCGAGGCTTAATAATTCAATTTTGCGAATATTTCGATACCAAATCCTAGGCTCATCAGAGAATTTTAGTTTTTTTCGCGAGTATGGAGTTGCGATCGTTCTGGTTCAACCTCTCAGCGACAACCTCTGTGTTTACCTAGGGAAGAGTAGGGCTAAAAGTCCGGCGGATAAGAAGTCCGGAATGCAAAATCTCCATTCGTAAACAATCGGTTGAATATTGCAGCATAACTATGTTGATGGCAAGGGTAATGGGAAGGACCGCAGAGTTGTCGGTCGTTTTTGGGCGCTCGTGCGTGTCATATGACGCCTTTGTCATTATATATATATCAAGAAGCGAAGGAAGTGCGTCGTTTTTCTTCTGTTATTCGAAGTAAACTACAGTTTAACAGCGTATCGAGTGAATACATTAAGATTGTATGCTCCTTTAGTAATGTGTGCATGACGTTGTTTACTTCTGAATAATAATATTTTCGAGCCTATATATCGGCGAAACTATAAAGATACCTCCGGGGCAAAAAGTACCTTACTTATATTTTCGACATATGTTTTTATTTTTTGTTAATGAAGTCATATTAAAGTACTAAAAAGAGTGGCTGTCTTTGTTGAAGCAAACCAATTAGTAAAGTCATAAATTATCTATATTTTTTCCTGTTGTTTTTATATTAAAATAATTTGAGTTTAAGAAATAAGGCCAAAGTGCTTAAAAGAGAGTTATATCGTTCTGCCGAGCGAAGATTATTGTGCAATTTTTTGCTCAAGCTGTGTCCTGTATTTTCATTCTTTTGTTTAAAAAAGGTTGCCGTAGTATTTCCTTTCAATATTGTATACCAAAAAGAAATTGGTTCAATAAATATTTGTTGATTTCAAAAGAGTTTCTTACTTACTTTGTTTTATGTTACATGAAAAACTGGTTAGGCAAGAAGTCGATTTTGAATTGACACACATTTTGTGATTTAACTCAACCAAAAATAACACTATCAACCAACAACTTTGTAAAAGTAAAGCATAATAGTTGTAGTTTATAAAAAATAACACCTTATATCTCTAGATTATTATTACTAAGTTTTACATAGGTTTACACGAAAAATGGGACTTTCAGCCCCACTCTACCCTACTACAAATTTCAGTTTTAACAACTATCTCGAATTGAGGTCAACTGTACAAGGGGCATTTCTGTTGGAAAATGCGAGCCCGTTAAGGGGTCGAAGCCTGCCACCCCGAGCGTGGCCGAAAGCACATGGCCGCGGGAGAGGAGCAACATTTGAGCATGCTCACCTTCCGCGGTCTTCTTGGTGGTGGTGAATCCAGGGCTGGGTCGTCGCCATCCTCTCCAGTTGTTGCAGAACGACTCCGACACGCTGCTCCAGCTGCATAAGGAGTCCTCCTCGAAACGGTCCGAGTCCTCGAACGAGTAACGATCAGCCTCCTCCCACTCGATTATCTGTGCACCAGGTGGATCGGCAGCGTGGTCCTCCGCGGGTCCGGCGGACGCGGCATCCGGTCCGGAGCCTCTAGTCCCGCCGCCGGAACCGCCGCCGGCGCTGCTACCACCGCCGCCGCCCCCACTCCCGCCTACCGCCACGGGACACCGAGCCAGGTTGCCCGCCAGTTTTAATTGTCGTACGAATCGGCACGCGCGACAATACGGGGCCACTGCGCCCCCGACACACGACCACCGTGCTCCGACGACGGCCCCACCACGATAATCACAAAGCGACGACAACGTCGCCGTCCCTCAACAGCCGAGCCACCCTACGACCGCGCGCGAACCCTTCACTCGCCCTGTTCCCCTCGGATCGCCACCACCTGTAGGACAAGCCGAATTCGCGATATTACTTTCGGTGGGTCATTCCCGCTGCGAGGAGCGGGCATGCCCTAGGGATCGTCCTTAAATTGCGTAAGGCTCTTTTGGGGGAAGAGCGTCGCGAATTTCTTACGTTTTTTTACAAGGGAGGGGGAGGGAGAGAGTCAGGTACCGTCTTAGGTAATATTTTTTTTAACGTAATTTTTAATATGAGTAGCCTAAGAAACCATGCTTCATCGCAAACACGAAACCCAGTTGAATCAATTATATAAGCCTTTAAAATAATTCTAGTAACGGAAAAAATGCGGTGTAAAATAGATTACGCATGGAAGGGGGAGGAGGTTGGAATATAAAATCTTACGAATTCTTATACTCGAGAAGGAGGGGGTTAGAAATCGCGAAATTACCCTTACGTAACTTAAGGACGGCCCCCGAGAAATGTTTCAATGATTTGGTGTATGGGGTAGTAGGGCATATGTTTATGGAGTGGTTGAAGTAGGATAGATGCTCCAATTACTGCCAGTGTCCCTATTTTAGTGTCCCCACTTTATTTATTTTACTTAAAGAAAACGTAACGTGTAAAGAATAGTGTAGAATAATAATAAGAAGAACAGTCCCAATTTAACAATTTTTTGTACACTATTCTCTATATTTTTATTAAGGGAAATAAATCGAGTGTCAGTAATAGGGACACTAGCAGTAATTGCTACGTCTGTTCTAGTTAAAGGGATATGGTGATAGTTTTCGCAAATTGCCATTGTTAACCCTCGCCCAGCCGGTGGTGGGTCAAGAGTGACCCATGGTTACGGTTAAGTGCAGAGGGAGGAAAGATCTATTTGTTCGCACACTCCTACCAATATAACATAATTCTCCCTTTCGATATAAGCACTATTGTTTAGTATCTACAAAATATATAGTTCTGAAGCAGGTACAATAAAAATTCCGGTACGGGTCAGAAGTGACCCGACATCGGCTTGTCGCGGGGCATTTTACGATCGGCTGCTCGAGGGTTAAACTATTTGACCAGTTGGGCGAGGGATTGTCTGAGGCAGCGTTTCCTAATTAAATTTGCCACGGAACCCTTACACACCCACTGAAATTTAGAGGAACCCCTAAAGATTTAAACATTTCGTGGAACACCAATTGGGAAACGCTGATCTAAGGGTTCGGGGTAGTTTAAAGGGATGACATGTGTGATCGTGTACCGCTGAATAATAAGTTTGTATTGTGAAGAGTAAGAGTATGCTGGACATGTAATGGAAAACACTCCATGTATATATTCGAGATACTTTTAATGGCTAGAGAGCTATGAAATTTGTTGATTGAACTCTGATTTGAAACCATGGCCGGGTAATTGGTAAATCCAAGCGCACACCTCTAACCACCGTTTTACCACCGTCAACGCGGCGCCCGATATTTCCTCTCAATTGCACCCCCTGCCATCGGAGACACCGGGCACTTTTAATTGCTCCTCGAAACGGTGCACGCAACATCACATCAACGGCCCACACCGCAATCGCTAACCAATCGCCCCTTATCCGGGAGAAATTCGTCCACCTCGTCTAGCTCTACCGACGTTACTCATTCAGATTAAAAGAAACAAGGAGGGGGAAATAAATGGGGCGAACGAATAAAGAGAATATTGTCTTCTGGACTTGTAGATTTACTACGCCTTCGGACACTGTTTATCATCGACGCTGTTATGCTTGGGCCCGCGATGCCGCAAGGTCACCTTTCACTTTCGAATTCTGTTGTCCAGTTTTGCTTACTACACAAAAACACCTTTAAATGGCACTGCGCGAATCGAGAAGCGGAAATCATTCGTATTGAAACAGTTTTTATGCTCCAAGCACAACGGTATCTAGTATAACTAGATGAGATATAAACGAGACTTATAACACGGAATAACTGTAGATCGAAATACAGATTTTCCATGGAAACTTAATTTCAGATATAACGGTGAAAGTATGATAGGAAAAATATTAAACCGCTTCGTAAATAGCAAGATCTTAGCGCGTACTCGATAAGTAGTAAAGCTTTTCCAAACGCAAGTCAGAGCAGAAACAGCTGATTCGCGACGCTTCGATGTTTGAAGATGCGTATTGATTTTTTTCACTAACAGAGAAGGAACGTCTTTTTCATCTAGTACCTATAACTTCCCAGGTAGCCGCGAAGCGTCGGTAAAAAGAACAAAAGGAAAAGCAAAGACGCGACGCGGAAATTCGATAGAAGGTCGAATTGTTTGTGCTGTTCAGCCGTGAACGTCAAACGTAGCAGCGTGCGATTAGGTTAGAGAGAACTCGGTTAGGTTAGGTTCGGAGTTATAAGGAAGTGAAGTTGGAAAGAGGGACAAGAGCGTATATATCAGTGACGCGAGAGACGGAGGCACAAGGACCTTGGCGGGTCGACAGACCCACGTCAAGAACGTGCGACGACCCCGACCCCGCGGAGGGTAGCCAACCCCCTCTCTTTCCCCATCCTTTCTAACGTCTGCTGCCTCGAACGTTTCACTGTTCCCACCTATCCCGCCATCCCTGTATGTGTACGTGTGTATTCCAACCCTTTTTTCCTGCTTACCTCACCCTCTCTAACGAGTTTACCCGTTCCGTCACTGGTGCACTTCACACCCCTACTTCCTTCGTCTACAAACTACTACTACTACGGGGCTACTACTAGCACCGCCGAGCGAACAGCACGGAACCAGAACAGAATGGGGAGTAGTACACAACAAACATGTATTATATGTATACACACATGCACACATAGAACGACGCACTCAACAACAGAGTAGACAGCTGAGCCACCAGTGCCCCACCAATTTTATGTAAGAGACATCTCGCACAGTGTCCGCGATATCTTCCGCGAACGTTCAGCCCGATGCGGAACCGCGATCAGCTCCAACGATTTACGCCCGAATAACGCACTACCACTGCACAGCCCGAGAACTTCAGCTAGTCTACCCCATCGACGACAACAACAAATATGGCGAGCGAACCTACTCCTGCACATCGGTGCTACGACTGCCGACTGACCGCCAGGTGGCGATCGGAACGCCGCCCCTGCGATCCCTACCACTCGTCCCCTCGGCTCGTCACGGTCGCACTCGCGAGAGTTCGGCAATCCTGACTAACGCTTTCGCGCCTTTTATTGAATCACGGAATTCTTGTTAAGGAAATTACTCGATAAATATTCTGCTTCGTACTGGTAGTCTCATTATGAGAATTTTGATAGTCGAAGGAGATGCTGGGGAATTTAGGATTGCTGGTTGAAATCGGTGAAATTTGAGATTCTTGGCTGCTCTGTTTTAAATTCTTTTCAACTGAGAATTACGATTGTAATGATAGAAATTGTAATATTTCTGTGCATTTCTAGTTTGATATACTTGTACGGGAAGTATTTCAGGAATATTGAAATTCTTGCAGAATGTTGGTCAAAGATTGGTATATAATTTGAAATTAGAATTACATATTTTCTTTAATTTCATAGCCATGTACAGTGGTTGCTAGAAAATTGCATGCATGACGAGTAAATCTTCAGCGCCTCGGTATGAATCACAATCATTTCAACTGTACAGCGTTGATCTTTTAATTACCATTTTTTTCTATAAACTCTTATCACGTCATAAATAATCATATGAATCACGTTACAAGCATCACCGAATAGAAACTATATAACACCCACGTATGTTCACCAGATGTCGCCACTATACCGAGCATAAAATCGCGCATGCGGGTTTCAACTTATTTTTCCACAATTACTGCAACAGCCTTTCAGTTCTCCTCCTGCAAACTTATAATTCTTACCTCTACAATAACTAATATAGTCACTATCGAAAACTTTCTCATCTTTTCATATCAAGCAATATTTACGTTTTCAACCAATCATAATTCTTATCCGCACAAAACATTTCGCGCCTTTTAAAGACGCATTTAAACAGCGTTGCCGGACTTACTCCGTATCGCGCATTTCTAATGGATTAAATACTATTTTACCGTATAATTAATTGTCCATCTTACAATTACAAATCATCATTTTAATGTGTGATTGCATATGTTCCTACATATTTCATTAATATTCCTCTGCTTGCTTGGTTACGATTGGTCAGATAAATTGGCAACGGAGTTCAAACGCAGTTTAACGCCTCACTGTTAAAGCGGCGAACGATTGTTTACCCTTTCGCGAATTTGCAAGAAATACTTACTTGATACATAAAATGTCAGCTGACGCGAACGGTAGCGGAAATATCAAGTCGGATAACACGTTTAAAATTCTAATTGCAACCGATATTCATCTCGGTTACGATTATAACAAAAAGAGGGGTTGGTTCCTACGACACGCTTATTATTATAAATAAATTTTCTGCGTTATTGTATAGTTAAGATTTATACAGCACGAAACACTTCTCTCAAGAAATATGGAAACATTTTAATCCAATGATTGTAATTAATTGCCTCGGTCGAATAAATAGCGTTCCTCGTAAACAACTATAGTCTATATAATTTTGTAAAATAATGTTTATAATATAACGTCTGTCTATATTAAATATAAGGCCATTCGTCCGAGGATAGTTTCGTGGCGTTCGAAGAAATCCTGCAACATGCCAGGGAGAACGAAGTGGATTTTATACTTCTCGGGGGAGATTTATTTCACGATACCAAGCCGTCTCAAACTGTGTTACTGAAATGTACCGAACTGTTAAGAAAGTATTGTTTAGGACCAAGGTTTGCAAAATAAATTTATGCGATCGACAACGCAGTTACTTTCCTGTCGTTCTTATTTAAATTGTGTTTTATTCTTCGCTAGGGAAATCAAAGTTAAGTTTTTAAGCGACCCTGAAGTCATATTCAAACATTGCGCTTATAAAACTGTGAATTTCGAAGATCCGAATCTAAACATCAGTATGCCAGTATTTTCCATTCATGGGAACCATGACGATCCAAGTAAGAGATAGAGTATCTACCTTTTAAATATCACATTTACGTAGCGAGCTTTCAAATTATTTATAATCGTAACGGAATTGCAGGCTTCGGAGCTATAGGATCAATGGACTTGCTATCGACAAGTGGTCTCGTAAATTACTTCGGGAAATGGACGAACCTTACCGAAGTCGTCATTCCTCCTCTAATACTGAAGAAGGGTTCAACGCATATTGCCATTTATGGTTTGAGCTACATAAACGATCAAAGACTGTCTCGATTACTGAGAGATTCCAAGGTGAAGTTACAGGAAGCGTATTTACCCGATATATCGAAGCTCGTCTCTTTTTCGTAACGGGAATTGATGTTCTTTAAAGGTGGATTTGTTGCGTCCGACAGAAATAAAGGATTGCTTTAATATACTTGTGTTGCACCAAAATCGTGCACAGCACAGCGAGTATGGGCACATTCCGCAGAATAAGCTTCCAAATTTCCTCAATCTTATTATATGGGGGCACGAGCATGAATGTCGTATAATGCCAGAGTTTGTTCCAGATACAGAATATTTTATTACCCAACCAGGTACTTTACTTTCGGTACTTATATTAGCAGGCTATAAAATTATTAGATTCGATCTTACTTAAAAATTGCTGTTATAGGCAGCTCTGTCGCTACTTCATTGTCCGAAGGGGAAGCGAAAACCAAGTACGTCGGTCTCTTGTCCATAAGTGGATTGAAATTCAAAATAAAGAAATTGAAGCTGCGGACTGTCAGGCCATTTGTCTTTAATAATTTGATTCTACAAGATGAGGATATACCGAAAGGCCGTGGTTGTGCTGCCACCACGGATGTGTACAATTTTGTTGATCAGTACATAGAGAACAAACTTATACCCGAAGCTTCGTTGCAACTAACGTCTCATCCCAAACAGCCTATTCATCCTTTGCTTCGTCTGAGAATATTTTACACCAAACCTGACGAAGTATTCGATGCAATTAAGTAAGATTCATTTCTGTTTCAACCACGAGTGTAGCTGGAATTTAATTTACAAGTAATATCCTCCTCAGATTGGCACAGAAATATTGTGACGAGGTTGCGAATCCAATGGACATGATTGTATTTCGTAAGGTCAAAAGTTCGTACAAACGATCGGAATTAGATCTGTCAGCTATTAACGACGACTTGGAAGATATAGCGCAAGCTTTTTGCCACGATACTGTAAGCCGAAATCTAGCAACATTTCTCTGCTCTTTACTCTTCGAATGTAAATGTTTATCGAGCTCTTTATCAGGACGTGGACTGGAACAAAACCGTGCAGGATGAAATAAAGATGCTCTTCAGTTTGGACGAGCATAAAGACAAGCTGTCGATATTAACGGTTAATGGTTTAAACGAAGCGTTAAATCGATTTGTAAGCAGAGGCGACCCGGATGCTTTCAAGGATATAGTGAAGTAAAGTGTTTGTAATTTGATACTCTGGGATTAACGTGCACTTGTTGATTCTAACTTCTAATGTTTAGCCATCAGATGAAGAAAACCATTTCTTATCTGGAAGATAGTAACGTCGATGCTACCAATGAGAGTATTAACAAAGAAATTCAGAAGTTCCGAGACCAAAGACTGGAGAAAGAACAAGACGAACAATTAGAGGTGTGTAAGTGAAGAAAATTAGGTGGCCGCATGTACTAAATATGTTATCTCGTAGATACAAGAGTTATTCAATGATGCACAGATGCAAAATAGAAAGGCTGCGAAAAGTGTATCGCACACAGCTATCGATAATGTCATTAGTAGTGACGAAGATGAACAAAGCGATGCAGCGCAAGCAGCGAAAGCTACAAGAGGCAGAGGAAGAGGCAGAGGCAGAAGTTCCCGAGGAGGTGCTCGTAGTAAATCTAAGAAAGACACTGAAACAAGTCCTCTTGGTGTAACGACTACATCGCGACCGTCTAAAACTGCAAAACAAACGAAAAAACCGGCTCAAAATACGTTACAGAATTACATCGGTACGTCATTCAGTCAAAGCCAGCCGCGTGGAGGCAACACCATTTTTTTAGACGAATCTGATTCTAATTAAAATGGTAAATTGTCTGAAAAGATTCCTCATTTATATCGTAATGAAGCCTGTACGAAAATAAATTAATTTTCTACCTGTTTAAATATCGAATAATTTACTTCCCACTCTGTAATTATTCTCAAACTATAATTCTTAAAACTTTAAATAATCGTCAGGCGATTAGACCATAACATTTATAAGAAATAATAATTCGAAACAAGAATGTAAAAGAAATCTGTAAAATCGTAAGAAAGCGATTGAATTTGAATCCCGCTTGTATTTCGATTTTCGATACTATCGAAGCCCAACTCGACCACCACGCGCCGGAAGAACTCTTTCTTTAGACTTCCTGCTTTGACCGTGTTATATCGGGGGAGCATTCAGTAGGCACAATTTACAGGTATTCCATAAGAAAGACTCAGTATTATATAAAAATATCATGTTAAACAAACAGAAGAGGCATATATATACAACCTTTAATTGGGATATCGCTCTCGTATACGATTTAAGTCTAGATGCAATTGGATGAATTTCACGTCGCGCAGCTTTGCGCATTGTGAACACTGTCACGACATAACCTTAAAGTGATTCCGAACAGTTTACGTTGGTCCATATCTAGCGAATAAGCAGTTGAATTAAGAGGAGCCTACGCTGTCGCAGAGACGTACGTCTAAGAAAGCTATAAAGTAATATTCTGTGTAGAAATGCCGCCGAAAAGGGGAAAGGTACAAAAGGAAGAAGTCCAAGTGTCTCTTGGACCGCAGCTTCGCGAGGGTGAAGTTGTATTCGGCGTTGCTCACATCTTCGCGAGCTTTAATGATACATTCGTTCACGTGACCGATCTGTCCGGAAGGTACGTTCGAAAATTCACTGTCGATCTTAATAATAAATCCTGTACGCAACTTTGCACGACCCTGTTTCTTACAGAGAAACCATCGCCAGAGTTACCGGCGGAATGAAAGTCAAAGCAGATCGTGACGAAGCTTCTCCGTACGCTGCTATGCTTGCCGCTCAGGTAAGTTCCTTGTACTTCGCGTAACATAAACGAAACTATATTACCCCGGCCTATCCACATTCAGGCAGCACCTAGACCTCTGCTCCGTAATCTTAGGTGCGTTCATGTTTGTGGTACATCAACTCTCTTTCTAATTTGGAAATGTGTCTCGATTAATCACATTTCTTTATGCGGAAGAATACATTTTTATATCGGACGTTTGTACTCGATTATCGAGCATCGAATATTGACGATACAAGATCAACGATGCTTCTGTCGTTAATAGGACGTGGCGGAGAAATGCAAATCCCTCGGCATCACGGCGCTCCATATCAAGTTGAGGGCCACCGGGGGAAACAAAACGAAAACACCTGGCCCAGGAGCGCAGTCCGCTCTACGTGCCCTTGCCCGCTCTAGTATGAAAATTGGACGTATCGAAGACGTCACGCCAATTCCATCTGACTCTACGCGCAGGAAGGGTGGTCGTCGCGGACGCAGGCTGTAATTTATGGTTCTGTGCGTGGTTTATTAACTTTCACAAATAAATATTTAAAAAAAGATTTGTATTATTATATTCTTCTGATCTGCGCAGGTAACAGTTAATGTCTACGTAATAAACAAATATGTTATTGTTAAATAACATGGAAAGACACGACTTCAAGGCTTTTCTTCATATATTATCGTATATACAATTCGTAGCACCACCTTACACGTTGCATTATTATTCGGTATTAAATACTTCCTTTGAGTATAACATTGACAAAATTCATTAATACACTGATTGCTTACGATTAATTACAAAATTAGTATAAATAAAAAAGAACTAATATACACAAACAACTTGGAATTGTAAAATACAAAGGTATCTCTCTGTGAAATATGTATGAAATTTATATAAGTTATTGATATTGTAAGCAAGTAATGATTTACAATACCGAGCATTAAGCAGAGCCAACAATGTTTCCCACGGTTAGATACAATTTCACTCTGAGATCCAACTTTTTAGGCGCCTTATGCTCCAATGTTGTAATTGTGTTCAAATATCCGTACTGCATCACGAATCCAATTATGACTGATTGACCTCCATCTGTTTCTAAATCTTCGTGGGGAGTTATGAGTAGCTTTATCACCGCTTTGTTTGCTTTTCGCCAGACTACGAGCCTTGATGAAAATAAGAGTTTTTAAATACATAACGGAGGAATTACAAGTATAATGCGTAAAGACAATGGCACTGAGACACATACTTAGGGTCGTCTTGCAAATTATAAGTATCGCCTGTATCATCGTATTCAGCAGTGTCATCTCTAGGTGGAAGAATTAGAGGGCTGTGAGGTAGAATTAAATCTGCATTTGCGCTAATTTTAATGGGCTTGGTTTCTTCTACCACTAACACTTGTCTTACGATGGAAGGCAACAAAGTAGGAGACTCGGATTCCTATAATTACAATGATATTGAATGTAACTTCTCAGAATGTCTAATATATTTTACAGCCTAGGTATTTACCTGCTGTACGCTTTCCTGTTTCACTGTTTCTTTCTGACTTTCTTCAGTCTCTTTCGTTTTATCAGTCTCGGGTGTGTCCATTGGTGTGTCCAACGATAGCAATGTCACTTGAGTTTGATGCAACGTTGGGTTACAAAACTTCAAAAGCAATTCACTCGTCTTTCCCGGGCGAAGCGGTTCGCAAGTGACTATTCTTACCTCTGGTAAATGGTAACTATAACAGAAATGTGTTACAGCAGTGAAATATTTCTAAGAACGCGCGAAGCATGTTAGGAACTTACAATGCGGCGAGCTGAATCTTAAACTTCGTAGATTGTGGATAGATATCTGGTTTACTGAGACTATGTTCGCAGACCCTGCACCGCTGCGACCTCTTAATTAACAATTGCCTATGCTGCGGCCGTAATTCGTTTACTTTCTCTGCTTGCACTTCTGGATGCTGCAGTCTTTGCTCCAACGTAGTAACTGCGTTTGGAAATAAGTTTGAATATTTTTAAGTTATGGGAGCTTTGCTTATCGATGCTCCGATAGCTACTTACTCTTAGTTATATCCACCGGACTGGTGAAAATATCTGGCGGTAGCTCCGCCACCTCTTCGCTAGCAACAGCTGGCGGAGGCTGATCGCACTGTAACTGAGAAGAAGGCTTCGCAGGCCGACCGATATGTTTACGGACCATAGCAGATGTCATACTAAACAGAGCCTGAAGCGGAAAGATGCAAATTCTTTATGTAACTCGATATCAATTTTTGAGGATCAGTAGTCCTTAAACGCTTTACCATTTGCATGTAAGGGCACTTTGGTCTGAACTTCTTCTCTATCTGTTGCTTCTCTATAGAAGCTAATATTTTATGGTAATCGATTAAAGTATTAATACGGGTCATATAAGGATTCTCCTGTTCAGGCCAGCCTCCGGTTGCTACGAGAAGCATAATAATGTCGGTGTATCCTTCTGCGTACTTCTAAGTAGTTCGGTAGCTTTACTAATTTAATATAACGAGCATGTTAACCTACCGAC
Source organism: Andrena hattorfiana (assembly GCA_944738655.2). Lineage (NCBI taxonomy): Eukaryota > Metazoa > Arthropoda > Insecta > Hymenoptera > Andrenidae > Andrena > Andrena hattorfiana. Next base: position 6,413,640 of record OX122894.2, read on the forward strand.
GGATTGATCCGATATACCAGCGTCTCTAGAAGTCCACCTGCACAACGAACAGAATAAGTAATAAACTTTCTTTGGTGTTGTCTTAACATCTTTAACGTCTTCTCCTTCGGGCGGTGCCACTCGCAATGGTACGTGTCCAGCTCTCGTGGACAGAGTGTGGAAACAACAAGGGCACTCGAAGCAATTGGAACATCTATCGACATATTAGCGAAGTCAGTATAAAGTTTAATAAAGTCCGTATCAGAAACTTACTTGTTTTTCTTAAGGCGAACCTCTGTCGATGGTAAATTCTCCATGCAATTAGGGCAGTAGTGCGAATCGACCTATCATAAGAATACAATCATACACTCGGCTATTCGTCACGTTTGCAGAAAAAATTAAACGGCAGTAATTAATAGTGAATGGTGCGAAGTGTATACCTCTTGACAAACGCAGTAACCGCAACGAATTTTTGAGCAGTGTCTGCAGAAGTAGATCTTTGAGATGGGCTTCAATGATCCACAGTTGCACACGTAGCGCACGTAGTCGGGCTGATTCAAGTACGACATGACTAAAAATTTAGTTTCAGGTTTGCTTTTTCAGGAAAATACAGGGCTAGGCCTAAAATGTCATCTGGATCAATTTATCTGCCACTTTCCTTCAGCCTTTTTTAGTCACTGACATGGTAAACCAGGGGCGGGCATTTCTCATATATTTCTGTTGGCAAAATCAGCACCCTCTGGCGGACTGTGCTGCTACCTAGATTATGAAAAGCGGCAAAATTGAATCCTGGAATTATGGTATTGGTTACAAGGGAACATATCGAACCCGCACAGGCCGATTTTAATGGGACTTTTGTAAGAAGTTGTTCTCAAAATATTTTTCTGGGAACTACTTCTTACAAATAGTGTGTACTGGAAATCCTCGGCAGTGGCAAGTGGAAAATGGAGGGGGAACACCTACAACAGTGGCGATGTATGTATGCGTGAGACGCCATGATGGGAAATGAGCCGACGCCAGCGCCAAACCAAGCCATGCTAGTCAAGCTAAGTGAGGCCACACGGAAAAAGGTCAGCACCGTTCCCAACGGTGCTCAGCATCGTAGAAACCGGAGCTAGGCCCATTCACGGCGCTGTCAGGACCGATAAACACCGTTGTGAATGAGCTCAGCACCGATATCTTCGCCCAGCATCGGTTTTTATGGTGCTGACCTTTTTCCGTACACGGCCAACCAGCGTCGACAACCGATTCCCCGGCGACGCTGGTTGGCCGTAACCTCACTTGACTTGGCGCTGGCGTCGGCTCGTTTTCCATCATGGCGTCTCTTAGGTGTTCCCTGTCCATTTTCCACTTGCCACTGCCAAGGATTTCCCGTACACACTATTTGACGATGACGATTAATCGAAAATTCGCCAAATCGAAATATCTCAGCTCGTAAGACACGTAGGAATAAAATGAAGACACTTATGTAATGCAAATCAAAAAATGAATCAGATCAACCATTATTGAGATTCGATAATCGAAGGGTTCTTGATAGCGGTGTGTGGCGTTATAGAGGCACAGTGTGTCTCGCGCTGCGCGTAAACTTTGCGCGAGACACTGCCATGTCTCTTGATTACCTGTACGATTTGATGCTGACATAGGCTTCGCGTTAATCTTGAACTGAGTATTTCTTTCGTTACATATTTAAGTAATATTTAACTCGCGCAGGCAACGAGAAACAATTGCACAAAATTTAAACTTTTAAACAAAAGTTTTCGCTGGCTATTGTATTGATATTCGCGCGATACACACCCACACACTCAGCAGGTGACGGCGGAGAGGGAAGCTGCGCGTAGAAATTTTTTTCTAATCAGCGGTACGCAGCAGTGGGAAGTTCAGTAACATTTGCGCGACACGCGTGGAAGGTCGTTCGATCGTTTTGCATACGAAGTATCACATTGTATCCTATCGTGTGATGCAACGCAGTTAAAACATAAATTACTATTAATATCTCTCGCTGCATTAAGTTTAACAACCAGCATGTATACTTACGCGAAAAGCTCGAAGAAATTTGTCAATTTTCATTTGTACTGTCGAAGATAATAACTTGGAAGGACAGCTTATCCTCCCGTACACCGATTGAAAGGACACGCGCGTGACTGCTTCTTGGCTTTTTTTCAAGGAAGCAGGCACGTTTCAGAGAGGTTAGTTTCAACACGAGTGATACAAATATTTCGTTTTATGTATATAGATTGCTCGATCTACTTTGCATCAGCTGCAATGAATAATCTAAGATATTTATAAACAATCGAAATGAACGAAAGTATAATAAACTGTTAATGTCGTAAGAATGTAGTAATATTTCTCTGTATTAATACTAGCCTTCTATCGTTGACCTCTAAACAGATGGAATATGAAATAAAGATTCTGTATGAAATATATTTAATTTAAAGAAGTAAATGTATTAATTAACAAAAATTTTCCAAAGTACGATAGTATTTGTTAAATTCGTAGACGATTAGCTTTAGGATTTAACGTAAGTAAGGATGCTAAATTTATTTAGATATTAGGCGAATCATCAAACGTTCAATCATTCGGTAATCTCCTTTGACCTCAGGGAAGAAAATGACACCGAGTGATAACTCGGTACTTCAAGTATCAGTTTAACTTTAAGTATCAATTTCTCCGCAACTCTCCAGAAAAAAAAGATAAGACACAAATAATCTCAAGAACGATTTCACAAATATAATATCTTCATTTACAAACTATCCTTGAATACCCTTCAATTTATGTCATTTATAGCAACGTTTCTTTCAAATCCTTAATTTTCGACATAATCTTTCACCGTTAATATTCTCAATGCATAACCTAAGAAGTTTCCTCGAATAATACCAGACACGAATGAAACAGGAACGTCCCAGTAGGAAGAATCGATAAAAGTAGCCCCGTAAAGCATTGTTGAAACGTTTATCGTATTGTACTAAATCCATTTGAACGAACAATGTTATCGATATCCGAGAAATGATAAGGCTCTGCATAAATTGCACGTTGTAACTTCCTATCGTGTCTTGATATGTAATCGTCTCGTGATTACCGTCGCGCATATACAGCGGTATATTCAAATGATTCACACATCGCGGAATATATTCTTTTTATCGTGTGCATACACGTCGAACGGAAAATATTGCGTAAGCCGGGGCAACTCTAATATCGTTGGAGATTAAATATAGCATGCAGATATAGCGATAGTATCGTCTTTTTCAGCATCTTTGCGGAGGTGTATGATTTCACGTGCGTGAACGTCATCAGTCAGGCGAGAGATAAGGCCTGTGACGGCCTTTTTATCAAACGCAGCGAGAGTATGATGTAATTGGAACGGACCAATAGCTAATCGAAACGATTGAATATCGAAGGCACGTCCGCAGGCCGTCCCCCCGAAGAGCTGTTGGTCGATAACAGTTAATGGTTATTACCGACGGTCCGGTTCCAATCAACAGAGTCTGTTAAATCGAACGTTTGAAAAGGATCGAGCGCGGTTCCACGCCAGTATAATCTTGCCCAGTTGTGCGCATTAATAGACGAAATGGCCATCTTCCGGAAGTTCAATGGTGAGTGCTTTCTTTTTTTAAACTTTTAATCGTGTGTTTAATACTTTTAAATTCGCGCGACGCGAAGTAATTGCTGAGTAATTACACAGCGGTCGTTTGTTCATCTGTTCTACTTGAGGTAGCATTGATGACCTTGAGATGAAGAAAATTGCTATGAATACAATATTTGATGGCTCGTCAGACATTCTGTATACAAACGCATTCCTTTCGCGCTCTGCTGCCTTCTTATCATTGCTCTCGTATACACAATCGTATCGTCTCAAGTGTCTTGAATGGACTCAACGAGTAAGCTCTAGTTCGAGTTCAAAAAGATTTCTTGCGCTGTCCTCTAGAGATCAATTTTTAACGACTTCCTGATTTCTTTATGTTAAATACGAGTTTCAAATACGTCGTTCTTTTTTATAAGGATTTTAAACACTTGCGTAGATAAGTGTGAGGGGGGGCTGGCGGGGTTTGTGTGAGCATAGTGATTTCCGACGTCGCGTATTTGCATATAATTTCGTTAACACGGAACACAAACCACAAGTACAAACAAGTTACGCAACAGATGCCATTCTAGTAAACAGAAGATGCAGGGTACATATTCATTACTGCTTATTCTGTTGTAGTAACACAATATTCCACGCGTTAATTAATCGCAACAGTTTAAGCTTCTATATATGTATTTGTCGCGATGTCATTTCTGTTTAAAATTGTTTTTATTTTCCGCGATGTACGCATGTTGCGATTTCATTTTGGCGGGATCCTTTCTAACTGCGTACCAATATTACGAAAATAGCTTAAAGTACGCACATATTTCAACTACATATATGTATATACATAATCTTCGGAAATCGTCAATATTCTTTCGAGAGTAGAATAAAACAAATGGCTTAAAACCACATTCCGATTTAGAGAGAAGTTTCTGGCGTCAAAATATTTTAAATAGGTTTTCTCCTGTTGCAGCGCGATTATTATAAAATTGTCTATTTAAATTCTAAACAATACATCGTGCGAGAAATATTGGCCGATCGTCATTTAATGATTACCCCTCCCCCCGTATGCTTGTTCCTTTTATTTTACACACACATACTACTTGCAATTAAAAAAAAATGAATATTCCATCCGCATTACTTATTTTCGAAACCATCTTCACGCTCTAAATATAAATAACTGTCGGGAATACGAGAACGGAATTGGAATAAAAGGATTTTTCTTTTGTTTTAAATTACTGTAATTTAGAACACATAATTGGCTCGTATTAAAGAGAACGACGGTATTTGGAGCAAACAAATGCGTCAATTCCCACTGAAATTTATTGGAAGACAAAGGTCAAGCTTCTCAATTGAATTGCGTTGCACTGTTCACCGTTCGTGCGTATGTGTGCACTGAATACTGGAAATGCCCATCTATCGTAAATGCAGTTTGATCGGCAAATGACTGGAATGTTAAATTAAATAAGCTTAATATCAAACACTTTTGTTAACCCTTATAAGTAGACTGCTATTTTCCCAAGCAGAGCCTGTTACAGTATTAAATACATACCTATCCATGCATATATTACAGAGAAAGTACCCCGAAGAGGAATCCTAGGGGCGATGATGTTTCTAGCCTGTATGTTTTCATATATGATTCGCACAAATCTATCCATTACCATTGTCGCTATGGTAAATGCAACCAGCAAAAGTGGCGGCAGTGGTCCAGCTTGTACCGTCGTAACCGCTAGTAATAGCAGTAACAAAACTACCGAGCTTAAAGATGTAAGCATTCCTAGTGATCTTCTGTTTGTAAATATATTAAATAGTAAAACATGTTGAAGAAAGAAAAGAGTTACGCTAGCTCAACCTGCTGTAAGCGCTCACATGTGTACTCACCTTTTAGTTTGGTGAACGATACGAATGGGACCAGCCAACGCAAGGTCTTTTACTCGCCGCCTACTTTTGCGGGGTTCTTCCAGGAAGCATCCCTGCTGGTCTTTTAGCTGAAAAGTACGGGGGCTCTAAAGTAGTAGCGTAAGTAGATTTCTATTATACGTAATATTGTAATTAGAGTACGTGTCTTGCCATTAAAACCATTAAATGCTAATATAGATTTGCAACACTAATACCAGCAGTATTAAACCTTCTGATGCCTTGGGCTTCTGGTCTTCATTATAGTTTGGTATTGGTACTTCGTTTCCTGATGGGTTTCTTTGGAGTAAGTGGTCCACTAAACTCTATTCCTTTGAAAGTGTATATAACAGTATTACACGTACTTTTTTATGTATTCTGGGAGAAACACTTCGACTAAGCCAAGCGAATTTTCAGGGGGCAGTGTATCCCGCTCTTCACGCCATGATTGCTAGATGGGTTCCCCCTAGCGAAAAGGGAATGTTCGTGTGGACGATGCAAGGTATCGCTGTCGCAAATACACTAATTAATTCGCTAAACTGAATGTGTAAGACAACGTTCCTTTTCAGGTGGCCCCTTCGGCACAGTAGTAACATTCGCCTTATGTGGCCAAGTAATCAGTGCTTTCGGTTGGAAATCTGCGTATTATGTCACAAGTGGAATCATACTGGTCTTTTACGCTCTGTGGGTTTATCTCATATACGATACACCCGACCTCCATCCGGGAATTACGGAGAAAGAAATAATTTACATCAGAGAACAGATAGGCACAAGTGTTTCTAAGCAGAAGGTGAGGTCGGAGGCTTTGAAGTTCAAATTAATTATTATTTATTACGATAAACGTGTTTCCCTTCACGCATCATTTGAAAATTGTAGACGCCACTGCCACTAAGGTCTGTCGTCACATCTATACCATTTTTAGCCCTGTTATGGGCACATTTTGCGAACATGTGGGGCATCTACTTCATAGCTACTAACGGACCAAAGTACACTTTAGGAGTTCTTGGTTTCGATATGAAATCGGTACGGTTCTACTTACGTATTTTCAAACTGTGCTTTGTACACTGAATTACAAAGTTTCTTAAATCATCTTCAGGGAGGATCAATCACGGGATTGCCGTACATAGCTAGACTTGGGGCTGGAGTATTATTCGCCGCGGCTGGTGATTACGTCCGAAGGAAGAACATGTTAACTTTAGGATGGATTCGAAGGATATTCATGATCTTCTGTAAGCAAATTTGAAAAATAACCGATGCGAAGCTCGTTTAAATAATGAAAATTTGTAGCAGGAATCTTGTTCTCTGTTTTAATAGCGCACATAGGACCTGCTGTTGCTCTAATAGTAATGACATACGCCGGATGCGACGCGGTAACTGCAATTGTCATGCTAATAGTGGCGTTAACGTTCAATGGTGCTGCATGCCAGACTAGTTTGCAGAATCATCAGGATCTTGCTCCAAACTTTGCCGGCTCTTTATACGGGATCATGAACACTTTCGGCAGTTTCCCCGGATTTATTATTCCATCGGTTATTGGCGCTCTGACGAGCGAGAGGGTGCGTTTAAATTTCAATTTACCAGCCGGCTTAATAGCCTTTCTAGCCAGTTCAATGCAAAGTGTTTTCTTTTTTATCGTTTTTGTAGAACGGAATAGAAGAATGGCGTATTATGTTCTGGCTCTCGTCGGGGATATTTACCTCGGCGACGATACTGTTCTGGCTCTTCGGTTCAGCAGAGATTCAACCGTGGAATGATTTGAATCGATACAATGCAGCGAATCTCGCCGCGGAGGAAAAACAAATGACTGAGCTACCTGTTAAGGAGTTACAGACGGAGGACGAGGAAGAGAATGAACGTCTGTAGTTTTATAGGAATAATTTATAAATCATCATGGTAGGCATCGAATTCAATTTACAAATTTACTACTTTAAAGCTGCATTTTTTGAAGGTCGAAAGTGAACTATTTTTTACGTATTTATTGCAATATAGGGGAATATATTCATATAGGAACTGAGTTTCCGAAGGTACGTACAAATACGTTAGATTTATCTGTGATTATTCTGTATAATTGCTCAGGCAAATCTGATTGAGATTCGCCTGCAGATAAATCGAATTTACATAATCCTGGTTGTATGATACGACTATTCAATTGTTCACGCGATACACCTTAATGCAGGCAGTGGTTGCAATGGCACTGTAATACGCCGAAAGAACGAGGAATGTGTGAAATGATTATACAGTCCCATTCTGCAGTAACTAATTATTTTGTTTATCAGTGATCGATGGTCGCGACTGATCCAATGTTTTCGATGGTTCAGTTCTATTTTAAAGTACGTATCTTACTGAAGCTTGAAGTTCAAATCTCGACTTGTTGCCCAATCAAATTTCAGGATTTTTGACGCGAGGTGTTTTTATTATCACTTAGCAGTATTTTAGAAAATTTCCCAAGAATACACTAGCTATTTATGCGAATATTTTTGCAGAGGTCTTTTTTTACTTTTACACTTTATACCGATGGATGGGAACACTCGATAGCAAACGGTGCCATAATTTAATTTGTGAACAAGTATTCGCACATTTACAATGCCGTTTCTCACTTGGATTTAAATGTACGAATACGCAAGCGTATTGGAATTGCCGTTGGAATATTTGAAAAGAACGATAACACGTCGAAACGAGAAAAATACTCTTGACCGCATTTCTTGTTTTCGTGCCAAATCATACGTCGTGTATTTAATTAGAATCAATGTGGGTCATGGTGACGCGTAATGCTTGACGTCAGTCATATCTTGGCATCGCCGCTGGCCGTTTACTACGACTTTCGTGTCACAACTGTATTATTATAATGGTAGTGACAATTCATTCACATTGTACATAAGTCGTGTCGTATATGTGAAAAAAAAAACGAGGAATATTAAACAGTGAAATAAAAATGCGCGGGTGAGTGAGAGAGACCAATCTAATTTAATGTGGCGTTTGATTCATTACTAAACTCGTATAAAAGAGTGTGTGCGCATGGTGATTTTACATATGAAAGTGTGGTACAAGCAATAACATGTTTTACTGAAAAGAGAATCTTTATAAAGGCTGGTTCGTCGAGTAGTTTAGAATTAAAACAATGGTAAATTACTATACATTACTCGCCACTCGTTTTAATTACTGGACGTGACTGAACCATCCTTAAGCGACAGCGCCAATTTAAATTATCGAAGACACGGACGATTTTGTTTCTTTCACTACACTTAATTTCAGATTTTCTCTGGAAATATAATTATACGTATGCTGTATGTACGCTGTTACTGAAACATACATTATAAGGAATTTCGGAGAAGTGTTTTTGAATGTGACGTGCATAAAGTGCTCTGTAAATACACACAAGCATTGTATATGCATTTATTTCTGTCAATTATTAAACGTATAAAAAGAAAAAGGACTCGGACAAATTGTATTGATCTTCAGGCGTCGGAGCTCGGGGAGATACGTATAGGGATAATTTTAAAACCATCGCCGCGCGATTTCGTTCGAGTCTCTGGAGATATATTGTGGCTACTCGTTTTCGGCAAATGTAGCTTGGAGTAAGGTTTACAAGTTTGCTGCGTGCAGAATAACGCGTGTTGTCCGAACGCTTTATCGGCGATGCTACTTCTACTGGAATACGTATCGGAGTGTGAAGGAGCAGAGTTATGCTCGCTTTCTTTGAGGGTACAACAAGACTCTTTCAAACTTTGCAGCGAGGTGGCGACGCAGGTTTCTTGATTGCAGAATGTATCCTTCAGTATTTGCAGAGCATTTGCAGCATCCGTGGCCAAAGTGCTACGAAAGCACAGTGAATCTTGGTCCGATGAGATTGTAGTTCGACTTGTACTGATGGATTCTGTTAAATACGATAGAACGCCAGTATATTCGACGGAAAGCACGCGACAGCGACTCGTGTTAAATTAATTTTATACCTTTCATCGAACACGGCTTCATGAAAGTGGCGTCAATGATGTGGGACCATTCATTGATGGAAGCTAGAAGATGATGGTTAAATAAATGCTCCTTGGTGAACAGCGATTATGTAAATAACCACGCGTACCTTGCGGTTTAATCTTCTTTTCAGGCTCTAGGAACACATTAATTGTTTCGCCAGATGCTCCAGCGGAATATTTCGAGGTACAAATTAATGGTAGTGGCGGCGGCGGCTGGGCTTTAGGCACTGGTGGACAAGATGGTAGGAGACCCTTCTTATCTTTTTCAGACGCCTTGGTCACGATGTAACAGGGCTTGTACGCTAACAGTATGTCTTGCGTACGAAGCACTTTGGTATCCTGCCACGGGGCACCGACGTCGTCCTGATCCATTAAACACGCCTGGCACGTTGATGGCCTTCTGCAAACCGAACATATCAGGTCTCTGGATTCCTTTCTTCTCTTCACTTCGTAGATCCCAGCTAGACTTGTCTGAGTGTAAACCGTCTCGGTTTCCTTCTTCGTCATCGACTCTAGAATCTTCTTCCTCCTCTGCTCCAATTTCTTATCTATTGGCTTAGCTAAAATCACAGAACATGCCATGAAAACTGTGACCTAGTTTAAATCATCTTATATTCAGCCACACTATCGTTCGAACTATCGAAGAATGGTACTAACGCCTTGATTCCTTTTGCAGTTCCACAAGCCTGCTGACTATGATCATTGTCCGCCGGAGGACCGCTGCTACGACGTTCTTCACTGCCTTGGAAGCATTCGCAGACACATTGTCGCAAACTATCTGCAAAATGTCGTTCATCAGGGGCACGACTACGATCGACGCCTCCAGAGGATCCACGATCATAGTGACCCTCAGCCTCCGCAACACGTCCGCCTCTTTCTCATCGTGCAACCTGGCCGCTATAGTTTGCGTGATCTGCTCCCTCTTGGGAAGTCTGATCCTATCCACACTCTTGTCGATGATCTCGTCCATTATATCCTCTATTACCGTCCCAGCTTCGACCCCTTTCGAAATGCACTCCTCCAGCAAGTCCGAAATCATGCTTTTCGTCTCCATATAGCCGGACAGAAGCGTCGTGTTAGATTTCTTCGGCTCGCAAGTCAATTCGGTTTGCGTCTCGCAGTCGGAAATAAGAGTGTTCGTGTGATAATTGAATCTGAGGCGAGTCTGTGTCTCTTCGTCAGCTGCCTCCGCTTCCCCTTGGCTACCCGGGTCGACTATCCACAGTGCACGCGCTGTTAGGAAGCGCAAAATATCGGCGATCTCCATCTGCGCCTCCTCCTCGCCGCTCAACGAAAACTCGAACTTCTCCAGCTCTTCTTCCTCTACGTCCTCGGACAATCGATCGATCACAGCGTCTTGCAGTGCTTCGGGAGGGAAGCTGACGAACGTTGCCGTTGCGTTGGTTTTCTTCAGCATGGGCATCAGACTCTCGTTCATGGACGCTGAATGGAATGCGAATATGGATCAGCGATGGAAATTAAAAGAAAACGAGATTAGGAAGTTTGTAGACGTTCTACGAAGAACGCTGAGCTACGCACTCAAGATATCTTTGAAGTACTTCAAGGGTGGACATGGCGAACTCATGTACATAGTTTGCGAAGCTTCGTCCCGATGCTCGATCGAGATTTCAACGACTGGCATCCCTTGTAGATACGTCTGGTTTTGGGCATCTTGTTTAGATGTCTCTTCTGGTGCTAATTCCACTTCTAACTCAACCTCCACGGCTTCTTCCTGATCGGGATCTTTGGAGTCTATAAATTGCCTGTGAGTGAAGGACCTCCTGTACACGATTTTGTCAGCATCGAGGGCCAAGGATGTGTCCGAGGTCGAGGACAGAGCAGCTGTGCTTGAAATCTCTCTGATAGTTGCGTCCTCCTCCGGAGTCACTGTGATGAGGGTTTGGGCCCACGCGTCACCTTCCGATGCCATCTGCTGTGCAAGGAGGACGAAACATGGCAAATGAAATTCACGATCACTTTCGCTGCTCCAATATTCATTTAAGAAACTACTCAATCGTTAATCTGTGATTGAGAATTCTGTTCGCCAACGGGGCTCGTCCCCTCTGGTTCTTATTCGACGAAAAAACACCTTTGCTATCCCAAGAGGGCATCTCAGACCTCCTCCAGCAGCTTCTCAATGGCTCAAGGAAGTGTTCGTAGACCTTGCGACGGAGAATTTTGCATTGTAAAAAGGTTATAAATTACGTTACGTGTCAAAGGAAATGACAACTGTTCACACATACGACCTCCATAAAATACCTCACAATGAAACGTTTCAGCTTTCGTGTTCAGAAACTCTCCATCGCAAAATGGGAGAATAATAAGATCCGCAATATTTCCAATGATTATTTATTACATCGTTCTTTTAATAGAAGGACTAATATCTGCGTCTAGTCTTACAGAAAATATCACAACGTTGAAGTAACATATAATGTAAAAAAATCATTCGCGTCGAAATTAAATGTTTCGTGGGGCTGTTTTAACGATAAACGTTCGTATTTCCATTGGTTTTAAAAGAACGTTCGTAACACCTTCTCCAATTTCTACCACACGAGTGTTAGTCTCCTGCGTTTGAAGCACATCGTTCGTTTCCGCTTCCCACTTCATACGACCCATGTCTTTCAACCACTGATTCCCACCCAACGTGGTTTCCTTGATAGATAAGATCGTAAAGGTTGAGAATAGATTCTACAACAGAAATTATAATTATAATATAAATTGAAAATACTTCTCGCAGAGCATTGAGTTTAAACATAAAACTACGAATTAAATAATTAAAAGAGAACGAAGGTGCGAACCTGAATATTAATGTCTACAGGCTTCGATAAGTTCTCCGTTTCACCGACTTCAAAAATGTGTTCCAGTCTCAGCAAGATGGTACCATCTTTCCATGGCTCCAGAGTTAGGATGTGGACGTTTGGCGGCAGCTTCTTGGCAAGGCCTGAGCCCTGAAAGCACGCAGAGATACAATAGCCCAGTTCCTCCCGCTCGCATTAGGTAATTACAGAAAGGGTCCTCTAACATTTGATCTAGTATCCAAAGCATACTTACTTCGGAGGTGGACGCGTCTGCCATTACCGAGCCGTTCGTTATCGGTGTAATAAGCGTCCACGGTCGAAGCAGCATTTTAAGGGTCAAGGCTTTTTCCTTCATCGCAAACTCGTCTGAATCTCTTGTACTACCGCCGACTACGTAGTGCGAGCCCCTGACTACCAAACCTGCCCCAAACGCAGTCTCGTTGAGAGCTTCGTCCACGCCGAATGCGTCGTCTTTTAAGAGTCTTCTATGAAGCTGTAAGGTGTTTAATTAAGTCACTTCTGTTTGTTTCTCTCTATTTCCCACACTACAGCGTGTTTATCTAATTCTCACCATCAATTCGATTTCTCCATCCTTCAAACTGGTCCCGCCCTCAGCCCGGTCAGTTAGCACGCTGAGCTTCAGCAACTTCTCCTCGTCCTTCAAGGAAATCTTAGCAGTCACCGGGTAGTAGTTACCGGACACTTTTTCCTGCAGCTTTAAGCTCCACGTCGGGCGATAATTCCTCGTCCGTTTCAACATCTCGCGGCCGTTACTGTCCGTGTAAAATTCTCCCGAGGAGTTCAAGTTGCTGTGGTACTTCGTTACAACTTCTTTGCCGATCTTGTCCCTAGAATCGTGTTCGATACAGCACTCGTAGATCTTCGTGAATAATTAACCGGTTGCTTACTTAACGGGCGTCGGTCCAACGAGCCAGTCGAATTCCACGTACTCCTTTCCATTGTAAATTCGAATCACCTGGCTGATCCAGTCGTTGATGGTTTGATGGATTTCACTTACCACTGGGCCTAGGGAGGAGAGTCTGGCTCGTTAATCGAACATTCCGGTGGACGGTTTTCCAGTAGAATATTACCTGTGTAGATCTTGTGAGAGCCAGGTTGCGTGAAATCCTTGGTGGAGGCTGCTCTGGGTCTGAAGATGTACGCGCCTGAGGATCGATTTTCAAATATTTTATTATTCCCCTCCATGCCTTCGTAGTAATGGAAAGATTGAGCTATGCTCATATTCTGCTGCTTCTTCCACTCCACGACCACTTGACCATCATCGTTGACGAACGCGTTGTAGAACTGAAAAAGGAATCTCGTATTATCCACAGATTTTCATATTTTCCTTGGGAAACTAGAACGAAAGGTGGCACCTCGTTGCCGATGGCTGCTACTGAATCGAATTGCTGGTAGGAATTCTCCGATCTCTGGAGCACCTTGTAAGATTTGTAGCCCAGAGCTGGCAGCATTGCGAGGAATACCAGTTCCTGGGTTGCTCTGCTCCTTCTTCCAGGTATCCACCGTACGGGATCAGGAATGGGCACCAATTGCGAAGTAACATCACTGTCATCTTAAAACAAACATTCCAAATCACGGAGCTTTATATTCCAGTCTTTGTAATCACGAATTCACAAGTGCAGTCTCAGAGATGCGATTGAATCTTCTCACTTCCCTTTTTTACTGTTTGACAGTTTTTAGGCGACAAACACACTGCTTTATATTTTAAGATTGTTACTACACACCTTTCAGATCCACAACCGAGTACGCCCCTTCCCGGACCGGAAGTCGAATGGGCGTTGTAATTTCGTGACTCAGAGGGTTGTAGATCGTCAGCATGAAATCCCCATCCTCCGTGTACTGGCAGGAGCTAATGTTTAATTGCATGCAAGAGTGCATCTCTGGCGGCAACAGTTCACTCCCGCTTGCTTTCCATTTCCTGGCGCATTGAACGAAGCCGGGAATGATTATAAATCGAACGATATCCCGCAAACCCGTCGGTAGATACCTTCCACTTTACCTAATAGCTTCCGAGACAATGTTAGTCCCATGCTGCATACTGTCGTACAACAAACGCGCGTAATCATCGGCGACAAGCTGCTTCTCGGTTCCAGTTACTGCGTCGTGATGCTGCATCACGCCCATCGCTTCGCGGAAATGTTCCAACTGCTCGTCGTACTTTTCCAAACCAGTCAGTACAGACAACTGTTTGGATGCCTGAAACGTCCTTTTCGTTAAAATCATTCTCGACAATGGCTCTGGAATTAATTCGAGCAGGTTGTTACTCGTACTTGCAAGAGATTGTTGCCCATTCTTTCAAAGAATTTGATCGCCGGTCTGGAGGAGAAGTAGCCGGTCCAATAAGAGTGAGGGTCACTCGCGTAGGGGAAGAAGTCGTCGGTTTTCGTTGACCATTGAAGATTCGCGTCGTTCACTGCTTTCAAGTAACACGACGGCGTCGAGTAAATTATATTCACTTCCGAGCCACGCTTTTCCCTCACGTATCTGTTAAATGCGAATCGATCCACCTTAGGAGCTGCTGTTACCAAGAGGATTTAAAAAAATGCGAGTATAATCACTCGAATTGCTTAAACTGAAACTGCGCGGGCGAGGGAAATAATTTACTGGGCATTGTTATTGGAAATCTGGTCCTTATTTCGTTTGGCTAAGGGGCATTCAGCAGCAAGTTTGTAACGCCTGGAGCACGGCAACTCGGTGATCAACGGGGCCGTTGCGTGGGTCGTTAAAGGGCCGTCCTTAAATTACATAAGGGTAATTTTGGCCATTTCTTGACCCCTCAGTTATTCAAATTCTTTTAAAGGTTTATGTAATTTATTTAACTCGGTTTCGTGTATGCGATGAAACATCGTTTTTTCAGATAAAAAATACGTTAAAATAATACATTAAATCCTCGTTATGAGCTCGACGAACGGGGCTGGCGGCGAGCTCGTAGCGCGTTGTGGACACTATTCCAATGGCGCGAGTGCGAAAACACAAGAGCGAGCGAGAGGAAACGAAAGAGCCTCTCGCTCGTTCGCGGGTTCCCCCACTCTCGTCCGAAGGATTCCAAGAAGTGGTGGGGATAGTCGCCGCGCTTTAAACGCGTGGTAGAAGCGGGCTCATTACGAGGATTTACTGTATTACGTAACGCGCTATCTGACTCTCCCAAGGCCCTTCGACTGGCCACCGTATTGCCGTGCTTCCAGGCGTTTCTAGAACCGAACTTTTTTAAATAAAAAATGAAGCCTGCGTCGCAATTTCGGGGGCGTTGATGTCCGTCACATTTTGTCACGTAGAATCATCCAGTTTATTCTCTACCACCTGTTGCAGAACACTGTAGACGTAAAGTGTAAATATCGCGCTAACTGATTATCTTTTACCTGATCAGCCTGTCCAAGTTAGTGAACCACATTTCAGCGTGCTGGTAATTAAAATCATTGCCCATCGTGAGGATAATGTTGTTAGTCTTGTAGGCCGCGGCCTGGTGACGCCCGTATTCTAAAAATTTGCCGACCTGTCGACGGCGCGGTAGATTTTACTCACCGGCGAACAGACATAGAGCGCGATTAGAGCCGTAAGACCTTTATCCTCCTTCCCTTCTGGGCGCAACTCGTGCCGGGGTCGATTCTCTTTCACTTTTGCTCTTTTAAGAAACGAAACTAAGCTGGCTAAATTAATACCTGATCAGCTTGTCCAGATTAGCGAAGTACATTTCTGCTTGCTGGTAAGTGAAATCTCCTCCCATCGTTAACACGACGTTATTCGTACGGTACGCTCCGGTTTGCCCAGCCACAGAATGCATAAATTTGCTGATCTGTTTCGCAAGAGACATCGTTGTCAGTCGACGACGGCTTAGAATTCGCCCAGACGCAATCGGGGCGTTTAATTAAGAAATTGTGCTTCGCATTTGGCTGCTCCTTTTACAAGCAAAGCTGAGGGACGTTTCAGGCGACTAACGAAGCTTCTTAATTAGCCAAAAGCGGGTGTATTACTTGCAACCCCGTGCAGTTACCGAAAAGGAAGGAAGTGCGAGGTCTATGAGCACGTTCGCTACGCTTGGACTCACAGTCTGCAAATTATTTATCTTCCTGTGGCTTTCATTCGAGTTCAATCTCAAGCGAATTTTCGTTAAACGCACTGTCGTCGATTATTAATTTGCAGAGTATGCTCCGTAAGGGAATTACACCATGAATTACCCACCCTCTCGTCGACGTTATAGTCCGGACTGTTGGGGTCGTCAATTATCGGCTCGTCCGCGCATAATACGTCGAAGCAGAAGCCAGGTGGTGGAGAATAATTGTTGTACAACGCGACCGTGAACAAGTTCGCGCGCGATCCTGTAACAACGTTCATAATTAAGCTCGCGAAGGGGGTGACCTTCCACTTCTCGAATTAATTACGGCAACTGCTAAGTGTCCACCTAAATTTGGACTTCCTTTCCATATAAATTCCATGCTTCTCTCCGCGATCCTCGTGTTCTTGTCTTGGTAATCTAAACGACCGAAGAACAGGCCGTCGAATCCCAATTGCGCGAACATCGATGCTTGCTCCCTCGAGTGACCGAAAGGATCTATCTGCCATCCTATGCGCGGCGTTGCGCACCTCCCGAAGGTATCGTTAAGTCGCCTAAAGAAATTGACGTAGAACTAGTCACTTCGAATGGGCCTGGCTTACCGTGGAATTCAATTTCGCTACCTGAAGCCCCAAGTGTATTGATCGACCATAGAGTGATAGTGAGTAACCGCCTCGTCGTTCATGCTCCATCCGCCACCGATTATCTCCAATCTGCCTTGATCGATCAGGCTCCTCACGTCTTCTTTCACCCTGTCGCTTTGGCGTTGCCACCATTTCCATAAGAAAGAAGTCTCCACGTAGATAAACCTGGCACAGAATATAATTGCATAGGTAATTTCTGAACGTTTCTAACGTGAGCGGGAGGTATTTCTTGGACCCTTTGTAACAATCGGGGAATTCGAGTACTAGTGGTATTTGTGGATGGTTATAATAATCACCTCCTTTCGGGATTGGCTAGTAAAGCTTGAACAACGCTGTCCAGAATGTACTGCACTCCTGCTAGTTGTATTTTTGATTTACCTTTATTAGAAAATAGAAACAGAAAGGTGTCATTTTTATTTGTATTAGGAATAGTTGTTGGATTAAATAATGAGTGTCTTTGAGCACACTTACTCCCGAAGTAGTACTGGTCGATTGTCTTCAGCCAACCGACGTCGTCGTGAGAGTGGGCAACTAAATGGATATTTAATTTCTTCGGGTCCACCGCGGAGCAGGACTAGCACATATAATGCATTAGATAAATCTTAACAAATCGCTTGAGTCTATATTGAAGCATTGCAACTTCGTTGATACAGTGGCTTGTTAAAAAAAAATACGAACGTAGCGATAGCAGGAGGCTTATATTCGCAATTGCGTTACGAAATACTTTTCTAATAATTTCAGCTTAAACGACGAGCTCGGTACGGTGCTGGCAGCACTAATACATTACTGGCTTACAATATCGTTTGAATAAAGTTTTTAAACGGTTAATAACGATCAACTTGGAGCACGATTCGTCATGGAAATGACTGAATC
Source organism: Andrena hattorfiana (assembly GCA_944738655.2). Taxonomy (NCBI): domain Eukaryota; kingdom Metazoa; phylum Arthropoda; class Insecta; order Hymenoptera; family Andrenidae; genus Andrena; species Andrena hattorfiana. Next base: position 6,431,435 of record OX122894.2, read on the forward strand.
AGCAGGTACCACTTGTACATATTCACATTACAGGCATTATATTGCGTTTACATTTCACGTTACTGTATAAACATCGATACGTGTGCATATCTATTGCTGCAGAAACAAGCGACAGGCATCAAAAATCGAAATATGGAAAATATTTAGATTTATTACGGTTACCAGCCGAAAACTGATTTCCATCAGTTTTAACTGTTTGTGGCTCATAGATAACCGATTTCAATGAGATTTCAAGCAGGTAAGGGAGAGCGGGGAATTGCGAACGCGAGGTAAACCAGAATATCACGATATTCGCTGAATTCGATTGTCCTGTCTTCCCGCGATATTGTTACATGATGTAATTAACTATATTTAGTATTAAGGAAACTGTTACGATGGAATGCAACCGCGAAGGTAATGGTCGTGAAATGTTTTCGTAGCTTTTCTTATAATTTTACGCTCGAATATTTTGAGTCTACAGTGCATTAAACCTATGCTACCCATCAAAGCATGATTTTTTCGTAGTTCCGTTACTTAATTCTAAACAAAATCACGGGATTACTTTGTATATATACATGTTCGTATTTGTTTTATTTGAAACTTCTTAACTTCTGTTCATTTGGGGTAATTACGAACAGCGTGTATAGCGCTATTACGGACGATGGCATTTACTCTTTTCTCTTAACATTTTCAAGTTTTTTATGTATCCAGTATCCCGGTTTTATATTAGGAAGAATATGCGTACATATTCGTTGAAAGATCTTGAGATGCTCGTGAAAGATGTTAAAGATTAAAGACTTTCCATCCGTCAGGCAGCAAATAAATATTCAATCCCACGAGCAACCAAAATTCAATGAAACAGGAAGAAAGACTGCGCCAGACTCACAGTGTGGAAAAAAGCCAGTGTTTATTAAAGATCGAGATCTTTAAGCAGCCGTTCGTGTTTACCCCGCTAGATACGGGTAATTGCGGACAGAAAGAGTTTTATTTTTCTTTCAAAAAATGATTTGTATATTATAATATCTATAATTCTTTGTGTTGCCTTTGTTGATAATTAAGCAGAGTTTAATTATCTATAAAGTAAATCTGATTAGAGTCAATACTTTTGTTTCAATTTAACTTTTCCCTTAAGTGTTCGTAATTCCCCTGCTCTCCCCTATACGACTTACTTAATTCTACGACAGGCATGTTTTTAAATGTTCGTCACAGGCTTAGATAAAAAAAGTTGAAGAACGACCTTCGCTACTTTCTTCGCTATCCCGACCAGTTGCAACCTTTTTCAAAAAGCCGAGACAAGTCACTAGGGTTTAAACAAAAAGCGACTTTCGAAAAACCGGTTTTCGAATTTTCACAAGAAGTATATAATTAAAATAGTAAATAAATATTTGTACTTATTTTAAAACAGTTTCCTCAATATTTATGGAATTACAAAAATATATTTTTGTTATAACAAAATGATGTATACTGTTTCTACACAAAATCAAATAAATAAAGAAAAATTAAATTAACTAAAATCCGTGCAAATCCATGGAATTTTTTAGTTAATTTAATATTTATGGATCTACAAAAATAGAACACAATAAAATAGACTGCACACAAAACCAAATGAAAAAAAAAACTAAAGTAACTAAAATCCGCACAAAATATAAATCTTTTACAGTGGTGCCAAATTATAAATCTTTATTCCATTTAGTATTTCCCTTCAGAAAATATGAACTCATGAAGATTAATTTTACACTGATGAGTAAACTCTTACCTACCACAATATGCTTGTGTCCGAGGCGGTCTCAAGTAAAAATGTTACCGTTTTTAATTAAATAATGAAGTCATTTCTGCAATTTAAAAACCGGTTTTCGAATTTTACAAATTCATAAATAAAAACCGACAACTCCTACAAGTCACCTAGTAAACTAATCCTCCCAGCTTCTAAAGAAAAAACTCAAGTCCTTTGGACCAATTTTAAAAAGATTTGTATTCCCTATTAAAAGTGTCCCGATACTTTTTCCCAGCACTGTACTACTCACCTGCTTCCTTAATTTTTAAATTTCTATATACTCTTACGAAACCCTCGACTTCCCAACGTTTCTCTATAAACATAGTGCATAGTACCAGAAATGCATGAAACCCTTCAAGTTATATCCACCGTACATGAATTTTCTTTAAATACTTCAACCCTTCACCCTTTCATCCCCTACTTCGGCTTCGCCATAATTCGATCCCTATTGGGATACGTAATATTTTACGTATATATCACTGATCCGTGTACATCTGCCTACGTTCCAGCCGTGCAATTTTGAGCGTAGAATAAGAACCGAATCTCAACGATGAAGAACTAACGCCCGCCGTTTCGCCGATTTCAGGAGACCGTGACACCGCGGTATTGGCAATTGCTTCACGTACCTGGTAGCCGCACGTTTCGCCAGTCGTTCCCCTTGGTATGCTCGCCGCTTCCTCATGGCCGAGCGACAGCACCGCGCACACCAGCGCAAGCAAGAAGCCAGACCGCGACATAGCCGAGCACTGGCCGGGATGCCTTCAGTCACAACTAATGAAATAATCACCCACGCTTCTCTACTTATGCTGCCTTGCCGCGCGGCCGCCACTGCGATTGCGTCGAAGATAGATGATAGTCCGTTCGCCGCCGCTCGCTCGGTATACACAGAGAGGGGAATATCGAGGGAAGTCGAATCGTTGCAGGTATTATCTGTTTTGCATTTTTTTGTGCGGCTAGATTATTATTGCAGAGGCGCGATACAGTATATGTATTTGTTTACATGGGCGGTTTCGGTTGCTGAACCGCGCGCGGGCATTTACTTTAACGCGGTTCTTAAGGAGCACGGTAGATATTTGTTTACTAGCTTTTTAGCCTTCCTTCGCCAGGCATTACTATCCCATAGGATAATAAGGTGCCTTAAATAAGCACAATGAAATACGAAATTTGTCGACTTTTGGGCACCAGACGGGTTTTTTCCTAAAGGAAATTTTGAGGGGCCTAAGTCACATATGTCTTAGCGGCATTTGAACACACACAGCCCCCCCTCGGTTGAAACGAAATATAAACACCATTCTCCAAATCTAGCCCAGACCTATTCCTCGGAAACGATCAACACAGGTGTAGCTGATGCCGAATAAATATTAAAACTAAAGCGGTAATGTGTATAAGAGAAAGTTGCTCGGAATGATGACAGGTGTGCCCTTTTCTATGTAATTACCTGGGCTTTTATTGGGTTTTATTAAATTATGCGCGGCAGCAGCGGGAACGGTGAAGAGTAAATACAGAAGCGAGTGATTTAAGCGCAATATCGAGTGGCTTATCTTCCGCGTGGATGCAGAATTAAAATGTAAAGTACACTGATTGATTGGGTCAACATCGACAGCGCTCTTTCGTCTTACACTTGTAAAAAGTCAGTTTAGTTATCGGTAGAACAAACAGGGCAACGAGGTCTGATATAATACTGTCGCTTCAGTTGCACTCGAAAGATTAGGAAGCTGAAAAATATTCCTCTTCGGAAACATGGTTTGAGTCTCTAACGACTGAGTAACAAGGGTTGTCGGAATTTCAATCATTTTTATTTCGCAGCTTTAAAAATATTTCGTGCTCTTCTCAGCTGCTCCTCGAGCCGGTTATTTATCGGCAGAAACGAATCATGACAATCTCGCTTAAGAAAACAACATTTATTTCGCATATCATAATATTAATACTTTACAAAGTAAAATGCAATAACACTGTCAGATAAGATTAAATAAAGATCAACGTATTAATAATGGGAGAGGTAGGTACATCAAGCAAAACGAAGCTTCAAAACGTGTGTGTATATACGCTGCACAATCGACGTAGACTCCTCCTCGCCCCTTTCGAATCTTGAAACTCGATGTTACTCGACGAAACCAGGAGAAAAAAGAGTTCGTTCGCCGCTGTCAACAAGGGAGAAAGTCAGAATAATCCGCGGTGCTGTGAGTAGATCCATAGCTGCATCCTTCTGAAAGAGAACACTTTAGATCTATTGTACCGCGTTCTGTAGGTTGTGAAAATTCTGAGAAGAAAGATCATTGCAAAACGAACGGAAAAGTCCTTTACCATTTCGCAATCCGAGGTTTCGTTCTCGAGTTACGAACGATTAAAGTTTGAGTGGCCCCACTTCCGGCGCCAGGCATTTAAACAGCGCGCGCCGGAAGTTGAAGGCCTCTAAACTTTGAACGCCCGTATCTCGAGAACGGAGCTTCCGATTTAAAAGCGGTAAAGGACTTTCCGATTCCTTTTAAAGCAAAGAACCCGGTACGTTTCATCTCGCCCCATAATCTTGAAACCTTGCACCATTAAATCGCGTTAACCCTTCCAAACAGCCATACACTCCGCTAGAAACGTACCCGTTCAAAGAGTGCCCTTCAATAAATACGCTAGAAGTCGGAATAAACGATTTCCTGCGGTTTCTCGAACTTTATCGGACGATAGGTGGTCAGAGACTGATCCCATCCTCGAGGCGCCGTATTATAGTTCGTCAGGTTGTGAACGCTAGCCAGCTTCGGCCCCGTGTAGGTGTTGCTGTCGTAAAGCTTCTTCCCTGCAACCAGCAATCATCGAACATTGCGAATCAAAGCCTAGGGTCTTGCAGAGAAACTGTCTATCAAATTGTCATGCAGAGTGTCGTTGTTTCGCGTGGGAAATGTGTTAGCAGCGCAAGCTTGTTAAAGGAAAGCGCGTGCGTGTTAACTTGCCGTCGTCCTGGCACACGCTGCTGAACTTGCCGTCCGGCGACGGGACGCCGTGCAAAAGATTGTCCAGGACTGGCGTGTTGCGCAAATGCTTGATAGTGTCTAATATGTCTTCCTGAGACGCCAGCATAGAGAGCAGCAACGATTTCGCCTCCACAGGCACATCCGTCTCGGTGTCGACGAACTTCGCGTCCGCGTCGTTGCAGAAGCTCTCCACTTCCTCCGAGGTGGCCGATCGACGCCGGTGGCTGGAGTACTGCTCGCGGAACATGGACGAGTACTCCTGCTCGCCGTTCATCATGCTCGAGGTCTCCGATTTCTCCCGGTACATCATCTCCTCCTCGTTGTCGTAGTCGTTCATCTGGGAATCGCTCTCGTCCGACGTGTACTCCGTGTCGTCGGTGGACACGTAACCGTTGTTGCAACGATCCTGCAGCTTCGCCGGCTCCTCGTACGGTTGCTGGCTAGGTACTCTGCGTTAGAATCGATTACAATGAAACCGCGATTCGTTTCAGCCCCGCTTGAATCGCGACTTTCCAACTGTAACTAAAACTACGCCAAGCTCCAGGTGTCTTGGCTCGTAATTGGGGCACACGAGTTATCATAAGTGTACAGGTACGTACAGTGATGAAAAAAAGTATTGGGACACCCTTTAAAATAGAATAACTTTTTTAAAACTGGTCCAAACGATTCGAGCTTGTTTTGAGAAGCTGGGAAAATTAGTTTACTGAAAATAAGAAAATAGTGAAGGCCGTTTCTTCAACTGTTTTACCTGAGCTTGGAATACAAATTTCGAAAATGCCTTTTGACGATATATCAAGATTGATAGCTATCTAGAAGATCTACAACTCTTGGACCAGCGAAATCTCCTATCAGCTACATCTTCGAACCTCGAACTTTCAGATTTAATCACTGAACGTTGCTAATTATACTGCCGTGCTCCACACAGGATCGTAATCTCCATTGCCGTGGATAGTCCTCACCTCCTCTGCTCCTCCTCGGCGTTATACTTGACGGCTGTTCTCGTCTCGAAGAATCGAGCTATGTCGCTGTCGAGAGGGCATTGCTGGACGATCGGTATGACCTTGGGACTGATCTGTTTGTACTGTAGAACAGGCCTGCAAGTCTTCTCGAACTCCTGTATCAATTGTCTCACTGGCACCGGCGTGTACTCGTTCCCCTCGCTATCTACGAGGCTGGTATCGGTCTCCCGTTGATAGCTCGTCAGCTTTCCCTTCTCATTAATCGCGGTCTGCGCGCGCTCCTCCTTGGCGTGACCCTTCGCTTCTTTGTTAGTGGCAGCGTTGTGCGTGTTAGAATAGTTAGGTTTGCTCAGCGAAGCCTTGTTATAATTGTGATTGCGTCTGTTAGCGTTAGCCGGCATTATCATCGCGTGCTCGCCGCCAGCGTTATGCCTGTAGCCGTTGCCGTATCGCTCTGCGTCAGAGTCGAACGTGGTTCGCCGGGATTTCTCGACGATCGACGACCGAGAATGCTCTGCGGGGAAATCGCTATCGGTGCCCACCGCCACCTCCCTTAGATAGATCTTTTTCACCTCGTGCAGGTGGGTGCACTCGTTACCGTTGCATCGGTACTGATTCCTGCCTGCAACGTTCACGGCAGAGTTGGGCATTAACTAAATAAAACAAAATATTTAAATAACGGATCAAATAAAAGCTACGTTAACTTTAGATCATCTGACGAATGAAGTTAATTTCTTCACTCGAGAATACTTTTTTATCTTTGTTCGTTGTTAGAAATTTTTAATTAAACAAAACTTTTGCCCATCCCTGGTTTACGGGAAGTTATGACGCTCGAAACGAAAAGCTACCCTCGCGATATTAAACTTCCAACGCATGGTGATTTGAACCAATGAAATGTCCCGCGATATTACCCATGTTCGAGAGAAGCGTTTGATAATATCGTAGATGCTGTTGATTCGATCGAGAATCAGACGCCGTCGCGCCTCCACCTCGATCGCCTCGAACGGCGCGTAGCCGTCGATTGGCAGCCGACCGTGCAGATCGTTGTTTATTTTAGATACACAACAAAAAAGAATGCGGCGGTGGTGTCGCATCGATTGAATAACATCCACGTCGCTTGCCAATCGGTGCCCCCTCCCGGGTCGTTGCACTCCTCGGGGCTTCAATTTAAAGCACCCGATCTGCACGCTCGGGAACGCGCGTCCACATTCTTCTCCTTCAGCCCGCGCGCAATGGGATTCCGCGCGGGGATCTACGCCGCGAAGCGAAGCTGTGCGGCGGCAAGCGGGCGCATCCCGATGGAAATAAAGCGCGAAGCAAGCCCTCCCCCGGCTCGGGCTCGCCGGGTCCTTGGAAATCGTTAGCCACTTGCTCGCGGATCGAAAACAATTCGAACAAACAAAAATACAATATGGACCGGCGCCAGGCGATCGTGCCAACTAGATGATGCGGCCGTAGACGACGTAATCTTGTATTTTACGCACCTGTTGTGGGTGGATTCGTGTCGTCCAGAGACAAGTCCACGGTGAAGGGATTGTAAAATGGCTTCTCGGCGGCTGGCTCGGGCGCGAACGAGGGTGCGCTGGCAAATTTCGAATTGCCATTCATCTCCTGGACACGAGACAACGCGGTTTCTCAGTATTCTTAGCACCGTCCCTTCGATATACGCGAATCTTACCAGCTTCCTCGGGTAGAGGGGCGTTTTAGGGGTTCCCGGCGCGCTCAGCGTCTGCGACGACTGATCTCTGTCCACCACCCATTTCTCCGACCTTTTCCTGCGCTTCGCAAATATCTCCGCACCTGCACAGATCGCTCTAGTCTTTCGCTGTCTTTAACCAAGGACTTGGGGGTGTCGCGACTCAGAAATAACACCCCTACAATCTATTTGCAACTAGTTGTACGTTAATTGGATTCTTACCACGGCCTCTCTGGTTGTTCAGGTCGCGAACAATGTCGAAAAGCTTCTCCGGATTCTTCGGCATCGGCTCGATGTTCACTTCTTCCCCCAGTGCCTGGATACCGTGTATATCTAGCACTTTTCCGTGCGGGTTCATCATGCACTTTAGAGGAACCTTGTCCTAGCGAGAGGTTTCAAGTAAATTAGAAGTCTAGATTCATCGGGTAACTTACCAATAAACTTACAAACAAACACGTACCAGTGAATTATTAAAACGAGTAAAATAAGTTATTAAAAGAAGCCACAAATTATTTAGAGACTTCTTTTAATTTCTTTTAATTAATTTTATTAATGAAACACTCACTCTGTGGACTGGTGTGGAAGGCTCCTCCGCGTCTTCTATGCCTGCAATGAATCAAGTCGTGCACTCGTTACGAAAAATAATCGCAATAGATCTTAGAATATTCAACGCTAACAGCTTCCAAGCATACAACGAAAATTAACGACGATCTTCTTGGTTCCTCTCGTGTCTGGCCATAATGCGGGCTAAACTACTGAACTTGTAAAGATTCCTGCACGCACGTACCGTTACCATCGTGAATCCATTTCACTGACCGTTTCTTTCTGTTCACGTACATAGACTGACCCTTGCTTTTCATGTTCTTCACGTCGCTCAGCGAGTGCGAAATTCGTCGAGCGAGCTCCACCTGATCCTCCACCGTCGGGTGCGTTGGCGCGTAAAAGTAGGAGGATGCGAACATCTTCCCTGGAAACGATACCCTTTTTATTCACTCGAAAATGATCGAGCAGTGTCGACCCGAAAATTTATTCGCACTCGGATGGCTACTTACTATTTTTCGACTGCATCATCCCCTGCGTGTCTTGGGCAGGGGTGAGCAGTTTCTGCAGATCGACCGGGCCGGTTTCCTTGTGCTCCTGCGGGACCAGAATTATGAAAGCCACGGGACTTAACTTGCCCTCTTAATTAATTCAGATTATCGCGATAATTGAGGCAATTTGTAGTAGCTTTGGACTCATATTTATTATTTTCGCTTAAGGGGATGTTCCGGTCTGGGGCCCATAAAAATAGGTGATCTTTCGGAATTAATTATAGGAAAACTACCGCGGATAATTTAATGAGACTTTTCGCATTGTATTAAGGATATCTTAAACTATAGAAATATATTTTTTCTTTCTGTAATTAGTCACTGCAAATGGCACTGGGGAGTCTTTAAAGTCAGGGCGTCAAAAAATTTATGCAAAATGGTGGGACTTGTGTCACCTAAATTATTGGTCTAGAATAACAAACAATACTGGATTGTTAAAGGGCATGAAATTCCCTAGTGGACAAAGCTTTAGAAACTACAAAAATGAAATTTTTTAACAAAATAACGACACTTGAAAGAAGTCACTTTTTCCCCACGTTCTTCGCCCTTTCAACGTCTTCAAAAAATGTAAATTTTCACAAATTTCAAAAGGTTACAGGTTCCTCCACTGCGTAGAAGCGTATTCTTCGAAATAAAAAAAGTTTCCATCGAATCGGATGATAACTTTTCGAGATATTTGTCCCAAGCATTCTCCGCTACTCAAATGCCCATAACTTCAGAAACCTTTCGAATCTCAAAAAGATTCTTTTAAACACAGATTCTTAAAAGTTTGAACATTCGAAAGTTGAAATAAAAGAATCGAATTTCAGACACTTTTACACCGGAACCCGCCTTTAAGACGCCCCAGCCTGCGATTTATTTTACAGCGCGTGCTCACCATGTCGAAGTGCAGTATCTTGGAAGTTAGGTGCTCAAGGAAGTTCCTTTTCACCGGGTCGTGCCTGTCGGAGGGTTTAAATCCGCGGGAGCGTATTACAACATTGTCCGCGGAGATGCTCCGCTGCAGATGATTCTTCTCCTGCGCGCTGCTGTAGTTCACGCTGTACGTGTACTCCGCATCCTTGGAGCTTTCAGACGCGAAAGCGTACGAATTGTACGCGCTGCCCAGCACGCTGCGCTTCGCGTTGCTCGATCTGTCGAAACGGAAATTCTCTTACTCCGCCAGGCCGCTCCTCCGGGGTTCTACTTCAACCGCAAGCTTCGGTGGATTAATCTAGAAGCGAACACGGCGCGAGGCTCTTCCTTTCGGGTGATTAGGAATCGCAGCGATACACGAGAAGCAGAGGACACCTCAAGCATACTTCTTCGATGTTAAAGAAAGGAAAGATATGATCCCCCTATTTAATACAATTAAGCTGTCTATAATGCTCTACGAGCGTCGCAGAGTTCCAAATGATCGGGGTCTAGCAGACGCTGCTCTTCTATCTGTACTCGCGAAAGCTGGGAGATGAGCGGAAGTCGAGGGTGAAGAAAGAGAAAGGTGCGATCTGAATTCATTCTTCCGGCTGGCTAAAGTCGCGATTGGAGCTTAAGCAGAGATCGTTAGAGGCTCTGCTTTACTGGCTCTCTCGCCGACGCTACTTCGGTCCGCAGAAACGAACATCGCGTGTCTACAATTACAATTGGCGAATGCAAAACGAAGCACCGACATCCGGCTGATCGGTTTCTTTTTATCGGCGGGAATTGGTCCTCTTCCAAACGGCCGATTAATTCCGCGTTGCGGTACTGGCAGCGTTACAATGAGCCTCTGTGCAAAAGAAATGCTAAATTTATCTGTTGTAACGTAATACGCAGTAACAGTTCGAACGGTCGCGCTCGGGGTGTACAACCGGTGCTCCATTTATCGGGAGCTCTGGAAACCAATCGCGGGTGTTAATGCGAGGGAAATAGATCCGGCCTAGCTAAACGCACCTTCGAGTCGAAGCTTGGTAGCGTAAAGTACGAGGTGAGTCGTGGGGGACGCTCGCGGAAAATTCCATTTTACATTCGTTCCTCCTTTGCCCAAATAAACGGAGACGGAGGCTCGGTTGAAAAAGAAATTGAAAAAGTTCGCTGGCAAAAATTCGTTTCGCGCTCTTGCAATTTTTTTTTTTAATATTTCACGCGTCATTTTTCCCCGAGTCTTTGGAATAACTTCTCTCGTGTTAATGATCTAGATGGATCAACGATTAATGAATGCGCATGAGTGTTTGAAAACAGACAGGGTTGCGAATTTCTCATTCAAATCCAGCCACAAACTTGCTTCACCGATCCGCGAAATTTTTGAGCGCAGTATTCGCCCCGAATTAAAGCAATTTACCGTGTAAACATTTCGACTGCGCGACTTCTGCGATTGATCCGCGTCTTTAAATAGACCGTTCGGCAGAAGTTCGAACATCTCGAAGATCAGCGAACTGGCGCGCAATAAAGCATATCGGATCGCCGAGAATCGCTTGTAGCTTTCTAATGCCTCGCGAATTTTGCTACTGATCTTGCACAACATTCGCGACTGTTCAAACGGCGCTCTATTTTCCAAGGAGAGCTCTCTTCGTAGGCTTCGAGTGTGAAAGCAAGGTATCTAAGGTGAGCAAGCTCGGAAAGACACTCTTCGACGTAGAGAACGTGACACAGAAGATTATCGATGTTAAGTATCCAATCCCCTCAAAACTGTAACACGATTATTAACTACTTCTTCGGTGTCGAAAACTCAAGCTTGAAACTGCACTTAACGATGCACTTCGCCCCTGTCCTCCCCTCGAGCCAGCGAAGCACACGGTTAAGCACAGTTCAGCCCAAACAAGCCTATCCGTGGCGGCAATCAGCGCGAAACTCTGATCGAAAGCGCTCGGGACATGAATTTTTTCTGAGTGCCGAGCGGTGCCCCGTCTCTCCCCCAAAGGTCTCCCTTCGCAACGAAGAAAAATGAAAGTTTACTTATCGAACGGTGCCCTCCTCATCTCGACGTTCTACGCGCGACCTTCTTCGCTCGTTCCTCTCCTCTCCCTCTTACTTTACAAATCCGCTTCCCTTCTCGGGCGCGCTGTCCCTTTCTTTCTCTTCCTTCCCGTTCCTCCCGTATCGTTATTCTACGCGCGTGTTCTCCGCGAGAGATTTACGTAACCCGCGAGGCCGTGCACTACGAGCGAAACGGCGGCGGCCCGTGCACGGGAGACCGACGGATATCACGACGGACAGCCCATGAGGCACGAAGTCGCATCTTACAAAACGCTTCCCTGGCACGCACGTACGCGGGGCTCACGGTTGAAGCACCAAGAGGTGGCCGAGCAGGCACACACAGGCCACTCCGTCAGCGCGGCACACTAAGTGGCCGGCAGCCACCAGCATCGCCCAGGATCGGGGCTCCGCTCATTCATCAGCCGGCGGCGATGCCTCCCCGAGGGAAACGGAACGAGATAGAGAGATTTATTTTTACATCGAGCGGGCCACGCCACCGGGCCGCACTGTAAATTCGTCGCGATCCCTCGGCGGAGTACGGTTTCGCGCGGCGGGCTCGCGTATCGCCACGGAAAACCCGAAACCGAGGCAAGGCCCGAGAGCTCGCCAAGCGTTTCTTCACCTACGGCACGTAAACGCTGGGATCCTCTTCGCGCAGGGAGCCGCGCCGGGATGCTCCTCACTCGAGCCTCTCTTTCTTTAACTCCGCTTCGCCTGGAATGAATGGAAGCACCGTTCTTTCGCTTCTCTTTGTCTCTTTGCCTTCCGTTTCCCTCGGTCCACCGTGGGATTACGTCTTCTCTTATCTGATACGGACACTTAGATGGGATGAATTACCGCACGGCCAGCACACGGTGCTTTATAATAGCGGCCAACCGTCGCTATACCGACTTCCCGACTGCCTTGAGTCGTCTTCGGTAAAAATAGACCATCAGAAAGCGACACCTCAGGAATCGGCGGCCACTGCTGCCTTACGCGACATGAGTTATCGCTGGCCTGCTCGGCCGAGTCGCGGATTGTTGTGATTCCTCTCAGAAGTCTACCCTGCTTCGTTGCCATGTTAAAATAACAGGCCCGTGGGAATGGTTGACGGAACTGAGGAATCGCAACGATGATTACATACAGAGTGATAAAGAAAACAGAGAAACTCGCGTTCTAATAAACAGAAACTTGCTGGTTTTATTTCTATTTTAATAAGTATGATTCAGTACGTGCATAGGATGTGTGAAGCATTTAATGTTGCAACGTGTGAAACTTTGAGAAATATTGTATTTTTATTGTCGCACAGATTCGAGTGGAAGTGTTCTTAGTCCCAATCGCCACTATTTATGTCTTGAACAATATCTGTGTTCTCCCTTGGTAGATCGATGTTATCGTTCTTCTTGCTAGGCTTCAGTTTCTTCTTCTTCGGTTTAGCAGGTGGTTTAGGTTTAGGCTTCTCGTCGCCGGTCTTGATTCGCAGCTCGAAATCGCTCTCCTCGCCGCTTTCCTCCTCGCTGTCTTCGATCAACTTTCCCCTCTTCGGCTTCCTTAGCTTCGGCAGATTGTACTCGGCTATGTCCTCGTTCTTCGTCAGCAGTTTAAGCTTCTGGGATTGATGAATCTTCACCCAGGACTCGTAGAACCTCGGCAGCGATGTCCCCTGCGTTCTTATCTTATTTTCAAAGTTCTTTATCCCCGGCATGTCCTTCAAGTCGATCACGGTCTTGTTGCGTTCCGCTTCGATGTACTTTCTGTTCTCTTCGATCTTGTCTAACAGCTGCTTCATTTTCCGACAGTAGTTCGCTACGTGGCATTTCTTCAGAAATGCTTTCAGCTGGAAGTTAGACGAAGGAAATACATTAAGCTATGTAACTCACGGTGAGATACGAAATCGTAATGCCAAATTCAAAGATAATCTGCTTGCCTGTATCACGCACGGTACGTATAAATCTGGGAAATATATCGTGTGGCTATCCTTCGCGGCGTTTTCTAATATCAGCTTGTATATGGAGTCGATCACATTATCTTTGAAACCGTTTTCCTGCAACTGGGACTTCGACATCCTCAGGATGCAAATGAAGGGTACTGGCTTCATGGAAACCGCTTTGTGTCTTTTGTTAAAATCGTAAGAGCTTAATATCTATAAAAGTAATCAGACATTCGGAATATTAGACGACTGAATATATATATAATCGTATGCTTGAACTCTGATTTTAATATACGATACCTCTAATAAGAATGGTAATATAGGTATAAACGTGTCGGTTTCCTTCGAGATATCTATTAACATCTGTAGACAGTGAAATCTCAGAGGATAGTATTGCGGAGTTGGTATCACTTTTATTGTTCCCATAATAATCTGCAAATAAACAATGAAGATTTATTAGCGACAAAGCACCCCATCGATCGAATAAACTATACTGTTAAAATCATGCATACGTACTTGTACAAGGGGATACAAAAGCGAACGTAACACCGAATCACTCTTCGATAGCTTAATTAATTCCGTCCAAAAGCGCAACGAATTTATATATTGCCAATTGTATACAGCTTGGAAGTGCTCCTATAAAAGTCTCAATATATAAAATTCCTAACAGCGCGTGAATTATAAAACTGAAAGTGTCTTACCTTTTTCTTCAAAGTCGTGGCATTCCTTAAATGAATGGCTAATTGCCGGATATACAAGAAGGCGTGATTGTAGGCTAGATTGTTATCAAGCAAATATATCTCCGCCAAGGAGTGCCTCATAAAGTTTATCCCTGGTAATGTCGTGAAAGATACGAATTTCGAATTTTCAACGTATTTCACATACATTGCCTGGAACGGATCGTAAGATTAATCGTGTACAAACTACTTTGCTAACATCGAAATACCAGTCTCACCTTGAATAACGTATCTAAGACCGATTCTCGATTTGTGGTAGCTATACGCAATATACTTAAAAAGGAAACAACGCGAACAGACTCCTCGCCACTTGACCAAACTTTCAGCAGAATCCTTAACAGTGGCTTGGTCAATGATGAAAACGACTGCGTGTAGGGCAACATTTGATGTAAATGCTTCAGGAGCACTGTGAGTATATTAGTGGACGTTACATTTTGCAAAATCTACGGAAAAAGAGATATATACAGTAGGGGTGGGTTCGGAGCTAATTTTCAAACTCTCGGAACTCGAATCCGAAACTTTGTAAGGCTCCGAAACTCTGGAAACTTGAAGTGCTGGTTCTGTTCTGTAAACGGAATATCTTGCTTCAAGAACTGAGGTGAACAAAATTTTTTGCGTAAATTTCTATTGACCATAGTTAAAGAAAATACAGATAAAAATATAATATCCAAATTCTCCTGGCACGCTGCGAACTTTATTTATTGATTTTATACTTTTTCTTATTTAAATTTCAAGAGTTTCGAATCACGAAAAGTGTGCAAAGTTTCGAATCCCCGAAATTCGAAACTGTTTTGGGTTTCGACGCGTCGAGAAACCCCATCTCTAATATTACTCAGCAACTGCACTTACTTTTATTAAGTCAGTCAGGTACGACTTTAGAATACCCTTTACTTTGCCAAATCTTTTACACTTATGTGCTAGAAACTGGCTTTCTGGTCCCAGCTTTAAAAACCGTTTGAATGCTTCAGGCAAATAAAGTATGCATAATTGGACAACTCCGTTGAACACTGGAAGAATGTTTAGTCATTTAGAGATTGGCTGATATCTAACAAACACGAAGATGACCTCGGACAGACACGAACTGACCTACGCCACCCTCGACTTTATACGGCAAAGATTCTGCCCCTGTAGATTCCGATACTGTTTGCAACGCAGCATGGAAAGCTTCCACCGCGCATTTGATAGTCCTTAATGTCCTGAAAATTTGAAAGCGACACAACTGTCATTTTGCAAATGGGATACTTAATTTAACTTCCAAGATGAGTTAATTTACTTGTCCTTCTGAATTTCTTCCTGCCATGTTTTCAGCAACTGTATCGTGACTCTTCTTCTATCTTTCTTCGTTTCGCTATCTCCATCAGCTTCGTAATCGCTCTCGTCACTGGCAACCTAAAGTATCGTTCAAACGTTTCAATAAAAAACGCATTCCTGCTGCTTAGCCTTTCCTCTTCGCTCCGTTTACATACCTCCAATTGATTGTTAGGTATATGTCTTATATCAGACTCGTCTAATGAAGATTTATCATCGTCGTCGTCGGTATCGCCCTTATTATCGTCAGACAGATTGAATTCCAATAGGTTCTTATCGTTCTCTTTTAAATACGAATAAAATTCTGGGTCCGTTTGCTTCAGTTTCTTTAAAGATTTCTTATGTTCTACTGGATCCATGTCACTGTCGCTGCTTCCTGCATCATCTCCATGGTCATTCTCAGCTGTTAAATATTATTCAAATGAATTTGAGAACGTTTCACTTGAAATCATTGCCTTACTAATATCCGAGTAACTCGTTAAATATTCTCACCTGTATCATCATCGTCGCTGTTAGAGTTATTCTCAAAGTCTTGGTTAAAAAAGTCGTCCGTAGTTACTTTGCTTAAATGTTTCTTCTTCTTTGTCCCAGATTTCTTCGACTTCTTCATCACGCTTTTGGTACTCTTTATTTTCATTGTTTAACTGAAAGTACGAAACGGTATTCAAATAATGCATATAACCTCTGGAAAAGGTGATTACACTATTTTCACACTATTAGTATCTCGAACATCATGTTACGTGTATGCGTTAAAAACACAGAGGAAGAATACTTCGCTCACATTTTTATGAAATCCCTACTTAAACGTTTAGTATTCAGCACAGAATTGCGTTACAAACAATGCCAGTAATTCTTTGAAATTTCCACGTGCATAACCTGACGTAAACAATGGACGCGGTTAAAAAGGAAATCGTCGTTACCGTCGGAGTGGTAAGAGTGGTTCGTTGACGTGCTAATAGAGGGCCGCAGGTATACTAGCTATTTCTTGTAAGGTATCCCATCTACGTCAGATACTTATCAATAGGGGGATCCTTGTCCGTCTATGACAGTGTCTCTTATGCAAATTTAATGATAACATCGTGTAGCAGACCGAAGGAACATGAATTAATTAAATATGACTAAAACTTAGGAATCCAACGTGTGATTTATAATTAAGAGGTGCAATCATCTGCGTTAAATACAGATAGTATATTCAATATAATCTAAACACACTGCAATGTGTCATGAGAAGCAATTCCTGAACGATTCCGGGTTTAAAAGAAACATGCGTCTTTGAGAAATTTAACTTCTTCGTCTGTTATGTGATAGACGAATGAGAGAAGATTTATTCGTAGCGCCGAGCGTCATAAAAATGTATCACTTGAGGAGAGCGAGATCCCTTTCCGAATTTTGAATATGTTTATTAAGAAAAATAAACGGCTCTAGGCTCTGAAAAGAGCCCATTGGTCGAAATTTTGAATATTGCGAAAGGAGGAAGCTCGTCCCAGCGATCTTTCGACAGAGAGCAGAAATTTCAAGGGATCGAGTGGCCAAATAAAAAAGCATCTAGCGTCGAAAGATATTCTGTATCTTTAGACTGGTTTATCTCTTATCTGGCAGTGTTAGCTAGGTCATGCCCCCGAT
Source organism: Andrena hattorfiana (assembly GCA_944738655.2). NCBI lineage: Eukaryota > Metazoa > Arthropoda > Insecta > Hymenoptera > Andrenidae > Andrena > Andrena hattorfiana. The sequence continues at coordinate 6,448,405 of OX122894.2, forward strand.
TACGTTAACCGGTTCGCGGGGGAGTACTATCATATGCGCAATATTTAGTCTGCAGAAACGTCTGAGACTGTTCAATTCTCCGTGCAACCTGTTTATTGGACCGTTATCGTCGCCACGAATCCCTCTCTGATAACGCCCACCTACAAACGTATTCGCCAAGCTGCTGTATTATCGATCTCTCGTGCGAGCTTCCGTATATCTGTTATTCGCTCATGGTAATTTTATTCGCCACCGAAATCCGTCTGTTTACACTCGTTGCTATAGTGTCGCTGTCGAACGCGAGAGGGCCGCTCGCGTTCGATTGAAAAAAAAAAGGAGCAGTTAACGACGAGACAGTTCGATTCGAAGTATCGAAAAATTTTATAGACGGCCCCGCGTGCAACGATAGTGTAATTCATCGGTTTGTCCACTCTCGCGCGAGTAATTAATGCGCGTTATGAAAGACCCCGTCTGCCAGCGAGGTACAGCGTCTGACATATCGAAGGTTCGCTTACAGTGGTGTATCACGCAGTTTCCCAATCAGTTCGATAAACCCTCTAGATTGCGCGTAACACTTTGCGCGTTATATCACCAATTGCAACTTCCAGTATCAAGGGACTACGAAGAGCTTGGAAGTATGATCAACGAGAGTAACACTACTTCGAAGTATTTCTAATTATTCCTTCAAATACCTGTTCTACAATACGGATCGCTTTATTTCCAATAATAGTCCCATTATTATAATCCTTTCGAACTTGAATTTCAACGCGGGTTCGAGTAACTTTTACCGTTCTTAATCGACTCGTCACTCGGTTATATAATATTCCCAGACACATCCCTTCGTAAATACGCAATTTACTTCGCAAGCTGCGCACGCGAACGATATCTATGGATCGCGAAGAAGCTTTAGCAGTAATCCTCCGCGAAGTGACTTTCGACGAATTACGCGTCGGACGAAGGGGGGGATGGCCACGGTTCAGATGGAACAAAACGATATTGCGGTATCGCTGGTTCGCGCCTTTATCGCGTACGGCCGTGAAAGAAATGTCGCGCGCGCGTACTCGCGTGTCCTCGGTTCGGCGCGAACTTACGTATATAAACGATGCGTACACGCTCCGTACCCTCGATAACTAAAACAGAATACCGATGGTGTCATCGTTATAGTGTTCGCTGTGTGTTTACGCGCCTCTCCCGGACATACTCATTCTCCCTTTGTTTCTCATTTTCTCTCGCATAATCGCGGCAGAAGGAAGCCCGTGAAAGACGCGCTGCAGGATGGCGAACGTTTCCTGCGTCGATTTCGCCCGGCATTTGAAGAACGCGGGAAAACTTTGGTACATCGTCAACCCCTACGAGACCACCTTCGAATTCCCTCACCAAGTGCCCGATTATCAGCAGCAGGTAACTATTAACGCGTATTTACTTTTTCAACTGTTATATTTACATCGAGATGCTTAAATCCACGCGTGTTGGTCACTGAAATTAGAGAACAAAGATCGAAATTTAAAAAGGTGTGTATATTAGACAGAGGAAGCTGCCGTTTTCTTTTGTTTCTTACGGAAGAAAGTTGAGGCAGGCGACTATAATCGCGGATTTGATTTTTGGCGCGTTGAAAATAAATACGATCGTTCTTCTTCGATTATCGAATCGCTGCGCATTATTGTCGATTATTATCGGTGCACTCGATACAAAGTTTCGGTAGGTAACTTATTTCCAAATTGCGAATATTATTTCCGCTTCGAGTACTTATTGTTGAGCTTATAAAATAATCAGGCTCCTGATATGCATAATTAAGGTCAAGTATTTCAGGAACATAAGTAACTGAGATAAGATAACTGTGCATACAGGTATGGTTCCCGTTCTTCGTCCTTATCATAGTGGAGCAAATCATTCTGACATCGAAAAACAAGAGGTTTCGTTTGAACGACCAAGTGACGTCACTGTCTCATTGGCTGTTTCAAGAGACTGGCCGGTAAGCATAGGTAACGCTTTGTTGTTTAAACACTTATTATCTCCATCTGCTATTTCGACATACGTCGCGTAATGTAATCCCCTATTTATGTAACTAACGCCACGATTCTCCGAGTGTGCATTTCCTCGGATAAAATCCCTCGCAGAGCAAACCCAGCCTACGAATGCTCGGTGTTCCGTTTAACTCTACGAAATCTATTTGCGCGCGGTTGTTTTTAAAGCGCAGGTATTCTTAGCCACCGCGCTACCCCATGTATTTTTATTGCAATTTGGAGCGCGGGGCAACGCAGGGCTATGTACGAATCTGTGGATTCTTATATTCACCCGAAACGAAGGAGCTCCATTGGCCTTTCAAGCTTAATTAACCGCTAGTATCACCATGATCAATTTTGAATATCTTCGAACCAGAGATGGGCAAAATTTTTATTCGAATACGATTTCGAATAACGAATAAAAGTTGAAAGGGATTATTCGCCACGTGTCGAATAATGTTAACTCTGGTTAACGCATGAATGATGAATAATTTTCTTAACTTTCATTCGTTATTCGAGAATTTTATTCGAATAATAATTTAATACACTATCGTAGGCTTCTTCTTTCTAAAGTCCAGGACTTAAGGGGAGGTTCCGGTCTAAAAATCGATTTTTTTTATTTCATTTTTCGAATGTTCAACCTTTTAGGAATATGTGTTTAAAAGGATTTGTTGAAATTCGTAAAATTCCCGAAGTTATAAGCATTTGAGTAGCGGCAAATGCGTAGGTAACAACCGGTTACTTGGCGCTCGCGTAAAACTTTAAACGCGTTTTTCTCGAAACAGTGTTCTCAAAATCGGTGGGACCTGTATCTCCAAAAGTTATTATCCGATTCGGCTGAAACTTTTTTCATTTTGAAGAATATACTTCTGCCTAGGAGGAAACCAGAAAAAAAATAACAAAAATGACATTTTTTATAGAAAATAACGACACTTGAAGTTTGAAATCACTTTTTCCCTATATTTTTCGTCCTTTCAACACCTTTGAAAATTATAAATTTTCAATTTTTCGTAATTTTTTCTGGTTTCCCCCTAGCCAGAAGTATATTCTTCAAAATAAAAAAGTTTCAGTCGAGTCGGATAATAACTTTTGGAGATATAAGTCCCACCGATTTTGAGAACACTGTTTCGAGAAAAACGAGTTTAAAGTTTTTATTTTATTTATAATGCATATTACAATGCAATATTTACAATGCAAAAATTCCCATTAACTTATATATAGTAGTTTCCCATTAATTAATTCCTAAAAACCAGCTACTTTTATGGGCTCTAGACCGGAACCCCTTAAGTACCTCCAATTCTCCATAATCCTCCCTCGAAACCTTCCAATAATCTTTACAATCGAAACAATCCACCCCCGCTCCAGCGAAATCTGATGTTCTCAACGCTTTCAGCATCTTCTTCCGCGGCGCCGAGTATTACGCGTACATCGTGATCCACGAGCGATACCACTGGTGGGAACTGCCGTGGAATTCAACCTGGACCTGGTGCATCACCGCCGTCGGAGTGGATTTCTGTTACTATTGGGTGCACCGCAGTAACCACGGTTAAATTCCTATAAAAAAACAAAACACAAAAAAAAAAAGATCGAACGCGCGTCCTCGCCGTCCGTCTACCCGACGAAATCTCATTAGAGCTATTCTCGCCCGTTTGCAGAGGTGCACTTTTTATGGGCTCACCACCAAGTACATCACAGCAGCGAAGAGTTCAATCTCGCGGTCGGCCTGCGGCAATCCGTTTTGCAACACTGGTGTAACTTCGTGAGTATCGCGTTACGCGCCGATCGGGATCCCGCTACGTGCCCTCGTGCCATCCGTGACCGGAAGTCGGCGAAATCGACGCCCTCCCCTCCTCCCTGCCGATGTGCAGATCGACGATTCCGCTCTCTCGGACCTGGCGAGATTGCTTTATCAGTCGCGTGTACGGGGACGCTTTGTTCGCAGATGCTGTACTTACCCCTAGCCCTGTTCATACCGCCGTCGCATTTCATCGCGCACAACCAGTTCAATCAGATCTACCAGCTGTGGATACACACGACCGTCATCGACGATCTCGGCCCGCTAGAGTCGATATTCAACACGCCGAAGCATCATCGCGTGCATCACGGTGAGCAATTCCCGAGTGAACTGTTATGTAAAGGTAGAGGCATCCGCGTGGAGGATTGACGAGCGTGTTGCGATACCTTTGCGCAGGCTGCAATCTCTATTGCTTGGACAGAAATTACGGCGGAGTCCTGATAGTGTGGGACAAATTATTCGGCACGTTCATGGAGGAGAAGCGGGAGGATGAAATAATATACGGCCTGGTCGTCAGCCCCCAGTCTTTCAATCCCCTCTATCTGCAGGTGAGACGCTGCGGTCCGCGCGAGCTTGCGCGTAAAGGTGCGATCTCATGCTTCACGCTCGACGCTCGTTTACAGCGTCGAAACCAATCATGTGAGCGACGCTCAAGCAACGAACGAGCGTGTCAGAGTGAAAGAGCGTCGAGCGGAAAGGCACCGAGTTTAGCTTTTCCGCTCGACGCTGAAAGTCCACGTGGACCGATCACGCGACTGGTTTTGCAACTCAAAACGAGCGTCGAGCGTCAGCATGAAATCGCACCTTTACTGTTCCCCAGGCGATCCGCGGCCGAAGCACACGATCGCTCTGTTACATAAAGTGACAATCGGTTATGCAAATACGAGCACGGTTGACACGATCTCTGAGGCTCCCGGGTTTTAGCTAGCATTCGCATGGAATAACCGGCGGGAACAGTTAGCCGCGTAATTTAATCAAGCGAATAAATTACGGCGGCAAGATAATTAAGCGCGGCGCTGTTATAGCCGCTCAGTATGCGTGTGTACTTTTTAATTTCCGAGGGAAGCTTTTTTTATGCGCGCGACGTAATGATTTCAATTACGCCCTGATAAACTCCTGCCATGTCACAGGTGTTCTACACCGCGCAGCTGATTCGGAAGAGCTTGCGGATGTCGTCTTTGGCAGACACGTTGGCTGTCTTCTGGAAAGGACCTAGTTGGTTCCCTGGTAGCCCACGGCTGGGTCTTGACGAGTACAAAATAAACGTGAGTTCCTTTCTCGCACGGTTCTGATCTGTTGGTGCAGCACCGCGAGATTTAATTCATAGAAATTTTCTATTTCATTCCTCCACTTCGACTTCCATCTTTAGTCAATCTCTGTAGCGATCTGTTATCAAGGAAGTCCAGGAGATTAACAGATAAGCGAAGCAAATGAAAAGAATCGACGTCGCGGTCGAATCAGAATTGAGAACCTTACAGAAGAGGGGTGCAGCTCCATTTTTTACAGTTTTTGAGTTATGACGCGTAATATATTTAAAAAAAATTCTACATCGTGTGCTTCGCGTTTGGGGCACATTCGATAACAAATGAGCAATTTATTGTAAATAAATTTTCTCTATAGAATATTCTTTCGCCAGAAATAGAAGTAACTAAATAACTACATACTTATCAACTCAATAACTACTACTTATTGTGTGAAAATATATATAATTTCAATTAGTGCTCTCTTTTCAATGTTAACTCAATGGGATAATTTTATAAACAGTTTCTTCTAATCTACTCGAAGTTGGTGAAGATGGAGCCGCACACCCGTTGCTGCAAGGCCCTCGATCCTAATGCATCATCGGGCAACATCGTAAAGCCAGTGATCTATTATTAAGAATACCGATGAACTTATATAATTGGCCAACTAGCAGGCAACGCGAATACGGCATAAGCAGTAAGCACTAGTTTCGAGTCACAACGAGACCGCGCAAACCGGTTTGATTTTGTAAAGAGTCCTCTATTACGCGCGCAACGACTCCGCGTATATATTTATGATGATTAACCCTTCGTGGTCACACCTTCTTATAATGACAAGTTGGTCACACGGGGTTCACTGTACCCCAGCGTCCTTTTTGGGTTACCATTTTCGTATTTTTGAATCTTTCACCTTTTCAGCGATAATTGTACGTTCGTAATACTTATACAATCGTGGTCTAATAGTATTTTTCTAGAAATGTAAATTTTGATACGATCAAATTTGTAGTTGAAAATGAGCGATTTTCCACGGTTGTGGGGGAAAAAAGCGATTTTTTAATTTTTTTTTATATTTTTTCCTGCGTCAAATCGCCTTTGGAAGTCGTAAAGGCGCGACATTTTAACTCGAGAATTATTCTTGGGGTACAATATACCTCGTGTGACCACGAAGGGTTAAAAATAATATATTGCCAATGCTTCCTTCAGATCACGTCCAGGATTAAGCACGACACCTGTACGCCCCCGTGGCAAACCCTTTACATAATTGTACAGTTTTGCCTGGTTTTCTACAGTCATCTCGAGTTGTGCGACGAAACACGGGTGAGGATTACGATGGAGCGGCTTGTCTCGTCTCCGTTTTATCAATTACAGAGAGCTGTATTTGCATACGAGCGTAAACGAAGCTTCGAACTGGCTGCCAGGGGATTTACAAGTTTTGTTTTGTTCGTAGGATCTGAGGACAATCTCCTCCGGGCTCGTAATTATTAACAATCTGTTCGCTCTCACCGCGATCGGGTTGCTGTTTGACAAATCGGTCTACGCCGGCGTCGTAGAGTTTATCCGATGCTCCATGTATTTAAGTTTCCTAGCGGCGCACGAGCCGACGAACGCGTACGTTTATCACGCGTACGTCGCGTCCTGTTGCGCCTGGATTTTGTATTTTCTTTGTAAAGCAAGATCGAGCGTTGCAAATATAAAAAAGTGATAGAAGAAATGGGAGAATGGTTCTGTGAATCTTACTAGCTCCTCGTCGTACCGACCTTTATATAATAAATAACGCATCATCTAATCACCATTCGCTGTGGCTAATGAATCTTAAAAATGCGTGAAAGCCAAGTTACTCTCATTCGTTCGAAATTCAAGTTACCGGAACATTTTCTGAAGCGCCGCAATTTAGAAGCATCGACACACGCGGAGCGTCGTGAATTAAAGGAAGATTTGAGTGTTGTTCTTTAGAATCAGAGTTGAGCATTGTTTGTTATTCTCGAGTAACTTCGTTTTACTCTCAATTTTTATTCGAAGATTATTCGAATAATGCCCAACTCTGTTTGGAATAGACGGTATATTACAAAGAAAATGCAACTAACGTTAATGTAACTGTTTACGTAAGAGGCACAGATAAATTTCGTACAATTTGCTTTTATATAGATTTATATTTCGATCAAATAAAAACAGATCCTCAGAGTAAATTAAGAACATCGTTAAAATCTCGATACAACATATAGCGCGCACAATCGACGACATACATAAAAAAGGAAACGTCGACAATAGAACCAAAGCAACGTTATCTCGCATCGATTTAGATCTCGCATACAAAAAGTGTCTACAACGTTTGCGCGTACGCGTCTTACCTTTAATAGTAAAGAATGCACGCCCTTTTAGTCTGTTCCTTTTCCCCCTAATTGTCTTAAACATTACGTGTTTGCATATAAAATTTCCTTCTATTCGATTAATAGTTATATATTCTGTTCTTCTGTGAACACTTGCAATCAATAATGTTAACGAGTAAAACGTTCCTCGATAGCAGTGTGTGGGATTGGGTAAAAGTGTTTAGAAGTCTCTGTGTATCGGCGCGCGGAGAGAGCGCGCCCGCGAAGACACGTTATTATAATCGAAAAATTTACAACGCATGCCACGTAATCGCCTAATCGTTATCATACAAGTAGAACACATAAATAGCGGTCGGAGTACAATATTCTCGGAAATGCAAGTTACGAACGATCGCGGGAACGGGCCGAGCAGAGGCGGCCCGCGGACCCTTTAAATAATTGAATCAAGATCGCTTGGTCTTTGGATATAATATTCGAAACAATCAAGCGTCGTTCATATTTCAATCTCATCTCGATAACAACCTTATATATTAAACATCATAACTATCTTACTTAAGCATAATAAAGTAAAACGCTCTTAGAATATGTTGCCATTGAAACAAAGACGAATGCGTTGATTTCCCGCGTTATGCCCAACGCGTCCAAGTACTTCAGCTAGTACATTGTTTCCTGTTTGTGTGTATGTGTGTGTTCTTTTTTTCTTTTTCTTTTTTAATATTATGTTGTACACGTAAAGCATTCCAAGTGGCTCGATAATACATCGTTGCGGACCTTGCGGCCGGTTGCTGCGACGAATTTACCGTGATGGTCCACTATCTGTAATTTGAGCAGTAAGTATTTAACGTCACCTCGCTAGCGATTGCAAAGAGCATCGCGAGTTTTATGGGCGCTAGATTAATTCGTTACTAACATTTTTCTAGCTCGATCGGTACTGAGGCCGAAACTGAAACTCAGCTGCAATGTCCGAAGTGCGTAATCAATTAGGAGAAAAGGTCAGCGTGTCCGAAAATGTGTTTTAATCAAGGTACATATTGCGTATCAGTGGCTCTTCCTTTTTGTTTTATAAAACTTCTAGTTGGTGGAACAAAATTTTTGGTAAATTTTGTTGAAATTGAATTCTACTTTAATTTATTCCGGTAATATTTATTATGGAATACCTAAATCTGTGGTATATTTTATTAAAATTAAAATCTATTTCAATCAATTACCTCAAAATTTCTAGTTTGAGGAGCTAATTTTTTTGTACATTTTTTTAAGTTAAATTCTATTTTAATTCATTTCCTTAAAATTTCTAGTTGGAGGAGCTAAATTTTTTGTAGATTTTTTTTAAATTAAATTCTATTTTAATTCCTTTCCTTAAAATTTCTAGTTGGAGGAGCTAAATTATTCTTACATTTTGTTGAAATTAAAATCTATTTCGATCCTATACGTTAGAATTTCTGGTTCGAGGAGCTAATTTTTTTGAAAATTTTGTTGAGCTTCAATTAAATTTCATTTCATTTCCTTAAAATTACTAGTTGGAGGGCCTAAATTTTTCGTATATTTTATTAAATTTAAAATCTATTTCAATCCATTTCGTTAAAGTTTCTAGTTGGAGGAGCTAATTTTTTCATATATTTGGTTGAAATTAAAATCTTTTCCAATACATGATTACTTTCAAGAGGAATTCTGTGTGCTGACAACGCGAAGAGATAGTTACAAGCGTAGATACGCTTAATGGTTCAAAGACATTATACCATTATTATACTTTATATCGCCACAAATAATTTAATATCTATTTTATTAAATAATTAGAATCGTAATTACGTTACCAAATGGACAGTAGTACTCGCTACGACGCAAAGAGTAGATATTCGCAGCGAACACCAGTACCCATTGCATTCTCAATTTTATCAACATATGCTTAATTCACAAAACTCTATTCGACTGATTAATTCAATATTATCGCGCAATCTGCATAACACCTACCTACGAAATTATTCCTATGTACCAGTGGTCGGCGTTGTCCTGATTTTCTCGCCCCTGGCGTCGGTCTCCGTGGTCTCGGACCTCTGCTCCAGCGAATTATCCGAGTGGTCGCTGCCCCTCTCCTGGCCCTCGACGTTTTGCTGTTCCAGCAAAGGCATGTCCAAGGAGTCGGACGAGATGCGCCTAACGTTGCTGGCGTGCTCAGCCATGTCCAGCTGTGTCTCCTTCCCGTCCCGAACATTGTTCAACGAGTCGGAGCTCAGCGACGGATAATCCAGAGTGGTCTTCATCTCCAACGAATCGGAGCTCCGGCACAGAGGATGGTGCTTCTTATCCATGTTATCCTCCAGCTCGAGAGAGTCTGTGCTCGTCTCCATGATGTTGACCTCTTTCTGTACAGGTACGTCCTTGATCTCCTCTTGCTTGAAGCCGGGCAGCGCCGGGGCTTGCGCGCCGATCTTCTCTGCGTCGGTGACCTCTATCTGCGAGATGTCCTCCGTGGTGTCGTCCTGCCGGTCGAACTTCTCCACGTTCGACTGTGCTATGCGTATGATCTCGTCGATCTCCTTGATCCGCTTCTCGTAGTCGTCCGACCCGGATGTGCTCGGGTTGAACGAGCCAGCGGTACTGATATCAGCCCTCGTCCGCGGCAGGCCCTCCAATTTGTACCTGTTCTCGGGGCTCTCGTGCTCCAGCAGGTCCTCCTCCTCCCTGGCGCGCAGCTCGATCAGGTGCGCCTCCCTGCAGGCCTTCTCCAGACCCTCGAAGTCCTTCAGCGACGACAACGACACGTCGTCGCCGTGGCCGGATCGGCTGGCCACGTACTTTCTGGGAAGACTGCCGTTGTTCACGGAATCGTGGGAGCCGCATTGGAGCTTCTTCGAGTTCTCGGCGGCCACCGCGCTCTCCAGGTTCTCGAACTCCTGCAACGAGCTCAGGGATATATTGTCGTGATCCGCCGGCCTGACGAAGTACTTCTTGCCGGCCAGAATGTCGTAGTCGGGGGTGCTGCCCAAACTGCCGCGCATACTGCCCACGCTCCCTATGGACTCCTTGTGGCTACCAAGGCTGCCGAATCGGCTGCTGCCGGCCTCGAAGTCGGTGATCTCCTCCTCCTTGATGTCCTCCAGGGGGCCGCGATCGTACTCTATGTCGTACGCTCGCGGGTCCGCGTGGAACTGCATCTCTATCCACTTCTTGCCGCCCTCGTACTGCTCCTCATCCGAATACGACTGCGAGTACTGGTCCTCGTTGGACGCTTGCGGCGGGCTCTCCTCCGACTCGAAGTCGAACAGCTCGTTGTTCTTGGACGTCTGGCTCCCGGACACCTGGGAGTCCTCTTTAGGGTCGGTGATCAAATTCTCCAGATCTCTGTCGTACTGCTTGCTGCTCGCTTGCGGTATCGCGCTGATGCAGATACTCTTGCCCTCGGAGTCGTACTCCTCGGCCTCGCGGCCGACCTCCTCTACCACCACAAAGTCATCGATAATGTCCGGCTTGTCGACCATCTCGAAGGAGTCACTGTCCGGCGAGTGACGGTCGATCTTCTCCTTTCCTATCACCGTGTCCACGGACACGCCCGAGGCCGAGGACGTGGACATGCTTGCCTGCTGCATCAACGACAGCGTCGATGCCTGCGCAGACATCTCGGGACTCTCGCTCAACGCTCCCGCGCCCTTCTGCTCCGCAGCGTCGGCTTCAGGTATCTGCGCCTCTAACTCGGTCTCCGTGTCCTTTTCAGTGGTCTCTATGGTCTCTGTGTCTTTCTCAGTGGTCTCCACGGTCTCTGTGTCTTTCTCAGTGGTCTCTATGGTCTCCGTGTCCTTCTCAGTGGTCTCTATGGTCTCCGTGTCCTTCTCAGTGGTCTCTATGGTCTCCGTGTCCTTCTCAGTGGTCTCTATGGTCTCCGTGTCCTTCTCAGTGGTCTCCACGGTCTCAGTGTCCTTCTCAGTAGTCTCCACGGTCTCCGTGTCCTTCTCAGTAGTCTCCACGGTCTCCGTGTCCTTCTCAGTAGTCTCCACGGTCTCCGTGTCCTTCTCGATGGTCTCCGTATCAGACACCTTCTCCTCAGTCGTCTCAGCTTCCGTCGCGGCTTGAATCGAGCTCACCTGAGTGCACACGCTCTGCACGCCGTCTTCGGTGACCCTCGACGTCATTATATCCACAGAGTGAAGAGCCCCAGGCGTAACCGTCGAGGTAGACGTAGCAGAGTCCACGCCCTTGGCGTCTTCTGGCATCGACTCTTCCAAACCCTCGGCATCGAGGCTGGCGTCGCTGTCGAGCACCTGCATGAAGATCATTTCCGACGACCTCTTCATGCGATAAGGTACATGGCTGTCGATCTTGTCCATGGACTCGTCGATCGGCATATCGCTGCCCGAGGAATCCGACTGCTCCGTCTGCTCGTCCTCGAGGTCGCTCTTGAGATTCTCATCGGCTTCTTCCCTCTCAGCATCGGCCTCGGAAGCCACAAGCGTCTCGGATAATTCACTGGTGCTGTCGATGCTGCCCAGGTGGCCCGAGCTCAATGACGCCAAAGACTTCATGGACTCTCGCGAGCTCATCGTGGTGGCCGCGGTATGGTAGTCTTGGGAAGTCGGTTTAGAGGACGTGGAGTGCTCGATGGACATCACCGCTGTCTCGTACTCCGAGACTGTCCCCGACGGCATCCCGCAGGATTGCATGGCCTCCACGTCGGAAGAGCTGGGCCTGCTGCCGCTACCGTACTCGTAATCGCAGGATTGATAGTTGCTGCTGTCGCCTGAACTGGAACCAATGTCCGCCTCGCTCTCGGAGGTGACCGCCCTCTTGGACGACCTGCCAGGCTTCTGGCGTCTCCTGAGCACTGGCCGTGGCAAGGCTAGAGAAGAGCTCTCGTCTTTATTGTCTACGTCCGATCCGGATCTACTAGTGGGCCTGGGGCTCGGACGATCCTCGTCGTCGTCTCTTGTATCTTCGTGGACGGTTATCGCAGTCTCTACGTCAGACTTATCGGTTTTGATCACAGGTAGCTCCGTTCTCGGATGTGCCTGCTCCTCCATACTACTGGGGGCGGACTCCTCTACGTCCGTTCTGCACTCAGTCCTGTCTTTCTCCTGGAATTTCGATGATTCGCGCGGCTCCTCCATCGGCGAGCCGCCGCTCGCGGCTTCCGCGTCGCGCTGCTCGGGCGCCTGCTCGCGGGCACGCTCGGGGGATGGCGGTTTGTATAAAAATGGCAAGTCGTTCGGGATGGACTCGGGCTGCAGCATGAACTGGAACTCCGAGGGTGAGTCTTTTATTTGAATGACAGTCTCGCTGTTCTCGTTCAACTCCTCTATTAGATCCTGCTTCGCCGCTTCTAAGGACTCCTGCACCTCGGCGATCTCCTTCTTAACTACCTGGTCTAGAACAGTTATGGCGTACCGTGCGCTTAAATCGACGCTAGAGAGATCCTCTTTTTTTATTTTAAAGGCACAAGTGTTGGAAGGAACTGTCGTCGATCTTCCAGGCTTATCGGTCTTCTCCGTCGCTTTCTCTATATGCCTCTTGTAGTCCTCGCCGAACGGTTTCATCTTCGATAGGTAACTCTCTGTCCACTCCTTCAGCATGTCGTCGACGCGTATCCCTTTGTCGGGCCCAGTCACTTCTTGAGCTGCCTCCTCCTTCGACGGTTTCGTCGTGTTCTCTAGCTTCAGCTCTATATCTGGTCTACTAACTGGTTGACTTACTTTCTGCTTATCCTCCGCTTTAGACACTTCCTCCCTGGCTTCTTCGGAAGGCTCCTCAGTCTTTGTTTCCTCAGCTACGGTCTCGCTAGCCTCCTCTTCTACCTCGCGAGACTCCTCCTCCTGCTTCTCCGATTCCTCCTTCTCCCTCTGCGCTTCCACTACCATTTCACTCAACTCTTCCTGCCGCATGCTCTCCACGTACTCTTTAATGGGCGTTTTCGCGTCGTATTCCCGCTGCAACGTATCCATTAGCTCCTGACAACTAACGTCTAATTTGTTCTCTACTAATTCGCTTTCAAAGTCCTGCTCGCTAACAGGAATCACCGTGAACTTACTTTTGCTGGCCGATCCAAAGCCATCCTCTAAGGCGGCCTCTTTCGTCGACTCTATCACGCTGATGTCCTCCGTGGACTTCGTGCCAGACTCCTGGTCGTGATCGGTGGACCCGTCTTGGGACGACAATCGTTCTTTCTTGCGCATCGACTCGTACGCCTCCAGCTCCTGGTTGAAGATCTGGGACGGCTGTAGCGTCTCTGATATCTCGATCTTCTCCTCGCCGATCATCCAGCTGACCGGTTTGATCTCAAGACCGGGGGCCTTTGTCCTTGGAGAAACCAGAGGAGGGCTCTCGATCTCGAAACTGTCCGCCCGCTTTGGCACCAATATCTCGTGCTCCTTGCGCGGCGCGCTGGGGATCGAAGGCTCCTGCACCAGAGAGTAATCTACGTTTGTGTCTTCCGATACGGTGCTAGGGCTGATGGTTATATCGCGCTCTTGAGCCGCCCGCTCGAACGAGTCTGTCTCCGCGCTTTCGCGCAACGATGGGATCCCCCTGCTGGTCTGCTCAGATATCTTCTGCTCGTCCGTCTCCAAGGAAGGCACGTCCACAGAGTCTTGCCTGGATTGGCTCTCCATGCCAGGTTCGAGGATCTCTAATACCCTGGCGCCAGAGACTTCAGACACCATTTTATCCTGAAGAAAGCTCGCGTCGCTGTGAACGTCCCTCCGCAATTCCACTTGACTGCTGGACCTGTCCGATCGGACCTTCTCCGATTGAGGGCTCAGGGTTGGCTTGGACATATCTTCCAGGTCGTTTGTGTCGATATCAATGGTCTCCTCGAAGTCTATCTGCTCGGATATGCTACTAGGACTCATGGTGATGTCTCTGTCTTGCAATCTAGCCAGCGAGGACGACAGAAGAAGGCTCTCTTCCTTCTCGTGTGGAGAAGATTCCTCGTCTTTCGTTATGTCTTCGCTGACGCTTATGCTGTCTCTGGTGGAGCCCTTATCTTGCAGCTCCTCCTGTATCGATGACCTTAGCCTTGGCGTCTCGGCTAAGCCTTGGTCCACTTTACCTGCGTCCGCTTGCTTGTCCGCTGACTTCCTCATTATACTTTGGAACTTACGTGTCAAGTCGTCAGCCAGCTTCTCGTGGTCGGTTTCAGTGCTCTCCCTCATGATCTGCTCCAAATAGCCTTTACTAAGCAGCTCCGCCTTTAGATCCTCGGCTGTCTTCGCCTCGAGCTCACTTTCGATTGATTGGATCAAAGTCTCCGCTATGGTGCGCGCCTCGATCTCTTTAAACTTCTGTCGCTGCTTCTCCTCTAGACTCTCTTCCTCTCGAGGCACCTCTTCTTTCAACAGGTCCTCCTCTTCCGCTGCCTTCTCACTTGGTATAAATTGGATCACATCGAAACTCTCTTTAGTCTCTTTATGGGAGTCACTTTGAGCAAGCGTCTCAATGTGATCCGTATCTGTAATGGGTTTAAAGGTCCTTTCTTCTGTTATCTTCTCGTCCATCGCGCTGTCTTTAACAGCCTCGATGTCTTTCTTGATTCGAATGGCTACGTCTGCGTCGCTCTCTCTTCGAACAGTACTGCCCACTTCATGCGTCGTGGTTCCATCTTCGTCCGACAACTTCTTAATCCTTTCTTCCTTCTTCGTCTCAGCTCTTGATTCCGACGCGCTCGCGTCTATTACTTCCTGAGTGTCCGTCATATTCATGGACAATTTCTGAATGGCGGTTTTGTCTAATTCCTCGCGCTTGCTCGTCTTCTCCTCCAGCGTTTCAGTCGGCGATTCCTTCTTCATTTGCGATTCCGAGGACTTCTTCTTCTCTACGCGCTCCGTCTCCTCCAGAGTGACTATCTTGTCCGTGCCGCTGGAGATTTCCGAAGACACTACCTCTTTCTTCTCTAACGTACTAGAGCTCTTGTGATCGATCTTTGAAGTAACAGTGGTGAAGTCGCTCTTCGCGCTATCCATGCCCTCGAACATCTTGAAGGCTTCTTGGGGATCGGTGAAGGTTTTAGAAAACGTTTGTGTTTCACTCTTCGTGGTCAGATGTTCCTCTAACTTCGAAGTCACCTCTTCCTTTTTAACGTGTATATCTTTCTTCCCCGGCTTTTCCGGTGCCGGCTTAACGTCAAACACGCGTTTAGGAATTCGAGACTCGAATTCTTTCTTTTTACTCGCCAGAGAAATATCTGACGCTTCTGCGCTTGAGACAGCTTCGGGTTTACTTGCAACTTGCTTGGCTTCTCCAGGTGATTTAGCTTTCACTTCTTTTTGACTCTTGTCTGCCTTTGTCGTTGAGACTGGAATGCGAGATTCCTTCTTAATATGCTTTGTTTCAATTTCTGTTACTGGTTCTTCTTTAGCGATTAAAGTCTCTTCGTCCTCTTTGCTTTCTTCTTTTATTTCCACCTCTTCTTTCGTAGTTTCCCCAACGAAAGGTTCAAGTTTCTCCAAGCTTTCGAGCCTCGCTTCCTGGCCGACCGATGCCACCTCCTCGCGAACTTCAGCTTCGGCTCGTTTTCCTCCCTCAAGAAACTTCTGTATTTCCTTCTGAACTTCCATGGAAGAAATTGTTTCAGGCATATGCCTCTCAAATACCTCCCTTTCTACTCTGTCTGCTGAAACTTCACTGAACACTCCTACGCCATCGCCCGTTCCTTCTATTTGAACAGACTTTAGCACTTTTTCCTGGACCAACGTGCCATCTTTCTGCACTTTGTAAATTATAGTGGTCTCCTCTGTTATAATCTGCTTTCCGCTCGATTTTTCCTTAATAACTTCTTCTGTTTTGATCTCCGGCGTTTCAGCTGTTTTTCGCTGCAAGCTGATGTCTGTAACAAGCCGTTTCACCTCCTCGCGGCTTTCTTTTTCGCCATTCACAACTTCTCCTTCTAACTTCGTATCTGTAACAGACTCTTGCGTGTCTCGCGGTTCCTTTGTGACTTCTTGCTTGACACTTACATCCGTGAGAGAGTCTTCTATCGCCTCTACTTTTCCTTCTGCACCCTCTATCATTTCCTCTTTTACTCTTTTTATCAATACAGGTTCTCCCATTTCTACCTCTCTTTTCTGTAAGTCTTTCAAAGTTTCTTGCTGCACACTTCCATCTGCAAGGGCTGCTTTTACCTCCTTTTCTGTTTCTTCAACGCCCTCGGTCATTTCTTCTTTTATCCTTCCTTCTGTGATAGGTTCTTCTACTTCTAACTTTTCTTTCTTTATATCTTTTAGAGTTATTTGTTGTGCACTTATGTCCGCAACAGGTTCTTTCACTTCCTCTCGAGTTTTTTCTGCGTCTTCTATTATTTCTTCTTTTATATGCATTTCTGCGACCGAGTCTTTCATTTCTTCCTGCTCTTTCTTTATATGTATAGCTTCTTGCTGTGCACTTATGACTGTAAGAGGCTCTTGCACCTCTTTTTCTTTATGCTCCGCACCCGTTTTCACTTCTTCTGTTACACGTACTTGTACAATAGACTCTTTCTGCTCTTTCTTTGCATCTTCCAATGTTTCTTCTGGTACACTTACGTCTGTACGAGATTGCTGCGCTTCTTCCTGTTTTTCCTTTGTATCTTTTACGTGTTCTATATGCATTTTTTTAAAGATATCTGAAATTTCTAAATGTTGTTCTTGAATAGTGTCTATTACGTCAATTTTTTCTTCTTTAATGTCTAAAACTCTTGATTCAACCGGTTCTTCTTTCATTAATGCAGGACTTTGCTCTACCGTATTTGCGTCTTCCACTAGTTTAACTGCTCCTTGCGATTTCTCTTCGATAACTTCTTCTACCTGCTCTACAGATTCTTTCTTCTTTATCGTAACTTCGTCAGCAACATCTGCACTCTTCACAATCTTCTCAGCATCTCTCTGTATCTTCTCAGGCTCGTCTATTTTTTCCGTTGCAACTTCAAGGGCAGAATACTCTTCTTTCGTTGATTTTGCATACTCTTCCCCTTCCTTGCTCAGCAATTCTTCACTATCTAACACGCGTGAATCACTTACGTATTCCTGCGGCTCCTTGCTCTCATCCTTTTCCTTCTCGTCCTCGGAAGACAATTTCTTTAGCTCTTTCTTGTCATCTTCTTTCTTGTCCTTCTTGTGTAGAATAATAACTTCCGTGCTCTCCTCAAATATCGTCTCCTCCATCACCTCGCTCGTAGACTTCTCGTCGTCGTCCACCTTCTCCCTGTCGCTCAATTTGGTTTGCGTCAGCTTCTCTTTCTTGAGCTTCAGCGAGTCTTGGTGCTGGAACTTCGGCGGAGGATTCGTCATCTCCTTTTGTATCTGCTCCTCGAAGTAGTGAGCCTTCTCTGCTACGGAACACTCGGAGATGTCCGGCACGTTCAGATCCTCCAGCGTCTCGGACTTCTCCAGCTGCGGAACGTTCTCCGTGGTATCCTCTGTGACAATGTTCTGCACGCATTCGCTGTCACTCTCATTGTCCGTTAACTGCGACGTCCTCGACACTTCGGACTCTGACCGCTGATAACTCTCCCGCTTCCTCGATATATCTTCCCAGAATTTCCTCTTCTCTGAGTACGTCTGCCTCTCAACGACCGGTGACAGATCTTGCTCTTGCCCGACTACTTTACTGGGATAACTAGCATCTACAGATTCTAGGGGAGAAGCCGCTTTTTGCGCAAGGGATTCGTGAATAGTAACAGCATCTAGAACAACCAAGAATTATGCTCACATTACTTTTTATTAGATAGGTACATGTGACGCATAGAATACATTGCGTATATTTACAATCTCGTCCATAGGTTCATAAGATTATGCGATCAAACATCTATAACGAACACTTTAGAGCTCCTTTCACGAGGCCTCTTTTAAACGTTATCAACAGAACGTTATCGTAAACTCTATTACTGTACATACAACAATTTGCTTCTAAAAGGAATACAATTTCAGAACGATCAATCCATCGAGACATCAACGATACTTCTCAACGTGAAACATGCACGCTACGCGTATAATCGTAATATACGTAATTCTGAATTGCTTTAAAGACTAGGAAGAGTGCTCTCTCTCTTATTTCTTTTTCTCTAATCAATATCCTTAGACATTAGTAGCCTTCAGGCTTTAAAATTAATATCCCATACGGTTGTCTATGATAATGTTGAGGACGGCAGTTCTGTCTGCAAGTATAAGTATAGAAAAGTGTGTTAATACCAAGTGACAATGTTAAAGCAAATCATTTGCTCATCAACAAATCCTCGTTAAACATCAGCACGCAATCCGCGTTCTTGTACCGTTTCATCGTTTCTAGATTTTTCCAATAACTCCCGGTTTATCAAATTCGTCTACTTCCTAGCGTCGACTTTCTACTTGTCGACCCTTTCAAAGTTCTACCACAAGCAGCAGAAATTTAATCCAAAGCGTGGTGCAAAAAAGGAAAAGAAAAGTTCTCAAAGAAGATTCAATTACGTACGTAATAAAAAGTGAAACTAATAAATTTACAAAGAAGCGCATGCAGATTTCATCCTCTACCTAAGTTTACCGTCTGAAATGCTCTACTTGTACAATTACGCGTAATTATTTCCCGTGAAGTTTTCTTCCGTCGCCTTTTAAAAGATCTTCGGTGACTGGATTCCTCAACCTACGGATTTACACTCTGACGAATGTACAGCCGCCTTGTAATTATTTAGAATCCATATACATGGATAGACACGTGATCATCGTCGTATCTTGCAAATTCATGCCCTTACCCTCGATATTTTCTAAATTACTCTACTCGATCTGATCAACATCCTCAACATCAGTATGACAATCGCTGGCTCCGTCTTCGCTAATATCCTTAACCGTTAACATATTTTCCACCTTATTAATATTCCTCATAATAATCTGAGACGCTGTAAGAACGTCCAAGTCTTCGAGTATCTCCTTCTGACTGTAACAGGCTTCCTGCAAGTCCTCCTCGTCGGACACGTCCATATCCTCTTCATCGGTATCGATATTAGTCACGACTACGATATCTGGCGTGGTACTACACAACTTGTTCTGTGGGATCTCCTCGCGGTACATTTTATTCCTTATCTCTACGGAAAACGGTCCGTCGCCTTCTTTAGTCGTTACAGTCTCTCCGCTGTAGTCGCAGAATATATCGGACCTCGGCTCCACGTAAATCATCGTCTGAACTTCGTCTTCGCCCTCGAAGTCCTCGAGATCCGTGTCGCCTTGGCAAAGGCTTTCAGCGACCTTAAGAGTCTGATTCTCCTTCTGCTCGGCCTCCGTTTCACTCGCATAAATCTCGTCGACGTCTGTGAGATTATCGACGAAGCTATTGCGCCGAGAGGTTTCCACGTCCGGTGAAAGAAGATTCGAAATTTTATCGAGCCCATTCTCAGCCTCCACGTCATCTGGTATCACAGAAATCGCTGGCCCTTGCTGACCGTCCGATGAATGACTCGATGCTCGAACGTGAGAATTGATCGCCGTCAACTCTCCTTCAGAATCACTGTCAGAAAAATGTAACGACGTGTTATTGATCATTGCGTTCAGCTTCCTTCGCGTCGACCTCGCTTTACGCTTCACTTTCGTTCTCGACGGGCTTGGGTTTTCGACGATCACGGACGGCGATTGATTTTTATCCAGGCTCGTATTCACTCCTGCCTGTTGAGCAGCTTGCTCTAAGGTATCTGTATCTGGCATGGATTTCTCCGTGAATGATAGACTCTCTTGGTTCGCCTCCAAAATATTACACTCCATCTCCACTTTTTCTTCTCGTCGCTCACTCAACTCCTCCGTGACGAAGGAGAACTTTCTCGATCGGTTACGTCTTTTTTTTTTGTTTTAAGATTTAGCGTGCAGATCTTAAGTGCAAATTACTAAAGAACTTAAAAAAACCTGAAACTGAAAATCGAAAGGAAAGTGGAAATTAATGTTTAAGGTGAACAGAAATCACGGTGGATGTATGAGACAGATTTTGAGTAAACGAAATAAACAGAAAGATGCAAGAATTGTCACTCGGTTTAAATAAAGTAAACTCACGTTTATAGAATCGTGCCAAGACGATACTCAAAAGAAGATAGTGTCTAGAAATAACGTTTCCAGCAGTGGCTCAGAACAAACTAAACAAGTTTGTCACGGCTACCTCGACAGTTTGTTGATACTGTTATATGTTTAATTGAATTAAAGAAGCCTTACTCGACGCTTAAGCCGTAAGCAGATTGATTTTCTCCGCTTCCACGGAAATAGAATTACAATGGAATTTCACCAGCTTGTTTCCAATTGAACCGTTTCAGAGAGAATACTTCCCCAACTCAGTAATCAAATTCATCAAACTTACAAATATCAGTCACTGCAGTACTCTTCTTATTATTCATTCGTTCAATCGCAATATCACGAAATTAGAATTATCAAAGTGGTCGGTATCCAACAACTAAACGATATTTTCTTTTTTTGCACCTTCTACTTTGAATGTTCGATTAAAAAATAGCACTTCATTCGATACCATTGCGAAGAAAAAGACCTATATTCAAAGTATTCATGAATATGCTACGAAAGCTCTGTGAAAGTTGCTTTTCTCTCTCGTTACTCTAACATCATCACCCATTCGATTAAAGGAGCTGTAAGTGAAAATGTCGTACCTGATCGTTCTTTTCGCAGAGCGTCGCTAATGAGTTTCTTTTCGGTGGGTGAAGCGTCCTTAGGTTCGTCGCTTTTCTCTTTCTGCTCCATCTTGTACTTTAGCTCATAAGAATCTATCTTTTGATTAATGATATTCGAGTCTTCGTAATCTGCGACAGAGAGATAACAACGTTGTCATATGCGAACAGGAACATCTTCGTTAGATTTGAGAATACTCGAGGTCCTCACCTTTCGATTTCTTCTCGACTTCTGCCTTCGACGTAATTTCTGGAAGAAAGATATTTAATACGCAAATCGGTTGCTGAGGCGGCTCTCCTTTGGCGACCTTCGGCTCTCTCATGAAGAGCATCCTAGCTACAGGATCTAATAACGGATCTTTTACTTTAACATGGAAAGACAAACGGTTCTGACGGAAAGCTCTGAAAGTGAACTTCAACTGTACACCCGACTTTGTCACGGGCACCAGATTTCCACTGAACTCGATGTAGAGATCCTTCCCATCGAGAGCCTGTACGACATAGAACTCCGTTACTTGTAACAGTTTGACATAAATTTGGCATGCTACGTCGTTTCTGATTAAGTGCAGTTGGATCTAAATTATAGAATAGACGATATTTACTTCAACGTCGCGGCTTTTCACAATCTCAACGAATTCCTCTTGCTTCTCCAAAGTGTGCATCCCTTCTTTCCCATCTGTCATACACAGTATTCTTAACGTCGCTTCGAGCACATCCATTCGCTTTGAGTAGATTACAAAACTGCGTGAAAGAGAAGGTATAAATTTTTATCTGCTGGATCGCAATAGTAAATCGCGGTTAAATAATAACACTCACTTTATAATGTACGGTACGTATAAGGATTCCTCGTACAATTCTGTAGCCATTTTTGGGACTGCGCTTATATTCCGACAGTCCATTAGCCAAAATCGAGCAGAGACTGTTGTAGTGAACGACACTCTGTCGTTCATAAATGTTAGTGGCGTGGAGCCAGTAACATCCTCCCACTGCGACTCGCTTGTGCCACCTACGATTAAATTGTAGCCAAATAAATATTACCCGCGAGCCATATAAAATACATATAGCAGTTTAATTATCCACTTACCTGCGATACTACACAATAGACGCAGCGTTGGCGTGTCACCTCCGTATTGGTTGATCATTCCTTTATTCGCAGCTTGAGGAACTGGTATCGTCAGAGTAATAGGTTTATGAAACTTCCGCCTTCTTGGCTCGATTGTTATCACAGGAGAAACAGCGACGCAATTTCCAAGCAATTTTGCCGTAAGCTCTGCCGGAATCACATGAGCCTATAAAGAGGGAAACACATTTCATCAATCGTTCCTATTTAGAAAGCTTCCGTACAACTTACCTGCAATCCAACTTTAATCTTCTTTGTCAACGCTCCCGGTGGGAAAACTGCTTGAACATGATTAGCTACGCTTGATATTAAAATGCCGCCCTCGGAGCCGATTACGTGGACCTCCTGTTTAATTCTTGTTACCGCGGCAAAGTACTGGGGAAAGTCTGTCGTTATTATGCGAGTGATTCTGCCAGAATGAAGGGCGCTCAGTTGTGGATCTGTAAAAGAAGGATGATTAGATTCTTATTATTTATAAAAGGTTCGGTCTCTAGTGTTTTAATAAGTACCGTGTGGCGTGTTTAGCAATGTATCGTCGTTATCAACAGAATTGTCATGCTCCTTCCAAGTCTCTCCATTCTCGCTCCTAAGAATGATGATCTCCCTTCCTCTGCCCCGGATGGACGCAAAGTGGGGTATGTCGATTAAAACAGGCCTGGAATGATATTTATCGTTTGGATGAATAATTTGCCGCTGGAAGTGTTTGAGAAAGCAGTACTTACCCTAAGAAAGTTGCGCCGACTGGTCCCATCTCTATGATGCGAGTCGCTAAAGCCTCGCCCTCCATTAGAGGAGGAGGATTCGCTACTTTACTGGGCTTTACCAATCTGCACGTGACGCGAATCGGCATTGTCGCTCTGCGCGGTGGCACAATGATGCGTACTCCGCTGTGTCTACATCCTTTCATAGCACCTCCGCGTGCATCCACTAAGAAGCTTACTAGAAATCTAAGAGAACGGAAGGGAAGCTACAGATTTCTCAAGTCGAACGGTACAATCTTGTTATACGTATATAAATTTACTCACGATCTGAAATGAAGTCGCCTAAAAATGAAAACGAACTTCTTTAAGTTTCTTGCCAATTTTATACAGAATTTATAATCGATCAATGATGGTTACGTACCCCAGATTAAATCCATCAGTATCAAAGTTTTCTGCTAGACAGTAATTATTGCTTTGTGTAAACTCTTGTTTCTCTTCTTTCGTAACTGATAAAAAATGACTTTATAACTTACGCGAAACTAATTGCAGTATTCGAAGCTATAGAATAAGAATCTGCGTTTACCTTGCCTATGCACCGGGTCGTCTCTTGTAACATCGATGGGTAGGGAATCGTCTCTTAAACTTTTCATTAAGTCTGCCGTAAGGTAGCGATATGGTTGTTCGCTGATCAGCGCGTCTGAACCTAGGAGGCGAATATTTCTTACTTAAATAAATAGCACATTTGCAGAATCTGTTTAGCCTAGCACAAGTACTTTAATCGAACAATCGTTAAGTAGAAATATGTATACCTCCTTCGTCGTCAGAATCAGACATGAAGCTTGTTTCTTGTATACTTTCAGGCGCGATAACTTTATACTTCTCTTCCCAGTTCTTATTATCGGGCGTCAATGTATCGTAAGACAGTCCTTTCAATACTTCCGTAACAGATATGTACCCCAGTTTCTGAGCTATATTTAATGCAGTTAAACCGTCCTGGAATAATTCGTATACTCGTCAGACCGTTCACTTATTTTATTAACAAGGAGAGTATTTTAGGTGTCCGCCTCCGATCATTTTGATTTTTGGATATGTTATAGAGGACCGAAAAATAAGAAATACGTGTTTTTTTATTTTTCCCCGTTTTCATATTTGGGGGGTGAAAACTGCGTTCAAAGTTAGGGTTGAAAAATCATTTTTGTGGAATATCTCGAGAACTATTAGAGATAGGGGAAAATCTGGTGAGTCAGTCATATTTCGCATTCAAAGACACAAAATTCGTCCATTGACACTATTCCCCTATCTCTAATAGTTCTCGAGATATTCCACAAAAATGATTTTTCAACCCTAACTTTGAACGCAGTTTTCACCCCCCAAATATGAAAACGGGGAAAAATAAAAAAACACGTATTTCTTATTTTTCGGTTCTCTATAACATATCCAAAAATCAAAATGATCGGAGGCGGACACCTAAAATACTCTCCTTGTAAGTATAACTTTCTAAGTTATTTCAACTGAAAAGAAGTATAACTCGCTTACGCTAGTCCTTGCTTTATGAGAAGCGTTGCCTTCTAACAAAGCGGTGACAATGTGGGCATGACCCTGTTGAGCAGCCTGATGAAGCGCCGTATAATTCTGCTGAGTTTTCACGTCAATACTCGCGTTATGTTTCAAAAGGAATCGAATCATTGAAAGATTTCCAAAATGCGCGGCTACGTGTATCGGTCGGTAGCCGGTTTCAGTCTCACTCTCCACGTTCGCGCCATTCTTCACAAGAATGGAAGCTACCTTAATGAAATCCTCCTGAGCGCATAGATGCAGCGCGGTGAGACCATTCTGAGCAGAAAATCAATGTTAAATTCCAGTCGCTGGTAATGCTTTCATTCGTGCACTTCACTGCATGCTTTTTACCTTCGATTTGTGATCAGGATCAGCGCCGTGTTCGATTAATAGATTCGTCATGTCGTAGTGTCCTTTCTGCGCACTTAGGTGCAACGGTGTAAAGCCTGCTTTAGATTCAGCATTAGCGTTCGCTCCATTTTCCAACAGAGTAGAAGCAATGTCCATCTAAAGATTCGTACATTAATTAAATTTTCAAGGGAGCTAAAATATACGTTGAAACTTTACCTGATTTTTACGAGCAGCTATATGTAGAGGGGTATGTCCATTTTGCGAAGCGAGGTGAGGAGACGCTCCCTTCTCTAGTAAAAGATTCGCGACGTTTGGAT
Organism: Andrena hattorfiana; assembly: GCA_944738655.2. Lineage (NCBI taxonomy): Eukaryota > Metazoa > Arthropoda > Insecta > Hymenoptera > Andrenidae > Andrena > Andrena hattorfiana. Next base: position 6,473,375 of record OX122894.2, read on the forward strand.
GATCGTAGTGGCACGCCAGATGTAAAGGAGAAATATCGTTCTGAAATATTTTACATTTACTGTATTATAATCAATTGATAAAACTTATCGTGAGAAAGATTTAACAGATATTTAATGTAAAATTTACATAGTAATATTAATATCGATGAATTTACACAAACCTTTCCCTGCGCGTCTAACTTGCTATCCCGTTGTAAAAGTATCTTCGCAACACTCATATTGCCATACTTAGCCGCTATATGTAAAGGAGTAAAACCGTTTTTGGTTGTGGCCTTAAGAGAAGCATTATTTTCCACAAGAATAGTTGCCACCTGAATATCAAAAATATAAACTCGAATGAAAACCCATCGAAACCTTCAAAACTGTGTTCTTAAATGTGTACTCTTCGTTTGCTAAAACACTTAAAATCATATAATAAACTAAAATTAACTAAACATACATAAATGCTACTTATAATTATTAAGTAAAACCAACCACAGCGGCTCTATAATTCATAATGGAAATACATAGCTTACCTTCGAACGACTAGAAATAATGAGCTTTATGGAAACTACGTTCACAGTTTACATTATGCACAACACAAAAAAACAATACACTAGATAAGTTACAATTAACACAAACGAAATTATCTCCTATAACAGTGTCCTGTGAAAATCAGTTTACACACGAAGTGAAACTAAATCTCAGCGTGAATACGATCTTGGGAGAAAAATAATAACGATACCATTAATTTCTAAAACTGTTACGCCGAATGCATGCGAACTATAATATTGAAATAAGGCAACATAAAAGATAATCAATGTGACGAAAGATTTTATTAAAATTCAATACATATAAACAACATAAAATATACCGAACATAAACAAAGCTTTATTAACAACATATGGAAAATGAAACGTTGATGACGAAGGAGAATACGCGATAAGAAAGTAACGAATTCCTGTAATCACAGGGCCTACATAAGGTACTCGCGGTGCCGCGTCCAAAACAAGCGTAATCTACTCTGCGCGCTGATGTAATCCGCGATTTTTGTAAATTCTTTGTACATTACCTCCTCCTGACCTTCCTTCGCAGCAATATGCAACGCTGTATACATATCTTTCGTCGTCGTGTCAACGGCAGCGCCATGTTGCAGCAGTAACATAACGATATCGATATTTCCTAATCGTGATGCAATATGAAGCGGCGTTTGTTGCTCCTGCAAAAATTAATAGAACTATACTGCCGAATATTGTAGCACGCGCTACGACGAGAGATTAATAATCGTTACGGTAGGTGTGTGAGATGATACGCATAGATTATAAGCAACAATAACGTAATATCAACGGCGGATGCAAAGAGAAAGCGGAAAATAAGACTGGTTAATGGAATGCATGAAATTTGTTAACAGTAATGAACGCATGAGTGATCATTTATGTGTACACGTATTTATAATTATCGCATGTATTGTTCACGCATTACTTACCCGTGCACGAGCATCGACTTTAGCCCCATTTCTTAATAAAATTCGAATAATATCTGTTTGATTAGATCTAGCTGCCAGGTGCAGGGGTGTTTCACCCCTAACAGTTGGCACATCAGGATTGGCTTCGTGTTGCAGTAGAAATATCACGATATTCATACATCCCATAAAACTGGCCACATGTAAAGGAGTCAGTCCAGACTGTAAAATATACACAGATGTTAGATTCTAAATCTACGACTCCACCGATTCTCAAGAGAGTGCTTTTTGAACAGAGGATACGTAGAAATGATCATCTGCATTGGTTATAACAGCATCTATTAACCAGTCTTGTATCAACTAAAAAGAATCAGTTGACTTTCGATTAAAAAGACTCTGTCAAATGGCAAGATCAACTTGGTGTTTTCAAGCGGGAAGCGCATAATGAAACTAGTTCAGCCACAGACGGCGTTCAGCACGCCGTGCGGTTGAACTGGCCTCATCGTGCTCTCTTTCCTCTTTCTTCTATTCGAAAGAACTGCGTTCTTAAAAGATTCTTGACCTTCCCAGCCAAAAAAAAAAATACTTGCTGGTGTTAGATAATACGCTCTCGCGCGTCAAATATCATATGGTCAGTTCTTATTCATCTCCCCGGACTTGAGAGATAATTTACCCTGGTCACTCTACACGAACGTAATTGAGAAAGGAAATTACACACGTTGCAAATAAACAGGGCGCGCAGGATGTAATCGGCGCGAATAAGTAATCCTCTATTACCTCGGTCGTGGACTCGATCGATGCTCCGTGCTTCAGCAAAAGCTCGACAACTTTTATTCGGTTCTTCTTGCAAGCGATATGCAGCGGCGTGAAGCCATTTAAGGCGCGTGCATTCGGGTCAGCTTTTCGGTCGAGGAGCAGCTTGGCGACCCTAACGTGGCCGCAGTGCGCTGCCACGTGCAGGGACGTTAAATAATCGATCGTGACTTCGTCAACTGGCGCACGATGATACAGCAACACCCTCGCCGCGTCCACATGGTCCCCCTGCGATGCCATGTGCAACGGCGCCAGTCCATTCTGAGAAGCACGTTTAAACAATCAATCGAACGCGTCTCGTCTACGCGTGCCACTTCCACCGTTCGGTTTTACAATCGCTTATTAACGTAACGTCTCACGTACTTTCGTCCGTGCACTGATAGGCGCAGAGTGCTCAAGAAGCGTGGTAATTACTTGCTCGTGCCCAGATCTAGCCGCACAGTGAAGCGGCGTTAAACCGTCCCTGGTTTTAGCATCGATTTGCGCGGAATTTTCTAATAATACTTTGACCATATTGTTTTTACCCCATTTCGCCGCTACGTGCAGCGGGCTTATATTATGCTAAATAAAAGAAACCAGAGACATGAATACGCGGCCGCCGAGGATCTCGACGGATATAAACCATGCTCTGTGTGTACAAACCTTCGCTAAGTAATTCACATCAGCGCCCCTCTTGATCAATAGACGCGCTATCTCCTCGTTCCCGTAATGAGCGGCGATGTGCAGGGGTGTGAAGCCGCTCTTCGAGGTAACGTCGGGTTTGTGGTCGTTCTAAAAGCAGGAGAGAGCAAACATCGGTCGGTGTAAAGCTTAACGTAGAGTACTACAGTATAGAGAAGAATACATTTATTTCCGTCGTTATTCACCTGTAACAGTAAATCGGCAGCCTTGCAATCATCCTTCTTAGCCGCTATGTGCAGCGCTGGGAGTCGGACCTTCCCTTTCGAATCGTTCTCTAAGAGCACACTGACCACCTTGTCGTGACCTTGTTGCATCGCCACGGCAAGGGGGGTGAAACCATCCTGAACGATGATCGCGCGTTAAGTGGCATTGCTGAATCGCAAATGGGGCGAGCGTACAGATTACTCACCTCCGTTGCGAGGCTCTGGTTAGCTCCGTTGCTGAGCAACAACTTGACCACTTGGTCGTGGTTCTCCTGAGCGGCCATGTACAAGGGTGTGAAGCCATTCTGCGACTGAATGTTAACCGCGGCTCCGTACTGAATTAGGATACTGACTATCTCCGATTGACCGGCTGGAATGCAGCGTATGAAATATATTCGTCCAAACAGTTTATTGCTCGTTGCGTAAGACACTTACCCAGCGAAGCTATGTGCAACGCGGTGTTCCCTTTTTTCGTAGCCGCGTCGACCCTAGCACCCCTCTTCAGCAATTCGGTTACTATCTCGACGTGGCCATCCTTCGACGCTAAATGCAAGGCGTTTAAACCATTCTGCAACGCGAAACGTACCATTGGGATGTGGACGAGAAGCAGGCAGTGCCGGATACTCACCGAATTAGCTGTGTTAATATCTAAATCGGTGTCGAGGAATTCGATCACTTTTTCCAGGTTCCCGGAACGAGCAGCGCGAAGAAATGCTGTCGTGTCGTCGGCCTAAGAAATGGATTTGGTAATTAAATGCGACTCGGGGCTTGTGAATAATTAAAGGGGAAAATTGCAAGGGGGTTCTTTAAATATTTGGAAGAAGATTTGTACTTGACAAAGCTTAGTATCAATTGAAGAAGGAGTTCTCTATTTACGCTAGTTTATTACGCTATTCACCCAGCTTTGTTATACTTTACTGCATAGTCTTCAGACTAATCGCGTTACTTATAGATTGACCGGAGAGTTTCAAAGAACTGGGTACAGGGAAGACTCGAAAAGACGATTTAAAAGCTGCACAATGTGTAGCGTTAAAAGCAGCTGCAAAGGAGGAGTTCCAATTTAGAAATTCAAGCAATTACGAAATCGTGACCAGCAGTGCCCCCCTATTCTTGACCGCCTGAGTCACCCCCTCGGCATAAATTTGAATTCGAGGAGACCCAGCGGGGGGTGGGAAAGGTGTCTTACAGGTAAGAATTCGATCTAATAATTTATCGTAGAACTCTCAACCGTGAAGCATAATACTTAGGCATTCGCAATCTCTAGAATAATGTTAATATAAAACGGTATTAGTACACATTAGAGTTTAATGCTTGTGTAAGCGTTACAAAAGCTCCAACAAGGCGTCCTCTTGTAAAACCACCCTCTTCCCGTTCACCTACTCGCAAACGACACGCGACACTATTTTTAGTCCGCATAATAAGCCGTAATTGCGTTACAGCATCGCGAGGGGAGGGTACGTCTGACACCTAGATCCAACCGACGCAGTTTACACGTTACAGTTCACCGTGACCTTCGCCTCATCGTTCTACTTTCTTACCCCCCATATAAATCTGCTTCTTCCCATAAACCTCGACCGTCCACCTGCAAGACTCCCCCCCAGAGAAGCCTCCACACACAGCGACCGGCTCGCGTAGCCCTCCACCTTCCCATACCGTGGCACCTTGCTTACAAATCATCCCCTCTCCGGGCTCCATTTCCCTCTATCAATAGCCATCAGGCGAGCACCGAAAAAAAACATCCTCGCTCCCCCGTACATCCGTCATCCCCTCAAAAAAAAAAAAAGAAACACAATTTCCCCGTGAAAAAACCAAAGTCCTCGGCTACCTGATCCATCGAACCGTCGCACGGCACGGCGAAGCCACGAAATTCTATCGCCGCGTACACCCCGGCTGAAGTTCACACCCTTCGATCGCTCGGGGGCGGAGAAGGGTACCGGCAACATTCCGGCGCTCGCCACCGCCGATGGCTGAATTTACGCAGGGCCCATACCTGGCTAGTATTGTCCGTGACCATCGTGCCTCTACGCGGATCTAGACGCCCTGTCCTCCTCGATTCGTTTCACCTGTCCAGCGGCCGCCGGACACCGGAGTTACGCACACTTTTTTTCCCCGGCACGCGCGTCAAATCACCATTCATGCACTCCTGGAGGGTAACGCTGAAGGCAAACAGGAGCATAGGAGCCGCCCCCGTACGCCGGCCAGGGCGCAGAATCGGGCGGCAACGATTACGGGGGAAAAACAGGGGTCGCGCCGCGTTGCCCTTCCCCCGCCCCGCCGGCGCCGTTATCGGTGCGCGCCACCTGTCCTTGTCCGCCCGGGGGTCGCGGCACGCCACGGGGCGCGGGCGTGGGCGCGTGCGCCCCCCATCGAAGCAGGGGGGGGTAGGCGAGTCCCTCGCTCCTTTCCTCGGCCGCCGCCGTCTCTGTCCCTCCGCGTCGCGGTCACTACGCGATCCTACGCCGCGATTAGCCGGGTTCCGCCATGTGCGAATTATCGGCCGAGCAAGAATCACCGCTGGCAACCGCTGGCTTGTGCGTACAGGGTGGCGCGCAGCTGATGGCTCGACTGGACGTCGCGGGCGTATTCCCGGTTGCTTTACTAAGGGGACACTCTATGTAGCAAGGATCAACAGGAGAAAGTATAACATTAAGAATAATGTTGAGAAAGGATGTAAATAGGAGGGGAAGTTATTTAGACGAGGCTGTTGCTTTTAGTGGAATTGTGGTTAAAAGCCGACGTATGGATAATTTTCGAAGTATTAGGTGACACTTCTTAACTAGCTTTTGGAAGGACCGCTTCGAATGCTCCGCTTTCTTTACTGTCCGATGAATTTTCGCTGGACTTAAGCGGCTTTCCAGTGGTATTGTAGCGGCAGAGGAAGCATCCGAATTATATACAGACTCTTGGAGCGTCAGGATTCGAAGCATGACTGTAAGTGGTATTTTTAGACCGTTTGTTTCTCGTTATATTACTTCGCACGATCTCGCGTTGTCTAGCAAGTTATTTTTAATTTAATGTTCTGAATATTCTTGCCCTCCAAAATCGTCATGGTCATGATGATTGTTTAATGGTAATAGCTACATGTTCCAAGCGAGGGAGGCACTCCAAACATGTTCGAACATGTATCGTAAGGCATGATGCTTGGATCGTGGTGGGTTGAAGAGAATCGTAAGGTCCACTGAATAAATGAAGTAATCGTTTATTAGTGTTGTTACATTCCATTAAGTACACGTTCCCAGTAAAGGCGAACTACGTAACTGTTTCTCAGATCTAAAGGTCGTTCGTGATGCTTTCAACGAAATTATGTGCTTTTAGCTACACGGAACGTTGTAGCTGCTTCGTAAACGTCGATAAGTCTGTTTTGATTAAGAAACTAACAATACACGTTAGTCGTTATCTAAAAATAGTTACGAACTTCTTGGATACTGGAGTATCGCCAGTATCGCGACATAAATACTATAACGCGAAGCATTCACGCGTCGCGTTACCTTATATCGTTTAGAACCTTTGTGGAAAGCACAGTCGTATGTGCCGTTTTATGCGAAAACATGGATATTTCGGACAACGCTACGTTGGCAGCTTGAATTTCATTACAAAACGATACGTCGGGATTGATTATTCCATTAGGCGAGGCTCCCCGCGGTATTTCGTTTAGGGAACTGAAGAAACACATTCAGCTTAGTGTTGCGTCAAACGTGGGAAAGAAATGCTCGACATTTCAGATTTGTTGCGGGTATTTAAGCTCAAACCGCGAGTCATAGAACACAGTATGTGGTAGATGTTATTTGCACACATTTTTCTTTTTACCTTTAACCTAATGATCGGCGGAAATGCTTCCTCTGTCGTCATTCTTAAATAATAAACTGTGTATTTCGTTTGACAGACTCTACGTGTACGTACATTTTCTACGCCCCATGCTGAAAACGTAAGTCACAGGGGATATTTATAGCATTCCGTTTTATTCTCATGAACACCTATGCGGCGCGTCTGCTTCGGTGATCTGTATATACATATGTTTATTTAACTCAGTGGGACTGTTTAACAGTCCGTTTAATCATTTGTTTACCATGATAGTTATTTAGCGTGAAAGTTTTTATTAATCGAGTAGTTAGTTGCAAAAATTTTACAATATATTTGATGAATACGTATATGTAGGATAAAAAAATGTAAATTACTGTTCACATGTTTTTAATTCATTTTTATTTTACATATCGTGTACAATACTGCGAGTTTGTATTATAAGTTTTAGTTACTAAAGTATCTCGTCTCTTTTTTTTATAAGTAAATTCTGCTTTAAAACCTTTTCTGCTTGAGCTGTTTTCTCAAGAGAATTTTTTGCTCAGTCCCACCAAAAACTGATCGAAAAGCTTGGAGTTAACGCGGATACATGGTGCCACCACTTCGGAGGTATATAGAGTATGTCGCTTGGTTTCAAATAAGCCATGAAACCTTTAGCATCGATGAAATTCGGCCACTTCTTGTAATCCGGATTCAGAGGATCTACTTGCGCGGTGTTGTTAAGTAATCGTGTATCGTATGGATACAGATTAGACGAGTCCTCTGGAGAATACAGAATGACCTTTTTATATCCGAATACCTAAGAGACAACAAGTAATAATACGAAATATTTAATGCAGAATATTTCGTAAGATATGAATCTCGAAATTAATACTCGTACCTGGCACAGAAGATTATTTTTCGGATCGAAGTGCAGAGGCGAAACGGTTCCACCAGGCCCAAACCAGGCGTTTATGTCTGGCGGTTCCACTTCGTCGTTGTCTGTAAAATTGCAATATTCGGGTATCGTGAAATCGTCTTTCAATTCGGGAACCTAGAATTATTATCACGATAGTACTCAGCTTTTATTGGAAAATTTCAAAAGAGCTCAAAAGAAAGAAACGTAGAAACCTGATCGAAAAGTTGATGCTGAGCCAAATATCCAACTCTGTTATCTTTCGCTAATACATGCTTCTGTAAAAATTCTGAGAAGCTAAGTAGCTGTTGCGTCCAATCTTCATCGGTGTAACGCGATCCAATTTCAATCGGTACTGTGCGATTTCCAACTACTTTATTCAAATAACTTAAATCTTGCCATCGTCGCAGGGCTTCCCAGTGATTAATACAATCTGGAAATGCAAAGTAGGCGCTTCTATAGCATCGAATTAAAACAGCATACCATTTCAGTACCCTAACGATGAAGTTACCTTTTAATAATGCTGGAACTTTTGGCATGAATATCTTTGTATAAAATAACTCCATCGATGGTTCAGAGTAATGGGCAACTTCGCCAAATCCAGGAAGCGCGGAGTCAGGGAAGTTTATAGAATTAATAGACAAGTCGTTCGAAGCCAGCGTTTCCACTAAAAAAAAATAACACCAGCGTAACATAAAAACATAATATAATAATTATAAAACTACACTGTTTACCTGCACAATCGTTATTCAGTTTCGAAGCGATTCTTGGTAACAAGCGAGGCATATTCGGAAGAGGTGCTCCCAATAAAATACCTTTATCAATTTGTTGAACCGTGTTTTTGAACAAAGAAGCATTCTTCGCAAGGTCTTTGGTATCGATTCCATATTGAAATTCCAGCAATACTACCTACAGAGATATAGTAATAAACGTAAATAGTAAAATAAACGTTGCAGCGTTGATATAATTATAATACCTTTAAAACGGAGCACAATGAATAGCAGTATCGATATTCTATTGGAACCGACTGCCAATACCCTGAATTTAATGTTTCCCATGTTCTATCCAAGCAAGCTTCGAGCAAAATCAATGAACTTTCTATCCATTTTCTCGGCAGATCCCTTTTACAAGAAGTTAATTTGTTAAATAGAATAAATCATAGCGAGTATGCTAGAAAGTTTTACAAAAATCTGTATATACGTCTCGTTTCCAGTGAGATTCTTTAATCTCTTCACAATTGTCATTAAATGTGTTTTCATCTCGACGGGTAAACAATTCTGCGAATTTTCTTCCAACGAGTCCCAAGGAATTAGACTCGCAGTAAACGCGTAACTGCACATTTTCTAAATACGACATAGGTGCATAGATTAGAAAAACAGCGATAGTACGTATAAATAATATTTTACTCATAAGTAAAGCGTTCTTTTATACATTGATTTCAAATGTGGCCACTGTACAATTAAGTAGTCGACTATATAATACAACATTCTGCCTGTTAAAGATAACGATTTAACTCTGCAGAAACTTTCGACGAACACTATAGTGGTGTTTGCGATATAGAACGCTTTGAAGAGAAACGCTACGAGACACAAAGGGACGCAAGTGCCTGGACCGTTGCAGAGGAGTAGATCCGGGCGCTCTCTCCATAAAATAGGAATCGATTGCAACGTTGCACGGGTAGTAGTGTAAACAGACGTGTAGTAAGATTGATGGATTTCCCTGCTCCTGCGAATTTTTATTACTTTGTAGTCTGTATTATTCTCTTCCAAGCGTTCGACTTTTAACGCGCTGAGCTCATCCGTGTCAGCCTGTACGTATATTCTCGGCGAATAATTTTTAAAGTCTAGATTTTCAAGAACTCTTATCATTTCTCCGGTGTGTCCGCCGGACCCTAATATTATCATTGTTTTAGCAGTATCGACCCGAACGCTCTTTCTTTGCCGCGTCTGATACGGGAAAAATAGCATAAAACATATTCTTGTGGCAATTACGAGACAAGCAGTTACGAAAGCATAAATACAGTATGTTGCGTACATTTTCTTGACGTAACCTGTAAAAATAATAATGAAAAAAATTGCAGGATACGTATCAATGATGCTTCTTAGAGCATTTTCTTTTCTTCTAGCTGTTTATTAGAAGAAGAATAATGTGATATTTATGCGTTATGGAAATAGACGAATACAAATATCCCATAATTTGTACCTGATATTTATTTAGAAACTTCAGTTTAAGTACAGAACATTGACTAATACGGAGAATATCGATAGTGGCTATTCTGTTTGATACGAAATTGTTAACTATTACGTTTGTACCAAATATGCTACTTTTCTGTTCGTAATAAATAGAATGATAGAAAATGAAAACTGTGTTAGAGCATCTGGGGTTAGTTCCAAGGTCAGAGAAGATGCTATATTTGTGCAATACAGAAACGTAGAGAAGAAGAAAGTTATAAGATTGTTTTGTTGTTTAAGATCGTTGCATAATTAAATAGTTGTAATGTCTTTGCCTAGACCAATGTCGGTGTCCAATAAATCGAGTAATTACTAATTAATTATAATTAAAATAATTGCGACGACTATACTGAAAAGTAGCCACAAGTTTCTATTTCAAAGTCTAATCGCTAAAGTGCGTGAATTGATTAAAGAAGAAGTGTAATTCGTTCGAATACGAAGTAAAGTCGATGTGTTGCAATATTGTATTATTCGAAATAATTTAAAATTCCGCGCGCTTTACGATTTCAAATTCCCTGCCAAATCGCGCTACAATATCCCCAGAGCAATAAAAAAAATTCACTAATTTTGTAACTATTTATGGGCAAATTCCACTTACGCCCAAATCGCCCGTGATTTTCATTAAGCTAGGTTTTCCTGTACGCGACAAAACGCAACGTCGAGAATTTCCAAGTCGATTTTCTCGAAAATGAAGCGGGATATGAAAAAAAGTTACTCTTTCTTTTTTATTTATAACAACTATATAAGTCGAGAAAAAGGAATAAAATTTTTTGTTATCACACTTCATTTTCGAGAAAATCGACTTTGAAATTCTTGACGATGCGTCCAGTCACGCATAGGGAAAACTACCCTAATGAAACTCACGAACGATTTGGGCGTAAGTGGAATTCGCCTAGGGTTGCCACCCATACTCTAAAATAAACTATCTCACGTTATTCAGATATTTCAAAATAATACAAATTTACTCTGTAACGCTAAAAGCAATAGAAAATATGTTTGAAAGAAATAAAAACTAATAAAGATTAAAATATGCTCTTAATTCATTGAGCGTACTTTTTTTATACCCCATGAAAGCAAATGTACGTTATTTTTCTGTAAAAAAAGGTGGCAACCCTAAATTCCCCCTACAAATCTAAGCGCTTCAGGCCTTCATCGAGTGACAAATAGGTTAGGTTTTGCCGTGGAAAGCAGCCATTAGTCGTGCTCCCTTGCGGATCGTAAATGGCTATCTATAATAATTTAACCACAGGTGTACATTGTTTAGAGATACCAACATCAAGTTCATGAAACGTGTGTTATCCAGTATTAACTAACGGTCAATCGCATTATATCATTAAATAATACTTCGGAAGTTACAATGATAATGTTTACGTTTCGTATTTATTATTCGCTACTATAAAGAATAAATGGTCGCGTGATTCAAATTTCAATTTGAATTTCGTCAATGGCGCAAGAGACGTGAATTATGGTTAGCGGAGCAAGAACTTTCAAACACGTAGCGAGCCGTAAATATAACAAACAGAAGTATTGGTTTAGAAGTTATTATGCGCAAATCAAAAAATTCTCTAATATCTGTTAAGCGCATAAAATCATACTGGTAAAGAAGGAAGAGTGGTAAGGTTAATACGTTCGCTTTACTTAACTATTATGATCTGCACGAAGCCCTTAATCCTATTGATTTATGGAATAAGATGTAACTGTTTTGTATGTATACATGGAAGTATCACGTTTCGTCTTTCAGACGTTCAAACATCGAGCATTGTTCGTCGCGACTATCACTGTTGAATAAAGACAGGAAACCAGGACTCTACTGATTCTAATTCATATCTGGAAGCCATAAATGCTGGTGCACACGAATACGGCGTGTATAATTAATGTGTTGCGTCGGTAAGTGTTGTAGACTCATTCGTGTGTTTGGAGCGGCGGAACAAGTTTACATATTGAAATGCGAAGGATATAAATAAGGAATATCTGATATTTTAATAGCGACGAATGTTGCATATAGCTGTGCGGAGTTACATGTAATTTATTGTTTTTAGATGTATAAGTAACGTACAGGTGTTTTCCTGGGAGTATTGTAATAATGCAATAATACAATTGTATATGTGTAAAGGGAATTCAAATCGTGTTCAGTAACAAAAATATTAATATTCCGAGATCGAAGAGAATTTGTTAATACACGATGACGAAGATCGCCAAACAAAAGTATAAGGATCCAGCGGAATCCAGCGACAACAAGGTATCGAGTATCAATTGTCTTAAGAGTAATGGGAAACCAAAGAGGAACTTAAAGATGTTCAAACATAAAGATTATGTTTATGGTAATGAAATTCGTGAGAGAGCGCTTATGACTGCGAAGCAAAAGGGCTCTTCGAATTCGAGGGAAAAGTGTTCAGAAAATAGAGTTACGTCTGTACGAAAGAGGAAAGAAACGGTGCAGAAATATCTACCTATTTACGGTATGGAATTAAATACTTCCGTTTCAAAGGAAAATGGGAACAAAATTAATTCTAACTGCAAAGAAATCGCTCCGAGTAATTCTAACGAAAGACTGAGTAGCGTTTCGGAGTCGTCTAAAGGCAGAGCTAAGTCGATCAGTTGTGATTTATGTACCAATTCTTTCTCCAGTAAAAAAGCATTGCATCATCATAAAAAGAAAGTTCATATTAATGGAATAGCGATAGAGTTAAGGCGAAAGGGTGCGGTAGGAAGGCCTAGAAGTGAAACTTCGAAAAAGCAGAAGGACGAGGAAGTGCACACCGAGTCTCAAGAGAAAGTCCTCGAATATTTCCAAGAGAAGTGCACGACCGGCGAAGCCCTAACGAATATTAATTTGATGAATAAAACGCATATGGTTATCTCGGAGCAGAGGGATGTGACGACTTTAGAGAACAAACGTAGGAGTAGCGTAACGATACAAACGTCTCAGAAAATGACGCAGGAGAGTTTGCACACCAATGGGACGCAACTGAACGAACAAGAGTCTAAAGTCGCGAGCGCTACAGAGATCGCAGAAAATGCCGTAGAAAGTAAAGTGCACAAAAGAGCGAGGAAAAAAAAGAGAAGTGAGATCGAGCGAATGATTGCCGAAGGGAGGGAAAGGGGTTTCTTTGATTTTTATAAGCAGACTTTTAGGGACGGTACAATTCTACAGGATCGTGTAAGTAATTCGGGGGAAGATAGTTCGACGCGTCCATTGGGAAACCGTGTAAGAACAAGGTCTATGGTTAGGGTAAGAAAATTCGATGAATCGCTAAAAGATTCAAGCCATGTTACTTCAACTTCGCACACTCCAGAAGCGAAAGCCACAAAACCAGAATCTATTAATAGTCAAAGTTTAAACAAATCCAGGGAAAGTATATCCGAATTCTCTTTTAAAAGCTGTGATAATAAAGGAAAGGTAGATGATACTGTTATACCGCGCATAATTCAAGTCGCACGTAAAACAGTATTTGAACGTAATTTGCAAACGACAACGCACGTTCATTCTACATCTAATGCGTTGTCCTGTAATTTATACGACAGTACTTTCCCTCGCAATGAAGCGTTAAATGAACATCGGAACGAGGGTCGCGCACCGCGCAAAAGATCTTTGAAGCGGGAAGAGAGTAAGAACGTTGGGCCGGCTGCTTTGCAACCCAATTCTCCGACACTCGTTGATATGCATATTAGAAAGAACGACAAATATGAAATCAACAAGTCCGTTACAGTTCTGAAGTCGACGAAAAGCGTTCCCAAGGAAATGAAGGAACCCGAGATTCTGAAACTGGGATGCAACGTTCAAGTAAATGAAACGGAGCAGCAAGGAGTGTGTGATATATCGCAGCAACACGAACACTGTGCCGTTGAAACAGTGGAAAAGGAATATTTTGGAAAGGCAGTAAAAAGAAGAGGCTCCGGGAATTCTTCCAAGCTGGACACAGTGCGAGCAGCTAAAAATAATAGGGAAGTAAACAGAAACGTAGCGATGCCTGAGAATTTTACGAACACCAAACAATTGACGGTATCGTTAACTAAAGTGGAAAACTTCCCTTCGTCCGAATTATTGCAAATGATAAGAAATCCGAACTGTATTATGGACGGAAGAAGGAGCGAAGGGAAACGGAAAGTATATCGGACGAAGGATATCGTGCAGATGCAATGTTCTGTGCGCAAGTTATATAAGAATACTCAGATAAAGACCGACGAGGGAATTAGCGTGAAGAACAAAAGCTTAAGATACGAGAGCCACAGCGAAGATAATTTATTCGGGAAGAAGGTGAAGAAACAGATTGTCTCGATACATCGATATAACGAAGAAACGTTAGAGGAGAAGATATCAGAAAATGAAAGCTTAAGTCCACAAATAAACGACAAATCAGATAAATATGGACTACCATCGAGCAACGAAGTCAGTAAAACAGCGACGCTGCAAAATGATATATCCAAACTGGAGAATATTGTGAACTTCTTCCTAGAGCACAAAAAGAGGGCGTTGAATGGGAAAGCGAAACGAAGATCTAGGCGTAGCAATTTGAAAACGTTAGAAGCATATAGAGTGAGAAGAAGCGTGGCGATGTGCACTACTTGCAAGCAAGTATTCAATCTTCTGCTACAGTTCTCGAGTAAGATCAATTTTGTGAAAGACGAGAAATTATGCATCGAATGCACGCTTTGCGGTTTACAAATCTATTCTCTGTCTCATTTCCAGCAACACATAATGGACATACATTTACAATGTAAAGGAATACCGGCAACTAGAAGGGAACAGTTCACGGTTGACATTATTAATCTTAACGAGCATTTGAGTTCGAACGGTAAAGATAAGTTTATTTTCGAGTGCTGTTGTTGCCTGAAAATATTTAATTCCATGAAGTGCTTCGAGAACCATGTGCGCAAAATACATCACAATTTAAATTACTCCGAAAATACTATTGAAAAGTACGGGGGGAAGAAACTAATCGAAGCTTCGGAGTTGTACGAAATGTACAAGCACGAGCAGATATTTAATCCCATGTTTGATGTAACGAATAACGTGGCGGAGGTTTCCAATCAAGACGAGAAGAGCGTAGTACAAACTAGCAATTGCATAAACGAGTATTATTACAATTCGAAAGAAATCAATTTAAAGAACAACACGTGTTACACCAATTCGAACAAGGTGAAATGTTCGAGTATCACTCACATTACGCAGACAGTGTCGCAATTGGAAAGCAGCGTGGAAGATTTAAACGATGCAATGGAATATTCCAAGTTAAACAATAGTCTATATGTTTGCGACATTTGCTCTAAATGTTATAAGAGAAAAGGCCCGTTTCTGTTGCATATATCGAAGCACAAGATATGCCCCGATACTAATACAAATAAAGAACAAGAGATAGAAGGACTTTCACAGAATAACAATATGATTAATTTCGAAAGCAATGCTGTCGTACCAAATGTACATATAAAGGACGCACAGGATTGCTCTGAGAATTGTACAAATAATAACGTAGTTAATTCTGTTGTAACGAGTAAATATTTAGAAGAACCAAAATGTAATATTTCAATGTCCAGCGAAATTAGCGATGAAACGAACAATGCCAAAAATGAAAATGCAGAGGATATAGTAACGGAAGAAAATACGCTAGACATGGATAATGCATTGGATTGCAATTATATATTACACGTAAACTTAGCGCAAAAGTCAAGAGGCGTGAAAAGGCAGAAATCGATTAAATGTAACATAAATATTACGAAGAAGTGTAAAACAAACGATGCTATAGAAGAAATCGTAGATAGTGAAATCGGGAATGAATTTCCAACAAATTGTAAAGCAAGCACTGATTTTACGCTTAATACGAATAGGAAGGAAGTTGTAACTTATTTACCAAATGAAGTACGTTGCGATATGTGCGATAAGAGATTCAATTCTAAAAAGGTGCTAAAAGAGCATATGTTCTTCTTGCACGATTCTATCTTCGATAGTACAGAGTTGTCGGATCTACTTACGCCGTATTTCAACAATTTGTATATAACGGAAAATATACCATCGCAGAGCGTCGATATCTTTAGAAAGGAATGCAACGCGTCGCCTAGCAGGGAAATGTCGAAAACGCTTCTGGAAAAGAATAACGAGATATGTCAAAGAGAGATCTCCAATATTCTTAGTAACAGGAGCACGACCGAAAGGAATAGAAAGTGGCGCTGTAATCCCTGTAAAGAGAACTTCGCGTTGATTAGAAATTATTTGCGGCACAAGTATTATTGTCATAACGATGAATCGGTGGTTCATATTTGTGATAATTGTAACAAAGTTCTTACGTCGGTTGCAATGGTAAACATTCATATATGCACTAACGTTACCTCTTGGTATTGTCAGAGGTGCGATCTGAGCTTCACCAACGGTATATCGTTAACGCAGCATAACGTCAGTTGTCATTTTGAGATTGCGGGCCCACACGTGTGCGACGTGTGTAATTTAAGTTTCCTCACGATGTATATGCTAGAAAGACATAATCTTGTGCACTCGATCATCGGCGATTGCAGTGACCTAAACAATTCTACAGATTTATCTGTACAAAGTAATATACCTCATAGTTTAAGCGATGCGAATAGCCCTGACATTAGACTCCTCGAGGAAACGACGCAGCTCATAAACGATAAAGATATTAGTTACGCGAATAGTAATTCGAAAAACTTGAACGGGACAAGCGAAACGGTCAAACTACCCTTAGATACGTGCATTAATTCCAATGTTATATCGCTGCCATGCGACGACGACGATTTATTTAAATGTAAACTCTGCAACATAATATGCCTGACGAAGACACAGATGAAATTTCATTTAGAGAAGTGGCATAGCATTAAAGTGGAAATATGTAAAGTTTGTAACGACCTATATACGACAGACGAAATAACGAAGCATCTAATAAGTCGCCACATAGTTTTGGACGATTCGGATTTTAAAGAAGACAATATCAACATTCGAATGAAATACGAGAGAATGGAGGATTTTCAAAACGATATAGCGCGAATTCTTGGGTTGAACCGTTTGCTGTCCCTTTACGAATATCAAAGATTCGATAATATTCCGGAGAACAAGTGTTTCAATTGCGTAACATGTTTGAAAGAATTCTCGAGCGTACAGTCTTATAGGATTCATTATTTGAAGTGCCACGATGAAATATGTTTGTTATGTAATATAAAATTCAAGCACAATTTCCAAGCATTCGAGCACAAAATTAAGATTCATATATCCGTCGATTCGTATCTTTGGGTGATGGAGAAAGTAATTGCTGCGACTCTGGAGTTTAACGAACACGGGAATACTATGGAAGACGTAATACTGCGTTGCAGTGAAATTAGAATGAGCGACGAAGAGAAGCATTTCGCGAACGAAAAGGAACAGGACTCTATGGACAGCTTCCAAATGGAGATTTCTGAATATTATTGGTTGATGAATTACCAATTCGAGAAGCTTGATGCTAATAAGGAGTTTTTGTACACGGTAGAGAAATTTCAAAGCTCTGCGGAATTGTCTGAAAATGTTAACACCAGCATAATAATTATAGATCACAGTAATTATAAAAATTTATCAGTGCTGAGCAATTGTGAATAGAATTCGCAGAATATAAAGGAGGTTTTCAACCAGATTTGATTCGTCTTCATTGAACGACTCATGAACACATCGTATTTAGAATTCATTCGTGTATAATTCATCGTACAACTCAGAATCAGATCTAACATTTACTGTAAAACGAAATGATTATTTAAGAATATTGAATTCCATAACAAGATTTATTGCTTTTTATATCGGAGTGTAAGTATAAGTATGTACATTGTATATATTATGTATAAAATATAGTTGCTATTTTATAAATACATTATAACATTGTCATATTGTTGTTATTATTATTATTTTATTACGATAGTGTAATACAGATCTTGGAAAGGTATATTACGTAAAGAATAGCTTTAGGTGTACATTTGGAACGAAAAAAGTAATTTTATTGTCAAATAGTCCGAAGTACAACAGGTATGAATAAACCTTCGTAACTATAGTTAGTTTAAGGGGGTAGGTTACCCTCAAAATTTTCGAAAATTATTTTTTAAGATGTTTGCATTTCCGCATATATCTTTTCTACGTATTTCAAGCGCAACCGGGCCCCAAAATTCCAAAAATTGAAGGAATTACAGTAAAAAATGTAGGAGCCTGCACATAAGATCGTGCAACGATGTCCAACTTTAAACGCGATTTCCCAGAAACTACGTTTTCCAAAACGGTGAACATAAAATCTCGAAAACCGCTCGAACGATTTGAATGAAAATTTACAGGGAGTCGCAGGAAACTATTCCCCTTCGTGTATTGGGAGCACATTTTCAATATAAATTCTTAAAAAAGAAAAGGTAACAAATATTTTTCCTACAAAAAAAGGATAAAATCAGAAACATCAACGTAAAAATTGTTTTAATTTGTTTATCAAAATTTTGCTTCCTGTATAAGATGGAGACTGTCTTACAGATTATAAAAATGCCTTTACTTTGTGTTTTACGTAATTCACCTGTCCGGAATCGTGTTCACTATCAAACGGTGCATCGCGTACACGCTCTCACATTTATATTTATAACTTTTTTCCCTATAAATATATTTAAAATTTTCTTCTTGCACATTAAAGTCAATGAAATGGCGCTTAAAAATTAATACAAAAATTAACGCTATATTCATTTATTACTTCAGAATATACGTTTGAAGAAGGGCGTGATTTTGGGCTGTTGAGGGTAACCTACCCCCTTAAGCTTCCTACCTTTAAAATACAATATTAAGTAGAAATTTCCTCCAGCCACTTCTCAAGACTATAATAATAATCTTCAGAAGCTTTTGCTAGTAACTACAGTAATATTAATGCAAATGTTTCTTCACAGTTTCTAAAAGTTAAAACTCGCACCATTAAAATACTCAAGTAGATTATTTATTGACACTGCAAATTTACATTCCTATAAATTGCCTAATCTAAGAATAAAGATAGGTAAATCTACTATAGAGGATTGGATCAATCGAGTGTAGGATTTAACAAACTTTCATAAATCTACTAATCCAGATTTCAAATTTCGCGCCACGTGCGCAACACCGTCCAAGTCCACCATTTTCATCGCGTGTATTTATACTTACACTGACTTTCGAATCAGTCCAATTTCGTGTTTCACGTTGATACGGTATACGTGCAATTTGGGCGTTTCGTGGAAAAATCGTAATTAGGTATATGGATAACGATATCAAAATAAAGAAAAGCGACGACTCTCGTTTAACTTTGAAAAAATAATTCACACTCCAGTGATTTAATAGCATGAATTACGGACTGAGATGGAACATCGGAATTACACTCCGAAACAATTGGTAGTCTCTTTGATGAATCGTAATAACGAAATTTATGAATAACTGTTTCATTAAATGCTATTATGTAAATTAAAATGACAGTTCTATCCGAGACAGTCTATTATCTCGTCGGTTAAACGATACAGTAAAATACGATTACTCTTCGTATAATACGTATTCGTAATATTAAATAATTACAAATAAATAACTGCCGCTCTCGCAACAGCTTGTTAATATCTCTCGAGCGATCCTTTTCTTTTTACGAAAGTGTGATGTACACTCGAGTCGCGTACGAGTTATAACTTGCGTCTAAGTACATCTCAGTCCGCTTTGATAATTATTATTGCGATAATTGTCGGAGATACGCACGCATCGTTATTACGTGTTTATTCTTCTTCTTACAGTTATCATACTTTGAGAGATAGTGTAGAGACGCAGGTAACGATTAATGGAGAATTTAATGGGAGAGTTGGTCGTATCGTTGCAAACTTACCCAATGGAGTGAAAAAGTAATTAACGCGAGGGGAGTGCGTACAGATGTAATGAGTACTGTTTGGTGGACGACAGGTTTTTTAGGGATGGATACGAATAAACGAACGGAGGAGGCCAGTAGCATTCCGAAGAATGTAGGAGGAGCTCAGAATTCAGATTCGATAGAGGTTGTTAGAAAAATGGTATTTTACGAATCCTTGTTTCCCGGCGAGAAATAAACTTGTTGTGTTCCTACTTAGGTAGACAATTCACACACAGTTCTATTAAAGATAGCAACCCTGTATGCCGAGCGACTTATGAATGATATTTGTCTCGTTGTCGATGGTATAGAATATCCTGCACATCGCCTTATTCTTTGCGCTTCTAGCGATGTTTTCCAAGTAAGCGAATTCAGTTTTACATTAATGCTGTTTTAACGTGTTACTCAACATTAAGGGGAGGTTCCGGTCTAAAAGTCGATTTTTTATATTTCATTTTTCGAATGTTCAACCTTTTAGGAATACGTGTTTAAAAGGATTTGTTGAATTTCGTAAAATTCCAGAAGTTATAGGCATTTGAGTAGCGGCAAATGTACGGGCAATAATCGGTCACTCGGTGCTCACGTAAAACTTTAAACGCGTTTTTCCCGAAACAGTGTTCTCAAAATCGGTGGGACCTGTATCTCCAAAAGTTATTATCCGATTCGACTGAATCTTTTTTTATTTTGAAGAATATACTTCTGGCTAGGGGGAAACCAGACAAAATTACAAAAAATTGAAAATTTATAATTTTCAAAGGCGTTGAAAGGACGAAAAATATAGGGAAAAAGTGATTTCAAACTTCAAGTGTCGTTATTTTCTATAAAAAATGTCATTTTTGTAATTTTTTCTGGTTTCCCCACTAGCCAGAAGTATATTCTTCGAAATAAAAAAAGTTTCAGTCGAATCGGTTAATAACTTTTGGAGATACAGGTCCCATCGATTTGGATGAATTTTTTGATGCCTTGACTTCAACGACTCCCCAGTGCCGTCTGCAATGATTAATTATAAAACAAAATATATATTTATATAATTTAAGACATCCTTAATACAATGCAAAAAGTCCCATTAAATTATATACAGTAGTTTTCCTTTAATTAATTCCTAAAGATCACCTATTTTTTTGAGCTCTAGACCGGAACCTCCCTTTTAAGCGGTAAAACGGGGTTGAATAAAAGTTGCAGATACAAAAGTTAGCTTGTTAACTGTGCGGAGGAGTAAAATTTAATGCTTGATGAATGTTACTTTATCGATTAGAATCTTTTTGGGTACCCGAAGCTCAATTGAGGTACCGAAACTTGCAGCTTTTACAAGAATTAAGTAACAGATATGTATTTTTAGAGAAAATGTTATACATTGATGATTTGTACGCATTGTTGCACATATTATCAACAATCCTATTATAATATTGGATATATCGCAAAAATTTGAACAAAAGTATTACCAGAAGATAGAGAAGAGTGATGATTCTCAGATTGAAACTTAGAATAAGATAATATTAAGTCAGTTATTTCACTTGTAATCTTCCTCTTAAACTTTCACAATTAAATAATATATAAAATATGAAACGCGTTAAATTTCGGACACCAAGTTTCCGATCGAATCGGACCAAATCCGTCCTGAATCGAGCTTATACTTTAATCTTCGCAATTTTCGAGCTAAACAGTATACAACAGTACGCAGACCATCTTATTTATTCTGTTTCTTTAACGCAGATAATGTTAATGAGCCCACAATGGAGCGAATCCCAAGAGAGTAGAGTAACCCTCCAAGAAACGCCACAATGCGCACCTATATTTAGTGAATTTCTGCGGTACTTTTACACTGGCCAAATAAGAATCAACTACGAAGTGGTTCTGCCAATATTATCTCTAGCCGATAAGTACAATGTGAAAGATTTAATATCATTGTGCCTTGACTACATGCAAAACCACATCGCATTAGCTGCGATACACGGCACGTTAGTATCATGGCTGCAATATACTTCGAATTGTGGCCACCACGATATAACTCAGGCATGCCAGAACTTTATCAAGTGGAATTTGGAACTGGTGGCCAGGACCGCGGACTTCGCGAACTTCGACCTGGACATTCTAGTGTCGCTGTTACATCAAAGTAGCTTAGTGATAAAAGATGAGATGACATTGTACAAGTGCCTCGAGTCTTGGTTGGATCACCAGGCGAAACGTTTGAGAACTCAGTTGTCGCACGACGAGTTCGAAGCCACGTTGAAGCAGCTGGTGATAACTGTTATGACGCCGGTTCGATTCCCAATGATGTCTCCGCGGAAATTGGCGGAGCTGCTTCTGTCGCCTTTAACGAAGAAGTATAAAGAGTTCTTCGTGGAGCGCATGTCCATAGGGATGTCGTTTCATTCGGGTCAGCTGGACAGAGTCAGGGAAGTGAGCTTGAACGAGGAGGACGGTGCGCTGCTCTTCGAGCCGAGACTCTACACCGTAGACACGTGCAGTTCGCTACTTACGATAGAAAAGTTTCACGGTTTGCCATCTTACCATACCAGAACGCTAGTGTTCTCGAGCCATTCGTGCTTGGCGGAGTACGGGGATGATCGCGCGTGCGAATGGGTCGTGGACATATACCCGAAGGGAGTCTGGTTTAAAAAGTTCTTTCTAATAGTCTGGCAGGGAACGGTGGAGATGCCCGAGCATGTGAAACGATCGGTTAGACTGTCGCTTACGTGCAAAGAGCCACCGGCGAATAACGATATTGGTATGCGTGTGAAGATAGGTGTTTTAATTTATGGACTACAGGGTGGTGTCGAGCATATCGCGAGAGTAACGGAGATCATTCACAGATTTACTCAATCTGAACGCGTCCTTAATTTGGATGATCTTCTACCATTCGAGGAGCTGAATCCGCAACAGGGTTCTGTGCCAGAAACCACGTCCCCGTTTTTAGTAGGTCCAAAGAAAGATATGCTCAAACTGCACATCGTCATATCGCCAGCCAATTAATAGACCCCCCTCTTACTTTATACTTGAAAGCAATGGGGGAAATCTATCGTACATTTCATGTGCATTAGACTTGTGCAAGAACTTCGAAAACTGATTTCTTGTATGCATAACTCATGTATTTGCGTATATTAGAAATTTTGACTGTCATCCTTTCCAACAAACCGCGTGAATTTCGCATTAGGTAACGACAAAATTTTGTATCTAGAATGTTATATGTGGTAAAGATGATGTAATAAAGTATTGGATGACGTAAAATGTATCTTGACCATATTGATTAGTGTTCTTAAAGGTATTATTAGACGGTAAATTTTAAGTTAGCCGTTTTTAAGATGTGTTGTACGGGTGCTAGTGTGTGGTACAATATTTTATTTATACACTCTGTACAGGGTACTTTGAAGAGGTATTTGCGAATATATTCGTAATAGCAATGTGATATTTTTCTAGGTTTCGTGCTACACGAAAGATTTTAATCTTCTAGAAAGATGTGCGGAGTGAAACTTAAGGGGAGGTTCCGGTCTAGAGCACAAAATTATGTGATCTTTAGGAATTAATTAAAGGAAAGCTACTATATATAATTTAATGGGACTTTTTGCATTGTATTAAGGATGTCTTAGATTATGGAAATATATTTTTTGTTTTGTAATTAATCATTGCAGACGGCACTGGGGAGTCGTTAAAGTCAAGGCGTAAAAAAATTCATTCAAATCGATGGGACATGTATCTCCTAAAGTTATTATCCGATTCGACTGAAACTTTTTTTTATTTTGTAGAATATACTTCTGGCTAGGGGGGGAACCAGATAAAATTACACAAATAACTTTTTTTTAGAAAATAACGACATTTGAAGTTTGAAATCACTTTTTCCCTATATTTTTCGTCCTTTTAACGCCTTTGAAAGTTATAAATGTTCAATTCTTTGTAATTTTTTCTGGGTTTCCTCCTAGCCAGAAGTATATTCTTCAAAATAAAAAAAGTTTCAGTCGAATCGGGTAATAACTTTTGGAGCTACAGGTCCCACCGTTTTGAGAACACTGTTTCGAGAAAAATGCGTTTACAGTTTTACATAAGCACCGAGTGGCCGGTTGTTGCCCATGCACTAAAATGCCTATAACTTCGGGAATTTTACGAATTACAACAAATTCTTTTAAACGCGTATTCCTAAAAGGTTGAACATTCGAAAAATGAAATAAAAATAAATCGACTTTTAGACCGGAACCTCCCCTTAAAGATTCTTAACGGAACATCCTGCAAATTTGCGTGTTCCCCAATCATTTATAACTCCAAACAATCTTTTATTCAAATAAATACTTGTATGCACAATTTGTAAAAAAGAGATTACAGACTTTCTGTTCCGAAATGCATATTCAATCTAAGGTAAACTTCTCTCTTTTAAAATTGTCTCGTATAAAAGTAATTTACTAAAATAAAAGTATCCCAAAGATTTGAAATTAAATCGTATCGTTGAAATTTTCTTCTCAACCTAACGGTGCAAAAAGTCTCTATAAATATATCCGAAGTCTGTAATTATTTTCTCTGCGATGTAAATCAAAGGTAACTAATGAATCAACAATAAAGAAGTGAAATAGCATCGCCAGTTTAATTAATTCGAACGTAACAGGCAACAGAAAGCTATTTTCCACGAGAACGTAGGGATATTATATTTTCTCGGAAGAAATTCTAGTGAAAGCCGTTGAACGAATGATCGGTGGCGCGTCTTCTACAACGCTGTACGTCGAAGACCTTTGATTTTATGAGCGCCTACGCCATTTTTATTTATATGTGGTGGGGGGTAACAAAGTGTGCAACTTTATCCGTGGAATTTACAATTATCAAAAAAAATTGATCGAAAGAAACACTTGTTTCTGCAATGTAGCAGTAATGAACATTGCGACTGCCCTAAAGGTGAATCGTACTCACGCGGAATCGGTATAAAGTTATTAATGCAATTGGTGGACCTTCGTGTTGTTAGTGATAACTCCAAGTTTTTCCACAATTCTAACCCGGATAAAATGGATTATCGCCAAAAGGTGAGACAGAATTTAACTAAGGGACTAATAAAAGCAAACAATTTATTACTGAATGGTCGCACCTGCGTACAATTTGCATTTCAATTCTGCTCCCAATGCTGTCACAAATAGGGCTCAAAATTCTTTCAAAATCATCAAACAATTTTCATCGCGATGCTTTTCTCCTACGATTTAACTATCAATTTATTTGCAAGGGAATGCGTGTATTAAGATATATATTATAAAAGCAGCGAGAAATTATAAACAAATATTGCTCTAACGTACTCAATTTCTCGGAGCATCTTTACGAAGTTAAGAGGCGCAGTTTCTTTAAAATAATCTTTACGCGATTTGCTAACTATTTCGTTAACCTTCATGGAAGATTCGTATTAACCGTGTCATTTTAGGTGGTCATACCTACACAACAAAGTACAAAGAGCGATGACGAGGACGACGAAGATTTAGAAGCACTACGATTAGCAGCTCTTCAATCGTTAAGAGCGAAAGACACTGTACATAACAAAAAAAAGTATCCGCCACAAGTCCATAAGGAAGCTGCAGAAGTCACACACACGTTTCGCCCACCATATAGAGGCCAACGTCCTCCGAGACGAGGATATTTTCATAATAGATTACAGCGGCAACAGAATGGAGTAAGTTTCTATTTTTATGATAATTGATAAACCTTGTAACAGGTCTCGATCGGAAGTCGTACATCGGATAGTTTATTACGATGTGTGTTAAAGTTGTACATGGGTTTCCTTTGTAGAATTTATATTACCAAAGTCCACGTAATCCGAACTTAATAGCGATAGTTCCGGTAGACGAACATTTTCTACTTCAACAAACGGACGTCGCTTGTTCGGTTGAAAAGACTGACCCGTCTGTTGAATCTTATTCAGCAGGTATGTAAAATGTTTCACGTTTGTTACAAAGGTATTCAGTGCCAGGACTTTTACTGTGCTTCAATCTCTGCTTCCTACTCGCGAGGTATTATACAAGAGTAATATTTTTAGAAGTATCAAAGTTTCATCGTTTCAAAGACAATGGGAGCGGTTCGGACGACGAGGATAATAAAGATCAAAGGAACACAGTGATAAAGACAGAGACGGCGGGGAAAGATGGTATGGAAGTGGATATACCTTCCGCGGAGGTTGAAAGTCAGATAGAGACCGCGGAAAGCTTGAAGAAGACCGAGGACGATCAGGATGATATTAACGACGACGACGACGATGTTCTTATAATGGCCGATCTCGAGGAGGAGGATAGTTTAGAGCGCTTAATGGACGAAATGGAGAGGGAGATGAACGTCGACAAGCCGTCTGAGAGAAAAGAGAAGAAGACTAGCAAGAAGGAGAGTAAAGAGCCGATAAAGAAGGATGAGGCGAGCAGAAATCTGAATCAGAAGAACAGAACGGAGGATAGTAATAGTAGGAAAGAGACACATAGCCCGGCTTTAACAGTGGCAGGCTTGAAGAGTGAAAGACGGTCGATGTCACCACATACGAATCGAATTTCACAGAAGCGTAGGTCGTTGTCGCCACGATCGCGCTCGAGGAAAAAGTCGCCCAGAAGGTCTCCGAGAAGATCTCCAATTAGACAGTCGAAGAAATCTCAGCGAGAGATAACGAGGTACAGGTCGCCTCGGAAGTCTCCAGTGAGGTATTCGCCGCGTTCACGGTCACCTAAGCTTTCGCCTCGATCCAGGTCGCCGCGATTGTCTCCGCGGAGATCGCCGAACAAGTCCCCTGTAAGAAGATCGCCTGTTAAGAAATTATCCCCAAGAGGAAGGTCGCCAAGACTATCGCCGCATTCCAGATCTCCTAGACCAGTACGTTCACCCAAATCGTCGTTAACCAAGTCCCCAAGATTGACGCGATCACGTTCTCCGAAATTCTCGCCGCTCAGATTATCACCTCAGTCTAGATCACCTTTAAGGTCGAGGTCGCCTAAGTTATCTCCAAGAAGAATATCGCCGTCTCGCAGGCCCTCGCCAAAATCGAAATCACCCGGGATGTCGCCTCGAAGAGGGCCCTCGCGTTTAATGTCACCGAAACTGTCGCCGCGAAGAGTGTCTCCGCGCTCAAGGTCGCCGAGATTATCGCCTCGTAGATCGCCGTGGTCCTCCCCGAGAAATTCCCCTCGTGCTTCTCCCAGACGGAGGAGATCCCCGAGGTGGTCGCCGAAGGAATTACCTCGCAAGCATGGGCCGCGATCCGTCACCCCAGATGGAACTGGCAGCCCGTCGTACGTTAAAGAACCTTCTCCGATCGTTAAAGGTAGAATATCACCGGAAACGAATCGTGTGAAGGTGAAACAGAAAGAGGAGAATGTCGAGAAAGTCGCTGCCACGGAGAAAGAGACTCCCGAGGCAATTAGCGATCCTGTGTTAGAAGCGAGGCGCAGGAAGTTCGAGTCTACGAAGCCTATAGATCCTATAAATGTGAATAAGAAAATTAAATTAAGCAAAAAGGAAACTACGAATAAAAAGGCGGAACCTGTGGAAGCGGGGGAACCTCAGTCGGGGAACGCAAGGAAAGTTAGTAAAGTTACGGAGGACTATGATATTCAAGATACAGATTTATGTATAGATACTCATTACGAGTTCGAGGAATTTGAGGAAAGCATGGAGAATACTTCCCCCGCTGCTATTACGAGCTCCGTTAACTCGTGCATCGACGTAGAACCGCAGAAAGTGGAGAAAGAGAGAACCTCGAAGAAGAAGAAAAAGCGCGACAAGGAATTGTATCAGGTGGGAAAGTTGAAAAACGAACTTCCGCTCTCCGAACGTATCGGGAAGGATAAGAAGTGCAAGAAGCGTAAAGATGTTATTTCGGATGGACCGAGCGAGGACGTGGATGCTATTTTCGAGGACATAACGGTCGACGAAGAGAGTGATTTAAGAACTGAATTGAGTAGAAGACGAGCGGAAAGATTAAATAGGACAGTGCCGATTCAATCTGCGAGATTGGTGCAGTCTGCTTTTAAAGGTGTTGTTAATGAGTAAGTATCTTTAACGGGATTCTCCATAGAAACAACTGTGTTACGGTGCTTCTTGTTTAAGGGGTCATTTTGGTAATCACGCCGCAAAATTCAGGTTTTTTTTTCTCAGTGAATGCAATGTTACTTATAATGTATACCGAACAATTTTTTAAATACACTTTTAATTGTGTTTTTCGATGTTATCTGGAGTTAAAAATCGCGCTTTTGAAAAGACGGCGGGAATGATTTCAGCTTACAGACTCATCTGAAACAAAAAAAACCGAACTGATTCTTAATCATTATGAGTACCGCTATCGCAGGTGCCAGAATTAGCCACGTAAGTCAAAATTTAACAAAATTGCGCGCATTTAAACTTCGCGTAAAATGGAAAATTTCGATACTTGAAGTTCAAATGCGCGCAATTTTGTTAAATTTTTACTTACGTGGCTAATTCTGGCACCTGCGATAGCGGTACTCATAATGATTAAAAATCAGTTCGGTTTTTTTTTGTTTCAGATGAGTCTGTGAGCTAAAAATCACTCCCGCCGCCTTTTCAAAGGCGCGATTTATAACTCCAGATAACATTGAAAAACACAATTAAAAATGTATTTAAAAAATTATTCCGTATACATTATAAATAACCTACTAAATGAAAAAAAAGTTTCACTGAGAAAAAAACCTGAATTTTGCGGCGTGATTACTAGAATGACTCCTTAATGAAATCTATTAATATAAATATAGAACATATAAATGACCGAGTTACTACAGATAACTTACTTAAAAAACTTTAATTCTTTTCGCAGAGTTGTCAAGAGTAACGCGAAAGCGAATCAGAGACATTTAATTAAGGCAGATGAGAAATGTAAGTAACATCGTAACAAATTAGCAAAATGCCTACCATGGCGTTCAAGATCGTTTTGCACTTTAATTTCACTGATTTTTCTTTTACAGCTAATCAAAAAGAAGTTAGACGAGTTACCGTTCTTCATAGATCGATACCTGAATTACACGATTCAGAAGGTTTGTTCAATAGTTTTATACTATTACTGAAACTTGTTGCAATCTGAATATTCTATTTATTTATGAATGAAACCAATTTTATATAACAGTTCGTATTAAAAAGTCTATCGAACTTTTTTCTCATCTTCTCTTTATACATTCGCGTTGCACCTTTTTCTTTGCTCTTATTATATCCCTTCTAACGATCTATTATTTATTTACAGACGAAAGTACTCTGGATTCAAAGGTGCCTGTGCGTTTTAGACTGGGTCTCAACAAGCAAGTGCAAGATACCAGAGAGTCTAAAGTTTCACGAAAGGCATCTAAAAGGCAGGGTCGCAAGGTAAAGCACAAAGTCAGTTTGCCTTTAACTAATACTGAACACGCTATATAATACAAAAGTTACGCTTTATCAAGTGTACATAAATTCATTGTATTCAAATCTCTTAGAAAACAAACTATTTACGCATAAGCTTGGTATCGTAATATCTTACATACCTAAGATTGTACTTTGTCAATTCTCTTTGCTTTCGTTCGGTTGATTGCATTTAACGATTTACCAGTCACGAGCAAATGCTGACATCTTCAATATTTAGAGACATAAAAGGAGGGATAATAAATTAAACGAATGTACATACTTTATGTTTAGCGTAATAAGCATATGCAGACACTTTTTTCGACACACGACAGATGAGGAACGTACAACTCGGTATAGCATTGCAGTTAATGCGCTTAGCTGTTGAAACTTGCCAATTACGTTATCGATATCAAAAGAATTAGCTGGATTTTCCAGTTCAACATAGTATTTACGATTTTATAATATGCATGGGAAATATTGAATTCTTCAAACACGATTAATGTGATCATCCATGATTTGTAATTATTTAGAAGTATAATGTAAAAAGTAAAAAAAGAAACGAGTCTCTTCCCGTTCGTTTTGTTATTTTGTTAGAGACCGTCTGTACATTCACTCGTAATCAAAAGTGCAATGGCTACAGGGATTTAAGATTCTAGAACACTCGGCAAATTTTTCAATAAGCTTAATCATACTTTTTGCCCCGTTTTTATGCGTTGAATATTCCGAATGGATAAAGCCTCGCGCGATTATTCGTTACTACTTCGGAAAGCTGCGAAAGTAAATATTTTAATTATATGTTCCGATTAAATTTAAACCAATCTGCTATATTAATGCATAATGGACAGAGCTATCGAGCCACTAAAGAACTGCGATCTGAGAATACACAGATATCGAAACCTGCCACACATTTCTGATTTTCTGAAGTAAATAGTGCGTAGGTTTATACGACGTTGATATATATTACGAATATGTTTAATTCTGCCTTTCAATGCCTGAAAAATATAAACACCTGCAAGATATATCCCTCTGCGAGAGTTTCTCATTCTACTAAGAATTGATTGACTACGTTATAGTTTACGGATCACTGTGCAGGAATATTATCGATCTCGAAAGAAATTGAGGAATGAATAGACCGACTCGTCGCGATGCAAAATTTAAGAGAAATAGGTAACGGATTCTTTTAAATCGCCATGAAAAATATATGAAATTATTCATACGTTTTAGCAGTAGAATATAGATGTTGTGTAACTTCAAATACTTTTAGTTTCTCCCGATAGATTTACGCGAAGCATAATCTCCGTTAGGAGACGACAAACGTGATCTGTTGTCTTTTTTTTTGTTTAGGAATAAAGTAATCGTGTGTTCTCCCGATTCCATATTTATATGAAGAGTGCATAGCTGTTCATCTTACCTCCTATTTTATTGTCAGCATAGGAAGATAAAAAAAAAATGCATTAAAAGCTGCATTCTATTAAAGAATTGCGCTCGTGTAGTGAAATAACTGTTTTTATTTGGAGTGTGACTTAGCATAAAAAGGAAAAAAAAATTAATAAGATTTATAGAAGACAATATCGAAATTTCAAAATACTGTATGTATGATTGTATCTAATTATTTATTGTTAAGCATCATAGTAGATAGTTGATTACATGTGATTATAATTAAATCATTTGTTGTGTTGAAGTATTTGTAAATAATTTACATCAGTCACTCATTTAATAAATAAGAATCATTGATAATCCCAAAGTCATCTTTTGTAAACCTAAGTATATTTATTGTTCTAGAGACAAAAAGTTCTGTATAAATGGATCGATCAATTGTAAATAAGGCTAATTGTTAATAAGCGTGTGCAGTGTGAGGAATAAGATGTATATCCTGTAAATCGAGTTAATATTATTAAGGCACTGAATATGCTGTATAATATGACCTATAGTGACAAAAGAGTGATTTTATTGAAATATATTTTTTACTGTATACTACACATTTACAGTATAGTTTTACTGTATCGTTTTGGGAATGACAAAATAACAAACGCGAATTTCTACATTCAGAATGCAGGACACACGGCATAAATTTATTATTTTACAACGAAACGTATCTGTTATCGCTAAGAGCTCAGTTTTCGAAGTGGTATGCATCGCGGGTTTCGGTAAATTGTGATGATTTATTCTACTCTTTTATAGGATTTTTTTTTTTATTATACGATTGAAAGAGAAGATTCGTATGAAATGTCTTCTTCTGTATTTTACATGATATTTAATTAAGGTGTTTCTCAATTAGCTATTATTATACGTACACTTACTTTATGTTTTAATAAATAGCATGTAAAATACACGTTAAAGGTAGACCGTCGCTATACGTTACCGATATACAGATCAGTAGTCAGTACATTGACGAGTATAAGCTTAGATTATTTCAGATATTATATTTGATATATGAAATAGCATACTTCATAGTATCTATGAAGGTGTAAGTGTTATTTTTAATCCAATAAACAAGAAAATTAATACATTTATATGATCGTATAATGATATATTAAAGATATTGTGAAATCTTCATGGAAATTCGAAAATATACAGTTTTTTATAAATATGAAGGAAGCAATACTTGGAATCATTATATGCGTGTTATGATTTATATTCTGTTTCATCATATCATACTGATACATCCTCAAGTGTTTGTTAGGAACACAGCGTAATGCTCTTGCGTTAGTCGAACTGTATCTCCTGTACTCTTTCGGTTATATGCCTTTACGCATGTATTTCAACTGTCGACTCCGAGAGTCGAGTAATAGGCACCGCTGTTGTTACAAACGTAGAATAGCTTGAAAGACTTAGAAAACTGTTGAATTTATCTATCATTAAAAAATGTGATACACAGAAAGACTTTTACTGCCTTATTAATAATAAGCGAAATCACTTATTGTAGAATAACACAAATAACTAGCTACCCGTCTCCGTGAACGATGAATAATAATACATATTCTAAAGAGAAACCAAACGAAACGCGCTATATTTTATTAAGCGAAGAGTTATTAAACATTTTCTTCTATTCGCAGTCCAATGCTCTCTATTTCCTGGGGTGTGTAAAGTATCGTAATGTAATTCATACTGCTTCTTCGCGAGCAGTGCTGTGTCGCGACTCTCGTCTCTCAGTGTTATTCTATAATAAAACTGGTTGAATCGTAAATTTAATTATGTGCTGTTATAATGGTTGGTTTATTTGACTAATTTTGTATTGCTATAGTAAATACAGACGGAACTTAACGGTGGAACGTAACAGGCACAATGTCCTTTACAGTAATACGCAGAATTGTACGAGGGATAGATAAAGAGTTATGTTTCCATGCTTCTATTGTAATACTGAATCTCGTAATATCTACATTTAATGTTGTTGCATAAATTATTATTATGTATGACTGTATTATGCGTATGATTGTATATTTGTACTTAAATTTTTTTACAAGATAACACGAACAGGCTTTAGAACCGTTTAGATATAACAAAAGAGAAACCTCAAGTATTAATAAGGAACAAGCTCGGTAATATTTACTTCGCATATTATTTGAAATAAATCAAGCCTCTTATTTCAGAAAAATAGAGAATAAAATATTTTTGTCTTAAATATCTAGTATTATTTTCTGTCACCCTAAAATCAATACAAAGCATTCGCCAAAGAGAGATACGAATTGAAATATGAAACATGCATTGCCGAAATTCGGATTCCCATTGATCAACATTCTGGCTTTAATATTTATCGAGATACATCGACATTTAATAGATACAAGTGGTTTACGAATGTAAGGATATTTTATTAGTCTCTTTTTATAAATATTCATTACAAGTGTACCAGAGATGGGCAAAATTTTTATTTAAATAAAATTTTGAATAACGAGAAAGGGTTAAAAAAATTATTGATCGTGTGTGGAATAAAGTTAGCGCGGGTTAACGAGCGAATGACGATTTTTTTTTTATAACTTTTATTCGTTATTCGAAATTTTATTTAAATAAAAATTTTGCCCATCTCTGAAGTGTACTATAATCTACATTATTCTCTGTAAGTATAATTTGTTCTCCCTAGTCCTTTCTAGCGCTATACTTCGAGGGGTTTCGTTACTTTTAATATACAACGTATATTTCAACAATCAAGTACTGCAAAGTTCCTATTTAAATTCTGTATGCGCGGAAGGCGCTTCAGAGTAGATAGCTGAAAATCGGCAAACATTAATTGCTTAACGAAGCTCAATGAAGCGGACAGATTGCGAAAAGGGCGCAGACGCGACGAGGGTGTCCCGAATAGTGGTAGTGTAAAGTTTACGGGTAATCAATGGCATGACACAGTGTACGTAAAATTACTCGAGGATCATTAGCGTAGACCGTGCGGGATTTACATAAACAGTGAGAGAGACTCGGGGCTCGAGCCACGGTTGTGCTTCGGACGTGATCGAGCGATTAATTAAATAACAATTCGAGATGCTCGCTGCCGCGTAACTGTGCCCGTGCAATTTGTTTATTACACGATGCATAACTTATGCTCGATAACGGCGGGACGCAAATGGCCCGCTGCCGACGGCATTATTAGATTCCGTTAATAGGGCAGCCATAAAACATTTTAATCTATGGAACTGATGGAGTGGCAAAGGATGAAACTACCCCGCGATATAATCACGATAAAATCAAAGTGACGGCGCATGTAACGTGGAATAAGTAGTCCCGTGCGTTTCATGCATTTCGAATGATGGATACGTCGAGTTTTAAGCACGTCGTGACGTCCGACGAAAAATGTGAAGAAGGTGAGCCAAGATTCCTGATACAAACAGATTCAATTTATTTCCCGTTAATGCATAATTCTTACGAAATGTCAATTATCCGCATTGCAATGATCCCACTTGAGAGCAACCGTGACGGCTTGTTTTAAAGAACAAACTTAAGCATGGGTAGCAGAGGAGCCTTGGACATTCCGACGATATTTCATCCTCAGCAAACTCGTGCTCCAAGCATCGTTCTTGGTGACGGTCAACATGGTCCTCAAGGCAGCGCCGGTCAAGGCAGTCACGACAATTCCGGTATGTAATCGTAGACTTTGCAGGACGGAGTATCGGAGACGTTGAACTAGTTGCTTACATTCGGACTTCTCTCGTTTAGGTTGCGAGCAGCAGCAAGGATGCAGCGTCACTGGTGGCTGCGGCGATTCGGCACCGACTTGTCGTCCTTTGGAGACGAGTGGAAGCGTTGCCGGCGGAGCTGGCGATAGCCAAGGGCATAACACGGGTCAAACACAAGTTCAGTCTCATATGACGACACCTGCGGTTACTTATCATCAGAGACATAATTCATTGTCCGCTTGCTACGCGTCTTGTTGCGCCGAATCGGCGATAAAGGTTCGTTCGGTTTACTAATAACTTCGGCTCTGTGTCAAGTATGTACATTCTTTCGCAACGCAGTGTATTATGATTGCAGATATACTTTGGGGTATGCGTTACGATATGTGTTACAGCGAGCTGGGTTGGCGCAACTCATTTTATCAAATATTTATACTTTCACAAGCTTGAAAGTCCGAGCAATTCGTCCTCCTCGAACTCATCCGTGACCGAATTACGTCATCGCCATGTAAGTTCGTTTTGTTCTCGGCTCTCCTTTGGTTTCGGATAAGGGGATTTTTAATAGGACTCTTATAACTATTTTCAGACAGTTCCGTACAATGCTCCTTTCTTCACAACTTGGTTTTGTACGAATTGGGAGATCCTTTATTTCCCAGTTTATTTCATTTGCCAGGCTGCAAGGATCAAGTGTAACACTCCGTCAGAAATCATTGCGGAGAGTCTGCGGGGATTTCGTGATAAAGGGTTCACCGGTGGTCGTTTCTTGATCAGATGCAGCCTCTTTTGCGGACTTTGGGTAGTCACAAATTACATGTACATTTATTCGCTTAGGATACTGTTAGCTACTGACGTAATGGCACTTTTCGCAACAAATGTCTCCTGCGTCTATCTACTATCGTGGGTTATTCTTCACGAACAATTTGTTGGTGTAAGGGTTAGTAGCGCTCTTCGATAAGAATTCTAATTATTCGTTGCGTCAGAATTCGTATTCCATAAAGACTGCATCGCAGATAGTAGCAGTGATTTTATGCAACACTGGAATTGCACTTCTGGCGTACATGGACGGAATAACTGGGAGTCCAACTTTGGGGGGTGTTGTCCTGGCAACATCCGCAGCAGCTGGTTCTGCGGTCTATAAGGTAGAATCTGATTTTATAATTATCCTCAATTGGCGATAAAGTTAAGGAGGGAGCCTTGTTTAGGACGCTAGGAATAAGGTGATTCTTGGGAATTTTTTTCTAAGAAACTGTTAAGCGGATCTTTTCCAAACTTTCAGGGTATTTTAGTTCACATTCAAATGATAAATATTAATTTTTACGTTACAAAATGTTCGGTAGAAATGAAGATATATGAACAAGTTCGTTAGGACTCGCGCGTCAGAGTTGTAAATTGGCGATTGTAATCGTGGCCCCATTTCTTCCCTGAAATAAAAAAACCAAGGATTTTCTTATTTCTAGTATAATTACGTTGTCGATGAACCTAAGACATTGATAAATAAATTGAATTGAACAACTCTTTTTCCATAAATAGTACGAAATATCTTGAGGCAGAATTGTAACTTTTTCTTTGAAGTCCCACCAATTTGCAAAGTTTTAACTTTTTTCTCCTTTGTTAGGTTCATCGACAATGTAATTATATTAGAAATAAGAAAATCCTTGGCTTTTTTATTTCAGGGAAGAAATGGGGCCACGATTACAATCGCCAATTTGCAACTCCGGCGCGCGAGTCCTAACGAACTTGTTCATATATCTTCATTTCTACCGAACACTTTGTAACGAAAAAATTAATATTTATCGTTTGAATGTGAACTAAAATACCCTAAAAGTTTGGAAAAGATCCGCTTAACAGTTTCTCAGAAAAAAAAATCCCAAGAATCACCTTATTCCTGGGTCATTTCACGCCAAATCGATCACTTTTTTTCCTCGATGTCTCGGATTTTTTTTAAACTTGAATATGTTGTAGTCTTCGTGGAATTAGGGAGGGTTTAAGTAATCATTTTGTCGATTTCTAGTCTGTTTAAAAAATACAGAGCCTTGAATTTTGCGATTTTTGCCGATTTTGGTGAAAATGGGTTGTACTTATGAATTTTTATCTCGGAAACTATATGTCGGATTTAGTTGATTCTCGCGGTATTTTAATGTGGAAGGATCGACTTTTCCGAATAATTTTTTTCCAGATCGAAAAATTAATTTTGCAACATTGAAAATTATAAAAAAATTTTTATTTTGCAAATTTGGGCTCGAAGTTGCGATTTTAAAAATCCTTCCATATTAAAATGCCGTAAGAATCAACTAAATCCAACAAATAGTTTCCGAGATAAAAATTCATAAGTACAACCCATTTTCACGAAAATAGGCAAAAATCAGAAAATTCAAGGTCCTGTATTTTTTAAACAGACTCGAAATCGACAAAATGATGACTTAAACCCTCCCTAATTCCACGAGGACTACAACATATTCAAGTTTAAAAAAAATCCGAGACATCGAGGGAAAAATGTGATCGATTTGGCGTGGAATGACCCTTCTAGCGTCCTAAATAGGGCTCCCCCTTAAACGTAATCACACTTCTACACTTACCCGCCCACCACATTATGTAATTTTAATCCAGGTGCTGTTTAAAAAAGTTATAGGAGAAACGACGTTCGGTCAAATGTCTTTATTCTTTTCTCTTATCGGATTGTGCAACGCTGCATTGTTATGGCCAATTTGTCTGGCCCTGTACTTCTCTGGAGCGGAAAGTGTACACTGGGGTCGGTTACCATGGACATCGTTGCTTTCAGCGAGCATTCTTCACCTAGGTAATACATGATTCTTAAAGAAGACTGGTTGCTAGACATTACAATAACACTTTATTCCTGCTCGCCAGTCGCAAACATGCTGGGTAACTTCAGTATCGCTCTGACGTACGACCTGTTCATCACGCTGGGTTTGATCACAGCTGTACCGGTATCTGCAGGTACGATAGAAACTTTGGGCGATCGCGTTAAGCCGGGAATCCACCGGGAATCTAAGCTAAGCTAAGCTAAGCTATGCTATGCGATGCTATGTTTTAACGTAGCTTTTGGTAGAAACGGTTCCAAAAGAATGTATTGAAGCTAATTTTTTTAAAATTTATGTAAGCTATGCTATGCGATGCTATGTTTTAACGTAACTTTTGGTGGAAACGGTTCCATAAGTGATAAGAATGTATTGAAGCTAATTTTTTTTAAAACTTATGTAAGCTATGCTATGCGATGCTATGTTTTAAAGTAGCTTTTGGTGGAAACGGTTCCATAAAAATGTATTGAAGCTAATTTTTTTAAAATTTATGTAAGCTATGCTATGCGATGCTATGTTTTAAAGTAGCTTTTGGTGGAAACGGTTCCATAAGAATGTATTGAAGCTAATTTTTTTTAAAACTTATGTAAGCTATGCTATGCGATGCTATGTTTTAAAGTAGCTTTTGGTGGAAACGGTTCCATAAAAATGTATTGAAGCTAATTTTTTTAAAACTTAGCACGGCATAGCATAGCACCGCATAGCATAGCTTAGCTTCCCGGTGGATTCCCTTCATTAGATTGCAATCGTTGCCACTTAACAACCGATTAATGCGATCACTCCGCAGCATTGGACGTTGTCCTGTACGGAGCCCATTTCATGGGCATGAAACTGGCAGGGATGATCTTCATAGCGGTCGGTTTCTTCCTCGTAATGTTCCCAGACAACTGGCCGGACTACATAACCAGACTGCTTCGGTACGTTATTTCAGATATATCTCGTAAACATAATTTTACGGTATGTTCATTAATTCCAAGTTAATTTCTTTCTTAGCCTTTAGTTCTGTAGTAATTTTTCTAAGCGTCCTATGTTGTCTCTAACTCCTCACACATTACACGCGCACGCCCTCGCGTGTATATACTATTATACATATTTATATATTTCTTCTTTCCACTTCTGCAAGATTCTCGAAATGTCGTTCATCTTGTTTTGCACCAAATTAGAAGCAGCGTGTAGTCTCACTGACGTAGGATATGCTTGACACATGAAATTGCCTATAAATCTCTAATTTCCTATTACATACCTTTCGTTCTCTCGATCGTCGAACCGTGCGAGAGCTCGCCCTATAAACGGTTTCTATGACAGAAGTTCAAAGGCAATCTACCTCCCGGAACATTTAATCATACGACTCGTGCATACCAGCATTACGGATAAAATCATTGACACTTACCGAGATAGGTAATCTGTGTAGGTGAAATTAAAGAGAAAGGGATCGAACCAAGTAATCGGTCTGTTAATTGGAATTGCTTCGTTGCTTGATCGAATTTACAAAACAACTATGTGACAGTTTGTTTAACGTTTTTATATTTTTGCTGCGTAGAAGACGTTCGAAGCGAACCGTAGACCTTTTCTTTGGCATTTAGAGGTACTTCGTCTGTGTATCCTGAATTGACAAAATTAAAAAAGCGGCACTGATATTGTTTTGCAGGATGCCTGGAATATGCAACAGGTTTAAAGTATAATTAAATGAATACCTTTTGTAGTTAAGAGAGATAATAGGATTGCATAAAAAAGATCAAGTACATAATTCCCAGTGTAATTAAGATGACGAGATTGTATGTAAGCAGGCTTACAATTATTTACGCAGTAGGTCAAAATATTGTTACTCGATTGACGAATGTTGTTGTTAACTGAAGCGTTGTTCAGGTCTTCTCAATAATACAATTGCAGCGTCATAAAGATATCACGATCCTAGACCGTAGAATATTCAGGTGCGTCCACGGGACTCGTTGCATTCAAATTAAACCTTTATTTACGCGAGGTACTTTACAGGGCTCACTTCTTCATATATCACCTGCGGGTGGCATGAAAAGTATGTCATAATTAATTTCTATTAAAGTAATTTCAATCCTTTGACATGTACAGACAGTTATCTTTAATTTCTGATTATTTTCGTGCTATGATTTCACGATTCTTCAATTTTAGTAATTACTTTGCTACATGGATATTTTCGCCATCGTCATAACGACATCGTTTTACAATAATAGCAGTGAATAAGGAAGGTTTAGCACGTGTACGTGTTTAAGAAAGGTTTGCGAGTGTCGTTCCTAGAGTTTCGGTACTTCTCCTTTCTTTATTTCAAGCTACAGAGCTAGCGTAAAGTCTGATCTACTATCTATCAGTTAAATTCAGTAGAATTGTTTCCAACTTGAATTAAAACATTCAGTTACATAAAAAAAAAATACAACAAAATTGCTTGAGCTGCTTGTTGTGTTGTGTGTGAATCGACGTCAACACTTCATCACTCGCTTCCCAACAATCAGGATCCATTATATGCTGTTACAGAAACATAGTCCTCATGAGTCACAGTTCAAGGTAAGAAAATACATCGCCTTCGTTTTGTATGTTATTTACCTAAAAAATTCATCGATTACTCTTAATCTTCAAATCTCTCTCAAGCATTTATCCCTCATTATTAACGATAAATACTATGTAACAATTAATATTAATTCCATTGTCGAAACCACACCTGTTGGACCATTCAATTTTCTCCTACGATCTTGCGATAACATTTTCCAAAAAGATTCGTCTCAAGTACTCGTTACACAAGTACGTAACATACGCTTTACAAGCGCAGCGCAATTCTTAGTGCTCTCTGATGAATTTCTTAGAAATAACAAACAAGAGAATATCGAAAGATGCATGATATATCTTTTGCTGTGTCAGTTCTGAGTCTGTGTGGGTATGCACCGAATCTTAATTTCTAAACGCATCAGCCTCTTTCTACCAGTTAAAGAGCATGACTATTCTTCGCTTCTGTGAGCATAAACATTTTATTTCCTTCGTTATACTCTCTATTTTCCTTTGGAATTATGGTAGCATTATCTATATAAACGTAACAGAGAACATGATATTCCAACTAACTGTATAGATTACTATACTGACGACTCGTAAACGGGAGTTTGCCTGCCAATAATACGTTGCACAAAATGGTATCATACAGCATAGTTCTACCATGACCGAACATCTATCGTTTAAATGCCAATTCCATCGACGCAGAAACTCTATCGATTCCAATCGCAGCAATCTGCTCCGATAGCGTAGTACAGATTCCACTGAGACCTACTGCGATTAACTAATCGACTCTATCATACGCAGGAGAATAGCATTGAATTTCTGCGACGAACCGCATAATCCTTGTCCATGTGTATTGAAACGATGTACATACGAAGACTGGAAAGTGTTCGAGCGCAACAGTATGACAAGACAGTTGCACATCCCCCTTAATAACGCGTACAAGTTTAATAGAAACATCTGAAAGAGATGCGATGAGAGAATATACACCAAGACGCTGCCCCGAGAAGCTGCACGCAGGTCCTTGACGGAGGTAATGAAAGTACTGATGAAAGCCTGGGATTAACATACACAGTACCACGGCCGGCACCCAGCGACGCAGGAGCACCGTTGCTAGAGGCCGCTGCCCGTCAATGCAGCAACGGCAATACCGGTTACGAAGCTACGGTGTGTCCTCGGCCCACGGGGACGGTCAAATGCTGCTGCCGATTAACAGCAATAACAGCAACCAGTCAACCGGTGAAGCACCGATGCCGGCGGCCTCGAGTCTGACACACCGGCATACTAATTCGTCCCAACAGAACAACACGGCTCCCGAATCCCAACCACGCCGCGTTCCCACTTCCATTTCGACCTCGACCCCGATCTCAACCTCGACCTTCACCTCGACCACGTCGAACAGTCATCAACGTTCCCATCTTCCCGGCCTTCAGAACCAATAACAAGGTATGACTGAAAATATTAAAGGCGCGATTCAGGGTCCCACGTTCTCGTCAACGGCAGATAACGGCTCTAGACCCGAGAGCTCATCCTCGCTAGAGGATTACACTATTCTCTTTTGTTTCTCTCTCTCTTCGTTTCCGATGGATTATTATATAATGTTCTTGTTAAGTATTTCTGTCAAAGCTGAGCCAACGTAAAGGACCGATACGTTTGGATAAGTTTTGTGTAACGTTTACGATGGAATACTGAGCTACGACTGTTTCGATAACTGTTAACTTTAGACCATGCGCTGTAATACTAGTTCAACGGTTCTTGTACTCGTGGAGCTTCATTTTAAGAAATTAAAGGCGACGTGGAGAATGGTTGCAGGAAGCTCGTGTGGAGTAATTAGAGTTTGAGAAACCTTTTCCACTCGGTGGACGGTGTACGTGTCAGTAAGCTCGTAGAGTTAGACGAATCATTTTGTATAATATAGAGTGAAGTGATGGACGTGCTAGAATTTGCTTCTTGGATTTTTGTACAGTAATAGTACGTGTTCCCTTAGAATTGCTGATTCCTTAGCAAGCTATGTTTAAGTCCGTTACCTACGAGTACTGTACTTGTATTCGTTACTATGTATAATATGCCTGCATTAAGGAATGACTTTGGACATTTTTCGACCAACGTTTCTTAGCATTTGTCTACCCGTAGCTAAGATTCTTCTAGTATATCTTTGTTATGCCCCTCGATGTATCGAATAATTATTCATTTTAATGGAATGAAGCATCGTGACTGATGTCATGCAGCTCGGTGTTTCATACGGCAGTTGTTCCTGATTCAGATCACGAATTGAAATGGTTCACAGAATTTGTCGACTCTTCCGCAGACCATGTAACGTCTAAACTTTCATTTCTATTCGCGAAGGAATAGTCTGCAAATTTCTAAACAGGAGATATTTGAAGCCCACCGCTGTAGAAATTTTCTGCGACTCTCAATTGAGTCTCTTGGAACGCTTCCGCTTCAGAAAATTTCTACTGCGTGGTGAATCGATCCTCAGAATGAGAAGCGATGTGATTACTTGCATGCGAATCAAAGTTTTAGTCCGCGAAGGCCTGGAAACAATATAATTAATAGGGGATCTAATTGCAGGTGGAGCAGGAGACACGGACATGGGGTACCAGGAGGTACGCAGCGTGACGTGATCGATTATCGCACTGGCTACATAAAATCGCATCTTCGTTCACCTTCAGGAAGAGTTCGGTGACCAGATCTACCATCATTCGAATCGCAGGTAGAGTTAAATTCTCAAGAAAATAGCGCATGGACGTTTGAAATATTCGCATTCCAACCAGAAATTAAACTGAACCCGTCGAAATGGATTCTTCGCCATGAAAGAATTCTTTCAAACTCCTTCGTTGCAATCTTTTGAAACTTTGTGAACAAACTTTTCTAATAAAAAGAACTACGATTTCTTTTAAATGTTATAAACACATTTCACCCAGCAAGCAAATTGAATTCTTTATTTTTTTTTTCGTGAAGTTCAAACATATCTTCAGATGGTTAATTGTGAAAATTGAATTCCTTAACGTTAAATGTCTTACTTGGGTAGTAAGTAAAATGATGGTAGTGGACTTAGTACCGTTCCCGATGCTTTGAATAGAGATTCGGACTCGTGACGAAGTAATAGATATTTTTCAGAATAAAACAACAAATTTACACAAACTCGTCTCCCCGATGTGGGTATTTTTATTTAAACAAAAACAGAGTATATATTTAAAAATAAAAGTATATTTCTCCTTGAGCATTTAAATAATAAATTCAAGGGAAGTAGAATTATTTGCACATGTGTTCAAACATTTTTGAAGTCCTCCCCTTAGTATCTATCAAATAGTTTCATCGTCGCGTCATTCTAGGGAATACTCCTAATCTTCTGCTAGAAGTTTCTAATCGTCAGTATTAGTATACTGTAGGTAGGATTAGTTTACCAGTACGCGATTTGTAAAATGTAAAGACAATCAAATATAGCAGCGGTAGGTAGAGAAATAGACGATGTTTCCCTTCGGACAACTGTGCATGTTTATTACCTAGCGAGGATGATAACGTATCGTTACTTGACTATCGTTTTACCACACCGCTTCTAAATGTGTATCCACGCGTGTGCAATTACGTTACTACGTAAATTGAACGTAGTACTCGAATAGCTGGATCTTGTCGATTCAATGAAAACCATGTACGTTTTACCAAAGTGTTCTCATCATTAAAATATATCGCCGATGTTTACTTTACACCGTACAAAATTAAAAGTATTCGCTCAACTAAAATCGTATAGCGTAGCAACTATCGAGGTATTAATTCGTTAAGTTTTAACTCTACTTCGACGGTTAATGATAAGTAGAATCGATGGTTTCGCATGATTTTATTAGAAATTTGTACGTCGAGTTATTTTACTCTCTGAAAAATAACGTAGCGCTTTGGAATCAGAGAACTGGGAACTTCTAAGAATTCGCGGGGAGATTTTAGGGAGATAGGAGTTCAGGAATTGTTAATTAAAGTATGCGAAACCACGTTCTAATTCATCTATGAGAGAAAATGTTTTATTGATAGAGATTCGTAAAAGTTTCGGCATAGTTAATCGTAATAATGGGTTCTCGTTATTACGTGCCTATTCCTAAGTTGGATCAGATATGTGCGTCTCAATTGAGCTACGTATGACGCATATGGTCAATTAATTCTTCGGTCATTATAAACATTGTAACTGTATAAAGAAGTACATTTACTAGTCATACGATACTTACCACGTATACATACGTAGTTTTGTTTAGTGCAAAGTTAGCGTTTAAGGGATTACAAGTCTCACATATGTCAATAAAGAAACACTGTAATTTATTAAAGGATAATGACACGTATATCTAATTCGAGGGAATAACAAATAGGCGACGTAGCGTTCCGTACAGTACT
The DNA here is from genome assembly GCA_944738655.2 of Andrena hattorfiana. Taxonomy (NCBI): domain Eukaryota; kingdom Metazoa; phylum Arthropoda; class Insecta; order Hymenoptera; family Andrenidae; genus Andrena; species Andrena hattorfiana. Next base: position 6,517,409 of record OX122894.2, read on the forward strand.
CGCTGTAAGATATTAATAAGCAACGTGTAATTGTTACTGGTTCTTGCGTACCGGATGAATCGGATGATCCATGTGTGATAAATCAGGCGGATTCTTCTCGAAGTAACTGATTTCTCGCATACCTCCCGCGGCGATTTCCCATAATTCTGGATGCTTCCCCTTGAAACTATCGTACCATTTTTCTACGTAAGGCCAGGCACTTAATTTGAAATCGATCGCTTCTAGACACATGGTCGCAGTAATTAGTGGGAAATCGGCGATAGTCAGAGTATCTGTTAAGCGATTAAAAAAAAGCAGTTGAGACTCTCGTTTCTGTTGTTAAATTCGATATTTCAATTATATAGCGTAGGTAGCGTGTAATAGGAAAAGTCACGGGACGATTGTTTTTGTAAAATACAACAGTATTATTGGACAGAAATTATGCCCTTGTTTGTTTTTATAATCGAGGAAATAAATCTTCTAAGTGAAAGACTTTAGCTTGATCTTATTGGATAAGGTCAAATCGATGGACATTTCGTGTAGTAATTAAAGGCGACACTTACTGCCAGCAGCGTATTCTGAATCCTCGCGTTGCAGATACGTATTGAAAACGTCTAGAGCAATTGTCATTTTCTTTAAGCCCATAGGGGTTCTTTCGTAATCGAAGAATATAGGAGCCATCTGTATAAAGTATTTGATAGAAATTGCCAAGGTAAATTATATTACCGACAATTAAGCAGAATTTCTTTTACAAATCAATGACTTTTGCGCTTACCACATACTCGGAGATATTGCGATAGTACATTGCCAAATTGAAACACAACCGATGGTTAACGATCGCGCGAGCCTTTGCATCCGTCGGATACAATTTGCCAGTGGTATCGTACTTGTCGCCGAGATATTGTAAAATGGCATTACTGGCATATGCGAGTAACAGAAAATAAGGGGTATTAATTTGCAGCTTATGTAGGAATAATTAAAGATCACGTTTAGAATCGTCACCTTTCTCCCATTACAAGATCGCCGTCGACTAATACAGGTATTTCCTTTTGTGGGTTTAACTGCAAAGTTAATTACACAGCAGAGTTGATTTATTAACAATAAGAGATACTTCTGAATACTTTTTATTAGAAGCAGCGTACTTGTTCGTATTCCTTTGTCATGTGTTCGCCTTTACCAAAATCTACGTCGACCAATTCGTATTCAATGTTTAAGGCTTTTAAAGCTTGACGACATGCAAGAGATGGTGGCCCATCGGATACACTGTAAAGTTTCATTATAGATCTGAAATAAAAGATAGTCGATGTAGTTATTATCCGACAAGCATTAACTTTTGGAACATTCGAAATCTCGTTTATTTAACAACAATCTTTTACATAATATCACTTGCACGTCGTTTTCTATCAATTACAATTGTTAATCGTCTTCGCAATGCTTAAATAAAAGGTTTATTAATGAGATTTTGTAAAGAACTTATCGGCAGCTGGCGCGCACGTTTGAATCGCCCGCCAACTTTCAAATTCGTACCCCGCCTAACAGTATATATATGTACAGAGGTGCGGCAGCGGCCAATTCGCAGTGCTCGCAGTTCACCACGACTCGTCGGAGGATCTTTGATGTTTATTTGAATTTTTTCTTCTCTACCCTTTTCATCCAAGCACCCTTCTTACGATTAATGGCATATACGTTATTTTATACGACACAGTCAAACATACCATGTTAAAAGTAGAAAAACTTGCAATATTTTTGCACACAGCATTCGCGTATTGCTGATAATATGTAGGTCTTTAAACGTGGTTTATTATTACAAATCTTTATCACTGAATAACATTCGAGTGCAAAAATGGGAAATGGGTATAATATGGAATTCTACCTGTACTTACTTAAGTTAACGGAGCTCAAAATATCCGACTAAGAAGGCTACTGTTCGCAACGAATCTGAAACTACACCGAGAAATCCTGAAACACTTTCGTAGTTCCTTTCACTTCGTCGTTCCTCAAGGCTACTGCTGCCCTACATTTCAATAGCCGTCCGTTTTACTCTTTATATATATATATCATACTCATCACGAGAATTTAATTTCTTGTCATACGCTTAATATTCATTTATTCGTACCACAAAAAAAATCACGCAATTTTTCCATTTCGTACAAATCGATCTACTTTTTGAATTTCCCGCTATTCTCCTCCGATTTGCAGAGCTCCCTGGCGGCTGCTCTCAGAGTCTGCAACTCCATATTGGAGTATTAATTCCGTCAACTTCTCCCTTCTACTTATTATTGTCTTTATGCTCGAACGTTTGATAGTTTACCACATGGCTGAAACGTGATTCCGTGAACATTTAATCGAATTTGAGCGAGCAGTTTCGTTCGTTAATGCGAGAATGTCAGTGCCCGATAAAGTTTTAATGCGGAAGATTAAGAAGCGGGAGAAGAAGAAACTGCAAATATTAAAGGAACGGGAGAAACAAGTAGAAAATGGTAAATATACGGTTAACTTACAATACACTTTAATTCTTCAATGAAGTTGTTGTCCTTAACGGCTGATTTATTGTATATTGACGAAAGACGAAACTGCGGTCGAAGACACCGAACATGATATCGTTGAGAACGACGTGGAAGTGTCAAATGGATCTGAACGTTTCAAAGAGGACGGTCCAGTGAAGAGTAAGTCGAAGCTCGTTTGCTTATATTCTGAATATTTTCATATTAACGCTAATAATACGTGTCGTTGTTATTACAGAAAAAAGAAAGAAAGCGAAAGATAATACGGTCTTAACGATGGAGGATGAAAGTGTTAACAGCAGCGGCGAACATGACACTCCGGTGAAGGAAAATTCTATCTCCGGAAAACCTAACGTTGACGATGTACCTAGCGATTTAAACTGTAAGTATAATAATTGACTATTTTGTCAGAGAATATCAGAACGTGTTATATTATGCTCGTTTTATAGTACCTGGATCTACATTGGGCTTAAACGTAACGAACGATACGAGTTTCAAAGTATTAGAAGGAACAGTATGCGAGAATACGTTAAAAGCGATTAAAGACATGGGTTTTACGAGCATGACCGAAATACAAGCAAAGTCAATTCCGCCGTTATTAGAAGGCAGAGATTTGGTTGGCGCTGCGAAAACAGGATCCGGGAAAACCTTAGCGTTCTTAATACCTGCGGTCGAACTGATTTATAAGTTGAAGTTTATGCCTCGCAATGGTACGTAAGTGATGCATGTGAAATAGTTGAATTTACTTCATTGTATTTAGGGAATACAATCCTGGGATTTGATACAACTAATCCCAGGAATTTGGGGATTTTTTTAAAAATGAGAATTACTTTATGAACACCTGAAAAATATAAGAATACGCAGAATAAATAAGGATAGTCATTTCATAATAATAAGGACAATAATGATAATAATAACGATTTATTTAAATAATAATATTATAACTAACTAGTAGTAAATAGGTTTATTTTTTGCCTTTCGGCCTCAAAATGGGGTTACATGTGTTATGTGTGTAAGTGTTTCTGGGACTGTTAACTCAAGAATGCTCTTTCGTTTTGATTTCTTCCTTCATCTTGTTCTTCTTTTCTTCTCCTTTTTTCCAGAACCATTCGCATCCACTCTGCTCCTTCTTCTCCCTTTAGAATCCCTCTGATCGTTGAATTCTCTCTTTTCAGCTCCTTACAGTCTTGAAGCATGCGACCCAGCGTCTCTCTAGCCCCATTGCATAGTCTGCATACCGTGTCTTTTTCCTCCTTCCAGTACTTGCTTCCCCGCTCTTCGTTTTCACATCTGAACCTTGCGATCATTCTTTGGTCTCTGCCTCTGTAGTTTCCATTTAGGTAATTTGCTCTCTGGTCATCCCTGATTTCTGTGTAACGTGCGTTGAATCTGCCTCCTTGTATTCTGTCGTATTGCCATTGAACCTGCTCTGCCCTGTCCCTTTGCGCTAGTTCATCAGCGAACTCTCTTCCTCGCCTTCTTTCTATTTCCATTTCTTGGATATCCATTATTTTCTGCATGTAGTATGCATCTCTCATTTCCTCCTATTATAACTAACTAAATTATATTTATTTTTACAATGATATTTTCACGTTGCAAATCGCAACTTGTCTGAACACATAAAGTCGAAACATTGTAGACATGTACTGTAGGCGCTTTACTGTTTCTTCGTTCATATTTCCAAAAATTTTCATAATTGTTTACTGATATTATCTACTTATTGAGACTTTATTATTCCACATTCTTCAACCGTTTTTATTGTTAAAAATGATTTTAACTTATGCTTCAGACTAATAACAGAAAATAAGTTTGTTTACTTTAAACGAAGATTTAGAATTTTAACACGTAATAAATCATTGTAATTACTGAAATTTTCTGTTACCCAATTCCGGGGTTAGTCCCGGAATCCCGAGATGGACTTTAAAAAATCCCCGAATCCCGGGATAGTAAATAATGACTGGGATTGCATTCCCTGATTGTATTGTTATTTACAGGCACCGGTTGTATCATTATATCTCCAACGCGAGAGTTGTCTATGCAGACGTTTGGAGTGTTAAAGGAATTGATGGCATATCATTACCATACGTACGGTCTAATAATGGGTGGCGCTAACAGGCAGACCGAGGCTCAGAAACTAGCGAAAGGAATTAACATTATTGTAGCTACTCCGGGTAGATTATTGGACCATCTGCAGAACACTCAAGACTTCTTGTATAAAAATCTACAGTGCCTCATCATCGACGAAGCTGATCGTATCTTAGACATTGGTTTCGAAGAGGAGCTTAAGCAGATTATTAACATCCTACCAAGTTAGCGCGACATCTTTAAATTTTCACTTATCAACTGATTAACGAAAGGCATAATGTATTAATCTTATATCGTGCTTGCAGAAAAACGACAGACAATGCTGTTCAGTGCGACGCAAACTAAGAAGACAGAATTGTTGACGACGTTGGCTTTGAAAAAGGAGCCAGTGTACGTTGGCGTTGACGATGACAAAGAGAAAGCCACGGTAGAAGGTTTGGAACAAGGTTACGTAGTTTGCCCCAGCGAGAAGAGATTTCTGCTCCTGTTCACTTTCTTGAAGAAGAATAGAAAGAAAAAAGTTATGGTATTCTTCAGCTCTTGCATGTCGGTCAAGTATCACCACGAGCTTCTGAACTACATCGACTTACCAGTATTAAGTATTCATGTACGATCGTTTGATGCGAGAAACATTACGCGTAACTAGTAACGAAGATGCCTGCGTTTGTATTAAATTGTTTCGTTAAATAACAGGGGAAACAGAAGCAGACGAAGAGAACGACAACTTTCTTTCAATTTTGTAACGCCACCACTGGTATACTACTCTGTACCGACGTAGCTGCGCGTGGTCTTGATATCCCAGCTGTCGACTGGATCGTACAATACGATCCACCAGATGATCCCAAGGTAAATTGTTCAGAAATTCTATATTTTTAGAAGCTAAATGATTAATTACAGAGTAAGAGGTGAAACTAAATATGCTTTCAGGAATACATTCATCGTGTTGGTAGAACAGCTCGAGGGGAAGGTAGCAGTGGTCACGCCTTATTAATTCTGAGGCCAGAAGAACTTGGCTTTCTGCGTTATCTCAAACAAGCTAGAGTGCCCGTGAACGAATTCGATTTCTCGTGGAATAAGATTGCCGACATTCAGTTGCAGGTGAGTCTTTTACTTTGAAAATACGGATAATGTACGTGTAGCAGGTGTGGAAGGAAAGTTTCAAACTGATATTTTTAAATACGTGCCTGGATAACTACAGTCTTAAACTCTATGCGTCAGAAAATGAAGAAGACAATGTATTACAAATTAGATTCTGTATGAATTTCGAAAATTTAATTTGAGTAAACAAGACGGGAAGAAGCAACTTAAGAAATTAGAAAGAAACACATGTATATTTATTTTCATTCCGGTGTTAAACGTAAACGCAAATTTTTTGTCATAACGATTTTAACAAAGGCCCTTGTTGACTACTACGTTATTTCTATTCTAATCACGTGGCGTGGCACACTCCGTGCGTGATTTATTTTTAGCACTTTCACAGATTTCTGAGTGACTAAAATAATCGGTGAAAAAGGCGAGACTTTGCTTTTAAGAAATACCATAAATATTTATATAATTGCAATTTGGTCTGTATAAAAAAAGAAGAGATGTAGTAAAAGTTCTCGAATTTATGCATTCGTGTGCAATGCCTCTGTATTGCAGGCATGTAAATGGCAGTAACAAAGGATAGGGAATGTAAATTATATTCGCACATTTATCCTCGTTCTTGATCGCAGTTGCTAATCACATGAATAATATATTTCCTATTCATTTCTCTTCGCGTTAATCTTCTTCGAAATAGTTCGTTTAAAAAGCGAATAGAAATCCCTTCTCTTCTTTCTCCCTATTTTTGGTAACGAGGCGATGGTTAAAAAGGTATGATAAAGAAATCGAGGTAATAATTCAGATTAGAAGCCAATAAGGATCGAAAGACTGGAAGATAACGCCCACGTCTGTGATTCAGGGACCACTCCTTTTAGCACATGTATCCCGACGATCGAATTCCAGATAAATTATTTATTATTGACTGTTTGTTTTAGCTCGAAAAGTTGATTTCGAAGAATTATTTCCTAAACTTGTCGGCGAAAGAAGCGTTCAAAGCGTACGTGAGGGCCTACGATTCTCATCACTTGAAACAAATCTTCGACATTGAAACCCTAGACTTAGCGAAGGTTGCAAAATCTTTTGGATTTGTTGTACCGCCAGCCGTAGACCTGAGTATCCTTTTTTAACACTGCGCACATTAGAACCTCAGCGTTATGCTGTTCTTTACCATTTACTCTCAGCTACGCTGCTCCGAGAAATATCTATTCCTATAGTACGTACCGCAAGTTTTCCTTAACATTCTGCCGTGATAGAAGTGGGAGTGAGCAAGAATTCACGGCCACGAAAGAGATTAGCTGGAAGTGGTGCTGGATACATGAAAAGCATGGACAATCTCAACTCGGGAAGGCAACTGCAACGCACAAAGACTTTCCGCCAAGTGGGAAAGCGCGGGAAAGACAATAGACAGTTTTCTAGATAACCATACTTGAAGATATGTAATAAATTCAACATTTCCGAATATTTTATACGTACATTATATAAATCCAATAGCAGATTCATATTTTTTTATCGAATTTGAACTAGCATCAGTCACTTTTCCTAAAAAGAACGGTTTAATCAATCTAGCTAATTTTGATGTTACGAGCATTCTAATAGAACCACACAAATATGAAACTCTTATGGAGCGTTAAAAGAATTGCGAGCAAACATTTACATGTACATGTACATACATCCTTACATTAAAGATGCATTACTTAATTGCAAAATGAATTTTTATACGCAGGTGTGTCGAGTTGAAAGTAGCTCTCTCTCTCAAGAGACAATAACTGAGCATTCAACATTGGATCTGCATTGCATTGCCATAGCTAGTGAATGTTCTTTAAATATCACGACTTGAGAGGTCTGTTTCCCTTTTAACTTTTTTTTAGTACGTTTTCGTAGGAGGAGAGGGACTAGAAAGCCAGCATCGATTGGTAAACGATGGCCCGTGACAAGAGAAACACTTTATAACGCGCGACACCCACGTTGTTTCTCGGTAGGACCATGTATGGCACATGTTGTATGACGTCAACGCTACTTTACATTAACCAATGTACGTGTGTAGGCGCGTTGGATATGGCGCAAAGGCAACGCTCGTGGGAGAACACTAAGGCGACAGCCTTTGGAATCGATCGTTGTCTCCGGCCAACGTCTTTATAGCTGACCGCTCGTAGGAATTGCTAGCCCTCCTGTAAATCGCATTTCAGTATAAAATACAGGCCGCTCCGAAACCATAAGCGCAAGCTCGAAAGTAACGTTTCAGGTAACTCCGCAAGCTTAAATACTCCTTTCATAATTCGTAAACCTTAAGAGAACCACCTTATCCCCTTTTCTTCAAGCTGTTTACCAAAGGAAAGGTTCCACCCTGCTTTCATCTGACCTCCATCTTCCCACCACCCAGTTCCTTCTTTCTCTCGAAAGGAGAGACTTAAATTCGAACTTTGGCGTGTCTCTTTTCATTCATTTAACGCATTACTCCATAAAATTGTGTTTGTTACAGCGCACGTCGGTCACGCCGGGTGCTTTATTAGAAGAGAGATAAAACTCCCGATCGGCGTAGCTCACCCTGTCTATTACGCGTCTTATATGTAAGGCGGTTCTCCGCGTTACAGTTTTTATTTAACGACACTATAAACGAGAACGCTCGTGGTAATTGACGTTAAATAAGTAACCGACGTCTGCACGTTTAATTGAAGGATATCTTCTTTCTCATTAGATATGTGGGGCTCGTTTCATTGACAAACAAATACGGAAGTTCACCCACGCTAGCTTTTTGCGAGCCTCCGCCGATACAGGCGCACACCTTTAAAAGGCGAACGCCGCGTTTCTGATTTAACCGATTAATTTCACGAGGCTTCTACGCCGCATATTATAGCAGAGAATTTCTTCCTTTATCTATGTCGCTTTATAAACCTAAGAGATCGATTCCCCATTTAATGAACGTTAATGAATTAATCGGCGTCTGAACAGTCTATGGTGTATCGATCGATGCGTAGTAGCGATCCACGATGCGATACTCTGCGTGGCAGCAAATTGAAAGTAGGTAGAAGCCATTAATTATGCATTCTAAAGCGTACTCGCCTCGAGATTATAGCGCAGTTAAACACCGTTGATACAGTGCGATCACATACACAGCGAGTCGCGAAATTATTGGCATAGACAGATCATTTTGCGTGGAGTAGCTTTCCCCTACGCTTCGAATTTCTTATCTATTGGGAAATGATGTGAAGCCAAGAGACCCCGATGCATACTTTTTGGTAAAAAAGGCAATTTGAGGGAACGGTCGCGGAAAGTGACCATATTTTTTTGTGTACTTTGACAACCGTGTTACGTTATCTCAGTGCGCGATACAGTTACCGAATTGCACAACATTGATGCTGGAAAGCGAAGCGGGGAATAGGGTCTGCGGGAATTTTAATGGGAAAGGAGTTATTATTTTTAAATAAGTTAAAAAGAGATTATAGAATTCAACTTATTGTTCTCTATATTTTTTCGCGACTCCACGTGGAAATCGTTCTCGAATATATTCTCAATGCTCGTGAAAGTTTCCGAGACTGAGAGTGCCTGAAAGATATTAAAAATTCTGGTACCATCGCCAACGTGCGTGTCGATTATAAAGAAAATTCATAAATTCATTCTGGATGCCTCAGGTAGGACTTTAATATCCAGTCTCCAAATACCAGGAAGCATAGTATATACGCCCTACAGTCTACTAGTTTAGATCCACCCCCTTATTGACATGCATCTATGAATCATCCTGTATAATGTACGCAGTATTGTATCCGATTCCTCGGTCCGTAGGTTTACGCGTGAAATAAAGTTGTCGGCTGGCTTGAAAATATCGCGTTAACGTCGAGACCTCTAAATATAGCTTAGCGTTTATTTTGAAGGCATTGCGCGGTGTTTCAGTCTAACACGGTGGTCCGAGTTTCCCGAGATTCCCCAAAAACCACGCAGCCCGCGAAACGAGAGCGCCCGAGCGGGCTAGGAATTCATGGCGTAAAAGAAAAGGCGTTTCCCTTCGGCGCAGGATTAATTGGACGAGGACCAGAAAGCTATCTAACCGGCCGTGTGTATCTACGCGGCGTGCCCTTGAATCACTCTCGTGGTTCCTCGGGCAACGGTAAGATCCGCGAACGAGCGCGCGTTTCGCGATGCGTTCCCGTTAGTAAAAAGAGTTTCGCGAAAGGGAGCGAGCACGGCTTGGGGCGTGTGCGCCGTGGATCGCGCCCGGCGCTGAGACGCCGGGCACCTACGTTGAATAATCACGGCCCTGAATTATCCAACTTGTATGCGACGATGGTATGGCGCGTACCTCAGTATTCGCGCGTATGCAGAGGCCGTATATGGTAGTGGGCGGTAGAAGCGCGCCGATAGAAACACGCAAGAACCGATGCGCGTGGCGCGCATGCTCGGCACCCCGCGCCTGCGCATGCGCCCCGTGTCGCAAGAGTTTACGGGTAGCTCGACGCGGCACATGCACGGCTGGTGCAGTAGAGCCGAGAATCCCGTAGCGCGTGTTTGTTTTTAATTTCGCGATCTTGCAATCTTTAACTCTTTAACCTTAACAGAATCCGACTCTCGCGAGAGGCTGTGTACTCTCTTACTCCTCCTCCTCTCCCCCCTCTCTCTTCTCTTCTCTCTCTCTCTGTCTGTCTGTCTCAGTTGTCTAATTCTTCTGCCTTTCCCTCTCTCTTTCCCTATCTGTTCTTCTTTTTCTTCCCTCCTCACTCTTTCTCCTCCCTTCCCCTTCTCTCCTCATCCTCCTCCTTCTTTTTTCCCCTCCCTCCTTAATCTCCGCTCTGTCTCTCTGTTCACGGCTGTTTCGGTCGTTCCTAACCGCTTCTCACTCTCCCTCGCTCTGTCTTTCTCCCCCCTCCCCTTCTCCTTATCCTTCTTTTCCTCCTCCTCCTTCTCCTTACACATAGTATACTGACTCCGCTATTTCTAAAAACGTAACGCAATCGTGGCGACGTATGCGAGGAGCGCGCCAGAGAGAAACCACGAGTGAGGAGGCGCGACGTACGAACACATCGGGAGAGTTACAGTAAAAGCCACGGGGGAGAAAGAATTGATTGTGCGAAGAGAAAATACCAGGCGAGAAAAAGCAAAGTGATACCGACGTATTCGTACCGCAGTGTGAGCATCGTCGAAACACGGGAGGATCCTGCCGTTCCGATCGTTGTGCAATATATCCGAACGTGAAAAGAAGAGAGCCGCTCCGTTGTTTTTGGATATCTCAGTCGCAACGTCGCCCCGTCGTCGTCGTCGTCGTCAACGTCGTCGTCTGTCTCTTGCTCGTTCACACGTCTAACGTTCTCTTATTACATATTTTTTTTTTCTGTCTCTCTCTTCTCGTCTCCCTCTCTTTTGCGATACGTTTTCTTCCGCTAACTTCTCCTCCTACGATCTGTCTCTCTTCTCGTTGGTACATCTTTTACAATTTTCGCGTGACCGCCATAGGAGTAATCAAGTAATTGCGATGTGTGATAATACTAACACGACGACGCAGAGTATAGCGGACTACCTGTCACAGTTACTAAAAGACAGAAAGCAGTTAGCTGCTTTCCCTAATGTCTTCATACACGTAGAGCGCCTACTAGACGAAGGTAAGCAACCACCATTAATCCACTAATATCTTCTGTAACTAGACGACAAGTCGTTAATATTAGCAATTACATATTCCACGCTACCCCGCGACACGCCTTAGTCTGATCTCTGCATGATTAACCCGCCGCCTCTGTGTTCCGTACGCGATATATTCCATCGCGTCCGAGGCTCGAGCTCTCCCGACCAAACACGTTCCACATGCCTCGCGAAACTTTCGCCATAGTTTCCTACGGAAACCTCTGTGTGCATACGCCGCGATTTCGCGTGTACACCGCCAATGAAACGCGCGCCCGCGCGCGCACAAACGAGCGAGAAGGAAGAAAAGTATGCGTATGGTTGCTCTGCCTTGCAGCGCGAGAGGGCCGGCTCTCTCTGTCTCTCGCTCACATTCTCTCTCTCTCTCTCATTCTCTCTCTCTCTCTCTCCCTCGTTTGCCTTTCGTACAGTTTGCCATAATCGGTAACGGACTTGCTTGCAAACATCGTATATCTCGAACCAGAACGTGGTGTCACGTGTTGCGCGTCCCGGTCTCTCTCTGCTCGTCGTGTGCTCTACCCTCGGGCCTGTGCCGTTCACTTTATTTTTCCAATTTGTCCACGTCGCAGCGAGGAGTGATGGAAATTAACGGTTGCTCAACGTAAGTCGACACCAAGAATTTAAATACAACACTATACAGCAATTTCTCGCGCGAGACTCGCGGCCACCGTTCCTACTATCGATCGACCGATCGATCCGTACTAATCTTTGACACGTTACTCGGTCTCGCGGGCTTGTTCTCCTCGGTCCGATACGACTCCCAGAATCGTCGAATTAATACCAAAGAGGAAACGAGATATGATACGAAAGGGGGGGGAGGGTTGCCAGTGAAACCGAAGTGAACCAAGTGTTTTCAGAGAACAGTGACCGAGAAAAATGAAAAGCCTGCGATGTACCCGGTGTCGCGAACTCGTGTTTATCTCTTCCTTTACTGTTTTATTCACTCCGTTGCGCGATTCTCCGGTTTCTTTGCTATAACCTCTTTGAAACATTGGTCGTAGCGAAGTTGAAAAACAGTCAAATTCAGAGCGCAGACATTTTGTGTATGTATGGACCAATATCACTTAATTTATCTGTACTTTATCGCGTTGCACATTATTCCATTCTATTCGACTCGAGCACGTGTGCATTGATTTTCCCGATCACTTGAAAGCATCCATAATATAATTAATTACATGTTGTACTATTGGTCTTTTTTATTCACATTGCATATATTACAATTAATCATGCAAAGGATAGCGTAAAGAAATATGTAAGTACATAAGAATCTAGACAAAAGTCATCGCGTGAAATAATTTCTTCTCGATGCTCGAACGTGCTCGCATATACATATCGAAAGCCATTTAATCGCTTAGAACTTGGCCAGAGTTCGAAGTAAACAGTTCCATTGTATCTGCGTCATTTGGACGCTTCGAATGTTTAACGTAAATAAGTATAGATACATAAAGTGTTCCTATACATATTAATTTTGGCGAATTATTACTCGGAGCTATACTAAAATCGAAAGAATGTCGTAATTGTTATACAGCGAGCGCGCCCATAAATGAATTAACCATGCCAGGCTAGTACACAAAAAATTGTGAAGCGATTTTTCCATTATGAGTCACTACCAAGATTATACTTAGCGTAAGCATTTGGGGCTTGGAGGGGTAAACATCGTAGGAAGCGTATCGTAAAACGCAGACGCGTTGAGTTTTGCTGGATTTCCGTCAGTTTTAAATTATAATTCCCTCCCGATAATACCCGGCGATTTACGATCCTTTACGCGATCCTTGCTCGAATACACGTACGATCAGTTTCGTACTGCAATTAACGCGAGATTCAATAGTAGCGTCTACGATTAATATTCGCCGAGAACGATTACTTTACCTCCCAGCATTATAATTTCAAGGAAACCGGTGAAAGTGGATTTGTAATTCTCTCGTTTCATTTGTTCGAAAAATAACGTTGCATACAGTGTACGCACGCTCGAATCCGTCTATAGTGTTCCACAGGAAATGTGTCAAATGACGTTTACGAGGAGAACCGGTTTTACGAAAGCTCTCGGGCCTCTCGCATTCCTGCGGACATAGCCCTGTTGATGGAAAGAATTTCATCCTCTTTTTTCCGTTCCCCCGTCCACTCGACGCGATACATTTCATCGTTCAACATCCGAAATTCAATTTCAGCTTTTAATTAACTCCGCCTGGAGGTGGAATTGCAAAACGCGAGTTTATCAAAAAAACAATAAACGTATAATTTAAATTCTCTTTATTCCCGTCTGGTTTCGTTTTTTTCGTACGCGGAGGGGCTTTTAAAAATCTTTTTCCGTCGTTAAAATCGAGGAATGCCACTTCAGGAGTCGGTAGACATCTGTAACTCCTTAAGCTCGCTGGCAGGCATATGGTTACCGCGCGCAGTGCCTGTGCATGGCGCCTGGAGACCAAAGCACAGATCGCCTATCTACATATATAGCCTTCTCCCGCCGCGCGACCGTTCCCTCTAGCAGAGATCGAAGCGCATCGAAAATCTGTACGGAACACGGCCAAGGAAGCTGACAGAAAATATATCGCGGCGCGGGAGGGCGTGGGACGGGGGAAACGGGGATCGTGGACGGGCGACGCTATTGACACGGATCTGGAACATGTGCACAATGTTGCTCGCCCGTGGTGCACCGTTCACACGATGGCCGAAACGTTACGGTATCGCAATCGTGCCCGAGAGATCTATTTCGAACACGACGTAGCAAGTTTTCTCGGTGACCTAGTGGCGTGAATAGAACTCGTTGTCAAGCGCGTCCTTTCGAAACTGTCTAGCGAAAACTTGGACAGACGCGAGGTCTAGTTTTCTTCTGCTACTAGGTCGTTGCGCTTAATCATTTCAAATGGGGAAGCGGGCACGAAACGCGACGCGTGTCTCCGGGAGATTATTATAACGTTGATTGATGTCGCGTCACCTCGACGATTTCTGCTCTCCGCACCGAAACTCTCGATCTTCATAACCTATTTACTCATTTCTATCGATGCCGTAAGAACGTGGAAGAACAAATATAGTCAGTGTATTTGCAGGTTATTATATCGTGGGTTTACTTGCTAGACGAAAAGTGAGCACAGCTGAGAGGAGTGATTCTTTCGGTAAATCGGCGTGAAACCTCTCGCGGTAGAGAATTATTAATTGCCACGAGTGCCCTCTAGTGGCGAGTATGTATAGTTCAGAAGTGACGCTCCTTCGGATAAAAATAGCTCGCTTTTAGAGTTAATTCCTGCAGATATCTCGAAATTAACCATTTCCTACATAAAGTTTAGTAATCTACAGGAGAGGTTAGAGGTTCGATATTGTATCTTGTGAAATTGATCAACTTTCACGTAGGCTTTCCTACATGCAGAACCTACTCTCTTGTTCATTGGTAATCGGGGAGTGGTAATTGGCGAGAAAGAATTTCTTCTCTTCAGACGTAATCGAGATATCCCCTTTTTAGACAATCTCTCAGTATATTCTGTCGATTGTACACACCGAGCTCGCGCCGAAGAAGTCAAAGTGCCCTAAATATAGCGCCCATTGCAAATACTCGAGGGACAGTATTTAGTTCGATAGACGATGCTGTTGTTGTGTGTTTGTTTTCGTGTCTACTCATGGTCGCCTCGAAATCTGTCAGTGCGTAATCTCGCGTGTCGCGCGTGTTCTAGAAACAGCCAGATCGTACCGCTTTTCGCATGCTCGTTCGTGTATCGGTCACTGGTAAACCGTTCCTCGACGGTGTAATTTCTTTCTCGCACTTGACCTGGCCTGCTTACGGCTTTTCTCAAGATTAAGCCGCGCCGACCATTGATCCGCCATGATGGTACACAACGTAAACACACGATAGTCCGCTTTCACCTATCGAGCACCATATTCGAAGGCGACTTGTATCCTTCTCAGCATTCTATCCAAACGTCCGTGAATCCTTGCAACGAAATTCCTCTCCCTCTTTCTCATTCAAACAGTAGCGACGCTAGTACGCATTAACCTCAACTCTTACACGCCCGGTGTATATTTTCCAAATCAGAAAACGCCGTTCGGCTCCAAACATATGTCTCGAGCATGCAGGAATTAAAAATATTCTTGGACCCCGTGCGTCGTCCCGTGAATTACTTGTATATACAGTATCCCACCCGGAACACGGCGACCGTCGTTCCTCGAGGGGAAACGGATCGCCGAAGACGAAACGTGACTTCCTCGACAACGGAGGGTCACGGTGTTCATACTTTCTTCGTTCCCCTGTGGTATCCCTGATGTATACTCGTCCTCCTTCGTTAGTTGTGTTGTTGAAACGCGAAAAGCCAATCGTAGAGATACATACTGCCCCCCTCCCCCCGGTCTCTTCCCCCCTCCCCGCTGATACGTTGTTTCTTTCGCCGTCGTTGAAGTGAGCAACGCGGCCCGGCAGCAATAGCGACAGCAGTGGCGACAAAGGCGGTAGCGGCCGCATTCCTCTTCTCTCCTCTTTGTTCCTCTTCGCTTCGTTTCTTTTACTCCGCCGAGGAGGTTACAGATACCTGTTAGCAACGGCCGGACCGGGGGCATGCCGCCGTGCATGTATGCGGTTTACGTAGGCGCTCGCTAAAGCAGAAAAGCGGGTATTACCTATTTCAGCGGCGCGGTGTGCTACGCCGTGAGCGCAGCGATTCAAGCCTTCGGCCACTCTTCCTAGCCAGATACCGCGGGATTTGCTGAAACACTCGAGACACTCGCGTGAAAATAGTAATTCGGGATTAGGCGCGCCATATCAGATTTCGATAACTACTTCATAATGGGAAGCTCCCCAAGTGCTACCACGCGTTTAATGTAAACGGCAGGCGAGATTGTAATCGACTCGATAAGGGGCCGTCGCGATAACCGGGCGATAACGAACGTTATTGTAAATTGTAAATTAATGGGAGGAGTCTTCGGAGTTTATGAAAGGATGCGATTAGGGCTGGTTGGAATGATGTTACTGTGTTTGTAGCTTCTTGTACAGTTACGTGTAGGTTTCTTGCACTTCTTTGAAAGCGAACTTGCTTTTCAATACTGTTTTGCCAAAAGCTGCTTTATTTATAACGCGCAGCCGGAGTCTTGGAAGTTTTCATGCGGGAGGAGTCAGCTTCTTTCCCGAAATTGAGGTCTTGCGTCGGCTCGAATTCTGTGAAGCCGAGAAGAGCACTCCCACACAAATGTTCCTCATTTAATGCTCAATCTGGCGGAACGAATTCCTCGCGGACGATTCCCCTGGCCGTCGTAATTGACTCGAGCCCGTAATTCAATTAAAACCTGGAACTTCGAGGGGATATCGCGTGATGATATTACTTTATTTGGTAATATCAAGGGCGTTCCAAGGTCGTTGACGTTTCTGTAAATGGAACGCTTCTTTTAACATAGTCCTTTTGATTTCGAGCTTTTGTCGAGAGAATAGAAACAAATGGATTCGCCCGGCTATTCCTTCTTCCTCTGTTAAAAGTAATTCGAAGAACCTTGCTACGACCTTGACACTTTCACCTATAAATAAGCGATAGCATCTCGAGATATCTGCCTCGGTAGTTCTTTAAGGCCCATATCTCTGCATTTTTCACTTTAGTATGGTGTTCGAGATAAATTTCTTTCTAGATAGTAAGAGATTAAATGTTTTGAGCAATAAATTCATTCATGAAGACATAACTAAGGGAACGAACGGGATCTGTAGAAGCATGAATAAATTAAACGGGAAGTTCTTATCGCTATATAAAATGCAGGGAATATTAACTAGCCAAATTATGTGTATTAATTTCTTTTTTTTTTGGTGCTCGCTGTACAGTGCGCTTCCTTTTCGCGTCTCTTTCCCCCACGCCCGAGAAAGTGCACGTTGCTTTGTGGATTCTTTTTCCACGGAATCCTTCACAGTAGCCATTGCACTAGCAATGACGTTTCTCCTGTCTCTAAATAAGGAAATGTCTTACGCGCCCCCACTTTCGCGGTCCTCGGCGCGGCCGTTTTCGTCTATGTCGCGCGGGGCACTATGTATACACACGCGTACGCATATACAGGGTGTCCCGTAAGCTTACCATATATAGATTCCTCGGCGATCTGTCAATGTTCACGTTCACACATGGATGTGGGTCGTCCACATCTTAACCCGACCGTAATGGAATAAGTTGGATACCATTTATATTCACCTCCCACTAACCAATCTATTCCGCGACTCTCCATAATTACACGTTGCCCTCTTACCATTTTACTGCTCGCCTACGATATGAAATTAACATTGAATAGAAATCGAAGAATATTACAGCCCAAGGAATCCATCATCTCGCTCTCATTCTAAATCGCGAATCGCGCCAATAGTACTACATTTTAGTTTAAAATTTCCGTGGAATCATTTAGCCACGGAGTACAATCGGCTTCGGAGACAGCGTTGGCCAATTTTAGAAGCGCGCGGAGGTGTAAGGAGTATCGCTGCACATTTCCTTTTACGTGGAATGTGCGTGTGCGTGATGTTTCGCGATCGGCTGTATCTGGGGCCTTGGATAAAAGCCACTGTGCTTCGTAAACGAAACGACAGGCGTTCGGATCGGTTTTCAGAGGTTCGCGCGACGCACCTTGGAAATTCGTGGAAACGGGGCCGAGAAATTGGAAGTCTCGGGTAAGGGGAAAGTGTCGTGGAACCCTTAACGGTGGCCCTTGGGAGGCTCGGTAGGGGCCGATGACCGGATTGACCTGCAGTTCGCTTCATGCCGCCGCGGCATCCACCAACGGGCTCGTGCCACTTCGGCTTCGTTCCATTCTCGTCGTTCTACGTCTTCCTCTCTCTTTTGCCTGCTGCCTCCTGCGCGCCCGCTCCTTCGCTTCTTCGCTGGCTCGCTCGCTCGCGCCGAGCTTACTCTTTAAAACCCTCGTATTCCTTTCTTCGTGAGCGCATCTCTGGTTGCGTTCTTTCTTCTTTTTTTTTTCGCCGGCGAGAGAGGAGGGAGAGAAGAGTCCCCCCGTACATTTCGACTGGCACGGCTCAGAGTCTCTTAATTTTCCCTCTTCGTTCTGACTCCGATTCCTCCGCTCGTCTCTCCACCCTTGTCCCACTCCCACGATTTTCGTCCTCCTTCGTTCTCAGGCATTTTTTATACCCTCCTTCTCTCCACCTCTCTCTCTCTCTCTCTCTCTCTCTCTCTCTCTCTCTCTCTCTCTCTCTCTCTCTCTCTGTATCGTTCCGTTCCCCTCTCCCCGTTGGATTCAAGCCTCCCGCTCCGAGCTTCGGAAAGTAGGTAGGGTGAAAGGAATTCTCTGCCGTCTCCGTTTCCAACCCGGCACTCTTCGCTCTTCTCTTCATCATTCTTTCTGCTTGCCTTGAGTTGGGCGTGCACTCGCACGCACGCGCGCGCGCGCGCACACACACGCGAGCCTGGGTCATTATACCAAACCGTATATTCCCGTACTGTACTCGCCTTTAGTCGGTCAGCTCTGCCTCGCGTTACAACGAAGCAGGTTCAACATCCACGGCTGTTACTTAAAGGCACTGGCCAGTGATTCTGCTTGGACTATCGCCTGGTATCTCTGGCCCCGGGCGTCTCTAAGGATAGGATAGGATACGGCGGAGCGAGGCTTGCCCTTGAGCACGCCGATAATTGCAATTAAAGCGCTGTTTCGCCCCCCCCGACTTGGAATCGCTGTTTAATGTAGGACATTGAAAATCCGATCTGCTCTTTCATTCCCCGCGCTAAGAAGGTCGCGGAGCTGCGGGACTATTTTCGATGGCGGGATTTATAACGTAACAGAAGCCAGCCTTTCCACTTTTCTCTCCTCTCTGTTAATATTACAATTGCTCCAAGGACC
Organism: Andrena hattorfiana; assembly: GCA_944738655.2. Lineage (NCBI taxonomy): Eukaryota > Metazoa > Arthropoda > Insecta > Hymenoptera > Andrenidae > Andrena > Andrena hattorfiana. The sequence continues at coordinate 6,536,479 of OX122894.2, forward strand.
TCTTCATATTCTCTAGCTCGGTGATTCTCAACCAGTAGATCGTGAAATGTTTTCTGGGGCGTCGGTTTTGGGGGGTTGTTTTTGAATTTTATTAAGTTGGAATTCTATTCTGAAATACCTATTTTTAATGTGTTTTCTTCACCTTATTAAATTTACTTTGCCTTATATTGGGAGGATTGCAGATTATTTGAACATACTAAAAAGGTATCGCGACGCAAAAAAAACGTTAGGAAACTCTGTTCTAGATATCACGCGTAACAGAAACATGCAACATTTAGGACATTTCGAATGTGTGTTATTTGTAAAACAAAATTATGGGCGAGTCTCGCGGCGCAGGAGGAGTAAACGAAGCAAGCGGAATGGCTGGGAAGGGAAAACGCTTGCGGAAGCGGAGGAATTTACATATCCGATGCACAGGGTGGCGAAGGAACGGGACTCGGGGCGCGCACGAATGGGGGAGAGTGGAGGAGGGCGGCTGTGGTAACAAATAGAACTGTGGAAATAGAAAAGAGGAAAATTGGTGGGTAACGGGGACAGGAAAATAACGCTGCTCGAGAAGAGTTAGTAGGGTTGGAAGGGAAGAGTGGGCGCGAGGGGAGTTCAAGATGGAGTGCGCGAGATGAACGCTGGATTTAGACCGCGGAACGCGAAGATGTGCGATAAGGGATGAGACGTGGGAGGGGAGGAGACCGCCGGTCTCCAGGAAGGAGGGGCGGCGTGGATGACGGTGGATTTAGGAAGTGAAAAAGCGGGTTAGGAGTGCGAATGAAAAGGGCCCCTGAAGAAAGGGAGTTTACCGAGGGGACGGGGTTCGGGTGTGTGAATAGAATTGGGGGCAAGAGAAGCACAGGGCCGAGAAACGGAGAGTGAAGGACCTGTCGTTGGTACGACAGGTGGTACAGAGAAACAAGATCGGCTGGGTCGGTTAATCCACGTCAGGTGGAAAGGCACGGAAGGGAAATTAGAGCGACGAGGTCTAGACTAGGAAATTAGATGGTAGGGGTGATAAGGTGCCGAATGAATGAGAATAAACGAGTAACCAAGGAATATGAATGGGACGGGAAGATGGGCGCGCGTGATCGGAAGGTACCCATTCGTGAAAAAGGGGAAGGGATCTAGAAACTAAAAAGAATACTAGGAAAGAGAGTGAAAAGAGTGGGTAGTAGCAGGAGTAGGAAGTGGTTATAGGAGTTACAGTCCAGTGAAATTAGACGGACAAATGGCCACTCTGCGGAATAATTCCCAGCAAGCTAATTTTTGTACGGGCCTTTTAAATATAAGAACTGTAAGTAACTTTGACCGTCTGTGAAATTTTTAGCGGCGATCCCATCGATGGGCGCTTCTTATTATTTATTGTTTGAAAGGACGAGATATAAAGTCCCATACAGATATTTAGCTTCCTGGGAATTATGCCGCGGACAGATCCTAATTTCACTGGACTATTGGTAAAAGTGAAGGGATCTTTGGAAAGGCTCAGGAGAGAGGGAAGACGAAGCGGGGGCAATTTCAAGCTCGCGAAATGCTGAAAGCCACCGGGAAAGTAGAGTCAAGTGGCGTGGCGACACCAGATAGCATAAGTTGATGCAAATGCATAGCAGGGGCGAGCGGAACAGGCGTAAAAGAGTGGTGCGTAGCGATATGTGGGTAATAGGATCGTACCTAAGGCACGCGAGTTCTAGCGGGAAACCGTTTCTCTTGAGAAGCCTAAAGGCGGGGTATAGAGTAAGCTGGTGAAGAATGCCGATGAAGTCCTTGTAGCTCGAAAGTGACCGGGTCGTTGAAAAATCGTTGTACGCGCGTTCCTCGCGGCAAAAGCCACGGAGAGGCCCCCCCCCCCCCCTGCTGACGTTTTGCAATCGGAGGCTTGGTTCTTCAGATGCGAGCGATTAAGATTTCGGGGGTGCGACTTCCGGCGCGCGCTATTTAAATCCCGGCCGCCGAGCGGGCTGCTGCGCGCGCCTCGGGCCTTCGTTTCGATGTTTCACTGGGTTAATTAACTCGATACCGTTCTGTTTCGGTCGACATTGAAACTCTACCTCCCCTGTCCGTCAGGAACAGCAGCCAATTGTGCCCGCGAGTATTTCGCGCCCGGTAGCCTCTCAGCGGCGGGATTTTGCAATTGTTTTGCGTAATCCAACCCTGCTGACGTGTGCGCCCCGTACCCGCTGCGATAAAAACTTATAATTGCTCTATTTTCGCGCGGCTCCCGGCGAATACAGCGGTAAATTCCTGTGCCCGATATTTTTAACCCGTTGTACCCGCTCGGGGCTCCACCGCGGATGTTGGGAGACCGCGATTTAATGTTGTATAAAATTTCTCGGGCACCGATTTATAAATATAATCCACCGGCGTGACTCACTGCAGTGAAAATAAGTTATGAATTGCCTAAGAGGCTTGGCCACCGCGATGTACCTACGGCCTCTGTGACATTGATTTAAATTCGAATTCGAAACGGTATTAAAAAAATGTATTTTCGTCCAAGGAACTTATATTTGGCGCGATAAGGAGCGCCGGGTGTTGGCTTACACCTTTGTAACCGATCCGTTTTACGTTGTTCGGTGGTATAATGTAATGAGATTACCAGTGTCGTATATTAGAGTGTAATATATCGCGTGATAGATTTGTTAATACCGTGATCGATATATTCACATTGTAAACCGATTGATTTATTCCGCTCGGATATGCAGCAAGTGTCGATTGGATCTTTAGAAACTCTTGAAGGATAACTCTGAGATGTCTGATAATGGTGTTGGGGGGTCGAAGGAACTTTTAAGTAATTTTGAATGAAGGTTAAGTGGGGAAAAAACGAGGAATGGCCATTTTTTTCGATTTTGCGATTTATAGCATATTTTGTAGTTTGCAACTGGGATTACAGAACTGTGAAATCACAAAGAGTTATAAAGTTAAATATTTGGTATAGGTACTGGTTAAAAATAGGAAATTTCCACTCTGTACTGGAGCAAAATTCATATGGAATGTCCTCACTCTTTGCCTAAGCTTCTGTCTCAAGGAAAACCAGGAATTATTTAAGAAGAAAATTATATAAGCAATGTAAATTCATTGAATCTTGCTTCTTTACTGGTGGACCAAAGTATTAAAACTTAATTTTCTCGATGAAACTGTTTCGTGGCATTCCCTGTAGGGTTTATTCAACAACTGACTTTTGAAAAAACCGGTTTTCGAATTCCACTATTCCCAACAAAAAAAACGGTTTTCCAATTTTCACAAAAAATATGTAATTAAAATAGTAAATAAATATTTGTATTTATTTTAACATTCTCATTTTCCTTAATATTTATGGAATTACAAAATATAACAAAATAAAATATAGGCACTATATCTATACAAAACCAAATGAATAAAAAATCAAATTAAATTAACTAAAATCCGTAGAATTTTGGAGTTCATTTAATATTTATGGATCTACAAAAATATAACAAAATAAAGTAGACGACATACAAAACGAAATGAAAAAAAAAACTAAAATACCTCAAATCTGCACAAAATATAAATCTTTCACAGTGGTACCAAATTATAAATCTCTATTCCAATCAGTATTTCTCTTCAGAAATTATGAACTCATGAAGATTAGTTTTACAGTAAACCGTTACCTACTACAATATCCTTGTGTCCGAGGCGATTTCAAGTAAAAATGTTAACGTTTCTAATTAAATAATTAATCCCATTTCTGCATATGAATTCTAGTATACAGGTTATTTAATTTGAAAACCCGACAAACCCTAATTCCCTGTTTCCCCCCTTACCCTTCAGATTGCCTGTTGAGCGGGATCGTCAGCGAGTTAAATAATGTTCGTCTGCGCCACACGATCTCCTCCTTCAAGCATGTGATCTGTGTCATGGATCGTAGTCTTCATGATTACGACATCGGTGATGTCATAGACGCTGCACCTATACGGACACCAACACTGTCCTCCAACATCACTGCCTACGCTTAGGTAGACATTTATCCCGGCGTGGTTAAAGTGTCCGATGAGGAAATTTAAAGAAAAAACTCCCCCGAAACAGTGGACTTTTAGTCACAGCTTTTGGGCCACGACACACCTTACACGGCATCGCGAGCGTTCTTCCACTCCGAATCAATAATCAGCTTCGGATCTCGTCTCGAGCATCTCTTCTGCTTCGAGGATCTTTCTAGCAAACGAGCTCGCCACCCTCGCCAGAGATTCTCTGCACTCTTTAAAATATCCTGATAGACAGTCGAGGGATGAGGCCGAATCTCTTCGCGTACTGGGAACATTCGACTAACTGTAACTTTCGGCTGGCTTAACGGCGAAAGAAAAGTTACGACACAAGTGGCTTACGGTACACTTCGAACCTTGCTCTTAAACAGTTGTTTCATGCGTCATTTTGCAAATGACGTTTCGAGGGTTAAGTATTTACTTGATAGCAACGACGAGTCGTGCTTCTCAGAAGAAAATCGACTGAGTGAGTCACGCTGTGAGTCAAGTACACGGAATAATAGCCATTCTAGTCATTGCTTTCTGGGGGTATGTCAACGATTTTTAGTAATCGGAGCAATATGTTATTTGAAGGGTAAGGGGGGAAATCGAGGAATCTCCTTTATAGCATATTTTGTTGGTGCTAACTGAGACTACAGAACTGTCGAGTCACAAAGGGTTACAAAGTTCAAATGCCCCCGTAAAATAACGCCAAAGTTATCCCAGAGTCTCCACTCTACCCAAGCGTAAGCTTCTGTCGTCAAGGTAGAACAAGAAATTATGATAAAGGAATGCGCATTCCCCAAAGAGATGCCCATTCCCCATTCAATCAAGCGGAGGAAATGCGAATATTACGCGATGCTACTGTTTTGTTACATTCCCTGTTTTTTCCTCAACTTTCATTTAGTTTACTTATTGTTAGCTCTACCCTGTGTCGAATCGGATAGGTACCACAAGTGTTACGCTACTAAGCTTCAGCTAATGCTTCCTCGCGATTCCTCCAGTGAAACTTCGCTGTGCAGTTGCGTCGAAGAAATTTATTGGGCAGCTCGCTTCCAATGAGCGCGGTGATAAATTGCCGAAAGTAAAACAAAGGAATCGCGACGGGGAGCGGAAAGCGCATGGAAGCCAAGAATATAATACAGCTGATGTCAGCTGTAATGAGCAATGTTGCTAAAACTGGACATGATGCTCTCCGCTCTTCCTGCCCGCGCGAGTCCTGCCCCTCTTCATTCACATTCTCGTTCTCCGCGTCCACGTTCCCCGGATTCGGGGCAGAATAATTTGCGATTCCTGCGACCGGTCAGCGGTTTCTGAAATGAATATCTCTGGGAGCCTTCGGTGATCCCTTTATACCTAGTTCCGCGAAAGGGGTCATTGTCGACTACTGGGGTCTAGATTTCCAAGATCTAGATGATCCGTCTTTCAGCGAGATATGGAAAAGATTCAGGGAGATTGAGGTCACGAGCGTAGCGCGTAGGAAACTGTTATCGACTAACTTCGTGACTTTTTATTTCCATAGGGAACACATTTCTGGACACAAGTTGCTGTCGCATTTATATTCACGCTTTACTCAATTTGTTTTTGGTAAGGGTGCGGTTGATTAAATGGATTGTATTCTCTGTTGCAGAGATCGCGAAAGTGCGGGCGAGTCTATTCCAAATCAGTGGTGTGAAAAAGGAGCCGCTGATTTTGCCAGAACCAGATGGCGAAATCACGACACTCACAGAAAAGGTCTATGTACCCGTCAAAGAACATCCAGACGTAAGTATTTCCAGCTTCAATTATTTTAAAAAGAAGAAGAATGCTTCCTAGTGTTTCTCGATGCAATGGCGCCCTCGGAGGAGGGGAGCATGGGGTCCTAGCACCCCCAAAGACGGGGCTTTGTAAAAAGAAAAGAAAAATGAATTTTATTCTTTAACGAATTTTATTGAATTTGCATTAAGAATATTTTTATCCCTTCAACTGGGCTCCCCCAAGATCAAATCCTGCGTGCGCTACTGCCTCGAAGTAGCTTATATTAATATAAATAAAAATAAAATAAATAGAAATACAATTTTGAAGAGCTATATTTCATTTATTTCTTGTCCCTCTTTTATTACAGTTCAACTTTGTTGGAAGAATTCTCGGACCACGCGGGATGACGGCTAAACAGTTGGAGCAGGAAACGGGATGTAAAATCATGGTCCGAGGAAAAGGTTCCATGAGGGATAAGAAAAAGGTGAGTTTCCGTCGTCGCTTGAAAGGTGCTGATAATTCCGCGACGCGCGGGAACATCGTCGCTCGCAAGAATAATATGGAATCCGTTGCGAAGCTAAAAGAGCATTTAGGCCCCTCGTTAAGTTCCATCCCCTATTACAAGACCACCCATATTAACTGGATAAAATATTAATTATCTTAACGTTAAGCATTTACCACAATCTCGGTGTCCTTCGCATCAAAGTTCCTCCTAATGCTTGAATGTTATAACAGAGAAATCTACTTAGAACGAAATTAATACTGACCCGCTCAAGTGAAATGTATTTCTTTCAAGCTGCATGCGATGTGTGAGAGAGAGTTTAATCGTAAGTACGCACGTAAGAACAATTATTCACGCCCGGAATCTAGATCCGTCGGATTCATTCTCAAAAGCTGTTCGTAAAAGTATTTGCCAGCGTAATGATTCGATGTTGATGCAGCCTTGACGTTAGAAACTAACGTGCCTTTGTTGGTCGCAAAGTTGTTAATAAATTTAAGAAAGGCTGTGCAGCTCAAGCGAAAGTTCACGTTCCGATCCACCTCTCGTGGGTGCATCTTGGAAAATGCCGGAGACGCGGGATCTATCGATGAATGAACCGTCGCCGGATTGTATTACACGTGATGCATCGTAACACCATATTAATTCGCACCAATTCGTTTATTAGGAAGAGTTAAACCGGGGTAAACCGAACTGGGAACACCTGACAGACGAGCTGCATGTTCTATTGACAGTCGAGGATACCGAAAATCGTGCCACTTTGAAACTCGCCAGGGCCGTAGAAGAAGTCAAGAAGCTTCTTGTTCCCGTGGTGAGATAGTTCCTGTTATTAACCATACGAACTGATGTCATTACAGCATTCTTCGCTTCCTCCCCCAGCACCTGCCCACTGTTTTTATCCCCGTGCTATCCGAGTCACACACCTCCCTTAGCTGCGTGTTAACATCCCTCACTTCGTTTAAAGGAGAAAGAGCAATTGGATATAGTCCTGAATAATAAGCAAGTGAAATTAGCCGATACTCAAGTCTCATCTCATTGCGACTCAACTAACGTTGATAACATTCACTAACATCTGTGCAATAACTTGTTCCACACAGTCGCTACTCGGCTCGCAAAGTCCCTTACCACGTGTCAAACCATTGAACGCACAGTCCGATTCATCTCTCGAACGCCTACGACTCGTACGTTCGCCGTAAATGCATTTCTTATCAGTCACCCTCGGTTGTTAGCAGGCTGACGGAGAGGATGAGCTAAAGAAACGACAGTTAATGGAGCTCGCCATTATAAATGGCACCTATCGGGACTCCAACACGAAAGTTGCTGCGGCTACAGGTATACAATTTAAATCACAATCCTTAATCCATTAAGTAAAAGTTCCGTATTTTAAATAGTATCCACGCGATGCAGCTAACTACACTCGAGTATCGCCGCCGTTATATATTTAGAGTAAATCCGGGAGACGCGGTTGACCTGATATAAAATGGCTGTTAAAACCGATATAGAAATTACTTATTTTATCAGAACAAACCTATATGTTCGGAAAAACTGGACGATATTTGCTTTAAGACAATATTTACTGTAAGTCGGGTTGAAAACTGAAGTCATGACATGTGACCACCTCTCCCGAGGTGCCGGGAGAAATGGGTTTCGTCCTTGGCAGAGACCACTCACATAATTATTCGTGGAAAATTAACAAGGGATAAAGCAAAATTATTTATGAGTGAATACGACTACAGATTCATTGATATTTAATTTGTTTACGCTAAACAAGTAAAGAACACTTCAAAGAAAAAGTGAACTACCTACTGACGATTAGCAAGGCAAATGAATATGAAAGTGAATAAATAAACTAAATAAACAAAAATAATAATAAAATAATAAAAAAAGTACTAAAAACTCGTAACTCGACCATCTCTCATTTCTGCAGCGAGAGATGGTCTTCTCGTTAACTTTGAGAGGAAGAGTTAATATAGCCATATACTTTGGCTACATTGTCCCTTAATATCTCTACTATCTTATCATCCCAAACATTAAACGAAAATAAACTTAGAAGTATATTTTAAACACGATTCTGTACACCACTGTTTGACAAAAGTGGTTAAATGTAACCTCAAGTTACCTTTTAAAGCCTATAAATCCAGAAACACACAGAAGGAAGCGAAATGACGGTATTCGTTCAACTATTTGGCTTCTAGAGAAGTAATTAGTCTGCACTTTAACGCATTTGTACGTATAGAGCCTGAAATATAGTGACTCGACCAACTCTCCGGCCCGATCGCGTCCCCCGGATTTACTCTACCGCGTTAATGACGGTAGCCAGAACGAAATCGGTTTTAAATGAGCATAATTAGAGGTAATGGGGATAGAGTTAATCGGGGGTAGCCAAATACCACAGTAAGAACTACTTGAGGGTAATGGACGAAGGTAGTCTTTCAGGGACCTTAAATGGCCAGTTGATTCTTCTGGTGTATCCACTTCCCCCGGAATATCCTACTTGAGCAGAGTTAAGAGTCAGTGCAGCATTCGATGTTACAGCCTGCGATGAGGAATGGAGACGCGTCGCGGCTGCTGCGGCGGAGACGCAGCGGCTCCTTCCTGGCCTGGCTACGCCCATGAGGACACCAAGCGCTCCCTTGGGTGCACCGTTAATACTCTCACCACGGATATCTGTACCAACGACCGCGGCGTCCCTTCTGAACGGATCCGGACCCCCAGGATCGCTCCTCTCCGCCGGCGATCCCCACGGGCTGATCTACACGCCGTACGCCGACTACGCCAACTACGCGGCCCTGGCAGCCTCGCCACTTCTCACGGAATACACCACTGCTGATCATTCTGGTGGGTTGTTTGCTCGCTGATCTTTAGTTGCAACGTCGTTTTCTCTACGAGTATTTTCCACCTTCTGTCCCTGTTTCTCTTTCATTCTGCCCGCCGTTTGATCTCTCCGCCCTCGTTCGCTCCGGCACAGGCCAGACAGAGCGTGCCGGGTTACGCGCGAGAGAAAGAGGGAGATGGATGAGAGACGAACGAAAAGAGATGTATACGGGCGTACATATCTGCGGCTTCTACGCGGGCACCTGGTGACTCCGGGCAACGGTTCTTTGTGGAGAATATTCCCTTTCCGGTGAACAAGAGCGTTCTTCTTTCTATTTATTTATCCTCTTCTCTTCCTCTCTCTGATGGAAGCCCCGACACGCGTTGTCTACTCGAGTAGTAACTTTCGAGGGTGGCAGAATCTGGCTCCTCGAAGAAACGGTCGTGCGCTACGGTTCCATTTCATTTTTTTTTCTTTTTTTCTCTTTCCCCGGAGGAAAATTTATGCAACCACCCGTGCAAAGTGGTTCACTCGACTTCGTCGTTTAATGGTATTTTCTCCGCTTTTAGCAGACTTGCGGGGATTTCGTGGAAATGAGCGATGGGATTATAGGAATTGAAGGTTTCTATTTGATTTCGTTTTCGATATCCTAAAAGTGGAGGGGAATCATTTAAACAGGACACTTTTGCTAAACTGTGGATTTAAAGATATTCTTCCACTTATTCGACGAATGTTCTCCACAATTAAACGAAAGAATGCGTGTAATCGAACTGGTATTCTTCTCGTTTACGTCTGCACAACAGTAGTTAAGATTACCATTCTTTCGGTTGCATGTGTAATTGGTTGTTGTTATTATTATTACTATTATTATCATTATTATTGCTATTATTATTGTAAGTTATGCATAATATTATCGATATTATTATTGTTTCCGTCATCATCACCATATGATCATCGCGATCATTATTTTTATTTGGTATTATTACATCACGCTTCATTGCCATCGTCATCGTCATTCGAAATTACCATTAGCTACTGCAAAGGCATAACGAGGATTACTCTGATATTAATGAACGATCGTTAAAAATTAAGGTAAATGTTCAGGTAATAATACTAGTTGATAATATTTTTATTACGCCTTTTTGTTTCTATACTATAGCAGAATCGAATCAGTCGTTTGCTAGTCGTGTCAGATGATTATATAATCCGGCGTTGCGATAACGCTCCATTTTGTAAAGTTAACAGTGAACAAATAGAGTCGTATATCGTAGAAAACGCGCGCGGGGAGACGTTAGAATTTAAAGAGGGTACAGAATTCCGGGAATTCTGTACATTAGTGGTATAGTAATGCTAGCTCAGAAATGATATCGGTACCGAAAAGGTGTTTGCCCGAGAGCAATTGAGAAATTAATTCTTTAGCTTTTTTTATAGATAAAAATAACGATCCATTCGCGGATTTACTTACGGTCTCTCTTCGACCATTTTCGAAATCTTCGAAACATTTTATTACAGATACGCTATACAGTGCGTCACGTTACGTAAAAATATAATTTATCACGTTTATTTTATACACAGTTTATCGTAACATTTAGAATGTGTTCGATGCCATTCTCTTGAGATTCTTTTCTTTGATAATTTGATACCGTTGTTAGTCTTATTTAAATATTATCGCTCGTTTTATAAGAAACGCGGACACTTAATGCATACCAGTATTTAAACAACAATGTGGTCTATCCGTGCAATGCAGATATTGTATATATCGATATTACCAAAAAAAAGAAGGGGAGATCCACTCCTTTTTTCTTTTAAACAAAATACTCGGTTATTTTATAGTGAATCTTACGCGTACGAATTCGTTACCATTTGTTACACAGAGTATAGGTCGTAGGTGTGTTCGCCGAGTGTGGTACGCTCGAAAAGTGCGGGTAATTGAAAAAATGATTACGATGTGCAAATCGGTTAATTAAAGAAGTGTGCCTCAAAGTGTGTAACTCTTATGTTCAATATTTATTTAGTTGTCATGTTCTCTTTGGTGCTATTACTGCATTTATTGTGTTAGACAAACACCTTATCCAGCAGAAATGACTTGTTTCTGTAGAAATTTAGGAGTTTAGGAAAATCGGGAGCATTTAACAAAATAAATACCATGATAATAGTAATGTGAGAATTTTATTAGCGACCATTTACGTTTAGAATTTTAATAGCTGTTTCGTTATATTGAAATTGAATAAAAGTCACTTTTCGCGCGTACCATAACTTATAACACACTTTGTGCTTTCACTTAGAACACTTAAAAGGACACGAAGAAGTGAATGCGCGTGTGTCATTAAATATATATATGATTCTTTGGTGCATTGATATATTGATATATATTTAATTAGTGAATCGAATATTATTTATTGTTGTAACTTTTAATATATACATCTACAGGGTACGAATTAGGAACGAAAGTAAGCCAATTTCTCATGAAGACAAATATTAGAATTATTTTTAAACCGCGACTCTTCGGTGTCTGCTATTCGCCTGCATTTATTTAAAGTTAAATTCTCGCCGCGGCGCTCATGAAATTTCAAAGGCTGGCCCCCTCCGATCGGTATAACACGGACATTGCAATAAATATTTAAACGCTTTCGGATTTATTGCGTAAGGAACAGAATTGCGACTGTTTATTTATATATCCACGTTACATTGAGTGCATTTATATATTCTTATCACGGTTTATATAAAACTAGTCGAGATCGAGTTTGGTAGGAAGAAGGTATAAATGTAATTAGTGCCATTTTTCGAGTAGCTGCAAACGATTAACTTAATTCTATACACTGTCAAATATTAACGTATCCTCTCCAGCAAATTAACTTCCTCTGTGATTACGAAGGGCAGCTTTTATTATTCACCGTAATCGATTTTTACATAGCGGCTTAATCTCGAATATAAGAAACGTCGGAGCTACTGTTAAATTATCGTTTTAATTGTCATGAGGAATTCGCTTATTTCCAGTTGCGAATGTATTGCGAGCACCATTCGCGCGGCATGAATCGTTTCGAAGATCACTTTGCATTTGGTACAGGAAATTCTTTCGAGCCAAGAGTAAGGCCACTTCGTACATTTTGTACACGAGTACCACGTCTATTTATTAATTTTTATATAATATCGTTAAGTAAAGTTGAACGAACGCTTAATATCTTACTGTACGGAAGTTCAGTATAGACTTACACATGCACATCCGTCTTTCGGAATCTCCTTCTTCGTGCAGGGAAATCCATCTTGAGTTGTACACTTGGTAATTCTTATATTTCGCAATCAGCGATTAATCTCCATTCTTTTAATCGCTTTGTCCGCGAGATCAGGCGTCGCAGATCCTGCGAAATCGGTAAAATTAAGTTCGGCAAATGTTTAGGAGCTTCGATGCATCGAGGAAGCAAGATCGAAGGACCGATATGCAAGAGATATGAAATTGAATTATTTATAGGAACGAGAAAACGAGATTGCGCCATAGCTATGAACGATCTCTTTCTCGTTCGTCGGATACGCTAAGCCATACAGAAATATATTTTGTAAATATACTTTCTTCTAGAGAAAGAAACGTATTATCGATATATTTAAATGTAGAAACTTGTATTCTATCGATAGATGGTAGCGATGATTTTGTAAATTAAAGATAAATATTTTTATACATTTCTATCTTCTCCATTTCTGTTGTTCTAGAGTGAGTGAGTAAATAATTTCGATTATTTACTATTTATATTGTAATATAAATGGGGTATAAGATACAATTGTAATGCACATTAGGTAATCTCTTCTTTTTTTTTCTTCTAATAGATCGAACTTTTCGTTTATGCGTATTTAGTTTATTTCTGCCGATTGTCGCTTAGTATTCTTCCTCATCGCGCTCGAAATGTCGACACGCCTCTGCCTTATATGCTGCAGTTGCGAAGAAGCTTGTCAAGAAGTACTTGAAAAAGTTCATTAATGCCATTCTATTTTTAATGTTCATTGTTTATACAGTATTTTCTTCCTTTAAATTCCATAGAATCCATGAAACTTGTAGAACGTAGATATAAATAATAGCTCTACCTCAGAAGAGATTTAAAAATCTATTTATAAAATCTATGTAGCATGCTTGAAAATACTGCAATCACTTTTACAATTTCCAAGAGTTTAGTAATCTTAATACTGCCGAATCAGAAGCAAACTTGTTCTGTAAAGTTTAACGAAAATTCATTGTGAAAGATACTTAGGGACCAAACAGATGGTTTACCGAGGACCGATGATCCTGATGTACATTCATGATAATGTGTAAATAATACATTGAAATGTAGAATGCAGTTTTAATAGTCTCACGAATATCAGTAATGTTTATCATTCTATTTTCTACGATAAGTTGGAGTTATCCCTTGAAATGTTATTTTGTCCTACCTCGTAAAGGATACTCTCAGCTAGTGTAATGAAATTTCTTCTGCTGGAAATAGTCATCTACAAAACGTAGATTATTAATCGATAGTGTACACTTCTAGCAATGGGAGTAACTGTACAAAGTAACACCCGACAAGGGAAAAGATAATTCCGTTTATATAATATATATTCGATTAAGTACCTTCTAGTTGACAGTGCGAAGAAGTTATTGTCTAGAACACGATAAGAATCGTATAAATTGTCTCACATTAATCTACTGTTATTTAATTGTATTTCAATAAGCGAAACTGTGAGTTGGGAATACTCATCATTCCTATGAGCAGAAGCAAAAAAAAAAAGAAAGAAACAGAAAAACAATTGGGCATTGTCAATTGGCTTCTCTAAGTATAAAGCACAAAGGGTTTTTACTTATGAAACTTGCGCAACATAGAGGTAGTAAGTGGCGTTGCAAATATTAATGCATCGATAGAATTTGAACACCGAATCTCTTCCCATTAGAACAACTTACTGCCCTTATGTTTCAAGGTTGAAGCTCACAATGGAACGCAAATTGATTTACAGCGACAGCTAATTAAGCCGGGAAGCTAAGCTAAGCTAAGCTATGCTATGCGATGCTATGTTTTAACGTAGCTTTTGGTGGAAACGGTTCCATAAGAACGTATTGAAGCTAATTTTTTTAAAAACGTAGCATGGCACAGCTTAGCTTCCCGGTAGATTCCCGGCTTTAATTAGACTCCGCAGTGGTTGTTGGCAAGCGAAGGCTGCTTGCGATAGCGAGAACATAAAGGATCTATCAGCTTGCGTTCCTGGAACTTATGCAAACGCTTTTAATTCAATCTTATTGTTTATAGCGGCAGTTAAGTGACTTGCCGAGGACTGGAAAATTGTTAATGCATGTGGAAGCAGACGTATTAAACACATTTGTATGTTGGGGACAGGTGCAGCAGCGGCTGCGAAACAGCGTAGGCATCTGGGTCAGATTCGCGAGCACCCTTATCAAAGGGCTGGTGCTTTGTCGTGAATCCGGAGAGCGCAATCACGATACTGAACGCGCCTCCGCGAAGAGGTTAGTCTTCCATAAACGTTAAATACATATTTCTCTGTTTTAAGTTTACTGTGATACTCTGTCACTGTACAGGTGACATTGTACCAGTGGTACGTACACGTCCTTTTTTTTTTGTTTTACACACAGCTTGCGTACGATACTTGTAGGGAAATTCTTTCGCAGGATGCTTAAAATTTTTTCTCAGGCTTCCAAGTTTCTCTATTCCAAAAGTGTAAGTAACGATAGGAGGAGCGTATCCTTTAAGGGGTCATTCTGGTAATCACACCGTAAAATTCAGGTTTTTTTGCTCAGCGAATGCAATGAATAACAATGTCAAACTTTTTTTTTCATTTAGAAGGTTACTTATAATGTATACGGGACAATATTTTAAATACACTTTTAATTGTGTTTTTCAATGTTATCTGGAGTTAAAAATCGCGCCTTCGAAAAGACGGCGGCAGTGATTTCAGCTCACAGACTCATCTGGAACAAAAATACCAAATTCTTATGCATAACTTCTTATGCATTATGAGTACCGCTATCGCAGGTGCCAGAATTAGCCACGTAAATAAAAATTTAACAAAATTGCGCGCATTTAAACTTCAAGGATCGAAATTTTCCATTTTACTTGAAGTTTAAATGCGCACAATTTTGTTAAATTTTTACTTACGTGACTAATTCTGGCACCTGCGATAGCGGTACTCATAATGCACAAGAATCAATTTGGTTTCTTTGTTTCAGATGAGTCTGTGAGCTGAAATCACTGCCGCCGTCTTTTCAAAGGCGAGACTTTTAACTCCAGATAACATTGAAAAACACAATTAAAAGTGTATTTAAAAAATTGTTCCGTATACATTATAAGTAACCATCTAAATGAAAAAAAAAAGTTTGACATTGTTATTCGTTGCATTCACTGAGAAAAAAAAACCTGAATTTTGCGGTATGATTTACCAGAATGACCCCTTAAAAGCAGTTCATGATTCTACGAAACGAACGAGGTTTCTTGATAATAGAACGACACTCTCTTCTATATTTAAAAAGAGGAAGAAGAGCGATATATCTCAACGTACGATCAGTATTCTAGATTTTAAAGAGCATGTAAATATAATAGGTTCTGTTAAATTAGCAAACATGCGATGGAAGCTCTGGTACGTGTAGTTCTTCGTTACATGTCACGTGTTTGAACTTAGCAGCTTGAAGTTCCAAGACAGTGTTAACTCCCCGCAATTAGGTGTAAAGAATACACGGTTCTTACCTCCCCTTTGTTTCTTCCTTGCACCGTCGTGCAAGAAGGTGAATTACAATGGGAATAAGGTATGGGTGCGCACCTACCCATTTCTTTTACACAATCGCCTAGACTCTCTACGCATACGACTATACAGAACTTTCTAAGAGCAAGAAGCGATTTAATGGTAAACTGACAAAACAAGGAGAAAAGCGAAGCGTAGAAGAGAAGTGTGGAGACGCGTTTTGAACGAAAACAAGGACAATATAGTATTTCTTTTAAATAGTTGTATCGCAATACAGTTATTCGATAGAATTAGACGCACACGTCTACCTCCGAGAGATGTGTAACGTTTCTTAAGGAAACACCATATTTCAGAATTGATCAATTTTCTTGGCAACTTGTGCCTGTGGAACAATTATTGACCTTTCATTTAATTTGCCTCTTTTGCGTGTATGTGTGAGCGCGTGCGCGCGATGCACGCGCATTTTAAATAAATGTTTATACGAAACATAGACGAAGTAGTTTTCTTATGTCGAGCGAACGTAACAGGGGTGGTACTACGATACGATGCGAAGGTTCAGATTATAAAAGAGAGACGTTATTTGTTATTCAAGTATTTTAACATCGCTTTTCAAAATTTGGATGTCTTCGTTCCGCCCGAATCCAGGATATCATTTTCTTGCAACGTGCGAGCCCGAAAGCGTGTGAAAAAAAAGTTCATGTGTACCTCACGATCACTCGGTCGCAGCCTTTTATCAGCGTCTCAGCAAGAAAATTAATCGAACTAATTTTTTTTTTTATTTTTCAGTAATTTTCATTAATCGACTTTCTCTGATACGTAACAAATTTTTTTTGGCGAACTTCGTCGCGGTCAACTGAAGTTACATAATTAAGCCCTAAACTTGCATCCTGTCCTCCTTTATGTATCACCACTAACAAATTGCCACACATAATTTACAAATAGCACCTTTTGTTATTATAGATGCGATTTCACCTATTACTCGTATCGTATAACTTATATGCATTGTCTTTACGAAACTAACAAAAATGCTCCACATGGCCAAGTTGACACTAACTTGATGTTTCTATTTACATACATTTTTATATAGTGTGTACTATAATATGGAATGTTGAGGAAATAAGGATGAAGGCCTTTCGTAATTTACAACTCGAAGTCATATACGCATGTAACGGAATTTAAGTACACTTAACACAAATGTAAAGACTGATAGCCAATGATACCACGAAGAGAACGAACGCCGGGGTAGTTTAATTTCAGCCGCAAAGGCAGTTGCTTCCAGCATAGTACAGATACTTTAGGGGTTCTCCCTCGTACGTTACTTCCAGTAGGTAATCGCATTAACTACGTTTATATAATGTAAACTACTTAACACTGTCCGATACTATGCTTTTTGTTTTGAAAGTTTGTACATCTTAGATATGCGTAATTCATTGACCTTCTCAACGCCTGCTTGCCGACAGGAATATTAATTTGTCACAGTTAATAATGATTTCACAGTAATAGCGTTGCCATAACTATGTATTTAATATCATACATGTATGTACGATGTCACTTATTTAACGCTGCTATATGGTGGCAGGTGCACACCCATGCTGCCTATAAAATTGACGTAATAGTTTCGGGGGAATAACGAGGGCTACTCGCATTTTGAGTAACTAAAGTCACCTTATCATCACCACTCTAAAGCTGCTTTTGTTTTTTATACTTCTAGAACGTCACATAATTTTATGGATTTATCCTCTCGACTATCCTATGCGCGGGGAGGGCACATGATTCTCTTCTTTTTTTTTGTTTGCAAAACTTACAGTCAAGATAGTTTGATAGAAAAAGGAAAGGCATCGTAAATCACGAGCATAAGTCTGATGCATTTGCAACATTCTCTTATCGAGCCTTTCCTACTTTTAACAGAACTCCGCCCGCGGAATCAGAGAGTTATTAATTGCAAGCCGCAAAGGGCATTTGCAATTAGGAATTCTCGTACAAGGACATCTTTGTCATATCACGTTTTATGCGAGATAAATGCTTAAACACTAATATTGACTGAAAGAGAGTGCGAAGCAGTTGCTTGTTGACTATCGTTCATTACATCTGTTCCTTCTAATGTTAGCTCCGTCGTCTTACTTCGCTTGCAAGGATGCGTTGTTTATCGAGTTAGTCTGGACGTTGGTCCGAAGTAAGACGAGTTTTATAAGCGAAGGCATTGCTTCCCACTAACTACATTTCTTTCGACTATCGAACTGTTCAGAGACTTAATGTTAACATGAATCAGTCATAATTAAATCACTAACAAACTGTTTTTTCTTTTCTTTCTTTTTAACCTTGGTTGCCCATGGCCTATAGGCTTGGAGTGCTAACAATGGAATCCACTCGCCCCGTGCTAACACCTGGACTCTGGAACAACATCCGCGTTCGATCGGTTCACCAACCACAGATGAGACCACCTTCGTCGTTCGCATCACCAGCCCTGTTCGTCAAGTTTATCCATCCTGTATCCTCTTTGTGTCTTGAAATTTTGTTTTAGTCTCGATAGAAATAAGTCGCTTTGCTCGTTTCACCGTCGTCCGGCAGTTAGCTGAACCACTCGCCAAAAGCGCGGAAGAGAGAGAGTGGTCCACGCATCACCGAACTCCGTGAACGGTCCCTTTAAATTTCGATCAAACCAAGACTCACAAGTTCACGGAACGCGGCAAGAGTTAAAGGTCTCGAATTCCCGTTGGGAACGAGTGGCAATTTTAAGGGATCTCTCGTATTAAAGTTGCTCTTTCGATTCCACTGCGCGCTGGCTTAGAACAGACGATCCGCCGTGGAATTAGCACAGTTTATCATTAATTCCTCTTCCGAATAAAACGATCCCTCGTTTCTGTAAGTACCGAGCCATTCGAATCTTATCCTTTCAATTACGTTTCTTTCCGTGCGCAAGAATCGTCGATTTCTTATCGAACTGTCCATTCGGCGTGTTCCTATCGTAACCAGAGAACACGAGAGCTTTTTAACGTTAGAACGCCGACTTATTTATTGTTAAGACGCAAGGTCTCGGCCCCTTCTCCATGCAGCACAGCGAACAGAAATTTCTCGCAGACAAAGTTGCTCGTCAGAAACTGTAAAGCAAACTTCTCCCCGTGATGGTCGAATTAATCTCTCTAGTACTTACGTCGTTAATAGAACACAATAGAATGATGAGGGGGAGTGGGTGAGAAACGAGGCAAAAAATTATATATACTATTATATATTGTGTATAATTAAGAGGATGATAATGTTCTCATTGTAATAGGTGCAATATAAAATCAAAATTCTTCGTTTTGATATTTTTTACACGGAAGTGAAATTATTAATGCTAAGTCTAGTACGACTCAGGAAGAGAGAGGGCAGTTTGGAAGGGAAAAAAAAAGAATATTTGTTATTGCAGATTTTTACTGTTAAGCGAGGCAAACATTTACGCCAGAGATAAATGTTTTATATCGTTGGTTGATTTATTAATTGCAATATTAACACGCGTTGAAGCACAGCGTAATATAAAGATATCGAACTGTTAGATGTAAAGTTTAATTGTAGACTATATTAGATGGAGTTATCAAGCGAGTATGTAATTTTAAAAGAATTAATGGCAATTAGTATTGCATAAGTTTCTGAAAATTCACGACACTCGCCAGGTCCGATATATGCGCGACAGAGCGAGAGGCAAGGAGATCGATTTATTCCAGCATACCGATCGGGTATTAAAATCATGCAATTCTCTCTTTAAATGTATTAATTTGTTACACAGCTAGAAAGAATCTCTATTTTTTAACGAGCAGATATTATTCTATGTTTTTTTAATAGTATATTCTGAGGATTCTGTTATGTAATATTACGGTGCAATCTCTTTGTAAAGTAATGGATTTCGATGATTCGTTGAACGCCTTCGATCGTAAAAGACGGTACGAAGGCTGCGCAGGGGTTTATCGGCAAAGGTGGTATGTACTAGAAATCATATTGTTACGTACAGCAAAAGCACAGAGCTAATTTACTTCCTTTCTGTCGCGAGAGTAATCACTACTTACGATATTACTTACTACATTACATATGAAACTTATCTACACGGATGAGAGTGTTTGTATGTGAGATTGATCTATTTACCAGTCAATGTAACATTAGACACCTAAAGAATGTTCTGTTAATTCTTTAAATTTGCCATATGTAAATGTAATAGTAAGAACTTTTTGTCACGTTCGTTCTTTTTTTTTTTTTTGTGTATATTTAGCGATCTGTGTAACACGCTTGTATTTTCGACAGGCGACCCCCTAACGGTTTTCCTTTTCTTTTTCTCGATTATGTAAGGTCAGGTAACTATTATTTCATGTACATAGATTGTATTTCACAATACGATTGTATTAAAAATGATCTGAAAGTCTACTTAAGTTCGTAGCTTAAAGTAGTATTCGATATATTTTAATATTACATATTAAGCTCGAAAATATATATGTAAAAGGAACACAGATATTTTATAGACATACATAGGAATGGGGGAAAGTAAAAAATTGAAGATAATTTTGTTGTACATTCGGCGCGATCGAGCACTTACTCTCGTATATCACGAGCGATTGTGAAAAATATGTTTGACCAACAAGTTCTCTTACGAGTAGCATAGGAAAAGCGCGGAAGAGAAGAAACCTTCGCTATATTTTTCGTAGAGATTACACTAACTTAAATGTATCTGAAGACGTGCAATAAATTTCGAATCGTAAAAGTGACCTTAGTATTTGTTAGGAAAAGGTACATTTTCATATTGTATGTAAGTGACTGCCAAAATGAATTCGAGAATATATAACTGAAGTGTACAATGTTCTATATTCTATAAAGATAAAACAGAAAGATAGAATTTCTTTGCGTGTTGGAAGCAGAATTAGATAGCTAAAATCACAGGATTAATTGGAACTCTGTGCTTCTAATATGTACAGGACACACATGTATAATCACAAAAATACTGTATATAATTTTATTACATACATTCGCAATATCTAGCGAATATAACAAATAGATATATATATATATATATTTTTTAATCATTTCGAAAGATTAATACTATATTATTATAAAAACACATCGAGAATCATTGCAGCTTAATCACAGCCAACAAAATTATCTGTACTTTCTGACTTTCCCTTATATTATTAATATAAATCGTTGCATGTATCTAACGATCATGTGTATGTAGACGGACGTTTACGTTTTCTTTTTTTGTATTGTACACAATTTTAGGTACGTACGCATAATATATAATAAAATACTCTCATACAAAGTTATGATGGAAGCGAAGAATAATACAACGCACGTTGCATCCGGATACGTACGATTCTCTCGAAATTTATATAAATTGTTAATATAAACGATTAACCGTGAGAATGAACTGAGCAGTGCTTGTTGTCTCGTTATAATAAACAAAGTATATAGCGTATTTTCCGCACGCAACGTTCAACAGTTCAGATGTTGTATTATTTTTCTCGCATTTCTGTTAGTATGTTTAGTATTTCAAATTAGAATATATAAATTGGCACGAAATCTTAAGTAATCAACATTGTTCATTTCCGCATTAAATATATATTTAAAGAATATAGAATATAATAGTATATACGATATAAATATATATATGATACAGAGGATTAAGAACGTCCGCAATAGACTCGTTAGAATTGTTTCATTGATTACTTACATGGAACACTTCATTGGCATTAAGAAGTAAATACTATTTATAGTCACATAGTAATTTATTCATACAGAATGCGTACGCACCTTTACATACACGCGATAACAAATATATACATATATCTCACGGGGAAGTATGTGTAGCTGTGGAAAGATTCTTTTTCTTGAGATCATTGCTTCTGAATTTCGGAGTCAGTAGTATTTTTTAGACGGAATTGTGTATTTTTTTTAATAGTTATATGGTAAATACATGGTTCCTTTAACGAGGGAAGAAACTACTAATTTCCTTGGAGGGTGGAGAAAGATGATCTTTGGGAAAAGTAATCTTAGTAATCATATTTCTCCCGTCAAACCGAGCAACTTTCGTTGTTGTTACTTCATCGTAACATCGAACGCGAAGGAGATATTTACGTGTACAGTTTTAAGTGCCCCACCCTGTATATAGACAATTTTATTAACAATTATAACGTTTGTATTTACATATAGTGCAATGGTTGCTTAGTTTTTCTGTCAACAAATATATATCGAAATTGCCTGTTTTGTATTTTATCTCGACATCGATGTTTATGTCGGTAACATGCAAGATATGTAATAGTATTTAAGTATAAGTAAGAGTATAAAATAATTTTATTTCCAAGTCGATCGCTTCAGATCCGATCATTGAGACTTTGTATTATTTACAAAAAATTGTCTATATGCACCGAGAATGCAAATGACAGATATCATCGCCGAACGGTAATCCTTTTCTTTTCGTTTTCTGGACAGTCCAGGTGCAGAAGTGTAGTCTGAAAAAATCAAGAGTTGTCGATGTTTACCAATGTACTGAGATGATATATGTCCATTTAATATCAAGAGTTGGCGTCTCCTTTTAATGGTACTTTGAGACTTCTCGTATATTTATTCCGAACGCAGAGTATATACAAAATCTTTGGAAAGCATACGCAATTTAACGCATTGTATCTTGAACTTGAACTAACATCGAATTTATTATTAGTAACCACAGCGGAGCATTATTTCTGTCGCAACTGTTACTTCTATCAGGTGGCAATAAAACTCGTAAATGGAAAAAAAAACTAATGGAGTTAATAATTCATCTTGAGCAGTCCCCGCTTCAATAATTGGAAGGAAAGTTTCGACTACTAATAACTAATTAATTATAAGCAAAGTAATTGCAACTATCATATGGGAAGGTAAACAATGGTCTATAGTTTAAGGTGCAAATGTAAAAATGCATAAATTATTTCTAGGACATTCATGATTCGTTAAATAAAGTATTTGCTAACTACGATGTTGAGATGATTGCACCCCTTTCCAGGTACTGTTAACTCTTTAGGGCTAGGTGGGTTAAAAACTGTCCCACCTTTTGCTTAGCTTTTGAAGAAAAGTTGAAGTTACTCATAGTCATACAGTTTAATATTTTATTTAAAGTTTTTCATTCAGTTGGCAATCCTATGCACCAACGGCAAATGCGTAAATAAGTGAAAAAAAATTTATACAAATCAAAACGCATCAGTAAGTTGTGTGTGCTGCTATGATTAAGGTTGGCGCATTGTTTGATGCAGTGAATTTTTGTCGTTCGTAACGGTATGTGTTGTTTCTTTTCTTAAAATTTATTACGAGTGAATAAATTGTTTTATAATAAAAAACAAATATGTATTTGATGTTTTATACTAATTTTGAAGCTGTGAAGTGGTGGGATTGTATGTATCTCCACCATGCAAGTTATTAAAAATAATAAAATAAATAATAAATTTTTTTAATTATTTTTTTTTAAATGTTATTATTTTGAATGTTTTTTCTTCATTTTTTTATAATAAAAAAATTCTGTGCAACTAGGGTTTTTATTTTTTTTAAAATCGTGTGTCTCAGAGTTAATAACTAATTAATTATAAACAAAATCATTGTGAATATTATATAGGAACTAAATAGTTAATTCATTTATGCACATGGATATTTGCAATTATTTTATTTATATTCAATTTAGTTCCTAGGTTCGGAAGTCTACTTCCATTTCCCAGCATCAGTTAAAGGGTTGAAAAAGTACAAAGCAATGGATGGAAAAAAATGTGTATTTATTTAGTATCTACAGTAAAGCGACAGGAAATGTATTACGATTTTATGCTTTCGGTAAGCGATACAATCCACCGGAGAATAGTAACTGATGTTCTCTAACTTTCCTATCAAGAAATTGTCTCAATTCAGGTAAGCCACACTCCATTGCCCCTGGACCTTGAGACGCGAACATTTTCAGCATCTGATGGATTCTTTCCAGCGGCATAGAATCTAAATTAGTCAACATCCCGACGATGTAAGACCAAAAGACTTGCAGCTCTTCTTCCCTCTGATCGCTCGCAGATGCCATTGCACTTTCAACTTCTTCCTCCTCGACGATGTCTGACAAGGATCTGTTTTTCGTCGAGCTCTCTTCTTGTAATATGAAAACATCGTTGGAAATCTCTTTCAGAAGGCCTTGCGACACCCAGAAAGTTATTTTCCTCCGAAGCACAGTCGCGGGGGCGTGCATTACTTCCGCGAGCTCTTCTAAAGTCCACTCCTCTGCAAAAATCATTTTAAAATTGAATTATTATTATTCAACTGCTAATTAAAATATCTATTCACGTGTCTTACTTTTGTCTTGAAAGTGTAAGATTATCGTAGCGTGTATCGGTGTGACGTTTATTTCCAACTTCCTATCTTTAAGTTCAATTTCCAAAGTGACGTTCCCCAGATGAGGTTTCCAGCATAGCGTTCTGTTTCCCTTCAGTGTCTCGAACGCCTTTACATACTTGTTTAACTGAGTTTGTACGACTTTTGGTAGCTCCAGCTTCCAGTTCTCTTTGAACGGTGGCCAAAATTGTGCCGATAATATCAAGGCGGAGGTAGGGAAGTGCTCTTTCTCTAAGGTGTAACCAGTATCGGACTGTATATGCCCATCTATCCTCTTAGAATCGTAGACGTCTTTCAACATAACTTCGCAATAATGAAGTTGGTTCTCCCCGAAACGCCTTTTCAATAACTCTAGGTGACGAATTTCTCGTTCGGTATGGTAGTTCAATTGAGACAATAATCTGTCCGCTAATAGCGTGCGATACTCATTTACGAACAGGTCTTGACTTCCGTATACGTTTACTAGCATTGAAATTATATCTGACATTCTACGTTGGGCTGATTTTGCTAGAAAAGAAAGAGCAGATTAGTATCGGTCGCAAAAGAATGAGCATAAAAGTGATTTGTTTAAGGGGAGGTTCCGGTCTAGAGCCCATAAAAATAGGTGATCTGTAGGAATTAATTAAAGTAAAACTACTACATATAATTTAATGGGACTTTTTGCATTGTATTAAGGATGTCTTAAGTTATAGAAATATATTTTTTGTTTTATAATTAATCATTGCAGACGGCACTGGGGAGTTGTTAAAGTCGAGGCGTCAAAAAATTCCTGTATCTCCAAAAATTATTATCCGATTCGACTGAAACTTTTCTTTATTTTGAAGAATATACTTCTAGCTAGTGGGGAAACCGGAAAAAATTACAAAAATTACATTTTTTATAGAAAATAACGACATTTGAAGTTTGAAATCACTTTTTCCCTATATTTTTCGTCCTTTCAACGCCTTTGAAAATTATAAATTTTCAATTTTTTGTCATTTTTTCTGGTTTCCCCCTAGCCAGAAGTAATAAAATAATCTTCGAAATAAAAAAGTTTCAGTCGAATCAGATAATAACTTTTGGAGCTACAGGTCCCACCGATTTTAAGAACACTGTTTCGAGAAAAACACGTTTAAAGTTTTTGTAAGCGCCGAGTGGCCGGTTGTTACCCAAGCATTTGCCGCTACTCAAATGCTTATAACTTCTGGAATTTTACGAATTTCAACAAATCCTTTAAAACGCGTATTCCTAAAAGATTGAACATTCGAACAATGAAATAAAAAAAATCGATTTTTAGACCGGAACCTCCCCTTAATACATAAGTGTACCAGGATCCGCATCGACAGGATCGGGCATCCATTTATCCCAATCTTCGTTCTCTTCGTCGCCAGAACAATCATCCAACTGTAACGATTCGCCTTTGACTAATTCGTCTGCCAAGTCGCTTGGCGAATCGTCGAGTAAGTCGCTCACGACACAGCGTACAGTATCTTCCCTGGTCCTCAAATAAACTCTAAAATAAAATTGAGAAGTATGTAGGTAAGTTGTTAATCATACCAGAAAACTTGCTAGAAAACAATTTACTTAATAGGCTCCGTTATTGTTTCGAGAAGCACTCCGGTAGGATCTAACTGCCTCAACGCTCTTATGGCTGCGATATAAGCTGTCAATATATCTGGCGTATTAACACCCGGATGCAGCAATCTCGTCTTCAAAGCTTCCTGCAGACTTTCTATAAGAACTCTTCGCAAGTCGGTTCGTTCCAAGCAAATGTGCAGGTCGTCTATCGCTGGCTGAGAATCAGGATATTCTAAACATAAATAGAACTACTACAAATAGTATAAATATGAATATAAACACTCTAAGCTCATAAATTTCACAGTTAACGCGTGAAAGAATACCTATTATGATGTCGAAGAGTTGTTCGATTCGAAATTTCGTGTAAGTCTCGTACAGAAAATGGGACAATTTCTGTTTAAACTTGTCTATCGCGTCTCGAGTTTGATCGGATAGAGATACGATCTTTGAGAAGCCGCCGGAGTACACTCTTATTAACCAGCTCATGACGACTGTCTCGAGCCACTGTAAATTATATCACACGTACGATTAATAAGTAGAATTCGTTTCAACATAAACGCAGCTGATATTATAACGGAATCTTACATTCTCCAGTGACGCTAACTGCGACACGTCGAACGTTTTGTCGCACGATCGATTCACGTGACCCTTGATGCGTATGTGAATCAACGACGTTAGGACGTTGCCGACTAGTCTTTCCAGTAATTCTAACTCGATCAACTTTCTGTTCGTTTCGTGGAACATGATTACTATCATTTGACACTGGCATTTCTCCACTTCTTGGTAACAGCCTGTGCACTGAAGGGAATCGCTGCCTGGAGGAGTCACTACAAAAATAGGTAACGTTAATACTGCTGTCCTACAAAGTTTATACGACGATATTTATACGCTAATTACCGTGCGTAGAATTATCTGCGTTACAAAACACGTTAAACGCAATCTTGTAAAATTGCTCTACTATGTGCTCGTAACGGAGCGGTAGCTGACTTAGTAACGTAGATCGCACGATCAGTTTAAATCGATTCAATACATCATTCTCGTTTATTGCGGAACCAGCCAGTTCGTCCTGCGTAAGGTACTCTAATTTCTTTAACAGCGGTAGAAACTCCGTCACGCTTGCGTATAATCCATCGATCGCGCTTTTGAAATGCTCGAAACCCTGTTGCCCGTCTACCGGGGTCATGAACTTCTTCCAAAATACAGGCGCTACGTTCTGTCGAATGTACAGCTCTATGTGATAAATAACCATTTCTTCGACCAAAGGTATTAAGCTTAGTGCCTTTATTTCGTTGGTTATTTCGGTAAACTCTTCATCCGTGCATTCATTTTGTAGCTGAAAAGGGAGCATTAGGTTATCCTCTCTACAGGAAGAAATATTTTAACGCTACAATTGTTTACCAAAAGTAGAATATTAGTTGAAAGACTCAGACCTTCTCATTCAAAATTGGAAATGCATACTGCATTTGGAGAAAAACGTCGGGCTTGCTATTTTCACACTTGGCCATAGTGTTAGTGAACAAAGCAGTTTTTAAGAAAGATAAGACCTCAAACGCGAAAGCATCTCAAACATTTGTTAGTAAATATTACTAACACCGAATATCTATTTTTTACAGACGGATGATCGAAACATTGATTGTTAATATTTCGAAGGCGGGAGTATGCACTATGTCAGTGATGAGCAACCCGCGGCTCGCCTGAACATTGGCATATATCTTTTGAACTGTAAAAGATATAGGATTAGTTATATTTATGTATTTAATATCGCGGCCCGCATAGAGTAGTAGGTTTCCACTTCTGGCCCACTTCGAACAAAAGGTTGCTCACCACTGCACTATGTAACAAGGGACGCAACTAGCACTGCACGTGTTCAGTGCATGCACTACTTTTGATAATGCTCGGATGGCGGGAGAATGCGGTGTCTGTTTTTAAAGCGGGGAATCCACCGGGAAGCTAATAGCAGATTCGATAACCTGCACTGGTGCGCACTGAGTGCGAGTTTTCTCGCTTCCAACTGGCTAAAAGTCGCACTCAGTGCGCACCAGTGCGACCGTCTGAATTCGCTATAAGATATGCTATTCGAGCTATGCTATGCTATGACTATGCCATGCTACGTTTTAAAAAAATTATCTTCAATACATTCTTATGGAACCGTTTCCACCAAAAGCTAAGTTAAAACATAGTATCGCATAACATAGCTTAGCTTCCCGGTGGATTCCCGGCTTTAAGCTCCACGTAACTACAGAAATTGGATAAACAAGATACAAGAAAATACTTTTCAATATAGTTTATTAATCTAACTTTCATTTACTTTACATATATCTCTTTGAACTAAAATTCGTGCTTTCTACTTACAGTATCGAGGCTGATATGCTTACTTGGAATGTACAATTATCGTGAGTAAAATTCTAATAATTTAAATTACACAAAATTACCACAATTTGGAAGAAGTTCCAAAGGAAATTACAATTCTCCATAAATAAATCACTATTCTCCATACATCGTTGCTCCAATCGCTGGCTAGTCTGTACAGTGCGCTGCACCTTCGGCACGTCATCTGGACAGAGACGAGCTTGCCTCCGACTTTGCGCTCACAGCGGATTGTAAACTCATCATCGACCCCCTAGAACATAGTATAGAAATGTGTTTATCGTTGCGAGGCTGATCGTCACGCGAGGATTTACACGAATGGAAGGATACCTGTAATGAATCGAGGGCAATGTCTCGTAAAAGTACATGAGTTGTGCTTTGTGGCCACTGATGGACGGAAGGAATTCTCCCACGTCGTCTTGATTATGCCATTGCAATACGTATATGCCTGCTTCTTGCATGATGTGAGATCCCTGCATTGAAATGTAAGTGTGTTTAAATCTGTGCGTGTACACGCATGAATATTATAGATACCTGGATGCTCTCGCCATCGTGGCAAACAACGCTGGATTCAACCTTAATGAAATGTCCCTTTAATTCCTTCGTTCCTAATAGCTCTCCGTCTTCGTCTGTAAGAGATTCTGAGACACCTGCACAGATCGTTTCTTTAACTATTGAGACAAGATACTATATAATTGGCAATAGGATAGGGCTGGGACTATTTGTCGAATTTTTCCGCATTCGAGTATTCGAATACTTCAGTTGCTCAATTATTTGGCGAATATAATTCGAATATCCAAGTATCCAAATAATAAAAGCTTGTGAAAAATGAACCTAAAGAACTTGATTTATAATTCACACCATACTATTCGAATACATCAGTATTTGAATACTGAAATATTCGAATAATAACATTCGAATAGTGAAATATTCGAATAATAACATTAGAATAATCAAATATTCGAATTAATAACATTCGAATACTCAAATATTTGAATACATCAGCATTTGAATACTGAAATATTCGAATAATAACATTCGAATACTAGAATATTCGAATAATAACATTCGAAACTCAAATATTCGAATAATAACATTCGAAACTCAAATATTCGAATAATAACATTCGAAACTCAAATATTCGAATAAATCAGTATTTGAATAATAAAATATTCGAATAATAACATTCGAATACACAAATATTCGAATACTCAAATATTCGAATAATAACATTCGAATATTGAAATATTCGAATAATAACATTCGAATACTCAAATATTCGAATAATAAAATTCGAATACTCAAATATTCGAATAATAACATTCGAATACTCAAATATTCGAATAATAACATTCGATTACTCAAATATTCGAATACATCAGTATTTGAATACTCAAATATTCGAATACATCAGTATTTGAATATTCAAATATTCGAATACATCAGTATTTGAATACTCAAATATTCGAATAATAACATTCGAATACTCAAATATTCGAATAATAACATTTGAAACTCAAATATTCGAATAATAACATTCGAATACTCAAATATTCGAATAATAACATTTGATTACTCAAATATTCGAATACATCAGTATTTGAATACTCAAATATTCGAATACATCAGTATTTGAATACTGAAATATTCGAATAATAACATTCGAATACTAGAATATTCGAATAATAACATTCGAAACTCAAATATTCGAATAATAACATTCGAAACTCAAATATTCGAATAATAACATTCGAAACTCAAATATTCGAATAAATCAGTATTTGAATAATAAAATATTCGAATAATAACATTCGAATACACAAATATTCGAATACTCAAATATTCGAATAATAACATTCGAATATTGAAATATTCGAATAATAACATTCGAATACTCAAATATTCGAATAATAAAATTCGAATACTCAAATATTCGAATAATAACATTCGAATACTCAAATATTCGAATAATAACATTCGATTACTCAAATATTCGAATACATCAGTATTTGAATACTCAAATATTCGAATACATCAGTATTTGAATATTCAAATATTCGAATACATCAGTATTTGAATACTCAAATATTCGAATAATAACATTCGAATACTCAAATATTCGAATAATAACATTTGAAACTCAAATATTCGAATAATAACATTCGAATACTCAAATATTCGAATAATAACATTTGATTACTCAAATATTCGAATACATCAGTATTTGAATACTCAAATATTCGAATACATCAGTATTTGAATACTCAAATATTCGAATAATAACATTCGAATACTCAAATATTCGAATAATAACATTTGAAACTCAAATATTCGAATACATCAGCATTTGAATACCCAAATATTCGAATAATAACATTTGAATACTCAAATATTCAAATAATAACATTCGAATACATCAGTATTTGAATACTGAAATATTCGAATAATAACATTCGAATACTTAAATATTCAAATAATAACATTCGAATACTTAAATATTCGAATAATAACATTCGACTACTTAAATATTCGAAGTTTATTCATAGCATTCGAATACTTGTAAAATATTCGAATGTTAAATTATTCGAATAATCCCAGCCCTAATTGGCAGCATTATTCTACTTCGTTAAAACTGCATATTGTCCTTTAAGCATACCTGAAGGTAAATGCTTGTTACCATCGTTAGCCTGGAACAATACAGTGAATAATGCGTTATGTCGCATTATGTCGAAGTCCCACGTCAAAACTGCTCCCGGATCATTGGAATGTATTATCACGCGGTGGATCTGCCCGCGGCTCAAGCTAATGGAATGGTAGAGATTTTGCTCCTGCTCGCCAGACGCGGTTTCTAAATCCATTTTATACAGATGCTTCGGCACTATTCCTCCTTCGCTGATGTAGGACTAAAATTAAGAAAAGATCGCGCGTTAAATGTACGATGCAATAGTAACACGGCAGAATGCACAAGTGTCCAGACAATTCGACGAACAATTCCGCGGTACATTTCCACCTTCGAAATATTCTTTAAGGATTCGTAGAAACGAGGGAATTTCTGAGAAGCTTGCAACTTTCCTAGCCCTAAACGAATAATGCAGTCGTATAAGTGCGTTTGATATAAACGTGGAGAAAGTGAAATGCGGATCGCTATTGGATAGAGTGCGAAAGTACATTGTTGTAGAGAGTATTAATTAATCGTAACAGTGGCACTCGTCGTGTGTGACTGTACGTCGGTGCATAGAATGCTGTTATTGCACCATTGTTCTGGCAGCATTAAAGATACCATCACGACACAATTGGCAATTGTACGAACAATTTGTAAGTCGATCGTATAACGATTTAAGTAAAGCATTTTTCCTCGAAACAGAACAGAACAAAACATCGAATATCACTACGGTCTGAAACACATAGAACAAAGTTGTAAAGATCCTTACGTTATTAGGAGTTGCGTCGAAAATATAAAATCTCCGAGGTATCATACCGTAAATCTCGCACACGTTGTCCTATTCGTTAAAATATATTTTTCAATACATAATTCAGGGCTTTCGGCGATATGTACTCTCAAATGAACACCAGTATTTTAACAGAATCGAAAAAGAAATGGAAGGATTTTTAAAAGAAGACAAAGGGCAGAAAATCAATTCGTGTAAAAAATCGCTTATGCAATGCTTTGCTCTTTCATCGATGATGATGTCAGAGACGCGACGTCATAGTTCTTACCTCGGACGATCCTCCAAGGAAGTCTGGTATAAATTCTGGATTGATGTATTCGCTGAGGCTGCCCGGACCTGGTTCTTGATAATTAGTACCACAATAAAATATAAACTTCTTTCTCGTATTTTCATCTGTGCAATGAATAGAAGGGAGTTAAAGAGTTGCGATAAAATCAACGGCAGTAAATAGCTGTGATATCCAACAAATTGGTGCGCAAGGAATAGCAGCCTTACTTATGAATGTGCTAATAAGGGTCCACAAAATGGGAAAGCATCTGGGTGCCCGCATAATCAGAACTCGCCCCATGGTCTCCGGATAATTAATTTCCACGATTTCAATGATACGTAGTAAAGCCTGCAACAAAACAATATTATAATCAGGGGTGGGTTCGAAGAGAATTTTTAAATTCTCGGAACTCGGATCCGAAAGTTTGCAAGACTTCGAGACTCTCGAAACTTGAATCACGAAGAAAGTGCAAAGTTTCGAAATCTCGAAACTCGAGACTTTCTTAGATTCCGAGGGGTTTCGATGCTTCGAGAAACCCATCCCTAATTATAACCGTAGGGGTATAATTCGACTGTAATTTCGACTACGAAATTCATTTAGATATTTAATACATCTTCTACCTTTATGCCGGGTCTCCACAAGTGACGCATATTTAATCCTTCTAAATCTATTAATAAAGACCACTGTGCGACTGGATGCCCGGAAACAGTAGTTGCTTCTTCCATGAGAAGAAGACCTTCCTCGCAAATATGTAATGCCTATTACAGTATAAACAATCGTAAGTTTCCTGAAGCGCTTTAAATTATCTGGGCAATATTTTACTCTGGAAATTAATCTTACTAGTAACAACAAGTCGTCCTCTCCAATGGATTTTAATAATCCTTTAACATCCATTTGCCCTAATCTCAAAATGTACAGAGGCCGGCCATCTAGAATAATTCAAATAATATTATGAAACCGGCGAGCTCGTTAGCTTGCAGTAGTTATCGTGATACCTTTGTCGAAGTGGTGCCAACCGCCTGGGAAGTAGTCTTTCACTACTTGTGGAACTTCGTACTCTTCGAGAAGTTTGTCGATCTGGTGCTTCTTTCGCCAGTGCAACGACTGAGTTAGCATTTCCCTCGCTTTCTCCACTGAGAATTCTGTAGCTCTTAAGAATCTTAACAGCGTCGCGTCGCCAGGCATCGAATTCCCTCTTAATTCTTTCATGCTCTGCCACAATTGAACAAGCTTGCTCTCTTGTATCATATCGAGCTTTCCTAAATATCTCTCTATGTAATCCGAAGAAAACTGCATTTCTAAAACAGCGCATCACCTCGAGTGAGTACATTCAGCTTTGTAAAACATGATAAAGCGTAATGAAACATTGTACCTCTATTTTGTAATTTGCTATCAGCGTGGGTGTAATCTTCTTTCTCACTGTGGATCGACTCGTTTTCTACATCATGCCTACGTACGCGGGATGAATTTCTACCGTTAGTACAACTGCGCTCGATTACTCGGTCACTTCAATGCGTTTAATATAACCGAATCTGTTTTAGGGCTGGGACTATTCGAATAATTTAATATTCGAATATTTTACAAGTATTCGAATGCTACGAATAAACTTCGAATATTATTATTTGAATACTATTCCAATACTGATATATTTGAATACTGATGTATTCGAATACTATTCGAATACTAATCTATTCAAATACATCAGTATGGTGTGAAATGGGTCAAAAGTAGCTTACAAGATTTTACCCTGACAAATGAACCTAAAGAACTTGATTTATAATTCACACCATACTATTCGAATACTGATGTATTGGAATAGTATTCGAATACTTGGATATTCGAATTATATTCGCCAAATAACTGAGCAACTGAAGTATTCGAATATTCGAATACCGAAAAATTCGACAAATAGTCCCAGCCTTAGGGCTGATTAGTCTGTTTCTAAATTTTATACTGAGAACACTGACGAACTTACTCGTTATCCTTTGTGGAATCTTCATTCGGATCCTGCCATGGAGGAACATAAATAATGCCTTCTTGTTTTAGCTCGTCTATAAAATATTCAATTATTTCCTTGCCCTGCAATTCAAAATATGAATAGTATCTACGAGTTGAAAAATAGATGTTATTACAAGGCTGTTCAGAATTTTAAATAATACCTTTGCAATGTTCTGAGCGTATTGCTTCATCGCGAACTTTTCCATCGAATTCTCGAAGCCGAAGAAATTCCTAATATCTAAACTTGCAGTTTGCTCGAAGCACGTCCATTCTGAATTCTCAGGATGAATCTATAAATACTTTGCATTACTAAAGAATACTTTATCGTTACTTGGCCTTTGTAGTTTAAACGAAGTTTCTATTATACTATTATTATGTTTTCTTACGATTCTGAATAAATTTCAGTACTTACAAAGTATCTACATTTTTCTATAACTGTCACTCGGGACGAAAAGCTTTCATTGAATGCTTCTATTTCTAGAATGCAGTTTCGCTTATCTAAAACATTCTTTTGAATAAAATACACAAAATCCACGCCGATTATCTGCAAAACGTAAAGGGAAATTGTTAATAAGCATATTTCCCTATCTCGATAGCGATCACGGACAGTACACACTTTTTTCAAGATATACGGCGCTTCGACATTTAGTTTGCATCGCCGTTCGGTTACTCTAACTCCGCCGTTCTTGCTCTCCTCGTCTGAAACTATCTCGCAACCAACAAAAACAGGGATTTGTGGACATGTCGGAAATCTACGTTCGTACGCCTATAAGTAAAATCAGAGAGAGAGTTAGAGGCGAGACAGGAAACAGGTAGATGATCGTTAGACCTTTCTCCATATTGCAATGTTCGACCTACAGTTGGTTCTTCTTGAAAGAGAAACTAGATGTGCGCTGGTTGTCTCGCAATTGCAGACATGTTTGATTTGCGAATTTTTCAATGAGATTATGTAATGTATCGAGATGTTTATTAATTGTACATAATTCAATGGTCTCGTGATTGTTAATTACACAGAAAATCAATAATTAAAACGTAAAGCGAACTGATAGAAATGTAAGTGATGAAATTAACGTTGAAATAATATGCAAGGTACATGGGTGAGTGTTATTATCGAGGTAAGAAAAATAATACGAGAAAACGCACCATCATCACGAGTGGAAAAGGGTGTTTATACACTCGAACAGGTGACTGATATTGCTGAACCATCTTTTCCCTCAAAAATCTGTCAGCTAACTTAGATGGCAATGCATACAGGAACTAGAATAATTTAACTAATTTAATTGAATAGAACCAATCAAGTGCATTAACAACTGACCGACGGATAAACAAAATTCACAGGTTATCATAAGCCAATTCTTAATTTGCTTTCTATTGCATCAGCTGTTGCAGTTACTGTGCCCAGTAATGCGCAGAAAACATTTAAGAACGGGGCATCAGGTGTTACGCAAATTATAAATAAAAACTCCTGTATAATTGGTATTTTTCATTATAATTATACACTACTTTAGAAACAAACCAAATGTCATCTAAGGAACTGTAAACTGTAAGGAACTACAGTTATTATTATTATTCACTAATAGATGACGTTAGTGCAAACTGCATTGCAGGTCACTTCCGTATCGATGGAATTTCATGCTATAACCACAGATTAGGTATGAAATAGAGTTTTGATCTAATTTAAATTTTTGTCACACGGATCGGCGGTTCTGTCGGGCTCTATTTAGAGCTGTATTTAGAGCCTCCGATCCGGTACTTTTAGGGGCGAATTTCACTTGTGCCCAAATTGCCCGTGAATTTCATTAGGGTAGGTTTCCGTATACGCGACTGGACGCGACGTCAAGAATTTCAAAGCCGATTTTCTTGAAAATGAAGCGCAATAACAAAAAATTTTATTCTTTTTTTTCTCGACTTATTTGCTTGTTATAAATCGAAAAGAAAGAGTAACTTTTTTCCATATCGCGCTTCATTTTCGAGAAAATCGACTTTGAAATTCTTGACGTTGCGTCCAGTCGCGTACAGGAAAACATAGCTTAAATTTGAAAATATAATCCAATTCATTCGAGTTTCTCGAAATAAATATATTTAAAATCTGATAAGCATTACAATATGCTTCTTCAGATAATGATATAATAATATACAAAATTCACAGAATGCGTGAAAAATCCTTGTGGCTTGACATTCCATTGCACTTTACAGATTAATGCAAAATGAAGCCGGGAATCCACCGGGAAGCTAAGCTAAGCTATGCTATGCGAGGCTATGGCCGGTATTCATAGTCGCTATTTATTTTTAAGCAAATGCTTAAGCATGCAGCATCCTCTACTAACCTAGTAGCTAGTAAAGGATGCCGAATGCTTAAGCATTTGCTTAAGAATAAGTAGCGACTATGAATACCCGCCATAGACGTCGTGTGCTATCTGGGTGAGGTATAGAGGTATCCTATACAGTCGGTGATATTACCGCTTTTCAAATATGTAAAAAACAATTTATTTTTAATACAAGTAATAATATTATAAATTAATTTTTAGATTCTGAATTTGTGCTGTTCCCTTCTTTTAACTGACTTAAAAAAATATTCATAAAATTTAACATCCTTTTCTTTAATCTAACAGAATTTAATAACTGTATTACGAACCTTGAGTTTCAATAATTTACAATAAAATTTAAACTTGAAGTAGAGATGATAACGATACATCGATGTTTTTATAATCGATATTTGAAGCTCGATATGTAAGTACATCGAAATCGTCGATGTTTTTCTAATGAATGTTTATCAATGGCTTTGGTTATTATTGTGCTAAGTAGAAATCATTCCTTTACGATAAAAATGATTTTTTCCAGTTTAATGCTTTATCAGCTTTAGCCGCAATTCTTAAGCTGGATTTACACCTGACGAGAGACTCGGCCGAGTGAATATCTTGGCCGATTTGCACGTCGGATTACTCGACTGAGTACTAAAATATGCGTTTAGATTGAACGAGTGCTCGGCCCAGTGGACTCACTCGGCTGAACACTCGTCAGGTGTAAACTCGGCATTAAGCAAAGCGATCAGAACTGCACGGATATGAGCCCGCAATTTTCAATACCGATAATTATCAATAGTGAAAATATGCCATCGATAGTTTTCGATAGTGAGGACCATCGATAACTATCGATAGTACCATCGATAGCTCCCCACCACTAGTCTATATACAAGGTGGCCCACGAATTCTGTCTACCCTGAGCATTACGTTACTCCAAGTAATAAGCAAAAATATTATCAAATATTATTTCCTCTATACCTGGCCTGTGGTTGCATGAACTGTCAACCTTATCTTTATTAAGCCTCCGTCATTAAGCATCACTGAAATATCTGGAAGATCCCGTATTAACGGGCTTATTCTTTTCCACGTAAAAGAATTAATCTACCGATTCATTGCATCGGCGATACCGTTGACATTTGCGAGTGATCGTGAAACTTGCAAGAAGTTACCGGTTGTTGCGGTGTATCGTAACACACAGCCCCAAGATTCAGTCGCAATACTTGACGTATTTCATTCTCATAGTAATTAGTCTATTACTTTCCGTATTCGCATATGAAATGGCCTGGTCTGGGAGATATCAAGCGAAAACTAATCACGATCTGATAGAACATCTTAGACGTGAGTGATATAAATGCAATTCCATGATCTTCGCATTCTTCTCATTTCAATTATATCATAAAAAAACATTGCATTCTCGTAAATAGACATATGTTAAATAATACATCTATACGTGAAAACATCTCTTTTTATCTTAGGGTCAAGGGTAATTAAGTCCGATCGAGTTTACGAGGCAATGTCTTCCGTCGATAGGGGAAATTATACACATTCCAGTTATGCATATGTAGACTCCCCGCAGGGAATCGGTTATGGTGCTACTATAAGCGCTCCTCATATGGTATATTTCCAATGAAATTTATAAGTTTAAAAGCTTCGGAACAGCTGTAATAGGCAATTGCGATACTTCAGCACGCGTACGCCTTGGAACTACTTCAAGACAAACTGCACGAGGGTGCGAGGGCATTGGACGTTGGGTCTGGATCTGGATATTTGACGGCGTGTATGGCAAAGATGCTGGGACCAAAAGGATTGGCCGTGGGCATCGAGCATATCGAAGAGCTCAAAGCATTTGCTACGGAAAACATCGAACGGGATAACCCAGGACTGCTTCAAAGCGGTCGTATCGAACTAGTCGGTAGTTATCTTTTAAATGGCTCGTAGATATACCGAGCTTTGCGCTGTTATATTAAAGTATGTATGATATTCTAGTCGGAGACGGGAGATTAGGATATCCCGAAAAAGCACCGTACAACGCTATCCATGTTGGAGCGGCTGCTAAAGAAATGCCACAGGCTGTAAGGGAACTTGTTAATCCTTCGATGTTATCCACTGTAAGAAGTAGTCATTGCGCTCATTACAATTCTGCCCTTATAGTTAATCGACCAACTAGCTCCCGGAGGACGACTAGTACTTCCGATGGGTCCAGAGAATTCAGATCAGACGTTAGTTCAGGTCGACAAAGCGCTGGATGGGAAAATTAAAAAGAAGTCTCTGACTAGCGTCGTTTTCGTTCCATTAACTAGCAAAAATAAGCAGTACCCTTCATGAGGTAAATGCAGGCTCCAGTGAGCGTTTTTTTGCGTGAATATAACTAGAGAGAAACGAACGAGGTAATTTTATTTCACGTTACTACTGCCTCGTAATATTTATGCAGCTAGCGAATCATTGTATAAAGTGCACAAAGACATTTAAGTTATCATTAACTGTATTCACTAATTATCTAGCATCTACTAGAACAAAATGATTAGTAGCTTAACGCAACTTTTCTGCTAAGATACGTAGCTTAGTTAGCGACTACTTCTCTTTACTGTAATTCACAGAGTTGAATATTTTTTGTAAAGATTGAAATATGTAATTTATTGTATTTTGAATCCTTAAGAGCAAATACATTCTTAAAATTGATGACTAGATTTATATCTCTCTATACAATCAGCTCACTTTTTACACGTTACCATATATTTCAATTCTACTACATATAATTTCGTACACAACTTCCTCTTTATTCTATACATAAAACGCTCTATGTATTTACGGAATGGTTAAATTTAATTACGCGAGAGCATTAACCGCTTGAAAAATAATTTACCGTAATGTGTCGAACATTACGTTGGTAAAATTTTGTCGTGATATATAAAAACATTGTGTCGTTTCTCAGTTGAATGCAGTTGAACCCTCTATAACTGTGGTCCTATTTTGAGTCCAGATGTACAGTAGGCAGTGAGACGAATGATTCCATCATTTACGTCCTCGTCTTTACGTCTTTTAATAACGATGATTAAAGTGTTTTGACCATAATCAAACCAAGCGCTGCGCCAGCTATTAATCCCAGTCCAAGGAAAGCTCCCATCATGGCAGATGCAATCTCTCTCTCTTGCGACTCTACGACCCTGTTCGTAAATTATATTGAAAAGCTTATGCAAGAGAACATAGTAATACGACGAACAGTTTTATTTAACACTGCGTTACTTACGTGGGAGTTAAAATGAACGTTAAGTTGCACAAGTAGCCATTAGTAACGGCAAATGCAACGGTTATTAAGATATAATAGAGGTCGTTATGAATGTAAACGGGCAGGTGATGCCTAGGCTGTGCGTTACAAAACAGAAGAGCTGGTACGAAGATAACTCTCATTAAACTCAAAAGTATCACTTGCCATGGCTTGTTTCTTGGCTGAAAGGACATTATAAATAATAAAAGAAAAGTCGTGTTTTAACGTATGCAATTTAGAGCTGTTCGAGTACTCAAAAAAAGCGAGCCGAGCCTGACTCGGCTCGAAGAACCGAGTACTCGTAGAAACCGAGCGGCTCCAGAGAATCGAGTACTCGAATTTTTTTCGAGCGGCTCGAAGAGAACTGACAAGTCGATTTTTCTTCTTTTTTTCTCTTCGAGTACTCGGCTCGGCTCGGAAACCGAGTCTCGGCTCGGTCCGAATTTCAAGCTACTCGAGTATTCGAGTACTCGAACAGCCCTAATGCATCGAAGAATGCTTGGAATAGAAAACCGTTCTTTCTACACACCCATTGAAGAATTCCTGATAATATTCTTCCAATATAATCACCCGCGCTAAAAATAAGGTAAGTGACCACAGGTACAAAGTAGATATCTGTAACGTACGTACAAACGTTAAAAACTTGCTACAACTTATGCAGAATTGAATAGTCGGATGCAATAAGGGGACTAGCGCTCGAAAATGGGAAAAATTATTGTCCAAATGCTAAGAAAGATTGGAAAATTAAATGTTAAACTGTATTTGAAAAAATATAGTGTTGTAAAGCTCTTCACGACACATATTTTTTTCTATTTACAGTTTGTTTATCCAATCATTACTAATCGAACTAAAAATTATAAACAAAAAATTTTTCATCGTCCACAATCATTATTTCTTTAAACATAAATTGCGATAACTTGAGTAAATATTAACGGATCGTTATGAGACTTAAAACATAACTTCAGAAAACTCTAACGAAGCCGTAAAATGTATGCACAAAACCCTTATGTTAAAAAATGTAATAATATTTAATTAAAAATTAATACTAGACATAACCCATGTTTTTCAACGTTCGCCGTTAAAAAGTATCGAGGCAATTTTGAGGTAAATATAACTTGCAGCGACAAAGTTTTTCCTTAATATATAAGAAAGATTTTCACCAATTTTCACACTGATTAATGCATAATTGTAGAAGATATAACGGTATATATAAATCTCGCGCGCCACCAACAGTCAGTAGCCGCGTATAATGCGCTACTTATTCATTAATCGGCATAAATCGTTTTCTGAAATGATGTTTTAAGTCTCATAACGATCCGTTAATATTTACTCAAGTTATCGCAATTTATGTTTAAAGAAATAATGATTTTGGAGGATGAAAAATTTTTCGTTTATAATTTTTAGCTCGAATAGTAATGATTGGAAAAACAAACTGTAAATAGAAAAATATGTGTCGTGAAGAGCTTTACAACACTATATTTTTTAAAATACAGTTTAACCCTCGGTTGTCACACTGAGTCAAATTGACCCTGCGTTTTTTAAGCAAAAACCTTTTTGTCGAAACTCTTATTGCTTCAAACTTTTTTTTAAGCACGATGACACTTTAAATGCCAACTTTCAACGATGGGTATATATTCTACAATGTTCAAACATTATCTCAGAATTTTTGAGACTTAATTTAACAAATAGTTTTTAAATAACAACTGATTGAAAATTGACAGGGTCAAATTGACCCAGTGTGACGACGTTCGAAAACATTTGTGAATTACAAAATTTTTGTCAATTACAAAACATTTTAGTTAACAACATTTAATTTCCCAATCTTTTTTAGTGTTTGGACAATAATTTTTCCCATTTTCGAGCGCTAGTCGCCTTATTGTATCCGACCCTTCAATTAATAACATCAAACTTACCACTCCATGCGTAGCCTTTCCCTTTGTACTGACTTTCTACCAGAACGGTAACTGCCGGATATACAGAAAGAGATATAAAAAATACTAGAAATACGCTAACACCGTAGTGCCAAATTCTTTTAACGATACGCGTGTAAGACACCGTGGTGCCTTGCGGAAAAGTCACTTCCCCGGTTATTGAGAAATTCGCTTCGACGTTCTCGGGTAATTTCTCCAGCATGTGATATTTAAAAAATGCCTGAACAAAAATTGCAGTTCATAAAAAGTGAAACATCTATGTTTCATACGCGAGAGATTAAATGCGCATCTGTGTCGTTATCGTAAGCCGCTTATCATATATTACAGAGCAGCTGTACCACTAGCAGCTGTAGTATCGTTACTCTGTATTAATTCGAATAAATAACTCACTGCTTTTTCCAAAACGATGTAAGCAATCAAAGATAGGAACAGCACAGCATCCCCAATAATAAAATACACTAAGCCTGAAAGCACGGGACTAGCACCGATCCAAAGCGAACATATTTCTGTGATAGCAGTAAAAATTCCTCCCAGTGCTTGGCCACTGGACATAGCAGTTATATAGCTCGGTGAGAAGCGGCCGACGATGCCCATCAAGCTTCCTCCGAAAATTGCACTCGCAGCTGCAAAGAAGCACTCTATTATTATAACTATTACCCGCGTGTTTCGCGAATACTTTAGACATCACATTTATACCATTCACGAGTGCCACCGTGGTCAAGGTAATTATCAGAAACGCGTCTTGCCCTGAAAATTAAATCAATCTTTCAAGGAGAAGATATATAAGTTTATCGAATAAAAATATACTTCCAACTCACACTTATCCGTATCTATCTTCACCAGAGCTGTCGTCGAAATGAACAGCGCTAATATTACGCACTGCGAGCCCACCATTCTTAATCTCAGAGGAATCCTGTTACATCGAACGAACATATTTTTACGCGAA
Organism: Andrena hattorfiana; assembly: GCA_944738655.2. Lineage (NCBI taxonomy): Eukaryota > Metazoa > Arthropoda > Insecta > Hymenoptera > Andrenidae > Andrena > Andrena hattorfiana. The sequence goes on from OX122894.2 coordinate 6,578,630, forward strand.
ACTGACGAACCTCGCGGTTCCGCTTACTTCTCTCTCGATGTACACTTAGAGGTATCCTTACCTTTTGCTAATAAATGCGTTTATAATTAAGAAAAATGTATTTGGTAGTGCGCTCGCTACACTCAAGTAGGAAGTGAAGCTGGCTTGAAGATCAGTTCTCTTTTCCAGATTTTCTGAGTGACTCAAACTGTAGTTTCTTGTACTGTTTTCGTGTACTTCCCTAAACTTGTACATCCAATACTGCAAAACAGCGAGATAAATACACATTCGTATTGTCAGCGATGCAAATTAATAAGACGTACTTATAACTTACGTCATCAGCAGTGATGAAAAAACTCCACGGGATTAACGTATTTATCCCGAGCAAATAAAACACTATGTACGCGAGCTTATACCTACGAAATACAATGCACAGGATAAGACAAAGTTCTCGGAAGCTAATAACATTCAATGAGACTCTTTATACGCAATTAAAGGATATTAAATAAAAGATCCACTACTTGTCGCGAGGTTCGTATTGTTTAAAAAACGGTTTCTCGTCTGGCACAGAGATGCGTGGGTCCTCTACTTCGGTTTCCAGATCATCTTCGAATTCACTGTCCGACGCAGCCCCTAATAAGGGCCGCCTGTTGATAGAGTAAGACATGACGGAGCTGAAAAATGTATAAGAAAATTCATTCTTTAATCTCGGAACGCGCGATCCTTGGTCTCGCAGCTTGAGAAACATTGTATTATAATCAGGCTGTTAGATCGTACTTACAAGATGGTATAAAAATGTCCAAAGAATCGTCACTGTGTAATCTGTCCGTTTTCGAGACGCAACGGTTATTTACATTTTGACAGCTAAGTGAGCAGTTCGTTGTCTACGTTATCACGTGCAACGCGTACAGCAGCGTTTCGCGATGGACCATGTTTAACAATCGACGTCTGCGATACGATTGACAATGCATTTAATCTACCGTCGCCTCGAGGTCTCGAGAGGCTCCACGTTCTCTATCGGTCATATTTCCTTGACCACCTGTGACTAAGCACACAGGCGAAAAGCCAATACCGTCGCAGTCGCATTATACTAAGCCCAACGCGCTCCTTTCTCCATTCCCCCGTTTTTCTACACCCACAGATGCCGAAACAGCTGGTGGCGTGTATATAGCGCGCGATCGGTTACGATGCGATTGACTATGACGTACCGTTGAAAGACCGCGATGCATCCCACGATGATACGCGCGTATTTATGCACGAAGGAAGGAAAAATTCTGCTTTTCTCTTTCGTAGCGCTACTCGTATTATCGTCCAGAAGTAATTACGACATGTGCGACGATAGTTTCGCCGACGCAATCTAGCGCGTTATTTATTTTTAGCAACACGTTCTCACGCCTCCGTGTATACGTACGTGCATCTATCTCCGTGCATGCACGCACGCTGTACTTATATATCGCGCCATCGATTAGACAAAAAGAAAGAGGTTCAAGTCCAATGTTAAACACATCGGGCTTGCATGCTGACAAATGACAATGGTGTGAAACGGCCACTACGATAGCGAGCGACGGTTGAGAATTTTAGAGAGATATTATGTGCCTTTAAAAAGATAATAAGTGCTATTACGGTTAACGAGCTGCGGCCAGCATTATCCGTGTACGAGCAGTGTGTTTTGGTAAGCTCGATGAGCGATGAATGCGATGCTTATCGCGTTTTAGCGCGCAAGTATTTTGCATGATATGGTCGTGTGATGACATTACGGTGAACTACGAAAATGTTCTGTGCACTGGGGAGATGGTAAATAATAATCATTAGATCGTATCGCGGAGGCGTGCTTAGATTCGTTACGATCGCCTTTTTTTTTCGCAGTATTTGCAGGAGAGATGCGGTGAGAGCGTTAAGTACGGGCGAAGTGTCCACCGCGCTTCGGCCCTTTTACTTTACAGTCCACCCCGATCTTTTCGGGCAATATCCTACGCAAAGAGTGAGTAACGTTCAATGTCCCGATGATTTTGCGTAACTCCCGGAAGAATGGATCTATTAAATGCATGCGATTCGTGATTGCGCGTCGGAAACGCAGTTTATTCTTTCGTTACACCAAAGATTATTTATAGAACAAAGGAACTATTGCATTTACTTGTACAGTTACATGTACACGCAAACGCGCGCATACACGTACGCGATGCGAGGCTTAATTTCGACCGACGAGAGCCGGAGAAATTTTATTTGCCATTCTCTTTGAACTTTCCAGACAGTAAACGAGAATTCCTTGAAACAATTAAGCTCCGTTATAGAGAATCTACAACAGCAAAGACCCGTACGGCCTATCACGTTACCATTTTACTTACGCTCTAAAGATGAGAAAGAAGTTAAGGCTGGTAAATTTACCCTGGTAAAAATACAATTGAAAGAAGAAGGTCTGAGGCAAACTATACTATCTATTTTGAAAACCTGCGATCTGCCCACCACGTTTGTAGATAAGATCCAAGAGCAAAAGCCATCGGAGAGCGGGAAATATAAGTCGAGGTTTTGGCAAAGAAGAGGACCCGGGGAAGATATAGATTTTTCGGAGTTAGAGGATGATCCTATTTATGCGTCTATTATAATGAAAAGAAAGATTAATATAGAACCAGATACTCTTAAGTAAGATGAACGCCAAGCGCGTCTTCTCCATTTAAATAGCTAACGCTCGTGTAAAAGAGTTTTAACCGAATGTTATTGATTAGGGCGTATTTAGACAAACATATTACCGAGGTGCACGTAAAGCTGGAAGCGTGTAGGCCGATGCGAGAGGAAGTACAAAAGCTAGAAAAGATATTGTGCGCCGAATTAGGTTTAAAAAGTATTAAATGGGACTGCGGATGGAACATAGCTCATTATAGAGGGTGTTTATTAGCTTTCAAAGCGTTAGTCGAACATCATCCGACGTCCATGGAAGTATTAAAGAATAGAATGCTAGTGTTTGCCAATGATACGGGGATTAGTCTAGAGGGAAGCGTTATGTTGAATTCCGGCGAAGTCAGACACAATTGGCTTGATGTAAGGGCAAACCGTCGAGACTATATAACACCCGTCGGATACCCTCTGCGTTTATTAAAGGACCGTTCTGTTCTTATAGTTAATCAAAAACGTTCAAAAGCACGATGTTGTACTCTTAAAATTACCAGCTTTCGAGAAGGCAGTCTCACAAGTACTTCTTGACATTAAAGTTGGTCGACGGTGCGTAACACAACACATTATTTGAGTGACGGTAAGGCTCAGGGTGCTCTATATGTGCAGGAAATTCATGCCAAAGGTAATGGTTAGCCAGTATGAGCGTCAGCTTCGCCAGCTCACCACCACCCTCTCGGATTATCGAGGAAGGAAAAACTATCCGAAAGTGTGGCCAGCCAATTTATCAGCTTATGAAATTGTGATAGAAGCGTTAGTATTACCTGAAGTATTTAATATTTCGTATTTTTTTTTTATGTACTCTCTTTTACTTCCTGCGTAAGTATCACAATCAATTAGTTTAGTTCGTTGTAAATTTCAAACGAGATGTACGTATTAAACGGAGCATTGTTTTCAGCGAAGCAGGCCCCTTGATGCTCTCTCCTACCGGGCAGTTTATAGTACCATCTTCGTGCCCCAGTTTTCTTTTAGTCAACTTTATTACGGAAAATTTAGAGGAAGCTGCTAAAAGATTGCACCACTACAACAAGTAAGATTATCTCGCGATCCGGCCTGCAAATTTTACTCCTTTATTCTATGTGTTATTTTGTTGCAGCATAAAGTACGTGGAACACGAGCTTCACGATAAAGCTGTCCAAGAATTGGGTTTGACCGCCCTGAACAAGGACGATAGTATTACGCCAGATCTGATGATACAATGTTGCGAACGTTTGTTGCTGCATAAAACTGTCCTAGCTCCGTTGCTAGAAGGTGTCATGTTGTGGGTGACGCATTATTATTCCGTTATGAGCGACGGCGTTTTATGTATACCCTGGGACTGGAAGCTTTAAGTTCCAATACCGATTTCCCGATGCTTTCTATCGATTATCATGGTAACTGCATCGGAAAATTGTATAAATTACAAGTAACGAATAATGTACAGATCATAGGCGTGATAACGCGGTAAGACGTTATTTTTCTGAGATGTTTAAGACGTGCAAAGAATTAAGATACGCGCTGCGTCGTACGCGGCAAATTTGCATGCTATTGTTCATGCACAGCTTGTACATTGATTCTGAATGTATGTACAGAAACGATAGAAAGGAATAGAAATATTTTGTATAACCGTCGTTGCTTAGAACGAGAATTATGCACACAAATAAATAAAAAGGTTTGTAATATTTATTACGTCCAGTTCATATTGAAATTTGCTGGTGTTTCTTTTATTCGATCGATAGGAAGTTAAATTAATTAATTATATTGCCGCGTGCGCTTATAATCGGCTCTTCAATTGCACCTGGTAATATTCCAAACGTTATATACATCGTAACGGCGAAACATTTTCAAAACAATAACGACTCATTAATGGCTCCAAGAAACGTATATAAGTTTACTTGCGAATACTGCCGTAAAAGTTAATTTCTCAGTGTAGTATTCAGTTTTCTTTGTTAGAATCTTCTCCCTTACTTATTCGCTATCTGAACCACTGTCGGCACTGCCACTACCAGACCCGCTGCCACTACCGCTGCCCGATCTGGACCTCGAGCGAGACCGCGACTTCGACCTGGATTTTGAACTCGACGGGGATCCACCGCGAGATTTAGCCGGCGATCCGGAACGAGATCTCGAGGCTGACTTCGATCGGGATCTTGATTTGGACGAGTTCCTCGACTGTGGGGTACCGGATCTTGATCTCGATTTACTGTGAGATCTAGACGGGGATCCCGACTCGGATCGCGAGCGGGAACCAGATCTGGACTTCGATGGCGACCGAGAGCGAGACTTCGATCTGGACGCAGATTTCGAACGGGACTCCGATCTGGACTTCGATGGCGATCGCGAACGAGACTTCGATCTGGATGCCGACTTCGAGCGAGACACCGATCTGGATGCGGACTTCGAGCGAGACCGGGACTTTCTGCTGGATGCTTGAGAAGATGCTCGAGACGATGCTCTGGAGCCAGCTTCGTTCTCGCCTTCGGATCCTTTTGAAATAGATACAAAAGACTTATGTAAAGCGCTCATATAAATAAAATGATTAGCGACTACTGACCTTTTTCATCTATTTTCTCAACCACTTGCTGAGGTTCCTCCTCCTCCTCCTCTTCCTCCTCCTCTTCATCTTCTTCTCCGGGCGGTTCCAATTGCTTCTCTCTGTATCTTTGCATTTTAAATTCGTTGGCATTGAGCGGCCGATGTCTCACGATCAGTCTCGTATTGTTCGGTTGCTGTCCAGCTTTCTGGCGACGTTTACTAAGACGCACGCGCGTTTCCAGCTCGTTGTAATATACCTGCGATACGAATGACGAGATATTACAGGCGGCTGTATTTTAATGTCGCGCGTAACGTTAATCCTACGCACCCCGTCCTGTCTCATAACAAGGAAGTAGTTTTCTTCGTATCCCTTCGAAGCTTTACTCTTAACGTTCCAATTATACTCCCTAGCCATTTTATATTCGTACTCTTCGTCGTCCGCGTAATCGATTTCAGCCGTGAAGTCTCTCCTACGTTTCTCTAAGGTTTCGTCCAAGGGTAAGAAGTAGGCGACGAACTGTTCGCCACTTTCGTCCATTACACCCCTAAAACATTACTTGCGTTACGATACTCCGCTCCGCAGCGATCAGACAAATATCCGAGTCGCTAACTCACCGAATCATGGCCTGCGACATCTCTTCGATCTGAGCTGGCACGGACCGTCCTGTCGGAGCTGGATCCGAATCGAATATGACTTGCGCGCAAGGATATTTCCACAGCTAAACACAAGCATCGATGACGTTATAAAGGATTAAAATATTTAAAGCACAGAAAAGTGAATCATATTTCAATAAAGCACCTTGAAGTCAGGAAACACTGGCAAAATCTCTACAGGCACCACGTTCGGCTTACTGTAATGCCTTTCGATCGATTTCTTATTGTCCTCGAATGTTTTCTCTATAGCTTTTATTTGACTCTCGCGATCCATATACAACGTTTCTTCCTAGAAATATAAATATCCAATTGAGACTTTGCATACGCCAAGAATACGAAAATAAGTGAGGAAAGGCACTGAAATATACTCACTTTGAAATTCTTTTTAATGCTATAACCGACTTTCGCCTCGACTTTATCCACAGTTTGCGGTTGAAATCTAGTCTGCTCCGTGGAGATATACTCGGTACGTCTGAGCCACGACACGCTTCTGGCGTGGTGTCTAGATCTTTTAGAGTCCTGAGGAGTAAGGACATCTTCTTCCAGGAGCTTTTCGTCCGCGGGATCTAACTGAGCGTTAACGTCTCCGGCGTACGTGTCTTTATTTATAAGATCGATCTCGACACCCAGATCGTGCTCCGTCAATACTTCATACTTATAATTACGTTCCAAGGAGGTCGGATTATATTGAATGAATCTGGGAATATTGTTGATCGATTACTCGAAAGATTGGTTAGGTTCACGCGCGAAACTTACCGAGTGGATTCGAAGGGATATGTAATAAATTTCGGGTCGAATGGAATATCCGGCAGTGTATTGCAATATTTAACTCTGCATATTAACTCGGACCTGGAAGCATGATTGCAAATGTTACGTTACTGTGAGAGTAATTATAGGTTACGATCTACGAGGACTGTTTACCTTTTCTCCGCGGGCCTAGCTGCACGTTTATCTCTTTCGGCCGTGGTGCCATTAGTCTGAATTGTTGGAGCCATATTGCACTAACGAATAAAACCAAACAATATTTTGTACATCACAACAAAACTTCATACATTTGCATACATTCCGAGCAACTTCACAAGTGTAAACTACACTTTGTATATCACTAATGAAGGCTACACACAGCGCCATCTAGTTGGAACGTACCATTTGAAAATATAATCCAATTCATTCGAGTTTCTCGAAATAAATATATTTAAAATCTGATAAGCATTACAATATGCTTCTTCAGATAATTATATAATAATATACAGAATTCACAGAATGCGTGAAATTTATTTGAAATATCATTTGAGTAATGCAAAAGTAGGGAATGTTTGTTCTAAAGCCGGGAATCCACCGGGAAGCTAAGCTAAGCTATGCTATGCGAGGCTATATTTTAGCTTAGCTTTTGGTGGAAACGGTTCCCTAAGAATGTATAGAAGCTAATTTTTTTAAAACTTAGCATGGCATAGCATAACATCGCATAGCATAGCTTAGCTTCCCGGTGAATTCCCGGCTTTAGAATAAACATTCCCTACTTTTGCTTAACTCAAATGATATTTAAAATAAATTTATTCCGACAATACTTGGACTCGATAAGTTAAATAGAATCAACATTATTACTTGAGAATGTGCATAAATCAGTGTACTACTTCATTCGTGATAAGTACAAACAAAGACTTAAGCTTCAGACTTCCTCTCAAAGTCTTCTGCCGTATAAATACGAAAAGGGTTGAACTTTCCCTGACTTTTTCGTCAGAACAATAAAAACAAGCGACGAAAGCTTCGCATTTCCGGGGATTTTAGTACGCAGGCGTTCATTCAACCACGGTATTGATTTGTATGCGCAATGTCAAGCAACGAAAGTCGGTCTCATTCGGAAATGCGGACATTACCGTTCGTGACTTGTTACACCGCTCTGTAACGAGGCTATCGTTCTAGAACGTGCCACGGTGACGGGAGGGCTGGACGGAAAGAGAAATATTGGAAAAACATGGTCGGACCGAACGTTTCCTTGTGACTAACCGTCCCGGAAGGTGGGACAACATCCACGCAGGGCGCATCCTTCAGGACACCTTCCGAACACGAGCGTACAAACACGGATCTCGCGACGCTTTGTAAGGTGAAGTATAAACTAGATATCCCTCGTACACAAGCGCGGTAATTACGCTATTGGAATCCCAAGTCCCATCGGGTATCTGGCCCGCTGAAAAAGGACGCATCGGTACAGAAAATCCTGCCTTTAAAACTACCGCCAACTTTCAAATTTATGGCGCCTAAAGGAATAATCTTTGAGCAACAGTGTCGATGCGTTTTGCTGGCGAATTTAATAACTGGACGCTACATGATTGCGACGTTGTAAACATTGGATTTGGCGCTTCAGGTGTACCCAGTGAGCCCTGTAACGGGGCCTGGTGCAGCGAGATCCGTATGGGAGCTAAGCCCCGACCCCGACATGGTCGGGCATCTACCGAACACTCCAATTTCTAGCACCACTCATCAGAATCATGGATCTGTCAAAGGCAACGAGCTGCAGCCACGAAATGGCCCCGACGATAACATCTACGCGGACGAGACTGCCCCTGGCCAAACACCCTCTGACGAGACGAAGCAGATCTTCGAGCTTCTCAGAGCTGGGTGAGCCTGCGTCCTTTCGCACGCTTCTGCGGCTTCTTTTATATAAATAGGGAGAGGCTGGAAAGTAAGCGGACGTTGAACGTCGTGTTGCAGCGAAATTGGGGCGGTCGACGAACTGGTGGAGAAGAATGGCCTGAGTGTATTAAGCGCGAGGGACGAATGGGGATACACTCCTGCCCACTGGGCTGCTTTGGACGGGAACATAGAAGTCAGTTTTCATCGTTCGTTAAACTCTGATAAAGAGAAGCTGTTGTTTCATTCGATGATCTGTACTGCGATAGGTAATGAGATACTTGATAGAAAGGAACGGACCAGTCGATCTCTTCTGTCTGGGAACACAAGGGCCTAGGCCGATACACTGGGCTTGCCGGAAGGGCCACAGCGCTATAGTTCAATTGTTGTTAAAGGTGAGCCGACGGAACTTGACGATCGAGGGAAGATCCCGAACCTGGAAATTCAAAAAATTCTGAAACTTTGTGAATATCTAGGGAATTTCCTACTGATTATAACAATTTTTGTTTGCTGCTCAAATTCACTCTAAGGGGGTGTAATTGACCCCTGAAAATCCGGTTACTTTCCGAGTTTGTCTTATAACGCGTGAATTGTAAAATAATTTTTTTACCAAATGATAGATCTAATTAGAAGAGGTAACTTCTGTTTTGAAACTTTTTTTCTATCTCTTACAGTTCGCGAGTTATAACACAAGATCGGGAAATAGTCGAATTTTCAGGGATTAATTTCACCCCCTTCGAGTATTGCGTTGAATCCCCTACATATTTACAAAGCTTCAGAATTTTTTGAATTTCCGGATTCGGGATCTTCCCTTGTATGTCCCTTCTAGAGCTTGCAAAATTCTCGTTCCTTAGGCAGGAGTGGCTGTTAACGCGGCAGATTTCAAAGGTCTAACGCCCCTGATGACAGCCTGTATGTTTGGAAAGTTTGCGACAGCGGCATTTCTGTTAGGATTTGGCGCCCTTGGCCGTTTGACAGACATAAACGGGGACACCGCCCTCCATTGGGCAGCGTACAAGGGCCACGCGGAACTAATAAGATTACTTATGTACAGCGGAGTAGACTTACAGAAGCCAGACTATTTCGGATCCACCCCGTTACATTTAGCGTGCCTGTCCGGCAATGTCAGCTGCGTGAAAATACTGTGCGAGAAGAGCAAAGTTGAACTGGAGCCTCGCGACAAGAATGGTAAAACCCCGTTGCAATTGGCAAAGAGCCACAGGCATTCAGAAATCGTGCGAATACTTCAGGCCGAACAGAAACGACGGGCTAGATGGATTCCTCCTATCAACGAACTCTGGTTTAGATCATTTTTATTATTACTCATGGAACATTGGCAGGCGTACTATGTACTCATGTTTCGTTTTCCTTTCAAGGGCACTGCTATTCGGTGGAGCTGGGAACAGTAAAGGACCTATATTACTATTTATGATATCTGTTTTACTATGGGGATATCCGATGTATCTATTGAAATGCATCCCGCTAACATGGAATCTTCTACGCGGCAGTCATTATTGCTTCATTTATTGGAACGTCGTTATGTGGATTTCGTGGATTGTGGCGAACAGGAGAGACCCCGGCTATGTGCCGCTATTTAGCGAGACCTACTACAGGGCAATTAAACAGGTGTAGCTTCGAAATACGATCATGAACTCGATACGAAGCATCACGTGGTAGTAACGAGAGGCTTCTTTTTAGATTCCATACTTCGATAAATGGAAAAAACGGAATGTACTGTTGTCTCGATTGTGCCACAGTTGTAGGTGCTTCAGGCCTCTAAGAGCTAAACACTGCAGGATCTGTAACAGATGCGTTACGTATTTCGATCATCATTGCCCATTTATATACAACTGCGTGGGTTTAAGGAACAGGTGAAGTTGTTAAATGTTATATACGCGCCTTGAATCTGCCGCGTATAGATGTTCGTTACTGTTAATGAATTAATTATCGTTACAGGATGTGGTTCTTCCTCTTCGTTATGTGCGTAGCGATAAATTGTTCATTCTCAATTTACTTTGCCTGCTACTGCATGGCGATTGAAGGAATTCAGTTGCTGTATGTACTGGGTGTATTAGAAGCTTTGGTCTTCTGTGGACTAGGATGGATTCTGACGTGCACTTCGGTAAGTGTAAGCGTAGTTGTGTCTGTGTAATAGGCGAAATACACTCCTCACAGGGTCATTCCACGTATAATCGATCATTTTTCTCCCTCGATGTCTCGGATTTTTTTTAAACTTGAATATGTTGTAGTCCTCGTGGAATTAGGGAGGGTTTAAGTCATCATTTTGTCGATTTCGAGTCTGTTTAAGAAATACAGGGCCTTGAATTTTGCGATTTTGGCCTGTTTTCGTGAAAATGCGTTGTACTTACGAATTTTTATTTCGGAAACTATTTGTCGAATTTAGTTGATTCTTACGGCATTTTAATGTGGAAAGATCGGACTTTTTGAATAAATTTTTTCCAGATCGAAAAATTAATTTGACAACATTGAAAATTATAAACAAATTTTTATTTTGCAAATTCGGGCTCGAGGTCGCGATTTTAAAAATTCTTCCACATTAAAATGCCGTAAGAATCAACTAAATCGTACAAATAGTTTCCGAGATAAAAATTCATAAGTACAACCCATTTTCACGAAAATAGTAAAAAATCGCAAAATTCAAGGCACTGTATTTTTTAAACAGATTCGAAATCGACAAAATGATGACTTAAACCTTCTCTAATTCCATGAAGACTACAACATATTCAAGTTTAAAAAAAAATCCGAGACATCAAGGGAAAGAAATGATCGATTTGGCGTGGAATGACCCCATATTAATTAAAGGATCACCTCTAGGAACCCGAAAAATAGGGGCCTGGTCATAACTCCGGCAAAAATAGTCATACCGATATTTTGAAAATATGGTTTGAAAGAGTGGAATCCCTACTTTCAGCTGTTTTTTCCTTCAGATTTTAGCTGTATTGCTTTTCGGCCAAGTTATAATGATATAAAGAGCACCTGCTCAATTTTAAAAAAAATTCTTCAACTTGCGAAAGTTTCACGGGGAGTATGAAATTTTTTACACAAATTCCATTCACACCAGTCGAAAGCGGCTACTTCCCTGTGTAAAAAGAGAGTAATATATTTCTTGTGCTATTTTTTTTGACCGAGTTATTCAACTCTGAAGCAAAAACCGTTTTCTTTACTTTAGTTGCTTCTAGCAAGCGAAGAAATCATCATAGAATATTCATGAGAAAAACGATATAAAGATCAGTCTGTCCTCTTCAAAACGCATCTTCGACTTTTTCGATTCGGTTAAAATTTCGGTCTTTGATGTATTTTCCAAAATATGCTTAAAAATTGTACAAATTCCATTCTATCTTCAACTCGCTGTATCTCCACGGATAACCGGAACATCATCGTCTTAAGCTATATATTATATTTTCAAAATATCGATACAACTATTTTTGCCGGACTTATGACTATGTGAACTTGCCCCTATTTTTCGAGTTCCTAGAGGTGATCCCTTTAATTAACGTGAGGAGTGTACGTTATCTGCACTTTTAATAATTCGCTCTTTTATGTAGGTACTACACGCGTGTATGAATTTAACTACAAACGAGATGTTCAATTATAAACGGTATTCGTATTTAAGGGACAAGAAGGGCAGATATCTGAATCCGTTTAGTAGAGGCCCTGTCCTTAATTTTATCGAATTCTTCCTCTGCCCACCAAATCATCAAGCAAACGATCCTCAGAATTACCACATACTGTCCGAGGATATCATGTGAGATATCCTAAGTTGTGATCACTATTTTACAGCAGTACTGCACTTGTAGAGCATGTAAAAATGTGATTAATCATGCAATTAATGCTATTTTCTTGGAGTAATTGCAACATATGTACCTGCACATGATCTACATCGTTACTGCTTCTAATATTGTCACTTTGTATCTATAATATTATTCGTAAAGCATGTTTTAATAAATAATTTATTAACTTAGATTCCAAATTTTATTACACCTCTATAGTAACTTCCACAAAATATTTATAAAATAATCGTATTAGTGATCATGATTTTAAACGAAGTAACATTATATTGTAGTTATAGTCAATTGATTAAAAATGTTGCTACACACATATTATTCGTCGTAAAGCTGAATATACTGTTATCTAAGTATCAAATTCGTATATACAAATAATTGTAAAAATGTTATATATAACTTGTATATGTAAAAGGTAAATATATATCTTTGGTAAAATGTCCTGCGTTTTCCTATATAATTAAAATATTTGCTTTCTAATATATCGTCGTGCGTTACGAGAAGTAGCACGTTTCAAATTTTCTTACTAAAAGTAGCACTTTTCGGTTTGCCACGAAAAGAAGCACGTTCCATCGTTTCTCAAGTTTAGTCTTCCACGGCGAAGACTAACACATTTGACTGCTTCGCCACGAAGAATAGCACATTTCGTACTGTTGTAGCGAAAACTAGCATGTTATACTGTTTCGCCACGAAAAATAGCACATTTGGAAATTTGCGGCGAAAACTAACATATTATCCGGTTTGGCCACGAAGAATAGCACGTTTTGGATTATACTGCAGACTGCAGAAACTATCACGTTTCAGCGCGTGGTCAGTTTAAAAGAATTCAACTGTTGAAAATATTGTTTAATAAATAATAATTCCATCTAATCTCCAAAAGACAACAGATATAAACATTTTAATCACGTGGGAAACCGCTCAAACGCAGCGAAAACCGAAACGTGATAGTTTTCGCAGCGAAAACCGAAACGTGCTAGTTTTCGCAGCGAAAACCGAAACGTGCTAATTTTCGCAGCGAAAACCGAAACGTGCTAGTTTTCGCAGCGAAAGACGAAACGTGATAGTTTTCGTGAGAACGAAGGCAAACGTGCTACTTTTCGTAAGAAAATTAAAACGTGCTACTTTTCGTAACGCACGTCGATATGTAGTTGAAAACATCGTCTATCGATAGAAATGCTAAAAAATGATTCGTCCGTATAAAAATTGCAGCCTAGAGTAAAATATTATAGCAATATTCTTGCAAATACATGAGCTACGTATGCCCGTGTCAAACTGTTCTAATATTATTGAACACAATGGAAGATTTTTACTTCAGTTCGTAGCAAAAATCGTAGTTCGGTGGTGGATCAGGAATGGCAGGTGGATCTTGAGGGATATCGATCCCTTCCGCGTCTAAAAGTCTCAATTTGATATCCATGGACAATAATGTTTCCAAATTATTGTCCGCCTCTTTACTGGTCATCCTGTTCCCTGTAAATAAAAATCTTGTACTCGTCTAATTCTAGAAAACAGTCAAATATCGTATCACGTCCACTACGTACCGAGTAAAGCATTAATGCCATCGGTCCAGTAATCGAAAACTTGTTCATCGGGAGCAACGAAGTCGAGGCTGGACATTTCCACGGAGTCCAAAATTAAGGAAAACGCCAACTGATGCGTGGTTTTTCGTCGCTGTAAATCTTTCATGTGCGGGCAATCTCTGCCAGTAAGCAATCCACGAATTTCAACGACAGCCAATTTTGTGGGAAGCTCGTCTATCGTTGGTACCGACTTTTCATCGCAATCTCCATAATGAAACACTTTATGATTGGGTGAAAGTCGAACGTACCAAAATTTGTCTTTGATCCTCTGTATAAGTTACAAGCTCTAGAAGATTATTATCATCGTGGCAAGTTTTCTGTGAAGAAAAGACAATTACCTGTCCCCTCGCGCTGTATTTCATAAATCTAGTGCCCTCCACTAGAAAGCCTAAGCGTTGCTGCTGGATGAGATCCAGAATTTCAGGTGTAATTTGCTCCCTAAGTTCGACAATCGGTCTCGCATGACTTTCCCACTCCTCCCTGCTGGTTCTTTCTTGTTGCCAGAGATTGGTGATCGTTGAATACGTTAATTGCTGCAGCTTGTTCTTAAATTTATCCAGCCCCGTGGGCTTACCCTGAAGTGCTCTAGTGATCTGTTCTCGAACGACAGAGAACACTTTCACGAAGTCCTCGGTAGTGGCTCTCATCTCCTTCCAAGTTTTGTTCAACAGAACTATGCACACGCAGTAGAACTCTTCGAACGGATGGTCGTGAGTGAAGAACATGGGATGATACGATTGGCCCTGTTCGCTCGGCGCTTCTCCGATACGTAATACCTAATCGGATGAAACGATAAGTTTGATCTATTCGAATCACGTTACGCGCAAGTTCCCACACTTACTTCGCAAAGCAGCTTAACAAGCTCCACGCTCGTCCTACCAAACGGGCACTCGTGTTCGTCCGCCCTACAAGAATTCTCTAGGACCACTTTCGTGTAAGCCTCGGTGTGATTGCGCGCAAAGTAAACCATGCAGTCCAGGGCAAGCATTCCAGGAGGGGTCTCCGTGAAGTCGAGGGCAGGATTAATGTCGTATTTGAAACCCAATTTCTTATAATCTTTGGCATAAAGACCCTGTTTACGAGCAGTCACGTCCCCACCGATTGCCCCTTCCGTGTCGAAAGCGATCCTCCTAAGCTCTTTAATTTTATCATGCGCATCTTGATCCTGAGGATCCATTTTCGTCATCATTCGTTGCTCCCACAGACTTAACATTAATGTCTGCAATACATACAATTGATGCGCCATTTCTGCACCGACCTGCGAAAGAAATCGACAATGCGGTACACGCTGACGAATATCCATAGATAAAGAATACCGTAGTATCTCGTACCTGACCAGTGGATTGTATGATATTCGTCAAGAAAACATTTCTGACTTGTTTAGATTGGAGAGTGCCGGCCACAGATCTGCGTTTGGATAAATCAGCTTTCAGGAACAGGGCGTTTATCAACGCTATCGCATTTTGTTGTATCTGCGGGCTTATACTCTGTAAATGCATCACCAGGTTTGAGAAAGTCACTTCCTTCTCGACTTGTCCATACTTCGCCGAAGAATTCAGCACTATGTTCTCGAGGATGCTAAGCGAAGCTTCTACGATACTGTTGCCTTGATTTACAGCCTGATTGTTCACATAGCTCGCTACTTTATTGATAAAAGGTGTCTCCAATATATCCCACGACACATTCCCTTTATCCATCAGTTCGACGAACGACTGAAGCGCGTACGCGAGCGCGTTACCTTTGTATTTCTCTCCTTCCACCTGTAAAAGACATTAAGCACAGCGGAATATAGCGCAGAGTACTCGAAGTAAATCGAACGTTCGTCAAGATCTTAAATACCTGAGATATAATCAGAGCTAGTCCCTGCTTATTAATGAATTCGAATGCAAAGGTCATGTCCGTGCTAAGAGCGCTCAATTTCTGCAGGGCAGCAGTCTTTTCTTCCATTGTTCCGTTATTGAGCTTCGCTAAAATGTCGCTAGCCGTTTTAGAAGGGGAGAACTCCAATCTCAAAATGCTGCCGTTCTTCACTTCGTTACGATTCTTCTCCGTCACGTAATTCTGATTGTTACTGTCGGAGAATTGTAACGAGTACGAGTCAGGATCAGGCAGACCCCATCCGTTACACAGTTCCTAATGCAGAATGGAATTGAACATTATTAGATATGCAATCTAATGCCTTTGATTGTGAACAGCCATCCTTAAAGTAAGTAATAATCATGGGTGTTCACGGGAGGGGGGGCAAAAGGGGCAGTCGCCGCCCTGGTTTTTGAGAAAAATCGCTTATTTTTCAAAACTGATCTTTATTAAGTTTATACTAAAAAAGGGAATATTTTTAAATTTCGGTTTTAAATTTTTAATTAAATTGGCATTATAAAATGGGTTTAAAAAAAGCACGAAGGGTATATTTTTCTTTACCATCGTCCCGAAGTTGCCCCCCTCCCCTCTGGAAAAAAGTCTCCGAACGCCTCTAGTAATAATTCCCGGTTATATTCTAAAATACCTGAATAATTCCAGTCAATGGATGCTTCTGATTAAATTCAATGAGTTGCGGCACTTGCTCCGTCATTTGGACAGCGATTTTCACGATGTTCGAATCCTTTTGGACCGGCATTTTTATTGTCTGCGTGTACATGAAGGAATCAGGACCGTTTGGTTTTAATTATTAAAACGAACACGACGATAAACGCTGGTCCAGTTTCCCCCGGGGAATGTTAGAAAAGTTTGACGTCTCTTGTCATAACAACGTGACGGCCATCATGTTGCACTTCCATCTGTGTGCACTGATGAATTCTGAAGTTAGTCACGAGGCGACCGACGACCTCGCCCCGCCTCGAATGAATGGCGGCGCTGGAAACGTTCTTTAATCTATATACACTATTATATAAAATTGAAGTTGCATACTTTTAAATGCGGTTTCTCAGTAAATATGAACTGTAGCCACAAGTGTGTTATATCACTTTGTTCGGCTTGACGAGAGGAAGGTTCTAACGTTTTTATTTTTTTTTAATAATGTTTTTTAAATAATAGTAAGTTTGCGAATGGGCGAGCGCTTCTCGCTTGCGAAATAGCACCGCGGCGGGAATAAGTGGCCGAGGGCTCGATCCGTAGGCACCCACTAAAGAAGGATTTTTGGAAATTCTATCCTTAAAAAGGGTGAAAAGGGGTAAAATGTATTTTCTCGGATTCCCCTATTCCCTAATAATTTTTAAGTCCGATTAGATATCAACTTAGTTCTTCAAAGATTACCCAAAATAAATGCCAAAAAAACAATTTCAGAATCCCGCCCTAATCAACCCCCAAGGGGGGTGGTGAAAAGAGGTGAAATGCGTTTTGGTGGAATCCTCAATATCTCTTTTAAGCCCGAAGCGAAGCGCGGGGGTATTTTGCTAGTCTTTATATAGAAAAGGAGCGAGCTTTTTAAAACGTATGTCGATAAGAGAATTAGCGGTCGATCAAAATTAGTTAACTTAGTTCGGAGGAGCGCCGACAGAAAGCGGCTCGGCTCGTTTACAGATTACCTGCAAGCCTGCTTTAAAATAGGGTTGCATCATTCGCACGTCGTATCGGAACTGTGATACTGTGACGCACATGGTAGCGTACCAGTCGAAAAAGTGTCAACCTTAAACTTTTCTTGGGAATACTAAATCGGGAATGTAAAGACTTGCAAGGGACGTGGAAGGTGAGTCACATCGATACCTGCGAAATACACTTTTCCTCGCTCGCTGGTGTTTCCTAACTTTCGGAAATTACTGCGCGTTCGAAAAACATTGACCCTGACTTATGCGACGCACTATTCGATATACGTTTGTATGTAGCTGTGACATATATTCCCCGCGATCGCTGTGTAAACATTGCAAACCACGTGAAAACATGATTTTCTGTATAAATGACTTGCCTACAAATCTAATAGTGAATTATGTATTATTACAATCTAACAAAATATGGTATCTATATAGGGCGAATTACACTTACGCCCAAATCGCCCGTAATTTTCATTAAGCTAGATTTTCCCGTACGCGATTGGACGCATCGTCAAGAATTTCAAAGTCAATTTTCTCGAAAACGAAGCGCAATATCAAAAAATTTTATTGCTTTTTCTCGACTTATTTACTTGTTATAAATCGAAAAGAAAGAGTAACTTTTTTTCATATTGCGCTTCATTTTCGAGAAAATGGACTTTGAAATTCTTTAGTCGCGTACAGGAAAATCTAGCTTAATGAAAATCACGGGCGATTTGGGCGTAAGTGGAATTCGCCCTATATAGCATTATTAATGTTCCATTTGCTAGTAAAAGCTGTTCTTTGAGCACCGTCGTTAATTCCTGTGAATGGTTACACGTGATTTTATCATCACGTGAATCTACTTTTAAACATGGATTTCAGATGGCACCGAAAAATAAAGAGAACACAACAGCTGCGAGTAAAAAGAAACGCCAAGTGTCCGAGGAGGAAGATGACGAAGACTATCGGAGGCGTAGGGATAGGAATAATCAGGTGAGTAATCGTTAAAGGAATAGATAAATACTTTATTTCAGCCTCACCGGCCTTGAAATGGGACTTGGCTATATAATCTAGAGATTATTCATCCTTTTATATCATCACCCGTCACTCCTTCTATAAACTATATATTTTAAATTACTTAAACTTATACCTATATCTGTCTTTGTTGTACTATTTTCCTTCTTAACTTTTTTCCCACTCTCCTTAACTATTCCACTGTCTTCTCATACGTTGACCCCTTCAATATCTTTTCTATCCCGTGCCTCGGTTTATCGACTGCTGTGCAGTCTTCCACTAACAGGAAAAGATCTCGAACCTGGAAATTCAAAAAATTCTAAGACTTTGTGCATATGTAGAGGATTTCCTCCTGATTATAACGTAATTTTTGATCGGTGCTCAAATTCACTCTAAGGGGGTGAAATCGACCTCTTAAATTCCGGCTATTCTCCGATTTTGTGGTATAAGTCGCGAAGTGTAAAATAATTTTTTTACCAAATGATAGATCTAATTAAAAGAAGTAACTTCTGTTTTGAAACATTTTTTCTATCTCTTACAGTCTTAAGAACTGTAAGTTACCAAATGATAGTCCTAATTAAAAGAAGTAACTTTTGTCTTGAAACGTTTTTCTATCAGATTGCGAGTTACAAAATAAGATCAGAAAATAGCCGAATTTTCAGGGGTTAATTTCACCCTCTTAGCGTGAATTTGTGCAGCAAACAAAAATTGCGTTGTAATCAGGAGGAAATCCCCTGCATATTCACAAAGTTACAGATGTTTTTGAATTTCCGAGTTCAGGATCTTCCCTCGTAAGTGCTTTAGTGTTCTAAGCTCTCCTTCACACAATCTGCATTTCCTTTTTTCTTCTTTTCTCCAATACTTGTTGTTTTCTTCCATATTGCAGCATCTTGTCCTTGCTTTTAAACTTTGGCTGCTTCCTTCTCCTCTCATACTTAAATATTCTGGTATTCTTATATATCTAATATACTTATATACTCTATTGTACTACTACCTTATCTTCTTGTATTCGTTAAGGAATATGTACATCGAAATCTCTCTGAATTAACTCCCCGATGCTTTTGCAGGCTGTAAAGCGTTCGAGGGTTAAAAGTAAACTGCGTACCCAGCAGACCTTAGAACGTGTAAATCAGTTAAAGACAGAGAATGAGTTACTGGAGGAGAAGATTAAAATGCTGACTAAAGAACTTGGATTCTTGAAAGACCTGTTTCTCGCTCACGCAGGTACGTTCGGTTCGTTACACGCGTACGTTCCTTCATATTCCTTTGTACGCAGATCTGATTTCTCGCTACAGGCTCGAGTCAACATTCGGTGAACTTTCAAGACTTCGACTTGAACACTCTTCTGGCCGACGACACGAAATCCGAGGAACAGGCGAGAGGAGCGGCTAAACCATAGATTACTATAAATTCCACGCGAAGGAAGTAACGTGGTATTGATAAGAGTCTGAGATATAGATGTACTTTGGTCCGTCTACTTCCAGCGTCGAGCTCGGCATCTTGGAAAGATGCCTGCTTCTAATCGATCTCTAACAAGCAGAAGATGCATGAAATCTTTATACACGGGACTCGTCGCGCTCCAAAATTTACCAACGTCACCATTCGGTGCACAGTGCGAGGGTGTGTAGGAAATTCAAAGCGTTGCTGAATATCGACAAATTAAGCGAGATTTATAACGGAGGGAAGGACGATGTGTCGCGTGAATTCGTATATAAGACAAAAACAAACAATTGCATCGGATTTTCGAAGAAATTAAAAGGTTGTAGATATATTCAGCTTATTCGGCAAAATTTTTTTCTACGATAGGAAGGATTAAGCTCTCTACTGTATTCGTAAGGGACAGAGGCTATCGAGTAAGAGAGGATATAATAAATTTCGAAGTATTTACAATGTAAGAAAACTTAATCCCACAAAGAAGATATTTTTATCGAAGAGTTCTTATATATTTGATAAATAGCCGTCTATAATAGCATTGTTTAAATCATTCCAGTATCGTATCTTACAGTTCAGTAGCGTAGAGGACGACGACAAAGAGTAGACAAATATATTTCTATGCTTTACGAAGCATCGAACATCATAGAAAAAAAGTTCCATACGCTAAATTCATACATTGTCGAGGACGTATTTAAATTACATACACCAAAATATTTAACAATCGTCAGTATTCATTTAGCCGTAATATCTTAATTAACGTACTTAAGAGAACACAGGTAGCAAGCAATTATTTAAATTATAAGGCGGGAAAAAACCAACACTGTATACAAAGAAACACTAGATTTTCCCCTAGCAGAATACATATGTCATTCGAGAGTTACTAGGCTGAGTGTTGATTTTAGTCGCCCGACGAATTGCCCGTTTATTCCGGCTTGCATGATGAATACTTAAAGTGGAGTAATTAACAGCGTGACTCAAATGAACGATCGAACATGGGAAAAACGACGAAAGTAGTTGTCTGCGGAATGAAAGGCGTGGGAAAGACAGCGCTGTTGGAGCAACTTATATACGGAAATCTCGTTGCCAAAACAGTAAGAAAATTTAGGTTATGGTCGGTCGAACGATCTTATTTACAGTGACGCACTTTTTACAGTATTGATTCACGATGATTCTGAGAGCTGCACATAAAATTGCTTGTGTACAACGTGGGCTTTGTAATGTAACAGGAAATTCATCCCACGATCGAGGACATTTATGTGGCGAATATAGAAACGGATCGCGGCACGAAGGAGAAGGTGCGATTCTACGACACGGCGGGTTTGGAGGCCATGCACAATAACGCGAACAATCAGCAGCTCCCGCGACATTACTTTGGCTTCGCCGACGGATACATCTTGGTCTACGACACCGCGAAACCCGAATCCCTGGACGTGCTGTTCCCGCTGAAGAAGGACATAGACAGGAACAAGGACAAGAAGGAGATAACCGTGATCGTCGTTGGGAATCGAACGAAAGCGGAGGAGGACGCGCAGAGCTTGGAGAATACGGCGAACAAGGCTGCGAACTGGTGTACCAGAGAGAAGGTCAAGCATTACGAAGTAAATGTCATGGAGAGAGCTAGCTTGTTCGATGCGTTCGTTCATCTGTCCTCTAGATTGAATCCTCCCGCCAATAAGAGCACCTTCCCGCAGCTAAGCATGGGCAGAAAGAATGTCAAAGTCGAAGCGCCTTAATCTTGTTTATTTATTGGCATTGGTCCGTGTTTTGGTACGCTTATCTTCCAGTCGCTATTGTGGGAAGCTAGCGTACAGTGATAACGGTCTGTGTACTTAAAATATTGACTCCCTTAGACGCTCCTAGCTTCGGGTCCGTGAGATCGCGTTCTTCTCTTTACTTTTCTCTCGCTCCGTACCTTCGACTTGTTTGTTCCTTTGCTGTACTTAAAAGTATTCCCGATTGTACAAGGGGCACGTAAGATAGTTTGCGACGGGTTCACCATTCTATCGGTTTCGCCAGGCGTCGTAAACAAATGGTCGTTCCGAACGCGTGGTCCCACAGTTTACTGCTGATGCCGAAGCCTGAGGGAACGAATTTGCGCGTGTAATAGATCTGATTAATTCTAGCGAGAGTATAGGGAGTGTTACCTAAATCGTGATGCAGGAAATGATGGTAATTGTGATTCCGTTTCATGGTATATAAATAGGTGCCAGCTTTCGGGGCGCCGTGGTGTAGATAATAATGCATTAGATCGTAACACACGTAACCTGCGGATCGAAATATTCCATGTCCGAGATATAGTTAAAGCCCGCGGCACGATCGTTAGATGTATAAGTGCACCGGAGACAGTACCTGTTGTAGTACCAGCCGCAATAAAGTAAACCGACGTTTCAGAAAAGAACTCTCCATAAATGTACCACAACAGTCTCGCTACTAGCAAACCGATCACGGGAGGAAATACTAATCTTCTATTATCGAGCGGCGCCTTTAGAAGAGAGGAGGAAAGAGAAAGAATTATCGTTAAGCTACCAATATTACTCTGTAACCGTTAAGTCTTACCTTGTGATGTACGCCGTGGAGCACAAAGTGCAGGGATATAAGTATCTTCGAGGTAGCCGGCGGCTTGAAATGGAAGAGCTTGCGGTGAAGCGTGTATTCTAAAATAGTCCACAGTAGTATACCGAATATGTACGAGACCAAAGTTTCGAGCACGGTATTTCCTACGAATTCAAACGACAATCGCATTACGATGATCGGTGTCCAGGAGCTTTAACTGCTTCGCGATACATAATCGCCAGAAGAGAATCCAGGAAACGACGGAAAATAATTACCAGTACAATTACTGGCAACGCTTCTATATCCCGAGTGGAGGAAGTAGACGAGCACTGGGATCCACACGATCAGCACGAGGTACCAAGGAGTGATCGATAATGTCTCCAAGAAGTTCGATTGAAAGAGACGGACCTGTCGATTCACTGGAAGATTGGCCCACTCCCAGTATCGCTCGCCCAGCGTGCCTACTTGACGAAGTATAGGCGCGCTCCAATCAACGAGATTCTGAGGACGCCGTTCGTTTCGAATCAATTAGAGAAGGTCGGTAAGATCTTTTCCCGTTCAAGGTCGTATTAGGCTGGCGCAGGACAGCCTCAAAGGTGAATGATAATCAGCCCACCATCGTTCGTCACAGATTAACGAGGCAGAGATAACAGGCGAGATAAGCAAGCTTCGTGCTGCGAGAAAGATATGAAATCTGTACCTGAAACGAACTGTCACTACCTATTGAAACATCGATCTTACGCAACTGAATATTATCAGAACAATGGACGGTGAGAGAAGACCGAGCAGCGTGCATGCCGGATCGATGCTTTATCTAAATCCGCAGCTATAATCGACATGGCCAAATGCGTTTTTATGAGGACCCACGGGGCAACGCGTCTTTGACAGAAGTTACTAAAGTTAATGACCTTGGTGCTGTAATAACGTCGCGTTTCGTTTTCGAAGCACTGATCCCGGCCCTGCAATCAGTAGGAATTGGTACCCTTAATGATCGTAGACTGGTTGCGGATTTGTCCTTTCTTTTCAAGGTCATTCACGGTCAGGCGAATCTTCCTGAGCTTGTAGTAGCATTAACTTTTCCAGCCCCACAAAAACAATTGTCACCTACGCCCTTCTTTGATTTCAGACTACCTGCACACTACCCTACCAATTACACAGTCGATACTATTAACAGAGCCATGAGCGAAGGAAATCCAATGCTCCTTCGACACCTTCCGCAATTCACTGCACAGTCGACTCGTCTCACGTCAGATACCTGTGTCGGAGCGCTGAAGAGTCTCGGTCTCTTAGAATAATCGCAGAACTTGCAGCAGAAAATGCATCGCAACGCAGAATGGAGAATGAGTTTTAAAGCGGAAGAAGAATCCTGATTGCGCGTCAGCCAAATACGATCCTTGAATCGTGGAAAAGATCGAGAAGCTCGAAGAGAATACCACGCGCTAGGAACTCGTCCTCGCGAGACTTACTTCGTATTCTTGGCACCGGTCTTCATCGTTCACCGTGAAGTCCTGCAGCAGGTGGAAAGCTCCTTTCGAGTGAGAATTCCGATCGAAGGCCTTATCCAAGCTTCGTCCCTTGAAGCAACCGAACATCTTCCTTCCTCCTGGATGGTAACCGAGGAACTCGCGGATGTCGTAGGACCGGCCCCGGTAACTCACCACGAACTCATCCTGCCTGCTCTCCGTCGACTTGTCGTCGGCGCTAGGCAGAACGCCGCACTCGCAAACGAGCCCCGTGTCTTTCGCCATTGACAAACGATCTAGGAGCTCGTGGATTTCAGGAAGGGTGGCCGCCGCGGCAACGGTAACGTCGACGTCGACGCCGACGTCGTTTGTACTGCGATGCCATCCGCGAAGCATTTATTGCCCCCTCCCGAACCATCTCTGCTCGTCTCTATCTGTCTTCGTCGCCGCGGCATTAGAAATCATTACTAATTATCATCGAGTCAATACAATGGTGACCGTCGTCGGTGTTATCGCCGAACGTTTACCGCGTGTATACTCTTTCGATTTACACAGTTCTGTGTACTTGTCCGTGGATTTCCTAGAGTTACCGTAGAGGTCAGACGTGTTAGCCGGTCGGGACGAGCGAGGGGTAATCTCCACTGCGTCGCCTGCCTCCCTCGGCGCGCCTTTTTTTTAACGTTCTCGCTCTCTCTCTCGCAGGCTAGACCGTAGGAGGAGCCGAGCGGCGTTCTCCGTTACCTCACCGTCCGCTGGAGAGGGGCCCCGGATTTCCCCTCGGTCGCCGTTCGCGAAACCGCTCAGACTGGCCGGTATCTACGACCTCCGGCATAGTCAAAAACGTGGGGACGACCCCTTCCTCCACCGCGGCCATAGATATCGGGCCCCACCCTTCGCGGATCAGCGATATCGGAAGGCGCCGAGCGGTGGGAGGAAACACGGAACAGCTCACTCGTACTCGGCAATAAATAAGCTTTTATTTAAACGTTTCTGGATACTCGTGTATACAATACATATACCCTATGTACGATCTATACTTTAACATCTACGGAACGCAGCGGCGGCCATGCTCCGATTTTTTCTTTAAGGAGAATAGCGAAACTTAGAAGAGAAAGGAATAGATCGAAGGGGGACGGGGGTGTCGCGCTTTTCGCGAGCTGCCAGGAAGGAAAATAAAATACAGCGCCTTGTTGACCAATAGCGTGTTGGACGTTGTACTCCTTAAAAGATACTGGCTCTGTTGAGCGGAGAAATGGCCGCCCCTGCGCTCGCGGCATGTTTGTTCTCGCCGATAACTTGGCCGAAATACATCCACCTCGGGGTACAGAGAGAAAACGGGGAAAACCACGCGCGGAGGACACGCGTGCGCCTTTTATCCATCGATCTCCCCGGTTCCCGGAACCACCGACGCCCGGTTTCGTCGAACTCTCGAAGCCGAAGACTCGAATCACCGCTTCGTTTCGCTTTTCCTTTGGAGGTGGGGAGGGCGGGGGGTCGTCTTTTTAAGTACGGTCCTAAGGGAGAAGAAAAGGGAAAGAAACTGTTCGACCCCGTGACCGGGGAGGACGCGGCGAGCGCGCGTCTTCGAGGGTAGGGAGAAAGGACGACTCGACGAAGTCCACGTTTCGACGGAAGTTCGCGGTCTACTTTAAGTAATCGGGTTCTAGCAAAGTTGGAAGTAGTAGTACGAATACTTTAGTTGTTACAGAGATACCGTCTATTTATACGCTATGCCCTACTCGTGCGGCGCTACAGGCGAGTGGGCGCACCTCTAGGTGTCGTAGTTGGAAGGAATACAGCGAGGCGATAAAAAGCAGCGGAGGTCCGTGGAGTTTTAGACCGTGGCGCAGTGGAGCAGTGGGTATCGAGAGGCTAGGTCAACAGTTTAGATAACACTAGAAGCCTTGTCGTGGGTCGGGAGAACCTTGGAATCTTTTCCATTTTCCTTTTGGGCAAAACACAGCTTACACCGTGAAGACTCTGGTAGCTACAGCAAATTGCTACTTAGCCTGGGAGAGGCTCGCGCTTCCGTGTGATTTTGTTAACGCTGTAATCGAGTGGCGAGAAGACACCGCGAGCATCGCCCGAGTATCCCGCTGTATTCCTTGCGACTGCGATGGCTTTCGAGGGTTGCAAACACTCCTGACTTTTCTCTCACCCCTGAGGTATGGAAGCAGTAGGAACGTGGCCACCGTCTGCTAGTCGATCCTCCGATCATTCCGCGCGGCTACCACCGCACGTTTCGAGCGTTTCCTTCCCGCGATGGAGCATCGGCGGCGGGGGATCGATCGAAGCGCACCGTGTTATCCGAGCGCAAATACAGACGGCACGCTATCTAAATGGCGAACAAGGGAGTCTGATATCGGCGCGCCTCGCAGGAGGGAAGTCTAATTTTATTAGCGACGCCCGCGGAGGGCTCGCGTGTAATTCCTTCTTTCCGTTCTCTATTGTTCTCTTTCTATTTTCGCCCCGTTCTGATATTCGACTTTCCATGAGCGAATGGAGGATTTTTAACGAAAACGATCATTGTACAGGCGCGAGCGATCGTCGCTCGATCACGTTCAGGCCGTTGAGAAACGATTCGCGCCTCGATGCAAACGAATCGACGAAGCGAGCGGAGCCGCGACGGAACGATCTCGAGTCGATTTATCCCGGTCCTCTAGCGAACGAGCACCGTAACGCCGAGCGCTTCTTCTCTCTCGCGTCTCCGACCCCCCTCTCGAATTCCATTTATCTGCTCCGCGCGCCAATGTTCCGCGCCGCAGGCTCGGCGGAAGGTAAATATTGCTTTGGAAAGCACCGATCGGTCCCCGGTTGGCGAAACGCGACACGGGACCCATCCGTTGGTTCGGAATCGTTTCGCGCGTCTCCCGATGATCGAGCATCCCGAAAGGGGGGCAACGTCGAGGCTGCCCCCTTTCCCCGCTGTTTCGTAGAAACGGTGCAAGAGGAGACTGAGAGGCCTGGTTGTCCGGCTTAGAAGTCTATTACCTCCATCTTGAAGGATTTACCCTGAAGTTTGTTCGGGACGATCTTCGTGATCGGCGGCGCGCTGTTGTTGTCGTCGTCGCTGTTGATGTCCTCGTCCTCCTCGGGGAAATCTTCCAGACGATCGTGGTACTCGTCCATCTGAAAGATCGGGCCGACGATTAGTCCGCGCCCCGCCGCGTAGGTCATCGCGAACGAACAAACGCAGGCTACGTTCTAGGCGCGAAGGCGTTCGGGACGCGGGCCAGCTAGGCCAGCCAGCGCGCGCTTACTCTGCCGGTGAAAATAACGGTGCAAGTGAGAGCTCGGAAGCTTGAGCGTGAAAGCTTTCCCGCCCAGAGCCACCTTTACCAATGGGCTAAATGGGCTGTAGCCCAGTGGCGCCCGTGATCCAAGAGCGCTTAAGAATCAAATATGTTGAAATGCTTTTTTCTCCTCAATTTTGGAGACAAAAATTTCGTTCGCCGGCATTGTTTTTGCTCGTGTTTGCCTTGGTGGAGAGACCTGGGATTGTGATGTACTGCCTTGCACCGATTGCGAAGGAATTGCACCCTCGGAGGCTGGGGCGCCAAAATTTTTTAGCCCAGAGCGCTCAAATTTGTTAAGGTGGCCCTGTTCCCGCCTCGGGCCAGCCACTAACCAGCGGCTCTCTTTAATTTTCAGAGCGTCGCGGCTCGCCAGGCGCGCAAGCCAAAGGAAACCGACCGGCGTCGCGATCAAGCTCGCGTCGCGTCGACGCGCGATTCTATTGTAGAAAGCAAAGAGGCATTCCGTAAACGTAGTACACTACGGACTCACGTGTAAGGTAGCTATGGGAGAAGCGATTAATCGACGTTACCGCACACAGAACGGACGCTTCCCTACAACTGGCAGGTACGTCCAACGTGAATATTTGTGCTGGTTCCGCGGCTTAATCGACGCACCTAGACCGCCTCTAATTCCTCCCCGACCGGCCTCGTAGTTCGTACCCCCGGTTAATCGCGACTGGATCTCTCGGCGCGCCGATTAAGCCGTCCACTGCCGCGGCTACGTTTCTCCCAGCAAGCGTATGAGCGTGCTTCGTGTGCGCTTTTGAATGGTCGGACGCGTTGCAGAAGGTATCGCTCGGCCAAGGCCTGCGGGCGTAACTTTCTGCTGCAATGTTTAAATTACTCTCGTTGAGTGCTTCCTGTTTCTCAAATGGAAAGATAACCCAGCGGTGTTCCGCGGTGGGGGCGACGCGCGGACCTTGGGCGACCAATAGTTCTCCAGTAGAGCGGAGTGATCGGTGACGGTGACGAATCGGTGGATTAGATACATCGTAGATTAGATGCATACAAAGCTGGCACGATTATTCTACGTGAGATGTTTGACCACGGGTGAGGATCTCCCTTGGCGATAGGCTAGAAGCTAGGCTGGAAGACGGAGATGGAGGAGGTACACTAGCGTAGGTGCCCGTGAAGAGAGTGATAGGACGAAGAACCCGCGGTTGATGTTGGCGAGACGAGCGGATCGCTAAGAGATACTTGGGAGTACACTCACATCGACGTCGCCCATCATCTCTTTGGTAGACACCGTGGTGTCGATGCGCCGTATACTGCCCTGGTGGATGTCTACGTCCAGCTTGACGCACTGGAACCGCCTGAGGAGGAAGACGATCGGTATCGGCGCGATTCCCGCGCAAATGATCGCTACCGCTATGGCCAGCACCCAGCTGGGGTAGTCGAGGACCACGGGCTGAGCCTGAAACGAGTAACAAGATTGACGAGGATGCTTCGCAGCCTGGAATCGAGCGTGGAAGCGGTCCGAGGATACCAGTACGGGGTCCCACGCGGAGTACGTAGGCTTCCTGATTATCATCGACACCACGCTGGACACGAGAATGCACACCATGATAATCGGGGCGAGGAACCGCCAGGTCACCTGCCAGTACAACCCTGGCCTGTAGCCAGTCATCTCCTCGATGTCCTTCGTGAACCTGGAAGTTCGACGGAAGGATTAATCGGTACCGACGCAGTCACTTGTCTCTTTAAGGGGAGAGCCATATTTAGGACGCTGGGAATAAGGTGATTCTTGGGAATTTTTTTTCTGAGGAACTGTTGAGCGGATCTTTTCCAAACTTTCAGGGTATTTTAGTTCACATTTAAACGATAAATATTCATTTTTACGTTACAAAGTGTTCGGTAGAAAAGGAGATATAGGAACACGTTCGTTAGGACTCGCGCGCCGGAGTTGCAAATTGGCGATTGTAATGGTAGTTCCATTTCTGCCCTGAAATAAAAAAAGTAAGGATTTTCTTATTTCTAGTATAATTACATTGTCGATGAACCTAAGACATTGATAAATAAATTGAATTGAACAACTCTTTTTCCATAAATAGTACGAAATATCTTGAGGCAGAGTTGTAACTTTTTCTTTGAAGCCCCACCAATTTGCCAACTTTTAACTTTTTTTTCGTTTGTTAGGTTCATCGACAATGTAATTATACTAGAAATAAGAAAATCCTTGGTTTTTTTATTTCAGAGAAGAAATGGGGCCAGCATTATAATCGCCAATTTGCAACTCCGACGCGCGAGTCCTAACGAACGTGTTCTTATATCTCCTTTTCCACCGAACACTTTGTAGCGTAAAAATTAATTCTTATCGTTTGAATGTGATCTAAAATACCCTGAAAGTTTGGAAGAGATCCGCTTAACAGTTTCTTAGAAAAAAATTGAAATAGGGCTCCCTGCTTAATCAGTCTCGCGACAGAAAGCATACTTCTCGTGGCCATAGATGAAGACGACGGAGATCATCTCCATGAGCGCGACCATCACCAGACCGATGGTGCCGGCGAAGCTGTCGAACATCTTCAGCCAGTATTCGCCGGCGCCGGTGCAGAAGACCAGGCCCACGAAGAAGCAGACGGTGCAGACCACCCCTATCGAACACGAGATAATCATTCAGCGCCTTGGAACATCGCTCCGAAGAGTCACGCGGACCGTACCTGTTATATACTGCTTCTTTATCCTCTTGAACAGATCTATGTCGAAGATGACGCACAGCATGCCTTCGAGTATACCGATCTGCGAGCCTAAACCGAGTGCGAGCAGCATCAGGAAGAAGATGCAGGACCAGAATGGCGCGCCAGGTAGCTCGACTATCGCCTGCGTGAAGACTATGAAGGCCAGCCCCGTGCCTTCGGCCGCCTGACGATCAATCACTCACACTGCACAGACCGACGGTAGAAGAAGATATCAAGCGACGTCGGGTACTCACGTTGTCCAGCTCCTTGCTGAGGCTACACGTCTCGAGCGTGATGTTGTACGCGGTCTCGTTCAAGCTATTCACAACGCTCTCGTACTCGTCCATGCTGATGTTCTCGTGCTGGATGAGCCCGACCTCGAGCAGCAAGTCCCTGTTACTGAAAAAGAAAAACAAGAAAAAAAACGGAGGAAACGATCGTACGTGGATCGGATTGAGTAGAGACGTCGGAGCTCCGCTCTGCCGGCCGCGAACAAGGATTTACCTGGCAAGGCACTTGTCGACCTTCATCGTCGCCTTGAAGCCCAGAATGGCGAATATCACGACGCTCGCGTAAACAGCGGTGAAGGCGTTACAGCCGCTGACCAGTATCACGTCCCGGACGCAGTGGTTGTCCGGCGTGTTGTACGAGCCGAACGCGATCAAGGAGCCGAAGGCTAGTCCGAAACTGTAAAAGACCTGTGTCGCAGCGTCGAGCCAGACCGTCGGCTCTAACAGTTTCTCGATCTGCGCGCAATCGGAATGGAAGAGACAGGCCGGTTAAAGAATTCCGGGGATGCCCCGAGGCGGACAGCTGGCTAGACGGCAGAGGAACGATTCGACTCACCTTTGGCGTGTACATATGGGCCAATCCAGCGCCGGCACCTTTTAACGTTATTCCACGAATAAAAAAGATAGTAAGCACCAAATACGGGAACATGGATGTAAAATATACCACCTTTAAATCAAGCAAAGAAAATAAGTCGTTGACACAGTATCTGACTGAAGTGCGTTTACGAGAAGGGAAAAGTAAACGGAGGGGCGGCGGGGGTTGGGGGCGGGGGGGCGGGAGAACGGGGATCCCAGGAAGGAAATTAAACACAACGTCGAATCGAGCGCCATCGCGCGATCCCGGTTTACCTTCCCCGACGACTGTATCCCCTTCATCACGATGAAGAAGACCACCACCCAGCTGAGCAACAGGCAAAGGACGATCCACCACTTGAGGCTCTGGCCGGTTTCTATCGACGAGGCAGCGTCCAGCGTCGTCCTGTACCAGAAATAGGCAGTCTCGGAGCTTTTCGCGCACTCCGCGACCGGCGTGCCGTCCACTTCCGGGCACTTCGCCCAAGGTAAGGGCTCCTGCGTCAAATCGTTCGTTACTGGCACGATCCGCAAAACGGGATAGTCAAGATGCTAGTCAAGAAGCGTCCGCGTCTACGATATCTACGCCATGCTCGCCGTGCCCTTTGGCTACCGGTCTACCGCGGCAGCCGCCGCATTGCGAAAGAAGATACAGTAATCGTGGTGTACTTACGCCAAATTTAATCGTGACGGCCTAAGCCGCGCGCAGCGTGAAACACAAATCGAAACGGTTAATCGAACGGGCCGAGAGTGTCCGTTTTCGTTTGAGGGGAGGGTGGCTGCGTAGTTCGGTCGATCGATCAGAGAACGACGGGTGAACGCAGCCGTGTTTGAAGATCGCTCTCGGATCGACGGAACTAACGCGGCCTACTGACGATTAGGGATGAATCGACACCACCAAAGTATCGATACTTTTACGCATTGCTTGTATCGAATGAAAGTATCGGTACTTACTCGGTATCGAAACAAAAGTATCGAAACACAATGAATACTTTTTTATTCGTGTATAGAATCGATGACCTTTTTGTACTGTGCTCCGATCGAAAGAAGTCGGTCGGGGTTCTTCGCTCGCATTGGCTCCCGCCGCCAGTGTCCCGTTTGCTTATTTTGTATTCGTCGACGTTGTCGCGCCAGCCAATAGGGATACAGTATTCGGACTCTAGAATTTCTCAACCGACTTCTTTCGATCGGGGCGCAGTATTAGGTAGGGTTGTTGGATAATCCTTCCTTTTTTCTGCTACCAAGAAGGTATCGCAACCGAAAACAGTGCTGCTAAAAGTACTTGATATCGAGAATTGAAACCGTTATCGATATATGTATTTCGTTATTAAATATATTTTAAAGGATACATCATGTTCTGTATCGTGCATCTGGAGTAGTTGGAACGATACTTTTGGGCTAAGTGTATCTATGTTCGCTTTCATCTTTCATGTGGAATGTCGATACTCGCCCGTTCGATACGAGTACTTTTAACCGATACCTACTTGGTATCGCAACCCTAGGTATCGGCACTAAAATTACTTGTATCGAAACGAAAGTATTCGATACTTTACTTGTATTTACTTGCATCGATTCATCCCTACTGACGATCGATCGGATGGTCGGGTGCCAAGGGGGGCCTCACCTCGAGCGAGTTGAACAGGTAGTAGAAGCACCAGGTGATGATGACGTTGTAGTAGAGTGCGACGAAGAAGGTGACGATGCAGGACGCTATGCCTATACCGCCTAGCCAAGGGTGTATCGTGTTCCACACTCCAAGGGCGCCTTGTCGCATACGTTGACCGAGACCCAGCTCGATCAGAAACAGGGGTACACCCTCGAGGATTAGCATCACGAAAAAGGGGATGAGAAAGGCACCTGAAAACCGTCCCCCCACCCCTGTATGACATGTGCGTGCTTTTTTCTCTCTCTCTTCCCCCCGTCGTTATTCTTCGTTACTCGTTCGCGTAAAATAATATCGTTGGCGCGCACTACCCCTTCTCCCCCAAGCCCGAGCGATCCTCTTGTTCCTCTGACCCCTTATTACGGAATGAATGCGCAACCGTTCTCTTTTAATCTCTCCCGTTTGGCAGGGTCCTCGTCGAGTTCCTGCTTCGCACAGAGAACCTTCTCCTCCGTTCCCCTTCCTCCCCCTTTTTTTTATTTCGTGCTAGTCTAGTTCCGAGGCAGCCAGCCGCAGCCAGAGTGTCTGGTTCGGTATTGATCGTGTGTCGCGTACCTCGGTACGTTCGATCTTAGCTCGGTTCTTTTTACTCTCCCTCCCCTCTCTCTCTCTCTCCCTCTCTCGCTGTCTCTTTGAGTCGAAAGCATTTGGTAAGTAGCGTTAGGTGGCTATTGATCTTCGACGACAGGTTCGATAAGGGGCGGAAAATTGCTCCGTTCAAGGGTATAACGTTGCAATCTTCCGTGGCGCGTCTTCCACCGCGAAACTGCTTGCCGAGTATGGCGCAATTCGGCGTACAGGGGGTTTCAGGGGGAGCGGTCGATGCATGGATCTCCCGCGTCGCAGCTAGGAATGTGGGTCATATTCCGTTCTAATTGTAATCGGACGAATGGGGCTCGTATTGTGGATATTGTTACAATGCGCTTAAAATTCTCTGTTCCACCAGTGGTTCTCGGAAGCGAAGCCTCGATAAGATATTCCTACGCGCGTATTAAGTGTCGCAGGCGGGGCCTGGAGCGCTTACTGTGAAGCTATCCCTTTGATTACAAGCGCAGAGTAGAAAGATCCACAAACACGCGTCTTTGTATACTTCGTCTCCCGCTCGCAAGGGAAAAGCCCGAACCTGGAAATTCAAAAAATTCTGAAACTATGTAGAGAATTTCCTCCTGATTATAACGCAATTTTTGTTTGTTGCTAAAATTCACTCTAGGAGGGTGTAACTCACCCCTAATAATCCAGTTATTTCCCGATTTTGTGTTACAACTCGTGAACTGTAAAATAATTTTTTTACCAAATGATAGATCTAATTAAAAGAAGTAACTTTTGTCTTGAAACTTTTTTCTATCTCTTACAGTTCGCGAGTTATAACACAACATCGGAAAATAGCCGAATTTTCAGGGGTTAATTTCACCCTCTTCGAGTGAATTTGGGCAGCAAACAAAAATTGCGTTGTATTTAGCAGGAAATCCCCTGCGAATTCGCAAAGTATCAGAATTTTTTGAATTTCAGATTCGGGATCTTCCCTCGTCAGCCAAATTTCTGACCACCCATTCCGAGACACCCTGTACCTGCACTCTCGGCGGTGACAATCCCTCAATTTTTCCTAGACATATCTGCTGATCGGGATACCGTACAAGTTGAATCTCTCCCACTCGCATCGCACATCTACTCTCCATCCTCTTTCGACTCAAAGGGGTTGATTTCCCCCCGCAAACCCTCGTTTTTCCAGTAAAACCAAAATACATATCCCCTCCACGATCTTCCCCGCGAAAGCGACGAAACCTCCTGAAGACCGAATGGCAGAGAGAGAGAGAGAGAGAGAGAGAGAGGGGGGTGGTACGATTCACGGATGTTCCCCTTGAGCAGGAACGCGCTGCGGATGTTAAAACGGTTACGTGCGGCTGTCTCTCTCTCTCTCTCTCTCTCTCTCTCTCTCTCTCTCTCTCTCTCTCTCTCTCTCTCTCTCTCTCTCCTCCCCTCAATAGAATGGTAAAAATCGATCGATGCGCGTCGGCGTCGAGCTTGAACGTCGGCCTCGACGACGTCGGTGTCGTGTGCCACGGAAATTTCCATTGAAAGCCGCGGAGAGAGGCCAGCCCCCGGTGGCTCGATTTCGGTTCGCAAGGGGGCAAGAACTCGACTGCCCCTGCGGGTTCTGCGCAGTAGGTCCTCCAACCGTCGCCGGCGACGACTACGACGAAGACAGCAATTCCGCCGGTGGAAAGTTCCGCGAGCGAGGGGCCCAGAGGGAGGGGGTTCTCTCCGATTTAGCGGTCGCGTAAACCCGCGTTTCGTGCCCGTGACGTAAATCCCCGACTTCCATTCGCGAATTCGCCGACGACCCCCGTCGCCGTTCTTCCGCCCACGTAACACGCCGTCTAGGCGCGCGACAGCCGGCCGGAGGAGCTTCCTCTCCGCGTCCTCTGCATCGGCATGTAATCGAGTTACACGGCGCATAGGTCGCGGAACGGAGCACCGAGGGTTCAAGGGCGAATTTTATAGGATTTTACGCGCCTCCTCCCCCTGCTCGGTTTCCTCGCGCGGATTTCGGCGAAACGGCTGGGTCGGAATGCGGCTGAGGCACGAGGAGAAATAGCCTCCTGGAGGGCGGATGACGCCGCGGGTATTTCGAAGGTGCGAAAGACTTCCCGAAGGTATATATTTTTAAGCGGCGCTCAGGGCGACCGAAAATAGCGTATAACGCGAACGTTTTACGTAGGGAGCGGACTACGGCGCCGGGTCTAGCTGTATCCGAAATCACTTCTCGGGAGAGATGATTTTATTCTCGAGGGGAGGAGAGAGTTTGTAATCACGGAGATTTAGTTACCGATCGGAGGGAAGTTTCTCGGTGGCTTGGATCGTTTGGAAGGGTTACTCACCTCCTCCGTTCTGTTGGCACAGGTAAGGGAACCTCCAGATGTTCCCCAGCCCCACACTGTACCCGATAATACTGAGGAAAAACTGCATCTTCCCGCTCCATGCTGCCCTGTTGTCCTCTTTCGTCTCCTGACTGCTGGTAGCATTCTGACCTCCGCTCACCACGATCGTCACGTTCTGGCCAGCCTGACGTTCCTCGTTCAACGGAGCCAGCTCATGCCCATTCCTCGTGTTCTCGTTCTTCACTACCATTCTTCAACTCGCGCTTTCGAATTCCAAACGATAAATAGCTTGCCTCTTCAGCGGCTGTTTCCTCTCTCTCTCTCCCCTTCGCGCTATTTTCTCACGTTCTCTTTACCACCTTCGTTCTCCTTCCTCTTTTCCTTCGTTTCTCGCGTGCTCGCGACCAAGCGACGGGGCAACAGCGACGGGAAAGGGATAAATAGTATCGGGAGCAACAACAGTTAACAACAACAACAACGATCGACGAAGACTAGGTTCGAGAACGAGCCGACGGCAGTTCGACGGAAGGCTCGGCGAGAGGGTCCCTCTCCGGCCAGTTACTCCCTAATTAGAAGAATATCTTGTATAATCAACGTTAGACTCGAATAGCTCGTTACTCCTCCGGTAGAAAAATCCCTCGGGGTAACGCGGAAGGCATGAATGGTACGAAGTGGAACGCGCCTTGTTCGTCGAACGTCACCCACGCGACCGCGCGCCCTTTCGCCCCCTCCTGGCGGGCGCCTCGTGTTTCACGGCCGTGAAAGAGTCCCACTGTTCTCGCGATTGCCGATCGACGAAAAGTACCCGAGACAGGGGGGCGGGCGGGGAACGCCGGGTTCCAGGGAGATCGACGCGGGGATGAAATTGACCGGCGAAATTTCCGTCTCGGGCGGCGAGTGGAATCGATACAACGTGGGTCGACGTTGCGAGGGTCGAATCGTCGCGCGAGGGGTGGGCGAAAGCCTTCCCTCGATTTCCTCGCTGCTCGAGGCGACCGTCTAGGTAGCCGACGGTTAGATCGACGGAAGAATCGAGACGGGAGCGACGCGCGAGACCGAGCACTGGAGTCAGACGCGTTGAAAGGGTGCGAAGGGGTGGTCGAAGAGAGCCGCGTGCAGGACCGTTGAAAGGGCTTCTTCCGTTAGCGGGCGCGTTGGTTTGTTTCTCGAGCGGTGCATCGAGGAGCTGCGGATGGATCGCGGGGGTACACGGGGGAGGTAGGATCACTCAACGGCGACTCGAGGGGGTCGAAGGAAGCTCACGTTTCGCGTTGCTGGCACGTCTGTTCCCTGGGAGCATGCCCTCGATCTTTATCTCTCCCTGGCCAGAGCCTGATCGCCGTTCCTCTATCTCTCTTTCCTCCTCTTTCGTCTTCCGTAAACGCTGGCGTACCTCTCGGCTCCGTGTGACATAAGCCTCGGCCGAGCTGTAATCCTCGAACCGTGGAAAACCGTGGGCGATCCAGCTGGCCAGCTAGATCGGCATCGCTCTCGCGTTCGCCCAGCTGACGGTCGCGTCGTATGGAGTCGCTCGGTGTTGGGAGGCAGGCCGACCAGCGAGCTTTTACTCCTGCGCGCACGAATCGGAGCTAGGGAAACAGAATTATTTCGACCCGACGGTCCGCCGATCGAGCGGTCGTCCCTGGCTGGAACGCGGACAGGAATCGCGTGGACGGTGAATAGACGGGCGAGTTTTCGGAGCCATGTAGTTGGATGGTTCGGTAGCCCTTCCCTCCTCGCTCGAACGGCTGTTTCTTCGGCTGGCCGCGCGACTTTGACTCTCCTCGCTGCTTCTCTACTTTCGCTTCCCTTTGTCGTTCCTTTCTCCTCCTCTGCGACCGACACTGGCGGTACGGTCAGGCGTTCCTCGGTGGCGTGCACGGAGCGGAGTACCGCGCGCGCGAATCCGCTTCCTCGAGGTAGGCTACTCGGGCTCTCGAGCTGCTGCTTGGCTGAAGAGAGACTCTCTAGTTACGCGCCCCGTGCATACGAACGTCAATATCCGACTGAACCTAACCACCGTTGCGCGGCCGTATGCGCGCGCGCGTTCGCGCGCTAGCCCGTGCACGCACGCGAGGGAGCCAACCGACGTAGCGGAGCCTGGAGCTTCGGCACGCTACGGCAAAGCTCTCCGACGCTTTCAATCCCCGATTGGCCGCGGTGATTATGCACATACGGCGCACACGCTCTTCCTACGCTTCCACCGTGAAGCGGGCCCGGCTCGACGCGCTCCAGGAGCGCCCGAGTTTCCACTGGCCGAGTTCGTATCGGGGGAGAAAATCGAAAGGATACCGACGGGGGGAGGATGTAGGAGGACGGAGTGGGACGGAGTTGGCGCCGATCTATCTCTCTGTGCTCTCGAATATTCCCCGAAACAGCGGGGCGATCCCTCCACCATTCCTCTGCGCGCCTCTGTTCTCTGCTCACTCCGCTCTCGCATCTCATCGTGGAAGCGCACATTTGCGCGCGCGCTCCGCGGCTCGCGAGATCGATCTCCCTCGGTCCGGTCCCCGCCATTTTCGTCCTCGAATCAATTACCCTCTGATCTCGACTCTCCTCGCCTCGTCGCGAGCAGAATTCGAGGAGGAGTCTCCGCCGTTTGTACCGATCTTCCGGTGTACTTTGACCCCGTCGAAGATATCCGCGCGGCATTTCGAGGGCTTTCCCAAGGGGATTACCTGCGCTGATCCCTTCCTCGATTGGGAGATCGGCGATAGTAGGGCAAGTGCACGTCTCTGTGCAGCGCACCCTGACCCGCTTGGCACCGTGGCCTCAATTAATTTCGTCCAGTTATACCAAGCAGAATACCGCTGCTGGCTCGTTCGCAGGACTTCGCTTGCCTGTCCAGCCGGTCTCTCCGAAATTCGACGTCCGACGAACTCGGAGCGTGGCGGCGGCGTGCGACGGCAACTGGCGCGAAATTTGCAAGAGCAGCGGGGCCAAGCCACTCGTGCAGCGGCGGCCGAGCTAGGGTGGCCGTTTATGAGAAGCATCATCGACTCAACAACCGTGTCAAGGGCAGATCATGCCCGAAGCTCTCGCCCGCGAAGAAATCAATTTGTTTAATAAATATCCACCACGCGACACGAATCGTCCGCGCGCCCGTGCTCCGTTGGCGATCGCAATTGCGGCACGCGTTAGCCTTCGACGGGGGCCGATTAATCTTTCCCTGGTTCTCGACATCAGCCTCGCGCGCCCACGGCTCGCCGAGCGGTATTCCGAAAGACGATAACCGCGCCGGCTACGTGCCTGGCTGCCAGGTTTCGCTTCTCCGCGCCGGGCTATCTGCTCGGCTCCTCGCGGCATGCATCAAATAAACGTGGCTACGCTCGCGCTGGTCAGACGCCCCGCGAGCCGCCACCGTTGTATTCCCTCCTGTAGAGCGTCTCACGTCACATCCTCATTCGCGAACTTATTAATAACGAGACATTGTTTACGGGCAATTAATTTCCAACCGTACGCGGCGGACAGGGCCGCCTAAGGACGAACCCCGGTGCACGGGATGTTCCTAAAGCGGTGCCTCGTAACGTGCAGATTCGCTCCGACGACGCCTCGATCGACGTGGCTCCTCGAGCTTCCCGTTTCCGCGTTCCGATTTAAGCGCAGGCTCGGCTACGCGTGTATCGGCGTAGGAAAGTGTGCCCCGCGTCGGGCGAGGAAGATCGATAGGAAAGATGGGGAAGGTCGCGGTGGACCAGTTGCATGGCCGCCCTCGATCACCTGATTTAAATGCCCCCGAGTTTTTTGTGCGGCCACTTGGGAATCGATAGTGTATTCTAGGCCAGTGGAAAATCCTGGGGATTCGCCGAGCACCACGTGCGCTCGGACTTCCCGGGCACCGTGCTCGTGGACGCCTCTCCTTCGCACTTCGGGTACAGATTCCGTGTCGGAATTCTGTTGACACTGTTTTGGAAGCACTTTGCGTTCGTCGCAAAGTGTTTCGCAGGAGGAGTCGGGTTGCATAAGCCGTGGCTGGCCGAGCGGGGCTCGTGCGTGAAAATTCGACGCGAGGAAGTCCGCGGATGAATTTCGCTTACGGCTTGAAACGTGCACGGGATCGGAATGCTGTTTGCGACCGATTGTTTTAGTTATTCGTACAGGCTGCTCCACGACTCGTGGCGCAACTCAAGTGATCCACGCCGAAAACGAAACCAGTCCAATGTGGCGAAGTGTGTTTCCTGCGATTTGCATCACCTCCGAGATATAACGAGATATAACAATTCGCTTATGCTCGACGGTGCCCGCTCTTTAAGTCCAATTTCATGCGGGAAGCCCTCCTCCGGGTCACGATCCCCCAAGCAAGAACTCTTATAAGTGTCAAGTTCACGTATCTTCCGAGCATCCGTTTCCGCGCGTCCCTGCTTGTTTATTCAAGAGAAATCTGGGAAATCGCCTCGCGCAGCGTCGCGGCGCGC
This sequence comes from Andrena hattorfiana, assembly GCA_944738655.2. Taxonomy (NCBI): domain Eukaryota; kingdom Metazoa; phylum Arthropoda; class Insecta; order Hymenoptera; family Andrenidae; genus Andrena; species Andrena hattorfiana. The sequence goes on from OX122894.2 coordinate 6,618,216, forward strand.
ATTTTGGAGGACCCTGTAAGGGAAACTCGGATAAAACCGGGTACCTGGGGAAAACCGGGACGTGCTATTATTTTTTAAACTACCTTAAATTTTGTAGGGATGTCCATTATTTCGTCAACAAACGTTAGGGGTAAAGAGTACCTACAGTGGTTGGCCACCTGACAGTGATTGGCCTTATTTTAAGAAATAAATGAATATAAAGAAATACCAATGTCATGCCTTTTTTTAATGAATATATTCATATTCCTTGTACTTTCTTGCTTCGGATGTAATCAATATTTTTCCACTCATTATATACTGTGATTATATATAAAAGCAAATAGGATGACTCGGCTTTGAAGCTTGGAAATTACAGCCATTTAATAAAAAAACCATGAGTACAGTTGAAAGTTTGCGAATAGTTTAATGTATTTATGATATGTATATCTCTCATATTCGGTATATATCGATAAATAAAAGTTGAAACTTTATAAAAGGATTATTTATTTGTTAAAATTATACATATATTATGAAAAAACAGTGGGGCCAACGACTGTCATATGAATAATGTTGAATGATAGTAATTGGCCGGACGGCCAGTGACTGTTTTTTAACCATGTTAATGGTGAAACGGTAATTAGCCCCCTGTTCAAAAGAGAAACAAACACGACAAATACATACTAAATAAAATATATGCATTTTTATTGAATAATTTTAATCTTATTTCTATCGCCAAATCAGGTAACATTTTCTTTTCGGTTATATTATGTATCAAATAGCGGCCAATCACTGTCGAACCGAATGGACAATTACTGTGTTGACCATGCCAATAACTATATTTCTTCGTAGGAAACATATTTTTTGTATATTTTTATACATTCTTGATTTTCTTTTTATAAACTCTATTTATTTCTAGATTATTAGGGGTTTTTCGTACTTATTTATATTGATTTCCATTTCAATTTTACTAAATTCACATTTATAATTCATTATTTATGTGACACTCTTACTTAAGTGGCCAACCATTGTACTCTTTACCCCTACATCGTCTTGTGTGTTTTCGAAGGTTCTGATCCAATTTTCGATCATTAAGAAACTTCAAACACTTTTGACAGTGTTCAGGTAGATACTTTTTGGTGTGAATGATGTTAATTGCTGCATATTAAATCCCGTCGACATACTTAAATAAGTAATAATAAAAAATAATTAAAGTGTAAATAATTAAAAGGTTTGTTTTTACTTCGCGGTGGTATTGTTGATAATTCGTAATATTTACAAAATTGTATGCTGGGGCAAAACCGTACGGAGTAAAACCGGGTACCCGGTTTTGCGCAAAATGTGTATAACAAAGAAACGAAAAGGAGGACGTTATCAAAATTAAAACTAAATCTTAATAAGGGACAACAAGTAAAGGGAAAGAAAACCACAAAATTAAACAAAATACCGAAGGATAACGATAACAGTGGTGATGAAACTGGTGAAGATATTTGCATTTATGTCCAAGAATCATATGGTTCATTGAAATTGAATAAAGGGTGCAGTTTACAGCTGGTTGGAAGACTGAAGAATTGGATGAATTTTATTGTTACAGGTGCTAGGTCCTAGGGCCATGCTATGGGGTAAAACCGTAAAAAAGAATCATATATTAAATAGTTATTTTTCGTATTTATTCTTCTATTAAAAGAATTAGACATATACTCTTATTTAATAAAGAGTCTATGCTAATGAGTCCTAATCGCAATTTCTTTTTTACATTAATAATGTCAAAGTTATAAGCTTTTATCCTTAACGTCCCGATTTTTCCCCGGTCTCCCCTGCGTCCCCCGGAGCCGACTGCTCCGGTTCGCGAGCATTGCGCAATCATCGTCGCGGTATCCGCGAAAACCTGGCCCGATGGATCCAGGCGGTTCCAACTCGCACTGCTAAAAATAGGCTCCGTACGAGCAGAATGATTTTTACGATCGATTCGATGGTTCCAAGAGGCAGACGCTCTGACGACGCGGTTCGAGCGAGTCTTACGTAAACGTCAAATAATATTAACGTGGACAACGGGCGGGGTAGGGTGAGGGGAGGGTGAAATAGAAGATTACGTCGAAGCAGCGAGATTTAACGTAACGCACTATACGTGTGTTCGACGTGTTCGTCGATACACATCGAATCTAGATTACAGAGAGAAGCTTGTCGTCGTCTCTAAACTCGGCGCGATAGATTGGCGTGACTCCGGTCATTAAATCCGCGCGACCCCGTAGTGGGCTCTTCGCCGCTTCCTCGGGGAGGACGTCCCCGCTCCGTCGGCCGTATAAAAAACAGCGAACTCGCGGTGTCAGCGGAATTAATGGTATGGATGGTCAGTGGCGTGCCGTCGATACCGCGTCGAATCGAGTCGAGCCGATCAGCTGCACGCGCTCGCTTATTCGATGATGCAGTAAGAAGCGTCTGGAACAACGAAACCGCGTTAGGCGAACGTAGCTTCTAGATTTTCAGTGTCGAATCGGGAGGGACACTTACCAGCGGTCACCGAAGTAACCCAGTCCACGAAAGCGCCTACTCTGGTGTTCACGCCGGCGGACAGGCCGCAAGCGTCACCGTAACTGATGATTCCAGTGAGCACTATCCGCTTGGTCGTGGGATTCTCCCATAGAACCGGCCCACCGCTGTCCATCTGTGGATCAAACGAATGATTCGAATTCGCGTGATCGAACGGGGGATTTGAGGGACTGAGGGCCCGGGTTCGATTTGAAGCTCTTCCGCAGCTCTTTATATTTAATTAGCTTTACTACTCGGCTTTGCCCGAAATTTAGATTCTGATTTTATAGAAAAAATCTTTTATTTATTTATTTATTTTTCTGTGGAAATAGTCACATTCATCTGGATTAGCTAGGCATAATGAGTTGGGGGACACGTTTCGTCACCCCAGCGTTACCCGTTAGAAAGTTTTTAGGCGACAGACAAACACACACACTTTCTGCTTTATATATTAAGACTAGCTAAGTACCCGTGCTTCGCTACCTTTCGCTTAAGTTCTTTTATATATATTTACTGGTCTTTATCCTTCAGCCACTTCCTAATATAAGACCTATGAAACCTTTTTAGACGGTTAGAGTATACAAAACATGGTTACTGCAATTAAATGCGGGTAAATGCGAGCATTACTCGAGAGCCCTGAATGATAGAGCCCTTGGCAACTTATTCCCGCCGCGGTGCTGTTTCGCAAGCGAGAAGCGTTCGCCCGCTCGCCGCCTGGCGGTCGCGTCGCGAACTACTATTACTTATAAATCATTATTTTAAAAAAATCAAAACGTTACAACCTTCTTCTCGCCAAGACGAACAAAGTGATGTAATACACTTGTGGCCACAGTTCATATTTACTGAGAAACCGCATTTCAAAGTATGCAACTTCACTTTTATATAATAGTATAGAAGTATAGATATAGATTATAAAGTTTGATGCTAAATTCAAAATTGTATTATGTACCCACTCTTTTACCGCTTCTTCTGAAAGTTTTACTTTTTTATTGATTTTAATCGGCCCTGCAGAAGGCGATGGACTTACCTGACAAGAATCTTTACCCTCGGTGTAGGTGCAGAGCTGGTCGTTGCTAACAGTCTCGTAGTATTTAGAGCACTGCAGGTTCGTCAGCACGTTCAGGTTGACCTTCTGCAAGGTGTCAGAGGGAGGACCGGCAAATTCTTTCGCTCCCCAACCTAGTCTTAGCAATGGTTTTCGTTAGCACGTGGCAGATAGGGTGGATGTACCAGTAAATGAACATACCAATGAATGGCCATTTTTTATTAATATGAGTAAAATGAGTTATTAAAATAAGCGACTAATTAATTAGAGACTTCTTTTAACTCCTTGCTTCGTATCCAAACAATTTTTGCAGCACGTGCAATCAATCGCGCTGCAAATATAATTTTATAATAGTGTTCATTCATTAGCCTTAAATGTTCATTTATTGGTGCGTTCACCCTACGGTCGATGGGAATCGGTGTGCTATGCTAACCCAGCGCGCTAACGATGCTGCCGCCAAAACTGTCTGCTGAATGTTGAAAGGGTAGACAAGCCGGGCCAACCTGGTTACCAAACTTTATGTCCCCGACCGTCTTTACGATGGCTATGTCGTTCAGTACCAACTTCTGGTCGTAATTGGGATGTATCTGAACCTGGCTCACTCGATGCAACACCGTGGCGTTCGTCTCGGTGCCTAAGTTACAGAATCAATTGAGCCAAGTTATGTAGAAAGCTACCGACTCAATGAAATCATTGTTAGTTGACATTGTTAGAAATTATTTGTAGCTTTTTGTTTAAGTAGTCATGCCTAAGTTAGCAGACGAAAAAGAACGCAATTTTACAGAATTTTTTGTGAAAAATGTGATATATGTTTCTTACAACTATTTCCTTATTTTAAAAGTACATATATTCAGCTACCTTTAGGAATTTTTTTATATAGGAAAATATTAAATAATGAACGAATAATAGCCACTCTCGCGGAAGCTGATTTTTTTTAGCGGTGAGCACGATTTCTCCGAGCCGGATCATCTGAAATCAGAAAGTGAAGAAGATCCTGTTAATATACGAGTTTATCTGGTTCGTGAACGAAGGATTTTTCAAAAAAATAGTTCCAGACAAAATGGCGCCCGTTTAACGCAAAATCATGATTTCTCGGAGTCTGAATTGTTCGTCTTTCATGAATTAAAAATAGAGTTTCCATCAAAAACAAAAATCCTTCGTTTACGAACTAGATAAACTCATATACTAACAGAATCTTCTTCACTGTGCGATTTCAGATGATCCGTCTTGGAGAAATCGTGCTCAACGCTAAAAAAAATCAGCTTCCGGGAGAGTGGTTGTTATTCGTTCATTTCTTAATATTTTCCTATAACAAAATTACTGAGAGTTGCTGAATATATGTACTTTCAAAATAAGCAAATAGTTGTGAAAAATATACATTAGATTTTCCACAAAAAATTCACGGAAATCACGTTTTTTTTCGCCTGCCAACTAGCTTATACAGTGGTCCCCGGATTATTGACAGGCTTTTTTCCCCGGATCATCGGGAAAGACCTACCCACCCCACGGTTTTGCTTCCTCGGTGCGAGCGAGGTTCTTCGGTCCCGGGTAGACAGCCCGTTGACTGCCGAGAGCAATAAAACCGTTGGGCCAAGTAAAATACCCAGCAGAGAAAAATAAAATGTTCATGTTTCTGATAAATGTTCATGAAAGTATCACCAATGGATTTTTTAGGATTTCCCAATGAAAATGAGTTCAAATACGGAGAAATTCGGTCCACTTTTAGTGAACGTCACTACGTTCACTAAATGTTGTAATTCACACACTGGAAAGTGTCTCCTTTCCATTACACACTATGTAATAATACAGAAGAGAATTTAAATGGAGAACATCAACGCCTTCGGCTTTTCCCTTAAACCGGTGAACTGGAATCTAATCGCGTTTCCATAATAAAAAATGGACCGAATTGCTTCGTGTTTGGACTCATTTTCATAAACTCACAAATCCATCGGTAGTACTCCCACCAAAGTGTAATCAGTAATATGAAAATTATCATATTCAATACTGAATCTCAATTCGCCATGAACCGAGGGTCTCCCGCTTTTGCGCTATTTCATTCACTCTCGGTTTACGTCGTTCAGCCTCCTTGTCAAACGGTTCGGGCGAGGCTCCTGACAAGGGTCAGTTTATTAGACGCAAACTACTTCCCCTACCCCGGTTTATGGAGAATACCCCGGTCCCGAATCTTTCTCGATAATCCGGGGACCACTGAGCTCTTCTCTTCCAGCTGACGGATTCTTACAACGTTCTTACCTGTCGTCAAATCGTGATCGCCTACCAAGACACCTAGCTGCAGAGGATTCCTATTGTTCAAGCAATGCGCCGCTGACAGTACGTATTTCGTGGCTATTATGGTGCAGCCGCAGTACACGCTTCGACTCAGAGAGTTCACGAGGCCAGCCATCATGGGGAACTCGTTCACCCCCGTGGTGACGCCACCGACGATCCTAGTCTAAACACGCGTCGTTTACCCCGAAGTTATTCTCTGGAACCAGCAGTTCCACTTGATTGGAGGAGTCATACATACAGGATTCTTCCAGCCGCATTGGCAATTCTCAGTGTCCTGGGGCCTCTTGATCGCTACTGCCTCGCAGAGGAACCGGCCGCCTAAGGACCACGCTGGTGACGTCAGTGTCACTGTCATCGTGGGTCCTTCCGACTCTACGGTAAACGGCCCATCGCCGCAATACTGGTGCGTGGTGGCTGAGCTGACTTGGACGGATAGCCTGTCCGAGCTGCAGTTGAAGCTCTGCAAGGATCGTTTATTATTCTCCTTCTAATTCGATTACTCTTCCAGTCACTCGATCTTACCCAGGGTAGCTGGAACGTGGTGCAATTCAAGTGGACCCGGTAGTCGCTGTTCATGGTCCACCTGCAGGACCGTTGCCCTCGATACGAGTACGGATATTCGGGGTTGTAAACGTAGAACGTGGTACCTGGCGTGAGGTCCTGATAAAAATTGCAGCCGTCATCTATGCCTAGGCTGGACTCAACGAAGAACGCCAGCCAGCTGAGTAGCAATAGCGTTGCTGTGAAAACAATGATTCGTAAGTCGTGAAATTAAACGTGACCTGTTTTAAAATGTATCTATCGGATCGCAACGATAAACCGAATATGATTCATGCTTTCTGCGAACGATCTGAAATTTGAGATCTTTCTAGTCGATAGCGCTGCTTAATTATCTTGAAGTTCTTGGTAACAATCGCGATCTCTGGTCCGTCCATACCTTTTGCCATAGCACGTGCGACGATGCTGAAGAGTGTTGGAACGCTGTCGCTACTTGCTGGGATCGAGGTGGAAAAATTTCGCGGCAACGTACGCGACGATCTGCTTTGTGTTCCAGCGAATTCCAACGTTTTTATCCTAATCGCGGAGGCATGCGAAAGCTACCAGCTAACAATTTCGCGGTTGCTATCACGCTGTCTTATCTTAGGTATGTAGTTGTAACCTCGAGAATAACAGTAGATTTACGACGACAACTACCAATAGTGTAATACTTTCCCCGGTGCCCGCGAACGAAATACCAGAGTGCTGGTGGCTCGATCGTCTTCGAGGTGCACGCGTTTCCCAATCATCGATCGATTAGGATCATTTAATCGCCGGAACGTACGAATTACGGAATCGCATTTTCGCGTCGCGAAATGCACGCGGGATAATCGCGGTATTGATAAGCAGTCGTGGTCGGCTTTTCGGCGTAAAAAAAAAAATGAGATTATAATCGGTTCCACAAGTGTATCGTCAAGGCATCTGATTCATGGAACCGGGGCGAGACGTTATCGCGAGGAGATTACGAGGTGCCGTTTTGGCACAGATCTACGATTAATTGTCTCCTGATTTAGCAATGCTCTATTAACTCGAAGTATGATTTTTATTCGAAACCCAAGTCCGACTCGTGCCTATAGGCAAAATTGGACAGGTGTTTAAGGCGTAAAGTTGGCGAGGGGTATTTTAAATGAAAAGTAGGGAAGTCTACCTAAAACGATCAAAACAACATGCTTCTTTGGGAATTTTTTCTAGAAAAACCGATAAACTTTTATTATTAAACATTAGTCTGTTAGAAAGAGTACATCTTAGGGATACTTCAGAATTTTTTGTGGTAAAAAATATTGAACGGTTTGTGAGTTATAAGCGATGTCCGAAATGTCCCTTTTTTTAGGCGCTCTGCGGTGATAACCGTAGCTCGGTGCAGAATCATCCAATATTGAAAATTCGATTTTTCATAGATAACATATGAAATTATCTAGGCGCTATCGGGGTCGATTTTGGAAAAATTATTTTGGGGCAATATGCCGGCTGTGCAAAGTTGAAGCATCGATATTTGTAAAAAAATCGCTCGTTTTTCGAGTGTAAAAAAATCTTAGCCATGAAACGGATAAGCTCCTGATAGCGCTTAGATTTTTAAACCTAAAACAAGCCTGCAAAGCCTCGAGTAAATCGGTTCATTAATTTTTGAGTTATGTGTGTCACCGACTTCGGAAACATGATTTTGAGCACCTACCTACTTACACGCGTATAACTTTGTCAATTTTGGTCGGATTAACTTGACTCTTTCAGGGATTATATTCAACATGTTGTACTCGAAGAAAATATAAAAATCGAAGAAATGATTTGTCGAAAATTTCTAGGTAGGCCTCCTCCTTAAGCTACGAATAAAAATTCATAGTAAATTCAACAAGAAACTCAAATAAATAAAGTTCCCGATTTGGCAAATTTGCCTAGGGCGCAAAAAAGGCTCGAGCCGGGTGTGCTGCTCCCCTACCACCTGTTTGTTTTCCTGGAACTACGGGCTTTCGTTCTTGTAACAATAACAATTGAGCGTAGTCTTAAAAGGAAAATGATTTTCGGGTACATTTGCATATATTTCATAATAATTGGCATAAGTATCTATACAAAGTACGCATAACTTCGGCCGAGGTCGTTTTGAATTGCTTCGACGCGAGCGTCGCAGACGCGCGCAAATATCGATAATGTTAATCGCTTTTACCTTCTAATTCCCGCCTATCGCGTGTTTCATATAAACAGACTTAAGCAGTAATTTTGCGATTCACATGCGCGCAGCGAAGTGAGCGTTTCTCGGGAACAATTGGAGGCATAGAGCGTGACGGAAAAACAAATATTCCGTCGACGGTAATCCGTTTTAATCCGCGCGAGTTACCTCGGATAGATAAGTCGTCGAAGTAAACAGTTTGCGTGGGCGTCGAGAGCGGCAGGCAGCTGCTGTCCGCGCCATCTGGTGGTCGCTTTTCCCACTATAATCAGTCGCCATGGCAACGAGAGGAATACAAACTCGGGAATTAATAAAAATACGCACGCGTGTGCAGATCCACGCGTGCATATTTTCTTCACGACCAGTCGAACTTGTGATGGCTTTGTCGCCCGAAGTCTGCTCTCCAATTTTCAAGTATCTCGAATATTCCTGACCAAGCGGCTTAACCTCTCCTACCTTTCCTTCGCAGAGGAACGATAATGGCTAGCTACGACAGCAGCGTCGAGCAGGAAAAGAAAAAGGTAACTCGTTCCAGTAAGAATTCTATATACAGTCTCTTTATAAACGAAGCAAAAAGTTCCGCGCCAACGCGTAACCTCGCTTTTGGTTACAGCATAGAAGAACGCCAGTGGCAAAGGGCAATCCGGAGGTAACGTATAAACCTGTTTATCATCGTAGGCGCGCTCCGAAAGTCAGGCACGCATTGAAGATGCATAGCGCGTGCAAGGATCCATTGGATGGTGTTACGGACGATGGTAACGATCGCGAAGGTGACTTAAGTTCGAGGGGCAAGAGGCACGAGCGGAGTAGGAAACTAAGCGAAGATAATCGTGTCGAGGGAAAGACGTTTGACGAACGTGATGCAGATTCAGGTATTATCGTATGCTTGGATAGCGAGTACTGTGTAGAAACGATGTTATATATTTGATTTTCCTGCGTCAGGTATCATCTCGTCGAGGATAAGAAATAAGCATTATTCGAAAGACGCGCTAAGAATAGCCAAGGAGTATCAGAAGTTACAGAAGTCTTACAAAAGTGCTCGAGAGGAATTACATAAGTTAAGTAGTTCAATGGAGAGGCGAGAAGCTGAATATCAACGAGTCTGTTCTCATTACGAGACACTGGCGCAGATGCTGCAAGAGATGGATGAAACCAAAGCCGAGCTGATTAAGCGCAATCAAAAGCTGGAAGCGGAGAAGGCGCGGTCGAACGAAGATATAACGCTGTTGAAGAATATCGTTTATCAGCTGAATGCTGAATTGGAGAGGTGTCAGGACAAATCGAGGGATCGAAAGTCGGAGAGTAGCTCCGCGAACTTTGTAGAGGGCAGTGGGAAGGAGAAAGCGTACAGTCCAAGGGTTTGGGGCGGTGTTAGTTTTCATGCGTTAGCTCCGCTCTTGAATGCCTACCAAGAGAACCTGTCGGAGAAGCGCGAACTCGTAGCGATGTACGAGCAAGAGATGGCTGATTTCGGCAGCAGGTGTAAGGCAATTCTTACGGAGAATGAACTGATGCACAAAGAGGTAGAAGAATTGAGGTTCGAAGTAAGTATCACGGTGTAGTCTAAGTACATGGAAGATTTTCTTTGCGTAAACGTAACGGAACAATTGCAGCGCGATAGGTGTGCGAGGGAAATTAAGTCAGTAGTCGAGAACACTACGTCGCTGAAGAAACAGAACGATTGCCTGCAGAAGGAGTCCGCGGTTTTAAGAAGAGATGCCAGCGAGATTCGTTCGACGTACGAATTAAAAATCGAGGCTATCTTAAGTCGCAACGAAGTGCTGAAGAGGGAGCACATGACTGCCACCTCGGAGCTGAGCAATCTCAAGGGGAAGTACGAGGTCTTGAGCAAAGAGTTCGAGAAGATGAAAAGCAAAGGGGAGCAAACGGTGCCTACCAGCGTACATACCAGCGCTATCGACGAATGCAGGGCGTTGTTAGACGAGCTGAAGTATCGATACGAAAGCGAGAAAAGAAATCTGAGTAATCAGATAAAACGTATGGAAGAGAATCGGCCGGAGAACGAGAAGGAGCTCATAATGGTGACCGCGGAAAGGAATCACTTGAAGAGCCTCGTCGGAAGCCTGGAAAGGAATTTGAAGTAAGAGAAGTATCATTCCTCTTATTACACGATCTTTATAAATTTCATCCGCATGGTAACGCGTACGTAGATATTCCTCAGGCACACGCAACGTAAAGCCGAGCATACGCAGACGGCATTATATTCGACTCGTGTTTCACGCGACTCTTTGAAGGAGCAATTAAAGAAGGCGACCGCCTACTGCGAAGACCTGTTTTCCGAGTACGAAAGAATCATCGCCGAGAGGCAAAAGTTGCTGGCTCTTTTGCGCGAAACGGAGAAAGAGAACGCGACTATCGATCGCCTTGGTAAAACCATCACCAGCCGGGTGGACGGTTTGAAGAACCAATTGGAAGTGCGTATAAAGTATTTCAACTAGTAGCAGATAATATAATAATAAATAATCTACAATTGCAGAGCGTCCGGAGGGGCGCCAAGCAGCAAGTGGAATCCGTGGAGAAGCGTATAAAGTTACAAGAGCTCCGAGTGCGCCGGATGAAGCGTGAATATCGTCGCAAGATACAGCGTTTGAAGGACGTGATTAAGCAGAGAGAAGAGAGGATTGACAAGCTACAGAAAGAGAAGCACGCTGGCTGGAATAATTCGGCAGTAGATCTGCCTCGGGCTATGGACGCCGAGGGACCCAAAGCCGCGGTATAAGATGGGAGAACCCGTCATCCTTAGATCAGCTTCGAAACTGCCGGCTCGTTATTAAACGCGCGATAACGCCGTGCGCAACGGATTGAACTTTGGAGCTGATCTTCAACGAATCTCTTAATAAGCATCTAATTATGGAATAGGTGCTACTCGAAACACCGTCCTCGCATTTACCGACCGTGTCAGTCGCTTTATTTAGCGGTGACATCAAACGCAAGCAAGTGGCTGCGAAGGCTACCGTTCTCGCCACTGTATGAACCACCGATGACAGTGGCGTCAATAGTAACCACCTTCCAACGAGGAATTGATGTCATCCGTTATAGGTATGATGTCAGAGACGGGTTCGATTCATTCATATGTAAAAGACACATGTTTTATTCTTAAGCTTTTTACAGAGTATAATAATAATCTTAAGCATCGACGATAATATATCGGTGTCTCAGTAGCAGTCGATATTATTCAGTATCCAGCTGGCTAGTTACTCAACATTAGGGTGGACCTTAGTTACAGTTGTCGAAAAATAATTTGGCGATTTTTAGCGGGGACACCCCCGGAATTGTGCCTTTGGGAGGAAAAATAATGCATTCAAAATTTGAAATAGATCGGAGAACGGGAAACCGTGTCTCATCGCATTTGAAATTTTTCTATTTTTGTAACTCGTTTTTCTACATTCTAGTATATCGTTAATATACATTTTTATATATCGTTGAATTTGCCTTTTTACGGTCTGTAATAATATAGAATCAAAGTATAATATCACTTAAAAAAAACACATCATGGTGTTGAAATATAAAAAATTAACCATCAAAAAATACTTTTTTCGTTGGCATTATATTTACGTTGTCAAATAGTACAACTTTCGTAATAAACTTTTTTTCATATAATAGTAAATAAGAGATTAAAGGGAAAAGAACACCCGAACTGCACCAATTTTTGCAGATATTTTTCAATTTATTTTAAAAATTAGGGGTTTAGAAGAAAATCTGACTACTCCATGCGATGCAGCAAACATTTTTCCTCCGGAAAACATCAACAAAAGTGGTAAGTCACGTTTTGTTTTCAATATATAAGACAACAGCGGCGGGCGTATCTATTGCCGCTCAGCGACAGAATCGCTTGTACGGTTTGCCATACTATTTCGCTCCGGTATTGAAAACAAAACGTAACTTATCACTTTTGTTGATGTTTTCCGAAGGAAAAATGTCTGCTGCATCGCGTGGAGTAGTCAGATTTTCCTCTAGACCCTTAGTTTTTAAAATAAATTGAAAGATATCTGCAAAAATTGGTGTATTCTGGATGCATTTTCCCTTTGATCGTTGTTTAAATATATTTAAATAGTAATAATTCAATAATAACTTATATCGTTGTATTCCGGAGGGTTGCTAGAATACTTTGACGGTACAAGCAACCGAATAACTATTACTGTTTGAACACGAAATATGTTCAAATTTGAAAATTTACATCTTTTTTTTAAAACCAATTCTTCGAAAACTGAGGGTGATGGCGAAGAATGGTTTGCGAAATCGTATTTAGCGCACAAAAATCTATAAGAAACGGGTATTGAATGTTACAAGTCCAGATGGCGGTTGAATAGTTACAATTAAACTCTTGCGTGAGTTTGGCTGCTCGTTCGGCCAAATCGTTTACTGCTAAATTATTTACTATATTTAATCCAATATTATAATTGGCATCATTTTCCCATTCTAGAGAATCCATATTTATAAAATCTGTTGGAACAGTGTACTCTTAACGAAAGTATCGGTTATTTCATTAAAATTTTTAAATCTGTTATTTATAAATATATGAAAAAATTTCTTAGACAAAAGTTATACTGTTTGACAAGCTAAAAATAATGCCAACGAAAAAAGTTTTTTCTGAAGGTAAATTTCTGAGATTTCAAGGTCATGATTTTCTTTTTTAAATAATCTTATACTTTGATTCCATATTGTTACAGAGCGTAAAAAGACAAATTCAACGATATATAAACATTTATATTACCGATATACTACAATGGAGAAAAACGAGTTACAGAAATAAAAAAAATTCAAATGCGATGAGGCACGGTTTCCCGTCCTCCGATCGATTTCAAATTTTGCACACATTATTTTCCCCCCAATGGCACAATCCTGGGGGGTGTCCCGAAATAAATTTGAAAGTCGAAAAATAAGGTCCACTCTACTCAACATTTACCCTAAAAACTTTTTTCCGAGAAGGGTGTGATCGTTCCTTTCCCTGCCATCCTCCCCTCTCTTTTCTACTCAATTTCTCTAATTTCCCTCATAATATTATTCGCCCGTAATTTTCTAAGAAATGCATGGTTGAAAGTAGAGAGAACGATAGGAGGTACATCATTACAATCGGAGAAGCAAAAAAATTCGGGGTGAGCCACGTAAAGTAATTCCTCGAAGTGGCCGCTACGGGGCGTTGCGATTGGCGGCAGCTGTCGAGAAGGGTGGGGGTTCAGTCGACTCGCGACACTTCGGAGATGGTCGACGCATTTCGGGCGCGATCGTGAAAAGCAAAATGTCGTCTGCTAGGCGCGTCGTCGGACCGAACCGGGTCGTATTTCTAACGCGAAAATTGCTATGATAAGTGATAATGCGATGTCTCTGCACGCGTGTACGTAGTGGTTCTCGTTGGAAAGTGTATCGTGCGTCGCGAAAGGATATCCTTCGGATCGGGCTGCCACGTTGCCGACCAAGTCGCTCAACAGCGTGAACACCGGTGAACATTGATTTTTCCTGGCTCTGGCATCGGGCACGACAGATGATCGAACGGTAATGCACCATTCTCCCTATCTCTATGAATTCGTTATCACCGCTGGCACTTGAATGACTTTGCGGCGTTCACCGTGTACCCGGATCCGCGACAGATAGAGAGTATCGTCCCCGTGCGTATCGTATTTGCGCCGACCCCGTTGTTTTGGGTCAAGACTCGAGACGATACGTGCGAACCAAACAGCCTTCGTCTCTCCTTATTTTCGGCGGAACGGTTATCTCGTTTTACTCGGCTGGGTGAACTTCTTTCGCAGATGTCGCTGATTCGTAGCAGCCGCACGTCGCTCATATACACTCCGGTATTCGTACGACAGGAAAACGTTTTTTGCTCCCAAGTTTTACGAGATAATATTGCTCGAGGGTATCCGCGCGGATCCGCATGACGCGCAGGCTCGACGAATTTATGCTTCTTTCGTAAAAAACGGGACTGACCGCGCTCCCGTCGCGCTTCAAGAACTGTTAGGTTAGGTTTAACTCTGGGGCAATCAGGTTACATATCCTTTGTCTCGGCGTGTAATCAAACCCTGGCTCCGGCACGTTTCTCCCCCGTTTGTTTGCTCAACGGCAGGATGTGTGGAAGCACTTTTCGCGATCCAGCGTTTGGACAATTCTAAATTTGACTTGAAAGAATAAAGAGATGAAGGGGAGGGGAGGGGGGATAGGGAGAGAAAAATTGCTTGGCGTGAATATAGAACGGATGTCCGTGTTTTTGCCGTCTCTGGAGTGTAAAAGCAAATAATCGGACTGACTTGGAGGGAGCTCTTGCGGATTGTCTCTCTCTTCGTTTGTCGCGTAAACCGATCGCTACAATTCGATTATCGACAACAACATTGCGTCCAAGTTAATCCGCTACCAAGGCTGTCGCATAATTAAGCCAGCTCGTATCAGTAAGCAAGTAGCTCCGTTGGAAAGTAGGACGATGATCTACGCGACGAGGAATTCACGCGTACTTCAATTTATTCGTTACACTAACGTCGCTGGCGAAAATCAGCCCGACTCGCTGCGTCGTTACCGCATCCGTTTCCGGTCCTTTGTATCGGTACTCGGCCGATCCTATCGCATTGACCGTTGACGTTTGGCGAATTGACGCGCGAATAGAAATCGCGTCGCGAGACACGCTCCTTCGGGGCCTTCAGCAACGCCCAGCGCCAGAGAAATCGATCCGTTTTGAAATTTCCTTGCGCCGCGAGCATCCGTAGAAAGCGAGGAACGGCGGAAAACGTATATATTTGCTTTCTCCCTCGCGGCAGTGAGTCATAATGCCATTGCTAAAATATTAACGCAACGCGGCTCGCCCCCCTCTTTCCTACGCATCACTCGCGTGCACGCGAGGATAAAAGTAAGAAGACCCCATCGAATCGACCCAAGAGCTAAATAAGATCTGTTTCTATTTCGTCCCCGTAGAATGTCCCCGGACGGGAACAGCGAGGGCGGTGGAAGAAACGGACGGTATTCGATCGAGTGAAGGAGAGAAGAATCCCCGGATCGTGGCAGAGGTCTTGGGAAACGTAGAGCAACGACGGGAATTCGAGGCCGCCCGCGGTGGTCGAGGCCGAGCCTGACCTAACCAAGTTTTCAGCCGTGTCTAACCTGACCTAAGCGCCGCGCGCGACCAAGATACGAAGCATCGCTGATTATCGGCGCGCAGGAAGCGCACGTTAGTCGCGTTGCTAGCAACTGGCCCCGCTATCCTCTGCCTTTCCCTCCCCGTCAAACGCCGTCAAGTCGTTGCTGTGCATCGTCAAAAGGACGCCAACGCATCGCAACGCTTTCCCTGGTCCCGTCGTCGCCTCCTTCCCACCTCTCTTCCTTCCGTTGCCGTTCCGTTCCGGGTGTGTGCAGTTCGTGCACTTGTTCCTCGCGGCGCTACATTGTGTACCCGTTGCGGCCGGTGTTCGCACAGTAAATAAACGCGCGCCACGGTGGACGGTACGTCCACGTGCTCCCCGTTCCATCGGAATTATTACCGACGGGCCTCGGAGTTACCCTCGGGAGGGTGGGGGCTAAGAAAGGAAGCAAGCGGCGCGCGGACATTGACGAAGGAAGAGTCGCTGGTGGCGAAGATGTCGCGTCCGGCGACACGTGCGAAACTTCGATAGCCACGGGCCGAGCTCTAGTTCTCGGCGCAACATTTTCGCCATTCCCGAACGCTACCGAGCCGAGGTCCCGACGTAACGCGGCGCTCTGGCCTGCCGGTGTGCCGCGGGTTGTGAAATCGCCGTCAGTGGTTGTGAAACAGTGCCGAGCCGAGGAGCCACAACGCGAACATGGTGTAGAGAAGGAAGAAAGAAAAGGAAGTCGCCGTGAACAACATTCTGGATAATGGAGTTCGAGCTGGACGGAAGCCTGAAGGAATGGGTAAAGGACAAGCCACTGAGTATCCTGCAGCTAGATCCCGCTGACAGAGCCGTACTACGGATCGCCGGTGAGTAGCTTAGCTGTCGATAATCTCGTTCGAGCTTCCCGTTTCCGTTAAGACCGGGGGTTACGTGTGCTCTCGGGCCCTCTTCCGCCTTTCGTCGGCGCGGGCAATGCAGAGGGACTACGCTGGGCGCTCGTTCTCGCTCGAGAGAAATCCTGCTGTCGGTCGTTTTGGAACGCGAGACACGTCACGTGGTAGCCGTCGATCAATTGTGAAATAGGCATCATTACGCGCACCACTGTGCTAAATTACGCTCGTCAAGGGGCGACGCTTGTCGTATCGCGGTAATTGACAGCGCGTACGTAATCGGCCAGAATGCGATCGTATAATGAGGTTGTAAATTAATGGCAATGCCGGCGATCAATCGTTCATTCCTATTCTTCGTCTCGGCTACTATTAGCCAAGGCGGAGGTAGTACGACTCGCCACGCGTTCGAGTCGATAATGACGCGCGTAATCGAGGACATTTTTCGCCTCCATTAGCCCCCCGCTGTTTCCCCCCAGAACCCCCCTCGTGCATATCGATTCTTCGGAGGGTTTCGTGAGGAACGAAAATTACGTCAGCCGGTGTACGGCTTTATTGCGTCGACCTAGGATCGTCTGGCGAGTACGAGGTCTATCGAGAGTCGTTAGCGCGCATAGCTCCCGGGAATTGATGAAGCTGCAGATTCACTCGACTCCGGGGAAGCGTGAATCGTTGGAAGCCACGGTCATGCGCGTCGACCTTCGGCGATGGGGTGCTGACCAGGAATAGTCACTCGAGACCGTTCGATAAATATCGTATTGCAGCTGTCGATCTCGTCTTACGCGTGAGAATCTTCTCTCGCGCGCGTGCGCTTCGCGAGTCTCTCTCGCGCCCTCGATCGTTCTCGGCTTCAAACCGACCGAGAAAACGGTCAGTCCATTCCCCAAATTGTACGAGCGCGCGACTCCCTCTCGCGTGCCTCTCCCGCTCGCTAGAGCCGATGCATGTGGGCCAGATCCGATTCGTGAAGTTACAGGCTCTGATTCGCCTGCACAAAGCGGGCGAGCGCTCGGTTCCGCACCATTTTCAACGTCGAGCCATTGGAATGGCGTTCGATCGGCGCTCGTAGACGCTGCTCCCGTAATAAACGCGCCTTAATCGAATGTGCAGTCGTGTGTCCGTGGCACGCGAGCATAATTGTTTCTAATTATAGCGCGGTATCGCGGATGCTCTAGTAACCGTGCTGCTCCGCGCGAACTGGCTATATTCTTTCGTGACGCGTCCCATTACTCCCGCCTCCCTTCCCCCTCACGATTCAATTTATGGGTTTCCGCGAACCAGCGGGGAATTCTCAGGGGGGCGACCGGCGCGTTCTGCCTGTCGACGCGTTCTATAACCGTGTCGCGATGAATGAAGACACTTGTGCCGCTCTCGATCAAAGAGGCAGACAAGCGGCGCGAGCTAGCCAGCGAGCGGGCGAGCGATTCAACCGCGTCGCCGCGTCGATGAACTCACTGACCGGGCCTTTCAGCGGTCACGGTCCGCGGGATGCTCGTGTAGGAGAGGTTACGCTGCCTCGCCGTGCCTACGCGGCCAAGTACCGAGCGGAGGCGGCAGGTTAGGTCGGCTCTCATTAATCTAGGAGCGTGGAGGCGGCAACAGGTGCTCGGGTCACGGTTCGATGCCCCAGCCTCGAGAACATCTTCTTTCCTCTTCCTGCCTCTCGTCCCTCCTCTTCTCCTTTTCCCCCCGCTTTACTTCCGCCTTTACGCCCGCGCAGACTCGGCGCTCGCTCGGGCGACGCGTTCGGTGACATTGCGGGGGCGTTCGGTCGAGTAAAGGGCGCTACGCGGATCGATTTCTTGGGTCCTTCTGGGTCATCGCCGCGGGCGTTCAGGAAGAATAATAATTGTTTGAAAGCAAAGGCGGTATTTACTTTTATTATCACGTGGGTATATTTAGTCGGTGCGAAGGCAAGGAAGTTCGAAAGGGTCGAAACAATTCCTTTTGTGGAATATTGTCAAGATTGTCGCCGATTGCAGCACGCACGGTTCCTCCGCTTTATGTCCCATCGCGTGGTTCCTTAACATTTCCAATTGCATCGTCGCGCGGGTTGCGTGCCCCGCGGCGCTCGATCCTCGCCGCGATCCCTGCTTCTCTTCAGCGCGAGCGAGGCTTCACGAGCCGCTCGCTAGATGTCCCGGGGTACCTGGGGTACCTGAACAGCCGGGTGCATCCGCGGTTCATCTCGCGCTCTCCGCGAAAATCTCTCGCCGAAGAGTGTAACGACCTCGGGCGAGTAACCGTCTTTCGAGGCGCGAAACAGCCGGCGCGAAACACTAATTCGGACGTCAATCGGGGATAGAATTCTGACTCACCTCCTCCAGAAGCATCCCCCGTCGCGCAACCTCTTCTTCCGCGATATTCCTCCCTCGGGGGCGAAAGAGACGGCAAATGAACCGTCATCGCGCTCGCTGTCGGGACCACACCAGGGGAAGCGTGAAGTCAAAGTTTCGGCGTTCACGGGCAGACTAAAATTCCCATAGAGGAATCCCCGTTTTAATATATATTTGGTGTAGTAATCTCCGATTCGATCGGTGTACAGTTAGGAATGCGCGTGAACTTGCCAACGGAGCACGCGGAGAAGAGGAGAAGAAAAAAAGAAAAGTAACAGAAAAAATGTTGCCGTGTGGGATCCAGGTCGGGGCGGAACGGAGGGGGGACGATGAACCGCTGCTCCGAACTCATCGAATATGTAATAGACATTACTAAATAGCGTTAGATAGTGGGAATTATCCCTTTCGGCGTGGCCGCAGGCTACGGTGCAAGCCGCGCTCAGACTATGCATCGTCCACCGACGACTCGAACATTCTAATGCATGTCGATGCTATAAATCTTGTTGGTAAGAGCGTCGGGATTCGGTTAGTTGTAACAACTGTATTTGCAGCACGTTGCACCGTGTCGATTACGTCACAAGCATACCTTATCTTTGCTAATGGAAAAGCGGTGATAGCGGAGGCTATCGCGATCGGTGAAGATTGCCAGGCTCGATAATTACCTCGTTAACACAGAAATTACTTACGAACCAATTAACAAAATTCCTTGGGCCCAGATTGATTCCGCGCGGCTGACCCACCGATAGGGACTGCTAACGGTACCCCTTCGCATCTTGGGTCCCACGAGATTTAGGACCCCATTTGTGTCTCTGATATTTATGGTCCCCTGACGAGCGAGGTTCTGGTAACATCGTCGATTTCTCGGCATCCTGCTAATTGTGAAATTTCCCTTCGTAGCGTGCGCCCTGTCCACGCGTATGTAGGTCAGGGAAGAGTACCAGGGGAGTATTCTGGGCACCGTTACCGTCTAGCTGGACGGTCATCTAGGAACATCACACGTTGCTCGCATCGATAGCTTCGGTTCACCTGAAACTGTAAGGTAAGGTGGGGTAGAGTGTGACAAAAAAGTTAATAATGATTATAGATAACAGAATGTATAATAAATCAAATTTTCTTTTGTACTTAAACAAACAACAGTCTTGGTCCTTCAAATCAGAAATAGTAGAGGTTAACAATTCTCTTTAAAAGCTAGTCAATTTGACACTTTCTCGAGATCGCATAATTGTTACAGTTTGCCTCAGATCTGGGATACAGTTTAACAGTCTTAGGGGTACAATGTAATAGAATAGGACACAGTATGACAATTACACAAAACCTTGAAAATACCAATAAAATACAAAGAAAATCTTTAACTGTAATTATATGCTTTCAAAATATTATCTGGAAATGAATGAGAATGTGCGTGACGTTTTGTCTTATCTGCCATTTTAGGAAACGGCAATATAAGTTCTATATCATCTAGTTCCAGCGGAAAGTAAATGATATGATCTACCCTTCCATTTCTGCGCAAGTAACTGATGTCATATTCATGTTACAGTGAGCCCCCTACCGTATAAACACACAAAATATCAGCTGTAATTTTATAGGCTATGAGTACCGGCAAATTTTATTGTTATATCAAGTAAGAAATATATGTAGTTTGTTTGCAAAATATTATTACTTACCAGAATTGCTGTATAGAATAGACAGAAAATTTTTTTATTTGAATTCGTCACGTTTAAATGCGAAAAAACTATTTTGCTGACAAATGACAACTGAATCAAGATGACGGCAGGTGCGTTTGTCAAAACGTAAAATGACGCAATAAAGCCGAGAATCCACCGGGAAGCTAACAAGGGAAGATCCCGAACTCGGAAATTCAAAAAATTCTGATACTTTGTGGATATATAGGGGATTTCCTCCTGCTTACAATGCAATTTTTTTTGCTGCCCCAAATCACTCTAAAGGGATGAAATTAACCCCTGAAAATACAGCTATTTTCGGATTTTATTTTCTAACTCGCAATCTGCAAGAGATAGAAAAATAATCTCAAGACGAATGTTACTCCTTTTAATTAGATCTATCAAATAGTAAAAGTTAAATCAATTGTTTAAACAATTAGAAAAAAGTTATAAACAAAAATATCAATAATTTTTTCTAAAATTCGTTTTTTCGCGTGAAATCTGAACTGGATGATTAAATAATTATGAAACAGCATAATCCATATTTTTTTCATACAATTTCAACTTTTGTTGTATCGCTGATATGTGTTCCGCGACTATTTTCCGACCTTGTATTATTGTTTAATTACGATGTGCAGCTAAATGCAAGGAATAATGTCATTAGTGTTCCTTCTCGAGAATTTCTAGACAAATTTTATAATTTCTTATTTCTCATTTCTCGAGAAGTTACAGTGTTTCTCGAAAATTTTCAGTGTAGGAAAATTATTATTAATCTCATTTGTTTTCAGAAATAAATTTTCAGTTAGTTCAAATTGTGTGTTAATCGCAAACATATAAACACATCTACAATCTGTAATAAATGTTAGCAATACATACGAAGAATTACGCGATTGTTTATGAACTTTTCTCTTCGCATCGCCGATGCTCTATATACAATTAAACCAACATCCACTCACAATGAAAGAAATTTTCTATAGCCGCAGATTTGGTCACAAACAAAAGGAGTAGATTGGCTAACGCGACATTAGACGCATTGTGCTTTTGAAAAAACTATTTTAAAATAAAAAAGTAAAAGTTTCGCCTTGCTCACATTTTATATTAAATAAATAAATTTATCAATTATATTTAATATCTGTTTTTTTCATTTACACAAGTTTTGTCTAAGTTGGACACGAATAAAAATTTAGATAAATATTATCAACATTATTCTAAAAATATAAATTTAGCAATATTTTTTTAATTCCTTGAGAATTCTCGAGAATAGTCGAGAAATATAATTTGATTTCTCATTTCTCGAGATGGGAAAAATATCGAGAAATCAGGAACATTAAATGTCATTAAATTACAGTCTCTTATTCATAATCAACTTTCACCACTAAAGTATCACGATGTGTTTGCTTACGCGTGGTATAAAAGTGGATATATTGTTGAGAAACCAAATCAGTTTGAAAATCCAGTAGATTTCGCTTTTTCACAACAAGATTTCATACATCCACCTCGTTGTTCTATATGCGGTAATTATGCTATCATACGACGTGCGTGGTGTAACCAATATCTATGTTTCCAACATTTTTTTGAGGAGTTTCATCACCATGAAGAATAATTCATAATAATCACACCACACAAGTGTTTTCAAAGTTATCTGACTATACTGAAACGGCGGCATTATCTCGCCTGTCTTGTTAGCAAATAAGAGAAAAGTTCGATAATTATGTTAAAAATAAAAAGTTCTAATAAGGATAAGTTATATCTAACAGTTCCCTTCTTCTCCTCTATTTCCACCTGGTATATTTGTCCCATGTGTAATTAGAGGCAAAATTATATAAATTGTCTTACTTTTTTTCTACGCATTGCGTATTATTTCCTTATAAACGTTAGAAGAACATTGGTCGTCGTGCAGCTTCAGGTACGTTAAAATGAGACCTAGAAGTCCTTCGATTGTCGAGGAACACATTTTAGCGATACAACAAAAGTTGAAATTGTATGGAAAAAATATGGATTATGCTGTTTCATAATTATTTAATCATCCAATTCAGATTTCGCGGGGAAAAACGAATTTTAGAAAACATTATTGATATTTTTGTTTATAATTTTTGTCTAATTGTTTAAACAATTGATTAAACTTGTACTATTTGATAGATCTAATTAAAAGAAGTAACTTTCGTCTTGAGATTATTTTTCTATCTGTTGCAGATTGCGAGTTAGAAAATAAAATCCGAAAATATCCAAATATTCCGGGGTTAATTTCACCCCCTTAGAGTGACTTTCGGCAGGAAAAAAATTGCGTTGTAATAAGGAGGAAATTCCCTACATATCCACAAAGTTTCAGAATTTTTGGAATTTCGGGGTTCGGGATCTTCCCTTGTAAGCTAAGCTATGCGATGCGATGCTATGTTTTAATTTAGCTTTTGGTGGAAACGGTTCCATAAGAATGTATTGAAGTTAATTTTTCTAAAACGTGGCATAGAATCGCATAGCATAGCTTAGCTTCCCGGTGGATTCTCGGCATAAAGATGTTACGAAGAAAAAGAAATACTTTCACCGTTTTACTGTGCCCTGTGTTACAATCTACCCCACCTGACCTTACATACCTTGGACCTTTGGCTACCACTTATAAAAGCAGCGGCTTACATCAGCACCCAATATACTCTTTACACTCTTCCTGGCAATGATTCAGAGCCCACTCGATACTGTATCTTCCTGATCAGCGATAATTGCTTGCCAACGTTGTTTAACACCAAACGTGAAAACTCTGAGAATCTACATCCATTGCTGTGCTTACCCATTCAGTGTTGAGCAGAGCCCTAGGTACCAGACAACAAGAATAGAAATTGGTTAGATGACGTTTGGCTGACAAACGCCAAACATTCACCCAACTGTCCACCTTTGCACTCCGCGGGTGAAGGTACTCGAGTTCCTTGTTTTTCCTCGCAGCGCGGTATCAAGCCGATGATAAGTGGCCGAGCTTATTTCGACGCGTCTGTTATCGTTTATCACGATAAGATAAACATTCCTGCATTCGCGGTCGCGGGTCGGATTAGCGATCCGCTGGAGAGTCGCATATTTAGTGTCCACATCTGTTACGCGGCCGGTTCGCCGCGTTCTGCCGCCTCGGTTTCAGTGCGCGCATAAACAAGAGCTAGAATATCGGCGACGTTAGGAATGATCGACGAAGAAAAAAATTAGGTACATTTGGCCGGCCGCCAGGGCCCCAAGAATTCTCACGCTTCGAGGGCTGCCGCGGCGCGTTTACGCGCCCTCCTCCTCCTCCTCCGACGGCTCGTTCCGCTAGTAATGTCGTTTACGCGCGGGGCTTTAATACGCGAGGAAGGTGGCCCACGCCGCGCTGCTGTTTGTTTATCCACTTGGGGGACAGAATTTCGGCGACGTTTACTTTAGCAGCTTTATACGGGAAAGAAATAGGTGCAGTGGTGGGATGGGCTGTGAACTCTGCGACGGAAGCATCGAAAATGCGGCTTCGGTTAGGGGGTGCTCGATGGAGAATTTGGTGCAAACAGGATAGGTACGTTTATTTGCGCGGGCTCGATAAGGAATGACATTGCTCAGGGGACGACTGGGTGTACAGGGTGATTCACAGAAGTTGGTCGAAATTTTTGATGCTATCGAAACGAGGTTGGGTTGTGCGAGCATGTCGCGGGAGTGCCAGGTAGGGGACAGGTGCTATAAGAAGGACACTTTTGTTTGGCGCTCATTTCTGACAATGTCATTATAGGTATTTAAAAAACAAGTACATCAATAGAAAGCGTGTTTATTTTCCTTCAATAAAAGTATATTACAAATTTATGAATTATAATAGAAAGTAACAAAATCTTCGATTTTCAAATAAGTGGGATGGTTTTACTAGGTGGTTTTAAAAGGGACATTATAAGTCATGAAAGCGACACGGTAATAATAAACTTATTAAGTATTACAATTATAATTGTAAATCTCAATGACACAAAACAATGGAATCTATGAAAAAATTAACTCTTTGTACTATAAATCATCAATATTTTTGACTATCTTCATAGAGTGGTGACTTTAATCATAGCTTTAGCAGCTTTTTTAGTTATAAAATTTATGTCTTACAAACTAAGTTCAACATAGGAATACCCACAAGTGGCAAATATTAGTATATACACAACAAATGTATCAAACACTTAAATAATAAAATAGTTTAGAATTAAATTCTACTTGAACAGAAATGAGATCAATTGTACTAAAATAGGTAGGTACTTTTTCATATTGCAGATTAAAGATTTTGTTATTAATTTTTTACGATAAAGTTTGTCGGTTTGAATAGTCACTTTATTAATTCATAAATTTGAAACAATACGCAATCAACTAATAATTGATAATTTAAAACAATGCCATCTATATATCAGATAATGCACTAATAACTTTACAGGGAAGTAAAATACCTATAGTGTCCAACAGTACATGTGTATGAGAAGGACAGCCATGAAACGGTCGTCCCATTTAAGACTTGTTATGCTGTCCCTTTTAAGACTATAAGTGAGTTTAATGTAAAATAACTTCAAAACAAACAAATCAATCAATTAAGCTAACTGTTAGCTGTTAGGTATTTTCGTTTCATTTGAATACAGGCTGTTTTAGTGATATAACACTTTAACATTTTGCATATATTTTGATCTCAGAAAACGACACAGAAAATCGACGAAAATTTTACTGCCGAAAAACATCAACCGGGAATATTACTCTGTTACAAGTGAGACCGCAGCGATGTTTACGTGGAATGACTGGGCACTAGTGTTGCCATAAACAGGAAAATAACTTGCATATGTAATACGTTTAGAATGTTGTCAATTCGATTTGTCCTATTTAAGACCTGTCCCTATTATAGCGCCTGTCCCCTAATATATCGAACCCGTACACGTTGATTTTAATGAGAGTTTACAGATTAATTTATTTCACATCAACGGTTGAAACCATTTCGTATTTTAACAAGTCCAACATAAAGACGTAAAGTAGAGACAGTAATGACACAGCACATGAAGATGATAATAATAAGAAAAAAAATAAAAAAATATATAAAAAATTAATGCACTAAAATCTAAAAAATAATTCTTTTCTTGCACTACAAT
This sequence comes from Andrena hattorfiana, assembly GCA_944738655.2. NCBI lineage: Eukaryota > Metazoa > Arthropoda > Insecta > Hymenoptera > Andrenidae > Andrena > Andrena hattorfiana. The sequence continues at coordinate 6,643,815 of OX122894.2, forward strand.
TTCGATGGTGTTTTTTCACTTTAAATAAAATCGTGGGGCACTATGCGTAAGGGGTCCTCCAGACGCTGGTGCATGTTGCAGTGAAACACTGATGCATGCATCATGATGCAGGTTTCATGACTCTTGCATCTTACTTACGCGCCTAGCTGATGAGCAAGATGCCAGTTCCGCTTCTGATGCTGAAACACGGAAACCGATCTACAGACCTAGCAACATGCATCATGAAACCTGCATCATGATGCATACATCAGTGTTTCACTGCAACATGCATCAGCGTCTGGAGGACCCCTAAGAGTGCTCGGTATGCACTGGCCCCGAACCGTCAGATTTGCAGAACAGTGTAAAATATTTCCTCACATCGGCAATCGTGCACGTTAAAGGGATGAAAACATATTTGCTGGAATATCTGGAGAACTATTAGACGTAAATCAATTTATTTTTTTAAATTGTGTGTTTCTTAAGGACGAATCCAATCCCATGCTGAGTTTTCAGAAAATATTTTTTCGACCCCCAACTTTAGGTGTGGTTTTCACTCCTTCAACATAGACGTTTGCCGATAAGAATAATACGTGTCAATTACTTTCCACTATTCTGTAAATCTGCAGAGTTTCCCCAAAATCTTCTACATTTCCCGCGAAGAATAAATTTCACCAACTTCGAGGATTTTCCTCGCAGGCCCACGACGTGTTCAGAGACGTTTCTCTTTAGAGTGGTAATAAGGGGACCGAGTACGCTCTAAGTGCTGAGCAGTTGACGCACGAACGCATTTCTTATCTTGGGCCACCGAAACCACTTAAAACCGCCAGACTGTTTATAGAGTATTCGATTAGTCTTCACGGTGCGACGCTGAAGTGGCTGAAACGTTGCAGCCGCTTCGGGATCGGTGGCGTTATCCGTGCTTCCATAATGAGGGGCGTAAACAGACCTCGCGCGCTAACTCCGTGCTAATCCGTGTCCCCGCGCGCATAGCTGCGAACAGTTACCCGGTTCCGATACCCGGCAGAAGTCGAAGCCAAGGTTACGCGCAACCTTGCTGAAGCGCCGTGTATCGGACGTGAGTTCGCGCGGAACGGTAAAACGAACGAGACAAAACGCTGAGCCAAGCACGGACGATCCATTAGAAGGGGCGGCGGGGCTAGGTGGGGGATGGTGTGGAAAGAAAACAGATCGCGTTCGACGCCCCTTGTCGCGCGCTTTAAATTCGCGGTTCGCGGTATTTCCACGGCGCGCCCCTGTCGTTACGTGACCTGCCCTACGAACCTGTTTGTAACGGCAGCTCTACCGCGGGCGGGAGCGTTGTCAAAAAGACCAGCGTGGGCCCCCTCTGCCCCCACGGTCTGCCTCCGCAGACCTGTCCCTTGGACCCCTCCCTCGGCCTCTGCATCTCCGTTTCACCTCCCGCTCCCGGTGCCCCCTTTCCCCGTTGCCGTGGATCTCTCTGTCGGGCGAAGCGGAGAAAGCGAAGGATGAAAGGTGGGCCGCGATGGCGGGGCACGGCTATAGGGGAGTGTAGGTTCTGGAAGCTCGGAGGTTCGGAGGCTCGAGGTAGAGAGGCAGCTTGGGTGGGCGGCAGTTGTCCAGGCCGGCGCAGTCTGCGTCGAGGCGACGTGCTCTACACGACGGAGCGGCAAATCCCGTCTTCTCCAACTCGCAGGCCGCTCGCTCGCTCTCCTCTATCTCTCTTTCTTTCTTCTCCTTTCCCCTTTCCTCGTCCCTCCTCTCTCGTTCCCTCATTCTCCTCTCTGTCCGTTCTCCCTTGCCGGGTCTCGTTTAGCCGTTTCCCCCTTCTCCTTCTGCAACCTCCACTTTCTGTTCCTTCTCTCGTTCGCGGTCCCCCGTGCCCCCTCTCATCGCCGCTGCCCCCTATCCAAGCGCCGCCGAGACGTTGCTCCTCTTTCCTCGGCCCATTCATCCTTCTCGGTCCACCTTTCCGTCCTTCTTGCCCCTTCCTCAGCGCGCTCCGCAACGCTAGGCGGGCTCGCTCGCTCCTTGCTCCGTCCTCGTCGCGCGACCCACGGGGCCCACGGGCCCGCGGCTACCTGGGCCGCGTTACGACGGCCGGGGTTCCGGATACGCGCGTCGACTTCGTCAACGTAGTGTCGTGCGCGCGCGGTATACGCCGCCTCGCAGCCGCGCGGAATTCCAGTGCCACGTCTCGGGTACAAGCGAGCGGTCGTGTCGGTTGGGTCGGGTCGATGGGTCGGTTCTGTCGTCTCTGTCTGTCAGTTGGATCGCGCCGATCGTGCCGGGCAGTGTCGTCGCGCCCAGCCACGCCGCCGTGGCTTGCCCATCGTCGTCGACGTACCTGAGAGCGATTTAGGGTAAACGGTGCGTGGTCTCCTCTAGTGAATCCATCGATAACGGAGGCGCGCAAGTACACGGCCATTAAGATAACGCCGCGCGCCAGTGTCGGCGAGCAGGAGTGGAGAGGAAGGAGCTCGCGGGGGGAGGGGGTGAAGGTTTCGCGTGTGACTGCTTGTCTTTCGACACGTGCACGCCACCGTTGGCTGCCTCTCGTTCTTCTTCGGCTTCCTATTGTTTATTCGAGAGTTTTTGGTGGACGATTCGCAGAGGAAAACACGAGGCGTTCCGTGAGTCACGCTTCGCGTTCCGCGGCACCTCCCTGTTCACTTCTACCTTCTGCCTTCTGGCTCCTGCTGTCTCTCTTTTCCCCTCCGTGTTCGCTTCTACTGTCTCTGTTCCGCGAGCACGGCTGAACGCTTGCTCACTCGCCCGTTCCCACTCGGCAGCGTCTCGATTCCCCTCCCATTAACGCCGCCGCGTTGTTGGTAATCACGAAACGGCATCGGGGAGTCGAAACGGTTAAGCGACCGATTCACCAAATGAGAGATACGTGTATCGATATTATCGGCTTCATTCAAGATTACCGGCGGTCCCGCTTTCCCCTCGGCCCCCGGCTTTGGAATTCCTCGAATACCCCTCGATGAGATTTTAACGGCTGTCCCGCCTCGATTTCGTTGGCAGTGATTCGAAAACTCGGTCGGGGAATATCCTGCCGGGGAGATTTAAGGACGGTTCGGTGGAAGGTTGCAGTGGGTGTAGCTCGCTTCTGACAAGGTCGCTCTGGGATTCTTGGGATGTCTCGTGAAACGGAGAGTTCGGAGGTTTAAGAAAATTCGAAGAACAATTAGCGCGAGTGTAGAAAGAATCTAACGAGAGTTCTCTACAGAGGTATCAATAGACGCTAGAATATCAAACTCCCGCTCTCAAATTTCGATTTTCTTACCGTAAACGAGAACCATATGCGGCACGTATGTATCTAAAGGTGCCCAAAGATAAATACCAAATAATTTTTCAGAAATGTCAAGTGAACGTCGAGATATTTAAATTTGAATTCAGAGTCGCGATCGCAGTGCTCTAAAATTATCAGAGCGTCGTTCTAGAGGTTAAAGTTGACGTGGATCGGTCGGGGTAGCCGAGGAGGAGGACGTGCTCGCGAGATCCGCGTAGACGGCCGGCGGTTTCAGCAGCGGGTGAATAAGAAGAAAGTCGTTTTCATCGAATACGGGGATTGCGTAATAATTGCAGGCCTGCTGGGGCTCTATGACAAACCGGCTCCGCGGAGACACGCCGCGCACAATCACGTACGAGCGCGAGCCGCCTGTGTGCCCGCTTGCCCATGTACCTGGAATTTCTTAATTTGGTCCGATCGACCTATTCTCTGGCCCGAATCGGTCTCGCAGCCTGTGCGTACCCTCGTACCCGTTTTATCACTCCAAGCCTCGTCAGACCCTCGGCGAACGTCATCCTCCAAAAGACACGCATCGAGTTCCAGTCTCCTTCAATTCCTCCTAGAAAATCGTTCTCCAAAAAGTGACGTATACTTGAAAGTTCTCTCGACAATCTTTCTCAACGTTTCCACGCTGAAACTTTTCGACGCCCTCTTCACCTCCGATTCCACCCTCTTCATCGTCATCTTTACCCTCCGCTCCAGCTTCTGTTCTCGCTTCTGTGACTCGTTCTCCTCTCGCTCTCCTTCTACTCGCTCGGTTAGTATATCGCCCCCACCTCGGTAACCGCGACCTCCGTCGCGTTCGTGCCGAAAGCCGTATTTGGTCGTCGCGTTAACAGGCCCGCGAAAGTGCAAGTAAGCTTTATCGCGGCAGTCGTTCCCGCCGAGTGTTTCAGTCTCCCGCTCTGGCACCCTTCCTCGAGCACGCCCCATTTTTTGCGCCTCTGGAAGCTCTCTAGTGCCTACGTCTCTCGTTGCCTCGCCTCTGCGTGCTCGTTGACAGAATTCTTCCTGCGCAACGAAGCTTGAGAAGCTTCCACGAATCGACGGTCCCGATCGGTTCGTTCGCGGCACCTCGGCGAATTTTTTCATCGGTCTCGCGAGCGGGCCTCGGAACGTTGCGTTCGCAGCCTCGAAAACCAGTTTCAGTTGCGTCGCGAAAAAGGAACGGAGTTTAGAGTGACTCCGCCGTCCCGAGACGGTTCGTTTAACGATCGTGGCATTTGGACCGGGGATTCTCAGTCCCGCGAGAGATTCGTCCCCCTCTGGAATCGACGGGTCGGAGGAGGGGGCGGCGCGAGTTTCCCCAGCGGAAGGTCGTCCCCAAGGACCCGCGAATTGGAAGACTCGCGGCGGTGTTTTCAAAGGCGGATCGATCGTGTGCCGTATCAAGTTCGAGGCTACGGAGGAGCACGGCTGGCTCGACGGTCTCGCCTCGAGGCGCGAAAGGTCGATCCGCGTAATCGATATTCGCCTCTAGAGTTACGCGGGCCTGTTTCCTAGAGAGCTGCGGGGATATAGCGTTGCGTTATCGTAGGTCGACGGAAGGAGAATCGACCCCGTCGAAGCCGTAAACTGGGACGGACGACCAAGGCGAACGCATGTGTAACCGTTTGGTGGATCGTGACGGTTGGAACGCGTCGCGGTTTCGCGCCCGAGGCTAGTCGTTACGAGAGACGGTCAAGATAGGCGGGGTTTCCGTCGCGGAGACGGTCGAGGAGTTCAAAGGAACGGCGGGATCGCGCGGAGCGAAGGAAGGCTGGTGGAAACAGAGGCGAGCCGAGCGAAGCGCGAGCGCTTTTGCCGCGCGAGCTGCTCTCAAGGTTGACCGAGCCACACGGCCGGAGAGAGTCTTCTCGGCTTCCAAGAGCCCTCGAGAGTCCTCCGAGAGCCGACTATATGGACCCGTTATACTGCTATACTGCCGTTGCCGCAAGAATGCCGCCGAGCCGGCCCCTCTGCAGCTCGCGTTATGCCGCTCCGACCCGCGTACACGCGCTTCCTCCGCTTCCTCCTTCTTCCCCAGCTTCTGCTTGGCCGCTGCACGTGAACCGTCCGCCGTTCCCCTCGCTGGCACCCGGCCGTTACGATCCTTCGCGATGCGAATTCGGGAGAGCTTCGGTGTCCAATACAGTTTAGAGGAGTCGAATCGATCGAGGAGAGGAGGTGGAAGGTCAAGGGAGTAGAAAGGATGGGTGACCGCCTTTTTAATTCGTTAAAACGAGAAGAATCCTAATTTAGACGCCGCCGGAGGTTGGGATTTCCGAGAACTTCACAACGTTCGAACTTTTCCAGTGCACCTTACACGGCGGCAATCGGCCGTTCGGCACCTTTCTACGCGCGTCAGAAGGCCGCGTATCGTTCACCGGGAGAACGAAAAGATCGTAGGTGTCGGAGGGCAGGTGGGTGGGAGAAAAAAAAAAACACCGTCGCGTTTCGACGTACAGTGATGTCATCCGTTTCGCTCGTATCTCCCGTATCGTTTTCTTCTTAAACACCCATCCGACGCATCCACCTCTTTCCCTCCCACATCTTGACCGCCGGGCACCTGACCGCCAGCAGGCGAGGCTCCCCCGGTTTTCCATCATTCCCACAAAATTTCAGACCTCGCCGCCGCGTTACGTGCCCGCGCACCAGGGTACTTTCTCTCGAACTTTCTACACCATCGCCCAATGCGACGGACACGGTCAGAAGGAGTTCGCCTAACACCGCGTGGCGCGTCACACGGGGTTACTCTATTTTCTATTCGCATCTAATTCCGTCGGACCACGGCGGGGACCGGCCCCGGAGCCGTCCAGTCGAGTCTGATCGCGATCACGAGCCCGGTCACGTGCTCTAGATCCCCGAAACCCCGTGGATCAGCAGATCCACTCGCTCGCTGTCCCTCCACCCGAAGAAGAATGCTCCCTGAATAATATAGAGCGACAGGGTGACTCATAATCCGCCGACGGAGGACCAGGTGTCCGATAAGGGTACACCTGGTGATAAATAATCTCGCTTAGGATTCCGGGGGAGGGAGGGGACCAATAGGATTAGCCAAAGGGGGCCGTTAGCCCCGACCTGGGGCGTGTTGCAATTGGCGTCGTCGGTTTTCGCTCCGATTCAGAAGACGACACCCACATGGCATTGCTTCCATTACCATATGCGGAGATCACCGATGGTCTTCGGTTTCCCCGGGTGGCACCCGTGTCTCAGTCACCGTGCGTCTCGTGGACCGTCAGTTTGGTAGATCGTTCGCTGGCTGGTGAGAGCGCACTCGCGCGGCCACAGCCCGCTCGTTCGTTAGTACAATCGCTGATCCGCTCGCGTGCTCGGTCGCCTCGACCGTCCAGGCTCGCTCTGTCCCCTGCCAGTCGGCTTCGTTTCGGTGGGTCGGTTAGCAGCGACCGCTCCCCTGCTGATTTAACGCGCGCGATAATTAGTGACCGGCGTACGCTGCTGGCTGGTTAGCCGCGCAGCCACGGAGGTTCGCGCTTCGGCTCTCGCTTAGGGAAATTAGCCGAGCCGGTCGCGCGCGGTCTCTTTATCGTCCGTCCGCGCGGATATTGTTGGACCGGGGAGCGGAGGAAGGCGTCAGCGAGGAGACCGATTGCCGTGTCTCGCGGGGCACTTTCGGCAACCGGGAGAGGCCGAGTTGAGTGGTTACGTCTGCGACGTGCCGTGATAAATTCGGTCGTTGATTCGTTAAGCTTCGTTCGTCTGGAGCGGGCGAACGAACGGACAAAACCGGGGGGGGACGAAATTAGCCGTTCCTCCTCTCCTCCGCTTCTAGCCGGTGTGTCCGCATTGTGTCCGCTCGCCGGTGTGTCCCGCTACTCGCCGCCCCGTTTCTCGCCCCGTCAGCAGCTTCGGCGGGGGGGCGCGTGGTTCCTTCGCCTCCGAGCCTGCCCCTATCGCCTGTGTTTCTCTTCTATCCCGACAGTGCAACGTCGCGTCCAGTGCCAACGTGTCCGATCCAAAAAGAAACGAAAGTCGAGGAGGAGGAGGCGGAGAAATATCGCGCGGGAGCAACGACACTCGGAGCCGCAGGAAAAGTGTGAATTAATCGAGGGACGAAACTGGGTCTTCCGGGTCTCCCGACCACCCCCAAGTGCCATACGCGAGACCTTATAACTCGGCATCCACGCCTGGAAATTGATGGTCGATTATATTTCCTCGCTGCCTGCCCTAGTGCCTCGAGGAACACGCGCGTTTGCTTCTCGCGAGTGATAGACTGATAATTGGAGCGAGGCTAGAGGGCGAGCAAGGAAGGGAACGTAGGAAAGTGTGTGGCGTGATGAACGGCGTGGAACGTCCCCTGCTCGCTGGCTGGTCTCGATAGAACCTAGAAGAGCCTCTTTTTCGCCGGCCGCCGAGATGACCACTCAGGCTTATTACAAGGAGAGGCTGGGCTTCGACCCGGCCGACACCGTGGCGGAGCACCATCGCGAGCAACGGTCGCAGCACGGCTACGAGGAGTCGCTTTCCAAGTTCAAAGGTCAGAGCGAAAACGGATTTCCGTGGACGATGACGGAACGGCGGGATAATTGCTGGGTGAACGGGGCCGCGGAACATCGTTCCGGCAGCTCGCAGGCTTTCTGGGGTTGCTGGGCGATGTTCATCGAGGCGCACGGTAGGTGAAGAGTTGGCATGCCGGTGCTCTGGACCTCGTCCAATACACCTTGACCCTCCTCTACCTTCGTCACACGGAACTTTCCTTCCGACCCTCCCCTCCCTCGTTTTCTAGTTTTCGTTTTTTTTTCTACTCTCTGTTTTTTAGTGTTCACGTTGAACTCGCTTCAGCTTCATTCCCATTGGCGACGATTTCGGTGCCTACGTAGATACCGGTCTCCACGCGGTTCCTCTTTGTCGAGGGAAAGTAGCGATAGCAGGCTCCAGGTCGCTCGGACCGCGCGACAAAAAGTCCCAGCCACTTTGCGCGCTCGAATCTCGACGATTTCGAGGGTCTCGAAACTCTCGAGTGTCGCCGCCTGTCGCTCGGTGTATGACGAGTCGCCGGTGGAAAGTATTCCCAGAGCACACACGGGCACCCTTAGCGCGATAGTTGGTAACGGTGCGCGTAGATACGCGGGGTTAGAATTAGAATCGCGAGAGTGCACGTGTGTTGTGCGCTGGGAATGTTTTCCATTGGAAACTCGTCGCACGTCGAACGGGACGCGAGGCTCGCGGAGACTCGCAGGACTTCTTAGAATCCCTGCTGCTACTTGGATTTTCGAGTACCCGAATTTTGAACTCTCGATGTGCACAGTACTTCGTCAGTTTTGATTCATTAACCGTGCCTTTAGATATACAAATGTCCAAGTAGCAAGTGTTGCAGTCAAGATCCTCGAGATTGGATATAGAACTCTCGAGCGACTGAACCGATCCAAAGAGGAACCCTGGGGAATCGGCGTTTCGCGAAAACGCGGCAGTTCGTATCGGTCACTAGAGCCACCGGGAGCGGAAGTAGCTTTTTAAGGTCGTTTACCTTTTGCCGTTTGACCCGCGAACGGTTCGCGGAAGTGGCCTCGGAAATAGCCGTGGCGAAATAGTTTCGCGATGCAGAGGAGTCCCAGAGACTCGAACGTCCGATACGAAGGCGATTCGACCAGGCTTTTCCCGCGACTTGTAGCCCCCTTTTTTTCGTTTTTTATTTCTTAATATCGACTAACTCTGGAGTGCCTTTTGTGTGCCTAATATCGCGAGACGGTACAGGGCTTGGCCTGCCTTTAGAATACGACCAGTCGTTTTGTATTATACGCGCAGTTACGTAGCGACTACTCTCTCGTTCACGAATTCGAAGAAGCAATTTCGGGTGGCCTCGGGCGTCATTCACGAATTATCTGGGCCACGAGATTGTTAATCGCGGCTGGTACGCGGAATATCGCGCGCGCCCGCGGTTTTTCTGTTCGTTTCAGCACGTTGCTCCTGTTCGGATGATCGCCGCGATACGAAACCGTGCCTTCCCTGCCAACCGGTCCCAGTTATCACACGCTCCGAAATATTCCCTCATGTGTCAGAAGCCTCGTTGTCCCAATTTATCTCCATTGTGCGCGCCACAGTTTCGGCATGCCGCTCTTCCGTGCCTTTCGATCGGGTCGGAATTCAGCTGGCCCGTGGTCGAGGCTGTCACGTTAAATATCCTGTCGCCGTCGATTAGAATAAATGCGTCTCGTACGTTCGACCACTTACGTGCTAGGAAACCACGGTCGAATTCAACGCGGAATAAAAATAAATGTAACGCGTTAACGCCGCGTTATGTAGCCGGCCTTAATCCGAATCGCTATTGTGCGAATCCATCGCGAGAGGCATCATTACGAAACGATGCAAATAGGTTTTGTCTTTCTTATCTCGTGACGTCGGCGCCGAGCATCGTTCCACGATATGACTGGGCCTGTTTGTCCCTATCGAGCACGTACGCCGGACAGCAGCGGGGTCCGACAGTTCACTCCAATTAGCCGGTCGTCTCAATCTCCAGCCGGGCTATTGACGATGCGGCCGCCTAGACGTAGAAACGGATAATCGGTCGTAATTAATTGCCCCTCGGTCGAGAACGAGCGCCCACAGCTTGATTGGTTTCGCGACGCAGTCGTGTCGTCGAACCGTGCCTGGATCGATGGATCCACGAGAGGTGACGAAACATGGTCCACTGTAAAGTCGCCCGAATGACCAGAAGTTGCGCGTGGATTACGGGCAACAAACGGGCCGACTATTACAGCTGGCTTTGTTCGCGGATAGGTGGATTCAGGTGGCAGGTATCCGGGTATCGTCGACGGGCAGCGTATCGGCAATTATAGCCGTCGACCGATAGTCGAAAGTTTTAGTGCACGTTCGCTTGTTTGCCTGCCAGATCCCCTGCTCTTTCCCTACCTGACTGCCTACGTATCGACACCCGTTCTACCTACCTGCCTGCCTACCTACTTACCTACCTATCCCGAGCCACCTACATGTCCGTCTGCCCGTCCGTCTGTTCGGCTGCTTGGCTGCTTGCTGCCTGATGCCTGTTTGCCTGCGTGGGCGATCGGTGGAAATGCAGATCGACGGTTTAATTAGCCTGTGGTGCGGAAACCGATGAGAACCGACGCGCACATTTGGCGGGAGGGGTAGAACGCGCCCTAGACGTTCACGTTCTCTACTTGCTCGTTGCAGGAGCCGCCTAAGATCAGCCACCCATTAACCGAACGCTGCTTTCTGTGATTACAGACGAACGAGACGCGATCCAGAAGAAAACATTTACCAAATGGGTGAACAAGCATCTGAAGAAGGTAAGCCAGTGGAGGAACGGTTCTAGAAGTATCCGGTGTTGTACGAATGGGACGGTCGATAGGCGCGGATGATTCAGTAATTGTCGGGATAACGATGCCATTCCGTTAGGGCGTTCCGCGAGTTTACGCGATCAGCGCGGTTCCTGGAAGGCTGGCCCTTCCTTCCAACTATCGAGCGATCCTAATTTTAGAGCGACCTTAGCAGGAGGCCACGGCTGGCCGAGCCGCGGCGAGAGTATCGGAACACCTGATAGGTGAGCATGCGAGAGCAGCGACGCGAGACAACCAGCTGTTTCGTAACCGCACACACGTAAATCGAACAGGGGGACCTTCCCTGCCGCAGGCGCGTGTGTGCGTGCGCCTTGCACCCATCCGTCCATGTAGGACGCGCGCGTGGGCCGAGCAACACTCCCTTCCAGGAGGGTATTTCACGCGCGGCTATAGAAGGCAACGCGGCGAGGAAACCGAGTGGGTGAAATCGAGAAAATCATTGCGATCGATAGCGGGCTCGATCCTTAACGAGCTCTCCCCTCGGCGCTCAGGCCCCACCCTTTACATTCTCACCCTTTCGAGTCAACCCCTCCGGTGTGGATTACCTCGCTGCGCCGAACCTTGTAGCAATTTGGAGCGTCCGTGTTTATGGCCTTCGCGGCTGTGTTTCGGAGTAGGGCAATTATGGCGAGAGTTGCCGCACCTCGCGCAAAATTGTCACCGCGTCTAAATTTGCAATGGAAACTTTCTCCAGGGATAGGGTAAACCAACCAGTGAATGAGCGAATTGTTGAATTTATGGACCTTTGAGATTAATATTTGAATATATTTATGTATAACAACGAAACAACTCTTGAAATTGCATTTAAATTTATTTTTCTTGACATTTCTATAAAAATAATTAATTATTCTTATCGTAATTTTTAAAAAAAACGATTGTAAACTGAAAAACGTGTAGAAGCTCAGTAAATGACTCCATACTTTTAATAAGAATTGTACTTATTAATGTTTGCTTAAGGGGTTATGCCTACCTGCAAGGTCTGAAAACGCAAGTATTTTTGAGATTTTTTTGGGGAAAAACTTTAAGACTTTTTTAAACAAATCTTTATGTATTTGAAAGTGTATATCTTATACTATTTGTAGTAATTATTCCAATGGAAAATAAAAATAAATAAAAGAAATATCGGTGATCTTCCGGCAGCGATTATTTTTTCAGTAGTTTGCGGTGACCACTCTAACTTTGACCTGATTTATCCGAAATGAAAAATTCGAAGGAATTTAGTTAGTATATTAAATTATCTTGTCCTTAATCGTTCATTATCCCGAAATATTAATTTGCTACAAAATGGCGGCTGTTCAAATTAAAATATCGATTTTCACCACAAAAATCGCTTAATATTCATCTGTAAAATAGAAACTACGCAACGGAAATAAAAAAGCCACGATTAAGGACAAGGTTTTTATACATAGAATAAGCCTACAAAAGCTGAATTCATTCGATGCAGCAGTTCTCGAGATATTTTGGTCACCGATTCTGAAAATGTAGTTCCGAAAAAAACTCGCAAAGCTCCGCCAATTTTGGTCGGATCAAATTGAAACTTTCACACAATACTTTTGAGATGTTGTACTTTCAAAAAATGTCAAAACTCAAAATCCATTTTTCCGAATTTCGCAGGTAGGCCTAACCCCTTAATACGCGTAACTAAAAATATGGGTTATTAAAAGCGCAACTACACTCCATTTATAAACATATAATATTTTTAAATTTATAATTGACATTTCTTTGCCTAATGGTCATTCACTGATATGCGGTTAATTACTGGTTGGTTTACCCTACATGTTAATAACTGAACATCAAGGTTTTAATATTTAATACATTAGAAAATTGAAACCAAAATCCTTTTGTTGAGAGGTACGCCGTGTTTCGAATCACTTTGAATATCAGAAATACCGAAAGTGCGGCGTCTCTCCCAGCGCGGCATCTCTTCGGTAATCACCCTACTTGTACTGGTTTCGAGGTTTCCAAGCATCTCCCGTGGCTCGAGACAGTGTCGGAGGCTGGTTATCCAGGGTGCTCGTTCTTTTTTAAGAGCGGCTCCCTTTTCGACGTTAACGTTCCTCCTTTCAGCGGTCGATCGGCGAGATGCGGAGCCGCGATCTCTCGAACAAGCACCGCCACTGTTCAGCGTCGCCGGGTACGCGTTCCTCGGGCGAGCACGTGACGGTAAAAACGACCCCGTCGCCGCCGCGGTGTATCTATTCCGACGCCTCGCGTTCGGGCAACGATGCGTACGATGCCAATACCGATTTCTCGACGGTGACGAAACGGTGACCGCGGGGCCACGTCGGCGACGACACGGCACGCGACCGCGAACAATCCTCGCAACTCGAGACACGTTAGCCTTGATCCCGCGTGTCGCCTGTCTCCGTCCCGTCGCCCCTCCGCCCCTCTGGCCCCGTCGATGACGCAGGTCCGCCTTCCGTTTTCGGAGGGTGAAAAAAGGCGACCATACGCGTACGATCGCCCCGCGAGATGTAGAAGCATAAAGAGCCAGCATCCACAGCCATTGAACGATCGAGCCGGGCAGGCGTACATTCCTCGGATCGCTTTCTCGTTACGTCGCCCGGCGTGTATGCAAAAGCCTAGGGGAGGAGAAAGGAGAGGCAAGGTTGAAGAAGCTGCTGGTAAGCGGCGAGTGTAACTCGAATGGTATTTCGAGGGGGTTATCGAGGCTCATTTTCTTCCTTTCGTTAGTCGGCGCCTGTCGAGCCCCGGCATTACTCACCCCTCGCTCGCTTCCATTACCATCCACCCCACTCTCGTCTTTAAACAGTCTATAGATCGGCTCCTTGTCGATAGACCGCCACCCTCTTTCCAAAAGGGAAAGACGGAGAGAGAGAGAGAGATTTGCTTCTCCATGCGCACCGCACAGACACACACGCGTGGTGGACGAGTGGCCAGCTCGAATCGACCGACTTCTCTTCGTCGTTCTGCAATGGATTCCAGGGTAATACGGCGAAACGGTACTGCGTGTTTGCGCGTCGATCGGCACTGGTTCTCGTCGGCTGCCTACCTGCTCGATTCCGCGCGCGAGCGAGCGAGCGAGCGAGCGCCCACCTTTTCCTCTCGTCACTCTGACCTTATTCGGAAACGTTCTCCAGCGGACGACGTTCCCGATTTACCACCTCTCGCGGCCCGTTAAGTAGGTGGGCAAGTAGGCAGCCGGCTCTGTGTGCTGGTAGGCAATCGCGCAGTCAGTCAGTCAGTCAGTCAGTCAGTCAGCTAGGCAGATGTTACATAGATGGTAGGGAAAAAAACTGGCTGGCGATCAGCTCGAGAGAGTGCAGGACGTTGGGCATGACGCATCGTCGACATTGCGTAACGCCTCCAGCCAGGAAATGGGTCCGCTGAAGTAACTTCTCCGTTCGTGGATTCCGATCTAGCGAATAAACACGCCCTGCCCCGGCATTCTTTCATATTTGTCCACGTCACTTCGAGGAGTACCTGCATTGTCATCCGACGTTCAATTGCTCTTTCAGATTCCGGGGATGCTTGTTAATTTTAGGTGATCGTTGAAGGTATTCGTTTGGAAATAGAAGTGACATGCTTGGATGGTACGCTTTTTTAGTGATAAGGAGGCTTCCTTAAATTGCGTAAGGATTTTTGAGGAGAGGTCGCGAATTTTTTACTATTTTTTTGTGGGGAGAGTCAGGTAGCACCTTAGGTAATATTTCTTAATCCTTTAGCGCCCAGTGTGACGTATACGTCACATCATTTTCAGACGTATAAAAAAAAATCGATAGCCGATAATTTTGGGTCCCAAAACGGTTCAGTTCTCTAAATGGCTCCGGGATGCAAGCCACTGATGCGTTTGCCGCTGTAAATAACGTTTACTGTAACCATGGAAACGTTTCTGGCGAATGCATGTTAGACATTTTTCGATAACCTGAAACGTGGCTCTTGTTTTCTTTAAACAGTTGAGAGTAAAATTATTTTTTTTTTTACATTTTATTTGGTAGATACGTGTAAATTAATTGTTATACTAAAAGAATAATGTTTGTAAAGTTTGACTTATGAAAAAAAATCGCTTTTTTAATCCGTACACGCCCAGTTTGACGTATACGTCACATCGAGAAATTCATGTTTCGACTGGCTTTTTTTGGGAGAACAACGATGAAGTGCATGTATTGGAAGCATTTTCCAGTTACCTAATCGCAAGAAATCATTTTTTTCCGCCGAGAAAAGTGTCTGGGCCTTAAAGGGTTAACCTAATCTTAATATATAAAGCAGAAAGTGTTTGTGCGTTTCTCTTTCGCTTAAAAACTTTCCAAACGATAAACTCCGAGGTCACGAAATATGTCCCAGCTCATCATGCCTAGCTAATTCAGATGAATGTAACTATTTTCACCAAAAGAAAATAATTTTTTTCTTATAAAATCATATTCTAAATTTCAGGTGAAGCCAAGTAGTGAAGCTACTTAGTTTTCAATAAATACAAATTCTATTATTAATGTTCCAGAAAAGTAGTTTTAATTTAAATTTCCCCATGAGGAGTTAAATGAATTATATAAACCTTTAAAAGAATTTTAATACCTAAAAAAATTCAGTATAAAAAATATTACGTAAGAAAGGGAGGGAGTGGAATATAAAATCTTACAATTTCTTACACTTGGTGATAGAAAGGGTAAGAAATCTCCAAAATTACCCTTACGTAATTTAAGAACTGCTCCTAAGTGTGACGTCAGATCGAATTCCTAGATGTGCGAGTGAGATAATAGATGTAAATAGTGAAGTTACGCTGACGTAAGAGGAACAGATAAAATCCCACGAGTCATCAGTAATCTATCAGCGGATCCATCGTTGACGCATCCTCAGTTGCAGGAATCTTTAAGCTGAACTCGTTTTTCTATGCATTTACGCAAAGTACACGCTATTAGTATAATCGGGAGCTTGAACGGACGACAATGTTGTTCGCGCCACTAATTGCGCCATTAAACGTCACGCGATCTCTGTAGACTTAATTGCGCGTTCATATTTCACGCGAGTATCCCGCGGAATATTTTCAAGCGTACACGACACCACGAGTGTAGAACAATCCTCTTAAAACCAAGGAGTCGTAAACAAACATTTCGATTAACCCTTCCCGTCCACTTTATTAAAATCAACAGCTACATAAATCATGGCGAGTGCATAAAAGTATCAGGCTATTCATATTCTAATCAATTCCCAACGCCCTACATAATTGAATACTATCGGGGAAAGCCTCGACTCCGTTCGCATTTCCGGCGGTCATTCACCGGCAGAGGTTTGTTTCCCTGGATGTATCGATCGCGCGCCTATCGACCGTGCGCGCGCGTTTTTGTCATACTCGATTTCGATCCGGTAATCATCGGTCGTTGTCCCGAGACGGCGGCGCAGAAAAACACACACCGTGACGCGGGCATTCGATCTCTGTTTCTGCTCATCCCCGTTTTTACTTTCGTTTTACTCTCGCGCCCCGGAATAGTTCGAAAGCAGCGACGCCGGCCGTGACGGCGTAACTCTGCGCTCGCGACAACGCACCGATTCTTTCCCCGAGGATCGCCGTAACCGCACGCGCCGGCAGAGACACGGTAGAATTCGTGAATTTGGGTGTTCGAAAAGAAATAATTGGTAAGATCGACGGAGGCAGGCGTTGGGATTCCTGAATGGGGGGATAGCGGGAGCTGAATGAGAGGCGAAGATATACACGCTCCGTACGACCCTAAGTCAGCCTGTCCTCCTTTTCCCACGGTGTTCTCAATGTCCTTGTCTCTCGGCGCACGAACTTGTTTACTTTGACGCGCGAATGTGTTCGACCCACTGCCCTATTTCGCGAGCAGCGGCCTACATGCGTGGTCAGCGGAATCGGGAAGTGGGTCAGCTCGGTGACGCGTTCACGCGAACACGTGGGACAAGGACGTCGAAAAAAGAAACGTGGGAAAATAAACATCGCGAGCCTCGTGCACGGGCGTGAGGTGTATCTATCTCGCTTCCCATTCATGTCCCGTTAGTCCCATTGACGGGCTGCACGGTGCCCTAAAGTGGAGCGCCTTAAACGACTCTCTCGGAGTCGTCCTGCCTCGATTTGACTACTGAATCTGCGAATCTGTCTCTACCCACCGATGTATTTATTAATCGTGCGCTGTAACTCTTCCCTTTTCCCTTCATGCTTGCCGCAGCACTGGAAGTACGTGAAGGTATGAATCCAGGAGCGTTCTTTCCAAACGAGTTGCTTAATCAGGACGAGTGGTTCGAGTACTGTATAGCGACTTATAATCGGGACTAGCTATGCTGAAAGCTACCAACCCTCGATGATTTGACAGTGGTAAGGGGAGAACAGGGTGTGGTGGACATCGATTTTGATGAGCCTTGGCACGATGGATCTATGGCGAAAATATGTAAACAGGTGTTCGAGGGGTTAAGTGAAAATAGGCCTTAGTAATAGAGATATTTATGTGTAAACTATTAAGCATTTTATAGTGGTCTTGGGGTTTTAGTGGGTAAAAATCCCACACCACCCTGGTTCTCCCGGGGGATTTTCTACTAGAGGCGTCGAGGTGCCTTTTGAAGATTTTCCCACGTTCAAAAAAAATATAAATTTTTCTTATAAATTATTTATTTTTATGATTTTTTTAACGTGGGAAAATCTATTCCCCAGTATCCCCCTATCCAATGATTTTTAGAAAAAATTTTTTTTTTATAAATTTTTTAACGTGGGGAATCTTCAAAAGCCACCCCGACGCCCCCAAAGGGCAATCCCCCGGGGGCGCCAGAGTAGTGTGGGATTTTTATCCACTAAAACCCCACGACCACCACGAAATGATTAATAATTTACATGTAAATATCTCTATTATTAAGGCCTATTGGCTTAAACGCTCGGACACCTATTTACTTATTTTCGACATAGATCCATCGTGCTGAGGCTCATCAAAATCGATGTCTACTATACCCTGTCCTCCCCTTGTGTGTAAATTTAGTTTGAAGTTTTTAATTGTTAAAGAGAAGTAGCTTTATTTCTATCGGATATATTTTATTTCTTCTTATTGTTTTGTAATGTTTTTTAATGTGTTATCTAATAGTGAGTAGTACAATTAATATTATTATAAATTTACTGTAGCTTTTATTTCTGTAGCAATAATTGCATAATAAAAGAGTTGTTTTATGGCTTAGTAATATTTTGCAAAATACAGATCACAAAATTATAGGATCCATACGGCGTTTAACTAGTTTCTTGCCATTTTGAGCGTTGGTAGCTGTCTGCATAACTAGGACCAACTGCAAGCCGATGCTTCGAAAGGTAGATCTCGAGGAGATCTGGGCGAGGAGGAAAGGAATGAGAGTTCTTTATTTAATTGGTCTTCTGGGACATTCCATGCGAACTCGGACAGATTTCGGAGTAAGTTTTCGTAGATTGCTGAAATTTGAATATGTTGTAGTCTTTAGTGATATTTAAACGTACCTCAAAGGATTTTTCAAAATTTTGAAAATGTCGATTTTACAGCTGTTTGAAGTTAAGTGGTAACATTTTTTCAATACATTATAGCTATGGAAGTAGTAAACGAATGGAGATGAGCTTTACGTTGCTTATAGAGAAGACATTGATGTTTTAAGAAAAAATTATTTCAGTTTAAAAAAAAATTTTTGAACCATTTTTGTTCAATTATTTTAAACAAATGCAGGTTGTTAACATCGGCGCAATTTTAAAAATCTGAATAAAGGAGAATATAGTTCTATCCTTCCCCTTGATGGACTAAATTTAAAAAATAAGGACATTTTAAAAATTTGCCCTGTAAAAATTGCCGAAAGTTGACGCTGCGTCAAATCAGACCGGCTCGCCTGGCTGAGCCGTGCGGCCAAGCTGCTATATCTGCTATTCTTATATAGTGTTCTTGAATATGATAAGTATTTGTAAAAAACTGAAGAAGGAAAAATTTTACTGTTTTTTATACACAACATAATACGGTAACTCAATTCTTGGTGTTCGTAATATTTTCCTTGAAACGAAGGTGACCCTCAGTTTTTTTAAATGGAATGCTATATATTTAATTATCCAATATGAAAGCGACTGTCAAGGCAAATTCAACCATGTGGTATACTATGATCTTCAAGGCTACACATGGTTAGGAATGAAAGATGAAATTCAATCTACTAGATAGACAGTTCGATATATTTATTTCATTCCTAACCATGTGTAGCCTGAAGGTCATAGTATTCCATACGGTTGAATTTGTCTTGACAGCCGCTTTCATATTGGATAATCAAATATATAACATTCCATTTAAAAAACTGTTCTAAAAGTTTTCCTTCTTCAGTTTTTTACAAATACTTACCATATTCGAGAACACTGTATAAGAATAGCAAATATAGCCGCTTGGCCGCTGCGAGTACCGCACGGCTCAGCCAGTCGAGCGGGTGTGATTTGAAGCAGCGTCAACTTTCGGCAATTTTTACAGGGCCAATTTTAAAATGTCCATATTTTTGAAAATTTGTCCATCAAGGGGAAGGATAGAACTATATTCTCCTTTTCTTTCACATTTTTAAAATCGCGCCCGATGTTAAGAACCTGCATTTGTTTAAAATAATTGCACAAAAATGGTTAAAATTTTCTTTTTTTTTAAATTGAAATATTTTTTCTTAAACCTTCAATGTCTTCTCTATAAGCACCGTAAAGGTCATCTCCATCCGTTTATTACTTCCATAGCTATAATGTACTGAAAAAAAGTTAGCACTTAACTTCAAACCGCTGTAAAATCGGCATTTTTCAAAATTTTGAAAAATCTATTTTTAGTATGACTTAATATGACTTCAACATATTCAAATTTCAGCAATCCACGAAAACTTACTCCGAAATCTGTCCGAGTTCGCATGGGGAATGTCCTATCAGTCGAGTTATCGAATCATCGACACGCGACGAAGAATCAGAAACTTGCAAATTAACCGCGAAGGGGAAATTCCACGTCAGTTGTAGCCCTTGGGTCAAGGACCACTCGTCCGTGGGACCAGAGGTAGCGGTGGCTCCGAATCCTCGGCAGAAGTTGGCCCGGTAATCGCGATTCCGTGCCCCAGCGCCGAAAGCAACTTGCCAGCCGCGAACGGTACACGGTATACGTGAGATCTACCGCTACCTTACGGTCGTACCGCGGAAAGGCACGCGGAATATTGTGATCCGCAGCCTGCTCCTTTTTCAACCGATGTTTTTTTCAGACTTACACGTGCCTGCACGTGTGCGTCCTTGTGAACAACCAGCCATGCTGTTCCCCCACTGTAAGTCCACGGCAGGTGTCGTCAACGACCCGTCGCCGACGTTAGAAGGCATTTTCGCATGCACCGGGCAAACCACTGTGCCTCGTTTTGTCCATCCAATGGCCATTCCTCCAAGTAATACCCTTTCCGAGCCTTCCCTTCTTTCCTCCGTCACTTTCCACGAACTCGCGAGCAACGCTATTCCCGCGAAGCGGCTCGAGCCGACGCGTAAACGCACGATTTATCGCGGTCGAGCCGCTGAGGCCGCGAACAATCGCCTCGCACGTCGATTCGCGCTTATCAAACGGCAAGGAGACTTTAACCGCAAGTTCCGGGGCCAAAGATAGCCGCGTTCGCGCGTCTGGCGAGCTTTATTTTCGCGGGGCAAGCGATTGTCGCCGTCCAAATCCTTCCAGCGGCTCCTACCTATCGTCTGTTAATCTACTATCTGTCCGTCTGTGTGTGTATTTGCACGTTCAACGTTCGTAGAACCGATGTTTTCTTACCTTGCTCGCTGCCCGTTCACGGCCCGTCTGTTTGATCGTCCGACACCTTAAGCTTGACGTCCCCGTTACTCCCTTTTCCCTAATTGATTTAGATGCTCGTCGTTCACTTTCAGTCGAGAGTCGTCCGTAGCCATTAGCCTCGGTTAATCGAGAGCTCTGATCCGTGAAATCGTTGTTACAGGCCACCAGACATGTCGGAGATCTGTTCGAAGACCTGCGGGACGGGCACAACCTCATTTCCCTGCTCGAGGTCCTCTCGGGCGAGCATCTCGTAAGTCTTCTCGTAATTCTCCTATTCAATTCTGATCATGCACGCGATGGATCGACTTGGCAGCGCTTCGCTGGAACCCTCGGCTGGCCGGGGTGAGACGGATAGTTACGTAATTGGGCAGGGTGGGGCCCGACTTGACCCCGATTAAAAAAATAGTGGGTGGAATGCACGTTCGATCTGCAGCGGATGCGTCGGATCCGCGACATGTTACGAAATCGTGACGGGAATGGGAAGCAGATTACGAGCAGCCTGCCGATGATAAATATTTATCAATTCGGGAAGGTCTCGATGTTTACACCGCGGAACAATACCCAAGCGCATTCTATTGTCGATCCACGCTCGATTATCAGACTCCCAGAGACCCACAGCTGATGATTTAACCTCGGAATAGCTCTTTAACCTTTAATAACAACTAAATCGATGCTCTTGCAGCCGCGGGAAAGGGGACGGATGCGTTTCCACATGCTGCAGAACGTGCAAATGGCCCTTGATTTTCTCCGCTACAAGAAGATCAAGCTGGTGAATATCCGCGCGGAGGATATCGTCGATGGAAACCCGAAGCTGACGCTTGGACTGATATGGACCATCATACTGCACTTCCAGGTGAGAGGCAAAACCTTTAAACGTCCACCAGCGATCCTCTGCCAGGGTCGACTTCGACTCTCGTAGGATATTAGCTAGAAAACGGTCGCACATCTCGACAGACCTGGTTCGCCTTTCGAGAAGTTTTCGTTCCTCGTTAGCTTCGATCGACTACGGTCGGCGCCGCGCGAAACCTTCCCGCGAGCGATACAAATCGGAAGAGTTTCCCTTCCGCGAAATTCCGCGAGGGGAAAACGCTGGAATCATCGCGCAGGAATCCCCCGACCACTCTCGATTTTTCTCCCCCGTCGCGAGACTCGTTCCGATGGAAAGCGAGAGGAGCGTGGATCGTTCCTCGGGGCCGACGATCCCCGGCGTCGAAACCGACGTCGCCCAAGTATCGAGATCGTCCGCGGGCTTGGCCGCAAAAAGCCTCGAATCGAGGGACCGATCGCGGCGAGTGCAACCGCGTTACGCGAGTCACCGCACAAAGGGAGACAGTGTTCCTCGTATCGATGCACGATAGCCCCGGACGTCCAATGCGTGGAACGGACGTAGCGCGAACCCAAGATCTCTCCTGTACGGGGTGTCCCAAAATCGTGGGTGGAGCTGGAAGCATGAGAGCGTCTCGAGTCGAAAGGAACGGGAGAGTCCTCTGCTGCGTGTCTCTCCGAACTGTGCGAGGGTCTTTTCGGCTTTTGAATGGTAGGTGACGTAAGTTGCGGACGGTGGATGGATAATAGGATCCTTTCAGGCGAGAGACTTTTGTGGTTCACGACTGACATGAGTCAGGAAAGTCTGTCTGAAAAGAGTGGCATTGTTCGAGCTCCTTATGGAGATTCGTAACGTCCACGACGGATTACAAAGCAGCAGAGGACTTTTCGGTCCCGTTCGTCGCGAGGCACTCGCGTAAGTACTCTGGCCTCCTCCCCCGATCTTGGAACATCTCATACTTTAACTCCGCCTATCGGTCCGGCGCATCTATCTAATGGTGTATTTTTTGTTTTGTTTCGCGCCGCAGAGCTGGCGACGCAAGGTAAGTTCCCTACACTTTTATCCCGTAGTGATTGTCGAGGAGCCGAGGGAAAGACCGAAGCGTTCGTAATCGAAAGGGAATCGAGGGAAGAGTAGGCATTCGGGGGCTCTGTTATCGACCGCGCGTGTAGATCGAGCGAGGTAGATGGCGCTCGCGTGCAGATATCCCACGCACAGGGGGAGATATCCTCCCGAGGCGATCCTCCCGTCGGGGCTCCGTCGTTCCTTCCCGCGTTGTTATCCGCTCGCGTCGGCGCGATCCCCGCGCGTCACGCACCGTCGCCGCCGGTGACGGCTGCCCTTCCGCTCGGCGCTCGCGACAGACGTTACCGTTTATGGTATTTCGCGATCACGGCCGAGTCAACAAAGGCGGAAGGCTGACAGCCAGTCGAAGCCGAACGGCGATGGGTATTCCAGGGCGTGGGAGGAGGAGGGACCGTCCTGCCGCGTCTCCGCGTGGTGTCGCGAGCCACCGGCCGCCCACCTTGTGATTATGATAATCGGAGTCGGCCGATCGGGCGTCGAATACAAAAACGCGGATGACGCCACCGGCCAAGGTCGCCGGTAAGCGAGCGTGCGCCTTTTTAGAGCGTCGCGCAGGGTACCTTTGCACCGTCCGCGACGAACCGTCTCGGAGAAAGCTTTCGTGGCCTCTGAGGAGGATCTGTATTAATGGGGCAGCGCCCAGCACGCTCGAAGCAAAACATGAAAGGAAGAGAGCCCCCTACTCCGTCCGGCTTTCGGAGAAAATAAACACGCGTTTTTTATGACGGATGCTCGGTCTCGAGAGGGCACAAGTGTAAAAACTGTTGCCTCTGGAGTAGGGCTGGGACTATTTGTCGAATTTTTCGGTATTCGATTAGTCGAATACTTCAGTTGCTCAATTATTTGGCGAATGTAATTCGAATATCCAAGTATTCGAATATAATTCGAATATCCAAGTATTCGAATATAATTCGAATATCCAAGTATTTGAATACTATTCCAATATTTAAGTATTCGAATACTATTCGAATATTTAAGTATTCGAATATTGATGTATTCGAATATTTAAGTATTCGAATATTGATGTATTCGAATAGTATGATGGTGTGAATTATAACTCGAGTTCTTTAGGTTCATTTGTCAGGGTGAAATCTTGTACGCTAATTTTGACCCACTTCACACCATACTGATGTATTCGAATAGATCAGTATTCGAATAGATCAGTATTCGAATAGATCAGTATTCGAATAGATCAGTATTCGAATAGATCAGTATTCGAATAGATCAGTATTCGAATAGATCAGTATTCGAATAGATCAGTATTCGAATAGATCAGTATTCACATACATCAGTATTCGAATAGATCAGTATTCGAATAGATCAGTATTCGAATACACTAGTATTCGAATAGATCAGTATTCGAATAGATCAGTATTCGAATACATCAGTATTCGAATAGATCAGTATTCGAATAGATCAGTATTCGAATAGATAATGTATTCGAATAGATCAGTATTCGAATACACCAGTATTCGAATAGATCAGTATTCGAATAGATCAGTATTCGAATACATTAGTATTCGAATAGATCAGTATTCGAATAGATCAGTATTCGAATAGATCAGTATTCGAATACTGATGTATTCGAATAATAGCATTCGAATACTCAAATATACGAAATTTATTCGTAGCATTCGAATACTTGTAAAATATTCGAGTATTAAATTATTCGAATAGTCCCAGCCCTACTCTGAAAAGGACACGTGAGCGCTTTGTATTTCTTTCCGCTGTATATACAGGGTGACCTAAAATAGACGAGCCCTTTTAGGAATGTATACGCTTGACGTACCGTGGATTCGTACGCCCTCGTAAATTTTACCACACAACTCAGCGTCTTATCACGTCATGAGTTATCGATCGCTCCATCTACGTGTCGCTTAGCTTTAATTTTCGATCGGTCCCGATACAGATCGCGGAACATTGAAGACCTGTTGCCAAGTGGAAAGCTTCTGCAAATGATTCCCGCGGGGATTTCGTGGAAAAGCGTGACGAGCGTTCTCGCAGCGATCGATTCACGCGCTTGGCCGCGTACCGGAAGCACCGCGGCAGAGCTCGGGCGAGAGCGGTCGCCGGAGCGATGACGTCACATCCGGTCCCGAGTGGCCGCAACTCCGCGACCGTTTTCAGTCCCTTTTCCTCTGCTCTGTTCCGCGACGCTCAGGGACGCTCGGCGTCCCGTTTCCCTCGCCTCCTTCAACCCACTGTCTACATATTTAGGCATTGTTTTCGTTCCCCCTCCCTCCTCATACGCCGCGACTCCACGCAAAAGAATCCGCGCCCGCGTCGCACGGTTTCCGCGCGGCCTCGGCGCGTATTATTAATCAACAGAGGCACGCACGAAATAGGTAAGCCTATTCGCGGCCGGAGCAGCTCGAAGGCGGCACTTACGGAGCGTCAGCGTGCCCGTCGGCGGCTCGTCGAATATCTCTGGAAAAGGAAAAGGAGGAAGGACGCGATGCGCGACGAGCAGCGAACGAGGAGCCTCGCCGGCAGAAGTGGGGCTCTCGCGCCTCGCTTGGCTCGGCCGGCGCCGAGTCCTCCTCGCCGATGACTCGCGCGATCTCGCGCGGGCGCATGCGCGATCTTCTCCTGCACCGACTGCGCGCGACAGCAACTGCCAGCGATCCGACGAGGACGACAACTAGGACGACGAGGACGACGAGGACGTTGCCGAGAGGGGGGGATGCGTGGCGGAAGCAAAGGGACACCGCGAGTGACGTCGAGCGCCAGGGGTGGGCAGGACGGTGCAGGCAGCGCGGTATGACAGGCACGAAGAACATCGCCGGAGGTTGGAGGAGGGAGGAATAGCTGAAAGACAGAAGGAGAGAGAAAGAAGGAGAGTGGGGAGTGGAGAAGGGGGGCTGTCGGAGGCGTCTCTCACCTGTGCGCATTTCGTTGGCCTACTCTCGCGACGGCAGCCGGATACAACAGCGGCACGCTGTCGCTAGTACGGTTGTATCGCGACGTTATCCTGTCGCGTTCGTGCTACGCTCATCCGCCAAGTGGTCGGACGACAGGGCGCTCCCCCTGTGTCCCGCGGGCGTCGTCCAAGCCTGGCTAAACGAACGAGACACGTGTCTACGCGCGGCGGACGAGCCGCGTCGTGGAAACCTTACCGGTGAAACGCGCGAGCCGAGAGCAGCGAGCGAACGAACGCGCAGAGAAGCACGGCCGGGAAGGGCGAAGTGGGGACCACGGAGGACCAGATCGGCTACCTGTACAGTGCGCGCGACACGCTCGGCTGACGCTTACCTCGCGTGTCGTCGATAACGACTAATTCCGTCGCTTCCGTTATCAATCGTTGTCCGTCACCTTCGTCTACCGTTCGACTCCCACCCGGCCGCCTGACGTTTCGTCGGCGCTGCCGCCGGCTCGGCCAGCACAGTTCCCTGGCCCGCTCACCGAACAGAGTAGACAGTCCGCGCTCTCCGGGCCCCCTCCTCTTCAGGGGCAGTGCTGAAAACGCGACCGTGCGGTGCGATACGCGCGATCGCGAATCGGTGCTCCTACAACCGGCCAGCGATCGGTATCGCCCGACGGTAGGCATCGACGGATTAAGCGGACTGGACGAGCGGCGTTCCGAGTTTGACGGTGCCGGCGAGCGGTCGATTCCCGATAATCGGCTTTCGCGCGACGCAACGCGACGCGCCTAGCCGGACGCCGGATAAGGCCGCGAATGCGCGCTTGCACGCGGCTGGTTGCCTCTTCGCGCGGAGGTCGATGCTAGTTTCTCGAGGGTCCGGGAGGACGCGAGAGGGAAAATGTCGATCTATCGGTTCAGCAAGGGTGGTCGGCTGTTCGTGCAGGGCACCAGGGAGGACGACGCTCGCGAGAACGTCCCCTCGCCCGCGCCCACCGCGTCGACACCCGTCGCCGACGACCTCACGGCGATCTATACGAAAAGGAGACTCTCCACCGAGGTTCTAGGTAGGATCGTTGGGCATCCGAAATCGAGCGTCGAGATACGAGAGAATCGCTCCTTCGAATTTCGCGCGATCCGGTTTGGGAGATCTGTTGGGCTTGCGCAGGCGAAACGTCGTCCGTATCGGGCAAAGGTCTCGGGAACACTCGTTCGATCGTGTCTCCGGTGGATTCATTGTTTACATATTCCTGCTGCTTTTCTTTGCCCACCTTTGGGCGTCAACAGTGAGGCTTGTATCCGAATCTCCTTGAAACACCGGGCACGTTCGCTCCAAAGAATCGCCAGTAAACGTGAATTCCTGAGGAGCGCAGCGTCGTTGTCGGTTAACTGTGAGAAACAGGGAGCGTTAAGTAAGAGACCGAGAGTCTCCGCGAGGTGATATTCTCCTGCCAGAAACGCCTTTCTAATACGGCGCGAAATAGCTGGTAGTCAAACATCGTCGCGCTTATCTTATCGCGAGGAGGTTCAAACTTCGGAAGGATGACGTCCCGTATGTACAAGCCTCGCGATAGAGTTAGAATCCCCTCGCGGTCGACTTAGATGGTGCTGCGCTGGAACGGAGCCGAGTCTGAGCCGATCGTGACGCGATTCTTAAATCGGCCTGCCGATCGTGACCGTGCTCGACGCTCGTATCTCGGTGCCGCGGAGCCACGGGCATCAGAATGCACGGTCTCGCGGCGTGCCTCGCCGCAGCGACTAATTACGCCACGATTTAGGATCGTCGATCGAGTCAACGAAGACGTCGAGGCACGGAGAAAACGGCACGAAGCGTATCGTGACACGGATCGTTCGTAAGACCACCACATTGACGCGGGGGGAAGAGAGGCGCGTGGCCGAGGACTTGACGAAGCGCGGCTCCGCGGGATACTTGCAGGAGGCGGCCAGTTCCTCCTACTCTTTGAGCCGCCAGGCCTCGCCAAAACCGAAAACCGTCCGGGTAAGCGCCACCACGAGCGAGCAACGCGAGCATCGCCCGGCCGCGACAGAGAAACCTGACTTTCCCTCGTTAGCTTCGCGCCTGGATCGCTCGTTGTCGTCGCTGCGCGCTTCCTCTCGATTGCCAGCGATAGGGCGAAGTAGGACGAACGTTTCGGGGGCTCGCGCGGTTGAACATCGAAGGGCGAACCAAGCGGCAAACAACGTCGAGGCCTATGCACTACCTCCTAGATTTAAACGAGAGGAGAAAATAGTAGGATCTCAGTGCTGTCCGACGTTGAGTCCGGAGTTTAAATGTTGTCCCTTGGAAGATAGTATTTTAGAGAGAGGACAGAGCTGTGAAGCGAAGGTCTCCATTCGTGGGGCAGCACTGACTTTGATGGATAATGGCAAGGAGTGGTTACTGACGAATTTTGCGTATTTTTGTTTGCACAGATATCGGACATTGTAGTGGGCCAGGAACCGAACGTAACCGCCCGAGAAGCTTTGCTAAGATGGGCCCGACGATCGACGGCGCGCTACCCTGGTGTGCGCGTGACGGATTTCACTGGATCCTGGAGGGACGGGCTGGCGTTCAGCGCCCTGATTCATCGAAACAGGCCGGATCTGGTCGACTGGAGAGGCGCTCGTGCAAGTCAACCACGAGAGCGGCTCGACCGGGTCTTCCACGTCGCGGAGCGCGAGTATGGCGTTACGAGGCTTCTCGATCCCGAAGGTAATTCCTCTGAGATCGATGAAGATGTTCCTCTTTCGGCTAGCAACGAGGAGGTCATCGCTTGCACAAGGATCTTCGCGCGAATAGTCTTCGTTGAAATGTCGAATCTGATTAGAAAAACTCCTCGTGCAAGGTGTCACGTCCCTCCGCGAGTTTCTCCACGTCCCGCATGTTTTCTCTTGCACCTTTTTTCTCCTCGTGCACGGGACACGCTGCTCGAACGTTTCCTGCTGTCGCTTGGACCGTGACCGTTCCCTCCCGCCCTGCTTCTTTTTCCCCGTCTCGTGTCTCTGCTTCTTTTTTTTTTTTGGAAAGAGGCAGGAGCCGGCAACTGGTTCGAGCGATCTGATTCACATTTTTCTTTCTCCCCTTACACAGACGTGGACACGCCCGAGCCGGACGAGAAGTCCTTGATAACGTACATCTCTTCGCTCTACGACGTGTTCCCGGAGCCGCCCGCCATCCATCCGCTCTACGACGCCGAGGCGCAGAGGCGCTCCGCCGAGTACAGGGAGCTGGCTAGCTCCCTACACCTGTGGATCCGCGAGAAGATGAGCCTGATGCAGGAGCGCGCTTTCCCGCCGACTCTCATCGAGATGAAGAAGCTGGCGGCCGACAGCACCAAGTTCAAGAACGAGGAGGTGCCGCCCAGGTACAGGGACAAGCAGAGGCTCTCCTACATATTCAGGGACCTGCAGAAGTACTTCGAGGCGGTCGGCGAGGTGGACATGGAGCCCGAGTTACATATCGAAGTGATCGATAAGAACTGGAACCGCTTGATGATGCTGCACCAGGAGAGAGAGCAGGCGATCATCGACGAGATAAAACGGTAAGAAGAAACCACGGCGGTCCGTCAAGCCAATTCGCTACGGGCTCGATTTTTCCCCTCACTGTCGAGTTTTTCCTTCGTTGCACAGACTCGAACGACTGCAACGACTGGCCGAGAAAGTTCACAGAGAGATGAAGACCACCGACAATCGGCTGGAGGAGCTCGAGAGACGCGTGGAGGACGAGGCTCGACGGCTCGACCGGCTTCATCCTCTCGAGGCCAAGCACGCCGTGGACCTTCTCGAGCAGGATATACGAAACACCGAGATACAGATTCAGAATATATTCACCGACGTGCACACTCTCACCGAGGGCAGATACAGTCAGGCGGCGGAACTTCATAAAAGGTATTCTGGATTTAGGCTCTCCGCGCGATTGCTCCGAATGCTTCGGATGCGTCAGAGAGGCTTTTCTTTCTTCTACGCGTGCTTTGAAATCGTGGTTTCTTTGGTATCAGAGTTCAGAAGCTGCATCAACGATGGGTCGCCCTGCGATCTCTTCTCCACAAGCGCTTGGTGCAGCCCTTGTCAGCCGTGTCCTTCCCGGTGGAGGAGCGCGTCGTCACGAAACACCGCACTACCGTCCACGAGACCCGATTAGTAGACACCAACCCCCATTTCCGTGCCCTGCACGATTGCATCGACTGGTGCAAGGCTAAGATCAAGCAGCTGCAAGAGGCTGATTACGGCTCCGACTTGCCCAGCGTTCAGAACGAGCTGGACGTTCACCAAAGGGAGCACAAGAACATCGAACAGTTCCATCCAAAAGTGGACAGATGCATGCAGTCCAAGAGCCACTTCCACGGGGAGGAGTTGACCCTGTACAGTCAACACCTCGCCGTTCTTCAGAAGCTTTATACCGAGTTATTATCGGCCTCTAACAAGAGGCTGTCCGATCTGGACACCTTGCACGACTTCATACAATCGGCGACCGGAGAGCTGGTCTGGTTGAGCTCCAAGGAGGAGACGGAAGTGACTCGCGACTGGAGCGACAAGAATTTGAACGTGCAGAGTATCGAGCAATATTACGAGGTATTTAGACTTTTGGTACCTTTGATTCTTTAATTTCCAACAACCATCCCATTTCCCTGTTATCTGGAAAGGGTTGTCCTTAAATTATGTAAGGTCTTTTAGGGGTGGAGGGTGTCGCGAATTTCTTAAGTTTTCTTCCAGGAGGGGGAGGGGTCAGGTAGCATCTTACGTAATAGTTTTTAATCTAATTTTCAATAAATACAAATTCTATCATTAATGTTCCAGAAAAGTAGTTTTAGTTTAAATTTCTCGAAATCCAGTTAAATGAATTATATAATCCTTTAAAAGAATTTTAATAACTGAAAAATTAAATGTAAAAAATATTACGCAAGGAGGGGGTTGGAATATCAAATATTATGAATTCTTATACTGGGGAGGGAGGGGGTAAGAATTCGCCAAAATTACACTTACGTAATTTAAGGACGGTCCCTAAACTTTATCTGTGGTCTGAAAAGATTCGCTAACGCCTC
The DNA here is from genome assembly GCA_944738655.2 of Andrena hattorfiana. Taxonomy (NCBI): domain Eukaryota; kingdom Metazoa; phylum Arthropoda; class Insecta; order Hymenoptera; family Andrenidae; genus Andrena; species Andrena hattorfiana. The sequence continues at coordinate 6,673,908 of OX122894.2, forward strand.
TCCATTTTGTGCAAGCGTACCTATGGATCTGGAATAGAGGTAATGGATGTGAATGTTTTATGTAATTGGGGTCATGGAGTATTCTCTGACAAGGAAAGATCTCGAACCCGGAAATTCAAAAATTCTGAGACTTTGTGAATATGTAGGGGATTTTCTCCTGATTGCAAAGCAATTTTTGATCGCTGCCCAAATTCATTCTGAGGGGGTGAAATTGACTCCTTAAATTCCGGCTATTTTCCGATTTTCTGTTATAACTCGCGAACTGTAAGAACTGTAAGTTGCCAAATGATAGTCTTAATTAAAAGAAGTAACTTCTGTTTCGAAACTTGTTTTCTATCTTTCACAGCTTGCGAGTTACAAAATCAAATCGGAAAATAGCCGAATTTTCAGGGGTTAATTTCACCCCCTTAGCCTGAATTTGAGCAGCAAACAAAAATTGCGTTGTAATCAGAAGGAAACCCCCTACATATTCACAACGTTACAGATTCTTTTGAAATTCCCGGGTTCGGGATCTTCCCTCGTAAGTGTCTTAAGAATCTTTAATCCTTAAAATTATCACGTTTACAGTCCTTAATGAGCGACCTAGAGAAGCGAGAGATTCAGTTCTCCGCGGTGCAAGACCGCGGCGAGGCTCTGGTTCTCCAGCATCACCCTGCTGCAAAGACGATCGAGGCGTACATGTCCGCGATGCAGAGCCAGTGGGCATGGCTCCTTCAGTTGACCCTCTGCTTAGAGGTGCACCTGAAGCACGCCGCTCAGAGCCAGCAGTTCTTCCGCGAGATCCAGCAGGCGGAGCAGTGGATCGCGAAGAGGGACGAGACGCTCAACACCATCTACTCCCAGTCCGATTTCTCGTTGGACGAAGGGGAGCGTTTGCTGAAAGGCATGCAAGAGCTCCGGGAGGAGCTGAACAGTTACGGGGACCACGTGCAGAAGCTGGTGGATCAGGCGAAAGACGTGATACCCATGAAGCAACGTCGACAGCCAGTCACCCGACCCATGCAGATCACTTGCGTCTGCAGTTACAAGCAAGTGAACGTAAGTCCGTGGGCGAGTCTTTCGTCATTCGTTCGTTAATAGCCCGTAGATTGACGGGATAAATTGGCTCGTTTCAGATGTCCATAGAGAGGGGAGAACAATGCACGCTGTACGATAACTCTGGAAGGATAAAATGGCGCGTGAAGAATCAGGAGGGCGTCGAGTCGCCGGTTCCAGGCGTCTGCTTCGCCCTCCAGCAACCAGACAAGGATGCCCTTGACGCGGCTGAGAGATTGCGACGACAGTACGATCGAAGTGTGGCGCTCTGGCAACGGAAGCAGCTGCGACTGAGGCAGAACATGATATTCGCGACGATCAAGGTGGTGAAGGGCTGGGACCTGCCGCAGTTCTTGGCGATGGGTCAGGACCAGCGAACCGCCATCAGGAAAGCGTTGAACGAGGACGCTGAGAAGCTGCTGTCGGAAGGAGACCCGGCCGATCCACAGCTGAGACGGCTGAAGCGAGAGATGGCCGAGGTGAACAAGCTGTTCGACGAACTGGAGAAGAGGGCCAGAGCGGAGGAGGAATCGAAGAACGCTGGGCGTATTTTCAACGATCAGGTTTCGGCGCTTCAGCAGGCACTCGACGAGGCCGAGAGAGTTCTGAACACTCGCATAGCTGCGCCGTTGCCCAGAGACCTGGACAGTTTAGAGCACTTGGTCCTACAGCACAAAGACTACGAGCAGAGCCTTCGTCGCTTGGCGCCTGACCTCGACAGGGTCCAGCAGACCTTCCGCGGCATAACCTTGAAGACCCCAGCGATGAGGAACAAACTCGACGCCGTTACTTCCAAGTGGAATCACATCTGGAACGCGAGCAACCTTTACGTCGAGCGGCTCAAGTGCGTCGAGATCCTCCTTTCTAGTCTCGAGGAGAACACGACCGTGATCTCCGAGTTCGAGGTGAAGCTAGCCTCCTTCGACGAGCTGCCGTCCGACTTGAAGGGCCTGCAGAACGTCCTGGAAGACCTGAGGGTCCTCCAGAACGCGATCACTCAAGAGCAGAGCGCGATGGATCAGCTGAACGAGGACGCGCACAACACCAGGCGTCTCGTCGAGAAGTCGAGATCTAGCCATCACGGTCCGCACACGGACATGGACAGACTGGACTCTGAAGTGAACCGCCTGAACGCCAGGTGGACGAACGTCTGCGGCCAATTGGTGGACAGAGTTCGCAGCGCCGAAGCGGCCTACAGTTTGGCTCAGCAACTGGAGCACGCCTACCGGAACGAGGTCGATTTCGTCGACGACTCGTACGCCAAACTGGAGGTGGAGAACGCGAAGGTAACCCTCGTGGATTCCGGTAGATCCTCCACCAGCTTCCCACTCTATACTTAATACCTCTCGTTCATCGTTTGCCCTCAGAATCTATTGAACAGAGTGGTGGAACGAGCCCCGGCGATCGAGGCGGTAAATGTGACCGGTGGTCGGTTGATTCGCGAGGGAAAGGTAAGACGAGACGCGACACGCTCGCGACTGGGTTACTCGCAAGCCATTTTAGGTAGGCTTAGTTAGCCTGTTAGGTAGCCTTAGGTAGCCTTTAGCTTACGGTATGAACGCTTGCGTGAATGGGATACTGCGTGACTTCTTTATACGTACAACAGTCCCCCACCGATGTGTCGCGCGGTTTGTTTCCCGTGTCGCGGTACTTTGTCGCGCGTTCTCCTTGTCGTCTGTCTTCCCCCCATTGCCCGACGAGGCTTTGCCCGCCTCGGCGCTAGATCCCCGTCTAGTTCTGCTGCTAAGTGAAGCTGTCCCCGTCGTGGTCGCCGTGGATCGTCGCCTGTAGTTGTCATCGGCCGCAATCACGCTAGGAAAAGCGCTACTGTTCCGTCACTGTCACCGCTATCGTCACGTCGGACTTCTACTCTTCGCAGCCAACCATCTTTCAACGGGTTTTGCCAGGGGCTTCTCGACGCTCGACGGTCGTCCTGTCACCGGCCAGCAACGTACTCTAGATCTGTCGAGTTTCTTGAATTGTTTCCAGGGATCAAGGACCGGTGCATCGCTATGTACATTCTCGCTTACGCGTCCACCAAACGCGTCCGCTTCTGATATCCTGGCACACCGTAGCTGCTGTACATACGGGCAAAGTAGGCTTTTGTCCCCGAGGCTAACGCTTGCAATAGAAAGGCTGCTGGCGGCTTCTCTCATTCGTTCGCGGTGGAAAACTAGCGTTTCTCGAAACCGGCGTGTTAATTCGAGCGATCGGTGCAGAGTCGAGGGCATTTAATACGCTACTTTGCTTGGAACACCTGACTATCCTACACGATAATCGCTTCTAATTACACCTTTCGTGTTACCTCTAACTTTGCGCACCCGCCATAAACGAATATCCCTGAAGCACGGTTAACCGATCGCTCGTGGTAAACGCGAGGCGTCGTAACACTATGTACAGGGTGGTTCTGGAAACTGCGGTGCACTGAGGCCGAGTGAAGCTTCCCTGAGAGAAGATAGAAGAAGCGAAGTCGAAGGAGGATCGATCCTTTCCTTCGCTTCTTCCATCCTCACGTAGAAGAGACCCGTAGCCCGTCACAGTTTCAAGAATTCTATCCTACAAGGGGGAGGTGATTGCCCGCGCTTTTGCCCACGATGCTCACGTTGATAGACCAGCTCTGGGCTTGTGTTTGCGCAATTCTGCCAGGAGAAAGCCGCTTGAGAAATCGCTAAAATCACAGCAGGGGTACTAGGGACGCTAAAGGGGATAGAAAAGGGGTAGCTACGCACAGGCGAGATCTAATACTTTATCCGCTAACCGTAACGGGCTAACCGAACTACCCTAGATCTACGGACAAAGGCTTCGAGCGTTCAAGGAACAGTTGGAAGATATCTGCCCGTCTATGGACGCCACGGTGAAGAAGCCGCGAAGAGAGTTCACCTCGACGGTGGACGACGTGGCGCGTGACCTGGACAACCTCAACAGGAAGTACACCAATCTAGTGAACGTTCTTCAGGAGCGAGTCAGGCAGCTGGCGTCGTTGCACCCCGAAGACACGTCTCTGCAGGTGAGTGTTTCCTCCGTTACTAACAAGGGAAGATCCCGAACCCGGAAATTCATAAAATTCTGAAACTTTGTGGATATGTAGGGGATTTCCTCCTGATTACAATATAATTTTTTTTGATGCCCCGAATCACTCTAAGGGGATGAAATTAATCCCTGAAAATTCGGCTATTTTCGGATTTTATTTTCTAACTCGCAACTCAAGATGAATGTTACTTCTTTTAATTAGATCTATCAAATAGTAAAAAGTTAATCAATTGTTTAAACAATTAGAAAAAAAGTTATAAACAAAGATATCAATAATGTTTTCTAAAATTCGTTTCTTCGCGTGAAATCTGAATTGGATGTTTAAATAATTTTGAATATCCATATTTTTTCCATACAATTTCAACTTTTGTTGTATCGCTGATATGTGTTCCGCGACTATTTTCCGACCTTGTATTATTGTTTAATTACGATGTGCAGCTAAATGCAAGGAATAATGTCATTAGTGTTCCTTCTCGAGAATTTCTCGACAAATTTTATAATTTCTTATTTCTCATTTCTCGAGAAGTGACAGTGTTTCTCGAGAATCTTCAGTGTAGGAAAATTATTATAAATCCCATTTGTTTTCAGAAATAAATTTTCAGTTAGTTCAAATTGTGTGTTAATCGCAAACATATAAACACATCTACAATCTGTAATAAATGTTAGCAATACATACGAAGAATTACGCGATTGTTTATGAACTTTTCTCTTCGCATCGCCGATGCTCTATATACAATTAAACCAACATCCACTCAATATGAAAGAAATTTTCTATAGCCGCAGATTTGGTCACAAACAAAAGGAGTAGATTGGTTAACGCGACATTAGACGCATTGTGCTTTTGAAAAAAACTATTTTAAAATAAAAAAGTAAAAGTTTCGCCTTGCTCACATTTTATATTAAATAAATAAATTTATCAATTATATTTAATATCTGTTTTTTTCATTTACACAAGTTTTGTCTAAGTTGGACACGAATAAAAATTTAGATAAATATTATCAACATTATTCTAAAAATATAAATTTAGCAATATTTTTTTTAATTCCTTGAGAATTCTCGAGAATAGTCGAGAAATATAATTTGATTTCTCATTTCTCCAGATGGGAAAAATATCGAGAAATCAGGAACATTAAATGTCATTAAATTACAGTCTCTTATTCATAATCAACTTTCCCCACCAAAGTATCACGATGTGTTTGCATACGCGTGGTATAAAAGTGGATATATAGTTGAGAAACCAAATCAGTTTAAAAGTCCAGTAGATTTCGCTTTTTCACAACAAGATTTCATACATCCACCTCGTTGTTCTATATGCGGTAATTATGCTATCATACGACGTGCGTGGTGTAACCAATATCTATGTTTCCAACATTTTTTTGAGGAGTTTCATCACCATGAAGAATAATTCATAATAATCACACCACACAAGTGTTTTCAAAGTTATCTGACTATACTGAAACGGCGGCATTATCTCGCCTGTCTTGTTAGCAAATAAGAGAAAAGTTCGATAATTATGTTAAAAATAAAAAGTTCTAATAAGGATAAGTTATATCTAACAGCTCCCTTCTTCTCCTCTATTTCCACCTGGTATATTTGCCCAATGTGTAATTAGAGACAAAAGTATATAAATTGTCTTATTTTTTTTCTACGCGTTGAGTATTATTTCCTAATAAACGTTAGAAGAACATTGCTCGTCGTGCAGCTTCAGGTACGTTTCAATGGAATCTAGAAGTCCTTCGATTGTCGAGGAACACATATCAGCGATACAACAAAAGTTGAAATTGTATGAAAAAAATATGGATTATGTTGTTTCATAATTATTTAATCATCCAGTTCAGATTTCACGCGAAAAAACGAATTTTAGAAAACATTATTCATACTTTTGTTTGTAACTTTTTTCTAATTGTTTGAACAATTGATTAAACTTTTACTATTTGATAGATCTAATTAAACGAAGTAACTTTCGTCTTTAGATTTTTTTCTTCTTCTTGCGAGTTAGAAAATGAAATCCGAAAATAGCCGAATATTCAGGGGTTAATTTCACCCCCTTAGAGTGATTTTGGGCAGCAAAAAAAATTACGTTGTAATCAAGAGGAAATCCCCTACATATCCACAAAGTTTCAGAATTTTTTTAATTTCCGAGTTCGGGATCTTCCCTTATAAGATTTTCATTAATTTCACCTCGCGCTAAGTCGGTCATAAAGAAGCTTGGACAACGTTTCTGCTCGATCCATCATACTTTATTACCCAGATTGCAATCTCTCAACGCTCGCGAGTAGCCTTCCTCCCACCTACAAGCGTCCCGCAATCACGGCCGACCCACAAGGCCCACCACGACTCCGGAGCCCCTCCGCTACCGTGGAACTTTAATCGCTCGCGTGAACGGCGCAGCAAATTGGCAATGATTGCCACCCACCCGCGCGGCGCTCTCGCGTAGTTCGCGTACTTCCTCCGTTACGCGCGACCACCGGCGAGATTTTCATGGTTCCCGCGGGATCGATACGCCAGGCGTGTGCACCGTGGCTCGATAGGTGCGAACGAGCGACGGCGCAGAGCAGCAGCCCGCACAGCTGGCGCTGACCAGCGTTTTCGCTGGCCTACCGTGGTGCACCGTCGACGCGTCTAGAGGTGCCGGCTAGTATCCGTTTATTACGCCGTTCCTCGGCTTTCAAAATGCGCGTGGACGCCGGCCTTGGGCCCGCCAAGAAACCTTCCACGCCCAACGTCAGGATCGTCCGAAAGGTACGGGTTGCTCGCGAGGAAACCGAAACCATCGCGTGTCTCCTGGGTGGGAGTGGTGTCGGAGGCTGTTCTCCGCGATTACTGCAAAGTATTTCCTCGCTGTCACGTGGACGCTTGATCGAACCACGTGTCAGCCGCGCAGTTAGTCATCGATTACGTTATCCTCCAATTTTACGTGAGCTCCGAGGACGACGTGGTGGGGAGCGGCTACCAAGACGGGTAGACGCGCGGATCGAAGTTCAGAACAGATCGATCCGGCGCGTCTAGACCAGTGATAAGAGATGTCGGGACATCGTGGAATAACGCGACCGTACGCGATTTCTACGCCGGTAAAGAGCGCCCGGTCGACCGGCTAAAAAAAGAATCTGGCTTTTCCGCCACGCGGACGCTTCGCTCCTCGAGTTGACGAGTTGGCTGGCCGGCCAAGCCGAGGTTGGCCAGTCGTTGGGAGTTGCTCGCGGTGGATCGATCGTAGCCGCGATCGCGAGCATGTTCGCCGTGAGACACTTTACTGACAGTGACACGCCGATTCCACGCCCGCTGGCCGACTACGCTGGAGCTGGTGACATAAGGCTGTGTTGAAACTGAACGTTTCAATCGGGGCTTGTGCGCGACGCGGCTATTAATACGTCGCGGTGATCCACAGTCATCTAGAGGGAGAGAGAGGGGATAGAGTGTTTTGTTGACGCGATGACGCTAGATAGGAGGATTGTCAGCGCGGTAATTCTTTAATTTCATATTTTCCTCGTCGAAGCCTGATCGCCCCGAGGCGACTTGTTTTCGCTGCTTACGCGTGTCGAAAGGTATTTGCTCCGTATATGGGATGCTGGGCGACCTGCATTCCTCGAGACGCGAGTCACCTGTGCGCTACGTCGATGATTGTCGCTTCTGACATCGATCTCGCGAAAACGTTTGCCTGCCATTCTAACGACACCCTGTTTCGCGGTGTCGTTTTAATGGGCACTTCGAGGATTATTCAGCGGCGTGCTCATTTTCTATTTTAAAGCTCGGATTGGTACACAGCGGTCGGTGTATTTAAGTAGGAAGTCCGAAGTGCTGACCAAACGTGTGGGTTTCTGTTAAAATTTCAGCGCGCTCTCCAGGAGCAGAGGCCGCTCAGGACGTTCCGCACGGAGTTCAACATCTACGAGAGCAGCAGCAGCGAGGAACGTTACACTTCCACCACCACCCACTACACACAGTCGCAGTAAGTAAAGCCGGCTAAGATAACGGCGATTCTACGAACCTTCGGCTTATCGTTCCGTTGCTTCCGTCAACAGGTACAGCCTAGAGCGCCATGAGAAGACAGAGCGCACCGAGAGGACCGAGACGATCCTGTCTAGCGACACGACGCGTCGCTCCGGCTCTCGGGAGAGCGGCCACCTCGGCCAGGACGCGGTCACCGTCGCGGCCAGCCGCCCCGAGAGGGAGGACTCGGCCGAGCGGGAGAAGATCTCGCGGAAACGCGAGGACGAGGAGAGGAGGGGGCGCGCGGATGAGAGGGACGGGGCGTCCTGGTCGAGGGTGAGCAGCGGAAGCGGCGGCAGCGTGCACTTTAGCGAGATTAGGAGCGTTAAGAGGGTGGAGCGGTTGGAGGAGGGTATAGGTACGGAGGACGTGATCGAGGTTAAGGGTATCGTTGATCCACGGACCGGGAACGTGTTGACGGTGGGCGAGGCGATCAGCCTTAGGATCCTGGACGTTAGGAGGGGTAGGATAGTGTGCTCGAGGGACGGCAGGCGGACCGTGACGATCGAGGAGGCGGCCCGCGAGAAGATGATCGACGCGCGTCTCGCGGACTGTCTGCTGGGTCCGTGCGGCTTCGACGAGGAGGGACGGCCGGTGTCTCTGCTGGAGGCGATCCAGCGGGAGCTGTGCGACGCGGAGAAGGCCGACGGGCCCGGGGACAGAGCGAAGGTAACTTACAGCGGGGCCACGGCCGTCGGCGTGGGAGCGGTTAGCGTAGCCGATGCGATAGAGGAGGGCGTAGGCGAGCGGCATGCTGCCGCGATGGACCCGCGCACGGGCGACCTCGTTACGGAGGAGGGCGAGAGGCTGTCGGTAGAGGAGGCTCACGCGAGGGGCTACCTGGCCAAGCTGGACGTGACCGTGACGGTGAAGAGGAACGCGTTGCCGCTCACCGACGCGATAGCGCAGGGCCTGGTGGACGACACGCTCGGCCGTGTCCTGGACCGCGTCACGGGCGAGGCTTACGCCCTCGACGAGGCGGTGGACAAGGGGATTCTAGATCCCACCGCCAGAGAGATCGTGGACGCCAGGAACGACACCAAGGTGACGCTCTTGGACGCCATGCGGCAAGGAATCGTCAACCCGAAGACGGGGAAATACATGCACGGCCTGACGATGGAGAAGCTGTCGTTGAAGGAGGCCCGTCGAAGGCGACTGATCGTCAAACCCATGACACTTAAGGACTGTCGCGACTCGGAGATCATCGACGAGAGTGGCAGGATCACGAGCCCGGCGCATAGGACCAAGCTGACCGTCACCGAGGCAATCGAGAGGGGCGTCCTTGACGTGGACAGGCTGAGCTCGATCTTCGACGCGAGAACCGGGGAAACTGTTACGCTCTCCGAGGCATTGAACCGCGGTCTGATCAATCCTGACAAGGCCACGTATAGGGACACGAATTCCGCGGAGGAGATGGCCATTTCGGAGGCGGTTGAGAAAGGCCTCGTCACTTCGCTCGCTCAAAAGACTATCTTCGACGTGGATGGATTCAGGGATCCACTGACCGGGGAGTACGTAAGCCTGAACACTGCGCTGCTGAAAGGTCTGATCAGCTCCAAGTCGGGGGGTAGCTACATCGTCGATCCAAACACTGGGGAGACCGTTTCTCTGGCTGATGCCGAGGAACGAGGCTGCGTTCGACCAGAGGTTTCGGAAATGCTCAATCGAGGAATCGGGATTGTCGAAGAGGGCAAGGAGATCACGCTTCTGGAAGCCGTTTTCTCGGATCTTCTCGACTCTAAGACCGGCCTGCTGCTGGATCCACGGACCAAGAAGCCAGTGGCTCTTGAAAACGCGATAAAGAGGGGACTCATCACTCCTGATGGCGCAGCATTGCTCACTGGCCTGTTGAACGTCACTGTCACCACGCAGACTGTGACGAAAATTAAGGAAGCTCGTCAAGAAGAATCTGAGAGAGTGTTCGACAAGAGACCGACGGAGCAGAGTCGAGGTCCCTCTGTGGATAGATCGATGGATCTCGATGATTCCGTCGAATCTTCCCTGAGCGATAGTGTGCCCAGAGCAATTGGCACCACTACGACCATTATCTCTAAGGATCGCGTAGTTACTTCCTCGGAAACTGTAGTCAAAGGTAATTCAGTAACCCGAACAACGGAGAGAGTATCCCCAGAAGACGATAGAAACGTTGCGAAGCTATCCTGGTCCAGTCGACGGAAGGATCCAGATCTAGATCAAGACACAAGCAGCGCCGTCGATTTCACATCCGACAGAGTATCCAAAGAGGAAAACCTCTCAACAGAGAGGCGAGTGTTCGAGCTACCCACCGACGGATGGTCATTATCCGAGGCGATCGATCGGAAGTTCTTCGACCCCACCACGGGTCTCTTCATAATCCCTGGGACGGACAGACTGGTCTCCTTCGAGGAGTGCGTGAAGCTTCGAATAATAGACCCCAATTCCAGCTTCGTGATCGACCCGCATAACGGCAGGAAAGTGTCCTTGCTGCGCAGTCTGGAGAAGAATATCCTCGACTCAACAGGACACTACGCCCATCCAGACAAAATAACGATGAAGGAGGCGATCAGCAAGGGTCTAATAATCCTCGAAGGCAGGCCTCACGAGGTCGACAATTCCCAGCAGAGGCTACTACGAATCACCAAGGTATCGGGCGAGCCAGACAAGCTAGAGTTATCCAGGGTGGACGATCCATCCAAGCAACTAGAGATCAAAATTTCCGAGACCAGTCAGTCGATACCGGATCCTGTACGCGTCTCTCGAGGCCTAATTTACGACCCGAGCACCGCTCTGGTCATATCGACCGAGACTGGAAAGTCTGCCGAGCTGATGTCGGCCCTCTCCGATGGCACATTGCCACCTGAGGTGGTGGTCGTTAAAGATCCAATTACAGGGAAGGACGTAGGCATAGCGGAGGCTGTTCAACGCGGCATCGTCGACTCGGAAACCGCCGAGTACAAGGTCGACGAGAATAGGAAGATATCGTTGCTGGACGCGGCGAAGTTCGGTATAGTAAGCGTAATTGGCTCGCCTCTTGTGCCTGTCACATCCTCCACGCCCACCACCGACGCCGCAGTGTCTCATAAAATAGACGCAGCCCTCAGCAAGGAATCGTCGCCAGAACAGGAGGAGATCTCCGTAATGGGCAAGCCTTCGGCTTCCGCCTCTGCCTCCGAGCTGGACTCTGCCATCGGTTCCACGTCCATAATGGATTCCGTGACCGATCTGTCGCCAACCGTAGCGACCAGCGAGGAGCACTCGATGTCGAGAACGGAAGGGGAACCCGAGCCAGAAGTGGACGCGAAATTCAAGACCAAAATCAGCTTCGAGCCTAAATACAGAGCGACCGTCGGGAAGGCGGCAGTGTCGCAGGACTTTGAAGGAGAAGCCAAGCCCATCGTGCTCCAGAAGATGAGGAAGAGGGTTGTGAAGGCAAAGGAGGCTCTGGAAACTGGGCTAATAGACGCAGAAACGACTGAGATCTTTAGTAGTAAAATGACAGTGGAGGATGGCAAGGCTGTTACGTTATCGGAAGCGATTCGTAGCAAGAAGATAGACGCTGGGTCGGGGAAGATCGTCGATCCTCAGAGGGGAGACGTCCTCAGCATCGGCGAGGCAGTGGAACGCGGGATCTTAGACCCAGAGACTGCAGACGTTCTAGTACCCTTAGCAAAGAGTCTGTCGATCCCTGGTCTGTATAAACAGGGTCTGTTGGACCCTGAAGGGGGCAAGGTCGTTCACCCAGAGACTGGCGCGCACCTCACTCTCAGAGAGGCCATTCTATGCGAAATAGTCGATCCCCTTTCAAAGTTAACCTGCTCGAACGGTCGCACGGAGACTCTTCGGAACGCGATCGAGAGGGATCTCGTCGATCCAGAAAGATCTCTGATAAAAACCACCGCGGGAGATAGCGTCAGTCTGGTGAAGGCCGTGGAGAGCAACGTGTTCGCGGAGTCGGACAAGGATCGGGAGCAAATACCACCAGCCGGAATGACTTTCACAGTCGCGCTCGAACGAGGTCTGATAGACGCTAGCGGCAAGGAAATTCGCCACCCGATCACGGAGGAACGACAGCCACTCGAGGATGCCATCAAGGGGAACTTCATAATGTCGTTGCCTTGCCCCGTAGCTTCTGACAGCGTGGAGGTGACCAATGCGCTAGAAGCTGGCTTAATCGACCGAGAAAAGGGCGTCTTCGTTCATCCTATGACTGGCACGCCAGTGCCCATTCTAGAAGCTATCGAGTCTGGGTTACTAGTAGTGAAACCTTCAGCTGCCAGTGCGTCAGTCACCGTCACTACCAGCGGCGTCACTGAAACAGTCACCTGCTATCACACGGTCACAACCAAGACCGTAGCGATCATGCCAGGTTACGCCTTGGTAGGCCCTACCGAGGTAAGGAACATTGAGACTGGAGAGGTCATCAATATGGAGGATGCTCGTCGCAGGGGGATCGTCCGAGACGAGTCAGAGACGAAAGAGGAGTTCACCACTAAGGACATTAAAATGGCTTTCGATGATGCTCTTCAGAAGGGCCTTCTCGATATCACTGCTGGAACTTACACCAACCCTACGACGGGTCAAGCGATGCCTATTCAAGAAGCCATTGAAAACGGGCTTCTGGATGTCTCCTCTGGTCGTCCCGATTCGGAGAGTATCGCCACTCAACGGATCGAGCAAGTGTACGATGAAGAAACTGAGAGATTCTTGGATCCGGATACTAAGAAGTCTTATACTCTCACTGAGGCGATGGAAGTTGGATTGGTCGATCCGAATACCGTGCTGTATGATACTAGGACCGCTGAGACTGTTACTACCAAGGAAGCTGTCGATAGAGGGATCATTGATCCTGTTACGGGAAAGACGAAGGGCGAGCAGGGGCGTGGGACGGTTTCCCTGAAGCAGGCAGCGAAATTAGGACTCCTGGCAGTGGTCGCTGCGCCTGTTCTTGCTGGGAAGGCGGTGTACGACGCTGTTGCTTCTGCGAGCAAGGATAAAGGTAGACAGGTGCAGAGAGAGGAAACTGTGAAGGTCTCGCACGTGAGAGAAGAGCAGAAGATTTCTTCGAGCAAGCAAGAGAAAGTATCGGAAGTGGATGGTAGCTTCGTGGTCACGTCGATGGTACCAGGGAAGCCAGCGGAGAGATTGACAGATGAGGTGAAGAAGGAAATAGTGGAAGAGTCTTTGAAGGTGCAGGAGGGAGTTGGAAAAGTGAAGGAGGAGTTAGAAGTCCGAATTCAGACGAGAGAAACGGAAGAAACTTTGAAGCAGCCAGTTCAAGAAGTGAAACCTGAAGAGTCTTCTAAGACGAAGGTAGAAAAGGAGGAATTATCAGCGGATAAGATAGAGGAAGTACAGAGCCACCAGACGCTAGAAGGAGAGATGAAGGTGGAGGCGAAGATTGAGGAAACGAAGGAACCTTCAACGTTGCCAACTCAGACACCGAAAGAAGATTCAAAACTGGAGGTGAAAGTAGAAGAATCGAAGGAGCCTTCAAAAGAACCAACTCAGACGCCGAAAGAAGATTCAAAACTGGAGGTGAAAGTAGAAGAATCGAAGGAGCCTTCAAAAGAACCAACTCAGACGCCGAAAGAAGATTCAAAACTGGAGGTGAAAGTAGAAGAATCGAAGGAGCCTTCAAAAGAACCAACTCAGACGCCGAAAGAAGATTCAAAACTGGAGGTGAAAGTAGAAGAATCGAAGGAACCTTCAAAAGTACCAACTCAGGCACCAGAAGAACCATCGAAATGGGAAGCAAAGATGGAAGAGCCGAAGGAACCACCAAAAGTACCAACTCAGACACCAGAACAACCATCGAAATTGGAAGAGTCGAAGGAACTTCCAAAAGTCCCAACTCAGGCACCAGAAGAACGATCGAAATTGGAAGAAAAGATGGAAGAGCCGAAGGAACCACCAAAAGTACCAACTCAGACACCAGAACAACCATCGAAATTGGAAGAGTCGAAGGAACTTCCAAAAGTCCCAACTCAGGCACCAGAAGAACCATCGAAATTGGAAGCAAAGATGGAAGAGCCGAAGGAACCGCCAAAAGTACCAACTCAGACACCAGAACAACCATCGAAATTGGAAGAGTCGAAGGATCTTCCAAAAGTTCCAACTCAGACACCAGAACAACCATCGAAATTGGAAGAATCGATGGAACTTCCAAAAGTCCAAACTCAGGCACCAGTAGAACATTCAAAATTGAAAATAGAAGAGAAGACACCGAAGGAACCTTCAAAATCACCAACCCAGGTGGAGAAACTAGAAGAACCCTTCAAGGTCCAAGCCCACATAGAAGAAAAAGCACAGAAGAAGCCATCAGAACTCGACGGAGACACTCGCACAGAAAGAGAGTCCTCAGAGGAATCCGAAGGATTGTCGCCAGACGAAGATCGCGAAAAGGAATCCGAGATCGAGCCTGAAGAACCATACAGAAAATTCACGATCGAAGTGACACCCGACTTAACATCTCGCGACCTCGTTTGCCGCGGTGCATTCGACCTAGAAAAAGAGAAGTTCATGGACCCCGAGACTGGAGAAGTGGTCTCCTTCAACGACTTCGTCCTTGACCTCGGGATCTTCGACCCGGACGAGGTTCTAGTAAAAGATTTATCTTGCAAAACGGGCGACAGGTTCGTGTCCCTTCGCGAGGCGATTAGCAAACCTCTGGTGGACAGAAACCTCGGCAACATGGTCGATCCAAAGTCAGGCAAGAAGATTCCCTTCTTCGAGGCGGTGAAGCTGGGCTTGATCAAGCAGAAACCAGTCAAGCAAACAGAATTGGCCCAGGCAATTGGCGAGGAAGGCTTGAGTCTACGGAACGCGGTTGAAATGGGCTTGCTCGACCCATCGACTTGCGAGGTTCGCGATCCAACGACCAACAAAACAATGAGATTGAACGAAGCCATCGAGGTGGGACTGATCGACCCCAACTCCATCAGCATTCGGGACCCTGTGAAAGACGAGGTCTCGTCTCTTCAAGAAGTGCTCGAGTCTGGGGGGAAGGTGGACGTCGAGGATGCTTTCGTGAAAGGGCTGGTCGTGCCCGAGTCACGCAAGCCGATGTCCTTGGAAGCAGCCATTAGAAAAGGTCTCTACGAAGAGGACACAGGTAAAATCCTGGACACGTTGACTAGCCAGTCCATAGACGTAGAAGAAAGCGTACGCAGAGGAATAATCGACGCCTTCATCAGCGAGTGCGAGGACACTAAAGCAGGAACGTTCCTCTCTCTGGAAGAAGCTCTGGGTGGAGAGTCTAGATTGCTAGATGCAAGTATAGGTCGATTAAAAGACACCAAAGCTGGTGAACTGCTGCCTCTGAATATTGCCCTCGACAGAGGGATGATCGTCACCACGGGTTTCGTTCCTTCATTGATCGAGGCGATCGTTTATGACTACTACAGCCCAAGAACCGGCCTGGTCGCCAATCCGAGGACCGGCGAGGAGACTACATTGAAAGAAGCGTTGGTAACGGGTTACGTTGACGGAGAGACAACCATGGTGAGGGACGATCGAAACGACAGAGTCCTGCCGTTGCAGCAGGCCGAGGAGAATCGGTTGATCGACCTCGAGAAGGGAATACTAGTGTCTCCACATCCTATGACACTAGACGTCGCCCATGAAAAGGGCTTCATCCTCAGCACAGTGAAACCTTGGTCCCTGCAGGAAGCTCTGGCTCACCAGACATACGATCCTCGGAAGGGGACCTTCGATATCGACGGTTCCAGCTACACCCTCGAGCAGGCGCTGGAAATTGGTTTGATCGCCAAAGACAGTCCCTCCGTGAAGGATCCAAGGAACAGCGAGATCATATCCCTCGGCGAGGCCATCAAGCAGGGTCTGATCGACCCGAAAACCGCCACGGCCATCGACCCATCCACCAGTTCTCCTCTGTCCCTCACGGACGCCCTTGATCGCGGGCTGATAGTCCCAGCGAAGCGCAAGATCTCGCTACCGGAAGCCGTCTTCAAGGGCTTCTACGAGCCAACCACCGGCCGCTTCATCGTCCCAGAGACTAGAGAGAAATTACCAACCGATAGAGCCATCAAAGCTGGCGTGATCGATCCCAGCACCGCGCTGGTGGTTCGCCAGCCGAACGGCAGGGCGATTACCTTCGACAAGGCTATCAAGGAGCTGATAGTCGATCCTAAGACAGGAACGGTGACCAACGAGAAGGGTAAGCCTGTCGATTTCCGCGAGGCTCTGGAGCGCGGCTTGCTATTGGAAGCGCGGCGACCCATGACCTTCAGCGAGGCCATTTCCAAGGGAATCCTCGACGAGAGGACGAACATGTTCCTCGATCCTCAGACAGGCGTCTACCTGAGCCTGCTCGAGGCTATACAGAGGAATCTGATAGACGCTGACTCTGTGACCGTGAAGGACGACAGGAGCGGCTTCCGCGAGAGGATCTCGCTGATGGAGGCCATCAGAGGAGGCTACATCGATGGCTCCACTGGCAGCGTGAACGTCACCGCTGACACGGACATGTCTCTTCAGGAAGCCTACGACGCTGGCTTGATCGTCGACCACAGAGCAGCCGTGTCTCTGCAGCGAGCGATCCACCAGGGGCTGTACGACGAGCAGACGGGGAAGATCACCGATCCGAGCACTGGAAGAGCGGTCACTCTGCACGAGGCGATGAGGAACTGCGTGGTCAGCCCTACGCTTCCCTGCTACTGGGACAGGCGAGCGGATAGGCTGCTCTCCTTGGCGGAGGCCTGTCGCGCCGCAGTGATCGACAGGCGGTCTGGGATGTTTAAGGAACCTGGAGCGAATAGATCGGTGTCCCTGGCCCTCGCCTTGCAGCTGGGGCTGATCGTTGACATCGAGACGGCAGAGTTCAGCCTCCACCAGGCGATCACGATGAACATTTACGATCCTTCGTCCGGGAGATTCACGCACCCCTCTAGCAACCAGAAGCTCACGCTCGCCGAAGCCTGTCGAGCGGAGCTGATAGATCCTCTTACGTCCATCGTTCGAGGTGTCAAGTCCGATCGGTACATGCCACTGCCCGAAGCCATCTCTGCGGGAATAATCGACGACACTCGCGGCACCTACAACTCGTTGGCAGAGAACGAGCCTCCTATCGATCTCAAAGAGGCTGTCAAGAGGGGACGTATCGTTCCTTCGAAGCTGCCGCTCAGCATAGAGGAAGCAGTCACCAGCGACCTTTACAGAAGCCAGGCTGGGACGTTCGTCGATCCTAGAACGAACGAGAGCCACGATCTGACGCGCGCCTTCGACGTGGGCCTCCTCGATCCCGACACAACCGCCTTGAAGGACACAACCACCGGGCAAATCACATCCATCCCCATGGGCATCGAGAGCGGCGCCATCGACGTGGCGCACGGCAGAATCCTCGATTCCAAGACGAAACGCGCTTATCCCATCAACGCGGCCCTCGAACGAGGCCTGCTGGTCACCCTCGAGAAGCCTCTGACCACTCAGCAAGCGCGCCTGACGCGCAAGGACGAACCCTCTCGACGGGAGTACACCCTGCAAGAGGCGATCGACAATCACCTCCTCGACCCCAACGCCGCCGTGATCAGGCACCCGAAGACCGGCAGATTCGTCGCGATAGGCAACGCCCTGGCCGACGGTGTCTTCGACCCAGCCAGCAGAGGCTCGATCCAGTCCACCTCGCCGAAAACCTCGGAGGGCAGGATCGCCCCGCGGTTCGTTCGCTTCGGGGACGTCCAGGTGTATTTCATTCAGCCTCTGAGCTTCGAGGAGGCCGCTGAGAAGGGCCAGCTGTCCCTGGAAAGCGGCAAACTGACGGACCCCGTGACCGGCGAGCCGGTTACCTTGAAGGAAGCCGTCGGCCTGGGTATCGTGGACTCTGACTCGGCGCTGATCAAAGATACCAAGAAGAGGAAGCTTGTAAAGCTGGCCGAGGCGTTCAGGAAGGGACTGATGGACGCTGAAAAAGGAAACGTACTGGAGACAGAGACCTCTAGATTGTACCCGTTGTCGAGGGCTGTCGAGGCGGAGCTTCTGATCACCCCGAAAAGGGGCCTGTCCTTCATCGAGGCCCTGGAGTTCGGCCTCTACGACGCCGCGAACGGCGGCTTCAACGATCCGTTCCGCGTCGCGTCCGCGATAGAACCCGCCGCGCTGAAAGCGGCGATCGACTCGGGCTTGATAGATCCGTCCAGCACAGTGATCAAAGAACCCGGGACCGGTAAAATCGTTAGCTTGTTAGAGGCAATTAACGCCAAGATAGTTGATCCTATAGCGGGCAGGCTTATCGAAGACCCATCGGGAAAGAGCCTTGACTTCGCGAAAGCCCTGGAGCACGGTTATATTCTCACCGCAGAAGCTAGGGTAAGTGGCACTCTTTCTCGCCTGTTCTTCTTCCTCTTTCACCTCTCGATCTTGCTGGCACACTTCGTCGTCCTTCACGACGCCTACTGGACCGGTGCACGCGAAACCTCCTTCTTCCTCTACTCGATTCTTCGCGGTGTTCTGAACAATTACAGCGAACAATCTCACCATCGGGCGGGCAGCTGATTTCATTCGCAATTCAATTTTCTCTACTGGATTTCCTGGGGAATCTTACCTAAACAAACGAAGAAGGGATTTTAGACTGATCCCATTTAATTATTGGCAAATTTCTATTCTACGATAAAAGCGTTCTATTTCAATATCAGAAGCACAGAAGATTTCGCGTGCACCAATCTACCGTAACCCCACTAAGCTATCCCTCCCTTATTTTTTGTCTTTTTTTCTTTTTGTCGATCTGTCTCGATTTCCATGCTTTTTCTTTTCTTTTATTTTTGTCAACATCTTTTTGTTTTTTTCTCTCTCTCTCTCTCCCTGTTCTATCATTTCCTTTTCACTTCTAATCACTCTCTCTTAACCGCTTGCCAGAGGGTAATGGATCGTTACGTTAATTGTACGCTTACGATGCATCCACGTCGTCTATCGCTCTACGTGTGCGACGATAGCCGGCGTTCTGTCGCGACATTATCTCGCTATCAGTGCCGACGGTGATGCTTGTCGGTAGAGGCAAAAAAAAAAATAAAAAGACTGTAGCAACAGCGATCGTAACCAGCATCGAACACACCAAACTATCAGGCATCCTGCATGGAGAACCCCTCATAGAGCGTGCCACGAATACGTTCCCATAGCCAAGTAACCGAGACAGTAACACGTTCGGGCAGCATGTCGCGGACGTGTCGAAGCATCCGCGCGTAATGGAAGCATCCGATAAACGCGGAGCACCAAGCTGCATGGCTGAAAGATACTCGGATAGTCGGAGAAAAACGAAGGGAACGCAAAAGCCGGTTCGCTTCGCGTGGGGCGCTCCTCCTACTTACTCCTTTCGTTCGCACTCGCATCTCATCTACACCAGGATCGCACGTCATTTCACCACTTCTCGTTTACTTCCACGTAACAGGGGGCTAATGTCGCGTGCACTAATCAACGCGGCGATCGTTTGAACAGAAGGGAGAAAGACGATAATCGCCCGTGAAACAAACGCATAATCCTCGCCGTACCCGCGTAACGTTAACTCAATGGAATTCTCATCGGTCCCGCCAGATCGCATCGGCAATGCTAACTCGATCATAGTATTAATCGTGTAACGTTTGTCTGTAATCTGCACGTTGGCTCGCCGAGCGTTTCACGCTTTCCTTCGAGGAGCTCCTCGAGGAACCGGTGCTCGCAAATCGGTATCGTTTCGCGATCGACCCCCTCGCTGTCGAAGCATTCATTTCAAATTTCACCGTGTCGAATGGAATCTTATACCGACAAGAGATGAGACATTCATCCTCATTACACCATGTCATCTGATCAAAAAGGAAAGCTTGGAGAACCAGCCACCACTGTCATTGTATTCTATCGAACCTCGCTAGTTAGGGGGTTGATCGAGATTGGCGCGACGGTAGAAGCAAAGCGTGAAACAGTAATGCAATGATGTGTATTAAACATTAACGGGTGATCATGCCACCGAGGGAGGTCGTTAACATTTACACAACGATCGAATCGTCAGCGACTAGTCGTTCAGTGCGTAGCCGCGTGTTACGTGCGACCGCATGCATCAACCAGATGTTCACCATCGAGCGCACGCACCCCCATTTGTCAGAGCAATAACAAAATAAGAGATACAGCCCCCCTTTAATTTTATTACACAGTCGACCGAGCATTTTGATTTTAGACGACGAATCGCATACGACTTATGATTTTTAATTCAGCCAGATTTCTTATACATTTTCCTTTGTTTTTTCAGGTATTATCGTATTCGTTCCCCCCCGTTCTAGCACGTGTTCACGGAGCTCTGTCAGAGCCCCCATAAAGTCCCTTACCCACGAAAAGAACCGACCATCGATCTCCATAATTCGCGCGAACCCCGCCTTCCATTCTCGATTTCATTTCAGTCGCCACACGTCTCGACCTTTATTTCAGTTTTGTATAAAACCTTGCTTGTGGACGCGTCCGTACTGACGAGAACGCGGCTTCCGTTCTGTGCCCCTCGTTCGCTTGCGACTGCATATAAGGAAAAACCACGTACGGAACGAGTATGCAGTTCGATTACTCGCTGTGCAGATCAATCGGACCTCTGGGTTCTTCTAAAACTGTGTTTTTTTTTTATTTACATATATACGTATACGTTTAATTATTTGATTATTATAACGTTTGTCACGTTGTTTGCGTTCCAAAGTGTGTGTATGTGTTCTGCATGCGTGAGATACGTTTTTAAGCTTACCATGTTCCCTGTTTTTTTTTTTTTTTTTTAATTATTTTATACTCACTCTCGTTTTAATCCTTACAGAGAGACCGCCGTTGGTAAGGGGGCGGTTTTTTGGCCATGTTTGTTAGATATTAAGAGGGCACGTTAGAGGATAAGACTTTTTCTCAGAGCGTGTTTGTCGCCAGATGCGATTACTGCTAACGTCTGTAACTTCTCTGTTGCGAATCATTGTAGCAAGCGGTCGAGGAGAAGTACAAGCTGTGCGACGAAACGTCCTCGAGGCTGTTGCAATGGATATCGGAGGTGGAGGACAAGCTGGCCAACCAGGACAACGTCAAGGAAGACGTCGACCAGCTTCGGAATCAAATAAACGCGATGAAAGTAAGGGCGTTGGTTATCTCATTGTTAGACAGCGTATAAGATGTCGTCGTGGTGTTGCATCTAGTGTTCCTGATTTCTCGATATTTTTCCCATCTCGAGAAATGAGAAATCAAATTATATTTCTCGACTATTCTCGAGAATTCTCAAGAAATTAAAAAAATATTACTAAATTTATATTTTTAGAATAATGTTGATAATATTTATCTAAATTTTTATTCGTGTCCAACTTACAAGGAGAGTATTTTAGGTGTCCGCCTCCGATCATTTTGATTTTTGGATATGTTATAGAGGACCGAAAAATAAGAAATACGTGTTTTTTTATTTTTCCCCGTTTTCATATTTGGGGGGTGAAAACTGCGTTCAAAGTTAGGGTTGAAAAATCATTTTTGTGGAATATCTCGAGAACTATTAGAGATAGGGGAATAGTGTCAATGAACGAATTTTGTGTCTTTGAATGCGAAATATGACTGACTCACCAGATTTTCCCCTATCTCTAATAGTTCTCGAGATATTCCACAAAAATGATTTTTCAACCCTAACTTTGAACGCAGTTTTCACCCCCCAAATATGAAAACGGGGAAAAATAAAAAAACACGTATTTCTTATTTTTCGGTCCTCTATAACATATCCAAAAATCAAAATGATCGGAGGCGGATACCTAAAACACTCTCCTTGTTAGATAAAACTTGTGTAAATGAAAAAAACAGATATTAAATGTAATTGATAAATTTATTTATTTAATATAAAATGTGAGCAAGGCGAAACATTTACTTTTTTAGTTTAAAATAGTTTTTTTTCAAAAGCACAATGCGTCTAATGTCGCGTTAGGCAATCTACTCCTTTTGTTTGTGACCAAATCTGCGGCTATAGAAAAATTTCTTTCATTCTTAGTGGATGTTGGTTTAATTGTATATAGAGCATCGGCGATGCGAAGAGAAAAGTTCATAAACAATCGCGTAATTCTTCGTATGTATTGCTAACATTTATTACAGATTGTAGATGTGTTTATATGTTTGCGATTAACGCACAATTTGAACTAACTGAAAATTTATTTCTGGAAACAAATGGGATTAATAATAATTTTCCTACACTGAAAATTTTCGAGAAACACTGTAACATCTCGAGAAATGAGAAATAAGAAATTATAAAATTTCTCGAGAAATAATTCTTGAGAAGGAACACTAGCTGTTGAGGTAACAATTCTGATATTTCCAGGAGATCAAAGAGGACCTCGAGGCCCACGCTCGCCCAGTCTCCTCCTGTCTCGATCAAATTCGTCAGGTGGTGCTCACAGGCGGAAACGTACTGTCCAGCGAAGAAGTGTCCACCCTGGAGAGGAACGGTCGATCCCTGAAGACCAGGTTCGACAGAGCCTCGGATCGTACGGAGAGGATGGTGAGGCGGTTGATCGCTGCCAGAGACGAATTGGTCAAGTTCAAGTCAGTATCGCGATGCGAGTGCCCCTCTTCTTTTCAGCCCTCTAAGAATTACCTTTCTTCTCCTCAGGAACGAGTTGTCCACCTTCTCCCACTGGCTGGACAACGCCAGGCGAGTCCTGGAAGAGAAGGAGCACTCCCTGTCCGATTTAAACAGATTGAACAGCAGCACCGACGCCACGCGAGACTTCATCAGCGACGTTATAGCGCACCAAGCTGACCTGCGGTTCATAACGATGGCGGCGCAGAAGTTCGTCGACGAGAGCAAGGAGTTCCTTCATGTCCTGAACGAGTTCCGCACCAGTTTACCGCAGAGACTGCCCCATAAAGAGCCGGTGGCCAGTCAGGACTCCCCTGTCCGCGGCGAAGTGTCCATCGTCACCGCTCAGTACAAGGATCTGCTTTCACGAGCGAACCTATTGTCAGACAAGCTGTCTGGCGTCGGAGGAAGGCAGCGGGATTACCGGGAGGCCTTGGAGAAGGCCAGATCCTGGCTGAAGGAAGTGGAGCCCAAGGTTCACAGGGCCATTTCCGAGTCGATCGCTGCGGAGCCTAAACAGGTGGAGGATCAGCTGAGCAAGGCGAAGGCGCTGAACAACGAGATGCTCGCTAATGAACGCTTGGTGGAGAACGTGAAGGTGACTGTCGAGGCACTGCTGAGGTCCCTGGACGGGCAGTTGACACCGAAGGAGGTCGACGAACTCGAAGAACCCGCGAGGGCTCTGGAGGATAAATACAAACAGCTGACGAACGCTATTGGTGAGAAATGCCAGGAACTGGACGCGGCTCTGGTTCGAAGCCAGGGAGTACAGGACGCGCTGGACAGTCTGGTGTTGTGGCTGAACAACATTGAGAGCCAGTTCAAGTAAGTAACAGGGTTCGTAGTGTTCTATTGAGACTCAAAGTAGGAGTGAACATGGATTCTTTGTTTCTTTTTTGTAGGAACATTCAACGACCAGCGAGCTTGCAGAAGGAGCGTCTAGAGGAGCAGCAGAGGGACCAGCGGCTTCTTCAATCAGACCTAGACAGCCATCGCCTGAGCGTAGAAGCCGTCGCGAGCAGTGCGCGAGATCTGCTGACAAATTCGAGCAACGCGAGGATCGCGAAGCGCATAGAAGGGAAGCTGAAGGATGTCCAAGGCAGGTTCGAGAAGCTGATGGACAAGTCGCTGCGCAGGGGCGAGTTCCTCGACGAGATCGCGCAGGCTCTGGGCGACTTCCTGGTCGAGACCACGAAATTCGACAGCTGGTACGCTCACATGATCGAGGCCCTCGAGTCGAGGGACTTGAGCAAGCTGGACGTCGGCGAGTACGAGAGCAAAATGGCGAACCTGATGGACAAACGTAACGACCAAAGGGCGAACCTCGACGACCTGATTCGGAACGGTAAGGGCTTGATCTCGAAGAAGGACGTGACCGACGTCGCTCCTATCAGAGACAAGATCAAGGCCCTCGAGTCCCAGTGGAAGGAAGTAAACAATCTGATCGACGAGAAGCAACGGCTCAGTAAATCCAGAGCTGAACAGTTGTCCGCGTACGAGAAGCTTCGCGATCAGGTGATCGATTGGCTCGCGCGCACTGAGAACAAAGTGCAGGGACTCGAGCCTGTGGCCGTAGATTTGGAGAAGCTGAAGAGGCAAGTGGACGAATTGAAACCCATCCAGAAGGAATACCGCGATTATGGTAATACCGTGGACAAGGTGAACGACCTTGGAATCGCCTACGACGGCTTGCTGAAGGAACGCACCGAGAGCCCAACCCGTCGACGTGGTAGCACCAGTCCGACCAAGAGACCAGGTACACATCGGTCATCTCCGTTAACCATATTAGTCGTCGGCACTGCTTAGCATCTGCTAACTGACGTCTCCCTCTCTTCACTCTCTCTCTCGGTCATTTCTACACCGGCCACTGTCATTCACCGCTATACTCACACATCTTGTCACCATTTTTTTTTTGTAGTACGACGAATGTCACAAGACGGTCGCTCACCATCTCCCGCTAAATTGTACGCCGCTCAAAGTCCGGTCTCTCCAGGTGGTAGCAGCGGGTTCAGCAGCCGCCGGTCCAGTCAGGACGGTTTCCATTTGGAGGACCTGTCCCCCGTTCAGCAGCAGCTTTCAGAGATCAACAACCGATACGGATTGCTCGGCGTCCGCTTGACCGACCGACAGACGGAGTTGGACAACGTCAAGGATGAGCTGAGAAGGCACATGGACAACTTGAAGACCCTCTCTCAGTTCCTTGAAAAGGTAACGTTTCAGATTCGACGTTTTCAATTCTCTGGACTGTCGGGAAATGTTTGCCACATGTTTCGTTCCTCAGATTCAGCGACAAATACCCAAGGAGAGCATGCCGAGTACGAAAGAGGAGGCTGACAAGACGGCGAAGCAGATCAAGACCGTCATCGAAGAGATGTACGAGAAGCAGTCGTTGCTAGATACCACTAGAACTCAAGTGCGGGACTTGGTTAGGCGCAAGAAGGGAGCAGATGGGGTGGACAGATTGAACGACGAGATGGAAGACGTGACCAGTCGATGGAGGTCCTTCAGCGAGCGGTGCAAGGACAGGATAAAGTTCTTGGACGACGTGAAGGACTTCTACGACACGTCCGAGGGTCTAGTGTCGTGGCTGGGGTCGAAGGAGAGAATGTTGGGCGCGCTGGGGCCCATTTCAGCCGATCCTAGGATGGTCGCTAGCCAGGTGCAACAGGTGCAGGTTCTGCGCGAAGAGTTCCGCACTCAGCAGCCTCAGTTGGATCACCTGGTGCAAGTTGGAGAGAGCATACTCTGCGTGGTAGGAATCGATTCCACGGACGGGCAGAGAACCAGTAACAAGTTGAAGTCCATCCTCGACAAATGGTCCGATCAACTGGGTAGGCTTGACGAGAGAGCGCAGAGCTTAGGCGACGCGGTTGACACCAGCCGCGAGTTCGACGCCAGTTTGAACCGTTTGAGGGACGCGTTGCAAGGCATCTCGGACAATCTGGACGAACTGACGCTTGAGAAGGACCCCGAGGATCAGCTGCGTAAGATCGAGAACCTTGAGCGACAGTTGGAGGGCCAGAGGCCTCTGCTAGCCGACGCCGAAGCGGCTGGCGAACAGCTCTGCGAAGTTCTCAGCGATCCAGCTTCCAAGTCTGAGATTCACGGGAAGCTGGCCGCGGTTGGTAAGCTGTACACTAATCTGCAGAAGAAACTAGACCATAAGAAAGCTGAGATCGAAGGTAACTTGCGCGATGGAAGACAGTTCGAAGCCTCCTGCACTAAAACATTGGGTTGGCTCGCTGACGAGCTCGGTAACATGTCTGAGAAGCTGTTGGTGTCTGCCGATCGAGATATCTTGCAGCAGCAGCTCGACCACCACGAGCCAACGTACAGGAACGTGATGGGCAAAGAGCACGAGGTCATCATGCTCCTCAACAAGGGCCGCGACATGCTCGCGCGGTCTCAGAAAGTCGAGAACAGGTCTCTCCAACGTGACCTGGACAAGATGCAGTCACAGTGGGACCGTCTGAAGAAGGACATGCTCGACAGACACACAAAGCTGCAGACTTGCGCGGAACACTGCAAGAAGTACTACAAAGCCCAAGACACGTTCCTCCCGTGGCTTCGACAAGCGGAGGACAGGCTCGAGTGCTTGAAGCCTGCCTCGTTCAAGCGCAAGGACATCGAGAAGCAGCTGAAGGAACTCTCGTCGTTCAGAAACGAGGTCTGGAAGCACTCGGGCGAATTCGAGAACAACAAGACCCTCGGCGAAACGTTCCTCGGTGCTTGTGACATCGATAAGCAGAACGTGAAGAACGAGCTCGGCGCCATGAAGACTAGATGGGACAAGTTGAATAACGGTAAGTTTAGTCATCCATATAAGTTCTACACACCTTTCTCGAGTGTTTTAGATATTACGTTTAATTGAATGGGTGCATTTTGCAGATCTACTCACAAGAACACAGTCCTTGGAAGACACTGCGCGTCACCTGATGGACTTCAACGAGAACCTGCGAGACTTGCGTCACGGGCTGCAGCGTTGCGAGGATAAGCTTGCGTCTCACGACGCCCTCGGCGGAGCGGCTAAGGACCCGAAGCTTCTTGATAGGATAAAGGTAAGTGGCAATCTCGAAGAGTGGAACGACGCTACATTTTCTGTATTCAACACCCGCCATCGCATCTCGTTGCAGAGTTTACGAGAAGAAACGTCGAACCTGAAGAAACCCCTGCAGTGCGTGAAGCAGCAGGCCAATGACCTGGCGAACAAAGCAGGCGAGCAGGGGGTGGACGCGACCCACTTGCAAGACGAGGTGGACAATTTGACAGACCGAATCAACGACTTGCAGGCCAAGTTGGATGACAGATGCAACGAGTTGCAGAGCGCGGCCACCGCCGTGGCGCAGTTCAACGACCACGCGAAATCAATTGGTCAGCAAGTCTCCGGCCTCGAGAGGGAACTGGACTCCATGAGAGCTCCAGGCAGGGAGATCAAACTCGTGCGATCGCAGATAGAGGAAACGACCAAGGTGATCAGCAAGGTGAGCCGATTGTACGAGGAGGTCACCGATCTGGAGAACCTCGGGGAGCGACTGGTCGACTACGGTTTCGCGGCTGATGCTGTCGCTACGAGGGAACAGGTTGCTGGCCTGAAGCGACAGGTTGGAAAGCTCGACGACCGCTCGAGGGATCGCCACGAAGAGCTGACAGCGACTCTAGACAAGCTGCAGGAGTTCTATCAATCGCATACCAATGTCATAGCCGAAATCGACGAGACCAATGACGAGTTCAGAAGATTCAAGCCCGTCGGATCGGAGGTGGAGTCTATAAAGGCGCAGCAGGAAGACTTCAGGCTTCTGAAACTGAACACGATAGAACCACTGGCTCGCGCAGTGGAAGACTGCAACAGCATGGGCCAGACCCTGATTCAGACAGCTGGTCGTGACGTCAACACGAATAACATCGAGAAGGATGTGGACAGGATGAACGAGAGGTGGAACGATCTGAAAGACAGGCTGAACGAGAGAGATCGACGACTGGACGTGGGATTGCTTCAGTCTGGCAAGTTCCAGGAGGCTCTGGATGGTCTGGAGAAGTGGTTAACGGATACAGAAGAAATGGTTTCCAATCAGAAATCACCGTCCTCGGACTACAAAGTAGTGAAGGCACAGTTGCAGGAGCAGAAGTTCTTGAAGAAGATGCTGATGGACCGGCAGAATTCTATGTCCTCCTTGTACAACATGGGTCAAGAGGTGGCGGCTGGAGCGGATCCTAAAGAGCGAAAGATGATCGAGAAGCAGTTGAAGGAGCTGGTAGGCAGATTCGACAACCTGACGGAAAGCGCGGCTGAAAGGATGGAGGCTCTCGAGCAGGCGATGGGAGTGGCCAAACAGTTCCAGGACAAGCTGGTGCCACTGGCGATCTGGTTGGACAAGACTGAGAAACGCGTCAGGGACATGGAATTGGTTCCGACTGACGAGGAGAAGATCCAGCAACGCGTTGCAGAACACGACGCCCTTCACGAGGATATCCTCTCCAGGAAGCCTGATTTCAGCGAGCTCACGGAGATTGCTAGTCAACTGATGTCTCTCGTGGGCGAGGACGAGGCTGCTCTTCTCGCGGACAAGCTTCAGGACGCGGCTGACAGATACGCTGCCTTGGTGGAACGATCGGAGGCTCTCGGCGGGCTGCTGCAACGATCGAGGCAAGGCCTGCGTCACTTGGTCCTCAGCTACCAAGAGCTACAGGCTTGGATGGAGGGAATGGAGATCCGGCTATCCAAGTACAGGGTCCTGGCTGTTCACACTGAGAAGCTTCTTCAGCAAATGGAAGATCTGGCTGACCTGACCGAGGAGGTGTCGACGAGACAGACGGAGGTGGACAGTACCACTGACGCTGGATTGGAGCTGATGAAGCACATCTCGAGCGACGAGGCCCTTCAACTGAAGGACAAGCTCGACTCACTGCAGCGACGATTCAACGACTTGGTCAGTCGAGGATCTGACCTCCTCAAACACGCACAAGAATCCCTACCACTGGTACAACAGTTCCACGATAACCACAATAGACTGATGGACTGGATGCAGGCTGCAGAGTCCGCCCTTCAGTCGGCGGAGCCGCGCGAGGACGAGATTGTGCGCTTGGAAATGGAGATATCGGAGTACAGGCCAGTCCTTGACAAGATCAACGCCGTTGGACCGCAGCTGTCTCAGCTGTCGCCTGGCGAGGGAGCCGCCACCATCGAGGGTCTAGTCACCAGAGACAACAGGCGCTTCGACGCCATCGCGGAGCAGATCCAACGAAAGGCAGAGAGGATCCAGTTGAGCAAGCAGCGCTCGCTCGAGGTGATAGGCGACATCGACGACCTGCTGGAATGGTTCCGTGAGGTGGACAACCAGCTGCGAGAGGCTGAACCTCCCAGCAGCGAGCCCGAGATCATCAGAGTGCAGCTGAAGGAGCACAAGGCTCTGAACGACGACATCTCCAGTCAGAAGGGTCGCGTCAGGGACGTAATATCGACGGCGAAGAAGGTGATCCGTGAGAATGGTCAGCACGAGGACACTTCTACTATTAGAGAGAAGATGGAGGATCTTAGAGAGACTATGGAGATTGTCTCTGGCCTCTCAGCAGACAGGCTTGGAGCTCTGGAGCAAGCGTTGCCGTTGGCTGAACATCTGCGCGACACGCACATCGGCTTGGTCAGCTGGCTCGAAGAGGCTGAACAGCAGGTAGCCATGCTGCCCATGCCAGCTCTGAGGCCCGACCTGATCGCTGCTCAGCAAGACAAGAACGAGATGCTCATGCAGAGCATTAACGAGCACAGGCCTCTGGTCGAGAAGCTCAACAAGACTGGCGAGGCTCTGCTGAAGCTCTGTAACGAAGAGGAGGGCATGAAGATCCAGGACATCTTGGAGGCAGACACTGCTCGGTACGCAGCCCTCAGGGCCGAGCTACGGAGTAGACAGCAGACTCTGGAACAAGCTCTGCAGGAGTCCTCTCAGTTCTCCGACAAACTGGAGGGAATGCTGCGCGCTCTGTCGTCGACGGCCGACCAGGTGAACGGCGCAGAGCCGATCAGCGCGCATCCCGGTCGTTTGCGGGACCAAATGGAGGAGAACTCGGCTCTGGTCGACGAGCTAGCTCACAGGTCGGAAGCCTACGCGGCCGTGAAGAGAGCTGCCGACGATGTGATCAGCAAAGCGGGCAACAGGGCTGATCCGGCAGTGAAGGATATCAAACGGAAGCTCGAGAAGCTGCACAAACTATGGAGCGACGTGCAGAAGTCGACCACCGAGCGAGGACACACCCTGGACGATGCCCTGACGATAGCCGAGAAGTTCTGGTCGGAGTTGAACGGCGTGATGTCGACCCTTCGAGAGCTGCAGGATGCTCTCGCTGGCCAGGCACCGCCGGCGGCTCAGCCGGCCGCCATTCAACAGCAACAGGTCGCCCTGCAGGAGATCAGGCACGAAATTGATCAGACGAAACCTGACGTCGAGCAAGTCCGTGCCTCCGGTCACGAGCTGATGGGACTCTGCGGCGAACCTGACAAGCCAGAGGTCAGGAAGCACATCGAGGACCTGGACCAAGCTTGGGACAATGTCACCGCGCTGTACGCTCGAAGGGAGGAGAACCTGATCGACGCGATGGAGAAGGCCATGGAGTTCCACGAGACCCTCCAGAACCTGCTCGAGTTCCTGCAGGAGGCGGAGGAGAAGTTCACGCGCATGGGGCCGCTGGGCAGCGACATCGACGAAGTTAAGAAACAGATCAAACAGTTGGCCAATTTCAAAGCGGAAGTAGATCCTCACATGGTCAAGGTCGAGGCTCTGAACAGGTAAACAAGCTCGGTTCTTCTTCTTCTCTCCATCCCCTGTTGCGTTTTCGCTGATGCCCCGCGGGAACTCCCAACTCGAACTCGAGTCGTCTGTGTCATAATTGTTCCTCCCCCCCTCGCCGCGGCAAGCCCGTTTTGTCGCGAATAACAATAGCAGGAACACGCCTGTCCAAGCAGCGAGATTCTAATCCCAACTTTTGTTTTTTCCGCGCCGGTTCCTGAACGCATAGGAGTCTGACAAGGCAAGTCAACCTCTCTCTGTGTTGTAGCTGTAGTTAGAGAGCATGGCTTATTTTATACTCTACATCTACATCGTATCTTCGTTCCATACCCGTTGTACACCCCTACGTGTGCTCCACCCCCCTTTTAATCTCGTAATATCCGTAACCAGACGTAATACCTCAAGCCACGGTCGAATAATTCTGGAATCCTTAACTCTCTCTGTCTCTCTGCTGGTTGAAGTTTGCGAGCAGAGCGTACTTCCCATCGAACGGTCGTTGTACATTGCCTGCCTGTTTTGCCTAGCTCGTGACGTGCCTGTTCCACTTACATACACGTACCACACCATGTCTCCGTAGGTATTTAGTCGCGGGGACTCGAGAATGGACGCGAGTCACGGCGTATTCCTCTCACATGCAGGGTATACACGGGGTATAGAGAAGATGTTGGCTCCTCGAGGTCGAATATCCACCCTCCACCACTGTGCGTGACAGTCTTTGGGACCATTTCTGTGCAAATCACAATGGGGTTTGACCCTCGAGCAGCCAAACTTCTTTGCTCCAACACCACATACATCTGTGTCTCTCCTCTCCCGTAGATTCGTCGACCCTGTGTTTTCATTCTGACTAAACATCGAATTAAACGTTAAGAATTTAAACGACCGCCCCTTGCAAGCATCCTCCATGGTGTACGCTTTCTCACACCGACGCGTACAGTCCACCCAGAAGGGTCTACGCGAGACATTCAATCTTCGCTGACGCCGTTTCAGACAAGCCGCCGAGCTGACGGAGAGGACATCCTCGGAGCAAGCCGCCGCCATTAAGGAGCCACTCGGCGCTGTGAACAAACGATGGGACGGGCTGCTTAGAGGCCTAGTCGAGAGGCAGAGGCTCCTGGAGAACGCGTTGTTGCGCTTAGGGCAGTTCCAGCACGCGCTGGACGAGCTGCTGGTGTGGATCGAGAAGACCGACGACACCTTGGATAGCCTGAAGGCAGTGGCTGGTGATCCGCAGGTGATCGAAGTGGAGCTGGCTAAGCTGAAGGTGCTGGTGAACGATATCCAGGCTCACCAGACGAGCGTCGATACTCTGAACGACGCTGGGCGGCAGTTGATCGAGGATGGAAAGGGAACAGCTGAGGCGTCGACCACGGCTGAGAAGCTGGGTACATTGAACAGACGCTGGCGAGACTTGCTGCAGCGCGCTGCTGATCGCCAACGAGAACTGGAGGACGCCCTCAGAGAGGCTCAGTCCTTCACGGCCGAGATCCAGGATCTCCTGTCCTGGCTGGGCGACGTGGACAACACGATAGTCGCCTCGAAACCGGTGGGAGGACTGCCGGAGACAGCGTCCGAGCAGCTCGAGCGGTTTATGGAGGTCTACAACGAGCTGGAGCAGAATCGTCCGAAGGTGGAGACGGTTCTTCAGCAGGGCCAGGAGTATCTGAAGCGCGCCGATACCAGCAGCGCGGGTGGACTGAACCACAACCTGAAGACCTTGAAGCAGAGGTGGGACAACGTGACCGCTCGTGCTAACGACAAGAAGATCAAGCTCGAGATCGCGCTGAAGGAGGCGACCGAGTTCCACGACGCGCTCCAGGCGTTCGTCGACTGGCTGACCAACGCCGAGAAGATCCTGACGAACCTGAAGCCCGTGTCGAGAGTGATGGAGACCATCTTGGGCCAGATAGAGGAGCACAAGTCCTTCCAGAAGGACGTCGGCGTGCATCGCGAGACCATGCTGAATCTGGACAAGAAGGGGACCCACTTGAAGTACTTCTCGCAGAAACAGGACGTGATACTCATAAAGAATCTGTTGATCAGCGTGCAGCACAGATGGGAGAGGGTGGTTTCCAAATCTGCGGAAAGGACGAGAGCTCTGGATCACGGGTACAAGGAGGCGAGAGAGTTCCACGATTCTTGGTCTAGCTTGATGAACTGGCTGGACGAGACGGAGAAGACCCTGGACGAGGTCGCTGGAGACGGTGGCCTCGGAGGCAACGATCCTGAGAGGATAAAGGCGAGGCTGAACAAGCACCGCGAGCTGCAGAAGGCGCTCAGCGCTAAACAGGGCACCTACGACGCCACCATGAAGAACGGCAAGGTGTTGAAGGACAGGGCTCCGAAGACCGACGAGTTCGCCCTGAAGGAACTCCTGAACGAGCTGAAGAACAAGTGGATCACCGTTTGTGGTAAATGCGTGGACAGGCAGAGGAAGCTGGAGGAAGCGCTCCTCTTCTCGGGACAGTTCAAGGACGCGATACAGGCTCTGCTGGAGTGGCTCAGCAAGTCTGAGAAGCAGCTAGCGAACACTGGACCGCTCCACGGCGATCTGGACACCGTGGTGAACTTGGTGGAGCAGCACAAGACCTTCGAGAAGGACCTGGAATCTCGAGCCTCCCAAATGGAATCGGTCATCAAGACTGGCCGCGAGCTTCTTGGCAAAGCGACTCCGGACGATGCCCGTGCCATAGGATCTCAGCTCGCAGAGTTGAACGATCTGTGGGACACGGTATCGCGACTGTCCTCGGACAAGACTGAACGCCTCGAGGATGCCCTCAGGGAGGCTGAACGGCTGCACAAGGCGGTTCACATGCTCCTCGAGTGGCTGAGCGACGCTGAGATGAAGCTGAGGTTCGCTGGACAGTTGCCCGAAGACGAGCAGGAGAGCAGGAATCAATTGATGGAGCACGAGAAGTTCTTGCGCGAGCTGCGCACCAAGGAGGTCGAGAAGGATCAGACGTTGCAGCTAGCACAGACGATTCTGGCGAAAGCCCATCCGGACGGAGCTCTAGTTATCAAACATTGGATCACGATCATTCAATCCAGATGGGAGGAGGTCGCCACTTGGGCTCAACAGAGGAACCAGAGGCTGGAGAACCATATGCGAGGACTTCAGGTAGATCTAGGACATTAGAGTCCAGGTTTTTTTCTCAGTGAATACAATGAATAACACTGTCAAACTTTTTTTTCATTTATTAGGTTGCTTATAACGTATACGGAACAATTTTTTAAATACATTTTTAATTGTGTCTTTCAATGTTATCTGGAGTTAAAAATCGCGCTTTTGAAAAGACGGCGGGAGTGATTTCAGCTCACAGACTCATCTGACACAAAAAAACCAAACTGATTCTTAATCATTATGAGTACTGCTATCGCAGGTGCCAGAATTAGCCACGTAAGTCAAAATTTAACAAAATTGCGCGCATTTAAACTTCAAGTAAAATGGAAAATTTCGATACTTGAAGTTTAAATGCGCGCAAATTTGTTAAATTTTGACTTACGTGGCTAACTCTGGCACTTGCGATAGCGGTACTCATAATACATAAGAATCCGTTTGGTTTTTTTGTTTCAAATGAGTCTATGAGCTAAAATCACTCCCGCCGTCTTTTCGAAGGCGCGATTTGTAACTCCAGTTAACATTGAAAAACACAATTAAAAGTGTGTTTAAAAAATTGTTCCGTATACATTATAAGTAACCTACTAAATGAAAAAAAAAGTTTGACAGTGTTATGCATTGCATTCACTGAGAAAAAAATCCTGAATTTTGTGGCGTGATTACCAGAATGAGCTCTTAAGGGGAGAGCCTGGTGTAACTAGCTGAAAATCGAGGCATTTTTCGGGAATTTTTTTAAAGAAAGTATTTAATCGATCTTTCTGAAACTTTCTGAATATTGTATTATCAGATTAAGGTAGATAAAAAAAATATTTTATTAAAAAAGAGCAACAAATAACAGAGTTATACGGGCTTATGCCCAGTCCGTTGGCGACGCAATTGTTCCACTGCGGGCAACGTAGCGTCTACTGTATTCATCTAAAACCAAAAATCGAACAATTTTTGTTTAGTTTATGAGTGCACGCACAAATCGTATAAATT
The DNA here is from genome assembly GCA_944738655.2 of Andrena hattorfiana. NCBI lineage: Eukaryota > Metazoa > Arthropoda > Insecta > Hymenoptera > Andrenidae > Andrena > Andrena hattorfiana. The sequence goes on from OX122894.2 coordinate 6,708,361, forward strand.
CATAACTTAAAAGATGCAAAATTGAACAAATGGCGGCCTCTTGAAAAAAATCGCTTTTTCCAACGAAATTTTGAATTAAATGTGTAAAAAAAGTTATTTATTTAAACAATATCATTATGCCAATAGCTAAGCTTTGTGAAGTAAATATTCACAAATATCCGTGCACAAGGCCAAGTCGATCGGTTGAATATTTTTGAAGTTACATTGCCCGCAAATTGTAAAACTGTCGTTTCGAGAAAAACACATCTCAAGTTTTCTGGTAACCTGGTGCTCCGTAGCAAAACCGGTTATATCCGCTTTAATTTTTCGAATTTCGTTTTGCATCTTTGGGAACATATTACCGTGATGTTCAACTATTGATTTATGCAAAAAACAAAAATTGGTTTCTTCGCCCCGCTACACCAGGCTCCTCCCCCCTTAAGCCAGACACCAACAGATCTTATCTATCATTCGATCCACCCGCAGGACCTCGACAACCTCTTAGAAGAGCTGCTCTCCTGGCTGGAGGGCCTGGAGAACACTCTGAACGCTCTCGAAGCGGAACCTCTGCCAGACGACAAGCCGACTCTGGAGATGCTGATCGCCGATCACAGAGAATTCATGGAGAACACCAGCCGCAGACAGAACGAGGTCGATCGTGTCTGCAAAGCCAGGCAGATCAAGCCAGTGAAGGATACCAAGAAGATATCGAAGGCTAAGTCACCCGCGCCGACGTACGTTCACCTTCTTTTCTGCTTTCGTTTCTCCACCCTCCCGTTCCCCCACTTGTCTTTTAGCAAGAACTCGCGAGAATCGCGGAGGATCGCCAAGGATCGCGCTTGTCGGGAGAGAGTCATCGCACCTTCGAGGTAGACGAAGTCGTTAATGAACTCATACTCGCTTGTATCTGCTTCTCGAAACTCGGTTCACGGTCCAACGACACCGTGCGTTCTCTTTTCGCCGTTTGTTTTCGTTTGCGTGAGCTGTTTGGACGTTTGAGGGGTCACACTTTTGCCCGTGCATGTCTGGTTCTGTATTTCAATTTTTTTTTTAAACTCTGCGTGAGATAAGATTGCGATAACTGTTGATGACCGACGTCTACGAGGACAAGTGGAACAATTTGGCAAAAAAAGGTGCGTTGTCGAACGAGACGGGTCTGTCGATTCAAAGGCTCCATCGAGGTCGATAGTCGTTTTGGAGTAGCGTTTCGAAGGTGTATGCGCATCGTAGGCAGCATGGTAGAGTAACATTTACCTTGAGTTCGGATTTTTAAGGACACTTGGCGTGCATCCGTGGCGTATACTGTGCAGGGTGTTTCTTGATGACTACACTGACTATGAATACACTGACAAAGCTCCCTCTTTATAAAGCGTTTATTCATCTAAGCAACTTTTACACGAAACAATTCTCCAAATAACGCCACAGTTTAAAATATAAGGAGAAGTAGATCGTTTATGGTTCGAAGCGTCTAGAACTGTACCTCTCTGCAACATGTGTATACATTATTTCGGAAATTGTGTCAAGTAAAAAAGGTAAGAAGCAAAAAATTCAGTAAGAACTTTATAAAGGAGCCAACGAAGCACCCTGTACACATACGCAGAGAATAGGCCTAATAATATAAAAATACCCGAACATTATCCGTAAATTACAAGTTGAACGTAGCTCGCGCGTAGGCCTGTTCTCCTTTTCCATCCTTTCTCCCCCCACTCGCTCGTATGGGTTAGCCGCGGGGGCGGCCGCCAGCTGGGACACGGCGGTCGCTGCACCGTGGCTCGAGTTCCGGTGGCGCGTGTTTATCCGGTAGAAGTGTCGAGTGATGTGACGCATGTTCCTGTTTAGCCGAGCCAGCCCAGGTCGTGACAGAACGCCAGACTCGTTGCCGCACATCGGCCCACGGTTCCCACCCAAAGGAAGGTTCGTCACACCCACCCATACTTGGATTCTCTGCTCGCCCATGCTCTGCTTTTCACCCTAACATCTTCCGAAGTGTCTTCTGATTTCTGTGCAGTTCAATCGCGTTTCTGTTCGTTCGAGTCCCTTAGCTGAACGATTCTCTTGCCTCCACTGTGTGTTTATTTTTTTACTCCTCTTTATACTTGTTCTCCTTCGTTTCTAGTTTTCAAGAGAGTGATTATAGTTTCGCGGTTCATTAAGGTGGTTCAAGGATTCTTTTCCACCGTCCATTCGCTTTCTTTGCTTCTCATGCTTTGGTTACACGTGGTAGGTGAACATTGGTGGGGAATGGGAGTGACGTTTTCCTTTCTCGTCCACAGCAAGGGCGCAGAACCGGAGTTCCGCAGCCCGAGGGTGAAACTGCTCTGGGACAGATGGAGGCATGTTTGGATGCTGGCCTGGGAACGGCAGCGTAGACTTCAGGACAAGTATAATTACATCCAGGAGCTTGACCGCGTTGCGAACTTCAGCTGGGAGGATTGGCGTAAGAGGGTAAGCATGTAGGAGGAATCTTCCTTCGAAATCCGAGACTGACGAACGCCACTGCTCTGTTTCAGTTCCTCAAGTTCATGAACCACAAGAAGTCCAGGCTAACGGACCTCTTCAGGAAGATGGACAAGAACAACGACGGCCTGATACCGCGCGAGGACTTCATCCAAGGAATCATGAACACCAGTCAGTCCTCTTTCTCCTTATCGTGCAATTTGTTCCATAATCGACCTCCTTTAACTCGCTCCGTCGTTGCAGAGTTCGAGACCTCGAGACTAGAAATGGGAGCAGTCGCAGACCTGTTCGACCGCCACGGCGAGGGGCTGATCGACTGGAAAGAGTTCATCGCGGCGCTGAGACCGGACTGGGAGGAACGAAGGACCTACAACGACACGGACAAGATCCACGACGAAGTGAAACGGTTGGTGATGCTCTGCACCTGTCGACAGAAGTTCAGGGTGTTCCAGGTCGGCGAGGGAAAGTACAGGGTGAGCGGGGATCCTCGGAACAAAGAAATCGAATTGTCACTGTGCACGGTGTTAATTCGCTCTTGTTTTACAGTTCGGCGACAGCCAGAAGCTGCGATTGGTTCGAATCCTACGGTCCACCGTGATGGTGCGAGTGGGTGGCGGATGGGTAGCCTTGGACGAATTTCTATTAAAAAATGACCCTTGCCGCGGTGAGTATTTCTCCCATCTGCTCTCTGTCTCTCTTTCTCTCTGTACTCCGTTACCGCCGAGTATATTCCGTCGGAATCGATGAAAGTCGGGTTTAGATGTTTAAGTACGACTACGAATACTATTGGAGCGAATGAACGACTCCTCGCGGTTTTTCAAGCCTCCTTCGACTGTTCCGTCCCACACGGTTCTCGATTTACGATGTTTCACACTGTCCCTTCTCCTCTCTCCCATCCAAAGAGGCAGCTAAACGCGTTTATCTTTCTGTTACCGTATAGCGACGCGTGTGGGCTTGTATTGACCGTTTGTTCTTTCAGTATCCGTTCACTAACGTGCTTTTTCTTTACGTTTCGTTGAGTTGTGTCGTTTGCGTTTGCCCCAGCGGTACTAAACTCCGGCTCTCGATCGTTGCCCGCTGCCTCGGGAACGTCGCGAGCGCTCGTAACAGACGCGACCCATCTCTCCACTAGTACTAAATAGGGCTGGGACTATTTGTCGAATTTTTCGGTATTCGAATATTCGAATACTTCAGTTGCTCAACTATTTGGCGAATGTAATTCAAATATCCACGTATTCGAATACTATTCTAATATTTAAGTATTCGAATACTACTCGAATATTTCAGTATTCAAATACTACTCAAATATTTCAGTATTCAAATACTACTCGAATATTTCAGTATTCAAATACTGATTTATTCGAATAGTATGGTGTGAATTATAAATCAAGTTCTTTAGGCTCATTTTTTACAAGCTTTTATTTAGTTTCAATTGTGAGTTCGTTAGTTTGTCAGGGTGAAATATTGTAAGCTAATAACATGATTTATAATTCACACCATACTATTCGAATAATATTCGAATACTGAAATATTCGAGTAGTATTCGAATACTTGAATATTCGAATAGTATTCGAATACTTAAATATTCGAATATTCAATTATTCGAATAGTCCCAGCTCTAGTACTAAACAGATTAATTCGCCGTGACCATCACTAACGCGAACGATTCATTTTCATGCGTCGCATTTTACCCTCGTTTGGTGCATTTTTACGTACGTGTACGATCTCAGCTCCTGAGGTACGATTATATGTGAGAGCGTGACTAATATCATTAACCTTGGACGACCACGTCTTAACACCGGGTGTCGTACAACAGCTGAAGATGGAAGCGTGCCCCCGTTGCACTCGCCTCCGCTTCGCGTGTACCTCTACCTGCGTACTTGCTAGGTCTCGTTTGGGCTTTCTCACTAATTACGAACGGACGGTGGCGTTCCACGAGTAGCTTGTCATCGAGGTCTCGGTTTGGATCAACTCCTTGGAGCCATTAGAGGATGAAAGAAATTTTGAAGTTTCGTGTGTCATGTCTGAGCTTTTATAGTGTAATTCTACTTAATTGACACATCCTCTAATTATTCGAGTTATTTCTACGGTTGCAAATTAAGCTACCACCTCTTATATCAAACTCTGCTTGCACCGCAGCTCGTGGAACGCGATCGTTCGATCGATCATCATAGTAAATAGAGTATCTTGGTACTTTAGGAGACTCGTATCGCTTCTCATTAGTCCACTAACGTCGCCCGACCCTCTGCCAACATCCTCTCCGCCCTCCAGAAACCAACATCCTCCCCGTTTGGCCCTGTCATCATTCAGATACATCTCGTTTTACTTGCGCACTAGTTTGCCGTCGTACCTATCCGACGTGTCTCATCTCACGTGTACGTTCTTTTAATTGCGCATCGAGTTCATGGAATATCTGCATGCCTTCGTTTAACTTACAATCACTAATAATAGAGGAAAGTAACGGACCAACTAAACCCCTCAAATCGTGATTAACTCGTCAAGTTTTTCTAATGCCGATACCGGACCCTAACAAACCGGAACAACATGAGGGTTGGTGTCCGCTCGGTGAGAATCTTTTTATATGGGATTAATCGCGATTCGTGGCTCGTACGTCCTCGCGGATCACACGGTCCCGTCCAGAAACCTCGATTAAGCATCATTTGCCACAGCAGTCTCGACAAAACACAATCGCAAGATCGCACTGGCCACGAAGTCTGCGTTATTCGTATGTCCTGCATGATACGTGTATTTGTTCGTGTTACATACGTCACTGCTTCCTCGCCCCGCGCGTCTTCATCGTGCAGAACTCTCGAGTCTCTGTTTGTGTGTGTGTGTGTGCGTGCGTGTATATATATTAAAGTGGCATGCAATCTCGAGTTACCCTGTAACAAACAACCGTGCTCGCGTTCTCTGCGTCAATTAGCACCGTCGTTCTCACCCACTCTGATCATCTTACCTTTCATTATTCGCCGGAACGACACGAGCTCCGTCTCCTGGACGTCGTCCTGTCTACTCGGTGGCACCCTTTGTCGAAACCACGCGTCACTACCCTTGTTTCATCGTCGTCGTCGAGAGTCAACCCCCTTGGAACTCGAGTTTATTACGAGTCAAAGACTAACAGCTTTGATTTCAATTGAATCTCTAGATCACAATGACTCTCGACGTCGACGTCCATCGCATGCCATCTCCCCGTACCGCTCAAGCGTAATTAACGGGAACTCTACGCCGAGATCGTTGCGATAAAGACAACCTCCGCGATCTCTTTACAAATCAAAGCGGTTCCTCGACTTCCGCCGCGAGGGACGCTAAATCCGTGTCCGCTCTACTCTTCTGTAATACACTGTATTTCTTTTCTCTTTTTTTTTTTGTTGTTGTTACCACTGTACACTCGCACACATACATACCGTGTACGCCGCTGGCATCGCTCTAACTTACTGTCGCCTACTATCGCCTATGTACCTCTACACACTCTACTTACTGTCTCTCTGCTCTGACTCTCCTCTCTGCGCATCCGCGTGGATCACTTTCGAAATCCATCGACTCCCCGCTGTCTACAACGCGGCATGACTCGTCGCTTCACTTACTCTCCACCCTCCGATCGCTCTGATTTGTACCGTCCTGTAATGGGATCGGTGGAACAATTAAAAAAAAAAAAACAAACAAACGCGACTCTACCTGTCGGCTGCCCGTTAATTATCCGCTCTCTGTTTTACTCTCCCTCTGTCTCTCTCTCTCTCTCTCTCTCTCTCTCTCTCTCTCTCTCTCTCTCTCTCTCTCTCTCTCTCTCTGCTCTGTCTATCTCTCTGCCTCTCTGTACAAAAATACTCATTCTCTACTGTATTTCGAAACAACCCCCCTCTTAAATCCCGGCATACGTGTCCTGTAACGGCTTCCTTCTAACTTGCGTGCACGCAACACACTCTGTAGCCAAGGGAAGAACGAATATCGAGCTGCGAGAGCAATTCATTTTGGCGGACGGCGTCAGCCAGACAATGACGGCGTTCAGATCGAAGCCGAGCCCGACCTCGACGCTGCAGCGTGCGCAAATCTCATCCGCGAACGCCGGACCCATCACCAAGGTAACGTCACCATTCTCTCCTCGCCGCGGATGGACCGTGACCGCTCTGCGCCCGGAGACGAGCCCCGCGTCTACCGCCACTCGCGGCCACCCCGGCGATCACGATCCATCCACGGGCCTCAACTACTCGTTTATCACTCTGTCTGTACCCCTGCGTCGAGTCGCGCGTTCGATTCGAGCCTATCCCTGCCCCTCGTTCGACGGAGAGACCAGACACGATGCAAACTGGATCGCTGGATCGTTCGTTGATCCGTTCAGCCCTGAAACGCCCGTGATCGACGTTCCACCGACGCTCCGGCGGAGTTTCCTCGGTTCTCGATCGCAACGCCGCACGTAGATCCCCACCAATCGCCCCGTGTCTGTTCTATCGAAACTGTCTTGGCTTGCCCCGCCTCCCCCTTTTCTCTCTGGTGTTACCAAAGCCCGTCGATGTCGTTTGTGCGAGCGCTCTGTTTGGGGGTAAGTACCAGTGTGGAGAGGATAGCAGGTCAATCGAATCTTCTCTTCTCTCTATCCTCGCATGCGAGCATGTAAAGCTTGAAGGACGGTAGCAATCGTCGCACCTAGAGCTACCCTAGAGCCACCCACGCACCTCGAGGTAGCCGCTTAAGTCTCAGAACCCTTTTCTCCGACCGCTCCAAGCTCCCTTTCAGTTTTCAGCCAGATCCAACACCCGCCCCGAGCTTCCTTGGGCCCTCCCCCCCCCCCCCCCCTCGAACCCAGCCACGCTGATACCTGCGTGCTCGATACATCGGGATATAATCGAAGGTCGCGCTGTGAACCGAGCCCCTTGGCTCGTCGAGAGGGAATAGTACCTCACCTCAGGAGATGCGATTTCACGAGATTCTGTCTGTCTGTCTGTCTGTCTATCTCTACTGTCTTTTCTATTTCTCTCTGTTCCTGTGACTTCGCGATCCGACGTCGACGTCGGGATCGCGACCGCTCGGATCGTCCGTCGCGACGGCAGCGAACGGTGGAGGCTTCGACCGAAGGGTTTTAACGGAGGCTCTCGTGGACGGGGGGATCTCTTTTCGCGGGGTGAATCGGTCGAAGGCTCCAGGCGGTCCGCCGCGGCGACGGGCGGAGGCGAGCGAAGAACGGTCCGCCACGCGCATGGGAAAGTGGCGGCATTCCTAAACTTTTCGTTTGTGGTGTAGCGGAGGAGTTTATGAGCCAGCTGACGCCGATATTTGAGAGTTTGAGGCAAAAGGAGGACCTCCCGTGCTCGTATCCCCTCCACATGCACGCCCCCTCTTATCATTGGGTAAATAAGAAACTAAAGTCTACTTCTTCTCTAAGTTCTGCTGTCGTTGGTTGTGACACACGGTGGTGTACCCCCGATGATCTGTCTCCTTTTATTTATAGTTTTTTTTCTCTCTCTTTCTCCTCTCTTGCATTCTCTTGCGTTTCTGTATTTTCAGTTTGGTTTTCCATCCCGTTTTGAGTTTGAGTTCCTTTGCTGTCGCTCGAGTGCGCTTTACGCTACACGGCCCGTCGTTAGGCGACCGATGGAGCGCGCGATTGTGTCGCGATCCTTGCGATACCAAGCCTCCGCCTTTCAGTTTTGACCTCTGCGCTGCTGCTGTCGCTGCCGTTGCCATCGGCCACCCGCCACGGCGATCTTCGTCTGCGCTCGACTCTCGCGGTACACGCGCGTGTCACGAACGAGAACATGCCCCGCAAGTCGACGCGCTGCATAGATACAGCTTTCGATCGAGGATCGTGCATGCGGTAGAGCTGGTAGATTGGCTCGATCACCGACCTTCATTTTTATCACGACTCAGGTGCATCGACTCGCGAGAGTCCTTTATCGATTGGCGACTTTTAACGACGCATGCCTCGCGACCCCTTCGTATCGGTTCGTTTTAGTAGCCACATCTGGTTTTCAATTCGAACTCGCGGCAGTCTTGCGGTTTACTCTGTTTCGTTTCGACCCTGGCTCGGCCTGATTTCAATTTGGATGCCTCTGAACGATATATCTCCCCCTCCCCCGTAGAACGATCGACACCCTCGAAGATCCGCGGGCGGTAAGATCGCTCGGGCGCGCTAGCGAGACAGTAGAGGGTGTCGAGCATGTCCCAGACACAACGATATCGGTCGATACTTCCCGCGGGATCCAGCGCGGTTCGCGTGGCGCGTTTACGGTGTTACTACTGGTATCGATTATTATGCATAACGATCTCTCCTGTATTGCTGTATTGGTGCGTGCATAGTGGCGTTGATCGGAGACACTTCGAATCACCATAAGCTACTCTATCTCTCCCAACTTCCTCTGGTAAGTTTGCATGGATATTTCTTTCGTTTTTTTTTTCCTAGACGTAAATCTGTCTACTACGGTGGTTTCTCACGCTCTCTCTCTCTATCTCTCTGGTTGTTATTTTTTTTTATTTTCTCTCGCGTTGTTTCCTTCGATCGATCGATCGGTCTCTGGTTCGCATCGGTGGCGTTGAAAGGTTGTAAACGAACGACCGAGCAGCATCGCGAAGCAATGTTGTTGCGCGATACCGTCGAGAGGATCTCCTGGCCAATGGGAATCTTCGAAATTTCATTAAAGAGACCAGAATGTCTCTCTGTAGAATTCGCTTCCACCCGGCTGGCGATTCGACGCGTATCGCTGTAACTAACAGCATCGACGCGCCCCATTAGCGCGTCGACCATTCGAACGACTCCCGCTGTTTGTCTGTCTGTTTGTTCGCCTATCTGTCTCTACACGGTAGAACACGCATCTTCTCTGCTCCGGCCACCTTCGTTTCGTCTACTCGAGCTAAGGTTTCTGTCGCGTAGGTGAGGGAACGCAGCGCGCGAAGCGTTCCCATGGGGCAGACGAGAGCCTCGCGCTCCTCGCTGAGCGCCGGGACGCCGGACAGCCTGAGCGACAACGAGAGCTCCTTCAGGATTGGCTCCGCCAGGAAGACCAGCACACCCTACAGAAGCGGCATTACGCCAGGTAAATCACACCGCGAGATATCGGATCGCTAAGGTTTCTAAGTTTAGCGCCCCTTAACCCTTAGGCTGCCGCTATAGCCACTATATTGGCATTGCGTATACCCGTAATTTGATGACATGTAATCAATCCCTATGTTGGTACTACTGATTTTATGCACGAATTGAATAAATATATATACAGGAGTATAATTAGAGATACCATAAAGGTTATTCGTAAGTTTTAGAAACAAAAAAATTTTTTGATTTTTCGTCCTCCCGTCTCCTGCCGCTATAGCCACTATATTGGCACGGTTCTACCCCCTCGACTCTATGGGACCTATTGACTACTCATACATAAAAATTTTTGGAAAAAAGGACCCCTATTTTTACGAAAAAATAGCGACAGCCTAAGGGTTAACGGGTTTTATGCCTAGTCAGCTGGCGAAAAAGAACGCAATTTTCGGGAATTTTTTGTGGAATATCTACTATATATTTTTTTATAACTATTCGCTGATTTTGAAGGTACGTATGTGCAGCAACTCTCTGTAATTTTGTTATAGAAAATCTTTAAAAGATGAATGAATAACAGCCATTCTCGCGGAAGCTGTTTTGATAAAGGCGCTGTGCGGTGGGCACGATTTCTCTGAACCGGATCATTTAAAATTAAAAATTCAAAAAGATTCTGTTAATATATGGTTGAATTCAGTAGATGAACGAAGGGTTTTTCAAAAAGTTGATTTTTGACAAAACGCCGGCGGATTAAAGTAAAACTAAGATTATTCGATGTCTGAGTTGTTCGTTTTTCGTTAATTAAAAATAGAGTTTTTGTTAAAATAACAATTCCTTTGTTCATCTACTAGTCTTTGGTATGTAAAAGAGGTCTGCAAAAGTTTAGGCCAATCGGTACATCGGTTTTCGAAATATCTTGCTCACTGTTATAATAAATCAGCTTCCGCAATTATGGCTGTTATTTCTTCATTTTTTAATATTTTTCTGTAACAAACTTACTGAAAGTTGCTGCATATATGCATCGTAAAAATAAGCGAAGATTTATAAAAAAATATACACAAAAAATTAACGAAAATCGCGTTGTTTTTCGCCAGCTGAATAGACATAAACCCTTAATCACCAAGTACTTCATTAACGCGTGTTTAATTGCAGGAGGTAGTCGGCCATCGAGTAGACCAGCGTCGAGACCGACGTCCAGACCAACCAGCAGACCAGGAAGCAGGCCTGCCTCCAGACAAGGCAGCAAACCACCCAGTCGCTACGGTTCCACGCAGTCGCTCGACAGCACTGGCAAGTGTCACTTATCGTCGACCTGTACTACTTGCGTTTTCTCATCTCCTCGCGTAACTGCTTTTTAACCCTTTCGCTGCATATTCAAAATTTCCGAATGATTCTTAAAAAGCGGCAATTATAGACGAATAAAAGAAAAATTAATTTTCAACTTATGGTTTTGGAGATCTACATAGAATTTAATTAAAAAAAAATGTACAAAAAATTTAGCTTCTACAACTAGAAATTTTAACGTAACGAATTAAAATAGAAGATTGTTTCAACAATGTTTTCGAAAAATGTAGCTCCTCAAACTAGAAATTTTAACGGAATCAATTAAAGTAGAATTTAAATTCATCAAAATTTAAGAAAAATTTTGCTCCTCCATCTAGAAATTTTAATGTATTGGATTGAAATAGATTTTAATTTTTAACAAAATATACGAAAAATTTAGCTCGCCCAACTAGAAATTTTAAGGAAATGAATTAAAATATAATTTAATTTCAACAAAATCTAACAAAAATTTGGCTCCTCGAACTAGAAATTTTATCGTATTGGATTGATATAGATTTTAATTTCAACAAAATATACGAAAAATTTAGCTCGTCCAACTAGAAATTTTAAGGAAATGAATTAAAATACATATAGTTCGATTATAGTCGAATACCACAGCGAAAGAGTTAAGCTCGCAAAGTTTAACAGAACTGCCCTCCTTATTTAAAATGTCCTATCTAACATTTCGAAACATCCGAGAAAACTGAAGTTTTACCATTTTCTTTGTGCCGTCCCAGGAAAAAAATAAATAAATCAGACTTTTTCTAGATCTCTACGAAGCACTTAGTGTTTTATAACTTTACTCACAAAGTAAAAGACTTATGAAACTTCAAAAGTTTCAACTTCTCTTAAAAAATTGAGAAATGCTAAATAGGACATTTAATTAAGAAGGACAAAAAGGTCTTCCTTTCTTCTTAAAGTGTACGATACTCTTCTGAAACCTGTGACGTCACTTTTGATTCCCCCTGCCTGTTCAATTACTTTGATAATGCATCGCCTCAAAGAGAAGTCACCTAGCGAAGACATTCTACATGCACTCTAGACTAACACCCTTTTATTTGCAGACGACTCGACGAACCTGAGCCGTATTCCGCGGAGAACGACAGTCAGCACGACAGGAAACACCCCGACCTCGAGCAGGCACAACAGCGTGTCGGGAAAGAGACTTGGAACGCCGGTGAACGGCTCGAGTTCCCGACCCAGGACGCCCACCGGTCTGGTTAGCCCAGCTAGCGGCGTTCCATCGAGGTTCGTACACGCGTCCGTCATCCCTCCACTTTTGTGTTCACTCGATAGAACATACCGCAAGAAAGATTCGGACGGAGGTCGCATAGAGATTACAAGTACAGACTAACTCGCATCTTGCCAAGTACATAGGCCTTGATGATTTTTGTCGCATCTCAGAGAGTACATCCGGTGATTATAGATTAACGAGGAACGTGTACGTATCCGCATCTGGCCCCACGAATATCTTAGGAATGAATCTTTTACTCGACGTGTCCTCTGTGTGCACGATGTACGATGCTCATAAGTTTACCTCCCCGCAGGCATTTTCAACCTTACCGTTTTTGTTTCCCATTATTTTTTTTCTTTCTACCTCTCAGTCTCTCTCTATCCTTTTTTTTTTATCGGCGCGAAAGAACGACGCGATTTAGGACGCCCCACCCCCGTCTCACGCATTATTAACGCACTAGGTGCTCACGTGTCAGTTAACGACCATTAACGATGTATCTGGTTAATAACATTTTTTTAGGTTTGGCACAATCCATAGAGCTTCGAGCATTCCAACCCTGACTGGTGTCGGCACACCGATCAGGTAAACCCAGATTAACGATTATCGGAGTCGACGCAAATGGCGGCTGGCTTTGAAGCTTTAATCTCTTTCATTGTACTGTTGTTGGGTCGATTCTCGAGTAACCATTGGTGGCCGGCGGCTCTGAATAACTCGAAGCTAATCACTCATTCGAAATTCATGCGCCTACTGAAAAGCAATGCTCGCGGCAGTGGTGGTGGTTCGTTTAATTATTCGTCCTACCTTCTGTTTCTCTTTTTTTTTACTTTCGTCCCCCTCGGGTTTTGCAATTGGGTTCACTGTGTCCGGTTCAGTTACATTCGAGCTTCAGTTTCAACGACAATTTGCGAATGGCTCGGTGAGAATAAACTGATGATTCGATGGTGATGGTTTAGCCGCTCGAGGATCCCCGTGTACGTGGGCACGGATATAAAATCCCCGCAATCGACGACCAGCAATATTTCCACTCATTCCACGCAAAGCAACCACTCGACGGTTTCTACCGATTCTACCGGGTATGGCTGAACTGTTTCCTCTGCTCTTAACGATATAACTCGCTTTTCTTTTTTTTTTCTCTCTCTCGGCACCTCGAGTGCGTTTTACATGCATGCCGCACAAGTATCTCTTTTGTTCCCGTCCCTGTGTGCTTACCAAACCATTCGTCGAGCGAATGGTGGACCGTTTCTTTGCTTTCACCTACTCTGTCAGCTTCGACGAATGCACCCGCTCGAAGTCTTAAATCGGTAGCTTCCAATCGGCTTGCTTTCCGACTCGTGACTCGCCCGGCTAACTTCGCCAGAGCGTTTGCATTCGACGGACCCTTTCACCGCGCGAGTTTGGTTTGCTGTTCTCGCTCCATTTAACGGCCGTTAACACCGCTTGTGACGTTCTAACTAACCCACTGTCGTGTCTGTTTTCTAACGCTAGGAGCAGCTCGATGTGTACAAATTCAGCAACTAACACCTCGTCGGCCGTTAAGCAAGCTAGGTAATCATCGTTTCGCTCCGACGCGGTTTACTGTGGTGTGTCGCTTGTGAAACCGTGCCGAAAGAACCCGGACGGGCACACTCGGCACCCGAGCGTGCAATTAATGGGTGTAGTACTTGTGTATATAGGGTAATACGGTTTACTCGGTTGCGTTCTAGTAAAGGGCGATGGATCTTTCCTGCTTCCACCGCTTCGTGGGCAGCCAAAAAGTGCCATTCTCCTCTCACAAGGGAACATCCCGAAGCCGGTAACTCGAAAAATTCTGAAACTTTGTGAATATGTAGGGAGTCTCCTCCTGATTATAACGCAAGTTTTGTTTGCTGCCCAAATTCACCCTAAGGGGGTGTAATTGACTCCTAAAATTCCGGTTATTTTCCGATTTTGTGTTATAACTCGTGAACTGGAAAATAATTTTTTCATCAAATGATAGATCTAATTAAAAGAAGTAACTTTTGTCTTGAAACTTTTTAAGGGGTAGAAAAAAGTTACAACACAAAAGTTACTTCTTTTAATTAGTTAAAAGAAAAAGTTACAACACAAGTTAACTAATTAAAAGAAGTAACTTTTTCTTTGAACTAATTTTGTGTTGTATCTTTTTCTTTTAATTAGTTAAAATGAGTCACTTTTGTGTAGTAACTTTTTCTTTTAATTAGTTAAAAGAAGTAACTTTTTCTTTTAATTAGTTAAAAGAAGTAACTTTTTCTTTTAATTAGTTAAAAGAAGTAACTTTTTCTTTTAATTAGTTAAAAGAAGTAACTTTTGTGTTGTAACTTTTTTTCTATTTCTTACAGTCCGCGAGTTATAACAGAAAATCGCCGAATTTTCGGGAGTTAATTTCACCTCCTTGGAGTGAATTTGGGCAGCAAACAAAAATTGCGTTGTAATCAGATGGAAATCCCCTACATATTCGCAAAGCTTCAGAACTTTTTGAATTTCCGGGTTCGAGATCTTCCCTTGTCAGCTAAATCAAAGGATATTACCAGCAGAGATCCTTCGCCCTTGCTATAACCAGCCACGCAATTACCCAGTTTTCAAGATCCCTGTACTAGACACGCTCCAAGCCGACCAGGTAGCGTGTCTCGAACGCGTGACAGGATCGTTCGACGGGATCGCGATTAACAACCGATTAACGCCACTGGGTGGGCCCCGGTGCAGAGTGTGACGCTAATCTTGATGTCTCCCTAGAACGAGGACACCGTCCAGCGGATCGAGCACGCCACTGCCGCCATCCCTGAAGCTGTCCAGGAAGCCGTCGGGCGCCTCGGACACGTCCGTGTCGACGACGCCGACCACGCACCGGAAAGGGAAGCCAACGCCGATCGACCAGCGGGCGCCGTTCCGATTGTAGTAGCCGAGCGTCGCTTATAGTCACTTCTAACGAAAGGCCAAACTTATTCTCGAAACAGTGATCGTCGACGATGGAGGATCGTCGGCTTCTTTATACAGGGGAAAGTGGGTGGGAAGGGGGGGGAGATTTTTTTTCTCGTCGACCGCAACGCTTAGGATAGTCTAATGATTACGTGTAATAACGAATACCCGCGAGGACGTCCCCGAGAGGGAGGCAAGTGTACGCCCGTCTGTTGCTTTGCTTTTCAATCTCGAGTTCGATTACGATAGAACGGAGCGTCCACCCTTCTCGGGCGCGTCTAGGACCGAGTGTGAAAGAGCTTAACATTTATTATCGAACTATTTTGTAAAAATGATGCATAGAGAGCGCGATAATGGACGCGAGGCGCGATCCAAAGAGGCGAATTGTCGGAGAACGGCGGCGCGGCGCAGTTTCTACGTAACGTGGCGTCGCGGACGACGCCTACGTAAAGGGAGGGGGTCGGCGCGTCTCCGTTCCGTGCCCCATTTCCGGCGCATCGATTAACTCTTTTTTTCGTAAATAAGTTTCTTTACCGACAGAGAATAGTGATAACGATTTATTATATATAAATATATATTAATGTAATGTAATTTTACGTTATCCGATAGGACTAGGTTTTTACCAGCCGTAACACACAAAGACACAGACACATACACGAGTAACGGTTTCCCATCCCTCGACCAAAAACAAAGGGGGACATTCGGCGATACGCTCGTCTCTCTCCGAGCGATCTGCGTCTCGTTGTTTCCGCTTCCTTCTACGTCTTCTTTTGTCTCTCTCTCTCTCTTTGTTGGTCTTTCTTTGTGGACGGAGAGAGAGCCGGAGGGATGGGGAACGACGAACGGGAAGGGACGTGGCGATTTTGTTACCGTTTTCTTGAGGGTGTGGAGAGGGGAAGGAAGGAACGATTGGGAAAGCACGATGTATATATTGCTCGATTCTCCTGCTCGGTGTCGCGATCGGGAACCACTCCGCGAATAAGACAGTTTCCTAGAAAGACACGAGTTATACGCTACACGCAACGATTGCCTTAAAAGTCTAATCGCCGTGCCGCTTCCGCGCGAATCGTACCTGCCTGCCGTAAGCGAGCCGGGGCACGGATGAATTGAGCAGAGAGAACGGGGGCCGCGCGAGAACGGAGCTCTGCGCGTGTTCTGTCTCGAAAACGAAAGCGCCCGCTAGACCCCGGCGGGCTCCGCGCCGGATCGAGCCTGTTTGCCCCCCAGCGGAAAAGCAATCCTCCGGGAGCGTTTTCTTCTTTCTTTCAGTTTTACGTTCTAGATGCGATTAAATCGCGATAGCACGGCTCGTACGATGATGCGATTAATCTATTAACTATTCTTAAATGTTAATCCCTGTTTTGTCGCTTTACTTGAAGGTTCTGTATCGTCGCTAACCAATTGCAGTGGAGAAAGAAATATACGCAAACGCACACGCATTTGACACCAAACTGCCACGATATTACCATTCTCCTAGCTCCGCGAGGGAAGTGAGAAAAGACAGGCGTGTAAAAAGTATCGTTTATTAATCGTCGAATTCTCTCGACCGCGAAAACATTGTATATACAAATTATGCGTGCAAACTTAACGAGCCTATGTACAATTTAACGGATTCGCCAATCAACATAGTACGCAGTATCTACGCGATAGAATCGTCATTCTACGGGGTGTCCGCGGGAGCACTGAACAGCTGCATATCTCCCAACGTATTGGAGATAAAAAAAAATATTTTATATGGAATTGCATGGTTGGTTGCGAGGTTGGCAAATTTATTAGCGCAGACGAATTTTTTCTTCGATTATTATTTTAAAAGATACGACGGTCAAGTTCGGGTTTTTAAACGGAACTATGTTTCTTTTTAGAGATCACTCGATAGTGCGTTCCAAGGATAAATTCAATAACCTATAATGTATAACACTTTATTTCCACTGGTTTTCGAGATATTGCGCTTGGAAATTTACTGATTTTCACTGTGCTAATAAATTTGCCCCCTCGAGCCATGCAATTCTATATAAATATTTTCTTTTTATCTTTTATCCCGCGAACACCCTGTATATCGAAATTAGTGCCGTAAGAAGGGACGCGGATCGGTCGATCGATCCAATAGCTGCCGGTACCGCGGCATGCCAGGCTGTATCCTCGCTCGAAGCCTGGCGTCTCGATGGTTGAAGAAACGTTAACAAATCCACTACTTGCGCGAGAGCTTCTGGAGCCGCGCCTTCAGCCCCGTCGCGTTCAGCTTCAACTTCTCTACTTGAGTCTTGCTCTCGTATTTCTTCCTCATCTCTTCCACTCGTTCCTTGCGTATCCTCTGCTGCTCCTTCTTCCAGATATCCTGCAAGTAGAATAGGCATTGCCAACGCTGTTCTCGTCATTTTAGAAACACCCTCCGTACCTTCAACTCCTTACAGAAACCCAGCCAGAGGACGAAGAACGCATTGGGATCAGCCGTGTCCAGGGTGGCACCTTTAGGAGTGTATTGGTAGAACTGCATCACAGCTTTGAACTTGTTCCTCGCCTCGACTAGTGCCTCCTGTTCGTTCGCCAGTTCCGCAGTGGCTTCGCGGAAGAACGCGTCCATCTTCTCCTTGAATGGGCCCGACGCCTCTGGGTCTGCTCGCACCACTTTGTCGCACTTCTCCGTGCAAGCTGCGTAGAACAGAGGCATAAGGAGAGACGTCTAACAAGGGAACACCGCGAACCCGGACTCACTGATTCGAACGCAACTTTGTGGGTTTTTAGAGGGACTCAAAACGAGAACAACGATGTGTTTCATTTGGGCCCTTAAGGGGGTGAAAACTAACCTCAAAGTCAAATTGGCACTTCCACTTTTTCACGTATAACTTTCAAAGTACAACATACGGAAAAAAATGTTTCAAACAAAAGTTTGATGGTGCAATAAGCGCTACAAACTTGCGTTAAAAAATTTTTGAAAAAAGAACCTGTCGAAAAAAACTAATTTTTAAAATTTTGTTAACGCAAGTTTGCAGCGCTGATTGCACCATTAAACTTTTGTTTGAAACACTTTTTTCTGTCTCTCGTACTTTAAGAGTTAACCGCCAAAAAGTGAAAGTGCCAATTTGACTTTGAGGTTAGTTTTCACCCACTTAAAGGGCGATAGGGCCCAAATGAAACACACCGTTGTTCTTGTTTTAGAGTCACTCTAAAAACCCACAAAGTTGTGTTCCAATCGGTGAGTCCGGGTTCGCGGTGTTCCCTTGTAAGCCTGTAAATGTAACAAGCCACCTTGCAGCTCTTTTCTTAGCCTCTCAAGCTCGCTGGAGATGTTCTCGAAGTTGATGGTCGAGGCAGCCTCGACGTCCGCCGGCTCGGGCACCGGCAACGGCAGTGGCTCCTCGAAGTTGTGATCCTTCTCTTGAGCCAGTCTGGCTCTCACGACGTAGTGAAGCAGAGTGATCCCCGGCACGTTCGATTTCACATCTCTCAGCTTCCCGAGGATTTCAAGATCGAAACCGTCGGCCTGTCCTCTCGTCCTGTTCCCGCCGTTCATGTAGTTACCTAGGGTTAAGATCAGCGCGATCACCTTCTTCAGGGAGCTGGAGCTTCGGAGGAAGTCGCAGGTGGTTCGCAGGTTCGTTAATTTAGAGGAGACCGAGGAGATCGCGTCGCTGGACTCTGTCTGGAACATGAGACAGGCTATCCTCTCGGTGAAGTGGTTTATGCTGGCCAGCTTCTTAAGAAACACCTCCGGTCGGTCCAGGGGGACGTCTGGGCTGGCTTCCTCGAAGGCTCGTATCTCCTCCAGCTCCTTCGCAGTGGGCCTCTGAGGGAAATTGGATCGCTGAAGACCGCGTATCGAGGGAGCCAACCTCGTTCAAAAGCGTGAAATTGACGGTGGAACTCACAATTTCGTATATCTGCTGCAAAGCTTCCAAGCTGACCACGCTCGTGTCCAGACTGTACACCGCGTTCTCCACCTCGCAGAAATCCACGTGCAAGCTCTTCTCGAGGATCCCCACCGTTTTCGATCGCTTCGAGTCGAGGATCTTCGCCGGCTGCAATTTAGAAGGCCTCGAAGTCTCGTCCGCCTTTTTTACCGGCTTTCTCTCGGTCACTTGCCGCGAGAAAAGGCCGGCGAACTCTTTCATGTCCACGTTTTTCTCTTCCTCCAGCTCCAGCCACAGTGGAACCTGTGAAATATCGAGAATCGCGTAAAAGTCTCTGGCGATCGAGCAGCCTTCTCGTTAGTCTAAAGACCCTTCTTGGTCCCAGTCATCTCCGTGAATAATTTGTTATCGCAGAGTGTTCTCTCACTCCCGCGCTTATTAGTTTCTCCCCACAATGTTATCACCTGAACGGGAGAGTCGGACGTTTCGACGGAACCACGCTCGGTCGGCACCGCGGGTACCAGTATCCTCGTCCAGTAGAGCGGCTTCATGGGCACCTCTGGGCACTGGGGCTCTTTCCTCATGCCTAAACGATGAAGATCTCATCTGAAGATCTAGTCAATCGAAAATCTCCATTACACATGCGTCACGTGACGCTTCCTGTTCTATTACTCACACGCTCTGCTGGCTGGGTTCCAACCTCCAGCTGGTGGCGCCGGCAGGGGGCAGGGTCCTTGCACTCCCGGCGGAGGTGGAGGTGGCGGAGGACCCCCAGGAATTCCCATAGGCGGAGGAGGTGGAGGCGGTGGAGGGCCTCCGTGCATTCCAGCTATCGGCGGAGGTGGCGGCGGCGGTGGTCCTCCGAGTATGTTTCCCATGGGAGGTGGAGGAGGTGGTGGAGGTGGAATTCCGCCGAAAGGCGTGGGTGGTGGCGGTGGAGGAGGCGGAGGCGCGGGTGCGCCAGGAACCGCACCTATCGACGGTGCTGGAGGAGGTGGTGGAGGTGGGATAGACGGACGATGTATCAGAGCGGCGATCGCGGGCCCTGACAATGCTGGAGGTATCGAACTTGACAGAGGAGATTGCGGTGGAGGTGGAGGAGGTGGAATTCCTTTCGCTGCTCCGATCGACGGTGCTGGGGATGGAGGTGGAGGAGGTGGAGGCGGGGCGGGTGGTGCTCCAGGTATTTCTCCAGTCAGAGGTTGCAGGAGCGGTGGAGGTAGCGGAGGAGGCGGAGGTGGTGGTACTGCGGAAAAGGAACTTACACTGCTCGGCGAGGGAAGCGACTGCAATGGGCACGTGGAGGGTAGCGGCGGTGGAGGTGGTATGAAAAACGAGGGAGCTTGGACTAAAGAAGCTGAACTAGCATCGTTCAGAGAGCGATGATCTAGGAAAGGAGAAGGTGGAGGAGGCGGTGGAGGTGGCGGTGGGCGGGAGACGTTGGAGTATGCAGGCGGGGATGAAGCTGAGGGTGGCAGTGGAGAAGCTGGCGCAGATTGGGGCGACGGTAACCGCGAAGTCCTCAGTGACGCCTCGTTCCTCGCACCTTTCGCATCCTTCGAGCCGTTTGCAACCAGTGTCGAGGGACTCCCCGGCGTGGGCTGCTGTTCCTCGAGCGTGCCATTCCGAACACTCGCTCCCTCCGAAGACTTTCTCCTCCCCGAGATATCCCCTTTGTTTTCCTCGGGGACGATGGTCGTAGGGGACGTCTGCGTGGATTTCCCTTGGGTCGTCTTACCCGCATTCTTCGTCAACTCGCGAAGCCTCTCGACCTCGCGCCTCAACGTCTCCTTCTCCGAATCCCGACGATCCTTGCAGGACCCTCCCTCCGAATTCAAGCTAGCAGATACTGACACCGAGGCCTTGCACTCTGGCTGATCTTCCTGAAAAAGTTACTCGCATCAATTGCAGCTCTCGAACTGCGATCCAGATTCTTCCCGCGCATCTTACCCCGACATCCTTGCTCTGAGCGACACTGTCGAGAGTGATCGAATTGAGCAGGCCATCGGAGATCAGTCTGGAGATGAGTCTGGTCGCGAATTGCTCGGTTTCCGCCTTCGTCAGCCGCCACTTGAGCTGCTCGGGCAGGGCCGAGATCAGGGAGTTGACGAGTCGTCGCTCTGCAAGATCAAACGTGTCTTCTTTCAATAGCAGTCTCCTCTACTCATTTTCTCCCGCTTCTCCCTGTCACGACTCCCTCTGGCATCGAAAGAACCAGCGAACCTGTGGTATCGTTAACGACAGAGGGCAAGCAAGAGGATGTAACTCCGTTTTCATCTTCGATACAATTGGAGACTTCGTCCAGCATTGGTGGCCACTCTCCTTCGTCTTTGGTTGACCCTCGAGCCGCGGAACAGTTGGAGTTTAGAGGATCAGCGCGCTAGCAGAGACTCGAAGAGCCCAAGCGGTGTCGTCGACGGCCGCGTTTCTGTCCTCCGCAGTGCGGCGAACCTCGCGCGATTAGTATACATGGACGCGTTAACCTCTGACGGAGGCGAGATAATCGCGAATCGCCGAGCCATCTAGTTCGCTGGTAACGCGAGGCGACGGTGAAAGAGCCGATGGCGATCTGCGCGAAGCGTGAGTCTATTTTCCCGAGGCTCGGACCGTAATCTTTTAGCGAGACTCGAGGAACTTCGCACGCGAGAAAAGCAGCGCTTCATCGTTTGCAGCGGAACGCGCCCGACTGCGGAAGCACGAGTTCGACACGTGGCGAAATCACGCCCCCTCCGATAACCCTTATCGCTTTCTCTTATCAATTACTGGCGCTAATCTGCCGCGTACTATCGTCGTCGGCTATTCGCGAGCATCTTCGCAAACGGCTACGATTCTCTTGAAGTCTTCGAACGTTTCTTACGCTACAGGACGCTTCAAACTTGATCGCTCGAAGGGGGGATAATTGTACGGGGTGTTTATTTGTGTTAACAAACGTCTGCGGCCCTTTTCGTGAAATATCGTAAAGGATTTTAATCTAAAAGAGTTGAGACAATTTTTAAATTAATTTAATATGACGACTCGTATATGAGTTATTGCTAATTTGCTACGTGAAAAGAAAGTGAATTGTTTTTAAAGTTATCTCAAGTCTCTGTGCTTCAACCAGTGGCGCACCCAAAGACGGGCTTTGTAAGAAGAAAATAAAACAGAGTTTACTCTTTAAATAAATTTTTTAAAAATATTCTTATCCGTTCAACTCGCCTCCCCTGAGATTAAATCCTGAGTGCGTCACTGGTTTCAACCTTTTCCAATTTCTTTCGCCCAAAATTTACCGCCCCCCGAACTTTCCCGTTCTAGGCTGCAACTTGCCTAGCTCATTATCAACAATCCGCCCTGGGCACCGTTTCAATTCTCTCCAGGGGAAACACCGTGTACGTAATTAACAAGGGAACATCCCAAATCCGGAAATTTCAAAGATTCTGAAATTTGGTGAATATGTAGGAAATTTCCTCCTAATTACAACGCAATTTTTGTTTGCTGCCCAAAATTCACTCCATGGGGGTGTAATTCACCCCTGAAAATCTGATTAATTTCCGATTTTGTGTTATAAACTCGTGAACTGTAAAATAATTTTTTCACCAAATGATAGATTTAGATGCACGAATTTAAAAAAAAGTTACAACACAAAAGTTACTCCTTTTAATTAGTTAAAAGAATTATGTGTTATAACTCGCGAACTGTAGGAGGTAAAAAAAAAGTTACAACACAAAAGTTACTTCTTTTAATTAGTTAAAAGAAAAAGTTACAACACAAGAGTTACTTCTTTTAATTAGTTAAAAGAATTATGTGTTATAACTCGCGAACTGTAAGAGGTAGAAAAAAAGTTACAACACAAAAGTTACTTCTCTAACTAATTAAAAAAAAGTTACTACACAAAAGTTACTTATTTTAACTAATTAAAAGAAAAAGATAAAACACACAATTAGTTAAAAGAAAAAGTTACTCCTTTTAATTAGTTAACTTGTGTTGTAACTTTTTCTTTTAACTAATTAAAAGCAGTAACTTTTTCTTTTAACTAATTCTGTGTTGTAACTTTTTCTTTTAATTAGTTAAAAGAAGTAACTTTTGTGTTGTAAGTGTTGTAACTTTTTCTTTTACTTAATTAAATTTTGTGTTGTAAGTGTTGTAACTTTTTCTTTTACTTAATTAAATTTTGTGTTGTAAGTGTTGTAACTTTTTCTTTTAATTAGTTAAAAAAAAGTGACTTTTGTGTTGTAACTTTTTCTTTTAATTAGTTAAAAGAAGTAACTTTTGTGTTATAACTTTTTTTCTATTTCTTACAGTTCGGGAGTTATAACACAAAATTGGAGAATAGCCGAATTTTCAGGGGCTAATTGCACCCCCTTCGAGTGAATTTGGGCAACAAACAAAAATTGCGTTGTAATCAGGAGGAAATACCCTACGTATTCACAAAGTTTCAGAATTTTTTGAATTTCCAGAGTTACCTTTACAACACTACTTAGTCACCTATCCTTCAGAGTTGGAATGCTCACTTTGAAACGTCCTGTATGCTTCGAAAACAGTCGCATCCTCTCCCCTCCGGCTTTATCAAGCTTCACGCAAGTGTCTACCTCGGTTATTCACGGTTTCGCTCGCCAATTCCGAGCTCGATCAACCCAAGCCTCTAGATACATCGATTTTTCATTGAGAAGCACGCTGTGAATGGACACTCACCCAGAAGAGGGGACAAGGGGGACGCGACCCCCTGACTCTTCGCATCCACGAACACCTTCTCCTCCGTGGACGTGGACGACGCGATAGCGGTCGCGTCTTTCTTCCCAGGTTCCGTGGCGCCTGTAACTTCCTCGGGATCGGTGAAGACGCTGTCGCTAGAGGACTCCTGACTGGGCGGCAACGACATCTCCGTGACCACGAGGCTCTTGTTCGCCAGTCGCCAGGAGTCCGTGACCAGGAACGCTAGCCCTTGCCGCTGACCGGAGGCCGGCGGCACCAGCGTGTCCGATGCTTCCGGTTCCGCCCCCGTCTCTGCCGATTCCACCGTGTCCGTCGATCGCCGAGATCCATCCTCACCTTCGGGCCTCTCCCGCTGCGCGGACGTCTCCTCAGGAGCCTCAGCCTCCGGCTCCGCGGTCTGCTTCAAATGCCAAGAGAACGTAAACTCGATTTTGCCGATTGCCCCTCGAACGAACGCGGAGATATAGTGGCAGATCTCTACGGCCACCGATATCGCTCGTCATTTGGAAAACATGTGACGCTCGGGCATTAGGTTATTATTCAGCACTAGCAAAATACCCGTGCTTCGCTAAGATGTATAAATTAGACTTTCCGCTCTCGTTTAATTTAACATTTAATTTTAAAAATAAGCTTAGCGCCCTCTGCACGTGGATTTTCAACTATTCTACTGCCTATAACAGTCCCATTGAAACAAAGATTCTTCTGGTATAGGGCTCGTCGAAATCGGTGCAGTAGTTTTGGAGCTTTGCGCTTTCAAGCATAAATATTCATTTATGAACTGCCAAACAATTGTATATATTTTACCGAGATATTGAAACTATTCGAACTACACGTACCACATAGGATACTGAGAAGGCTTTCCATCTTCTATCTGAATTCTCACAAAACAACTTTTAGTAAGAGTATCATTATCAATAGACTATGCAAGTCTGCTAACAAAATTGAACCCGTTGTTGACTTCTTCTTCGCATCCCTGTACAGGTTCAAGCGCGCAATAGCTAACTTGGTAGGCGACCTTATACACTAGCTGACAAAAAAGTTATCACTTTTTCGATTTGTTCTATTTTTGTTATTTTTTATCATACGTTTGGGACTGTGGTATGTTTAATATGCATATTCTGATGGAGAATTTAAAGCTGTATAAAACACAGTTAACGTTGAATTGATTTAACTGACAAACAAAAGTGTTATATGACATTGAACGGGGTAACACATTTTTGGGGCCGACAAAGAAGCTACCACGTTTAGTAACTGTTTAGGTTGTCCTAAAAGCAAAAGGTGCTCCCACAAAATATTAGATTTTTTATTAATGTTCAAAAGTGGTAACTTTTTGTTAGCTTTAAAAGTGTGTTGTCTTGTTTAATGTTATATAGAGTTTTTGTTTGTTTGTTAAATAAATTCAACTGTAAGTGAGTTTTATACAGCATTTAATTCTCTTTCAGGAGATGTATGTTAGGCACATACTGCAGTTTCGAGCTGATATTGAAAAGTAATAGAAGTAGGGTGGTTTGAAAAAGTGGTAACTTTTTTGTCCGCTATTGTACCTATCTAGCATATAAGTTCTCAATAATTAAGGGGGATTCCACTTTGAACGGTCGAAGAAATGAAGCTATTTTTAAAGATTTTTCTCAGTAAATACAACATATAATGAAATAAATCTTGTTGGTATTTATTAAGCTACTTAATATTATTCCAACAAAATTAAAAAGAATATTTTTAATTTGTGTTACTTGTTTTTTTTACAGCGTCAATATGGCAACTAAACAAAAACGGTATGTTCGTGGTGCAGGTGATTTCCCGGCTTAGGCTTATCCAAAACCAAAAATTCGAAAATATTCTTAATCTGTATGAGTGTCGCTATCGTCCATAGTTTAATTAACCATTTTTGTCGAAAAGTAATCGAGATTTTTCTCGGGGAACATTCGAGAAAACACCATTTTGGAGAACTTTTTCTTTCAAACCGGCACCATTTTGTTATTTCTTAACAAAAATTGTTGATTGAGCTACGGGCGATAGTGACACTCATACAGATTAAGAATCTTTTCGGATTTTTTATTTCAGATAAGCCTAAGCCGGGGAATCACCTGCACCATTTTATTTAGGTGGCATATTGACGCTGTAAAAAAATAAGTAAAACAAATTAAAAATATTCTTTTTAATTTTTTTGGTATCAATATAAGAGTAGCTTAATATATACCAAAAAGATTTATTTCATTATATATGGTATTTACTGAGAAAAAAATTTTTCAAAATAACTTAATCTTTCGACCGTTCAAAGTGGAATACCCCCTTAATTCCAAAATATATTATATTCTTTTTTAATTCTACACTCTATACCATTTACCATTCATTTCTATACCAAAGAGTGGTACCCGTTAACAAATATTATTATTATTATTATTATAATAAATATATCAATGGCACGAACAATTTTTATATAATGGTATAGGTTTTAACTACCTTCCTCGGAGCAACTGGCAGCGGAGTACGTGATTTCCAGAAAGCATTAATAAACCATGCACTCGAGTGTGTACACTGATTCGAATGAAGTTCTTAATACCTATCATGCATCGATAAGATATAGCCCAGCGCTAGAATATTTCGTCAATGGAGGGTAACCTGTGGACCCCCGACTTCCCTCCCCACTTGGATCGAGAATTCACCCTCCATTAAAACTCCACCAGAGCCTCGCCCCCGGAAATCAGGGAAATATCGCGACCCCCGCCTCGAGTCTCGAGGAAGCCATGAAAGAAGGCACGCGGCCTCTACCCTGACCTTTCTCACGGCCGATCCCGGTGGTTTAGGCGCCTGTCTCTTGGGCACCCGCACCTTCTCGAACTCGACCCTCTCCTCCGGCTTGGCAGCATCCGGGGTGCTGGTGGCAGGTGTCTGCTCGGCTTCGCCGGTCTCAGCGTCGTCCCCGGCGTCCGCGTCGTCGAGGCCGTCCCCGACGGAGCCAGGCGTGCTGGCCCTGCCGTCCACCGGCCCCCTGTCCTTCTTGGTCCTCTTTCGCCCATCGCTCTGCAGGTTGCCCATGCTCGGGCCACGCTGCGGCTCCTCTGGCTCGGCCCGCCGACAGCCGGTGGATCTGCTGGAGGTTGCTGGTGCGGCCGCGGCCCCGGCTCCGACCTCACCGGCATAGAAGGCTCTGAAGGTGTTGATACAGAGGCGGGCGATGTCGCGCAGCGTTGGCCTGGTTTGCTGCTCCCTCGACGCGCAGCCGCCCTCGCCCTCCTTCCTCGCCTCCATGTGCCCCGTCGGTCGATACGCGGCGTCCTACGCGGCCGGCCGTCGCCGTCCTGGAGCCTGGAGAACCGTCCACGCGACACGGCCACCGCTCCGCGCGCGAGACTGGGCGGCAGAGCCGAGGGGCGAGCCGTGGCCACGACTGGGATCCTCTGGGAGGCCGCTCATTTGGGAACGATGCCAACGACGAGGGCGAGAGATGCTGGGGCGCGGAGGGGTGGACGGATTTCGGGGATCTATGGGGCGGGTAATATGTATCCAGCGAGAGTAGGCTGCAGAGAGCGTGGAGTTATGTTGGATGGTTCTTGAGATTGGTGTTATTCTATCTTGGAGTCACTTGGCGAGCAGTTAAAATCGATTGGACGTAGGAATGTTGTTGTTGTTGCGAGGTGGTACTTGGTGTGGATAGGCGAGCGGGTGTGCGGAGCTGTACGCACGGTTGGCGGCGGCGAGGGGACTGCGAGGTTGACCTCGAGAAGGTTTCCAGCTTCGCTCTAGATAGCTGCGCCTTTAATAATTATTAATTAATCGCAGCTATCTCTGGCTTTGTTTCTTAATGATCGTAGCGGATCAAGGTCGATCTATATGGAGCGTCGATCACGCGACTGTAAACAAACGCTGGGAGCTACGCGCGTGTTTACGTATTAAGAGGAAACACGCTGTCTTCGAGTGGATTGAATAGATCGCAGGATCGAGGGACTTCATTGAACTTGGATTATATAGTAAGTAGGAATCTTCAGGATCTTTCAGGTTCTAAGACGCCTAGGATGCCCTTTGGTGGTTGTTTATAGCGTAACACTTGGGTACCCGAAAGATCTATAGATCCCAATCGTTCAGGAATAATGGAGAACACTTTGCTATGGTTTCCTTCGAGTCCTCGGTTACTTTCGAATAGTTCACAGACACCTTTAGTGGGAAATCAACCCGCCTCGAGATTCTCCACTGAATGATCGATCACCAAGTGGTTACCACGGGCAGCAACTCTTTCGGGGAGAGCTTAGCGATAGCAGATAAGTCGCGGCACCCAGGGGGAACGTCCCTTGCCGCGTGAAAGTCAGACGCCCTTCGTGGTGTCTATTTTACGGAGACACTCGCCGCGAACGCAACGGTGCTCCATCGAGCAAATACGAAACGCACGGGGACGTTTTAAATCCCTTCGAAGGTCTGTTAGGTCTCTTAAGTCTAGCGAACAACGACAGCCTGGTACAGCTTACGCATGGGGACTGAACACCGTTTCGGTAGAACGTACGTACAGCGCAAGCTCGTCTGATCGTGATAAGAGGCGCGAGACGTGAGGTGACTTGAGATATTATCGATGGGCTTGGCCTATACGTCGTCCTCGAGGGCCTTTGTTTCGTTTTTCTTTTCTTAGCAGCGGAGAAGGTCTAAGCAGGATCGAGGGCTTCGAGACACGTGCAGGAGAGACGTGTGTGTCTCCGATACTCTCGAAGGTATTGGCCTGGATTTATGTAAACGCGCCAGGCTGTTTGAAATTACATCGCGCGCCAGACGTTTTCATTCGTCGACTGTGGCGATGTACACCTCTGCGCCCGTATGAAGAGGACATTTCGATGTTTAGCCACAGACGTGGTTTGGCGCCAGCTAAAAATATCACCGGCGTGTAAAGCAGCGGGCTGCTTTACCTTCTGCTCTTGTCGAGACCCTTGCCATAAAATGGTTGCAGACTGTATCACAGACCAGGGTATGGGATAGATTTATCATTCAATTTAATTTTGTGTCACACGCTCGGGGGCTCGCGAGCCCATTAGTAGGAATTAAAATTAAATCTTATAGACTAATTTCAAAAAACATGTTGCACAATTCCATTCTATTATATATAATAGATTTTCGTACATGAAATTATGATATAACGTTTGTCCTATTTTTTATAATAGACAAGTCAGGTTACTAAAAAGATTTTTCTTGTTATAGGCGAAACTTGGGAATATTTCTACGTGGACAGGAAATTTATGTGGGCCAAATAATGGAAACCTCAACAATGAACACAAGAAAGTAGTCATTTTATGTAACTTATACTTCATTGTAACACTGTAAAGGCCTTCTATGGGAATAAATTCAAATTTGACTGAAAGTTTTTTATTCACCTAGCCCCTCATTTTATTTTTTTCATTATTCATGAATAATTTCATATGGAATCGAATGTTCGTCGTTTGTACAATTACTATACAATATTTACACTACTGACACCCTACTTCAACACCATTCTTACACTTCAGACAACAAACAACACACATAATAGTTGATAAGTTTGCATACTGGTTTTAAGCTTCCCGCGAAAACGCAACAAAGTTGCAAAGGGCAAATTTTTTGCAACAATGTTGCGAATAAAATTTAGCTGTTCGCGAATTAAAGGCCCGCTTTGCAACATTGTTACATTTTCGCGAGCCTCAACAAAGTTGCAAACCGAAATTTCGCTTCACTTGCAGCTGGAACAAAGTTGCAAACCGAAATTGTGCGTTCTATGAAAAATTCACAAAGTTGATAAGTTTGCATACTGGTATTAGGTTTCCCGCGAAAACGCAACAAAGTTGCAAAGGACAAATTTTTGCAACAATGTTGCAAATAAAATTTAGCTGTTCGCGAATTAAAGGCCCGCTTTGCAACATTGTTGCGTTTTCGCGAGCCTCAACAAAGTTGCAAACCGAAATTTCGCTTCACTTGCAGCTGCAACAAAGTGGCAAACCGAAATTGTGCTTTCTGCGAAAAATTCACAAAGTTGCAAACCAAAATTGTGCTTTCTGCGAAAATGCACAAAGTTGCAAACCGAGATTTTATGCCCCGAACTCCTCAATCTCATTTGCAACATTGTTGAAAAAAATTGTCCTTTGCAACTTTGTTGCGTTTTCGCGGGAAGCTGAATAACTTACCTGAATACTTACCACATTGTGCCCATATCGTAAGACGACTACTTAGTTCCTAAGTTAAGCACAGTGTATGACTATTGTGAAGCGTGAGTGAAGTGCAATGTGTGGGGTGTGTGATGCCTGAAGTATAATTGTGTTGTGTGTGATCTGTGAAGTGCAGTGTGTGAAGTGTGATGTACGAAGTATGGCGTGTGATGTATGACGTATCGAGTGTGAAGCGTAACGTGCAGAGTGTAGTACATTGTGATGGGTATAGTATGGATCACAGTGGAGTGTAAATATTGTAGTGTAGAGTGTGAACGATCAAATATAAATTGTGAAGTGTAGACTTGAAAGTGTGCGGTATGTTGTGAAATTATTATTGAAAATGGTTACATTATCATCAGCGAAGCCTCCAGTAGGGGCCCATGACACCGGATTATGAATAAATAATAAAGCAAATAAATAAATTAGTTCGCATACGTGCAGAGGATAGAAACAATAAATTGAATCGTATTTTCAACAATTCCCTCCTAGGCTCTCGTTTTGGCCCGATCAAGACCGTGAAGTAGCTTTCGGTTTCTTTTACTTATACAATACACAAAAATAGTGGTACATAATTTGCAAATGTAGAATAACGCAATAGATATTCATTAAAAATGTTAATTAAAAGACAATTGCTTACGAACAAGTAATAAAAATGAGTGAACAAAAGATGTACCACTACGAATGATCGATTCCATATGAAATTATTGGTGAATAATGAAAAAAAATTCAGTCAAATATGTTTAATTTATTATGAATCGTCAATGGGGAAGATGTCGTAAAGCTTGGCCAGAGAGGAGATATAATAAGAGGCGTCACTCCGGGCGGAACGTTTGAAGTCCTTACTTGACCTTGGCATTTAAATTGGTTGTCTATTCGAACGGGATATTCAAATCGACTAAATCTACCTTACCGCAGTTGGCTGATTATTGCCGAAGTTTACCGATCCATGTCGAAGTTTACCGATCCATGCCGAATGTACATTTAAATTGGTTGTCTAGTGATTTCCCCAGTTTATTTCTGTCTAGTGATCCTCCAGGGAGTGATCGGTATAACCGCAGCCATTTGGGGCAAAACCGGAAATAACATAACCTAAACATTCATTAAATCGTCTGCTTTCCAAGCTGATTGTTTATCTATCTCTTTCTATCCGTATTTCTGTCTCTTTCTCTCTTATAGTTTCTGTCTGTGTCTACTTCCGCTTTTGCCACAAATGGCGGCAACCAATCAGCGACGATACACGTTGTTCCGGTCACTCTTTAGAGGATCACTATTTCTGTCCTTGTCGAGTGACGCCTCTTATTATATCTCCTCTTTGGCTTGGCGCAGGAGGCGCCACTAGCGCATGTAGCGCATGTGCGCGCGATTTTGTCATTTGTGGAATGTATGAAGTTGGTAGTTACATATTAATGTTTTATAACACACCGATGACAAGTGGCACGTGCGCTGGTGGCGTCACGAGTGGGTAAAAAGTTGCAGTCATCTTCCTCATTGATGAACAAATAATATAACCTAATGAACAATGATTTACAAACGAAGCATAATCGATTGCATAAAAAAGGAACTGATATATACTCCAATGAGGAGCTAACTTTTCGGAGGTGATCGTCCACAATCGTTTGAGCCGTCACATACGAAAATAAGATTTAATTTTAATTCCTGCCACTCGTAGCATTGTAATCTTATTTCAGACTGAGTCGATAACGTTGGGTGTGACACAAAATTACATTGCGCGATGGGTCTATCCTCTACCTAGTCTGTGGCGTATAGTATTCATGGCTTTAGGTTAGGTCTATGAATGACAGTATTTATGTACATTGTGAGGTTATGACCGAAGGATTTTTAAAAGAAAACACTTTGCATTCGTTCCGATTACTTTCCAAATCCGCGGTTACCTTACAAACGTTATCACCTCGAGTCACACGAGTTTCCGTTGAAAACGTTGTTGGTGACCGTTAATGGCAGGCTCCGGTAAGAGCACGAGAGAGGTTTTGTTGTCCCTTGTCGACGACATCGAACTGATAGCAAAGTAAGAGACACGCGAGTCAACTACCAAATACTCGGAGTGTTTAGAAATTATTGCGTCGAACGTAGCTTTTATTTCTCTCTTCTAACCCAGATCCTTTTCTATTCTTCAACACACAGAGAAATGATAGAAAACACGATAGCGCAGAAACCTATGAAGCTCTCCAGCGAGGAGCACGCCCAGCTCACAGAGTTATTGATTGCTAAAGACGACGAATTAAAAGCGACCCTAAAACGAGCTGCCGAACAAGCGAAAATTAATTTAAAGATGGAAGCCTCGAGGGCCGAGGTGGAAAGACAAGACCAAGATATTCAGCAATTGCAACGGCAACTTAAAGAGGCTGAACAGATCCTAGCCACCGCCATTTATCAGGCGAAGCAGAAGCTACGATCCATCGATCGTGCCAATAAAAGACCAGTGTCGTCGGAGGAGCTGATCAAATACGCGCATAGAATAAGCGCGTCCAACGCTATTTGCGCTCCTCTGACGTGGCAACAAGGAGATCCCAGGAGACCGTACCCCACTGGTAAGAGGATTTGTACGCTTATATTCCCGCTTGGAGTCGAGATTAACCAGATATCGGAGTTGCAGATATCGAAATGAGATTGGGATATCTCGGAAGACTGAGCGATCTGCCTCTGAACGGACAGATGCTGGGCAGTTCCCATCCGGGAATATCGTCCGAGTTGCACAGAGCTGGTCATCCCGTGGGTGGTAAGTTTGTGTAAGGTCGATCGCGCGACTGGCTGCACTATTGTAATAACAATATTGCTCCGCGGACGTACGCGTTGTTTCAGACCTGACCCCGGTGTCGCAGGCTAATCAGTTCGCGTGGCACCCGTCGGGCGAAATTCACATGTCGGTGAGTGGGCAAGGAAGCGTTGCTATGAATACTCATAAGCAGGAAACGGAGGATGTCGAAGTTATGTCCACGGATTCTTCGAGCAGTTCCTCCAGCGATTCCCAATGAGCCGGCGGCGGTGTCGCGCAACGCCGAGACGGCAAACGCCAAGTTTTACGTGCGACCGAATGCTGCCGGAATGCGACGTGAGAAACTACAAGTATCTTGCTAGAGATTAGTGCATTCGTAGGAAACATAAATTTGATTATCTATACACGTTTTTCGCTTCAGCGCGTCGGCAATTGGACGCACGAGGCAAACAGAGCGAACGGCTGCGTTCTACGTAGGCCCAAGAAGAATACACGGTAGGAAGCTGTGCAGGGATCGAGGGTTGTAATACGCCTCGGTATTTGCCTGAAACAAACCGTGGTAAATTATTTATGCCACTTTTTATCCAACGTAAGATCGAGGGAAGGAGGAATTCCTTTTTTTCTTCATCCGTCTCTTACCGATCGCACTTCGTCTTTGAAACTCGCTTTCTGGAATAAGATTGTATCTTGGTCGGTGTACGCGAGACCGAACAGCTCGCAATCTGCTCGAACCTTTGCGATGTCTTTGTACAATAAAAGGTGTTGTAAAGCAAGTCCTGGGAACGTGAGCACCTTGCTGTTATATCCTGAACTCATGATTCTTAATGCCGCTCTGAACAAATAAAAATGTTACGCAACATATTTCCGGGCCGGTTCTCCCGTGTAACGGATAATAAAATCAACGCACCTCCTTATGTTTTGTATGTTGATCATGGCTGCGCAAACCAGTATCGGGGAAAGCCGCCGAATCAGAGAACAAACGCGTGCGTAATTCTTTAAATACCAGGCTAACGATATCTTCGTCGATAGTTGAATATCCGCGGACCGCCTAAAAAACAAACAACGCGTGACAACGACAACGGTAGTCTAGCGGCAAGCGATCGTCGTCGATGAGGATTTGGTGGAAATCGTACTTTAAGTCCGGTGGAAGGCTCAGCGCCCTTCTCAAAGTTTCCGCGTTACCCATATTCAAAAGAATGTGTATAGCTTCCATTTCTTCGCGGTTGTTGCTCAATGCCAGTTTCTCCATAATCTCATCGAGGTCCGAGGAATCTGCCTTGTCGCACGATTTATCATACAGAACCAGCAGATGCGATATGCACTCGGAAAGGTGTTGATTGTTAATTTTTGCATTGAATTCGGAAGCGCTTCGATCGCACAATCTGCGATTGTTATTCCAAGTCTGTTACTCCGCCTTATCGTCGGCCCTCCATAATAAAAACGGGAATAAAGGGGAGAGAATTACGCGCCGCCTTACCTTTGCGCGGAATAAACTAAAAATCGAACGATCGGTTCAAAGATCTGGATACTTATAGGGGCGTTGATCCTTTGAATCGCAACGTCTTGTCTCACCGACCTCAAGCGGTCGAAAACAAAATCGTACACGACTATCCAATCGACGTCGGTTCGCGTAGCTATACTAAAATGCATCGGTTTCTATTACAATGATTCGCGTAAAAATTGACGTAGCGTTTGGAGAAACGTATTGATTTTATGACCTACTTGTCTAGCAGATATTTAATAGTCGATAATAGTACAGACGCGGGACGCAATTGATTCGGTTCGGTCATGTTCACCCCTGCTGCCGAACGGCTGAAGGATTTTACAGTTTTTCTTGGATCAGCCGTTGGTCGTCTTGCCCCCCTTGTGCTCTCGTCGATTTCGAACGTGTGTAGCAAACCTTCCTTCTCCCTTCTTTCTCGCATCCGAGGGATACATATTTGTCAAATGGGTTCGTCGGCGGCGATTATACGTTGCCGATGCACGCGTCCGCGTATATTTGAATAGATGACAGACCGAGAACAGACGGTATAGTTTTATAATTTCTCGATTTCGATATGTTAGGAAAAAGAGGGGGGAGACAACTCGTGTAACGAGTAGAGTTGTACGTTCCGAGAAACACGACTAGATAATCAATCTACAACTTGTCGCGATCAGAAAATGTTTTCGCGATCGTGGTATATAGCAGAACTTTTACTTACATCCAACGTTCCTTCTCCGGGCACATAAGAACACACGTGCCTTGTATAATCTCCGTCATTTTATAAAATTCAATGACGAATTTTAAAACCGTACGAAATCGTACTCTCTCAGATTAAAACATGTACTATACGGATCTGCACAGACCCGTTGAACGTACGCAAATATAAATGTAACAATACGCTTTCCGTGCGATAGGTTATGATACGGTTATGTTCGTTTAGTTTCATTCAGAGGGTTCACACTTCACAGCGATTAATCGCGGTGAATGGAGGAGGAAACACCTACAGGAGTGGTGGTAATGGTGTGTGACTGACGCAGGCGCAGTTCATGCACACATTACCACCGCTCCTGTAGGTGTTTCCCCCTCCATTCACTGCGATTAATCGCTGTGAACCCTGGTTTTGTTACAAGCCGACTGTACATTGTACAATCCCAGATAGCACACAGGCGTCTAAAGCAGTGATACCAGATCCGGGACGGGTTTCCTCGAGAATTTCCCCCACCTCGCATGCACACTATGCAGGAGTCGCGTATGTGATCTACACGCACGTGATTGGTGCATAGTGTGCATGCGAGGTGGGGGAAACTCTCGAGGGAACCCGTCCCCGATCTGGTATCACTGGTCTAAAGACGCCCAGAAGTCGTCCTACAGCCATTCATAGCTAAAACGGACGTACAATTGACGTCTTTAAGACGTCTATGCTATGTGGGAATTTCACGCATGTGCAACTGTGACGTCAATCGTCTATATACGTGCATGCATGCATGTATATACACGCGTACGGACAGCTTCCGCAAGTGGGTTTGTATTTATTTTACAAGTGTTGTATTTTGAAAAAAAAATACGAATTATTTTCTATCGTTTGCTGCGCGATGTATTTCGTGCGCGATATACATATTCCGCGAGCCCTTTCAATTTCTTGCGAACATATTTTTGTGACAAGACGACGTTACGTCAATATAATTCGTCGACGTATGTATTACACATATTGTATAAAAGTATGACTCGGCGAAAAAATATTGCTTCATTTTTAAAGATATATTTAGATCCCCTTTTAAGCGCCGGCTGACTTTGCTTTTCTTGCCGAGTGTTGAAGCTACATACATGGAATAAAAGGAACGAAAGGGCGTCTTTCCTTTTACGATTATACCTATATATAGGTACATGTGCATCGGTAACTGGACGCCAAGTACATGTTTCGACAACCTGTATATTCGACTGTCGCTGCCGCGTATCTTTTACTCGAAATCCGGCTAATCCAACCTTACCTGAAACTTATTTCATTAATATCTCATCACGCCTGCAATATTTTCTAAATTTAAAGGCATTTTTCTTATGTAAACCAAATATAAGCTTTCGAATAAGACCAAATTCAATAAAATTGGTCCACGTATGACAGAGATATCGTAATATCATGTTCATTTCGCCATGAAAAAGTCGAGGATGGAAAAGAATAAATCACAAAAAAAATAGAAGAAAATATATAATATAAAAAAATATGTGAAATTAAAATGAGCTGCAAGTAGATAAAGGTGCTTTCCAACTGCGCTTAAGATGACACAACTACATGTACACAGCTACAATGCTGTGTTCCATTACTCATTCCATTACTCATATCGCGGAAATTTTAATAATGTGAAGATAAAATGTACCATCTAGACATTTGCCTAGATATCCAGGGCCTGGAAGTCAAATACTTTGCGTGGCCAGGTAAAGTCAAGGTGTCGATGAATAAGAATGATTTAAAAACGCAAAATAATGAAAGTGTACTCATATTGTCAGAGTTTTAAATTGACAAATTATTTGAAAACTTGTGAGAAGAAAATGTACTCATACTGTCAGAGTTTTAAATTGACAAATTATCTGAAAGCTTGGGAAAGGGAAGGTATGGGTATTGATGAACCGAGAATATCTTGCTTGGCCACGCCAAGTATTTGACTTCCGCGGACATCTAGGCAAAAGTCTAGATGTTACATTTTATCTTCACATTATTAAAATGTCCGCGATATGAGTAATATAATGTATAAACCCAACATTTTAGTTGTATATGTATATGTAATTGTGTCATCTTAAGCGCAGTTGGAAAGCACCTTTATGTAGGTATGTACTTACAACTCATTTCAATTTCACATCTTTTTTTATATTGTATATTTTCTTCTATTTTTTTTTTATGATTTACTCTTTTCCATCCTCGACTTTTTCATGTACCTGGCGTAATTTTTTTACTTTCTTGAAGCTTTTTATGGGGATATAGTTTTGCGTCCCTCTCGAACGCTTTACGTACAACTGTCCCTTCTTACATTGTCCGAAACCGTTACGCATCTCGTTATGTTTGAATCAAAGATTCACCGAGTGAATTACCACTGCACGAGGGGAACGTTCTTGCGCGTCCTTGTGGGTTTCACAACAAGCACAACCTATATACCTACCATTTGTGCGTTGTGTCATCTTTGCCGACGATACCGTTACACGAGGCGAAGGTTGACGATCTTACGTAAACTTTCTCACTTTTTTCCTTTTTAATTTTCGCTCGCTGTAATTCAGTCCTTGCCGCTCGTCAAGCCACCTCTCGGTGAAATCGACGGGAAACGCGACGGGACTGCAGACTATAGTTGGAGACGATCGAGTTTTCTGCAAAGCAATTAATTACGTACATGTACAGGGTTGGTTCCAGCATTAACACTATTCCTACAGACACTTCACGTAAACCTATTCCTACCGCGACCGGTCAAATGACTACAAATTTTTCTGAGAAAATAAACAATAAAAAAAGAAGCGAATATTGAAAAATGTATTATACGTATATTTGAGGAAAAGTCGTGAAGTTTAAAGGCGATTCAATTACGTTATGTATAGGAAATTCTAGTCGAAATTTTAAAAACGGTCATTTGACCGGTCGTGGTAGGAATATTGTTAAAAGATTCGCGGGACGCGTGATTCCCAATGAATCGCGATACAGCTGATCAGTAAGAATTATAATAAGCGATGATCAGCCGGGTGTATCGAATCCCGAAGGTCGCGGTTTGACGGAAGACCCGAAGAACCACCGTTTACTCTGTAATTAATACGTATACTTAAGATACAAGACGATTCTGCGTACCAAGATGAGGAAAAACTTGACAGGCAAAAATTACCTGGCAATATATGCACATATTTAGTTCTAGAGTAAAATCATTCAATGCGATCCAACGTCTCGTTCCGCATGTCACGTGCAGCTGCTTACAGCTCGGTCTTAACCGGGAAAACCGTGACGCGTGCGATTCCACGGAAGAATTCACGGTTCGTTTGCCGCGTTTTATGCTTTAAGGTCTCATGTTTCTAAACGTCCTTTGCTACCTTACGTTCCATCTCGCGCGCGCTTCAAACGTGCTTGACGAGAGAAACGTTTGTTACATTATGTAAAGTGGCGAGTCGCGCTTGGTCCCGAACCCCCGATTTCCGAATCACGCTGGTAGCATCTCTCCAAGATATCCTCGCGGATAACGGTGTCCCAACGACGACGACGTCACGAGCGAGATTCTCCGCGCTCGAGCTGAAACGCTTGAGAAACGTCAGTCGCGAAACTGACAACACCCGAGTGCCTGCACATATATTGCATGTTATATACTCTGCGTGTGCGTGAACATAATCATGTACGCACGCGAAGCGTGTGTGACGCACGTTCGCCGAGACGAATTTAAACAAATTAATCCCGTTTTATCACTTTCGATAAAGATAAAAATCAAACGTTTACGAATGACTGTGAGCTATCTACACGCTGCTTTAATGCGAAGCGCGCCTTGTTCCGATGCACACCGCCGCACGGTGACCACGGAGAATCGCAAGCTTTCGCAGGAGCACGTAGCAATTGAAAGGTGAGACTGGGAATGTGATCGACACGGGCGAGTTTCGATAGTGCGTAATTCCTACCGCGGTGGAAATTCCCGTGATTTCCCTTTTGCAGGGTAGAGGAAGGATCGCGGGAGGAAATTATAGCAGGTATTGGTAGTGCAGGCGTAGGTAGAGGTGCGTACTACACGCGACAGCCGCGTAAAGTAAGAGGAGGACCGTCGGCGGCGATTCGTGGGGTACGTGTGACCTCCAGAAAATTCCTGTATAGAGAAACGGACGGTGCTGCATTAGTCCAGTCTTTCTTAACGCGTCGCCAATTTTACGTACCTGTGCGCGAGATAAAGCAGAGGAGCGAGCATCAGCGGCGCCGTTATCCTTTGCCTAAATCTTTGGATCGCTCAAGATTGTTTTTTTCTCCCACGACGCGCGCAACGCAACGTGCACGCTTTGTTGCAACGCGGCATCGCAACACCCGCTGGCAGTTGTACAGTCTTAAAAAGTAAATCTCCATTTTCCAAACAACGACCGCGCGCGATCAGCTGGAAGGTGCGCGCGAGTTTTCCGTCCACTTTCGCAGTCGTTCGGACGAACCGTTCGTTATGCACACGCGTACGTTTTACATATTGTATTTTCTTTGCGAATGGTACAAAACTCGTGCC
Source organism: Andrena hattorfiana (assembly GCA_944738655.2). Taxonomy (NCBI): domain Eukaryota; kingdom Metazoa; phylum Arthropoda; class Insecta; order Hymenoptera; family Andrenidae; genus Andrena; species Andrena hattorfiana. The sequence continues at coordinate 6,747,401 of OX122894.2, forward strand.
ACTGATGTTTGCTTCGCGAACGTAAAATACGAGATACCTCTATCATTTGCTTGCTCGTCGATGCTTTAACTCGAGGATCAACGTTGCGCGATCGTTATCGCGCGTACAATAAAATCACGCTACCTGCTCTACAGCTTGAAACGAAACGTGTCCGAGCCTTGGATTTTCATCTGCCAAGCATTGCCTCGCAATATCCGGGTTAGATAAGGAAGAATATCGAGCGTATCCCTGCCATCTCTCCCGTGGAAGTTGCCGATTCTATCGTTCGACGCGTTAGGTACCTACCTGAGGGCACCGCGGTGTCGCTACCAATTCGTCTACCTGGACGAAAAATTTACACCGTTGTAAAATCGTGCGCCCATTAGATTGGAGTTGGCCGTGAGTCTAGACACCTTTGCAAACTCGGCGGATCAGAGATGACATGTCGGAAGGTGATGCTGCTTTTGATACAGTTTCCTCTGCTGTTGTTTCGCCGCTGTCCGTCTGGTGAGAGTAGAACCGCGCGGTGCGACTCGTGGTCTTGTTTATCCTGTGATAAGTTGTTTTCTTTTCGTCTTTGAAGAAACAATCGTAACGGCGCACAATGAGTTTGAATACGGACGCATCGAGCTGGAGGCCGCTGACGAATTGGACTGGAGAATACATCCTTGTCGGCGAGACTGCGTGGATGGAGCTCCGCCGATGGACTGCCATTATATCTTTAAATTAGAGGCTTATCACACGATGAGTAAAGCCTGCTACGATTGCCCGTTTAATGTCACCGACTGCTTTCGGGCGCACTGTGTCCCAGCCGATGGCGTCGAAAGATCTGTTTTGGTCGTTAATCGACAAATGCCCGGACCGCCTATCGAGGTATGCTGCGTTTTTTATGTACCTGCATATGGACTTGCTTGGGTATACTTGATTGCGTTATTCGCGGTTATCTGACGGTATCGAAAGGAGGCCGGAATTTGCCGGAATGAACGTGGACTCGACGCGCGTGCCCGTTCGCTTCTTTCTTTACGCCAATTATATATTGACTGGCAAATTATACTCGCGCTTCGCTTCGGGTCTGAGAGGTATTAAGGAATTCGGGAAAATATATTTCGCCCTGTTTGAGCCCCTTAGGGGTTGGTTAGGGAAAAATCCTGAAATTGATTTTTAGGGATTTGTGTGGGAAAGCTTTGTATGCAAAAACCGAGTTTATATATAATTGGGTCGAATTGTAAGAGATATTGAGATGTCCGTGAAAACATATTTTAACTCTTTTTACCAGCTTAGGGGTTGATTAGGGCAAAATCTTGGAATTGGTTTTTAGGCATTTATGTGGGTAAACCTTTTGAAGTAAAAACCAAGTTGATATCTAATTGAGCCTAAGATATTTTGAGGAATCCGTGAAAATATATTTCACCCCGTTTCACCCCCTTAGGGGTCGGTTAGGGAAAAATTCTGAAATTGATTTTTAAGGTTTTCTGTGGGAAAGCTTTGTATGCAAAAACCGAGTTGATATATAATTGGGTCGAATTGTAAGAGATATTGAGATGTCCGTGAAAACATATTTTAACTCTTTTTACCAGCTTAGGGGTTGATTAGGGCAAAATCTTGGAATTGGTTTTTAGGCATTTATGTGGGTAAACCTTTTGAAGTAAAAACAAAGTTAATATCTAATTGAGCCTAAGATATTTTGAGGAATCCGTGAAAATATATTTCACCCCGTTTCACCCTCTTAGGGGTTGGTTAGGGAAAAATCCTGAAATTTATTTTTAAGGATTTGTGGGGGAAACCTTTGTATACAAACACCGAGTTGATATCTAATCGGGCCTAAGAAATATTGAGATGTCCGTCCAAACACATTTTACCCCTTTTCACCACCTTAGGGGTTGATTAGAGCAAAATTCTGAAATTAGTTTTTAGGCATTTATGTGGGTAATCCTTTTGAAGTAAAAACCAAGTTGATATCTAATTGAGCCTAAGATATTTTGAGGAATCCGTGAAAATATATTTCACCCCGTTTCACCCCCTTAAGGGTTGGTTAGGGAAAAATCCTGAAATTGATTTTTAGGGATTTGTGTCGGAAACCTTTTTATGCAAAAACCGAGTTGATATCTAATCGGGCCTAAGATATTTTGAGAAATCCGTGAAAATACAATTCACCCCGTTTCACCCCCTTAAGGGTTGGTTAGGGAAAAATCCTGAAATTGATTTTCAGACATTTGTGTGGGTAATCTTTGTGACTAAGAACCAAATTGATATCGAATCGAGCCTAAGAGATAGGGACTCCGAGAAAATATATATTACCTCTTTTCACGCTCTTGGGGGATGGAATTTCCAAAAACCCTTCCTTAACCCGGGAGTAGGCGCGCCAAATAACTTACGTTAGCAGGCGCGCTATGGTCGAAAAGACCGACGCGTACCAATGTATGTTTTAAAACCTACACGAGTGCATTAGCAATAAGTGTCGCTCCGCAACATAAACAAGTCGAGACATCCTTCAAATGAGAATCGCTTCACGAAAAAAGTAAACTCGGCGGGGGCACTGCCGTGCTCCCAGAACAGTCGAACGCTATGGATCATGTTTCAAAACATACGAAATCATCGGTCGAAAAGACCAACGTGCGTCTACTCCCGGGTTAATGGCTGCCAATGTCACGTACCTACCTTCCAAATTTCCCATTCCTAGGTTAAACGGTTTAAGCTCGGCGTTGACAAGTCAATCAATCAGTCAACCAGGACTTCTTCTTTTATATATAAGAAGATATCGCCATGTATACGTACCCATTTCGACCCGCATACCCGCCGCGAATTGCACGCGCGGGTCGTTCGCCGAGGGTGTCACCGTTCGTTTGGTTCGTAGGTGTGCCAAGGCGATAGAGTGACGGTGGACGTGATAAATTTACTGCATTCCGAGAGCACCACGATGCACTGGCACGGGCAACATCACGTCCAAACGCCGTACATGGACGGTGTTCCGTACGTGTCTCAGTGCCCGATTTTGCCAGGATCGAGTTTCCGGTACGATTACATCGCCACGGAAGCGGGCACGCATTTTTGGCATTCGCATCTAGGTACGGCTCCGAGTCGCCCTATCCGCCCGAGTGTTCTCTCTCACTCGTCGACTAAATTAAAAACGCCGAATTACCGTTCAGGCTTTCAACGAGGCGATGGGGTGTTTGGCCCGTTGATCGTTCGAGTACCTCCGCGACGGAATTGGCACCAACACTTGTACGACGTGGACCAACATACGATAATGATCTTGGATTGGACGCACGAATCGGGAATCGATAAATTTCTGAGTCACTATTACGCGGGTGGAACTAACAAGCCGCCGAATCTACTGGTCAACGGTCTGGGTCGTTTTACGTCTGTTTCGAGTGGAAACAACGCTTCGGCGACGATGCCGATCGCAACGTTTATCGTTAAACCGGTAACGACTCACTCTACCGCGTAGAGTCAAGCGCGGATTTTTCTATGTTAATTCGTTCGTACCTACGTGCGCGATAATCGCATCGTCGCCTTTACAGAACAAGCGGCACAGGTTCAGGCTCGTTAACGCCGAAGTTCTCAACTGTCCGATCGAGTTAACCATCGATAATCACACCATGAGTGTAATCAGTTCGGACGGACGCGACGTCGAGCCGATCCAAGGTGCGTAAACAAGGAAGAGCAATTAAGGAAGCAAAGAAGGAGGAACGTGATACGATTTATGCTGATGTAGATCGCGCGTACTTGCATGTGTCTACTTACAATCTCGTTTCAGTGAAATCTCTCGTAAGCTACGCTGGAGAGAGATTCGACTTCGTCGTTCACGCGAATCAAAACGTGGACAGCTACTGGATCGTAGTTCGGGGATTAATGGATTGCGACGAAAGATTTACCAAGGCTTATCAAGTCGCTGTACTGCGGTACGAAGGTGCGATCGAAGAGGAGCCGGAAGGGCAAGTGGCGTACGAACGCGAAATCAACGACTCCTTGGATCGGAGGGTATGTATACACACATGCTACACAGCATACGTATCTAACATAAGATTTCTATGTCGCGCGTGGCTTGAGAATGCGCGTGGGGTAATAATTAACAAGGGGTAATGCCACTGTAGAGCTGAAAGGCAGCCTGATTCTGAGAATCTTTCACGCGAGTATAGCGAACGAAATACAAAAGCCGATAGAAAGCCTTTATTGCATATATACTTATAAAAAACTTCAAAAAAGTAAAAAAATTACGCCAAATACATAAAAAAGTCGAGGACGGAAAAGAGAATTAGGGTAAACCAATCTTTGAGATTAATACTTGAATATATTTCTGTATAACAACAAAACAACTGTTGAAATTGCATTTAAATTTATTTTTCTTGAAATTTCTATAAAAATAATTACTTATTCTTATCGTAATTTAAAAAGAAAACGATTATAAAATGCAAAACGTGTAGAAGCCCAGTAAATGACCGCATATTTTTAATAAGAATTGTATTTATTAATGTTTGCTTAATACGCGTAACTAAAAATATGGGATATTAAAAATGCAACTACGCTCCATTTGTAAACATATAATATTTTTAAATTTATAATCGACATTTCTTTGCCTAATGGTTATTCACTGGTATGCGGTCAATTACTGATTGGTTTACCCTATCAATATAAAAAAAGATGTGAAATCAAAATAAGATGCAAGTACGTAAAGGTGCTTTCCAACTGCGCTTAAGATGACACAACTACTAGCTAAAATGCTGTGTTCATACATTCCATTACTCATATCGCGGAAATTTTAATAATGTGAAGATAAAATGTCTTTAAGAAAACATCTAGACATTTACTTAGATGTCCGCGGAAGTCAAATACTTGGCGTGGCCAGGCAAGGTCAAGGTGTCGATGAATAAGAATTATTTAAAAACGCAAAATCATGAAAATGTATTCGTATTGGCAGAGTTTTAAATTGACAAATTATCTGAAAGATTGTGAGAGGAAAGGTATCGGTGTCGATGAATGATCTTAGAATTATATTAAAACGCAATATAATGAAAATGTATTCATTTTGTCAGAGTTTTAAATTGACAAACTATTTGAAAGCCTGCGAGAGGGAAGGTGTGGGTATTGATGATCTGAGAATACCTTGCCTGGCCACGCCAAGTATTTGACTTCCAAGCCGCGGACATCTAGGCAAATGTCCAGATGGTACATTTTATCTTCACATTACTAAAATATCCGCGATATGAGTAATGGAATGTATGAACACAGCATTTTAGCTGTGTATATGTAATTGTGTCATCTTAAGCGCAGTTGGAAAGCACCTTTATGTACTTGCAGCTCATTTTGATTTCACATCTTTTTTTATATTGATAATACTCTTTTCCGTCCTCGACTTTTTTTACGTATTTGGAGTAATTTTCTTAATTTTTTAAAGTTTTTTATGGGGATCTCTAGATATGCATTGAAGTATGATCACAATTTCTTCTTTTTTTAAGTTTTGTAATTAAAAATGACGGCGCCACAGTTTAACGAGAGAAGCTTCTTCAGAAGAAACAGTGTTCCGCAGCCGGAAAGATTTCTCCTTCAATTTTTGACCTAGAATAAAAACCAAAAATTCTTGAATTCTATATAAGATTATCTCGGGAAGTACACGAGGAAATGAAAAAATTCTGCTTTTTGTAAAAATGGTGCGTGATTGAACAGAAAGTTTCATTTTGGGGTAAAAAGTGTTCAAACACGCGCCATTCTTACAAAAAACAGTATTTTTTCATTTCCTCGTGTACTTCCGGAGATAATTTTATATAGAACTCAAGAATTTTTGGTTTTTATTCTAGCTCAAAAATTGAAGGAGAAATCTTTCCGGCTGCGGAACACTGTTTTTCAGAAGTAGCTTCTCTCGTTGCACTGTGGCGCCGTCATTTTTAATTACAAAACTGAAAAAAAAGTTGTGATCATACTTCAAGGTATGCACAATAAAGGCCTTCGAGCAGATTTTGTATTCCATTCGCTATCCTCGCGTAAAAAAGCCTCGAGATCAGGCTGCCTTTCCGGGCTCTACAGTGGCATTACCCCTTAAACGGAAACACGCGCGCTTTACTTTCAGCAACTAAACGCTTTGAACGAAGGTACGGAAACGAATGTGAGCGTTAGTATACCACTGTTGAGAGCTATGGATAAAAACGACGAGTCAAACACGAAAGAACCGGATTATCAGTTTTACGTGTCTTACGACTTTTACAAGAAGGACAATCCTCACTTTCATCGCAGTAAGCTTTACGGATTTAATCAAGGTACGTACACTGGTGGTGCTGGTAGTGTTCTCCATCATGACTCTACACAGAAATTCGTTGCGGTTCTTCCAACATTGTACCTACTTGCAGTAAAAGATACGAAACGAGTTCTGACTCCGCAACTGAATCACATCTCGATGAAGTTACCGCCGGTCCCTTTGTTGTCTCAGAGAGATTCTATCGATCCAAGTGAATTTTGTAACGCGAGTACAGTGCAGGGCTGCGAACGAGATTACTGTTCCTGCACTCACGTGCTCCAAGTGGCGCTTGATAGCGTGGTGGAAATAATTTTGGTAGACGAAGGTAGCGTAGTATCTACAGATGCGATTTTTTCTTTCGCCTGCGCGTATAGCTCTTAACGTTTACCCCTATCGCGTTCCTCAGGCATGGCTTACGATGCGAACCATCCGTTCCACCTCCACGGCTATCAATTTCGCGTGATCGCGATGGAAAGAATCGGGAGAAACGTTACTGTAGAAACCGTCAAGAGATTAGACGACGAGGGACTGATACGCAGACATCTTGATCACGCTCCGTTAAAAGACACTGTAACGGTACCCGATGGTGGTTTCACGATCGTGCGATTTCATGCCGATAATCCAGGTATGTATGTACATACGCACGTACATTAGGCTGGATGTTATTTTCGACTTTTGAATTTTCTTCGCGGCACCCCCCAGGATAGTTTCGAATAATAAAAGAAAAATCTGTGTAAAGTTTGAGCCCGATTGGATAATGGGACAAAGTGCCCCTGGACCGTTGGACATTTAAATAATTATTTAACAGCTCACAAAGTCGATTTTATTTAATATACTACAAGTTGTTGATTATATGAAAAATTATGTCACAAGTTGTAGATCCAAACACGGAGCATCTTTTATGTTCTATTACTTTTTCTCGTGCGATAAATGGTTCTCGAAAAAAGTCACAGAAACTGAAAAAAAGGTTTTATTCTTCAAATTGTGAAAATTTAAATTCTATTCGAACACTTCTTATTTATGAAGGCGAAGAAAAAATTGTAATTTTTATTTTCGAGCATTATTTTTTAAATATTTAAGGCGAGGCATGTATCGAGATATGTCAAAAAGATAAAATTTCTTTCTCCATATTTTTAGTGTTTGATATGTCGTGAATGTTTCCTGAAAATTAGGGACCCAAATTCACAAAAATATCGAAGGTATAGACAATATAGGAATCAGAAGCGAGGTATTCAAATGCATTTTTCTCGAAATCATGATTTTCAAACATTTTCCCCTTGATTACTCAAAAACTATTCAACCGATTTAGACAGATTCCAGTTTTTTTGACAGCGCGGATTTTTTATTAAACGATTTTATTTTTATTCATAGTTTCTTTTTTATTGCCTAAAAAGTGCAAGATTTCATGTCCGATTTTTTTTTAAATTTTGAAAATTTAAATGTATCTCGAAGATTTCTTATTTATGAAAACTCAAAGAAACGTGTATTTTTTATTTTCAACCCTAAAGATTAATTGCTGTTACATTTCTGTCACCAATGAGCATACTTATGAGAAAATATGGAAAAAGAAATTTTTTATCTTTTTAACATATCTCGGTATATGCCCGCCTTAAATGCGTAAAAAATAGTCCTCGAAAATATAAATTACAATTTTTTCTTCGCCTTCATAAATAAAAAGTGTTCGAGAAGGATTTAAACTTTCAAAATTTGAAAAATAAAATTTTTCGAAGAAAAAGTAATATAACATAAAAGATGCACCTTACCTGGATCTACAACTTTTGTTTGACATATTTTTTCATGTAATCAATAACTTGGAGGATATTATATAAAATCGACTTTGTGAGCTGTTAAATAATTACTTAAATGTCCAAAGGCCCAGGGAAACCTTTTCCCGTTATCCGATCGGGCCCAAACTTCACAGATTTTTTTTTATTATTTGGAACTATTCTGATGGGTGCCGCGAAGGAAATCTTGAAAAAAATTTCACCAAGAGTAAATAAGACCCACCCTAATATATACGCATATAAACCCCCGAAGCCTTTGCAACGTTTCGAAACATTTCATCATCCAACGCCGTGGTTTATCCTCCAGGTTATTGGCTGTTTCATTGCCACATTGAATTTCACGCTGAAGTTGGGATGTCGTTGATTTTCAAAGTTGGCGACAACAAAGACATGCTGCCGGTGCCGCATAATTTTCCATCGTGTGGCGATTGGCAACCTGAGAATACAAAGCACGCGACAAGAAGATCTTCTGACTCGACGACGGATACGTCGAAAGCTGCGATGGATGATATTACCGAGAAGAACAGTGTGCAACGATTCGTGAAGCTGTTGACCCAAGTTTTGGAAACATTGCAAATCTCTTCGTCGACGCGTACCTCGATCGCTTCGTATTCTCTGCTGTATTTCTGCGCATTCGTCACCGTTGTCTACACAAGTGTATTAAAAAATTGTGCCTAGCTTGATCGATAATCTAGGAAAAGCGAGGTAGCGATGCGATCGTATGAAAGATATTGTATGTACATATGTAAGTATTAAGGTACCTGCCGCGATAAGCAGTAAGTTGACGGTTCACATTTTATGCGAGTATAATTTATAATTCCTACACTGTGATATCGTTACTGTAGCTGTAACAAGGATTGTCAGGGTGATCAATCGTTTAAATCGATCCCCCCGCCCCGGATAAAGTAGCAGGTTCTTGTTTGGAAAAGACGAGCTTTTTGATTCCATTTAAAAACACAAACTTGATCTTTGGGGCCATACTTAAGGGGAGGTTCCGGTCTAAACATCGATTTTTTTTATTTCATTTTGCAACCTTTTAGGAATACGTGTTTAAAAGGATTTGTTGAAATTCGTAAAATTCACGAAATTGTAGGCATTTGAGTAGCGGCAAATGCATAGGTAACAACCGGCCACTCGGCACTCACGTAAAACTTTAAACGCGTTTTTCTCGAAACAGTGTTCTTAAAACGGTGGGACCTGTATCTCCAAAAATTATTATCCGATTCGACTAAAACTTTTTTTATTTTGAAGAATATACTTCTGGCTAGGAGAGAAACTAGTAAAATTTAAAACAAATTGAAAAATTATAATTTTCAAAGGCGTTGAAAGGAAAATGTAGGGAAAAGTGATTTCAAACTTCCAAGTGTCGTTATTTTCTAAAAAAATGTAATTTTTGTAATTTTTCTGGTTTCTCCATAGCCAGAAGTATATTCTTCAAAATAAAGAAAGTTTCAGTCGAATCGGATAATAACTTTTTGAGATACATGTCCCACCGATTTGGATGAATTTTTTGACGCCTCGACTTTAACGACTCCCCAGTGCCGCCTGCAATGATTGATTATAAAACAAAAAATATATTTCTATTATTTAAGACATCCTTAATACAATGCAACAAGTCCCATTAAATTATATACAGTAGTTCTCCTTTAATTAATTCCTAAAGCTCTGCTGCTATTTTTATGGGCTCTAGACCGGAACCTCCCCTTAAATTACGTAAGGGTAATCTTGTCGATTTCTTACCCCCTCCCCCCCAGTATAAGAATTCATAATATTTGATACTGCAACCCCCTTCCTTACGTAATATTTTTTTACATTTAATTTTTTCAGTTATTAAAATTCTGTTAAATGTTTATATAGAGAGATAAAAAATTATCCCCATCGAGAATCGAACCCTAGCCACTGGATTCGTAGTTTAGGACACTTGCACCTGCGCTAATGTTATTTCCTGTTAAATCTTTACATAATTCATTTACCTCGATTTCGGGAAATTTAAATTGAAACTATTTTTCTGGATCATTAATGATAGAATTTGTATTTATTGAAAATTAGATTAATAAGAAAATGTAAGAAATTCGCGACCCCTTCTCCCCTAAAGGCTTACGTAATTTAAGCACGACACCTTTGCGTGTCCTCTACGTGTTCAATCGCCGCGATACCTAGGGTTGCCACCTTTTTTACAGGAAAATAATGTACAGAAAAGAGTACCCTCGAAAAAACTAAAAGTACATTTTAATCTTATTAGTTTCTATTTCTTCCAAACATATTTCTTTTTGCTTTAGCATTACAGTGCAACTTTTTATCTTTTTTATAAAGATTTATATCGATAAATTTACGTGGAATAACGTAAGATACTTTATTTTAAAGTACGGGTGGCAACTCTAGCGATACCCCCCTATCAAAAACAGCTGTTCCAAGATGTATACAATATTCGAGGGGATGGATTTATGAGATTCGTCCTGTTTGTAAAATACATCTACAATGTACATACACCCTGTATATACATTTAATACGTGCGTATCGTACGAAACGTTGCATATACTATTATATTGAAATGAATGTGCAGTTTACACAGTTTTGTACAAGTTTCTAAATAGATTTAAGGAAAGAGACATTGTTCGCACGCAACCGCGTGCGTGCGTGCGTGTATATGATGAGTAATAAATTCGTAAGCACGAACGTGTGTGCAAGTGGAGTTTATTTTCGGTAATGCAACCGGCGAGAGTTACGCCGCTAGACGTTAGTATATATTTCTTGTAAGCTGGAAGCTGGACAAATGGTGTAACACGCGTCCTTCTGAGACGGTCGTTGCAAAGGATGTGCCAACAGCTTCGCCATATTATCGTGTAATTTCGCTGCGTTCCTTCCTACCTCTAATATGTACGAATAGTTTCTCGTATCCAACTCTGTCAGTTGGGCATAAATTTCCTCGCACAGATTTTCGGAGCACGGGGGCTCGTGCACGTACAGCACGTCTATGAAAAAGTATGGATTCGCCTCGAGAAAGTCTAAATACTTTTTATGGGCCTGGAATTGCGGGATGCTGTGAGATCGCGAATATATAAAAATTACTCTGGTAACAAACATCGGAACAGCGGCGGTGTTGTTTCTCTTCGTTGGCGAAGGTAGCTTAGACTGTATTTTCTCCAACAGCTGACCAAAGTCGTACGACTTTTGATCTTCTTCCAGAACTTGTTCGTTCGTATTGTCCAAGTGATTGATAATGCTCTTGGTGTTGTTGGTGAAATCGCATATCCACCGAGCGCCTTGCGCGGTCAGGATCATTAACGCGTACTCGTGGCTGCGTTGAATAGTTGATTTGATGCAGACGAAACTTTCCACCACCCGTTTGATCATTAGCAACGGCTCGATACACTTGCCACCTGACGTGGACAGTTTGAAAGGGGTGCTGTTCTTCTCTCTTACGGTGTCGATTACGAACAGAATTTTTTCGGGCAGGTTCACGCCCGACAACAAGTTTCGTACCGACGCATCTTCTTCGTCGCCGTAGATTTGCGGTTTACCATCCGGAGGGAAATATGACGACGTGCTAATATCGGAGTTGTTACTCATTTTCGATACCCCCCCTCGTTCTTTATGTAGAACGCGGACGCGGACGCGACATTCGCGCAGCTTACTCGTGCTTTAAAACACTGTTTAAACAACCATCGATTGCTTTCGTTCGCCGATACTATTTTCTTGTTAGGTATGTAGTATGTGCTCGAATAAGTTGGAGTAATTACTGTAAGTAGTCGTCTCTCTAGCGAGATTGTGAGATGGCTAGCTGTCGCAAACTCTCGGACACCAGCCGCCCTCGCGCGGCGAAAGAGCCAATTAAGTTGGGGAAGCCCCTGTGGGCGAATTTACACGGTTCGTTTCGGTTGTGCTCTTCGCCAGAGAGGAGATATAATAAGAGGCGTCACTCCGGGCGGAACCTTTGAAGTCCTTACTTGACCTTGGCATTTAAATTGGTTGTCTATTCGAGCGGAATATTCAAATCGACTAAATATACCTTACCGCAGTTGGCTGATTATTGCCGAAGTTTATCGATCATTGCCGAAGTTTACCGATCATTGCCGAATGGGCATTTAAATTGGTTGTCTAGTGATTTCCCCTGTTTATTTCTGTCCTTGTCGAGTGACACCTCTTATTATATCTTTGTCTTCGCTCTGTTCAGCTCTGGGGGAATTCCACTTACCCTCAAATCCAGTGGTGTATTTAGTGTAAGCAGTGCCGAGGGCAAGCGTAGAATTTGCGCTCCTCTCCCCCCCCCCCCCCATACATATCATTCCAATTTAATTTTTTCTGTTCTATTTTTTTGTTAAAAGTGTTCGTCACACAAAACAGTTTATTTAGAATTTAGATAATCCTTTTAAAGAAAGTGGAGCTGAAGGGCGGAAGAAACGAAAGATGGAAGCAAATGAAACCGAAAAGTGCTGCAAGTTTTTTCGAAGCTTCTCTAAAGAGGCATGCGGAGCATATGAATAATAAACGTAAACTACTAACATTAACCATCCAAATAGATTTATTTAAGAAACACTATTTCTTTCGGCTTTTTTGCGCCCCCCGACATTGGCGCCCAAGGCACGAGCCCTACTTGCCCCACCCTAGATACGCCTCTGCCCAAATCAGCCGTGATTGTCATTAAGCTATGTTTTCCTGTACGCGACTAAACGCAACGTCAAGAATTTCAAAGTCGATTATCTCGAAAATGAAGGGCGATATGTAAAAAAGTTACTCTTCCTTTTTGATTTATAACAAGTAAATAAGTCGAGAAAAAGGAATAAAATTTTTTGATATTGCGCTTCATTCTCGAGAAAATCGACTTTGAAATTCTTGACGACGCGTCCAGTCGCGTGCGGGAAAACCTAGCTTAATGAAAATCACGGGCGATTTGGGCGTAAGTGGAATTCCCCCTCTGTCGCTCGCCGCGTGCGTGCTACGCCCGAAATCTCATGCCGAATGAACCACCATCTAGTGGACCTTGTCCGAATCGAATTCTGTTGGCTTTGTTATTTTTTTTTTCAACCGTGAAATCAAGTTTCGTGTTGTGTAAACAAGTATGATTTACGTGTTAATGTTTAGCGATCGATGATTAAATAAACGAGTTACGGACGACCGCACGACTACCGAGAGAATATGCTTGCTCTGAAAGAATATGGCAGCAGTGACGAGAATAGCGAGTCGGAAAGTGAACATGAAAACGCGAGCAGCGAGGTTAACTGCGACTTGGATGTTGAATCTCTTCCCGTAGAGAAGTCCCCAACAACTACTGCGGCTACCGACATGCAGATTTGCGCTGCACCGGAGGTGGTGCCAATGGTAAACATTTGTTTCTGGGTCTTTTTTCCAAAAATGCCATCGTGCGATTCGACAAAATTCCATCGAGGTTACGTGGCCTGCGTAATCAACTCGTAAATATTTCCGTAACAGTTTTTTCGACGTAATCATTAACGCTCGATTCAACCTCGATGTATCGCAGGGAACCGAATTATGCGTAAGGCACATAGATTCGACTATGAAGGAAGTCATGCACAATCCAAAGTACGAAGAGCTTTTCGCTCCGGACATTGGGCCGGAGAATCCTTTTAAAACGCAACAGCAACGAGCTATTAAGAACATGCTTTCTGGATACGTGGAGAAAGCTCACATAAGCGAGTTTCAATTTGAAAATCAAAGAAGAACCTTTGCCAGTTACGGTATATATTCGCGGAACGGCGATAATTTTGATTCGGACCGGATCGTGCCAAAGGTAGAGTTAGTCGTCTAATTAGCTCTGGTACATCGGCGTCTTTATTTCAGGGTATGCATTGGATCCGACCGTGGATGGTAGCGCGGAAGAAGGTAGAACGATAATCGGAGCGAAGGATGCGGCGGAGGAATCCGGTGGCAAGACTGTGTTTGAAAATACGCTGCAGAGACCTTCGGATAAGAGGAAAAGACATAGGAACGACGATCCTGCGGATATCGAGGGATTCTTAGGTCCCTGGGGTGGATACGTGGACGAAAAACGAGTGGTAAAGCCCACCGAAGAGGAAGCTGCAGAATTGGAAGAGATATTAGCCAAAAGGAACAGAAGAGGAAAACCGACGGAAGAGAAACCGCTCGAGGAGAAGACAGTGTTGCATAGTACGTACACACCACTCTGTCGTTTATATGAAACTTGAGACGTAATCTTTTTACAACGATAAACTCGCTTTTGTAGTCAAGGACAGTGTGGACTATCAAGGAAGATCGTTTCTGCACGCGCCTCAGGATGTTGGGGTCAATCTGAGGTCAGAATCACCGCCCGACAGGTGCTTTTTGCCGAAAGCGCAAATACACACTTGGGAGGGTCATACCAAGGGTATTTCGCAGATCAGGTGGTATCCGCGTACTGCGCATTTATTACTTTCTTGCAGTATGGATTGCCGAGTGAAGGTGCGTATCCCACGCGACCCACCCAATTTTGTTGGCTTGCAAGAGTAGCTTTTAATTCCGTGTGTCTGTGATTCGGTTCTACGAATACGCGCAGTTGTGGGAGGTTTATAAAGAGAGGAGATGCATCCGGACCTATTATGGCCATCGTCAAGCTGTCCGGGATATAAGTTTCGACAACGATGGAAAGAGGTTTCTGTCGGCTGGATACGATCGTTACGTGAAGCTATGGGACACGGAGACTGGTGCTTGTATAAGTCGATTCACCAGCCGAAAAATTCCATATTGCGTGAAATTTAATCCAGACTCGGACAAGCAACATTTATTCGTCGCAGGCACCAGTGACAAGAAGATTATATGCGTGAGTTGTCGGCAGGTTTTGAATTTATAAATTTTGGCTTTTATGGTAAAAATTAATGTGATAGGTTTATTGCAGTGGGATGTCCGTTCCGGCGAAATAACCCAAGAGTATGATAGGCATTTGGGAGCTGTGAATACGATAACTTTCGTCGACGAAAATCGACGATTCGTAACGACGTCGGATGATAAAAGTCTGCGAGTTTGGGAATGGTACCATGTTTTTTTATTTTTTTTAAATTTGACGCACCTAATAACTTTTAAAATCGCTTAACTTTTTTAGAATTGGCCCAAACGATATGAGTTTCTTTTTTTAGGAGCTAGAAGGATT
This sequence comes from Andrena hattorfiana, assembly GCA_944738655.2. Lineage (NCBI taxonomy): Eukaryota > Metazoa > Arthropoda > Insecta > Hymenoptera > Andrenidae > Andrena > Andrena hattorfiana. Next base: position 6,762,495 of record OX122894.2, read on the forward strand.
AGTTTGCTAAGAGACGTGTTTCGTTGTTTTGAAAAAAAAATTTATTGGTCGGAATAGCAAAAAATAGTATAGGTCGTTTTTTAAACTTTTTTTGTGAGCCTGTAATGAAAATTCAAAAATCTGTTTGTAGATTGAAGTAAGTTGTATACATGCCTAAAATTTTATCAAACATTTGTTAACGTTACTCTGAGGTATAAACGATTAAAGATCGCAGAATAAGGTCGAAAATCGCTGATTTCGGGAATTTCGTTTAAGATCGCAGAATAAGGTCGAAAATCGCGAAATTCCCGAAATCAGCGATTCTGCGATCATTAAGCGTTTATAGCTCAGAGCAACGTTAACCGATTTTGATAAAATTTTAGGCATGTATACAACTTACTTTAATCTACAAACAGGTTTTTTGAATTTTCATTACAGGCTCACAAAAAAAATTAAAAAACGACCTTTACTATTTTTTTTTTTGCTATTCCGGCCAATTGCATTTTTTTCAAAACGACGAAACACCGCTTACAAGGGAAGATCCCAAACCCGGAAATTCAAAAAATTCAAACTTTGAGAATATGTAGGTGATTTTCTCCTGATTACAACGCGATTTTTTTGGCTTCCCAAATTCACACTAAGGGGGTGAAATTAACCCCTGAATATTCGTCTATTTCCCGATTTTATTTTGTAACTCGCAATCTGTAAGAGATAGAAAAAAGATTTCAAGACAAAAATTACTTTTTTTAATTAGGACTATCATTTGGTAACTTACAGTTCGCGAGTTATAACACAAAATCAAAAAATATCCGGAATTTAAGAGGCCAATTTCGCTCCCTCAGAGTGAATTTGGGGAGCGAACAAAAATTGCATTATAATCAGGAGGAAATCCCCGACATATTCACAAAGTCTGAGAATTCTTTGAATTTCCGGATTCGCGATCTTGCCTTGTTAGCAAACTAATCCTTCCAACTCCTCAAAAAAAAAAATCATGTCATTTGGACCAATTCTAAAAAAGTTGCGCGATTTTAAAAGTTGTTAACTTTCTTCTTTCCACAGTATACCCACGTATGCTAGTACACGCGTGTGTGCAGGATAATTTAGAAATTTTTATGTTTACGCGCGTAGGGACATACCGGTAGACATGAAGTACATAGCTGACCCTTCCATGCACTCGATGCCCGCGGTCACACCGTCTCCTAATCAAAAGTGGCTCGCCTGCCAAAGTATGGACAACAAAATCGTAATATTCTCCGCGCTCAACAGATTTAAAATGAATCGTAAGAAGACATTCACGGGTCACATGGTTGCCGGTTACGCGTGCGGCTTGGATTTCTCGCCGGACATGAGGTAAGAGAGACTACAATCAACTTGCGCTCGCGAATCAAGTGCCTTTTAATATCGCCTACATATGCCAACTTGACCGATCGCTTTTCCCTCCCCCCGTTAGCTACCTCGTGTCGGGAGATGCGGACGGCAAATGTTACATTTGGGACTGGAAAACGACAAAATTATACAAAAAGTGGAAAGCGCACGACGGCGTATGTATCGATGTATTGTGGCATCCGCACGAGCCTTCGAGACTCGCAACGGCTGGTTGGGATGGAAAAATAAAGTATTGGGATTAAGAACGTGATGACTATTATTTCAACAAAGACACATGTACGAATTACGAGCAATCGCTTTTCGGCAATAAACTTCAAACTCGCTCGCTTAACGGCCGATGTTTATCTATTTACATCACCTGTCGCGGACGCGCGCGATATGTATCCGTTATAAAACGATCGCGTCGAAAGTCCCGAGTAGACGTTGCCCGAACGTTCGAGCGCGAGGGGTTCCCCGTGTACCGTTTGAGTCATTTGAGATGGCGGTCATAAAAATCAATAGTAGAGTACAACGCGCCGTGATCGCGTTGTCCGCCGCTTTTTCGTTTCGTGCGTTGTCGCTGTGGATTTAATCTTTTCTCTTACCGTAGCTGGCGACCCTTTCCAACCGTTAATCGCCGAGTATATACATATATTCTATAGTTATTAATGCTTGATAATACGTTTTCACGTTTCTCGAATTTCACCCGACCAAGTACTAATTGTAAGTAAAGTCGAGCCTGCCGGAACTGAAACAACACTCGTTGAGAGGCGCTGCTGCTAAATGGAAAGGTAATTGCATATTATATATATAAATACATATATCGCGTCTGTACATACATACATACATAAATTTCTTCCGATGCAGTTTCACGTTCGTGATAAATCGAATCTGTTTCTCCTGATGTCGGGAAATATGTACATGTTTCTGAGATCTCGGTAAAGTTCGGGGGCGGAAGCTCGCCGAGTAACAACACGAACGGAGCATTTTATACACACTTCTTTTCTCTCTGGAACGTACATACATACGCTGAGGAACCGAAAAGTGTGCGTGTATTATATGTACATATATTAGGTTGTTACGAGGGTGAGAACGTCATTAATGGGAATCTCCTATGACACTGCGATAGGATTGACGTAAAAATGGATGGCCCTGGATTAGGATACTCGTACCAGCTCCCCTCCACAGGATGGAATCTTAGAGTTCGAAACGTTCTCTCGCAATTCAGTGATCTCTTCAGTGAGTTTAACAAGTACATTGCACCCGCTTATCATCATGATCGATGCGAAAGGTATTCGGAGCGAAAATACAGTTTAACGGGAGTAGGCATACGCTGCCCGATAGGCACTCTACTATAAGAATATAAATCTCCTTTCGCAGATCTGTGCAGATGAGACTATATTCTATGCATAAGAGGGAGTTCGTTATGGTATTCGTTGCTTTCTTCGCCTGTTTTGTGCTGGCTGTATTCATCGGGCTTGCAGGTAAGTCCGAGCCAATTTACAGAGTCAATAATTTTAGTTAATTACGTCTAAGATGCCGCAGAGATACAAAGATACTTGACTTTCTTTCTCCTCTTCCACCCTCTTAACGCGCAGGTCCTCCCATCACTTCTACGAGCGAGCAAAGGGCTCATTTGAACGGCAGCGAAGTGGCTACTGGGCCTTTTATCATGAAAACGCCTCTACTATCCACTTACAGTCAGCAATTATGGGTGATGGCGAAATTACAGACGTCCAATAACGATGGTAAGACACACCATTGCGTCGAGAACGAGCGAGCGAATGAATTTTCACAGTTTCGCTCGACTTGGTATTACAACAGCAATTATTTTCCATTTTTACAGACGAGAGATATGACGAGAGTTTTCAAATAAGCATCTCCATAGATGGTATCACCGCTGATCGTAAGCTTATGGCTGTTTTGTCCTCGGAGACTGGACGCAACAGGTCCGTGTTCTGTAGTCTGTAATATTTGCGTTGATAACTACGTTTCACGTAGAAACGTCGCTGATATATGTATACGTTTACCGTCGTCTAGGACCAGGCAGTTAAAGTGCGAAAGGCAAACGTGCGAGGAGCTCGTAGTCGCTCATCTCGGATTCATAGATTTCAGTTACTACATAATTACCGTTCGTTTCCACGGACTCGAGGGCTTCCATCAGCGTTATAACATACGCGAACTCACGTTCTACGTCAGTAAGCAGTACAAACGAAACGAGACATCGCATCGTACTATTTTTTTTTCCTTTTACATACACAGATATACAATGCGTACGTCCTTTATTACATTTAACTATCCTTGTTTGTTCGCAGTTCAAAAACTACAACCCAGCATTTACGGAGCTGGAGATTTGGTTTCGTCTAATCTTCTTGTTGACTGCGTTCTGTGTTATGGTAAAGTTGTGGATAGTTGCTCGTTTCTCGCGCGTATTACACTACGCGGAACGAAATGCTACATCAGTTTCGTTGATTTTTAGTGCTGGTTCGGGCATTCCCTTCGAAAGTACCCGTTGCACGACTGGTCGATAGAGCAGAAATGGATGTCTATACTCCTTCCGTTACTAATTTTATACAATAGTAAGATTTACTAGCTTTTAATCGTACGAGGGCTAATGAGATTGGTGTTCACGTTCGCAATGTTACAATTTTCTTTCCCGCATAGATCCGTTATTCCCCATGACGTTTTTGATCAACTCTTGGGTACCTGGCATGATGGATGCGATTTTGCAAACAACATTCCTCTGCGCGGTCCTCATGTTTTGGCTGTGCGTTTACCACGGTCTGAGACAGGTATAATTTCATTTTACTGTTTAGATCTTCTACTAGAAATTGTGTAAGAGCATGATTTATTTTGTTTCGACAGAACGAAAGGCGGCTCGTTACGTTTTATTTACCGAAAGTTTTGGTAGTGGGTTTACTGTGGTGTTCGGCGCTTATTCTAGCAACGTGGCTACGCTGCACGGAACTGGAGGATCCTACCTACAACTACGTTCTTGATACATCAAATTATTTTGTAAGTTGACGATAGATGCGACCTATGACGATGTGATTGGCGCGTGAAATTCCCGAAGAACGAACAGGGTTTACATGATTGCAGGGTTTCAAAGTGTTTTTCTTCACGGTAGGAGGATTTTACATCGCGTATCTGCTTCTTTTGATATTGAGAGCGTACAGCGAATTGAGATCCATGCCGTACTTTGGTATGGCGAACGTAGTTGATAACTCAATGTAACTCTCCCACCTAATTGATGTACACATGTGTATATATCATTTTTACAGATCTTCGTTTACGTTTTCTGACGTTACTTGCTGGAGTTGTTTCGTTGGTTTGCGGTTGCGTCACAGCACGGCAGTTCGGAGCTGGTATTTTTGAAGATAGCTTTGCATCTCGTCTGACTACTTACTATCGTTCTTCGGCTCAGTTTATGGCCTTGTACGGTCTTCTGAATTTCTACTTGTACACGATGGCTTACGTGTACGCGCCTGCACACCAACAAATATACGGTCAACGTAAGTGTCGAATGAAAACAGAGGAGGGAGTAAAACACACTGTCACTGATTTCTGATTTCGTCGATTTCTAATTGGCGTCTAGATTCTTCTATAACGAAAGACAATCCGGCATTTTCAATGATCAACGATTCCGACGAAGACGTCATTTATGGCTCGGACGAAGAAATTACGTACGGATCGGACGAGGATAGCCGGCGCCCTTTAACTCGCGCGGCTCGAACAGCGAGTGATGTTAATTAGACGAATAGAATCTCGAGTACTTGTATCGTGAATACGGAGGAGGGAAACTGTCCCGAACGGGGAACGATCTCGATCGTATTTCCAAAATTACGTATTTGTAAAATAAAGGATGTTGATGGAAAAACCATGTTCTAAGCGAAGCTAGGAATACCTACACAGGATTTAGTTTGATACTCTATTTGCATACATCAGTGTATACACATGTGATGTATAAACAGAATAATAATACATATATACGTTATATTACATGTACCTTGCTACTACTGTAAATAATACGTACGACATTCCCAGTCGCGCAAAATGATTTAACGTTTGCGCCATTCGTTTGAGACGATACGCGCGCAAAACGGTTGCCCCCGGCTTTATTCTTTTTATTCATTTCCGTGACCTGCAATCTGTTGATAGAAAATATCTACACATACGATGGATTCGGCACGTTAAGTCTATTTAAGGGGAGGTTCCGGTCTAGAGCCCCAAAAAATAGGTGATCTTTAGGAATTAATTAAAGGAAAACTACTATATATAATTTAATGGGACTTTTTGCATTGGGTTAAGGATGTGTTAAGTTAGAGAAATATATTTTTTGTTTTATAATTAATGATTGCAGACGGCACTGGGGAGTCGTTAAAGTCGAGGCGTCAAAAAATTCATCCAAATCGGTGGGACCTGTATCTCAAAAAGTTATTATCCGATTCGACTGAAACTTTCTTTATCTTGAAGAATATATTTCTGCCTACGGGGGAAACCAGAAAAATTACAAAAATGACATTTTTTTAGAAAATAACGACACTTGGAAGTTTGAAATCACTTTTTCCCTACATTTTCCTTTCAACGCCTTTGAAAATTATAATTTTTCAATTTGTTTTAAATTTTACTAGTTTCTCCCCTAGCCAGAAGTATATTCTTCGAAATAAAAAATGTTTCAGTCCAACCGGATAATAAATTTTGGAGATACAGGTCCCACCGTTTTGAGATCACTGTTTCGAGAAAAACGCGTTTAAAGTTTTACGTGAGTGCCGAGTGGCCGGTTGTTACCTATGCATTTGCCGTTACTCAAATGCCTACAATTTTGGGAATTTTACGAATTCTTTTAAATGCGTATTCCTAAAATGTTGAACAATGATAAATGAAATAAAAAAAATCGACTTAGACCGGAACCTCCCCTTAATACGATACTATATTAATTAATAAAGGTGTCAAGTGCGCATATATTTATATGCGTATACCGCGTGAAAGAGTTTTGTGCGTTAGAAATGGTAATTGTAACCTACATACGTCGAAAACGTAATGCATAATTATAAAGATTGAATACATTTCATCGTTGCAACTTTATAACGATAATTCTCCAACTTGTTGGCTGTACATATATATACCATCTAACGCGTGTGTCTATAGCAATATGTACACACATTTAACCCTCGCCAATGTGAATTGTCAAGCTTGAAGCGCGGAAGATACACCAGTGCATTTTCAAATTTGCTCGCGCGTGTCGTATAAAACCTTGAGGGACTTGTATTCGGTGCGACTAAAATTATATAAACGATTCTTCGAATAATCTATCAATATGAACATCGATACGGAATTAATTATTATATTTACTACATATTGCTAGTTTATTTGCGAGGGAAAGACGGCAAGTATATACATATACGCGCATACATGTTGGTTGGGATCCTGCGCCTCGAGCCGGAAACGGAAATCGATGTCAACACTCGTTGAACCGGATCTCATTGTCAGTTAAACACACACAGTCGAAGTATTGCGAAGTATGCTCGTGATTGCCGTAACTGTTCAACCTTCTTTTCGAATTATAATTTGATCCGTTGATCCGTTGCCATTTCAGTATCCGAGTCAACCCAAGTGTTCGTCCGTTTATCCAGTGCGACGCAATTTACGAATCGCCGCTTCGCTTTTCATTCTCGAGATACAGGTACTTATTGCGTGCGTGTATGTGTGTACATATATATATATAGTTATTTACGCATATCTCGCACTCCTGAGAGGTTATATCAAACAGAAGAATTCGCATTCGGTTATTTATTTAATTGATCTTATTTGGAAATATCAAGTACTCGTAAATAGAATTAATGATTACGTGTTATCGATATCTCGCGGAAATAATATTACTTGTCGTTTAAAAATAATGTTTTGCTAGCAAAACTGTTTTTTTTTTTAGGTGTACACGTAGAAAATGCCGAAAACGAAAGAGTACGTGTCGACCGATGATGACAGCAGCGACGAGGTATTTTATTTATTTACGTTACGAAGCATGCGCTTCTAATTAATATAGCTCTCGAGTCTTCACCCACAATGGACACGATACCTATTTACTTATTACGTTGTACGATACGCGTTAAAGTTTGTCGTACAAATTCGTTGTAACCTTGCGTTGTCCCGCGTTTTGAAGGAGGTGAAGCCAGTGAAGAAACCAAAGAGGGAGAACGAGGACAAGGAAGAAAAGCCATCGAAGAAGCCTAAGAAGGAATCTAACGAGGACGAAGATACTGTTTGGGATCTTGGAAATAATCGTCAAATTAGCGTACGGGACTTCAAAGGGAAATTGTACGTGGACATTAGAGAAATGTATTACGACAAGGATGCGAATTTGAAGCCTGGGAAGAAAGGTATCGTAATATCGCTTATCTCGCAAGGCTTCAAGATAAAGAGATAATGCGTGGATAAAGTAGCGACTGATTTCTTTTTCTCCAGGAATCTGCCTCAGCATGGCGCAATGGCGAAAATTATTGTCTGCTGTGGAAGATGTAGACAAACTCGTAAAATCCAAATGTTAAACACGTGTCTTCTTGTGTGCGATTAGCAAACGCTTGGAACGTTTAATTTGTAACGCAAAGTCAGTATGCGTCTCCTGTATTATTTGTAAACAAGGTACATGTTGATTTTCTTCTCATATTCCTATGTGTTGCTTTTGTGTACGCAACTATAGTTCTGCCCGTTAAGCGCCAATATTTTTAATAAACATCACGATTATCTTAACGTATCGATTTATTGTAGAGTCCTTTCTACTCTATGCGACGAATTAAAATTATTATTAGCAAGTTCTGTACAATGTTAGAGAGCTAAGTTTAGTGAGATCACGCTGGTCCGTGGACAGACGTTAGAAACTTATCCAGATCTAAGTTGCTCAGCAACGCTTGAGGATCGGTTGCGTATGGTCGTCTTTCAATCTGAAATGAAACATTTATTATATTTCCGTTTCGTGATCGAGAATAAAACATGAAAATAAAATCGATTATAAACCTGCTTGGATTCTTTTGCCTCTGGTAATTTTCTTTCACGAGTTTTCGAGCTGGAGTTGTCTGAAAAAAAATCGCGGTAATTCCTACTTTAATCACACGAGTCTTTAGAGGTAATGCCACTGTAGAGTCCTGAAAGGCAGCCTGATTTTTAGAATTTTTTCTCAGAAATTTCTTTTTTTTTAGAAATCTGCTCGAAGGCCTTTATTGCGTATACATACCTTGAAGTATGATCACAATTTCTTTTTTTTTTTAAGTTATTTAATACAAAATGACGGCGCCACAGTTCAGCGAGAGAAGCTTCTCCCGAAGAAACAGTGTTCCGCAGCCGGAAAAATTTCTCCTTCAATTTTTGAGCTAGAATAAAAACCAAAAATTCTTGAGTTCTATATAAGATTATCTCGGGAAGTACACGAGGAAATGAAAAAATACTGATTTTTGTAAAAATGGTGCGTGATTGAACAAAAAGTTTCATTTTGGGGTAAAAAGTATTCAATCACGCGACATTCTTACAAAAAACAGAATTTTTTCATTTCCCCGTGTACTTCCCAAGATAATCTTACATAGAACTCAAAAATTTTTGGTTTCTTGTTCTAAATAAAAAATTGAAGGAGAAATTTTCCGGCTGTGGAATACTGTTTTCCAGAAGAAGCTTCTCTCGTTGAGCTATAGCGCCACAATTTTGCGTTAAAAAAATTTAAAAAAAATTGTGATCATACTTCAAGGTATGCGCAATAAACCCCTTCGAGCAGATTTTTGTATTCCATTCGCTATACTCGCGTAAAAAAGCCTCTAAATCAGACTGCTTTTCCGGACTCTACAGTCTACCCCTTAAACGAACAATAATTACCCTCATCGATGTCGCGACACTTCTCCCCTTTCGCCCTTCTTTTACTATCTTGTTGCACCTCGTTATTTCTTTCGGTTGTTGGACATGTTTTAACAGCCACTTTTTTCGTCTTGTGTGTAAGCGTTTTGTCGATAGGAGAAGACGTAGCTAGCGGCTTCGTATGTACAGTCTTTGTGGCGCAAGTGCCGGCAGACGTTCTCTTGGAAGATTCGCAAACATTTTCCTTCTTGACCGGTGATGATGATGATGATTTTCTACTTGCCAGTCTTTTCCTAGGCTTCGGCGGAATATTAATCATCTCTTCGTAATCGGTGGCCGACATTACTCTAACGCATTCCTCACAACCCTCTTCGTTTAAGACGATATTAACTTGAAATTCTAATTCGCGACTGCTGTATTTTCGCCTCCTTTTTTTTACGGGTGCATTGTTGTCGTATAAGAAATGATACTCCACCGAGTTGGGTACAGTGGTTGCGTTAAAATCAGCCTTACGGTCGTAGTCGTGCTCGTATTCGGGTTCTTCTGTATAAACGTTCTTACTCGTAGGGACTAACTGCAAGCATTGGAGAACGCGAGACAAATTCTTGGGACTTGACGAATCGACATTTTCTGTAGGCGATTTAGTAGTGGTACTGGTATTAATATCGGTAATAACAATAGCAGCAGCAGCAACATCAGTGGCAGTAGTTGCGGTAGTAGTAGTCGTAGTAGTGGTAGTAATAATAGTAGCAGTAACAGCAGCAACCGCAGTAGTAGTAGTAGTAGTAGTAGTAGAAGTCGTGGTGATGCTAGTGGTATTAGTAATGGTGGCATTTGTGATTGTAGTGGACGCTTGATTGCATACATCATCCTCCCGAATGTTCGAAATTTTTGTCGAATTAAATGCCTCGTAATTGTTTTCTTCGTCGCTGAACAAGTCTCGTTTTACTTGATCTACCTTCAATTTCAACACGTTCCTTGCTTTACTACCATAATTCGGGAATTCTACCTTGCTCGCGTTTCCCTCGTTACGATTATGCTCCTTCTTTCTTACTGTATCGGATTTACTCGCTCGCGAGTCAATTTCAGTAATCGGTCCATTATTTTCCGATTGTTTTACATTCAAATTGTGTCCCCTGTTCGACTCGTTCTCAGTAGTGTGTTGTTGGGGAATATCAATGGCAGCGCATTTCACCTGCGAATTTCCCGCCACTTCCAGTGTCGATGACATGCTTTCCTCCTTCGTGACGATTGAGTTGCGAGTTTTCTTTTCCGCTGCGGGTGCGTCTAAATTCTTCGAGTCTTGACACGCGCTACTAACTTGAGCATCATTTGTAACGTCATCGACGGACATTTTGCCAACTTTTTTCGAGTCGCTCTTTTCCCGGTTATCCGTGTGCCTCGCAATTTCTAAAGCCAACGTTTCGTCGCGTATAGTTACATCATTATCGTCCTCTCGAACCCGTTTCTCTGAATTCACATCGTCGTTCTTGTTGTTAATGTTGTTGATATTAATACCAGGCCCCTCCTCCTTCAATCTCTTCTTCTTCCTCTTAATTTTGTTCCCCTTGATTTTGTTCCCGCCAAGCTGATCGACAGCCCTCGGATTGCGCTTACACTGATTACTCTTTTTCAGTGGATTAGCATTATTCTTACCCTTAAAAATCATACGTCTCTGAGATTTTCCGCGAGTCGGATTGGACCTGGTGATTTCTCTAAACTTGGCCATCATGCGTTGACGCTTTGCTTCCAATTGCAAGACTAGCTTCTCATTCATAGTCAGAGATCTTTTTTGCTTCTGTAGAACCGAAGATGGACTCTTCAAACGACTATTGGGCCTGAGAGTAATCAAGGAATTTAATCTCACGCGTTGTATATTTATTATTCTTGGCTTCTTCTTTGAATCATTCGATTTTAAGAGTTTTCGGTCTCCCGAAGAAACGAATGGCGAAACTTTAAAAGATTTACTAGGTACATTTTCCACGCCAATTTTTGAACTGCTGGGAGTCTCCGAAATATTCGCTTCGTTCAGCAAAGTCTCGTCTTTCGCGGGAGTTTCTTTGGTATCGCAGTTTAATTCTTCCTCATTCTTTGATATTGAAAATACTTTTAAAGGCGACAACTCACACTTTCTCGGAGCAATAATCGCTTCGGCCGCGTGATTTGTACATAGTGCGTCCCTTGCGTTGATCTTTATCATTGAATTACTTTGCGGGACCACCGTTTCCGTAACATGTGCCGAATCGTTGCTCGTATCAGTGTAAATCTGATTGGGAGCTTTTTTACATGTCCCCTTATTGGGAAAAGATTTTACGAACGTATTCGTTGCACTCGAATGATTGGAAACGGACGGTGACGGTGGCGGTGACGGTGATGATGATGAGGATGATGAGGATGATGATGAGGAGGAAGAGGTGGAAGAAGACGAGGAGGAAGAGCAGGAGGAGCAGGAAGAGGATGAAGTACAAGAGTCGTTTGACTCTTTACCGTTACCTAAGTGTACATCATCGTCATCGATGCTCGTGCAAAATTCTGTACCATCGTACTTGGTTTCACCCACATCTCCCGCAACATCATCCTCGATACAGTCGGCCTCTTTCAACTTTGTCCAACACACCGAGTCTCGGGGATTGGTTGATATTAAGAGCTCCTTCACCGCCTCTTCCTTTGGTAGATTTTCTTTAATCACTTCAAACTGCGTTATTTCTAATTTCGCAGAAACACAAGTTTGATACACATTCGTGGAGCTGATAATATCGCGAGGTATAGATTGCTTCGTGCTCTGCTCAAGTCCCGTGGGTGATTTTTGCACAGCGTTAGCTGATTCTGACTTTTTAAATCTTTCAGCATGCTCGTTATGCTCCGCAGCAGTAGTAGGTTTGTAGTACGGAGAACAAGAGTTGAATGTTTCCTTCTTCGCAGTCATGTCCTTGGAGGTTTCTCCGGAATGTTTAGGAGTTAATGCTATGCAGGGTGTCTTCGGGAAATCCGGAGTGTTTATGAAACTACGCATTTTGCTAGAATCTTCGTTGATCTTCACAAACGGCGTTGCTGTATCGATGCTGCTGGGACTGAGTAATCGCGGCGTCGGTGGAACGCCGGAGGTAGTTTCAAATTTCCTTGGCGTTTCCAACTCGATCGTATCGGCAGGCATTTGTAATATCTGTTGCGTAAATTCTAAACACTGCATGGTGTCCGCGGAGATTATCTCACCTCCCAGGCTCGGTTTCTTTTCGGTACTGCATTTGTTCAAATTAGTCTTCAATGTTTTTAACTGTGCATACTTTTTAACATTCTTTTTCTGCAACGGTAAATTATCGGTTGTTGTTGCCGTTGCCGTCGTCGTCGTTGCCGTTGTTGTTAACGATACATCGTTAGCGTTCCCTTCTTCGGGAATATCTGGTAATTTCCCAATATCGCGTGCTTGCGAGACGCTGTCGTTTTTCGTATTATTACAATTATTCGTTGGAATCTGATTTACGCGCGTGTCCAACGGACTTGTAGAATGAGCCGGTAACGTACGTACACGCGCATTTTCCGCGACAGTAGATTCTACTGCTTTCTGTGTTTCGCCCGAACGTTCAGTCTTCGCGTCAACTACACCTTTGCTCGGCATATTTTTTATTCTCGCTCTCGGCAAACGAGAATTGGCACACTTGGCTTTCTTCGACACGACAGCCTTACCCCTCATTTGACCTGCTGCCTTTTTACCAGTGGATGCCTTTGTTCTCTGATTCTCGCCGCCCGCGCTGGTTACTTGCAGAGATTTCCTCAGATCTGCGTCCCAAACACTTGGCGCAGCCTCGGACGGGTTGGACTGAACTTGCTTGTCCAAGGAATCAGTATTCATCTTTTGCGGAGACGTTTCACCCAGCACAAGTGCAACGCCGTTGCATTTCTCCCAGTCACCCATAAGCTTTGGCAAAGGGCTTCTCGTTGCTATAGGAACTTGTAAAGGCTGACGGGGTTTCTTCAACCGAGTGTCTACTCCGTGCGCGGATACCGCCGGCGCCGCCGCCGCGCTGTTGGAGAACGGTGGAGATTTGAAAAGGCAAGTCCTTCTTACAGATTTAACATGCTTCGCGGATCTAGGTGAAAAATGCACGTTCTCGTTTTCACCGATCGTCTTGTTCGCTTTGTTCGCCTTGCTCGTCCTGCTCGAGCCAGCAACGACTACCTTCATCGGGGTGTTAAAGTCTAGCGCTCTTACGTGACTGTTTCTCCTTCTCGGTGTCGATAAGCTCAATCTATGATTCTTTGATCTGCTTTTCAACAAAGATCGCGGTGTTCGTTTGTTAATGATATCGCTACTCTTGGACGTGGAAGGGCCCGGCTCCTGCGGGACGTTAGGTTTACATGCCGCGGCCACTTTCGCATTCTGCACGACAGGTGTCGAGTCGACATCCGCCGCCGTATCGACACGCTCGTTAGCCTTGTTGCAATTAAATTTCACGTACGGAGACAATCCAGTACCGGACAGATTGACGACATCTTCTACGTGTATCGTGGGCATGCTGCAAGTATCCGGCAGTAGGGTTCTTGCGCCATTTTCAGTGCTGTAAAGGGTTATTATCGGCTCTCCGACGATTGTTCCAGCTGTGGTGGAAGCAACAGGACTCCCGATCAAACTGATCGGGTTGTTAAGAGTCTGAACAGGTGGTGCGCTCTTTGCGTCGTCGTTTGTCTTGCAGTTGTTCGCGTTTTGGAACGACTGCAACGGTGCGCAAGTTATTAAGTTTCCCGAGTCGCTCGTCAAGTCGTTGTGAGTTGGCAGCGGTAGTTTGTGAACAACATTTACAGTTTTCAAGTACAATGTTTCTACGTGATTTTTGGCGTTTTTATTACTCGTCGGGTCCCTGGGAACGATTGGCACGAAGCGCGAATGCGTGGTGGACGTTATTGGGCGAGTTGGCGGATAGGGCGAACTTGTAGCCGGTAAATTTCGCACCTCTTCTCTCGAACAGACTACTAACGTCGGTATCGCCAGCAGGTCTTGTTCGGGCGTGTAGTCTTTCGCGCTACTTTTCGGCACGCGCCCAAGTTTCGCAGGCCGTGGTCGCCTCACCGACGACGACGATTTTCTCATCTTTGATTCCGCGTCGATACTCGCAATCGTTGCACAGTTGCTGTCGACCTTTTTCCGATCATCGCCGCTTGCCGGTTTTTCCAGCTGCGTGTCTTTAATCGGAGAAATATTTAGAATTGGCAATCTCTTTTCGTAATCATCAATTGCGTCCAACCTAACCGTGCCTTTATTCGTGGCGTCTACGATTGTCATGGTTCGATCGTTGATTAATCTGTTATTGCAGCTATTAGCGATGTTTGCATTTATTATGCTCAACACCGCAGCAGCGTTTTGATCCTCCAAGGCACTGTAATCTTTCTCTTGATCCCGTTGTTCGTCTTCGACTCGGACGTTTTGTTGTCTAGAAGAACTACGGAGTCTGTGCTTCAACGGCACGTCTGCTTCGTTCGTCTCGTTAACTGACTTCACGTCTACGAGTAGTATAGGTTCTACTGGCAAACTAACGTTGTTCGCGTTAATTGTAGACTGCTTCTCCCGCGATCCGTCGAGAGCGAATCTTGTTTCCAACTTGGCTTCGGCGGTGGCGGGGGCGGTATCTTCGTCGGGGCTTGTGTCGGTTTCCGCGTGTGTCCCGACGATTTCGTCGAAAAGCTTCTCAAACACCGGGTCAGACTCTGTGGCCTCTACTATTGCTTTAATGGCACTATTCAGCTCGGTCATCGTGCAGGTGTTTGCTCCTTCGCTGTGCACAGATTCGTTTAATGTCTCATCTTTCAAAGACATGTCCGTCGGAAGTATCGCTTTATTAATATTCTCAGCGATACGTTCTTGTAATTCCGTCCGATTCAGGAGCTCTTTTGTCAGTAGCTTACGACAATAACAGAATGAAAGATTAGTTGAACAGTTGGTAGTAACCGCGCGTAGGTAACCGCGTTAATACTTACGCTTAAATTTTCTATAGGTTCGTCGTTGCCATCGGACTCGGACTCGGGTGTATCGGAAAGATTAGTCTGAACTTCTGCGCACAAACAATTTGTTAGTTCTTCCGTACTTGTCGCAGCTGTGCGCTTCTCAGTGGAGTAGGAGCTCTTGATGCTGTTTTGTTTGAACAAGTTATTCGCGACAGCATTCGTCGTTTCCATATTCAAAACATCTTGATCGTCGTCGCCTCCTAACGAGTTTTCAATAAAAGATTCTCTTGTAACTTTACTACTCATCGAAGAGGAATGCCATGTATTTATTGAATCGACACACAGACCTTGATGCTCCCATCGAAAGCTATTGCATTCGTCCTTTGGATTTTCCTTATCATTCGCCACATATTTAGATTGTCGTGTGGACGCCTCTGTGTGGCCAGGTAGACTCTCCAACGGAGTAGCTTCTATGCTATCCGAACCTATAATCGTAAACAACACGATCGCTTACAGTTTTTGATATATTATCAAGCTACAGCTTAGCACATTGCGCGTCTCTCTACCTCGAGTGGAGGGTGATTCGGACTGATGAGATGCGTTGGACGCTACCTTCGTACGCTTACATCGTTCGCGATCACTGTTACTGTGATGTCTTTTACGAGCGCTGCTGGACACGATTGGAGAACCGTTGCATACTTGAGAATTGGCCTACAAGTATATGTATATATTTAACTCGATTTACAACGTAATTACGATAGCGCAGTTTTCCATTCTCACCGGCGTGGGAACATTGATATTGACGACAAAACGCTGCCCACGAGTCTCTTCGATTAGAAACTTTAATTGTTCGAGTAGATCCCTGCAATGTTTTAATTGCTCGCAATCTGCAATTTTGCCGAGACGCTCCTGAACTGCATAAATGTTGGAAATTTTTTCACAAGAGTCAACAGTAATTTCACGGAGATATTAAATTCTGACTGGTTCTTACTTATCGCGTTTATGGCGAAAAATTTTTCTATGATCTCCAACAACGTCGTTCCACCAACTCTGGTGCTGAATCGCCTCCCATTGGAAATGACGATGCGGCATTCTTGCAAATGCGGAGATGTGTCTAAAAATATTTTAGCAGCTTCGATGCAGTTTTGACTCTCGAGGTATCCTGAAATCAATCGTTTCGAACGGGTAGAGATTCGAGAGAAATTCTTCGTGACGATGCTGCGATCTACGTTGCAACTTGTTTACTTATTTGTTCATGGGGTGCTTGAATATTACGTTTTACGTCGTGAAAATTAGCGCGAAGATAATTCAATTAGCCCGGATAAATTATGCAACTGAACAAGAAAAGGTAAACATCGGGAAATATTTAAGTTCCCGCCACACAGCAGGTTATCGTTAAAAGACGCTTCGGATCATGGTCATGACCCGCTCTTACCGAGAACCAATCGAGCTATTTCCGAAGGCAATAATGTTTCCATAGTGCTTAACGATCTTCTCGATTCAATGATATCGTCGAAAACTCGAGACGTTTCTCGGAACCTCAACAAATACAGAAATGTAAAGAGACGCTTTCGAGAATTAGCCTAGTACATTGTGTATGCTTGAATAGTAAACGCTGGTAAATCCTCAGGGGCGGGCATTTCCCATGTATTTCTGTTGGCAAAACCAGCACCCTCTGGCGGATCGTACCCCTAACTAAATCATGAAAAGTAGCAAAATTGAATCCAGGAATTATGGTATTGGTTACAAGGGAACACATGGAACCCGCACACGCCGATTTTAATGAGGCTTTTGTAAGAAGGTGTTCTCAAAATATTTTTCTGAGGACTACTTCTTACAAAAGCTCCATTAAAATCGGCTTGTTAGTCAATTTCGTTACAAATTCTTACTCTTGAAAGTGAAACTTTGTCTGTTTGTTTGTCCTTCTTTCACGCCTAAACGGCTGAACGGGTTACAATGAAATTTGGAATATATATTATATACGCCCTAGATTAGAGTGTGGGCTATTTATTTTTTTAGGCTTTTTAATTTGGAAACATCATTAATAATTCCCGGGTGAAACCGGATAACGAGTCAGCAATTTAGTAGAAAATAAATGACTAAAATACAATTTCTGTGCGCGAATTCCACCTACGCCCATATCTCCCACGCCCACGACCGTAGGAACTTTCCGCTTTTGTATTAAAATGATAGCATAAAGTATATGTTCCCGTTTTTGAGTCGTAATTTATAGTTAAAAATCTGTATTTTCCGACAATAGTTCTTTCACAGATTTCTCTTCCATATTTCAAGAAATTTTCATAAATTATGGAACGTTAACCACCAATTCGCCCTATATGACTATAAATATTTGCATTAGTGGTATTTGGAACGACATTCTTGAGCCCATTGTAGAGTAGATGTCCCGATTACCGTGTTCTTTAATTTTGCTTGGTGAAAATTTATATTGGTGTTTTAAACTTCCCTCTTTATTAAGAATTCACTTTAAAAATACGAAAACGTTTCAAAAGTGTTTATTTTGCTATTTTTTTCATAAAGTTGGAACCTTTTATGATATAATAAACACTTTACATAATTGCGAGTCATGATAATTATCAATTTATCCACTTTTGTAAAGTACTTGTTTCTCACCGTTTCCGGTAAGGATTTAGGAAAATCCATCGAAACCATGATATACATTTTTCATTTTTTTTTGCTATTGTTTAATTGTTTAAAAATATAACCTTCCCGTTTGTAACACATACTTCAATAGTTTAACTTAATTAAAACTTAACTATGGGATTTTTCCGTTTATAATAATAATAAAAAAGAATTTCTTTCCTTATTTATTTATGCGAGTTTTTTATGCAGCTTCTTTAAGTATCAAGGCACGGTAATAAGAACACGTACCCTACATTCATTCTGAATAAAACTTGTAAGTTTCACTTACAAAAACTTTCTGTATACTTGATTTTATTTCAAACCACCCGCATTCCGACGAGCAGAGTGGATCAGCGCTCCACGTGCACCAACCCGCGTTCACATCCTGAAATCCCCGCTAAAATACGCAATAGTACAAAAAATTTATACAAATACCGGAGTTGACTAGAGGGCGGGGTGACATCTTTTTCGGAGGTTTACGTTGTATCTACAATCATACGATTATTATCTCGCTTCGATAGCGAGCATTTAACGCGAGAAAAATTACTTCTATTCAGGAATTTAAAGAAACTGTTTTAATACCGGTTAGTAACACAGTACCTTTTCTTTTCTTCAGTTTGAAATCCATGGCAGGTTACCTTCTTACACGTATCTTAATAAACATGTAGCCATCTCGAATATAAGCGTGAAAATAAAGCGAAAAGCAGTTATCGTATGTATCGGTGTACACTATTTATGTGACAGTATCGTGCCCACGGATATAGGAAACATGGGAAATTGGCAGATGGAGATTGGAAGGATGATGTTATATGTTTCCTTTCCAGTTGGAATTTTTCATTACTTCAATCAGACAGAAAATATTGAAGAATGGCTAATCGCACAGAGGAAAAAGCATTTTTCCACAAATCAAAGCCAACAAGAAGAATTTATGCAGTACATTGAGAAATTCAACAGCGAAAAGCGAGCTAAACAACTTGATGAAATTGAACAGCGATATCGTAATATGACAATGAAATAAATTATGCAAGCTCGATTGTCACATATTTGGGTGGCTTAACATCTGTAAATGCGAGGATACGTTTATTGTTGTTTCATAAATAATGTTATTAGTCTTTTCATCGGTTGAGTAAACCTGATAACTTTATTATCATTAATTTACTATCATTAATTCCTTTGCTACTGTAAAACATTATGATAAATAAAGTAAAGGTTACATGAATATCAAGAGCGAAACAGAAAGTATTGGCATTACTTTTATGTATTGACCCATTGAGAACCTAATAGCAACGTGAATTACATACATAATTTTAACTTTTGTAGAAATTTTTTTCATTAATCAGTAGTCATTAGCAATTTTTGGATACGATTGCAGCGAATGTGGCAGCAACTTTGGCACGTACTCGGGTTCTCAACGAATTACGAATCGTTTAAAGATAATTCATCTTAGGTTTCCAAGTTGACACTGTTGTAGGTAGGGATGGAGCGCATAATCGCTAACAGTGATTTATCACAGTGATCGCAGGATCACGATCACGGTCGTGATTGAAGTTAAATCGCGACTGTGATTGTGATTTTTTTAACTTGAGAGAATTGTTTACTGTGATCGTAATTCTTGATCTTGATTGAATTACTTTTTATAAAATACTTCAATATAGCTTGTGTTACAGTCAAAGCGTGCTAATTCAGCGAATAAGTAGAATATACATTCATAAATAGTCAATGTATGCACACACTGATTTGATTGGCTAAAGTATTCCCATATATATTATTCTTTTTAACTAAAGTGAAGTAATATTCGTTAATTTATATAGATCAAGAACGATTACATTGATTTAAAATATACAACTGAGATTCTATAAGAACAGTGAGGACTTGAGAATGTTTCGAGAGAAAGTAGAAATTGGGGTTATATGGCGCGTGCAAAGAGCATACATTGACTATTTATGAATGCATATATTTTATATTCGCTGCATTAGCACGTTTTATTTGTAACAGAAGATATATTGAAGTATTTTATAAAAAATAATTCAATCATGAGTAAGAATTACGATTACAGTATTCACAGTGAGCAAATTCTCTTGAGGTAAAAAAATCACGGGAGTGATTTAACTTAAATCACGCCCGTGATCGTGATTCTGCGATCTCGGTGATAAATCACTGTCAGTGATTTTGCACTCCATCCCTAGTCAGGGCCGCCTTTACCAATGGGATATAGTCCAGGGGCGCCCGTGATCCAAGGGCGCTTAATAATCAAATATGTTGAAATGCTTTTTTTCTCTTCAATTTTAGAGACAAAAATTTCTATTGTTTTTGTTCGTGTTTGCCTTGGTGGAAACCCGGGGTTGTGATGTACTGCTTTGCACCGATTGAGAAGAAATTGCACCCTTGGGGCATAGGCGTCCGGAGACTTTTTTCCAGGGGTGAGCAACTTTGGGATGATGGTAAAGAAAAATATACCCCTCTTGCTTTTTGTAACCCATATGTAAAAAAGTTACTCTTTCTTTTCGATTTATAACAAGTAAATAAGTCGAGAAAAAGGGATAAAAATTTTTGTTATCGCGCTTCATTTTCGAAAAAATCGACTTTGAAATTCTTGACGATGCGTCCAATCGCGTACGGGAAAACCTAGCTTAATGAAAATCACAGGCTTTTTGGGCGTAAGTGGAACTCGCCCTTTATAGTGTCAATTTAATTAAAATTTTAAAACCGAACTTTCAAAATATTCCCTTTTTTAGTATAAACTTAATAAAGATCAGTTTTGAAAAATAAGCGATTTTTTTCTCAAAAGCTGGGGGGGCAACTGCCCCTTTTGCCTCCCTGCAGACGCCCATGCTTAGGGACTACGGCATAGACATATATAGATGGAGCAGAAGCTGGACTATCGGCGAGGGGGAGGTAAGCTTGGAGGGGAAAAGTCAGAGGCTCAGATACAGCCTGTCTTACAGGCACGTCGATTAACTTCGGAAGCATTCGGCTTGCATAACCACTGTGTTACCCGATTTGCCTGTATCGCTCCCCTTACCGCGAATCTTGCCACCCCCCTCAGACACGCTCCGCGTATATATGCTACGGACTAGGGCGCTCAAATTTTTTAGCCCAGGGCGCTCAAATTTGTTAAGACGGCCCTGGCCGAGAGGCGAGAGTATACATATTACGTGTATTTAGAAGTCATACATATGTATGTACATACACACATCATACTATCAGCTCTGCATAGCAGTACCCTCTTTCTTTATATAGGTATATGGTATGGCAATACCACCAGTTACTTATGTATGTATATACCAATAGCTGTGAGCAAGTATGTAGCTTGCTTGAGCTTGCTGTAGCCGACAAGGACTACGTTATTTCGTGGCGATTGATAGCAATTCGTATTCATAGATTGAAGAAATAGACGGTGTGCATAAAGGTGCCGGTGGCTGCCGGTGTTAATAGCTGCGCGTGCGATAGGTGCAGATCGCTTCCAATCGCTTCGTCGTCGGCCGTCGCGGTGGGTCGCGGTCGTCGCCCTATAATCCTAAATACTACACATTCTGTCGCTTTTCATGCTTGGTTAATACAAAATTCCTCGGATATTCTATAGAAAACGCGAGTGATTTACCATGGCACAAGTACGGTATACTCGTAATTTATTTCTACGAGGGATATGCGTGATATATCTCTTTGCATTTCTTAGCTTTTATGTACAAATTCCTGGTGAGTATTTTCAAACCATACCGTTTCTTGCTTCTTCTTCGTTTTCACTTTTCTTTCTTCTTCTCCTTCTTCTTTGGCTACGTACTTTTTTTTGTAATATAACTGATGACTTTTTTTCTATCGAGCGCAACGAAGGGAGTAGAAAGTATTATGTATTTACAACTTTCAGCATAGATTTCCTTGTAATAGTACACTTTTTGTCGTTGTAATCTTTATCATTTAACTACGCTAAAGATATTTGTTGATTATTGATATTCTGTATCCGACTGAAGAGGAGACGCGTATGTTAACGCGTGTATGTTTATCTTTCATGGGAAAAGGATTATACGGCGACAATGGGATTCTACCGGCTAGAACTCAGTTGGATCTGAAGAGTCGAATGCCTCTGCTTCAAAAATTAAAACAGAAGCCAACGTTATTATGGTTCGCTCCTTATTTTGGACTGAACGTAGAGTACATGCTAGATGTGTCGTCGCTTTTCGGAGTGATTCTTTCCTTCGCTGGGTAAGAGTTCTCTCTAGTTGTCTCTCCTCTTCTCATTTGTCTAGATTTGTATGGAACGATAGTGAGTCCGTTTCTATTTTCCGCAGGTTCGTCTCGCAAAGATTTTGCATCGCAGTGGTGTTTGCGTTGCTTTGGTCCATATATTATTCTCTGTATCAAATCGGCCAGACGTTTATGTGGTTCCAATGGTGAGTATGTGTAGAATTCGCTTTTAATCCGGCGTTGCTTGAGTGGGGTCTCACAGACCCAGAACAACCTTGTTTGTTCATTATATAAGCTATTTAGGAAGTACATTTTTGTTGGAAATTAAAGATATTTAATTAGTTAAGTATTTTTGAGTAATAAAATTTAATTAAAGATATGGATTTCTAGAATACACTGAATTAACTGTGGGGGTCTGCGGAACCCCACCTTACTACTCTTGTTACATTTCCCCACGTTAACAACGCCAGGTTAAAGGGGTATACCCGTTTGAACCCTTGGGAAATGTGTACATTTTGTGGATTTTTTTACAAGTCAACGGCTTGATGAAGATTTCCCGTTTTTTTACTATCTGTACATAGTATTATGAACTACTTACAAAAAAAGTTTCAGTCAAAAAACTGTTGTTTTTCGGAAGTTATGGATACATATCCGAAAGTCTCTCGATTTTAAACGGCTAAACGGTTGCCCTGAAAAAAGCTGTATGTCGTGTCTGAAATCAGAAGCAGTAAAATTTTCTTATAAAATATGTTAATAGCTATCGTCCTATGGGACCGATTTTGAAAATTTTGAAAAATAAGGAAATGGTGAAAAATCAATTGTAAAGTTAGATTTTTCTAAGAGAAAAGTCCACCTTTTTTCTTTATAAATAATAAACGAGGAATCGGAATAAAAAAAGCCCGCGTAGGACGGTGTGGAATGTTATTAAGATTCTGCATGCAAAATTGGAAGTGAATTAGTTGAATGTAGGGCGAGTTTTTAGAGTCGCGGTAATGAAAAATGTAGTTCCGCTGCGATGGGTCGAGTCGCCGCGCCTCGCCGCCCCGTGCTACCTGGGTGGTTCCACTCAAATGCCTATAACTTTGTCAGTCTTCCGAATTTTTACATCGGACTTGATTTGTAATATTCCTAAAATATCAATCTATGAAAATATGTAAAACGAAAAAATCCGATTTTTGATACTTTCAAACGGTTACACCCCTTTAAACGATGTCTATGAGATTCTTATCGTTGCGCGATTCCCGAATCACTCTGCCGAATATTCTAATTGCGGGAAACTCTGAAATTATCATGTTGATTCATATTTTATTTCTTATCACACAGGGATGTGCTGCTGTTGGAAGCAGGATTTTTGTGTATCCTTGTAGCACCGATTTGGTATTCTCAGCGTGGGAAAGTAAACACGCCGAGCGATGCTGTAACCTTCTGGAGCGTACGTTGGCTACTTTTTCGCCTAATGTTTTCCAGCGGAGTAGTGAAGCTCGTCTCCGGTTGCCCGATATGGTGGAAATTGGACGGTACGAGATCCCAGATTCCGTATATTTATAAATGCACGCGCGATGGAACACGATTAAGGAATAATCTCGTTGTTGAAAATGTTACAGCTCTGAACGTGCATTTTGAATCGCAGTGTATACCTACCCCGTTGGCGTGGTACGCGCACCACTTGCCAACGTGGTTTTTACGTCTCACTACTGTCGCCGTGAACATTCTCGAGCTGGTTATTCCATTTCTATTCTTCTTCCCAAGCAGAAAAGTGAGAACGACAGCGTTTTACGCACAGGTATCAACTATAGAGTGGACCAGCTTTATTAAAGGGACTAGGCAGTCGAAAAATCATTTTTTATTGCATTTTCCGAAGGTACTATCTTTTCTGAATAAAATATCTCTTGGTTTATAGTAAAATTCGCAAAATTGTAGATTTGGCAGCTAAAAACGTCAAACACCATCATTGTTTGTGCGCTACTAAAATCCGGTGACTTCTTAATTTTTTTATGAAAATCTCGAATTTTTACGCATCATATCAAAGGTTTGCACCGAAATGGCAAATGTTTTACACTTCCTGTAATTTTTTCCAAGTCGATCTGAACCTCCATTCGTTCGCAATCAGGATAAAATGAAGAGAAAAAAGATTCGAGAAAAACGCGTTTAAAGTTTCTGGGCAAAGTCGACGCTATAGGTTGCCGCTTGACGTTTTTACCTGGCAAATCTATAATTTTGCGAATTTTACTATAAACCACGCGACATTTTATTCAGAAAAGATAGTACTTTCGGAAAATGCAATACAAAAAATCGATTTTTCGACTGCCTAGCCTCCTTAATTTGTTAACGATTGTTCCGTTCTCGCGTATAATAACGATTTCGCTTTCCTTCCAGATGTTCCTTCAAATACACATCGTAGCAACGGGGAATTATAATTTCTTCAATTTTCTCACAATTTGTTTGTGCATCTCTCTACTCGACGATCAGTTCTTCTATAAGAGAAAATCTAGGAACAATAATTCCAATATCGTGAGACATCTCTCCACGATATTGTGCATTCTGGTTTACATGGGAGTCCTGTACGGGACATGTGTGCATTACAATGTTCGAATCACGGACAACTGGACCATTCAAAGCGATATTGGTACGTACAAGCGTAAGGAATAAATTGTTTTTTTTTGTAAACAACTATTCTCATCCCTGCCACCATCTCCCGCAATTCTATTTCTAGCATTTACCCAAGAGCAGTTCGAACATGTTTTATCGCGTGCGATTCCAATCTCCATCTACATTGGCGTAGCGTCGCTTGGTTTCACTATAGCGGACGCAATAGTCAACTCTTTACTAACGGTCAAGGGGATACGAAATAAAATTCTCACGGTGTTGGTTACGACTCTGTATATGGCAGCAGTTTGCTTCATCTTTGCTATGAGCATCGTAAGTACACTCGTATACGTGTACACGAAGCTACACTCGTCCGCGACTGTTTGCGAAAGACTGGAATCGATGGTAATAAAAAAGCCAAGTGACATTTCGTGTTTAGGTACCATACGCTACTTTGCATCATTCTCATAATTCCACGGTACCTACTCAACTAAGGCAGATACATGGAAAAATTGAGCATATTCATCTGGTGAATAGTTACGGGTTATTTAGACGCATGACGGGAACGGGAGGTAGACCAGAAGTAATCATCGAAGGTGGCGATAGCATCGATGGTCCATGGAAAGAATACGAATTTTTATATAAACCAGGAAATGTTAATAATTCGTTGCCCTTTGTTGGTGAGACACTTTGTGAAAACTATCGTCTTTATTCTGTATTTCATTCTTTATCTCACTCTTGCTCGTAATTCTCTGTTCCTCTTGATACTCTGATATAGTACCTAATTACAGTAATTATCTCCGAGCTTCTCGTAATATTTCCCGACGTACAATTTATACACGATCGCGATACTGTGTTTTCTTCCCTTTTTTTCTTGTTCTTTCTCCAGCTCCTCATCAACCACGTCTCGACTGGCAAATGTGGTTCGCTGCACTGGGTACTTATCACCAGAATCCGTGGTTGATGTCGTTAGCATATCGCCTCTTGAGCGGTCAACCAGAAGTCTTGGCTTTGATGAATCAGGTGTCAAGTCCGTTCCGTGATAAACCACCGAGATATATTAAAGCTAGCCTTTATCGTTACCACTACACACCGTGGAGTAGTCAGTCGTGAGTATTTTACACTTGACTTTACTTACTTGACTCGTTTGTGGCTTCTTCACCTTCTTTTCTTTTCTTTTCTTGTTAGATGGACGAAACAAGCGTGGTGGACAAGGGAAAAGATCGGGGAATATTTTCCGATCTTTAGTCACGATCATCCGCCTCTTATCGAGTATTTATCGAAGATGAAAATCATTCAGGACAAGCCAACGTTTAAAGTCACAAACGAACCACTAAAACTGCTTCTCGACAGCATCAGGTCTATGGTTCGTAAAATTGAAGCCAGCCTTCTGCTATGGGGAGTCTTTACGGCGGGCTGTGCAATTATTATGACCAACTATAATAATTCGATTTTAAAAAAGAAGTAACTACATGATTAGTCTGTAACATCTTAACGGATAATGTTTATATCTAAAAATGGATTGCAGTCTTTTACAGAGGCCGCTCGAAACTATTGTGTTATAAAGCGATTGCCCGCCTTGGGTTTCTTTTTTCTACCGTGCGGCGGTTGCGTTTGTATGCATGCATGTATGTATATATGTAGGTACGAAAGAATTCGTCGGTGGCCGATGCGGTCGGGCATCGTAATTGGACATGACAGAGTCGCGAGACCGAAATTCGGGGTACGATTAGCTTTCACCAGCGCACGGAATACTCCGTCCCCTTTGCATCTTTGCGATGCCCGATTAGGAATACAATGTACACACCTGTTTGCTACAGCGGGTGAATGTAGTGAATATCGTTACGAGAAACTATTTAGCATATAACATAGAAAAATATACTGTTTATTTTGCATTAATGACTGGGAACCATGTACTTGCAACTAAACTTCCGAGGTTGCAGTATCTCGCGTTCCGGCGTCAACTGAGATTAACATCAATATCAATATTATCGTGAATTGCTTACATCTTTGTACTTTTTCGCCACAATCGAGAGAGAAACCATAACAATGTACTACGCTGTTTTTTCGCGTGTGTCGATTTACGCATTTCATATTGAATCTCGTCACCCGAAGGAAAAGAAGTGTAATATTTAGCATTTAGGCGAACACAATTATTGTATTCACACGGGTTTGTGTTTCATATAGGTACCTTGGAACGATAATTACCTCGCAATATAATTCTTGAAATAACCGAGTTGTTATTCCCTCGAAAACACGGTATTATCGCTAAAAAGAGACTGTATCTGTTTTCCCAACTTGTTCCGTCTACCGACATTCTGTGTGTAATTTCAACTCGTTGAATTCCCGTTGTATTTAATGAATGAATTTGATTTCCTCCTCTTATGCGTTTCTAGTGTACAAGACCTCTCGGAAGCTTTCTTCCTCTTTAAGCTTACATCATCGTACGAGAATGTATCCATCGGAAAAACTTCCGGTAACACAGTTTTCGACAGAGCAACGGGATACTTGAATAATCTTTCTAAACGTGTTTCCAATGAACTAAGCGACTCAGTAAATTTCTTTGGTCCGATAATCAACTGACCCGGGTTACTGCCGCTGCATGTTTCGTTCAATCGCTTCGAGTACATTAAATTCTTGAAACTCTGTAAAGTCGCGTACGTCGCTTCGACCGTGGATGATGTATCGTTATCCTTGATCGTTGCTGTGCTAGAGGAGATGGGCACGGAATGTCGCGTCCTTTCAAGCACGCTAAACAATGCGACGGTGTTGCTCGTTTGTCCGAGTGGTTTCTTGCAATTGTCGTCTCGCGAGTCAATGTTGTTGCTTCGAAACAAGGTATTAGCGACGCTTTTACAACGAGCGAACGATTCCATTCTTTCCATCGCTTTGTCGCTTAAAGTATTCCTATCGTTGCTACTGCTACTACCTTGTTGCTGTCGTCGCCGCCGTCGTCGTTGCAACGCACAAACGTCTTGCGTGTCGCATGGTTGTTGACCGTCCGAGCTATAAACTTCGAGTAAATGACTAATCTTTTGAAATTGTAACTCTTGCTCGTTACCACCGATCTGAGAGATCACAAAGTCTGGAGTGTCGAGGTTTATAGTTTTCTCGATTAGAAACGTATTCTTTGTATTTAGATCGTAGTCGATGCTCCGAGTTTTGACTAATTTCTTTAATTTTACTCGCGAGTCGAACGGAGGTGGTGGCACAAAATGAGAACCCTTGTCCGTGGCGGTGTAACTTGTCCCGAACATACGCGAACTGCATTCGTCTATAACTTGGAGATACAGAGCCTTGTCGTGCTTCCTGTTTGCGTATTCTCTCAACGAACATAAAAGTTGCCTGTCTCTGTCCCTTAATTTTAAATCGTCGACTTCGCTGGGCATGCAGAGCTTAGCGTCCAACGATTTTAAGGTGGTATATAAATTCTTTGTACAACATTTTAGCTCCTGCGTAGTATAGAGCTTCTGGTTACGCACGGATCTTTCTATCGCGTGTTCTATGTGGAAATATTCTATCAACTCCTTATCCACGTTACTGTTACAATTCCCATTCGATGGATCGTCGTTATTAGAATCGAGTACAGTCAGGTGAGATTCCTCCCTGCTTCTCCTTCCATCGCCATCGTCCTCTTCTTCGTCCTCTTCTTCGCCCTCCTCTTCCGCTTCTCCTTTATCTTCTTGCCTTCTCAGATTTTTACTCTTAAAGCGGTTTCTGTTCAAGTCAATGATGGAAACACCTCTGTTAATGTATCGTTGCAGAGCTGCGTGACGATGTCTCAGTTGTGTTCTAGTTTTGGAAGAAAATGCTGTAGCTATTTGAGACCAATTGGGCCCGAAGCGTTGAAAGAGTTCCAACAGCTTCGAATCATTCTCGAGCGTCCATACGTTCCAATTTTTCACTCGATTAGTGGTCAACGTGTCGTAACGATCGTGAAGCTGAACCGTCGACCTGTTCGGCATCAACGCAGCTGATATCTTACGAAAATTTGTACCATACTTGGTGATAGCATCCCTTAGAACGTTATCTTCGCTCTTGCTGAATCTACCTTTCGTTAGATACGGCGCTAAGCTGTAAGTCCAACGAAAGTAAGCTTGCTGCTTAGTCCTGTCCGGCATCCAACTGGCTATCTCGCCCCAAGGAATAAAGTCGCCAATTTTAAATATTTCGACTAGGCTCAAAAGTCGTTTATCCTCCTCGTTTTCCCAAACGCAGTTTCTAATTCTGGGCAACCTTTTCGTCGTGTTATATCTGATGAAACATTGATAGGCCGTACGATTTGAATTTAATCGCTCGGCAATTTTGTCCCAGTTCTGAAACTTATACCTCCTCGCGATGTCTTTCAATTTAGCATCTTCCGGCCTCGTCCAACAGTTCTTGTTGATGTCGGGATAAAGAAAGACGTTCCACATAACGCGACAATCGAGTGGCGAATGTATATCCTCGAAATGAACGGAGGATATTTTAAACCAATCGAATTCCCTTTCTCGTAACGGCCCAATCATTTCTTTTAAATCTTTAGGTGGGAATTTTTCTATCCTTCTCCTCTTTTGCTGTTCCTGTCGATTCGCATCGACGGGTACCTTGAGCGTCGCGTTCGAGTGCTCTGTACGTTCCGTCTTTTGAGACGACAGCATATCGGCGATAGCTTCTTCTTGTATGGCTTTTAACAGAGTGTTCCTCTCCCTCGGCGTCCATGGGGAGACTCTGGGAAGGTTTCTGAGTTGTAGCTCTCTGTAGTTCTCTTTCAACGTTTCATCTTCGTTATTGGGAGGAAAAAAGTAATCCCTGTCCTTGAAGTACGGTATACCGGCGTTGCAAATCAAAACCTTCGCGTCTCCGATCGAATGTTTTCGTAGACTAGATTCCACCAGTGTTAACTTTTTCTCGCACTTTTCGAGAGCAGCGGTTATGTGCTTTTTCAAATCCAATAGGAAGGAGATTATTCGTTTGTTCGAATTCAACATGCGATCGCAGTTTTCGATATCACATTCCAGAACTTCGTTCTCAGCCTCGTGACACTGTAATCTCTCCTGCGACGTACAATCTTCTATATACACTTCCATGTCCTCGGATGATGGTTCGTCGTTTTTAATAACGGATGTATATTCATAATGATTTTGCCCTCCGCGTTTAGGCATGTCTCCCGATAATAATAGGGTTTTGGCATCGAAATCATCGTCGTCGTCGCTTTCATCCGCCGTTGGCTTGTTGTCCATCATCGCGCGGTCAACCGCAACTCTGTTCCTTTGTTTCTAGTAATTTGGTGTTTATACTTGCGTGTGTATATATGTATTTACTTGCGAATGTACGTATGTACTACGTTATTATCGATTAATGGACTCGACACTACTACGACATGTGATGATGTATATACACTTAAGTCTATGTACGCACATGCATACGCGGCCGTTAAAATAGTATGTATTACATGTCAAGTGCGCATGAAACGTTCATCGTAACTCGCGTTTGCTCGAAAGCGTGTGCAAGTAAAATTTCATTCCAATGTATACCTAGTTTCAGATAATTTCATTATATAGTTGACACTGTTGACAGACGCAGCTGTGGCATGGGTGATGAGAAACAAGAAAAGGAAGAGAATGGGCCTGCAGCTTCGACACGCGATACTTGACGTCGCAGGATCATGAAAGAACTTGCAATTTGATCAGGGGCGAACGCAGACTTTTTTCCAGGGGGGGGGGGGGGTGGCAACTTTGAGACGATGGTAAAGAAAAATATACCCCTCTTGCTTTTTTAACCCATTTTATAGTGCCAATTTAATTAAAAATTTAAAACTAACATTTAAAAATATTCCCTTTTTTAGTATAAACTTAATAAAGATCAGTTTTAAAAAATAAGCGATTTTTTTCTCAATTGACAACTGTCCTTTTTGCCCCGCCCCCTGCGGACGCCCATGAATTTGATTTCGCCAGATTATAGCTATCTCGATCAGAGGCGTATCTAGGGTGGGGCAAGTAGGGCTCGTGCCCTGGGCGCCAATGCCGGGGGGTGTAAAAAATCCGAAAGAAATAGTGTTTCTTAAATAAATTTATTTGGATGGTTAATGTTAGTAGTTTACACTTGTTATTCGCGTGCTTCGCATGCCTCTTTAGAGAAGCTTCGAAAAAACTTGCTGCACTTTTCGATTTCATTTGCCTCCGACTTTCGTCTCTTCCGCCCTTCAGCTCCACTTTCTTTAAAAGGATTATCTAAATTCTAAATAAAATGTTTTGTGCGATGAACACTATTAACAAAGAAGTTAGAACAGAAAAGATGGAATTGGAATGATATGCATGGGGAGAGGGAAGTGGGGGGAGGGGAGCGCAAATTCTACGCTTGCCCTAGCCACTGTTTACACTAAATACGCCATTGATCTCGATATAATATACAAAACGGAAACTATATAATGGAATTGTGAATCGCGGCGCCATAAAACTTTTGTGTAAATCACTCTGTCAAGTCACATTGTTTTTGGATACGATCGCAATATCGATCGATTTATACATGTTCCTATTCAAACATGTGAGTGTTTTGTCCGAAACAAGCCCGAGAAATTCGGTACAAATTCTTAATCTAATCGCAGCAATTATCAGTTAGAAGATCAAGTATATAATATATATATATCTAGATACATGTGTAAACGTGGAAGCAAATACAATATCGTCCAATGTTCTCTGCGGAGTAAAAGCCGATCGAGCAATCAGAGCGAGTCTCGTATCTCGAGCGTCTCGACATTCGAGCGCAAGTTGTACACTCTATATAGTTTCCAGACGTACAACGTACAAGCAGCTCCTGCAGAGTGCAGAGCGGTGCATGCGCACCACGCATTGCGCAGTTTATAGTTTATACCTACGGCCTGAATATGTCGGCTGGGTAAAAAGTACGTAAACTGTTGACACGACTGGAGCAATTTCCTTTGCCCGAGTTTCCAAGGCGTCGAGCTATCACGAGAATCGCCGTGGCTTGAAGGCCGAAAGTCACGGCTGCGATTACTCCAGCTATTAATTCGCGAGCCTCCCTTTGCCATATTGTACATTTGAAAACACACGAGTAGCAGGTATAGTGGAGGCCTTATGTCAAGCCCGTTTAGTGTCGAAAGGGCCGACGACGTGCGCCAATATGAAGAAGCTATTTTCGAAAATCGAAAACACGTCCAAGGAACCGAGCAGTTATCTAGGAAAGGTGTTTGTGGTGGGACGTTACACTGTAACTGTAGAGGAAGTGTTGGCCGAAGGTACCATGTCACGTACATACATGTTGTCTGCAACCTGCAACCTTGAATATTCATCACCCCTCCCATCATTTCGCTCGTACGCGCTACCGTCTCTATTGCTTCTTATACACGCTCGATCGTGAGAATAAACATCGTCGCCGTGTGATGCGACAAGAATATCGAGGAGAAAGAACGAATTAGGTGTACTATACGCACGTATGTATGCATGCTTTTTTGTGCGTTCGTGCGTGCGTATGTATACGCGTGTATGCGCGACGCGTGCATGGACGCGTGTACCCGCATGGGTGAAAATACAGTAAATTGCTTGTCACGCGAAGCCTGAAATCAAGATCTACAACGAACGTTTCCATCGCATCGATAAAGAGAATAACGGTCCGGTTATAAGAAGTATAATTGACTGTTGCGCCGTTGCGTTTCATGTATTCTTGATTAATGTCGAACAAGTCTGTCGCAGCGGGTACAATTATCTTTCGATAACGGCATTATAGGAGGATTTGCTATTGTATTCCTGGTTAAAGCTTCGAGTGGACGCTACGCGCTGAAACGCATGTACGTTAATAACGAACATGACCTCAATGTATGTAAAAGGGAGATACAGATCGCGGTGAGTACGCCGATATGTATCTCGGTCGTTCGTAGAAATACACGCCGATGGAATGTTAAGAGGTTGAAAGCGACGATTCGATTAACTTGCAGAGTAACTTGAACGGTCACAAAAATATCATAGGATACGTGGACAGCAGTATCTCTCACATAGGCGGAGGGGTACACGAACTACTGCTTTTAATGCCTTATTGCAAGTCACAGCTCCTTCGGGTGATGAACAATAGGTCGTACACACGTTACGCGTAAATTTCAAGCAACGCCTGCTCGTCAGACTGGAGGAAAATTCTGAATTCTTTTATTTCCAGGCTACAGACTGGTTTCAGCGAATCGGAGGTCCTTCAAATATTCTGCGATATCTGCGAAGCTGTATCCCGATTGCATCATTGCCAAACGCCGATAATACACAGAGACTTAAAGGCTTGTCTTTTCGATTGTTTCACCCATGTTTTCTAGACGCAAATATGGCTACGCGTGTAATTGGTTTATCATGGGGTCTCTTTTAGGTTGAAAATATATTGCACACGGATGCTGGTCATTATGTTTTATGCGACTTTGGTTCGGCGACAGCGAAAGTTCTTAATCCTAGTGTACAGGGAGCGGCGATAGTCGAGGAAGAGATTAAAAAGTACACCACCCTTAGTTATAGAGCGCCTGAAATGGTCGATATGTACTGCGGGAAATCTATAACGACGAAAGCTGATATATGGGTATGAGAAATTTTTACACGCCTTCGACTTATAGAACCACTCGTGCAGAACAAATTGGGTCAAGTTTTCGTGGTTTTAGGCGTTGGGATGTTTGTTATATAAACTGTGTTTTTTCACGTTGCCATTTGGTGAAAGCATGCTCGCTATCCAGTCGGGAAATTTTACTATACCGGACAATTCAAGGTTCGTGTTCCATCAAGTATACGAACATATGTATTCTACACATGTATTATACATATGCGTACTTTTATCATACCCATGTTCTATCGATATACATTTTACTTTAAAACATCTTACATAATGAAACTATTAGAACAACGCTCAACTTTATATAGATATAGTAGAAGCCTACATTGTCTGATTCGTTATATGCTTGAGCCGGATCCTGATAGCCGCCCTGACATTTACCAAGTGTCTGTGATTGCCTTCCAAATTCAGGGCAAGGAATGCCCTGTGCAGAATTTGCACGTACGTATAATGTGTGATGTGTAACAGAAATGAAGAGGCCAAGTTAATTACAATGACTTCTCCCCCTCGTTACCGGCGTTCTAGAAAGTCCGAGATCCTGTTTTGGAATCCCTACCCTGCCCACTTATGGAATCGGAAAGTGTTAAAAGATCGTCGCTGGTTAAAACACCAAAACCGTCTTCTGTGACTACAGTTGAGGGTACTTCGGTGACGCCGAGGCAGCGACCGAAAGGGCAGGCCGTCGGCGTCGGTACGGGTCCTATAAGTTTAAGTGGGCAGATTGTCAGTCAAATATCTGGTCAAGGGAGTAGTCTGGTGCAGTCGCAAACTTGTACTGGAAATTCGGTTTCCGGTGCAAGTCAAATCGGTCAGCGGGTCTCTTCGTTGAACGTATCTCAGTGTTATTTAGGGCAGAGTATCCAACCGAGCAGCGTTCAATCGCTACCGGTGAATGCGCAAACAACACCTCAACAAATGCCGCCGACGCAGGCGTCTTTTGCTCAAGCTTCGCCGCAAGTTTCCACGCCCAATCAAAACGTTGCGTTTGGACAGCCGCAGGGCCATCAGTCGCAGTACCATCAGTCGCGGGATCCCATGATTAGACAATCGCCCGTGACTGTCCAGGATAAAAGTACATATTACTTTTATTCCAAGTCTACGACGGATGTGAGCGAAGAGAATCTGGAAGCATTATTCCCACCATCGGGTAAATGTCTCTTGCAACAGATATATCCAATGTTACACGAAAGTTGGGTAGAATTGTGTGTGTGTGTGTGTGTGTGTCTAAAGTCGTAGCTTCTTCTTCTTCATTACGCTTTTACAGGATACCCCGATCCGTTCAAAGATGATACCCGAACCATGCCACCACCTGCGAAAATACCACCTAACGTAGCTCCGAAACCTTGTAAAACTCTTGCACAAGTATCCAGTATTCCTCCTAGTTGTCCATCGAAATTTACACCTGTCGTTACGTCGTTGACATCGAAACTGAATATTCCAACGGGGCCTAGTACGATCACGAGCCCTGCGACACCGCCAACCAATTTACCCGAGCCGATCGTCAGAAAGACGGAAACCTTGAGACAAAATTCAAGTTCCGGTACTTTTACGCCCGATAGCCCGACGTTGTCTTGTGCGCGTCACCGAAGGAACGTTAGCGATACAAGCGCCTGCAACAAGTAAGTTGCGTTGTTATCTTCTTGTTCTGGAGCTAAACCACGAACATCAAGTACGCCACCATTCTCTAAATGCCTTTCTCCCACTTAGGGCGTTTGCGAGCGAAACTACGCAATTTCTGGCACCGTACGAAGCCTCTGTGAAATCCCGTTCCGAAGATGGTAGCCCTCCCAAAGTTCTAGCCGAGATAAGGCCGTGTCTAGGAACTAGCGCCTCGCATGTACGTATTGTAAGTACATAAAGAGCGTGGATTTATTTTAATTTACCTTATTATTCTCATTATTCTTATTATTCTTGTGTCTCGTAATTTTTCATTATTCTTTTTTTATCCTTTTCTTCTTGTATTAGGAAATCGGAAATCTTTCTCTCGTTTATATTACCCATTTCTACTTGCATATATATATTTATATTTAATAACAATAGTAATAATAATAATCGTCGGCATCATAGTAGTTACTCGAGAGAGTACGTAGTTACTGCGTACTTGCTCGGAGAGAATTCAATGAAAAACAAGTTTAATTCAATTTACATAATGCCTCGTAGATGGCTTCATTGAAGGGATGCGAGGAATTTTATTACTTTAATGTCAACATCCTTCTCGCGTTTAATTAACCGACTTCAAAAAGGAGGAGGTTATAGATTCGACCCATATATAGTTTTTCTTGTTTGTCCCCGCATAACTCCTTAGCATATGGACCGATTTTGATGATCTTTTTTTATTCGAATCAAAATTGACCCATTATTTTACCAGTTTTGGTTAATAATAAAGACTATTGTCACCTAATTATTATTATTTTATGTACGTACGCGCATATCTGCTGAGCATGTTGTGTCAATATCGATAAAACTAAAAAGTTAAAAATAAAAAAAAGATTAAAACCGACTTTAAAAAAAGATAAAAATGCATTAAAAAGTAAAAAATAATTTTTTCCTTAATCAGTCTACGACTCTTATTTTTTAAGTCGAGCGTCTTATCATTTGCACTGTGTAAATCTGGCGCCGACTTAAAAAGTATGAAAGTCGTAGATTAAATAAGGGAAAAAATTATTTTTTACTTTTTAGTGCATTTTTATTTTTTTGAAGTCGGTTTTAATTTTTAAAATTTTTTTTATTTTCCTTTAAACTCGCATCGTTATAAATATACGTATATTCTATTGTTTTCATTGTTTGCTGCGCAGCACCATTTTTTCGTATGTACTTGATATAGGTACATGGGTATATTAATCATCGATCCATTTGAATTAGGGCTGGAACTATTCGAATAATTTAATATTCGAATATTTTACAAGTATTTGAATGCTACGAATAAACTTCGAATATTTGAGTATTCGAATGTTATTATTCGAATACTGAAATATTCAAATATTATTCGAATACTTAAATATTCGAATACTTAAATATTCGAATACTGAAATATTCGAATATTATTCGAATACTTGGATATTCGAATACTTGGATATTCGAATACTTGGATATTCGAATTATATTCGCCAAATAATTGAGCAACTGAGGTATTCGAGTACTCGAATACCGAAAAATTCGACAAATAGTCCCAGCCTTAATTTGAATTGGTCGGTTTCGGGTGATCATTTCAAAATTACACTCAAAAACATGCGTTTATTTATACATATAATACACGGATTATGCCGTAAAAAATTCTCAAGTAATGTAAATGTTTTCCGCATCCGCGCGCCGACGTATTCGCGTGTGCATGCGCCCGTTCGAACGCGTAAATTCGATATTGGTCCGATAGTTTACATGACCGAGAACTTTGTGAATTAGGGGGAACTTTCAAGCTCAATAGCCACGGACGGAAGATTGTCAAGTGCAGACGTCGCAGCCTGGAATCCGTTTGAAGATGTACAACCTTTTAATCAATTAACGGAAGATCATATTTTCGGTGCCGAGTTTGATAAGATTAGAAGAGGAAGTAATACGAGTATTAGTGGCGTGAAGAGTCGGGAGAGCCTCGTTATGACGTGTACAGAGTTACCGGAAGATCCGTTCGAATCCGCACCGTTTAGTTTGCCAAGTAAGTCGACCCCTTAACCTTGCAATTACTCCGCTTTTTGAAACTCGATATAATAGAAATCTCAAGTTAATAATTAAAATTTTATACGATACCATAATGCTTCATTGACTTGCTTTTAGGAGGAAAGAAGAACAAACTTGGCTCAAAGACTGCTGCGCTTGCCGGAGGTAATGCATAGACTCCTTCGTATACTGTT
Source organism: Andrena hattorfiana (assembly GCA_944738655.2). NCBI lineage: Eukaryota > Metazoa > Arthropoda > Insecta > Hymenoptera > Andrenidae > Andrena > Andrena hattorfiana. Next base: position 6,799,442 of record OX122894.2, read on the forward strand.
CTATTACATTTTTGTCTTCTTTAACGAGTCTGGCCGCAGTTTAAAGTAATCACGCAGGCGTACGCGGGATTCGCGTATTTTATCAGTTTCATTTCCCGCCGAATCATAATTAAATAATGCTCAGGGTCATATAACGTCGTGTTCCGTTACGAACAGTCCGTGTTTCGTTAATGTAGATTTTTGTCCAAGGCGACAACAACAAGAATATTTTCGATTGAAAGCGCTGTCGTATATGATACGAACATGTGATTACCACGCGACACCCGTGCCGATGTCAGTGGAGGAAATATTATATTACTACGTCACGCGTACCGTGACAAGTAGATATTAAAACGAGACGAATAGTGTCCCCACGACGGACACAAAATGCGTAAATTCTCTCTCTCTCTCTCCCCCGTCTCTACTTTTCTCTGTCATTCACACACAAACACAACACACACACACACACACACACACACCTTCTCTCTCTCCCTTCCCCCTCTCGTGCGCGCGCTCGGTTTTGTTCCACATTCTGCTCTGCTTTCCTACGCTTTGCTCTGTTATTCGTTACTTCTAATCCTTTGCCTCCCACTTTTCACGTAAGGTGTTTGTATTTTTTTCTTTTCTTTATGTCCATTATAGTACTGTTTCTTTCCTTTCTGCGTAGAGACTTTGTTTCTTCGTTTGTGACCCACGGAAACTCATGCACAGTTTTTTTCACATTTGCATTTGTTAAATTTTAAAAAATCTAGCAACTATGTATGTGGTGCTATAACACGCGGTGTCTTGCTTCAATTCTTAACTAGGCAGAAAGTAATTGCGAAGCATCAGGGATTCTGTTTTTTCTATTTCTAATGTGCTCATGGATCGAGATCGAGCGAATGTTTCACCATCGCATTCGCGCCCGTTACAACAGAAAATCGACGTTTTCCCTCTTCTTATCCACGAGAGCGTTAGAAATCGTTTGCCGCACAGCCGGCTCGTGGTATAGAGAAAATGTTTCGAATGCGCTTTCTTCCCAGGGTCCACGTTGCTGGGAAAATCCCGCATTTTGTCCTCACTGTCTGGAACAACCTAATGAGTTTGGGAGGCGCGAGCGTACTAGAAACGCGTTCCTTGTTTCTCCCGTTCCGATATATCGAGTGTTAACTGTGTCTGGGAAAATGAGGGCTCTCTTCGATCGTCCCGCATCGTTTGCCTCCCATTGTGCCGCCGCAAACCGCTACGAAACTGTATAATCTTGGTTGTCTCTTTTAACGATATCGCGCAATTGCTGCGGCTGCTACGGTATTTCTCCTTCTATCTCCTCGGGTACGATGCGAGGTATAAGAGAAACCACGCGTGCATTTTAGTCGGGAATTTCGAATGATCGTACGAATGAAAACGCACTGTAGGAGGCCGACAATCTTGGGGCATCGCCTTTCTCGCTGTATTAAGATAACAATGTTACAGCAATAAACATGTACATTAGCACACGGCATATGGAGTATTGTTTTTCCTCAAAACGGTATAAAAACGCAGCAATTCTTTGTTCGTTAAACAATTCTGTATTCGCGGCCTATAATTATCGCACGCGCGCGCTTATGTGTGTGTGTATGTGTGTGTGTTGATACACGCCACTAACATAGAATGATAACACCGCGATACGATGATTACTGCGTTTTCTCGCATATTATCCTTAACCCCCTGAATCTGATTAGGACTGTTCCAGACCTTATGGTGACGGGGTACGGTGATGCTGGGTGATGGGGCACTAGCAACGTTATCTAGAAAGGAACATGAGCAAAGTATGTATGTATAAGAGGAGGATGTTAGGTCTGGGAGGGCCGGGCAGAGAGGGAGGGAGCTGACTAGATAAAGAAAAAGAGGAAGGGGCGGGGGGAGAAGAGATGAGAAGAGAAGTCAAGTTACAAGTAAGGGAAAAGAGAATTGATCAGTTTGTTGTGTTTTTCTCGTAAACGTCTTCTCTCTCCGAAGCCGTGGTGGTTGCGAATGCCCCATACTCGATGGTACAGCAGTATGTTCCGTGATTGTGAGCACGAGTCTAACAGTGTGTAATACACCGTCTGCAGCAGACCTAATCAGACGTCACAAGTTTCGCCAACGTTTCTCTCTTTTCACTTTAGAATCACGTGGACGCTTCTTTAAACAGGCAAGCAATTAACCCGCCTAATTGTAACAATGGTGGCTCTCGCGAAAGGAACGCGGTACTTGTTCAGTGTTCCAGTAGTATGCACTAATGCGTGTGTGTGTATGTGTGTGTGTTAAATAGTTTATATTGGTGTTGTCGGGAAATTGAAACGCGGTCCTCGGCCTAACATTTAATTTCTCGTTCTCGCGCGAAAAACTACTGCTACTGCTACTACTACTACTACTACTACTACCACCTCTGAAGCGTCCAAGGGCTTGTTTAGATAGATGCAACTGTAGCATGAGAAAAGAAAAAACTAAACGCTAAATATACGCTCAAGATGCGCATAGAGTCGTATTGTCGTAAGGTGTATGTCGTATGCGTTCTAGGTAAGTACTTGCAAAGAGTTTTTAAGGTTATTGGGTGGAGAAATAAAATGCGCGGGAACCGGTGTTGTGCTCGTTAAATGTGGGAATTTGAATCGTCGGCTATAATAAGAATACGATGGACCGCTGGCCGTTGCGGGGACGTCATGTAAAGTAACCAATTTACGAACGATGGTGTTTAATTTTTCAGGCAAGTCTGTAAACGGTAGATCGAGAATACCCCCGAAGCAATGGAATTCGGAAATCAAAGCGGACGACGAAACGGTCCTCTTGACGGGTAATCCTACTTCTTCGTCGTTCGTTCGGGCTCCCATGGAGGACAGATCGAAATACGAGAAGTTGGCATTCAATGCCGGCGATGCATCCAGCGGCGACAGCGACGAGGACGTAACGCAGCAACGAATAAAGCAGAAGCGAAGAATCAGGAGCGTGTTGCGTAAGAAAAGTCAACTAATACAGAGTACAGTAAATTCCGCTGTGGCGAAAAAGGATAAATCAACGGGCTCGACGAGTTCTATTAATGACTTGAAAAATCTAAATGATTGCGAGTGTAATTATAAGGATGGTACTGGCAACGTTTGCGGGAATGGTATTGGCGACCACAAAGGTGAGAAGATCGCGGACGAGGAGAGGGAGGAGGAGCAGGAAGAGGAAGACCTGGATGAGGATGAGGAAGCGGATGGTGGCGAGGATGACGACGACGGCAACGATGACGATGACGACGATGGCGAGGATGAGAAAGAAGAAAAGGGAGAGAAGAAGGGAGGTGCTGAGGGCGACGAGGACAAGGATGACGATGCTAACGATGACGGCGACGGCAAGTACGGTAAAGTGGATGAAACCGTTTTGGGATGCATACGAACCTGTGACGGTTCCATTGATCGCGCGAGATGCGAGATCGTAGGTGTCCACGATAAAAAGGAGTGTAGCGCGAAAAACTGGAAAGAATACTATCGGGGGCAAGAGTTGTCGACGATAGCGAAGATGGATGATGCGGCGGTCGTTGGCCATCGGTATGGAGCGAAGCCTCTCCTAACGGGCGACAAACTCGATGCAGAATCGCATGGTGATCCGTTCGTTGAACAGCAGTACGGACTCAAGTCTAATCTGTCGGTGAACGGCGACGGTTCGTTGAAGAGAAACGGGAAGCTGAAATTTGAAGAAGATGTGTTCGCGTTGGCCCCGTTTCCTAGAACCGACAGCTTGAGAGGAACCAACGAGGATGGAAATAATGAGTCGGGAATTATCAGGCAAGAGAAGCCGAAGAAACGTTCAACGAATTTGGCTATCCCGATTTTCAGTTCATCATCCACCAAGTCTGACCGGGCGTCGCAACCGGTGGATCCGGAAAGCAAGGGATTATTCAAGTACAGTCTGCCGCGGTTCAAGAAAGAAAGTTGCGAGGACATGAACTTGTCTTCCGGGGACGAACTTGTCCTCCGCGGAGCAGAGCCAATCAACCGAAAGGAGAAAGCCGAGACGTTGGAGCGGAAAGAAGAGAACAAGGAAAAGGATCTGTTTGGGTCTTCGCCGTTTAGTCCGAGTGGTTTCGTGAATCCATTTACCAATCGCAGTTTAAATTACATTGGCATTACAGGGAACAATTCGAGTTTGCCAGCGACGGCGTTTCCCAGTCGAGACCGCGAGGCGCGCCTTATTCAGGCTCGCCAGCCTTCGAGCGTCTGCCATTTGCCGCAAACTGCGACGGCGACGACGTTCAACAGCGTCACTACCAATTGCGATCCGTCGAGTATCTCGGAGGCTTCGAAAGATCTTTTCGGTTCCATTCCGTTCGACGAGTTGGCACCCCTTCGGACCAACGAGCCTAGACAGAGGCCTAATTCTGTACCCTATTCTCAGTCTGCGCCTGTACCTACATCAGTTGCAATACCAGTACCGACACCGGCACCGCTGCCGCTCTCGCCGACCGCAGTCTCAACGTCACCTTTGGCGCCACCCTTGGCTCCGGCGTTGGCGGGAACGCCGGGGTCGGCAAGTTTCGTCGACGACAGTGTAAACGCGACACTATCGGACAAAACGACAGCGCCGAGTTGCGGTCGATCGACGTGCAACTCTCAGGTATCCCGGTATTCCATTCAGCCGGTCCAGTACACTCCCGCAGTCCTAGTACAAGCCGTTCAAAACAGCGTATCAAAACTGGACGTCACAACGGACGTTGGTTCTCCCATGTCGCCGGAACCCCTTGTCGCGGACGATTCGTCGCGACACAAGAAAGAGAAATTCGAGTCAAAGAAATCTAAGTACCATTTGATCGACGACGACGGGCATGTCCCGACTGTGAACGTTCTATCTTGCAAGTTGCCTTACAAGGGCAAACCTATTTGCCACAAGAAGACCCCAAAGGCAAAGAAGTGTTCCGTTCTCTCCACTGCCGGCTTCAGCAATATGAGCTTCGAGGATTTTCCAAGTGACGAGAACGAGGAGAAGCAGGTTCGCACGCCGCAAAGAATCGCGCCGTTCGAAGTAATCAGAGAACCCGAGAAACGATTCGGATCGTTGAAGAGAAGAAGCAATCCATTCACTTGAAACACTCGTCGGGGCTACGAGAAGAAATTACTCGCGCAATGATATCCATCGGACGGTTTTTATTAATGTATTTTACTTGCTGCTGCAACGAATTTCGTTTCGTCCGAGACTTGTATGTGTGTGCGAGTGTGTATTACATGGTTATACGTAACTGTACAGCGCGCGATGCGTCCCCAATGGGAGATACTTGCCGATAATTGGTTTGCGATGGTAATCTGGACACCACTTACTACACCGCACCTACTACGTGGTATTACTATTCACACACCCCGACACACGTACGGTAATATACAAGTATGTATATGTAGAGCTTTGAAGACACCCACTTGTTGCAAAAGAGATGGTATCAATCGACTCGCAGTCGAAACTATCGTTCATCCAGTCATCTCGAAACGATCATGTATATCTAAATTATTAGACACGAGTAGTGCCGTTTCTCTTCAAGTGTTATCATCTGCGTAATCGCTGCGTGGCTTTGCTTTCTTCACTTCGCAACATTGGTACCCATGTACTTGCATACCTACACAAGTACGTGCGTAAGAAGCGAGGCATATTGTAGTCGGGTATTCCCGTGTAAGATCACATTAAACAAGAATGTTGTATATAAACCAGAATTCACGAGTTCTACCAATTCAACGTGCACGTGAATTGCGTCGCGTGGTCTGGGTTAGACTTCAGAAGCGTCCGAATCCTAAATGATTATTCGCTTGCACTCGAGATAGCCTCGATGGAGAATAGAAAAATGGGGAAAGAGAAGTAAAGGAAAAGTGAGGAGAAGAGAGGGGACGTATTGTATATCTAGGTAAGTAGATGAAGCTCGTGCGTCTATTTTTGCAGCTAAGCGTTTTCACTACGTTTGTACTCGAGACTTGTAGATTTTCTACCGTTATATATTATTACTACTACTGCGATCAATCCGTATCTACGAGCGAAACAATTTTTTCAAGTAAATTAATACAAGTAAAGCCAGGATACGCGGCGATCGAGCTTTCTGCGTAGTCTGTAACTGATGTACGAATGTTTATAAATCATTTCTGTCGGGAGAGGGAGAGGGAGAGGGAGAGAGAGAGAGAGGTGGACGAGGGCCGCCTATATGTGTATTTACTGCTTTTAATATTCGGGTAACCATTTTATTTAGTAATTAATTGGCGGCCTTTCGTTGAAGCTCGAAAGAAAATCCAATATTGCCTGATGTACCGCATCTCAAATCTATATGATGCTGCTGATCCACGACTCCGCGTATAATTTACAGTCAAGTAGCCATGCAAGTACGTAGGAATCATATTGATACGGCATAGTCCTGCCGCTGGAATACGTTGAAACGGAAAGAGGAAAAGGTGATTTAAACATCTATATGTACATACATACAAGTACACATGTACGTCCCAGTGTTCTAGATCATCCTGTACAGTTGAATTGTATATAGTGAAACAGGAGAACCATCGAGACAAGTCGTGAAAGTATCCTGTGTAATTAATGTACTATTGTCACATATTTACATACGCGTACAAAATTCTACACGCATATTGGTGCATTTTGGTGTAATAGAATTGTAGATAATAGTAGCCAATACATATAATTAGGTGCCTTCCATTCGTTCAGTTGACGTCTGAGGCTTGTACTCTGTACAAAGTACAAGTCGCACTTGAAATATATGAAGAATTATATTTCAAGATCAATGGAACCAGTTGTATTTCTCTAGTAAGAGTGACGCATAATGGAACGAAACGATGTAGGTGAATGGAGGTGAAGCGCACGAAAAGCTGGATCTTTTAAATGCTGCTAGAGAGCAAAGGGTGGGATGGAGATGACGAGAATGATAAGAGTTTTTTTCTCTCCGCAAGTAAAAATTGTGAATTTTTCGTAAACGTAAACGATCCAAAGATCGCGGGTTTGTGTCCTGACAAAATGTTCTTGCAGTATTGTTAGAATAAAAGATAGATTGGTGCTTCAAGTGTGTTGGTTTTTTTTCTATATACGACCCCGTTGTTCTATGCATAAATAGGTTCTCTCGACGCAACAATCCATGGCGCAACTCGTCGCAGTAAATACTGCATTTATTTGTTATTCTATCCGTATTTATGAAACTCGAACAGTATAGATTTCAGGTAAATCCTTATTCGCTTCGACTGTTGGATATAGTAAGTCTGAGTAAAACGGAAAGAGCAGTTGTAGTTCCCATCGCATTCGAGCTAGCGTGTTCAAGTTCCGTGACGTTGTAGGGGACGATGTTGTAAGAAAGTTACAGTCACCTTCAAATCTCCCTTATCCGACGTTACAGTGACAACAACACATTTGCACGCTCACTTTTTTACCGCGATTATAATTCCAATTCCTACCACTGCTAGCGCTGCACTCTTATTTCATTCTGAGCTGATAAAGGTGGCGGAGGTGACAGGAAAATGGTAATGGCACTTATATGAGAGCCAAAGTCGGCTGATTAATCTATTCTGTGCCTGATCTGTGGCGACAGCAAAGCCTTTTCCACGCCATCGTAACATTTAAAAGTAACGCGAGTATCCATGCGCCGAAATTAAACCACGTGGAAACGATTGCTAATCGTAGAGCGAATCCGGTGTCAATTTCCTTGCCGCGTTTCCAATTACTTACACTTATATCCGGCTGTAGATAATCCATAAAGTCGAAGATTGCTCCGCACGAAAGCCTGTTATGTATTACCTATACATATAATAAAGGAACTGGTGGGAGGGTGGTTAGAAGAATTCTTAAAGACATAAGTACACGGCAATTGGAATGTAGACAACATGTACATTAGGGCGGACCTTATTTTTCGAACATAAAATTTTTAGCACGTCGCCCCCTGAAGTTGTTCCATTTCCTGAGAAGGCGTGGCATATCGAATGCGAAGCTTTGAAATAGGAGGGAATAATTCTGAAAATTTAAATGAAATATTTTATATTTTAAAGAATATTATGATTCCTTACTTATTTAGAATTTTAAGAATTTTTGCAGTTAATAATTATACTGGTTTACAAAATAAAATACTGCCAGCAATCACGCGCCTCGCTGAGTTCCGTGGTCTTCCAGGTACTCGAAACCAGCGGCGCCATACAATATTGTGCACTAAGCAGCGGCGAAAATCTCGAATTCTGTATTTCTAATCAGATCTTTGCGAAAGTGACGTCAATCGATTCCTTATGTCTTCCCGATGAAATTGGTCCCAAGAACGACATCATTCGGACCATAATTACGGAAATCACATGAAAAATTGATTTGCATAATGTAAAATTAACTTCGTTAAAAATAGTCCGATTTACGTAACATTTGGTATGATTGTCATCGGAAAAACTTAAGGAATCCATTGGTGTCACTGCCATATTGATTCGATGAAGAAAATAAAGAAATTCATTTTTCGCATAAGCTGTGAATCATCGCGTGAGCGACCGGCGAAACCCGGCGAAGATGAAATGGTACCACGCGGCGGTCGAATGAGAAATTCATATACATATACACTACGTTCTGCCGGGCCGTGCTCGCTGCGTCGACTGAAATCAAACCAAATCTCGTTCATTTTTCGCGACGCTGTCAGCTCGCTCAGAGTCAATTGATAATAACCGTACATATAGTTTTAGATGCAGTGTTCCTTCCTCTGTGCAAGAGCACAAAATTACGAATGGTGGAAGCGATTACTAATGAAGCCGACAAATCTTGCAAAAAAATTTACAATTACTCCAAATGACGTAGGAGGAAACTATATTGAAATAGGGATTGAACATTTTATTTCTCAAGGTTCAAAAAAAAAAATCGAAATACTCCATTCCCATTAAATTTTTAAAAAATCTTCCCCTGATTTAGGGGAAGATGAGGACGATTTTAAATACGGATTGAACATCGTTCAAGGATTGAAAGTGGTTAATGACACTGCAGAGCGTGGTATTAAACTTATGGAGAAATATAATTAGTTATTGACAAAAAGTGGGGAGGAAAACAATCTATATTGCAAATTGTTTCCGATCATAGGAACCAGTTTCCGGATGTAAAAAAAAATAGTCACTATTAAATAACGTATAAAATATTTCAACGAAAAAAAATTCTTTCATTTTTACTTCTCTAAATATTCCTTTTTAGTTCTAAACCTACTTTCTTGTATTATGCATTACACTAAAAATGATAGTATATTTATTATATCTAGTGGATTGCTTAAAAAGAAAAATCAAACTATCTTCGTCACTTGCGAATATATGAAAAAATTCTTAAACCAAAGTTATACTGTTTGACGAGATAAATATAATGCCAACGAAAAAAGTTTTTCCCGAAGGTTAACTTTTGAGTTTTCAAGGTCATGAATTTGTTTTTTAACTGATCTTATATTTCGATTCTATATTGTTACAGAACGTAAAAAGAAAAATCCAACGATACATAAACATTCCAGTTACAAAAATAAAAAACTTTCAAGTTCGATGCGCCACGTCTCTTATACCCGATCAACTTCATCTTTTACAGGAATTATTTTCTCACCCAATGGAACAATTTTAGAGGGCGGCGAGAAAAAAATCTCGCGAAAAAAATTTCACCAAAAGTACCTAAGGTCCACCCTAATACGTATAGCACTGTTGTTTGAAAAGTAGAAAGTAGCTTAGGTGAGCTTAGGATAGCTTACCTCGGCGGCGGGGCCTCTCGTATCTAGCATTTGTATCAGCCTTTTTCTATACTGTTCGCACGTTTTGTAGTAGCCATCGGTCGTTACGACTGCGTGAGCCAGGGACAAGCAAGAAAGTAAAATTGCCAGAAAGACCCCAGGTATCCACTGCTTGTACGGTCTTCTTCTTTTTGGTCTAATCACCACCGTCCTATGATCGCTGTTTAGATTTCTGCCGAAGAAAAAAAACAGCGTAATCCGTACATACAGTAAGTAACACAAGTATACAGCAAGGGACTAATCCCAAGATCCTACCTATAGGTATATACCTGGTAGTATCGTCGTAGATTTGCACAGGCTCCTCCAAGTTTTTATTAATACAACATCTATACCCGTGATATCCGCCGAGAAGTAAGCTGATCAAGATCGCGGGAATCAAGCCGTAAACTCCAAAGTGGCAGAGCTTCGCGTCGCCTCCCATGAAGGTGCGAAAGGTGTTAATACCGTACAGTATGCAACCGCAGTCGACGCTGATGCAAACATCCAAAGTCCATGCCCAATATCGCCAAACAGTGAGTAAGCTGATCAACGATGTCACAGACAAGACCGCGGAGGAGACATAGAGCACACACAACATCCATTCTGCTCGTTTCTCTTTCATCGCGGCGGTTCTTTCCGCGCGAAAGAAATCTCACCGGACCTCTGAAATTCCAACGAATAGCTTTCTGTTCCTCCGACATCGCATTTTCGGGATTTCAGCTTAAAATTTAGGGCGTAGATCATCGACGCCCGACGGATCACGAATCTATTAATTTGCGAATCCTAGTCGCTCGGTATTCGAAATGAATTATCGCCGACTATTGACTAAATTGACGAGATGTGTATGTATTCATCAACGCTTATGTATTTACATATATACGTCATCGTGGGGTGCTGCAAAAATGATGGTCACTACTTTCAGGGGAAAACTACTACACCTCTGGGCGAAATAAAAAAAAAAAAAAAAAACAGTGAAAATTGGAAGAAGAAAAAGTTTAAATTGAATCATATATCGCGAGTGCGCCGTTTTCTCAAAATCGTGAGAAATGGTTTCGTGAAATTATATTCATTCATCCCTGAAAAAAGTAACCATCACTTGTACATCGCATGCTGTACATACTGGCGAAAGTTAAAACGGAGAGAACCGAAGGAACATGACAGGTATACAAGGAATCTAAAAAAGATAGCAACGAACATAAAGAAGAAACGTATGCCACGAGAAATATTGTACGACCACTACATACTACAATTTTTGCATGGCTTAGGAATACGGATTACGCGGAGTGTTGTAACGAACGACTGTGATCTACCGCGTAAATATTTCCATAGCTACCGCGTTTCCCCAACGTACTATTTTTGTGATAACGATTCATCGACGAACCTTCCAACTTTCCAATATACGTAGCCGAGATCCTCTTGCGTAATGGCGAGTCTTTTTCAGTTGCGATTCGTTTAAATGCGATTTCATACCACCTGTACTTATTACTTAATCTGACAATAAAGATGCGTGGACAGTTGAAAGATTAGTCAGCCTGTACAATCGATAGAATATCCGTGCTTCTTCATTTAGTGATTCTCCACATACATTGCACATACGTAAGGATATATTTATGTATGTACAAAATTATCGAATAATGTATAATGGTTTATACCGTTCTGATCAACTGAAAGGCATGTGAAAGCGTTGTACCGCGAGGCAAAAATGCTTCTCTTCCCCTAATCTTCGCGGAAACGTTACAATAAAGATCAGGCTAGTCCTAAAAACACTTTTCGCCGAAAAGTTAATAGTTCGCCCGGTTCACTCGTGGAACGTTACTACCACAACGTGCACAGGATCGTCCGCGCGCACGCCGTGAATACTACGTGTTCGTTGTTTCGTCGAGTAAGCCGTGGATTTTTGTCGAAGCTCAACGATGCAGTATCTACGAGCCCCAAGGATCGTAAAGATTAAAGACAAATATTTACTCGGTGAGACTGGCGTGCCGCATTTCGTCCAACAAGTATTCACGCTTGGTCACGCGAGCTTTACGCTTTATATGTTATTAGTTGAAATTCGGTAAGAATTCGGTAAACCGACGGCTTGTTTTCGCATCGCTAATTCGTCGTTTTGCGTGTTTGCTCCAGGAATATCAAGTTCTTCGCACATTTGTATATCATAGGCATACATACGTGTAGAGTCGACACTTCCAATGGTATGGACGTACAAGGTGTACGTTTCGTATCCACGGTGCGATCGCAACCGAGTCTTTAGTTAATCACGCCATCAATTTCAATAATCAACTTGATCGTTGTTCAACTATTTTCCTACTCTTTTCTCTTCCTACGCTTTTATTTTCCTTAATATGGCGGGTGAAAGCCTACGTACAACCACCACCGATGCGATACACGAGACGTACTTGACTGTAACAGCAGGGAGATAAACTTTGATAAGATTATCGTGCGTTATTACTGTCACACAGTCCAATAATCCAGGTGTCGCGAGCTGTGTGCATCCTGTTTGTGCTAGTGATATATAGAATGTGTGATCCAATACTGATCAACTCCAACATCTATAATCTAATATATACTAGAATAATAATAATAATAATAATAATAAAGATGAAATAATTGACAATTGGACCAACGTACAGAAAATTAGAAATACTGCTGCACAATTTTCTTTATTTATATTACAGACTTGACTCTGTTTATTTGGATAAACTATTTATTCTATAGAATTGTCCGAGGAGATTTTCTATGTACAAAACACACGAGTCGAGTTAGTATTGTAAATTTCTAGTAGTTTGGAATCGCATATTGATCTCACTTTAATCTGTAAGAAAGCAAATGGAAAACTATGTGAATATACGTGCTAGAAGTTGTATTTCTTCGTTGGTGTATAACTTTACCCTTCGAGTTATACCAATGAAGAAATATAAAGTAGGTAAAGTATAGTTTGTTCGAATAGTTTAGTTTCCTACTTTTACTTTTTCTCGTGATTCTTTCCCTCTCGAGTCCGGCGTCCAAGTTAAACAAACAAAACTATAATACAACAAACATACATACACACATACATACATGCATACGTACGCCGATGGCATGTGGTACAAGCCAATTATTTACTACAGCGAGAGTAGGTAATAACTGTAGGTAATTGATTGAAAATTATCAATTTCGAGATTCACAATTTCAAATGAATTAGCCGAACGCAATAATACGGCTCGTACGGTAAACACGGCTTTGACGCTAATCGCTGGCTGTGTAGATATTGTAGATGCGGAACTTTGCAACATGCTCGAGAAGGAAATCCCTGTTTTTCTTTTTAAATTTGAGCATTCTTTGCCGGATTCATCAATAATATTATAGTAACGTAGTGTCGGGAACTGTGTAAAAACCACCATGTACGTACTTTATCTACTTTATATACATATTACGTATTTTGTATGTATGTATGTGTATATAGGCTTATATGCATCTTATAACGAATTGTCTGATAGGTCTCTATAAAATTAATTGCAACGTATGTGTATTAGGGTGGCTCTTATTTTCGACTTTTGAATTTTCTTCGGGGCACCCTCCAGAATAGTTCCAAATAATTAAAAAAATCTGTGTAAAGTTTGAGCTCGATCGGATAACGGAAAAGCGTGCCCTTTGGGTCCTTAAACATTTAAATCATTATTTAACAGCTCGCGAAGTTGATTTTATATAATATCCTCCAAGTTATTGATTAAATAAAAAAAATATGTTAAACAAAAGTTGTAGATCTGCACAAGGAGCATATTTTATGTTGTATTACTTTTTCTCGTGCGACAAACGGTTTTCGAAAAAAGTCCGAAAAACTAAAAAAAATTATATTCTTCAAATTTTGAGAGTTTAAATGCTTCTAGAACACTTTTTATTTATGAAGGCGAACAAAAAAATGGAATTTTTATTTTCGAGGACTATTTTTTAAACATTTAAGGGGGGTATATACCGAAATATGCGAAAAAGATAATAAAATTTTTCTTATTTTTAGTGTTTGATATGTCATGAATGTTTTTTGAAAATTTGGGACCGAAATTCGCAAAAATATCGAAGATATAGACTCTAATACGATATTTTTACGAAGATATAGGGTCTATATCTCCGATATTTTTGCGAATTGCGGTCCCAAATTTTCAAAAAACATTCCAGACATATCAAACACTGAAAATAAGAAAAAATTTGTTATCTTTTTCGCATATTTCGGTATATACCCCCCCTTAAATGTTTAAAAAATAGTCCTCGAATATAAAAATTCCATTTTTTGTTCGCCTTCATAAATAAAGTGTTCTAGAAGCATTTAAACTTTCAAAATTTGAGAAAAAAAGTTTTTTCTTTAGTTATTCGGACTTTTTTTGAAAACCGTTTGTCGCACGAGAAAAAGTAATACAACATAAAACATGCTCCTTGTACGGATCTACAACATTTGTTTGACATATTTTTTATTTAATCAATAACTTGGAGGATATTATATAAAATCGACTTCGCGAGCTGTTAAATAATGATTTAAATGTTTAAGGGCCCAGGAGCACCCTTTCCCGTTATCCGCTCGAGCTCAAACTTTACACGGATTTTTTTTTAATTATTTGGAACTATTCTGGAGGGTGTCCCGAAGAAACTCATGAAAAAAATTTTATTAAATAAGAGCCACCCTAATGTATATGTATCGACTACGGAACGACGATGTGTTTGTATCTCACATTCCAAGACCATTAATCTTAGACATGAGCAACAGTGAACATAGGTTCAGGCAAAGCGAGAGAAAGAAACTAAAACGAGATCGATACATGTATGTAGTTTAAAAGATTTTTGATAGTATTAAAATATATATATAAATGGTAGTAGTATGCAGATCATTTAATGGAAAGAGTCGAGTACTAGAAATGTTGAGAAAATGTACAACATAGAGGTTTTGCTGGTATACACACAATCTTACGCTGGATTAATGCTGCGATGCCTCAATTCCGACAGGGCTTCACGGTTACTCCACAAGCAATATACCGATGCTATTCCTAGTCCGATGCAACCGCCTAATGTGCATTTTCTCAGACCAGCTGAAAGGATTAAACGTTTACTCTCGCCGTTTCCCTATATCTATGCGTAGACTGTTTAAACGAGACATACTTGTGGATTTGAACAGCATGCCTGTGGCCATTGCTGCTGCTAAAGTATTCAAAGAGTCGTCTGTACCTCTTGCCCAAGACAAGAGTACGCCGAAACCACTGTACATCACAGACACTATCCCGAACGTATTTGCTAACGAGGAACCACTTTTCATAACGTGATTAATTAATCTGTTAACAAAGAATCAGACGCCATTATTTCAGTTTCGCAGCAGTTTCGGAACGATTAACGTTAGAGATATCTGAAATTACGTACTGTGTTCGCCTAAGCTTGCCAGTTTGGCCTGCCAATGACGTTGCCTTGATACCTCTGTAGAAACCTGTAGCACCGCCGATACCGGATCCTATTATGCATGCTGCGCCTATTTGACTGAACGCCAATTCAAATCGACCTCTCTGTTTCACAGCACCCTCCGGAAATATATATTCAGGTTGACTAGGGGGAAGGTACGCGGGATCGAAGTTTAAATATGGACTGAGCGGTGCCAATCCTTGGTGAGACGTAACTGAAAGACCATTTGTTAATCGTCGTCGTTGTAAACATATTTGGATGTATCGTTGGTATGGTACTTTATCTTTTACATTTCGAACTTTCACGAGCGAATTCGGCTGCTTTTAATACGTCGAATGCTAGAGTTAACGCGCGACAAGTCGCCCTATAGAAATTACAAATTACCAAGACTTTCGACACGCTTTGTGTGATGCGAGTGACTAAGTAGATACTTGAAATATATTCTTTCTTACTAGTCTTTAAGCGAAAATCATTCTGGAATGTAGCACTAAAGAATCATTAACCCCCAATTAGGTTAATGACAATGTTCAATTGTTTAACATTAAAAGAGGAATACCGCGAGGAATATTGGAAAATATATTATTCGCGTAATGTAATTCGTCCATGCTATCGCTTATACACTCATGGGCGTGAAATATTCCTGTCACTCTTTGCGACATTAAAGGTACATGCTTCCTTTGGTATACATATAGGTTACGGTATGGAGGCTACAAAATTGAGGTTATATGTGCGTGTCGATATCATTCCAAGTATTTCGTTCGATTCGTAAGCGTGTACGTTAAAGCTACGTTGACTTTCTATAATACACTATTGTGTAATAATTGCCAAATTGTGTGTCTTGCTCCGAAAAACCCGATAACCGTTTGAATCACGTGTTTAGTGTTACACTATAGAATGACACTATTCACTATTCACTGTTGAATAATTCTTTAACTTACCCGGTATATTTAGATTACCGTATTTCTTACTGTTGTTGGCGTTCTTCGCACTGTCGTCACGTAAGTCTATCATTTTTCGCGTCCGGTCAGTTGAATTTTATGTTCTTTGATTACTTTTATTAGAAGCAACCGGGAGCAACCACGGCGAACGGGGACAGGCACCACGGCACACGCACGGCACACGTTGTTCACAGCATTCACAGCCTTGCGCTTATTTCCAAAAATTCATTACGATAGAACAGCCTGAACATGCTGAGGCTGACCGCTGAAGATAAATTCACTGCAGTTCAGAAAACCGTTTTCCTTCGAGCGTATTTGATGATGCGCGATATTGCTGATATTGGTCCCAACTATCGATAATGCTTATCGATATATATTTTTTCGTTTAATATCGATACATGACATGTATCATTCAAAAAGTATCGATATTGGTAATTTTGGATTAAAAAGAAGTTTCCAAGATAAAAATTTTTATATTGTACCATTATTGAAACTATTTTATTTAAATTAACATTTGAGGTGTTAAAATGATTACAAGTAATTTACTTTCGAAATCTTATTTATAAAGGAAATTATATATACGATATAGTATGTAAGAGTATGAAAAATAATTACTGAATTTGAAAATTATTAGCTTGAATTGGCGCTTGAACGAAAGATGCAGTAAAAATTATCGATAGGTTTTCACATCGTCCCAGAGAGCACGATTGTCGATGCGTTTTTGTTTTGTCAACGCGCCACGCGCGGTTCACGTGGTACGCGCCTGAGATGGCTGGAGCATTACGGCCCAGTGATGCCAGATCGGGGACGGGTTCCCTCGAGAGTTTCCCCCACCTCGCATGCACACTATGCACCAATCACGTGCGTGTAGATCACATACGCGACTCCTGCATAGTGTGCATGCGAGGTGGGGGAAATTCTCGAGGAAACCCGTCCCCGATCTGGTATCACTGTTACGGCCGCCGCGGGGGTCAAGACGCATGGCGGGAGAACCATTTCACTTCAGAGTTATAAAGAAAAGTCCAATAATAAAGGAAAGTAGCAACTCGGTTTGTTTGTATTAAAAAGCAGGCTTTTGCGATAAATATCATTATTTATTAGTATAGTAACTAATATAAACAGTCCATTAAAAAATAATTTTATGCGCTGTAACGAAAACAGCGACATTTTTCAAATTTAACAAGGAATATCTTCCGCATTTATATATCCGGAATATCTTGTCGCCCGCATTTCGTTTCTCTCCATTATCTTGAACGCTCCTTGTGTCATCCGCACTCTCAGCTCCCTGAAACTGAAGCTGCTACATTGTACATTTATAATTCACAATTACTAGAATTTAGAGATGGACGAAATCCATACCTATCTGGAGATATTCCTATTACTTGTGATGGAAATGTTCTTAAAGGTCTCATCACAGGATGCATATTACCTCCAAGAGATCCGCGAATTGGGCCCCACGGTTGAACCATTAATGGTCTCGGTTGAAAATTCTGAGCAAAAAAATGAACGAGTTTTATATCATGGCTAAATTATCGCATTTTTATGTAAATAAAGTACTTACTCCATAATAAATAGGAATAGGAATTGGTTCGATATAATGCTCTCGGGGAACCCCCTGTTCTCTAGGCCTATCCCTTTCTCTGGATCTATCTGTTTGCCTCCTGTCTCGAGAATGATCTCTGGGCCGCTCTCGATGGTCTCCGTAAGATCTCTCACCATCTTTCCGCTCTCTACTATGATCTTTCTCTCTATGTAAATAATGTAATAGTCTGGTGAAATACAATTGAAAGAAATGTAATGAACGCAGATATATTATAGTGTAATAATAGCTTTTACCTATCACTTCTGTAACTTCCTTTATCTTCATGCTTAGAATCGTCATACCTGAAAGAGGGCAAACAAATTAGCAAAAAATTTAATTTCCTAAACAATTTCAGATTTTACATTAACACATTTAAAATAGTAAGTTCTTTGCACATGATTTACACTTATGTTTAACTTATGTTTATATTGCAATACTCTGTGTAAAATCCAGGCACGAACCTGGGGTGACGGGACCACGTGCGCCTAGGACTGTGATTTCGAGTTCTTTTAGGACTCAAGGACGCCGAATGCCTTTTCAAAGATTTCAACTTGTTTTCTAAAAATTAAAGTGTCCATATTTGCGAAACAGAAGTTGTAATAAATCTTAACAACTTGAAATAATGAACATACCTGAATTTTCCAAATTCACAGTTACGACAGAACGATGTTCCTCAACTTCTTCTGTTTCACCTATTGCTCTCTTTATTTCTTCTCTATCAAATATCGGCTTGGACCCCTCTCCTGCAGTTAAGTTTAGTAAATTTAATAATAGAAAAGCAATCGTATGTAAAAATCGGGAAAGCATTTAAGCAATACTACCAGCTGTGACAGATCTTGAAAATACCAACCTCGCTACTCAGATAAACTGACTCGCTCTGAACAATTGTAAGTCAAGCCATTTCGAATTGTCAATTTCAAATTAGTTCAATAAATTGTTGTTAATTTATATGATTTCATATACTAAAAGTATGTATAGATTTTTTTTCTTCCTCATAAATAAAGAGTATTTTACATAATTAAAAATGGCTTACAACTTTCTTGAGTGCCAGATATATTAAGAGAAATTTATTTTTTATAATTGTAATTATTTTGATGACATTATTTTAATAAAACTCTAAATATTCTGTAGTAACTGAAAAATTTTTAATTTATAATGTAATATTTTCTTTTCTTTTTCACATAGCGCATGCAAATCGCATTAAATAATTTTTCAAAAGAATGCAGCTAAATTCTTGGAATGTTACTCATTGTCTATTACGAATAGATTACAAAAATATAAACATATCGATACGCCTTTCAATATTATTCAAATAAAGTACTTTAATTTGTGTTAGAGGATTCATGATTCCACAATAAAATCTTCCGAGATGGTTCATATTTTCCAGGACGATTAAGTAATCTTCCACTTCGTTGAATCGCAATTTCAAGCTTCCACGATATTCACTCTTTATTCAATGCTTTGAAACGCATATTTTTCAAACCAACTAAACTAAGTCTACGAGTACTCATACTTTAAAAAGAAAGTACCTATTTTCCAATTGTAGTTATTTATTTAATGCAATAAAATAAAATATGAATAAGAATAAGAAATACCACACTATGCAAAAATTTTGAAGAATTCTAAGATTTAATTTCTGATTTCGTTTCTTCCAGTGTTGGAGCCTAATGTTTAATGTTTCACCATGCCTCTTCAGTTGTTGAATATCAATATTTAAAACATCTTCCAAGACGCGAAAATCTTTCAGTTGGTCTGCTCTTAGTACATAAAGCATTTAAAAAATCCACGTATTTTTTACATGCACGCATTCCCAAAACCAGGATAAAGGAGAATGCACAAAACGTGTTCGAATTACGTTTTTGGAGGAAGAATTAATTTGTACTAAACTATATAATATTCATTATAGCAATTAATATAGCTGAAGCAAAATTCTTTGTGCAAGCTCGTAAGAAAAAAAATTCTGTACATAAAGCAACAAGCAAGAGATACATTAAGCATAGCAATCTTAAAACAGTCAAAGTAAAAAATTGTGCTTACGTATTGCACATTATGCGATCAATATAGTGATCCAACGTTGTATTCCAAATTTGCTATATCCTGGGCGAATCAAAAACACATTATTAATTTAATGAATGAAGTTGAGAAAATTCTTGAATATTATAGGGGACGCAGTATGACCGTAAAGTCCAGAATCTTCGTGACTGTAGAAATCAGTGGCAAGGACTCCATTCTTCGAATGTAGCACTTGGTAAAGTGAAAACGTGGAAATATTTATCTATTTAGACTTCGATAATACATTTAAACAGAAACTGAATGGATTCTAAAAAGTGGAGAGTAATGTCTCACAGAGAAGAGACATTTTTACATTAAAAAGCATACAATGTTCTGAAACTTGAATTTGTTGATCGTGATTTCTAGAAAACCTCAGAATCATCTTCCGCGTTGAGCTCATTTTCCTTTGTGATACTCGTTCGCTGAATGACTAAAAATTCCTATGAAATTGTGGTAAAAAAACAACACGTTACCCGTTCTTCTTTTAAGCACCACATCTTCCTTGTTGGGTATATCTCGCTTGAGTTGATTGGTAGTTACTCTTCCAGGAATTTTTCTATGAATATCTACTTTGATTTTGCAAAGTTCTATTGGATTAATTTTTATGCCTTCAGATCCTTTAAATAACGGCGTACCACTTGATGTTTCAAACCTAAAGTGCAGAATAATATTATTTGTATATATGATTTAATAGATTTGTACTTAAAACTTACTACAATTTAATATTTTGATTACTTCTTGAAGCGTATTGTTTTATAGTATACAACTGTATTGAAAAATTATGTCAACTAAATTTGATATTTTATACAAATACAAGTTAACACTTCATCAGTGTACTTTTCTGAATATAGCCAAAAACATATTTAATTTAAATGTATCCGTTAAAAGATAAGACAGAAAATTCCGAGACTCGACGATGAAATGTTAAAATTCTTCTTTGTCGATGAAATCCTCCAGAATGGGACACTGCGTGTACTTCAACAGTTAATAATTAAAGACACTTTATACTTACTGTTTAGAAAATACCATATCTTCGGGTGTATGACTCGCAGAAGTTCTTTTATATCGACTAGGAGATTCGCTTCTACTCCTACGAGGTCTGTTGCATCTTCTTTCGAGAAGTGCTAAGCCTATATTACGAGCGCGTCGTATCTCATACTCCATAGCCATTTTTCTTTTCAGTCTATTATGCCTGTCCATTTTTTCTTGTTCGATCATCCAGTCGCGTCTCCGCCGTCGCCTCTCCTCTTCCGTTCTTAGACATAGAACCGCACCACTATCTTCGTTACGCGAGGGCTTAGGTTTTTCATCACGATGCGAATTCCTCGATGTATGCCGTTTCATCCCTACAACGTAGCAGAGATAGATTATATTATGTATCAAAGAATTTCCTACTTGTTTAGCCAAATGCAAAATTTGAATAGGTTTGTACTTTATACCGAATTGATGTAAAAGAAATTACCTCGTTATCACGCAGAAAAGTGACGAGCAATGAACAGAATATAACCAGTAAATAAAAGCATAAGAGTTAAACGTATGGGTATTATTTGTAAATTTTAAGAAGGAAACGCCTCACACACGCGTTCGCTTTCCCAAAAAATTGCCAAAAATGCAGCCAACTGCAGCCAGGGTTCCCGGACAATGTTTTGAGGAGCCGGATGTTTCGCGGAGAGGGAACACCTACAGGAGTGGTGGTAATGTGTGCGTGGGAAGCCCCGATTGGAGACGAACCGACGCCAGTGCTAAGCGAGTGATGTCACGGCCAACCAGCGTCGACAACATATTTCCCGGCGATGCTGATTTACCGTGACGTTGGTTTGTCTCCCGTCGTGGCGTCTCACGCACACATTACCATCGCTTCTGTAGGTGGTTCCCCTCCGCGAAACATCCGTTTTTACAAAACGTTGTCCGGATAGTCCAGGGACCCTGAGTGCAGTGAACTGAAGCGACCTCTAAAGTCTAAAGATTGAACCTTAATGGAGGTAAGTTATTCACATATCACAAACCGTTTGTGACAAATGTCGATTGTACGTCCATTTTAGGTCTGGACGGCTTTAGAACATCTTTTGGTTATCTTTAGACGCTGTGTGAAAATATTGCAATTGGTACGAATGTGGAACATTTTGGTGTTTAGAAGATATTCCTTGCCAAAATTGAAAAATGTCGCTGTTTTCGTTACACTGCATACAATTTTTTTTTTTTAATGGACTGTTTGTATTAATTACTAATAAAAGAAGATATTTATCGAAAAAGCCTGGTCTTTACTTTAAACAAACCGATTTGTTGCTACTTTCCTTCATTACTCGACTTCTCCTTGTAACTTGAAAACGAAACGTTTCTCAAACATTTTACTTAAACCACTGTAAAGGGCATCAAATAAGTTAGCAAATAAACAGAATTACATTTTTTTATCACAAATAAGTTAAAAAAAAATGAAAAATAAATATATAAATAAATGTAAAAAAGAAATATTAAATTATACATCATTAGAAAGGAATAATTTTTTCCTATTTTTTAGCGAAAATTTCATTGCAATATCTTAAAAAAAGATGCAAATGGCGGCAAATTTTAAATCCGGCCCATTGTGGCGGGCAGTCCTGATTAGGCGTGCGATGGATCGACAAGACGTTCCAGTTGTATATTTCTATCCTGTAATAAATGTATTGTATTTAGTTCCCCACACATTATTTCCATTCATTTTCATCTTCCTCCATCAATCTAGATTAGCATATGCTAGCTTCACTACAAGCTTATTGTTAAAAAGTCCAATGTGTCGAGGGTATCCCGTGTTTTACGCGTTTGTACGACGTTCCGGAAACGTTTTTATTCTGGAATTCCCAAATTTGGACTATATACAAATTTTGCCTCATCATAAACCATTATGTTACTGATCTTCGGAACGGAGTCTCGGATTTGGGTCGATTGTTCCAAACTACTTAAAACATATCTATTATGCTTTTATGAAGATGGAAGATTTAAAAAAAAAAACAATAGTAAAATAAATGTATAACTGGCCGGGGATTTTCGAACTCGGGGACTTCTGAGTGGATGGAGAGGAACGAAATGCGGGCGACGATTGGAGGAGGGTTCTTCCACGTGTCAATGAGAGAGAGAGAGGAAGTAGGAAGAGCAGCAGTCAGACGAGCCCAGAGAACCAGGCAACATCCACTAACGAACACCACGACATCAAGCATCAGTCCCACACACACCATGTACACCTCTCATATTAATTAAAGGATCACCTCTAGGAACCCGAAAAATAGGGGCAAGTTCACATGGTCATAACTCCAGCAAAAATAGTCGTATCGATATTTTGAAAATATGGTTTGAAAGCGTGGAATCCCTACTTTCAGTTGCTTTTCTCAGATTTTAGCTGCATTGCTTTTCGGCAAAGTTATAACGATATGAAGAGCACTTAGTCAATTTTAAAAAAATTACTTCAACTTGCGTAAGTTCCATCGGGAGTGTGAAATTTTTTACACAAATTCCATTTACACCAGTCGAAAGCGGCTACTTTCCTGTGTAAAAAGAGAGTAATGAATTTCTTGTGCGATTTCTTTTGGCCGAGTTATTCAACTTTGAAGCAAAAACCGTTTTTTTTTTACTTTAGTTGCTGTAAATATGGATTTAGTAATTTGTTGCGAACCGGTACGAACGCGCAAAAGGAGCTGAGAGTGTGGAGGACCCCACCTTATACAATGTATACTTGTACAAAGGATACAGTCAAAATTGGTAAAAACACTACTTAGTGTTAGAAATATTGAAGCACCACCTCGTAAAAGGGGCTGCATGGTTGAGCCTAAACAGATGTGGCCAGCGTGACGTGTACAGCGACGATAGGCTCGACTACAGTGGGTCCAGGGAATTAAATTGCTTAAATCACATAGCTGGATATTTAATTAAAAGCATTATTAAAACACAGAAATGCTGTAAGCGGTGTATATTATGTACTGGTAGTTTAAAGGCTAGTTTATCGTCGTATAATCGATTATCCTATCTCAGATGTTATGAAGAGTATTCATTATTTTTTATAAATAAAAGAACATTTAACTTTTTCATACAGATGGAAATTTTTTTAGGAGAACTGTAAAATATATCAATTCATATAATGGCATCAATCTGCGTAAAGTATTGATTGAAAAATTCGAGTCAATACTGTATGTTTTACCGAAGTGTCACAATTTGAAAAGAAAAATTATTCGAGATGGACACAAAGCGACATTGCCGCATTTCACTCACATATTTTACGCTACTTTTAATGAAAATATTGTATTTCTTTTTGTTTAATTGAATTCTAAAATAAAATATGTAGTAAAAATAGATTGTCACATCTTCTGTTCTCTCTGCCTCTACCGCGCTGTTGCTACACAGTTCTCTCTTTCTATCGAGAAGTCTTGAAGGAATACGGCACGAGAGCTCGTTTAGCGTCAGTGCCTCGCTGAACGTAAGAGAGGATAGCAATAATGAAAGATAGAGAGGTTCGGGAGTGAAGTTAGGAAACGTGTCGATGACTACAGTTAACAGGGCGAAACTGTGGACGAACTTTTTCCCGCAAAATCTTGGTGACGTAAATGTATTGCGGCGGTATCGTGGATTTTGGCATGAGACAATGATGGGAGATTATATTTGGTTCCTCATAAGAGAAACGAATCCTAAAACGAACAAAAGAGCCAAAACTAAAAATTGAAATAACACAATAAAATGAAAACAAATACACAAAAAACCGAAAAAAAATGAAATTTTAGTGTTTTCAGACAATTGTCTCTAGCTTCGGTATTTATCCATAGATTTTTTTCAGTATCACCTTGTTTTCTCCGTAAAGGTGCAGACTCAACGTAAGAAATGAGAAACTGGGCCCATTTTTGCGATTTCGATTTTTCCCAGATGCTTAAATGAATTGTCGATTTCAATTTTGGTCGAAAGGAATGACTTTTTTTCACATATTTCTATCGATTTCACCCGTACTACTGAACCGATGAGAAAATTTTGTCAGGTACATTTGTTGGTGATTCAATTATCTTTAATTTGATATAATTTTCGACCATATCAGTCATTCGCAACACGAGATATTTGCAATTAAGTGGGACCACCTTTTTGACAGACAAGTAATAGGTTCACCTGTCAATATCTCGAAAACGTATACACAAAATTTTTTTAGACCTCATTTTCGGAGTCAATCACCTTTGGCTCGAATTACGCTTTTGAGGCGTTGTCGCACGCTGTGCCCTAGCTTTTCAGTTATTTTAGATTCGACAGAATTCCGTACTTCTAAAATCTTTTGTTTTAGTACATCTTTCGAAGTTGTGTCATAATTTTTAAACGATTTTATTCAGCTTCGATCCTCTGTATGTTTGTTTGTATGTTTGTATGTTTGTTTGTATGTAGTATGTATGGTTCAAATCTGGCAACTCAAATTTAACCCACTTCCAACTATCTAATTTTCTTGAATCTTTGCAGGCGTGCGTAGTTTGGATGACAATACAATATTTGAAAAAAAAAAATTAGCTCCGAGCGGGTGAAAAAATTACCCAGTCATCAATAAATATAACCCATAACCACAAATTCAAACAACATGAAATCAGCTATTCGCATTCTTTACGAAAACGGCAGAAAGCCGCTGCGTTCGGGGCGCTAGTCGCATCACGATTGCCGAAAATATACAATTTATCGAGAAATGATTCGTCACGTATATACGAATATTAAAAATAAAACTTTGCAGGCGTCCTTACAGCGCTTTCGGACCGAAAGCGCTATTAGTGTATCACCATCGAAATTGTAGTAAAAAGAAAGAATTATTTTTTAGTGACATTAGCACTATAGCGCGTTTAAGCAAACTGTTAAACTCTATAGAGCAATAAAAGATATTTGTAAAGAAGTCTGAGCTGTGAAATGTAAATCCACAAACACTAAAAACTAGAAAATAAAAAATATATCAAAAAAATTTTATGTTAAGCAATTTTATTAAAAAATGCACTAAAAACTAAAAAATAATTATTTTCTTGTACTACAATTTCGATGGTACTTTTTCACTTTAAATAAAATCTTGGAGCAGGATATGTCACAACAAATTCATTTCGATGTTTGATTCTGTATTAAATTGATTCATATTCTGTTATGACATATCCTGCTCCACGATTTTATTTAAAATTAAAAAATACCATCGAAATTGTAGTACAAGAAAAGAATTATTTTTTAGTTTTTAGTGCATTTTTAATTTAATCTCCTGTCGATTTTCGCCTACAAATGGGGTTAATGTCCAGACTTTATGGGGGTGTATTATACAATAACCACTCTTGCACAATTCTGGCCGTATGATTGCGGTTATTGTCTTGCTGGAAATAAAAAATTTCCAATAACCCCAATTTGCTAGTACTTTCTTCTAAATTGTTTTTTAAAATATTTAAAAATGTATGTTTATCTAAACTGCCATATATAAAAACGAGATTTCCAGTACTGGTTGCAACCATATACCCTCACAACATCACGAAACCACCGCAGTACATTACAATAGGACGTACACTTTTAGTACTTATTTCTGAATTAGGTTTTCTCCAGACATAACGACTTCCATCCGAACCAAATATATTTTTAATACATTTTCTATTCAATAAATTTTATATTCCTCAATTAAAATCATGCCACATGTCTTGTAAATCGAACTACTTAACGAAGCTAATTTGAAATTATGCAAATCAATTTTTCACGTAATTTCCTTAATTATGGCCCGAATTGTGTCGTTTTGGGGGCCAATTTCATTCGGAAAACATGATTCGTCGTGCGTCGAATAACGTTAATCTGGGTAATCTTTTTAAAACACATGACGAATAATTTTGTTAACTTTTATTCGTTATTCGAAATGTTTATTCAAATAAAAATTTTGCCTCTCATAACGTTTGCCACCTGTGCCACTTTCCTTAAATCCACCAATGGTTACGACTTCAATATTTATCAACATACGGCTTACAACATGCTGTACCCGACTGCAGAACGTATAGAAATACATTAAGAAAAAACAGGTCTCGGACGACAAGAGACACGACGCAAATATATATTTCGTTTACACGATCGGACGGCCGGTAATGGGTCGCGAAATTTCTCGTCAAAAGCGTTAAACGGGCGATATAGGGTCGCGAGATGTATTTAGTATCATCCAATCATGAAAATTTAAATTTCTATGATTTTCGTTCCATCTTTTTGGAGATAGTACCAATAATGAGCCAAAATACGGCAAATGAGGCTAGTTTTAACAATATTTTAATTCCTACGTCTTACCCCGATCATTATTCAGGAGAATATATATTCAAATTGGTTACTAATAAAACTAGTGCGATGTATGTCGTGTTTCGGGTTATTTTGCCGTAGGGAAAACTTCAACAATCAATTCGTACAATTTTCAACAAGATAGGACAGAAATTACGGGAGATCCATAGGCCCGAGACAGACGAGCGAATTCCCAAATGGTCATTTAGCAGTCGTCAACTTAGGCATTGAAGAATCGACACTTGAGGGTATTATAAATCAAGTCTTTACGAGAACTGCGTCGTGGCCTGAACAAGGCAGGCCTTTGGACAACTGCAATCCCGAGAAGCATTCGTGAATGTATCGCGTTAACGACGACGACGCATCGTTATACTTTATCGGAGGAATATGACATTTTTAACCTTATATCCTACGTTTTATTCTTTTAGCCTTACACGACAGAAATGCCCGCGCGACAAAACTCGCTCGTCTGCAGCATGCAAGACATGTTTTATATATACCGATTTCCGCGAAGGAGATAATTTGGAATTATAATTGTTCATAATTACGTATCTCTTCTTGTTGTTTAGGAGATGTCAGAATTCTTCGTAAACTTCTAGGTACAACACGAGGGTACAAACACTTTGAATTCCTCGTTCTGCGTTGCACCTGCGCGCTGCGACGGTTTAGCTCGGAGTGTTCGAGACAGTGTTACGTATATTATAGCACATTCGGCAACCTGCCCTAGTGCGCACTGAGTGCGAACTTTCTTGCTTCCAATTGGCTAATAGCGAATTCGGCAGGCACGCACTGGCACTGCACTGGTGCCAGAAAATAACTTGGATTGGTTGATTCTTATAGAGCTTCTTCGTTTCTATCAGAAACAACCAATCCAAGTTATTTTCTGGCACCAGTGCAGTGCCAGTGCGTGCCTGCCGAATTCGCTATAAAATTGGCACTCAGTGCGCAACAACCCAGATAGCACACGACGTCTATAAGCCGTCTTTAAGACGTCTTCAAAGTCTGAAAGACGTCTTAAAGACGACTTATAGACAACGTGTGCTATCTGGGAATGCGACCGTCCGAATACGCTACCCAGATAGCACACCTCGTCTTAGAGACGTCTAGTTTATGTTCATTTTAGGTCTGAACGTCTTGATTTGTAACAAGACGTCTTTAAGACGTCTTTAAGACGCCTTTTGGACGTCTTTAAGACTTTACCAGACGTTGTGCTATCTGGGTATTAGAGTAAAAAATATGGATATATCGATAGGCCAGTATCGATCATCGATGTATACAATTATCGATGAATATCGCACAGTACTACATCGAATGACTTGACTATACACATGTACACACAGTACAGAACCCACACACAACAGTCAGAATGGCGTTCAGTTTGGCCGCTTTCTCGTATATCGTGGCGTTAATAGTAGATGCTTTTCTAATATTTTTTGCAATATTTCATGTAGGTGCCATTCACAAATGCTGACGACGATTTTTGCCGAAAAATATTAGCCAGAATCGTGTATGCGAATAGTCAATGCGAATTATAACCTCGTATTTGGTGCGTATAGTTAGTATTAGTAATTACAGAGATTAAATCTTTCAGGTTATCGCGTTCGATGAATTAAAGAGTGGATATAAGAATCCCATTGAACAATGTAACAGCTTAAATCCGGTAAGGTATCGTCGAATAAGGACAATTTTGATCAGAGCTATTATTGTTATGCATTGACATTTCAGCTAGTTCTACCAGAGTATAGCTTGCACATTTTCATCAACATTTTATTTCTGATAAGCGGGCAATGGTTTTCATTGCTTCTCAATATTCCGCTAATCGTGTATCATTTGTGGCATTACTGTCACAGACCAGTCATGTCTAAACCAGGTCTTTACGATCCCACTAGTATAATGAATGCTCAGGTTTTAATGGTTTACCAGAGAGAAGGATGGATTAAACTTGCATTCTATCTGTTATCATTTTTTTATTATTTGTACGGGTAAGTGTTTGC
This sequence comes from Andrena hattorfiana, assembly GCA_944738655.2. Taxonomy (NCBI): domain Eukaryota; kingdom Metazoa; phylum Arthropoda; class Insecta; order Hymenoptera; family Andrenidae; genus Andrena; species Andrena hattorfiana. Next base: position 6,828,365 of record OX122894.2, read on the forward strand.
GTTATACGGGTACGTAAATTCTTATATACTTTTTTCTCATATCTATTTCCTTCGCTTTGTTTCAGCATGATCAGTTCATTGATTCAGTGAATGAGAGCAAGTATCGTGTATTGTATTCCGAGTTATAATTTTCCATATCTCTCCGGTACGATACACACTGCAGGGCCAATAGTTTATTCTTATAACGTATAAACGACATTGTTCATTCTGTTAAAACATTAAAGTTTTTTAAAAATAAAATAAGCTTTCATACTCGAGTACTATTCCATTTTCTTCTGTTACGATTAATAACGATCCTATAATAGAAATATAACGAGTTGAAATGTGGTATTGCGCGGTGAACTCGTCAGTTGCGACAGTCGACGCGATGTGGACAGGGTTGCCACCTTATCACCATATAAATCCCGGAATGCCACACATTCCAACCCGGAGATTCGAATATAAATCCGGAGATGGAAAGAGAAAAAAAAGTTTTGTTCTCGAATATCCGGAAAACAGATGTGCAATTTTTTTAAGCCCAGACAATTCAGAATTTGAAAGTATCTGTTTTTTTAATTAATAACTTTTATTGTATACAAAATTGATACCATTGTATAATACCACAATTTCTTATTATCTCATTTTTTTTCTACAACTCGGAGGTTTTTCCAGTAAAACCGGAGCCCAGAGATTTGCTTCAAAACCCGAAGTCTCCGGGCCAAAATCGGAGAGATGGCAACCCTGGATGTGGGGCTAGGAGCATCGGAGCATAAGCAATGCCTCTTAACCTTTATGAAACGATTTTACAAATTGTTTTAAATTTTCTCTGCGTCTGTTTCTTATACACTGATTACTCTTTGTTTTACAAGATGTATGTATATATGGAGTTGATATCTGATATCGCTATCTGAAATTTTGATACTTTTTGCTTTTCAAATTCCAAAAATGGATGATATACATGGGGCGAATTCCACTTACGCCTAAATCGTTCGTGAATTTTATTAGGTTAAATTTTTCTATGCGCGACTGGATGCGACGTTCTTACGACGTAAGAATTTCAAAGTCGATTTTCTCGAAAATGAAGCGCAATATCAAAAAATTTTATTCCTTTTTCTCGACTTATTTACTTGTTATAAGTAAAAAAGAAAGAGTAACTTTTTTTCATATCGCGCTTCATTTTCGAGAAAATCGATTTTGAAATTCTTGACGTTGCGTCTAGTCGCGTACAGGAAAACCCAGCTTAATGAAAATTAAGGGCGATTTGGGCGTAAGTGGAATTCGCCCTTGGTATGTATTTAACACACGGTTCGAGAATCTCCGTTCCAACTATCCCGAGCGTGAAACGATGCATGAAACTCATACACACAATTTCATTTTTTATATATTATGTACAGTTGTAGCTTATTTAATTTAGGTCATCTGAATTCTATTTTCCTCTTTAGAGAATGAAAAATAAAAGATTATGATTAGAAAATTCTTAAAATTCCAAGACGTCGATTTTTTTCTCGATTCTCTTGGAGTCGATTCTTGGTTTAAAAATAATCGAGTTATCGAGAATCGATTCTTAGAATAATCGAGTCATCGGGAAAAATAATCAATCGATTCTAAAAGAATCGAGTGGAATCGCTCCCATGTGTGCATGGATGTACACACATATGTTCGGTCACTGGTTAATTGCGATTCTAACCTCTGTTTTTTTTTCGTTATTAATTGTTCCTCCTAGTTTAAGGAAAGTACTTGTGGTATAAAAAATGCCGACCATTAATATTAAACGTGATTTATTGTTTAATGCTCTGGGAAAAACGTATTGTAAGTTATAGCTTTTTTAATTAACCTATGCATGATCGATCGTTTTTAAGTAACATTGATTTCATTCGATAATCAATTCCATTTAATATATTCATTTTTCTATTATAATCATCTAACTTTGTGATGTAATTTTAGCCGATGACGAGTTCCAAGATTTGTGTTTCAAATTTGGCTTAGAATTGGATGAAGTGGTAGGAATCTAGAGTATTAATCGATATTTTTGCGTGTTGTCTTTGAAGGAATATTAACCGACCTCTTAATTTTTAGACAACAGAGAAACAGATAATAATAAAGGAGAAAGGAGCAGATGAATCTACGAAAGCATCGGAGGAAATTATATATAAAATCGATGTACCGGCTAATAGATACGATTTGTTGTGTTTGGAAGGTTTGGCACTTGGATTGCTCGTATTCTTAAAGAAGTGGGTACATTTTACGTATAATTTAATAATTGATAGTTTTTATACAATTGTTATTTGCCTCCCCTCTCCCAAAGAAAAGTCTCTTTTGTGTTTTCTCCGCATTAATAAGAATCAAGTTAAAGTTAAATGATCAAGTATGTAAATCCTTTTACGAACTCACCTTGGAAACATTTAAATGTTCAAACGCAGTGCAGTATAGTCGGTATGGTCATCTTTTCCACCTGTTTAATAGCATTTAATCTTTTCGCGTAGGATAGATATACCACTATACGGGGACATAATTCCTTATACAGATACGCAAGAGATTACTATGACAAGCGAGGTATATCGAAATTGGTATCATGATTGGTTGCCAAAGTAAATAATTAATTAAACTATTAAAATATAAAGCATTACGCCTGAATAAAATGTTTGTGCGTCTCGTTACGTTTCAGTGTCTGAGAGTTAGAGGTCATATTGTTGCAGCTATTTTACGAGATGTTTCATTTACAAAAGACTCTTACAATAGCTTCATCGATCTGCAAGACAAGTTACATCAAAATATCGGAAGAAAACGGAGTTTAGTATCTATTGGAACTCATGATTTAGATACAGTCAAGGGTCCATTTTTATACGACGCGAGACCACCAGCCGAAATTTCCTTCAAACCGCTTAATCAAGATAAAGAGTATACGGGAGAAGAAATTATCGACTTATACACTGTGGGTGCGCTTGAATTTTAATATAAATAGAGTTTCATTCAAGTTGGTGTCGGGTAAAACTGTCCGTTGAAAAATGTTTTGCAGAACCATGCTCAATTAAAGCAGTACTTGCACATCATAAAAGATAGCCCGGTTTATCCAGTAGTGCAAGATAGCAATGGAACGATTTTATCGCTTCCGCCCATTATCAACGGAGATCATTCGAAAATCACGCTTAATACTAAAAACGTATTCATCGAATGTACAGCAACAGACCTTACGAAGGTATAAGTAATCTATACGTATCAACGTTTTTTCTATATTTAATAAAATTCAAAGCAGAATTGGCTTCAAGTTTTTCTCGATAAATTTATAGGCAAGGATAGTGTTGGACACTATAGTATGTACTTTTAGTCAGTACTGTCAAAGAAAGTATACAGCGGAAAAGGTTCGAGTGGTATATCCCAATGAACAAGTATTTTATTATCCTGACTTAAAACATCGAAGGGAAGAAATCGATTATGATAAAGCGATAAACTATATCGGTGTGAAACAAACAGCGGAGCAAGTGGCGAGCTTACTTTCAAGAATGTCGTTGAAAACGGTTGTTGAAGGAAATAATAAATTAAGCGTACAAGTGCCTCCCACGAGGCACGATGTGCTGCACGCATGCGACATTTACGAGGACGTCGCCATAGCGTATGGCTACAACAAAATTCAGAAAACTATACCACATTTCTCTACGATCGCAGAGGAGGTAAAGATGTTTTGACGATTCTTAGATTTCTTCAACTTGAACGAAGAGATTAATCGTTATGTTTCTTTCATTTTATTTTTCGGCGTAAAATTCAGTTCCCACTTAATAAATTGTCTGATCAATTACGTATGGAACTGGCCTTTGCTGGATTTACAGAAGCATTAACTTTCTCCTTGGTAAGCAAACTTCTTAGCAAAAGCAATAACGCTTTTGGCTTGTACGGGTCAATCGGAAATAATCGAGTAATTTTCCCTTACAGTGTTCGCGCGAAGATATTTCGGATAAATTGGGCCACAAGTTGGAAGACGTGCCGGCGGTTCACATATCGAATCCGAAAACGCTAGAATTTCAGGTATACACTATGTAAATTCTATAAACGTTGGATTTCGTTGGAGGAATGAAACGAATGCTCTACTTTACACGGACGATGTTATAGGTAGCGCGTACCACTTTGCTGCCAGGATTATTGAAAACATTAGCTGCGAACAAAAAAATGCCGCTACCGCAGAAATTGTTTGAGGTTTCGGATGTTATATTAAAGGATAATACGGTGGAAGTGGGCGCGCGCAATTGTCGACATTTATGCGCGGTATATTGCAATAAATCGGACGGATTCGAGATAATTCACGGTTTACTGGACAGGATATTGCAAGTATTAGAAGTACCGTGGACCGTTGACAAAGACGACAATGGGTACTATCTTCGTGCAGTGGAAGGTAAAGCTTCGCGCGAGGGAATATTTAATTAGAAAAGTTATCGTATTTACGCGTGCGCACACGTTATTCACGTACGACTGCTTTCAGATTCCACTTTCTTCCCTCATCGTTGCGCAGAAATTTTATGTTATGGCAAAGTGATTGGGAAAATGGGCGTTCTGCATCCGGATATAATCACGAAGTTTGACTTAAATATACCGTGCTCTGTATTGGAGATTAATGTTGAATCATTTTTATAAAAAATCAGAATTTGTCGTCCCGATGTTTAGCGAATTCTTGAATAAATAATCCATACACCGTGCCAGCGTATTTTCATTGTGCAAAATAAATAATACAGAACTACGTTCGGAGGAAATCCTTAATGATTGTTATTATGTGAAATTAGGACTTTTGTTTTGTAGGACCTGACCAGGGCATATTTAATTTCTTATTCACGATGAGCGGAGTGTGAACAGGCATACTTGGAAATTTACATACTTTCGAACTTCGAGTTGCTTGTTTTATGTAATCGGTTTATTTGTGATATTTCAAAATAAATACAAAAGAAACAATATTCCTGCGGGTTTTATTATTGATTTTATGTAAAACAAATTTTACGTGTAACTGTAATTGGTTGAATAACTTTCTTGAGAAACTGAAATGTTCTATACTTATACAAGTATAATACCTATTCTAATCCACGTACATACATACATAAATACACATGTACTGCCGTGAAGTAAGACTTGATCGTGAAACGTCGCGTCGTTTAATTAACAAGTTGCAAATAGGTATTTGTTTAAAAAGCATGTAGCAAACTACATAAATATAAAGTAGTTTGCACGTGTATGTACCGGCTAATATGTACGTATGCACGTTTAAGTACATCCTTGCAAAGGGTTGTAAAGTGTAAAGGACAGAAGTCAAATTTGCCCGCCACTGAAAACGAAAGATGGCTCGTCGAATCGTCTGATATCATATAGATGGTCGAAGGGGCATCCGGGAATCTCGGTGTCGGCCATAGTAGAAATGGCGGGTGTTAGCTTACGTGAATGACGGCGATCGTGCTCGAGATTATTATCGAAAAGCAAGTGTTCTGTGTGTGTTTCGCAATACCAGAACGATACCTCAGTATCATATGATTCATCTGGAAGGTAAAGATGCAGAATGTAGCACAAGGAACGACCTCGGATAGTCAGAAGCACGAAAAATCAGTAAGCGTTCACCACGACATTGGAAAGACGTCGTCGACTCCCCAGTCTTCGAACTCCAGTCCCACGAAGTCAGAGACCGAGACCTTCTCCGAGCTGCAGCCACGCTTTATGGCAGACTCGTCGGAGAGCGAGGAGGATAGTGTTTCAGAGGTAAACTAAGCCGAAAACATGCCACGTCGTGAATAAGATATTCGTGCGAGAAGTTGAATACACGCATGTGTACGCACCTATACGCAGTATACACGCACACGAACGAATTCGTCGGTCGTTCTGTCGTTCGTCCCGTCCAGTCCAGTCACCGTTTCCCTCCCTTCCCTCCTTTCTACTCCTTTTCTTCTTCTTTCTCACACACGACGTGTGTACGATGTAAGTGAGCGCGAGCGCGCGCCCGTCTCTCTCTCGCTCTCTTTCTCGCTCGCTCGCTCACTGCGCGTCACACACATATACCACATTGTGGGATCGTGTACGTACATGCATGATGCGCGCGCCAACACATGTACGCCAGCCAGCAGGCACACACACAGGGGTACTTACGTACGTTCCTCCTCCTTTTCACGAGGTCTACTCGAATCGATGTTGATCGTGTTCGATGTATTTTCTTATTTCTTCGCATACCTATTTCCCGTAATTTCCTCATGAAATCGTCGATTCGTACGATAAAAATTAGGTACGACGCGTACATAAACAAACGCACAGTTGTCAGGCAATCGATTTACATCGATATTTCGTGTGATTCCTTTATTATAATTTCTAAAGTTTTGCCATTTACGCCGTGGCGATCAGCGGCGAGTTGCTCATAGACGGAAAAGAGATTCTACTCGAGACTAGAACGTTGGTGAAATTCAAAGAAAACGTGTCGTTGGCTGCAACATAACGTACCCTACGTACAATGTAAATCTAAACTGCGCGCTTTGTGATAAAAGTAAGACCGATTCGCGAATATTTAGGAAGGCTCTAATGTCCGTCTCGGCAAGTTGAAATCTGACATCGAGTGTGAGGTATACTGACGTATTAATCGTCAAGCTGGTCACTCTACTACGAAAGGAGAATTACATGTGTATAGATTCTTTAAAAGGGGGAAACGAAGGAAGACCGAGAAGGGAATTTGCGCAGGGTCGTTATATAATCGGGATATATGCGTTAGGAGACAATGGAACGTCAGTACGGACTACAGAGATCACGAACAACACGAACAACGATTGCACATTGTCCTCCCGCTCCTCGGGATATAGGTACACGTACATATGTGTGTGTTTATTAGTCGTCGGTTTTATGGACAACATCTTACTCATCTACCTTTCTAAATTTTCACTAAAGATCCGTTGAGTAACCGCTAATGAGTGATCTGCCGATATCGAATAAAGATGATCGTTTATTAGATCATTTCTGTGTATTAGAGAATTTTCGATCGCGATGTTTCGTGGCGAACAATAAGAAAGAAAGAGGAAAAGGGAGAAAGAGACATATAACTTTGGTACAGCACTTTTCGTGTGCGTCGCCGTGGCTTCGAGTGCTGTATGAGTGTACACGGCATACAAGCACTGGGTAAAGAACTCCGGTTAGCTGTGCTGCATAATCAAGCGCGTGCGCACGCACGTGTACGCCTGTGTACACGTATGTATATGTTTTATAGAAGCTGGCATTTACGTGCATATATATATAAAGCACACAGAGCGCGCACGCGCGCGCGTACGTACGTACCTCTTTTCACTGTTCGCTAGTAAACTCGCGTGTAGGACATTCGCCCGCGCGCGCTCTCCTGCCTGCCCTACGTGCATACGTGCGTGCCTGCGTGTGCGTGTACATATACGCGAGTGGTGTGCTAGTATTTTACGTCCGCTTGCACTACGTTGTGTTGTGCGCCACCCAGCGGAGTTCTCCTCGGCCGCGTTTCTCGCGTATTCGTGCGAGTTCGTAAGCCTGCTTGCCTGTCGGTCGGTCGCCTCTATACCTTCTCTAAACGTTCATAGACGTATTATTTCTACCTTCGTCCTAACAATTCACTCCGTCTTCGATACTGTCAACGAGTTGTTCCAACTCGATCCTTGCCTCTGTCTCTCTGCCGGCGGTTGCCTCGACTCTCCCCGTGTCGCTCGTGTTCGTGGCGTGGAAATTGTGTGCAGAAGCGGGGCCACCATATTATTCTATATTCTGCCAGCAGCGGTTACACGGAACTCCTTTTTTTTTTCCACGATTTTTTTCGGTCCGAACGATTGCGTTAGTCGAGACGACGTACTTGCGCGATTAGTTGGATACGCGACGATTTCTCTGCGTCGGGCTCGAAGGAAATAAACGGAAGGGAAAGGAATGGAAAGAGTAGGAAAGAATAGAAAATAATAGAAGAGAATAGGAGAGAAAAGAAAAGAAAAGAGAAAAACAGAAACAACCGAGACGCGTAGGTACGCGGGCAGAGTATAGCGAAAAAGTGTCAGTTTCGTCCTTCTTGGAATGGCTGCACATTGTTCTTATGTCTGTGTTCACTGGCGAGCGGTATTAGTGGCTTAGAGAAGACACGATACTTTCACCCATCTTCTGATTTGCGTTTATGTCTCATCGGTTTCCACTGGTCGCGCGAGAGGATATGACCTCTACGCGAGATGTACGTACGATAAATCATTTGGATTTGATGAAACTCTTAACATTTCTCTTGTTAGAAATATAGAGGCCTAATCGTAAGCAATAAGCTCGCACCGCGAGGATACTTTTCTGCCCCTCTGCTTTCTTCAATCAATCACATTCTCTCTGTAACTGTCGTTTAATCCTTCAACAAACACTTTAGTGCTCTGTCATTTTTTCACTATGTTTGATTAATTTGATTTGATAATTTATATAATACGATTAATATATCCTCGGTAATATTCCGTATTCCGCATTCCCCGTTCCGTATTCCGTTTTCCGCACAGTTTCCAATAACAACTATATTTCTGTAATATTTCTGCCACAGATTTCGCTTCGTAAAAGAACCTCTAATCCTTCTAATTATTCTTTGCTTTGCTTTCTAATGTTCGCAATGAGTTCTTTTAAACGTCGCTAAAAGTATTTCACGGGTCAACCGAGTACACCGTTATCGTACATACTTTTTTTTATTATCTCGCCTATTAGTTGCATAGGAATATTATTTAAATGATTGCGACTCGGCAGCTTACTTTCAACGATCTTTCCTACGTTTGAACTTCGACAACAAACAAGAGACTCGGAAATTTATACACTTACGCTTGCGCTTACCTCGCGATAACCACATTATACTACAAAAGTAACAGAGCACGTTACTTACGTCCTAGACGTCTTACCGTCGGGAAATATTCCTACACGCGAGCGTGTAAGGAAACTGGCGAGTTCTTTTAAATAAAATTGAACGGTATCCTTGCTGTAACTTATATTGCCCTCCTAATTATGTAATATGTGTTTACGATAGGGTGCGATCCTACTAAGAATAGCGTTATTATCTTATGTGTACAGGTGGAGTGTTTTGCGATTGATCAGGTTGAATTAGACGAAGGTCATCATTTAGAATCATCCAAGTTTCTATTAACTTCCGGAGATCCAGAAAGATCCGTGGACCCTGACACTCAGGCACGGTTAGAAGCCTTGCTGGAAGTGGCTGGTATTGGCAAGTTGTCGTCAGGCGATGACGACAGGAAGCACTTGGCTGATCACGAAGTGCTCCGTCGCTTAACATCTAGCGTTTCTTGTGCATTAGATGAAGCAGCAGCTGCATTAACTCGTATGCGTAGCGATAATCCACGCACACAAAACGAAAAACGCTCTCTTGTAGAGGCCTGCACTGACGGTGACGTTGGTACTGTTAGGAAATTATTAACGGAAGGACGCAGCGTTCACGAGACTACAGAGGAGGGAGAGAGTTTGCTCTCTCTCGCCTGTCAAGCCGGTTACTACGAACTTGCTCAGGTTTGGATTTTCTCACGTGCTTTCTTTACATACACAGGCAATTTACATACAGCAGATACTATTATCTGATAACAGACAGTTACTATCTGCCTCGGGGAATTTCATTCAACGCTTAAATTCGATTTGTTGGAATTATACGCGTCGCGTTGTTAGGGAGAAAGAAATAGCCAAAGCGACTGAAATATTTGTCGAGTGTTTTGTGGCGGACAGTTTATTCGCGTAGAATATTATTGCACCCTTTACCCTTTAATTTCCTGCAGAGAAACGTTTGTACGTGTAATCTTTGTTAGTTGCGAATGTTGCAGCGAGCATATGCTGTAACGTGTCTAAATTTTTAACAATTCTTCCACGAGGGAACACTGTTCTACTCAAGTGTTTACGGTAACTTGTTATATGGACAGGTACTTTTGGCGATGAATGCAAACGTAGAGGACCGTGGCATAAAGGGGGATTGCACCCCTTTAATGGAGGCTGCCAGTGCAGGGCACGTAGATGTTGTAAGCTTGGTTATTGCTCATGGAGCTGATGTAAATGCTCAATCTACTTCAGGTAAGGAATACTTTTAATACGAGCTTTCGTCGAGCTTGAATTTTAGCGTACGAGTTCGTATGCACGCTGGAAGTAAAAAGCTTAAAGTTTATTATACTTTCAGGTAACACACCCCTTATGTACGGCTGCGCGGGTGGCCACGAAGAGGTAGTGCGAGTATTGTTAGAAGCAGGTGCCAATGTGGAGGATCATAACGAGAATGGCCATACGCCGTTAATGGAAGCAGCCAGTGCTGGACATGTTCCAGTAGCCAAGATCTTGCTAGAACATGGTGCCGGAATTAATACTCATTCCAATGAATTTAAAGAATCCGCGCTAACACTGGCCTGCTACAAGGGGCATTTGGAAATGGTTCGCTTTCTACTAGAAGCTGGTGCGGACCAGGTACGCGTAGATGCTGTTAATCTGATTATTTATCGAATTTCGGGTATTTAATCGAGGACGAGAAAGTAAAAGACTGGAGTTTATAGGAACACAAGACCGATGAAATGCACACTGCCCTTATGGAAGCATCGATGGACGGTCATGTGGAAGTAGCTCGTTTACTATTAGATTCAGGCGCGCAGGTGAATATGCCAACAGACAGTTTTGAATCTCCATTAACTTTGGCTGCTTGTGGAGGTCACGTTGATCTTGCTATGCTTCTAATCGAGAGAGGAGCGAATATCGAGGAGGTGAACGACGAAGGTTATACGCCGTTAATGGAAGCGGCGCGCGAGGGTCACGAGGAAATGGTTGCTTTACTTCTAAGTCAAGGTAGAAACTTGACCAACTTGTTTCTTCGGTAGTACACAAGTTCTGTTGTCACCGTAAATAATGAATATATACGTATATTCTAATATAGGAGCGAATATCAATGCTCAAACGGAGGAAACGCAGGAAACCGCTCTTACCTTAGCTTGTTGCGGTGGCTTTTTGGAAGTGGCTGACTTTCTAATCAAAGCAGGAGCTGATATAGAATTGGGTGCCTCTACCCCGTTAATGGAAGCCGCGCAAGAAGGTCACCAGGAACTCGTTCGCTATTTACTCGAATCCGCGGCAGATGTTCACGCCCAAACGCAAACGGGGGACACGGCATTAACGTATGCTTGTGAGAATGGTCATACTGATGTTGCGGATCTGTTACTTCAGTTTGGTGCTAATTTGGTATGTTATTGTTCGATCGACGAAAGTTACGTAGAAGAATATCTACGCGCGAATTCATACACACATTCGTCTATACATGTACGCATATTCGTCTGATTTTCTAGGAGCACGAATCGGAAGGAGGCAGAACACCGTTAATGAAGGCCTGCAGAGCCGGCCATCTGTGTACAGTTCAGTTTCTTATATCGAAACGCGCGGATGTTAATAGGCAAACGACAAATAACGATCATACTCCGCTTTCACTGGCTTGTGCTGGTGGCCACCTTGCAGTTGTAGAACTCTTGCTTGCACAGTCTGCTAACCCGTTTCACAAGTTGAAGGTACGAACTAAATAATTCCTCAATTTTCCCGTATGACGATGGATAAACTTTTATATCTCCTTGTAGGACAATTCTACAATGTTAATAGAAGCTGCCAAGGGTGGACATACTAGCGTAGTACAACTCCTGTTGGATTATCCCCACAGTATTATGATGAGTGCCCCGCATAACGCAGCGCCTACGCCCATGTTGCTTCCACAACAACCGCAGCAGCAGCAGCAACAACCGCCGCCGCAGCAGCAACAGCAACAACAACCGCCGCAGCAGCAGCAGCAACAACAACCGCCGCAGCAGCAACAGCAACAACCGCCGCCGCCGCAGCAGCAGCAGCAGCAGCAGCAACAACAACCGCCGCCGCAGCAGCAGCAACAACAACCGCCGCCGCAGCAACCGCAGCAACAACAACCGCCGCAGCAGCAGCACATAACTCATCAACAGCACATGTCCCATCAACAACAAGCATCCGCCCAACCGCAACCACACCATCAGCAACAACACCATGCCGCAGAACAACCGCAGGCGCAAAACCTTCAACCTAAACATAACACACAGAAATCGTTGTTAAGAAAGAATCGATCGGTAACCATGATGCCCGACATGAGTCTTACTTCCGCTGAGGCGCAGCAAGTTCGTTCCCAGCCCGCGGGAGAGTCGATCGTAGCAACGAAAGACGATACTAATATTCTGGATAAAGGCAGTGGAGGATTCACTAACCTTTCAGAACCTAATATTAGCCTTAGCCCTGCACCAGCGCCGACCACGGGGTTAAATGTTTCGGAGAGTCGAAAGAACACTCGACAGGAACAAATTTTACATAAGCAACAAATTCTTGAGGAACTACAGGTAAGTGTTCTTCGGCAAATTCGAACGAAGAGTTTTATCCATTGATAGGGCTAACGTGTTTTTTTTGTATTCCACGAATGTGTCAGAGGGTAGAAAGAGAACTTCAAATTAAGGGTGCGAGCCACTTGTTTTCCGGCTCAAGAAATTCCGTTGTAACTCAACAACAGCAGCAACTAGAAGATCCCAGCGAACCAGATACGATGTCACCAGGTACGTTGAAACCTCGAATTATTTCTTCGTTCCTTTCTATTTACCAATGGTAATTTAGACGCTTTGTGAAGTATTCCTAAAAGCAGTATTTTCGATCAAAAGGTCTGGTTTGCAGTACCACCGGTATTTCCGGAAATTCGTTAACCCATCAGGGTGCCAGCCAGGCAATGACGCTGTATAACGCTTTTCTCCGAGGAAAACGGGTCGCGCACCAAGAGGCTCAGCTGTCTTCGCCTCCTGAGATTTTTCCAACAAATTCACTGTCACTCGCAACGATACCTGTTACGTCGTCTGTTCCGTTGGTTACCTCCAATACATCCTCGGCAACTATGCCCAATCCTCCAAGCATATCTACTCCTCCCGCCGTCATGACTGTTTCCCAACCTATTACCGCGAGTAGCGATGTCAGCCAAAATACCGCCATAAGTGATCGCCCGAAAGCCAAACCTGTCTCCAAGAAGGAGGGTAAAAATATTCGGAAAGCTGCGTCCACTGCAGTTGGCGGGAAACTGCAACAACAGCAACAGCAGCTGCAACAACAACAGCTGCAGCAACAACAACAGCAGCTGCAGCAGCAGCAGCAGCAACAACAGCAGCAGCAGCAACAACAACAACAGCAGCAGCAGCAACAACAACAGCAGCAGCAGCAGCAACAACAACAACAGCAGCAGCAGCAGCAGCAGCAGCAACAACAACAGCAGCAGCAGCAGCAGCAACAACAACAGCAGCAGCAGCAGCAGCAGCAGCAAGCTACACTGATGGCAGGTCTTCAACAACAGTACCAGCAGAAACAACGACAACATACCTACCAAGTTCAACAGGTACATCAACTGCAGCAACTTAATCAACAGCTACAGTTGCAACTGGATCAAGTACAGGTTTGTATTTCACATTTTTAGTTTTTTATGCGCTTTCTATTGGTAGAAATGATAAATTGTAAGCGCAAAACTGACTATTTATATTTATTATCAGGTGCAACAGCAGCAGCAAAAGCAACAGCAACTGCAACAACCACAGCCGCTTCAACAACAACCGCAAGCCCAACAGCAGCCATTACAATTGCAACCACAGCAATCGCAACAGCAGCAAGCGCAGCCGCAGCAGCCGCAAGCGCAGCCTCAGCAACAAGCTGGAGCAATAACTGCTAACGGAAACAACGTACTCATGCCAGCCCAATTAATGTCTCATCTCCATTCGACACATACTCATCACCTTCACGATCAGGTACTTACAGACCGTCTCTCAGAAATATACGCATTACGCAGAGAGAAAGTGAATATATACAGATTTTTATGCAGCAAACAACTCAGCAAAATCTTACGGAGCAAACAGATCCTGAGTTGGCAAGACTGCATCGAGACGGAGCTTGTCCCTTTGTTGCCGCTGCTCAAAAAGCAAAGGCCCTTTGTACCAGTGAAAGTGTTATAAAACTGGAGGATGGTACACATATTCCCCTCGATGATGCTTTTGAAATCTTTCGATCTATTGGTTTTGATGATACTGTTGATGGTAAGTAAATGCAACACGGGCACGAGATTCCATTTCCACTTGTCTGTTTCTTTGCTTTTGATTCATGTCATTTCACGTGATTTATTCGGGAACATTCTCTGTTTAAGTAGCGACAGAAGATCAAGAGAAGCTGGAGCTAAAGAGATTAGAAATATCGGGTGGCATGGATCCACAACAACCGCAACAACAACAGCAGCAGCGACAGCAGCAACAACAGCAGCAGCAGCAACAACATTTACAAACTACACAAATAGTTCAACAGACAACCAGTCCTTATACATCTCAAGGATATTTTACCAATCCTGTGTTGTCGGTACCATCTGTTTCGTTACCAACTTTGCCTTCGCTTCAAGTAACCAGCGCTGGTGTTCAAATACAGGCAGATATACCAGCAGGTCTGCAATTGACCAGTGAACAGCTAGAAAACAAAGACTTTAGAGACGGATATCTTGATGGCCTTCGATTTCATTTGGAGTCACGATTGTCTCTCCAGTCATCTCAGATAAGTGAGTTTCATATGTACAAATATATACATATATATATATTTGTATGTATAATACTACTACTACTACAACTACTACTACTACTAATAATAATAATCGTAATATGAAGGTATATATATATATATATATATATATATATTTTTTATTATACATGTATATATATTATATATTTTCCAATTAGCATTTCCTACACAAGCTTTACCTAATCAAGTTCAAGTAGCTACTCAAACTCAAGCACCAGCAACAACAACTGCTGCGACCATTGTCGCTTCAGACAAGAAGCAAGTTTATACTGCGCCAACGACTGGTAAAGGTAAAAAGGGGAGGTATCCCCTTCTGACTCAGCAACAGTCATGCCAACAACAGCAAACTGCCAATACCCAACAACAAACTCCTAATTTTCAAAGTCAGAATTACCAATTAGATCCAACGACAGGTGAGAAAGTATAGTTTCAAGCGGATATTAGACGAAATTTGCATCCACTCAACGTTTTTCCTAATGGAAGTTTACGATTTAGTTGCTGGTCAATACACGACAGGTGTTCCAACGGTTGGTGGTTATACAACTAACCAAGTACCTCCTGCACCGTTCTCCTGTATGGATGTGGATTCTGAAACAGACAGTAATCACGACACAGCCCTGACTCTGGCATGCGCCGGTGGACACGAAGAGCTTGTCGAGCTGCTGTTAAGTCGTGGCGCGGATATAGGTAGCGTCTACAGGCAACAATGGCGTAATTTTACCCTTATCGCTCCTGAACTGCAGATATAAACATCAACGATCCATCCATTTACAGAGCATAGAGATAAAAAGGGGTTCACTCCACTGATTTTGGCAGCAACGGCAGGGCATCAGAAGGTGGTAGAAATTCTTTCGAATAATGGGGCTGATATAGAGGCTCAGTCTGAACGTACCAAGGACACACCTCTGTCTCTCGCCTGCAGTGGTGGTAGATACGAAGTGGTAGAACTTTTACTTAGTCGGAATGCCAATAAGGAACATCGTAACGTCTCTGATTACACACCTTTGAGCCTTGCTGCATCCGGTGGTTACGTTAATATAATAAAGCTTCTCCTTAGTCATGGTGCTGAAATTAACTCCCGGACTGGCTCAAAATTAGGTATTTCTCCGCTAATGCTTGCCGCTATGAATGGTCACGTTGGTACGTTTATCATTAGAAAAAATTATTCGTTTTTTTTTATATATAAAAAAAAAGAAAATGAAAAGGAAAGAGAACATAAGACATAATAAATTTCTTACTGATAAATTGTGCAGCGGCGGTGAAACTGTTACTCGATATGGGCAGCGACATAAATGCTCAAATTGAAACTAATCGTAATACGGCGCTAACGTTGGCGTGTTTTCAAGGAAGACACGAGGTGGTTAGTCTTCTCCTTGATCGTAAAGCTAACGTGGAACATCGAGCCAAGGTATACGCCCTTAACAAAGGAAATATCTACACGTATTTATTAATTATTCGCTGACATAATCGGATGGACAATGCATATGCGTATGTAAATATTTTGCGCAGACTGGATTAACGCCGTTAATGGAAGCAGCTAGTGGAGGATATGTCGAGGTTGGGCGTGTCTTACTCACTAAAGGGGCAGATGTTAACGCTACTCCTGTCCCGTCATCCCGCGATACTGCCCTCACCATTGCTGCTGACAAAGGACACTGCCGTTTCGTAGAATTATTACTGTCGAGGTGAAATTTAATTCTTCCTCTGTCTCCGTAAATGATTTCTTTTCTTGTTTCATCCCCTCCTCTCCAGCACGCAAATATATATTTTACAAATGTTGCAGAGGGACTCAGGTAGAAGTGAAAAATAAAAAGGGAAATAGTCCGTTGTGGTTAGCGGCGAACGGTGGACACCTAAATGTTGTTGATTTGCTGTACCATGCGGGCGCGGATATCGATTCGCAGGATAATCGTAAGGTATGCGAGACTTTGTATTTAATCAACCGTCTCACGATTTCTTTCACTTCTTCTTCTTTTACTTCTTCTTGTATTGAAATTATAGGTATCTTGTTTGATGGCTGCTTTTCGCAAGGGGCACGTTAAAGTTGTCAAGTGGATGGTAAATCATGTTACTCAGTTTCCAAGTGACCAAGAAATGACAAGATACATAGCGACTGTCAGTGACAAGGAACTACTAGAGAAATGTCAGGAGTGCGTAGACATAATTCGAGCAGCGAAAGAGACCCAAGCAGCAAAAGCGTATAAAAATGCCAAGATATTATTAGAGGAACTTGATATGGAGAAGACTAGAGAAGAGTCGAAGAAAGCGACCGCTGCTCGCAGGCGAGAAAGAAAGAAAAAGAAGAAGCTCGAGAAGAAAGAGGAGAAAAGAAAATTGCACGAAGAATACAAGAAAAGTGAAGCGAATTACGAGGAGAAAGATGAGAACGGGAAGAAATCCGGGGACGAAGAGTGCGACAGAGGGGACGATAGCGAACATGAAACTGGCGACGTTTGCGAACGAATGGACAGTATGCCATCTCCGGTTAACAGAAGCCCGGAGGATCCTGACAGAGAAGAGGGTGACAGTGGAATCGACGCGAACAGCCAAGGCAGTTGCAGTAGTAGCGACGTGAAAACTAGAGAGAAGAAGAAGGATAAGAAGAAAAAGAAAGCGATCAGTCCTGCTAGCAATGAAAAGGATGGATCCCCGCAAAGATCGCCAAAGTCTGTGATTGCGCAAAGTGCCGCGTTATCACAAAATTCCATCACTCCAACCAAATCTCAAGCTAATACCTCGGAAAAGTAAGTAGAAATATCATCGATCAGCGATCAGCTTCACGCTTCGTGTCGGTTTCAATGGTGATGTTTTAATTTTTCAGAAGAATCATAAATAACGTCGCTAACGGAGTATCCATAGCTTCGACAAGTTCTTCCCTCACGTCGAGTAGCCGGTCCTCCGGCGTTAATTGTGGCGAACGAAAATTGAAAGGCCAACTGGTATTCGAGTCTTCGAGGCATCCGGCCGATAGGGAAGATTTCGAGGCAACGGGGAACGAAACGTACATGCCTGGCAAAGGCAAGAAGTCTTACAATAATAACCAATACGATGGGGATGCATTGAACCCTACCACGAAGGCAAACAGTACAACAAGTCCCAAACAAGGCGGCAAGCGCGAAGAAGGTTGGAAGGAAGTAGTGCGAAAGTAAGGAAAGCGAGTTTGCCCTTTCATCTTTAATAGAGTAATTAATTACTAATAGAGTAATTAATGACGAATGCTTTTCAATTACATAGGGGGCAGTCGGACGATTCGGGAAGATTTATGAACTCGCCATTTCGCTCGAAGAAAGTCTCCGTTCCGCCGAATGCCATTAGTCGGGTGATTGGGAGAGGCGGGAGCAATATAAATGCTATTAGAGGCGTTACAGGAGCGCATATCGAAGTAGAAAAACAAAGCAAGTGTCAGGGCGAACGAATCATTACTATCAAGTATGTGATCTTCAACGTCGGCTTTGTGTTCCATATTCTGATCTTATCTAGCTACATATATATATGTTGTGAGTTCGTATATTGTAATTGACACCCCTCCCCCTCCTCCCTTTCCGTTTTGGAACTTTTCAGAGGATCGTCAGATGCAACAAAGCAGGCTCATACACTAATAGCAGCCCTTATTAAAGATCCGGAAGTTGATATATGGCAAATGCTTCCAAAATCCAAACTGACGGTTGTGACGACTTCCTCTTGGGATAAAACCGTTTCTACTGTAGCTGTAAGATCAAATACAATAATTTCGAACTAACGTTGGCGTTCCCGTTCTCACGCAATTTCTCTTTCAATTTTAGTCGAGCAAAGCGAAAATAGGTGCTGTAAGTAAACCTCCTAGTCTAACGTCCAATTCCAATAGTACGCAAATTAATAAATCTAGTTATACAACGGGAGTTTCTACCGTCAATCAGTTGATTCCACTTCGATCGTCGTCCACGATTAAACTTGCTGGAGCATTTCCGACACCTCTGCCGCGCGCAACAGCACCGAGACTCGTTGCTGCAGGTAACGTACTCTTTACTCTTCTTCTTACCTTATCGGTTCTTTCAATAATTTTCCTTTGCGAGTGAAATGTCTTGTAACGTTAAATATCGAGAAAATTAAAGTCACCAATGAAACACGCGATTAATATGTGCGCAGCTGAGAAACGAGCCCAAGCTGTGGCGGCTCAATTGGCTTCGTCATCCAACACAAAGACAACAATGTCGTATACAAGCGCAATAATGACGGCCGGGCGGGCAACGAAAATCGTAACGACGAGTACCACGCAAACGTTCGCTGCAAAATTATCAGAAATCACTGCCTCGACCCATACATCCACTACAGTGATGCAGTCCACTCATACCACGGTAAACAAGCAGAAATCGTTGCAAGCAAACACGGTGACCGTAATGTCAGCCACGGCTGCGGCAACGGCACAGGCTTCGTCACAGCAGCCTGTCTCAACAGTCAGTACGTCGCCCAAACACTGCCGACCACTGCCTACTTTGTCTGCCCCGCCGACTATGGTCTCTCATTACTCTGGAAAATCCAATTACTCTCCCGGCTCGAACGTCGCAGTGTCGCCAGTAACCAGCACAATGGTTGCATACTGTCCGGAAAGTAACTCCATCGCCTCAACTTGTTCGAACTCGGTTCGCGTTAGTCCATCGCCGCCAATTGTATCGCAGTGCCCACAATTACAGCAGCCGCAGCAGCAGCAGCAACCGCAACAGCAACAGCAAGTACGTAGCTCGACACCTATAGCGTCCGCGATTCAAGAACAACAGCAACATCAGCAGCACCAGCACCAGCACCAGCAGCACCATCAGCACCAGCAGCACCTACAACAACAACAGCAGCATCAACAACAGCAGCAGCAGCAACAGCAGCACCAGCACCAACAGCAGCAACAAACAAATAACACACCTCTCGAATATTCCTTGTTCAACGATACATTTACAAAAGTTACTCAACAGTCGATGTGGGGTGGCCGCGAGAACGAATCTCAGAAGGGCATGAATTTTGCGACTGTGGCTGGCGGTGGGGTTTCTGTAAACACATCGGGCTCATCCTCGTCTAAATTTATCGACAGTGTTCCCCCTCAGGTCAGTATTAAATTGGCTTTTCTCACGTTTTAACCGACTTCAAAAAGGAGGTGGTTATAGATTTTTTTTTATATATGTTTGTCTTCGTATAACTCCTCAGCAGAGTTGGGCACAAATGTAATCGAATTACAAGTTACAAATTGCGATTAAAATGCAATTATGTAATTGATTACACCTTTTTTTTATGTAATTGTTAATTTAGGTAGTTGACCACAGTTTTGTCAACTACCTAAATCAACGATCACCGAAAATAAGGTGTAATCAATTACACAATTACATTTTAATCGCAATTTGTAATTAGATTACATTTTGCCCAACTCTGCTTCTCAGCATATGGATCGATTTTGATGATCTATTTTTTATTCGAAAGAGGGCAATGCCCCCGGTGGTCTCATCCTACCCTGCATCAACATTTGCCCAATATTTTGCCAGTTTAGGTTAATGAAAAAGGCTATGGTCACCTAATTATTATTATTTTATCCACTTACACGCATATCTCCTCAGCCATGTTGTGTCAATATATATAAAACTAAAAAGTTAAAAATAAAAAAAATTAAAACCGACTTCAAAAAAAGTACAAAATAAATTTTTCCCTCATTTAATCTACGACTCTCATATTTTTTAAGTCGGCGCCTCATCATTTGCACTGTGTAAATCTGCCGTTGAATTAAAAAAATTGAGTCGATTAAATAAGGGAAAAATTTATTTTTTACTTTTTAGTACACTTTTATTTTTTTGAAGTCAGTTTTAATTTTTTTTTTTAAATTTTACGCGTTATGGATGGGATGCCAAGTTATTCATTTGTCTATGAGCTTGGAAAGAACAATACAATATATATCGCGTTAATTGAAATTACGTTATTTGTCCGATCAGGTGGATGCTTCGAAAGCTCCCGGATATCGTGGGACAACGATGTGCTCTCCCGTTTCAAGCAAATCGAATACTACTACCAACACAAGCGCAAGTAGCATAGGAAGCTGCACATCATCGAACACGGGCCACAGCCCGATTCAGCCGCCTCAGTATCAACCCTCTGGAAGCAATTACAGCGAGCATTCACTTTCGAACAAGCCGCCTGGCAGTTTGGCCGTAGCACGGCCAGTGATTCCTCAACAAAGCATGGAAATGGGAGGGCAGTTTAGCAGGCCAGTATTTCAAGGCGAGCTGACGTCGCGTAACGCGGGAGCGCACCAGCCGCACGTGATACCACAACCCTCGGCATCGCAGCCAACCTTAGATGTGGGTTTATTCAAGGCCAATAACGTTGGCTACGAACACCCGAATGTAAACTCGAGCTTGCTGAAGATGGTACCCAACGAAGGCCAAGCTCATCCTCTTCTTCCTTTCCATCCTCACATGCAGAACTTTACGCAAACAATGGCGGCGCCATCCGCGTCAGTAAATACTACCGTCAGCATGTCGAGGTTAAACCCCCGGGCACCTGACTTCTCTAGTTCGTTACATTTGAACAATAAACCGCAAGTGACAATGTTTAATGCGGGTTCGGCAGCGGCGGCCGCGGCAGCGGCCGCCGCAGCCGCGGGGATACATCCGAACATGTTTGCCACTGTACCGCCACCCCCTCCATCTGCGATCCAATCGAACAACTTGGCGATGCTCGGAAACTTTCCGCTGGGAAAGTATCAGGCCCCGTCTCGGGCCACTCCCAACACCGGCGGTATCTCCGCTAACGGACAAACGCGTTGGCCGTTCGCTTCTCCGCACAACAATTATCCACCCCATCAGGATCCAATGATAAGTCAGATCGGCTTCTCCAATCATTTGGCCAACATGACCGCGCAACCCGGAAGTATAGACTTGATCACGAGTTTAGAAAACGGTGGTTCACCGGCAATATCGCCGTCCTCGCCGGCACAGGTAGCCCAAGAAATGAATCAGCTGAAAATAGAGGATCGCAAAGTACCCCGCCCGATTGGTACGGAAAGAGCCTGGAAGAATTATGCTACGGCTGGAATGGGGCCGGGTGGAGATGCCGATTCCATCAATTGGATGCTTAATAACGAGAAGCTCGTTGGATCGTGGGCGAATCTAGCGCCGGGGATAGATAGGCATCAGATGTTTCGCTCTAATGCCACGTACAATCGTATATCCAACGTCGACACTGAACTCCACCAGATGATGGAATCTTCCTTTCAAGTACGTAGTCGGTTTTTGCATTTTCATGATTCTTCCTCCCAGTCCTCCTCCTCATACTCATACACAAGTCGTCCCATCGTTTTGTCATTCGTATAAAACGAATGATTTGTCAGGATCATTCTCGATGTGTATTGTTCAACCACATTGCGTAGGTGTGATTTTACGGTAACAAATTTTATATATTTAATTTCTATATCTGTATTATATACCTCTGTAGCTTTCGTTTTCTTTGAGCGATTACTTAACGATTGTTACTGATCAGGGCCACGTGGATACTCAACAACCGCAGTTCCCGAACGGAAGTGCAGCGGCTCTGTCGTTAATGCCTGGATTAACGTTATTACCAGGACAATTTGGAACGCCAACTTTAACAGAAATTCCTCCGAACGAGCCGACTAAAATGGATCCACCGGCCTGGGGGATACCAGATGCTGTACAAGATAAACAACATCCGGTACGTTGTAGGTAGTCTAAGAAAAACTACTGCACATACATATCATCCGAATCGAGATAAAGAAAAGTTCTCTACCCTCTGTTAGCTACAAACAGCTGTAGTATAACTTTCACAGAGTATTGATAATTCGATTATTACAGGCATGGAGTAAATGGAGCCATTAAAAAGGGAGGGAGAAACTTTTGCGAAGGCAACTTCGCTCGCTTTCTTACCCGGACGACATGAAATAAAACTTGGAACTCAAAGTAGCAAATAGATGGAACTGGAATACGAAGCGTTGTTTCTAGGCACTTAAATTACTACTACTCTAATTATATCCATTAAAACACAGATTAAATATTATTTGTCATGCTAGGTAATAAGACGGTAAAACCATGTTACAACATATTACTGTTATCTAGTATAATTATACGATCACAAATAATTACCAAATATGGTATAAAAGAGTTTAAAAACGAAGGCCACGCGCAATGCTGAGGAACGGAAGAAAGAAATTTGATCGTTGTATTACTTTGGTCCGTTCTCGGTGTTGCAGTGCCGCGTGCCGCTTCTGTAATCCAGGCTCGTAATGTCAGCGACTACTTTCTCACGACATATGCGACTGGTGTCGGCGAAAGTGCATCACAACTTTATCCTACTTCGATCGTTATCGGTTCGATTTGCCTCAGTCGCGAGACATTCGAATTTTTTTGATTGGTATTTCATAGGCATTGTCGTAATAAATTCAGATGCCATACGATACGATACGATACGATACAACACGACACGACACGATACGATACGATACGATACGATACGATATGATACGATACAATACGATACAATACAACTATTACCGTCGGCTTCGATAATTCACCTTTAGTGGTAGGTGTGAAATTAAAACTTCGCATCCCCCTTTTGTCTTTCTTTTTATTCTTTGAATTTCTTGTATTAAATTAAAAGCTTTGTTTCAATTACGTACGTGGTATGAACACAATGGTAATGGATTTGTCTGCCGCAAGGATAACAGCAAAAAGTAGTAAACAATTACGTCAACTAAATAATGGCTAATAAAAGAAAACAACGATAATGGCGACGATATGATGATAATAAGATGTATTATTGTTGAGAAGAAGAGATTCTGTGTTTGCCGGTTATTCAAGATGAAAGAAGAAAGAATTTGAGAAACTGCTGACGGCATTCGAAAAACTGGTGCCGCGAAATTGCTATTCTTCTTGTGTCCTACATTCGCTTTGTTTTCTTTTCGTCTCGCCTGGTTTCGTCTCGTCTCGTCTCCACCATCTCTTTCTACGCAACTTTACGCATTATCGTATCCCCTCATCCTCTGCCCCCAGCCTCTGAAATATTTGCGCGCTTCGAGTTTCGAGTGCGACTTTCTTCCGCTCGGTTCGAAGCGGACTAAATCGAATCGAAGCTAAATCCGAGAAACAACGCTTTATAGGTACAGTTTTGCGAAACTCGACGCCGACAATTATGCAAGAAATTGTTTTATCCAAAGACGGTACGCGACGGGGTACTGCTCCTTCTCTCTTTTCTCTTCGTGATTAACGCACCGCGCGCGCCCAGTACATGCATTTTAAACTTAAACGTTACAAGCAATCGCAAAGCCAGAAGGGCGCAAGAAAGGCGAATATGTATATGTGTATGTGGTATGTGGTATGTGAGGCGTATAGAGCGAAAAGAAAATGTAAAAAGAACATAGCCGAAGAAAGGAAAGGAATTCAAAGGACTGCATACGCTAGCACACGCTACCCGACTAGCACACAAGCACGATCAGACTTTCGACATAGCTACGTGATTAACAAACACCATCTTATATGCGGAGGAAGATGATGTCGAAATAAACGTGGAAGAAGTTATAATGATGTTGGCAGGAATTAAATACGCGCTGTACTAATAATACATTAAACATTATGTATACCGAATCCTATCCGGGTCAATGAACATCGTTGATTGTTAAACAGGTAGTGGGTCGTGGATACATAAATATAACTCCGTGCGTCCCTAGCAACAGTGCTATTATAATATACTATTATTGCTGTGGTGGTAATAATGTTTATTATTATATTATGGTTATTATTACACAAGACGTAATTATAGGAAATGGAAGGTAAATAGAAAACGTCACCTGCTGTTTCAGCTGGAACTAGTATGATATACTAAATATTCTAGATATAAACACTCGATATACATATATAAGAAAAAAAATGTTCATTTCGATTGAGCATTTGAAATATCTTTCTTGGCGGGGATTCCGACAAGTGTTCAATACATAGCGATGATACTGTAATTGAAACGGTCCCCACGCGTAAGTTTCGATGAAGCTCGTGGAAATTGTACGAGAGCTTTTGATCTATTATTCCAGGGAGCGCTTCGATTATTCTCTAAGATACATTGTTATAATTTAAAGCCTATTTTCAAATTTGATTTACAATAATTGCGATATACAACACAAAACTATTATATGACATACAACAATAAAGCAAATAAATGGATCAATACAACTGTCTCTTTCTCTCTCTCTCTCTGTCTCGAGTGTTGGGGTATCTCTCAGCTTATCAATTGATTTATTTCTTTTCCTCTCTCGCGATAGAAGAAACAATTTTCATCATACTTACGTCGTTCTCCCCCTGTTTTTTTTTACTTTACTCTCCGATTCCTCGATGTTACAAGTTTTAGCAGATCTGCGTAAAGTAAAAGTGAAGGGTGGTGGTAGGCGTAATACAAACACACTAACAACTTACTGTTATCATAGAAAAATGTTTAATTTAGGAGATAAGCTTACACGTTAATAATACCAAAGAAACAGAAAACTTATAACGTCTGAAATAGAGAACATTTTTATAACATTCAGTATATTAAATAACAAATTATAAAAAATTCGGAGCTCCTGCGCGTAATTTCTTTCGCATTGGCTGAACGGTGAACATGATCTTCCCCGGAAGAGTTAGCGAAACAGGATACGAAGTTGGCCAGAGGGTAGGAACGGCGACAGTGGTGGTAAATGGAGGCATAATACTAATCATCCTCACACAGCGGTTCACTGTTCAGCCGAAACGATAGAAATCACCATTCGATTATGCGGTAAAAATAATAAATATTTACATGTCACACATTTATACAAAAAGTCAGTACTGTGGGGGGGAAAAAAAAGTTGGCATGATTGTCAAATCTTTGCAAGTTAATGTTTCTCTCTGAATCGACCGTTTGCGAAATAACATTGCATGCGTGACAAACTGTACAGAACGATGCAACGATAAATACTCTTTTAAAACACTTCTTTTTTTTTTTTAATAAACAAGTAGCCTTTAAGTAGCTAAACGGTAAGTAAATGCTTAAGTAGAATATAAAGTGGAGTGGTTCACACGTACGAATCGATCAACAGAGAGAAAAGTCCCGTAATGGTTGTAACATTTTTAGAGCGCCGATTGGAACCAACTTTTTATACATAAAAACGTGCATACGTACACCCATATATATACCCTTTGTGCACGCGCGTATGCATATATGTGTGTAATATACGACACCTATGCACGCGTACAATATGCATATTTCGTATTTCTCCGTTTATATTATACAAGTCTATCTATCTACCTACCTATCCATCCATTCATCCGTCCGTTCGTCTCCGTCCGTCCGTCCGTCCACCCATTCATCCATCCATCCATTCATATAACTATTTATCAATCTATCTATCTATCTCTCTATCTATCTATCTACCTATGAATCTAAGGTACCTAATTTAGCTTATATAGTCCTCGAATAAATAGACAAAATGAAGGCATTAGAAAATAATATCTAATCCGTATTTCTTTTTGCGTATTGATTTGCACAACAATGATAAATAAAGCCGTTTGTACATAGCGGAAGATAAATCTTCTAAATCGTATAAAACTGACTGTACCCGTGAGGAACCACACAATTGCCCTCCTTCGCCCCTGTCTCTCTGCCTTCTCGCTCGCATCGCTCGAACCATTTTGGCTGAGTTGAATTTTTTCAACCGCCTCCTCGTAACATTATCTTTACATGGACAGCGAAAAGAAAATGAATAAAGCATCATGCCACACACCGGAAACATACACGTAAGAAACAGTGAGTTATCCTTGGTGATCTAATAATCTCATTGGTTTCACTGCACTGTTGCTATCGCCGCTCCATATATATACGTACTTATGATTTCACACACATACATACGTACATACGTACATACGCGCGCAGAAAGAATCGTAATCGACAGGCGCAGCGGCGGTTCAACGCGTGTGTTGCATGCTTTTCGATTTACGCGCGGAGGTGACTAAAGAATTATGATGCTAGCAATTATAATAAATGTTCACACAACCACTTCGTCCCTTAGAAATACTCACGCCGACGAGCTCCGAGACGAGATCGCTTGGCCGCACACGGAAGTGTGGAAAATTCATTATGCGCTTTCCCGAAGATCGTCGCGTTCCGCTGGCTTCTGGTGTTTAATCTTGTACGTTTACTATTCTACTTTCTCCCGTTCATATAAAAATAACGCGCAATGCCAAGCTATCCAACATTGCTTTGTACATTTGCCCGTGCTCCAATCAAAAGGAATCGAAACCTAACGAAACTAAAAACATTCAATGCGAAAAACCATTGGGACTAATTCGGCGTTCTGACATCGAAATTTCATTCTAAAAACTTAAAGCTATGCGTCTAGACTGTCCTCGTCTTTGCCGTCATCGTCGCTGCGGTCCAACTTTCCTCGTTTCGCTACATATTTCTCTTTCTATCGCACGCGGGGCACCTTCCCGAAATTCTTGAAAATGCGATCGCACGTATACACGTATGTACATTGCGCATGTGTACACGTATGCGTGTACATAAGTATGTACGTACGTATGTACACCCTTGGTAGTTCGTTCGTTCACTCGTTTATTCGCTCGTTGAATGCTGCTCTGAACGCACCGATATACTTTAGCAAGCCTTGTGACAGAATTAATACTTTTTGTTCGTGTTCTTCTTACATTATCGGACAAACTACTTAAAAATACGCGATCTTTAATTAACTAGGATCCTCCCCCCGTCATCGAGCTTACACGATAGTTTAGAAAACATAAATAATTGTTAATAATAATTAATTTTGTAGCGATAGACGTAACAGCGAGAGGACTAACGGTAATAGTAATCAGCAATTACATTAATATGATAAGAGCGACAATGATAAGTAGCGCTAGTATTAATGTCAGTACTAATTATTAAATCTTGTAACTTTTCTTTTACATCCCCATTCTGTTGTTGCTCTATGAGAAAAAAAAAAGGTTCATCGTTTGCCGTTTACTATCTGCTGCGGCGACTCGTTCTATTCTCTGTCTATACAAAGATTAATGTTACAAGCATGCTTGTACATGTGCACGTCTACAAAATATTCTCAATGGAGGTAAACTGATTTTCCATGACCCAACTTGGATCCGTGCAGGTGTTCACTTCACCGAGAAGAACGTTAATCATTCTCACGGTTGTTCAGTTACATGCACAGTTGTTAGCTTCGCGTTTACTTCGAGAGTAAAGCAGAGCTTCTAGATACTATTTCACCCTCTTACAATTGCACGATAGTCCGAGTGTCTAACCTACTTAACCAATAGAGTATTTACAGTTATACGTTACAAACGTTACGTTACGTTTTCGAGTGCTTATGCGTCGCTACACGCAAGTAAATGTCGCGGATCGCGCTTAATAGTGTTGAACTGATTGCGAGCCTGCGGAAACAGAACGAACGCTACCGTCGACTCCTAACGAATCATAACGAACACGTACTCTATGGTAAGATTAATTGGATAAATAACAAATCCATGTCGTTGCATATCTCTGCTATGCACGTAAAGTATAATTCCGAAATAACGCGAACTTGTAAGATTCCCAGTTTCGTATGCCGGTAGATTGCTACTACCCGATTCGACGGTACTTACTTTCGGTCCCGCGAATTACCAAACGTCATAAAAACTTCCTTCGTAAAGGTATCTTAAATTGAATAGAAATATTGAACCCGAAAATATCTATTTCTACCGTAGTTACGAAACAGCGAGTTATAGCATGTTTGAAAATCCGCAACTTGCAACTATGCC
The DNA here is from genome assembly GCA_944738655.2 of Andrena hattorfiana. Lineage (NCBI taxonomy): Eukaryota > Metazoa > Arthropoda > Insecta > Hymenoptera > Andrenidae > Andrena > Andrena hattorfiana. The sequence continues at coordinate 6,856,705 of OX122894.2, forward strand.
TGATAGTAAAATTCACTCGAGATAATTAAGTTCGCTCGAGAAATCGCAAGACTGTTTTCTTTACAACTTCAGTTAACATCCTATTAGAGGGAAGTGTGGGCCCTATTTCTATTGCAAAAGCTCGTACCTATGCACGCGTGCGTACACGTGTGTAATGTATAACTGGTAACAATTGCACTCTTCTCCATCTTTTCATTGTATTGTTTTATCTGACTTCCACATCCAAGTTTCATGGAAGCCGTAAGAATAAAGATTGTCATTGTTTTAAATGCAGTTTACCCTTAACCGTGCACATGCTTGCCAGAGCGGCTCGTTGCCCATTTTATCTCTTCACTTTCAGTATCGAGCTCGGCTTTCACGTTTGTAGTTTCCAAAAATTTCTCCCTCCGGCCTGTATCGAAGTGTACTTAACGATCAAGTTTTAATGTTTCATTAGTAACGGAATACTTTTATTTTAACACTTACGTGTCTCTTCGACTACAGCCTCTTCGTGAACTTCTCTCTGCTCCTCTTCCCCTTTTTCAACGTCGTCCTTCCCTGCCTTTACCTCCGCCTTCAGCCTCATCCCTTCCCTCACACCCGCCACCGCTGCCATCGCCTCCTCCATCACCTCCTCCTCTTCCTCTTCCTCCTCCTCCTGCTCTTCATCCTCCTCGTCACCCTCCCCGTCCTCCTCTTCTACGGACGAAGAGTCGCTATCGCTTTCCGAGCTTTCGGAATTTATTGAAAGAGAAGATTGATCATAGTCCTCGAGATCCGAATACACTTCCGCTCCGGGGAAAATATACTTGCCAGGTGTTAATTGATAATATGAGTTTTCTGTTGGGAAATAGTTGTTGCACGTTGAAATTAGACAGACAGAAGAGAGTAAAAGAGAAGAAGAAGAAGAAACTCGTATATTCGTTAAGGGGGTATTCTGGTCTGACGGTAAAAAATTTTTTTTTGCATTTTCTACCGGTACATTATATGGGTAATACGTGTGCAAAAGTGTTTTTCTCAATTCGTAGTATTTGCAGAGCTATAGGGTGCAGAATAGGTAGGTATCTATACGGCGCGCCCACTAAGCGGGACGGGCGACGCATAACACTTTTGTTCCTGCAAGTGTATTTCGGCAAAGTTTCGGCGGACTGTTCTTTCTGGGGGGAAGGGGGGCTGTGCATTTTTGTGCCTTTAGAACACAAAAATCGAACATTTGGTTACAAAGAGACCGTTACTCTCCTAGGTCACAACTTAGTTTGGCTTCGAACGTTGAGTAAACTTTAAACGCGATTTCCTCGAAACCACGTTTTTCGAATCGGTGACCGTGATATTTCAAGATCGGCTGGACCAACTCAGTCCAAGTTTTGCATACATTATCAGCACACGTGTGGCTATCGTCCCTACCAGAATTATGATAAAATATTTTGTTTTTAAACTTTCACAGACCTTTAAAGTTGAAAAAATGTGCGAAAATCGAAACTCAATTTTCAAACCTCCGTAATTTCCTTAATTTTCAATATTTTTTTATCATTCTGGTAGGGACGATAGCCAGAGGCATACAAATGATGAATCTCTTTACAGTTTTTGTTTCTGATCACTAGAACGAGCCCAATCATGGTCACCGTGACCCCATGTTTCTTTTTTCACCATTACTTTAAAGCAGTCAACTGCGTTTGATTTTAATTTTTTTTTCTATTAACAAAATTTGTAAAGATAGTTCAAATATCAATAAGCACGTAGCAATAAACTAAATAATAATAAAATTGATGGGTTCTTTGTAAAAAAAATTCGAAATAACGCGACGAAAACGCCTCGTCAGACCAGAATACCCCCTTAAAGGAATATCACGCGTACCTGGTAACCTCATAGCAAGGCCCTCGCGTGCTGTAGGCTGCCAACAGTGCCTCCGGAGTCTTCCCTCCTTTAACTCGTCTTTCTCGTCTTTTCCCTCGCGACTGTCAACGCTGTTGCAGCTATCGCCTATCCCCGAATCCAAAGCGGAATCGATAGATGCCTGCCTCGGTTTGAAATTCATTTTGTCAACATCCGTGATATCTGCCGTGGTGCAAGCATCACTCGTGTCCGACACCGCCGACACCGTCGAATGTAATATTCTGTTTCTCGAGGAGAATTCGACTATCCTTGGAAATACTTGACACTCTTCTAAATTATAAATTTTCCCGTTGTCTTTCAAGGTGGACTCGACCGACACGACATGAATTTTATAGTCACTCCTGGAGTAATCGGAAGTCTCCGTTGTCGAAGAGGAGGAGCTCAAGTTGAGCGCGGAACTGTAACCGAAGTTCATTCTCTTGGGACTGCTCTCTGCACTCGATTCGCCCAATCTTCTCTTTGGGCTATCCCCCAAAATAGTGAGTCTCTCGTCCATATTATTCGTATGTTCGTTACGAAAGGGTGAGACGCAGGTGTTCATAGATTCTCCACGCTGCCGTTGCGCGCCACTATTATCGGCCATTAGACTATCTTGACTTTCGGCGGAGCAAGGGTCGTACGGTTTAATATCAGTCTCGGCGCTGTCTCGGGATAATACAGTATTTGTGGTGGCGTCTTGGCTCTGCTCCCAAGCATCATCCGCCAAGTAACGTACCGGCAGAAGTTGCGTTGCCTCCTTGAGCACTACATCGTTCCAGCATACTTGCTTATAGCACTCTCCCATTCTATGGGAACGCAAACGCGAGTTAGCATGCGCCATGCGCGGATAGATAATCAGTAGGATCATAGATATTAGGCTACTTACAAGTGACACAATTGATTTATAATGACGTCGCCGTCTCCTAATAATTCAACGTCGAACTTTAGGTGCGGCAGTGATTCGCGGTTGATGAGAATCTGTGGAACATGCGACGGAATGGAAGAAGGAATTAATGCCACTGGCCGAACTTTCAAGGATGATCCGATTACGATTAAAAGATCGCAGTCATCTTTGTCTTTGGCCATCGCGTCGTGAAAAGCATCGGGAAGACCTTCGCCAAAGAAAACGATGTCCGGCTTCATTATGCCCTGTGTCACCAAATCTGTAAATTATACAAGTATGCAGATTCGAAATGTATCGACGGCCAGACAGAAACTGCTGTCGACTTTTAAAAGTTTAGCTCATGTGCTTATAAACAAGCTTTGCCAGCGTTTAACGGAAACTAGCGGTGGCTAATGTGTTCTATACCACAGAAATCCGTAATCCAAGCCATTACATACGTACAGATATTCTAGGTGTTTGGAATTACCTCCGTAACTTTCGTTGGGATTGATGTCCAATATGGGAGGCAAAGCGTTAACTCTGCACTTTGGACACAGAGGTATTTTCTGGGCGAATATGTCCTCTCTGATATCGTCCGCTTTCACTTGATATTTACATCTTGTACACGATGCAGTCGCGAACGAGCCTTGAACGTAGAACGCAATTGTAAGAGGCGCAAGGAAACACTGCGGTCTTACCACGTACAATTATACGCCTTAGAATCGAAACATCATTTTTCACTCACCGTGGCATTCAATTACATTCTCAATGCCCGCTACTTGCTCGAGCGTATCGATGTTTTGCGAATAATTCCTTAGAAGCTTCTTTTGTTTATCCAGCATTTTGATGAACCTGTGGCAAGGGCTTGGTTTAAACTGTCCAGGATAAATTTCTCGTGCGAATTTGTAAAACGGCCTTGGATCTTGACCGAAGTAATTAATGTCGAACATAGCCTGTGAGGATCGAGAGAAGCATTGTTAAAATGAGTCTAGAAGAATCGGGCAACAGCAGAACACGAAGTATCTTGCATCGTGAATTTATTCGAATAATCGCCTGCGGATACCTGCGGATCAGGTAGGTCCGGAAAATCTTGCGCCAGTCTGGAATAAATACCGTCTCGACTTCGGAAATCGGGGATGCCACAACTGACACTTACACCTGCGCCGGTCAACACTATAATTCTCTTACTAGTGCGTATCAATCTGACCACATCCGACAAAGTATTTATATGCCTCAGCTTCTGTCGACGCGGTGGTTCAGACATCATATTTATTATAATCTGAAATATAATAGCACAGAAATATTGAGTAATCGTTCCCACACGCTCAACGTTTGAGTTTCTGTTTTTATACCTTCCAAAGAGTCAGGTCATCGACCTGCTCTGGAATCTGAGTAGAATCCATAAGGAGATGATGCAGAAGATTGCGGGGATCAGCGCCTATCAGCATTTGCTTCTGGACCCAAGACGACGCGTTTCTCCATTGATGATTGGTTCCTCCGTCGCCAGAAAAATCAGACAGTCCTGATAAATCAGATAAATTTGAGACTGTCGATGATACCTCGTCTTTCTCATCTGCTATATCGATTCTGAAATATATCACGCCCAATTAAGCAGCTTATTTCATCAACGTATTAACATTTATCGCTTGTCCGGAAAGTAACTTACGGGCAACCAGTATCGTCGCTAGTCGAATCGATTCTAGACAAGCTTGTGGTCAAGTTTGTAGCATCTGGAGAAACAGATGCGGGTTTCGATTCGTCGCTTAATTCATTAAACCCGCTGTCTCCTCCATATGTTTCTGCAAAGAGGATATGGCGCGCTAATCAATTTATTGTTTAGCAAATTCAGTTAAACTTATGATTAGAATAACATTGAAATTCCTACTCTATATTCGCATTCGTATTTGTAAAGTTTATAGTGAAATGAAATTTCGTTTTCTATCAGTATCGGGCGTTTGAAAAGTGGCGGGATGAAGAGAAACGCGTGTATAGAGTTGGCGCCCCATGAACGCCCTGCCATCTGTGAACGTTGACCGAACCAAGCGTACAGCTTGGTGTTGTCTCGTCAACTGTCACTAGTCTTTCTATTTTCGCTATACGAGCCTCCGCGCAACTAATTCTCCGCTTGGATATAAGAAATTTGTATAGCAGGTCGAAAGGAGGGTGACTTGGCAGGAATTTTATTCAATTGAATGAATCCTAATTGAAAAGGGCTGTCATCGGAAGCTCGGACAAATGAAAAACTGAATTGCGCGAAGAGACGGTGACGGTACATAGAAACTGTCATGGCGGCTTTGCACCCGCATCCACTATGAAGAAGCGCGATGATCACGCGAGAAGAACGGACGCCTTCTATGCCGCCATCTTGTAATCTCGCAAATTTCATTAACGAATAGACCATATTTTTATGAAAATACCTTCGAGATCTTCGTTCGGGGTATCATGCGACGTCTCACAATCTTGGAAATCCGGTTTTGTAGTACTGGTACCGGTGTAACCGTTACCCTCCACTTTTCGTCGTTTCGCTGGGGACGAATATTCTGGCAGCTCCGAGCCTGACGCCATTTTCGACAGCAATGCAATGCATAGTTTGATGCGCGGCCGTTGCCACAACAGAGGTCGCTTTTGTCGCACTCCTCAACAATTTTCCCCTCCACTTTTTCGGGTCTGCACTGTTGGCAGAATGGCATCGAAACGATATTACCTACGGAAGTTTCCAACAGCCCTTCCGTTCAATCTGAACTTTTATCTAAATGCACGTGCAACTGCATCGATTCAGAGTGGAATCCGATCACAATTCCTACTAGCGGTTAGAATTGAAATTAAATTTTCTGCAACTGCATCGATTCAGAGTGGAATTCGATCACAATTCCTACTAGCGGTTAGAATTGAAATTAAATTTAGTCAATACTTTTTCCTTTACTAACTTTACCAACATTGGTGATTCCCGCGGTGATTTGTTGTCACTTTTACTAGCTAGTGCATAATGTAAATTGTGAATCGAAATTGATTTATATTTGCGTTTTTCGTAGCAATTTCACCATATTTAGTTTCAATTCTAACCGCTACGAGGATTGTGATCAAATTCCAGTCTGAGTTGATAAAGTTGCATGCGATACGGAAATGGTAAGGGCTGGTAAGCATTTGGGCAAAAAATTATTTGAAATAAAAATTTCGTACATAAATTATTTGAAATAAAAATTTCGTACATAAATTATTTGAAATAAAAATTTCGTACATAAATTTTTATTTCAAATAATTTTTTGCCCAAATGCTTACCAGCCCTTACCATTTCCGTATCGCATGCAACTTTATCAACTCAGACTGGAATTTGATCACAATCCTCGTAGCGGTTAGGATTGAAACTAAATATGGTGAAATTGCTACGAAAAACGCAAATATAAATCAATTTCGATTCACAATTTACATTATGCACTAGCTAGTAAAAGTGACAACAAATATTTGAGGCATTGAGAGCAATAACGGGCTAACCCACATTGAAAAAAAAATTATTTTTCCTATTTTATATGAATAGCAGAGCCTATTGGAATACATTATTGCTACTTATTCAATTTCGAAAAAGATGTGGGATAGTCCGTTGTTGCTCTCAATGCTTCATTTCAGCTTCCATCTCCAAAGAATTAAAATATTGTATTTCTTCAATTTTTCTGCAATACGATATGCAGTATATTATTAATGAATTTTGTACATAATAAATTACACACATTTACTTATTAACATTTGCAAAATACATATTTTTAACACTAACACAAAAGGCAAATGTAATCCATATTTTGCAGAATGAGTGAAAAAGATATTTAATATTTCTGAATACATAATTTTACAAAAAGAGATAGCTAGAAACATCTTACACACTATTAAATTCTATAGTTTCAAATATGTAAAATTCCATTTCATGTGTGAACACAAACATGCCATGGTAATCATTACATAATATCATAAAAATAATAATGAAAATGTACTTGGAACAATTTTGTAAAGAAATGAATGGTGGAAAGTAGAAACAAGTGATTTCTATTTAATAAACAAATGTAAACATGAAAAGTATATATTTTTTGCACTTTCATACAGCTTCTCCTTAAAATTAAATGAGCAAAATACAAGCGTTGTATGCATGGGCGTCCGCAGGGGGGGGGCAAAAGGGGCAATTGCCCCCCTGGCTTTTGAGAAAAAATCGCATATTTTTCAAATCTGATCTTTATTAAGTTTATACTAAAAAAGGGAATATTTTTAAATTACGGTTTTAAATTTTTAATTAAATTGGCACTATAAAATGCGTTAAAAAAGCAAGAGGGGTATATTTTTCTTTATCATCATCCCAAAGTTGCCCCCCTACCCTGGAAAAAGTCTCCGGACGCCCCTGGTTGTATGACTATACGCTATACACTTATAATTATTTATAGTCATATAGAAATCGCATTTTAGTCGTTTATTTTCTATTTGTAATGAAATTGACTAACAAGGAAGCATACAAAACTCGTACACGTCGATTTTAATGGAGCTTTTGTAAGAAATACTTAGAAAAATATTTTAAGCCCCATTAAAATCTGCGTGTGTGAGTTCCAATACTTTCCCTCGTAACTAACACCATAATTCCGGTATTCAATTTCGCCGCTTTTCATGATTTAGTTAAATGTACAATCCGCCAGAGGGTACTGATTTTGCCAACAGAAATATGAATAAACAAATGTTTGAACTCTCCTGCGATATCCGTAAATATTATGCAACTAAATTACGCATGTAAAGTATGCAGTGAATGCTGCGGTAAGTTGAAAATAACCGTTTATTATCTACGACAACTGTTGCTCGCGTTAGAATTAATCGCGCAGCACGCTGAACGCGCGGTAGGAAAGAGAAAGCGGTCACCGGAATTGCGAATTATTTTCCATAAAATATTGATCCTTCCGCAGAATTTTAACACAATCGTGTAAATCCAATGTCGCGTTGCTCGCGTACGTGATCAGAAATTTAAGAAATCGAATAATCTCCCGTACTGATTGGTCAAAACACCGAGTTAATTGACCGTAACATTTGGCCTCCAGCGCAATCATTCGAATTCGAATCTATCTTCCAGACCAGTCATCGTGAACGCTGCTGTACACTGAATTCATCCTCTTTGACCTTAGCACTCACTGGAAAGTTCGGTCGCTCACTTTCGCGTTATCTCGAGATCGTTCAGTTGCAGATAACAAGCATCGCTACAACATGGTAAGTACTAAGCCGAACATATTAATTAGTCTTTTAATTACAAAAATAATCCGAATAATTCTTAAAATTTAAATTCCGTGTACCATTTTGTTAACCTACATTTGACCTTCAAGAATCATTGAAAATCTGTGGCACTTACACCGTAATAATCATTAATTACTGTTCCACATGGTGTTTGCGGTAACCGCCCTGCATTAATAAATTCATTAGCTAAGAGCAGATTTAAACAGAGAGCAATATATTCTGCTGAAACTTGCTCCGTTTATTGGAATGAAGAAATTTAAACGAAACTTGTACAAAACTTGTACGCTGAAGTTCCTTTTTTATTTTCCAGAATGACCCAATAAATGTGGTGGTCACAGGAGCTGCGGGGCAGATTGCCTACTCCCTGCTGTACCAGCTCGCCGCTGGTTCAGTTTTCGGAGCAAACCAACCGGTCAATCTTCGCTTATTAGATATTCCAGTAATGATGAAAGTATTGGACGGGGTAGTTATGGAGTTGGAAGATTTAGCTATTCCTCTGTTGAGAGGTAAACGCCCCGAGTTCTATACACATTCTTGAATCACGCGTTCTCTCAGCTACCAAATTCGCAAGCACTATTTCGTTCATTTCCGACGGAGTCTCAGTGTCGTGTATATCGAAGTATGCATCGTTATATCTTCGCTTGCAGAAGTTATACCAACAGCTGATCCAGCCGTAGCTTTCAAAGACGTAGCTGCCGCTTTCCTTGTCGGAGCTATGCCCCGCAAAGAGGGGATGGAGCGCAAGGATCTTCTAGCAGCCAACGTAGAGATCTTCAAAGTTCAAGGGGAAGCTCTAGACAAATACGCCCGTAAAGATGTGAAAGTCCTGGTTGTCGGCAATCCTGCCAATACGAATGCCTTAATTTGCTCGCATTACGCGCCGTCGATTCCGAAGCAAAACTTCACTGCCATGACTAGACTGGATCAGAATCGTGCGCAGGCAGCTTTAGCAGCGCGATTGGGCGTTCAGGTAATTTCGATATTACACAATATTATACGTTGCGTTAAACGGTTTGAGATTCGATAAGCTAACGTTTGCGAGCAGGTTGACAAGGTGAAAAATGTGATTATCTGGGGTAATCACAGCTCGACTCAATACCCCGATGCCGCACACGCCACCGTGAGCCTTGAATCTGGCACCAAGCCAGTAGTTTCGTCCGTAAACGACGACAATTGGTTGAACACTGCCTTCGTAGAGACTATTCAGAAGCGTGGCGCGGCTGTGATAGCTGCTAGGAAAATGTCGTCCGCAATGTCGGCCGCTAAAGCAGCTGGAGATCATATGAGAGATTGGTGGGTAGGTACCAAGGCGGGAGAATGGGTCAGCATGGGCGTCCTGTCCGACGGCAGCTATGGGATTCCAAAGGATATCGTGTTCTCTTTTCCAGTCACTATAGAGAATGGACAGTACAAGATCGTTCAAGTACGTCTGTCGGTTTCTTGTATTGAAATATATCGCAGAAAGAGAAAGTAAAACTGACATTTACAATAACTCCTCAGGGTCTTCCGATCAGCGAATTCGCGAGATCGAAATTGACGGTCACGTCCAACGAGCTGGAGGAAGAAAGCGCAGAGGCGAACAAAGTGCTGCATAAGAAATGACTAGCCACCGGGAAGAATAATTCCGAGAACCGTTCGTCCGTGGGAGCGAAATTGTAAAGAATTACCGATAAAGGTTTTGCATGATAATATGCCGTAGCGATGGTTGTCTTATAAAGCTTATTGAAATTACACTGATAAGTCTAATGTACAATATATTAGTGGTATATTATAAGACGTATATTATAATCGGAGGATGTAACGAGACGCGTATCTTTTCTAAATGGCGAATGGAATTGTTAAATACACGTATTTATATTCACAGACTGTATAAAACATGTAACAAATTATGTTGGAAAACATGTCATACTTTATAACGTTTTTTTTCTTTTATTCTTTTTCCCCAAGAATCAATAATAATTTATATTACAGTAATAGTAACTATTCCTCATATATCGATATTATTAATCAATCTTTCTTCACGTTTATATTATCTTCATACGCTTCTTCTAGACACTATTATTACAAGTATACTGATTTCCGCCTATAATTATTAATTATCGAGTGAGCATTAAGTAGCATATTGTACAAAGATGCAGAGTGCTCAGCTTGCCAAGTCTTCCGTGACGCTTTCATCCAAGATCCTTTACACCCGTTTCATCATCCTCATCTCCTCGATGCGGAAAGACACTCGCGCGCGTCTTTCGAAGTATGGTGGATGCGCTGATATTTGGTTAAAAGGACAAACGGTTTGAAGCGGTGAAAATTGGTCTAGATGCTAAAAAACATCGTTCTTTTCCATTTTGTGATCAATAAAAACTTAGCACTTCGCACAAGTCAATTTTGATTTACAATCTTCTCGCGCGTTTCCAATTACGACACGCGTGCGTGTATGTGTGGTGTGTGTGTGTGTGTGTATGTGTGTGTGGGTGTGCACCCGGTAGAGGCATTCTGATAAAGAAAATAGAAATTTCCATTGAAGGTGCCTCCCTTACGATACGAATCACTTTTCCAAGCACAACGATACCTCACAAAGAAGACAGTATGAACTTTCGTTCTAAAACGAGGAACTGTAAAGTTTTTGTTCCACAAGGACAGCAAATATATACTTGAAAACACTCGCGTGAATAGTACATTTCTTGAGAAAATACAACTTCTATTGTATTGGACAAAACTTGTTATCATATCGCACGATCGATACCTGGAACGGATGGACAACTCTCTGTATCATCAGACGCACAAATTAGCGCGGAAGAGTAGTTCGTTTTTACAAAATATTAGATTCACGGCGAATAGCGAAATAATACATATCTATCTATATATATATATATATATATATATATATATATATATATATCTTATAAATTTAAATATTTGGAATACTGAGAATTCTTACAGATTCCGTTCGATCAATTTTAAACGCTTTACAGCCTCCGTTCCAGGTTATATATCATTAAATCTTCCTTGTAAACCTGTACTGATTCCTATTGGACAACTGTTATAAGTTTTTTTTTTTCAAGTAACATCAAGGCCAGATCTCTGCTTTTTATATGGAGATTGCACACTTCAATCTGTTAAAGCAATGTTCGGTTCGCACGCTTTAAGAGCGTGCACTTCTGATTATTACTTTATCGTAGCAGTTTCATGCCTGGGCAGAAGTGAGATTAATTTAAGTGAAATCCTCTTTCTCTAGTCGCGGCCAAGAGTCTCTCTTTAAGTATTTCTTCGGTAGGGTACTCTGGTAATTTTAAATAATGAACACAGGTGTTAACTGAGGGGTAACCACCTGATCCAGCGTCTACCTTTCGCACAACAGTCAATCTAGGATGTAAATTACATAATCCTCCAGGAGGTAAAGCCGAGCATCCTGTAGCGAATTGTAGGAAAGCCTTCCTCTCCGGACCGGTCAAGGAAAGCAGAACATTGACAAATCTCTGGAACCCGGGACTGTAAAACACAGAATAGAATATCATGTTTTCAACGGAACAGAAGACGTTGGGGTATTAAATAGGATTGAATATGTAAAATTCGCTCACCTTTCTCTAGTGTAACCCAGCTTCGGCTCCGTGTAATTGAGCAAATCTTCTCTGGTCCATTGTGGGTTTTGTTCTCCACAAAGCATGGCCCTGACCTCTTCCGGGCTGAAAGCGTGGAGCTTCTCCATCGGGAAGACTTTCGAGAAACCGGCTTTAAACGATTCGAGCTGCCTAGAGATTCCTTGATCGAGACAATAATTAATTGTCATCTCTGCGTATTCTCGTGCGTTCTCTATAGTGACCGATGTCTCTACACCTCCCTCTACCAGTTCCACTTGTTCGTGTCCGAAGATCTTCGAGCTTGGGGAGTACGTCATCGTCAGAGCCAGATCTTCGATGGACACTGACATCCCGGATGGATGAGTGATGTGCAACGACGACTCCTCGTCGGCAGAACTGCGACCGTCGGAGTACGTTCTATCACGTTTAGCAGTCGCGGCCTGTATCTCCTTCAGAAAATCGCCCCTGACTGGATCCACCAGAGTAAGGTCCTCGATGTCCAGTAAGCCGGTGTACCACGGAGAGGGTTCCAGCGAGGAGTACGCAGTGTCCGCTTCGCCCTCCTCCGATATGAAGCTACTAGACATGCTGGACGACATACTCTCTTGCGCGACACCGGAGAGACCAATCTTCTCGTTCACATTGTTTGTGATGTCGCCGTGACACATTAATTTTAAGAAAGGACGGGACAACGGTAAGTCAACTAATCTATTATCCTGCAGAACTTTCGCCAGGAATACACCCAAGAACCAGAAGTATCGAACAGCGCGATCGCAGGCCGCGGAATCTTGCGGTAACGGAGCGGGGAACAATCCACTCGGTCTGGTAACATAATACCCAGCAGGTCGGATCTGTTCTCCAGAGACCCGTGATTGTTCTGTGTCAAGTGTTTCTTCGTCGTCGCACAACCATAGGCCCAGGTCTTTGCGCTGCAATTCCGCAGCGACTAACGCGAAGAATTCCAGCGTCGGCCCAAGACCAGTTCCTTCCTCGCCGACAAATTCAACTTCCAATATACTTTTGCGACTCGCGTGCACCTGCGAAACAAGAAACCGCACGTAAGTAACCCTTTACATCGCGCGAAAAATGCAGAGCGCACGATACTGTCCGACATTCGCTTACTTTCATCACTTGTTCTGCCCAGTCTAATAATTTCTCTCCCCTAGGTACGCTGACTCTTTCGTGTTTCAGTCGACCCACGCGGAATTCGTGACTGTCGTCCCGCCGTGGACTTAATCCCGGTGCTCTCTGCCTCTCGAGGACAGCATCTCGTTGGGTCTGAAGCCAAACGATGGACCGCGACGCTCCGAAGGCGGTGCAGCTGAAGTACAATCGTCTGGTCTCGAATGGTAACAAAAACGGACAGCTCCTTGCCAGCTCTTCGCACCAGTTCGGCAACGCCCCAGCAGCCAACGCCAAAGGATCTTGAATTTGTTGCACTATCTTGTTCGTAATCTTCTTCGAAGTAAAATCGTCCGGATGGACCCAGCACGTGGAGTCCTCGGACTCTTCGTAATCGGTGTGTTTGCCGTCGTCGCGGGAGGTACTTAAAACGTAAACGTGCCTGAGAAGTTGTAAAACGTCTTCCACAGTGCACACTGAAGAGTTCTGGGTAGTATTGCGAGAATACAATGTCACGATAGGCGTCGCTCTCCCAGACGATTCCTCATCCCTGGATTCTTTGTATATTATACTACGAAGATAGAAAATAAAACATTAAACACACAACCTTGAGTTTTATAATACGAAAGGACAGATGCATTACGTGTAAGTTGGTTCCCATATTCTCCTCAGCTTCTCTTGTCGGCTGCCTAATTCTGTTAGCTGCATTAATTCTTGTACTGCTTGGAAAATACTAGAATGCGGTTCCGTGAGAGACAGTTCGACATCCGGTATTCCTGGAAGTCCAGGACCTTTCAGTGTCAACGAAAGCCTAGGCATTGGCAGTAATCCTACGCGAGTACTCGACTGAGTTTCACTGCCCGGTGGTGGAACTTCCAAGTCCGTTGTCTATAAACCGAATTTTATAATAATACGAAGTCCTTGGAGATTAGATCTTCTGCTGTTGAAACAGTGCTTGCCTGATTGATATTTGTTCGGCCGGGTCGCGGGTCGAAGGCAGGAATCAAGGCTGAGAATTGTCGTTTCAAAACGAACTCATCGTCCCAAGCACGCCTCTTACTAGTCTGAGGGGTCTCTTCCTCCATAAACGCCGCCAGTAGATTGCGACTCACCGTCACCTCTTCGTAATCATCCTCGCAGGCATCGCCAACTTCTTCGTACTCTTCGTCATCCTCCTATCAAAAGAAGAGCATTTATGAATACAGAGAATCATTCCTCTGTTACTTTAGTTTGTAACACGGAGATGTTAAATGTTCATCAACCGACGTCTTCGTCATTCTCATCGTTGTCTTCTTCTTCCTCGAGAACACCATCTTCATCACCTTCTAATTCGGTCAAAAGGGTCGGCCCGCCTGTTGTTCTACCTCCACCGACGCTAGAGCTTGCGACACCTCCGCAAGACTCCAGAAAGTCCTCCAGACTGACCTGTAGCCACAACTGCTTATTACATTATATAAAATCATACATTCCGTACTCGATTCTGTACACGTGCTGCGCTTCGCCAAACACACGCCCGCGCAAAACATCGTCCACTGCGCGCTGGTCTTTACCTGTTCGCTGTCGCTACTTGTACTTGTCAGGGACATTGTAAGCCCTTGTCCTAAGCCAGGCCCAGTCGTCGTTGTAACACCGCTACCAGCTACTTGACCACTGCTGGTCAAACTCGGATAGCTTTGAGCAGTACTCAGTAAGCCACCAGGAAAATTAGGACTTAGGGCGAGTCGAACTAGACTCGACACAGAATTAGGTCCGCGGGAATTTGAACCAGTATTGGAATTCGAAGCAATGTGTTGCTCACCTGTAGGTCCTAAAACAATTTAATATTAACACATTTCATAATTAATAAACTCAGCTCGCTACAAAGCGGTACTATGTATATAAAAAGAGGACAAAAAGTGAGAAAAAAAAAGAAAAAATTATGTTTGAATGCTGTTAAGCAAATATTACATGGACACTAACCCAGTGTTCGTCTTCGAGCCATGGCGGCAAATGTTTGTAATAAACCGGTAGCAGCTGTTGGTTCCAAAGTATTGTTAGCATCGGAACAAGCAAGGTTCGGGACAGACACAGACATGGGATTGGTAACGACAACAGGACAGCCACCCGTTGTATTCTGCGTGGATGAGCTAGCTTCTTTGTCTCGACTGCATTCTTTGGCAGCTAGTTCAGAGGATACACGCTTAGTTTTACGATTAATTACAGGTGAGATGTACGTAAATAATAAAAGAGGGAAAACAATGTAGATATTAGTTCTGAAATGTTTAGAGAAAAAGAGAGCGTTTGGAAAGAGAACTATACGAACTATCGTCGTACCATCGGCAATCTCAGAGTGGTGACTTTGAACGCATTTGATCCTCAATGAATTTTCCTCGGATTCCCCTGAGACGTTGATTCTAACGGGCATTAAACTAAGTAACTCTCCGCTCAGGAAGCTGTTGGTGTTATTGCGCAGTCTGTCGGCTCCTTCTCTAACACGGTCCAACGCTTCGGCGGCCTCCAAACTCAATAAATTTACACCTGGCTGTAAACGTATATGAATACATTATTAAACTACTGGAAAGCCCTGCGCGCGCAGAGATTCGTTGGACTAGTAATCATGCTAGCAGCTTCACACCTTATTTCCTCGCACCGTACCAAACAGAGGTTTCGAACTACTAGACGCACGATTGCTGTTACTGTTGGCAGGACAGTCGGTGTTAAGTGCAAGACTCTCGACAATTGTCGCCAGATCACTCGTCACGGTAGTGTCAAGCCTTGGATGTAACACAACGGACAATTCGCCTGTCGAATTTGCTCCACCTTCGCCGGTCACGGCAACGACCGCTTCAGCGCGAGCAACCGACAACACACTTTCCGCTATAGATTCGGCGGCTTGCTGCTCGTCACAGATGACAAAAAAAAAAACAAACATTAACGCTACGTTAAAATGGTCAATCGTCTACTTTGATTCTAACAGGACGCCACGGTGATTAGAGCACGCGGGTTACATGTAAAACGATCAACACCTTAAATTGTACCTTCGCTGCCAAATTATCTGCACTCGCCGCTTGGTCCGTCGACGCCACTGAACCGCGCATCACAGTGTCGGTGCAGTCTGGTAAACTAGGGGTGCTACTAGACTTTCGTCCCGTTAAAACTCCAGTGGCCGTTTTACACTTCGACCCGCTATCCGAGTCGAGGCCGGTACCGACTAATCTTAAATCGTACTTTCCCTCCGCGCCCATTCTATAAGAATTGGAACCACCGTGATCCCATGTTACATCTATCCAGCCATTATGCAGTTCCCCCGTCACAGTGCCTTCGTCTAATAAAGGAGGAAATTTGTTAATCCGAATACCGCTTTGACATAATTTAATCCACTTATAAGGGAAGATCCCGAACTCGGGAATTCAAAAAATTCTGAAACTTTGTGAATATGTAGGGGATTTCCTCGTGATTACAACGCAATTTTAATTTTGCTACCCAAATTCACTCGAAGGGGGTGAAATTAACGCCTGAAAATTCGGCTATTTTCCGATTTTGTGTTCTAACTCGCGAACTGTAAGAGATGGAAAAAAGTTTCAAGACAAAAGTTACTTCTTTTAATTAGGGCAATCAGAGAATAGCCGGAATTTAAGGGGTCAATTTCACCGCCTTAGAGTGAATTTGAGCAGCAAACAAAAATTGTGTTGTAATCAGGAGGAAATACCCTACATACTCACAAAGTTTCAGAATTTTTTGAATTTCCGGGTTCGGGTTCTTCCCCTGTTAGTATATACGTACTCGGTGGAACACCATCCTGATCCCTCCATTTCCAGTCTAAACCTCTGGCGACTCTAGCGCCCACAACCAGATGACGGAGCATTTGAGATTTGATTAGCCTTCGTTGCTTCCGAACTCCAGCCTCGGCTTCTCTGGCCGCGCGACCCAAGTCCTCGCAGACTCCGGTAACTTCTCCGTAAACTTCAAAGCCAGATACGGATAGGTAATGCGTATGGCCGGAAGCGTTCGTCCCAATCTGTTGCAATCGTAAGTGACGCCAGCCTTGCGTCTCATCTATCGGCGGCTCCAGCGTCCAAGTGGCCGTATTACCAGGATCATTCAGCGACGAATCGTCCACGTGGGCGTACAGCATGGTCCAAGTAACGCCGTCCTTCGATGCTTGGAACATCCAGTTTCGCAGCGCGCTCATGCCGTATCCTCTCGCGTGTCTCAGCGTGTATGCGCTTGGGATAATCCAGACTCCTAAATCGACCGAGAACCACGCGCGCTTGTCGTCGTTCGTATGACAATTCAACGCCGACGGATCGCGGCTCAGGATGTCTTCGAGATGGCCGTACGGCAGATTCCTTCCATCGCTGGACGTGACGACAACCAAGCCGTACTGCCCGGGATTCACCCATTCGGAGCATGTTTTTGCGTTCGTGCCGATCCAATACAACAAACCGCTTTCGTCAAAATCGTATTGATACTTAAATGTTACTCTACCCCCCTCTTTCAATTTCTTAACAAACGTGAACGTCGATCTATCGTGATCGTGCCATTGCTTCGCTACCATCTTCAGCAAATGATTCTCTAATTGCTGTATAGTACTCAACGGCTCCATTTTCAGGCTCCTACCAGATCTATCTATCAGAGAGCTCTCGCCATTTGCCTTCTCCAACCGAAAACGCAGTCTCCTGGTTAGAATTTGTAAGCCATATCCCGAGCCAGGCGTGTCGTACAAGTAAACGGGTAATTTCTCAATGGACTCCAAGACTGAAACCAACTTTTGGACTAGAATTTTAGCGGAGTTGTGCTCTTTGCTAACGTCCGCGGTATGGAAGCAACTCTTGAACACTGCTATCCGTTGCATCCGGAGCTTCGTTGCTCTCAATGTCGGGGGTTGCGGCCCCGGCGGAGCTGCCAGTAGCGAGAGTAACGCTTGTACTAAACCACTTGAATGCAGCTCATACGCAGAGACTCTTCCTTCTTCGTTCAGCAAGACTTTAAGTTCTTCCAGAGCAATTTGCAGCATATTACGCCACTCTCGATTTCCAGACTGTTGCTTCTGGCAAGCCTTTTCCACTTGACTGACAATGCCGCCCAGCTTGGCGACCACTCCGCGCGGCTGAGCCTGGGCAGCCTTGAAGTAACGCTCGTAAATGTCTTGCGCCTGAACTTTAACTTTCTGTTTAATAGCTTCGATCTTGGATCTCAATCTCTTTCCTCTCTTACCAGCCCAGCCTGCTGCAAATTCAGGACCTAAAGACCAGTAACAACGTAAACCTTCCCGTAACATAACGCCAAACGTATGAAATTCCCGGCTTCTCTTACCCAAGCTTGTCTCTGCTGTAAAGGAATGCTTTGTACCACGGTTCGATTCGAAAATAAATCCCGGCAAATCTTCTCTCAAAATGGTAGCTTGCTGCTGGCCGTCGCTATTATGTATACACAATTCGCTTTCTTTCCTGCTAGACAACGCCCAATTTCCTACAACCAGCCGAGTCGTACCCGGCCGCGAGAGCACCGGTTGGCTCGCGGAATTCGGCTTCACTTGGCTGCGCGCTCTTTGCAATTTCTCCAGAAATTCGCCCCGGTTCTCTGCAATGTACATGTTCTACTAATTCATACAGTCGGAGGGAGGGCCAGCGGAGTGGTGCGAAGATTTATTAATGAACTGAATAATGTTATGGCAGAAAATGTTGAGGGCATGCTGAAATAAAGGTAGTCGTTTTCATGCGGTCAATGATGTACACTAAAGGGTAGGATAGCGTGCACAACTAGGAGAGTTGAACATGTGTGTACCTACCTTCAGTGGTAAGCGACTCTGTGTTCCTCCCTTTTCCTGTAGGCAGTTAGTAAAACCAGTTATTTACTAAACTATTCCCCTCGCGGAGGTTAATCACAAATGATATAGATACAACATAAACAGTGATGCGAATAGAGAGCCAGCTTGCCTGGCGCGAAGGGTGATGAGGAGGTGAAAGGAGCACTTCGACAAGAGAGACAGTGGCAAGATGGACGAGACGTGGATGAACGAACGTTGGTATAGTAGGAGAAAGAAACGCACCTGACGTGTCTGGCCCACCTTCTGGGCTTCCGCTGGAGTACATCGTCGCTAACTTCCCGTCCAGTATAAACCTGAACCATCCGTTACTTCCATTCGATAGTTCTAAGGCGGCCGCGTCCGACCAGACGTACAAGCAATCGCGTCCTCTGCAAATACACCAATCCCTCCAGTGATAAGCTCTTCCCACCAGAAGCTCTTTGGCATCCTCTACTCTCTGGTCTTCTCCCGATTGGCTCGACTCCGTCTCCGGCTCCGGGGCGGTCTCTTGCGGTCCAACTAGCGCCGCGACTTTGGAGAACACTCCCAGGCGAGCAAAATGTTCTAGAAATTCATCTTTGCCTTTTATCATCAAATCCTGTATCATTTGCAAAACCACTAAGTGTCCGTCTTCGTCCTCCTATTCAGATCGAAATAAAAAGACAATACTTTAGACAGGGCACTCCGTTAATATTCAATAGCCAGTTAAGTTAAACAATTATTCATGGTCCTCTCTCGTTTTAATAAGATAAGTGCTACACAAGTTTCTACGTAGTGTCTATGATTGTTTCGTTGAGTCGTATCGTATACAACATGAATGTGACGGCACAAATATTTTTTTTTTATGAGCAACACGATTATGCGATTCATCGAAAATCACAAGCATATGCCCGTTAATCCCATCAGCAGCAGGCAGACAGTCGACAGAAGTGGACAACCAGCTTCGTGTCTAATCTTTCATGACTTGCATCGGTTTGTAGAACGATCTCACTCGCCATTCACCAACAAATTTAATAAATGTCCTTTGCACTTAGCATTTAAAAAATTTGTACCCCAACTGTCCTCTTATGTCAAGTTCTGTGCTAAAGAATAAATTGCACGTTGGGCTTTATAAATATGTATATATTAATGCATATAGTTAAAGTCTCCGCTCCATGTGGTGGACTTATGGTACTGCAAAGTATGTTTAACATCGTGAAAGACATTTTGTCAGAAAACGTGTAAGACATGCTTATTTTTGTTAGATCTCACGCTTCGTGTGAATTATATAAGAAATGCATCATGTTAATATTAAATGAAATCTTTGCGTGGTTATTGTAAATGTAAAACTAGTAAAAAAAAGGAAGAAAAGAAACTGTCGGGTTCACGAACAGCTTATAGGGGACACAAAGGGTCTTCCAACTAGCGACTGGCAAATATAGAACAGACGTTACCGTCTTATCAACAATGTAGTTCAGGGAACTGCAAGACTTGCGCGACGAGAGGCAACGCAATTTTGGGCCAATTATCGGCTTGAGAGGCGGAGGTGGTGGTGATGGTGTTTTTATCTCAAGCTCCTGCGAACAATCTTAACTAAATCACTAGTACTGTCTGTTTGGCTGCCTGCCTGCCTGCATGAAAACATTAAAGATTCTAAAACATCATTAACTGGTCTTGCAATAATACTACTTCGTATTTATGTTCCTTTAGGACCTAAAGAAATATGCAGAAGATAATCATCATCACGTAGCGTAAAGTATGCCTTCGGCTCACCTCGTTATCCAGAACATTAGCGATCACTTCGACGAGCATAGCGCCACAACCTCCCGTTCTGTCCGAGCCGCATGTCTCGACAAGTAGCTCTGGTTGTATATAATGCACCATCTTTCTAATTAAACTTAAGCTGGCTTTCCTAACACTCGGCAACATAGACGACTGAAAGGTTGCGCAAAACACAGGCAGGAGCCTCTTTAAATACACCGGAGCCATTTCGGGATCACCTTTCGGCTCGGTGAATTCCGTCTCCGTTTCCGTTTCCGGCTTTCTGTGCTCTTGGTTCGGCAACATCCATTCTCCGGGCGATTGCAATATAGCTGCCACTTCTCTGTGCCCTTCGTCCACGCGCTCCCTTGCCTTATCTAACGGCGTCTTTCCATCTTCGTCTCGTAAATCCGGATTCGCCCCGTGCCTAAGCAATACTTTAGCAATAGCTGGCCTCCCGAAGCAGGCAGCGTAATGCAGACTAGACGACCTTTGACCTTTATTCACATCTGCTCCCCTGTCGCACAGGAATTCAACCATCTCCTGTGTCCCAAAAGCGGACGCCCAATTCAGCAATGTTTGTCCGACATCGTCCATAAAATTAACTTCGATGCCTCCAGAATCTATAGCTTCTATCAGCGCATCTGTGTCTTTCGATCGAATACAGTCGATCAACTGCCGGTGAGACTTCTCCCCGGCGCTATCCAAACGCCTCGAGCGCGGTAACAGAGGGCCGGACGAACCCCCGCCTGTATTGCGACCCAACGCCGATCTGCCTTCGAACAGTAAAACCAGCAATAGATCGACTAATCTCATGGAATCCAGAGCGCATCGTTCGTCTCCTTTCAAAGCTTTCTCGATCGCGTCTGGCAGCTCGGAGCGTAGAAGGTCGTGGGTGATAGAAGGTGATCCTCTGCAAAGCGTTGACAGAAGGCTAATTATAGTAGAAACAGAAGCGCAAGATTTTGCTTCCGGAGCGGGGATCGTTGATGCTGTACTAGAAGGTGGCGGTGTCTTTGGATTTCCGGAAGTAGCTGCTATCGACGTGCCAGGCCCCGCTGCATTTGATAGCCTGCGAATAAACGTTATGAATACAGGAATTCCACTGTAACTCCCCGCGTAATTCTAACCATTGCGAACGAATACCTGTGCAAGAGCTCGGACACTAATCCATTGCTTGCTAACGGAGCAGGGTCCGTATTTCTCCTTGAAAACCTATCGGCCAATGACGCGAAACAACGAAGCGCCCCGTCGGCGACATGTGCGTCCTCGTGTCTGAGTAATGTTGACAAAGCTTCCACGCAATCGGGTAAAGACGCGTCTTGAGTTTCCACCTTTCCGCACAAACGGGTGACTACAGCCATCGCCGAGTGCAGGGTGTCGCGGTGAACACGGGCCCCGTGCTCCCGAATAAAGCATAAAGCGCACGGAAGGCCACCAGCTTCGAACACAGCACCAGCCTCCCTTGCGCAAACAAGCTCCAACACCTGAAATCGCGATACGCGTGAATATCGTTTCACCTCGCACCCTGACAGAGCTCGGAGAACTCGATACCTTTATGCACTGCTCCGCTAAATCCCGACTAGTTCTGGAACCTAATCCAGCTCCGGACAGGCGACTGCAAATAGCCTTTACGGCGCCTTCTATAGCTACTACCCTGCGTGTACATTCCGCGGAAACGTCCAAGTAATACGTAATAGCTCGAGCGGTCACTTCTAATACGCTATCCGGTGCGAGTTCATCCAAAAAAATTCTACATAACGCCGGAAGAAATGTGCGTGGAGGACAGCTGGAATGAAAAGAGTCTCGGTTAGAAGATAGATTCGCTAGAGACAGATTGTTCGTCGTTAAACAATTCTGATATACCATTCGAAGCATCGGTCAACGTTATCAGACATGAGTAACAACATGCATAATTGCTCTAGAGCAATTAATTGCATGTCCCTTTCATCTCCCTGACCCATGCTGAGCCATTCCAATAAAGTTTCCGGATCGACGTCAGCCATCTGCGTGAGAAGTAGAGAAACGATCGGCATTAAATCCGAGGTAAGAGCGGCGTTCGAGATTATTGTATGAACAAAGCAAACGCATGGTTGAGCAATCGATTAGTATGAAAATAAAACGTAATAATATGTAATATATACTTTCACTTCGTGATTTCTCTTTTCTTTAATCGAACTTGCCTTGTAAGTTTAATAGCACCAATTGAATGTATTTCAAACCGACAATCTGAAAGTAAAGCAGAGATAATAAAGTTGAAGTTCAATTTTCCCAAAAATCGCCGAACAATGTCACAAGCGGATCGTGCAAACACCGACAACACAAAGGTGACCAAAATAAATGCATAAAATTCCACTGATACATCTATATTAAGAATCACATTGACAACATTCTCCCTCCCGCGGTCCCTCGCGTCTAACGAAACGCGACTTCCAGAAACGATTCGAAGCGGGTATGAATAATCACGACCGTGAATCACGGGTGCCCGGAATCGTTACAACGGGGCCCGATAAATAAAGGCACGTGGGCCACGGAATCGATACCGCGCGATCCTGTTTGTCGTTAAAGTACAAAGAAAGGTGCAAAAAAATTTGTCATGACGACGGGCCGTAAGCGTGACACTATCTTAATAACACTGTGTAACCTTCACGGAATTCTAAGGGGCAGCTGTTGCCGTGCAGGTGCATGTTGTAAAATCCGATATGCATAAGAAATAATAATGTACAGTTTGGTATACACACGACCTGCTTTACACGGGGATACGTACCGTTGTGCACAGTGTTCCATTATTCGGAAGGGGTCAGGTCGCCATCCTTCCAAAGACGTGTCGTTTTCCACTGCGAAAAACAACGTAACCGTGTCGTTGGTGCTTGGTCCGTCCGCGACACGAAACCTTGATCGCACCAACCCACCGACAAACCACTCCTCCGAACAAAAAGATCTCGCTCTTTACCCTAGTGTCGTCGTATATATTTCGCCATTTACGCGACGTTCAGTATAGTCCGGTATATCAACTCGAGGCTCTCGTGAAAGTCGTGTTTCCATATAACCGCGTAGCCGCGTACCGTGCACGAGCGATGCTTGGCAGATTTTCATGGAATCGCACGTTATTACATGTATATGAAACGATAGTTCCAGGGGGCGCCAGTAGAAGACGCGTTTCGATAGCAACCAATAGTATGTAGCGATCGGAAATTGTGTTCCGCGTTTTCTATTGGTCGACGCAATTTGGGTCAAAACCGGAAGTAGAGAGAGCAAGTAAATAAGTAGAAAAAGAAAGAGTTACTGCATCTATCAATTGGATTTCACAACATTGAGCGAAAAGTGGGATCAGCAGCAAACTTCATTTAATACTGAAATGCCCGCCGATTTGTGACTTCCGCTTCTGACCAAAATTGACCAAAATGGTGGACACATTTTTCAATCACTACCTAGAGGATCACTAATAGCGAATTCGGACGGTCGCACTAGTGCGCACTAAGTGCGACTTTTACCCAATTGGAAGCGAGAAACTCGCACTCAGTGCGCACTAGTGCAGGTTGCTGAATCTGCTATAACATCCAATCGAAGAGTGCGTCATTACTTTCCGCGCTGCGGAACTTACCACCAGGTGGCTGTGAACCTTACTCGATTCTCGTGAGTGCGACTCGAGGCACGTTGGCTCCCATGATAACCTAAAATCTCAACATCTTTCGCACCCGTGTATTAGCAACACTGCTTAGCACTTTCAGCAGTGTTCGCCGCGGTGAATAGCTGTGAGTGAAGTTCGCACGGAGGTTACTCCGATTTTGACAGATCAGATTTCGACCATGCCAATTCAAATACCGAGTTGACAACGATTTCACAATTTCTCCGTCGACAAGTGCGCACAGAACTCCATTCCGCGCGCATGTATAGGCTACGATTTTTATTCTCATTATAGTTTATTTTTTTCTCCCGGCCGTGTCCCGTTTCTTGTCACATTATCGTTTTTCTCTAACGCATCACGGAAATCGTTGCGTACCAATATGAAGCTGCATAACGATGTGTACGACAAATTGTATTTGTGAGTATTTCTTTTCTGCACCTCGCGGCAACGTCTAATTACTAAACGATTGCTCCGACCTCGCTGTGCAATCGTCTCGATTTCACTGACAGTTGATTCGATTTTTCGATCCCCTTTTTAGGTACATAACACCGGAAAAGTTCTACGTGGAACCCGTTGGAACTAAAGTGTTGCTTGTCGTCGATCGACTGAGTCAGCAAATTTATACGCAAGGTAATTACATGTTTACGCCCAATGAAGCGCAGACGTCAGTGTGAAGCGTGAATTTCTAAGACATTCCTTTCACGTTTCAGCTGGTACGGCCAGTCAGATCCCATCTATCGCGAGCCGCAGAAAAATATGGGGTATAATAGGAACCATAAGGCTGTTGGCATGCCGGTATCTTATAGTTATTACAGATGCCGCGGAGATTGGGACCATCGCTGGCCAACAGATTTATAAAGTAGTCGCGACGGATGTTATACCGTATACAAAGTCCTCGTTGCATCTTAGCGAGAAGCAGATGCAGAATAACACAGCATATTTAGAAATGATTAAATCAGTGTTGAGCATGCCTTATTTCTACTTCAGTTACACGTACGATCTTAGTCACACCATGCAGAGGCTTCACAACACTACGCCTGAATTCCTACAGGTTACTATAACATTTAGTCGCTGTCTCGCAATTACTTGTATCCAATAATAAAAGCGCTCTGTATCCGTATGCGTAGATGCCGCTTCACGACAGAGCAGACCTCAGATTTGTGTGGAACACTTACCTCCTGCAAGATCTAACTTCAAGGCCAGAGCAGTACAAATTTTGTCTGCCTATTATTCACGGCTGTATCCTTATAAGCGAGACTTTCCTTTGGTTTTATATATCCGCGATGTCTGTAGTTTCCTTAATAGTTATTCAGTCATATCGTTGAACACTATCACTGTAACTGGTAGCACGTCGTTTAATTTGGGCATCGTGTCCAGGCGTAGCGTACACCGCGCGGGAACAAGGCTGTTCACGCGCGGCATAGATTCTACCGGTAACGTTTCGAACTACGTAGAAACGGAACAATTGATCGAATTCAATGGCCACCGGACTTCTTTCGTACAAACACGCGGCTCGATCCCTCTGTTCTGGTACCAGGCGCCGAATTTAAAATACAAGCCTAAGCCCCAGTTGAGCTTGCACGAGGATCACCAGACCGCTTGCGCCCGCCACTTTGAAGCCCAGATATTCCACTATGGGAAGCAGATTTTGATAAATTTGGTAAGGTTTCCTATAGAAAACAAAATTCAACGTCCCTCCGTGCCATTATCGTACTACAGTAGCTTCTCTTTCGTAGATCGATCAACACGGCCCGGAAGCTGCGTTAGAAAAAGCGTACCGCAGCGTGGTACAGCGCATTAACAATCAGAACGTTCGATACGAAGCTTTCGACTTTCATGCTGAATGCAGGAAAATGAGGTGGGACCGATTGAACGTTCTGCTCGATCGATTAGCCCCCGAATTGGAGCAAATGGGCTACTTTTTGCTGCTGGAAGACGGCACGCTGTTATTCGCGCAGGATGGCGTATTTCGTACCAATTGCATCGATTGTCTTGATAGAACCAACGTTGTTCAGAGTATGATTGCGAAGCGAGTTCTCAACGACGCTCTGTCGAGATTGGATATCCTTAGGAGGATCGAGGATCATCCGAGTGTCGAAGAACATTTCAAACGGGTAACGGCGCAACTTAGTCCCTCGTTCCCATCGCGATCTACGCCGCGCGTTCTTTTATATCGAGTTCAATGCTTTCAGATCTGGGCTGACAACGCGGACGTGATTAGTATTCAGTATTCAGGCACTGGCGCGTTGAAGACAGACTTCACGAGGACAGGGAAGCGCACTAAATTGGGCGCGATGAGAGACGGCGTGAATGCTTTAACAAGATATTACAAAAACAATTTCACCGACGGTCACAGACAGGTACGTGGCACTTGCGTTCCCATCGTTTACAGTTGGAATTCTGTGAAATGATCGTTGCGCATTTATTCAAGGATTCGCTGGACTTGTTCTTGGGTCGTTACATCGTGCAAGATGGGGAATGCACGTTGGTTCAGTGTCCTTTGGAGTCCGAAAGAAATTGGCGTTACGCCACGTTTCCTTTGGTGCTCCTTGTCGCGTCGTCGATGCTGGTTGCTCACATAATTCTTCCCTCTAGATATACAACCGAGATTCTGTTGTATATGCTGTTCTGGGGTGCGATGGTGGCTGGCACATTCGCCACCATCATTCATCACGGCAAGCAATACGTTGATAAACCTAAGTTACTTTAAATACCTTAGCTCTAGGTAGCACGTATCGTTTGATAGTTTTAACTTACGGCGGTGAACAATTCTTGTTACTCTATTCTTTCCACGGTAAACCTTTCGGCGCGGAATTCCTGCGACAATAGGGATTAGGTTTGATTTCGAAATTCCGAATCTAGCACTTTTACGAATTCCAAGCTTTGCACATACCTACTGCATTTTGCGTTCCGAGAAGTAAATTATAAATTATATTTTAAGGCACTAGGATGGGTATGAAGTGTAGGTAATGTTGGGCAAATGTGTTTTTATCAATGTACATAGGTTTATATATATATCGTAGTTGATCTTTCTAAGTGATTGTTAAAATAGAATGCAGTACAGTTTACGAGGGTTGCTCGTTCCTTTTGGGTTGGCTTTGAGCTCTTCTTTTTTGTAAAGTATTGCAAGGAGACGAGCCTTTAGTTACGGGCGAAGTTTGCCTACAAAGCCAATTTATATAGTGCTTGGTGTACCTGCCGTTCAGAGACGACCTGCGATTGCTAATTCCTCGATATCCCGTGGTAAATTGGTACGTCGCAGGTGTGTCTAGCGGCACGCGAGAGCTGTATGCCACGTAAAACAAAATTAACGAGCATTATTAGCGAATTGATATCGATTTGTTTGAATAAAGGGAAGGTTGTAGGAATTAATAGAAATCTAATCGGTGGTTTTTAATCTGTAAATGCCATGTGACCTAGTCGAGCCGCATTCAACGATATGCGAGACGTTCCGTTATGCATCATGACGTTACGCAGACGTACCATTGCCGAACCAAAGTGTGTATAATGTTTTTGAAAGTTGTACCCTATCGTAAGCCTGTAACAATCACGGACAACAACTCCGAATCAGTCTGATCGCGACGAGAGATCAGCCAACGTTCTAGCCGGGGAATATTTTTTAACATTTAAGGGGTGACTTTCCTACTAAGAGACCTAATCAGTTGGTATTCGATATGCATCAATAAAGTTAATGTTTCTTCTCTTGCGAACGAGTTTGAAATAAATAGGCCGTCTCCAAATACAATCGCTATAGTTCCTGGTGGCACGTTTTCTTTCCCACGAAGAATCTTACATTATCTTCGTCCTTCGCGGTTTAAGCGTCGATTAAACTTGCCATCCGTCCGCTTCCTTCTTCCACGAATCCATTAGACGCGTTTAGTTGCGATTAAGGGATTCTTGATTAGCTTGCGTTCGGAGGGGACTCCTTATTTGCTCTGGTGTTCAATTCGCGGCATCCAATGTGCTTGGGGAATACGAGTGGCTCGGGGTGTCTATGTGTGTCTTTAGAAAACATAAATTATTAAGCAAAATATGCTTGAGATTAGCATTTACTTTTCTTTCATTTTGTCGCTTTTACGATAGTGCATGTTTTATAAATTTTGTGTCGCTTTATAGGGAAGGGGTTTTGAGTTTTTGTAATTGCAAGGATATGCGAATTATAGGATCAACAAATGGAGCAAAGCTTTGAGCCTGAAGGCTGTCGCGCATTTTAGCGAAGCGTGGATACGAGGAGAAAAGTTTATAAAGAATTGATGACCGAGGCGCAGCGACAACTAATTATTTATTATTGAAAAAAAAAAAGATTTAAAGATTGTTTCTTCCTATGTTTTAAGCAGGATGGCGTTTCATTCAAGCTTATTGCTTATATAGCCCATTTTACTATTAATTTTTTTGCATTTGTATTTATTGTTTTTCTCGTTAAACAGGAATGGGCGTTTCAAGTTCTATCCCGCTTATATTGTCCAACGAACTATAGTCGTATGTTTTTCCCTCCTCTCTCTCCTTCGGGTCCCAGCAGCAGCGGCGCACCGGGAGAAAGGTGGTCTCCCATCTTTCCCCAGTACTCGCTCCGTGATGCTTAACTTCGGTGATCTAACGGGGACCGGTGTTTTCCATCACAACTACGGCCGCTGGTTTACTATTAATTTCTGCGCCAAAATGCGCGACGGTCTTAAGGGGAGGTTCTGGTCTAGAGCCCAAAAAAATAGGTGATATTTAGGAATTAATTAAAGGAAAACTACTACATATAATTTAATGGGACTTTTTGCATTGTATTAAGGATGTCTTAAATTATAGAAATATATTTTTTGTTTTATAATTAATCATTGCAGACAGCCCTGGGGAGTCGTTAAAGTCAAGGCGTCAAAAAATTGATCCAAATCGGTGGGACCTGTATCTCGAAAAGTTATTATCCCATTCGACTGAAACTTTTTTTATTTTGAAAAATATACTTCTGGCTAGGGGAAACCAGAAAAAATTACACTTGAAGTTTAAAACTTTTTCCTTATATTTTTCATCCTTTTAACACCTTTGAAAATTATAAATTTTCAATTTTTTGTATTTTTTCTGGTATCTCCCCTAGCCAGAAGTATATTCTTCAAAATAAAAAAAGTTTCAGTCGAATCGGATAATAACTTTTGGAGATACAGGTCCCACCGATTTTGAGAACACTGTTTCGGGAAAAACGCGTTTAAAGTTTTACGTGAGCGCCGAGTGACCGGTTGTGACCCATGCATTTGCCGCTACTCAAATGCCTATAACTTCGGGAATTTTACGAATTTCAACAAATCCTTTTAAACACGTTTTCCTAAAAGGTTGAACATTCGAAAAATGAAATAAAAAAAAATCGACATTTAGACCAGAAAGCCCTTTAGGCGCTTGGCGTAGCGTCGCGGCCGGCTACGCGCGGACCTATACTACTCGTGCGCTTCTTCGTCCTTTCTAATTGCCTTTTACCATCTTCTATCGCCGGAATCTCTGATGCGCAAGAGTTCTGCAAATCTCAGTGAATGTTCGCAAGACGAAGTCGCATAGAAAACGAATGATAGTCCATAAAAGCTTATCGCCATCGAAATGCCCATCAGCTTCTCCTCAACTCTTCCAAATTTGACACCTCCATTTCGCGCCTGAATTCAACGATCTGTTGCTTCCCACGCATGATCCAGGACGATGGAAAATACGAAGGTGCCCGAGGGGAAGAGGAGCGTTTACTTTCGAGGCACGCGTTCGTAAACGATGAGGCGACGACATCGACAGCCGTAATCGGAAAATTAAATCTGCGGCGTCACGCGCCCCCAGGATTTTTCGATAAAACAGCCCTCTCCTCCGTGAAACTTTGCCAGCGTATACAGGCCCGCCTGGCCGGGATTCGTATAAATCGGCAGAAACTTTTCATTATATCATTTTATGGGCGACTTTTAATGCCGTCGACGCCGCGCATCTGTCGACGGCCTCTCGTTTATTCCTATTGACAGAACCGGGGACGGGTGAGGGGCGGAGGTGAAGGAAAACAGCCCTCCGCCCCCTCGTATCCGTTCGACGTCATTCCCGAGCCAACGAAGGTAAAACTTTCCTCGTGGCTTTGAGCCTTTGACAAACGGTCGGCCGTAATTGGATTCGTTTTATAAAGTTCCAACGAAACGTGCAGCTTTCTGCTATTAATTGGGGATGGTAAGCGGCCTCCGTCGCTGCCAGCGAGACGCGGACCTCCCACGAGGGTGGGGGATCGGCGGGGGGTGATTAATTTGATTCAATTACAAACCAACGCCAGATCCGGGCCATCGATTTTATTGCCGTTCCTCCTACCATCGGGATCTTTGGGCTCGCTGGCTGCGAGAAGGGAAAAAGAAGGCACGGGGGCTCGTCTTTGTCGCCGAAGGAATTGGCCTGTTTTCAGTTTCCATTCTGCTGACGAGGAGGGTAGAGAGAGAGAGAGAGGGGGAGGTAGAGGATGACAAAATCTTTTGTTTGGAAAAAAGTCATCTCTAGGATCCGCAATCCGGAAATTTAAAAAATGATGAAACTTTGGGGATATGCAGAGGATACTATAGGTATGTATTACGCAATTTTTCCGGATAATCTGATTATTTAAAAAAATCCGGATACTTTAATACCTACTTCTTTTAATTAGGACTATCTTTTCGCAACTCACAGTTCGCCGCGAGTTATAACACAAAATAAGAAAATAGCCGGATTTTCAGGGGTCAATTTCACCTCCTTAGAGTGAATTTGGGTACAAAAAAAATTCGTAATACATATCTATATATTCTCTACATATCCCCAAAGTTTCATAACTTTTTGAATTTTCTACTTCAGAATTTTTTACTTCTTCCTTTGTTAGGTAATAATAGCAACGTGGTGTAATATTGAGCTAGCGCGTCTCTATTTTGCGTGTCCCTAGCTTTGCGCGGTTGAAACAACATCAGCGAACTGTTCTAATCGCCCGTTTCCGTGGCAGACTTGTTTGCCAAAGTATTAAGGCGGTGTTTCGTTAGCGGCACAAGCTGTCACTGGCTTCCTGCCCTGCTGCATTCCTGAACACTTATAATCTCGCGTTTTTAGAAGCCATTTCAGAAATAGTACACTTTCTACAACGTTCTTCCGTAGAAAGAGCAGAATTTTTCTCTAATTACTGCGCAAGGGTTGTCCTCGAATTACGGATATCGAGAATCCGGCCACACGGTCCGTCGAAATTTCTGTGGAAAAGCGTTGGAGCCTTGCGGCTGAAAGGGAAGGAAAAAAGAAAGGGAATTCGTACTCGGCGGTGGATGTTACTCAGTTTTCCGCACCTGTTCGCGCGTAATAAAGATCCGCGGCGGTTTCGCGGGTACCCGCCATTACACGTGCTTCGCGCCCCTCGAGTGTAAAGTGATCTGATAGCGGATTTTTATAGCGCGGGAGGAGCCTTTCAGCGTCGCTCCGCGTATATTTCCAGAGAGAGCTTTTCGGGGAATTTATTTCGAGGCCGGTCGTCTTCCCTGCGATATAATCACCCCGTTCCCATTCGGCGCTCGCGCGGTATCCATAACCGCCCTTCCATCCCGCGTCTTTCAATCTTTCCAGAGACATCATTTCGCGATGCACAGCGTTCCGCGACGGATAGACTCTCTCGCGAATATCGAGGGCCGGACCGCTCGCGGGATTTTTATTCCCTGCAGACAGGGAAGCTTCGGCGGGTATGTAAGGGGTAGAACTGAATTAGAATTCAACTGGGAATTGGTGTTAAGGCTGAACCGAGAATTGAAACTGCGGCGAGCGTGGAATCAGACTTGCAGCGAACTGAATCAACTTGGCTAGCTCTGTGTACGCGTGTAGGGTCTTTTAAGGGATTCTGGAGTGGTGGGTTTAGGGGAGGTTTAGTAAAACGCGAGATTCGGTGGTACAAAGGCTGGGGATGACGCGGGGTTCGGGTGATAGAGTGCTCGGGTGACAGAGGCTTCGCTTGACGTAGGGAAAGCTTCAAGTGTTGGGAAATATTTGCCTGGGAATCTGTATATCCTGCTTCCTCCTCCGCGCGCCGGTAAATTCTTCGAAAGAATTAACGATATTCCCTCTTGAGAGATATCAGCTTGGAATCTCGATTCTCAGAGGGTACCGTTACGTAGCTCGGTGTACCTCCACCCTCGGAAGGTACCGAGCTCACCGCCACCCTTCCACCCCCTCCTCTGTAAACCTCGAATATCAACGAAGCAATCTGCCCAGGCAGCAGCATTTTCCGCGATCGCCGAATGGTTGGCAGCGTATTCGGGCCAGCGGTACGCGCGCGCGGTTTCCTCGCGCGTGTAGGAGCGCGCAGCGCGGAGGATAGCGCGCGAGCGCGCGCGTATGCGGTGTACGTACGCTGGTTACGTACCTACTTACGGTAGCTTCCGTGATACATGGAGGTCGCACCTAAATTTCCCTTGGGAGTCATACGTCTCACCGACCTCTCGGCAACCCTCTCCATTTTCCCCCTCTGTCTCTCGCGCCCTCTTGCTTCCTCCCGTTGCGGCGACTTCTTGCTCCTCCTTCTGCTGCTTCCTTGTCTCTGGGAGCCAGTACCTCGTACCACCCTTTCACTCGCGCCAATGGCGCGCGGTTCGAACGTTTACCGGGGCCAAAGATCAAACGGGGGTGGCTGGAGAAAAAAGGGGACGCTCGGTTGCCTCGTTTGCGAGCGGTGTGCATTAAAATGATTGAGGGGATTCGATCTGGGGACGGACGAAATGCTAAAGTTCAATTCTAGGCTCGGAATTCTCTAGGAACGTCTCTCCTGGTACGGGAGAGGTGCTATAAAAGGGGCAGGTTTTAATTGGGACAAATCATATTGCCGAAGTTCTAAACGCGTTACAGATACAAGTTACTTTCCTGTTTAAGGCAACACTAGGGCCTAGTTGTTTGACGTAAACGTCACCGCGGTCTCAGTCGCAACAGATATGAAAGGAAAAGTTTCTTTAGTTAGGGTAAATCCGGGAGACGCGGTCGACCTAATGTAAAATGTCTATTAAAACTAATACAGATATTACTTATTTTATTAGAACAAACCTAATATGTTCAGAATTTTATGCTGATTCGGAAAAACTGGTCGATATTTGCTTTAAGACAATATTTACTGTAAATCGGGTTGAAAACTGAAGTCATGACATCTGACCACCTCTCCCGAGGTGCCGGGAGAAATGGTTTTCGTCGATGGCAGAGACCACTCGCATAATTATTCATGGAAAAATAACAAAGAAGAAAGCAAAATTATTTATGAGTGAATACAACTATAGATTCATTGATATTTAATTTGTTTACGCTAAACAAGTACAGAACACATCAAAGATAAAACGAACTACCTACCGGCGATTAGCAAGGCAAATGAATACAAAAGTGAATAAATCAAATAAATAAACAATAATAATAGTAAAATAACGATAAAAAATAAAAATATAAATAAAAATAATAAAGAAATCATAACACGACCATCTCTCCTTTCTGCAGCGAGAGATGGTCTTCTCGTTAGTTTTAAGAGAAAGAGTTAATATGGCTAAATACTTTGGCCGCATTGTCCCCCAATATCTCTACTATCTTATTATTCCCAAACATTAAACGAAAATAAACTTAGAAGTATATTTTAAATACGATTCTGTACACCGTTGTTTGACAAAAGAGGTTAAGTGTAACCTCAGTTTACCTTTTATAGCCTGTAAATCTAGAAAAACACAGAAGGAACCGAAGTGACGCTATTCATTCGATTGTTTGGCTTCTAGAGAAGTAATTGGTCTGCACTTTAACGCGTTTCTACGTATAGAGTATGAAATATAGCGACTCGACCTCTCCAGCCCGACCGTGTCTCCCGGATTTACCTTAATTATTTTTTAGGTTTCAGTGCATTTGAAATAAAATCGTTTAATTTTGTTCTATGTGCCATTAATGATATTTTAACAATTGATCGTTAAAATCTATCTAAGTCCAACGTCCCATTTAATGCTACCTAAGTAGTCGTGAAAGGGACATTTTCGACTTGTCTAAAAATCGAAGATTTTGTTATTTTCTGTTAGATATTATTAATCAGTTTACAAGATATTCTCATTGAAGGCCAATAAATCGTGATATTATCAGAACTGGACGCTAAATAAAATTGCCCCTTTTACAGCACGTCTCCCCCCACTCTCTTCCCAGCATGCCTGATATTAATTTAATCTATACTTTGCTAGCCTAACGCGACACTCGTAATACAATCAGAATTTCAGATAGGGATCGGTGATAATCGATCGATACGCTTCGAAGAAGCAATGTGGGTTACTTGGACTTTGCCGTTCGAGGGTTCGACCACCAAAAGTAACGCTCCACTAATTTTTTCATATCACCGTCGCCTTAAATCCGAGATGGCAACATCGAAATCTGGAATGGTCCCAGGCTGACCATCTGACGCGCGTTCGCAACGAGCAGCGTCAAGCAGATTAAACGATTCGCGTCTCCAGGCGATATTAAAGGGTGTAATAAAGCCGTGCACGGCATTTGTCCGTCTCTTTCCTGCCGCGTCGCGTTTAATAAAAAGCCGCCGCTCGTCGGGAATCGCGTATTTCGCGCGGCTGCCGAGCGTTCCAAGATTGCGCGCAATTTTTGCGGGAATGCGTCTTACTGAAATTACGCCGCGTTTCGTGCATACGTTATTGTAATGTCTAATAAAACGCGCGATACCTCGCCGCGCCTCGGCGGTGTCGGTAGGGGGGAGGTGGGAGGGTACGGAGGGAGACACGTAGCAATTTTTGGAGAAATATCGCCGTGGCTCGCGTAATTTGCGTCGATGGGGCCACATCTGGCCCGTTGGGCGTGCGTTGTGCACCGTCGGAATAATAAATTGGCCCGCGAGCGTTGCGCGCCAGAAGCGACGCTTCTTCGAGGCGTGCTCGGCGACCAGCTTAAGCGGTATTATTGAAATTGCGGCTGTAATGGCGCCCCAGATATCGCGGAATGCTGCGCGCGAGAAAATAAATAGCATCTAGCAAGCTGCGAAGAAAAAGTCAACGTTTAATATACATAGCGTTTCGTCCGATTCGTGGAGGCGAAGTGCCTCTGCCATTTCCGTTGGCATATTCGATTTTCATCGTCACGGTCCCCGGCATGGTAAATTATAGAGTCCAACAAATAGACAGATTCTTGTAACTAGAAGAAACTATAGAATATTGCATGAATTCTTAAAAGGAAAGAGGAAGACCGTAGCTTTAAATGATTAAAAAGGCCTCGCGACCCGCGCGAGATCATTCGCCATTCGGGGAGTATCGATCCCACGGCCGCGCTTTGATCGCTGCGAGGGATTAAATTTTTGAATGGGTACGAGCCCACGTCCGCGCAGAAACCGTGGGGAAGGCCGAGAGGTAGATAGGGCGAAAGAGGAGGCGCGTTAAGTTGGTTTCGTCACGTAGCGGTGGTCGCGTGGAATAATTCCGCGCGGAAATTTGCGAGTGTCGAGGGAAGACGGAATCTCTGAAAGTGTATTAAAGTTTGTCGTCTCCGTGAGTTACGGGCCCTCGGCGGGGGTGGATTAAAGCGCGAGAGGGAGACAATTAAGAGAGCATTTTTCCCCACGCGGCTCGATCGTTAAACCGTCCACGGATCTCGGTGACGTTTTCGAGTCTCCTCCAGCGGCGATACCTAGGCACGGAGAACGACGCGGTCCTTTTACACCGTCGCGCCGACCCCGCGAAGCTTCCAGGCTCGAAGATTCCGTCGCATTCGAGAGTCATTAACGCGAAGTGGCTTAGCCGCGCTCGGTGCTCGAGCTTGGAGTGGATTCCCAGGTGGAACGGGCTTGTCCACTTTTACGCGTGTCAAGCGTTTCTCGAGGTGGCGTCCGCGCCGATACGTGTACACGGCGGGGGCAGTAAAAGAAACGGCCGCGAAAGGCGACAAAGAGTGGACGCGGGGCGAGGGGAGGCGCGGGCGGAGGGTCGGTCGTAACGGCGAATAGAACAGCAGCATAAAACGTCGCGGGGAAGGCGCGCTGGTTTCCCGCAATTTCCTCGGGATCGACGAACCTGCCCCGGCGGCTTATTAACTTTTATGAGGGCGAGGGGCGGGGGGGGGGCAGTGAGAAAAGGAGAAAAGGACAGGGGCCTGGCGAAAAAGAAGCGACCGAGCGCCGTTCGCAGCCCGCGAAAATATTCCGGCCAACCCCTAACTTTCGCCTGGGATACGAGGGTGGTTTTAATCCTTCGACGCTACCGTAATCCACCGCGTTGCCGCTGCTCACTGCTGCGCGAGAGATTGCCCGAAGCGTCGCCCGGGCGGAAAGTAAGCTGGGAAATTGAAGTAGTTAAGGACACGTAGATTGTACCAATCACGGTGCCGCGAGTATCTTACGCTTCGAGGAGTACAGCGAACGCAGTGGCAATGCTTCTAAACTCGACTCGTCAGCGAAACCAGTGGCCAGTTGCGCTTTGAATGGCATTCGGCCTGATCGAAAAAGTACATCTCTGCCTCGTTAAAAGCATCCATAGAACTCAGCCACGCGGCGTCGACTTGTGATCGTCCAGCCGCCTGTTTAGCTCGCGCTTTATTCCTCGAACCGCCATCGATGCCAGCCGGTTCTCGTTAAAGCTTACGTTTTCGATTCCGCTCGGCGGGGCTCCAATTATATTAGGCATTCGGCCGGACCGGGTTGCGTTAGTGTTTGTTAAACAGTAGTTAGCAACCAGCCCCGATGAAAAGTCGGGGCGAGTCGCATCGGCGCCGATCGGCGCTTTTAAATGAAAAGTCAATAGGGAAGCGGGCCGCCGCGGTATCGGATCAATCCGCGCGTGCATTATGAAATGAACGCGCGGTCGATCGCGTGGAATCGCTCTGGCCCAGACCGGCGCGAAACTGCCGGCAGATTAGCGCGTCCCCAACCTGGCTTTTGGCTTCGGTTCTTGCCCCGAACCCCCTGGTAATTTCTAGACGCGGTGGACTTCATGAATTAAACAAGCCGCCCCCAGAGCTCTGGTCGCTTGTTTGCGTCGCCGCGTGTCTAAAAATACGGGATCCCTCTCTTTGCCCTCTGTGCCTTTCTCGCGGTGGTACGTGGGTGCTTCCTCGAGGGCGCGCGCCGGCGGCTGTGCCCAGCGGCAAGGAGCGGAAAGAAAGGGTGGAGAAATGGGAGAGAAAAAAGTGGAGGCAGAGAACGCGATGGAGTCGAGCCAATTACCCTCGTCCCTCCAGCGGCTAGGTCCATTCGAGAGGCCGCAATTTTCTCCATTCTTGGACCCTTGCAACGACAACTAGCCACGAGGCTGGGCAGAGCTCCTGTCGGGGTAGAACGGGAGGTTTATATCGCGCTCTCCACCGGCAGAGCTGACGGAGACGGCGGAGGGTGGCGGTAGGCATCAATTTCCAGCGGGCCGATCCACGGACGGATATTCGCCGGGCCGTATCGTTTATTTTGATTTGCTGGATTCGTTATCGGCGGCTGGCCCCTGGCTGCGCCGAGGGTGCCCGGGATTAAGAGATTTCCACGGGGAATTTATGGCGCGGGTCTTCTTCGTTGCTGGGACTTCATAAATACAGGGGCCAGGTAGATCGAACCTCCACCCTGTTTCGCAAACCCCCCTCGGCTTCGTTTCGTCGTCGATGCTGCTGGTTCCCAGGCATCGTTTGTTACGTACCAGCGCGTGTAAAGAGGGAGGTTCCTCGTGTTCCTTCTAGACGGATATTCCACCGAACCGAACGTCACGGAAGATCGATCCTCGCGAGGATGACTTTTATCGTTCGTCGAAGCGAAGATTTGGGAGTGGAGGCTGTACGATACGTGGAAGCTGTTTTAAAATCGGTAACGACGATCCGCCGCTACGTTTTTACAGAATGGTCCCTCGTTCATGAATTCACGATGCTCGGAGGATCGTATCGAGTCTGACGTGTTTGCTTTGCGACATCCAGCGCGGGGGGGGGGGGGGAACAAAGGGGCGGAAAGGTGGACGGGCAAACGGGGAAATTAAGGGTGGATAGTCGGGAGGACGGGGACGTTTGAAGGCAGAGACGGTGCCCGGGAGTGCAAGGAAAAATACGTACCTATGTATGTTTTTCTTTCGTCTCCCGATCCTCGTGTGCTCCGCGGAGCGGAATTATCGAGGGGCGGGGGAAATTGAAGTGTATCGGAAACCGTTCCAACCGGGGGGAAACGAGCAGAAACGCGCGACGGTGGACGATGGAAGAAGAGCACTCGAAGGTAATTAACTAAAGTGCCGTTCGCAATTAATACGGTCGAGGGAGCATGCCGAAGAAGAATGGGGAAGAACACACGATGCCGGGAAAGCAGCGCTCTAGTTTTGAATCGAACCGGCAAACGAGACATTCCCTTCTGATTCCACGCAAGTAACTGTTGTCCTCGCGGCACATCTTAACGAGCCTCTACCTGTTGTCCCACTTCCGAGAAGCGGAGCACGACACATTCACGAGTCAATGAAGTCATAACAGGAAAGAGGACGTCGTTCAGAGCCGTCGGGAATGCCCCGAAGCTTAGCAAAAAATATTCCCAGAGACAAAGTCGAAGCAGAAAGACCACCTTGCGGTAATCATCTCGAAGATTGTACGCTTCCTCTTTTCTGGGGCCTTGGGTAATCACACCTGTCCGCCAAATGGTCGGCATAGCTCAAAGGTTACGATCTTTTTTGGGTATCGTCCAATGTTCACCTCTATTCATACCACCGCCTGTAAACACTCCGCGTAATCAGTGCCAGTGGAGGATAGTTATTCGCGGCGTAAAGTCGCGGGCAGTTTTCTCGCGGAGCTCCGTTCGGGAGGAATTACACGCGGCTGAACAGTGCGCAGTGGTTGGTTTAGCAAGCTTATCGCGCGTTTGTTCGCAACCTCGTCACATAATCGCCGCTTTCGCAATTATAAATCACGGTGATAAATAGTTGTTCCCCTGCAAGTCGTTCTACACCGCCTATGCGTCGTTGGAAACAGACGTTTGCCACGGGCCCCTCCAATTGAACGCAATCAACTGTCTGAAAGTGGCCTGGAGGATTCATCTCCGTCGAACGAGTGGCAATGTTTGCCGAAGTTATCGCTTGAAAGTGTCCCTTGGTAGCGCTTTATCTGGCGGCAGTGATTGCCCGGTTGGGTGGTCGAGTTCGTAGACGCGTTAGAGGCTCTAACGCGCTGGCTGAGGCCTGTGGTAATTATAAGCCGGACGAAGAAAGAAGCTCGGAGGTACACGCCGTTTAGATTGCTCGCGGTAAACAGAGACTTCGAGTTACGAGCCCGGAATAGCGAATCGCCGTCGATTGCTTGCGTAATATGTCAGGCGCGTATTAACCGCGGTGTCAGTTTTCGTCCTCTCCGCGATCGATTTCGTTCCGTTCGAGAGTTCGTTCACCAAACGTCACGGGATTAACAGTGAACTGGCTGAATCTATCGATCGTGCCGATAAGATATCTTTTCCAATACAATTACGAGTCGGGAGAGATATTGTAGCGTTCCCTACACCACATCGAAGTGTTTTCATGACCACGCGAAAGTAGTGATGATTTGGTGACTAAACACTATGACTCATCATTACCAGCAAGTTATCGTTCGCTCGACAATCCGAATTCGACCACTCTCGGGAGAACGGCATTGTCTGCGCGAACCTCGTCATACAGTTGCGTAGTGGTGGCCGTTGAGGAAGCAACACGCGTAGTCAATTAAGCCGCAGTCGCTCGAATCTCGAGAGGAAGAAGAGACAGCCTGACAGAGGCTTCAGACTCCACCATGTGGCCCTCACGGACTTGCTTTATTCTTTCATCCCTGATCGTGCTCCTCGCGTGCTGCTCAGGGACCAGCGACGTTCCCTCCACTCCCAAAGTTCCTTCCATCCCCGCCGAGAAGCTGAAGATCTTAGCGATTTTTGGTCACCTGGGCAAGAGCCACTTCGATGTTTTCAAGCCCCTGCTCGAGGAATTAGCTCGTCGCGGCCACGAGCTCACCGTCGTCTCGTTCTTCCCGAGGACAGAGAAGGCCATCGCCGAGGAGCCACTGCCGAATTACAAGGACATCAAACTAACGGCTGAGAACTACGGCGTGTTCGTGAACGTGGTCGATCTGAAGCTGATCGACCACTCGTTCGTCAGGATGTTCAAGGAGCTGTACATGCTGCGGTTCATGGCCTCGGTGGCGTGCGAGGCTGGCTTGAAGAGCCCCGAGGTGAAGGCGCTGATCGACTCCGGGGAGAAGTACGACCTGGTGATGACGGAGAACTTCAACACCAACTGCTTCATGGCTCTGGTGCACAGGCTGAACGCGCCGTTCATAGAGATCACCACGCACCAGCTGATGCCGTGGGCCGTCGATCAATTGGCTATCTCGAACGCGGCTAGTTACGTACCGGCGATGTTCGCCCATGTTCCCAGGCCGATGAGCTTTTTGGAGAGGACTTGGAACACGGTCGTGGTGTGGATCGCGACCACCGCCTTCGACACTGTATTCCATTGGAGAGACCAGGCAATCGCTGAGGAGACTTACGGTCCCCAGCTACCCGATGTGAAGGAAATCAGCAAGGGCAAGTCGCTGATGATGGTGAACACGCATTACAGCCTCCACGGCGCCCGACCCTACCCTCCGAATGTCATCGAGGTGGGTGGACTCCATATACCCCAGAAACTCAACACCCTGCCGAAGGACATCGCGGAGTTCCTCGACAAGGCCCACGAGGGCGTTCTCTACTTCAATCTCGGATCCATGGTGAAGATGTCCAGCGTGCCCGAGGAGAAGCTGCAGGTTCTGCTCAGCGTGCTTGGCTCCATACCCAGGAAAGTGATCTGGAAGTGGGAGACGGAGGATCTGCCGCATAAGCCTAGCAATGTGCTGGTTAAGAAATGGCTACCCCAGTTCGACATATTGGGTGAGTGAAGACCATCGTTTCTGTAAGATTAAAAGTAAGATAGAAGGGGTTGGACCGGGTTGGTGATCGATGAGCTTTCATTCCTTTCGCTTGTATGATCGTTTTACGGTGGCACTCTAATGTAATTGTTCGTTTTTCAACGCTATCTTTGGGAATTTATTTAACAAAAACTATAAGTTTATACTGTCTGGCGTTTTGCTTGCGTATTAAGGTATGTTTGAAGTAACACTCAGAATTTTTTCCAGCTTTTTTTAGCGCATATATAGGTACATAGATGTAGTTGGTAACGAAAGCTTCTTCAAAAAAATTCTTTTCTGTCGGGCGATGTTGTGGGGAATGTTGTAGTCGTCTAAAACGGGAAAACTATGGTTTATTTTCTTTATTATGGTTGTCGCTGCTATTCGAACCACGGAATTTGTAAAAAAGTAACTTTACGAAACGAAAACAGCTAAATTTTTAACAAGAAGCAGACATTTTTTTTAAAATGCTCTTTGTCACTTTGAAATTTTTTATTGTTGGGGATCTCCGCGGTTCCAACCATAGCGACAAACATAATAAAGAAAATAAACCTTAGTTTTCCCGGAATATCGAAGATATAGACATCAGAAGTGAGGTATTCAAATGCATTTTTCTCGAAATCATGATTTTCAAACATGTTACCCACGATTACTCAAAAACTGATAATACACTATTACTCAGTTTTTTGACAGCGCGCATTTTT
The DNA here is from genome assembly GCA_944738655.2 of Andrena hattorfiana. NCBI lineage: Eukaryota > Metazoa > Arthropoda > Insecta > Hymenoptera > Andrenidae > Andrena > Andrena hattorfiana. Next base: position 6,898,088 of record OX122894.2, read on the forward strand.
TATTTGATTCGTAGTTTCTTTTTTATTGCCTAAAAAGTGCAAGATTTCATGTCCGATTTTTTAAATTTTGAAAATTTGAATACATCTTGGACATTTCTTATTTATGAAGACTAAAAGAAATGTGTATTTGTTATATTTAACTCTAAAGATTAATGCTGTTACGTCTCTGTCACCAATGAGCATGCTTCACTTCTGATGTCTATATCTTCGATATTTTTATTAATTTCGGTCCCATTTTTTCAGAAAACATACATGACATATCAAACACTGAAAATAGGCAATTTTTTTTATCTTTTTGTTATATCTCGGTACATGCTCTCTCCTTAAATGGAATTTAAAAAATAGTCCTCGAAAATAAAAATTAAATTTTATTCCGCCTTCGTAAATAAAAAGTGTTCGGGAAGGATTTAAACTTTCAAAACTTGAAGAATATAATTTTTTTTAGTTTTTCGGACTTTTTTCGAAAACCGTTTGCCACACGAGAAAAAGTAATACAACATAAAAGATGCTCCTTACCTGGATCTATAACTTTTGTTTGCCATATTCTTTCATGTAATCAATAACTTGGAGGATATTATATAAAATCGACATTCTGAGCTGTTAAATAATTATTTAAATGTTCAAGGGCCTAGGGGCACCTTTTCCCGTTATTCGATCGGGCTCAAACTTTACACAGATTTTTTTCTTACTATTTGGAATTATTCTAGGAAGAGCCGCGAAGAAAATCTTGAAAAAAATCACCAAGAGTAAATAAGAGCTACCCTAGTATACACCCATGGACGATAGTTGTGATATAAAATAATAGTTGGGGAATTACCTCTATATTCTTTATCTTCTGGAATAGTTACATAGGTTGCCTGTGAAATTAGCATAAAGAGATAACATTTCATACATAAACATACAAAGTCACAAAGCTTTTGATTTTTTTTTCGACAACCACTAATTTAAACAAGTATATCCGGAAAAACACTTATTGTATCTTTATGTAAGAATTGTTATTTCTCTATGCTAAGTTTAGTTCCAACTTATGTATCTCGGTAGATAAAATTTATAGGAGTAATTCCTGAACGATTGTTTTGTTTCTTAACTTTTGTCAACAAGTGCATATACAATAAAGAAGCTCCAAAAAATTCTCTAGAAGCTCCAAAAAATAGTTATGATAGAAAATAATCGTTTGGGAATTACCTCACTATTCTTTATCTTCTGAGATAGGTACATAGGTTGTCTTTAGAATTAGCATGAAGAGATAACACTTCATACATAAACATACGAAGTCACAAAGCTTTTGATTTTTTTCTTCGACAACCACTAATTTGAACAAGTATATCCGGAAAAACACTTATTGTATCTTTATGTAAGAATTGTTATTTCTCTATGCTAAGTTTAGTTCCAACTTATGTATCTCGGTAGATAAAATTTATAGGAGTAATTCCCAAACGATTATTTTGTTTCTTAACTTTTGTCAATGAGCGTATATATAATAAAAAAGCTCAAAAAAATTCTGAGTATTATTTCAAACATACCTTAACATGCAGGTAAAACTCCAGGCACTATAAGCTTATAGTTTTTGTTAAATAAATTCACAAAGATGGTGTCGAAGAACGGACAGTTATACTAAAGTGCCCCTTTAAGGCGGGAGCAAGACGATAGTGGAAGAGGATTCGCTCTTGACCCGCGTTTGAGATAGTCAACTACGTTTCATGGTCAGCGGAGATAGATATATCGAATACGATGATAAATTTCAATTGCGATCCGTGCTGTGCTCGATAACAGTGCACGTAGTGCATGTTCCGTTGATACGAGGCGAACTGATATCGCCTTCCACCGATACGCCTCTTGTAGTGGCTCGTTTTCTAATACCTCTGCTACTGTGCAAACACAAAGTCAGATATAGTATCTTTCAGGCTCGTTTTACTGATGGAAAGGTTTTATTAGTAGAAAATTGTAGGCATTACGCTATCTCCGTTTACCAAGAAAAAGATTATCTTTCCTCTAGTCACTTTTTTAACAGATTACACGATGACAGCGGAAACTCTACTCAAAGAACTTCAGTGGCCCCTATTTCTAATGTTCGAGTTAGGATTATTTTATTTTATTTTCCTTTATTACACGAACGACTCCCTTTATATACAAAGGTTTATAAATTATTCTCAAGCAGTGAATGGTAAATTATTCAGACGCTGTGTCGATGGTCACGACCAGAGATGGGGAAAACTTATTTTAAATAAAAATATGTGCGCGAAATTTTTATTTAAAATAATTTTCTTCCCCATCTCTGGTCGCGGCTCGTCGCGCTTGTACTTCGAAGGAAGTAAATGGAATTCGAAAAAAGATTATGGCGAGAAGCGTAAATGGTGACAGACTCCTCTCCCATAGGTCTCATTCTCGGAAGTGTCACAGGGGAAATTGATTCCCGTCGTTAGTATAAATTCAGAGCGGGCTACTTAGTGTCGTGGATATAGAAAAATGGTTCGAGGTTCCCCGATGCACTCGTTACGTCTGCCAGAGCTTGCTGACGCGTGGTTACGCAACCGAGTCGTTGGTTTCGTGTTTTCCTACGTCTCGAAGCCAGGTAAACAATGATTCATCGTGCTCTCCATTGAGAGTGGAACGCACGCTCCGATATATTACTTAAATCTACATATGTCGCTCCCGCGGAACTTGTTCCCACGGATGAATCGCAAATCATCCTGCTCGCGCGCCCGCGAGAGAACCTTCCTTCTGGGCTTCTATCAACGCTTATTTGCATTTTCATGCACGCTCGACGCTTTTGTCGAAACACGAACAATCGGGCATGCTGCATATTTGGGTTGAGAAGAGGGGATTCGTCGTATCATCCATGAGTCTTTGAATCAGGGGACGTTCAAAGTCCCAGTTGCTGTACATTTTTGTACTCGATCGTTCACATTGCGTCAATTTTTTGAAAAAAAAAACTCCATTTAAAACTCCATATTTTAAGCTCCATTTACGTTTTAAATTTGTATATCATTAGGAATCCCTGTAGAAAATATTCTGCTTTCGTTGATTATGTTTCATATAAATTAATTTCGATAAAAGGGCCAGAATGAATGGACCAAGGCTACAGGTAGAAATTGGAGCCCCTCGATTGCGAATGAAAGCTAATCGAAGCAACGAACCCCAGCACGGGAAATGGTTGCGAAATATCGAAAGCGGATTTTCGAGGCCGAAACGTTTCGAGAGCGCGCCGGTATTTGCTTTAACACCGCGGCGTCGGCGTCGGCGTCGAGCGTCAAATAGTTTTGAAACTTTCAAAGCGGCTTGTGCATAGTCGAGGAGCTTTCGATGCCTCTGAATGATATCGAAACATTGATACGCCTGTATCATGGTGTCCGTCGACGAATATTAAATTATATTTCTAATTGCAAAATTAGCGTCTCCCTCGGCGCTGCTGCCTATTGAAAGCACAGCTGCCTATTGAAAGCACAGCTGCCTATTGAAAGCACAGCTGCTCTCCAATTATTCATCGCTCTTTATCATCGTCAGTCCTCTATCGCACGGAAATAAAATGGCACGTTAAAAGAAGATCGCTGTGCAGGATCGCCGTTCCGGCGAAACTTCTTTTTGTCTCCGTCTCATTAGCATCGGCGGGTCAGGTTCCTGGGAAGCTAGCGATCTTAGCCAAAAACAGGAAGCTTCTTCGGTGTATCGCCAACCTGTCCCAAGTACTTTGCCGAGTTCGTTGCGACAAAGAGGTTACTCGGAAAGGCCAAACTTGAGGCCGTTGCGGCCAAGGATGAGATAGGGGACCGTGGAAATTCCCGTGTAGGTAGTTTTGCAGCTCCCTACGTCGACCGAAACGACTTTAATTAGGGGACTCGCTAATGACCTGCTGGCAACATAAATCACTGTTAAACATTGCCAGAGCAGAAGGACGTGGTCGTTGTTTCAGTCGTCCCCTTCGAGCATGCTTTCTACGTAGTGAGTAGCTTAACCCCTTCGGTGGTCAGACGCGTCGCATTCGTTAATGACGCGCGTAACCGGGCTTCCTCGAGTCTTTTGGCATAATCTCGGATGGGCTCGCGTGGTCGTTACACCAACGGCCGCAGAGTATGTCTAGCAAGCCTCTTAAATAACACTCGGTTGCAACACTGCCCGCGTGTCACCGATTATGCCACGTAAAGGCCGTCGACATTGCGCAACTCTGTTTTTCCTCCTTCTCCTCGAGCACGTAACACCGTCGAACAATTATCATTCAATTTGCCTGCTTGCCTTGGCATTCGTCCGGTCACGATGACTTTCGTGATTTTTCAGGTTAAGTAATGTTGGTAATATTCTTTAAGAATTAAGAAAACGTGGTTCCTTTCATGGACATCTTGCTAGAATTTTTATTTCGCATTTTTATCTAAATTCAGATGGCTATCTCTAGCAGGGCACATGAAACTGTCAGCGATTGATCATTACGATCATTGGTATCGAAAATCGTGTCAAATAACAGATAAGAGTAGCAAACAAAGTGTCGCAAGACGGCGTTGCTTCTGAAGATAACTCGCTCGCGCTTCTTTTTTTCTATTCAATCACAATTTGATCTATATCCGCAGCGGTGTATCAGTATCAGCTACGATTTTTCACGAAGCAACGCCACCGACGTTGGGACTGACGAGCTCCTTTCCCGGTCGCGTCGCGCGGCCACCGGCGGTGGCCAGGCAATCTAGCTAGAACTGGCGGTAACTCGAACGGAGGCTGCGATCGATCGGTTTAATTTTATTATCTCGCTCCGTGACTGCTGTATCCCCCCAAGCTGGCCCACCCCTTTCCCTCTTCGTGATGTCGATAAGATCGTGGCGCCTCGCTCGTGTTATTCTCGCATGCGAGAAGGTGCCCTTTTAGCTCGAACAGCTGATCGTAACCTGCCCCCAGACGTCCTTATTACGAGACCACGGAAATCGTTAATCCCCGCCCCTTAATCTATCCACCGTAACCCGGCAGCTGAAATATAATAAAAATTCAGCTGCACAATGGCCGAAGGAAAACGGAACACGTGTCCCCCGGATTCGCTCACGCAGGAGTTTCACCATTTCCATAAAGAGTATCCGGACAGCTTGATGGATCGACCTGGGCTCGTTTCGATCGCCGAGATACTTGGACGCGTTCGCGATCGATCCTGACCGTTTCGCGGACGATCCACTAATGCAATTGATTCCAGAGGCAACGACGTCGTATCTGTTGACACGCAACGCCCCCGAGTATCGCGTTTAGCGGTACAGAGGCGGGGGTGGAACGAGGGAACGCATTAGCCCTCGAGCGGGGGAGGAGGTAGAAGCGAGGATGGGGAGGAGGATCATTGTATCCAGGGTCCACTTTGTTCCGTTCGGTATCCATTAAGGAATGGGATAATACTTCTTTGTTACTTTTACGATTCTATTAGATTAGGCGGGTCGGTCGGAGGGCGGGCATGCTAACCCGTTGCTCCACGGTGATGCATCGAGGAAATTTCGAATGCGAATCGATCGCGATTCAATTTGTCCCGTGGATTTACCTAGCCCGGTATCGGCAACAGACTCGACCAGCGTCTCGAATTAGCTCTGCCCGAGGACGATAATTCATTTTCCCTTCCGCAATGGCGAGCCCGGTGGCACGGCCTCGCCGATTCTGCGGCAGAATGAACCCGGGGCTGCTTCGTACCGAGTTTTATCATTGACGATTCCCCTTTGGTAGCTTCTGTAGGAACGATCTCGGATCGGGCTGGCAGGAAGCTTGCCCACGAAGATGCTACTAATTCTGGGAGGCAGAAGGGGCCTGAACTTTGGTAGCGAACTATCGACTGTCAAAGGCATTGATTTGCAATCCTTCGGCCGCACACCCTCGCCCCGGTGACAAATGCGGAGGTGAGATTGAATTCCCTGGTAGACGGGGCGATAATAAATCAAAGTCGTCAAGCCACGCAATAGGTGGGAACGGGGCCGGCGACTTTTAACGTGCACTTTCCTCGCGGATGTCCGTAAAAAAAAAAAGAGTGCTCTCAGCCCCTCGTTACCAGTTGTCCCGCGATTCGCCCGGCAAATATCAATTCTCGGCGGGGCGTCCGCGTCGTAAAAGGCGGGCGAGCGTCTACAGGAAATACCGGCGCGTTATTTCCTCGTTACCAGCGCCGTAAAAATGTCTGCCGCGGCCCAGGGAGATCTGGAGGAAATCGGGCGCGAACCGCCCCGACAGATTTTCCCAGGCCGCTGTCGCCTGGCAAAAATTCAGGCCAGGGCCGAGATAGATATCCGCCGTCGTCACGTATCGACGCGCGCCGATACGAGGGGGCGACGTATCGAGCGTGGAAACCTCGAGAGTCGAACCTTCGCCCTTACGCTCCGCACGGTACACGTAACTCCGTCGCGTACACGTCTGCACCCGAAACGGGGGTTGTCGGCGGGGGGGTGGTAATGGAATTTGACATTAGGATCGACGCCGGAGGAATCGTGCACGGAGACGCAAAGATAGGGTAGTCCCTCGACGCGCGGGGTGACTTTCTCGCGATAAACGCGGCCGACGGGAATTTCTCAGTCGAGCCTTCGGCGCGGGGATTTCTCTATCCGGCAGCTTTCCGCGGGCACCCTTATTACGCGGGGCTGTCGCGATTCTGTCGGGGTGGGAGATAGCATTCAGCGATGTAATAATTCGCGGAGGATGTTTTATACACGACGGTGCATATTTAGGGAAGCGAAAGGCTCTCATTTTTGTTTAGCCTCGGGTGGGGAGGAGTGGCGGATTTATGGACAGAGACCCAGGTGGAAAACGTTTTGGAGCATCCTGTAGGGTAAATCCGGGAGACGCGGTCGACTTAATATAAAATGGCTATTAAAACTAATATAGAAATTAGGTACTTATTTTATTAGAACAAACCTATATGTTCAGAATTTTATGCTGATTTTAAAACTGGTCGATATTTGCTTTAAGACAATACTTACTGTAAATCGGGTTGAAAACTGAAGTCATGACATCTGACCACCTCTCCCGAGGTGCCGGGAGAAATGGTTTTCGTCGTTGGCAGAGACCACTCCAATAATTATTCATGGAAAATTAACAAAGGATAAAGCAAAATTATTTATGAGTGAATACAACTACAAATTCATTGATATTTAATTTGTTTACGCTACATAAGTAAAGAACACGTCAAAGTAAAAATGAACTACCTACTGGCGATTAGCAAGGCAAATGAATACAAAAGTGAATAAATAAACTAAATAAACAGAAATAACAATAAAATAATAAACAAGAATAATAAACAAATCATAACTCGATCGTCTCTCCTTTCTGCAGCGAGAGATGGTTTTCTCGTTAGCTTTGAGAGTTAATATGGCCAAATACTTCGGCTGCATTGTCCCTCGATATCTCTACTATCTTATTATCCCAAACATTAAATAAAAATAAACTTAGAAGTATATTTTAAATACGATTCTGTACACCGCTGTTTGACAAAAGAGATTAAATGCAACCACAATTTTCCTTTTAACGCCTATAAATCCAGAAAAACACAGAAGGAAGCGAAATGACGCTATTCATTCAACTGTTTAGCTTCTAGAGAAGTTATTGGCCTGCACTTTAACGCGTTTTTACGTAGAGAGTCTGAAATATAGCGACTCTACCAACTCTCCGGCCCGACCGCGTCTCCCGGATTTACCCCATGAAAATTATGTGAAACTAGAAAATAGAGTGTTTGGATGAAATTATATTTTTCTTTGGAATATGAAGCCCAGGCGGCAACTGCTCATCAGCCGCCCGTTAAATTTGCTCGATCTCTCACGCTCCGACTGGAATTCTCTTTTTCTGTTGCAGCTCACCCGAACGTGAAGTGCTACTTTGGCCACGGAGGGTTGCTGGGCCTGTCAGAGGGCGTTTTCAACGGAGTGCCTATGATACTGATGCCATTATACGGTGATCAGTACACGAACGCTATAGCCGCTCAAGCCAGAGGGGCCGCCTTGCTTCTGGAATACGAGCACTTGACCGAGCGGACCCTGAGACACGCGTTGGACGAATTATTCAACAATACAAGGTACTTCCTTTTCGCAGCCCCTTTCGTTGGTCACTGTATCCCGTGCTTCACCCCAGGCAACAGGGGTAACCGTCGAAATTTAATACGACCATCCCACGCACCGATAGAACCATTCAGTGGCACGGCGCGATAACAGGTTGCCCACTCCTCCTGACTAAAGTCAAATCCACGCCACTCATTTCGACCCCCTCTGCCTGATAAATAAATGATTCATACGCGACCACCGCCAATGCGCATCGCTCAGGGATCGCTGCTACGCAGGCATCACTTGCGCCTTACACCGAAACTCCACTCTGCCTAGCTCTCTGTGAGCGGTTGCGTCGACGGAAAAGAGGTAGTCTGGAAAAAACTGAAAAGGGAGGAGAGAGGGACGAAGGGGGCAGAAGGGGTCGCGGCAAAAAGGAGAATCGTATAATCTGCCCGGATATTCGGTCCGCTGAATATCTCACGAGCTGTCCAGGACGGCTCGGATATCCGGGAAGTGCATCGTCGTTGCAGCAGTGGCGCGACCCCCCGTTAATCCGTAACGCGGCTCGCTGGCGTTTTTCCACCCTTCCGCCGCCCTCTCCTGCTCAACCCTCGCTCACTCTCGTCCCCTCTAGCTCCCTCCCCCTCTCCACCGACACTTTATGCCTCCCCCACTTTGCTCTTTGTTTCGCCTCTAGCTGTGTCATCCCCCCGTTTTTTCCTCCATTTCACCTCCGCTTTGCGCGCCCCCTAAATTCCAGGCACGAATCGCGGAAAGAGCGGACGTGTCCGCGGGACGGCAGTGGCATCCCCTCGGCCCATCGACAAATACCAGCGGCCGGCGGCAGCTTTGCCTGCCCGCGTATCCGGTCGCATGGGAAATTTCACGGCCGCTAAATGTTTCACGGGCGCGAATCAACGCGGCTGTCCGATGACGACGGGGGCCAGGCTGAAATTAAATTGTGCATTATTCAATGGCTCGCCCTCGGATAACTTGCTAACCGCGCGCTGGCTCGCGAGCCAGTGTTTACGCGCTCCCGCGGATCCGCTCGCCCTCGCGATAATTGGTCCGCGGTGAATTTTTCAGACGTTGCGGCCACCGCGCGCTGCCGGACAAGCGTTTCAGTCGGGCAGCCGAAACGATGCGGACTGATCGTTTTTAGAGGGGTTTTCTGCTTGAGCTGGAATAAGCGCAGAGGTTTCTCGTCTTGACTTTGAGCTGCGGGGGTGGTTTAATGAAGCATGAATCCTCAATCTTGAGTGTTTACGTGGTTTCGCATAGTAGACATCTGTATTTCATTGCTCTATTTTTATTATTATTATTAATCGTCTTTATTACTCAAAGAAAAAGAAGAAATATTGTTGGGAGGCCTAACCGCGTGCTATAAACTAAACTAAAATAGAGACAACATCAAACAAACATTACAAACGTTAAGAATAAACTAAACTAAATGTTAGCTTAAGGCTTAAAGCTAAACATGAGAATAACAGAAAAAGTAAAGTAAAGTAGGAAAATTAAGTAAAAAGCAAAGTAAAGTAAGAAAATTAAGTAAAAAGTATGTAAAGTAAATTAAGAAAATTAAGTAAAAAGTAAAGTCAAAACTGAAAGAATAAGTAAATTATGCTAAGAGTAGTGTTGAAGGATATATAAACGTGTATGTCGTTAAAATGACCTGTACGATTTTAATTCACGAACGAAAGATGAGTGAGCGGTAAATGCATTTCATCGGTATTTATGATGCTACTTTCTGGGGGCAACGAAGAAGTAGACACTACTTAGGGGAGAGTTGCCAATATCGTACTGGTCACCTAAATCGTACCTCATCAATTTCTCAGTAATTAATGAATGTAAACGACATCTGATAATAAAAATATCAAGTAAATGCGAAGTAAGAAATACAAACAAAACCTTTTGAGCTTACACCCTATTTTGTGCGTGCTATAAACACTTAAAAAAATCAGGTATGATTGATGTAACTTTTTACCAGTTTATTTTAGCTGATAATAATCAAACAATGCAATTTTGCCCTGTATTTTTGTATTTTTCTAAAAGCGGGTTTAATGAAGAATATTTTACATTCATTTTAAGTACATATTACATTGATTATAAAGTTTAAATTGATATTTATAAATAAATTGATCATGTTTCCTAAATCGTACCACTACAATCGTACCAGTAGGATTCGACAACTCGTATGTTATATAGGTTATGTACATATATCATATACATAGGTTATTGCGGCCTGTGTGTGATCCATATACATTTGTATATGTAACTATATAATAATCATTACTTTACGTTGAATATTATCTTCTTTATTTGTTAGTGATACTATTTTTTCGTGGAGGTACGATTTTGGAAGCCGAGGGGTACGATTTAGGAGACTGGTTGCCTAAATCGTACCTTTTACAGTATGTGACAAAAAGATTAATAACAAATTAATTTGTTCCGAACAAAAGGCTAAGAATATAATAGTAGGTGCCTAAAAGATCAAGCTACAATATCCAATAGTCATTTGCGTTCAAATTAGTAGCAAATATGAAATATAACGTAAAATGTCTTAAGTGGTACGATACAGGTAACCCTCCCCTACCTAGATCTCGCCTGGTGCGTAACAGATGAGTGCACCATCTGAAATTTCGAGAAGCAGGAAGTGTGTGCTTCTTCGTCGCGGACTTGGGTCACTCGTAGTCCCTACCAATTGCAATCCCATCGATCTTCCGGAAGGGAGGCCGACAATGAGTCTCGTATCAGTCGCGGGCCAAGAATCCCAGTCTGACGGCTGGTGATTTAATTACAATTGGACGGCACGCGAGTGGACGGTGTCGAACGACGAAAGCCGCTTAATAAATCAGAACGGATATGAAAGCGTCGGCGGCATCGGGCTCGATGGAACCAGCCACCGTCCCGCTATAATTACGACAGCCCGGATTTACGAGGCTCGCCGCCTTGGACCCACCGCGCCAGGGGGTGGATGCGATCCATGGCGTGGCAGGTGTGATTGTATCCCCCGTTACGCAACGCTCTGAATATTAATTAATAAATAGATTCGAGCCGCGTAATTGGACGATAGCGATTTGCGTGCCGTCGTTACGTGATCGAAATACAGGGCCTCGGTAATCGGCCTCTTCGCTCGCCAATGTGACGATCGCGGACGTTGTTAAGCGCACAGCAACGAAGAGTTTCGGGTATGTTAGAGAAAAGGCAGCGTGTAGAAGTTGAGCGTTTAGGAACGACCTATGGCGCCTCAAGTAGAGCCCGAAACATAGAGATCTAAGGTCGGTATCATATATATTGGCTGGTGAATTCGTTTTCGGGAACAGCGATCGAGGAGAAATCAGCCACCACCATCTGACGATCGTGGATTTGTCAGTTGGAGTTACGTGGCTCTCGCAGGGTATGGTGGGGTAACGGGAACGCTGATCGGCTACGCCTGGACCTAGCCGTTTGGCTGTTATTTATTCTTAACTTAATAGTTGTGTGCATTACGAAGCTGTGCGTAGACCAATACGAGATGAAGCTATCGAGAAAGAATCAATGTTCGGACCGATAAAGCTCCTGAATTTTTTCGTTGCTAACGCACACCTATTCTGATGTGTGTATTTCTACGCTGACAGCTCATTTTGGCTTACATACCAGAATCTTGGCACTACCCCCACCACTTCTGGCTCACTCTTGTTCTGCGAAGGCGAGAGCGAGATGGAACGAGAGCGAGTCAGAAAACGTTGAGAAAAGGAGCACCGAGGCAGACAAACGGTGTGGTGGGAGAATACACCGTACGAAACTCACCGGCCTATATACAGTAGGGGAAAGGTGGGATAGTTGATCATCGGGGATACATGATCACATCAGTTTTTTAATTAATATATTGGCAATTTGTGCCTGCTGTCACGTTGTCGTGGTCATGTTTGCATTATCGCAACACTGGATGTTACAGTTTTCTTTCGGGAGCATAGAATAATGTTGTTAGAAGCTTCGATCTTATTTGCAACCAAAAAGTAAATATTTCCGACACCTTGTTCTTCCTCATTTTCGACTGAATGTTGCATTTTCAATGGTTTAAAATATATTAAGTAAAAATAGCAATTTCTGGTCTATTAATGATATTTTTTGATTGATCTAAATATTTAAGGTAAGTTTAGTTTCTCACCTTTTTCAAATCGAGTGCATTGAGGGATACTTGATCAGTATGTGAGGTGCGATACTTGAACAGGTGAAAAAGCCCCAGAAAAAAAACATAGAACGGCTAATGAAACAGAAAAGTACGGCAAGAAAGTGAGAAGGAAAATCTTTTCTTCATCACCATCTGAATTAGATGATATCTAAGTGAAATGTCTTTTAAGAATGCATTTATGCTGTTTTATGTCGTAGAGTTTAATTCTCTGGTTTTATTTTTTCAGTAATTCTTTCAAGTTAGTTATAGGTTACTTTCTATTTATGATATTCCCTTTATTTCATGTTATTGACTAAGATGATAAATATTTTTTAGAAAATTAATGTGTTTACTCTTAAAGTACACTGATCAAGTCTCCCTAACCTTTTGATCAAGTCTTCTCTTTAGTGGAGGATACTTGTGCATAACGTTATTGCCGGAAAATGTTTAAATTCAGTCATTAAAATTAGTTTTCAACTCTCAAATTTGTACAAGTACTTAAGTACTACAAAGTACTCAATATTGAGAATACTCTGAGAATCACAACTTAAGTAATTAAATACAAACAAAGCAAACCATTATTATTATTTTAATAAAAAAAGAAAAACTGTGATCAACTATCCCACCTTTCCCCTATGTACCACAAGAGCGTGGACGCGATATTTCCGTGTAAAAAATTATTTTTTTGTAAAAATTTTTATGTAAATTAATAGTACATCTAAAAAGCTAATACGTACTTAACTAGTAGTGTGTCCAATTAACCGTCGCTTAAAGGAAAATAATGTTACATGGTTCAAACAATCTCTTACAATCTCAAAGCCATTACTTTCAACAAAGCACATCGAAAAACGACTGACGTGGGCACACGAAAACGCGAGACAACGTTGTCTTCAGCGTCCAGGCATCTTTTTGGGCTTGGAGTCCTATCAAACGAGCCTGTTGCCCGTGGAAATTCAGTTATCTACAGCAGTATTAAACATCCAATGAAAGTCCATGTTTGGATTTTTTTTAACGTTCGGGGTTTCGGGATATTATGAGTCTTTACGGAAAATTTAAATCCCCCAAAAAATGTTCAGATTATAGATAACAGGTTGGTGGAACGAGAAGACAGTGGGCACTTCAAGACGATAATGATCCGAAACACCGAAGCCGCCTTTGCACGGAATGGAAAACGAGTAACGGTATCAACGTGTTGTATTGACCATCTCACTCCCCTGATGCTAATCCAATAGAAAATGTTTGGTCTATTATGAAGTACAAACTCCGAGGAAAGCGTATTTTAAAATTAAAAGCCCTAGTGGAGGTCTCTTCCTGTCTTATACGCCGAAAAGTTGGTCGAAAGTATACCCAGACGCTCTCATGCAATAATCGCAAATAGTAGAGATTGGACACACTACTAATTAAGTGCGTATTAACTTTTTAGATGTACTATCGATTTATATAAAAACTTTTACAAAAAATAATTATTTACACGGAAATATCGCGTCCACGCTCTTGTGGTACATACTGTAGGGTAAATCCGGGAGACGCGGTCGACCTAATATAAAATGGCTATTAAAACTAATATAGAAATTACTTATTTTATCAGAACAAACCTAAATGTTCAGAATTTTATGCTGATTCAGAAAAACTGGTCGATATTTGCTTTAAGACAATATTTACTGTAAATCGGGTTGAAAACTGAAGTCATGACATCTGACCACCTCTCCCGAGGTACCGGGAGAAATGGTTTTCGTCGTTGGCAGAGGCCGCTCACATAATTATTCATGGAAAATTAACATAGGATAAAGCAAAATTATTTATGAGTGAATACAACTACATATTCATTGATATTTAATTTGTTTACGCTAAACAAGTAAAGAATACATAAAAGAAAAAGTGAACTACCTACTGACGATTAGCAAGGCAAATGAATACAAAAGTGAATAAATAAACTATATAAACAAAAATAATAATAAAATAATAATAAAAAATAAACAAAAATAATAGAAAAATCATAACTCGATCATCTCTCCTTTCTGCAGCGAGAGATGATCTTCTCCTTAGCTTTGAGAGGAAGAGTTAATATGGCCAAATACTTTGGCTGCATTACCCCTCAATAACTCTACTATCTTTTTATCCCAAACATTAAACGAAAATAAACTTAGAAGTATATTTTAAATACGATTTTGTACACCGCTGTTTGACAAAAAGGTTAAATGTAACCTCAATGCATCTTTTAAAGCCTATAAATCCAGAAAAACACAGAAGGAAGCGAAATGACGCTATTTATTCAACTGTTTGGCTTCTAGAGAAGTAATTGTTCTGCACTTTAACGCATTTTTAGATATAGAGTCTGAAATATAGCGACTCGACCAACTCTCCGGCCCGTCCGCGTCTCTCGGATTTACCCTATCTGATACAGATCTTAGTGGAGTCGGCGTTGGATGAGGTGGGGTTCCCTTTTTCCCTACAAGCATTGAGCCTCTAGTATACAAATTCGATCCCCAGCCTAAGCTTTTCCATTGACAGACGATCGATAGTTGCCCGATCGACTTATTATAATCCTCAAGCGCAAAAGTTTCCCCCATGGTCACGGTAGCCCCGTGTCATCCCAGCTCTCGAACCAACAGTCCTGACTCACCCACTGGAAAACAACTTCCCGAACCTTTGCCCTGCGCTATCACCCTTGAAACTCTCTGAAAACTCGGCGCATTTGCCCAGCGCCAAGTCTCGGTGCCATTCTACTTCGCTTCTCATTTCGGTGCCAGGCCAAGCTCTGTCACTTTAAATCCCTATGCCCACTTCACGATCCTCCTCCCAGGGGAACAGTTCTACAGACTCAACATTGCTCTTCGCATCCCCGGCGTAATTAAGCGGCCGTTTGACGGCACCCACTTATCGCCGATCGGGCACGCCCGGCGCGGAACGAATGCCGGTGGTAACGACACGGTGAAACGAGAGCCGGGAACTGGCGTGAAGCGAAGGAAGGGGAGGGGGCCGTTTGATCGCGGCTCGCGTGATGCGGCGCAATTGTTGAGCGCGACGTCTCATGCGCCGGCGATATAAAATTAACGAACGATTTGGAAACATCGGGGGCCCCGCTGGTTGTCGTGCTGCGCCTGCCAGCCCGTTTCCCTCGCTAATCACCACTTCGCGGGTGATTTATGCGGCAGCGCCAGGTTGTTGCGCTCCACCCCGCGGTTCCAGAAAGTCGTCGCGGATAAGGGCGGAATGGCGGCTGGCGGCGGTGGCCTCGATACGAGCGATTGTCCACGTTGGAAGGTGCATCGTTGGGGAGCAATAAACCGTGGACGGGATTACCGGGATCGACGGAGTCAAAGTGGCGGTCGTCCGTTCTGGCCGCGGGGTCGCGGAGGTCCGCTTGGACTGTCGGAGGTGATCAGTGGGATCTTAAAGTCGCTATAACCGAAGTTATATTATCGTCCGTGGTTCACGACTTGGCCGAAGAGAGAGCTATAGGGATAGAGGGGCTAGCAGCGATGTACAGCTTGTTTCGATTCCCTGGCTGCTGCGAGGCGACGCCAAGTGGCCATTCGATTCCTACAGATCTCTGCGCGTGATTGCGCCTGTAAGCCAACTTGGACCTATTGCCATTCGACGTCGCGATCGAACGGTAGATATACATGCATCGGTGCTGACGCAGTCGACGATCATATTCACGTTGTACTCGCACCCCTGCTAGAGGGTTGGGAACCGTGCGATTCCTCGGGATCTTGGGTTGTACGTCCCCGAGAATTTCGTCGAATTTTATTGCGCTCAGGAGACAGCGTACTCCCCCGCGGTCCCACCCTCTTCGTATAATTATAATATATTATACAGCAAAAACTGCCCCTCGGGCTGGAGTTTCGGGGCGGGAAGACTTGGTTTTCCGTGCAATTAGCTCAGCTTCTTCGGGCACACGTTCCCTCGTTAATTTGCTACGGTCAAAGAAGTGGTAGAAGTCGTGTTTGGCCGTCTGTCGCGGAGTCGTCGGCCGACTCGTTAGTTTCTTCGGCTGGCGAAGTCCGGGGCATGGAACTGTAAGCGATTTTTAGAAGTTTCAGGGACTTCCTCTCCGTTAGAGGCTGCTGGGCCCTCTCCTCCTCTGCGCAAAAAGAGGAGACCCGCCCGCAGGAATTACTCCGGGCAACACTGGGGGCGCAGTATCCACTGACTTTTCTACTGGAATTAAAGCCTCTTTGATTGGCCACGCTCCGCTTGCTCCGCTTGCTCCGCTCGCCTCGTACGACAGAATTCCTGCCACTGTCTCGCCCTCGGGAAGCGACGAACGCACACGCGTGTGTGTTCTACAAGGGGTGTGTTGTGCTCGGTGGCGCGCAAGCTGCCGCGTAAAGGCGGCAGTCTGGGGAGGGGCTGGTAGTCAAAGTTTCGGCAGTTTGTAAGGAGGTACGGGGCACGCCCCCTCTGCTCCTCCGCTTCTTCTTCGGTTACGGCTGAGGGATAACATAGTGCAGCTCCGTCGTCAAGTTATCCCGACACCAGACTCACCCTTCTCGCCCTCCGCCTCTCTCTCGCTTTGTCCCCGGCTTTTTCGCTCGGTTCCCTCCGCAGACATCTATCTTTCTCCGGTTTGCTCGTTCCCCGGCGTTCCTCCCGAGCTCTCGACCTCGTCCTCCGCTTTATTGCCCTGTTGTTCTCGTCCTTATTCTCCCCGGAGCGTAACCCTTTCGCCCGGCGAGCTTGCAGCTTCTTGGTCTCGCCCCCATCGCCGTCCCTCGTTCGGCTCGGCGTCCTCTCGCGTCGGATTTATTCGCGACGGGGGGGGGGCGGGGGCGAGACGCGGCCCGGGGATTCTTATTCCACGGACGAGGGAGGTGGGGATCCTTTCGCGAGGCTCTGCGGCTTCGACGACCGCTTCGGCGCACCTGCTCGCTCGTAAGGGACGCGTAATGGTCGACCGTGACGAGGGAAACGCGAAAGGGGTGGACGACGGCCAGCAGCGGGTCGAGGAAATGAACAAGGCCGGGGGAGCTGCGTAATGACGCGTGGAACGTCTCCGGACGAGAAAGTAATTGGACGAGTGGCGCGGGGGTGGCTTCGGAGACGTCCTGCTTTCGTCTTTGACGAATGGGCAGTCGTTCGATGGACTGGTCAACTCGAGTACTTAATGGGACTTTGACTCTGATTGATGCTTCTTAAATCGGTCACTCTTAGGGAGAAGCCTCGTTGACCATCGAGTGGTATTACCGCACGTAAGCGAAGCTTACTATTCTGCCCTTCTTAGTCAAAGTGTCCTAGCATTTCTCCGTTTTTCAAAAAGTACTGAAATATTTGAAGTTCCACATGTGGCACACGTCTTGTACCTTTTAAGTGACGTTAGGAAAATTTACGTGCTTCGTAGATATCTAGAAACAGTCTAATTTATTTATTTTTTACAAGGAATTTCCTCGGATGTTTCGAAATGCTAGATAGGACATTTTAACTGAGGAGAGCAGTATTATACTCGCATTGTGTATATATTAGAAGGAATGTAAGGTGATTGTCCCAATTTCTGCTCATTTAAGAGGTTTCTCGTCATAAAGAAGGTGTAAAAAATTTGTTTGTGGTCAAAATTTGCAGTGTAATTGAGTAATTCTTTAATAATAAATCAACCAATTCAAAAACTATTTAAGGAAGATATTTGAAGATGTTTAACTATTAGTAATTTGTAATTAAATACAATGCTTTAGATGTCCGTATTTCTGCTCACGAAAAAGAACGATATACGTATTTCTAGTCACCATTTGTACCAATTTCTGCTCACATAATATGTTGCCTTTTCAGGTTAAAATGAGTTACATCTTTTATGGAGAGGGTTTATAACACAACAGAAAAGCGTAAAATAATGATAAACAAAAAATAAAATGCCTTCGACTAGAAATAGAGGTTACAGCATACATTCAATTGTGAGGTTATATTACTAAAATTTTGGTGAGTAGAAATGCGGACATGACGGTGATTCACTTGACCCTAAACCTGATCACCTGTTTTCTATTTAAAAAAAATTAGAAATAGTAAAAAGTCTAAATCCAGAGCACAATACGGTATCTGTTTTTGTTATTAAATAAGAATTTTTACCGCAAAAACCATTTTCTGCCCGATTATCGAATACCAATAGTGACGCGGTTCCTTAGCACAACCAGCTAGAACACGATCGAAAAATCACGAGTCTCTCGTTTTAAAAGTTTTTCGTCGCTTGTACTGTACTTTGATTAGCCCCAACCTCGTGCAACACTCGCGTAAATGTTCAAGTAATTTAGAATTATTTTGTTGCAACAATAGTACAAACGTAACGCTTGTAATAATAAGAAAAATACAAAATGAGCAGAAATGGGGTCATTTACCTTACACGGAGGATTAAAAGAAATAGAATATCACATAAATGTGAAGCTAAGAAGGCGAGGCTTTAATAGCTGCTTTTCAGCCTGGCCTAGGGTTTCTCAGGGATTTCTCAGTTTGCACGTGGCACGTCGATTACTGTTCAAAGAACCACCCCTACGCGGAGAATGTAGTCTTTGAGCACAGACAATCAGACACAGTTTTCCACGGTGGCCCATGATTGCAAGAGCCTTCGTTTTTCCAGAATACAGTGCTGCAGGCGTCGCGCAACGGTTTCGCTCCCGAAGGGATAGGTTCCCTCCACGAATTGGAGAATTACCTCGTCGCGAGGGCCGACCCCGCGAGCATCCCCCGCCGTGCCTGGCCATGCACGTCGGATTAAAAAGTTGCTTATTTGCAAATGGAAGTTGCGCGTCTTTGGCATTGTGTTTACCCGGGAATATATTCCGTTTCGGAGTTAAAGCGAGCGCGGGGATGGCAAAAAGCCGGCTTCCACGGATCCGTTGAATTTCATTATTTAAGTTACGTGTACGGGTACAAGTGTTTGAATAATGCATTCGGGCGCGATGTACACGAACGCCGCATTTAGAAAACGCCTTAATACAGACGCTCCCGTCCGCCGGCTTGACGTCTTCATAGGGCCACCCTTTCGACCGTCCCGACAGGGGGCTCGCTCTCGCCGATCAATTGCATGCATCGCACGACCGTACGCATATTCCCCCGTGCCTTCGGCGAGCACGATATGCCACGCGAATTTTTCACTGGCGATGATTCGGCGAAGGAGCGGGGAACACGTGTAATCCCTAACCGTTCGCGAATAATCCAAAAGCACTTATCCTGGATTCCCTGCTGAACATGTTCGGCGAACTAGCGTGCACGTTGGAACGGTATCGTTACATTTAACGCCAGTTTTCAAGTGGAAGCGATCGCAGCTTTCACTACACGAGCGTATCTATCGATACAAAATAGCAGATCCAGTTGCAACTATTATGTCACTAAAAAAAAGAGGTGAAAAATCTCGGACGCGCATACGAGGCAGACTTCCACCTTGTCTCTCACATCGACTTCCAGTTTATTTGCCTTTTCGGTCGTCTGATTCAGCTCCGTACGATCAGCGATCCCTGCTCGACCGGATTTTATGTTATAATAATTTAATGGCGGCAGGCGAATTGAATTGCGGATTAAAACGACATGCTTCGTGCTACGGGCAACTCTAGACTGCCTCCAACAGCCAGCGTATTTATTTATTTATTTATTTACTTATTTATTGCGGGACAAGCTCAATGTGTACAATAAAGAATACAGTAGCATACGTACAAGAACAAGAACAGAGTATCTAGCCGTAAAAAAGAAAGAAAAAAATTAAGCATTGCACCTTGTTTAGTCAATGACAATTTTGCGCAGATTGCTTTTGAAAGTTTGTATGGATCCACCGAAAAAATCAATGTGTTCTGAGTATAAATTGGCAAAGCTGACGATCCGATTTATAGGATCGTGAGCACGAAACTTAGATTAAGTTTCTGGATGCTGCTTAGAGGGAGATATCCCGAAAAAATGAAGGACAGTTGATGCAACCATTAGCAATTTTAAATAAGAAACAAAGATCAGCAATACGCCTATGCTCCGATAACGCAGATAAGTTCAGAGACGCAAGAATTTGGTCACAATTGTGATTATCGCGTGACATCGCAGTTTATAAGCGGCAAGCCTAAGGAAATTGAGGTATTTGATGGAAAAAAGACACATACGCTAAAATGACATTTCAAGAAAATCGATTTCAAAGTTTTCATTATAGTATAACTTAATACAATGTAATGCAATTAAAAGCAATTTTTTTAAGGATGTAGTTACCGTGTCCTTCAAACGTTCTGAAAACAGAAGTCATGATTTGAAAATGATACGTGTCTTTATTTATAAGTTTTAAGCAAGTGGTTTATGTGCCCTTTTTCCGTAAATATGGTAAATTCGTAACAAAATTGCTTCTTTGTTTAGTTATTTACATATAATTTTCTTTAGGTACTTCGTCGCTCATTTTTTATACATCGCTTAAATAAAAAATACAAAATGAAGCGCAAAAATAAACAAAAAATGTTATGTTTTAAGTAAGTATTAATTTCTTCGATTGTTTGCAGCAAGCTGTCTTACAAATCAATTTTTTCTTTCCTAAATTAGCTTCTTTCCTTGCGGATTCGATACTCGCCTCACTTTCCATATTTTCTCGCTTACAGAAAATCTTCTATGAAACAAAAGTACTTATTGCACGACAGCACGGTAGCGCGTCCGCTCAGCGACTATGTAGCTGCGCGTCGATCATGCTACGTAATAAAGCAGCATTTAGCTAATACGAACGCGAGAGAAGTAATGTCCTTGATATATTATATATATATAACCTTCACCTGAGTCGATATAAACGATTTAAGGAAAAAGGGCACATAGGCCTATGTATTATGTATTTCCATCAAATGCCTCAATTGTGTTCTACCCTCCCTATAAGTAGATTGTCTCTCGCTCATCTTGTTATTTCGTTTCCAGATCGTACACACGCACGCGTATCTGCACACGTTGGCTGTGACGATCTCGCGACTCGATTCTTAAACAAACAAAGTCGCATCGCTGGCCGCGATAGCGGTGCTAATGATTATCCAAGCCGAATACACATGTACCCTACACTCGTTTCTTTATCTCCCGCAGCCTCGTTTCGCCCGATCGAACCCGCTTCGCTCGGCTAATCGGCTGAGATCTCTCGTCTCCCATTCGCGCGCGCAACTTTTCTTTCGTTTCTCGTCGATCAACCCTGGGGGAACGTCGATCTATGGGCGCCGTCACTTTTTCCACGAGGGTTGGGAGGGTGCAATTTTCGATCTCGGTGCGCGGAACACCTTGGTTTAAATCGTCGCGTCACGTGTCCCAGCGACGTGGCCGCATCCGAATATCCGAGGCTGGGGATAAGATTTCCGGATTTTGATCTCGTCCTCTATCGGCGCTGCGTCTCTCCTCTCCTCCCCCTTCCCACGCCCCCCCATGCTGGACGTCGAAATTTTCTTCGTAAGACTCACCCCTCCCCCGCATTACCCGAGCGACTTATCGAGTTACAAAGACGTATATCGTCGGGAAGCGATTGGATTTTCCCGACCACCGTCTAGCACCCGACGAAGGAGAAGCCTCTGGGGAACGAGATCGGTTTTACACACAGGGTGCTCCGAAATACGCGGTCGCCAGTCGCAAGGGACTCGGTTCGTTTTGAAAACCAGCGACGACGATAGGGCTTGATCGCTGCTGCGGGGAGTTTGTCACGAGCTGGTGTGTGTGTGTGGATTGTTCGGGTAGGTTCCTAGGTACACTTGCGTGTGTTGTAACGATTGCGAAAGGAATAGTTCGAAGAGTTCCTCTTTGTGGAAATTCTTCAGACAGTTTAGCGAGCTGAAAATTCAACTGGGACCGTTTCGTAAGGGGCACCCTGTATACACGCGCGCGATGCAACGTACACGTGTCATACAGCTCCCTGTGCAGGGTGTTTGATCTCTAAATCGGATCGTTGTCAGTTTGGAGGACCGTAGAAACACGTATTCGTCTGCTTTGGGACGGGGGCACGCAAGCCTGTGAATTTCTTTCGCGTCGGGAGGGAAACCCTCTGGCGATTAGAATCCATCCCCCTCGGAGGGTGTCGACGGTGTTCCAGATTATCGTGGCAGCGGGAACGTGTCATGGAAGACGCTGGAGGAGCGCGGATGACGCGCGGGGAGAAAGAAGGAGACGGCGGCTCGCTTTAATCAAGGAAAGTTAGCGATGACGGCGTGAATTTCAATCGATCCCACTCTCTCTCTGCTTTGGTTCCGCGGAGCTGGCGACTCGGGGGAGGATCGGCGGAGTCAGCGAGGTCGAAAGATGCCGAGCATTAGGCCACTGCGTTATTAAGCTCACTCTCTCGGCGCTGACTTTTATTTCCATAGCCTCTGATTGCGATGTCTCCACTTACCGTGATTGATTCGAAACGGTCGTTCCACTTTCGATGGACCGCGGATCATCGACCTCCTCCAGCGCTCACCGATAACGATATCGTGGAGACAATTCCGTGGTAGAATTACGCGCATTCACCTCTGACATAAATATTTAATTATAAACGGGAAAGTCCCATTAGTGTACGAAACAATATAAGTAATAGCAGCAAAGAATTGGTAAAACGGATGTTTACCTACCTACAGGGGAAGGTTGCCTATGTTGGACCATTTTTATATTTTTCTCTCCTACACGGACATAACATATTGAAGAAAGCAAACAGAAACGGGAAAAAGATCTACATTTTATGTAGATTTTATCATGTATTTAGTGTGTTGATAAAATATGTGATTAAAATAATATCTCAAAAAAACTAAACTAATGACTTCGGTCAATTCCAGGCAACCGGTTTCGTAATTTGGACCACCGGTTTCCTACTTTGGACCGCTCCTAAAAATCAATGAATTTAAATATACAATCTAAAAAACACTGAACAGGGCATTGAAAAAAAAAATAGAAACAGGAAGCAACAAGCATCTTACGGTGCACGTAGTGCAATAGTACGTTGTTTTGATGTTTTTTTTTATATTTGTCCCCGCATAACTCCCCAGAATATGGGCCGATTTTGATGATCCTTTTTTTATTCGAAAGAGAGCGATACCCCGGTGGTCCCATCCTACGCTGCATCAACATTGGCGCAATATTTTGCCAGTTCTGGTTAATAATAAAGACTATTGTCATCTAATTATTATTATTTTACGTACGTACGCAAAAAGTTAAAAATAAAAAATTAAACCGACTTCAAAAAAATAAAATTGCACTAAAAAGTAAAAAATTATTTTTTTCCCTTATTTAATCTACGGTACTCTCATATTTTTTAAGTCGGTGCCTCATCATTTACACTGAGTAAATCTGGCGCCGACTTAAAAAATATGAGAGTCGTAGGTTAAATAAGAGAAAAAATTATTTTTTACTTTTTAGTGCAATTTTATTTTTTTGAAGTCGGTTTTAATTGTTTTTAAAATTTTTTTAGTATGCTTTTAACTATTCGCTACCATAACATAGATTGTATCCTAGAATGGACCGGTCCAATTCAAGCAACTAGCGATGGTCCAATATTACGCAACTTGTTGGTTACATCAAAAAGATATGTTTTCATTGTTATACTTATATGAATATGGGAAAGTAAGGACATGAAGTTGTAGCTAAGACAGCACACTTTACACTAGTATCGTTTAAAATTATGGTACTTGCAAGTTGTAGAAAGAAATTCACTTGAAACAGCACGAAAAATAATGATCGCACACCACGTGTTTCTATATTTCGACGACGGTGAACGACAAACTAATGAATAACCGTATCGCTGTTCTCGCACGTTCCATCTCCACTTCCTAAATCACTGTAGCCAAGAAAAAAACTACAAATATAATTGTTTATCGAGATATACAAATGGTCCAATGTAGGAGCCGGTCCAATATAGGCAACTCTCTACTTACAGAAGTTTGAGTGCAGACTCTCTGAAAGATAATAAATATTATTGAAGAATTGAAAAACAAGAAGTCCGAGTCTCTTCTAAGTAAAGTATCCGCTATAATTAATACCAGAGAAGCCTAATTAACACGTTCTCGATCCATTCGTGGGTCGAAGGGGGCGGTAAGCCGCTCGCGGCAGTAGACTTGCTTTCTTTTTCCACTGTGGAAGAATTAGTTGAAGGCACGACGAGGCGAGGCTCGCGATCCGAGGACTGGCGCCTCCAGGGGGATTACTTCTCAGCAACAACCCGCGTCTCCCTCCCGCGCTGCGGGGGCGCGAGTATTTTCGCCGATCTTATCGCCCGAGATCTGCCAAGGAATTTCGAGGCAGCCGGGGCCGAATGGCTTACGAATACGTAGATTTTACGCGGCCGCCAGGCGAGCGCGCGATAATTTAGAATCGTTGCCACGGACAGGCACGAGTTTATGCGTCCAAGCCGGCTGCCAACGGTCCCGCCCACCTTTCGAACTCGAAATACTTATTCGGACGTGAAGTCAACCGGGGACGTCTTCGAGGGCGCAGTTTCCCCCGATTAAAGATCGCCGTTGGCTGGGCTCCGGCCCCTCGTTTACTCGAAACGAGCTGGCAGTTTCGCCACGCGGGCAACTGTCCCCCATCCAATACTCGCCTCGATCCACGGAATTACGGGAGCGTCGTCCCTCGCTATCCGATTCGTACTCCATTTTCACCGGCGGCAAGTACACCGGTAACGCAAACGATTCTGTACTCGCCACTCTCCGTATTCACCCTCGCGACGTTCACCTTGACGACGCCAGGGGCGTTATCAAAATATTGACAGCTGAGCCACAGCCGTCGACGACAGTGGATCGATGGACAGTTTCAGTAGAAAGAAACACGGAGGGAATTCGTTGGGGTTAGTAATCATAGATCATAGATTGTTGACCGGCAAGCAGCTTAGAGGGTGAGGCTGTGCAATAAATTTAGTTTGCTGAAGAAATTTAAGGAGTGATTCTAGACACCATACTAAGGCGAAAATTAAGAATAAAGATACTGCAACTGAGGCTTCTTTTGTTAGTTAGGGTAAATCCGGGAGACGCGGTCGACATAATATAAAATGGCTATTAAAACTAATATAGAAATTACTTATTTTATGAGAAGAAACCTATATGTTCAGAATTTTATGCTGATTCAGAAAAACTGGTCGATATTTGCTTTAAGACAATATTTACTGTAAATCTGGTTGAAAACTGAAGCCGTGACATCTGACCATCTCTCCCAAGGTGCCGGGAGAAATGGTTTTCGTCGTTGGCAGAGACCACTCACATAATTATTCATGAAAAATTAACAAAGGATAAAGCAAAATTATTTATGAGTGTATCACTTTTTTGTTTTAAAATAGTTTTAAAGTACAATGCGTCTAATGTCGCGCCAGCCAATCAACTTCTTTTTTTGTGACAAAATCTGCGGCTGTAGAAAAATTTCTTTCATTTTGAGTGGATG
The DNA here is from genome assembly GCA_944738655.2 of Andrena hattorfiana. Taxonomy (NCBI): domain Eukaryota; kingdom Metazoa; phylum Arthropoda; class Insecta; order Hymenoptera; family Andrenidae; genus Andrena; species Andrena hattorfiana. The sequence continues at coordinate 6,923,525 of OX122894.2, forward strand.
TTGGTTTAATTGTATATTAGAGCATCAGCGATACGAAGAGAAAAGTTTATAAACAATCGCGCAATTCATCGTATATATTGCTAACATTTATCACTGATTGTAGATGTGTTTATATCTTCACGATTAACACACAATTTGAACTACCTGAAAATTCATTTCTGAAAACAAATGGGATTTATAATAATTTTCCTACACTGAAGATTCTCGAAAAACACTGTAACTTCTCGAGAAATGAGAAATAAGAAATTATAAAATTTCTCGAGAAACAACTCGAGATGCAATCTCAATTTATAGCCTATACAGCCTTTTATAGCCTATAAATCCAGAAAAACACAGAAAAAAGCAAAATGACTCTATTCATTCAACTATTTGGCTTCTAGAGAAGTAATTGGTCTGTACTTTAACGCATTTTTACGTACAGAGTCTGAAATATAGCGACTCTCCGGCCCGACCGCGTCTCCCAGATTTACCCTATAAGCGTTTAAAGATATGCCTGAAAGCAAGCAACCCGCGTGCTCGACCCCTCGTCTGACTTGCCGCGCGTGCAGCGGTGCACACAGATTGCCTGCTTTCAGGCACATCTTTAAACGCTTATAACTACCAAACGAAGCCTCAACCGCAATATCGTTATTCTTGATTTCCGTATTAGTATGATGTCAGGACTCACCCCTTAAATTTATTCCCACGAAGAACCCGCGATGCATCAGCGGAATCGAGGAGGGAAATCATTAAAGATTGATATGTCGAGAGTACAGTGGAGAATTTCTGTGGCACGGTTGAGCCAGAGGGGTTGGTTGGCGTCGCTGTTCATACGCCACTGGCGAAAGGGCGTCCAGTAGCCTCGGTGTCAAAAGGCTGGTTACCCTGGGAACCAGTTAATCTTTTTCTCAGCCCGTAGGGACGCAAACCGGTACGTGACTCGCGGGACAGAGCGGCGGGATGGGTAAACTTTTATTAAAAATCTAATTGGATCGGAGCTCGGGGCCCGAGGGCCATTTCACCGGAGGTTCCTCCGTTCTTTCCTCCTCCCGCAACACCACGCGACCCGATAAGCGAGCAAGTAAGCGCGGATGTGCTCGCCTCGCTTTTCTTCTTCTTCCCCCGTGCGCCCGGGATCTAGGCTTGTATCGATCTTCCCTCGAATCGCTTCGAACTTACTCGAGCTGCCGCGAGAATTGCAGCCTTCGATCATTTCCGCGACTCTTTTTATTTATTTAGTCCATACACTCCGAGAGTTATAGCACAGAAAGGATTAATTATAATGAAAAGGTTCGAGACACGACTACGGGAAACAGGCTTCTTCGAGGCACTGACGTCGTTAACGGCACCTCGTCCGCCTGAAGCTCGAAGGGGATGAAAGGAACGTGTAAATTCGTCGCAGCTCCTTAAACCCACCCTCTTTTTCGCTTCCCTTCAATTCCCCCTGGATTCCATTAATTCGAAGCAGTTGGTCATCGGTGCTCCGTGACGCTAGGCAGCTGCCGGAATCCATTCGGCTCGATCGAATCGATAACGATCGGACGGGGAGGGCTTTCCGCGAGCGTCTGACTTGAATTCCAAGCGTTCGCTACAACTTGGAAAAACGTCCCTCGGCAGAGACGGCCCGGTGTCTCTGAAGCCCCCGTGGCGTTTAGTCCACGCTCGAGTGCATGGATCGGAGAACACTGTCGCGGACCTTGCCTCCGTGGAAAAGTAACCGAAGAGCCTGGCAATTTCCACCGCGTTGCAGAATTAACGGGACACGCCTGCCAAACGGATATCCTGTCGCTCGCGCGGCTGCTGTAATTGAGGATTTAAACGGCGTTTGTGTCAGGTGCAAATGAAACATATACCCGGTGTACGGAGTTTTCTGCTCCTGGGCCAATTAGCCTGGGAGGCCTGCGCCATGCCCGCGGTTGTTTCGCCAGCTGTTTGTTAAGCGTTCCGCGGTCCTCGTTACAGCTGTACCTCCGCGGCCAGAACGACGCGTCGACAATTCGCTGGTCGCGTTATCGTCCACTGCACGGTGCAGTTTCCCACCCGCGCGAAACGAAATCTCCTTCGAGCCTGAAATCGGTCCTTCGTTCTGTCCTGTTCCGTGCCCGAAATACATACGGCCGCGGAAGGTCCTGCCGGGTGTAATTGCCACGCGATTCCCAACACGCTCGGAGATTTATGCTTTATAATTTCGAAGACTGCAGCGCCGAGAATTCTGAATAATGCGTCGCGACGATGGGTGTAGGTGCGCGAGTTCGGTTACGCCCGCTAATTGGCAGAGGGTGGATGGGGGAGGCCTCGCGGCTCGCCATGATAACGTTACAAGTCGGGGAAGTAAGTTGGGTAACGCGGCTGGGCCGGCGAGGGGAGACGGTGGGCGACAACGAGCCGGGAAATCGTAAAGTAACTTCGAAGGAATTACGAGGGGGCGAAGATTACTTTTCTGCGAGACGCCGAGCGCCTCGAATTTCGCCGACTTGGTGCACCCTCTCCATCGGCCAATAAAACGCATGGCGGGGTCGGCGAATTAACTTTGAAAAATTCCACGCGGAAATTACTTTCTCGCGCGAGGACTCGACGAATATTTTAATTGCGTGTACCTGCATATTCAGCGGCGCGAGTCGTGGCCCGGAATATTCGTAACTCGTTTGCGGGGAATTTGCAGGCAGCAAAGGACCGTGGCGCAGGATCTCGATAACCGGAAGTCTCATTTATTATGTGGCGCTGGCTTTCGCACTCACCACCGGCAAAATTTTCCACCTTCCCCGGCGAAACTCCATGCTTGACAAACGCTGCCCGCTTTTAAACGTGCTGTTTGCTATCTGTAGTTCCGCCGACATTTCCCCTTATTCGCTGAGGGATGATTTTTATTTTATTTCTGGTATTTCCTCGTGCACGGGTGGGACGCGTTTCGTAACTGAGAAAAGCAGAGAATGGCACAGAGTAGAGAAAGAGCATTGGAATTTAATAGATAAAATGGAGAACAGAAATCTACAAACGGGATTTATTAAAGTTTCATTACACCCTCAGATAAAAAAGTTGAAAAAGCGACTTTCACTATTTTCATCGGCATTCCGACCAATTGCAATTTTTTTTCAAAACGACGGTACACGTCACTTAGTAAATTAATCCTTCTAGCTTCTAGACAAAAGTTCAAGTCGCTTGGAACAATTTTAAAAAAGTTATTCTGTTTCAAAGAGGTATCCCAATATTTTTGTCCCCCGTCCCTGTATCTAATAGACCCACTAGGAACATTAAAATTGATTAAACTGATAGGGTAAACCAACTAGTGAATGACCCAATTGTTGAATTTATGGACCTTTGAGATTAATACTTGAATATATTTATGTATAACAACAAGCAACTGTTGAAATTGCATTTAAATTTATTTTTCTTAAAATTTCTATAAAAATAATTACTTATTCTTATCGCAATTTAAAAAAAATTATAAAATGCAAAAAGTGTAGAAGCCTAGTAAATGACCGCATACTTTTAATAAGGATTGTACCTATTAATGTTTGCTTAATATGCGTAACTAAAAATATGGGATATTAAAAGCGCAACTACACTCCATTTCTAAACATACAATATTTTTAAATTAATAATTGACATTTCTTTGCCTAATGGTCATTCACTGGTATGCGGTCAATTGAGGGTTCAGATGCAATAAAGGGACTAGCGCTCGAAAATGGGGAAAATAATTGTCCAAACGCTAAGAAATATTGGAAAATTAAATGTTGTTAAACTGTATTTTAAAAAATATTGTGTTATAAAGCTCGTCACGACACACATTTTTTCTATTTACAGTTTGTTTATCGAATCATTACTATTCGAGCTAAAAATTATAAACAAAAAATTTTTCATCGTCCAAAATCATTATTTCTTTAAACATAAATTGCGATAACTTGAGTAAATAGTAAGGGATCGTTATGAGACTTAAAACATAACTATAGAAAACTCTAGCGAAGCTGTAAAATGTATTCACAAAACCCTTATGTTAAAAAATGTAATAATATTTAATTCAAAAGAAATATTGGACATAACCCACGTTTTTCAACGTTCGCCGTTAAAAAGTATCGGGGCAATTTTGAGGTACATATAACTGGCAGCGACAAAATTTTTCCTTTATATACCAGGAAGATTTTCACCAATTTTCACACTGATTAATAAATAATTGTAGAAGATATGATAATATATATAAATCTCGCGCGCCACCAACAGTCAACGCGAGTGCTAAAACTGCTAAATAGCGCATTACACGCGGCTGCTGACCGTTGGTGGCGCGCGAGTTTTATATATATCATCATATCTTCTACAATTATTTATAAATCAGTGTGAAAATTGGTGAAAATCTTCCTTGTATCTTAATGAAAAACTTTGTCGGTGCAAGTTAAATGTACCTCAAAATTGCCTCGATACTTTTTAACGGCGAACGTTGAAAAACATGGTTTATGTCCAGTATTTCTTTTTAATTAAATATTATTAAATTTTTTAACATAAGGGTTTTGTGCATACATTTTACGGCTTCGCTAGAGTTTTCTGAAGTTATGTTTTAAGTCTCATAACGATCTCTTAATATTTACTCAAGTTATCGCAATGTATGTTTAAAGAAATAATGATTTTGGACGATGAAAAATCCTTTCTTTATAATTTTTAGCTCGAATAGTAATGATTCGATAAACCTACTGTAAATAGAAAAAATGTGTGTCGTGACGAGCTTTACAACACTATATTTTTTTAAATACAGTTTAACAACATTTACTATTCCAATATTTCTTAGCGTTTGGACAATTATTTTTCCCATTTTCGAGCGCTAATCCCCTTATTGCATCCGAGCGCTGAATTGAAGGTGACGCTGAGAATCGTATCTCTCACCTAGAAAACATAAACAAAGAGACACACAATCTTATCGAGTTACTTCCTCGAAATTGTCCCCGGAAATCGCAATAATCGCAAGCTCGGGAGCAATATCCGTGGCTCGAGGGGTGGTTTTCGCACGGGCCGATCCCGTTGACCCGGGGGTGCGATAGCGTTCACGGATGGCGGGGCGTCTTTCTTTCTCTACCGCAATTAGAACACCCCCGACCGAGTAATTCCCCGCGTAGGGTGCCGCGAATGAGTTGCGCGTGCCGGGGGTGCCTCGCCGTGCAAGTGGCGCCGCTGGAGCGTAGAGAGGCCTCCGAGTTTGCCGCGATAACGTTACAAGTCGGAAAGTAAGTTCGTAACGCGTCGGTGTGCCGGAGCCGAGCGACAACGATCCGAGATATCGCGGGAATTATGATCCCCCGGAGATACGAGTCGGCCTCAGAAACGGGGATAGAAACGGTTCCTCGCGTAACTTTCGCGACATCTGCCATCAGACTTTCCCGGCTAAATAATTTCCCCCGTTCTCCGATAACGCCGCCGCCTAGCCAGATTCTACAGCCCCGGCCGAGAAGAATCGCTGGAATCTACGATCGATTCCGCGGCACGCTAAATAGGCGAAAGATACGAGCATCCCCCCGTAACTCGGCCCGTCGAATCCTACCCCTACCGTGAATCGTACGTTATCTCGCCTTGCGAGGTGCGCGCGGCTGTAAATTTCCGCGGGCGGAAAGTTCGCGATACCGCGTGCAGTTATAATTCGATCCGAGGTAACGGGCTCGAAGCTAAGTCTGTTGAATTTTTAACGCGCCTCGATGGGGGTGTTAAATCGCGGGAGGTGCGACAGTAAGTTGTCAGCGAATGATCCAGGCATCGATCGACACCATTAATTGAATCGAACGCTTGACGTTTCCTCGAAGCTGCGCACACCCCTTTCGCGCTTACAAGCACCCCTCTCGCGGTCCGCCCTACGGTGAATTAAATTCCTGGGCGCAGCATCCGCCTGACACCCTTGGAAGCATCGCGGACGGAAGGGGGACGTGGGACGCGCTTAAAATTGATGGTTAATTCAAAACCACCGCGGGGCTGCGACTGAATTTGACCGAGGCAAATAACAGGGGAGGGGACCAGGTTGATTCGCGGCCTGCAGCTGTAAACACGAATAATGGAGAGTACCGATTGGTAAATTGTGTGCTCCGGGTCGTCGAGGCTGGTCGCGGAACGAGCGTGCGACCCCTTCACCACCCCTGTTTCGCTTGTCCTCTGTGTTCCCCCATGCTTCTCTGGTCTCTGTCATTCCTCTTCATCTCTCGTCCTATTTTTTTCTCTCTCTCTCTCTCCCTCGCCGTCTCTGTCCCTCTGCTCGTGGACGCTGTTCCCTCGACACGGACCGCGCGCCCCGAGCATGTATACCTCGATACCGATGCCAGCGCGTGTTTCAACAACCGGAAGACGGTGTTTTCGCTGTTCGTTGGGGCGAGACGTCCTCTTACCGACTGCACCCCGGCTTCTCATCGGTATGGAAAGGGTTGTTTCCGGCTGAGCGATAAGCGCGCCGTTAAAAGCTCCAGGAGATATTTATAAAGTATCCCATGGCATCTTTTTCCGCTCGCCCGCGGTATCGAGTGGCCGATCGATCCCTTTTATTTCATGAATTATTCAACGGGCAACGGTATTGTATCCGAGCCGTAGTTGTTGAAAAAGTTAAGAGGGGGTGGCCAAGGAATTGCAAGCTTTGCAGCTGAGGCGCGTTTAATCGCGGGGCGCAGCGGAGGCGTTCGAAATCTCCGTCGACTTTAACGACAGTCCTCCGTAATTTCTATCGAAAACTGACTATTTCGGAACGTTTCTGTTACAGCTACATGGATAACGCTCGTAAACTGTCGAAGGCTTACAGAGACCGACCCGCCACCCCCATAGAGACTGCAGTTTGGTGGACAGAGTACGCGGCTCGCGCCAATAATCTTCCCTATCTGAGGAGCGAGGCTACGAAGATGCCTTGGTGGCAACGTGAACTCGTCGATGTCACTGTCTTCCTGATAGCACTTTTAGCGCTCGCTCTCTATGCTGTCTATTCGGGGCTCAGTCATCTTCTCTCCAGTCAGAAGAGGAGAAGGGGTAGCTATAAACGGGCATCAAACAAGAAGAGGAATTGATGGTGACGTCGTGTAGAATACGAAAAGAATCGTCATCGTTAAGAGGGTGTTATAAGCGTGACTCGGTGTTTTGGACATGTGAGCAGAGAGAAGGGCGGAAATGCGGACGCTGTTTTTAAACTAGTAGCGTAGGCATGCTAGAGTGACTCCTAAGGGCATTAAGTAGTTATAGGACATTGCCTCGCAAGCTTTACGACCACGCCGATACCAGCCGTTTTACTCTCCATCCACGGAAACAATCAATCGACCCTGTTCCGCGTCGAATCTCGCCGCGGAGGTTGCGTTTCGACAATAGCCAATCAGGCGAGCTTTTTATTCCACCGTCGAGGAAACTCTGCCCGGGCTTGAGAGGGGTGGCGAGCGCGGAGCGGCTCCAATAAATTAAATCATCAGCGTCCGGGGCTGGGTCGCGTGTTCGTAATTCTGATTACGGAACTCGAGACGGAAGTCCTCCACCGTAATTTTCGCGGGGCGCGCTCGTTGCCTCCAGCCCGGAGCGAAGAACGAAGGGAGCGAGGCCAGTCGGCGAGAGACAGACGGTGGCTGAAAAAAGAAGCGACGAAGGCAGGGGAGATGGGAGAGGAGGAGTGCTCGGAACTGTTGGAAGAATGCTGGAGATGAGGAGGAAGAGGCGGAGAGAGCGAGGGGGGAAGCAAGCTTCGCGGGCATTACCCGGTATTTCCCAGGTGGCCGAGTCACCGACTGCGTCAACTGGCTTCTGCGAGCAGCGACGGCGAAGAGAACAACGACGAGGCTTTGCCGTGACGAGGGGCTGCTGCATCGGTTCCGAGGCGAATGCGGAGGCTCGAGGACGAGCGTTCTCCAGTTGACGAAGAAGGGACGAGGCGCAGACGTCGCCAACAAAGACGGATCGCGTCTACCGTCGCCAGATTAAACGCGGCAGGATGTTCCCGTTGGCTTTTCGTCCTCCGCCTCCTTCCTCTTCCGCCGGCATCGGCCTCTTTCGTCGTCGCGGATCCTCGCATCCGTGCCCAAGCAGCGTGAGAAACGGGGGGCCGCTCATAAAGATACAGGCGGCACGATAAACGCGGAATTCCACGCGAACGGCGCGTCTCGCGGTTCGAGAACGAATCTCGCGAGATAAGCGCCTCGTGCTCGTCGTCGTCTTGCATTCGCCATTGCTGCTGCGGATGCGCTTGTATTCTCGTTCGAACGATTCGCGACCCCCTTTCTTCCCAGCGATGAATTTTTAGCATCGTTTCCATTGCCACGCGGAAATACCACGGCGATAATCAGCGGTATAATGTGATTCACCGATATGACCGATTTTCGAGAGCGGCGTACAGAACATGGGGAGGGGAGTGAGGCAAAAGGGGCAGTTTGCCTCCTGGCTTTTCAGGAAAAAAATCGCTTACTTGCAAATACTGATTGTCGTTAAGTTTATTCTAGAAAAGTGCATATTTTTAAATTTCGGTTTTAAATTTTTTATTGGGTAAATTGGCACTACAAAATGGGTTGAAAAAAGCAAAAGGGCTACTCTATTTGAACCTTGTGTTTCGTGATTCGATTCGTCGATGCAGAGTTGTTTTTTCATTACTATATTTTTCTTTACCGTCACCCCAACGCGGACGCTCTTGGTGCAGAAGATTTTCAATTACGCTCTCACCCTGCGTTTATGTACGGATGAAATATTGAAGCGTTCGCTTCTGCAAGTCGCCGACGCATCGAAATGCTTCCTTTGGCCGTGACTCGTACTCGTCCCGTGTTATATCGCGTGAAATATTTATCCGGCGATTCGCGGAACGTTATAGCACGGGAAAGTCCGTGTCTGGTGCGGTTTTCCTCGGAGCGATCAGTTGTTAGAGGAAATAGAGGGGCAGGCCAGTACGCGTGTTCCTCGGGTCGCTGCGGTTTTCCTCGATGCCGTCCTACCTTTTTCCGATGCCTCGCGGACCGGTCGCTGTTGCGCTGGCAAACGTCGACAACGCCGGTCGAATTCAAGCGGAGACGCTGGCGCGCGTGTAAAAAATGAAACGATGCGATCGACGTTTCTTTGCGTCGTCAAGATTCTGGTGTCTACTGTCCAGCGACGAGGATTGCTGTGTGCTTGTGAGACGGGAGGATTCCTGGGCGGTATTTTCGATTCATTCGAAGTGGGATAACTGTCTTATCGATTCGCGCACTTTGTCCGACTGTTTCGTAGAATATTCTGTAAATAGTATACTTCTACAGGTACCTGTACGCGTAGTGTACTGACATTGTACCTTGAGCGAAATATAGTGCTGAGTTTAGATGCGTGGAGAAGCGAAATCTGCTTTACTTTAACCAGTGGCGCACTGAGGATTTAATCTTGGAGTAGCCGAGTTGAAGGGATAGCAATATCTTTTAAGCCAATTCAATAAAATTCATTAGGTGATTATGAACTTCTATTTAAAGAATAAAATCCAGTTTCCTTTTCCTTTACCAAGCTCTTGAATTACTTCAGTCGTGGTCACATTAATCTCCTTTGTCATTTTTCTTGAAGGATTGTCACGACCCACGGTGTTTCGAGTGTACTACATGCTAGCTGGACAAAATTATTTTTTCACGGTTTTGGGTTTATATGGAGTTCAAATTGTTAGAAAACAAACCTGATTCGTATTACAGTTTATTATGTCACTAAAACTACCAATAAAATAAAAATTTGACTAATTCAATAAAGGAAAAAGAACAAAACAGTATTGTACTTTAACTATAATTATCAGTTATAAGATTTTGTCTATTCCTGTAATTTCTGAGTTTTGAAGTTTAAAATCTGGTTTTTGAAATCAGTTTCCTCTCCATCGCTATTAAAATAGTGTTTTACTATATGTTCCACGTCGTTCCACGCGACAAGGGTTGAATGTACGGAAAGTAGAGACTTTCTAGTATTTTTTAATCAAATGATCGATCTGCAAAAATTTGCAAAACTATATTTTGTAAATTGTTTTTGAGTGTGACGCTTATCAGGAGAGATTTTTTAGTGACATAAAAAACTGTGATATGAATCAGGTTTCTTTTCTAACAATTTGAACCCCATATAAACCCAATACCACGAAAAAATAAGTTTGTCCAGCTAACATGTAGTATACTCGAACCACTGAGTGGTGGCTACCGAGCGTCGCACTCGAAAACAATTCGCAAAACATAGTTTTGCAAATTTTCGCAGATTGATCATTTGATTAAAAAAAAAAAACAACATTAAGTCTCTACTTTATGCACATTCAACCCTTGTAGCGTGCAACGACGTGGAACATATAGTAAAAGACTATTTTAATAGCGTTGGAGAAAAAACTGATTTCCAAAACCAGGTTTTAATCTTCAAAACTCAGAAATTATAGGAATAGACATAATATTGTAACTGATAATTATAGTTAAAGTAGAATACTGTTTTGCTCTTTTTCCTTTATTGAATTAGTCATATTTTTATTTTATTGATATCTTTAGTGAAATAATAAACTGTAATACGAATCAGGTTTGGTTTCTAACAATTTGAACTCCACATAAACCCAGACCCGCGAAAAAATAATTTTGTGCAGCTAGCATGTAGTATACTCGAATCACTGTGCGACCCTTTGACCCCGCTCTCAGTGCTCCATTGATTTTAACACTCGAAAGCTGCTTCTTTCGCGAATAAAATGAAAGGATAGTCAGACCTGCGGACGCGCGACACTGCACGCTAAGGGGTTAGCATTCCGCGTACCGATAATGTGTGCGAATGTCTAAGAATGGGGTCCGGTGGCGACGGAAGTTCGACGGGGTCGCTTCAAAGGTAGCTTCCCTCGAGCAGTACGGCCCGTACGGACGGCAAGCTTTTTAAAAAGCGCCTCCTAGCTCGCAGGAAGCTTGGGGGTTGGTGGCGGCTGAGAGGGTTTGGTAGGATTGTCAGAACGGCCAAAGAGGAACGTACTTCCGGCGATACGGCACCTTTTTCTCGGCGTAATGGAATGTAAAGTTCCCGATTAAATTGCGTCTTTAAGCGATCCTCGGCGTGGAGATATTTTTTGTGAAAATACAGCTCAAGTAACCGAGGAATATCGGTGGCTAGTCTCTAACGATCCTCTCGCTCCTTCCGAGAGAACTTCGAACCCATTATCGCAACGGGACAATGGAAGCGTGGCTTCTCAAACGTTGTTGCTACAGAAAATATTTTTTGAATTCTTCCTACGCGCAATAGGATCGTCCACGAGGAAACCCCTTGTCAGGAGCGAGTGTCAACGCCAATGGAATCGAACGAAGGGTGCGTTCATCGTAACGAGTCGGGAGGGCTGAAAGCAGGGCCTGCCTGCGTTCGCGCCGCGTCATTTCGCGCTCGCTTTAACTTGCTCGATCGAACGACGAGCTCGAGACTCGCCCTTTTCCACGCGAGAGACGCGCCTCCAGAGGGTTGCTCTTCCATGTGGGCCAGGTCAAATGGAACAGGGTTCGGCTGTCTATCGCTCGCTCGCGTAGATAGGCCACGTAATTCTGGCCCCCGTTGCGTTCGCCGAAAGGAGGGTGCAAGGAGCCTGGGGTGGAAACTCAGTCAGCGAAAATGGAGGGAAAATTAGGGGATATCGATGGGAGGGACGTGATCCGACACTCCCTGGCGTTCCCTTGTCCTCCGTCGACCTCCTGTTGATCGCACCTCCGCCCCGCAAGGTATTCCCGCGGCCAACTTTAATCCATTCGACTCCCCCGCGTGGCTTTCACCAGGCCAGCGCTAACAATTTTTTTGCCTTACGAGGCTTTATAGCGCGGTTTTTTTTTCCGGCGCGGGGACGGCCGAAATTCGCGGACGAGTGGATGAAATTCGCGAAAAAGCACCGTCATGCGTTGCACCGGCTTTCGGCCGGCGTGCACCTCCGTGGAGACCATTTTTCAAATTCACTGCATTTCGCGGCCATTCGACGGCTGTTTTTTGAAAGCTTCGCTCGATGCACGCGTCCGCGAATGCTGCGTGCAAGCCGCGCCGTATATCTGCGACGCGGTTGCACATAAATAAAGAAGCAACGAGTGTCGACGAATTCGCAGCGAACGAGCTTTCAATTTATCTTTGGAGTAAGGAGCCGTTGCGCCGTTTCGATTCCGCGGCGAATTGCGGGGCGGTCTGTGTTTCATCGGCGAAGCGGCACGGTTGAAACGCATTCTTTCAGCGTGATTTCAGGTCAAGTGATATCCCGGCATTCGGGGGGAGAGCGCGCGAGCCTCGGCAAGAATCCGGATTTAATTAAGCTAATTAAATTCCGGATGAACGTGCGTTCGCCGGTAACTGCAAACTAGCGCGAGTAACGCGTAACAAATGGATGGAATCAACGAAATTAACCGGAAGTCTAGGGGCCGCCCCGACTGTCTATCGTGTAACGTACAATCTACCCAACCCCTGCCGCACCACCCTCTCGAGGGAGCCCGGGCGAGAGCGGTATTTATTCATATTTTGTAATGCGATTCCGTCCGCGGTCGCGGGAGTAGAATTCCAATATTTACGCGGCCCGTAATCTAATTTAAATGCAATTCCTTCGCGTTCTCCCAGTTTAAACATCGCGATGCCTCCCCCCAAGCCCGCCCCCCTCGCCGACGTCCCCGCGGAGGAACTTTTCCAATTAGAGCAACGTTTTTCTTTAATTTCGCTGATTGACCGCGCCGTCTCGTTGCGTCGAGTACTCTGCCTCCGGGTTATCGTGGCTGCGGGCAGCGCGAGCTCGCCCCGATCCACTCCGCGGACTCGAAGACGAGCCGAGTGGGTAGTACCCTAGCAACGGGTTCCGCTGTCTATTAAAATGTAAATCCCGATCCCGAGGGGGGCAACAGGTGCACGATACACCGTCTCCTGCTCCTTTCCCGCTTCTCCGTCGACACAACCTTCGTTGCTCACCTCCCTCCCATCGTCCCTTTCTCGACCCTTGGCTCGCCGACTTTTCGCAGCGGCCAGGAATTATCTGGGTCGACTTAGAAGCGCTGCCAGCTTGACGACCCTGTTAAAAGCGAATAGAAAGGGGGTTGCAAAGAAATAATTTATTCGAGCATCGTCCGAAGGCACCGTGGAATTCCCAGCCGCGCCATTTGGGCCCCGGACGACGGGCTCGCGTGGATTCTGCGCGCGGTGCCCGGCAATTGTTCCAGCGCGAGTTATTAATATTTCGAACGGAGCAGCGGCCGTCACGTCGTCCGGCGAGGAATTAGTCGAACGCCGGGCAACAGGTGCCTTCGGCGGGGGGCGCGGAATCGTCGAACTCGTTTGATTTTTGACGGGCGTCGGGTAACGCGACAGCGAAAATGCCGTGACGCGCTCGGCTTTGGACGGAAGTCCGTGGTCGAAGATTAACTGGACGCCGGGGCCGGTGGTCGCGCGCAATTTGCTAGAATAGGCGGGGGTTGCGGGTGGACGGGTCGTAAACGTTCCTTCGGCCATTAGAGGGCAACGTCTCGCGAAAATTCAGTTCGTTAACCGAGGACCGAACGACTCTCGACCGACCGCGCACACTTTCAAGAAGTAAGTCGCCTTGGAAGGAGGAGGACTGGCCGCGCCGAGCTCTCTGCAGCCGGGCTCCGCAGGCGAGCTCACGTCGATCTCATCAAGGAGCGTTTGTAGAGCGAGCAAGCCACCGGCGGCCACCGAGACCACACGTTACTCGTGGCTCCTCGAAAAGGACTTGGTCGTTTTCACCCCGCCGTCCTCTCCTCCCTTTCCGTCGGGACTGTTTATTCGAGAAACGCCACTTCGGAACGAGGCCAAAGGAGCGCGGGGGCGCGGAGGGGGGCGCGGGACGTACTTTCGTCGTGAAGGAGTTGGCCAAGGTGAAGGGACGACGGAAGGGGACGGTATTAGGGGTCGAGCAGTCTGACTGTGAAGAGCATCAGCCAACCTCTCCTTTCGTGTTGGCTGGTTGTTAGCGTCGAATGGAGAAGTTAGAGATTGCTGGTGGAAAGAGTCGCGTGCATCCCGCTCCACTCTGCTGTCCTACCCTTCCCCGCGCCGCCCCTTCCGTCGTATTCCGTTGGTCAGGGTATAATTTGCGGTACGCGTTAAACAACCCCCTCCAGCCCCAGCCTCCGCGAGGCAACTTTATGTCTGGAGATTAGCTCCTCTCGCTTGCCGCCCGAGATTGCACCTTCCGCCTTTATTTCGCCTTTACTTCGCCTTTATTTCGCCCTTCTTCCCGCCGCCGGGGAACAAACGATCGCCATTCCGGGGAATATGGGTCCAGCGCGATGTTTACGGCGGGTTGATTCTCTACGGAACCGCGACGGCCTATGGAAACTCCGGGGGACTTTGAGATTCGCGAGAGAAGAGCCGAGAAATCATATTAATTCGACGCGAAGCATACGATTCGCGATCTAAAGATTCTATCGTCAGACTTTAGATGCTGAAGTCCTCCCTCTCTCGTCGTGGAACGTACGCGCGGCAGAGGGAGCAACCGCAAATTTTCACGGGGGGTTTGAGAAGACGGTATCGCGATCAGGCAGCCGCCAGGGAGAATTCCATTCCTGGCGGGAGGGTCTGAGAAAGCTGGCCGAAAAGAAAATCGCCCGGGCGATGCGTTTCACCGCTTATGGACGGCTAAGTCGCTTACCTCCGACCGGGCGAGCTCTCGATATCCTCGATACCAGAAATAGCCGCGGGGGCTGCTGGCCGTGGAATCGATTCCGGAGCCTTGCTGACACGGGGGATTTAACGACGTTTCGAAAAATTCCGTGGCCCATTGATCCCACCGTTACTGGCTTGTCGCACGAGCCATCTACGGCTGCCGTGGACCCACGGTATCACTATTTTATCGGGCAGCCGGTAAATTTCTTTTCCGGCTGGTCGGGCGAATTACGCCGCGAGACGTATCTCGATAACTCAAATCGCGGGGCTCGGCCGACGCGTGTCGCTAAATAAAATATTCCACGGCCGTATTGACGGCGCCATCGGCGTTTTTCAACGGCTACAAAGTGCCTTTGTCGCTGGTTACACCCGGCCATAGATTCCGCCCGGCCTTGCGACTATTTCATTTTCCTTCGTTTCCTCTATTGTCTCTCCCCTCCCACGTTCGCGGGAAGCTTGTTTGTTCCGTGCGCCTGATCGATAGAGAATCAACGGCGACAGCTATCGACGCGTCGATTACCAAACGAGAATGGATTGAAAGAGCGCTGCTTCGTACGTGGGAGTCACGTTAGCCGTGGTTTTATCGATTTCGTTTTAAGCCACTGGCCTTGAACAGCCAGCGCGATAATTGACGGAACCAGGAAGGCCGCGCTGCGATTGGCGACTTCCAGGTCGTTCGTGGCTCCGAGGATTGCTCTTCGAGGCTCGATTGCCTCCTCGCGTGGAAAGAGGTTCCGGTAGATCGGGGACAATTTCCTGGGCACGGAGGCAGGGGTACGAGAGGGAGTTTGTTACAGCCTAAGATCGGGAAATAATTACTCTGTCTCTGATGGAATTGGAACGTCAACGTGGCCATCTCGAAGGGGCTCTCGATCTCGGAAGAATCACCGGCGGGATGAAAGCTGACGGTCTAGAAAATGCCCACGGCCCCTTCCGTCTCAATTAATACGCGTTTAGCCAGCGTGCTTCGCTCGGTGTTTTTCCTCGCGCGATCAACGACGAGCGGGGCTTGGATCGCGGGGCGGAAACGTATCGCGGAGAAGCGAGGAGAGACGTCTGAAAGTCGTCGGAAGAGGACGGCGGGGGTGGAGGAGAAGGCGAAGAAGGCGGAGAAAGGCGCAGCTGCACGCGGAGGCGGAGAAGGTGGAAAAGGAGAGAGATTCTGCTTCCGGCCACCGGGGAATTACTCGGTCGAACCGCTTCGTCGAGTTGAAAATCGTAGACGAGACACGAGAAGTAAGGTCGCCCCGTGAAGCGTAGTCTCTTACGTGTACGTGCAGGGGATGCAGCGGGTTCGCAGGGGGCGAGAGGGGCCGCGTGTGCAGCGGGGGAGGTAGAGAGGAGGACGAAGGGTCGAACGAGGAAAACAGGCACGCGGGGACGAGGGTGGAAGGCAGAGGGCAGCCTGGGGGGTGAGAGAGCGAGGATACAATAAAAGGAGCGTGTCCTTGCTCCGAAGCTAACCTCCTTCTCGTGTCTTTGCCCTCCTGGCTCTTTTCTTCTCCCTTGGAAGCTTCTTCCCTTCGTCTTCTCTCTCTCTCTCTCTCTCTCTCTCTCTCTCTCTCTCTCTCTATCATCCACCCTCTCGCCCTTCGTTTGGCATGTTCTTCCCTCCGTCTTGCTCGATCCTTCCTCCGCCTTCTTTCCACCCTTCCAGCCTGCTACGCTGCCTTCTTCGCTCCTTCTACCTCCTCCCTAGACCGCGCGCTGTCCCTTTCTGGCTACACTCCGCCCCAAACTTGAATCCAATTTTCCACATCACATCCCGCAAAAGTTACTCCGCGGCGCTCGGCAGGGCAGGAAGCAGCGCGACGTAGCTACGACGGAACATTTTTATCTTCTCTTTGCCTCCAGCCGGAGTAAAACAATTTCGGAACATATTGCCGGCTACGGCCTTCTCCGACCGCCACCCCGGCCCACCCCTCCCCCGTTATTTGACTCTCATGGAAGACGTAATAACGCGTGTACCACCCTCGACGACGACGCTGTTCCCTTCGGTTACCAGGCTTCCGCGGCGCACAAATTCACCGTCCTTCCGATGCCCAACCGATACGGAAGACCTTGAACCTGCGCGTCGAAACCTGGCTGCAATTCCCTTCCACCTCGCCCTCCGCCGACTCACCTCTCGAGCGCTCCTTCGACGTTGCGGGGCGTAAGTTAGCCAGTTACACACCGCCACCCTTCCACCCTTGGAAAGTTTTATAGCCGGCCGCGTTCCGTTTCCACGGAACTTGCGGAGTCTCTCCCCCTCCTCGTACAGGACGTGGTCGTAAAAAGGGCTCACGGAGGAAAGTTAGCGATACCAGGGTGCGCGGCGAGGTAAGCTTGTCCGCCGATTGGCGCAGGTGTTTTAATAGAGGGGCCCTTCGTCTTCGCCGTTGTTCGCGCTTTTTCCGTCGCAAATCCTGGTTTACAGGAGCGTATTACGCGGCTGGCGACGCGGAAATGAGCGGGTCGTGTTGAGTTTTTAGTAGCTGGTCAGAAGTCAGCGGGGAGGGTCAATTGCGGAAGGAAAGCCGACGGCCTTAACTGTTACGGTGTGCAGCGGTGGCAGTGGTAAATTCGTAATCTTGACGCTTATCAGGGATGGCGTCGGTGAAGTAGTATTTTTACGACGCTGGCGGAGAAAGGCGCGTCGAAGTGTTCCGGGGAGGCTCGCGACGACGGCCCACGGGAGAAGCTCGAAATTGCGGTCGTCGCGGAATATAAATTAATTTGTTAAGATCTACCCTCTTCCGCGGAGAAGCATCCCCAGCCGGCGTTAATGCTGGAGCCACGTTGCGCCGCGCTCCCCGGACGGCGATCCTTTCACGCCCCCGCGGGCCCACGGAAATTTATGCTGACGATTTTTATTCGAATTAGAATTTACGGCCCCGAAATGGAACGTCGTAGAACTGTTGCACAGTGGGACGACGTAAGGACAATAAGTGGACATGGCAATTACTTCCAAACGGTTTGGACTTTCATTGTAAAAATTTGCACAGTTTCTATTCGTGTTAAGTAGCATAACTGAGATTTAGAAAAAAAATTGCAATCCTTCTGGGCTTTCTACAAATAACGAGGGAACATCCCGAACCCGAAAATTAAAAAAATTCTAAAACTTTGTGAATATGTAGGGAATTTCCTCCTGATTACAACGCAATATTTTTTTGCTACCCAAATTCACTCTAAGGGCGTGTAATTCACCCCTGAAAATCAGGTTGTTTTTTTATTTTGTGTTATAACTCGTGAACTGAAAATAATTTTTTATCAAATGATAGATCGAATTAAAAGAAGTAACTTTTGCCTTGACACTTTTTTTTTATCTCTTACAGTTCGCGAGTTATAACACAAAAACGGAAAATAGCCGAATTTTCGGTGGTTAATTTCACCCCCTTCGAATGAATTTGGGCAGCAAACTAAAATTGCGTTCTAATCAGGAGGAAATTCCCTATAAGGGAGAGTGGGGTAATTACGAACACCTATGCAAAAAAGCAAACAAAACGAAAACTATATGAGAAATGAATTTGTTTATTATTTACAAACATACTTAAACTATTTGTCTGTAAAGTACTGTGAAGATTTTTTGAAAAATTATAATAAAAATCAACTTTATAGTGGAAAAGCAAAACCTTTGGTGTTCGTGATTACTCGACTGCCGTGGGGTAATCACGAACAGAGTGCTAAATATCGCAGAAGTCGCACAGAAAGCGCAGCTGCAATGGTCAACTCATAAAAAATGTTGCTACAACCTATACTTAATGTATTTTTCAAATTCCTCTTCTTGTGCGTTAGAAAAAAAAGGCAATTGGTCGGAATATCGAAAAAAATAGTAAAGGTCGTTTTTTAAACTTGTTTGTCTGAGCCTGTAATGAATATTCAAAAACACCTTTTGCAGATTTAATTAAGTTTTATACATGCTGAAAGTTTCATCAAAATCGGTTATCGTTGCTAATTCTCGAAGGTTCGAGATTACCCCATCCGAGTTGTTCGTCATTGCCCCACAACATCACAAAATAAAAAAGAATTTATTTTAGAGGTTACAATCATAATTCAAGCAACGCCTTGGTCACAAAATGTTGGTAAAAAAGTGCTTTAGTTCAACTTAAAAAAAAGAACAATTGTATCATTAATTCAACAGTAATTACATGCAATTGAAATGGACAAAATATTACTTGAAACATGATGAAAATAATAAATTGTGTTTATCTTAAATAGCTTAAGCGTTCTGTATTTATTACTTTCTGCCCGGCGTTGGATACGACCTAAACTATTAGCTAGTGGAGAGGGAACATCGTTTTTATTTATTAAAACTCTGTAACATTGCATTCGCGATTATCCCGCGTTCGTCTTTACCCCACGCTCCCTTATATTTACAAAGCTTCAGAATTTTTTTAATTTTCGGGTTCGGGATCTTACCTTGTACCAAAATTATTAGTTATAAACTGAAATGTTTACATTAGATTTAGTTTATTAATCGCAGCTAGTAGCAGGTAACTTTTCTACTTTTTAAAACCTTACCATTAAAGGATTAAATTCAGGTATTTTAGACCTTGGGCGACTTTGAGCAAAGCTTTAAATCACTAGTTGAATTATTATAGTATTGAGTGCAACGCATTTTTATTTTATACAGTTGTTTAGTGATGAAATCCAAGTTAATTCAGAATGTTTTTTGTACAAAATCATTAATAATAAGACACTCAGTAATATGTAAATTATTACAAACTTATGAAGTAATAGAATTTAGGCAATAATTGTTTAAAGTGGTGCAACTGAAAGACAAAAGGACTGGAATTTTCATACAGGTCAGATTCATATACAATTGGATCAAACCTAATGTGAACATAAAGTTTATTTCTTCGTGTTTTCTAATGCTACGAACACTTAATAAAGATTTAATGAAGCACTTCAAATTTTGGCCGATGTCTAAATAAATAAGGCATTCTCGTCCCACTGCGCGTCGTTAAGAGAAAGTGGGAACTCGCTGTCCGATTAATTAAGGGGGACGCTTCTGCGTGGCGTGTAACGCGTGTAACGACGTTTTGTGCCGGGAGTGGATTGTGTTTCTGCTGTTCTCGCGCGTGCACACGCTTCGAGTTGAAAATCTCCTACCCTCGGTCGCCTCCCTCGATCCCCCTGTAGATTCTTCTTCGTTGGCCGAGATTACGAATGCCCGAGCGGTTTTCTCATTTAAAGTTCACTTCCCTCCCGCACTTAATTAACGCGCGGCATCAGAAGGCAGCCTGAATCTGCTTAATTGTCTATTTAATTACGCTGCACGCATTATAGCCGAGCCGTATCAGTGGCCGGCCCGACCGCCGCATACCTACCTTTTAATCCTATTTCCATTTTCTTGCCCGTCTCGAGCTCCCTTTTCGCTTTCTCGCATCAACGGTCGCGTATTTCGCAAAGACGATATTAAATGGATCCCTCATCTCCTTGGCTTAATACATAAGCTTCTTTTTACGTCGAGGTCTTTGTATATTAATGGCACGGCTCTGTCGGCCCCCACGAGTCCTCTAGAGAGTACGTCTGATATATCGTTTGGCTACTCCACTGCATCGTGTGCTTCCCTGCGTAAACACGCAGTTAGAAGTGTCATTGAGTTATCAGTGGAGTTCGGATCTTCTGTAGTCGCGCATATTATCGCGAGTGATTACTCTCTGTCAGACACGAGCGCGATACCCATCCCCTTTTTCTACGTCACGCGACCAGGCATCAATGAAAGATCGTCCGCTCGACATTCCAGCCCCATTGATCCACGCGTCACTGTATTACCGTTTCGAACGGAGGAGAGTCCTCTTTTTCTCCCGTGAACCTCGACGGCGGCCGGTCGTTTCCGGGTAATCGCCGTTAATACGTTGTATTCGTTCGTTGTCGTGACTTTTTCGCCGTAGAGCGGCCGAGGGGAGGGGGAGGAGCGCGTGATCCAGTCGGAAGTATGTGTTCCACGGCGGATAGGGCAGATACTTATCGAGGCGATTACCGTTATTGCACGAACGTGCCCCTGTACCAGCCAGTGGCATAACCCGAAGAGCTTTTCCGGACTTGGGGGCCACTTACAAACTTGCGCGAGACATTTTCAATGGAGATAAATGAAAATGAGTTCCTTCACCTGGCTCGAGCGCGACGCCCACCGTCCCTCCGCCTCTTCAATATGTATCAGCCGAATATTAAATTTCCCGATCCCTCCTCGATCCATTAATATCTGCCCCCTTTGATATTCGCTTACGAAACAACGCTCCCCATCCTCGTAGCTCGTGCCTCGTTAAAAAGGAGAGTTCTCTTACATCTCTGCCTCCTTGCCGAGATTCGAGTGCGCTGGAAAGACCGAGACAACAAACACCGGGGGATACCTTTCATGGCAAAAGTTCCCTTTTGATTCGTCTGCAACCCCTCCACTCCCTGTTCCACCTTACGGATACTCTCTTTAATATCGCGATTGTCGCGGCGTCTCCGTCGCTCCCGGGGAAGAAGGATCCACCGACGGGGTAGGTAAACGACGGAGCGGACGGCCCGGTCTATCGGCGGAGTGCACCGGCGTAGATAAGGTTCGCGTAATCAGAATTGCAAACGACCCTTTACATCTAATGCTGGATTAAAAGTAACCGTTTAGCAGCGCCGGGCGAACGTAAATATCGTGGCTGGCGGCGCATCGGTGCACCGACGTCGATGGAATCGATATCCGACTCTGGCTTCTCGCACTTCGATTCCCGCCGATTTCCAACGCGAGGGTGAACCGTCGTCGAGAGCCAAGGAATTTCTTTCGACGTTCCCGTGCCTCGCGGCCACGGCGAGTCTCCGGCAAACTCGCGAAAGAAATGGTGGGAAGGTGGTGGGCGGTGAGTGGCGGCGACGAGTAGAATGGCCCAGTATCGGGCCAGACGCTGGCGTATTCGTCGCCCCGTCTACTCGTCTCGCATGCGAGAGGCGTGCGAGATTACCCCGCGACGCAGGTGAGCAAATATTGGCTCTCATACGAGTCGGTTATACGGTGCTTATGTACCCACGGGTTTTCCGCTTGCCAACCACCCTTCCGCGCCCTCGCCAGGAAGACGCTTCACTCGTGCCGTCCTCGCGGCTGCTAGGACGGTCCCCTTTGATTGCGCAATTACGAGACGTCGATCTCATCGGGACCCTCCTCCCTTTCCCCGGTGCGGAACCTTTTTCTGCCCTTCCGCGAGGTCGTAATGGATGGGTATCGCGTAGAGGTTAACCATCGAGGATTGTATTCTCCTGGTGCGGGGATCACGAAACACCAGAGGCTCGTATAACGCGCACGATTTTTTAATCTTCGATTACTCGCAACATTCTGGAATTACATCTCCGGGGTCGTTAAGGGTGCAGAGCGCACGGTGCCCGATCTAACGCAATTAATGCTCCCCGAAGCGACGGGTAAATTGATTGCGATATGAATCGATTTCCCTCGGTCGCCGTGTCCCGTTCGCCTTTCTTCCAGCTCGATTTAATTACGTGCCTCCCGTCTCTTCGGAGGTGGGACTCGAGTGTCTCTCTTTCTCTATGGTCCTCCACCCCCACGCTATCCCCGGGCTCGCGGAAAGGGGTCACCGTTCGGTCGAAAAAAGCTGGAGGAACTCGGAATTGCTCGCGAACGCCACGTCCTCCAGAGACTCGCCTCTGTCCCGTTCGGACGGAAACTTGGAGAACGTTGGACTTGCTGCTCCACACGCGTCGCTCCCTCGGCGCTTCGTATTTGTGTAATCAGTAGTTCGACCGGCTCGCCGCCTTCCGTTCGTGGAAATCCAACCAGACAGGGGAACGATTCTCGCGGTCCGCGCTGGACCGCGTCCAGTCGGGGGGTAGATAAGAAGCAGACGTTAGCTTTCCTCGAAGCGCCGAGAATCGGGGAGGAAGCCTGCCAAGACCACTCTTCCTCCACTTCCGAAGCATCAGACGCCCGTACACCCAATTTTTAAACCGCGGGAACGTGCATACTGGAGACTCATGGTGCGTCGCGCTACTTCCTCTTCGAGCTATCCGTTCCTATGTTATCGAATAGGGTAAATCCGCTATATTTCAGAATCTATACGTAAAAATGCATTAAAGTGCAGACCAATTACTTCTTTAAAACAAACAGTTGAATGAATAGCGTCATTTCGCTTCCTTCTGTCTTTTTCTGGATTTATAGGCTTTAAAAGGTAAATTGAGGTTAAATTTTTTCTCCCCTTTTTTCTCAAACAGCGGTGTACAGAATCGTCTTTAAAATATACTTCTAAGTTTATTTTCGTTTAATGTTTGGGATAATAAGATAGTAGAGATATTGTGTGACAATGCAGCTAAAGTATTTGGCCATATTAACTCTTCCTCTCAAAGCTAACGAGAAAACCATCTCTGGCTGCAGAAAGGAGAGATGGTCGAGTTATGATTTTTTTTATTATTTTTGTTTATTTTGTATTATTTTATTATTATTTTTGTTTATTTAGTTTATTTATTCACTTTTGTATTCATTTGCCTTGCTAATCGCCAGTAGGTAGTTCACATTTTCTTTTATGTATTCTTTTCTTGTTTAGCGTAAACAAATTAAATATGAATGAATCTGTAGTTGTACTCATTCATAAATAATTTTGCTTTATCCTATGTTAATTTTCCATGAATAATTATGTGAGTGGTCTCTGCCAACGATGAAAACCATTTCTCCCAGCACTTCGGCAGAGGTGGTCAGATGTCATGACTTCAGTTTTCAACCCGATTTACAGCAAATATTGTCTGAAAGCAAATATCGACCAGGTTTTCTGAATCAGCATAAAATTCTGAACATACAGGTTTGCTCTTATAAAATAAGTAATTTCTATGTTAGTTTTAATAGCCATTTTATATTAGGTCGACCGCGTCTCCCGGATTTACCCTATCCTCTGCGGCGGGAATACCTTCACGATACTTTTCCACCGTCCGCCCGTGCCGTTTCCCAAGTCTTCTGGAAACACTCGACAGCTTCGTCGCCAAGATAACCGGAGAAACGCACCTTGTAATTTCCCTCCCTTCGGAAGCATCTTCCCTTCCATCGGCCCTCTAAAACGCACATCGCGAAACGTACGAGCCCGGAGCGGACCGCGCGATTATTACATTCCACGCGGACGTATTTCGCCGTGGAAGAAGATTCCGCGCTTGGGACCTGGGCCCTCTTTCCCCTACGCGTGTTCCCCGGTCGCCGTGGGCTCCGTTTCGAGACGTTATTTCAAGTATGCGAGTTCCATCGTCTGTCTGTCGCGTTGCCCCCGCTTCCCCGAGTCTGTCGGCGGCGTGGCCGAGGGAAATTTCTCCCGGGCCGATATTGGTTTCCGCGGTGCACGTAATGTCTCTCGACGATACGTAGCACAGGGCCCGCGGG
The DNA here is from genome assembly GCA_944738655.2 of Andrena hattorfiana. Taxonomy (NCBI): domain Eukaryota; kingdom Metazoa; phylum Arthropoda; class Insecta; order Hymenoptera; family Andrenidae; genus Andrena; species Andrena hattorfiana. The sequence continues at coordinate 6,947,394 of OX122894.2, forward strand.
GGTGCGGACGGGCAGGCGTGTTTCAAGGCTGGGCGAAACGTCGCGTTCCACGGATTTCGCGTTTTCTCGTCGCAGTCCGCGGAACAGATTGCGTTCACCCCGCTCCCCCCGTTCGCCCCTGCATTCAATTTCGCGAGAGGATGCATCGCGCGGCGTTTGGCAGCGCTCCCTGCGGTCTCCCCTGCTCGTTACTTTCTTGGGAAGCGGGAAGGGAGCGCGGTGGAATGGAAAGAGGGCTTCTTGTACGGCGCCACGGTACCCCTCCTCTTCGCTCTCGACCGGATACTTTCTATCGTGCGGTAAACGCCGGACGTGGCGGAGATCGTTCCGTGGCCGCCAAGCAGATTTATCGAGCCTCAAGCTCGCCCGAAGATCGCCTCCCCGCTCGGCGACCCCCTTGGCACGATCGACTGTCTCCCTGTTCTTCAATTCCGACCCCGTTCTCTGGCCGATTGCAGACCGCCAACCGGCTGATTTATGGCGGTTTAATTCTACTTCGGAGCGAGGCGTCCGTGGTGTGTCTGGCCATTGTGTTACTTTGACTGCTGCTGAAGCGATGGAAGTGATTCGTTGGATGTAAGTGATTAGCGGATGGGTTCATGGGTCTTCATATTAGTCTTCGTGGGTTTTAATTACGATTAACAGTAGGGGAGAGAGCTTCGCCCGAACGTAGAATCTGGCTAATTGCACCTCGCAGAGTGTAATTCTAGACGATTCTGTCATCAGGGGCTCGACGAATAACACTAGTTTACAATATAGGAAGGCAACTCACGGATAGAGCGTGGTTAAGTTGACACTCAATAATTGAGAAGAATATGATTAAAAGTGCTTCATTATAAAACGGTCTCGCACGGGACGGTTCTTCCAGCCGACGTTTTTCTTCGGTCGCAAACAGAGAACTGCTTAAAACTAACAACCAATCGAGACAGTCGGGCGACGATTGCTCGACTGCCTGGCTAATCTCTCTCTTCGGCCGACACTATCGTCATAAAAATGCCTACAACAAAATAAACAAAAATTTGCGCAGCAGATGCCACTATCTTTTTCTTATGTCTCCTCATAAGGGAAACGAATCCCAACATGAACAAAAGACAAAGAAAGAGCAAGAACTATTTCTAAATCACACATGGGGGAGAGTTGTCTATATTGGACCGGCTCCTAGATTGGACCATTTGTATATCTCGATAAACAATTATATTTGCAGTTTTTTTTTTTGGCTACATTGATTTAGGAAGTGGAGATGGAACTTGCGAGAACAGCCATACGGTTATTCATTAGTTTGTCGTTCACCGTCGTCGAAATATAGAAACACGTGGTGCGCGATCATTATTTTTCGTGCTATTTCAAGTGGATTTCTTTCTACAACTTGTAAGTACTATAATTTTAATTGATATTAGTGTAAAGTGTGCTGTCTTAGCTACAACTTCATGTCCTTACTTTCCCATATTCATATAAATATAACAATGAAAACATATCTTTTTGATGTAACCAACAAGTTGCGTAATATTGGACCATCGCTAGTTGCTTGAATTGGACCGGTCCATTTTATGATACAATCTATGTTATGGTAGCGAATAGTTAAAAGCATACTAAAAAAATTTTAAAAACAATTAAAACCGACTTCAAAAAAAGAAAATTGCACTAAAAAGTAAAAAATATTTTTTTCCCTTATTTAATCTACGACTCTCATATTTTTTAAGTCGGCTCCAGATTTACACAGTGGAAATGATGAGGCACCGACTTAAAAAGTATGAAAGTACCGTAAATTAAATAAGGGAAAAAATTATTTTTTACTTTTTAGTGCAATTTTCTTTTTTTGAAGTCGGTTTTAATTTTTTTATTTTTAACTTTTTCGTTTTATATATATTGACACCACATGCTGAGGAGATATGTGCGTATGTACATGAAATAATAATAATTAGGTGACAATATTCTGTATTATTAACCCGAACTGGCAAAATATTGCGCCAATGTTGATGCAGTGTAGGATGGGACCACCGGGGCATCGCTCTCTTTCGTATAAAAAAAGGATCATCAAAATCGGCCCATATTTTAGGGAGTTATGCGGGGACAAATATAAAAGAATCGTCAAAACAACGTACTATTGCACTACGTGCACCGTAATACGCTTGTTGCTTCCTGTTTTTATTTTTTTCAATGCCCTGATCAGTGTTTTTTAGATTGTATATGTAAATTCATTGATTTTTAGGAGCGGTCCAAAGTAGGAAACCGGTGGTCCAAATGACGAAACCGGTTTTCTGGAATGGATCGAAGTCATTAGTTTAGTTTTTTGGAGATATTATTTTAATCACATATTTTATCAACACACTAAATACATGATAAAATCTACATGAAATGTAGATCTTTTTCCCATTTCTCTTTGCTTTCTTCAATGTGTTATGTCCGTGTAGGGGAGCAAAATAAAAAAGTGGTCCAACATAGGCAACCTTCCCCCATGTACTGGTATCCTTGCTCCTTCATCCCGCAGCTCTTAGCGCAGCTAAATGTTTCCTCCTCGCGTTTCCCTTGTGCGAGCAGTCACCGGTGCTAGACACTTCCACGGAGCGGCCGTCCAATACACGTTTCACGAGTTCCTTGAAACATTTATCGACTGTCGCGAACTGTTCGAAACGTCGTTCGATCTCACTCGATACAGACCTGTCGCGTAACTTCTGCAGAATTGCGGGGCCTCAGCGTGAGACGTGTCGGAAAAGAGCCGCGAAACTTACGAGTTCTCCATATTCATACGTCTCCTGTGTTGTCCGCTTTTTCTCCAGAGCCTTCCCCTGTCTTCTTTCCCTTCTGTCACTCGCGACCGGTGTCGAGGGAGCGCGGGACCAAGGAACAGTCGGTCGGAAAGCCACAGCCTGCCAGAATTAAGAAACAACCTCGAACTTTCCCTCGGAAATCTCTCTAACCCCCCTCTTCTTTTCACTCAGTTCACCGGCGAAGCTCCACCGTCCTCTGGCTGCCTCCAATCAGTCCCGGGGATCCTGTTCCCGGGATTAAAAAGAATCCCAGGCCAGAAGCTGCTTGGCGGGCTCGCGGGAGGGCCCTATCGAGCCCTTGTCTGCGTAATTGGCACTTCGGAGCGGCGCGAGACCGACAGCGGGTGTAATAAAACGCGGAGGATCGAGCCGGAGCCGCTATTGAAAGATTCATTGCCCGCTGCCATGCGGTCTTTGAACCGAACTTTTCTCCGCAGCCGGCCTTCGAATGAGCCATCGAACTAAATGGCCACTTGTACGCTCCACGTTCGCACACCCTCCCGGAAGAACAATCGATCGGGATTCTAATCAAATCGCGATCTTCCTGCTTCCGCGTCGCTGCATTTTAGCCGCCTCGGCGCTGGCAGCTCGCGCGAAGAACGGGATTAGCAACCCCTCGGCGCATGTAGCAGCAACCAAAGAGTATATTAACTCTCTGTTTCCCTTGCTTTCGGTACTTAACGCGATAATTTCGCTGTTCTCGCGCCGGGCCGCGCGTTTCGCCGCCCTGCTCGGCGCGGCGCGTTTAATCAGCTTACGCGCCCGGTGTTTTTACAGGGAGGCCGTCGAGCACTCGGCAAACTGGTGTAACGAAAGAGAGAAAGCGGGAAAAAAAACGCGACGGTTACGATCGGCGGGAGGGAGGCGGACAACGTTGACGCGCGTCGAATAATCGCGGCCCCACGGGTTTGTACAGAGGTACCGAGGCGTGCCTCTTTACCAGAGCCGCCTTTTTACACCGGAGGCCGTAAAAAGGGTGGAACGAATAACGCAGGAAGCGCCGTCGAAGAGTAACTCGGACGATATTTGCTCGCCCCGCGCTCAGTCCGGTCTCCCGATGTTGATTTTCATCGTAAAACGAGCAATTGAACCGCGCTTGCCAGACTTCGTAAAACCGCCTGCCCGCAATGGTGGAGGGGAGGGGGCAGAGAGATCTCCAGGGCGAGAAGGGAACGCGGATGGATCCTCGACTGGCAGAGGAAACAAATTAGCAGCTCTGTTTTAATAAAATAGACCCATGCAAACCAGCTCACCGGTGCTTCAATAGAGGGAGAGCTTCGCCGTACCCTGCAGGCTAAGAGAAATATCCGTTAAATCCGCGGTCCCTTTATCAGGATCCTTGGAAGCTCGACGCGTCGAGAAGCTCGTTAAAACTTGTCTCTCGGAGGCGCGTGCGTTAATCGATACACTCGATCGAGGCTTGTTTATGGTGATTTAGAAGCTCCGCGAGCCTTGGGCTTTGTCTCTCGACAAGCTCCAAAGAGATTCGCCTGGAGCTTCCCTCCCCACGAAGCTCTTCCTCTGACGTCTCTTCTCCACTCTCTCTCTCTCTGAAGCTCTCCACCGAGCTCGCGAGGGGGGAGAGAGGTGTTATTGCGCGGAAGGAGGAAGCGAAGTTATCGCGGGAAGGAGGTCAACTTCTTTGGAGGAAGCTTAAAAAATTCAACCTCTGGAAATCGAGGATGGCTGGCGTGGAAATTCTACCGCTCCGAAATATTTGGAGCGTAGTGTCGAGGGCGCAGACGGCGGCCCGCTGGCAGCTGGAATTCATTTATCGCGGGAGGCGGCGGGGCACTTAATCACGCGACCCTTTCGTCGGTTTCATTATCCCCCGCGCCTTATCGTTTCATAAAGATATTAACTCGCGAAGTCTGGCGAGGGGGAGCGGAGCTTTACGAGGATCCCCGGGGCGTCTTATTGAAATCAGCGGGGCAGAAAATTTCCACGGATCTGTGTGCAGGCTCAACAGCTGCTGAATTAAGCGGACCGCTGTGTATTTCGGGGGGGTCGAAGTTGGCGAGTGCCGCGGGCCACGTAGCCTCCCGTACACAACCATCGAAACTTTCGCGATCGAACTTGCGCGCCGCTGATCGGGAAACTGTGACATGTCGGCGGCCATGCCGGGTGCTCGGGTTCGGGCAGCTGGTAACTGACAAAGCATCTGTAAGTCGCGGGATGTTTGAGTAGAAACAGGGACACCGGTTTCTTTCGACGAGATCCACCGCTAACCACACGTCAAATAAAGCACTCGATAAACGGAATCCGCTGTCGGGACGACAACCGCGTCGCCCAGTTATTCGCCTAGAGAAATCTCGACGGAGAAAAGAGAGAGAGAGAGAGAGAGAGAGAGAGAGAGAGACCGGGGAGGGTCGGAGTAAAAGAGACGAGCCCTCGATGGAGATCGACGAACTTGCGCGTTCGAGATCGTCGATCCCTGCGGCACATTGTTTCCCCCAGAACGCGACTATTCCCGGGGCTCTCAGGAAGCGCGCAATCCCCGACGAACTTCCGGTAATCGTGTGCATTCGCGAAGAGCCCTCGTCGACGGGCGCGGACGGAGAAGCGGAAGGCGCCGGGGTCTGGGCGAGAGAGACGGGGAGACGGAAACAGTTGAGAAACGAGAATGAAAGAAAAGGGTTGAAGGGAGACGGACGGTGCGAGGGCGAGGCAGCGTAGGGGGATGGAGCCGGGGAGCACGAGAGAGGATTGTTGAGCTGGGGAACGAGCAGAAGCGGAGCGGGCACACGCAGCCGTGCCGCTGCATACACACGTGCACACGCTGGAATCGCTTTAATCGACGCGGCAGGTAATCGTCGCCGAATGTAATTTACTCGCACGCGTGCCGCTGACAAAGCCGGCTGTTCGCGACGCTCGGTACACATTTTAAAATCTAATTGCAAATCTAATTAAAAGCGGCTCGCAAGGGCTCGTGCAGGGCATCGATTCGCTCGAATGGCTCTGGGATTCAGGGGGTGGCAGCTGTTTGTGTTTTGGGGGTTGGAAGGTGTGCAAGACGTTGACGAAGGTAGTTGAATACTTAGAAGATTCCATGCAGGAGATTGTGGATTATACTGTCGAGTTTTCAGAGGCGAGTGTATCGGTAAGGAGATAAGGTCAAAGCTAAGGCGGACATGGTATCTACTCCGAGTTTCTTAAGGGGAGATTGCGCCTTGTTGGACTGAAAAATAAGTAATTCTTTGTGATTTTTTTGTCCAAAAACGGTTCGACAAATTAATTTGAGGTTTGGCTGGCTGTTTCATTGTATTTTGAACTATTGTTCTGAGTTTTGGTGTGACAGTGAAAAAAAACATGGCAGATACAAAGAGAGCGTTGAAAAACAATCTGGTGGTGCTGGTGTTGACGAAAAGTACTGCAAGGGTTATCTGAACTGGAAAAAGGAAAAGAGATTCTTAATCTATATGAATGTAGCTATCGGTGGTAGTAGATACATTAAGAAAAATAAAAAAATGTTAAAATGGCAGGTTTTTGAAGAAGATGAAGCGCCCTGATTTGAGTGTGAAATAGGTTTTGCCTCAAGATCGGGAAAACTTATTTAAATAAAAAAGGAACGGTAACAGATATGGCAATAAATTTACTACTACCGATAGCCACATTCGTATAGATTAAGAATCCATTTTCCTTTTTGGGTTTCGGATAACCTTTACAGTACTTTTCGTCAATGCCAGGGTCATCCGATTGTTTTTCAACGCTCTCTCTGTATCTGCCATGTTTTTTTCACTGTCACACAAAAATTCAGAACAATAGTTCAAGATACAATAAAACAGCCTGCCAAACCTCAAATTAATTTGTCGAACCATTTTTGTACAAAAAATTCAACAAAGAATTACCTATTTTTCAGCCCAACAAGGCGCAACTCCCCCTAAGTGGGTATAACCGTTTGAAAGTGTCAAAAATCGGATTTCTTTTTTACACATTTTCATAGATTGATATTTTACAAATATTATAAATCAAGTCCGACGTAAAAATTCAAAAAATGGACGAAGAAACAAGCCAGGTAGCACGGGGTGGCGTGGCGCCGCGGCTGGACCGATCGCAGCGGAACTATATTTTTCGTTATGGTGGCCCTAAAAACTCACGCTTCGTCCAACGAATTCATTTCCAATTCTGCATGCAGAATCATAATAAGATTCCACTCGATCTACGACGCCTTTTTTATTCCGATTCCCAGTTTATTATTTATAAAGAAAAAACGTGGACTTTTCTCTTAGAAAAATCTAACTTTATATTTGATCTGTGACCATTTCTTTATTTCTAAAAATTTTCAAAATCGGCGCCGTAGATTGATAGCTATTAACATATTTTATAAAAGAAATTTACTGTCTTTGATTTCAGACACGACATACAGTTTTGTTAGGGCCACCGCGTAGCCGTGTAAAATCGAGAGAGTTTCGAATATGTATCCCTAACTTCCGAAAAAAAATATTATTTTAACTGAAACTTTTTTTTTAAGTAGTTCATAATACTATGTAAACATAATACAAAAACGGAAAATCTTCATCAAGCTGCTGACTTGCAAAAAAATCCAGAAAATGTACACATTTTCCGAGCGTTCAAACGTGTATACCCCCTTAAGGAACGAAATGAGGGGCGCCCGGCGAAAAAGATCGAATAACTCGCCAGGCGACGTCGATGCTCGAAGCTGATTTATTAGCAGGAAATCGGAGCTAATAGAGAGCGCGTTAGAGCAGGAAGTGTTCGCGAATCGCCGGGAATTTAATTAAACCAGCCGGAGGAAAGAAGCAGGCCGAGCAGGAAAAATATCGGGCAGGAGCACGTAAAGCGGCTGGATTATTAAAAGTGGAACGGTACGCGGGAGTTTCGAATCAAAATTTAATTAAAAACCGCCACCCCAGGAAGCTACGCGTCTGTTAAGAACGACGGGAGGCCCCCGCGGAAAGAAACCCCATGGACATCGTGTTATTCTTAACCGCCGCCTCGCGTCTCTTCCATCAATCATCGGGGGAAGAGTACTCGTCGACGAGCTCGTCCAGTACCCAGCTCAGGTAGACCCAATTCGTAAAAAATTCCCGAGATGCTTCCGCCTCGCCCCCAAATGAATTCCATCCGCCTCTCGGCGTGATTCGCTCCGGCGAGATTTAATGTTTGTTAAAGGGCTACCCTATTATGCCGTAGTTGGTAGGGTAATCTCATCACGGTGTAAAGATAACATTTCGTTAACCTCGTTCCCGACGTTCGACGAAAACAGCGGAACCGGCGAGGGCTGAGGGAACTGGGGGGTGGGCAAGCCCGGGACACCGGGCGCTGCAAATTTATAATCTCGCGAAAGCTGTTATTTCGTAGTCAAAGTTTGAATATCTTGTAAACAGATTACGATTACTGCTGCCGGTTCGTCTCCATGGGGGACCGTTTTCACCGTGGCGGCGAAAGTTTGACCGTAAGTTCGCTAATCGCCTCGGACCAGCTGCGCGCGCTAATTATCGCGAACAATCGTCGCCTCTCCTCGTGCCCTTTCGAATCGATCCCCCTGTCTATGGCAATCGAACAGGGGAGGACAGCAAACGGAGCCAAAATTCCGATATCTATTTATTTATTTATTTTATTTAACACATGTGGAAGGAAAGGGGAGAAAATAGGGAATGCCATAAAACAGGTATATCGGGAAAATTATGTTTTAATACTTTAAAAATAATTACCGGAAAATCCATACTTTTCAAGTTAGCCCCATCACCAATCCTTAAAAAACAGATGCACCTTTTGTTTAAACTTCTTTCCGTTATCTCTCATCGTTCTCGAGGTATTTCGCGAAAAAGAAAAAAGAATTTACGGGTTGCTAAAATTCTCTTGCGGCTGTTGGTGATTTTGAAAACGAGCTCTGCATAGTCGTTGCCGAAACGCGAGAGATATCCTAATTTGATATCGTTTATTAAAGACGAGCCTCGATAAACGAGGCCAAGAGACAAGAGGCAAATAAATGGGCGTTTCGCGAGGGATCGAATAAATTGAAATAAATCCGTCACAAGTCGCGCCAGGTTGCAACTACGATCGCACGAATCGGAAACGCGGTGAATTATTCGACGTTACGATGAATGGCGGCGTCATAACCGAGGAACTCGAGTCGTTCCCATGGAGGATCGAAAAAAGAAGGGTTCTGTAAGAGAGATCGTAAACCCGCCCATCGAACCTGATACCCTGTCGATTTTTACAAATCCGCTGGCCGTCCCGGGGCACCGTTTAATTCCCTCTACTCAGCCTGGGATCTCGTTTCGCTATAAGGTAAAAGTCCCAATACCTGGACACGTCCCAATACCTGGACACTAGTGCAAATAATGCTGATTATTACGTTTAATATTCGCTGTATGCATAAAAGAATTATTTTATTCAATTACTCAAATATTTAATAAAATATATATTCATATACATATTTTTCTTAGTAAACTTGTAACACTCGTAATAAAAATAAATTTTCCAGTTTACACCATTTTAGTATTGCTCTTGTCTGATTTGTTAAACAGTTTCTACTTTTTCTTAAGCGAATATTATTAATAATGTTTAGTATATTGGTACAACTAATACAGTTTTAGAAAAATGGTACCTTGTAGTATTATTTTTTAATTGCAAGATTAAAATTAAAGTTCGTATTAGTTTTTTATTCTCGTGTCTATCTACTGGTACAGTGAAATCTTGGCACGACCCTAAACCTGACCACGTCTACAAACTGTGAAATAAGTACGGGTTATTGTTGACACAATAATACAATAATTATTTAACACCTTAACAATAATTTGCACCCTGCAAACACTTCATATTCTTCGTATCTTGTGTTAATGATAATATTTAATTCATGTGTAAAATTCGTGTGTTACACACGAATACACATAATCTTAAAATTAGTCATTCAATAATAGATTCTTTTTACTTAAGTTTGTTTACTGATTTGAATAACTTTCTTGTACAGAAGAAATATGCCAAAAGAAAAAAAAAACTATTGTGTTGTTTTTTTTATTTAATTTCCCTAGAAAACATCAAAAATCATGTGTCCAGGTAATGGGACAGTAAAATCGGGATACCGGGACATACTAGTTAAGCTGTCCAGGTATTGGGCCATTGTAAGGACTATGAATTTTCAATATTTTACAAAATTATTCAATCCTACAATATGTTTTTTTTTTAGTGATAAAGTACACACGATGCCCCATGTAATTGCAAAATCGTTTTTATATAAATCGATTTGTATAACTGAAAAATTCTCAAACGTGTGTCCGCCGTACCTTAAATGTCCAGGTATTGGGACATTTACCTTAAACACCGCGCAGCGTTAAGGCGACATTCTACTCTCTCGGCCGAAAAATCGGCCACTTTTCGGTGATAGTTTTTATAACGAAATAAACACTTAACGTCTTCTAATTTCTGGGGGTATATTCTACCACTCTTGAAATACAAGAAAAAAATCTTTGTTGTTTGTTTGTTTCATTTGTTTACATAAATATTTCGCAGTGAAGTTGGCGACATTGCTGGCGGTTGAAATTTCGGACGACTGGATCATCGGAAATAAAAAACCAAACATATTTTTAATTTGCAGGAGTATGACTATCTCGCTAACCACAAATATCTTAAGATTTTTAATATTTCCCCACATTTTATATCATTTAAATACAGAAAAGAAGTGCCACTTTCGGTACTTTCAACTTTGATCGACTGGCATTTTAATAATTTTGGTCCAAAATTTTTTTTTTCGTGGAAAGCGAGATAACCATACTCCTGCGAATTAGAAATAGGTTTGGTTTTTTTATTTCCGATGATCCAGTCGTCCGAAATTTCAACCGCCAGTAATTCTGAAGCCGCTAACTTCACTGCGAAATATTTACGTAAACAAATGAAATAAACAAACAACAAAAATTTTTCTTTGTATTTCAAGAGTGGTAGAATATACTCCCCGAAATTCGAAAACGTCAAGTGTTTATTTAATTATAAAAACTATCACCGAAAAGTGGCCTATTCTTCGGCCGAGAGAGTAGAATGTCTCCTTAATGTCCCACCGACTGGGTCCGTTGACGGGACGAATTCGCTAGGCTGTACGAAACGTCCACGGTTCTCGCGTCGCAGCGCGTGCACGCGCGGTCGTTGAATTCCACGAACTTCCGTAATGAATTTCGCTCGGGCCTGGTTCGATGGAAGACGAAAGTCGCTCGCAGGGAAAAGTTTCCCACCCTCTCTACACCCCCCGGTAATTTTCTGGATCCATTCAGCGCGGAGTTCGTTCTAACTCGATCGAGTTCCTATACGCAACGCTGTTGAGCGCGGGCCTTAGCTCGCCTCCCCCGTAGCGGTATTTTTCCAAAACGCTCCCTGGTCCCTGAATAACGCGTTTATGCTGACCTCGTTACGAGCGCTTTGACTCTGACCCGCCGGCTCTTTCCTGTTGGCAGGCAAATCTGCCTGCGTCGCGAAGTTTGCGGGGGTTTATCGAAGAAAACAGACGATCGGGTATAAAGTTTCGAGGGTGCCCGTCGACTTTTGTCACTCGTTAGTGCAGAGAATTATCACTTTTAACGATTCGGTCGCGCGAGACTGAAGTCGCCGCCTCGGTGACCTTTCGCCCCGGCGTCCCGCGATTACGTGGCTCGGGGGGTAGTTGGCGGCTGGCGGCAGTATTTTTCAATCGACGAGCAATACGGCCGTGGATGCATAGCGACTCGTTAAAAGTTTACGCCGCTCGTCGAGGAGCCCGCGCTCGCGCGCACCTCCGTGTGCAAGTTCGCCCCGGCTGCGCCTTCGCGCCGCGGAACAACCCCTTCGAATCCCGATGGCGGCGTATTTTTCCGCGCGTGTACTAGAAACACCGAGGGAGAGAGAGGCAGAAGGACTTTCAGGGGTGTGCGAGTGTCCAGGTGCGCGGCACGTAGACACGAACACGCTGCAAGCTGGTTACGGGGTGCGACGATACGAGCTTCACTGGAAGCCATAACCGCGGGGAAAGCTAAAGTGCTTTCGAGCTTTTCAGCCCCGACCGACTGGACACGTTTTCACGTTCTTTCCGCCCCCCACCCTTGACCCCTTTTTCGCCGAATGTTATTGGTCACGGGGATCGATGCCTTTCAGCGATCCGTCATATTCCGCGGAAATGGTGCGCGATGTGTTCCGTTTCGGACCTCGCCGATGCTCGTTTCCATTCGGCCGCGGCGCGGGTGCTTTCCAGGGGGTATTACTCCCCATTGTTGTAATTCGAACGCGGAGTGCGAGTAATTCGATAGCGAGCCTTTGTCCGGTTCATTTTTGTTCTCACGGCGGAATTAAAAAATATATTTTTGGAAATTGAACGCGGGTGTCGAGCAATGACGGGGGAACAATGCTGCCAGTCCCTCTAGGGGGTCGTTCGATCGAGTTGTCTCACTGGTATTTTTCTCGCGGGCTTGTTTATGGACACCGATGGGAATGCTGGATGTGCCTTTTGCTCGGCGATAGTACCTCCGCGCGAGACAATGCTCGAGGAACGTGGCGGAGCCAATAATTAACGACGCTAATGATCGAACAATGCAGCGCAGGCTCCCGATCGCTCTCTATGATCATTCACCGCGACGGACGCACGTCTGCGCCGAATAATTAATTGTACGTTAGCCGTAACAATATATTGAATCGTAGCGTTTGATACGTAACGATCCTCCGTTGTGCCATTAACGCGCAACGATATTAGGATTCACGGATTCGACGTCCCCTGATTGTATCTCGACAGTCGAGAGGATTCCGAGAGGAATTCAGTAGTTAAGGAGGACAGTGGTCGAAGTGTCGAATTCCTCGCTTCTGACACTCGAGTTATAAACGATTATTGAGAGAGGAGAGGGTCAATGAGGGCTGAGCATGACAAGGTTTCCTAACTCTTTTATTAACGCATCTCGTATAGATGCATAATACACGGGGTTGTTTCTGAATGCGCGTGAATAGTTTCATCGAGAGACTCCACACAGCGACAGAAAATGAATGGTAAGGGGAAAGAAGAAGGAATGTCACAAAACTGAGACCATCAGTAAAGAAACAAGGTTCGATGAACTTAACTGTATTGCTCATAGCATGGACAAGTTATGCATACTCTAATTAGGCGTCAGAAAAGAACTGAGCAAAAACATAATTGTTTTACATCGTTTTAATATTTTTCAAGTGGAACAATGCAGAATACTGTGGCGAAATAAATGTCCACTTCTATTACTGTCAGAACAAGAATGTGTACACAGTGACGTCTGAGGGCTTCTGACGTACTCCAAGCAGAGTTGTGCAGAATTACAATTGAATTACTCCATGAATTATAATTATAAAATAATTCAATTACATTGTAATTCGTAATTCAGATCTCTCATTCAATTAAATTACATCGCAATTCGTAATTGCAATTGAAGTACAATTGCAAAGTACAATGTAATTGAATTAGAATTACGAATTAAGCGGTAATCAAATTCAGAGGTAATAAAAGGTGAGAAACATAAGATTGAGTCAGGTATGAACGGGAAACTGGATACCTACGTCGCGTCGTATAGAGATGAAATATAAATATAATCATTTATATCACTTCTTCAGAGTTCTGAGCTGTAATATAATTACATTGCGTTTCCATTACATTGTAATTCAATTACATTGTGTTTCCATTACATTGTAATTCAATTACACGCCAGAGTTGTGCAGAATTACAATTGAATTACCCTATGAATTATAATTACAAAATAATTCAATTACATCGTATTCAATTACATTGTAATTCGTAATTCAGATCTCGCATTCAATTAAAATACATCGCAATTTGTAATTTAAATATATTTGCAATTGTAATTGCATAGTACAATGTAATTGAATTATAATTACGAATTAAAAGGTAACCAAATTGAGAGGTAATAAGAGGTGGGAAAGAAATATGTAGGTAAAAGTATCGAACAGAAAAAAAATTATTATGAGTGCAGAATATGGTATTATTCATAAATTTATAATATATAAAGAGAAATAAACTCCTTTGTTACATTTCTTCCACTTTTTTCTCATTTCTTCAGAGTTTTGAGCTGTAATTTAATTACATTGTATTTCAATTATATTGTAATTCAATTACACGCAAAATTACAGTAATTAGGAATTGAATTAATTGAAAAGTTTGAATTATGTAATTGAATTACAACGTAATTTGATTACTATGTAATTGAAACACAATGTAATTAAAGTACAGTGTAATTCAATTAGCACAACTGTGTAATACACACATGATTACAGGAATTAGGAATTTAATTAATAGAAAACTTTGAATTATGTAATTCAATTACGTTCAATTGCGTTGTAATTAATTATGTAATTCAATTGCGTTGTAATTAATTATGTAATTCAATTATGTGGTAATTGAATTACTATGTTAATTATGTAATTGAAATAAGATTTAATCAAATTACGTAATTAAATTACAGTATAATTCAATCAGCACAACTGTGAATGCAAGCTTACACTAATCAGAAATACATACTCTAAGTAGAAAGACCGGCTACATTCCTTGTTTTGTCCCAGTGGAGAGTGGGCATTCCCTGTTTTTAACCAGTACAGCAAATCTTTAATGCCGCCTTTTGTGATTCGACAGTTCTGTGCCCCAGTTTCCACCAACAAAATACGTTTTTTTCCTGTTACCCTTCAAATAGAAGCTTCGAAAACGACTAAGAACAGGCCCCTTTCATCCCCCACGCGTGGCTGGTGCAGCGCAGGCTCGGTAGCCAACGAAATCTCCCCATTTCCGTCAGCGGAGTCTCGCGTCAGCGAAAACGTTACTTATACGCGGCCGCCACCCACCACCCCCGCGTTCATTCATAGTCCTCGGGATGTATTGTGAGCGGCGCGTTTCCATCTCCGCGTGACAATGGGGAGAACCGCGCGGATGATAACAATTAATCGTCGGCCGCGGAGGAACTCTCCTGCCCCGTAACTCGCTGTTGCGTTTTGTCCCTGCGCGACGTATCGACGTTTTTGACGCCCCGAGCGGGGCCCATTGTCCGCGAAATATTTATCATCGCGATCCTCGGCGAAAATAAATTATCGCCGCTCGCGGCACGGCCTCCTTGCGCGGCACTTGGCGTCCAGCCGCTCGTTAAACGACGCGTTACAGCATCCGCGTAATTCGAGAGGAGAGGAACGCTTTATCGGCCGTGCTTATCGTTCACCGCGGAGAGCGACGCTGTGGAAACGCGCGGTCGGGTCTGTTAATATGAACGGTGGAAAAATGCCACGTCCAGCTCTCCAGCGGAGCGGAGGCTGAATATCAGGGGAAAAGTTGTTACGCGCCGTGCTCGTGCTCTTTCCTCACGCACGATAACGCGCGCGATCGCGCGTTTCCCAGGTACCGGCGAATTTCAGGAATCCGCCCCGTGGAAAGCGGCGTCGCCCGTCGGCAGTAACGCGATTACGGGAACATCGCGCGGAAAATAACGCGTCGCGTCGCTGGAAACAGCGTAACGGTCACTCGATTACCGGGGGAATCGATACGGGGGCGGCGTCGATTCCTTAACGAACGAATGGCCGGCCTGTTTTTAAGAGTATTCTATCGGGGAGCGATGTAGCGGAAAGTCTGCTGGATGTAAGGGGGGGTGGGGTGAATTAGAAGGGTATGTCGTTATCATCCCCCGGAGCGATAAGTTCTTTCGGCGGAACGCGAGTCTCGTCGTCAATAATCCCGGCGAGTTACCTTAATCCCTGGCCACACACATAATTCCCGATAATTAATCGATTTCCAGGGTGGGAATGGGGCATCGGAGGGTAGTTGCGCTGTGCGCGGAGGAGTCGGAGGAAAGTATGGTGCGGGGTGAACGAACTTGGCGTTTAGGTCTACATCATATATCGAATGACTGAGTTAATCGTGGCTCGCGAATGCGCTCGGATGAATCCCTGGAATTGATGCAGACATTTCGAGTGTAACGTATTGGGAAGGGGGCGAGAACGGTGGGGTAGGTACTTTACACAAGAGCCTTCTTTTATATTCCTGTTTGCCTATTGCTCTTCTTACACTACTTAGAGCCTCACACACACTACTCACCTATTCTCCCTGGACCAGATACAAGGGCGACCCGAGCCTTGCACCCTCGAGCACCAGTGTCCAAAGTCGCGGCACCCTTAGAGGCCACAGCGTCACGCGCGGTTGCGTACACCGCCGGTGAGAATCGAAGCACGGAAATTAAAGCGCGATAGATAGGTACAAGAGGCGAAAGGGCTGGACGTGGCACGGGGTAGGGTAGGAGGAAAGGTATGCTGGAGAACGCAGGCTGCTGGCCGTAGGGACAGAGAGGGCGAGGGGTGCGAGAGAAACGGAATTAGAGAGGGGTGGGAAGAGGAACGCGGGCGTTAAATATGCATGCCGGGTAAAGCGGCAACAATAGAAGCTTCCTCGTCCCTCGCCGTTCGCAAGCCTCGCCAGAGAGAGAGAGAGAGAGAGAGAGAGAGAGAGGGGGCTCGCAGTTGATCGCGCGACCCGGGCGCAAAACACACCCCGCTAATGGCACCCCCGGCACTCTCTGCTCGTGATACCCGCACCCTGCCAGCCCTCTATATACCACCTACCTATCCAGCAACACTCACCCTCCGCCTCTCATCCGGTTCTCGCTGCTACACAGCCCTCGCTAGCTGCTCTTCCTACTCTGGCCGCCCTGATGCTCGACCTTCCTACCCTTCCTGCCCTTTCGCGCCCCCTCGAACGCTGCTTCCCTCTGTTTTTCTCCTCCGTCCCCCTTTCCCTTTCTCCGATTGTGTCCGTCTCGCTTTTCGCAGAGCTCGTTGCCCTTTGCCTCCCCTTCCTTGCCCCCCCAGCACGACTCGACCTACTGTCTTTTTAATTCCATTTCCGGCTCTCCGCGTCTTTTATGTCGCGCGTCGGCTCGAGGGCTGTCGTATCGAGAGAGCGATTCGTTAGAAAGTCGGCCGCTACCCCACCCCTCGATAGAGAGGGTTTTGGGTACGCGTGGAAATTCCGGAGCCCACCCTTCGTTCGATGTACTCGACGGGCACTCTGATCTTCTCGCGTTTCCGGTCCTCCTGCTGCAGAGGATTTCATTCGGCTTAACGTACGTCTGATTTTCTATTCTAGTGTCAGAAAATGGGGCGAGAGTGCAGGGGATGTTAGTAACGGCTGCTTCTAAGCATAAATGTGGCTTACATCGCGTGCAAGGTAGTTACGAGCACACTTCGAGGCGACTGGTGTACGCCTCCAGGAAGAGAGTGCGTAAATATTAGGCGTTCGACTCGCTGAGTAGTTTCAGTAAATATCGGAGCAGACATCGAGCGCCACCACAGGCGATCCACCTCGACGACACCCTCCGACGTGATTCGCGGCGCATCGAACTCCTGAAACCCACGAGTTCCGTACATTCGGCAACTTAATATCGCGGTGCAGGATACAGCCGGCGGATTCGAGGAAGATCCGCGGTAATGCCGGCCCGTCGTTACGGGGGATACTTGTTACGAAGTTTGAATGTTGTTCTCGGACAGATGCTTATTCGAGAGCGAGACTAGCCCAGGGCTCTAGCTCGCGTCTTGTACCGGTTCGAAGTTTCCGTAGCCTTCAGTGTTTAGCCGTAGTCTTTTCGGGGTGGAGAGGGTGGGACGTAACAGCCTCGCTACAACTTTCTCTGGTACGTTCGGAGGTGAACGTCTCTCGTTTCGCACGGTTCGATCGAATTGCCTTGGTCCTCCGCTTTTAATTCCCTCGTCCCTCTGCCAGTCTCTCTTTCGAAGGGGGGAACCTCTGCCGTCTCGCGGCTCGGTCCAGCGAGGGGGCGAGTATCAATTTAACTTCCAAGGAATCGCGAGGGACAAGGGGGACGTCGACCATCTTCCTCTAGCCCGGGACCCGCGGAGTTTTCCAAACAGGCCGTGTAATATTTAGTCGTGCAACTAATCCAAAGTTAATCCGAACTTCGATCGTGCGGATCCCTCGGCTGCTCGTCGGATCCCGCGCGCCCCTGGCTGCTGGAGCGAGCGAGTACCGATTGTTGCTCGACGGACGGATCCTTCGCTCTGCTCGGAGGACGAGTGGCCAGCAAAACACGCGAAAGCTTGCAGGAAGGAGTCGAGGATATGGGCTGCTTGAAATGCGGCTGGCGTTCGCGTCTACTTCCGATCCATCTGGCTCAAGACGGGCGACAAATCGAGTTACCGCCCAAGAGCCGAGACCAAAGAGCCTTGGCAGCCTTCTTTTCCTTCCTTCCTTCCTTCCTTCCTTCCTATTTTCCCCGACCCCCTCCAGCTCCCTCCCGCCCGCCAGTCGCCGAGTCCTCCGACGTTGGTTCGTAGTTGCCTGCTTCTTTTCTTTACTTTCCCGCGCCAGTTTCCTCGGGACACTCTCTCTCGATCGTCGGGGATCGTGGAGGAACCCGGTGCCAGAGGACCGTGCGGAAGTCGGGGGGCGACTCGAGGAAGAGAATGAAAGTCGAGCCAGGATAACCCTGTTTGGTGTTCGAGATCGCGAGTAAAACGAGTTGCCAGCTCGTTAGGCGGTCCGAGCGCCGGCCAACCAGCCTCCATCGACGGCGATATCACGTTCCCCCGGGGAAGTAGGCTCTTCGCGAATTAACTACCACCTCGGCCATCCCCCTCCGTCGATCTTTTCTCTTCCTTCTCCGCAGGAGACTTCTCCTCCTTTTTCTTTATTTCGCTACCTTCGACGCCTCGCGCGCCCTCCCTCTTTCAGCTCGCTCTCCCAGGTGGCAGGGACGGCAGCGTGATCTGGTCAACGCACGGTTCATTGAATAAGGTATCACCGAGGGCCGAAGTTTTATGAGGTTAGCCGCGACGCCGGTCGCCTGGTGTGAGTGGAGTTCGCGGTAAGTCGGGTAATGGAGATGGACTTTGCGAAAGTATTCCCGCTACACCGTGTTAAATAATTTCGCGACCGGGCGAACGACGCGTCGAGCTCCCTCGCCGAGCCAGATCGATCATTATGGGGGTGCGGCTGCGGGGCTCCTTTAATCATCTCGCAGACGAATTCCCAGTGCCTTTCAATTTCGCGGGGATGTAGCCCCTCGGATAAGCAAATTTCACTCGCGACGTCTGTTATTAGATCTAGATAAGCCACCGTCAATTTTTCTGTGGAAACAGATCACACCCACCTTCCACGCTGCTCGCGAACCTCCATCTAGATAGCAGCCCCGGGGCGCGCGACAAAAGTAGGGGAAGAGTTTACGCTGCCAGCCCTAGCTGCTTGGCCCAGGGGCGAAGGGGGGAGCTCGTGGGAAAGAAGAAAGGCTAGATGCGAGGGCGATGATAACCTTATTTAGTGCCCCAGATCGCGGGCAAAATGAATTACCGGAGGCGCGGCCGGAATTCCCACGGGCCGCGATATCGCGCTGAACGGAAGCGCCGTGTTTCTTCGAGGGGAACCCACGTTCCCTTAGTTTCTGACTTGTCTCGTGCTTGGTTTCCCGCGACCATAGGGCAGGGGCGGGGGGACAGGCAGCGATCGGTTTCTCCAACAAAGAGGAAAGACCGACCGTACAGGATTTACCGTTTAGGACCCTGTGCAATTTACGTTCGTAGCCGTGCTAGTCGATACGGTCGCGTTTAATGATTCAAACGGCGTTCCCCGCGGCCGGCGAACGGGAGACAGTCGCGATGGAGCTCGATCCGAAGCTACTTTCCTCGCCGAGGCATCGAGCTCGGCAAAGACAACAAAGCTAATTGATTCCGCTGCCGTCGCTTTGCTTACATTTTCTCTTCTTCGGTCGACGATGACTCGAGGACCGGCCGTTAGAGCGTCGCCTGTTTTTCGAGGACGTAAATCTGTAGGAAACAAGGTTTCCCAAGGTTTGGATATAAAGAATAGGGTAAATCCGGGAGACGCGGTCGACCTAATATAAAATGGCTATTAAAACTAATACAGATATTACTTATTTTATCAGAACAAGGCTAATATGTTCAGAATTTTATGCTGATTCAGAAAAACTGGTCGATATTTGCTTTAAGACAATATTTACTGCAAATCGGGTTGAAAACTGAAATCATGACATCTGACCACCTCTCCCGAGGTGCCGGGAGAAATGGTTTTCGTCGTTGGCAGAGACCACTCTCATAATTATTCATAGAAAAATAAAAAGAAGAAAGCACTATTATTTATGAGTGAATACAACTACAGATTCATTGATATTTAATTTGTTTACGCTAAACAAGTAAAGAACGCATAAAAAAATAAAGTGAACTACCTACCGGCGATTAGCAAGGCAAATTAATGCAAAAGTGAATAAATAGAATAAATAAACAAGAATAATAATATAATAATGATAAAAATAAAAATATAAATAAAAATAATAAAAAAATCACAACTCAACCATCTCTCCTTTCTGCAGCGAGAGATGGTCTTCTCGTTAATTTTGAGAGGAAGAGTTAATATCGCTAAATACTTTGGCTGCATTGTCCCTCGATATCTCTACTATGTTATTATTCCCAAACGTTAAACGAAAATAAACTTTGAACTGTATTTTAAATACGATTTTGTACACCGTTGTTTGACAAAAGAGGTTAAATGTAACCTCAGTTTACCTTTTATAGCCTGTGAATCTAGAAAAATACAGAAGGAACCGAAGTGACGCTATTCATTCGATTGTTTGGCTTCTGGAGAAGTAATTGGCCTGCACTTTAACGCGTTTTTACGTATAGAGTCTGAAATATAGCGACTCGACCAACTCTCCGGCCCGACCGCGTTTCCCGGATTTACCCTATGTAGGGGATTTTCTCCTGATTACAGCGCAATCTCTGTTTACTGCCCAAATTCACTCTAAGAGGGTGAAATTAACCCTGAAAATTCAGTTATTTTCCGAAGTTATTCTGTAACTCACGGCAGACCAAGTGTCCAAGTTCTGAAATACAAGGCACTCCTACGTCCTTGATGGTCAGGGGAAGAGCTAACGCTCAACAGCCGGCCCTCCGGTGGATCGAGGGGCGCTGCGATGATTTTGGTGCAAACAGCAGTGCTATTTTATACGCGACTGGTTTCAAGTAGAACGTATCTAAATTGAGTCAGGCCAGCTTCTCGCTACCCGAACCATAACGTACGCAACGACGAAGTGTCTGTTCTCTTCGATGACGTCCGTTTAACGAAGACCCCTCCACTGTTTACGGCCAACCACCCCTCCAGCGAAGGGGGTAACTAACGGGGCAAACGGGGGCGAAGGAGGAAGGCCAGGTCGCGGCCGTGTGTTTCGTTTGAAAATTTAATTTCTCTAATTAAAGTGCTGGCGTGCCCGGTACATCTCGTCCCACCCTCTCCCCCAGCCCCCTCGCCGTCGTGCAGGATGCGGCTCGTGGCCGCGGCCTAGCTTTTTCCCCCCGAGTCACTCGTTTCATTAGGCTAATGAAACTTTTCTTTTGATGAAGGCCGCGCCAAACAATTTCCCGCAGCGAATCCAACGGCCGCTGCGGGTCACGCATTTAACATCGCGTCACCGACCGTGTCGACCAGAAACACAGCCGCGTTTTTACGGTTAATTACACGCGCGGGGCTCGCGTCCGGCCCGTCACGCGATATTTCCGCGGTGTTTGTGGCGGGGGGGGGGGGGGGGACCGCCTGGAATCTTGTTACTTCTACTTGTCCGCTGGAATCGTTGTCCTGGTCCAAGTGGTGCCTGTTTTTGCAGCGGTGCGAGAGTAAACGCCTGCGTGGGATTACCAGAGGTATTTGCTATTTACCACGAATGTTATTGTTTTCGCAGAGAAACTGACGAATAGCGCAGAGACGTATTCAATTTCATTCATTGACACGCCTGACGGATGACAATGTTTTTGGTCGGACGCGGTACAGCGTCATCCATCACTGGCCTGTGAAAGAGGCCGCGGGAGAACAATCGTGGCTCACGTTTAGCCGGTGTACGACTGTTTACTTATCAGCTTCCCTAGGTATCAATCATTTCCCCTGAAACGCGATCGAGTCCGTTTCATTGTCAGCCGTTCTACGGTTCATGGACACTTTTCCCTCCTCCATAGGGTAAATCCGGGAGACGCGGTCGGGTCGGACAGTTGGCCGAGTCGCTATATTTCAGACTCTATGCGTAAAAACGCGTTAAAGTGCAGACCAATTACTTCTCTAGAAGCCAAACAATTTAATGAATAGCGTCACTTCGGTTCCTCCTGTGTTTTTCTAGATTTACAGGCTGTAAAAGTTAAACTGAGGTTACATTTAACCTCTTTTGTCAAACAACGGTGTGCAGACTCGTATTTAAAATATACTTCTAAGTTTATTTTCGTTTAATGTTTGGGAATAATAAAATAGTAGAGATATTGAGGGACAATGCAGCCGAAGTATTTATCCATATTAACTCTTCCTCTCAAAACTAACGAGAAGACCATCTCTCGCTGCAGAATGGAGAGATGGTCGAATTATGATTTTATTATTATTTTTATTTATATTTTTATTTTTTATCATTATTTTATTATTATTTATGTTTACTTATTTTATTTATTCACTTTTGTATTCATTTGCCTTGCTAATCGCCGGTAGATAGTTCGCTTTATCTTTGATGTGTTCTTTAATTGTTTAGCGTAAACAAATTAAATATCAATGACTCTGTAGTTGTATTCACTCATAAATAATTTTGCTTTCTTCTTTGTTATTTTTCCATGAATAATTATGTGACTGGTCTCTGCCAACGACGAAGAGTTCAGTTTTCAAGCCGATTTACAGTTAAATATTGTCTTAAAGCAAATATCGACCAGTTTTTCTGAATCAGCATAAAATTCTGAACATATTAGGTTTGTTCTGATAAAATAAGTAATATCTGTATTAATTTTAATAGTCATTTTATATTAGGTCGACTGCGTCTCCCGGATTTACCCTATTGGCTGTTTTTCACGCTTGTCGTTTAGTCGGCTACCATCTGTCGTGTCTGTAGATGCTGCGTCGCGTTTGATCGAGAGATTTGGCGGTCTCGAACCTCCCCCGCAAGAGTGGACTTTAGATTCTTCTCTCGCAAGTCTAATACCTTTCACCGGAGTTACTTTCCCTTCTCCGATCTTTCCGCGACACGATGGCACACGCGCCTTTGGGGATTACATTCATACGCGATCGATAGGGGGTGCAAGAAGGGACGGCGAACCCGGCTTCCTGCGGCAAGCCAGTGACCATTGTCGCGACGGCGACGCGGAAGGATCTCTAACAGGTGCAGAACAGTCTGTGGGTGGCAGGATCAAAGGGGGTAGGTTTCATTCAGCGTGCCAGCTGAAACGGAGAAATTCATTTCCATTCGATATCCGGACGACGCCGCGGCGCGGCCCACGATTCTGTGCCTTGGGAACGAGATGTCCTGGTCGTTGGGACACCTATCGCCACGATCCTGGACGTATCCAGGAAATTATGCTTCTTCGACAGAAGCCAGCGCCACCTTCGCATTGTCCCGTGAGCCAGCGAACTCCGCCGCTCCCTTTGGCCCGAGGGGCAGCTGGTTGCCATCCAGCCGGGCGCTCGTTTCCACCAGCTAGATTTAGGGACATTCTCGCGAGCTGAACGAACGACTGTTCCCGACGCTGGGACGAATTTAATTAAGGGACGTGAGCTACATCCTTGACGTCTCTGTTAACGAGAGACGCGCGATGACGGCTGAAAACGGTCGCTAATTAATCGCCCGTCGAATTAATCTCCGCCGAGTTACGGCCGCCCGGAAATGTAGCGGAAAAGTTTACTTTCAATCCTCGCGTCACGGGGTCAGCCAGATAGGAATCGTTCCCCTCTCTCCCACTAGCAATGAAAATCGAATGACTCGCCACGCTCGATCGTGAATCTCGTTCGTTTCGCCCGCCACGCTCTCCCCTCTGGAATTCGTGCAGTGGGTGGCCGGATCGTTAAAAGCCTGCATCTCTTCGCAGGGATTTACAGATACACGGTGGCTTCTCGTGCCCGTGGATCGCGATAGCGTTGCTCGCGTTTATAAACGTAATGCGAGCGAAATAATGGAACGCTGGTGCTTCGTGTTCTCTGCATAAAATCACTCTCATTGTTTGCAAAAATAATTTGACGATAACGAGGACGGGCACGGAAAGTATCGTTAATAATCCGCAACGTGTGTAAAATTGATACGCGAAAATAAAGGGAGACGGGTGCAGAGAGGCAGCTCGGGTCATCTTAGGTCATCTCAGGTCATCTCAGCGCCAGTTGAGTTTTCGAGTTGATTATTTAAAGTAACGTCTCTCTTAATAGTTGAGATCCCACTGGCAACTTCGAGCGTCTGCGGTGAGGTGGAATATAGCAGAGTGATTAGAAGGGAATCCAGAAAGGGAATTGTAACTGCGCCGCGAATTAGCAGTAAAATTAGAAGTCCTAGCGGAACTCCTAGGGCGAGCGGGGAGGCACTTCAAAGGTACAAAGTTTTATCCTTTGAAAAGCCGCGCTCCGTATTCTTGCTTTTCACCGACAAACACGGCCCAGTGTTCGGGCTGGAGCTTTGAGCGCGACGCTCGCCTCGGCGGATCCGCTCGCGGACTTTGGGCCGACATGATTTATGAAAAGAATAGCGGCGACGCGACGGGGCCGCGTTTTCATTAGCGAGCCCCCCGTTTAATTATAAGCCGCGTCGCGAGCGTCAAGTTCCACCCCGCGTACTCCACTTTTCGACACGCCGTCGTTTCAGCCGCGGCAGCGCGTCTTCGACTGCGCTTCTCTTCCCCTCGTCTCGCGCTTTAATTAATTTCCAGATCTGCCGCGACACACGGGGACCACCTTTGTGCCTGGTCGGCAGCGAGGCAGCGCGTCCCCATTTTCAACGGGAGCTTGAATTTCCCTTCGCGGTTCGAGAGCCTGATTATCGGTCCCATTGACCCGCAACGAGACGGGGCACTGTTTAGAGCGCTCTTTGCCTCTCCTAATCGCGAGACAACGCGATCGTGTCGCCATCGCGCGTCGACGTCGCGTCCCAATCGCTTTTCTACTCGAGCGTTCTCCCTCTTTTTTTATTTTATCCTAGCTGCGAGGGGATCTCGCGACGTCGAGATCCCACCGCGCGCCGGGCTGCTCGAGGCTGAAGGAATTGCCAATGAGAAGAACCCTGCGAAGCCGTGACCTCGCTCGGTACCGCTCCGTAATTACTAATTCTCCCTGCGATCCTTTCGGCGATCCTCGCCCTTTAATCATCCCTCGTGAATTTATCTAAACTGCTCGCCACAGGGCATTATCGGGGGAAACGTTTTGCATGTCAGTTGAGTGTGCTCGCGTAGCGCTGGGACCAATTTCTGCGCTCTCATGTTCGCCGGAAGCTTGGAGAAACACGGTGGATCGCGGTTGCTACCGTTTTAGAGATCGCCAATGGGTTTCTCTCTTATTTCTCAGCGGATTAAATCGCGGTCTCCACTGTTCTCCATTTGGATTACCTTTTAACCAAGGAATTCCTAGAATATTCATCTTCAATGGACGAAGGTATTTGCTACGCTCTAATAAAAAAAACCATCCTTCATCCACCAATCTACCTGTCACTACCTTTCCAATCAGTGAAAAAGAGGATCGCTTAAATCAATAGCTGAGAAGTGAAGAGAGCGCGGCGAACTTCCCCGTCTAATTCCCCGTTTTTGTCACTCCACTTGGGCCAGCGCAGTTTCGCGTTTTGCCGGAGTTTTTGGTGGGAACCGTTACTCCCAATAGGAAGCAGCGTCAACGGTTTTTGACTCGCTTTCAGACCGACGGAAAGTAAATTACTCCCGCCTTCGTTCCATCAAGTACCTACACAATTGGATCCCGGAGTCCCGTGCTTTTGAAGCCGCTTTCGGCCGTCCATCTTTATTCAGCCACTTTGCTTTCATTAAATCCTCCGCTGCTGCCTATTACCCGCGGCTGGATGCACAGGGTCGAGGCGTTTATCGTTTTCGCCCCGTGATTCCGCGCCCTAGACGATTCTACGCCAACAAAGCCGTGTTGACAGGCACGCTATCAGGTAAACACGGCTCCCTCACACCCCCGCACGTCCGACGATAATATGGATTCAGCGTGATTTTACACACAGCTAACCGGGTTAATTAATATCCCGGTAATTAGGTCCCAGCCAAATAAACTGCAACGCTGTGTTAATTGGAATTTGCAATTTCGACGTCCCCCCAGATGAAAACCGAGGGATTAAAGCGCAACGCTTAAAATTCGAAATAATCATCGCATAAGTTCTTCGAATCTGCGCGCGATTCGTTCGATTCCTTCAACGCGCACAATTTCTTCCCACATGCAAATCAGCTACCAAGAAACCGAAAGCAGCCGGATGTCCCTCTCGGGCGAGCAGAGCTACCCTGTAAGTTTCCCCCCTGGAGTTTCCCATATTTCCACATCCTTTCATCAGAGCAGCCACGCGCAAACCCTCGCCGAGGATATTTGAGCCAGCTCGAAGAGCAAATTAATTTCTCCAGGAAACGCAGACGCTGGCTTCCATCGCCCGGCTGCAGCCGGTTGCCGTGGAATTTCGAGCGGAGAGGAGGGTCGAGACCGCGCGCATTTTCGCAATTCAATTCACCAGTCGATCCCTTAAACCCTCGGTTGTCGGTAAAACGCCGCGCGAATTTACGCTCTGATGTATAAATCCCGACTGGGCAGCGGTCTCGCGGCGCGCGTCTTCCTCCCCGCGTATTAATTTTCGGGTGGGCGCGCGCGCGCGGCAAGTCGGCGCGGATGTTAGTTTAGTCGGAATATTTCAGCCGGACGTGCACCGGTACCAAGCCACATCCGGCGTGGCGCGGCGCGCTCGCTGCCCTCGGCGGACCACCGTATTTTCGTCTGTGCGGCGTGGCCGCCACCGACGCGCTATATACTCGATTAACGCTGAAACGAACAAAGCTTTCGGCCAGCCCGCCGGGAGGTCCGGCGTCTCGTTAATCGTCGACGTTAATAACGCGCCGGGCCTCACGACTCGCCGAGCTTTGAATGCTCGCGCCTC
Source organism: Andrena hattorfiana (assembly GCA_944738655.2). Taxonomy (NCBI): domain Eukaryota; kingdom Metazoa; phylum Arthropoda; class Insecta; order Hymenoptera; family Andrenidae; genus Andrena; species Andrena hattorfiana. The sequence continues at coordinate 6,974,029 of OX122894.2, forward strand.
CGACACGACGCTTAACGCGCCCACGGAAATCGCCTTCGACGCGCTTGCATCGCGCGGGCACCCCGTGGGCGTCGCGACGGGACCTTGTTAATTGTTCATTGTGCGGAACCGAGGCGTAGACGGTCGATGGACGTGGCCCGCGTATGTAGGTGAGCCCTGGTTGCGCTGCTGTTCGGTGGCTTTAAGATTCTGGGACGCTCAACGAGCGTTGGAAGGGCGTAGGAGTTGGTTAGGGGGTAGTTGCTGGGACAAGTTGGAGGACATGGTTTTGTGAGTCGTGGGTGATTAAGAATATGTACTTAGTTTGTTTGGTACACCGTAGAATACAGAGTCAGAAGGATGGAAACTCTGCAAGTAGTGTGATCTGAAAATAGTCAGACGTAGGTAGTTTTCATGTGAATTCGACTTATTTCTGTGCTGATGACTTTGTACCGTTTGTATAATAGTGTGTGTATCGGTGGAGGATTTCTTTAGGCTGGTAGATAAGGGCCTCGGCCCGTTTTGGTTCACACTGTTTACAGTGTTGGCTCGAGGACCGCCGCATAGTGGGGCTCGAGAGGAAAAAGTCTTAAAATGAAAGTTGTATTTTTGTGTATTCTCCACTGTATCCTGATAGCCAATGGACCAACGTATCTAACCTATATGACAGATATATCATACCCATGTTATTTTCAAAGAAAAATTGGTCTGAAGTTGACCTTTCGTATTTTAACGGGAATCGTGTCAATATTCGTATTAGATTTTTTATTTTTTTCTGAATTCCTGTAGATATGTATAATTTTGTACCTCATGGATTTCGAATGTGTATAGTCTCAGCTTATTTTTGACATAAATACTTTTCGAAAAAACTTCACCGTAATCCTACTATACAACTTTAAATCGGAGCTATCTAGTATTTCAAGTTTTCATTAAATCTTTTAGGTTTATAAAAAAAAACACCGTCTTTCTCCGGGTTCTAGATAGTATTATTTGAAAGCAGATACCATCTACTAACAGCCCTGTAAAAATTGGCTGCGTTGTTTTACAACTTTGGTTGTTATTAATACATAATCACAGTGCATGCAATTTTGCAGAAAATCATTACATCGACATTTCTGGCTGTTTTTGCATACTTTCTATTTTATATTACGTTTTAATAGTTTTGGTTTGTATGGGCAGTAATATTAACAATAGTAAATAATAAAAAAAAAACAATAAAAACAATAAAAATGATAAATAAAGTACTGTTACCACAATTGTTACAGAGGAAACATATTTTATAATTATTTATTAATAGTTATATAACATTCATTTTTTCATTATAAATTAAGATTTTAAGTCTTATAACTTATGCTTTATTTTACATAAGCGCATATGATTGCTTAATTTTTATAAAATCTGCACGTACGAAAACATTTATGTAAATAGTTGTAAATGTCATAAGATATCAATTATTTTATGAAGTGTATAGGCGCATGTTCATTTCTGAAAGTCTTGCTCTATTAATAACCAAAATGATAAAATATAAGTTACAAGCTTCAGCAACTTTTCTATTTATTACAGTGCAATACAGGATATTATTAACATTATTTTATTTTCGTCGTTTAATGCAATGTGCTATAATTCTATTATGTTAGTTTCTTTCTCTATTATGTTTTATAGGGTAAATCCGAGAGACGCGGTCGAGTCGCTATTTTTCAGACTCTCTACGTAAAAATACGTTAAAGTGTAGACCAATTACTTCTCTAGAAGCAAAACAGTTGAATGAATAGCATCATTTCGCTTCCTTCTGTGTTTTTTAGGATTTATAGGCTTTAAAAGGTAAATTGATGTTACATTTAATCTCTTTTGTCAAACAGCGGTGTACAGAATCTTATTTAAAATATACTTCTAAGTTTATTTTCGTTTAATGTTTGGGATAATAAAATAGTAGAGATATTGAGGGACAATGCAGCCAAAGTATTTGGCCATATGATCTCTTAATCTCAAAGCTAACGAGAAGACCATCTCTAGCTGCAGAAAGAAGATATGGTCGAATTATGATTTTTTTTATTATTTTTATTTTTTATTTTTTATTATTATTTTATTATCATTTTTGTTTATTTAGTTTATTTATTCACTTTTGTATTCATTTGCCTTGCTAATCGCCAGTAGGTAGTTCACTTTTTCTTTGATGCATTCTTTACTTGTTAACGTAAACAAATTAAATATCAATGAATCTGTAGTTGTATTCACTCATAAATAATTTTGCTTTATGCTTTGTTAATTTTCCATGAATAATTATGTGAGTGGTCTCTACCAACAACGAAAACCATTTCTCCCAGCACCTCAGCAGAGGTGGTCAGATGTAAGTAAATATTGTCTTAAAGCAAATAGTGACCAGTTTTTCTGAATCAGCATAAAATTCTGAACATATAGGTTTATTCTGATAAAACAAGTAATTTCTGTATTAGTTTTAATAGCCATTTTATATTAAGTCGACCGCGTCTCCCGGATTTTACGAGAGTTTGTGGAGACATTGCGTAGATTAAACGCAAGTTCTTCTTTCGTTTAAAATTTACCTAATATTATATATCTACACCTTTACTAATAAACTACATTTTATTACACTTTGATTTAATCCTACAATAGTTTATGAAATAGACTTAAATCGACCATACGGCTTGCATCGATTAATGTCCCAGGTTTCACGTAACAACCCTCTTTATGAATAAATACGATTATAAACCGCAGAATGGATCCACGGTTCGTTTAACATCGCATCCCCTTTGTCGAGCGCAAAGGAATAAACAAATCGTCGGTACAAAGCGTCGAAGAAACCTCCTTGCTTGTATACTTCCGTTGGTCATTGAAAACACGCCTCAAGGGTGCAAATAACCGCCCGCTTGATAAGGTCGCCTCATTAATCAGTTCGCAGAGCGTCCTCGTCGAGCGTAGGCAGCTGACGTTCGCTTAATCGCCCACGTTGTTAACGACCAAGGATCACAATGTTAGATTGCAAGTGGGGCTCGGGGAGGGGGTGGTCGTTCATTGCGTAACAACAACACAGCGGACGGTTACGTTACCGTGGCCGGTGAGTATCGATATTCTCGGCGCGTTCCACGGAGAGAAAACGGTTCTTGGAACGATGTAGAAGAAACAGGGAGCAAAAGGTAGCCCCTGCGTATCGAGGAACAACGATTTTTAGCGCTCGGTTTTTATCTCCCACTTACCACTTTTACGACACGCAGTTTTCGGCGGCCCAGCTTCACGCGCAATAAAACGCGCTCCTCTTCGTCGGTGAAGATCGATTCGACGCGGGAACAGGAATGTTCGCAGGTGTCGGCGAGCTAAGCGTGACAATTCTATAGTATTCCAAGGCTCGGCATGGTTTCGCCCTAAGCGAAGTTTCTCATAATCCCGAAAAGACAACAATCGTTCGTTTTTGACGTATAGGGGCGAGCGGGGCGCATCAATTATGCGAGCGGTTTCGGGGGTAAATTATGAAACGTGGCCAGTTGGCGTGTTGCGCTCGCTCGGGGCCGAGTGGCCTCCTGAATTTTGCAACGGTCGTTTCTCAGCGGCCCCCTGCATGCCGAGGTATAAATCAGGAAAGGCCAGAACGGGTGGGTCGGGGGCTGGCGCGCGGAAAACGCCACTTGACCTTCCGTCGTTTCGCGGGGACGCGACCTTGCTGTCCGGAATGACGCGACCCTACGGAATATTTCATCGCGGCCGCCACCTGCTACCCGCCCGGAGCTCTTTTGTCCTCGACGCGGAAGCGGGTGCCGCGTACCTGGCGCCGGCAAACTTTTTCCACCCCGAGCGTCGCTTCTCCCGGCAGCCGAGGACGCTCGACGTTTGTCTTCTGCTTGACGGATGACGCTTAATGGACCGATTCATTTCGACCTCGATCAACGCGCCATCGCGAGGCGCGTCGTTCCGGAAAGACTCGTCGGAAAATTCGCTCCCGTTTCGCCCGACTGCCTCTTGGCTTTTATTCTAGGTGCTGCTGGCAGAGAATGCCAAGGGAATTCCTGGTACTCTGCGGGAGTTTTAGCTGCGAGTACTTACCTCGAGGCACGGAAAGGCTGGAGGGCGTGACTGTTTCCTCGGTAGGGTTCAGATTTTTCTTGAGGGCGAGAATTTTTATCTTTGAGTTATTTTAATTGTATTCATGGTTGGAAAGCTTGCACTTGCTGGTTCGGGACTTTGAACTTAAAGCTGAACTTAAAGCGGATGGTTACGAGTTTTCTTTGATTTCAAGTGTTTGAATCCTTAAGTATTTTCACTTGGGAAGTGTGCGACTGTTTTAATACCTCGCACGCTCATCCTTCGCTCCCCTGTCTGCTGCCCTCCCTCCCCCGTAATCGCTCTATTTCATTAAGCCCTAAACGACCTCTCTTAATTACTTACCGATCGCGCAATAGGATCAGTCACGACGATTACGTTGTAGCCCGTACCCCCTCGTTCTTCAGGATCAACGGCGACTTTCTCATTTGTGTTGCGCTTTATCGAGGCCGCTACGCGCGCCTTAATCCCGCACGGTTCCCGATAATTAAGGAGGATTTTTCAGCCGGGGAAAAGCCCTGGCCCGTGCACCGCGTCGAGAAACGTGACGTTTCCTCGGTCCAACGGTTTACGTCGATTTCCTTCGGTGAATCGAAGCAGTGCTTCTGTACTCTAGGCTCGGTACTAATTCGACGCGATTTAGGTATGAGAATACGTGGGTAAGAAGGAAATTATTCAATTCGATGTAGGCTTCAGCGATCTTTATTTCATTTCGAGTATCGTTTAATCTATAAGACCTTCGTTGGCTCCTTAAACCCCCTATCATCGACTTTAATCGCGAGCTCGCACTACTTGATATCCCAGCAGCCCTTTCGTTAACAACCCCGTCTCCAGGAACACGCAGGCGACTCTATTGTACTAGGGACGACGTATTCGTCCCCTCAGCGTGCTAAACTCCCGCGGCTTCATCGCCACCGAGACAAGTCTGTATCCAACAGCAGCCCCCGAGCCCCGTTACGCAGCGAGCAGAGCGGAAAACGACGGCCATTAACCGTGCGCCGCATCGTCCCGTGCTTTTCACCGGTTTCTTCGAGCAGGAGCCTTCTGTTTCAGCGGAGCTTTTGTATCGAGAGGTCGACCTGCTCTCCAGAGGCTCCTTCGGCGTAATAAATGTCCCGCTGCCCTCTCGACCCTCCAGGCGGTATGCAGGGCGCGGACCAGCAGGGCAGGTGACGGCAGGTGGCGTAGGAAAGCTGAGGGCAGTCGGTATGGAATATTACGTGCCCTTGGTTTATTTATTTCCGTAAAAAAGTCACTTGGAAGATCGCTGTTATTTTTGCCCAATAAGTACGAGTGAAGTATTAATGGTGGGGGCGAAGAGGGGCGACGGAAGAAGCGGAGGGGTGTAAGTGACGGTGGAGACAAAAAGGGGCTGGCAAAGGTCGAAACGAAATGGCACGCGACGTGGCCCGGAGTGAACCGACTAAACGAACCACTCGTTCGTCTCGACGAGTTCCGCTTTAAAGATAACGAAGCGAGTTCTTCGCGGAATAAAGGTGGGTAACCGCCACGGCACCTGTCGAGTGTTTGTCGAGACTGTCTCTGGCAGGGCGACGGGAGCGACAGGTGGCTTCGTTCCCTCCCTTCCCGCCCCTATTCCTCAGACCTCATCCGTCGTTCTGCGTCTACCTTTCTCGCGGTATTACCCTCATCCGTCTTTTTCCCCCACTTTCTCTTTTGGGCTAGCGGCCGCCACTCGCTCCGGGCTGTGATTTAAAGTGTAAACTTAAATATTCCTCGGTCGGCGGCGTCGTGCAAGGAGATTCGATATTAATGGAGCTTCAGCAAGCCCTGCGACACGGCGACGGGGGCATGGGAGATCCGCGTCAAACGCCCGTGGCAAAGCGAGATCAACCCTTCGAGAATAATCAAGAGTCCCTCGGAAGTCTCGGACCTTTGCCTTTGGAAATAGTCTTATGTGGAATTATTGCGGCCCTGAAACCATTCAGGCGCTATCTCAAAATGTGTTCAATATTTTTAATAGTAATAAAGGTACTTGCCTGGGTCGATTTAAAATTGAATACTCTGTATATCTGACATACCTCGTGTGTTTGATACATGTCGTATACCAGATTTCCTACGTTTCCTATGTAATTCATGTGAGCTACTTGTCTTATATTGTGCGTCATATTTGTAACATGCTCTATACGACACGGTTACTATACACACTTCGCATTTGTTATACTTTTCACATATATCACGCCTCCTAGACAACCTACCACACAATCCAGATTTTCAATATATGCTTTCCCACACTTCTTGTGCGTTCTAGGACATTACATATTCCATATTTTCCTCGTGTCACAGACACACCTCGTATCGGATTCCTCATAATTCTTTTACATGGTTCTTTTCTCACGATCCCACATTCGATAGTCTTCTCGTATACTTCTCGCACTTCCTACGTACGTATACAGCTGTTGCAATATTGCACGCTGTTCATTAATAACGAAAAAAGTTTTTCTGAAGGTCAATTTTTGAGATTTCAAGGTCAAGATTTTTTTTAAGTAAGGTTATACGTTGAGTCTATATTGTTACAGAGCGTAAAAAGACAAATTCAACGATATATAAATATGTATAATACCGATATACTACAATGGAGAAAAAGGAGTTACAAAAATGAAACATTTTCAAATTCGATGCGGCACGGTCTCCCGTTGTCCGATCGACTTCAAATTTTGCGCAGAGTATTTTTTCATTCAGTGGCACAATTTTAGGGGGCGTTCTGAAAAATTTGAAAGTCGAAAAATAAGGTCCACATCAGGTTTTACATCACTTCTACTCATCAAAGTGTATATCATTGTAGTGATATAATGATATATCATTATCACATCAGTCACCAATTATTCTTACTCCATTCTGATATATCATACTTCCCACAGCACACCACAGCACACAGAACACCACAACACACAACACACAGCACACAGAACACAACACAACACAACACACAATATAGATCATAACTTTGCAAACTATTTTTAAGCTTCCCGCGAAAACGTCACAAAGTTGCAAATAAAATTTTTCAACAAAGTTGCAAACAAAAAATTTTCAACAAAGTTGCAAACAAAATTTTTTCAACAAAGTTGCAAATGAAATTTTTCAACAAAGTTGCAAACAAATTTTTTTCAACAAAGTTGCAAACAAAATTTTTTCAACAAAGTTGCAAATGAAATTTTTCAACAAAGTTGCAAACAAAATTTTTTCAACAAAATTGCAAACAAAAAATTTTCAACAAAGTTGCAAACAAAATTTTTCAATAAAGTTGCAAACAAATTTTTTTCAACAAAGTTGCAAACAAAAATTTTCAACAAAGTTGCAAGCAATTTTTTTCAACAAAGTTGCAAACAAAATTTTTTCAACAAAGTTGCAAATGAAATTTTTCAACAAAGTTGCAAACAAAAATTTTTCAACAAAGTTGCAAACAAAATTTTTTCAACAAAATTGCAAACAAAAAATTTTCAACAAAGTTGCAAACAAAATTTTTCAATAAAGTTGCAAACAAATTTTTTTCAACAAAGTTGCAAACAAAAATTTTCAACAAAGTTGCAAGCAATTTTTTTCAACAAAGTTGCAAACAAAATTTTTTCAACAAAGTTGCAAATGAAATTTTTCAACAAAGTTGCAAACAAAAATTTTCAACAAAGGTGCAAGCAATTTTTTTCAACAAAGTTGCAAACAAATTTTTTGCAACAAAGTTGCAAACATTTGCACAAACGTTGGCACATTGAACTTGAAAGATTTTTATTTTTGTAACTCGTTTTTCTCCATTGTAGTATATCGTTAATATTGTCACGTCCCGCGACGTGGAGTCTAATATATATTAACCTTTTAAATCACTATATTTACTATTTCGTACTCTGAGGTATTGTAACCACCTCGTATGAAAACATTATACAAAATATTACGCAACAAATTTTGGTGTTGGCTGGGCCTTCTTGGTGTTCGCGCGGTCAGATATCTGGTATACAGCTGGCTGTCCGCCACCTCCTCGATCTGGCTGTCCTGCTCGCTGCCGTCCGTACATTCTTCTCTCGATCTCTTCTTATCGTTGTTTATGATGATAATGCCTTATTGGCTATTTGTTGCGTAATATTTTGTATAATGTTTTCATACGAGGTGGTTACCATACCTCAGAGTACGAAATAGTAAATATAATGATTTAAAAGGTTAATTAATATTAGACTCCATGTCGCGGGACGTGACAATATACATGTTTATATATCGTTGGATTTGTCTTTTTACGTTCTTTAACAATATAATCAAAATATAAGATCACTTAAAAAACAAATTCATGACCACCAAAACTAAAAAAACCTTCAGAAAAAACTATTTTCGTTGGCATTATATTTACCTCGTTAAACAGTACCACTTTCGTCTAAGAAATTTTTCATATATTCGCAAATGACGAAGATGGTTTGATTTCTCTTTTTAAACAATCCACTAGATATAATAAATATACTCTACTAATTTTTAGTGTAATACATAATAAAAGAAAGTAGGTTTATTTTAGGTTTGACGTGGAGCTTCCGCTGCCATTGTAGCTCGAATCCACGGCTATAAACCCGTATATTATATAAAGTTTATATAAATAAACGCTGGCGAGAAACACACAGATATCACGAATTCCAGTTTCTTCTTCGACAGTTATTGAGAATTGGTGTTTAAATAAATATATTCTCAAGCAATATAAAGCTTTTGACATCCATCGAGCGTGGTGGAAAGTTCCCGGGTTCGAAAACTTATATGTTTTGGTGGAGTCCCACCCAGGAAAATAATTATTAACTCCAAAAATTCTTTGTAATCTTCTCTAGGTTACTGTTCTCTCCACCAAATAACCTGCAGTGCACAATGACTGCATGAAAGCAGTGATGAGACAGTGTGGATACGATGCAGAAATATATCGCAGTACCCCGTCCTATTCTAAATTCTACAACACCATTCTAATTTTCTAATCAGCTACCTTCTCAACTATCATTCTTACTCCCTTCTACTACTACTCTTTCTAATACTATTAAAATTCTAACACCATTCCAGCACGCAGAAGGGGATATAAGATGGAGTTGATATGGGTAAGAAGAAAATGCAATCATTTTAGAGAAAAATAAAGGAAGCTTTATTCTTTACATACCATAGCAGGCGATACGAGTCGACAGCGCGTCAAGATTCCCGCGATATTGGCGCGCTGGTCGACGGATATAAACGAATATCGGGAGGAAGATCGGGGAGACGTCGGGTGAGGAATTACGGCGAGTCGATGATAGTGGGTCTTTCGTGGGGTCATCTTATAATACACACACTCGTTTCTCTCGTTGCTGTCTCTGGTCACCGTCACGGCGTTATCGCGGCCGGTGTCACGAGGTCACGCCAGAATCGCCGCCAATTTGTGAAGGTTCATGATGGTCGTGGCGTCGCCGGGCTGCAGCCTCAGCGCCTCGCTGTACGCCGCCGCCGCCTGCTTGTATTTGCCGTTCAGGTGAAGAATCGCCCCTAAGTTGGTGTGGCTCCGCGCCTCGTGGGGCCTCAGGGTGGCCGCGTGCCTGTACCAGATCTCTGCGTCCTCGAGGCGGTCCGCCTGGCGCAGCGCGGACGCCGCCGCCATCGCCAGCTCGTAATCGGATCTGGAAAGTTCGGCCGCGCGGAGCTGCTCCTCTGCCGCCTCCGATAAACGTCCCTGCGAGGTCAGGAACAGCCCTGCAAGCCAGTAGTAACAACCTGAGAATCATCATCCCAGAAAGTAACGCTCTTATAATAAATAAGCGGGATCGAACTTGTCGAATGTATCGGAAGCGATGTATACAGAATGAATAAACACTCTGTTACGCGCACATCTATTTGAATTTACTTATATCCCTTCTATCTACATGCCCCTCTCCCTACGAAATCCTTCTTCAAACCGACCCAGTTCACGAATACTTCCGGATAGCCAAGATGCGTCAGCGGCTCGTCCTAAAAATTCGCCCGGCCACTCGACGACGGCCGCCCATAAATTGCAGGGTGATGTATAGCGCGACCTTTCGCGGGCCACTGCCTAATGACGCGTGCCGCTAAGAGAGATAAACCGCGCCGCTTTTTGCGCGCGGGAAATACTACTCGAGCGTGGCTTTTTTCCGCTAGTAGATTAATCCCGACCGCAAAGAATCGGTTGACCGATGGTCGACGAGCCGTGGTGGCGTGTGGCGCCTCTGAAAAACAGGCTGCAGAGATTTTCAACTCGAGGCCAAAGGCAGTGAAAAGGTACCGTGGGCCTGCCAAAACTGCGACCCAACAGAGGCGTGGGTGGACGGACGTAGAGGGGAGGCTTGGAGTCGCTAAATTTTTCTGGACTTTCAATGCCCGTCGATCTACCGTCGTCATTTTACTTTTTCCCTAGTCGCCTACGTTTTTCGATTAACCGGTTTTATTGTTTCCGTCGCCCCTCTCAGAGTCTACTTTTATACCGACTCAAGCGTCCCTCTTGTCTCACCTATCAGACGGCTCTCGCAAGGCTCTCAAAGCATCGCGTAAACGTTGTCCCTTCGATCGAACCGTCGGGGCCTTGCGCCTAAAGTTCTAGGTGGCCTCGCGACGCACAGAGGTTCCCGGCGAATCAATTATACCGCTCGTTACAATGGGGGCGAAGGATGAATCGGCCGACGGCCACTCCAATTTGCTCGGCGACCGCCGAGGCACGCTTAAGGAGGTCGTATTTCATTGCTTTAATAACGATCGGGGTCCTCTTATCGTCTCCCGCCGATAGGCAGCCGAGAGAGACGTTCGGGAATCGAGAGGTGGGAGGGGAGGGAGAGACAGAAAAACGCGTCCATTCAATTCCCCGTGCTCGTTGATTCTTTCTCCCCCGCCTCTCGTCCTCGGGCTCGTAATTAGAGAATCTGGCGGTTACACCTTACCGTAATGATGGTGCACGCTCGAATCGTCCGGCGCCAGCCTGCGGGCTCTCAGGAACCACCTCTCGGCCTCCAGCACGCGGCTCGACTGCGGAAGAAACCACAAACGAGCCTTGAATAATTGGCGACACGATCAGGCGGGGGTATTGTTCACGTGGTTCGTCGGGGCACGATGAAAACGAATTTGGTAAACTGTACTAATTGGCACTCCGGATTAAAAAGCAACATGGTAAGAAGTACGAGCTTAGAAAGTACCTTTTTGCAATTTCTTATTTTTCTTCCACTACAACACTGCCAATTCCAGTCGTTGAACTATACATTTTATATCTGGCAACACCAGAAAAATATTCTTGATGGTAGCGGTGGGAAAAAGGGCTGAGTTTTAAGTGCTTTCTTAAAATTTTGATAAGGAGGGCGAAAATAAACTAAAATAGAGAGAATAATTCCGCAACGGGGAAGAGTTGATGGCTTGCTTAAAGAGGAACACCACTGTGACGGCCGGAAAAGTATGCAGTTTTCAAGAATTTTTTGCAGGATTAACTTACAGTTTTCATAGAAAATTTTTATTACCTATCTTTAGTGCAATGTCTTAAGAGATTATACAAATATAGAAAAACATTCATAAATTTTAATATATTAATTAATCTTCTGGACCCCCACGCGTGTTAGTCGAATGTGTAACTATGGAACGAAATCAAATGCAAGTCCGAAATCAAATTTCATTTTTTTTTATAAACTATATCAGTGTAGTTTCCGTTGCACGTGTCGATTTCTTAAATAAATTATTTTTGTAAAAATACTGCGCTTTAGAAGAAAAGATTTGAAAATTCGCGAATAAGATGGATAGCTTTTTGAGCGTATTTTAAAAAAATTGTTTTCAAACAAAAAATCCGTACGTTCGATTGTCACAAGTTTTGTAAGTATTTTAAAAAAGATTTCATTGAAAAATTCGAAAAATCGCGAGAGTTACAGCGTAAAAGCCGTTTAAAGCCGTTTTTCTCAAAACTAACTCGAGAACGGATCGATATTTTTTGCTGCAATTTTAACTGAACCTACAAATCACTTTTCTCCGCAATGTGGAACTCGCTCAATAAGACCGCATAACTTTAATAACCCTTAAGACAACATTTATCGCAGGATTACTTCAGGAAAATCCTTCAAAGTTGATATTTGTTGTATAACTCCGTGAATTTTTATTAAAATTTTCCGACCGAGTTCCACACTGTGGAGAAGAGTGTTCTGTAGATACGGTTAAAATTTCAACTAAAAATATTAATCCGTTCTGGACTTATGATGTTCACCGTTTTAACGCGTGCATTGCGCAGAGCCCACTTTGACGCTTTGTACTTCCTTTAATTTTTCATATTTTTCAGGTTTCCTGGTCTTAAAATGCGTGTTATATCCACAATAAAGTATTGTAAAACGTGCAACTGGTATGAATTATTAGTTGTCCTTCAATCCAACCCAAAAGGAACCGTTTATTTTAGCCGTCTAATACCCGTGCTTAAGCAATTCTAAATCGGATGACTCTAACTACTTAGACCTTAATCTTATTTTCCTCCGTCAGATCTCTTACTTATTTCTATTTTATGTTATTAATGAAGAATGAATTATTAAAAAATCAACGATTTATATTTAGTGTTTGATTACGAATAATTGATGCACGCTGTGATAATAAATGTAGATGTTATTTATAAATTTAATTTCGACCGGAATTATTAATAGATATGATTTCGGCGTTGGAAATTTATATAAATATTGAATTAATTGCAAAATAGTTGATTGTTAATGTTTAAAGTGACCGAACCAGTGCGCCGAAATCATATCTATGCCTATTTATGTTTCTCCTTGAATCTTTTTAAACTAAAAGACATAATCGGTACTCAAGATGTTGTATTTTAATGAGGAGTCCATAATCATCGATAATAACTGAAAATTAATTCCAATTAGGATTTCCGCTTAGGACGCCAATCATTGTACGCGAAGGAATACCGTCGCGTTGTAAACGGGCAGTGACATCAGAGACCTTTAATGACGCATAGATGGTTCGTTCCTTACGTCGAGCGTCGTAAAAGTATAAAGGAAGGGAAATGGAATGGAGTTCCTGCAAGTACGAGCGAACGAAAAGTTCATTGACGGTGCGACGCACCGACAAGTTTTCCCGGCCAAGCGTTCAATTACGCTCCGTATCGTTTACAAGTATTGACTTTTCATCGACCCTCATCGAGCGCGTGACGAGCATCGTAATTCACGCGGCGCGCATCCGCCCGCGCGAGGGCTTCCTGCCGCCGCGCCAGGACAAAGGTAAAAAGCGCTACTCCCACAGAATGGGGTCGAACAAATTAAGAGCGACACTTTCGAGGCCGTTCCGCCGGACTAGTGCTCCCGAGCCCGTGCAGCTTTCCTTCTACGAACGCGCTATTGTCTTGCAGCGAGGGGAACGAGAGCTGGTAGAATGATCGTTAACCGTGCGACAAATTCGGCTAAATTTAAGGCCCCACTGTTCCGTGCAGCAGGGAAAGGTTAATATAAAACAAAAAAAAGAAGGAGCAGCAACTGCAAAGCGACGGCTCCCGTACGGGCGTCCAAGTTGGAATTATTTCGTCACACCGGCTCGTTCGTGTGCGCGATAGAAGCAGCGTCAAATTACCAATTTAGCAATGTTACGCCGTGAAACGGTCGGCTGCGCGGGATAATCAGTGTCAATGCACCTACGTTCGCGTGGAACGACAATGCCGGTGGAAATGACCAAAACGAGCAACGGCGAGAAACACGAGCTCGTTAAAAAAGTAGTCGATAATCGCGTCACGGCGCTTTCGAATTAAAATTACGCGGCGGACGGTTAATTGATCGCGAGGTATCGTCGTGAGAAGGAGGGCTGCAGGCTTTCAGTTTGGATAGAAAGCGAGGCACGTACGTGGGTAACATCGCGCGCCTACAGAATACCTCTCTCTCTCTCTCTCTCTCTCTCTCTCTCTCTCTTCCCCTCTGCCTCTCCCTATTTCGGTTCAGTGAGCGTAATCGTCGGTCGTGTTAGATATGTTTTCAGGAGAAATACCGTTTTCCGGTCAATGATTGGCCGGAGCACAGAGCGGCCAGTGGATCGGGCCGAATCAGCTTAACTGCGCGCTGTTTCCCGTCGGCGGCTTCCCTTTAAGTGATGTGGGTCAGCCGATCCCCCGGCCTATCGCTGGATCCGTCGACCGAGCCGCGCGCCGCCGCGCCAAAATAGTACTAACTACTTACGTGCCGAGTCGAAGGTTTGCTAAGTGATGTGGGTCGGTACGTGGCCAGACTTGCGGAGAAGGATCCAGCTTGCTTATCGGTGGTCGCGCGGTCGCGTTTCATATTCGGGGCGAGAAGTTCCGAGGCGTCGTGGCCACCATTTTTCAACCCCCTCGACGATCGAGCTTCCTCGTGATTTCCGTTGGATCGTCGCGAGCGAGTTTCACGACAGTGGAAAATTTTCTATGATCGCGCGCGACGCGGAGGGAAGTCAAACGATACTACGTGGGGCACGCCACTTGGCGAACGAACGAGCAACGTTCTTCCGGACGAGTTGGCGATCGAGAACTCGAGAGATACCACCCCCCGCACCCCCGTAGTTGGTTTTTCGGTATCGAGACTGGCCGCCGGCTATCTCTGGCTACGAAATTTCGTGGAATTTCGCGATATCGGTGGGCAGCGGGCGGGGGGGACGATGGTAAACTTGGGGAAACTGGATCCCGCACTCTGATGAAAGAGAACCGATCTAAAACTGGTAACTACTTACGTTTCGGGCCAAAAGTTTGCCGTAAGTGATGTGGGCCGGCACGTGGTCAGGCTGGCTGGCCAGACTCGCCTGGAACCACCTCTCTGCCTCGGCGTACTGTTGCAGCCTCGATAGAGTTTCACCCAGCAGATTGTAAACGCTCTGTAAAAACGGGGTCGATCGTCAGGGTTTCCGCGGTTCTGCCGCGCGGCGCCGCCGTTTTTCTTCTCCCCGTCGCTTCTAGCTTTCGTGAAAACGCGGGGAATCTCGCGGCGCGGTGTCTGGCGAGCGATCGGTCGCTTTACTTTCGCTAAAAGGTGGTCTCGAGTCGTCGAGCTTCCACCTCTTGGCAAACTCCGCTAACGCTACTTTCCACGGAAATCTCGAAACTGCCTCGATTCAGATGCAAACGATCCATCCCCCTCCCTTGAAAAATGGTAGCCACGAGAGAAGGATCTTTGTGGAGAGATCAGGAGAGCAAATGGCCGGAGCGTGTCGAATGAAAATGAATCCCTGTCCCTTTTAGCGAAGCATCGAGCAATTAATATCCAGTCGCGTACGATAAATCCGCGTGGCTGAAAGTAATTGGCTCGGAGGTAGGTGAGAGACAGACAGAGAGAGAGAGAGAGAGAGAGAGAGAGAGAGAGAGAGAGAGAGAGAGGCAGCAAAGGCGGGGGATCAGTTTCGGAAGTTTTCTGATTTTCAGGAGCGACGGCTGCTGCTAATGGCCGACGGAGCTCGGCTGCTACTCACACCTATACAGGTCATATGGTGGTATCGCGCGCGAGCCAGACACGTACGCGACGTAGGGTGGAGGAAAGAGGGGGGGTGGCGTATACACAGAGGAGGGAACAAGATGGGAACACAAACGACCGTGAGCGTTACGGAACGACTAACACCGAAAAGCTTCTTTCCGAGCGCGCGGGCTTGGCCCCGCGTCCCGGAGTTGTAGGCTAAAACTTTTATGATTTTGTTCGTGCCGGGTGTGCTGCTCGGAAGAAGCCAAGTAAAGGAAAGGAGGGAGAGAGCCAGCTAGAGGCGAGGAGGGTAGTAAGCGGGAGGGCGAGGGAGGTTCGCGGAATGGCTGGAGAGAAGTCTTTCGCGGGCGGCGAAGACAAATGGCGGAGAGCGTCGGTAAGGGAACGAGGTCGAATATCCAACTGACTCGGCTGAGTCGAGCCCGATTGCCCCGTGATTCGACAGATCCCGCGCCGTTTCCGCGCAGATACTTTGCTATCCGATCGAGCGGTAATCTGTATCCGCTCGCGAGCAATCGCGGAGGGATTCATAAGAATTCGATCGACTCGCGGCCGATGATATATCGTTTACGAGCGTGGCTCACGAGCCCCTATTCGTCGGGGAGGATTGAAGGTGGATCGAATTGAAACCAGTCGTGCTCGGACTCGAACGTTCCGTGCGTACAATTAAATTCCACGCGGCTCACCGTCCCCGAGAGGAATAGCTTTCGGAAGCTCGGGAAACGGGGCACGTTCGCGTCCCTCAAAAAGCCGCGCGACGTCGCTCGCCTTAGAAGCCGTTCCCGCGGCTGCACGCGGCAACGGAGACCTAGTCGCAGTCGCCCTCGAAAGGTGAAAGCAATTCCGCGACTCGGCGGAAGTGGCCGGGTCGTCAAAGAATACGGCTTTTTACAAAGTGGAACGCGCTCTGGACGCATTGTTTCACGTCATTATTCACTTGAGCCAGTTTCCCCGCGGATGTCTCGCGCTTCTTGAATCCCGATCCCTCCTCTCTGTTGCTCATCCTCCTACTGGCTGCACTGCTGTTTCGAACCGCACATAAATTTCGCGGAAAAACCTCGAGCGGCGCGCCGCGTGGGCTACCGATTCCTTCAGTGAAATAGTAACGACGCGTCGTTGAATAATTCCAGGGCGAAGGCGCGGCAGGATGGTGGCCGACTGAAAAATTCACGAACACGTCGAAGGGAACAACCGGCGCGCCCAGGAACGCGTTAATGCGCTCGAGAAACGTAAATACGAGCGAGGCTCGCGGGGGTGGCGAAAGAATGCGAAGAAAGTTTAAGCCCCACTGTGCGAGAGGTCTCGAAACTCCATTGTGCGGAGTCATTATTCACTTGGACTACTTTTCAAGTGCATTACGCGCGGCCGCCCCTTTCAGCCGTCGGGATATCGCCGCGCCGTTCCGAGGCCGCTGGATGCATGTCTTTCGCAGCCTCGCCGTCATCGACGCTCTCGTCCGCTATTGTTCCCGCGAAATCGCCTCGATCCTCTTCCAATTTCCCGGCCCCTCCAGCCGAGCTCCTGACAAATGCATCGCGAAACGCCTCCCTTAGGTCATGCTTTTCACCAGTCGATCTTGTTGGCAAGAAGGGGATGGATTGTGTTTGCGTAGGATGGATTTCCTATCGATTCGGAGAATTCTCATTCAGGGCTCGATCTAAGTAGCTCTTCCGTCACTCGAGGTAAAAATGATTTTTGCCGCACTTTATATTTAATTATAAATAAATATTTTAAAATATAATTCTTCACAGTGAGTGATTTTTTTAGGTATTTGTTTAATAATAAAAGCTTTTTTCTTTATAAAAAATGTAACGAAACAAAATAAAATGTATTATCTACTCATGTATTCACTTTTTTACCGATTTTTCAAAAAGTTTGACTTTTTTTATTGATTGCAATTTTCTCTTTCTACCAATTTTGCCGGTCTGCGCAGTTGTCCTGCTTGCCTTCCCCCGCCCCCTAGATCGGTCTCTGTTCGTATTCGGTAACAAGATTTGAACACTGCGCCAAGAATGTACAAAGAACTCAGGCTACTCGTTCCGGGAGCCATTGTTCCTCGAGTGGAAATTAGGCTGGTAACGCGCTTACGTAGAAATCCTGACGATTCGGTGTAACAAGGAATTCAGCCGTGGCGTGGATTCGACGGGGCCGGCGGCGCCGCAGTTTACCCTTCTCCCTTTTTATTTCGCAACTTCGCGATATCGGGTGAAAGTCGAGCTCCGGCGACGTCCCCTCGGATGAATGGTTAATCAAGCCCCCGGAACCCGATTTAGCGCGCGAGCTGCCTCGCCGGGGAAAATTAACAGAACATTTTCCTGGAAATTTTCGGATTCGTCGAATAGTCGCCGCGCTCTAAATTAATATCGCTGCCGGGGAATAATTAATCAAGCGCGCGACGCCACGGTCCGCCAGACAGCGTTAAACCTGATAACTCGGGGCGCGCGTATCAGTGGGAGACGCGATTAAAACGTGTCAGAAACTGCGCCAGATACACCTAAACACAAGTCAGGCTTCGGAGTTTCATTCCGAAATTGAAATCCCCCCGCTTCCAGTGTGTGAGCCAAAGGATAGATTCCCTTGGCCGTGGATGAGCCGTCCCACCTGGCAGCGCTAATCGCCCACTTCCAGTGGCCAGTCTCGCGAAGCGATCCGTGAATTATTGCCCTCATCGACGATGCTCGCCGGCAGAAGTTCGACCACCGAACCGTTGGTTCGGTTAATTCGCCAATAATTACGTTCGTGGGTTTCGCGAGCACTGCAACTCGGCCAGCTGGGGGAGCTGGTTTCGTCGATACGCGGAGGGTCCGAGGTGGTTCCAGTCGGGACGTCACGTCGTCATTGTCGTCATTGTCGTCGCCGCTTGTGCGCGCACCGAGTCGCGAGCAGGGGACAAACAATTAGGGCGGTAAGTCGAGCGGGCCAATTAGGGGAGTGACTCTCTCTCTCTGTGTTCGAGGGTTGAAAGGGGTGGCGGCGGAAGAGAGACGGGGGCACGATAGGCAAGAGGACTAATCGCCGAGAATAATTGGATTAAATTGAGGGCTCGCGTTTCGCGCATTCGAATTCGGCCCCTGGCCTCATCTTTCATTTACACCACTCGCGGAAGACACGAGCTAACAATAGGAGATGGACACGTGTATCTGTGTGTCCGTGTTTGCCTCGCGGTGGAACAGTTGCTGCTTCGAAAAGCATTGATAATTCAAAGAAGCAGCGTGAATTATTAACGATCCCACTTTTATACCGACCTCTCGATTGCCCGGGTAACCCAAATAAGTAATTTCCCTTCGGTAAAAATTTATAATCATTCCCGTTTTCCTAGGCGCAATATGTTCTCATTAAAAAACAGAAATCACCAGTCGCCGCCCGCGGCTGAAGCTCCCCAACGATTTCATTCGAACCGCCCCGGGGGGTTCGTGGCGTGGACGAAAATATAACGGCGCGGAAGCGTGGCGATTTACAACGCAAACGGCGGCTCGCATAAATATTCAGGCCGGGGCTTCGGCGGATTAAGATATATTCCCGACACGTATGCAGGTAACGACGCGTGCATGCAGTCGGTCGAGCGTCGGATGAAATAATTTCTCCACTCTCTCCCTTCGCTGTTTTTTTTTTTGTCTCGTCCCCTGCTGTCGCATTTTTGCTGTCCCTCCGGGGGTTTCGCGGGCGCAGATTTAATCGGCCGTGCACGCGCGCCGTTTAATGCTTCGACGCGACGCCGGGCGGCGTGACACGAGACGCTTCGTTCTTGCCCGCGAGCTTTAATCCCGCGGACTGCTACGCCACGTCACGAGTTCTGGTTCACCGAGGCCATTTGGCAAAACTCGACGGAAACTGCGGTCCTGTTAATCGCGCAATTATTACACCACTGTTCCCAGCGTCTCTCCCGGCCGAGAACACCGGCTACGTCCGGTTAACGACACTTCTTGGGTAATGAATCGACCCTGCAACTTGGGGATCGTTGCTGGGGGATCTCTGCGATAACGTCGAGGAAAGGGGAGGATGGAAGCGTTCCTCTCCGGCAGAAGTTGCCGCGCTGAAACGAGTCCGCGACCGCGGTCGTTATTTTTCCGTGGAAGGGTCGAAGGTAGAGTGGATAACAGAGGACACGCTTGCTCGCAGGGTCAACTGTCTTTCGCGAATACGTGGCTCCGTTAAATTGAAGCGAAACTCTCCACTAGAGAGTGATACCTTGGCAAGTTTTCCGAGGTGTTTGGCGCGGCGCAAAAAGCCGTGGAAACGCCGCGTCGGTAGCTCGCGGCGCGTATGGTAATTCCCGAATTAATTCCGCCAGCGGAGTTGCATTAAATTCGCGTTAGCCGGGCGAGCGCGGGCTTGCACACGCTCGACTAGAATAAACAATATCCGCGGAAAGGGAAAATTGATCAAACTCCGACGAGGGGAAGCCGTACGAAAGTTTGGAAAATTATTTCGAATTCGCCCGGACCGTGCTTCTATTAAATTTACATTAGATAAATACGCGGCGGTCGGCGCGGCGCAAACAACCGTTTCGCTGCCGGCAAATTGTCCGACCGGTGCAACGCGGCGCGTCGCTAATTTACGGCAGTCGACCGCGGTCGAATCGATCCCGCCCCGGAAATGCGCGATACCGGTGCGTCGGGCCGAACGAAGAAAAGAAATCTCTCAATTTACTATGCCCTCTGTTTTCCCTCTGTTAATTCGTCCCGACGCACGATCGCTCCTCTTATCAACCGTATCGTTTCTCAGAGACCATCCTCGGGAGACGTCGCCTCTCGATTCCCTCCCGCGAACCGAACAATCGGGCGGCTGATTAAGAGAACGCGAGGCGAAACGGATTAACTTCTGTCTGCTCTCCGATTGATGTTTCGATGGCCCCTGCGAGCTTTCGCATCAAGCTTCGTTGCTCGCCTCGAAGTATACCGGCGTAATATCGAACTCGACGGAGGATGGCTCGCGAGGGCAAATTGTAATTCGTCTTCCCGGCTTCATAGATCAAGCGGATTTTACGGCTTGTGGTGCTGATCGAGGAGAGGAACTCGTGGAAGCGAAAATGGAACGAGGGATAGAGAGTTGGGAGCATTACTTAGTAAGTAATCGAGTACGGAGGGTATTGGTTAAAGAGTAATTACCTTGGGTAGCGTTACGTTTGACTAGCTAATGCAAGGGGATTCTAATTCCGTCGAAGACAGGTAGTTTACTAGGAATAAATACCTTTACTGACGGGAAATTTGCTGACTAATTTACAAGTGGAATGAGAGTGGTATGGTCCTCCATCCTTGTATCGTGAAGATGGTTGCCACTGATTTGACAGACACTGCCGCCTGGTACTATATTCACTTCACAACGCCACACTGACATTCGCACTGTATATTTCACACAGTGAAAGCAGTGAAAGCACGCGAGAATTTTAATTGGTGCTTACCTAATTGGGGATAATTCGATATAATAAAGTGTGACGTTCACTCAATAGAGTCTAAAGTTGTACTACTTCGTCGCTGAATGTTGACACTCGTATCCCCCAGCGATAGCCTTTACAGGATAGAGGTGTCTGCGCTGTGGTATTGATGGTGTGCCGAGGAAGAAGGGGCTTTCTACCTGCCTCGAGTGAATTCGACGTCACGCTACGCTCGATGGTGAGCTGGATGATTTACAATCCCTATTGGCCAGGCTTTTTTTTTGTAGAAAACAGCGCTTGTTGACCCGACAGACTCACGTGGCGCCCTGTGCACGTGGTACACGCCTGTCCCAGTGTTTGACGTGCAACGGTCATCAAGGGGCAAGCGTGCTCGTGTTGAATCGCGAGAACTTTCAGAAGAGAGACTAGTAGCTTTCCTATCAGTTTGAAACTCACGAAACACATATCAATCGGGGAGAATATTTCAAACCCCGCGATTCCATATCTCGATACGAATCGACCGAGCGTTTGAACTCAAGCGGATATCGGGTCTGGCCGAGCGCAAGGAAGATACAGAAGACCGAGGGGGCTGAAACTCAAGAAAACAAACTCGACGACTAATACCGCCACGTTTCGCAAAGTTCTATTTCAACCGGGGCTAGAATTTTTATTAAAGAAAAGCACAGACAACCGTGGAGGGGAGAGGCGGGGCAATAGAATGTTTATTGCGTCTAGTTTCGCGTCATAAAGCTAACGGGAGGGTAAGAAAAAGAAGAACTCGGGGCGGTAGTTAAAACTTCCGCGGCGGTTAAAAGATCTCCACGTCCCGAGGAAGTTTCTTGCTATTTACACGGCGCCGCTCATTAAATCGTTCGATTGTTAGCAAAACGCTCGGCCGACTCGACCGTCACTCGCCTGTGATGAATCGACGGGTGCGAGGTAATTCGATTAACGAATACTGATCGCGATTCCCGTCGATGGAACGTAGACTTCAATTAAAATTTCATCAGCGGCGACGGGGACTTTTCCCCCTGAAAATTAACTCCGGTAATTAGATATGTTTTTGCCGAGCGCTCGGCGCGTACTGGGCTACGATCCCACTTTAGATATGCCGGTTACAAACCGGGCAGCCGATGAAACGCAGGAGGCCGTCGAAATTCGATTATGTTTTCAAGCCACTCGTCGAAACGGCCGATTGTTCGATTAATTTCACACTAATTGGTCTTCATCGAGCCAGCCTTTGAGCGCTCGGATTCCAGCTCTTCCGTGATTAGATCAGATTTTTTCCAACAATCGCCCGATCCACTCGAGGAATACAGCTCTCCAACGTTGTTTCCCGGGCTTGTATGAAACGATCACGGTGATAAACGCAAGCGGGCCGCGTCTCGCCCACGTTTTTCGCGATTTTCGAAAACGCTCGACATCTCGTTTGCATTAAATCCGCTTAAAAATCCCGAAGGGAATCTAGATTAGCCGCTGAATACATAAGTTCACGGGGGAGGGGAGGCAGGCTGAGAGGGTTATCTGCGGTGGGCAGACAATTTTTTCCAACCCGTTTATCCACCGTTATCCGATTCACCGCGACGTTTTAATCAGACTCGAAAATTAACGCAACCGAAGTAATTATCAGCGCCCGCTCGTAAATCATCCCCGCGGTACGGGAAGGGTGGCAGTAAAACTATCCCCGAGTTGATGGGGGTTGGAGAGTTGTTAAGGATCTCCAATGATCTCTCAAAGGGCGAAAAAATTGCTGGCCTCTTTGACCAATTCGTGGCAACGTTCCCCGAAGAGAGGCGACAGCGCGAGAACCACGGAATAGTTACCGGGTTTCTCCATTCGTGCGATCTGAGAGATTCGAAAGAATTCGAAAATTACGGGACACAGTTACCCCCCGGGACTTCCCGGAAAACTTGCATCTGGGCGAAGTCGTGGCGAAGTAGACGAGGGGTATGAAATTCGACGAGTGGAGCGCGTCCCTGGACCGACGAGAATCACGAATCCCCGATAACCGTTTTCTTGCCCAGTCTGCTCGAGAGGGACGAGGCGGGCTTCCTTAGCGTATTATTCCGAAGTTTCGTCCGATTTTCCACGCCAGCGGCCGGCTAGCCAGCCACACTCTGCACCCTCTCCGTCGGAGGGGGGAGGGGGCAAGAAGGGCTGGGGGGGTCATCGCGATAAAACATCGGAAACTGGCGAAACTCCGGTGTAATCTTGCCCGGTGATGTTTTACCCCCGCACGTACACTTTCTCGAGACGTAAGCGTGTCCCCGCGCGCGTTTGTGTGCACCCTCCCACTGCCGCGCGTTCCTCTCCCTTTGTTCCCTCAAGATTGCGCGCGTGTGTGTGTGCACGGCATCGTAAAGTCCCGAGAGATATCGCGGCAGCGATTAGACCCTCGTTTCGGGAACTAAATTTCTCCGGGTCCCGAGCAACCTTCGCCCCTTGCAGCCCTCCAAGTAACCCCCCCCCCCTCACCCTCGCGTGGCCATTTTCACGCGGACCTTCATCGTGCTGCCGGAGGTCGCGCGTTTCCCTTCGACAGGCTGTTTCTGACGATTTGCCCGCCCGTACTGCTCGCCTCGCTTTGACGAGGATCGATAACGAACTCCGGCTCTTCCAGAGCCTCCCGCCTGGAAGACGGAAGGTGTAGCCGAAGGTGAAGGCGTATGCTTGCCCCGTGGTTGTCTGTACGACTATCCGACGTCGAAACTACGGAATCTCGTTAGCTGCTAATAGCAGGGCAGTTTCGGGGCAATGACTCCGCTGCACGATTCCAGAGATTCCTTTTTCCACTCGGGCCGCGTCGCCTGACCGAGTCCCATTCTTAAGTATCGCGATACTTTGAGCATCGTTCCCGCGAAATTAAATTTCCTCCGGCCCCTCCCCCCCTCCCGGGATGATTTTTATCTACCTCCGGTCCGCTCAATTGCGCGTGGAGGAAGGAAATTGAATCGCCCCGGAATTGTTTTCAGTTTGAGGGGAGAAGGACAGGGGTGGAGGGTGGGTTAGGAGCAAGGAAGATAGCAAAATTATGGTTTCTTGGGAGAAGTATCCCACGGGACTGCGACGAGATTATTTTCGCACCGCTTCGGCAACTAAACTAATTCGCAGGATGGTGCCTGGCCGGTTGACAACGCTGCCCGGCTGTTTCTTTCGGGGTTTTTCTGTGATGCCGGCTGCTTTGCGACCTCGATAGCACGTGTCGCAAAGTTCCCAAGAGTTTTCATCGCGGATAGGTGAGAACGGAGTTTCGAGGGCGTCGTAAGTTTTTCGCCCGGGCAGCAGCGTGATTCGTTCGGGGCTGCTAGGCGAATTAGCGTCGCAGTAGATACGGACGGTCTTAATCAGACGGCTGGATCGATGAATCCGCTCGAGGCGGTTCGCAGCGAGGGAAATATGACTGATGAGAGTTTGAAGCTGTGCCGAGCCCCGACGACTGCCAGGCCAGGGGAATGGAAATTGGTTTCAGCCGTTCTTCTTAGTTTCGGGAACGAAAAGGAGGTCGAAGGAAACAGCGCGATCGGAGGGGAAGAGATATATCAACTCCCCATTCTTCCCTGTCATCTATACAGTCTCTGTGCTCTTCTTTCAACATCTAATACTATTCCACTCCGACACTACTCCTGTATGCAGTGGCGGGTTTAAGTAAAAAGGCCCAGGCGGCAAATGTTCCGAGGGGCTCATTTTTGGGGGGAAAACGAAGAGAGGATGATCGTACCTAATATCGCCCATGTTCCTAATATCGCTACTTACTAGGGGAGAGTGGGGTAATCCCGAACGCGGGGTAATCGCGAACGCGATTGGTACGGCGTTTTAATAAATAAAAACGGATGTTCCCTTTCCACTAGCTAATAGTTTAAGTCGTATCCAACGCCGGGCACAAAGTAATAAATACAGAACGCTTATGGCGCTTATGCTATTCAAGATAAACACAATTTATTAGTTTCATCATGTTTCAAGTAATATTTTGTCTATTTTCAATTGCATGTAATTACTGTTGAATTAATGATACAATTGGGATTTTTTTAAGTTGAAATAAAGTACTTTTTAACCAACATTTTGTGACCAAGGCGTGCCTTGAATCATAATTCTAACCCTTGAAATAAATTCCTTTTTATTTTTTGATGCGTGGGGTAATGGCGAACAAATCTTTAAGCGTTTGTAGCTCAGAGCAACGTTAACCGATTTTGATGAAATTTTCAGCATGTATAAAACTCATTTAAATCTACAAAAGGGATTTTCGAATTTTCATTAAAGGCTCAGAAAAAAGTTAAAAAAAAACGGCTTTTACTATTTTTTTCGATATTCCGACTAATTGCAATTTTTTTCTAACGCACAAGAAGAGGAATTTGAAAAATACATAAGGTATAGGTTGTAGCAACGTTTTTATGGGTTCACCATTGAAATCGCGCTTTCTGTGCGAGTTCTGTGATATTTAGCACTCTGTTCGCGATTACCCCACGGCAGTCGGTTAAATCACGAACACCAAGGGTTTTTCTTTTTCACTATAAAGTAGATTTTTATTATAATTTTTCAAAAATTCGGCACAGTACTTTATAGATGAATAGTTTAAGTATGTTTGTATGTAATAAACAAATTCATTTCTCACACAGTTTTTGTTTTGTTTGCTTTTTGGCTTGGGTGTTCGCAATTACCCCACTCTCCCCTATATCTCGCGAAGTAAGCAGTAAAATTTATCGGTTATGCACTGAACTAGTACCTAAGCATATTTAGGAAGAAATACTGTAATTGTAGCGTCATGTGATCAACAATTACAGAAAGGGAAGGATTTTAGGGAATCTTAACAGTGTAAAAATTTATTGGACTGCCACAATTTTACATCACACCCGGAGAAGGTGAGTAATAATTCCGTGAATGCGAGAATATCCATTAGAAATACACAATTAATGATGTAATTAAGGAATGAAATCGATTCAAATATTTTCCGTAATGAAAATGGTGTTTTTCTTTTAGCAGTATGGGTGTTTTCAATACCGCCTACCGGAGAACAATGGTTTCGATGTAATATTTGTTACAGGTTGGGCTACGAAATGTGCCGAGCATCTGAAATAAACTTTATTTGTTCAAAATGTACATCGGAACGTGAAAAATAAAATATTTTAAAAATCTATATTTTTAAATTTCTGTATTTTCCTAATAAAAATGAAATCAAAGATGGATAAAACAATATTTATAGAGCAAGAAATAATAAAAACCACATGTGAAAATAACTTTAAAAACTCATATATACATGAATTAATCAATATTTCTTGAGCAGGCGATATAGGTACATTCTCTTCACGACCAGATTTTTGCATGCCCTTCGTTTTTTAACTCCTAATTCAAAATTTGTGGGTTTCACCGATTCTAACTTATATTACATGAAAGATGAATAATTTCTCTTTACTTTGAAACGAATTGCATGCAAAAATATCAATTATTATTCAATTGACAATGATTTAACTTTTGCTAGGCGATATTAGGTACAGTCACCCTAGTTTATTAAGAACGGTCTAAGTGTAGTAGTACAGAAAAGAAATTATACTGTTTGGGTAATTATTTTTTGAAGATGAGGCAACTGCTCGTCGGCCGCTCGTTAAATCCGCCACTGACGCCATGTAACTTTTACACGACTCATTAAAGACGCTACCGCAATGATTGTCAGAGGAAATATATTATTCCCGTTATCCCCACGGAATCCTGCCATTCGAAGCTCATTGTAATTCCCCCCTAGTCCCATCGAATCCCCGAGAATACCGCAACAAAGGGCTCTCTTAATAAGCGTCCTCGACGAGCTGTGTCGCCCATCGGATGCTTTCATTACTTAAAAACACCGGTAGCAACTCGCGCCCCCAATGCTCGCGGCTGATCCGCGGATGGCCCGAGGAGCGTCGCTAACCTCCCACAGAAACGGCCAGGTAACAGCGACGCGGGAGTAATCAGAGAAGAAGATGAGGTCGCCGCATTAACGAAGCTTCGACCGTAGTCTTTGAATGCGTCTCTCTCAAAAGGCTTCGCCCCCGCCCCACGTTCCCTACGCCCCGTTTCGGTTCCCTCATTTGCGGTACCCGAAGGACAAACGGCCGAGTTTCAGCAAGCCCGAACGACGCCGACGACACTAAGGGACAAAGGTGGAGGAGCGGTAAAAGCAAAAGTGCTTAATTCGAGCGAGTGCTGGGACGAACGGTGCCCGCGCTTTTTTTCGCCATTCCAGGCAAAGGTGCGGCGGTCGCCGCGTAAAGTTCCACGGGGGAGGAGAGGGAGAGCGTGACAGCGCGGAGGACACAAGGTGAGGTAGAGGGGTAGAGGGCGGAGGCGTACAATGGACGTTCTTCTGGAAGATTAAAGTGCGCCGGCAGCGGTGGCGAGCGAACTACTGGGGGAATGGCTCGCGTTAAAATTAAAATTGCGCGCAAAAACCTGCGGCCCGTCGGGAGCGAGGGGGTGGGTGGGCTAGGTGGATCGCAGTTCGAGGCTGTTGGCTTGTAATTTAAAAGCTTCTCGGTGGTTTTTCGCCAGCCCTGCCAAGGCATTAGGCGCCTACGAATGAACGTTAATGCGCCACCGTCTTTCCTGGAATTTCACCCCCTTGGGTCTCGCGTTGTAATCGACGCGCTGCTCCTTTTTGGGGGAGGGCTCCAGTCGTCACGCGTTTACCCTCGACTCGAGTCACTAGAACCTCACCGTAAGAACACCTCGTCTAACCTTTTTTTTTTTCATGGAACTCTGATAGATCGATTTACCACCCCTCGCGGAGACCCGTCATATAGGCGTCGCCAGGGACCTGGAAATTCTATCAAAAGCAGAGAAAAAGCGCCCCTCGGAATGGAACATTATCGACTCTATTACGCCACGGACACCGCCCCGCTTCCTGTCGTTGCCTCGTCCTCCAGAGGGTGACCCTTCGAGCATCCAACGGCGCGGCTCGAAGGACGTTGACGTTCGCTGTTGCCACTCCGAGAGAAAAAAGGAAAGAAATCTACTTATTTCTCCCGTCCCCGCTTTGTCCCACTCTCGGCCCCGTCTCGAATCAGACGACAGAAGGCATCGAGTGGCAGAAAAGAAGTGAATCTCGCGGCCTTAAGCTCCCTCCGTGGCTGGAGGGGGTGCGTCGCGGGGAGAAAACGGAGTTTCAGAGGGATTTGACGAGCTCTCGACGACTGTACGAGGTAATGACGGAGAAAACGGGAGTTGGGGAGGGGGAGTGGAAGGTCGCCAGCGTTCCTCGTGAAATTACGAAACGGGACGGGGGCGAAAGTTAGGTCCGAGCTGGGTTGCCAGCGAAATGGGGTACCGAAGGACGACTGGAATGGAGATTGGAGGGTGTGCGCGTGTGTACGTGCACGCGCAACTAGCACGGGGCGAACGGAAAGATCGTGGTGGTAGGTTGGGTAAGGAAGATGGAAAGTAAAAGGGGCCGTGAAATTACCTCGAGCGGCATTGTGCGTTGCCTGGAGGGCTGCAAGCACCTAATTAGCCACTCAAACAGCGCCGCACAAAGCGACCCTCTGTTATTAAAACGACATGCAAAACACGGGGCTGCGGCCCTCCCTTTTTTTTCGGACAAAAGGAGCAGTCGATGGGGAGGAATTTCGGTTGTTATTGGAGGACACTACCCTTGGAGAACCTCAAATGACCGAGAAAACATAATACATATCTTTGTGTGCTTTTTTCCTCCCTACGATGACAGCTTAAGCACTGCCAATTGAAAGTTCGTCGCGAGTCTCGTAAATCACATCCACCACGAACGTTACGCACGAGAAATTAATCTACTAGCGTAATCTCTGCGAGTATATACCACAGTCTCTCGCGAGCAAACTCCCGGAGTCATTCTATGCTTGCGAAGAAGCATACCCGTAGAACGCAAGGGGTGACTAATTGGCGCGGATGACCCAATACGCGCCTCCTAAGCCCGAAACAATTAAACCCGATCCATCCGTGGATTATTTGTTGATCCACGTGCTGGTCCTCCGTCCTCGGGACTCGATCAAAGTCTCCGCCGCGATAATGAATCGAATTTCTCGAGGGAGGGACGTCGCTCGATGGGGGAGCAGAGCAAACAGAAGACGAACAGCGATAATGACTACCGGCGTCCCCCTTTCGCCGGACGATGCCGAGCAGGGAAGAAAAGAACCGTAGGGGCCGGTTGATTAACGAAATCGACGCGTGTCACGCACGAGCTCCGTGACGTGACGTATCGATGCCCGCGTTCCGAAGGGGGTGAGCGAGGAAAGGGGGCGAGAAACTTTCCGGTTATTAATTTTTTCTTAGCGGCCCCGACGATTCCCTTGAAACTTTCGTCGGCGCTACTCGTGCCTCGAGGGGGATTGATGCGGAGTTTGTTCGCCATAATTGATACTTCACGATGGGAGACGGGGTGGGAGACGAAATCCCTGCGTGGATAACTTCCGACCAATTCTTCTGGCGTTCGATGGAACCAACGGAGAACCGAATCTCGGCCCGATGCGATAAGTCCTTGTGAACGACGTCTTCCATATTCAACGATCGAACGGTCGGGCGTCGTCGAATTAATGGGGATGCTAATGCCAATTGGGGATTTGGAAAGTGTTTCGGGCTCGCGACACCGCGGACTGTTGCTGCAACGTTTTCGCTGACGAATTAGTGGCGGACAAGGGTATCTTAACCTTTGAAAATGCAACAAATTCGCTGTTTGCTCCAGATTAGTACACGTTTAGGGTAGTTTTATTTTTTGAGGAAAGATGGACCTGCCTGGAACCTTTATTCATTTCTTTTATGCATTTTAACCTCCGAGAAAAGATTAAAAGAAATATAAAAATGTAAAAATTCAGACCACCTTTAACGATAAAGAAACACGGGATATTTTCCCTTCAATGGAATGTAGATGCCAGTGCTAAAGCGTTGAACTGCGAAACCGCGACAGACACGCAGAAGTTAGTAGCTTCTTCACTGTAAACTCGTCCAAAGATAATTCCGTCAGGCCTCCGTTAGTCACAGCGTCACCCAGTCGCCGACAGCGTTTCAGAACATAGAAAATGAAAGAAGGTCTTGCGGCAGCTGGGTCGCTCGCGAGTTCTTTGCGATCCGCGAACCTGGGCGCGTAATTATGAGTGCACGGGCGCACAATAGACAGCGGGGCCGGCGTGCAGGCGTTCGCCGAGGCTCTTTCCCGTCGTTCCAGAAACCGCGGTCGATACCTATGCGTCTGTGCACCCACTGTGCTCCTCCATTGTCTCTCATTATCGCGATCCTCGATTGTCGCCGACGTTCCTTCCCGCAGCCCACTCCCCGCCTCCCCTTCGACCCTGAAAAACAGCCCCGCCGATCCTAACGATCATCCGTCTACGCGGCTTGTTTCTCATTTTCCACCCCTTCGTCTGTTCCGTGCGTCCTCCGACGTTTCTCGCCCGAGAAGCGACTTCGCCGAGTAATTTACGCTCGTTCGCGAGGAATTACGCGGTGACAGGGAGTACAGGTCTGGCTTTAAATCACCGCCGGGCTCGTTCATTGAATTACCCGAACGGGCGGGGTGGGTGAACGAAGGGGACGCAGACAACGGGGAAGCTCCGAAATTTTTGACGTTCATTAAACGAGAACTCCGCCGCGGAGTCCTCCTCTCGAGCCCGCGCCTCTTCCAACCCCCTCCCCCGTGTCCGGTCGCTTCCGCTTAATAATTCCGGCCCGACGGCGAGCTGGGAAATAAGACGATAAATCCTGTTGCGACTAAATAGCGATAAATCAACCGGCGGGCGACTAATTGCGCCGGCTAAGTACGAACGAATGCGGCGATAAATTAAATTCGCGGTAATGAGTTATGAAACAGCCGGCGTTCAACGAGCACACACAAAGTGGGTGGAAGGAGTCCCGCTCCCCGGTCGCCGGGGGATGTACGTTATACGCTGCCGGGGCTCGCGGTTAGGCCGACGTCGCGGCGACTTACGCGTGTCTCGGGCCACTCTCCAGCGATCACGTTTTTATCTGGACTTTTGCGAAACGTAAATTACGTCGGATTTAATGGTACCGGGCACGTGATATCTGGAGGGTGGACGCAGCGCGCGGGGGAGGGGTGGCTGTAACATATGTAACGACCGACGAACGGCCGCGTCACGCGCGATAAAAAGCCGCCCGCGACACGGCTCGCAATTTTCGTTTACCTTCCCATTTTAACGAGTCTCGTTGCCTTTACGGGGGCGACCACGGCCTCGATAAGTACGTTGTTAAACACTGGTTCGCGGGTATCGGGGCAGCGTAAGCCCAAGCCGTATACAAGGATCATTTGTAGCGAATTCAATTTTGTAGGTGGACCGGCCGACCCAGCTGCCGCGATACCGGTTTATCTGCGCCCTTAAATATAGGTGGCTGTCTTGGAATTCCGCGGGCAAAGTGGGTCGATGTGTTTTATGGGGGAAGATAAAGCGTTATGGAAGCGCGGGACAGAGTGATGTTGGTTAAACGCGGTATCGAATGTATGCCACGCTTTGGAGGGGGAGAGCGCAGGGCTGACCATTCACGCATTATACTACTGGCGCGCGACGAACTACTCTGGGGAGGGCGACTCGAGTGGGATGCTTCGGTCGGGGGATGATTATAAGATGAGTGGTGGCTAAATAGTTGGAAGCAGCTTGATGCACTTGTGCGATGGTTGCAAGTAATCGGGAGCGGAGGATTGGATCTTCGAACGTTCTGATTTCTGCTTATTGTGCTTCGCAAACATAGCTCCTCTGTATAAGCCACTGCAGGACTTGAAAACCTTGCGAACCTGTTCCGGGTAATGCACTTGATTCGAGTCAGAAATCGGTGTGCAATTAAGCGTCTTACTGATTCGAAGCTACAAACGGAAATTCTGAATACCAAAGCCGGGTAAGCTACACGCCCGGGCTCTACGAATACGCCACTGCCGCTCAACGGTATTAGAGCGTGTAAAGAGTGATAGCTGCAACGAGACTCGAAGCTTCCACTCCCGTCGAATTAGTTTGAAGGCGTTTGATGCCCGGGCTCGAGTCCTCGTGCCTAACGTGTTTGACGCGTCCGCGCGATTGGCACAGATACGCGAAAGCGAGACACCGTATAATTACGCGCAAAGCCTCTTTGAAACGGAGCTGTCGCGCACAGTATAACCGGGCACATACTCGCCGCGAGTCCCGACTGTCCAGCGCGCGGTAATAACGTCGAACGAGAGCGTAGAAAAAGGAACAGCGGAGCAAAGGGGTCAGAGAGAGAGAGAGCAATGGTTGTGTTCGGCGAGAGCTCTCCGCGATGCTGTTCGCGTAAGCCACCGATATCACTCCGCCGGCCAATTTAAAGTTACGATTCGAAAGGCTATCTCGTCGCCCTGGCTACCGTGAATCCATGCGCGCGCTACGTTACCGCTTCTGTCCTCTCCGCGAACATAGCGCGGCCGGGGAGAATTCCTTCGATCCCTGGCACCGTGGTGTGGCAAACGCGTGTACGATCTGAGTCATCGAATCACGCGAGACTTCCACTCGCCCGACCACCGCGCTGAATTCTTCGCCGCGATTCCCAAGAACTAGCGCTCGACGATCCGCAAAGTGGAGCAGAGGGAATGCAAAAAGCCCCCGACGACGGAATTTCAATTTGCCTCCCACCCCCATCCGACCTCTTATCGATATCAAATATTTCGGAATCCAGCGCCCGTAAGAGGGGTTTAATCAATTAGACGGAGGATCAAGCCCGGGGAAAGGTTCCCGTGGAAACGTGCCAGTTAGGGTGGGACTCTTCAATCGGCACGGATTCGTCGGTCACAGATGACCGAGCGGGGCGCGACGAGCTCCAGCCTCGGGAAGTGATACGAGATGCGATGAAGGGCTCCCAGAGGGAGAGCTGGCAGACAGGTAATGTACCGTGCACATGATAAAAGCAATGCGGGGTGAATAATAAAAAGGAGACGGATGGAAAGGGGCGCTTCTTGAAATTCCGAACGCTGGCATGGTAATAAATTGTTAATCCCATTTAACTAGAGATTTCCTGCATTTGCATCTAAATTCATCGACGATCCGTGGCGGGCGATCGGGCGTATCGGGCCCGATATCTGCTGCCTGTGTCAACCGTGGACGCGCTCGCGAATTATTTCGCGTTTCTGTGTCACAATCCCCGATTGCATAGACGTGTACCGAAACTTCGGAGTTCATTTCTGATCTTCGATACGGACGACTATAGACGCTATCTAGGGGTTCGTTAACTTGCATATCTAATTTTGGAATGCGAGCCTGGTGGATGTAGAGAGCCTTTAAATACTATGTGGGACATTTTTGCAGGATTGGTTCTACCCATCAAAATAATTAAAGAAGTTGTAAAGCGCGGCCCGTAATTCCTATTAAAGTGGCATTTAACGAAGCCCAACTGTGTTGCCGCGGATCGATATGTTGATTATATCATTTCGCCTTTGTTTGTTGGAAAGCGAGAAAGAAAGGATACGAATGGAAATATAATATACTAGCTGACCCGTTGCCTGGTTTCATTCGCGAATTATTTATCATGTTTGCCACGTTTTTCAGAAGTAGCCTATAATTTAATCTAGGGCGTATGTAATGTCTATTAAAAATTTCATCGAAATTCGTTTAGCCATTTAAGCATGAAAGAAGGACAAACAAACAGACCACGTGTCACTTTTCTAGACATTTCTGGCCGGTGTTTTACGGAATATAAAAATTCTTATAACTGCGACTCTGAGCATTATTATCGGACATATGCGTATACCAACTTTGTTTATTCTTTAATGAACCGATCTTGAAAAATATCCCACATTTTTATAAACACCGTGCATCGTGCTAATAAATTATTCTATCTAAAGACGGACCACGAAGAGTCACGTCAAAATACTCCCACCCCCGTTAAACTAGGGAAGGGTGAATTATTTTTACGACGGTGTTCTGGTCCAGCGAGCGTCCCTGTTCCCGACACGTCGCACTAACGAACCCGAATACACATCGGAAGCTCAGCCGCATGGATCCGCAGCGGTCGCCGGAAGCCGTCGGTGGGGTCCGAATCCCGTTTTCTTGGCGCATCTGCGCGACATTTCTGGCGCGTACACGGCTGCGAGGGTGTGGTGAAGCTGCACACGGTGGTCCGCGGGAGCCACGGGAAAGGCGAAAAATACTTTTCGTATAAATTGTCGCGCAGGAATTCCACGACGATGCGCTGAACAAAACGCGGCCACGGTTGCGGCACGTAGAGAGGGTCGGCCGGGCGAGGGGGTCGGCGGGGTGCCTCGTAAAAATGCAAACTTCTCTCTTCTCCGTCGAAGTCGAGCGCGAAGAGCCGCTGGTTGTACGAGCTGTTGTTGTCGCGCCTCCACCCCGCATCCCCCCGGCGAATCCAAAAAGTTGGACGTGCATCGCGGCAGCAGGGTGGTGGGAGGAGGGAAGGGGGAGAAAAAAGGCTGGTCGATGCTCGCCGCGGTGGAAGGAAGGGCCCAGGAACAACCGTGCTGCCACGTAAATTCGCGAGAACCTGGCTGCGAGGACGATTCCAAGCGCGGCGGATTTCGCGAGAGGGACGAAACGGGGAGGTTCGATGCTTAACGAGGATTCACGTCCAAGGATGGTCTTCGGAACGTCGGCATTTCGGGCGAGCGTTCGCAGATCTCGCGAAAGTCAGATGGCCGAGTAACAACCCTTCGCGGGACAATGACCGAGCAGCTGACTTGGAATTGCTCGTAGTCGGGGGGATAACCTTGGAAAGCAATTAAGAGCTGCATCGGCGGGAGGATGCTCGATGGAAAGGTCGAGAATCACTTCTGGATTGATCGGTCTCGAGGCTGAACGAAGTTTAAGAGAGTTTTCAGTTTCCCGGATGATGGAAACTCTTGAAGCATAGCGCAGCACTGTTCCCCCTCCATCTGCGTGTTACGGAATCACGGGGATTCGGAATGGATTCGTTCTACTATCGCCTCACGTTTCTCATCCACATTTACGTGCACCTAAAGCTGCGGTTATTGATCTTGCGGGGCATGGAATTTTACATAATACAACGTTCGCGCGCAAAGTTTCGAGAAGCTTTGACACATGTCCCGGTACATTAGATCACTTCAAATTCTGGATCTGATCCAGATGTCTCTGCAAGTTTCCTCTATTTTCACACCGAACCACGTCACATCGCGATGCAAATTTAACGCACTGTAACCGCACCCACGAAATGGAGCAGTCTATTCAAAACCTATATACATATTTCGAAAAACGAAACTTGACACTGGGACAAGAATAGTTCCGATGCTATACTTAACACTCCCTCGACGCGGAATTTTTAAGAAATTAATACGGTGTATCGAGGTAAGAAAGTTTCCAAAGGATGATGGTGGGCGTTTCTTCCCGGGGAAATTCGCGGGAGATTAAACGAGAATTGAAAGAGTTAGACGCATCGGCAGTTTTCCGCGGCGCCGTGAAAAAGGGGCGAGATGGCAGAGCGTAACAGAAAGAACGGAAATTACCACGCTGGATTATGGCGAGGTTAAAATTTTTAATTTTAGTTTATGACGCGACTGAAAATCATATTCGCGGCGGGATCTATACGCGCTCCACTGAGTGGTGCCAAAGACAAAGTTGCTTCGACGATCGCACTCCACAGCTAGCTACTTTTCGCGCCGCTCATCGACTACTGGATCGTTCTCGCGGCTCGACGAGCGTTAATTACACGGGGCCTCTTCCATCGGCCGCGAACTCGTCTTGACCGCCGAAAAAACCGTGCCGCTTCACCCTCCCCCCTCGCGATCGATACTTGGCGAATTTAATTAGCTCTCCGTGCCAGCCTCGCGTGCTTCCCGGCGACAGGTGATTACGAAAATTGCGACTCGTACGTATGTACATACATACGTGGAAACACTTTCGCGCGATCCCGCGACTGTTCATTTGATTTAATGGCGAGGGTTGAAATAACGTCACGCGGAGAATTTATAAACCAGCCGATCGACGACCCGTAATTTCACGTGGCTGCTCTATTCGATCGCCGTTTCGCCCGAGCCTGCGTGAATAATTGCAAAATGCATCGAGGAAAATAGAGCCGCGTAAATATCCCCTCGCTACAAGCAAGAATTTTGTTGCCGAGGCATTCTACCGCGAATATTCCTCTTAATGAAATTGGCGATTATAACTCGACTGGCGTTCGGAGCCCGCCCCCGTGAATTTGATGGAATTAAAGGCCGCCGAGCTGCGGGATCGAGGAACAGATTGCCGGTGGAGCGTGTTCGCGAGAAAGTTGAAAAGAGATGTGGAGAATGGATCCTCCGTTTGCGGGAAGGAAGAAGGAGAATAATCCCAGCGGGAAAGTTGGAAGACCGAGGATGAATATCCCTGGGAAAAGATAGAAGCCTGAGGAGTGTGGAATCGAGGATCTCCCGAGGAAGGAAGTCAAAGAGTATTGTACAAACGCTCGACAATCTTAAACAATAGTAAAGCCGAATAGCGAGCCGAATCTTTTCTCCGCCATTTCATCCGCGCGGATGGGCAACACAAGCGCGAACAGCTGACAGGGATGGTGGGTACAGGCGTTTCCATTAGCGAGAATTAGCCTGAGAAAGCGCAATGTTCGCGGGACGACGATCCCCTATCAATATGCACCATGGTAGTCCCATTGCAAACCGCTTCTATGGACCAAGAAGGCCTCCGCTCGTCAAAGGGTGGGCTCGAATGCGCGATGGTGTCTAAGTGGCACGTGGCTGTTCCACGTACCCGACAGCTGTTTCGCGTTAATGGAGCAACGAACAGGAAGAGGTGGACTGACCTGAGGTGGATAGTGATCCGGCAGGGCGTCGAGGGCTTCCCTGTACGCGGCCAGGGCCCTTTGTAATCTGCCCTGATCGGCGTAGAGGGCGCCTAATTGGAGGAGGGCCTGCACTCTGGCCGCCTCGTGAGCCCTTTTGTCCTTGAGACCGGATCCATCCAAGGACGCTCCTGCCCTCAAAACCGCAGCCGCCTCCGCTCCCCGTCCCACGGACGCCAGTGCCGCGCCCAGATTCACGTAAGCCTCTGCAAAAGACAAACGATAAGGATCATCAGCGGCGTTGGATTACTCCGGGGTTCGCCCTGCTACGTCGGAGAACGGCCATGAATTCCTATAAATCGAACGAGCCACTTTTTTTTCCATTTCTCCTCGTAGATTCAGCCGCTAAGACGGGCCATTTCTTTCTCCCCTATGGACTCCCTCGTTCCTTATCGCCTACGCGTTGGATACTATTCGATGTTTTAATCGCGCGGGGTCGTGAAACGAAGGTCTTAAGGCCCGTTTGAAGCAAAGAGCTTTCTTCGCATTGTATATACACCCAGTCCAATTAAAAAAAAAAAGAAGAAGTCGCAGTGGTACGGTGAATTTCTGCCAGACGCGGTGATCTTGTGTAATAATGTAAGCGAGAAAGAGGGCAATTTTTGGCTCGGTTCACGGGGTAAATAAGAGAGGAGGGCTTGGGATTTTGCGAGCGAAAAGGCCGCCGGTACCTTTAGAATTCGGACAAGCCAGCCTGCGCGCAGCGACGTCAGTCTTTAGCCAGTAAATTCAGACATTCATGGCGGGGCGACCACTTCGCTTCTTGCTCTGTCCGCTTCTAATTAAAAGGGCATTGCCGAGGTTCCGCGGGGGCTGGTTTCACGGGGGCGAATCAGGTTAAGTCCGCACGAATTTCCGCCGCGGCGGAGTGGCCGCCTTTTGTCGCACACCCCTCCCCGTATTTCCCGCTTTCTCGCCGGTAATTACTAAATATCGCGCGAAACGACGGACGGTCGGAAGTAAAATCGCCCATAGAGCGCTCCGAAGAGGGACGATTAAGCTGGCTTTCCAACTAATTTCGGCCGCCCCTGCCCCCTCCCGCGTGACCCTCCGAGAATTTTCATTAAGACGGTTTCGTCTCGCGAGCCTCAAGAATAGAGCGATAACATCGATTCGCTTCCGTTAAAGACATCTTCGATTCTTCCCCAGACCTAACTTCCCTTCCATCGCTTCTCGCTTTTATTCCCCGCCGCTTTGTCGTCCTATGCTCGCTAGACTGCCGGCGTGCACCGTTGTTGGCGTCGTTAAACGATTCGAGACACAAGGCGGGGCCGACGCGGCGCTATACGAGGGGCCGGACAAAAAGCCGCGGTCGGTTATGACTTTAATTAAAAATTTCAAGTTTCCAGGGGAACGGGGGTGGCAGGCATTCTTCCGGGAGAGGCGCGGAGGACGGAGGAGGCCGCGTCACCGTGTAACGGGGGCAAAGTGAAACGTATTAAAAAGTTTATTTCCACTTCTATTGTCGTCCCTGTGTGGCGTGATCCCTTGCCCGCGTGAAAAGGGACGGGGAGGCCGTAGGTGGGGAAGAAGAAAGAAGAAAGGCGAATCCTCCGCTTCTACGGTCGATCGACGAAAGGGAGTCACTTAATACGAAGCAATCCGCTTCCAGCAGATTACCGTCGACGGATTTCCAATTCCTGACCTCTCGAGCGTCAGCCTCGATCCCCTAATTTTCGTCGCGTTTAACTTCAACCTACCTCTCTCCCCTTCTCGCACCCCACTCCCGAGGCCACGTTTGCCGTTCTACGCGTTAAGTGTAATATAGTACGCGGAAGGCGGCTGCTAATCCTGATATCATCCCTGGCGATATTACAGCAGCCGACGTAAGACGTTTACCCTCGTTGCCTCCACGTTGCGCAGCAGAAACGGGTGCACCTTAGGGTGCGACGGAGAGACAGAGAGGCTGGGTAGACTCTCATTAACGAGCCGTGTGATTGACAAATTTTCTGGGCGCCGCGTTAATGGAAATCCGATTTCGTTAACGAAATCCCCCAACGATATCGGGGCTAATTTTTTAGCCCATCGGATATCGGGGCTCGGTATCAATGTAATTATATAGGCCGTAGGTTGATGTAAGGGGACCTAATTGGGGTGGTTTTGCTACCCCGGAGAGCCTGAATTAGATGTTGAGTGGAGGGTTTAGATTTTTCCTCTCGATTCGCCAATATTTGCAGTCGATTTCCTCTACCTTTTTTGGATCCCAGCAGGCTGATAAAAGACAGTCCAGGGGCGGAAGGTACCAACAGTTCTGCCCCATCTTGAATAAGTAAAAGGGAAGGGAGCGCCCAATGTGTAGCTAACATCAGGGAATCTCATTGAAGTTACAAATTAGAACAAGATTAAAATTAATTAGATTTACCCTGTACAGTTTGGTGCAGGTAAGAGTTACCCTAGGAGACGTCTAAAGTAAACGTTAAACTTAATTAACTCCAGGATATGAGTTACGATCGAAGAGCTATCAATAATCCAGTCCCCGTTCGTTTCTAAGATCTACATAGCAATATCAAATGAGAAAGAATGCTTCCCGTGTGCTGAGGAAACCCTAACGCTCTGTTTCATCTAAGAATTTACTATTAAGTGGACACTCCGGTCAAACCCCTTAAAAAATAGGTGATCTTCATGAATTTATTACAAGAAGAGGTTATAACATATCCTAAAAAATATTTTTAGCATCGATGCCAAAACGGTAACCACGAAATTTACTCATAGGATCGTCCAAAATCAAAAATTCAAACAATTTCTTAAAATTTATTTCAATGGCTTTCGCAGCACCCCCTGTCGGGGCAAAAATGATAAAAACTACGATTTTGATGCACATTTGAACGAAGTAGTGCAGAAAAGCGGATAATTTTCCGCAAAAATATGCAGATTAAAAAAAAAACGTGTTTCAAAAAATTAATTTACACGGTGCTGCGATAGTGAGTCCAATTACGAATCAAATGTCTCATTTCTTTTAATCGGTTCATTAGTTCTTCTAAAATCGTGGTTCAAAGTGTTCTCGGATCATACCTGCGTTCGCAGTTTAAATTAATTATGTGACTGTAAAATCTATACTGTTATGAATTTTGGTGTGATATTTTCACAGGGTACTCTCGTTATGTTATACTACAAATATATATATTTATATAAAAAAATCGATTATCTCAACAATTTTAACCCGGGTGTCTCCTTATGTCATTTGCGCTTAATGACAGACCTCTAATACGCATTCCCAACGATAACTTAAAGACGACCACGCCGTGGGAGGATTTTCCTGACGCACTAATGAGTCATCGATACTCGCCAACCCCTCGACACACATTCCCCAACGATAACCCCACTACAGAAGGATTTTTCCATGGGCGTTAATGAATAATCGATACCCGATCACGGCCGCTCGAGGTGAGTAACTCGTCAATGGACGAACTTTTCACACTCGCAGGCAGGAAAGTAGATCCGCCAGCCTTCGAAGATCAAGTGCTTAAAAACCATTGGAAATCGAGAAGCGTTTGGAAAGCGTCAGGCTCGAGTTTCCCCCTCGTAGCTCCGACTCCAATTCCGCGATTTAAATGAAATTTGCCCACACAGCGAGCGCGGCGAGAGGCCCCCTTTTACAGAACCGGCCGTTTTAAGAGTAGGTCAGGGTGTTCCATTCGCGGAGCGCCCGCCCGTCGCAATTCGCCGCGCAATCCGTCACGATATTGGAGCGTTTCCTCGTCAACCGGCCCGACGTCGGCGTTTTAAGATATTAGATTCGTGGTGGCCCGGACAGAAGGTGTACAGAGGGGACCCAGTTCTACATGTATAAACGTCGCGCAAACTGTATCCACGTCGAGAGGGAGCGCTCGGATATTCTAATTCCATAGAGTATCCCGTGGGAGAGCCACGGCGAGGAAAATGGATTGCCCAGCTTCCACTCTCGTCCCTCCTTATTCAAAATAATGTGAACCATAGGCGGCGCGCGGTTCCTTTGGCCGGGCGACGTCCTCGCCAGGAAATTGCTGCTCCGACGCTACGGTTCCCCGGTCTTAACGGGCAACTTTTTGTTAATTAAACGTCCCGCCCCGGCCGAGATAAAGGGAGAGAGAAGGCAGCAGGCGGCCGCTCGGCGAGATAGGGTAACGATTCGAAAAGTTCCGTGGAACGCGGTCGGATAAGCAGTCCCGCCGTCTGCCTTCATATTTTCGAATGAAAGGGGGACTGGAATTTGGCAAAAAGGGAGAGATTATCCGCGGATAATCTTGCCAGCCAGCGTGGGATCCGCGGGAACTCGCAGAGGGCGCTCTTCTCCACGATGATTATCGCTCGTCTCGTTCGTGTTCCGTTGTGAGCGCGGAGAAAGTCGAACTCGATTTTTCAGCGCGATACCCCGACGGCCGTATTATGTAGCTTTTATGTTATTTCGCGTGCAATCTCGTCGCAGGAGTTGGGGGCGCGGGACACAGGCCGCCGTCGCGCTTTACTCGCCGGATAATTAATTAAAAGCGGCGAATTTTCGCTGCGCGTATATTTTAGGTTCGCGCGTTCCACCGCGATTGCAGATGTCATTTGCAATCTCGCCCGGGAAAGCGAGCGGGTTTTGCGGGATCCGGGATCGATTGACGGTAATCCGTCGCCCGCGGGGCTGCTTGTGACGAAGGAAAACGCGCTCCGGCGCCCATTTGTTGTCCGACGCGTGATATTCTGTTATCGGGGGAGGGGGTGGCTTCGCGTGGGCGTGACTTCCGCCCCATCGAATGTCACTTCGCGCGATATATTCTTCTCTGACAGGTCTGTGTACCTCGAACGCGGCCAGAAGCTCTAAGAATAACAACTCGAAAATACCTCTAATATATTCAGCCACGGAGGGGAAAGAACGGAGACAGGGCCGCGGAGAGAGTAATATTTCACCGGTGAAAAGAAAAAAACCCTCGTTTCCGCGACTTTTCGAGTCGCGTAAAAAGCATCCGCGACGAAGCAGCTCCTCGACCGGAAACCGAATAAAAACCGTCCCGCGCTCCCGATACAGTTTTCGCGGCGGTTGATTCGAGACTCGGTGAACCGAGGGGAGCGAGACTAACCGCGAGAAAGAGGGTGGCGGAAGAGCGAGAACGAGAGCACCCTCGCGAAACACCTCGACGACCCTTGCGTTTGCCAGTGAAATGGGGTAAGCTTGGTGATGACTGTAGTAATTAAATTTGAAGGATAAGTATGGTACGATTTAGGTACATTAATCCTAAATTGTACTTTTTCCATATTAAAAAAAAAATCGTTTTTATGAATAGAGGTTGATTATATTTGTTACGTGAGTGGTCTGTTTTGTCTATTAATAAAGAGTTGATTACCACTAACTTTGTTTCATTTTCCCTGTTATTTTTCATGTACTAAGCATTTGTTCTGAAGGGGTACGATTTAGGCAAATTTACCCTATAGGGTAAATCCGGCAGACGGGCCGGGTCGGGCCGGAGAGTTGGTGGAGTCGCTATATTTCAGACTCTATACGTAGAAACGCGTTAAAGTGTAGACCAATTACTTCTCTAGAAGCCAAACAATTGAATGAATAGCGTCACTTCGGTTCTATCTGTATTTTTCTAGATTTGCAGGCTATAAAAGGTAAACTGAGGTTACATTTAACCTCTTTTGTCAAACAACGGTGTACAGAATCGTATTTAAAATATACTTCTAAGTTTATTTTCGTTTACTGTTTGGGAATAATAAGATAGTAGAGGTATCGAGGGACAATGCAGCGGAAGTATTTAGCCATATTAACTCTTCCTCTCAAAACTAACGAGAAGACCATCTCTCGCCGCA
This sequence comes from Andrena hattorfiana, assembly GCA_944738655.2. NCBI lineage: Eukaryota > Metazoa > Arthropoda > Insecta > Hymenoptera > Andrenidae > Andrena > Andrena hattorfiana. The sequence continues at coordinate 7,016,353 of OX122894.2, forward strand.
GAAAGGAGAGATGGTCGAGTTATGATTTTTTTATTATTTTTATTAGTTTTAATAGCCATTTTATATTAGGTCGACCGCGTCTCCCGGATTTACCCTACCGTCGAGAGGCTCTCGCGACTGGACACGATCGCGCGGACCTGAAGGAGAAAGGGTGAGGCGCACGTGGGGAACACCGAGGCACAGGATGGCCGTCGGCGGAGCTGGAAGAAGAACGGGCGGACGGAAACTGCTGTTTCATCTCCGAGTCCGCCAAGTTGGCAGGGCCGCCGCTCTGTTTGCTTCCTAATTACGAATGAGAGAGAATAAGACGCGCGAGTCTCGAGGAACGTGGGAGATGTGGTGCAAGAGGGGCGACGTAAGAAGGCGCGGGGAAGACGCGGAAAGATGAAGAGAGCGGCAGGAGGCAGTGAGTGAATTCAAGCCCAGCGCTCGCGGAATTAAGATTCCATAGTGCAGGCGAGTTTTGTGTGTGCCTCGCAATTTCCTGGCTAACCCGAGCGCTCTCTTAGACTCGCTGGTTCCCTCGCCGGAGCGTCTGCTCGCGTCTAGGATCGATAGACCGCGTCGATGGCTCGATAGTGTTTCACCGTGGCGTCGGGGAATGGTGAGTTCCTTTCCGCGGCTCGCGTGGACAGTAATAATGTGTTCTTGTTCAAGGGCTTATCGACGCGGAAGCAAGCGAATTTATTAGCTGCCCTCTGGGCCCTGCATCGGGATTGCCAGCAGACCGGTGCCAATTTCAATCTATTTCGATCGTTACAGGGCCACGTACGACCAACGAACCGGGATGACCCGTGTCCCGATTGATAGCGGAATTCCACGGACCTCCGCGGCGTTCTTTTTGCCCCTGTTACCCAGGCAAATCGCTCGTAACGGCTGGGCTTTTAAAACACGACCCGCTCGAGTAATTAGTGGGCCGATCGGCCGCCAATTTGTGGACGACTGCCGCAGTCCGCGCACGCACCCCCTTCGTCGTGCTCCTCGGGCCTCTCTCCACTAGGGGATCACCGTGCGCTCTCGTGTTTTGCCAACTAGCGAGGCTCTCGAGGTCAAAATCAACGCTTCGGACATCCGATGCTTTCGTTCCCTCCTCCCCTACTTCCATTCAATGCCGCAAACTTTCCCCCCTTTGATATATTCAGCGAGGAAACAGACGCTCTAGCACGACTACGTGACTTCGCGATCTCAGTTTCAATTTTCCCCTAAAATTCGAATTCAGCTGCACGCTCGCGCACATGCCGGTATTATTGTTCCCCCGTCCCGAGCGAGCACGCGAAACGCCGGGGCTTTAGGTCGCGCCGCGCCACCCCCGCGTAAATAAATAAATAAAACGCGACGCCGGAGCGTTTAATGGGTCGTAGCAGGGTCGACCGCAAGAAAGACCGGGCGGAGGCAAAAGCAATTTGCGCCCGCGGCGTTGAATCAAAATTCAGTTCAACTAAATTGAAATCCTGTAGGAGAGTTACGAGGTAGCGGGTCGACGCCGCGCGTCTGCAACGGATTCCGGCCCGAAATACCGCTTCAGACATTAAACAGTCCCGGGGAGAAATATATTCCGTTGAATCGCCGCGATAAAATACCGTTCGCTGAGTTATTGTGTATAATTCGCGCTAATTCGGCGGAGGCAGCCCTTCTTGCGTCACGACAGGGGAGTTTTATCGCAAGGCCGCGTGCAATTAGAAGAGGAAACGTTGCTACCTCCGTGATTCCGAGTATAAAGGCCGCGCGTGGGCCGGATCCTCGTAAACTAATTCCACCCTTAATAACGCCATCGGGGAGGGTGCGAAGGAAGAGAAAAATTTATGCGAGGCACCCGCGACACTACTGGCCCCGCGTAGCGTGTACACAGAGTAGGTACGCGGGCTCTATCGACCGATCGAGGCGAAAATGTGTGAGCCCGTCGATACGTGTGTTTACGGTTTTCGTGTATCTAGTCTGTTTACAGTCGCGTTTGCGCGTGCACGCGCGCCTCAGCGCACGTTTGCGCACGTACAACCCCCTGTGTGTATATCTAAATGCGTGTCCACCGCCCGCTGCCACGTCTCCTGTCGCCGCTACCCTTCTTCCGTTAGCCCTTCTGTTCTTCCTGCGTGCGGGCGGTGCCTCGAACTCGACGAGGGTACCCGGGGAGCCAGTTAGGCGGTCGGCTAAAAAGTGGCACAAGCAACGGGCGCGCGGGAGAGGTACTCAGGAGTGGCTATCCAGGAAATTCGGCGATACCATCCGAAACTCCCTGGTGAAAAAAACCTTTTAAAAGGGAAGTTTCACCTGGCAGGGTAAACTCGACGAAGAGACTCGAGCTGCCGCGTCGCGGTGTGCTCTCAGCCCCGATATTTTCCAGCGACGTGGAAAAAACGTGCGGCGAACGTTGGTTCGCGCGACCGTCCAGGGGTAGCCGGAAAACACGCTCCCCTCAGGCAAGTAATTCCGTGTATCGGCTTTCGCCCGAGACTGACGTCGTCGTCGGGCTCCGAACGCACCAATTCGCGGACCGTAATTTTGTAAGCAATTTCGCGAATCTCGGGCAACAGTTTCCTGGATGTAGCCACGACCCCTTTGAGGATTTTCCACGGTAGGAAGGAAGGATTGGTGAGGCTGGGGGTGTGCGTCGGAGAAGACCGACGAGGGGGATGGTGGAGGTAAGGAAGAACGGAAGCGAGTCGTCGGTCGAATTGCTGTGTTCGGGGGAATCAATCGTGTTAAGTGCTCGTACGGCAATCCGGCTAATTTCCTACGATCCTACCAGGGATCCCCGACACTTGTCGCGCCCCGGGTGGTACCTCCTCGTCTTACGTGGTTTATCCCTCGCGCGAAGATTGCGCCGGGAACGGTGACGTGGCCACTCGACGGACGAGCAGCCGCGTCGAGCTGGAAATTCGGGAGTATCCGGCGTCGATAGGCTCCAGACAAATACAAAGTGCAGCGTGAGCGTAATTAATCAAACGGCGTCCCCCTCCCCGCCGCGCGGTCTTGTTAATTTCGCTGATTAATGGAATTAGTGGAATTCACGGTTCATGCATGAGTTCATCGATGAGCGATAAGTAGGACGAAGGTCGGTTGACGTTCGCCTGACGCGCGCAGAAAGTCCTCGTCGGGGATCGTGATGAATCTGCTGGCTGTTAAGATATTGCACAGCGATCCATCTAGTTCCCTGGTGATCGATGCTCGGAGTCAACACCGCGGAACCATCTAGGGTTCGCGGAAAATCGCGAGCGACACGGGCGACCGTGGAAAAGTCTGCCGCGCGAGCAATTAATCACGCTCGAATTTCACGCGATCGGATGCGCGAGCTGTGATCGTTCAAAATACACTGAACGACGCTATTTGGGTTCGATCGGTGCAAAACAGTGCGAGCCACACTGACTAGGCTCCGTTTATTCCGATGTCTGACGTTATCGGCGTGTCCGCGTTGACTCGGACTACTGGTCGGCGCCCGCCTAGGCGCGTGCCTCAGCTACTGGCCAGCGTCTGACCAAGGACGGGGCTACTCTACTTGCAGCGCACAGGCGCGTCGCTGATCAAATAGCGCGGGCTTCTTATCGCGCGCGACATCGCGCTCAGTCGTTTAAACTTTAAACGTTAAATGACAATATTCCACGGTAGATCTCTAATTACTGGAAGTAAGTAGGAAGCGCCGTACACAAGTCGCAAACAGCCCTCGCTCGCTCTGGAGATTCGAGCACACAAGCGGCGCGCAATTTCGAGGCACTTTGGGCTCTAATCGCGGAGGCAGGAGCACGTCGAAAGCGAAAGTCGAGGAAATCGCGAGATTCCGCGCGGTGGCTCGTGCACCCTCCAACTAATGACATTTAGCGAGGCGCGAGGGGAGACGAAGAGCTCGTGGGATAACCGAGCGGTGAAAGAGAACGGGCAGGTCTGAGGCTGGGGGCGTTTCTAATTAAATAATCCAGGCTAAATTACAGGCATTCGGTCAAGCAGCTCGATACGCCCGCTCGAATGCTCGCGGCGGTTCGAGACCCGTCGCCGAGCACAATTAATCTAGTTAAGAGCGGATACGACGACCGAGGATTCCGTGTCTGCCGGCTCGCGTAACAGGCGCTGCGCTGGCCCAAACTAATGCACATCAAGATGCGAGGAGTGGCACCGTGGAATTTCTAATAACGACAACGGCGAATTCTGAGTGGCTGGTTAATCCAACCGTCATTATTCGCAAGGGATTACACCCTTGTTTTCCGCTTGATTGTTAGGAGGCGGTAATTAACACCCATCAGTCCCTTCCCCTACTGATCCTTCTTCGACCGCCATGCCAGTCACGTCGCTGGGAATCATTAACTATTATGTCGCGTTGCTGGCGAGTATTGTTCGCCCCGTGGACGTGGAATACTCCTCGAAGCAGGTGCAACGGAGGAAATTCCGTTCTGCTTCGCAGAAGCATATTTGACGCTGGGAATTTTGCGCAGGTCGATGAACCGAGCCATTGTGAGCAATAAGAACACAGCCCCTATTCCATTTTATACCCGTCACGCGAAGTTCGCGGACAACGGCGAGCTGTCAGAGTCGAAGATGTTGAATTGGATGGTGGTTGTTGGGCAAGATCGTGGAGAATTCTGGGCCAGGAGGATCCACAAGCCCGTCGCTGTTGCGCCGTGAAAGGCCGTTGGCTGTGTGCAGACGAGAACGGCGGGTGTACACTTGACGAGTGCTCGCCGACACGTCTGTTTGTTCGCCGGGTTCTCCCGCTTCCCGTTGGAAGTTGGTTGCTTTAATTGAGTCACTTGTGTATCGCGCAAGGCGTTTTACGTACGCAGGCGAAACGGGTTAGTCTGGAAAGTTTCTGTCGCAGTAAGTCCCCGGCCCGAGGCGTTTCCTGCCGCGAGACGTCGCGGTTCAAAGGGACGAGAGAGCGCTTCGGGTGTTATTTTTTTCCCTTCCCGTCGGACGGCTCCTGCGGGAAACTTTTCCCTTCCTTGAGACGCGCATCGCCGCTTCGACGCTGGACTGCTCCTTTCACGAGCATCCAGGCTCCTCCAACGCTTCGCGAACAGATCGCTGACAAGGAGGCAACCAATTTCACGGAAAATCCATGCACAGTCCTCGCAAGGCGAAGACACGTAGGGAACATCGTTGCATTCCGAACCGGGGCCGATACTAGCAGCGTTTCATCGACACCAGCGCGTGGCTCCGATAAAAGCGGAGCCTCGAGAGGCGGAGGATCGATACAGAAGCCGCTGCCTCGTATATTAATAACGCTATTAGCTTATTATTACCAGGACGCAGCGCGTTTTTACCCCAAACACTTGACGGACACTTGAAGCGTTCGATGTTACGCGTTGATTATCGATGAAAGTGCTCGGGCTGCATTAGCCGCTTACGTGGCTCCGTGTGCACGGTTAAGCGACCGTCGCGCAACGATTCCGACGCGACGGCCGGTCGGTGTAATCGTGGCGCCCCGCGCGAGCAAAAGTTCCTCGAGGCAGAAAGACTTTTTCTCGCTTCGAATTTTTCCGCGCGCAGGAGGCGCGAAAATTGCCACAAAAGGGCTCTCGACGGTTGCTCCTTTTTCCACTCCCCCCCGCCCTCCGGTCACCGGCCTCGACCTCACCACCTCCCTCCCTTGATAGGCAACAATCGAAGTTCCACTTCTCGCGAACGATTTAAAGCTCGGATTATAATTAAAGGTAGCTGAAAGGGCCACTTGTTTCATTGCCCTCCAGGGTCTACTTCCATTCGCGTTAGAGCGTGCTGGGAGGGAAAGGTCAATACCTTACTCATCTCCATCGGATGAAAGTTCCAGCGAGCTCCCAACCCCTTCCCGTTTTTCTCTTTGTTCCGCCGTGTTCCGCGGTCCCGATAGAACCGTGAATCGTAATTCGACACCTGGACTGGTCTTTTTTCCTGCCCTCCCAACCCCCTCGAAGCTGATTTACGCTCGTAACCGTCGACCTCGTTATTCCTTTCACGCTCGCCACGGGAGAACAGAGTATCCGTGCCTCTCTTGTTTCCAGCATATCCAGAGCAGGGATTTAGGTCGATACCGCGGCTGACTGACAACGGCGGGTGTTTTATCGGGACTCGATTACAACGAGATTACGTTTCATTTACCAATGATTCCGATGACGCGAATTATGGTGAAACTGTGAAGTCTCTAATTCAACAGAGTTAACTCCCCTCATCCAGTAGCGCACTAAGGATTTAATCTTCGGAGGAACCGAGTTGAATGGATAAAAATATTTCTAATGCAAATTCAATAAAAAAATATTTTAAGAATAAAATCCTGTTGGTTTTCTTTTTACAAAGCTCCTGAATACATTAATCTTCTTTTTCCTATTTCTTTGGCGGAGTGACACCCCTTCCCCCGCCTCTGAATGGGCCACTACCCTCATATAATTCTGTTTGTAGTGAAACTCCTGTCCCTCGCCACTCCGTTGCAAAGTAAATGCGCAGCGAAGATCGTCGAAGGGAGAGTAATACAGAATTAATTGTGAATTAACACCATAGCATGTTCTCGAATCGACGCCAGCGCGAACTCGATTATTTCTCCGGTGTCGCGGGATTTTGATCCAAGTCGGATTAATCCGCCGTCGAGCGTTTAAACGCCGGATTAGAGGCCCGCCTCTCGTTCGAATATCACGGCCGCGAGGAGAACAAAGCGCGCTCCTTCCGCTCGGCAGACAAAAAAAGAAGGAGCGCCGCGAAACGAAACGGCAAAAAAGTAACGAGAGGCAAACAAAAGGCGAGCCGTCGATAGCGTCGATAAAAGCGGCGTCGGGTAACGAAGTTTGCCCCGATGTCTCTTTGCACGGTGCAGCTTAAAATTCAAAGTTTCCATATCGTCCGCGGGGAGGGAAGGGGGAGAGCTTCGCGCAACAAATTTTATGACGGCGATAAAATTACTCGGCTAAAGCCCGAACGGAAGATCGGTTAAATTACGTTCCCGGGCGCTTTTCATAAACTTCGCGGAACTTTTAATACACATCCTGTAGGCGGCGCGCTTTATATAAAGCTCGCCCCCTCCTGCCTCTGTCCAATCGTCCTCGCCCCCGTGACAGGCAACCCGATACCCGATTATTTATCACCCCTCGTACATCCCGCCCCTCTGCGATACGTTCGCTGTATCCTCCTCGATTTCAACTGGGAGAGAACGTACAGTTCAACTGAGATGATGTTAATTGTTCCGAAGACTTGCTGGGTTACCGTGCGAGGGAAATCGAAGGGATGATTGCGTCGGAGCAGAGGGTAACTACTTAGATACGCAGGGTATCTTGGTTGTAAGTGGACAAACTTGGAGAGGTTATTCGGTTTATCTCAGGGATGTAATAGGATCCAGTGATCGTTTTCAAGATCCCCAAGGTAAGTCGAATAGAGTGACAAAATCAAGCAACTTATTTTTAAACGACTTCAAAAAGAAATAGGTTCTACGTTCGATGTGTATGTATGTTAGTGTGTATTATGTTTGTGCGCGAATTACTACTGAATCGATTTTCGTGAAACTTATTGCATTTAGTTTAGCTTCAATCAACTTAGGTCATGGAGAAAGAATTATCAAAATCGGTGAAGTAGTTTTGAAGTTATAGCAAAAGTAAGAAATCTGATTCATTAACCGACTTCGTTATTTGAATAAATGTAGCTATATAACTTAAATAATTAAAAAGTAGAAAATAAAAAAATTATAAAAAAATTGAAACCGACTTAAAAAATTGGGCTAAAAAGTAACAAATAATTTTCTTCCATATTTAATTGACGACTCTCAATTTTTTTTAAGTCGGCGCCAGATTTACACAGTGCAAATGATGAGGCGCCGACATAAAAGAGTTGAGAGTGGTAGATAAAGGAACAAATTTTTTTACTTTTTAGTGCATTTTTATTTTTCTATTCTGTCATCTAATGTATATGTAGAGACATACAACCTCAGATTTACTACTCGGCTTCGCTCGGAATTTAGATTCTGATTTTATAAAACAAATAGTCACATTCATTCGGATTAGCCAGGTATACCGAGCTGAGGTACATTTCGTGACCCAAGAGTTTACCGTTCGAAAGTTTTTAGTCGGCAGACAAACACGAGCATATAAACTTTCTGCTTTATATATGAAGATAAAAATACGCAGGTGTGTTCGAAGTAAATCGGCTATTTTCGGGCTGAGGATATAAAAATAAGTGGCGAGATAAGTGGAAGGTGGAAAATGAGATCGATTTCGCGGCACAGCGGAGTATTTGCCCGGTAATGAACCGTTCTCGGTACGGTCCAAGTAAATCGTCGTACATGGATCGTACGTACGGGTCCCGTGACAAACGATGCCCTCTCCGTTCCCTTGCAACCCTCTGCTCGTGCTTTGTTCCCGGGGGTTCACCACTTGTCCAGGGTTGTAGGGTTAGTTCTCCATGGGCAGAAGGTGGCTCGTGAAGCAGGCGAGGCTACCGCGTGTACTTGGGTTTTGTGTCAAAGGGCACGGAGAATTAGTAAGAAATAGCTGTCGATGTCTTTATTCTAATTTCTAGAGAAAACACTACCTCTAGCACGCAAAGTTTTAAAGTTTCACTATTGGCACGGGAACTTGTGCCCGAGGGAAATTGCAACGTCTGTTCGTCGTCTGTTAAGAAACCGTCCACTGAATTCGAGAATATACTAGATATTTCCTGAAGGTATTCCAGAGGGGTTTAATACGGTACGAGAGAAATCGTAGCGAGTAACCAGCCCCCGACCAAATAAATAGGAATAATATTTACGCTGCGGGGATACGTGGACGAAAGCCGACCGTCCGCGACCACGACTTAGCTAGAAACAATATATCGGCCAGCAGTGGGCAAGGGGTAAATATTTCCCCGGGTATACGGCAAACATTGTCCGGTACCGCTTTCGCCTCCCAGGGTGTCTTAAAACCAGGCGTTCCGTCGAGGGTGTACAGGAACGTGATAACACGCGTGAGGAACGACAAATAAAAGTTCTCTGGATGGCCAGTGCATCACGAGAATGTCCTCCCGCGTTCTTCGAAGTACCAAGAGCGAGATTCTACGACCTCGGTGAGTATACTTGAGGAAGCAACGAAGGAGGAAATTCTTTGTCCATAGACACTCTTGTGCCTTAATGACTACAGAGACTTCTCGCCTAGTAACACGTCTAGTAGGGAGAAAGAAAGGGGGCTGCAAATTGATTACTCCGCGTTTTAGAGCGACTGGGTGACGTTAGCGATAAGGAAACGGAAGGGACCTTGTAAAATGTAAACGAAGGATCCGTGGAGGGTGCTCGGTGTACTCGATAGAGCGTGCTATTTCGCCGAGCTGAAAAGGGAGAAACCCTCGAAGGGTCGTTCTATTTTTTTTCACGCGAGAACTGCCGCTTCAGTGCCCTAATGAACCGCGATAACTCGCGGGCCCGCGGTTCATTAATGGTACACGCCGGCTGAGTTAAATTACATTTGCGCTAATTCGAGTTGCAGGGCGTTAATGTCGATTCCCGCGCTGGCAACGCGAGGCCGTCTCTGGGCCGTGACGGTGGAACGTCGACGAGGCCGACTGACGTCGCACGGAAATATCGTAAAACCTCGGGGGTTCCGGCCACGGGGAGCGGCCGATCGTGAGCGCCCCGACCAATTGAAACGCCGAGGAATAATGGAAATACTTACGAGCTAACGAAGGTCGGAAATGGATTGCTCGCTGATAACTCAGAATGGCCTCCTCGTAATTCTTCCTGCCCTGCTGTAAAATCCCCCTGGAATAAAAAGAAACAGCTGGTTAGTGGAACGTGTAACCCAGATCTCTTTCGTTCCGAGAACTCGCGATATTGCCGAACCAACGAAATCCATTTGTTGCTCAAGGTCAATGAGCTACGTTCCCCGCAATACCACGATCATTTTAAAAAATTTTATTAATGTTGATGACAAGCAAAGAAACAACTGCCATACATAGGGTAAATCCGGGGGACGCGGTCGACCTAATATAAAATGGCTATTAAAACTAATACAAATATTACGTATTTTATCAGAACAAATCTAATATGTGCAGAATTTAATGCTGATTCAGAAAAACTGTCGATATTTGCTTTAAGACAATATTTACTGTAAATCGGATTGAAAACTGAAGTCATGACATCTGACCACCTCTCCCGAGGTGCCGGGAGAAATGGTTTCCGTCGTTGGCAGAGACCACTCGCATAATTATTCATGGAAAAATAACAAAGAAGAAAGCAAAATTATTCATGAGTGAATACAACTACAGATTCATTGATATTTAATTTGTTTACGACAAACAAGTAAAGAATACATCAAAGAAAAAGTGAACTAGCTACCGGCGATTAGCAAGGCAAATAAATACAAAAGTGAATAAATAAAATAAATAAACAATAATAATAATGAAATAATGATAAAAAATAAAAACATAAACAAAAATAATAAAAAAAAATCATAATTCGACCATCTCTCCTTTCTGCAACGAGAGATGGTTTTCTCGTTAGTTTTGAGAGAAAGAGTTAATATGGCTAAATACTTTGACTGCATTGTCCCTCAATATCTCTACTATCTTATTATCCCAAACATTAAACGAAAATAAACTTAGAAGTATATTTTAAAAACGTTTCTATACACCGTTGTTTGACAAAAGAGGTTAAATTTACCTTTTATAGCTTACAAATCTAGAAAAACACAGAAGGAAGCGAAGTGACGCTATTCATTCAACTGTTTGGCTTCTAGAGAAGTAATTGGTCTGCACATTAACGTGTTTTTATGTATAGAGTCTAAAGGAGATTCTAGGATACCTATTACCTGCTAATTAATTCCAAAAAAACACCCCCGATCATTTTCAGAAACGTCGATCGATGATATACCTACAAATAAACAAAGCCCTCCTTACTGCGTTCTACCTACGTTAATTGCCAACTGCATTGCAACTGCAAATTACTATGATTCATGTCGCTAAGGGGCATCGTCCCAGGCCAATAAATCTATCTCTCTATGAATAAACCCATCTATGCGTCCATCTACCCCCATCCGTCCCATCTGGGTCCCCTCGCGCAAGCTGACATGGGGCTGCAAGTCCCTAGACGCACCCCCACAGAGGAAGGCAGCCTTGAACCAACAGCTGCATTTAATTAGACTACAAGCCAGAGCCTTCCTCATTCCGCGATCTGAAATCTGAACGTATCCAAGTGTGTCCACCGACAACGATCGCCCGTATCCCAAGCCTCGGACGATTAATCTCCCTTCGGGGAATGTCGCTTTCAGAAACGATAAAAATATTACTTGTCAACCGATGACTTATCGCGCGAAAGTCGCCCAGCGTAACGCGACCAAACGTTGCGGCAGTGCAGGGGGCGCAGGGGTAACAATAAAAGAACTTTATAACGCTTACACGCCGAGGCCAGCGCGGCACATATTTTAGGAAAAAATTCATTTTAACGCGCCGGTGATTAATCTCCCCTCGAACGTTGTCACTCGGAGACCGATGAAAACATCAGTCGCCAAAGGTTGGGAGGGGCGGTGATTTACCGGGGCCGAGCTACCTAGAGATATTCGCGCTTTTGTTAATATTTCTCCCCCGAGGGTGTTCCCGTCAAAGTGCAATGTTTTTCGAGGTCGTAGGTCCCGCCATATCGCTCGTAGTTATTTTACTTCGATCGTCCTATTATTTTTCCTGCGGCTCGTCAAAGGCGAAGGGACCCGCGGGGATTTCTATGCGATCGATCGATCACGTCGCCAATCGAGCGCGTCGGGGCTGACTTCGGAGGGTGGGGAAAAAAGGGCGGTGGAGAAGCGAGAAGGAAGGAATGAATGAAGCGTGCGTGTCCTCGCGAGCGATCGATAATTCATGGTTCCATGAACGTCGATCCGGGGATGGTCAATAAGGCGCGGTTTTTTGCGACTGGCGCGAGATATGTCTTCTGGGGAGCCGCGCTCTCCGATCGGCTGGGATAAGCGGAACAAACGGACGAACGATACGGCGCGCAAATATCCGGGAAATGTGGGAACGCGTCGACACCTGCGGGAACCACGGGACCGATAACCAAAGGGCCTATCGCGGTCGTTAATATCGCGGCAACAATCGCGACCATTTCATTGTTCCCCGATCGCGGACCTCGATTCCGCGGAATCGCATTATTTTAAACCGACTATGAGAATCCCGGTTCCCAGCTACACAGCCCCGACCCAGTCTTTCCAACTCGTCCCAGGCGTGGACGAAAAAAAAGTTACACTAATGACACGCTTTGTGAGCGTTCGAGGGGTCCGAAAAAGAACTAAAAAGAGCGGGAGAAGAAAGAAAATGTCGCCATGGTGGAGGGTGGCGGAGTAGAGGCGAGGGAGTGGGAGAGAAAGGGAGAAACAGGATATTTCCTTTCCGGGCAAGCGAGCCGCCTGGACCAGAGGAGTTTTCCTGTTCGTTAACGAGACGCTACTCGGCGTTCGTTAACTTTCAAGATGAATATTCGCGCCATACATAATGGACTCCTTTCTCTCTTCCGCTACCTATTACCGCTTGTCTCTTGCAGCCGCGCTACCCCCCTCGTTCATCTCAAAACAATCCCTCTCGTTTGTACCAATTTGCAATTGTCCGCGGTATTTCGCTCGATTTATTATTCGGCGCTCGTCTCGGTTAACGTGCGCGCCCTATTAGAATCGCGTTTCTCGTCACGTTGCAGGAACAAAAAGAGGAAGATCCGGGGAAACGATCGTTTTAAGAGGCGTTTAAAGATAACTCTTGGAGATTTCGGTGTATTCGTCGCGTTCCCGTCCATCGTCAGGCGTGTAACGACCGAAGCTACACGCGTTCCGGACGATTTATATCGCGCAGAGGCGAGGTACATTGTTCCCGTTATTCCACGGGAAATCTGTTTCCCCTTACGGTTAACTGATTCGATTCGAAACTGCGTCCTCGTTTCGAGTCCCCCTCATTTCGAGTAGTTTACGTCAGCGGAACGATGAGGCGTGAATCGGGGCAGGCGGGGGGCGGCGCGGCGTAGATAAACAAGCGGGCCGATTGTTGAAATAAAAACATTGCTCGCGGGGGAGGGTATTGTTGGACCGTTGAAGCTATTATTCGATGGCGGGTGTAACGAGCGGTCGTGCGAGGCGTGTAACGACATTTCGCAACGGCCGTGAGCGGCTTTGTGCCCGCGCGGCTCCGTGACAAAGAGCAGGGCTTCGAATATTCGTGGACGACTGGGCCCTGCGTGTGTCGCTCGTCGAAAATTTTATCCACGGCCGTCGAGGAGCAGTAAGGGACAAAGAGTCGCAGAGGCGCGAGTGACAAAAGGGCGGGAATTCTGGAAAAATGAAATAAAAAAAGGGTGGGAAAAGACGAAGAGGAGTAGTGTTTCGTTCGGATTGAAGCAGACTATCTGTTCGTTTAGGTGTCGCGCCAATAAAACGGGCGCGGCCGTAAAGCTCGTCGCGTCCCTCATAACGTTCACGCTGATAAACGCGCCGCGCGGAAAGTCGGCCGCCCGGCGTGCGCGCAATCGCCGCGGGGCTTCGACGAAATATCGAAAATACCGCGCGCTTCGAGCTAAATAACGATGCGACGATACGTGTGACGTGCTTATAGGAGAATGCTTGTCGGTCGTTGCGAAAACGCCGGATGAAAATATTCCGCGATCGCGCTCCGACGATGGAAAGCTTCGAACCATGGAAAATCGCGTGCCGACGATACTCGCGTCAGGAATGCTGTATCGCGTTTCGGTTATGCGAGGCATTATATAAGCTGGGGATATTATACGAGTTCGTAAAATTAACTGAATCGCCTACTCCTGCAACGTAGGCATCATCCCCGAAGTGCAATCGTTCTCCAAGCCGAACCTGACGGACCATTAAGGCGATGGCACTGTGCATCCAATCGCGCGAGAAGAACGTGCCCCGGTATCGAAAGAGAGTTACACGTGTTTGTCCCCTGTATCTTGCGCCGCCCGCCACCCCCTGTCACGCGTTCGAGCCGCGTTAATCTACTACCCACCGGGGGTGATTCTTTGGAGACGACGGGTCGGCGACAGCTGCTAATGCGATTGGCGTCGCTCTCGAGGCGGCGAAGTTTGATGGAGCGGGCAGGGGCGCTGGTAAACACATCGGGACACCAGAGAATAAAATTCGGTGAGCGTTGTATCGATGTTTGGCCTCGTTAATCGTCGATCGCGATACGTTACGCGGGTAGCCACGATAAACCATCCCACACTGAGCAGCCAACTTCGCTATAAACCAGCCACGGGCTTGTGGATTCCAAAGGGCCGTTTAGCCCGATAATGACGGGGATTACGGAGGGGCGAATAAAAAAATTCCAATAAAGGAACGCGTACGCGAGCACGGGTTTATCGGGCTAACGAGTCCGTCTGACCAGTTACGCTCGATACCACTGGCGGCGATCTGAGTGGAACGGTGCTCGATAACTCGTACGTTCCCGTGTCGCATTGTTCCCCGCGAATATCTGATGTACCTATAATTATCGCTGCCGGATATTGCGCAGAGTGTCCGATAATAGCGCTTCGCGCTCCTCGGTAATGGGTGAACGGTAATAAGCTCTCGCGGTATTGAAATTACTCCGTGTTCGATAGCATCGAGTGGCCGTCAGACTCGAATACTTTCGCCGGGACGTATCGAGTGACCGGGCGCAAATGGAGTCACTCGCGGGGAATAACGGTCGGGGAGTAATTGGGGCTGCCGGGGACATTTGGAAACGAAAATGCTGATGCACAGCGGAGTGCTATCCCATGGGCGTTTTGGAATAAAATCACTGGTTCTGCGGAGAAAGACTGGAACATTTAGAGGCATGGGTCTAAAGATCTGCTACTCTCGAGTGAAAAATAGAGAATGTAGCGATACCTCCGACTCTCGCAAGTACTCCCTCATCTACTGTCTCCTGTAGTTACCCATTTCGTCCTACCTTCTAACATCGCCGCATGTGAGGCAGGGTTTGCTACGTAAGCCTTACTGACGAGTAGGGATGGAGTGCAAAATCACTAACAGTCACGGTCGTGATTTAACTTCATTCACGACCGTGATCGTAATTTTTTTTAACTTGACTGAATTGTTTACTATGATCTTAATTCTTGATTTTGATTGAATTATTTTTTATAAAATATTTCAATATAGCTTGGGTTACATTGAAAGCGTGTTAATGCAATGAATATATACATTCGTAAATAGTAAATATATGCTCACGCTGATTTGATTGGCTAAAGCACATATTCACATACGCATTGTACTTTTTAACCAAAGTGAAGAAATATTCGTTAATTTAAATAGATCAAGAATGTTGAAGCGTGAGTGAGGCGTGAGTGAGGCGTGAGTGGAACACGAGGGATGGAACTGCACATCATTTTGTACACCACGTAGATAGTCAAGGATAGGCCTTTTTGTAACGGCACTGGTCGATTGTCGACCAGTTTACGGTTTCGCAGACCTGGGTAGGAGTCATAAAGCAAGGCGAGAGGGGTACGTGGTGAGCGGCTAGACGCGACTTTGGGGAAAACCCAAGCGTCATTTCCTTTCGGTCTGCAGTGTCTCTCGCGCGACTTTTCGCGGTTCTTAGAGAACCAATCAAATGGCCAGTTTAAGCGTCAGATTTTCGGCGCCAGCAGCGACAGCGTTTCCGCTTTCGTGCCTTCTTTAGGGTAAGCGGGTGACGCTATGGTCACTTCCGAACGATCGCTCTTACGAGCAACACTAGTCAACGTGTACTTTCAATTTATTCTTCTTAATATAGTTAGTTGTATTTAGTGTGACTTACTGAACTTACTTAATTCGTTGTACTTTCCCGCATCAACGTGAGTCCATTCATTTATTTCTACATAAACGGTTCGGAAAATACGTACGATCATTTGCGTACTCAACAAAGAACGATTACATTGCTTCAAAATATGCAATTGAGAATTTACAAGAACAGTGAGGACTTGAGACTGTCTTGACAAAAATTAGAAATTGGGGTTATGTCATGCGTGAAAAGAACAGTTATGCTCTCCACTCCCCACTAAACAGAAGCGATCACGAAAACTCACGAATCACTGTGAAAAATCACAGTGATCGGGAACACACGTGATCGAATGACGAGTGATTCACAAATAATAATTCTAGCCAACGCTACTGACGAGTCTACTAGCATGCCCAGAACGAAACGCACTTTCCCTTTCTCTCATTCCGTCCTACCTACAACCACACTTTCAACCCCCGCCAAAAGAAGATCCAGAACCCTTTCCACCTATGATACCACAACACCAACATCGATGCAGACGTTTCGCAGAGAATCCACCACACCGCTTCCCGCGCGAGTCGTGCCATTTAACCAAAGAGTCCATCATCGTGGCAAACGCCTGCGACTTTCCTCCCCTGTATTGAGCACTCGGCCGATTCGACCCCGTCGATCCAATAACCGCATACAGCGGCGGCAGGTTAACGGTGCGCGGCTGTAGGCGGTCCGTCCGCCAAGAAAAGCCGAGCAATTCCTCGGGACCGGTGTAATCGGATCGACGGGCATCGTTCGTCTATCGAGCGGGAAAATCAATTTGGGCGAGGGTCGCGGGACCGGGCGTTCGGCGGCCAACCATTCAGAGGAGATGGCGCCGCGGTGATGACCGTCATCGGCATTGTCGTTGCCGTCACTGTCGGGTGTCGGGCTTGCCATCCCGCTGTCACCGTTGCTTCATCGAGCACGAGGCTATTGTCGTCGGCGTCCTCCTCGACGTCGTTGCGGTCGTATTGGCGGTTCACGCCCGCTCGACCGTTCCACATCGACAAAAGACCCCCCGTGCCCGCAACCACGTGCCAGCGGATTCACGCCAAGGCACCACGGACGTTGGTCCTTTGGCCCTTTCC
Source organism: Andrena hattorfiana (assembly GCA_944738655.2). Lineage (NCBI taxonomy): Eukaryota > Metazoa > Arthropoda > Insecta > Hymenoptera > Andrenidae > Andrena > Andrena hattorfiana. The sequence goes on from OX122894.2 coordinate 7,033,101, forward strand.
GCTCGTTACGTCGCTCGTATTACGCCGCGAGATTGACGGCTCGCGAGAGGATCGGCTGCCCCGCTCGACGACGTCCGATAATTGCACCTTCCCGGGCACCCGTAACCCCGCGTTCTAAACGTAACGATCCAGGATTTACGACCCCCGCGACGCGTTTTAACGGTCCACCTGCCCCTGAGGCTTGGCCCAGCCGGGCTCCGCAGGGAAGGCTGCGAACATTCCTCTTGGTCGCGCGGAGGACGTGGGACGAAAGAATCAGGAGGTATTAACGGGATAAGGAACGGTCTTATTACCGGAGAAATCGATCACGATCCGTTCTGACTTCTCGCGGCGGCAAGTGCTGACAGCGTGCACTTTGAGGAAAGCTCGGCTAAGACCGAATACCAGCGACACGAGACTTGAGAAAATTGGCCCTCTTTGAGGAAAGGCAGTTCTCAGGTTTCCGCGGCGCCATTTCCACCCCCGTGATTGGCAATATTTCTCCCTAATCACGGGGAAATAAGAAAGAGTCGTAGAAGTGGATCCAGAAACGAGACTCCCGCCAGTCTCTACCACCCTTTGAGTCTAGCTGAAACTTTGCACCCCCGTCGAGTTGTAAATGGCTCAGTGCGTATCAAAAATCACGGCGAAAATTTCCCTCGCCGGGTGATTACGTTCCGTCGAAGGCTGGAAGCAGGTTTCTTGCGCATTAATTGTTTGTTGGGGAAGCGCAAGCTGTCCCGTAGCTTCCTAATAGGATTATATCCTCAGCTAGCATCGGGCGGCGCATATTGCGAGCGGAAGTTGCGGAACTCCGCGCTCGGGCGTCACGGGGTTAAGCGTCGCGGCTGTAAAAATTCGATCGGAAGATGGGGTAATCGCTTTTTTCCCCGGGGAATAGAGATTCCGGGCGTGAATGCATTCGCGCCCCTCAACTTTCGGGGCCAATATATTTCCCATAGACCGGATTTCCCAGTTTCCTCGTTTGCCGCTCAGTCTGGTATAAATTTCCAAGTCTTAAGGGATAAAGAGTGGCCTGCGCAGCTCAGCCCGATAGGGGAGTCCATCAGGAATATTCGGAGTGAATTTTGGTACCACTGAGGACGTAAACCAGAGTCGGATACCCAGTATTTATATAGGCTGATCATCGATGCTAATAAAATGCAGCTTCTGGGGGATATTAGCCGGTTTGAATATCTGTGATCTGGGATTTCCGTGGAGAGCGATCGACGAAGCGGAAGAAGAAGCCTCGAGTCGATAAGGAACGATGGCCCTCGACGTGTATGACCGTTATCGACGTCGTGGACAGTGTTTTTTCCGAGAGCGGACCTGGTGCTCTCTACGCGGGGTACTTGGCAATGTTCCCTGCTCGAGGGGCTGGGAGTCGCGAGCTCGACGGGCAGCAACGCGACGCAGGAGTCGCTGTTAAACTCGGGGGGAGAATTCTCGCAGCGCGACGCGCTATTAGAAAACGGTCTCGCGGCGGGCGAATGGAAAACTTCAGCCCAGAGGATCGATCATCGTCGCGGAACAAATTAATCAGACCATTCGTTACACCTGTCGTTTACACGTTTCGCGGAGAACCGAGACTCTCGCGCGTACCTGCCACTCGTCTCCGCTTCGACGATCGAGAGGCGGTTAAAAGCCCACGCTTGGTAGAAACAGGCGGAGAGACTTGCCACTCCATCGCTGACGTATCCGTCTGACTCGCACGGGGCCGCGCGCGACTCGCCTGTCGCTTTCCCACCTATCATCTCGTGTCGCGGGAACACTCGGTCACGCGCGATAACCCAAAAATTTATAGAGCCACCGGGACGGGCCAGGAGCGATCGTTTGCTGACGCTTTCAATCGAACGACTGGACTCGAGTCGCCGCGAGCTTGGAAGATGAATTTTCGCGTGGAAACGTGTCGATGAGAATTTTCGAGAAAGAGGAGAAGTGAGTTAGATTGAATCTCAGATATTTTAACCTAGAGTTTAAAGTCTCGGAGAGTTGACGAACAAAGAAGTGGGAACGTATCGATGCTCCCATGCCAGATTGGTTGGTGGAAAATTCGAAGTCAGCTCTCGGAGTTGAGGAAGGGTTCGTTGAATTCTTCTGTAACGTTACAACGTGATATCGTTGGGCGCACATTGCGCGACCTGAATCTTCCCCAGTGCAGTGTTCCATTCGGTATTATTGTAGGTGCGCGGCTAGACACGTATTCATCTACGTGCGGAGCCAGCCACGGGCAGGGCAGACAGACAGACGCACACACGCACAGAGTAGCGGAAGGGTATTATCGCGAAGCGTTCAGGAGGCAACGGTGTACGAGCGCTAATGCGTCGTCCTCGCTTCGATCGGAGCGAAGAGGGCCACAACAGCGCGCTGTCGCTTCTCCGTCGAGGCTGGCTGGCTCGGTTCTACCTGCAGCTGCAGCTGTCGGCCGACTCGGCGCATCGATCGGCTCCGACGAGCGTGAATCGCGTTTCCACCGAGTACCGCAGCCACAATTGCGATCTTCCCTGTCCCTCCATACCCACCCTTCCTGTCTCCCTCCTTCGTCTCCACTCCCCCGCTTCAACCCCCTTTCCTCTCCCTCAATTATTTTTTGCAGCCAGCTCCCGCAGAGATCTTCCCTCCCCACTTTCCTCCCTCTGTTTCCTCACTTTTTTCGAACCCCCACAAAGCAAATCTTTCCCTGGCTTCCTCGATCCCGCGTGCCTCGCGTACTCGAAACTTTCCGCGGTTACGCGCCCCGCCGCCGGAAGACCTCTAAACGCCCCTCCATCCACCAAGCTGTCCCGTGTTCCGCGCTACCGGGAATTCTTCTCGCCGCGATTTTCGAACCGCGGTGGAAGTAACGCTTCTTGAAACGCGCGAGATTTCACGGAATGCGTTTGTACGCTCGGTTGTGCTCGCCGCGGTGGTGTTGACTCTGAATCGGTGGTTTCACCCTGCTACTAGCAGATCCGCGTTACAGACTCAACGCGGCGTCGCAACCGGCACGAAACTTGGATCCCTTCCACGAGCCTTTCCCATCAAGAAAACTACCCGATCTGAACGCTCCGCGGAAGTTTCTCGTCGACCGGCGAAAGAGTTTCTCGCCCCGTTGGAAGGCGCAGTTCACGAGCTGTTTACAAGAGCAACCGCTCGCGCGGGCGATTGTCCCCGGCTGTGCTGCAAGTTGCTGGCAACTCGTCGTCGGGCATGGAGGAAAAAGCGCGACCGTCGTAATCGTAGCCGAAGCGGAAGAAGAGGCGAAGAAGAACGACGCTCCGGGGAAGAGTGGCGTCGATCCCCAGAAATATATTCGACTGTTTTCAAGCCGTTAACGTACCTGCTTACGCTTTCGCCGTCCCCCTTGGGCTTGCCTCTTTCTTGTTTTGCCCGCTTATTGGCCAAGTTTTCAGACGGGGCCGCGTCGTATCGCGGGCGCCTCGGAGTTTACCGAGTTCCTTGTCGTTTGCAAAGTAAATCGTCCGCGCTCCAGACCCACCCTCCTTTTTCCCCATCCTCTTTCTTCATCCGCGTGTTGTTCCGTCGCCGCGACGCTGCACGCTCCGTCGACTTCTCCGCGCGAAAAAGGCGACACTCGTACCAGATCGGTCGTCGCGTTGTTACATCGCGCCAGGGAAACAGGCCAGTATGAAAAGGAGGATATCGCGCAGATACGGCGGAGAGAGACGCTCGACCGCCTCGGTGCATCCCACGATCGTCGTTTGGTCGGATTCAATTTCGCTCGGCCAGCTGTAACCGAATTGGCTGGCCTGTCGATCTGAAAATTATGCTTCCCTGCATGGTCGACCCGCGCTCGAGACGTTCCGAGGCAATTACACGACGCGAAACGGTGTCCTCGAAGCAGAGACGTTCGAGGTACAGACAAAAGACTGCGACCAAATGATACAAGGGAATATTGGAAACAGTGGAAAGAGCTTCGCCCGAACGTAGAATCTGGCTAATTGCACCTCGCAGAGTGTAATTCTAGACGATTCTGTCACCAGGGGATAGACGAATAACACTAGTTTACAATATAGGAAGGCAAGTCACGGATAGAGCGTGGTCAAGTTGACACTCAATAACTGAGGAGAATATGATTAAAAGTGCTTCATTATAAAACGGTCTCGCACGGGTCGGTTCTTCCAGCCGACGTCTTTCTTCGGTCGCAAACAGAGAACTGCTTAAAACTAACAACCAATCGAGGCAATCGGGCGATTATCGCTCGACTGTATGGCTAATCTCTCTCTTCGGCCGACACTATCGTCATAAAAATGCCTACAACAAAATAAACAAAAAATTGCGCAGCAGATGCCACTATCTTTTTCTTATGTCTCCTCATAAGGGAAACGAATCCCAACATGAACAAAAGACAAAGAAAGAGCAAGAACTATTTCTAAATTACACATGGGGGAGAGTTGCCTATATTGGACCGGCTCCTAGATTGGAACATTTATGTATCTCGATAAACAAATATATTTGTAGTGGTTTCTTTGGCTACACTGATTTAGGAAGTGGAGATGGAACGTGCGAGAACAGCGATAAGGTTATTCCTTAGTTTGTCGTTCACCGTCGTCGAAATATAGAAACACGTGGTGCGCGATCATTATTTTTCGTGCTATTTCAAGTGAATTTCTTTTTACAACTTGTAAGTACCATAATTTTAAACGATACTAGTGTAAAGTGTGCTGTCTTAGCTACAACTTCATGTCCTTACTTTCCCATATTCGTATAAGTATAACAATGAAAACATATCTTTTTGATGTAACCTACAAGTTGCCTAATATTGGACCATCACTAGTTGCTTGAATTGGACCGGTCCATTCTAGGACACAATCTATGTTATGGTAGGAAATAGTTAAAAGCATACTAAAAAAAATTTAAAAAACAATTAAAGCCGACTTCAAAAAAATAAAATTGCACTATAAAGTAAAAAATAATTTTTTCCTTTATTTAATCTACGACTCTCAAATTTTTTAAGTCGGCGCCAGATTTACACAGTCCAAATGATGAGGCACCGACTTAAAAAATATGAGAGTACCGTAGATTAAATAAGGGAAAAAATTATATTTTACTTTTTAGTGCAATTTTATTTTTTTGAAGTCGGTTTTAATTTTTTTAAAATTTTTTTTATTTTTAACTTTTTAGTTTTATACATATTGACACAACACGCTGAGGAGATATGCGCGTACGTACATAAAATAATAACAATTAGGTGACAATAGTCTTTATTAATAACCAGAACTGGCAAAATATTGCGCTAATGTTGATGAAGTGTAGGATGGGGCCACCGGGGCATCGCCCTCTTTCGAATAAAAAAGATCATCAAAATCGGCCCATATACTGGGGAGTTATGCGGGAACAATAAAAAAAAAAAAAAAACAACGTACTATTGAACTACGTGCATCGTAAAATACTTGTTTCTTCCTGTTTCTATTTTTTTTCAATGCTGTGATCAGTGTTTTTTGGATTGTACATTTAAATTCGATGGTTTTTAGGAGCGGTTCAACGTAGGACACACGTGGTCCAAATTACGAAATCGGTTGCCTGGAATGGACCGAAATCATTGGTTTAGTTTTTTTGAGATATTATTTTAATCACATATTTTATCAACCCACTAAAAACAGGATAAAATCTACATGAAATGTAGATCTTTTTTCCGTTTTTGTTTGCTTTCTGCAATGTGTTATGCCCGTGTAGGAGAGAAAAATAAAAAAGTGCTCCAACATAGGCAACCCTCCCCTGTATTAACAAAATACTTGAAAAAATGTACAGAATGAATTGAAATTGAAATAACACAATAAAATGAAAAAAGAACAGAAAAACCGAGAAAAAGTAAACGTTATAGTGTTCTCACACAATTGTCTCTAGCTTCGGTATTTATTCATAGATTTTCTTCAATAGCACCTTGTTTTCTTCGTAAAAGTGCAGACTCAACGTAAGAAATAAGAAACTGGATCTATTTTTGCAATTTAGATTTTTCCCAGATGATTAAATGAATCGTCGATTTCAATTTTGGTTGAAAAAATGACATTTTTTCACACATTTCCATCGATTTCACCTGTACTACTAAACCGATTTGAAAAAATTGTGAGGTACATTTGTTATTGATTCAATTACCTTTAATTTGATATAATTTTCGACCACATCGGTCATTCGCAACACGAGATATTCGCAATTAAGTGGGACCACCTTTTTGACAGACAGGTAAAAAGTTCACCCGTCGATGTCTCGAAAACGTATCGATAGAAAAAATTTTAGACCTTATTTTCAGAATCAGCGGGCCATTGTACATAAGAAAAAGCTAGTGTCATCTGCTGCGCAAAATGGGCTTAACCTGGTGCAATCGAACGCGATCAGCCACGGAATGAAAGATGCGCGAGGGCGACTAAGATGCGAAAACGGGTGAAAAACGTGCCACGGAGCGACACTGGTGCCAGACGATTGTTATTAATTACCTTTCGCCTCAGTTCGCCGCGACGACTCGCCCGCGCCGTGCGCACGACCCCAAATTCGCCCCGACTCCGCTTACGCCCTCCTCGCACCGCTACCATCACACGCTCACGCAGTCACACACAGGCGCGCCAGCCGCGAGGTAAGACCCAATTTCATTCGCGTGTTCGGACTCGAATTACCTACGGACTCCCCACGGAATACCAGTTAATAACGACTTTGGCGGACGGACGGGCCATAGAGGGGGTTGGATTCGCCAGAGGGGCGCAGCCTCGTGGATCGGCCCGACCCCGGGCGATGAATAAGCAGACGAGAGAGTGGCTAGATCGGTTCAACGTCGAAACCCTATTATTCCGACGAGTTCGATGGAACAAGGTCTAGGAGAAGAGGGGGTGGGGGATAGGAGGCAGTGGGTTCGCGCTAATTTTACATCGCTTAAAATTTATAGACGGGATGTTAAGGCGCTTATTAAGGCAGCGCTCGAGCACCCTCTAAGATTCCGTAAGTTTCCCCTCCGAAGCACCCCGGTAATAGCTCCTGCTCGAGGGCCAACGGCAAATTGGTCCTCTTCCCTCTTTGTCCACCTTTTCCCTCGATCCTCGACCGTTCCCTTTTTTCGATCGATAAGTTTTCTAATAAGATAGGAGTTTCGGTAGTCAGGAGGTTCTTGCGCGTCTACCTCGCCCCTCGTCACAGGGGCTGCGGTCTCGTTAAAACCGCCCTCTGTCCCCGGCCAGTGACTTTCCAGCAGCTTTTTTCGCCCCCCGCCTCGGCCGGATGCGAGCCATTTTTTTCCCGAAACGGACAGGGCGTAGGTGTGGCGTAGAACGCGCCACGGCCACGGGAAGGGAAGAATTCACGGCTCGTTTCCGTGGAAATTGTACCTGTCAGCGTCGCGCGGAATTTCCACGGCGCGTCGAAAAATTCCAGCGTCCGGCCGCGACAGCGACGAACGACGGAGAGGGAGGAACAAGGAACGAGCGGCTGCCGTTTGATTCGCCAACGATTACCGCCCTGTCGTTTGTAAATACGGACGTTCGTCCAGCGAACGTTGCGTTGCGCCAATTCAATTTCTCGGCTGGAGGGGTGATTGACGCGACTTGGGGAGAGAATGAATCTGCGTGGTGTACGATGAAGGAAGGCAGAGCCTCATTTCCATGGGAAATGAAGGGAACGTATCAACACGAAACAATGCTCACTTCAAACATACCTCAACTGAGAAATTACTATTATCATCTTGCACAAATACCCCAACTCAATCCCTGATAGTAAATTCTATGAAGGCAATTCAAAAAGCGCCGAGACTGTCTTTACATCCCCTCATCCGTTAAACCTCGCCGACATCCCCTCAGTGATCATTTACCCCAACCCCGTGGTCCGATGAAAAATTCCAGGTGTCGACGGCAACGGCGAGCGAAAAGACTGTCCTGTCCGATCCAGGGGCACGAAGAGGGGCGGGGCCGTGCTGCGGGGGCAGTGAAAAGAATTGGCATGGAGAGGCGGCAGGGGGTGGGAATTGGCCTGGCGGCGGAAACGGACGGTCGGAGCGATTAGATCTGTCGCGGTGAACCGATTTAAATGGTTCCGGAATACCGGCGCGCAATTAGCGGGCCGCCGCTTAAATCCAGGACACATTATACGATCGAGAGATAGCCGATTCGATTTATCTTGCCGCGCGGCAGCTTTCGTTTCCCCGATTATTTACCGATCGCTGGATCCCCGGCATTTTTAATTAGCTCTTAATTACCGCCGCATAAATACGAGCCGCGGACCCGTTAATGCCCGGCCGCGGAGAGCCGCCGGTTAATGAAACGGAAAATTCGAATGGTAAATTTCGCGGCGAAGGGGGGTGGCGGCTGGGCTGGGGCTGATGGCCTCGGAGGGCGCGCGGCGCGATCGCAGCTTTCACCCGTTAATTTCGAAGCGAGTGATAAGACACGCGTCGCCAATTCGCGATAAAACCGCGATACCCGTTGAACGAGGCAATTTGCGGCGAGCTCGCGATCCGATTACTTGCGCTCGCCGTTGTAACTTGCGAATCGCGGGGGGAGGCTGTGTGTAATATCGATCCGCGCGAGTATCGTGAATCACACCGACGAACGAACGGGAACGTCCACCGTTTCCGCGCCCGTATTAATTCAATTGCTGCCCCGATATCGCGATACACGGCCGGGGACTCTTCGAGGAATATCCGCGTTCGCGCCGACACCTTCTCGATTAAGCGACCCTACGACGCGTCTATGGTACCCGAACGTCTGCGCGGGATCCAAGTAATCACGATGCCGCGGAGTTATGCGTGGCGAGGTCTGCGAACTTGCAGCCCGGTGCGTGCACCAGCTACGCTTTCATCGAGTCAATGGCTCGAGGATTACAAGATGGTGATCAGAGTGACTTGTGCCCTTCTAAAGGCAGCTTCTCGCACGACTCGGTTCGAGGCCGAGGCCAACGCCTACATTGAATTCCCATCGACGAAAGGATTCATCCCTAGATAAGAGGTATCGGTAATCCATTCAAGCCGCACAATGGCTGACCAGCCTCTGAACAGAGACCCTTTGTGGCAGCCTCGAATCCCGCCAATGCGGCGCGTTTGCTTTTCCTCTATCCTTTCCCCCTTGTAACGAGCCCGGCTGATTGACGCGCACAGAGGCGCAACGTCTTCCTTTTTCCACGGGCCCAGCAATAATCCGGCTTGCGACCAGGGCTGCTGTTTGGCCCGGCGCGCCGTTTCGATGGCAACAATGCCGCGATACCATTGAGCCGGGCTGCCTCGAATACTAATTAGCGGTATGTGTCAATCCATGAAAATCGTATTGACCGGTGAACGACAAGCGGTCCGTACGCGGCGTATGATTAGCCGAAACCGATTCTAAACCCGTCACTGTTCGATTACGCTAGACGATAGCCGACGACCCCGTCGCCGGAAGCGGCGCTTTGAGCGTATCAACGCGATGACGCCGGTATTGAATCGGGCGCCAGCCTGGCGTCCGCTTCCACTGGGCACGGGGACGCGAGCGAGCACGCGCGTCCAATGGCTTCGTGGCGATAGGCAAGCTGCTCGCAGCCGAGTGTGTCGAACGCCGGTGGGATAGGCGCGGAGCGGAGGCTGCTCTGCTGCGTACCATTATCCTGGGTAATATCTGATGCGACGAGACAAAGCTGCAAAGAGCCCCGGCGCAACGGCGTAACCAGTGGTTACCTGGAGCTCCGCTAGCAGATGGTAATATCGCATGCGGGCCCGAATCGGTCCACCCTTCGGGACGCCTCGGCTCGCGACAGCGAGTAGGATACGGCTATCTGTGCGCGCCGGAAGAGACGTGGAATCGCGAGCAGGGGATAAAAAACGAGGCAGAAGAGAATTCATAGGGAGCGGGAAGTAGAGGTGATAGAGAGAGCTTGGTGAAAGGGTGGCGTTCGAACTGACCGAAGGGGGACCAGGGGGAGAAGGGATGCAGGGGAAGCTGCGTGTATAGCGACCGCAGAGGGGGTTTGGAAGAGACAGAGACGGCGAAAGGGATTGGCGGATGGATAAAGAGGGCTGTGTGTATAGTGGCCAGAGAGAGGGTTTGGGGAGAACGATAAGCGACCAGGATTGAGGGTGGCGCGGGTGGAGATGTGTGAATGGTAATCAAATCAGGGACACGGAGAGAGAGGCGAGGCGGAAGGTGGACAGGAAGATGGAGAGACCAGTGCGTATGGCCGAGAGCGTGCAGGAGAATGGCGCCAGCCTGGATGTTTGGTCTCGGGAAATATTCCCTGTTTGGTTTTCACTCTCTGGGGGGTAGACGCCGATACGTTTATACAGAGTGTAGGCTGTTCGGGTTGATACTGGACTTCAGAGTACGCGTTCTATGGTGCTCCTGCTTAAGAGTTTTGACCAGTGCAGTCTCGCGTGGCAGTTCAAAGTCTATAGAGAATCCCTGTGATAGAAATGTCCCCGTCCCGAGGAACGGTTCCACCTGCGTCTCAAAATCCACTCCATCCCTCCTCGTTGAAGTAAGCAGGGAGTACTGCGGCCGAAACTGGGCAAAGAGAGGACCCTTGTGCGAAATAAGAGAGAAGAGGCAGGGACCGCCGATGGAACGAGGCGGTCGTAATATGGGAATAGGGGACGTTTCCTCGTAGGAGCCGCGGATGCACGAAAAATATGCGAAAGAGTCGGGCAGCAGGAGGGCCCTCGATGTTGCGATGGACGTTCGCCTGCGACGAAGTGGAACTTGGCGGTTCGGAGCCCGCGGCAGAAGGTTCCAAGTGCCTCTCTTTTCCCGCAGATGCTGCGATAGTGGCCACATCCCGCCCCTCCGCCACCGTGGAATATCGAGCGGCCGTTCTGACGCGGCCGGTACCTACATCTGTGCGCGCCGATGCCTCGTCGAGTAAGTCGGTGTGGGAGGGCCGAAAGATACATGCGCGGCAAGCACGATTTAGGGGACAAAAGGGAATTATAATCGTATTTTAAGCCAGTGAATCAGCGGAAGACGCCGATTGTGTGTCCAGAGGCCACGGCCGTTCCGCAAACCGATTGTTCGCAGTGATTGCGCCGCGCGCTGGACGGAAAGCCGCGTGCAGCACGGGGCAAGGGCTTTGTATTATCGGACATTGCCGTCTGGCAAACGGGTTACGTAGCATGCACAAACGTTCGGTTCGGCGGTTCGCAAACGTCCACGTGCACCCGTGGCCGGTGGCCCGCGGCCCTGTGCGGTGCGCGCGGCCCTAGAGATTGCACACCGCTTTCCGAACAACCGGCGGATAAGTCGCGTCCGTGAAATTGACCGTGCTATCGCGACTTCGAGACGGGAATGCTCGAATCCACTTTCCAGTTTCGAGGATAGGACCTCGTAGATTGACCATCGACGAGGTCGCAGCTGAACCCCCGGGGCCACGTTGCACTCCTCGCCGCCCCGCGCCGCCCCGGCTGAGAATTTATGAAGGGCCTAGCGCACGTAAGCGCACGAAACAAACGATATCGATCCGGAAGTTATTTACTTCCACTAACTTCCAGCGTATAACCGAGGGTGTATGCTAAGCGTTTACATCGCCTGGACAGCGGCAGGGCCGCCCTGGCCGCGACGATTTAGGGGACGCGCGACAATTTAGGGGAGGGAAGGGAGTTATAATGACGCTTCGGCTAACGGGGGAGATGGGCCGCGATGGAAGCGAGGGCGTAATCTGGGTCTCCCTCGCATGTGCTTCGAAGGGGCTTTCGCCTAATTGAAAAATCACTTTGCTATTAACTTGAAACGAGTGTCGGTCAGAAAGTCCTGTTTTTAGAAAAGATCAGGGGTTGAAAACAGTTATGATATCGGTTTCGATTCTCGAAACAGTTATGAGAACCGAAATAATCTTGAAGCAGTTACGAGTGAAAAGGGTTCTGGCCTATATCGGTTTCGGTTCCGGTTCTACAGAACCGATATTATATCGGTTCCGTAACGGTTATATATCGGTTAGGTATATACTAAACTCTCGCTATGGGACTGGGCTCGCCTCAATCATGCGTAAGCGCCTTTTAAATTATGATTAAATAATAAATATGTGAAGAATAAATTGATTCTCAAAAGTAGTTCGAAATCAATTTTTTTTAACTTACGTTTAAGTAAATCCTTATTAAAAATTTAAACAATGTAAATTATATACCGAAATTTTTGCAGAGCAACTTTATTATCGCATTTTTATGCTGTCATCGCACGTTTCAAAATACTTACGAACAATGTCGCATTTCTTTCGGCCCATTATGTCGATATGTTTTTAAATATCACTAATAACTATTATACACTACGACTAATATTAATTTGACACTTAAATTAAAGTATTGCTAACATTAACAGCAATAACTTTCCTAATATCTACAAACTCACTATCTACTAATTTTATATTAATTATGAAGATTATTAACTATTTTTTTTTTAATAAAGACAGTGCCTCGATGACGACAATGTGTCTTGTTGGGAAATATAAAACTTTTTGTATTAAATTCCACGTGCTCGCAACTAGCTCAGGAATACAAGTGACTCTGGCCTATTGGCCTTAAACCCTCCGACCCAGAGAATCGCTCTTCGCGTTTGTTTATAAGATCCTTCATCGCTGAGCCTCACTATCTAGAATCTCTCTTTTCAGTACTTAATTTACAGATGCTGTCTTTCATTTCGGCCTTTCCTGCATTGGTGGAGTTTTAAAAAGAGAGACACCAGCTAGAGAGGCCCAACGATAAAAAGACTTATAAACAAATCGAATTTCCATTAAAAAAAATTGACATTGATCGTAAATATTTTGGAACGTGCTATGCATACCCGATAGGGTACATTACTGTTATAAAACCGATATATAACCGTTACGGAACCGACGTAATATCGGTTCTGCAGAACCGTAACCGAAATCGATATAGCCAGAAATTTCGGTTCCTTATAACAGTTATTCAGAATATCGGTTCTTTCATAACTGTTTCAGTCGGAACCGATATATAACAGTTTGAAACAGTTATTTTCGGAACCGTTTCAACCCCTGGAAAAGATTCAAAGCAAGATAATCTGTGGTTCGCCTACCAAAGTTTGAGAAAGCTATCTAGACTGACATCTCCTACTCCGTATCCTCAGTCGTCAATTAAGATGTCCAAAGTACCCATTTTGCTCCAGTTAGCAGTCGCTAATGTATCAGTCTCCCAGTCGAACCGACGCTAGAATGCGACTTTGAGCTATCAAACGCCTCGGCGTCGGCTCCTCCGCCCCGTTTCCCCTGTAAATCACAAACAGAAGCAACAACCGGAAACCGACTCCTTTGAGCAGGAACGGTTGCGTGCTATCACGGAAAACGCGCGTTTACAGAGCGGAGGGAACGAGGCGACGCGTTACTCGATACAGTCATTACTCGGTCGACTGGCAAGGAAGAAGTGTACGCGTGGAGTGCAGGCGTTGATAACAGGATGTGCTCAATGGACAAATTGTTCCTGATGTCTGGCTCTATATTGTCGTTGCCGCGTGGTCGTTTCGGTGATTGAGGAGTATCGAGGAAGGCGGAGAGTACCGGATACCTTATTAAAATAATGAATACTTCCGGTTGGCGATTCGGTGTCATCTTGATACGGCTGGTAGCTGGTCGACGTGAACTAGGTGCCCCATATCTGGGCTGTCACTAACAATAAGTCTCGCTTGTTACACTAACGACTTTCGTAACTGGGGGATAACGCTGGCCCTCGGTAACGAGGCGAACATATTCAGGAACTAATTGCCACCGAGGGCCGCGAGCACTGTCAGAGGATCGATCGTCCGAGTGCGGGAGGAAAGAAATCAGCGGCAGTGTATCAACGCTGGCAATGTCGATTACTCGCGGCCGGGTCGCGCGATAGAACGGCAATTATTTTTCCAGCACTCGGAAGCCCCTCGAATCGATTCGTCTCCCGTAATTGTAAACCGCGAACGAGGGATTTCCTCGTTGACGAATGGCGACAGAAGCGAGCGATCCCCGCGGAAGCTCTCTTCATAAATCCCCTCGTAGACCGCGGGAGCTGTTGCCCTGCGCGGAGGACGACGCTCGAGGAAATTTCCCTCCGCGGAATTTTGAAGGATTTCGAGAAATATTATGAGGATCCTTGGCAGGGAGGAGGAGGAGGAGGAGAGAGGAATGGGGGCAGAGTCGAACATCGTATGCGTGGCTCGATTCCCGGGGGTGCCGTCGGAAAGCTCTCGAAAAGTTTCGTGCCTGGATCCAGGCGAGCGAGCACTCCGAACTTCCTTTATCTTCGACTTCCAGCAACCAGCCATCCCCTCCCGGAACCCTCATTTTCTCGATTTATATTTATGTATCCTCCTCGGCGTCCGCCAGCTTCTTCCCATCTTTTTTTTTTTCACAACCGCGGAATCAGATGCTATCAGCGCGACGGCGAACAGGGAATACGTATCGTGGCTGTATTATTCACCGCTATTCGATCCCGGGGGACCAAGCGAGGTAGCTCTACCTTCCAATAAACGCTGCTGCTCCGTTACTCGCGCACATCCCCCGCTTGGCCGCGTCCCTCCCAGAACCTTTATGCTCTCGGCTCATCCTCCCCTGCTGTCCTCGTCCATCGCCCTTCTTCAGCTCTAAAGTCTCCCGATCGTGGGCACCATTTGGAGGACGGCCGTGCCATCTAGGCTACCCAGATCTTCGAGGGTATTATTCAACGCAGCCAGGCTCCTCTAGCTTCCAATGGCCTCGATGAAATTCCTTCGCAGCGCATCCGGGATTCATGGATTCCGTAGTTAAGAGCCATTGTTTGAGTAGAGGAATGGCTCCAGTTTGCCCGGTTATTCCTCTCGTTTGCTTGATTCGGAGGGTCGTCTATATTCAGCGCGCCTCTGTCCAGAGATACTTCGATCACGTCCCCGCGGGCTGGCCCCGGTCAGGTGTACGCGTGCAAGTGGCCGAGGGACGAACCTTTTCGTGCGCTCGAGTAGCCGGGCGCTCGGTCGTTTCGTCGTTTGCCGACTAATTAATTCATGGAGTTGGTTTACCTTGAGGAGCCTCGAGCCCGGCAAGACGTCGCAGATAACTCCGCGACGGCTCGTGTCTTCCCCCTTTTAAGCTCTCCAAACGTTCGTCTCTCCGCTCAGCCCCGGTCTCTATCTCTGTCAAGGCCTCCCCTGGCCGTTATCCTCTGCGCCCTTCGCTCCCCTCGACCCGCAGGCTTCGTATCCGTCTGACGGTGTGCATTACAGCGGCGGGCCACGGGGAGCACGAGCTGCTTGCGTCTACATCGGTCCCAGATTAAACCAAGTTTCAACTCGATAAATTCTCCAACTTAACGGATTAACGTATCAAACTATCACGCCCCCTCCGCCGGCTCGCGCCAGCTAGCTAGGAACGAGGAGGGGGCCCGAGTTACGCGACGATCCCAGGGAACAGGGGAAAGTTCCTCCGACTTCGCGAGTTTACTTTAATACCCGACATCGCGATCCTCTGCGCGTGGCGGTCGTCCGACTCGTCGGTAGCTCCAGGCAGCCTCTTTTCTCTCGTCCAGCTGTCCCGTCGCGTCTCGTCCACACGGAAAGAAAACTCGAGGTCTCTGCTCCAAGTGCCTCGCACATCTGTCTGTGCTTTCCTCCGCTTATTCTCTCCCGTTAACCACCCACCAATGCCCCCTTCTAATCGTCGAGGAAGAGACGCGATCAGCCCATCAGTGATCGACCCTGTTGCGAGGAGCGGTATTTAGCCCCCGATTCGACCGACCGTACCGAATACTTGGCGAAACATCGCCCGAAGTTTCCATGGCCGGCCAGGGCGTTTCCGTTCTGCGAGTGAAACTCCGGCGTGCGCCGCTAGACACCCTGTCGTGTTCCATTCTGAAGATTCTATGCACCTCTGTCGAGCGAGAAACGCGTCAAACTATGCTGCCGACTCCGAAGTTCTCGGCTTTCACCGGGGGCCTAGCGATTGTCCAGCCTCGGGGGGGGCTATTCGGTACCGCTCCGTCAACTTCAGAATTAGCGCAAGGTTCTCGCGGCGATTCTGTGCGGCGATAAATGATAGCCGGGCTTGAGTAAGCGGGAGTACAATAGCGAGGCTGGGAGCGATCTTTAATGCCGTGGGAAAGAGTCGCGAAATCTGGCGAGAAGGGCAGCAGACCGGGGATGAGATATTTACTCGGGGGCAGAGGAGCCAGGAGGCCTGGTCGCGGTGAAACGAATCGACGCCTCGGCCACGAAATCACTTTTCCTGCCAGGGATCAACGACAGGCTATCCTCGAAGGAGGTCCCCGCGGACCTTCTTTTCCCTTTGCTTTGTCCAGACACCGAGCCCCATGGGAAGGGAAATCGACGCGGACTCATGGTGGCGATCCAATCTGTCAGGGGTCGAGGGCCTTCGCTCGTTTCTCCTCGTTTTTTGCGAAATTCACTGGACCCACCAGCGTATCGAGTAATATTGACGTGCGCGAAACACGGCGAAACAGCTCGATCGCGAATTACACGGGTCTCTTTGATAGCCACACCGTTCACTCACCATCGATACGCAAATATTTCAGTTGGCCGGTTCCAATTATTCCCATCGAGGTAAACCCTGCCTGGCTCGCTTTAATCGCGGGTATTCGTACAAATTGAAAGATAACCATAGCCGTCAAGCGCAGGTACGCGCGCGCTGGTCTGTTACAATCGTTATAATATACATTTGGTCGGCGCGCAACGGCAAACGACCGGTGTATTAGAGATTAATGAAACTGCCCCATTGATGGCTCTCTGAAAGGCTGAAAAAACGCGCCTGTTCATAGAGAGAAAATGGATTGACACGTAGCTAATTATACTAAAAATTAACAATATTTGACGACGAAATTCTATCGCGTATGGATTGAAATGTTATAGGTAAGTAAAGGCCCTCTAGGAAATGTTAAGGGGATTACATTATATCGAAGCTTCCGAGAACTTCGCGTTCGAAAAGGTTCGAGCCTCTTATCGTACGTTGCTAACGATTAATAGCGTTGAAGGTGGCTCAGTGTTAACGATGCACCACGGCTTCCTAGTTCCGGTTGCGTGTGCACTCGCAACAAGGTCTCGTAATGTAACTTCGTTGCGCAACACGGCCAGCAACGGAGGGATGTTACGTGCAACAAGTGGCGAACAAAGTTTCGTTCGAGCCCGTATCATATCGCGAACATTCGAGCGTTTCGTACATACCTATATTCCGAATCGAAGGATAGGCTGATGAGAGCAGATGCTTCGCGTTCGCTTCCGCCGCGTCCGTCGGCCGTATAATTTTGTCGGGCAGCGTCCTTTCGCGAATAGCTGAATCGATCGGGACCGTTCAATCCGCGAAACAAAAGGATTTCCAATCACCCGCCTGGTAAATTGCGCGGCCGAGTTTTCCTCTTCCTGCGTTTTCGTGTTTCGTCGAAAAAGTTACGCGATTGGAGGGCCCGCGACAAAGGGGTATCAACGTTTGTTTCCCACCAGTCTTGGGACTCCGTCGCAATTGTACGCGCTGCGAAAGGAGCACAGGCTAGGCGTGCACTGTGCGCACGATAATTGCCAACCGCGCTGGCAACTCGGCGCGAGCTTGACGCGCATTAATCTACGATTTCGCGGCTGACGTGGAGCAGGGCTGACGGATAGATATAGGCTTCACCTGCGCGCGGAGTGCACTCGCGTTTGCGGGCGGGACACGCGTACGAGAAGACACGGGCTCGAGTAAATCCCAACGCATCAGGTCGGGGGAGATTGGAATTTAGTGCGATCGTTTGTAGAGAGAAGCAGGATCGAGTAGACCGGGATTCGAACTCGAAGCCGTCCTCCAACGAACCGAATTCCCTGACTAATTATGTGATTTGGGTGGTGGATGAATTACTAAGCCTCGAGTCTGGGGTTTAAAAAGAAACAGTGTGTAAGGTGTGAATTAGAAAAATAGTTCTCAACAGTGTCGAGGATGATCCAGAAAAGAGCGAGCTCCGATCTACCAGGCGCGCTACGTTCGAGTTTCCACAACGACGTGGTATCTGATATCACAGACGTAAACCTGAGATAATACTCTTATACACTAACCACTGACACGAGTGGTTTAAGTTGGAGCGTCGCGGCTGAGTATGTTCATCGCGTACAGGAGATAAACCCGACTGGGAAGTGAGGCTTACTGCGCGAGGACGCCTCCTCGAAAATGGCGATACTTTTGTTCCCCGGCTAAGAGCGAAGACACGAGGAGCGTTACTCGCGAGATAAGTCAGGATTTGCGTGCTCCTCGCAGAACAGCTCGCCTGTTCGTTCAAGAATGGACAGATTTCGAGCTCCGCCTCCGCGAACATGATCGATCGCGGATGCCGAGGTAACGCGATGCTCGAGGCAGTAAGAAGTCCCTGTAATACTCCCAAGACACCGGTATCTCGATGATGCGATAGACAGAAAGCCAGCTGATCCTCTACCCACGGCAAACCCACCACTAATAAGTTCGTGTAACGTTAACTGTCACTTCCATTTCCCTAGTTTATCGGAGTCGAGAGACCGTTGCTCGTTAAAAACTGATACCCAGCTGTCCGTCACATCGTCCCATCAGCGGCACGTATCCCCGCGGACATCCAACCCGAGACACCCTCCATCCAGTTTATCCCAGTCGTTGCATATGTTCCGTCTCGGTAAATGTTTAGAGATCGTTCCAGGGAGCCGAGAAATCGGCTACCCCTCGCGAAGAACCCTGTAGAGCCTCCGCTTTCAAGCCACCACCCCCCGCCAGGGGCCTGAACGACTCGAGCCTGTTCATTTCTAATTCAACTATACTTCTGATAGTCAAGAGCAGTCGGGCCGGAAGATGGGACGCTAGCATCGCGCCGGGAGTCGAGTGGAGACAATGTTGGAGGCCCCCAGTTGCCGTCGACTGTTGCGTCTTCGAGGGCGGGCCAGCGCCGAGCGCTCGCGGCCAGGAGGCTTCCGCATGCAAATGCGAAGGCGTACAATCAAAGCACAGCCGGGACGATACATATTCAAGCGGTCAGCATGGGTAAACACCGGTCCAAACGGACGGAGGACGGTTTACCTCGGCCCCCTGCAGCTGCACACGCACGGCAAACGGCGTCCACGGCGTTCTGTATGCGACGAGGAACACGTGAGGACAGAGCGGACCGCGGGGAGGAGGAGGTGGTGGAGGAGCGTCGGGACGCTCGTAGGTGGTACAGGCTGTATACACGAGCGGGGACACAACGGAATCCATGGCGGATATACGCCGCGTACACGGCCGACAGGGCGAAGCCCATCAATTTCCCATTCAATTCGCAGCCTCGCCAGCCCGCCTTGCGAATTCTAGACCTGACGCGACTCCTCCGAAAGCCCGGGGGAAGGGAAGCGGCGAGGGCGCGTTCCATCTTGGAACACTTCCTACCCGGGGGATGCTCGTACAGGAACGTCGATTCCAGGCGTCCTTCGTCTCGATCCCGTCTAGTCACGTCGCTTAATGCGAATTAAATATCGACACGTCGCGGGTAATACTTCTCCGGGGTAGAGTCATTCCGATCAGACGGCGTCGGCCGTTTCAACGTCTCCGAACGGACCGGGGGGGAACGATTACTTTCGTGATGTTGACGCTCCGATGGGATGCTTCTGCTTCAGGGTGCTCGTGATACCTTTCGTGGAATTTTTTCAATCCTCCGTCGCTGCCCTAATTCCGAATTATATCCAACGCCGACTTCCCGAGGTCTCGATGTTTCGGGCTCTACTTAACTTGGCTGCTATCTATGCGCCAATCGCGCCATATGCAGTTCCTAAACGACAGAAGGTAATTTCGAATTCTGATGTAGACGAACGTCGATTGCTTGCCAGACAGGACGGGTGCCCCACTTCATTGTCTCCAGTGCTATTCTCGATATTAGCTATGCATTAAATAAGGCGATGGCATTCTCTGTAGCCTTTATTCCTGTGTCTATAGCCGTAAAATAGAATACTTATACAAGCACAGCCAGTGCAATACATTCGTAAATATATTAGGCGAAATCGATCCAGCATCTATATTGGACGCGGTAACTGTATACCTTGTAAAGGCAGTACATGTAGCAGAGCTCCGTGGTTTTTGGAGGGTGCTTCTGCGCGCACCCGACACAAAGTGTATTTTTAAATACCGAATGGCTCCATGGATCGATACGCGAATTCGTAACGTGCGGGATAAAAGAAGATTTTAGGTGAACGAGCTATGAAGTGGGATGAAATGACCGCGAGCACGGGTTGAATGGAATTCGAATGTAACCGTTGAATCATTTCAGGTTTATCATTGCAATTTCATGCGGATGCTAGCTTCTGTTTATTTTCACGGCGAGCGGAAATCCGGTGGAGATGCTCCGGTCGCTTCGTTGCGGCAAAAAGAAGCTGTTTTTAGTGGTGAAAATTGTTCATTAATTATTCATTTAGCGGTGGTGTGTCAATGTCGTTACCATGGCGCATCAATTATGCAATGTCACGCGCAGATGTCAGAATTGTTCGTCGAGTTCCCACTGTTGTTATCATTGATTCATTCTTTGAGCGATTAACTTCTTCGCAACTTGTCAGCTGTTTCATTAAGCTCATAAATCTTTCATGCTATTCATTATCTTCATTATCTCAATCCTATAGAGTCGACCGAGACGAATTGGATCACAGGGCGAATCGAATCAAAATACGTCCCGCCGGCAAGTTTCGGAGCGAAACGGATATTTATCACTTTTTCGTTTTGTGTTTATAAATGAAAGATTTTTATGTTTAATTTCAATTTTTATATAGTAATGTTCAAGAAAAAGATATACTGGTCAGGAAATATATAATAAAAAATTCGTTTTTTAATGTTTGACTATTATTTTCTTACCATCAAACACAAACTGGTCCGATTCGCCTCGGTCAACCCTATCCTACTTTCATCATTGGATCACGATATCGTCGACTTCTCTGTCGATTAAACCCCGCAGAATTTCTATCATCGGTCCTATCGTTGGTATATTCGCCGAAGGAAGACTATTTCTAGCATTCGAGATTAGAAATGCACATTCAATTAAACGAAACTCGAAGACGGGGGACAAATACCGTGCCGATGAGCCGTTCAATTTAGAAAACTCTATCGTCTGTGTCAGGTATTTATATAGATTTGACTAAACCCCTCCCATGCTAAATTCATCCTGCCATTTGCTGTCTGACTATTCCAGGGATCTATCTCTGGTTACATAATTACTATCGCTTGTTACATAAATAACGACCCACTTTGAATTCATTTACGAATCATATCCCGGCAAGACTGTTTGGATACCGTGAACACTACCAAGCACTGCAAAGCCCCTCGCTGAATCGCTCGCTGGTTCTACAATTCTCCGCGGCACCCTTTCCCGAGCGCCGCGAATTTTAATCCACGATCGCGCGGAGGACAAACGTTCCCCGTCCCGTCGAGGATGCCCGACGCGTTCAAAGACTCAGCCCCGACAAACGACGCAAATATTTACGGCCGTTTAACGAACTTGCACGTGATCGTGGCGCGGCGACGGCGACGGGCCACCGGCGCGGCGCTCAAAGGGCGAGGAATGGAGTCGCTGGCGCGAGGAAACGTTTGCCGCCGATGGCAATTAGCGTGCTCATCGCGGGCCGCTCGTTTCACGTCAATTTCACAGGGACAATAAGCAAATTAATTCGCCCGGATCGCGGCTTGATTTCGTTAGCGTTTTCGCTCCCAGGAGGTGACGCTCTGCCGCGCGTAATTTCGCGTAATGACGCCGTCACTCGTCGTGAAAACCCCTCGATTGCACTCCACCCCATGGCCCCTTCACTCGCAGCGACGATGCACCACTACAACCCGCCACCCCTTCTGGCCCCTCTACGTGCACGCTGCAAGCGGACTGTCGCCCTAGCGATCGTTCCCCGACAGCAAACGGTTGCTGCACGACGGGCGCGGCCGTGTAACCGTAGCGTCGCGACGACAATTAAATCCCTCCTTTGAAGCCCGGTGTCAATTTCGTCGTCGAATCAACTGATTCTATTTACCGTCGGGTAATTATCCCCGCCGGCGTATCCGGTGCGCAGCGGCGGCCGTGAAACGGCCAATAATTCTCGCTCGCCGCTTAATTAACGTGTCACGGATACTCTTTGCCTTGTCCATTTTTCTTCACCCCCTCCCGCACCTCTGGCTTCAACCAGCACCACTTCGCTCCTCGCTGCCTCTTTGTTTCCATAGAGCAAGCTACTAGCTGCGCCCGATGCCCCCGAACCGACGTCTCACCGTAATTATTCATCGGCTCGAGCGATCCAGCGCCCCTCCTAAGCGCGCCACCCTCTCCCAGCAGCCAATCATTTTTTAATCCCAGGCCGCTCCTGTACGACGTCCGGTGTGATTAAAACGCCTTCCCCCGTCCCGACGCCACCGCGGTATTTGTTAATTACCTATCGATCCTGCGACATCATTACCTAAGTGCTACATAATCGGCAAGGTATTACTGGGACCAGTGACGGGGGTAGGGACAACTTTCTTTCGCCGAAGCGGGCTGGGCTACTCGGCTGTCCCGGGGACTAATCAATTTCCCATTCGCCGTCAGCCGCTGACGGATGACTTACGATCAGAACCTGGGGTTTTAATAAATCAACACCCGTCGGTCCTCCCTAAACCAGCCATCGGTCTTCCCGGCTGCTCGGCGGTGGAGGGGAAACCACGGAAGACGCCGCCGGTAGGCGTAAAATCCCCGCTGTCCTGTCGGTCGGCGAACAAGGGTGGCCGGTGTCGTTCCGTGTCGCGCGACGATCGATCCGTCGAAGGGACAACGTACCCCCGCCAGGGGCTGGTCGGGGTGGCTTATCGAGCCCCGTCAGGCCGTTCCTTTTGCGTGCGCCACGGAGATCTGGCGACAACAGCGAGACCCACGTGGAATCGTGCTCGACACGTTGCGGCCAGGCTGTTCTTACTCGTCCATCTCGCCCAGCAATCGGCGTGTCAGGAGGGGACGAAGTCACGACACTCGGGCTTTAAGCACGTCTCCACCTCGACGAGGTTCTCTTTTCACCACTGTTTAGTTTTCTGAATTGTCGGAGGGGAGGTTTGAGGCGACGCGTGGGGAATAGATAACTGAAGACTTGACTTTTCCGTGCTCCAAAGTGACTAGATACGTTCATACGCGAGGTTCAAGTACGGGCACACATGTCTCGCAGACTGTGGAAGATTAATCTACTAAATAGAAGATGCTATTAGATCCTTCGAACTAAGAACCATTTCTATATCCCTAGTAGCATTTCTGGTTGGCCAACGGTAGCCAACAGTTGGGAATTAGTTGGGATATAGTTAGTGTTTTTGCCTACAAATTCCCAACATAGAGCCTACGGCAAAAAAATTACGACAATGTACCAAGGAATATTCAATGTTGGGCCTATAATTATTATGGTTGGTTAATTAACAAAAAAATTTTATCGATGACTAAATAACATCTTATAAACGTCAGAAAATTTTATTATATTTCCTGTTATTATATTCCAAGTTGTGATTTTCCTTTTCTTATTTATAAATACGCAATGTATTTATGTATGTGAATACATAAATGTGAATACATAAATAATTGGGACGAATGTGAAATTTTAAGGAATGAGTCTAAAGGTCGAATGATGATATTTTGTAGAATATTTCGCGTCACTGCACAGTTTTTATAAACAATTAATACTAGTTACGCAACTAGAAATTAGAAGTGTTTACAAGGAAATGTGTTGGGTAAGTGCGAACGGCAGTCACTTCGTAAACGGAAATTTTGGGTTCGATTCTCCTCACCCGCAATTTTTTTTTCTCAAACCAGGCCTGAAAAAGTTTACAACGTCTTTTGAAGTTCTTTAAGACGCCTTCTGGATGTCTTTAAGACGTCTTATGGAAAGAACATAAATAATTGGGAAACAGTAGGAAAGCATACCTTGGCCATCTGTTGTTGGCCCAACCTGAAAAAAAGTGCCAAATCTAACTGTTGGCCAACTAATATTATGTGCGTGGCCCAACTGTATGCCAACAACAAATGCTACTAGGGATATATCAGCAGCTTGAACAACCGCGCTGCAGACACGCCCACCTCTGCACAGTGGTGCGGATCTCAAAAATCGTCAGAAGAAAATATAAATACATTGTAGAGAGGTTAATTTTACTCGAATACAAAGTCACCCAGTTTCACCCAGAAAGTCAAATTCCGCGGCCTAAGAAACCCCCCTGTTAACGGTTTTTACAGTGAACAGTTGCGTGTTATTAACGTAAACATTTTTCTCACGATTTACTGAGATTCGTACTACTGTGCGCTGATGTAGGTACAGTAGAATACGCTTCGCCTCGCCGGCAGAGTCGATAGCCGCGAAGAATGAATCCAGGTTATCCACATGACCCGAGCAATTTTTCCTCCGGTACACCTTGCCGCGAGAAATCGCCGCTCGGGGTAAAAAGTTTCCCTCCCATGAAACAGATCGTAATAACGTTCCCCGTCCATGTTCGCGGCGTGAAATTTTATGAAGCTAGATCGAGGGGCGGTTGCCCGCGACTATCTGCCCTGGCGCTTTATTAATCGGTCAGACGGTCCGAGGGAGTGGGTGGCGGTAAGAAAAACCTGGGAACGCCACACGTAAAGCTCGTATCGGGCCAGCCACGGGCCGCGGCGAGAAAGGAAAATAGATAGGGGTCGATGTTTGCCCACATCGTCCGTTCGTTGCCACGGAATGTTTTCCCTTCACGGGAGCAGTCTCTATCGGGCAAAGTTCGAGCCGTCTCGATACTCGCGCAGCTTCTTCCCTCGCGCGGGTGTGCCGCTCTGTACGTAGATAATGGACAACTACGTAGCACAGGGCGCGCGGTACGTGGAGACCGGCTTATCGCGAGCTCGCAGAGGGATGCCCAGCGGCGGCTTATCGACTTGCTGGCTTGTCAGGCTTCTACGTCCTCTTCCGACCGGCCGGAGAGGATCGTCGGAAGATGATGAGCGCTGATCGAAGGTCCCGAGAGACTTTCGACGGTTCCCAAGGGAACAGTGCGCTGTATACTGGGTGGCGATGGCGAACCGTCCATGGCGGAACACCTGTCCGAGGCGGTGGAATTATTGATACTAACCCCTTGCGGAAACTGTATCCCCAATGAATCTCATATTTTTCGAGGCTAAGTCACGCGAGGACTGTAAGTCTGCATGGTTTCTATATAGAAAAGGAATCGTGGACGGAGTTAACGAGATTTCAAACGTTGTCACCCCGTACATGGGACCCTTTATACTCTACACGAAGGAGCCGTCGAGGTATCGAGATACTGCCCGAGGCACTTCCGACCGATAATACGAGCTCGCTCTCTGCACCAGGACTCATTTGATCCTGCAAACGGAGACGATCGAGGGAAGTCCTCGCCTCGTGCGATCCACCGACCTGCGGTCCCCCCCTCGACCCTTATTCTCGCCCAGCTGGACTGTAGCGTGCTAGGTAGTTTCTAGCCAGCAGTCTCGAGATTTCGGACACCGCCGCAGCTGCTTAAGTCAGGAGCGAGTTCATTGCTCGCGAGATTTGCGAAGCGACGGCCGCTTTGCTCGCGGATTATGCAAATACGAGAGTCGTTTCTGGATTCGAACCGACAGGTCTAACCGTGCTACTTTCGAAAGAAAGAGAAATTCGGCCAGCTGCGCGACGTCCCTGTTATTACCGAACCGCGAAAATATGGAGAATATGCCTGCTGAGTCGACGGCGGACGAAAATTTCCCGTTCTGAAATGCAGTTCTAATTCCCCTTGCCAATCGATTACTTATTTATCTCGCTGTAATCCGGCTCGAGTCTACCGGTGTTCGGCGCCATTAGCGGCGAGTGTGTAAAAAAAGGGACCGAGTGGATTATTGCGACACGTTGTACTTACAGATTGTAGTGCACGTCCGCCATGTTCGGTCGATATCGAAGCGCCTGGACGAACGCCTCCTCCGCCTCCGCGACGCGTCCCTGGGCGCTGAGGACGCTGCCCAAATTACCATAAGCTGCAACAATCACAACGGGAACGCTCGTTACAAACTGGCATCGGGAGCGTGGAAAACAGGGGAGCGAGTGAAGAGACGGACCATTCGGAATGCGCGGCCCCCGGCTAATTGAGGCATTTGATGGAAAAAGGCATATGTGCCCTTTTCCCTTAAATCGTTTAAATCGACTCAGGTATATGTTATATATATAATATATCAAGGGCATTACTTCTCTCGTGTTCAGATTAGCTAAATGCTGCTTTATTAAGTAGTGTGATCGACACGCAGCTACATAGTCGCTGAGCGGTCGCGCTACCGTGCTGTCGTGCAATAAGTACTTTTCTTTCATAGAGGATTTTCTGTAAGCGAGAAAATATGGAAAGTGAGGCGAGTATCGAATCCGCAAGGAAAGAAGTTAATTTAGGAAAGAAAAAATTGATTTGTAAGACAACTTGCTGCAAAAAATCGAAGAAATTAATACTTACTTAAAACATAACATTTTTTGTTTGTTTTTGCGCTTCATTTTGTAATTTTAATTTAAGCGATGTATAAAAAATGGGCAACGGAGTAAGTAAACAAAATTATATGTAAATAACTAAACAAAGAAGCAATTTTGTTACGAATTTACCATATTTACGGAAAAAGGGCACATAAACCATTTGCTTAATACTTATAAATAAAGACATATTATTTTCAAATCACGACTTCTGTTTTCAGAAGGTTTGAAGGACACGGTAACTACATCCTTAAAAAAAATTGGTTTTAATTACATTAGGGTAAACTCGGGTAAATCCGTGGTACAGGTTATTCCGTGATACTTTTTCATTTATCTGTAACTCGAAATTGTCTGACTCAATTTAGATGGGACAAAAACTAACAGACAGCGTTGATCTTCTAGTTTATGTTGTGGTAAAATAATTAGTCAATTGAAGTTAGTGTGATAGAGTGAAAGAGCATTTTGTTCCAGCAGCGCATTATTCGTGAAATTTTTCGTGCTAGTTGTGGACGATCGCTTGTTTATGTATTATATGTGCTTTAGAAGGTAAATGGAAAGTTCAAACGGCAGGTAAGTGATGGTAAAATGACACTTTAACAAGTCTTACTCTTGAAATTATCATACAATAAGGCATCACTGTTATTTTTGCTTATGAAATTGACTAAATTCTTATTTTTCGTGCGCCTGATACTGTGTTTCTGATTGCGCTGTTTGAGAAATTTTGATGGGCAATACCAGAAACGATGTTTCCTTACGTCTCAGATATCTAACGATCATGAAACGATTGATTATGCACAAAATAACAATAATATAAAATAATATAAACAAGTAGCTGGTGAACATATATAGGGCCAGCGAGTACTATCACGGAATAACCAGAGCTATCACGGAGTAACCAGAGTATGTCATGACAACTTAATTTTGTATATTTTCAATTAAATATAGGGTTGATGTACCAGTAAATGAACACGTACCAGTGAATGGACATTTTTTATTAAAATGAGTAAAATTAGTTATTAAAGTAAGCAACTAATTAATTAGTCTTCTTTTCATTTCTTGCTTCATATCCAAACAATTTTTGCAGCACGTGGAATCAATCGCGCTGCAAACATAATATTATAATAGTGTTCATTCATTAGCCTTAAGTGTTCATTTACTGGTGCGTTTACCCTACTTAGTAAATTTCTGTTAACCTATTATTTGTTTCTCTGATGTCTGACCTATCATTATATCCTAGACTCACTTTCAGAATATGTAAATATTAGCAGTTATTAGACAAATTCTAAAACTATCACGCATTTACCCGAGTTTACCCTACATTATATTAAATTATACTATAATGAAAACTTTGAAATCGATTTTCTTGAAATGGCATTTTGGCGTGTGTGCCCTTTTTCCATCAAATGCCTCAATTCGATTCTCTCGAATCAGTGGTGAATTTAACGGTAGGCCGATGAGCAATTGACTCTCAAGCCCTCGCCCATTTAAAAAAAAAATATGATTTTATCCAAACACTATATTTTTTTCCATAATTTTCATACCACACTCGCGTAAATTTATTTGTAAGTCTGTTATGTATACAAAGTGTCCAAGAACGTTCGCCACCTGGGCCCTTTTCCACTGCTTCGCATCCCTCGAGAGTGTTGCACACGTGCGATCGATGGTCACGCGGACGTTAAGCGAGTTCATTTTATTGGCACACTGTATTAAAGCACAATTGACTCCGGGCATAACAGAGCTCAGTTAAGAACCGAACTGCAGCTGTCGTTGAATTAAGAATGGGCTTGCACCAGAATCGGACCGAGCTGGTACTGACGTGCTACTGAATCAGTGATGACCCGAGAATTGGAACTGACTTGGCACTGGGACGGCTGGGAAGCTGTGCAGTGGGTTTCCACCAGCTTTCGGAAATAGCGGCGGTGTACATCGATGCTCCATAGTTATAGATCGTCGAGAGAAGTGTAAAATATCGGAGGAAGAGTTGCTTCGACGAAACGCGCGATGCTTTACGAAGAAAAATTATGTCTTTGAAGTTTGATTGAGAAAAGAACGTCGCGCCGGGTGCACCGACCCAATACAAGGGACAATATATATCTGTGCAATATATTTTTAAACGGGGCGCGCGGCTCCTCCTCGAAAGGCAATAAGACGTGCGCCAGGTACTCCTGCAACCCCTTTTCTTTCCGCCCAACCTCCTTGCCGCCCTACAGCCCCCTCGACCCCACCGCGCCGCTTCTTCTTTCTCAGTTCTTTGTATTTACGAGCAATAAAGCCGTACACACGCGACCGCTCGCCGTTACACACCGGATAGCGCGAATATCGCGGCAGAGCGCACACGGCGATCGCGGGAGCTCGCTTCCGCTTTATCCTCGGCCAACAATATCGGCGATAAAACATTTTCCGGGGTGCTCCTTCGTCGCTCGACCCGATGGCTACTCGAGCAGAGAGTAATAAATGAATCCCGCGATCGTAAAATTGCTTTCGCGATCGCGGAACGGACGATCCATCCACTCCGAGGATCCCCTTTGGCTACTTCCGTTTTAAGGAGTTACGCGCGGCACATCGACGATACACGCCGCTGCACCCTCCGCCAGATACTTCGATACCGTGGACGAATCGCGCGAAGCTGTTCGTGGATGGAAATCGCGCGGAATCCGTCGTATGGAAGCGGTTGGAAAGTTTCGAATTCGGACCGACGCGAGCAGCGGGGAAAGTTTCAGAAATTAGAGTGTTTTTCGAGAAGTAACAGGGGCACGCGAGCGCCCCGCCGCGTTTTCCGCGCGAAAGAATCTCCTCCGAAGCAGAAATTAAATTTAATAACGGGACAAGTAGACGGCGGAGTACGCGAAACGGGCATTACGTGCGCGAAAGTAAAACATGCTCCGCCTTTCGTAAACACCTACGCGATTATTCTTAAAACCTCTTGTATTCTAACGCGTTTAAACTGCTCCCGCGTTGCTATTTTTAATAGCGCCGTGTCGCGTATTTCCAGCACAAAGATAATCCGCCCGCACACAGGCGGGGGATAATTTTAATTAACAACTAATCCCTTTTGTCCCGAGATTCTTAAGAAATTCTGGCTGCCCGGAGACTTATGAATAGCTCCGAGCATTCGAGCTATTCGGAATTTCCCGAGCGCTCCGGTCTCTTCCAGGGATTTTTCAAGCTTGCCGAGGACTTTTAATTATCCGAAGCGATACGGAACTCTTTTTGTGCGCCGGTGATTCGCGGGGGAAACTCGCGAGACGAAAAATGGAACGTCTGTCGTCAACCCGCGCGCGTCTTGGGGCGTTCCGGCTCGATTTCCGAGCCGCGTCTCGCTTTATTATTGGGCCGCGGATTAAGGCGCGCGTTTAGACCGCGACGCCGAGGGTGTGGGTCGCTCGATGAAGTCGAGTGTTTGGTGTTAACCATGGCGGGGCCTCGGCGAAGTTACGCGACGCAACGCTGAGAAAATTCAACGACTCGTTGCGCGTTCTATTTCCGTTACCCATCGAGTCGAGCCTGGTGCTTTCTTCGATCCAATTACATCCTTCTTTCCAATGTCACCGTGACGAATGGCAAAATGGAATGTTCGCGAATCAGAGAGCGCCGCGATGCAAATTTAGCGGGTGATAGATCGAGTGTCACGTGACGAACAAAAGGGTAACTCGGCCTTTAGACGGCGAGGGAAAATGTGAAATAACGGAGGATGTGTGACGGCAGCGGGAAATATAGCTGAAAGGAAGGAAGGTAATTGAAACAAAAGAAAAAGGGGAACGAAAAGAGATTACCATCGTTTGTCACAGATTGCCCCTGACACTTTACATTCATAAATAAAAGGACTACCGAGTCAATCTCCCATTCTAAACGAATGCTGGATCCTCCGAGCAGCGACTCCGCGATAATCCAGCCCACCCCCCCCCCCCCCGGCAGCGAGGCAGGCATTTTAAATCAGTCGCGATAAATAAACGCGATAAATCGCCTCGGGGACATATTTCATCGTCCCGCGATTCCATCGAGCGGCGCGTTCGTGCTACTCTCCGAGCACGGGGCACGCTTTTCCGCTCGTAACGCGATCGTCGAGTTTCACACCGAAGAAAGAAGCACGGGGGCGGACGAGGGTGCGGGCATATTCCGTTTTCGCTCGAGGTTTTTTGCTCGCTCACCGACGCGTGCCTAATCATTCCCGTCGCGAGGCAGCCCGCAAGGCGACACAGGTCGAGAAATCACGGTTAACCGTGGAAAATCGCGCTCGGATACAGCCTGATGGCTACGTGGGGGGCCAGAGCGGCGTCGAGCCGACGTCACGTTCAGCGGGGGGTGACTTTGGGGCGAGTTCACGGGGAAAGAAAAACGAAAGAGTCGTGGAGAGAGAATCTGGCCGGGCAAGTTTGCCGAACCAAGATTCCAGGCGGGATCTTTTGTTTGCTGGACCGTGCTGCTTCTGACCCAGTGCTCTCTAACTTCCGACGAGTCAGCTTGGAGGTCTGTTTCTTTCAGGGTGGACGGCGCGGGCCACGAGGAGCGGTGTTAATTATTTGCTAAAAGACCCTCCGCGCGCTATATTTCTTCTCTATGCTAACGACTTCTACTGAACTGCCAGTAAAAGATACCGGTGGGAAACCGGAATTCAATGGAGGGAACAGAAGAGCACCCACGTTCTATTTCCTCTTTCCTTGGAGGACTGCGCAGCCTGCGTCGCTCCGGCGAGCGACGACTGAATATATTTGCGACGCGTACGAAAGTACGAGAGCACAAGGCAATACGTAATTAAAAGGCGGCCGCGACGAGAGCGATGTAACAACGCCAGAGGGTCTGTCGGCGGTTGTAACGCGTTGCAGGCGTCGCGTCGCCTGGCCTCGCGTGACCACCCTCTCTCGCCGCGCTTTTGACGCAAAGATTAAAAGGGGAAACAAAGCGGGTGGGCGCGACAAAGCGAGGAGGAGGATCGCGGAAACGCGGCTAGCTGGGCTGAACGAGCGTATTACAAAGTGTATTAACGCGGCCAGCACTCCTGGCGGAATGAAGTTGCCGGAACTCGGCGAATAAGCAGCGACCGCGATAATGGTTTTGGAAACGGGCGTGAAGCGACCGCGATGGCAAGCGGATCCGACGGCCGCGTCGGGGTGAGCGGGGGTGGTCTGGTAATTAGGAAGGCACAGTGAGGGGGAAGGGAGGGCGCCGTATGAAGCGGCTAGAGAGTAACCTCAGATCGAGGAGATAGCCGGCAAAAACTAGGAGCGACGCTGAAAAACGGACAGAGACGGATAAAGGGGCAGGATAAAACCTCGAGGAGAGAAAGAAAGTCACTGGGAAACCGATGCACTTCGGGGTCTCAGCCAGTGGCCCGTATCACCGATTCATCGGACGAAAATAGGAGGGAGGATGGAGGGGGAAAAAAGGAGCAGCGATAGAGGAGCGACGAACACAATCGACGACGATATATCAAAGCTACGGTAATAAAAAGGGTGTGCTCGATCGCGGCGAGGGAGAACTGGGGCGCCGGCAATTTTCCTAAAGGTCCGACCTTCTTGCCCTCGCGGGCCAATAAAAGCGCGGATAACGATCGAAATTATAAGGCGGACAGTGGCTAAGGACGAGCTGCAAACGAGGCGAGCGGCTCGACGACACGGGGAACGTCGGCGAACAAGGGCATAGACGTGTCCTGGCGGTTAGGTGGATAAAAGCGGGGGGCGATAAAAAGCGAACGGGGAGGGGGCGGAAGAAGGTGCCGGCGACTACGTGTCACCCTATTGCATGTCGCGTATCCACCTTCCCGGGCAATTTTATGTACACGGTAGGCGGATCGCTGGCTAGCCGCTAGCTGCTAGCTGGAGATGAGAGGCTGGATAGCGGGGGCCAACCGCCAGCGTATAACGAGAAAACTGCCAGCGATATCCGTCAGGCAGGGGCTGAATTTCATTTTTACATCGTGCCGTATATTTTGTCCCCGCGGACGTATCTGGTCTCGATCATCGAGGCCACGCCGTTCATCATCAGCACGCGACTATCCGTTATCTTTATCTTTTTAATTCGTTCGCCGGCCCGGACGTACAGCGTGTCTCTATTGTTAGGGTGGTTTTTAGTCCCTTCGGCGAGGGAAGAATTAAAGCGTTACCAGGCCGGGGGAGATACCGCGCCGTAATTTTAAGTATTAACGTATTTGCTCTGGGGCACAATAGAAGGGTTCGCGGGGTGCGGGGGCAGTCGGGCGTGCCTGGGGATTTCCAGCGGGCTTGGTCCTTCATTACGGACTAATGCACTATCGCTACGGTGTTCGGGCTTCCCGTATCGTTCTTTCGGTCGTTCTAGTAAAGAATCGCGGAACGCTGGATGATTATATTCGCGCGTGGTACGAAAGAGCGCCGAATAACTTGGCTGGAAAGGTCGTTAAGCAACGTGTACTCACCCTTCGGTGGGTTGACCTGCAGGGCAGACCTGTAGAGGCTCTCCTCGTCGAACCAGTCGGCGTTCCTCAGCAGCGTCTTCGCCGACATCAGGCACACGAGCAGAACGGTGGACAGCAAGACCGTTCTGCCTCGCCTCCTCGATCCGCTCCTCCTCGCTATCCGATAGCATCCCGAGACGGCGGCGCCCACGATCAAACACGCACCCACGCTCGGCAAATACAGAATCCTCTCGGCTATGACGAAGCCCACGTAGAAGAAGAGGTTGCTGGCCGGGAGGAATGGGAGCACAAGGAAACCGATCGACACCGCGACACTGGTAGCTGCCGCCTGTTTACTTGCGAATCCGCTGCTGTAGGTCATCGAGGCCCCGCTGTTCGGCCTCTTCGCGCAGTGACAGTCGCCGAACGGGCTGTTATTGTTGTTGTTCGCGGCTCGACAGCCGTCCGTGTGGCAGCCCCCCGTGCGTCTGCCCGCGCACACCGGACACCTCGAGGAGATGGAGCGGGGGTACGCTTGAACGAGGCTGAGGATCGCCTCTCTGGGCGGCCGACGGAGCGTTCTGATCGCCCAGATCGAGGTGCCTATCAGGGCTGTGTACAGACAGGCCGACTCGATGTTCCTGGCATCGAGCAGACTCGTGATCCGCGGCACGGCGTCCATGGACCAGTCGAAGCTGAGCGTGCTGGGGCAGAGCAGCATCCTCGCGCTGGCTGCTGGCAGGTAGAGGAAGGTCAGGCCGCGCGTCAGGCGCGACGGGTGTCTGGCGGCTGGATTGTCCGCGCTGGCGAACTCGGGCCTCGTGCCCGTGATCCTCAGTCGGCCGAGGGCCAGCAGGGCCAGACTTCCGGAGAGAATGCCAAGGCTACGGGTGCGGGTCAGACCACAGTTCACCTGCAACGACGGAGAGGTGCATGTTAATGTCTGCTGGAAGGGTGAGAGCAGCCTTTGGAGACGAAGGAAATTTTATTGGAGGAAATGGAGCGCGAATCCCATGAATTTATAGGCAAGCACACACGGAGCAACGAAAGTTATTCAAAATATTTAAATACTCCTTTGAAATCGGCATGCTCGTGCACGGTTCAACAAGTGACTGAATAAAATGTCTGCCTAAATATCCCTACCCTTTGAGCTGACGTGCCGTCGCATATCATAAAATATTCATCTGTACTAAATCGATCGCCATCGAAATAGATAAAGGCGGTGACACATGCGAATCACAGAGCCGGGAACATTAATTGAAGCACGATGTAATCGTGATATTGGCAGCGGTTCACTCATAATTAAATGGGATCTTAATAATTGCGCGTGGCTGAATCAAAAGCGCCTCGCTCCGCGTGTAATTTAAACGAAATGTCTCCTACGCGGGGGTCACTTGCCAAACTAATTTTCCCAGCCACGCAAACATGCCTCGGCGACCAAAGCGTCAGCTAGCTCCGCGATTAATTTACAGGCTTTGGACGATTTTTAGCTGACCAGCAAAGCGAGAAACGTCAACGCGTTTCCGTGCCTTTATTTTCGGGGCGAAATGTAATTCGAACCGGCGTGTCCGTGCAGTCGAACGGGAGGGGATCGTAAAAAAAGCGACGCGCCCCGGAAAAAAAGGCTGACAGCCAAAGGAATATCGCTGCGTCGGTTCGACGAGAGTTGTTTTTCCATTCGCGCTGCGACCAGCGTTTTTCAGCGTAAAACAGGATTGAAGGGCGACACGGGGGATGATTCGGATATATGGCAGGCCTCGGGACGCTGGCAATGATCGCTGCCAACTCCTTTGACGGGGGATGACCGGCGTGAAACGTACGACGGCTCGCTCTGGATGGAAACGGAGCAGGTGCCACGGTTCTTAAAAACCGTCGACGGTCGGTCTAACGAGTGGGCGACGGAGAACTAAATAGAGCGCGCGGCGAGTGTAATTGCGGTTGGTCATCGCGGTATCGCGAGGGAGGCGCGCTTAATCGACGCGGTTCGGGGGCCGGTGTTCCGTGCAAATGAAAAAGTAACGTCGAAAGCTTTTAAAGCGAGCGGTGGCACCGCCGGTCGGCGTAACGCGAGAGCGACATTTTAACGTGAAATTGCGCCACCACGGAAGAAGTCGCCGGCGATAATTGCGGGCTCTAGAATCGCACCGGAGCCCGGGGCTTTGTTGGCCGCGATGCTCTATAACTCGCGATAGATTCGCGCGAATGCGGCTCTAACGACTCGCTTTTAACGTTCGCTTGGAAAAACGCTGGCGCGAAGGGATACTAAATCGGTGCGCTTCCGCGACCGATATTTCAAGCCCCACGGTACGGGTCGCTTGGAAGCTGAACCGCGCGGGAATTACCAGCTCTTCATATTATTCGTTTATCCCAAACAACCGCGATAGACATTGCCGCGCTGAAAATACACATACAACATACAGCCGTCGATGGAATTCAACGGACGCCCGGGTTCGAGATGATTGATCGTCTGACGACGAGGGGGGGGGGGGGGGTGAAATTTCAGCTGGAAGAGTGCGGTATCAGCAAAGTCCGCGCTTGTTAAACGGAGTGAAATTTCGAGACCGCGGTCCTCCGATGTTCCACGAGCGCGAGGGCTAATCATGAGACGATAGCTCTCTCGCGAGTCGAAACTTGGCGAGAGTTTGCAACGCGCCACGGAGAAGGAATAATTCGCTGGGGGTAATGTAACCGAGTTGCAGGAGAGCGGCGGCAGCGTCCTCGGTGTCGTTGCAACCGGCAATTCTGTGCCGGAAGTTACGGGACAAAGGGCTCCTTTGACGAAAGGGGAGCGATTAACGGGGTCGCGGCGCCAACAGCACGCCAACTATCAACGATAATGAATTAGATCGCGCTGCAGGCAACGTCGTTTTATTAATAATTCACCCGTGCACGTCGACAGAGCCACCGTACCGTCGCGTCGCCACGAACGCGTTCGTTTCCGCGAACTGCAAAACGACGCCTTCCGTTCCCATCCCCCCTATCCTCTATTCGACGCCGAGGGACGTCCGCGCGGGATCCGTGGCGCGCATATTTTCTCGCTTCGGCGTGACAAAACGGGCGGAAAACGTCGAGCGAGAGATTCCGTGGCGCTAGCGCGACGTTTCCGCTTTCCTGCGGGGCGTCGAGGTACTTGGCTGCTGGCGCGAGGTCGGCGAGAGACTCGAAGGGAAACGGTTCCGCGTCCTCGCTTCGGGTTAGCCCGGATCTCGGGGCCAGAAGGTGCAATAATAAGAAGAAAAATATGGCGAAAGGGGGGAACGGCGAGGGGGAGAGGAAAGACAACTGGGCAGGACAGAGACGAAGAGCCAGGAAGATCGAGTTCCCGCGCGATGCTACACTCGGAGGGGTGTTGGGAAACGCGAACGACCCTTGGCATCCCTCCAACCCTCGGAGGGCGGTTGGAGCTGGCCCGCGACATGCATCACGCCAGGCGTCTGATGCATCCAGCGCATCCGGATGCAATGTGCACGAAAGGCGAACGCCTGGAGGAGCGCTCCAGAGCCGAACGTTCTAGGTGTGTGTCTAGAGGTAGTCTGAAGGTGGTTAAAGCCGCTACCGGAGCTAGTTGAACGCGGCTGGAGCTGGCTCACCGTGCATCAGCCCCCTGTCTGCGCCAGATCGCTGGCTGGCTCGCGTTTCCACATGGCGCAGCGCCGTTGCGTTATCGGTTACACGACTGTCTACCGCCGATTCACCCCCGCGGATACCTTTAGAAACTGTCCCGAAACACGAGCAAACAGAAACTCGCTGATGAACCTCTTGGGGAAATTAAGCGACAGGGTAGAGTGAAAATTCCTTCGTTCTCGAATCTATTGGGGAAACATTGTGTTCTACATTGTAAGCTTGCTGTTTTAAGAAGAATAAGCTACCCGAGGGTTGAGAACTACGCGATCCATCTCCCTTACAGGTGGTGCACCACCTACCTGGCAAGGACACATTACGCAGTGGATTCGACATCAACTCGCTCGCTTATAATCACCGTCACGTCAGAGCGTACATTCGAGGATAATCGTATCCGCGTCACCTAATTGCGCCCCGTTATCAATTCCCCGCCCGTGGAATAATCTCCCCCGGCGCGGTTTGTCCGCCCGCCCCGCTCCACCCACGCGTCCTCCACCCGGTCGCCTACTTTCCCTCGTCAGGGGTAATTTGATTACGTCGTTCTACTAGACCGCCAGTCCATTTTCAGTTGTTAATATTCGTAATGGCAGGCGGAAGCGCGGCCCGGCGCAATCCGCCGTAATGCAACTCTCGAAACGTTAATTTACGGTAATGTGTCCGGGACACGTGAGAAGCGACGCGGTTCGACGAACTTTGTTCGCCGTTGCGTCACGTTGCGCCGGGAACGGTGGATGCTCCGGGGAGCGGGAGAATTCGTGGCCCTTGTAAAAATCTGTCGTATCGCGGCGAGTCAGGTGCTGGCTGGAAAATTCGCCGGACTGGAAGTGAAGGTTGGCTTTGCAAACGCGGAGGTCCGCGCAGATGCTTACCTTTCGATTCGACTCGCCGCGACAGAGTTCCCAGAGGAGGCAGAGGGCCAGGGAGGATATTCCAGTTTCTTTGGCGAGGGTGGCCAGGGTGGACGACACGAGGGCCAGCAGCAGCGGGAACGGCGCCCTCGTTTGATCGCAATGGGCGCAGTACGCCAGGAAGGCCGACAAGGTCAGCAGGCAGGCGAGAAGGTCGGCGCGACCGACTATGCCCGCCACCGCCTCGCTGTGAATCGGGTGCACCGCGAAGAGGAAGCCGGCGATCGCGTGCCCCAGGTTGTTCCTCCCCGGCAGCACCTGCAACGTGACAAATACAAGCTGAACAAGTGGACAATGGGCCCGGGGATCGTGTGCTTCTCGACCGTTCCGAGGGACGCAAAGCGGGTGGCTTTAGAATCGGGGACAATGAACCGATCTCGAGGGTGAGCGACAGGCTTGCACAACTTTCGACGTTAATTTCTGTTTATCTTGCGATGCCCTTATATGGGCGTAGTAGACGTGAAATTTAGCGATAGGTAAGTTGCTGCAACTTCGGTCCGCAGTATCTTGCAGCATAAAATTCCCACCTCCCGGGGTGCACGATGGAGGCTGTTCAAAGTGTCTCGCACGATAGATAACTTGGGAATATGTACTTGCAGAATGCAGAATGTATATTTCGCGGGCGTTTTAAACAGCTTCTATTATTTTACCAAGATATTTCATAAACGAAGCACGACGGGAATGTTGTCGTATTATTCGCGGAGCGCGACCCGCGACCTGACGTCGGTCCGTGGATTTAAATACCGCGGAAGAGCTGAGAGCTTCAACGGGACCGAAGCTCTCGGGACGGAGCAGCGGATTTCCCCCGGTAATCGCGTTTCCATTACGATCGCCGTGGCAGGTGACACGAGCGGTCGTCAGGTGGAAGGCGCATCCCCGCACAGTTATTAGCGTAATATACGGGAATTAAATGGGCTGGTAAAATTTTATTTCCAACGTCCGCCATAAGGTCTGGTATTATCAACTCTGCATGACGTACGCTCTACAGGTGTCACTATTATCCCGTTTTCTACCGCTCTGATGTAGGTAAAATCTGGCCCGGCAGACGAGCGACGAGCGTTAATCGAAAAGCAGATGAACGCGAATTTTTCCAGCCGCGATTCAACCCCACCCCCCCCCCCTCCCCACTCGCGCGCGCTCGAATTAGTTTCCTGTTTGAATAACCCATGAATTTAAAATGCTCCGTTTGTTTAACTACCGCGATTAGATCCGCGCGGCGCTGTAATTTACCTTCCTGGCAACCCTGACCACGAGAACGGTGCAGGCGGCGTGCAGAGCTACGTTCACTAGATGGTAACCCCAGGCTTCCAGGCCACCCAGAAGATGATTCAGTCGAAAGGTCGCCACGCACAGAGGCCTGTAGCTGCCGTGGGAGCCTCGATCCTCAAGGGGCGTGCCCCAGAAGTCATTCTCCAGCAGCCGATGCCACGGCGTGCTGGACAGTAGGTCTGGATTCGTCAGGATAGCCCTTCTGTAACCGAAAGAAATCACCGCGTTAGCGTTTACGTTCCATGTGTTTGTATAAGGGAGAGTGGGGTAATTACGAACACCTAAGCAAAAAAGGAAACAAAACGAAAACTATGTGAGAAATGAATTTGTTTGTTATTTACAAACATACTTACACTCTTCGTCTATAAAGTACTGTGACGAATTTTTGAAAAATTATAATAAAAATCAACTTTATAGTGGAAAAGCAAAACCCTTGGTGTTCGTGCACGAACAGAGTGCTAAATATCGCAGAAGTCGCACAGAAAGCGCGGCTGCAATGGTCAACTCATAAAAAATGTTGCTACAATCTATACTTAATGTATTTTTCAAATTCCTCTTCCTGCGCGTTAGAAAAAAAAATGCAATTGGTCGGAATATCGAAAAAAATAGTAAAGGTCGTTTTTTAAATTTTTTGTTCTGAGCCTGTAATGAAAATTTAAAAATCCATTTTGGAGATTTAAGTAAGTTTTATACATGCTGAATGTTTCATCAAAATCGGTTATCGTTGCTAATCTCGAAGGTTCGAGATTACCCCATCCGAGTTGTCCGTCATTGCCCCACGACATCACAAAATAAAAAAGAATTTATTTTAGAGGTTAGAATCATAATTCAAGCGACGCTTTGGTCACAAAATGTTGATAAAAAAGTGCTTTAGTTCAACTTAAAAAAAAACAATTGTATCATTAATTCAACAGTAATTACATGCAATTGAAACGAACAAAATATTACTTGAAACATGATGAAAATAATAAATTGTGTTTATCTTGAATAGCATAAGCGTTCTGTATTTATTACTTTCCGCCCGGCGTTGGATACGACCTAAACTATTAGCTAGTGGAGAGGGAACATCGTTTTTATTTATTAAAACTCTCTAACATCGCATTCGCGATTACCCCGCGTTCCTCTTTACCCCACGCTCCCTTAATAAAAAGATAGAGAGATAAAGTCTCCTCGAACGACCAACGCATGGTGTAACACTTAATTATTTCCTCAACCAACTTTGAACTCGCGCAGAAAGTCACTCGTCGTCTAAGCAGAATCTACCCCTCGCGCGAATCATAAACGCAGGAGGAGCTAAAGAGCCTGATCCAATTTCCGCGGGTGCAACGAGCATAGTAATCAGACGAAAAACAAGCGCGCAGCCGAGTAACGACTTCGGTAACGATTTAACGAGTACTCCTTCCCGCAAGTGCCCTCCATTCCGTCCACAAAGCGACGCAATACCGCGTTCTTCGCGCTCGCGCGCTTTTAAATCCATTTTTACTTGGAGGCAGCCGCGAGCCCATAATTTCTACCTATTTGCATTGTACTTTCACGATGTGCTTCAACGCGATCCCTCCCCCGGGCCGTGCAATTAGCAGGCACCGGTTGAATTAATAACGCCGACGCGAAGAGTGCTCTCGCTCTGTGTAGGCAGTGCGCCCCCGTCACCCGAACCCCCGCCGCGCGTCATTTTCGCGGCGCTATCCGTCCGACGGTCGACCGCAGGGCCCGCGGCATTTTAATCGACGCGAGCAATCGATATTCACCAGCGAAACACGCGATGGTTCTAGTCGCGAGCCAACTATACCGGAGGCGACGTACCCGTGCCATCGGCGGGGGAAATGGGGGAGAGAGGCAGAGTTTGATAAACGTCGAGGCAATAATTTCGAATTCCACAGGCCTCTGATAAGCAACGCTGGCTGGATACTTCTTCGGGGAGCATGAGGTTTAAACCAGCCAGCTGGTTCGAGTACCTAGGTATCGTCCGATAGGAAAATCCAGTCGATGGATGGAATAACGTATGTGCCAAGTGGCAGAGGTTCTCTTCGCTGCGCCACCGATTACCGCTCGGTATAATCGATTCCCCTCGAGGGGATGGAAAATGGCATCGACCGTGTGCGAATGAATTACTGGCGATGCCCCTTCGCAACGGATGCCTTTTTTCTCGGTCTTATTAAGTCGTCGCGTCGCAGCGGCGCGGCTCGCGAAGCACGGATAATAAAAACTTGTAAAATCGCGGCGAGGGGCGCGGCACGGGGGACGGCTAACAATTAATCTCCATTCATGCCGATTGCAGCATTCCGAGTTTTTCGTCCGCGCTTTGCTGCCTCGTTTGGGGGATATTTCTCTGGGAGACGACTCGGCGGTAGGGGTGGGCGAAAAGCTCGGGGGGTGCGCGGCCTCTTTATCGAACGCTGTCGCTGTTTATTTCTCGACCACGGCTGGATTCGAAACGGATGATTAAACTATCCTACTTGGTGTTATCGTAAGCGAGAGTTAAAAGTTTCGAGGAGACTCGGCGATCTCACAGTTTCGAAATTTCATGCTGGAATAAACCCTTCCGATTTACCGAGCTCATACACTGCCGCGCCTCCACCCCTGTTACAACGTAGAACTGTTGTTTTTCAATTTCGTTACCCAGGCGAACTCCTACCTACGATTCTGACGCACATTGCGGAGCCGTGGTTACCGCAAGTTCTTCAATTTAAGCGACCGTGTCTGACGAATGCCGCCGGAACGCTAGCGTAAGCGGGATCCACGGTCTCGCGAAATTCATTAGAATCGCGCCGCACCAGCTTCGGGACAATCCTCTTTGGCGGCACTCGAGTTTCGTTCCCTCGACTGCCGCGGTACGCTCAAGCACCCGACATATTTATACGAGCGAGCAGATGGCGCGTAAACTTTTCCCCTCCCGATGTTTATTTCCATCTGCGGGTCTACCTGCGACCACCCCCGGCGCGTAGGCGCGAGTATTTATGGGAAAGGATGTAATAACGAGGCGGACCAATCCGTTTCAGCCGGCCGACTCTTTATCGTCCCTCGTTAATATTGATCGATTATTAACGGGGAGCATTAGCGATCGCCGCTCGGCTGGAAATATGAATGTTTAATGAAAACCCTCGAAGCGGTAGAATAAGCTGCGGCGCGACGAGCCGTGGCGTCAATAAAATTCCGATCCCCGATTGCTGGTAATTTCCTCGTTATTACAGAGAAACGAGATGATGCACGGGGGAGTGGAGGGGGGGGGGGGCGGAAGGGTGCAGTTATCGCGATCACGCGTGAATCACTTTAGGCCGGCGTGCTGCTCGCCATCGCGGAAAATTAACGATTAAACAGGATGGAAAGCGACTCCTTTCGAGAATCGGCTCTCTAACGTCCCGCAATCCACGGCGTTAGTCGCGGCTGGCATCGGTGATATTAAGCATCTGTCAGAACTGTCGCGAAACGGGGACGCTTTTCCCACCCCGCGTTTCGCCCGCCCCTCGACGCCGCTCGTCCCTCGCCTCTATCCGTGTGTACACGTTCGTGGTATTCCCCGAGGACTATTTCTGACAGTACACGTGACGTTAATGAAACTCGGTGCCCGGTCTCGAACGGAGCAGCTCGAGACGTGACTGCACGCGGAGGGTTCAGAGCCCCGGAAACGTGGCTCTTCCAGCCCCAAAGTCGAGAGGCTAATACCGGTCCAACCCCTTTAAGCCTCTCCCGTCGACTTACGTAAGGCCAGGGACGCCGATTCAATTTTCCCCGGGGTTCTTCGCGAGCAGCCACCGAATCGGAAAGCGCTTAGCGCGGTCAAATTAGAATTATTGGCCGACCCCCTCGGCGTAGAAATGAATTAATAAATTACACCTCTGCCGCGCACCGCCTCCCCAGCCCCGTGCCACCTGACCCCCACGGTGATATAGATACCGCGGCGATATTAAAATCGACCAATGATTAATCTCCATGGTCATGCGCTGCACCATGCCACGCGAAAGAGTGGAAAAGAGGGGTTGAATAGGCGGGTGGCTAGGGGGGCACGGCCAGGGATGACTGTCCTATCGATTGCACGCCCGATGGCCGAACGAGGAGCACTTATAAAAAACAGATCAATTTGGATACGGCGATTCCAGGTGGATCTGTAAATCCAACGAACAGAGTTCGGTGCAAATGATCGAGAATGGAGCGTCGTTCAGCTGGAGAAACAAGCGGCAACGGAACAGAAATGTCCTATCTTTGTAAATGTGCTCGAGAAGCTGAATGACGCCGACTACACTTAGCAATTGCTCCGGAAGGAATCTGCCCGGAACACCAGTCGTCGGCGATCGATTGTCGCCACCGAAATAAGTCGGAGAGTCGACGGCCAGTATCCTGTCTGTTATCTATAGAGCCGTCCCCATTCGAATTCTCGTGCAATAAATCCGGGTCACGCGGCTCAATTTCGATTCGCGTTAACCGCCGGGACGGTGGAAAGATCGAAACGATGGCCGGTCATAAATATTCGCGCGTAATTTCGCGACAGATGACAATTTAATATCGCGAAACGGCATATTTAATCCACGAATCGACTGGAATTATTTATCCGCGCCGGTGGGGAGGGTAGATGGAGGGGGATCGACGGGTGGTAAAAGGGGAGTGTGGCGCGTTAAATTCTTCGACACCCAGCGACGCAGCGCGCTTCGTTTACCCCTTCGTGAAACGATATTTCACGGGCGCCGCCGCGGACGAAATTCGATAACGTCCCAGGGGGTGGAAGGGGCGGTCTCGACGGCGGTCGAAATTTTTGCCCGAACAACCCGCGTCGGAATCGCGAAATTTAAATACCGTGGGGCGGCAGTAAAACACCTGGCGCGTCCCTCTCATAAATTTGGCCGCGTTACGATCGGTTCCACCTTGGCGGCGGTACGTGGGAGCCGCCGAGCGGATAAATAGAAATTCGCGGGGCCGTGACGGAGCGTTCCACGGGCGAGAAGTTCCTCGCGGCATCCCCCGGGGGATGATGCGACGCCCGGCAATTT
The DNA here is from genome assembly GCA_944738655.2 of Andrena hattorfiana. Classification (NCBI taxonomy): domain Eukaryota; kingdom Metazoa; phylum Arthropoda; class Insecta; order Hymenoptera; family Andrenidae; genus Andrena; species Andrena hattorfiana. Next base: position 7,076,527 of record OX122894.2, read on the forward strand.
GCACGACATCCCCCCGCGTCACCAGCTCCCGCTTCCTTTTCCATCTTGATCCCCTACCGTCGCCCACCCCCTGGCTTTGTCCTTCCCAGAACGGATCCCATTCCGAGGGAACAAACGGCCAAGAGACGCGACAAAGAACGAGCGAGAGAGAGAGAGAGAGAGAGAGAGGGCAGTTAAGTAGGGGTACCCAAAGACTTGTAGGGAAGAACAATAAAAGCAGAGGGAAGGAAGGGAGAGGGGCCAGAGGGGTGGATAGCACGAGGCTCGACGACGTTACATTATGTCGGGCATTTCCCCGAAGATGGTCCCTGGAGCGAGAACCGCGAAGATGTCGGCGAGGGAGGACCAAATAAATACCTGACTAAATCGCCCGGAAAACTCATTCCATCCCACGGGCGTGTTTGGGAGCGGGCCTCGGCCGCAGCAGGTTCGTTCGAGCGGCACACCGCGCCCCATTGATGGCCCCTTGCTGCCATTCTCCCTCCTCCCGGTGCAATTTCGAAAGTGAAGCTTAAGTCACGGCCGCGTAGGTGTGACGGAAGGGAAAAGTGGCCGTGCCGTAAGTTACGTCGTAAAGGAACCGCCCCTCCTACGAGAAATCGAGCTTCCGAGTGCCTCGGACTAGCGTGTCTTTCATGGAGCGAAGAACCACGTCGCGTGTAATCCCACGGCACCAACGATCGAACAATGGGGCAGCACTTTCATCTCTCCCCGTCAGAGAATCGACAGCGGAGAATCGCGATAAAGCCGCGAGAACGGCAACAACACGAGCGATCGAGCGATCGCGGTTCAAGGAGGTTCCGGGGTGCTCGTAAAATCGTTACACGGGGTAATCTCGCTTATTGAATATTTTACGAGCGCCGGCAACATCTTAGGCGCGCGCCCCTGCAGTAGTATAACCGCGAAATGGGTCAGACACGGTAATCAGAGCGCCGAAAGTTCGCCGGGTGGCTCTGGCGTCGTAAAATGGCCATCGAGGGGGTGCAGCTGAACGCAGAAACAATAAGGTTGATGGGGAAGCAGCTTCATCGATACCAGACGCGAACGATAACCAATCGCCGGCTCCGTTTTACGATCGCTTCTCGCGGCACTTCGCGATTAGACGCTGCTAACGCGAGCCTGCGCGAAGGATAAACGATGATGATTCTCCGTTGCATCGTGGCGCCCGGGGAGCTGCGACAAAGCGTGACCGCGATCCGCCCGAACTGTTCGATATGCATCATCCACCGCGGATAAGATTCGCAGACTTTCGCGTACCACGAAATAACGGAAGTTATCCAATCTCGCGGAGACGGGACCGCGAAGTTGATAAAGGGAAATAGAGCCCGGCCTCCGGTATGCGTGGAGAATATTCAGATACCGCGGTTGGATCGCGAGCAAAACTGTGTCGCTGGCGTAAAAGTAAATCATCCTTCGTCGCCGTTTTATTTGCCCAGGGAAATAAAGCTCCGATCCTGGATCAGAATTTATTAGCCAGCCAACTTCCTGCCTCGCTACAGCCCGCGCGTGTCGCTGGTACTGCAAGGGAACTGGCTGTATTTAGTCTCATTGCCAGGCAAACTACTTGCGAAGCGCCCGAGCCACTGAACCCAATAACTTTCCTGACTAAGGCAGCTAATAACTAACGCAACCGACACTTTTATAACGAAATACGTCAGCCCTAATTCGCCCGCCATCCGTCTAAGGTAGACGCGTGTTTAACTACCTCCGAATAGCATCCAGCTCGCTCGACGCTCAACCTACATGGCTGCTCTTGGGACGCTTTGAAGCGATGTTCGGTACTTTGCTGCAGCTCCTAATTGAGGGCGAGCCAGTGAATTGTATGGGGGTATTGAGTACACGAGGCTAGCTGAAATCAGATCAAGAGCAATGAACAGAAATCAAGGGCCTGTAACGTGAATGAACAACACCCCTCGCCCATTAATCAACCTAAAACTCGTTTGTCCCTGTGTCCACTCGCGACCGTCCAACCATTCACCGTGTTTCACGGAAAATCAATGTCCGGCACAGATTTTGCCTCGTTAGCGGGGTAATCAAAGACTCGATTAACGGGACGGAAAGAAAGGGAGGAAACGTTAAACTTGAGCGATCCAGGTGGACGCGTGGTCCGGCACAGGCTCTGTTTTACGCGTCTACGAGGTGATCAGTTTCTTTTTTCCAGGGGTCACCGGGAACGTGTCCGAGGCTTATAGCAGGGGGGGCGTGAAAATCGACGGGCGTAAATCGAGGCAGCCCCGTTCGTTCGTCTTCTTTGAGAAGCGGCGTATAAAGGGAGGAAGAAGACGGGGCCAAGGACGAGAAGCGGAGAAAGAACGTCTCTCGCCAGACGCGCGCCTATATACCTTTTATAGCGGGGAATCCGAGAGCGTCGTAATAGAAACCCCTGACAGGGGTCAATCTCCTAACGGTCGATCCCGAAAAGCCAAGCCAGCTACCATTCATCGATCACTTCGATCCCTGCTTCGATCTAGACCCCGCTCCATTCCCGAATAAGCTGCGCCTCTCTTCCGGGTTCCTCTCCGACGTTCTGCATGCCAGCCGATCCCCCTACCTTGCCCCTTCCCGCTCTTAACTCGACGGGGGAAATACTTTGAAAATGATAACTGACTCGGCGGGGAATTGGCTGAGCGAGGGAAGCCTCTCCCAGCCTCCGCCTGGGAATCTGCCTCGACGGTAAATAAGGGGAACTCGAGTTCGAGATCGTCTAGTGTTTGGGGCGGACCAAGTGGTCTGGTTTCTTGACGAACACGGGACTACCGCGGGCCTGGCGAGATTACTTGGTCATCAACTGTAGACGGGAGGGGGCGAACTCGGAAGTTCGCGGTATTCAGCGCGATCGAATCAGAGTTCGCGGAGGCGACGTCGCAACTCCGGCGCGAGTCTGTTTGCTCGCCTGTGGCCACTCGAAAGGGCCGTGCGACGAATAGAAATTGCTCTCCAAGTAACAGCCAGTCGCTGTCGTCGGCCTTGGCGAGGGTGATTCGAGTATCTCGCTAAAATGAATTCTCCCTGAACTGCGAGTTATTCTTCCCCAAGTTTAGGTGACCTAGATGATTGCCAAAGAAAGGGGTGTAGAGCCTGAAAGAAGCTTTTGTCACGCACCCTTCGAGTTGTTAAGTGCAGATCGTTTCGCGGGTTTGTAGAAGGTTGCCATCGTCTTCGGGACGGTTCAGTTTTAATATGCGCCGTAAACCTGGAATAATCGACTATCGAGTTTTATTCTACGCTTAAAACCCTGCCTGATGTACATACCATCCACTCGTTCTACATTTTTCGCGGCATTGTAACACCTCCGAACTGTTCCCTGGTCGCAGCTGTAATATCAAAGTTTCTTCCATAGCCACAATGCGAGGATTCAGCAGGGTGTTACGAATTTAGAGCGATCACGCGAGCCGGCGGAGGTTCGTACCACGTCATCGCGGTAGTTTTCCACCGCGACAGCTTTCAGTCACAGCGCTCGGATCCGAAACAATCGCATTGTTCGGGAACAGTGGATACCGGTGACGGCGCGGCGCGCGATTCCAACGGCTGAGGCTCCCGCTCGCAGCGGTGACAAAAACCGGGGAATACCTTTGGCAGGGGCTGCGAGACACAGCTCCAGGGGGGGGAGATATCGAATTCACGATATCGAGCGTTTTCGATGTCTAACACGCGCGTCCCTTTTTAACCCGTCAGAGCCTCGACTATCCGCGAGCCGTTCCGCCGAGCAAAGGGAAGCCTCCCTCTGTGAATGGGATCGCGTCTCTGCGGTGGTACGTAATATTTTATTTTGCATCGAGAATGGCCTGCAGCCAGTGTCGTTTCACGGGTCCCGTGGATCATTCGTGTCCCGTAGCTTTCCCCCGTATCCAAGGTATTTTCCCTTTTATCCGAGGACCCTCTGGCAGCCTGCCATCGTTGAAGACGACGAAAGTCCCTTCTATTTTCCCTGCCATCCGGCCCCACCTCGCCATTTGGTAATAAAGGTGTCCCTTCTGGTTCCCCCTGGCCCTCTCCCCTGTCTCTATCTGTCCGCCCGTTTCCTCTTCCCTATCTTTTCTCTCGGCGTATTCGTCGCGAACGAGTGTTCATTCAGGGCCGTTGGCAGTAGACGTCTGGCGGTCGCGCCTTCTTCTCGGCCAACCCCATATTCACCACTCTTCCCTGCAACCCTTCCCGTTTTTTTCTCCATTCTTCAGCCCTAGCCTACGAGGCAGCTGAAGCGTGGGCGGAGGTGCGATTCACGGTGGTTCGGTCCCTCGGTTCCACTTGACCTTTCGATTCTTCGACGGGATCCCGTAAATGGAGGGCTTATTAAAGGCTCCCCGTGCCCGGGGACTCGTGATGGAATTAAAGGGTCGAGAGTCGCATTGAAGCCGGCGGCTGGCACGATGCTCGAGAATTATTGCGGCAACGGACGTGGAGGATTCTTACGCGCGACCTTCGCTCTTTCGATTTACGAGCAGGAACCGCAATAAGGATCAGCGGCAGCCCCGGCCGAGGAAAATCAATGCTCAAAGGGAGAAGAGGAGTCGAGCACCTGGAGACCACTCTTCGCGGATGCTCTTTGCGTTATTACATCGCTCCCGCCCCACTCCGCCGGGGGTGGCGTTCCGGAAAATAAGATCCAGCGATGGACGTTTAACCCAGATAGCGTGACTCCTGGACGTTGCATATCGAACGGCCATAAATCGCGAAGCTCCATCGGTCCGTCGTTTCTTTTTTTTTTTCAAACATTGGCGCTTTGTTGAGAAGGATTCTCGTGATTTCATAGCGTGACTAGGGCATCAAAGGTCGAACTGACGTCGGATTATTGAATGAAGGGCGTCGCGGCACGAAGGATTCAAAGCGCTCAGCGTGGAATTTAGTTGTTCCCGTCGTTCTGCTACGTCCAGCTTACGAATATGACAAGCTGAAGGGCTAGTCGAATGTTTCGAAGCCACAGTCGATGCGACTTCGCGTGGCTGGCACCGAAATAATCGACATTGAGATGAAAACGAGCGCCATAATCCGCGCACAAAGTTGCTGCGATAGTCGGACAAACAGTTGACAACTAACGCGGTAATCCAATTAACCGTGGCGAATTTGAAGGGGCGGGTGAACGACGAAAGAGTTGCGAGCGCCCGCGAAAACAAGCACGTCAGTTTTATCGAAAATATTGGTCGACCCAGGCCGCAGCGTTTGATTACAATTTCAATCCAGATTTTTTAAGCCAGCCGTTTTCTCGGCCGTTCGTTCGAAGAGCCGACGAAAATACTGCACCCCCGTTGTATGCCAGTCGAGAGTTCACCCCGACCAGCCCTTTATTGTGTTCGGAACTACTAATAGTCGCCGGATCGATAGCCGGGCGTCAATTATTTCTCAATGGACGGAATTAGCGACAAGAACTGGAACGGCGATCTGCATTGGTTCAGCGTCGACCTCGGGCTGAATTCATGCAATTATTATTCGCAAGTAAATATTTACCATTCCTGGCGGCTGGGGAAGTACCTGCGCATAATTGGAGCTTATCAGCGCGACGCAGCAGAGTTCCCCATTCATGGAAGCTGGACGATGGAGACCGAGACGAGAATTTCAAAGCGCGAGAACGACGAGGAATCGTTCTAGGAGCAACGACGTCGTCCCCCGAAGACTCATTGTCCCGAATTTGATTAGTCGATGGGAGAAGGTAATCCGAAGTAGACTGTGGCGTGTAATAAAATTCATAGCGTCGCCTGGAAATCAGACCGCGGTGTCTCCTCGAACGCCACTTGAAACGCGCCCACCCTGCCCACGTTCGACCGCCCCTGGAAACTTTTCTTCGACCCCGCGGGTCCCATTTACGCACACTCGATCGGCTGCGCTCAGATGGAACTAGTTATTCCGATCACGGTAGAGGATTTCGCTTGTCTGCTTGGACGAGAGAGAGAGAGAATCTTTTACGACTGCCGCCCCGTGTCGCCAATATCGACGACGACTACGTACTTTGCCTTTATAATGCGGCCAGCGGCGGGCCAGAGGCAGCGCAGGATTTACCTGTCGCTAAGAGAACCGCCGTTATCCGTTTCTTACCGCGTTTATCGGCCACTCGGTCCTCGCGCGTCGGGGGAAATAATTCTGCGGTGACGTCGTCCCTGTGTTTCAGATAGAGACCCCGGGCGGGTGCGGAATTGATTCCGGGTAACGGTAATTGTCGTCGCGCTGAGGTTAACGAGATTGTTCGCGAGGGCAGCGCACCGAGACGGATCCAGTTTTCTCGGAGGAGGGGTGTGACGAGGGAGACCGTTTGGAAAATCTGTCAGACGAGGAAATGAGTAGATGGGGAGGAAGGGAGAATCCTAGAGCAACCCTCGTTTTCGACTCTCCACGCCGAAGCCAGTATGCAAATGTCGCCTACGCGCCTTCCGTTCCAATGAGACAAAAAAAAAAAGGAACAAGGAGATCGACCTCGTATCGTTTCATTTCCTGGCGGACCTCTTAAAGGGGGTGAATTTCGTAAACGCTAATGGCGATCGGAATCGTCGTGGTAGCAGCGAGGCGCGGAGTAACGGCGGCCGTTCCGAGCGCTCGTGAAAACCAATGGACGCTCAAAAGCCGGTGTAAACGGCGAGTGGCACCCTTAATTTTTCATTAAGCACCTATGCCGCTCGAGCAGCCAATAACGTTCCCCTCGGTTCGAAGGAAGAATAAAGTTGCGGTTCCCTACTCATCGTCGCCGATCCCACCCGTCCCCGCTTCCCTTTTACCCGCTGTTCCGGCATTTAATCGCGGCGCTGGGCGATTCGGGGCCACGTAATTCCATTCATCGACGCGAAGACAAATTGCGCGGCCCACAATGCCCCTAGGGGGGGAAGGGGCGGGTGCAGGGGATCGTAGAGAGGGTCGGTGGACGTTCGATCGCGGTTACAACGGGAAACTATGGCACGAACGAACGGAATAGACGCGTACGCCCGGCTCGGCCTTCCTGCCTCGAGAGGGAAGCCTCCCTCTTGGACGGGGCTGCAGGAAATTCCTTGCTACTCGAATAGTTTGAATAACTACCCCGTCCGGCTCCTCTCGACGACGACGATCCGCGTCGTCCGTATCTTCCAGCTCCTCTCCTTCTCCCGCGTCTTGCCTCGCCCCCTCGCGGATGCTCCACTTTCTCCAATTCCACCTGTCCCCCTGCCACGTCCTACTGAGTTACTGTTACGCCCGAAATGGAAGGGCCGGATGAACGATTATTGCCGGCGTTTCCACTATCTCCCTTTTTCTGCGGAATCCAACTAGCGGCGAAGCGCAGTCGCGAAATTCATGAAGCGACTTCTGAGAATCTGATACTCCAGGGACCACTCGACCCGCCGATTCATCGCGGAGAATACGTAGGAAAGAGAAACAGTCCTCGGCTTCTGACCGCGGTAAAAAGCTGAAAATTGAATCGATGGTTTCATCCAGGATCAAAGCTCGGACCCCGGAAGTGTCCACCAAAGGTTCATCCTTCAATCCCATAGATCCAACCCCAGGGCCTGCAGGCTCTCGACTGCGAGCAGTGCGGCTTTGATAGGATTTTTCCAGCAACGTGATCAAGGAGGCCGGAAAACACAGACTGGGTTGGGGGCTAGCTCGCCTCGTGGAAGCTCCCTGGGTGTCCTCGGGATTGAGGGATCCACGTCGGTTAGCTTTATTGCGGCTGCTAAACGACCCCTGGCACACGAATTATTGCAGGTAAACTCGGTGTGTAATGAGTAAAACGCGCAATGTTGTTCGTAGCGCGACGTACGCATACACGAGCGGATGTAATGGAACGAGAGTGGTGAATGAAAGCAGGGGACGAATACGACTGCAGAGCTACTGAAAGCGTCGAAATTAATCCGGGATAACGGCTGCGAAATCCAGCCGATCTCTGTGCGCGTTCGAACCGAGCGTTTTTAATAAAATAACCCCTCGACCACCCCCGTTACAGAATATATTGCTAGCAGTTCATAACGAATCGCTGGCCGTACAGGGGTACGTGCATAAAATATCCATAATGGTGCTTGCTAAACACAGTTCGTGGCCTGCGTGGCTAAATTAAACGCAACGTAACTACCAATTTCCGAAAATCTCGCTAAAAACGCGAGAGCCATGTACCAGATATTTTCGTGGACCTTGGTTAGAAGACGTCGCAAAGGTCACGAGTTCGCGTTCCATAGGGTAAATCCGGGAGACACGGTCGGGACGGAGAGTTGGTCGAGTCGCTATATTTCATATTCTATACGTAAAAACGCGTTAAAGTGCAGACCAATTACTTCTCTAGAAGCCAAACAGTCGAATGAATAGCGTCACTTCGGTTCCTTCTGCGTTTTTCCAGATTCACAGGCTATAAAAGGTAAACTGAGGTTACATTTAACCTCTTTTGTCAAACAACGGCGTACAGAATCGTATTTAAAATATACTTCTAAGTTTATTTTCGTTTAATGTTTGGGATAATAAGATAGTAGAGATATTGAGGGACAATGCAGCCAAAGTATTTAGCCATATTAACTCTTCCTTTCAAAACTAACGAGAAGACCATCTCTCGCTGCAGAAAGGAGAGATGGTCGTGTTATGATTTTTTAATTATTTTTATTTATATTTTTATTTTTTATCATTATTTTATTATTATTGTTTATTTATGTGATTTATTCACTTCTGTATTCATTTGCCTTGCTAATCGCCGGTAGGCAGTTCGTTTTATCTTTGATGTGCTCTGTACTTGTTTAGCGTAAACAAATTAAATATCAATGAATCTGTAGTTGTATTCACTCATAAATAATTTTGCTTTCTTCTTTGTTATTTTTCCATGAATAATTATGTGAGTGGTGTCTACCAACGACGAAAACCATTTCTCCCGGCACCTCGGGAGAGGTGGTCAGATGTCATGACTTCAGTTTTCAATCCGATTTACAGTAAATATTGTCTTAAAGCAAATATCGACGAGTTTTTCTGAATCAGCATAAAATTCTGAACATTTAGGTTTGTTCTGATAAAATAAGTAATTTCTATATTAGTTTTAATAGCCATTTTATATTAGGTCGACCGCGTCTCCCGGATTTACCCTATATCTGCCGTTGAGAAGTAACCGGCGTCTCACGGTCGGTCTTATTTAACGCGAGTGTCAGGGAAACAGGTCTACGTTAGAGTAGACACACAGTAGAAACCCGTAACGGATCTGCCAGACGGGGTAGGAGATGCGGCGGCACAGAAGAAGGAAAATCGAAACGGCAAAGGCGGAGGCTAAACGTCGAAAGCGATCTCCGAGGCCGATTTACCAACGTATGGTTTATTGGCTGAGGCGGAACACTCGACGTGTTCGGCTTGGTCGCCTCGGTGAAAAATATCCAGCCCTTTCTCGCGTCTTTCAGTCGGCTCGCTCGCGTTTCAAAGGTGGGGCGGATGGGCGGGGAAGGTGAAACGGCGCGAGAAGGTTCGCCCTGACGGTGCATCCGAACCCCCCAAGGCTCTTTATGCCAATCCTCGTCGTACCCCTTCCCCCCGTTCCCGGGAACCTTCAGCCTCGTTCCATCGGGCGTGGCGCTGTCAAATCACCCACGTTCCGTTTTGTATTCAATCGCGCCGCGGCCAGCGGAGTGCAGCCGCACCTGCAGCCGATTCTGCGGGGCTGGCTGCAACAACGACGCCTCTATTCGTCGACGGCGATGGACTGGCTGCTCTCGAGCGTGACGTTGAAAAATGCTCGCGCGATACGCGGGAACGCGTCTCCTGTAGATCAGGCCGCGTAGGGGAATCGATTCGCGAGCGCGTTCTCGCGAGCTAAGCTGCGATTCACGGTGTTGCCTGAAACAGGCACCTGTGTCGGGGGATGAGAGTGACTTGGCTCGTTTCACGCGAGCAGTCTTGATTTAATTGCTCTCAAGTTCCGTGAAACAGATGAAAGAATAGTTTCAACGTCCACCGAGTTGCGTGGCTCGCGAGCGTCTGGATCGGGGAGGTTTTGTTTTATGGAGCATAAACTCGGGAGGTTTTATTTCACAGCCGAATCGTTCGTCCCCAGCGCGTATTCAATTGTGGCCACGCCAAGTGCCTCCGATATAACGTCTGTATTCCTCGCCGACAGGCACGACGAGTTCGATGATGACGTTGAGAAACGCTCCTCAGATCCCATGCCAAGGGGGATCCACGTCAAACGGTAGAACGCGCATACCTGGCACCGTTTCGCATCGATCTTTGAAACCGCCTCTTCGCGAGCCCGCGTCGATTCGCAAATTTCTGCGACGCCGTCAGATATTTCGAATTTTATATATCGAATATATTCTCTTTATCGTGGCTGTATCTACTTAGTATCTGGGGACGTATCCAGGCCCACGTTTGTCCGCTCGTCGAGAGATACGCTCGCCATGGATCTTAACGCAGCCAGCAAGCATCCGGGAATGTTAGCTCGCGACGGTGAAAAATCTATCGAACGTCTAAGTAGCTAAATTCGTTGAACCTTCCAGCGAATCCGATCAGTCGACTCTCCTTCCTTTGCACAGTGGAAAGCATCGCATTTGAATTCCCGCAACTCCATGGAATTTGACAAATACTGTCTAGACCTTCTGCCGTAAGAGTCTCCCGCAAGAAGAATGGAGGATTCCCAGCAGATTCGCTCCACAAAAGCACCGTTCCAGCCCCAGCGATATAAATCGCTCGCCCAACATCGAGCGATATTATTCAAGCTGTTTGGGGGGTCCCATCGATACGGGAATTGCACGGTTGCTCGGGGGAAATCGAATCAGGCCACGCGCACAACCGGTTCGTGGGGGCTTAAGACATGGCTGGAAAATTACGGGACCGGGGATGCCTGGAGCCGTGCGATACAGCGAGGGAAATGAATAAACCAGGGTTGGAAAGAGAGGGCAGGCCGCATACGTGGTCGTGGTCTGACAAATGAAAGACCGGACACGGTAACCTTCTGCGGTCGCCCGCTGGTACGGAGACGAGGCGCGTCCAGGAAGCGTCGTGCAATCTCCAAGCGAGCCATTCAAATGAAAGGGTGGCCCAGCGCACGAACGAATCGGACGAATCCTATTTCTCTTGCGGCGGGACCTTAAATTGCCAACGAGATCCTGCGGCAGCGTCGCATATGATTGCTCAAAGCTCCCGGTGCCCTCGCACTGCTACCCTCCCTTTCTTCCCCCATCGATCCTCCCACCAATTCGCCCCCGCTTTTAAAGCTCCCCGCCCGACTGATCGAGGCGAGCGCGCTCGCTCTTTTCTAGGCTTCTGGGGGCGGCGTAATCGCGGTTGCTAGGTAGAAATCGACGATGACGCTGCTTGGCGCCTTTTCTATAGCAGCCCCTGCGCTATATAGCCGCTCGTCGTCGGGATATAACGTATATATCCGGCGCCCGAGGCTCGAGGTAAGGCATTGTTGATCGAGGGTCGATGCCGAGTCTCGATTCCACCTTCCATTGTCGAGTGGAAAGCCCGAGCAGGAAGCAAACGGAGGATCAGAGACCGCGGAGCGCTGAATGAGGAAGGCGTCGCGAGCGCGATGGCAGCGAGCAGAAGAGTGGAAATCCAGCGCAAGAAGGCTTTCGGAGTTGACGGTGATCGCTCGGAGAATGGAGGACTTGGGTGAACGAGGAGGGGAGCCGAAGCGACGATCCCAAGGAAAGACAGATGAGGGATGTATACGCGCGTTCCGCTGATGGCCTACTCCTACTCGGACCCGCCGCCCAACTTCCCCTGATCGCGGAGATTTGTCTTCGGCGACTTTTATATTCGAGATTGCTTCTGGTAACTTTGTATCTTCCGAGAGAATCACGGACTGGATGCTTTCTAATCTCTGACTTCTACCTTGGGAAATTCTTGGCTCGGGAGAACAGGTACGGCAAACAACACTGCCCCGCGATAACCCCTAGCCGAGGCACACGCTGACTCCAAGATTCCTCTACTCAAGAAAAGAACGAGGAGTCAGTGAACCCCCGGATAGGGAACGGCGAAAGATCAGGATCCATTCGGGAGCGAGATGCTGGAAGTCGATCGTCGGGAGAATAGGGGGCTGGGGGCCCGAAGGAAATGAAGATACCCTTCGAACGAACCAACGAAGAATACACCCGCGACGTTGCGTTCCCGTATATCCGACTCTTCCGGTGGGATGGCGCGAAACCGGAGGCGACGAAGAAGAACGCGGGATCGACTTGACGAAATGAAACGTGGAAGCCGATAGACGCGATGGCAGGCTAAAACGAGGTCGATCGTGGCTCCTGGGGAAATAAGGAGCGTCGAAGGGGTGGAAAGGGGGAGGGCAGCGCCTGCGGCACGTAGATAAGATTCATGCGAGGAAAAGCCTCGAACTTCGACGGGCTGTGAACGAGGCCTAAACCCGAGGCTCAGCTCCGCGAAAAATCCCAGCGAGGCGACGCGCACCCCTCTTTACGATATTGGCCCCCAGGATGGATTCGACGGGTACGACGGGAACGACGGCTACGTTCCGTCGCCCATATTCTCGAGCCAGTGGAGGGTTAAACTGGAGTCACCAGCGACTCGCTGATCCGCGTTCCTTCAGCCACCGTGGTACACGTTTATTAGGTCGCTGCGTACGAGAGTACCCTCCCTTCGTGTTGCAATATTGCGCTGTAATTCTCATCTTTCACGTATGCACATCAACAAAAAAAAAACAACCGCTTCCGAAGTCCAATTGGCTGGACGAACTAATTTCTATCAAAGTGGATTAACGAGAGCAAAGGATCGTTGGAGGGAGGGTGAGAAAGATAACGTAGACAGTGCTTCGATTAAGTACAGGAAGTTTTAAAGAAGTTCTACGCCGCTGAAGTTTGATCGAAAAAAAAAGTGGAACGATATTACACGTGCGCCCACTTAATGGAATAGCCCGGCAATAAAATTACGGCGGTGTGGATTAGCCTTAAAATAAAACAGAACTGGCTAACTTTTTCCCGTCTCGCGTGGTGGGATTATTCCGTTCCTTTTTGGGGGGGGGGGGGGCGAGAAGCTAACGCCCCTTACGAGGACCTGAGGTATTTTACTCGCCCTTCCGTCGCGAAAAAATTAAACTTTTTTTTAGGTGTCGGCGCGAACGAGTGTAACGAACGAGGGACTTATTTATTCAACGATCCCCCTCGCTGCAGTTGCTGGCGAGAGGCTTTGAGACGTCCGCCCGCGATGGCCGAAAAGTTTCAGCGCGTCGCCACGGTGCTCCCATTAATCTCCCGGTTTTCCAGGTCGCGTCAAAAATATTCTCAGAACGCGACTGCCTCGGCCGAGATTAACGGGGAGGCGGCGCAATTAACGAAGAACCGTTCAAAAGTTCAGGGGGAGGGGGATCCAGATTACACCGCCCAGGGATTCAAAAGCGCTCGCCACGTCGACGGTTCCTTCGAGCCACAGTTGCGTATTTTTTCCTCGTCCCCCGTCGCTTCGGCGACAGGCTAAAGGCTGACGGACAGTCCTAAGCTTTTGACGAGGGTCCAGGCGAAGGAAAAAAGGGACGAGCCGCGAGCGTGGGGGAGGAAGCACGGCGGTCTATAGCCATGGAAAATTGTTTATCGGCTAGGGTTTCCCCCGAGGGATTTTGGAAACGCTCCATCTTCCGTCTCTGCGGAAAGCTCGGCCTGCCATTAACACGCCCTGTCCTTTTCCGCGACGTGGGACGGTCCCCCTTTGCGAGCTGGCGCAAAAATTCGTCCGTCAACGGCAGACATGATCCCCTTATTTTTTTTAATTTCCAGCCACCGTACGGGGGATGAGATTAAGGGTGGAGAATGGAGGAGCCTGAATGAACTCCCACCAGAGTAACGCATCTAACGCCTTAACCGAGTTTTGTTATTGCCAGTGGCTGGCCAGGTCGACTCGTGTCACCGATTCGGAATGAAATGGATCTGGGCGACCATAGAACAACGAGAATCTCGGTACTGCCCGTGGGGGATGGTGGCCAGCCTCGATTTCCAGGTGAATCGATGCGTTATAGCTCTACATCCATCCCCGCCAAGTCCCTAACGAGTCAGCGCGAGAGGGTCGAGCGGTTTCGGCTATTATTCCGGCAAAATAACGTTGACCTGGATTTAATAGCGCTCGAGGAGCTGCGAGGCTCCGTGCCGAACGCGCGCGCCACTATTAGGATCATTGACGACTCATTTCCGGCATGTGACAGAGGGTGTTTGGTAGGACCGAACGGGGTCAAGTCGAGCGAGCCACGCCGCGTGTAGTTTTGTTATCGTCATCGAGGATCCATCCATCGTCCGGCGGTCTCGTTCGACAGGCAAGTATGCTGGGACAATAATAACCGTGTATTACGAGCGAAGCACGAATTATTCGTAGCCAAAGTTAGGACAGCTGCGATTACTTGGGACATTGGTGCTCCCTGGTCAGTTCGCTAGATCTATCCAGACACCCAACTCCCGTGGGTATACAACCGCTTTACTTCCATTCCGCATGTTAATTCTGTTCGGCGCACATAAAGCTGCAGCCTACCGAACACGTCAATCAGATTAATGCACCCATGGCATCAGCTTTCGTATGAAAATCTACGATGGACAGTGTCACGTGCCGTCACGCAAATATATCGCGAGATCCTCGACGTTGATCGCGAGCGACAGGTACGATGAATCCAGCGTGCAGGCTCAAGAGTGACTGGAAATTCGCGCACGAGTTCGCACGATCATCGAGCGAGCCAGCCGGAGGGTCACGAGCGTCGGTCTGACGAAAGTGTAAGTGACGTAATCTTCGATCGAGGTTGGACCGTCGGTCGAGGGCAGAGTCGGTCTTTGACGGTCCACCCTCGCTCGAATGAAATTGAGTGCAAGCGGCTGGGTCGCGTGAACGCTGAATAATGACGGACGAGCATCGTATTGGCGACCGCAAGCCTGGTTATCTTTGCCCATCGTACGCTGGCTCGTACTTGCTCCTGCCTCGCTAAGAAACGTCCTCAAACCGCTTGAACACTTCGCCCTTGATGTTGGGACAAAATTATGAGTCCGCGACGATTGATTCTAAGGGCGTCGCTGGCCCTGGGTACTGCTGGCCGTTAAAGGGAGTGCAAGATATCGGGTGATGAGCACTTGCAGTCAGGGCCGGCCACAGGGGGGTGCAATGGAAAAAGGAAAAATGAATAAAAGAGAAGATAAAAAAGAAAAAAGTCCTCACAATTAAAATATACTTCATTTCTAATATAATAATCTAATATTATTAATGACATGGCAATAAAGAAGTTATATCTTTAAATATGTTAATGTTTATTGCTTTATTTATTTTATTTTATTTTATTTTCTTTATTATTGTTATTATTATCCCTTTTTCGTTCTGCGAAAAGATGTTAAGCTTTTTTTCGTTGAGACATTGTTTGGGGTCTCAAACTATTACTTGCACCCGCGTTCCTTTAAGGTAGAGTTAAACATGTGCAACAGCACATTTTTGAACACTTAAAATTTCCTACGGTACGAGGTCCTACGTTGCCCGCCGAGCCATGAAAATCGACCCTTGTAATGGTGTTCTGTAGCGCGCATTGCACATGTTTAGCCGTGCCTTTATAGATAACGCCGGCCTCATTTACAGTGTGAGCAAAATTTGAGAGGCAGCCAATGCTAAAGGTAGACAATAGATAACATTCACCAATGCGACACCGTGCTCCGAGCAGAGAGGAATTCATGTTTCGCTCATTGCAGTGGTATTTTAAACGCGGTCGCCTCGTGCATTTTCTGTCACAGCACGGCCGTTTGATTAATCCATTAGCTGCGTTACAAAATTACAGCCCGGCCGGCAAACATCGCGTAATATCCTTTCAGCAATTAAACGCTAATTAGTTCCTCGAAACCCTTTGAGATTAATGTTGGCCGGCTCGTGCAGCCGCGTACCTGTCAGGGCACTGGCGCGCCAGGGCCGAGCGTATACACTATACACACGGGGACCGACGGGTCGAGCCTTTGTCGTGTCTTAATGAAACGTCACTATCTCCCGTTGCTTGGGTATTGCTGGCCGGGAAGGATGCTGCATTCTAACCGCGCTGGCGCTCGATAGCCGCGCACACGGCTGGGTTCGGTGGATCGCGGGTCGAAAGGATCGACGTGTAGGGACGAGATCGTTTGGCAAAGGCGGACCCGACGAAATGGACCGAGCGCGACCGCAGAAACGGAATACGGAGGAGATCAAACAATCGCGGGACAGATTTTTCGGGTCGTTCGTGGCCCACTTCAAAGTCCCACTATCCTTTATCGCGGTGAACGATGTTGCGGGGAGCGCAAAGCGCGACGGACGGAGACGGTCGAGGTTCAATTTGCGTGCGCACGGAACGGATCACGACGATAATTAGAGATTGATGCGTCAGAAAGAACTGTCGCCGAACTCGTCAGCGGCGGAACCGCGAAAGACGAGCTCGTCAGAACGAACGCGATACGTCGAAGAGCGCTTTCAAAGTGACGTTTGCCTGTCGATGCCTCTCAGCGAGCTTTCGGTACTGCCCCTACGCGCGTGCATGCAAAAATATGCACCCGCGGCGGTAATACACACGAGTTCCCCCTGGTCCAGATTAAAAAGTTGCAAGCGAGGCGCGACGCGAGGTTATTAATCGTTGGCAAAGCCACGCCTGGGGCTGAGAATGCGAGGCAAAGGGAGGAGGATGTAAAAGTGACGCTGGAACAGGGCCGAAGGGCAACTAGAGGGAGGGGGTCGAATGTTCCCTTCGGTTTCTCTCTCATCTGTCTCTCCGCTCGTTGACGGCATCGTCACCGTCGCATCGACGAACCAATCTTTCCACCGATCGACCTGCGAGCCGCTTGCCGCTGAATCTTAGCGCGGCCAGATTTTCCGCGAGTGGGATTAAGATATCGACTATCCGTCAAACGTTTATGCATCGACGGTTAAAAATTGTCGGGCAGGGGGGAAGGTTCCCCTTACTTCGCAAGTATAACACACATTTGAAATGGACGTAATTGGAGATTTCGCGGACGTTCCCTTTTCCACGACTTCAAACATACTTATCACGCAATTAGCGAAGGAATTCAGCCGCCGCTGTGGGTGGATTAATCCAGAAAGGATCGCTGGCGAAAGAAAGCTTGGAGGTTTCCGAAGGTATCCGCGAAAGGAACAGCCCGCAGAAGTTTTAATTCTGTGGATCGAGCGTTTCTCGCGGACCTTTTTATTCGAGGTGGAGGAAAGGTGCGCCGGCTTCCCCGGCGCTGCAAGGCGGGAATAAAAATTCTGGATTCTCCACGGAGGTCAGATTTGCAAAGTGCTACACCGTCGTCTCCTCTTCGCCGGATCGTTATCGGGGACTACTACTTTCCTCTCGGCGTATCCACGATCGCTATCAGCACTCTGGTGACTACAAATGCTGATGTTCGCGGGGAACGACTCTCGCCGGAGCAACGGAGCCCGATCGTTGCCAGGGTATTTACTGGGCGAGAGATCGACCGACAAATCGCGATCGGCGAAGCCGTTCTCCAGACGAGAGACGGTAATTCCGGCGCCTCGCGCCGCGCTCGCGGAACAACTGCGAACGTGCTCCGATATTGGGCCGCAGGGATTCCTGATATGAACTATTCCGCGTTATTTGGATCCTTCGGCACCTCCAGAATTTTATTAGTTCAACAAGTACGCCACCAGGCTCGTAAAAATTTAGCAGCGATATCCTATTTCCCCCTGATAATTTGGCAAACTTCTGAGTGGGAGCGGCACCTGGGTTTCTACGAGCGGGTGGAATGCTCCTCGTTGGAAAGGAGGAAGGAAAGGCGCTGCTCCAAGCGCGGGCGAGCGTTTTGCATATTTTCCAGGGTCCATCGATCGCAGACGATCCCACGTTCCCCGAGGTGTCCGTTTTGCGCCTCACGCAAACAGACGGCGATTAACACCCTTGACGGTGCTCCCACTCGTTCGATTAACGTCGCTCTACCCCCGCGAGGCGGACTGGATCGCGGGTGCGCGTACTAACACGCGGCTAAGCGTGCCGCGGCATGCACGTTGCCTTCCACGACGACCGGATAATTTCAACGGGGAGCTTTATTACCCGGCCACGACAAATGGTCCAACTTCTACGCTCGTCCGTTCGCCAATCCATCAACTCGAGCACGATTAACCCCTTCCACGGCTCGCGCGCGCGACCCTTCGACTTTTTGTCGCAATCAGCCCGAGCCAGTGTGCTCGTAATGATTCGGTATTGTCGCGGACAAGCATTGCCCCGCGTAATAGTATGTTCTTTTCGTGATCGATGGAAGTCATTGTGGCAAATTATCGCGGCAATGCATCACTTTTATTACAGACGGAGCGAAATTAATTGCCCGCGCAAGGATACCGAAAGTGGTTACACCCACCGTGCACGTCTGGCCAGCGCCGCGAGATTACAGCCCTCGGCTTCTTCGTGCAACCGCGGGGTGCATGGAGAAGGCAGTCGCGAGAGAAGTGGCTTCGAGTGGCTACTTGATTCTGTCCCGTCGCTGAAAGCCATGGGGTAACAATTCCGATGAAACGTACGTAACAAAGTTTCAAAAAACTTGCGTGCCTTTGAAGTCCACTCGAAGGGAAAGCTCGACGATTTCGCGTGCTCCGACGTAACAAGAAGAAGACGGCAATTTCTCCGTCGTCTGCGGCACGATTCGAGAGCTTTAATTTCCGTCGGTCGTACGAGGACGACCGAGCATGCCAGTGCGCTCGGGATTGTGCGGCGAAACATCAAGCGTGGCGCACACGGCGGAGCGATTTTCTGGAGGCTTCCCTCGATCTCGATCGAGCCGATGTTCCTTGAATACGATGTTCCCGTCGGCTCTCGACGAGCCAGGCTTCGATGGGGGGAGGGAAAAATCGTGGAAACGCCGCGAGCCATGCGACGGAATCTATCGTCGACGATTCGCACGAATATGCCACAATTTCCCCGCTGCATCCCCCGCCGAATCACCAGCCCCCTGGTTGCCGAGCCGCTTTGTTCGTGCATGCATCGCTATTCAGACGCAGATATCCGAGGGGGAGTCTCGTTTCCTGCCTCTGAATGCCACGGAACGACTGCCTCGTGTGGCCGCATACCAATAAGAAGCGTCGTCCCCGTCCGCGACCATACGATACAATTAAAATGCCTCCGTGCTCGCTGACCAAGGAAAGCTTTCTAGTACAGCAAAGAAGTCTTGCATCGGCCGGGCTCGATGATTCAAAGTCGTTTAGCGATTCCGCTGCGCGGAGACGCTCGCGGAATGGTAGATGAACCAAGCACCATTTTCCAAGTTCCATATCTGGAGCAGGTAACCATAATATTGCTCCTGCGTCAGGGAACGCTTGCAGAATTTCAAGGAACCGGGACAACGGTGCACCGCTCTCATTGGAAATGTTTTAAATGACGCGAATTATTCGAGCGCCGGAGGAAGCTAGGCACTGGCCTCCGCGTGAACTCGTTTCATCACACCCTGCGAGGGCAACAACGAAATTCTAAGGGAGTCTTCTGGTAGTCGGCGCGCGGTCGTGTTTCGCCCGTGTTTTTCCTCGTTAGGGAAATTTGAATTTTTATAAACGTATCCACCCGCCCGGTCTTCGAAAGGCGGGGGTCGCGCGAGCATTGATGCTTTAATAAAGAAGCAATGACCGTGTAGAAATGGCGCCGGCTACGCGGCTGGCTTCATACCTTCGCAAGAAATTTAATAACAGCGCGGTCGTTCGCCGCCCTTTTTGCCCCGGTGGCTTTCTGGAATTTTATCAGAAAATCGTAGGACCCCCGCGACGCGGAATATCACGCGCGCATAACAAATGAGGGGGACAGAAGGAAGACGCTGGGGACATCGACGGTGGATAGCGAGATACTCTCCACCAAGTGTAGAACTCGCTCTTCACTTTCCCAGGAGGATTTCCACATCCTCGCTGAGCGACGAAAGCTTTGAAATCTTAATCCTCGATGATGCTGGAGGGACGCTATCGATCTCTACGGTTAGACAAAGTACAATAATTGATGAACCCGTCGAGGTTCGAATGCTACTCGATCTGTAAGTCTATCGGTCCTATGACACTGCACACCAGTTGAAAGTTTAATAAACTTGAAAATTCGAGACGCAAATTAACACCTTCTCGCGACCTTTAACACGAGACTGATATTCCCACCCACGCCTCTCGTCGCCGAGCGCAGCGAACAGTAACGATGACAAGGCGATACCTCGCGCCTCCGATAAGAGAAAAAGAATCTGTCGACATGGATGGAAAGAACCGTCGCGTTGCCCGTATCGAACGGAAGCCGTCGACATTTAAAGAGGCCGCTGGAGACACAAAGCGAGAGGCATGCCGCCACGTAAACTCCTTAACAGGAGGCATGGGTGCTCTCTCTCTTTCTCCCTTTATTCGACACGTTTCGCGATGTCGCACAAAGCGGCATCCTGCGTCGCGACGCCGACGTCGGCGGGAAACCATTTCCTCGAGAAAAGTGAGATCCATTTCGCGCCCCCCCCTGCCCCCGGTTCCGCGAGTATAGCTTTTCTCCTCCGTGGAAAAGGTGGGTGGAGGAAAGATGGCTGGGAGTCGCGGGTGTTCGGTAAACGCGGTAACCCGAGGCACGTTCGCTACCAGCTTGTTCCGCAGCGGCTCGCGGCCCCAACGAGCTTCGAGGATGCTCTTTTGCGAGCGAGCTGACGCTCCCGTGCTCGTTCCCCGCGCCACATAATGTCTTATGCATAAAGAGCAAATTGAACTCTGAAAGCGGACGGCTGCCGGAATGCTAACGAGAAAACTTGCCGCGAAAAACGTCGCGATCCTCTGCCTTCTGTTTTTTTCCTGCCTTTTCGCCCTTCGCCAGGTTTCAAGCTTTCAGCTCGCGGAGTGCTCGGAGATTTCTTAGAATAACTGATGGGCTTCCATTAATTTAATTGCTGCCACGATCTCTTTCGTGGGTGAAAGTTGTTGCTTGAAATTTCTAAATTTCGACAAACTTGTTACATAAGTATCGAGAGAGAATTACTGAGTTGGTCTCAAGTACTCAGCTCAGGTGCCTCGGGAACGCCAGTTCCCGTCTTGAGGACATGCTTCCAGGGAATAACCAGCCATGAAACAAGCCCCAAGCCCTGGAGTTAGTATCGCGCAGTCGGAGATCTATTCTCTCGGTTCACGCGAACGATCAGTGCGGCTAGATCGCCCAGGATCCCTACAGCCAGGGCGAAACAGCACGGGGCTCGTTCGAGTGAGGGGTGTATCAGCCAATCGGGCCACCCCTCGCGAAAAGTTATGTCTGGAAAATCGCCGGGCACCGGGTTCCGATCGATGGCATTTATACGCAAATAACAGCTCGGTTGAACGCTAGCTCCGCGGGACGACGATCTTGCTGCTGGCTTTATTACCCTGCTGGCACGAAATCCACGGAGGAAAATAAATTTCGAGAGCCGGCGGTTGTAACGAAGTCGCTTCGATTAACTCGATCGCGGAGGCGCTGCGATACTTTGGCGATTTTTCCTCAAGAAGAATGCGACTTTGGGGCCGGAAAGCGGGACATTTATGAGGATCTATTTCACCGTTATTCAGCCGAGATGACAATTCTCCCGCCATTTGCTCCAGCCACGAATCATCGAAGGTATTTCGTTTCGTATTCCGAAACGAGGATTCAGCAATTGCGGCGGTAGGAGTCTACGATGAATTACGCCCGCCGCATACCTCGTGGCGAGGATTTTCGTTGCACGAAACACCCTGTACATGTACATTTTATTAAAATACCAATGAGCCCCGGGTCCCATAAATAATTCATACCTTAATCGGTCTCTTTGTGCAGCGCGATAACGGGCGGACAACGGACAGGCTGGATTTTCATCGGCGTATCCGGGGCGAATATTTTCGCCGGGCGTACAATGAAGTCGCCGGACAAAGGGGCCAGCCTTTTCTAATACCGTCCCTTTTTCAACGACGGCCGCGAAAAGGACGTCTTTTCTTTCTTGCCGGATAGCCGGCTACATTGTTCAACGCGTACGTATTGCCTCCAAGAGGATCAGTAAGGACCCTGGGATCGGTTAGAGTCTGGGTGAATTTCATGGAAGATCCTACGCCGAAGATCCTTCATTCCGTGCCTCCGTTTCCCGGAAAGGATATAGCAATATCGCGAATTAAATCAGAGGTTTGTTCGAGTTGACCGCGCACTTGCAGCTTGTAAGTACTCCTCGATAAAGTTCTTGGCAATCTTGGAAATCTTTCGCCGTTTCAAAAAATTCTCCACTCCTTGGTCCCCACATCGCCCTCTCTAATTGCAGCAGCGATGGCAGAAGCCAATGGCGAAGAGAAGCTCGGATTACTTTCAAACGAGATCAAGATAACCAGCAGAGAGTTAACTAGCGGTCTTCCAGACCCCGAGAACGCCGTGAAGACGGAGGAACGGTGAGGAGTTGAAAATTAAAAACCGAGTATCAAGTGAAAGGGGATTGAACGAGGGACGAATAGCGCGGAGGTCGGAAAACAATGGAGACCCAGTGAGAGAACGTGCACGAAGATTGCAACGCGGAATGGGGGCGTAGGGGGGGGGGCGAGGAGGGATGGAGGAGGCAAGAGCTGCGGGCAGAAAGTCGAGGAACGTTCACCGTTAACTCGAGATTGGGAAGTTCACCCGATCGTGTGATTGCGTTGGGTGGGCAAGTTTGAGGGAAAGGAAGCGGAGGGTGATATCGGCGCTTCTCAAGAGACACCGTTCGCCTCTCTCGCGCTATCCTCCTGACCACCGATGCACCTAGACCAGGGCTGCGCAAGGAGCTGTTTTCGGCGCCTAGCGGCGAGCAACCCGCCTGTCCCGTTGCTACGGTTAGAAGCGGTGAGGAAAACTTCGGTAGTGTATGTGCGTGCTCGTAGGCTTGTAACGGAAGTATATATGGCTGAGTTCAAGTCATATCAAATGCACGTACACTAATGCAGTTCTCCTCGCCGATTTTAACCTCAGCAACGGGACAGGCGGGTTGCTCGCCGCTAGGCGCCGAAAACAGCTCCTTGTGCAGCCCTGACCTAGACCTTCGTAGAAATGATTTACACTAAATCCACGTCTGGTGAATCATCGAGAACCACCGATAGTCCCGAAGCCACGAAACACTTCCCCACGACCGTTCGTAAATTACCCGCGATGCTCGTACGCAGTTATTATAAGCAGGGCAAGTTTATGAGAGGGAAGAGACGGCGCGAGAGGGCCGCTGAAGCTCCAGCGCGGGCCATCTCGCCCCGAGATCCACGCGCGACTACACACCGAGAACTGCAGCCAATTAGCGGTTGTTAGAGTTGCAAATAACTTGGAGCCAGCCACATAATACAACGCCTCCGAGTTGCCTGTCGTTTGTTCGAGGGCAAGAGGAGAACGTAAGGAGAGACGGAGGTGCCTTCTCCTCGACCGATAACTGACTGGCGCACGCGAAACATATTTCACTCTCTAATGGCCGACTTAGCATAATGTATGCCCCCGACAGAGCCTCTAGACCGGCTCTAACCCGCGCCCCTGGCGTTACACCTCGCCCACGCTCTGCGCCCCTATGCCCGCCGCCTCTCGTTCCCCGTCAAAATAGGCATCTGTTACTGAGTTATCACCCTTTCAAAAATTCCACCCTGGAAGGCTACATCCTCGACGCTCATAATTCGACAGTCTCCTCGCAGTCCCGTAACCATTTCAATTCCCGATTGTTGAACAAGGTGACAGACTTGCGCTACAACCTTCCACCTTTGCACTAGTGACCTCGCAACGCAAGAATCCAGAAATCCAGAAATCAAAAATAAACAGAAAGGAGGATCCCCCAGAGATGTTTCGGATACGGTGGTTCGCCGAACGGTTCATCGCGCGCGGCAGTTAATTGCGCGGGATGAATCAAAAGTGAGCGGAAGATTTCGGTGGCCGGGCCAGTCGGCTCGGATATCTGTTAAGGTCGATTCAATCGATCAGCCAGAGGGATGTAGGTCGGGCTGCGAGGCGGAGGACCATGGATCCCCGGAATCCTCGGAATTGCCGTACCATCGGGACCGATTAATTTGTCGAGCAGCCAAGAGAGTGGTCGTACGGCGTTGCCGTCGGGATTTAAACGGAGCCCGGCCGCAAAAGGGAAATACCCGAGCGCTGGTTCGACCTAACCCGACCCGGCGCGACCCTCCTGCGACGGCCGTTTCGCGAGTATCCATCACGGACGGAATAAAGTCCGCTTTGCCTTTCGATGTTCCCCGCGCCGGAGGACCGTCGAGCGCTCGTCAACCAGTCGAGTGGCTGGCCAGATTAATTAGCGTCGATCTTTGTGCCCGCGAATACTTTGTCCGTTCTTTTACAAACCAGACCCAGCCGTTTATCGCCCGGTACGAATATCCACGCGGGCTTTTGTCCCTTTGCCTCTCTGTAATTTCCACACCGCGGGAGGGAAATAATCGCGCGGCGTCAGCGAAACTACGAGCACGCATTTACATACATTTGCAGGCTATCGCAGGCGACGCAGGGTTTCCGCGACCGCTGAGAACCGACCGATAGAAAGTCACTGAATTCTTCCGTTTCGTACAGAGCCACCTGAGCGATCCGTCAGTGGGTGTAGCAGGCGCGATCAGATTCCGGATAACCGTCCGATCGGTCGATTCCACTTAATTGCGACGAACGTACGCCGGATTCCGGGCGAGTCGATAATGCTCGCGAAGGGATATCCGATCTCAGCCAGCCGGTAGGTACCGGGTATCTCGATGACGTCGTAAGAGACTGACATACCGAGGATTCCCGGTTATTGATATCGCGAGCATCCGACGCGAACGCTCCAGATCGTAATCGAATCAACCGCGGGGAGATAGACGTGGCGACGGAGACGAATAGGGTAGAGACGGAGGCGTCTACCGCATGCAGGGCCATGGGAACGTATATTTGTCGGCGAAGTAGAGGGTGGCGCGATTGGGATGAACCAGCGACAACAAAAATTTCCACGTTAACGTCGGTGGGAACGAGTACGTAAACTTTTATGCAGCTTGCGCACAGCTGTTTAATTTCGCTCGTCGTTTATCGGCGGAATGAATATTTTATCTACTTTATCTCGGGTATTACGGGATCGACGTCTGAAATAGAACAAGAGGCAATGGAGTCGTTTCATTGCGCCTTCCTAATTGATCGGTCGAAGGATTGTAGATGGGAGAATCGTTGGTCTAAGTGTCCCGATGAATATGCACGAGATGGGAACCGAAACAAATCGAATGACGTCGAGTTTCGAATCTGCTTGGGACTTTTAAGATGGGGTGATTTAGGGATTTGGATATATTTGCCCAGCGTAAATACAATCGTGGATATATCTGTCCGCCATTAGCCACGTTGCGCCGTGAGTCTCTCTCTTAATAACATCTCATTGTCTTTGCACGGAACGTCCTCCAGGGGAAGATAATAAAGCGTTCTCTTCCTTCTGACGGTTTTCTTTCCGCCTTACCGTCGTCGCCTTCCACTTTCGACTCTCTCTCTTTCTCGAGTCAAACGCAAACCACCATTCCAAGTCCTTCCGCTATTATTAGCAGCTCCGAGTTGCCCTTCTTCCTCGATCCATCCCCTGCCACCCCTTCGTCTTTCCACTCTGCATTCGAAAGCAATTCGGCCGCTTGGCGTATCTCAATAATACGAAGAAAATCATCGTAATTTCGCAGTCGCGACGTCGCGTTCATGAATCGCAATTATCTCTTCCCTCTGCCCCTAATTGTTTTGTTGAACTCTCGTTAGCTCTGCCTTCCAACCCTCCCCGCCTCTCCCCTGAAGAAGTGCAAGCGATCTCGCGAATCAAAACTTCTTTTGTCGAGCTCGCATTGCAGATACTTTCCTTAAGAACGAAGTCTTTTAACGTTCCCTAGAATAACAGAGCAATGCTTCTTGGTTCCTCCTATCTTCTCTTCCAGCATTTCTTACGGTAGTCCAGGATGAACGGATTCCTATGTTCCCGTTTAAGGATTTTGGCGAGGAATGATCGTGATTTCGTTGGCTACTCGAGGAGCAATTGCTGTGTTCTTAAATTCGCAACGATGTTGAAGGACAATTTATTACAGCCTCGCCCCACTTCTCTGTGCATTGGCTATCTTGCAATATTCGTAGCATCGTAACACTCGCACTTATATGACTCTGTTAAACGCCTAAATCTTTCAGCAGTCTCCGTCGAAAGCCGTACACATTGCCAGGCCTCCGCATGACGCATGAATCGATAAATAGATTGCGGCCTGTCGTTCTTCTTACCGCGGCGAACCAAATTTTCACACATCCCTTCGGTGGAGCCGATAGGCTTTTAAGCTGCTGGAAGTGCCGTCCAACGAAAACATTTTACTTCCCCGAATATTGTAACAAGTTGAAGCCCCCAGCTACCGCGTTAAGCCCAGTCTTTCGCCGAGGCAATCAGCCGCGTCTTTGCACATAAATTTCCTGCTAATTACCGCGCAATTATTCGTCTATAATAACTCAGCGATTATAACGGCGAAGAAAGTTCCCGTCAAACTTTTAAGTCACCCTCGGCCACCGGCTTCCAACTGCGTCCAAGTGTCTTAAGCCACCGCGGGAACTTATAAATCGCGTTCGACCGGGTCGGGAGGGGGGCGCCACCCTTAAAATCCTAACGTCGACCTCCCCGCCGCCCCCGCGCCGATCTATTCCATTTTTCCCTGGGAAAACAGCGAGGAGCCACGCACGAGTCGGCGCGAAATTGAACGATTATCTCGGGGCGGACTTAAGACCTTCTCGTTTCTCTTCATTTTCCTCCACCCCCCCCTTCCCCAAAGACGAATCTGGGAGGCCAAGATTCCCGGCGACGATTCAAGGATCTCATTTCGCACTCGTCACGCCTCGACTCTCACCCCTCTCGCCAGAGGGGACGAAGGATTATGAAAATCTATAGGCGAGAATATAAAGGGAGCCGGATAATCGTGGTCGTCTCTGTTCAGCACCCCAGGAAATTATTTCCTGGGCGTCTCGAGACTCTCCGGGGCCCGATGAGCGTCTACAAGCACGAGGGCGGGTATCGCTGACTACGCGATGATTATCGCGGCACGATTCGTGGCCGGCGACGATCGAGCCTGTCTGTCGCGTGAGAGGAGGGTGCAATGGGGGTCTCTCTGCACACGGTGCAACTTTATTTCCCGCTCGCTGATTGTGGACCCCGCGGCGATAACGCTGGCAATCTATTTCTCCCCGTTGGTGACCAAGCGTCCCCCCGTTGCGAGCATGCGAGTTGGAGTTTTCACGAACCCTTCGAGGGTGTATCAACGTATCAACGGAATTCGAACATCCCTTGCACCGAAGCACTTTTCTCGACTGCTTTGTCGACCTCTCGGTACAGTTACTTTGATTTCTGTACGCTGCACGTACTTCGTTTCCCGTATTCTGTCCACCCACGCCCCTTAAAGCGTTACTAATGGAAGCAGGGGCTAGAAAACAAATGATCGGGCCGCGGAGATCGATCCGAAGGGAGGCTAGCGGCGAACGAGACAGGCGACAGAACGAGCCACGGCAGCCCGCTACCGTTTCCCCTGCACTTTTATTTCCCCCTTTGCTGGTCGTCGGCTCGCACACGATTCCGAGCGAAATCCGGGAACCGAGGCGACGGGCTTTTTCCGCTTTAATTCGCCAAACTTTCGGATAATCCGGGGGAACGGTTGATACCGCGCGGCGGATGGATGGATCCGGGAGAATCCCCGGAATAGTAACTAGAAGACACCCTCCTGCTTGATTTTAGATTCCGTCCGAGAACCGTCGTATAACTCGCCCGCCCACCCCAGGCCCAGCCTCTTAAACATTCCGCTCGAGGGATCCGCGTGCTTCGTGCGCTGTATTGCCGCGTGTTTGCTGAACAAAGGAAAGATTTCCGGATACCGAGTGCGTGTGTGCACGGGACGGGAGGAGGAAATCGGTGATCGATGCCTCTCGTTCGTCGTCCCAGTACTTTCCCCTCAGAATTTTCGAAAGATTTTACCGAGATCGTGTGATATTCGCGAAGCGGGGGGCATGAATTTTGCAGATGGAGCTGGCGGATCTTGTGTCCCAAGACGAGGATATTCCAGATTCTAGTAGGAAGGGTCTATAGATCTTCGCCAGACGAAATGAACGCTCAACTGGATTGGATGGGGTTTAAAACCGCTGAGGCAGCAAACTTTCGTAAAATACACAAAGAACCGGGGGAAGGAGGGGGATAAGTAAATTCATGGGAAAGGTATAGAATATCAACAATCGATTCGCGCGGTAATTGGCTGCGAAACGATAATTAACCGCACACAGCGTCGTCTGGTAATGCCCGGCTCGATCGACGGCCCAATGGCAGCGTCGATAATCATCCGGTAACAGTTCTGTTGGCAATAGAGTTACCTTGATAACATTGATCGATGCCTCGGCCACGGCTGATGTTGATCGACCTCCGCTAATAATTATCCAAGACTGACTGATACAATGCGCGCGTGACACTCGAGTGATGTATGTAACGGTCACGTTAATATCCACGATAATCCCTCTGCGCCGAGACAAGTTTAATCGCCGTTGCTCCGTGCCTTCGGCGAGGGAGTCATTGCTTTCATCTCCACCGAGCGTCAACTTATTTTCACGTTCCCTCCAATGATCTGGTAATAGTTGATCAAGCAAGCAGTGTCTGGAGCAGTTTGGTGGAAATTGACGGACGTTCGTGGAGATTCGACAGCGCTGTCGATGAGGAACCACAGGGGGTAAGGGAGAGTGGGGTAAACACGAACGCGGGGTAACCGCGAATGCGATGTTACGGCGTTTTAATAAATAAAAACGATGTTCCCTCTTTGACTAGCTAATAGTTTAGGTCGTATCCAACGACGGCAGAAAGTAATAAATACAGAACGCTTATGCTATTCAAGATAAACGCCATTTATGATTTTCATCATGTTTCAAGTAATATTTTGTCCATTTTCAATTCATGTAATTACTGTTGAATTAATGATACAATTGTTTTGTTCTTTTTAAAGTTGAAATAAAGCACTATTTTACCAACATTTTGTGGCCAAGGCGTTGTTTGAATTATGATTCTAACCTCTGAAATAATTTTTTTTTATTTTTTGATGTCGTGGGGTATTGACGGACAAATCGGATGGGGTAATCTCGAACCTTCGAGATTAGCAACGTTAACCGATTTTGATGAAACTTTCAGCATGTATAAAACTTACTTCAATCTACAAAAGGGATTTTTGAATATTCATTACAGACTCGGAAAAAAAGTTTGAAAAATGGCCTCTACTATTTTTTTTCGATATTCCGACCAATTGCAATTTTTTACTAACGCGCAAGAAGAGGAATTTGAAAAATACATTAGGTATAGGTTGTAGCAATATTTTTTATGGTTTGACCTTTGAAGTTGGGCTTTCTGTGCGACTTCTGCGATATTGAGCACTCTGTTCGTGATTACCCCACGGCAGTCGAGTAATCACGAACACCAAGGGCTTTGCTTTTTCCCTATAAAGTTGATTTTATTATAATTTTTCAAAAATTCGTCGCAGTACTATAAAGACGAATAGTTTAAGTATGTTTGTAAATAATAAACAAATTCATTTCTCATACAGTTTTCGTTTTGTTTGCTTTTTGCTTAGGTGTTCGCAATTACCCCACTCTCCCTTAATAGAGAATGCTCACTCCTGACAAAACCTACGAAAGAACGAACCCACATGCCATTTAGCGACTGGCAATTTCGGATGACTCAGGGTTCCGCTAACGGTGTGGAATACATAATACGTTACACATCGAGTTACAGTGTGAATCACGAAATGGGTCGCTCCAGCCAGCCACCCCCATCGCGGTGGTTGGCGTTCGTTTAACACGGTGCGGCGTCTACGTCGGTTTATCGTCAAATGAAACGGAAGAATTCAATTTAGAAGACGCCTCGCCCTTCGACGCCCGAGCCTAGCCGCTTTTGGGAGCAGGGAACGGGTGGCAGCCATCTAGCCATATCCCATGCGAGATGCGGTCGTTTCGAAGCTGCAGAGAAAAGTCGCGGCGACGGCCCCGGAAAGTGTTTCCCGTTCCCATCGAACGGAACATAAATCTCGGACGGGATAAGAATTCTGGATGGTCGTGGGTCGCTGATCGAATTTCGCACCACCTCAGGCTCGTCAGCTGCGAGCCTTCTACCGAAGTCTTCCACTCCTCCGTGAAACCATTTCCCGCGGATTCGTTGGAAATTAAAGACACTAAATAACGAGCCAAGAACACGAGGCAATTATTTTCCATGGACGAAGGGGACCGTTGGGCGCGTATAAATCCGCATAAATTGAAAGCATCTTAACTGTTGGAATAGGAGAAATTACGCTGGCTGGTAGGTTGGTGGTGCTCCGTTTTAATCTGCGGTACCCATCGGGGTCTTGCCGATTTCAATTGAACAAGCGACGAATACTCGACCTGTCCTTGCGTATGATTCGGTCCGGGCTTTTTCTCAAAGCCGATCCGTCCGCTGGCGAACACCCTGCACCAGTCGGGCGACATCAATGCGAAGTGGAAGTTCGCGTGGGTGGCCCGAATTTCTTGCCGCGACCGAGGAGGATCGAGGGGGATCGAGGAGGATTGAGGATGCGCGTGAATGCGGTCCAGAGCGTCGCTCGGTATCGGCGATAGAATGGTGACCACAAGACGAAGCTTGGCCGAGTGGCATTCGCGATAGAAGCTTCCTCTGTGCGCCGGTTAGGTGCGTGTGTATACGTGTGCCCCGAAAGCGCTGGCAAGCGGATAGAAGCACGGCGAACACTGGAACTGGGAACACAATGGACCTCTTCAACTATCCCGGGAGCACTCGACGTCGCAAACAAGCCCCTTCGTGAACTGGCCGGTGCGCGTGGACCGAGTGACGGTAAATTTCGCAAATATAAGCAGTCGAACGAATTACCCCGCGGCCGGCCGACACTCGTCGCCTCTCGCGTGCGCGAATAAAGGAACGAGGGCGAAACGGTGCGCCGACCAGCAATTTGCAAATCAACGTTTCATTGATTCCCGGATAAGGGACGCCGGCAATTTCGCCGCAAAAACCTAACCACACATGCGCCTAAGACGCGAACCCCTCAGCTACCTTCGATCAATGAGTCCCGTAGCCTGATACATCCTCGCGTCCTCCTTTCCCCTCGTTCCATGTAACAGAATACTGCACCGATCGGGTGGAGTCGATGAAAACCGAGCGGAAAATTAATTGTCTTCTGGGGAACGATAGCAGGGCGACGCTCTCGGTTCAGATATCGGTCGTTGAATGTGGAAGCAGGAAAACGGGGAGGCGACCGCGAAACACTGCTCACGGTCGCGACTGTTGCAACTGAAAACAGAGAAGATGAGCGGGCGATGGGAAACAGAACGTTCACCCCTCGATAATCCCGGATCGCAGAAAGATGTATCGCGGAATTCGATATAAAAGAAACGAGCTCGCGGGCCACTCGTGATTTCCAGCCGCCGAGCATCAGCTCCGTACGACTTCACAGGCGATCTAAGCCCGTGTGGCAATCGATGTACGAATGCGCGGCACGAGTGGCCGGACAGCCGCGTAGCAAGAAGAAAATTCCAGCAATAAACGCGGCTGGATACGGGCCAACTATTTTTATCGCCGACCAGGGAGCCAGCCATCGCTCGTGTTGCTCCAGCAGCACGGCTACGTCTAAGAAATAATGCTGGACGGACTGTAATCGTTGGCTGCGCGACTTACGGCTCGATGCACAGCCATTCTTGCGAACATTTCCATCGTTACGGGGGCGCACCGCGTCCCAGGGAAATACCCTCGCCCGTGAACGACCGGCTGAATGCGTATAACGAGCCACTTTCAGCCGTCCGGGGGAAATTCGTTCACGGATGAATCTCGAACGCTCGCTCAACGGCGGGCGGGCGCGCGCCAGAGACAGATTTTTCCGTGATCTCTGCGTGGGTGTGTGGCTGTTAAAATGAATGCCCGCCCAGACGGGGTATTCCCAGCGGGAGCGATGTTTTTTGATGAGCCGTAATTCAAATTGCGGCACTCGACGGGCTATTTTATTAAGAAATAAAACTCCCACTTACCGACACCTCGGTTTTTAGAAGGGGCTTTTATCGAGGCATAGGCTGCTCGGATCGACGTTCGCGAGCTCTAAAGCCCGCCGTTGCTCTGTCCCCCGATCAGCGAAGCAACCTGACAGGACGTAAAAGCGGAGATCGTAGCGCAGCGTTATCCTCAATTAGACAGGAAATTCCCGAGCGCGGATGTAGCTTCCATTCTCCTCCTGACGGCTAAGTTCGAGCGCTTAATGCACTGTTCTCGATCCAGCGAAGCTGACGAGCCTATTAACCTACATCGATCTAATTATTACACCGGTAACCGTAGCCCGCTGAGAAGACGGAGCCGAGTTGCCCGTGATCGCGACGGATCAGCGGGAAACTTTCGAGCGACGTCGTTGCACGATCTCCGATCTCCCGACAGATGCTGGTGAAACGCGCAACCGAGCCAATGATGCGAAACCTTGCCGGGGGACCGGTTGCAGCGTCCACGATCTCCTTTCCTCGGGCTATCGCATTACTAATGGCGGACGCAGTAATGGCTTCGGACACCCGATAGCCCTTCCATCAAGCGTGAGCGTCGAGGCTGCGGTCTCAGATACACGCACGCACCGCGTCGCGACACTTGGTGAAACTCTAGTGCGCCTCTCGCCGGGTCGCGACGCTCCACGGTTAAGCCTTCCTCCTCGGCCAGATCCCCGAGATCGGATTCACCGGGCTCCGCCGTAAGCCGCGGGGCTTGCAGAGCGCCGCGGCTGACTTTATCACGAGCTGAAGGCACACCGACGCCGACGCGCAACGGTGGACCGAATTTCTCGAATAATAATGGAAGAGCGGCTGTACGGCGCAGTCGGATGATCCTGGACGACGGGCGTAACAGGCGACAGGCTGCATGCAAATAAAGACAAATGCGCCGGAAGATGCAGAAGAAGATACGGCTCGGAGAGAGTAAGTAGGATATTAGATTCCAGGGAGCTGCTGGGAGGAACCAGGGTTGGGGTGTGTATCCCGGCAGTGTTCGAGATAATCTCCCGGAACGTACGATCTCGCTAATGTCCTCGTTCGGCGAGCACGCTGATGCACGGGCTCGGCGCGATAAAGTAGCGGCGAGGGCGGAGAGAGAATAATCCGTGGCTTCGACTTAAATTGAAGTAGATACGTCGATACGTACGACCAGCGTACGAATAGCCTCTCGTAAATTGGGCGTACCCGTTTCCGGGGCTGATTCTCCGCGCGGAGGCATCGTCCTTGGCCGCGGAGCGTCTACGAGCGACGCCGCGACGCAACGACGCGGAGCAATCGCCTCCTCGACGATCCCCCAATCCTGCCTCGAGGGGTGGCGGCGCGAGATGGGGAGGAAGAGGAAGTGGAAGAGACTCGGTGCCGTGAAAGATAAATCGCGTGGGCGGGCCACGGCGAAGAAGCTAACGGGGTAACAGCTACTCGGGAATATAGTTCCCGTGGCACGCCATTCGTAACGCGATATATCACCGGCAGAAAAGTTTTGGCGGGGAATCGAATAAAGAAAGAGAAAAGACTCGGGCAAGAAACCGGGGGCTGAGGATCGAGAGTTCGATTCCGGGGGACGACGACCAACGGCGTCGTTCTTGGGCGGTCCGTGGAGCGTGAAGGGTTTGTTGGACTGAATCGCGGGGTGTCGCGGTGAAATGGACGTTTATCAAGAATCGTGGATAAGAATCATGTTGACGAAGGGGGCGCGAGAGCAGTCTAACGATGATACTTTTTCGAACGAGCTAATATAGCCGAGGATAAGAATCGATCGATGGACAATAAAATCCGTGGAGGTGGGTATTTTCGAGAGGTTCCCTCTGCCTCGTTCCCGACTGGCGTGTCCCTGGATCGGTTATTATTCTCGTCAGATCGAGGGGACGATTTATAAAGCTCGCCTCCGATGAAATTCGCTCGCCCTCTCCGCCGATGTAATACAACGTTCTCATTAGAACTCGAGCGACGTTCGGGCTGGCAAAAAAACGCAATATCCATGCTCGCCGTCCTTCAATAATTGCCGTTCTGCATTCTCGATCCGATTTCATTTTAATCGGGCCCGTAGCTTGGTAGTCGCGAGCGGATTCGCCTGACGAGTGTCGCGCGCGAGCACGGGGCTGCGGGAGGAACGAAGGTATACGAGCCGTTCCCGTCCCCGTTTCCGTTCCCTTTCCCATTCCCTGCACTCGGCTGCTACACTCGTGTCTCCGTTAATTTCCAGCTCGTCTCCCGCCTCTTTCGCCCCGCTTCCTTTTTTCCCTAGCCGAGCGTCATCCATTGTCCTTTTTATGCGGGCCTTCCTGCTTGCGCGCGGCACCAGCCACCCTATAGTCGTCGACCAATTGAGCCCCATTGTGCGATTACCCATTGTGCGACGTCTTGCCTCGCCCCTGATCCACCCCTCTAGCCACCGCGGTGTCCAAGACGAGCGTGTCCTCGCTAACGACACACTTCGGTGTACATCTTTTAATATCGCGAACGCCCGCGGGCTGTAAAGCACCGTGCTTCTTTGCGAGCTGGTTCTTATTTAAGGAAAACGCATTTATACACCAGCCCGTTTCAGATATTCGCAAATATCCATATCTGTGGATTTGTATCAGATTTGTACTACGGGCTGCCTCGCTTATCTCGGTCACCGATTGGCCGTTTTCAATGAGACAGAACATGTTACTCGTCTTACGATTAATGATACCCTCACGTGGAGGTCGGTTTTACCGATCAGATACTATCAAATCATATCCCTCCACGTCCCAAGTTCATCCCTCTGAAGAATCGAAAGGCAGCAGGGTTGTTAAATCCGACCCAGGGCGCACAGATCTCTGTCCGAGGGCGCAATGCGATTTCTTCGTGAACGACCGGTCCGCATAAAATCCCCAGGCAACTGGGGCAAGCCGGAATCTCGAAGCGTGTTTGAGGAACGCCAGCGTTATGGGGTCGTCTCCTCCATATACGCGGAAACGGTCGAATCTAAGCAAGATTACTTTGTTTGCTGGAAGCGTGGCCTCCTGGTCCCCGTTCCGGCGACGGGACGTGACCGTCGTTAGACCGGCTGCGACGAAATTGCCCCGATTCGCGAACATCCTTCTGCCAGTTACAAAGCTGCGCCATTTTTCCACGCGGAGCTTCGTAAAGCGAAGATAAATAGTCCATCGGCGGTGTGCAGCCAGTCTCCAGCCCGAGAAGATACTTTTCTCTCTCTCTCTCTCTCTCTCTCTCTCTCTCAGCCCCTCGATACACGTATACACGTATACACGTACTTACACGCGCGCCTATCTCCGCCATGCCAGTACATACATATTTCTTCGGCGGATTCGTCGCCGTTATTTTTCACGCGGCAACCTTTGCGAATCGCCTGCAAGCCGGAGTCGAGTCGAATTCAACGCACGATTTAGTAAAATTAATGGATACACCCGAAGCCACTCGTGCCCCGACCGCTTCGATTCCATCTGACGGGACGTCGGGCCACGTCGAAAAATCGCGGTCCAATTGTATCAAAATGGTACTGCGAACGGAGCCTGCCTCCGCGCTCTACATTTATCGACCTGATCGTTCCTCCGGAGGATTGATAAAGAATTGATCCAACGATAACGGTCCGCGCAGCCAACATCGCGCCCCTTCGCCCCGGCCATCCGTCGACAAGATAAACGTGACTGTACCGTGAGAAGCAGCGCGATGATTCCCAATTCCGAGCGTTGCACGTTCACCGAACCGGACATGTTCGATCGTACGCGGGGTCTGAAATAACACCGTGCTCCACGGTCAAACGTGGCAATTAATGAATTATGCAAGCGCGCGAGAGATAGCCGGCCCCGGTTGGGAAGGTTTAAACGCCAGCAGCGCGGGGGCATCGGGCAAAAACGCCAGTTTGAATTAATCGACGTTGCGCGGGGTAGGGGGCGGCACATCTTCGCCCGCCACTTTAACCCCAGCCGTGAAAACCTATCCCTGTTCCCTCGCGCCTTCTTATGCGCCGACCCACGAATTATACCTACCGCCAAGTTGCTCCGAGCGGGATGAAGAAAAAACTGGAAATCCGCTTCGACGAGAATAGGGGCCAGAGCTGTTCCTCGCCCAGCCGCGGCGAGAAACTTTTCCTCAGACCTGGGGGCACCTTCCCCGGCTGGCGTGGCGATGCCTCGACGAATAACGACGCCCCGTTGCTGTGGGCGAAAGAGGGTGGCCGCGCCGGGGGTTGATTTAAGCTGCCAGACATTAGCACCTCGCGGGAGGTGTCCCCTCACCGGCGGCAGCATCAAGGTGTCCAATCGAGATACGGAGTTTCGGCTGCTATCTTCCTTCCACCCCTTCCTCTCTGCCTTTTCCGCCCCTCGGGCCACTCCAGGCGACACTTCGCCCCCTACACGTTTTCGCACCCTCGACGCGGCAGGCAGCAGGGGATCGGAGATCTTGGAAACTCACTTTGGAAACTTGCACATTCATCGCTCCTCCATAGCCTGCCCTCCTATGGCTACGTGCTAACCATATTCGCCGGCGGAGAAGCGCCGCGACGCGGACTTTCTCTGCCGTTCCAAATTCGTTTTGCCCGATAGACTTTCGGACGCAACCCAGCCAACCGTCCTCCGACCCCCTGTCGAAGGAAATTCCCCCTCGAGCATTCTCCGCGCGGCGACCACTTATTTTCAGGCGTCCTCGCTGGTAGACAGTTATTTTACACCCCATAACCTTAATTCTCAGGGCTGCGGGCTTCCTCGGAGGACTGCCTAGGGCGTAGGTGAACGGAATCTCGTAGAAACTCGTTAAAATTTCGCGCAGGCGGAAATGAGAGGTGATATTCGAACATCTGCTCGGGTGTCATTCCCTACAGGCATCTCTCGCGACGTTTTCCGCGCCGCGAAGATTTATCGGTCGCCGAATTCAACGTATACCTCACGGTATATCCGTCGAAAATTGAAAGACGAGCTGGAAATGTTTAATGAACACACGGGTAATGCAGGAGGCTTTTGTTTTCAAGCGGGTCGGATAACAGGAAACTGGTCGATTGGACAATGGAAGTGTTATTAAAGCGAAGCTTCCTATCCATTGTTACTACGTAGTTCGTGGACGTCGACGAGGTTACAATTCGCCCGCTCGGTTCGATGATTATTATAAAACTGAACAAGCAATTTTCGGCAGCGACACCGCTTCGTTTCGGCGTCCACTTTCGACACGCGTTCTCTCAGCGTGAAATACACACGTTAGAGAAATTACTGGCGTTTCCGTAAACGAGGGAACCGTGAAACGCGCTTCGCGCCGATCATCGTCATTCTTGCGCTGCCGAGCAACGCGTTTCCTCTGGCTTTCAACTTCTCCCGGCATTCGAGAGGCGCGAGAACAACCGTCAGATTGCACGTACGTATCGCGGACGATATCTGCTTCGAGCGTAGCCGTCGCGCCGCGAGTGGCGCGGCTTCTGGCACGCGTGAAATTGTCCTGATAGTTTCCTTCGCGAACGTTGAAACGCGTTTCCCTCCCGGCAGCCGAGCATCCGGAGCATTTTTCTCGGCCTCGCCGCCTGCCTCGGCTGCTGCTTTCAGGAAAGCGCTGAGACGAGACGCGGCGACGTTTCGCTGCGATCTTTGCACTCCGCCAACGACACGACCTTCCCGTTTTCCATGAAAGCGAAGAAAAGGGACAAAGATCGACGACTGTGCGGGGCTCTCCACTTTCAAGGGTTCGCGTAGACAGCACCGAAATTCTTCAAGCGCAGCGGCACTCCAGAGGTGGCGTCTCGACGCGCATTCGAACCACCGCTGAACGCGACGTCGATATCGAATGATCGTTTAGACGAGATTGCGCCGACTCGCCGTGGAGTTTTAAAGATCTCGCGGATCTCTTGGTGGAAACGCGGACAACGCGTTCTAATTTAAAGTTTCCTCGTTCTTGTATTGATTTCCTGACGTTGCGTTTCCGCCAACCTCCATCCGCCCAATGGTTACCAATAATACGGAGAACGCGCCGCGGAATATTTTAGCTTCCACGGGATCCTTTATAAATTTGACGTCCCGGCTGCGTCAGCCGGCGCCGTCGAATCCTAAGTAAATTCAATATCCATCCGTCTGTTTGTTCTTTAGACCGGCTGAAAACAGAAATAAAAGTGCGCGGGAGCGCCACCCGCGCGGGAACGCCAGCCCACACTGCGAGCAATCGATTCGCCTCGCGTGCCATCGCCAACATTAATCCGGGGGGGAACAGGGAATCAAATGCACGCGCGGCGACGTTAAACTGTCTCCAATCTGCGGATTGGTTTTTCACGATGCATCGCCGACGATACGCCGCGCTAGCAATTACATCGCGGACGTAGCTCGGAAGTTTTCAGCTCCATCGTGCCTCTACGTGACTGGATTCTCAAAATTCCGCAGTTCCGGTCAAGGAAAGTGCCCCGCGGGACGCCACCGAGCAAACTGGCTGTCCATTCGTCTAACTGTCCACGGTGCGCGCGTGTCCGTGTGTGCGCTTGGAAATCGTTGGGAAAATAAAGTGGAGGAGAGAAAAAAAGACAGGGGAAATAATAAAGTGAAAATCCCTTCGAACGGAGAGGCAGGAAGTAGAAACAGCATTACGAGCGCGGATAAATCTTTCCGCAACGGCAAAGCGATATCCATCGAGCGCGTGTCCGCTTCAATTCCATTTAATATAAATTATTTACCTGACCATAAACTTTTGACCCGTTTCGCGGCTCGTATCGCTTTACCCGCCTTCCTGCACCGACGCCAACTTCTCGATATCGCTCATAGCGTTTCGGTGTACCGCCAGCTACTGTAAATTTGATATTTCATCCGAGAAGAAGGTCCCGCGGGAGTTGGAGTAACTTTCCCGTACGTATACAACGTCTCAGCATCTATCCACGTCGCTCACCCAAACGAGGCTTGAAAGACGGTCTGCCGCCGAGAAAAGAATCTCGGCGATTGTTGAACGTCTACTGCTTCCCATCCAGTCGCGAATCACCCAGAGGATTCGAATAATCCTCGATTCCATCTGCCGCGCGCAATACCCCCGACAAATCTCGAACAACGCGAGAGACGATATCGTCGAGGGTAACAGGGCTGTAATCTGTGTGCCAGGTTGCGTGGCAGCCGCGATTTCTCAGCGCGCCAACCGAATTAGCCGAAACGCTCCATCTTCCAGCCTGCACTTTTGCAAATTTCATGCTCACAGCCTGGGCTGGAAGCTCCCGCGAGATTCGAAGCGAGCCCGATGTCCATCCATCTATCCTGTCCGCGTGCATGAGGCGAAGGGAGGCACGAAGAACCGGGGCGAAATAGCGGCGGGGTTCCGGCAGCACGGTGTGCGAGCTGGGAGATGAAGGGAGAAGAGGAGGAAGGCCCGCAAGGTGCCGTTGGAGGAACACGGTCCAAGGATCTCGCCGAGGAAGAATCACAATTGCAAAGCAGTTTCGTAACTGGCTCGCTATTAGACAGTCCAAGAGCTTCCTTCTCCTCCGTTCCGCCGTGCCTGCCCGATGAAGGCGAGCTGCTCCCGCGCGGAGCGGGGAATCGAGTAGACGGTGTCGGGAGTCATTTGCTGGCGATCCGTTTCCGGGAAAGTTGCCGGGCAGTGTTTGCCAGATTGCCGGCGATGTGACGTCGGAATTGCTTTTTAACTACAGGATCGCGGGGACAGCCGCGTAAATTAGGTTCACCCGGGTGCCCGAGTACTTGAGATTCCGCGAGTTAACCGAAATTTCGGGCTGCGCCGGAGGGAGGAGCACTCGAGGCGTCCCTACAACCTGCATTTGCGCGCCGCCGCGACGCGTCGCTCCGTGCACGCTCGCTTACGTAATGGTGCCTTAATGACCAGCGTAATTATCTCGCAAAAACGACGAACCCTTCTGGCCCACTTGCTACGAGACGCGCACTAGGCACACCTGCGCGAACACTGTCCACCCAACTTCCCGCCAGCGAAATTCTCATGTGCCAGTCCGCGCGGAACTCTTTGCCCATTTAGGGGATGTGCTTCGAAAGGGATGGTAGAAACTTTGGGTAGTTCTGAGAAACGTTTCCCACTTCGATTTATGATGGAAATGCTGGTAGCACGGTTCCTCGCGGGCATGGCGTACACGTGGCAGTCGCTAGTAGTATCGTCCTAGCTATTCCTACCGTCCTGTACAATCACTCGATACCTGCTATTAGGGATGCTTGACCAGTCACAGTTTCCCAAGCCTCTCTAACGTGACAAGTGCGAAAGTAATGGCAAACACAGCCGAGGAGCAGCGGCGAGCCAGAAAGGAGCGGACGGTGGAGCAACGAAAAGCCAACAAGGTGGACACAGTATTATACGGACAATCAAGTTGAAAGGGAGTTTCGGAACCGTATCAACGATAGAGGCATTGTGTGCCAACCATTCCGCAGGTACCACCTGCTTCGGACCACAAAGGTGTGCCTGCATACCCCGCAGGTATGCTCCGTGAATTATTCTCGCAGCCCCTGGCCGGAATTAACGTTCACGCAACTCTCTGCCTAGTTTGGAATTAACTGGTACCCGAGCTCGATTGCATAGCCACGAGGACCAGGCCGGACCTTACCAGACCGTCCTCTGTAGATTGCGGCTTCGTTCCGCGCATTTAAATGTTCCAGCGACGGAGTGAAAGTTTGATGCGCCCGACTTTGATAATTCGCTACAATCGGGTGCATCGCTGCGGTGAGATCGTTCGAGGCTGGATTAGAAGGTTAATTACAGATTCGCGCTTTGAGAGTACAATCGTTCCAGCTCCCAGCGCGAGTAACGGAGCCTTGAACTCTGTAGCTCGGCGAAGGCAAGGTAAAAAGAAGACGCCTGTGCAATTAACACGCGAGGCTCGTGGCAGAAATTTAGGGTAGCCGTTTCAAGGACAAGGGTTGGCGTAACAAAGTTCCACGAGCCTTCTGGACGTTCGGTGGAGAGTTCGCTTCTCGTCGCTTACTCGGCGATTCTCGCGAGCCGTTTTTTCCACCCCCTCAGGAGTTATAAATTCGACGGCTTCGAGGACGATTAAACACCCCCCTCCCCCCCTGGGAGCAGGGCAGCCGAGGGGACATCTTTCTTCCCATTCCCGACGTTAGAAAAAATCACTCGGCGGGCGGGAATACAGTGGATGGAAAGCAAGGCGCGACACGGAACGGGGACAAAGCCAACCAGGCACGTTCCGTTTCGTTCCAATTCCCCGCGGCATCATCCCCGATGGCTTTCTCCGTTCCCCTTCGTCGCCGCGCGTCTTCGACGACATTCCAATTTATTCTCAGCTGTTGGCTGGCACGCTTTACCCCGAACCACCCCTCTACCCAAGGCGTTCACCCCGTATTTCTCTACCTGTTCACCCCTCCGCTGGTTCCCCACTTTCATCTTCGACCGACATTCGTGGCCCCCTTCCTTTCCTTCGCGTCCGCCATTTCGTCCCCGGTTGCCTCTCGTTTTAATCAATAACGCATCTGTTTCACCCTGTTCCCCGGTTTGCAACGCTTTAGACTCGTTGTTGCCGCCAGGATCGATCGCCACGAGCAGCATCCACCGGGCCATTTATTATTTTCTTAGATTACCCTGGCTTCCCACCGACAATTTTCGTTTCTCTTATTCATCGTCTCTCCTCTCTCACTCTCTTACATCCTCCCTATCCCCTTCCCTCTAAGAAGCATCCTTATCTACGCTTTTCTGCCCGTTCCTTTTCATCGGTAAGGACTTTCGCCGCTTTGACTCGGGGTTTATTAGCGAGCTTTATCCACCAAGTTCCCAATGGTCCGAGGAGTCTCGGAATAAAAGCCTCGTAGCTTCGAAACTTTTGCCGTGCACACGCACACACGTACAAACCGAGCACAGAGGGTCAGAGTTATATAGGAAGGAAAAAGCTGGAAGGGAGATGGAGCGCGTGAAGGAGAACGGAAGGAGGGAAACAGCATCCGAAAAGGGAGGGCAAGGACGGGAGCCCGGGACTAGATGGCAACTTCAAAGAACCATTCAGAGCTTCTCGAGTCTTTGAAATTTTCCCGTTAAAGGAGCTACAGGCGTCGCTCGATTCTTCTCGTTTCGACTCGCCCGGAGGACAACAACGAGCAGAGCGACAGAAACCACGGGCGCGAGAGGAGTGTCGGTCGATATCCTAGCTTATCAAAATACCGTCTAAACCTGCCCGCTCTCTGGTCGCCACACCGTGAACAGCTGCCTTTGAAAAGCTTTGTTGCGCGTCGCGATACACTGGCCACGGCTGAAATAAAGAGGCCAGGAATCGTTCGAGTGCTCCAGGAGGACTCGGAGAAACCGTGGTTCGTTACTCCGAGGGAATTGTTGCTGAGCAAATTAGGCGCAGGGCGACCCGAGGACCTTTGTACGTGGAACGTTAGTCTCTCACTGGAAAAACATGCTGGATGATACCTTTTGAAACGTTGAGATCCCCGCTTCCGAAAAGATTCCCTCCGTGGGAGCGCAGTTCGAGACGGAAGGCAGCATCGCAACGGAAGTAACGAGAAATGAGCTGGCGTCGATGCGAATTGACGGCGGCGAGGAAGCGGAGTAAGTCGCGGAGAGGTCCTTCGAAAGCAGCGCATAAATCACGCCGGGGCGGGTTTATTACAACGCGGAAACAGGCAGGGGGCGAGAGGCCGCTGGAGAATTCGGTTGTTAAGATTTCGTACGTCGGCCGAGGCTGAATAATTCAGCCCGAAAACAAACGATCTTAGGAAGCTGCGCAATATATCGCTCCGAAGCCGTGGCGAGATGAGTCCCTTGTACACGTCGCAGCTGCCTGGGCTGCATTGTGCGCGAAAGTAATCATGCTAATGTATTCTCGCTCGGTTGTCGCCGCCGGCAGGGGACGGCAAAGTTTATTCTTAAACACGATTAGCAATCTCCAAGACTCCTTACCGTCGAAAAGCAGGGAAAGTGAGCCGCCGAGTCCTGCCGAGGAGGCTCCCTTTAATCTTGCTGCGCAAACATCGGATCAACGATTTCAGAAAGACGGGCTTCCTTTCACTCAACGTCCCTTTGCCCGTCTACTCTCGCCGACGAGAGCGCGCCCTTCGACGATACCGAATCGCAAGGCAACGGAACGAACGGAAGAGAGAAAAAGAAAAGCGGAAAACAGGGGGAAACAACTGCCGACGGACTTCGGAGATAGCGCTATGAGAAGTCCTTTACCGTTTCGAAGAATATCGGGAGAGGGACGCGCACGGCTGCCGCGCAGACTGTGGAAAATCGGGCCACGCTTTTCAGAGGCAAAAGACGGACTGTGGATAGAGTTTCTAAATAGAGCCGCGTGAAAGAGGGGCAGGACGGTAACGAGCAACGCGGAAAACGTCGTAATCTCGTATTTGCCTGGTGGTCGTTGTTGTTAACGTCACGCTCCCCTGTCGTCAATGGGGGCCCGCGGAGAACGGCTGAAGAATCTGGGACAGGGAGATTTTTATGCGACGCTTTCAACGTCGCCGAGCCCGCAACCTGCCGCGGCGTACGCCACCACCCTCGCTTTTGCCTTTCCCTCCCGTGAAACGAATCTCCGCGTGACGGATCTGTGCGCACCGCCGCGTCCAAAGGCCCGAATAATGGTAGGCGACGAGGACACGGCGGGATCCCTCCTTAAACGCGGTTAAACACAGCGCCCAGTTGTACTTTCGCTCGTCCCCGGTGTTCGTTATGCGCGAGCTGCCGCGGCGAGCGCGCGAAAACGGAGAAATACAGAGAAGGAGCCCGGGCATTTTCATTGGAGGGGGCGAGGAGAAACGGAAGGCAGATACGAAAGAGGGCCAGGACAGAGGGGATGGGCGGACGCGGGTGCAGTGGAGAGAGAGAGAGAGAGTTGCGTGCGTTCCAGATTTCTAAAGGCGTTCAATGATATTCCCGAAGAGAAGGAACGAAGGCGGAGGGCTCCGGATGGCCGCAATGAAGTTGGATTTAGCTGCAGGCTGGATGGTGAACCGGGTCGCACAGAGTTGGAAGACGTGCTTGTGTGCTCCCGCCTCTCATTTTCTCCCCAACCCCTCGCTTTTCCTCTCCGGCTTTCTCTCGCCCTCGCTACCACTGTTTCCCTCGGCACCGTGTGTATCCTACGCGCTGGCTGCCGATCGCGCTCGCCCCACGTTTATTCAAATCTTCCCAGTGCGCGCACGTGTGCGTTCGCCGCCGTCTGTCCGCTCGTGCAACGTGTGTGGATACCATTGAGGGGGAGGGAAAGTAGAAG
Organism: Andrena hattorfiana; assembly: GCA_944738655.2. Classification (NCBI taxonomy): domain Eukaryota; kingdom Metazoa; phylum Arthropoda; class Insecta; order Hymenoptera; family Andrenidae; genus Andrena; species Andrena hattorfiana. The sequence continues at coordinate 7,120,482 of OX122894.2, forward strand.
TTCGCTGCACCGCTGCCAGTAGAAGCGCCTTAAGAACATCGACGCTCTTCCACCACCGATGGACACGTCTTTTAGAAAATTCCGTTAGCTCTCTTTCACCGTCGTCTGTTGCTTGCAGGTACTCCCCTTTCACTGGGATTAATAAAATACCAGATTCCCTCCGAACCTGTACGTCGTTTGCCCCGCACCGAACGTCATCTCCTCCCATGCGGGATCGTTTAGAACGTGGGAATCGAAGCATTCCTTCGGAACACGTTCCCTAAGCTCAGCGACGATGTTCCGACCGAATTCCCCGATAATTATTCTATCGCGGCAATTCACGGCGGACCCGATCCTCGATGCAAATTTCGGTGCTCCGAGGCGGGACGAGGATCGATCTACGTGCGTCCGCCGGCGGACTATTCTGACGGCGACAGAGCCAGGCTATGACTCGTGAGAGTCACCGATTGGCCGGTCACGTACTACGAACGTTAATTACGCTTCGGTCCCGACTAAGAGGGAACTTTGTTCCCTCGTGGGATTAGACCCGGGCGAATTCCGGAATCATGCAGCGGTTCCAGCGGTGTTAACATCGGGACGCTGGATACATACAGAGCAGGGGGACACGGCGCCGGGTGCCTCGTTGCATCCGCCGCATCCTCTCTTCTTTCGAGGTCAGTTAAGGACCGATCCCCCGGGGACATCGCGGACGGTAATCCGTGCATTTACCACCCGTTGCGTCCTCCATCGGGCTTTTACCGGCGTAATCACGTGCCCGGCTAATTGACATTTCTTCCGGCCGCGAAATGGGATCTTGAGGAATCCCTCGGCAACGGGAGATGGAAACGTTCGGCTCGTTAATGGGCCGAGGTTCGCGGCGGGCGGGAGATCCGCGCTCTGGGAGACAATCTTGTCGGGGGATTGGAGCAGACGTGCAGGAAATCTGCTACAGCAAAGGGCCGAGGAACTTTGCTCGGCGGAATAAAAGGAAACAAACTTCGCGAGGAATGCGAAAAGTATTCGAGATCCGTTCGATTACCCTGCTCCTTTCGCAAAGGTGCGAGCAAGCGAATTTCCCGCAGCTTGCCACTTCAGAGCCTTAGGCTCAACGTTGACAAGGCCTCCAGCGACGCGGGAGGTGGTGCATAATTCATCTTAAACTCGCTGCACCACGCTCTAATGGATTTTCGAAATAAATTACGCGATCGCCGTGGGGCGTCGTCTCGCAATCACTATCGCGGAGACACCTCGGTGCACTTCGCCACAGATTCGGCGCGCGTGAATGTTTAAATACGAATAGAGTGGAGAATGATCTATTAAACTTGGGTAATGGCACTTTATTTAGGCAACGTAATTAATAGTGGACTTTCTAGACCGAGTGGCTGACGGAAAATAAACTCTGAACGGGTGGATGCATAATTTATTCGAAGAAGCTCGCTCGACCGACGCTAATGGACTTCCGAAATAATTTCCCCGGGTAGGGAGTAAATTACACGTGCAACGTTTAGATAGAGCTAATTGTCGTCGCGGCCGATATAAGTGTCGGGCGATTTGCGTCGAGCCCGAGCCGCGCACCACTGGAATCGCGTGTTTACTCTAAACCCGAGGGCCACACGAATACGGTTTTAAGCTATGAATACGTAACTGGCGTTGCCTGCAGGCGCTGGATGTTCGAATTAGGCTCGCGTCGAGAAAGCGACGCCGTCAGCAATGACGCCTAATTGCATAATTTATACAGCGTAACGTGCACCCTAACGGAACGCGCATCGGATCCGTGTTTCGACGGTTCCTACGGTTTCGCGACGCTCCAATCCCACAGCCGTGGGCGCACGTATAATCGACGTCAAACGAGCCGGTCGAAATTTCGCCCCGATTCCAATTACGCGAGATTAGCTCTAACCGGGGGGCGGTAGGAAAAGTGGACGGGACGAAATTTCTATGGAGAAGCCTACCTAGTGGGCGCTTGGTTTTACGGGAAATTTGAATATCTTGTGTCCGCCTGGTGGACTGAATTTTTAGCGCGAAACGACCGAAACATTGAACGCCGGCGCGCTTTTCCGTCGCGTTCCGACGACCAGAGGAGAGAGAAGGCGGAACGTGACGAAAACGAGGATGAACGAGCACACGGAGCAAATGCAAAGCTTGACCGCCTAGTGGTGGCTTTGACCCGAGGAGAGCCACTTTCGCCATAGCCGGGCGCAACTTAAAAATTACGCGGCAAGACATCCAGATGGCCAGACAGCCCAGACGGATGCACCAAGGTTGCCACGGGCGCCTCTGAAAAGCGCCCGCACATTTATTCAGTGGCGAGCCCACTCGTTTCAGTGGAACGACGTGAAATTACACCGACAGCTCTCGCGTTCTCTGGAGGATGGGCGCCCGCGAAAATTTTGCGCGCGAGTTTCTTTCCCTCGGATAGGAGAATGGAAAATTGTTAATTCGAGACCGCGGCATAAAGAAATTCGAGGCGCCCGGCTGTACTAAGGGGAATATGGCGCGCAGCTGTCCAAGAACGCCAGTTTATGGTGCCGCCTCCCCTTTTCTAGCAATAAAACCGAGTTTAGAACGACAGGGTCGTATACTTCATTTACGTAGGAACAAATTGGAATTAAAAACTTGCCGGGCTCCCCGAGGCGAATCTTGTCCCACGCGTTGCGAACTGTCGTAAAACTATTTCGAGGAGACTCTCGATGCGATCATCGTTCAGGGACGGCTATATCGTCACGCTATAAAAGTAAGCAGAGCCAAACGAATGCGCATTCAAGCCTCGCGATACTAGAGGCAAACTTCTTGACGACTTCCCGATACTAACAATTCCCCCATTACTTCCTCCCAGCCGAACAGAACTGCCCTCGATCTGCATAAATCGATTTCGAGCGTGTCTGATCGCTCGCGACCGAATCTCCTGCAGCGAAAACGGGACCCATCCCAGTCGACTACCGACACTCCGCGCTGCAGATATTATTACAACCGCCGGGAAGCCTGTTCTCCCGTTTGGTGCGTCTCTTGGCCATCGCTAAGCGTCGTGTTAAGGCGAGGTATGCGTCGCACGAGTAGGAATGAGACGAACGAGGTAAAGGTGTGCAATAGGAGAACGAAGGCGAGAGAAGAGGAGCTTCGCTAGGCGGAGACAGAGAGAAAGGTGAAAGGTAAAACGGAGGTGGGGGTGTCGCGGAGAGCACGGAAAGGCCGGAAATGCTTTGGGGTGATGTTACAGGTGCCGAGGTGCGAGTGCTCGCTCGAGGCAGGCTAACGGTAACGCTCGTCGAACGGAATATAGAGTAGGTAGCGAAGTACGTAGGTCTGAGGGAAGGGTTTGCACGAGAGACCCACAAGTGGCATGCCTCGACGGCGAGCGTGTGTGCACCCTTCGATACGACGCGGCGCGAGGCTCTGCTCCTCCGTTTCCTCGCTCCTCGCTCTATCCATCTCGGTCCCCTGCACTCCGTAAACATTGTACCATCCTTTGAACCGCCGCGATATACCTGCACACGTCGACGTGCACGCGTTCCTTTATAGACACTTCCCGAGCGACGTTACGTGCCCACGCGCGCCAAACGACACGCGTACCCGCGGGTACACACGCACGCATACATATACGTACACCGCGAGAGGGAGGACGCAAGGCTGCGTGAAAATCCTCCCGAAGATTTCGTTCGATTTGGCAAAGCTACCGAAACCACCCCACAGCCTAGTATCCGCCGGGGCTCAACTCCTTCTCGCTCCCCCTTTCTCCACGGAAATGTAAACATTCGTAGTCTGAGGGGATGCGCGATTTATCGGCGGCTCCCGTTTGACGGTTTTTACAGCGGCGTAATGGAGATCCCGAGCAAATGTCCCGAGTCTCCCTCGATCCCGATACCCTCCGCCGGGCAAATATCCTCCTTTGATCCAGTCGCCCTCAGCTCTATCCTCCCGCGACTACGTTCCCGAATAGAGGATTTTCTGCAACTTCAATTCCAGCTCCCCTTTTAATCGCTGGAGCTTTTTACTCATTGCTTCGATCCCGCCAGCGCGACTGATGCCGAGCTTCGCTGAGCCCTAAGAGAGCCCTCGGAGTGTTCAGAGTTTCCCAGAGTCTCGCGCGACATGGTATGTAACGCAAGTACCACGCGTGTGAAGAAAAAAAAGAGAGAATAAAGAGAATACAGCATCACGTTTCCCGTTAAAGCCCCTCTATTCCCGGGGTCATAAGAGCGAGGCTATGCGCGCTCGCCCGCGTTCCTCTCTATCGCGCCTCTCTCTCTCGATTCTGCCGCCCTATGTAAACGTCATTTTGTCCTTTGAAACACCCTCTCCGCGGCTATGGCTCGTTAAAGGGCTCCTCGAGTGCTTTCCAACACTTTCATCCGGTCGGGACGCGGCCACAATCGCCCCTTTATCTCGATCCGCGCGGACCGAGAGAATCATAAAAACCGATCGTCGGCCATGTAATCAGGCTTCCGCGGGAACGACTGGAATATCGGCGATAATCGACAACCGATCGCGCCCCTCGGCTTCTCGTATTACACCCCCATCCTCGCAGCTTCGTTCCCTCCGCGCCCTCCATGCCCCCCATTTACCTCAGACAGACGCGTTAATTCGTCCCGAGCGAAGGAAACCCCACCCCCGTCGTTTGGCGGCTTCAGGCGCAGCTCGACGTCCGTTCACGCTCGCTCGAATCCTCCCGGCTATCTCTCGAATGTTTATCGCCGTCGTTTCGTAACTGCGCGATACCTACGCGCGAGGCTCTCGCCGCCCGGCGAAATCGAAATTGCGTATTCGCGAAACGGCGTGCTATTGTAATATACTTAGCACGTTCTTCCGCGCTCGCCGGATCCTCCTCGATCCCGTTACGCGGCCCCTTGGCTCGGCTCGCGAACCAACTCGAAACGTGCTTATACGAGATTCCTGCGAGGCGTTCCACGCGCAGTGGAGAAAAGAAGCAGCGTGAAACGAACGCATTCGCTCGGAACGAAATGGTCTCTCGTTACCGGGCGCAACGCTGATATATTCGATTAGATTGCCCGCTGTTCCGTTGTCCCACCGTTCCCCGCTACCCCTGCTCCCTTCGTGCGCCAGCCGTTTATTAAATCGTTTCATAACAGCCACTAATACGTAAGTATCTGGCAGGTAAGTCGGTGTAAGAAGGGTGCCAGCGACAGCGCGCTGCGCCGTCTTGTTATAACGTCACTGCCCGCTACCCTTCGGGATGCCAGCCCTGCGCAGCCTGTTCTTTTCACTCGCCGCGGGAAAACGAGAGGGAAGCCTGGGGCCGAGGTAACGGCGACCGAGGCGCCATTTGGTCTGGACATTAAACTGATATCATTTTTCCGAGGTGGTCCCGCGACCCTCTATTACGGCTCGCCGCCGCGTTATTACCGGCTCTGATTCTGATCCCCTAATACAAGGGATGGGGCCACCCTGCTCTGAATGACGCTCGAAATATCATCCGCGAGCGGCTGATATTTTCGATCCCGGCATAATGGAGAATTAACGAGGACATCGTTAGTCACTGAAAGCTTTGAATAATGCCGCGGGTATGCCGTGCTAATCGGCAGATCGCGTAATCATTTATGCGACTTTATTGGACACTTCTGTTCGTCTAGAACCCCGGTTTGAATGACGCTCGGGTACAGCGTCGGGCTCTTGTTGAATCTGTCACGGGATAACGACTAAACGGGAAATGATCCAGCCCCTATTATTGTTCAGTCTAATTACGTAGCCTACGACGAGCATTCATTTTGCACGGATCCAACATTCGAGAATAGCCTTCCGGCATCGAGGACGTTGGAACATACGACTCATATCAGGATAAAATCGCTCTCGGCACGGTGGACTCGATTCCACTGCGGCCCAGAGATTCATCAGACCGCCACTATTTATACATTTGCCCGATATCGAATCGGCCAAGCGAATGGGTATCTAGCCACGGCTTCCGTTGACACCTTTGTTTGCGAATCGCCGGAATTTACATTGCAAATACGACCCCTTGACTCTTGATTTCGAGGGAACCGCGCGTTGGAAGGTAACGGGGCTTCTCGCTCGTCGGCGAACCAGCGCGGACCCCGTTCCGCGTTATCGCCCGCCGATTTTTGCCCAGCAATTTTATGCTGCACAGTCTTGTATTACCTTAACGACCTTCTTCCTCCGTGCTGGCCGACATTTTTGTCTGCCGAACTGGCTCGCGAACCTTTAATACGTCCCCGCATCCCTTCCTCGCCGAAGGAGCAGGGTAAAACGCCTGGAGAAACGACGCGAGAGTTCGCCACCCCTTTTTTCGTCACGCTTGTAAATCACTCGTGAATTTCATTATAGATTGCGTGGGGAATTGGACTGGGTATCGATAAGCAGGTGTCGATGAAAGTAGAGGATGGAAAGTAGCGATTCTGATCTGATTGTCGGAATTTAGGTGCACTAACAAGGAGAAGTTCCCAGGTGTCCGCCGTCGATTGCTTTGAATTTTGGATATGTTTTAGAGGACCGAAAAATAAAATATACGTGTTTTTTTTATAGCGGCCCGTTTTCATATTTAGGGGGTGAAACCAATTCCCAAAGTTATAAGATTTTCAGGTGTTTATTTCCGATTGCTTTGAATTTTGGATATGTTTTAGAGGATCGAAAAATAAGAAATACGTGGCTTTTTATTTTGGCCCGTTTGCATGTTTAGGGGGTAAAACCACCCCCCAAAGTTCATGAGAATAGTTGGTGCCTGCCTTCGATTGCTTTGGTTTCTGGATATGTTTTAGAATTTAGAAGACCTAAAAATAAGAAATACATGTTTTTTATAGCAGCCCGTTTTCATATTTAGGGGGTGAAACCACCCCTAAAGAGTTCATAAGGGTACAAAATTGTGTTGAGTAAAACTTGATATAAATTTAATTTGCGTCATAACTTGCTGTATGGTCGATGTTCTTGTCGTCATTTACCGTTATTAGGGGGTAACTATGAGGGGTGGTTTCACTCCTTGAACATGCAAATGGGCCAAAATAGAAATACAGCTGTGGGAAATACATGGGAAATGCTTTCCCATTTTTCGGTTCTCTAAAACATATCCAAAAACCAAAGCAATCGGGGACGAACGCCTGAATATCTTATAGCTTTGGGGTGGGTTTACCCCCTAAACATGCAAACGGACCAAAATAAAAAGACACGTATTTCTTATTTTTCAGTCCTCTAAAACACCCAAAATTCAAAGCAATCGGAGGCGGGCACCAACTATTCTTATGAACTTTGAGGGGTGGTTTCACTCCTTAAACATTCAAACAGGCCTAAATAAAAAGACACGTATTTCTTATTTTTCGGCCCTCTAAAACATGTCCAGAAACCAAAGCAATCTGAGATGAACACCTGAAAATCTTATAACTTTGGGGGTTGGTTTCACACCCTAAATATGAAAACGGGTCGCTATAAAAAGACACGTACTTATATCTTATTTTTCGGTACTTTAAAACATATCCAAAATTCAAAGCAATCGGAGGCTGACACCTGGGAACCTCTCCTTGTAAGTAGGGCGATGATTACTGATAATGGCATAGGTATTTAGAATTCATCTGAGACTATACCAGTCGAAAATATAAGTTTTTGCAGCAGTAGATCCCCAAAGATGTAGGTCTGTGAAATTATAGGCCCGTAGAACTATAAATCCCCACAACTATGGAATTAATACGCGTAGCAGTGCGCGAGGAGTCTGTTTCGCCAAGACATTCCGTGGGATTATATTAATCTCGTATTACGAGCGGCGTTGCAGAATTCAGCAACGTTCTCCCTCGCGTTTCTTCGTCTGCCTCCCCCAAAATATCCACCAACCGTGCAAGATCCCTCCACCTTCACCGTCACCGTCTAGCTTTAAGACTCGTGCTTCTATGCAAATATTTGTCCAGCGTTGAGGGATGAAAATAATAAGTCTACACTTTCGAGGAAGCATCCCCCGGTGGAATTTAGAGGATGGTACTCGAGGAACGGCGGAGGGTAGCAGCTAGCCAACGCTACGCTCGGTTATCGAGCGCCACTCATTGTCTCAATTATGAGGACTCGAGCAAGAGGCTTCTCATCGAGCCACAAGGGTCGTTCTTCCTCGTGTGTGCTCACCCTCTGCTCGAACCACCCCTCTTGTCGCGCTCCGGTTGCGATCTTATTTATAGTGCTCGACACGTGTGAAATGCAAAGTGGCAGGCGACACTTGTAAACACTTTCCAACAGGCTGATAAGTGGCAGTCTATACACTGGCTGCCATTTTATAGATCGAAGAGTAACGCTCGGAGGATTTGATGTAGGAGCTAGAAAAATAGTTAGAACCTAAGGGGAAGTTTAACCCTTTAAGGCCCAGACACTTTTCTCCGCGGAAAGAAACGATTTCTTGCGATTAGTTAACTGAAAAATGCTTCCAATACATGCACTTCATCGTTGTTTTCCCAAAAAAGCCAGTCGAAATATGATTTTCTCGATGTCACGTATACGTCAAACTAGGCGTATACGGATTAAAAAAGCGATTTTTTTCATAAGTCAAATTTTACAAACATTATTCGTTTAGTATAACAATTAATTTACACGTAGGGTAAACCAACCACTGAATGACCGAATTGTTGAATTTATGGACCTTTGAGATTAATACTTGAATATATTTATGTATAACAACGAAACAACTGTTCAAATTGCATTTAAATTTATTTTTCTTGAAATTTCTATAAAAATAATTACTTATTCTTATCGTGATTTTTAAAAAAAAGATTATAAAATGCAAAACGTGTAGGAGCCCAGTAAATGACCGCATACTTTTAATAAGAATTGTACTTATTAATGTTTGCTTAATATGCGTAACTAAAAATATGCGATATTAGAAGTGCAATTAAACTCCATTTATAAACATATAATATTTTTAAATTTATAATTGACTTTTCTTTGCCTAATAGCCATTCACTAGTATGCGGTCAATTACTGGTTGGTTTACCCTATCTACCAAATAAAATGTAAAAAAAATAATTTTACTCTCGACTGTTTAAAGAAAACAAGAGCCACGTTTCAGGTTATCGAAAAATGTCTAACATGCATTCGCCAGAAACGTTTCCATTGTTACAGTAAACATTATTTACAGCGGTAAACGCATCAGTGGCTTGCATCCCGAAGCCATTTATAGAACTGAACCGTTTTGGGACCCAAAATTATTGGCTATTGATTTTTTTATACATCTGAAAATGATGTGACGTATACGTCACACTGGACGCTAAAGGGTAAAACAGACTTTAGACTGCACGTTTCCATTGGACGGGGCAAATTCTACTCGGATCTATGAGAGATTTCAGAACGTTAACCGCCTACGTTCAGTTACATTCGTAATTACTTTTCTCATAACTGTTGCGCCCAAGATGAAGGAATTCAGTTTCCTGTTTGCAACTCTGAAATTATACTTTCAAAGGTAGCAATGCGCTTAGGCAACTTTCGTACTGCGATGCTTTTTAATTTATTCCCATCTGAAAGAGAAGCCGCTACGTCTGTTCCCCTTCCGCTTCGAATTAAAGCGTTTATAAAACATGGCGCCGTTATTTCCCGCGGCCTCGCCAGTAATTGCTTTCATCGGGAAGCCGTTTCCACGTCGCCAAAGATTCGCGTGCGCAGAGCCAAGTATTTTCATAAAAATTCGACGACAGACCTCCCTCGAACACGTCGGCGGGCCGGCGCGAGAGGGCCGCTCAGCGAGAAGCGAAGCAAGCAAGATTTTTACTTCCCGGGGCGGACCGAATTCAGCCCCAAGAACCCGGAGCAAATTATGCCCAGCGATGTACGAATGCCAGTCACGGCGAAGGGATCTCCACTTTACTGTTTTCGGGCTGCCTCGCTGTCCTAAGCTACCCAATTTACGGTGCAAACATTAAGGCCGTCATAAAGTTGCGGTAGTCTTAAGGCGCTATAAATCGTTCCACCCTCATCCTTCTGACGTCGCGGCTCGTCTGCCAGCGAGAGCCCCTCCCGGCCGCGTCCGCCCAGTTTCATTTTCCAGACGAATCTTCGGAACCCCTTGGGTGCCGAGTAGCAGGGTGGGCCAGGGGCGTGGATATTTCACTTTCGCGCGATTCCTCGAGGCCGCGGCGAATGTCGAAGCAGCATCCCCCAAACCGAGAGCTTCGCCGCCGTCTTTCGGCCTTCCGGGGCAACCGCAACGGTTGCGGTCGAACTCGGTCGCGGCCCCGCAACAACAGCGGCGTCTTCCACGTGGAAATTCACCGCGGGACCGAAAAATTACACGGCTGCCGTTCTTGGTTCCTCCATTTTCCGCCTGGCATCTCTTATTCATCCGGCGCGCAATATTCGCCCTCCTAAACATTCCGCGCCGCGCCTCGCGGGGCCGGAGCGTCATAGAAAATTTCGAAGGTAATAAAGACGAATGCTGCGGCGTCGGCCGCGTCTGTCTGTGCAGCACGAGTTATTATTAAACTTCCTTCTTCGAATGGGTTGCTCCATCTCGCGAGGCATGCAGCGAGCCGTGCCTCCCCGCCACGCTTGGCAGAGCGCGCGGGAGGAAGCGTGTACCACGAGCTGAGTCGCAGCTCCTTTGTCACAGATATCGAATCTGAATGCTGAGGATCGCTACGCGGCGCGACACGCTCCAAGGGAGCCGGGAAATGGGGATGCGCTAGTGTCGAGGTGGGCCCGCGCCACCTTGATGCACAAAGAAGAGTGCATGTAAAGGATGAGTCGCTCGAAGAAGCCAGCACCCGCTGCACTCGGTAATGCAAGTGTAACGAGACCGAATTTCACTGTTTAGCGCCTGTCGACGGGAAGCTGCCGCTTAAGGGCACCCTTGAACGAGCCAAACGCGAGGAACGTTCCCGTTTTTGGGCCTCTGCCGCGATGAAGAGGCCAATACCAGCCGGGTACGTGCGCACACACGTGACAAAGTTAACTAGCACGGTACGTGTGACGGTATAAACATCCCGCTGCTCCATGATGAATACGGCCGGTAATTACCGAATGGTAATTACGCTAAAATGATAATGACGTCGCTTCCAGGGAACTGCCAGCATGTTTGCCAAACGGTTCTATAATTTTACGCACCCCGCGCCGCCGTGTCGTGTATATCCGGTCATCCCTGTTACGCGATCACAACTTATAAATAGTAATAATACGGCCCGCACTCGTAACAACAACGACAAGAACGCCGACGATAACAGAACAAATTCTGCGGCACCGGCGACCCGGTCATTTACAGTTGCGTAGAGTGAAAAGTTAGGGGACCTTTAAATCGGCGCGGAATCGCCAGGTCCGATTGAATTCGGGGCACTGTCACGTGCCGAGCGAGGAGATCGTTGGCGACCGTTAATTTCCATAAGCGGCCCGTAAATACTTTTACAAATTGCGCCGCCGTCGGGCGTCGGTTTCCAGAGGGGAAAGGTCGGCCCGCGGGGCAACGACTGCTCCTCCCTGTACCGCTCGTAATGTCGCAAATGGGATGATAATAATTATTACAGGAACGAGCACTTTGCGGTGAACAACGGTGATCGCGGTAAAACATTAATGATAATGGCATCGTTTTCTCGAAATTGCCGTGGCGGTGGGGCGTGCTAGCACGCTGGCTCGCGCGACCTCGCCGCGCGTAATTTTATATAGTCCGATGCTTAACGTCCATCCACTTGATAATCGCGCCGCCTCGTGAGGGGGGGGGGGGCCAATTACGCGGGCTTTAAGTCGCAACAACGATCCGCTACAGTCGGGCCGCCTCTAATTCATTAGAGTATCATGGCCAGACGCCTTTCAATGGAAATCCACGTGAATCCCTTAACGAACGAGCAACTTGCACCCTCGCCCCCTCTCCCTTTCCCCTGGCCCGGGCACGTTTGCAACGATGCAATTTCGCGGGAACAATCGCCGGACGACGGACGGCGATCAATGACGTCGAAAGAACGAGAGCACAAACGCGACTAATTGGAACCGTGGACCACGCCAAAGTTCACCTCCCGGTGCTGGGGATTGCCCGTTTATAAAAGGCCTCTTGTAACCTACGAGACACGCCCTTCCTATCTACCGCGGCTTCGCAAGGCTACCGGTGATTAAATTACCGATCAAATTATAACCTGGTCAGCGTCCATTGATTTATTTACCTCCCCGGTGGATTAACCGATGGCCAATACAGCGCGGCAGACGCCGGCGTTATTGAAGCTTGTCTCTGGTGTTGTGATTCTCGTAAGTCGTCGCCCTACCGTTCGTAGCCACCCCTGCACGGTTAAGATTCTCATTCCGGGCACGGTAGCGGCCAGGTAACCGAGACGACGGCGACGTGGCAAGGGAAGGTCGTGGTTTAATTATCTTCGCCCTCCACCGTCGTCGCCGCGACGCCGTCCTACAGGCCTCCCCGTTCCTCGACGACGTGACACCGTTTCTAATTCTCAACGCCCTCCCGACCCCCACAGCCGATTACATTATTAATATCAACGCCAAGGCAAGCTGGCGTCGGGGCGACAAGTTTTTGCGAGGATCGCGAGACGCTGGAATATGAATGCGTGTTTGCGCGAGCGCACGCGGCCCCCTGGGAATTCGAATTAGTCGTGTCGCGTACACCAGACCCTTTTCCCGGCGGGGAATACCTACGATGCACCGTGTTGCGGGAAGCTCGGGTGCGAAGAAGTGAGAACGAAGGGGCTGAGATTTCTCGGCTGCTGCGATCGTCGAGTATCCTTTCGAAATTATGTGGAGAAGAAGGGTTGGTCGATTGCATAGCTGCCTTGGCAGCCCTCCGACTCGAGGCCAGTCTTCGAAAATGAACCGCAGCTCGGGTTGCCGAGTGTGGTAGTGTAAGCGAAGCTCGAGACAAGTCTGCAGTAGTAAAGCCCCGCGAGTGGTGCGCTTAATGGAGTCTAATTAGCGGAGTTGGGTAGGAAGACCGAGATCCATCGGGGAAATTAGATCCCTGATAAACAATTCACCCCTCAAAAAACACCGTGATGTAGTTTAATGGACAAATGGCGTTTCTGCGGAGGTAATAAGCCACGATCCGTTTCGAGGGTGGACGCACCGACGCACGCTTAGCTGATTTGATTTCCACAATTTCCTGGGTATCCGCCGGATTGTCATGCGGAACGCGAATCGGGCTATAATTTAGAGAAGGGCGAGAGGCGAGCCAGCGAAAGGGTAACGAAACACGAACGCGAGAGGGATGACAGAGCGGGGGAGGGTGGAAAGTGGGAAGCGGTAGAGCGGAAAATAATGCAGCGTGCAGAATTACAAATTACACGCTACAGGAGCACTAGGTCCCTCCCAGTAGTAGCAGAGGGGCTCTGTTCGTTCCGTTGATTACACAAACAACATTCGCCGTCGCACAAAGAAGGACAGAGCGATGGGGTTGCAAGGGAATAAGAGATGAGGACCGCGGGAGCGGCTGGTATCAAACGCACAGTCGTCACAAAGCCGACGATTAATCTTTATTACAAACAATCCACTCTGTTAATTCCGTGTAATTTGCCACCAGTCATGCTCCGCGACATTCTCAGCCCACCCCGGGCACGTCTTGTTCGCGCGCTTTGCTTTTCTCGCGGGCCGCCAAACGTTTTCGATTTAATCGTTCTCCCCTAACAGGAGAATCGCCTAGTCGCTTCCCCGTAAATCGGTACCTAGTCAAAGGTCGAGGAAGGAGAGAGTGGCTGCGCGGTAACCGCAACCACGGTAAACATCGGTATCATTTACCGTGTTTTTTACGCGCCTAATCTTCCGTGAAAAGCGCCCCGGACTTCGTCATTGCCGTTGCGCACTGTTTATACCCTCGTAACTCGCCGCGATTATTTTTTCTTTGATTGCGGAACGTACTTGGCGACGCGTGAAACGCCAGCAAAGGAATTTCCGTATTTACCAGGAAATATCAACGGTGGAAATATTAACGGCGCAGTTCACGGAACGACGCACAAAAATATGGGACTTCATCGATTAGCAACCGCTCGAGGGAGTAAGTTCATTGCGGTCGCGGCAACGATTCGATAGCCGACCGAAACCGAGCGTCAAAGGGCCATCTCTCTGTGCATTTAAATCTCTTACGTCGTTACAAGTTAACGAAGTTCCAGTTGGCGAGCTTCGTTAACGGCGAGCAGTTATCAGATGCCCCATTGATCGCTTAAGGATTTACTCGCTGGGTTTTGGAACCCCCGTCGTAAAGACTCGCACGAGGAACGAAATTCGGTGCACCTCTCTTTGAAAGTCATCGCCACGAAGTAGTGTAAAAGCCATTCAACCGTCGTCGATCGAAAATTTCCTTTCCCTCCACCAACAGGAAATATGTAATACAATTCTAAATGACGCAAGTGTTTCGGGGCAGTTACTTACAAAAAATTCCCCAAAAAGAATCTTGATTTCTGCCGATTACATCGGGTTCCCCCTGAAGGGTTGTCCACATAGACAGAAACAGACGCGAACGAGCGGCCAGGCTAGAAACAACAAGCGAAGATTCCTCGACGATGATGTTCGCCCCGATAAGAGACCGACCATCTCCGTATCTCCGTTTCTCGACGACCTCGAAGGGCGTCCCGGTCGCTTATCCACGGGCAAAGGACAGGAAACACGCGAACGACCGAGCATCGCCGGTTTTACTCTCCTCGGTGTGCACGTTCGCTGGAAACAGTCTACAAACACCTGCTATATCGCCCTATAATGCACCCTATACCGGCTGCAGTCTCACTCGGACGACTCTGCGAGACCTCCGGGTTTATAACGCGCGGGGGCTGTGCCGTTCCCTTTTTTTTCCCCCCTCCTCCTCGTTCTTTTTCGCCCGCGAGAACACGTCCCGGCATCGATTTCGCATCTACCGAGTGTCTCGCTCGTAAGAGGAGCGGGAAGGGCGGCAGGAAAGGACCTCCATTATCCGCGCTCCACTTTTGTGCGACGTTTCACACTGCACTAGCAGTCTGTCGTTTGCGGAAAAGAGCCAGTCGTAACGCGACGAAATTGCCGCGCGCGTACGGCCAACCGGAACACGCCGCTCCACTGTACACGGCCTGCTTAAAGTTAGGGAGGGAATAGAGGCCCAACGACTCCGGTTTTTCTATCCCGGCCAACCCAATTTAAGTTTCGGGGCTGTTTCCCCGATTCTCGGAGTCGGCGATCGATGTCGTTTAGGTGTGCCCGAGTTTAGAGGGGAATAGAGGGGTGCAGAGTTGACGATTTTCCATTTCAACCACCACCCTTGCTTCGCGCATTCGCGATCTCCGAGTGGGCACTGAATTTCAGTCGCGCGGCAGCTTCGTCAATCAGCCACCTATTGGTTAATTATTAGCGACCGATCCGAAAACGGCCAACCCCGTGACGAACGGCACGCCAGAGCGGCGGGGGCTTTCCTATTTATGGACACCGATCGATTCCTTTCGCTTTCGCCAGCCGTTAGGTGAAATCCAACGAGCCCCCTGCACGCACGTATTAAACTTTCACACGTGTTGAACGCGTTGCCGTTGTTTGCCCGATGAGGCGCGGGACTCGAGGAGCGACGCGACAACGGGAGAAGCTCCTCCCCCGTTGAAGAATAGGGGAGGAGAAGCAGTTGTCAAAGGAGTCGCGGCTTAAAATGCACCGCGACGGTACTTGCTGGCAGCGCGTCGACTCAAGGAGTCCGCAAAACCCAGGCATACTTCGACCCAGCAACCTAACTTTCGCGGTACCTATACAATGTTCAAGCCCAGGCTGCCTCCTAATTACTGGAAATTATTCATGAGCTACAAGGTTCCGCGGAGCGCTCCTCTCTACTCTCGGGGTTCTCGCGATCCGCTTAGCGTGCCAGCGGAGTTCGCTGCTTCTAGGTGCTCGCCACCGAGCAGCGTTGCCTCAGAACGCGATACGGAATCTTTTGTAGCTACCGGGAGCTTCGACGCGAGTGGAATATCGATTGAACTTTTTACAGGACGGATTATTCTACTGAATATAGGTAGACACGAAGCAACTGTTTTCGAATATTAGGAAGGAGAAGAGGGAAACTGTCGGAACCCTAGCACTGGCAGCGAGTGGATTTAAGGCAGCGATTTGTGGAGCCAAGAGCGACAGATGATAGTTACTTGGAATAGTAAATTCAGGCGGAAAGAATCTCCATAAGCCAGAGCTCGCGCGTTCATACCCATAACTGGAACCTGGGAAGATTCAGATGGATGGTATCAATCGTAGGAGGCAGAACTTCTTAAGCCAGTTAAGTTACCTTCCGCGTGGTTTCAAGCTCGTCTAACGGATACGAGTTTACGTAGGTGTACACGATGGCGGGTTTACGCGCCTCCGACTGTGCCTCGACGATATCAGCGAGCAGCATAAAGCAGCGGAACACGATTTCGCGTTCTTTGGTATCGAACACCCGGGCAAAAGCTCGACGGCGAGCTATAGGTATACGGCGAAGATAATCCACTGCTAAGCTCGCTCGATTCGCAAAGACTCTACCGTTTGTTTGAGGATTTGCTATTTCGCTTGACTTCCTTCCGCCCATCGCCCCGCTCTCCCGCCCCTTGCTCACCCTCGCCGCACCATCGCGACCCGCTATCTCTTTCTCTCCACTCTCCTCCTCTCGCTTCCAACTATTACCACCGAGTCGTCTCCCGAAACTGCTCGACGTACCAGTTTTCCAGAGGGCTCGGCGAAACTGTTCGCGAGACTTTGTAGAAACTGCGGGAGGGAAACCGGGTGAAGGGGTAGATAAAGAGGGAGGAAGAGTCGGAGCAACAGAGTAGAAGATCTAAGAGGGAGAATAAAGGCGCGAGGGAGTGGGGAGAAGGCGGGAGAGACAGCGGCAACGTTTTGTTGCCAGTTGAACAACGAAACATTGTTGTTCCGAGCGGCAAGCTCGCTGCCGCCAGGCGATAAGAAAGAAATCGCCTTTTATCTCACCTAGCTGCCTACCTTGCAAGCGCGAAAATCCCTACTGCGATTCTATTCCAGGCGCCTGCAAATAATTCCGCGTTTTGTCTAGGAAGGAGCGAACGCTCCCTTCAGCGAGAACCATTATTCCGCGATGAAAGGCTCGCTTCAATGAGGAACGGATCTGAGACCTCAAATTTAGACCTGATCTTTGTTGTCCGCCCATTGTTAACGTCCTTAATATTTGTCCATTTACTCCGACCGGGAAGGAAATACTTTTCAGGGAAGGTAAGCATAAAGACAGAAGACTTAACACTCACAACCAACCCAGTCCATTTAAGATGCTAGCAAAAGCCCCTAACAGTCTCTCTCTTTCCCCAAAAATGGAGAACCCAGGGACTGACGATGGAGACTGATGAAAATATCGATCGAACCATTAAGACCTTTTTAGAGACACTTAAAAGATTTTGAGTCTCCCTTATACAGGGTGATCGTTTCAATGTAATGAAGCTTTCTAACAACAGTTAGATTTTAAAATTCAGAAAATTTCTATAGTAATAAATAATATCTACATTAATTAATCAGCTGCAACCCTTATTGGCTCACCTTGGAAACGAACAACGAAGGTGCACCCTTCGCCGTATTGAAAGTCGCGGGACGTGATTCCCGTTTAAAGCCGTCGACTGACTTTGCCGGATTTATAGATTAATAAATCGCACGGCTGAATTCATTACCGCTACACGCACGGCGGAGGCCGTGAGTTTGGAAATTGCTTCGTGCCGATACTATTTTCGCGGTGGCGCGACGGGTGACCCAGGAAACGAGCATAAAAATGGCTCTGCGTGCCACCCGTCGATTCGTTCCGATTCGGGCAGGCGCTGATTTCGCCGGGGGTAGAAGAGGGCGAAAAAAAACCGTGGAATAGAGGGTGAGAGAGCGATACCACCTGGCGTCAGCCTACCGGCTCGATTATATCATCGTTTCGCGCGAGCCCACGCAAAAATATTCGATTTGCGATCGTCGGTGAAGAATCCGATACTTTTCATCGACCTCTTTTTTTTTCGACGTTTCATAATTACGTAGCTGCCGCGGAATAAAAGGGAGCCCGACATAGCACCGATTCGATCGGTCAATGAATTCCATTAGGTCATTCTCTCTTCCCCACTGACCATTCGACAATGGGCATTTGTTTTTTGCAACATTCGGGCCATTTCGAAGGGAACGAATTGTTTCACCGGGAGAGGAATGCGCAGAGTCGAACGAACGATTTTCTGCTGGGAGTTTGGGAATAAATATTTGGGATGCTTTGTAAGTCGCGTGCCCCTGCAGAGTGAATAGAGGAAGATGGACGTTTCTCGTATACTAATCTAACACATTCACGCTGTTAATTTCAATCGTAGAAATTAAAGCTGCCAGGGCCCTGAAAGGATCTTTATGCTCCCGTCGAGTGATCTTACATCGAGTAGTGGCGTACAAATTAACCGTGGCTAATTAGTTCTGGAACGGTGCGGCGGTATAATTGCAGGTCTGTCCGCGCATCAGTTTACCAGTTCCACTGATCTGGCGCGGACCGAGATGAAACAAACTGCGCTTGCCTGGTCGTTACGGTCGCAAAGTAGATGCACGCGTCGCATATTCATCCGCGGAGAAAGCCGGCGCCCGAAAGGAGCACGCAAGCGTGGCTCGAGTCTGAGCCCATTTCACTGTCGGATCGTCGTTTCTACCAAAAGGAAGATCTGCCAGCGAGGAGAGATCTCTTAGCGGTATTGGCTGGTCAGTGAATAGTACGTGGCGCGATCTGAAAGGGACTACTTCGCGAGATACAAGGAACCGCTGAAAATCCACGTACGGACGGTGTATTCATCGTCTCTGCCACTATCCAAGAGTAGCACACGATGCAGCGGTGCGGCTGCAGTGTTTCCAACCATTGTTCGTGATTTCGGAAGGAAAGCAACCACGGTGAACGCAAACCTTCGTCGATACGTCGATTGGTATCCCTTTCTCGTTACCGTTCCGGTGCGCGCACGAAGAAGACCGACCGAAAAGGATCTTCGCCACGTCAACTCCCAGCGTCGTTAAGCCCGATGCTCGCTGACGCGACTTTACGAAGGCCCGTGCGTCTGTATCCTGATCCCCAATCTACTGGCGGTGTTTTTATATTTATCCTCCATCCACGGGCATTCTTTGATTTTACGCTGGAAGACGCGTGATCTCCGGCGAATACCCTCTCTGCATGGAAATTTCGAGACGGATTCCTATCGTTTCCCGACCTTTACGGCGGCCTCTATCAGCGACCCGTTGTATTTCATTTGAGCGGTAAGGCCCTATCAAGACCAAGAGCCCGCCGATAAATTATCTCGCGCCCCTCCCGTCCCTCGCAGTCTTCCTGGCGCGATAAAGCGCATCGATCCCCAGTTTGGCGGATAAATGCTCGTACGGCCAGCCGTGCCGCCGTCCAACGACGCTGCATCGCGGTGCTTTATTCGCGCGCAGGCTGCTCTCATCCGCGCTCGCCTGCATAAGCGGAACGACGGCTGTGTACGAATAAATAAACCGATATTCCAGCGACGGAATTGCAAGAATTTCAGCCGACCGGCCAAATGACGCTCGCGAACGTTCAGCAGCCACCCTCTCCGTTCCAACCCCTCGGAATTAATTGTTCGACCGTGCATCTAGCCGCGCCACGACGAATGAGATTTTCAAATCGCGGGTGCGCACGCTGGATGCCTCTTACCGTTAGGGCAACATTATCATTCTCGCGCGAATTCCAGGATAATTCGTTTCGATAGAAGAAGGGACACATAATCGAACGGCTGGCGTTATTGCTAGCGGGGCAGTTTAAAACTAGAATGTTGCCACGTTTATCTAGCACGGTTTTTCGAGTTCTCACCGACACTCAACCCCTTCCCGCGGAGTTTATCCCCGAGAGGTGGCATTGCCGGTGGCAGCTGACAACGCGAACGAAATAACGAGCGGATTTGCATACGATCCAAGATCTATTTCGCGTTGCAAGAGGCGGCGCAGCACTTTTTTCCCCGACCCGGGGTTCGGCTTTTTGCTTTCAGACACCGTTCGTCGGATCGACTGGTGGCTGCGCTAGCGGCGCGGGGAGGCGCAGGGCTCGTTTGAGTGGAAACGCCCGTTTCCATAGCGCAGGCTGGACGGATGCAATTTTTTAATATTGCGGCCGGCGTTCGCAGCGAACAGAGGATGCGCGTAATCCGGGGCTAAATTTGACGCAACGGGGTAATCGTTTTCGCGTGCAGCGTGCAGCCGTAATTTTTGATGTTGCGACATAATGGATTATCGCGGGTTGTCGATCCGACGGGGGCCACGGTCGCCGTCAATTTCGCAAATGCGACGACCGAACGAGTTCTCGCAGCGTCAAGCGGCAACGGCCGCGGTCCCGTCGACGAAATTACGAACTTTTCATAACTCCCGGTCGGCAGAGGGTCGCACGCGTTACGCCGTAACACTGGGAAATGTGCTTCGACGCGGCGAATGAAACGGCGCGAAACGGATGCACCGTGAAATAACAGAGCCCGCAAAAAAAGCTATGCAGCTTAATTCCATTATTTAACGGAAACATAAATATCCTCGCGCGTCACGGCGAAACGCGCTGTTATTTTCTGGACGCGCGACAAAACATATTGAAAAAGGCGGGGACTGTGCCGCGCAGCCGTTTTCTCCGGCTCCGGCGACCCACAGCCAGCGGACGTTTTGCGAATCAACGAGCGGCAAAAAGCGCTGAGAAAACAAAGTCCCGTAATCGATTTCGATTATTCATACGCTCGAGATTGTTTCTGCGGGAGGAATTCTCCGCGCCACTCTCGCGGTTCTATCCCACGTCTCTCTCTCTCTCTCTCTCTCTCTCTCTCTCTCTCGTTCGAAGATACGAACCGTTCCGGCGGCCGCGTCAATTATTTACCCGCATTCTTGCGAGGGCGCGTATCCTCTCCGGAAAAGTGCGCGCGCGGAACTGAAATCGTAATGGGACGTTTTACATTTCTTGCGGCCGAATGGCGTGCACTCCAGTCGCGGTATTATTCAACGGCAGTAAGGGAACCGACTTGTAAGTCCCGGCAACTTTTCTGAGTTTCGAGTTCGTAGCGTCGAGAACGTCACCGCGTCGCGTGCGAGTACAGTGCGCCTGCACATCCGCGGGATGCGTCGGGTTACGAGATTAGGCCGGCTAGACGAGGGGACAGGGCGCGACGAAACTTTCCTGCGTCGCGACCCCTCGCACCTTCTGACACCACCCCCTTCTATCTACCAGCCGCGTCGCTCCTCGCAGCCTCACCGCGGGGCTGCTATTGCTCACCCTTCGCCCGTTCCTTCGCGGCAGCTGAAAAAAAACGAACCGCCAGGCAAATAAATATGCCCCCGTATTCTTTGCCAAGGCATTGTGGACGGCGCGGAGCAGTAAAATACGGCACTTTTATTATCCCGTGAGTTTCAGCGGGGCCGAGCCGCGGCCAGAATAAACTCTCGAGACGGTAAACTCTCGGGGTAAAACCTATGCGCCAAGGGGGCGAAGCGGATCGGCCGGGATCTTCGGATCTCGTATCTCCTATTTATCATACAAACTTCTCCTCATTTTTTACCGCGGCAGCGATACCCGTGTTTCAGGCGCACGTGGACGGAGACAGGGCAAGGATTTTGGTGGACGAACCGAGGCTGGTCGCGAGAAGTGGTTGGAAAAATCGTGCGGGAGTATTTTCCAGGGGATGGAGGAGCGTCGGTGTTGCGGGACTTTTTGCGATTGTCGTGACCTCGGAGGCCGTGGGCGACGAGAAGAACGGGATGGGGAGGAAAACGGGGGGAAAGAGATGGAGGAGGCGAAAACGAGGCGGAGTGCGCAAGCAAAAAGGACAACGGCGAAGGGAAACTCGGTTGGACTCTCGTTAATAACTGGACTCGACTTGATTATGGTCGCCACGGGCGCATTGGCCGCTTTAGCCTTGGCGGTCGCATCGAACGAGGCCGCCTGCTAATGGGGCGGATATGGATGAAAAATTATCTCGGCTTAATGCGCGCCCCCGGTTTTCGTTATTACCTGGGCTTTAAGGTTCCGCTGGGAGCATCGCGTCCTATGGGCGCAGGGAGAGGGATGATACCCTGGCCCTTTGCTCGTTTGTAAGCACGCGGCTCTAATTTATTCGGCGATTAAACGTTTGATCGCCGAGCCTGACCCCGTTACACGCGATTCCATTAGAACAGGCTGCACGGTTGATTTCTAACGCGACCGCCGGAATAAACTGATTCATACGATCGTCCACCGGATCGCGTTATTCCATTACATTATTTGTGATGCGAATCGAGGTGCATTGTCGAGCTGGCGATACTGGGTGCCTGATGAACTGGTGGACTCAATGTTCTCGGGAGAGTGGGTGAAATGTGTGGAATAAACATTGATCGGTCCGTCGCTCGATATAGTTTCTCAAACTCTAAACGTGCAACTTCACGATCAGACAAAAATATCGCGGCTCAGATGAGACTTTAATCCCATAAGACAGTTATTTCATTATTTTTATTATTCTTTAATTCTTTTTCCATTAGTTTCATGAATTTAGACTCTCATGAGACAAGTTTCATGGATATATTTTCAAAAATCTCATTTCTCGCGACTGTTTCCGTTCTTTATATTTAGTTGTTGCTGAGATTTTTGTCTCGTGACAGAAAAGTCTCAGGTAAAATCTCATCGTGGATTCGCACCTTAGTAAGTCATTTGTTAACACGTAAAATACGATACAAGTGCGAGATCTTAATTTCAATAGTATGGTTGTTCAAAATTTTCTTCGGAAACAACGTGCTCCATCGAACAGAATCTACTCCACACTTTCCACCCCGTTTCCCTGAGGGATCACCCCCGTACACCACGATTCC
Source organism: Andrena hattorfiana (assembly GCA_944738655.2). NCBI lineage: Eukaryota > Metazoa > Arthropoda > Insecta > Hymenoptera > Andrenidae > Andrena > Andrena hattorfiana. Next base: position 7,143,129 of record OX122894.2, read on the forward strand.
TCACGGAACCTGCACACCGGTGTAGGTTCATTACAGCGAAACGGAGCTCGTACTCGCCACGCAACAAAGACTGCGGCCGCGGTTCTTACGCTCGAGAGCATATCGGCGAAAATACAGGCGAATAAATCGGCCCGTTATCGGCGCAGCCTGTCAATGGGCGGAGGTGAAGTTACATCGGCGCGAGGCCGTTGCACCCTCTGCAACGTTCACAGAGGCACAAGCCAGCGCGATAACGATGCAACAGATTCCCATCGATGACGCCGAAAGTACGTAACCGGTGGCCGTTCGGTGAGCACACCGACCTTCCCAGCTGATCGACCCGCAACTACGGTGTTCCGGAGATTACGGGATACTCAATTAAGGGATTCGGTATCATAGAATTCGAGAGCTTCGGATTAAGGACGCTTATCACCGGGAGTAACTCCGGATTATACAGCAGAGTGGCCGCCTCAGCCTGCGCCCTGCGTGCCGAATCCTATCTACTCACCGCGACTCGCGAATAATAACCAAGGATATAGCGGGTGACTGGGACCTGGGCACCGAGCTCAAAGAATTCGGCAGCGGAGAATCTGGGAAACGTCGAATCGCCCAGCTGTCGGCCCTTGGAAACGTGTGCGCGCACACTGCAGCGACTTGCGAGGCGATGTTATGGATGGAAGAGATGAAAGTAGCGAGAAATAGCGCGCGATAGAACGCGAATTTATGGAGATAACATTTAGCGACAGTCCGATGATTCGGCCGCAGCGGTGGAAATCGAACACGATAAATGACCATCCCTCCCCCTCAACCCCCCGAACGGACGCGTTCGATTTTGGTCATCTAAAAAGGGCACGTGCTAATCCAGTGGCGTATGATTTGCGTCCTGTTGCCGGCGGTAACGCTGCCGTTCCCGTAATTAGTAATATCTGATTAACTAAACCGGCCCCGGAATCGGATTAAATGAAATCGCGGAGCAAATCGTGGTAAGCTCGTAAATCAGCTTACCCAGCTGCGACTTGTCCTTTATTCATTGTGTTTACGCTTGTTTCCCGTTACACTCTACATTTACTGCCTATTGGCCCGACGGCGATAAATATCGCCGTTTTAGCAGACCCGTGCCCCGCTCACGACCCTTAATGTTCCCCGAGTATTTCAGCTAAATCACCTAGGGAGCGTGTTACGTCATCCACGCGAGCTGTTCGGTTAAGTTTCGCGAGGGTCGACGAATCTTTCGATCTGTTCCAACCACCCCCGAATCGTTCCCCGTTCGACTCCAGTTAAGTGGGGAGAAACAGTGCGATAAATCGGTAAAAGAATGGCTATTCGATGTTAGGGAGAGAGATAGTTACACCTTGCAAACGAATTGATGAACGAAACTGGGTTGAAGGAAACGCGGTTATAATCCTGACAGTTTGCATGTAAATCAGATCTACTCCAAAGTATATAAAGAAGACGTCAAGGGGAAACGAGTTTCCAAACACAAAGAATTCTAAATACGATAGAAAACAGTACAAGACTATCGCGGTACCGTCGTTACCACCTTCGAGCGAACGAAAGTCAAAGCCAAGCCAGAAAGGCTTCGAAAATAACCAAGCATTTCGTTCGACCTCCAGTTATCGTGGATGAAAGCGATACAGCGAACTCGTGAGATACTATCTCCGATAGTACGAGAATTGATACCCTTGTTTTAGCTACTAAACTCATTGAAACCCCCCTTAATTTACAACTTGACTGTACCCCTTTCACCTTTCACGCATTCCTCTACCATAACACTACTTAATTCACTCAGAACCGTATATATTGGCCCTTGATCGCTGGTAATATCTTCTAATGCAAGTACAGGAGTGGTCAGAAGTCTATCCCACAACCACGCCTATCGATAAGACCGTTGAAGGTCGAGGCAGCCAACCAAAGTGCAGATAGCGTGCCCGATAAGAGGAGAATTCTGGGGAGAATCGGACTCACCGATCATCGTAGACGAAGCCGGCTTGCAGGGTGTTGCAGTAGAGGGCCGTGGCGACGAGGGCGCAGGCTACGGCTAGGATATCCATGTCACATCGTGGCGAGGACGGTGGCGGCGGCAGCGATGTCGACGGTAGCGGCGGCGGCCTCTTAACTTGTTGCACGTCCGCGGGCCTTCCTCCTCCACCACCTCCACAGCCCCTCCTCCTCCACCTCCTGGCTCCAGCGGCTCGTCGTACGGCGGTCGAGACGTCCGCCGGACGGTCCAGCGACCGCCGCTCTGACGCCTGCCCGGATGTATCTCGCCCGGGACGAATGTCGCTGACACGTCGCGAGAAACGAGCCAGTAATCAAGCCGCAGCTTCGTCGCGCCGTGACGCGCGGCGACGAAGGGGCAGATAGTCCGAGTCGTCGCGGACAGGGCGAGAGCACGGGCCCAGGTACCCTCGCTAGGGTTGCTCGTAGGATCGCTCGTAGGTGGTCGACTCCGACGTCAGAGCGCAAGGGGATCCTGGTGCCTGGACATCCGTGCTGGACTCGAGCCTCCAAACCCGAAGCACGACTCCGCCGGCGGTCTGTGCTCGGTCTCCCGTTTCACTGGCTCTCCCGGTCCCTCTTACCCCCTGGGAACCGAGGACCGTCTCTAAACGCGACACTACCGATGCTATCACACGTCGAATTGGTTGCGTTCTCCTCGGAATCACTGGTCGATGCTACCGATACACCGGGACCGCGCGATACGGCGAACTGAGACCGAAGCAGCGAGCCGTGCGACGTCCAAAGTTGAGCCGGCGCAGGCAAGGGTCGTAACAGATTTAGATTCCTCTCGAGCGACGCTGCTCGTTTGTTATTGCCAGAGGCTGGCCGAGATGGACGCGCGGCTTTGCGAACGTGGAGGCCGATCTGTCTCTGTACTCGGCGGATGCCAGCCGCGATGTTTTCACCGCGAGGCAGGATCGAGGTTTGATCGTGGGTGATACGGCGGAAGACACTAACGACGACGAACGGCGGATCGGTGGATGCGCTGTACCCGCGACGCGGCGCATGTTCCGAATGCGGAACGCCAACTGTCGCGCGCCCCTCGAGGACGAGCGCTTTATACGAACGGGAGACGGGCATCGATCGGACGGGCGCTTGCGCTTGCCCGCTCCTCTCTGCTCGTCCTCTCTCCTCTTCCTGCCTCCTACACACACCATGCAACCTCCTCTTCCTCCGATCTGCTTCCTGGTCCTCCTTCGCCCCCCTCTCTCCGCCTCTCCGCTCTGCTCCGCAGGAGCAGCCTTGCTTCCTTGTCCCCGCGACCGGCGGCGAGCACGACGCCGACCACGATCACGACCACGACCAACGGACTGGATTAACCGCAACCCCCGGCGACGATGCTGACCGATGGCTGCGCTTTTCGAGAATGACGCGTCAAGGCCGAGCACGGGCTGCCATACGCGCACACGCTAGCCTTGGGCACGCGGCCTTGTCCAAGAACAGATGCATCGTAGGGCTAGATCGTTGCTACTGAATGGCGATGGTGTCGTTGAGGATGGAAGGAGATTGGTGCGCCCAGTTGTGGCTGGTATCTCGGACATATTCGCGCGCTATCTCCTTCGATCTCCCCTTAAATCACCCCCGTGGTTATCAAGTGAATATGTCCTGTGAATCGGTAGTGGGATCTCCGCGCGTCTCGTTTAAAGCACGTGTCCCGGCGATAAGAGAAAACTAGGGATGAGATAGGGTGGGTAGACAACAGGCGTTAAACGGATTCCGAGATTTCTTTGCCGCGGAACACTTGTGCCTGGTACAGCAGCAGTAAACGCGTTTCCTGAGGCTTGTAACCCTGCCCGTCGTTGCTGCTGTTTCAGTCCCGCGCTCGCTCAAATTACCACGATTAATCACTATAGTCGCGAATAATTAATTGCGCGCAAGGGGCTGCGTGAAGCGTACATTCATCACCAGTATTGTTTTAACCGTGCCAGTTACGGCCGGTGATAGTACACTTAGTCGCGGCGTGTACCAAGGACGTTCCCGTGGAAATTACAATTAATAAAATGAGCAGAAGCCGTGTTTCACCCCCGGTAATGAGATATTTATCCGCCCCCTCACGCGAAACTTTTGTGTTTGTCGTTTCACTTTCAGCTCCTCCCCACCCTTTTATCGCGTTCGATTCACATCGCGGCACGCTCGACAAATATTGAGGAACGCGACGGGACGTCTCTGTACTGGCGGTTAAGGGGAAACAGCAGTGGGTGATCAAACGAGCTGGAGGGAAAAAAGCCCGAATCACCAGGGAACCCCTAATCAAGCCGCCTGCCTGCCACTTAGCTCCGAGGCGCATAAAGCACGACACATGGATGTCGCGGGTAACGAGGGCCCGATCGGAGGTCGCTGGAGGTCCCGGAACGAAGCACGGGTAAACAATTCCACGCACGGAATGGGCAGCGGCCGATTATATACGAGAGGGGAGGGCGAAGGGAAGGATCGTGACCATGGACGCTACGTAGCATAGTGGGACAAAACGACCCGACGGCGATAAAAAATCTATAACTTTGGTTCTGGACTGGATATTTTAATAAAATTTGGCTCTATTTAACCACAAATTTACGGGCTTTAAGTTGTATTAATATAAGTGATATTAACTCTCTGAGGCCCGTGCTAGGCCCGTGTATTTAGACCCATGTTTTCGAAAAGTGCGGCTACTGGCCAATTACAATACATATTTTATTAACATACTTACTATTACTGAGTTATATTGTGGTAAACCCTGTTTTTTAATATTTGCTATTGTTTTCATGTGATCGATGCTCAAATTTTTCCAAAATCGCAAAAGTTAAGAGTATTAGAAACATTTATGTTTCCCGCAGTTTTTATTCACGATTCTGAAAAATTTTTCTTTGAGAGGTGCAATTTAAGATCGTTACAAAGTTAATTACATAGCTATATATTCTATTAAGGCCATACATTCGGGTAAAATGTTAACAAACTTTTTATACAATTTTAAAAAATTGCAACCATTTGCAATGGGTGTAATTGATAGCATGTGAAAGAGTGAACCCTTCTCTCTTAGAAACAAAAAGAAAAAGTTGCTACTTTGTGCTACTTTCCATGAAAATGGTAATATTGAAGTAAAACCTACCTTACCTGCCCAATAGAGATTTCTGTCCTAGTAGAAAATCCTCGTCCTTCGTCCGCCCATTTCTGTAGGCCTATTAAGTTTCAATACTTAAAAGAAACAAAAGACTTAATTAAAACTGAAGTCGAATTTATAACAAATCAAATTAATTCATTAGTGCTTACAAAACGCTTAGTCCATGGAAAAGAAATATTAATGGCTCATAAACTACAGTTGACAATGTTAGATGGAAAAGTTGCTCAACATTTAACAGATACTAAATTGAGATCAACGTGTATCATTTGCCAAAAATGTCCAAAAAATTTTGTTACTTCTGGAGGAAAAGATATAAAAGAGAATTACCAGTATGGCATTTCACCCCTACATGCAAGGATACGATTTATGGAGTTCGTTTTCCATGTAAGTTACGATTTAAGCTTTAATAGTGAAGGAGTTAGAAATATTCAGACAATAAACGGAAGAGGCAAGAGGAAAAGTTAAGGATCATAAAAGAAATCAGAAATCAGCTTGGATTAATCATTGACACACCTAAATAAGGATTTGGGAACATAAATTATGAGAACATTGCACGCAGATTTTTCGAATATCCCGATGTAATATCAGCAATTACCAGAATAGATATAGAAATTTTACAAAAATTTAGAACAATATTAAATGTTCTTTTTTGTAGTCTTCCCGTGAATGCTGAAAAATTCGGTATATATGCAGAAGAAACAGAAAAATTGTTAACGCAAAATTATCCTTAGCGAAAATTAACAGCCACAGTACACAAGGTTTTAAGGCATGGAAAAAATATCATTCTTCACCACTTACTGCCAATTGGCGAGTTATCAGAAGAAGCGCAGGAAATGAAAAATAAAGAATACAAATATTACCGTTACCATAACAGTCGAAAAATTTCTCGAAGTGCACAGAATCAAGACCTCATGAATATGCTCTTGATATCGTCGGACCCTTACATCTCATCCTTTCGAAGAGTTATAAGGAAAAAAGATGTAATTAAGATATATCCGAAAGAAATGATTCAATTATTAGATGTGTGACCCAAATATCTTGTATAGCCGGAGTCATGAGACAGCACAGAAAACTCTATTGGGCAGGTAAGGTAGATTTTACTTCAATTACCATTTTCCTGGAAAGTAGCACAAAGTAGCAACTTTTTCTTTTTGTTTCTAACAGAGAAGAGTTCACTCTTTCACATGATATCAATAACACCCATTGCAAATGGATGCAATTTTTTAAAATTGTATAAAAAGTTTGTTAACAATTTACCCGAATGTATAGCCTTAATAGAATATATAGCTATGTAATTAATTTTGTAGCGAACTTAAATTGCACCTCTCAAAGAAAAATTTTTCAGAATCGTGAATAAAAACTGCGGGAAACATAAAAGTTTCTGATAAGCTCTTAACTTTTGCGATTTTGGCAAAATTTGAGCACCGTTCACATGAATACAAAAGCAACTATTAAAAAACAGAGTTTACCACAATATAATTCAGTAACTAGTAACTATGTTAATAAAATGTGTATTGTAATTGGCCAGTAGCCCCACTTTTCCCAAACATGGATCTAAATACACGGGCCTAGCACGGGCCTCAGAGGGTTAATATCACTTATATTAATACAACTTAAAGCCCGTAAATTTGCGGTTAAATTGAACCAAATTTCATTAAAATATCTAGATCAGAACCAAAGTTATAGATTTTTAATCGCCGTTGGGTCGTTTTGTCCCACTGTGCGTAGGTGTATGTATTACGGCGCACGTACACCCACCGACCCTCCACCCAGCTCTCTGCGCCCTAACCTTTGTCCAGCATCTTCCGTTTCCCGTTTCCAGGGACCCTAGATGCGGGGATCGCTCGTGACCGCCGGCGTGAGTAACGAGTCATGGATCGTTTTCCATCCCTTAGCGATAGAAAAATACCAATCGCACCTGTGGGGACCGCGAACGTCTCGTGTCAAACGCACATGCTCAATCGCGATAACGATCTCGTAATCAATTAGACAACGAGTGCGTTCCCCTGTGGCCCCGGAAGGCGGAAAAAAAATGTTACTTTCGTTGGGAAAAAAATATTACTTTCCGGCGGCAGTAATGTAAGCGGGAGCGGAGGGGTCGGAGAGCACGGACATCGCGACGGGGCACGCCACGTCGTAGCGGAGCGAGAGAGGACAGTGTATCGGGGGCTACGCCGAGCTGGCGGCAGAGGGATGTGTGCGGCGGGGCTACCCTGTTATTTGTCCCACGCGCTGGCAGATTAAGATAATGGGCTAATGCGGACCCTCCGCGGCCGTGCTGTTGCTGGCGACCGATGGTGGCGGCCGGACATCAGCGTGTCGGGGGGAAGGAAGGGCAGAGATACGATGACCAGCGACCACGCGATCCTCCCGGACAAGCTCGGTTATACGCGCCTCGTTGCGAATTATCGTGCGAACCAATCGCGGGGCATGCGACCCCCGGGCCTCGAACCTCCAACTCGCTCGAGAAACCGAATCGACGATTGTTACGTCACACGATGCGCCTATTACTCCGCACTCCGCGTATCCAAGGCATCACGGGGTAGCGCGTTGCGCGTAGTTCACGAGGGACAGCAAGCGCATTGATTTCCACCGACTTTACTGTGCCCAGCTGGACCCAGCGGCAGGACGCTATTTCATACGACTACTGACCACCTCGCACCGTGTTATTTCCAGGGAAATCAGAGCGGATACCATGGAGGGTTGTTTTACTATTCCTTCACCGACGTCACTCGTGTATGATAGTATAAGCAGGAAAGCTAGTCCCGCTGTGCAAAAATCTGAATATGAATGCAAATCAAAGGGATAATTTCAAGTGGCTGTACGTATCAAGCACGGATGGACGGGCCGATTCGTTCGTAATCGACGACGCGGTTTCTCAATTATTTGCAGCCACGCTGGAAATTGAACGTCATTTGATTTCGCTGGAAGGAAATTAATTCTGATGCGGCCGGGACCGATCGTACGCGCTCGAACGTAATCTGGGTTACGCTCTGGGGGAAGGGGAGAGAATGGCCGACGAGTGGGGAGGGAAAAATAGGGAGAATAGGAGAGAAGGGACGACGACGGATTTGACGGTTTCACCAGTGATAACCGGTGCTGTAGCAATCCTACCTGTTACTTCGTCCCAATGGCTTTTAGACGGCGAATCGCTACGGGAAATTTCGCGTAGAACAACTTCCACGGGGATCCGGGCGGCCGCTGCAGCAACGCGATACCGCGCCGTCGGTAAAAAATCAACCAACTACAAAATCCTGAGTACGTGACGTGAATTGGGCTCGTCAAAAGCGCGGGAACTCGTCGCGTAAATTCCGAAGGACAATGGAGGCGATTTCTGCAGAAAATTCTATAAATGTCGGCGGGTCCAGTCGGAAATATTATTTCCAGCGTCCCATCGAACGACCATCACCGCCCTCCGACGTCGATCGAATCTCTCCGCGATCTCGCCCCGAAACGGTCCGCGTATCTCTCGTTGACGCTATTATATCGGGTATTCGCGTTTTTAATCGGCGAATTGCTCGGGCGAACGAAAGAGAGAGAGGGAGAGAGAGAGAGTCGCTATCGGTAACCGGTATGAACGGTTAGCGATTATCGATCGACACGCGCGTTTTCGACGTGTCGGCGCGAGTAGGAACGGAGGAACAGAGGAATGATCCCAACCCCCGTTTGGCTATCGAAACGGCCGCGGCGTTACCGCGTAGCCGAGATTTTTCCGATATCCGTGCGCGCGGAAAATTCAACGCCATTATCCGAGCACGCTGTTGCCAGGACAGAGTCTGTCCCGTGTACGCGTACGCCCGCCGCTGTAACTACACGCTGAATGTTGTTAACAACCGGTATCAAGAGTAGATTCAACACGGCCGCGGCGAAATCTACGAGGCCTTGTCGATGACACGGCCAGCGGCGAGCTGCTGCCCCCCTCGAGGAGCTTGGAAACGCCGCCGACCGGAGCCGAATCCTGCGTCAAGGAGGCACGTACCACCGAGCCAGCGTCGAGATCGACAGCGAAACTCGATTTATAGTTTCCCGGCAAAACCCGACAGGTGTTTGAAAAATACGTGCCCCGACAAGGCAACCCGTTGCCAGCGGTGCTTCGCGCCACGTCGAGCCTCGACATTTTCCAAATCGCATAAAGCGGCCCCCGTGAGCCTCGACACCGTGCACGGGAATCGCGTTACGGCAACACACCTCCTGTGTTTACTCTTCCCTGTCGCCGAGTGTCCGACGGATGAGCTTCAAGGTATTCCACTTACCGTACACCTTGCGTCACGCGTGTGAGATCATAGCGAGAGTAGCTAGGTGTGGCTCCAAGCGAAGCGCTGAATCTCATTATCAGCTTTAAGGAGGTTCGCTTAAAGAAAGGGTGCAAGGCATACGGCTTCCCCCTTCGTTCTTTCCAACGCCCTTGCCTCGAGGCTTGTTTACTTAACGCGTGAACGCGTCTGACCCACTCCCCTATTTCTCTTCGAACCGTCGTACATGCGTGGTCAGCGGAATGTGGAAGAGGGTCAGCTCGGCGAGGCGTTAAAGCTGGAGCGAAGAGACGAGTTCGCCGAGAAGTCGTGGAAAAACAGACCCGTTTGCCATACTTGGGGTGGTGTAGAGTGAGTGTCTCGCTCCTCGGGCATCTCGCTCGGTCTCCATTCATCCCATTGAGGAATGCACGCGAGCCTACAGCGGAGCGCCGTGGACAGCTGTTTCGATGAATTCTGCCGTCGCGATCTGACTGCTGACTGCGCCGCTTTCATTGGCTTGTCCCGGCGATTGAAATGTGTTCACCTGATTGTCTGGTTAATTACGAGCGCGCTATATCTCTACCGCGATGCGTAGAAAGCCGATCGCAGGAATGCTCGACTACAATGCTTGGTAACAGAGCTTCAAAGGTGCTGGTGGAAAGAGCTCGATTTCGCCGTATTAGCTAAACCGGGAGATTTGAAGAGGGCTGGGTCCGGAATATAATCGAGAAAGGGCACGGTTAAAACGCTGCTGCTCGCAGGGATCTTCCTTTTCACGGCTTTCTCCTCGGTCTTGGTTATATTCGGACGCACAAAGAGCCCGCCTCCCTCTTTCCGCGCGAGCCGATATTTCATCGCGATTTTCCGCACACTCATCGTCGCTCGTTGAGGTCGTTGGCCCCCCCCCCCCCCCCCCGGTGTTCGACGAACAAATGCCTTCAGCTATTCTCCGGCTCGCGAGAAGGGGAACGCGTCGATCGTGACTCGGCGACGCCGGTGCTCGGCTACGCCACGGAAAACCGAACAAACGAGGGACACCCTGGTTCGCTGGAAATCGCGCGCCCACGGCGGATCCTCGTGGAAAGCAGCCGACTACGGTGACTATTTTCACCTCACGTTTCCAATTTGCGTTCACGCTCTTGCTGTCTGGATGCCAGGCGAATGGACGTGCGACAAAGGAGGCGATTCTTGTTTGTCGCGACAAACTGCGGGGAGCACATCAGGAACCGTTACAGTGCGCTACGATCCGCTAGATGCCATTCATTCACCATGTACAAGGATTTTTACCGATTTTTCTGAGAAGTTCGAAGGTCAGTGATGAACTATAATTCGGTCAACTAATCCGCCTATCGTGGAGCGTGCGTCCCGGGGCGATTAGTATCAGCCTCGTTACAGCAAGAGCGTTAATTAATTTCCTGGCGAAATTTAATTAATCGAACGGCCGGGAATTTATTTCCTGAACCGCAGGGCGCGGACATCCGGCACGGACCATCATCCCGATATTGTTCGATTCGCGCGCACGCTGTCGCCAATATCGTTTCGGAATCGTAGGCGAGGGAGGGGGGGGGGTGAGAGGAAAAAAGACGTGAACGTGAACGAGGGACCGAGTGGGTGGGAAGGGGAGATTGCGAGAAACCGCAGTTGCCAGCGAATCGCATTTTGTTCGGTGGAAAGTTTTCCGGTTACAACGGAGACGCAATAGCGAGGGGAGGGGTGTTGGCTATCCCTGCAGGAGGAACAGCCCTCTCTAACGAGTAGTGTAAAATGCCCTAAAACGATTCCGGTAATCGCCAGTCGAAAATTCTATAAGGCAACACGAGCCCAACCCCCCATCCACTCGCTCCACGTTCCCGTGGCTTTACAACAGCTGGTCCAGTCGAAAACTCCGACGGGAAAGTGGTGCTCCAAAGGGGAAACTGTGGGCTTTGCGCTCCCACACACCGGCCCCGCTCCGAGCTTGTACGTGAGCGACTGCGTCGAAGGCGGGAGGCAGAGGAGAAAAGGGTGAAAAAGGAGAAAGTAGGTGGCGAGGGCGGAAGGAGGAACAGAGAGACAAGAGATGGCTCAGTTTCCATCCGAGCTGGAGAGCGAGGCATTGTTCGTCAGTGGACGGATAACCGGGGCAAAGGCTGATATGTAGGGGAGGAGCGAGGAAGGAGGAGGGCGAGGGTAGGGAAGGTAGCCGATTAAACCGTTCCCTCCCCCGAAGCAACGACTCGCCAACCTCGGGCTCCTGTCCCTTCTTCCTCCGGCATTGTCCTAGCCGAGGCAAAGTTTCGGCCATCTGCGACTGCTTGCTTGTCTTCTCCTCTATGTCTTTGTCGTTCGACCGAGTGTAACAAAGTTGGATGCAAATGTGCCCGGCAAAGGAAAGCCATCCTCCCAATGGAGAGGACGGAGTTTCGTGGCTTTCTTCTTGCCGGCACGTCCGACCATTCTTCTCGGTGTACAAGCCAAAGCGGCGACTAATGCCGGACAAAAGTTCGGGTGGGGGACGCATGGGCTGCGAGCGAAAAAGCCGCCGCCGCTCAAAGACGATTTCCAGCCGCGGCACGGGGGAACAAAGGGGTGCGTTTAATTAAATTTCTAAGACCAACCGCGGCAGAGCGGGGAGGGGGAGTGTGTAAATTGGAAGGCGTTGAATCGCCAGCCCAAAGGAGCTTAATGAATAATGCCGTGCGTTTAAAAATTACCGTCCGGCCTGGATCCTCCGGCCGCGCTGGCTTCGAGTAGAATAAGACCGAGCGCGAACAGACGCTGGGAGCGTGGAGGCGCGCGTGGCGCACGTGTCTAATTAAACGATTCGTTCGAGAGGCGAGAAATTGCGCGGCAAACGTAACAAATTCTCGGTCTTGGAGCCTTGACGTTATTACGTACCTCGAGGTGGAAGTGGAACGAGGGAACGGAGGGATGAAACGAGAGCGAGCGGGACGAAGAAGAACCGCGTCGCGAGCTACGAGGGGGGAATGGGAGAAAGACGGACGAGCGAGCGTCGCGTCGCTCCGAGCAGCGGCTCGACTTGTTGAGCACCATCTGTCGTTGTGTCTCCACCTTTCCATCGCTGTCGCAACCGTAAAAAGTCATATCTTCCGCTCTAACGTACTCGCAGCCAGGGTCCCCGCGTCCTCGTGAAGCGGTCGCTGAGCCTGATGTAGATAAAATACGACCCCACCAGCCGTTTGGCGGTAAAAAATGTAAACAACCGGCAGCTGACGCCACTCGTGCACAGCCCCCGCCTAAGGTCCGTTGTTTTCAAAGCGTGCAAAGAGCGGCGCCCACCCCTCGCCCGGCGATGACTTATCCGCGGCTTTTTGGTGGCCGCTGTGCTAACGCGCTCGAGGGTGGGAATAAAGAGGCACGGGAGCGACGAAGGGCTGGTCGAATAAGAGGGAAAGCGGCCAACCGAGGGGGACGGAGAACGGAACGCGGAGTCAATTGCTTGCGTAATAGGATTCCGTAGTTCCCTGTTTACCCTGTAAAACTTGCACCGAAGAACACTCATGCACGGAGAATCACTTTCTCTGATTACGCAAACTTTCTGTAATTTGTTGTCGCGCTCAACCCCCTTGCCCTTCGTTCTCCGCCGCTTCTGTTTCCCCCGTTTCCATCACGACGGAACAATTAACGCGGATAATCTCGGTGTAACGCGTGCGGCGCTGCTTCCTGTTTCGGAACAGCTTCCACGGGAACGAGCGACGCAACCGCGGAGAAAATTCAAGTTCCTTCGCTCCGTGAATGTTCGCGGGACGTCGTGCCCCCCCCCCCCCCCCCCCCCACCCCGATTATCCGCGTCCAGTATACCGAAATTTTCGCCTCGAAGCGACCGAGTGCACACGGACTTCTTCGATTTCCACTGAAATTCTATCGACCAAGAACCATTCGTCATAACGTGACTCACGATGTTAGACGAATTCTGATCCTCCGATATCCTGTTTCCACGGCGTGAGCGGGAGAGCGACGATTCCCTGTGCCGTGGAAAATTCGATACGGTTGCACGACGGAGCCGTTTCTTAGGTGTAACGTGCACCGATAATGGTCAACGTGTAACGTCTATCGCGCTCTCTATACGCTCTAGATAGTACGGGCGAGCCACTCAGCCCGAAGGTGGTACACCGAGTCTCGTCGAGTTACTCGTAACTGGCGGATGTCATTTCAATCCACTATTCGATTACGTCGTCTCACCTTACCCTGCCCGCTGGGTAGCTCGTTAACCGGTTGCTCCTTTTGTTGCGTCAGGCTTCTCGTTGCGTTCGTGTGCCCTAGATGCTAATCCACCGGCGATAGACCTCTCGAACCGTGGAAAAGTGGCGCGCGGCGAAATTGCCCGGCGAGTTAGCGAAATCGCGTTGTCGCGCGAAGGACGAGTCCCCTGAATCGCGGGCCGATTTTCACGGTAAACTCGAATGTTTAAATCACAGCCCGCTGCCAAGCCTTGAATCGTAACCAGCAATTATGCAAACGTTTCCCCTTCGGTCCCATTTGCCACGTGTCCATCCGTATAACTGACACTGGGGACGCTGGAACCGCCTCTATTTACCCCTTTAACGCCGTCTCTTTCTCACCTCTGTTCCCACCCCTTTCACCCGTCCCTCCGTTTCCTGCGTCTATCCGTCTCTACCTATCCCTGCCAATGAGTACGTGTCAGGGACCATGAGATCCTTCGGCCCATTAGTGTCCGTGCGTACCGATTCCAAGATCGAGTGGCGCAACACGGAGCCACTCGGCACAAATGAGCCTGTCGCGTCTGGATAATACCGAGCGCAATATTCGGTCTGTCGCGATAGATCATACCACGCGCACACGCGCACACGCGCCCGTGTCCACAGCCAGGCCGTGGCACACGCACGCTCATCTCTCGAGCGCAGCGAAACGCAAAATATCGTCCAGCGAACACGCGATCGCCCGTCGACCAGCCGGAGGCTTCCAAGCGGGGCCGCGATCCTGTCCACTGGTCTCGTCTGATCGATGACGAACGATACCACTTGCGATACAACTGCCCAAACGGGTCGCGTTCTGTGTAAAAGGAATATAGGGTAAATCCGGGAGAGACGGTCGACCTAATATAAACTGGCTATTAAGACTAATATAGAAATTACTTATTTTATTAGAACAAACCTATATGTTCAGAATTTTATGCTGATCCGGAAAAACTGGTCGATATTTGCTTTAAGACAATATTTACCGTAAATCGGGTTGAAAACTGAAGTCATGACATCTGACCACCTCTCCCGAGGTGCCGGGAGAAATGGTTTTCGTCGTTGGCAGAGACCACTCGCATAATTATTCAGGGGAAGTAACAAAGGATAAAACAAAATTATTTATGAGTGAATACAATTATAGATTCATTGATGTTTAATTTATTTACTAATTAGAAGAGATGATTTCGGCGCATTGCTTCGGTCTATTGACATAGCAGTAGATCTAATCTGGTTAAGATAAGTAATAGAAAATTATTTTTATTAAAATGTAAAAAAAAATTGTCAATAGACCGAACCAATGCGCCGAAATCATCTCTTCTGATTAGAACATTTTTTACGGTCAAAACTCAATTTATACTATTTAATTTGTTTACGCTAAACAAGTAAATAACACATCAAAGAAAAAGCGATCTACCTACCGGCGATTAGCAAGGCAAATGAATACAAAAGTGAATAAATAAACTAAATAAACAGAAATAATAATAAAATAATAATAAAAAATAAAAAGAAACAAAAATAATGGAAACATCATAATTTGACCATCTCTCCTTTCTGCAGTGAGATGGTCTTCTCGTTAGCTTGGAGAGGAAGAGTTAATATGGCTAAATACTTTGGCTGCATTGTCCCTCAATATCTCTACCTACTATCTTATTCCTAAACATTTAAACGAAAATAAATTTAGAAGTATATTTTAAATACGATTCTGTACACCGCTGTTTGACAAAAGAGTTTAAATGTAACCTCAATTTTCCTGTTAAAGCCTATAAATCCAGAAAAACACAGAAGGAAGCGAAATGACGTTATTAATTCAACTGTTTGGCATCTAGAGAAGTAATTGGTCTGCACATTAACGCGTTTTTACGTATAGAGTCTGAAATATAGCGACTCGACCAACTCTCCGACCCGACCGCGTCTCCCGGATGTACCCTAGGAGACTACTAAAAGCAGTAGCATCTGAAGAGGTCATCTGAAATGTCCACCCACAATAAGTGACAATTACCCGACAAGCAAAACAACGAAACGAATAACTACCCGCGTCTAGTCCCAAATACTTCGCAAATTAACTCCCGGAGGATGGTATCGATGGGATTTAGCCGGTGGCATTGCGTTCGTTGGCCTTACGAGGAGGATACATGGTATCTCGAGCGGAGTGCGCTTAAAGTAACGCTCGATCCGTGCCGTTTCGTTCTCGTGGAGAGATCGAGTCGCGAGCCGGTTCGCCAGCTTCGCTCCGAGCGCGATTCTTCGGCCGTTTACGGCTAACGTATCCGACGCACGTAGCGTGTACGTGACATGTCCCACCCTCGCCCAACCCCTTCGCCATGCTCGTCCACCGTTTTTCCTTCCGTTGTCCCTCTGCCTCCACCCCCGTTGCCCAAGCTGCACGAGTCATTTGCTACGTTCGACGGGATACGAGCTAGCACCGAGGACGACGACGACGACATCCCGGCCAGCCGGTGCGTGAAAAATCGCGCTCCCTTTATACAACTACGCAGATTTCTTCCGCCATTTCGTCACCCCTCGGCGACATCGCGGCGACATATGGCGAGCCTCGGCTGGGAGGCTCGCGCCTCGAATACGTCGAATACCTCGAACCAGGGTAATGCCTGTTCACGTGTCGACGAACCCTGACAGGAACACGGATACCGCTTCCGTGTACACGTCGGGAGCCATTAATAACTCCAGCTGATACGTTTCGACGATTATTTCGGTGATAATGTTGTTCCCCGGCAAGTTAACCAGTTAGCTAGCTCTGGACACGCGTGGCTAGCTTCTCGATCAATTGTGCCGAGAGTTGCGCGCCGATTAGGATAACGGTGTACGCGGGAAATGCGTCCGATTGCGAGCGAAAGAGGAGTCGCGTCGAGGTGCAGGTTCGGGCGAGGAAAAAGCTGGGCCGCGGTATCGAGACGGGGGTGAATTATTCTTGCCCCGTTAATAATATTAATCGGGACGCTGAGGTGACGGGGCAAGTTCGTAATAGCTCCCATTATGGGGTCGAAGCGTGGAGGTAATTGGGCTGAACGATATCGGGTACACGGACTTTTGGCATGCGGTGAGGCATAGCCAGTCGGGTAATCCAGTAGGCCTACGGCCCCTGGCGGTGTGGTTCGCTCTCGAATATTCTGGGTATCTCAACTAGCGGATAGCGGGAGCGTCTATACGTCATCTCGCGGCTGGCTCGAAACCCGAGGAGCGTCGCGTCGCGACCTGCCCTCGCGCTCTTCGCTGGCTGCAAGGCTGTTTCGTGTATTAACGACACCCAGCCGGCAAGGAGCGATAGGGCGTAAGCCGTGAAATATTGAAATGGGATTTTTCCGTCCCCCCAGGGAGCTCGGTCCACCGACCAACGCCCGACCTGCACGGAAAATGGGAATATAATGCGATTGGATGAACACCTCGTCCCCGCAGCCCAGCAGCCCCGTACGAGCCGACGTAATGTCGTCGTTGTATCAAGAAAATTCCCTATTCCAGCCTTATCGCGACACGCCATGCCCGTTACGACAAACACGGGCCCGCCAGTGAACGGCGTGGTCAAATAATTCGTTCGCAGTCACAGTGGTCACCGCCGACTCTCCACTGTGCTTCGTGACTTTGATCCCGGTCGAATGTAGTAGATGTTGAAATTACAGGGAACATGTATTTACCGTTCTGGGGGGGGGGGGGGGAGAGGGGGCGTGGATGCTGATAATATTGACGTGCTGATAATATTGGCGGAGCAATCGATACAAGGAACTCGTTAAAGCTGAAATGCATCCATATTCAAATTTACCCTGAGCTGGTCGATGGAGTTTACCCGTGGCTCGAACAAACTGTTCGGTTTGGGGGAAAAGGGTGCAGAGGCACGGCCATGGCCGCGTTGATGGTTAAAGCGCGATGGCGTTACATAAAGTACATCCAACATCTTCCGCAGATAGGAAGGCACTTTCGTTCGTCCGTGGCGGGGACCAGGAGCCACCACTCCGCTAGTATTTTTCGCACCATTATCGCGGCTTACCGTGGATCTCCGGCTGGGCTTATCGGCGCCGAACATCGTCGCGTTATCAGAGCCAGCCACGTAACTTGCCCGGCCCGATTATTTTCATTGTTAGCAGGAGAGACCTAAATTCTCTTTTATCTCGTATGATTTGCTGCGGAAGATCTGCAAGGTCGCCTACGACTCTCTATAGACTCCTATTTCTTTCACCTAGCTGCGCTGCAGCGACGAGTGAGATAAGAGTACGGCGCAAGGTGAGCGAAGTCTTAGCGAAGGCGAGAAATTTTCGGGAAAGGGATAGGTCTCGTCCGCGCGCGTAGCATTGCCCGCGTCGCCGCTACACCCGCGACACTTTCAGCTAAATGAAATTATCCATGATGAAATGAAACGCCAAGCTATGCGGTTCATTCTGCGCGAGAGCGATTGGACCGGCTCGATCCATCGCGACGAGGCGGCCCTGGCCGAGGCATATCGGTTCGATGATCGAAACGACCGCGTTCGCGTAATTCGTAATTGCGGTCGGCGGTCGCGGGTCGCGGCTTCGACGCTGCGGAATAATTCACGCGCGAACGGGTCAAGTTTTATCGAAGCGCGGCGCTGGGGGGGCGGTTGGGCTCCTACATCCTCCACGCCTCCCGAACGGCGGAGCGTTCCATACCGAGCCTCCTGTTCACCGTAACTCGCCGGTTGGCGCTGGATTCGCGCTTGATTCGTGCCGGGCTAAAACGCAAAGTTATTCGGCCACCTTGCCAAATAGGCGATCTAAATGCGCTCAACCGAGCAGAAGTGGTAATACGTTACCGGTTATTGCCGGCGGCAGCATCTTGCCGAGGGGCCACCCTCTCGAGAAGTCGTTCAAGAACGTCCCGGCTAGAAGTAGGAGGGAGAGGGGAGAACGGAGGGCACGGTATGATGCACTGGGGGGGCCAAATATGCTGTGGCACCGCGAAGCGCCGCCGATTCCGGGCCGTGGCAGAACGCGCGCGTCAAATTAACCGCGAGATCCTTTCCACGGTCGGTTTGATAGCGGGTCGGTGAATTTTTCCGTCAAACGATTTTCCAGTGGTCGAAGTTTCGGCGAGTTGGCAATCGCCTCGAGTCCCTCCCTACCCCGCCCCAACTCGCGTAGGGAGTAATGGAAGAGGGGGATATTACGACGAGCTTTTTCAGAAAAATATTCGCCGGGTCAAACATAATGGAGCTTCCGTAAAATTTACGCCGGCCGGCGCGAGGGGATATATATTTTTTTTTATATTAGATTTAATGCCCCGCGCGGGAAAGTAGGACGATCCGTATTATCGGAAATAGCCGTGGCCCTTTTTCCGCGTGGATCGATACGCCGGTTCGATCCGCACCCCGTAAAATCACATCCAATGAACGAAAAAGCTAATGGAACGTGTACCGGCGGGATCGCCTCTAGGAGGCTGAGGGGGGGGGGCTGCCTGTTCTAAACCGTTGGTCAATGGCCTTGAGGGATGAAACGAAAGGAGGAAGCCTTGGTAAGTGAAATGAACCACAACTCGCGAAGTTGGGAACGCCCGATGTTTGACTTCGCGATGCGTTCTAATTTCGACTACGTGGAGCATGCACCGAAGTTGGGGATTCTGAAGTATTAATGAAGTGGACCGAAGCAGCCGGTAGATTTCGGTTCCGAGCGATTCCCAAGCCCTTCGCCGTCCAACGGCGCGGCCGAAACGGAAACTTTGTCACGGCTCGCCGATTTCGCCAGTAGCCGAGTCACAGAGCTTTCGACAAAAACGCATAAATCAGACCGAGCCGTATCTCACGGCGGCTAGAGCACGGGAAGGGCGAACTGGGGGGGGGGGGGGGAGAAGAACGGGTAACAGCGTAGGCGAGCAGAAGAGAAAGGGAAGTCATCGATCGGCAGCCCCTGTCTTCGTTGGCGCGATTCGACGAGGCGTGCACTCGCGCCCGTATTCATATTCATATTTCAAAACTCGCATCCACGGCCCATTGTACCGTTGAATACGCTATGCAGAATGCGTCGCCCGCCGTATAACGTTGCGGTGCTGCGACCGCCTTCTGAATTAGTAATAGCGCCCTGACAACGGCCACCCTCCTGCACCCACCCCCCACGGTCCTCCACCCCGTTGCCCGAATGCCTACCGCGGCAAACGCAATTTGCTCCAGATATTAATTCGGCTAATGGATCAGGCGTTAAGCGACGGGCGAGCGAGCACGCGCGACCCGCGTGCATCGTCTTCGAGCGCGACGCTTCTATCCCATTGACAAATCCGCCCGTGGAAACTCGACGCGAGCCTGATCGCGATCTAATATGTCCCATTTCCGAGCGGCAGGCTCTGGGGATGGAATCTGTCGATGAGCCGAGTTCCTCGGGCGGAAAGGACCAGAGGACTTTCGCCATCGAGTTCGCTGTATTCACCCGCGGTCGGAAGTTCCTTCAGACCGCCGCTGTATAAATCCCGGATAGCCTCCGTGATGGATCCTCCAGCGAGCTCGGGACGAAACGGGATCTTTAACGTCCCTTAGATCCTCCGGGGTAATCCGATCGACCGACTCCCTTTTACTTCCTTGAATTTTCAAAAGCGGCGCGAGTCGAGCGACCCTCGGATGACCGACTCAGCGGGGAAGGAGAATTCAAATGGCTGGCGAGTTAGCGAGGTGCGAATTACGCGCGAGCGTGTTGGGTGCGCGACGGCGCAATTGTCTTAATATTCAAAAAAAGCGGGAATGCATGCTTAAACGCGGCCGAGCGAGGAGGAGCGGGGTGGCTTTTTCCCCGCGGCTCCGGCGCTGCTGGCTCGCAATTACGACACATTCGAGGATCTCTCGAGGTAAAAGAATTCTGGCCACTTCTGAGAGCAGCCGGATCGTCGGCGCTCTCACGTAGCGCAATTAAATGACATAGAACAGAACCGCAACGGTCCAAGTGGGCACACGCACGTATACTTTCGCGCGGGTATATACCTTGGTTCAAAGTAGGAAGCGCGGAGAAAGAGAAGGAAATACGGGGGTCGGAGATGATGAGAGAGGGAGAGAGACGAGCGGTAAAAGAAAAGAGAGAGGGAGAGAGAGAGAGAGAGATATAGAGAGAGGAGTGGAATAGACGGCAGTGCTAACGAGGCTCCGAGGATCGAATCAAGACCGAATCTCCGCCGCTGATTGACCAGGGCGAATCCTACAGCGGCGGAAGGCTAATTAGCTACCCGGATTTCTGTACGTGACCCGACAACGGGATCCCCGAGACGTGGCGATTATGGTTGCCCTGAGCGTCTTAATTTCAACCTCCACATGGAAGCCAGCGAGGATAGAGGGAAGCGTTACGCCCGCAATGGCGTCGGTCAAATTTCTCTTTGAGACCCGCCGGCGCCGGTCCGCCTCTGTTTTCCCTTTAAATAGCCCTTTAACCGCCCCGAAATTCGTCCTCTCCGATATTCCCTTTGAACACGATAACTAGACGCTACTTAAGCCGAACAATGCCACTGCCCCCGATACAGAAGCCGTCTGTTCGAGCACTCCGACCGAGCGAGACCGTCCCGTTGACTCGTCCAATGTCTCCGCGAGTCATCCGGCGATCAGCGAATTTAATTAAAAGATTCGCCAGCTAACTTCTCGGGAACGTTGATTGAAATTTTTTAAACCGGAGAGCTAGAGGAAATGCAGATTGATCAATCCTGGCGCTCTGAAGCGACAGCGATGCCCGCGCCGCAAAGTCACTTCGCCTATCCTTCCATCTTAAAAGAATCGCGACCCTCTTTTTTTCCCCCGACTATAAATTCCCCCCGATCTGATCGATCCGAAGCATTGCTATAAGACGCTAGCGTTTTTCGCAGAGCTGAATACCTGCAATGCCCACGCGGATGGAACTCGCGACCAGGGAGAGGTGCGAGGGAGGAGAGGAATTAAGGAAAAGGGCGGGTTTTTAGCGTTGCCAACGCTGGTTCGATATACCCGTCAGAAGTGACGCGGCTCGACGCCGCTTAAAGTTAACGTCACCGGAGAGCGGACGAAATTTAACGAACAGCGGCTGGCTGCGACCGGTTGAACGCGAGACGCTTAATTAATCCATTCATCATCGTCCGCGCGGGACTGGCGCGGCCGCGAAATAAGCCTAGCGGGGCCAGCCACACCGACGAGCCTTTCCGCGCGTTCTCCACGCGTGTAAACGCCACCCACACCAGCCGGCCGACGAACAGCCGTGGGTAAGTTCGCGCGACTCCACGGAAGTGGTGTAATTACAGCAGGGGGAGAGAGAGTGTAGCTTGCAAATTTGGCACAGTGCGTGCGACTCGTTGAATCCAATTCAACCGGCTGAAATATAACGCTCGTCGATTATTGCCGCCGCGTGTGTGCGCGCGTGCGTGCGGTTGTGCGCGGGTGTAGGACACGCACACGCGGGAGCGTAGACGGGCGGCGAAGCTAGTACGCTCACGGGAAAGCCTCTGGCAGAACCGTCGTGCGCTGTATGGCCACTGTCGGCCAAGCAATCTCTTTCCCTGTGGAGAGTACGCAGGTAATTAGCCGAGCTCCACTCTATCGTCGATTCCAAACTACCAAAGGGATGTGTACAGGCCGAGCCACGTGCCTCGTCCACCTTCGTTATTCTCCGCTCCCCGTTAATGCAACTTGATCGGGGCGCGGGGACTACATCGTGACCCTTCTTCACGCGCGCTTATGGAATTCAATTGGATATCGAAGGATTAACGAAAGAAACGTACGACGATGAGTCTGGGAACTGGTCGAGCCTACCACAGTTCCATGGACGTGGATTCGTGTTGGCGTTCCGCGTGCACGAGTATCAAGATACTGGAACCGTGGTTCAGCCTGTACACGAAGCAGGGTCATTAATTCTGCCGCAGTCAAACAGTGTCCGCGTCGTGATCCATTCCCCGCTCTCCAGGCACACGGCCCCGTTTCCCTCGGTCGAACGCGTCCCCTTCATTATCTTTATTATTCCCGGTATCGGTTCGTTATCCTTATTATTTCTGCGCCGGGAAGGACGTCGCTGGGCGCGACGACGAAAATCGGGAATTGATTGCTTGGCGGGCGGCGCGCGCGACGGCACAACGGGGCCTCGAAGAAACGGGTTGATTTAATCACATTTATTCCGTCAGTGTCCCCCGTCGGCGCGTCAGGTTGTTATTTTTAATGCGCACAACACTCGAGCCGCGACGCTGTTTTAATGGCGCCGTTCGATGCAGCGGCGACGTTGTTCGGCGTTCGATAAACAGCTCGCGGAAGCGAACGCACGGAATCGCGAGCGTGGTGGCGAACGTTAGCGCGCCGATTTGCTTCCGCACGCTTGAAAGAGCTCTCGAGAGAACACAACAGTTTTCGAGAACTTCTCGAAGCGGAGGAACGTTGGGACGGGGGAGAAAATCTGTGTCAAAGATTCGAGGAAATCTGTCGGGCGTAGTTCCGTCCGCGTCCTTCTCCCCCCCGAAGCTACGAGCGTTTCAAAGGAAGACAAGCCAGCTGATACGCGCGAATCGTGGATTCGATGAAGAGACTCGACAGTTCCACTGGCTCGATAATTTGATCGCCGATAGGCTGACAAAACAGCGCAAAGGGGCGCGATACGAACGGGAAGATAAAACGAACGTCTCGCACGATTTAACCGAATAATTCAATCGACATCGATTGACCGCGATTTTTCCCTCCTGGTGTCTGTTCCCGATTCAAGCCCGGCAACCCCCTTCTTGCACCGCCCGAATCCGACGGACATTTCGAATGCGAGCCGCAATGCATTTCGCGTGTACTAGGAAACGTAACCAATGGAACACGGACGTTCTATATTATTACGATCCGGCGAGTTTGCACCCTGTAGGGTGCCGGGGCCGAGCAATTCCAATTCCACCGGCCAGGCAAACGTGACGGCCGGGAAATAATTTACGAATAATGAGGACGCTACGTGGATCCCGGCCAAACTTGCTCGTCTAGGTGGACGCCGCCTGCCACCTACTGTTCGCCGACCGATTGTCAATGACCAGACTCGGACGTGATCAACCGTGAAATACGCTTATAAATTATTCCGCCGTCGACCCTCCGGTCGGAATCAGATACTCCGGCGGTCGGCCGCGTGTTTTACGAATAACCCTGCATCGCTAGAAGACCCGCCGCTCGGGGCTGAAACAGACAGATCGCGACGTGCTCTGCCAGGGGGACGTGTCGGTGGACTATGCGGGAGGGGAGGCGAAAGACATTTCCCCGTCGCGCTTTGAGAAACTCAACGCGACGTCTGTCAATTTTTACGCGCGCCCCTGTCCGACGGGATACGCGCACCTTTCGCGCCGCTGTTTTTAAGCTGTCCATCACCGTCGTTCCGACCGATTCGCCGGGGGTTTTGAAAAACTTGAATTCCACTTGACACACGCGTAACGCGCTGGAAAAACGCCACGTCACACCCCCCCGGGGAGGAACGGTTACCTCTGCCAGGTTTACAGGAGCGGCGTGCACCAGCGGCTTACGTACGCGCGTTTTACGGCGTCGTCCCTTCCCCTGTATCCTCGATAAAATCTAACGCCATGGTAGAATAAAACCATATGATCCGGAAAAGCATTTGCATTGTTTTCACGCCGCCACCTTCGGCTTGGGAGTGCCTTAGGGTGGCGGGCGTTGATAACGCGCGTCGTAAAAATTCTGTCGGTGTCGAGATGCGGCAGTGACGCGGAGGAGTATTATAAAATTGAGTGAGCTACTTTGACACGCGTAGTTGGTCGTGTAGGAAGGGTGGAAGTATGGATGAAGACGCGGTGCAGCAGTCTCGAGCAGCTCCACTGTTATTAACTTCAGGGAACCGTGTACTTTTCGAACGAAAGCTGTCCGCCCCGATACTGTTTGCACATTTGCTCGGGGAGACTCTGGCGAACGACTCGTTTCGCGACGCGTGCAGCCCTCGCGCAAAGGAACGTCGAAGACCCTCGGCGGACGAAGAAACCGGCGAAGGGGTTGCCACGCAATACCGTGCCGAAACGAGCGAGAGAATCTTATTAGAAACTCCTACCGGCTTAGTATCGATTCCGCATCAATTTGCATTGTTGAAGACGATCCGAGGGGAACTATTCGCCGCTTGGTCCCTGTTACCTGCTTTCTAGGAGTCCCGGTAGAACGAGGGAGAAGGCGAGCGACGGAGAGGGAGACAGAGAGGAAGATTCCGGGAGTTAGACTCGTTGGAGGGGACGGTGAAGAGGGGAGGAGGTAAGAGGAACGGTTGTCAATACCATCCATTACCGTCATGACGCCTTTATTACTATCGTCGTTCCGTTGCTTTCCATACGGTCGAAGGGGTTTCCCAACCACTCTCGGCGAGACAAGTAGCGTTTCGAGAGGAAGACCCGACCACTTCGCCTCGGGACAGACACGCGCGCGTATAATCGGATATGAAAGATTTCGTCCGCGGCAGAAGTTCCACGTCGACAGAATTTCTGGTGGTTTCTCGATGGGGGAGAAAGAGGGGCGAACCAGCAATGAGCTCCAAGATATCCTCGACGCCCGGCAATCTCGGGCGATGTGGGTCAAGTTGCAACGAACTTCACGAATTTTTCGCGGCGAAGCCCCCGATGATCCCCGTCAAACATCGGCGTCATGTTTACCGAGAATGGCCCAACCCGAGCCGCCATCGTTGTTTTCGCGTCGATGGAATACATGGGTTTTTAATCGAAAAACGGGAGAACATTATAAAACCCCGCGCGCGCCCGCTTGTAACGCGTGAAGCACCCTTTCGCGCATATTTCGATGACGATACAGCATCGAGGGGATAAAATGGTCGGCTGCGAAATAACCATCGTATTCCGATAAAACGTAAGGGGGAAGAGCTCTTTAAATATTATCGTTCGGTGCGTGGATGTACCCGCAAGTGTGGACGCGAGTGCGTTGCTGGAATATCGAGGACCATCCGAGTCTTTCACAAGCACATTTAATTTCACAATTAAATCCCTTCCGATTACTCCAGCGTCTTAAACAGCGTGGGACGGCTGACCCAGCGCCGACCCGATCTCCTTGCGCCCAGTAGAAAAATGCCCATGACCACAGAGGCAGACGGGGGAGGGTCGTCGCATGCAGATTTCGGGGATGATCCGCGCCAGACAGGGCAGGGGGTACAAAGTGGCCCAGTCACTTTTGCTCGGCAGGCAATAACCAGGGGAGAGCAATATAAGAGGGACTTGTATGTACAAAGTGAAGAGCATATTTATTGCAGGCCATAGTGGGCCAGGTTGTGACGGCGCCCTCAGAGACGACAGGTCTGACGAGGGGCGTGATATATATTTTCGGCGGCGCGCACCCACCGCCACACGGCCTATCTCGCGGAAATGCCATTTTCGAGACTCGACGTTCCCGGAAAGCAATAATACCGAAAGCAGTTTTAATAAAGGCTCAGCCACGATATATCGTGGCCGCGCCCCACACCCCACCTGTCCAACCCCCGCTGTACATTGCCATCGTCCTATCGTCCATTCTTCCACCCTCCCGTCCCTTGCCGGCGGTGCTCCCTCTTTCACGGCGCGCACCGCCGCACGAGCACACCCACCAGCCTCGCTCGTCGATGACCGAATTTTTTCCCGTGATTCCTCTCGCGCCCCGACCGTCCAGATTGCGCGACATCGCGGCCCAGACCCGGCCGGGCGATATTTTACCGCGGCGTTTCATTATTTCGATGAACGCTCGTTTTATTAAGCGATACGTTTCAATCGCCGCACGAGAAACTTCAGCCTCAACGAGCGTCGTAATCACTGGAAAAATCGTAACCGGTGAAAGAAACGTCGTGGATAAAGCACACCAGGCGTCCTTTCCGCCCCCCGTTGCCTTCTTCCCACCCCAGCCACGCTCACGGATTGCCTGCATGAAACGTTGACGAAAAAAAATAAACGAGCTAATCCCTAGGAAAGTCAGCCGAGGTGGAGGGATACGCAAGAAAGCCGGGAGATTAAACGGGAAGATATATTGCGTATCCTCCGCCGTAAACAGACTGATGAGACGTACGCGCGATAGAACTGCTCGGGATGGAAACGCTTTCTCTCGAATTACCTCGAGCCCGGCTCGCTCGATAATAATTTTGTAGATTTTCACGAGGAATCCGGGCGGCGACGGATTCAACCCTCCCTGTAATATATCCTCCGCGCCGTCTCGCTCGTCGCGATGGCACAATCGGGCTGTGACGGTGGAGAAATGGCAATCTCGAGGAATCTCGTCAATTCGCTTCGTCGAAGGGAGGACAAAGGAGAGGACAGGTGTTTCAGCCTTTCACTTATCTCGCATTCTTAGTTCTGCCATCGTTTACCGAACGAGAGCACCTGAAACTTCGCGGCTGGCAACAGAGGTATCTCGGCCGACAACCAACGGCACCGAATCTAAACTGGGATCTTGCTCGAGGCTGGACGTAGGAGGGACCCTAAGAGCACCGCGAATCGCGCGCACAGCTGCGAGCCATCGTCGTTTACAACCCTCGTCGACGCGCGGGCGGTGGGACGGCGGCATCGCGAACGAAACGCTCAGGCACGTTCGATGATCGAGTCGACGTCACCGATGCCCCCGCAGAATTCAATTGCGCCCGCTCCCCAGCGTTTACGAGGGAAAGATGGAGACGCGGCGGCGGAGGCCAGATATTTTTGCGGGCACGTCGCTCATGCGTACGCTGCCCGAATCCGCTTGATTTATGGGGGGAGTGACAACGCGCCGATGGTCCGGCAAATATCGATTTTTCGATATTCAACCGATGCTCCCCGCGGGCGAAATATGGAGGCGTACGTGACGCCCGGCTCGGCCCCGGCTTTGCCTGAATTATCATACACCGTCCAACGATTTCTGAATTAATTCTGTTTCGTTGGGGCCAGCGGAGTCGTGGCTCGAATATCGGGGGAATTTCGCGGCCGCGAACACGCGCGAGCCGCGCCGGGGTTCAATTTTTCGTGAAACCGATTTCTACCGGGCGCGATAAGGGAGAGCAAATCGATCGGGACCGATCGGCCACTTTGCAGAAGCGACTCGACGCGGGGAACAGTTTTTGCGGTAATATAATGCGAGGAAATATCGAGCCCCTGGCGCTCGGCGATGGTACAAAGAAAGTAACACTTGTGACGTTCGTTACTTGAAGAAATACGAGAGTTGCGCGATGCATAGTGCCATATCGAGTTCCATACACCTTCGTGTATTCACCGACCAGCGTTTCATCGTAGAAATTACTTGTGATGCTTTACCAGCAGAGTCTACGCCCCGAAGTAAGCCCTGGAGGAACTATTCCCTCCTCCAAAGGGCCCGTCTGCCGTAGAAATTAACCAGATCGCCCGTCTTCTTTATTTTTCAAGTTATTTTATCCACGAAGTAGATGCCACGGCTCTGTAATCGCCGCGACTCTTACCTCGTCTTCCCCGTGGCTCCCGTCCAACCCTCCCCCGTTACCTACCCTTCGCGGCAGGTCGAGCAAATCTTTTTCAATCTCTTTTGAATCCTTTACGAGCACGGTGAGATTGGAGAACGGAGGATCGCTGGGCGGGGGATGTCCGTGGAGAAAGATGAGAATGGGGTAAATCTCGCGGAGGACGTGGGAGGAGAAAGGGAGCCGGGGACACAAAAAAAAAAATAAGTGGCAGAAAACGGTGGAGGTGCGGGATTCGAGACCTTCTTCCTCATTTTTTTCCCCTCCTCCTCCTCCCCGGAGCATCGATAATCCCTCCACGTAAATCCTTAAACGCGTCATAATGGACTTTGCCCGGTTATTATCGACTCCGCTCCTATTCTCCATGGAATTCTCTCCCTAACCATACCACGCTCCGTTAGATGATCCTCGAGCATCGAAGCAAGAGGAACGGAGGACCGACAAAGCGGACGACAGCGGCGGGGAGGAAGACAGCGGGTCGAGTGCCGAGGGTGAGACGGTGTGGAAGAGAGACGAGACGGCAGCGAGGTCACACCTCCAAGTCGAACTTGAGCAGGACGATTTAGCTGTGACTGGAGGAGAGTGCAAGAGAGCGATAAGTGCTCTTCAGTGTTAAATCCACGGGGAGAAGCGGCTGTATATAAAAGGGTGCGGGGGAGGGATGATGCGGGGATGAAATCCGCTCGCAGGTGTTAAAATATTCGTTGCGCAGGAAGCACGCTCCCCCGTCGGAGCAACACTCTGAAAAATACTTTCACGGTTGATCGAGCCCGCGCCGCGACGACGTAACAGGCAGGAAGTCGTGCTATTACATCGTTGAAAGGTCGCGCCACTGATCGAAGGGGACTGAGATATAAATTTCATCCCGTGCATCCACGCTGTTATGGCATCCTATCGAGTTCCCCTGATCAAATTATCGATTAACCCGACTGTCTCGGATCAACGGCACTACCTTCGTTACCTTTATTCCCAGGGTTTTAATTCACCTACACGAATAGATGGAAAGGATCGACGATAAAGTAGTCGTAGGAAAATGCGAACGCGGGAGCGAAACTTCCCACTCGTCGAGCGAATTGCGGCGCAATTTGAATCATTGCGCGGCATTGTACGACGATGGGTAACGTTGTTGGAACACGGTGCAATCAGGAAACGCTATTGAGCGATGTGAAATATTGGCAAACACTATACACAGATTGCTAGAACGTTGTACCGCGAGGTTGGCTCTGCTGTAACGTTACTAGAATATTGCGCGACAATGGTGGAACCTCGCCGCTCTGTTAGAAGATCCTTCAGCATCGCGAAACAATGCCTTATGCGACAATAAAGAATACTCTCGGCCGGGGAAGTCTTTTATCGATTTGCCTGTACCTTCCACCGCACGCTCCCGCCACGAGGAGAGATTTCGCGACACAGCTTGAACCCTTACACGAACGGCTTCGCGGACAAAAGACAACGGTGCTCTTAAAATAGACAAGCTTTAAAGCCGGTAACGGGCAAAGAAGAACGGCCATTTCCTTGGCCCGTGGCTGCGATATTATCGCAATGCCTGTCTCGCGGAGGCCTCTCCATCAGAGAGCACACTTTCTGAGGTGCAGCTGCCGGCGTCGCTTATACACTATGCATGCAGTCGCATCGCGACGCATTCGGGAACGTGCATCGTGGGGAGACACTTTAATGGGTACGCGGGCAGGCCCGGAAAGCAGGGGAAATTCGAATCGGAAGGGAGAAAAAGTCCCGGATACTTTGCCGTGGCATCGACAATGCGCGGTCAGATCACGTGGAACGAGTCGACTCCGCCAGACCCCGAGAGGGATGCGCGCACTGTCAGATCCTAATAGGTACATTACAGTCAAAGCGAATGGATTCATTAATATGAGAATATATGTATTTCAGATAAAAGTAAAAATGTATTTAGGACGTAGTAAATTTCTCGTTTACGCGATGTTATTTGCATTATAAATGCTCTGGGTCAGCCATTTGTTCATATCATCTATTATATAGTTGTAGGAATCATAGGTGACGTCATTCCTACCATGGTCACTATGCTATAAATATTCTGCATATAATAGGGGAGGGTTCCCCACATCGTACCACTTAAGGCATTTTACGTTATATTTCATATTTGGTACTAATTTGAACGCAAATGACTATTGGATATTGTAGCTTAATCTTTTAGGCACCTACTATTATATGCTTAGCCTTTTGTTCAGAACAAATTAATTTGTTATTAATCTTTTTATCACATACTGTAAATTGTAAAAGGTACGATAAATCGTTGCTAGCCTAAAGGCAACCGGTCTCCTAAATCGTACCCCTCGGTTTCCAAAATCATACCTCCACGAAAAAATAGTATCAATAACAAATAAAGAAGAAAATATTCAACATAAAATAATGATTATTATATAGTTACATATACAAATGTATATCGATCACACACAGGCCGCAATAACCTATGTATATGATACATGTACATAACCTGTATAACATACGAGTTGTCAAATCCTATTGGTACGATTGTAGTGGTACGATTTAGGAAACATGATCAATTTATTTATAAATATCAATTTAAACTTTATAATCAATATAATATGTACTTAAAATGAAAGTAAAATATTCTACATTAAACCTGGTTTTAGAAAATAACAAAAATACAGGACAAAATTGCATTGTTTGATTATTATCTGTTAAAATAAACTGGTAGAAAGTTACATCAATCATACCTACTTTTTTTAAATGTTTATAGCACGCACAAAATAGGGTGTAAGCTCAAAAGGTTTTGTTTCTATTTCTTATTTCGCATTTACTTGATACTTTTATTATCAGACGCCGTTTACATTCATTAATTACTGAGAAATTGATGAGGTACGATTTAGGTGACCAGTACGATATTGGCAACTCTCCCCTACTAAGTAGGCAGAGCGTTTTATATAACACACTGAAAGATTTGAAAACGCCGCCATAATCACCACATATCAGTCCCACACAGCATCTATGGGATTATCTGGACAAAAAAATATGTAACATAATATTACATCTAAAGAAATATGGAGAGTCGCTCTGCTAGAAGAGCAGAGTAAAATACCTACAGCCTGCTATAACATCCAACTTACTATTAATAAAATTCCATACCAAGAAGCCCCGAAGCTGTTATAAAATCAAAGGGCAATCCCACAATTATTAAAACATTAAATATTTAGTTTATTTCCATAGTCTATTAATTCTTTATTTAACTGTACGAATACTTTCTGTGTGTCCATTTCTGCACGTTTATCTGTCTTTCTTAATATCTTTGTAAATGTTAAAGAGAATAAAATTCTCTTTGTACAAAATCTATTCTACAAACATCGAAGAAAATTTATTAATCATTTTTTTTCGTTAAAATTTATTACTTACATGGACACACAAAGTTTTACTTTAAATTGGTCGCTATTCGAATACTTTTTACACTGACTGTAATTCATTAATAAAAATCAATTCAATTGAATTGTAATTCGCACGTGATATTTGTGGCATGCCCCACTACAAGCATACCCCTATATTCTGTAGGAGATCGCATCTTTAGCAGCAAAATTAAACTGCGCAAATGCTTTGTAAATTAACAGTTTTAAAGTTTTCAGTAATCTGACAATACAGAAAAAGAAATTAGAGCATAATTAAAAAAAAAAAAAGTAGAATACCGTGGGCGAAAACATACGATTCTGGCATCACTGCGCGCACAGGCAGAAAGAACAGAGACGGACAGAAGAGAGGAGAGACGTGCGCGTACATACGCGGCCATGTACACGGGCCGTGTACAAAGGGGGAAGAGGCAGCGCCTAGCTACGAGTTACCCAAACTCCCATTCGATTCGAGCGACAAACTTTGCAAGCAGTTTGATCGTCGGAGTTACAGATTCACCGTGGAACTCTGAACTCCAAATGGGGAATCTATTATCGGAGCAGCGTTTACACGTACACGTTCGTTTACGCGTCTTGCCAGCCGCGACGTTGTCATAGCCGACGGATCTGTGCGACCCCATCTCGCGTTGTCTAGGTACTTTTACTCACGGCCAAGGGAGCCCGAGATTCGACTGATAATGCGATTCCCCCGGTCTACCAGATTGCGCGCTCCGCTGTCTCAGCTTGGGTATATTCGCTACGAGTCCCGCGTGTAACGACGTTCCCTCGATTAATTCGCTAGCGACTCCTTTGTCCCGGGAAGAACAACGCGGGGTGGCGAATGGATCGAGGATTCGCATTGTGGGATCGCTCGGCGTGGGAATTCGTGGGTCAAGTTCGAGTAAAAATTAGTAACTACTACAGCGATCCGTCTTGCTAGCTTGTACCAAGTATTCCTTTCCTCTCTTTCGTTCTTCTCCCTTCCTATTTTTTTTATCGTCCAAGTACCAGGCCGCGGGAGCTTGCCGTAATTTTGCGAGAATCCCCGGATAAAAGGGGTAAGCTTGAAAGGTGGATGCGGGTTTCCTGGCAGATTCACGACGTAAATACATTTGTCTCTCCACCTAAGTGGGCCGCTGTCTCTTCGTTGCCGAATAAATGCCAGCCAAATAAAACTTCCTGGCTACACACAAACGCAATTACCGGACGTATCCCGGGCGAGGGATGCGGTGCCGTGGGCTGGACCGGACGAAAGACACATTGCCGGTCCAACGGGGCCCGTCCACTTTGCGCCATTTTACCCCAGCGCGAAAATTAACTACCACTTCTTCTTTCGTTCGACGCCCGTCGAGCGATCGAGCGGACCCCGCGCGCGCGGATTATTCCACCGGACTGCGTCGTTCCGGGCGAAAGGGAATTAAAATCGGGGCGGATCGAATTTTCAACGGGCTGGCTTGGAACGAGACGGGCACGAGAAGTTTCGTGCAACGCGAGAAACTTGTATCGCCTGGCTGGGAAATCGCGGGGCGAGCGCGGGCTCGAGTGGAAATTTACGTTGCGCCGGGGGAACGTCGAGCAGCTCTCGATAGTCTCGTGCCCCGAGACTTTATGAATCGAGTTCGCCTTTGCACATTTTTTCGGTGTGCATTGGCCGCGCAGAAAGGGCCACGACGCTGGCGCATACCTCAGCGTTCGATCGCCGTAAAATTCCTCCGAGGCACGTCAGTATCCGGCGTAGCGGGGAAACGGGCAAGAGGTAAAGCGGAAATGCAGGAAAGTTGCCCGGGGGCCAGGTATGTCCGGATCAGGCATCGATAACGCGAGCTATTGCATGCCCGATAATTGAAAAGCAGGCAAACAAGAATGCCCCCTGGTGAAAGCTGGCCCGAACAAACGTGCAAGCGCGGAGTTTTTCGTGAACGTTAGCCTCGTTATTGCTAAATTATTGGACAACAAGGGAGCAACCCCTATCGCGGAGAATTGAACCATTGGCCTGGTATCTTGAATCCGGGGCGTATGTATATTAACCGCTTCAATCGAAGTCGAGCACTTGACACAGCGCTGACTCGGACAGTAACGAGGGAATTTTTAGAATAAGGGAAGGAAGAGAGCGCCCTGGGACAGATGGGAGATGAAGTTATTGCATTGGACGAAAGAACAAGGCATCTATATCCCATCGGTTCTTCGCGGAGAGGCGCCAAGTTCGATACCGAGTATCACGCGGCGCGGCGGTTTCAGAGGGGGATTGGGTCGGAGGTGCGCGAAGCTGATGATTATTGCGAGCTAATATTTCCAGATTACGTGGACAGGGTGGCACGGGGAAAGGCCAACGGAGGCGATAGCCAATATCGCGTGGCGCAACGTGCCCGCTGGCGGATACATAGGTATATGCAGTCGATATCCCCGATATTCCCGATAGCGCGATACACCGGCCGGCCGCGTAATTAAAACTGACGCTTTCGTTTCGATGCGCGTCCATACAGAGGCGCGGCCGCGCGCCAGCTCGCCCTCCCCCTCCGTTATACGGCTATCTCGGCCTTTACTTCCGCCGCGATTGCCATCGAACGAGGGAGAAAAAGTTTTCAAAATCGCCGGTTGTCCGTCAAATATGGGCCGCATGAAAAACGGGAAATTATTGGGCGAGCATTTCCGCGCGCACGCTCGGCTCCACCGTACCCCGCGGCGCCACGCGACGAATGTAAATTCGTGTCGCGTCCCATCGCATCCCCCGTCGCGTCTGCCATCCGCGGGCGCGGTGACGCGAATTAAATTTCACGGCTATCGGTCTGTATCGCGCCGCGGCAAATATTTATTTGATTCCGGCCGTTACCATTATGATGTAATATCGATTTATTTAATGTTTCCCAGCGACACACGCCCGTTCATAAACTGAACAATACACGTAACCGTCACGTTTTAACGATGAATGGCCCCGAAACGTGCCTGCCCCGCGATACCTGCACGTGTGCGCGTACCCCTCGCCGAGCCAGACAAACGGCCCGCTGAAAGCTGTTGCTGATCGTTTGCCCGCCCGCGTTCGTTAATCGTAATTAATACGTATGCGAGTTCGATAATCAACGGCTGCTCCGAGACGCCGCGCCGCGTAGCGCCGCACGGAATCACTCGGCCGTGGAAAGGGGTTGCGTGAAGGAGGCGGAAACGGGGGCTGTTAACAGAGTGTGTAACGCCGGCACGTAGGCGCGGTAGCCGCTATGATAAAGCGTGACGCGATAACGATTTCCAGCGGGCCCGTGTGCCGCGTCGAATCGACTATAAATCGAGTTAGCTCTCTCGTCAGAAAGCGATAAACATTGCTGGCTGCTCGACGGTGGACGCGATTCGACACGATCGTCCATCTTCTTTTTTTTTTCCGTCCGTTTTTTTTTTTTTAATTCCACCAAGGGACGATTGAATCGTCGCGAAACGATTCGGGGGACAAATTGAAAAATCCTTGGCGCAGAACACGCCACGAGGAGCCGCGTCTCCTCTAATCTGACCGGTTTTACGAGCGCCCGGTCCATAATGCCATTTCACGACCGCGCTAATTACAACGTCGCGATTAAAGCCCCTCCCTGGTCCCGCAGCAGCCCGGAAATACCTATCCGCGACGGGGAAAGAGCTTTGTCGCGGCATTATGAAAAAGCTTTCGAAACGTTTCGAGCGAAAAATTCCTCGGGGAATCGAGTTACGCGCAATTTCAGCGGGGAAGAAGCAGAGAGCCGCAGAGAAGAAACGGAACCGCCGCCGGAGCTGTACACGTCCGTACGGAAAAGGGAATTAATTTCGGTCCCCTTGATTTTCGCGGGTATCGCGGCCGAGCAGGGGAGCGTGTCTCCCCCGGATTATGGTACTGCAAATGTAGGTGTAATGCGCCCGTGTAAAACCTGTGGACGCGTGACTCTGCCTCGTATCGGACACAATAGCCTCGCTCGCGCTGTATTTTTCCTGTACACGTAAAATCCATTTGGTCGTTCGACATACTGGGTTGTCACTCCGTACAATCGCATCCTCCTGTTGCCGGAGCCGCGCGAGCTCGCTGCCACGGGTCAGCTTTATTGTCAGCGCCGCCAAAATTCCGGCTTTCGCGTCGAAACGAAGAGCAATTATTCTCGCCCACCGCTGCGAGCTTTTAATTGTCTGCCCGCGCCCTCCCTTCCGTCGCCCCCTCAAAATATTGTATTACTTTTCTGTTACGGAGCGACCGTGAGCCCGTTAAAAGCGCATTCCGCCGACACCCCCTTTCAATTCCCCGATTAACGGGCGCCTATCGACACGGTCTCGATCTTGCAACCCGTTCCCGTCGCTTTTTCCTCTCTGCCGGTGCCACGGTTCTTCGGTGTCCACCGGACACTTTACTTTACGCAGGGACGTTAACAAACGGTCGACGTTTACGTTGCAAAGGAATTAAGCGACCGTTGCAAAAAACACGCGGCAAAGCGAGACGTATCTGGGAATCGCCGCGCCTGTGGGATATTAGATCTCTGAAACGGTTTTGTTTCGTGACCAGGCGCGTCCACTGGCGGTACTCGAGAGCCATTTGCGAGAATTAGTGGAGGTGTATTCGGCCGTGTCGTTTGTTGATTCTGGGGAAGAGTTTGAAATACGCAGCACGGCTTTCCTGAGATACACTGGAGGCCTCGAATCGGTTAGAATCAGCTACCGCCATTAAGGCTAATACCGAAAGAAGCCATCGCGATAACCGCCTACGACACACGTGATGTTGCCTCGAAAAAGAGCTACATGACTGGGAAAGTAATTAATGTTCCGCTGCATACTGGCGAGTTAGCACCGCGGGATTATCATCCCTACCGATCATCCCCGCATTTCGCAATCACGAAGAGGCCAGGAGCGCGATCTTGGAACGTTGATTTTCATGCAAATGGCTTAGATAAGCCGCGTCAAAGATGGCAAACAATTGCCAACAATAATCGCCCTGGGATTAATCGGGTAATCTCGGCGAATTAATGGGCTTTCCTGTACAGTAACAATTACGGTGACGCGACGAAGCCCGGCAACGTAATACTTTCGATATTAAAGACGTGTCATTTTCCACGGTTCGTCCCGCCAGCACCCCGCCCCCGTCGCCGCGAAACCTTTCCTTTTATCGGGATCCTCTCTCGTTTGTTTTCACGATGCACATACTGGCCCAGCTTATTTCACCGTCCGGCAGAAGCTCTGTATTCCCGGCGCATCGCGTAATGCCGCAGCATTACTGCGGATGTCTGAGCTCGCTAACCGGTAAATATGAGTTTTCACTTGGTGCGCGCCGCGCGAACCCATTGCTACTCGCCGGCTCTATTTTTGCCTCGTTAATTACGATTACGCGTCGTCCCAAGGCACGGCCTCGCTGCGGTAACACGCTCCGAGCCGCGGCTTTCTTTCTCCGCCGACCGAGGAAAGTCTGCCAGACGCCATCGAGAAGTCTGCAACCGCGGCGAAAAACCCTCGGAAGCTCCGCGAGCACCGGAGAATTTTGATGCTTCCACGTTGCAGTCTCGACGCTGGTCGGGTGCTTTTTGCCGGTAATAAAAGTACGCCAGGGACAACCGAAGAATTCCCGAGGAACCGCGATCGCGCGGCAAAGTGGAGTCCGTCAGTTTCGCTGCGCGAATTAGTTAGGCGAGGAGTCCCCATCGTCGTATCGCGGACAATTTATGCGAGCCGAGGTTCAACAATCCCAGTAGAATAAACGCGGGAGTGAGATTTAGAATTTTTTTCCTCCGGCAGATGCACCAGTCGGACTATGTTCCCGTAGCTACAGTCAACTGTCATTTGCCGTCGATCCTGTCTCGTTTCAGGCTCGGTAGGGAAGTACAAATATTCGAGCGGTGGCTCGCAAATTTATTCGAGTGGCCCTCGATAAGTTACGACGTGGTAACAACGAAGAAAGCCAAGTTCCTTCCTGTACGCGTCTTACCCTCGGGATAACTCCACTTAACGTTTCTCGGCCAGACGCGCAGTCTTCCGTTAATTTCTAATTAAACATGGGAATTTAGTATATCAGCGCCATAGTTTCGGGCCACTCGAACTCGAGTAGACCAGAGGCAGAGATGGAGGACGTGGAGGAGCAGAGCAAGCAGAGGAGCAGGAAGGGGATGATACAGAGAGAGAGAGAGAGAGAGAGAGAGAGAGAGAGAGAGAGAGGGAGGAATACTGGGGTAACTCGAGGAGGATCTACGACCTCAATTCTCTGCTCTGAAATAGGCCCGTGTCTTCCTGAGGTCGGACTTCGGTACTTCGACCTGCGGAAGCAATATTTCCACGGGACTTCCGAGAAACGGCGAACCCGCCGGCAATTAGTCAGGAAGTGGCTGACAAGCCTCCTCCACGTCTCTGAGGCGAGCTTTCGACGAATTGACCGCCTTTGTGCGCTCGATCGCCGCCGACTCGATATTGCCGCGAACGCCCGCATACCCCGGGATTAAAGATCCTCCCTTTCTTCTTAATTAATCGTCCAGCGAGATTCGAATAGTCCGCGGGGATCGATCAGCCGTCCCGCAGATATATAGAGAGGGCCGGCGAGGGACAGAGAGAAAGGGACTGCCCCCGAATCGTTTCGCAGGCTTTCATCGGGACGGTGATTTATAGGAGAAGAGCCGTGGGCGTTCGTTCGACTAAATCATCGCTGCCTCGCGTCGCGTTGTCGTTTCACGCGATAAGACAATTCGCGCGATTCCCCGCCGATATAATTCTTCTTTAATGGCTCGTAAACAAACTCCCATAAATCGTGACTTTCGTCGGTTCGCCGACCCCGCGCCGACGCGAGTTTATAATGCCCACGATCGGGCCGTGTAACCGTGATTGTAACACGGCCGCAGCCCCTATCGCCAGGCGCTATCAGCCCCGTTTCCGATCGGCAAAAAATCACGTTTCGGTTTCATCTCCGCGGACAGGGGCCCGGGGCTTTCGCGTACTCCGGATAACTGCTCCTCGGGGACCCGTAAACCGATACAGCTTCCTCTGTCGCGTTCCGTCGAGCGACCATGCCTTATGAACGGGCCAGACACGGGACGAGACATCCTCGCGGCGCAGCCAAGTCGCCGCGCCGGCCGGATAACGGATGCCGCAATATCTACGAGCACGCGGGACGATTCGTATAAATCACCCGGGTTGACGTGATTTCAGTTGTGCCGTCGCGCGTTTCGTTGCGCGTCCAGTTAACACCCGGATTTGTCTTGCGAGACGCCCCGCGCTTTTCTGTGAAACAAACCTCGGACGGGCACGTTCCTCTCTTCTCTGCTCCACTTTATCACGCGCGCGTTCCTCATGCATACGATAGTTCGCGATTGGTACGTGATTACCGGCGAGGACATTTACCCTGCGAGGCGATTCGGGTGGGCGGGATCGATGGAAAAAAAAATTTGGAATTCAGAGAGGCGAGGCGGGCATGGGAAGATGCGCGTTATTATACGCAGCTCTTGTTATTACCGTTGGATCGTTATGGCAATCGAGCCAAGATAAAAGGCCACTCTGTATCGCGCGCCGTCGCATAATGAGTACCCATTACGAGGGACTCGTAGTTGGATCCGTAGGCTCTCGAGTCTCGTTCCGTTCTAGAAAAGTGCATTGTCTCTCTCATTAAATTACGCCACGCTAATGATCGTCCACCCCCCCCCCACACCACCACACCCCTCGGTACGCTGTAATTTGCGTAACTGCAGGCAGTTACGTCACCGGTGATTCGCGACCGTCGATGACAGACCGATAGGAGCGGAACGAGGAAAGTAGCATTATCCCGTGCTGCTGCAGACGCGCTCGAAATACCCGATCACTCCTTTTTCCAGCCTCCGTCGCGTAGATACGCTTCTTATCGGCGTACCACGGCACCGATCCGATACCCAGCATATTATTATTATTCCTCCTACTCCATTTCTATCTACAGGATGTCCCACTTTAATCGCCCCGCGCGAGCATCGACGACGCATCCGAATTCGACGATATCCGCGGCGGTTGGTTCAAGTAGGACACCCTGTAAATACTTACGCGTCACGAGGTACGTATACTGCCCCAGGGGAGAAGACGCTCGGAGCGTACGAAAATTGCACACCGAGGACATATTCGCGGTAGCTGCACGCTCCGTAAATGATACTCTCCGCGCTGGTCCACGTCCGCGGGCTATTATTCACGCGAGGGAACGACGCCGCGCCCGTGATTTCCTATTCCCCAGCTTCTCCGCGTTTCATTAATTAACGCTGGACACAGGCTACAGTTGGCTAAGACGCGAGCGTAACTCCTGTTTACCGTCGTTTAATGCCACGGTTGAACGCCCACGCGATAGAACCGCCGACAGCCAGCGCGGCGATTAATTTCGCAGCTCGCCTATCTTTTCGCCGGACGCGGCTAATTGATCGCCAGCGGATCGGCGGGCGATCTTCGAAGATATCGGCGGTGTCGGGTTCGAGTCGCGAGTCGATTACGAGGAGAGATCCGTTATCGCGCGGCCTCGCTGTAAAATCGAAACGGTCGTTCCATCCCCGCCGACATTCCGTTTTACGGTTCCCTGTACCAACATACCCTGTCCGCCGGCCGCGCTTTTTCTATATGCATTCAGTCGGTAATACGTATGTATGAGCAGGCTGAGCTCGGCCGTCCTTTTTGCTCTGTTATTCGAGGAAGGCGAAGTGGCAGCCGAAGGTGAGCTCCCGATCGATCCACGCGGAGAAATGTGGAACGATGGGGAACGGCGCGGAGGACCGGGCAGAATAAGCCGAGCCGGAGAGAAAGCGATGGAGAAGGATGAGGGATATTACTTTTGCTCGTTATCGGTTAATTGGAATCACAAGATTCCCGATCGGCTCTGAGGAGCCAGACTCCCGCCCCTTCTCATCCCTCTGTCTTTCCCTTTGTACGGGGCTTATCCCCGCGACTTACGTCCGCGCGGCAACAGTCAGACGCGGAAGATGCAATTAACGAGCCAGTAACAAACTCGTTTGGCAGGGTAACTGCGGCGAGCGGAGTGTTTAAACTGCAATCATGTATCAGCGCGATAAAGACGTTACCGAACGGATTTCCTTCGGTTTTTAGCGTCACCCCCGACCCGCGCCGACCCTCGGCGAACCGCGATGGGAACGGGTCTCTATATTTAATTGGAAAGCCGGGGCTGCCGTTGATTTATAACGTCGCGTCGATCTCGCAGGCAGATTGGTACTAATATACGGCAGCCGGGGAGGACTCGGTAACGACGACGAACCGACTACCATCCTCTTCAGTCCCGCCCCTACCCCTCGCCTCTTTCTTCCATTTCTCTACCCTTCCCCCGATCGCCGCCTTCTTTTTTTTTTATCAAGCGAAATCCGCAAAGACAATGGGATCTCTCGTCCACAAAAACCGATATTTCCGTCGTCGGAACGACTGGTACGCGGCTTAACGATCGACCCGGAAAAGGAAATTTCATCTTCTCACGGGGGGTGCACCCTTTTTATTTCCCTTTTCCTTCGTTTTTCGCTACCCCAGCCACTCTCTCCCCGGCCGCCGCCCCCGTCGTCCTCCTCGTTCCACGCCGTCTTATTTACCGCGGCAAATAACTCCTTTTGCGACGTAATATCGTTACGGTTATGTAGTTTCGCCGATACGCCGGTTCTTTATTCTATTCCGGGGGATTCGTACAGATCTTCTTCCCCTTGTATGCTCGCCACGTTTCCTCCCCGGCATGCCGTCCTTCTCTCTCCCCGTTTCCCTGCGTATATTCCCAGCGATCGTCCGGGACAGCCTATTCCCTTCCCTGGCACGAAGACGGAAAGACGGTCCCCGTCGCGGGATTCGGCCGATATTCAGCTGCGCCGCTCGAAATTGAACGATTTGTCGTATAAACGCCTTTGAACCGTTCCGCAACGACTCGACTGATAAATCCGAACGTCTCTCCGCGGCAACTCGTGCCGAGTTAACCCGCCGCGCTGTCTACGCGAATAACGAACGAGACCCGTTGCGTCGAGGGCGAGCCTGGTGGATCCATTGGTTAACCGGAGGCTTTAATCGCCGACCACCATGCTTCGCGTCGCGTCAAACGGGGAGGAAATATTTTCCGACGGAGTGTACGAGATAAGTGATGTGAATTAGCAGGGGAGAGAAGAGTATCGCGTTAGATCGAAGCCAGCGCAGCGAAGATGTCTTTTAGAAAAATCCTCGTTAAGGAGAGAGCCGAGTGCCTCGAGCGTCGCTGCTGCGAGCTGCAAAGCGGCTAATTAATTATTCGCGCTCCCCTTTGAGACGACAACGATAAGCAACGACATCGCCGCGTAATTG
This sequence comes from Andrena hattorfiana, assembly GCA_944738655.2. Lineage (NCBI taxonomy): Eukaryota > Metazoa > Arthropoda > Insecta > Hymenoptera > Andrenidae > Andrena > Andrena hattorfiana. Next base: position 7,184,589 of record OX122894.2, read on the forward strand.
CCTCCCGGGTAAAAGTAACGATAAAGACGACCGGGTGGCCTCTCCCTTGTAATTGAACCCTCTCTCCCCGCCGGCAAAGCCACGACAGCTGGATCCTAGCGCGGGCGCAGCACGTAACGACGATTTACGAGCTAACGAGTTCGCGCTTCTCGAATTTCCCGGATGTTCGCATGATTCTCCGCCACCTTCAACCACCCCAGTAGGAGTAAGGTGACTCGCGGCACCCCGGTGTCTTAAGCTAACCGACGAAAGTTCGCCCCCTTGCATTATCGCCGCGGTGCCGCCGCCAGCCAGCCAGCCGCGGGTCGCTTCTTACGCTCGCGGCTCCCGCTAACTTTTTAACTAGTTGCAAATTAAAATTTAACTCGAGTGCGCACCGCCCTCACCTCTGCCGACGTCTCCCCGTACTTTCTCGTTCCGTCGAGCCTCCAGAGGGAAGCCACGCGGAGGCGAACGAACAGAGCGAGGCTCCGCGGGAGTGGTTTTTAAAAAAATGAGGCTGGTGAAAATTACGGGCTCGAAGATGCCCAGGGTTTCGATCATTCCCGTAATTTACGAAATTTCACGGCGAAGGAACGCGAGAGGAGACTTGCGCACGCGGTGGCCGTTACTAAATTTTTCGCAAGGGACAAGCACGCGCGAAGTTGCTCCCGCTTCCGCGGACATCGGGGCCGGCTCGAGCGATCTGACGAATTGCCGAGGGACAAACGGCAAACTCGGGCGGCTGGCCCCGCGATACTTGTTCCCGAAACCGACGAAAATCCGCGAAATAGCGAGAAGCAGGCCGCGGTGGGCGAACACTTTTATTCCTAACGACCGCAGTAACAACGGCCGGTACCGCTGCCGGCGGGCAACCGGCAGATTTAGTTAGCCAGGCATAATGGGGAGGCAGCGTACATAATTTTTCCTCCTGAATGCACGAACGGGGTTACAACGAGGGCACCCTGTGCTCTCGTTCGTACAACATTTCAATTGCCGCTCGACGTATCCCATTGTTACCGCCGAACAGTCGACAACTTTGAACCCTCCCTTCCCGCGTGGCCCGCGCGGTCTGTGCCGCCCCGCCGTGCAGCTGCAAAATAATTTCGAAACTGCCGCCAGCGATTTTTCACGGGGTCGACCGAGATACGAGATAGCGGATACAAGGGACGCGAGACGTAAAACACGCGGACGTGCGCAGACGGGCACAGGGGCGAGCAAGGCAGGGCTCCGCGAGAAAGGCGCGGAAAAGAGGTATTGCGAAGAGGGAAGAAAGGGTGGGTAACCCCTCTTGCGACGGGCCGAGGGCAGGACGAACAAATTGCACTTCCCCGTCTCGTTAAAACAATGTCGTCGCGGGGGCGCGGGGGAGAGGGGAAGGGCGAGAGGAGGCCACGGATCGCGGGAGAGGAGACGAGAATGAGAGGAAGAGTAGAGGAGGCAGAGGCTAGGTGGCTGCTGCAGCTTCCAACGAAGCAGTATTCAGGTGGAAAGAGCTCTTCGCTCGTTAGCATTTAATTGAGAACCTCGCGAGGAGAGGACTCCCGGACCCCGGTAACGACCGGTCGACGGGCTCGTTTAAATATTTTAATAATCTCTTGTATCGCGAACGGCGATTCGAATATTTAGCGGTGCCGCGGTGCGCGGGCCTGCCTTTACCGCAACTTATTGGAAAAAGCTGGAGAAGGGTCTCGCTGGCCGAGCCGAGCCCGTCTGCCGATCGAACCAGCCGCGAGGACCCGCGATCGCAGACAATCAGACCCGCCTTCCTCTTCCTCGGCCGCAATTAAAAAGAAATCCATCGATCTGCCGGGGCGAGCTCGGTTCGGCGAGCGACCCGACCGCGCTCATTATCGAGCCACCGCGACGGACGCGCTATATTTTTAAACGGTCGAATTTCCATCGATCCCCATCCGTGCGATTCTTCAAGCACTTCTTGCTTTCCATTCTTCGTGAGCCGCGAATGTAGATCAAAGGCGTGTCGAATTAATAAAAACAGACACATCGCTCGAGGCACTGACATGCTGATGCTGAGAAATTAACGATACGGTGACGTTCTTAATGAGTGTTGGATATTACCGGGTAGATATAAGTTTAAGCGTGAATCGAGCCTACCGTTAGGCCTCAGGAGCAAGGAACAGAATAAGGCTAGGCGATTAATCGCATCGCCGATTCGATCGACCCGACCTCCATTCTACTAAAGCGGACGATCGTTGTAACGAGCAACTTATATCGACCCGCGAGGCCTTCGAATTTTCCAGTCTAATGGAACGTGCTATTTAGGCGAGCACTTTGAGGCGACTCGTTTTTCTCGCCTTTTCTCCCTCTTTCTCTCTCTCCCCTGCTCTCTACATTTTTTTTTTTCATTTTAAGTCGTTACATCGACCCACCACACCTGCCTACTAACAATCTACAAGCAATGTCGTATCGACACCTGTATACGTGCACGGGCTTTCTTATCGTAGCTTGGAGTGCTCGTTTATCATCCGTAAAGCGATAATCAATTAATCGCGCGCAGTCGACCGCGGCGGGAACTCGTATTTAATATTTAAAATTGTCGAGCGTGCGCGAGTTCACGGGGTAGATTAATTCTTTACGCTCCAGCTAGGGCCTCTATGATCGACCTATTTATCAGCGGCCTTTCGCCGCCCCCAACCCCGCAACTCCTCCGGCCTTCAGCGCTCGCGTTACGGCAGAACTTATCAAGCGTTGTAAAATATATTACTGCTGGTTCGTTAATTTTTCAAAAATATTTATGCAACCCCACCCAGCTCGCTCCCCGCAGCTACCTCTACCGCGACGTATCGTCGATCTCGTTTCTCCAACGGTGATCCTTCACGATCCTTAACGATCCCCGTTAAACGGTCGATAATGCATTCCCCGCCGCGGATAATCGCGAGCAAAGTTTCCAATTTATTTCCATTCCGTACTAAAACCCACTTACGTCTAAACAGGGTGTACCTATCCTAAACAGCCCGTCGTGCTACACAATTTCACGTGCCACTTGCTCCAAACGCGCATCCGCCGTTGCTGGACCTCTCTGGTAAGAGGATCCAGCCCTTAAAAATCTCATTAGCAGCAACCATCCCGGATGCCCTTTGACCTCGCCGCGAAGAGGAGAAATTTGACCTGCGGCCAGCGTTAACCACCTGACTTTGTAACCTGTTGTCGCCACAGATTTCACCGCCCACCCACTCCCTGTCCCCTCGCCCGTCCTCCAACACGTCCCTTCCATCCTGAACCCTTCCACGGTCCCCCTCGTCGTTACGACCCTCCCGCGACGATGTGCCTTTCGGCGGAGATGAAGGTGACCCAGGTTCATTAGCTCGCGACCGACGGTGTACAAAGTTTCTCTTAGCCTTAAAGCAAAGCGGGGAGAGTCAGCCTGCCCCGACAAGACTGCAGCTCCCCCGATTAGCTTGCGCTTAGGGGGCAGAGGCACCTATACGCCTCGTCTTTGGGAACGATCGGCAAATATAGAGCGGCGTGGGTATCGTGTACTTCGGCGGCACTAACCGGGTTTCCCCCGCGCGGATTTCACGGCCGTCGGCACCGTGTTTATACACACCGTTGGTGGAATGCACGCCGGTACCCGCTGGTATTTGTTGTTTGCAGTTACTCAGCCCTCCTATGTTTTCCTCCGCCCACCGTCTCCCGCCGCCGCCAACCCTTGCCGTCGTTCCACCCCTTCCTTTCCGTACGCCAAGAATGCACCACGCGTCGCCCCGTGCAAGCACGGCACGGCAACATACTGTGTACCGAGGCGAGATGCTCGGGGGCGGCGCAGGGAACGGGAGGACAGTCTGCTGAGAGGGATTTTATTATACGGTGGAACGGAGGCCCGCAGGAATATAACCGTGGAAATGCACAAATAATGCGAAAGCCGCGGAACGGGCGGCAGTGATAACATCGCGAGCACGGTGACAAGGGAGCGGGAGGAACGGGAAGAGAACGTGCCCTCCGCCGTGGGAGCACCGTTCTTCACGGCGGACGGCCCCGTAACGAAAAGCGAAGCCGACCGATCGTGCGAAGGCGACGCAGCGGAGGTTACCTCTTGATTAACTCGCAAGGAGACGCGAAGGAAGTCGAGCAATTCTCGTGCTGCATTTACCCTCGAATTTGCAAGAGGGATGAACGCGGGGGACCGTAAAAACGAAGGCCTCCGAGGGAGGGAGGATACACTCGCGCCTGAATGGCTCCTGTAAAAGCGCTATCCCGAGTTTAAGGTTCCAACGGCTGACCAATCGTTTCGAAGTGGACGGGGATCGGTTTTACGAGCTCAATAACGAGGTATCTTAATCGAAATCATACGGTTAACGCCATGGAAAAAAGGTCAGCGGTTTTACGCGAGCGGGGGGGGTCTAAAGGTTTCACGTGTACGGCCCGGATGGTAATCCGGTCGCGGGGAAATTGATCGACGTCCCATTCGATCGTGAGAGGATCCCGCGCGCCACGGAGAAGGGCAGAAGGATCGTATCGGAAGGCTGAGAGTGTTCGTAGGCCGATTTTTGATCGCGAGAGGTCAGGAGACACGACGTGAGCGGCTCGCCAGCCGACCGTGTTCTCCCTTTTACTCTTTCTCGCGCCCGCGTGGGCGTACAGGGGCGGATGGCGAGCTACACGGTTTCCCCATTATCGGGTGTTTACGACGACGACGACGAGGGGCGTAGGAGGCGGCACACACGACGAGGGTCGCATCGCCGCCGGTGGAGATCGCATCGGCCGCTCCGCATAATAACTAGCTACCACGCATTTACATTTTAATACGGCCACTCTGCATAGCGGATAAAAGGCATGTACAGGGTGTTCCCAAATCCTTCGGTGTTTTCTTTCCGCGTTATAGGTGTCTACGGGTGTAAAGATCAAGTGCCTGGTCGATAGCTAGATTCTTTTCGCTAACGTACACCTGTCAATGTCTGTAACTCTTGTAACTCTTGTCTGTAACACTAAGCCATGTTTGCACGATATGGTTTTATGAATGACAAATACGCTCGTAAAGTTTGATGAAATGGATGATTCAGGATCACCCTGTATATCCCCGTCGGGGATGAAATCACCGACCGCCTCCACGCGTCGTCATCGACACCCTCCAACATCGTCCATCGCTCACCGGAAATAATCGGCAAATTAGCCGGAACCATTATCCGATCTTTTAAGAATCTCTCCCCTTTTCTTTTAATTTTTGCCGTTTCCCACCCCTGCGCTCTTACTCCACAGCTTGTTATTGTCGTCGTCGCCGTCGTCGTCGTAGACGAGAAAAATGCGAGCCATGATTTCGCGGCGACGTCGAAGGCGGCGTTTTTATTCGCCCTCTTCTCGGGCGTCAAAGGAGGAGGCAGACTTGTTATTAATGCAGTTTGCGCGAGACGAGGGGTGCAGCAGTAAATTAAAGAGTACGCGCGCAGAAAGAGATATATATTGCGCCTCTTCTGAGAAGCGACGGCGAGGAGACGTCTTGTTCGACAAAAAATTCACGGTACCTACCCTGTTATTCCAGCTCCGCTTAAAAGGTGTTTAAGCTAAAACGCGGAGCCGTCGAAATGTCCCCGTTGGACCTACATCCTTTCTACCCTCTGATTACCCAACGAGATAAAATACATAGCGGCCGTGCAAGAAGCCATAAATTCACTCTATCAACCCTTAAAAATATCCGTAACCTCCTCCATCCACCGGAATTCCCCTTATAAGATTTCCTCTCCAAAACAAGGGTGCTTCCCTTAATCATCCCCGAAACTTTTGCGATCACATCATTCCCAACGTTTTATTGGGCCTCCCCGTTTCTTTGGTCTCGCACGCGCAAGCAGTTTGACAAGCGTTAGATGGCAAGGACTCACCGATAATCAGGAACAGGAATCCGATTCGCCGTGACGTACGATCGAATCCAAGCTGTTCCATCCCTGCGACGGTCGTCGGTCATCGGTTATCCGGGATGAGAGTCGAAGGAACGTTCCGCGTCCCAAAACATTTCCTTGTATCGCGCCCCAAGATCCTCGGGGGAACCAACTAGATGTCCATTAAGATAAGCGCGGCCCATGTTTAATGGTGAATCCGAATGTCGACAACAGCGCTCCTCGGTGTCCTGGCTGCTGGGGGCTGGCGGCACGTAGGGGGGGATGGGAGGCGGTGACAAAGAAGCGAGAAACAGGGCGGCGATCGTTTCGTTCCGTGGTTTATAGCGTCCTCGCGACGTATCCGAAATGCGATACTGCGGCTGGATAGGCCTTGAAAAATGTCCTCAAACGGGAAGAAAGATAACCGGTTAGCTATTTTCGCGGGAACAACATCCGCGATGGGGCGAAATCCATTCCACGGAAGAGAGAGAGAGAGAGAGGGGGGGAGAGAGAGAGAGAGATCGGCGCAGAAGTAAAAAATTATTAAACGCGATCGTATCGGTGCGTCCGGCCCCTCTGCAAATGGCCCATAAATTTGTGAAATTACATTGAAAATCAATGCGCGAGGCGCGCGGGACAGAGAGACAAGGCGGGTTTTAATAAAAACTCCCATCCCTTTTTTTGTCAACGAGCGCTGCTCTCAGCGATATTAAAGCTCAAACTCCAATACGACTCTCGACAGGGGTGGTCGTTTCGCAAAGTGCAAGAGTCCAGATTTTCTTAACGTCTCGCAGCAATCACCTCCACGAGAAAAGAGGGGGGGAAAGCGGATTGACCTTATTGCCATTATAGCAGGACTTTGTCGTTCGATCGATCCTTGTTTATCAATGAGAATCTAAGCCGCGAATAAACGATGGGACGTTGATAACCATCGCAGCCCCCGGTACAGCCGGGCGGTTTCGATCGCGGACAACGGTCTATCGATCCCTCGGATCGATCCAACCCCCTCTCCTGGATCCACCCCCGCAGCTGTGGCCCCCGTGTCCTCGCGCGTGTTTCGTTATCCGCTCGATCGTTCCGCCGTAATCGGTTCTACGGTCACACGAAACAATGTTCGCTTTCCTGGCGAGGCCGTTGCCGACGAACGATGGAGCTGGCGCTATATTCCGTGGAATAGACGCCAGCCGGAGAGAATGGCGGTGCACGCGTCCCGCTGCACGCAGAGATACACAACGGAGTGATTTATTAGGTGGGGAATTGCAATTCGCCGTGGACCACAGTCGAATCCGCTAAACATCTTCGATCCTCTTCCTGACAATTCCCTTCGGCGCTGGTGCACGCGTCGTGTTCCGTCGCAGAATGCCCCATTTATACCTACGCCTCTGCTTCCCCAGTGATTAGTCGCTGAACAATTTATCGCGACGAGGATCAAGCGTTTCACGGGGACGATAAAAGATCCTTCGTCTGTTTTTAGATAACTGTCCGCAGTCACGCGCCACGTCCTTAATGCTCTCGCCAGTAACGCGGCCTGACCTTTCCCCGACACTCGCCAGGCTCTCCCATTGTTAACGAGATCTTACCTTCGGTAGACCAACGCCTCTCTCGCCCCGCGTTCCCCGCACGGTGCCCAACGAACGACCGAACTTAGGTCGGGCGGAAACCGAATGGACTTTCTCACCGACCCAATAATTGCTTGGAAGCGGGTCGACAAGCCGAGGGAACAACACGAAAGAAGCAGGATCGTCGCGGGGGACCACTTTCGTCTCGCCTACGCCCTCGCAATGTTTCGCCGCCGCCACTCCCACGATCCGGCTCTATCGGCTGATCGACGAACCCCCAACCGTTTATTACCGCCGCGGCGTGGCCGGCAATTTCGAGAATAAGCCATCACGGACATTGGCGTGGAAATGAAAGGCGTCGCGACGCCTGGGGTGTCAGCGTGGAAGGAAGCGGGATGGGGGCCCGTGCGTGTCCAACCCGCGAGACTATCGGGCGCGAGGGCGATGAGTTATGTCCCCGTAAGGTATTATTCCACGGCGAACAGATGGCGCAGCAGCTATCCGATCCCGTTATCACGGCGCCTCGTATGCGCTGTCCGTGGATCCCGCCGCGAAATAACAGCCCGAAGGAATAACGTATTCCGCCGGACGGGACCTTTCAGCGTCCTCCCAGGTACGCCCGAGCACACACGTTCGCCTTTCAACGACCAACCCTTCCTTCTTTTCTCTCCCCCCGACCGCGTAAGACGGAGAAGGAGAACAATGCTGGAGAATGGGAGCGAGAACGGAACGAAGTCGAGCCTACTGGTCGCATATGTACCCTCTGCTCCTTGAAAAATTAAAATACGTTCATTGTCCGACGTCCGCGCCGGTCAGACGACAATGAAGCCCTGTGTGGCGATATCTACGTGCCCGGGGGACATTGCGCGGTGATCGATAAGTATTTCACGAAGTGGTAGGATCGCTGGAGGGGTGGCTGAAATCGGAATGCTCTAGATGTATGGGGGGAGGAGTTTGCATTGCAGAGGAGAACGGGGGGTGATTCCCTGTATACTCGCAGGCTGAATATTGGATTAGATTACATTCAAAACGAAACAGGTACAATGAAGTATATCCTGCGAAATGGAATGGCGGCTAAGCCGAAACTTAAACTACTAACCCCGCGAACAGGAAGGGAATTTATCGAGGATAGACGAGACAGATGAGAGCAGAAAGGGTGCACGTACGGGTACGCTACACACTGCCGTGGCTACGCACGCGCTAGTCAGCTATTAATACCCGCAAATTATAAATAATGTCGCTGGCGCGACCACAAATCAACGTTTGCCGGTAATACCGGGCGTGGGGCTTTCGACCGGCCGGAGGATTAAGCGCTTTTCGAGAGACGCTTACCTGCTGCTGTGGGGAAGATGAAGAGCGAACGAGGGGTCGGGACACGGAGTCGATTCTACGTCCAGCTGCGATCGAAAACTGAAACCCGGGGGAGTGGATCTGCGCGTTAAATCCCCAGCCCGCTTCGGTACCATTGGAATGTACCTACCGTGCTTCGTGCAAAATTTGCGCGCTGATAATATCGACGCTCCGCCGAGTAATATCGATATTGGTATCGCCCTGGCCGCTCGTCGGGGCGTAGTTGCACGAAGAAAAAGAAAGGGGGATGTTTAATCTTGACAAAGTGTTTGGGGCAAAAAACTGTAAAACGCCAGTGGCTCTGTCTCCTTTCTTTGCCGATACTCGGGTAGTTTAGCGAAAACGCGTTGCAAATGTTGGAGAAAGTTTGGAGAACGGAGTTTCTCCTCGCGGAGAATTATCTGGGGACCCTCGCAAGCTCGACGTAAGGGATTAGAGTGGCCTGGACTGCTCAGGTATCCCAGTTGGTAATGTTTCCCCAACACCGCGATAAAAAGATTCCAGGGTAACGATCCCGCTGCCGCCAGCGAGCGGAATTTCGGCGGAGAGGGATGCTGCAAGGGAGAGGAAAAACAAGACGCTCCGGGGAAGCGAGTCGAAAATTCAACGTTCCCAAGTTTCCGAGGACGAGTCAACGGAGTTTCGCGTAATTGCGTATCAATGTCGTTCGAGGGACCATCTGGGCAGGACCGGCCAATAAGTCCTTGGGAGCATGGCCGGGCGAGGAAGAGGACGCGAGAGCGCCAAATAGCCGGCAAAAGATGCCGTGGCGCGATAACGAAAGCCCGCGTCGCGTCGCGGTACTCGTCTCGTTGTCTTCGGCCTGGGACAGGGACGCGGTGCGCCGGCATCGGGCACCGCGACGCTCCGAGGAGCGAGGAGGAGGGCGAGGAGAGCACCGTCAAACAGATTGAAATCAACGGGAAGCGACTTCTATTTTCTCCTCTCCACTGTACCGGAGCCAGATCTGAAATGAAAATCTGTGGCCCCGCGAGCGAGGAACCGCAAGATAATTCAGAAAGAGCGGGAAACGCGGAACGAGGAGAAGAGAGAATGAAGGGATGCGGAGAGGAAGGATTGCGGTCCTTGTACACGCTCCTTCACAGTCCTGCAGGATTCCGTCAGGCTGATTAAAACGTCCGACTACAACGTGACCGAATTACGAATTTCATTTTCGGGCTGGATATGACCGCGCGCGACAGCTTTCAATTTGCAGGAAAAACAACTTCGATATTCAATTAACGATTTTATATTACAGCGGCCGTTCGATGCTCTAAAAGCAGATATTACGTTTTATAATAATCGTGATTGGGGCGAGACTCGACCCGGCATTTATTGTTTCGCTGCGCGCCGTCACGCGTCATCGTTCATGGACGAAGTAAAACCGAGAGGCAAAGGAGAAGGAAAAAAAGAGGAGAGCGCGGGCACGACGGAAGAAGGGACACGAAAAAACTTTTCCGTTATCAGATAGAATTGTAGGGTGGCAAAAAATACGAGAGAAAAGAGGGCTTTAGCTCTGCGCGAATCTGCCCGGGTAAGCGTTTTTTCCCTAACTCTGACACAGAGGAAGGTAGGGGAGGAGGAAAAAGCCAGCGACGATAGAGTTTCTAGTTATGGGGGGAAATTTTTATATAATCCGCGAGCCAGTTCGAAGCTAGAGATTTCGAAAAATCACGACTCGGCTTGGAAGTCTCGCGCTGCACTGCGCGACTACTAAATCGTGTTCGAACTTAAAAGTTTCCCTCCGTCCTCAGTGAAACACGTTATGCCGTCTTTTTTCTATCGTATCCACCTTCGACTTTCGTTTCCCAGCCCGTAGGAACTTTCGATTAAATTTTCACAGAGGACCGCGCGAGAGCAACGCTCGCCCAAATGGCTCGGGTAATTCCAACCGAACGTCTCGATCCTTTGACGCGACTCGCGTCTGCTAATATAGCTGTGCATACTCAAATACGCGTCACGTGATCTACACTTTAACTCTATCGGTACACCCCAGTGACAATATCGATCGGCAAATATCCTCGCGTAACATTTTTCTACGTAGGCATAATTAGTAATTAGTTCACCCACACATTCCAAGGAGACCCTGTATTCCCAATAACTGCGCAATAACTACGATCGCAGGATGACACGGCCGAGTTGCCACAGCCGCGAACCAAGACGCCTCGGCTAAATCCCCGTTTGACGCTCGCCAGCCTGTTGGCTGGCTTCAGAGCACAGACAAGCGTACGATATTGCGCCAAACCGAGCAATTATTGTCGGTAATCTTGCTAATAGAATTCCAATATGCGTGCCAATTGAACCGAGGCGCCGTATGGCCGTACGGGCGTGAATCTGCAGATTGTACGCGCACGACGAAACCCGTGACACGATTTACCCATTAAATACGATGCCTCGGTTCACTCTTGGCACAGCTTCTTTACCCGTGTACCGCCTAGAGTGCGCCAACTATGCAATTCCGCGCCGCGAGATTATACGCGCCGTGAACAGTTCCTTCGTCACCCGCTACACGACTATCCCCATTATACTATTTAGCCGTGCTCACTCTATTCCTTGCCATTTCACCGCAATCGATGGTTACAATTAATTTCACGTCTTCGAGGGATCTTGTTGGCCCTCTTGGCAAGCGAATCTCACTCTGCGCCCTCTGCCTGTCTCTCCGTAATAACCTGTGCCCCCCTCCACAAGTCTATCTATCTGTCTCTCTCTACGTACGTAACACGACAAATTGCTATCCGAATCGCGGACGAATTGATCAAAAAAGAATTCGCAGTATATTAGGGATGTTGAAAGCACTTACCAGAACGCCGTGCGACGAGCGATGAATGAAAGTAATAGGAAATCTGTGCGGCCAATACACCGGGACAACAGTATCGAGGAATCGAGGTGATGTACGAGGGGCCTGGATGGGACTTCAGCTCGTTAATTGGACGCGGTACGATGATGCCGCCGCGCGAATTGTTCTCGACGAAATTACCTCGATATCTCCTCCACTATCTACGTATTTTCTGCACGATGCCGCAATACTTGGATTCGCGCGGATTAAATTTCTTCGCGAACGATACGAACTCACTACGCGGGAAAACCACTTACCCGACACACCGCGCTCGTCAAACAAACAACCTAATCGAGCTCGGTTGCCATGGTTACGCTCCAAAGCCACGAATGGCGGGAAAACTTGGACACTAAAAGATTAGCGTAGTCGATCCCGCTCCGAAGCGCGAATTCAGTTTACATGCGTGTTTTGTGCAAATTACCGGGCCCTATCGGACCGTGAAATAAATTTCACGCGGATTCATTGAACGATTACATTTAATTGCGTCCAATTAAATCGCCGTCCCAATTAAAGTCGACGGGAACGCGGAGGATTCGTTAGAATTTATCGAGCGCCGCCGATAACGATCCCCTCTCGCTTTCCGTGATTGGGATACACGGACAGTCGATGCCGTTCCACGGGAATAATTTATGCTGATGCGTCCGGCACAGACTGTTTATCAGGTATCAATTATCGCAGAGCTTCTGTATTTCGATGGCGGAGTTAACCTCCGAACGGCTCCAAACGCTTGCGACACGACGGGGAAACTTGGGCGAATAGTCACTGGGTAACCGTAGAATAATACACCACTCGGAACATTTAGAAAAACTTAATGCATTTGTTTCAAGTTGGCTGTTGGACCTACCGAGTAGACTATCGTACGATAAAAAGCTAATACATTTCTATTTAATTTGAAATTACACGTGCACACCTCGCCCGACTTGCGTACGCTCCGAGGAAATTGTCGATAAATGTTTACAAACGATCTCTCAAATTTCACCACATATTTATAAAAGCATAGGCAGTTCATTGACTAGTTGGCGGAGATTCACCGTTGTCGTATTGGCTCTTATTCCTTAGCAAGTATCCAGCTAGGAAGCTAATCGGATCGGCGGGTCGTTCCTTAGCTAGGCTGGACAGCGCTTGCAGCAGTATCGGCACTACCGTCTGATCCAGGTACTGCCTCGTCGGAAGAGATTGCACCTCGACGCGGGACTTCTTTGGTGGCACACCGGTCAGATCGGAATCCTTGTTCATTGCTAGTATCCTCTGCAACAGCGAAGGGTGAGTCGCAGCATTAATTACTGGCTAGAGTTGCTTTCGCAAAGCGTGAACACAACTCCTCGCCAATGTACGCAATCGTTACGTGGCTGGTACGGTTATAAAACCAGAAGCGTACTCAAGAGCCCAGCCACATTTGGGGAGTACAACAACTTGGGCATATGCATTCTATATTCGCGCTATCGCGCGAATTACGTGTTCAGATTCTGATACAACAGCTGTCAATTAGATTGGCGGGAAATATCGAGATTGTTTCGGAGGATCGGTTTGTTTTGAATTCCAATGCGTGGGAGCAGACTCGTCTGGCGAGACGGAGCGATTGGTGTCGGTAGTTTTTGAAGTATCAGTTGTGTGGGTAATTTAGAAGGAGGTATAGGTGCGGAAGGGTACGCCTAGATTTGTAGGTTATTCGACTTACGTGCGCTGTTTCGCTCACGACATTGGTGAGGGGTTGTGCCGGCGTCGCTGGCTCGGTTCTTTCCTCAGTTGTGTTCTCTGTCGTTATGAGAGCAACAGATTAATCAACATCGTTATTGCAACGTGTTCTCGCCCGAAACGTATGGACGAGCGTTACCTATTAAACGATAAAAAGCAAAATAAACGGATACGTACCACCGCCAGACGCCATCGTGCGAACAAATGATGCTACCAACTACTACGACTTATCACTGCACGAGCACCGTTCAAATGTTACCAAGCATTTGGAACTCGTCGCGGCTATCGTTACGAAAGTTCTGTAAAACACTTGATGCAGCGAGCGGGTGGCGCGTTGCTATTGTAGTATCGTAGATTGAACGTTGAGGGATTCTTAAGTCAGACTGACTGCGCCCGGGCAGTAGTTCTTATCTTTTATTTAACCCGAGAGCGAAGGTTGGCACGGTGGTGCTGATAGACGGTCGGGCGTTCGAAATCACTTGTAGGCAATTGGGTGTCTTGTTTTTTTTTTTTTCTGTTTTTTGGTTTTATTTATTTAACGTAAAGTTAGACGCTACGACTTTGGTACAAAAACATAAAATAGTGGTACTGAGGAAACGGTGTACTTGCGAGCGGATCCTCGAGTCCCTACGAACGCGGAGAAATACGAGTATCGTTGTACGAGAAATGCAAAGTTACGGCCAATTTAAAGGCGAGCACAGAGCGCAAACACAAGGGTACAAATCACGAAACGTCCCGAGTCTGCAACCGAATGAGAAAACGATACGCGCCCCGCCGAAGGTGAAGCTCGAAGAACCGCCCCGCTGTCGCACGAAACGAACATCCGATATTTCCAAATGGATAAAACCATACTGCCTGTTGCAATATATAACGCGGACGGCGGCGCCGACCGTTCATTTTTCACAGCATCCTCAAAAGTAACATTGAACCTTGCGAAGGAAAACGATCCCAGATCGATCACACAAACCATAACGACGAACGAATGATTCCTCGAATCCGGTAATAAGACGAAAGCTATGCGAGCGTCGCGTTTCTTTTTTTTTTTCTGCTTTTTGCCATCGTTTGCCTTATTTTAATATCGACGCGAGGTCGATCGCACGGTTAATATCGAATAAGTTAAATATCCTTTCGACTTCCCCTTTCGTCGCGTTAAATTCCAAAAGCTTGAAAAGCGAAAAGCCCCGCGAGCGTTGCGTGATTAAAACGTGATATACATCGTAAAAGGGTGACTTGGATATGGCTACATTTAAATGTGGTAGAGCGCGATCGTAACACATACACGGGACACGAGACCTTTGCGCAGCCTTTAAAATCACATCGACGAGTAAAAATGCGTCGGCGAGTCGAGTCGTAGCCAGCGTTACCGATCAGAGGGGTGGGAAATTCTCGAACGATCGGGAGGGGGCGAAAAAGAAACGGTGTTCACGGTCAAAGTACCCCGGCATTGCCCCGTCGTCCACGACGGGGCATCCTTCGATCGTGAACTGTCCGACTGGTGTACCACTCGTGAATCGCCTCGGCAAATAAATGCGACATCTAGACATACCTACTTACAACGTATGTATATGAACGTCAATGTATACATATATATATTTATATATTTGTATATATCTAAATAGTGTTGTAATAAAAACGAGCTATGAGATACGCGCCGTGACCGCGTCCTGGCGTCGTATCGAGCAAACACGATCGAATATTCCAACGATGCGATCGATTCGTTTCTTTTTCGTCTGTTTTTTTTTCTCTCTTTTTCTATCTGTCATCAGTGGTTTACTATTGCAAGGCTCCCAGGATTCTGTTTGCTTAAATATTTACCCGAAGGCTCGACGCGTCACCATTCAACGAAAGAGAAACGGCGCGCCTCGCGACCATCCGTCCGACTTAAGTCCTACTTACGATTAAATCGGTACTTGCTCGAATTGCTTACACGTTATATAATAATATCATCGTCGCGTTATCAGTTAAATTCACGTTACGTCATATAGTTGATCGAGATTAGCTTGGGGGATATATGTGTGTGTACAGCGGACTAAATATTATCATATAGGACGATTAAAAAATCGGCAGCGAGCGTGGTGTGTATGTGCTTTCTTTCGCTTGGCTCGAGTGACGCCGTGCGGTCAGCAATTTGAATTTCGTTGGATCGTGTTCTCCGATGTGTGCTGTATGGCGTGCCGCGCTTCTTCCTGCGGACGGTCCACCGGAGTTTCGCGAATTAAGTAATTCGTTCGACTCCCGCGCGACGGAAGTGTAGTAGAAGGTTCTCGATAAACGCCACCACGGCATCGATGCGACCTATGTTGTCCGACTACAGCTACGACGACGACAACAATGACGCACTGTCGGCGGAAACCGGTGCTCCTAAGACTTTTGCTCTCCGCGACGTCGAGACTCAAGATCGTCGATCACCAATTAGGGGGACACAACCTTCGTTACGAAATTATAAATCGTATATGTATGTATAATATCATTAATATACGTATGTATGTATAATATCATATGCCTGCGGGGAGAGGCAGTGTGGCACAACCATGACTTAAAAAAGCGAGTAACTAACGTATCTCGTGTGTACTTCCCGTGACTCGTCGCGCTTGGTAGCGACGATCGCGTAACCTAGGACATCTCGCGAATATCCCCCCCGTGAAATTCACCGTCGCCGAGAGCACACGTCGCGTGTATCAACACTTATCAACGTCCACGAACATGCCGGGTCTGTTCGCAATTCCGAATGCCACCCTCGTTCGCGAACGCACATCTCACGCTCGCCAATTATTCACGGCCGACACTATATTGTTGCCTCGCGAGCAAGAGTACTCCCCCTTCGCCCTGTTCGGCAGTCAATGAATTTGGCAGTTTCGTAATCTGGCCTTGTCGACGACACAACGATTGAGCAAGAGCAAAGCAGCGATGGAGAACAAAAATGCGAGATTGAAATAAAAGAAAGGCCAAAAGGTTGAGGTGGTGGTGAGTAAATGATATGGTCGAGGACGAAGAGGACGGTCCCTTCAAGAGGCAGATATCGTGGCCGTTCGTGATACCGATCGTAAACGAGTTCCCGAACGAGCAGTGCATTCTTGATTCTATACGCGATGGGCCGAATCTACAAGTATATCTACTCGCGACGATGGCAATTTATTATGGATAGATCGTTGCAAAATTGGACCGACGACAGCACCGGGGGAAGAGTTAGCGTGCGCACTCATTCCGTCTCTCTCGTTTCTTCGGCCGTTGGCGACGGGGAGAGGTACGGAAGACCACGTAAGACGATTTACAGGTTACACTGCCACAGTATCGTAGGGTGTGAGGAGTCCCCCGTGACCGCCGTGGCCGCCGCCGGTTTGCCGGCCGGGAGCTTCGTTTCTGTAACAGGAAGTTCGGATTTTTACCGGTTGGCACGGCACCGTGCGATCCCCGTCGACGTCAGCGGTACTCTAACACTATCCACGTGCAGACGCTCTGGCATTTTCGCTTGGACGAATAGCTGCTAGGCGTCTAAAGGACAGTAACTAAAGTAATCTCTGCACGTGGCACAGCGAGGCATGCAGTAGCTGCGGCCGGCGGCAATGTTAATGAGACGAGTCGTTGCATCAATGAGTATGACCAGAGAAATGTAATCGGTAGCGGCGGCGTTTTAACGTGTTCAAGGTTAGTAGCATCGGCGGCAATGGCAGCAGGATCTGTAGCAATGGCAGGAGCGACAGCTGTAGCGGGTACGGACTCGGTATCGTTCGAGCCCTTCTGACGTCATCTAGGGAAGAATTAGTGTCAACTACGGATATCACACACGGCACTTGCCACCAAAGAATCGCATGCAACGGAACACATGTATCGGCTTAGCAAGCGGCTATCGACCCAGGTAGAGATCTGATTGTCGTTGGTACGGAAGCGTCGCTGTCCAAGCATTCACCGACCTAGCTTCTCGTGGCCACAAAACAGACTAACTAAAAAAACAGATTGAACGCAACTTCTAAAGCAACTTTCCAAAAGTCATCTCTAACGCGAACTGTCGTTACGGGAGTGCGCCCTGCGTTTTAATTACAGATTATTGTCTAACAGACTTACGGCTTCCTGCGTAAAGAGTCATGAAACAAGAGAAAAAGTCAGAGATAATAAACGTCAGGCAGATTGTCGAAAGGATTGTTGAAAGTTCTTAGCGGAACCACCGTGCACTCGATCACCACTATCGTTTTCAAATGCCCAGCACGAGTCGTATCGAATCGTGATCCGAGGATGCCAATTGGGGATAATGGAAATGCATTGTGCACCGTAGAGAGCGGGTCTAGCAAAGAGTACCAAGCGTCGAGTACGACGTTTACGCAAAACTGCGAGAGTGACAGAGGGGGCTAGTGATTATATTTCGAGGGTTGGCCAATTCGCTTTCGAGAAAGTCAATGACAGTTCTCGAGGCAAAGAAATCGCTCGAGACACAGCGGCAGGAACGGTGACACGTTATGGATCGTTCACCGTTAACCAAACTCACTCGATCTCTACTGACCTCTCTATGAGTTTACGCATCTCCTCGGTGGTCATGCCGTCCTTGCCGCGAGCATTCACTGAAATAGAAAAACACACGGCACGATTGACACAACGGTAAACTACTACGACGACACGTAGCATGCAATTCGTGGAGTAAGCTATAACGATTAGATACACAGACTCCGGAGCGAGTCCCGAGTTCATTCTTGTACGATGTGACTCGCTCGGCATGCCTATATCGCCTACTGCATAGAGAAACGAGCAACAGGAGTGGATCAAGGGCGAGCACACTAGACGGGCCGGATCGGGGCGAGCCGATTCGAAGCGGCGACAACGATGAAACTTGTCTGCCGATTCGAGTCGCCGCGTCCCTCGGGCCGCCTCGCGACTCGACCCTTAGGTCCCCCACTCGATCGCGGTTCTTTGTACTGACCGCCGTAGTTGCGGTTCACAAGTTGGTCGCGATCGCACTCTGCCTCGCTGATCTCGTTGCTCTCCTTGCTGTCGTTGAAGCTGGAATTGTTCTGGTCGTGGTTCCTTGGGGGAGGTGGGGGTGGTTCGGGTGATCC
Source organism: Andrena hattorfiana (assembly GCA_944738655.2). NCBI lineage: Eukaryota > Metazoa > Arthropoda > Insecta > Hymenoptera > Andrenidae > Andrena > Andrena hattorfiana. The sequence goes on from OX122894.2 coordinate 7,202,884, forward strand.
AGAGACGGGGATGTTGCGAGCCGATCCTACGCTGCGACGGCCGACAGAGCCACGAGATCCGTAATGATCGTAGGGAGCGCCGTATTGTCCGTATTGTGAGCCGTATTGATCTTCTTCCGGGGCGCAGTTTGCTGGGTCGTCGTATTCCGGGGAGAAAACGTTGTGAGTTCCGCTGCCGCCTCCTTGGGATGGTACTCGGGAGTAGCGACCGTTTTGACGTGGCTAGAAAGAGGAACGAATCGAAACGATGAAAGTTAGGCCCTCGTTTGATCCAGTGCTCCGGTTAGTCGTTAGATGGTAGGGATTCTGGTACCATAGATTGAGATCCAGAGCGGCTATGAGCGGAAGCATTGGTAGGGTGGCCGACGGGTGGTCCCATAGTGCCGGAGTGTCCGTTTCCAGGGTGAGGGAAGGTCTGGAACTGCATAGCCTTGCTGGGGTCCATTTCCTCGCGGAATCCAAGAAGGTGGAAGGTGGCGTACGGGCAGATCTCATCCTCCATGCCTGAAAGAAAAGATCACCGAGGGTAGACTCCGCCATTATAGACCTAGTCGAACTAATCTATTCATGGTACAAGATTATCTCGATGCGTCCAAGACATTACGGTCCCCTCTCCCTTCTGAAACACGAGCCAATCTTTTGCAGGTAGTGGTGCGCATGCACTGTTATCACAGAAATAGGGTACCTACGTATCGCATTCATAAGTCTTCCTCTTCTTCCCACCTTGCTAAACGAGTAACGGTCGCAGGAAAATGTCATGCTGGTAAATGTTAGTCTCGCGTTTGCGCGGGTCGCAAGGCCCAGTCACGTCCACCAGTCGTCTCATCCGTGTAATACACGCGATGCATCATTTTCAATGCGACGAAAGAATTGAAATCTACGCTTCGAAATTGTCGAGAGCCGAGTGGACGGCTGGCTCTGCCTCGCCGTGAAAATTCAAACGAATCGAGAGAGGTGTTTTCCATGAGTGCAACGTGTTTATCTGTTTGCGAAAGAAAAGGGTACGAGCGCAAAGCATGCGTGGGCGTGCAACATTAATGAGGTGAATGGTCGCCAGCACGGCGAGAGCCGTGGAACGAGTAGGACTTACGAGGACCGGCTGCAACCAGCCGGAAGGCTCGTCACGGCGCGGCCACACGGAGGAGAAAGAGCGCTTCGTTCGGGTCTTTAACTATTGTTACCAACCTCTGTGGGATAGAGCCTCGGCACTGCCCATACGTGGAGGCGGTGGACATCTTCGGTTCGGCGGGCAATGATTCAATTCCTCGTACATATGCCGCCTGGGATCCCACGTCGAGTGGCTCCTTATCGAACCTGTCCCACCTATCGAACATATACTACAAAGGTGGTACGACTGGCTGACGCTTACCAAGGATTCGATATTGGCTCGCTGCCGTTTCGGGTGATATGTAATTATGTATCATTGGCTGGGATGCCGGGGATGTACGAATAATTAACACGCGATCCACGCACTTGGTACGCGCAGCACTCCGATAATAAGCGCAAATAAGGGAGAAGAGTGATCCGTTCTCGCGGGACATACATCTCGATACGTAATATAGAAGAGAAAGGAAAGAAAAGTACATTTCGAAGCGAGGCAAACAATGGAACAACTGGCAGTGTCCGTGGTGGACGCGTGTACCTATGTTGTGTATTTGTGTGTGCTGCTCGACACTCGACGGCATATCGGTCTCCCGAAACTGTCCGGCAACGGGGTGAGGTCTAACATGTTCTCTGTGCCGATCGTGTCACGCAAATCGTGTAAAATGGGAAATAAACGGTAACACTATCGTGCCGATGCGACAACATCTAGACAATTAAATTGGAGTTTAGCTAGAAATCATATTGTTGGCAGTTGTGGCTTACTTATCACTGTACCTCGCTTGATGCGATCGCAGGTGTTATAGTTGGAGCCTGGCACGGGTGGCAGCTTACGATTCGGTGGTGCGATGTAGCCGAGCTCGTCGCGAAGATCGGGCCTGCGTTTGTCAAGGGTAGCTCCGCCAACTCCGGTTTGCTGATAGACCACGTCGTCTGAAAAGATCAATCAATTCGCGTGAAACGTCACCCCGACACCCTAGCATTTCATGTATTCAATACTTGATTGTTGGTCCACCGACACCTACAACGGGAAAACGGTTTAGAATAGGATTTTCCGAAAGTAGGGCGGCGAACGAGTGGACCGATCGTCAGAAAGATCATCTCTTCATTCCGCCCGAACACCTAGGTAGTGTCCTCTCTCATCGATATCGCTCCCGTCAGTGCACAAAGCCACGCATCCACTCGTACCCGAGTATCGTCGAAAGGAGATCAGCCTTCTGACAAATCGTTCCAACAGTTTCGTGACTTAGCAAGTTAAAATAATAAAAAAAAATTGATATACATTGTCCCTCGTAATATTTCTCGTCGGCTGATGAGATACCTCGCAGCCGTGTTTGCTCCGGACCTCGAGTTCTCCTCGACAGCGCGACGCAAATCACCACGATCCCTACAATAATCACGACAACCGTAGCACCGACCGGCACCACCACGTTTACGTCAAGCCAGCTCGGTAGCCACGGGAAGTAACGTCTGACGTCCGTGTTGTCGTTACCGCCTTTGCTTACGGGGGGTGCGATCGTACCTGTTCGTTAAAGCAACCAGAGAAAACCGTTTCATATACCTTTGTCGCCACCGTGGCCCTTGCCTCGCAGCACGCAGATCACGATGACGGCAACGATTATCACGAGGATAGCCGCCACCACCGGCACCACCAGATTCAGGTTAGCCATGAAGATTTTCATCGGGTCCTCGTCGTTGCCACCACCGTTCACGTCCGGCAGCTCGCGGGCCGGTGCAATGGTGCCTGGAACAGAAAATACGGCGATCATTCGATCCAGCCACCATTAGCACCGGCTACGAGCGCCGCTGCTCTCCCCGTTCACCGTCATACTCACCTCCGGTTACGGTCAGTGTCGCGAACTCGTACTCAGCCACGGCGAAACCAGCGTTATTGTGGGCGGTCACTCGCAGATAATACCAGCTAGCAGGGTCCAGATCCAACACGACAAAGTTTCCGCCGGGTTTCACGTTGTTAGAGACTTGATTCCATTCCTGCTGGTGCCTGGATCACATGAAACGAGAATAGTTACGTTTCCACCGAGTCCAATCGTTCATGGATTCTTTTGTGGATGGTTTCCCCTTACTTCTTCTTGTGCTCGACGACAAAGTACAACATGGGGCAGCCGCCATCGGACCAGGCGCTCAGGTGAAGGGTGATGCTGTTGGTAGACACTTCGATGAACCTAGCTGCCTCGGGGATGATCGGTTTCGAGCCTTTGGTGCGCGTGTTGAGCATGTCAGACGGGTCGCCGGTTCCAATTCTGCGGGAATGGCAACGATTACACTCCCCCACTGTGCGCTTAACATTCCACATAGAATTGTGAATAATTACCCGTTGTACGCTGTAACGTAGATCTGGTATCTCGAGCCGCACCACAAGTTCTCCAGGGTGTACTTCTGTGCCGTCGAGCTGATCTGCGCGGTATCCCAGTCGCCGAATTCGGGCTTGTAATGAATCGTGTAGCCGTGGATCGGGGCGTTGTCGGTGGGGTGAGGGCGCAGCTTCATTGTCAACGAGTTGGTGGTCGTAGCGGTGAGGGTGACTTGTGGGGAGTGCGGGGGAGCTACGGGATAACGCCGCATTGTAATCGCTCGCCCTGGATACTGGCTAAAGCTCGGGATATGTAGCTTGTATCTGGATGCTCACCATGCACGATCAGCTGATGGGTAACGGTGTCGTGGCCAAAGGAGTTCTCGACGTAGCAAGAGTATTCTCCAGCATCGGTACGGTCCACTTCCTTGATGAACAGGGATCCCTCGGGCAATTGTCTCAGTCTGTCGCTCGATTGCAAAACGGCGCCGCGTACTTTCCATGTTACTTCCGGCGCGGGTACTCCAACAGCAAGGCAGGGCAGTTTGACATCTTCCTTGTAGGTAGCCGTGAATTTATCGTCGAACGACGCGATCTTTGCCGGTACTGAAATTAACAATGTCACGGAATCATCCTTCGATGGTTAAAAAATGTAGAGAAACGAAGTACAGAGGGTCTTCGAAATACCTCGAACGCTCGGTGCCAAAGCCACAATCTTGGAAGCCTCTCCTTCACCAATGTTAGTGCTGGCGGCCACCCAGAAGTCGTATCTGTGTTGCTTGTCCAGTCCAGAAGCTTCGTGAGTCAGCTGATTCGGTGGTACTTTCTGACTAGTCGGTTCCTCTGCGTTGTCTGCCTTCGTGTAAATGGTGTACTGGGTGATCACTCCGTTGGGTTGGCTCGGTGGACGCCAGGAGACGAGGATCGATTCAGCCGACATGACGAGAGCCTTGATAGCGATTGGCGCTTCGGGGGCTGCGAACAACAGAGCACGAGGAAATTGAAGACACTTCTCTAGTATGTTACGAGCATATCTCTGGATATTCCACGTTACCATCCTGTTCAGTTTGGCAGTGGATAGGTGCAGATTTAACGCCATCGCCGCCAGAGGTGAAAGCCAGAACTTGCATGCTGTAGTTGGTGTACTTTTTCAATCCGTGCAGGATCGTCTCGCTGGAGGAGGTGATCTTGGTGTCCTTGGTATTCTCATCGTACCAGGTGTCAGACGGTCCGTAAATGACCTGCAAAACGTAGCTGTGAATCCCACTGGAAACGCTTACCAGCCTCGTCGTTTACTAACTTTGTATCCAGTGATGACTCCGTTGGCAGCGCTAAGGGGTGGCGACATCCAGGAGACTCTGATCGTCTGAGAAGTGAGGGTTGTGCAGGTGGTGTCGTGAGGCGGCTGTTCAGGTACTCCCTCGGCAGTGTGTTGTCTTCGTTCCTCGCTCATCGGTCCAGATCCAACCTTGTTGAAAGCTTGAACAACGACGCTGTACTGGGTGTAAGTCTTAAGGTTCATGATCTGCAAATGATGTTCCTTTCCATCCTCCTTCGAGAAGTCAACGGTCTCGAACATGTAAGGTTTGTCGGAGGAGGACAGTCTGTAGCCAACGTAGTATCCAAGAATCTCGCCGTTCCAGTCTTCGCGTGGAGGTGGCTTCCATGTCACCTGTTCAAAATTCTCTCGATTACTCTCAACTACCTTCGAAATCACTCCACCGATCGAAACGTTACCTTGAGAGTGTGCTGGTCAAGGGCATCGACGCGTACGGAGGTTGGCGGGCCACTGGGTGCTTCTTCGGCAGTGATGATGGTGACGGTGTCAGACGGATCGGACGCGCCAATCTCGTTCTCAGCGACGATCCTCAGGTGATAAGTGGTGGCGGGTCTCAGGTTGAATACACCAGCTACGTTCTGCTGCGATCCTGGCACGAGTACTCTGTCGATATCGGTTTCCCAAGAGCCCTTGCTGACTTTGTATTCGATAACGTAACGTTTGATCGGGCTGTTTCCATCGTAGGGTGCTGCCCAAGACAACTGAACCGAACGTCCGGACTTGTCCAATACTTTAAGGCCGTATGGTACTTCGGGAACCTCTGTGACCAAAAATCCATCGATTATCTCGACAGGTGCAACGAAGAAATGGTCGATATTCTAGGATTATTAGAGACTCGATGGGAACCTTGAACGATCATGTTGATGCTGGTGTCATCGCTTCCAAAGGCATTGGTGGCAACGCAGGTGAACAGGGCGGAGTCGCTTCTCTCGGTTCTCTTGATGCTCAGGTCAGACAGCACTCCATTGGCCAGAATTTCCTCACGAATGGTGTAACGGGAATCGCTCTTCGGGTCCAGCCTCTTGTTGTTCATGTTCCACAAAATGCCGATCGGTTTCTCGCCCTGTGCCTCGCATTGCAGTACAGCCGGCTCTCCACGTCGCGCAGTCTGGTTCTTCAGTTTGATCTCAAAGTGGGGTGGAGCTACAACCGGAGCAATTATCCTTGATATTGCTGAAACGGTGGTAGAATACGAACGCTCGAAAGCAGCTTACCCTGAACCGAGATGAGAATGACAGCCGAGAGTCCAGAGCCAATTCCGTTCACAGCCTCGCAGAGATAGTAGCCTTCGTTCGTCTTCTGGATGTTGTTGATCGACAGGGTTCCATCTTCCACGCTGATGTCTGGATTGCTCAGTTTCAAGTCCGTGTAATCGCCCGGCGTGTCCCCTGCGGAGAAAGAATGGAAAGCACGGTACAGCGGCAGAAGGCATTTAAAAGGCAAAGATATTGCTGCACCTCGCTGGCATAAGAATGCTTACCAGCTGCTCTCTTCCATGTGACCTGTGGCTTGGGGAAACCGTCGGCCTTGCATTCGACGCGTGCGTCAGAGCCCTGAGCGAATGCCTTATCGGTGGGTTCCAGGATCCAACGAGGTGGTACTGTTACAGAACGAACGAGTTAGTCAGGATGCTCCCCTGGCGCACCCAGCAATAGGCAGTTAAACCGGGAGCAAGTCGCATCGTGACCTCCAGCCATAGCGGTTTATCTTTTGAAACTGTCGTTTGGCGTTATCGCGCAATCGATTCTCCACCATGGCCAATGAAAGTGGCTGGAGTCCACGACAAGTAGGCTTTGCCGCGTGCTTGGCGAAGCGCGACTCCCTCCCGCAACCGCGACAACACCGCGCTAATTCAGCATGCGGGAATTCGAGATGATTATGCGGGTGACTACTTGCACGAGAACAGAATAGAAAAAAGAAGGTCAACAGGCAGATAGAAAGACCGCGTCCGCGGCTCTGAAGGAGCGCGCGTCGCGCATGCATAGTGACACTGGTTCGCCATGATACTCGAGCACGGACCATCATGCTGCACCGCGTGGAAACTGATCTACTTTCGGTTAGTACTAATGGAGAGAAGCATGCGTGTTAAAGAAAAGTATCCACTACCGGCTACGGTTGCATGTACAGAAAATGAACGAGGCGAGACGTGTGGTGAGAGGCAGGGCGGCGGTGAGGGTGAAGGGCGGGTTCTCTCTTTTTTTTTTGTCGGTGATATGGTGAGGTGCACAGGTTCGAAGGGGGTTGATTCTCGGGGTCGAGGGGGGGTGATCGGATTGGTCGGTCGGTCATCTTGGAGCAAGGACACGTTGTGGCGCGACGGGGTTTACGGTGATGTATAAAATCGACACTCGAGATGGCGTGATCACGAGATACACAAGCTCGATCGTAGGGCCTAGAGCGATCGCCAGATAGATCGCGACGATTCTGCGGGGCAAGGCGACGCGACCACGGGAGTCGCGCGACGAGGAAGAGACGCGGTGTGTAGCCTATCCATGTGCCTGGTTTTCTTTGCTGTCGCGGCGAGAAATCATACCCGAAAGCCAACGAAAAGTGTCGTCGAAGAAAATTAGCGACGATGAGCATGACAACGAGACATGGGAAATCAAACGAGGCGAATATACTTATTGTTAGCCACAGATACGATGCGGGTCAAGCTCAACCAACTTGCTGGGGGGGGGGGGCACATGTGGGGTCTCTGAGCGTGACTTTTGCGTTCGCTACTCGGCTGAAAGACACAGGCGGTACCAGAAAGGGTGAATGGAAACGCAGAAGAAGTGGAAATCATAAATAGACAGACAGTTATATACAGAATTACCAGAGAATACAGATCAGGAAATACAGAGAGAGGAAAAGAATGAGAGAGAAAGAGAGAAATAGAAAGAGAAATAGAGAGAAAGTGATAGAGAAACAGAGCGAAAGATAGACAGTTAAAAGAGAACGTTAAGGAACGGCGCGCAAGAGTGTCGTCCCCGAGCGACGAAAGCAACGCGCTGTGGTGTTAAACTCTCCAGGTGACAACTGAAATATCCAGAAAGCTTTCGCCAAGGTAACACGACAGCTTCGGCAACGACGAAGATGCATTAGTCAAAGCCTGCAATCAAATATACTCTCACGAGCCCGGCGCGGTTGCGTTTGTTTTTTTTTTTTTGCTTTTTCACATTCCGACTTAATTCAATCATCGTATCAATCATCAGTACATCATTCAATGCTCCCATTAGTCTGGCCCTAACCGTGAACTCGTAACGTCGCCTCTTGCACCGTCTTGCCCGACGGATTGCTAGCGATACACGTGTAACGTCCAGCGTGCTCCGGCGTAACCGGCTCGATCAGCATGATACTCGTCCGTGGCCCGAGTTTCCCGATGCTGTATCCCATGAATTGCGACAGAGGCTGGTCCTCGTGGGTCCAGGTTATATTGATCGGGGTGTCACCCACCAGCACCATGCACGCCAATTGGGCGGCCTGCCCCGCATAGATCGGTTGGTCCCCAAAATCGAACGGACTGATCCGTGGCAGGACTGGAATAATAGGGCTGGAAAGCTAGAGCTAGATCCGAAACTGGCACGCGATCCCCGTTCTCCGATCGCCCCGTCATGGCAGACCGGCCGCGCGGCAGCCTCGTTGCTCATATTCATCGTCGACTTTCGTCGGCTCGTCGCATCCCTACGATCCGCGAGAGCGACTCTCACGACTCTTGCCTTTCGCCCGATCTCTCGGTAGCCAATCTCCCCCTATGGTTCAGAAACCGACTTTACCTCGCCACGAGGGCACAGAGAAACACTAGACGCCAGCGAAACGATTCGTTTTCCAACCGCGAGTCTTCCATCGCTAATGAGATGAGGTGTACACCGAGAAGAGTGCGACGAGAGAAGGATTTTCGTGAAGATAGAGATAGAGAGAGAGAGAGAGAGAGATTCAGAGGCGATGTACGTGTGTGTGTATGAGAGACAGAGAGAGGCAGAAAGAGAGAAAGATGAGAAAAGAAGAGAGAAAGAGAGAGAGAGTGAGAGAGTATTGGGCCAGGGGAGAGAATGGGGAACTTAGCTCGTCCTGAACTACGGACAAATTACCTTTGATCATGGTAGCCCAGGGATAACGAGAGTGGGACTGTGGTCCAAAAGCTACACTCGGCCGAGCGACCTACCTAAACGATGATGCTTCGAAACAAACGATGATGCGGGAAGATAATTATATATGTATGTATGTAGAGAAAGAAAGAACGGACGGTCGAGCAAATGCAGACTTCCAAAATATATTCTGTATAGATATGTGTGTGTACGCTATTACAACAATCAACAGCAGACAGTAGAGACGTTTCGTTCGTTCGTTTCAATATTACGGCTACTACTCGAAACTACGGACCGCAGCAAGAGCGAAATGAAAGAATGACAAAAAGAAAATAGATAAAAGAGAAAGAAAGAAAGACACATCGTTTCACGTTGCCGATCTTGAACGTAACGTAACACGCATTACAAATAACGTATTCATTGCGACTCTGTCTACGCGTTAAACGCCTGGATGGGTTAATAAATCATCATGCCGACTTCAGTTTCCTTCGGTACCGCGTTCCATTGTCCTCGCTGGATATACCATGTGCGATCGTGACGTGCGATCACGTATCTGTACCGTTCACTTTCAGATGGGCGCTGTGCCTAGCACGACCGGCTGGATTATCGGCGACGCAAGCATACTCTCCGGCGTGTTCTCCCCTGACGGCGGGGATCGTCAGAGCGGACACTCTATCCCCCAACGCGGTGATACCCACTCCGTCGCCTACTTCTAAATGGCGTCCATCGAACAACCACTTGAGCGAAATCGGCGTGTCCCCCTTTACGACCGCGCAATGGACGATTATCAGATCGCCGGAGTTGGCCTCGTCGAACGAGAACGGCTGCAGATGCGGAGCGACTGCCGAGAGATAGAGACAGACAGACAGAGGTCTAGAGTCAGGCACACAGAGAGATATACATACGCGGAGGAGCGGCGGAAAATAGGCACGTTTCACTTAACAGGGATGATTCAACCGTCGAGCTTCTCGCGCTATCCGCGGCAACGTTAACGCGTCGCGGAGACGAACCCGGCGAGTTCGCGACGCGATATGTATGTTATGTGGCTCGAGTGTGACCCACCATCGGGCGAAGCAGAGTAATCTGTGCTGGATAGGACATTCGATGCGAAAGAAAAAGAAACTCCGAGAGTGCCAGAAAATCATATGCAACGATAAACTAGACGTGGTTGCGAACAAAAGAAACTTCAGGATAAAACAAGAGGCGACTGGGAAAGAAAAAAGAAATCGGACCAAGAAGAGTAGACGAAAATTGGGATCGAACTTTATTCGAGCAAGGGATGCTACGGGAGAACAAGAGGGTCTTTGAGCAACACAATAGTGCGGGCTGTTCGAATTTTGATCACTGTGTAGAGAACGCTTAAGCACCGTTGACAATGAGATCGGCCGATAGCTCGTGCCTTCCGACAAGGTTTTCCGCGATACACGTGTACGTTCCAGCGTGCGACGCCTGGACCGATCCTATGCTGAGGATGGCGCCCCGTCCGCCGAGATCCACGATCGAGATTCCAGAGTGCGGCGAAATCGCATGACCGTTTAAGATCCAGCTGAGCTTCAAGGGTGGATCGCCCTCGACCACTGCGCACGCTACCGTTACTACCTGACCGGAGTTAAGCGGCTTCTCGCGGAACGAGAAGGGCAATAATTTCGGAATGACTGGAAAAAGAGAGAGAAAGAAAAGAAGAAGAGAGACTGAAAGGAGGGCGAAATTGGTCGGCATCGGTCGCGTCGCGGCGTGGCGGTCGTCACGCGACGCTTCGCCCGGTTGCCTGTCGAGAGAAACGCGTATCGAATTGTACTCGCTCGCGTTTCGTGGCCCCGTTCCTTGCATCACCTGATTCACACGGCGGGTATCACCGACCTGAACGGATGAGAAATAAAAGAGATGAAAGAGACAAAAGAAATGAATGAAAAAGCGGGACAGAAGTAACCGAGAAAACGACGAACAGAAGCAAGGGGAAGGAGAAGAAAAGCGCGGAGCGGAGTCTACCGAATGGAAGAGCGTCGGGGAGCGAAAGGATACGGACGGGGGCGGTGAAGATGCATAGGGAACGAGGTCAGGGATCACGGTGCTCGGGGGGTTTTCGTCGTGAAGTGTGTACCGTTGACGTCCAATTTAGCCGAGTGCGAGGTCGATCCAGCCGCATTCGAGGCGACGCAGGTGTACTCGCCGGCGTGTCTCGCAGCTACGGACTCAATGGTCAGTTGCTTGACGCGTTTCCCGGAGCTAGACAGGATCACGTCCATTCGATCGGATCTTATAGGCTGGCTATCGAAGGTCCAGGTGATCTCCAGAGGGGAGTCGCCTTTGGTCACCACGCACTGTACCGAGACCAAGTCTCCGGCGTTCACAGGCTCGTCGCCGAAGGAGATCGGCGCGATCTGCGGAGAGACTACGGAGACGAACAACCACATAGAGAGACGCTCGATGGAAGAAGTTGAAAGCGTGGCTGTCTCGAGGATTCATTGTACTCGAGACTGATCGATACGATGCTAGAATAAAACGAAATACGACGACGAAGAGGGTGTAAAACATAGGAACGATGACGAGACGTGGTCTGACGCGTGGTAGTCGGGGTGTGAGGTGATTAGGGATCGATTCTGGGAAGACTTTCGTGGGAAATGGTGCGAGATGCGTTAATGGTATAATTGCGTAGTACCGTTCACCGATAACACTGCCGAACGGCTGACGGATCCCACCAAGTTGCTCGCGACGCACGTGTATTCGCCTGCGTGATGCGCGGTGACGGAGTCGATGATTAGGACCGAGGTCTTTTTCCCGCTTTTCGTGACCGTTATGTCCGGATGAGTGGCACGCGTGATCGGGTCCCCGTTCAGACTCCACCGTATCTCGATCGGTGAGTCGCCTTTCAAGATGCTACACATTGCGGAGACCTGCTCGCCCCAATTGGCTGGTTCCTCGCCGATTGAGAATGGCGCGATCTGTGGGGTGACTAGAAACAATGCCCGAGCTGTTCAATATTCTTCGATTCACGATACCAGTTTCGGTCGTTCCTGCAAGTCCATTTTAGGCAGACACACGGGGAAGAGATGCGTGGGTACGTGTGGGAGGAAGATGGAAAGAGAGAGGTTTCTGTGTTTAGCCAACGGGAAGGAGATAGTCTCGAGGTCTCGTCGGGCGCGTGCTGGTGAAGGGGTGTGGTGATAGCAGTTTCGTTTCTTTGTTATCTATCGCATGGCACAGCTCGGCGGGAGCCGGTTCGTGCATTTCTGTACCGTTAACGGCCAAAGTCGCCGAATAGCTCGTTGCTCCAGCTGCGTTCGAGGCTGTACAAGTGTATTCCCCGGCGTGCCTGGCGCTCACCGCCTCGATGGTCATCAGACTGACCCGTTTCGCGGTGCTCGATATCGAGACATCCCCGTGATTCTGGCTGGTTATCGGCTCCCCGTTCAGAGCCCAGGACACTTCGATCGGCAGGTCGCCCTTGACGACCGTGCAGACTGCCGAGACCGCTTCTCCCCAATTCGCGGGCTCGTCGCCGATCGAGAACGGCGCGATCTGCGGCGCGACTGAAAACGTTTCACCGAATATCGATCAGCCCCGACCGACCAACCCGGAATCCCGCTAGCATCCTCGTTAACCTACTTAACGGCCACAGGAATGGACACGATCCCACGTCGAGAATCAACCGATCGGATCGATCAATCCGGCGTTGGATTTCAATGGAGGAGACCCTGCTTCCGAACCTCTCTCCACACACAAACACACACGCCCACGCGAACACACACGTTAGAAAAAAGGGGCAGGTATGAATCTTGAGTAGAGGTGGATGGTGCACAAAAGGTGGAGGGTGGGGGGAGATGAAAAAGGTGGCTTTCCTGGCTTTCTCGGTTTTCCCGACGGCTATAAGAAAGCCAACCAACAGACGTGCCCGTCTACACACATGCGTGCCTATTACCGTTCACGGCTAACGTCGCCGTGTGGCTCGAGGCTCCAGCTTTGTTCGACGCGGTGCAAGCGTACTCCCCCGCGTGTCTGGCGGCCACGGCATCGATCGCCAGCACGCTCAGCCGCTTGCTCTTCGTGATAGTGTACTGATCGGTGGTCTCGGAATCGATCGGCACGCCGTTGAACGCCCACGATATGTCCATCGGGAAGTCCCCCTTCAGGATCGAGCAGGTCGCCGAGATCGCCTCGCCCGAGTTCACCGGCTCGCCGCCGAACGAGAACGGGAACATCTGCGGTGCAACTGAGAAACCGGCCCCGTACCTTTCAACCCTTGAGCCTCGAGGTGCGAGCAAACGAGGCGTCTACCGCGAATGGACGTACGAGAGTGAGAGACACAACAATACACCTTTCGTCGAGCATTCGTCTGGGAAATTTCAGGTGGTACCGGGAGCGTTTCGGGCATTGATTGGAACGACGGCTGGGGGGATGCGTTGTCAGGGAGGTGGTTTTTCATAGGCAATGCTTGTGCAGACTCGTTTGACGTGCAATCGTGCGTTGGTGAAGATAGGTACCGTTGATAGACAGGGTCGTCGAGTGGCTGACGTTTCCAGCTCGGTTCGTCGCGACGCACGTATACTCGCCCGCGTGTCTCGCCGCCACGGACTCGATGCTCACTGCGCTCATACGCTTATTGATCTTCGTGATCGTTACGTCTTGATCGCTGAAGCCTATCGTCCTACCGTTAAACTTCCACGCAATCTCTACCGGAAAGTCGCCCTTCATAATTGAACAGGTCGCCGAGACCATGTCTGCCGAGTTGGCTGGCTCGTCGCCAAACGAGAACGAGAGGATCTGCGGTACAACTGAGAAACGCGCGTATTTTTTTAACCAACCGAATATCTACTGAAAGCACGCTTGTGGACGTTTTTTGCAGACGTGAGATACCTAGGTGTACCACCACCTTTCCAGGATTCTCATCCTTTCGCAGGGGGTAGAAACGGGGTTGAAGCTTCGAACAGGGCAAGGACGGGGTAGTCGTGGAGGGACAGGGGGATAAGCAATGCCGAAGGATGGTTTCTCGTAGGCAATGCTTGTTGTGCAGAGTTCGTTTGACGTGCAAGCGTGCGTTGTTGAAGATAGGTACCGTTGACAGACAGAGTCGTCGAGTGGCTGACGTTTCCAGCTCGGTTCGTCGCGACGCACGTATACTCGCCCGCGTGTCTCGCCGCCACGGACTCGATGCTCAGTGCGCTCATATGCTTATTGATCTTGGTGATCGTTACGTCTGGATCGTTGAAACCTATCGTCCTATCGTTAAACTTCCACACGATCTTTACCGGATTGTCACCCTTCACGATCGAACAGGTCGCCGAGACCATGTCCCCTGAATTAGCCGGTCCGTCACTGATCGAGAACGGCCCTATATGCGGCACAACTACAAGGGCATCGAAACTCCGTTTAGCATTCATGCGGCATGGTGTGCTGGTTAATCGATATTAATTCTCCTGGCCGCCGCACGGCCCCCCGTAAACGTCACCAGCACCGACTGCGACATAGTTGACCTCGTGAGAGTAATTAGCGGGGGGAGTCGTTGAGCGAGAGCGAGTCGATAATCTCTGTCGCGCCCACGTCGAAACATCGGCGAAGGGATTCGCTCGATATTCCTAGACGCCACAGGTCGCGGGAATCGGAACAGACGATCAAATTATTAAACGAACGCGACAGGGCCTCTCCTGATCGGCGTAGATCGGGGACGCAAGGAAGCGGGACAGGGATGGCACAGTGTTGGCGCGCATGCATGACAGAAAAATTAAATAGTGAACTCTCTAAAGGAGCAAGAGTGCGGGGGAGAGGTGTTGCTGTACCATTGACGGCGAGAGATGCGGAATAACTTGTTCCACCGGCTGCGTTGCTCACGGAGCACGTGTACTCGCCCGCGTGTCTCGCTGTCACAGCGTCGATTGTCAGCAGGCTGACGCGTTTGCTGGTGTTTACTATCGATATGTCGTAATGATTGCGAGAGATCGGTTCCCCGTTCAGGGCCCACTCGATTTGGATCGGGTAATCCCCCTTCAATACCGTGCACGTTGCGGTCACGGTGTCCCCCCAATTCGCTGGTCCCTCTCCGATCACGAATGGTACGATTCCGGGCGCAACTGCGGGTCACCACAACAGCAGACACATTTAACAGACGATATGAAAGGAAACGGGGAACGTCCTTCGCGGGATACCTATATCGCAGAGTTGGAGTGAATTCACGGTGGCGGTGGTATGTACCTGATGGAAGATCGTAACGTCAACTGTTCCTCGATGAAACGAAGGGATCGTGAGGGGGGTGTTTGATGGCGGTGACACGAATGGGATGCGGTGGGAAGCTGTCTGGCCGAGTGCCGCGCATGCATCGAGAAAAATAAAGCAAACCGAGGGGGATAAGGAACACGTATTGTACCATTCACGGCCAAAGTCGCGGTGAAACTCGTTCCACCAGCGGCGTTGCTGGCCACGCAGGTATATTCCCCGGCATGACTCGCCGTGACCGCGTCGATCGTCAGCAAGCTGACGCGCCTGCTGGTCGCGATCGATATATCGGGATAATCGTGGGAGATCGGTTCGCCGTTCAGGGCCCATTCGATCTGAATCGGAGAGTCACCCTTCAGCATGGTGCAGGTTGCGGTGACCGTGTCTCCCCAGTTCGCTGGTTTCTCGCTGATCACGAATGGAGCTATCTCGGGGGCAACTAGGGTCAACAGAGAATCCTTAATTGTCTAATTGTCTCTCCCTACAAGCGACCTTCAACGACACAATCGCCCCTTGCTACCCGACAGAGGTAGATACGTCGGAGCGCCTCGAACCTCTGACAAAGGACTGACAGAAAGCTTTTTCATCGGGCAGACGATCCGAACCTGAACCACCGTCGCCGACTAGATAGATGCAAGAGGAAAGCAGTGAAGAATGGCAAGGGATTGCGAGCAGGGAATTGTCGGGGGACGTCTCTGTTGAGAACAGTACCGTTCACGGCCAGGGTAGCCGAGTGGCTGGTACCCCCAGCCTTGTTGGACGCCGAGCACGTGTACTCGCCCGCGTGTCTCGCGGCCACCGACTCGATGCTGAGGATGCTATTCTTTCGCGTTGTCGCCAGGATGTTTATGTCTGAACGTTCCCGACTGATCGGTTCGCCGTTCAACGCCCACGTGATCTCGATCGGTAAATCGCCCTTGAGGATGGCGCACACCACGGAAATCGAGTCGCCCCAGTTCGCTGGCTCCTCGGCGATGACGAACGGAGCTATCTGCGGTGCGACTGCAACCAATTCACTCTGCCAATTCAAACCGTGACGGAAACGAGCGTAAACCACCTGCGAGTTCCTCGACTCGGGGAAGAGGGTAGGGATGTTTGGCGAATGAGCGGACTGAAAGGGGATGATGTCGGAGTGTCTGTGTTCCTTCGGGGTTGTCTATCGTAGGTACCGTTCACTGTCAACTCCGCTGAGTAGCTGGTCGCGCCGGCTGCGTTCGAGGCGACGCAAGTATAGGAGCCAGCGTGACTCGGGCTAGCCGAGTCAATGGACAGCAGGCTGTTCCTTTTGGTGGTGGTCACGGATATCCGGTGACTCTCGTCGATGGGCATCCCGTTCAGGGCCCAGCTGATCCCGAGCGGGGAGTCCCCGTTGACCACGGTGCAGACAGCCGACACGGAATCGCCCCAGTTTACGGCCCTGTCGGCCATTTCGAACGGGGCTATGCGCGGCGATACTGTCGACGGGATAAGAACGCTGTGGAACGTAGAAGCGCGTGGGGCGTCTAAATACCGGTCCGCGACGGAAGAGAGGAACCCGGGAGAACGCGCGAAGGATGTCCTTCGACGTCACCTCCACCCTCAGCGGCTCGCGAGCTCGCGAAGCAAAGCGCTACCACACCGTGCTGTTTCACACGACCGACCGACCAGCCAATCGAAACAAGGTTCACCGGCTCGGTTGCAAGCTGACCGAATCGTAAATCCGTAAATCGTACCGTTCACTGAAAGGACCGACGTGTGCGAGACGGATCCGGCTGCGTTGCTCGCGGTGCATTTATACTCGCCCGCGTGTCTTGCTGCTACCGAGTCTATCGTCAGCGTGCTGATCCGTTTGCTACTTCTGGTCACGACGATGTCGGGGGTGTCGTAACCGTGGCTGCTCGACACGCGTCCGACATCGACGGTCCGACCGTTCAGCGACCACACGATCCTCAGGGGCAGATCGCCCTTGATCGCGGCGCACTGAACGGTGGCCATCTCTCCCGCGTTGGCCGCCTCGTCGCCGAACGTGAACGGCGCTAATTGCGGCGTGACTGCAATTTCCAAGGCAAACCTCTGAATCACGCGACCGAGCTGCCAAAAAGGGGAACGCGAGTTCGCGCGGTCGGACCGCGAACGGATAGCAGTGGGGGACGTGTGACGATGGAGAAAACAAGAACGGCTACCAGGGATCGGGATACATGGGCGTGGAGCAACAATATAAGAAACTGTGAATAAAAAAAGCAATACGAGAACAGAGTAAAATGAAACATGGACCATCGCCTCGCTGCATCCGCGGGATGGACCGTGTCCTTACCTGCCGTCGTCTCTGACGATAATCTCACCTACCCGCTCCGCTCGAGGATCGCGACATACGTTCACGCGCTTCGATCATCGGCACGACGACGGCAGTGGCCTTCGATACAGATTATACGCAACGAATATATTTACTGCGGGGAAACAAGAAGTTACGAGACAGAATACTGAAGAATACTGAGAGTACACAAAGCTATTAAAAACCTCGACGATCGATCTTCCGCGGTGGATGTTTCCTGCACCGAGGGGAAACTATTTCGGGGGACGTAGAACTGCGAATCTCGCGCCATCCCATTCCCCTGCTGTTCGCAGAGGACCAGATACGAGACAAGTGATCTACGCTCACCGAGATCTTTCCTCCGCGCGTCTCAACATCCACCGCTTGGAATCACTGACGCGCCTTTTACTAGCCATGTACACTCGGAAACGAATAAATTCGTGAACGAGGGGGGTACCGTTGACCGATAGTACGGCGGTGTGACTGTGAGATCCAGCTGCATTGGTCGCGATGCACTTGTATCTTCCTGCATGCCTCGCCGCCACACTGTCGATGCTCAAGAAGCTGACCCTTTTATCAATTACGATATTAACGTCCGGTGTGCTCGAGTCTATCGGTGTGTCGTCGAACGTCCACGTCAATTTCACCGGGAGGTCGCCCTTGATGATCGCGCAAGTGACGGACAGCATCTCGCCAGAGTTGAGGGGACCGTCGCCGAAAGAGAACTGGAGGATCTGTGGCGCGACTGCGTGAGCGACACGGCAGCATGGACGAAAGGGTGCGGCGTGAGAAGGAAACGAATCAGAGTGATCGAGGAGGGGCACCTCGGCGAGCTAGGGGTCGCCCTAACGAGACCCTTCGGTCGCAGCCGCGTACTCACAGATCCGAGCGTCGATCGTACGAGGGGATAGATCTCGATCGTTCGCGTGGGAAGAGCTACTCGCGATGGAACTTTGAAAGCCGATACGTAGGAAGGATCGATGAAGGATCGAGGCGCTGAAGGTCTATGAAGATGAGTGATTCGTTGCACAGGGGAGAGAAGAAGTTAGTCGGGGGAACAACAAGATGTGATCAGTCACGTGCGGTGGTGTCGTACGCAAGTACCGTTTACGATCAGCTGAGCCGAGTGCGTCGTTGCGCCGGCACGATTCGACGCGGAACAAGTGTACTCCCCAGCGTGCCTCGCCGCGACTGACTCGACAGTTAGAACGCTGTTTTTCTTGTTCGTGCTCGCTATAACGACGTCGGATCCATGGCGGCCGTCGATCGGAGTCCCGTTAAAGGCCCAAGATATCTCGAGAGGCTTGTCGCCCTTGGTCACGGAGCATGTCACGGAGATCAGTTCGCCCCAGCTGGCGGGCTCGTCCCCGAATGCGAACGGCAGTATTTGCGGGGCGACTGGAAACAACGACTAGAAGAGTCGAGCCGAGGAGGAACGAGTGTCGATTCACGGACGACGCTTCTGCGCGTTCTACGCGGTGCATGATCAACGACGATGGGGTTGGTATGGCGGTGAAGATGCGACTGGCGCGCAGCAGGGGATGAAACTAGCGGGGGGAAGAATAGGAAGGATCGATGACTATTAAAGCAGGGGACTGAGTGAATAAGAGAGGAGAGGGTGGTGGATGAGAGGGGCTCGTACCGTTCACCGTTAATGTCGCCGATCGACTGACGGAACCGGCAAGATTCGATGCGGAGCAGGCGTACTCTCCGGCGTGTCTTGCAGAGACACCGTCGATGCTAAGAGTGCTCAGGTGTTTGCTGATTCTCGTGACCGTGATACTAGCGTCTCTGGACGTGTCGATCGGCACGCCGTTGAACGCCCACGATATGTCCATGGGCATGTCGCCCTTCAAGATCGAGCAAGGGACGGACACGGAGTCTCCCGAGTTGGCCACCTCCGCGTTGAAAGCGATCGGCAGAAGCTGGGGGCCAACTGAAGTCATCGTACATTAAGAGCGAGTCTGATCGCATGCTTACAGTCCTGTTCTATCCTTCCGCTCTCGCGATGACAGCGTTCAAACGCTGGAGAGAACGTTCGGGGAGTCAGGGGTTACGACTTGAACGTTGACAGGTTACTGGGCTCTCGACGCAGGATGTCGGGGATAGGATACCAGGGGGAGGTTTCGCTACGGTGCTCTTTGCCAGGGTTGTGCAGAAACGAAGGAAACGAAAGAAACGTAATGTAAATGAGAAAGTGTAGCTCTCTAGGAACGGATGATAGTCCCGAACCATTGACGGTGAGTGTGGTCGAGTGGGACGCGGTTCCAGCCGCGTTTTCACCGGTGCAAACGTACTCCCCCGCGTGTCTCGCGGTGATGACTGAGATCATGAGCATGCTAACGCGATCCGCGACCTTCTTCGCAAGTACGCCGGAGGAACCGCCCATCTCTTCTCCGGGATAGCTCCAACGTATGTTCAAGGGCAGGTCACCGGTCGGTACGATACACTGCAGGTTTGCGAACTCTCCGGCGTTCATGGGTAGCTTCGTGAACGAGAACTGCTGTATCGTGGGCGGCACTGAGGGTGGAGGATGCGATGCTTGGACGTATGATAACAGGTCGCGAGCGTGTGTATGTATGCGAGCGTGATCGTGTGCGTGTCGTACGTCGTGTGGTCGAGTGGACGTCGATAGGCTGGCTGTATCGATTTTAGCTGATCGCTAGTGAATTGGGAATCTTTTCAACAGAGCTTTAAATGAAGAATTCTTGAAGGAAACATCAGTGTGATACAGCTAGCCCGCAGGTCTGTGAAGTTAGCACCCCCAAATGCGAATTTTTGGAAAAAATCAACGGCATTCGTTTGTCCAACAAAAATTTTCGTTTGTCCAGCCTCCAGAAAAAAAGTTATGAACAAATTAAAAATTCGTCATCAGCACACCCACGAACTATGAACATTTTCCGCTTCTTTTTACGTGGGATACGATCGTCCACGATTAGTACACGTTTGTGCACCCTCCAGAATCGAATTACACTAGTTTACAGCCATTTTGCGCAGCAGATATCACTATTTTTTTCATATGTAAAATGGCCCGCTGATTCCGAACATAAGGTCTAAAGTCGAAAATTTTTCTGTGGATACGTTTTCGAGGTACCGGCAGGTGAACTATTTACCTGTCTGTCAAAAAGGTGGTCCTACTTAATTGTGAATATCTCGTGTTGCGAATGACTGATATCGTCGAACATTATATCAAATTAAAGATAATTGAATCACCAACAAATGTACCTGACGAAATTTTCAAATCGGTTCAGTAGTTCGGGTGAAATCGATGGAAATATGTGAAAAAAGTCATTTTTTTCGACCGATATTGATATCGACAATTCATTTAATCATCTGGGAAAAATCGAAATCGCAATAATAGGCCCAATTTCTCATTTCGTACGTTGAGTCTGCACTTTTACGAAGAAAACAAGGTGCTACTGAAGAAAATCTATGGATAAATACCAAAACTAGAGACAATTGTGTGAAAACACTAAAAGTTCATAACTTTTTTCTGGAGAGTGGACAAACGAAAATTTTTGTTGGACAAACGTGGACGAACGATAGACAAATGAATGCCGTCGGTTTTCTCCCAAAATTCGCATTTAGGGGTGCCAACTTCACAGACCTCTAGTCCACTGGTAGTCAGTACGTACAGAGGCGTAGGCACTCTGTGCACCATCGGTTGCTATCGAATGGTGGACGCGCGATGATAGAACAATTCTGACAAGAAAGCACCAGATTTCTTACGGTCGATCGTCGGCCACCGCCATACCAACTTGCGACATTCCAACGAAACCGCTAGTCCCTCTTTTCGAGGCGTTTCTCGCTCGACGCGAGTCAGTGTTCGTGAAATCTGCAACGGGGTCGTCGTCCGTGTGTGCGTGTCCGCGTCCGTGTCCGTTTGCATTCGCGGATTTTCGAATCGCGAGTGGTCGATTACGCGCGTCCGAGTTGTCATTCGACAAGACGTGTCTGGCCCTACCGACACCGTCGAAACGAGCCAGGGTTCGCTGAAAGAGTCGTTATGCTTGAAACCAAACATTGTAACGCTATCGTGTAACGTTCGTTGGATTATCTAACGCAGCCTGGGTACCTGTAAAGAATATTTTACGCGGCTTTCCGCTCGCGACTGTACGCATTCGTTCGACAAAGGACTGTTTTTTAAAACACCCTATAATTCGTCGGTGGAAATATTCGCTACGTAGTCGATTAATTCGAAATTCTAATCCATCGATCTTTGTGAAAAACTTGATCACCGAATTATCCCTCGATACTTTAACGATTTAACGGATTCTGAGACGCGTCTCGTAAAGAAAAATTATCAAAGAACTTACCCATGACTTGAACCTCGATCGTTCCTCTCGCGCTGTACCCCTGGGCGTTGCGTGCCACGCACGTGTAAGTCGCCTGATCGCTCATTCTCTCGACGTTCTCGATGATAAGCGTGCCATTGGGGAAGACCTTCTGTTTCCTGTTGATCGGTAGGACTCTCGTGTCGCGCTCCCATACGATGCTCTCGATCGGATATCCGGCTACCGGGCAGGTCACGCGAAGAGTTTCACCAGCGACGATGGCCTTTTTGTCCATGTGTCGGATGAACGGCAAACCGTAGACGTTCAGGCGAGCAGAGTGTTCAGCGGCTCCAACCTGTAATCACGAAATCATTGCCCGATCGTTACATGCCCCCTTTGTGCTCTGTTGTTCCTCTGGAAAAAGAAACAAGGAACGGCACAAAAGAACCCCGCGCTCCTCACCTTGGACGCGGCGATGCATTTGTAGAGTCCTCCGTCGTTGGTGTGAATGCTGGAGATGTTGAGGTGAGAAACCACGTCGCCGTTCACCGTGACGTACTGTCCCACTTGAAGCCTCTCGGTGTTGGATAGTCGTTTGCCGTCGAGTTCCCAGGTGATCTCAGGGGTTGGGTTTCCGCTGGCCACACACTTCAAGAACATGCTCGGTCCGGGCTGAAGAGTCTCCTCGGCGAAGGCCTGACGGATCTGCGGGGGTTCGACTGTGGATGTGAAGACGTTTGTCCTTAATTAACATCGCCCCCCACAATCCAGCGCCGGGCTGCAGAGAATTTCGACTTACATCTTCCACCGAGCTTCAATTCAGCGGTCGCCTGCGCGCTCTCCTGGTCGTTCCTCACGAAGCACTGATACATTCCCTTGTCCTCTTTCTTCACGCTCTCGATCCTGAGCACGGCTTCCTCCAGTCCAAGGGGCTTGCCATCCTTCAGCCAGGAGATAGTCTTGATGGGGTTTCCGCGAACGTTGCAGTTGAAGGTCGCTGGTCTTCCAAAGTCAATGGTCTGGGTGCTGGGCTCGATTTCCGCGGCCAACGGCGCCGTCACAGTCAGAACGGTCTCCACGCTTTCGCCACCGACGGAGTTGTTCACGATGCACAAATACTTGCCAGAATCCTCGACGCGAGCCTCGCGAATGATCAGTGTTCCGCTGACTTGACGAACCCGCTCGTTCAGCTGGACCGGTTGGCGACGCGACGAGCCCTCGATGAACTTGTACCATCTGCAACGACAGAACGAAAGGGGATCGTTTTGCGAGCTGCTTGGCCCGGAACGAACTAGCGTCGAAATCGATTTCCACAGAAAATGAAAAAGCTCGTGCGACACGTAGCGAATAGAAACGTTGGCGCCTGTCTCGTTCGATCTGCTCTTCGTGTTATATAAAAGAAGAAATGTGCTCGAATAAGGAGGAACGCTTTGAAAGCGGCGCTTCCGTTCACTTCGTCTCACACAGTGACTCTATCTCCTCGTTTCGTACGTATACATATGCAGGGCTTTGGGCGTCTCTGGGCACGGGCTTCCGTCTCTACTGCCGGCTCATTAGCGCGTGTCTCGCGCGCAGAACTTAATCAGAACAGAAGGAGTGCTATCAACGCAGCTGGGGCATAAGAGCGGTCGTAAAGCAGAGCAGGTCGTGATACGGTGGGGAGGGACGGGCTGGCAGGGACGGCTTCGTCGCGAGCAGAAACAAAAAGCGTGTACCGGAGGAACGCGTGGCGTACACCTAAGGGAGAAAGTGAGGGGCGATCGTCGAAAGCGTAACATCGATTGCAGCGAGCCTTCTCGGTTCCAGGAGCTTCTCGAACAAACGAAAAGGAACGAACAACCGCTTGAAATGAAGAAAAAAATTGCTGAAGGATGGAGGAGGAGATTAGTCGAAATCAAAATAAGCTTCCATGTACAGACGTGATTGCTTTGAAATCAGAGATGGGTGGAGTGGGTGGTGTGGCGATGGTGCAGCTGGAGAACGCGATGTACATATCACGAGTGTGAGAGATAGAGGAGGACGATGGGGCAGTGAAAAACACGAGCGGATGAACGGAGGCACGAAGGCGGCGAGGACTTACCAGCCAGATATCGTGGGACTTATTGGAGGTGTGCAGGTGCAGGGCAACATTGGTCGCCCCAATTGATCGGGTGACACCCTCTCGGACCACCCGGATCAGCACCGAGGTTACCGAAGGAGAAGAGGGCCCGCATCCTTTTCGAAGTCGCGCTTCCGTCACCTATCTCGGGGTTCCGCCACGGGGCTCCAGTTGGCACTGAAAACCAACACGTCCGATTGGCCCCGGATACGGGATACACACTTTTTCCTTTCTTTCCCTTTCCTTTCCATCTCAATCCACATTTACGTTCCCTCTGTTTCCCCATCGTTCGCGACTATCTAGCTTTCAGAGCCACGTTCGCGATCAACTTATTATCGAGACAAAACAGTACGAGACAAGCAAAGTTCGCCCTACTTTCTTCGTTCTCTCTGATCTACCTCCCCTCCCCTTCACCGTAGATCTTGAATCGTTGTCCTCGTTCACCTATCTTTTATGCTTGGCAATCTGTGGTTCTCTCTGATTTTATTCTCATCTATCCATGTATCGTTTCTTTGCCTCTGTCGAACGTCCAACTTCTCGGATTTTGCGGTACCGCCACCCGACACGGGGTAGAGGGTAAGGATGGAACGCTTCGAAAATAGGAACCGTGCTCTGCGGAGCAAGACAAACGACCAAAGAAAAGTAAAAAAAATAGAAGCTATACGGAATTGTGTTGTACCTAGAGATCGGGGCAGGAAAGCCTTGTGCCGCACACGCCAGCGCCAGAGACTCGCCCTCTACCCCGCGGTACTTATTAAGGCCGTCTCCAGTCCCTTTTGGGGCAGTACGACCGGACGGTTCTGCAAGGATATCATTCATTGCCCAAAATAACTAACTCGTCCCCCTTTGCTTCTTTTCTTTAAAGTTATCCACAATTAAACATCCCTGTCTTAACATATCAACCGTTATCTTCGCAGAAAAGGGTTCCTAGTGTGTCAATATTCCATCAGATTATCCAGATTCTTATACTAATGTGACATTGTGCACCATGTGGAGGACTAGCGTCACTTATCGATTTTTACACGCACAGAACCCCTTTCATACGCAGAGTTAAACACAGAATTACGTACCTCTTCATCCCCCTTGATGAGTACCTTGAGTCGACCGTCACATATAGTTAATCATCGCATGCAACTTACCTGAGAATCACGCGGTCCTCCAATCGGGCAATCGTTTCATCGAAGCGTACAGAAATCAACTGATTTGACTCATCGACGACGACGACAATACACTTGGGGTGCGAAGGGGAGCGACGGGGGAATGAAGGGGGTGTCTACCTTGTTAAGGGCACGGGGAATCCCTGAAGCGAGTGACTCAACGCGATTTCCTGACCTCTAGCAGCCAAAACCACTTCCCTTTCGAATTTCTTGCCCGAGGAACGCGGCGCTATCTTGGTCGTACCCTCTGAAACGCGATCAACGTGTCTCGAGAACGAACGGGCCGTTAGTCGCGGGTGTACCTTGTCACTGGGACAGGAAATCCCTGAGTCGAGCAGTCCAGAGCCACCACCATCGTCCTCGGAACGTCCACGAGTTTGCCACCCTCGTAACGTTCGCCAGCAATACGCGGCGGGACATTACCTGTCGGTTCTGTGAACAGGACCCGAGCAAAAACACGACTGAACCGACGCGCTAGCTCGCGGCTTTCGGGAGGATGTGACGCAGAAAATGGCCGAATACCCGAGCAGGATCGCCACCGCACAGTGGTCTTTCCAATAACAATCTAGCGGGACAAAAGTCGCAGGCTGTATATAAATCATCAGTTAGGTGAAAATGTTTATTATTTGTTTGAAAAACACCATCCACATTGTTTTACCACCTTTAAAACTTTCACCTCAGCTACCAAGGGTTTTTTAAAACGAAAATTCGTATTCTAGGGTTTCTTAAAATGTAGGAAGCGAATATGAATTGTATTTTGTAGAGAAAAATTGTTTACAACTACGTTATTTAGAATGAATTACACATTTTAGCTCCTAACATCACCATTTTTGAAGATAGAATTATTTAAATTATGTACAAAAATTATGTAGAGTTGCAAATATTTGCAGCTGTAACTTGTGAATATGTACTCTATAAAGCAAGTAGAACAAAACAGCACAAAAATTTTCAGGTTCCATAAGGTTCCTGGATATTTAGAGCTTTTCCAACGAAAGCTATTGAAAAATTCCATCATTTTTATGATTATATTTTTATTCTGTTAGTTGGAAATTAAAATACTCATGGCTGACGCTTGATTTACAACTTACTTGTACCTCTGCAATCGATTATTCAAAATACTAACAATTTAAATCGCGATACAATTGAGCACTTCGGATGTATAGCTGATACTGACGCATTCTAACAATCGGTTACTACTAAGCTTTACGAAATACGTATAAAGTTGCATACGATGTCATTCCGATATCTCTGACTCAGTAGCTTGTGATATGACCAATATGATTTTGGACATTTGTCCCGCTAGACCATCAATAAGACCGACCACTGTGCACCGCCTGAAGCAGACTCTCAGTTCCCATCTCTCGCTATCCTACGATCCCGTACCTGAACGTGGGCGCTGGGAAACCTTGAACAGGGCAGGGTAGGCCCACCATTAGATCAACTAGAACGTCCCTCTTCAGTCCATTCACGTCCTTGTCCCGTACGTTCGGACGTACACTGCCCCGTGGCTCTGCAATACCGTAATAGAGGGGCATAGGGCACATTTTGTCGTCGTTGTCGAATGCGTCGTCGATGCACGCCGCGCGATCGTGTCTCGAAGGGAAGTAAGAGACGTGAAGATAAAGACCGATCGACAGAGACTGAGGACGAAACGTGGAAGCCCCTGCAGGAGGTTCACCTACGTTGCTCACCTGTACAAAGGCGGCGGGCTGGACTGAGCCTCGCAAAGCAACGTCACAGCTTGACCGTTGACTTTTGCCAATGCATCGAGTTTCGACCTAGGCGGCAACCGAGGAGGACTACCCCCGACCGGCTCTAAAAATCAAAACGAGGAAAGATTCACGCCAGCAGTCGGAAAATCAATCGATATCTTCACGTTTCTCTCGCAATTTCCACCAAAGAGATTCAAACACGACCAACTGAGACCGTTCCAGGCACACGACCCATTACCCTGATGTTAAAGGAGTCGTCGAGAATAATTGCAGAACGCATCGAGAGACCATTTCCCTTTGCTCGTCCAAGCGTACCTGGAGATCGGCACTGGATGCGCCTGGGCCTGACACAGCATGGCCATGGCAGTTTGCGCCGCTAGCGAGAGGACTGTTATTTTAGCCGTGGGTGGTACTTTTGGTGCCGCGCCACTCACTGGCTCTGAGAAACGACAAGCGGAATGGTACCTAGCTGGGCATCGCGGAACATCGATGATAAATACCTAAACACTGGAAGAGGGTGGCCCTGCGCTGGGCAGAGCATCGTTACGGGGGTTGCCACGTAGCTGGCGAGGACGTCGTACTTGGCAGTGGACGCGACTCTAGGCTTGGCACCGTTTACAGGCTCTACACAATCACCGAATCAATGTAATCTACGAATCGACGAGCATGGACGGGTTGACTGACCTAAACGTGGGAGCAGGGAACGCCTGGGCGTCGCAGAGTAAACTGATCTCGGCACCGCCAGCCACCTCGAAGGAATCCGACTTTGCAGACTTCGGGAATTTCGGGGACACCCGACCCGCTGGCTCTGACATTCACAAAGTGCAAAATGTTATACTTGGCTCTCTCGCTGGCGCGAGTACGTACGCTTGCCTCGTGACAGAACGCGCCACCGCCGTCATTTCTGCTTCCCTTGCTTCTTCGGGCAATCGATATCGTGGAAACATGGAGAGGTGAGGAACGAAACGGTTACCTGTGCGTCGGGGGTGGCGATGCCTGAGCGGCACACGTGAGCGCGACCGACGATTTAGCGATCCTCATGTAGGTGACACTTTTCGCATCGCTCTGAAAGGCGGGCGCCTTGAATCCCACGGGCTCTACGCGAAACAGAAACGCGAGGCAGGTCTAGCCGGAGCCCTGTTTCTCTGACATTTACCTGAACGACGGAACTGGGAACCCTTGGGCAGGGCAAAGCAACGTCAACGAGCTTCCCGCGGCGCGCAAGAACGAGTTGACGCGATCGTCGCTCGAGAATTTCGGCCCCTTCGCTCCTACAGGCTCTGGCAACGTAACAATTCCGCAGTTTGCTCAGAAGGACCCTCGACAAAGGGCAGAGCTGCGGCATGACCTCCTCCGAATGTAGATTCGGAGGAGCATGGCGACGGGAAATAAAATTACAGACGATCGATAAGAAGAGACGGTCGGGCTCTCGAGTACCTGAACGCTGGTACCGGGTGACCCTGCGCTTGGCACTGCACCGCAAATCCCATCGTGGTTTTGGTCTTCTGCCATCGTTTTGCGTCGCCAGATATGGAAGGCGCCTTACTTCCTACCGGTTCTTCGCCAGGAAAACGGTAGAAACTTGTGAAAAGGAACGTCGCGAGCCCAAGAGACTCGAGGCAAGAATTTCCAGGCTACCTCTGTCGCGAATTACCTTCCGTCGAGGAAGATGATTTGAGAAGGGGGGGAAGAATGGAAGTTTGCTCGCTCGCGATTTACCTGAACGTTGGAACAGGGTAAGCCTGCCCTTGGCAGGGGATCACGATGTGCGTACCGGTGCGCCTCTCCATCAAACTTCCCTTTTCGCCGAGGATCGAGGGTGCTTTGCTACCGACCGGTTCTATCGAGCAGAGAAACGAGAAGCCAATCGTCAGGCACTCACGAAGAACTTTACCTATAGTTGGGTACAGGATATCCCTGAGCAGGGCACGTGAGCACCACGCTGGAACGCGTGCACTGTTCTTTCCAGCCCCGTTTCATTTCACCCGTCAACGCGGGGGCTTTGCTCCCGACTGGCTCTAGCGGCACAAACAACGCAAACTTTCACGCGAGTGCTCTATGTCCATGGGACGTTTACCTAAAACTGGGCACGGGATAACCCTGAGCTGGGCAGAACAGATTGACCGTCGACTCGCAGGTCCTTTCCTTCCAGCCGCCCTTCAAGTCGCCCGTCAACGCTGGCGCCTTGCTCCCGATCGGCTCTATTCGAACAGCGGTTTCGGAATGTTCAGAGGGGCGCAGATGCAAGCATCCAACTAGCGAGTCTCTTTACCTAAACATGGGCACAGGATGCCCCTGGGCTGGACACGACAAAACGGCGCTGGACTTCGCTCTCTTCTTCAGCCAACCCCCTCTCAACTCGCTCGTCAACGCTGGAGCCTTGGTACCGATCGGCTCTGCGGAATTCACGCGGTGCATGCGTTCAAGGCTCGTGTGCGATATCAGACATGTAACCAAGATGTTAGTGAAACCCTTGGACCAGGTGAGAGTACGACCAGACAGGCAGAAACGAAACCGTGACGGTGGTGGTTTAGTCACGACATACAGCGCGAGACAGATCGATTAGAAATTTAGAAGGCGCGTAGGACACATTTAGTTGCATTCTCTTAAGAGTTTGGCGTTTACCTAAATGAAGGCACGGGATAGCCCTGCGCTGGACAAAATATCACGACACTGGACATAGATCCGACCTCCAGTATCATCCCTTTAATGATCCCCATCAACGCTGGCGCTTTGCTCCCGACTGGCTCTGATTATATGCAAAACAAGCAAGCTGTCAGCAAGATAACGCCTCTCGGTGGGCACAGGTTTTATCGTACGGCTACGTGATTCCCCTAGCGGAACAGGGGACCCTTGATCGGAGAAAGAGGACAAAGAAGCATCGCTGCGAGAAGCATCGCCGGGGAAAGTGACCGATGAAACTGAATCCTGAAAGGCCTGGAGCGCTTTCTCTTTGCGGTTCGTTAGCTGCTCGGGATCGACTGGGAGCGTAGCCGCCGCGCTTTTTTAATCACTGCTAGAGGCTTTACCTAAAGGAGGGCACTGGGTATGCCTGAGCCGGGCACGGCAGTACGCAGCTGGTTCCTGATCCTTTTTCCAGCCACACGCCCTTCACGTCGCCCGTGAACGCCGGTGCTTTGCTCCCGACCGGTTCTAACAATGCACACGCGACGAACAGGGCGATATTAATTGTTCCTAGTTTGCCTGTCGGAAGAGGGGACTCCGGCAGACCGGACAGCCACCCGGAGAGGGAGATCGACGTAAAAAAAAAAGGCCAAGGTAACATAATGGAACGAAATTGGACCGATAAGTGCTCTTCTGTTTCCACCGATTGGCGAACAATGCGAGCGGTTTGGCGCGAAGGTCTTGACGTTTAAGAGAACGAAAGGGGGTCACGAGGGTGGCCGTGTTAAGTAACTCGCGAACAAGTAGCGGGGAGAAAAAATAGTCGGGACACTTTGAAGGGGGAGAGAGACATTTACCTAAATGAAGGCACTGGGTACCCTTGCGCAGGACAGGAGAGCACGACGCTGGAGCCCGCTTTGTTCTCCATCCATCCACCCTTTAAATTGCCCGTCAACGCTGGCGCTTTGCTGCCGACCGGCTCTAACGAATCACACAAAGAGACACGAGGAGCATGCTGTGAGCTCGCCGCTCTTTGACTAACACCCAGCGATTAGATACGATCACGGTAATATGTATACCTATAGGTTGGAACTGGGAACCCCTGGGCGGGACAGAACAGGGTGAGATGTTGCCCGGTGACACGATCGTACCAGGACAGCTTCGCGTCACTCGAGAACTTTGGCTTCTTCGTGGCGACCGGCTCTGTCACAGGGATTAGCGAATGCAGGGTGGGGGGTGAAGACCGCCTTCGTCGGCCTCAAACACCGTTTCCACTGGACTAACTGTATCGCGTTACCGAACACGATACTCGCGAGCAGAAGGGATTCGCACCTGACCGTCGCCACTTGACGGACTTACGGAATCATTGCCCCGTGATCGCGTTCTCAGACTCGAAACCGCGCACGAGAGGCGCCGCGAGCAACGTTCGAAAGCGTGCGACAATGAACCGGCGCGCGCGATAGTCGATGCCTTTGAATGGGTAATTTAGTACCTGGTTACGGGAACAGGATGCCCCTGGGCATTGCACGGCATGCCCACTTCCGACCCCTCTTTACGGAGGAAGAAGAACGACTTTACGTCTCCCAGAAAAGCGGGCGCTTTGATCCCCATAGGCGCTGGAGCAAGGGAATAACGAAGTGACGCGGAATGCCATTAAAGTTATAAACGCTACTCCACCTCGAGTCCCTCGGACAGGGTTCCCCTCCTAACTTTTAATCGACCGCGTCGCTTCCGCTCCCGATACTTCACGCCGCCCGGTAACCACTGTAAAACCAAAGGTGGATCCGTGTGTTCGCCCAGTTTCGTACCTATAGACAGGAGCAGGATGGCCCTGGGCATTGCACGGCAGGCTAACGTCCATATTTACTCTTCGTGCCAACAGAGAGAGTTTAGGGTCCCCGGCAAAGGCTGGCGCCTTGCTTCCTACGGGCTCTAAACAACACCGACACGCTCGATTATTCCGGGATGCAAGTTTCGTTTGCCGATACACGGCTACAAGGGCGCGACAACGGCCAACTAATTCCGGCGGCACCGTTGTGTGCTCTCGCGGCGGAATTTAACCGATCGACCGGGGTACGGTGGATTCTTTACCTAGTGGTGGGCACAGGGCTTCCCTGCGCGGCGCAAAAAATGGAGATGGGCTGGCCCTCGGACCGTCTGATCGTGCGGCTCAGATCGTCCGACGTTAATCGGGGCGACCTCGCTGCGACTGGCTCTGAAATCGATCATGTTTCGCGTTCGATCTTCGCCCGTTATTGAACATCGAAAGAACACGCGCGTGGAAGGATTACCTGGTGGTTGGCACGGGGAATCCCTGGGCGTTGCACGCGAGCACCACGCTCGTGCCCTTACGCCTCGCGTATTTACTGAGACTGTCGTCGTTGGAGAATATCGGCGATTTCAGTCCGACTGGCTCTAGAGAAGACAGATTGGCAGTCGGGTGGTGTTCTCGAAAGGCTTCGCTAGGTGGGGTCGAATCGATGACTCTCGCTTTGGATACTCTAAGGGGTATCGATGGGTGATTACCTGGTGGTTGGCACGGGGAATCCCTGAGCGCTGCACGCGAGCACCACGCTCGTGCCCATTCGCCTCGAGTACGCGCTAAGGCTAAGGTCGGTGGAGAGAATCGGCGACTTGAATCCGACCGGCTCTACGGAACACAACGAAAGAACACTCTCACTTGTAGCAGCACGCCGGAAGAAATCGCGGCCTTAACGATTAACACGCCACAGCCATTAAGTGGAACAGCGAAGCTCGATAAGGATCCGCAGCTGGCGTTCGCCGAAACTCATATACGTCTTGAGGGGATCGTGCACGATTTTCCCAAGCTACACGCGATAGATTACCTGGTGGTTGGCACGGGGAATCCCTGGGCGTTGCACGCGAGCACCGTGCTCGTGCCTCTGCGCCTCGCGTATTTACTAAGGCTATTGTCGGTGGAGAAAATGGGCGACTTGAATCCAACAGGTTCTACGAAAAAGCGTTACGATGCCAGGAGTATGTAGTTGCGCTCCGTCGGGCCCGGCGACGGCGAAAGGGGAATTAGAATTAATGGACAGACGCGGCTGCCAGAGCCGGGCCGTGAGTCACTTGCCATCGACAACGGAGCGGCAGGATTAAGGAACTGCGTCGATCGCGATTAAATGTCGTCTCACCTCGAAAGTGGAACAGGGTAACCTTGCACCGGACACATCAAACTCATTGCCTCGTCAGATCTCGCGTCCACGAACTCGACTTTACGATTGGTCGGTAGTTTTGGCTTTACGCTAGAGGTAGGCTCTGAGGAATAATAGGAGAATCGATTATGACGGCTGCTACTAACCGTGTGATGGGGACAGGGAACCCTTGAGCGGGGCAAGTCATCGACACCTCGCTGGAGGTCGGCATCGGCCTCACCACTTTAATATCAGCGTTTGTGAACTTTGGTTTCGCGCTGGACACCGGCTCTGACGGACAAATTCATTCGACACTTTTCAGCCAATAGATTCTTCGATCCCTTGACGCTGGAACTGGGTAACCCTTCGGTTCGAATGGAAGACGATCGACACCTTATTTTCTATCCCTTTCACCACTAAATGGGTGCATCGACGAGATGAGAGCACAGTTTCTAATGTACCTGAATACTGGAACTGGAAACGCCTGCGCCGGACAGGGCAGAGTCAAAGGCAATTCGCGTTGCACCGTGTAAGTCGTCAGGGTACGGGAATTTTCCGTCATAGGGAATCTCGGCTTCGTGCTCGCCACAGGTTCTACGGCAGGAAGCCAATCACGCTTTAATATCTGCTGTGAGTCACTGGGACAGGGCCCCAGATAACGATCAACTAATTGTCTTCATCAACCCACCGTCGCGCCGAGGCAATTGAACCGCGATACCATCGAATTCGCGGAAAAGAGCGCCTGGAGTGCGATATCGATTAAACTATTCACATGTCGGAAGAACTGATCTACCGTGGAACAAAGGGTGCTAATTATTTCCGAGGAGGATCGACCGTTCTACAAATACCTACCAGCAAAAGTATCGTTCCTCAGGAAACAGGCGAACGAACGATCAACGAAACGATTTACCTGAGTGCTGGCACGGGGAATCCTTGAACGGGACACAACAAGGTGGTCATAGTACCGAGCATCGTGCTAGGATTTGTCGATTTCACGTCCAGGGCGGTTAGCTTGGGTTTCGAGCTCGACACCGGTTCTGCATCACAGGAGAAACGAACCGATTTACAGCGGGGGGGGATCTGCCAGGGCTAACCATAGCTCCTACGCGCCTTCTTGGTGGACTTACTTGAAGACTGGGACTGGATACGCCTGGGCGGGACACTGTAACGGGACGCCCTGTGCTTCCGGGACTTCGAACGTTCGGCTCTTGTCGATCGTCGAGAACTTTGGCTTCGCGAAGCCCACGGGCTCTACAAACGAAATCGGTGAGAAATTGGAGGATCATCCTGCGACTGGATGACAGGGAAATCGATGCAGTTGCGGCTGCAAGAGCGAAAGCTACTAAAATAATAGCGAGCCAGCCGGTCGCGGCGTTCACTTTCGAGAAGGGGAGATCCACGGATTGTGTAGCGGCTGTGCGCCTGATATACTGAGACAGGGTGGGATGCTCCGCGTGCACGGTGAAGAAGAAGCTCCCCCTACAAGCACTCGACTATTTTTCTCCGAGTGGACGGATATATCGACCTACCTAAACGTGGCGACTGGAAACGCCTGGGCAGGACAAAGCAACGAGAAGCCCGTGCCTTTCGTTACGCGTAATCCGACGTCGTTCACAGATGGAAACTGTGGCTTGCTGCTCGAGGCGGGTTCTAAAAACAGAACGGGAGACGGCTGCGAAGGTCGTGCGTTGAAGAGGAAGCTAGGAGAAGAGTCTTTTGAATATGCTGGAATAGGGACTCCCCCTTCGCCATAGAGAGGGTCGCGAGCCTGCCTACCACGCGAACACTACCGGCTGCGTGCCCATCGAAAGCCCCTGAAAGTCTGTTAATAGAGGACGCACGGTACGCCTGTCGAATCTCAGGCTCGTCGAGGCCGTCAACAGCTTTTTCATCGCGCAACACTCGCCTACCTATAGAGAGGAACGGGAAATCCTTGAGCGGGACACACGAGGGTGACGCTTTTCTGCGAAGACGCGGTGAATCTCTGAAGATCGCTGGGACCTGACAACTGTGGTCGCGTGCTGGATGCTGGCTCTGGCGGAAAAGTCAAGCAATTCGCCGGATGAGAGGCAAGACAGAGACTAGGGGGGAGGTGTTACCTGTACGACGGAACGGGGAACCCTTGGGCAGGACACATCAACGTCATCGCACCACCGAGCGTCACTTTGAACGTCTGTGAATCGGCCAACGACGGGAATTTCGGTCGTGTGCTTGCAACGGGTTCTACGAGAGACAGCAACGAGAATTTCTGACGACAGATGCGAGTTAAGGGGACTAGGCAGTCGGAAAATCGATTTTTATTGCATTTTCCGAAAGCGCTATCTGTTCTCAATAAAATACCGCTTGGTTTATAGTAAAATTCGCAAAATTGTGGATTTGACAGCTAAAAAAGTCAAGCGTCGCCTTTGCCCAGAAACTTTAAACGCGTTTTTCTCGAATATTTTTTTCTCTTCATTTTTTTCGGATTGCGAACGAATGGAGGTTCAGATCGACTTGGAAAAAATTACAGGATGTGTAAAACATATGCCATTTCCGGGCAAATCTCTGATATGGTCCGTAAAAATTCGAGATTTTCATAAAAAAATTAAGAAGTCACCGGATTTTAGTAACGGACCGTCACTGTTTGTGCGCTACTAAAATCCGGCGACTTCTTAATTTTTTTATGAAAATCTCGAATTTTTACGGACAATATCAGAGGTTTGCCTGGAAATGGCATATGTTTTACACATCCCGTAATTTTTTCCAAGTCGATCTGAACCTCCATTCGTTCGCAATCCGGAAAAATGAAGAGAAAAAAATATTCGAGAAAAACGCGTTTAAAGTTTCTGGGCAAAGGCGACGCTTGACTTTTTTAGCTGCCAAATCCACAATTTTGCGAATTTTACTATAAAACAAGCGGCATTTTATTCAGAAAAGATAGTACTTTCGGAAAATGCAATAAAAATCGATTTTCCGACTGCCTAGTCCCCTTAAGTAGCGATTATATTCTTTCCGTCCCACTGGTTACATTAATACTAAACCACGCACCGATTCGCCATACGACTGTAATCTAGCGATGCTGTTGAAGAATTCCATGTTGTCTGTACCTGAAGGCTGGAACGGGGAAAGCCTGGGCAGGACACATGAGCGTCAGTGGCTGATCGAAATGGACCGTGTAGGTTCGCGAGTTTTCCGTCATGGGGAATTTCGGTTTCGTGCTGGCCACGGGTTCTATGCGAGAGAGAACAGCAGTGAATTGAATCTGTTTACCAAACGCCGGGACAGGGTGGCCGTATCTGGTCCCAAGTCAGTCACACCTGAAAGTCTTCTTCGCTACCGAGTGTTATTTTTCTAAGTGAAACTGTATAATTAGGGCTTTGCGTGACGTTATCCCACCTATGCGAAGGGACAGGAAATCCTTGAGCAGGGCACAGCAGGGTGAGAGTCTCCCCGAGGCCCGAGATGAATCCCCGGGAATTATCCATTGTCGGAAACTTGGGCCGCACGCTCCCCACAGGCTCTGCGAGAAGTCCCAGGGGGAAAGCACGAGTAAGGAACGGTGGTAACGTGTCAGCATTCCGTGTAAAGGGGAATGGGGACAGGGAGCCCACTGGGGAGGGCACGAGTCGAAAGAATCGCGTTCATCGATCCGGAATATCAATGGGAACAACTGCTCGTGTCCGTATACAGCTGTTTTGTAAGAGCACCAGCCGCGAGGACTTTAAGTAATCACACTTCCCTTCGCCGTGGCCAACATCCGTCATCTTCTGATCCCTCAGAAAGCAAGGAGGACCAAAGTATCGCGTCGTGTAAATGAATGGCAAGCTTGCGGAAGTGAGCAGGCCGAGATCCTTGATTGGAATCGTGTCTGGAAAGTTGAGAGGACGAGTTCCCTACCTATATGACGGAACAGGGAATCCTTGGGCAGGGCAGAAAAGCGGCAAGCTTCCGTTCATCTTCGCCGTGAGCCCAATCAAGTTGACCGTACTGGAGAGCTTTGGGCGCGCGCTCGACACGGGTTCTGCGAATCGTCGTCGAATTGCAAAGGCGGGGGGAAAGTTCGCCCAGACGATCTGTCTGTCTGGGGGCTAACGAATCTCGCCGAGTCACCTTCGACTTACTTGTGCACGGGGACAGGGAACCCCTGGGCTGAGCACAGCAGCGTCGCCGAGCCATCTTTCATCGCGCGGAATCCCCTGGTGTCGTCGATGGTCGGGAACTTCGGTCGCACGCTGCCCACGGGCTCTGGACGTTTATCAGATTTGCACTTCGCGCGATCGCAACTACGCGCTCGATTGGAGGGATCGGGGACCCCTGAACGAGCTTCGACAACCACGGAAACGAATTCTTGATTGGACCTATCCTTCGCCAGTGACATAGAACACTTCGTACCTATGACTGGGCACCGGAAATCCCTGCGCGGGACACAGGAGGGGCAGGATCCCGTTCGTGACGACTGTCAGACCGTTTATGTTGCTGACGCTCGGGAACTTCGGGCGAACGCTTCCCACGGGTTCTACGGCGAAGAGAATTCGAGAGAGGAGACTAGGGGCGATCCGCCTCCAACTGAAACTTACTTGAACACCAAGACAGGGAACCCCTGAGCGGGGCAGACGAGAGTGGCCGAGCCGTCCTTGACCGCTCGAAAGCTCCTGGAGTCGTCGATGGTCGGGAATTTCGGCCTCACGCTGCCGACCGGTTCTGATTATGCAATCAAACAGGGATCTCGGTTTCCAAGCATCGATCTCGGGATCTATTCTCTGTTCAATCGGTTCTCTACCTGTTCAAGGGGACGGGGAACCCCTGCGCGGGGCACATCAGAGCCTGGGAACCGTGGACCGACGTCCTGAATCCACGAATGTCGTCCGTCGAAGGAATCTTTGGGCGGACGCTGCCCACGGGTTCTGAAGTAAACGCGAACAACGGTTCAAGGGATGATTTTTAGCTGTCTGGGGAACACCTGAGGGGACAGGGTCCTTCGTGTGCCACACTTTTCACGTTCGATGCAGCAGCTTTGTTCAAACGAGACCCTCGTGTACTGGCTATGGACTTTGATAGCACTCCGAAGAAGATTCAGTGAAACGAGAAATCTAGGGCAACGCAGCCACGCTTTCAGAATAGTAGAGGCTTGTGGTTGAAGTCTATTTCGGGATCCTTGATGAAACACCTCGAAAAGCCCTTTCCCAACAGCTCTAGCTACACCTACTCGGCGCTTCCGGGACCCCCCGTTCTTTTGACCGTGCTCATTCCGCGCATCAGTGATCAGAGATATCGTACCTAGAGACCGGTACCGGGAATCCTTGGGCAGGGCACAGAAGCGGGAAACTGCCTTTCGATTCCATGATAAGTCCGTTTATGTTGTCCATCGAGGGGAACTTTGGCCGTACGCTGCCCACCGGTTCTGTTCCACAACGAAAGAGCACCGTGACTGTCGGGAGCGGTCCGTGGGCCCCCCTGCTCGGGCCCCTTTACGATCCTCTTTACTCGATTGTTGCCCCGAACGCGTGGTTCTATCGCGCGTCTTGCGAACGCGACTCGAGGTCGATAGAATCGGTCTCGTTCGAACGGTGCAGCTCAGTCTGCCCGATCGCTATCGTGCATCATCCTTGATCGATAGCTCCGACGATAGAATAGCTCTGTACCCAACGAAGCTGTGTGCTCCAGTGCAGCTGATCGTACAAGACTGCCGAGTGCTCGCGAGGCGAGATATCAGTCAGCGAATAAAGGAGGTGGACGTTAATGGCTGACAGCTGCATCGAGCATCACATCTATTCCACGTGCGAGTGTCGGGATATCTTTGCGCCCGTGTGAATAATTACATGTGACGTTCAACTTACCACGCGAGAGCGAAGGACAGAGCCCGGAGATCGCGTGAGGGCGCCGCAAAGCGTCGGTAGAATCTTATCATTCGGTCAGAATTCTTCCCTTTTTCGACAATCAATTTTGCCTTCTCTCTTCATCGAGAGAGTCATCCGAAACCGATCATGCCAAGAGTGAAATAATGGGCGGGCGGTGGCGCGTGCCCGCAGGGGTACCCTGTCCCAGCATTCAGGTTCGCCAACGAGCTTGATCCTTTATTAGGAGCATTACCGCGGAACTCGTTCTTCTTCCATTTACCCGTGTCGCGAGAGAAAAACTGCATTTAAATGCAAACGAGCGTGCGAGTCACGCTTTTTCATTGGGCTTGACGTCGCCAAGAGCTAATCCGATCAAGCTCGTTGGTCCAAATGGTTACACGTACATCGACGTGGCTACTTAACCCAAGACAATTGATTTTCCAAGGTAGATTAATGGTATCACCTGGAAGATAAAGTAATCGGACTGCTCGATGGGAAGCTCGAATTGTATCGCTTTCGTTCGCGGAGAATCAATTGTCTCGGTGGGTAGCTTCGAACCCAGACAGATTTTTACGAGACTCTGTACTTTGTAATTAATTTAGGCGCAGTATAGAAACTCAGTGTCTTTTATCTGTAAATGGCTTGTCTTTCAAAAGACGCTTCGTTTTACACACACATTTCACGGGCGAGAAGATTGGTAAACGAAGAAAAACGACTGTGTGAACGTTGAAAGGACCTAAACTTTGCAATGTCGTTATAAAGAAGAGGAACAATTGCGCGTCCAGGTTCGAAGCTGAGAAACACGATTCTGATTCCCGTTTGAAGAAGACAAGTATGTATAGAGAAGTCACGCTGCAATGGACTTTCGCGGTCGTTACGCGACGCTTTAACAAGTACCGGCACAAAAGACAGGACAGGGCAGACTCGACTGAATCAGAATCGTGATTTCAATGGTGATGAAAGTGATCGATGCTTGCGCTCGTCACTTACCGGTAATGACGAGGCGCCCCTTGGTGGCAGACAGTCTGGTTTCTCCTGTGAGTCTATGCTTGGTGCGGCACTGGTAGGTCTTGTATCCGTCTTCGGGTCCAACGTCGCGGATGTGCAGTTCCCCAGATGGCAGTACCAAGTATTTTCCATCTGTTCGTTGGTGGCCCGGCCACGAAAGAAAGGCACACAGATTAGTTCTCGCCCGGCTCTGATTCCTCTCGTGTAACTTTCTACTACGGGATAATTGACTTATCGGAGAGCAGCTTGCCGGCCGTATCGGTATTGGAACAGCTTTAATCGAGCAGAACGATATTTTACGCTTCGCCCGGATGGCTCTGGCAATCAGAAATATTCAATTATCCCGACGACCACACGATACTCGTCCTCTCTGCTAGCCACACACGCAGAGCACAGACGCGCGCGGTCGTGTGTGTGGACGAGTACAATGCCGTCTTGATTAATAGATCGGCCCGCATGCACTCGCCATTACCTTCTACTACCTTGGCCAAGTTCGTTGAACGTTGAATAGCGACGGACTCTTTATCTATCTCCTGCTTTCACCGTTCGACGAATCGTTCGCCGTTACCGGCCCGCTCGTCAAACAACGGCCAAGGGAATATCGTGGGGGCGCATTGTTCATCGGATGCCCGTGAAATGTTGTAAGGAACGATATTGGACCCGATCGAATCGCTCGTGGCCCCGCGACATTCCCTTTAATCCCTTTAACCCTTCCGGCGCTTCGAGTTATCTGTTGGTGACACGTCGGTTAGGGGTTGCAATTATTCCGGAATTATTTCTACGTTCGAGACAGATCACTCGAGACGCGGAAGGATTAAAAGTCTGGAGCCTTAATTTCGTAACCACTCTGTCCATCAGTGGCGCACCCAAAGGGGGACCAAGGGACCCTGGCACCCTCAAAGAACTGGCTTTGTAAAAAGGAAAGAAAACTGGATTTTATTCTTTAAATAAATTTTTATAATCGCCTAATGAATTTCATTGAATTCTGGATTAAGAATATTTTTCTCCGATCAACTCGGCTCCTCCCAAGATTAAATGCAGAGTGCGCCACTGTTGTCCATACGCTAACGTCTCATGGAACACGTTTCACCGCAACCCACCCCCTCTCCCATTTCACCCTCCTGGTTACAAAACGAGAGACGAACGAGCCTCAGCGCATGCAGTTAGTAAAAAGGCTACAAGCAACAACGACCACAATCATATACTCGGAGGTGAGCACACAGGGGCGGAAAGGTTCGAGTTTTGTGGAACTGGCAGAGTGTTAGGGGAAGGAAGGAAGTCTGGGACAGCGCGAGCAGCGGCAGTCAACGTCGTACGCACAGTTCAAGAATAGCATTCAGCATTTGCTTTTCGAAACGAGGGGCATCCGGGCTTTCGGTGCGATCTCATCGCGCGCCAGACATATTTCTGTCGTCGGTCGATCATCGGGGAGACGCGATTCGAAGTTCGAACGGAGGCCGATGGAACGAACACGCTCGTGGAAGAACGACACCACCCCCAATCGCGAAGAAACATCTCCAACCCTTCTCGCTCGTCCAGCCTCGATATCCCGTTCCATAGTCCCTTCCTCGTAATTTCCTGCATCCTACCCTCGTTCGTTTGGCAATTTCCGCCGCCTCGTTTTCTCTATCCCCGCGATCACGACGCGCATGCAGCTGGAAAATGATTTTTCACGGACTTGCACGGACTGGCGTCTGTGCAAGATTCGCCAATTAATTTTCTACTCTGTACAGTGGCGATCGGCGCACTGGTGACCTGTTGCGTGGCTCCAGCGACTTCTGCATCGCTGATTATTAAACGACGACGCGGTTAACGTTCGCGAGTCGTTAACGTCGGTTGACACGGTCGCGCGCGGTCCTCCGTGCCCTTTATGAATGAAAACCATCGCACAGCCGTCCGTTTCTCTGCTTTCCCGCGGTCTCGGGCTAAATGGAGCGTGTGCAAGCGTGTAACCAAGCCGCGTCGACGCCGTTTCGACCGCGACAGAGGAAAAGCGCCCGCGACGTGGAATAAAAATGAAACAGGGAACTGAAACGCCCGATTGTGTCAGGGCGGAATGTGCACGTGGTATGTACCGTAATCGGTGCTAGGGTATATTTCAGTGGTCTCGTCTTCGATCCAAGAGTCAACCTCGACGAATTCGGCGACGAAGCTCGGTATGTGACACTTGATTATTGCGGCGTTCCCCCGAAGGACGTGTTCGTCCATCACGTTCACTGCATACCGCTGCCCGACAACTGCAACCAGACACCGGTTTCCGGTTTTACCATAAGCCGCTCATCTACATACAGCCTGGTGTCCGCGGCGATTGCGATCGATCGCGGGGGCGAGCTGCGTCCGAGAATTCGTGCGATCCCGCGAGTTTCATTTAACTGAAAGGCAGCGGGCGTCTCTGACTGAAAGCTCCGCGAGCTACTCGCAATCTACCGCGATACCGAAGCGAGATTGCATCCAGCTGCGGGGACCATTGATCTCGAAGAGCACGAATTCAGGAACGACCCGCCCCCGCGCGACGTGCGGAGGGACGAATCGCGGGTGTCGTAAGCGCGGCCATCAATCTACCAGCGGAAAAGTGTGGAACACAATATCTGCCCATGCTGATCGATACCGTATGATTGTCCATCGGCCAGGTAACTGCCGCCGTTCGAATCGATCCATCCCACCACGTCCACGTGGTCGGCGACGAACGAGGGAACTTGACACTTGAAAATCGCCGCGTTCCCGCGTATCGCGAATTGATCGTAAACCTGAACTTCAAAGTATTGGGCGACCACTGCAATAAAGCGAACAGAGAGTGGAAAAAACGATAGCAGGACAGCTTGTACGGACGGCGTACGGGCGGGCTTTGATCCGACCGATTAAACTTTCAATGAACCGCGCTCGCGCGGCCTCCTCCGCAAACGGGAGCGACTCGGGTCTCTTTGCGCGGATGGAAATTAGGCTAGGCCAGCGGACATCAATTTCCTCGTCGGTTTGATTAGCCCGGCTTTAATCTAATCCGAAATCACGAACGGGGACGCCGCTGATCCCGATTCCCGCCCAGCTATGTACATTGTGCGCTCTTCCTCCGCTGCTGCCGAGATCGAACGACAAATATTT
Organism: Andrena hattorfiana; assembly: GCA_944738655.2. Taxonomy (NCBI): domain Eukaryota; kingdom Metazoa; phylum Arthropoda; class Insecta; order Hymenoptera; family Andrenidae; genus Andrena; species Andrena hattorfiana. The sequence continues at coordinate 7,245,143 of OX122894.2, forward strand.
GATGGAAAAATATTTCCGCGTCCGGTTTGATGGACATTAATCGCGAATAGAACGGCCAAACTAGTTTCTCCTATAGCTATAGAGCAGGGGTGCACAAGGAGCCGTTTTTAGCGCCCAGCTGCGAGCAACCCACCTGTCCTGTTGCTAAGGTTAGAATCGGTGAGGAGAATTGCAGTAGTGTACGTGCGTGCTCGTAGGCTCGTAGCGTAAGTATATATGGCTGGGTTCCTTGTGGGGCCCCAGTGCAGAACAGGTCCCGTAATAAAATTCAGGGGAGTCATGAAATTTCCAAAATATCTGCTACTGCCGGAATTTGGTATGACTTGACGGTTCTATTTTACTGATAATGAAACATTTTTTCCTAATAATACTCATCTTTTCATCGACACATAAAATATTTAGAAGATTAATACTATACAAATAAATAACTCGGACACAAAGAAAACCAAATTTTAATTAACGATAACGATAATTCGCGAGTTATCTGCGGGAGTTAGGGAAAACATTTATTGTTTATAGTTTGGCCCTGGATGAATCGACGGACATCTCCGGCACTCCGCAAATGGCAATTTTTATTCGGGGGGTTAACGAAAATTTAGAAGTAACTGAGGAACTGCTAGATTTTTCTTCGTTAGCAGAAACCACAACAGGAGATGATATACTGTTTTGTGTGGAGGAGGCGGTTAATAATCATAAATTAGACTGGACTAAATTAGTGTCCGTCACTACTGATGGTGCTCCAGCGATGATTGGAAAACATCGTGGTTTCGTTAGCCGCCTCCGAAGCAAATTAAAAAATCTAGCAGTTCCTCAGGAAATTAGGGCAATGCACTGTGCGATACACCAGCAGAATTTGTGTGCAAAAAGTATAGAGATGGAACACGTTATGTCTGTTGTGACCAGAATAACTAATTATATTAAAATGAATCCTTTAAAACGCCGGCAGTTCAGAAATTTTTTAAAAGATATAGGCGCAGACTTCACGGAGATACCCCTATACACGGAAATACGGTGGCTTAGCCGTGGAAGAACCTTAGATCGATTCTTCCGCCTACATAGCGCAATTTCCGTGTTTTTGGAAATGTTAAAAAATCCTGCTCCCGAGTTGGAAAATACAGATTGGCTCTGTGATTTAAGATTTATTTCGGATGTATCAGACCATTTAAATATTCTAAATACACAGCTGCAAGGAAAAGATAAAACCATACTTCAATTTTCTAACTTAATTTGCGATTTTAAAAAAAAAATTCAAGTATGGAACGCAGAGTTACAGGCAAAAAATGTGTGCAATTTTCCGAAATTAAGATCAATTATGACACAGCATACTAATTTTGAGCAATATGAAATTATATTACAGAAGTTGGGTGATCAATTTCAAAACCGGTATCAGGATTTGTATGCACTCGAAAATGAATTGAACGTAGTTACCAGTCCACTAACTGTAAATATAGATACAGTGTCACCACAATTACAAATAGACTTAAGATTTTTAAGAGGTGACGTAGAAATGAAAAAAAAATGCAGGAGACGGATGGTATTATTAATGTATGACAAATTGAATATCCGTATTTGCACAAATGCGTCGCGAAAATATTAGCAATATTTGGTTCCACTTACGTTTGCGAGCAGTTATTTTCTACCCTGAAGAAAGCGAAGTCGCCGTTCCGGACACTCATAACGGATAACAATTTAAAATGTTCGTTGCTCTTGAGCCAAAACCGAAGTATACAACCAAACATAGAATATCTGGTACAACAAAAACGGCTACCGGCAACAAAGCGCAATAATCATTTTTTATAATTGCATGTACTCCACCTAGTATCTTTCACAAAGTCTGCGTGTATTGTTCTGTCCTTCCATCCTTGTGTATATATTATTATTGTTACATTTTTGTTAACTCCGCGTATATTGTTACGTGTATATATTTATTAGTTATGTAATTTTGTGGTTGTAAATAACGCTAAGTCTAATGGTGGACACCACATGCGTGTAGATATGTATATATTTGTATTAAAATTTGGTTTTCTTTGTGTCCGAGTTATTTATTTGTATAGTATTAATCTTCTAAATATTTTATGTGTCGATGAAAAGATGAGTATTATTAGGAAAAAATGTTTCATTATCAGTAAAATAGAACCGTCAAGTCATACCAAATTCCGGCAGTAGCAGATATTTTGGAAATTTCATGACTCCCCTGAATTTTATTACGGGACCTGTTCTGCACTGGGGCCCCACAAGGAACCCAGCCATATATACTTACGCTACGAGCCTACGAGCACGCACGTACACTACTGCAATTCTCCTCACCGATTCTAACCTTAGCAACAGGACAGGTGGGTTGCTCGCAGCTAGGCGCTAAAAACGGCTCCTTGTGCACCCCTGCTATAGAGTTATTCGAGTGCTGATTCAAACGCGTGAATCTACCGCGATCGACCGACACCTCTTGATCGTCAGATATAGTCCCGTTTCCACGTTCTATTCGTACCGACGCGACGGTTGGCTGAACGAAAGTGGCTACTTCCTTGTTCGCTGGGATAGCTAATTTACCCCCAGCTTGGTTAATTCGACTTGACCTAATCCGAATGATCGCCGCGAGGAACGAGGTCACTGCCAGCCGCGCGCTCTGCCTCCGTTTTCTTTCTTTCTCCGCTTCGATAAGGCGAACTTCTCGCGAGCGAACTGAATGATAGTTCCACTCTGCCAGTCCACCTCTCCTTTTCCGTGCTTCGCGCACCCTGTGCACCCCCGAACGGCCAAGGTACTTGACGCCGTAGCGAGCGGTCTGCCCGCGCGAGGGATCAGCAGGCTGCTAATTCGATTCGTTAGTTCCATTGAAACGACGCGACGGCAGGACTCGCTTAGCGAAATGAAACGTGGGCGGTGAATCGAGTTCGCTCGGGTTATGGAAACTGCTTTCTGGCGAACGCGATCAGTGTGTCGGCCCGCGTGAAAGGGGGCTCGATTTCCTTCCAGGCTTCGCGACAGAAGGAAGAGTTGGTCTTTGCAAGTCGTAGCGAGCCGTGCTCGTCGCGGTCTCGCTAAATATCCTCCCCGTGTAATCGAGACGAGAGAGGAGTACCCTTTTCTTCTTGGCTGTTGGCCGCGGTGTAGGTGAGCCCGTCCTCGACAGCCAGCCACTCGATCACGTCTACGAAATCCGCCACGAAGCTGGGTACGAGACACTTGAGGGTAGCCGCGTTGCCGCGCAAGACGAACTCGTCGATGACCCTCGTCTCGTAGAACTGCTGGACCACTGCAACGCGCATTCTCCCAGAAGACATCGCGACACGAGGCGGGAACGATACACGACCGAGGGTGGTATCGCGTGACGCGCGCAATTCCCTCTCGCCCCCTCGCGTGCGTCCGTTCGTTTCGAGGGATGGGGAAATGAAAAGTCGAGAAGGGTGGGCGGTGGGGGTGGGAGAGAGACGGAAGACAACGTTCTAACGTGAGACTCGCGGAGCGATCGAGAGATCACCAGCCGTCCTCTCGCCTACCGTACTCCTGTCCAGCCGTGTAAATCGTCCCGTCGTCGGCCACCCATTGATCCACCTGCACGAACTCGGACACGAAGCTCGGTATTTTGCATTTCATGATCGCGCTGTTCGCCCGTATCACGTACTCGTTCTCGGCCTCGGTGACGTAGAACTGCGAAACGACTGCCCGCGCGGGCACGCCAGGATTACGCGTTAAACGATTAGGTGCACAGACCGCGTGGACATCGCACAGATGCGAGCTACGCTGGCACTCGTCGTGCCGCGTCGCGCCGCGATTAGTCGATCGCGTTAATTCACAGAGCTCAACGACACGCCTCAGGGTATCCACTCGCACATTCCATCTACCCAATTCCCTGCCACTTTACGTCCCCCGCAAAACCTCCACGTTCCAAAGCAGTCGTCAGAGGCTTCACGCTTCTTTTCTACAATTGCTACGTTCCACGACCGCCGGTACCCAGTTGCCAGTTTCCAGTAAAAGGGATCCACGAGGGGGACAGTCGAGACGGATTAATCGTAACGGCGGGCAAAGTTCCCGCAGATCTCGCGTGTCGCCGGCGGACAAGCGAATTTACCGTGAGGCGTGTCTAACCCCGATTAAGCTGGCTCCATGGTACCCCGCCCGACAGCAGGATCCTCCGGAAGGTAAACCTTTCCGTCCTACCTGATCCACGCCTCGACCGTAACGAACTCCGCGATGTAACTCGGGATGCTGTACTTCAAGATCGCGCTGGTGCCCCTGATCACGTAGTCGCTGAGAATTTCCGGCTGATACGGCTGCGTGACGACTGTACGAAAAACAGGCGACTAACAGACAGCTCTATCGAAGGCTCTGATCTCTCAGGAGCTCGCTGACCGACGGAACCGCGAGAATTTCTACGCTACTCCGAGTGGATCGCTCGCGAATGCGCACCGAGAAGCTTCGGGGTTAAAGTTCACCCCCTAACGAACGGTTCGCGCCTCCGCGTGGGCCACGACTTTTGTCGAGCGCAATGGGATCGAGCTCGTTTATTTTCTTAGGAGAGCCATATAACCCCGGCGTGAGAGCCGCAGCGGATGGTTCATTAACCCTCCCGTTGCCGCCGCCGCTGCCGCCGTGCACGACTGCCGCCAGACTGGACCGCGCCGGAAACGAATCGTTACCACGTGCCACTTTGAACTTGTACCAAGTTTGGCGGGGAAACGGGGTGGGGTGCCTGGTAAAAAAAGTACTCTCCCGGGACGGTCGAGGGGATCGCTCGAGGAGGGCGGAAGGAGAGAAAAAGGGCCAGGGACGTTGAAGAATGTGGTAGGTATACCGTAGTCGCTGGATGGCTTGAAGGTCGAACCGTCGCTTCCCACCCACGAGTCTACAGACACGAATTCCGCCACGAAGCTGGGTATGGTGCACTTGAGGATGGCTGCGTTTCCGCGTATCACGTATTCGGACACGACCTCCGCTTCGTAGTACTGAGTAACGACTAGAGGAAACAGGGCCGTGCGGTGAGTTCGGTTACGTAATTAACGTTCGCGTACGGTGCGACCGGTCGGCTCGCCTGGTCACTATAGTCCGTCCGTCTCGAGCGTGAAAAGAGCTTCCCGGTTCGCGCGCGACCGAGACGTCGGGCACCTCCTCGCGATTCGAAACGATCTCGCGTTGTCGTACGACGTTGACTAATTCGTGCGACAATTATTTCGCTGCTAGGCGCTTTATCGGTCATCGAAATCGCCCTCCCCAGTATACCCCTACCGTTCTTCTCGTCCGGGTTAAAAGAGTTTCCTTGGTCGTCCTGCCAGCTGACCACTTGAACGAACTCCGCTACGAAGCTCGGTATGCTGCATTTTAGAATGGCCGCGTTCCCGCGTATTACGTACTCGTTGTTCACTTCCGACTCGTAGTACTGGTGCACCACTACAATAGACGGTGGTGTACACGCTGATAATTGTGCGCGCTTGCAATCGATGCTATTTCTAGCCCCGCTCATTATCAATATCCACGCCCGCGAGGTAGCAGAAGCTGAAACGACTGTGTGGCATTATCGATCTCGCTGGACCGCCTGTAAGACCGTGCACCCGTAGCGACGCGATTTCCCAGATACTCGAGCATACTCCAGAAACGGCGGGGTGAACGCGGGGACCAGTTCGGACGCACGACGTTGACGACAGCTTCCTCGGCGATGTATCACCGTCGCGGTCGTCTCCCCCGGAGCAGATCGATTCGCGTGGTCGCATCTTAAGCCGCAGTCGCGGGCTTCGCCTCTGTGTGCAGGCCGTCGAACGATCGGTGCACTTTGCCACCCCGTGCTCGTGCGTGCACGTGTGTCGGTGCATATCCACGCATGTGCCGACACGCGGCAAGAGCTGAGAGAGCTGAGAGAAACGAGGAAGGAAGAGACCGTCTGACGTCGACGATGTACTCCAATTATTTGGGCCACAAAGCTCCCCGGTATAAACCAGCGAGGCGGGAGCTACGTTAAAGACACGACCGAGGATGCTCTCGCGTGCCCGTCCAGCGATTATGCCAGCGGGCAGAGCGGCTGACCCCTGCTTTCGGATCATCGCTCCATTTTATATGGATTCGCGGCTCGCTATGGCAATTGCTATTGACAATTGCTTCCGAGAGTCGCATCGACCAGCACCGTGCACGCGATCGTTCCACGCTGCAGAAAGAGAAGGTTGTAGAAGTTACATATGTACCGTGTCTCGAGGACGCGCCGACGTAACCGATCTGCTCGCGAGGACGACGACGACGGGATCGTACGATCGAATTGCTCCGCGTGTACCGTAATCGTCGCCAGGTATGAACTCCTCGCCCAGATCGGTGTGCCAGGACAGAACCTTGACGAAATCGGCCACGAAGGACGGAACGGCGCACTTCAAAATGGCACTGTTTCCGCGGATCGCGTACTCCTTGTTCACGTCTGTGTCGTAGTACTGCGCCACCACTGTGCGACATTCCCGTTAAACTATACGTTAGCCGAGATTCCGCGAGCAACTGCTGCACTCCAGTCCCTCGTTAATCATCTCGTTTCAAATGTTTCGCGTCCGGCTCTTCGAGCTCACGCTGCTTTAAATGCCCCCCGCCCAGTAATTGGGTCACCGTTGTTACGCTCGCGGGGATTACAACGTTCGATCCGGCGATCGAGAGACTGAGAAACATCCAGAGGGTGCTCCAGTTACGGCGATCGATCCGATTTTCCACCACTGCCCCGATCAGCGGGGACTGGAGAACAGTGAATGTTTTCGCAAACAACGGCGGCGGCAGCGATTGCGTCGTATCGAGTCCCGAGTCTAAGTTTGTCTGCAAGTTCCAGCAGTCCGTGGTACCTACTTGTCATCGATATCCTCTACCCGTAAATCGCTAAACTCACAGTACTGACCCAAATTCGAACACTTTGCTCGTGGGTTGGCTGTTGAAAACAGCTGTAAAGAAGGGGTTTAAAGTGCTCCGTGCCTGGCCAGTTCTAGAACGTCTTACCACCCTGGTTTTTTAACAAATTTCGGAAACATTTGACACCCACCAGCGGATTTAGATATCATCAAATATTTTAATTTAAAATAGTCCAGACAGTTTCATAATTAATTCCATATCGTAACTCACATATTAGTTATTGCTACTTGGCTACATAAAAAGTGATTGTTTTTTTAAATTGTCGTAAGTCTCTTTGTTTAAACCTTTTCCAATTTCTTTCGCCTGAAATTTGTTGCTCCCCAAAATTTACCGCCCTAGAATGCAACCTACTTAGCCCAGATATACCCAAATCCGCCGCTCTTGACACTTTCGAATCACAGATCACCTATCTACTCAAGTTCCAAAGAATATTTGCTTTCACTCGATTATTTTCTGCCTAAAAACTTGAATTTACTTTTCAACTTTGATTCTTATCCCTCGACGATGGCAAGACGTTCGTTCTACACGCATATATCGCGGTTTATTTCATCGAAATTTAATCGCGAGTATCGTTCACCTCGCTATCTTGTTTGAAAAGTGACAGCTGGCCAGGCGACGGCGCACAGTGGTCCGAGTCACCGAAAACATGATAAAAAATTTTACGTTGAAATTTCACCATATATCATTATGAAGATGGTCATTCCGGGGGGTTTTGGGATCGCAGAATCTGGTTCCGAGGTCAATTTTTTTATTAGTTTAAAAGGAAGTCCTGTAGGGGGAGGAAATGTCGATAAGATAATGTTATGCTCTGTTTAACAGTACTATCTGATTTGATTACGTTATTTGAAGTTACTTACGGCATCAAATTTAGCATGTTGGCAGGTTGCAGGCACTTACTTGTTCGAGGCAACCTGCGTGATTGCTGCCAACATAATTGGTTATTACTCGAAAGTCGCAAAAAAATGCAACTTCACCTTTTGCACATACATTTCTTATACTATAGACTATTAAATAATATAAGTTTCAAAGATGCCCGTCGATTCCAAAAAATGTAACATGCGATTAAATACGATCATCACATAATTTCTTATATTTCAGTTATTTATAACATTTTGTGTATTTCAATCACATCGAATGAACGCACAATTTGATCTTATGGATAAATGAAAGCATTTTCAATATTTGAAGTGCATACACTGAATTTATAAAAATTATTGACATTCTAGTTTCCGCGCGCTCAATAGCTTTTGCTATCATAAAAACGTTATCTCTGTTAATTTTTCTAAATTTGATGCCGTAAATAACTCCAAACAACGTAATCAAATCAGTAACTACTGTTAAACAAAACATAACATTCTTTTATCGCCATTTCCTCCCTCTACAGGGCTTAGTTTTAATCTAATAAAAATTTTGACCTCGGAGTCAGATTCTGCGACCCCAAAAACCCTCGGAACGACCATTTTCATAATGATAAATGGTGAAATCTGAACGTAAGCATTTTTTATCACGTTTTCGGCGACTCGGACCACTGTTCGGCGAACGTGTGATTTTGGAGCGAGAGCAAGAGGATGGGACACTTACCGGCTCTCACGTTAACATCTCGGCTGTGAACTGAACCTGCTGGGGAACGCGCCAAGCAGCTGTAAACCTGAGCATGAACCTCTTGACGATAATCCTCGGCGCGGAAAGGAGGGAAGACCAGGTTTCCGTTCGGCAAGACCTGCGACCACACGAGGGTTTTCCTCGCCAATGAACGTACTAATTCGTGGCTAATAAGGCGACAATTAATTCGGCCTTCTCAGTCGAACGGCTGACGTAAGATCATTGCATCGGTGAATGCACACCGCGTGGGAGTGCGAGCGATCGGTAGTGGGACGTTTAATTATATCGCGATTAGACGATCACGTCAGATAGAAACTTCGTGTCCGTGGAATCTAACGATCTTTATTTAACTTCAATCGCGGTGCAAGGAGGAAGTAGGATGCTTCGTTCGACAGAGATCGGCAGACTTGGTCCACTACACGAAAACAATTATCGCCATGTGTAGTTTATCGAGAGAAAAGGGTACCACGTACCTGTCGCAGTCCAGGAACATCACCCACAGCACTTCCGTCGGCTCGGACCCAAATGATATCCGGTTGGGGGTTTCCTCTGGCCTGGCATTCGACGACAGCTCCGGTTCCATTCGAGAAGTCAATCCGGTTTGGTGGTTCCTTGAGAAACACTGGTCCCATCGATTCATCCTCAGCGCAAGCCACTGCGAGCAAGCAGGGAACAGTGGCGTTAGATGGAGTGATCTTAGCGGTCGATTCGATTGTTCCGCCGGTTTCTCGCGCTACTAACGATCGCGGTAAATACGGGGATACAGCGGCGCTGACAGATTTAATTGATTCAAAATCGCCGCTCGAGGCGGAACTTTCGTTGCGTGTCTTTCGGTCGCGCTTATCGCCCGTCTCCGTCAGGATACGCGACACCCACGTTCAATTGGCGCGTCGCCAATTGCAGCAAACAACAGGTTGCCGGTCTGCTATTGAATAATATGCTATCAACGTCACGTGACCATAAGGGAGACGGCAATGCGTGATTCCTTTTCCCGTCGCGACTCGTCACGGCGAACGCTGCTCCTTGCCGCATCCGTCGCGGGGACTTTGTCGTCGTGCATCGATGCGCGTATTGATCGGGGATTGCAGGGATACAGGACGTGGATTGCACGAATCGTTGCCGCGCCATCGACCGAGGTATTTGCGTCTTCCACGACCCGGATTGCCGCTCGAGGCTTCCTCGCTGCGAACGGTAGCTATCCTTTTCAGCGAGCACTTGAACGTTTCGACGGCGTTGCAGTTAACTTCGTCAAGGAGCCGACAGCGACAGGGAACGAGGAGTATGTATGTGCCCGCGCAGCCAAAGCCTCGAGCGCTTGCCGTCATCGATGCCCCCTGATTTCCGCGAGCTAACGCAAGCCTCTGAAGCCACGGTTTATTTTTAAACGCATCTTCAGTCGCGTGTTTGCGCGTGTTTACGATTATACAAGAGCTCCCTGTGCCACTTTCTTCGCGCGTAACCGCCTACCGGCTCAACCGCGGCTCGCTCCGCGGCCAGGCAACGGATAAACGCAGCACGCCGTAAAATCGAGTCACGAAGAACCGGTTGCCGGGGCGTACGGGCGGCTAAAGCGAGCGACAGGAGGTGTGCGCAGGTACGAGGGAACAGGTGTTCCGAACTTTCGTCGTGTCGGAGCTCTCGCGGCGGTTCGCTCGCTTTCGTCTTCCTCGCGCCTCTATTCTTAGCCGATCGCCTCGATGCCAGGCTCCCGCGAATTTAATTACCATTCCGATCGTTGCACGGAGGAGGATTCAACGCCACTTCCGGAATAGCTGTTCCTCCATCCAATCGCAGGCTGAATGAACAGCTTGCCCGTCAACACCCACGGTCGGGCAAACGCTGGGGAGAAAGGCTGCGAAGGAACATTGATCAGTGACCCGATAATCGAGGCGTGTGAAGCACTTTTTCGTAAAGCTCCAGCGTTACGCGCTCGCGATCAAAGACGCGATTCTCCGCGATCGATGGCAGGCCTGCGATCTATATATAAGTTGTTAAAACAAATGATTCAGGACTGGCAATTTCTTATTACGTTTTCACCCGCGCCTCGCATCCAACGTTTATCTTATCACCTCGCCTTGCGCTCGTCTTATCAACGGCGCGAATACTGGCCAATCGCCAGCGCGATTAGGGATTAGACAGCTCGAGGGTTACTCCGTGAATTATTTTTTCTACGGGGATATCTTTATCGATAGAGAGGCGAGCTCTGAAACGACGGACACGCCGCATCGAATACATTTCGAGAAAACGTGGACGCAAGCGTGGCATGGTCGTTCGTTGTGTCCACGCGTGTGTCAACGGTACACGTGTCGGATTTATGACCGCGGGTCTGCACGCGTTGGAACGGAAGAAGGTCGTGACTGCCATTATAATCGGGACTTTGGAAAAAGCTCGAGTGGAAGCATGTCCGACGTCTCGCCACTCGCTATTCCGGTTCCGCGATTTCCTTCGTGTAACGCGCGTCGAGTGGCGAGAACTGTGTCGCGAGTTGGCGATAAGCGGAAAACCGCCCAGGTCTGGAGTACTCCGAGCTGGAAATACGGGGAAAATTGCTGCGTTTCGTTGTTGGGTCAAGTACGGGCGCGGTCGGTTCCTTGGATTTAATTGCAATTAGTTTCGAGCCTCCGCGTCGCCGCACATATGGAAAATCATGGAAATCCGCTGCACCGACACGAACGGTATTACGACACCGCACGAATGCGCGTCGTATTCTTGCGATCGAGCGATATCCTCGCGTCCACTGAATCATCGTCGCCGTGCCTCCTGTCGGGAGCATGACTAACGCGAAATCAGAGGATTCACCTGGCGGCCGGCGATGCGCAGCAAAATACGAATCTCTTTCAAGGATCGGGGTCCGTTCTTGGAACAGCAGCTGTTCCTTTCCCTCGGCCCCCTCCCATTCCCCCTCTTTCTTGGCCTTTTCTTCGGCAGCTGCACTCCGTGCTCCGTTTCTACCTACGCCCCGTGGACCTTTCACGGAGTGATGGATTCGAAATGAACCGGCGCGAGATTGCATCGACATCGACCAACGCGATTTCCTGCCTGTCCTCCTCCCGGAGGGAAGGAAATTGGCTTCCCAAAACTCCGCGAAGAGTGAAAGTCTCGCGAAACGGAGCATAACGCGAGACTTAGGTATCTGCTCTATTAATGTCGATGACATAGATCTCTGGGGAACAATCAAGGCGCGGAGTTCGCCAATGCGCGTCGATCGGTTACGGCGAACATTCTCTTGATTTCAATTGGAGCATAAAGTGCGCTAAATCACGAGCTCCACGGAATCAGACAACCGTCGTTTGTACATTGCTCCTCTAATGGTCACGAGACGATAGCAATCTCCCTATTGATCGTGCAAGCGTGGAATGTGTTGATCCGGAAGATCGTTAAACGTAAAATGAGTGACTGCGTCAGCTGCTGACCTCACAGCTTTGCGGAGCGACATACGCGACCGAGGTACTCCATTTGTTTTCGCACGCAGGTTCCCAGCGACGCAATTACAAGAATATTTTAGTTAATCATCCAGCGACTCACCGTTCGTCAATGCCAGAAGAGCCAAGAGTAGCATCGTAGATATGTTCGTGGGTATTTTACACCCTCCGCCTGGAGGATCGCGCCACATCCTGATCCTGTATTCCTTGATCGCACTGATTCTCACCTGATCCCACATAAAAAGCACAGAACTGAACGACGGGCTCACTGTTGTACCGCGAGGAAGGCCGCAACAGCCACCGCCGACTCGTAAAACTTCCACGAGTTAGAGAAACGGAATGGACGCCTCAAACGATTTCCCGAATCTTTCCTCGTGTGGCAGGGAATCCACGCGGATTCCTCCTGCGCGCCTCACCGACGAATATATTCGAATTGAACGACCTTTATGCGGTTCAAGGCCGACCGGTTGATTCACGGCAGCTGGCTCGGTACGCGGGGGATCGTGCCGAATATATTCTCAAGCCAGCAGCCAGCCTCGCCATGCAGAACCGTTGCAAGCTGCTGACCGGAAGCCGTACGCGTCATCGGTCGTACTTAATAGTTCCCTCTGTTTTTACATTCTCATACGACCGGTACGCAACCGCGGTGTAGCATCCAGGCAGTGTTACCTAAGGTCGTTCGTAGCAAAATAAAACAGTCTGACAGAATCGCTGCGAAGGAAGGACATAATTGCATCGACGGGAATCCCAGCCTAGCAGCGAGACAGCGAAGGCACGCGCTCCGTGCGCGTAAACGAAAATGCATGCGCGTCAACATTTCGTGCGGGCTGAAAAAAGCGAGGCGAGGGAACAGCGGAGAAAAGAAAGGAAAAGGGAGGAGAGCAGTCTGCGCGCGAAAACTGAAAGTGGGCGAAGCCTTTAGCGTCCGTCGGTTCGCGATAATCCCTGGAACACGTTGCCGGTCGTTTTGCAGAAGCACCCGGCGAAACGCCGTGCACGTGCTGAATCGTTGATAGGACGGCTGTGCCAGGTAGGAAGAGGATGACGAACGTGGGTGGGAGGAGGCAGGTTGCAGGACAGTGAAAGAGAGAGAGAGAGAGAGAGAGAGAGAGGGAGAGGAAGAGAGAAAGGAGATGCAGAAGCAGAAGCACGGAGTAGTGCGGCTCGTCACGGAGCTGCTCCCTCTCGGCGGGTTTATTGATCGCAGGGTGCGGAGCGGACCAATCTACCCCTCGTGCAGCGTACGCCATGCTGGCTGCTATTTGCCCGAGCCAGTCCGCTTGCTCGCCGGCCTGCCTGTTTCTCCGCTCCTCCGTCAGACCTTCGCTAAATCTGGAAAACCCGCCCCCGATCTCGCGAAATACCCCACGACCCAGCTACCCGCACCAGAAATACCACTGCTCTACCCCGCTCCTCCGAGTCTCCGCCGCCAAAGGTGCAAAACGGAGCGCAGCGTTCACGGCGCCACGCGGCTCGTGCTTGATTCAATTAATCCTGATGACGATGGTAGTACGGCATCGCGACTGATGGATCTGGGACATCCGGTGTCCCACCCCCCACTTACGCCCCCGCGGAAGGTCACCACCCTTGCACGCGACGCCGAAGGACCGGTGGCTAGCTTCCGCAGAGGCGAAACCTCCTTTTCCACATCGAAACAGAAAGAGAGCTTATCCCAGCGATCGTTGCACGCCCTCGTCGGACCAAGAAATCAGACATCGACCTCCCCCGCTGCGTGAGATGTATCGTTTCCGAGCGCGGTTAAATAATTCATCGTGGAACGTCGCAGTGCGTGGATGAGCACGAACACCTTGCCACTTTTCAATGAAAGATCCAGCCCGTCGGCCGATAACCCACCCCCCCCCCCCTGACCGACGACCTTCAACCTGCCGACCTATCTCCCGACGAATTTGCGAATCCAGTCAGCGGGCTGTTGCGGTCTTTCGGATCCAAGGGCAGGTCGGAGAGGGACGATCACCCGCGACGATCACACTCGGTATTCACAGGAGCACACGCACCACACGTACACACCCAGGGACAGAGATTTCGCGGATCCCCGTGCAGCCGGTCACGGTTTTCGGTGGGCCCCGATTTTTTAATGCGGGGATGTCGCGGGGGCTCGCGGCCGACCAGCCCTTGGATCGTGACTCACGCACGTGCGAACGGCGACGTTACTCGCCGGTTACGTACCGACGACACGATAGGTATCGGGTAGACACACGCTGACCACACCGTTCGGAGAACGAGAACGAACACTCTAGGTCCGTGGACGACCGAAGAGTGCGGCGAGGAGCGTCGCTTTGCTTCGGGACAGCGGCTGCTTCACGGGATCTCGGGGTCGACGGTGGGGGGTCGCCGTCGTGGTATACGCTTTTGGCTCTCCCGGTCTCGTGGTGGGGACTCCGGTTGGTCGACCTTTGTCGCGCGCCACAGAAACGGCCGCGGTATTATTATTATTGTTATTAAACCTTTTTATTGCTCAGCATATCCGGGCTATATAGCCGGTGCCGACAGTTGTACATGTTTACGTATGTAAATGGCGAGATGCAGCCAGTAGGTTGTTGTTATACCTGACCTTGATAATAAAAAAAGCTACCTACATCTATAAGTAACAAAAAAATTCATGCATTTCATTTTTCGCGCTATTTTCGGTGACGGGAAAATTTTACTTCAAATTTCAATGCGAGATAATGATTTTAGATAACGTCACGTACTACCGCCTGCAATATTTGTATTTGGAATCGAACGGAAGATAGATTCGTCGAAGGTAACGGCAGTGCCGGCTAACGGGACCCAGTTCGTTATCTTTCCATCTCAATATCTTCGCCCGATTAAGAATGAAATTTAAAAACGGCGCTTCCGCGTGACGCGATGCTCGGTGGGAAGACACGGTATCAACAGATGACTACTTTATTGACACGCTTTCGAAAACCGCGTGGGCACTTGCACAGTCGTCTGTGGTACTTGCCTTCGGCTGTACTTCCGAAAACTCCCACGCTTCGAATTGCCTGAAATTTTCGAAACAATTTCAATTTGCATAGAAATAATGTTTGCGAGAAGGATTTTTGGCGACTTGAAATTTTTTTTATCATTTAAGTGTTATTTCCTATGTTACCGACACTCCGAAAGCGGCTCTAAAGAATGGACTAGGTGTAGGATAAACTTATCATCCAATGTAATTTTGTCACAGACCAGGAAACATTATTTCTATGAGAAATAAAACTGTTTCCAATATTTCAGCCAATTTGGAGCATGGGGGTTTTCGGAACTTTAGCCGAATTATGTAACATGTTTCTTGAAATTAGTCGTAACATTCAGGCCGTTTTAATTTCAAATGTTTCCGATAAGATTTAATTTTAATTCCTACCACCACAGACGAGGCATTCATCTATGTCACAACTCATAGCATTGTAATCTTATTTTATACTGAATCGATAACGTTGGGTGTGACACGAAAATAGTAAGGAAGCTCGCGACGCGAGCCTCCGAGAGTATGACACAAAAATCAAAATTACATTGCGTGATTAGCAGGGCAGCATATGATAAGGAAGAACCCCTCCGTGACGTTTCGCGCGCCGAAAGTTGTTGTCGAAGATGGTACTGAACAAGCTGACAAAGAACGACATAAAAGAGTTGGCGAGAAATGACAAGTACTCGATTCTATTGCCGACGTACAACGAGGTGGAGAATTTACCTATAATCATTTGGCTGATCGTCAAATACATGGACGAGAGGTAACTACAACGGTAACATAACCTCGCTTAGCGAATCAAGTCGCGGCACCACGATGGTATAATTTAAAAAATTACGTGTATGAGGTCTGAAGCGTTGATGAATGAAGGGGAAATATGCAACATTCCAGCGAACTGAATTACGAGATAATCGTGATAGACGATGGTTCCCCTGACGGAACACTGGACATGGCTAAACAGCTGCAGAAGATGTACGGAGAGGACAAGATAGTCCTGAGACCAAGGGAAGCGAAGCTTGGCCTGGGAACTGCTTATATACACGGAACGAAGCATGCCACAGGGAACTTCATCGTTATCATGGACGCCGATCTGTCTCATCACGTGTGTATCTTCTTCTAGAAACACCTGCTTCGTGGAACATCGTCGATACTCATGCGCGTTCTCCCTTCAGCCCAAATTCATACCAAAAATGGTAGAACAGCAAAGGTACCTCGATCTGGACATCGTCACTGGCACTAGGTACGCGCAAGGTGGCGGAGTTTACGGGTGGGACTTCAAAAGGAAACTTATAAGCAGAGGAGCAAATTTCCTGACGCAAATTTTACTGAGACCCGGCGCCAGTGATCTAACAGGGAGTTTCAGGTAAGTCGGAGCTGACCGGCACGCACCTTTCGACAATACGTACAATGCGTTACTGAAACTACAGGCTGTACAAAAAGGAGGTACTGGAGAAGCTGATTCGGTCCTGCGTGTCGAAAGGGTACGTCTTCCAGATGGAGATGATAGTCAGAGCCAGGCAATTCGACTACACTATAGGAGAGGTGCCGATCTCATTTGTGGATCGCGTTTACGGGGAATCGAAATTGGGAGGGTCGGAGGTTTTCCAATTTGTGAAAGGTCTTCTGTACCTGTTTGCCACAACATAATTATAATGTAAGAATTTTAACGAAACATTCCTCCTGTTACAAGAATATGTATAAACGGACAGTACGTCGGTGACCGTTTTTTTAAATAAATACAATTAATTTTTACGCCCGATCGTTGGTTTCAATCCACCGACACCCGAAACCTAAATACTCCCTTCGAAAAGACGAAGAGCCACGTGCACGCACACGTGGCCGTGAATGGGCGACATGAAACACACCGTAACGATTCTCGCGAGCGATTCAACCCTCGCCGCACCCTCTGACGTCACGCAGCCTCCGTTTATTGATCCATTACGAAATTACAGTCTATATTTCGACTTGAGCGGAATGCAAGACGGTGCCAGAATGTGCCACGTACGAGAAGTCAAGGCGCAGGAAAATCCTTCAACCCTTATAAAATACAAAATCGAATATCCAATTTAATCTCCCCCTACTCTACGTCCATTTACGTTTGAACGTAACGAAACGTTCCGCCGTGTAAAAATAACTACACCGCGTGTAAAGTCAGAGCTCCACCAGCTGAAGGTTTTTCAACCCCCGTTCGCAAAGTGTTAGGGAACGGCGCAGTGTCGAAAGGAAAACGTTGAGCCGCTGTTATACGCTTCCAATCGATCATTCGCTCTTAACGTTCTCTATAAAGGGACTTGAAACTACAAAGGGGGCTCTCGCGATGTGCAGAAAATGCTCGAGGCCTCGAGATCACGAGTTTCCGCCGGCGGAAAGCGGGCGCAGTTCGCCAGTTCTGTCGCAAGCTTCGCCGCGGCCAGACGTGCAAGTGGCGTTGCCTACTCGCCGGGGTGAAACTTGCAAGCTCCCCCTTATCGAGCTTTCAGATGGCTGTGCCTTTTAGATTTTGACGTTTTCTTCGATTGCCCCTTCTCCCGCCGTACACTTTCTTTTTACGCAGTCCGTTAGATCGCCGGTTCGTCGTTCTCGTCGCTAGAAAACCAGCCCCGGAATGCCGAGGAAGATCGGATTCAACGTCGTGCATGCCACCAGTAAGAAGACGTCAGATTGTGAACCGTGAAACCCCGTCGAGCAACGATAACCTCGAGTTGTGCGGTCGTTTCGCGAGCCCCGGGGGGATGGAAACGGGGGAGGAATCACTCGAGGATCGCTCCAAGAGCCTCGGACTGTTTAAAGCCGCGTGGCCGTTTCCGCACGCGGGCATTGATTTTTCGGCGTCGGAAGTATTTTATTTTCCCGGTCGATTGCCGTTCCGCAGACAAATTAACAGCGTCCACGCGACACGTGCTCCTCCGCGTTTCACCGCATTATTGCAAATTGCTCTTGAGGGTGGTTAATTAGGTCGCGAGCAACTCGTGTTTCATACTCTCCGCCGAGATTCAGAATTAAGCAGGATAGGTACATATTTTCGATTCGCGAGCGCACAGAGGCGCACAGCTGCGGACTTCTTCGATTCTCCCTATCCCAAAGCCTACTCTAAGCCGCAGTATCGCGTGACAGCGTTCCGTGCCAGCGGTCCATCGTTGAAAGTATAATTTCATAGTTAAAACGTTATCGATTGCCTCGGTATCTCCATTTTTGTTCAGGAAATAGAACGACGGGATCACGCGAAGGCGAAACCGTCGCGAGAAAGATAGATTAGGGGTACATATCTAGAATAGGAAGATCGCATAGATGTACCTAATCCCGTGGAATCGTCTATTATCTCTAAAAGCAGTCTTCGGAGGCGGCTTGAAAGTGGTAAACTTTTCGAATATCCGCAGGCGAAGAGGACAGGCACTCTTCGTTGGAACTGAACGTTCACGGGCCGACGGTGAGGGGATGGCAAAGTTCAAGGAGATGTACATATCCTCAGGAGCTGATTCTGCGCCTCCATGGGCCGACGAAACTTACGAGAATACAAGTCCTGGCCCACCAGTACCTTATTCGTATGTTACCTTCTAACAATAAGTTCTGTCTTCCCAACTTGTCTTTCGCTCGAAGCATTCGGGAATTTATTCCGCGGAGCCGAGGTTTTCAGGCGCAAACCCTTCGTCGTTCTACAGAAAGCAATTTAGCAACGAATGAAAATCGAATTACCTCTCCTACGCCAATTTCCCGAGGCTACCACCGCTCTACCCTTCCCCATTGCACCCTCGCTTCTTATTCTGCTCAGCGCTGAATACCGGCTAAGAGTCTTTTACCGGGGATGATAATTCCTCGCTAAATCTTCACAGCTGAGAAGTTGGAGATCTGGACATCGAGGGAGGAGAATGCCTCTGTGACGACGGAGTTCAGTTACCTGGGTTACATCACGTTGTCGGACAATGCCTCGACAATGTACAAAAGCAGAGAGCTTAAAAGCGTCGCGCTTCCGGAGACAGAGGCGGTCTCGTTGAAGCTGAGGCTGCACAAACCGCACAGTAACGCGCACAATGTTTACCAGCAGGTACGTGACAAAGCTTCCGGCTCTGTTAGAGGAATATTTTCTGCAACGCTGGGGAATTGCAGGTGGGGCTTATCGCTGTCAATATCCTCGGCGAACCTTACGGGCAGGAGCTGACCGGCCAAGGAGACGCGCCGTACAACCCTCACTACACGTCTCCGTACGACGATCTAGCTTTCGAGATGTACGTGGACCGGGACGTGGCCAAGATCATCAGGCAAATGGAGGCGAAGAAGCTGCAGGCAGTGGAAGGTGCGTATACTGCGTGCGAGATAAAATGTCCCTCGTGGAGATGCCCGTGCGAGCGGATTTTTCAGAGGAGAGGTTCGAGTACGCTTCGAAGCTGAAGGTGGCCATGGAGAATCTGAGGAAAGCCGGGGAAAGACTGGGGAAGTACGAGCTAGAGAAGAAGTACGCTATAGCTTTAGAGGACTACGACAAGGCCAAGGCGAAGAAGGCGCAAGCGCAACAATATAGGCAGCAGGTGTACCAGAGTCTGGAGGTGCAGGATCTGCTTGAACTTCACGGGGTAAGTATATTCCGTTGCGAAGTCAAGCGGGTCCTTTCCCGAGATTTTCTGCCCCAAGTACTGTTTATTCGCATGATTAGCCAATGGAAAAGAACAACTTGTCGTCGGTGGAGGGGAAGGAGCCAATATCCGTGGACACCTGCACCTCAAACGCGGCCACTGTTCCTGAAGATATCACTTCTCCTCCGAGGCTAGTGATCCCACCTAATCGCGACGGGGCTATATCGCCGACTGGTCCCGCGCACCAGCCGCCTGTCTCGCCCCTGCACCAAAAGCCAAACAGCCCTGGTACGTTTTCGGTCAATTAGCAAACTCTACTGAACAGATCAGCAACAACCTGTACCAATTATCCTTTAACTCGACAGAAGTTACGGACAGTCCCACGAACGGAGTCGTGGAGAGGCAGAACAACTGCAACAAAGGGTCCCTCAGACGGAAGACCAAGTCCGCAGGACCTGCGCTACGGTCCAGCTACGAAGCTTACGAGGAAAGGACGATCCCAGCTTTAAGACAGTAGGGATCTTCTTGCTTGCAACGTCTATTAGAACGCCTAGGGATACAGGAGTTACGTTAAATCGCGTTTCAGCTCGCACACGAACGAGTTTACCAGGGAATGCCACATGGACAACGCGGAGACTAAGGTGATCTCGAAACTGAACGACAGGGAGAAGAAGCAAGCCGCGTTACCCATATCGGTCTTCGGAATGGAAATGGTGATGCAAGTTTCGGATGACTGGTTCGATTGATGTTTGAGATAGTGATTAGTAATCGATCGTTTAGGTAGAAAAGTTCTACTCGAAGCAGTTCACGGATAAGGAGGAGGGGCTGATGCAGCTGAAAGAGGAGCTGAAGAACTTCGATCCGGAAGTGTCGAAGCACTCGGCGAACAAGACAGCAAGAGCCGCGATTCTGCTGCTGCACAGAGCTCTCAGGGATAAAGTATTCAGCGTGTACAGTCTGGCAGCGCAATTAATTAGGATCTTCTTCTCGGAGTTCGCCACGGACAGGTATGATCGTTGTGGGTACGTTTTTAAATCGCCTGACAAATCGATTATTCATTTCCGTGGTCTCTTTCAGGGTATCGTCGACCGAAATCGCGAGGAGCGTGGAGCGTCTGCTTCCAGAACTGTTGACGAAATCGGGCGACACTACTCCGAGGATTCATAACATGGCAGTGCACACGATACTCAGCATGGCAGACTGCAAGTGCGTCAGAGAGCTGCACATAATACCGGTGCATCTAACCAGACCTGTCAGCAGTAGTACGCATCAAAGACTGGCTCTCAGCAGGCTGGAGATGGTGGAACAACTGATCCTGAACCATGGGATATCCACGGATAAACAGAGGTGACTCTAAAGAACGTAATCCTGATCGCACGTTTCGGCATTCAGTGCAGAGAACCGTGGAATATTAGACCTCTGCCAGTGACAGTGAACTTGGGCCTCTATGTCACTCGCAGAGGTCCATCCTCGGCGTTGAGACTGCGTCGCCAAAACGCAATTACTCTGATAAGGTATTGTAACTGTTGCAGCGGACTCACCTGCCGAACTTTGTCCGAGTTGGGTTCTTCGGGCTTGCACCACCCAGCGGAAGCGGTCAGGAAAGTTTCCGAAAGGATCTTGGTGTTGGTGTACAAAGTAAATCCCAGATTGGTTCGCAAGCAGTTGCCTCCCGACGACGACATCACCCGAAGGAACTTGCTGTACCGTCAGCTCTTTCATGAATTCGATCTCATCGATCTTCAGGTATAGTATCCTTTAATAGAAAAATCGTAGACGCTCGCGTTGTATTTACATGTGTATCGATCGACAGAGGAAGAAGGAGGCGGAAGCGAGTCACAAGACGACCACGCCGACAAGAACGAAATCGACGGAGAACAATGTGGTGAATTCAGCGAAATCGCCGTCGAGGACGAGCCCTGTTGTCAGTACCGGAAGCTCAACGAGCATAACGTCTCCGTCCGAGAATAGTACAGATCACAAGGGTGACAAGTAGGTGACGTTTAATCTTACTACGATGCTGTATCGCGAAATATCTGTCACTCGTGCGTTTCTGTCGCAGGATGTGTATATTTTGCCTTTCCAAGGGGCAAGCGTACTCCGAGGAGGGATTGAACATCCACTATTGGAGGAGTTGCCCCATGCTAACGAAGTGCGAGGCGTGCAAACAAGTGGTGGAGATTTCGTACTTAAACTTACACTTGTTAAGTGAGTACTTGTTTGTTGAAATAGTAACTCGGCTAATGCGCGTTCGCTCGTAATGGAAATCTACTTTGCTTCAGACGAATGTGATATGAGAAGCAATTACGTAAAGTGCGACACGTGCAGGCAGGCAATCCACGAGAGTTCCTTCGAGGAGCATAGAAAGAATAATAAGTGTACAAGTACGTATCGCGATGTGTCGCAAAACGTTGTCACATATGAAACGATCGCTGACTTTACAGAACCCATCGAGGGCTACGATCGTTGCCCACTCTGCTTCGCCCTTGTGAATCAAAATAAATGGAGGGAGCATCTGATGGGCGATCATCCTTGCACGAACAATCCGCGAAACAAATTAGGAAGAAGCTGTAAGTTCGACGATTCTTTAAATGCACATTGCATGCCCGCCCATCGCGTTCATTTCGCTTGCAGGTTCCAAGTCCCCGTCGAACTCCCAGAACCTGGGCGGAAAGATGACTTCGCCGACCAGTAGGGATTACTAGCATCAACCGTCTACTTCGAGATTTTTCGGAGTGTAAAAAGTTTTAGAAGAGATTTTTTCTTTTGTCTCCTTTTATAGTTTATCTATACGTTACGAGCTGTCCAGCGATTTTTCATATTTGTACTTGTACGTGGCTGTTTTTATAGGAAAACCCGTCCTTCATTAGTAGAGATCTCTGTGTTAAACAAATTTCTAAACGTAAGTTGAAATCCTCTAATATCTAGAACCTTAGGAATCTTGTTGTAGGCTAAATTGAAACGAGAAGGGCAACGCGCGATGTAATTTAAAGCGAATATCAACGAGACGTGCAATATTCATATTCTTCGACTTTAACATACGGTAGAAAGGAGTTCAATACGATTTAACATGTTATTAAACGTTATGGCAACAGCCATTTCTGAATTAATGATTCCTCTGCATCCGGCCATATTTATAATAATATTTGTACTATAATCTATCAGTAAAATATCCTGGATTTAGTGGCCGAAGTTAATAAAAATAAAAAAGAAGAGAAGGGTACTTATCGCTCAAATTACATAAGATACTACATGTAATTTCGTAAATTATTTCATAGAAAATGGATAGTAAAAAAGCATTTCCCATTGCATCATTGTAAGTTTCTTGTCCTGTAGAAACGTTTTATTTCCTGTTTTTATACGATACGTTTTACGGCCATACATTGAACGACATCTCCTTTGACGCTTCTTCTGAATTCTAGCACGCGGAGCGTTGTTCGTTAAACTTTAAATAAAATAAAAAATTTTTACTCGCAATTCGTACAGATTGCGATCGGCGTTTACGAAGATATTAAAGGACCAGCA
Source organism: Andrena hattorfiana (assembly GCA_944738655.2). Lineage (NCBI taxonomy): Eukaryota > Metazoa > Arthropoda > Insecta > Hymenoptera > Andrenidae > Andrena > Andrena hattorfiana. The sequence goes on from OX122894.2 coordinate 7,268,092, forward strand.
ATTTATATTACAAAATTGCGCGCTCTTCAATTGTATCGTCCAACATTATTTTTTCATCGTCAACTGGTTCCGAAATGATTTCGTCATCGACTGATTCCTTCATAATATTATCAGCAACGTTGTCAGTAGCTTCGCCGTTACCCACTTCTTCGGTGGCAACAGATTCACGGTTCTCCTTGAACTTATTTTTCTCTGCAATAGAATTCGGGATGAAGAAGGATTGTAATCGTGATAGTTAGTACATAGTTTATAAATACATACCGAATTTCGAGCAATCAGCTCCTAACAGTCGTAAGTAATGAACTACATCGTGCACAGGAACGTAAGCTCTCAAGGACATAGTACCTCTCCACCCTACCATTTGTAATTTCAACGGGTAGGGATTGTCTGTATCCTTCTCTTGGTACGAAAGTATGCAGCTTCCGGACCCTAGAACGAAGCGCGAATGAATGAGTACGACAGGTTCTTAACACCGTTCGCTTTTAAGTGAGTTTATCTATTACCGAAACTTTGTAAACGTTCTTGAGTGTCTGGGTTAAGTTTCACGATTTCCGGCGGTGCATTAGGATTATCATTTTGCAACAACATAATCAGATCATCTTTAGTTATCTCGATCTTCCTATTGTCGCCGATATACTTAATGATAGCTTGCATTCCCTCCTGTGCGAGTCGAAATGTACAATTGGCGTTCTTATTGTCGCATCGTACAAATGTTTTTACTCCAGTATTTATCAGTTTTATTTGATCCTCGTTAGATATAACAACGTCGCGTATCTCCGGCGACGTATAATAAATGTTCTTCTTCTTTCTACCGAGGCATCGGACTAATAAACAGCGGGGGTCCAACTCGTCAGATATGTTGTAGAACTTTCTAATAAGTTCAAGATTCAATTAGAGATCAACAAGACGCGTGGAGAACTAATAAAATCCGTCACTCACCTAATGGACAGCCATACATCTTCCTGATCATCCTTAAAGAAAACGAATGGGTCCTCTCTGTATCCAGCAGCGATTCTTCTGCGTTTCCGCTTCGCTGCTCGATACCTGTTCTCCTCGTCTAGCGATCTTTTCGGATGTCCCTTTCCCTTATCTTTCTTCGCTTCTTCCTCCAGACTTAATTCAGTTTCCTCACATTTGCTTTCCGTAGTCTCGCTTACTTTATCCGCACTATTTTCCGCAGTGTTATTAGTTTCACATGTACTGTTTTCTGTAATCTCATCAGCCTCTAACTTATGTTCCCACGGTAATTGTTTTACCTTCTCCAGGATGGCCACAAAGAAACCTCCTGTATCTTGATGGTGTGGCAATATCCTCATGCTACGTATGTAATTAAAAAGTAACGTTAATAAAGAATGGCAAGATTAACAGTAATTCTAACTGTCCTTTCATTTACCATCGTTCGAAATGAAATTTCGGAGCGTCCTCTGGTTTCGGAGGGAACATCTTCGGTCGAATTTGCGTCTGCCATTGTTCCGGCACATCTTCCCACGTCTTGTAATAGTCTAAATTCTTTGATGCCGGTAACCAATGAGACACACCTAAACAACATATCGTTGAATGTATAAATTTACCCAAGTATCATATGGTTCAGCATAGCTTACCTGGATCGCACACTAATCCAGGTACTAAATCTCTGCCGTCGACTAGCTGCACTGAATCTTCGGTTTCAAGAAGAATCCTGTGAAGCACGGCTTCATTTTCTACTGGATTTAGGGAGCAAGTAGAATATACCATTCTTCCTCCAACTGCCAGCAGCTCTAATCCCCTTCTGGCTATCCTGTACTGAATTCTTTATATCCATTGGTATCAGTTATCTTTGTCAATGCATCGATACGATTCAAATGGGACATTCCATGCGAACTCGGACAGATTTCGGAGTAAGTTTTCGTAGATTGCTGAAATCTGAATATGTTGTAGTCTTTAGTGATATTCAAACGTACCTCAAAGGATTTTTCAAAATTTTGAAAAATGTCGATTTTACAGCTGTTTGAAATTAAGTGCTAACTTTTTTTCAATACATTATAGCTATGGAAGTAGTAAACATATGGAGATGAGCTTTACGGTGCTTATAGAGAAAACATTGGAGTTTTAAGAAAAAATTATTTCAGTTTAAAAGAAAAAAATTTTGAACCATTTTTGTGCAATTATTTTAAACAAATGCAGGTTTTTAACATTTAGAAGGATAGAACTATATTCTCCTTTTTTTCACATTTTTAAAATCGCGCCCAATGTTAAAAACCTGCATTTGTTTAAAATAATTGCACAAAAATGGTTAAAATTTTCTTTTTTTAAACTAAAATAATTTTTTCTTAAAACTTCAATGTCTTCTCTATAAACATCGCAAAGCTCATCTCCATCCGTTTATTACTTATATAGCTATAATGTATTGAAAAAAAAGTTAGCACTTAACTTCAAACAGCTGTAAAATCGACATTTTTCAAAATTTTAAAAATCCTTTAAGGTACGTTTAAATATCACTAAAGACTACAACATATTCAAATTTCAGCAATCTACGAAAACTTACTCCGAAATCTGTCCGAGTTCGCATGGAATGTCCCAAAAATTAAGCGATATTTACCCGTGAAGATTGTTACCATTCGCTGGACTCCACTTGCACCAAATATCCGGATTCTTCCTCATTGTGCCATCACCGCTGCACGGTACGTCAGCAAGTATTCTATCGAATCTATAATAAAGTTTACATTTAATAAGACAGTTTACATATTATTTCCATATTATTTAGCAGATATTTTACTAACTTTAATTTCCCCTTCGTACCATCCGACTTGGTAGTAATAAAGTTAGGCAACAGAGAAGCATCGTGATTTGTAATTAAAATAATTGGGCTATTTAATCTCTTCGCTTGATGCACAAGCATGTAACAACGGTTATTGTCTAGATCGTTAGCTATTACAAAACCATCTGTAAAGAATTAACAATTCTAGTAATCGATTTACCAGTTCGCCCCTAACTCTCGGGTAGTCCCGATTACCTGGAAGCATACCTCCCTCCTCGGAATGTATCATTTCTATCAGCTGAGCTGTCTTCGATCCCGGCGCGGCGCACATATCTAGAACCTTGTGCGACGGCTTGACGTCTAATACTAAAGGTGGTATCATGCTGACCACTTCTTGCCTACTGATACTTCCGCAGTTTGTTTCAACGACTAAAAAATTGTGTAACCTAAAGTACGCCTCCGATCGTCGAATATCGTTTCTGGTCAGCTTCAACTGCCAGGCTAATCCGTCGGGATAGAACGGCAGGCATCGTAATATATCCTTCACGTCCTCCTTATTCTCGGAATCCTCTTCTTTGCTTACATTTAAGATCGCCTTAAAGAAATCCCCTTTAATAGTTTCGAGTAATATCTTGGCTTCTGCTTTCGACCCAGTAATACGAAACGCCACCGGGAGATTCTTTCTCATCGTACTCATAAACGAGTCCCATTGCGCCTCGGGAACAATTCCCTGAGTTTTGTAATAATTCTCAAAATCTGTATTTTCCCTGACGATGTCTGCGTAGCTGTGATGCGGCGTGTGATCCCAACCATCCTTCTTCTGTCCAATAAGAATATTACACGATATTATCTACGTTCCAAATTTACTTATGATTCAAGTGTACGCGAGCTCGTGCAACTTCAATGTAATATAATAAACATAACCGCGAACTCGGAGCCGGCTCGTTTCGTGTTAGAAATGCACTTCGTACCTTTTGCTTTTCACGACGTTTCTCCGCGAAGTTCTTTTTCGGCTTATTCTTTCGTCCTTTCCCCATTATTCTCTGCAGCAGGTGCGCTTACGGTATCGTTTAACAATGAGCACGTGCTCGTGAAACAGCAACAAATGACCATACGCTTCCACTTTTCACAGAAGAGACAAAGAAGACCGCCTGTAGAGAGTGCCCGCGTTATTCAACGAATAGCAGGCTTTCCGAGAATTATTTATGCACTTTTATAATTGGGCTTAAATGTATGGACCCTTAGTTATGTTCTGCAACAGGTTTCGCGGATGCTTCGCTTAAAATCAAATAGTTATTAATCTATAAACGCGTTTGAAACATTCTCTCCGTCTACGGACCATGAAGCGCTGTAGCCATCTATTAGCAAGAGAGAAGTGATATGTAAGAATAGAAAATTCATTTCTCTATTTATTCGCAATTTGCAGAAATACAGGTCATTTGTGAATAACGCTTTGAATAACAGGATTGTTTATTTATTACTCGAAAAAGCTGTTGGGATACGTGGTCGTGGGGTAAAACAGAATGTTCACCCACGGAGAACTGGCTCGAATAAGAGCTGAAATTCGCTTGAGTTAACAGGAATGCATGAGCCTGGTGGAGGTGGTGCGATCGAGCTGCGTGAGAGAAAGAGAGAGAGGTGCGTCAAGGATAGAGATAGTTGGTGTGCCACTTCCTTCGGTTATGCGATCCTGATACTTCGGAGCTCCTGGCAGCAGAATTGCGACGCGAGGAGGTGGCGATTAGAGTGAGAGGAAACGTCGTTTAGAAAAGAACAGATATATTCGGAATATAAAAGGTGCTCTCCGCGAGAACAGAGTTGGGCAAAATGTAATCTAATTACAACTTACAAATTACGATTAAACTGTAATTGTGTAGTTGATTACACATTACTTTCTGTAATCGTTAATTTACGTAGTTGATAAAATTATGGTCAACTACCTACATTAACGATTACAGAAAATAATGTGTAATCAACTACACAATTACAGTTTAATCGTAATTTGTAAGTTTTAATTATATTACATTTTGCCGAACTCTGGAGGAGAATAACCGTCAGGCGACAACAGCTTTTAAAGATGATTTAATATCCAAAGAGAACGAGGAATCGTGTAAAAAATGTAGAGGAAGCCAAGTTCTGTACAATAAAGTTTTATTACAACAATTATACATGTTACGTTTCACGCTCCAACAAATGATTTTCGATGCATTATAGACAATTTAATTCCCCGCCATTCGAATTGCGATAATCTACTAACTAATAAGCGTTTAATCTCACAATTTGTAATCATTTTTATAAAATAATCGGCAGAGTTTCTTATATACAAAATTATCATCCACGATGATTGCATTACAAAACTAGCCCCTGATATAACAGACTATCCGTTTCAGGCGATTCCATTCTGTTCCTTAGATATTCTAACGTGTTGGCCAAGTGTTTCTGAATCTGTTCAGTTTCCTCGCTGACTTCTAAGTTGGGAAGTTCTTCCCGAATCTTCGCGATCACTTGGTTCAAGATTTGAACAGTCACCTGTAAACAATTATTGCTTAACGGCTCGTTCTTCCGAATAAAAATAGCGAGAAATGGAAAGAATGTTTACCGCTATGTTTGCTTTCTCGTAGAAATAAATGTAATGATTTAGCAGCTCGACGTAAAGTTGCACTTGAACCGACGTATCCATGCACTGACTCGCGATTCTAATACCTTTCTTCAAACAGTCTAATACTTTATTTCCATCTTGCATCTAGAAGAATTGTATAGATAAAGTTTCCGTTCGTTATAATTATATAACGCTGTTCGCGTGATACTTGAGAAGAATTCAATCTCACTTCTTTCCCTCCAGTTGCCAATGATTTCCCAGACCAAAATATATGCGAGCAAGTAGCAACCCCCCTGCATTGATCCGGCTTTCTTAGTAACTTGCTAGCATACAAAGCGCATTGGTTACGCACTGGCTCCGCATTCTCTTCGCTGAAGCAGCTCATCTGCTCAAACGTAGCAATGATTAACGTAATAGCTGCCAGCTGAGCCTTCGAATCACTTATTTCATCTTCGTATATAGAGAACGCTTGACTCATAAATTCATAAGCGACCATTTCGAAATTATCGAAACGTATCTCTCCTATTGCTATCGCGCCCTGGAGGAACAGTCTCAACGGTAGTTCAGCTAATTCAGCCTTCATTAGCGCAGTAATGGTCGCGTGGCAAAACTGAAAGATCTTTTGGCACTTCTTCTGCCACATTTCATCCTGCAAAGAGTAATGGTTAAAGCGAATTCAGAGAAATCGTATTACGCCTTTAGTAATTTACTAACTTGGTCTTTTAACCCCTTGTACGTGAAAGCTAGTTGATAAGTCTGAAATACTATCGGCGGTAAAGTGTATTTTATTCTCTTATTTCCACCAGCACTGAAGTGCTTTCTAGCGGCACTCAATATCATGTACTGCTGATCGGCTGTCTCAGACTTAAAGTGATGTATCAGTCTGCCAAGTAGGCCTTGCTCTTCCGCGAAATCTTCAGGGTCTTCCTCTATGTTAGGCTGATCCGGCTGATCCTGCACCAAGGGAGACACCATGGAAAGCACTGAATCCACTTGTTCTTGAGTTGGTATTAAAGTCTCGTTTTCCAAAATGTTTGTTATTATATAAATAGCTAATAATTTTCTACCCTCGTAGTCGAAGTACTCTAACAATGGAGCGAAATGTTCCAGTTTCAACACAGTTAATATATTTCTATAGTTGTCTATTGGAATCTTCATTAATCTTACTAACTCTCTCGACACAGCGCTGTTATACTCGAGCCTGAAAATTTATTCACACTTGTTATATGTAGCTTTGCGCATACAGAAAGTTAATTGAACTATATCGTTGTATATACATACTTATCTACATTTTGTTTCTGGAATATTTGAACAGTTGTTAATAAAACCTTATCCACATAGTCCACTCTGTCGGGATAACATTTGTGTGCCAAGTTAATGAGAGCTACTTGAAGGGAAACCACATCTTCCGGAGGCATATCCTGTCTAGTCTGCAAAGGAAATCAGTTCCATTAGCGAAAAATAACGGGGAGATCAATGACTGTTATGGCAAATCATTTTCAGACTTAAACTTGGTGAGTAAGGATAACTTGTTATTGATAACTTTGATCATATTTATATCAACTGTGTGTAGTATCGAATCATCATGAAGCTTATAAATTAAGTCAAGTTTTTTATTATACACTATTATAACTATACAAACCTGTATAATGGTAGCAATCTGATCACTAAAAACATCAAAGAGCTTTACATCTTGTGGAATTCCCGGCACTTGATTGGGACTTCCTGGTCCTCCTACACCATCTGATCTTTGACTGAACGCTGCGAGACGGTCTATTAATGAAATGATTATATTCTTCACATTTACACCATTTTGCAACTCGGCGCAAGACTTTAAGAATGCGTTTAACGTTTGTAAATGGAACTCATCGGGAAAAACCTAAATAAACATAATGATACATTATTCAGAATCGTGTCGTTATATTAGTTTCAAAGATGCTGAAATTTATTTACTTGAATTATACACTCCATAAGATATTCCTGGGCAATCGCATCCCTACAACTGACTACTTGCTCCAAGATTCCTGGTAAAACAAGCTGAAAATCATTCTATCGTTAGTTAGTAATTTAAAAAGATCCAGATTCGAATACATCTGACATCCACCTTTTTATATTTATCTAATGTAACCGACTCCAGCTGGCTAAGCCGTACGAGATTAGTTCCCACTAAGATTCTAAGCTCTTCTCTCTCTCGTTCTCTCCTCTCTCTATCCCTACTATGACCTTGATGTTGCATGCGCACCCACAATTTATTCATTTCTGCGAAATTCATCAAGACAAAATCTATACTGTCTCGAACCTAAAGAAAAAATACAGAGAATGTAGACTTATAAGCCGGACATATCCCTCTCTTCGATACATACACTCCCATCCAAATCGTCGTCCTCGGAAACATCTGGCAGGATGTTACGAGTACACTGTAGTAGATAATTCCTTAGGAAAAGACCTCTTAAAGGGTGTTGTACACCTCTGCACATTTCTACCAAATCTCTTAACAGATCTCTTTTTAAACCAGGCGTTGTTTTGATATATACTAATCCGACCGTGATAAGCAGATACCTGCAGCATGGAATATATTATCACCAAAGCCTCGTCAATAATGCATGCTGTCGAGAATAATGTATTACATCTGCGTCTTTATGATATCCATGCATCGAACTTACAGTCTAGGCACAATATTGCCAACGTACTGCACCAATTCGTATAAGTCCGTGACTTTTCTTCCTTTTTGAAATTCATCCAACAAATACAGCTCCAAGTGCCTCAGTTCGTCCGTGATAGCCATATCTAAGATTTAATGTAAGGCGGGCTAGTAAATAGTTAAAAGAACTCTTTCAAGCTCGTTCCACGACGCGGGCTGGCTAATCGAAGTTAATAAGGATACACAGCTCGTAGTAACTCTTGGGACTCAGAAGAGAAGTTCTAAGTTCGCCCAGCATCGTAGAAGCATGTTTCAACGCGTCCATCAATTTGGACTTGTCCAGGCAATGTTTCATCTGAAAAGCTTGTACCTTGACGACGCCGATCGCGTCTTCGAGTAGCTTTTCCTGCTCTTCTACTCCGGTAATGGCGGGTGTCATTGGCTGCGAGAAAAATAAAGATACCTACCAGGAATACCAGGTAGTACCATGCTAGGTAAGCCATTCAACGCAGGCATGCACTGTTTTACGTTTATAAAACGCAGAGAGCAACTACAGCTGGCAAATCTATCCCCTTTAATAACTATTTAAAAAGAAAAGCATGTAAGCGGTAAATAATTCACTGATATCACTACGGGCTTACGACAAATTCGTGCTGAAAGTAAAACGTTCGAATCTCCAGGATCCAACGACGCTCGCGCAATTTTTTATTAATACCTTAGGTTATAATTGACGGGAAACTGTCGCACGATAAAAGGAGAGCATTGCACAAGCATTTCGTCCACTACATTCGATGGGGGATAAAAAAACTATCAATCGGACTTTAAACATTCGCCGAGTTGTCAAACATAAACATCGAAATTCACTCGCGACAGTTAACCCTAATGACATTAACGATAACTTTCTTGACGATAGTTGCGTGTATTTTTCGTCAAATTCGATTGGCGTTTAGTCAATTGATTACGCAAGCAAGGGTTTCACATGCTTCTTGAAATTGAGATCATCAGATCTGTACTTACCATTTTCTTTTTCAACAAACTGAACGCTCGCTTCCCGCACTTGAAACACCCAGCGACGAAAGTGACACACTCTGCACCACCTATATATATATGCGTTAGTTATATGTACAGAGAAGAAACGACATTCCTATACACACCGTCAGACGAAACTTGACTCGTATGTATGCATGAATGTGTGTGCAACTTAGAATTAATGAAGAGTGCCTCTGTAATTGTGACAAACTTTTATCGTTCCATTACGAGATTAACATTTGGAATTTAAGAGAAACTTTCAACGCGTCTCGTTCTACTAAACTGCATGTCTCTCCTACTGTTCGGATTTAGTTGTTCGGTGGGATAAACGAGCATCTGTTATCTTTCATCGATTTCAAGGGTTTTTATTTACAAATGTTGTACTTATGTTACTGTACATATACAGAACTAAGTCTGAGAGCAATCGTCGCGTACAAATTTATCCGAGGAGAGCGTACTCGCAGTGACCTGCTCCTATTGAATAAACAATTTTTTCTGTGAATCAGAATCTTTTATGCGAACCGACCATAAACTGTAATATATCAATTAACCTTAAGCGAATTCATATAAATATCCAGCTCGTCCTCCGTCTGAATTTCGTTTGCATCTTCAGATGGATCTAAAACTTCGGGAGACTCCGAATCAAAGTATTTGTCTTCTTCGTCTTGCGATCGTATGTCTATGTTATCGTACGCTTCATTGTTATCCACCGTGCTGAAACGATTAGAAAAGTATTTAGCATGTACGGGTAAATAGAGGCGCTGTTGTTAGAAGTGGAAACGTCTTCTAGATACCTGTAATCAAAATCTAAGTCTTTGCCCTCCAAGAAATTTTGATACATATTGCTCACAAATTCTTGCTTGAGTATTTGTTTCTCTGCTGTCGAGACGCCGCATGGATTTTTACTTCCTTGCCTGGCCACAGTCTGATGCTGCGCCTTGTTCTCCTCTTCGGATAGTCTACCCCAATGAGCGTTTTCTATGATTTCGTTTAAACGCTCCGGAAGACAATTCTCGTCTTCCCCTTCGTCCGATTCAGTTTCTTCCAGCACGTTATCCTCTTCCTCCTCTTGTAGCCTTTGTTTCTCTTTCACGATGTCTCTGTCGATGCTCTCCATTAAAAGATTTACGAACGTAATATTCTTCGTATCTATATTGTCCCTGCGTTTCTTTTGTTCTTCCGTCATGTACCGTCCAACCAGATGATCGTACAGCAACGGATTTCGTTTCATCATCTCGGTTTCACTGAAGTACTCTCCCCGCTCGACTAAACTCTTCAGAGCCTGATACCTCCTGTTCCTTACGTCGGTCCGTCTCGTTGAATTGTTGAAGAACCTTTGTAATCTATTAATATGGTGGGCAATTTCGTAGTTCTCGTCTTTGCTTTTCTCAAAGTATTTTAAATGTTCCTCCTTCATATAATGCCCAAACTTAGATAGGAACAAACAACAGCTCTTTCCCAACACATTACGAGCTATCGTTAATTTCTCCTCAAGAGTCAAGTCTGGGTCATCCTTTTGCTGGCTCTTAAAGATCGCTTTGCTTTTAGCTACGTGATTTAATAATTCTTCTAAATCTGTATTATCCTCTTCTTTATTCGGAATACCTTGTCGGAGGTCATTGTTATCTTCTTCCTGTAATATCATCCCCGGTACGTAATCTTGCGTGTTCTCCTTCTGATTCATCTCTAACCAAACTTATGTCCTTTAATTTATACATAAATAGACAGCCTGAATGCCATAATTAAGTGGCTAGAATTGTAGATTTCTTTGTAAATAGTTTCTTTTATTATCGCAGTTGCGTGTTCATTAATATTTCGACACATATGTCGTAAGAAATTGCATATTAAATTCCCGTTTTTATCGCAACGTTCTCCCTTTGTTGGATTGGCAACACGCCGACCGCTATCAAATGCGTCATCGACTGCCCACTGACTGTCAGACACTTAACCAAGTAAACCTCAAGAATCCTTCGGTAAATCCGAAACATAATACTTCGCGAAACGCGTGACAAATATTAAGAAATACACGTATGTTGTTGTCGTATAAAGCAGGATATATGTTTGACAGGTAAGTGTTTTTTAATACGATAGATCTTTTCGTTACAAAAGTCGCTTTGAACGTGAAATTGTCCTGAAAGCATTGCCTCGGTAATTTGCAATTGAAAATAAATCGTTTAGAATGACAAGTAATAAGATCAATGTAATAGCAATAATTGTTGCACGTGAATACTCGATTGAAGTATGAATCTTATATTGTACGATCCTGTGGTGGTTCGGCGCTGTTTCTTTTCTTAGATTTTTCGTAGCTTTAAAATATGGATAATAAATGGTTAACCGATGGTGGCGGAGACACATGGAAATGGAATTGGACAGAATTCTGTGGATACCGCGGAGGCATTAAGCCGTTGAATCCAGATACACAAGATCTCGATGTCTGCTTCCAACAACTTTGCCTCCAGGTGATTCTATATCAGTAGATTAATTTCTTTTACGTATAATTCGCACATGTCGGCGCACTTTGTATTTATTCAGCATTTCTCTTGTAACTTTCAGATTCCAGTTTTATTTTGTATCGCAATAATATCCGCCTATCATTGCGGTAAAAGAAATCTATATCCCCCTCGTCATTTCGGCTCTAATTATGTCATAAACTTGAGAGTTTTAATTACGGCGTGCCTCGTAATCCTTCCTATAATTAGAGCATATATAATTCTAACTAATACTACTATCGATACGTCGAAAAATGCGCCGTCTAATAATAATTTCATGCCACGCGGGAATATTATGACGTCGAATAACGATTCGGATTTAGCCTTCAACGTGTCGAATATAATATATCACCTGAGAGATGGGCTGGATCGTACTATTGACTTTACGAAATCAGTGTTCTTCCCAAAGGGTCACGTAGAAAATGTAACCGAACCTTCTCTTACCCTCGATACGCAAGATTACAGTCCAACGTTACACGCAGTCGGGAACAAAATTACATCCGCCAAACCAATCGATTACCTCGTGGCTGGTACAGAAGGAATAGCATGGGCTGTTCACATTTGTTTCATATTAAGCTTGAGGAGAGGGAGGGATTTTAATCCACGGGGTCCCGTGTCGATTCGGGCACTGATATTCCTGTTAATCGTCATTTCTACGTTATTACTGCGAAGTCATATGAAACATACTCCACAAGATGTTTTGCCCAATTTGTCACTGGGATTTAGTATCAGTGTAGTCGCTCTACTAATACTCTATGCTATAACGCTGATACCGGATCATAATAGCTTACGAGATGTGAGATCATCTCGATTTAACGAAGTAAGTGATTATAAGTTGTTTGCTTCCGATGTAGCAGTTCGTAGTATTATCAGTGACTAGCGTTTCTACATGCTTATCGACGTGAGAGATTTCAAACGTACGTTGCCGAGTGCACATGCCGTTAACAAATCGACCGTGATATCGGAAACCATGGGTTATTAAATAAACGCAGGTATCACAGATCGGTAAAAACTATGTTCGTAGATAGGAGAGCGGACGGCACTGTTGAGTACTCCTAATTCTTCTTACGTAAGATTCCCAGAGGAGCAAGACCCAACTTACCTTGGGACTGCTATGGAGAATGCAACGACAATCTCTAAGCTCTCGTTTCATTGGGTGCACCTATTACTGGAGAAGGGTGTTCGTGGGATATTAAATCATTCGGATGATCTGTTCGATTTGCCAGAATATGTCAGTACCAATACGATTAGTCGGAAGATCGATGAATATTTTCAAACTATGGTAAATTCGAGATTCCGTTATCTCCGCTCCCCCGCAAAAAAAGACCGAAGTTTCGATTCTTAAATGCATAATACTATGTTATAGCCCGGCGATGTTAATAACAGAATGGAGAATACTGAATTAATGATGGAAGGAGATGTAAAAATTATTAGAAACGAAATGACATTATTTCGTTTATTACATAAATGCTTTGGTTGGGAATTTTATTCAGTCGGAATATTAAAATTTATTGCCGACTGCACTGCATTTATGGGACCAATGTTGTTGAATAAATTGGTGGGGTTCGTTGAAGACAAGAATGAACCGATTTCGTATGGATATTTGTACGCGTCGTTAATATTTATTAGTGCTTTAATAGGTACGCATCGAAGTATGCCAACTATAATGTTCGTAGAGAACGTTCAACGCTTAAACTGATTTCATATAAACATAGGAAGCTTTATAATTCAGCGCGTTTGGTATAAGGCACAATTTTTTGATTTTAGGGGCTTTTTGCAACGCCCACTTTACATTTTGGATGTCTATCGTTGGCTTAAAAATTCGCTCCACGGTCGTAACTTTATTGTACAGAAAGACTTTGCACTCCTCGAGCGTTCAATTAAAACAGCAATTTAACTTCGGAGAGATTATTAATTTTATGAGTACAGATTGCGACAGACTTGTCAACAGTTGTCCAAGTTTTCATGCCTTCTGGAGCATACCGTTACAGGTAATTTCTTAGTACAGCTCTATATGCTTTGTTTCGCGTTACAGTAGTAACTGTAAGATATTATTATTAGAGACTCGGTCTTTGCTGAGAATATTCGACTCTCTGCGATGGGCAGATAAGAATTCCTTATATGCATATCTTTTCAGTTAGTTGTGACATTGTATCTTCTGCATGAGCAAATAGGGATTTCATTCTTAGCTGGTGTTTCTTTTGCGATAGTGCTTATACCCATAAATAAAGTAATAGCAAATAGAATTGGGAAACTTAGTACGAAATTAATGGAACACAAGGACCAAAGGGTCAGGCTTACAGGTGAAACACTGCGCGGAATAATAGCGATCAAGCTGAATGTATGGGAGGATCATTTCTTGTGGAACATTATCAGTTAGTATACTTTCCTGTACACGAATTTATCTCCGGCTATTGGTCTTCACGCGTGCCTATTTATCCTCTTTTCTTGCTTAGAATTACGAGAGAATGAGATTAAATATTTAAAAGGTAGAAAGTATTTAGACGCACTGTGCGTTTACTTTTGGGCTACAACACCAGTGTTGATTTCTATTTTAACGTTTGCTACATACGTACTACTTGGAAATACTCTCGATGCGAAAACAGTTTTCACTAGTATGGCACTGCTGAATATGCTAATAGGTCCACTAAATGCATTTCCATGGGTTTTGAATGGTCTTACCGAGGCTTGGGTGTCGCTAAAAAGAATTCAAAGAATGTTGGATGTAAGTGGAAACTGCAATCTACTAATAAAGCTCGGAGTGTTCGTCAGTTCTGATTTCTAAATATTATTTATTCCAATTCTATCTCATAATAGTTGTCAGATGCAGATATGTCATCGTATTATTCAGAAGCGCCAGTCGGCGTAGATTTAATGCTTCAGAACGTATTGCTTGGTACAAAGAAGCAACAACTTCTGGAGCAGAATGATCCCGACGAAGCTAAAAACATTTCATCGCCATCTTCTAGCTCGGAATCTAGAAAAACTATCACTTTCGAGGGTGACGGCTCTTTTAGTTTGCAGGATATCAATATTACAGTTCCGAAGGTAATGAAACTGTAGCTCAGCTTGATTTCTGGAAATTTTATAAGCCGAGCGATTTTGTTCTAGGGCCACTTAATTGGGATTATGGGAGAAGTGGGTGGCGGCAAGTCGCTGCTTTTAGATGGCATTCTGGGCGAAGTTACTAAAAGTCGTGGCACAATAGCAGTGAGCGATGTTGAAAAGGGTTTTGCATACGTAGGCCAGAATCCTTGGCTGCAACGAGGTACCATTCGAGATAATATTCTTTTTGGGAAATCGTACGATTACAACAAGTACAAGTGAGTATTGAATTGTACGAAACAGACGTTGCGAAATATTCTAATACAAAATTATTCGTATTCTTCAGGGCTATCCTAAAAGCATGCGCTCTCATGGCTGATTTAAATTCCTTGCCGAAGAAAGATCTAACGCCGGTGGGCGAAGCAGGGAATACTTTAAGTGGAGGTCAAAAGACACGAATTTCTTTGGCACGAGCTGTATACGCGGACAAAGATATTTACTTACTGGACGACGTTCTAGCCACTTTAGATCCAAAAGTCGCCAGCCACGTATTCGAGCACGTCGTTTTGGGATTGTTGAAAAGCAAAACTGTATTACTGTGTACTCATCAAACTCAATACTTAATACACGCAGATCTGGTGGTAGAAATGTCGAAAGGCAGGATCGTTAAACAGGGCGAACCGAGCGATGCTTTACCCGATTTGGAAGACTACTTATTATCTTCGGAATCTATGGACTCAGATTTGGATATCACATCTATAAACGATCTACCGAGAGAAGCGGACCGAAGTGACAGAGATCATAACGATCCTTTCCTCAACGAAGAGTTTTCAGAAAAGGGAACTGTGCGTCTCGGGGTATACGCCTGCTACGCGAATGCTGTGGGCCGTTATTTAGCACTATCGATAGTTCTCTTGATGTTATTAATGCAAAGTTCTAAGAACGTCACAGATCTGTGGCTATCGTATTGGGTCACTCATACTAATGCTACAGCAAGCAATACTACGGATACATCAAAGACTTTGCGATTAGAATCCTTCCTTGACGAGTATAGTCTAACTACAGATTATTATTTAACAGTCTATGCAATACTAGCTGTGTTTAATACACTCTTCACGCTTATGAGGGCATTTGCCTTCGCATATGGTGGAGTTCAAGCGGCTATCGCTATCCACAAGCAGCTTCTAAGGGTTGTGATACGGGTATGTAAAGCACGTAAGAAACAAACGTGGAATTTTCGACATTCTCAACTGAACGTAACATGTACTTGTAGGCCAAAGCTGTGTTTTTCGATATTCAACCCTTCGGTAGAATCATAAATAGATTTTCATCCGATACGTACACGATTGACGATTCCCTCCCCTTTATCGCTAACATATTATTTGCACAACTGTTTGGCTTGGTTGCAACAGTTGCCGTCACGACGTACGGTTTACCATGGATACTCTTAGTATTGGCTCCACTTGTGCCAATTTACCACTGGATTCAGAATCACTATAGGTACACCGATTCCTTCGATTCGCAAACGTTAAAGAGGCGTATTGCTTTATGAAACTTTTTCCAGACTAACGTCACGGGAATTGAAGCGTTTATCGAGCGCAGCTCTTTCGCCATTATACGCGCACTTCAACGAGACCCTGCACGGACTGTCCACTATCAGAGCTTTTCGCACCGTGTCTCGTTTCAAGCAAGAGAACGAGCTTCTGCTGGAAGTCAGTCAGAAAACGCAGTTCGCGTCGATCGCAGTGAGTCAGTGGCTCGCGTTAAGATTGCAGCTTATTGGGGTTGCTCTTTTAGCGGGGGTAAGCAACATTGCTGTTATACAGCACCAGTATAACATAGCGGACCCTGGCTTAATAGGTCTTGTTATCGCTTACTCCTTATCCATAACTGGATTGTTATCCGGCGTGGTGAACGCATTTACCGAGACAGAGAGGGAGATGATCGCGGTCGAGCGGGTGAAACAGTATTTAGAAAGCATCCCTGTGGAAACCGGGAAAGGAGATAATCCGCCGTATGCTTGGCCGAGCCAGGGTGTGGTCGAGTTCAGAGAAGTTGTTTTGAAGTACAGGTAATTAATAGGATCGATTAGAGGCTTCCATTCATTGTAGATGGTTAATACTAGGGTTTATACAAAACCCGACTTTTGAAAAAACTGGTTTTCGAATTCTACTATTCCCAAAAAACCGGTTAGACCGGTTTTTGAATTTTCACCAAAAATTACAATTAAAATAGTAAATACATATTTGTACTTATTTTAAAAAAATTTGGTTTCTTTAGTATAATGGAATTACAAAAATATAAGAAAATAAAATGTACTCTATCTATACAAAACCAAATAAATAAGAGAAAAAGAAATAAAATAACTAAAATGTGTACAAATACCTACGTACAATTTTTTAGTTCATTTAATATTGATGGATCTACAAAAATATAGCACAATAAAATAGATTGCATTCAAATGCAAATGAAAAAAAAATAACTAAAATCCGCATAAAATATAAATCTTTTAAAACCTGGTACCAAATTGTAAATCTTTATTCCATTTAGTATTTTATTCTGAAAATATGAACTCAGGAAGATTAGTTTTACAGTAAACTGTCACCTACTACAATATGCTTGTGTCAAAGACGATTTCATGTCAAAACTAGGGCTGGGATTATTTGAATAATTTAATATTCGAATATTTTACAAGTATTCGTATGCTACGAATAAACTTCGAATGTTTGAGTTTTCGAATACTGATGTATTCGAATAGTATGGTGTGAAGTGGGTCAAAATTAGCTTACAAGATTTCACCCTGACAAATGAACTTAAAGAACTTGATTTATAATTCACACCATACTATTCGAATACATCAGTAATCGAATACTTAGATATTCGAATTATATTCGCTAAATAATTGAGCAACTGAAGTATTCGAGTATTCGAATATTCGAATACCGAAAAATTCGACAAATAGTCCCAGCCCTAGTCAAAATGTTAACGTTTTTAATTAAATAATTAATTCATTTCTCCATATTAATTCTGATATATAAAACCGGTTTTCGAATTTTACAAATTTATAAATTAAAACCGGTTTTTAAAAACCGTCAAACCCTAGTTAATACTTAACGACAAGTGTGTTTCGCAGCGATCATTTGGTGCCGTCCTTGAATGCTGTAACATTCGTTACGCGGCCGGCAGAAAAGATCGGAGTTGTCGGGCGGACAGGTGCTGGGAAAAGTTCGTTGTTCGCTTCGCTGTTCAGATTGAGGGAGATCACTTCCGGAAGTATACTGATCGACAACGTTAACATACAGACTCTACAGCTGAACGCGTTAAGGTAACGTTTTTGTTAACACTTGGAAACTCTGACTGCTTTGATAATTCAAATACATCTTTTTAGATCTCGTTTAGCTATTATACCTCAGAGCCCATTTCTCTTTTCGGGCACCATTAGAGAGAATCTCGATCCTCTGAATCAATACCCGGATTTGCATATATACAAGGCGTTAGAGAAATGTATGGTTCATTCGTTAGTGTATCGCCTGGGAGGGCTTGGCGCAACTTTAGATGAGAATGGTAACAACCTCAGCGCGGGTCAGAGGCAGCTGTTCTGCTTAGTTAGAGCAGTTTTGCATAACGCCAAGGTACCGCTATCCATTCTTCTGTTACTAATCTTTCGGGGTGTCGCATTTCGTGTGACATTAAGCTTCTAATGCTCGCCCGCAGATTGTCTGTATCGACGAAGCTACGGCGAATGTTGATCAGGAGACGGATAAATTTATTCAGACGACGATAAAGTCTTCCTTCCAGGCGGCCACGGTGATCACTGTCGCGCATAGGATAAGGACGATCATGCACTGTGATAGGTATGCTAGTATATTCTAATTATTCTAAACTCGCGCATACATTTAATGGCCGTGCACGTTCTAGAGTTCTTGTGATGGGGGACGGAGAGGTTCTAGAGTTTGACGAGCCGAATCTTCTGATTCAAAACGTCGATTCCCACTTCTATCAGCTGGCCAGTCAAGAGTTCTCCGACAAGGAGTGAAAGCGATTACGCACCACCCGACAGGAATATTTATTTCTTCTCATCTGACGAACTCTTATACGTGCCAGTATAATGTGTCATAGTATTACGATTATTGACTGCGTATGGCGCAACGCGTCCTGTATATTATTGTTAAGACTGTACTTTAATCTATAAAATGTAATTATTTTTGTACAAAACTGCGAGGACTGTATGATAGTCGGTGAGGTTACAAGTAGCGCGATAATTTAGTAAAACACGTTACGAGATTGTGATAAGATACGAAGCTTTCCCTTGTCTTCTTTATTTACATATTTACTTTGTACCTAAGTAAAGCTGTGCCGCAAATCAGACTACCTCGTTGTAATCTTTTATACAACCGACAATATACTCGTGAATTCATCGAAATCGATGTACCCTTTCTTGCAATGATCCAGCTCCTTGAATACCGTCCGCCAGACGGACGACGGTAGCTTCAAATCAACGGACTTGCTCGCGGAACAGAAATCCTCTAACACCAAATATCCTTTGTCTACAAAAAGTGTCCGACGGAGTTACTTGTGAACTTTTTAGCTCAGAGGACGACGGTTACGTACAATCCTTATCCAGCAAGGCGAATAACATCTCCGCGTTAACGCGCGAATCATTTGAGAAACACTTCTTGTTTACCCAATGTTCAAACTGCTCGTAGGAGATTCTATCGGCAGATCGAAACACCAGTTTCACTTCCACCTGAAAGTAAACGCAGCGAATAGGACTCCTTTAAATATCTATGCTCTTTCATCCGTTAAAACCGCACTTTGTCCGGGCAGTATCCAAAGACAGCCGTCATCGCGACTTTATACCGCCGTTTAGTCAATGAACCCTCGGCCCCCGCGTCAGCGTAGTCGAAAGCCTAAGTTAGCAGAGCGCAGCGCCGTAAATCCCATTATTCCTCCCATCGCTGTGCCATTTTACCTTTCTCGCGCGCTCCTTGCAAACGTTCGGCGCCATCCCTCCCTCCCGAGATGAATGCCACCTGGAAGGAAACTTCCTTGAGCGACTTCCATATTAAGGGATTCCCGATGAAAGCGAGGCGTTTGCTCGTCGCGTAACGCAAGGGGCGTGTATCGGTCTTTCACGCAGGTAACTCGGTCGGCACGCATTATATCGTAATTAAAGCGTGGCTCTCCTTTCAGCCGGCGGTATTTTGTAATATTCATCGCGGGGCCAATTAACGCCGCCGCGGGACACGCACACGCCGCCAGCCGAATGACATAACGTCTGGCTATATCCGGCGTATTCAGCCGTCGCGTTTTCGCAGCCTCTGTCACCGTTCTGAGCCGGTGAAAACTAATGAGCTGTAACCCCGGCTGATTTTGCTTCCCGTTTTTTAATTACCCGCCATTTAAATCCGTTCAGCCCGTTCTGTTCTCCGCCCAGCGGAGAAGCGATATTATTTTTCATACGCCCATCCGCAATGGGCGAAACGCACGAGAGAACACCGGCCGTCTGCGCTTCATATCGCTAACGAGTAATGACGTTCGTTTCGCGCGATCGTCTGCCGTCTATTCTCGCGCCCCTTGCCGGCAACGATTTAACGAAATGTTCACAGAAACGTCAGCCCCTACCTGCGACAGTCGCGCGAGACAATGATGCGCGGATCCTCCAGCTTCGATCGTCAGATTCTCGCGGTTCAATCGAGCAGGACGTTCGCGGAGATCCGCGTGACGCAGTCCAAGGCAAGCTAGACGACGAGTCTGCGACGCTCCGGTATCGATCGCGTCACGATCGAGATGTCTATCGGCGCTATTTCGCGATGCTTCAAGCTCCTCTGGAATTCAGCCGTGCCCCGCTCCCCGAAAGCAGCCACGAATCCAGTGATTTCAGGACGACGGGGCGGAACAGATGGGAATCCAGCGTCGGCGCGGCTCTGTTTTTTCTTCCCTCCCCGCTTTGTAGGAGCCGCCTTTGAAACATGTGCGCTTCCGGCGCAAAGCACAGGCAATCTCGGCTGAAAAGCAAGACTTACGGGTGGCGTTATGTCATCGGCCGATACTCTCTGACAGGCCGTAAAACCGCCCGGGCATGGAGAGCGTTACGCTCCCCTCGTAAAGGATAAGTTTGCGGTGTGGGATACGGGAAACGTCTGCGGCTACTAATTTGGAAAAACCTCACGGATCTCTGCTCCTTTCGGACGAGAACAAGATACTGTTTAGAAATATTCTCGAGTGGTTTTCGGCTGGACCGAGGAGTCGCTCGAGCGTCGGGCGGCTCTAGGTGCACGCGGATTGTTGAAAAGGAAAAGCGGATTCGACGCGCCCCCCCCCCCCCCCCCCCGTGAAATATTTGAAATTTCATCTTGGATGTAGCTCGTCTCGTGACATAGGCGGCGCGGCAGCCCTTCGCTCTTGCGCGTCTCGCTGGGCACTCGAGGCTTGAAGCACAGTCACTAGCGTGGGGGGGCTTGCCGGCTACCCCGAAAGTGCACCTATCAAGGGTTGGTTCAACGAGCATACAGCCCTAGAGACCCTTGCTATCGCGGAGACTGCGCGCCGCCCTTTCGAAACTAGCTCGCGTTTATTATCGCATTCGGGCGCAATTCCGTTTCCGGCTAGGCGGGCCGCCGAATCGGATCGGACGGAAAATATGTATATCCGGTAGCCGCCGTAACGAGCCACGATATTAACGTGCAATTTATCCCGCCACCCTCGGCTAAATTGCGTGCGTTATTTAACCGCGCGATCTCTGCGTAATGAATATTATCGAATTTGTAAATTAGTAGCGAGATGATTCTACATGTAGGTACATACGTCGGACCGCCGACGTTGGATCGAGCGGCACCGCGGCCTCTGAAGGGTGAAGGGTGTCTAGGCCTCCGTTCACCCTTGAAGTTACGCGGAAAATATGCCAGTGTTGTTTGAACGAGGGGTCCCGGGATGGATAAAGGAGGCAGGCGGCGGCGCGTGATTGCCAGCGAACACCATGGAAAAACGTTAACTAGCGATCGCGAGCCCTCCCCGAACGGTTTCTCTGGGAGAAAAATCTCGATCATTGGACACGGGCAGCGGCGCGGTGAGCTCTTCCGCGTGGTGAGCGCGCGGCACGTCAACCCGAGTGGCTGATTACGCAGCAACGGGCCATATATTTGCATTAGCCCGCGAGAGTCACCCATAACTCATTACCGTACCAACAATTCTCTTTCGTCAGCCGGCAACGCGACGGCCGCATAAATCACAATTTGCCCTAGTGCTCGCAGGTGGACAGGGCTACCACGCGATCGCGCGCGCGCGCGCGCTCTTCCCCCGCGGAAACTGTAATGATTGAGCGCGGCGTATTTAATTGACTCAGACGTTACACCCGTCCTTGGTAATTACGGGACCGTAATAACGATCGCTCGGCGTTTCGCGCCGGCTGCTCATCCCCGCCGACCCTGTCGACGACCATCGAGAGCGCTGTTCCGCCGTGAACAATTGATCCCTTTCGGTCGATCGAAGGAGAGATCGATGCCCCATCGAGGAGATGGAACTGGTTCAACGTGTTACGCGCCGGAGGGTGCCGATTATTGGCCGTGGCTTTCTTTCGCTCTAGCAGACACGCTCGTAATTTTGGACACGGGGCGCCGCGAGGCGAACGGAGGAGACGCCGACACCGCGCGTTGACACAACGTCCGCGGCGGCCCGTGTTTGTGGAACAATGTCCCCGTGGTATTACTAGGAATAAAAACAAAAAATAAAGGGGGGAAAAAGGGAAGAAAAGCGGGATAGACGTGTCACCAGACGAGTGTAACATCTCTCATATCTCCATTAAGTAAGGCAAGACACAGCCGGATAACGGATATAACGGGCGCCGGCTACGGCTTTTACCGTGATTAGTGCACGGTGCAATGGGAAGCTTCGTACGGGGTACAGAGGTGCGTGGCAAACCTTCTCGCATATTCCACGCATATAGTATAAATGCGTTTGCAATATTAACGCGCGCGCCACGTCTGTCTCCACGGTCATGGATCTTGAATTCTAGGTTCGTTCATATTGGGTCCCTCCCCCGGGGGAGAGGACTCGTCGCTCTGAAATGTCTTCGTCTTTTTCTATCGCCCCTTTTCTCCCGTCGACGAGAACGCGCGCCGTGCAAATGAAATCCTGCGACGTTGAGCCCATTAAGTCAATGTTCGGTTTCCACCGCGCAACGATCTTAATAACGTTCGCGTCCCCTGAATGGGGGTTGCAGGGGCGCGTCGTCCTGTTTTTCACGCGTGAAACCCTTATCGCCTGTCGCGTAAGTCTTATTATGCTTCGGCAAAAAAAAAAAAAAAAAAGAAAGAAAAGAGAAGAAGAAGGGAAAAAGGAAACGCAGCTTCTGAATTTCCATCAAGGATCGTCGAGACGAGGTTTCGGTCGAAGCCTCTTCTATATACCCGTGCGCGTTCTCTGTCGCGACACCAAGCAGTGCGCGCATTATACGGTCTGTCGCGACGAGAAACAGCAGAGACACGAAGGTGGCGGGTCTTCTACATTTACTTCTGTGTCCCCGTAGAATCATTACTACGTCCCGGGCTAAGCGAAGCGCGCGGGCGCCTGTTGACGGCAACCGTTGATGCGTTAAAGGGGCGAGGAGATAAGTTTTTTTTTCCCGCGAATTATGAAGGCGCTCATTCATTACGCGTCCCGTAATTGACGAGTCGCCGGGAAGAGGATGGTGCCAGTATCAACAACGCTCTCTTCCCGTCCGGATCACCATCCGCGCCGGTGGTGATATTTTTTTTTTTTTCTCCAAATACCTGCGCGAACGGTCGCCAGCAATTAACCGGAATCACTCATCGATCGGCGTCGGGCAATGAAAAACTGCGCTGCAGGCAAACGCGTTTTCGACACCGACGTAATTAAATTCAGAAGAGTGCACCGGCGCGGCAAAACGTTAGCCAGGGATCAGATTCGATTTCGTAATTCATTAGCATAGCATTTCCGGGGAGCTATGCTTTGTTCGCCCGGCATTATAATAATTTAGTACGGTACTATTGAGCGGGACTGGCGATTGGCTCGGTCCGGTCTGGCACAATTGGCTTCCACCTGATGCGAAATAGATGCAACTCCAAGCGGATGGAGTCCGTTCGTACCATGCCAAATGCGGCGCAGATAGTAATTGGATTCCCCTCTCTGTAGGATCCCTGCGTACGGTCAGCAATAAAAAGCGACATGCATATTACGCGTAATACAGAGAGAAATTTAGCCAGGCCGCTGGCAGACCGTGCGCAAAGAAATCTTTAAAAACCGCGGAGCAAGCGGAAATACCTACGCGGTCGGAATTCGTTACATCCAATTGAATTTCAGTAGATATTGGGATCGGTTAATGGCCGGGTGAATTAGTAGGATTAAATTTACTTTCTGCGCGGAGTACGCGTTCGCTTTTAACGAATAAACTGACCCTGACGTAATATTTCCATTCGCGTTGCTTCCCTGGGATTTATTTTTTTTTTTTCAACGTTTGTAAAACGTACCTATCAAAGTTTCGATTTTACCCCTTCGTCATTCGCTCTGCAGGCTCGATAGGCTTCGTTTCGTGCATTGATTACAATCACCACGGTGAAACGTCGCCCCTTTACCTACCTAGCGGGACGGTAATTAAAAGCAGGGTAAAAGTCGATCGATCTTCCCCGGGCGATCTTGAAACTGTATATCCGTTTCCTTCGATTCCTCGTGCGAGCGACGCGTTTGGTGGCCTGCGACGTCGACAGGGGGCTTCATTCTCGAGGCGAACACTTGCTCGTTTACAGAGCACCCTCTCGCTTTTATCCTCCTGTTAATCTCTCCTGCTCGTCTCGTATCTGGTTTCACGCCGCCTCCCCGCGCGAGCTTTGGCGTTAAATGAGAGCTGACAAAAACACGTGTAACTTTCAATTGGCTGAGCAGTCGCCCGAAGATTCTCGGCGGGGTTCCTTAATTGGGTTAAATAAATTCGTTCGGGCACCATGTGCGTACGCAGCGGGACGGGGCTCGCCTTCGTGTGGGCGCACACCGAGTCCCACGACACGCGCCCGAGCGCGGTAAGACGAACCCTCTTGGGCGCGTTCGTGTTGTTCCAAAGGGTTGAAATTGAACGGCGGGCCCCACGTCCAGGAATTCGATAAACGAAACCCTCCCCCGTCGAGAATTTATTTACCTAACTAGGCTAGGCGATCGAATGCTCGGGGGAGGACGAAACAACTCGACTCGACAATCGAGACAATCGCGTTGGCCCCGACAACCCCGCGCGTGTCTATATAAATATTTAAAGGCGCCACCGGTGGCTCGCGCATTGAATTGGCGACGATATTCCAATCCCCGTGAACGCGACGAGGTCCTGCATTAAAACGTGCTCAATATCGGCAACGGCAACGGGCCGTTACGGTAGCCAGGTTGAAAAAGGTAACGACGGAGGAGCGTGAGGAGGATTCGAGGTGAACGGAGGGGAACGTCTGCCTGACTGGCGGAGCTTCCGCTCGGAACCAAGGACTCCCCGTTTTAATGGAATAAAGGAGCGCCGGAGAGTACCGGTCTCCCCCGCGGGATCTCGTTTGTAAACGATATTATTACGAGGTCGTGTTAAAATATTGCGACGCTCTCGCGGCGGCGGGCGGATGTTTCATTTAGTTCGACGATTCAGAAAAGAGGGATGTTTCGGCCCTTCGCTGGGCTTCCACCCGACGGCGGTGTCTGCATTTATAAAATGCTATAGGCGCGGAGGGAGGTTGGAAAGATGCGCGCTCGCAATATCGCGGAGAGCAGCGGCGCCTGATCGTTTAATATATTTCATATATAACGGATTCATTTCGCGGAGTGCGAAGTTCGGCGTCTTGCTTGCGCGTCGCTCCGCGATAAACCGGGCCGGCTTTTTAAAATAACCCTCCACCGATTGTCTGTCGAGCTCGGTGCAAACGCAAAGTTTCTCGTGTTTCGCTGTTGCTAGGAGGCAACGTTGGGTGGCGAGAAAAGTGCTCAATCGATCCCCAGTAACCCCATTAACAAGGATTCGTTGTGGAATCCCCCGAGCCCGTCCTTTCGAGACATGTCCACGGGGAGCAAGAAGGTGCACCGCAAGATCAAGAAGATCACCGAGAAGGACAAACGCATGGCACAGCTGGAGAAAGACATCGCTCGATTGGAATACGAGAACGGCCAGCTGAAGCGCGACAGTGCCGACTACGAGAATCGACTTGCCGCTTTCGTCGGCCCGGTACGCTTTAACAAAGACTTCCCAACGGTGAACCGCGTGCTGCGATCGGTCGCGGAGAAGAGCGTTCCGCTGAGGCCCGAGAAGCATTCCGCCGAAGGGATGCGCGGGGGGATCGCCGGCGGCAGTGGGCCAGGCAAGAAGAAATTGTCCCCGAAAGCGATGAATTCCAAGAAGCCGATTTCGAAGAAGTGACGCCGAGGTCTCTTGTTCCCCGTGGGCTAGCGCTCGGTAGAAGAAATTTCCAAAAAGGGGTCCGTTCGACGTTGACATTTTTCGAGACCGTCATATCGAGCGCGAGTCTCGAAAGGCGATACGTTCAAGCGGTGGACTCTTTCGGCCATTAAACGGTCTAACCATGCGTCAAAATTAATCGAAGAAATTCCTGGTACCGAAGTAACGCGGTTATGCCAACGCATATGCAAGTTGTACCATGCCGACAGAAGCAAACGATAGCGAAGTGTGTGAAGAAAGTAACATGCGTCCAAGGGAAGCCTAAGAAACAGATTCGAGAGGTGCCATGCCCGGCGGCAGAACGTAAGAAACCTCGGGGACGCAATGAAGAGGTGCCGTGCCCAGAGATGGAGCGCGGAAGAACCGGCGGTCAGCACGTATCCTGTCCAGGAAAATCGCAGAAGACTGTACCTTGCCTGGGGAGGGAACGGAAGAGATCGCCCAAAGGGTGTCCTAAATGCGAGTACGACCGGATGGAGAAGCTGGAGTGGGAAGTGGGGCATGATTTCTGTCGACATTCACTGATAGGCTTCCCAGAAGCTATCTCTCATGCGATATCTTGTTCGTAGGTGTACCAACTGCGACGGGAGATAGAGTGCATGAAGGAGGACCGAAAGTCGGCGGAGAAAGCAGTGGAGAAGGCGATCATCCGAGGTGCCCGTGCTCTCGGGAAGAAATTTAAACCCGTCGTTCCGGAATCGATTGAAAAACTTTTGGATAGTTGCGACAGCGACAGCTCTTTGGCGTCACACTCGATCAAGGTCTGCTCGAACAGAGCCAGGTCGGGCCCCGCAGCCGGCCACTTCTGCGTGAATAAACCGCCGAAGAAAGAGAAGTTCCATTGCTGCAAGTAGCCCAGGCATCGGTTAGACACGTGTAGAAAAAAAAGAAATGATCTGCCGGGGAAGGAGCTGTCGGCGCCGCGTTTTCAAATAAAGTGAAACCCGATATTGATTGTAATTAATTACTTCGCCGCGATCGGGATGAACGGGGACAAACCGGCAAGCAAATTGTCGCGGTGCCGTTGTCGGCTGCAGACGATTTTATCGCGTGGTAATAATTTCCTACGTAACGCGTTAATTAATAAACGGGTAAGAGCGCCGTGTGGACCCGGGCGTCGATTTAATTACACGTAACCGTACGTACCCGACATACGCGCTGCTCGCGCTCTACTCTCCACGCAGACTTCTCGTGCTGTACACGCGGCACTGGTCGCGGCGTCAAACTGGCATCGTTAACACTGATAATATTCTCCGGGCCACTCGACTTACCGGGAAACGCGGATACCGCCGCGGCGCAACGCGCGCGTGCGAAATAATTAACGGGGCTGCCAAAGAAACGCTTTGTTTTACTCGCGGTAGGAGAGGAACGATTGCGCCTGTATAATCGTGGAACGCGAGCGTTTCGGGTGTCACTCGAGGTTTTGTTGCCAGCCACGGAAAAGGTTAAGGCAGCGCCATTTGTAACGGGACGTTTTACCGGATAATTATGCCCCGGTTAATAATACCGGGCGGGACAACAATGAAACGTTATATCGAGCCTGGGGAATCGGAGTAATGGCTCGTTGTTTATCTGCAGTGATGCAGCGCCCGTCGTATTTGTCAGCGGTGACTGTCGATGATGAGTCTTGATATTCTATCCGCAAATGCGATGATGGACTGCGGGATCATCGTTCCGAGTCCCCCTGCCCCTCTACCGACGGTCACGCACGAAAAAGCAGCGACAAACGAGCCGGCACCGTTATAAAATTTCGTCGGAAAACACATTGTCGCGTTACCCGTTTTGTTCCGACAGATACATACACGGACAATCGCGGACGGGCCGCAGAATCGCGCTAATCTGTTTCCCCGTAAAATTTCCAATCGACGCCCCCGAGTATCGACAAATAGAGCCGAGCGAAAGGCGAATTTTTGATGTCTCGTTAATTCACGGGAAATGGAAACATTCGTTATTTTTTTTTTGTCCCTCCGCCCGCTCGATTTGGACGGGAGCGTGTAAACCATAAAATTGGCTCTCTATTTGAGCAAACAATCGGAGCGCGGTCGATAAGATCCGTTTTGTGTTAGTTGACCAGAACGGGAACGTAAAACCTGCCGCGGCGCGGTCGCCGAGGGCCGTATTGTAAATTGATAGCGATAAAATCTACTCATCTCTGGGTTTATTCGGCGGAGTCCAGCAAGCACCGACTTCGCCGTGGCATTATGCGGCGCGCACCAGCGAAATGGCAAGATTATTTTAAGGCGTATCTCGGTCTTATGCGATTTCACGTTACCCTCCCCTCCCGCCGCTCCTCCTTCGCGGCACCGCTGGCTTCTCGTCTGTTCGAGGGGTCTTCGCGTTTGCCAGGGGTATAAGTTAGGCCCCGGCGAAGAAGCGAGCCACTCTGACCAGCTAGCAAGCGAGCAAGCAAGCCCAGAAAGAAAAGAAGCCGTGTCTGCTGATGGTTCCTTTGCGATATCGTTCTTGGCAAATATTAGATGGTTCCGTCGACTGGAAGACGGTCCAATGTTTTCATTTAATATCCTGTGAATGTCGGCCAGACTCGCAACCGGCATTCAAGGGAAAGATTGCGAGAGCCATTTCCCGTGACTAGTGAGCGATGTCGTCTTTGAGATAAAGCACCCTGAAGATCTGCCGTCCGCGATGCGGACAGACGTTGCCTACGAGTTAAAGGGGGTTGTTACTTACTTCGGCTACTTTTTAATCGCGGTCGAACAGAGGGCCAAGTCATTGCTCCCCGCCGTCTCCTCTCCTCTTCGCTCGTTACCGTCGTTACTCCGTGCCGGCGAGCAGCAGAGGGACAGCGGCTTCGTACACCTACGGGATAGCGCGGCATATGCTCGACGCGATAAATTAACAACGATCGCCCAGTGGATGTTGATACGGCTAATTCAAGTTTATCGCGACATCCTTATCTATGGGAGCAGCGCGTTTGAAAGCGCGATGAATGGCAGCAACAGAAATTGAACGGCGCCGCGCCGGCAAGCGTTCCAAATCAGATCAAATGCCATGAATTCCAGCCGCGCATCAAAGGGATTCCCACCGCGAGCAAGTCGCGCACGCGTGCCTATTAACGCGTGCCCCGATAAACGCGCGATAATGACGATTGGAGGTGTGTCGCGGGCCGCAAAGAAAAACGGCCAACAATGGGATCGACGAGGATCGGTGTCTCGTTAACGATAAAATATTTCTCCGCGGGTCTGTGGGGCCGGATGGAAACGGCTGGAACGCCGGCTCGTTGAAATACGTATTCCGAGAATAATAACGTCCAAAGGAAATCACATTCGCCGGGATGAACCCGGCTTGCAATAATTCCTGGTCCCTCTGTCGCGATAAACTTTTACAATCGTCAGCCATTTGCTTCAAAGAGGAACGGTTGTCGGTGAGGGCGTACAAGAGTAAAGGAGCCCGATTATCGATACGGCGAGGAGGGGGAGGCAAAGCGAGGCGAACTCCGTTAATAGTGGATTATTAAAATAAGAGAGGCAGACGAGTGGGTAGACCGATAGCGTCTGAATTAACAACTGTATCCAATCTGATAGGTAATCGGACGTAAACTTGTGAAACTTGAAACAGGGATAATGAATTTACCCTCCTTTCCATTCTTTTTTTCTCTTCCATCTGCCGCGCACTTTGATACTATATTGGAAGTCTCAGTTCCATCAGAGTAGTCTTCATAATTTTTATGCTAAAATCGAGGCATAAAATTTGCTAAAGGGGTGCACAATATCTGTTGATTGATTGCACGGAACAGAGTGGCGTAACGAGGCAATTTGTACGAATACAGTCGTTTAGAATGCTGTCCGCCGACAGGACGGCCGCGACGATCTGACAAATTCGTGTTTACGAGGGTATAATGTCTTGGACACGCCTGTTGGGCGAGCGCCAACGGTTACAAGCTGTATATTCGGATATCGCGGCTCGATCGCGGTAACGTTTCGCTATTCCCTAGACACCGCGAGCGAGTTAATTAAGCGTCCGTTCGTTTTCCGTTCTCCTTCTATCGAGCGTGCCAAAACTTTCGTTGGCCGCAACTTTTCTCCTTGTCCCGCGACTTTCACGCGATTCGCGTAGCTGGCACGAGGCTGAGTCGTGGCGGCTCGATAACAGATTCGGCGGGAACGTTGATCACCGTGGACAAGCGAGTTTCGAAACGTTTCCATCCGAGGGGGGAATTAAAGTATCGGTCGATCCATTAGCCTTTCGCTCGTTCGTTATCCAAGAAGTTGGAGGAGTAGGACGAATTTAATTTTTTCTAATTAGCGGGACCGAGCACGCGAAAACTGTAAGTAGGTACCCGGCAAACGGAATTGGAGTGACGAGAGTGGCCGGAGATGTCCAGTTACGCCAGTGAAACAGTTGAATGGCACCGTGACGTATCGCTGAAGCACGACAGCAACGTCTGTACTTACGTCGTCCGCGCTGCAGCGCTTTTGAGTTCAGACGATAATCGCTGGTTCGGTACGGAGAAGTGTTCCACCTGTCGCGGACTTTATTTCCCTCGCGCGAGCAATACGAATTGTCGGCTGCGCGCACGCGGCCAGCGGTAGATTATCGTCGACGGCGCAGCAATTCTTGCGGCCTGACACGGTGTAATATTTCAACGCCGCCTTGACAATATTTTTCACCGTTCCGAGCACCGCGGTGGGTATATCGCGAGAGTAGGAAATATCAGTGGATGTGCTGCGGCCTTATGCGCCGTTCTGACATGATTGCTGGAAGATCGCGATAGCGTCGCGAGCCACGTTCAACTTCCTTTCGCAAGCGAGACTTCGGCGTTAACCTTTGCCTCGTTCCATGAAAAATCGTGCGACCGTTATTATACGGGCGTCGCTCAGCGTCTCTCCTCTCATTAGGCACTCGAAATCCTGGACCTATGTCACCACGTCGAATGACCCGCGCGGAAATTGCCCACTCGCGAAACCACCACCGTTTGATAAACCGTTCCTCGAGATACGTTAGACCGGTAAACACACCAGACGCGAGTATGAATCAACGTGGCGGAGGAGAGGGAAACATCGTGCCGTGTCCTCGATTGTGCGTGGCGCAGGGGGATCCTTCTTTCAGGGTTTCGCGAAAAAAAAAAGAACGACAACCCTTGGAAGAACGGAAAAGCCATCAGCGCTGATAAATAAAATGTTAGCGCTGCACCGTCGCACCGACTGTCTGCTCTGGCGCGTATTCTTATTAAACGCGCCTGTATACGTATATATACGTACACTCGAACCCCCTGCTTTTCGCCTGGGGTGCGTTGGGGGTGCGTGGACGATGTGCTGGCTCGGTGAGGCGCGCACACGTATAGATCCAGCCACCCTGGCTCTCGGCGCTACCGCTACCGCTGCTACCAGTGAAACGCGTGCACTCCAGCCAAACAAAAGCGACCTGTGCCACCCTCGCCCCGCTCCACCCTCATCCGGCAGCTTTGTGCTGCTCTTACGTAATACTCCGACTTATGTCTACCTATACTAGATTGATCGAGCTTACACGAATCCGTGAGCACATAACTCCGTTGAACTTTAAGGAAAATTGGTGAATCGACCTCTCCAGATCACTTTCTCAAGTGGCGTTACTTACCGTCAGATGCAAACGAGATCAGACGACCTACACAGGGTAAATCCGGGAGACGCGGTCGACCTAATATAAAATGGCTATTAAAACTAATACAGATATTACATATTTTATCAGAACAAATCTTATATGTTCAGAATTTTATGCTGGTTCAGAAAAGCTGGTCGATATTTGCTTTAAGACAATATGTACTGTAAATCGGATTGAAAACTGAAGTCATAACATCTGACCACCTCTCCCGAGGTGCCGGGAGAAATGGTTTTCGTCGTTGGCAGAGACCGCTCACATAATTATTCATGGAAAAATAACAAAGAAGAAAGCAAAATTATTTATGAGTGAATACAACTACAGATTTATTGATATTTAATTTATTTACGCTACACAAGTAAAGAATACATGAAAGATAAAGCGAACTATCTATCGGCGATTAGCAAGGCAAATGAATACAAAAGTGAACATAATGAACGAAAATGAACATAAAAAATAAAAATATAAATAAAAATAATAAAAAAATCATATCTCGACCATCTCTCCTTTCTGCAGCGAGAGATGATCTTCTCGTTAGTTTTGAGAGGAAGAGTTAATATGGCTAAATACTTTGGCTGCATTGTCCCTCGATATCTTTACTATCTTATTATTCCCAAACATTAAACGAAAATAAACATAGAAGTATATTTTAAATACGATTCTGTACGCCGTTGTTTGACAAAAGAGGTTAAATGAAACCTCAGTTTACCTTTTAAAGCCTGTAAATCTAGAAAAAACACAGAAGAAACCGAAGTGACGCTATTCATTCAATTGCTTGGCTTCTAGAGAAGTAATTGGTCTGCACTTTAACGCGTTTTTACGTATAGAGTCTGAAATATAGCGACTCGACCAACTCTCCGGCCCGACCGCGTCTCCCGGATTTACCCTACATTCCATTCGAATATTCCAAGTGATAGACGAACGGTTTCACGAAGACACACGATCCCCACTCTCATTCTTTTACTTTAGAAATTGCAAGCCTAGCGTTTGCTGCTTCGTCACCCGCGATTCGACCAAGGAGCAACGAGTTTTTCAGCAAATGACAAAGTCCGTGGGTCGTCGACGCCGCGAAAAACCTCACAATACCGAAGCCAAGGCCTTGTTCGAGGCGGTGGCAGCGTTTCTTGGCGACGCTCTGTTTCAGGCGTCGCCGTGGAAAACAACGGGCAACGGTTTCCCCCTTGTTTTCCAAGAAATCGCGCCGACGGGGCCGCGACGCATCGTTTGCGCCTTCAATAATCCGATGAGCGAGCTTCCGCCGCAATGGCAATGCCCGGCGAATCGCGCGGTCCCGCTACATTTTCTCCTTCCGCGTCATTATGCCGCCGGAGACAAAGACGTTCGCCGTTGGATTTTCTTCGCCGCGTCACCACCCCTTTAAATAGACGTCGTTTAACGGGGTGGGAAGTGAGCCACCATCCATAATTATTGTACCGCGGCACGAGGATCCTCGTAACACGTGTACGCGGCGGAATGGAAATTATCGTCATTAATGGAAGGCTGAGAACGCGTACCGCGCCGGTATTCGTTTCGACCCGCAGCCTCCTCTTGACACCTCGACGACCGCGACGGCGACGACGAGTGCGAGAAATACCAAGAAATCGTGACACACCGGTACCCGGCTTTAACCGCGTTTATTATGTGGCATGCAGAGAGCGCGAAGTGGCACATAATTTTTGCGAAAAAGAAGCTCGACTTACTCTCGAGGATTCAGCCGTTCGCCTTTCAGCGAGTTTTTTTTTTCTCACCGCGCTCGCCATTTAACAGCTGCCCCTATTTGCCTGCGCGTGACTAGGCAATATTAATTCCTCGGCAGGGATGTAGATTTTTCATGCAGAAGTGCTGCGAAAAGAAATTGAGAAACTTGTTTCTGCGCCGCTTCCCAGCGACCAGAAGGAGAGCCTTTTTTTCACGATAATTCTTCGCGCGGATGCTCGCAGTTAACAAAACAATTTCATCTCTCGCCGGTGCTCGGCGAACGCCGGGTTTCAGGCAGTCCTCGCCGCGGCAAAAGGGAACGGGATGACAACTGGACAATCTCCGTAACGAAACTCGTTTAAACGTGCCGTGACTCGATGCAAGAACGCGTGAATGCATCGTGCACACAGAACGCGCGTCGGGGAGAGGACGTTCGGTAGAGGAGCGACGAAAAATCGAAGGATCGCCTCGAAGCGACAGGCGGATCGCGACGAGAAGGGTCCCGGGAAAGGATCTGCTTTCGATTTCGGCCAGGAAGTTCGCAACGGTGACATTTCTTGCGACCGGCGACCGTAATTGATTCGCGTGTTAACAAGAACCGCTCGATTTACGTGCTCGTACACAATTACGAGAGGATCGCCAGCTCGCAATCTCGTGTCCTTCTGATCCTAGCTGAGCGCCACTTCGAGCGCGGCGTTTTTTTTTCCCCGGCGCGATACTCCGCCGCTCGTAAACACGAGAAAATTATCGTAAGCTCGGGTAAAAGGTGGCGGCGGCAATGTAACTCCAGCCTTCTCGCTGTTTATGCCTTCTGCCCCTCTGGCTCGAATGGGAGAGAGAGAGAAACGCCAGTAACATAAAGTAGCGTCGTCTGTTCGTTAGTTACACAGAAAATTTTCGATTACTTTCTTTCCGCGTCGGCGGCCCGGCTCCTCGTTACCCCTATCGACGCAACCGAGTCGCAGCATTGCGCTCCATCGGCGTTGCCGAACCGTTTCTTCCTGTTCGCAGATCGTTTCCACCCATTGCGAATCGATCGCGCGAGTACAGCACGAGATCAGACTTCGAATGGACTAGAAAATTTTCGATTACGCTCTTCCTGGAACGGTGGCGCGATGTTTCGTTGGAGTGTCGATGGTTTCGGAGCTGTTCGGTCACGTTCCACGGACGACAACGGACTGCCTGCGTTCCTCTCGTTCGTACGTCACGTCGTTTCGGATGCTGGGAGGAACGTGATCGTTTAATATATATCGATGAATCGACGGGGGTGTAAGGGTCGTCCGAAAATCGATCGCGTGGGCAGCAAACACGATCGCAGCATCGAAAGGAGCGGTGGGACCGATCTGTAAGAGTGTCGTACATCGTTGCACGCACCGAGGCCAACGCGGGCAAAGAGAGAAGGGCGGAGGGTAGAACAATAGCCCGGGGTGGAACGGAGGGGGTGAGATGCGGCCGTAGAATGCAGAATAAAGGTGCCAGGTAATGTGATATATGGGATCGATTTGAATCGGGCGTTTAAGCTGCGAGCCATAATTCAATCTCAATCGTTTTCTTCTCTGTGCCTTTCGTCTATCTGTTCCTTCCACTTCTCCCCAGCCCTCTCTTTCTCCTGCTCGCCCGTGTAGTATCCCCCCAAGGGCACGCTCGATACTCGATATATATACTTAGGTACATCCGAGCTACTCTGGTACTACCTGGTCGTGCATCGTATAATATATACGCATATCGCGAATCGTTGACTCCTTTAAGTCTCGTTCACACTGGATTTTTCGGTGATGGAGATTTATCGAGCCGGCTCTTACCCTGCTGCGCGAGAGCGACGCCGTTGCTGCCTGTCCTTTTACGGACCTTCTCGCGTCGCGCGGGCTTGTAATGTCTGGCATTACCATAAATGTAACGAATTGAAGGGCGAGCAGCTCGAAATTGATTCGAGTAACTCTGGGCTGTGGGCTTTTGTATAATGCGGGGGATTAATTACGGATTTGCAGGGGGGTGTGGTAAGAAGATGCGCGTTTGGAGATGCGTTACACGGTCGGTGGCGCTCAAGCCTCCCGTCGCACACGCATTCGCTTTTATGCAGGAATGTACGTGTAAGAACGCGTGTCGAGTTGTCTGGGTTGGGGCACATAAGAGACGGAGAGTCGACGACATTAAGAGAGGGACTCTGAGGGTAGGCTCTGTCGAGGTCCACGAAATAAGGTAATTAATATTAATGCAGGAATATCTCCGATGAACCGCGAAATTCGGACAGATATGAATGTAGGGGAGGGTTGCCTACATCGTACCACTTAAGACATTTTGCGTTATATTTCATATTTGGTACTAATTTGAACTCAAATGATTATTGGATATTGTAGCTTGATCTTTCAGGCATCTACTATTATGCGCTTAACTTTTTGTTCGGAACAAATTAATTTGTTATTAATCGTTTTGTCACATACTGTAAAAGGTACGATTTAGGTCTCCTAAATCGAACTAAAAATAGTCACTAAAAAGAGTATCAATAACAAATAGAGAAGAAAATATTGAACATAAAGTAATGATTATTATATAGTTTTATATACATATGTATATGGAACACACACAGGCCACAATAACTTATGAATATACACAACCTATATAATATACGAGTTATCAAATCCTACTGGTACGATTGTAGTGGTACGATTTAGGAAACATGGTCAATTTATTTATAAATATCAATTTAAACTTTATAATGAAAGTAATATGTACTTAAATGAATGTAAAATATTCTACATCAAACCCGCTTTTAGAAAAATACAAAAATACAGGCCAAAATTGCATTGTTTGATTATTATCAGCTAAAATAAACTGGTAAAAAGTTACATCGATCATACCTCATTTTTTTAAATGTTTATAGCACGCACAAAATTGGGTGTAAGCTCAAAAGGTTTTGCTTCTATTTCTTATTTCGCATTTACTTGATATTTTTATCATCAGATGTCGTTTATATTCATTAATTACCGAGAAATTGACGAGGTACGATTTAGGTGACCAGTACGATATTGGCAACTCTCCCCTATTTGTGACTCTGTCACAATTGTACTAGCATTTACTGAGAAATCTATACAGACTGCTTGAAAATCTTAGTCTGCTCCAAAATCTCAATCTACTCCATTTGACTCGTATCACGTGTTGTGGATCACCGTGTATACTTTCTCATACTTTATTAACCCCGCAAAGTCGTTTCGTGTATCGCCGGATCTCTTGCGAAACATTCAATCGGCCTGGGTACAATGCAAAATGTTCCCCGTTTAAAATTCAATACACTTTTGTGGAGTTGTGCATACGGTCTCCGCACGAGGTCCCCTGTGCCGTCTCTTAATAAGCGGAAAAATTACAATCAAGATGCTTCGGTGAGCGCGAGCCACGCAGAAAACACCAAACCGGCGGTGCAATTCCACCGGGGCGCCGTGGTAATCAAGCTAATAATAAACGAGGCAAAAGAACGAAATTCCCACTCCGTCTGTTTATAGGAATATCAACGTGCTCAAGGACAATATCCAGGTAGGTACTGACTCTGGTGCGCTATTTACATTGACCAGAGTAAGGGGCTGACTCAGTGCAAAGTTACGCAAAGTTTATTTCCAATTAAAGAAAGAAACGACGCTTCGAAATAGGTGCGGTTTCATATAATGAAGCAATCTCATTATATTTACTGCATGCGAGTCGAGAACGTGCTCGAAAACGTCGGACTACTTAAGAACACTTAATTTGAAAGCAACGCCTGAATGTATAATAAGCAACACAATTCGTTAAAAAAACCAATTCGTTACAAAAAACAACAATTCGTTAGAAAAATAAATTATGTTTCAAACGTTATCTCCCATTTGGAGCGCAGGGGATTTCGACTACGAAGAGAAAGAGAGAAAAAGGATAGGCCCATGTGCGAAATGGAGAAAGCAAGGTTCGAAGAGAGGGAGAAAGAGCGAGAAGGGGATATGGGGTCCCGTGCTCATTCGTTTCTGCAGAAGAAGACGGCAGGGCAAGGGTGGGGGGACTTCGGAACGGGAACCGCGCGAGCAGTACACGCGCAGCCGCCGGGACACGCGCATCCCGTGTATATTCGCGCTCTTCCAAACGTCCCAGGAGGAGCCCGCGAAATCTCGATTAACGCGGCATTGTACAACGCGCCTCGCGACCGTGATCACGACCGATCACACGGTTACGTGTGCCCATCAATTTCCCTCGCGAAACACGGCCGCGGGAATCTGACGGAGAATGAAGCACAAGAGCGCTCACCCGACGTCCGTGCCGTGGAGAAAGCATCGTTTCTCGCCTGGACACCGAAATGCAGCTGCACCGGACGCGATCGTTGTTTAAACAGGAGCCATCCTCGCGCAATATAGGCGCCGGTGTTTCGGAGCGGGTCCAGACTTGCACAGGTAAAAATCAGAATCGAAATCGATGCCAGTCGCGACGGAGCAAAAACCGCAAGAGCAGCCGCAGCGACGTGAAGTTGCAGCGGAGCTCGAGATCGGCCAATTGCGATTCTCGAACGCCGATGGCGCGATGATCGTGTAACAAACATCGCGGGCTGGCCGTGGTGCTCGTTCTAGTCGCCTTGTTGCCGGCAAATTCGTGGAAAGGTCTGTCTCCGAGGGCATACCCCCGTGCCGTAAGAAGCTCCGTGGCTCGGGCCGCTTTTCATTC
Source organism: Andrena hattorfiana (assembly GCA_944738655.2). Lineage (NCBI taxonomy): Eukaryota > Metazoa > Arthropoda > Insecta > Hymenoptera > Andrenidae > Andrena > Andrena hattorfiana. The sequence goes on from OX122894.2 coordinate 7,306,033, forward strand.
AGTGCGAAAAGTAAACAGAGCCGAAGACGCGCGGCGCGCGCATTCTTTCCAAGGACGTCCCAGTGTGCTGCCTGGCGTCGGAGAATTCAGTCGTTTGACGAATCGCGCGCGTACCTCAAACGTCTCGATGCAGCGTCGCTTGCCGCGGCTTCGTCTTTTAAACACCACGTGGACTTTCCGTTTCCTTTTGTTTCGTGTCTCCGTCTGCTGTGCGTAGCGTTATTTCGGGCGCGTGTAATCGTAGTCGAGTGAATAATATCCGCGAGTGTGACGGGCCGCGTTCCTCGTCGAACAGTTCCGCCGTGCGACCGCCGCCACCAGCTCGTTGAAAACTGTCGTCGGCGGGTGAAGGGGAGAGGAGAGAAGAATTTCGTGGAATCGAGGATCGCGAATTCGGGAATACCGCCCGGCGGAACCGGTTATATCGTGGGAAGCCAGCCTCGGGGCAAAGGGCCCGCTCGATAGAAGGGAGAAATCGGCGGGAAATTATTTAGCGAGCGTGCCTCGACGATGACACCGAAGAGGGCGCGACAGGATATCAACGGATGTGATTGAAGTGTGACGGCCAAGTGGATCCAGAACAGGTGCATCGAACGTCGAACGACTCTGCTTCGCTTCCGATCCAGGATGAGGCGTCGAACTGTGGCCTTCCCTCGTGACGAGTAGCTCTGTCCTTCGTCTACGGCTGGTGAGTCCTTTTTTCTTACGTTATTTCTTTACAGTCGCTAAGCGTTCCGGTGCTGGGCAGGCTTTCTAATGTTCGTTCGGCGGGGCACGTGCGTTGAACGCCTACAGGCGTTCAGCCACTGTGTTTAACTATGCGTAACCAACGAATTCCGCACACCGCGTGTTGAGCGTTGAAAATTCAACGTCGAAAGGGTTAAAGTTGATGGCAATTATCGTTGCTCGGTTTTTTATTCATCGTACTTGCAAAGTATTTTCTTCAACAGTAATATTGAGTGAATTTTCGAAACGTTACAATATTTATGCAATTTTTAATTGAATTCCTTTGAGAAATTTTTTTAACAAAAATACATTTCACAAAACTGCCTCGGGTACCGCCAAACACAGATTAATCCATGCAAAATACAAGCCGTGGGAGATCGAAAATATTGCATCCAATCGTTGTGCGTATGGAAAAGCCGTGTAGACACTTACAGTTGGGTTGGGAAGTGCAGTCAATTGACATGGATATTGCGATCGTGCATCCACTGGATTCGTCCTCTTGTACACACGTTATATCTTCGTACTTGCCTCTCCTCCCGTTCCACGGGTGTCTCTGGTTCGCTCTCTCTGCCCCCTGTCTGCCGATCGGTCGTTGTTTTTCCTTCTCAGAAGGGACTTGCCGGGTAGCGAGAATTAATGTCGAGTGCACAAGGGATTTCGAAGCAGCCAGTAGCTATTTCCGCTATTGTCGCGCCTCTCTTCCTCTCTCTCTTTGTTCCCCTCTACGTGGGCGCCTCCCCCTGGTATTCCATATCGCGAGCGCGATTTTTACGGGGAGATAAATCGGGAACAATACCAGTAGGGCGGCGGTTAATATCAGAGGATGTAATTATTCGACGATAGAGGCTAATAGAGCGAGCGAAAGGCTGGCAGCCGTAAACGAACAAAAACGCCGGGGGCAAAATCCGGCCGAGGAAGATGTCTGCGGCGCGGTGAACTCTCCGCGCCTCCTGGGGAAAGTTTTACTCTAATTTCAGCGAGGTACGACCTCTCCTGGCCGTCGATCTCGCCTCGTTTTCGCGGCGTTCAGCGTTGCCCCTCGCAAAAACGAGAGGAGCAAGAAACGCGTGTACATGCACGCGCGTGCACTGATGGAAAGTGGGCAGAAGACGAAGCGGAGACGAATCGCTTGTCCTCCGCTTCCTTTCCCCCGGCCCGTCGAGAGATAAGTGCATGAGAGATGAGAGGGCAAGAAAAACACTGTTTCCTCTTCGCGCCTCCCGGGCCAGACGAGGAACTTTTAAAGGCGCCCGGCCAGACGTCCTGAACTTGCAATCGTTGCGTTCATCTATCGTAACAGCGTCCCCTTTGACGCTCCAAAACGGCACGCGCGAAAATTCCAATCGCGTCCAGTCAGGTGCAGCCGATCGGGGCCGACGAATCGATAGGGCGACGTGTTTGACGGTCGGTCGCATGAATGAATAAGCTTAGACGACCGATGCGTGACCGTTTAACCAAACGTAGGGACGCCAGCTTGTCTTTCGCCTCTCTCGTGTCCGGACTCCATTACGTATAAAACAATATTAGTTCGGCCGCGTCAATGGCACCGGTGTTTATAAATAATTACCGTGAGGGACCGGGTCGGACGTGTCGATGGTCGAAAGAGAGACGAACGATGGAGCGAGGCTTGACCGGGCGCAGGTAGACAGACAGGGAGGGGGAAGGAGCGAGAGGGATAGTAAATTAGATGACGAGAGGGGGGTGTTTGCTGCAGGGAGGTTCATTTTGAACGAGGAGCATTCTCTGCGCTCGTCTAGCTCGATCTAAACGGGCAATATTAGCTATTGACTCTGGCTCATGGGGTTTGTCGATGGTCGGCTAAGTGATGGCGTGGGTTTCACCAGTTCTGTACAGGGGATTTCGATCCTGTCTCGGCCAAAGCGACCGGTCGTTACAAGCGGGTCGGACTCTGCTAATTTCCCTGCCTCCCATGCTCGCTGACCCCCATGGTAAATGAAAGTAACACGCGGCGAGGAGGACTTCTCTGTCGCGTCACTTTTCCCTGCGATTCGATTTGGCATTACGATCGTCGGTACAGCTGTCGACCTGTCCCGGGTTCGCGATCCCGTGCGCCGCTCCACGATGGTTCGTGACCTATCCACAAAGCTTCCCGTTGGGGTTCACGGACGCTCGTAAAACTTGGCGTCGTGGGTAGGTGCGCGTATGCGTTTCCATGCCCTCGCTCCTAGCAGTTTGTCTCTTTCCAATGGCATCTGGTATAAATGGAAGTTTCCTTCCGAACGGACTTTTGTCCAGAGTTTCGTATTCATCGCGCGCCTCTTCCCCTCTCCGCCCCGGCGATAACTTCGAACGCCGACGGAGAAAAGATTTCGATAAAATCTTGCCCGCGCCCCTCTGTTTATTTATTTCATCGCGTACGAGCCGGCGAGGTAAAAACTGCAGGTGGAGGAGGCTCGATCGTTACTCGGTACGAAGAGGGATTCATAATTCTCGGCTGAAGTACATCGGTACGTTTTCAAAATGTTCAGGAGGGTGAAAGCTCGAGAAATCAATGGCATAGGATCGAGAACTCCAGTATTTACAATTTTATTCTTCCTTTCCTAAAGTCGCGGTGGCTTCGGGAAGGTCCCAGGGTTGTGGAATAAAAATTCCAAGAAATCATTCTGAATTTCGTCAATGAGGGCGCAGTGATTGTTACACAGTGGACCCATATTTGAGATTCTACAAAATATACACTCGTGGTACAGGTTTTCGACTGCGGCAGGTCCATGGAAATGGATCGAAACCCTCATGATAAATCCCAGTCCTTCTGTGGGCTTTATTCGGCCTTCGTTGTGGTGGATAGAATGGGACGAAATAGGTGTGAATGTAAATCCTATTCGCCTCAGTTATGACCGTACAATAGAGCTCGAATATTAATTATTAACCGTACAGAGAATCGTCAAAAGGCATCGCGTTTATGATTCCCTCGTCACTCGTGTAAATGGGAGACAGGCAAGCAAGACAAAGCAGATTATCTCGTACGGGAGCCAGTGTGCTCTCGAAGGTATATCCTTCGCGTAATTCCAAAAATTTGTTCACACTGTGAATCGAACTGAACGAAATTAAGCGAGCAGAATATACACAGGGTGACCATTCAATTCCACGTTTAAGCCTGCGGAGAGGTTATTGTGCAATACGGTAGACGACGAGGAGAACAGGGGGAGGCAGACGGGGTGGCTCGGTGTCTCTCATATTTCCGGGCCCGATAATTATTCATTTTCCTGCGCGTAATTTGGCTTAATTTAATTGCAAACGACGGCTCGTCGTACGCGTTTGCGGAGATCTGTGTCCCCCTGCTGTCGGTTTATCTCCAACGGTAATAACCCTTTATGGATCCCGCAGACTGGCTTAATATAAACTGCGATTTAATTGCCGCGTCGCTCGATAAATCACGCATCGGCTATAAATCTGCCGGGGGTACCGTCGTCGTCGGGGCGACGGGACGGGGTAAAGCGCGACGAGTCCTCCGGCACGGTCGAGTCCTTGTCGGTGAAAAGCCATGGACGCGCGCCGTCGAGCATTTTCCGCCCAATTATTCGCCGGCGCGCGTAAATCTGGAATTTTCGAAAGCGAGAGCTTCCGACCGCGGGCACGCTCGATTTGGCGCGTCACCCTGACGCCTGGCCAAACCCGGCCGCTAACCGTTGATTCAATTCCAAATCCTTGGCTCGGCCGAATCCCACGATTATTCAGCACCGGCTGTAATTATCGAGTCACGTACGCCGCTCCCGCGTCATTAAATTCATCCCGCGCTATCGATAACTTGGCCCCAGGTACCTGCGCGTCCCTGCCCGTTCGCCGGTTCCAGATTAATTTCGCATTTCTAGCCATCGGTTGTACGTACGCTCCCAGCCGCGTTCCCTCCGCTCGCTTGAATGTCTGGTTGTTCCAAGCCGCGTTGCTTCGCGGTACAGGAAGAGTTTTACGGTAGCGCCTAAGTTGCTGATGGAAAGCCGGTAACTAGAGCGAAATAGGCGAGCGCGGGTCGGGCGAGAAACAGGGGAGAAAGAGGAATACCGTGAATTCTAGAGCTGCCAGCGAAGGTAGCGCAGGCACCACCGCGGAATATTGGGTGGTGCTCGATCGAGCGTCGTGCCGAGAGGAATTTCTTCCTTCGAATCTGTGCGAGCCGCTAGGCCGTCGACCCTCGAGCTACTTTGCGAATCATTGATTCGCGGTTGGGGAGGAAAAATCAGCTCTGGGTAGGTTCGCTGCTAATTAAGAAGCCATGGCAGCCTCCATTAGATGGTTGCAGGTATCTGGGTGCAGCCGTTGCCGCGATATCTCGCGGATCAAGTGGCGCCGCTATCACGATTAGGTATTATTGTTATTCCCAGAACTCTGCCGTCTCGCTCCACGGTGATGAGAATGAAGGAGGGCAGAGGGGGAGGATAAGCACGGTGGAAAGTTGATTTCGAGCCGGTAGCTGGTTGTAGTTGCTCGTAGTTGGCTGTAGTAACGGGCGATTAGGCAGATGCGATTCTTATTGTCGCACTCGAACACGAGGCGGAATAACACTCCGGCGCGGATAAAAGAGGCGAACTCGAACGGATCGACACCATCTGGTGTACCTGAGTGGCTGCTGCATTACCCTTGAAAGCTCACCGCCCTCGAGTGACGCGGCTCTCTCTCTCCAATGCCGCGGGTGCATTCATCGCGTAATTAACGTCTCGTAATTATGGCCGCGGATGGGAGAGAGAGAGAGAGTCTAGACGTCCCGTGGCCTCTCGCCCGCGCCGAACTACACTCTCTCCCGTTGCTGCTGGATATTATGAGCTTTCATGGGGCTTCACGTGAATAAGGCGCTTGGCGTTCCTCTGAAGAGGGTGTTACGTGCATTATGGACCCCTCGACGATGGACCAAGTGTTGGTCAACGAGCCGTTCATCGCTCGTTCAAGGTGCTGCGCGTCTTGGCCTCTCTTTGACGACCAGTCTGCCTCGTTCTCTCCTCCTCCTCCTCTTCCCCGGGACCTAAATCCGTATCGCTCGTTCTCCATGCAAGCTTTTATGTCTCCTGGCCGATTCAGCGGCACACGTCGCCCGTGGACGGTGCACGGGCGCCTTCGCCGTACCGCCAGGAATCCCTCGCAGTCGACCAACGAACCCTAGACCCGCGAGCGGGAAAACCAATGGCGACGATCCTTCTTGCTCGAGCTTCCACTCAGACGAATGGCACCGTACGACCTCTCCGTTCCGTAGGTCCCTTAAGAACCACTTTCCACTCGCCACCTGCCAATGAGACCCCGCGCCGATTCTTTTCCCTGAAAGGGTTGCTATCCGGCTCGTTCCCTCGCCCTGTATCGGCGCCGGGAAACGCCAGCCGTAGGGAAGTCGATTCCAGCGATTTATCTCCTCGCTGTGAAAACTCCGCCTCGAAAGGGCACGGAATCGAGCGGTACATTCGTCTTCGTTTTAATTCGAGAGAAAGAATCCGCGGAGTAGAGCCGAGCAACTCCTCGAACCCACGGAATCACGTCGCTCACGTTCGGTATTAGCATTATATTAGAGTGGTATCGTGGCAGGCAGTTCTCGGGGCGCTTTCGTTGCGCGGTTGCGCAAAAACAGGAACGCGCTGGGGCAGGGCAGCCGACGAGGGCAAGGGGAATAATAATGGTGGCCAGTAACGCGAGTAATGTCGAAAGTTAGTTCGGGCGGAGCGACGTGGACGTTATGCACGGCGCTCACCTCTGACCTTGCTTGCGGTCGGCCCGGCGAACGGAAGTTATGCGTCTGGATCGTTTCGCAGAACAAGCAGGAAATGCAGCCCGAGCAAACCGTTACGAGCCGCGAGGGAATCATTACCCGGCTCGGCGCATCGTTCGTCGAGTCATAGAACGCGACTCCGCCACCCCCGAGGACACCGTCGCCTTTCGTCCTCGATACTGTCCTGTCTCGCGCCGCATGATCCCACTGTTGCAACCGCGTCGCGGTGTATTGCTCGGCGCCGCCACAGAGGCGAAAAAAAAAAATGCAATAACACGGATCGCGCGAGCAAGGGTCGGCTCCCCGATTTAAATTCAAATTGCTACTAAATTGCCGCGCCGCTTCGATCCCTTTGATCTCCTTTCATTTCGCCCGAAGAATAACATAATTCAGATTTCTCTTTGCGCCCCGGGGGTGGCGGCCATCTCTCGTTCAACCCCGTTCCCCGAGCATACCGGAAACACCTCTCGCAATCTCTTTCCAAATGAAATTCTATTTCGCCCACTGTGCCGCGCTCCGGGCGCGCTCTTCTTACCCGCCGTTCGCTAATTGCGCCGAATGCCTAACGGCCGCCTAACAAAAACACGCCGCAGCTTTGTCGGGCCTCCTAGGGACACGCGGGGAGGGCACGAGTCGCCGTTCGATCGTAAAATTGGTCACGTGGCTGGAAATGTTTTGAACGCCCGCGTGTAGGAGGGAAACTCTCGTCAGAGGGGCCAGCCGCCTGCGTCGAGCCCGCGATTCGTTATGTAAGCGGGTGCGTGCTCGGTTTTACGGCGCCCTCGCGGCTCGTCACGCTACCGAAATCCCCGTCACGTGCGCGGGCGAGAGGAACCGCGTCAAAAGATGGCCGGGACCAAAAGGAATCGTCAGAGTTCCTTCGGTAACCGCGTGACACAGTTCTTCGGTTTCTATCGGAGTTTCGACGACGAACGCTTGCTCCGGCACGCCTCGATGCTCACGTACGAACGGGAAGGAATGAAAGATGCTCGGCTCGGAGGATATTCGACCGGGCTCTTACTATTTATTGCCGCCACTTGTCGGCGAGGCGAATTTAATAGCGAGCAATATTCAGGCGAGGAAAAAGGGACAACGGGAGCACCGCTAGCCTCGGTACGGTATCAATCGCGGGGAAATATTGTCAATCGCCTGGCAATTTCGACCGGCGCGGATCGCCTCTGTTCGAGGAGCCGCAAAGCCGCTTCGATATTACGCGAGGTCGAGGAGATGGACGAGAAACATGAAAAGAATCGCGATTGATCGCGAGCAATAAATTACTGGACAGATATTACAGTCGCAATTACAGCTGGATTGATCGGACGAAAGCGGGGCTCCTCCGTTTGTCGCTGTCCAAGGGAAAGAGCTGTCTCTCGCGGGGCTTCTTGGGGAATAATAAACGCGCGGAAACCAGGACGGATATCATCGAGAGCGTTCCCCTGTTTGAAGCTCGCCATTGCTTCCGGGCGAACGCGGGATTTTATGGGGAATTAAAAATTTTCCATCCCGCCCCGTGGCACGGTCGGACAGCGATGAATAAAACATCGCGTTCCGCGTGGGCGAGCCTCATTATTTACGCAGTTACGTGCTCACCTGCGCAATCCAAAATCAATGTAGCCGCGTCACGTAAATATCGACGATGCCTCGACGCGGAGGCAGGACTTTTACACGCGTGTTTCACCGTTTACACCCCCGTGACATCGGGCCGAAAATCAATAGCATCCGTCCACCTCGGAAATATTCTATGCATTCCGGGACGGATTTTCGATATTCAGCCTGTCGACGTGCGCGACCAGCAAGATCAATCGCGCGGGGGGTGGAGAAAAAAAAGGAGACCGAGCGCGTCGATTCGCTTCGTCGCGGATCTTTCGCTGCGATCGTTCCCGGGCTCTATTTCACCGAATCAATGGGCACACTGTCAAGGTCACCGGAGCTCTTTTACCTCGAGGATCCATTGGTCTCACCCCCGTGGACGCAGACAGCGTTCTGAAGCTTGCCGAGGGGTGGCTAGGCATCCCCTGTTCGAATTTCGTTTGTACGCGGCCACGTGGCGGTGTTCCTGGGGGGAACCGTCCCGCGTCTCGTTCACTCGTAGATCGAGCTGTAAAATCCTGCCGAGAATCATTTCGCGGGACCGAGAGATTGATGCTGACACGCGCGCCAACCATTCAGACGCTCTCCTTCCCTGTCGGCCGTGCGAGTTCGGTGGAACTTTGGATTAGAACGATCGATGATTCGTTCCGCTCGTTAAATCTCGGTCTAACTCGATCAAACGATCGCTCGAGTTTGCTGGGAAATCGTTTGGCCGAGGGGGATGATCGCTGCGCACGGAGATCAAAGGAACGGAATCCCTTTTCGGGGGTTGTGAAAACGTGCTTTCCTCTTCGAAATCATTATTTTAAGCAGTGGTGGGAACGGGCAGGTTTTCGTGCGGTGAAGGGGGTTTCTAGCCGAGTAATAGATACATTCAGTCGTAGAATTAACTCTTCCGCGCTATGCGGTAAACATTCTCCAACGATTGAAGAATGTGTCTCTTTACGTCTGCTTGTTTTTCCGAAAGGGAGCTCGTTTCGAGCGGGGGATTTAATAGGCGCGTAAAGGGGGGATTTATTAGGCGAATAAAGCGGAACGCGTTCGTTACAGTGTTTTTCGATGGGGCGTATCGACTCGAACGGAATCGGAGTTTAGATAGGAAAATGGGGGTTCGGTTACTCGCGAGAGATAGAAGTAATTATACGGGCGGACTGGGTGAACGCCTGTTGCCGTAATGATGCTTTTATGCCTCCCTCCTCGTCGAAAACCCAATCGTATATATTTGCACGCTGTCGTTCGGCGTGTCTGTTAATAATAGAATAGAAACGATGCCAATTTGTGGCTCTCCCTAATGCATCCGCGGCTGGCAAGACGATACCCGTCCCTGCACCCGCAACCATCGCCGTCTGCGGGGTAAACCGTCGACTGGGTCAATATTGAATGTCTTTCGAAATGCTGTTGGAGGAATCTCACGCGTCTCTCGAAATGGTCCCTCAAGGCTCTGTGAGTTTCGACGGGAACTCCAAAAGGGATAATCTTCGATGAACGTGCTCGCCATTTTCACCCCCCGAGGAAAGACGCGCGGAAAAAAAAGATAATTCTCTGGGGCACGAACGAAGGTGAATAGTCGTCTCGTTCATTCACGCGAAACTCCTTCCTTACGGCAGCATCCATCGCATACTTTGCGACCGCGTCGAGACAGACCTCGCGCTCGCATCCGCGGCCAGACAATGCCTAATTATACGCAATCGTCGTGCGAGAGGTTTACAAACTTGGGATTAGCCCCGTTCGTCCCAGAATAAATTCGTCCGCGGAGAATGGAGGACGATCGAGGAAGCAGGCTGAAAGCGACGGTGGTTGGAGCGAGACACCGTGATTTGGGAATTCGCTTCGGAGCTCGCTGCTTTCTATAGCGTGACGAATGAATAAGACAGTCGCCCCATTCAGGAATTGGAGTCGGATGCGTGCTCGAGGGCGTGCGCGGTTTTTGTCATCGACAGTCATCCTCGTTTATTATCATCGTCGCGAGCCGTCGAGGCCATTTACGTTTGGCGCGGTGATCGTCGGTCCCATCCTCCCTCTGTCCCTCGTCCCAGTGTCTTCTGCTCGAGCGAACGCGGCAACTCTTTCGACGGATTTTCGTAACATTTCCATCGTAGGTAATTTGTTCTCCCGCTATGGGAGAACGAGTAGACGCAGCGGCGCTCCCGACATTCGATTCAGATCCGCGTTCTATTATTTGGTCGCGCCGCACGGCTAGGCAGATATTTTCCTTTGCCTCTCCGCTTGCTCGTTTTTTCTCGTCGAGCCTCCTTCCTGTATTTTCTCCAGAACCATTTTCCCGCACGCGAAGGAAAAACAGCCTGCATATGTATGGGAGGCGGGCGCGCTGTTTGCGCAAACCCGCGCCGTGTATCTTGCCTTTTATTATGTACTCATCTCCATCCTGATTTTTAAAGCCGTTAAATATCGATCGGCCGCCGCGTCCGAAGCGATCCGTGCTCGGCGCGTCTACGCCCTTAAACGCTCGAGTACAAATAGGATTGCATCGCGGTCCGGGCCGTCGCTCTGTCCTCGGGGGATAGTGATTAGGCTGAGAGTCTTTCCTGGTTCTCTCTACCGAGCCGCGCTGCAATCGTTGAGATTATCAAGTGTCCTCGGCTCAGGCACGCGAAGAAGCATCGCACAGGGCTCTTTGTTCGAGTATTCTCCTCGCGACGAGAACATTTTCGATCCACGGGAACGAGGGTATCGAGTCATCGGCAGCCACCGGTATCTGGAAGCGTCACATTACCCGCCAGCCCCGAAGCTAGTAGATATCGGCTCTGCTTTCCTTTTTCTATCTAAGCGATTCAATCGGCGAGATGCATTTAAAAATTCTCAGAAGGGGAATCGTGCAGACGCGAAACGGGAGCGCGTTAAGCAGCTCGCGTTGCAGGGGTATAATGACGCTGCGGAATTTATACGCCGAGTCCGCGCAGCCGATACCACAGCGGATCGAAGGAATATTCATTGAGGGGGATCTGTGGAGGTGGTCCTCTCGACACGACGTCGAAAGCCACTCCGGATACTCCGGCAGCCAATATACAGCGATACATATCCGTTTTCCCTGGGAAAACCAACCTAGTCGAAAGGACTTGCCTTATTGAAAGCGGAGAAGGTCGTGGCGGCTGGGGGGGGTCTGAAGCTCGCTAAGAGAGGGTTTATTGAAGCCACCCACACTACCGTATTTATGATTCGAGCATCGTCCCTCGATAACGCTCAACTACCAGCGATCCAACTATCGAGCGCACATGTACGCGCACGTAGGCGCTGATTTATTTAATAAATAGCGCGACGCCGGCATTCATATTAGATGCGGCGATGTACGAGCCTCGTAGGGTGGTGAATTCGGACCGAGGGGGGAGCAATGCCGCTAGAGAAAGAAGGGGGAGAGCAAAATTAATTGGAACACTCGCATCGTTGCTTCGATCGCTCCAGAAGAATTGCCTATTTTTCTTTCTCTCGATGATACACTGCCCGGCTCTGTGCATGGCAGTAGGTATTCAACGTCGCACGAAATCTTGTACCGTTCCCCCGCGCTTTTCCATTCATCTCGAGGCGTTGATTAAGCACTCCGGCTATGTGATGGCGCGATTACAAAATCCAAGGTGTTTGACTGCCGCTGACAAAAGCACTGACTTCGCTCGCGATCGCTCTGAGAGCCTCTGACCCGGCAAGCAATAAAGGCCGGGCTCTCAATCTAAACATCCTGTCTTCGTGCCTTCGTGTATCCATTCGCGCGACGTCAGGGTATACGTCACTCGAAACGTCTATAACGAAACGTCCCAGTCGGCCTGGTTCTCCGTGGGTTTCGGTGGCCGAAACTCGTGGAAACGGGCTGCGCGCTGCAACACCACGGTTCGTGACCCATGTCGACCGTACAGCTCGTTATTTCGTACCTCAAACAATTGCTTTCTTATATTAATTATTACAACGTGCCGGCGATAATTAAATCATGTTTAATTGGCCGCGAGTAATAGGGCCGTGTTGACCATCGTGCAATTACGTGCCGCGTTTGATTACTTTTAGTTGATTAAATCGTACGGTCCAATCAAATTGGTTTATTCGATAAAAGGTAACGCGCGGTTTACGCTGGCCCGTGCGCCCGGTGGCTTTCGATTCTCAAACGTTCCCAATTCCGTAGTCGAAACGGATCCATTACATTTCGGTGGCTAGTTTCGCCTGGAAACTGGAGGGTTAACGGGGGCCGTGGTTAGAGGGAGAAACGATGTTGTTCCTTCCGTATTTGTCGTTGTTCAGGCGCGAAACAAAACGGAGGCACTGTCGGACCCCCGCGACGTCCACCTCATTAGCGAGAGGGAAGGCGAGGAAGGGAGGCAACGTGCGACGTAACAACCCTTTTCGCTGTTGCACGGATGACACCTCGCCGTTTCATCCCCGCTCTGGCACACTGGCCCTTATCTTTTAAAGCTTCGGGTTTAAACGCGGAAATCGATGCGGCGGTAACAAAGGGCGGCTATCTCCCCCGCAGCACGAGACGCGCCCGTGGGGGGCCTCTCGCCGCTTAAATCCACCGCTGTTCGCTCTTTTTTTAATCCCAAACACCGCATGTCTGGGTACACATCCGCGCGTGACGAACTTTCACGTTAATTATAGTCGAGCGGACGCTGCTAGGGCAGGGACAACGTTTCGTCCTAATTGCCCGGATCACCGCCGAAAACGTTTCAATTCCGTTTTATTGGCTTTCATTAACGTTCGCGCGCAGTTCCGCCCGTCAAATATTTACATTGTCTGCGAAGTTTTTCTTGAAAATCCGGAAATGCTATTAAATTAACGAGCTGCTTCGTAACTTTTCTGGTCAGGAAGTCCCGCGGAAGGTACCGCCGAATACGGTTAATGTAATCGCGGTAAATCTCTGTTGCACGCGGTCGAGGAAATATAAAAATCTCTCTGGTGTTGGAACTTTTCCACCTGCTCCAGCTCTCCACCGCGATTTTGGTTTTCAGCTAGCCATTAACTAATGCCCCGGGTAGGTACTCCACTGTCAAACAAGCTTCGAACGAAAATTCCAGATTACTCGAGCTCCGTCCGCTCCGCCCACGCCAGAGAATTCGAAGCTGCTAATCCCCGAAGGCTTCAACCCTTAACTTTGATAATCGCTTAGATTGGGAACGGTTCCGAACGTTGGCAGAAATTTCACGGTAGACGGTTAATCCTCGCGGTATGTTTTTCTCTACGCGTGTATTTCCACGGCTCGTGGCGTCGTGCCTTCCACCAGACACGTCGAAACGCTCCGTCCATTAGAACCGCAGCCGTGGCCGAAAAGGATTAATGCCGTGCGCGTGTCGTTCGCATTCGCCATCAGTCGCGGCGAAATCACCGCGTCGCGCCGCGGCCGAAGAAGAGAGCGTTTCCGATAAGATACGAGCAATAAATGACTCGCATCGCGACGATATATTGCCCCCCTAGCGCCGGCCGCATGGCTTTCCACCTGGAAGCGAGGCGGTATCGCGACATCGATATCCATCCGTTGTAGGGGCGATTCGGCAGAGGAGGAAGAAAAGGGGGACTGTTGTTCGCGGCTGGAAATTTACGCCGATCGATGGCTCGGCCGTTAATCGACCAATAAGAATAATTCGCGCGCTGCCACGAGACAAAGCTAGTGATTATTCCTAGAGGAGGCGAGCCTTCGATCGACGCCTTGTATTTCGCGTACTTTATTACACGATATTACTCTCGGGCCATCGAGCGGTTGGCCCGTGGGCGAGCGTTTACGAGTCGACCGTTTCGCGGCGGCTGAAACGACGCGAGCTGGAAGACGACGGGGAAGACGAGCCGGGAAACAAGGGGCGGGGGATAAACGCGCGGCGGTTTTGAGACAGGGAAGGGAACAAAGGGGCCGAAGACGAGAGAAAGCACGCGAGAACGAGTACAGCTGTGGCGCGGCGCGGCGGGACTCGATGCGGAAGAAAAAGTACGCGAGAGATGCCCCTGTGCCGAGCGGGGCCGAGCCGAGGCGAGCGTAGGGAAGATGAAAAATCTGTTGAACTGACGTTCATTGGGAAATTGCAACCAGCCGCCTTTGGGACAGGATGATTAATGCGCGCTAGACGCTCCTCCGCTGTGATATATATGCATCGAGTACCTACGTACCTATACACGCGCCCGCTGCAACTTTCGGCAAGCTTTCCCGATTCGGCCAGCGGCGAACTTTTCCTTCGAGTAATCTTCGAAGTGGAGAGAGCCCCGCCAAGCCTTATCGCTCCAAACTGTCTTGCTTCTCCCGTTCGGTGGAACGTTAATGCCCCCGTTATCGAGTGGGCGCGCCACTGTTCGTATTCTCCCGATCGACGTGTCTCGCGATCGCGATTCCCAGCGCCGGCGGGCGGCGAGGCTGAAGCTGACGCGTCGCCCGACGTATCATCACCGGGGAGGAATGAAAGTGGTCGTAATGTTTGCTCGTTCTTTTTTTTTTTTTTTTTTTTTTTTTTTTTTTTTAATTACGCTGGCAATTGAGGCGTGACAGGTGATGCGTCGAGATCGGATGAGCACCGCTGTTAAATGGCACGATTATCCGTCTCGTGCTTTATTTGCCGCCGGTTGCTCGCGTTCTACTTCGCTCTCCGTCCCTGTCCTCCTCCTTTCCCCGTTCCTGCTCGTGCCCCGACCGGAGCATTGACTCGAGAGGGTTTTTGCACGGTGAAGAGGTCGGCAACTCGTGCGCCGCGGGGTTGGGGGAGGGTCCTTAAAAACAGATCCATTAAAGTTTTTCCGGCGCGTTCCCGAGGTGGTAGTGGTTACTCCGCGAGTACCACGGTAAGATTGCGCGTTTCTCCTATTCACGTGCACGCGCGTTACGTCGTTGCCGACCAGCGAACGGGCGCAGACGACGCAGTAACCGCTTGCCACCGGATACAGGGGAAAACTCTCACCGAGTCCCTTCCACTTTTCCACGCTTCTCCTGGTGGAACAGTTCCTGTCTTTTCTCCCCTCCCAGCGGTTCCGCGATCGTAACAACAATTTTTCGCCCTCCGGACTCTTTCAAATCTTCCTCGCCCTCTAGACGAGACAATTGACCCAGATTATAATAAACACTTTTGTCCGCCCGAGCGACTCGACGTTACCCATTGTCCCCGATGATCAGAGCTAATTAACCGCGCCGGTAGTTCATCTGTTGTCGCGGTGGTTCAATTATTATTCCCGGGAAGAGCTCGCGGAAACGTGCACCCTCGAGCGGCCTCGCGACGGTTTCTTTCGTCGCGCGGGGTCGGCTGCTTTGCATCGCCGATATCGGAAAGTCGTGTGGCCGGACGGCGAAGTTTGGAAAGTGAGTTCGCCCCCTGGCCGGACGTTACGAGCCGAGCCCGAGCGAAAACTTCTGGGAGAGCGGCGAATCGAGCTACGAACCCCTTTTCCTTCGCGTCCTCTTCCCGTCCCACTGCTTTTCCTCGGCTGCCTTTCCTCAGCGTGCAGGTGGATGCGCCCGGGGTTCTTTCTAATTCAACATTCCGCGCCTCCCACCTCGGGAAATCGGATTTGCTCGCGACGCCTAGATAAACTCGCCCCGGTACAGCGTACAGCGAGAGTCGTCCCGACCGTTCCAAGCGTCGGAGAGCGAAGAGAAAAGGCTATAAAGCGTGTGCACGAGGAAAGACAATCTTTTTCCAGGGCGGCAGTGCCTGCTCTCCCTCCGATATTTGCTCCTTAACAACGCCGTCGGATAGAATTTCCAATTTCCAGTGGATCGTGGCTAAAGATCGCGAGCTCCTGGAGTCGGGGAACGGGGAGGGTAAAGGGATTCGTCTCGAAGATTCACTTTCAAGTTCCAAGGAAAACACGGGTCGGTGTCTCGCGGTAGACGCGGCGAAGTCGGACCGTTTTCCTACCCTTTCGCCCCCCGGGGAATTATTGGAAATTATTGAAAAGATCGCAGAGCACGATTGAAGTCTATGAGCGGTGTTCAAGACGTAACGAGAGGGTCTTACTTCCGTAAGCGTTGATATTAACGAAAATTCTAGGGACGGGGGGGGGGTTACCTTTGCCCTTTCGAGTAATGCCTGGTAAAGCTCGCGGCCAACGCTCCACCTCTGTGCCGGCGACAGGTGATAGAAAGATTTTCGCGGTTCAAATCCCATCCACGCGTCCGTGGATGGTAGAATGATTTCCGAGCCGCCGACGTCCCTTTAAACGCGAGGGGTTTCCGGCGTCTGCCGGTCCAAAGCATAACGAGTCTTTTTCGTTCGTAACGAGAAGACGGTTCACCGGTTTCGCTGAGAAGGGAACGAGCACCGAGAAGAAAGGGTAGTATTTCTCTCTTTCGCTTGACGGGATCGTTCCTCGATCCTCCACGGCTGTGCGGCTTTCCGCGGGGCGATTTGCGCGATGGCAACTGGCTGGGTGCTTCTTGGCTCGTCGTTGCATTCTCCCCGCTTTCATCGGGAATTATTGTTTCCACGGGCCTGGCGAGATTTGTTGGCCGTCCACGTTGACGTAGGTCGTCTAGACGCGCGCCTTGGCCCTTTTCGCCTGCCGCTCCGAACTGGGGTAGGCGACAGGGAGGGTAGAATTTACCGATATAGCCGAGGGATCGCGTCCTTCCCTCGTTACATCTGCACCCGGCACCAGCGCCAGTGAAAGTGGGTTAGGGTCTTTCGTAAATTGGGTTACGACTCCATCCAAGGAGAGCGAAGCAGATTCTTTGAGCAGCTTCGACGGAGGAGAGCCGAAGGATCGATTTAAAGCGATTGGACTCGGTTAAATCGATCAGGGAGACTGTCAGGCTGGCTGAACCGCATTGCCCGTCTGTTCTGCGTAATTTGTCCAGCGGAGGATCGAGGTGGGTCAGTTTAGACGCGTGGAAATTCGAGACGCTGGAAGACAGGAAGGCGGGTAGACCGAGAAACGTCCATCGACGTGGACGACGGTAGAACTGGACAGAAATCCTTCGGAGGTGGCCATTAGCGATGACGCGAGGATGCCACGGGCGGGCCAAAGTCTTAGGCGACCCGGGGTTTAAAACTAAAAGCATTCCTCGCGATTATTGACAAGGCTAACCGCCCGCCATTACGTGTTTCAGAGGATCTCTAATCCCTTTCTGTCCTTCCTTCCTCTCTGTCTAGCCCTCCCTCACTTGGCCCCCGTCCAGTTAAAAGCATTCTCCTGAATTATTCACGCGACACTAAGATCCTGATGCGCGCGGAATTTAATTATTTTCTTCTCGCGTTTCATAACGCGAACGAGAAACGTCCAGCCTCGGCGATCCTTCTGCCCGTGTCTTCTTTTTAATACAGTCTCTTCTTTATTTCCCCTCGATCGGGGACAATCACGGCGCGCGTAGGCAGAGCGAGCGAATTGATACCACCGGATCCTTTAAAGCCTGACGGCGTTTCGCGGTAGCTGGGCCGTATATCAGATGATTTGGAAGACAGTGCATGAAAACGACGACGCGCACGCATGGAAATAAATCCTTTTGGGCGGACCGTTCCCGCGCGACGCCGGTTCCACGCGCAGGAAATCCCGAATAAATCCAAACAAACGCGCCGCGCCGCTACCAGGAGGAGGATCAGACCTCGCCACCTACGATTTCGAAAGGGACGAGGTTTTATTTATAGGTGCTTTGGCCGACGGCACATGGCGCGGTGGCACGCGCGGAATCACGCGTGTTTCCGTGCGCGCGAGGTGCACGCTCGCCGTGTAAATTATTTGGACAAGTCGTCGCGCGGCCTTCGCTACGCTGCTTCCTCGAACCACCGAACTCGGGCGTCTCGTTTCCACGAGCGACTGTTCTTTACGCTCGAGCGCCCGTTGACGAACGGTGATTTTAGACGAATTAGTGGCTGCAGATTTCTTGGATTATTTCTTAAATCGTTCTCAGATCTTTTCCCACGGAAGTGTCCGAACGTCTCGGAAAGACTGCTCCCACGATTATTCTCTCTAAATCAAACAGACGGCAGCCACCGTCGCGAGGTTCACCATGCGCGGCGCGTTCGAAAGCTGTCGAACCGTTTCCACGGACTCCGAAAAGAGAAATCGAACCTTGTCCGCGGTGTTTAAACTACGCGGGGTGGATTTGCTTTCTTTTTCGGCCTCGGCGCTCGTCGTGCTTTCGATGGCTCATTCGTTTAATGGCCAGCTAAATATTGACTCCCGGTTATTCGGTTTGCCTGCGACCCGCTCATCCGGAGCGTTTCGTTGTCCGTAAACCTGTCTGCCCAGCTAGGATAGGTAGAAAACGGTATGCACGACCGTGAACACCTGTGGATCTCTTAAAACGGTGAAGCAACTGCGTAGACAGTCGTGGATCGACTTCCCTCGATCCCGATTACTTACTCCAGCGCATCCCAGCTTCCCCCATACTTTTCTCGCTCGTTCCCCGTGCAAAGTAGCTTTCATACCGAAAGTGCTACATTCGAATGTCTCGGGTAGAAGGCAACCCATTATTTTCCACTATTTATCGCGCGCTCCGTTCCCAGGGACTCGTTCATTTCCCTTTGCAAGTCCAACACAAAGAACGGACACTATCTTCCCCGCTATCTCGAAATTTTCGTCGAGTTTAGAGGGGAAATGCTGCGAGAGTAGAATGACCGAGAGCATTCTCGCGGGAGGACGTTTCCATTTCAGAGCGTCTGCTGAGCGATCGGCGTCCAAGCACTATCGTAACGAGCACCGCGACGCCTGTTCGCCTCTCTTTCGAGCCTTGCCTCCTGTGTCAGCCGACTGCTGGCTTGGCCAAATAAATCCAACACATTTTTAATGGACCGCGGACAAACGTTCGCGTTTCGCGCGCGCTCTGCCTGTTTGGTACTTAACGCCGCGCACCAGCTCGCATCGACGATTGCAGAGGCGTCTGGGGACCAGCAACGGAAATATATCGACGCTGCTGCGTTGAATTCGACAAGGGTTAATCGCGATTTACAGCTTCCACTGGGCATCGATTCTCGATTCGCAATCTACCATATCCACCCCGATAGTCATACTTTTTTGCGAGGAAAAATTCACTTCTGTAGATGGTAGGTGCTTTGGAGTTTTAAAGTCAGTAGACGGCGAGCACCTGTCTACGGTCTGGTTAGCTTGATTTCGAATCCCAGATATCCCATCTGTCGACCGTTTCTTTCCTACAATCGGAACGCTGGTAAGTGGCGGGATTGCTTTCGGTGCACGAACCCATCGTTGAATCGATACGCTCGCTCCCGATACAGCCGAGAGACAAAGCGAGAAGTCGTGGAAAGAAAAAGAATTAATTGAAAGCAAACATCGAGACCGCCACGGATCGCTGTAGAGAACGTTCGATCCGTGGCGAACTTGTGCGCGAAGAATTCTCCGTAGAGAGGTGCTCGCTGGCGGATTTCTAGCAACAAGTGACGCGTGGTATCGCTACCTTCTTCCCCCAAACCCTCGTCTCCTCTTCGCAAATGCTCCGCGACGTTTAGCGTTATTGTCGGCCGCCGTCTCCTTTATGCAGCCTCGTCTCGCTCGCGCGCGTTTCGTTTTCCAACGAACAGAGGGATCGAACCCTTTCCGTCGCGTTCTGCGCGATTCAAAGGGCTTCCCCGCGATTCCGAGATTCAATCGATAACTTTTCGCTCGTCCCACCGCCCTCCCCCATCCCCTTCTCTCTGTCGTTTCGCCGTTAATTCGCGACTACCTTCGTCAGACGGTAATTCGTGCGTATCGACGAGTTCGTCTCTGCACACTTTGTTCCGCGATCGCGGAGGAAGCTCGCGACATGGCCGGAGAGGCAAGAGAAAGCTGGGCGCGGGAAAGGGGGGCGCGTGGAGGGACAGAGAGTCGACGAGAGGGTTTAAGCCGACGCGACGTCGCGTGCAAAGCGAGAAGGAGAGAGGAGTTAATGGATCCTGCGGGATGCTAATGGGCTACACCCGCGCGCTCGCGCTCTGTACACAGGCAAAGCCAATTACAGCTAATTCGACGGCTATTTATTAGCCGATTAGTCGGATGTATTCCGGGAGACCACCCTTCAAGGGCGTCTTTATGAACGATCCCTGGAACGACGATAACCGGCGAAACTTGCCCGATTATGTCCCCGCCGCGCGTCGGTCGTCAGTGCTCCCGGCTCTTTCTCGTCTCGGCTTGCCGAGCCTCGACGACAGCCTTTAAATTCCATGGTAATTCAGTCACGATCGCGGGCCCTGCTCGATGTATTGTTTTGCGCCTGGTGGCTCTTAGAAAAGAGCATCTAATTAAACGGAGTAGTCGAAACACTGTGGAGGGGGAGGCTTTGCCACCAACTTGGCCGTGCAATAATCGCCCGTGGAGGACGGTTCTCGAGCAACTTTGAAGTCTCGCTTCTGAAAATAATTTAGCCCCCGATCGCGGTCGCTTTGAGGCCCTTCGCGGCCCCCTCTCTCCCTGCGAGCCTAAATGCCCCGTTAATAGGTTTCAAGACTTTCGGAACGGTCGAAGAAAGGAATTAGAGTAGAACCTTGACGGTTGTTTTCTACTTTTTTTTCCCCTGCTTTTTCCGTCTTTGTTTTAACGAGCTGCCTCGTTCACAGTCGACGCGAGCGAAACGATGCAAATAGTCGGGGCGATCGTTGCTTTCGTACCCGTCGAATCGATCCCGCCGCGACGCGCTACCATCCCAGTAGCCGTTTGTCGTTTTTTCGGTTCCCTTAGGAGCGCATTGTTGCATTTTCATGGATTTCAGCCCTCGAGCGTTTGTCTCCCTTTCGTTTGCTGGTTAATCGGCATCGATTTGTTCTCTTCTCCGCCCCTCGTCTCCCTTCCCCCGAGCCTCTGTGCCCTCGATTAACATTTAAAAGTCACGGCGGGAACCGTCGATGCTTGCCCGATTCATCTGACGGCAAGCACTGTTCTTGACCCCACGGCGCCATTAGACAGGGTGATTGCGTTCCGGCACAAGTAGCCTCGGATAAAGGAATCGCCGCTCGTAGTCTTCTTATTCCTGATCTTCGCCCGCAGTTCCCCCGTTGATTCCCTCCCCAGTGACTGGGATGGAGCGGTAAGGAAAAAGAAACGGAGGGAAAGGCTGAGCATCCCAGACCTTCGGATCCCAATACGATTCTACATCATCAGCCAGCGAATCGATGCTTTGAGCATTTATCACCTTCCTCGTTAATTCGGGAAGTCCTTGATTTTCCAGCGGCGGGAAAATAAATTGCAAGCTCTCCCAGGTCAGCCGAGGCGGCAGCCTCGTCTCTGGGAGATGAATCGCTCGATCCTCGATCGATTCCCTATCCTCGAGAGGGCCACTTCGTTTCATACCGGCAGCGATTCGTCGCTTGCAATTTTTTTAAGTATTTCCCCGAAGTTTGTCTTGTCAGGATGGAGCGAAGATCCGTGGAAAGAAATGGGAGTTAGAGGGTTCAGCCAGGGTGAATTCGCAACGGGGCGGCCACAAGGGGGTGGCTCGCCGGCCCGGAAAAAATCGGCCTTTATTGTTTTCGTTAGCTTTCCCTTCTCGCCACCCCTCCCGTCTTCTCCCATTCGGGGCCCACCTCCCGTTTCCCATTTTTCCGGGGGGAAGAGGATGAGCGAGAGCACGGAACGAGGTAACAGGAAAAACCGAGAGTGGTGGTAATGGGTGTTGAATAATAAAGAGGACCGTTCCCTGGCGAATCGCCCGTTCCTCCTTACTTGCGCCCACGCCGGGCTCGATCCTAAGAGGAAATTAAAAAAAAATTCTACGTCTGGCCGCGTCGTTGATCCTCGTCCGGCGATTTAATCGCGAGACACGGGACACGCGCGCGTGTTTATTTCAACCGGTCGACGAGCGTTGCAACGTTATCGTCGCGTTTTTTTTTTCGAGGGTGTATATAGGTACTCGCAACTAAACTGTTTACCACGGGGCACGGGCGAGCCGACAAAAGTGTCCACGCGTAGAATTCACGGCAAACATGGTAGATTTTACCAGAATATCCGATTACACGGGGAAGGGAAGAGCGTACAGTTACAAAACCGCGCGGGCGCGCACGATCGAGCGATGGTAGACTTCACACGCGCGCGTCCAGCTAGAATTTAATCAGTCGCCCCGATGGTGGCCGCCTCGTGAAATCGTCCACGTCGGGATTGATCGGGTGCTCGCCAGCGTCAACAGTAGAGCCATATATTTTCTTAATCGTAAATCGATGACCGGTTAGGAACCACCCCCCGGCACCCCTCTGTTATGCATCTTGTAACGCAACGTGTCACGAGTGCACGTGGAAGAGAGAACGCCCCTCCGAGGGTGTATAAAGTATAAAGGGACCAAAACTATCCCCCTGTCGAGGTGTTTGCACAGGCCAGCTGTTGACGGCTGGCCCGAGGCCGCAAAAGCTTAAGCATCTCACCCATCAGCCACCGCGCTGTTTGCAAAAATTGTAAAAAGGTAGCCGAGGATTTTCTTTCAACCTGTTCCACGACTTTTCTCCTTTGAAACTGTACCACTGGAATCTGTAGCTGGTTTCTGGTCGTTGGATTTCAATGAATTTCTAATCGATAGGGTAACGTGGGCGGCAGGCACATAGGCTAACGCGCCCCGGTCCTCTTCTCGCCGAAGATCGCGGCAAGTCGACGCGACGGAACGATATGGGAGATAGTGGAGCGTGCTGGGCGTTAAATCGGTGGATCCTCGGCGTGACGATCGGATCACTTGCTATCTAATTAGGCACGTGCGTAGGTATGCGAGGATCCGTTCGACAGGCGTGCGCTCGTTTAACAATGGGTAATCCATGCATTCATGACGTTCTGCGGCCGTTGGAGAGCGGATTCCCGGTTATCCGCGCGTGTGTGCGTGCCCCGTGGAGAGCCAGGCCATAGAGGGGTATACGCGGGTACACAGGTACTTGTGAGTACCCCATAGGTTCGCGGATAAAGGAGCCGAGCAGCCATATGGCGCCACACCGAGGTCCTTACTCTCCCTTTCACGCGTGCACCTACGGGCGACTCATTCTCCCTCTCCCCGTTCCCCTCGTTCCCTCCTGCTTCTCGATACATACAACTCGATTCTCTAATGGCTTTGTGCCCGCTGATCATGCCCGCTGCTCCTGGCCGTGTGTGCACGTGGGTGGACATGCGCGTGATGTAATCGGGGGCTGATCTATCGGCACCCCGAGCGGCTCGAGGAGCTGGAGCACCCACTACCGCTGGATGGTCCAGTGGATCGAGGTTTCTCGAACTATCCGCCACACACGCCGGTCGTCAATCGCTGGGCAACCGCCAGAGAAAGGTGCACGTACCGTTTGGTCGGTGATCGAGAACGATGAGCTATTTTTGGCAGCCGAGAGTCGACAGGCAATCGTGCCTGATGGCTACTGATTGTCCAAGTACTCGCGTCTCGTTCGAACGTCGGGCGGGCCAGCTCGGGGAGCGCGGCAGACTCTATCCCGACGATGGGATAGCGTAGACAGAGACACGAGCGAAGGAACGGCAAGGTCTCGGCAGAGATTAGAGATGAAAGACGGATCGGAGTAATGGACGCAGTGGTGCAACGGTAATTCCTCCGTCGCGTCGTAAGTCGGAGTCGGTGCACACAGTCAAGGAGTCACGGGCCAGACGCGGCCATTCCATGGCTGCGTTTTGTCTTTTCAGCGCGTCGAACTTCCGTGCACCCACCGGGGGCTTCCTATTCTGTAGCTTCTTCTTGCGCCTAATCCGCCAACTTTCGGTCGGAGCCTCCCTCTACAATGGGGCCACCGTTGAAAGTTTTATTATTCCGGAGCCCCGTGCGTATTATCCGTGGGATAAATGGCCAAAAGTGAAGTGAGATTCGGCGGCGGAACTTTGAGTATCTTGACGAAATCGCGTGTACAGCTGACGCACCATTATCGCAGCGCAAACTTCTCTACGGATTAAGAGTTTCGCGATTAAAGGGGTGGCGCGCTCCGATGTTTACGCGCGAGGAATCAATGGGCGCGTAATTCCATTAACGAATCCTCCGCTTCTGACCGCAAAACGCACGGGTTCCCTTCGCCCGATAGTCGCGGGCGTGTAGATTTAACTCGCGCACATGTGTGCAGCCGCGATAGAGGAATAAAAGCATCCAGTGCTATTATTATTCACGGTCGGATCAGCCGAGCAGACAACATCGCGGATGTTTCGCGAATAACAATTAGCCGGGGGATGGCGCACGCTCGAGACGGCTCGACGACTTAAATACAGCTTAACGATTCTCCAGCGACACCACCGCCGTGAAGTTTTTCAACCGTTTCCGTCTCACTCAATTAGTACCGTACTCGTCGTCCTCGTCGCCGTCGTCGTCGCTGTTGCAGTCGTTGGCGGCGTCGTTATTTTTCATTTTTCCTCCTCGATAGACGCCTTAACGAGTCCCTTTGCGATCGAGAGAAAATCAGTCTCGACCTGCAGAGTGGCCAGAATACTCGGAGAATTGGGTTGAAATAATCGGCGAAGCGCGCGACGCTCTTATCGCGGCTTTTTCAAAAATCTCTTCCATTTGTAGTGTCGCTCTTCAATTCGTATTATTAGGACTTAACTGCATGTTAGTGGTGCATGTCTATGATCGATTTATACCGTCACGGTTCTCGTGACAAACTTCAACCGCGTGACAAAACAGTTATTCAACATTAACGTGCAGTTTTTGTCTGCAGATAAAAACCGGCACACAGTGCGTTGATATGTGGACAAAAATTGAAAAATCAAATATTTTTTAAGGCGATATTTATCATTCAATATTCACATCTAGATGTTCAGGAATAGAGTTTGTTTATGATTGCTACGTAATTGTAGTTCTTTACGATCTTATTTGCCATTCTAACTTAGAAACTAAGTACTTCAAGCATCAGTCGCAAGTCATACGTGGTAGAGTTACTTTCCTTTTTTTTTTATTTAGATCATAAGAATATTTATTAATCTTGGCTCACATTATTTACCATGGATTCTACTATTATGATTGGGTATGCGTGCTTCGAAACTATTGCCCAGACTTATTGCCTTACTGATCATTAAAAAACTTCTTGGTCCCGAGAATGAAAATTTTATTTCAACCGAAGTTTTAAAAAATACGTAAAAAACGTATGCGTGATTTTTTTTTATATTTGGTTCGCCTAACTTTAAACTTGATGAAAAAACGCCCTTTTCTGCTACTACCTGCGACTATTTGAGAAATAATTTTTTTAGGAAGAACTATGTAAATCAAGAATTCTAAGACAAACCAAGAAATTTTTGAAAAATGGCTTTGTTCTGCACCAAGATATAAAAAAAGAAAGTTCTGAACATCGGATCTGCTTTTTCCAATTCTTTATAGGTACGATATTTACCATGACTTTTTCAACCTGGATGCTGTTATCAGTTTTAAAATAGCAGTCAAACGCGATGCACGTGATAAAAATAATTTGATAAAAAATGTTTCGAACTAATGTTAGTCAGTATTCAGTTGACAACAAATTACAGAAGTAAATATTGATAAAAAACTTTTTATTCAATAAAAAATCAAGATTACCTCAATGTTTTTAATGAAACTGTATATTTTATTATACGTCAATCGATGCATCTTTATACTCTCTTTAAAAATGTATTACAGTACTCAGGTCGAAAACTGATCAGTTCAGAAGTTATGAGTTTTGTCCCGAACGCCCATATAAGTACTTAGACGCACTGTGCGACAGGTCGAAATTGAAAAAACTGTAAAACTTACTATTATTGTTATATGTGTATCGATATCTTTAGATGACATTACTATAATGTAATATTTTACATTATATGTGTATCGATATCTTTAGATGACATTACTATAATGTAATATTTTACATTATATGTGTATCGATATCTTTAGATGACATTACTATAATGTAATATTTTACATTATCGTAATGTCATCAAAAGATATCGATACACGTTTCATGAGTAGAGTATTCATATACAAAACTTATAGCAATTTTTTAACAACATCCTGCGTTTTGGAAAACAACTTCCAAAGAAATTTATTTAAATAGAAATTTAAAGGAAAGTGGTTACGCCGCTCTGATTGCATTTCGCAAACTTACATATGCGGAGGCCGACAAACAATTTATAACGAAAAAAATACAGAACATGAGGGGTTGTTTCCGGAAGGAACTCAAAAAAATTGAAAATTCCAAACTCTCGGGTAGTGGTACCGACGATATTTACGTCCCACAGTTGTGATTGTTGACAGTTGATTGTTTAAGCCAAAATGTAGACCCAATCGATATAAACGAGATATAAACATATTTCGTTTTGTGCGACTCCGTTCGAGTCTGCATGACAACTGAAAAAACTTTCAGCAAAACGAAAGTCCACAATTTCGATCAAATCCGCGGATAAACCAGTAGTTTTTCATCCATTCACACGCAGTTTTATCTGTGACCGATTTATCCAACGTGATTTGCCTGTGAACTTTCGTCGTATGTTAGTGGGTATTTGCAGTTTTGATCCGCCGCAGACTTTGATCGCAGGTTTGTTCGCGACCGATGAAGACCGCGGGGAAACCTCCCCGTGTATGGCCAGCAATTATCCTGCAAGGAACTATTGCCAGTAGCATATCGAGACGAGAATAAAGGCTCTGAAAGGGAGAAATAACGACGCGGCCTTAGTTGAGTCGAGAGTCATCCATCGACTGGCGTAATCCGGCGAATCACCATCGCGAATCGGATCATTCCTTTTTTCCCCGTGTCGCGAATCATTCCAGCCGCGTATCCAAAACATTTCGACGAATTTGAAATTCGATCACGTCCGTCGGACATATGGAGCGTGCGGCGCGACGGGACGTTATCGCGCCCGCGATTCGACGATCGTCGGGCGGCGGGAATACGATCGGAACGCGGTGGCGGATGCATATTTATGCGACGATACGTCGAAGTCGTCATCGCCGACAAATGAACGGGGTGAACTACCCGCCGCGCAACCGTCAGTCATCAATATTTCATATTCGTTCGTTGCCGGAGCCAAGGAAATCCCCATGGGTTTTAGTCGCTTTGTCAGTGATCGCTGCACTCTCTCTCTCTCTCTCTCTCTCTCTCTCTGCAGACTCTTCCACGCGCCAGCGGACCCTGAAATTCTCAATCGAAATTGTCCCCGAGTTCCTTATTTCATCGTCACAATGGGATCTTCACCTGATCCGCTTCGAATCGTCTGGATTTCGAATATCCCGCCGGAACGGTCGGGAGATACTCGGCAGGCGTTCGTTCGATGCTCGTAAATTGCACGGGCTCGGACATCGCGAGGAGATAACGAAGGCAGGGACGTTCCGAGCGCGACAGACGATACCGAGGAATTTATCGGGCTGTAAGGCCGAGAAGGACGCGAGAATATCGTGGTGTTTTAGTGGCAATAAAGGCCTACTTTGTAGCGGACACGACGGTGGGGTTTAATCGTAACGAAGGCTGTCCTTTCGATTTCGAGGGTTAGCAGCGGGGGATCGTCGCCTGGATCCGGCGAACGAGCAGACGTCATTTCGTCTGGCGCGTTTGGAGCGGCTGGAGCGATTGCCGCACAGGTGTCGTCATTATGGGCGCGTTTATCGAAACGACCGCGTTACCGGTCGCATGATTCGCAGGAAAGAGTCGATCGACTCGACTTTATTCTCCATTCGAAATGCAGACGCACCGGCTGGATCGATTCCTGGCGGTATCCCCCTCGACCCTCGATCCCACGTGTCTCCTCGGCTCGGCGGTTCCCTCTTGCTCGCCTCCATCGTTCCTGGCGAGCGTTACCGGCACGATTTAACGAGGCATGAGTTAATGCCTCGTCGTGTTTCGTGCGCTTATAAACCTATGCGTAGGAACGTTCGTGTGCACGTCTGCCGTGGGTGCGCAGTGTCGCGCTCGCGAGCTCTCCAACAGGTAGACACGGATAGAGCGTGCGTCGCGGTCGGGATACGCGTAGAACGTTATAAACGCCTCCGTCGAACGTCGTAATTTCTGCGTGGACCGGCCTGGCGGGCTCGGCAGCGCAGGGATCTACTTTTGAAATACAGCAACGTCGCGCGACGTAGTCTACCGGACGTCTCGACAAGTGTCCCGCTAATTCGGCGTTCCCCTTTGTTGCGCGTAATTTATCGCGACTCATTCCCGCCCCGACAGAGAGAAATATTCGGCTATAAATATAGACGGGCCGCGCGATAAGTTTGATTCGCTGCGCGGGAGAAAACACGGCGAGGATAACGGAGGACACGGTGATTCGCAGGTTGACGAAGGTCTTACTTCCCACCGAGTTACCGTCTACAGGGTGTTACAGAACTAGGAACACAGATTTGCTTGGTTAGAGGAAGTCCACAGCTGCGTACCGATCTAGAATGATGAATATGCAACGCGAGACACGAGTCATTTCATTCGTCGAGACTTCGCCGTCTCTTTCGATCGATTGTATCAACCAGCGAAGTTTGCAACCGCGGCTCTGGAACAGCCTGTGCACAGACCCGTGCGCATACCTACGCCCCGAGATTTATTCAGCCAGCAAAGTGGAGGATCGCGACGTTTCCAGCGGCTTTTAAATCCCCACGCGTACCGATGCTTTTTTCCAGCGTCGCCCGCGGAAACCGAGCTTTTCCTCCAAGGGCGAATGACGTCTGGGGAAATCAGCGGGCGAGTGTGATACACCCTCGGAATTTAATATTAAAATGTCGGATTTGGAGAGCACCGCGCCGAGTCGGACGGGCGTCCGCTCCGATCCGCGGCTTAAGGGTGTTCCACGGCAACAAGCATTCTTGGAATTTATCTTTCGCTGTTTGTATTCGTTATGTTTCGAGCTTTCCGCCGGCTAAGAGAGCCGGGAGAGTTCGTACTTTTCTCTCCCTCTCATTTTCTCGTTATTCACTGGAGCCCCGGTGTACCCTTTTGGTCTTCGTAACTTTCCCGCGTCTCTCCTCCTTCGTTACGTTCGTTTCTTTGCGAATATCTCCATCCACCGTCGCCCCGTCACTCGATCCCCACCCCGCCCTCCGTCCGTAGGAAAATCCGAGAAGACGCTTATTTCTTCGGCTTTGATCAAACGTCGTCCCCCGGCGCGAGGTACCTGAAGTCGCGGGAACGACCGGAGAAGTCGTCTGCGTCGGCTCCGTTCCCGCGGAGAAGAAACATCTTTGCCGTGCTTTCGGCCAATTAAAACGTCGCGAATGTTAAACGTGATGCATCAACGCTCGCCCCCTTTCGCGATTTCACCTCGTTACGCCGATCTTTTTCCTAATGACTGCGGCGACCGTGGCTGCCGATCCTCGGCGGGATTCCATTTGGAAGACGCGCGAAACTTCCCGCGAGCCATTCTAACCGCGTCCCTCGCTTTCCCTCCTTTTCCCCCGTTTTCAAAGGGATTCTGAACTCCCCTGTTCCCCGACGTCCACGCCGTGGAAGCGTTAAGTCGGCCGGGGAATGTGGAGCACGGTCGACAGACGGGAACGAACGCAGTAGAGGACCGAAGGGGTGAAAAAGGCGCGGAAGAACTCTCCGGCGCAAGTTACGTAGCGTCTCAAGGGTGTGCTTGAATTGCCCCGAAGGGAGGCCGTGTGTATGCGCAACGAGCGAGGACGACACCGACACCGTCGACGACGCTGCATCAACGGACAGGGGAGGGGGAGAGGATAGTTTCTGATGACGAGTCACTGTCACATGGGCTGGACGAGGTTAATGTTTAGTGACCGGCTGGCGATGGTTGAGACGCGCAGGTGTAGGTAGCAGGGGTTGGAGGGCACACGAGACACTGTCGCGAATTCCAACCACACAGCAGTTCTACCCTCGTTTTAGCAGTCTCCTCTCTGGTTGTCTAGTGATTGCTTGCTTTGATCTCTGTAATCATCCTGCCTCCCACCCACCACCCCTTCCACCGTCCGCCGGTCGCTCGACTTAAGTTCTCGTCACCTTGTTCGGCTTCCTCTTCATCCTTTCCAGCCTGCTCATCACCCGATACGCCCGGGCCCGAGTGCTTCTTGCCAGGCACGAGAGCAATAATAACGCTCCTCGATTCGCGGTAATCAAGCCTCTCTCTCCCTCTCCCCGCTTCCACCTCGCGCACGCTTCTGCATATCAGTAAGGTGCTGTTCCCGGTACGTTCGATATTTCAAACAGTCGCCGCGTTTCGCTGGAAATATTGTATACGTATGTATGCTGCCCGAGCAATTTGTGCCTGGACTAGGTTAACGAGCTCTCGCTTTGAAAAAAATGCCTAGTAATTTATCCCCGGGGCGGATGTATCTGGTTTGAAAAGAGAGGATCTCTCGGAGTTGAACTTCTTAACGATCTGTTTGAACGACAGCTCGAGGCCGGGTCCTTTCAGCGATGAGTTTCATTTATGAACCCCGAAGGGTCTCGCGGAAATGGATGTAGGCCAGGATTGGACGACGTCGAGCCCCGTTACGCGGGAAACGATTTATATTTATTAATCTTGCCGCTTTGTTGGGCGAGGTAACCTCTCCCGATGCTCGACGAATGCACTCGAGACACGACAATGAACGCTTCTTTTTTTTTCTCCACCGAATCGAAGCGAGATTCGTGGAAGCGAAGCGAACATGGAAACATTCGCCGCGTTAATCCTCCATTATCGGCCACGGTGCCCGATAGTCGCGAGATTTTTGGCTCCCCGTGCGAGCCGGAACACTGAATCCCCTTCATTAGCTCCGGCGCGTTATCGCCGTTTTCGGGGAACGACGATTAATTATGCAGTTTCGGTGGTTCGTTAAACGAACCGGCCGATTAGTCGTATTATTACCTGTTGTGCCGTTAATTCGCGAAAGATTCCCACGGTCGGTGGCCATTTTTCGTAAATTACGGTGCCTCGGCTCTTCCTCCCTGCTTGTGCGCCGCTTACGGCCGCTTCTCGTTAAAATATTATTAATTAAACGCACGGCCGCGCGGGGGTTTCGCTCCCCGGGCGCCTAGTTAAAAGTGAGCCGCGAATAAATGAATAATTAATTAAGCCCAAGGAAATGGGCAGGGTATCGAAGGTAATGGAGTGGCTTAGGAGGCGGGGGCGAAACGACAACAAAACGGTCGAAGCCGCGGCGCGTAGGAAAACATGGGCAGCGTGTAGAGGCGCGCGAATCGGCATGGGGGCCAATTTAAATGCAGATGGAGGTTTAAACGCGAGCAACGTTCGAACACATGAGACCGCCGCGCGGCGGCACCCTCGGAGCCACGTTCCTCTTCCCGTTTCCACCGTAATGCCACCGCTGGGATTTTAATCGCGAATTTCCACCCGTTCGGTTCCCCCTTTCCGTGTTCGCTGATCCCGACATCCCCGCTTTTTTTTCCCCCCTCCACGGTAATCGCGACATCGACGACTTCCTTCGCCCCCGTCTGCGTTCCCTTCGTTTTTACGCCCCCTCTGCGCGGCACGAAATTGTCGACGGCACTGCGGACGGATCGTTGGAAACACGTATCAGTGGCGAGGCGATGGCCCCCGTCAGGCCGGCTCCTTCGCGAGTCCTTTTCAAACGATCCGACAAATTGAAAGGATGGACGGGTAGTTGGGGGGGGGGTCATTGATTGCGGGAGGGTGGCGCAGGAGCGTGGAGGTGTCGCTTATGAATATTCAGAATTCGTGCGTGTCGCCGCTACGTGACGAATATTCGCAGGGCAGCTGACACGTACGATAGGAGGAGAGCGTAGGGAAGAAGAAGCGGGGAACGAGGGGGCGCAAGGGAGAAGAGACGGGAAGGGAACGGGAGGCGATGATAGGAGATAAGGGTCGCGTCTTGCCTATCGAACGTCTCGCGTTACAGGATGGGGGAGCGCCGATAATCCGCTTAGACTCGACAGACAGATAAACTGTTTATTATTACTCCGGTTGGGTTGGCCGGCGAGCGTGCACGCGGCTCGAAATGGATCGATAGAATGCTCGATATCAGTCAGTCAGTCAGTCAGTGAGCGAGTCAGCCGTTCCTGCCCGAACCCCCACGATGACGGGGCCCGTAAAATCCATTTTCCCGCCTCCGCGTGGGACGAGATTCGGCTTCGCGAACGGCTCCGAGGATTCGCCCGCGTAATCCAGTTTTATTACTTTTCAGTCAGCGCGGGGAATGGAGGAGATATTTCCCACTTATCCGGGATTATTTCGCAGTTAATATCTAACGAAGGAAAATAACGGTGGGTGCACTCGCGGGTTCACCGATCGTCATCGGTTATAACCCGTGGGCCACTATTCCTCCGCCCCGTTCGTTTGCCTTCCCGCGGTAATCCTCGCCACGCCGGGACAAGAGTTTTTCATTCGCCTCGCGTACGCGTCTGCGGCTCGTTCAGCCTCTCCCGATTTTTCCGGGCTCCTCGATCGGGGGTGCTCGGACAGCTGCATCCACGGGAATTACCATCGCCCGAGAGATAGAGGGAGACCGCGAGTGTCTGGAATCGGCGAGTGGCCGCGCCTGCATATCCTGCTCCTGCCTCCGTTATTGGTTAATCAAATAGTAGATCCTCTTGATTAGCCCCAGGATGCTCCTGGCATCTATCTAATAATACCTGCCAGATGGCCAGACAGATTTCTGTCAGACTGCATCGGGATCTCCTGGAGCGTGTCTAATTCCGGAACAATATTGCCCGGGACCCGGCAATATCCCTGCACGCTCCAACGTTCTTCGCGAATCCTATGTTGCTTCGGATTTTTAGGCAACAACTTTGTAGGCTTCTTTAATCTCTTGTGTCTAAAGTCGCGCTTAGTGCATCGAGCTTAGGCGTATATATCTACAACACGGATCTGTCTTAATCTTCCATTCCTAGGCATTAAGCACAGAGGGAAGCAGTCCCTTCAGAGCCAGTAGATCAGTCATCCAATGAACGAAAGGCGGGTGCTCACATTAGCGCTCGTTTTTCATCGTAAGGAATACATACCTACGTATATCCAAGTGTCACGCAAATGAGTTACGGGAGTTGGCTGGGAAGCGTCGTGATTAAATTATCCCGAGTTTATCTCTTAATAAACGCCGAGGGCCATGAAAACGCTTTCTTCGACGCGGAGGAAACGAGGGCGTCGGCGGTGTCTCGATGCTTTACAGCGGCGATCGCAGACGTTAAGCAGAAACGTGTCTCCTTTAAAATTTATACGACCAGGCCTGCTGGTTCGCGCGCGCGCGTGCACGCGATTCCCGTGGCCGACGATGGAGTCATAACGCGATCAGGTAATGACCGACATCGTGATTAAAACTGATTTCTACGCAGGGGAGGCTCGATATCCGTGAAACGATCGATACTCGATGTGAGTCCTCCTCCTTCTACGGTGCAGCGATCAGAAAAGTCGAGGGCGTAATAGATATGTGTCATTCGACACTTGACGCCGTGGAGAGATTACGAAGAACGCTCCCATTTCTGTTGGCAGAAAGACGGGGAAACTAGAACCAGACTTCGAGCGGAACTAAGGGGGAGCGCATCGGGGCAAAGGTTTAAAAGACGCCTTTATCCCTAAGCCGAATGCCTGAAAATTGCTTTCCCGTTGTACCCTCGATCGTTTTACACGGATCGTAAAAGACATCGAACGTCGTGGAAGGAAGACATAGAAGCACGGTTAGCTCCTTTTGATAGAGCAATTACGAGACACTCGATACCGCCGTGAGACGAGGGGAGCACCGTCCGACTTGGCGCCTGATTCACGGACGATGATAAAGAAAGTAACTGAGCAAGGGGCAAACGAGTTAAGCTGGCACATGCGCGCGGCGAGAACGACGCGAGAAGGGAACTCCGTTTAATGGTCGGGGGCTGACAGAAATGCGATTAGACGTTCTTGACGCGAAGAAGTCCATGATCTGGCAGCGTGGAACCTGTTGAGAGGATTCAAAGGCTTGTTTCTTTTATTCCCCTCGCGCCTCTCCTTTTGATCGGGCTTTCTTCACTCGCTCGACAGGCGGGAGACGCTCGAGATTGGTATCCCGTGTCGCGACCGATTCATTATCCTCGCGGGAGCCGTCGCGGAGAGCCTGATTTCGTTGAGACACTCATTCTGAGGCGCCACACCGAAAAGACGCTCGCGGGAACGCTTCCTAATTAAGTCGAGCTTTTAAGAAAGACGCTGGATAGTTAAGCGAGGCATCTCTAACTCTCGTTCCTTCCGCGAAGACGTCGCCGGCTGTGCATTGTGCAAGAACGTCGAAACAAGCGGCTGTGAAATATTGTAGAAGGCAGAGGAAAAGGAAAAATGTGCGTTGCCTTTCTTTCAGCCTAGATCCAGCTGTCTGGCCCGCGAACTGCAGCCACTCCATGGAAATGCACGCGGGGGTAGTTGTTGTTGCAAGAAGACCACCTTAAGCGCCGGCCGCGAAGAGAAACGGAAGGAGACGGCGGGAGGCAACAGGGGGTTGGGTCGGGTGGGTGGTGTCTGTTGCGTCCTTTGAGTTAAGTGGTACTGTTTATTGTTTGAGCTTCAGAACGCGTGGGTCTTCATTAGCAGGAATTGCAGCGAGACTGCTCCGTGGGCGGAGCGGCGACGAATATAACAAAGAAGAAGTTGAAGAAGAAACCTGCCTACTTCCGGCGTCCCGTTAATTAATTAAATTAAGATGCTCGGTGCGCGTCGCTCTGGGATACCTCGCGCGCCTCCTAAATGGCAGGGGCCACGGCGTTCTCCCTGAATGTCGACTAATTGCGCGATCCCAAGACACATCTTTAAAAAAAAGGACGTGGGCGTTAGTGGCGTTAGTTTCTTCGTAATTGAAAAGCTCAATTGGACGTGGATCGTGAATGACGCGAACGCCAGAAGCATCACAATCGAACGCGAAAGGGCGCAAATGATGTTTCTCCTACCGGGTTGCCCTGGTGCGCTATTTTTCATTATCCCAGCGAATGTGCCCGCGGGCGACGCGGCTCGCGCGATTAGCAATTCTTCCTCCACTCGAACCAGAGAGATGCCTCCTCGCCTTTGTGCCAGGCCACCCCCGTTCTCTATTTTTCGCACCCCCGTGGACCCCCGACTGGCTGTGAGTCAGAAGTCATACACGCGTGTACACAGAGGGGGACGGTTGTTCGAAATAGAGAGTGCACGGCGTACAGGCTGATTTCGGCGGTGCTACGGCGCCCCATCATTTGAGTTATGGCATCCATAACTAGCACCTACGTCTTTCATTAACCCCGCCATTGTCGCGTGTACTGCGACCGCGTCGTTAAAAGGGGGGGGACCGAAAGATCTAGTCGAGAGGGCTGGGGAAGAGACACCTATTTGTTTTTGCTCCGTTCGTATTTGCCTGCCATATGTCCCACTTATCCTGGCTCCATGGCTCGAACAGCCTGGCTCGTACGCTCCGCCGATCGATTCCTCTTTGTCTCCCGATTTTCGCCAGAATCCTTCGGCGCGGAGGATAAAGAGACTCGAGCGGGGCGCGCCACCCCTGTTTCCACGGCAAACAACATCAATCATGATCGCGGTATTTAGATATTAGATACATCGCGACATCTTGGCTAATGGATAAGATCCGAACCGATTGGGGGTCACGCGAGGAGCGCATCAGCGTGCGAACATCTGCTCCGAAACGCATCGCGCCCCGTGTACGCTCGAGCACGAAGCTTCGTTTATTTTCTCATCGTATCTTCTTCCAGAGACGAGCGTAAAATATCGCGTCCGTGGGAGGATCGGAATTAATCGTGGCCCTTCGTACCGATACGATTAAAAAGACGGCCATCCCACCTGCGCGGAATATCGAGGTAGTTGGTGCAATTCCAGGGGCGTATTTTCGTCCCTTTTCCCTAAGGGTTTTCCGCAGCTGTTGGCCGGTCGGGCGTTTATTAAAATGTTTATTCGACTACGTTGGAACCTACCCTCTCTCCATGTGCACGAGTCCTCCACCGGACTCGCGTTCCTCAACGCGAGCGTTCCGAACTGCTATAGTTTTACGCGCACTGCCTGCAGCTCGGAGCCGTTAAAACCAAAAAAAAAATACGCCCGTAGAAAAAATACGGGCGGCACGAAGCGCCGGGAGTAACTTTTTCCCCGCCGGCGGTGAATTACTCCTTTACCTTGCGTTCTCCATCGTTAGTGCGTAGTTTTTTCGCCGATATAGCCGGATGCGTCGTAGGGCGAGCGCGGGGTGGCACCCTCCCGTCGGCTCGCCGCGAGCACTGCTTGTCGCTGTGAAAAATTCACCGAAACCCGGCTTCGCAAATTCGTCATTCTGGCGGCGGGTGCACGGAAGTTTATCGAAAATTAATAGAGACCGGTATTGTCTGTCGGTGGGGGTTTGACGAAAATGTCGCTTTCGAGCGGACTCGTGTCCTGCCATGGATTTATAATAAATGGACGGCCGTCGAAACATCGCTCCGCGGTTTAGCCGCGGTGCCCGATTTTAAAAAAGCGACGGAAGAGGAAGAGTAACGAGGGCGATGCCGCGAGGGTGTCGCTATGAGAAACGGCCCGTATTTTTAGCGCGACCCGTTCGCATCTGGGTGGCCCCAACTGCTTTTTAGTGTCTACTAAACACCGCCCAAAGATAAACTAATTTGTCCCGAATTTATAAAGTCCGCCTGCCCCTCTCGCTTCACCGTGGAAATGATACATGGCTCGTTTATACATCTAAACAAACACCGATTAAATCACACACGCCGGGGTAAATATGGCTGCGGTGTGTTTGCTGTGGTCCCATAATTGTGATCAAAGTCGATTAGTGTACCTACTGTACAGGGTTTTGATAATTTATGGATTCACTGCCTACCAGATACCCTCTGTAGATGAACTTCATTTTCTTTTCACAAGGAGAGAAACTCATCCTATCCTATGAACTTTGAACATGCAACTGGGCCAGAATAAGAAGACAGTAATTTCTGTTGGAGTTCAACGATTCACACCGTTAGGGTTTTAGGCTTAAGGGGCTGCGTTTTCTCTTTTCTGGAGGGGGGGGGGTGAAGGGTCTTAGCTGGAACGTAAAGCGACGACCATAGGTAGTCTAAGAAATGTGACCAGACTGTGCATATCGTGTTCTGACTCGTCAAATTAATTCTTTTTCTTGTATACCTTTATACTCTACCAAATTACACTAATACGTGGACACACTGTGTATTGGCCATATAATAAACCATAGTTGTGTTTATAGTGTAGCATTAATTTTGAACCTATGTGAAGTAATTTCTAACAATTTCTTATTTTTCGGTCCTCTAAAATACATCCAAAAACCATCCCTAGTAGCATTTGTTGTTGGCATACAGTTGGGCCACGCACATCATATTAGTTGGCCAACAGTTAGATTTGGCACTTTTTTCAGGTTGGGCCAACAGCAGATGGCCAAGGTAGGCTTTGCTACTGTTGCCCAATTATTTATATTCTTTCCAAAAGATGTCTTAAAGACGTCCAGAAGGCGTCTTAGAGAACTTCAAAAGACGTTGTAAACACGTCTTTTTCAGGCTTGGTTTAAGAAAAAAAAATAGCGGGTGAGGAGAATCGAATCCAAATTTTCCGCTTACGAAGCAACCGCTGTTTGCACTTACCCAACACATTTCCTTGTAAACACTTCTAATTCCTAGTTACATAACTAGTATTAATTGTTTATAAAAACGATATGACACATATCTATTATCATTCGACCTTTAGACTCATTCCTTAAAATTTCACATTTGTCTCAATTATTTATGTATTCACATTTATGTATTCACATACATAAATACATTACGTATTTATAAATAAGAAAAGAAAAATCACAACTTGGAATATAATAACAGGGAATATAATAAAATTTTCTGACGTTTATAAGATGTCATTTAATCATCGTTGAAAATTTTTTGTTAATTAACCAACCATAATGATTATAGGCCCAACATTGAATATTCGTTGGTACATTGTCGTATTTTTTTTGCCGTAGGCTCTATGTTGGGAATTTGTAGGCAAAAACACTATCTATATCCCAACTAATTCCCAACTGTTGGCTACCGTTGGCCAACCAGAAATGCTACTAGGGATAACAATTAGAAGCGAAGCAATTCTAGACCGGAAACTTTACATTTTTCTAATTTACCAGCAGCTTACATTTCATCTATCAATTCTACCACTCTTCTATTCGAGTAGAAACTGGTATCATTTTCGTTGCTCCCGTTGATTGCGCAAGGATGCGATCCAGCGAAATTCACGGTTCCGCTATAGTGCGCTGTATATACGTTTCGACACGCGATATCCATGAGAAACTAGGGACTGGTTGCATGTGTTGACCACGTCGCGAGATGAGAAACTCCCGCATGCGTTTCGGTATGGCTGTGCTGCACGTACCCGTGCCGTTGCGTCGGTGATTAATAGGGATCGACAGATCGACGGTGCTGCAGCCGGCACGAAATATCGGCGATAAATTCCCGACGGTGCTGGTAACGTGCTCGCGGACAAGGAAATATTTTTTGCCGGCTGATATCTTTCTACCCTGGCGCGGGACCGTCCGTGTTTCGCAGCGCACAACAAATGGCGCGAACAGCGTGATACGAGCGTGACACAGATTGCTTCGTTAACTGTTCCATTGAAGGGAATTAATCGATCGAGTCGCCACCGCGTACCGAGTCAAATGCGAATAAATCTCACTGTTACAATATTGTAAAAGACACCAACAACTGGTGACGTCGATGCACAGTTATTCGAGTACATATCGGATAGTTTTCGGAGTGGAGGGAAATTGTACATCGTCAACGTTTACACAAGTATTCCCACGGAAAGCAAGCATTCGCCTCAGGTAACGAGTGCTGGTGAATCCGTCTTGAAACGACCATCTCCCCCAGACGAACTGCTGCGTGAGCGGAAGCGTCGGACGATCTCCATAATTTCAATAACGCGGCAACTTTCTCGCCAACTTAATACACCGTGAAAATAATTACCGCCACGGAAATGGATTGTGGGGTCGATCGCGACGCGAGCTTGGGACGAAGCCGGTATATCTCGTGTAGTACGGGGTGTCCGCTCATCGACGGGATGACGGTAGGGCAGAGGGCGAGAGACAGATATCCTAGCTGTCGTCGTCGCCGTCGCGCAAGGGTGGCGAGGGGGTGGCCTGGCGTGTCACGAACGATGGATGCACGAGCACGAACTTTCGTACCTTCGTACGCGATACATTGTTTCCGCGATGTACCGGCTGGAATACGTCGTTTCATTTTTCTCTGCCGCCCCCCACCGACCCCTTCGCCCGCACCCCCGGTGGTGTCTGCACAAGTGTATTTTCCTTTATCCGTTTCCAGAGGCGGCTCGGCCCTCTGCGAACGCATTTGTCGGCCCTCGAGTAGGTGTTATTGTGTTACGGGATACAACAGCTTTCGAGATGCCTACGCTCCGGCGTACACGGATCCTGGGCAAACGTGATTATTTTTCGCAATTTGCTAAGCAGATGCCCCCATTGTGCCGCGGCGGAGCCGCGAAGCAGGAGCCTGTGTTCGCCACCCCTTTTTCTCTCGCTCGCCTCCCCTTCTTCCTTTTCCTCTGACCTCCTCCCCCGTCGAGCCCTCGTCTCGCCGAGCCGCGTCGCGCCGCGTCGACCAGCGACAGGATTTTTTTCTTTTCACCTGTGTATACACGTCGCCGTGCACGCGTTCCCGCGTCTATTTGCGAGCACACACGCCGAGCCTGCACAGAGACACGAGCCTCCGCGATTCCTCGCGATCTCGCTCCACCCCGCGCCGAAGGGACGCTCGCGCTCGTCGCGCACGCGGGGGCACACGGGACGCGCGAATCCACGCACGCCGGGGGCTGCATATTTTAACCAACTTGCCTACGCGCATTGTCTTCCCGACGTCCCCAGCCTTGCTGCGCTATACGCCGAGAAATAATGATCCGTACCCAACAGCATCCCGCTCCTCCGTCTATTCTTCGCGCGGGAGAGCAAAGCACCCGTGACAACAATGTTGCGCCACGCTCGAGAGATTGCGCGTGCCCCCGTATCCTTTTCTTGCTTCGATTGTTGTCCTCCCCCGGCCATCCTGAGGGGTGAGCGCGAGGCGGATCGCTGCGAGGCTTCTTTCGCGGGGCGCTCCTCGGTATCCTTTTTCTCTGTACACAGAGATCGTCCATGGACGACGGGGGTTTGTTCCTTTCGGACGGCCTCGATGTCGGTCGAAGTAGGTGAAACGAGGCATCGTGGAGCCGATAACACTAGTTTACGGCTGTTTTGCGCAACAGATGCCACAGATGCCAACAGATGTATTTTTTTTTCTTATGGAAAATGGCCCGCTGATGCTGAAAATGAGGTTTAAAATTTGTTTTATGGATACGTTTTTGAGATATCGATAGGAGAACTTTTTACCTGCCTGTCAAAGAGGCGATCCCATAATTATGTTAATAACCGATATGGTAGGAAATTATCTCAAATTAAAGATAAGTGAATCACCAACAAATTTACCTGACAAAATTTTTAAATCGTTTAAGTCGTTCGGGTGAAATCGATGGAAACATGTGAAAAAAGTCATATTTTTCGACCGAAATTGACATCGACAATTCACTTAATCATCTGGGAAATATCGAAATCGCAGAAATAGGCCCAGTTTCTCATTTCTTACGTAGAGTCTGCACTTTTACAAAGAAAACAAGCTTTTACTGAAGAAAATCTATGGATAAATACCGAAGCTAGAGACAATTATGTGAAAACACTAAAATTTCATTTTTTCTGGGTTTTTGTGTTTTTTCAATTTTATTGTGTTATTTCCATTGTAATTCATTGTGTACATTTTTTCAAGTATATTGTATTTACATATGTGTGTTTTAGAAATAGTTCTGGCTCTTTTTTGTGTTTTGTCCGTTTTAGCATTCGTTTCTCTTAGGAGGATCCAAATATAATCTCCCATCATTGTTTCATCCCCAAATCCATGATATCGCACGCTCAATACCCTTCATATTCCGATGGAATCTGATGGAATGGTAATTTACTTAGGTCACTAAGATTTTCCGGGAAAAAACAAGTGAGAATACAAGAAATCGATCTTCAGGAACATATTTACGCCTGTTGGAAAAATAAAGAAAAGTGAAAGCCATACAATAGAAAATGAACTACGTGTAGAAATATATAAAAAAAATTTATGTTAAATGATTTGATTAAAAATGCTCCACGATTTTATTTAAAGTGAAAAAACACCATTGAAATTGTAGTACAAGAAAAGAATTATTTTTTAGTTTTTAGAGGATTTTTACTGTTTCTCAAACAAACATATATTAACAAAGTACTTGAAAAAATATACAGAATGAATTAAAATTGAATTAACACAATAAAATTGAAAAAAAAACACAAACACCGAGAAAAAATAAAATGTTAGCGTTTTTACACAATTGTCTATAGCTTCGCTGTTTATCCACAGATGTTCTTCAGCGGCAGCTTATTTTCTTCATAAAAGTGTAAACTCAACGTAAAAAATAAGAAACTTGGCCTATTTTTGCGAGTTCGATTTTTCCTAGATAGTTAAATGAATTGTCGATGTCAATTTCTGTCGAAAAAAATGACTTTTTTCACATGTTTTCATCGATTTCACTCGAACTACTGAACCGATTTGAAATTTTTATCAGGTAAATTTGTTGGTGATTCAATTCTCTTTAATTTAAGATAATTTCGCGGCATATCGGTTATTCGCAACACGAGATATTCGCAATTATGTGGGATCACCTTTTTGACAGGCAGGTAAAAAGTTCTCCTATCGATATCTCGAAAACGTATTCATAGAAAAAATTTTAAACCTCATTTTCGGAATCAGCGGGCCATTTTCCACAGGAAAAAAATAGTGGCATCTGTTGCGCAAACATTTTTTTTTATTTTGTAAACTAGTGTAATTAAAACCCACCTAGTCAAAGAAAAAGAAAATAAAAAAGAAATCAGTGAGAACAAAATTCTTTTTATTTGACTAAAATTACAAAAAAACGAAATTGGAACATAATTTCTAATATAATAACATAATAATCTAAAATTATTAATGTTACGACAATACGAAATTCATATATTTAAATATGTTAATGTTTATTTCTTCTATTTTATCTTATTTTCTTTATTATTCTTATCTTATGTACTATCCTTGATTTCATGATTTTGTTCTGTGAAAAGATGTTATGTTTTTTTACCGTTGAGAAATTGTTTCGGGCCCCAAAATATATCTTGCACCGGGGCCATTTTATTGAGAAGACCGGCCGTGGTCCCTGTGAATTTGATCGCAGCCCGATCGGTCGCGATCTGCTCGACGATCGGTGGACGCGAGTCTTAAATTCCACGTGATCTTCTTCTCGTTCGATGGTGTCGCGTTTCTAGAGAATATTTCGTGGACTGGGTCGGCCGGTTCGAAGACGGCCCGAAGAGAATTCGCGACGATTGTCCTGCATAATTGAGTCGCATTCAGGCTTAATGAGCTCATTGTACGCGCGGGGTACGGTTGATCGAAGCGTGTCGGAGGTATCGCTCGTCGAAGGCCTCGCCAATTCGGCTGACGTGACAGTTGAATTGCCGCTATCACGAGTCGATATACTCTGATTGTTCCAACGTGAGCCGATGGGCTTTCAGCTGGCACACCTGCTCGCCTTTTCTTCTCTCGCGTGACTTATGCGAGAGTGGACTCACTTTCTGACGCCGAGAATCGAACAAGAGGTAATAAATGACAGCTGAAACAGTAGAATGGAACGTGGTCGTGGCGCGCGTCGAGAGAATTAGTTCATCGATGAATTGAATATCCTGTTGGCGAAGCGCGCGCACACCTCCGCGGAGGGAAGCAAACTTCCTTTCGTTCGCGCAACATTGCTGTCGCGGCACTAATTCGAGAAACAAGATTCGCAAGCGCGTCAATTTAAAGTTCATCGCTATCTAATTGGTGGCAATTGACAGTGGGAAGAGCGGCACGCGAACCTCGTCGTTAATTAAGTTTTTGTTTAGCAACTCGTCTGAATATTCAGGTCGCAGACTGCGCAGTCCCCGATTGCTCAACCTCCTCCGTGTGTCACGTAATTTTCATGGATTATAAAACACGTGGGACGCTAGTCGACGGACTCAAAAAAAAAAACATGACGGAGCAACTGCCGCGTTACGTCTTCCGCCTTCTTAACGGCGCGCATCGCGATGATAAATCTCCGCGAAAGTTTCGCGAAGCACTTGTGCCGGTAGAGCGGCCACGGTTGTGGAACCAACGAATTTCGAAGAATGGATCCCACGAGAGGGTACAAGTATCCTTCACGCCGCTTGCCTCCCGAAGAAGTTACCCTTTTCGAGTCGTCTTCACCCCCGTGCCCACCCGTCCTTTGCGATAGATTATGTTTCCCCGAACGCATGCACGACTTTTTGCGCTTCGAGGGGCTCCGAAAGTGCGCGACCCACAAGTTTAACTCGAGGATCTTCTGAAGCCTCGCGATTACCATTCACGGTTGAGGAGGCGCGCGAGTACCTTCCGAACATCCCTTTCTCGTATTGGTGTTTCCGTTTGAACCGTAGCGACTTGGAGAACTTGCCTCGCGGAAAATCGTGCAGTGTTCGAGGGACAAGGACGGCCATTTCGCTGCTTCAGACTTTCGAAGCGCCGCCGAATTTCAACGAAAACGAAAAGGATCGGAACGGAGGTGTAGGTGTCACATCGACCGAGAAGTAGCCTTGCGAGACGGGCAGAGAATGGAGGAAGAATTGGAATGCGAGGAGAAGGGACCACGGGCTGTCACTTTGGTGGCAGGGTGCTCTGAAAGCGCCCATTGAAATGGCTCGCGGTGGCCTGACGTGCGCGGATCATTAATTGAAATTCCGTTACGCAAATGCTACGTACACGTACGCTACCCGAGCAAGCGTTTCCTCGCGTCTCGTGGCAGGCCCTCGAGCACCGGCGCAGACTAGATTCTATCGTTTTTATCGAGGTAAATTAGCGGGGAGGCTGCGGGGGTGGTAGGCACGCGCTTAATTAGAAACACACTCTCGCCGCCGTGGAGTTTCGCTGAACGCGACTGTTCTCGCGCCGCGAAACGGCAAAAATAATTGGCCAGCCAGGCAACATTGTTGCTGGCAACAGAAATCGGCGGTACAACAGCGAGTTAATGATGCATTGAGATAAAGCGACGGTTATGAAAGTGGCGACTGTATTGTGCAAGCGGGGGCGGCGACGAATCACGGGCACAATCGGTATTACGCGCCGAGTAATTATCGGCTGGAAAACGTTCCTCGAGGAAAATAATTGTGACGTTTAAACGATCGAATGCCGTTCGACAAAGGGCCGTGTAAACAAAGTAGCCCGGTAC
This sequence comes from Andrena hattorfiana, assembly GCA_944738655.2. Lineage (NCBI taxonomy): Eukaryota > Metazoa > Arthropoda > Insecta > Hymenoptera > Andrenidae > Andrena > Andrena hattorfiana. Next base: position 7,350,026 of record OX122894.2, read on the forward strand.
CGAGAGGGATTTTATTTCTGTCTCCGCGATTTTCCTGTCTCCTTTCTCTCCGGCTCCCTCTGTGCACACGTTCTGCACGGGACTTTCGGGATCGCTCTTTCGAAGTTCACCGCAATCCCTGTGATGTCTGCCTGGCCTCCCGGGCACAAGAGAAAATGGCACTTTTATGTCCCGGTTACTAATGCGTCTCGTAATAATTTCGTTTTTTTTGTCGACTACCTTTTACGCGGCTCGTTTCCCCGTCGCAATTTCTAGATCGTCCCTCCCCGCCCCCTACCCTCGGAAAGACCGGGCGGGCGCAGGGAAAGATGCGACTGAAAATCAGTCGGGGGAAGAACGAGAGAAAAAAAACCGTCATGTTTTTGTCTGCCGGGGATTTAACAAACGCGACGTTTCGAATGATTCGCAGAACGCAACATGGAAGTACGGACAGAGAGGCCACGGACCGCTGGCCGGATAGCACCGACCGGACGCGTTACTCCGACCATACATCAAACAGGTGGAGGAAGAAGAAAAGCGATACCGGTGCCGCCGCCGAGGGTGCCAACCCCTATGCCCACTGCCAACAATAATCAGCAAAAGTGAGTGAATTTTTCCATCGATACGCTTCGCTTAAAACCCTCTACGCTAGATGGGCACGCGTCGTCTTAAGAACTGCCGCTGATCTTTTAGATTCTCCAGTAAGATCCTTGATATGCTTCGTATCAGTTTCCATTGCGAGCTTTCAGCCGATATCATAGGGTTCGAACAGCAAGTCCCGTCGAACGCGAAGGGACAGACGCCATTAAGTAAGTGGGATTAGGCGCGCGCGGAGTTTGGTCTCGACTGATTAAAGTTTACCGAGCTCCTGTCGGTCACTCCGTACTCCCTCGACCAATTTCAAGATGTTCTCAACTATACATATAGACTGTTTCGCGTAGTTTCCACGCGGGAATAGCGTGTAATTCCGCGCCCCATTCAATTACATTAGACGCCTGATTGTGGAATCGTTGGATCACGATTTCTATGGATGTCAGCCCGCGGGAGTTTAAAGTTCTTTATCCGTGGAAACAATTGGGTAGATCAGGGTCGGCTGGGTAGTCGGGTTCTCGCCGACGAATCGATGGGATCGATTTTTCTGATCCTGTTGGCGAAGTGACGCACTCGGGTTCGTCCCTCGACGGAGCGTGCGCAACTTTATCTTGCGGTTTAGGGGATTTCGCGTGGGTTTCGGGATCTATCGGCCGGCAAAGAGAGGTTAGGCTTCATTAAGTACGCCACACCGGCGGAATACAGAGAGCCCGTCTGATTAAAGTTCGCGAAGCACGGGACCACCGCCGGCCACTTTGCTGATCTCTTCGGCCAATCTACTTCGACCACACGCTGCCTCCCGCCGGTACATGGATTTGCGGGGCTCTTTGCCATCGCATTAAGCACAGTGTACATAAACGTCGCAGTCCTCCCTGCTCGATCGTTACTCCTGCCTATAAAAGGTGTCAGGTGTTTTTTTAACTGTAACATTTTAGAGCTCGTTAAATAACGCGGATTATCAGAGGCGCGTAGGGGAGAATGGCGGTCACTTAAGCAATAAGTGTAATAAAACCAAGATATAAGGCGCAATATTTCTTGAAAATGATTTTTTTGTAAACTTCAACTATCAACCTATTCGTAGGATACGAAAATAATTAATATTATATTGATTTATTCAATAAAATTACAAAATACAGAAAATATGTGTTTCACCGCCATTGTCCACACCTGCAGGTATTAATTTAAAATTTTTCGCATATGTATTCATCCGCCGAGTCCCGTCCACAACATTCAGAATGAGCCGAGAGGCCACACGAGATGCATCGAAACCACATTTCATTATCATGGCCAAACTGATAGCAAATAATACACTTGTACACTGCTTTTTCAAGCGTTTCGGAAGCCCAATTGGCTTTTCCAGTTGCTCTAGGGCGTATTTTTGCCATCTACAGAATAAAATTCTTCTAATAAAGAAAGATATTTTTATTCTACACTGGGGAATAATGGTAATCACGTTGCGGTCGCTAACTGTCAAGCGATCATTGCCCGCACACGTTTTCATTGATAAAATTGAAGATTACATAAATAAATTAAATATATTTATCTTAAATTTGATTCTAATCCTTTGCCTTGATAGTATATCTGTATTTACGTAAAGTTGAAATGTAAGAAAAGCTTCAAAATTAGTATTTATCTCTTATATACGTGGTGCACACAAAATGTAACATCAACGACGTTTAAAACACAAAAAGGGTTGTTTTTCTTAGTTGCTTAGCAACGATTAAGGCGAGGTCGTTCGACAATATAGCGAATGATGGAAGATAAATCGTGGAAGATAAAGAAAAGAAATTGCAAATTTCGGACATGCCGTTTCATAATAACAATACTGACCATCATTGCCCACTGATCGCGATTGCTCCATTCTCCCCTATATTATCCTCTTATGCGGGAGTTACAGGGCGGATGGAGACGAGTGATACGGAGTACAGGCTGAGGCCAGTATGACTCGTTATTCCGAGAGACTCGGCTGACGTCGCGACTGCGATAGACCCGTAAAATGTGCACCGCGCGCTGCTCAAGCACTTACCGCGCAACTTCTGTTTCGTAGCGGATTCGAGCCACGTAGAAGAGTTAACGGAGTAACCATGCCCGCCGGGCAACTGGCGAATTCATTTCCCAGACGTCCCATATCCCGCGAGCGGGCGCCTTTTCGGCGTGTCTGCGTCTTGGGGCAACCTCCCGCACCCCTCACGGCCCGTTTACCGATCTCGATATGGTAGACGTCCGATCGCCCGGGGGAGGCTGTCTCGTGCTTCGGTCGCAGGCCACGCGAATAGTTTCCTTTGGCGCGATGGTCGCGATTATATTTAAATATCGCGGGGTAAAAGGCGCGTTTAATTGTGTTCGCGAGCCTCGGCCCTCGAACACTCGGCCGAGCTAGAATTATTACGGGCAGCGGCACGGAGCTAGGGAAAATAAAATTCAGTAATTCAGTCTGTCGGTATCGCGGCGGTGGCGATCGATGGTCGGCTGGTTGTTCAAATTTTTAACGAGTCTCCCGCAGCACCGCGAAATTAATTACTTAACGGCTGGAGTTTTTTCCACGGTTTGAAATGAAACCTCGCTCTCTCCATTTCCGCGGGGGTTCATTCTCCTCTGGTTTTCTCCGCGGAACGTATGCATCGGCGCCGCTTTTGTGTCCCCGGCGATACACGCGGGATACATCATTAGAGAGCGATAAGTGTCGCTACTTGTCGAACGCCGGCGAGTAAATGATTTTTACTCCGCCGCGCCCTCTGGTCCCTCCGGCTGGCGGCGTTAAACCGTGGACCGATACCGTGGGTCTTGGGCGAAACCGAGTCGACCGTGGAATTCCCCTGTACCCGATATTCCACGGTCTGCGAGGGGCTCTTAATCCGCGGGCTTGCGGACTAACGAGAGAAGCAGCAAAGGCGGGGACGGAAGAAAGAGAAAGGTCGAGGGAGGAGATTAGAGATCCACAAGTTATCTCGAAAAGTGGTTTTCGTCGTTGCACGGTCGCTCGTAAGCGGCTTAGGGGCGCGCGTTCACGTGATTTCGGTGCGTGTCCCGCGCGACTTAATGCCACGCGGGTAAATCTGCATTCGATTAATTAAAGACTCGAGTTTGCCGACGCAACGCTTTCGCCGTTTAAGAGGGGTCCAGGTGGAGGAATTTGGAAGGAGTTGCTTGGCAATTGTGTCTACTTATCCGTGTTCCAAGTGTCTACCAGTTCGTAGATACTTGGTTTTACGCGGCAATTGCAGCAAGAGTGCAGCGAATGCCAGTTTCTCTAGGCAGGCACCAGGCGAGCGAGTGGAAAGCCGCAGGTAAATGTGCTGGATTAAGATCGTTTAAATTTCATTCGCTCGGCCTAATTACCTCTCGGAGCGATCAGTCTCTCCCCCAATTCCCGCGGTTTCGAGTTCCGCCCCGTCTTCGTGACTCTCGTTACCGGAAAATAGCCTCGCGGAGCTCCTCGTGGCTCTTCTATTTTTCCAGTGGGGGGAGTCGGCCCCGATCGGCCTCCGTGAATGCTTCCGCTGAAAACCAACGGTTTCGGCGAACTACTTCTCTGTCTACTTTCGAAAAAGTTTGAAGCGTAATGTCCGCGGGAAACGGAGCAATTATCCAAAATATCCGCGACCGGGGCGAATTTTTCGCCGGTGGGATTTTAATTAATTAGCGGCGTGCACACCGATCCTTTGGCCGGGCGGCGTGCACGCGGCGCGCGAGCCTCTAGCCAGGCAAAGGTTCATTAGATCCTTGCACGGGCTGAAATTCTGTCGACCACAGGGCAAATAGTTCGCCCGCGCTTTATGTAAAGCAGCGACTGTGCCTTTGTATCAAAGAGAGAGCTGCCCGTATGTATTCATTAGGCGGTATTTAGCATAGTTCCAATGAGCAACGGGGAGGCCCGTGCCTGGTAGCTATAATGCGCGTCTCGGGGCAGCGTGTGCGCGAAGAATTGTCGATGGGAATCGGAATCACGGCGCGCGGCACCGTCCGCCAGCGCAGACGCCTGCAGCCAGGAGTCGTGGTCCTGGACGCGGGTCGTGCGACCAAAACAGGCGTTTAATTATTCCGATTCGCCTCGTTATAAGGCTAACGTAACGCTACCTTGGCCTTCGCGGGCCCCTCTTTGTGTTTGGCAAGTCACTTGAATTTCACGGGCATGGCGGAAGCATCGGCTAGCTCCATTGCCCTGGATACCATTTCTTTCTCCGACCTTCCACGCTCCTGGAAGCCTCTGACTCAATGGATCCCTCGGATCTATGGCGATCGCAGGGACGATGCTAATTAACGAATATCGATAACATCGATTCTGCATTAGCCGGATGGGGTCGGACCAAATGGAGGCCAGGACAAAGGCGGACGACGTCGCGAACTTGGGATTTCCGTCGGCTGGAAAGGGTGAACTGGAGCAAAGCAAAGCTTGCGGAGCAGCGCGGCTTTTGATCGCGAGATGGAACGTTCTCGTGGTCCGTTTCGGCGAGTGGAAAAAGTTTATTCTTTAGGGTGGTTCGTTAACGAGGCGATCGGCAGGCAGCCTTTATTACTATTTACTGGGACAAACGGAACGGAAGCTAAACTCTCGCTGTTCTCTCGCTTCGCAAGCTTCGCTCCTCTCCTGTCAAAGGATCAAAGCGCCGACGGGTCTGTCCGAGGATCGCGCGCGTATTCATATTTTTTTTTTTTCGAGTGAGCTCATTCGGACGCGCTGCCCCCGACGTAAGCCGGAAACACGGATGAAGATAAAGGGAAAACGAGCTGGACGAGACGCAAAGGCAGGCTCGGCGACTAGTTTCGAAACGCTATGTCCGTCCGTATCGATCTTGCACGCATCGCGACCGCTCGTTATGTAAGGTTAATCTGGAAGAGAGTCTCTTTATTTGACGTTCGATCTTTGTTACCCTCTACGCAACTCACCCCTGTCGCCCCCCGCGCCCGGCAATCCCTCCCTCGATGGCGCGTTTCATCTTTTCAGTGTTCCTCCCTTGGCCGATACTTGCCCCTGTGTCTAATAGACTTCACTTTCCCTGTTTACTTTTAACGAGATTTGTTTTTCGCCGAACCTCCGCACCGTAATTCCGTCGACGATTTACTTGCCCGCGTCTCGAGTGCCCGAGGGCTCATTAGCGGACCGCGCTTTCTACATAATTCAACTTCGCCTGCTTATGGGGCGGCTTTCTTTGTGATAGTTGGGCTTAGGATCCGCTGACGTTTGATACTCTATCTTTGGACATCAATAAGTAATCAAAGGACCTATCCTTTGGGAGATATTTGAGGTTGCATCGATTACTCGCACTCCTCCGAGTGCACGTTATAAGGTTTTATACGTTTTCCATCGTTCCACGAGGCACGGTACACAATGGGGGAGCCCAGAATCGCGTACACCGTGGGGCAAAGGATCTCGCCGTAAAATTGTCCCCTAATCCGTTTACATTTAATATATTCATTATCGCGGGTGCACGGGCTAGGGGTCGGAGGATTTGATTTCTTGACGTGTGCAAATGCATCGGGACCGGAAGCGAGGGTGGCAGAGCGGCCTTTGACGGGAGGCTGGGAGCGCGTGCGAACGCGCCATCTCGAAATACGTCAAGCGATTTAATGAGCCGGATTTCACGGGATCGGCGTCGAATGGTTGTGGAGGGGACGGGGATCTTCCTATGGGAACTCAGCGGCGTATGAGCCGATCGGCGGGCTATTGGGGGGCGAAACGCACGAACGAAAATGGTGAGAGGTTGGCAGCGAGGCAGGCAGGGTGCGTAGGGTGGGCGTACGCGGAAAACTGGGGGTCAAAAGCCCGCAGAAATTTTCAACAAAGCCGCTCATTGTGTTCGCGAGCGGCGAAAGGGGTGCCAAGCCACGTATATAATGTTCGCGACCCGAGCGAGCCACGCGCTTTCCTCTCTTTTCCTCCGCGTTTACGCACCGGTTGCGTGCGTGCCTGTCGCGAAAACAGCATTGCAAGTAAACCACTCCACACCCATTTTCGCGTGCGCCTCTTTTCGTATTTTTCCGCCGCCCATCAAACCCGCCCCCGGAGTCGGGGGCATGTCGTTCGATTGTCACTCGCACGAGTCGGTCTACTTTGATACAGGCGAGCGGCCGCTTTCGATCGCGAGCACCGGGCTCGTTCCACTCGACTAATTTGACACGCGCGATATGTATTCGCCGCTGCTCGTGTATCGCATCGCGAGTCGAAATTAACCGTTACTCCGGGGCGAGAATGCAAATAAAATGCGTTTCGAACGCTCGTGTAATTTCGCTATTTTAATTGTCAATTGGGTATCGAAATGGGAGTGGGCTCGGGTGCGCGATACGTAGGTAGGTACATTTGAAATGGTACCTCTGAAAGACACTATTCGACGGATGCCCGGTGATCCGTGCACCCTCGTCACAACCACCCTCCAACCGCCCGGCACACCTATCGCTTCGAATCGACGGGCTCGCCGATTTCAACCCTTTCCGCGCTTTTTTTTTTTCACCACCGTCCCCGTTTCCTCGCCGCGTCACCACCCTCTGTCGCGCTTTTCGGGCCTTTAGAAAGCTGTGAACGCGTGATAATCGAGAACGTCGCTTCGATTGCCGCGATCCTCGCACCTTTGTCGACTGTCGGACCGTTATGTTATAACGAGTCAGCGACGCTTAAGTTGGTTAAAGTGCCTGCTGGTTAAAGAGAGCCTCTCTCTCTCTCTCTCTCTCTCTCTCTCTCTCTCTCTTCGTCCCCCGTCGCACGAGTTTGCCACAACGTATCCGAACAGGATCATCCACTTGTCGTATCAGCCAGGCCACCCTGGCTCCTCTTTCCCCAGACGAAATAATATCAATGGCACTTTACACTTGCGTATCCTCTCCAGCTTGCCCCCTCTTTTCACCTGCCCTCCGCCTCTAGAGTATCCCAGGCATTGACGGCGCGGCAATTTAGCTCCCCGAAGGTACTACACGATTCCCATGGAGCCGCGGTGGCACTGTCTGCGACGTTATCGAGGAACAAGATCGATCGTGTCGAAAAAAGGCCGACAGATTTATTTGCGACAAGACCCGGTATTGAGATCTCACGTATCTGAACGTTGTGCAACTCATTTCACCGTAATTAGCATAATTGAATCGATTGGAGATTTATAGGCGGGATCGACGATCCTGTTTTATCGGCGCGCGATATATACCGCGTGTCGTGATTAGAAATAACGTCGTCTCTCGATCTGGTGGTAGGCCGCGGAAGCATCAACGTCGGGACGCCTGCTGGTTCCAGGCGTCCCCGCTGGTAGGCGCCACTCTACGGTTAGAGGGTTGCAGTGGCTGATTTCAACCCCTAGCTGCTCGCTGGCGAACTTGTCCACTCTGTCTCTGACCTCCATGGAAGCTGCATCCACTTTCAGATCTTCTCTCTCTCTCTCTCTCTTGGAACTATCTTTTCTAATCGAGAGGGTTAATGTAGAGGGTAAAATGTGCCATTATCTCTAAGAATCAATTAAAAGCATGGTCCACTTGTCTTCCAAAACGTGTAGCTCTCAATTGGCCCGCCTCTAACGAATCGACGTAGCAACTCCAAGTGCACCCCGTACGTTTAACCGTAATACACGAGTGTAGTACAGGAATACAAGAATCAGCTGATCGATCGACCAGGCCACGTATGAATTCCGCATTTCTAATTTGCCAGCCGGCTGCTTTAGCCAATTGAGCCGTCCAGCTCGTCGACAGCTTCTTTTTCCCGCAGCCTAATGCATCCCATGCACTCGCCTATCCGTTAACATTATTCGAGCTGCACTCGTCTATTACGAAGCCAGACCAGCGTCGACGGCAAATTACCAGAGGCTCATCGAGGCGTTGATGGACGCATCCAGACGTCGCGGTGGAACGCGAATTTATGACTCTCAATCTCCGTTCGGTAGTTATTCTCTTAGACTCGCTCAGACGATAGTCGAAGCGCGCCTCGCAGAATCGCGTCGCAATTATCCGCATGGTGAATAGTTTATCAGGCGTGGGTCGTTAACCTAATGGAAACGGCGTTAAGGCGAGGATCGATATGGTGCACTTCGTCGTCGACATCCTTCTGCGAGGCCAATCGCGAGAAAACGGCCACGGCGCGGGAGGGCGGGGGAGGCGAGGCGAAATCCGCGGCGGCTCTAATAGCGCGTGAATACATTTAATGGAGCCATTTGAATTATAATGGTCGATCGGTAGAAAGAGGAAGAGAGAGAGAGAAAGAGAGAGAGGGGGGGGGGGAGAGAGAGGGACCAGCTCCGATTGGCAGTTGCCATCCGAGAGATCTCGACTTGTTTTCTCGCTGCCTAATCTTTTTCCGCGATTAGAAACCGGTACCAGCGACGACCTGGTCCCGTTATTGAGCCATTACCGGCTTTTAGAGTTCCCCGAGATCAGGATCCCGATTGGTGACGCGGGTGTTTTCGATCGCTCTGGAAACTGGGACCTGACGCGTTTTCGACGTGCCCGCGAATCGATGGCTGACGGATGGTGTCACTGTCGAGCCACAGGATTATGATAATTCGCCCCGAGGGGATACGTGGACGCGGAGACGCGGCGGAAAGATCGATGCGCGGGCGACTTTCGCGTAAGTGCCACCGTCAAGCTACGCGGCAAGCTTTTTTATACCTTGGGAGAACGTTATAAAACGTCACCGTGGGTTTTTTTTTTATCGACGTTAATTCCGCCGGAGCGGCTTCACGACGAGGCTCGCGGTCCCCGTTGAATTCGAGATCTCTCGTCGATATCGTAAAAACACCGAAGCCATCCTTCATCCGATTTCACGGCGATCGTGGAAGCCTGATGCTCGTTAGCCCGCGATTAAGCGGGCGGATCTCGCGGAAGATGTATCGGGAGGGATATTTCCAGGTCTCGTAGCGAAGATAGTCTCCGGACGAGACGAGGCGAATCGATAACGTAAATGCAGCCGGCCCAGCGCCACCGCTGTGGGCTAGAATGGTCGTTAACGCCGTCGAACATAATTATTTATAATTTATTTAATATCCATGTTTTAACGATGTTAATTAGACGGGAAGGGGCGCCCAGCATCGTCGCCTCGGCGTAATCACCCCCTCGGGACTCCGCGCTCGAATCTCTGGCGACCTTTAAAACACACCCCCCGGACCCTTCTTCCCCACCGGTGTCTTGATAATGACTTCGTTCCACCTCGGCACCGTGACAATTGCTGCCGGTTACCATGCTTTCAGCGCTCGTCTCGAAGAAGCTTCTTTCCCCCCCGTGACTTCATCGTCACGGTCGTTACGTAGGTGTAAGACCTCCGTCTCGTATGTTAGCAAAAATGCAAGGTCCTCTTCGTGCACCTACTCGCGATCCGTGATATCGCGACGGTGGAACACGAGCTGACACGTCTTCGAGTGATGCGCACCTCGTCGCAACGGAGCTGCCTATGTTAATACGTGCGATTTAAGGAACATCGGCGGAACGTCCCCTCGCGCGAGTAGGGGACGGTCCTCAATTTCCGACGTACACTAAGATCGCGTGTTTATTTCGATGAGCAAGTAACGAGACGTCGTGAAATTCACGCGAGTCCTCGAGAACGCGCCATCAACGCCCGCCGCTCGTCTTAGTTATCTATAATGACGGTAAATTACCATCCCTATCTGCCGTGTCTCCGTGACTTGGCTGAGGAACGACGAGGAACACGGACGCGTGGGTGGCTGAGGTAAACCGTAACCGTGGGTCCTTCGCGTTCGACTCCTCTCTGGATGTTCGACCGCCATCCAACAGCCACATCGAGGAACGATCACGTAGGGAGTTCTGCACGCGTGTCCGTTAAATCGTCAAATGATCCCCTATGAATAATCGATAACTGTGTTTCGCCAGCGTTTACTTAGCTCGGTGGGTGTGCAGGTGGGTGGCGGGCATGGATCACGAGATTATCTTATCCACGGTCGGACGTCCAGTTTCTTGCAGACCGAGATCTTTTTGAATTTAGGTACCTACATGGAAAATGGATGCTCCGGGGATGCTGGAGTAGAGGTGAAGGGGTGACGTGGAACAGGACTCAGAGAAAGGCGAGCTAATAGTCAGTCGATGGCGCGAAGGCTGGGGTAACTCGGAGAAAGTTTGACTGAAAATATTTGCGTGGAGCTGGCAGGGATCGTTTTGCGTTACAGCGCGATAGCCTCCTATCCCCTCCCGTCGTGCTACGCGACTGGTTGCACAAGACGTATTGTAAAATTCCGTGATTTATCTAGCGGAGCATCGACTTTCCCGCTCTCCTCGATCGAAATAAATTCCGCGCGACGGGATTCGTTACGGCCGCGTATCAGCCCGATCGGCAGAAATATTCGCGCGATCGGCTTTCGCCCGTATTTATTACGCCCCCTTTCGTTTTGTTTCTGTGGAACAGAAAACTGGATCAACCGTGTAACCCGGCGTGTACGTCCTAACGAGCGACGCGCGGTCGCGTTAAGGGAGCAAATAGACACGCACGAGTTTATCCGTCGCGAATCCTTTCGATCCGCGAGCGTGTCTGGTTCGTTATCGGTCGCAACGCTCGGTTACATCTTTTAACGAACGTGTAACGAATGTTTTGAGCGATACGCCCAGCCGATAGCGGAGCTAATGAAATTGTTAAGACCGGTGACACGGATCGAGTTAACGAGGCGGACTTGACTCTTGAGATTAAGGACTCGCGTGCACTCCGTCGTGTGCCTTTTGCTCATTTCGGGCCGGGTAAATTCCAATTTGTAACTGCGCTTTTTACCCGCTACCTCCGGCAGCTGAGACAGTGCTCCATCATTACCAGCGGATTCCATGCGAACTCGGACAGATTTCGGAGTAAGATTGCGGTAGATTGCTGAAATTTGAATATGTTGTAGTCTTTAGTGATATTTAAACGTACCTCAAAGGATTTTTCAAAATTTTAAAAAATGTCGATTTTACAGCGGTTTGAAGTTAAGTGCTAATTTTGGATAAACGGATGGAGATGAGTTTTACGGTTCTTATAGAGAAGACATTGAAGTTTTAAGAAAAAATTATTTCAGTTTAAAAAAAAGAAAATTTTAACCATTTTTGTGCAATTATTTTAAACAAATACAGGTGTTTAACATCGGGCGCGATTTTAAAAATCTGAAACAAAAGAAGAATATAGTTCTATCTTTCCCCTTGATAGACAAATTTTCAAAAATATGGACATTTTAAAATTGGCCCTGTAAAAATTGCCGAAAGTTGACCTTGCGTCAAATCACATCGGCTCGACTGGCTGAGCCGTGCGATAGTCGCAGCGGCCAAGCGGCTATATCTGCTATTCTTATACAGTGCTCTCGAATATGGTAAGTATTTATAAAAAACTGAAGAAGGAAAACTTTTACTGTTTTTTATACGCAACATAATAGGGTAACTAAATTTTTGGTATTCTCAATATTTTCCTTGAAACGAAGGTGACCCTCAGTTTTTTAAATGGAATGCTATATATTTTATTATCCAGTATGAAAGCGACTGTTAAGACAAATTCAACCATTATTTACAAATACTTACCATATTCGAGAACACTGTATAAGAATATCAGATACATCCGCTTGGCCACTGCGAGTACCGCACGGCTCAGCCAGTCGAGCCGGTGTGATTTGACGCAGCGTCAATTTTCGGAAATTTTTACAGGATCAGTTTTAAAATGTCCATATTTTTGAAAATTGGTCCATCAAGGGGAAGGATAGAACTATATCCTTCTTTTTCAGGTTTTTACAATCGCGCCCGACGTTAAAAACCTGCATTTGTTTAAAATAATTACACAAAAATGGTTCAAATTTTCTTTTTTTAATCTGAAATAATTTTTTCTTAAAACTTCAATGTCTTCTCTACAAGCACCGTAAAGCTCATCTCCATCCGTTTACTACTTCCATAGCTATAATGTATTGAAAAAAATTCAATATTTATTCAGAATTTTGAAAAATCTTTTGAAATACGTTTAAATATCACTAAAGACTACAACATATTCAAATTTCAACAATCTATGAAAACTTACTCCGAAATCTGTCCGAGTTCGCATGGAATGTCCCAGCTGTAATTCGTCGCCGCGACAGTCATTCTGCAAAAACTCAACCCCACGGCGTTTACATATTTGGCCACTCGGCGACTTCCGATCCGCGCGCGTGGTCCACGATAATATATCGATCTGCCAGGTGCAGCGCGGTGTCGCGCGAGATATTCAAGGCAGATATACAACCAGCCATATTTCCTCGATATTGTCTTTACCGCGTTTCCGCGTGCAGTAAGGAATAATCGCGCGCGCGTGAGGGACACCTCTCGCCTCTTGCGTACGTAGTTTATTCGAAGAGATAATGCGCACTTTTGACCAGCCCACCACGGTAAATTATTCCTTATCTCGGGTCGCAAACTCGGCCTCTCGGCTCGCGAACGGCTGTCCGCGCGATGACAAACGCGCGTTTGTTCATTATTTTATCGGCGTCAAAAGCACCGTTTCGAAATCTCTTCGATCCCCCGTCACATTGTTTCGCGTCCCGCCTTTTTCCACGGGCACCCGGTCGACCTTCCACGCCGATGTGGGAACGAACGGACACCTTCGCGGCTGGGCGCAATAAAACCTGGCCGTCGTGCTTCTTTGCCGGATATTTATCGCCGCCGGGATTACGGCCGTGTAAATAAACCGTAAATTATCGTAAACGCGGGAACGCGTGGCGCAATCGGCGCGCCGTATCGCAGCTTCGTAAAATCGATCCGTAATTTACGCTCCACGTCTCCTCCCGATAAAAACGTCCCGTCGCTGGGGAGTTTCGAACGTCCCAGGGAGGCGAACGTCCTGAATTCGGGAGAAACGTAGCCGCGGGAGAGGGCCAGGTGAGAAAATACACGGGACGGAGGGAGGAGGCCACGGCGAAGAATGAGAGAGGACAGATAGAGGAGCATTGTGCCGGTTCAGCGAGGCAGCGTGTACGACACGCGGCATCGTGCAACGGGGCTCCATGGTGAGTCCTCACCCGTGTGCTCGGTGTACATTGTACATCGCGCAACAGAGAAAGGGGCTGCAAGCGGCCTCCGAGGGAAGAAGCTCCTTCCACGTGGTGTCGTACACATACAATTGGACGCGTTAATTTTTCTTCCGGCACGGTCTCCCCCGTCTATGGAACGAGCTACTCCAAAGTAGTCATTATAGATCCATTTCTCCCGTCGCGCTGTACCTATGTTGCGCGTAACGAAGGTGATCGATGATCCCGTTTCATAGTCGAGTCTTATAAATCCTCTTTTAAATACGTTAGTTTCAAAGTCCCTCCACGTTGCATCTCGTTGAACGCGGATGCAAAAGGAGTAAAATGGAGCGCAGGGAAGAGGCACAGAATGCCACCTCGCAGGGAAGAAAAATCGTCCAGGTTGTTAGACGTCTGTTTACGGCGAGGGCTGCCGTAAATCTTGTTTGACAGTCGCGATCGTCGCTTACGAAGGCGATTCGTGTGGCGCTGGTCGCGAGGTCTTCCACGGAGGCGTGTTCGGGTTCATCGGTATGGATGTAACGCGAGCGGGGATCAATCCACGTGGAATGCCTACCCGCGGACCAACCGCGTTCCAACGGTTGATGTTGATGGATAAGCGGCTCGTGGCCCGCTGATGCTCGATTTGTCATCGTACAATGGGACGTGCGCGTCGCGAGAGATAGCGCGCGTTTTTAGGTCCGCGCAACGCCATTTACAGGCCGAGGTGTCGGCGCGAAGGACACATTCCCCGGCATTGTCCTGGAGACAGGAGCCCCTGGGGCGGTGGGCCGCGTGTCCGAGTATCTCTTTCCTCTCCTGGTCCAATTTCGGATCCTCCGTTCGACGCTGCAATCAGGAAACCGCCGTATCTGGTCCACACAGAGCGGTACATAGAAAAGACTCGACGAAGTATCCCTTACAAAGAGATCGATCGAGTACCGTTTTCCTCCCTCGAATTCCCTCCAAGTTCCTCCATTTCCTTTGTTCTTACACGATAGTGCGAGCGTCTCCCTCGAAAGGAATCTCTTGCCGGTCGACCGGTTGGAATCCGGCGTGCGAGTGAAATATCCGAAAATTATGCTGGTAATATCTGGCAACGGCACACGCAGCCTCCCGAGGCTGCGCCGCGTCACCTGCGAGAAAGGAACGAAGGAGGATACGACAAGGAGCACCCTCGGGATCCTCCTGGCTGCCGGTGCCCTCACCTCCCGCGGCGAACATTTTCATAAACTCCCTCATAAAGCATATTCGTGTACTCTGCCGCCGGTATTCGCGCGGCAGACAAGTCGCCTAGCGGCTGACATTAATTATTTCTCAGTGGAATGCTTAATACGATTGTTTAAAACAGTACCACTCAGGCAACGCGTTTGGACGCGTTCACGGCTCTTGATGTTTAAGGCTAGCCTTGAAGACAGGAGACCTTCTTTCGATCAGGCACGAGGGGGAGGAACGAGGGAACGTAAACAGAGATCGATAGGAACCGTGTCACGGAATTAATTCGCTGGTGACGAAAGAAGAAAAACGGAACGCCTCTTCGCGGACGATCTCATCTCGCGAGCGACCCGATGAATATGGATGAACGCGACCTTTGTTCCGTTCCCCGATCCGCGCGATCACGATCTTCGGATCTGTGCTCTCTTTCACTGGTTACGATCGCGCGATGTCGCGCGGTCATTTATTCGTCACCACGTTGCGTTTAAAGGCGACGATCTGATAGTACTGGCTAGCTGATGGTTCACCGATCTTCTCTTTATAAACTTTAGATTCTTAAGGATGCTGCTTAATGGGACATTCCACGCGAAATCGGACACTTTTCGGAGTAACATTTCGGATATTGTTGAAATTTTAATATGTCGTAGTCTTTAGTAATATTTAAATATACCTCAAAGGATTTTTCAAAATTTTGAAAAGTGTCGATTTTACAGCTGTTTGAAGTAAAGTGCTAACTTTTTTTCAATATATTATAGCTATGGAAGTAGTAAATGGATGGAGATGAGCTTTACGGTGCTTATAGAGAAGACATTGAAGTTTTAAGAAAAAATTATTTCAGTCTAAAAAATAAAAAATTTGTACCATATTTGTGGAATTATTTTAAACAAATCTGAAAAAAAAGAAGAATATAGTTTTATCCTTCCCCTTGATGGACAAATTTTCAAAAATATGCACATTTTAAAATCGGCCCTGTAAAAATTGCCGAAAGTTGACGCTGCGTTAAATCACACCGGCTCGACTGGCTGAGCTGTGCGGTACTCGCAGTGGCCAAGCGACTATATCTGCTATTCTTATACAGTGTTTTAGAATATGGTAAGTATTTGTAAAAAACTAAAGAAGGAAAACGGCAATTTTTACAGGGCCAGTTTTAAAATGTCCATATTTTTTCAAATTTGTCCATCAAGGGGAAGGATAGAACTATATCCATATTCTTTTCAAATTTTTAAAATCGCGCCCGATGTTAAAAACCTGCATTTGTTTAAAATAAGTGCACAAAAATGGTTCAATTTTTTTATTTTTTAAACTGAAATAATTTTTTCTTAAAACTTCAATGTCTTCTCTATAAGCACCGTAAAGCTCATCTCCATCTGTTTACAACTTCCATAGCTATAATGTATTGAAAAAAATTCATTATTTATTCAAAATTTTGGAAAATCCTTTGAGGTACGTTTAAATATCACTAAAGACTACAACATATTCAAATTTCAGCAATCTACGAAAACTTACTCCGAAATCTGTCCGAGTTCGCATGGAATGTCCCTAATATTTCGTGTGCCCGTAATAGCGGGACACTACTTAGTAACGCTCGAATCGCGTCGTCGACGAACGTGTCCGAGTGGTTGCGTAAAAGTTCCCGTGAACTTCTTACGATCGTCATCCAGAGGCTTTATGGATCCTAGCGGTTACGGCAGAGGGGGTGAGTCCGTTCAAACGACGTAATGAAATGTCGTGCCTAAGACGCTATTGGACGACAAGACAACGCACTTATGGGATCCACGGAGTATGAGACGGCGAAACGCACGCACACGCGCGTCTTCGTCTGTGCGAGGGTGGCCAAACACTGGCGTGTTACGCTTGCGTTTAATGTACCATCCACGCTTTCCCCTTTATCTATCCACGAGTTTGGAAAATGTTGAATCACACACTCGAACTCGGTGCATATCTCGGGGGACGTCGATTCATCTCGTTCGTTGCAAATAACGTTTCCATTGCCTCGACAACTCGCCTGGAAACAGGGCAAACGCAAGAGGGGGGACATAATACCCGAAGATCCGTCTTGGATCTGCACTGTTGCGATCTTCTATCGCGAGCATTTTCTTCCGCGGCTTGGCGAACGAGAATTCTGGGTAACGGGCGGGAAAACGACGAGAAAAGTAGTTGTCGGCGAGCGTTAACGTCTTCTCGGCCAGTGGTCCGGCCACCCCCGAAGAGGAAACCATTTTCCAGCAGCGAGATTCTCTGATCCTGTCGGACAAAGGGTCGGGACCCGCCCGATACCTTGCCGAACTTTCCACGTGAAAGGGAACGGACATCATATCGCTCCCGCTCGTGCTTATGAAGCATTACGTAAGCGGAAAATGAATCTCGAAAGGGACAACGACGACGGAGCTGAATCGTTTCTCTTTTAAAATTCTAAATGCTCGGGGTCGCGACTCGCGATCTCTCTTCCCAGATGTAGCGCCACTGTCTTACCAGGCGCATAATGAGGTGCATCAAGATTCAAGGACCATTATCAGTATTATCACCGCTATTTAGGAGCCTATAAAGTTCTCCCGTTAAAACACGATTCGAGGTTTACGTCGGCGATCGACTTTTGTAACTTTCCAGGATTCTACTACTACTTCATCCGCCTAGTCGACTAAGTAACGACGTTCCTTACAAGGAGAGTATCCGCGCTTTCGCTACAATTAACCGAATTGCCACGTAATTAATCGAGGAATGATGGTGCTCGAACGGCGGCAGCCACCGTCTACCGCGCAAGCCCGCTCTCCGCGTCTCCCAGCACTTCCCCGACGTCACTCAGCTATTCACCGTCAATTTCTATCCGTCGTTTCATCATCTCGAGGCTAAAGTGTCGATCGAATTACATTATGGCTTGTAGGCCGAAGACGAGAAGGCGTTCGTTGCCATCGACCGTGCTCCCACCTAAGAAAACCCCCATTGCATATGAATATAAGTGTATTATCATAATATCGCGCCTAGGGTGGCTTCCCTTCTGCTTCGCTGCTAGGGGCCCTCGAAATCCCGCGCTGCTCCGCGGCGCGGCGGAGGGAGCCAACCCACTTTTACAAGGAGACGCGTATGGATGGAAATCCTGATAGGTGTACGTAGGAACGCGGGGCCTCGCTGTCTCGGGGAGATTGAGCAAAATAACTGCCGATTTATATATATATATATATGGCCTGGGCGCATATTTAATGCCAAGTATGCCGGGCTTCATAATAAAAAGGATGTATCTCGAGAGAAAGGTGAGACACAGAGGGGCCTGGGCAACGTGAAAGGGAGCGTTCCTTGGGTTCCTTGGTCGCGCGGCTCCTCCGTCTTTGTCATGATGAATGAATCAATGGATAATCCAATAATTTAGATCGGGGGAGAGATTACGGGACGGTGGAAGCTGCATCGCGCGAACCTATCGCTCCCTCCCCGCACGTTTTATAAAGCCCTCTGACTGCGAGGAGCGCGGAGAGACGGGAGAAAGGCTTGTCGGGGTATACAGGTCAGCGGCGCGCGAAGGATTAATTTAATTTCCGCGTCGATACGACAGCAGATATCACGGTGGGACGAGTGGAATAGCCGCCGTGGGGATTGATTATCTTTCTCCGCGGGAAGCAGCCGTTCGACAGCCGACAAGTCGGCCGACAATGCGATATCTACGCCGCCTCGATCGGATGTCTATATTTATCCCCGTGGCGTGGCTCCCGGCTGGATTTGTCCGTCAATTAACGGCCGTGCCTTAATTAACGCCCAGCCTCCGCGAGGCGTCCCGAGCTCGTTCAGATAAAATGTCAAAGGACAGGACTCTCTATCTCCCTCCTCGGGGACTTGGGGAAAGAGCCCCCTCCTCGGCTCTTCACGCCCGGCGACGCAAAGTAAATTCGAGTGACCCACGGAGAGAGATGGAGCGGCGAGGAGATTTTTGGTCAACGATCTAACGCCCCGACGGACGCGACTGGCCTCGCGATTAGACGCGGACGGTATGCAGATAGGAGAAAGGGTTCGCCTGGACCGTGTCCTCCGCTAATGGAATAAATAAAGTAGAACGGGGAGCTGTTGCCTTAGCTGTTCCATTGTGCTGCCCCCGGCTTCGCAGGAATCGAGTTAATCGTTTTATTATGTCCTCCCGTCTTGAGGCCCCTTCGAAACGACTCCAGAGAGGGACAGAGAGCCGCGAAGAAAGCTTGGATCGAACGGGGTTTAATTACAGTTAAAAAGACGACGACAGTGGACAGTTAATAAAACGCCGCTGCGGAGGATGATTCATGGGTCGCTGGAGGAAACGAGGTGTCGTTCGAGTGGCGATATCTCGCTTATATTTCGAGGGCACTCGAGCGACACTCGATTTGTCGGGGCATTGGGCTCGCTGAGTGTCGGCTACTTGCAGCGGAGCCAAGGTGATTTAACAGCTTCGCCCAAGAAATGCCGGGCAAGGACTCGCGGGGGCAAGTTTCGCGACGGGTCTAACAAGTGTCCCGGCCTGTCCCCCGGTCGGACTTACGCGGTGTCGCAGGTAAACATGGCGGAGGGTAAGAAAAACCGCGCGGCGACCTGGTCCCCCTGATCTCGGCGTTTCGCGGGCCAGCAGCGGGGCAAATCGATGGCCATTAGTTCGATAGTCGAGTTTTTAGTGGGCTCCCTCCGGCTAGCCCTCCCACACCCCGAGGCCAGCCGTTGCTTCGGCTACCGGCTCGCGGAGAACAATGGGTCACAAATCACCGTGTGGAACCAGCTAAATCTCGTTTCGCGGACTCGAATGGCCGACGTAAGTCCTAACGATACGCGGAATAAAAGAAAGGCCCTTCCTTCGTCTCGTCTCCCGTCTGGCCTCGCACCTCTTTTTTTCCCCCCTAGGCCGCGGCCGAACCAGAATCAATCCCCCGGGACGAATAAATTCGATGGTTTCTTTTCTGCCACGCTCGATTTCTCTTGGACCGCTCGGTTCGGTTGCGCGGAACGCCGCACTGCGGATCGAAAATGGGGCACGGCTGATAGGAACGGGCGAAGCACATTCTCCTGGCTTATCGTCCAGCCCCTGGCCCATTTTCAGTTTCATCCCGTGGACAGCAGAGTGGTCGCGGTGATTACATTTTCCGCCGTGTCCTCCCCCGTTCTCTCGCGCTATTTGCTTTCCCCGAGCTAATGGAGCGAGGACCTCCGCGCGGAGCGAGGAACGTCCGAGGCTCTTTGATCGGGGATAAACGTCGGTCTCGTTGTCGAGCTTTACTGCTCGACTGACCGGCCAAACCCTGCGTCCAGGAGATCATCTTTCGCTGGGTAGAAAGACCGTGAAGTACGGGGAAAGAAACACCGTGCGCGAAGTTCTGCGGGCGAAGTCGCCTCTCTAGAGTTCCTGGAGGATGAGAGCGAAGCCGGCGAAGAAGCTGGGAGAGGAGAAGAAGCGAGACGCCTGGGATAGGATGGTAGCAGGAGATAACAAGTGAACGGGAGTATCCTCCGGACGATAATCGTTATCATCGACGGTCACCGGTGCTACCAACCACAACAGTGGCCCGGGAGTATCTACTTACAAGCGCGAGAGCACGATACTCGGATATTACAGATATTTCTTCGATACGGGAGGCGCGCGACGTGTGGCAGACGAAGGGCGTAGAAGCTGCAGGAGTGGAAGAAAAGGAAGAAGTGGAAGAAGAGGAAGAAAAGGAAGAGAGAAAAGGGAGCGGAAAGGGTAGAGGCTGAGAAGACGACGGTGCAGAAGCCCGAGGGCTGCCAGCGTGCCGATACGATCTGATCGCCTATTTATCATTCGCCGCGCTTACCTTCGCTACACCCTTCGTTTAGTTTTCATGGGATCTTTACCTGACGGTCTTTACCTCCTTCGCGCGTAACCACCTCTCAGAAATCGCGACGACGTGCCGTCTACACAGGTGAAAACAATCTCCCCTCTCGAGAGTACGCGAATGCCATGCACGTGTACATCGATCGCAATATTCATTCTAGCGACATTAAGGACTGGCTGTCCCGTTGCTCTTCGAACCAATCCTACTATGCACCTATGTGGTGGACACGTGGGGTGTCGGTGTGCCGGATTCCGCAGCGATTTCGAGTTATTTCTATCGTGACTTACGTCCGGCACGCCGGTTCGTGCAATGAATACGCCACTGATACCTGGTCGAAAGGATGGGGAGGCAGAGAAGGATATATGTTTGACGACTGGA
Organism: Andrena hattorfiana; assembly: GCA_944738655.2. Taxonomy (NCBI): domain Eukaryota; kingdom Metazoa; phylum Arthropoda; class Insecta; order Hymenoptera; family Andrenidae; genus Andrena; species Andrena hattorfiana. The sequence goes on from OX122894.2 coordinate 7,370,883, forward strand.
CCCGATTGTATCGTATAGGAGAGCGCGGCTCGTCCAACGGCAGATCGATATCGCGGTTCTTAACGGATTTACGACCCGTCTTATCTTTCAAAGGCACCGACGACCACGCACCGCGATCGCTCTCGGATGCTATCGCTTAACGATTTCGTTCTGGACTTTACCTGTGCTCAATGCCAACGATTGTCCGACTAGGAGGGACGCGTGCGCGACCAATCGCTGGATACGATATCGTTTAGATAGCCGATCGGTCCTTGCTACTAACGCTCGATCGCAAGCATCGCAACCTCCTTCGGAACAGACGAGAAACGTGAGTCGGGTCTAGCATCCTCAAAAGTCTCCTTTGGTAGGATTACACCGATCCAATGAATTTTTCTCAATCCATCCTTTACATCAACTTTTCTGGTAGGGGAGACCGGGGCTAAAAATTCCGGGGGTAAGTTGTTCCGACGGTTCTATCTTCAAAATGAAAAGAGCGTTGTACTTTGAATTATTCTTTCCGTGTAAGTTGATCACTCCACGCTGTCGCCCATTTTAATAGCGTCCGCGACAGCGAATCGTTTGGCTGTAAGCGAGGACCTATTAGTCGCGTACCACATAAGTAAATATTTTTCTATCATTATTTTTTTGTGTATTTCGATTATTAAACGTTGATATTATTGATCGATTCGTTCTTATGGATCAAATGGCATTTAAGAACATGGTGTAACAGTGTTTATCGTTACAATATATGTATAAGCAAAATAATCTCTCAAAGGGGCTAGTTGTTACCGTGATTTGGGGCATGTTGTTACCTGCTGTGCTTTAAGATGCGAACATATGAATGAAAGGCGGAAAGGGGCACCATTTCCATCGAAGTTACGCATAAAGTTAACAACTGTCGCTAGAGAGTTCAATATCTGCTACTTGACTCTTTCGAGAGTTATTAAAAAACTACAATCTGGACAAGAAGCCACTGTAGGCTACAAGCACAAATCTCAATAAGTAGGTACTCACAAACAGTTGAATGTAAGACTAATTTGTAGATTTTAATTTTTATACCAAAGATAATGTTTATGGTTATTATATTGTTTTGGTTTTCTTTTATAGATAATACATTTTTGTTGACTCGAACCTTTATAAATAAACATTATTAATAAAATTCCGTTTCATTTCATTAGAAAATGAAATATTTCATTAAAAAGCAACTCTTATATCTTAGTAACAACTTACCCCAATGCTATAACAACTTGCCCCATAAAGGGGTAAGAAGTTCCGCTTCGACTAGCCACGAATAAATTATTTTTTATGAAAAACCTATTACAATATATTAAATACAAGCTTAAAGTCATAAAATATAATAAATTTAACAAGAAATTAGTCAATAATGGAGAGAATAACTACATTATTTTCTAGTCATTTTTTATGTTCTATCAAAATCGGAACTTTTAGCCCCGGTCTGCCCTACACTTTCCATGCACAAGGAACCTCGTCGATAGGTCCTCGATTAGGGTAATCGCCCAGTTAACTGATTCATCGATCCCTCTCAACACCCCTCGCACATTCCTCTCCGAATGCTAGAAACGGGAATTCAAGGTCCCACAAGAAAGTTGCGCGATCCCGCGCAACTATCGCACCGCCCTCGAGCGGATCGAGTTCATATTTTCGAAATTGCCACGACCTCGTGCATCTTCCCTCCAACGATCACGAGAGCCAGCGCGAATAGCAGCGCGGAAGGGAATCGATACGAGGAAGTCGTCTCGTTACCGGGTAATAGGCCAGCATCGGGAACGTGCGAACGAGCTAGGAAGACGAGTCGATCTCTGGATGGAGCTCGTGCGCGATATCACGCGAGCTGCCGCCAACTTCCGTGGCAGTGTCTCACGGGCGAAAGTGCGCCCCCGTGGATACCGATCAGCCCGTCGAAAGCGCGCATTACGTTGCATTACTGAAGCGTAGGCACCAGAGCCTGCTGACGCGTCGCTCTTCGCACAATCGGGATCGGTTATGCCTGTGCGCCTCTGGGCCCGATTAACGCGCTCGAATCGCCTGGGAGAATGGCAGGAGAGGAACGAGAGGAAGGCCTTGGCTCCGCGATAGACGTCGCCGCGGCTAGCAAGGTTCCAGCGCCGAACGCTCCGACGGCGATTTACATATCGCGCATGTCGTACTTGTCGCGAAAACCGAGGGTGGCTGGTAATACGCCGGCCGGGAGGAGCAGACCGAGAGGGACGATGGCTCGATAACGGGCGCCACATTCTGCGCACGGATCGAACGACTATCGCGGGAATCCGCGCTCGGTTCTGGTGTTTTTGTTTCGTCGTAAATGGAGCGCGCTCCCCGTGCACGCTCCAGACACTGTCGATGCGTTCGATCGAGCGAGGGTGGATGTTACGGGCGAGCAGCGCGGCCGTCCTCGCGTTTTACTGCGAACGATGTATCCAGCTGCCAGCCAGACGTAGCAGCCTCGTTCGCGCAATAACGTCCGCGATACGGGACGACGATCACCTTGGAATACGCGCGGAGGTATGCGTAGATACTTGGCTACGGTAATGAAACGACTCGTTCGCGAATAATTCGCCCGTAAAGAACACGCGATATCGGGGGACAGAATAATACGAAGCCGCGGACGGTAGCCGCGCGTGCCTCGCGACTCCGCTAGCCCGGGGGAAATAAACTCGCCGACGAAATAGAGCTTTCACGTTAGCCGGACTGTCGATCGTACGTTATAAGCGTAAATCGACGGCGATCACTGAAAGTTGCCGCGCAGGGGCATCGAGGAGTCGTCGCCGATCGACTTCGCTCCCACTAAATACACGGATTTACGCCGTCGCGCGACGAACATTCTAACGCAATCGCCGTTTTATCGGTCGTGAACACGACTAGAATGTTGCCAAGAGCTGCTCCCTCTGCTCGTCTCGGGCTAGCCTCGCATACCGATCGGTCAACGAGTTATCCGACACGACGCTCCGCTTCGTCGCTGGCGTCCGATCCGTCGAATCGCCGCGGCAAAAGTTCGTATCGAGAGCGTAAATTGCATATTGGCTGCGAGACCGTAAACGAACCCAGCGGCGAGACGCTCCGCGGCCACTTTGGCTCGGAACGATCGTTGTTCGTTAATTCCCGCTGAGGCATCGATCAGCGTTTATAGATATTTCGGGCGGCTCGGTCGTCCGCGATCCCCTGCTCGCGGAGTCACACTCACCTGCTGCGTTAGTGGCTGCCTGTTGCCTTAACGACGCACCGTGGACAGGTAGAGAAGCGGAGTGCCCGTTAAACTATCGAGTTTATCGTCCGGAAGATCGTAAAGTCCGCGGCGAAGGTCCTCGCGGGGCTCCTGATTCCGACGCGGCCTCTGACAGGATGAATTGCGACCGGGACCGAAATTTCGGCCGGTCCCTTCTTTTTTATCATCATCCCCGCGCTCGAAATAAACCGCGGCGCTCGACTTTTATCGAAGCCCCTGCTCGCCTGATTTCTTTGCCGAGTTCTCCGTCTCGACACGGACGATTTATTATCTCGGAGTGGCTTCCTCCGGAGCGAGGCTCTCGCGCGGGACGTCGTGCGCGTTCAACACCTGACGATCGCGTCAGGGATCGGCACAAGTGTACCGTGAATGCCCGTCCACGGACGCGTGAATTTCCCGTGAGAAATTTCGTATACGACGGGACACCTGCCACAGCGGTCAACACCGATGGCAAAACGCCTCGCTCGTCGAGATTTACCCGCGGACAGGGGACCCTCTAAGCCTCCAGAAGGCGCGCTGCCCCGAAGATTATCTCGAAAAATGCTTGCTTTCTCGATCTTCGTGTCCGACACATTGTCCCCGGCATTCCCCATTCCCATCGTCCGGATGTGCGACTCTTCCACCGGCTGTATTATTAACTGCCGCGTTGATCTCGCTGCGCCAGCCGGCCGAAGGGGCGAGAATCGCGTTGCTCGCTAACCGTCACTCGTCCTGAGTGCGTTCGCGCTACCACCGTACAGTTGTAGCAACGTAATTAGCCGGAGCGCTGCAGCACGGGAGCAAGTGAACGACAAAGGAAGGATTTGTAAACGCCGGGAATCGTGGATCCGCCGCGAGACATCGAGATCAAAGAGCCACGGCGAAGCTGTTTCGTACGGTGGGTTTCACGGTAGAAGCCTTGCGGAATTGTTTTGCCGCTGAATGCCAGTCGAGCAATTTGTACCGAGTGACGTGTCGTTTTTCTGAGGCAAGGGTAGCTTGCTTGCTCGGGGGTTCGAGGGTTCGGGAAACAGAGGAGGTACAGTTGAAGCCAACTGCTTGCGGTAAGTTGCGATAATTCGCAGGGAATCGCAGGGAATAGGTGAAAGCCGGGGGAGAACTCCAAGGCGTCGATGCGGAGAAGGGCCAATAATTTCGTCGGTTTCCAGGGATCTTGGGCGCAATTTAACCAAGGGCCTAAAGCGGCAGCTGCGACTCGACAGCGGCGGACACGGGACCACGGAGTCACGATAAACTCGCATAATTCACTTACGCGATATCCTGGCCGTATAAACCCGTCGCGTCGGCTTGAGCGCGCGCCGGCAAATTCGCTATTGAATGCGAATGCCCGTTTCGTAACATTTGTATACGCGCGCGCACGATTATTCATACCTGGCCCATTGTGCGCGGCCTCGCGCGGATCTATCGTTGCGTCGTAATGCTCGCCGAGACGTGCAGCAGATGGAAATTTTGATACACCGCGCGGCCGGGAGAGTAATGAGCCACGCGCCCATAAAATTCCCTGTAAAAAGCTCGTGGAAAGGAGTTGTAAAAATCCAGGAAGAAGGCGGGCCATTATGGCCACCGGCGATAAATAGCGGGCGACGATAAAACCAGATTAAGAGTTTACATCGCTAATAAAGACGCTGGGTATAAAGCTGGGAGGAATCTAGGTATCGGCTTCGACAGGTTGTGCGATTAGGGTCGGCGCGCTTACCGAAGAGAGCGCTGGGATTTTCAGCTCGGGAAACGGTAAATCTGAGGATTTTAAAGGGAACGTAGAAGCCGAAGTTCTGCCTCAGCTGGGGGCTTAACAAACTCGCGCGATGGAGAATCTTAAACGTTCGAGGAAGTGATCCGAGTGGACAGTAGGGACGGAACTCGGTGCACTGGCAGAATCCGAAAGGAAACGGCGAGCAAGACGCGGTTCGTCTCGATACGACTCGAAAGCAATCAAGATATTCGCGAACGATAACAGAGCGGCGTAATGATCTGCCCGGGCTCGAGATACGTATTGTTGTCGGGCCGCCTAATTGCGAACTGTTTCGGCGCGCAGTGCCGCGCGACGTGCAATCTGGCATCGGGCGATGGTCGGTGACGGTGGTGATGGTGCGGTGGTCCCGCAATAGATTCGGTTTGATGCATTGCCGGGGAGCAGGAGATCGTTAATTTCGTGCCCTCCTGGCCCAGGGCGGTCCCGCGCGCGGATTGCCCTCCTCCGTCAAACGTCGTTCGCGTTAATAACTCATCGAAGTAAATAATAGCGTGTGCCAAGGCACAGCTAGGGAGACGCCACCGGTTCCCGGTTTGTCACTATCGAGATTCGGTCGCATCGATCGGTTCCTGTCGTTAATGCGTGTCCCCGTTTATCTCGTTAGTACACCTCGGCCCATCCATCTATCAGACTGTTATGGGCCTGCAAACGGAGGACGGGATCCATAAGCCTTCGTTTACAATACTTGTTGTTGGGGAAGCACCGATGTCCATCGTTAAAGAAGAAGGCTTTGAAACTTTGCATGCCCTGTTGCTTTTTAGAGATCACGTAGCTGTAGTTGCTCCACATTTCCAGCACATCTATCCGACACCTTTCGCGAGTCAAGTAACGGATCTGTTCCTCCCTTGTTGACCCCTCCCTCCCATCCCGAAAAAGGAACGTCCCGATCGCTTTGATCGGCTGCGATCACGCCCACGCTCCGACACGTTCCCAGAAACGTTTCCGATGCTCACGATCTCGTGTTCACGCGTTTGTTCCAGAAACAATGCCAACGGTGACGCCCCGCCCGCGGTTCCAGCGCAGAAGAAAGAGCCGCACGAAAACATCGCTCGGATAGCGAAGCGGTATCTCGACGATAACATGCAGCAGGCGTGGATCAATCCCCGGCTAATATCAATGGTGAGTGAATACAAATGCAGTGATTATACGGTACGTTAGAGGCTCGTAACCGAACGTTCTCACGTTCTCCACGCCAGGGATATATCTATCTATCCTGCCGGCGCATGGACACGCGCGGAGCTGTAATTTCAACCGTATAACAAATTAGTTCGTACGAGGCGGTCGAATCTGGGAGAAGTCTCCGCGTTAATTTTCGATGAGGCGAGGAATTTGATTACAATACCCCTGCTGGTATTTTTCACCCTTTGCGTGGAGATTCTTCTCATTTCCGTGGCTTTCGTCCCTCCCTGCTTTTTTTTTCAATCTTCCACGAGCTACGAGCAGGAATTTTCTTAAATATCCATTCCCCAGAGCTCTCTCCCTCGGTCATCTACTCTAGAACTTCGCTTATTAATCCAGACAACTACCTCGCATCTCCGTTTCTCTATCTCCGCCTCTCTGTAACGTTCCCCTGAAAGCGTCTAAACGGTCACGTAGATAAGTAGTCGAGCGTAACGGGTAGTCGACGTTGAGGATATTGCCGGGGATAAAACTCGCCCCAGGTCGAGCTTCTCATTAATGTCGCCACTCGACTAGTGCTCGTTGCTCTGAGCAAATGGCCAGGATTAAGACGTGCGCTTGCCAGCCGTCTGATCGCGCCTTTGTGCTTTGCGACGCGTTCTTCGCCGCTTTCTGCTTCGCGGGCGCGCCGCTTCGAAACGCTCTGCCACGGGAATTGCGGGCAGCAAGCGAATCGGGTCAGGTCGACGAACGAAGGGAATCAATCGATCGGGCTATTGGATGGAAAATTCGACGCGGAACGTTTCGGCTCGGCGGGCCGGACCTCCGCATAGTAGCGTTATTCGGCGGACGCGGCCGCTCGTTGCCGGATAGTTATTGAAATTCCGCCTTCCCCGTTCCACTTTATACCTGATATATTCGGATCACGGGGCGCAGCGTACGCCAGGCTCGGCCAGCCGCGTTATATCGGCGTTCACGGCAGATTGGCATTCGCGCGCGTCAGACTTGGCCTGCAGACAGGTAGAACGAGTGGACGAGTCATTAAGCGAGCCAATAACAAACTCGTGATCCACATAACCCTTCGTTATGCTCGTGGCCGCTATTAGTCCGCGCGAGGCACCGGCAATCATCGCCGGCCGGCCACCGACCACTCCGCGTTTCGTAACCTGGGGATCTCGGGTGCGAGGCCCTCGTTCTCCTCTTTCCTTCCTGCCCCCGAGATCCTCCTCTTCTTTTCTCCTCGTTTCCCTCGCCGCGACCTTACGTAACGCCATGCGCGCTCTCGATAATTCGACCTGCTTGCTCGCACACCTGCGTCCCCTGCGCACAATGGCGCGATCGAGTGCATCTTTCTCGGTCCTCTCGAGGGGACACGGGATTGTGCTCGGAGCGTTTCCCAGCGGACGATCAGGCCTATCGAAGCTTGATTCGCTGGTGGCGGGATCTTCGAGGGCGTGGGAGGTCGAGCTGGTTCGTTTCGAGTCGGTTCCCCGCGATGGATCCTATTTCATTCGAACCTTTTTGTAGATATCCCGCGGGGTCGTTAACCTTTAGCGCTCGAAGCGTACCTCCCAATGTTGAAATTCGTCGGTGGAAGAATCAAAGTGGAGAGCTACGTAAACCCGATACCGAAAGATCGCACGTTATCGTCTCCATTGGCGAACGAGGAGCTAGTCGCAGGGAAGATTAACGTCCTCTCGTCAACGCGAACAGCCAGCTATCTGGTCGCTGTCAGTGGACGGGTTACTCCGGGAATAATGAATATTACTCTCTTCGCGTCTGTTCGCTCTGCTGTCGCGCATTTGTCAAATCGGCTTGAAACGGCTCTGTCTGTCCCCGTAGAGGCCCTGTCTGCCCGTTTACGCTACCGTCGCTGCACTTGCACGCGTGTTCAACAGCTCCCCCCGGCGGCAGGATTTACGATCGTTCCACGTTACTTATAGCTGCCGGCTTTATTAGCATGATCGGCCGCTCGGAGGATAGATTACCCCGTGAAACCGGACCATCGGTCGGCCGAGCAATCCGATCGTCCGGCAGCCACGCGGCTCAGAAGGACTCGTTCCGAGGCGTACACACGACACGACAGTAGTCCTCGTCTTCCGTCAGGAGTCGACGATGCCATTTGTAATTTGCTACGAGGGTGCCTCGTTACGACCGGTTCGAAATTCCTTGAGGCTCTCTCCTCTGTTGTTGCGACACAGAGGCTGCTCCGCTTCTTTGATCGGCTTGCATCGCACGGCTCGCTGGAAAAAATGGACCAATCGTTGGCTTTGAGAGTCGACTAAGAGTCGCTGGTACATAAACGGCGGGCGAGCGACGAATCGTTGGCAGGAAGAGACAGAGGGAAGGATATATATTTGCCCGGGCGATTAATAGCGCGGCGAGGAAAGTTAATTAAGGAACGGGCGAAACAAGATTCATTCCCAGTCCCGTCAGCCATTTAATAATCTCGAAAATTCAGACGATTAGGAGAAGTTGCGCGCACACGCGCGCGAGTCGAATGTACGTGTGCCTCGCGCGTACATACGTACAGAGGTGGAGAGCCGTCCCGTCTATCCGGCGCGATTCCCCGAGTGCCCTGCACTCACTTCCTCTAATAACAATAATAATAAGAAGGGATGGAGGCCCGTTTTAATCAGAGGGTCTGCCTGCCTGACGTGATTAACTCGAAGAGCCCAGGGAAGACGGGAGGAGGTGCAGGCGGGAGAAAAAGGGGGAAAGAGACTTGGGGGTGGATGGTGCTGTCATTTTCGGTGTTTATCATATCAGCTAGGCGACGGAGGGGCTTCGTTTCGTCGCCCCGGGCGGATGGATGGGGTTGAATCTTGGATTTCACGGCCGATTTGTACCTCCCTCCCTTTCTCCGTCTCTTTTGCATTTCGCGGCTGTACCGCGCTTGAGATCCTCACCCTTCGCCCATTGCTCGACCGTTCGAGCGCAGAAAATGCCCCTTTATTTTCATCGCGACCGTTTTTCCGGCGTGGAGATAGCAGGGGTATCGCGTAATGTTAATGCACAGCCGTTGGCTTTATCGACACGGCCATAAATCGGCGGCGCGCGAGGCTCGCGCGGGAACGCCGCGAGCCAGAGAGGATAATAACGGAAAAAGCCGGATAATTAAGTCCTGTTCGACGGGTAAATTAATCGCGGAGACGTTCGATGCACGAGCCGTGTCGATACGTTCGATGTGCGTACAGGACATGGCTCGGAGCAGAATTTGTCCTACGATCGACGCGGCCACGTAATAACCGTTCGCCGTCGTCCATTGTTCGCGATCTTGCCGTGGACCATTTGAAAAAGAAGACCGAAGGATGAATGCCATTATGCGTGCTATTCAAAACGACGACGAGAGGCAGCCTCGCTCGACGGCGGCGGCGAGGGGAGGGCAGGGAGGGAGGGTCTTTACCTCGAAGACGTCGCTCTTCTTCCCGGAATTAAAGTCATGTCTATGGGGGTCCCGACATTGAGAACGTCTCCGCTATTTCTCTTCTCCCGGCTGGCTGCCGCCTTACCTACGTCTCGCGCTTTACTTTCGACGTCTAATTAACAAGGTTTTCCTGGGGGTTTTCATGGGGTCTCGCCGCCGACAAGTAACTTACGAAGCGGTAAATACCGTCGCGCAACGAATCCACTCAACCCGCTTGATCTTCTCTCCCCTCGTGCCCGCTGGAGAGGCCGGGTCGAGGCAATAGCCGGTGAATTTTTCGATAGAACACCTTTCGATCTTTCCCTTCCTACGATTCCACGGTGGGGGATCGGGCCGGGCTTCGATGGCGCGGAAGAAACTGGTTTCTTCCGAGTGAAAAGAATCCGCCGAGTCACCCCGCGGAGAAATTACACCGCCGTTCGATGACTTCTTAAGTAGTATCGTCAGCGGTCCCTTGCCGTGTACCTTTCCAGAGGATCTCCGCGCAACGCTCGTAGAAATCGCTGGACTTTTCTGGCATTTCTCTTCGCCGGGCTCCAGGCTCCGTCGCGTTTTTTATCGCGCTTCGTGCATAGTAAGCTCCGTTTAATCCCCGTCCACCTATACACGTATGCCCGGACGCTTATCGTACTACTGCTCCGACACGATACGCAATACGACTAAGCGCTTCTGTGGCTCTTCTACCCACTGTGCGTATCGATCGTTCCTCTTCGAGCCGAAGGTTACGGAAACGAACGGCGTAGACGGGCCGAGGGACAGATAAGCGAAGAAGGATCGGAGGTTGGTTTAATATTCAGCTTTGCCCGGTTCATTAGCGCGGCACAAAAGTGGCTTAAAATAATTGAGTCTACGCCGAGTATAATAGCCATTCTGATGTTCCATTGTCGGCCGCCACCACGGATTCTTGATTCGCGGCGTTATCAATGGCTGCTTATTTCCTTCATTGTCGTCCCGCGGGCGGGCCCTTTGTTTTTGTTTAATTTTTCAACCCCTCCGATATCTTCCGACGACCACGTCGTCGACGCTCGTATACGAACCTCCCCTTCTTCGTCTGCATCGTCTCGCATTTACCAGCATCCGTCAGCCCGACGAAAAATTCTGATTTATCAACCACCACTGCGTGCATCCTCTCCCGATACTTTCTCCAATCCAGGATCCTCCTTTGACGGACCAAGTCGTTCCTGGCCGCTGATTCCCTAATCGCCAAGCTCCTTGCACGCCAACCCCTGCTTCAACTAGAGGAAACAAGTAGAACAAAACGTTTATGGCGCGACGTAAACGTGATTGAAGCCCGTTAAGCGAAGCGTTGGTCCATCTCGGCGGGCATTAAAGGGATTCCGTTGTCGTTTCCTATCGCCTTGGCGAGAATAGACCCTCGAATTCGTCGCTGTTCCCGCGAGATAAAGGAAAAAATGGAGCAGCCTTCTCGAATCGCTGACGAGGGCTGTCCCTTGTATAATTGAATCTTTGATAGGACCGTTCCATTAGCCTGGCGGAGAACGAAGGCAAAGCCGCGTTCTTTTTAATTATCGTCCCTCGCCTGGCCGAGATACGAATTACACGTTCGAGGCGGCGCTGCTCCGGCGTTAGTGTAATTCCTCGTCGCGATGTCGCATTACCGAGCACCCGGGCAAAGAAAAACACCGGCTAGCTGCCGGGGAGCGCAGAATCCGAATCCCAAATTAAATAAAGCATTCATAAATTCTCAGCAGGGTGCACCGGGGGGGGGGGGTGGGACGCGGTGGCGGCGATGGCGTGCGGGTTTACGCTTGTCTGCCCCCGAAGAAAGTACACGGAGGCGTCCTTTTAATTCCGTTGTTCAATCCCTCTGCCCCCTCGGCCACCTGCCTCTTTTTCATCCGCGGAACGTCTCCCCACCCCTTCCGCCCCATTCTTGTCTAATATTCTTATCCAGTGGCGCGGTGCCGCGGCCCGCATTTTTCGCGCTTCTTCCGGTAATATCCGGCTACTTTCCCTCCATAAACCCCCGAGTTTATGGTAAATTGGCTGGGAAGAGGATCCTTGTACCCTTTCCGGGCGATGTTTCTCTTTCCCCTGATGCTTTCTTGCAGCGAGGCCCCCCTCTCTGCTTCGCGGGGCATTGTTTCGGCTACATTTTCCACGCGACGCGCTTAAGAACGCCTGGTAAACTGTACAGACGCAACTTCCTCCTTTTTCGCCCGATGCTTTTCAGGGTTGTTCCCGTGGGATGGCGTGAAACAGCGGGGACCGTGGTTAATCGAAAGGGGTTACGTTCGTAAAGGGTTCGAGAGCCTCGAGAGCATCCAATTGCTCGATTCACTTACCCACTGGCTACTAGCCGCTCCGAGGCACCTGGCTGCTTTGAAAAATTATCCCGGCCGGCGTGAAAAATGATTGACCGGTCCGTGGAACCATTTACCACGGTCGCCAGCCTCGTAAATCCGCGCGAGGTCGGCGGTGATCCGTGTCGGCGTTGTTTTGATGGGTGTAGCGCTGGTTGATTCCCGTTGACGGGCCTCGAGTTTTCGAGTAATTAATAACGAGAAGTCGTGTACATGGTACCCGAGGGGGGTGGCAACTTAACCCCTCGCTAGCGTCTCCTCGACGTCGAAGAACGCAGGGGTAGGGGGCGCAAACGAAACTTCCGAAGTCTCGCCGAGTGTCTCGAATGCCGCGAGGGTTCTCGTTAATATACCTTCGTGCCGCGAAGCTTCTTGCTCCCGGTTGAACTTGTCGTTGACGCGGCACGCTGACAAACGCATTTCGCGTTAATAGGCAGCTCGACAATCTGCGTCCCGATAGCTACTTCTACCCGATTTCAGCGAAGGAAACCGGGGAGGAAAAATATGTTTCACCGCGGGACCGCGAAACGAACCGCACCGTGACGCTATGATTAATGCAGCACGTGCCGCGCTGCTTGGACTAACTCGATCGCTGAGAGACTTTAGCGAACCCTCGGAAAAATTGCGCGCGGGAAAAGTTTCGCTCTCGATGGTCCGTCCAAGTCAGTTTTCAGAATCAATTACCAACACCGCTGGCAAGCGGCAACGTGGAGACGGGTTCGCAGACGTCATAAACGTAGTGGCGTCATAATTCTATGGATGGCAACCGCGTACGTGTAGATGGTCGCAGTGTATACGTTCTAGATAGTGTAAGTCCCCGAGTATAAGGGGTAATATCGTGGAACGAGGGATACCTTCCGCAAATCCCCCTGATCCCCCTTCAATGCACAGTCTGACGTCTTAAGGTTATGGTACTTTCTCGGGAGGAGGGGCGTCGTGATACCCTCGGTTTAATATTTATAAACCAGATATATATATCGCCACGTACTTGCGTCGCTCGGGCACGAAACGAACGTTGCATTCGCCTCGGCTGGGAAATGGAGCCTGGACGCGCACGATGTCGTGTCAAGGGACGCGCGCAATCCTCTCCGATTTTATTCCCAATTATGGAAATCGCAGTGCCCCAGCGTTCGGAGCGGCGTCTGGTTCCGTTTGTCGTTCCCCGTCGGGCGTCCCCTGAAATCGATTTCTCGATTTCTCACCCTGGCCCTCGAAATTAACGCGGCCCATTGTTCGCGAGTCGCACGCGGCCAGATAGAAGAGGGAAACCGATGGGGCGGCTACTTCAATCTCGAAGGAACGAATTTCCGCTCGCGCTGCCGCGCCGATCCCCGCGACGACGTCGATGCCGAAGGTGCCGGCGCCGGTACAGCCCTAAAAAGACTCGGGTCATTTGGCAAAGTGCTACTTTGTGTCACATAAAAAAAGCGCCGGCGTCCCTCACCGACGCCAGTTATTTCGCAGTCAGCGTTTTCCGACGCTCGAATCCTCTCCACCCCTTCTCGCAGCTCTCAGGGAGGCGAGCTATCGAACCGCGTCTCCTTCCCTCGTTGTCGTTGGACCACAGACGATTCGTCGTGGATCTCTAATAAAACGCGTCGGACGGAGTGCAAGTAGCGGAGGATTTGTGTCGTCAACGAATTCGCATCATGGAAACAAGTTCATCCATGCTCCGCGTATCTTAATTGGTAGTGGACCTGCCGCTTCGACTATTCCACTTCAAAGTTCCATTTTCGTGTTGCTCGAGTTAGGGAGGAAGAGTCCACCTTCCCTCGGCGAACTGTCGTTCGAAAACAGTGAAAAGGGAAAGGAGGGCGCTGCGTCGTTGGCCTCGACAGGCAAGGATACGTGCACGCTCGAGATACCATCGGTGTCGTTCGCGCTGCAGCCCGGGATAACGCTGGAAACGGCAATAAAAGATAAGAAGACGGTTACCTGAGCGAAGTTGCAATGGATCGTAAAAGATTAACTTTCACATTCGCGATTTGCATAGTAGATGGTTGGCGCGGCGCAGATAGGTATCTGCGATTTTTCCAGGCTTCGCGAACCCTCTTACGTAAAAGCATCGATGTGATCGTAGCTACAGCCTGAAAGCCGATAATGAAACGTTTCTGAAGCGTCTCGGGCTATCGAAGTGGAGGGGGAGCGACTTGGGCGGAATTTTTGGCCGTTCGAACTGCATTATTGTCGCGAGACCGTAATTACACGGCGAAAGGGGATAAGGATGAATTCGTTATCTTCTCTTCGCCTCCGCTCCCTCTGCCGCACCCTCCACGGTGCAAAACTCCCGCGAGAGTTTTCAGAAGTTTTCCCAGCACCGAGTAAGGGGGAAGCGAGCGGAGGGGGTGGAAGGGAAAAAAGTCGGGGTAACAGCTTAATCGCTTCGGAAATGCATAGTGCGTAGTCCGGGCAATAAGTTATCCGTGGCAAGAGGAAAGATTGTCGGCGCTCGTCGGAGGGGGTCGGAGGAACAGGGCGAGCCGAGAGTGTATGTCGAGCCGGCGGAGTCAGGGATAAGAGGTGGAAAAGGGCGGCTGGCAAAGGGGGTAGCCCGTCGAGCGTCCGTTAATTTATGGACTTATTTTTCCCGGCGTGCGGTCGCAATTAATCCTGCGCTTTAATTGCTTCGTAACGCGGCCCCGCCGCCCACGCGAAACGATCCTTCGATTTGATTAATCGGATTCGACGGATGTCGCCGCGCGGTCCCGACGAGAACGGATGAATCATTACGTAGCCCGGAAAGAAGGAGCCTTCGCCCTTTTTCCGCTCGGCGACATTTGTCGTAACGGCGACTCGCCGGAGCGATTAGTAACTTGCCGATTAAACGGAGGGACGCCGGAGGGAAAAATCGGAATCAACGTTACTCGTGGACGTGAACGCGGGCTGAACTGGGGGTGGGGGCGTAAAAACAGATTCGCAGATGATACGGTTGCGAGGGTGCGGGTGCCGCGACCTTTTGAGGAAAAATAATCCAAATATTTAGGAGGCCAGGACGGCCCTATGAAATTCCATCAAATTCCCGACACATCCGAACCACCCTCGGTAAAACCGGCTGTAAATTAATCCACGAACGCTTTGGACGTGTCCGCAGACGCCACCCCCCCCCCCCCCCCCCGCCCGCCGTATCGGACATTTAAATCGTTGAAATACCAGCCAGAGACAATGGGCTAGGTTTTATGGCGAATAGCAACCGGGATACTATAAAAAATTAAAGTCCGTCGGATTTCATACTTGTATTGACAGAACCCGTGGCGGTTTTCCCGCCCTCTCGCAAACGGGACCGAAAATAATTACTCTGCTCCACGGTTGTCTGGGAAACTCAGCACTCGCGCAGAAATATTCTTTTATCGCGTTTTTTCCCGATCTTTTTGCCCCGTTTCAAAGGGTGCGTGACAGGAATTAGTAAAAATTCGCAAAACCGCCCGTCCGGTCCCAGAGGAAGTTACAGATGAACGATACATCCTGGTGGATGGATTAAATATCGCGAGCGGCGTGACGCGAAACTGAAATATCACACTGTTTATTCGCCCATTCCGCATACGAGAAGTTCCAGAGCTTCGATCCGCGACGTCAACGAGATATTGGGACTCGATAACGACATCCTCGCCGAATATAGGAAGTTTCCTCGCAGAGGTTGCCCCTCTGACCTTTATCTCGACGGCGACCCGGTCGTTCCGACTGCAATGTAACATTCTCCTCAGAAGTAACAGCCACCTAATGCATTTAACGGTCTCTGCACGGTATCGCTCGCCGTTTCACGGTCGTTTCTCTTCGACCCCGAAATTAGTGGGGCGGAAAGATACGCGATTCCCGGATATTCCCGGTAAGTAGTGGGCAACAGCCTAAATACTCGCGCGGTTCTGAAATAGGAGCGGCCCGGGCTACGTTGGGAGAGAAAGAGAGGATTTACGACCACTTTATTTCTCATCAGACGGTGAAAAAGAAAGCGCGTGAAGTAGAGGGCGGCCGAAGATCCAAGAAGGGGCACAGAGGCAGGCCAAGCTTCTCTCGGTGAGCCTCGCGACCGTCTGAGTTCGCCAAAAATTTATCGTCCAATTTATTGGTCCCGCGGCTTCGTCCGCAGGTCGCCTCAGTAGCTCGCGTTTCGGCTTCCTTTTGGGTGTTTACAAGGCGGTGCAAGAATCTGAGCCCGTTCTGTCCCGAGGAAATTGATTTCGCTTGCGAAACACTGCTAGATGGACGAGGGTTATATCTGTAAGTACTTGGACACGTTTCACCTTTAAGTGCACTTTTCGTTGAATCTGCAATGAACGGAGACAGCTTGGCGGAGACGCCAAGATTTATTCTCTCCTCGGAAGCAACGATTCCAACAATGCATCGCACAGCTGCACCGCTTCGCTGATGGCAATGCACAATAAGATCACTGTTTGCGCACATGGACGTGATTAAGTTTCTAATCGAAGCATTCTCGATTACGCGGCCAGCCTCGTAGCTCCTCTCCGTTGCCGGTCAGAGAAGGATAGAATTTGTTCGTCGTAATCAGTAGGTTGGAATCCCAGCCGCCCACTCCTTTATTGTTTGCTCAACGTTTAACGAACTCCGAACGTGTACGTGACAAGTATATCCGCGGCGGAGAGTAAATTTCTCCGAGATCCCGAGGTCTGGCGTTCCGGCGTTCTGACGTTCCGCGGAACGGTAAGAACTCTCGTTTCCCCGGCTAGGTCACCTCCCTCTTCTTATAAATCATACTTCTATTCGGTTGGTTAACCTGGGGGAGCCTTTGCCGACCCTCACCACCCCACAGCCCGCGGCCATGTTTATGTGCCATTTGCCAGGAAAGTGAAATAATCGTCGTCGTTGCCGGTGTAGCCGTGGTCGTCAACGTTCCCGTCGTCGTTCTCGCCGTCGTTATCGTCGATCAGCCGCAGAGTTTTCTGCCGCTCTGCCCCAGGAAGGAAGGAATAATCGTCGCTGGTAATTCGCGGGAAATTCGCGGAAAATTCGCGGAAAATCCGCCCCGCTGAGCGCTCGTCCGCGGAACAGATGCATTTTAGCGGCGCCAACGGCATTAAACGACACGCATTAATAAGTAATTTAATGACCAGTCGCCGCGCGTTCATAATATAACGAACGGCTGGATTAGCGCATCATATTGCGGATTCATCTGGGATGACCGCGAGCGGGCGATGACGGAATTCTTCGGTGGACGCGGCGAATCGTTAAACGCGGCCGCGTTAACGAGCACCGCTTCGCGCTGCGCGCGGAATATAGAGGCGCGTTATTATAAAAGTGTTAATGTTGGCCGCGGCGCGGCGCGGCGGCGATATTAAAGCCGAAAACGGCGTATCGGAATTCGTTGTACGTAGGGCCCGCCGTTGGAACGCGCGCTGCCACGCCGCTATCGACAAAACTTTCTCGTCGCTCGCGGAATGGCCGAGAGGAGAGCGCCCAGCCCTCGGACACGATATATTGTGGTCGGATCGACGTGTGCTCGTCGGATTTCCATGTTCAGGAATTCCGTAGGAATCCGTCCGCTGTCTCATTTACCGCCATTTCAGCCAACTATCGCCTACCCTTTTTTCCCTCAATGCCGTTGCCAAGCTACCTTTCCTCCTTCTTCGGCTCTCGTATACGAAACGCCAACCAAACCCCTGTTCCTCTCCGTTTCTGTTTCTTCGCCTGATCGGTTTACTCAGCCCGAGACTTATCTGGCGCGCGACACGACGCTGTTAGAAATCGAGGGGGGTGAAAGCGATATCCTGACGTGACGAAGCAGCCGCGCAAGGGTGCGGGAATAATTTTCGACGAGCGGAACGGCCGTGAATCGATCGGCAAAATTGAATATTCTCGTTAAGAAAATATTTCCACAGGCTCGACCGCGCGGATTAAGCCGGCTTTGAATCTCAACACCCTCCCGGCTACCCTCCACCCTCCGCCACGCTCTGATCGCGAAGCCTCGACTGGTCTGACCCGTGCTTGCGCATTAACGACACACCTTTCAGGAATTTTTAAGAGGTATTCGTTTTACGATCGCATTTCTAGGTATATTATTTTTTTAAAAAAAGACTCGTAGGTACTAAAGGGGTGGATTTCGCAGACATGATGTAGCGTCCAGGGGTTAGTAATCGGCGCCACATTACTTCGGGGTGAATATAATTATCGGGATATAGAAAGCGAGGCGGACTAAAGGCATACGTTCACATAAACATGTTTCTTCGTTCCCTTATATCGAGTTCACCCCTGAACTGGCGCGCACATGTTGTCCCGTGCCCTGTATATAGGAATCTCGCAACGTTTCGAGGGTACTTGTGGCCTGCAGCGCTCCACCCTCCCGCGACCACGGACTTGACGGCTGATTGAAAAGTTAGTGCGCCCCCAATCTGGAAGATGAGTCTTCGAAATTAAATCACTGCCTTCGGCGGGGTGGGTTCGTTGGGGATCGCGCAGCGGGAACCTAACAGGGATCGTTCTGGCATTTGTCTCGTGGACCATTAGGCCAAGTTGGGGTTTGCTTCGACCAGAAACGCTGAACCTGTCTTGTCTGGCTACAAAAATGATATTCAACTGAAATAACGTCAACCCGTTGGTTCGATGCACCGTACCCTCGCGTACGAGTGCACTCGCGAGTCAATAAATCCGTTAGCTAAATCAGAAAACTTCGGTTCCACGTCGATCCACGGTTCGTGTTTCGTCGGCTGGAACGACGGACGGCTTTCCGTCCGATGACACGAGGAACCGGCGACGATGATAGGTGGCGTGCGTGTCAAGGTGCAATTTGTCCGAAACGGTTTGGAATCGCAACGGAGGGGACCACCCGGGTCGATCGCATTAACGACATTTTTACGTGATAACTCGGAGAGCACGCGACCTTCCATCGAAAGGGATCCCTCCTGTGAAAAGGAAGACGTCCTGGCTGGAAAAAAGCCTGCGGCGACGCATTTAGTTAATCAGATTAGAGGTGTAATTAGCGGATCCAGAAATTCGAGCGCAGGGAACGTATCGACGCGCAGCCCGGGCGAATCCCTGGGACGACGTAGTCGCGCGGCTAATTAGCGATCGCAATTCGTTAATTATACGCATTAACGAGGGCCGTGGGCATCGGGGCGGCCGCTGATGGATCCATGGATCGCGTGGGCAAGGGAACAGGCCGGTAATTAATTGTCGTGGCTGGAGAAAAAGCACGGACACTTGCCGACGCTGCGTCTCGATGTTACTTCCGGCCGAGGAAGAAGCGCGATAATAAACAACAAAGGAATCCTACGTTTTTCCTCGAGACTGTCGTTCATCTTCTGGCTGTGCCGAATGCTCGCGTGCTCGCAGATCGATTTCGCGTTGATGGTCAAGAAGATTTTTGCGTGGGGCAACCTAGACACTCGAGGGAGGATTGTTCCGTTCTTCTCTCGATGATGTCGAAGGTGTCCGCGCGCGTAAAGAGGCGAGAGGATTACGGGTGCTGGGAGGTCGCTCCTTTCAGTAATTAAAATCTTCCTCTTTCTGTATTACGCGAGAAGGAGTCGAACGAGGGCGCGAAGCACCTCGTTACAAGAGTTGTCCGCACGTGGGGCCCCGGCGAGTAAGGGAGGACATTCGGTGTCTCCATTATGCGAGGGTCACGCGTGTTAGGCCAACATAATATGCGACGGGGGCCCGTTCTCTTAGTTGGCGCGCACCACTCTGTCACGAAAGGAAAACTGTCGCGATGCGAGCCGCGCGAGATGAAAAGCCGTGTTCAGAGGCGGCTAGATCGCCACGGCGCTCCGCGTTCTTACGAAAACGAGAACAGAGGGAAGAAAAGGTGGGCGCGTCTTCGGGACACGGGGACAATCACGGAAGGAGCGAGCGCCTGGGCGGGGGTCGTTAAGTAAAGTAAGCTACGACCTCGTTATTTTCCTTTCGGTTACCTGCAAGTGTGGAGATGCTGATGCAAAAGTTGCGCACGCCTCTGTGCCTCTGGGCTGGCGGCGAACGCGCGGTGATATTTTAACCGGTCAAGAATCGCGATGATGAAAGGGACACGAGAGACACTCAGACCTCCGCGTACACGCGGCGAAGTATCATTCGCGGGGGAGTAGCTGGCTGCTTTCTCTATTTTCCGTGGATAGTTTTTAGTAATCTCCGGCTGCACGGCGCTGGATTAGAGTGGCGGACGAGCAAGGTGGAGGAGACATTTCCCAGTGACCCCTCGCACCGTAAACGGACGGCCACGTCACAGCAATCCTCAATTAAGATTTAGACCCTCGATCGGCCGAAAGTAATCGGAAGCAATCCCCCCTGTATGGGGGGCTACGCGAGACATAAAGCATCCCAGCACCTACGCTTCTGCTCCGAGAAATCAGTCGGCGCGGCGGTTCGCAGGCGGGGCCAGAGGGGCGACCGCAAAAGGGACGGCAGAAACGTCGAACGGAAACTGCGAGCGGACCATCTCATCCGCAGTGCGCTTTAATCAATGCTAACGATCCGTTTATTATTCGAAGGGTCGAGGGAAACCGGGGGACAGGGATGACCTTTCGGCGGACTTGCGAGGGTCAGTTCCCTCCTGCAGGCCGACGAAATTGCGTTACCGCGTCCAGGCGACGACAAACTGGCTTCGCTCAACCGACACTCAGACCCTCCCCCGTCGCCAGCCTTCAAAGGAGCACGGTCACACGTGGATTGGGACGACTTCCAGCGGCGGTCGATCGGTGAAAATCGACGATAAGTCCGCGCGCTTTACGTCCCATTTGTCGAAAGTCGTCTCGGAGCGGTGGGTTATTTTAGCGGGAAGAAAACATTAAGCGACTCCGGGAGTTTGCAGAGAATTATCCACGGAATGCTCTAGAAGCAGCTTCCGCGTGCTGGGGTGGGCATTCATTGGTTCATTCGAACGAGTTCCTTCGGAAGTTAGTCTTCGGGAAGTCTATACTCGGGCGGCGAGTTGCCACGAGAAAATTGGAACGGGGCCACTCGTCCAAACGCAATTAAAGTTCCGATGCGGCTACCGCTGATTTATGGATCGTAAAGAAGATTCGTTGCTCGTCCCGATAGTTCCCTTCGTTTTATTGTAAATAGGGGCCTCCACTTTGGAGCCTCCTTCCACTCCCGCTGAATTTTCTTCCTTGGATCTCCGCTGCACCCTCTCCCCTTCCGTTGAACGCGTTTCACGTTCGCCGTTCCACCTGCCGTGCAGTTGTGCACGGGCGTCGAAACAATCGCGAACGATTATTGCCAGCGATAACGCGAGCCGGCTCGCGTTTGCCGCGTAGAATCGCACGGGGATGCGCGATGCGCGCGGCCCTGAGTGCACTCAGCGCGCGCGCACTTATGGAGCAGCGGGTGGCGGCCCACAAAGACGCCGCGGTTTTAATTACAATGCAATTTTCTTTGCGGTGTTCGTCCCTTTGAAATGCTGTTAGACTTCCACTCGAATACACGAAGCAATCACGTGCTCTCGTGGTCCACAGTCTCGTGGCGGTGCAACGCGCCGCGACGTTTTGATCCGCGAAGATTAAAGGGGGGGGCCCCGCCCTTTTCTCTCCCTCGCGTACGCGTCCCGCTGTTCCGCAACCCCCTTGTAACTTTGCTGTGTCTACCGCAAGTGCGCAAATATCCCGAAGACCCGCGACCATTCCTTGCGATCGTCTTCGGCTTGGAAACGGGGAAGAGTTGCTTCAACTTCGAGCGACCATGCCTCCTTTGTGGAAATACCATCTTTTATTGGTCGATAAAAGGAACAAAGAGCCGGGAATGCACTTGACGGGGAATGTCCGATAATGGGGGCCATTTACCTCATACGAAGCTCGTAAATCAACCCTCCACCCAAACATAACACGACCCTTCAAAACTACCCCATGAAATATTAATTCATCGCGAGACGAGATCGAGAACGGTAGCCGCTATGGCTCGACAGATTTTTCTCGGGCCGCGTTGTCAGCTTCCGACTCACGCGTTAAATGACTCGATTCGGTATCGCGTGATTCCCTCGCCCGGGGCGATGCTTTATCACACGGTCATCGCTTCCACGCTCATCGCTTCCACGCTCGTCAGCTTCTCGTATACCACCCCCCGTCGGCCGAAATTCCGTGTAAACCCTATTTGCGATCCAATTCAGCCTGATAAATTCCAGAAAACGTGCGAGTCACCGGCGGGATGGCGTATCTGGCGTGGGGAGGACGCAAGAACTATAATGGATTATCGGCCGAGGGAGGCTGATCGGTAATCGAATATCAGCCGGGGTTAAAATCCATCAAGTCTTCCTCCTCCGTCTGTCGACGCGACAAGTTACTCCCGCCTTTCTATCCTGCAGCTACCCCGGCCTCTCCCACGAGCTGCAGCCTCACTGTTATCTCGCGCGATCACGGTGTTCGCTCGAATGTTTCATTGCGCGTGCCTAATGCCGCGGTTCGTCTCTCGCGTGGCAGCAGACCTCCCTGGAAACTCGGCTTTTTACGAGGATCGGGGGGGGGGGGGGGGAGGTAGGTCCTCGCCGAGGAGGAAAACGAGCCTACGAATGCCGAGTAATTTCTTTGTCGTCCTTTAGAGACGGCGCTCCCTATATAGATAAATCAAGGAGACCTCTTAAGGGTGGCGTGATTCAGCGGAGCGCTTTTGTCGCAGCCAAGTGGTCCTTCCTCTTGGCTCTCGCCCCCGATACTTTATACCCTGGCCCGGGAGGACGCTGGGAATCGAATCTTCCGCGACTCCTGGCCCGAGTATTCGCGGACAAATTTCTCCACCCTGTTCACGGCTAATGATCGACCATCTTCAGCCGTGTTTGCCTTTCTCTCTGACGCGCCGCACGCGCCGATTACCGGGGGATGATCGATGACGATGGAAAGTTGGGGCGCGTCGGGGACGCCGGAAGTGGACAGCGTTGCGAGAATGAAACATTCGTAACGTTATTGTTTGGCGACCGGCGAAGCCCGCCGCGCCCGTTGCGAACGCTGACGTTCCCATCCGTCATGGTGTCGTCGGGCATCCAGCAGCCTTTCAGCCCCCATAGAGGCGCCATCAGCCCCATGTGCGCGCGATGCGAGCGTAATCGTGCACCAGGTGCCTCGCTAACGTCTCTTAACGAAGGACACAACCCCCGTCGCGCTATTCGTCCTCTCCCTTTCACCTGCCCCTTCCTCGCGTCTTCGCTTTTTTTTTCTCTCTCCTTTCACCCGGGATAGGCAAGACACGCTCGCTCGACAGCAGGGAGAGAAAGAGAGAGAAAGAGAGCGGAGGCTTCCCTTAACAAGCATTGAGCAACTCGCCTCGGTACTCGGGACGTAAAAGGGACTTTTTGCTTGTTAGATTGTTTGCTCTCGTCCAACGAGATGGCAGACGATTCGGTTTTTCAGCGGGGTATAACGCGTCCGTCTTCTTCGAGGAAGCTTTTTTGCCGATCCATTCTACGGCCGATCCGATCGCAGAGGTCGTGAAAGATCGTGTGATCCTTCGATAGCGTCATTAGATACCCTAGTCAAACACCAACGTAGACGGGACCGTCGAGGGGGAAAAGTGTTCTCGAATAATATTTATTCGTGCCTCAAAGGTTCGCCGATCCATGGGATCAGATCTGTGTTGCGCTTTTGCCGTTGAGGATGTAATTCGTCGAGCAGCAGCGACACGGTGTTAATTTAATCTAAAACCAGAGGCAACGACGCTGTTTTATTCACCGAGGTTCTCGCCGATATCTTCAACAAGCGGCCCAAGTATCCGCGCGGATATCTCGCCAGATTTTACAAATCCTTTGGCCAAACAAGTGGCGAGGATCTGGCAGGTGCCATTTGCCATTGAAATCCTGCTGCCATTAGAGACGTCCGATCTAAATCCCGGTGGCATTTGCGCAACGGATTGTCGTCTTATCCACGCGTTTCCCTCCACCCTGGCCTTCTATCTGCCTTCCTCTCGCTTCCCCCCGAAGCACGCACCCTCCTACCGTCCTGCTTCCTCGCACGTTCGCCCCGGTCGGTGCATTTCGGTCCTGTTATTTCACTGGCCGTCCCTTCGGTGGCCGGTCGACCGGTTGCTCGCCGCGACGTAGAATTTCTCGTCGGGCGTTTCCAGCGGCGAGCGTTACCCTGTTAAGATCCGCAAAGCAAACACCGCCCCGCGGATAAGAGTGTCCTTCGGGGGCCCGCCAAGGATAACAGAGACCTTTAAAAGGTTCGTGACATCCTCGCCGGCTGCTTTCCGTGCGAACATTTTTCGAATTCGATTTGCCTGGGTTCCTCTACATTTTTCACGAACCATGGCACACTTGTCGAGCTCCGGTATTCCAGCGTGTGCCTCTGTGTTTGCTCGCTCGTCCACGGGTCATCGTTTAGAAGAAACTCTGAAATTACCTCCCTTTCCCGAGGGACATCCAAATTTCGCGGATGGGACACGCTGGAGACGCTCGAAGGGCATCCAAGTTTCTTTGTCGAAGCAGCAGTCGCCGTTTCGCCGCTCGATCGTGCACGGAGCACCGATCTTTGACGCGGGGATTCCTTTCTCAAGAGAATAATGGGACGAGCTTGGAATATCTCGTGTAACCGATGTCAGCGAATTTCGCCCGCGACGCGGCTGAAAGAGCCCAAGCCGGCGGCTTCGGTTTTTCTATTTCCCGCGTGTATCGAATTTTCGCGCCCCGTTCGCGCGAACCCGTAGACAGACGCACGCACGATTTCCTCTCCCATTCATCCGCGCGCCCCGTTCATTCAATTTCCAGGCTACCAGCGGGCGAACGAACGTTGGATCTCCCATTGCCGACAGCGCTTTTCAATCTGACTTCATCTTGTTACGTATTCAATTAGTCCGCGAGACCTGCGCATCGCGTGGATGCATCCTCGATCTGTTCCCCGTTGCCCCGGCAAGAGGTGGATAAAAGGACCGGTCGGGAGCGGAGTTGGCAAAAATGCGGATATAATTTAAATTTTTATCAGCGGCAGTGTATACCGAACCGCGATTCCGTCCGCAGCCGAATGAAGCAGCATTAAAGGGATTACTTAGTTGGTTGCAAAATATCGTGCGCCATTCAACCCCGGGGAAGATTGCTCGGGGTTGGATTCCTCCGCGGCTGAATCGAAAAAATCCCGCATTACCGTAATAAAACTCGTTACTCGCGTAAACCGAGCCGCCGGATTTCGTTCACTCGTAACAACGCGCCATCCTCGAATCCACCGTGATGTACTCCGTCGTTGGGAAATATCCGTACGACGGGAAACGCAATCTTTGTCTGATGAAAGAAAAATAACAGGGACCAACGAGGTTGAAACGATCAGGGGAGGGTGCGATACGCACGATCATCCCCCTAATCTGTTAATTGCGTGATTTTCCATCCACGGGAATTGGATGGTGCGGAGTTGGTAGGGTACTTAAGCGTAGCTTAAAGGAAATTCATGGTACTACGACGAAGGTTTGAGGTTGGTAATTGAAGATCGCCTAGTGTGACGCAAATCTATCAGGTTCCTCGTTGATCTGCCGGCAGGAAGTATATTTTGGACGTCACCAGCGTCGAATGCACTCCTGTGATCTGTACGAGACCATCCCGTTTAGAATTTTCGTGGCGTTCCGTGCCCTCTGCTCTGGCCTCCCTCATTTTCGTAGATGCGATGACGCGAGAGAGTGCCGCATGTCCCGCGATGATTATTCGGAGTGATCGGGGGATGGTCCCCGTCACGGGGCAAACTCGACCGTAAGAGATTGCTCGGTCTCCGCGCCTGTTCGCCCGCTTTCCTAGCCACGGCCGTTATCCACGAGTTTTCCCTTTGTCTGGCCCTTTGCTCGCTACCCCTGCGCCGTGTCAGTCAGTCAATCAGCGGAATCTAGCGGTTCCACGCGCCCTACAGAAGCCCTCGTCGCCGTCGATATTAAAAGACGTCCCTTATCCTGTTCCTGTCCGCCTTCTGCTTCGCGCTCCCTCGCTGAGAAATGCGAGTCCTCGCGGATGGACGTACAGAATACTCCTGTATGCACAGAAGCCCGTCGCTCCCGACATTAATGAATTTAACGGTTCCCGCGGCATCTTTCCACGCGGAATCGCTGTCAATGGCGAAGGGATAATTGGCGGTGTGTAAGCTCGTCGCGGCGATAAATTATCCCCGCATAATAAAAGGCTCGTGACGCGCGAGGCTTTGTAGCGATCTAACGGCGTATCGGCTGGGAATTGGCTGCTTTTTGTCATAATGCGCGGCTGGTTTATTCTGGAACAAAGCGCGCGACAAAACCAGCGAAGATTCTCATTCGACCGTTCAACCGACCGTCTCTAATTTGATTGTTGGGCCCGGGCTCGGGGGAGACGGCATTGAGACAGGTCAGTCCGCTGTGAAAATCGGATACACCCAGCCCCCGTGATCTACCCCCGTCCCGCCGTTCGGAGGGAGGAATGGAAAATCCAGTTATGATTTCGTGCGAGTAGAATCGTTGTGTGTTTTTGCCTCGCGGTTAGCTACGAACGACGCTCGTCACTCTCCCGTTAATACTTGTCCGGCTGGGAAATCGATTGGTAACGCGAACGATAAATTCGGTTTCGGGACAATCACGAGTGTAACGATCACCGTTGTGCGGTATCGCTGGATATTGGAGACGGCGGTTTAATTCGCGCGGTCGCAGGGTATTCTGCATACCGGTTGCCTGGAAGGTGAACATCGACGGGTCGACGTCTGCCCACTCCACCCCGAAGCGGTGCCTTCGGTAGGATCAAAGATAAAGGAGTTATTAAAGGCGCGAAGTCGAGGCGACCGTCGTTCCACATCTGGAAACTTAATCTTCCCACGGTTCACACAGACAGAGACCACCCCTTCTTCGTTCAACTCCCTTTACAATTTAGAGAGGGTCGAACATGGTCGTAATGAAACGGCCGGTCGCTTCTTTCTCGATAATATTTGTCACGGCTCGCTGCGCCCACCCCCACGAGCTCAGCGAGCGGAATGAAGTTTGTTACCTGCCTTTATTTCGTGTTTGGACGCGGAACTTTGTTCCGGGCGCGTTTGCACGGTAACCAAGGACCCCGGTGGCGAGACCAGACGACCATCTACGTCCTGCCAACTCCTTCCACCCTTCTCTCTCTCTCCCCTTCCCTTCTCTCTTCACCCCCTTTCATCCTCCCTCTCTCTTATCCTTTTGTCTTCCTCCTCCGACAAGTTCCTATATCCACCACCTCCCTCTCTCTCCCTCTCCTCGCTGCTGCGGGGGAAAATATTAGCCGCGGGCGCAGTAGCGTTAAAGGGGAACGGCTAAATTAATAATTTGCAAATTGCCAAGAGAAATGCTGCTCGTACTCGAACACCACCCCCAGCCCTTCCGCGGCGTTGCCCTGTTCGCGGGCTCGCGGCGCTTGGCTGGCCTCTCGGAGCGGTGGAGCTCGGCTAGCCGGACCGCTCTGTCGACGTTAAACCGCTACTTTCAACAACTACTGCCGATTAAATAGCCAATTAGCCTCGCGGGCTCCCGAAGAAGATTCGTTAGCATTCTTGGTAACGTTGAAGCATCGCTCCATTAGCCGGCTAGCGGGGATTCACTGGTCGGCTTTTCATGTCCTTCCCGGAGTCTCTCGGAGACCGCCCGTTGTTCGTGGTTGCCCGGGATTAATTATGCTCGCATCGGGTATTATTATCAACGTCGCGGCTCGATTTCTCCGCTGTGTCGGAGGGGAACAATTCCCCAGCGGAGCGCGCCGTAATCAATATTATTTCTCCGCCCGTTGGCCTTTCTCGCCGGACGACGGCGTAGCATAGTTTCGTGGCCGGGGCGATAAATTGTGGGCCCAGCACGTGTGCAACGTCCGCCCCGATTGAAAAAGGAACGCGGTAACGAGACGATTTCGCCGGCGTCGCTAATAATACTAATCGTAGGACGCCTCGGTGCGCGAAGGTGGTCGTTTGCTCGCGAGACACCCCGTGCATCGCGCGAAACCGATTGCTCGGGATAATTTTAGTGGGCAGCCGTAATTGCCGGGCCCCGTTCGCGGCCCCGGCACGGGCCCCCATCGACCCCGCTGCTCCGCAACCAAACTTATTATTGCCAACGCAAACAACGTCATTATCGTCTTCCGGAACGGAACTTTCGAATAATCCGTTAATATTTATGATCCCCCGAGAGCGTGGTGTCTCGCCTTCCGATACTTCCTGTGGATAGGTACTTACGTTGCGACGGGATTGAATCTCTTCTGACTTGACAATTGCTTGAAACTGACTTGATTTTGTATGAGGAATCATCCCTCGATTGTTAGTGCGGATGGCAATGAGAAATGGGTATGATATAACGATACGAAGCGGAGGGGCCACTGTCTCTCGCGAATAAGAGCTGGTTATAACAATGGCGGAGCCTGATTTGCACTAAAAGTAGATTACTACGTTGCATCGTTGACAGGATATTAAAGGTGTAGCGTGGGTATTGCGAGCGGCTAGTGCACGGAGGAACCATTAATTCTGAAAGATATTGTGCAGCAGAGTCATAAATAACAGAGGAAAAATACGTAAGAACGGGACGCGTTCGGGACGCGTTGCCTCCCCTATACACTAGCAAAAGGAAAAAGAGCCTCTCGCGCGGGCGGGGTATAATATCCGCCTGGATCGAACGGCGCACAGTGTTCGATGGGTATAGGGAAATGGACAAAAATTAATAACTTCTCTTTGGAGTAAAATTTTTGAAGATAAATTTCATATTTGTTTATAAAAGGACTATTTTTCTACATCTTTGATGTCATAAGTTTTTTAAATTTTTTTTTTAATGCATGTAAGGTAAGTGCTGGTAATAAGATAATAAGGTAATAAGCCTCATCGAGAATGTGAAAGTCACAAAACAGATAGGGAAGAGCTTAAAAGCACGTGTCTAATGACATGCTCTACACGAAAGAAGGCCCATTTACAATGTCTTTAAAAACCTTAACATTTCCCCGCTTGTTGTTTTCATATATTATGCAAAATATCATAGTTTATAGATAATGTTCATAGATTTCTATAAAAAAAAGTTTTCAAAAGTATGTATAATTTTTTTTTTTTAAATGATGGATCCTTAATAGGACTTCATTACCCGCACTTATCTTTGTTCATTCAGCTTCGGATTCTGAAACAGTCGATAAACTTGCTTCCGAGGATTCTTCGTCAAAATTAAGAGATGATTCCTCAGTACATTCATGTGTTATCACGTAGTGCTTAATTTCGGAAAAATCTTTCCATTTTACCCTGGAGGATTTGTTTCTGTGTAGTGAAACCGCAGGATCTGAACTTATAATAAGGAAATTAATCAAGTCTTTATTGGTATTCTTTCTGGATGATTGTCTGGTATGGTGTTCTCTAATATATCTTATATTTTTATGTGTAGCTTCTAAAGCCTCTTCTGACAATTGTCCTATTTTAATTTGATGGTGTGATATAATATCACTCCCGTGAATTAGTAATTTGCGCATACTGACTGGCATATAATACCAGCCATAGTTCGATAATTATAATAATTTTGCCTGATCTGTTAATTGTTTCAATGTATTAATATTTATTTTTCATCCACTTGAAACTACTCTTAAAATTAATCCAATTTTGCATATTATGTCTTCATTTATTCCTGTTAGTGTTGAAGTGATTTGAGGGTTTTTGAAAAATTTGCGGACTGTGTTTCCGTCATTAGTAGTCCCAAATCCAGATTTTGGAATATTAATTAAGAGTCCCATCTGTTCTTTAAATCCCTTTTGTACATTTGCTTTAGTTTCCTCAAAAGGACGCTTATTAGCTTCGCCCCTCACTCGCCATTTCTTAAACTTCAATTGGTAGGCAATATGAAGTAAATTTTCAAAGCATCTAATCCAGAGATGCTGGGAAGAGATACCGTATTTGTACATGTCTTCGTTAGGTAATCTATTACAAATGGTTTCTTTATTCATTTGTGTGGGAGTGGCGCTACATATATAACACACTTACGCAGAACTTGTTTCTGACAAGACATTACATATACTGCCGTCTATCATAGTAAATTTGACGTCATATGAGACAATTATTAAAGTTTCCTTGTGTAAAAATCGAAATGGACGTAAGTTCGAGATCGATTCAATAAGCTTGTTGTATTCCTCTTTTACTAAGTCTGGAGATTCCTTAGCTAATATAAATTTAATTGGTCTACATAGTAATGTGGAAGATGGGCACTCGTTTTCCCATACATATACAGTATTATTTGTACTATTAGCAGTCGTATGAATGGGTACCATAGCGGACATGAACATGAATTCGTCGGTTGAAGAAGAACATTCAAATTTTTGTTTATATCTACTGTGACCCGAACTTCCGTCAAAACCACATTTTACTAGAAGCGTAAGGTTGTTAAAACTATTATTCGATACAATTTGTAAAATTGATCGGGAAGTACAATCCAGAAGTTCTTGTAAATTAATTTCAGGACTAGTTTCACTAACATCAGACTGTAGTTGAACTTTTTAAATCTCAAAAGATGGTCATAGCATGGAAATGTTTTCGGATGTTTTGAATTCACCTTTTGACACATAGTTTTATAGCCACTAACAGAAAGTTTCATATCCAAATACATAGCTAAGGTTTCAATAAGTGAAAAGTTTTGATTAGAACTGTTATCCTGTGGTTCGTCTAACATACTTGCAGCATACTTAATTTCTTCAGAAGTTCGATTTTCAAACAGAACTTTTACTTTCCTTTTAATGTATTTTTCATTTAAATCTGTAAATGGTTTAAGTGGTCTTCCCACATTTAATGTAGTTTGTCTACTCGGTCCCGATTGAATGTTATCAATAAAATCTGTTACAGATTTGTCAATTGATATTTTCTTGTTAAGCCATTCTCGATGTCGATATGTAGACTAAACGTCTTATCGCTTAACGGAACGTACGAGTAGCCCTACGCTACGTGGCGGGCGCAGCACGGGCCTGAGCGGCGAACGTCTTAATAATGATTTTTACTTTTTTCTGTTTCGGGCAAATTCGGGCAGCTGAAATTTACGGTAATATAAAGCTCAATGTTCCCTAAATTAATATACAAAAAATCACAGAGGTACTTTTTTTAAAAGTCCCCTTGAAGTTGATAAACACTTAACATAAAAAATTCGTACAAATTGTTAGTATTGTAAAAAACTGATTTGGCAGTTTTGAAGGTAAGACAGTATTAAACACAACTTTTAAAAATCAAATGAAAAGCATAAACATTCCGCCAATGGCACGTGTTTGAAAAAATACCCCGAGATTTGGAATAAATTTCTAGTGTCATTTTTTACAACAAATTGGTAAATTCAGCAAAAGTCATGGGTAGCATTAAAACCTACGTTTCTTTATTAACATTTTAAGATACAAGAATTTGTAGATCGAACACTTCAGATTCTTGACTTTTGTACATTACATCGAACACTGTGCGGCGCACGGAATTCGGGCGACTATCGTCCCTCGGGCCCGCGTATACTTTAGAGAACAGCACAGTAGCCTTGCTATATTTCCACTGTGCGCGTGAATGCAGTCGATCGAGCACGCGTACCACGGGAAATTGAAGGATGAAGATAAATGAGAACTCTGACGGGTGGGACTATCAATATCGCCTGGCTATCATACAGCCGGGACACAACTATCCAGCCACCTGAAGCACCGAATCCCGTGGAAATGATCGACCGCCGGTCGTTCCCATTCACATGGCCAGTTCCGTGCTCCACCAGGCCCAGTTTTCACCTTGTAAATATCTGGCCGGCGTGCCTTCGATCCCCGGCGAAGATTAATCCTCGCGTCGCGTCGTGCGGAATGATCCCGTTCCCGTGCAAATATAATTGATACAAAATCGCCCGTCGATGGCCACGGTGCGTTGCCTGGCGCGCCTTTCTCTTTAATTATATTTAATAATGGCGGTGCCATGTAACGGCGGGAAAAGTCGTGTGGCCAAGCGTATTCAGGCCAGCCTCGCGACGAAAAATATCCCTCGGTTCGATCTTCCCCGCGATAACTCTGCGCGCCTTCGATTCTCGGGAACGGAGGCGAAGAGGCGCGAGCACTTTTTCGCCGTCTCGGCCTGGACGGATAATTTCGGCGGGCACGCGGTTAGGGGGACCAGGAAAGGGATTCTGGGTTAAGGCTCGAGAAAGGCGGTTTAACGAGGCCTACGAGGTAACGAGACCGAGCGCGGGCCCTTTCTTTGTCGGTGGCGAGGGCGAGAGGATCGCTGCGAGACTGCCGAGACCTCGGGCGGCTTCTCAACATGTTAATTGTATATTTGAGGCGAGGTGATAAACAAGGCTGCGTCGGTAGCTCGCTGCCGTGGAGTCTTCATTACAGCTGGCAATATATAACCGCGGCCCCCGAGGGCCACTCTCGATGCTCCAGAAGAAGTTATGAAGTCCCATATACCCGGTGACCCGACAATGCCGTTAGGAGCGCACTCGAGGGTCTGGCTCCATCAGCGGAATTTCATTCCAGGTCAAAAACTTGATCCTCCCCGAGGGCCGATAAATGCACCGATTACATGATTAATCGACCAGCGGCTTAATTCCTCCGGCTTCGTTAAGCCTCGCCGCGCTATCGCCGGAGCAGCCCTCGCTGAGAAATTTAATATGCACGATATTAAGGGCGAGTCGGTATTGTCCACGGACGGAGCGGGTCGCGGGTGTACGCAATCGCGGCAGAAGCGAGATTTTTACGGCCCTCGGTGAGCCGTCTAATCGTAGTCATGCATCTCTCGGCGCTGGTCGTGCCTCGCGGCGTGTTCTGGATAAGGGCTCGAACCGTAGAAAAAGAAGAGGAGCACGCGTGATCTCGGGTGCATCGTGAAAGCGGCTCGTGACGCGCCCGCATACACATACGCCGGGCCGATCGATTGGCCTTCGGGGCCCAGGAGGTGCGAACCGGTTCCTCGGTGGCCGAGCCGATTTTCGACGTGGAATTCGGCGCCAGGAGGCGACTTCCTGCAACCCTCCGCGATCGTTCCACGAGCGGGGTTCGCTCTGGAACCGTCCGTTTTCCCTCGGCGCCCGCCGAAGGAGGCTGCCCTTTATCCGCGAAACAGAGGTAGACAGGGAGTCCCTGGCACGCCCCCTCGGTGTCAGATTTTATTTATCGCGCCGTGGCTTTTTGTTCCACGGTAAATACCCTGGGCATTTAAGAGTAAGACGTTGCCCGATTTATGATCCCTCCTGGCCTCAGCCTCGAGCTCTTCCTCTCACCCCTTTCTTCGTCGAGCGCCATTCACTCGTTTTCTTCTCTACACGAAGAGTAACCCCTCTTGGATCTCTCCCCTGTATCGGACTCCTCCTTCGACCCTGTCCTCTGCCGTCTGTTCGCTCGAGAACTCCATCGATTAACGCCGATGTGTTTTCTGACGATGTTTCAGATTAACATGGAGGCCGTCACGTCGACGGATTACGACTCGTCGAATCTCAGCAGGAACTTCAATCAAGTGGGCTTCAACACGTACAATTACTCGCAGTTCGAGGAGAAGTACAAGCCGCGGCAGGTGTTCAAGTACGGGGACGAGTACCTGGAGTACGGTCGGAACTCGGTGAGGCTGGGCCCGAACGAGAGGTTCGCGAGATTGTCCTCGAGGCACCAGGACGGCGTGGGGAAGTCCGATCAGAGGTACGCGCGGAGCCAGTCGCAGCCGGAGAGGCAGCACAATTCGTCCCACGAGACGCGCTCCAAGTCGCAGGACTCCCGCGAGCTAACCTTCTACCAGATCGAGCCGCCCGTCAAGCTGGAGAACGTGCAGCACCACTCGAAGGTGCACCGCTCCGCGGTGGACAAGTGCCAGGGGAAGAAGGAGCAGCTGACCTTCTACGAGATCGACGGACCTGCGTCCCAGGAGAAGGCGAAAGACAGCAAGCTCGAGGGCTGCAAGGACAGGGGCGACAAGCGGGACAAGTGTTGCGCTGGCCAAGAGAAAGCGAACCCTGCGAAGTACGGCAAGCAGAGCCATCAAGAACAGAAGGCGAACGCCCCGCCGAACTACCAGCTGAACAGGTCGCAGTCAGATCTCACCGAGTGCCAACTGCCCAACTACTACAGGCACCAGGACAACCCTTACATCGATCCACCAAAGTACAGGCAGTTCGACAGGCCACCCAAGTATCAGGAGACACCGCCAAAGTCGGAGCCTCCACCCAAGTACTCGGAGGTGGCCAGACGGCAGGACGATTTCAAACGCGTGCAGGTGAGTCTATCCTACAGTACTTCTAAGTGACCCTCGTATACCAAGACTTATTAGGGAAAGGGGGGCAGACTTCCTTGAGGACCATTTTCTTTTTAGACGAAATGCATTTATTCCCCCGAGACCCAGATTCACTTGCACTTCCGGCTCGATCTCACTTGCACGGGGGTCGCAAAGTGCAGCCACGAGTCACGGCGATCGGCGGTAACGCGTAACGTTATCAATTCGACAGGAGGAGAGGTTGAAACGACAAGGAAGCGTGGGAGGAGGGAGCATAGGGATCGGTGGTGGCGGTGGTAGCAGCAGCGGTGGTGGTAACGCCGGCCGGGGGACCGGCGGTACTCATGGCGCCGAGACGCCCTCTAATCTGGCCAGTATCACGCCAACCGCGCGAGAAGCAACACGCGTCCCACCATCGCGATCGCGTCCCCCGTACAAGGTCTGTGACACGCGTTGCTCCAATAACAACAACAACAACAACAACATCGCGAAGGAGGACGCTTACCAGGAGGTGACCGAGGAGCCGGAGGCGGTGTCGGTGTCCAGGTGTCACGTGGACCCGTCCAAGCCCCATCATCATCAGGGTCGTTCGCCCACCGCCGGTGGTGGCAGCGGTAGTGGTTCTAGTGCGGTTGCTGGCAATGCTTGCCACGGTGGTTCCGGTGTGCCGTGCGAGGCAGCGACGTGCGACAAGTACAAGGGTGCCGTGGATTCTCTGCTGAAGGCCAGCGAGGCGGTGCAAGGTCGTCTTTGCGAGAGATCGATGTTGAAGATCGAGAAGCCGTCCGCGAAGGCGATTCTACACGGCATCGAGGCGATCGGCAAGTGCGGGATGAAATCGGCTCAGGAGCTGGGCGGCAAGGCGAAGGGCCACGGGGATGTTGGTCACGGGTTCAAGGCCGAGAATATCAAGTACTACGGGGAGCTGAAGGGGTACGACTACAAGTCGTACGGGACCATCGACAAGCCAGCGGCGTCTGCCCACGAGAAGTCTCACTCGCACGTCGCCGAGAAGAACGGCCACGACAAGTGTCACTCGAAGACGACGTCCTCCTCGTCCGCGATGCAGAGCTACGGCCTGGCCAAGGTCGCCGGCGAGCGGCCGGCGGAGAAGGGCCTCTACGCCGACCACTATTATCACCGACCGTCCCACTCGAAGCCGCAAAGTGCGTATCAAGTGTACCAGGAGACCAAGTACTCGTACAACGTGAGCGGGGTGCCAGGGACGCCGGCGCAGGCCAGCGCAGCCGCAGCTTTCTTCGCAAGGTCAGTTACTCGATCCACCATGCACTATCCTACGCTGCTCGCGATCACGCGCCTGTCCACCTGTTTCCGCGTAGATTTACGACCATCTGCCTGCCTTTCACTCTTTCCCCGGTCATTGTTCCCCCCCGGCCCATCTGTAATTGTCCGCCCCGTAGCTACTGTTTGTTAACGCGACGCGTCCCTTGGCTCGGCGTTCGCTCCTTCGCTTGGAGCTCGCTTCGCCCTGTGTACCATGCGCGAGGCACGTAGCTGGTAGCGTTACATTTTCTCCCAAACTACATATTGACTCTGAATAGGCGTCTCTATTGTTGGACGTAAACACGAACTAGCTGCGAGGCTCGTTAAGGTCGAGCCACGTAGTTTCAGCAGTCCACCGCAGCGAAAACTGGCGGATACATGTTTCTGTGAACGATAACTTCGCGTCGCGTTTCACTCAGTCACACAAGTCTACGTGTATTCGAAATAACGTGGCGGCAAGAACAAAATTTTCGTACTTTTCAGTACCGGTCGCGATATTTGCATGCACGTTCCGCGTAATATGTACCTGTATGAAAATTCTATGGCGCACGTAGACTTTAGTGGCTGACTATGCTTGGCTAGCACTACTGCAAACTTTTTCTCCACGATACCACTATTTTGTATTTAGCATACATTTCGACTAGGAATCAAATGATGTTGGCTGACAATTCTCCCCCTCTTTTGTCGCATCAAGCATCGTGTACCGTGCTCCTGAGAAAAAAATCTTTCCCAGAGAATAGAAATCGCGCGAATTCGCGGGCAACACGACGCGACCCTTGCGCCCCGCGCGCTCTCCTCTTTCATACTCGGCGGCGACGCGCGAGAATGAAACGGGGTGGTGTTCTACGAGCGCGCACAATCGCGGATTCACAGGGAACAATTTCAAAGGTGGTTGCCAGGGGGATTGAAGTCGCTTTCCTTAAGACGTCTGGAGCTTTGATCTTCGGCACGCGTGCGTTTTCGACAGCCAGCCGCGGAATGAAAAGCGGCGGACGGTCGCGTGAGCGCGTTCGGTCGAGCATAAATCGCGCGCGATTCACGCGGCAGGATAAAGCTCCTCCCCAGGATCTGTTGGTTCTCCCCTTAACTCTAGCCCCAGCCGCGACCGCGCTTGCCGTTTAATAAACCTTTCCCCGTAGCTGGTGGATGTTGCGCAGCGCACAATGGCACTCCCCAGGTGTCGCGTGCTCGCGAGTTATCGGTGGAGAGCAATTACCGGCTTCGCACTTTTGTCGCCTATTCTGTTGCGTCGTCACCTGTTTCGTTCCTCCAAAAGTACTAATACTATCCGTCGCGAAATTATGAATTCTCGATCGGCGCGGTTAACGCCGTTCGGTAGATTTCTCCGGGTGGTGAACGCGAGGACGAGTTTCTTTTCCGAAAAAAGACTGTCCCGTGGAATGTCGACGATGTGTCCCGCGGTAATGAAAGATAAATTCGCGATTTCGCAAGAAATACCACGTAAGGGGGCAGGAATAATCGCGAAGAACCGCGAGCCTGCCGCGGTAAAAGTTTCCTGGAATGCGTCCTCGTTGCTTGGGTGACGATAAATGCTGGCGCGACTTGGTTTGCAATTCCCGCTCGATCGAGCTTTGAAATGCCGTATAACTAATGTATCGTTAATGGATAGCGGCGTATAATGGTCCTCGAACGATCGTGCCCCGGCTGCGAATCATTTCAATGGTCTCGTCGCGCTCAGGATCGGCCGCGGCGCCTCGTTTCGTTTCCTCGCGTTCTCCATAGCTCTTCCCGCGTCTCCGTTCCCTTATTCCATCGCGATTCTTTGGAATTGCCGTTCACCGTCTCGTAGGAAGTGGTCGTGCGACGAGAATTGAAATTAATCGCGCCTCGACAATCCCCGCGATCTACCTGGTACCTCTTTGTGCGACTACTGCTTTCACGCTTGGGCGAGACGCGCACCGTCTGCGTCCCCGAACCACCGGTGGAAACAGTCGATGCACAGAACGGTTATAGGGGAGAGTTGCTAATACCGTACTGGTCACCTAAATCGTACCTCATAAATTTCTCAGTAATTAATGAATGTAAACGACATCTCATAATAAAAATATCAAGTAAATGCGAAATAAGAAATAGAAACAAAACCTTTTGAGCTTGCACCCTATTTTGTGCGTGCTATAAACATTTAAAAAAATCAGGTATGAATCATGTAACTTTTTAGCAGTTTATTTTAGCTGATAATAATCAAACAATGCAATTTTGTCCTGTATTTTTGTATTTTTCTAAACCGGGTTTGATGCAGAATATTTTACATTCATTTTAAGTACATATTACATTGATTATAAAGTTTAAATTGATATTTATAAATAAATTGACCATGTGTCCTAAATCGTACCACTACAATCGTACCAGTCGGATTTGACAACTCGTATGTTATATAGGTTACTAGCTTTACTACTCGGCTTCGCCCGACATTTAGATTCTGATTTCATATAAAAAACAAATTTTTTGTGAAAATAGTTACATTCATTTGGATTAGTCAAGCACAATGAGCTGAGGCATATTTCGTGATCCCAGAGTTTATCGTTCGGAAGTTTTTAGGCGACAAACAAACACACAAACATATGCGCTTTCTGCTTTATATGTTAAGATGTACATATATCATATACATAGGTTATTGCGGCCTATGTGTGATCGATATACATTTGTATATGTAACTATATAATAATCATTACTTTATGTTGAATATTTTCTTCTTTATTTGTTATTCATACTATTTTTTCGTGGAGGTACGATTTTGGAAACCCAGGGGTACGATTTAGGAGACCGGTTGCCTAAATCGTACCTTTTACAGTATGTGACAAAAAGATTAATAACAAATTAATTTGTTCTGAACAAAAGGCTAAGCATATAATAGTGGGTGCCTAAAAGATCAAGCTACAACATCCAATAGTCATTTGCGTTCAAATTAGTACCAAATATGAAATATAACCTAAAATGTCTTAAGTAGTAAGATATAGGCAACCCACCCCTACATCTGCGGCGACTGTACTTCGAGACAGCCGCGAAACCCCGGCTTCTCCTGTCCAATATTTTTCTCGGGGTTGCGATTGGTATGCGCTCCTCAAGTAACGCAAAGTGTTGTCTGGTTTTTTGCCACGGGATCTCGTTGGAAGTTCCCGGAATACGAGTGTCGTCCCGTTACTCTCGAACTTCATGAATATTCCCCAAACCTTTGCTGTCCTGTGGCGAATAAAGTGCGAGGAAGAAGAAGAACGAGTATCTACGCGCTGCCCCCTAAAAGTCTGAGATCACTTACTGCTATGAATTTGTAAATTGCACTTTGAGGGCCACAGACAGGAGCATCTTTGGTGCCCGTACAAATTTCTCGCGAGTGTAGTAACTTCATTTTCATCGAAATAACTTGCTCCCGGTTTCCTAACGACCATCTCTGTCCTATGGTAAATTGCAATAACGTTCAATCGCACGCGCAAACATAGCTGATAAAAAAGTCAGATGGTCTCGGGACTTTAGAGCGGCAGCAAGTTTTCAGCTCGCTCGAACTCTTCCGTCCGCCAGCGTCTATTCCCCGACGGGTTTACCAGCCTAGCCCGGACGAAGTTGGAATTTCACAAGTTCGAAAGCGGCAGCCGCGGTCTCGCGACAAATAAAATTGACCCGCGGCGCAGGGGGAGAGGACGGGCGCGAGACAGAGGATATAAGGCGAAGGTGGTGGGCCAAGTCCGCCCGTATTGTTGGTCGTCGTGATTTTATTGCCTCCTTTATATTGCCTTCGCACGCTCCTCCGTTTTTCGACTCTTCCTTATTCCCGCGGCCTCTTTTTATTCCCCAGTTCTTTATTTCACACGCGCCTCCGTCCCCGGGCAGCGAACGGTGCTCCGTTTGGCTGGCGAGAACGATTTTTACGAGGCGACTCGCCGATTCCCGTCTCTGTTTCCTGGAAATCGCGACATCGACGCGCGTGTCGCGATCGCTCGTAATCGGGCCCGCGACAAATAATATCCTGCGTAAACCTGCCGCTTCTTCGGGGCCTTCTTCGTTCCTCGGCCTGCCCCTTTCTCGTTCCACTCCTCCCTGGAGGTGTAGTCGGTGCTCTTCAGCCTCGACGAGAGCTCCCTGGCTACCATCATGGCTCTCGAGGCAGTCGGCGAGTGTCGTGGATATTGAAATGCAAGGTTTGCCCACGATACCCAGCCTAACTGCACAGTGTCCGATGAGCGCATAATCTAGCAGGCACTCGTGACTCCGCGACGAGACTGGACGGTGAAAGAGATTCCGGGGAAAAGGAAGGAAACATCCGGGCTCCTCTAGCTTGAATGACACGCGTTATCCTATACATATTTATGCCCCGAGACGACGACTTTGTCTCCGTTTCGTAGAATGGAGCCGTGCGAGGCGGTTGAGCGCGCGTGCCGATCGTATCGCCGATAGGAAAGTGGTCCTTAATTGGACAGGTGACATTTCCTCTTCAGCCTTTCTCGCGTAATTCTTTACCCGAGCGAGGATCTCTTTGCCAAGAGACTCCTTCTCTCTCCTATAGCTCCGGCTACTTCTCGTCAATTTTCAAAATTTCCAAAGCGACGATGATCACGGTGAACGGCGACAGTTGTCCCTCGCGGCAACGAAATTCACTGCGCGATCGACTGGACCCGATGGGTGCTCGGGGTCCAAGGTGCATACGTCGATGACCTCGAAGGCCATGGCGCGGAGCGTATCCTGTAGGTCAGCGTGGGTTTGAACTCTCCGTTCAACAGGTAGCGCTCTCGTAGCCCGGGTTTGCCGGCGACCCGGCCCTCTCCATTATATTC
Source organism: Andrena hattorfiana (assembly GCA_944738655.2). Lineage (NCBI taxonomy): Eukaryota > Metazoa > Arthropoda > Insecta > Hymenoptera > Andrenidae > Andrena > Andrena hattorfiana. Next base: position 7,410,837 of record OX122894.2, read on the forward strand.
ATATCATGTAAATGCGCCCTACCGCCAACGGACTGCCTCCCATTTTCCACCCCCTGCGCCAGACCAGACGCGAACCTGCGGCAAACGGGCTGGCTGTGCGAGAGCGAGAGGCGCCGGGCGAAGGAAGCGGAGGCGAACGAACGAGGACGGCGGGCGAGGGGGGCGGGAAGGGGTCGCATCGAGATGGGAGAAGCCACCTCTGCTTTGCATTTATTCTAATGGGATAATACTCGGTGTCTCGGCACCCGGACGTGGCACCTCGTTTAGTATAATAATTCCCCTGGAATACCATCGCGATACCACCGATTATCGGTCGACCCCGGACGATTTATATATTCTTTTCGTCGAGGGGAAGGGTAACTGCGCGCGGTAAGCCTCTCGCTCGCGCTAGGCGCCGAACGTCGGCCGCGTGGGCGACGCGCACGTAGGCCCGTGTCCGTCTTCTTTTATAACTCCACGCCGTGTTAACGCATCGGCTATTAACTTAACCGTCGTCCGTATGTCACTGTACATACCTACACGCCCCGACCGGTTATAAAGGATCACCGAAATCACGCTAAAAGCTTCCCAGGAATTAATCTTCTATTTAAACGAGCCCCGCTTGCCGAGAGATGTACGCGCGCTCACCGCACGACGATTTAAGGGGAGGCTCCTCCGAATTCCTGCTTGAATCTCGCGGCCAACGAGGCGTCCGTCTACGGCACTGATAACGGTGGCACCAGATTCGTCTGATTTCGTCCAACATCTCCACGGATACCCTATTGTACCCTTTCACTCGACAGTCTGCTTCGCGACTCCTTCGCGATTGAGACCTCGATTTGGCCGATTGGAGGAGAAACGTGTGCGTGCCGCGCCGATTAACCGACAGGATCTTAACGAGTTTCGCGGGCGATTATTAAAAGTCGATAGGTTCTCGGAGACGTGAATGTAACGGGCAGCGAGGGAGACGCGGTGGAAGGGCGAAGCTTGTAATTATCTTGCCGGACGTACTTGCGGCTACGCGAGCCGACGCCGGCGAGCAATTATGTCACACATCGGTACCGATATTACTTTTCAATTTGATACCACGTCGATACCGACTCGCGCGTCCACGTTTACTTCCCTCCTACGGCAAGCCTTTCTTTTGCTCGCGCTCCACGGTGCTCCGCTCCCGTTCATCATTCTCCCCTCGTGACGCCAATTAACGGGCGCCGTTTCGCGCGCGCGGATACCTATGATTAGCTGGTTAAAGCGACGCGATGCGGATATTGAAATCGCAGCTGCGTGCGATCGCGAGAAAAGTAGTAGCCAGCGGCGCGAACTTGGCCTAAATTACTCTAACTCTAAGTGGCTCGTACTGCGTCTATTATCTATGGAATAATAACGACCGAGCGATTCGACACGGCCGTTACGAGCAGCCACCGTGCATAGCGATGCCTTTGACGAGCGCGCGGGAGCAACGAACTCGTTACCACTAGACGCTTAATCTTCTCCATTACGGCTGATCCCTGTGATCGCGAATGTTACGTCGCGTGACGTTTACGGATCGCGTTCTTTCCTCTTTTCGAGTGTTTCCGTAATCCGACGTCACTCGCCGGCCGCGTCTCTGAAACGGAGGATCGTCGTAATTAGCCGAAGCTTGGACGTCGCGGTGGCTAACGAGTTCGAAATTTATCTCCCACTCCCCTGCTGCGTGGCCGCGATCCAGACTCGCGATTGAAATGCAATTTAAACGACTTACGGTATTACTGTATCGGGCGACCTGGTGCATCCTACGTGACCGAGAGAACTCGTGGTACCTGTCGTGATATCGGGGCCGCGCGAGGGTCATTAGTTATCCAGCATTATGGTCCGGGAACGATTCGAATCAATTTGGAGGTTCGTAACCCGTGCTACGTGGGGTCCGCGCTCGCTCCATATATCACTGGACGCTGGTCCAGCGGTGCAGGCCAGAGGGCAGAGTGGAAAAGACAATCCGAAACGTTCCTTGAACGCCGTGATTTCGATCTCCAAAGGTCGAGGAAAAGCCACGCCAAGCGCAGCGATTTCCCCGAGTCTGTTCACCGCCAAGGGTCTCCTGTTTTCCCGTGCGATTGAAGCGTAATTCATTTCACCCGCGTTTTTTACGCAGTTTCCATAGAATTTTCGTAATTTAGTGTCGAGCTCGTGTCGAGGTAAATTGCACGGGGTCCCTTGGAAAGAAGCGAACAGGCTCGAGAGTTCCTGACAGCGACTGTGTCAAATTGAGCCGCGAAATTTACGTGCATGCAAATTGAACGTACAGGGACTTTGCATCGGCGAGCGCGCCGTAATTATAAATTATTTTCGGCCGTTGTCTTGGCGGCGTTCATTTAATTTGGCGGCCTTTGTGTCGGGCGACCAGCAACTTTTCGGGACGGGTTTTTGCGGCGTGGTTATTTCGCCAGGAAGTGGACTATTTGGAGTCGATCGACGGAACTCGTTACAGGAGTGACTCTCGTGGCTGATTTGCCTCGATGTGAAAAAAGACTATTACGCTTGCTGGGTGCTCCACGTGCAAAAAAAAATGGAATATGACGGCGGGAGAAATTCAACGAACCATGTTCGTCGAGCTTTAACTTTTCGCTGTGTGAGGTTCTCTGAAATGTGCGAGCTGCTCGAGGGGAAGGTGTCTGTGAGCTTGCAGACACGCTTTAGAGATTAAAATTAGAAAATTAATGTGTTTCGACGTGTACCTGACGCTGGAAAATATTTAAAGCTCGCACCGTGCAAGTAAAAATCGAAGTGGTCGTTGCGCGAGCAGAGATTGAATTAGAGGGACTTTTTTTTTATTGCCAGCCACGAACCACCGCGTTATTATACAAATATTTCGCTGTTAAGAGTCCAGCGAATGGTTGTACAGGATAGGTGAACAGAATATAAACGACAGCTGGCCATTTAGTCGCTCGAATCACGTCCGCCAGGAATTTTTCACTGCGCTCGTTTCTTGCGATTTTCTCATGACTCCTCTTTCCCTCCTCTTTCCTTCCTCGTTTCCTGTTACCAACATTGTTGGAATCGCCCCGCGGCGAGAAGATCGAATATGAATTTACCGCGCTGGCGCGGCGAGACTGATATTTAATTAGGGATATGTTGTTGACAGCGAAAAAGAGACGAATCCCCGGGCTTTGTCTTGAACTCGCGTGACGCAAGGAGCTTTATGAAAATACGCTGTACAATGTAACTAATAACGCGCAGCGCAATATGCTTTGTGACGTTGAAGCTAACGAGGACGGTGGAAGAGGGTATGTCTCAAATTTCATGGAAATAGGAAGTCCGTAATTGTATTTATTCTTGCGCAATATCGCCAGAATACTTGGTACATTATATTCCTATTTGATAGTAAAGGATATTTAGCAATTTCATAGGTCGAACTTGTTAGCTTTTAGACATTAGAGGGAGTCTCGAATTTCTAGTTACCGAGCGTATCAAATATTAAACCCAGATAGGAGGGATCTTCTAATCACTAGCTCAAGTGCTGTAGCACTCCCCTACTTCGTCCGATGCCCGTGAAAAGTGGCCATCGCCTCGCGCTCAAAGGTTCCATTATTAAGACCGAACCCTATGATCCGTGATGCAACATCCGTCGCTCTTATTTCTTAGCGCGACACGCATCCAGCTGCATTAGTATGGATGCTCTGCCCCGAAGCGTTACTGTTTACAACACCGTCGCTCGCGGGGCATATTTTCGAGGAGACCTTTTGTCGTACCATTTTCTAGATTCAATTATAGATCCTAGGCTACGCCCAGGAAAAAGGTCGGCCGCGTTGATAAATCAGCACGCCGGGAACATTCGTGCCCCGCGACGGGGTCCCGGGCCGTTTCACCTTCTCGCTGTCAGGGCAAAGTGTCACGATTCCTACGCTGCAATTTCACGGGGCGTAGTAAAAAAAATATTAGTAACAATAACCGTTTCAGACGGTGATTTAATCGCGACGTGCCTCGGCGTTGTTTACCAGCATCGATTATCGTCGCGCGCGCTGCTTTTCCACGTCCCCCGAGCAATTTCCCTGAGACCCCTCGCCCTCTCAACCACTCTGATTGATATCGGGCCCCCGCGTTTACAATTAGAAGGGGCGAGGACTTTTCTATCGCCTCGCGGTAGAGAATCGATCGTTCCTCATTGTTGGTCCCGGTAACTCGTGGATTCGTGGCAGGGGATCGCGCGACAGGCGACGATGAAACGTCGCGTACGAGGCTGGAATCGCCATGACAAAATAACAAACAGCTCAATTAGCGGCTTGGTAAAATGCAAATGTATGCGCGTGCCGCGTACGGACGTGCACGCCTGCACGGCAAGCCTCTCTCCCGCGAACGTGGACAGAGACGCGAGCGATCCGCTGCCTGCTGCCACGAATTCGCGATCTGCCCGGAAGTTGGGTCTGAAACGTTAAGGGGCACCGGAGCACGGCTAGGGGAGGGGATAAAACAGTGCCACGCCGACGGCTTGTAACTTTCATGTGATTAACAATTCATTCTCAGCGGAGAGTTACATTTATCTAGAGAAAGAAGTTAACCGCGAGTAACGCTCAAAGGATATTAAAATTTCACGGTTACCGGTCCCTTTGAAAATTCTCCCGTCCGCATCATATCGAATACCCCGCTGCCGGCACACATGCGCGCCGCGCACACCAGCCGCGCGTACGCGATCCCGCATGCACGTAGGTAGAAAAGTCGTTCGCCCGGAACCAAACGGATGTAATAACTTTAATTGTTAATTAACGCCGGCTTTGTGTCGGACACCGTACGAAGTCCCTCTCCTCGAATATTGCTTTACAGCGCTTTGTTCTTTGCCCGCGGAAACTCTTTGCGATTCAAATGTCATTTGCTAAGTCTCGCGTTGCGGAGGTAATTAATACCCTCGAATTTAATAACACCGAGTCTGCGGGTACCTGGCCGGATGGAGATTTATGTTTTTAATTAGCGCCGGTCTGCCCTCTGTCGTTTAATTATGATCACGGGCCTCGTCGAGCTTTGAATTTCCCGCCCCGAGTCGTTTCAACTGCTTGTTTGTCTCGGCTGAAATCCACTTTTCTCCTTTGCGCGGGCCTCTTGTTCGGAGTTGATTAGGCCCGTCGAGGATCAGCCGTGCTCCCTCCCTCCACGTTTATCTCTTGTAATTGGCACGGTTGCCCGGCAATTTTCGCGTGCCGATCTCGCGTTCGCTCATCAGCGCGCGGAATTTACAGACTCGCTGAAATGTAAATTTTCTGCCGTTTAACAAGGAAAATGCCACCGCTTTGATGTCTGGAGTGGCCATCTGTCGCGAGCGCGGTGCGACAAAATGCGTCTGCGAGGGAACTCGCTTTTGCTTCTTTAAGTTGCCCCTCGGAGACTGTAATTTCTCCTCCTTACGTGCCGCAGAACTTTAGCCGCGAGAGCTTCCCTCTTCTTCGCGCAGTTTCCCGGCGGATTCCTCGGAAAAATTGATCGCAATAATGGAACCACCGCGGAGGCTTAATCTTGGACAGGGAAGGGAAAGCCCGTGGAGTAGGATTTGTCAATCGGCTCCGAAGCATGGGAGCCGATCCCATAGAATACGTGCAGCGTAACTTTTTTACGTGACTCGATAGTCGATTCATCATCCTGACCACTCGATCAACGCCTCCTAGACGTTGCCCTTACGAAGGAGACGGCGAAGGAGGCGCGGATGATGAAGTCGCTAGGTCAGAGCTCCGGTGCATCTGGTTTTCCAACGTAATATCCTCCCTTGGACGCAGCAGTTTCCATCGGCATCGTAATATCGTTCACCTTCGGTAAATACTAATTTCTCTACGTCTTTCGAATTTCATACAGTCATTTCTGGATAGCAAATGCATCTGTTCGTCGTCTTCCCATCGCCATTACGAAATTTCAATATACATATCCCACAGCAAGCTTCGAACTGCGAGAAGAATAACTCTTCGCGCACATCCGGCTAATAGAAAGTTCGTGAAAAAAGTCCATTCCATCAGGGGATTGGTAATATTTCGCGTTCATTCTCGTCGAAGCTTTAAGCGGAGGGGAAGGGTGGTTTCTCTTTTCCCGACGTTTGTCCGTCAATCTTTGTCGCGGGCGTTGCATTAGTATGCCGGTCAGGTGGGATCGTTTATGCGAGATGTGCCGCGCGCGGTGTCAGAAGATCGGGCGAAGATAGAGAGAAGCCATTGGCCGATGGCCAGATGTATTAAGATCGCATTTGGGGACGGACTCGTATCCTGATTGATCGCTCGTCGATTACGTGGTCTAATCCGACTTCTATGACTACGGTAAACCGGGGGTCACCGGGACACAATTTGTCATTCCGGGCTTGCTCCACTTCTCCCCCGGTTCGTGGCGATCGAATCACGGTCGGCCACATTTTCCTTTCTGCCGATAGCGGAGAGAAATAGCCCGGCGTTTCCCTCGGTTAACGAGTCGCGGTTTGAGCATCGTCGCGGCTCCACGTGTATCGCGCGTCATAAACGCGATAAAGCTGGCGAACGTCGCGTAATAAATTTGCTCGGCAACCGGGCGGAAGAGGACCGCGACCTGATACATCCCTTTACGAGGAGGCGCGGTGCGCCGGCTTCGCAGCGCGAGCTTCCCAGGGAAATTGAGGGGACGCTCGCTCGTAACGTTAAGAATTGTACTCAAGTATGGTCCATTAAGCGCGGGAATATTTCGTACGTGAGCTGCTCGTTTCCCTGCTTCCATCCAAGCCGTCGCCTCTCCGCGCGCGACGTATCTCGCGCATCGAGATGTCGACCCCCGATACGAGCGGCAATATACGGACAGCTTCGAATGCCGTGCGCCCCGTTGAATACGGAATGCGATTTTGAAACGTGTGTCGACTCCGTGGTCGAATTCGGCTACGAGCAGGGGCACAGCCCTCCTTAGTCCGTGCCACTGCTTGCCGTCGCTCCTTGATATTTTCCCGACGAGCGTTCCTTTTACGACAGAAAGCATCGTTATCTGTATATCGGTATCGCGGATGCGCCGCGCCGTGCGGTCGCCGGAGTCGCGCTCGACTTTAGAAAGTCTTGGGTGAAACAGCTCCTCGGGGCAACCCCCGGCGCAGTTATAGCCGGATAACGTTTAATAGATGCGCCTCCGTATCTCCAGATAGGGTTTTAAAGCCGTGGAATATGAGCGGGCGATTAGATCGAAGCAGGTTTACGAGGTTCTCGCGGCTAAGACGATGCTGGAAAGCGGGCACGAATGATCTACGAAACGATCCTAGAGACGTCTCTCGGCTGCCCTCGCATCCGACCGCGTATAAAGAGAGGTGAATGATTAATGATCGCCGAACGAGGAAACTATAAACGGAGCCGGGAAAAAGTGCGCTGTCGCGTTCAAGAGGGTCAAGAGACTTGGATGGAAAAAAAATCAGATGCTATTCATGCTTATTTAATGCTGGAGAAACTTATCGTGCACGCTATAAACGTTCACGAAGCTCGTCCGATTAAATGTTTACGAGCGAAGGAATGTTTACCGCGTATTTACGCGAACAGTCGCGGGGCATCGGCTGGGCTTTCACGGGCCAGGGAAATCGGCTAGATTGCGTAAGTTAAATAGCAGGGAGGTACCCCACGCGATAGTCGATTACACTCTTTCACCGGCTGCCAATTTAAGTGGACGCGTGTCCTGGCGAGATAGTAAGGTAAACGTTTCTCGATCGGGATCGAGAATCGAGTATCCCCGTGCACGTATCAGCCCTCGAGCGCCATTAGAGCCGACGATCCGCCAATTAGAAATCTCACGTGGTACCAGCAGCGCGGGGCAACAAGGTACGTGCCGCCGCCGCCGCTGCCGGCTTACCACTATTACCATTGCCATTATGTGCCGCTACTACTATTACTCTCGTCGTTATTTCGATAGTCACGCAACGGTGCCTCTCTGCCGAGTACCCGCATCCACTTTGCCCGCCCTCCCTGCACCGACAACGGGAAAAGTTGCATCGCTGACGCTGCTGAACGCTCGCGCACTCCGCCCTTGTCGTCGAGATTGAAATTGAAACGTCTTCGGCCCTCCGAACGCGTGTTTGCTTTGAAAATTGAAATGTTCGGTGAGAAAGTGCCGCACGAAAGGCGGGAGTGGCTCTCCTTTGTTCACCGAGACTCCGCATCGCACTCCTCTTTGGCGACAGACTGACCGATCGCGAGAGACCTCACCCCCACGGGTGTAGAATGCACGCGTTCCCTTAAGCACGGTAAAGAAGATGGAGGAGCAATTATTGTCTCAAGAAATGCATCTCAATTGATATCGTTTCGAGACGAATGGTGACGCAGCTGCGCGGAAAATCAGTCTTCGTGGAAGACCGAGAGCGACTGCAGGTCGTTGGGAAAGTAATCCTGCCGCGAGGATGGAAATCTGATACGCGATATGGGGATGTTAAACGTAGGGAACGATATCGGATGGCATACAAGCAGGGCCGACCTCGATGTCAATGAAGGAGAATAAATAATGCCCGGGGATTCGATGGGATTCGCGCATATATTCAACGGAGTCGAAGGGCGGGGATAAATCCATTTTCTACCGTCGAGGAATAAGATATAAGTGTTATGTCAGCTTCGTCCCCTCGAGCAAGCTTTCTGCCTCGCGTTCCGCTTCTTCAACGAACCTTTCGCCCCCGGGCGAAATCCTTGAACCGCTTGTTCGGGATTTCGAGGGCGACGGGGGCGGAGCGCGAAAGTTTAGGAATATTTAAAAACGGCATTCCTCGAGTGTCAGCGCGGTGGGGGATGCGAGGAATCTGCTCGGATGAAACAGTGCCGCGAGAAAATCGTTACGCAAATTCATAGCAGCCGCGTATATAGCAGCCACCTTCAAGACGCTCGAGGAATATCGCGAGCATCCAGCACTTCGCAAATTTTCATGATCCTCGAGCGTTACTTAACCGTTTTAGTGCCACGCAGCGCGATCGCGCTGTTCGCGTACTGTGGTGAACCGTGTCGCTTATTTTGGTCACGATCGTCAATTCGATTACGCTCGGTTCAGAATGTATCTTGTCGCGAGTCTGTCAGAGTTTCCTCTCGTAATTACAAATTTTCTTTCAAATAATCGTAAACAACCTGCATAATTAGCTGTCTTTCTTTAACACATTGAGTCCCAAGGTTTATTTTTAACAAAAGCGCTGTCGCGCTTCGTGGCACAATCCGACACGGATTTTTAAAAACCCCTGGCACTAAAACGGTTAAGCTTGAGCGGTCCTCGACTCGCGATTCACGCAATTATACCCGGGTCAAATAGCTCGAGGCCCTCCAGCGGAGAAAACCGAGTGTCTGCCTGTATCAGCGAAGCACCGGGTAGCGCATCCTCGGTGCAAATTATTTACAAACATCCGCGATGGGGGTGGGCGTAACCGATGGCGGAAAATAATGAAGGTTCGACCAGCCTGCCGCGAAGGGGAGCATATCCTCGCGTCGGTGATCGCGTCACGGCAGTCTGCCGACTGTTTGCGCCGCGCGGGTGAAGTAAGTGAATAAATTTAATGGGTGTCGTCGTCGCCGGGGCGAGGATCCAACGAAATAATAGATTATTCTCGCTCCGATTCCAGTCGCGCTTCGTGCCTGGATCCGATCCACGGAGCAGGCAGCTATCGCGCTGGAAAATTCAAGCGATAGCGGGGGTGTAACGAGCAATTGAGTCGATTAGCTGTGGCGGTCGCGTGGTGTAGGGGCAGTATGTAGTCGTGGATCGAAAAGTGCACGGCGGGCTTGTTTACATCTGCAGGGTGAAGCGGGTAAATAAAGTTAATGGTTGTAGCGGGTCGTTGGGTGGCGCCGGCACCGAGCGGGCAATTAATTACGTCGAAAAACGGAGCGAGGCGAGGTGGAGGGAGTGGGATTAAAGGTGAACGCGGAGGCGACGCGTGGTGGTTCCTTCGGGCCGAGGCTGTTGCGGCGGCACGACGTTATCACGGCATCGTGTAATATTGTAATTATATTGCCGCGCGTCACGACACAGCCAGCGTAGCGTAGCGACGAAAAAAACCTGCAGACCACGATTCGTCCCGGTGAATGACGGCCACGTTCGGCCGATTGCCCGTTTTCCAGGTCGAGCGTGACTTACCCGCGTCCTCCTGCGCCTTAACACTCCAGCGACTCGCCTCCGTTAGGAAACGCCTTTCCTGGCTTTCCTCGTTGCGTGAAACAACCAAACTAACCCAGCCGCCCGCCACATGTCCCTTTTCACCGCCCGAGATAGCCCGTGGGGTTGCTTATCAACGGGGAACGATAGGCGCTAATGGAAAGGGTCGCTAACGAAAGTAGAAGGTATTGTACCTGAGGAAAAGAAGCGCCTGAATCCGTTGATCGCCTGTCCCATTGTCTGCTGCACGAGGACGGGTTTGCGCGGCGTAGCGTAACTCGGTCGGGCGCGCAATCGAGAACGCATAATTCCGTGTCTAGTTACGCGCCCGGTAATTATCGTCGGGGGACAGGTGGAGAGGAGGGAACAGTCGGCGCCTTATTTGCATTCTAGCGTCTCGAGGTATGTGGAATTCGCGTTCTCGCTGTACAAACCGCGCGAGCACGCTTCATATGCACCGTATTCCGCGCGGCATCGCTGGCTGCCGTCTGCGCTCCAAGATTTCACTACTTCTCGACGTTAATTGCGGCGCCGAGGCTCTGGGGGCTCCCAGCGATTTATCTGCGCGTCGATACAGAATTACGAGACCCACTCGTATTGTTCGTGTTTCTTCGCCGCTGCCACGGCTCGACTTACTCGCGCTCCTCGTTTTTCTCTCCCGCCTTGACACTTTGCTGGCTCGCTCTCGCGTTCCCGCGAGCACGCGCGTCATCGATAATCATTTTAAATCGCATTCGCCTGTTCAATCCCTCGCGCGGTTCTGTCCTGGCTCCAGTTAGCCCCGCGAGCATCGACACGTTTTATGCTCGGGCCATCAATATCGTAGCGCAGGGCCGTCTCGATAATTTACAGCGACAGCTGCAGCCATTTCGATATTAGGATTGGGAGAAAGAAACTCGCGAATGGAAAACCGGCTGGTTCGATCCACAGAGCGAAAGCGTCCAGGTTCCAGCGATGCCTGATCAGTCGTCGACCCTTTCTCCTCGCGCAGCTTTCAAAAAGCGACATTTTTGCCTCTCCTCTGTGTTTCGAGTCTTGTCGCGCTGACCGAGCTGCAGGCGACAGCCATTTGGATATTAGAAGCGCGCCGAGGGTAACCCAAATTCCATCCAATCCTCCGGAATGGATGGAACGGTCTAGCTGAGGCTGTTACTATGTAAACAAAGGGTTGCTGGTTCTTGCTTCACTGGCCATTCGCTACGATCCGCCCTCTTTGCCTGAACGCGAGTTGCCGATCGTACAGTTAACCCACAATCAGTGGCCGCGGAACCCTCGACGGAAGTGCGCCCATCCAAGACAAGCACTTTAGAGTGGCGGCTCGGCGAGCTCGGCCTCCCCCGAATCGCGTTTCGGGGGTGAGCATTTCACGCGTCGACCGATCGGTCGTCGGCCTTTATCTCAGATGGAGATTGGCGCCTGGTCTCTGGTCGAGTTGACAATGTTATGGATCACCGGGGTGCGTGCGGCCACGCTCGTCCGTGCGTGGCTGCGTGCGTGCGCCATAATGTGCGTGCCTCGGCCCGTCCTGTAAAACCATTCGCGTATAACGGTCCGTTCGGTCCCCCTTCGCCCTTCCTTGGATCGTGCTCCTCCTACGAGCCCTTTTAGGAGCCGAGCTGCCGCCACTAGGTCAAACGGAACGAACACGCTCGATATATCCTGCGACATGGGAACAGATTGCCGCGTGGAAGCTTGAAAATTACCTCTTTGTCTTCAAACCGCCGGCTGACGGCTCCTTCTGGCATCGATCCTTTCGATCCGGAACGAATCGACCGCTGTAAACCGCCCGGATTTACGGCGTACCGGTTGCACTCGAGTTCCCCTCGCGCGGCACGGTCGCAGCAGACGTGGCGTCGCGAAGTACAGGGGACCATTTTGATTCCTCGACGAAGGGTCAGAGTCGGAGTGTCTGTCAACGTTGTTTCTCGCAGCTTCTTCGTCGTTTCGCGAGCGAAACGGTCGCGCCCTCCTCGTGGCTTCCATCGCAGCGGTGTGTCGCTCCACTTACAAAACGCGACCATTCGCCATTGTTATATTGCTCGCTAACACGACATTAATACATTGTCCGCGGAGAATTATGGGGCCGCGACATGGCAGACGCCAGGGAAGGAAGGTCCGGGACTTTGAAAAATCGTCTCATACGCTAATAGCATCAGAGATTAAAATTAAATCCGACCCGAGCCGCCCCCTCTCGATACAGCACCCTCGCAGCACGCTGCGTGCTCGGCAACCCCTCCACGTCCAGCTTGGGGTTGTGGCGATTTTTTGTTGATAATTAAACGACGATAAATTACGCCCGGTAATCTCGCCCCATCGAATTCCAAAGCGAGAATTTTTCACCGAATATTTCAATTTAATCGCGCTCCACCCTCCGCGACCCTTTTCTGTTTCTGCTCCTCGCGTGTTCGTATATTCTCGCGGTCAGGCGGAAGGAACAGAGAAGTGGAAAGAAGTACTTACTTAAACGGCAGCTGATTTAATCGTCGACGATTGTAATTCTCCGCTTTTTATTATTTTCAGAGTCCATGTAAATCAGAGAAATTATACACCGATTAATCTCTAATTTCGAACGTAGAGAGTTTGATTCAGCTATGGTTTCATGCCCAGATGGGGCGTCACTGTTCTCTAGGAATGCCAGTTTTCGATTCGTTGAAAAACGAGACCTCCCTTGGCGCATTTATTTCCTTCAGTTTGGTCGCGCGCGCTCCGATCTTTTTTGCAAGCGTCCACTCTGAAGGTTTTTGACGAAGCGGGACAGGGAGTCGTTCGAAATTTAATTACGGCATCGCGGCTGGCTTTCCGGGTGAGTGACCGGGGCAAATTTACCGGCGTGGTCGTGGTTAAGCCAAAATTGCCACCGTGCGTGTGCGCGAGCCGACGTGCTAGCCGATAATTGAAATGCATTTTTTCGCCTGGTCGAAAAGCACCGTGAAACCGGTGTATTTAATCGGCGACCTTTTTTCTGGTCCGAGTAATGCCCGAGACGCGTTCGTCGAGTCCCCCGCCCCGATCTGCCGTGCTAAAAGCCACCGTAATCGAGCGCGAAACTTTAAAAGGGTTCCTCCGGTCTCTGTGTGGTACTCGTTAATTTTCAGTCGCTGATGCCGCGACTTCGGAGACACCCGGTAAGTCACATCGATTACATCGCTGCAGTTTCCTACGGTTATCGCCCGCGCTGGACCTGTTTCGTTTTCCGTGCCGCCGCCGCAGGTGGCGTTAGCATGCCTTTTCCGAGGGAAACGATGGATTTAAATTAACGATTCGGTTTTTCTTAGTATACACTAAATGGATCGTTAAGCTCATTAGTATCTTTATCTCGGTACCTTTCAATCCTTAGCTTCATTATTTTTGCAAAAAGACGTACGCAATTTGAATTTCTACACAGGTGTCTTTAAATCTCTTTTACGTTCGTAGCGAATAAGATTACAATTTCGATTGGACGCTTTCACTGACTAAACTATTAGATAAAAAAAAAATATTATATAATAGATACAAGAAAGATCGCTTTAAAATTTTTGTATTCCACGAGTGTCTCTGGTACATAGCTTGACCAGCCCGAAATGTCTTGAGATGACGTTTCCCAAGGAATTCGATTAATCCAAAGCCCATGATAATTGCAACAATCGGTCCCGTCAGATTCCCTGGACAGCGGAATCTGTTCGACGAGCCATTAACAGGCGAGCGGAGCATCGATTGCAGAGGAAGATACTGTTCTTCCTTCCAATTCCGACGTTTCCGTAATTGCCAGCTCCTGCCGGTGAATCTCGCCGAGTGAGAGGAGGGGCGGCGGGGTCGTTTGGCGGGAGATCGAGAGATCAGCCGCGGCGAGAAAGCGAAAAGAAGAGCGGAGAGCGAAGGAGACGAACTAATCCCCTAAGATAATCCGACGCGAAAACAAATTAAAGATGATAATGCTCGGATAATGGGTTTTTGAGCATCGGCCGGCCTGCTTCTGACTTCTCGTCGAACAGGCAATTTCGGTTTTCGTGGCTGCGATTCGGCGCCGCGCCTCACCCCATCCGCGCTTATAAGAGAGGATAGAACGGGGGGAAGGAGGGAAAAAAGAAAGGATCGAAGGGAGAAAGGTGGAAACGAAAATCACCGAGGGACGATAAAGAGGAGCAACGGGCCAGCCACACCCTGCCGTCGGAGACAAATATTATTGGGACGAGATTAATCGTTGGAGATGAATCCGCGGGCTGCTGGAAGTTCTCGGCGTACCAATTGGCTCCTCGTATCCGTTCTACCCTCCTCCATCTCCTCTCCTCTCCTCCGTCTCTTCCTGGAGGATCGGTGTCTGACGCCGGCAGAGGTATCGAACAGCGATCGCACGCATCCCGCTTTCCAATCTCGAGGTTGTGACCGGCACGGTCTGAGCATCGCGTCCTTATTCCCCTTGCTCGAGCTTACGCGGACTGGAGACAATCGAAGGCGCCCAGTCTGGGTATTACCAGCGATAATATATGCGAGACACGGCTTAAGCTCTTACTGGCCTGCAACGGGGAGAATAGACACGGGACCGAGCTGCACAATACACGCTCCACCGGGGGCTTTATTTCGATTCTTCGGCCCCTGGTTCCGCGGAAGATAGCATTCTCGAGGGGTGCATCGAGAATGCGGCCAAGGGGTTGGAGCGATCCGGCCAAGATTCCCTCGTGGCCTCGCACCTATTCAGACGCCCCGGCAGCGCAGAGCGTAGGCGACGGCGGTTCCCGCCAAAAATATCCCAACTATTCGGGGCCATTAGCGAGGAATCATCCTTCGGCTACGTACAGGCTCACGGACAATCAGTGCTCGCGAAATTCATGCCTCCACGCCACACCCAACCCTCCTATGACAAAATCCGACGGCAGGGGACAGGGGGGTAGTTGTTCGTGACCCACGCCCTTCCGGAATCGTGTTAATCTCCTCGGGCTGCCAATATCCAGAGGGTGGTTTCCACCTGTGTTCTGGGAACGCGACAGCTTCTCGCCCCGAGGAGAACCCCTTGCTCCGCCGGGAAACCGCGCCGCGGTTGTTTCGTCGATTATTTCGTCTTCGACGGAACGCTTCCCAATAGCCACGGCCGTCGCTCATTCGTAGTCATCTATCTCGTATATTTCCGCAACGGCTACCGCGCTATTTCAGCCGCCGTTGCTCCGTCGGCATTGTAATCCTGCCCTCTAACTCTTAATTAGTGAATTTATTTACTCGTTACCGTTTAACGGAAAAAATATAACGCTGTCGACAGGGGGCGCGCGCGGCCTCGCTAATGGCGACACTCAGCTGACAATAAACAAAAGGTTGGCCTTACATTCGCCGAGAAAGCAGCGGTACATTACAACCGGCTGGATAATTAACGATCAATGGAACGGGAATTTTTGCCCGCAATTAGAACGAAAGTAACCAGCGACGATTCACAATGAAGTCGCGGAGTGGAATCCCGCGTCGCGACTGGCCGCATTGACGCGTCGAGCGGCGAAGGTTGACGCGTTAAAATGATCCCTGGAAAAGCGGCGAACGTTTCTTCGACGGGGCGGTGGAGAAAAAGAAAAATATTTCGTCCGCTCGTCCCACTGCTTTTCCGCCGAGTACAGGAAGATCTACGAGGATGTTTAACGGAGGGGTAGTCCTCGAAAAAAGCCGGCTGCGTTTTGATATTCATTATCGGTGGCAGGTTGTCAGCAAACGAAGCATAATTACGGCGGCGGTTGATCCTCGGGCCGGCTGCTCTGACGGCTTCCTCCTTGTATCCTGTCCGACCGGTATCCATCCCTCTTTGCCAGCAAATTATATTCATATTTGGGGGATTACGTCGACGATCCCCCTGGATCAGGAACCTTAAAGGGACGCTCGCCGTGCTAATTATTTCCCGACGGCCTTCCGCTCAGATTGAATTTCGCCGTGGCGGACACGCGGCCAAGACGATGGAGATTGCTCTCTCCTTGCTCGCCACCGAGTCTCCGAGTCTCCTGCTAATTAGGCTGCTTGCTGCTTGCTCACCCTGCCGCCCGGCCTTTGGATGTGCGAAACGTTCGGCCCAACATCCAAACAATCCGGGGAAACTCGATTCCGATATTGGAACATGTTCCGATTCGTCTCTGGGGAACGAAATTTTCCTTATCGTGCTAGTGGAATTGAGGCATCACGACGGAGGATTAGGTATCTATCTAGGAACGCTGGCAATTGGTATTCACTCTGGTCTCGCTAGATTCTACTGTCTCGATAATTCGGAGCTGCGGAAGACTAATGTAATACTGCAGGCTTCATCAGGATAGTTTTCCTGTCTCCGGGAAGCCTTCGAGTAGTTTGTTATTTGGGAAGTAGCTAGCAGTCCGTGGAGATCCATGGATGCTCGAAAAGAGAACTTACCGACTCGTGCTTCTTCGTCTCCCTTTAAAACCAAGGCGACTGGGAAGTAGGCTAAGCCGAGCTCTGTTACGACGAACGCCCGTTGGAAAGTTCGGAAATAACGGGGGAGAGAACTCTCCGCGACGAAAAGGGAGACGAATTCTCTGGACGCTGAATTTTGGGAGTCCCAGAGGGAGAAGTTGCTCTCCTCGTCATCGTGGTTTGCGATCGATGTGCATAAATCTGTGTCTGAAGAAGAGTGGCTCTTATGAATTTCACTGCAAGTGTTTTATTCACGAGGACACTGCATGCAACGAGGGGATCATAAAAATCACACCTTTTTTTTTTTAAACAACAGCACGCAAGATTATTCAGTGCAAGAGTAGGAAACGTACCGCGGTCGATGCTGGAGACACAGACACGCCAGCGTCGTGAATATTCGCGTGGCAAGCAGGCACAGATGCTCGCGTTCGCGATTCTACATAGGAATCGTTATATTCGGATTCCTTGCGAACGAGCTTCCCCTCTAGCAAGATGTCGCCGTGATTTTCTCGTTGCCTCGGATCATTTACTATTCGCGTGCCGCGGCACGCACGCCGTCGCGCGAGCATCCTCGCGGAATCTCCTTTAATGACTGCATTTATATTCGTGCCGCGTGGAAATCGACCCAACTCGCCGCCGCCGGTCCGTCGAAAAGCCGAGGACTCCTCCGAGGACGCTATCCTCACGTACCCCGAGCCGCTGGCATCCACTGTGTATCGAAACAATATGTAAAATAATGAGGCAGCAGTCCTCGAGGCGAACCCCAATGCGCTTCCTCGCTCGAGCGCGAGCCGAATTTATCGCCGGGGCTTTGCAGCGAGATTTCGTTTTGCGGGACGATACGTGAGAGATAGGATAGGGTCGAAATGGGACAATCACTCGGAGCTGTTCGGTTCTTGTAGCATACCAGGGGGGGGGGGTTACGGCACGGGGGAGCTACAAATCCTAGCTTTTTCTGGATTCGTTAAATCTGTTTGGGTGTTGCCGAATAGATGGGGTAATTCCCGTGATTGGGTTGCTGGCGAGGTGTTTACCGCTGCGGTATTTCGGGGCACTTTTTATCCCAGCTGCTCGTATCTCGCCACTCGAGGGAGGATTCCGAGTAGCGGCGCGATACGTTTCCCGTTTCTTGCTCCACTTTCTCCTCGAACCTGTCAAACATCGTTCGCTAAACCCTTCCGCCGTGATACCTCGAACGTGGCCGACCGCGAGCTTTACGTTTCAAAGTGTTAAACGTGGAACTCGCGAGGCCACCCGTCGGATTGTTATACTTGAGAGACGCGCCCGCGAGGAGTCCAATTTACATTCCTGTCGCCTTTCGAGGTACGGGGACATGCTTCTGTCAGTTCTCCATTGTCAACCTCTAATTAGACATATCCTCGCGTGTGATACCGCAATTTCGTCGTGTTTGCCTTATTTCGATGTGAGACTGGCTGCTCTCAAAATATTGTACAATCTATCTTGAACGAAGACACCATCAGCGCCATCAAATATTAAACTCGTCGAGAAGGAAACTATCAGTGGCGTCATTAACTCGATCAGCAGAGACATAGTTTGGCAAACGGAAGTGCAGCGTTCTCGAAGATAGCAGGGGGACGGAGGATCCGTCACGGTGCGCGCAATTCGTTATCCAAAGGAGCCTGGCCCCCAATGATCACTTGGCAGCCACCGCAAGCGCCCACACACATGGGCGTCTTTAAATTGCGCGTAGATATCGGGAGGCACGCGTGTCCGCCGCTAGAGGCGAGTCGAAGCGAGATGGCAAGAGGGTCGGACAACGGGCTCGTTTGAGCGTGCTAAACCGCCGAGGTTAAACCGCAGTCAGTCGTCACGGACGAGGCTCGGGCAGGACCGAGACAGGGGAGGATTCCGATAGACAATGGGGGTGGTATCGTGGAATCGCGTCCTGGCACGCATTGTGCGGACCCCCTAACGACGCCCGATTACTATCCCCGACGGTTCGTTTCGTGGGGTCGGGAACGGCCCTGCGATCTCTCGAATTAAGCGGCGATCCTCGTCCCCCGTGTGTCGGGAATGGTACGAGCACAGGCGAGCGTTACAGCCCCGAGGAAATCGTTTCGAAAACGCGGCTGCCCCTCCGCCTCGAGGAAGAGGAAATTTATTCGAAAGCATCCACTGATAAAGCTCGTCCCCGAGGTTTCTTCTCGCCTCCCGCCGTCGTCGAGGAGCGTTCGATGCTTCCCACGAGCGCAGCGAGAGGATGTCGAGACGGATGCGCCTCGTAAAGGGACTTAAAGGGATCGTCGCGACTGGACTCGACGCACAGGATCCTGGAATGCGCGCCCTGGCCAATGTACGCCACTCGAGGCTGGTCGGGCTGGTCAAAAATCTTGATTCATAGCCCGCAGCCATCGATGCCGGGATTTATAGCCCTCTTTCCGGCGTAACATATGACCTCGCTCTTTCGAGCTTGGAGATCGCGCGATCCTGTGTGCATGCGAATCCAGCGTGACCTACCAACGATGAATCTTTGACACTGAGAGCCTTGGGGTGGGATGTATCCAGCGCCTTGGGCTTCGCTTTTGTCAGAGGAAAAGATAAGCGGAGGAGCGCTTCTGTTCTGGTTCCATTCTAAGTGGTGGCTCTTTGGATCCGTATCAGAAAAATTAGTTTAGCTTAGATTGTTCAATTAGAGCTCTCGGTTTGAAGCTAGCTCTACCAAACCCTGTTATCGAATCTGTTTCTTCCAAAGTACGTATCTACGTCGATCCATCGTTATTCCGATCAAGTCCCGCAATCACAGACCGATTTTTCTCCCGCCTCGTCGGACATAGGTTAGTTCGATCCGTCGTGGTCCTCGTACGCGAGTTATCTCGCGGTGGGCACGCGAGGAATTTCCCTCTGGCCCGCTGGTGTTTCGTACGTGCTCGATTTCAGGCGTCGTCGGCGTGGAATACCGGAGAATGAGAGGCGGGCCGAGAGGAGCGGAGATTTTTCCACGGTTCCATCGAGCCACGGTAAAATTCCAATTTAATACCGCGGCGCAATAATTAGCACGGCGGAAAAAGGACGGCTTTTGCGGGGCCTTTATCGCGATCAAACGAATCGTCGGGTATAAAACGATCGTTATTGGCCGTTATTATCGCGACGCGTTTAATACAGACCAGCGAGCCCGAGGCTGACACCGTCGCTGGCCAGGATAAGCCAATATACGAGCAGGCTTACCGTTAATCCCGCGATTTTTAAATTATCCTCACGAAATTGCGTCCCCGTAGGATAGAAGGCTGGAAGTTCTGAAACTGGTAGATAGGAGGACCTGGCCGTGCCCGCTTAGTCTTGCCAAGTCCTGCCCGGCCAGGATCACGTTTGATCCTTCTGGGTATACCCTGTCCCTCGAACACGGCCGCTGTCGCTATTGCGCGGCACGCGTCCCACCGCGGGAACCAGCAAATTTCAAGGCACCTTTGAGACTCTGCGGGTTTTCGCGTTCTCCTTGCGAGCCACTGCCTCTCCAGGCTTCCCTTTTAAAACAGGCGAACCGTGCCGAACAAAACGTAAAACCGCCCCCGGGCCAGCGTGACCCGACCGAGCAGCTTTTTACATTTTTCTGCGGGACGCTCGCGGTACGAGGCTAAATATTAAAATCTCCGTGCTCCCTCTGCGTTCCGACTAATTACCGGCGAACGAGACTCTAAGTTTCTAAACTCTTGTATCTGGAGCGCTTCTGCTTGCCACCGAGAGTGGAAGAAACGCAGATTCTACGCTCGGAGTAATAAAACCTAGTGCCTCCACCCAGGATGTCTTCCGGTCCTACCGAACACTTTCGTCGGCTGTAAATCTAACGACGCTCCGCGACAGAAATAGCGGATGTAGCGTACACCCCGTCAGCGGCGGGTTCTAACACCAATTTTATTTCGCCCCCCCCCCCCCCCCCCCCCCGGGAAATTCCACTTTGTCAGCCTTCGGTGGATCGGGGAACTAAAGACTGGAGGTCTTTGACGAACCGAAGAGAGACGGAACTCGGTACGATCGGTGTGCACGAATGGAAGGAGCTAGAGATGGAAGAGGAAAGACTGGCGTAGACCGTCCGCCGGTTTTGTAGGGGTAGCAGAGCTCGCAAAGACGTGGGAGATCGCCGAGGATCGGGGAAGGGAGGAACGAACGAAAGACGGGGGCGGAGAAAGTGATCGTGGGTGAAAGAGGGAGAAAAGGGGGAGACGGCTGGCTCGACCGCAAACACCTCACGTAGCATCGCGTAGATTAAAGCCTGCCCCGGTGTGGCGTGCGTGTGGAAACACGTGTGGAAAGCACACGGGAAATCTTGCGAGTTCGCGGCCGGCTGGAGAGGATGCAGGAGAAAGGTACACGCGCGGAAACAGGGGCAGGGTGATAAGAAGCGAGGGTAAGAAGGCTCGCGGCGGGGGCAGGGAAAAATCAACTCGAGAACTCGCCGGGATCAGACACGCATTCCAGGGGGGGCTTAGTTTCGTAAGCTGCCGCTTTTTTTTATCGGGATCAACGCGTCACGGGACAGAAGGGTCGCCGACGAAACTTTTCCAATTATCTCGTATTAAAAGCCTGTCCGCGATATCGGGATTCAAGATGTCGGTGGCATCAATTTTTTCGCCCGATCCTCGAGGAACGCCTCTGGATGCGTGAACAGCATACTCGAGGGCGTCCTCGTCCTAGGGAGAGGGATATTGCGCGCTCGACCGCCTACATCTGCTTTCCCACATCGAGGGAGAATGTTCAATTTTGTGGAGAGGAGGCTGACGAACGCGGGGCGTAGTTTTAATCGGATGTCGTGAATCCCGTGTCTTTTACGATCGTGATTCATAGAAGGCGCCAGTCCTGTCCCTCGGAATTCGACGTTAAACCCGGTGACGAGGCGTTGCGCTGCCCCGGGGGTGTCTCCTTTCTCGCCTGTCCACGCGATGGACAGGGTATGGCGCGAAGGTGGGCGAGCCGGGCTGGCATCGCGCGTGGGGAACACGAAATTATACTTAGTAGAACATTTCCCGCTATAAAGAGGAAAGAAAGTGGCCCTGAAAAACGTCGCAGAACGATTTCAGGCTGACCGCGACGCGAACGCGCGGCGATGGCGCGACGTCGAGGGTCATAAACGCGCGAGGGTCGCGCAGCCGTAATTTTCAGCCGTAAAAGAGAGGCATAGGCCGAGGGTGACTTAGGCTCACGGTGCGTTACCCCAGTCGTTATTATTTTACTGGCTCTAAACGGCCGCCACCGGAATACGTTCCAGCGGCATGGCAATCGAGCCGGTCGGATCGCGCGATCGCGGGCCGATTTACTTTCTAGGAAACGAGTACCGACGTTAACGCGCGATAACGTCCCGATAACCCCGCCGGCTACGAAAACCTCGCCGCTAGCGGGGGTGCAATTTGAAAGACGCGTTTTCTTCGGTACACGAGAACACGTGTACGCTCGTAATAAAAAGTCTAATGAATTTAATTGACCAACCACGCGATCTCGCAATCCTTACAATCTTACAGTCGTCACGATTGCACGTTTCCCTTAAATGCATTCCTCGCTACCCCGTTTCTTCTCGTCCCCTGTAACGCGTTTCTGGTAGCGCCAAGGGTCGTTGTCTAGGCTTCTTTTCTCCCCGTGCGAAGGAAAAATCAATTCATCGTTCTGGAGCTTTCCAGAACTTCAACCGCCCCCACCGTCGACGATAAACTTTCCACACGGACGCAATTATACGACGCCCACGCGTTCGGAAATCGACCGTTCATGTGACCGATCGGTCCACTCGGTCGTAAACAGAATTTCCTCCGCGGCAGAGACGTTGCAGGCGCCGGGAGGGAGCGACGAGGTACCTAGCGGTGCGAACGGGAGGAAAAGTGCGACTGTGCGCGTAGGCGAGGGAAAGAAACGACCGTGGCTTAATCCTCGTACGCACTTACGCAAGAACGTGGCGTGAAAACCATCCAGGATGGCTCAGTGGAGCCAGGCTTGCTGGATCAGTCTCCTCTGGATATAATGCTCGCGAAATGGCCGCTTTAGTATGATATACGTATCACTTACACGGGGCGATAATGAAAAGATTTGCTGGCTCTTTATGACTTCCGTGGCTGCTAACGGGCCTCTCCCGCTTCTCTGCCCCGCTCCCACTCTGCTCCACGATTTTTCCTTCGCACACGAGCGCGAGCCATCAGTCCCTACCGTTTTCCTCGCACTCGCGAGGCTTCACGGGGCTTTTATTAATTTTTCATTAGCCTTTCATCCGACCAAATTAACCGGCACCCCTCTTTGACTCCCGGAAGGTAAGACTTCTGTCGCTTCAAAAGACCATCCCCCGTTGTTGCTCGGCTGAAAAGCAGATTGCGCTTTCTTTCTCAATGGTGGGCCAGTGTTGGAGGGTGTTCTCCATAGAATTTAAACGGATCCTTCATCGGGACAGTACCGTCACGTTGGAACATGGTATCTGTGGCTCGACCCTGGAGGTGGTGAGCAGAACAAACGCTGGATAACGAGCTCGTAAAGTCGCCCAGGTGGTCCGCTATTTACAGTGGTCCGCTTACGTCGTCTAGTCTTACCTATCTGGCGTCGCGACGCGTAATTTCGCCGCGTGCGCGGGACAAATGCCGCGCGACAAATCTCGGGATCCAAGACACTTTGGAAATCGCGCGGAGCTGGCTCGGTGTCGCGCATCAGCCGGCAGTTAGGCGGATGAACGATGCTGGGAAAACAGCGCGCGACATTATTTCCGCGTGCACGCTAAATCATACTTAAAGCTCCGCGATGCCGCGCCCTCGCCGACCTTCCACTCTATTTCCGTGGACAGCTTTTACTCCGAGGACCCTGGCTCCCTGTAACGAGTCTCCGCTCCGAGTCGACGAAAAATTGGATTCCTGAAATTTCGAGGGTGGAATTTTTTAATACGCGCCTTTCGCGAACGTTGCGCCGCTCTCTGTTCGAGGCCTTCCTTCGACAGACTTCAAAGAGCCAGGGAATTTCTGGCAGACGAGGGGGTTGCGGGAGGTGGAGACGCGCGTGGGTTCGGCGCGGTTTAATTGAGGAACCGCGGGTAATCCGTGCAAGTTTCGGGCGAGCTCGCGATTACTTTCAAACACAGGGGGTGGTTGTTAATAATATTCCCGACCCCGAAAGTGATCCTTCACTCTCCATTGGTTAAGTGGCGGACCTCCCCTCTCCGAGGGTCAAATTCGCGCCGACAAATAAACGATCCGTCCTTTCGGAAGACTGTCCGCGTCCCGTCGCGAATTTATCAAGCGGCAGAGCCTCCCCCCGATGGTGGCGATGTCCGCGGACATCATTTAGCACTCTCGCCCGCGCGAATTTCCCCCGCGGTCGCGGGAGTATCGGCATTGAAAATTGCCGGCGCGCCTCGTTTTCTCCAAGGAGAGAAGCGAGAAGCTTTTATTAATTCGCCGCGGGGGGCGTCGGGAAGCGTGCGAATGGTTGGTTTCGTTGGACCGTGGCCGCGCACGGAGGGTCGATAACTGGTGCACGAGAATTCCGGCGTTAAAAGCTCGTCGCCCGGGCTAATATCTGTCTCGGTTGGCGGCTTAAACGCGAGCAGGCGACATTTTTCTCCGGTCAATTTAAACGCTCTCTGCGAGTCGGCCGTGAAAGGTTCGCGGGCGAGTGATGCGCGGATCGCGGCGGGACGCATCGTCGTGTCCTCTCCTCCTCTATTTTCCCTCCATTCCCTCCGCGTGGATTTTATTTATCGCGCGACGGTCGAATAAATTCGCCATGCCTCGAAGCGGAGTCGCGCTACGGGGACGAAAATAAAGGTTCCCGCGAGCCACGCTTGGGCTTTTTGCTCTGGTAACGCTTCTCGCCAGCGGATTCTCGGGGTTAGAGGTCCAGCCTCCGCTCGGAGACTCGATTCCTCGTTGCTCTACTCATCGTTTGTTCAACACGGGCCTCGGTCGTTAATCATTTCCATTCTCTGCTTACCTCCGGGGGTGGAAAAATTGAGCGACGTTTACAGTCGAGGTAGACACTGGAGCAGTGGTAACGGTAGCGGTAACGGACGATGATAATTCGCCGCGACTCGCGCATGGAAATGGAGGTTTGTCGCAGGTTGTCACCTGCACACGGTCGGGGCTGGTCTCTCACGGCTCGTCGATGGGCCTCGAAACGATCGATCGGCTTCTCCTGAATCATGCGGGTGTCTGGTGCGAGCCACGCGGAATATTTCAACCGCGGTCGTTCGCCAGGACGAACGAAAGAACGCCACTTAGGTGGGGGGTAATATACGTCGCCGAGGGCGGTAACTGTCCCCGTATATTATGTCCCGCGTGTCCACGGGGACGTACATTCCAGCCGGCTGTATCCACGGTAAACAATGTTCCGAGAGTCATGCCTAAACGATTCCTCGTGTCTGCAGTTATTTTGGCAATTAATCGCCCGGCCTGGCGCGCACCCCCCGCGCGCTGAAATATCGTGTTTCTTGTCCGCGTGGGCGAGTTTTTCATTCCCTTTCGCCTGTGCCGCTCGCTCTGCCTACCCCGGCCCTGCCTCGATTTCCCACCCTTCCCATCGCCATCCACTCGAACCTCCTTCGCGACCAAGACGACGAGGATGACGAAGGCTTTTAACGATCGCTCTCGTCCTCCGTCGGCACGTACCGCGAAACTTTTCCTCGTCGCGGAGCTTCTTCCCACGAAAGGAAACTCGCCTTCCTTCCTCCTTCGATATTCCACCGGCTGGATCACGAACTGACCCACTCCGATCCACGTCGCCGATTCTCCTCGCTTTTCTTCTCCTCCCGGTCTAACAGAATTTTTAAACTGGACCAGGGCTATGTGACGGGGACGCGACGAAGTTTATTACGGTCGGAGGATCGTACTAGAAGACGGAAGTTTCGTGGAAGTCTCGGAAAAATCGCGCGACTCGTGCGAGAAGAGGCGAGGATCAGAGTCGCTCGCGTATTTCCAGACCGCTCGCGAGTGTATCGTTTTCGCGAAACCGTCAGCTTTTCCGCGAACTCGACGCTTCATTTCTCCCGCATTAAAAGGAGAATTAAACGACGGAGGAGCGTATGAAAAATCACCGTCTGACTGTTCACGGGGAAAGGATATTACGATTGTTACGTTTTTCCTGCTGGAATCGTAAATCTTGCGGCCCTCCCACCAACTTCACCGACGGGGGTTTACAAGTCTCGTTTACCGAGGGAATTCTCTTCAACCGATAAGGGTAGGATCTCTGGAAGTATATTCTACTGGTTTTATCGGTGAATTTGCTTATATTCCACCGTTGAGTCTTCGAAATTCCTTGAACGATGCTACTCGAAATATCCAAAACCAAGCACCCTTTTGAGGAAATTACTTTCTTAAGCAATTTCTAGCACCGATGCGCGATCAATCTTACTTGGGAGAGGCAGGGCGCTACTCTCCGACCAGCCGACGCCCAATAAAACGATACCCGCGATAAACCTTTCGAAGCCAATTAGGGGCTAATTGATTTTAACTGTAAATCTATGAGCGCGGTGGCTGGTCCTCGCCTCCGGTTCCACGGGATTGCGGTTAAGACGGAGCCGGGGACTCTGCCAAGCAGCCAGTTGTTCCCGATAAATTTACGATGACTAAACCCTCTGTTCCTTACGCTCCTCCCTCTCGTTTTCTTCTGTTTCTCGCGTTAACGAGTCCCGATCCGTCGCCATCCGTCTCACCGCCGATGCCTTTTGTCTCTCGCGAGTCCTTTTCCCCCTTTCCCTCGCGACGTTTCCGTGTCCACGCCGTGAAAGAAGTTATTATTGACCCCGGCCCTCGGATACTCCCTTAATCTTATCACCAAACAGTGGTGCGAATCAAAACTTGGCATTAACAGATATAAAAATTATTTAAATAACGGATCACATAAAAGTTATTTTAACTTTAGATTATTCGACGATTAATATTAATTTTTTTTCAATTTCAGCGTTGAATAAATTTTTCAAATTTAACTGTAACTTTATTTATATTCGTTGAATAAAATTAACCCTGATCAACGTTATTCGACACACGACGAATAATTTTTTTTAACTTTTATTCGTTACGCGAAATTTTATTTATATAAAAATTTTGCCCATCTCAGTCACGTGACTCCGCGTCTCAAATTCAGGATTAGTCATCCCTCTCGTCCCAAGGAACACTTCCAACACTGATTTCGAGCACAGGGGGTCAAAATGAATCGTAGAATCGTACGGATACTAGTGAGTTTATTGTTGCGAGCAGTGCATACAGTGCAGGTTTTTACTATCGAAGCGTCATAAAACAGTCATTGCTTCTTCGCCGCGTCGACAGGGGTGGCTAGTGCGTGGCTTCAAGGAGTGACGACTTTTTTCGGGAAAGCATTCTTTAGGTGCCCTTTAACTGCGAACGAAAAAACGGAGTTTGCATGGGGCGCACCGAGTGGTCGTTGGATGTCCGCAGGTTTTACGATACACTCACCGCATCCTAGGTACGGAATGCAGATGTGTCCCGCGGGGCAGGGATTGTCGTTTTTGCACAGCCTATCCGCGTGTCGCTTGCGCCTTCTGTCTGGTAGGTCCAAGGTTACGACCTCGGATTGGTCCTGGTGTTTCGAGAGAGATTTAGTCGCCGGGAGACAATTTTTCATAGCGCGTAGTAGTTGCGCGACGCTCGCGTAGAGTTATTTCCTAATGACTCGAGGTAGAAGCTTTACTCACTGACGCTCCACTGAGACTTCCTAAGCGGATCACGTGCACCTCCGGCTCGTCCTGTAGGACCCAGCACGATTAGAACATGATCGCGATTTACCAGTAACGAGTGAACTACTCGTTTGTTCGGTACGGCAAGCTGGTATCTTCGTACCTTGTCGTTGACGATGCACCTGGTGGCCGAAACGACGCACACGAACAGTAGGATCAGAAATAGACGACTCATCTTGCAGGTTCCTGTGGCAGACACTGACGATCCCGAGGGGACTCGCTCTTTATACACCGAAAGCTTGTAAGAACGTTGGGAAACTTCGCGTTATCTCCACAGTAAACCTACATACATTTCAGCCGAGGAAAATGAAGTTTTCAATTGCACGGTGAATAAAATGCAGCTTGGCCTTCGAGTTGCACGGTAACAACTCTCGCGAAGCAGGCCGCCTCTCGCGGAAAATGAGTCCGAGCCTCGTCGGTGGAAGGAAGACACTCGATATCGTAAAACGCTGGCAGGGGAGCCGGTCTCGGTCGCTTCATTTTCGCGGGGCAGTCTTTATCTAAATTGGAAAAACAGAATGGCCTGTAAAGCGTCCCGCGGCGATTGCGCTCCACGGTTTTACGAGCTGTTGTCAGAAACGTGTTGCGCGATTCGTGTAATCCTGCAACGGATACCGGGAATTGTGTATCGTCCACGATATCGTTGCACATCCGACATTATTGCGAAACTCATACGAGCGCGTTCACCGGTTGCATTAGAAAATTGTCAAACGAGCCCTTGCACTTTGCAAGTTCTGAAAATTCCTGCTCTCACGGAGCCGCACGTGTCGCCTCGCCATTTTCATACCCAGCCACGGTGTTCTAGCGGTGGATAAAAATTGTCAGGTCGCGTTACGACCACCCGTTTCACGTCATACTTTACAACCCCGTGGCGAAATTAATTATGTATTCGCGGCGGTTGTGCGGGGGACCCGATACGGCGGAGTTTCGCGTCGTTTTAGCGGCGCGTGATAGTTCTGCTATTGGAAATTCGCCGGTCCATTGGAGGCAGCCATCCCCGTCCCGTGGATATAGCCTCGCGACTAGAGGGGAGGGACACAGAGGGTCGCGTTTGCATGGCCGCGACGGAGACATCGAAGTTGCGGACGACTCGAAGCTGGCGGTCCTCCGACGGACACTCGACGTGACCGTCGGGCCCTTTGTTCGCTTGATTACCGAACACCCTGGAAACTAGTCATTAGCTTGGCAAATAGAGAACTCTCGACCCTCCGTGGACGATGGCCCGCGACCCGCCAGCGACGCGAATATCCGCGGACCCGCGTTGCCTCGTTAACTAATTGAACAGCGTTAATTTGCTCTCGGACATCCTTCGTTGTCGCGTTCCTCGGGCATCCGTCGCCGCGACTCCTTTGATTCCCCCGGGATGCGATGGTGCCCGAACCTCGAGGAACGGTGATTTCGTAGCCGTTTCGCTGGATCGTCCCTCTTTCGTGTCATCGAGGCCGTTGACGAGCGACGCTGCAACCGAATGCTCGCCCTTTGAAGCGGAACCCAGGCAGATGGTATTTAAAGTGACGAGGAGAAACGCGATTAGGCACAATTCCTCGCGGCGCGGATCTAAATGCGTCGCGGGGTCGACGAAAGACTTGGACAAACACGCGAGGAGCGCGCGGCGATCCTGCCGCGCTAATCCCGGGAAGAGAAAGAGCACGTCTCGGGGAAACGGTGCACGAAACGGGCGAAACGACGCTTGGCGATGCACCTCGTAGTTCCTAGCGTTGAACAGTCGAGCCTTGGTCGGACAAGCGCGAAAATAAATGGAAGGAAAAGGCGTCGAATTCAGCGAGATCGTTCGTCAGTCGCGTATATTTAGACCGTGACTGTGTCTCTCGCTCCCTTTTTTCTATCTCGTTTTCTGCGTCTCGCGATCCTCGAGCAGTTGTTGCTCGCTGCTTCCGTCTGGCTATCCGTCTTCCCCCGATCCACCAACTTCCTCTCTCGCAATATTAATATCCCCACGCTTCGCGGGAGATCGAAGTCTAGGGAAACGTCTTCGACGCTGCGTGAACTTCGACGCAAGAAATGGACGAGTTGTCAGCCTGTAATTGACTTTCCCGCTCTATTGGACCAACTCCAGCACCCCCTGAACTCCGTGCCCATAATTGATTAGAGTCACGTTGTCGCTGATGTCGCGAGAAATCGCGTGAGAAGTGACGGCCAGCGGGAAGGGAAGCTCGTCGTCGACGGACCGTGCCCGTCGGGGGATTAATATTTCAAGCAGACCGGGCGAACTTCATTCGCGTCGGGGTTGCTCTCTGCTCATCGGCCGGCCGGCTGCAACGAGCAACGGGTTACAGTTTCGATTGTCGGCGTAATCCCATCCATCAGGGATTATAAGTTAAAATTTTACAGTCTGATTACCAGCGGACGGAAGGCACGAAATTATTTAATATCGATACTGCCGCGGAGGGTGGCGGGCAGGGGCGGCGCAGGGGCAGGGGCTATTATTGATATTGATTTCGATGGGAGCGTGTACCGTGCCGGCACGATTCGAATCGTGGGAAAGCAGCTTAATTGGCACGATTATCCGCCCAGTCAAAGAGATAGCGACCAGCATTTCATGATGCACTTACGTAACGATTAAACCGCGCACATAGGCCACGAGAATACGTCGGAGGCACATCGTTAACGATGAAACTAATGCGGGACGGAGATTGGGCGGTGCGCTCTGGTCGATAGGATTCCCTCATCACGTTCACAGAGGCCTGGCTCGCGTGCTCCTTCCATTTACGCGCGATATCTGGTCGCCCTAATAGGGAAGCCTGGTCTTGTCTTACGGTTCATCGATACACTGTACCGAAAGAGCGGGGTAATTGTCCTTAAATTCGTATTACGTTATTAAATCGATTAAGGCTGGCTAGCGGCGGCCGGCTCTTCCCTGATTCCATACGATCCACCAAGTAATCGACAGCATTAACGTTCCTTCGCTCGGAACCTGTACGATAAAGTCGTCCTTTTGGATAACCGACTCGGTCATCAAGCACCGTTACGCATTCTTCGCCTTTTACGAGCAGCGGGGAAACCTGTTTCGCGGGCGAAACGGAGGCAAACGGTTGCGAGCGACGCTGACACTCGTCTGCGTAAACGTCGAGGGAGTTCGTTTCCCGTTAGAGGTTCGCACGCGGTGCAATCGACAGGAAGAGCTCCTCCTTCTTCCTCTCGATGATAGTAATCGAGTCGCATGCGTCTTCATCCATCGACGGGAGGCCGTCACCTCTCGAAAACAAACTGGCTCCGTTTGGGAACACGCTCGCCACCCTCCCGGTGCCCGTCTCGACCGCCAGATATAGACTAATTTCGACGAGCGTCCCTCGCGACGTCTCCCGGGAGCAATAAGGGGGCTGGGAACCGTTCGCCGTCGCCATTCAATTCTATCCATTTATCCGACCAGCCCGCAGAGACGAGCCGCAAAACTCCTAATTTACCCATGTGTTTCCCTTCCGACCTTCTCTCTAGGCTTCTCCCTTAAACGGCGCCACGTTTAAACGGCCGTAAATCCTCGACGCCTCTCGAGCCGCGCGAAATTATCGGGCCGGCGAATCGCCGCGAGAACGGGTTGCGAATCTTGATAACCGCCAGTTTTTGCACGCCCCTCGATTGTTCAGGGGTTCACGGGATTCCCGTGCCGGGATACGGGAGACGAGGATTCGAGCCTTAATCGGTATCGCGCGAATCGCGATAACGCTTGCCACGCTGGGAACAGTGGGAGCTGACGATCGGATGACGCGGGTGAATTGTAAAAGCGCAGGAGAGAAATTCGATTTTTCTTCCCGGTCTGTAAGAAAATCTGATTAGGCGGGGAACGCGGAGGCGCGTCGCATCGAACAAAGTGACCGTCGAAACATTCTGCTCGAGGCTTATGGTTGTCATCGCCGCGAATTCCCATAGATCACGCGTACGTACGTAGGTACCACGGACGGCACCGTGTGGAGTACTCGGAGGTGCCATAAATATACCGGGTGCGCACCGTAGCTGCGTGCTGGAGAGCTCGTGACTTAATCTGCAAGGGTATCTAGGCCGTGTACGGCCGCGTTACCGCTGTTCGTGGATTTATGGGCCGATTCGGGTCTCGTGCTTTTAGATCTTTATTCCCCGTCTCTCTCCCTCTCCCTCTTTCTCCATCTTTCTCTCTCCAACGATACCGAGTATCCGCGTGCCCTTGCGTAATATCCGCGATGCATCGACAGGGCGCATTTGCGTAATTACGCGCCTTTTACCCACCCCCCATTTTACCCGCGGATTTTTCGTGACTCGCGGCGCCATCGGGGCAGCGTTTCGGGCTAATCATTCGAAATAAATAAACAAAAGCGAGTGGCTGGAAGTAATCCCGAGAGTGGGCGTAATTTTGGTGATTCGACGGTGAATCGCGATGATGATCATCATGGAATCCTCCTTCTGAATCGACGAATAACGGAGATGGCAGTTTGAAACGTTTCACGCGTAACTATATACTGCCACGTCGCAGCGAACAGCGGAAAGAACTGACAGGGAAGTTTCCTCGATATCCAGTGGAGCAATGGCAAGTTTTGCTGGCGCCGCGGAAACTTGGGAAGCCGCGATGAACGCGCGAAAAAGGTGCAAGAAGGGGCAAAAAACAGGGGTTGGTGAGATAAAAGGAGGGTAACGGGCGCGCGGGTACGCGGTTGCTAAGCTCGCGATATTCGCGCGGTTCTTGGAAAGTTCGACGCGCGGGGAACGCCGCTGCCGTCCGCGCGGAATACGCTGGAACACGATACTCCACTCCGGGAGGCTCGCCGATGCACCGGTCGGGATTTCCGCTTTAGACGACTGTGCGCGTGGGGGCTCGCAGGAAAGGTGAGGGTGCCTTTAAGCCCAGCCAGCGAAATATATCCGCAGTCGTATAGCTTTCAGGCTTCTCCCGGCATCGAGTCGCGAAAATCCCCGTAAGTCTTCCGCCTTAAGAACACCGCTCTCGCCTTTCACCGGAGGAATTCTGCATTCACACCGATATCCGAGGACTTGTCCGCGATTTGAATGGGAATCGGTGGTCAGTTTGTGTTCGAGTAATTGCTACCCTCGCCGGTGATCATCGCGTACGTTGTAAGGGACCCCACGTGAAGATGGGCTGGCTATTTCGAGGCGGAAAGAGTCCATAAATTGATATTCCAGCATGTACGTAAAATTCAGCCGCGGTGGGTAAAGCTCGGTCAGTTTCACGGTCCGGGGTGCAGACCGTGGGCACCAGCCCTCGTCATTTTTCCTTCGACCCTCGAGGGTCGTCCTGACCCACAAGCAAGAGCGACGTTTCGCGGTGCTTTCTTCCTTAATTGGGCCACGTATTAATCCGCTTCGGGCGTCTGACCGCGGCGATTTATTCGAGGATCCCGAGGGGCGGAAAGACGAGAAAAGAGGGTGATAAGCGGGCCACGGAGGAAGCGCGGGAGGACGCGCAGGATTACGAGGACTTAGCTAAACGGACAGCGTCGGACGAGAGGATATCTCTTGACGTTTTATCGCGCCCAGCGCACTGTCCTCCGCCTATTGGATTACGGCTGTCCCCTCCCCTGTCACGGAATTATTTGAAAAATCAAATATCATCGGGCACAAGCGGATGAACCGCGGGCTGGCTGCCGGTCGCTTTTGAAGTGTCGACAATGCCACGCGATCGGGACAATCGAGCCGCGCGGACGGGGCTTCTGTATGATAATTAGCAATTATTTAATAGAGAGCCGAAGAGGCGCCGTGCGCATTGTGAGCAATGTAAAATTGGCGCGGCTAGGCCGCGGGGGATCCGCGGAAAATATTCGAATATAATTAATGCCAGCGACACCTTGGCGTTTTATCCGCTCCCGCGTGCTCGCCGCGCCGGCCACGGTTAATTAATAATAAGCGCTTAATTAAGCGAATGGATGAGTGCTTTTGCTGATTGCGCTCGCGATACCGACGCGCGCGTGTGACCGCGTGCCACGCTTTCATATACAGGGTGGACCCTGTCGACATGTCTGCCGGAGTAATTTCACGTTTCGAGCCAAATGTTAAGGGCCCACAGACCACTTCAATTCCACCGCTGTCGTAATTCTTCCGTAGCGAAGTATATCTACGCTCGCCAATTGGTCCGTCTAGCTTGTTCACAGTTTTTCATCCGTTTAACGGAGTGGATTACATTGGGAACTTAAGAACTTTACGGGAATTAATACCAGCCACTCGATACGGCCTGCCTCTGTTAAAACACTTCGACGCGGCGTGGAAAGGTGAACAGACCATTCAGATTGAAACGATGCACCCAGTGTATTCGGGGGAACCGCGGCTGGGGGAAGGCACCCATTTGCGGCGCATTTTCATGCCGCCTCGCGTCCGCGCCTCCCTGCTCGACGGTTCGACCGGCCGTCCGTGTCACTGTCACAATGCAATCCACCCGTTGAAACATATCGTTCAATTATTCCTAAACTAATATTTATCACCGGCTGCCCGCCGGTCGCTCGTTTATTGTCGTCGCGCGCTTTTCCCTCCCTGAAATATGAATGAGAAATGCTACGACTCCGTGACGATTTTACGAGCACCCCGTAATTCCGCGGGACGACAGAGTGTAAGAGAATTATAAAACGCTTCCGAGTTCCCGTGCCCCAGGGATGGACGTAGAAAGACGACTGGATGAGGCAGTGCAGGAAAGAGGGGCGGAGGTGGTCGAGGGGTCGTTTCTCGGGGTGCTTGTGCTTTGACGTTACGCGTGCCACTCGAGGGTAAATGTCCCGCGGGCTCGTATCGGGCTGCAGACACGCGGAGACAGGCTTCATCCGTCTTAATTTTCGAACGTTGTCCGTAAATACGTGCCCGTCGACTTTGGGGGTGGTTCGATCGCCACCCCTCGCGCGTCTAACTGTATTATGGGAATTAGCGTGTCGGTGATTTGGCAAGGGTGGCGAAGATTAATGAAAGGACATCGCGGACGATTGAGATCGTTCGGCTCTTGTCAACAAGTTGCTCTCCAGCGACCGATCCACTCCCGTTCCTTCCGTTGTTTCTGCCTTTTGTCCGCTCCCTGATTTCAGTTATCGATCAGAGAGGGAGCTCTAGAGTAAATCCGGGAGACGCGGTCGATCTAGTATAAAATAGCTACTAAAACTAATACAGATATTACTTATTTTATCAGAACAAACCTAATATGTTCAGAATTTTATGTTGATTCAGAGGAACTGGTCGATATTTGCTTTAAGACAATATTTTCTGTAAATCGGATTGAAAACTGAAGTCATGATATCTGACCACCTCCCACGAGGTGCCGGGAGAAATGGTTTTAGTCGTTGGCAGAGACAGCTCACATCATTTTTCATGGAAGAATAACAAAGAAGAAAGCAAAATTATTTATGAGTGAATACAACTACAGATTAATTGATATTTAATTTGTTTACGACAAACAAGTAAAGAATACATCAAAGAAAAAGTGAACTACCTACCGGCGATTAGCAAGGCACATGAATACAAAAGTGAATAAATAAAATAAATACACAATAATAATAATAAAATAATGATAAAAAATAAAAACAAACAAAAATAATAAAAAAATCATAATTCGACCATCTCTCCTTTCTGCAACGAGAGATGGTTTTCTCGTTAGTTTTGAGAAAAAAGTTAATATGGCTAAATACTTTGACTGCATTGGCCCTTAATATCTCTACTATCTTATTATTCCCAAACATTAAACAAAAATAAACTTAGAACTATATTTTAAATAGGATTCTGTACACCATTGTTTGACAAAAGAGGTTAAATGTAACCTCAGTTTACCTCTCATAGCCTGTAAATCTAGAACAACACAGAAGGAACCGAAGTGTCGCTATTCATTCGATTGTTTGGCTTCTAGAGAAGTAATTGGTCTGCACATTAACGCGTTTTTACGTATAGAGTCTGAAATATAGCGACTCGACCAACTCTCCGGCCCGACCGCGTCTCCCGGATTTACCCTATATAGAACCGGTTCCACGAAATAGAATCGTAGTTAAAGATCGACGATTTTTCTTGTGTTCTTAAGGGGTTGGCGATAAAGGAGCGCGACGGGGGTGGGTGTTTTATAAACTGCGCTGTCGCGAGTATTGCGCGTTCGTGCATCGGCCGCGATTCTCCGATCCCGCGATCAAGATCGAATTTCAGTCTTCCTTCCTCGAGTCACGTGGCGCAGGGGCGCGATAATTAATAAACAAACTCATAGATATGCGATAGCGCAGGGCGAGCCGGTCGCGTGAGATTTACGAGGGGTCTCGCTCGCTTATCGGCGATTAGAAAGGCGAAAGCTCACCGGGTGCGGATGTTCTTCGATTCGCTGCCCCCACGTCCTGGCCCGAGCCCATTCGTTGCCTGTCCCTCGCTTTTTATTTCCGTTTCGATTCGATAGAGCGACACCACTTAAGGGATGAAAAGGTTTTAACGGAGCAAAAGTAAGGAGAGAAGAGGGAAAGTGGTCCGTGGAATCGGCAGTCTCTGCGGGACGAAATTCGCGGTAAAAGTCTAGCTGTATCGGACAAAAACAAGGGTGAGTTACGAGCGGAGGGTACTCTCGCTCTTCTCAACCTCTGTGCCCTCGCGAGAGCTGGATAATTCGAGCGATACATTTGAATTTTCCGCCATTACCCCTCCCTACGTCGCATCAACCGTTGCCTCCTTTTATCCCCGGCCTCCGTCCCGAGACCCCCCTCCTCCTGGCCATCAGGAATTTCCATTAGCTAATTACCGACTCGACGGATAGGCCGCTCGACGTTTTTGCCTCCTTTAACCCTCTCGGTGGGCTCTTGGGGATTAGATTCTTCCGTGTGGCCAATAAGAAACGGGATTCCAAGGTCGGGTGGGGTAGGGCAATTAAAACTCAATTAGCACCGTTTGCCGGGCGAAATTCGCAAGATTTCAGGCTACGCTTTCGATCCCTCGACCTTACGCGCATTAGAATCACCCGAGAGATGCATTCACAGTGTGGCGGTCGAACGTTAACGACCTGACACGAGGGTGGAATCGATGTAACTTCACGTTTCGCGTCGCACTCGTGCTTCGTGACTTCGCCTACGGGGAGCATTCAATTTTCGCCGTATTTCTACGATTATCGCGGCCAACGGTCGCCGGGTTTATCATTTACACCGTAATTAACGCCCGTGCAACAATTAGTGGCGATTAGGGCGAAATCGCGTGGAATAAATTACGCGACGCGCGATGCGTGCCTGCGATGCGATTCACCGCCAGATTCTTCGTTACGATTTGCACCCCGCCCAACGCTCTCTAACCAAGTGTCTTCCCGTTTCTGTTTCAGGTAAGCGAGACCAGCAACCGTACAGACTTACGACATCCTCTGCATGGATTCCCAGGGTCCCGCGATAAAACTGCGGGACACTTAGCACGGTATTTTGGTCGACGCGATCGGTCCACCGCGAGGAGGGAAATAAAAATAAAGCGCGAAGAGGTACCGGTAGCGGCGAGGGGCTAAGTGGGTAACGTAATGGGTCTCGGTTAACGCGAAAGCGACCGGAAGCTAGGGAGGGTGGCGATGGAATTTTAGCTATTTTCTACGGATTGTCTCAGGCACGTATTTTTCGAAGGGCGGCTGTGACTCGGTGGAACGGTCTGGCTGCAAAACCCGTCCGCTTTCTAGTAATCTTATTTGCAATATATTTCAGCGGCAGGCAAAAAAGATACAGCTCCTTAATTCGAAGGGGGTGGCTGGCACGGACGGTCAACCCCGTCGAGCCGGAATTCCATGGAAAAATGGATGGTCCTTTTAACGTATCTGCTCGGAATGACGCTCGCCTCGCGGCATATATTTCACAGTCAAGTTCATTTTACTCTCCCTCTCGCCTGCATCCCGTTTGCAACGCGTCGTGTTAGGGTTGCAAACGATCCCTCGTATCTCGCCCCGATGGACTCGTACGCTCGATAAATTATTTTTTTTTCCACGTTCCTGTCGCGCAGCTTGCACGCGAATCCTCGTCGCTGTATCGCGCGACGCACTTAAAGTCGCGTAATTCACGCACCCGCCGATCGTCGTCGTCGGCACAATGCCACCACCCCGTCCACGAGGCGAACTCGAAGCGAACGTTAGGCCCCCGCTGACTTATGGCGCAAAGTTTTCGGCCGCGAGCAATTCGAGCCAACGCGAAAACAAAGTTTTTGGAGACCCGCGAACCTCGGAGTTCGTTTACGCCTCCCACGCCGCTCGCCCCAGTTTACGGTGGTTTAATTATCGGTGGTAAATCAAGGGAGGGGTAGCGGCGCTGTGGAAGGGGCTCGTCGATAAATCACCGCCACTACTTTGCACCGAAATAACCGAGAGTGGCTGCGAAACATCGGCCACCCCGAGAATTCACTCGCCCCGCTCTCTTCTTAATTAATTTTTGCTAATCCCAAGCGTCTCGATTGAATCGGTGGCGGCCGCCGAAGAGCCGTGTGAAAAATTTCCATCGGCGGACGAAAGTCGGCAGATGAGGATATTTGCATAAACGATCCCCGGGGTGGTTAAATTTCCGACGAATTAGAGCTGGAATTCGGTGGTTGGAGGGGTGGCTTGGAACGATGTACCTAGCTTGAAATAGCGTGCTCGCAACGGCTAGCGGGGACGTAATATTTTTCGCGCGACTATTGGCCGTCTCGGGACCAAGTGTTTGCCCCGAAGCAATCGACGTCCGTCCTGTTTGAAGAAGAAACCGGATTTCCGATCGCTCGTTTCCCTGGAAGTTTTGCGTTCATTGAAAAAGCTCGTTTCTCACGGGGCTGGAGGGTTGCTCGCCGGGACAGGCTATCGAGCGGTCAGACTTCCGAGTGTTTCGCCGAGGGACCGTTTTTCCTTGAGCCGACCTTAGCCGAAAACGAGGGATTCTGCGGGCCCTTGGAACGCGAACGTAACGAAGGGCCGAGGGTGAGGACGCGTCTCCTCGAGGTTTGCAGCGCGAGCACGGCCGAGGATGGGATTTCCAGCGGTTTCTGGAATCGATTTCCCGACTTCTCGCGGCGGACTTTCGCGCAGCGAAATTCGATCGTCATCGAGAAAGGCTTTCCTCGAGGACTCTTGGGTAGACGGACAGGAGGGGAGCCTGTGCTAACGAAGCCACTCCCTCGTCTCTTCAGTGACCCTTGTTTCACTCCACTTTGCGCTGGAAACTCCTCTTCGTCATGGAAATTACTTCCGCGCGTGGTGCTCGTGAATGTCCATTTTTGCCTCGTGCCCGGGGATCGTCGAGAGCCACGTTTCGCGGTGGAGTACGCCCGCGGATCCATCGCCAGCATCAAGATCCAATCGAATTCCATCGCGACGTCGAAACCTCTAGCGTCCCTTCTCGAAACAGCTCCGTGCCGCGACACTTTTCGTGCCACTTTTATCGACCGCTATCGCCTCGTTTCGCTGGGGAAACGGAGTCCAGGAATCTCGATGGATCCTGTCACGGAGGGGGTTGGAAACGGTGAAGATCTCGAGGAGATAAGCCTAAAGACAATAGGGTGCCAGTAGGAAATGACAGCGCACGGGAGTCGGAGAGATCCAAGGTAGATTAAGGGTCGTGAAATCTTTCCCTGTTTCGTAACCTGCAAACCCCCCCCCCCCCGGCTGCCACCCCTGCTATTTTATAAACTTGCCGAATCCCCGCTCGCGAAAGTGCCTCCTCGAGTTCTTGCTCGACACACTTGCCGAGCCACGAGGATACGGAGAGAGATAAAAAACAGGCTGGAGGAAGAGGCCTGGCCCCCTCCCTCTGACAAAGTAAATCCCTTCGAAGCCCGCGGAGGCACGATGCTGATTCCGAAAAAAG
Source organism: Andrena hattorfiana (assembly GCA_944738655.2). Taxonomy (NCBI): domain Eukaryota; kingdom Metazoa; phylum Arthropoda; class Insecta; order Hymenoptera; family Andrenidae; genus Andrena; species Andrena hattorfiana. The sequence continues at coordinate 7,449,660 of OX122894.2, forward strand.
AGGAGCACTTCTACTCGGCCGCTTATTGCGGAAACGCTGAATCGTTGTTAAATTACGCCTCCCTCCATCGATTCAGTGTCGCTGTTCTCCTCCTCGGAGGGTTGGGGGTGGACAGTCTTGCCAGTTCCGCTGAATCCCCGGACCACCATAATTCACCGGGTGTAGCTATTGTTAATCACTAACTGCAGTCAAACGACGCGTTAATCCGCGAAGCAAAGCCGATCTGGAATCTATGCAAATACAATTACCCTCCTCTTTGGCATCGAGCTCCGGCCTCGTAGCCCTTGGCACGGAGATCGCTCGGTCCTTATCAGCTCGTTCTTCAGAGTATCCTGCAAACGAGGCGGGATCATCCCGGGGACTATGTTAATGCAATGGGGAGAGCCTTATCCCGCGGGATTAGCCGGGTTCGCGGCCCGTTCTTTTCCCTTTTCTCCTTTGTTTCTTCGCCTTTTTCCAGGGCACGGTGAACGGGATCGATCGCGGACCGTCTGAGGCCGCCACGAATAATTCTCCGACGGTTTACCGCGACGAGGGCGAAACGGGGATGCGTTTTAAATTTCCGAGCAGAATTTCGCGCGCTCCTCCGCCCTGGCGGGGTTGAAAATTGCACGGAGATTGAGATTGAAATTCCACTTGGCGCACATTCTACGCTTGCTCTGTCTGGCGGCTTTAACTTTCAGAACTGTCTAGAGTTTCCTAAAAAAAAAATCGATCAGAGAGAAGTAAAAGGAAAAGAACTCTTCCAAATAATCAGCCACGCGTCGTCAGGCCTCCGGAAAAGGCAATCCAAACGACCAAGGAAAGCGATCGTCACGTCTCCCGGTCTCTGTTTAAAGTGGCCACTAAAAACTCTTGCGGGCTTTCCGCGAAAGCAGGATGTTTTCGCAAAGCCCGCGCGGTAGCCCCTCTCGCGCCAAAAATAATCGCCACGGTCCTGCCCACGGACAGCGGGGGCGAAGTTTCGCTCGTAAAAACAAAGTTACACTCGCCAGCGTTCCCCCTTATCTCCGGCTCGTTCTGGCCAGGTTATAGCCAGCCGCAGATAACGGGGTAAAGTGCATCGGATGCACTTGTACGAGCGGCTCTCGGGGTCGCGCTGCCCACGAGATTCTAATCGATGCGGATCTTAGCACGCGTTCGGATAGGATGCTTTATGGCCGTTTCATCTCTGGGTCGAAGCGTACTCTCTGGTCTGTCCGCCATGGAATCGGCGGGATTGCCAGCTCGTGGCTAGTCGAGACAGTTCGCCCCAGATTACTTTGCGGGGGAGTCAGGCTCCTCGCGATTAAATTATTCGTGGAAAGAGGGGGATGCAATCGTAACGAGGATTCAGATTGCCGCTGCGCACGGTGCCGTTGGCTTTCAGCCTATGTTTAGAAGCATAAATGGACAGACAGTCTTGCAAAATGGCGCTGTTCTTTCCCCACGAATGGGCCGGAACAAGTGGAGGGCGGTTTAAAATAGCGGAGGCAACCACCGGCCCAGTGGCCCTTGGAGAAAGATTTTTACGACACACAAATGTTTTCAGGGCCTGTCTGTTACCCGCGGGTTAACGGTGCCAGACGATCCCCGAACTCCTTTCATTTGCACGGGGGGGGGGGGAGAGTATGTTACATCGCCTTCTGGGTGTAGCATCTTTTTACGAGGGAATGATAGTTCGTTTGATGGAAGCTGGAGGGTTAGAGACATTTGCCTTTGTTTCCTTTGTATCTGCTTTATTTCCAATGATCGTTAATCGCAGCATTCTCGAGAGAAGCTATCTACATTTTCATTACACCGAGACATGAAAGCTTGCTCGGGGTGCAATGAGCTGTGTCGAAGTGACCCTTGAGACGCGTGGCAGGTTCGGCGTGGATGCTGAAAGGATTTCGACGGCGGAGGGTGGCAGTTGAATTATGCACCCTGCAATAATCTCCAAGCGTCACGTAGTGGTTCTCTAATGTACGACATTATACCCGTTTTTACGCCGCTGCGACCAGGGATTGTCAAATCGCGTTAAACTCCCCCCTCGATCGGTGATTATGTTCAACGAACCTTTCGGGGTTGCTCGCTCGTCCAGCATCACGCCAGCCCCTCTCCCGACGGGACTCAACGATTCGAGCGATCGGATCGTCCGTCCACTGTGTGAAAAAATTTATCGTTAATGAGAAAGAGGTGGCGATGCAGGGTAGGTCGATGGGCATTAAATTCCCCGACACCACTGCGGAGCATTGTTTCCATTTTTTCGCGTTAATTTCTGGCGAATTTGCCCTTTGAGTCTTGGCCGCGGGCAATTAATGACGGGGAAAATGTAATTAATAAAGGGTGGCTCGAGGGGGCTGCGCAGGGGCGAAAAGTTAAAATTACCGAGTCTATGTTTGAAGATAGGTGGAGATTGCGCGGGGCATCGTAAGTCGAGGCCTGGAGCTAATGCCACTTTTTGTACTGCGGACGCAATGATGCTTTATTGACTGGAAGAAGGCCACGTTCTATCGCTTTGCTGGGAATAGTCTTCTAGCGTCACGAAATATTCGTCTGGTCGTCTTTTCTGCCTTCTCTCCTTTAAGCTTAAGTGGGCCTAGTTATGCAGAAAGGTACCAAACCTCGATGATCTAAAACTGAGTAAATTTAGTTTGAAGACTTAAATTGTTAAAGAAAAGTAGCTTTATTTCTATTGGGTATAGGGTAAATCCGGGAGACGCGGTCGGGCCGGAGAGTTAGTCGAGTCGTTATATTTTAGACTCTATACATAAAAACGCGTTAATGTTCAGACCAATTACTTCTCTAGAAGCCAAACAGTTGAATGAATAGCGTCATTTCGCTTCCTTCTGTGTTTTTCTAGATTTGTAGGCTATAAAAGTTAATTTAGGTTACATTTAACCTCTTTTGTCAAACAACGGTGTACAGAAACGTATTTAAAATATACTTCTAAGTTTATTTTCGTTTAATGTTTGGGATAATAAGATAGTAGAGATATTGAGGGACAATGCAGTCAAAGCATTTAGCCATATTAACTTTTTTTCTCAAAACTAACGAGGAAACCATCTCTCGCTGCAGAAAGGAGAGATGGTCGTGTTATGATTTTTTTATTATTTTTATTTATATTTTTATTTTTTATCATTATTTTATTATTATTGTTTATTTATTTTATTTATTCACTTTTGTATTCATTTCCCTTGCTAATCGCCGGTAGGCAGTTTACTTTTTCTTTGATGTATTCTTTACTTGTTTGTCGTAAACAAATTAAATATCAATGAATCTGTAGTTGTATTCACTCACAAATAATTTTGCTTTCTTCTTTGTTATTTTTCCATGAATAATTATGTGAGCGGTCTCTGCCAACGACGAAAACCATTTCTCCTGGCACCTCGGGGGAGGTGGTCAGATGTCATGACTTCAGTTTTCAATCCGATTTACAGTAAATATTGTCTTAAAGCAAATATCGACAGTTTTCTGAATCAGTATAAAATTCTGTACATATTAGGTTTGTTATGATAAAATAAGTAATATTTGTATTAGTTTTAATAGCCATTTTGTATTAGTTCGACTGCTTCCCCCCGATTTGCCCTATTTTTTTCTTCTTATTGTTTTACAATATTTTTTAATGGATTATTTAATAGGGACTAAGTAGTATACTTAATATTATTTTTAATCTTCTGTAGCCTTTGTTTTTTTGCCTAAAATAGAACTATGGTTTCTTAGTTTTAATAATTACCTATATAATGTAAGTGCTGTTCTATGGGTTGGTAATTTTTTGCAAAATAGAGATCACAACACTATGGGATCCATACTGCGTTCAACTAATTTTTTATCATTTTGAGGGTTGGTAACGTTCTACGTAACTAGGCCCAATTCAAATTCCCTTCCACGTCCCCACACTATTCTGCGTTTCTTCTTGACATCACACCCCGGAATGCACCCTTCGGCTCCACACTTTCCATCCATAAAGTGGAAGCATCCTGCACCCGCGCGACGATTCTCGGACAACACCACAGTAGATTAAAAGCCCCGCGCCAGCCAGTGCATCCGAAGATCTCGCTTGCAATTTCGGCCCGCCACATTTTAATCACCGGCGATAACTCTTGGGCCGCGCGTATCGACGGTCAGGGGGTGTTGTGTATCCGAGTCGTCAGTTTGCCATGCGCCCCGCTCGCCCCTGTTCCTCGAGCCGCAACACAATCCCACGCGGAAGGAAGCAATTCGGCATCGAGTTGCCGTCGATTGGAGTGGGGGTCCTTCAATATTTCGGCCAGCTATTGTGTCGGCCGCAGGACGGATGAATAGTGAATTTTTCCACGGTGGCCCGTACAAAGTGGGGCAGTGTGTACCGTGCATCCGCTGGTGTCCCGTCTGCGTCGATATTCTATCGTATATATTATTCCCCGTGGCCCGACTACATCCTCTGACAGTCAGGTCGAAACGCGTCGATCGATGCGTCCGCGCGATGCTCGATAAAAGATCTAATTTCCATACGCGCCACGGCACACAAGGCACCATCGTGAATTTGTATCTCGCCCAGCTCCCGCGCGGCGCATGCACGCGCAATGTCCTCGACCGTGGATACGTACAGGGAGCCTCGCATCGAGGTGCACGAATTTCAGAGAGCTTCTTCCACTGCAGAGAGGGACAAGCTCTACGAGGAACAGTGTTCGCGACTCGCTAAGAAAGTGTTTTCACGAACGTGCCCGTGCCACCCCCTTTCATCTCGGGCACGAGTAAAGTAAGCTATCAAGCTTCGGCGTGCTGTATCTGGGCCACCCTGTACAGGCGGTACGGAATATCTTCCGCCGTTGCTGGATATATTACAGGTCTACCGTGCTCCCAGCCGATTTTAATTGACAGCGCCTCAACGTCCGCTGGGCCGCCGTTCACCAGGGAATTTCGCAACCCGCGGCTCCCTTTATTTTAGCCGCAGGCCGTGCGTTTTTTGACTTGTTGCGTGGATATAAACGCTTATTTCCATTCTTCCTCGTTAGCCCGGGCTGCATCGGTGAATGGAAGCTGATGAGCGTCGCGTATTGTGTCTGAAAATGGATGGGGAAATTTGTGGAGTCTGGGGAACTGGATACAGGATTGGTTTTGGGTAAATACTTTTTAGGGGTGGATCTAGAAACTCTCCTCCTCTCGTCTTCGCGCAGGCAATTTCACGCGAGCCGAGCTTCTCCAGTCTCTCGGATACTTCGTCATCGTTATTATCGTAGTTTTATGCTCGTCGTTAGTCGATGTGACGAGAAACCAGCAGCCAAAGCGCTCTCGTAAATATCCATCGCGAGGTGCCTTTTTCCTCGAAGATGCACCGATGCACTGTTAAGATCGCGCATAAATTAAGGGGCGCATCTCGAATGGAGGCTCCTCGATACACACTATATACCTGCAGGATCGTAATGCAACCGCAGTGGCGTGTTTTATAGCCGCCTCTGTGGGCCGGAAATGGGCCGCGGGTGAAACGACACGAGCCGGGCGAATTGATTCTTACGATTTCGCCCGCTGCTTTACCGCCGCCGCGGGGATCCACGACAGAAGGTCGTTAACGCGGGAAGAAAAGCTCGGACACGTTTCTCTCGCGCCTAAAGACCACTTCACTTTCTCCGCGAACAATCATAGGCTTTCTCTGGGTAATGACGAGGGGATACTTAATACATAACGGCGTCTTTTGTTGGCTGCAAACGGTACCTGGATAGAGGTGTCGTTTTCATTTCCACAGTCGCAAGTTTGGGCTGCATAATTCAAACGAGGGTGAAGGTTATCTCCAACCATAGACGCTGCCTCGGCTTCCATTGCAGTGTAGGGGAGACCGGGGATGGTTGTCACACGGTAGGTCGTCACAACCGCTATAACAAAGAAACTATAAACAATAGGAGTGTACTAATAATCCATGGCGATGCGTAAACATATCGCCGCCTGCTCCCGCATCACACAAGTCGTTGTAGTGTCGTATGGAGCCACAATGTGTCATTGTTTGTTTTCGTGCGCTCGAAGTAAATTAGGCCGTATTTTCTATCAAGTAAGTGTAGGTTTATTCTCGTAGTTTAGAGATTTTTCTAACTTACTGCAATGATTTTTTTACATTTTTTAAACTTTTTAATACATGAATAGAGGGGTGAAATTGTTTAATGGTTTGGGGCAAGTTGTCATAGAACATTTGGGGTTAGGTATTTGCCGCATGTGACAACTAATTACACTGTAACTTGCTGTACCTATCATGTGATATTATATTTTTTTTGTTTGTTTGGCAACGGTTCTCAATAATAATGCCGCGAACTTATAATAAGAAGACGTCCAGAGGTAAGTTGCCCTCGGAATTAATGTTACGTGTGGCAAGAGAGGTTAAAAAGGGCAATTACACAATAAGAGGGATTGCAAAAGATTATAATATAAATTACCGCACTCTAGCGCGATATTGTCAGAACTACAATAAAAAATGATATTACTTTTTTTAATTGAATCGACTTTTTATTCATAAACTTTGCTATCCAAATGTGTGACAATCAACCCCAGATACTGTGACAACCAACCCGACCTCGGGGTATATTGTCACAAAATAGTTCCTGCAAATAATGTGAATTAGCTCCTAATCTGGTTGACAAAATCCATAGGACCGATTTTTTTTATAAAGTCGGACGTACTTAGTTTATATTAATCTAAGTTTGAATGAACTTCCCTGCAACTATAACTTGTAAAAAATCAAAATAAGAAAATGAGACAACCATACCCGGCCTCCCCTACTCGCGAAATCGTTGTGAAATTAAGAAACAGAAGTTCCCTGGCAGCCGAACAGCCCGGTCCCTGTCGCGCGTATTTGTACAACATAGCCAGCAGTCGAAGTTTAAATTGAAAGCTGGAAGGAGCCGAGGACAGAAGGATCCGGCTCTCTAATTACCCGTGTTATTTTTCCGAAGAAGTTGATGTTGATCGAGAGGAACGTTTCCATTCCCGCCATTTGTCTGAACGGCGGAAAGAGGGCAAACCCTACGGCGCGGTTAGCGATCAGCCTTCCCACGGGAGCGCGCTGCTTCTCGCGGCGCAGAGCGAGGGACGTGCGAGAGATTTGTGTATTTTGACGAGTTTCGGCCTCTTGTCAGAGCCGGATGTCTCCACTCGGAAGCTCGGAGGCGCCGACCAGCTGTCTCCTCGCTTTCGCCCCCTCCCGCCGTTGCTCATCCCTCTCTCTCTCGATCCTTCTGCTGTCCAGGACGAGTCGTTATAAATGCAAATAACCCGCGCGCGACTTTTTTCCGCTTCACGGTGTCCTCCCCTGCTGAAGGGAAGCGAGCTCCACTCGCGGGCTAATTAGTAAGAGGGATTTAGAGGACATATATTTCGTCACGACTGCCACGGGTCGCTGTTTGCGTTTGGAATTCGATAGGTAGCTTCGCGATATTTTTTTTGCGCGGGAGAGTGCCATCTGCGCGGAATACTGATCAAAGAGGATTTTATCTCGCGTAGACTTTTCAAAGAATAACGTTTAGAAGAATAACTCCGTCAGCAACCGAGTCTGAGGATCTAGAATGCTGTTTCAAGGAAAGATTAGACTGCAATCCGAGGAATAAAGTCTATGCGTAACAGAATAAGGGATTCCCTAGTACACTAAATAATAAGCCAGTGCTGTTTTCGGGCCCGCGGGAAGGCTGTTTTCGATTCTCCGTTCGGCAAAGTGGCCACGAACCGGGCGGTGGCGCGTGCGCGAGCACTCTGCCGGCTTACGGCGTGGCGCCGCGACGCCAGGCGTCGTCAGTAGCGCGGCGTGCGCCGTCACACTCGCACGATCCTCTTTCTGGAGCCGCGCGTACCGATGTAGCGCGCTTCAGAGCACGTTCTCCTCACGATACAACCGCGTCACTTCAAACCGATCGTCCGTCAACGTATGTACTTTTAAAAAAGAGAAGCAGAAAAAGAAACGGGAGAGACAGCGGGTAGAAACTTCCTCGCGGTACAGTGTGTGCGCACAAACGACCGCGAGCAATCTCGATCGAAATGACGCGAGGGACCGCGTCGAGATCGGCGGCTGATGGAAACGGGGCATCGAGCTTTTTTAATCGTCGCGCCGTCTGACACAAGTGGGAAAGTTACACTTGGCCGGCCGATGGGAAGTTAAGGGGGGGCGACTACCTGTGCGCGCTCGCGACGGCTCAGGTAAACAGAGGACGATAAGCGTCGGGACGTTTGGGGGAGAAGGTTACTCGTCGGGGCACAGTTGGGTCGCGGCTTTCGTGCAGGACGGTATTCAATACGCGGCTGTCGCGGCGGGGGGAAATCGCGATAAATCGCGATAAATCACCGGTTCGTGAGCGAACACTGTGCCTACGCGATACACGGCCTCCTCGCACGTGTCGTGGCCAACGTGTTTCTTTCCTGCTTTTAATCGTTTTACGCTATTACGAGTTTATTACCGTGTTAGTCGCGCTGCCGTCGTTGACCGTCGATTAATTAACCGTTTAGATTAAACCGCCGCGCACGTTTTACGATGCTTCTCCCGGAGGGATTATCGAGGCTGAATGTAGTTGCTCCGATAGGCGACTCGAGCGTGCCGCGATCTCGCCGTTGAGCCTCCACGTTGGCGTTTCCCGTTCTCCAGATGATCGTCCGCGGCACTGGAATCCCTCGTCGCGTAACGTTGCTCGATGGTTTATCCGTTCCTTACTTGCACGCGTGATCGATGCCCGTTGCGGGAGAGTTGTGAGAAAGTGTTGTGAGAGTATAGTGAAGTTGATCGTGCCGAGGGACACTGGCCCAGCCGGAAGGTCCTCGAGATCGACGGAACGACATGGCGACTGGACAGCAGGAGGGCAAGGAGTCTCCCAGGTATTTTTTTAGGCTAGATATCACGCAGAATTGCAGTTGGTTTTGACGCGTTACGGACCAACTGTGAGATAATCAACTTTGTTATTAGTGCTTTGAAGATGTATCAATCTAGAGATATATTTTCCTCGTTACTTTAGCTAGGGATTAGTTAAGGAATTACCTTGTATTTCACGTTCGTACACTTAGGATAACTTAATCTATATATTCTACTCTGCGAAATTAAACTTGCATTGACTTGCAAATCCTCTCTGTGTGAAAAACTTCCACCAAGCCCAAATAATCAATTTCTTTACCGCTAAACACCACTATCAGTCCGATTACTCGCTGTCGCGAGGTCGTTGGCGGTTAATTAGCAAGCCCCGGTTAAATCGGAGCAGAAAGCTGCACCCACGCGTCTTTGAGTTGCATCGCGCGTCCAATTACCGGGTAAATCGAGCGATTCCCGTGGATTACGCGACATTCACGGGCCAGCGGCCGATTCATTTTTGCCGAAACGCGTCAAAATTAAGCGCGACGAGGTGTCCCCCGCGCAATAATAATCGCGGCACGTAGGCGACCGCGCTGGCGATACAAACGAGCGAAGCGTGTACGCTCGCGATTCAGCCGTGTGCAGTTGCAGCTTGCACACGTGCGTAGGACAAGAGGAAGAACGGAAGGGCTGGAAATTGCAAACAAAACTTGAAATGCGCGTGGGGCCTTCGTTCATCGGCCCACGCAATAACTAATTAAAAATACGCAAATTGCTGCGCCTCGTTAACGGGAATAGCGCGCGAGGCGATCGGAACTGGACCAATTATTCGCGATTTAATCGCAAGAATTCGCAGCCACCGCTTACGACCGTCGACGTGCACGAATCCCGAATTCCCGATTGCTCGCGGGAAATGTGGAAGGTTAATACAGCGTGGGACGTGAATCGTGCGTAGTGGACAGCAATATGAACGTCGGTTATCTTTTTATTCCGCGAGAGACTTTGATGAAACCTTCTCCACGAGTACTCGTAACGAAATTTCGCTCTTTCTATTGCGAGCGAGCTTTCCAACGTTTGCGAAGGTCAACGTTTACTTGTTCATCCGATGCATCGCGTGTATTCGCAACCGAGTGAACTTCGTCGGAAATTGTCATAGAATCTCCGAAAACTCTGCGCCCCTCGCGGCACCGTAAACATTTCCGTGTCGGTTCCGTGCAAGCGGAATGCTCGCTCGAGATCAGCCAGAAACCATCTAAGCTGGCGCTGCCGTGGAATTTAATCTAAACACGAAGACGCGAGTAATCTCGGTGGTTGGCGGAGACGACGAAACAGCGGCGAATAAGTTTCCCTTTTCCGCGGAGGAGAAGCACGCGCTAGCTTGTGCTCCCCGTTGGATGTCCTCGTAATTTTTCCATCGACGAGGTGACCTGTGGCCCCCCGTCGGTTCTCCTTCGTGCTCGTCTTCCACTTATTACGATTCACCGTGGCTCCCTCGAAAAGAGACTCCAATATTCCGGATATTGTACGAACCACGGCACCCGATTATTTTCTCCTACCTTTCCCTCCCTTCCCCCTTTCGTTCTTTTTTTTTCTGCCCCGCGCTGCTCGTCCGGTTATTACGAAACTCGCTTTCAACGGAGGCTGCGGCACTACCTATACGTGCCACCAGAGAAAAATGTCGGATGTATGCCCGTAGGGCTTTGTCATTTTCGTCGTGGCCGCTCTATCTCTCTCACGGCAGCTTTTCCGCGCTTTTCTGCTTGGCGTTGCTTCGCTCTTGCCCGCCAACGGCGAAAACCCTCTTCTTCCCAGCATCCACGGGATGCCACCGGCAATGAAAACGCGCGCTCCTTTATTTTTAACACGCGATATATATATATATATATATATATATATATATTGGCATGTCCTTTGTGTGCCTCGCGCCTCCGTCACGCGTCTCCTTCTCCACGGCTGGGCGAGGAGATCGCGTGATCCAGTAGTTTCGATCCCGTGCTGGCCCGACAGTAGAAGAACCTCCCATTGGGTCGACTTCGGAGCGGTCTATCATTACTTGGTATTCTCTGGTCATATAAATATTTCATACCCTTTAAAACGCTGAACGGATTTGAGTGGAAAAGCGTCGACCCAATTTCATATCTACACTCCTTGGAATATTTAACAGATCTTAAGCTGTCGCATACTATTCTCCTAAGAATTAAAGTGAGTCGAGCTAGCGTTACACCCCGAATGTCTTCGAGAAACGCGCAGTCATCGCGTAACAGGTTCCCACTGTTCCCCGGTACTTCTTCGAATCAATTCGTCACGGAAGTGTACCCTCAGCGCGTGTTTCCCGTACGAGAGACTTCGTGCCACCCTTTCGCCGACTCGAGGAAACCCTGGCACGGAGGAAAGAAGGGCGCAAAGGCGAGTGGACCTGGGAAGGAGTACGTGACGCGAGGAAGGAAAGAGGATTTCCCGTAACGAGGAGGAGGAACGATGAATTTCATTGGCGAAACTCGCCGGCTTGCACGTCGTACGTGCGGGTTCACGCGTGTACCTACCTCGCGGAGCCCGTCCACTTTGTACCCTTCGCCACTATTTGTTTATCTCCGCCTGTCTGCCAGCCCGTCGCGAGCATTTCTTGCGGATACAGCTCGTGTTTGTTCTTGCTCGCGGTCCCACCGCTCCCACCTGCCCGCGATACATTTTCCCCTTTTCCGTCGCGGAGGTAGCGCCTCGTCGCGACGAAAGGAAAATAATAAATTCAATATTAATCCCATATCCCTGGCCAGGCGGTTCTTTGATGCTCGGGAGGTGGCTCCTCGCGAGCGTAGCCTCGAATTCTCCGGGAGACCAGCCCTTCCGTCCCTCGCGACGCCCAAATAGGGATAGAAAACGCTGAATCTCATTCCGCCACTCCGTTTTTTCCTCGCCCTTCTCTCTCCACTCTCTCGATCTAAATTTCGCCGGACCGCAGCGCACCGGGGGCGAGTTTTTTCTCCACCCGTAGGAATTATCCGTGCCGGTAACGTCACATAATACGTATTTCGTCGAGTCTTTTACCGGGCGGTTTGCGACTAACGAACGATTCTTCGCGGGAGAAAGGAAAGTGTCTCGTCAGCGTCAGGGCTGAAAGGACGAGGAAAAGCTTGTCGGCTGGGGCCCGCTGCGAAAATTGCGCTTCGGGAGCCCCGCGCGTGCAAAGGAGCGACGGGCGGACCGGTGTAATTTGTTTTCAGCCTCCTTTGCCTATTCCTCTTTTTTCCCCGCCATCCCTTTTATCTCTCTTATTTCTATCTCGAGCGTATTCTCCAGTGCCAACGAGCTAATGAAGCCCCCTACAAACAGGCATTCCCCGCGTTCCTCCGTTCGTATCTAGTCTTCGCGTTTCCGTCGCGGAAACGTCGAAGTCTTCCGCGCTGTCGCGTCAACGGCCACCCCTCGACTTGGTGGCATTTCTTTCGCGCCTTCAATACCCCAGTCACCCCCATTGACACGCAATTATTCCGGCGTTTCAAAGCGAAATCTCGCGCGCTGCACGCCACACACGCGCGACACCATGATGCACGTATGCCTGGTACCATTTTTTTTCCACGCGGCTGTTCGTGACTGTAAGTCGCTCACGGTGAACGAATACAATCGGCAGCGGGGGGGCTGGGGCGCTGAGGTCTCATATGCTTTAATTAATTACTTTTCGCTGCCGTGCCGGCGGAAGTTTCCTTTGGAAACCGGTTGCTGGACTCTTGGGCGGGCGGGCGCGCGTTCTCGCGACTCCATTACTCGTCTCTTTGAAAATTAGTTTGAGCATCGCGGCGAGGCGCGCACGGCGGCGCGGGGCACGGGTGGGGGCTGCCCCGTAGTTAGTAGGAGGCGAGCCGTGCGGACTAAACTCCCGCATAATGACGCCAGATTGAAAAAGTTTGTCGGTCCCAGGGTTGGGGGGCGCGGACGGGTGTTTTCTTCCGCGGGAACCGCGTCGCTGTTCAGCCGGCTTAAATGGAGGTTACGCGCGATTATCCTCCCCTGCCACGCGCGAGGATGATACCTTCTCCCGAGCGAGCGTGCGACGGAGCCCGGCATCTGGCATTGTGACGACTCTCTCCGTCGCGGAATTGGGTCTCGCGGCGGTGCTCGGCGGGGATGTTTCTTTTGTGATGATGTTTTTTTCCGGGGCAGATTGTGGCGCATTGTGAGTGGAAGGAATGCAGCGAGGTATCCGTGGCTGAGAGGAGTGTAATGAAGGCGGAGAGGTCGAAGACACTTCTGACTTTTGGTGTCAGGTGTCGAGTTCGGTATTAGGAACTTGGGCGCCAGAAACTGGGAAAGTCTTCTGCCTTCAAAGGGGTCGTTCCTTGGGAACATGTGCTGCGAACGATTCGCTGCTTTTTTCCACACACCATCATCTAATCAAGTGTAATCCATCCACTTTGTAGGGAATTGCGAGTATAGGAGACTGCAGTTATCGTTAAGAATACATTCAAACGCCACAGGGAGGACGTGAAATGGCACTAACCCGGGAATTTGATTTTCCTGTTTTCTTCGAATAAGTTTGATCGCAAGGAGAGCAGATATATCGTTGAAGGTCATTCCTATGGCGACTCCATACTTCAGACGATATCAAGCTGGTCTAATTCACCCCACTAGCTCCTCCGAACCGTGATTAATAGTCCTCCCATGCGCGTTTCAAAGAAAGCACAGTTGCACAGTGCGTCAAAGTATATGGACGTTCGAGATAAAACTCATAACTTGTGAACTGATTAGTTTTCGACGTGAGTACCGTAATACATTTTTAAAGAGAGTATAAAGATGCATCGATTGACGTATAATAAAACATGCAGTTTCATTAAAAACATTGAGGTGATCTTGATTTGTTTATAGAATAAAAAGTTTTTTATCAATATTTACTTCTGAAATTTGTTGTCAACTGAATACTGACTAACTTTTGTTCGAAACATTTTTTTATGAAATTATTTTTATCACATGCATCGCGTTTGACTGCTATTTTAAAACTGATAATAGCATCCAGGTTGGAAAAGTCAAGGTAGATATTGTATAAACAATTGGAAAAAGCAGATCGGATGTTTAGAACATTCTTTTTTTGTCTCTTGGTGCAGAACAAAGCCACTTTTCAAAAATTTCTTGGTTTGTCTTAGAATTCTTGATCTACATAGTTCTTCCTAAAAAAAATTATTTCTCAAGTAGTCGCAGGTAGTAGTAGAAAAGGGCGTTTTTTCATGAAGTTTAAAGTTAGGCGAACCAAATATAAAAAAATCACGCATACGTTTTTTATGCATTTTTTAAAACTTCGGTTGAAATAAAATTTTCATTCTCGGGACTAAGAAGTTTTTTAATGATCAGTAAGGCAATAAGTCTGGGCAATAGTTTCGAAGTACGCATACCCAATCATAATAGTAGAATCCATGCTGAATAATGTGAGCCAAGATTAATAAATATTCTTGTGATCTAAATTTAAAAAAAAAAAAAAAAAAAAAAGTAACTCTCGCATATGACTTGCGACTGATGCTTGAAGTACTTACAATTAGTTTCTAGGTTAAGATGGCAAATAAGATCGTAAACAACTACAATTACGTAGCAATCATAAACAAACTCGATTCCTGAACATCTAGATGTAAATATTGAATGATAAATATCGCCTTAGAAAATATTTGATTTTTCAATTTTTGTCCACATATCAACGCACTGTGCGTTGCAACAACCGAGATTCCGCTCTATAAGAACGGGCCTCGGTGCATCGCGTGACTTCGACCGTTCCCTAGCCCTCGCCCTCGCCCGACTCCGCGTCATCTTTAATAACGAGAAACGCGTGCAGTTGCGCGAGGCGAAGAGCTTGTAAAAAATAAGAGAACGGAAAGCCGTTAATTACAGTCGCTTCCTTTTATCCGAGGAGGCAGCGCCGCGTAGCGCGGGCGAGTCGAGAGGAAGGATACGAAGCGGCCAATGAGAAAGAGAGTGGCGAGGCGCGAGGTAAGACTGGCGAAAAAAGCGTCGGGGTAGGATGGCGCGCCTTTGGAGGTCAGAGACGTGTCGGCGATGGAGCTTACGAGGGAGGGCAGAGCTTTTTCCACCGAACACAGGCCTCTTTCTTCCCCTCGAAGTCACCTTTGGGAGTCGATCGAGCCGTTCGGGCTGAACCTGAACGCGGGCCACCGATTACGGACTTATTTATCGGCCCTATTGTCCTCCTTTTCGATCCCTTTCCTCGACTGGCGCGTCAAAGGCTCCCGTAGCCTTTCTTTCCCGTCGCGACATATTACCTTTCACCTTCGATCGGACCGTCGACCGCTTTTCTATCCGTGTCGCTCTTCGAGTCTCCGGCAATTTGTCAACCCACCCCCCTGCGCCGAAGTGCTGCCTTAAATCAACGTTATCTTTCGCTGCCGCTCGAATGGAAGTCGCTCGGTATTAGAACGCATGGATTCGAGCTTGCCCAGTGATTTCCCCTGGCCTCGCAAAAAGCTGCCGCGACGAGCAGCAGGAAAGGAGCCGAAGAAAGAGTCGCTCACGAATGGTTTCGCCGTGTCCAGGGTAGGGCTGACGCGATACTTCCACCTGGCCGAGGGAAAGAAACCACCTAGGAGAATCTCTTTTCGAGCAGAAATTACATCTCCGGCTTATACACAGGGGCTAGATGAAAGTCAACTCGAAACGCATCCTGCAGGCCGAGGAAACAGGATAAGTCCACCGAAACGGCCAATGGCCTTTCAGCCGTCGCGCCCCCCCCCCTTTCCTCTTTGGAAAACCGATATCCTGTGAAAGAGGTGTCTGTGGCACATTTCTTCGTCCTCTCCCCTCCCTCCCTACACCACCCCCTTGCCCAGCCTGCGGTGTATCTAGACGACGATGCAAAGTGCACAAAAGCGACGAAACGTCGGTGGAAATAGCATTTTACAAGCCGCTCTCGATGTACATCCATTTGTATTCGTTTTCTCGCTCTTTCTCCCTCGCGCTCGGTTGGGAGCGGTGTGTGTGCAGGACTTGGGGTGGCTTCCGAGGGGAGATATAAAGCGTGTAGAACGGAGCGTGTGATAGAACACTGGAAACGATACGAGGAAAGCGTCTTATGGAAGGCGATACCCTGCGTCCGCATCGTGGACACAAACCGCTCTCGCTCCCCCCCATTCTCTCTGATTTATTCGACTATCACTGAGAATAGAATCTCGGGAATTGCCAGATTCCGGCTGTAACAAGCGCTAGAACATCGGGCGCAAATTCCCTCATTTATTTCCCACTTCGTTCGGAAAGTAATCCTTGGCCGTGCTTACCTAAGAGATTCGTTCGAGGATCTCTCCTGTTAACGTACCTAAATTGTGAAATTCATTATTCAAATATCACTTGCTTCTAAAGCATCTAGCCCAGCGGAGGTCGAAGTGGCCAGTTTCTCAGTGATTCGAACGAGGCCATGAATCTTCCTCTGGGATTTCATTTTCAGCCCCTGCCCGGGTGTCTTAATCGGGTCGCCGGCGCGGGGCGACTACCAACGGGAGGAAAGAACCGGAGAAGAGGCGCGGAAGTTTCTTAATTATGCGAGTGCGTGGCCCCGGAGAGTAAGCCCCTGTTGGACGAGTCCACGGCAACGACACGGGCGAGAGGAGAACGGCGGAGAAGACGTCTCTGTTTCGGCCCCGCCACGCCGTCTCACCTCTGCCGACGACTCTCTCTTGTCTACGTGACGTGCACGCAGAACGTCCGACATTCGTCGCTCGATATATAGCTTCGGGGGGTGGTCTGGTCTCGCATCCCCGTCGCACGCACCGCCAGCCCTTTGGCCATCCCTCGCCGTTGCGCCTCATCCTTTGAGCTTCTTCTTCATCCTTCACCCTCGCTCGTCCGATCCATCTATAGCCGCCCCTGGTCGACGGTGGCGGTGGCGGTGGTTGCGTGGCGGGCCGATATGGAAATAAGATCAATACCATTGTTTCGCGGTTTGCACCGCGAAATTGGGTCGTATTTTATTTGCCCGGGAACCCATCAAGACGCACGACATTTCTCCGTCCCCTCCCGAGGCGGGCAAACTCCCCCCGAACACGCCCTGATTTATTGATCGCCGATCGTTCCTTTCTTCCTTGATATTCATGATACGATTGCTTCCCGCCTATTTCCCTCCTGCGCCGAGGAGGATCGGATCGTTCCGACCCCAGGTACCTACCTCGTAGGGCTCCTTTCCATTACTTTCGGCAGTTGTGTCGTGGCTGGAAGCGCAGGTGCACTTTGCAGAAATCTATCTACTTCGCTTATTCCCTTGTTCGCGGAGCAGCTTGGCGTGGGGTTGTTTTTTAAGACACGCGATTAAAGATTACAAGCTCGTGAAAGTAACCCGGTGGACTGGCAGCGGCGATAACAGCGTCAACGACGACGACGGTACGTGGAATTACCGAGACACAAGCTTCTCGCGAGATATGTCGTAAAATCTAGATGAAAATTACGGGGAAACGAGGCGCCCTACGTGCTCGGCATTTTATTCGCCAGCGAGAGGAGGAACGGGAGGGGAAGTGGCCAAGGAACGAATAAAAAAGACAGGGAGCAGAGGGAGAGGAGAGGAGCGTGACTATCGTGTCTATGCGTATTACGTTATGTCAAAGCCGACGCATCCATCATACCAGCCGCTGACATTCGGACTCCTTTTTCGCCTGCGAGCGTGTGCACGTCGAGCACGTACAGGGAGGAACGCACACGCGTGTAAACGCGGCTGGAGCACGGGCATCCCTCGAACGCCTAGGTCGCTCCACGTCCCAGGGGACGTTCGCGGTGTCAGACACTGACGTGACCTCCAAGGTGACGCGACGCTCCCACGACGCCTTCAGGATTATGCGCAGGAACGTGGCTTTTCTTTTCCTGCCGGTAATTCCGCCAGTGTCGTCGGTCAATTTTATTTTCGGCGAGACACGCGTGAAATTGCGTCGGTGACGTTTCTTGGGGCTGGGAGGGGGGGGGGGGACGCGATTCGCGGCGTTCGCTGTATGCTTCTCCGTCGGCGTTCCAGTAATCGGACTAATTCTGGAGTGGCATGTAGATAAAAGGAAAGGTACACCGAATATTCCAGAATTTCTCCGCGCGAATGAGCGAATGAGCGCCGAAACGGTTTCGATTAACGATGTCGCGGCAGACGCGCGGCCGGGCCCCTTTGAAAAATGAATTACGAGCGAGGGAGACGCGCCGCGAAAGACATCGGCCGGCAATTTTAATTTGAGGACCGCGGAAGGCTTCGTCGCCCCGTGAGCCATAATTCACGCTGGTCCCGACGCTCGCGACGCCTCCAAAGATATTTTAATTGTTCGGGGCTCGCCGTGCGCCCTTTCATCTCCGCGTACCACCGAACGCGTGAAAATAGAAAAGAAGTCCCTTCTCAGGGGCAAGGACGTCAGTAGCTTTCGCGACGATCGAGTCTCGGTTCCTCGCGAAGAGGGTTTTTAGCGGCGATTTTTGCCAGGAGCTAGCGACAGTTCGGCGGGAACGAAGGGTCTCTCTTTAGCCCCCACCCGCGTGGATTCTACCCAATTATTGTCGTACTCGTGCATCGATTCCTCTGCAACCGTTGCTGCCTGCTGAGCACGCGGCATGCGTGGCGACAATTAATCGCGCGTATTACAGAGACGAGCCAGTGGTTGTTGCTTTGCAGCTGCCGTGGCGGAAAAAGGGCCCTCGAGAGACGCGCCCCTTTGAAGCCGCGACTCGCCATTATCGGCGGGTACTCGGAGACACGGCGATCAAAAATAAACGCGGACGCGTTTCAACGAAGTACGGTCGCAGATGTAGCGCCGCGTTTGGTCGGTGAAAATAATCGTGGATCGTACTTGGAACAGAGAAGACGCCCACGATAATAGGCGTCCTTTTTCTCAAACGTTTCCCTTGCGCGCGGCAACGTGACTCTCGCCGGTAGCCACGAGCTAATCCAGCGAGGGGAGAAGACAATGGTCACAGGAAACGAGAGCAAGTTTGTGCTCTCGAGGAGAAGCGAGTCGAAGAAGATCCGGGGAAGGGTTGGAGGAGGACGTTCGCGCAGTGCCTGCCCCGGGAAGCAGGAAGCCCGGTGAACGAGCCGTTGGTCTAATTACCGATGCAAACGCAAAGGGAGGCCACGCAATCCTCTTAGCGCGCGTGCCATGCTGCCCGTTCTCTCTCTCTCTCTCTCTCTGCGCCGCGAGATTACGCGCAGCAACAAGCGACGAGGATCTTTGTTGTCCGCCGGGGGTGTGTGTGCGCGCGAGCGAGCAGACGGAGGGATGCCGGGCGGGAGGGGTGACGGTGCGCGTAAGCCTTCTCCAAACTTGGCGAATACTTGGTTGGAACACGGAACTTCTTGCACCGAGCGAATGTCGGATGAAAGACGGAAGGGATAAGACGCGAGGAGAACCGGTGGCGGAAGCGGGCGGGGAGGCGCACCTCCGCAAGAAGTCGAGGCTCGGCGCTCGCTGGGATTGCTTTCGGTTCCGACGTTCCTGGCTGCGTATGGACAGCTCGAAGCCTGTCTGTGCTCCCCTCCTCGCCGCAATTTCGCTATTGCCTCGCGTACACAGACGCGGCTCCCTCTCTATTTGCGTGCCTGCACTCGGACGATCTTCGATCTTCCGCGCGCGGGGGCTGGTGAGCCGTGCACTTGTGCGAGTCGATGGAGCATAGAGTACAGAGCTCCGCGCTCGACGGTCTAGCGTCGCCCTCCGAGTTGCTTATCCAAGTTGCGGGTAGCAATTACTTCGGATACGGGGTTTTAGAGGCTGATAGGATCGAAGTGTCGTCGTACACGCAGTCCATCACTGATAGCGCATCCGCAATGAAATTTACTTGTCGCTGAATGACGTGGTGTCGGTCACCAGTTATCCCCGCGACACATCGGCGCGTTGGGCAGAGCAGGATTGCGGTAGATCGCAGCATCGATCGGGATCGATCCCCGCTCGCCAGCCAGAAACTTACGATTAGTGTCAACGCGAGCGGCCGAGCCGATGCGAGCAGGCGCCTGTCTCGCGTGTGTCAACGCGAATGGGCTGACGGCTGATGGTCGGAGGGGGCTCAGCCGGGGCTTTTGAAGTCGCATAGTTTCCAGTGCTGGCACGCAGACGTTGCGTGTCCAGGAGGACTCCACCGGTCCTGGCGCGGAAAGGGGCGAGAGAGGCAGGGGTGCCGGAGCGGGTGGTGCGTGCAACTGCGACCGTTTGTCGTCACGTACGGCACCGGCTACGCGAATAGTTTCTGAATTCGAGACTGCCGCCACGCCGGTCAATTCGACGAGTCCTCGCGTCACACCCTTGAGAGTTGACTCGGCTGTCGTTGGTTAGAAAGTGGCGATAGTTCGATGACAAGGCTGGCTTCAAAGTGGGAGGATATTATTTGGAAACAGTCCTCGCGCTCCATAGAAATTGCATTATATCGACAAAGGGCATGTTAAGCCCGAGAGATACTCTCCCCTTTTCCCTTCTATTTCCTTCGTTTTCTTCGTCTCGTTTCGAAGCCTTTGCGCGGCAACAAAAGGAGGGTGGGCCTGGTGGTCCACAGTCTGCGGAGGGTGGTCTCTGTGGTCTTCCTATCGCTCGATGGCAACAACCGTAGCCACAGGCAGCGAGACCGCCGAGATTAAATAAAGGAACGCGTATTTACGGTCTGCCGGAGATGTATCTTCGATTATGCTCGGAGACCACGTGCAATTATCGACGAGCGAGCCACGATTCAGCCCCGACGTACGCGGAATCTTCGACGAACGGGAAATTGAACTCGATTTAAGAGTCTCCTCCATACCGGAATAATATCAACGAGAAACAACCCCGTACCTTCAATCTTTGAAACCTACATCCTAACGAATACCTCTCGGACAACATTCTCGTAATCACAGCTTCCCTTATCAAGCACCCCTGCGTCTTCCCTTCAACCCTTCGTAGCGACCTATCCGAAGGAAGAAAACAGAATCAATTCCATCTAGATTCGTTGGCATTGCACTCGCGCGGCGCGTCGTCCCGGTCTTGCCACGGACTTGCAGTTGACCAGACACCGCGTTTGTGTCCTCGACCAAAGAAACCGATAGTTTGTTGTTGGGTAGTTCGAGCGATATCAGTCAGAAGCAGCGGAGGTGTGTCGGCCGGCTGGAGAGCGAGCACCTGTCGGCCCTCATTTGGCTTCAACTACTCAGAAGCCGGCCGCGGCTGACCACAACAACGTCTATACTACTGCCGGTTACTGGCCTCGTGTTGCGCCCGTAGCGCGTAGGTGCGCCGCCGGAGCAAGTGGAGTAGATCCGGGCAAAGTCTGTCCGACCGACTCCTTAGTCAGGATCTCCGGGGAGATGGACGGCGTCTCGCCAGGTAATTGCACGAAAGCCGTGGAGCAAAGGGAGAGGGGCGAGGAACAGGGGGAGGGGATGGAGCGGAAAAGTGTATTATCGGGGACGTCCCGGTTCCAGTTGGCCCGGGCTCTCGAGCATTAGAGATATTACACGGGGTCCCGAGTAGCATTAAGGGTCATGTTATATTTCGCGGCCGCGACGGGGAATCCCTGAAAGAGAAATTCCCGCGGCAGGCGCTTGGCAGAGAGGGATAGGTCGATTACGGGGGCGAGAGAGAGGGGGGAGAGGTGCTTGGGTGGTTGAATATTTCCCAATAAGCGCGATGGAACCGTAAATATTAGTCGTGCGCGGTGATGGGCAACGACGCGAAATTTCCCAGGCTTTATGCACCGCACAGGCGGGAGAGGAGAGGGTGGGACCAGTCTGTGGAGTATCTTTTATGGATAATACATTTTAGTTCGCGTTCAATAACGCCGCGACGATACAAGGAGGACGATAAAGCTGGCAGGGCGCGAGGGAAGTGGGCGTGTGACGAAAAAATGGCAGCGTCGCCTCTCGTCCTGCGACGTTTTATCGAGTTTGCCGGCGGAAGATTAAGCCGATGGTACGCGCGCGGAGGGAAGGTAGAGCCGGAGGGAATGTGACGGATGAGAGAGGAGAGGAGACGGTGGCCAAGGAACGCGTGCTCGTGTTCTCGCGCGCGGGGAGTTTATTACGGGGAGATAAAGGGTGGACGAGTTGGACGTATTAAGCCTCTTCCGTCGCATTCGTAACTTGCTCTACGTTTCACGGACCAGTAGGCGAACGTCGCCCGCGTTTAGCCGTCTTCCGACGAGAGCGCCGGGCCGTAAACTCGACGCTGCAATCGGCCAGGTATATCTCGACTTTAGTGCCCTGTGTCACATGCCACGGAACGTTCCGTCATATTTAACTTGCTCGTAATTCCGACGACGCTGGAACGTTCTGTTCTCGTCGGCCCTGGGAACGAGCTCGCTCGCGAGACGATGGAGACCTTCGGGGAAGATAAATGGACCTCGTTCCGCTGCAAATCTTGGGACAACGAAGGCCCTCCGCACTGGTGCGATCTCTTTTTATCGAGCCACTAGGGTTGGCTGGAGATGATTCAGCCCTCTAATTTGCGAATCCCGAGGAATTCGATGCGCACGCGGCGCAGGGAGCGGGGAGCTCGCGTAAAGTCCCTGGAATTATCGTGCAGCAATTTGCAGCGCGTTTCGAGGCATCGATAGCACGCGAGACTTCGCAAAACTCCGACGAGCCCGCGGGAATATTTCGCCGCTCGCGTTCGCCGCGCCCCCCTCGCGCCCCCAGACTGTCGATAGCGTGAAATTTTATGACGCCTTGTATAGAACGCGTGACTTCTCCCCTGCGACTACGGCGAACACTCCTGTCTGACATTTTTAAGAAATTCCGACCCACCCGTCTTACCTGCGCTCCCTCGCCGTCGCCCCTGGCTGACATTATGCTAACCAGACTCCGCTCCGACCCTCGATATTTCGAAGCTTCGACGCTTTCCTTGATCTACGAGGCCGCTTTTCCCTCGAACTCCCTCTCGCTTGTTAACGCGTTCCCGCGGTAGGCGAAAATCGTGCGTCTGCGAGGGCGAATGCTCGCAAGGAAGGATCAAGCAACTCCCCTCGAGCCTCTCCGAAAACCCACTCCCGCTGGGAGTATTCGGGAGATCGAGCTGAAGGCGACTTTGGCGTCTTCCGTTTGTCATTTCTAACTTGAAAGCCGCTATTTCCCTATCCCACTTTATCTTAGATCATTGAATTTGATGTAATCTTGGACCGTCAGATGTCAATTCCTCGGTTGTTCTACAGTTTAAGGGACAGAAAGGATAATCGGTTGGCTGACATCGCGATACCGAACGGGACTTCCGGCAGCGATGTGATTTATTCCGAAGCGTTCGGTGCTCAGACGCGTTCCTGTCATGCGCGTGGCATATTTCAGCGTTATTTCGGCGACGGAAATTCGATACGCGCCGTCGCGTCGTCGGGACAGCGGAATCGGAGCGATCGTCGACCGTCGACGTCGGTTTATCGAAAATTTATTCGTCCCAGCGACGTGTGACTGGCTCGCTTTGAAGGGAACCGACAGCCAACGAGCATCGTCACCGTTGACAAATGAAAGTTACTCGATATTGCGCCAATAAAATTCTATCCGCCCGATAAATGCCTGGCCCCATCCACGCCAGGCGACGCCATCCAAGGAAACCACCCCCGGGGGAGAAAAAAAAAATCGCCAACGGAAATCCGCAATTTTTGTTTACGGTGGCCCTTTTGCGCCCGTTCGTTTTCACAGAACGCCAGTCGCACGTTTTCGGCCGGGTAATCTAATGCCGCGTGTTTTTCTGGTCGCGCGAGTCCAGCGCGGATCGAAGTAATTAACTTCGCCGTTGGACTGTGAAAGCATTTCCGATCTCGCAGCGACTCTGTTGGTGGCTGCAGCAAGAGGGAATTGCACGGTCAAATTCATCTACAGCGTGGCCGAGTTGCTGTACCCACGAGTTTCGCTTGCGCGAGATGCTACAAACAGCTCGAGAAGCATCGCGAGGCGGATGAAGAAAGCGACCCGGTAAGCTATCACCCCGGCGAGCCTGAATAGCCGCGAGTTTACGAGCGTGGAAATTAGATTTACCCGCGTCGGAAGTCGACGAGCCGCGCGAAACGCGCGAGTAACGCGATAACGTTTCGCGGGTGCACGAAACATTTCTATCGGGCGTAGCCTGGAGTGCGAGACCGGTCGGCGGATCGTCGTCGAGAAGACACCCTCCTCGATGGCAGCGGCAATCAAACTTTTCCCTAACGCAAATCCGATTTCCACGGTTGCTCGCGCGCCGCGGGACACGGCGCTTCAGCCGCTTCCTTTCCCGATCGCGGTCGTTGTCGCCGCCTCCTTGAATATTTATGGTCGCGCGACGGGAGGGGAAGTGGTGGCGAGCCTGGATGATCGTCGACGGGGGCATGGCCACTCTCTGCCCCGTTAATACGACGAATAAATCAGGACAATATTCGAAAATTACGCGTGTAACGTGCCGTGAAATGAACCCGATCGGCCATCGCGCTGCTCCACCACCTCAGCGGCTCGGTTTCTCTCAACAAAGACTCGTAACTATATTTCACCGGCCCCGCTGGGATTACTTTCCCGCTACCCCCCCCCCCTCGCAGTTTTCCGCCCCCTTTCCAATTCTTCGCCCGCGTCTTGCGTTTCATTTCGCGCGCGCGTTCGTTTTTCCCTGCGCGCTCTCCACGGCCGATAAATACGCGAGGTTTTCATTGCACACGCCATCGTCTCTGGCCACCCTTCACCGGCGGGCTGCAGCCAACCCCCCCGCGCCTCGTAGCCTGCCGTTGATGGACGAGGAGCTGCGCTCATCCCCTTTCTATACATCAATTTGGCGAGTTCGCGCGCGCGTACGCGTATATAGACGCGATACTCGTGTATCGAAGGGAACGGGGTGATACTCTCGCCCTTCCTCCTCCCCCCCCCCCCCTCGCTCCCCTGCATTTCGCGTTCCCTCAGCCGCGCGGCACTCCTTTCTGTTCCGTTCTTATCAATTCGAGCGTAATGCGTCTGCAGGATGAAACGCATCGCGCTGCGCAGGATCACAAAGAGCCCGGTTCGGTGGAGGACCGTCGAGGGGTTGCTCGGTCCATCTGTAGCCCGCAATTTCCGCCTTTGCCCGTGGTCCCGTCGCGCTCGCTTCATTTTTCTCCGGCGGTCTAACCACGCCGCCGCCGATCCCCGTAGCCATCGCAGGCTTTATCGACGACCGGTGCATCTCTGGCAAATGACAAACGACGGGGGCGGCGATAGGAGGCGATTCGACACCCTACGCTGTGGGGTAGATATCGTCTGCTCTTCGTGTCAAGGTCGCCGTCCTTGCCAACGGTCGTCGGTGTCCATGCTTTGAAATTCCTCCCGCGAGGTAAACTTTCACTCCTACACATCGAGGCGGTGCTTACCTCGCGGGAAAGCTAGTCCCGTCGCGAGACAGAAGCGTACCGAGAGGGTTCTCCGGAGTGTATCGCTGCGGAGAACAGAGAGGAAGGAAATAGGGTAAATCCGGGAGACGCGGTCGATCTAATATAAAATGGCTATTAAAACTAATACAGACATTACTTATTTTATCAGAAGAAACCTAATATGTTCAAAATTTTATGCTGATTCAGAAAAACTGGTCGATATTTGCTTTAAGACAATATTTACTGTAAATCGGCTTGAAAACTGAAGTCATGACGTCTGACCACCTCTCCCGAGGTGCCGGGAGAAATAGTTTTCGTCCTTGGCAAAGAACACTCACATAATTGTTCATGGAAAAATAACAAAGAAGAAAGCAAAATTATTTATGAGTGAATACAGCTACAGATTCATTGATATTTAATTTGTTTACGTTAAACAAGTAAAGAACACATCAAAGATAAAGCGAATTATTTACCGGCGATTAGCAAGGCAAATGAATACAGAAGTAAATAAATAAAATAAATAAACAATAATAATAATAAAATAATGATAAAAAATACAAATATAAATAAAAATAATAAAAGAATCATAACTCGACCATCTCTCCTTTCTGCACCGAGAGATGGTCTTCTCGTTAGTTTTGAGAAGAAGAGTTAATATGGCTAAATACTTTGGCTGCATTGTCCCTCAATATCTCTACTATCTTATTATTTCCAAACATTAAACGAAAATAAACTTAGAAGTATATTTTAAATACGATTCTGTACACCGTTGTTTGACAAAAGAGGTTAAATGTAACCTCAATTTACCTTTTATATCCTGTAAATCTACAGAAACACAGAAGGAACCGAAGTGACGCTATTCATTCAACTGTTTGGCTTCTAGAGAAGTAATTGGTCTGCACTTTAACGCGTTTTTACGTATAGAGCCTGAAATATTGTGACTCGACCAACTCTCCGGCCTGACCGCGTCTCCCGGATTTACCCTATTCCAAGCACAGGCATTCTGAATCTTCCATTTGCCAAGGTTAACTCCTGTAATCAATTGATGTACCTCTACTGTCGCCAGATTCCTTCCCCTCAAGCCTAAAGGTAGATTCTCACTACGTCTCGCCTCATTTTATTCTTCTCGACGCGACTGCGAACGGCGGATTTCTCCTCGACAAGAAGTGAGAAACGAAGTTGCGCGTCGGCGAGTCGAGGCGCAGCGAGAGCCTACCTTAATACCCAAATAGCCGCCCCCGCGCATCCTTCTCCGTTCTTCTGCGACGAGTCTCGTTTCGATGCAGCATCATGAATGTTTATCGTCGGAAGCGGGCCGTCGAGATCCATTTCTCGCGCGAGAGACGTAGCCACCTCGCCACGGGGCTACGGAGAACAAAAGCGTTCGGCAGCCGTCGATGCGGAAGGGAAATTATATCGACAGCTTCCATACCGTCCCTTAGATTTTCTTGGCACGGAATCGACACACGTGAACGCGAGTTTAGAAGGGCCGCCAGCCTGTGTGCCTGTCGGTTTGTTGTGCGCGAGAAAACGGCGGAAGCAATTCAATCAGAGCTGCTAGCGGCGAACAGCTGAGACACCCGGCCACCCTTCCTCTTCTCCTAGCAGCTCGTTCCACCGGAGTTTCGCCCGCTCCTCGTCGTCCCTCTATGATTTACGACAGCGGGCGGCCGCACACGTGGAACGATGTAAGTTAAACGGTCCACTCACGCACGCCGTTTCCCTCCGCTGCATGTAGCGGACTTACCGCGCCTCGCGGAAACAACGCGCCCGAACTCCCCGTTATTCGTTCTTCTTCTTGGAAACCCTAGGCGAGTTTTGTTTCGACGAAACACGTCGTTGTCCTTTTCCGTTTCGAGGTACGACACTCCACGGAGCACGTCTACAGCTCGTAGCCACGGCAACAGCGAATTTTGAGGTAACAGCTCGAAATTTGCTGGCTGAGCCGTTGGTCATTCAAATTTGGCAGTCGAGGGTCGGAAATTTATTCACTTGAACTTCGAATATTGATAGTCAATAGCGAGGCACTTGTACTTGCCAGCTCTAGTGTCGATCTTCCAACTTTGCAGTGGAGGATGTTAAATTTCCTAGCTTGAGTTCCGGTCGTTCAAATTTGGAGCGGTCACTCCGAAGCTCCAGTACCAACCCTTCAAATTTCCGCGCTACTCTGTTCGTACCTTCGCTGTACTCGAGATTCCAAAACGCTTGGGTGACAAGGGCAAACGCTGTCCGTTCAGCAGGCGAGATTCCGACGCGTGGAGTCGCGGTACGGGGTGAAAATCGGCGATTGGAAAAGCAGATGGATGGTGGACGAGGGGGATTAGAGAAAGGGGTTGCCCTTGATTATCTTGGACGGCGGAAGTGGGAGTGTAGACTCGACGATAGTACAGGGCGAAACGAGGAGAGAGAAAAAAAGGGTAGCGGGGATAATGCGAGAGGCATGTGAATACGCGATCGGGATTTTTCACGAATCGATTATGGCAATTGAATCAGGTGGCTGGGCGGAAGGAAGGGTGAGGGATTTGTCGTTTCGAGGCGACGCGAACCGTCGGGGATGTGGTTTATCCGGACTTCCTCTCTCGGATGTTCTCCATCCATCCCGCTGGAATCCTCGGTGTTTTCTTTCCGTTTCCGGGCAACTGGCTGGAGGAGAGCATGAAAGGGACGCCCGCGAGGAGAAAAAGATCAAACTGGAAGAAAAAGGTTACGAACTTGTTCGGCGAACTTGTCGACCCACCTGGTGATTCGCTTTCAGCCTGGAACCAGTGTAAACATAAAACAGTGAGGATAAAAATGTCCCCACGGATCGCTACACCAAAGACAAGACCAAATACGAAAATACTTAAAGCCAAGCGCATTGCACTCAATTCAAAGCGAAAGCGCTCGGCAAGCAAGTTTGCCAGCTCTCCACGTGGTTCATCCATCGTGGACAGCGGAATAAAAAGTCCTGGGGTGTATTCTCGTCGGGCGAGGCTTGCGTGCTCGCATCTTTTCCGAAGTTTTTAATTCCAGCTGGGCTGGTGTGTATCAGACGCGTCGGAGCAGGAGATATGCGACCTTACTAACGGCCCTCGACGTTTAAAGCGCTTCGCGCCATAATTTCCTTGATTAAGCCGAGATACGTGGCGAGTTGCCAAGAAGGGCGGCGGAGGGTGGCAGAGGGCGAGTGTCCGCTCGCTCGTAAATAACATCGCGAATTAAGCGTGTAATTTCCGTGCGAATTACGAGCGTACGAGAGCACGCTGCGCGCTGGCGACCCTCTTTGTGTTTGATACCTTCGTTGCTAAAATACATACATATATATATGTATTGATATGTATAAAAAAAAAAGGAAAAAGGAAGGGTGCGATGGGAGCAGGAAAATTTATGACAGCACCGACGCAGGGGCCTCTGACGGGTCCGTCAACGTCGAACACGGTCAACGACGCATGATCGATGGTACTACCAATCCGATTACTCGACAGCATTTTTTTCAGCGCTCGTCGTTTTAATGGCCTTCTAACTCATTCACTTTGTCAGCGAGATCCATAGTCGCGGACTCGTCTGCAGATATAACTATTTGCGCGCCGCATATTGTCACCGACCCTCTTATCTATCGCCCCATATACATTGCGGATAATTGTAATTAATAGAAGCCGAGGTCCGAGGCAATTTTCACACGCCCCGACTTGGCTGAAGGTTGTTACGCAGAGCTTTTTATCGGGGCTAAATAATGTCCCAATTCCATTCGCCATATAGCAGCTGATCGTCGATTACAGGTATGCTGGAAAACGACCTTTCGTCGAAGATTGAGAACACGCGAGGAAACTAGTACGCATCTGTTCCTCGTGATTGATGCGTAGATTGCGTTTTCGCGACGTGCACCTGCGCCTCCCCAGATCCTCCGCCTCGTTTTCGGATTTCCGAAGCGCGCCACGGGGGAGGGAAGAAACGACATACTTTTTCTCCCCGAAACGAAGGGACTGCCGTTCGTTCTATCTTGTTACAAAACCTAACAAGTAGAGTTAGTCGCCTGCCTGCCACTGCCGAATATTCTCCCGCAACAAGTATTCTGCGAGTTATCCTCGAGCGTTCCTCTTGATCGTCTTGAGAGTTCTTCTTCGGTCAAGAGTACCTAAGTAGTACATTTAATGATTCGATCTGCTATTCGCTTCGGTATTTGTCGCAAGTCGCAGCATATTTGTTACTATTTCGTGGCAATGTTTAGAAAGGCAACTCCATAATTGAGAGGACAAATATTAAAAGGCTTAATTAAACAGACTTGCCAGGTAGAGAAGAAAAGTGACGCATGAAAGAGAGGGTACTTTCGCTCAACTACATTTTCCCGTCGACGGTGTTGACTCTGGCGTCTGGCTGTCGCAAAGTATCCGAACTTTCCCTCCACCTGGAAACTTACTTTCCCGTTTAAATATTTGGCCGAGTGAAATAAGTTTCTCGCATCCGTTCGCCACCATCTGGGAGCAATCGATGGTCATCCGAGCACCGTCGCCAATTATTTCGCTTGGAAATAGTTCGCCACCCTTCCACCGCGTACCGATCATCGAGCAGCGATTTCACCGGGCAGCGCAGTTTCGCGGATCGTCGAGCCCGGCGAAAAATCAGCGGCGACGAATAAAAAGCGTGGCGCGGATAAAAACGATACTGTGCAACTCGGTAAGCGTTCGTGAATCCGACCAGCGAATCGCTCGTCGAAGTTCCGGTTCGTAAAATCGAGGGTGGAAGCCGAAGCGGGTTCTGCAAATAATTAAAGCGGTCGTCAAAGTCGAAACGGGGCGTCAACTCGACGCGGGAGAGGGACGTGGCGCGACGATTTTGCGGTGGACACTCGTTAGGAGGGGCAACCGAATTGTTGACTCGTGAATTCGGGATCTGTCCATTTCAGGAGTCCCTGATCTCTGAAAATGCTGCGTATCTCGTTCCACCGTACGCACGTCCCTCGAAAAAGCCAGCCCCTCCCGAGGAAAATCTTCGCGTGCATCAGCTAAACTCTATCCACCGTACACTGATACTCCTGTCCCGCGAATTCTCAACATTTATCTTGGCCAGTTGGTTCAGCTGGTAACGAATTTTTTATAGTAACGTGGAGCTCGCGCGACAGACCGTTGCTAACGTCGCGGTAAAAAGAGCAACAGCAAGAAATGCGATTCCGCGGCGCGACAGTGGTGCGTGGGTATCTTGAGCGGCGCGAGGGACTCGATTAGCCTCGGTCCATGGAGGCGAGCGGCGGGCGGCAAACGGCGCGGATTATTCGGGCGTAATGCGGCCGGAAGTGGCGGCTCGCGGGCCGAGCAAGCGGCCAGAAAACCTTGATAACCGTGCCCCCTCCTCCCCACACGCTTTCGAGGACCTTTCTATTTTTTTACCACGCCCCCGCTCCAGCGGTCGGGCGAATGCTTGCACGGGGCGCCGCGGAACGAGGGCTGCTGGCTCGCTCTCCGGATAGCGAGAGAGCGTGGAGGGAAGAGAGTTAGCTCGCTCTCTCGTTGGTATTTCCAATTTCACAGAGCGTGGGTTAACGAGGCCCGAGGGCTGGAGAAGTTAGGGCGACCGAGCCCCTGGAACGTCCTCTGTCCCCGCCGAAACTGAGCCCCTGATGGTCCCGCTGTTACACCTCTTCATCCCCCTGGCGACCTGTGCACCCCTTTAAGCGCGGTGCCCTGTCGCGCACGGGGTTCCGGCACATTACCTTCGCTGATTACCGGCCTGCCCCGCGGAGTATGTCACCCAGCCACCCCCGAGACACATACCTTCCGGAATCCCGCGACCCTTTCCTACGGTTCTGGTTCCGTATCTGGAAGACGGGCATCGCAGGAAGCGTTCGAGACGAACGAACGACCGTCTGCTCGACTCTCCCGAGATTTAAGCGGCTCCCCTCCCCCACGATCACTCTTCTATGCGACTAACGGCCACGTATTGGATTCCGCGGTAGAAAAAGTTTATTATACGCGCGAGGCCGCATGCGAGCGCGCGAGACACACGCTAGCGTTGTCTCTTGGCTTTTTGCATCGCGTGCCGCTGTTGAGTCCACGGGATATTGAAGAATTCCCGGGGAACGGCCAGTCGAGTCTCCTTCTCCCTCTGCATGTTTGCGTAATTAGGTTTCGAGATTATCAACGCGTGGGGCACGCGTATTTCCCCGAGCAATTGGATATCCGCTTTTAGTATGCGCCTACTAAGGTAAATGTCCCCATTTCTACTCATGTACCGATTTCTACTCATTTCGTATTTATCTTATTATTACAAGCGTTACGTTTCGGCTATAGTTGTAACAAAATAATTCTAAATTTTTTGAACATTTACGCGGGTGTTGCGCGAGCTTGGGGCTAAACAAAGTGCAGCATAAGCAACGAAAAACTTTTAAAACGAGAGACTTATGATTTTTTTATCGTGTTCTAGCTGTCTGTTCTAAGGAAAAGCGGCACTATTGGTATTCGATAATTGGGCAGAAAAAAGTCTTTGTGGTGGAATTTCTTATTTAATAACAAAAACAGATACCGTATTATGCTCTGGATTTAGATTTTTTTTACAATTTTTAATTTTTTTAAGTAGAAAACAGATGAGTAGGGTCAAGCGAATCACCGTCATGTCCGCATTTCTACTCACCACACATTTAGTAACATAATCTCACAATTCAATGTATGCTGTAATCTCGATTTCTGTTTGAAGGCATTTTATTTTTTATTTATCATTATTTTATGCTTTACTATTGTGTTATAAAACCTCCCTATAAAAGATGTAACTTATTTTAACCTGAAAAGGCAACATATTATGTCAGCAGAGATTGATACAAATGGTGAGTAAAATTACGGACATTTAGAGCATTGTATTTAATTACAAATTACTAATAGTTAAACATCTTGAAATATCATTCTTAAATAGTTTTTGAATTGGTTGATTTATTAGGGGAGAGTGGGGTAAAACGGAACGCTTAACTTTGGAGGGTAATAATATAAAATCGAAAAGAGAAAAAGACACGGGACTTCAACAGGAGTCTTCGGTGGACCTTAGACTATAAGAAACTCAAAGCCATTGTTAAGAAACATCTTTGGGAACCAAGGAAAATGTGATTTACCGGAGGTATTGATATCTTCGCCTCGCTCAAGTGGTAGGGTAAAACGGAACACCCACTTGAAGACCATGTAAACGTACAAAATCTTTATTTTTATGATTTAAAATGTATTTATTTATGTTAAGAACTATAAATATATGTTTTAGGTATAACTATTACAAATAAAATATAAAAAGATATATATTATACACATAAGAAAAAATATATTTCCAGATATCATAAAAATTGCTGAAAATAACCAAATACACATGGATTTTTATATGAATAATGAATATTAACACGTGCATGGAGATTTTTTTAGTTTTTAGTGCATTTTAAATAAAATTGTTTAACTTAAAATTTTTTTCATATTTTTTTATTATTTACTTTTTAGTGTCTAAGTTTTGATTTGTAGTTATATGCTGATTGCATATCGACTGAAATAATTTGATTTGTTACAGGCTGATTTCAAGTCCTTTGGATTTGTGGTTATGGGTTATATTTATTGATGACTGGGTAATTTTTTCACCCCTCCCGTTTTTTTTCATAATTTTGTATTGTCCTCATAACTACGCACGCCTGCAAAGTTTCAAGACAATTGGATTGGTGGGATTGGGTTAAATAGGTGTTCCGTTTTACCCCACAAAACGTGTTTCGTTTTGCCCCACATGCAGTCATTTAGTAAACATTTAATATTTACACTTCAGCGTGAGGTAAAGAACTTTTTAATATATCAAAATGTAGCGTAACGACTACAGAATCCAACGATGTACTTACCGTTATTAATATTCGAAATTGAAGTGCCGAAAAGTGATTGAAAGTACAACACAATATTGAAACGTCGATACCGGAAATTTTTCCAACTCTCTTAACGGAAAAATAACGTGTGCACAGGTTTACGGTCTGTCACAAAATGCTGCGAGGACCCTTTGGTCCCATGTCACCCGATACTAGCTCATTCGTAGCTCTTATCTAAGAGAAACATTGATATTCCGTTTTACCCCACTCTCTCCTATTAAAGAATTAATCAATTTGGTTCTCTGCAAATTTTGACCACAAACAAATTTTTACACCTTCATTATGACGAGTAACCTCTTAAATGACTAGAAATTGGGACATTCATCTTATCCCGCGATACTTTGAACGTGTTATTCGGACTAACAAGCGTTCCGTTACTGTTCCAGAGCAGCGCAGAAGTTGAACCTTTCGTCGAGCCCACACCGTCGACGTCGCTCTGGCGACGAGAACATCGGCTCCGAGGAGCAAACCATCTTCCCCAATGGATACGCAGCTTTGCTCATCAAGTCGCCACCCCCCGCGCCGCCCGCCCTACTGCGGAGGATAGGCGTGAAAGAGCTGACCGGAGTCGGCAAGGTGAGTTGATTATTACCCCCGATCTCTCTTCAACTCCTTCGAAGCACGTGGAGGCTAATTAACGTCGTCCGATCCGGCGGCGCGACGCTGCACGTCCACCTACCGATAGAATCTCCGCGCGCTGTTTAATCGGGGAACAGGACAGGAGCACGTAATCCCGACTGGAGGGTGGTCGGTCGGCCCGGAAGCGTGCTCGACTTCCGGCCGCCTCGTTTGTCCGCCGCTTACCGTAAATCCGCGCGCGTTCGATCGGTGGAAGAAGGCCGCGAGCTGAACGACCCGCTGGCGATCCCGAATCCATCGTGCCGCATTCCAGCGTGTGTACACGCGATCCGGCCGACACCGTGGCTCGCCCGCGTCCCCAGGTATTCGAGCACACGGACGTCCACAGTGGCGCTTGGAAATCTTGGCGAGGGGGAGGCCGATTTGAAATGCAGATGAGCGTCTCGCGCCGCTATAAGCTGCGACCGCTCCTAGCTCTTCCTCTTCCTCTTCCCGTTCCCTGCCGGGATTTTCTTCCATCGAACCCTTCTGCCCGCGATCGCGCGACCCCGCCGCGCGCTTGAATATTCGCCGCGAAACAGATTCACGGGTTCCCCGCTCGTCGAAGCGGTTCCACGGAGGATCGATGCAACGCGATTCACACTGAGCCGCTTAGATCGCGGGCCGAAAGTGTCGTTGGGAACTATACGCGGAAGAGGGGGATCACTGTAACCCCCGTTTGTGTTAATTCGATCGCTTGAAAAGAATACCGCCCGCTCTGTTTAACGTGGCTGAAAGAACGCACGTGCAACTACTTACTTAGTACAATGCAGTACAAATCGATGTTTCCCAAAAAGGGGGTGCTAGCTTTAAAATTGATTTTCTCATTTTATCGAAAACGGTTTCGAATTTTTGAAAACTCTCAACGATACAACGCGGTACAAACTTATTTAGTACAAACTATTTAGTACAACAATGACTTTCTAATTTTTCAAAGAAAGGGGGGTTAACTTCGCAGACATTGTTTCCGCGCCATTGAGGGCTCGTCAAAAGACCGCGCGTGCCAGAAATTTGCAGCAGATACGGCAGATAGTGTTACGCGAAATGGGATGCTCGTTAGGTTCGCTGCAACGAGGCGAGCCTCGTCGTTCTGGATGAAAGCCGCGGACTCGCGCATGCCAGCGAGCGGAATTGTTGGAAATTAATTCATCAGAAATAAGGGCTTATTGTTTACCGACCGGTAAAGCTAATTAAAACGAGGTTGGGGGAGGCGCCACAGTGGGACGAGGCTGGGAGGGCGCGAGAACAGGGGGTTGGGCCTGTCTTCTTTAAAAGACGAGCAGCATTGTTTTGCCTGGCGGCTTTAGAAGCAACCGAGCACCTAACTTCCGTCTCCTTTCTCTTCTCCGCACCTTCCGTTTGCGGTGCGCCAGTGCTCGCTTGGAAAACGAAATTTCTGCGGTCGAAGAACAAAGGGCCATCGTCGCTGGGAAAAGTCCGCAAAGAAGGCCGCGCGTGCACGGAAGTCGGTTGGACGTTAAAAGTGCGAGTGTACAGAGTGATTTCTACCAAACGAGTAGCACTACTGTCTTGAGAAGCTTCGTACCATTTAGTCAACATATTTGCTTATCTCGGCAGAACGTGCAGCCACACCCTTATCAGCGTGGAATTTGCCACGCGAACGGTGACGGCGACGTTTGACACGTGTCCTTCTACTTGCGCTAAGCGTTACAATCTGAGCCGAGAGGATCGTAATTGGAGTGAAATGGAGCGGGGAGCGATCGATTGCGGAATTAGACCGGTAGCATTACAGTTACAGACGCCAGCTTTGGCTCGGTAATTATCGTTTCTATGACAAACGGACAAGCTTGCGCGCGCTGGCCAGTCCAGCGGCCTCACAGACAGTCGAATATTTAGTGTCTCTATGAAGAGAGTAATTAAACCGCCGGTAGCGCGGCGAATACCGGCCAAACGTGGCTTTGCTTTGGCTTTCTGCTCGTTTAGTCGTCGCGCGGCGTCTCTGTTCTGGCCGACTGGACGGCCCTGTTCCCGCCGGTTCTGCTCTCTCGCGCTGCCTCGCGTTTTACCGGACGCAAGAGATTTTACTGCTCCTGGGTGTACGTCTGGCCGTCCGCGCGTCTGTGACCCCCCGTTGCCGCTGGTACTTTCGGGCCGCGCGGCCAGCTTCCAATTTGGCTTCCAGCCGTCGTTCCAAGCGAAGCCGATGCGACAAAGCTGCTCGCCTCTGGTTTCATCATTCGAGCACAAACTCCCGCTACGGGCCGGGCGACATTCGCCCGGCA
This sequence comes from Andrena hattorfiana, assembly GCA_944738655.2. Taxonomy (NCBI): domain Eukaryota; kingdom Metazoa; phylum Arthropoda; class Insecta; order Hymenoptera; family Andrenidae; genus Andrena; species Andrena hattorfiana. Next base: position 7,485,376 of record OX122894.2, read on the forward strand.
AACTGTTTTTCGCTGCGCGAGAAACGAACCCCGTTCGCCGATCTCGAACCTCTGTTTTTCCCCTTTGAACGCGACGCGATTTTCCCCAGCTGTTTGCTCACCTCTGCTCCCTCCCCCGCGGCCCTTCCGTTCAATTCCCCGCTGGACCGTTGCCCGAAAGGGCTTTCAGGCTACAAAATTGCTCCGCTTATACAAGTGTAATTACCCTGAAGCATTATTGATACACCGGGTAAAGATTGTACGTGGAGGAAACTGGACTTATCGAGCCGACGTTCTTCAGCGAGCTCGTTAACTGGCCTCGAACATCCATCCCCTCCTCGATCGCCCCGATGAAGACGTCCAAGCCTCCTCGAGGGGCAAACATTCCGATTTCCGGGCGAATCTCGATCCAATATGCGACCCGTGTGGCCCCAATCTGCGAAAGAAAAACCGTGCCTTCGGAAGATTGGGGGGGATGGGTTGACGCGCGCGCTCTCACTCGCGCCACCATCCCGAGGAGGATTCAGCCTTGCGACTCCGACAAACGCAAAGTCAATAATCCATCGAGGGAGGACGCGGAGGGAAGAGGGGAAAAGGAGAGGAGCGTGATTTTTATGGGCTCGTACGACCGTGTACCGGCTATTTTCTCTTTTTCCTCGGGGCTGGCTGGCTGGCCTGGCTGGTCGAGGACAGGAGGAAGGTGGAATGGACCGCGGGAGGGAAGAGGGGTGGTACGGAGTTGGCCAGGAATCCTTGAGAGCAGGACGAAATGAAGCGTGATCGCCCGGTGGTCGTGGTTCCCATCCGGGAAACAACCGAGGGGAACTCTTACGGAGGCGATCGCCTCTAAGACAAAGAGACGCGGGCCCGCGAGCATCCTCCTCGCCGCTACACGATGGGAACGAAGCACTGGGGTCGGAAATGAAGTTTTAAAGCCGAGTCGAGTGGAACGCAGACACGATTGCGAACGAGATTCGTTTCGCGCGGAAGACAAATATCGGTAATATTTTTGTTCTCGCCGGGGGCTGATGAGGAACAACAGGATGAACAGGGACAGAGGGTGGAGTCTCCGGAATAAAGTTTTAATACAGGACTCGTCGCGCTATCTAAAAGGTTCTCTGTACCGGCAGATTCGCGGGAGGTATTTTTAATGGCTCATCTCAGCTCTGAGCCGGGGCACTGAAGGGTTTACCCAAGTTAACGGGTCTCCGGCGACCCAGCCTTGGGGGGAACATATTTCAGCTAGCCGAAAACCACCCCTAGCACGTCAGCGTCTACCGACGCGCCCATCAGGGCCAGGGGGCCGCGTCTTCCGTTATACAAAAAGTTGATCAGCAAATCCATTCCACCGTTCACGGGCCATCGGTTCGAATCACCTCCACCATATCCGTCGATCGATCTAGAAAAATGCCGTTGTCCCTCCGTTCTTCCCTGGCACTTTGTTAACGAAGTTTGTTAACAACTCGCTCGGCGAGCTCCTGGCCGAGCTCTCGTTCCAATCAGCCGCGCTGTAATTCGTTTCTACGTCGGATTATTTCGACGAGGAATCGAAGCGCGGGCCAGATCGAATTTTAGCGGACGGAGCGGGGCCGAACGGGAGGAAGAAAAAAAAAGGGGGCGAGAAGCGGACGCGCCTGGCTGGGGAGATAGATTTATAGGGGAGAAAGTGACCGTGGACACGAGGCGCGGAAAGTTCGCTGGGAAATCATGTCGCTAATTCGGGAGGATTGATGTGGCGGGCCGCCAGAGGGAAACGCGCGCGTCCCTCTCTCCCCTCGAGGGAAGAAAGTTTTATGGGCTCCTCGATACGGCCGAACTACCCTCGCTTACTCCCCTCGATTATTCGTTTATTAATAGCGCGTTCAGCTCGAGACCACTCCCCGCAGACCCTTTCGTCGAGCGTTCCGCGCAGGTATCTTCTCGAGACTTCTGCCACCGACAGAAGAAACATGCATCGTCTATCGTGAGTGGCGGTAGCTCGCCAGGATCGATCGATCGTCGTTATCCTGGCGTGCCCCGGAGATAGGCGCGAGGACATGCGCAATTTGATGGAGGAAGCTGCTGACCAGGACGCGTCGCGGTCAGCGGTTTAAACCCACGCGTTTGCCAGGGTTTATTGAAATGTTCGGTCTTAGGCGGAAGCAAGACGAAAGGGATCCTGGATACCCTCGCCACCCTGGCAACCCTCTGACCTCGGAATACCTAATGAGGACTTTTGATTTTCCCCGGAGCGCCACTGGCTGCAGGAAGTTTGCCCGAGTCCTGGTCAATCGCGCGTGTCATTAAACGCGAGGGGATGATCCGTTACATCCCCCGTTAACGAGGATCTCGCTCAACCTTCCAGATACACTAAAACAAATCGCTACGGTAACGCGCTTATTGATTTTCACAGAGATTCATCGGCGAGCGATCGGTGTCCATGGTAGAACCATCCGCACTCGCCAGCTTGCTCGGCGAAAAATAATCCCGCGGTGGACTTCTAATTCGATTTCGCGCGATTCCGCTGTAATAGAGGACGATAACGAGGTCCCGGCGACCGGGTTATTTTAATAATGAATTAATCCGAGAGGGGCGTTATAGGCATCGGGAAGACCGACATAGGGGTGTTTGCGGACGGTCCGCAGGGACTATGGGTACCACGTGGTCCACGTGGTACCCACAGGATAATTGGAGGTCAGTGCGGTTTTAGGGACTCCTCCGGCCCCCTTCCGGGATGTTCTACGGAGACCCTTACGTGCACGAGCCTCTGTATGCACGGCAGTTCGACTGCTGGCATTATCCGGATTCCTGATTCGCTTGGCTGCATAATAATTAAGGATTTTGCGTGCCGTGATAGAGTACCGTTCCTACCGCGAGGCTGGTCGATCGTGGAAACGGTATTGCAGCCGGTTACGCGGGGACACGGTCGATGTCCCTTTGGTAGAATTACCTCTGCATCGATGTTCCGCGTGCAAAAGGCACGTTATTTTACGAATCTTTTACGTACCTTTCAAGCGTAATCTTCACGGTGGATCTCGGCTGGAGCTTCCAAGTATTCGCGGTTAGAAAAATGTGCGAACTTGCGAAGCAACGGGATAAGGGGTGGAATATGGGACGGTCGTTTTTCAGGCCTGCGGCTGCGAGCAGCGCGGCTGTCGTAGCCGCGAGGCAAATATATCTTGGCACCATGACGATCCCGCGTGGCCGTGGAGAAGCGTTTAATTAGCGGACGAGCTTTGATCGGATTTCAATGGAGGTGAAATTAAATCACCGCCAGAGGAGTGACAGCGGCCAGGAGAGAACGGCTCGCGGAATTATTTTGTTGGTGGCCGGTGGAATTATCGATCCAACCTGCATTCCTTTTTTCGCCGTGTTCTCTAGCTATGCACGAATTTTCCAAGTTCGTTCACCCGCGTCACTCCTCATTCGAGGCTTCACACTTTGCTCGGTGCAATCCTTCATCTCATAACACATATGGAAACAAGCGTTTCTCTCTGTGACGAAAAAGTATATAAAAAAAATTTATGTCAAACGGTTTTATTAAAAATGCACAAAAAAAACTAAATTAAAATACAGTAAAAAAAAATTCTTTTCTTGTACTACAATTTCGATGGTGTTTTTTCACTTTAAATAAAATCGTGGAGCAACATGTTCAACCAGAAGTTCAAGTATCGGTTGGCGGCAAGTGGAACATCATCAACTACAGTTTATCAATTTTATGTCACATTACATTCTATATCCTGTAATTAAAACATTGCTTTTTATTAATGCGGATGAAAACTTTTTCACAACAAATTCATTTCGACGTTTGCTTCTGTATTAAAATGATTCATATCTTGTTATAAAATATCATGCCCCACGATTTTATTTAAAGTGAATTGTTTAAAGTGGAAAAACACCATCGAAATTTTAGTAGAGGAAAAGAATTATTTTTTAGTTTTTAGTGCATTTTAATTTAGTTTCTTGGGCATTTTTAATAAAATCGTTTAACATAAAATTTTTTTATGTAATTTTTTATATTCTAGTTTTTGGCGTTTGTCGATTTACATTTCACAACTCAGACTTCTTTACAAATATCTTTTATAGATTAAACGCTATAGTGCTGATGTCACTAAAAAATAATTCTTTTCTTGTAGTAACGAACGCTTGCAAAGTTTTAATTGTACTATTCGTACATACGTGACGGATCATTTGTCGATAAATTGTGTATTTTCGGTAATCGCGATGCGACTAGCGTCTCGAAGTCTGAACGCAGCAGCTTTTTGTCGCATTCGTAAAGAACGCGAGTGGCTGACTTCAAGTCGTTTGGATTTGTGGTTATGGGTTATATTTATTCATGACTGGGTAATTTTTCACCCCCTCGGGTTTAATTTTTTTTTAAATATTGTATTCTCATTCAAACTACGCATGCCTGCAAAGTTTTAAGACAATTGGATAGCTGGAAGTTGGTTAAATTTGAGTTGCCAGATTTGAACCATATATACAAACATAGGATCGAAGCCGAATAAAGTCGTTTAAAAAAGTATTAATTTTCGAATATTGTAGCAAGGAAGATCATGTAAGGAGTCATCTAAATTGTGTGGCATCGACCGTAGCACGACGTCTGACCAATTATAGAGATATCTACTTGATGAACGATTACGATCCATTCGGTTCATAGCTAGACAACACATAAAGATAGATGAAGCCATAGTAGTGAACTTTCCTACATTGGCAATACTGAGATATTCGGTATACGTGTCTGGCCATATACGATCTTCTATCACTAGCGCTCTATTCCCCTTCTATTATTTTCCATTGTTACGGTCGTATCTTTTCCAGCAGTTTGCATCACGTTACTCGACTAGAATTTTCTCCCCGATTCTTGCAATGTAACGTTCGCAGTCTGGTGCACCCGTTGCCCGCGTACGCGTTAAAGAATTCCTCTCCACGCCAGTGCAACGCTCGATCTTTGCCGTCATCGCTAGACTCAATTACCAGCGCAGCTTTTTCTCCGCCACCGTCGCGATTAGAACTGGCGCAAAGCTTTAAACAGACCGCTACACAGCGCATCGTGACACGTTTAATATCCCCGCGTTGTCTCTAATTGAAATTACGGAGACAAAAGGAGAGCTGAAACGCGCCGCGGAAGGCGTCCCTCCGCCTTTGCACGGAGAAACGTTTCCGCGCGTTTCATTAGTAAAGCCCTTCATCCCGCGAACCCGCCGGAAGAATCTTTCAAAACGAATTCCTGTTTCATTCAACGGTCTGCCCCAGAAACTGCTCGCCTCGTCGTACCAAAATCAACCAATTAACAATTACCGCGCAAGCTACGTTTTCACCCGCACACAAGGAAACGTCAGGGAAAGTTGTGAATCGACGAGCTCGCTGATGCACGACGCCGCGGCATCGGGCAGCAGGGGAAACGCGAATAACGTCGCGTTGTCGGCGAACGTCGATCCAGAATGATGGCGATTGAAGGATGCCCGGCGCGGGCGTTATTTACGAGCGTCCACGCGCGTGTTTTTCGCGACCGTTAATTACCAATGACGCATCGCCAGTTATAAAAACACGATCCGACCGATGGGATGGCCGGTATTCGATTATTTCGACCAGAAGCTGACGTCTGTCAGGTGTCGCGAAGCCATTCGCGCTTGCGACAGACTCTTCCTCCTCCCTCTCGTTTCCAGCGTTCCCTCCCCCCTGATTGGAACACCAGGGCCACGTCGCGCCGGGAGGCGAAGTTCCGCGATACTTACGCCGAGGAATGTGTCTCGCTCCGCCAGGGAAACTGGATTTTCCAGCCACGGTCACGTATCGTAAAACATGGAGAGCAGTTACGAGTTCGGGGCTCGCTGTTTTATTCAGGGGATCGCGTACCTGTCTTCGGCGAGTTTACACGCGAACGTGGTCGGTAACTTTCGCCAGGGCGTGCGCGCGTGGAAAGGTTCCAGGCATTAGCACTTTTACCACCCCTCCCTGTGAATTTACACGAAATTTCAAGGCTCGCTGTGGGGAGGAAAGGGACGACGGAGGGGAGTGGGGGTGGGTTTTACTAGCTCGTGAATTGACTTATTGCGGGTGGAGAAATTATAGCGTGCCACTCGAAGCACTCTGGAGCGTGAAGCTGTACCCTCGATATTTTCTTCGCTTCCATTACTCGAGTGCAACAACTCCTCTTCACTCCTTTCCATATTTACGACGTCAGTATATTCCTTCCACGCACGGTACCGAGAAATCTGCGGAGAGCGGCGAGGCAGGAAGGCGAGATGATGGAAGACACCGGTACCTGACGCGGACCGCCTGTTTCCCGCTCGCGGGCGTTAGTTTTGACAGGGTGATCCGTAAAGGAGCGCGGCGCGTGACGAGTCTCTGAATTATTTGCCCGGCCCTGTTGTATATTTTTACGGAAACGTGTCTGCCCCGTGGCACCTGGCGCGTGTCAGACGCAACGGGAACTAATGACCGTGCCTCTGTTTGAAGCGGGATTTTTGATCGCGGGTCAAAGCCGGCGGCGCGGTCCCCGGCCTCCCGGAGCGTTTATTGCCAGCGGGACTTGTAATAACAGCGGCGGTAAGTGGCCGAAGGGAAGAGACCAGTCAGATCCAGGCACAATGCGAGCAAGCACCCAAACGCTGCGCGCTGCGACCGTGGTGAATAACCTCTCGAACCACCGACGAAAGAATTTCAATTTCGCCTGAAATTAAATCGCCGGACAGCGTCGTCGAAATTTCCAACAATATTTACGGGCGATAATGCGAAGCATCGCGGGGTTAAACGATCGAGCCGTGTTTTACAGGGGGGACGCGAACAATCGCGTAGCCAGTGGAGCAAACAAACGCGCGTTTTGGACGTCGAGCGCGAAAGACGCGAGCAGAAGAAGCCAGCGCGCATTTTCCTTTCGCTACGTAAGGTAAATGTACCAATACCCGGACGCTTAAGGAATAGCGGCACAGTTTGTCTCCTAATTTATTTTGCAAAACGATCATGAAATAAAAAAATGTTGAAATGTGGAAGATAACATAATATTATACTATCGGAAACTGAAAAAAAAAGTTTAAGGTAAATGGACCAGTGGTGAAACAGTTAAGGAAGCAGTTGAGATAATTGCAATTTCTTTTATATTTAAATAGTATAAAATTATAACTAAATAGAGGTATTCGAGAGCGTAAAATTTCTACTTTCAGATAACGTAACAAGAGTCTACATTTGTTGAAGGAAAAGTTTTAAATTAATTAAAACATGAAACTGTTCATATGGCCCAGTAATTAAATGAAATTCATAGCGTGTCCCAGTCGTTAATTATCAGTGTCCCAATTATTGAATATATATTTAATTTAACTATTTCTATCAGTTAATGAAAAGAAATCAATATGGTAATATTTTGGGGTAATAAACACATTTTATTTATAATACATTTGTGTTAAATTTTCGGCATGACTTTATGTCTGAAAAAAATTAAGGATAAGTTAAAAAATGATAAAAAATATATTATAAAATTTTAGGTTATGCTGATATTATGACGAGTTTAAGATTAATTATCCTAATAATTCTTAAACAGTATTATATTTTTGTCTAGTTATTATTAACGTAAATATATAGGATACAAAAAAATACTTTGGTACGATAAATGTTAATAATTTTAAAACTTCGCTGAATACTGACGTATGTACCACTGTTTATATAACCATTACACACGCGTTTAATAACTGGTCCGTGCCATGTTATCGTGTGCTATTGGATAAACGCAACAATTTCAATATTAAAAACAAAAAATTATTAAGAGATCCAATTAATTTTCAATTCTTCGATATATAATAAATCCAAAACAACTGTACTATTTCAAATATTATAAAATAATAATTAATTACAACCTTAACAAAAATATTCTCTCGCTTGCTTGAGCCCATTAGGTAAGAAGCGAGATTGAAACTGTTGAAGCTTTAGTGTACAATAATATTTTTGCATGATATAACTATTCAGTTATGTAAGCTTATAATTGTATCTATATAAAGCTAATACATTTTGCAATTATATTTCGAACAGTTTAAACGTTGCAAATTAGTAAAACTGTTATTATTAATAAAATTTCTTCTCGATTTTTAATTATTGGGCTATGTTTAAGTACTGAGCCATTTACCTTATGTATTATAATAGACGTATTTATTAATGGAAATACGAAAACATGCAGATGTCCCAGTAAGCGGACAACCTAAAACTGCATGTCCCAATACCTGCATTATATTAAGCGGACAATCTAAAAATGCATGTCCAGATATCTGAATTACTTACATTCACGAAATTCTTGTACCAGTAAATAAACTTAGACTTGTTTAAAAAAATATTAATTTTCTTGCAAATTTAACCATCTTAAACTAAATTTAAATCTATTTACTATCATAATACTGTATTATTATAATATATAAATAAGAAATGCTGTCAATATTTTCTTAGTAAATGACAGAAGCGTCTTGACAGAAGCTTAAGAAATTTCTCGAAATCTGCTATGCGTATGAAGTGTGTTACAAAATAATTATTTCTATCTAACGATTTTGAATTTTCTATGATAATGATTTTAATTAATATTGCTAAATACTTATGCATTATGGTACTATTTTTGTTTTTAATTACATTAAAAATTAAGTTTAAAAATAAATAAAATTCGCATTACCGTTCAGGTACTGGGACATGGCCGGGCACTGGTACATTTACCTTACGCGCGCTCGCTTCGAACAAGTATTGATGGGCTCGCTGGACAAGTTTTCACGAGGTTGCGTAGGAAAAATTTATTGGCCCGCCATATTGGCCGGATGTCCAGCGAATAGGTGAGAAATTACAGAGAAAACACGGCCACGGCAGGGAAATTACAGGGAAATTCACGCTGCGCTCATGGTTCGGGGCAGCGCGCGTTCGTTCGGGCGCGATTGAATCAGGCCATGGGCCACGGCTCAAAAGCGTGTCCACTGGATATAAGGCAGGATCGACACGCGTGCGCTCGCTCTTTTTCGCTCGACGGAAGGCTCGCCGACAATGAGCGCTTTGATCGGCGACGCGCCGCGCACAGCCTCTGTTCGCAGTAGGTACCGACTCACTTCCCTTCGATCCTCTCGCCGGCTCGTTGGCAAAGTTTCGATCGTAATTACCCGTTCTAAGCGGTTTAACGAGCCGTGGTTCCACGAAACACCGCTGTACCCACCATCTTGTTACCTGGAGAATAACTTGGGCTCGGCGTGCATTTAACTGGCGCGCTGGCGCGACCACCGGCCGCTCCTGTTTCGTTTAATTCCGATTTCTAACCCTCGCTGCGCCGTGCGGGTGGGGTTCGTTAAGGAGTTAAGCGGCCTCTCGTTCGGCGGAGTTGACCGGTTGTTGCTCGCTTCGGATATTCATCGATTCCTCTTTGCTCTTTTGTTCCTCCTCTTTTGTTTATCTCTCGTTTCTATTCTACCCGGCTCAGTTTTTTAATAAAGCGATCGCAGCCCGTACACGGAACACGAAAGAATCCGATGTTCGACGCCAGAGTGGCAGGGAGGGCGAAATCGGTCTGCCCACTTTCTGTTTGCTCGGCCAATGAGTATTTCGGTGTAAACGAAACTCGATGGGACGAGGTCCGACTACGTTCCAGGCCGTGGATCCCAGCGCAGGAGGAAACGTTGTTTAATTTCGACGAACACGTCCAGTGCGTTCGGGGGCTGCCGTGTATCTCGTGCACGGGTAACACGATTCCGGACGAAATGCAACCACAGTCCCAACGAAATCCGTTCTGCAAACTTTATCATCGCCCCTGTCGCTGCTCCCTCTCGATCAACCTTTCGATCTACCCCTCGATCATCGTGGAACTCGCTGTAAGCAAGGACCATTTACAATTTGCCAGACTTTCGAAAAGATGTACGCCGTCGAGCTGGATTAACCGATTGGATATCAGACGAAACAGTCGCCTTCGATTCTCAACCACCCCGCAATGAATTCTCGAATTCCTGCTTCCATTGATCGAGCTAGAGGAAATGGGAGTTCGTTACGCAACCGGCAGGCATCAACTAAACATGTAGACTCGCGAAATGTCGCGCGAACCCTTTCCCTCGCACCCTTGGAGGATCGCAAGTCCCTCGAGGGGGGAGGGGCGGAGGCTGCGCGAAACGGCTCCCTTCCCTCCTGCAGCCTCTCTCCGGCCCCCTGTCGAACGGGTAGCACTTTAATAAATGTCCCTGACGCGTGGTCGGCAAGGGTACAAATCGCCTGGAACCGCAGACACAATGCTTAGTAATGGTGAGCGACGGGCTCGTGCAATGTCCCCCTGCATTACCGGTTCCTGGTAGCGCGCGATACCCATTCGTTATGTTCCTTGGCTGGCGAGCAGCCGCGCGCGCGCCTCCGTCCAGTGCGATTTGATTTCGGCGCAAATCGCCGGACAAACGACCTTAATTAATCCTGCTCGTTCGATGGGCACCGCGCGTCGCCGTCTGATCCACGACTCCATCCGCACCGACATTGCTTTGATCTCGGCAGGATCCAGTACGGAATTTCGCTGCTTTAATGACCCATCGGCCCTCGAACGTCACCGTGGGTCCTGATCGAGATTGAAATTCGCGTGGTTTCGTCGCTGAACGAGAGGCAGGAAAGATGTTGCGCGAGGTTTTCCTTGCACGATGTCGTAAGAGGTGGGCGCAGCTTATCTGGAATAATTAATCTAGTAGCTGGGATTATTTCGACCGCTCGCAGAGCCTTCGTTCGTGGAGGGATCTCCGAGCTAGCTCGCCAGGAAAAAAGTTTCATCGACGCGCGCGACAGCTCCTCGGATGGGGCAGGAATTTGGAGCGTGCTCGCGACGGAATTCCTCTCGCAAACTCCCCGGGAATTCTCGAGACGTCGGCCGGGTAATACCGGTAAAACTCGATACGCGCACGTGCTTATGGATTATCGATATTTACCTGCTAGCGGGGGCGTCTCGCAGGGCCCGGCGAGAGGTCCGCGCCGTACGCCTCCTTGGATCCTGAATAAACAATATTCTCAGTGCTCCGGGTGAGTCGCCTCCTGAACATTCATACGTTCGGCGCCTCCTCTCGAATTCCCTTTGAATTTTACGCTTTGCGCCGTCACCGTGTCTCGTGCTTCAACTTTATTACGGCGCGTAGCAGGTCGCAACAAGGCTGCCCGGTCGTATCTCAGGAGGCGGATAAAATATACAGAAACCGATGGCGCGGCCGCGTACCTTACCAGGGTCCCTATAAAAATGCAGACCTCTCGACCCCGGAGAATTCTGACTTCTTTTCTCGAGTCATACGCGTGTCGTCGGTGTTCGAAAATATATTATGACCCTCCTCTTAGAATATCGGCATACTCGCGTGTGGAGCCTGCTAACTGATCCGCAAAGCAGAAGAATGGAATCCCGCGGGAACACTGGACGGGTTAATATACAGTGGCACCTCCGACCGCACTGATTATTCAAATCACCCCGCGCGTCGCGAGCTTCCCAATCTTTCGACCCCCCCCCCCCCGATTATTCATCACCTGGATTGTCCTCACGCTATCTGTCCGCGTAGGGAAAAAGAATTAGGGGCTCGCGGGTTTACGACGGCAGCGAGAGGCCACGGAGGGAGGGGAAATTGCGTTGCGAACGAGTAACACGAGTCGTTAGCGGCTAATCCGATGGAGGGAACGCAGGGAACAGGGTTCGAACCGTGGTGGCTTCTACCCCCTCCGAGGGTGGGAGGAGTGGGATGGGCTCAAGAGTTGCGCGAAAACAAGCGGACAGGTTTCGAGGGGTCGCGAGAGAAAGGCGGCTCGTGGATGGGCGACGCTGCGCCAGGAAGGGCCACCGGGGCCGTCGTTCTGTTGATTCAAGTGGGCACGTGATAAAAATGACAATGATGAGTTAATGCAATAACTGTGTACCTTCCCGAACCCTCGTGTGCCCGTCTAGCTGCGCGGGGCCTCGTGAACACGCGTTCCGTTTGCGTTCGCTGGTGTTCACCCCCCTACACTACCGTCCATAAGTATTTGCTCGGGGTGCTCGGCTGTTTCAGTGTAAACGACACTTCGGCAATGGTATTTCCGTTTGGAAACTAATTTGTTCGTTGCTGAACCAGTCGTCCCATGTTCCTGGGTAAAAATTTTGTACCAACTGCCACCTGGGACATTTGATTCTGTGCTTTTACCCCTGCTTACCATCGCTCTTAAAGTGTAGGGGAGATCGGGGATAGTTAATTAATTTGTGACATTTTTAATTTTTATAAATAAACCATTGGTATTTTGTTGAGTTGCTGCATACCAAAAGTTTACAAATTTCATTAGGTATACAGAGGCTTAATTTTGAAAATCGTTTTAATTAAGTCTAGGTTGTAGTTTTTATAGTATTTAGTGTAGTGAGACGAATAAGTCAACAAACCCCGCAGCCGGGGTTAGTTGACAAATATAATGGGGTTAGTTGACTTGACATTTACTTTTCAATTGTAACCCTTTGTCTGTGAAAGGCGTATATATACCCTGCAAATTTCATCAATATAGTATACGAAACACGTACGTAACGCTTCACAGTGTTACTTTTTTTATTAATTCTCATGGTGTTAGACGCTGTAATTATTTTGTACTTGTTTGTTATGGTCTATTTAGAAGGTCTGAGAGTTTGAAGGGAGGATAGGGTGTAAAACTGGTAGGGGTGAGTTTGGAAGGATTTGTGGTGGGGGAAGTGGACTTGAGCAGCTAAACTCTTTACCTCGACTGCATCTTGAGGAAAAAGATGCAATTTTTAGTGGTATTCCTATGCTTAAGTAGTCAAATAATTCCGTCTGACATTGTTAATATGTTAAGTGCCGTACGTACAAAACCTCCACATACCGGATAAAATAAAACACCGTAAATTATAGTCAATGTATCACGTTTCCACAAAATATTCATGAAAAAACACCAAGCAGTACTTAGTGCACAAAAATTCATAAATAGTCGAAACAAAAATATCTACTTCCCGCCGACCTTTTTAGATTTTTCATTCTCACTGATAGAACACGCAAGTTTTTGTCACGGCGACACATTAAATGGCAAGCTGGTCATTCATATGCTTCAATATCGCGAATCGCAGCATAATTTATTCCATAATACAACAATTAAAGGGAATTACCAAACTAACCTCGTTAGTCAACTAGCCCCGTCTCCCCTACACTCTGCTTCAACCCGCAAATGATCTATTACCCGTATATTTCTGACCGAAGGGTGGCTAAAAATACAATCGTTTCGCAAGGAAAGTCCAGCTAGAAGAATACTTGTGGAGGGTAGTGTACACGCGCGTCCATCCGGTGGACCGTTTCCCAATTCGATGCTCGATACCGCTCGCGCCCTTTCGCTCTCGTCGCCCTCCCTTCGGCCGTTACTCCGGACCTCCATCCGCGTAGACAGAGGTGTAGGGGTCGAGGGGTGGGCGAAGGGGGCGCCGATAAACCGTGGCCGTAGCCGATGGAAACTGTATTCCTGGTATTTAGCGCAGGCCCTACCAATTTACTTCGCGCGGGCAATAAACCCTAGCTAAACGGGATTAATGCCTAGCAGTCTCGTGCACTCGGAACTTTGGTAACGCCACCCTCCCCGCCCTCAGCGTCCCCGACCGAAGAAACGAGTCCGTCTGGACCGTCCTCCCCGAGCGCTTCCTTTATTTCTCCCTGACCGATCGTTGTCTCCATTCCCCCTTTCCCCACTGTCTTACCACGAGCGTGACTCGATTATGATATTCATGTTCAGACGTCGGTAGCCTTCGTCCTGGAGGATTCGAGACCGGCGCAGCAGGCGACTGGCGTGCTCTTCCAGGACCTAAAGCGACTGCATTCGAGCGCAAAGTGTCACGTGACAAACTTCCATTCGCATCCTCCAGGCGGCTCGCTTACTCGCTACCTTCGTTTCTGAGAACAGGCAGGGTGACGGTTCACGGTGCTCGCCGACTAGTCGATGATTCGACGCAGTCGATCAAGCACGCAGCATCGCTCCATTCGCATCCCTCCCTCGCATCGGTGCTCTCATTCAAATTGGCCATCGAGCGTCGGTAACTTAACGAGACACGGCGATGTCGATGATCGATTTGCAATTTAAAAACGCTCGTTAAAACCGCGAAGACGGTGGTGGGGCACGTCGTTCCCGTTGCCCTCCCCCCACCTCTCGCCTGGTTGTCGGCGAACGCACGGACCGCCCGCTTGGATTTCGGGTCTCGCGACTGTTTTTGGAGTTAATTGGTCGCTGGATGGGCGAGAACACTGCACCGGCCGAGGCCCGCTGCATAATTAATCCACCGCCGGCTGACCTCACGGTGCACTGACCACTGTTGCCGCTGTTTGCGCATTTCGAATGGCCAGCCGGTCGAAGGCACGGCCGATAGCCAGTTGGCTGAGGGCACATTGACTTCTGTAACAGGCGAAACACCAGGCCCCGGAGGCTGTCTAGATTGCTCGAGCGTACGGCCTGGCCAACGTGCTTTCATCCGTGCCTGGCGATCGATCGCATTGAGAATTTTCGCCGCGATAGCCGCTGCCCAGCTTCTCATTTAATCACTGGCGGGTCGGCTAATATGTTGGATCAGATTGGGACCGCGCGCTGCGTCTGCTAACTTCCCTCGGATTTGCAGTGCGCGTAGGATTTCCGGGGTAAAGCTATCACGGAGAGACACTACCACCTTTCGATCATACTTCCACCGCGCTCCCATTATTAGAACCCTGGGTCCCCTGTCAGCCATTTGCGTCGTCGCAATATCGCGTGGTAACGAACGTACCAAGAAAAGCCGGTCACAGATCTATATGGATCGGTGGAAGGAGATCGAACGGCGCATCCCCATCTATCAAACTCCAGGCTGGTCGCATTTTTCCCCTCCAACCCTTCGCTGGTAATCCTCTTTCGCGGGCACGGAATCCCGAACTATTTGTTCTACTTTAATGATTCGCTCGTAAATAATTCCTTTTCCATTAGAATGTCGTCCCAGGCGGAGGCGCTGGGGAGGGGCCTGTTTACCGAGCCGAGCTACCGGCGTGTTCTAAGTGAACGAGTGCATCGAGCGACTTCCACAAAGAGAATATTCATAAAGTCACCAAGACCGCCCTTGTCCTCCAGGACGTCGGGCTGTGGAAGCATGGGGGTTGGAGGTGGGCGGAGGGGCGGGTGGCAGAAGCGGGAGCAAGTTGTACGGGGGTGGTGGTGGCTGAGCCGCTTAACGGCAGACGATACCCATCTAGTTCGCCTACCCCCTTGGGCCATCCCTTCCTCCGCGCTGGCTTCTCGAATCCTTCTAGCAGGCGAGCCGATCGTCGGGGTTCGGATCTCGGGCGCATAATAATTTACGTCCCGGTTGCAGCTGCGCGACTTCGCCGCGACCGACGACGTTCCACTCGGGAGTATCAATTTTATTAGTACAAGAAGCTTGGGGGTTGAAACGCTCCCCGATCGGCACGATACAGGCGAGTTACATTTATTAGCCTCCCGCGCTATTTCTCTGGAGTCTAGACTCCAGACGAAATTCGCGACACACTTCGCCCCTCGGATCCCATTCCTTCTAGCTCGATCTCGAAGAGCGTCGCTGCGACTAAGGACGCATCGCTGTTTCTTGATCGAGAGATCGAACGGAGGTTCGACACGGGCCTCCGGTCAGAGCGAGTTTGTAAATCCGTCGTTGCTCGCCGATTTACGATCGTACACGCGGAAGCCGTTGGACGATCGGACCAGCGCGGGAGAGGGAGCACGGGGGTGGGTTACAAAGATCAAGGTCGGCGAAACGCGGCTGGAATCAAATTTTATCGGCGACTCGTCCCGTTAGCGCCGAAGGCCTTAGCCTGTTTTACATTTAAAACGCATTACCGGGCCGCTCGCCTCGAATCCCATGCGGCGATAAAATGAAATTAATGGTCGCACCCGCCAATTCGAGATATATCGACGGAACGAGCGAAAGGGGGAGGCGAGAGAGCGGCGAAGAAGCGGGGGGAGCGAGAGGGAAACAGGTGAACGCGGGCGAGATAACGGGAGATAGCGATCTCCAGCGCGCGGCCCTCGCCCGTTTCTTTAAGGAAAAATGGATTTCTTAACGGGAAATGGAAGAGGAGGCTCGCGTGCCGGAATACTAAAGACTCCGATTCGACTTTTCGCTGGCGCCTCGTATTACGGGCGAACGCGGCCGTTGAAAGCCGCCCCCCTCGCGAATCAGTATGAAATTTCACTCCTCGTTAAAGGGAACTTAGCAGCGTGAAAAAATTCTTTCCACTTCTTCGCTGGGAGTCGAGTGAATTCGACGTGTATGTACGAAAGAGGAAGCTTCGGAATCCCTTTCCCGAGACTTCTGGAACAGATCGCCGAGGGAAACGTCGAAAGTCTCCGTTGCGTCGAAAGTTTATTCTGCGGCCAGCGCTCAGCTCCAAAGAGCAGTGTTCCTCTCGCCAGTATCCACCCAAAAATCTGCAACGATCCATGCACAGCGATGCTCAGCCACGATAACTTCGTCAGCAGCCCCCACTTTAATCAGCGAATTGAGCGATATAATTACCCCACTCTTTGCAAGCGCGGCACGGATAATTTTATCCCACCGAGTAGCGCCTCCGTTTCGCAGAATCGTGCCCCTTGCGAGCATCGCGCCCGCCGCGCTGTCACCGTTCGACGCAATTTCTCTACAGGTAAAAAGGGCGCATTAAGGGGCTCCCGAGCGAAGGTGCGCGTCGTTTCAAGGGACGCGCGAAAGGGCCAGGAGGGTGAGGGGGAAAAAAAGGAACAGCGAAAACTTAGGAAACAGCCATTTCCCTGCATTAGGCGGGACGGTTTTTGCTCCCGAGGGCTCGTAGCCGGTGGATATAGCCCGCGAGGGGGTAGGAAATATGAGGGGACCCTCTCCGGTAATAGACGAGCACTATTAATTAGGTAGATTAAACTTTAAGTGCCCATCGTTAGCCGGGGCTGTAGGTGGTTCGTTATCCTCGAAAGAGAATGACAAAAAAAAAAGGGAAGAAGGAGAAGAAGGGGATGTATACACGCGTTCTCTCTCGCGATGCGACGTTTACACGCAGCAGGCACAGGGGTGGAGCACTTCGCGGATTTAAAGGCGCACCGGGGGGTGGAGGGAGGGTTGGAACGCGGGCGTAACGGGTAATTGGACAGCGCACGCGAACGTTGAATATGATTTCCGCTTTGATCGGGCAAAAAGAAAAGATTCGTTATCGTTTTAATTCGCCTGGATTATACCGAGCCCGCTTCCCATTGGCAAGAAGCGAAAGTATCGTCTCACTTTCCTCCGTGGACGGAGTCAGGGACGATTTCGGTGTTGCGTCGCGTTTCGACGGAAGACGAGCTAGCAGAGTAAGCGATCGCGAAAGTAGCCTGCTCGATATCGCGCCGATTGCGCCCTTCTTCCTTGGACGCTGCGTCTTTCGTCGTCGAGGATCCCGTGGGACTTCCGGTTCACGAGCGTCCGCGTCTAATGGACTCCCCCAAGACCGAGCGGACAGCGAAGAGGAAGTAACAGCTTTAGCAGAAATTGCATTTGATCTCCGACGATATCCCGAAAGAAAGAAGGAAATAGAAAGATCGATGGAGGCTTGATCCTCCTGTTTTCTCGCGTCGCTGGTATTAATTTCATCCGCTGGAATTTCCAGCCGACCTCCTCCGTTCCCTTCGCTTTCGACCGCTGGCCATTTGATTTTCCTTCCCCGGCTTCTCGGCCGCGAGCTACGGACGCTTTGAGCGCCGGCAAAACTCGTTCCAGGGATTCGATTATTGGTAACCTAGTTGATTTCCTTTTGACGCGGCCCGGGAGAATGGGACAAGAAACCACCAGTGGCAAGATTATCGGACAGAGTCCCTCTGTTTCGCGGGGCGAAGCTCTTTCGAAAGGGGGGAGAGAGGAAAAGGTAAAAGGGCTCGTCCAGCGTGTTCCCGTCGCGAAATGAAATCTTTGTTCCGCGCAAACAGCTCGGTACAATCGCGGGGCGTCCCGACACGGTCGCCATTCCCCTTTCTATAATTAAATATCGCGGGTTCATCCGTCAGGATCTAGGATTTCCCAGGTGGACGAGATCGGAATGGAAGGACGCGGGGGAAGGGGTGTATCGCCTCCCGCCTCCGTTTCTCGAGTCAATAATCGATAGCGGGTTCGTACTCGCAGTACTCTGAACCGCGTCACCCCTTTCCAGACTCTCCCCTCCCCCTGTGTCTTGATCCCGGCCCGGTCGGAACTTTAATAAAATATCTGGAATACCAATATTGTTTCACGCCCATGGTCCGCCCTGTCACGCTGAAGCCAGTCGATAGATTATTCTCGCTGCTCTTCTTAACCATCGGATCGCTAATAATATTCATTCCCCGTGGATTCACGATCGTTCTTCGTTTTTGCACCCACGCAATTCATCTCCCGCGATACCTTGTTCCACTACTCCCCGAGGACCACTTGTTGACGGGCGCGCAGTGGAATCGCTGGTAGATTTTCCAGCGCGAGTCTCTGGGATCGACGGAACGCGGCGAATTGCAAAGGAATCGCAGCCATTCGAGGGAGTGTCCAAGCTATTACTGGGGGAGGAGAAGTGCTCGACGGAAGACGGAAGTCTGCGAACTCCGAGCGGAGAGCAAACGGATCCTGTCAAACTTTGATTTTCAGGTTCAGCCGTCTGGGCCGCGTTTGACATGAACTTTTTCCCTGGCCCCTCGCCTGCTCGTTTTGTCCCGGGCAAGAAAACGGAGAGGCGAGCAGAGTGGGTGGGAAAGGGACGGCGGAGAAGTTCTTTCGAAAAAGTTGAGTAGTCCTCCCTCCGTGTCGCGGAGAAGAACAGACGATGTGTCCTCTCGTTCTATTATTCCCTGCAAGAAAGCCTGCGCGTAATCCAGTCCAGTCCCTTCGAAAATTCGTGCACGATACGACGGATTCATCGATTACTTTCCTCATTTTTTTCAGCACAGTAGGTACTTCCTACGTCTTTCACTCAATCTTCCTCGAATCTCCAGCGAAGTAAAAGCTACGAGGCCGGTTCTATTGGGTTCCGTAGTCGCTTCTTGTTCGAGACGTGACGGTGGACGTTGAGGAGTGTGTAGGACGAGGGTCTCGTCGATTCTTTTCGACGCGTGTCGAGGCTGGGCGGTTGTTACAACGCCGCAAGAAACGCCTTATGAGCCGAGCGGGCACGGCAGGGCAAAACAGTGTCGAAATATCGTCACGCAGCCCAGGCCGCTGGCCACCCGACGTGGCGTGGGCAAAAACGGCAGTTTGACGCAAACTCGACCCTTCTCAGACTCGGGAACGGTCTGCTGGAAAACAATGCGCGGTTCTCGCGCCTTGTCGCCCACCCCCGCGACCCCTGCACCCTCCCATCTTTTTCGTACGGTTGCTCTCTTTTATCCCCGATGTCCGCTGTTTCTGCCGCGTCAAATCCTAGACTGCATCTCACTTTTTCGGTATCCGCTCCCAGTCGATCCTCCCCGCGCCCCTTTCACTGAGGATTTCCTGCGCCGCCGTCATCGTTCGCGCACAGGAAACGCGACGGTTCCTTGGGATTGAATCGCGGAGGAAGTTGGTGATATCCTCGAATGATTTGTCTGACACGAAACCGATAGCGTGGGAGCTGTGGACATACAGGAGGCTAAGCTTGCTCTGCTGGGACCTAGGACTCCCTTTCGTTACAGATATTGCACCGTCTAGTAGATCTAGATCTTCCTCTTTGTCCCGTAAGGTGTAGGCTAGTAGAATGAAAGTAGGAGAGGCATTGTTCTGATAGAGGGCACCTTTGATCTCGCATTGATCTTCGAATCTTTAAAGAAATGTACTGGAAGTAAGACGAAGAATTTTCGTCCAGTTCGAAAAGAAAGGGCGGTCGGTCGTTCGCCCCAATAAATTTGACACGGGGCGATCGTGAAGCAGGGAAAGGGTTGTAATCCCTTCTACCGACATAGTAACACCGGCGAGTGGTGGAAAAGTGCTTCGACGGGTTCTACAAATACTTTCGTGCACAGCTCTGAGCTTGACGTGGACGGACTTTTCCCCGAGTCGTTCTACTGAAATAGTCTGCTTAGAGTGTTGTACAAACTCTTCTCGTCCGGTATAGAAACGCACTCAGCAGAAACAATGCCCGAGCCCTTGGTACTGTCGTTTCCCTTGGCCTCGTCTCTCTTTTCATCATCTTTTTCCCTTCCAGACGCAGCTTCATCCTCGATCTCGCGTTCGAAACGTACATAGGACACTATATTAATCCATCTCCTGGGCCACGAATCTAAATTAAATTCATACTTTCTTAATTATGGGTAAAGAGAACATGATTTCGAGTACCCATTTAGATATCCACAATGACAGTGCAACATATTCTACAAGAAAGGGGAAGCTCTGTTTTGACAAGAGACTCGAGGGGGATGAACAAGTCGTTTGATGCTCGAGTCTTTTAATTGGCAATAGGGGAGACTCACAGTTTAGAAATTAATCCACACGGTGATTATCACTTAAGGATGGCGAACCGCGAATACCGAGATCAGGGCTCCTTAAAACGCAGCCTGAAACGTCGGCGCGGCTAGGGAAAAGCGGAGAGACGGTCCGAAATTGGGGAAGCGTTCTCGAGATCCCGTAGACTTTTATTTTTAATGGCATCGACGGGCGGAGAAAGTTGGGCGGTCGAGTAAATAAGTGGAGATAGAAGAAATTCAGCCCTAAGCCAGGCGCATCCCCCTTTTAAATTCTCGAGGGCGGCGGGTGTTGGCACCTCGAGCCATCTACGCCAGCGTGTGCGCGCGCGCTTGGGGTGGTATATACGTACATAAGAAACGTAAATCCATCCTCTCCTCTCTGGTCTCGAATTCTCTTTGCGCGATCCCTTTTTTCTCGCCGCGGTGCGTAGACGCGTCCTTATCTGCCGCGCTCTCGCCAGGATAAAGGGCGTAATCGAGAAGGGAACGGAGACGCGTCCTGGCGTCCTCCTCTCTTTCGAGTTCTCTGTTTCTGCCGGAGGAACTTCGGTTATTTGACTTGCTAATGCACTGAAAATACTCCGCGGGATTCTGCGAAAGGGGGACGGAATCATCGCGGCCCGTCGAAGACTGGTCTCGCACCTTTTTCACGCTCGTCGCCCGCCATTTTCCTTCAGCCAACATCCACCCTTCCCCTCCACCTCCGCGCGAGCGTTACTTCCGGAAAACTTGGCAACGATTAAAACTTGTAACCGTTCCCATTGTCGCCGCGATACAAGAGACTAAATAATAGTAGTTAGTAGCTACTTCCAGTAGTCGCGCTCCTCGCTAGTTCCCCGGGCGAGATGGAAGATCGTCAGATTCGATTAGCTTATCGTCGTGACTCGCGGGCGGGGAAATATTTGAAGTAGGGTGGAGTGTCATCGTTCGATTCGCCGGCCGGGGAAGAAAGCAAACCCGCCGTCAAGTATTTGCTCCCAATTAGGTGACACGTGTCGCCTGCCTCGATACATTTATGGCCGTTTTTGCATCCCGTAGGGATTAACCGCGCGTTACTTGCCGCGGGGGGTTCCACTATCAAAACGCGCGGACCCTATCCTAATCTTTCATGCACCCACGCTGGGGGCTTGACGCGGGTAACGAGACGAAAGAAAAAATAACGTCGGAACGCTGGAGTTGAAAATCCATAGAAAATTCAGGACGCATAAAATCCTATACTGCCGTCCTTAGTTAAACTGTCCTATTTAACATTTTTTTTAATTTTTTGAAATATGTTGAAATATTTGAAGTTCCACACGGGACATTCCATGCAAACTCGGACAGATTTCGGAGTAAGTTTTCGTAGATTGCTGAAATTTAAATATGTTGTAGTCCTTAGTGATATTTAAACGTACCTCAAAGGATTTTTAACATTTTTGAAAAATGTCGAGTTTACAGCTGTTTGAAGTTAAGTGCTAACTTCTTTTAAATACATTATAGCTATGGAAGCAGTAAACGTATGGAGATGAGCTTTACGGTGCTTATAGAGAAGACATTGAAGTTTTAAGAAAAAATTATTTCAGTTTAAAAAAATTTTTTTTGAACCATTTTTGTGCAATTATTTTAAACAAATGCAGGTTTTTAACATCGGGCGCGATTTTAAAAATCTGAAAAAAAGAAGAATATAGTTCTATCCTTCCCCTTGATGGACAAATTTTCAAAAATATGGACATTTTAAAACTGGCCCTGTAAAAATTGCCGAAAGCTGACGCTGCGTCAAATCACACCGGCCCGACTGGCTGAGTCGTGCGGTACGCGCAGCGGCCAAGCGGTTATATCTGCTATTCTTATTACAGTGTTCTCGAATGTGATAAGTATTTGTAAAAAACTGAAGAAGGAAAACTTTTACTGTTTTTTATACACAACATAATACTGTAACTCAATTTTTGGTGTTCGCAATATTTTCCTTGAAACGAAGGTGAGCCTCAGTTTTTTAAATGAAATGGTATATATTTTATTATCCAATATGAAAGCGATTGTCAAGACAAATTCAACCATATGGTATACTATGGCCTTCAAGGCTACACATAAAAAACCTGCATTTGTTTAAAATAATTGCACAAAAATGGTTCAAATTTTCTTTTTTTTTAAAACTGAAATAATTTTTTCTTAACACTTCAACGTCTTCTCTATAAGCACAGTAAAGCTCATCTCCATACGTTTACTACTTCCATAGCTATAATGTACTGAAAAAAAGTTACAACTTAACTTCAAATCGCTGTAAAGTCGACATTTTTCAAAATATTGAAAAATCAATTGAGGTACGTTTAAATATCACTAAAGACTACAACATATTCAAATTTCAGCAATCGACGAAAACTTACTCCGAAATCTGTCCGAGTTTGCATGGAATGTCCCACGCGTCTTTTACCTTTTAAGTAAAGTTAGAAAACTCTACGTGCTTTGTAAAGATTTATAAACAGTCTGATGTATTTAACCTAACTTCTTTCAAAATGGTTAAAATATCTTATCTAAAACAATTAATTAATTTGTACGTTAATAATACATTCCCTACCGGTACACCTATTACAAAAAATTATATTAGGCTATTACAAAATAACGACAATATGTTTTAATTTGAATGAAGAAAAATAAGGATGGTACAAAGTAAATGATAAAACTTCAGTTTTCTCGGTTGTTTAAAAATGCTAGATAGGACATTTTAACTAAAGAGGGCAGTATAGCCATTCGTGTTCGGTTGGTTTTTACTTTTTGCGGTAACATTTAAGGGTGTCTTCTAATTTGTGGTGCATTGCTTCCTCGAGATATCAAGTGTTTCGTCAAGAAATTGCCAAAGACGTTCTTCCAGGTGGCTGGCACGTGTTATTTGCTATTCCCGCGTGTACACGGGGGTGCGTCGAAGCCCCTGTCTGGACTATCGGAGCGCGGGGGACGGTCCCGTTCGATGTATTATTAATCCCCGCCTAACAATGAACGCGGGACGCGGAATTCGCAAATTGAGACCGCGAGGAGCATCTGTAATCCCCGGATGACGGGCTGCGGCGGATAATTATTATTCCATGGGCGGGATCTTACGTTCGATCGGCAAGAATCCGCCGAATTAATTCCATTGTCCGGCGCCCAGTAGCCAGCAACATTTCTGTCACGAGTCACGCGAGCAATTACAAGTTGCTCGCTCTCGGAGTTCCTCCGTGGGAACGAGTAGTTCCGCGCTGGTGAATATTAATACACCCTCGCTCCTCCCGTGAGAAGCTTGGCACTTCGCTTTTATAAATAACGAAGATCGCATCTCGGCTGTGCCTCTGTCTCCCTTTCTCTCGGGCGAGTCCTAAAACTTTTAAGAGCCGTTTCGACCGTTTCGTTCTTAGCGACCTCATCCCTTGCGGGCCGCTCGCGCCCTCCTCGGGGATGAGTGACGTCCGTCGAGGGTGCACGGCTCGAGATAACCTCTGCGCCCGATAGGCGAAAAAGTTAAGTGTATAATTACTTTAGGATGACGAAGCTCGCGCGCTACGGCCACCGCGAAGAATTCGCTGACTGTAATTTAAATCGACCGACGGAGGGGGTGTTGCCCGTCGGCCAGGGGTCGGGGTAACTTGTGAATTTGTGTATCACGGGTGGGTTGAGTCAATCTTCGTTGGGAACGTTCCATCGAGCGCGCGGCTATCTCGCGTGCTGCCCGTTAATCGAGTTAAATGCTCGTCGAATCCCACTTTTCTTCTGGGGTCACGGCAAGTAGTAGATTCTTGGGGGTCCCTTGACTGTTTCCGTCTGATTAATGAGGGACGTTTAATCGGGATATAAGGGGGGACAAGTTTGGAGAACGATCTCGCCCGGAGGTATTAAAATGTTAATAAGATCGGACGGTCTAATTGACGGGCAAAGGAGCGGGGGAAATAAAAGGGTCCGTGGGGGAGGAGGAAAAAAAGTTTTTGACCCACTGTTCAATTCCATCAGGCTCGTCTGCGCGCCGCTGTAAGCCGTTTCCTCTGGAGAATAAGCGCGTCCATCAAACGTCTCGTTACCGCCGTTCCTGTAGCGTTTCCCGTGGCGCGTTTCCGTCTCCTTCTCCTTTTTCCCCTTTTCCACCTCCGTGGCGGAGAGAGCGAACGAGAGAGAGAGAGAGAGAGAGAGAGGGGTAGAGGTAGAGGTAGAGGTAGAGAGAGGTATCTTGCCCTTAATAAAAATGAGTAAAATAATTTGACGTGATCAGAGACGGAGACCCCGTGGAATTAAACGCTCGTCAAAGGGAAACTCCGCGATGCGAGCAGATCCGATAGAGCGGAAGAAAAAAGAGAGGAAAAAAGATACGGGGCGGTAAAGTGGTTTCCGTAGTTACTTGTTTCGCGCGATAATTTTGTTCGCCGCTCGGGCCAGCGCGTAATTGCACCGCCACCGATAATGGATGCTTTATTTACGGGTTTACAACAGGTGCTGTAACGTTATCGGCTGACAATTAAGGTCGCAATTGTTGCCCACGAACAGAACTCGATCGCTGGAAATATTCTTCGTCTCAGCGGCACGCTTGTCCACCAGTCCACCAGTTTCTCTGTCGCGTAAATGATCCTTCGCGTCCTCAACAACGAGGGTTTCACTATCATTCTCCACGATGGTCCTCTAAATTGAAAATACTCGCGCGGTATGCGCGCGACAACAACCGATCGAATCTCATGCCAGGGAACAGTAGGCAAACCTTGGTACATAATTCGTCCACTTTTGTCCGTCTACGAGCACGACAATAGAGGGATAGAGCCGCGCTTCACTGATGCTGGATCGACGCTAGGGAACAGTGGGCTCGTATCGCGGGTGCGTCATTTAAATGCGACGAAAATGAATGATATCGCCGGATTACTGTGCCGTTACCATCACCAGATCGAACGTCAAGCCTATAGCAAGCGATTTCCCATCGTTGCCCACGAGGGAGATCCTCGAATCGCGGCGAGCCCTTTCACATTCCCCATCGGATGACGCGCGATTCGTTCACGCATTTTCGAAAAAGAGAAAAGAGGAGAAGAGCGGGAGAAGCCGGGAGTGGGACGAGGCAACGAAAACGTGTACAGTGCGCTTAGCGGCACGATGTATAACGGGAGAAATCCCATCAAAGGCAGCGTGTAATTTCGGAGCGAGTTTGGCGTGCTCGCGCGATCGCACAAGCGTGCTGGACATCCGCACAAAGTAGCAGCCTCGATGGCCAGGTACTGGCGACGTATCACGAGACTCTGGCCGGTAAATTTTTAATGGCCGCGGCTTAATTGTGCTTTGAATCCGCGCGAGCCAGCCAGAAAGAACCGGCGAATTAGGGGGTTGGAACGAGACGTGGAAAGGGATGGCCGGCGCGGCACCGCGGCTCGCCCTCTCTCTGATATTCATGCATAGATGAAATGTACCGAGGAGCAGAACCGCTCCAGGCCTGCTATAAAATGCATTACCGAAAGAAACACCTCGCCCCCGTGGCCGGCGCGCTGCCCCTCGCCGTCCGCGAAGAAAGCGGGAGCGCCGATACCTCGTGTATCGCCGTTCGAAATTTCCTTGTAAATTTTCCTGCCGCCGCGGACCGCCCACTTCTCCTGAATTATTCGCGCGTGGAATTTCATCCAGCGGCATTTCGCTGGTATACTTTACGGAACTGGTACCGTAAAATGTGTGGTCGATGCATCACTGGCGAAAGAGATTGTTTTAGATGACAGGTAAGCAAGAGAATCGATGAGAGGAATGTTTGGAAAGTGTGAGATATATCGTGTTTTAAGTGAAAGCAGGTTTATTTCTGTCCTTTGGTACAATGCATCGTAGGTACAAGTTTTAGTGGAACTTGTGGATGTTCGTGAAATGATGCATCTTGAAGTAAGTTGTAAACTAATTAAGTGTGGCAATCATCGACCCTTTGGAGGAGTCGGTTGCTCGTCGATTTTCAATCTCTCCTCCCTCGTTGTCGTCCTTTCCTACGTCCCTTTATTTTCGCAACGACGAGCGTTCGAATTTGAGGCGAAGCCCGCGTTCCTTTCGCCTTGGCATCCTCCCATCGTTTTTCCACTATTTGATTTCGCCCCGACGATGCGGTACGCCGAGACGGGGGAACGCAGAGTGAAAGAGGGAGCGCTCCGGGGAGAAACAGAAAGTTCCAGCTGGAAAAAGGGATTTAATTACTCGACTGCGAGCGTTCCGAGTGGACGCACCGAGGAGGAACTTCCCTCGCATTTCCACTTCCGCGAAATGCGTGCACTTCTCGGTTGCCTGTGTGTACCTCGGATCTCTCCATTTGTCAGTCGAGCAGCTTGCGACAGATCGACGATAACCCAGATTCAGGATACCTAGGAGGGGTTTAAATGTACGAGACTAGAAGCAGTCTTCGCTTCTGAAGATCTTCACGCTGCTGTAGCTGCCAGTTTTCCCTCGGATTCTTCTTCTAACGCGACGTGTTTTCCTGGCTCGTTTGCGAGACAGCAAAGCAACACTGTAGGAGAGATCGACGCAGCAAGTTGCAGAGGGTCACGGAGCGCGGGGTGAGTTCTTGGTAAAGTGGCTCTCGCACCTGAAACAGTTCCCGCGTCAAAGGCGAAGCGACACGATTCTCCCGACACTCGTGTCGACTCCCACGAATGCTCTTCAACCCCTCGCCGCGGCAAGATTCTGCCTAACTCTTATCACGACGGGTTTTCCGACTACGCATGATGAAACGACTAGTTTCGCGAGATGCACCAACTCCCACCTTTATTCGTTTGTTGAATAATTTATGAAGAAATGTAACTGGGATGTAATTATACATGGTGATCTTATATAGCAATAGGGTTCATGTTGAATAAAAGACAATATTGTTTTTTCCACTATTTCTATACTACTGGGACACTATTTCCACGTCATTGCCATAAACTTTCTAAATCCTACCCACATCGAGTGGTGAAGTTGTTTATTCGAAGGGTTTACGAGCGTAAACCCTTTCTACACGATTTCCCTTACATTTCCACTTCACTTCCATCTTTTCTACGTCATTATTATTACACAGTACAACATCGCACACTACAACAACGCACAGTACAACATCACACACTACAATAACACACATTACAACATAAGAGATCACAACACCACACACGACACGTAACAGTCTTACACACACGCAGCAATTTGGAAGCATTTTTTAACATGCAAGAAAGGCACATTTTCGGTCTGCACCTGCAAGAGAAGTTGTGGGGCCGAAATTTTGGGGTTTTGTTGGAAAAGTATGATTTGTGGGAAAAATCAATTTTATTTTAGCTTGTGGGTTATTTAGAATTCCCAATTTTGCGGTAAAATGACAATTTGTGGGTCATGCGGTGAGGGAATATTTTCGTTTTTGCAAGTGCAGCGTGAAAATCTGCCCTTTCTTGCAGGTACAAGAATCGTGTAATGGGATTTAGAACAGTCTGTTTTGGAGGTTTATAGATTTGCAACTGCGTTGAGTTATCGCGAGGAGCTTATAATTTGTGACGTGCAAAGTGTGTTGTTGTGATGAGTGTGATTTTCAGGTTTCGTGATGTTGCGATATATAATGTGTAATGTAGAAAATGTGGAGTGATGTGGAACTATGTGTGAAGGGTGTGGAAATGATGTAGAAAGCGTGATGGGCTATTGTGGAAATAGCGCAGGTTGTATGTCAACTAGCATGCCTTTGTGTGTTATCTGAAAGATGAAAATTGTGGAAAATTGTAGGTATGAAGAGAATGGAAAATGTGTACGAGAATAAGGAGTGTGAAATGTACGAAGCATGTTATATATAACACTTAGTGTGAGATATGATAGATGTATGAAATGTGTAAAGAACGAGACAGAGATAATGTATTACCATATACTTTATTTATCATTTCTAACCATTTCGATGGAACATACAATCAGTCGTATTTTCCTGTGCGCCAAATACACCAATAAAATACAAATCACAATTCTATAATAAACACATACAAAAGCTATTTAAGTACTCGTAGTAGAATATCTCATTATTCGAAAAAATTCACACAGATTGCTGAAAACTGTTCTGGTTCGATGCTACCCTCGACGGACACTACTATTCCTATAGACTGGTCGCCTGCAACTCTCTTCTACCACTTCTCCTTCCATCGAACTACCTGCGTGCCACCTATGTTCGCAAGGAACGCTTGGTGCTCACGCGTGATTCACTAACAAAGATGATTTCTTAAATAAACAAATCCTCGTTACCATCAAATCATTCAAAATAGAAGTGGGGAAAGTTAGTAAAGTGTACCGTACACGATTAACGAGGGAAACCGACGTGCGTTTGTCGAATACATCTCCTCCAGCATCTCGAGGGTACCGTTTCCTGCGTCGGGAGGTGTGTTAAGCACCTTATCCCCGCATACTCGCGTGAAAATCCGTGCACTTGGCCACGGGGTCACGTTCAGCCGGTGCTGTAGCAACCCTCGCCCCCTGCAAGGGCACCTGAGGGATCTGACACTTTCCTCCCCGCGGGGAGGGAAGAATATCGCGTGTGGTCACGTTCACCGTGGTTGGAATTGAAAAACTACCGCCTCGGGAATTATTGAATTCTTCCCGCGAAGCATTGTTGCGAATAAGGAAGACGTTTTCAAACAATTGATTTCTTTATCCACTTCCCTTATCGCGTTTACTCGATGCTGTGTTCCACCGAGAATATCGCATCCGTGGATCACAGGCAATTCTTTCAAGGGATGTCCCAGTCGCCAGAATACAAACGTCTCGTCGCAGCAGGCAAACCCCGAACCCCTCTTTGTAGTACTTGATCGCAGGACGCGTCGGAAAATTGAACGCGAAAGGGAAGAGGCATCGGTAAAAGCGCGGTGGAAGATTTCGCTGGTGGCAAGGTAAACCAACAACAAGAGGGTGGCAGAGCGGAGGGCGGGGCAAAGGTAGTGCACCCTCAGGTGCTGTTCCCGCCTGGTGGCAACCCTTTCGGGGTAATAATCGGGAACGATACCCCAGAGAGACGTCCGAGCTGCCGTGTATTAGAACGAATGGTAATGATGGAGCGGTGCATACTAACGATGTTTATAACTCGCGGGGCTGTACATTCGCATGGCTCCTCGTTCGTCCTTCATGACCTTCCTCTCTAGGATTTGCAAATGTGCCTCTGTATTGTAAGATATATTATTTGAACACCCCGTATATCGCCCATCGAGACGTAGCAGCGATATACGTATAGCGTGCGGTCCTCGATAGCTGTCGTCGATGGCGCCGCGGCTGTTAGCAACAGCGAGGGAAGTGCTCGTTGCGTCTGGCGAACGGCCGCGAAGGTGTTACCGCGAGCCTGGCAGGACGATTCTTTTGTGTTTCCTTAAGGTAGTTCCTAACCAACTATGTTAGTCAAATTAGAATTTGGTCATAAACAATAAATATAAAGTAGTATGATACTATATAAATAATAATAATAATAATTTTTAACATCATGTATATATATTTTAAAAAGTTCAATGTTAATATAAATAATTGTAATATGAAAATAGAATATTAAATTGGTTAGCGTAGTGAATTGGAGCAGTAGATCTAACAACGTCGCATTCTTTCGGAGCGTATTTTATAATCAAAATGTCAGAAAAAATGTTCATATGATTTTGAATCGTCGTTCGTTATTTAAATTTTCTAAACATATCGATTGTGTGACGTTGCCACGTTGACTGCTCTACGCAGTTTCTAAAAAAATTGCACGTAAATCTATTTTTTATGGGCATTTACGAAGAAACTATGTGGTCAGTTTTGCAGAAATTAATAAATTCATTTCGTGACATTTCGATGTACTTTTGTGCCAATTTTGGTACACTTCATAAATATAGTTTTCTTGTTTCAGAAGAAAAACTGAAACTATAAGCTTCTATTTTTCGACTCTGTCATATGCCACTGTATTAAAATGCGTCAATTTTAATTAACAAATTCTCGATAACTATGTGGTAAATCGATTTTAATCTTTGTACAAGGGTTTCTTGTATTCGAAATTAGTTTTGAACGAAATTTGAAAGAATTCTTGAATTTAGTAGATTATTCAGGAACTACCTTAATACGCTTTTTGTCGTGTTAAAACCAGGGATCGAAAAAGTTCTGGAACTCTTATTTTTAAAAAAATTCTGTTCGAATTTATATGTTTCGTTTAAGAAAATATCTGTTCCTGTGGAATTTTTATTAAATCAGTAATACTTTTAGGAACTTCTTTAGAAAGTGTCCTCGTGGAACAAATATTTTAGACCTTATATAATAAAAGTTCCATGGAAACAATTATGTTAGAACATTTATTAAAAAAAAGTTATTCCATAAGATAAAGGAAAGTGCTAAACTATTAGGTACTAGTTATATTTAACAATATAATATATTCATCATGTTTATTGAATAAAAATTATGAAAATCATAACATAAGTAAGTAATAGTTTCATAAGAAGTATTGAACATAAAAGGGAACAGGTCAAGAATAATACCTAAATAACATTTTCTTATAACTTACATGAACCAAAATACATCAAAATTCTGTAATATCTCCGTACAAATTATCTACGTAGGCAAATTTTACAAATAAATAACACATTCAGAATATCAACTTAACTGTAATAATTTATTATTGCTGTAATACTATTAATTGAATAATATTCAGTATTTGTTACAACGAGTGAAAACTTTTTTAATGTTGGTGAACAAAATATCGGTGTCTATTGTAAAGAAATTTTTATTTTTATATTTTATAAGTTCCATTCCAACTAGAACTTTTATTTTCAAGAACTTTTACTTTATCAGTTCTCATGGGAACTTCTTACACTAACAAATTTCTGAAGGAACATTATAATGTGAGAATATTTTCAAAAAAGTTGCACGGTACATGTTTCAAATAGAACCTATTAAAAAGTTCCAGAACTTTTTCGATCCCTGATTAAAACTGTACTCTCAGTGTTTCCTTTAACCTTACAGTATCGATAAATGCTCGAAATATATCGATAAATACACATGCAACTTGTTCCATTTCAATACACCCGTACTTCATAAAAATATTTTTATCCGTTCAACTTGGCTCCTCCCAAGATTAAATCCTGAGTGTGCCATTGCTATCGATAATCTCGAACAGTGATCCACACAAAAGTTGAATGTACCAGCAACAATTACTTAGATATTCGAAACTGAATGCAACTTGGAGGCATCCCTGAAATAATCCCATTTAAAGTAAGGGCATAAGTGAGTTACAATCTCGACACAATTTGACGTTCAACAAACTGATCCGCCAATCAATGTACCTACTCACCCTCTCGACCTAAACAATTTATCGCGATAATGGTGAGCCGGTGTCGTAGCACGGCAGCGAGCTAATAAACGCGTGGTAATACGATCTTAAGATAGCAAAGATTAAGATAATGCCGGATAATGGCCGAGCTCGTTACAAGCTCCCCTGGTACGCTCCGGCAGCGCCCATAAATCCGATATAATTGGGAAGCAATTAAAACGTATCGAAGGGAGGGGGCCACGGACGCCGGCGGGACTTCTTAATCGGTGAATTTAATTGGGGCCCAGCAACACGGCCGCGATAAAACTCCACTCGCTGGGGCACGGCTTCGAAGTGATCCTCCCGCGCGCCCCCAAACTTTATCTATAATTCAGCGCGTTTCCAGGGAGCCTGCCGTTGGATATCTTCCGGATTTAACTCGTCGACGTCGCCGTGAATTATCGAATC
Source organism: Andrena hattorfiana (assembly GCA_944738655.2). Lineage (NCBI taxonomy): Eukaryota > Metazoa > Arthropoda > Insecta > Hymenoptera > Andrenidae > Andrena > Andrena hattorfiana. The sequence goes on from OX122894.2 coordinate 7,517,366, forward strand.
GCGAATTCGAGCGGCCGCGTGGGGGAGGATCGATTTCGATGAGATTTGACCGGGTAAGCAACGGGGAAGCCAGGGGGTTGGTTGTCGTGAGCTGAGCGCAGTAGAGAGGGGTAGGAAGTGGGGGTGCGTTCCGTCGCGACTCGTAAGGATGGACGGAATTTAGATTGCTTATTAAACGGCGAATAAATAACCGACGGCACACCGACTTGGGCGAAGCTAAGGTGCCACCGCGTTCCGGAAATTTCTTCGTACTCGCGAAAGAAGTGCTCGGGGGGTGGTTGGCGGCGTTGGTCGTGTTTACTGTCGGGAACTTTTCGTTTCGAGCAACTTGCAGTCGATTCGAGGAGCGTTAGGAATCTCGTCGGGGAGTTTATACGCGTTTTATGGTATTTACCTGAATACCCAAAGTGTTCCAAAGTGCTTATCTAAAGCGAGCGGTTCCTCTGGGCTCTCCACCGCGCCGGAGCTCGGCAGCGCTCTTTTTTTCCTCCCCGCGGAATAGTTGCGAAATGCGCCCGAGAGGCCAGCTAGATTTCATCCACCATTGTTCGCGTTCCGCCGATTTTTCCTTCCACCTGCTGCAGGAAATACTTCGGCCCCGGTGTTCTCTGCCGAAAAGTTCGCCTGGGCTTTCCTCGAAGAAGGCACCCCGACGAATATTCTTCGCCAGTCGCTCAGTTGGTCGTGGAATTCCCTCGCTTTCCGCGGAGACACGCTCGACGTTTGAGCTTTGGGCCCCGCGAAAACATCTGGGGCGACTCAGACGGTGGCGTTGCTAAACTACACTTTTAATTTGAAAAGCTCAGACGAGCTTGCCACCCCTTCCACGGCTCCTCCATTGTACCGTTTCCGCTACAAAGGGAGCCGAAACCGGCTTTGTTGTTTCACGGCCGTACCAACACCGCTAATGCGCGTCTGCCGCTGCTATTCGACGTCCATCCCCCGATGTTGTTGCCTGCTAATCCTGAGAAGTAACGCGCGCAAACCGTGAAATCGCTCGGAGCTCCGACTTTTGTAGCCTTTGATTCGCGTCGTTTCCCCCACTCTTTCAAACCTCCCCGAGGTTTACTCGCGTTCTGCCCAGTTTCCACGTTCGAAAATTCGGTAACAGGAATGCGATAAGGTGGCTCGACTGCGGCTAGAAGATAGGTATACCGGCTCTGTGAAATCTCTGATCGATCACGGCACCCGGGTCCATCTCGATTTCATACGATCCGGTTGAGCCGCCGCTTGAGCCGCGCTTCATTATTCACGGCAAGACATCCGTCCCGTCCAAATAATTCACGAAGCCGGCTGTGAGAATTGAAATCGCGGGCCAGATATCCATTAGGTCCGCTCTAAAATTCCGATTCGATCGTCTGGGATATTTATGCGATCCTATACGAGCTACCATGGTTTTTGACGTCGCCCCATCAACTATGTATCGTTCGCGGCGGTTCCTCCGATGTATCGTCTCCACGAAGTACCGCGAACTTTCCCGTGAAATACGGCCAAAGTTCAGCGCGACCAACCCATGCGCAATTGCAAATGTCTTTCGAAATAATAAACCATTGTAAGCAACGTCTTGTCGCTCCGTTAATAAACTGCGCATCGCTAAGCTTCGCCTAAGTCCGGGGCATTATTGTCTGCGCGGAGACAATTGGCTGCTCTAGGCGCCCAGGTAGCTCGGGGTAGATAGATCGGTGGAGAGTGAGCATCTCAGCGGATCTCGTCCCGAGCGTAGCATCCACGCCCGTTCCCTGAACTAGCCACCGAGTCGGCCGTCCTTTCGTCGATGAAAATTTCCGTTTCGTGGGCGGATAACACGCCGGTTAACCGCCGTGACAGTTTGCCGGGAAGACGGGGTTGAGGGGGACGTAGCCTCCGACGCTCTTCTCCGGCTGCTTTTGTGGGAAATAATTGAGACATGAAATACCGACGCGGCGCGCGCGGGTTTTGACGTAAGCATTCCATTGTCTTCCGCCGCCTCCTTTCGAGGGGGGCGCGAGAGGGTACGAAAAACAAAGGGGCAGAGCAAGGGAGAGAGAGGATTTCAGCCTGGCAGAGAATAAAAGCCCCTGGCGTGCGTGTGCGTGCCTTAACCAGCGGAGAGGACGGTCGCAGGCGGCCGCGACGCATCGCTCGGCTCGAGGATGCGGATTAAAGCGCATCGTTAGTGCATTCGTCGCGAAGCGTTTAAGTACGGATTACACGGTTTATCGGTCGCGATCCAGTTGCTTCCGACCTGAAATGTTTCGTCGATGCTCGCTGAAGATCGAGGAGCGCACTGTCTTCCTTTTTGCCCGTTATTTCTTCGGTGAGAATTCGGGAACTCGAGTGGGAAGAGCGAAATGAAAGCACGGCCGCGTAACTAGTATCTGGAATGAAAATTATTTCTGTCCGGTGGAGAGGATCCGCTCCACGGCAAGAATTTCAGCGCGAATTTAGATGCGCGCTGCTAGGATACACCGCGAGATGTCAAAGTTTGTTTAAATAATAAATAACGCGCGTGAGAGTCTGGAGGGGGCGACGGGTAGAATGAAAAACGGACAGAGGCCCCGTGCTGCATTACTTCGTTAATTTTAATTGCTCCGCCGGCTCGTAATTCCGGTTAGTTTCGCGGCCCCCTTGAAAGCTTGAAGAACTAGTTGCCACTGGGAAAAGAAACTGCCGCGACAGAAGCCGGGACGCGGAGACGAAGGGAGACCGGTGGAGGAAAAATTCTACTCCTCCACGTCGATTCTACCAATCTTTTGTTAATGAGACAGTTTTGGTCTACGGTCTATATGATGAACGTACAATTAGAGTGAATTCAACAACTTCTATAACGAGATCGGAGGATCTATTCTCTCGCACAATCATGCCTGCACAACCCCCATTGATCGAGGTTGGCTGGTGTATTCGTGGAAAGTATTATTATTATTATTATTATTATTATTATTATTATTACACGTCTTAATAATAATAATAATAATAATAATAATAATAATTTCCACGAATACACCAGCCAACCTCGATCAATTCGACACACGATTTTAAATAACAAACGTCTGCGTTACTTTGACCCTCGAGTGGCGGATGCGAGATCCACTTGGTCCCATCCTAAATATTATTCTACATTTGTCCCTTATTGTTAGTATTATTCTTTGAAGACGATAAGGATTCTGGTTCGGAACAAGGTTAGAATCTAAAGTAAACGCTTATTCTGAGGTGTGCATGAGTAAAATTATGAAGATTGAAATTGCTGAAATTTGAAAACGCGTTGGCGTTACTTCTGCGCGGGGGTGGAGACGTAGATGGGTTAGGAGCGCAGCCCCTTCCCGACCGTAACTTAAAATACATGTGTCCTCCTTGGAAGAGAGTTTACCAGTGACTTATGGCGGAGAAACGGCGAGCTTTAGCGGTCCACCCGTCTAGATTCGCGGAAGACATTTATTTCGAGGGTGTTTCGCGGTCCCGGCGTCGCGACGTTTCATTCGAAAAGTGGCGCGCTGTAGACGGCAGGAAAAGCGAGGAAAACAAGCCGGTCGCCGGGAGCTCGTTCAAAAGAGCCGCGGTACCCAAGTTGCTTGGCGAGCTCGCGAGCACTGGCAATTTATTCGCGCACAGTGGTCGATTGTCTTTCCGAAACGAGCCCGGCTATCCTGGCTATTTCGGAGAAACCTGCGCGTGCGATTGTCGCGCGTGCTCGGATTCCCCTCGGCCTCGCCATTCTGGCACGCGAAAGTGGAACACTGTATGCATGCGCTTGCAAAGCGACGATTACGATCGAGTCTATGAGCCGAGAATCCCTCGGGTTAACGGGAAGAGGCGCGAGCAGCGCGAAATTATCCGTCGCGAATCGGTGGTGGAAACGCGCTCCAGCAGTTTCGCCACGTATCAGTGGACGATGGAGTCCGCCTGCGCGTGCCTGCCGGCACGACAGACGGCGGACAATCTCGCGTACAAATTTCGCGGAGATCACGTCATTCCGTGGTTTTCGCGATGGTCGTTCGCATAATTCAGCCGAAACGAGCGCGTACGCTCACGTCCTGCCGTGTGCATTGCCTCCGAATGCGCGCCGCGCGACTAATAATGCCGGCGGATACGCCCCCGCGAGCCCCCGAGACCCTTCGTCACGGTGCCCTCTACGTCCCGTTGCGAGGCAACGACGCTCGTGTACCGCTAATTTCGCGGACCTGTTGTACACTCGTTGGAGCAGCCCGCCGGAAATGCGGCGAATTTCTAAATGGGAACGGGAGCAGCTGTTTGCCCTTTGTAGACGCGCTGCCGGCGAACGAGACGAGAAAAATGGCCACGGGACATTAGTCGCGGACAGAAGTGGGGTGTGCGAGAGAGACAGGGGATGGCCGAGGTTTAGACAGTGGTCTGGGAAAGGTCTCCAAGTGGCTTCTATCTCTTTGCAATCTTTTTTTTTTTCTTGTCTTTGGTGGAGTGGCTTCTGTTCTTCGAGATACTTGTTGCGTCTGGCGATATACCTCCGCTGATGCATTTTATAAGTAAGCCTGAAGAAGATCGCGATGTCTTACGATCAGTTTATTTCTCAGTCACAACTTGTGATCGATTCCCCGCGGATATCGTTTGTGAGTACACAGAGGGACATTTCAACCGTTCGCTAAGTGACTGCCCTTTCTTAGCTATAGATTTCCCCGTTCCATCTCGAGCGCAGCGGTCGAGCTTGCTTTTCGATCGATAGCTCTCCACCTTCGAGTGGCAATCGACGAGTTGAACGTCACTTCCGTGTCTACCGGGGAATTGCTCGACCGAGAGGGGCGACCCTCGTCCAACTGCAAGCCACGAAAGTCCGCAGACCAATTCGCGAGACGTTCACTTACGTCCCCCGGTTTTACGCGCTCCTTCGTCCCAACGCATTAAAAATTTACAGCCGAGCAGAAGGAGCGCCCAGCACGACGATACGTTTCCTCGCCGGGGCGGAAGTGCCAGGTTAACGACTATGACCCGCTGCCAGGCCGACTTTACGCCGTTCAATTATCCACGGCGCGGGGTAATATCGCGTCGGGGGGCACGCAGAAATTCGCGTTAACGCGAATACCGACGACGAGTTGGCGCAATACGCGAACCCTGTACATTTCCTCTCGGCCGGGCATAAAGACCCCCTGCCCCTCGCTCTTCGTTACGTCCGCACCCTCATTTCCTTCGGCTACATCCGCAGCGAACTTCTTAACGCAAACCGCCAGTACCCTGTGCCTTCTTTCATCGACTCCTTGATGGTGAACGAAGCCTACGTGCATTTTAGCGCATCGTCCATTCCGAGATCGACTTTGCGACTTTATAGTCGATCGCGCGCTATCTTTCGTCCCCCCGCCTCGTTTCAATCTTCCATCCCCGGTTTGTGCGCCTGAAAGTGTCGTTCGCGACGCAGCGAGGCAGGTGTGCAAGGCGGGTGGTATTTACGCGTGGGTCGCGTGCCTGGTGGCATAACGCCAGGCGTACATCGGACACCCCTTTTCCGCGCGGTCCGCCGGAAACCATCGGCGACGATATCAGGGCGCGCGTGCGTATCGTATATCATTGATAAACGTCCATACCGGTGCTCTTGCCGTTATCTTACGCCTGCCTCCGCCGTGGTTCTCTCGATCGACCCTCTCACGATTTCGGTATCGCGATCCCGCCACCAGAGGCGCGCCCCTCCATCCCCGTTATTACAGCCCCGACGTCGAAGGGGAGCGAGGCGCGGAGTCTGTCCGTTTAACATCTACCCTTCGACGTGACAAAACGTTGCCTAGGAATGGCAGCGAAAGAAACTCTCTCTCAAGCAATTAATCTTACCGCGACTCCTCGAGAACGGAAATCGAGAGCGTGGCTCGCGACTCGATCTCTCGCGGCGTCGCAGCAGAGAAGCATTTAGAAACGGTAGGTGGGTATATACCTGCGTCTCTTCCATTCGCATCAAGCCACGACGCTCCCTAATGGCGCATTAACGCGGCGACCGCACGCGTCTAAAAGGTGCTCCAGCGGCGCGAAGCGGCGCAACTGAAGAAAAAGGAGAATGCAGAAGAGTCGCGGCTCCGGGGACGGTGGGAGGGGCGTGGAAGGAAGACAGATAAGACGAGGAGGAGCTGACAATCCTCGCGTTCCGTTGCCGCCGAGTAGCGAGTGCATTTACTCAGCCCGCTCGACTGAACGTCTTCCTGCTCTCGACATTTACAGGCGGTCCGTATCTCGCCCGTGGGATTTGAAGGCCAGCCTCGTTCGTTGCTCCTGCACCAGCCCGTCGAACTTCGATCAGCCGATGGTCGATCGCGCGCCGCGTGCACAGCCATTAATCGCGTCGATACCCGACGATGGACACGACCGAGGCCACGTTTAACGCCATTAACGACTCGATCACTGTCGTTTTAATTTCCTGCGCGCGAAAATCCGTGCTACTCTACGTACGTTTCACGGAGCTCGGTTCGTCGGTCGCCTCGAAATGCGAGCTTGTTCCTCCCCTGTCCCTCTCTGCAACGAATCAACTGGCAGGTAGCAGCGTCGACCGACGCTGCCTGTCCGGGGAGGGTGGACAGCGTCCGCTAGCCCCCGGGGGCGATACTCGCAGGCCTCGATACCACCGGCTGGTGGCCAGCTACTGCACCGTTCCCAGGACTAATGTTCCCTCGGGCGGGATGCCCGGTATCTCTGTACACCCCTCGACTTGCTCCTCCTCGAGCGACCCTCCGCCTCCCCGGGTGTATCGTAATAAAGGACCGATCTAGGAGATAACGGCGCGCACCGCTGCTCGTCGTAAAGCGCTTTACATACGCAGTAAAAGAAACGTTAATCACGGGACCATCTGGCTGACGACCTCTCCGCCGTCCCCGCCTTTTACGTCGCATAATCAAGTCACCGGCAATAAAGCCAGGAATTAACGCGTCGTTCTGTCTTCTACCTAACCACCCCTCCACGAACACGTGATACCTCGTCGAGGACTGCCCTCTTTACAGGGGCGCCGGGTTTTCTGGGTGTAGGGTAATCGAACGGATCCAAAGGGTGATGGAATCTCGCACGTGTCTCTTTTTTTTAAATCCCCGAGATTTCGAGAGGCCCGAGATTGATGAGAAGCGATTCGAGAGTTTAAAGGGGTCGAATGTTCCCGAGATGGAGGCGCTGGCGAGGGACAGGGCCGAGGAACTAAAAAGGTCAACGCTCCGCGTTTGAAAATAGAAGGGAAAAGAAGGCCCGGGTCTGAATGCGTCGAGGGAACCTCTTCGTTACGAATTTCCTTGGGGACCTCCGGCAAGTCGACGCGTTCCTCTTCGCCACCCACCGCCCTCGGCGCCTGCGAACTATCCGGACTGCGTTGAAAGAAAAGCTGCGCGATAATTCCGAGGAACGTTAGTCGCGCCGTCGATGCTCTCCCCGGGCTGTCCAAGATACCGTCATCCTTAGCTTCATTTCGGAGAACGCGCGAGAACGTAGGAGTCACGTAATTTTCCGGGAGGGGCCCCTTCCGTCTATCCCGTAAATTCTCCCGCCGACTCTTCTGGCGACGATCCAGCCGATGGTCCTGGAAGACGATCGTGGACCTCCACCTGACCGTCCACGAAGAAAAGCTGGTTCGGGCTGTTCGGCAGGACCAATATTTTTGACGATTAAGGGAAGAGGTGGTGCTCCATCGGTGGGGTTACAGGGGGGAAATTGAATCGTACCCGTTTTCCCGTGTGTTCCTCCACCTCCTGCCGCTTCCTTCTACCAAGTCGTTTCCGCAGCCGTTGTCGTTGGCCTCTCTCCAGAAAATATAACCCACTAGCGCGGCCTCCCATCTCCCTGCCCCCTCGCCCCAAAGCTGCCCGCCAGCCTAGAGCCATTCGCGAAACGACCGAAAGAAGTGGCAGCCGATAAATATCGAAACACTTAGCCTCTGTTTTCATAGCGGATGAATTTGATGTTCGAGGCTGCACGGCTCGTTCTCTCTCCATCGCCTCTCTCCCGCCTCTTAATCTACCGGGTATTTCTCCTCTACCCCCTCCCTGATCGCCCTCGGCCTTTCATTCAGGCGCAATACCCTCCAACGGTTCGCGAGAAGAATGCTGAGAGCCGGCGGAATGCGCGGAGCGAGCGTCTGCCAGTAGTACGAATCGTGGATGTTCAGGCAGTGTTGCGAAAGCGGTTTTTCTGCTTATTGTCGCACTTTCGAGGCGTTGCAAAGGAGTGTTGTTCTTGATTCGGTAAGAGGGAGGTACATTGAACGAAGGAAGGCAATGCAGGTCCTAATTTTAAGGGGTGGTTCATGCGGAACAATCCAAAATTGATCCTAACAAGTAAACATTCACTTACAAGGTAAATCCGGAAGACGCGGTCGACCTAATATAAAATTATTATTAAAATTAATATAGAAATTACTTATTTTATCAGAATAAACCTATATGTTCAGAATTTTATGCTGATTCAGAAAAACTGGTCGATATTTGCTTTAAGACAATATTTACTGTAAATTGGGTTGAAAACTGAAGTCATGACATATGACCACCTCTCCCGAGGTGCCGGGAGGAATGGTTTTCGCCGTTGGCAGAGACCATTCACATAATTATTCATGGAAAATTAACAAAGAAGAAAGCAAAATTATTCACGAGTAAATACAACTACAGATTAATTGATATTTAATTTGTTTACGACAAACAAGTAAAGAATACATCAAAGAAAAAGTGAACTACCTACTGGTGATTAGCAAGGCATATGAATACAAAAGTGAAGAAATAAACTGAATAAACAAAAATAAATAATAATAATTAATAATAAATATATAAATAATAATAAATAATAATAATAAAAAATAAATAAAAAAATCATACCTCATACCTTTGACAAAAGAAGTTAAATGTAACCTGAATTTACCTTTTAAAGCCTTTAAATCCAGAAAAACACAGAAGGAAGCGAAATGACGCTATTCATTCAACTGTTTGGCTTCTAGAGAAGGTAATTGGTCTGCACTTTAACGCATTTTTACATACAGAGTCTGAAATATAGCGACTCGACCAACTCTCCGGCCCGACCGCGTCTCCCGGATTTACCCTGGTGAATGAAGTTTCTTAATTTGGAATATATTTTTTTAAAGTATTCATAGTAGGGGAGAATAGTGCAATTGCGGCAAGTGGACAATGATGGTCAGTTATTATAAAACGGCATGTCCAAAATGTGCAATGTCTTTTCTTTACGTTCCACGACATCATTCACTATATTGTCGAACGAACTCGCCTCAATTGTTGCTAAGCAACCAAGAAAAACAAGCCTTTTTGTGTTTTAAAAGTCGTTATGTTATATTTTGTGCGCACCACGTAAGAGATAAATACTAATTTTGAAGCTTTTTTTACATTTCAACTTTATGTAAATACAGATATACTATTAAGGCAAAGGATTAGAATCAAATTTAATATAAATACATTTAATTTATTTATGTAATCTTCAATTTTATCAATGAAAATGTGTGCGGGAAATGATGGTCGCTTGACAATTAACGACCGCAACGTGAATACCATTATTACCCAGTGTACAATAAAAATATCTTTTTTCATTAGAAGAATTTTATTCCGTAGATGGTAAAAATACGCCCCAACACCACTGGAAAAGCCAATTGGGCTTCCGCAACGCTTGAAAAAGCAGTGTACATGTGTATTATTTGCTATCAATTTGGCTATGATAATAAAATGTGGTTTCGATGCATTTCGTGTGGCTTCTCGGCTCATTCTGAATGTTGTGGATGCGACTCGGCGGATGGATACATATGCGAAAAATTTTAAATTAATCGCCCGCAACGTGACCGCTATTACCCGCAGGTGTGCACAATGGCGGTCAAACACATCATTTCTGTATTTTGTAATTTTATTGAATAAATCAATATAATATTAATTATTTTCGTATCCTACGAATAGGTTGATAGTTTAAGTTTACAAAAAAATCATTTTCAAGAAATATTGCACCTTATATCTTGGTTTTATTACAATTTATTGTTGAAGTGATATCTGCAATGTACCTATTTTACTCATGTTATTGGAGCGTAATCGAAAAACTCAAAAATCCTTTTATTTAAGAATAATTGGCTAAATCCTGGCATCTGTATATTTTTTTTGGTGCTGAATCCGATTATGATATTATTTTTTGCGCGAAAACATTTTCTAAGGTAGTTTTCTTAATAACAAACAGTTTTTCAGATATAATTTTCAGGATTTCTTAGTTACTATGAGTATTTTCAAAAAATATATTCCAAATCGGAAAACTCCATTCACTATAAGTGAATATTTATTGGTAAGAATGTACATACACAACGTTAAGGTAAACGTTCTGTGCCTGCAGAAACTGCGGAACTACGAAGCAGAGCTTCTCTCAATCTACCACCCTTCAAACCACCCCAGCCAGCTTCGCGATGGCGACTCGTTGAATTTACAAAAACCCCCTTCGTTGCATACGCTGGTATTCGATACACCGTAATCGTTAAAGGGATCGGGAATCATTAGCAGGAATTCATGCGACACGCCTCCGGCCGTCGTCGTATCCAGGAAGATTTCGATGCAGGCCGCGTGAACGAGGAAAGACACTCGAGAAATGGGGATAATTATGCGGCCAGGGGCTGGATGGCGTCTTTCTCGCGTCGCGGTATCGGGTTTATCTTTGTATGGTCGGATGAATAGAACCGCGGGGACGGGATTCAGCCCGGGAGCATAACGGATATCCTATTATCTATTAACATATAACCAGGTCGACGACACCAGCGACGGGTAGCTAGGTGTTCATCGTTCGGGGGCTCATCGATTTCGTCGGGACGTTGCCCGGCTGCCTCCGTTTCGTATCGAGCGCCGATATTTCGAGCGCCGTCAGACACGTAACGTCGTCGTTAAACGAACGGGAATAATTGTCTGTCATGTGACGCGGACGGCACTCGAATTAGAAACGTCGCAGATTTTAGTGGAGCTGAACGATATGCGACCGCTGTGAAAGATTCATACGCGGAGCCGCGGGTTCGCCGACCGCGCATCCCTCTGCATTTTTCGCTTCCAAAATAGTCTCGGGGATGTTGAATTTTCAAGCGACCGTCTGGTGATCCGTCCACCGTTATGGAAAACCTTACACATGCGGTTTATGCACCTGCTTCCTTCAAGTTAATCGCTTTACCCGTTCCATTTGATCATTTGATGGGCGCACGATGTCACTTTATAGCATTACGAAAATAACGAGCTATTCGCGAGAGAAATATAATGGAAAATCTTCCAACTCTGTTGTGAATTTACTTGACTTCTTCCGTCACTCACTATACTCTTTCAAGCACTTACAATTAGTGAGGAAGGCGGTTAACAATTCCAGTTAACTTCTATTTACTTTCATTGCATTTTGTTCTTTTCTGCTTATTTTTTATCCAGATACTATTTCTTTTTTCCTTAATTTTGTTCATTTTTGTGTTTCTACTTTCATGGCAGAGATGGTTCGTGGGAGAAAGAGCAGAAGGACTTCCGAAAGTAGGCAATGAGATTAGCAAACACAGGTGTAATCGCCGTCTTCCGGTTCGTTAGGGTGTACTTGACCGTGTCGGTGGTACGTTCTTTGATGCAACGTTTCACTATTTGTATCATCGCCCCGTGAATACACGGAGGAGGGGGCGGTTCCCCCATCGTGGCGCGCGCGTAAAGCCGTCCTAACGAGGCCTCGATTTATCGAACACGCGGCCGGTTACCTCTTTCCGCTGTCATTACGTGGCATTATGCGGTTTTCCCGTTTGAAGTGTTAATCAACCGGCCGCTGCATTCCTGCCCGGAATAAACGAACTCTAAATAGCCCGAAACGTAAACAGCGTGTCACAGCGAAAAAGGGGCTGCTTTCTCCCGTTCCGTTCCACTCCCTACCCTCGCCCGCTGCTTCTTTTTATTCGTCGGCCCCTGGCTCCCTTCGTTTCCACCGCGTCCCCCCACGTCGCTTTGTGTTCGATATCGCGAGAACCCTTTCGCCGACTGCCGCTGGAAAAAGCGCGGATAGAGAACGAGTTTAGACACGCCGGTGAAAGGGAATCAAAGTAGCGCGCTTCCACGCGCTTCTCGGGTTTCTCGAGTTTTTCGCGCCGCTCTTCTTGACGAATTTATGGAGACCGTTCGCAGCGTCCTCGGCCAACGCGGCGGGACAAAGGAGATCGGAGAGGCTCACGCGCTGGCTTGGCCATTTTTGCGAAGCTTCCCGTTGTCCCGTGTTAATTAAATCGAGGCCCGAAGAACGGTGGCGCGTTAACAGCGACGCCGCGAGATCAAAGCTCGTCCATATATCCTTCGGCGCGACGGTTGGCAAAGGGCGATACGCGGCGCGAGGGCTGATGGGAAAAAAAAGGAATTAGAGCGAGGGCGTGAACGAGGCTAGCCGCAACCCGACCCGATCCCATCCAGCCCCGCGCCGGTGTACAGTAATGCAACCCGGTAATTACGTTATTCGCGGCTGATTGGCTTCGCCGCGGTGCGTCCGCGTTAACGCGATTATCAAGGAATCGATCACTTATTCCACGGCGTCTGCTATTCCCAACTTCTGCCCCCCCTCGCTTCTCGCTCATGCCCCTCCCGCGCCCCACGCTACTTCTCTTTACTTTTGGCTCCGAGCCGCCGAAAAGTTTTCTTTGATTGGACGACGGACGCAATTAAAGCGGCACGGCGACGACGAACACGCGACAGAAGTTGCCCGACCGAGGGCGCAGCGGGAGGAACGAGGACGGTCGACCTGCCCCCCCCCCCCCCCCCCCGTTAATGAGCCAGAGACAGAGGAACATGGAACGACTTCCTGTCCGGCGAAAAGAACGATACGGAGTTCTGTGCTTCTCTTTTTTCGCGCGCGGGGTTGTTTTCCCCTGTTGTCGCGACGGGATAGAGTTAATTATTAAGGGGAAGCTGTCTGTTTCTATGCTTCTTCGGTTCGCATCGATCACACTTGGACGTCTCTGCATTTCTCCACGTTTGCGAGTCTGTTGTATCGGGATAATATGAGGCATTGAGAGCAAAAACGGACTAATCCACATTGAAAAAAATTATTTTTCTTATCTTATATGATTAAGGGAGAGTAGAGTAATTGCGAACACGTAAGCAAAAAAGCAAACAAAACGAAAACTATGTGAGAAACGAATTTGTTTATTATTTACAAACATACTTAAACTATTCGTCTATAAAGTACTGTGACGAATTTTTGAAAAATTATAATAAAAATCAACTTTATAGTGAAAAAATGTGTGTTCGTGATTACTCGAATGTCGTGGGGTAATCACGAACAGAGTGCTAAATATCACAGAAGTCGCACGAAAGCGCGACGTCAATGGTTAATCCATAAAAAATGTTGCTACAACCTATACCTAATGTATTTTTCAAATTCCTGTTCTTGTGCGTTAGAAAGAAATTTTAATTGGTCGGAATATCGAAAAAAAATAGTAAAGGTTGTTTCCTAAACTTTTTTTCTGAGCCTATAATGAAAATTCAAAAATCACTTTTGTAGAGTTAAGTAAGTTTTATACATGCTGAAAATTTCATCAAAATCGGTTAACGTTGGTAATCTCGCAGGTTCGAGATTACCCCATTCGAGTTGTTCGTCAATGCCCCACGACATCACAAAATAAAAAAGAATTTATTTCAGAGGTTAGAATCATAATTCAAGCAGCGCCTTGGTCACAAAATGTTGGTAAAAAAGTGCTTTATTTCAACTTAAAAAAAAAACAATTGTATCATTAATTCAACAGTAAGTAATTTCATGCAATTGAAATGGACAAAATATTACTTGAAACATGATAAAAATAATAAATTGTGTTTATCTTGAATAGCATAAGCGTTCTGTATTTATTACTTTTAGACTCGAAAGACGTGGAATTAGATCGCGCTGAGTGAGGCGTTCAGATCTTCTCGTTCCTTCAACTGGACCGTTCAAATCAATCGAGCTATCCAAGTACTTCTACGAACAGACACTTTCTCCCTCGACTCAGCTCGAAATAGTACTCTCTGCCCTACCTCCGCTCGTATCAAATTCTTGAGCTCCTACAGCCTCGAGTTATCGTAACGAGAGAAAAGGGTACGTCGCGAGATAAGGACCGTTCGACACCCCATTCTCGAAGCCCCCGCGCGACAAAGGGGAAGTCTCCCGAGATCGGAGCGCCCGGAGTACATTCCCAGGTAAAACATCTTCCACGTGGAATCCATCGTTCGCCTTCTCCCTCCGCGGGGGCCGTTTGAAAAATCGAAACATCGCAAAGAGCGCCTGCCCCAGAGGGCGGGGGTGGCCTCCCCCGCGTCCGTGGGACTTTATCAGGATACGCTCGGGCTGAAGCGAAACCTCGGTTCTCGCGACGGACGGGGGAAGTAGCTTGAATGGGGTTCCAACGTTTTCGTGCTGGCGGAACCATCTCATTTGCATAATGCTGTTAGTACTGCTTGGGTGGCGATGCTTCGGCCGCGGCGCGGGGGGGGGGGGGGGCGGAGGCTGTTGGGTCGGGGGAATTGCACTTCGAGAGAAAGTGAAACGACGGTGGAAGGAGCCCGCAGCCTAGTCGCTCGAGTTTCGAGACTATGGGAACGCGTCACTTCGAAAGTGAATTCGCTGTTGTTGGTCTCCGGCGTGGACGAATAACTACACCGTCGTCCAATACTTTTTCCTCACCACAGAAAGACACAGTACCTTGTACTTTAACCACAACATTACTTCCACCTCCTCGTTCAGTGAAAGTATCGAGAACAACGGGAGGGAGGTAGCCCACTGCTCGCTTCTCTAATACAAAATTCCAAGCGCCGTGACTAATTACAATCTCGCTCCAGCTAGGTGGCTGGCGTTTTCCCGAAAAAACAGCGTTGCGATTTGTTTCGAGGCGGGTCCGACGCGGAAGTCATCTCACGGACAAAAGTCCTTTATCGTTCCGTTGATGTGACGCGAAAAAGGGGGGCCAGAAGTGTGCGCGGCGTCGGCGGGGGATTTTGAATGACGGGCACGTTCGTGCAATATGCATAACCGGGATTCGGAACACGGGAAACCTCTTTGTGAGCCGCGACCGGTCCACTAAATCATTCATTGCCTTGGACCGTCTCGAATGACTAATTAACGCAGACACAGATTGCTTTGCCCAGACATTCCCGGTTATCTAATCAATGTTATTCCGTCCGTGACTAGCGGCCGATAATATTATCGGAAAGAGCTTCCTCGCGCACGGGGAGGAAACCAATTACCCCCGCGACGCTGTCTGGGCTGAAATAACACAGGAAAACGGTGTCCTTAAATTTCTCGGCGCAATAAATGCTGGCGGGCTTCTCCAGGACGTTCGAACGCGCCCGCGAGTACAATGTCGTCTGGGAAAAATCAATTTCTCCCGGCTGCGACGACGCTAAATAGTCCTCTTAGAGTCGTGCAGCCCTTGGAAGCGAGCTTGTTCGCTCGAGCGTCAAGATGTTGCAATAATCCCGACTCTTCGTTCGCCCGTGTAACGTCGTTGCACGAAGATCGACGCCGGGGGGCCACGCGAACGAGCCTTTTCAGACCGATTGAACGATTTGAATTAACGGCTGGCGGGCAGGGGGCGGGATGGTTTTATCGGCGCTGATACGGGAGTGGTCGATGTCCCTGGGTAAGGAGAAGCTATAAACCAGGAGTTGCGAACAAATCAATGTGAGTGCTCTCGAGGCTG
Source organism: Andrena hattorfiana (assembly GCA_944738655.2). Taxonomy (NCBI): domain Eukaryota; kingdom Metazoa; phylum Arthropoda; class Insecta; order Hymenoptera; family Andrenidae; genus Andrena; species Andrena hattorfiana. The sequence continues at coordinate 7,532,958 of OX122894.2, forward strand.
GGGACGATCGTAGGAAAAGGAAAGGAGAGCCGCTCATTTACTTTAACGGCCTACACGAGCGCATGTGAACCCGTCTGAGCGAGGGGCTATCAATCTGGTCATCGAAATCCGTCCCCTTTTTCCTTAAACCCAACTGCGAGCCCGATGGAGAGAGCCGAGTTTAAAACGAGTCCGTTTCCCCGATTCGTCGACACGTGTCGTTCCGTTGAAACGTGTCGGAGCGACGTTCAGCTAGTTTCTTCCGCCGTTAAATGCAATCGCTGGGCTGTTTGGGCTTGAATTAACTCCACTTAACTTGGGGTATGTAACAGAACTTCTGTGGGAGACAAGATGGAATCGTAGGAAACCCTCGCAGCAAATATTCCTGCAGAATTCAGCCGCGGCGGAACGTTTAATTACTAACAGTCGGCGGCTAGTTGAACGGATCCAGTAATCCCATTCTTCCTCGCCTTCGTTCCGTGGAAGACCGTTCCTGGAACTTTTGGAGGACCGTCGATGGGGGATCCGCGATGGAAAAGATTTCGCGGGAGAGCGGAGGTCTGCGTTTGACAGTCCGGCCGTGGACAACGGAAGCCCGCGAATTGAAAGCGCACCGCGATGAAAGAGGCCTCTCTCGCGGCCGCATCCTGGGTCCAGAGTTCTCCAGAAAGCTGTTCCAAGTTTCGCAGACCGTCGGCGAGCGCGTTGGAACGTTGGTCCTCGATTGACCGTAACACCGCTCGATCGCAGGCGACGTTAATTCCTCGAACGGCTGCTCGAAAGCTCGCCCACCCGATTACGAGTCGCGCAGCGAGGTCGCGCGAGGAACGAGGCACTCGACGACGCGCTTAACGAGTCCTGGGTCACACGCCGCCTTGTTAACGAGGACGTATTGTGGGCCAGCTCGCGGTGAGAATTGTTACAGGAGGCCAGGGAAGTTGCATTACATCGGGAACAATAAAATCATCGCAGGGCTAGCCGTCTGGAGTTTAAAATTAGACCCGCTGGGCGACGCAACTTTCTCCGGGGCATAAAAATCTATTGTTCTTTCCAAGTTTCATAATTGTCGCGACTGGAGCCTTACGGCGCCCAGTCTGGAGTCTTACACACAGGAGCGTAGCTACTAGTTTCAGGAACTCGTGTCGCCAACGCGAGAGCATTACGTTGGACGCCTCCGAGGCGAGCAGATTTTCCACCCTGTCGCAACTTTCCACGGCTATTATCCGCGAAGGTGATACAACCGACGGAGCTGATAATATTGAAAGTACTATCAACAGCTCGATTCCCCGATCCGCGAAGGGTGCATGAAAATGAGCGCCAGGGAACGCCAACTCACGGTCCAAGTTTCTCTCAACCCTTCCTCGCGCCACCGGCGAAAGTTATCGTTGGCGCGCGCGAGGAAGGAACAGGCTATCACCGGTTCCTCCGCTTGCAGGCGTCGAAGTACGAGCGTTAGCTGTTCGATTTCCATAAAAATCGCGACAAAGGGAGTTTGAGGAACGAGGGAAGGGAAGACTGGCCTCGGGCCAGCCGTCCAACCTCGATAGAATCGTCGTGGAGGTCCAGGAAAAGGGTGCAAGAGTGGGGTGGAGGGTTGTCCAGGGCGAGGACGGGTTTACGAGCAACCAGGGGGCACGACGAGTCGGTTTATCGGGTCTCGGGCCGCGGCGCTATTCAATGAACAGCCGTTTAGACCAGGCGTAGCATTGTCGAACCAGACATCACGGAAATTCGACTTTCACCCTCTCGCCCAGCCCCGCTCTATCGGCCAGTCCGCTTCCCTTTTCCCCCAAGGTTACCTAAGCGACACGTGCAAATGATTGGCGAACCACGTCGCCGGCTCCCGGAGTCGAAGAAGGAGTCGCATGCATCTTTGATGCAAGCTTGTCCTTTTCCACGGCCGCGCCGCGCGTGCGGCCCTGAAGAGTACGTGGCTGGAACGGCTAAGTGGTCTGGATGCAGAGGCTCTCGAGTTTACGGCGGCAGCGGCTGCTACTGATGAGGACACCGTTGATTCCACTGTTTTACTCCTTTTCACTGTTTAGCCAACTGGCGAGGATGCTAGCGCGTATGTGCAGGTCGAAGAACTTGAGCTCTCCTGTGCGCGTGGATTTTATACCGAAGAATAACAATCTTTCGTCGATTTTCCTCGTTCTGTTTCGACGAGGACTAGGGGTCTATTGTCTGACGAGTCAGTGCTCTACTTTGTAGCAACAGAAGATGTAATGTTTCACGAGAATTTGGAATTTGGTTTATTTCGTTTTCGAAAAAAATGACTACTTGATTTTGCTAACGCGTCTGACCATTGATCGATGTTTCTACTTGCGCGGCATTCCTCGCGTGACAGACGTGTCTACGCATTGTCCACGCGCGTTTACACATAAAAACCAATGAAAATACGTTAAAGGAGCATCTCCTTTACCTTCGCGAAGGAAATAGAACCCTAAGCGTTTCACAGGCTGCCGTGCATCGCGATCGATTTCCAAGGAACCGTTTTCGAGGGCGCGTTAACTCGTTCAGCGAAACTCTTCGTTGCACCGGCGATGTTATCGCGGTTTCCTGGTAATCGTCGGTAATTAGACGGCGCAAATTATTATTCGCTGCGCCGTAACCCGCACCGAAATTTATGGGAGCGTCGTCGGCGGCTCTCGTGCGATGCCGCGCGATAAACTTTCGTCGAGGCCCCCGACGAGCTCGCGGGGCAACTTGTCCCCCGAGCCGTCTTTTTTCACCTACCGGCAGCAGCCCTGCCAGAAAATCAAGGTCTCGCAGGCGTCGGGACGATTATTATACGTTGGCCCGTCGTTAAAAAGTCAGCCACTTGGCTATTCTCCGCGAACAATTAGCTGGAATTAATTATCACGAATCTGGCCGCTCTCGCTTTTCCATTCGTCGCGTTCCCCTTTCGCCGGGCGGGATCCTATATAATAAGCCGAAGTTCGGGACGTCGGGGCGTCGAAGTCCCTTAATCCGGCAGAATCAGTCTGCCAGCAACTTCCGGCTCCATCGGCGTCCTCTTGAGGTGGCCGCCTCTCCTCTATGGAGCCGCGCCACCGAACCTTTTGATACCCCACCCTAGAAGGCTAACGACCCGCGGAAAGTAAGAGCCGGACCATTGAAATTCCACGATGAAACGTCACCGAGCCTCCGCCTATTATTCCGGAGACACCTTAAGCCTCTTCCTCTTGTTCGCCCGCGCAGACGACTCGCCCTCGCGCGACCCTCTCCCACCCCCTACTAGCCTGGACGCGAGCAATTTACTCCGCGTCTCTAGGAATCTTCCAAGCCCGGCGACGTCACGAGGCACTTCAAGCCGTGGATGGTCCCGTGCCCTCGGTAGATTGACGGCGGAATTATTATCGCGGCCCATGGCCGAGGCTGAAACGGTAGAATTCCCGAGGCGAAAATCCACGAGGACTTTATTACGCGAAAAAAAAAATTATAATCGCCGCGCGATGTCGTCCGTGGACGAGGTAAATCAAGACCACGGAAACGCGAATGGTCGAGGCGATTTATTCTCAAGCTCGAACCAACCCCCGTCGCCTCCGCCGTGTCGCCATTCGTTTTCGATGCTTCCCTCCCCCGTCGCCTCCCACCCACCCACCCCCGCCGCCAGCTGAAATTATCATTTAGCCAGCGAGGCTAAAGCACGTATCCTCGTTTAGTCTGCCGGCGGGAGACAATTTACGACACTTTCCGCGGGCCCTCGCGCTTAATCCGAGCTTCCAGCGGCGTACCCCGCGACAGTCGCCTCGCGTCCTACCACCGTCGGTCGTTTTACACGCGCGTACCTAATATACGAATCGGGCTTAATCCCGTGTACAAGGCTGCTTCGAGCAGTGGCAGTCAGGGTATCGCGGGTCGAGCTTCAGACTTCAAAGACGCCGAGCGCTTAGTTGCTCCTGGCTTGCAAGCAGACGGATTGTAACGCGAATTAGGCGGCTCCGTTGTAACGAGGAATATTTGCACGTAGGCCGGATGAACGGATTGAACGGATTGCGCGAGGCCGTGCACGCGGAACTGTGGGCTCAAAGATTAGGCGATGTTAGATTATCCGCGTTCCTTGCGCAGATTCCTTTTCAAAAACTGTTACTGCATCCGAAAACTGCAGGGTAACTGGTGATAGGAGCCCCAACGATCCCCTTTTCCTATCGCACCCAACATCCACTGCGCTGCCAGTCGATTCGGCCGCCTAATAATTATGTAAACCACACCTGGACCGATTAACACCAAAAACGAAGCCACGCGGAGGGGTAGGATCGATAATTGAAACGCGCCACAAATCAACGTCACCGCGCGTGTAGCTACACGTGCCGCGCGTATACGTGTCAGCCTATAACGCAATTTGTCTGCGCGAGAGAGGGTCCGGCTTGAAATGCTTCTTTTTTTTGCTCCCAGAAAAGTCATCGACGAACGGAGCGCCCTTTATTAAGCGCAGGAGGGTGGCTGGGCTTCCCGTTTGCCGAAATTTCCAGCGATTTTTCATCCGCTCTCGCGTAACTCGCGCGCGTAGGGGTGGACGAGTCTCGGGGCGGTCCTCTCATCGAGGAGCGCGTGCCCTCTCGCCTCGCTGGCAGTTCCGAGGAGTAATAAATGGCACGGACGCGCCTACTTTTCAATCCGGCGCCTCTAAGAGTCAATAAGTGTCGAGGGATGATGTACAGTTCTATGGGTGGCGTATTAAGGACACGGTGCGTTCACGGGGCCGCCGTGGAAATTCCACGAGCGTGCAAAGAAATTCCTGCTCGGCTCGGCCTGCACGGGAACGGTTCATTATTAGTGGGCACAGCTTGGCGGGTGAATTCGGGGCGTTGGAGCGGTGAAAAATGTCGGCGCGAAGCCGCGCATTGTTTGGGCTCCTTTTCGAATTATGCACCCTGCTTGCCCCCCCGATCTCATTAAGAGACTAGGGTGAAATGATTCGCAACCACGCATGGAAATGTTTGCAGATAGTTATGGCCGCTAATGGCGAAACACCCTGCGCATTATCGCGAGCTTTATCCTCCGCGGTGGCCGCGAGTCGTTCGAACGTTTTAAATTCCCTCGTACGTGTCGTAAATAATCCTTTCGCGGCTACCGCGGATGAGCTGCTGCGCGCACGCAAAACAATGCTGCATAATAAGCAACATTGAAATTACCCGGGCCACCGGAGTTTTAATATAAATTCATACGTGCGGCCGGGGCATGAATTATTCAGAGCGTAATTTGGAAAAACAAATGTCGAATAAGCAGTCTCTGTGCATGGCAGGGTCTATGCTGGGGAACGTGCAAGGGATGAGATTGTTTTAAACAGTTACGAGAAGAGCGGTGGGTTGTGATATTTGTACAAATCCTGAGAAAAATATCGCCAACAGTACCTAATACTTCATTAAGGGGTCTCCCTATCTTGATGGACGAAAAATGATGCGAACTTTGGGAATTTTTTAAAACAAAACCATTAAATATATTTACTTCCAACTTTGTGGCTTCATTTGTCAATCTTTAGAGAATGTGAAGAAAAATATTGTATGCAAAAATAGTGGTTATATCCAGAGTTATAGTGTTTCAAATAGAGCGCCTTACAAAAATCATATGAGAATTGTTAGCATAAAATCAGCCCTTGTAGTTGTCTGAAATAGAAAATTTAAAAATTTGTGTAATCTGTACGAGTGTGGCTATCGTCCAAACTAGATGAAATGAGAAATACTAAAAATTAAAAAAAAATGGTAGCGTCTAAAATAGACATCGATTTTTGCAAAAAATTCGCTGGTTTTTGAAGTCGCAAATGTCTAATTTTACAAAAACCGACTTAGTTTCAGTACCGGCGAGAATGGGACATCTACTGAAGATATATGCCAAGTTTGAAGTAAATCGGGTGATTGGTTTTCGCGATATCATGCTAACAAATTCGAAAAACATCCTTTTTAGAAAAACGCGTTTAAAGTTTCAGGTACCGTTCCTTTTTTAATTAAATATTTTTTTAAATGTTGCCTAAGTATATACAAATATAGGCATACAAAATTAAATTAATATAATTTAAGGGTTTCTCTTAAAAAAAATCCGTCTTAATGCGTGTGGAGTATCTAACGATAAGAAGAAAAACCAAGTTACGATGAAGTAATTCACCCTCTCCGCACCCTTATATTCCAAGTCCTAAAGAAATCTTGTCTCTCCCCGTTTCCTCCCTTCCCGCCATCCTTTTCAGTATTCTTGACCCCGTGTTCGTCAACGATCCCAGTTGTCATAAACCGGGAAGCTTCCTCGCAGCTGTCGCGACGATCCAGGAACGAAAGTCCAGGGAAAGAGTGGAGAAAGGGGTGGTTTTAACAGCCGATGATAAATCTCGCCTCGGTGACGATTCGCGAGGTACCAGTGGCAGGGTGTGTCGACCTTCGAGAGAGGCGTCACCATCGACTGGCAGACGTCCTTCGAAGAAAAGGGCTCGGCGACGGATTCGTCCGTCTGAGGCGGGTAAATTGCATCCGGAGTTACTCGTACATACACGCGGGGCCGGTCTTTTCGCTGGCGAAAACACGAAAGTGCACTCTCGCGAGTTGGTAACTCGCGAAATACCATTAGGAGCGCTGCTTGCTCCGTTTATTAAGAGTTATGAACGTACGAGACACTTATTAGCCCTCTCGCCGCGTAAACGCGGCCACGAGGCATCGATGTCTCGCAACTAACGACCCTTCCGCTGCTTTCCAGGCCCCGACGAGCGTTTGAAACCGAAACGCTGCCTTCCAGTTCTCTTCGTGCACTTGGAAATTCGATAAAGATCGAGGAAAGTACCTACTGCCGGGGTGCGAGAAATCTCTGACGCGCGTTCACCTTTCAAATCCACAGTTGCCACTTCATCCCGCGACCGCCTTACACCCTGTTCGCCCTCCTTCGACGTCTCCGTTGAGGGAGGATCGAACAGGCCCGCTCACCCTCGATGACCCGACTTCCCAGCGGCCCGGTAATACCGGCATCCGGCAGCGCTTTTGGCAGTTTAACGAGACAGTTGCTCGAACTTGATCTACGTTTAGATATTTTTCTCATCAGCGTTCCAGGGTGGCTGGTTGAACGGCGCAGGCCACGAGGCGGATACGAGAGGACGCGGGACGGCGAAGGGTGGGCTCGTGGCTGCAATAGGGTAGACTTGACAGCGGGGGGAATTGGGGGGGGTCGCGCGGGGAGGACATATTTTTCTTGAAATTTGTCGCGGCTATCTGCCCAAAGGGATCTACCCTCGCGTATAATTCCCAGCTGGAGAAGCTGCAAATCTCGGGTCCTCTATCTCCCCGACAACCACCCCCTCCCGCCGCCCCGTCGCTGGCCATTCAACCGCCCCGTCACGCCCTCCCCCGAGGCTGATATAAACGTTTAAGATTTCTGCGTTTACGCGCGGAGAGGCGGGATTCTGGTACAATAAATGCGACCTAAACACGCTCTTTGCCGGGATCCTCGCTACTCCATGCACCGTGCTTTCGCCAGCGCGCAGGCAAACATCTTTGTACGCCCATATTCTGCGCGCGAGCTTGCTGTTTGCTCGCGAGCCCAACGCTCCAAGTTCCCTCGTTCCGTCAAGAGGAGGTATCGGAGGAAGTTTGTAATATAGAGATTTCGGGGAAATTTACGGGCACATTTCGTGCTGATGAATCAGCGGCGCGGCTGGGATATTGGGATCGGGGGGATGTAAAAATGCAAGTATTCTTCCTTCTTTTTATAACCCATCAGGTGGAGATAGTCCAGAAAATTGTCCAGACTCTGTAGCGGCTAAAGTAAAACAGAATTTCTTTTTCATGCTGCATTCAGACCATTGGAAAATCTGATCTCCCGCTTCGCGAGTATATCACCCCCGAACAAAGCAGCAGGTTCTGAAACGAACGAAACAAATACCCTCCGAGGTGTGCGCCGGAAATTAATCGCCCGCGCGGTGCCGTTAGGGCCGCGGCGAGACTTTCCCTCGGAAATTTCGTAAGTTGGAGGCAACGGTGATATCCGTTATCGTTAATCCGTGGACGTATACCGAGAAGGGGGTGAGTTATGCAACGGAAGAAGCCCGCGCCATATTTCACGTAATCCCTGTCGCGCAGTTACGAGGGGCCCCGCACTCGTTAAGGCACATCCCCAGGCGTCCGCGACAATCGGGGCCCGGCGCAGCGTTTACATCACCGACACGCGTTGCACGGACAGCTCCTAAGCCACGTAGGTGAAATCAAGAAGATTTGTGGAGGACGAACGGCGTGGGGTGGGCTCCGTAGCTCGCGTCCTTCGCACCCCAGAAGCCACTCCGTGGGGCTGCTACCCGGGGAAACGCGCTGTACGCACGTTGGATAAAGTCAAGCGCGCGATTTAAGGGTGGATTTCGTGCGGGAAACGCCGTTTAGACGGTCGTCACGAGCCGTCGTTCCGTGCGCCAACGATATCCCCGTTTTTTTTCCCTTACATTCCTAAATCAAGGGAATCGGTCTTTGGGGTGGCGAAACGCAACGTTTCATCGGGACTGAACATTTGACTCTAGCAATTCGGAGGATTAACTTCTGGATCACTTGGAACTCGAAGTCTAATCGAGAGGAAAGGAGAAGTCTATAGAAAGCGAAGGGAGCCGCAGAATTTTCATGGTCGCTTAGTTCTCGGAAGTAGGTAGACACGAGAGGGGGGGGGGGGTTCAATTCGGTGCTCATGCCCCCGTATGCAACCCGACCCCAATGTGGGTCAGTGGGGTGAAGGTCGTGTTCTTTAATTCGACGATTCCCCATGCAAGTGTTACCCCTCGTTCCAGGCAGCTCGTCGGGGGTAGGCAAGACGCGCGGCCGGAAAGACAAGTTTCACAGTCGACTGTGAAATTCACCCCCTGCCGGGAAAGCCAGCCCCAGCCTCGCGATCCCCATGAAAGCGTACATATTTAACGTGACCCTGCGTGAATAATCGATGGACCAAGGCGCTAGCCATTTGTACTTCTCCAGTCGCTAACTGCGCCCCTTTTAAACATTCACGCAGCCCGACGAGGCGGTTCTTTTTCTGTTTCTCCGTTGAACTGCACTCCCCTCCCCAGAGGAAGCGAAAAACAAGGGATGGTGTTTCTATCGCCTCGTCGAGGTCGTGCAGAGAAAGGCTCGCCTCTTTTTCTCGCTTTCTATCCGCTGGCACGCTCGATGAGGAATCGCTCCGATTCTATATCATAAAATTTCAAATAGAATTCTCGCTTCTTCGTAGCATCCGGGGATACTTCGAATTCCTTCGGGAGAACTGCAGAGGGTCGCTTTGAAATCGAAGAATTCATAACATCGCTGCGTAATCCGATCGCTGGCCGATCCGCAGCAACGGTTTCGCTTGCGGATGGAAAAAAGTCGATTACTTTCACCAAATCAGTTTCGTTTAACCGGCCAGCTGCGAGAGGGAAATTCGATTTGACGGAGTCGCGTGGATCAAGCGTATCGTTGGCACTGGTCTCGGGAGCGATATAAATCGTCTCTAGCCAGCGTGAGAGAGAGAGGGGTCCGCTCCTTCCGTGGAATTTCATTCGAAGAAAAGGAGCGCTCGCGATTGAATCGTCGCGCGTCCGCGCGATACTTCCGCGCTCGCCCCCTCTTTTCTTCTCCTTTCTTCGCGCAGATCGACTGGCGATAGAGCTCATGAATAAAATCGTAATTTCTCAGATTACCTTCGCAACAGATTCTCGCCTCGAGAGGTGGAGATGGGGCGATAACGCGAGCAGGTTCTCGAAAATCGCGATACACGGGGGCACCTCCGCCCCGCCATCGGTTCTCCATTTTTCACCGAATCCCCGGGGCTCCTTCGGGCGGGCAAGCGCGCCTTCCGAGGCGTGTAACGCGGCCGGACGGAGTATCGAGCGAATCTAACAACCTGTCTCGAGCTTGTCGCGCGGGTAAACAGCTCCGGCTAATGAAAACAAAACAAGCTCTCGCGGTGCTGGAGCCGTGCTCTCCACGTCGGAATCGCGCAGGGCGCCCCGGAGACTCGCAGATCCGCCAGCGGCTCGCGAAATTAATAATGCCGGGGAATTAGCGGGCGGTCCGTCGAGGAGGAATGCCTGGCCGACGTGCAATCGTTTTGAAGCTGGGGGCCGGGGAAAAAGATGAATGTTCAAGGTCCACGCTAGGAGACTCGCAGCGAGCGAGCTTAGGGGATGAAATTCAACTACGGAGAAGTGTTTGAGCAGATGGGGTCAAGGGTAGGTCGGTGTACTATCTTCCCCTGGCGATGTACTCGTTGCTTTTAGGGGAAATTAGTATGGTAGGAGCTAGTTTAGGTGGACTGTAGCGTGTTGAGGTTCGGCGCTGATTAGCAAGCTTTGTGTGCGGAGCGCAATCGAGCGAAAGCACGTTACCTTGGGATCGTTCAGCGAGAGGAAACCGAGGAAGCTAACGGTAGACATCTAAGAAATATCTGCATTAAAGCGGCGACTGTTTGAAAGATCGAAATATTTGTTACACTCTAATCGATGGTAATTGCATATAAAGGTATCGATTCGATGACGCCAGCAACAACACCTGCAGAATTTCAACGAGAATTTCCTTAAGGAGACACCGCGGAAAATCAATTTATGCGGGACGCCCAACATCGCTAATGCTTGAACGTCTCCTTTTTCCTCTATCGGGTAGCCCCGGCGCGGAGAAGGTATCGGGAGCCTCGCCAAAAGAAACGAGACCGCGTCGCGAGCTGGATGCAACTCGAGCATAAAAATCTATCAGCCCGAGCAAGCATATTCCCTGCACGACAAGGTATAAAGGGGTTTCCGGTGGGAGCCTAGTCGCCTCCGCTTTTTTGCCCGACTAGCAAGGTAACTCGAGCACGGTACACCGTCGTTATTTGCAAGTACACGCCACCGAAATTACCATTTTCACCTCTACCAAGTGGCGCTGTAGCGCGATCTCCCGGTTCCTTGCGCGATTTTCTGCCGGCACCGCCAGGCCAGCCGGCTCCTGCCATCTTCCACATTGATATTAATGTTGCCGTTCCCGCGCCCCCACCCAGCCCAGCCGTGGATTAATATTAATCGTCGCCGGGCCGTACGTGCCCATGTTGCGTGCCCCTCGCGTACCCCGGGAGATCTGCTCCTCCCGAAAACATTCATCCTCCGGGCTGCCCCCCCTCGCGGCGAACACCTACCGAGCGTGTTCAACGTCCTTGAAAACTCGAGCCGACGTTTTCCAGCGGGAGAAAGGGTTGGAAAGGGCCGACCACCAGCTCCGGCGCGGAACTTGTTTTAAGAAGTCCCTGGTGCAACGCTAACAGGCGGGCTGCTGGTCGCAGTGCTTTACGACCCGGCAAACTAACGGCTCGACCGTGCCCCGCGGAAATTTATACGAGCAGGGTTGTAAATTAAATCGGGAGGGAACGTAGACGTTGCCTCGCCGGCGTCGATACCTCGCCCCTCCGATAAGAGGCTAGATTCAACGCGACGGGCAATTGAAACTGGTTCTCTGTTGCAGCTGCAACATCTTCGTTATCGTAATTACACCGACGGAAATACTCGAGCGCGGAATATGGTACGACGAGGGGAGCAGTTCCACAGCCCGCTAGCGCAAATTCCGCGGAATTAACGTTGGAAACGCGCGAATCCGCGGAGAAAAGAACCAGTGTAAAATCCGCGGCGCGTCTCCTCGAGCCGCGATTACACCGACTCGACCTCGATCCGCCGCTCGTCATTTTGTGACCAATTACCGCGAGAAACCCCCGCGGTCCTATTAATTAACGACATCGGTGGCCGTGGCTTCGAAAAGCCACGCCGAAGGTGAGACCGCGAACGAGCGCGGACGGTGGGAAAAAAGAGAGGTCTGTTCGACTCGGTGGTTGAAAACCCTGGAGTAACCAAGCTCACCACCTCCCAGCGCTCCTTTTTTCGTGGCATTGCGAGCCAGGTCTCAGTTGTACGCGTAACCGAGTTACGTGGGACGAGAGATTTTTCGGAGGCTTAATAATCCCAACGATCTCTCACTCGTCGCCGCGGAGAGACGGCTCGGGGGCGGAATCAAGCCGCGGGATCGTTCACGGTTACGGAGCGGATTAGCTTGGCCGTTCCGGCGCGATTTGAAAGCTGCAAGCTGGCTCGTTGAGCGAATGAAACGTGAACGTAATTGCATCGTAATTAAACCATTAACGGCGGCTGGCGAAAAGAACTGGGGGGGACGCGCGCGAGGCGGAACAGAGGGTAGACAAGTGGAGGAGGACAGAGTTAACCTCCGGAGCGCAGCCAAGGGATATGTATTTTTGTTTACCGCGGCGAGCAATCGAATCAATTTTTCAACCGAGCGCCGCGCGCCGCTTTGCATAATCCGGTCGGATGAATTCGAAATCTAAATGGCCGCCGGCAACGTCGCGTCCTCGTCCTCCAGCGAAATTCAGAGGGGAGGCCCGGTGATCGCTTTGTATAAAATAATAAAACGAACCCGCGCGCTTCTGGGCTTTGGCAGCCTCCCCGAACCTCTCCGCGCGCGATCGCTTCCGATTCATAGAAATCCCACATTTTTTTCCTCCCCTGGATTTTTAATCGCTACACTCAGCTGGAATTATGCGTCGAGTGCGCGCAGCGTGGTGTGCTTCGAAATTCGCTCGACCTCTTTATAGGAGAGAGTTGTGGGATTCGCTACGCGCGCAACGGTCGCCATGCGAGCTGGGGTGATTCGATTTCGACATCTTGATCGAACCGCGGCAGTCTGCGCGCTCGCTCGAGAGAGATCGATGAACCGGGATGGAGCTTTTCGTTTTTATCGGCGACCATGTTCTCGAGAATCAATCCCGAGTCGACCGTAAAATCGGAAACGAGCGGGGACGATGACGCTCCCTGCAGAAGGGCGATCGAGGAAACGTCAGGAAGGAGTGGCAGGGTTTATTGGGCCTCCGAGTGACTCTAGAACGTGACGAATTAAAAATTCGATCGTGTAATTAGTGTCTGCCGTATAGTGAAAAGCGAGGGGAAAGTTTTGTGGCGGGATGAATGAACGCGGAGTGCATCGGGGTACCAATGATAAGTGCTTATTTAACAGAATAGTCTCTAAGGATGCATTCGGTAGAAGTCAGTTTCAGATGTACCATTATTTGAACCAGGAATCGTCTTTCCTATAAATTTTACTCTGTCGCATCTCCGCTGCTGTAGCGATAGCATGCTAGTTTCGAGGGGATTAATGGAAAGTAATTCAGGTTCTATTGGTACCACGAAGACAGTATCTGAAGGCGATAGACGAGGGGAGTGGGTTGGCAGTTTGCCGGGAAACAAGCGAAACCAAGCGCCATTATCGGCAATCGTCACAGTGCGTATTCGTGATGCGACTTCAATGCGAAAGCGCCGCGAGCTTATGAATTATGAATTTGCGGGGCGCACCGCTGGCAAAGCCACTTTAACGACCCGCGTCCCGCACCGCCGAGATTAAACTGCCGCGGAAGTTGCGGGAACGGAAAAGTGGGAAATAACAGACCACTGAATAAGAAAGTGCTCTATTAACTTCGATAGTTTGGCAACTCCTCTGACGCTCGGCAGCTAAGTCGCTTTTATATACAGCGAACGTTTTCCCACGCAGTCTCACTCCACGCTCCTCTCGCTTCACCCGTTTTACTTTAGACACCGAGCATTTCGTCCGCGGACGATCATTCTAACATTCGAGCCACCTCTCGATATTCCCGGCGATAAAATTCGCCGCGACTGACGCGTGTCTTCCGATCTCCGTATTTCACCGTGCCGTCGCGTTTCCCTTTCGCTCGATCGAGCGATCGTTTACGCGCGAGAACGCACCCCGCCAGGGAAACAACGTGGACGTTGAAGACGCGGAGGGTGTACCTGTTGAAGGCTCCAGGTGTGCTCGCAGGTGAAGAATGGTAGGTGAGAGGTGGCAGCCAACCATGGGTAATTTAATACACGGGCAAAGCAACGGTCCGCTCGTTTCTTTTTCCGTCGACGCGACGGTGCTTGCTTATGCGGAGCGCGGCGTCGATGCATCCACCAAAACGGGAAATTGAATAAAGTTCGAGCACTCGAATCCATCGAGCGGAATGATATATTTGACAAGTTCCCGTATTGCTGTGTGTATTACACGCGCGATAGGAAGCGCCGCGCCGGCTCGTCCTGTCTGACCATAGACGCGTCGATTTCACTCGTTTCGATCCTGCACCCTCTCTCCACCCTCCTCTCTTCCCCGCCCTTCTTTATCCACCCTCTATTTTACACTACTCTTCGCCATCTTCGCTCCCCGCCCGTGTCTGCACCTATACCCCAGGCGATATGCATCATGCTAGACACCAGATACGGCTGGAAACGCTAAACTACCGTTTCCGTGCAACACTGCCAGCCCGAAGCCACCAACTATCCCATGTGACAGAGAGCAGCTCGAAATCAGAGATAGAAGAATGTCTTTCGAACGTCGCATAGAGCTTGTAATCGGAGATATAATTGAACGGGCGCTCGCGTCTGACCGTGCACGGGGACGTATCACTTGGCCGGTCTTCTCTCTTTCGATGGAGGTCAAAGGCGGTTCACACGGTGAATATGGATCGGCGGTGCGTGGCCGCTGAACATTTACAAAGATACGCGATATTGTCTGCCGCCAAGTAGGACCTTTAATAAAGTACACGAATCTTCGCACGGATTACATGATCCTCTTATTCACACTTTCAAAGAAGCCACCTATTGCCACCGATCACCACAGTGAATCAACTCAATGCCGGTGCTGTGATAGGAGAAATTTCTATACATATTCTGCCCGCTAGAATTGCCCGTTTCGTTTAGCTTTCCGAACGGTTCAACTCGCTTCGACTTACATTGAGCGTGACGCGGAGAACGGTTGTATCCGTCTCCTTTTTTTCGCTCCCTGCGAATCCGCGTGGCAACGAGATTACCGCGGTCGAAACAACATTTATCACGTCGTCAAAGCGCGTTCGTTGAGCTTCGTTCGCGTCCAGTGGATCGGAGCCGTCGCGGAAAATTCCACCGTCGCTGACAGGGAACAATTAACGGCGATTCAATTGGGGGAGTACGTCAATTTCCGAGGATCGGATCCCTCGGCCTCGATTTCCGACGCGCTTCCTACGCGGAAATATATATTTTTCTCTGCCGCGAGCGCGCGCCCCCCGCACTCCGTGCGTCACGGTTCGTTTATGAATATGTAGAGGGTGGCGCGGTGGCGCTGGTCAGACACCGGAAAACTCTAGATAGCCGGCGCATGAATATGCTAAGCGCATCGCGGCAACGAGGTCTAAAGTAATTTTTTTTCTCACTGTACTCGCCCCCGCGTCAGCTTCCGCGTTCATCCACGGGCTTGGACGAGCCCGTCGACCCTGTGGCGGGGGATGATTTCGCAGCGCACTTCGTTCTTCCATCGCAATATACCCTGTTCGCTCTTCATCCGCCTCCCTGTCGTGACGCACCGCGTGGCTCGCGTATTTAGTACCCGCCGAGAGTCTCATGGATCCTGTTACTGTCGGCGAGCGCTTACGCCTGACGAAGTCGCGGCGGCCGAAACGTATCGTGGAAGGGGTATGAAGGATCTTTGTAGTCGAAGCTTTCACTCTTCTATGCACGAAACAGAAAAGAACGCTGGAAGGAAGAAGCTTCTTGCACGTTCAAGGCTAAAGAAGCTCAACAAGCCTAAGGTTATCGAGCGGTGATGAATTCGCGTGACGCTCGGCCGTTTACAGGACCGTGTAATTATCGTTCTAACCGGCCGGCGCGTATTTTTCGCGACGTTTCAGCAAGAAGTGAATAATCAAAGACCAGAACGCCGACAACGCCAATTTTCTGCGATCGGCGCGGCTCGATCGTTTAGCGATACGAGATTTAACGCGCCGCTCGCAGCGCCGCTCGCGTCGCTGAGTGATTTTTTACGGGTTCGCGAAGGCCTGCGGCTCGGGTTGAGCAAAGTGGCGAAAGGGGAAGGAAAAAACAACGGCTGATAATAATATCGGCGTGGCGTGACGGCCGGCCATAAGAACCGACGCGTAATTGTTGTCGTCGCTGGTAATTGCACGTATTTCTGCAATACGGGCCTCTTTCCTGCGCTGTCCCCCCCCCCTCGGGGCCAATCTGACGATCGATGTGCTAAAATCCGAGATAAAGCTCGAACTTTCCCGTCACTCGTAATGTTCGGTTTTCATATCGAGGAACGGGCTTCGTGACGGGCAGCCGTAACGAAGGAAACTGCGAGATATTAACGTCCACGGTTCGCCGATAGTTTTCGGGCGAAAGGGGAAGGTATCTGGCGCACAGGGAGCGGTTAGGAATTATTTTCCGCCCCGACGAGTTTCCTGATTATCCTGGCTTCGATAAATGTTCGATTAAAGAGTCGCCCTTTCCCCCTCGGGACCCTCGAGAAATAGATTTCTACTCGCTGTTGTCGAGGCATCTCGGAAATAGGATTGAATTTCTATGCTCGCACGCGATGGGCTAAAGCCGCGTGGAAAAGAGCGACCGAGAAGTCGCGGTGTAGATCGATGGGTGCCGACTTGCCAGGGGTAGCTGGCCCATTCGTCAGGAAGAGAAAGTATGGATGATCAGGAAGTTGGGCGATCTTTAATCCTCGTGCGTGATTCAAGACTTTATCCCCCGCTCGGTAGACGGCAATCGTCGCGTCTTCGCCGTCGAGATTTATTGCTCCGTGGCTTCAGGCAGACGCGAGCAATTTACATTCCCAGCTAGACGACGCACGCTTGCTTCCCGGCCGTTTGAAGGTGTAGCCAATCGTCGGGACGTCTCTCCCCCGTCTAGTCGGCGTCGAAATTACCAGGGATTACGGCTGCGGGCCAGTTGCCCCGCTACGAGTGCGAAAATCGATAGAAAAATTCTTCAGCGGCGACAGTAATTCTCGCGGTATCGCGCAAACAGTTTACTCGTTTAATTGGGCCCTTCCTGCATTATACTTCACGCAAGAGCGACACGCGATCTTCGGAAAGTAGACGTATCTCTGATCGCAGCAACAATGTGCCCCCATCTCGGTCGTGTTTCGTCGCAGCAATAAAACCGGCGCACGGCGATATTTAACGGGGTCTGCGTTTCGGCGTCTGGTTCGAGGACACTGAGGAGTCAGGGTCAGGACGGCGAGCCTTGATTATTTCGCGAGGCAGCGACGAAAAATTTCGCCCGCCGGTGGAGCGACTCGAGCGGAGTCTTAATGGACCCCCGGCGCGCGCCATTATGCTCAAAGGATGAAAGGGTCCTTCAAAGGATCCTTGGCTCCACTTTCATTTGCATTCAGGATTGGAAAAGGCCCCTGTCGACTTGCTTCGTTCGCCATTCGTCGAGGCTAGACGCGATGATCCCAGCCGTGGCCGATGGTCCTCCCGTAATGAGGAATTGGGTCAGCGAGGTTAGGGCGCGGAAATGAGAGTAAAAACGAAGTCAGCGGGGAAAATAAACCGGCGGGGGCAACAGGAAAGAGGGGTGGTGGGACGACTCCTCGTCGGAACCAAGTGGCCCGAAATTAGTTTACCTTTGGAAAGCAATTGCTTTCTTCTTCTTTGCCTCGCGCCACGAGTCCGCTTTCTGTCCGACGCGAGGGCCATTTTTCTGTTGCGGAGGCGGCCCGTCGCGAGGGCAGAACAAATAATAAGAGAGCCACGCACGATCGAAGAGCAATATCTGGTAACGTTTCGAGTAATATCAGCTCCGATTGTTCCCGCATGGCCGTGTACCTTGGAAGACGTTTGTTTTCCGCGAAGACGCGCCACGAATAGATGGGGGGTTCTTCTGTGCTCCGGAGCTATTTATTTTCACGATCCGCTGATGAAAAGTCGACGAGATTCTGCTTCGTTCTCCCGCGAACTCTTTCATCTCTCTTCCAGTGTTGTTTGCCTTTCCGCCACGTCGAGCAGGAGTAACGAATACTCGAAGACGTATGTTGCTTAGCTGCCGTCCATCGAGGTTTGCTTAGAGATTCCAGATCCCCGGGGCGAAATCCGAGGAACGACATTTTCGCCGGGTTAATCCGCATAAATCACCACGAGCTAGTTTTTCCGATTCCGTCTGGAGGAGATCGGCGAGGACAGGGAATACGGACAAAGAACAAGAAAGGGAATTGATGGCGCTCATAATTCGCACCCCCGTCAAGCTGCTCTCCTCGTGTTTGGACTGCCATAATCCGTCGGCTTAGCGTCCGAACGACAGACACCAGCATTTATCTCTGCGCCCAAAGTCGGGATTATCGTCGAATAACGTTTTTTCATAGGCGTTCGCGTCGTCCACCCCCGGGGAGGATAATTAACATCAAACACCTCCTCGGCGGCGATAACAGCCCCCAAACTTCGCCCCCTCGAAATCAGTTTCCCTTCTTAAATCACGACTTTTCGTCCCCGAGATCCCCCACCCCCTCGATGCCTCGGCAATTAAATCAAAGGCAAATTCGTTCGAAAGTTTCCAGCTCGGTTTCAAAGCGAACGAGAAGACCGCCGGTGGGACGATGGTAGGTGAAGCTGGGCGGAACGGTGAGGGCGGGGGCGAGAGGATAGGTAGGAGACCGGGTGTAACTAAGTAAACCGAGCATTTCAAGTTGTTCCTTTTCACGTAGCTAGACGCCCCGATATTAAGCGTATAACGTCTACCCCCTCGCCATTATACAGCCATTACTACGTCACACCGTTGTTGCATATAAGCGGCGTTCCGAGCTCGCTAAAGTAGCGTGTGGCACGCTTCTGCCGTGCCGCCTATCGCTACTTGACTGACAACCCTAACCGAGTCTACGCGGACCTCCCCTTCGTCCCCTCCAACTGCCGACGCTTATACTAGCGAGACGACCACGGAAGTATTAACCCTCGTGCACAGGTAGCTGCACAAAGGGAGGGGGTTGCCGCGACGTCGTAGCCTCCTACTAAATCGCGAAATTCCGGGCCGCCCGCGAGATAAGGGGCATACCAACGCGGATGTTTCGGCTCGCGTGAGCACGCGCCGCGTGATTTTTAATTGGAGGTTCATTAGCAATTCCGCCGTGACCGGAGGCGTCGGCGCGATCTTCCTTGTTCGCGCTGTCCCTCGGCTGTTTCACACGCTGTTTCACCTTTCTTCGTCGCGCAATCAGACTGCTCGCTCGCTCGAAACGCCGGCTCATGTTTAAACAACCGTAAAAGGTTTAAGAGGTTCACTCGCGACGTAGATATTTTCATGAGTCAGACGTCCTAATGCCAGACCCTCTGCCCCGAAATTACGCAGTTTCCGTGAGGCCAGGCCCTCCGTCGGCGAGGAAGACTTCGCCGGGTCGGAGGATTGCGCTCTCTCCTCGTCTCACGGAAATCACATTTGTCGACGTGCGCGCCCCTGACGAAGGGCTGCGCCCGCCCCTGACCCATTTCGCGACGCAAATTTCGTTCGAATAGCCCGGAGGTCTCGACGGTAGGAATTCCTGGACGCTCGTCGACTTTCACCCTCCGCCGTTTCGCCCCCCCTCCGCGCCCCGGGCCGTGTATTTAGATACACCTAGACCGTGGAGGAGATAACCGGTGTCTGCCGGCTTCCTCGTCTCGGCGAAAGGGGTGGTTTTCGAGGAGGAAGCGAGACGTGGAAATTCGAGATCGTCGAATCAAAGGGGCCATATCTTGCGGCCTCGATCGCTATCAAAGGCTTTATCACCGCGCCGCGGTTCGCATGATAACGGGTTTACCGTTTGACTGCAAGTCGATCCAAGTTGTATGTGGGTTAAGTTTCCAATTCCGCGGCTGGTAAATCAGAAACTTCCACCCCCGCTTCCGTCTTTGCCTTCGGGGCTCCAGCGGTGGCTGGATATTTAGTCTAATTATTATTGAACTGTAACTGCGCACTTGGGCCCGCGAGTTTCCCCGGAACTATCGTCGAGTTCCCAGCGTTTCTCGCGGATTCGCGTTCGTTCGTGTGAATTTATGTACGTGTGTTTACACGGCGGCGTGGCCGGAGGCGGGCGAACTCGTCCCCGGCGATGCAGCTAGGCGCCCCAGTGAAATGTGTAATTATGGGATCAGACTATCGTAAATTCGTTTCACATCCACCGTTATGTCCGCTGGCTTTATGAACTTGCAGCTGCTATCTTAGGATTAAGAATAATCCCCGTTTTTCCCTTCAGGGTCTTACGACGCAGTGTCTACCCACGCGGAGCGCGGTTGTCGAAAGAAACAACGGAAATGATAGAATAGAATGCATGGAATACATATGCTGTTTTTACATATCATTCGTTTGCTGGGGTAGAATTCAATTGCCCTCCCTTTGTGCGCGGAGAGGCGTCAAACGGTTCCCCCGCACCGACGAAAAATCCAAAGGACGATCGGATTTGCATAAAAGCGGCTGCCCTTTATCGCGAATTCCGGGCATTGAAAAAAAAAACTGCCGCCGGGAATTCGATTACTGCCGGGGAATCGTTACACGCTGGCAATCGATCGCCTCGCTACCGGTGGCCCTTTTAAAACAATGCCACGGCCACCCCGCAGCGGCAAATACAAAAGTAATCGGCAGTAGCCATTAGCAAACTGCGGCTTATCTTTCCCTCGATCAATCTTCGAACGGACGTTTGAATCCACGGATCCGTCCGCGAGCCGTTTCTGTGCTCGCCTGCACCGCGTAAGACCAGGCTGCGTTCAACGAAGTCGATCGACTTCGGGCCCGGGGCGGTTCGTCGATGACGTTACTACCGCTTTAACGAAGGGGTGGCCGCGAAGGAATCACATTTTCCCTCCAGACGATGATTATTTAGATTATCCGCAATCGTCGAGTAATCTCTCCGCGCAAACGGTCCGGGCGTGGTGCCTCGCAATCGCTTTGATGACATTCGTCGTCCAAGTTGAATCCCCCCGGGCGGCGTTTCGTCTCTTACAGCGAAACGGTACGTCGCGGAGGTTACCGTTGCAGTTCTACCCGCGAATAAAAGCCGGAGCACGGCTCGATTAATTCTGGTTATTTGCGCGGAGCCGATCGACTGGAGCGAATCGTTTGTTTGCTTCTCGGGGCGGTTCGTGCTGAATATAGAATCGTAGATATTCCCAGATAGGCGGGCATCAAATATTCGGACCATTAACTCCTGCACATTAACAATGGCCATACTTGTGGTCGGTTGGAACGGATGGATGATTGATTCTGCGACAGCGATGGAACATACTGTAACTAATATCAGAAGCTTGGGTGATCTGTATAGTTCTCAGAGGTTGCGATGCTCCTTTGGCCTCTTTTCAGAGTGGAAGATTTGAGCGAGACTTTTACCAAGACCTAAGATAGTCCTACACTATCGTAGACCGTTTCTTGGTGTCTCGGCGGAAGTCTACCAACAGACAAATGCGAATTTATATCGAACCGTGGCGCGAGCCATCGCCGATATAGCGCGCTCCAAGAGGATCGTAAATTGGCGGATAATACCCGTTGCAGCCATAAAACATTTCTACACTTTAACGTCCGTCCGGGGAGCGACAGCGGGGGTCGTGTATGAGGCACGGCGAGCGGCTCATTCCCGCTTGGACGTTGAGAAATTAACGGCGGGCTTCCGGCTCGGGGCCCGCTTCCGGTGTCACCGACGGACCTCTCTGTTAAAAGCGAGAGACTTGCAGCGTCGCGCCGAATCAACGCCTCCGCGTGCTCGACGGAACCGCCACCCAGCGCGATAAAATACTCGAGACGATGGCAGAAATGTCTGTGTCACGCAAAGAATAGCGCGAGGAGATATGCAAAGCGTGAAGTTAAACGTAGACGCTTGCAGAAACTAGGAATCTGAGAAGTCACGGATCCCCCTAGGAAACCGAGCAGACACCGTCCTCAAAATTGTAGTATTTTAACCCCCTGTCAACTGCGAAGTCTCGTGGGAAAGTGAGGGTAATACCTGAGGATCTCCGCTTCGGAGGCACCGAGGCTGCGGTTAATCGTGGGACTGCAGGTGGCTAACTGGAAGCTTGAAGGTGTTCGAAGCGTTCTTCAGAAATAGTCGCTCCCACCAGCGGAACTAATTAATTCCAGGCGGACCGGGCAAATTGCGCGCGTATTTCTCGCGGGGCCACGTATAAATTGACGGCGGCGCGCGGGCGGTAGTTGGACTTCCTTGAAGTTCGCAGATTGCTCGCGAATCGACGAAGTTTTTCCCGTGTTTGCTCGCCGGTAGTAAAGTCGAGGATTCTGAAGGGCCGGTCTGGCGCGCGGTGCAGCGAACGGAATGCGAGAGGGGACAGAGAAATATCCGCCACGGAGGTTCGGGAACATGATTCTTGGAGTCGCTCGTGCGGAACAGATAGCCAGTCCCGAAATCAGCCTCGTTACGAGATGTATGAGCGCTGGGGGCGGACGGAGGCTAAACGAAAGGGAGACAGGGTACTTCGCGCGAGTACATGCATCGGTGGGTGTAGCTGGAGAAAAAAGGGACGGAGTAGAATGGGGGATGGACGGGCCAATCGATATGCAGAGTTTTTCCCAATAAGACTGGAAAGGAGGTATTTTATTTCAGGTCGCTCGATCGCTGGCACTCGGCTCTCTCTTCGAAGACGCTAGCCAGAGGAAAAGAAAGGTATATGGACGGAGAGGCGTCCTTTTTCCAGTTACGGGTCCCCGTAGCGACGAGCCCGTCCCCGTATGCAAAAGATAGAACGTGCGCCGCAATCTGAACGAAATCTCGAAACGCAATTTCCTGGATAGCCGGCCGAACGGACGCCGCGTCGCGACGCTGGTACACCGCCGACCGGCAGCATCGATCTCTGAGCAACGAATGCAGTTTTAATGACGCATCGATGCACTGGCAGCCACCTCCCCGCGGGACCCAGCCGCCTCTCCTCCTGTTTCGCGTCGCGCTTGGAAATTTGATTCGACTTCCTTTGGAGGACGGTGCAGGTCGGACAGGAACGTTGATAAATCATCGTCGGGGCTTTGAAGTATTTTTATCGAGGTGACAAACGAGGGGAAAGTTTGATCTCTCGAGGGTGATGCTCGCGCTTTGATTTCCCTGTGTTCTTGGCTTCTGATTGCGGTTAAATCCGCAAATAGGTTATTGCACACTTAGACCATCTTCCTGATAGATGCGCGTTTATACAGTTCGACTATTATTGATCGAAAATGGTGGATTGAATTGACGAATGGATATTGGTTACGGAACTGGATGAACTATGTGTAATGAGAAAATTGATTGCCTGGACTTCGTCAAAGATGTCGATGCGAATATCTTTCGAAGTACGAAACGTCGTACTCGGAACCGTTGCAGTTTATTAAGTTCCATCAAGTGATTAATTCCCGTTCCCGTCCGAAGCGAAGAGCACAGCGATCGTTCATTGAACCGGATCGGTTAACGGGGGTCGTCGTAATTTTATCCCCGCCGTCCATTTTCCGGCTGAAACTGTCCATCGGATAATTCTGATGAGGCTATTGTTCGGCTAAGAGAAGATTTCATTCGTTGCGTAACGTTAATCTATTCCATTTCAATCGCCGCACGTTCGCTTCGTGAATATCTATTCTTATCTATAACAGATCTGTCTCTAAAGCACCAATTAACCCTTGTCTTTGTTGCCTCCAAAGGAGCGTCACGATTGACAGGAACATTAATTTCTATTTTCAGGTGAAAGTTATG
The DNA here is from genome assembly GCA_944738655.2 of Andrena hattorfiana. Classification (NCBI taxonomy): domain Eukaryota; kingdom Metazoa; phylum Arthropoda; class Insecta; order Hymenoptera; family Andrenidae; genus Andrena; species Andrena hattorfiana. The sequence goes on from OX122894.2 coordinate 7,556,396, forward strand.
TTGAAAGTGTCGCCGGGGGAAGGAGGGAGCTTCTTCAACGCGGACAAGAGGAAAAAGCAGGTGACACTGGTCGATCCAACAGCTGGACAGTCCTCTTCGGCGGAGGATCGCAGACCTACCGTGGCGGCGCCGAAAATGTTCGCCTTCGACGCGATATTTACCGAGGAAGACTCTCAGGTAAATATGACAACCCACTACCAACTCCCTTTCGCAGGATCCCACGTGTCCCTGATGATTCGCGACCATGAATTTCTACCGTAAACGCCCGACTGTTTCGCGCTATCTCGTTCAGTTCCTTAGAAAATTCAGCCCATCCTCGTCTTTTCACTCTCCCCCTCGGCGAATCGTTTTTCCATAGTCCCTCGATACCTCTGCGATCCTCGAGGAGCACGGAACAGCCGGCGCTAGGTAGATAAATAGGGAAAGAGAGGAACTCCGGAGGAAGCTGAAGGGATGGCGAGGGGTGGGCGGTGGAAAGTCAGAACGTTGAAACGTCTACGTGCTCCGCCGTCGACTTACGTTCATCCTAGAGGCGCAGAAGACGTCCCTGCCGGGCGCATAACTAAACTAATTTCCCGACCTCTAAACTCCACCTCTCGACAGGAGAATCCAACCCCCCTCTCCGGGCCCCACGCCCCCTCGGGCGAATGTTGCTTCTTGCCCAGTGACTTCTCCTCGCCGCGGAGGAAATCGAATCGAGCGTAGATAGTCGTGATTATTTTCGAATTCACGTAGCCGAGTCCTCTCCCGACGAGAATACTTACAATTCTTCCCCTTCGATTATCTATTCCATTATCTTCGCCCCCGCCGACTGACTCGAAAGCTCTCCAAGATCTTGAAACGTTCCTCGTGTCCTCGGCTCCCTCGATCTTGAAACAAGTTTCTCCATTCAACGGACTTTCGCAGACGTCCCCGTTGGTGGACCGAAACGGCGGATCCAGTAGTTCAGTCAACGATAGCTCAGCCGGCAGCATTAACCCCGCTAATTGCCGTTTATCCCCACTAAATCATGGTTTCTTTCAAGAACCGCCGCTCATCCCGAGCCCCGCCGCGGCATTCAGGTGCGGATAGTAAGAGAATACCACTAGGTGCATCCATCCAGAGACGAGGCCCCGATCGATCAGCGTCTCGCGTCTATCGCCGGCGCTCGCAGCCGCCGAGGCTCTTTTCTTCTCCTTACCGCGGCGAATTTTATTGCGTGGCATTGATGAACGACATCGACCGCGGAGAACGTCGCCGGGGACCGTGGAGCGTGTTACGATATCGCGGTGTACACACCACGTATACATGCACCGAGATATTTCGGTGCTCTCCGGGGACATTATCGAGCGTCGGATTCAAATGAGCCCGGAGCTACTCGGTTTTCCCGGCTGTTCCACTCCCCAGCCCCCTCTCCTCGTCCCTCTGCCCTCGCCTCTCTATCGTACGCTGGCTACCAGTCCTCTCCAGGGACTAGCCCTTCATTCCTACCACCCATCCGTCCTCGCTCGCCCCTTCTCCGACCCTTTGACGCGCCTCGTACCCCGATCCGTCTGTGTTTAGAAGAACCATAGAAACCAATCGATTGATTCCATCAAATGTCCGCGTCGGCCGCGACGATTGTCATCAAAAGTCACAATGGCCGCGCTCCTTTTCTCCCCTTTTTCCCTGCCATGCGTCGGCCGTGCACGCGCGGAGGCCCGTGTGCACCCAGTCAGATCGCTTCCGGGCCGGCCGAACTTCAGAATCGATGGAGGGACACCACGCCGCGGCTCCACAGAGAAAAGAGCTCGGCAGAATGCGCCCGACCCGTGTCCTGGGGGACGTTCCACGTCCTCGTCGAGCCCAGCCGTCCAACGCAGAGCTGCGTGAATATTTTAAGGACGCTGCCGACCGATCCCGTTCCAAAGTGGTCCATCTTTAACCAGCGTCCTCCCTCGGTCTTTCAATTCTTTCGGTTCGCCTGTCGCGGCTGGTGGACGTCGTAAACAGTAGGACTTGCGACGTTCCTGCCACTCGAGTTCACTTTCAGCGTGAACAGTGGATCGATACGATCTTCGATCCATCGATTGTCCTTTTAATGCTTCATTTGACGGGGATTGTCAACGCCACGCTGCGGCCAGTGCGCGCAACCCGTTTCGGTGACGTTGTTCCGTTAACGTATAGAACGCGACCGCGGTGAAAAATCGCCTCGCCAGCGTGGAATTACACAGCGCGCGCACGCGGCAAATGTAATTCAGCACGGTTGCAATTCCGATTCACCGATAATCTTCGGCCAGCGGATACCTTTGCTACCTGAGTCCGCAAATACGCGAACCCCGAATACGGCTGACCGCTGTGTGGAGAAGCATCCCGACGTGACGCGCAAACAGACCGCGTCAGATTGATTATGGGTCAGTTGAAAATTAACGTGGCCGGTGATGGCCGTTGGCCATTTAGCGCAGAGGCGGCCCTTCGACGTTCGCTGCGCGAGGATCGAACGCGTAATATCGTTCGCGATTCTCGTCGCGACTGTCATAGGGCCCCAGCGATTTGCGCGTCACCGTTTAAACGATTTTTAAATGATTTTGAATTAGTTTTTAGTTTTTAGTGCATTTTAAATAAAATCGTTTAACTTAATTTTTTTATATTTATATTTTTTGGGGGTTACGGGGTAGATAAGACGATCGGGACCTGTCTACATGATGAGAAGGAAATCTAGTTTCCTCTTTTCGGACAAATAAAAGGGAAAAGTGTTTCGAGGAGCGAATTACAATTACTTTAGCGAATTACAATGGGAAGGAAATTCACCGCAAGCGAGAGCCAACGTTACGTCGACTAAGCGTCGGCCGAATCTTCGATAAATTCGTAATATCGCTGGCTGTCAGGACCATTCATCCCCGCGGAATCGAGCTACGGGCATTACGTAAGAATAGACACGTACACAGGTTGCGGGGGCGTGCGCCCGTGGGCTGCTTCACGCTCGCTCCGAAGTTTATTTCCGCGAGAGACACCCGACGGGAAGAGAGGGGTTGGATGGAAGAAAGGGCAACGCCTCCGAGGGAAATGTCTTTGAAGTTCCAATTTGTTCGATGCCCTTTTCCACGCCTGGCTCGGCGCGTCGCTGCGCGAGCAATTTTCGGTGTAGCTTACGGTGGCGCACCGGCAATTTGCCAAGCACAATACCGCGAGCCCGCGGCCGAAAATACTTCCGGCACAATTTTCCAAATCGAATTACGCCTCTCCGCGCCCGACCTTATCTCCCAGCGATCGGTTCCCGGCAGTAATCGGATAAAGGAAGGAAGGTTTTTTCCACCGACCAGACGAACGTACTCGAAACAATTCGAAATTCTCCCCCGTGGCTCGTCGAATTTTCAGCAACACAACGCACCGCCGCCGGGGCGGATAAAACGTATCGTGGGATTGCTAGCTCGGCAAAGTTAACTTCCAGCTGTTCGTTAACGGATTTCGTGCGAGCTTTCGCGGGATTTCCAAGAGGCATTCCGCTCCTGTTGGGCGCAAGTCTTCGCTGAATCCATGAGTCTTCTATTTCTCAAACCGTTTCTTTCGTCACGCTTATTCTACGCAACCTGGCAGCTTCGTCCTTCAACAAAGCTCTCCGATAATCGAGGCTTGATTGCGTCTGTAGATGAAACGAGGTGTCCAGTGTTTACTAAATTAAATCCGTGATAGTTATCCGCGAGCGAGCCGCGGGAAGAAAAGCTGTCGATCTCAGGCGTCCCGCGGAAGAACGCCAAGTGTCCTCGAGCAGCGGCTCCGTGGGCCCCGGTGTGCAAATGAAACCTGGCCAAATTAATTGAACATCCATCTCAATTACGCCGCTGCGTACGTGAATACCCACGCAGACGGGTCTCCGTTCTCAGGATCTTACGCGTGTGTACACCGCATATATCGCAGTTGGTCGCCGACAATTCTATCCCAGCGGACGATCCAGCAGGACAATGCATCCTGGACGGAATAATTCACTGGGGCCATTATGGCCGGTCCAGGACAAGGGCTTTATTATTGACTTACGACTAATAGTCACGCTGCGGATTACGCGCGCGTCCACGCCGCGCTGTACGCGCGTGCGCTCGCGTCTTCTCTTTCCCTTTCGCTCCACCGATCCGTTTTACCGTCCCTCTTCCTTCCTCCCTCTCTTACAGAGAGCAGGCCTGCTCTCTCGTTCTCCTCCCGACCGCCGGTTCCGCTCTCTCCTGGCGTGCCTTCGATCTATTGCTCATTTCCACGGCAAATGCTGATCGAATGGGCCCCGTTGCGACGCTTGGAATATTCACGGTGCCGTAGCTTCTATCTCGCCGCCGCGGGTCTCCGGTGTCCCGACGAAAATGGATCGGCTGTTCACCCCCGCGCAGACAGGATTGGCCCCACGGAACCGTCGTATCGGTGGATTTCTTATTGAGTCGCCATCCAAAGCCGACGGGTTCTTATTAAGAGGAAAGGAATCTCCTGGCGGCTCCTCCGATACTTTACGCTCCGTGGTATTCTAATTTGCGGGTCGATTCGATTACGACGATTAACGAAAAATTGTGCTCGGCCCTTCTGGCGATGGGATTAAAATGGAGGGGCGTGCTTTATGGGGAATCGATCGGGAAGAGTACGAAGTTCCTTTGCCCTTTGATGAAGAGAAGCTTGCGTTCAGGCTTCCTAGATTAGTTCGATAGCTACAACAATTGTGGTGTACTGATGAATGATAAGGAATTGGTCCTTTTCCCATTCCCTTCTGCGAGCTTTGAAAAGGCTCGCAAAACGATCGAGCGTGTCTGTACGTTCAGGGACGTTAGAAAAATGCATGTGGCAGGCCCTCGACATGATCGTCCAGATCGGTCTAACGAATAAGCAGCGGCGGATAGGGGTTGATAGCGGCGGTCCACGGCAGACGTGCGGTAATCTGTAAACCAATCATACGGGCCCGTGGAACGGATCCACCCCAATTGGCCGCATCTATATTCCTTGATCTGTACGGACCGGATCTTCGCGTAGTCCGCTCGAACGGCGCATTTCCATATTACAGTGAGATTAATTCGGCTCATGACTGCGGGTTCATCGAGGGCTAATGAAGTTTGGCAGGTGTCTATCGCGCGTCCGTCGCTCCGATAGCGCAAGACGTTTATCTTCGGGGTATTGCCGCATAATTCCCATCGCAGTTCCCTATCCCCGAATCACCCCTCGCGTAACGCGCGCTTTAAATCGTTAGGGAGTCATTAAAAAGCGGAAAGCTGCTGTTTCAATTTCGCCGGTCGGCTCAGAGCGCTTTTTAATTATTTTTAACAACCGTCGTTTCAAGCAGCCCGAAACTCGAACGGAGGAGAAAAAAATATACGAAAAGAGGGGGTTGCGCGGGGGGGGGGCGAGGCCGGAAGAGGGTTGTCGGCGCGGAGCGCGGATAGTGTTACTAACGATTTCGATTTCGCATCGCTCAAACCGACCGCGTTGGATTTCGCGGATGCTTTTTTGATCCGGCGAGCCGGCCGACGCTATCTGCCAGGGGGGTTGGGGATCGGTTCAGGGGCGGGGGTGACGCGAGGGTGCTCTCACTTGCTCCCCAGGCGCCAATGACGCCAATCTCCCGTGTAAATCGCGACATATTTCACCAGCTGCCGCGGGGTAGGGGTCGCAACGGTGAACATCCATACCTCCCCTCCACCCCCAGCCATTCTCGCCCCGGCGAGCTCCCGATCGGTCTTGCCGCGTTACTTTGAAAACGCGTCGGGGCTGGGATAAAAAGTTCCTCGCCCCGTTATCCCGCGAGTTATCGCGTAACACCGAGCTACCCAGAGAAGTCGACGAGCTGTAAATTCCGCGTCGAACGCGATGTAGGTATGTCGGCGAGGAGAGGCCTCGAACGCGCCTATCGATTTCTATAAGGTAATTCTGTGGGAACAGTGATAGGATAGATCAGTGTTTAAAGGATTAGAAGACTCTTACACGATGTAGCTACACCAACCATATTTTCCTCTCACTTTTCAATAAGGGAGAGTGGGGTAAACACGAACGCGAGGCAACTGCGAATGCGATGTTGCGGCGTTTTAATAAATAAAAACGATGTTCCCTCTCTACTAGCTAATAGTTTAGGTCGTATCCAACGTCGGACAGAAAGTAATAAATACAGAACGCTCATGCTATTCAAGATGAACACAATTTAATATTTTCATCATGTTTCAAGTAATATTTTGTCCACTTCAATTGCATGTAATTACTGTTAAATTAATAATACAATTGGGATTTTTTTAAGCTGAAATAAAGCACTTTTTTACCAACATTTTGTGACCAAGGCGTAGTTTGAATCATGATTCTAACCTCTGAAATAAATTCTTTTTTTTGTGATGTCGTGGGGTATTCACGAACAAATCGGATGGGGTGATCTCGAACCTTCGAGATTAGCAACATTAATCGATTTTGATGAAATTTTCAACATGTATAAAATTTACTTAAATCTACGAAAAGGATTTTTGAATTTTCATTTTCATTACTCAGAAAAGAAAGTTTAAAGAACGACCTTTACTATTTTTTTCAATATTCCGACCAATTGCAATTTTTTCTAACGCACAAGAAGAGGAATTTGAAAAATACATTAGGTATAGGTTGTAGCAACATTTTTTATGAGCTGTCCATTGCAGCCGCGCTTTCTGTGCGACTTCTGCGATATTTAGCACTCTGTTCGTGATTACCCCACGGCAGTCGAGTAATCACGAACACCAAGGGTTTTGTTTTTTCACTATAAAGTTGATTTTTATTATAATTTTTCAAAAATTCGTCACAGTACTTTATAGATGAATAGTTTAAGTATGTTTGTAAATAATAAACAAATTCATTTCTCATATAGTTTTCGTTTTGTTTGCTTTTTTGCTTAGGTGTTCGCAATTACCCCACTCTCCGTTACTTCGCGCGTACGTCCACTTCTCTCCGCTTGTTTTTTAACAGTGACAACGCTCTGCTCGCTGTAACGCCGCGGAATTTCATTCGAATACTCTGCTAGACTATCTCGCTGGCCAGCGTGCTCGCGCGAATATTTTCGCTGTCGATCGAGCCCGGTTCGATCGGAATTTATTTATAAGCGAGTAAGTCGTCGAACGGATCACGGTGCGCTGCACAAAAACCGGATGTCACGCATATGGCGACGCAATTTTCGGAATTATCGGCTCGTGAACGCCGAGCTTTCTGCGCGTACACGCATCGCCGATCGTAGACACGCGCGCGCGTTGCCCGTGCAGGCCGGGAGTCGGGGGCGTAAAAGCACCCCCTCGGGCCAGTTTGTTTTCGATACGGTTTTCATCGAGCGGACGTCGCGCCGCTGAAACGCGCCCGGCCGCGTTCAACATGCAAATGCGACCTTTCTTCGTGTTTTTCACTCTTCCCACGGCCATCCAGCGCTTTGTAGAGAAGCAGGAGGTGGCGCACGATTATCGTAACCGCGCCACTTACGCGGGACGCTGCAATTGCTTAACGTCTGTCAGGGGTGATGTTCAGCTTATCGAGATGGCTGCTTTGTTACTACGCGAGGGCGAATTTGCACGTCGTGTATCGATAATCTTGAATTTCTCAACGAGCCACTGTCGTAAAGGGAAATGGGATCGGTAAACCTCGATACTTAAAACTAAACCGCACCTCATACCAAATTTCCTCCTGGCTCTTAATAACTTTCCCCGTGCAAGACCGAACCTCTCGCCTGCCTTTGTACTCCGGCGTGCTCCCAGGTTACAAAGGATAGTGGCAATTGACCTAGCTGTCCAGCGCAAGAGCAAGGTGTGTGTCCACTGTACCGGACAAGGTGTGTCTCTCGCTCGAGTTTCCGCGTCTCCTGCGGTTCCAAGGGAAAGGAATAACACGTTCCAAAGGGCTCTAAGTAACCATGAAAGCGCCAGAGGTTCAAGAAAATGGAGAACAGCGACACCTGTTTCGTTCACTCGGGCGTAGCGGCGGGCGAGGGCATCTGGAAACTTGCGAATTAAGAGATCGTCGAAAGGGGGTCATTCGATTATTTCCAGCCATTAAAAGGGTCCCGTCTTCCGCGCCCATCCTTCGCGGCTCCCCATTCCGGAAGAGCTCCCCGCAGCTTCTTTCCCAACTTTCTAACACGAGTTTTACATTTCGGTCGCGCGAGAGGCGGCAGGAGGGTCAGGAGAGGCTCGGGGGTCCGCGAGGTGAAAGGGAAGACGCGTGCAGGCTTCCCAGCAACTTCTTCCACGCCGATGAGGGAGGTTGTCTTGGGCCACGGGCATCGGCCCCGGCCCCATCCGTCCCTTGGCTTTCACCCTCGGTGTCATTGGTATTCCACGCGGCCCTGCCAATATTGCGTTACTAGAACGCGTCCTGCAAGCGGAATTGAAGCGGCGCGGGCCACGATGACACCTAGGCGGCGCTGCGTGGCTTGTAAGTCACACCGCCACGGCTATACCGCTCCCTTTTAATTTACACCCTGCCCGAAATTAATGTCCGCCCCCGGGGCCGTAATTGAGACGGCCTGGTCCATGCTCGATTTTTTTCAATCCACCCGGACGAGCCGGTGCTCCTCTATCGCTCCTTCAATTCCGTCGACCCTCGTCCTACGAGCTGGGCGCTTGTGCCTCGAATTCTTCGGCTCGTTTTCTTAAGTGCTTCTTCTGCACGAGCACTCTTTCTCTTTGGCTCGAATGTTTCCCAGGAAATTTTTTCCCCGATCGTCTCGGAGCTGCAGGTTTGCAAAGTGCCACAAGGCGCGAGGACGATTTGCAGATTGTAATGATTCGATGGAGGTAGAATTCTGGCAGAAAAGGTTTTCAAAAACTGGAGAATTAAATTCCTCGTGGAAAAATTCAGTGCACATTGCAATGTTCGACAAGGCGTGTTTCATTTACGAATTCTTCATGGAACGAGATCGAATCTGCCTCCCCCGAGCATGGTCAAAAACGGAATTTGAATTGGACGCATTATCAGCCGACGGATCCCCACTGCGAAAGGGATGCTCGCCGCGCGGAGGGCGGCGAACCCTTCGTTCCTCTCGATTCCAGGAGCCGCGGAATCAAGTGTTTGAGATTATGACGGAGGCTTCGGTCACGTATTTCATTAACCGTGATGCCGGGGGTTCTGTGGCCTCGCGGGGAGGCCGGGCGGGGATCTCTCGAGGGCGTAGGTAGCCGCGAAATATGTTTGCTTTGCGTTACATCCCCCCGGGATGATCCCGTTATAATTATGAATGTCCCTGTTGTACCGCGAACGAGCACCAGCAGTTCTTCGCCTCTTTCGACTCTGTTAATCTCGCCCGTGGAGTTAGGACTGCTGCTGTTCACCAGCATTCGCGATGAATTCACCCTCCACGACCAGTCGTGTCGCGATTAAAGCGGATACAGCGTTTCCGCGGGAAACAGAAATACATCGCTACGAGTGCATCGAGGAGATTCGTTCCTCGGCTCGGACCGCTTTGAAACGAGCAACGACAGATTGGAATTACCATATTGGTAGTGGACTCCTTATTTCCGTTTCCTTTCGCGATGGGAGGAGAGGCAAAGAAAAACCCGAAGGGCTTCTACTTTATCCAAATCGCTCGCTATCCGTGGGATTCTTCTCTCGCGCTGGCCTTGCGTTCCCGAGTAACTGTCTCCTGCCTCTTCCTCCCCTTCATCCCCTTCCACCTCGAGCGTTCTCTCTCTCTCGGTCTACCCTCCCTGGTCGCCCAGCTTTCATCTCCCCTTTCCCATCTCGGGCCTCTAGATTCATCCGATTCTCGTCCACGAAGATTTCAATCTTGTTTGGTCGAGGTATCGACACGTCCTCATCTTCCTCTCGATATTCCCGTGCAGCCGTCGTCTCCCTCGCGCTCGTTGTCTCCCCTCGCCCCCATCCGGTCGCGGAACGCTTGCTAACCCTTGCGAGAGCGAAAGAGGACGGTCGATGTCTATATCGATCGGTCAGAACGAATCGCGTGCAGGCTCCAAGGGAATTCCCGGTCGCTTCCGCAGGAAATTCGCGGAACCCCCGGAACGTGCGACCCTCCGCCGATTTTCCACCCTCTACCCCTGGCTCTCCCCGTAATTCTCTGATCCACGTGCATCGAAAGCGTCCCGGTATCGAAAATCACGACGCCGTCGACCACTTGCGAGACCGTAATATATATATATAACCGCGAAAACACATCAGGGAGGGGGAAGAATGGCGGAGCGACCCCCTTAAGATCTCGTGGTCTTTCTTGGCTCTGGAAAAGGACTTTTCCAGTCTATGAATATATTAAAAGCAAACAAAGCCGCTCCTCCCGTAATCCTCGCCTCCTTTTCTCTATCCTTCTTCTCTCGCGCCAGAGGAACGTTACGCGCGTTTATTAAACCGTCCGACAAACGCTTTCTTAAGCACTTTAAAGTTAAGCTCCATCGTTACCCTCGAATGTCCTGACGTTCCGTCTCCTCCTTTCGCTGGATGAAACGTGCCCGTCTCTTAGCGCGAGGATGAGGAGCAATTAAAATCGCGTCCATCGCGCTTCACAAACGCTGCTCGTTTTCGTCGGCCCGTTGCTCGACACGCTTACTTAGAGGGCCATGATTAAACTTTGAATTTGAGACTCTCCTAAACCGCTGGTCCCTGTTGCGCTGGTCGTCTAATATATTCTGTATCTTTTCCAGACTGAAATCTGCTCGAGCGCCTTGACGGACGTGATCCACGCGGTGATCAATGGGACTGATGGTTGCCTCTTTTGCTTCGGACACGCAGGCTTGGGTGAGTTCTCAACTCCACGAACAGCCACAGTAGTGAACGACCCAAATACCTATCACGTCTCTGGATGATCTCGCGTAAACAGATGCCTGCCTGCACGCCGAGAATTCAATCGGGACTGTCGAGCATCGAGGTTCGACGTGCTGGACAAAAAACAGGATAAGATTTTTCCTGCTTGCCGCGCGATGGGGGGACGACGACGTCCCTGTCCTTTCCCCTGGCATTGTTCGGCAAAGTTCGACGACCCCGTAGACAAAACGCTATTGTTTCCGCCGTGAGGAACTCATCCGAGCCGAGCGTGGAAATAATTACATGAAATAGAAATTCCTCCAAGAATTCTCATCGTTCTTGTCGACCTATTGCGTTCCTTTTCTGCGCGATCGATGATGCAATCAGACGTGATCTTGTACAGATGAAATAGTTATATTGATATTTTCCATACAAATTTCTTCGCTGTGATCCTAATTGTGTTAACCGCGCACGGTCTTCACAATCGAGTTCACCGTTCGACAGGTGAAAAGTGGACGACGTTGATTCCTTATTTGGACGTTTCCCTCGCCCAGCCCTAGGACCCTTTACGCTCGTTTGCCGCTCGCTTTTCATCGTTCTCCAGGAAGCTAAGCGGGGAACACGGCCCGGCGAGACGCGAGAGTTGTTTTACATTTTAAGTAGTGATATCGAGTTTGCATGCAAATGCGTGATTATGCGGGGAAACCAAGGGGAAGGAAGGTTTTCTCGGCTGGTAATGCCAGCGAAGGATGGATCTGAGGCAGCGTTCTGCGGCCCCGGAAAATGGACGAGGAGCGAAGAGAGGGTTCGGGGGACGGGAGAACGAAAAGGTGGAGCCGAAAGGAAACGAGATAATGTATGCTACTGGGGCACGCTCTCCGTCCACCCTTCCACCTCTCCAATCTTAACGCACGCCAGAGATTACCTTCGCCTCGACTGGCTTCACTTTCAGCGAGGATAATTTCCGTCCTGACGAATTTATGGCGAGTTCCGCGAGGAGGACGATTAAACTTTGCTGTTTCCCGCTCTCCGCAATCTACGTCGGCCGTAAAGAACGCCAGGAAAACCACTCAAATTCTCGAGTCAATCGTTATTAGAGGGCTGGGTGGTTTCTGGGGCGTCAGCTTTTCTCGGAAAAGGAATTCAATCGAGGCGAGGCGGTGCAGAGGGGGAGAAGTACGCCGGTAACAGCGTTTCTTTAGCCTGCATCGAATTCCCTTAACGCGGGGAGGAGGGTGTAGCTGCGAGACGAAATCGTGCCACGATCCTTCGAGCGCTCTCCGAGTTTCGAGGAATCGAGTGAAATTTACCGCGAGGGAAAAATCAATAAAGAGGGACGCGAGGAAGGTAAAGAGGGAAGTTGAGCGCAGCAACGGTGGGAGATAAGAGTCTACAGGGCGAAGATAAAGAAAGGCCAGAGAAGAAAGACGTGGAAGGAAGCCGAACGAACTTTCATCCCCTGCGTGCCACCGACGCGGCGCGGCGGAGATACTTGAGGCGAGTCCGCGAGCAAACTGCTTTTGATCATCGCTACGACAACGCACTTTTCTCCCTTTCTCTTCTCCCTCTCTGTGTCACTCCTCCCTCTGTTCCCCTTTCTTTGTAGCCCGTCTCCCCTAACTCTTTACCTCGCCGCTCACAGCTGCTTTGACACAGAGAGGACGCGGCGTACGCGGGACAATAGGATAGATAGAGTAAAAGAGAGAGGTCCGAAAGGAGCCCACGCAGCGCGGAAACGATCGAACGAACCCTGTCGATCTTAAAGCGCCTCGCATCGTCGGATCGTTTCTCCGTTCTCCCGCGTGCCACGAGAAGAAGGAGGGCTCGCAAGATCGACTGCCGACACGAGTGGGCGAGCAAGAAAGCAACGAAAGAAACGGCAGAAACGGCAGAAGCAGCTTGGGCTCCCTTTCAGAGCGACGGGATTTGTCGTACGGAAAATTATGACGGGTGGCAAAGAAGGGCGAAGGAAGCGCGGTGCCTGCATGCAAGCCAGACAATGAAGCCTTTTGTACTTTGTAACGCGGTGCTAATTACTCCGCATCAGCCGCGACCCTTAGCGTACACGCTGTCGAATCCCCTTTTTACCGCGAGGAACCACCGAGAAAGCAGATTAACCAACAGAAGGTGGAGACAGAACACGCGTCGGCTTCTCATCCCCAACCGCCTCCTCCACTCCTCTTTGAGATGCAAATACTCGCGATAATTATACCGAGGACGATGATTCGCGCAAGTTTTTCGCACGGTCGCCGATCGACATGCAGGAGCGAAGAAACGCCGCCTGGAATTGTACTGCCGCGAAGTTCTCCTGGTTTCCCTTTGAAGTGTAAATCCCCGAAGCGAAATCGATACCGTTCAGTCGGCCAATAGGGGTTCGTTTTCGCAATCATTTTTCCCCTTTTCTCTACCACTCTCCTTCCCTCTCCATTTTTTCATCTTTTTTAATTCAGTTTCACCGTCCATTTCGAGGCTTTTCCCTCGGTGCTCGATCTCGCGGAATCGACGAGACGTGAACGACCGCGGGGTTGCTCGCGGATCTCGATTCCCGTTGCGTTCGCGCAATCGACGGGACGAGGCACGATTCTCTTCCTCGCGGAAAGGGTGAACTCGAGGGGAATTCCAATCGGCAGATGCATCGGCTTTAAAGCGCTCCTACGCGGAGCAGAGTTTTTTTTTCCGCGACGCCGTTTCCCGAGAACGTTTCTCGCCTTCTTTTCGCTTCTCTCCTTCCGCGCGGCCTGCTGTAACTTGTCGCGGAATTTGTCCGCGTGTGCCGACAGCTCGCGTGTACGCGTACGCGATCGATGCGATTATTCGCAAAGTTGCCGGAAAAACACTCTGCGCTCCGCCCGGAGAAATGAATTCGTATCCTGGAAGTGTTTTTCCCAGCTTTCTAATTAAATAACAACATAATTCAACGTCCCGCGTTGAAACAATTAAACAACGTTTAAGATTCAGCGACGGCTGCCGCTGCTTTCCCATTATTTCACCGTTGCCGCCAGACCTCGACCCTCCCTCGAATTCTTACGCCTTTCACTTTCACTTCTCCTCTCCCTTTCCTTCGGGGCGAAGGCTCTCCGTCCTATTGTTTTACGATTTTAATAAGACTCTTTCGTTTCCCTATCAATAATATCCCGATCTCTCGCCTTTTTCTGCCGAAGCCCCAAGGTTCCACCCCTTGCGAACAAAGTTGCGGCCAGATGGTAGCGTAACGGGGACACAATTTTTCTTTCGCTCCTTAACTGGTAGGGGAGAGTAGCAATTACTAATATAGTTCACGAAAATTTCTTATTATCCAGAGAAACAATGGGAAATTGCCTTGGAAACGTATAACTGATGATAATTAGCGACACGTGTATCGACATATCTTATTCCCGCTCAATTTACTCAGGCATCTCCTACTGTACACAGAATTAAGTAGTACAACGCCGCTATGGTCAAACACTTGAATCCCTGGCTCACGTACGCGCTGTAAGCATCGATTGACCTATTCCCCTGCGTTCCCGCGTCCCAAACCACTTTTCACCAGACACCAAGTAGCAACGCGATGTCATAGCCAGCCCCAGCGAGGCGGCACCGCAACGGGCGCGCGCGCTTCCCTCGAAAAGCTGTGCGCGCCGCGAAATTTCCGTTGCATAAACAACGACGGCTGTTAACGCATAAACGTCAAGCCACGCGCCAGTCTCGATTACATCCATTTCACCCGTCACCGGCCCGACCCGCGAACTTGTAACGTAACCGAATTAATCAGTTCCAATCTATCCCCGGCGTGTAAATTAGATTCAGCACCCGCCCTCCCCCAAGGGCGGTGCCGACGGGCGTCGTTACGCGTTGTAACGATGATCGAGCGTTTATCGCGGCGAGAGTTGGCGCCCGTCGACCACCGCGCGCCCATCGTCCACGGTAAATAGTAAACAAATTAATTGTCGCGTGCCCTGGCTACAAATCAGGCGAGACGCGGGATTTGATGATTCGAGAGCATGGATTTACCGTTTGCCTCGACGGCGGATTTTCAAAGGCACCCGTCGCGAATCGATTCGGCCCTGGTGGGACACGCGGTCGGGAAACGCGAGGGAAATCAATGATAAACGGCTGGGCTATTTGTCTCGACGTGACGACGTAATCGAGGCCACGTTCCCTTCATCACGTCAGTCGCGACTTCGCCGTGGAAAGAATGGCATTAATCGACGGACAGTTAAGGGGTTGTTTCGCGATATGGTAAATCGAGGCTGTCTTTCCCATTTTCCAGGGAAATCGCACACGATGCTGGGCACACCGGAGGCTGGACACACGCTGGGGGCGATTCCCTGCGCGATCGCCTGGCTGTTCCGCGGGATCGCGGAGCAACGGCAGAGGACGGGCGCCAGATTCAGCGTCAGGGTCAGTTGCGTGGAATTAACCACCGGGCAACAGCAGCTGAGAGACCTTCTCGCGGCCCACGCTAACGGTGAGTAAAACCCTAAGCGTGGCTTGTTGCTGTGGGAGTCGTAAAGAAGGTGACCTGGAGCAGAAGTTGCTTGAAAGAGGCAGAGTGATTTTAACGCTTGCCGGGGTTGGAGAAGTGGCTCGACGTGGTAACGAGCAAGCGATTGGAAGCGGGGTGCCTCGGTTACAGCTTACACGTAATATTCGCGCCGTAATCGGAACGGCGCCCAAGTTTTCTCGTTTCAACGGCCGATCGAGATAGCATTGTGTTGCTCGCGCGTCGAAGAAACTTGAGTCGTAAGAAACACTTGTCTCGGCCGTCATCCCCCCAGTTTTAAGGGCTTCCAACCCCCTGCAAGCCTCCTTCTTCTTGGGCGAGCCTAAGATTCGCTCTAACCACGGGGCGAGAGGAGTGCTAGATGTATTTGCGGAGGGGTTGAAAGTTTCTCGGACGGTTCTCCATTCCGCGATAGGGTTGAACGTTTTCCGCAATTAATTCGATGCCGTGAACAATGCGGGCGAGTACAATCGTTTTGGATTAATTGGCGGAGAGCGTCGGGAACGACGAAGGGGTTGTGTCGTCTTGTGCTGCGCTGTCGGCGCTGGTTGGAAGTCGTTCCTCGCGGTCAAGTGTTCTGAGTACAAGGGGTTGCCTGCGAAACTGAAATATGGATATGGGTTCTAACGTACAGTCGTCTGTTCCAAAGAATATGTACCAGCAGGAAAGGAATTAGTCGCGTGGAAAATATCGATTCAGGGATGGTAAGATGCAAAGTGAATTTGGTGGACCACGTTGGAAGCGACGTGGAGAGAATTGCATCGATAAAAAAGGCGGGATCCCGTGGACGGGAGTATGGCCACGGTTTTAAATGCAACGGCGTATCCAATAAAACGAAAACTTGGGGACCAGGGGAAATTACATTCGAAAATCGCGTGTTCCATTTGCTCGATACTCGAAGACGTCCCTCGGTCTCTGCTCGAGCATCCACGTCTTCGAGTCGGCAAGAATGCCCCGTAATAATGCGATGGGCGGGGACCGGCCGAAAGCCACGAAGAATGAAATTTTCCTTCGTCTGTTTTTTTTTTTTGCGAACAGTCTGCTTCCGTCCTAGAGGCTCGCGGGTCTGAAGGATTCCGCGGGTAATATGCAGGAAACGGCACGGGGAATCGTCTTCGGCCGTCATTTGGTTTGGTCTTCACGGACCACCTCGTCCACTCGGTGGTCCGTAAAATTGACGGGTAAGATTATTTCTCCTTCTTCTCTTCCCCTTTTCTCTGCCCTGCCCTTCCACCCCCGCGATGTCCCCATTCGCCTTTCTCCCGTTGTTTCCCGTCTCGCGTGGAGTCTTTGCGAGAGGACCTCGCAGGACTAATAAGAAACCGAAGGGTGGAGCCTCTGCTGTGGTGCACTTATGGGAACTCTCGACGAGCAGGGGTCAGGGAGACCACGAGCAACGAGCTCCTCGACGATCTCTGAAAATTAACCTTGGACGGACACGCGTGTGCTCGCGCGCCCTCCTCCTCGCGATCATCCTTGGGGATCGTTGAACCTTTCGTATCGAAGGAGCAACGTATTTCCATATCTCCCGTTCAGAATAATTATTTTATGAAGCTTGTACTGTGCTATTCCAGGAAATGCGCTAACCGAGCCGACTATCGCGGATATGTATCTGGCTCCGTGGCACGGGGTTTACGAGCTTCTCCCTCTTCTTTTTAAGGACGATCGAAAGTTATTGGGTAGTTTGCCGGACGTTGAAATTATCTGGGACTACGTTTATCCGGGCCGTTAAGCTCGAACTTTCAAATTAAAAAGTTACGGTGCACGGTGTGTGCATGCGTCGGGAAACAATTCACGGTGTACAATGTAACCGAAGTTATCGTGATCGTGCCGCGGGGAACGGATAAACGCGAGAGGGTCGTAATCTCAAAGGGTTTAGGATCGTTGTAAATTTTTCAGCTGACATTAACGCAGAAGTCGCGTGCCGCGCCTCAACGGCCGCGTCGAACCTAACGCGAGACTCTTTTCTTCCAGCGTTACTGGGATACTAGCCTATAAACTGATGCCAATTTTTTGCATATTTTGCATGCCTTTAACGCTACACCTGACCCTACACTATGAAAGAGGATCCTCGGGACTTTAAGCCTCGGTTTCAGCCCCCTTTTGAAACTGAGTCGATTGAACCAGGGGATGAATTTCCCTAGCTGGAGTTTCCCAGTTTCCCCCTTCCCGTTCGAAAAACACACACCTCTCCCGCAGCAAGTTTCACGGTGATTTTACTTTCGAAATGTGCTCGTACGGATCCAGCAAGCGGCCTCGACGAATACTCTTTCCGGCTTCCCGGAACCCTAACTAATTAAGAAGCGGCGCAATTAATTTTCCAGCTTATTAAATAATTAACTCGTATCTCGGTCTGTGTCTTGGCTGCGTAAGCCTTCACCCCCACCCCCGCTATCGTTTCGACTTTCCGTGTCTCCAGTTCTACCCAGGCCGGGAAGCCCAAAGCTCCAACGTTTCCCTCTTCGCCTGGGCGCGACCTCCAACTTCGTCTTTTCTGCCGGGAACTCGATAATCCCGACCCTGGTAATTATTTAAAGTTTTCGACGGGTCACAGGCAGAAACGGAATACCGTCTTTGCGGTAATTTACTTTTGTTCCTTCCGACCCCGGCCCACTTCGCCTACCCTTTAATTCCGTCACGCCCTGGATCGACTTCGATTCGCCGTGGACGTTCGGGACAATTCCGCACCGACGGTTTCCCGAGGAAATCAGTTGTGTGCTTTACGAGAGTCAAGCCCCGCGTTGATCGATGCGGGAAACAGTACACAGGATCAAGTCGGTATGCGGCCCGGCATCCTCGCGAGAGGAAGAGCTCTGAAAAGCGGATCGCGTGTCGCGTGCATCTCAATGTTCCCCGGAGGGAAGGAAAATATTTTCCTCGAATATTTTTCCGAGCGCGGCCCTCTCCCCCGGCTGGGCTGCAGCCTCGCAATAATTCTCATCGCGACTCGCGCCACGGTTATTGTTTTATACTTCCACGCCCGTTCCGCGCATAAAGCGGATAAGAAGGAAGATAAGGACGACGACGGGGAATAATGGCGGAGCGGACAAAAACGTCGTAGCTGCGACGTCACTGGAGCACGCGGCTTTTAACGTGTGCATTAAACGCGGATGGGAATGTTTCTCCCTTTTGTTTTGCAGAATGGTTAAAAGGGTTCGCAATCGATGGGAAATCGAAGGGAGGAATGCTGCCGCGGAGCGGAGGAATTTTTATTTGTTTCATTTCCCTCGGCGCTGGCTGGCACAACTGCGAGCAAATTTCCCTTTTCGCTCGTTCGCCATCATTCAAACGATTATTTCCAATGATATTTTTATTTCTTTTACGGCCACGGAGCTTGTGGAAGGGGGTTCCCACGCCGCGAAGAGGAGCTTCATTCGCATATGTGCGAGAAATTTTACTGCTGTGCACGTGAACGAGGAGCAGGGGAACAGTAGACCCTTCGATCCCGCGAATTATTTGTTAATATCCATTTTGTTTGCCGACCCACCGAAACACTCGATTAAATAACCTCAAAGCCACATGTTTGCGTTTCCATACGCGACGGAAAGTATACAGGATCGATACGAAGGGTTGGGGGATGTAACCGATGGTGCATCTGTGGCCGAACACGTCTCTGCTTCTACTTTTCCTCGAATAGTCGATTCTGGTCCCTTTTTCGACTGCATTATTCGGTAAACTTTGTGCAACAGTCGTTTAATTTCATTTCAATGATGCTATTCGCTTCTTGATTCAAAGGACTCCGTCTTTTGACATTTAATGGTGACTTGAAATGGATCCGGACTCTCAGGATGATGATTAGAGACGTTCCATTACGTTCTTTTTTTAAATAGTTCCACAGAGAAGGCAATAATCTTTTAATCTTCATGTGTATAAGCGTCCAGCGTGCACCGCATCTGTCTACGTCCTCGAAGAAGATTCGTCGGTTCATCGATCCTCTAATATGCCTCTCCTGTTCATTTCCTCCGAGTTCCCTCCCTTTTCTCATCGCGTGGTTGATTTTCTCTCTTTCTGGCTGACGGGGACCGAATCGTTTACCAGAGACAGTAACTTTTACGAGGGGATACGGCCCCGGGATCCGCCGTGCGGTAGGCAATTAAAGAAAACCGTCGTCTTACGTACCGGCTGGCTCCCGAGCAAATGGTAGCGAGCAATGGCCCATGCTCGGTCCCCTTTCGCGGGGAAGAGGAATCGGAGGTCATTTTGTTAACGACAGCTTTCCTCACTTCGTCACTTGAAAGTTTAATGACGCGAGGCCGCCTCCGTACCTCTCGGCCGGAAAGCAAACTGTTGGTTTACGCCGGCAATAAGTTTAAAACCACCGTAAAAGTGGAACACCCAGCAACAGCTCCGACGCTGGTGCCCTCTAACATCGCTCTAGTCCTACGATGCTCTGTTTTTCTAATTTCTAACTTACAACTCGAGAGCTGAATATCATAGACACCCTGCCGCCAGTAAAACCGTGCTTTTCCAACATCAACGCCGCGCGCAATTAAAAGCTCTGAAATGGAGGTGAAGGTGACTGGAGTTAAAATGCAGAAGAGAAGAGGGAGAACTAGAAATTCCGCGGACCCTAACGAAACAGCAGGCGTAAGCAGCGAAAGCGCAGCGCTAGGATCTTATGAAAGAATAACACGTGAAGTTAATTCTAATGGCCGTTCCGTGGATTAACAAGATAGCGGGGAACGTTGCTCGCTGGACGGTGTCTTTATTATCCACCTGCCCTCCATTTCGCCAAGATTCCGTTTAGTATGCCGCTGTTTGCGCGAAGAGGCATCGAGCCGAGATCGCCCCCCGCGTGTGTGTTAAGGAATATTCGGCACTCAGCGATAATTAAAGTACTCCCTGTTTCGACCGCCAGGACGCTGACGAGAAAGGGGGAGACCGTAAGAATCGCATAAAGGTGGCCGCATTGAGGGGTCGGAACAAGCAATAAGTCGTCGGTATTAAATTAAAGGCAGTTCGAGTTAAAAGTACCGACCGAGCAATTCATCCCCGCGAGCGTATAAATAAGGTGAACGGCTAAATGAGCATTCCCCGTGCTTATTACGGGGGGAAATGATTTATAGAAAACTTTCTCTCCCGCTTCACCCTGCAGGCGAAAAAAATACGCGAAACGTGGCGTCTCCCTACGGATCCTCGAGTTATAGTCAAGACGGGCCGTGACTTTCACGGCGCACGACGAATATTCGCAGCCGCTTATTACGAGGTTTTCCGTGGCTCCCTCCGGGTGCCCGGGATCTCGACGACCTACGACCGCCCCCGCAGGCCCCGCAGGGTCGTCTTAACGCCGGTGGTAACCCTTCGCCCTCCCCCGTTACGCCCCCGCGAGACCACCGAGCCGCTGGTCTTCGCGGAGCGCACTTATTTCGGCAAACGTACGGCCGCGTAAAGCACGTCTACCGCCACTCCCAGCGCCGCCGACTGTTTCCACTTTAATACAGGATCCGGTGCGTTCGTTAATTTTCTTCCTTCTCCTCTTCGTTTCCTCTTTTCACCGCATAGCCACTGTCTGCGCGCCGCGACCCGCACACCCGATAGAATAAATACGGCGAGGTATAGCGCCTCGCGGGATTATGGAAATACGTAGACGTAAGACCCGTTCGAGTGGCGTGGGAAATGATATCCTTGGGGGTAGACACCCTCGAGTGTGTTAAACGCGTTAAATCAAGTCAGGTGTATCGTGTTTTTTTTTTGTCACAGCGATTCTGCACAGCAGGTACCATTAAACTTCAATGTTAAAGTTCGATAAAGCTTGAATGTTGCGGGTAAGAGAAAGTAATGGTTACGCGCGGATGGAAATGCCAATGGCCGCTAGATCGTCGCCGGACGAATTACAGGGAAAAGCTGCGTGGCGCTGAGAAGCGATTATCGATCCCGCTCGAAAGCGAATTACCGCTTCCGGTGCAGCCGATCCGCGGCCGATACGGCGAGCAATGATTATCGTGGTCCTTGCCTTGCCGCGGGATGAAAAACAACGACGAACAAGTGGGAAAATTGGAGCTCGGGTGGCTGTTCTTTTTTGGCGGAAGGTGATACTTGAAGTTCCCCGAGCGTCGGCTGCGATCACGATTACACCGTCTACGCTAGAAATTAATATGGTATTCCAGTTTGAGTTACGTGTCGCGGATGAAGTTACGCGCTAACTGCTGTGTGCTGGTCTGCTGCAAACTATGACGGAATGTGGACTATGATTAGAGACAGTTGATGAGAGGGAGCTGAAACTTGGCGCATGGTAACGCTGGAAGCTGAAGCGTAACGTTCGAGAGGGATATCAGATTCACTCCAACCACCTCATACAGTTTTTGATAGTTAAATCAATAATAAAGTCTCAATCATTCCCTCGCCGTTTTCTCCTCGATCTCGCCCTTCCCCCTTCGATTCCCCTTTTTGGGTATCTCCGCTCGCTGGAATAGGCCATCGTTGGCGCTTAAATTCCAGGCCTCTCTGGCCCAGAATGGCGCGTAGAACCGTTTCGAGGAATCTACGAGGCATTTGGGGAAACGGCCTCGCAGCCCCGCGTATACCCCGGTCATTCGAAAAAGCGGAAACAGATTTTTTTTACTGCCCTCCGACAGGCTCACCCTCGAGGGACGAGATTGGCCCGCGGATACGCGTGGCAGTATTCGAAACGCGTCGAAAAACGATTTATCCAACGGGGTGGTGTGCTCGACCCCTGCGCGGGATAGCACCGCGAGCAGGCTGTCCATACCACGGATCGCTCCGAGCAGAAGCCGCATCCGTTACGCCTCTATATGCCGGCAAGAGTCCTCGTCTCGCGGTGGATCATCTTTTTATTTCCTCCGAGTTCCACCAGCAACGTTTGCGCCATCTCCAGCGAGCCTCCGTGACGCAGCAGGCGCAGATGCCGACAATATTACTTTCTCTGGTCCCTTTTATGGATATTGCCACGCCTCAGCCGCGTTACACACCCGTGCGTGCTTGCGTGAACATTATTTTGCGTTCGTTAGACCCTATTGCCTCGGTGAATCGTCGTGGTTCCCTTCGGGAACGTGCCCTCGGCTATCTCTGTAGGTGTTTGCGCGAAAGCTTCACGATTTCAGGAGATGGGGTTATTGTAGAGTGAGAAGGTGGTAGGAGGAAGTAATGTAGCAGAGAGGCTGAAGGAGGGCTTAATCTGCAGGAGTTCGAGGTGTCTATTGTCTCGCGTTCGTTAAAAGTGTTGTAAAGTAGAAGCAGGCAATGGGGAATGATGTATCAGTGGCTCGGCAGTCTGTGTTCTTTACGACGTTGATAGAGGTACTAAGAAAGGCGAGTTCGCATCTTGCGGGACAGTAAAACGTTAATTGGCAATTTATCAAGGGGATTATCTAAGTGTCCTGGCACCATGAAGAAGGTTCACGGTAATCCGACCGTAGGAATTCACTAATGCGAGTGTATAGCAGGGAAAATCGAATAACTCTCGACGGACAGTTTTGCGACATTGCGCGCTATCAGGAATTTAACAGTGGTCCATCAAAGAGCCAGGAATCACGGGGCTCTTCCAGCAGAAAACGGGCAAGATTTTTATGTTTCTGCCGTTTCACGGCGATAGACACGTAATATAACGATCGTTGTCTCCCCGATATTCTTGCTCCTCCGTCGTTTCGCATCGAAAGCTTTTCCTAGGCCGCGCGCAATATGTCACCGGCGAGGCTGTACATAAAATACGGGGTCGTTGGTTTACGAGGCGATCAGATGACGCGCGTATTATTCCGCGGATGGTTGCAAGCATCTTTGGACAATGAAACTCTGCTCTCCTGGGAGGCACAGTTTCCTTCATCTTCGCAAAAACTTTGAATAAAACTTCTCGCAGGAAGATCTACCCTTAAGTTCCCGCGTCTACCTTTCACACTTCTCAGTTTGCGTAGACATTTTACGGAAGCAGTAGAAAGTTTCAATTAAACGACCCAGACGCCCCAAAAGGAGCGTGAACCGACACGGTCAGGTAACTGGCGATTCGAGTCGCCTGGCGAAGTTTCTATCAAGAGGCGCAAATTTCCAAAGGGATACTTCGAAACTGGAAGAAGGGCGCGCGATTCACGTGCACCTACGTGTGTCCGCGCCTCGGCGAGAGCTTTAACGCTGCTTTTACGTTGATCACTATTTACAACTAGGGTCCCGCATTACGTTGATTATTCGCGCACCAGTCCGTGACCATTGTACACGCCAGTCAGCGTGATAGCCCGTGATAACACGCCCGTGATATCTCCGGGACGCGTATCGTTTCGACGTTTTATCGTCGTCGTAATTCAGGCTGAGACGCTCCGCGGATATTCCGAGAGCAGGCGGGGCCGATTTACGGTCCTGGCCGGCGGCCACCTGCATCGTCCTGTCCATCCCTCGCTGGATATTATTTTTCCCGGGAATAATAGAATCAAATGACGAGTCCGGGGGGTTGGACGTGACTTACGCGTCCCGCATTGTGCACGAAATCGCGGATAGAATGCTCCGCTCGACCCTATTTCGCGATATATCCGTGAATGTTGCGAGGGAAGTGCACGACGCTCGAGTTACAAACTTGTCTAACATTCTTGGGTGTACTAGTCAAAATTCCGCGGGAAACGCGAGTGCGAACTTTCGAAATTCGGATAAATACCACGTACCTATGTTCGACTGTCTGAGAAATCTAGCTTGCGCTAAAGTAACTCCATGCGATCGAAGTCAACTTCATTTTGGGCTACTTGATGTAAGAACAAGAATCTTGCGATGCGATCTCTTTTTACGTAATGATACATTTATACTTACTATGTGTCGTCCACAGGGAAACCGTGTAACGTGATTTGCCGTGGCTCTCTGTTCCCAGATTCCGAGCAGTCGCCGGCTGTGTACTTGAGGGACGACCCGCTGTTCGGCAGCCTGCAGTTGCAGCAGCACAGCGAGCTTCGTGCACCAACTGCAGAACGCGCAGCTTTCTATTTGGACGCGGCGGTGGCTGGTCGACAACGGGACGACGGCGATGCTCACATGCTTTACACCCTACACGTTTATCAGTACAGCGTCGCTGGCAAGGGTGGAGGTGAGCTGTCCTTTTCGAATTGACCACCTCGCGCTTTACAAGCTAGCGAACCACATTTCTCAGTGGAAACGCTGAGACACTCCTACTCGGAGATAAATTGTTTTAACTGCTGCTCGCGGGAAATGGGCGCCTTCGAGTGTACGCTATCTACGAAATTGGCATACTTGAGTGGCTATTGTTTCGCAATGGGGATCGATGAAATCGCTGTCCTAGATTTCGTCGCTTTTAACTGCGCGCGACGGTGTGCTCTAATAGAGGCGACAAGAGTCTAATTCAGGTCTGTTCACGGGTAGAGTAATGAGTGGTGTTAGGATTATCTGTGAGTCGTATCGCGGAGTAATTCCGAGGGGGAGGAAGTGGATCTCGAAGCGATGGAATCGCGAAGCGACGAGAGGTGATTCTACCCGTGGACAGAACCCAGCTAAGCAATTTCCAACGGGCACCGAATACACGTCTCGATTTTCTTAATTCCCCAGTCGCTGGCGGCAGAAGCAGACTCCATTTAATGGACCTGGGCAATTCGGATCGCGGCAAGTCGTCGGGTGGTATCCCTTTATCTGGCCTAGGCAATATCCTGCTCACGATCTTCAACGGGGGGAAGCACCTGCCGTACAAGGAGCACAAGCTAACCCAATTACTGAAGGAGTGTCTCGGCTCGTTGACGTGTCACGCGGCGATGATCGCCCACGTGTCCCCGAACGCTCAGCACTACACCGAGACGCTAACCACCGTGCAACTGGCCTCGAGGATCCATCGACTGAGGCGAAGAAAGATCAAGTTCGTGGGCGGAGGAACTCAGGGTACAGGTAGCGGGGGGAGTTCAGGAGAAGAAGCTGCCAGGCAGACCAGCGAGTGCGACCCAAGCTCCAGCGATTTATCCGCGGACACCGTCATCTACGTCGGCCCTAGCACCGACGACGCGACGGACGGCGAACATCCGCCTGTCTACATACCAAGTTTGAACTCGGGTGACAATCGCTGCGCCATGGGGAAAGCTCTGCGCGGCTCCGCCGCCGAGAGGCCCGCCAAGATCCCCGAGGAGCGCAGCCCGGCGCACAAGGCGACGAAGGCGGTGAAATCGTTGACCCAAACCGCCTCGAAGCAAACCTCTCCCGCGCATACGGCCACACCGAAGGCCAGTCCTGCCAGGAAGTGCTCCGCCACCAAGGTATCCTCGTCGAAAGCGAACGATTCACCTGGCAGCAAGATACCTGTCGCAGCGCCCAGCGGAGGCTCCGACGAACAGTGGATAGACGGTCCGCGGATCTCCAAGTCGAAGGTCGCGGAGGCCAGGCACCTGCTCAAGGACTCGCATCACAAAAGGGAGACGTGGATCGACGGGCCGATGCAGCTGACCGGTCCAAATACTCTGCAGATGCACGCGCAGCAACATTCCACGGGTTACGGGTTCATGGACAGCCACAAGAAGAGCATGATAAGAAAGTGGGTGGAGAACCAGTCGTCGCAGATTCAGAGGAGCAAGCACACCGGGTCCAGGGTCGAGTCGTCCAAGGTGGCTGGTCAGTCGTTGCAGTTCAAGGAGCTGACGACGTTCAAGACGTGCGGCGGCGTGGATGACGATGACACGTCCTTGTCCACGGCGGAGAGTGACAGCTTGAAGGCGAACGAGATCGAGGACATCACGGAGAAGCTGGGGGTTAAGCTGAATCTGTTGAACGTTAAATCTAACACGGACTCGGGGCTGGATCTAACCGCCAGTCCTGTGATGGACGATAGCTTGGACAAAGGGAAGCTGGATCTGCAAGAGGACGAGGACGACGACGAGGAGATCGTGGTGCCACCGCCGTTGCCTCTTATCGAGCCTCTGAGCAACGGCGTCAGCAGGGAAGTCTCCATGGAGAGCCTGAACCTGTCGCACAAGGACATCGTGCTACCCTCCAGGCACTCTTTGTCTTCCGAGGACGAGATTCTGGAGATCGTCGAGGTCGAGGACTTGGAGCCTGTCCCCATGCAGGACTCGTGCCTCCAGGTCACGGAGGAGGACATCGCGATGTGCATGGGAGAGAATCCTCTGCCCGAGAGCGACCAGGAGGAGCATCCACTGAGAATCCTCAGCCAGGAGAATCTCACCGTTGTCTCGACCTTCACCGGTATATTAATGAGAATATTTGGTTCTTTTTTATTTCCATCGATCGTAGCTGATGCGGTGGGAAACTCTTTTTCTTTGGCGATTGCTCGTTTGAATCTTGAGCCTGTCATCCTCCGGGAGGTGAACTCAAGGGATTTATCTTGTATCTATACGTACTGTAGAACGGTATCGCTATCGCGGAATATTCGGTGCTCTCTTCGGCAATATTTCATGACGTTTATAGCGAAGCAAGGTATCCTTCCCCTTTCCAGTTCATTCAGAGAGCTCTCGAACGAATGCCTTAAGAGATTGTCCCCCCCCCCCCCTCCCTCCGAGAGTCGGGTTCTTAGATCCTCCGAGCTTCGTAATAGCGCACCCGATGGAAAACAATCATGTCGACGGAGAGAGAGAGAGAGGCAGAGAGGAATTATGGGTGGATGAGAGAGAGAGTGGAGCAAGCAGCTCGATATAATTACTCGTCGATATCTCTCGTGT
Organism: Andrena hattorfiana; assembly: GCA_944738655.2. Classification (NCBI taxonomy): domain Eukaryota; kingdom Metazoa; phylum Arthropoda; class Insecta; order Hymenoptera; family Andrenidae; genus Andrena; species Andrena hattorfiana. The sequence continues at coordinate 7,583,150 of OX122894.2, forward strand.
TGTAGCTGCGGTCGAAGGAGATAGCTTTCAGCGAAATGCGCTCCTTCTTTTCTCTTCCTCCTTATCTGCCCACCTTTCTACGCTCTCCGCGTAGAAGGTTCCGTGGGATGAGAGGGAAAATATGTCAATTTCCAGACTCGATGTCGGTGATGTCTGACACGGAACGGTACAGACCTCAGTATCCACCGCCGGTTGGCGCGGGAGTACTACCGAGGCCGTACTTCGACCACGAGGACTTCCTGGAGCAGGAAACCAGGTACAAGTTCGACCAGCTGGCTCGACTCCACGAGCTCTACCAGAGCAAGCTCGCGCTCGCCAATGTCTCCAACTCGGTCACCTATCAGAGGGAGAACTCCTCGAACGTGAACGCTAGAGACGTTCCATGTAAGTTTCTGCATCTACTTATTCATTTTGGGCGGGATGTCTAGGCAACAGTATAACTAACTCTTCTGTCCTCTTTAGTTAAAATGTCCTATCTAGCATTTTGAAACAACCGAGAAAACTGAAGTTTTATCATTTACTTTGTACCGTCCTTATTTCCCTTCATTCAAACTAAAACATGTTGTTATTATTTTGTAACAGCCTAATATATTTTTTTGTAATAGGTATACCGGTAGGTAATATTATTAACGTACCAATTAAGTAATTGTTTTAGATTGGATATTTTAACCATCTGGAAAGAAGTTAGGTTAAATACATTAGACTGTTTATAAATCTTTACGAAGCACGTAGAGTTTTCTGACTTTACTTAAAAGGTAAAAGACGCGTGGAACTTCAAATATTTCAACATATCTCAAAAAATGAAAAAATGCTAGATAGGACAGTTTAACTAAGGAGGGCAGTTTTAGAGACATAGGTTTTGACTTTATTTAAGAGCGCTAATTTTTTCACATCCTTTCCTAAGAATATGAACACAAGTAGTCTAATCCCTCACAAGTCAGACGTCCCGATTAGCTATAATAAACTACACGTAGAAGTTTGTACACCAATTCAGATGGACCCTAATAAGAATACTTCAGCCAACCTACTGAGAAGAACCTAATTAAGATCACACTGTCAACCAACCGCCGTTGGTCTACAGCAGGTATAATATTAACGCAGGACAAATTCCAGCCGCCCCCGTCTTCCGTCCGCCGTCACGCTGTCAGTCCTTGTCCCTTTCGGACATGATGTTCAACGACAATGCGAGCAATCACGGCAGCATCTACAGCGAGCCCGCATACATCGCCGGGAAGTCTGATCAGGAGAAGATCTGCGATAATTGTCGTCAAAGCATGACGAGGCCAGCAACGGCCTCGTACTGGTATCCGAACAGCGTGGCTCACATAGCCAGCCCCAGGAGGTACTGCGGCAAGCTGGGCGAATGTAACATCTCTAGTCTGAGGCATCCCGACGGCGCCTCGAATCCCAACCTCAAGGAGGAAGTGGAGAGGCTACCTGGCAACGGAGCCTCAGGTTCTGATCCGGAGGAGGAGTACATCGAGGCGAAGAAGCTGTTCACTGCGGCTGAGAGGTCGGAGAGGACTGTCACTGGCAAGTCTGACATCGATGAAGATCTCAAGATACAAGGTAAGTCGTGTGTCTTTAATTATTGCAGTGAGATTTAGGTTCGAAAGTGGAAGAATTAGGGACTCGTTGAAATTCGAGTTAGACCTTGAGAATAGTACAGATTTCAGTTGTCAAACTTTGAAGTGCCGAAGTAGGATTCAGGAGAGATTGAGAATCTGCACGCATAAAATTTGTTTGACAGCCACAGCACCGCTGCAATTGTCCATTCCATCACCAGTTCCGTCCTCTGGCCGAATGCAACGCAAGATCACCAGCCTGGGTTCATCGTTGGGCCTGAACAAAGAAGGCTACGACTCCGGGGCCGATTCCACGCCGCGAGCGGCGAAACTATCCCCAGCGACCTTATCCAGGCATCGCGCCGAGAGTTCTGGCTACGACAGCATTGTCAGGGACAGCGAGACCAGCAGCATCGCCAGCGACTCCTCGAGGCAGACGGGCGCTCTTCAGGAGCACCAAGGTAGTTGATGTATTCGACCCGTTCACTGGAACGATCGGGAAACACGTAATCGGAACGCCTGCTTGGCGGAATGTTCGAGGAAACGTTCCAATTAGCGATGGAGTCAATCAGCTTGTGTGTTGCATAGAAGTCCCTCGACTTCTTTAACAATATGAAACCTTCTTGACGAACCTCTTGCACGTTTTAATCGCATATCCACCTCCTCGCAATGGTATCGCTCCTCGAACAATAGAAGCAAAATTTGGCTACCTCGATCGAAAGAAAGATTCGAATTCTGATGAATGGAATCAGCCGAGTCTTCCTTCCTCGCTCGAGTTAGTGCATGCCTGGCACCCTCTCGAACTCGATAGAAGAGTTCTCTGGAGTAGATCGCCTCGCAGGCCCGTTAAACGATGTGTAAAACCCTCTAAAATGGTCCCTCCGTACGGTGGTTCTCCTCAGGTGGCGCGCTGGGGGTTCTAACCTCGACGTTGTGCGGCTGTTTCAGCGGTGGAACAGCGGGTGGCAGAGTGCGGGCTCCGGTCACGGGCCCAGTGCCGGGCCCATCTGCCACGGGCGCCTTCCGCGTTGCCGGGGATACTCGCCTACACAAGCGAGGACGTGGACATCCTGGACAGGCGCGCGCAGTTGCGCTCGGATCCACGTGGCACGATGTCCAGGATACACAACCTGCGACTACGCCAGCGCCTTCTTAGGCTCGAGCTGCGCGACGCTAAGAGGCGCCTCATGGTGCCTGACACCCGCTGGACATACGATCGTAAGTCCCCTACGCATCTAACTAAACTATGATTCAAATGGAACGTACAGTCCTGGACCACTTAGCTACCGACGAAACGAACTTGAGGAACGAAACACTTTATATCTAGCTACTTTACGCGCGTTTCTAGTTTACGGGGACCTTGAACAAATTTTTATGAATCATATGTTTCGTGATTACAGTCTACGTGGAAAACGGCATGGACTGGCACGATCCATCATTCCTGGAGGCCCTGCAGGCGGAGACGTGTATCCTGCAGAAGCGAGTGGAAGCCTGCAAGAGCCACGTCCTCCTGGTCACCTGCTTCGACTCCTGCCCTCGGCAACAGTGGACGCGGCAGGCGGGACCGCTGCCTGTGATTCGGATCACTTAACCCTGACTTGGGTCAGCGCGCACCACCGCGTGCTGATCGTAACAGTGGAGTCGCCAATACGATTAGAAACGAGACGAGCGAGGTCGGTGATGGCGGACCGCGAGGCGAGATATGTCACGATGTCGCTCGACTCCGTCCAATAGTTGTTAAAAAAATGACACATAGTTGTATCGTCATCGTCGTCGTACGTCGTCGCTGTTGTTACACGTGTAATAATCGATAAATAAGGAAGCTTTCACCCTTTTTTTTCGAGCATAGGGAACGCGCGCCGTGCGCGTTAGAATCGTACCAGTCGTTTCTCGCGTTTCGATCGCGGTCCGAGGGGGGGAACCGTTGTGTAAAGTTACGATGATTTCTGACGAGAGATGTTAAAGCGAATGTTACGATTTGTTGGCTAAATAAGCGCGTAGAGCACGAGGCGGCCCGACGGCTCGCGGGCTCGCGATCGTCGAGGGTACTTGTTGACTTAAATAATTTAGAGCATACGTGTTGGTGCTGTATTCTTTTTATACCGATCGCGCGTCAGAGTCACCCTTTAGGTAAATTGAAACTAGGACACTGCCCAAGGTCCGATTCGGGACAGGCGGATACGTCTTCCGATATTGGAAGACCGCGGGTCGCGAGAGAGATTGCGAAAGGTCCGCTATATGTGAGCATGATATGTTATGGCTAATATGGGGAGGGGATTAACGCGTTGACGCGCCGTGCATGTCTTCTGTCGATCGAGGATCAAGCGTCGACGTTGAGAAACATGGGAGATGGGAACGAGGAGAAGAGCAATCTGTGAGTACAATCGGGACATCCCTTGGCACGATCGTGACCCTCGATCAACGATTCGGGACCGAAATTCGAAGCCAAGCGACCGTTCAAGTTCGAAGGGTCGAACGGTATCGTTGAATTGAATAGAAAAAGAACGGGGTACAGTTAAACATCGTCGCTGTCGAATGACAAACTGCCAAAAAAATAAAAGAGAAACGGGAATCTCTCCTATGAGAAACGATTAATACAAGAAGGAATGGGAAGAAGGGAAAAAGTGTCGATGAACGCGTCTTATCCATTGTATTTAATGCACGCACATTAATTCAAGATATTATCGTAGCTTTAATCGTTATCAACAGTTACCGCACTTCGTAGGGACTCTGTAATTTCACTTAGAGGGACGAGAGAACCGATGGGAATGCAAAAAAGAGAGAGAGAGAGAGTGAGAAAGGGACAGGGAATGATAACGAGCGCGAAAAGTAACCGGGGGAGAAGCGAGGATGAAGAAGAGTTACTTTTCGGTAGTGAATTCGTATCTGTAATTCCGCGAACGTCGTTGTTCGGTGCGACGAGAGCTCTCTGGTAATGGAAGACACGAAGCAAACGAACGAATGTGTGTATATACGTGTGCCTGTGCGAGAAACAGAGAGAAATATCATCGAGGCCTAAGGGAGAGAGAGAGAGAGAGTGAGTGTGTGTGTGTGTGAGAGAGAGAGAGAGAGATTGCGCGGGTTTATACGTGAGAATCACGTATCGAGAAGATGTGCGCGTTGGAAAGCGAGAGGGGGAAAGAAACCAGAGAGAGTGAAAATAGACGGGTTGGAAATAAATCGGGGATGGCGGTAATGCGCAGCAGAAATAGAGAGAGATTCCAGCGTTCTGATACGGAGCGTGTCGAGCTGGGGGTCACGATGCCGATGAAAAACACTTACAACTACCGCACCGCAGGTACACAAACACGTAGCCATCGCGACCCCCAAGTACGCGAAGCTAATCTTAAGGGGACTAGGCAGTCAGATCGCTCGAAAATCAAGTATTTTTTGCAAATTAATTACAAAGAGATGAACACAAATTGTGACTAGTACTTTTGGGTAATGTTTATCAATACTATAAACAGTAAAAAAAAAATTATTTGAATACTATATACATATGTATGACAGCGCTACAGTTGTCTGATATGTAGGCGTTTTTTCTGGAGCCGCTGTAATTTTGCAGTGATTTTGGCCCTAAGAAATTGAATTGTGAAATATCCCCTGAAACTGATACATTACCCCGGCCCCCATTCTGCCCTGAACCTATTGAAAAAGAAAAAGAAATCAAAATTATAAAAATCGTGGCTGCGAAACGGCAAATTTTAAAGAAACGTCATTTTTCGCCAGGGAAAAGAGCCATTTTATTTTTTTTTTTTTTTGTCAAAATAGGAGTTTTCACAGACTTATGCGTAGATTCTGGTCGTAACTAGATATGTTTGATATATGCTGAATTTTTTTCAAATCGATTTGCACCTCTGCTTTTTCCCAATCACTGCAAAACGAAGAGGAAATATGATTCCGTGAAAAACGCGTTTAAAGTTTCGAAAGAGGGTTTTCTAGTCTACCTGCGTGCGCGCAGAAACGGTTTATGGCGCGCTCAACCTTTTCGGCTGTAAAATCCTTAATTTTTCTAATTTTAACATAAACCAAACTGCATTTTACTCGAAAAGGGTGGTACTTTCGAAAAATGCAACAAAAAAATCGAGTTCTTGACTGCCTAGTCCCCTTAAGAAGTTATGACTAGTTAGCTTTCGAAAATGAACGGGATTTTCGGGAATTTTTTGTGGAATATCTACTGTATATTTTTTTTTACAACTTCGCTTATTTTAAAAGTACATATATGCAGCAACTTTGACTAATTTTGTTATAGAAAAACATTACAAAATGAACGAATAACAGCCATTCTCGCGGAAACTATTTTGATATCGGTGAGCAAGATATTTCGGAAACCGCTGTATCGATTGGCCTAAACTTTTGCAGACTTCTTTTATATACCAAAGATTAGTAGATAAACGAAAGATTTTTTATTTCAACAAAAACTATATTTTTAATTAATGAAAAACTAACAATTCAGACATCGAAAAAGCGTGGTTTTGCGTTAAACGGCCGCCATTTTGTCAAAAATCAACTTTTTGAAAAAACCTTCGTTCATCTACTGAATTCAACCATATATTAACAGAATGTTTTTGAATTTTGAATTTTAGATTTTTTACTCAGGTTTATTATTTAATGTTTTTCTATAATAAAATTGCTGAAAGTTTCTCCATATATGTACTTTTAAAATAAGCAAATAGTTGTAAAAAAGTATACAGTAGATATTTCACAAAAAATTCCCGATAATCGCGTTCTTAGGCATAACCCCTTAACTTAGAAACTCTAAACTGCCAAACCACGAGCTTAACAACTTTCTATACCGATTGATTCGGACCTTGAGGTTGCCTATGCGAACTGTCCACGTTGGCCCACGGAAATTGTTCAACATTTTATTCAAAGATCTTCCTAAGAATCCCTGCCAATAGAATAACCCTGCCCCTTTAGGTTCGGCAATTTCCGCGGACCACGGTCGCGCGTCGCAAACGCGCATCGACGATTCAGACCAAACTAGAGAATTAATTGTAAGTAGTAGACTCACCGACAGAGGCAGGACCGCCGATCCCCGCCGCTCCAGAGGATGCTTCTCGATGATACCGGAACCGACGACGCGAACCAAGGACCCCGTGTACGCCATTCCGTGTTTCTACACTGTTCTCGACTCATCGCTACCGATAACAACGCGCCGGCTCGCGCTCCGCGCGATCGTCCTTCGTACGGCTAATCGCGGTGGCTCTCCCCACTTATCAGCCCCGAATTCGTCCTTACGACCGTGCCGAATCGCAAGTGACGCACAAGACGCCAGGCCCCAAGAGGCCCCTTCCACTTGCCGATAACTCGCGGCAGGTGTGACGTTCCCACTCTTCGATAAGCTGCAAGGACCTCATCACTCCCCACTAGAGCGATCCCTGTTATCCTTGTTTCGGCTTCTCGTTGCACCTCGTCCTCCTCCGATCCGTACGAGCTGGATACGTCATCGCGGGCGCGTCACTCCGTCTACCATGGAACACGAAATAGTAACGATTAACGATTAATAGCGCCATAGCCAATTATCGATTAAGGAATAACCGATCTCCCGCTGAGCGAAGCGTACACAGAGGAGAGGCACACACACGCCATCACACGAAACACGATCGTACCACACATACATCCACACATACTCAAGCGTCTACTGTACCATAGTACTTGTACCATATTTATATTTTATATGTACAAATTAGTCATGTAATTTCTTGTAATAAAGATCAATTTACAACGTACAACGCGAAAGTGCTTTGACCCCCACCGAGCTCCAGACCGCAAGAATCCAGTCGCGTTCAATTCCGGTCCGCTGTGCCGCGACAAAAAGGGACGCAGAGGGGGGGGGGGCGACGGCGGGGGTAGCTGCCTCGGAAGAATTCCTCAGACAATTTATTGGGACGTTCTAGGCCGCGACGAGGCACCAGACGGTGTACAAGCCGAATGTAGGTCCACCTCCGTAGGTTGCCCGCGTTTCGCAGCGCGGATCCGCGCGATTGCCGGGGAAAGGAGCGGAAGAATGCTTGAGGAGTTACGTGTCACGTACACTCGCGCGATCATTAGTGATGGAGCCCTTCAGACTGAACGCAGGGGTACAGGTAAGGATGCGCCTGGTAATTAGACGCCGAGAAGCGCAATTGTGCTAATGATGAGGAATTTCCAGTTGAATGAGACTCACACATGTGGGCATTGAAAAGGGTCCCGGGAGGTTGTGAGCTAGAAATTTTATGATTGCAATTGGTGTACAAAATTTCTAATCTAGTCTTGCTTCGAGTATTTTACTGGGTTTAGAATCATAAATGAAACGGGCTTTCACTCTCTCGTTCCGTCTCCTTTCAACTCCTCCCTCAGAATAGCCTCATCTGCGCGCGTGATGCCATCGAGTATGCGAAAGCCTAGCATACCTTGGCTTCTGTAAGAAAAATTAAGCTTCCGACAGGAGATTTAATGCGCTCCTCCGCGATACTTGGAGAGTAGCTCTTAAGGAAGATTTAGATTGTATCTGAAAGGTAGTTGCAGAAGGGAATAAATTCTCATTGGAGGAGGCGTCGGATCATGGGATTGAAATTACACAGGGACCAATAATCGCTGAATCTTAGAGATCGCTGTGGGCACTGGATGCAAAGTGGAGTAACCTTGAGGCCTAATTGGCCCGCTTGCCGATAAAACGCGATCATCGTCGCAATTAAATCCTTGGAAAAGCGTACGCGCGAAAATTACGCTCAGCGGCTCGTACAACGGCGGCCTTGGCATTAGAATGGATCGAAGGTGCAATTGAATCAATCGGTCCTCTACGCGCCGTCGACTCATTTCCATTACGCATACGAGATAACAGATAACGTCTTGGCGGAATAAAAATAGACGCGGCGTAACGTTCCTCGGTTTTCCTTATTATTTCGTGCCGCGGAACGTAATCCCCGTTCGATCGTTTAAAAGCAGTTCGACGAAGAGGTAAGTTCATTGATAACTGGGTTCGAAAAATGCAATGAACGGGGACGTTGTCGGTCAACACACTCGGTAGTTGAAGCCTAATGTCCTGAATGCACGTATATTCCTGCAGAAAGGAGGCATTCAGAAAGGGAGAAGCTGGACTACTATCAAACCTAAATTATATTATATAACCGTGTAGAATAATTGCCATCCGATCGAACCCTAATGGCAAAGAAACACCGAGCCGGAGATGGAAGCAGGGCCCCGCGAAAAGCGATAATCACACGACGCGCAGATAGTCGCGCGTGCCCTCGCGAGGAAGAAGCGCGATCCGAGCTGGAGGGCGGGGTGGGGCACGGGCAGTGGCACGAAATTATCGGCGGCCACGGGAGAGAGCGTGGAGAGCGAGAGAGAGGGACGACGGTTTCGTGCGTTCGAAAGAAGAGCGAACGAGCGTGGACGAGCGGGCAAAGGCGATTTGGGGGGCGGCAAGAAGACTCGCCGCGTCCGTGCCGATCGGCAGTAGCGTTAAAGCAGCCCGAGAGAATGACTCGTCGCGCGCGTTTCAGCGTCCTGTGGCTGGCCGCCGTGGCCATGGTCGCACCCTTCGCCGGGGCCTTATCCAAGAACGACCTGTACCCGTACGCGGTACCCGGCGCGGGCACCCTGCAGACGGACGTCAACGGATTGCTCCTCTCCGCCGAGACGAACCTGAGGACACCGATCGCCTTCTATGACAAAATCTACAACGCCATATTCGTGAGTAGAGCCGACTTTCGTTGACCTTTGGCTACCGTCCCACTGGCAGCTAGCGAAGGGAGGTTGTGGCTTGGAAGAGTGGCTCGTAGATGGAACCGGGGCATGAAACGTTAGAGGTAGATCAGTATCGATGATTCTTGGAATGTTAGGTGTTGAATGGTAATTATTTTTGCGAAGGGTGGTTACAGTAGAAAGGGGTAGACATCGAGGAGGTTTTACGTTCTAAGCCTGGTTCCATCTAAAGTGTCCTCGACTAGGTTGTTACTTCTTCATTTAAGCGGTGAAATTACACCACTGGCGTGGAAGATTTAAGGTGCAGGTCTGGGTTAGGGCTTCTCAGAAGTTCCTAAAATGTTTTACGGACGAGTTCTGTTAACTGACCAGGCAGATTATTTGTCTAAAGGATTGCAGCTTCCTTTGAAATTGTATTATGATATGCCCGTTAACGTGCGCGGAATGTCTGATACGATACAAGAGGGTCCCAAAGAGGTCGCGTCTATTTTAAAACGCGATAGAAAGCCGCGCGGATTACTCAGAAAAAAATCGTTATTTTTATCCGTCCTGGACACGGGTTTCCATCGGACAGCGGTGGCCACTAGCATTCGGCCCCGTTTCATTTCGGTGGCTCACAGAAATACTCGTCGAAAACGGGGAGGCCGAGCGTGAAGGGCCGCGCTGGAAGCGATTCGAATGTTACCGCGTCGATGAACCCTTCGTGCGCGCGAAACTGTGTAAACACGTGGCGCGCGTGCCGGTGTTTACACGTCGTGGGGAAGAGGGACGGATCTTTGCCCAACAGGAAGGCGAGAGTCGTTTATTTGAACATTTTAAATAAAGACAGCGTGACCGGCCGTTGCGCGTCGCGCGAGAGAGAACATCTGTCCCGTCCCTCGCGCGAAGCGTAAACCAAACAAGTCGGCCACGGAGCGCTCCACCCTGATCGAGTCGCGTGGAAAAGATTCGAGCGCTGAACGAGCGAGGGAAACGGAGCCACGTTGGCGTCGGCCAGCGTAATTCCTTCGTTAATATTAATTCACTCGGAAGCAAGAAAAGCCAGGGACATTCGGTCATCCCCTTAATTCGGCTCGTGGTCTAATCTGCCGTCATCTTCTGGCATGACACGAATTCATTGTCCGCGATGACGGTCAAACGGCCGCGGCCCGAGCTCCGCAATCGCTTAATTGCACTGCTGGGTCGTCGCACGAGTCCGCTTCACACCCGACGTCTCGTCGAGACGTGGAAAGCTAGCCCGGTCGGCCGCGGGAAGGAGGGAGCAGCGATAAGGGTCTCGCGATTCGCGGAATGTTCACGGTTCAAGAAGAATAGGCTCCGGCCGGAGAAATGGCTGGAAGTGAAATCGTTCCCCTTGGAGATTAGATTTCCACGGTTTATCGCGCGCGGGGGCCGTCGAAATATTCGGGGAGGCCGGCCACGGGGGAGATTAATCGTGAAAAGCCATTGAGTCACGCGGTACGCAAACAGAGGACAGATTAGTGGAGTCCTGCGGGACGAGGTGATCTCACTTTTCCACGAACCGATTCACCGCCGTGAGCGTGGAGCGGCGTGAATGAACGTTGATTGCGCGGCCCGTCTCTCGTATCCGGAGGGATCTTCGTTCTAATTGATCCGTGCGAGGCAAGGTGCATGATCTCATGCCGGCCAGCGTCATGTTTTCATTACGCGCGACGCGTAAAATGCGCGCCTCGCCGGCGAAAACGCGCGGCGAGGCCGAGCTAATTACGCCCCGGGCTTGCTCTTTTAACGAGGCACTCTTCATTCACGCGGTTAGTGTCGATTCCGTTACAGCGGAATCGTTTTAATGTTTGAAGGGCTTGGGATCGGTCCATTGCTGGGAAAGTTGCGAGTAATCCTTGAGTAACAGTGCATCGTGTACCAACGATGTTGAGGATACTTTAGTTAGTACAATGCACTCCCTCTGCAGAAACTAAATACGCTTTCAACGTGTTCTCGATCCTACGAGAATATCCCCATTCGTTTCCATTACTCACAATCAGCATACCCATCAATCACGCGAGTAGGTAGTAACACATCGCCTGCGTGGCGTCATCTTACACGTCGATAGAATAAGTTTGCACAGTAGTATACGAGTGACTTTACCTTCCAAACCCAACTGATTCACTCCATGTGTTTTCCACGCGTTGTGCCTCGTCTAACGTTTTTCAAACGTTGGCTGACCCAACGCCAGGGACAAATACCCATGAATGAAAGGTCCGGCTTGAGGACATCAGGTTCGTAGGCGCGTAAAGCTCGCCGTCGAGCACGTGCTCCCGCAGCGTACCGTTCCATTCATCGACCCGGTCGATGATTCAACGCCCTTACCCGAATCACCGACCGCATTATCGATGACGCGCCCGGCCACGCGTTACCGAATCGACGCTGTGGAACGAACCGAACGCGGAAGGCAGTAAGGCCGGAAGGGAGCGGGATTAATGACGGATAATCGCGGGAGTCTGGAACTGGAGAATCGAGGCTCGATGCCAGAGATACCCGCGGAGCATCCGTGTATTCGATTGTCTTCGTTCATCAAGATTGCATTGTGATAGCACGAGACCCGCGCAACCGGCTTCCACCGGTCCGTTTCACCCAGCCGCGGTTTTTCGCCTGGCCACCGAGCGCATCTTTAATTAAGCTTCCCCCCGAGCATCAGATAAAACCGTAACGAGCCGCCATTGCGCAAGAGCCCAGGACCCACGATAAATCGGCCAGACAAGGCCCATAAAGCACCGCGAAACTGTCAGCGGAACAATGTACGCCGGGCTATTTGAATAGATAAATACGCGAACGGATTTTGAAGCGCCGAAGGAAGACCCATTAGCTCGAGCAAACGCGCGGCCGTCTGTTCGCAGAAATGGAGCCGCGCGAAATCACGGATACCTGTTGGTTCCGCGCGCGATACCATCTGTCGGGCGAGCGATATCGGAAACGTACTGGGATCCGCGTGCGTCCATCAAGATGGACGCTAATGCGACGGGCGATTTACGGCGTAAACGCGGGCAATTAGCCTTGACGCTTTCCCACATTAGCTAACGGGCGATTTGTGGGAGGAGGTTGCGAAATTCCGCCAGCGGATTCCTCTAGATCGCTGTCGACGTCATCGCCGACGGAGGCACGGAGCACTCTACCACGAAGGGCAGGGAAATACTGCTCAGCTAATTGCAATTAGAAGTAGCATAAAGCGCAGCTGAAGCTAACCCTGAATTACTGAAACAATCGCCACCCACCGGATTATCTCACATTATTACGGATCATCCTTCGCTGTTCCCCGCGAGAGAATCTTCCGCCGACTCGCCGACGCGAAATCGGACGTGGCAAAAAATAAGGTGCGGTCAATTAGCGTTTAATCGACGCCGCGACAGGCGACTAAAGATCGCACGCAAGAAACGTCGCGGCCCACGCGGATTCTACGAGCCTCGCGGGCCATCTCCGCGGCCTCCTCGTTCGACCGCACGCGATGCAAGTGTTCCAGCGTTAGCCGCGATTCCCTTGGAGAGCGCGGTGAAACCGTAGACGAGGCTCGCGGATGTTTGCCATGCAAAACCCCGGGCCGATTCCGTGACGAATTGATTGACACAGATGTACAGCGCGATATATCCGCGACGGTCTACTTAGAAGCTCGTCCTACACGACAATCATCTCCATTCCGTCGATTATCGTCGACGATTCGCAGTCATCAGAATGATTGCGGCCGATTACACGATTGCGTTAGCGCGTGCCGCCCGCCTTACCTCTTGCGACGCGATCGTCGTCGCGGTCGGCCAGGATGCGTTGCCCTGACGATCGCCGCGAGGAGTATTCAACGGGTAGGTACTACCGACTCCGCGCGAAAGGGACGGGCAATCTCGTTATCCCTGCAAAGTGTCCCGTGAAATGATCGAGTTTTCAAGTTTAAACGAGCGCAAAGTTGCTATTTAACGCAGTCGCGCGGGCAACCCGTTGTTGCTTGGGTAATTGAGGCTTTCGTGGGGACTCGCGGTTCTCGCGTCCGACCGCAATCTCCTCTCGCTTCTAATTTCTTCGTGAATTGTAGGGGAGCCGAGTTACCTTGACTGGCTCGTCGAGACCCTCTCTTCCCTCATGGGTGAATCGAGTAATCGGGCACTCTATCGTGCGGCTGTCGATCATTCTTAAGAGAGAATATTCTAACTGATTCGCTAATGAACGACGGTAACGCTCCTCGATGAATTCTGACGAGTAAAGAATGAATGGCAATAAATCTGTTCGTGGAAGCGTAATCGTTCCCAGACTCCCGCTGGCTTTTATTTACCGATCGGCGAGGCGGGATAATCGGTGACGCGAGGATGAGAATCGGCGAGCAAAATGGATGCCTCGTACTACTTCCAGCTTAGCGCGCTATCTATTTTCACCGTTTTCTCCGCGTTTACGATTACAGGGGGATTACGTGTGTGCGTGTGTGTCATCGGCTCAGAGACGACCTACGACCCCTCGCGATAGCCCCGCGACAGATAGCGAGTCTTAGTCTACCGCTGCCTCGAAACTCACGAGTGTCAAAACGCCCGAGCGTGGCGGCCGGCGGAATCGTGGGGAACGCGCGATCGATGACCACTCCCCGAGCTGTGGACGTCGACTCCGGCGGCGATTATCGGTGATCCAGGTTTGCTGGCAAGCTCGCAGTTATCGGCTGGGAAATCGTCTAATCGGAGGCGGCCAATCCGCGCCGATTGCTATCGATCGGCCTGGAATTAAAAGGAGAAAGGAGGGCGCTGGCCGATTGGAATAATTACGGGGACCTCGACGCTTTTTTGCTTAGGAAGTGGCGCGAAATTGGTCGAGTAGAGGATTGATCGCGATCCAAAGGATAATTAAAGTTCCTGTCGGCCACTCTTGCCTCGCTGGACCACGAAATTTGTAGGGTAGAAAGGAGCACGATCGATCGCCCCGCCCGAGATTCGAATTTCAAGTCCTTTGTCCCGCGGGGCAACAACGTCGACACCTAAAACGGAACGAGAAGAATCCGGCGGTGCGGTGAACAGCGTCGGTGGATCATTGCTTTGTAGAACTAATTCGTGTCAATTCGCGTGACCAGGTCGCCCGTTTAAACGACACGCGGCTCGGGTGTTGAATTCGACGCGGCGCGGCGCCCGCGGTATTAGCGTCACGTGAAAACAATACCAGCGTGGAACAATCAACGCCGAAGTTCGAGTGGCGTATGCACTATTAGCGGCGTTTAGGAACAGGGACGTGGGAACGGCCGAAACCAGGCCGGAATTCGGTTGTCGCGCTAAACTTCGCCAATTATCGTTGCTATCCGGGCCTACGGACCGCTGCTTCCGTCTTTGCGTAACTGTTCACGCGCACATTGTCACCTCGTCCGCGCGATCGCGCGGAAACGTCCGCATAGGTATCGGAGCCTTGCAGATGCGATTATAAAAATTCAGATATCCCGAGGAGTTAATAGATCTCCTGATCTTGAGATGTTTTTGCTTGCCATCATCTAGACGCGTCTATAAATTCAGGGTAGTCTATTACGGCTAATTTGTAACGGCTCTAGACTGATGTATACAAGCCAGATGCCACGGCCCGAGCGTAGGCCCAAAGTGTTTGGGTCTGTCGAGTGTTCTCGCGAGGCTGAGTTTTGCCAGACCACGCTGTTCGAGGGTGAGAACGGCTTTCCCTCGGATAAGCGCAGCTTCCCACCACTGCACAGTGTTTCGCGTATATGGGCGTTCGGGACAACACTCATAGCTTCTGAACTGATCAGTTTTCGACCTAAGTATCCTAATACTTTTTTAAAGAGAATATAAAGATACATCGATAGGTGTATAAAAATATGCAGTTCTATTTAAAAAAAATGAGGTTATCTGGATTTTTTATTAAATAAAAAGTTTTTTATTAATTTTTACTTTTGCAATTTGTTGTCATCTCAATACTGACTCGCTTCTGTTGCAAAATTTTTTTCATCAGTTTCGCAGAAATACCTGAAAACCATTGCGGTCGTTTTACATATATGAATTTGGGAGACAAATATCATAACTTCGTACACATTCAAAATTTGTCTTGTATTTGGTTTGTAATTTTCATTACGTAGTACGTAAAACATAAAAACTAACATGAATATAAAAATATTAATAAAAAATTAAATAACAATGTAAATAATAATAAAATAAAAAATTTGTTTGTCATATTAAATCAGAATCGGACTCGGAATATGTGTCTGGGTTTGTATCTGACAATTCGCAATAATTTGAATCATCTACTATCAAGTATTTTATTATGTCCGCCGGGCGTAGCACGTGCCTGAGCGGTGAAAGTCTTAATGATTTCGGCTATTTTTTCCGTTTCGGACAAATTCGGGCAGTTGAAATTGACGTTAATATAAAGTTTAATGTTGCCTCAATTAATATACAAAAAATCACGGAGGTACTTTTTGGTACTTTTTTTAAAACTCAAGTCAAAGATGATAAACATTTAACATAAACAATTGGGACAAATTATTGACATTGCAAAAAAGTTTTTCGGCAGCTGGGAAGGTCATATAATACTAAACATAACTTATAAAAATCAAATTAATCAGATAAACATTCGGAAAACAGTACGTGTTTGAAGAAACGCACCGAAAATTGGAATAAATTTCAAGCATCATTTTTGACAACAAATTGGTAAATTCAGCAAAAATTATGGGTGACATTAAAACGTACGTTCCTTTATTAACATTTTAAGATACAAGAATTTGTAAATCGAACACTTTAGATTCTTGACTTTTGAGCATTACGCGAAACACTGTACACTGACTAAGTAGTTTTGGGTCCAGCAAATAACAGGTCCCATTGTCACAGCACCTTTTTCGGAAGTAACGAACTCTCGTACGAGCAAGTCATATCCCACATCTTTTGAAACCTCGGTTGATTTCTTTTGTTAAATTTATTATTTTGTGACCCACGAGTATATCCCTGTCCTCTTTTTATTTACCTCACACCAAGGCAATTTGGCGTGCGAGGTACCCCTACGGTTCAGCAATCGCTTTTCGAATATTCGCGTACGCAACACCTGATATCGGCAGCACCGAACTCTAGCCACACCTTCCTTCCTCATTTTTAAAAGTTTTCTTCAATTAATTCGACCCTCGCCATTTCCACTCGGCGCCTTTACTTCTGGCGCAAAATTGTTTTAATCAACGTTACAAGCGGCCCATTAAAGAATCCCTTAAGAACATTAAAGCGCGCCGTGAACGTCTACAGAGAGATTGCTCCTGAGACGCTTCGTTAGCGCGACTTCAATTCCCGTCTCTACTCTCCGCCGGGCCGAAAATACATAGCGCAACGAATTAGGTCCGTCAGGACAGCACCTCCGACGCGAGGCGGCGCATTCGCGGCAAGCGAAAACAGTCGTTCGCTGGAGTTTTAATTTCGTCCCGTTAATGACGAGGAGACATTCCCCCGGGCAGAGGAGACAGCTGCTGCTCACGCGGCGAATGTGGAGCAAAGCGCGCGCCTTTCAGTTTAGCCAATTGACGAAACGACGTGTCTAGACCAGAGCAGCCTGGAGGCCTGGCCCTTTTCAATACTTCAGCGACGCTGTTGCTCTCTGTCGTCGGGTGAATGACTCCCGCGGCGAACGTACGCGTATCCCGCGAGTCGCTTCGTTACGTCAGCCACGGATTTCGCGGCACGTGCTGACGATTTACCTGTTGACACGGCTTGCCGCATGGACGATGCTTCGATACTCTTTCTATAAGAACCTTTCAAGCAAGAGCTGAACGAGTCGTCGTGCGACGTTGGTAACAGATAACGTTAGGAAAACGGTAACTTCGTAATCCAAAGTTTTTCCGAAGCATGAAGCATCTCTATTCCCACCCCATTGGGCTGGAGGAGAACTTCGACATGCAAATTTCCACGTTCGAGCTGGTTCGCGTCGTGGACACCCTTGAAGTTTCCAGAGCTCTCCGCCTGTAGGCTATCGAGCTGGAGTTTACATAAAGACCGTCGCTGAATTTTTATCTCTGGATTACATCGAACAGCTAATGAAAGTTTCCCCAGGCTTAGAGCCTCCTGGCTTCCAAGTCTCCGCGTCTCTTTCCTCCCGTTCGAGTAATAGGAATTTTAATTACGGAGGCTCGCCGAATGTCCCTGGGATCCTTCTCTCCGCTTCTTTGCTTACTTCTGCGCCAAGGAGCGGCGGACAGAAAGGGTTATCTTTCCCCTATCGTTGCAGGTAAACGGGAACGGCATCCTCTCTTTCGCCAGGGCGATGCAAAGGTTCTTCAATATCGCGTTTCCGCTGGACGATCCTGTTATCGCGCCGCTCTACACCCACGTCGACACCAGGGGAGCGGGAAGGGTGTACTACGGTGAAACAGACGCGCCGGAAGTCCTCGCTAGAGCCGGTGGTATGGTTCGAAACGCCTTCAAGGACGCGATGGACTTCGTCCCGACTCACGTGTTCCTCGCTACCTGGCTGGATGTTGGTTACTACAACGAGAGGAGCGACAAGGTAGGCAGAACAGACGTCAGACCCTCGCGCGGTGGAGGAAGAAGAATCGTGATTGGAAGTCGATTAATCTTCCCGTTGCTGTCGGCGCTGCTCGAATTCTCGTAGATGAACACGTACCAAGTGGCCATCTCCTCGAACGGCACGCATTCCTACGTGGAGCTGCTATACCCGGAGAACGGCATACAGTGGATTCAAGGTGAGTCGCACCCCAGCGGCCTCCCAGACGCCAAGGCGCAGGCAGGATTTATGAGCGAAGGAAGAATGTACACGCTGAAGGGTTCCGGAACGGATCAGATCCAGAACGTCGACAAGTGAGTCAGGGGGAACAGCCGTATTTGTCTTCCTTTACGCAACGGGATTCGTAACGCGTGTGTGTGCATATCTTCCAGGTGGTCGAACGTGAACAGGCCAGGAAAATGGCTGTTCCACGTTGGACCGATCCCCGATGACCAGGACGTGCAACTGCCAGACAATGTTGAGGGTAATCTTTTGTCTTCGCGATTTGATTGAGTTTCTGAGGAATTATGTTACACCATCGTGATTTTTTTTTATCAGACACCAGCACCACGAATCAGGTTGCCAGCTGCAGTACAGGGGCGACGATTTGCCACAGCAAAGCTATCTGCGTCGATCACGAAGTTGGATTCTGCTGCGAATGCAAGCAGGGGTATTTTGGCAATGGGAAGTCCTGTCAACCAAATGGTGAGAGTCGCTGTCCGTCGTGGTTCCTTAGGGATTTAAGTAGCTCACGACGCGGTAGACAGATTTAAGAATCCTTTGATTACCCAAAAGCGAGGTCTCTTTGATGTGGCCATGGGACATAAAAATCCAACTTCAAGGGACCTCCCTCGGGGCTCGCGCGGTTTTAACTGTCTCATGGCACGGTGTCGCGAATGTGACGGGCGATTCCACCCGCGTTCTCTCTGATCTATTCATAGATCACGAGGCTACGGTCTGACTTGCTTCTTCGACGACCTCGTAAGCGATGAAATTCGAGGGAAAAGCTCGCGTGTTCCCTTGAACACTTGAGTCGTCAGGATGGAAGATTTTTAGAGGGACTTTAGCGTGTAAAAACTCGTAGATGTGCCGCTTCGCGTGATTGGACGCGTGTCTGGGACGATCAACGACGTGGAGTTCCCGTCGAGGGACATGCAGTGTTACGTGCAGACGAAAGACGGAAGAACGTACACAGCTTTGTCGAGGATACCTGCGGAAATTGGCGCCAGTTTCCAGCTGCTCGGCAACCTGGGCGGCGTGATTGGCTGGCTGTTCGCGAAACCCGTGAGCGGGACGAAGAACGGATATGAGCTAACAGGTACTGACCCCACTGGCGACTGTTACTACTCGTACAACTGCCCTCCGACTTTTCATTGATCTCTGGTATCAGGCGCTAAGTGGTTAAGCATCGTCACAATATCCTAAAATCTGGATAAAAATAAAATAGAAGAACTCAGTGTCTGGACAGAACCCTCAAAACCAGAGAATAGTTGACAATGATTTCGTGACCGGACCAAATGCAATTGCTTGCAGGGGGCTTGTTCAATCACACGGCGCAGCTGTCGTTCCCCTCTACGGGGGACAAAGTGACGATACGAAGCAATTACCTCGGCCTGGACGTCTTCGGGCAGCTGAA
This sequence comes from Andrena hattorfiana, assembly GCA_944738655.2. Classification (NCBI taxonomy): domain Eukaryota; kingdom Metazoa; phylum Arthropoda; class Insecta; order Hymenoptera; family Andrenidae; genus Andrena; species Andrena hattorfiana. The sequence continues at coordinate 7,602,497 of OX122894.2, forward strand.
GATGGAGGCGGAGATCCAAGGTACGTTGCCGCAGTTGACGAGGGACACCCGGGTCGACTACGGCGACTACGACGAACTTTATACCAGAGCGCAAGCCGGCGTGATACGTGCACAGAGCGAAAGAATTTGCAAGCTGAACGTAGAGGGCGAGGAGCGGGAGCTGAGCTTCACGCAAGACGAGACGATCGTCTATAACGAGTGCCTGTACCTCACCGTCAATCCTGAGGACGACACCACGAGACTCAAGTTTTTCAGGGGCGTGACCACTTACGAGGCCACTGAAGGTATCATACGTTTCGCCGTCAACACGAAGGTCGCCCCTCTGGAGGAAGAAGACCCCTGCATTCAGGGCAGGGAGACCTGCACCGATCACAGCAGCTGCGTTGTCGATGGAGACAGCTTCAAGTGTGTCTGCAATCCTGGGTGAGGCTCCTCGCACCTTCATCCAAGTCCCGCCTACTATTTTTCATAATCTCCTATTTTTGGTCACCGCTTTTTGTACTCGAAGAACCACCCCCTTTGATTCACGAGTGTCTTCCTTTGCCTCGGTTGCACAAGGACGATTCAAATTCACTTATCCCTCTTTATCGAGCAGGTATCAATACCTGTACGAAGAAGATGGCAGCGCGATCTGCGTGGACGTGAACGAATGCACCGCCGGCAATCACATGTGCTCCCCGGACGCACAGTGCATCAATCAAGAAGGCAGCCACACCTGTCAGTGCAGACCTGGTTTCTCCGGAGATGGTCGCAGTTGCGAAAGTAAGTTCGCTTGTCAGCGAGTTTTCTATAAAAAACACGGTCGAAGAAGTTACCATAGTTTGATAACCCCTTACCAACGTTGAGTCACTGCTTGACTACAAGGAATATCGATGTTCAAGCATCCTGACCTGGAAAGTATTCTGCTGTACGCGTTGGTAGTAACTCTTGCACCTTCTGTTGACAATCTAGGGCTTCCATCGTGCGAGAACACGCGGTGTGGTAATTACGAACAGTGCGTGATGATCGAAGGTGCACCCGACTGCGTCTGCATGCCAGGTTTTGAGGACACCGAGCAGGGCTGCTATCCAGTGCAGCATGGTAAGATCCTTCGATTTTCGAGTGACTATTTCCTGGATGAATTCTCGCTATTACCATGGGATTCTTCGCAGGTTCCTGTGATGTCGAGGACATCTGCTCGCCCAGTGGTTTCTGCAGTTTCGACGGGGATAAACAGAAACACGAATGCGTCTGCTTACCAGGCTTCCTTGGTAATTCATTTATACGATATTAATGGTACTTTGCGTCTAATCTCAGTTCACGAGGGCTTTACACCTTGGACTTTGTAAAATACTTAAAAACATGATGCACTGTTGTAAGGGATGTAGAGTGAATTTTTAACGAATCCGGGCAGAAAATGTTGGGCTCCATGTGTATAAACAAATTCCAGAATATTAGCTGTGAATGGCTAGCCATTTTTATAAAAAAATGGCTTTGAACATTAAAATTATCGTCAGATCGACTTCGTTTTTCTTTTGAATAGCAGATGTTGATGAAAGGAATACGAAAGTGTTATGCGTTATTAATTTAACCACAAACTGCATTTTTGTTGTTGTAGTATAGTCCTTTAACTACGCTTGCGGAAAACTAATTTTCAACTACCTCGGTAGCCTAAGTGCAAGTATCCCGAATTACGAGCCAAGAAAGTGGGGTTCGAAATCCCTACAAGGGATGGTTTTATATTTTTTCTACTCCTTACATTTTCGTCATAACGCGTATTGTGACTAATCAAAATTCCACAATTTTCAGTTTAATATCTCGATAAAGAAATTTAAATTCAAATACTCGTTTTTATCACATGTCATGGAAATACGCAATTGAAAACAGGATGAAATTCTACACCAATTGCATGCTATAAATTCCTGCGCCGTACATATGAATTCTTTAATTGTACTTAATATGTGATGAAAAACGTATTTCGTTAACTTTACGGAATTTTGGAAATTATACATCATTGTAAATATGTATGGATAACGAGTACTTAAATTTAAATTTCTTTATCGAGATATTAAACTGAAAATTGTGGAATTACGACAACTAATTGCATTTTCTGGTTAAATTATTGATCCTATGGCAATAACGCATAAGACTTTTGTATTCCTTTCATCAAGATCTACTATTTAAAAGAAGAACGAAATAAATCGATCCGACGACTTCATAACTTTAATGTTCAACGCTATTTTTTTTATAAAAATGGCTGGTCATTTACCGCTAATGTTTTGGAATTTATTTATACACATCGGCCCCAACATTTTCTGCTCGGTTCCTTTAAAAAATCACCCGTCCCATTCGCGCCCTCCCCTCGTTAGTTACATAGAAGCAAGTAATAATTGAAAGTGAATCTCGCCGCTGTTGTACATTAAGCGCTGGTCGCATCTGTTCCGTCGCTTCAATCTATCGACGGTTCAAGCGAGCGAAAACAATTAAACTTTCCTCGCAGTCTCACGCTTAATATCGTTAAGGGCGACGAACTAATAAGTAACAAGTTCCGCGGTGCCGAGCTAGGTTTTCGTCCCGCGGTGCAAAGTTAGAAAGCGACTTTGCGCGAGCATCGTGTGCACATGCCCCGCGTTCAAATTGAATTACAATGGAGCAGCACGATCCTGACGGGCGCAGTGCCCGCGATACTGCCAGGAGACACCCCTTTGCGCGGTTTTCGTTCGATCCACGAGCAAATCCGTCTGTTCTCGTAATCAGCTTCCGCTCCAATGATCGCCAATCGATTCCAGGGGATGGTTACACGTGTGATCCGGAATCGGACGTGACCACAACGGACGAACCGCCGAAACCGCAATGCTTGGAAGAGATGTGCTGGTGCCCCGGCGGCTGGGAATATCGGGGCAACGAATGCGTGCCGCAAGAAGAGGGGAACAGAACCGTCAATTACGATCGAGATTGTAAGTACGAGAGCAAATACATTTTCGAGGTCAATCTGCCCGCCGTTGATGAATTCTTGAACCAGGGTTTTATTCGAATCGATCCGACTTATTTATCAGAGACCAATTTGTCATTCTTGCTATTATCGATAGACGAAAAGAGCCTCGACTCACGCGAAACAGATTTCTCAAAGACCAAGCGTTCGAAAATTTGTTGGAATTTTGGGGTTGATGTACTGTTCGTCTTTTTATAAGAATTTCAATCGTTTAAGGATAGCGATCAGTCCCAAAGTTATTATAATTAGGAGAACGTGAAAGTTTGAAAGTGCTGTCATTCAAGAATTCAATAGCTTTTAGATTCCATTGAGTCTTGAAAGGATTGAAATCCGTAAACGAGAAATAGCATGACGACTAATCGCACGTGATAGATAATTCGAGCACGTGGAGATAGCATGTAGCCGCGACACGAACCGATTAGAATTACGTCACGTCCGAATAACTACGATCACTAACCACTAGCGACGAACGGTTTGCATCGTGCGTTCTAGTATCGGCACGTCCAGTCCCGGAATGCGTCGAAGACGACTGCATATGTCCCTGGGGATACGATTACGACCATTTGGAGGAGATTTGCGTGCCTCAGCCTGGATACAACCACGAAACGATGGGTCCATCAGGAGTTCACTGTACGGGCACCTTGCTTCGCTTCCTCTAATTCGGCCAATTAACAGTTTGCGCCGCGAACCGCTACGCTTCATGCACACTTTAATTACTTTCATGACGTCGTAATTTATCCTTTCTCTCGCCACGATCGAATTTATTTACTCGCGCTTCGATTCCACACTTTGTGGATAGAACTATAAAAGACCCTTAAATATTCGCATACTTTAAAACCATTATAAGTGTCCTTAATAAATCACTCTACAAAACTCGTGCCACCCAAATTGTTATAACGCAACGTGGCGCATCTACGCGAAGACGGGAAGATTTTTAAATTCGATCGGTGTGACTGATTGGCGAGGCCGCGTCATTAATTTCGGACGTGAAACGGCCCAGTGGCCAAGCATTATCATAATTACGCGCGCTTGTGTCCAGTATCGTGCAACGTGGTGAACAGGTGTCATCCCTACGCTCAGTGCATCTACGTGACGAGTACAAGCGACTACGAGTGCCGCTGCAACGCCGGCTACGAGGGGGACGGTATGGAGTGCACGAAAACAGGTACGTTTATCAGCATCTTGCCCGTCGATCTCCCTGCACGAATGCCACTGTTCGTGCCGCGCGCGAGGGAATAGCAGAAAGTCGTGGCGAACGAAATGAACAAGGATTGTTGTTCTGGCACAGAGGTGTCCTGCTTGGAGGTGGACATCTGCGACCCGAACGCGTCCTGCCAGCACGAGGAGCCGCTGGCCAAGTGCGTCTGCAATCCAGGATACGAGGGGGATGGAACCACTTGCAGTCCTATCGGTCATATCACCTTCTCCTACTTTGTTTTCTTCTATTTTCTTCAACTCTGTACAATAGTGCTTTCTATCTGAGACCCAAGAGCTCTTTATTCACCCTGATCACCGTAATCGCATGATCAGCACTAAAGTCATCCCCGCGTCCTTGAATTTCTGAACTGATTGTCGCGTTACGTTGTGCGATCCTGGCGTTACAATGTTTGTTTATGGGGATGCAGACGAGTGTAGCGGTCCGACTGACTGCTTGGAGAACGAACGGTGCTCGTATAATCCCAGCAGCTCGCGTTACGAGTGCACATGCAACGCTGGATACAGCATGGTGGACGGTCGCTGCGTGGTGTCCGATTGCTCGACGAATCCCTCTCAGTGCCACGTGAACGCGCAATGCGTGTCGGCCGGGGAAGGTGGCTACAAATGCGTCTGCATCGAAGGGTACAACGGCGATGGAATCCGCCAATGCGTCGAGGATCACATTGGCTGCAACGTCCTGCACAACTGTGGCAGGAACGCTGTCTGCGGGTACAATCAGACGTCCGCGAACTTCGGGTGCATCTGTCAACCGGTACGTTTCTCTTACACGTGCGGGTAACGCCAATTCAGACGGAGAATGTAGATCGAGTGGGGGGCAGGTGAAAGTAGTATAGAGCTTTCTGTGGTCAGCCGCGGAGCGAGGCAGTAGAAACCCTCGACGCTGTGTCAGACGGGCGATAGTAAAGGACAGTCAGTACGAATTACAGATACTCGAATAGATCGCGATCTGTAGTTCCGAAGCTAACCGTTCAGGGGCTACTTACGAGCTGTATAGAAACAGTTTGCGTGCACAGGTTGCGCGGGAACGATCGCACGATTCCGACGGTAATGCCGGGGAAATCCTGTTACTTTCAGGGCTTTTACGGCGATGGGTTCACGTGTCTGCCTCAGTCGTCCTGCAGACACGACCCGAACCTCTGCTCGCCAGACGCTACATGCGTGCCAGCTGGAGACAATCAGTTCGCTTGTGTATGCAACGAAGGATACACCGGCGACGGGTCCAATTGCAAGCCGCGACCGAAGCACGACTCAAACTTCCTGCTGGTGAATCAAGGAATGGCCACGTTGAGGATACCGCTCGCGCCGACACCCGCGAACCCGGGCAGCCCTATTTATTTCGACATGCAAATGGCGATTGGAATTGACATCGACTGCATGAATGGGAAGGCTTATTCCAGCGACATCACTGGTAACTCCTTCTATTTTCATCGGGGCTTGCAAACCGGGCAGTTTTAAATAGGTTATCAACTACCGCGAAGAAATTTCGGGCGAGGGTGACCGAGGAAATATCCTGGGGAGCGCGGCCAGTCCGAGTGGTCTGTCTAGACGGAATTTATTTTGCAGGTAATCGAATAATCGAGTTAACGTACAACGGATCGGCGGCTGGAACGTTCTTGCCGGATGTTAGCAGCCCCGAGGGGCTGACGGTCGATTGGGTTTCGAGAAATATTTTCTGGACCGATTCGGGCAGGACCACAGTGGAGGTCGCCAATCTCGAGACGAAGAAACGCAAGGTGCTCGTTTCCGACGGACTGGGCAATCCTAGAGGGATAGCTGTTCACCCGTACCGAGGGTAAGTAATTCCCGGGCCGAGTCCGGGGGATCTTTCCTCTGGCGTAAGGACAGGTTTCTGGGGACCAACAGTAGTGGAGGCTTGAAAAATGACGCGTGTGTATATAATGGAAACCAGGAACTGGAAATATTTGGTCGTTTTAGGAAGATATTCTGGTCCGATTGGAGCCGCACTTCGCCGAAATTGGAGTGGGCCAACGAGGACGGCACCGGGCGTGCAATCTTCCTCCAAGGGGATTACGTGAAGTTACCGAATTCATTAAGTATCGATTGGGCGACGGATGAGCTGTGCTGGGCGGACGCCGGGACGTTTACGATAAGTAAATACAGACATCTCCTGTGGAATTTCTCTGCCGATAGGCCACCCCGATGATCGCGCCCCGAACTCGATAATCCTCCCCCGTCGTTACTCTTTCGGCAATAATTGCAGGCTGCATGGAGATCGATAGCAGGGAAATTAACGTGGTAGCCAACGAGCTCACTTATCCGTTCGGCCTGGCCATCTCGCAGCAGCACTATTACTGGACTGATTGGAAGACGTAAGTCCTACAGAGATATCCTCACTGTTCCGCAACGCGAAACTTTACGCGGGAATATTAGAGTAGCATTAGGTAGAGACCGAGGTGAATTTTAAACGGGAGGCAACGGAGATCGCGGTAGGATCGAACAAAGCGCGCACAGCTACGAGATATTTTAAATCATCCATTATTTACCGGCGCAGCCACAAAATCGAGGTTGCCATGAAGAGCAGCGGGGACAGGAAGCCGGCCATATCGGTTCCACCGGGAGGAAGCCGTAAATTATACGGAATAGTCGTCGTTCCTGAGTCCTGCCCAAGAGGTAAATCAAGTTTTACGTCACCGTTCGACGTGTCCTCCCACGCGGAACTGATCACACCCGGCCGTTAAAAAGTGCACGGTACCGAGGGACGCCAGTAACTCGATGTTACCGAATAATTCGCCATTTGTCTGCTCGTTGCAGTGTCGAACGTCTGCCAGTACGAGAACGGAAGGTGTAGCAAGGAGCAACTGTGTCTGCCGGACGGCCAGGGCGGCAGGACGTGTGCGTGCGCGGACGACGCGACAGGGTCTTGCACAGATTCCCATTAGCCGTCGTAGATCGCCGTCGAAATGGAGAAGGAGGCGACACCGGGTCCCTGCGAAACGCTTGACCAATAAAAATCTTACGATCGAGGCGTTGCCAAGGTTCACCCGTTAGATCGCGTGTAAATTATATTGCTATTCTTTGTATGATTAGTTTTGTCGTCGAGAATTTTCGAGTAACACACCTTTTGTATTCTAATACGGTGGACCGCGGCGCGGAGCTGGCTGGTATGGCGTCGCGGCCCGCCGACGCGTTATTTAATAAAACCCCAAGAAAATAATCTCCGTTGCGTCGTCGATCGTTCGCGCGGAAAGCAGCCTGATTGACTTTTCCTTGCAAGGCGCGCGTGGAAATTGCGCGTAACGTGGCGTCATCCTTGGACGGGAAGGGAACTGTGCTCGCCGTCTGGTCGAGAAAGAGCGAGACAAAGAAGAAGACGAAGTAGGGACGGCGGAGCTTTGTTCCGCGACCGATTACGAGAGTTTAAAGCAACGCTTCGTCAATGCTTCCGCGCCAGCGCAACGAAATTGTCGCGGCATAGTGGCGATAACGAACGAGGGGTTCCGCTTTCGAGAGGGTAGCCTCTTTGTTCCAGCGGGGCGAAATAAACTTCCGCGAAACCTCGGCTCGAAAGGGGAAGCCAATTACCGTGTTCATTAACGGCGTAACGGCCGCCCATTTCATTCTCCCGTCTTTATATTACGTTAATAAGCGACTACTTACCAGTCTAATAAAAATAACACGGCTATCCAGCTGCGGCATAAAAATACAATCCCCCTCTTGTCTACGATCAATTATCTTTCCGCGATGACAACGGCGAAAGAAGCAAGGGTGGAGGAGGGGAAGGCAGAAGAGGAGTTGGAAGGAAAGGGGCCACGGTTGAAAGGTGCCATCCGCATCGAGCCGCAAAGAGTCCATCGTCGGACAATCCACGACAAGACAATTAAATTTTCCTTGCCCCCGATCCCTTTGAATGCGTCGCGTTTAATTGGCTGACCGCTAAATCGGGGCGGGTCGCTGTGGCCCCGACAGCGGAACCCTCGTGCAGGAAGATAAGACGACGAGCCGAGAAACCGACAAAGGGTATCGTGCCTGGCTGCTCCGCAGCTTTTTCCTGAACCACGGAAAGACAAGAATCTTTGGGGCGATGCGTCTCCGAGGAGTCTTCCGCAGTTGCTTAACGGTCACGAAGAGATTCCGCGAATGGGAGGGAAGCACGGCGCAAGTGTCGTCCCCTCGTTTTCCCCAGGAAATTACACGGTCCTTTCCTCCTTTTCTCTGCCGCTGATCGACTCGAAGCGATCCGGGGATAAAGTGCTCGCCCTCTTCCACTACCTACTCTTAATGTCGTTAGCTTTACGCGGGTCAAATATTTGACAGAGAAACAAACAAGTCGGTCTGGAGTTATTCGGAAGATAAATACGGCGTGGAAGTCAATACCGAAAAACGATGAACGAGACTCCTCATGAATATTGATGGTAATTTGATGGTACGAGATACCCACTTTGCAGAATGTTTCAACGGGATACTTTCGTGCCGCGATTGTTTTCTGTGGATAACAACGGTTAGAGATATCGTACGTCTCACAGTGTTTTGCGTAGGTATATGGGCGTTCGAGACAAAACTCAGCTTCTGAACTAATCAGTTTTAGACCTAAGTACCCTAATACTTTTTTAAAGAGAATATAAAGATACATCGATAGGTGTATAAAAATATGCAGTTCCATTAAAAAAAAATGAGGTGATCTTGGTTTTTTTATTGAATAAAAAGTTTTTTATTAATTTTTACTTTTGCAATTTGTTGTCAACTTAATACTGACTCGCTTTTATTGGAAATTTTTTTCAACAGTTTCGCAAAAATACCTGAAAACCATTGCGGTCGTTTTACATATATGGATTTGGGAGACAAATATCATAACTTCGTACACATTCGAAATTTGTCGTGTATTTGGTTTGTAATTTTCATTACGTAGTACGTAAAACATACAAACTAACATAAAAATGAAAACATTAATAAAAAATTAAATAACAATGTAAATAATAATAAAATGAAAAAATTTGTTTGTCATATTAAATCAGAATCGGACTCGGAACATGTGTCTGGGTTTGTATCTGACAATTCGCAATAATTTGAATCATCTACTATCAAGTATTTTATTATGTCCGCCGGGCGTAGCACGTACCTGAGCGGCTACTTTTTCCGTTTCGGGCAAATTCGGGCAGTTGAAATTGACGTTAATATAAAATTTAATATTCCCTCAATTAATATACAAAAAATCACGAAGATACTTTTTGGTACTTTTTTTAAAACTCAAGTCAAAGATGATAAACTTTTAACATAAAAATTGGGACAAATTTGTGATATTGCAAAAAAGTTTTTCGGCAGCTGGGAAGGTCATATAATAATAAACATAACTTATAAAAATCAAATTAATCAGATAAACATTCGACAAATAGCACGTGTTTAAAGAAACACACCGAAAATTGGAATAAATTTCAAGCATTATTTTTTACAACAAATTGGTAAATTCAGTAAAAATTATGATTGACATTAAAACCTACGTTCCTTTATTAACATTTTAAGATACAAGAATTTGTGGATCGAACACTTTAGGTTCTTGATTTTTGAGCATTACGCGAAACACTGTGTGTCTACGTATTCGAATTGTACTCTACTTAGGTGCATCAGGAAGCGAACATCGCGAGAATGTGCGTTTCGTGTCAAGAGGAATTAGCAAGACCCTCGTCGCAGGAACGAGACCCAACCGTAGTCAGTAAGAACTGCTGGCTGCCAGCCTGTAATCCTATAACGAAGCGCAGATAATCCGGAATCGAAGCGGAATTTACACTCATCCTGGGATCGTCCTCCCTCTTTGTGTTCCCCTTCGAGTCCACTGGGCTACAGTCTTGCAGGAATCCTTTCATATCGAGGACACATAATGTATATGCTACTTTACAAAACATGTGTCTCACCACTCCTCCTCTCGTAGCGCCATCGCAGACAAATCGATCTACACTTTATCAAAGGATTCATGCATGCGTGTGTCTAATTTCCACTGTGCACGCCGTAAACGTCGATTGGCGTAACGACGCATCGTTTCTCGCGAGCTTAGTCAGAAGCGCAGTCGAAAGCAACGCGGAATCCAGTCGATGGTGCCTGGGAATAGGAAAAGTTGGAGCAGGAAGAGCAGGGTGAACGCCGAGGCGTTCGCAAAGCGGCGCGTCCGCGGTGAGAACGGTATTCGCGCAAGATCAAAGTGCGCTTGTAATGGTAGTCTCGAGGAAATTGAAGAAAACCATTGCGCCGAGGATGTTTCACGCTGGGCACCCGTTCTGGGACGATGCGTTCCTCCCCCGACACAGAAACAAGCGGTGGCCGACGCGCAGTCTGCAATTTGCAAAAGAGCCAGCCGCTTTTGTCGATCGGGGCACGGTGAATGGCCACGCGGATTGGGAAATGTCGGTTAGACGTCTGCCAGTGACGGGTGCTCGATCAGCCGCTTACACCCTGTCCGTTCAACGGAAGAATTCCGACTTTCTTGCCCCGGCCGGCGTTGATGCCCCCGTTCCCTCTTTTCCCGGCCGAGTATCTTTTTCATTTCATCGCCAGTGGATGAATGAAACGGGCGGAGCACGGTGGATCTGTGCAATGATTCGCCTTGAAACTCGCGCCGGGCCGAGATCGAGTGAAATCGAGAGTTAACGATCGCTTTTCATCCCCATTACTCGCGCTTTGTGGACCGATCTGCTTTAGGATTGCACGCGAGTGCATTCTACCGTTATTGCAGATGGACGGTTCGCCGAAATGTGTGGACCTCGTAAATCCAATAATCAAGGGAAACACCGTTGATAGCCGTGCACGTCCGTTTAGCTGCATCGATATCTAAATACCGCGTGTGGATACCAATCGTCGCTGATGCAATACGTGCACGCCGTCGTGTTCATTTAATTATCCCTCGGCATCAGAAATGCGTTCGTTCATAAACGCTCGCGGTCATGGGCGAAACGAGCGCTCGGCGTTATACGGGCGCTTGTAGAATTCACGCATACCATAGCATTCCAAGTTTAATTACTTTATGAAACATTTCGCGCTGGCTCTCAGGTGGCGCCGCCTTTGATAGCTGAAATGCAAACACGGATGTATCGGATGAGGCGTACGACCGTACGGCCCGTGTAAGAAAGGCAAGTGGCGCAACAGCCTTTTTCGGTAGACACAGCCGAAAACGTACCCACTCCCAAACGGTGTCGTCGACAAACACCCCGGGGGCTTCTCGTTAACGTTCTGCCGCGCCCGTCGCCCTCTGTACACGACGAATATTTGCGAAATCTCGATTGCAGTCCGCGAACGTTATTTGTTCGTCTGAGAGTATAACTCTTGTTACGTGTTCACGAGGGATACGAGGGATGTTTGGAGATATGTATTTCATGGGTGGTTCGATCGTATGCCACTGACCCATATCAGGTTCCGAAGCCATAGCAGAAATTACAGAGTATCCCCAACTTCGACCAAGACACTCGATCCTCCCCGGGACGCAACAAAGCTTATTTCCCGCGGTGGAAATTTCCGAAAACGAGCTGCCAGCGATGAACGCCACTGGAAAGGTCTTTCCAGCAAATGAAATTACACCGCGCTATCCGGAGGAGTTCCGTGCCGACGGGAAATAAGAAACGAGGTTGACCACTCGCGCGGCACAACAATTACGCGGCAATTATCGGCAACGCAATTACCAGACGCGCACTGGCCACCGGATGGTAGTACACGCGCGATAATGTGGCTGCACGGTGCACCCCCGTGGACATAGGGCAGGGTGAGTAAGCGTCGGAGGGAGGGAGCGATGCTAGAAGTCAGGGGGCGAAGTAACGAGTCAGGCCGCGGAGAGGGTGCCGCGAGTGGAGAGGAGCAGTCGAGCGGAGCGCTTGTTTCGCGGCGGTCCGCGCAAAGCTCGCGGGCAGAGCGTACCGGCGCGTCTACTCCGCGTGCTCTCTGAACGGTCGCAGGAGGGGCGAGCGAAGAGGAGCCGCGCTAGTCAGTCGGCGGTGAGACTCCGCGTGCGACGCGTCGTTGACGGTGCTTCTTTCCTCCCCTCCGGAAAGGAGAGGCGCGTATTTTTCAACCCCTCGGTCGCGAAACGCGCCACGTGTCAACTCGCCCGCGACAAGCAGGAAGACAAGAGTGGCGCCCGTGTGATCTCATTGTGGCTGTGCGAACGATAGTTCCGGAGTGTGCTCGACCAACGCCTCCGAGTACATGCCCGTCGATCGTATCGTTTACGAGCGGTTTACGACGTTTCGACGGCCGATAAACACGGTAGATCGATCTCGTTACGTCGCGGATGTTAGGCCTCCGTGTAACGTTTTATTCGATCGACTCGGTCGGAGCAGGGACCGATGCACGGCCGCGACAAAAATATCCGCGAAAAATCTCGGCAGCCGGCCAAGCGGCCTCGAGAGATCGCTGTAGCTTTTTGGGGGGACGATTTTGATAAGATAATTTGAAGGGGTGCCCGTGCCCGGTTTCGGCGGGGGGTGATAAATGTGCGCGGCCAGATTATCCTCGCCTTTTTTCCTAGTTCCCTCTGAGTGGTGCTTTCTCGCTGTTCCATTCGGGAATTACAACGATTTTAATTCACCGTTATTGCATTAGCATTGCCAGCTCATGGGATGCTTTTAGCCACACTGTCGAGCCGCGTTTTATGAGAAGTGACTTTCTCGCGGGGTTGGGGTGGATTCTCTCTCGCTTTCGTGATGGATGAAGGAAAGTTCGCGGAGGAATAACAGCCGCGTGAGAAGTGAAATGTTCGGTCACTGATTGGCAAAGGGATCTAATTCGAATTACATTAATCTACGCAAGGATTCAGTCCACTAATGGTATATTAAGGGAGAGAAAACCCCGCCTCTGAATATTTACCTTCTCCGCCCCCCTTGTACAAAGATCTACGTCCCTCAAAGGCACCGTAGTCGTTGCTTTACGTGTCCAAAGCATCGCTACGGATCTACGACCGCGAAGAAAAAGAATCTTATAGCACAGTGAGTCGAGTCAACTTTTAAAATCGCGGAAAAGCAGTCGGCGTCATGCATATTCAAGACGCTAAGGGAAAAACAAGCGTATGAAAAGTTGATACCCGCGGCGGCCAAAAATGCAGCAAGGATTTTTGCGCCCGCTGTCGACGCCGGCAGTTAAACGAGCGTTTTTTTTTCGGCACTGGGGAGAAGATTAACAGCGAGGGTAAATAGTTTACGTGTAACGCGATAAAGAATCCTCGGGGGCTCGTGGTTTCCTAAACAATCCAATCGGAGGGGACGTATCAATCGGTCTGTCGCCAGCAATTAACGGATAGGGAACGATCGCGTGATGGGCTCGACAAAGAGGAGTGTCTGATCAAATATCGAGTGTTTCGTTGAACGGGTAACCAAGCGTCACAACGCAATTGTAATCGATTCCGTTACGAAAGCCCTCGAGAGCCGCGCCGCCAGCTGGGGAAAAAATACGAGCAGTGAATCTCCCCCAAATCGATTAACGAAGCTAATTGCTCCTAAAGAACGAACCACCTTTCAGAGACCCGCGGCGCGACGGCGGTGAAGAGATAACCCGCGAAAAGAACAGGCTTATCGGTTTTCAATTTAGCCTGGTGCTTTAACAATTTCCCTCGCACCCGCCGCGAAGAATATTCGATCGTCAATGACATCGGCGATATACTTGGATTCTCTCATACTGCCCCATAAAATTCTGGCTCCTGCCCCGTCACACTTTATCCCTCCCGCCGTTTTGTTTACGCGCTTTCATCGAGCACGGCCCCGCATACATTCCTCGTAAATCATTCCACCCATTCTTCCTCCCCCTGTTCGCGTCGCCCGTCGAGATATCGCGGCCCCGCGAAAATATTCGTCACGTTCAGATAACGGACTAGCGTGGTCGAAACGCGAGGGCGGACGATACTGGTCCGATCGAATCGTCGTCGAGAGATTCGCGGAGACGCAACGTCCCCGTGGCGTGCAGATGCTCGCGATCAACTTCGCGTGCCTTTGTCCTAGACAACTTGTACGAAAAATTTGTCGATGTCTCTGACGGCACGCTTGGTCGCGCGCTGAATTAAACTCCGAGGCGATTGTCATCCGTAGGAGAGTGTTTCGCGAGTGAGCGACGAGTGATAGGGAAAACTAAGGTCGAGAGCTCGAGAAAGTACCGGCCACTCCGCCGTGGCACGATTCGCTCGTACATGCGCGTGTCTGTGCGCGGGTGTACGGTGACAGAAGCAACGAGCAGCAAGCGACAGGAGGAGGAACGCGTCCGAGGAAGCTGGGAGGAACGTTAAATGAATGTTGTCGCAAGGGGCGGCTGTGATCGTGAGAGTAGAATCGGTGCACGGCGGGATCGGCCGATTTCAATTCATAAATGTGCGAGAGGAGGAGCCTACAATGGTGGCTCGGCTCCCGCAACAAGTTCTGCTGCTGCTCGTACTCGGTGAGTGGGAACGCCAGTGTGTCCATATTCTAAATTTAGGTGGACGCCAGAGTCGGCCGAGACTCAGCTTCCGGCCTATGTATTTGGAGGAAATAGAGCTTCTACCCTCGACGGTCATGCTCGGTTCTTAAACGCCCGCTCCTCCGAGGCCTTTTCCGCGCTGCACGGGGAGCGTGCCACTGCTACCTGTTACGCACGCGGATGGAGAAAGCGGAGAAGCAGGGAGAGGCTCCCGTCGTTTCTTGTTACAGAGCTTCGCGACATTGACGAGATCCCCTTTTTCCCACCTGGCGTAGTCTGCAGCAGCTATTTGTAACCCTGTCACCGTCGCGTTTCGAGTAATAGACTTATCGGCATCGACCATCGAAGGTAGAAGCTCCGTTGTTGATTTACCTCCAAGGGAAAGTTTGTGGAAGCACTTCAAATCCATTTTATCCTCGAGATATACGACCTCTTTTTCTATAGAATCGTCGGATTCGCCATAGAAAAGTCAATTAACCTTTGCTCCGCTATCTCGAAAGGGAATAGGTATAAATTTCATGGAAAGTTCCTTTGATTCTTCGACCCTCCCTGCAATTTTTCGGGACATGGAGTCTGATCCTATTTCAATTTCAATCGGACGGTTGTCCCGCCGCGCGGGACAAAGGGATTTTCGCGACTTTAATTGACTGGCTTATCGATCGACAACGCTGGCAATTGGAATTTCCATCAGGAAGTTTGTCAAATCGAGTTAATTGCCGACCCAGTCAATGGTGGCCCCTGCCGCTTCTGATTTCTGTCAATTCGGAGTCCCGATATATCGATCGGGCCCCCCACGGTGCGTTGACAAAAATCCCTGCCAATCAATTTCACTCGTGAACGCGGGGGGGGTGGGCTTGTCAAGCTGCGCGTATAATCGAGACGTTTCGCGCGATCAATTACATTGTCCCCTGTCAGGGTGCTCGATTGCGCTTTCAGGCCGACTCGGACTGGAACAATTTGCATTGTCCCCGGTGAAGCAAAGTGTAAACTACCGGGAGCTTTTAATGACGCGGATTCCTGTCCTCTCTGGAACAATGGGGGGCCGTCTCGCTCTTAAAGCAAACGATAGGGATCGGCCAAGTTCCACGCTCAACTTTGACCGAGCGTATTTTAATGTCCTTACCGTGTTCTCGACGCGTAGTGTTTGTACTGGAATTTCCCAGCCGTGTAGCGGACCACTTTGACTTTAAAAGTGTACAACCTTCTTAGTCCGATCGAGTCGGCTGCTCGGGGGCGCAGTCTCCTCGTTCGAGTTGATTCATCCCACCCCCAAGGCGGGGGCGCGAAGCGAAGTTTAATTAAGCAGGATTATTCAAATAGAGGCGAATAAAGTTTCATTAAGGAAGATCGCGAAGGAGGTTGACGTTGCTCACTGTTAAACGGAAACACGAGATCATAAGTTGACTGTGAACACGGCTCATCATAAATGCGATCCGGGGGGGGGGGGGGGCGACGAAAGGTGGAATAACAGTTTAGGGAACGAAGGCAAATTTCCTGAGAAGCTTTCGATTCGTTCGCGGCCAACGAAGCGTACGCGAAAGCGCGACATCCTTCGTCGCTCCCGGTGTGTCTTTGCAAAAGATCTCTCAAAGAATTCCACCCCATTTAAAGAAATTCCACTCGTCTAGTCTGCATTAAAGCGTCGATACGTCGATCCGCGAAACGAGACTATTTCTATTCCAGAGCGAGTCGGTTGAAAGTAGCGCCGTTAAGTACATCTTTTCACGCGAACGCGCTGCCTCGATTGCCTTTTATCATTCGACCGCAATCTGCATTCGCTTTTGTGTAATATGGCGGTAAAATTCGACGCCTGGTCGCAGTAGAACTCCAGTTGATCAGTCGCGGAGCTATATGTACCTCTTTCGGAACACTCTGCTCGCGGTTCGTTCTCAGCTTTTCCAAGACAAACGCGGAACAGTTTAGTCGTTACAGCGTCGGTTTCCCTAGAATTCAGGGAACAAAAGGGGTCGCTTTAAACAGCCTTCGCGGAAGCTAAACCATTAGGATGAAACAAAACCACTTAGGTACTTGCATAGCGCCTAGTGTTCTTCTGACTACTTAGTTCAGTAAAAATTTCTGTAGAGCCTGTTTCGATTATTCTCACAGGCGTAGGCAGAATCCGTCGCTATGCTCCTCCATGTCACGCCCCGCGTTACTAATTTCACCAACGATTCACAAAGGCACGTCAAACGCAGCAGGGGTAATCGGATTTCGTTTAGTAACGGATCACGCGTTCCTTGAGGCGGATTCTGTCCCACCATGCATCAGCCACTCGACGTACATGACCTCCTGCATTTTTCATAACGAATCGCGATTACGTTTGATTGATTATCGCGCCCGCCAGGTTGATGGTTGGCGGCAGAGCCGTAAATCTCACTGGGAATCGCGAGTCGCGAGAAGCCACAATTTCAATATCGGGATCTTTCGCGGATTCCCTGACGAATTGCGAGCCATCAGAAACGAACGTTCCGTGGCTGCTTTCGCGGTACAAAGTAGAATCAGCTGGTGTCTCGCTGAGGCTAATCTCGACTGTTGATTACCGCCAGGAAGTTGCGCTGCCCTCGACCATCGAACGCGCAACACGATTACCGTCGACTAGTCGCGTAGCAGTGGAAAATCAATTTGCTACCGGGGGGATTTTCTAATAATTCAATCGGAGCGGAGTCCTCTCGTCAGCCTTGGCTATTCTCACCAGCGTGGACTTGGGTACTTTTACAATTTTCTTGGCCAATCGAAACCCCGTCATCCGTCTCTCTGCATCTCCTCTGAGCCTTTCACACGCAAACACGCTTAAGACCCTCTTTCCGTTCGCTGCCAGCTAAGCACATTATCGGCTTGCAGCTTCGTTACAGCTCGACATTTCCATCTCTGGGATAGGGCGCGCGCTCCTCTTTGTTTCTGCTCTGCTCGCGGGAAGCCGAGGAAACGTCACCGGATAGCTGGCGAATCGCGCGCACGGCGTTTCGGAAATTCCCACGCCCGCGGAAACTTTCTTTCGCGGACTTTGCTGCGGAGCCAGCGATTCCCCGCGCAGCGCTTCCCGACGATTTCCTCCCCAAGCCCCCCCCCCCCCCTTTCGAATACTTCGTTATTTTTAGTTGGGAAAACGAGTTTCGCCGAAACTCTTAAAATCTGTAAATCTCGGCGGGGAGGATGAGTCGGAGGAGTTATCGGTGCTTCGCGTCGATTCGGTGCGAAACGCCCATTTTCTCGGGCGCCACCGAGGTCGTCGGATTTTTCCTCCGACACCGCCGGCGCACGTCGACGTCACCGTCGCTCCTAAACGCTGTCGGCGACGTGAGGCATTTCAATATAGCGCGAAAGTGAATCTCGCCGCACAAAGGGCGGTTCTGCGCGCGAACTTACCAGCTACGGTAATAACGCATTTACCGCGTGACTCTGTAGCGGGCAGAGGTGCGGGGGATACAGGAAGCTTGTTGTACGCCCCGTTCTTCCGGTGGAAAAAAAACGGCGCAAGGTATCCGTGCAGACAGGACGTCCGCGTTACGGTGTGACCGGGACGCTTCTCGGCCTTACAGGATTACAAACGGATCGAGTTATCGCGCGGGAGGAACGAAGGGTCTGTAGAATTCGCTCGCCGCCCAATTACGCCCGACCGGGTAATATTTGCAGCGGGCGGGGTCTAGGTAATCGTCAACTTCGTAAATTTAATATCGCGAGGGAAAGCTTGATAAAGCCGGTTATCAGCGCCGGTCAAAGGTGGAGGGAAAACTCGAAGCTGCTGCACGGGGGGCTGCCTGACGGGCTTTTATTAAAGTCAATATATCGCGCGGTCAATTTGCAGCTCTAATTGGCGATAACAGTCGCCATCGCTGTCACTGCGAAGATACTCGATCGCAAATTTCTGGCTACGCGGTGTCTGGCGTGAATCGAATTTACGGGCTCGCCGATTGCCAGAGCACTCGATGGATCGTCGATATTGTCGCACCGTCCCCCGTGATGAATTTTTAGATTAAAATTTCGGGGTATGTATAAAATGCCGTGAGGACTATCATTTCAAAAGGTCGGGACGAATTTGAAACAGATACTTATAAAGTATGTGAATGTACTCAACGAATTATGTAATAAACTGTGTAACTGTACTCTGTGGAGTAAGGGAGACT
Organism: Andrena hattorfiana; assembly: GCA_944738655.2. Taxonomy (NCBI): domain Eukaryota; kingdom Metazoa; phylum Arthropoda; class Insecta; order Hymenoptera; family Andrenidae; genus Andrena; species Andrena hattorfiana. The sequence goes on from OX122894.2 coordinate 7,621,187, forward strand.
GGGGTAATTACGAACACCTAAGGAAAAAAGCAAACAAAACGAAAACTATATGAGGAATGAATTTGTTTATTAGTTACAAACATACTTAAACTATTCGTCTATAAAGTACTGTGACGATTTTTTGAAAAATTATCATAAAAATCAACTTGATAGTGAAAAAGCAAAACCCTTGGTGTTCGTGATTACTCGACTGCCGTGGGGTAATCACGAGCAGAGTGCTAAATATCGCAGAAGTCGCACAGAAAGCGCGGCTGCAATGGACAACTCATAAAAAATGTTGCTACAACCTATACCTAATGTATTTTTCAAATTCCTCTTCTTGTGCGTTAGAAAAAAATTGCAATTGGTCGGAATATCGAAAAAAAAATAGTAAAGGTCGTTTTTTACACTTTTTTTTATCTGAGCCCGTAATGAAAATTTAAAAATCCCTTTTGTAGATTTAAGTAAGTTTTATACATGCTAAAAATTTCATCAAAATCGGTTATCGTTGCTAATCTCGAAGGTTCGAGATTACCCCATCCGAGTTGTTCGTCATTGCCCCACGACATCACAAAATAAAAAAGAATTTATTTCAGAGGTTAGAATCATAATTCAAGCAACGCCTTGGTCACAAAATGTTGGTAAAAAAGTGCTTTATTTCAACTTAAAAAAAAAACAATTGTATCATTAATTCAACAGTAATTAATTTCATGCAATTGAAATGGACAAAATATTACTTGAAACATGATAAAAATAATAAATTGTGTTTATCTTGAATAGCATAAGCGTTCTGTATTTATTACTTTCCGCCCGGCGTTTGATACGACCTAAACTATTATCTAGTGGAGAGGGAACATCGTTTTTATTTATTAAAACGCCGTAACATCACATTCGCGATTACCCCGCGTTCGTCTTTACCCCACGCTCCCTTAATACCTAAATTAGAACAATACGGTAAACCGCTTGAGATCATAAGTCCCCTCTGGAAAGGTACTAATGTGCGGCGCATAAACAGACAACAAGGTACAGAGCATTAGACAGCTATCGAAACCACGTTGAAACGCTCGGGGCACAGTGTCGATTTTCAGAACAGTCGCGCGTGTATGCGCTTATTTACGAAACATACTAGTTCGCATAAACACGGCTGTCGCAACACATTAGCCAATAGTACTCGAAGGGATTCTGTGCTCAAAGGGATTATGTGCGGTTCAAATTTTAAGAGGATGGACAGTGGAGGGATGAAACAAGTTCCTAAGAGCAGGAGTACTTTCAGTATAGGGGAAGGAACAATTTTCGCCAGGATATATGATCGAGTCCCCCATATTTCCGTACAGGGATACGGGCGGTGCGGTTCTGCAGCGTCGGCAGGAGATAAAACCCTGATTAATAGGCACCCGTCGTTTTCGCCGCCTTTTTGTCCCGCGAGCGAGTTATCACTCCCTCGCTCCCTGGTCCCTGCAGTCGAATATTCGGCGACAAAGCGCGAAAGATCGCGGTACCAGTAACTGGTAAACAAAAATACAACTCCTCCTTGCTCGAATACATTTCACGATATGTGTTTGCGGAGCCCAACCATTGGAAGTCGATAGTTCACGAAAGCGCGCGGAAAGTTCGCGAACCTGTGAATAGAATTGGGCTCTAGGAGGATTCCCAGGACTCGCGTACCTTTGATTCGCGAGTAGCTCGGGGTCTCGAGCCTTGTCTGAGATGTATCGATCACTAAACTCCGAAATAAGTGACAACGAACTGTCTGCACGCGATTCCAAACCCAATAACGATGCAGATTTCGCCGGCGCTCGGGGATAAATCGGTAGCTCACCGACGATGTAGCGAGACGGGACAAGGTGTGTGCTCGAGCGCGAGCGGAACTACCGAACGAAAATTCCACGCCGGGAAACGCGGGAACTGTAGAAATTCGGTTAATTAAATTTGCAGCCGCGCCGATATCAATGAAGAGAGACTTCGATTAATTGCACGGGGAGGCGTTCATCGGTGAAATTGAATTTCGCTGAGGCCCACTGAAACGCCGTTGTTTCCAACTCGCTTTTCTCCTGGCTGCCAGTAAGTATGGCTGCCATCGTCGTAAAACCCTGTCAACCTGCAGCCACCGTTCTCCTCCTTCAATTATGTATTTACATTACCCGAAAGGGGTTCCACTCTCTGCCGAGTGTGTGGCACTCAGAGTTGAAGGCATAAGCCGAAACTGCTTTGCGACAAGCACACGGCCGACTCAACGAAAAGGAGCGGCATTAGTTGCTTGCCATTCGAAACGACACGAGGATTTAAAGCGCGAGCTTAAACGATGGGTGGCACGGAGCAAAAAGAAACGGGCTTTCTACCCCTCCTCCTATAAATATTCTGGTATTCTCCATCGACGCAGCTCGTTTCGTTTGTCACGATACGTGCAATGGAGGGGAAGGAGTGCACGAATGTTCGCGAGATGGAATCTGCGGCGCCGCGAACTTTTTTAACTAGGAATCGTAAAAATTTAATGAAGAGGATAAAAGGTAGAAGATTACAAGGTGGAAAGAGAAATGTAACCGTCAAACTTCCGAAGCACGTAGTCGTCGTCAAAGGAAATTGAAAAGTCTGCTTCAAAGAGGGGATGAAAAATATTAACTCTTTCAGCTGTAAGACGATTACGAGTTTGTTCAATCTCAATGCAGATCCATCCAGGTTCTATTAAATTTTCTGTTGTTCAGTTAGAAACAGGACACTCGATATTATTCCCTAAAGTAAATTTGTGGACCTTCGATGCTTTTGTACTACATCCTCCTACGGTCTCGTAGCAGCTGGTTCGTCAACTCCATAATATAAATCAGGTATAACACGCTCACAAAGTTTAGGGGCAGTCTAGGGAGTATGAATAATAACACGGCAAAAAAGCAGTCGCAGGGGGTGAACGGAATCGAGCGAAAGTGACGAAGACTTGCCATGAGGAAGAGTTGCCCGAGGCCGAAGGGGAGGACCGTGTGCCAGAGATGCTTACAGGGGTAAGGAGTATTTGAAGTGCATAAACGAGTCTCGAGGAAAATTTAAGCTCCGTGGCTGCCGGGCAATTTCAAAGAAATACGGGGCTTGGACCATGGCCCTTTGCGGATGTCGAGTGCATGAGAGGGCTGCAAGTGGATTTCCGTGGCAGCAGACGTCCTGAAGAATGAGGCACTTGTAAACATCCTCGGGGGTGACGCGAATGGACCATCACGGCGAAACGTCCGCTCGAACAAGCGTTTAATTCCATCAGCCTGAAAGCTCGCGGGCCGGATTAATTTTCGATTCGCCACTGAATAGCAGTAAAATCTTTCGCTACCCGGTGCACGAATATTTGTTCGGTTATCGGGAATAACTAAATTATTACATTCCTGCGGATTTTGTGGCGAGACAGCACGGTACAGCGAACCCTCGGTCCTTTCGATCCATCCGGGCAGAAATTTTACACCGAGTAGCACGGCGAGAATGAAGTCTAGTCCGCCAGGGTTCACTTTACTGCAAACTACTTCCCGTATGTGGTCCACATGGCGTGACCCTTCGGTTAGAGGAACGCGCAGATAGTGGCCCACGAGACGAAGAGGCTTTACCCGCGTCGCGTCTTGTTTTCCACGATTCCTCGGTCGATTCCCCGCATTCAGCGACTCGTGACGCGCCCTCGACGAAATTGACCGTCTTAAAATACCGGCTGCGTGTCCCGTCGCTCGGAGCGACCGAGCGAAGGGCTCGCGATTTGGCCGCGAGCACAGGCGGGTACACGGCTCGTACGCGAGTTAATGATATTAATACATCAACCTACATTCACGGTTGCGCGCTGCTCGCCCCGTCGGGCGCTGAAGGGAAAGAGACGAAGGTTACGGTGCGCGTTTTGTTAATAAACCGCTCTAGACGCAGCGCCTCTCGAATTGACCCAATTCCCCGAGATTTCTGGCAGCCGATTTCGCGGCACGTCGTGCGCTCTCCCGGACGGCAGAACATCCGGGCGTCGTCCAGGCGATCCCCGATTTCAAGGGAACCGCCGCCATCCTTCCTTTCCCGCGATCGAGCGCCAAGAATCGGCCGCTGGTGTCCGAGGAGTATCGATCCTCTCCTCCGGACCACGTCTCGTTTGCATGCAAATTCGCGATACGTCCGATCGCGCTTTCGCGAGCGGAATCGCGTCTCGCTTTCAATCTCGCGACGGGTGCTGGGCGGCTGCAAGTTTCGTGGGCCGGATCGAATGCAAATTACCGCGATCGGGTTTACTTTATTCAACTCCCGGGGACAGATGTTGGAACGAGGGATCGCTGACGAAGTTACGAAACGCCACGTGCATTACACGTCCGCACCGCTCAGCTGTTGAATCCGCCGGTCCGCTGCCGTCTTCGGATTTGCATCTCGTCTCTCGTGCGACTCAAAGGCTCTTGCATTTTCGGTGCACCGCGTGCTTCAGCGTTTGACATACGCGCGGCGTGGAAAGTTAACGCCGAGAGTGCCGAGGAAGGAAGGGCGAAGAACTAAATGCCCATTCTAAACGCGCCTCGACTCGACGGGAGGACCGTACTGTAGCCAGACACCGTCGCCCCTCGACAATGGCATTCCCCGTGAGATCGAACGAGGCTAAGACGTGCCGGGTGTTTCGTTACGGGCTTGGTTATGTACACACGCGCGGTCGTGATCAGTCTTCGGCGACAGACGCTAAATTCGAAGTTGTTTACCAGCCGCTGAAGACGGGCTGCCCGTAGAGCCGACGACCGCTGGTGAATTCGTTGAATGTCGCCCCCCGTGGAGCTTCTATTTCCAGGTACTTTGCGCGTTTCGGCCGAGAATACGGGAGCGTTCGCTGGCGATTTTTGGAAACGCCACGACGGACGGGACGTGACGGGGAGCAGGGAGGACAGGGCAAACATTCGCGCAGACATAATTCTCGGGAAGAAAAGACGACGGTTTAAGTTAACTGGAGAACTGGGGCACGGGTGAGGAAGATAATAAGAGAAACGACCGAGAGAAATTGCCGGCGAGGAGGGTGGTAGCAGCGGTAGGGAGCGAGATGGAAAAACCCGAGGGGAAAACAGGAGAAACATCCGAAGCGAGCCCGAGGTTACCGTGAACGCGGAGGTGAACAGCGGAACGGAAGAGGATAAAGTGGCAGTTACTTTACGAAGAAATGGGAACGCTGATGCGGTTAAATATCGTTACAGTCAAATTAACAGCTTTACGAGCCACCCCTGCCTTCTGCTGCGAGCTGCAGCTCGCTGACTTTTTCTTTACGCGCTCGAGGAGCCAACCCGTATTCTAAGATCGCTATTCGATAGCCGAGGGGTTCGGAAGTGTGACGTTGTGTCTAAGCTACCTGGATATTCGCTACTAATTCCACTGTTCCCTCTGCTGTCGCGTGTCCCCCCCGCGTTCCAGCAATCAATACGACCGAGTGCAGAAAATCGTCACGCGGAGCGTTTGAAAAACGCCGGCCGTTAAGGTGATTGAATTTCCGTCGCGATCGGGCCGATCCTCGCAGCGTTCGCGGGCGTTGATCCATCTTGTCAAAAATGAAATCCATCTTTCCCCGTCAGACACGACGAGCCGTAACGGCTGGTAAGCAGAAAGCCCGGCATGAAAATCGAGTCCACCGAACTTGCTCCATTACCACCGGGGAACGTTTTTGCCTGGACGTGCGCGCGTCAACGTTCGCGCTCGCCGCGGCTCGTTTGTCAGCGGGAAGTTTTGACAGTTCCGGTCACTCCGGTGTACACGGCGGCGAAGTAAAATCTGTACAAAGTGAAACAGGTAGGATGGCAGAGCCACGGGGATGGCGGGAAGGCAAACAATCTGGGGAAAACTGGCGGGAAAGGTGCAAATATTTAAAGAACGAAATGGCGGAGAGGGTGGGCGGCGGGGGATGGCGAGCGAGATCGATAGATTGCAGCGAACCGATGCACGGGCAAGTCACGACTGCTGGTAGATCGTATTCCTCCCTGGGCAGGTGAAAAAAGAGACACGTTCATTGGCGCTGAACGAATAAAAATGCTTGATCGATGCAACGGCGTGACTTGGACGCAGAGAGGCGCTGTTAACCGAGGACTTTAATAACTCATTTCCGCCCCGTGGCCTCTGCTCGCGCAGGTTTTCCCTATTAAAATAGGAGCGGTGAAATGATAAACAGACTGGCTCGTTAATGCTGCTAATTAAACAGGAACTGAAGAAGTATTTGCAAGCAAAGAAAATATCGGTGGCCGTAAACCTCTGATAAATATCGCCTTTGACCTAGTTTCCTCTGAGGACCAATGATCGAGCAATCAATTGCAGGGTAAAAAGAAGAAGCGACCCTGTAATTTGTGTATTCCCAGGGGTATCACAAGTTTTAAGCAGCAATTAGAATTTGAAGTGCGAAGCAAAGTCCATGCATAGAATAATTGGTCCGAATGCTATCACCCTCGCTTTTATCGCACCGATGCTTTTTGACTGCAGCCGTTTAGCCATTGAACTTTTGCTGGTGTTTTAATGTACAATCGTGGCCGTGGCTGCGGGGAACAATACCCATTAGCATAACAACCCATTATCATATGTCAGGCAAATTCGTGGTGTGCGTATCGATCGGCCGACACTTTCTCTACGGTTTCGGTCCAGCGTGCTCTCTCCGCTCCTGGGAATTTACGATCAGCCGATAAAAGGGCCGAACAAAAACCAGCCCGTCGTTTACGCCGCGAACGACGAACCGTTATTGCACGGCACATAATTAAATTCTCATAGTCCGCACGCATCGTCCCGTGAAACGTTCGCTGGTTCGTTCGTTTGGCGCCGTGCCTCCCCCGTTCAACGGGCTTTCTTACGCTTCCACGTGATTCATACGCGACTCCCTTGCTGGTATTACGCTTCGCAAGAGAGATCCCAGAGGAGAAGGAAAAAGGAGAAGGACCTCGTTGCCCTCTTTGCACGCCCCTCCTCGCCTGCAACGCGTTTTGTGCGAACTCTCGCAAGTTTTGTATTCCAGACACTCCCTAGGTACTCCCGGGACGAAGGCGTTTTACAAGATGCGCCGGACAGAGATTCCTCCGATCTCGTCGCAGTTTACAGCAATGATATGTGTAGCAGGGCCGCGCAGCCATTCGTCCCAAGCAGGATATCCGGACGCGGCGGAACTGGAGCGCATTCCTTTGGCCCGCGTGAAACGTATACGAGCATAATAGCCGCGTTCACCGTGAACTTACGATTATGCTCGCGGCTGTAAAATTTCAAGGAATCCCGTCGCGAGATGCCGACGGATTACTCACGGCACGTCGCGCTTGAAACGCGCGCCACCTCGCTCCGCTGGCCCATTGTTCGCTGAAACATCGCGATGAAAGACAGCGTCAGGGATCGATCGTTTTCCGCTTCCTGCCCGCTAAATAACTGTTACTGCGCGGTTTCCCCCTGAAATTAAAAGCTGGCTCGCTCGCCGCATCGCCGCGATGGAAAATGAAATTCGATAGTAACGCAACCCCTTTGCTCTCGGCACGTTCGATTCATTTACTCCGCGGACTCTGCTCGCTGCAGCTGACGGCCTGACAGTTTCATACGCAACACGCGTGTAACAAACGGCACGCCCGAAGCCGTTGCTCGTTGAAAAATTCAATAATAATGCGCCGACGGCTATCCTCCTTCCCCGTCGACGCGTGACAATTACATACGTCACCCCGGGCGGTATCCCGCGTGACCGCCGATGTCCGGCCAAGGCCGGACTGATTCCACTTGCAGCGTCAGTAGGACGCTCCTAGTCGCCAGCTATGCTACTTCTTTTGTGGTCAGACTCGATTTTCGCTTCTATGGGCGGGTATAGCGCTGCCTCCTCGTCGCCAGACGCTCCGCCACTCCGCCTTGGCCGAGTGCTCAACGAGCTCTCTCACATCCAAACACTTCGCTGCTTCCTCCACGATCAGATACATTATACTCCGCCATTTGCCCTGTTACTTCGCCCTGTCCCACTATTTTTATAGACGGACACTCGATTAACGTTCCATCGATCAAATATTTTATCACCTTCTTCACGGCTCCGACAGCTTATTACTTCCCTGTTGACAGTCCTTTCCCCAAAGCTAATCTGCGTTTAACTCCCATTCCTCGTTACGCTGTTCGCGCAGGCTGGTCCCGGGGTGGAACGTTTATCACGTGTTTATACGAGATGGGCTAAAGGCGAGGGATACAAGGGGCAACGTCGGACGCGGTCGTAAAAAATATGAAGGTTGGCGAAGGATGTTAAGGGCGTAATCGGATTCCGCTGGTAATCAAGAATCAGGCGTCGATCGATCACTGGAGGAGGCCCCCGAGAAGCTTGCCACTAGAAAGGACCAAGGTTCTCGCAGGCCACGACACGCGGCTCTCGAAATCCGCTCGAGCGACTCGGCGTACGTGAGCGGGATAAAGGATCAGCCTCGTTTAGGGCACGCGACTCGCCCGCGACAACGGACCGTGAAATCTTATTAGCCGAAAAAAAAAACGCGGCACGTCGTCGATGGGCGCCGGATGAAAAATCCCGGGATAAGATAAGGCGCGATCGAGCTTCAACCAAGGCGAAACGAAGGCTGCGAGCCGCTTTGTTCGCTCTCGAGGGGCCGGCGTCCATCTTAAAGCGGACGGGCTTGGAGATCGGGGCGAGCGAGAACAATTACGGGGCGGCGATGGCCAACGTGGCTTTCCAGTTTCGCCGGGGGGAAGTTCACGAGCTCTGCCCCAAGTTCCGAGATGCCACCGGAAGCTGCGGCCTCGGAAAACTGCTGGATGCCGGTCCGCCTCGCTTCCGCTAACTTGCTTCGCGAGTTGCGAGCGCTTCCCTTTATTTACGAGACGGACTGCCCTGTTTTCCTGTTTTCTTTTTCGAGCAGCTTCTCTCGCGTGGATCCTGAATGGTGCGGGGTCCACGGCGAGAGAGGGAGATTGGAGCGAGTAATCGACAGCACAGTTCCGCGATATCATCCACGTCCCGATCACCGAGGATACCTGTCCGCTGCATTTCGCGAATGCGACCGTTTCATTCTTTTCGACGGTCCCGTGACCAAGTAACGATTTAATTAAAATTGAAATTAGCCTTGGGACGCGGTATTATAAACGAGAGGAACGACGCGAATTACGATCGTGCACAGTAATTCCCGCCGATGTACGCGCATACGGTGCCCGAAGCGGAGCGATACGCTCGCGCGAGCCCGTTTTTATCGAGCGGCAACTGACAGAGCTCAGCCTCGCGTCCAGCGCAACTGGCGACGCGCCTCCAGCCGGACTGAAACAGGCGCGGACGTTCATGTTGATCCAACGAGTCACGAATAAACGCCGCCTGTCACGATATCGGTCCCTGGGAATACCGTCGAGCGGGATATCTCGTGGCCAGAGTCCGTTTGCACGCTCGGAAGTCAGCTGAAGCCAGATTGCGGGCTGGATGGACGTTGACGGCGGCTCTAGGCTGCCCACTTATCGCTGATCGGGCCGAAGGCTTTCGCCTAGTTAGAGAAACCTTCCCACACTTCCCACCGAAAGACAATATAATTGGGTTCCTTTGGTTCCCGTGGATTCTATTAAGACACCCGCGTCGAGGAGTCGACAAAGGCGGTACTGCGAAGTTCCTGTTTGCAGAGGGATCTTAATAGCTGGCTTAATAATACCCTTGATATTTGCCTAACTGTGGACGCGGTAAACTAAGGACCATTAAGCAGGCTAAGCCAGACTTTGGAGTCCACAGAAAACTGACGATCACGGCATTTCCCCAGCAGGAAATTGACGAGAGAGGGTCGCGAGGATTGAGTCTCGGCGCAGAGTGACTAGCAGAAGAAACCATCTACCTCTACACTCCATCACATTTATAATCAAGTCGCATTGCCTAGTCCCCTGCGTTCAGCAAGGATGACTTCTCGACTTCGCTAGCCACACGCGCGTGAAGCTACTAAATTCCCTTAGAATTTCAAGCTCGTCCGCGGACAGTAACAGCCGCCGACGACTCTGGCGAGCAAATATTGCGAGTTCCCTGAGGCTGGCCGCGAATTAAGAGCAAACGGTGGCGAGAAAGAAGGCAAACAAATTGGACGAAGCGTCCCGCTGGAAAGCTGCCCGGAACAACCGCCGTTGAACACCGCTGCGAGTCTTTATTTACACGCGCAAACTCACGCCGGGTTTCGAAGGAAGCCGCAAGATAACCGCCGTGGCGGTCGCGCCGAGATGCTATTGTAAGAGTTTCGAAGCGCTCGGCGCCGCACGGTTGGCGAAACAACTTTAATTTGCTTACACGGACTGGGCCAACGGCGATTCCGCGCGCTCCATTATCAGGCAGCTGATAATAGAGAAGTTTAGAAGCGTCCCCCTGCCGTTCGGTTGGATTGGTGGAACTAGTTAAAGGTGTACATTTTTTTGAAATCTCCTCCGAGTTTCGGGGAAAACAGCAAAGTCCGTCGCGGGCGAGGTGAACGAAGTTGCGCGAACGTGCAACTGTAGTTTCTTCAAATTTTCTGCCGGTTAAGAAGTTGAGCCCCCGGTGCTCCCCGTTTCGATTATTAAGCCCCCGTTTCGCGGAGCTTTAGCTCGAGAGGAAGAGTTCACGCGCGAACCGCGAAAGGGGCTCTTCCACGGCTAGCGCCGTGCCTGTGTCTGGCATTATCCGCAAACATTCTTTCCTCCTCGACCTTAAATCCTTTCCACTCGCCCAGGCTCGCGCAAGTAGGTTAGTCAGATAAGTCGGGACGTCTACACGGATGGTGAGACGTAGACAACGGAGCCGAGGCATCTTGCTCTATCTGGAATATAACCTTTCAACGGTGAATAGCGTTCTAATCTGCTGTAAACACGGCCCGGAGCCCTCTTAAGCGTAATACGCGCTCCACGTCCATTCTGACGCGGCGAGGGGCGGGCGAAAATTTGCGAAATGCTTGTGCTGCTCGGTCGGATTAGTCGGCACGCGATCCCATAAACGTCAGTCCGCAAATGTCTGCCCCTCTAAACTCGCCACGTTTACCCTCTTTCGGTGCTCTCCATCCTCCTCGGAGGCTTAGGTCAGGCCACGTCGCCTACGCTCCACGGATAGAACGTGTCGCGCTCAGAGAGACACGGGGGATGCGATGGGCGATAAGAGCAGGTCGAATACTCTCGCGCGAAAGCTGCTGAGGCGCGTAAAATAATTTCACCCGAATGGGGTTAACTGTTTGTGGACCGGAGTGTACTTTTCACTGGCAATGTGTGCCTTCGTCGGAGGACATTGCTGTCGCGACGCTGAACGGCGGAACCGTGTGGCTGCGAGGATATTCTCTGACACGGTGAAATTTCCGGCGCCCGCTAGTTTCAGATGTAGATTCGAAGAGTTTTATCGGTGTGTGACGGAAATGATGCGATTACGAAACACGCGCGAATTCAAATTGTGTGTTCGTGATCAGTGGAACGAGGAAACTTTGATCAGACCGAGCGCGACGAGATCAAGTGCAACTAAACAAGCGCCCGCCGCGAAATCCTCTTTCATCATGAATATTTCAGGAAGTCTGGGTGGTAGAGGGACACCGTACAATTTCCTCTCCCATCCACGAGCTCCATTTTCATATTTTTCCCAGTGGAAAACTGTCTCGTGGCAGCGGCGCGTAACGCCAGTTCGCGGCCGATTAAAATCGAAGTAGACCGCCATCGCGCGATCGTCCCACCACCGCTATTTCATCCCCTGGCGTCGTGTGCGTCGGCGATTCTAGTCCCGTCGCGGCGCAAAAACTCGCACCCCATTAGCGGCGTCTCGTGTTCGTACGGATGACCATCGAATTATCGGGATTCGTCTACCATCTGTCGGGTGGGGCGTCTCGTTAAATCGAATGCGTGAGCTTGCTTCCTCGCGGGAAATTCCACGGGAACCGACGGCGTGTCTGAGGGGTTCTGCTTCTTCTATTTTCGTTGCGCGTCGCTCGCCCCACGGGGGAGGAAACACGGCGCCCAGCCACGAAAGCGAAACAGATCCGTGGCCAAATTGCTAATTACCGAAACGCGACGGGCATTATTAACGAGTCGTTCGGGCTGCTTTCGTTTCCCCCTATCGATTCCCCAATTTTACTCTGCGGCTCGGTGGATGCGCCCAGAAATTCAACGCGTGGAAGCGCGTTTCGACTGCTCGTCCCTGGCAGCTAAATAGAAGCTGAATGAAATAATGCGAGATAATTTGGCTTCGCTTAATTCCGGCGCAGTTACTATAGGATTAACGTGAAACATATCGAAAAGGCCGATGTGCTTAAATTGCGAAATTATCGGGGAAATCGGAATGCCGTTATTCGATACGGTTCCAAATAGGATCCCACGTGACTGAAACAGAGAGTGGTAAATTCGGTGGAGCCGTCAAGAACATATCGCAGCGAACTTGAAAGAAACACGGAGAAAAACGCGAGACTTTTTCTGCCTCGAATATTCATCTTCCTCTTCGAATGGATCGCACTTCAATCGATTGACACGTCTCGGAGGGGCGTTATTTGCACCGTACACCCTCCGACGAGGGCGATAAAAATCGATACGCGCGGAGACAAGCAAATTGAACAGAAGGTGCCAAGCCAGGGAGCCGATCCGGAATATACGATCAAGGTGGCGCAGTCTCGGCCAAGTTTCCAGAAACAATACGCGCGATCCAGGTGACGCTGATAACGGAGAAGTTACGCGGAAGCGCTCCGTGCCGGCACACCCAGTATCCGCGAGTCATCAGATTTACGTACACGGTGCTACTTGATCCCCTGAACTCTGAACAACCAACTTCTCAGGTTCCCGTAGTCGAATACCTTAATAGGGTAGTCGATAGCAAAAGTACAGGATCCTCCCTCGTTCTTCGGGAGGTTCGATCGCTCAGAATCGCATCCCCCAGCGAGCAGAGGGGCGTTTTTCAAGCGAAATAAAGTCAACGTGCCGAGAATCCCCGATGTCAGCGGGCTGCGCTGCCATCTCGAGCCCGGCTGTGAAATATCGCGAGGCAGGCGGCTACGTCGTAATTAACTTCTCGATTACGCCCCTTGAATTAACGAAGGTCGTCTGCGCTCGAGCAAAGGGAAAAATTTCGCGGAAAGTATCGGAAGTTTCCGCCCCCGCGGCAAACTTCCCACCGTGTTCTTTTCCATGAAAAGCGTTCGCCAAGCAGCTTCGATCCAGTTTCGCAGAAGCTCGAAAGTTACGACCGATACGGAAATTAGCATCTTGCGTCGCTCGTGCTCGGACTCCTGGTGACGGTGCCACCGTTCCCGCTGATCCAAGCGAACCTCGGGAATTGACCAACGGAGCACCATAATTAATCCACCGACGCGTAGGATAGAACGGGAACACGACGATGGAGAAGAGTTTGGCGCGAAATATTGAATAACAGCGGCGAGGAGGAATGACAAAAGAAGAGATAGCGCTTCCCGCAGAAGTTTACCAGAAACGTCATAAACAACGGCTTACGCTTTTCGAAAAAAAAAGAGCGAGCGCGTGGTGTGGTCCATTAATCGCGCTTAAAAACACTTCATTGTGGGAATGACAAAGGGGTCTTATCGCATCAGCCTGAAACGTTTCTCTCTCTATTACCGCGCAGAAACTCTTGGCTCGCAACAACCGTTGGACAGATGTAACACAAACAGAGCGTTGTTAAAAAACAAACTCTCTTTTAGTTGCCGCTTGTTTCCACATCAATCCGGCGGAGTGCGTTCGCTGGAATATTAATGCGCGACCGAGGGAACTGCGTGCAGAGTATTCTCGCAATTTCGTCCACGTTAATTTTATATGGATACCTATCCAGTGTTTGAGGATATCGTGAATCTCTGGCACATCTCCTCTTTTATAGACAGGATCGTGTCATACATCCGAATTGACGTAGGTAGTGACCTCGTGGGACTCCAACGAAGTCAGACCCCCGCTGCACTGCTTTCAAAAGAAACATGAAGCTGGCTGAAGCTTCTAAGTATAAATTCTCTATAGTGTTGGCTACTAGCTGTATGAATGAATTTTACATCGAGGGTCCCTTGACCAGCGCGACTCTCTACTCGCGAGGCGCACAGTGGCGAAACGACATGAAAGAGGGAACCACGTCCCCTATGGGGACACAGGTCGCACGTTTCGACGTAACTGCCAAAATTGCTGGAGCACCAGGTTGCCTCGTGCTGTTTGCTCGTTAATTAGTGGTGCAGGGCCGCGTTACTCCGTCCAAACTCCAAACGGAAGTTCCTGTAGCCTCTCGAGACAGGACGCTTTACATCTAGCCTAATATTACGTCCCTGATAAGACAGCCCCCGCTGCGCTGACGTCTTCTGCAACGGGAACAGCTGCGGCGGCGACTTTACAGTCTCCACGTTCGCAAAAGTCCGCTCGAATTCGCGAGAGAACAATTCTGACGCGAGTCGAACGCGTCTCGTTCTGAGCCTCACGTACGCAATAAATTCTATTTTGATACGCAGCGTCAACGTTGACAGTCTCGTCAGTCCCCCATCACCCTCTGTCCCTCTCCTGAACCCAGGATAATAGGATTCACGTCGCAAAACGGTGAGCACGGGCGAAAGCTTGACAGCTCGCAGCGGTTCGCGTCAATTTTACAAGCTGCGTGAAACATTTTGTAATGCCACGTGCAGGCTACTGCTTAAACGTCCTTTGACGGAATCCCCGAGTTACGGTAATATCCGCGCCACAATGCATCACCTAATTTGCCATTGAGGCGGCTAGCTACATTTGCCGCGTGTCCTACAATCTCGAAACACAGCCCTGGAGGGCCGTACCATTCCGAGAGTAATTCAGATCACTCTGAATGGTGAACTTGAAAGTAATCCAGGGTTCGTCAGCTTCATCGTGCATTCAGGAGCGGGCACGATATTTCCATGGCATCGGCGGTAACTCAGCCCCTCGCTCGCCCTTCACTTTCCGCCCTTCTTGCTTCCTCGCCCGTCGACTCGCCGCCCTTATAAAGTGAGCAAAGTTGGTACATAATGCATGCCTCGTTAGGGGGGCTGCGTATGCGCGCGATGAATAAGAAGGCTGCGGGACGACGTCGTCGACGACGACGACGACTACAAGCCCCTTTTCTCTCTTCGGTTTCTCAAACGGGCTCGGCAACTCTCGGCAAGAAGTAGTTCCCCAGCAAAGGGACCGGGGACCGGGCGCGGCGCGGCGACAGGGTCACGAGTTTCAGGAGTGGATTTCTCCTCGCGGCTGTTGAAACTTGCCAGGGGAGGACACGATAATCAGAAGCGAGCGCGACGATAATGGGCCAGCGAGAATGCCGCATGATTGATAGATGGGAACACGTGCACGTGTTACCTGCCGACCTGTGCCATTGTGACGCATTGGAATTCAGGGGGTAGGTTTAACGCGCGTACAGTCAAGGTGCGCGCGTAATTAATCGTCCGAGGCGGTGTTTTTTGCTGCCGCGGAATAGATCATCCACTGGCAGCATTCAAGGAGATTTACTAGGGGAGTGTCGGTGAAAGACATTCACGGCGGGACAAGGCGGGCGGAATCCATTCCCTCCGAAGTCCCTTCCGCTCTTTAATTTTAAAAGATTCTTGCCTGCACCGGCGAACACCGCGGAGACAGTAACGGGAAGCTGGTGGCTCGTAAACCGAGGCACGAGACAGAAAAGAGGCGGTGTAATGTGTGCGGTTTGCTTAGTAACCACCCTTCTCTTCGCGTACCCCGGCGAACGTTGAGCGTTCTATCATCGCCACGGTTTACTTCTTATATTCTCCAGATGCGCGGAGAGGAACTTTCCACTTTTTATGCGCGACATTTTTCATTCAATCCCGAGCTTGATTCTTCCGCCGAGCTCTTGGACTGTGGGGAATCGTGCGAAAGTTTAAATCTGAAAAGTTGACGCGAACATCGATACATTCTCACCCCGTACATTCGACGACGTCTCTATTTTAACCACTTTAACCATCGAGTATCGGAGGAAGGAGTGGAATATCAATAAGCACGGGTAAAATAATCATCGGCTCCCAGGCGCAGCATCGGCGACCCCAATTTTGCGTCAGCAGTTATCGAATTTAATATCCGAGTAATCGAAGCGACAGGACGACGATCCTCCAGGATAGGAAACAGAAAATCGAATTCCGCGTTGTATCGCCACTACTTCTCTTTCCTGCCCGCCTCCTACCCACCCCGAATCGTCTTTTAATTTCCTCACAGACTCCGCTACTCGTCGATTTTTCTTCGAACGAGACGAGAGAAGGCACGGGGAGATTGAGTGTTTCCGCCTCGTTGTTTCTAGCTGCGTTCGCAGCGAACATTAACCGACTTCTTCTCGCTCGTTTCGCCCTATTACGTATTCGACCGGCCATTATAGATTCCTCGTTGTCCCTATACACGAGACGTCGTAAATACATCGAAACGATCGCTCCTGCAATCCAGATCCTCGAATAATTACGCGTCTGCCGTCTCTTAAATATGCATACAGGCGATTGAATGTGTTTCCAGCTTCTCTTTACTCGAAGCACCAAGAAATTACGAGTTCCCAATGAAATTACCCTCGAATCGGCCAAGACAATCGTTATTTTCCACGCACGAATCACGCCGTAATTCCCCTCGTCTCTGTTCCGCTGGTCAGTGTAAATTGCCTTCAATATTTGCCCCATTATTACATTACCGCTTACGCGCGTGGCGGCTTTCCGCCGCAATCAGCCTGATGGATATCCCGGCATTCATTAACCGACGGGCCCCCTTCGTTCCCCCATAATCAGAGGTGAAACACGGGCAAACACCGAGCGTTTTTCTTTGCGCTGCCGTGCACAGCTGCCCGTCTTTATGCAAATGAGCCGGCAACCGGTCGTCATGGAAACAGCGAGGAAATATCGACACGCTTCTTTTCCATCCCTTGCTTCGATGGGAGCACCAGCTGTATAGTTGCTGGTCGATAACGTCATAGGTCGTTCAGCGATTCTCTGTTCCTTACGCCTGTTGCTGAGTAAATCAGATGGACGAGGAATCGAAGGTGCCATTGCACGACCCACGAAATTTCGTGCACTGCGATTCTCGGGCAGCTGGCTGACTGGTAAACTGACTACGACACCTGCAGCCAGAACGCAACCCTCTCTGTTCCTAAATTAACCCTTATCAGTGGTCAGCCACGAATCACCACGTTGCTGCACCGCAACAACGCGGATTTCGCGCAGCAGAAGCCTCGCGGACAAGCTAGTCCCGCCGGAATCACGGGGATAGTCATCGAGCAGACGATGACCATGATAACGTCACGGGGACGGACGCGCATTAGTCGGGACTTGCATCCGATTAACGCGAGCCCGTGTCCGGCGCTAACTGGCTGCCGCATCAATGCGACACGCAATTCCCCCCGGAGGCAATGGGAGCTCCTTCACAGATTGCGTCTGAATTTCAGATTTGTAGTCTGAAGAGTCGACCGCGGGGTCCTTAACCTTCATTCCCACGGGCCGCCACGAGCTTTATAATTCGGGGAAAGAGGGCTCTATTAATACCGGCCAGGACCGGCCGCGGAATTTTCCATAAGCAGCTTTGCCCTCGAGTCTGTTTTCGCTGGGTATTACGAGATTCAACCTGGTAGGTGGGATTAACTGAAATAACAGTCTCCTCAAAAGCGGAGGACCACGTCGGAGTTATTCCCTGAGGTTTGTCGCGGTATCCGTGTCCCGTGTTCAGACACTTTTCGCAGAGTTTTTGGCGATGGGACACGTGGCAAATGCAGATCTCGTTAGATCGATCGGCGGCAGTCGCGAAACGTGACGAGCGTTCCTCTAGATCCATGTTTGCAATTATTAACGGGCGATCCGTGGTGGAGTGCGCAAAGGCGTTCGTTCTAGAGTGGAGTGCGCATTCCGCGCGATCGCTATGTGCTCGTCGTGCGGAAAGACCCGCGAGAAAGAATGAATTCAGTTTTAATGAAATAGTGGGATGGAAATTGGTTGTGCGGGCTCATCAAAAAGTTCATTATAAACTGCGGCCAATTTCTCTTGTTTGATAACATTTCTGCCATTTCGTTGTGCCCCGTAGGGAAAATTAGTTGCTCGTTCAAGTGAGCGGAAAATTCGCCGTTCGGGGATACTGGCTACACGCTCGCCCCGCTAAAATTTCCTCCGACGAAAGCTACCATGGACTGTAGCATTATTTCTGCGAAATCTGCCAGCAAGCACGTACCGATTCCTCCCCCTACAACTGCCACGACATTTACCGCCGATATTTCCTCTGGCAACAGCTTGCGAGCCACTATTATAATTCCACTTCGTAAATGAAGCCCGGTCCTTTACTTAGGTATCTGCAAAAATTTTCCTGGGACCCGAACGAAATGGGAACCGTAAATTTCTAATCGCTAGAGCGCGTATTACAACGCATATCCATTCTGTTGTACCTCTAATTTTCTGTTCCGCATTGATCACAGTAAAGAATCATACCAGCGAGTGTACGAAAAACAATGCATCTGGAGCACGCGTAACAGTCCCACTTAAATTTCACGAGCCACCCGCGTCGCAATATTCGTAACAATCGAGTTAACTTCCATAAGATTACGCGAATGAATTACGGAGCGGGCAGCGCGCGGAAATGTGCGACAGACGCGCGAGGGGAAGCAGAAAGAGGTTAAATCAGCGTGCATTAACGCGGATGACCCCGTTGGCTGTCCTAACCCGATGTCGTCTGATAAAACTCGCGGTTACTCCCTTTTTTGTTCCCCCACCCGGTCGCTTTTCCTCGCCATTGTACCGCCGACGATGCAAGTCCGCGGAATCCACGGAATAATAACCAGGATGGATGTCGCTTTTAAGGAAGAGGGTGGCGGAAGCCTGGCAGGGGGCGAAAGGAACACGAAAGGCACAGGAAGCGGAGGGGAGGCTTCGCCAGAGGTGTAATTCGTAGTAATTTGAAGCGATTTAGCATCGTAGGCGTTCTCGCCTCGGCTGAGGATTAATCGGTCGGCTGTACCTGAAAAACGCGACGACGAAACGATCGAGACGGTTCCCCCGGTCCCTTGGCACCTAAAAACGCGAGGGATACTTTTTGGAATGGTCGGTGAAAAATTCGTCGACTTATCATTGAGGAAGGACGTATTTGTTCTATGGTAGAAGAATTCACAGTGTTCGAAGAATTTTAGGACAAGATTTCTGAAGACAAGAAATTTTTCATACAATTTCCTTTGGAACGCCCGATAGTGGCTCATAATTGGGGAGTACGTGATTTGACGTAAACGGGCGCGATGTCATTTTACGTCATTGTTCTGATGCCATTGATAATTGTCGGTTGGCCAAGCAAGCAGGGGTTATTCCGAATCCCAATAGTATTCAGGGCTAACAATGTGTCAACGTTTCCAGTTCCGTTCCATTTCACGGGAAAAATACACGGCCGAACGTTTTGTCGAACGAGAATGCGGATTAATTAACTGGAAGTGGACAGAACCACGTGTCTCGTCCATCGTTCCCTTCTCTTTTTTTTTTCTTTTTTTTTCTGTTATCCGCTGACAATACGAACTAGCGGGTTGTGATCAATGGGGATGGATTTACGTGAACCCGTGACGCGACGACTGAAAATAACGCGGAAACGCGGGGCCGCTGTAAAGATTCCATTAAACACGGGCTATCGTTTGAAATTTGATAGGTCTGATGGCGTTTTATTAAAATTCCATGCTACGGTTCGCTCACGTTAGCGCAGCTGCGGAATGAAAACGAGCGGAAACGAGCGACGGGTTTTAAAAAATAAAAAAAACGCACCCGCGTTTTTTTCCCGCTCGCAAAAGCTTTCCTGTTTACCGAACGCGTTTGATGAAAACGTATGATTCGTTCGTGGATGCAACGCGATGAAAATCGCCCCGCTCCGATTGCACCGTTGCTCGCAACTTCGTGATCTTTGGCGCGGCGCGAAAATACCGGAACAGTTTCCCGCAGGTAGCCTCGATAAATAGGACAGCTCACACGTGTGATCTTCCGATGAGAACGCTACAGCGAGCACGAACGCTTTGTTACTCGGAGCTCGCGAATCATCAAAGTTTGAGCTCGGTGCCGTCAAACCGCAAAGCTGAAAATTTGCACCCGCGTGGGAAACTTACGCGATTGAGCCCAGGCAATTGTAAAGGCGAGATTACACGGTCCGATGCTTGATCCAACGTGGCTGATTCGGACGAGGAATTTCGACGGTGGAGTTGCTGCACGAGAGTAGACACGCCACGCTCGTCCACCTACAGCGTCAGTTTTATGGAAGCGTGTTCTGTGGAAACTTGGACTTGAAGAACTCGGATCAAGGGAGCAGAAGAACGAGGAGGGTTAAAGTGACAAAACTGTACAGCGCGTGTAGCACCGAGCAGAAGCCCCCTGAAGTGCCCAGGATTTCGTCTGTGCCGCAGGGGTGCAAGGGAAACCCTCCTGACTCGGAAGGTGAAGAGAAACCCTCGCAGACTCTTACCCGACGGTGAGCCACCTCAGGTATCCCGCGATCGCCAGTTCCCGTCTTGAGGACGTGCTTCCAGGAAATGAACTCCCACGAAACAAGCTCCAAGTACTGGGGGATATCCATAGGGACGAATTTTTACAGATTCAGAGATCACAGTTGTACTGAATCCACTTCTCCGCCTCGATAAGAGGTAAAAGCACGACCCCGTCGGTGGCTGAGGCTGTTCAACGCAACCCGATCGCAAACAGTCGATTCGATAATCGCGTTGGGGGGACTTCCGCGGGCGGCCAGGCCGTTTAAAGGAGCGACGATAACGGGGGACGTGGAAGCTTCAATCGGGCGTGAAGAGCGAGGGAGCAGCGCGCGACCACGATGCAATGGCTTTAGGGCCCTCGACCGGAAGTCCACGCCGGGCGTCCCGGTCATAAAAATAGAGTTGTCGCTGCTGGCGTCGTAATATTTCATGTCCGCGCGGAAAAAAGAAACGCGGCGGTGGGAAGGGGGGAATCTCGCGCGATCTAGAACAGTGGGAAGCTACGATATACTGCGCCCGTAGGTCGTCCGCCCGCTCCAAGAACCATCGACCTCTCGATTTCCTGCAGCAATTCAGAATCCTTTCTCCCACCCCCCCCCCTTCCCCCGTCGCCCCTCCCGGCCCCTTTTGTGGCCCGTATTTCAGAGCACACAGCGCGCCCCGGTAATCCTCTTTCTATTCCACCTGCAATCTACTTGGTTCACCGCGATGCGGTTCATAATCAATCGACGGATAAAATGGAATTGGCCGACGTTCGCTGATCAATTTTCCCGTAAAATTTTCAATTTCGATAACTTCATCCGGCCCCTCGATTCCCGCCTGGCTCGCCGTGGCCCCCGTGAACCGGCCGCGGCTTCTCTCTGTGTATCGCCTTTATACCGCCCGTGTCTGACGCGTAACGATCTCTATCTACTTACAGAGCGGCGTAACCAATGTGCAGGCTTGATTATCGCGCGGAAATTGAACGAGAAAGTGTTGGCACTGTTAGCGGACGATCGTCTAGCGGGGCGCAGAGCTTATGGGTCGTTGGACGATGGAGTTACGGTCAATTTTTGGTGGCAAAACCATGGTCGGGGATAGCCGCAGGCCGCGAGAGCGACGATTATTTATACGCAGCGCGATGGGAATGCTGTCGTTGTTTTTTGTCGCCTGAAACGAATAGCCGGCACTCCGTACCTGCGGCAACGCGCCCTTACGTCCAGCCGAAATTATGCCGCGAAATTGCGCGCGTCGCGACGGTTATGGCCCCGCGTTAATTAACTGTGTGAAAATGCGTGCCTGGTAACTTTAACGCCACGGAGAGAAGACTCGTTCGGCTGGTTCCCGCGATGGTTCCTGCTTGGGTAATAAAGGGATGGAAATCTCACCTCCAGAGATTTATGCTAACCGCTCGTGAGTTTGCACAGCAGGCACGCGAATGTATGGAAATGGTCACGTCGAATGAATTTTTCCCGTTGAAGTACGCGGGAGAACGCGAGATCGTAATCGCTCAGTGATAACAGGGGCGGCTCCATTCATTCGTGCCACTAAACACCACTCAATCCGAGCATTTAATGCTCGGAATGATCAAGTACTATCGTAGAGAACTTTCTACGTTCGACGACGTGACATAATTGAATTATTTTCGTCGTTTACTCTGCTGGAGTTTCGATTCTTTGTTTCGCAACTTCGAGTGTACGTATCGAGTGGCAAAAGTGTGGAAGTCAAAGCGGCCACCGTAAATTCGATTGAACTCCGGAAATTTCAGCTATGTGACCTCCTCTTGTTGTGTGCACCCGCGTGCAACTCTGCCAGCATGGACCAACGTAGGTAATGGAAACGATGGAGGGTTTAGTCTCTCGCGGTACCGGCGCGGAATTAACTGAGAAGCGTTCCTCGACACTGGCCGCATAATTCTATAATGAGATACCAACGGAGCTTTTAACTGTAGACATCATTTACTAGGTGCATCGGTGAATGCACCGACGCTGAATCAAGCTCTAAGGAGGCCGCCTCGAAATTGATGTTACGAGGGTCGGTTTCAATGAGGCTGCATCCCCCTGAGCCCGCCGTCGGGCTCAAACGAATGATTTATCATTCTCGTTCGGCCCCGCGACTGGGAATCCCGTCTCAGAGACACTGGACAGTAAGATCCCCCTTTGGCCATTAATGTATCGTGCCCTCGAAACGGCGGCAGGATGAATACGTAACTTCTTGCCTGTGGAAATTAATTTTCCACTTTCTCTGGTTATCGCAGAGCTTCAAACTTCTCCGGAATTTCCATTCGCAGAAATTGCAAAGGCTAATGCAATTAAGGCGTAACTAACTTTCCGCCTAAATAAATTTAACGGGCTAGCAATTGCACGAGGCATTAGTAAATTGAATTTAATTCACTGTTCCGCGGAAAGAATTTCGTGGGGGAAAGAATTGACGCTCGGAGAACTTGAAAGAACTTCGACCGTCGTCGAGGTCTTATTCGCGCTTCTTTTCGCGCTTGACTATTTTCTTCGGTGAAGTTCGTTCGAGCAAATCCATTGCGTTACGGTCTCGACTGTTTCGATTAAACCTCCTTGCAGGTGTAAATGAATATTGTGCTATCGGTAAGGGTAGGAGATAAAGCGAGTAGATAGTAATCAGGCAGGGATGATTCCTCCTCGGTAACATGCCCGTGAACTTGGCCAACGTATTCGAGGTGGAAGTCGCTGCAGGCGCGAGCAAACTTGCTCATCCATCTCCGGGCGGATTATCCGGCTTACGGGCTGGCGTGTGCCTCTTTTTTCGTCGCTTTACGGCGAAACTTTATTGAGACGTACGTATACTCCGATAATGCCCGATTCCATTATTCGTCGGCCCCTCCGCATAGACGGCTTCTCGGCTCTCCCCGACACCCCCGCCCCTATCCGCACCCTTTACCAACGACTAAGCAGGAACGTTCGTCTTCCAGTTTTATCATCCCGCCCCTCCATCATCCACATTATTCTCCGACGGGGCGATCGCCCCCGCAACATTCGAGTAACTCTTAACCGGCGGTACGCGATCCATAGCTGCGGCGATGGCTTTCATGGAAAGCTCCTTCGCAAATTCGTTTCCCTCCGAATCCACGATCGAGTCTCGAGCAACTTCCAAGCTTTACGAGAATTTTATTTGTTCTCCGAGAATTCTGGGGGGGGGGCCGCGAAGGGGGAGAAGTTCCGCGGGAAGTCGGTTAATACAGTCGGCCTGGATATTGGGCAATTCTTAGGTTCCTTCGGGGTATCGAATTCGATGATGCAGGCTTTCATCGCTCGTGGAGCCCGGGGAGAAAAAACTCGTGGGCAGGCGATCTATATGGGTCAATTGGTAGGATAGTTGTCTCTCGAAGGGAAGAGGTAGTCGAATTTGAATCTCAATCCAGCAATTCGATACGATTTTTTTATGAACCAGGAAGAATTCGTCTATTCCCTTCGGCAGAAGAATTTGCCTTTGTGGCTTAACTTTGCGTTCTTTCAAATTTCGAGCACTAAACCCTATTTCTATGGATTTCTCTTAAAAAAATAGCCTTCAAAATTCATTTGACCCCTTCTTACTCGAGATCCCCTCGTTCTTGCCTCGAACGAGCACTTCGACGAACCCGCCTAATGATCGTATTTGCGTGGGCGCATTAGTCGTGCATTAGTATGTTTGGCACGATCGCAAAACGCGCGCCTCGCTATAAATAATCCCGGCTACTCCCCGAAACACGGGCATAATAACCGCGCGACATTACCATAATTCTGATAAGCGAACAGTGACACGTGCGATTGACGTAATTGTTCGCGCGTTATTACGCGGGCGTCAGTTGCCGGCCGAGGGCCGTCGAAAAGAACTCTCGCGTTTGTCGCAACGTTCTCGGATCGGTCAAAAAGCTGACCGGCCACAGGGAAGACATTTCCATTCGCGACCGCTTCGAGGGCCACGCTTGTCGAGCGGCTGCTATTGTTCGATGAGCACCGAGCGTAAACGCCTGTATCAAAATGCACCTCGGCTCCCGAGCCCCTTTTGTCACGACGAAGGAAACGGGAAATCGGATTGCGATGGACAATAGACGCGAAACACAATAATGCGAAATATCGTTAAGTGAAATTCACGAGTCATCAGTCGCGATGGAAAATTTACAACAGAATAAAAGCTCGCGTATCGATCGTCGGTGTTTATTTATCGGGACGGTGGACGTGAAATTCATACGCGACCAAATGGGAATGAAATCGCGCGCGGTTGCTCTACAGGTCGTTCGGGATCGTTTCATCGTAACCGTTCGGCAAACTCGACTTTCTCTGGCATAAATTTCCCGGCTGTATAACTTTACGAGAATACGATGAACGTTCCCCTGGCCCTTCCACCGAGTGGTGCCCCCCGAAACACCAACTTTCCGCAACTGAAATATTCGCTGAAAGAGGTCGATACACCCGAAAAATTGGCACGAGGGTGGGTAGGTACGTTTCAAGCATTCGAGCCATCGCGGGGAGCTCAAATTTACATCTATTATTTCGTTTACCCAGACTGATTTCACGTATTCCAATGTATCGCGTTTTAAATGTATCAGGGTGAAATAATATCGCTGTAAACGAAAGAGGATTTGTGTAAAACTCAAAGGCATCTGTATTCGGTATAGGCTTTTAATGCATCACGCGTCAGAGCTCGAGAAAGAGCAGTATCACCGTGAAACGCAAATCTCTCTCTCTCTCTCTCTCTCTCTCCCCCCCTCTGTCTACCCGTCGTTTCCAGAGAGTCGTAAACCAGTGAATTCGAGCACGAGTTAGTACAGCCTCTCTGGGATTTCATCGAAAAAATCGCAAGGTATCTCTCATGAACCACACGCGAGTTACCCGTCCACGGAAAGTCGTGCAACAAATTCGAACGAGATAGTCGCACGTAATGAATCGTTTACAATGTCCCGTTAACGTGCGTTGAATTTTCGAAAAAGTTGTACACGCACCACGGGCGACGATAAATAAATCCAATACGCTTTTTTTTCCATGTTGTCACGGTGAATAATTATCGGACATTTTCTGTGTTTTTTATAATTACAATACTTCAGTTAACGTATGCGTTACGTGATTCTATAACGCAGAGATCGCGCGCAGAATAAATGTACCTACTGCTCCGATCTAAGTAAATGTTTAACAGCTTTGACGAAAAGCACACGCTGCGCGAAAAGAATTGTGAAGGGATGCAGAAACGAAGAGGAAAAGGAAAACAGGAAAATCCAGCCGAGAGGCGTTTCTATCTCGTTTTTATTTTTACCGTTCGCGTTGGAAATGCAGGCTCTACTCGTCGGCGTATTCAGCATTATTGAACACTCGGTAACGCGCGCTAGACACAGCCCGCTAACGACTTTACTTTTAATCACGGATTCCGCTTTATGAGCGTAGAGTAGGGGAAAGTGGCACTCGGATTTCCCCCCCCCGCGTAGTTCCCGAGGGGAAGAGCTGTTTTCGCGGAAGAAAGTGTGGAATAAACTCTGCGTTAACTGGGGAACACTTGCAACGCTACCTATGCCTCGGGACAAGAAAGTCGGCGGCTGCAGTCGGCACAAGAACTTCCCCCGCATTTTAAAGGGCGCAGTTTAAGTTTCGAGCGTTTCCACGGCGAAACGGAGAGTTTGTTCACATACTGGCGTTGCGCGACACTCTCTTAATACCTCTGCTTTAAATGGACGCGTGAATTTCGTTGGTTTTAAGCGTCCTTGCGAGGCACTTCTGCGTGGCTGTGGAAGCTGCACAATAGAACTTGCGCCGTTTAATAGTGAATTCGGCGAAGAAACAGCGGCTGATGCTCCGGCAGGTGGAATGGAAGCCATTATCTCGCGATTCGCAGTGGCATTCCGAAAGATAATCGTGGAAAGAAGATGTTTATCGAAAGTACATACATGCTCGTACATATGTACCATTGTAGGGAAGTGTGATGGGTTAAATACTCGGTACAAGAAGAGCTTTCGCCCTTTTCTCTACCAAACATTAATAATACCACAATTCCACGAAAGCAGCAAAAGGAGCACGCTGTTCTACATTTCGTCCAGTTACTCACAACTCACGAGTACATTTAGCTGGTCGAAATTTTTCCGTGAAAGCTCGTGTGGGATTTGGGGAAGCTCGCCGGTCCGCGAGCAAATTCCACGAATGCCCGAGAGAGGGGCAGGGCTGAAATCCGCGTTCGTAAACTTATGTAAAAGAAGGGGAACGCGGAAAAAGAGCAACAACGACTCGCCGGCAATAACTCACGTCCCTCCCTCCGGCATGGATTCCAAAATTAACGCGAACGCGGTTCGAAGGAAGGATGGAAGCATCGGGGAGGCATCCGAAGACAGGAAAACCGGTGCAACCACGAGACAGGGACGGAAGAGAGGAGACTGTATATTTAGAACTCGCGCATACCGGGCATTGTCAACGATCTCGGCCACCAAGTAGTGCGTTCCGTGGTCCGAATAGTGGTTCTCCGCCTTCCAGAGAATCTCAAATCGATCCAGAATTTAATCGTCCACACTTTCGAGAGACGCGATCGCTCGATAGACGCGCGCCACCGCGCGGGGAACTTCGTTTTGACTATCCCGCGATTGTCAATTCGGGGATGGAAATTGCCGATCCATTAATTTATCGTTGCTCCCGCCGTGTACTCTGTGTACCCGGGACTGTTTACTTATTAAATAGCGGCGACGCAACGCTGCGCTCGCGGTACAATTGTATTATTGCGTGGAGTTTGCCACGCAGGCCGACGGGCCCGGGTGATTCGAAAGCGTGGGCGCTAAACACCTAACCGCGTATTCGCTAAGTACTCGCAAACAACCTTTGGAGTCCATTAAATTCCCGTGCAAGATATTGTGCGCTTGGGGAGCGCGGGGAACTCTGTTTCTTACCCCCCCCGTTCCTAGCTACACTTATCTCCGCAGAGCCATCTCTCTGTCCATCCCTCTCCTCCCTCTCCGCCGCCCCTCGCGAGGACGAATTCATTACCGCGAAACCGTAGTTGGTTAAGTGAATCGAGGTTCGCGTTACGTAGTTTGCGCTGGCGCGGCGCTCTCTTGTTTCCCAAGACGCGGCGCGGTTTAATGCACGCGCGCTACGTAAATTATTGGGAATCAAGGAAAATTCTAATGCAGTTTGCGAACTTGCCCCAGCCGCGGCGCTGCTTACTCGTTGTCTCGCCGTTGGATATGAGAAGGAACAAAGGGTGGGTGTAAAATACTGGCGAATAACGGAAGAAATACGGCTGCAAGATTGCACTCTCCCCAGTCCCCCACATCGTCCTGCAGATGATATATGCGGACGGTCGAGTGAAATTAGGCAGACCCGGAAACTAATTCGATATACATAACCAGCCAAAGACTTGGACACTTCGGGCCATCGACTCTGCCCTGCAGACACTCTGATTCCCGTCTAATCGCCGAAGTTAAGCTACATTGAACACTTAAGGGTTAGTACTTGGGTCAACGATAACGTAGAAACTCGATTTGCCTGGACACTCGGGGCTGCAGATGCCCAGCTAAATGACCATGGTGCACCATTTGGCGGGCTCTTAATTCTCTCAGCCAAAGGGCAGCGCCCTGAAAATTCGATCTCGAAATTTTCACGGCCCAATAACACTAAGAAATCCGAGAACTAAAGACGCCTGTAACCACGTTGATCCCCCGTAACGCTGGTCGGTGGATCGTTAGTCTAATTGTTAAGCAACATTCGGCCAGCACGCTCATTACACAGGGAGCGCTCTACCCGGCAGGGGACGGTTGACCTTCGCGCAATTAATGTCTCGCCGCTAATGGTTTTGCGCCATTGTGAGCCCCGTTTTCGGGAAATCCACGGAATTTCCATTATAAATCGTCGGTCACGGTACCGTGGGCTGGGCGAAGTCAGCGGAAAAGATAGATGGTGCTCGCCGCGAAAGACGGTGGGAGGAGTCTCGCCGAGATTCGACCGGAAGAGATCTAATGTTACGATCCTCTCCTTCGATGGTCACTGGCTCGGAGCCCGCTACCCCACTGGAAACCTCCCTGCCACCCCCTTGGCCACGGCTGGTCCTGAATACTGGTGCCGATTTCTGGCCGCGGCGGTCGCAGCGCTGCGTAAACCCGCGAGTCCCACCGCGAAGAGAGAATAATGTATAAACGCGTAATCAGGGTATCGCGGAACAGATTGCCATATCCCGGCGTTGTTGGTGAATTTTTTATGAGGGAAGAAAACTCCCGCGGCCGCCGCGCCGCTGGGCTACTGCATTTTAATGAAAGAAGGGAGAATGGAATCTTAATTTTCGGGAATCTCGGGGAAGAGAACGCAACCGTTGCAGGGGAAACCTCGGAACGCAAACGTGGCATAAATTTACCGTGATGGCGCAACCCTTGCCGCCGCTGGATCACGAACGAAGCCAATCTCCTCAAAAGCATTAAATTATTAAGCCGAATGGAAATGAGCTCTTTCGCGTAACTGGCAGCGGTTGTTCTTGTTGCGAGACAACCTGTGCTTCATTTAGGGTTCCGTCGATTAGGCAACGCACGAGTGATCGTACGCTTTGTCCGTCAAGAGATCGCCGTGGTTGAGAGCTTCGAACACAGATCCTTGGAGTAGGAGGTTGTGCGATGACCTCTGACAGACGCAAAAAGAGCGGGGAATATTTCTCCACCGTCATAGGCAGGAAAAACAGCTGGAACCCGCGGCATTCAAGCTGAGAGAAATGTTTCGTCAGTGTCAACCTTAAGCTTCTCGTCGAGAAGTTGGGAAATCAGAAGGAGAATAGCCCGACGATAAATCTGCCCAGCGGCCATTTCTCGGCGGTGTAGGTACTCCTTGTATCGAAGAACCGTCTGCAAATCCGACAGAGATTTATTCACGACACGCTTGCGAGTGAAAGAAGGATAGCGGGGTCTAAAAAGTTCAATAATCCAGAGGGAAAGGGAACGCCTGGGTGTTGAATGAGCATTTGGCTAAAAGGCAATCCTATAAGACAACAGGAACAGAAATATTCGGATCAATAAAACGTGTTTCTCCCTAAACGAATAGTAGGTACCCGATCGAA
The DNA here is from genome assembly GCA_944738655.2 of Andrena hattorfiana. Taxonomy (NCBI): domain Eukaryota; kingdom Metazoa; phylum Arthropoda; class Insecta; order Hymenoptera; family Andrenidae; genus Andrena; species Andrena hattorfiana. The sequence goes on from OX122894.2 coordinate 7,650,492, forward strand.
GAGCATCGGGTATCAACTTTCCCAGCAGACGAGTTCGATTGAATTTCGTAATTTTTCGGACTTTCGAAGTTTGAGAAATATAGAAGGAGAACGCGCGTATCGAATTCTTTTCTACTCTCCCGAGAGCGAGGAAGAGAATATATCGTTCCTCGCATGCTGCCACCGCGATGCACGCGATTTTCAAGCAAATTTCAAAGCCGAAGATCGATTCGATGATCATCGAGCGAAACCCAAGGGAAATGGATTACCTCGAACAGAGCAGCGCTCTGTCGCGGGAGTCTTAGAGCAACGTAAACTTCTCCTTGAAACGATTTGCAATATCCACAGAGTAATGTAAAAGTTGCAGGTATACTTAGTCGCCGGCAACTTCTTTCAAACGCGCCATTACGAAGAGACACTCGAGATGTTCGAGGCGGAACCTCGCGAGCTTCTTCAAGGAGCTTTCCCGTGTCCCGGGGGAACAATCAATCGTTACGCGGCAGCTATTGATTTTTGCTTACTGCCATTTTAACAAACAGATAGTCGCGGAGGAGCCGCTCGATGCGTGCACTTCGAGGAAGAAGGAAGAAACGAGGGAATAGAAGCGCGGTGAAGATCACAGCTGCCCTTGAGCAGCGGTGCCCGGATTTATGACTAAAATTCTGGACTTCTGCTGAATATGCACGAAACCTTGGGCGAAAAATGAGCAGAAAAATTTCGCTCCTAATCGACGTGCAATCTGATTGAAATTCCCTCGTGGGGCAGTCTGGCCGAGAAATAGTAGACGGGAATAATTAATAACTATCAAGGAGCACGGTTCTTCGAGAAGGAAATGAATCTCTCCTCTCGTTGCAGTGATCATGGAATAAAATTTCTGACACCGAGAAACATAAATCAGACCAGTGCTCTCCAGTTTTAACGAAGGGTCAAGCTGTAGATATTCTATTCTCTCGTCTTCAGCGCCCGGCTTCGCGCCCCGACCAGCGCCGTATTTTATCAGCACGGCTATAGATAAAATTCCATAATTCACAGGTAAACAGAAAACTTTTTGTTTACGGTTACCGCTCAATGAACTTTACGAGCGGTGCGACCGGGATCGCGAATATTGTTCGTCCGAGCACGGATTTATCGCACCCCCGCAGGTTCTCGCGGGTCAGGGTGTCAGTGACAAATCAGCTGAACGCTAGAATCCTGCTATACGCGTATGGCCTTTGGTAAAGTCCAATCAGCGGAGATTAATGCAGTGATGGTAATTTTGGGACGATGTTCCCAGTTCACAGTCGCTGTCAAATAATTCGATGAGCGATGAGTGACTATGTGGAAAATGTCCTTAGAAGTCTGATTGTGATTTATGCCATTTCCCGAGTGCGTCAGGAGTATCTCCAAATATACTCCTGCCGAAAAATAAAAATCTGAAAGCTCTGCTAGAACACGGGACCCTCGAATTGAATTTCCTCTGGCACAACGCCTTTCTTACCAGTGGAAATGTCTACTAAAGATGCGTGAAAATAATCGCATACATCGCGCCGAAAACGCGGTGCCCTGGCAGCCATTCGATCGAATAACGTGTTCGCTGTATGTAATCTAAAATTTCAAGGTATGCACGCCGCGCGGGTACCCAACGAAATGGAATTCTTCGTAGAGTGCAAGTGCGTGTCCGGGTCACGCGTGGTAGTGACGATGGTTGAGGTCCGTGCGAACAAAGCCTAAGCGGGGTGCACGGAGAAATTCGACTGGCTGCCCGCGAGCCACGCTTGAATATTCGAAACAATAAAATTGAAGCTATCGCCCATTTGCTCCGGAGATATTCGCCAGGAATCGTATGGAAGTCCTGTTTCCAGCGTCTCGGAAGCATCTGGTCCAGCCCCTTCTGTAGATTGGAAATATTTTACGGCTCGACATATTTCCGTGACATTTCACGACGGCGTAATTCACCCCGGTAGAATTTTTAGCCGTTGCACGTGGCCAACGGATCAGCTTTAACGACCCAACAGTTTACAGCCGTTGTTATCGCGCGATAATTCACCCGAAGAGTTTTCATTCATATTTATTCCTGGGCCGCGAGGTTATTATCTCGCGGGGAAGTGAATTTTCCCGTGAAAATTAAACGACCGGTATTTAACAGGCATCTGTAGGCCTCTCAGCGAGTCACCGATTTTTATTATCACCCGGCTAGAGCGTAGACAATTTCCCTCGAAGTTGCCCCATAGTTCCATCCCGCAGCGCGGCGTAAATCTACGCTAGTTTCCCGAGCCAGTTAGCGAACTTCCCAATTTGTATGGAGGCTCTGCGTATCCGTGCCGTGAGTTTTAATCGTCGTTTAACGCACCGCGATGAAACACGCGAGGGTCGCGCGAAATTTTGCGGGATCCTCCCCCGCGGCTATCAGCGTCCACGCGGGGAACGCTGGGCGCCGATCCATAGACGCGTTATACCCCATTGTTTCCGTGAACACCGCGCAAAGATCCCCGTGGACGTGATACCCGAGTCGAGTATTCGATATGGAGCACGTCCGTCGCGAAAGTTTCTCGATTTATCATCGAACGCTCGTTCCGAATGGTTCGCGTTACCTCGGAGCAGGTACCAGCAGAAACGTGGCAACTCCGACGAGCGAAAAGATTCAAAAGGTGCGCAAGGATTAAAAGTTGAAGGAACGAAGTTGCCCATCCAGGTTCGATGGTGCCGAACTTTCGTGAAACGTGCAGGAATAAGCACTTATGAAGAGAAAATTCTAAAGGGGTTGGGAAGGTCGCCAAGCTTCCCTCTCGAGAATTACGACATGAATTCAAACGCAGACACTTCGAGGAGTAACAATTACCTGTGCTGAATATAACGGAATGTTAATATGCATCGCTGTCGAAAGGCCCATCATTTTGCGAAATTGCCTGCTAATCAAGCTGACTGAGTAAACATCATTCGAATCGATCCATTATGAGTATGTATATGTGCTATAATAATTTCCATCCAGCAAATATTTGAACAGGGCGTTTCCTGCTTTAATGCGAGCTTAATTAGCGCCAGGCGCTTCAAAATATTAACGAACGTGTCGTAACGTGTTTCTACAAAATACCGTTTAATTAGCAGCGATTCTAAACTCTCGTGTTATTAGCCATTCCTTTGTAATGACTGTTAACACAATTAGTGGGAAAACTTTGATTAATGTAACGTGCAAGGGAGCTTTGGAATTTTAATATCTGACTATTAATACGTGATATAGGTATTTGATGTAAACTAGCTACAGCCTGCAATTCAGCCAGCCTGGTGTCACGGTATGGGTCCGTGGAAAAGCTGAATGGAAAGTCGGGCAATTCGATTCTTCAATCCTCCGTTTACTTAGCGAATACAGTGTCAGCCGAGTTATCCTCTTCATAAACAGAGTCCTTTTCCTTAAGACTGTGAAATCTGCTTCCAACTCCGCAGAAGGGTCGCCCTTGTTTTTCCAGAGAATTCTAGTGTCTCAAAGAATACGTTAACACTCGCACTTTCCACACTTTTCCCTGATATTCCCACAAAGGGAACTTATCTCGACGTCAAAACCGCCGAAGTTCCCACGTGGAGGAGCTCAGCAGATTAATGGAAACTTTTCTCCTCGAACCCCGCGGCATCGTTCGAGATCCGACGGGGTGTCATTTATTTAACATAGAGGAAACGACGAAAAGAAATAAATTGAACGTTAATTCTGTGCGCCATACGCGGCGCTCCCGTCATCGTTACATTAAAATATATTTCGTGCTTGTTCCGTTAATTGGATTAAAGGGCGCGCGCCGCTAATTAATAGAACGGTAACGGGATGCCACGTGCGTGCCGGGCCTCGAGAAAATGAATTGGCGGTAAATTAAACGACGCAAAAGGGAAAAGAAGCTGCAGAGTAGACTGTTCCGCAAAGTGCTATCCCGTGGGAAATTATAAATAGAAGGTAATACTCGGGCTCGTGGCGCAGCCTCGCAGCTAATATATAAATAGTTAAACTTGCCTGGCAATTTGAACATTCGAATTATCCCGCAGTTTCGGGAGCTTTTTTCCATCACTAGTTTAACGTGGCTGCAATAGAGCCTCCCAGAAGCAGGAGCACAGTAATTCCTCGTTTTCTTTCTTGAAAATACGGGCCGCTCGATGCCGAAACAACGATCGAACCCTGAGCAAACATTGAACCTGGCTCGATTAATTCGACCCTTACCGTTTGTTTCGGTGTCGAACTGACTGGCGATTGGATCGAAGACTTTGCCGCGTGAAGGGTAGAAGTCGTCGAAATAAGGCGAGCTGAGAGACAGGGGAAAAATTGCCGCGAAGGAGAAATATGCGAAAAGTATGTACCTTCGAGCGAATGCGGGATCGGAGGGAAGCCTCGCAGGCGGAAGAAATATGAGGATCCCGAAGGAAAAAAGAAGCAAACTCGTAAACAACGTGGTAAAATCTCGCTGCGCGGAAAAAGTGAGGATAATGCGGGGCGTTCTTCTTGGCGAGCTGGCGATGGAACCAGGAAGAGTCTCTGAACCGAGGCGCTGAACGAAGTAGGAGGAATTGCAGAGAAGGAAAAGGGGGAAAAACAAAGTGCCTTGCGCGCGCAACGATCAGATTTACTCGGCTAACGTCGATACAGATCTCCGCCGTAGCTTCTGACCTTAGAAATTCACCCTTGGGAATAACGCGGCCCGAGGACTTCCGGGAAAACCCACGGTGATGTTGTCACGCTGCGAAATTTCAAGACAGATCAGTCGACATTATTAGAATCGCTCGACTACCCTCAAAATTCGTCTCCTTTCGAGAAATTGAACGAGGAAAATTGAATTAATACTATTTTCCACAGGGCGATTCACTTCTGTAAGACGTGTATTCGACGAGGAAGAGGTAGCGAGTTTAATCGATGGCAACGCGCTTCAGCTGGTTCTGAAAGATGTCACCTGATATTCACCAGTTACTTCTGAAACAACTGTCCGGTCCGTGCACGCTGATGGGACGTCGCAGAGGAAATCAGATACCGGACTCTTTTAGCGTGTAGACAATATCCGGCGAAGGGTACACTTATTGCTGCAGAGACAGACATGGAAGACGCGTTCTAAAAGGAAAAAGAAAGGAAATGCGTCGCAGGTTTATGATGGAAGATGTTTCGAGGGAGCATAGCGCTTTCCTATTTGCCTGCGCCAGGTCGATGGGGCCAGAGAACCGATAAAATTTCAAGTTTCATCTTCGACGTCTGCAAGGGACGAATAAATTCGACGCCACGGTCTTGTCTTCTGCTTGCTGCGCTCGAGGTATAGGTATACGCGCCGCGCGTCGGATACCCGTTGAATTTCGGTGCGTCGACGAGGCTGCTGCTATCCCCGCACAAATTAAAAACGGTCGAAGAAGCCCCAAGTGGAAACGCCTCGCGCCTCTCGCGCTAATTTTTGCTAATGAAATTGCGGACTTCCACTGGACGCGAACTCGGGCAAGGCACCGCTCGGTACTCAATTCACGCGGTGTTCTGCGCGGAAAAAGGCGCGCTTGCGAGCAATGCAAATTAATGGACGCCCGACGGAAGGAAATTAAACGTTTTAGACGAAATTACACACGTTTTTTGGTAGGAAAATGTCGGCTTTGTCAGAGAGGACCGATCTCGGAGACACTTTGAGCGTATACCGCGGTATAATTACGCTAAAAGACGTGCCTTTGTGTTTAATAGATTGTGAGATTATACAGACGCTTCATTCTTAAAGTCATTTTACACAGGTCCTTCGAAATTGGCATTCTATCGTGCCCTGGCCGTCGCAACCAATTCGAGAATACTCTGTACACGATTTCACAGTTCAGCCTCGGCGATGCCCGTCACTTTGATCCATGGAAACGAATTCCGACCTGATAACCGTTTTCGCCAACCTTTCGAGAAAGCCAGGCACGCAGAGAAATTCATTTACACGTCGGCCCGAATCCGATTTCATTTGTCCATCGAGCGACGTCACGCTCGAATTGTCGCGCGCCGATGGCTATTGAGAGGCAAAACCTGGAACGAGGGTAAAACAGATCTGAGGGAAATTGTTGTAGCGTGTTCTCCGTGGACCGAATTCGTAGATCTCGACTTTGCGACCCTGGTCACTCCGTCTGTTTTCCTTGATTTCATTAGCCTAATTTTCTGGGGAGTAGTTTAAGCTGCAAATTCAAAAGCTGCGAATTCGGTCCGCGGAGAACACGCCGCAACAATTTCCCTCGAATCTGTTTGTCTCTGTTTAAACTGCTTTCCAGCGAATTATTTCAAACCCCACTCTACAAAAACTCTGTTGCGAACTCAATTTTCCAGGGACCAGCATCGATACACTATGAGAGATGCGCGTGGACAGCGAAGAAGGGCGTGTGTTCCGGCTTTTTAGCTGAAATTAATTTTAACAGGCGACCGCTACCGGCAATAAAGTGCTCATTGTCGCGTTTTTAGCGAGGTACTTAATCGAATGAAACATTTCCGGGATTCGTGCGCGGCAAAAACCTCATCGCCGTTGAATGAATTCTATTCAAATGCTCCACTGCCGCGGAATCGGTGCCCCTCGCTTCAATTTATGCGAAGCTGAATTGGAGCCGCTTCGCTAGGCCAGCGTGATCTGTAAGAGCGATGACCGCAAAATAAACCAACGTAAAGACCTTCGTTGAGACGGACATGGCCATCGCAGAGTCGTTTCTTTGCACTGGAGCCTTTCATCTGTTAAAACGGGTCTGTTTATTCTACGGTTTCTCGCATCAAACGTTCTTGAATGCTAATTTGCGATAGTATGAGAAATAAACAGCTATGAGAAATACGATTGGGGAAACGGTATGGGAAATGTACGAGTGGAAAAACGCTAGTGGATTCATCGATATTAGAGGTGACAATGTCTCATCGCTTTTGTGTGCTGGAGCAATCATTATGTTTCTACGAAATGAATTTCCAGACCACTTAGTAACCTGAATGTTCCGACAATGAATGTTACAGTCACTGGGACAGCCGCGGAAGCCACACGCCAAGCAGAAGAGTCGCTCTTTAGTACACGCGACACACGAAAGGCCGGTCGATCCTTTCCTTGGTTCTCCTCCAGCACAGACCGAGCTACGGGTGAGGGCAGAACCATCGGGAAGTTTCGCCGGGCGACTTCCTGGCAAGCGGAGACCTCGAGCCCGAGGGAGCAGGTTGCTCTGCAAGTGTTGGAGCTGGTCAGCGTAAGCCCGGGCGACGAGGAGGAGGATATCGAGATGCAGAGGAGTATCGAGGAGCTGAGAACCGAGAATAACACGGGGCAAGTAAAAGTCTCGTGTCCTGATTCGACCGTGTCCTCGAGGAGTACGTCTGGCGGGAGACAGAAGATAGATGTGTCCACTGGGGGGACGTTTGTTCAATCAACGACAGGACGATCGAGCTCCGACGAGGACATCCCCACATCGCGAAGTTTCAGCAACGTAAGTCGCGCAATGTTTTATTATACATTTGGTGTACCTACACTTGTCCCCTCGATCACTGAATATCTTTCAATCGACGAATAGAATGTTCCCCAATTGAATGCAAAGATTACTAGAGATCCCGAACGAAATATTCGAGACTCAGCTACACCAACGTACGCGTTAAAAAAACGTGGGTAGCGATACATAAGGCTGTATAGTGTATAGGAACTCAATAATAGTCGCCATACGCTCCCCGGGTTCCCAATAATTTCGTACAGAGGGGCGATAACTATAATTTAAACGCTATTAGCTATTACGACACCAGTTGCCCCGAAGCGTCGCTGGGCTCTCATTTAATTAACGATCTGACACCTGCGCATTGGAGGATTATTGCCGATCGACCGTATAAATTTTCAATCGCAACGGACTTAAGTTAATACGGGATCGTTTTGATATACGCGTCTCGGGCGTGTACCGAGGTTTCCGCGACGGGAAAAACAGCCGGGGATCGGATAAACTTCATCGCGTTCACCCTGTGAGTTAACGCGTGATCATTGAACATGTGTAGATAGCGGCGAGGCAGGCGGATCGCTCCTCGTTCAAGGAGATCACTCTGCAAAGTCTGCAAGGTTCCAGCACGGCGCCGACTACGTACGTCGCGAACGACGTCGTCCGACGTCAAATGAGACACGTTTCAGACGTTTGCGAGAAGTTCAGCATAGGGGAGGAGGCCAAACAGGAATTTTACAGTCCAAACTATCCAGACAACTATCCGAACCTCACCGAGTGCGTTAAAGTTCTAAAAGGTGAGCGAACGTTGCTTCTCTACTTCCGGGAATCGAAATTATACGCTAAACTAGGAAATAAATTCAGCCTCTAAATATCCAGTGGTAAAATTTGAAAATTTTCGTCGTCAAGTTTACCCAGACAGGTAATACATACTTCGTCACAGAACGCAGAATTGTAAGAATAATTATAAAGTTTATTGAGTATAAAAGGAAATATAGGTACAAAGGAAAATACGAAACCAACATAGAAATACTTACACGTCTTTCGCTTGCTTCGTCTATCGCTGTTTCCTCGAAAACACGCGTGATGCGTAATGCGTAATTTCGTTACTACAGAATTGAAATAGGATATCGGTAGACCACGGATTTCCCATTCGTAATGGAGCCTCCAGACGCTGATACATGTTGCAGTGAAACATTGATACATGCTTTATGATACAGGTTTCATGAAACTTGCATCTTGCTCACCCTCCTAGCTGGTGACTTTTTTTTATATCACGCTTCATTTTCGAGAAAATCGGCTTTGAATTTCTTCACCAGACGCGTAAAGAAAAACACACCGTTCGGGCCACAAAGGACCGTGGAAAATGGCATATTATATCAAAGAAGGTAAATTCATTATGGAAGTGAATTTTCGCTTATCTCTTTAACTCGAGGAATTAACTCGACGCCGGCGGCGCGGCACGTTGGAACTCGCGCTTGATATTCCACTCGTTTCATATGTATAAGTTCCTCGTAACTTTCCGGCCATAGCACTGGCGAACTTTGAGCAGGGCGAGAACGTCGGGGTGATTGATACACCCTGGTGGTTTCGTTTGGCCATCCCTTCCTCGAGTAAATCCGCCCAATCGCCTATACAGAACGTATTCATGACGATCGGTGTAATAAAAGAGACGCGCCAATCCTTTCCCCCCGTTTCTCTTCATGCAGATAAACACTGTCGGACAGTGAGTCTACATCAAACGTCAGCCACACACAAATGAGCAAACACAGAATTAATAACAGCAGTGTGCGTGCTCGATCGCGGCCGACCGATCGCAAAAGAAATCGTTTCGCTCTACCCGAGGCTGCTCCGTTTTTGCGCACTTGAAATATCCGGCATGAACGAAGCAATCGCACGAAACGACGGTCGGAATAATTAATCGCGACACTCGACGCTGGTTTGCCCTGACCGTGGTCCCGCGAGCGAGCTGCTTCGGTAACGAATCAATGAATCCGGCTGCAGGAAAATATGTCCTCGCCTGGAAGGGCCGCGCGCCCTTTAAACGCTTCGCGGCCCGTTGCAGTCTGTCGCTGAGGCAATTTCTCCGCGAGCGATCGAGAAACGTTTCAGGGACAAGTGGCTCCATTTTTTGCCCCGCTCCTTTCACGCAGGGTAGGCGAATCGCGACGCAAAGTGGCCGCGATTCCTTTGTGTGGGAGATAAAAGTGGAAAGGAAACGGGCCGGGACGCGTGTCGTTTTCGAGAAGCACTCCGGCGTTCCTTTTAGCAGCTCCGAAACGCCTCGAAACGCTGGCGGATTGGGCAAACGAGGGCAGCTGGGTCGTGTTCGAAATTGAGTCAGGGTCGCGACGAGCCCCGCAGCCGTGTACACCGAATCTTCTTCTGATGTACCAAAATAGTATCCCACGGTGATTGCTGGTCCTCGGCCGAGTTTTGGAAACGATAGGCCCGACCGAGGCAGACGCGCCGCGTTCTCGCTCCGCGTCGGAGTCGTAAAATTTTATGGAAACAAGTCGCTCCTGCGGATACACAGACGTGCCGAACGATGTCTGGCGAGGAAAGAATCTCGAGGGCGATTGTTTCCAACGCCTCGCGCGTAGCAGTAACACCCGAACGTTCGCGGAAGAGCGCCGAGGTGGCGGGATTTATGGGTAAATATCGCAACGAGACGTCGTAAATCGGCGGAACCGACTGTCGCGGAATAGAGTAAATACCAACTGAAACCCCTGTAAATCATATGCAGCCGATAACGACGCGAGCCGCCGCACCTTATTTCCTTTCTGGGGCGTCTAACGCGAGGCCGGAGCTACGCTATTGCCTCGGATTTGCATGGGGAAGTTCGCCAGGGATTACGAGGCTGGAGAACATAGTCGGTTGAACCGTAACAACGTGCGCTGAATACATTTGGGGGACGTACTTCTCTGATAATATTCTTTCCACGGTTCATCGAGGCCAGCTGATAAGAGCGAGGAACTGCAATTGGTTTTCGGGAGATAAGAGACCGCTACCCCTCGAATCGGCCACCTTAACGTTCCGCGCGAACGAGCCTGTGCCGTGAAACACGAAAGGAGAGCCTTGCTCTAATTCGAGCGTTCGAATGTTCGCTGAAGAACGTACCATGACCGACACGATCGACTTCGTGCCGCGCGCAGATTCTTTTCGAGAACAGAGAAGTCGAAAGCCATTTCCTAGTGGCAGACAACGGTCTATAACAGGCGTGATTAAACGCGTCGGCCTGACAGTGCATCAGACCCGCCATTACGTCGAGCGAGGTGATTATGGCATATTAAGCGCCCCATGTAAATTACGTCACCCAATTATCCGGACGTCCATGTGGGCCTGGTGGGGATTAAGGAAGTTTCGCCGTGAAGCGGATCGACGTAAAGCCCTCTGCACAACTGGATTGTTTGAAATTATACAAATTGCCCTCGGTTAAACAGCATTCGCGACCCGCTTGTCTCCATCGTTTCGAGAATGGAGGGCATCTCTCCCGACCGCGTTACTACCTCGAGCATCGTTCTTCTCACCTTCCCCGCCGCTCGTCCCAGTGATTTCTTACGCGGTCGAGGGCGAGCTCGTTAAAGTTGGGTCCTCGGCGCCAGGACGGATGGTCGGAAGTTTCCGAGGATCATCGAGCGAATAAGGGTCAGTGTTCCAATCGCGTTTCCAAACGTTGTCACCGCGAACGACAGTGGCGGCGGAGCAGGCTCGATCAAAGTTTAATTGGAACAATTGGGGTAGTTCTGCTGCAGTATGCGAAGACGAAATCGCTGGCAGCGACGGGATCTATCTATGCGCGTTCGCGTCCAGCCGAAATTGCAAGCGAATTGATGGACGATCGCGGCAGAAGGCTACTGGATCCTGCGCTTGATATAGCGGAGATAACATGCAGCCGGTGGAATACCGGAATTGGTTATCCTCTATGGATTCGCGATGCAGTTTCGGGTTTATACGAGGCCGCTTTGGAAAACACAAGCACCGACGGAAGCCGGCGCACTCCGGATCAGCCGTTTAGATCGCCAGAGCCACGGGAGAACCTATTAAATGGTACCGAGCCGTTGGCGTTTACTTCATTAACGCGGCGATCGACGGCGAGGCAAGCGCGGCCAATTTCGAAGGATCGGTGGGCGGGAAAGTTTGCGCGTTTCCGTGAAGCGGACACTCAAGGAAATTCAAGGGGGAGCATCTTGTGGGCGTCGTTTAAATAAAATTCCCAGTCGAGCAGCGGCGAGAGTCTTACGTTGAAAAGATTCGCAAGTTCTGAACGGGACTGCATCTAGCCGAGTGCACGATAACGTTCTTCCTCCACCCCCCCCCCCCCCGACTTAGAAAGATCGCTGGGCTGTAAACTACAGATTCTAGCCCGGTGTTCCCGAGGCAAGTTTCCTCGAACCGTTGGAAACTGGAACAGAAGCCCCCCAGCTCAATGGATCGACGCTGCTATATAACGCAGACACGGATGGGGCCTTCCTTTTAATTCTTTCTTTCCAGCGCAGCAGCCACCGATCCGCGGAGCACGCAAACGGGCCAAGTAGCCCTTCCGGGGGGGCCGTCCTCTTGTCGGAAGGTCCTAATTGCACGGATGGAACCTTTTTAATTGCTCGGTCGCGAGAGAGGGGAAGAGCGAACGCGATAACGCGGCTACAGAGGTATCATTACGAAATGTGGGACAGTTTTAAGCAGCCGTAGCCACTCAGGCACGTTAATGAGATCACAGTCGGTTGGAGGCTGAATAAGCATTCGCCGGAATGAAACGCGATCGAACCTCTTCCCTTCTCCGTCGCGGGATTCCGTTTCGGTACGACGGTAACGAAGAAACGGAACTCGCGGGACCGTGGCAGTTCGTTAAAAGGGTGCGCTTCATCTCCCTTCGAGGATCGAGGAACGGTAACGAGACGAAAGACCCGCAACTTCTTTTCTAATTACTCCGAAAATCGGCCCCCCGCAAAACCAATCCTCCCAGCTCTGTGAATCGCCCAACGATCCGGAGTCATCGTCATCCCGCGATCGGACGGACGGCGCAGTGTGCCGCTAATGTAACTCGTGAATTATTAGCCTAATCCACGAGATTGTCCGCGATACGAGCACCAATCAGTTTTAAGTCCGGTCGATGCTGGCGCGCGGGCTCGACTGCCGCGTCGAGTTCGTGATCCTGATAGGTTTAAATTTCCAGATCGCCAGGGCTGATTGTGCGCTTGAATTATTGCGTGCCCCGGTGCGAGAGAAACCGAAGGTGTTCAGGTACAAATTACTTTAGATTGCTGCCTAAAGCAGCTTCGTTATTAATCCTCGTATTCCGAACTTTCTTTTGATCAATGCCTATTGCACGCCTACCAAACATTTGCCCAGCGAGAGGGAAAGTGATGGAGTCTTAGGTGCTAATTTGTAGCGACTCGTCCCGTAAGTCTGTCCTTTAAATTCGCGAGCAGCTCGCTTGCTGGACAAGAGTCAAAGGAAATGGAAGAGAGACGGGATGAGAAAAGTTACGAGTGTTCCTTCGTTAATCCCAAAGTTCAGTAGCGACACCAGAGTGTTGACCCGTCGCTCGCTGGTCCTACGTCCACGAGATTTTTCGTAGACACTGTCTCTTCTTGTCCCTCCTCCCTCTTGGCCGTCATGCTACCTGTAACCGCCAATTCGCCACCGTCGTCGTCGTCCGCAATTTAAAGCGTGTCGTCGGCCCCCCGGCCTTCTTACCTCTGCCAAGTTTCACGTTTCACGCCGCGGCACGGGAACTCGCAATAAAAACTTTTCCTCTCCAACGTCAGTACACGCTGCAACCCTTCCCCTCGGGCTAATTACGTTCCGCCCCCTATTAACCCCCTTTTAATCACAGTCAAGGCGATCGATAAAAGATGAAAATCGAAAAATGACGTTGCGCATGGATAGTGTCGCTAGAAGCGGTCGAGTAGAGGATTATCGATGAGAGGGCTAATGTCGTCGACACTCGGGTTCGCTGGGATTCGAAAGGTGGTGGCCGGTGGAAAGAAAAAATTGCGACGGAGAGCCCGATAGAAAAGGCTCTCGAGAATCGTCGGGTATGGAGGAGGAAGTCGTGGCTGAGTTCCAAAGTGGACGAGCAAATCAAGTTATCAACCACTCAGGAGGTAAGGGGCCATCAAAGAACCGTTTAATACGATCCCACGTAAATCAAGGGCGACCGCCCCTCTGCCGTCTCCGTGTTTCGTGGAACATCGAAATACTCTAAGGCCGGGAGTCTCTCCAAGGGAAGCCATTAATTGCGGCAAGACATCGCGCTTGTCCTTGAACCAAAATGGCGTTAAATACCAACCATTGTGCGCCTTGCCCATCGATCAACTTCCGATATGAAAAACATGCGGGGATTGCGGAATACACCGCCGCAGAAGCGGCACCAGCTACTAAAGTGCACTCTAATCGCCCTGGGGAAACAGGAGCCTCCATATTTCTGCGCGTCTTCAACGTTGCACCAGCATTATCTTCCATAAGCCGAACTATCGATCCCGTTACCGATTTCGCCGAAGCCTCATTTACGGTAGCACAATACAGGATTAGAGCCCCCGTCTAACAACGTTTCCAGTCAGCGAGAGCGGCCAGGAATTACGCGCGACTTAATGATCCCGATCGGCGGAATTACTCGGCGCCGTGTCCGAATCGGTGAATTCATTGGGGGAGCGTCGGCGGCGCAGTTAGTCGTGATAAAGTTCGCGCTGGTTAATTCCTTCTTGCGGCTGGCTCGTTCTCCATTGTCCTCCAGCTCCATGACGAGTAGCATCGTCGAACGCCCCCCCCCCCCCCCCGGTAACTGCAATGAATCACCGGGGAAAACCGGAAATCTCCGTGCGCTGCCGTTTAAGCGAACGCCGCGAGACGCATCGGCGCGTCCGCATCCATTCTATACCGAGTGTCTATACATCAGCCCCGCTGACAAAACGGGCCCTTCCGCCGATCCGCGGGCAAGAAAGCCGTCTTCGGCTTTCTGGAACGCGAGCCAGCCTCGTGCCGCGCAGTGCACAGTGAAGCGAAAATAATGCCCTTAACGTCGGTGCTTTACGAGTGGACTGCACGCTAATTTTTTGCGACCGAAATGGCGAAGTCACTTCTTGCGGGAGCACGATTCCGTGACAGTAGTCGAACGAAGATTTTGGATCGGGTCCAGACGGGGCCCGCGGGAGAGAGGGGCGGAGAGAAGGTTTATCGATTTGCATCTTTTGGGAACCGTTTGCTCGTCGATCAAAAGTTGCAGATAAAGGGGAACGCCGGTACGTAAAACCCTCGGAGGATCTGTCTCGACAAACTCCCCCTTCATCGGCCCCTAACAGCGCGTATCACGAAATGGCTCGGGTTTCATGACTTTCATGGTGGCTCGTGCGCGTCCCACGGTCATCCTCGGCAAAGAGCTCGTTAAATGTTCTCACTCAACGAGATACGACTCGACGCGAACGTGAAAGGAACCGACTAGCTCTCTTCCCCGAATTCGTAGAGTCCTTAAGCCGCCTAATACCTCGTAAAATATGGCAACATTCCCCGTGCCCCCGTTGAAATACTGTCGCCTTCTACCGTTGCTCTCTGCTACATCCTAGTCGTTTGTGTCTCTCGCGCTAATGGAAATCGGGAAAATGTTTCCGTTATGCTCCAATTTTTACGGGGTCTTTTACGGGGAGTTACGCGAGCGATACAACGGTCTCCTCGGCGTTTATTCCGAGACCGTTAATCATTACCTACACGCGAACAAATACTCTGTACAGAGGGCGAGCCGTTATTATGACGATTCGTTGATTCAATGACCCAGAGACGGAGACGTTACAGAAATTCAATAGTGTTTCTGAATCGAGCATCGTAAATCATCCGTCGTGGAATACTGAGTTAAAAACGAGATACCATGGCGGTTACAAAACGATTCGAGGGAATTAAGGGCGGGTAAAAGGAAGGCACGTGCTAGTTTCGTGAAATGCCATCTCTCTCCTCGTATTTCCTCGCACGAAAATTGAAATAAAACTTCGCGACGAAGTTCCCTCGTTCGCAGTGCAGCTAGCGCGGACGACTAGATGGAAATTTATTTACATCCGCTGCCCCTGCGGACTGAAATATTCAGTGGGACGTCACTCGCACCGTTTTCGCGGTGTAATTTCATCCCTTCAAGGGCAGGGGCGTCGATTAACCGTGTCGATTGAAATCGAATCTGAATAAGCAGCCGTGAAAATGGGAAATATGTTCCAGCCGTCGCCGAGGGGAATAATTTAGTTAGAAATCAGGGAGGTGGCGGCGCAAAGCGCGCTGCATCCTATCGTTTTATAAAAGATTAAGCCGACGTTAGTTCCGCCTCATGAACCGGGCGTTTCTCTTGGCCAGAGTGGCTTTCCTCTCAGGACCCTTCCTACGAAGATAAAGGGAAAGCGGAATGAACGTCGAAACCAATCGTCGTCGAAACCATATATTTCTCAGCAGTGGGTGCAGAAACGTGACGGAAAAAATCGCGCTCGCCCGAAACAATGCTCGACCCTTTTCGATAGAAAGCGCAACGCTGTTCCGTTTAAATGTTTACAGGAAAATCAGGTTTCCCCCGTAACGTCTCACTTCTCCTCGAGGCGAAAATTCTATTTGTTCCGCGAACGCGCTGAATTAGCAAGCATCCAGTTTGCCGTCGTTTCATAAACGCTAAATGGCCGCGAGGATTTTTCCCTCGTTGCCTTTGGCGCGCGAAAAATTTGCGAACATTAGGCCGCAACACGCAGTGACGATGAGCATGCACGAGCGGGGAGACGAGGGTGAGCTTAGCCACGAAGCTGCAGCATTTTGCTGTGGAGTTTCTGGAACGGAGCGGGTTAGCTCGTTCAACTACCAGGAGCCATGCAAGGCACACCCTTATTCTGCGAAACTCCACGGAAAATTCGATGACCTACCCCCGGGAGAGATGCCGATCGTTATTGCAAGGGACCACGAATTCACGAAGCCCAGCAAAAACCTCCCGCGGTGCAGTTTCTTTTTATTTTTTTTTATCGGAACCGCTTCATGAAGAAAGCGTCGTTGTCCTGCACGGGGAGCATCGCTAACTTCGTTGGAGGGAATAGTTCGACGGGAGTATTCTTGATATTGGGATAGAAGGACATCCGGCAAGCTATGGGAAAGGAAATATTGAGACCCTTTCAGGGCGGAGTACTTTAAGAACTTTCAAAAGAAACTCCGGTAAATGTGTTCCGTTAGTTTCGATTTCTCAAACACGGAACGCATCAGAAATTACAGAGCAGCAGCTCGACGCGTCTGACTACAGACGCTCCTCTACCACTTAAACATTCACGCTACTTCTCTCTAGCACTACATTTCTCTCGCGAAGTTCACTGTATTTGCTTTATCGATTCCGCCTTCCCAGGCTATGCGACATAAATAATGACACAGGACGATTTGAAACCAGACTGATCTCCTTTCTACATGCGTAGTTATCGTAAAGATAACCCGCCCCTCGAAGTGCGACTCGCGCGAGATTAGCAGAAGGGGCTGGTAATCAATTGCGGATATTCGAAACCAAGGCACGTGCGAACCTTAATATTTTTTCACAGGAACACCTGGGGAGGACATCTCTCTTATCTCTGTTGATACTGCTTTACCCTCTCCCGAGGAGGAGGAGGCTAATCAATATAAGGGAAGCCACGTAGCCCAATAGTTGCCGATAAATTCTTCGAGCAACCGTTCCCCCTGAGCATCGAACCCTGTCCACGTTCGCTCAGAAATCACCCTCGAGTTCGCGCTGTGTTACTTTCAAAGGACAGCGATCGAAAAGCGTGAAAATACGTTTGCACGGGCTCCGTGACTTGCAACGCTTCGGCGTCGTTGCGAGACGAAGCCCCGGTGTCATTGATTTCTATACCAAAATCCACGGGTGTGCCGTTAGACTACGAAGCGCCGTGGAAATATCGGTGAAAATTTCTTATTATAGGAAAACGCTGCTCATTACCGAGAGAATGGCAAAGACGGATAGTCGACGGGAAAGTGGCAGAATTTCCAGACAGACGGGCCTCTTGAGATTCCAAGGCGGGAACGTGGAATACTGATATCGCGGTCGCGAGTGCGACTCTCGCGGATGCTTGCGCGTACCTTGGATTTCGCAGTGCGGTGAAGTGACGGAAGCTGTTCGTTCCTTACGTAAGCACTGTTCACAGGGATCTCGGGGAAGTTCGCGGTAGACATCGACAAGTAGGAAAGCGCGAACTTGGGACAGATATTAACCCTCCTCGCTAGAATCTCTGACTCCGCAGTTCCGCGAGCCCCGTTGCGCAACGATTACACAATTCGAAATTAGCTACAGCGAATTCCAGTAGGAGACACTGCGGTTGAGTCGATGCTCGAGGGCTCGAGGTACCCGAAGCGATTCGTGCCCGAATCGAAGAAAAATTGCAAGCAAACGAGGCGAAGAGCGGTGATCTATAAGTGAATCTCGCGCGCGGCACAACGGCGGGAAATAAATTACGAAGCCCTTGGAGGCTTCGAGAACGCGGTGATTACAGGTACGAGGCGGAAGGTGGCGCAATCAGAGGATAATGAAGCGTAAAAGGACGCCGCGGGAGAAGCTGCCGGTCCGCTGAAAAATGCGATCGACCATTCCGACGACGGGGATGCCGGTAGTATTTCCATGCGGAAGTGGACAGCGTCTGGGGCGGATTTGACGTCGCTTTAGAGCTTCCTCAACCCGCCTCGAGGTAATGGCGGCGACGGAGGCCTTTACTTTTCCCCTTTCTCTCTTTCGGAGCTTTCTCCTCGCTTCGCCTCGAAGAGCGCGCGGCCCCTGCTAAACGAGGTCTCGAAGAATCGTCGAGCCCCGGCTATTCAAGCGCCGTTCGCGCAACCAAGGACGGTTACGCTCGGCGAGACGTCCTCAGCGTCGAGAGCTAAGGCGTCCTCGATCGAGATGGGAAGCCCCGAGACTGGCTGAAGGTGACCATTTCCGCGAGATTTCCTATCGCGACAGATTCTCGCGATCAACGAGCAAGGGCAGAATATACGCGCGGGCGTCCTTCGGACGAAAACGGGACAGTGACTCGCGTGGGTTGATCCCAGAGGATCGCCAAAATTTCATTCATAGCGTCGCATAAATACCCGCGAGCAGCGGTACGCGGGAAATAATAGCATCCTCGTGGGCACGGCATTCCTGCGCGACCAGATACCAGGAAGGCTAATAATAACAATAGCGATATTAGGTATTATTGACAACGTTATGCCATACAAGCGACGACGAGCGAAATTCAGCGCATGTTTCCGTTAGAAAATCTAAACGTAAGTATAATAGGGTGAGAATGGGATAACCGTGCTTAAAAATAACAAGGGGAAGAATGGAAGAGCGTCAGATACTCTAAGGGGAGTGGCGGACAGATCTGATAAGAATCGTGGTATCGTGCGGTAGAGATGATTCGTGGGAGTTGTTGGCGAGGTTTTAATTGGCTCCGAAATAGACGGTCTATTTCTCGAATGCCGTTTAATCGCTGCGACCGTTCAAGAACAAACAGGCCGCCCGATAACGGCGATATAATTTCCGGTGAATATTTCCGTTGCTATCGCGGCGGCTGGACCGACCATAAATTTTTACTCAGCCCCAGAAACGGCAATGCGAACGAGATATTTTATTCACAAATAGTGGATATTTACGAGCGGAGCATGAGCCGCGTAAACGCGCGCCTACCGTGACACGCTTTTATTCCACCGATCCACCGATCCGAGCCGCGGTTCAAGTGCGGGTTTACATTGCTGGAACATTCTGTCGCGGAGCATAGTTGAGATCCTTTGAAAAAGGACGCTTTAATAAGACAGCGTGCACCAGCTTTGCCGTGCACTCTCGGTAACAACGTGAAAGGAATTTGCGTACCTCTTGTACCTACCTGTGTTCGAAGAATATGAACACTCCACCGGATGGATATTTATATATTTATGAAATGCTGCTCCGCGGCACGCGGCGCAGCTCTAAAGGAAGCGAAGCCTATCGAACGTATAGATCGAAACTGCCGAAAAAGATTTCTCCCCGTGCAACGCGGGGAGCATGGCGCTCGCATCCTCGGATTTCAAGTGCTGCCGGTGTCTGCTGTGCTGCACGTCGATGCAAAGTGAATGCCAAAAGCTCGCCGCGCGGCTCGCTGCTTCTGTGCGAACCTAAAGCGCAACAGTCATTGAAGCGTTAGGAATGTTGCAGCTATTTCAGCGGGCACGCGAGCCGCGTGTATACGATTTCGTGTGCAGTAATCCTACGGTACCGTTCGAATAATTATGCTTATGCTGTCTGCTCCACGAAACGGAAGGATCCTCCGCAATTCGCGATTACACGCGGAGAAAAATCGGCGCGCGAGGCCAAGCCGCGGGAAGGCAAGATAAAGTGAATTCTAATGATCGGTTAGCGCTGAATAATTCCTGGATAATCTCGGTACGTGCGGGGAAAGTAAGGGCCCGTTTGCATCCCAAGAGCCTCATTACAGATTGCATCGCGTATCGGCTCCGAGATTTACGCGCGCCGCGGGTGTGGTAAGGCCGTGATTTTTGGCGGAACGCGCCCTCGTATTCCACCCTCCGGGCAAGGTTATGCCGGCAGATAAGGGAACGTCGATTTCGATTTGTCGAACGGCAACACTACAGTGCGCGTCGAGTGCAGCTGCTATCCCAAAGAAACTTTATCGCGCCGCGAGTGCACGTTTGACGAAAAGTACGTAATATCCGCGAAGCACTGGAAATGACGGGAACTTGCGCTCTCGGAGTCTCCAAGGTGAATAACACTAACAGCCATTTTGCGCAGCAGATGCCACTATTTTTTTCTTATGTAAAATGGCCCGCTGATTCCGAAAATAAGGTCTAAAAAAATTTCTATGAATACGTTTTTGAGATATCGACCGATAAACTTTTTACCTGTCTGCCAAAAAGGTGGTCCCACTTAATTGGCATAGATTTTCTTCAGTAGCACCTTGTTTTCTTACCATTTTTGCGATTTTGATTTTTCCCAGATGATTAAATGAATTGGCGATTTCAATTTCGGTCGAAAAAAATGACTTTTTTTTACATATTTCCATCGATTTCATCCGAACTACTGAACCGATTTGAAAATTTTGTCAGGTACATTTGTTGGTGATTCAATTATCTTTAATTTGATATAATGTTCGACCATATCGGTCATTCGCAACACGAGATATTCACAATTAAGTGGGACCACCTTTTTGACAGACAGGTACAAATTTCACCTGTCGATATCTCGAAAACGTATCCATACAATTTTTTTTAGATCATATTTTCGGAATCAGCTGTCCATTTTACATGAGAAAAGAAAATATGGCATCTGCTGCGCAATTTTTTTTTATTTTGTGGACTAGTGTAACCGGCGCGGAGAATTTTACCAGAATTAAAAAATTTCCTCTTATTCCGGCTACCTAAAAATGTATGGAAAAGTACCGTGGAAGCTGCAGGCTGTACTTCGACGAGAGGTGACGGGAAAAAAATTACGCGACGGCTACGACGAATAACCTGGCCCGGGGCCAGAGCGACTCTCGAGACTAACGACATTAGAATATTTGTCGCGTTACCCGACCAATCGTGAGCTAATTCTTCCGCGAGGATTCGAATAACGTAATTCCAGTGTGCAGGATCTCCGTGGTGAACCGTTTTGCCCGGAAAAGCGACTTACCGGTGCATATAACCTTCGAAGGGTGTACCAATGGTAAAACAGGAAGAGTTGCCCAAAGAATTTCGATCTCCGCGAACGTAATCGGTGGTGAATGCTGAGAAGTAACCAGACTGCATGGCTTTTTGTTCCGGAGCAACAGTTCTTCGTAACAGAGCCGGGAAATCGCTCCATCCCCGCACTCCTTTTCCCAGCAGCCTCTAACGTCGCGCTTCCCCCCCTCTCTGGTTTCAGCTGACGAAGGTATGCTGCTGAAACTCGACTTCCGAGACGAGTTCAAGCTCGAGGAGAGCCCTGAATGCCGTTACGATTTCCTTGAGGTACGTGACGGCCAGCACGGCTACTCCAATCTCCTCGGCAACTTCTGCGGCACGAATTTCCCCCCTGAGATCACGTCGAAGACGAGATACCTCTGGCTGCGATTCCGCAGTGACGATAGCATCGAGGGCAAGGGCTTCAAGGCCGTCTGGAGTATGATACCCAGGCCAACCTCCCGTAAGTCCACGGAATTACGATCTTTCCTCCTGCCCGTCACTCCGCGCGTTGTCTAAGATTTTCCTGAAGAGAGACCACGCTCGCGGCGCTCCTACCGAGGATTCGCACCCTCGGAATTATTCGCGCGATGTCGGGAGCTCGATAAATCGCGGTGATCTCGTGGTACAAGTCATTCGGAGGAATGTGAAGGACGATTACGCGGGCTGATACGCGCGATGAAGAGTTACGGTCGTCGTTCAGACACCTCGAGGTAGATTCAAGATAGAAAAAGTTGATGGAAATGTACGTTCTAACTACTGTCCGGCCCAATAACTTGTTCGAACGTCCTCTCATCTGTTCCCACCCTCGAATCGCCTCCCACCAATCCGTATACGCATTGCGGATGGAAATTTGGAAAATTCATATTTCATATTTCTGCACTTCGTATGTTTTCAAAGCGATTTTTCAACAACCCAAATATATGGAAACCGTTAATGAATCCCGATGCTGGAAATATCCACATATTCTTTATTTCGCGTACGAGTAACAGCACCGATTATCGAGCCGGGAACATCGAACGTATCCTTTATAATGTCATTGTTATTGGTAAAAAGCCGTGCATTGTTGCGATCGGTGGAAGGGGCAGGTTTCGAGGAAAAGTATAATAATCCGTGGTCGTTAATAATAGTTCACGGGGCGCGGTTCTATCGCGAATATTTGGTAGTCTCCGGCGCGTTCTTGGTGGAGAAATTACGGGACACTTTTGGGAATAGATGATCCGCGCGGTAGGTACCGTGCAAGCGCGGACGGAGGCCAAAATTAATTCATAGTCGCCAGGAAGAACGGGGTAGGGCTATGAATACATGGGACACAGTAGAAGCCGTCGAGGCGTTCTATAGATCTCCTTTTAGTGGCGCCCCGTTTTCGAGTCGCCGGGGGTCCCGTTAATTGGTAAACGAGCGCGATCAGGCGATTACCGTCCGACGAATAAATCATAGTCCACTTGCCGGGAATAATCGAGCATCGACACTTTGAAGAGGGTAAGAATCGTTTATAGATAGATGAATGTTTCGGACCTGAATTGCGAGGGAAAATTTCATTTCCAGCGTGGGGACGGACGTATAAATATCGAGACGTAGAAATCCTCTTCAATTATCGCACCGCGGGGGGACAAATCGACGTGAAAGCCGGATAAAAGGCACCGCTGGGATATTTCCCTCGGGCAAGTGCCCGCGAATTGTTTTATCCTAATGCGGCCGATCTGCAACGGCGAAGCTGTGACCATGTTCGCAATGAGAAAGACAATCGAATTTATAATGCGGCAAAATTCACGGCGCTATTCGTTAAAAACAAAAGCGGCTGGCGAACGAATGCGCCGCGATTAAAATTCTGATCCGGGCGTTAGCCCCGATAGATCGGCCAACGTTGAGAGGCCAACAAACCCAGTGAGATTTCCTTCCCAACCGGGACCACGGTGAAAATATATTTTTTTTCATCGCAGCCCAACGACAAATAGAGGGGCGGGGGGAATAACGGTGAAAATAAAACTCGACCTCCACCACGGTAACAAGACTTTGTGCCCGATGGACGTCCATTGACGTCGCGGAACGTACTTTTCCGGTGGGAGCCGGTTTTAAGAGGCAACGAAACAGCTCGCAGGCAGGATATTCGAGGAGCCTGGCGACGCAGAATTCGATCGTCTGATAATCGCGGCAAGTTGCAACGGGGTGGAAGGTATTTCTCGCGCCACGAGATCGACGTAGCAGAATTCCGTGTAACTGTTCCCTCCTTCCCGTTCAAATACGGGCCCCGCGAATCTGCCTCTCTGTTCGCTCCGCGATGCGAGATAAATCGATGACGCGTCGGGACCGGCGCGAAATACTTTGCGGGCGCGCCGTGACGAGGGGGCACGCATAAAGCAGTAAATTTCACGAGTTCCTGTGCGTCGCAGCGCGCGTTCCCCTTTTGCCTGTGACGGCGATATTCATCCGTGCTTTATGCGCCTCATTATTCCTTCGCGTTCACGCTCCCCCAGCCGCGAACACTGTTGCCCCTTAACAAGCTCCAAAACGCGCTGGCTCGGTCTTGACGGGGGTACGGCGAAAGAGGGCGGTGGATGAATCGGACGAGGGTAGAATCTGTTTACGCGTTTGATTAATTTCCCGCTTTCATTGTGCGCCGCGAGCTTTGCAGAGCCGATTCGAACCGGCTACGGGAAATTAATTATTCCCCGGGAACAATGGCGGGGTACTTTTTTGTTTCCATTCATGGCCAGTTTTTTTGTGTTCCGCGGGATGTTCAGGTGCGGGCCGGTAGATTGTTCGAAGCTCGCTGGGGCGAGCATTCCATTGACTTTTAGCGGGGCCACGATGAATTTTACGTCTGCAAATGCGCGTGCCGATCGTGTCTATCGGGAGTGCCGCGAAGCGTGCGTATCGACTGGCCAAGTAAATCCCACTGACACTGGGCGTAGGGAAAGCGTATATATTGTAATAGGGGGTGATTCACAGCGGGGATCCCACCGGAGCCGGAACCCTGCGTACGCGATGTGAGCGGCATGGAGGCGATTATTAACAGCGACGACGTGCTGGACAGGAAGAAGCTCGCCGAGAAGGAGGGTATCGCCTTGGACTGTATGTGGAACATCACGGTCAAAGAAGGGTGGAAGGTAACGCTTGTATCTCTACTAACCCTTCGCTAAACAATCTTGTAAATTTACGAACAACAGACATCGTCGCACGAAACAACGAGAACTCTGACTAACAGAACTAAAATCTTCCCTTTCGGAACGCGCTGCCATTCCGAACAATTCAGCCATCTTCCCTATCCTACCTCAGGAACGCCTTTCCCTGTGACAGTACCTCCTCGGACTCTCTGTCGTCCTGAATAACGCTTTAGGTTTCGACAATTAAAGGAGGAAGCCAACGTCATTGCGGAAGAGTACCCCGTATTTTGAATGAAATCGTTCAAAGACTACGTCGTCCTCCCTTTGTCACAGACTCTTTGATCCCTACCCTCCTTTAGGGACGTTCTCTCCCTCTCTTTCTCTCCCACCGAACGAAATAACGACTGGCGCAAAAATGCCAGCGATCGTGACGTTCCTCCCGTCTCATAAGATGCACCGCCTAATTGGTGCGGATCCTTTGAGCCATCCCTTCGCCCGTCACCCTCCGAAAAAGAGACCCGCCCGACGCTTACCAGCGGGAACACGTACAACTTTCAGATTCAGCTGACGTTCTCGGATCCCTTCAAGCTGCAACGACCGAACGAGTGCGACGCGAACTTCGTGGACATATTCAAAGAACGCACTGACATGTCCTCGAGAGAGAAGAATTTCTGCGGCAGCATCGCCGACACGGTGCTCATCGGGACCAATATCGCCTTTGTCAGGTTTTACGCCGAGCCGAAAGCGCTGAACAGCAGCTTCGAGGCCGTCATGACAGCGCTCAGGGACAGAAACCCTGGAGACAAACGTGAGTCCGCAGACATGGGTCGATTAATTGTTCGCCGCTAGATAGCTTCCATTTCACCGTAATTCCGTCGACGATATTTTTCCGCTGAAAATTGCGACTGCCCAGGGATCGATCCAAGTATCGGGATCCCCTAATATTAGGGTAAATAAGGGATGATAAATGACAGGTATGCATTTCACGTCGCTCGATATATTCGTAGCTCTGCCAAATAGAAGATTAGTAAAAGATTGGCTAATAGTACTTTACAGTTAACGCGGAACGTAGGGATCTACGACATATCGAGTGATTGAGATATCTTTACTACGTCCGAGCACGAAGAACGTTCGCTTTGATGAGAGACACCGATAACGTTTCGTTGAATAACACTGTTAATTAATTATCGCGAAACGAACTTGCGAAAACTTATCGACGCGCGATCGATGCACCCTACCACGTCGAGACAAAGGGCTAATAACCTGATTAAATATATCTTTAAAGGATCCGTGGCACGTTAATAGGCTACGCACCGGTAATTGCCGCTCTTTCGCCGGTGTCTCGAACAAGAAACTTTAATTTCCATTGCCGGGCGCGCGGCACGCGAATATTGCGGGAGTCATTGTTCGGCACGATACGCGGGTAATTTCGATGTTAAGTTTCATTAAAGTTAACACCGTGCCGGGCCCCCGTTTGCCTACAGAAAACATTCTCGTGCCCGAGGGATAGAAAAGATACGGTCTAATGGAAATCTACAAATTAACGTCGCACAATGTGTATGATTGCGGTAATGAAAGTAAAAGCGGTGGATGGCAATTAGGTGATTGCCGGACTAATCAACGGAATACAGGACGTTATTATTTTTCAATTATTATTTTCCATTCGAACAGAGATAACTCGTGGTGCCCCTTTCGTAAAGAGTGCAGATCAGAATGGGATAAAAATGAATTGTAGGGAATTGATTTCGACCGATCGGAAATTCGATTTCTCCGTCGTAGAGCCAACAAGAACGGCATAGGAGCTTCTTACGAGGATCTCGTTTCGCTTAACGTATTTTCCTTGTGACGCGGAAAACAAAATATTGAGTTTCTTTGAAGGGAGTTGGTCAGAAGAACCGAATGCTTCGATCATCAACCTTACGAAACACCGTCGTTTCATTCGAAATTATCTTGCCACGGGGAAGTACCTATTTATGCGATGTTTAAAAGCCACTGGTACGGCTGAATCGTTAGAGTTGAAGCAATCAATTAATATGAGCGATCGGATGCAACATCGTCCTGAAACGTTTAAGCCGATAATTGCAGCGATACCGATGGGAGCAGATAATCTGTTTAGCCGATTCATATCGGCGGGAATAATCAATCGCTGGAGAAGGGGTTCGAATTCTATATTAACGGTGGGGTGGACTGCTGAATGGTAAATGGAGTAAACCGCCGGAAGCGGTTATACGCGTGGAATGTCGTCGTTCTATCTTGGCACCCTTGGGGAAGAATTCCTGGCTCTCCACACCTGCCATCCATCCGCGAGACTAATATCTTACGCGTGACTCGGCCACGGACTCGGGAAATTCACTTGTTCCGCAGTCTACCGAACAATAAGATCCCAAATGAACAGTTTCTTGCGCGATTCGAACGGGCTCGCGACACCTGGGATCTCGCGCCGGCGATAAATCGAAAGGTAAACCCCCAACAATCCTAACTACAAACACTGATACCGTTTCCGTTTTATCGCGAGCCGCCTCCCTTTATACTTGCCACCCTACTACCAGCCCCGCGATCACGTCCGTGCCCCTTTAACCCCGCGAAAAAGCTGGCAGCATCGGTGATAAAACGGAGTTACATAACTCTACTTTGTGCACGGGAATGTTGAGCTACGCTCGCCCTTAGGAATATAAAAAAGCTTGAAGGACGATTTGGAAATACGAACGCGTCACGCTTTCATTGTTCCTTCGCTCCTTTTTGTTCCCAGCTTGCTCGGACGGCGAGTACTATTGCGAGGACGCGACTTGCATCGCCGCGGAATTGCAGTGCAACGGAAGGGTCAATTGCCGTTTCCGGTGGGACGAGGAAGACCAGGCCTGCAACGTGAGTGGGGGACCATTATATCGAGACTAAAATTCAATACCAGCACCCTCCAAGAACGTTAAATGTTTTCCGATTTCCGGGCTCGAGTCATTTCCTATCTTCCCATTTCTCACCCCCTTACTGTTACACTTGCTTCGAGCAGCGTGGTTTAGGCAAGCAGAATCGACGCTTCGCGCGCTATCTGTTAATAAGTGAGAGCCAGCGGCAACTTGCGAGCAGCCATGTTTTATGTATTTCGACGTAAAGTGGCAAACTTCAAAGACGTTGGGCAACTGTAGCAGAAAGATGACAAAGTGGGGCCCTAATAAGGTCTGGTCTATCGTTGCACCTCCTGCGAGCAACACATTCATTCGAAAGCACGTCTATTGTGCTACTCGAAAATGAGCTACTTCAAGAAGGAGTTGTCAGTGATATCAGAAGAAGTTTGCTGATCCAACGACCAGGAAAATCCTTCGGTGTGGAATGCTCAGCGTGCTGGGACATATTACCGAAGCAAACAAATGGAAGCGCATTGTCTCGTGAGTAATGCGACATGCTTTCACAGCGGTCGGTCCTCATTCCTCTCGAAAGTGTCATCGTTTCCTGGCTGGAATTATCCGGCTTTCTCATTTCTTAGTGCCAAAACGGAGTTCCAGTATGTGCAACGCTCGCAAGTATGGCACGTCGCCTAGACTCAATCGCTTTCCACTATTTTGCTCGTGCTCAGCCTGCTCCAAGGAGTTAATTAACTTATTCGTAGGAAGTCACCGCTTTCTCATTAATTTCAGATGCGCGTACTTATTTTAATATGCATTTAGGACTGGACGCTTCATTCCTGGGAGTAATAGGTACACAACGGCAGGCGAGCATGGGAATTCGTTTGTGAATCTCAGTCCTTGCAATCGGAATGTTGAAGCGGGTCCGTGCTTCCTTTGTCGAGCAGCTTCCATCTAGATTATATTATCATAATAAATCGTATTAACGTTTAAATCACAGTGTACGTAAGTAGTCGAGGGGGTATCCGTTCTAATTGAAATTCATCGCTGTTCCACGAAACTGCGCGACGGTCGATACCATTAATATTCCATGAATTCTTGATTACGTTCATTCGGGATACCTCGCAGCGTTCTTTGCTGCAAACCGCGGGGGATCCGGAGTGTGCGCGCAACCCTAACAGAGACTTAATATCCTCCCGCCTTTCCGTCCTGTCTCTCTCTGTCCGCTCTCCAGTCGGTTAATTAATTTATTCAGGGCTGCTTTCGCCGGTCGTTCCGTTTCCCTGACCTCCGAGCCCGCGGTTTCGTGATATCCGAATGCGTATCGCCCCCCTGTACAGGCGGGGTGTTTCCGGTTCCGGGGGTCGGGGCGCAAAATAGTATGCGCCTCTGGCAAACTACCAGAACAGGCCACCTCCGAAACGACGGCACCGTGGCACCGACGGGATATTAATCTAACGGCGAATAATGCCGGCGATATGCTGCCGTTCGATCGCGCCCTTGTTCCCGCGTGTGTCTTACTCTTCCGCGCTGTCTGGCGAACGAGGATCGATGAGTATCTGGTGCACCCTTCGCTGCTGCCTAACAGACATCGATCCCTCGCTCTTGTTTACAGCCCATCGCAAGGATAGTGTCCGTTAATCCGGTTAATCGAACGACTGTCGAGTAGCATCGACTTGCGAACGGATTTAACATCTCGTCCCCCATTTCCATGAAAAACGCTAATGCAACGGAGCCACTGTTTTCTTGATGCGAGGCGCCCCGGGTCAATTAAAGTCCTGACTTTGTTTCCTGAAGGAAATATCGCGGACGATCGAGTGGCTCGTTAAGGCCTCGGTCGAAGAAGCAGAAGCGACAGAAACGTGGTCCGGGATTGAAGTCCCCTTTCTTCCGAGTCAAATGTTACGAATAAAAGAAGTAGCCGCAAATAGGGGTCCGCTCAGTGTGGTCGCCAACAGGTAAAGGGAAAGGAAGCTCTCATTTAAGCCGGAAAAACGAGCACTCTTTGCGGTCACTCGTAGCCAGTAATACCCTATCCGCAAGATCGTGGACTTCTTATCCCTTGGGCAACGGGCCACGCTAAAGAGGTTACCCGCGAGGCATGCTCGCTCAAGGATTCCTTTTGTGTCGGTACGATTTATCGGAGACACGGGGTACAAAAGATGCTCCTCTGCTCTATTTTTGGGAAGCCAGTTTCAGTTTCCAGCAGCTTGACGATCGTGGAGAGCTGCGTTATAAACAACCACTCCGCCTTTTTCCTCCTCACGCGAGGAAACGCAGCGCGCTATTCGCCGGCATTTTTAACAGATCGCGCGGCAATGCAAGAATTGCTTTCGAAGCGATTCTCCTCTCGCCGTAAAAAGCGTTCCCAGTATTCCGCAATAGGCAAACAGGCGGAGAGGTGCATTGTGAACTTCATCCAATAACGGTCCTCTGATTTCTAATTCCATTCAGTAAGATTGCTTCCACGCGGGGCGTATATCGAATTCCTCGTTCCGCCGAATGGGGCAGTCGACGCCTCGCGCGAGAACACCCCATTACTGTATCGATAACTTTATCAACTTTCCGTTGTGCGCGCTCCGCGTGAATTTATCTCGCCCGTCGCGTAGAATCGACGTCAGGGTCGCATCCAGTTTCGAACTTTCTCTCCTTCGTGCCTAGCAAAGACGTGACACGAAGTTGCAGTCTGACGGAGCTGCTTAAAAAAATCATCCCGATTCTCGAGAAGCTTCCTTAATCTCTCGAAGTATGAAGAGGCGAAGGTAATTTATCCGGACGAGTTTGAAATTGATTTGGGACAACGATATGTAAGACATCCCAATAACAGCGTCTAAAGCTATCGAATGGGAAACTTGTTCGGAGAACTGTTGACGAAAGGGGGTCGTTAACATATCTTTGAGAAAATTATACTCCTAAGTAGTTGAGAACTTCGACGACACGTACTCGACTCTGCGTGAAATGTACGGACCGAAGAGGACACTGATGCCTGGCTCGGTGACTTACAAATTTAATTAAAATCCGAGAGTTCCTTCGACCTAGAATAAGGAATTGTGGTGCCTGTTTATGAACAAGCTACGGTCTTATCTTCCACTTTCTTATTTCCATTCATCGCGTCCCTAACTCCTGTCTCGGCGCCCTTCTACCGTGTACCTGACGGTGTCTCATGACTGCAATAAAGCGCGACGAGATTGTACACCACGATAGAGATTCTATTCGCATGGGAACACGGCCAGGAAATTGACGGACATAGTGCTGGATGAAATCGTAGCAGCTACCATCGCGATGCCAGCCGTCCTATCCAATTTTATTTCCGTCTAATGGAAAACACAGCCCCTCCACTTATCGCGTTCCGTGCTCGCAGGTAAATATTATACTAATGGAAAAGCAGACGCGGGGGAGGGGGGGTGGGGGCGAACATCGCGATGAGAAAACAGTCGAATCTGGTTCGCGGAATGCTGCCGTATTATATAAAGCCTGTCGGCTCTCACGTCGGAACGAAATTCCCTTTTTGAAACTACCTCTTTTTCGGTGGCCCGAGGCGAGCGTTCCTCTAAATAAAATTTTCACCTCAGCGAAACGCGGCAGCATCGGGGTCCCTTGTTTCTCTCCAACGATATTCCGCCCCGTTTAACTTTCTTCTCGCCATCAATCTTCCCGCTGCAGATAGTTACCCTGTTCGTTATCTTTGAAGTTCGAAGGGTAAGTGGCACGTCGCTTTCGACTCTTCCCCGATCGACTACGCGCCTCCATTTATTCCCATTGCCATCGACTTATCTCGCTGAAGCATCGATTCCATCGTGATTCATCGCGTCGAGACCCCGCGATAATTACACAGCGAGAAATGTTCTTTAATTATGTCCTTTGCGTAACACCCCTCCCTGCAGCCGGTCCCGGCGAGACGGATCGAGAATCAAGAACGTAACAAAATCCCTCCCTCTGTGGTGTATTCGGTACACCCCGTTAATGAGAAGTTCTTCAGTATCTCTGGCTGGAGACTAATTATTTCTTTTCTCGGGCGAACGGCGGAGATTCTTGCCGGACTATCATTAATTTCCCCCTTCTGCACGCGAATCTGTGCTTCAGCAGTGATCCAGGCGAAAGAATGGATGAGCGCGAGGCGCGGCGATTCTCGTTCGTCTTTGAGAATGCTCGAGACGCCTGCGAAGGTAAGAACCGATAGGGCTGCGATCGGGAACGAGCGAAACAATATTTCTCTTTGTCAGCGCGGATGCATCGAACACGCTACGGTGCGGATGGAAATAACAGCCACTTAGAATGAAGGTAAATAGAATTCCACCCCGTACGAATTCAACGGAGCAACAATAAAATCGTTGGTAACGGGCAGTAAACATTTGTGCACTGTAAAGAATATAAAGCGAACTGTTCGACGCTGGAATTGCAAAGAAGTTTATTTTCCTTTTCGACATTTGGGGGAACAGGTACTTTTCAGATATAGAAAAAAAAATAGGAACACTCGATATTTTGGAAAACCATGGAAAAATTCTGTAATGTGAGGTCTACAGGATCAACAGAGTTATCACTAACGCTAGTCACCATAAACCTGATATGACGGGGGATAAATATTTTCTGTGTCAACACGACTCGTTTGATTGTTCAACCTCCCTGAGCTGACTCCAGAGCAAATGGAAGAGAAAAGGAAGAATGCACCGAGGACGTTCCGTGCCCGTTGCATTCGTCCTAGTGAACAGTTTGATGTTCTCTCATCGTGACGTGTTTGCCGAATGTTCGATAGGAAGGAGTTTTCTTTAATAAGAAAAGTAGCAGCGTGGGGCGAGGATCTCAACAGAAAAGATATAAACCAGCTTTCATAAAGTATTAATTTCAGCGAGCCGGGACCGGAAAGAAAGCGAGGAACGTGAAAATGGATATCCTGATAGAGGGCTGATCTTAATAAACTCTGCTGGCTAAAAAGAGACCGCACACGGTGGATGGAAAAAATATTTGCCGCGCATAAAAGGCGACCTTCGTAATTCCCAATACAACGGCCGTGAATATCGGAGTCGGATTAATATCAATATAATCGAGAAATATCGAGCCGCCTCATTCAAGCTGGAATAAATCCGTGCTCGATAACGGAGGAGCGCGACAGGAGTATCTCTCGTGTCGCGAATGCAGTGGCCGCTGGAAAAACGTATTTTTCCGCAGACTTTCACAGACACGCGAAACGCCTGTCGAAGTGTGCTCGCCCATATAAGCATAACAATAAACCACTCGGGCCCGCGGAAGCAGAAAGAGGCATTTCCAACCCCTCAACCAGAGCTTCCCTCCCTCCCCTGCGCAGACACTACCCCGGTTCGAGTTTCCCCAGGAAAATGTAAGCATCTAATGCTCAGGAATCCCGTTCGAGTAAAGAGTGGAGGAACTGGAAACGCGATAACTCTGTCTGCATTGTTAATTCTGCCGATTCGCCGCGAAATGCGCTCGTTACGCAGCATTATTCCTATTACTCTTATCGCGGTGCTGCTTTCCGCGTTTTAACGTTTCGCGTGGGCGAGAGGAGAGAGGCACTGTTGCCAGTCGCTGGTAAAACGAAGATTTTCCCGATATTCGATTGAGAATAATTTAATCGCGGTTCTAATGCAACTGCACGGTAGTCACTTCGGGGGACGCTTGTAGACATAAAGACGTCTATAGTCACGAATCGATTATCCAAAATGCCCGACGCGCTTCAGCCCCGTTATTCCAGTTGAAATACCATCCACTCGTCTTGCAGCAGATATTCCGGTTATTTTTATTCCTGTTCATAAAAGTTCCAGCCCGCGGGGCGAGAGGATTTTCGAATTAAGCCCCCGACGAAATATGCCCGTGGCACTCCCGGCATTCCCACCGTTTAGTTACTATGCGGGGCAAGCACTGGACGACACGAGGATACAACGATAAAGATAAGAACGGGACGAAAGGAAAATGCGAACAACAACCCCAGCTCCTGCTCGACGTTTGCAGTATTCTAGGAATCTCGTCCTCGAATTTTGATCTAGGTATACGGAGGGCTAACATGCGCGGTACACTGGCACACTTCTGTAAATTTTAGCTGGATGTGTAATGCTGCGGCTTCGCAGCTTGCAAACTGCGAGCAACACAAAGGCTGAGAAAGAAGCGAGACTTGGCTCGCTACGTTATGCGCTATTTTCTGTATCGCGTTAACTGTCCCCGATAAATGCGTACTTTGCGATCCATTATCACGTTGAATGCCATGGGGGTCACCGGTGACCGGCGACGCCAAGATTTGTAAAAACACATTACTGGAGTAAATGTTAATACTTATGAATTTTCGATACTATCACCATTACGGGAGTCACCGGTGACCCCCAGTAAGATAAATTCATTAAACATGATTATACACCTCAATTTATCTGTTGTAGATGATATTTCAACATAATATGTATCGCAGAATAAGAAAGTCACGTTGGCGCCACAGGCAATCCATGTAAAATTAACGTGGCATTCAACGTGTTATCCAACACAGGTGCAAAATCTCGCACGTCCACGGTGATAAGTAACCATATATAATGAACGGTCTTTTGTCAACACTTTGTTTCGTGCTTTTCGCCCACCCGTTGTTAGTTCAACATAAATTATGCCACTCCGTTTAGTAAAGAATTATTTATCGAAACTCCAATACATCAGGGTAGTCAGTGATATCATATATCAAGATAATCTAGAGTAATGTTTCGTGTAATTAACTTCGTGTAAACTAGATTCTGTGGAATAGTACTGTTTCGAAAGGCAAAATGGATGATGAGAAGTGTTCTTTAATTCAGCGTTATTTAAAGTGCATTGATATTGTATTCCAGGTGTGTCTTTGCAATAAGGAACTTTAATCAGAGAAATAGGAATACAATTCGTGTAACCATGACAGGCAGACCACCCTGTACACAAGCAAGCTCGTGCAAAGAAGCGGTGGCTAGTGAAGAAAGTAGTCGCTGGAGTTAATGTAGAATTCCCTTATCCTTTTGTCTTGCAGAAGAAGAAATCACGGCTGATCGACTCCCAGCACATCGTCATCATCCTCATCGTCTTCTCCATGATTCTCTTCGGGATGAGCTTCGCCTTCGTCTTCAACTGCGTCCGAAAGCTCGTCCGAGATCACCGAATCATCCGGGTAAGTGAAGCCTCTCGCAACAACCACCTCGCCTCCAGTTTATTGGAAAATTGATACAAGGCCGCGATTAAACCTCCCGTCAAAAAATCCAGCTGGTTATCGCGCTATTAAAAGCTCGCGCTAGCATCCCTACCTTTATGATCGATCGATATTCCAGGGAATCGAACGCTTTACAGGCCCCCGGTGGTGTGACGTTGCCTCGATCGTTCAACAATTCTATTGTTCGTTATTAAAGCACCCCAGTTGCGATGGAAGTATATATCAGTGTACTCCTTTGTACCTATGTTCGAATCCAGCGAGCGTTGCACGCGATTCGGCACAATTAGTCATTTTCCGGGACGATAAAAATTGTTAACTCCAACGCGGAAAACCATTAACGATCGAGTGCCGTGATCAAAATTCCCCTCGAAAACTATCCGCAATGTCATTAAAATGAGGGGTGAATGTATAAAAAAATCACGGGGTACATATTATACATTTTTGTGAACAATATACCGTAAGCCGCTGCAACGCGGCCCTGGAATTTCAATTGCGCGTCGAACGTGGGAGATTTCGATTTGATTCGTGGTCCCGAAATTGTCACGTACGACCATACGTGCCTAACATCCGCGCAACACGGGGGAAGGGGAGAAAAAAACTGATAACGTACGAAATAAGCCCACGGTTCGTTTCATCCATTCACGGTGGATAAAATGCGGAAAACTGGGACTGAGCGAGTCACGAACGACCGGGAAGGAACTTTAATAGGCATTAACAAGCGAATGGAAATTAATTTTCAGCCAGCGATCGGGTCGAAAATGCGGTAATTGCCTCGTAAAACTTTATTCGTTAACATTGTAACGAGGTGTGGGTAATAACATTTCTCAACCATTACGTTTAGAGTATACTTTTTCCATTCGTTTAAAAAGTTCCCCTTTCGATGCACAATAGGATTCCCGTGTGCAATTAGCACAATGTATTAATTCTACTATTCTCGATTTTAATAATTCCCTGCAGCAATTAGCTGCGCGCGGGAATTTCTATTTCAGCTTGGAAAGAAAAATGTTGAAACGGGAGTAAAAATATCCGATAATGGAACTTGCAACGATCTCTCCAAATTTTCATTTCGACGAGTGCCATACACCGTGTTGTAC
The DNA here is from genome assembly GCA_944738655.2 of Andrena hattorfiana. Lineage (NCBI taxonomy): Eukaryota > Metazoa > Arthropoda > Insecta > Hymenoptera > Andrenidae > Andrena > Andrena hattorfiana. The sequence goes on from OX122894.2 coordinate 7,685,722, forward strand.
ATTCATTTAAAGGTAACAGCCGGTGTGTCACTCGCAAAGGCTCTGGAAACACGAAGTGAAGAGCAACAGAACCGGCGCGGGAAAGAAGTGCTTTAAATTTATGAACGTTTTAGACATTTAAACGACGTAATTTCGCGGCGGACGGAATGTCACGAGCTGTTTGAGTTGCCATGTTTATCCTACTAATCAAAAGAATTCGTTTGTCTTCCCTTAGGAACACATCAGGCAGTCCAGAGAGAATCGATTAGACGAACTAGGCCGCAAGGCGACACCCTGTCCGATCTCGGCTTCCAGAACCGACATCAGGGATCGGGGCAGCGAGTCGCCGAGCCTGGAGGTGGTCCCGAGCAAGGAGCTTCTGCCACCCACTACCCTGCTACCGCAGGAGTACACGAAGGACCTCGCGCTGGAGATGAGCTACAATACGAGGGACATGAACGATATCCACCAGAGCAACAACGTGAGCAACGCCACGCAGGAACGGCTACAAGAGTCGAACGAGGAGCCGGAGATGAGAGACAACTCCTGCCAGACGCGGGAGAGCCTGTTCGAGGCGAGGATCTCGGACAGCTCGATGCCTCTGGGCTTCACGACCTTCGGTGTCCGAGGGCCGAGTTCGCAAAACGGGACTAGTCATCTGCACCACCATCGTCACCACCACCTCCACCACCACCAAAGCCCGCCCCAGTCGCGTCACGGCTCTCAACCTTCTCAGCCCTCTCAGCACAGCGCGCAGCAGTCTTCCGAGCACAGCGCCCAGCAGCCAAGCTCCCAATGTTCCGGCTGCAGTCCAGCGTCGAGAGGGAGAGACGGCAGCATGGGCGTCTGTCCCAAGCACAACCCAATTCCAGCACCTCATGGGTGGTCCACTCACGAGACCGGCTACCCGCTGCACCAAGGCTCCCCTTACACGGAGCTACCAGACTACCCGTCGTACCAGAGGTTCCAAAGCCCGAAGCCCAGCAGGGAGAACAGTGCCTATCGCGAGTCCCCGAAGTTATTGAGGCAGGCGACAGTTGGGTCCGGCGAGAGGTACGGCAGCTCCGTTTACGGGTCTGGGCACGGATCTAGCAATACGCAGAGCACTCAGCATTCTGGCACGCCCAAGTGCCCCCAACAATCGACGCCGGACCCGAGGTACAGGGCGGAGGCAGTGATAGAGGTGGATCAAAGGCGGCCCTTCAGCATAGAGAGCACAAAGAGCGCGCCGGACGTGATCGCGACGCACTGACGCCGGGGTCCTGGGGATTGGGAGCCATACAAGAGACGCCATCCCCGTCAAACTGTCGCCGATCATCAGCTGCCTAGCCGAAACGGGGGAAACAAAGTGACGGTGGCGACGCAGAGCTCTTTGGACGACGACGTCTCGACCAGCTCGACAGTCGAGGCGAACTCGTCCTCCTGATCCACGTATACCGGCGCGATCGATCGGCCAGACCAATTGGACTGCTCGGATCAAGACGATCGGAAGTCCCCAGACATGTTTGCGCGGGACGCCATTCGGGACTCCGTGACATCGAAATCCCACGGAACAGCCAAGCGGAACGACGCCGCGCTATCGAGGCCGCCGGATGAAGTCGCGAGGATAAAAGAGACGGGGACCCGTCCGGGCGATATCAGTGAACTCAGCGGAACAAGACCGAACGACGTAACCGCCTGGGAGTCTACCGAGACGATCGCAGGCACATTACTCGAGGATGTCGCGATCTTGCGGTCGACCGAGCGTGACAAGATCAAGTCAACGGACGACGCTCCGGTTCCGAGGCCGTCGCGATCGGGCGCGGCTCTGAAGCTCAACGATCTACCGATCCTGAGGCCACCGGAGGCCTTCAGAGCTCCTATTTTCCGATGCAAAGCGCCGACCTTGGCCTGGCAGCATTGCGGCTGCCCCTCGCATTCCCATCTGCCGCCGCGAAGATCCTCGGTTATCTGGAGTGCCTTGAAACGCTGCCACCAAGAGCCCTTCTATCGAACCTGGCCCAACAGGGCCGCCAGACGAATAATTCGACCCTCGAGGAGAACCGTCGGCACGCAGAGCTCGTTCGATGGCTCGAGATCGTCCCTAGGCACCCTTCGTTGCGTGGTCAGATCGATCGATATGACCGAGAGATCGATGGACCTGGAGATCGGGGCTACGATACCCTTCTAGTGTTTAATTCGGAACCGAAGCGTTCCGTTTTTTCAAGGTAGAATCGATTGGACCAATGGTCTTGCAAACGGGACAACGATCGTAATATTGTTAAAGTGGGGAATTGTTGTCACTTAGCTCGGATGCTTTCTATAAACGCATGCTGTTCGTTCGTAAATTACGTTAAATTTGGAATTCATGTTGACGTTGCGATTTTCGCTAGGATCGCGAGGATTATTGTTAGGTTGGTGCACATGAAATCAAACTTCCTTGATGAAATTTCCAAGGGACACGGCTTACTCCTAAATGTTGTATTGGGTGGTTGGGAACTATAACTACATAGTTGATTGGGAAGTAAAATTTATGGTCACACTGTGGCCTCGCTATTTACTCTAACGAGCTACGTATTAATTGTCTGTAAACTATTACAGATTTCTCCTGTATAGACAATTTATTCAAAGGACTGAATCTTTTAATAAATTCAATTATCCAGTTCACTTTCTGTTGTACATAGTTCCGAAACACATAATACACATGATTGAACTAATCTTTGACGATCAGCAAGCTTCGTTATTCCACTCTGATTAAACAAAAGTAGCTTAAAAAGTCGAAAAAGGAAGGTTGAAGCAATAAGCAAGACGACGTCAGAATTCGTGCTTCTCAATGGCGCGAAATTCAAACGGCGAAAAGGCGACATTTCATATGCATCAATACGGTATATTCATGCGGCTCATTTGACCATAATTATGCCAAAACCGACATGTATTAGCGAAATGCGTAACGTGTTCCCTTCCCATCGCGGTAGAAACGGCGAAAATCGTCGTAATAATGACGCTCGGTTTCCCGCCAATTTTGGCGTCCATGACGTTCGGTGCAAGCCACTTACCGCAAACCCCGGCTGCTTCCTGTGTCGCAGTCTTGTTGACATTATCGCGGCGTCATTGGCCCTCGGACGTCGAAGCGTAGCGGAACGCGAGACCCGCGCCACTAAACTCGCGTTTGATACACGGGACGACGGTGAACAATTAATTTAAACAGTTTTTTCCGCGAGGAAAAACCAGCCCGTACGGGACGAACACATATCGGAAAGAGACACAGCTTCGCACTGTTTTTAGTTATTCGCGCGACCGTAGGTGGCGGGTCGGGAGGGCGCCGCTAGTCGGGAATCGCGTGACAGTATCGAAGTGATCGTGTGGTGTGAGCGAGTGAAAGACAAGTTAACTGTTAAAGTGCTAGGCTTTTAAAATGGGTGCTTGGGAATGAGAGGTGCAAGCTGTCGGGAGCGGTTGATTACTTTGGCCAACCAGTAAGTAGATTCTTTATTCGAGGCTGTCAACACGATTGACGGGGCAATTCAGGCCGAGCGTAGCCTAACCATTTTTGTACACCGGCGTATCGATTACGCCCGACTTGATCGCCGGGCTACGTGTAACGTGTAAACTGTACGAATTAAGACACGATATTAGGCAAACTATTTTTCCACGGTGTTTCCATTGTTAGTCGAGGATGCAAACGTGAATGTTCTCGTGCACTCGGTCAGGAATGTCGAAAGAATGCATTTATACAGTAGGTGACACGCGGCTTCTGCTCGACGTGTCCAATTCGAATCATTATTAATCAGGACGGTCGATCGCCGCCATTTTGTCGATATACATTTCCCAAAGGGAAATTTCTCGAATGATTTCCCAAACGCAACAGCGTAATAGTACTTCGTCGTACGATATTCTATTCGATATACTTTGAGCAAACCCGATCGCGCACGCACGTTTCGTTGGTTAACCGAATCACAGTTCGTTGCTTTCTGCCTCGTAGCGTTTTGTCGATCGAATGAATACGAAACGTAAGCGTTCGAGGAAAATTGAGAGTCCACGGCTCGTGTGCGCCACTACTGTGCCCGCGAGCGGACGAATAATTAAATTAGTCAATTAAATGTCGAACGGTCGGGCGAAAATAAGAAAAAATGAGAGAGCGAGAAAAAGAGAGAGAGAGAGAGAGAGAGAGAGAGAGAGAGAGAAAGGGGAAATGTGTGAAACACGTGCGTGTTAACTGTAACTGATGTATGCAAACACGTTGTAAAGCTGTCAGGAATCTAGCGATTAGTACTAATCGGAAATTCTTCGCTTCTGTACAGATCACGTGTTAACGTTTATCGTCTAGGAACAGAATGAACAGAGTGTACACATTTGTATATAAATGACGCATGATCGTCTGTTCAAAGCGACACGTCAGACGAATAATAAATATAGTACTTTTAAAATAATCCAGACGCTTCATCCAACCCTCCTTTGATCGCAGCTTTACCCTCGTGAATTATTAACGCGTCGAGCGCCACGAAGTTGAAAATAGGATCTGTTAAGACGTATATACCTACGTAGAAAGAATCTTATCCTCCATCCATATTATTTCGCAATTTCTATGTGCTTTTGACAAATAAGCCGCGAACATGTCGAACATTATCAAAATCTGATTTCCCCGGAAGCATTTTCACTCGTTAGTTTATCACTTGCGCAGCACTCGGTTAATTGCTCGGCTGTCTGCTTCGAGAGCTCGTTTCACCGTGGAGTGGACTTTTCCCCCATTAAACTACTAATCCACTTTGACCGCTGATTTGACTCCCGTCGCATGGCGATTATAAAAACCGGTTTACATGAATACCTTGTACGCCTTCGTTGTTTCCTTTCCCTCCCTTCTTCTTTTGCATAAACGTCCGCCCAGCGTTCCAGTGAAGCGCATCCCGTCGCTTTAACCAGTATTTTCATCCAAGTTTTTCCCCGGAAAATGTGTAACGTTTGACGGAAGCTTTACTTCCCTAGGTTACTCGTTTAGCATTATTAATATTCTCTTTACCTTGGGTGGCTTTACCAGTTCTTAAACCTCTGGTACAGCTACGAGCTAGCTTTAAATGGTTCGTAGATCGCCTTTAAGGATTTAGGTACTTACCGTAATAGTTGGGGACTCGTTCTCGGGGTGCTTTCAAATTATCCACTTTTCTTTTATTTAAGTCCCGCAAAAAGGAGAATTCGATAGCTTGCTGCAACTGAAGGTAAGATTCTAAACCAAATCAATTAGGCCACTCAAGCCCACTTTAACTCCGAAACCTTTGTCCCCCCGCGGCATTTCACAAATACCTGTTTTAATAGCTGCAAGAAAAGCGTCCCGCTCAGAATTATCTTGGGAAATTGAATTCTTCTCGCGCAAAGGGATTAATAGTAAACTAATATCGTTGAGTATTCCGCGCCTGATAAAAGCTGTACAAACAACGGGGAGGCTGATTTTTGCCCATTTAGCCAGTGGCTGTTTGATGAAACGGATGAAAAGAACGTGAATAATGAGGGTGCCGAGTTAAATTGAGGCAAAACGTGGCTTCTTTTGAAACGTTGTATTCCATGTATGCACAATATCTGGGCACATGTGCAGCAGGTACATATGTACGTATATATGGACGTACCTAGTGCTGTGCTCGGTCACCTTTATCTCTTCCGCATAATTTGTAATTTATGTACGTGCGCTCAGCACCGTAGTCACGTCGATGTCGGTGGCCGCGTGACGACAATGAGATATCGCGCATTAAATGTAGATTCTTCCCCGTCTTCCCAGCGAAATTCCAAAATCGTTTGCCATATTTTCCAGAGGAACCTCTCCGAGAAAGTTAACGCGGAAGGTGCACAAGGTTGCTTCCCGTTTCAACCTTTCTTCCCATCGAGAAAATGGGAGTAGTCTTTCCCTTGCATTCTGGTTTCAATATCCCGCGACATAGTCACACTCGGCTACCCGCCGAAGATGTAGTCGCTGTTTGTTCATTCTGCTACCATTGGTACCGCCCACCTACAATCTGGATTACTCAGCTCGAAATAATTAACTGAAAACGGGGTAATTACCGCTGCGCACGCCCTCGTTTGGATTAAACTTTCATGGCGAAACTGCGCCGCAGTAGGAAAACAAGAGTCAGCGAAAAAGGACGCAAAAACGATCTTCCATCGCTTGAAAGTTTCGCTCGAGTCCTTTGCGTTTACCAGCGAAGAGATAAGCCTATGCAATTCGCAATAACGAGTGGAATTGTGCCCCCCGTGTGTTTCATTTTCGCCTGTGGGCAAATTTCATTTTGAAACTCATTAGAATGTCGCGGATCGTTATCTAGTAGAGGTGAAGCTTGGCGTTGCAGCATCGGGGCATATTGTTAATTTTTGATGAAGCTAAATAGGGTTTGCCCGTAAGTGTCCCTGCTGCTTTCACAAAAGCAATATTCAAGAGGAAAGTGAAATCACTTATTGGTTATGCAAATGGCACTGCACGGTGCAGCTATACAGTCCGCTCTTTCACACAGTCTCATGTTTAAATTTTGTTTGACGTGCCCACACGAGAAGCTAGTCGCAAGCTAATTTCATCGTGTCATCTCTGGGAGACAGTCGTAAACCCTCGAATTCGCAATGCCCGCTATCTCAATTTCCAGAGAAATTTCCATTTAGTTCGTATCTTCCTCGATTATAACCCAACCGGGTTTTGTGCTCAGGTTCTTATCGACAATCAGTTATTATTTTATCACCGACTCTCCTCGCCGGTATGATTGAAATTAGATTGAATGCGTAATGAAACTTCGTATTCATCCACGGGGATGATTGAATATTATGTTGCTCCCACGGGGAGCATTGATTAACGCTCAAATTTAATAACAACCTGTTAGCCAATGGTGTTATATTATTTGAATATCACCATTGCCAGAAGGGAAGCAAAAAGTTCGACGATTCTAGATTCATACTGAAAATGATATGTATACGCATTTATATTAAAATTATCGCACGGGAATTCATATTCCTACAATAATTAAATGGCCTCCGATTTCGATGCCCTGAGCTACGTCCAAATTTTAAGCACGCGTTCTGCGTATACATAATTAAGCTGATGTTTTATATCGCGGAATTATTTATCATTTGTGAGTCCTAGGGAATTTCCAGCTCAGCGATTCGTCGCATGGTCGAATAATTACGAGATCTGCGTCGCCGCGAAAGATCTAAAATCTCTAGAAGCGTAAATCGAGGTATTAGATTCGCACGATCAGTAGGCAGACTTATTCGCGATTCGTCGTGCCTCGCCTACTTAAATCCGTGTAATCAGCTTAGAGCGATGTCGTTACATAAATCAGCAGCATGTAATCTTTCGCTAATGGCTCCTCTGACGAGCTCGACTGCAGGATAGGAGGCAAAAGAGCAAGTCAGATCGTCAAGGATCAACTTGGCGAAATTCTCCGTTGTAAATGCAATAAGAATCTTTGCAAGTGGACAAGGTGAACGCGTCCCTCTCTCATTTACCTCTTGCTCGACCCCTTCGTTTTTATTGTCAGTCTTTTCCGTTCCCCGATGGGACGAGTATTTATCGGAAGCGATTATGGGGCTGGCTGTTCGCCAAAGTATTCTCCTCGCGATCTTGCGCGATCGCTCCATCATAGACCGTGCCCGTCCTCGATAAATACAGGGTCGATGGAGGCGGGTGAATCGATTTCCGGTTATCTAGATATGAAAATGTAAGTAAGTTCGACAAGGAGGTCCGAAGTAGCCCCCATATATCTCCCCCTCGCTGAAGTTTCGCGAATCCGTAGGACCTTCGAGTGGATGCGACGCGGGACACTCGTCTGATCTGGAGAAGGTCGATCGAGTAGTCCACACACAGAACGCAACGTAATATATGGGATCCACCTATAAGAATGAATTCAGCACTTAAAAACAGTAAAATGAGCTCATATATCGCTTAAAGTATCCTGTCAAGTAGTCTCCAATCTTTCACGGAGCGTTCTCATCAAGAGAACTACAGATGGCGTTTAGGAAATGATCAATCAGGTCGAGCGTGGATGTAATTACTTAGAATTCCTGAAATACGAAGATCCTTGTGGCTGGATTAGGTACTAGACCAGTGTTCCCCAACCTTTTTTGAGCTCCGATCTCCTTTTAGAATATTCAAATAACCTGCGATCCCCCTGTCCTCGTATAAGATAAGCTAAATTTAATAAAGTAAAGAAAGCACATTAAAAATAGTTATTTCAGAATATAATTCTAACTTAATAATATTAAAAAAAAAACCCAAAAACTGTGACGACCTCCTAGAAATCACAGTATTAGACGGAATGGAAAATACGCTCTCAGAAATTCAATTTGCCGTTTGTGAACGTTGAATTCATTCCTGAAGTAGGCCCTACATGTTACGTCGCTCCCTGTATTATATAACACTGGAAGTCGAGATTCCATCGTGCCGTGGAAAGAGATGACTACGAGAGGTAACGAGAGAGCGATACAACGAGGGCGCAAGCCCGTACTTTCCACTCCATCTGTATTTATTGTAAGGCGTCCGTGGGTTACGGCGAATCGAAGTCGAGAGTTTTACGCTCATTGGAAGATCGCGCCTTTATGAGGCCGTGCCGTAAAATAAGCATTTCGAAAGCTCGTCGGGAAGAAGGATCTTCTCGACGTGCCGCGGAGCGAAGAGAACAAGACTCGCGGGGAGGTCGTGGAATACGGTTTATATACGGCGATGGGGTGAGGCTGTTCGAGCAGCAGACGTCGCGGTAAATATACGTTTGTGGGTCGTGAATGTTCTCTTGGCGGCCCGTGCACACAGGCATCGGAGCCACGCATTCAATAGTCTCCCTATATCAGCGAGAAGATCCATGCTCTTGCCGCCTCGCTGTAAGATAAATTCCCCTTTCTTCCGTCTCGCGGTGTTTCAAAACGAAGAGGTTACCGCCCCTCTTCGATTCTCCCCGTATTTGGCAGCCGGAGACAAATCCCTCTGCCGAATCTCCTCTAATATATATTGCTCCGTGGCTCGTTAACGTTCAAGGTACATTCTTGCCTCTCTGGAGCGATGCGATGATGGCGGAATAAAAAGGGGCAGTGATCGACTATCGTGAAATTAATGTCCCCCCTCCCATTGGCAAGATCTCGCTACATAATGGCCACAGCTGCACCGCAGTCGACAAATTTATTCGCCTGATGGGAAATAAAAGGTGGCGGTAGAGGCCGCGGAGGTTGATCGAAAACGAATTCGCCACCGAAGAACGATCTCGACCGCTTGAAAAAATTTACGCCCATCTGTGGGAGATCACGATTTCATGACGTAGCGACGTCTGCCGCGCTGATATACGGCCACTAAAGCAAGTTTTAAGATGGGGCCCCGAGGCCGTGCCGGCTTGAACGCCTATTGGAGAATTCCGCTTCTTCTCGCGGATGGCCCCCGTGCCATTATTCCTCCAGCAGCAGTATATTTCCCGGCGTCTCTCTCAGGGGCATAAATACGCGTTAATGGCTGTGTCCTTGGAGGCGCGATCGACCTACTTATTTCGCCCCGCGAAAATTGGACGATACTCTGTTATTGTTCCCGTTTAAATATTCGATGCTGTCGGACGTACTCGCGCGCCTCGGCTACCGAAACTGCGACGGGATACCCGTACGAACGCCCCGACGGCGATGGCCGTTAAATAAATGAACGATCGAGTTTTCCAGCGATTCGTGGCCACCTGCCTCTTGACCTCGGGGTCTCGTGCTTTTTTAGATCCGGGGGCGGCCGTTAATGGTACTGTCGATTACGGATTTAAAGCTAATGCTCCGTGCAAGTACTTCGGTTACGGCGCCCGTCTCGCCTTCTACCCTTCCCTTTGTCTTCGTTAACGCGAGGGGAAGAAGTTTCCACCCCAACTGGAAGCTATTGTTTCGCGGCCGTTGCTGTGTCTTTGTAAGCCCCGGGCTCTCGGTGTCGTTAAACGAAATTACGGAACGTCTCGCGGCCCAATTGATATAAATATTTTCCCGCCTGACGACTTTCGAAGCCGCCGCTTTAATTAACCATTATAACCCGCGGAAACTTTCGATACATTGCCCGGTTCCTCGCGATGTTAACCAGATTCCGATGAAAATTCTTCGCCTAGAAGGAGTCCTTTGTAACTTGTCGATACCAGTCATGACGGCGATGACTAAAATCGATCGGCTCGGCCTCGCCGGCTTCCCGTTCTTTATTAGCCCCACCCATGCGCAGTTATTTCTGAAAAATCCGCGGGAACGCGTCCCGAGATGGGCGAGGATAAAGACGCTGCAGGCTGGGTGTCCTGATCTGTCTTGGATAAGATGGATCGACGTATCCGCGGGATGTTCGCCTCGTGTAAACAACGTTATTCCGAACGCGGCGCGGGAGGGTGGGAGCGGCGCGGAAAAACCGTGGAAAACGCCGACAAGAAAAACGGGGAGGAAGGAAAATGGAGGAATAAAGTCTGAGCTTTACGGCACGGCTTTTCCCCGTGTGTCGCGATGGCCGCGGATCAGGCTCGCACATCTGCATCGTTGCACATCTGCATCCGCTGCAGCATGCGGGACTCGTAATATCGGCGGGATCGCGATTTATGCTCCGGCCATCGGCCGCTGTCACTTTTAATAAAATGTAAATACGCGGCTCGATACCCTCGAAACCGCATCAATTCGCATAATTTCGTTGCGCGATAAATACCGAGCCGGTTGCAATGGGATTACGCCAGCACTTTTTCTCCCCGCGGTGTCGCCGCTGATAGACGCTAATAACGTTCGTTTTAATTCTCGATACTCCGATTGCCCACGTACAGGGTGCTTCGTTTCGATATATAAACAGGCGGACACGGGCCAGTTGGGAAGTTGGAAGAGCCTGCAACAGCTGTCATCCTGAAATTGAAAAGTAATGCCGAGCTTCGCTATCGAATCTGATTCGATCGAACTGCAACGTGTCCCTCGACATCTCAGCTTTCAATGTAACCCGTTTGTTTTTCAATTTAACGCGCCATTCGAGCGCCGCATCCGTATACCAATTATCGTGAGTCACCCTTTACGTTCGTACCAGAAACGAGGAACGAATCGGTGGATTTCCATTTACGGGCTCCTCGGCCCGGCCACACGCGCGGCGCCGGAAGTTGTTCGGCTCTCGGCTTGAATTATGAATATCAAAAAGTCACCGAATATTAATGGCGCTTGGGGAGCGCGAAGGGTCGGCGGGACGGGCTGTTCGAAAGCAGGATCGCGGTCTAGCAAGGACATTTTCGAAAACGCGGGCGGGAGGCCGCAGCAGCGTGATATTTGCGGGCGGAGGGGTCAGATCAATGGAAATTTAATTAACCCGGGTAAACGGGGAATAGAGGGGGACGTCCGGCTAATTCGTTCTATCGAGCTTTAATGCTTTCCCTCCCTTACGAATCCGCTTGCCTCTTTCATCGAGTTGCCCTCTTGCGGATTACCCGTAACGAAATTGACTCCGCGAGTAGATCTGTTCGTCCGTGTAAAGCCTATCGATGTGTACCCCCTTCTGTGCAGTCTCCTGCTACGTAAAATAAAAATCGTTGCCTCTTTTTCCATTAAAACCGCCCGACTCTCGGTATCGATCCCCGTTTCGCCACTATTCGCCCGTCGATCTGGCCTTTGCGCGTAAAAAATTATATTCTATTCAGTAGGAAAATAGAAAAGACAGACGACTGCGCGTATCTCTCTCTGACGTTTCTCATGGTCTCTTAGAAACGTCGGGATACCAAACGGATGTAGCTAATGTTCCCCGTTGTTCCGTTGAAGAACGCTATCTGTGTTTCTACCTTGTAACAAGTAAACATCCCGGTTTCCCAACTAAATTTTCTTATTTCCTTGGTCTTATTATTTCCAGACGTCGCTTCGGGTTGCCTTCGTTGGAGAATTCACGAAGTCCGCAGTGCAATCCAACGGCGCAGCGCCACGAGCACTCTGGAACGCGGGAGATGCATTTCGAGTTGCATTTCACAGGGGAAGCTTTCGCCTCTCGTGGACCCCGAGACCCTTGAACGTCTGTATCATTTTTTAACTTCGTTATACGGTCCGATTCGTGCCAATGTCCTACGCGGGTAACCAGAGACCACGGTTACAGACGGAAGCCGTACGAAGTCAGCTCGAATTATTGTGAAAAGCACTCCGCGGCAATTTGACTTATTGCGCGGGCTCCGCTCGCTCACGGAAAGATAGAACCTGCAATATTTCAGCCGATTGCCTTGATAGGTCTCCCTAGCCCCGATTGCCAGAGACCAATCCAACCACGGCCCATTTGCCGTGAACGAATTCGTCGCGAAATCGTGCCCTGAGATAATTATCGGTTCAATAATCGCAATTAATCGGCTGCCTGTGGTTTGGGATACTATACACCACCGCGAGACACAACCGATACGATCTTACCGTTCCAAAGCCCGTGGGAGGTGATTCTGTCGCGGCAAAGATTCAATCGTAATCGACAAACGGCAAAGGGTCCGGTCGCTCGATCCGCTCGCTTCCTAACTTCGAAATCGTTCGGGATACGGCAGACGCGACATCGCGACCGAATTTGATTACATTAGCATCCGACGCGGTGGCGAGATTATGGGCGAGTTAAATCTTTTAAGCGTCTCGCGGCGAGTTGCAAAGTTTCAACCCGCAGCCATTCGGCGTGAATAATAAACCACGCGGAAAGTTGTTGTCGAGACGCGAAGATATCCTCCCCCGTTGTTGGAGTTTTCCTGGACCCACGATCGAGCAATCAGCGGTCGGCTGTTGCCTTAAGCGGGGCTGGATATATTCAATTAAGGTTTACGGGCGAGGGATCAAGCCGCGAAAGTTTAATCCCTGCCGTATGGCCGATGAGTTCGATAGATCGCGTACTCGTTGCCTCTACGAGCCTCGAATTACGGGATAACGAGATACTTGGTCGGGATTGTGCAATATACCTTTTTATTCGGCCCTCCGTACCATCCGCGCTCCAGGGTGCCTCACTCGTTAAATCTAGGTGTAATAAACTTTATTATCACGGCTCGCGAGCAAGTTATCGCTGTAATGGACGGCATTGAGATCGAGGGCGAAATTTCGAAGGAATCACTCCGGCAACTGTCTCGCGGCTCAGAGCCACCGTTAACCCAACCAACCCCTTCTATCTTCATTACACCGTCACGGAGCATTGTATTTAATGCTTCTCCGTCCGCTCTGAAAGGGATTCCAAATTTAAGTGGCAGGAAATCGATCGCTCGCCTTGCACGAAGGAGATTCCATCTGCTTCGGGATGCATCACCCCCCTTCTACTTGCTTTTTTCTTCGCTCGGTGCCACCCTCGCCTCGGAGGAAAGCTCGACGTTGCCTGTGTACCTCGAGGATGCACTCTTCGTAACGGCGTAAACTCCCTGCCGCTGGGCACGTAGCAGAGTGAATCGCGCTAATGAATTCAAAGGATCCAGTCCTGGATGATTCGGGTAATCGAATCAGTCGCGACTGAGCGAGCTTGGACAATGCGGATGGTGGAGATTGATCATCGCCAACACCGCTTTGCAGCGAATACTACGCGAAGTTGAGCGTGTAGTCTTCAGTTCGAGAAGTTTGCTTTATCCGGTCGAACGAGTCCGAGCGGTGATTGATCTTAGGCCAGAGAGCAGTCCTTTCCAAGCTCCGGGGCAAGAATCGTAATCGGAACTTAATTACCCTGTGCTGTTACGCGAACCGTAAACGGCAACGTGGAATGTCTGCGCGAGGCGACGTGTTAAACCGTCACGCAGCTTCGTAACTTCACTGCACGCTACGCCAGAAAATCGTTCCCTCTGATTTATTCAAAACGCACCGCTGCAGCGGAAATCAGAGAGTGACGCCGGAAATAGAGCTGAGGCAGTTTCAGCCGGGGTTAAAAAATATTTCACTCTTGGCCAATGGACGCTCCAACTGTTCGTACATCCGCACGGATCAGGGTGTAATCGGCTCACGGCTGGATGTTTTTTCATTGCGCATTTAAATCCCCTCTCTCGGTCTTTGACACGAATGTTGGTAGCGTAGGATCCTCGGGAAGTCCTCTTTCAATTTTAACATTTCCATCGGCGGTCGTTGTCATAAAAGATTCTATTTTCCCGCCACAGCAATACCGAGATGCTAAGTCTGGGGTGAAAAAGGGGTTACCGTCCCTGATGCTTCTCTAATGGATTGTACAATGATAAGTAGGCTTAACGTTGCAGCGAACATCAGAATAGATGCGCGTTGCTGCGCCCACGCTTAATACGACCTACGTGCCATGAAGTTGTTTAATTTGTAATTGGATGTAGGTACCCCACGTGTTTTCGGATTACAAACGTTCGGCTCGAAGAAAGTTCAGTGAAGGTTTAATGAAAACACTAGGAGAAGGGAGGGAACCGCGGAAGCACGCAATCGACGTCAGAAATAATTGAAAGTAAATAGCGCATGCAGCTAGCGCAAGTAAAGTAAATAATCCACGGTATCGATCAATTAACTAGAATAAAAAGCGTAGTGTAGACATGTAGAGATTCGGTTTGCCGTAAAAATTCCAGCGCAATGACTTATTGCGTTAATGCGTGCAACGTATCTCGATGTATTTACGCAACAGTTTCGACATATTAGAGAAAATATGTTTTTTTTTTTCAAATGCCTGCTCGCAAGTACGATAGATACATGTGGTAGAGAGTTTGGGAGAGCTTTCCTATATATAACTCGAGAGTCAAAGTGTTCCCTGTGCAAACGATACGAACGGTATGCAGGAAAAAGGGCAAACGAATAAAAAGTTTGTTGATACTGGCCTGAGAATATAATGGATCGGGGCAATCGAATTTTCGTTTTGAAGCTGGAAACGTTGAACGAACCAACGGCAAAACCAATAAAACGCGAACGACCAATCATTTATTGTAGCGGGGAGAAATGACAAGCGAGAGTTTAAATGACGTTTTACGCGAGAATCTGTCAAAGAACGAATAACGAGCGTCACAGGACGACATTCGACGCCTCGATCGCGCGATCGGCGCCTTGAACGGGGAAAATTGCTCCGATCGATCATCAAGCTTCCTTGCCTAGAAATAATTCCAACTACAACACGTTATGTATTATGTCTCTCAAGATTCGGCTCCCTTTCGCGGCGAGAAAGAATCTGGCACGTTGCTGGCATTGTGCGCAACGAATTTAGGTCGATAGAAAGAGCGGCACGCGGCCTCGTTGAAATAATAATGGCCGAAAGGAAATCCATTGTTTGCGTGGAATGTGCAATAATTAATCACACTTTTACGCCGGCAACAGGAGGGACCACTCAAGGCTAATTTCTGGTCGAGGCCGTACCCTGATTACCGGCTAACGATGTTAAACGCGAGCTATTATTTCGACCCTTCTTCGCGTAACAATGTGCACCAGGCTCATTCACACTTCCTTCGAGTTATCCCTTTAAAAAGTACCTGTATTCATAACCGTGACGGGTGAAAAAGCAGCGTGCATTTACACAGAAAGGGGTAGTGAAATCTGTCTTAACGAAACGTTATAAATTATCATCCCTGGACGAGTTCATTCACTGTCGTAGCTTTACAAAAGCTCTTTAATATTAATCATCCTACCTCGGTGATCGATACAAGTCCCTTTCTTTATCCTAATGGGACAGCTTCGCCGCTATGCGTCATCTCCTTCCACGAATCTCAGACGAAGCTTCGGTCGGGACTTTCCGTAGAGGTTAGCCGCAAATCGCACCACTCGGCATCCTGCGGAAAATTAAGCTTTATCGTAATTACCAGCTACCGCGACGATACAGAACCCTCTTCCTCCGCCTCTGCCGTTCTCCTTCGCGGAATGGCGCACCGACGCCATTAAGGATCTTTACGTCGTACCATTTTCCACTCGCCTTTTCCAGCTGCGTAATTATCGTATGAATTAGTCATACCCCCTCCCCCGTCGTTCAGCCCCCGTCCCATTCGCGGTTCTGTCCTCGGCACTGCAACGACGGAGAAATTTTAAAATTCTAAATGCACATCGGCGCTGCTATGCCGTTTCAGATACCCAGGTCACCAGTGGCAAATTTTTAAATTGGTCAACCAACGGAGTCGGTATCAGACCTCTGACGCAGCTGGCTGCGATGTCGGGATCCACGAGCAGCAGCAAGTTTGCTCTGAATTAGTCGAATCGTGTGTTTTCGTCTTATCGCTGTTTACCTCGCAGTCAGCGGCGCGGTTGACGCGTGCAGCGTGGGCGGTTTAATTAGCGTGCTTCCCCGAAATCTGATAGTCGTGGCCCAGAGCGCGTGGCCTCCCCTGGCTCGCCTAACGTTTAGGGGTAATTCGTTAACGTCCATGGTAATCAGGAAGGAAACACGGCTGTACCAGTGACCGTCGGTTTTTAATTGGCTGGACCACGCCTGCTTCGAATGGAACAACGGTTCTCGAGCAGCGCGTGACCTGAAGAGGAATTCCACTCGTCCGCGGACCATCCTCGTCCCTGGGTCCATCCCGAAGGACCGCCATCACCTCATGCTTTGGCTCCTGGCACCTCTTTCGTCCCTCAGGACGACCGGTAAGCCAAATCCAAGCAAAGCGACGCGGCGGTGGCCGTGCACACCGAAACGCGCACGTATTTCCACTGATTTCTGGCTGTGCCGTATGTTCATACGCCGAGCTACACACACACACACACGTCGGTACACTATTCTCTCCATCATTCTCTCTCTTACCCCTAGCGAGCCAGGGAGTCAGGGGGATTGGTAAAATCCAGACGTTGAATCGAGCGCACCCTCGGGTACGAAGATTACGCTTTCCTTTCTCTTCTTTTCCTGTCTGCACCTCTGCTTTCACCATCCGCCTTTTTCCCCTCGTTTTTCCCGCCAGACCTGCTCTCCGTCCCCCCCCCCCCCCAGATCTACCCGCCCCCCTTGTCCCAGGGTGGCGGAAAGTCGGTAAACCTTGGTACAGTCGAGACGAAAGGGCGACAACGCGAATTGACCATTCCCTCTCGCGTCAACATGATTTCTATAGAGAAACAACAGCGGAAAATGGGACTGAAAAAGGAATTCACGCGCCCCCTTTGATCTCCGTTCCGCAGACCACCGTTCCCACGTGTCGTATGTGTCTTCGTAAAAATGCTCGTGATTAGAAATTCGAATCCCGGCAGTGATGCGCTCCGCTCCTTTGTCGGTCGCGGCGGAATTCCACCGGTATCGAGATTAAATTTTCCTTGAGAGGGCCACCCTTTTGCGTCCTCCCCTTTGTCTTCAGGGGTGGCAGACGTAGCCGTTCATACGCCGACAGGAACATGTAGAGACTTTCGCGAGGATATCCGTCGAATCTGAAATGGTCGTAAGAAAGTTTGCCAGAGGTATTTACGAATGCGACGAGGCCCCTCGAATCAGCATTAATATTATTCTTCCTCGCTCGAACTTGCCCGAGGGAGGCAGGCAGTATTTCAGACTGACGAATCCGAAGCTCCTCTCTCGCCTCCGACAGCTCCGCTTTGTCGGGTCTGCGGATGATTCTCTCGAATCCATTGATGGAAAAATACGGAAGTTTCGCGGGAGTTAAGCCGTGGGATGCGTAAATTTTGTTTACGCGTCGGGCTACCGAGCGAGAACTTCCAGCGAAGAAACATAAAGGGTAGACTCGTGGCTTGAAAAACGAAGGAATCGAACAGAAGGGGGGTGGAGCGCGTAACGATACTCGCGGTAAAAGAAAAGAATCGCTCGGAGAGTTTTACAGGGAGACGTCGCCCGGGTATTTGTATTGGGACGCGAACTTCGCCTTGAGATGTTATTAAAGTGTAGACTGTATCGTTAGCCGCAGGGGTAACGACCCGGCTCGACCCGGGAAAGTGGAAACACGATCGCGAAGAATTGCGAGCTACCTCTGCGAAGGGAGAATCAGCCGTTGAATCGGAACGGGAAGAATTCCGGCGCCTCCCTTAATAATGAGGACTAGCAGGCTAGAGGGCAATTTCTTCCTTCGGTTGTGGGTGCACCAACCCCCTCCCCCCTCCCCCTCGAATAGTTACTTGAACTCGAATTTCCTTGGGATCCACCAACGGGTGATAGTTTGCCGCCGCGCTCCACCAAGTAGATAGGTTCCCCAACTTTGTCCTCGGCAAAGCTTGTTCGATATTTCGAGTTCGCTAATCAACCAAGAGAGTGCATTAAAGGAACTACCGCTGGGCTGGTTGGCAGATTTATAGCCAGCCATCGATTCGCCGTAGGGGAGCGGGACTTACCATGTAATAATTAAATGAAGAAAGATCAATCCATGGTAGCAATGAATTATGAATTCGCCAAGAGCAAAGAGGATGCCGCGGATGTAACTCGATGGAGCGTCTTCGAGCACCCGCAGCATCTGCTCAAGAAATTGTGCGGTTACAAAATTCGAGGTCGCCCCTGGTTACAAGGGACGGTGATTAAAAGCCGACGATCGATTTCGAGGATTTCCCCGAGGCGCTGTCGTGACGCGCCTAGCATCTTATTCTGGATGAAGTTGCCTTATCGCCTAGGTTCGTCGACCGAGCGTAATTAATTCGACGGATGGTTTCCTCCCGGGTAACTTCCTCCCGACTTTCGCCGCGACCCGCCATCAAAACGCTTTGTTAAAGATTCGATCCACGCGGCGGCTCCTCGCCTTTTAGTCTTCGCCCAGCTAATTACCCGTTTACGCGCGGACCTCTCCTATCTTCCGTCCCGTCGGCACGCAAGTCTGCGTTATAAGTAAATTACCAAGCGACGAATGTGCCGGCAAATTCAATTGACGCAGAGTGCAATTAACGAGCCGCGAAATAACCGTGCGCGTTGTTGAAGAACAGTAGTGCACGTCCGTCGGAGTCAATCGAAAAACCATTTGGATCGCGGCTCTATTCAATTACGCGCACGATTCGGCTGGGTTTTTGCGCCGGATGCTGTCGGGCACTCGAAAGAGCCTCATCGACAATTAAACTTTTCGATGGACATTCGACTATTCGAGCCTGATTCTCCCTTTGCCCTGGCGAGGCTTCGCGTTTCCATTCAACAAGTGCTCTCCCGGCGATTGTTATCGAAACGAGCAGCGAAACAAAAGGAAGCGCGCGAAACACGGGCGGTAAAGGGGCTTTAAAATATCCAGGGGAACAGGGCGCGTTTCGATTTCCTTCCAGGCATTCCACTTGCCGGCGAGAACTTTCAACGTTACCGCGACGATTCGTGGCTGATGCTGCAGTTTGCCCCAACACTTCGGTTTGTCGGTTAACAAAGTGATAACCGCGCGAACCATCGCCGCCAGACGGAAACTGGCATATCGAGCCGCTTGATGAAACTTCGGGAATCGATGGGAGGCAAAGTTCGCCGGTGAACTCCGCCCCTTGACTCTCTGTGATCTTCTCGCGACTTGGACGGGTGAGCATGCGACCGATTCGATTGCTCCGAGCGCAATCGTCTCGATGATAGTATAGGTTTCCAAAATTACGATTCAACCGAACTGTTACAGAAGGCTCAATACGCTCGGTAGGTACAGTTTAGGTAGCGTCTGCGACTTCGAAACGCTCGACTGTTCGGCTACACGAGTCCTGGACACCGCCTTCAAAGATTAATCGAATTACCAAGCAAAGAGCGCCAGTAGCAATGATCTTCCAAGCCGTTCATTCCACAGTATGGCGGCGTTTAAAAATGTAACGGCCAGCGTATTTACCGTAGCGAACGGTAATACCCGCCCGACCTTATTAATATTTATCAGCAGCGGCGGCAGCAACAGTAAGAAGGCGTTCTGGCACCGAGTCAGAATGGTTTAAGGGTCGGACGGGGGATTCTCGTGGGGGGTTAATACCCGGAAAGCTGCACGCCGCAGAGCCTCAAACAAGCTCCGGTAAGGGTTTTCCGCGCTGGGATCGATCTCTCCATTCGGGATTTAAGATCGAATCGGCCCTAATCTTCCACTGTGGCGGCCCTGATGCCCCCGGTACACAAGACCTACGTGCCAGCCCTCGCCTCGCATTGTGCGGGCTGAAATGCATCGCGCGCGACACAATTCAGATCCCCAGCTCGCCCGGCTGCATCGTGATCGGGGGAATATCGCTTTATTGCATGCTTCTGAAGGAAATCGAACGTCATTCGTCGCGGTCCAGAAGCTTAATGCTCCGCCTCTTGTCCCCGAGGCTCCTTTATGCACTCATTACCGTGTATTGCACCCGTGAACTGGATCTCCGAAAGACGCTCGCGGGAGACTTCCCGAAATGGTCTGTAAATATTCAAGGAACCCTATGGAATATATATAGAACCGTGGAAAGTAAAGTCTGGGAGAATAAGAAGTGCGCTTGTTTCTTAATGCTCTGATATTTCTCGGCATTTCCCCTCTGCCCTTTCGCGCAGAACTGAAGCTTCGCCGAAGAATGCGAAGCGCAGTAAATGAGAACGGATGAGAAATCCTCCTTTCCATCCGCAGCCCCGGCGAGTTAAATACAAGGGGCAGGGAACGGTGATTAGCTCGAGAAAGAAAATGGGTTAGAGGGAGTATCTCTGTAACATTTCAAGGATGATTAATATCCCGGCTTTATCGGTGTGCAACTTGTGGAAACTCGTTACAAATTAATTAAGCCACCGAAGTGCCATGGGGCCATGATTTATTATATCAGATTATTACGGGGGCGTGGGACAAAAGATTTACGCGAAATATCCGCGAACGAAGTGATAGCCGCGGATCATAAACGCGTGCTCGAGCAGCCTGTTTGCTCAGAAATCATACAGACCCGTTATAAAACAGTCCACCCTCCGCGTAGACAGGTAAACACCGCTCAGTCCGGCGCAACAGCTACAAACATTAATTTCACGCATCGATTTATCCTTCGTTCCGAAAGCGTTCCACGGAAATCGTTGGCGCGCGAGGCGAAATTAAAAGCGTTCGTTCCGCGAACGTTAATTAGCCAATGGGTGCGACCTGTTGTCGCGAGAGGGCAAGATGTAACGCGTGCCACCTGCGATAAATTCCGGAAGGGAATTCCGTTTTTCCGCGCCGATGAGCCAGCTCTCAATTTCTACCCGCGAATCGATCGGTACTCATCGACGTCAACGTGGGGAGAGTAATCATCCGGTACCGATAGCGACCAGCACGGAAAGAACGAGCCGCCGATACGACGTAATTGATCTTCCGCCGGCGTGAATAACATAATTGAAAGTTCGCGAGAAGTTGCTCGCCGGCGAAACTTTCACCGTCGCCTTGTCGAGATTTATTATTTCGTTCCGGGATACGCGAAACTGTTGCCTCGGCTACCAGGGAACTTTGTTTTCGACCACGGCCGATAGGATCATATTTTACACGGCGCAGCCAATGATAGAGACATCCTTTTCAACCGTGCACCGGATAGAGCGCAATTTGTTGCCGGAAAGGCACATCGAACCGGACAATCGACTTTTCCTACGTATCAACCAGGGCCCCCGCTTACGCGGCGAATCCCGGCGAGCTCGACGGCTGAATATAGCAAGCAACGTGCACGCGGAAGCTAATGCTGTAAAACATAATGAAGTATTCATTGTCTGTCGTGATTAATTTACTATCGGGTCGACGAGCCAACGATGGGCCGTGATGAATATCGCGAGCGATTACTACGGAAATGTGAATTGTTACATCGTCGGGGCTTGTAGCGTACCATTGTATTCCTTCATATAATATGGAATTGGGTTCGATAATCCGTATTGTGTCTGTCGACAGGGGAAATCCAGAAAGGTATTTCGGGGGGCTTTGTTCCACGAAAGAATTTCCTTTATCCTCTTGAATTGCGCTGCAGCTTTAGCGGCGCGTATTAAATTCCTTTTAGGTCCTTCATTAGTGACTGACGTCGACGTGGATCTCCTTCGGATGTCTTTGTACGCTCCGATCTACACTGCACGATTGGGATAAGGCGGGAAGATTCCAGACGGACTCCTCTTCGCGAGAACGTAATCGAGCTTCGCGGGATTACTGTTTAATTTCATCGAGATATCACTTCGCGCTGCGTCCAATCTGTATGGTTTTTCTGAAAGGCGGCGGACAAAAAGGTTAACTAGATTTTTTTTTCATTCCCGCGTCACGTCTTAGGGAATCCATTTTGGAATGAGCTTCGGGCCGAAGATGGAACGTCTGTCCCTTTTTGCCCCGTGTCTCTGGTAACGCTTGGGACTTGGGAAATGGGGGAAGAAGGGACAGTCGCGGATAAGTTTGCTGCGAAACGTTAAACCGAACGTCGCGATGGAAGCTTATCCCGCGATGTCTCGCGTATAAATTGTCACTCGAGAACCGAATCTGCGCATTGGGGATAGATCGTACAGGTTTGTCGCGTCGCTTTCTTCGCGCTCTGTAAACGAAAAATGTTTATCACCGTCAAAATTTCGCGCGCTATATACGCGCGGCACGCTTCGATGCGTTCATATCGGGGAATCTATCATGATGTCGAGCTCCGCGCAGCTTTGCCTATTCAAATAGAATGGCAAAAACACTGACGCGCCGTAGTTATTGCGAATAGTTGGCAAGAAGAAGCGTACAAAAAATCCCGGATATCCAGAAACGGAAAACGCGCACACAGAGTGTATTGTATGGGGTGAGACTTTCGAGGGGTGAACCAGAATCTCCGCGTGTTTTCCGATAGCTATTCCCGGGGGCTGAATGTGCAGTGGCCAGATTTTTGTAATCATTTCTATTTACCTTCACGGTTAAATCAAACCTTGATCAGTAAACTACTGCATTTATTTTCCATATGCAATTGGTCTGCATCCTGTATTTTCCAGCCTTCTTTTTCCAGCGCAAACACATGTCGAAGTTTGGCAGCTTTATTATTCCATGCCGTATTCCCTATTCTCGTCTACTAGCGCGGTATTTCTCCACGTCCAAACGAATCTTGTCAAGCCCTCGCAACTAGTAACGCCGAGAAAAAGCGTGATTGCGTCCTGGTGGCTGAGCAAATATCGTTCTCATAACATCTAAACTCTAAAGGAATATGCAAAAGTGAGCGCACCGCGACAGTGCGCTTTCAAATTCATCCTGCTATCGGGATTTCCGTGTTTTCCAAGCTGCCCATTAAGCTGCCGGATTCGCAGCTTGTACGCCGCTCACTTTCCCTCGTCAGACCGACGTCGAATTTGCTCGTCGAGCCTCTCGTACGTGCAGTGTATCCGCGCTGCGTGGCAACACGCGCGGTCTGTAAGTGCAGCAGGGTCCGTATCGACGGTGAACAGATTGCGTTGTATTTTACGTGCTGGCCGTGGCCACTGCAATTCGTGGCACTGGGCCGAAGGTCCTGGAAAAGCTGATAACGCAGGGCAGGCAATTGTCGCTGGTACAGTGGTGAAATCAACAGGAACTGCTGCCCCCCCCCCCCCCTCCGTAACTGAAAACGTTCGTAGGGATTGGTGCTTTACTCTTAAAAGCTTCAGGAACCTCTCTCTTTAACGATCGCCATGCTCGCGCTGTGTACATTTCAGCGGGGACTGCCAGGCTTCGCCGAGCCACGGATTGGTTTCCGTAAAAGTCGATCGACATATACTATGACTTTTATCGGATCTGTCAACGGGAGAATAGCGGCGGTAAGTTTCGTGTCGGCGACATCCCCGCTGGTCACACGCAGCTGCGCTGGCAAACAACGGTGGAACAAAAAATATTTGGCATCGGTGGGAAAACGGGGCCACGATCGGGTTAGCTCTGTTTCCCAAGTTTTTATTTACGCGCTCGACTCGCGGAGGGAGGCATCCGACCGGAAATCGCCACGCGAAGGTTTGACGGGAGAACGGAGGAAAGTTTGACGATGGATTTAAACAGCCAAGGCGCGGCTGCTGGTGGAAAGGCGAAGGCATGCGTGGTTTCGCGGCGTTTAAACGCTTCTCCCGTTACCTTGACGAGCATCCATATTTCACGATAAGCCGCAGAGTATCGCGGCCCGTATCATGCCCAACAATGGTCGATGATGAATTATGGAAATAAACGAGCAGACCCAAGTGCCGCTCCGCCATCAGCGGGTGTTCGCGGTGAACCGCGGTGAACCACCACGGTTAGCCGCGACGATTTTTCAATAATTCTTCCACGTGCCGCCGGAGGATTCCAGTGGTTAGGTGCACGCTGTGTCAGCCTCGTGACGCGCCGCGCGTACTGTTCCATCACTGTAAATCTCGTAACCAAGATTGTTTCGTACATATCTCCATTAGCGACCGTGCGTCGTTCTTTAACCAGTCGCTCCCGGCTTCCTTGCAATATTCCCTTGCAAGCCGCGGACGTCCGCGAATCCCTGAAGCTTTGCGAGGTTAACATCGAGTCAGAGCCCCGGCAATCGGGGCAGCAATTTATTCAGCTTCAATTTTTGCGCAAAGATCCCTCGCCACACGCCACTCCCAGTGTCCATGATACAGCGCTCGGTGGTTTAATTTAATCCTTTCATAAATCTGCTGGCCGTCGGAACGCGGAACGCGCGCGCGCGCGCGGCCGTGTGTGCTGTCGGGAAGTGCGAAAATCCGACGGCGAAAGGAAGCGTCATTCGCGACAGCCCAGCAATATGTATGGTAATATCCCGACGCGACGAGACCTGTCCCGGAGTTTTAAGCGCGCGTTCACTTTTCTTCCTGTTCTCGGAGCCCTTTCACCACTCGCCGCGCGATTGTCGACGCTCCACGAAATTGCCCCCTCCCGTCATTGTCGTTCGCGTCTGAGGGGGTTTTCACTGGGAGCGCGAACAACCCCCGTGATCGTCGATCCTTGGTGACTGCGTGAAAGGAGCTCGACCACGCTCGCATTGTCACGAGATCGGGGCTATTATATTTCTGTTTTTGTCCGGCCCCGCCGCGGTGAATCGCCCGCCGCCGGATCGATAGAAACGCCTCGCGATAATCGTCGAAGCTGCACCGATCGCAGAAGCGCAGGGTGAGCTCGCGTTGGTAACGACGTTTCTCTGTATCTATTCTCCACAGAGGAAGCTGTATCGGCTCGGCTACTCTTTCAACGTTCCGTTGCGATTCGTCTAACCAAAACGCGTAACCGAATATTCGCGATATATACGCGTGGCCTCTTTGAAAGCCAATCAATCGGTACTATGGACCGTGGTCTGTGAAAAAGGTTTTCGGATTCGAATCGCGGCTGGAGAATAGATATACTGGTTCCGCGGTATGATTCGAGGAGGAATAGATAGGGAGTGCTTGATGGAGAGCCGTCTGAATGGTACTTGCACCGTGTCGAAATCAGTAGTCGATGATTCGCGGGAGAACCTACGTGACGGAATCCCTCGATCGAAAAAAAGAGGACAACGTGGACCAACGACGCGATAATGAAATTCCCGAGAAAATTAATTAATCGCGCTCGAGACATCCGTCCACTTAATAGACGGCAGCTGTCACGGTGATCGTTTAGAAGTCATTAACTGTATAATGGCACAGTAATCGAGATGAATGGATCCTCGGAGGAGATCACGGCTTTCGTCGCGATCCGGAATAATTGCGTCCATGAAGGGGCAGTTGTAGGACACTCGATAAACGATTCCCTTTCCCCCAAAATTCACTGAATCTTCGTTTAAGGAAGTTAAACCCCAGGACCATGAAAGCAGAAAGAGCCAAGTTTAAGTTCGATCCCTTTTACCGACCAATCGTCTCTCAGCTCGACCACCTCGATGCAACGGTGCAACTTCGTGGACTTAAAAACGTCCAGAAATGTTTGCCATGGTTGCTGTGCAATTTTAATGGCTCCCTGAACGCGATTTCAAGTTTGTCCCTGTTCTAAAACATTTAAAGGGAAATAAGAAGGATAAAAGTGAGGGTCAGGGATGAAAGATCGATGCGAGGAGTGAGGGCACCAAAGGGATGCTCGGGTGGCGTCCGTTTCTGTGTCCAGAGGGTACTCTTCTCTCCAAGAGGAACTTCTTAAGATTAGGGTTGCCCGAGGGAGGCCGGGAGGGGGAAGGGAGAAAAGGAAAAAGCGAAATCAAGGTTAACCTGCAAGTCGTGTTCCTACCAGGCCACTTACCGACATTTCTTTCCCGAGCCCGATTCCTCCTCTGACCGCGCATTTACCACTTTCCTGCCCGTTATTTCCTCTCGATAGCTTTTATACCCCGTCCACCACCCTCGTCCGGTCGATCGCCTGAAAAAAGTCCACGACCTTTTCGACTTCCGCCGATTTCTCCGCAGAAAAGGGCGAATAGGTTGTAGCCTGGCCTGATATTCACCCTTTCCCCCTGGCTGGAATTCCGGGGGAATTCAATTAGCCCCCTTTTCTCGGGCAATTTCACAAAACCGTAGCACCTTCGGTAACCCGTAACGTCCGAAATTCGAGGAAACGAAGCAGCAGCTACAAACTCGATGCAATTCGCGGCGCTCACGAAGTTTCTATTTCCTTCGAAGAAAAGAGTGGCCACGAGTTTAATTGCGTCGAGACGATTTAATCCTTCGACTGTGTCATTATTCGGCTCCGCGCAAGGCAGATAATAAACAGAAACGCGAGAACCGCGCGAGGAGAGAAGAGGCAGATGGTTTTTTCTCTTTTCTCCCGAGATGATTCACCGATCACGCGAAATTATGGTCGACGAGGTTGCAGAAAACGTCGACCTCGAGCTCATCGCGTCGACCGTTTTGTATTCGTTCAACGCGAACGCGCGCCTGCATATTTCTATCATTCCGCGCTCCTCGTCGCCCTTTTATTTCGCCCCATTCAACCCTCTATCTCGCATCTTCCGCCCCCGCGTTCGCGCACTGCGATATAAACGACGCGTCCCGCTATCTGCCTTCAGTCAAGCTGAAAACGAGCCGAGACGACAGGCGGAAGATCAGCTTCGTTGTTTGCACCCTCGACGTTTAAGGAATATTTCTTATGGGAGTCGCGCGTTTCGGGGAAAACCAGAGGCCCCTTTCACTGAGAATCTAACATTACCCCGCGAACACCTCAAATACAATCGCATTCTTTTAAGATCAGCTTGAAACCCGCCATCCAACTGTCGCTTCTTGTACACTTAGACTTAAAGGACTCAAGAAATACTCGCCCTTCTGAGTGCACCCACATTACGAACAAAAATTCCCGGCGATCAATTGCTCCGTCAAAAAGGATCACTGAATATCGCATCAGTGGCGGAGCTCCGAATGAAATGAACATCGAGCGAGTAAAAGAACGCCGTGACGGTTGTCGATGGACAGGAAAAATAGCGCAGTTTCGAATAGTCTTTGAACCAGCAATCTCATATGTCCCGAAGGGTCGCACGCTCGCGACCCTCCCTTTATTACGATCCCCATCGGCGCTTCCCTTATTCTCTCTGTTGCATCGGACCAGAAGCCTATACGTATATTTCCATATTCCTTTACTGCGAACCTCCACTGCCGCCGATGGAGTCGATTCAACGATCGAGTCAACTATCCATCCCCATGCACAGTCCTCCGCCACACCCTTCCTCCGAATGGCAATAGAAGCCGTGAACAATATCAAAGACAAATGCTCGGCTTTGATTTTCCTCCGCGAGTAATTGCCACGTCGCGGCGTATAATGATCGCCGTGGTAAATAACGAGATCTAATGAACAATGGCGCCGCCTCGAAATTACTGGAGACTTGTTCGAATGGCACGAGGAAGCCCTCAGGGCCGTGCAGAGACAGGCGCCTGAGAACTATTTAATGGTCGTCGCGTGCACAAACAGCGCGCCGGGCATGCATAACGCTACTGCCTTCAAAACTCACTGATATTAGAGTGGATGCTGGTCCGCTGCGTACAACGCGGCCCACTGGGTATGCAAATACGGGCGATTTAATAGGGAAGCTTCTATGCGCGCATGCAGATCGCCGTAACGACCTTAGACGCGCGAAAGGGCTCGGTTTACAGGCTCGCGACTCCCTGGAATCGACTTCCCGCTAGAAAGTGAGCAAGTACCGGCAGCCAGTCCCTTCCTGGCCGCACAAAGCGTCGACTTCCGTAATCCGAAGCTCGTGAAACTGACAGCTATAAACGAACCGCGGCGACGAGCGATAATTAGAGAGAAGTTTTTCCTTGTTTTCCTCGTTTTCATCGCGGGACATTTGACGACCGGCTGAACGCCCACGAGGCTGGTAAATTCTCCCTTTCTGCAGTTATTAAGGGAACTTGCTGGTGGAGCACGAAGTGGCTGCGCCCCGCCTGCTCACCGCGGGAGCAAACGTTGATTCTTGGATTTTAAAACACGACCCGCCCAGCGAAATCGATCCTATATAAATGCAAATACGGCCAAGGGTGGAAATTAAAGGTCCTAACGAGATGGCCCTGATCGAAGATAGAAGAACGGCGGGGTCGATTCAATTTCCCAGACGTTGAATTGCAGCCAGCGGAATTACGTCGAGGCTGATGCACGAATCAATTGCAGTGCTCAAACTGGTAGAATGGTACCGAAACGTTGACTCGTTGGATTATTCCTCTTTCGGAGGAAGTTACGCTGGCGGGCGTCACGCAGCAGCGAATAGCAAATAATTCCACGGAGGAGAGGAAGTTTTAACAAAAATCATGCACTGGCGAGTTAAATAGGAAGGTAAATACATTCTTCCGCTGCCCTAGCGGCGTTTAAACACGCAATTTAAATTATATTGTCATCATTGAAAATAACCGAGTGTCATCCGTAAACACTGGAACACAGCAGTGCAGCGAACTCGTGGCGGTATTATAAATATCCCGTTAAACCGAATTACCTAAAGAACAGTGAGACGGAGAGAAATTCATACGTGCTTATCGTGGAAAATTTTCGAGGAAAAGTTGAACCGAAGCCGCCTCAGTTGGTATCCTGTTTGGCGGAAGCTGAAAGTCTCTGGACCAGCCGCGATAAGAGAAGCTTCTTAATGTCAAATCGATGGTAGGGAACAGTCGAGAAAGTTGCCAGAGAGCCGGTTAAAGAAAGCACCAACCCCTCTGCGCGATGGCATCTTGCCACGATGTTGCGTGGCCTTGAATCTGTTGCCATTACCTGGTTGGACCACTTATGGTGATTCGAAGCTGAGCATTCGATAGTGATAAGGAAAAAATGACAAGGAAGATGGTAGCCGACTGCGAGGTACTTACAATTAAGGGAATTGGCCTGTTCAGATAAAGTGGCTTCATTCGCGAGTACATACATAGGTCCCATTCAGGTACGCAGCTATTCACGAGGTACGCGACGTCGAAAGCAGAAATTGCCTAAAGTACCTTCATTAGCTCTGCCTCTCCCTCTCTTAGACGGCATACATTTGTCGCTTAAGCGCCTCGATATTATCTTTAAGCATCAGACCAGTTGGAAATGGGATGGGACATATTGCCAAGCATCTACGCTTAAGTGCGTGCGAGTAGTGATGGGACCAAGTATGTAGCAGGACGGAGACGGTACTCGTAAATACTGTGTTAAAGAAGCTGTTGAATTTGAAAATCTGACTGAACGATAAGTCCACCATATGTAATCCATCAGAAGCACACATTTTTGTGGCTATCACGTAGATCTACCGAAAGGAACTTGGTTTTAGAAATGATTACCAGTCACGAGTATGCTTGATTCCACTACTACATTCAAGGTAGCCACGGAACTACGAGACCATACGGAATCCCTTCAAAAGATCCAACCAAGTCGCTCAATTAATTAGGAAACTTTGATAGCTAAGTAGTTCCAAGAGCAAATCGTGGCATAAAAATGTTAGAATGGGTAAAGGAACTTACAGTTGAATATTTGCAAGAAAATGGAAAGTTATATTTAGCCCCCGTCCCACGCTGGGCCTCGATCACCGGAATAAAATGATAAATGATGATTGCGAGGCTCTTCCGCGTAACCGGTCATGAAATTCATAAAACACGTGACACGCTGTACCATAACGACGCCCATTTGTTACCCACTGCGCCGTCCATTTTTTCGAACATTTCACGGGCCAAGGAGACCGCACGCTTCGCGGTCCGCATGCAGCGAAGCGCCGGTCAGATTTACTTTATTCGACGAAATTACCCTTTCCGTGGTCTGCCCGCAGGAGGAAAACATCGACATCAAGAATTTAGTACCGCACATATTACAAGTGGAAGCACCCTGGTCCGAGGATTCTTGTTAGAGTCACGTTTAATTAAAGTCCTCCCCGTGATTCGCTTGAATTCGCAAAAGTGCAATTTATACAGCTACACGGTCGTCCGCGAATTTTAATAACATTCCCCGTTCCTATGGTCGCCGTTTAATGTACTTTGCCGCAAAACCGTTCCTTTTCGAATTTATATTTGCCTACCGACGGAAACGCTCGCGCAAGACACGTACGCACGTACACCTCCACATAAAATCTGGTCTGATTATATTCCCCGCCTCCGGCCCGGTTCGTTTCGATCAGCGTCGATTGCCACGAAGTAACGTTTCTAGCGTGTCGATGAAAACCCTCAGTTTTCTACTTTAGGAGCACTTGGTCCGTTTCGTTGACCATCGACCCTTCAATTATCGACTTCGCGTCCGAACCAGGGCCACTGAAGTTTCCTAAGAGACAGGGACGTCGATGGGAATCCGTGGCCTTGCTTGGTACCACCTACGTCCCGCTACATCCCTCTCTGTCTCAGACAGCCTTTTCCACCGAGGACACAGTCCAGTATTGCTTCGCCGATTGTCGTTTTTTCCTGAACACTATTACCTGAAATTCCATTCGCGCTTTCCACCTCGCGCGAAACGATCTCTTCGCCGAAGAATCCCCATAGGTATCGCGAGGGCTCGTTACAATTCAATTACATCAGCCCACGTAGACTCGCATGTACGCTTAATGCTTCCCGGCTGCGAACAATTAAATCAACGAACTAATAAGAGCAAGGTGTGCCCGACTTCGCGAGAATCCAAGCTACGCTTCGATTGTTAAAGCAAACTTCCGGGCAGCGGCAACGCAAGTTTCAGGGATTTTTAATAAAATGGTCGGGACAGAGGGCAGACACCAGTCGACGGGCGACAACTTTTCGACGCGCTATTACAAATTGTCACGGAATCGTGCCCCAATGAAATTGATCTCTGAGCCTGTTTGCAGGAAGTTGCGCCCGCAATAGTTATTGCGTTCGCGCCCGGGGCCTTCTGTCCGAATTAATTGCATTTGCTCCATTGTTCCAAAGTGGTTCTGATCCCGCTGGCCTATTCAACCTGCCGCGTACGTGCCCAGCCAAGTTTCTGCTTCTTCGAAACCTATTTATTCAAATTAAATGCCGGCGAAACTTCGTCGCCGCGCGATACAGGTCGAGCCTAAAGGGCGATCTCCTTTGGCTGCAACAGCCGGGGTGGGGAGAGGGAATGAATTTCCTGCGGGGAAACTTTTCCCGCGCAGAGTGGAAAAGTCCGCGAACGTCGTTTGATTGCGGCGAGAATTTATGCGGCCGGGGAAACCGCGGCGTATTAAAAATATAACGCAGAACAAACACGCAGCGCATCGAGAATTTCCGCGAAACCGCGGTCTATGTTTTCCTTTCATTTTCAGTCGAAAGAAAACATCGATTTTTCAGTCGCCGATGTGACTGTGCGACAAAACCGGAGATACAGATTCACCGAGGACCTTTTTTTTCCGTGGGATTCGAGAACGATCGGGGGGTGCTGGAGGGGTTACCTATACATTCACCGTGTGTGAGCTGAAGCACTGTATAGTATCGGAAATGCAGCGTATTTCCACTAGCCCCGTTGCTCGTGGTAAGAAAAATTCGCGATCGCTCTTACGGAGACCTTTCGGTCAAAACGCTCCAAAAATATGTGATCTTTACAATTTTTTAACAAGAAGAAATTATAACATATCGTATAAAATGTTTTCAACATTTATTGATACACTTGTTTGGGTACAAAAAAATATTTAGTTCCAGGTTTTCGATCTTGATGCAGTTTGAACGGTTGCGGGAAACAAGTTTGAAAATAATGCACAAATTGAAAGATACGAGGTAGTGGAATATATGATTGATCTGTACTACTGGCGTGCGCGAGCAAGGGTAGCAGATCGTCTATGGTCAGACGCGGCGTGGAAACCGCTGGCTGAACTGTATCTATCCGTAACTTTACACACGTGCATTATTTTAAAAGCTGTGTCGAGTAAAAGTTATCCAAGTTGGTACGAACTCACGAACCGTGTACATATCTGGCTGCGACTTCATTCAGAATTTAAATTGCATCTTAAAATTGCAGTTATAATTTCCTTGATCTGTTCGGAAGAAGCCACAAGACTTCTAATTTCCATGTAACATGAAAGGCCTCTTCGAACTTTGAAATTTAATAGTAATGCATGGAAAAGGAAGCCTCGATCGATCAGTGAGCTTTACCTCGCCCAAGTGGCGCGGGAAATATTGCGCTCCAATCGTACTTTCACGACGATAAGAACCCTCAATAGGAATAAGGCACGACTAAAAAGTAATCTTCCAGGGTATTTAAATGTTCTAAATCTTCTTCCCGCACGTAATCATTTCGCGGAGCAATTTAAACTGCCCCTCGTTCCTGTAATTCCTCTCTGATTAAGGTACTGCAAGTTCGGATGAATTTACAGGAATGAGAGGTAAGTTTGCAATGTATGCAAATGAACGCCATGAGAAATAGCGGTGGAAGGGAAGCTTTTCTTCTTAATAAACCGTCTGCTGTATAATGATCCGCCGCGCCAGCGATGGATATAATAAAGATATTTATACGTGCAGAATGCGCGCGCCTCGCAAAAAGAAAAAAAAGGAGGAAAGTGGCTGACAACTTTCAGTCAAGATTTGTTTTAACTCCGAAGGAAAAATTAAGGTGCTCCCTCTTCTGCCAGCGTTTATTATCTCTATCGCGAGGAACGCGCGATTTCTCGGTTCCCTCGAGACAAGTGGCTAATCAGATCCTCTGTCCCTAGGAAAAATTTATTTCCCTCCAGGTAAGATACCTTTCGGTTCGTCCTGATTTTTTTAAATAACCCAGTAGTACGGGCGCGCCGAGGGAGCAGAAGTACGCGCATAAAACGAAACGAAACCGGGCGATAAAATTCTATTCATCGGCGAGCAAGACGGCCGTTAATTAGAGCACGGAGGAGCGTGTTGCTGCCAAGCTCGATCAGCTGGAATATATCCTGTTAGCGTCCATCTATCGATATCAGGCAAATCTAACTGGGTATAGTTTCAATCTCGAACAAAGCCTCGTTTCGCGCTAATCGATCGTGTAATCTACGAATACCTTCTCCTAGCTTCACAAGCGCTTCCAGTGGAGCAGACGTGAGAGGAACGGGGAGTTTCTTGGTGAAACTTCGATGATACCCCTCGACCTGGGCAAATGAGCCTAAAACGATGAACTGTTACCCTACACCAAAGCCAAAGTTCAAGACGTCTTATGGTAACGCGCCAGTGCAATATAATCGCGATCGTTTGACTCACAAAGCTTCCAGTTACGCCTGTAAATGAAATACAACGTTACTGCATCACCAACTTTCCTTAAAGATCGAGTGGTTCCAGTAGATGAAACCCAGCTTGAATAATCCTCGATTCAAGAATAACATTGAGAAAACATTCCACGTTGAAATACTTGGAATCATTTGCATATATTAACCACTTCTGATCTTAGAGTTTATTTGAAAAAATGGAACAAAAGACACTACTTATCCAACAGACTTGTCAGGATCGATAGTTCCCACAAGAATACGTAATTTCAATCCCGCGAATCCGATAAAATCGAGGCGCAAACTAGGCGAATGGAATCGAAACTTAGCCCACGACGATCGGCTGGGACGTCGTTAAAACTATGGAGTTATCGGTGCCGCTCCCCTCAGCGAACTTCTACTTGTTGAAAACGGCGCTTGTTAAGTATCCAAGTGGTGGTTTGGAATTAACATTATTCCCTCTTGCTTCCGGCCGAATAAACGGACGCGCTCCCGTCGCCACTCTATAAAGTACAATCCTGCGTCCCGTGGGTATTGAACGCCTTATTTAGCACCGATGGAATTAAGGTAATCCCATTCCCAGCGAGTTTATGGTTACATTATGGTCCCGTTGCACGCCCGGTGGAAGTGGCGCGGATTCACAGGGCCATTTCGCCCCGACGACAGCCCGTCGCTCGCCAACTTTTTGTCGCCACGCGGACGCGATTTCGTAATTAAAATTCCCCGCGATCGGGCTGACGGACGCTGGCCGGCCATTACTCACGCCCCGTTCGTTTTTTCCGAAGTGTTTTCAGGGGGCTGAAATATTCCGCGTCAAGTCCGCCAAGTATCGGTCGAGCTTCGGCGGAAAAAAGGCCTGCACTTCGGCCAACTTTCCCGTGACGCGTTTCGCCCCCATAAAACTGTCGCTGCTAGCGCGTTGCAACCATTAACTGTGCAAAATGAGAGAGAGATAGGAGGGAAAGGACAAGCGATGCGGGACTAAGTGTATTAAAACAAGTCGACCACCGATGGAAATTATACACGGCTCCGTGCCTCGGGGCAGTCATGGATTTTTTCGAGAGCCGAGTCCGAGATGAAAAATCACCCGTCGTTGCACGCTTTGATCCACTCGGCGACAAAAGCCTGTCACACGCTCGAATTCGTCGTGAAGTTTTAAAGGCACCGCTGTTAATTCAGATGCGCATTCATTTACCTAGCTGACTGAGAATTTCGATGATGTCACTAGTTTACAACCATTTTGCGAAGCACATGCCACTATTTTTTTCTTATGTGAAATAGCCCGTGGATTCCGAAAATAAGGTCTAAAAAATTTTCTATCGATACGTTTTCGATATTTTGACAGGTGAACTTTTTATCTGCCTGTCAAAAAGGTGGTGTCACTTAATTGTAAATATCTCGTGTTGCGAATGACTGATATAGTCGAACATAGATAAGTCAATCACCAGCAAATGTACCTCACAAAATTTTCAAATCGGTTCAGCAGGTCGGATGAAATCGATGGAAATATGTAAAAAAAAAGTCATTTTTTTTACCGAAATTGATATCGACAATTCATTTAATCATCTGGGAAAATCGAAATTTTCTCATTTCTTACGTTGAGTCAGCACTTTTACGAAGAAAACAAGGTGCTACTGAAGAAAATCTATGGATAAATATCGAAGCTAGAGGCAATTGTGTGAAAACATTAAAATTTCATTTTTTCTTGGTTTTTGTGTTTTTTTTTTTATTTTATTGTGTTTCTCAATTTTAATTAATTCTGTACATTTTTTCAAATATTTTGTTATTATATGTGTGTTTCAGAAATAGTTTTGGCTCTTCTTTAAGAAAAATAATTCTTATCTTGTAAAACAGTTTCGATGGCGTTTACACTTTAAATAAAATGAGTGGAGCAGAATATTTCATAACAGAATATTAATCAATTTAATACAGCATCAAGCGTCTAAATGAATTTGTTGTAAGATATCCTGCACCACGATTTGATTTAAAGTGTAACACTCCGTCGGAATTGTAGTACCAGAAAAGAATTATTTTTTAGTTTTTAGTGCATTTTTAATAAAATCGTTTAACATAACATATTTTCTTTTATATATTTCTACTCGTAGTTCATTTTTTATTGTGTCGCTTTCATTTTTTTCTCCAACAGGCGTAAATATGTCCCTGAAGATCCATTACTTTTATTCCCGCTTGAATTTTTTCCCGGAAAATCTTGGTGACGTAAATGACGAACACGTAGAGAGACTCCATCAGGATATGAAGTGTATTGAGCGGCGGTATTATGGATTTTCGCATGAGACAATTTGTTTCCCCATAAGAAAAAACGAATCCCAAAACGAACAAAAGACAGCAAAAGAGACAGAACTATTTCTAAAACACACATATATTAACAAAACACTTGAAAAAATGTACAGAATCAATTAAAATTGAAAACACAATAAAATGAAAAAAAAAAGAAGAAGTGCAGATTCAACGTATGAAATGAGAAACTCGGCCCATTGTTGCAATTTCGATTTTTCCCAGATGATTAAATGAATTTCCGACTTCAATTTCCGTTGAAAAAAAATAACTTTTTTCACATATTTCCATCGATATCGCCCGAACTACTGAACCGATTTGAAAATTTAGGGAGGTACATTTGTTGGTGATTCAATTATATTGAATTTGGTATAATTTTCGACCATACAGTAATTCCTCGTGATAAACCCGACGAACGAGCTGGCGGCGGGCGAACGACGTGATGCGGACACCGTTCCCTTAAGGTCCACGCACACATATCCGTTTCGTGTCAGTTCCATTCCGGCGTGCCAGTGGTAAGAAGAAGAGACCCTCTACGTCCCTCTTCTTCTTACCACTGGCACGCCGGAACGGAACTGACACGGAACGGATATGTGTGCGTGGACCTTTAGACTACTTAGTATATGCTCGATACCGCGAGTGAGAAAACCCAAGAGCCGAGCGAGAGGGAACGAAACAGTTAAGGGGAGGTTCTGGTCTAAATGTCAATTTTTTTTTTATTTCATTTTTCGAATGTTCAACCTTTTAGGAAAACGTGTTTAAAAGGATTTGTTGAAATTCGTAAAATTCCCGAAGTTATAGGCATTTGAGTAGCGGCAAATGCATGGGTCACAACCGGTCACTCGGCGCTCACGTAAAACTTTAAACGCGTTTTTCCCGAAACAGTGTTCTCAAAATCGGTGGGACCTGTATCTCCAAAAGTTGTTATCCGATTCGACTGAAACTTCTTTTATTTTGAAGAATATACTTCTGGCTAGGGGTAAACTAAAAAAAATTACAAAAAGTTGAAAATTTATAATTTTCAAAGGCGATGAAAGGACGAAAAATACAGGGAAGTGATTTCAAACTGGAAGTGTGTCGTTATTTTCTAAAAAAAATTGTCATTTTTGTAATTTTTTTAGCCCCCCCCCCCCCTAGCCAAAAGAACAATCTTCAAAATAAAAAAGGTTTCAGTCGAATCGGATAATAACTTTTGGAGATACAGGTCCCACCGGTTTGGATCAATTTTTTGACGCCTTGACTTTAACGACTCCCCAGGGCTGTCTGCAATGATTAATTATAAAACAAAAATTATATTTCTATAATTTAAGACATCCTTAATACAATGCAACAAGTCACATTAAATTATATATAGTAGTTTTCCTTTAATTAATTCCTAAATATCACCTATTTTTTTGGGCTCTAGACCAGAACCTCCCCTTAACACGAAGTTGCCATCGACTCTTTCGTTCTCTCACTCTCGACCGAAGGATTTCAAGAAATATTGGGGATAGTCACCGGGCGTACTACGCATGGTAAAAACGAGAAAATAAGGACCAATTGCTGCATCGGTTATTCGCAACACACGATATTCGCAATTAAGTGGAACCACCTTTTTGACAGACAGGTACAAAATTCACCTGTCGCTATCTCAAAAATGTATCCATATAAAAAATTTTAAACCTTATTTTCGGAATTAACGGGCCATTTTACATAAGGAAAAAGTAGTGGCATCTGCTGCGCAATTTTTTTTTATTTTGTAAACTAAGTAGTGTATTAGAACTGTACGAATTATACCCTCGATCGATAACTCTTACAAAATGACCAATGGCAGTCCAAACCCAGTTCTCGATACCTCTTCGAAGGAGAAAGGACACCCTCGACGCCCCTACCCCCATCCAGAGGGCATACTTCATGACGACCTTATAAAACTTTGAATCTGTGTTTCCAAATATACAAGTTTTGCACGAGGGGTGGAAACAATTCGTCCCTCAGCGTACTATCTCCCGTCGCTAAACGAAAATGTAGCCCGGTCCGCGAACAAAGAAACTGGATACGCGTATCGACGATAATTAACCACTAATTAAGCGAGCCTCTCCTCGGGCAGAAAACATATCGCGCTGGTTACGAACCCGTGGCAGACGGGGACGCTGGCCCATAAAGACGAACGTGCAATTACGAAAGCGTTTGGGGTTAACGTTTGAATCCCAGCGAACCGCGCGGAATCCTGTCTAGGTCAGGGTAGACTTTCAAGGAGCCTCTTGAAGCCAGCAGCGCGGCGCACTTGAAGAAACAACTTTCGAATCTCGAGTGACATCTTTGCAGCGGCAGCCACTTGAATGCGCGGTCCATAATTAAGGCTAGGGGATAACGAAGTTATCATCAAGGCCGTCATTCGTACTCGAGCCAGCGCGTCCCCCTCGGACCGTGTGTGCTCTTTAAGGGTGGCGCGAATTAAGAATGGACGACGGGGCCGGGACGAGCTAAAGGACTTCCCTGCCTCCGGCCACCCTGTGTGAAAGCTTGATCTCTGAAACGTGCACGTAGGTCTCCCTGGAATTCTATTTGGCTTACAGACGCGTATTCACTGATTCATTAATGATAAGTCACAGTTGGTAAAGCTTTTCATAGAGTTATCGTAATACTACAGTTTTTCTAGCAATACAGGGGATCTTCTACGTTTCACTTCACTTCGAACGCGGGCCAGTGGTTACTCTTATAATTGACGCAACCGAATTCGTAAATCTCCCTTCTCTCGTTTATCGCTTCTTCCAAATATGCGTCCAGGTATCGGTACGCCAGGTCCTGCTCGAAGGTGAGCCACTTTTCCTTGGGCAGATGGATTTTAAGGAAGTCTAATTGAGCCGCTCGTATGATCCTGGAAATTCCAGAATGCTCGAGCTACTCGCGGGTTACATAGTTCGTCGGTGGGCTCGCAAGTTTCCAGCAAATATGCGAATCAACGCGAATATTGCCGCGAGGATGCCATGTGGAAATACGTCAACAAATTGCTGGCAATTAGCGGGCGGGAATATTTAAGCGGATACCTGAAATTTCTCGCGTCTAGCACGTCCGTGGGCAACCGACGGAGCGCCTCCTTCACTATCAAATTTTCCTCGTCCAGCAAATCATGACTGTACAATCCGTATCTATTGAAGCCCGAGCAGTTATACGCGAATTTCCTTAGAGCGAAATGGAATCCATCCCGTTGATTTTTGGTAGCTGGTTTTCGTTTGACCGAGCCCTTGGGCATTTTCAGCATCGAGAAGAGCCTCGACATCGCGACAGATTGGAGCGGTGGAACTTAACCTCGGATAAAATTGACACAGACAGAACAGTTAAGGGAACGATCGTCGCGTGTCTCTCGATCGTATCGAGTGGAGTCAGTTTGAAGCCGTCAGTATCATCAAAGTTTCGCGGACGATTCTGACTTCTGTATTGACCTTACCGGAGTTCGCGACTAATGGCGAACGGACTCCACGGTTCGATTTCGCGTAAGAGC
Organism: Andrena hattorfiana; assembly: GCA_944738655.2. Taxonomy (NCBI): domain Eukaryota; kingdom Metazoa; phylum Arthropoda; class Insecta; order Hymenoptera; family Andrenidae; genus Andrena; species Andrena hattorfiana. The sequence continues at coordinate 7,724,636 of OX122894.2, forward strand.
TTCCCGTAATTGGGAGACAGATTTTGCGAACTGGTGGACTCTAAAGGTTGCAACGGTTATTATACTAGCGCGATTCAAAGTCTCCCGCGAGAACTTGCCGGAGTTTCGCCTGTCATTACGAGACAATGCTCCTCCCTCTGTTTTTCTTCCCTTCCGTTCTACTATTCAGCAAAGGACACCAGGACTGTCCGAGAAGATTGCTCGCTGTCAGGGGAAAAAATTAGAACGAAACGATCCCACCAGGCTCATGGAAAGCCCTGCGATGGTCGTCGATCAACTTTCGCCAACTTTGCGCGCGATTATCCGGAGGAAAGCTTAACTCTGTTTAAAATTCAACTTCTAGAGTCTCGCTGGATCGGAGATACGTCTATTACTCCGTAAACTCCTCCCTGTTTTTTTTTAAGCGAAATGAAATGCTTCGGAGGAGCTGTAACACTTTGTGTTTGGAAGCAACTTGTCTCTTTTCTTCAGCGCGCGAAGCGTTAGGTAGTAATTTTGGATTATGTAGGCTGCAGGAAACTCTCGGTAATGAAACTTTCCTCGATTCCTTCCTCATTCCTTGTCGAATTTATCTCATATCTCTTGTGAAACTTGTCAGTAACTAACTGCAGAGAAGCGAAGTTCAATGTTCAACCCATTAATGACTGCGCAAATTTATTTACACGGTTCCAGAAGTCAGAGATACCGATAGCGAGACGCTTTCAGTAGTATAGTCAACGCTTGGTCAGTCGTTCCGTCTAATCCGAACTGCGAGGCTAGCGCTAAACATTAGAATGCAGCAGTGAAACGTGAATGGAGGCAAACCAGGCGAGCGGCACACGTTAAAACGAAGAGTCGGGTAATTATTCTCACAGAGTTTTCCACGATTTATGCGAGAGTTCGGCCCGTGGGGAGCGTCGATGGTGCGCGTGTACGACGCGTTTCCTTTCGAAGATCAGCCGCGCGTACACTTACAGCGGCGCATTACACGTAACGGAGGGTCAGGGTGGAAGAGGATTTATGTCGGCGGGTTCGTTGGTAACGTGCCACTGGCGGAGGGTGACCACCCCTCTGTCGTTCGCCGCGCTACCCCAGTTTCCGTATCTGTTCGTCGTAGGAACGTGCACGCGCGTGCCTCTTCGACGATCGGACTTCTTCCACGGGCGAAAAGTCCGAGTTTACAAGCGGTTGATACAATCCTAGCCGCGGACAACGTTATTTTTCCAGCCCGGCCCCTCATTTTTCGTTTCACCGGCGGTCTGCTACTTCCACCGACGTAATTCATACATGTCAGGGCGAACATGCATGCAATTTACAGGATGTTCAGAACCCCGCCGACGAGCGTCCCGTTGGTTTCCAACGGAAGGGACCCCATTTCTTTGGCAATGTCGACGACGCTCCCGATGCGACTGCTGCGAATTCTCGACGGCGGTAACGCGTGGCATCTATGGGGCGAGGAACGCCGTGGAAAATCGTTTCTCATCGTTTACAATCGGAGACCCTGCTGGCCCTTGGTGTGCGTGAAAATGTCGACGAGGGAAATTGTTCGACTTCGGTGAAGGGATTGGATGTAGAGGGGTGCTAATATGATGCTGCGAAGATGATGCAGGCTGATGGAAAAACGTGCTGATGGAGGAGCGCGGAGAGAGGGGTGCGGGGATTTTTTTAGTCAACTTAGATCCCATTCTGAGGTTATTCCGCGAGAAATGAATATTATTTAAGTCAGTGATAAAAAGAGATTTCTCTATTTACAAAACTTAATCTCTTACATGTACACATCGAAATGCTTTTATAATAAAAAATGTGTTTTTTTACTACTGTTTCGCAAGAGAAATGGTCGAAAAATTTTTAAAAAAAATATTGTAACGCTTGAAGTTTCTAGTCTTTGAATCAAGGACTCAATTTTTTTCGTCCATTATGATACTGTTTTATCAAGATGAAGCGTAGGAAACAAAGATTCAAAATGCCAACTTTCTTTTGAAAGTCCATGTGTAGACGAACAATTTAAACCCCCAAACGTTCGTCTACGTTTCGTCAAATTTTTTATTCGAATTTGATCCGGTTGACGTGAATGATTCATATATAACGTATAGGTATGTTGTGCAGAATTAGAGGACTTGCAGAGAGCCCCAAAAGGGGCTTTGCCGGTCCGGAACGGTAATAAAATTTTTAACATTTTTAATTTGAAAGGTAGAGTATATCTGGGCGTTTTTTGATATTGCTAATTACGAATCTGTAGTCGGATTGTAAAAATATTTGACCTACATGGCAATTTCACTGACCTAAACGAATGAATACATACCAAAATTCAGAGAACTTTCTTTTAGCGATACCCAGATCTAACGACGTAGATGTAGAAAGTTTTTGTATCATATTTTCTTTTTCCGTTATTTTTCTCTTTTTTCTATGTTTTTATTGATTATTTTTGGTATTTTTCTGTTGTTTCAGGAATTATTTTATTTTGGAGTATTTTTTGTATTCTTTTGGTCAGAACGAATTCAGAGTCGAGCATATATACAAACACAATCGAGCACTAACACACACATACGTATTTATACTTTAAATCATTTTGAAATGGTATGCTTACTCAAAGCCCACAAATGGGCTACCTAGGTCCCCTAAAGGTTAAAAAATGTTTTCGCAAAAATCGTTGCATGTTGAGAGTGCTATGTATAGTGTGTAATGTTGTGATGTGTTATTTGTAGTGTGTGTGGTGTTTCAATGTGTGATGTTGTAATGTGTGACGTTTAATGTATGATGACGGCAATGGTAAGGGTGTTGAGAATAAAATAGAAATGGTGTTAGGGGTGGTGTAAAAGAATGCAAAGAATAAGACATATAGGTATGATTTACTGCTTTACACTTTATTTGTTATTTCCAACCATTTCGGTGATACATTAAACATAGAAATGAGACACAAAATATAATTGAGAGGTGGCTGCAACTTTTCGGACTGATTGAAGCAGAGGACTCAAAATCGTTCTTGTTCGAAGCTGCACTGCACAGAATACTATTTCCCATATGCTGATCGCTTGCAAGCTCGCTCTTCTCTCTACATTCACATCTCCCTTGTTCCACCTGTAAAATAACCAATTTCACATTGAATCACATGGCATTTAGATTGTGCCAATATAACCGCTTCAAGCTACTGAATTTTCGGCACAGTACCATTCCCTGATACCATTCTACAGTAAATTAAAAAATCTGCATAGAAGACCTTTTCGCTCAAACATTTTTCTACACCGTCAATAGCTTCAAAGGTATTCTCCCGATTCAATTTAAATAAAACATCATGCTTATATATACGAACTACCTTCATTTTTATGTTCCCTAGAACCAATCCCGAACAAATATGCCAAAAAACAATGCAAAGGAAATTCAGGCAGGCATAGGATTTAACGTTTGAACAAGCACGATTCTAAGACAAGAACTTCAGGTGTCCACCTCTCGAATGCTATCCTCGTACCAGCCACATTTTCCGCGAGAAATGAATCACCGAAGGTCCAGCTGAGGTTCTCCAGTAAATCTCCAGCAGCAGGAGTGAGCGTCGGTCACGTTTACGCGGATTCCACATATTCCAAGGTGAGCGTTCCAACTTTTTTACAAACACCTATCCTCGGTTTTAAGGGGAACCGATAAAACTGTGCGTAAAAGTATCAGCGATTACATCGACGGCTCTGCTCAGGGGAATTAAGCAATTTCCGTGCCTCCTCGACGCATCGATTTGCAAGGAGGGGTTTCGGGGTCGGTGCTTGGCCTTTTACGAGCTTACCCAGTATCTTCTCGCGTCTTGATTTTTCCCCCAGTCGACAGAGCAAAGTAATTCGAGAGCACCGCACGATGCTCTCTCGAGGAGACACTATGATCTTGGAATTAGATTTTCCAGTTCCGTTGTAGCAGGAATTACGACTCGACCGTGGGCGAATAAACCAGGGAAGCGTGGATCATCCGTGGAAAATAATCCGCGTCGCAGGAGAAGCAAATATGCTCGCAGAATGTCCCATAGACGCACGACGTTCATCGTCGTTCACGGGGCCGTTACCTTTTTCCTTCCTGGGCTTCGCGTGAATATTCGCAAATATTCTTAACAAGCGAGCAAACATATTTCACTTCGCGGCGCCCACGTGATTTCGCGGTGGCCGTCACGGCAGTAATTAAACTGACTGCGTAAATTCCTGTTATTAATCGATCCTGTTTAATTTAATTCGTTGCTCGACGGCAAGAATCGTCACCAATTAATTTGATTACCCGAAGTTAGCGGCGGCAATGAGCTGGATATTAATGCGTAACGGATTTGCTCGTCAAATATGCACTGCATGGCAGGGCATGAGTAATTAAGCAACAGAAACCGTCCCGTGAATTATCCAGCATTGCTTCAACTTTAACCAGCAACGCGAACTATTGTTTGCCATTCATTCGCGCGCCCATCTGCCCGTCGATCATCAATCCTGATCAAGCCCCGTTCACGTGGCGGGATTCATCGATCCGCTCGCCACACTTTCCGCGACATTTTCCGTCCGATCGTCGAGAAATCTCGCTTCGACGGGCGACGAGGCGTGTAATAACCAGACAATTCTCTTTCCCAACCCTCGGATTCTATCCACCGCGATATCTTTTTCGCGAAAACATCCCCCAGGCTTCCTTGGTTTTATCTCGAAACCATCCCTGTTCCGGAGCTAGCTTAGACTCGACAGTTCTCGATACCCTTTTCCCACCATCGAGTTCCTGGATCCACCCTGGACAGTTTACTTATTCGAGGAGGATTAAGACGATACAAACGTCTATCAAACTACCATTTCTGGCCATCGAACCCTTATTTCAGTGTAACAATATATACGCTCGGCCGTTACTTTATCGAAGGTGCAAAAGGAAGGAAAGACCTAATGGAGAAGGTATCTGTGTGACCTCACCTGAAATTGAGAGTAGATCACTGCCTTCCCACGTCGACGCTTACAGACAACGGCCCCAGCTTCACTGCCCTGTGGATTCCAGCTCCGCCAGACTCTAAATTCTCTCTCGCATTGCTCACCGCGCCTCTTCCATGATCGAACAATCTCCTGGGGAGTCTGCCGTTACTCTGATCCACCTCGGAGTGCGTAGGCCTCGGCACCGCGAGTCTATCTAGCACGAAGTTAACGATCCTCCTAATAGGCTGACCTGGCAGCCCGAATCTGAAGTCCTCCCGTGGTCCGTTTTGCAACAGACCAGGAATATTCACCGAGTGATGATTGCTAAAGATCGTCCTGTAGCTGATGGGGTCCTCCACTCGGCCCTGCAACGTTATCTGAAAGCCAGGCTCGCGAGAGTTCCCTTCGGCATTGTTGATCGAAGCAGCGTCTCTTTGCTCGGCCGGCTGCACCGTGGAACGTTGACTTTCGCCGCGATCCGCCTTGGGAAACGAAGGGGGAGGCTCAGCTCGCGGATCAGGGCTAAGTTTGTCGTTTGGATTGAAGGGTTGCTTCGTGAATCCGGAATCGGGCCCGAGCGTGCCGCGTCGATCCTTGTCTCCTCCCGTCTCCAACGCGACCACCGATCGTCGATTCAATTTTCGAAGGCCCGCTGACCTATTTTCCTCGCCACTCCGCTCCGAGCCTACAGCTTCTGATCCCACGTAGACGTCCAAGGGAAGCTTCTCCCCTGAATCCTCGTTCGTGGCACGAGGAATCGTAGAAACCTGGGGAAAAGTTCAGTCGTTTCTTTGGTTATCGGTGTGCAGCCGTTTCCAAACGAGTGACGCTCAAACGGCAAGAAAGGGGAAGCAAACGGGAGAAAGTAATTAACTCGCATTGTCGTTGAAACGGAGTTACCTGGTCGACGTTTTTCCGCGGGGCTGCTGCAGGTTCGTCAAAGAAGCCTCTGTAAACCGTGTTAACAGCTTGGTTCTCCGATGTAATTACTCCGCCTGAGAAAAGAGGATTCTCTTGGCTCGGATTCGGCTCTTCGGGCTTCCCATGCACGCCATCGTGAATCGTCTGCCGGTCGCAGGCGGCTTTTGGTAAGACGCAGGCAACGTAAAGCGTAGCGACGAGGAACGTATAAGATATCGGGCGTATCTTCATCGTGATCCCTCGATTTGGTACTTTCGATCGCGTCACTCGATGTCTAAGGTGTTCCCGTTCGGAGTCGCGTTTATATGGGCGATCTGGTAGCTATTTGGGGAGGGAATCATTGCGCAAACGATGAAATATATCGAATGCTCGCAGCGTGATCGAGCAGCAACCGATCGTTTACACAGTCTGCTCGTAATGCCTCGGCTACGATCAAACAATGTATCAAAATCGCGCGAACCGCGGAGATGTGGATGGGTAGCTGGAATTTTGGGGAGTCGACGGTGGCCGACGATCAAGTCAAACACAGATGGGCCTGTCTGCCAAGTTAACTGACACCTCGAGGACATTTCCGCGAGGAGACGTTCGGTGGCAGCCGAAGCTGGGATCCGAGACCGGATTCGACGAGAGCTACGAAAATATTTTGAAACGCTTTCCGTATGAAATATTCTCACAGCGGCAGCAGGATTTCTGGCAGATCGAGCATCAGCTTTGCCCCCAGTCGCGGCACGCGCTCGCATCGACGAGAAGGGTATAACTTTCCCGGGGGAAAGGCCAAAACTTTCCACCAACTATCGTCGTTTGTCATGCAACTTTTCTGCTTCCTCTTTCGCCAGGGCCCGAGGTATTCGCAAAATTCTCGCGGAAACTTTATCGTTTCCCGATCATAACGCGTCGTACTTGTCTCTGACCCTCCGCGCGAGCTGCGACTATTGAACAGCCACGTTGAACGCGAGGATTCCAAGCGATATTACAATTTCCCAATTTCCCATATCCCCAAGCAATCTTACAGTTCGATCTGCAAATATTCACCTCATTTGCCCTGTCCCCTCCTGTTGTGGCCACGATATCGCCTTTTTGTGTTGGGGGGTGTAAACCTCCAACGACACCCTGTCACCCTCCTTGCAGGTTATTAAGCCCGCAAGAGTTCACTAATTTATGACGACTGAGATATGTGTAAGGGTAATGTGATATTAAATTGACACACTGCAGCGCGTAACAAATAACACTTAATTATATTTTCAATAATAATGGTAGAAAATATGCTGATGGTACAGAGTTTTAGTTGTGTCTGAGTCCTTTCGCTGGTCTGCCCCTCTGCCAAGTCTTCGAAGCTCTTGCAGGGGTGGGTCTTGAATGGTAAACCATTGCCTATTGGTTGTTACTGACGACAGTATTGGGTGACGGAAACGCATCGGAAAGAGAAAGCTAATTCTCACGAAATGGAACCTCTCGGCGCGACTTTGTCTGTTTGTTTGTCCGGAGATACGCGGTCTCGACTCGGCCTAATAGCCCTAGTCCTCGGCACTGCTAGTAAATCACTACATCCCAAGACGCTAGGCCCGGACTGACAGCCCAAGTGCTTGCCACGTGCGAATTGACGAAGAACAGGCCCCCAAGATATACCTCGAGTTCGACATTGACAATTTTCACGCTCAACACCTCCCAATTAACGTCCGTATCTCGATGACCACCACGCAAACAGAGGCCCCCATTTCGCGTCAGCGTGTTCGACCCTTTCAATCAAACTCCCTTGTACGTCCTGATTGCGATTCTTTCACGAATTCCAAGGAAACTCGCGTTCACCCCGTCACGAAGGCGACGTTAGAATTGTGCCGGTTGCTCGACCCACCACGTACAACCCCAGGGATCAGCGGCTCGTTCAGACGAGCTAATTGTGAGCGAACCTTAGCACGTCGCGTGGTCTGTTGCATTTTAATGAAATGGCGCGTAGGTTCCTCGGCTCCGGCGTCTTCGCTCGTGAAAAGAACGGAGCACAAAGCAGCCGCCTAGCAAGCAGAAACCCGCGAGAACGAGGCTTCCCGTCGCCTCCGTTTCTCCCGCTATATCGCACCGCTGTCCATTCATAACAGTTAAATAGAGTCGAACGGAAGATCGAGTCATTCCCCATTGATTCCTCGCGCGGAGATTCCGCGGGGGGCACGGTTCACGTCTCACGAACAATATATGCATCTAAGAACGCGCCTGACTGCCTCGCAAATGGAAATGCAATCGGAAGTTTCGAGCTGTACGTGTGCACGGGGTCGCGATATTTCGGTCAGCAATTACTGGCACCGGAAATGGGACGGGAGGCCATCGCGTGCCCGTGGCGAATGGGGCGCGCAGGGAAATCGATGTTAGTTGCAGTGAATTTGATTCATTAACCATCTTCAGAATAAATCAGAGCACGGCAGATTGCATGTCCAACGAAATTATCGCGTTGCGAAATCATTGTCTCGTTAGCTTTGCTCGGGATGTTCGGGTGGGGGTGATTGAAAGCTCATTGCAGGTCCGGGACTGTAATCTTTATTGTGTTTTATTTTTAACGAAATTGTGAGTAGCTTCTCCATGAACATATTATTGTCGTTAAAAGATCGATGCTGGCTACGTTGAGAACTATACAGATTCTTGTGCTTTTCGGTATTCGAAGACGCTTCCACGCTCGACGAATCCTTGCGCGCTTCTTTGCGCTGGCGCAACCCTTGCGCCGGGTGCACCGTAACCACCGCCACCAGGAGTCTCCAGGATAAACGTATCCTGTGTAGAAAATCATTGTATCATCTCGATTTCTCTGCAGCCCAAGGGAAGTTGTTCAAATTATAGGAAGATCGCAGCCTCCGTCTTTCGATAACTCCACGATAATACCGCGATATAAATTCTCAAGTTTTACGCGAGGGTATGCGCGCAAGGCAGTTGCAAACGAGGGGCTCGTATCCGTCGAGATAAAATGTTTACGAGAGGCAGCGTAAAACCCAAACGGTTTCCTTCTACTTCCGTATTGCGTGGCTATTCGAAATCGACGTAGACGGCAGTTTATTTTTTGCACTTTATCGCGACGATTTTACAGCACTGCGTAAATTTTTTCATACTTGCGCTCTCGGGGGATGGACGATACTCGCTGTTAAAAGAGATTGCGTTACTCGCGAGCCGCTTACCGCCGGACAAACTGGAACAGCGGTTTTGGGGCCCAAATTGATCTTTCTACCGTCTGCCCTCTTCAACGTGTTCCTTCCACGTCCACCGGGAGACCCTCCCGCTAAACCAGGCGGACTGTGCACCCTCCTCTCCGTCAGTACTGACAGCATCATGGGTGCCCTGTGGAAGAAACACTCTAAGCTAGAAGTGGCGGTGGAGAATAAATTCAGGAGCTTGCTAAAAGCTACCCTAAGCACTTAAATCGTCCAGAGAAATTTTGATTCGGCTACCTAAAGGTGATTTCACGGATAACGCCTTCGCCACCGCAGTGAGCGCCAGGCCCACCACTTCCTGGACGAAGGGAGAATTTATCGAGAACAACAGGGTACCGGAGTTCCAGTATCTCTGGGTCGGTGATCCTGGTGTTGGTCATGTGGGTGTGCACTCCACCTCTACCATCCCACGTCGGTCCCTGTTAAACCGTGTGCAGTCTCATACGATAAATGAATCTTGTAGAGAAAGGTTAAACAGATTAGGCAGGGTGTCTTACAGCTCCGCTGCCGCCAGCGACAGTCTCGTAGTATCCCCATTTCTCCGTTCCGAGTGTCACGTTATTCATGCAGCCTTGCGATGCAGCGCACGCCCCGAAAGCTTGCAAAACAACATCAACCACGCGTTGGGACGTAAGGACGTTGCCACCCACCACTGCAGCCTCCTCCGAAGGGTCTAGGAGCGACCCCTTGGGAACAATCACCTTCACGGGCTTCAAGCAACCCTGAAATGGGTGGAAATGTGGAACGATGATCGATGAGATCGCACAGTGAATACAGATGATGAATAAGGATATCGATTCTTAGAGGTGTGCAGTGTTACCTGGTTCAAAGGAACGTCTCGACCAACGATGCACCTCAAGCAGTAGATCAATGCAGAAAGGGTGATCGCCCGAGGTGCGTTGCAGTTTCCCCATACCTCGTAACCAGTCCCACTGCAGTTTCAATTTTTCATTTCTGTCCCTTATCATTTCTCATTTAGAGCGAATAAAAAAAACTTACGTGAAATCGCAGACTGCCTCGCCCTTCTCGATATCGATGTTAAGAAGGAATCTTATTGGGCTTCCATCGTCCATGTAGTCCACTGCAGCTGCAGTGGTGTTACCGGTTTCCTCGAGCAGCTTTCTACCGACAGACTTCAGCATATCTCTCACTGCGACCTCCGCGTTGTGCTGGATGTGGCCCATGTAGGCTTGCACCACGTCCAGTTCGTATATGTCGATCAGTTCAGTCACCAGTAGCGAGCCCTGCATCAAGCATTAACAGATCCTTGGAATTAAATCAGGAGAATTGATAATCGATTCGTAACGCGGCCTGCCCACTTTGTGATTAGCTGCGATCTGAGCTTTCAGATCGCTGAGATTGTCAGACAAGTTCCTGGTCCCAGAACTCCCCGGGATCTTCCCCGGCGCCATTAACTCTTCCGTCAGTTCTTTCTCTCGAAACTCGCCTTTGTGCACCAACAGGAAGCTCTTGAAAGCAGCGCCTTCCTGCAGATAAATCATCCGTTTGAATCACAAATGATATCAAGGGCAGTCTTTCGCTGAGGCACTTTTCACCTGAAGCAAAGTAGTCGAATGTGGCGGCATGGAGCCAGGCGTTATACCCCCGATGTCAGCGTGATGGCCTCTGCTGGCCACAAAGAACACTGGCTTCTCCACGTCCCTGTGGCAAAGTCATTCCACGTTCACCCACCGTCAAATCGCCACTGGTTTGTTTATCGAAAGGGACGAAAGAAATACTTGTAGAACACTGGAGTTATGACTGTGAGGTCTGGAAGATGCGATCCACCCGCCGAAGGGTGATTCGCGAGAATCACGTCGCCCCTCGTGAATTCCCCCTTGAACGCCTTCATCTGATACTGCACGGTCTCCTGCATAGCGCCCAGGTGAACGGGAATGTGGGGTGCGTTGGACACCAGACCTCCATCTGGGCCAAACACCGCGCAGGAGAAGTCCAGGCGTTCTTTGATGTTGGTCGAGATGGAGGTTCTCTGAAGAATCCTTCAAGGACAGAATCTCGATTAACTAAGCCCTCTGAGGCAACCTCGCAAGGCTGTTAAATTAACTATCGCTCCATCTACCTGCCCATCTGCTCGGCGATGCTCATGAACCGGTGGGAGAAGATGCTCAGCTGAATCGTATCTAAATCGGTCGTGACCTTCGTCCTGAGACCTTGTCCGATCGTTATCTTGACGTCGCCGCGAGACGTGATCGATGCCGTGCAATCGGGCTCGATCAGAAGTGTGCTCAGGCTGTCCATTATAATAGCTGGCCCGTGTATCGAGTGGCCAGGCGATAAGGAATCTAATTGGTACACTTTAGTCTCGAGGCAACCGCTTTCAAAGTACACCATAGTGGTCTGTAATGAAGTCGATGCATCTTTCGTACACTAAAGATACATTTATTTACCCATCGTTGGTTTCAAATAGAATCTTTCTCGTACACTTACCTTTTCCAATTTCGGTGGTGCAGTAGAAGATGGTCGAATCGGGTCTTCCTGTACATCAGTCTTCCCCACGCCTCGCACTCTCACGTCGTTCACCAGAATCTTCCTATTCGGCATAGTGAAGCCGAACTCCGTTTGGTACCTTGATCAAACACGACCACGGTTAGCGCTTCCGTTTCATTTCCTCCCAGCGCATCTTACCAGAAGAAGCTTCACCTTTCCAAGAACGTAGCGAGGAAATCGCCATGCCTCGTGCCCTTGTTTTCTTCATCCTTTGTACTCGGCGTGCACATCAGGGCGCAGTCTGTCCCCTGGTAACGGAGGTGCAGGAATGGTTCTGCGACTATGCGAGAGTCGTCGAATCCTTGCGTGGCTAGTTTGCCGTGAACTTTCTTCTGCAGGGCATCTAGACGCTCGTCCAAGCGCGCAAAAGATTCTAACATTCGAGGAACATGCAAGTTTATATTGAATTAAAGGCTGTCGGTTGTTTTGCAAGCGTACCTTGCTCGTAGACTTCTGCGCTGGGTTCCTGAGCCTCTTCCACGACGTCCGCCAAAGCCATACCATAGGCTGACAAGATCCCAGCGTACTTGTGGACGAAAACTGTTCCCATGCCGAGGGAACGCGCGATAGCACATGCGTGCTGGCCTCCAGCGCCGCCGAAGCACGCTAAAACGTGGCGAGACGTGTCGTAGCCCTTGGCCTATTCCAAATGTAGAAGAAAACTCGTTGACCATTCACTATGCGCTTGGTAAAGTGTATTATACTTGATAATACCTGTGTCAAAGCTCGTATAGGCCGACACATCGTCTCGTTAGCAACCCTGACGAACCCCATCGCCACTTCCTCGATCGTCATCTTCCCTTCCGCCTGCTGACCTTCATTCGCTAGAAATTCGTTTATCTATAAACCAGAGTTAATTCCTCGATAACGATTCACTTCCAATACTCCAATGACATAAGTAAAAGCCTCAGCTTGTTCTTCCATACCCCTGATACTCGAAAAACAATCAATGCGTACTTGATCAGTGAGCTTCTGGAACTCGTGCATCGTGCGCGACTTGTCCAGAGGCTCGTTTTCATTCGGCCCGAATATTCTCGGGAAGTACTCAGGCAGCAGCCTTCCCAGGGCAAGGTTCGCGTCCGTGACAGCCAGGGGACCGTTCTTCTTGTAACACGCGGGCCCAGGATGAGCGCCCGCGCTCTCAGGCCCCACCTCGAACAGACCCGACCTGAAGAAAAGCATCGATCCACCTCCTGCCGCCACTGTGTTCACGTCCAACTTCAACCACATTTGATGGCGTTTAAAAGGCACGTTGAATGGTTTGTTCGTTGCGATCGACATCGAGGTTTCGTGGAATCTAGTCTAGGAAGCGTGATTGCAAAGGGGATGGTACCTGCGCGGCTTGGATCGTCACACCAGCTGTCGTGCTCTCGTACACGTGCTCGTAGCTGCCACCATAACGACTCACATCGGTGGAGGTGCCGCCCATGTCGAATCCTATCACTGGCAAGTCGGTTTCCTTGCCGTGGGTGGTCATCGCGTAGCCCACGACTCCTCCGGCGGGGCCAGAGAGGATGGCACGCGATCCGTTGAATCTATGAAAACGAAATACCTAGGTGGGTTTTGTCCGAAGTGCTTCATTAACCGCTTCGTTCCCTCGGACGTGTTATGTCGCGACGCGGATACTGTTGGTATAAGATCATAGACGGGTTATCACGCGACGTGATGCCGTTCGTGCGATGCCACAGACGAGTATACACGCGTCTTCTGTTTTGGCTTTACTTAGCTTGCTTCTATGTTGCGAGAATCAGTGAGAAGCAATTGTGCATGGTGCAAAACAAAAAATATCCGCAAAGAAACAAGATATTATTGTAAAAATTCCGACGGTCCATTATGTGTAGCTCCATGCTATGAATTAGATCACACAAAAGAATAATAAATTCCAGTTGTCCTGAAAACAATATGTTCTTCTTTTCCCATACCGTTTCCGGATTTAACACTTTTTCGAATTAAAGCTTTTAATCTAATAATGAAGCACGCGAGATATATCGTCTGTGTGATCGCACGAACGGTATCGCGTCCGTGGAATCGCACAAGCGGCATTACGTCGCGTGATAACTCGTCTGTGATCTTATACCAACAGTATAGGCGTCGCGATATAACGCGTTCGAGGGAACGAAGTGGTTAATACTTCGCTGAAGATGCACTCACGAGTCCATTGGAGTCAGTCCACCGTCGCTTTGCATGAACAGTACGTTCACATCCTTCAGCTTCTCTTTGAAGCCGGACGAGAAGCCCTGAGAGACAGACGTGAGTTATTGCTTCCAGCAGGAGAAGAAATTAAGGTGTCTGTAATTTAGTAGAGTACCTGCAGGTATTGTTTAATATGTGGAGTCAAGTATGCATCGGCGCAGGCGGTGAAGCCTCTGGGGACGATCCTCGCCATGGGCATCACCTCGTGGGAAAGGGACACTTGCTGGAAACCAGCAAGCCTCGCCAGTTCACCAACCCTCAGTTCATGTTCAGCGAACCTGAAATAAGACAGTCGTTAGGGAATCTGATACCTGACAGTAGTCGCTGTTTAAGAGGTCATTCTGGTAATCACGCCGCAAAATTCAGTTTTTTTTTCTCAGTGAATGCAATGAATAACAATGTTAAACTTGGTTTTCATTTAGTAGGTTACTTATAATGTATACGGAACAGTTTTTTAAATATACTTTTAATTGTGTTTTTCGATGTTATCTGGAGGTACAAATCGCGCCTTTGAAAAGACGGCGGGAGTGATTTTAGCTCACAGACTCATCTGACACAAAAAAACTAAACTGATGCTTATGCATTATGAGTACCGCTATCGCAGGTGCCAGAATTAGCCACGTAAGTCAAAATTTAACAAAATTGCGTGCATTTAAACTTCAAGTAAAATGGAAAATTTCGATACTTGAAGTTTAAATGCGCGTAATTTTGTTAAATTTTGACTTACGTGGCCAATTCTGGCACCTGCGATAGCGGTACTCATAATGCATAAGCATCAGTTTAGTTTTTTGTTTCAGATGAGTCTGTGAGCTAAAATCATTCCCGCCGTCTTTTCAAAGGCGCGATTTGTAACTCCAGATAACATCGAAAAACACAATTAAAAGTGTATTTAAAAAATTGTTCCGTATACATTATAAGTAACCTAATAAATGAAAAAAAAGATTAACATTGTTATTCATTGCAGTCATTGAGAAAAAAAACTTAATTTTGCGACGTGATTACCAGAATGACCCCTTAAAATAACTGACATGTAACTATGCGCAAGAACCACCGCCAGGCTCTCGATTCCAGATCGTCGTAGTTCCTCCAGGTCCCTCTTCAGCCTCTCCTCGTCGAGTTCTTGCGTGACGAACAGGTCCTCCCCCGTGGAGCCCTTCGCTCTTCGCCACTGCTTGCTGTCCAATCGACACTTATCAGGCAAGGCAGGTATCACCCTGCATCTAACTTCCACCACCTTCTTGTACAAGACTTCCGGTGTTACTACTTTCTGAAAAGAGTGCCATTCTTCCACACAATCCCTCTAACAGCTTACACTAGTATATTTATTATCTATTCGCTTCGTAGGGCCGGCTCGAGCCTTTTTTGCGCCGCAGGCGAACTTGTCAAATTGCGCCATTTATTTATAATTCCTACATTTATCCAAGCTTTTCGATGACCTTGCTCTGAATTTTTATTCCTAGCTTAAAACATTTATATACAACCTATGATATTTAAAACTTCGTTTTAAAAAACGCCAGCAATAAAAAGACTCCTCTAACTTTGCCTTCAGGGACGAGCCAAGCCTGTTTATATCTAAATACGAACCAGATCGAAAATATTCGGTCGAGCTTGGTTCCCTATATAAAGAAGATCCCTGAGCCCCTCGTTAATCAGCAGTGCCATTTTCGCGCCCTTTCTCTCCAGCAAGGCGTTCGTAGCCACAGTCGTGCCCATTCGGATCCACGAGATCAACGAAGTGTCAATCTCTCCGTCGATTCTCCGCCCGGTCTCCTGCAATCGCACTCTCGTCGGAAATAAAGAAGACCTCCAAAAGTGTCTCTAAAAGAGCGCCATCGTTACCTGCTCGAGGATCCTGCGTATACCCTCGCGTGGCGCGTCTTCGTAGTTGGCAGGGTCGACCGACAACAGTTTCATCACTCGAATTTTACCGCCAGGACACCTCGCGTACACGTCCGTAAACGTACCGCCGCGATCTACAGCGAACTCGAACTTCGTCTGCTCCATTTCTGTTCGCGCGTCACTTGCCAGAGCCCGAAATCCCTGGTCAACTGTGATCGCGGCCAAGGAACGCTTTAAACCAGCTCGACTTACATCAGCTACGCGAGCACAGCTAAATTCGACACGCGATAACGTCTGATAAGATTCCGAGCCGCCAGGAGCTTAGAATCTGTACATAAAATCGTGGGAGCAAACAGTGGGCTCGAGTAATTGCTAGTCACGCGAACAGTCGATAGAGGATTGGTGCGATTTCGCTGTTGACAGTTGCGTTGGAACACAAGCAGAGCGATTGGGGGAGACTATCTCCTCGTAGTGGGGCGGTCTAGACACAGGATGCCTTTTGTTTTCGCGTGCTTGTCATCGTTGAGAATTTCTGTTCGCTTCGGAGTGACCGTGACTTCGTCGGGTGATCTGTGGTCTCGCGCACAGCAGCACTGTAGCGAAATCGACGTGGCAGGCTCTTAGTGTTTTTCCATTTTCTTCCCGCTCGGCAACAAGTGTTACGTAACAGTCGCGGAGCTTCGTCGAGCCTGATAACAGAAATACCTTGCGAGTAGCATTTCGATCGTGGTAGCCGATGCTTGCGACTGTGACTCGTGGAAATCGAGTTTGTCGTAAGTCACGAGATTCTTGAACAGATTTAACTATGACCTCACTTTGGGGAATGATTTTGCTTGCGAACGGGTCGAATCGTTTCGGGTACAGCCGGGAGGATTGTGAACCGTTTGTACGAACTGATTTCTTCTTGTCTTATTATGAATCGTGGGTTATGAAGGAGGTTGGATAGTACACGACGCCTTGATAAAGACAAGGGTCACCGAGCTGCCGAGACTGCGCACAAACGATGTCTGGTTTTATTAGAATCCGCGGTACTGGGTGGTCAGAAAGTATGTGGTCGTTCGAGGGATAGAGTCCGTTTGGAATTCGGTTTTTCTTAACAGGGAACAATTTATTAAATTATGATGAGTTCCGTACTACGTACAGTATCACTTTACACTCGCAGCAATGTGTGCTCATCACTTTCCTCTTTACAAAATCGTTTTAAGTCTTAATCTCTACGAATCTGGCTGGTAAAGTATATCTACAATTACGACTAAGGAGTTCAAAGGAAACCGCATAATTTTGGAGATCAAGAGCTGCGCGATTTCGTAAGATAGGATCGGTGTAAAAATATGTATAAATGCGATTATCCTCGGGTTAATACGCGGTAAAAAAAAGAAGGAAGATATAAAATTGTAGGCACGGTGAAAGACAACCAATCGATCGAACCGTCTTCGGTTCAGCGGATTCCTCTTTTCTACCAATAAATACAAATTATACAAAATTCGAATGACGCTTACAGAGACTTCCTCTGCCTTGGATCTTTATCCGGAGAATTCTATTCGCGACGTTTATAATCGAGCTCTTCCCTCTACGATATCGTTGTAAATCTGCTCCGTGAGTTTCACATACCCTCCGGAGGAGTTGTCGAGGAAGTAAACTGGGTCCGTGATCTGCAAAGAAATTCGCGAATCAGCTCCGTATCCAATTATATCCGCGTGGGAATAACCGGAGAACCTGAGACTTTACCTTCCTGATGTCGAAGCCGACGTCTTGAAGATCTTTCTTCTTCAACTTGAACGTGCCTTTTGAAACAAACCGAAAAGCCCTGTTATTGCATCTAAACATTGAAAAAGCACCGACGCGGCCACACACGAAAGAAACACTTGCCGGTGAGCGGTAGTTCCGAGAGAACTCGAACGAACAGAGGCCTGGCGTACGAGGGCAGGCACTTCTTCAGACCGTCCCCCATTTCTTTGATGTTCAGGGTGTTGTCTGGATCGTAAATCGCGGCCATTCCAGCTTTCCCTTCGATCATAGGCACCTACCAGCGTCAGAATATATTCTTACTGTAATACCGAGGCTTTCCTCCCGCGAGAAATCAATTACTTCCGGCGTGCTGTTACCTCGACACCGTAAACCGCCGCATCCTTCAATCCTATCACGTTGCTGACCACCGCCTCGACTTCGGAAGTGGCGACGTTTTCGCCTCGCCACCTGCGACGATAATCGTAACGATCAGAAACGTTGAAACGGTCGGGGCCAGGGCGCGTCGGGGGAGACAGCTTGGACTTTCAATAGTTTAGTGTAATTTATAAATTCGGTGCTGGTCAAACCGTTCAAACTTGTACGAAACGTGCAAGGGCTTGCCTGAACGTGTCACCGGTCCTGTCCTTGAAGTAGAAATAGCCGAACTCATCCATAACCAATATATCACCTGTTCGAAAAACGGGATTTAATCATCGCGGACTTATTCACGCGGTACGAACAGATCGTTCCTTTCATTTACGAATCACCGACCGGTATTGAAGACTCGGTCGCCCTTCTTGAACACGTCGCGCAGGATCTTCTGCTCGGAGGCTTTCCTGTCCACGTAACCGGAGAAGTCGCTCAACACCTTCTTCGGGTTTATCTTCCCCACGAATATACCAGGCTCGCCTGCGAACACGTCAAAGACGCCAGGATGTACTAAGAGCCCGCAGAGACGAATTCAAAAACATTTCCCGCCGACTTTCAGGTTTTCTTACCAGGCTCGCAGCGCATGCACAAGCCGTCGGGCCCTCTCACAGGTTCCCCAGTCTCCTCGTCGACTTTCAGCAAGGCCACAGGGTACAGAGAGCCCGCGCACAGTGGCACGAACCCTACCGCGCCGATTTTGTTGTCGATATTCACTGGAAGAATTAATTAAGTGACCACGAAGGTAACCAGGCGGGAGCAGAGGTGTCCCGATACTATCCGCGGCTAAAGAAACGATCGCAAGTAGGTACCAAGATTCGAGTTCCCCTCGGTGGCGCCGTAAAACTCCCCTATCTGCTTCACGCCGAACCTCTCCACGAAAGGCTTCCAGATGTGAGGCCTCAGGCCGTTCCCGAACATCAGCCGGACTTTGTGCTTCGTGTCGCAAGGGCCGGGAGGAACGGTCAACAGATAGCGACAGATCTCGCCGATGTACTGCGCGATCTACGACCAGATGCGTCCTTTGACGTTTTATGCAACCAGCCACGCGGCTTCGTTGTTGGAGGACGGTCACTCGTTACGAAATCAGGGCAAGCGAATCGATAGAACTGTTTACACGGGACGGTATCGTTGATGGGACTGATTAGAACTGGCATTCCGAGTAGCCGGCACGCTCGACTGCGATCGCGGATCGCAATGAGTGCGTAATACGCTTTTAACGAATCGCGGGGGAACGCGTCGAAGGGGGCCACGTACCAAGCGAAACATTTGGATGGTTTAGAGTTTATAGTCTAACTTTACATCAGTGACGAGCAACCTTTCGCTTATAGTGGACCAAAAGTGGAAACCCAATACTCTACGCGGACCGCGATATTAAATACTTAAATATACTAATCAGAGAATTTTAATTTATCCAGTGAATCTGTTATTTCTCACATAGATTTACATTTGAAATAATTGCTCGTCACTGGCTTAGAGTTTAGATGCTCGACGCGCAAGAGTAACCTTACAGTGCATTCGTAATGGACGCAGTCGGGCCAGAACTTGGACGCGCTGAAACGTCTGCGAAGCACGACCGTGACACCTCTGAGCAGTGCCTGACCCACTCCGAGCAGCCCCCCTGCTGTGTGATAGAGCGGCAGAGAATCGTAAATGCGATCGGTCGATCGTAGATTCAGCATGAAGTGAACGCCGCTGGACATCAGCATGTATCTGAAAGTGCGACGAAAATATGTGCATAGGTACGCTAGGTTTCAGCCGCCGCAAATATCGCCGCTCCAGGGAATCTATCCGCTATCGTGACCGTTCAATTAATCCCTGCTATCGGCGACAGCCCCAGCGGCCATGACACCGCGTTTTACAATTATTCTTCGCGAACAACAACACCGACAAATAAGTTGTTTATCGTGTTTGTGCGAAACGCTGGCGATAAGGGTATTGTACCTCAGATTGGTGATCACTGCAGCCTTTGGCATCCCAGTCGTTCCCGACGTGTAGATGTAGATCAATTTATCTCGCGGAGTGCCAAGAGCAAGGTCGTCGACGAGAGGCACTGGATCGATGCTGGAGATTTCCATGCTGAGATCGGTCGCTCCTTCGAGGCACGTCGTGTCCGGCAGCTCTGACCATTGGTAAAGAGACAGCCCAGGGATTTTATCCCTTACCTCGCGAATCGCTGCGCGAGAAAGGCTTGTTTTACGCTTGCAGCTAAGCTGGTGCATCTGTTCTAAAGTAGCCTGACTAGTCTGATAACTGGGACACGCGGAGCAACGACCTGTTGACCGTTACCCGAAAACGCGAATACCAATCGGTTCCACGCGAAGGAGCAACGCGTGCTACTTTGCAAATAAGAAGCACCGCTAAGTCTGCTCCTATCAATTCTGTATCTACGATCGCTAGAGGCGCTCCAGTGATCTTACCCTCTTTGAATTCCGACCCAAAGATCACAGCCTTGCAGTTAGCCGCCTTCATGCTGTGCACCAGCACGTCCTGTCGCAGATTCGTGTTGATGAGCGCGCCCACGAAGCCAGCCTTGCTCAGGCCTAGCCACGTTCCCACGTACTCGGGCCGGCTTTCCATGATCACAGCGACGCTGTCCCCGCGGGACAGCGATTTCGTGCGAAAGTATCGTCCCAGGCGATTGCTGTACTCCTCCAGCTGCAGCCAAACCCAAAGCGTTACCTCGCTTGGCCAAGGAGACGTCGTTAAGGGGACATTCTCATCAAATTGTTCAAAAAGAGGTCACTTACAAGGAGAGTATTTTAGGTGTCCGCCTCCGATTATTTTGATTTTTGGATATGTTATAGAGGACCGAAAAATAAGAAATACGTGTTTTTTTATTTTTCCCCGTTTTCATATTTCGGGGGTGAAAACTGCGTTCAAAGTTAGGGTTGAAAAATCATTTTTGTGGAATATCTCGAGAACTATTAGAGATAGGGGAAAATCTGGTGAGTCAGTCATATTTCGCATTCAAAGACACAAAATTCGTCCATTGACACTATTCCCCTATCTCTAATAGTTCTCGAGATATTCCACAAAAATGATTTTTCAACCCTAACTTTGAACGCAATTGTCACCCCCCAAATATGAAAACGGGGAAAAATAAAAAAACACGTATTTCTTATTTTTCGGTCCTCTATAACATATCCAAAAATCAAAATGATCGGAGGCGGACACCTAAAATACTCTCCTTGTTAGTGACCATTAAGATACTTTTTTTTAAGAAACTATACAATTTTCAGTAAAAAAATTATCGCTTTTATTTATTCGTTATTCAAGAATATGAAAAAAAATCATTTTTCTATGTGTATTTCTATGTGGCGCTTTGTGCATTGGTACAACAAAATGTGAGATCGATGGTAGCCAGTATAACGAAGAATGTCCCCTTAATGTGACAGCTTACCTCCCGATAGGTCCATTCCTTGTCCTCGAAGATGAAGGCGATCTTCTCGGGATTCGCGGTGGCGTATCTGCTGAACACCCTCGCCACAGTGAACCCCCGTGTCTCCCACCACCATAGGAGAAGGTTGACGCGAACGAACCTGTAAGCACCCCTGTGTCGCCACAGGAAAGCGATGCCAGATGTTATCGTGGATCGTGCAACGCGCTGAGGGAAACGGCGCGGCGGGGGAATCGGTGTTAACGGTAATTACGCGGGTAAGGTTGGCTTCGATATTATTCGACGCGCCGCGTTTCTGCGATGGGAAAGGGGTCACTCGGAAAGGGATTAAATGAAACGATTAGTTGGGAAGCGAATTAGGGTAGAGGCGATGGAAACGGTCGCATGTCTTCTGGATCAGTAATAACGTCTCCCTTGTCCCTACCGCGCTCCCCTAATCACACATCCTTTCCTCTCGGAATCAATTGGTTAATACCGCGACACGGACACGCGCGTGACATGTGTCCCGCGAACGCAACCTTTCCGTGATTGCTCCTTTGACGCTTGCCTGATTGCGCGCCTATTAGCGCGGCTTGGCTGAATTCTTCATTAACGGGCCTGGACCGACGCCGCCGTCGCGGTTCCACCGTGTTGCGAGAGACGTCCCCTTCCGAGTGTCCTACGAAATCATACTAGCTACCAACAATACCACGCTCCTTTCACCCTCCTATATAATCCTCCGCCCAGAGAACCGTGCCTCCCTATTTGCCCACCTGCTAGGGAATTATAAATCATAATTCCACGTTCAATGAAATTATAATCCGCGAGCTGAGGCCTTATCGGAGGGGTTAAAGGTGAGTGAACGGCGACACAACAGTGCACCGAATTCTGTTTACAAGGCGAGAAGCGAGGATACGAGGTCGGAGGGACGAGAGACTGATACGTCCCCGGAAGATTACGCCTTTGCCGAAGCTCTCGTGTCGCGGTGGGCATACGACACCAGCGGTCGGCCCCTTGCAGCGCGATGCCACGGTGATTAAATGAAGTCAAATAAAATAACGAAGCCACGGTTGCGTGTTAGGTGCGAGAGGACAGGCCACAGACGCGGTGCGTCGCTCGCGGTTTCCTTGCCACACGTTAGCCCTTCGAGATCTTGGCCGGTTTGCTCCTCCTCGAATTGACATCCATTACTCGTTGACCTCGCTTCTGTCGATCACGTGAAACAGTCTATCGAAAACGACGTTCGCGCCAGAGACTCAGCCGAATACGCGAGCAATAGCCGGAAGAAATGGACGAGCCATCAGGTCGATTAACGGAACGGTTATTAGATCAATTATAAGATGTACAACGTCGCCGGGTGTACTTCGGCGCTGGAGGAAAGAACTTTGTAGTAGCTTATTCAGGGCCTTTTCGAGCAGGAACGAGGTAACCGCATGCGTTAAGGTTTAGGAAGCTGTCTCTCCCAGCGCGAGCAAAGGTCGCAGGATAAAAATATTCGACGCGAGCGGAGCCACTCGACTCCTGCTACGTTTCCAGGTTATTTCAAGCGGCAAACGAAACGGAACCGGAGAAACTGAGAATATCTTGTCGTCTCGTAGGAAACTGCACCGCGTACACCACTGCGGCGCAGGGCAAGTGAGACGTTTGCTCTTCGAGCCGCGATAGACCAGCGCTTAATGGAATGTAAACGCTGGCATCCAGCGCTCGTTCTCGGGCAAGGCCGCTGCTCGAGCTGTTTACCTAACAGACGGCGGAGAATCTTCACAAATATTATGCCGACGATTACGCGTATCGCGGATACACCGAGGGCGATCGCCAACGCGATAAACGGCCGCGGAAACGTGCACCGCTGATATCCCCGATGTCGCCAACCTGTTGCGGCAACACTTCGACACGTCCGAGTCGCTCGGTCCGATTGCTACGTCTCGCGGAACAGTCGTACTTCGCTAATCGATTCCCATCGAGCTCTCCAGTCGCGGAATAAGGAAACGGCGCAATTTTCATATGAACGGGATTGATTGAATTCCCCTCTGGCGACCGCCAATAGATCCTCCGTACGTTGCCGCGCGATTCGCGGAGGGAACAGGCGGGACGAGCGGGGCCGAATGGCGCGCTGGTAATCGATATTCGAACGGTTGCGTTCCATTGTACTCCCACGTTGGTCTGTCCTCTCTAATAAAATACTCGTACCTCCAATTATCGCTGGCAGTCGAGCAGCTATGCCACCGGGACGATTCGGGACGGTGGCATTCCGCGCGACCTACTTTTCCAGGGACATTGACAACCGGAGGGCACGCTTCTGCGAGGAGGATCGCGCGAGAGAACGCCTATCGCGATCGCGCCGGGTCCCCGAGCCTCTCTCTGTTTCTTTCACTGCGGCGCAATCGCGGGATCACGGGCAACGTTATTGAAGAAGGCTGTTTAAATTCCATGCGCTCGATTATTGGCTCCACAATGGTCGCTCGCGGGCGAGCACAATGCGCGAGATCCAGCCCGTCGGTGAATGTGCGCTGACGAACTCACGCGGGGACCAGCGGCGGCTTGGCCACGGTGTGTGTCAATCAATGACCGGTTCCGCAGGCCTCGGATAAAATCAATGCCAAACGAGCCGGCTGGTTCGGCGCGCGTTACACAACCCGGTCTGTCGTAACGTCTAAAACCGTGGGCAGTGGGATCGACGGTCGATCGGGCGTCGACCGATTTCCGCGTCCGAAGTGACTCAGTCGGCTGCCCGGCTTAATCGATCGACCCATTAAACGCGCGCACACACGATGAGATCGATCAAAGATCACGTGCTCGAAGGGCGGGCCAATCGATCGTCTCCCATTGTGTAACGTCGCGCGGCATGCGTTGGGTAATTTGACGCGCAGATTCAGGGAAACAAAAAGCCTGAGGATATAGCGCGCGTATGACGAGGAGGGGGTACATTCGGAGATACTTCTATCTACGCCTCTACTGTCCTGGGTCTCTCGCATCCCGCTACTAAATCAAGGACGATTATCGATTCGTAAACGAGCACGTGGCCGTAACACTAGGGCCAAACGCCAAGGGAATCTTTGATTTAAAGAAATCTTTAAACCAATGCTACTTTCTATCAATGCTACCGTTCGAGCCGATGAACGACGCAATTTCCCGTTAACTTTGCTAGAAGCGTCGAAGCATCGCGTCTCGAGAAAGAAACCTGCACGCCGAAGAAACTCCCCCGATTATCTTCCATCTCTAATCTACCCGCGGATTCGATCGAATATTTGTGCTCGACGGGAATCGCGGAGCGTCCACTTCGAAGTGCTCGGGCACGGCTGACGTTACGCGCAATCGATTCCAATCGCAGAAAGGGACTCGCTACGCCCGTGGCCGCTTCGGTTCTATTGGAGATACTCACAGTATGTCCCTAGGCAGAGTCTTGTAGAGCGCGTAAACGACGCGTCGGCGGTTTCCTGTGAGCAGATAGGCGCCGATAAGGGCGGACAGGGCCGCGATCACCAGCTCGTGCACGGCCATGGTGCTCGGCCAACGTCGAGCGCACCGATTGATTCAACCAGGCGCGGGCTCGACCGCGCTCGACGCGGTGGATCGTTGCTCGGGCGCAGAAAATCGGGGAAAACGGCGCACGGTAAAAGGCTCGCGGCCGATACGGATGACGGGCGGACGGTGACTGAACCGAGCGTGAGCGAGCCTCGCGTCTATCTGCCGACGTGTGTACCCGCCGGCGTGTGTGTACCCGCGTCGACGGGACGACTGATCGTCATTGATAGTCATTGGCGTAGCCAGCCGGACTTTGGAAGGGGACTCTCGGCGAGTGCGACTTTTGTTTCGCGACAAATTGCGACTTCGCGAGCGCGGGCGGCTGGCGTCGAGGCGCTGTGGAGTCTGAAAATTTCTGATAGCCGAGGGGGGAGAGAGAAAGGAATTCGGAATGCTAGAGATTGGGGCGACAGGATGCTCGCGGAAGCAGGAGAGATGTAAGTGCGAACTGGTTTGCAGCGACTGAAGCCAGTCTCCTTACAACTTGTTAGTCCCGTTACCAGTTATTAGCACTGCGGTTCTCTGTCACCACTTAACGGCGTTTCTTAAATAAATGCGCCCCCTTGAGTATTTTCTGTTCCGCAATGGTACACCGAAATTTTCGCTTTTCTTGTGCGAAGGTAATTCTACTTTGTGCGTATACAGGATGTATGCAGAGGTGGTATACTTGGGAGCTGGAGATAACTTTTACCTTGTAGAAGACTGTAATTCTTGACCGCAGGGATTTCTCGTGTTTGTTCGAGGATAAAAGGGGGAATTAATTGTCGTCGGAAAAAACGTCGCGTTAGGAATAATCGTGGCGGGTTTTTAATCGCGCTGTAACAGATAAGAGATCTCGCGAGACTCGGATGACTCTGCTTTGGTTTGCTGTGGATTCAGAAGAGCACAGGTTTAAAGACGGGTGGAGAACAGAAGCTGAAAGAACGCGGCGCAATTAAAAATAACAATATATGTATTTAGCCAAACTTATCGTTATTTATAATACACGTGTTTCATCCAAGGAAAGAGAGATACAAATACGCAACGTACGCCCGCAAGCGACCGTGTTTTTTTTTCAGTCCGGAAAGAGCCTCGGTCACGAATATTTCACGACGATGGATACTGAAAAATAAAACGCCAGTGATACGTACGCGAAACTTGTTTTCTCTGCCCGAACAGAAGATGAGAATCGAGGCGAGAACAGTATGAGTGCAAGTCAGAGGGAGAGGGCATGATAAGCAAAGAACGTCAAGAAAACAAACCCCGCGCGATTCGCTGAATTTCAGAGACTGCCTGCTCGATCGTTTATCAGAGATTTGACAAAGCCGTGGACAACTGCAAATATTATATTACTGAAAAAAAATCATGAATACCTGGTATCGAACGATCGAGGCTCGTTACACCGTGTTTGCTATCTGAGAACCAGGTAAAGCACCAAGATGTCCAGAACTGAAAACGATACGCGTCTGTCTGACTACGTGGACTGCGTGCGAACGGACTTCAGATGAGAGCGAATGACTCGCAGCGCAGAACGCAGTTGTGAAAAGAAGGAAAGGAATATGCAGTCGGGTGTTGGATGCCGGCGACAGAATAACACAGACGTTCGATGAATATCTTTACCCAGGAATGCGCAATTCAAAGGAATTTCTGTCCAAAACTGGATCGCAAGTTTACACTGAGATTCTTTCACGCGAGCCTTCGATTTTGGAAATAACGATTTCTCCGAAACTGGAATCTTGCCGCAGGGGTTACCTATTTTTTTTTTTGTTACATTAGACTGCACCATGTGAGAGGAACAAGGGACGTTCGTGTCCCATTGCACATTCCTGTTTTTGGACCCGAGGTGCAGGAACATAACAACACCGTGCACAGAGCATGCACTCTAGGGCTAGTCTACTTGTTGAACATCGTACCAATGATGCAGATGACGACCGTCATCGTGATAGTGACGAGGATGATCCTCGCCCTAAAGTTCTGAAACCATGCCCTCTGCTGAGCCTTCTTAGCCGCCGATCTGAACTGATCCCCGGCCGAGTTCAAACGATCGCTGGCTTCCTGTAGATCCTCGAGCTTATCACCCCGCTCCATCACCTTCTGCACGTTCTCGCGCATCACCTCCGTCACCTCCTGGATTTGCAGCCGCACGCTTGAACCGAGAAGCGAGCGGTGAATAGAACTCTTAAAAGCTACGCGACCAATCGACATTCAGCGTCGACGAAGTATCTATCCGGTGCGAGATACAACGCGGTAATAAAGTACGAGAGAAAAATCGGTTACGCGAAGCCTTCGATCGCCTAGGCGCAAAAGTGTGTCGGGTATGTACCTGTCCATCTTCCCATCCACTTTGGTCTCCGCTGTGGACGTGCTTGGTCGACTGGAAACAGAAATAATAAAATGGTGCGCGTCGACACGCGCGAGAGGAGGCACCGCAGTAAAACAGAATATCCGTTCAACTCACTTGAACAACATATTCTCATCCTGGTCGCTGTCGTGCTCCAGCAGCAGCTCCTGAAAACAGTCGACTTTGAAGTTCCCGCCGCGCGGTGCGGAGTCTCGCTTCTGCGCGTCAGCGATTCCACACGGGACGCCTCAACGAACGCCAGATGACTGACACACTCACTCTTTCGTCCTTATCTGCGGTCTTTATGTCCTCCCTGGACAGATTCCACTTGCTGGTCGCTGCCATCTTACCTCAGGTGTCCCACTGCCGCCTGTGCTCCAACGTACGTGCCGTCGATTCCGCCCTGCGACGAGCAGTTCCCACGATCGCGTCTCAAACACGCAGCCACAACACTAGACGCGAGGCCATATTGCTGTGAAACATGCTGTTCCATCGACCTGCAACTGGTTCCGCAGTGTGAGACCTCACGTCAGATGGCGGCAATCGTTGCGCCGCGACGCCTTGCTGCGCTGGGCGCACGTGCCTGTATTTAACTTTGCTTAGGGTGCGCAAAGAAACGAGGAAATTCCTTCGAAGTACATAGAAGTATTTTAAACAAGTACTTTAAAGAGAATTGCCTCTGACGAGCTTAATGACATTCTCTTGCAAACTTCTAATTGCACTTTGATCCTTTTGCTTCTTCCTTCGATTGCCACGCAGGCCATTTGAGGCGTTGAGAGAAAAAACGGACTAACCCAAATTAGAAGAAAATTAATTTTTCCTATTTCATATTATTAGTACAGCCTACCGGAATACATTCTTGCTAATATCTCAATTGCGCAGAAAAATGTGGGTTAATCCGTATTTGCTTTCAACGCCTCGTTTCATCCTGAGAGATTAAACGTGCCTTTGTAGACTGACATCCACGCAGATTAAAGTCCAATCCGTAATTATTAAATTACGGATATTAAAGTTATATCCGTGATGAGTGAGTTTGAGGGTGACTGAAATGAAGCGAAGAATCGACGCGCATATTGCTTTTATTTCGACACAAACACCTAGAGTCTAAGTGCTACCATAGATATCCAGTACAGTACGATAGTTAACAAAATAAGTTGATTGTCGTGTGGCCGTGCAGGGACTCAAAGGGATCGCGAAATGGAACGGCGACGATTCCGAGCAGCTCTGCCCGTTTAAGCAAACATCGTTAGACGGTAGCAGTCCTCGACCCTTCCGCTGCTTGTTTTCAATCAGACTCCCCATTCCGAGGCTATTAGCTGTCGAAGGATCGAGTCTGTCGCTGGGAAGGAACATGCTTGCTCCCTGCACGAGTTCCTCGCGGTCGAGCTCTCGCTCTTACGAAGTAGAAAAACATCGATCATGCCTGGATGACAGATTTGTAATAAAACGTGTCGGGCGAGCTCTGCTTATATAAAAATAGACCAGCCTTTCGTAGATTAGCTCTGAGGTATGCGTCCTCCGCGATACCGCGAGGAGGATCGACGATACAAGGGGGCTATTTCGCGTCGAGTTTCCATCGACGATCGCGAGCGACGCTTGAGATTTGCTTCGCCGAATGATGTGTCCTCCGACGACGAATCGATACTGTTAGAATAACGATAGAGAGATAGAGAGAAAAAGAGAGAGAGAGAGAGAGAGAGAGAGAGAGAGAGAGAGAGAGAGAGAGAGAGAGAAAGAACTGACGATTATTCTTTCACGCGTGTGCACCGAGTGTGTTTACGAATAAATCGATACTTTCTACTATAGAGCAGCCATTGCTCGATATGCAAAGCGGTTATCTAATACGCGCGATCACGTCTAACGCATCGTTACCGTCACTACGATAATCGATTGTTACCGATCATCTCCTGGACGTAATAAATCTATACCCATTCACACACACGCGCGCACATAATCAGGGTTCGATACAGTTCTGAAACTTTACAATAGGTTCTATTTGTAACGTAGACCGTAGAACTTTTTTAAAGATGTTCTCACATTATAAGTTTCCATGAGAACTGATAAAGTAAAAGTTCTTGAAAATAAAAGTTCTAGTTGGAATGGAACTTGTAAAATATAAAAATAAAAATTTCTCTGTAACAGGAACAGAGATTTTGTTCATCAATATTAAAAAAAGTTCTCAATCGTTGTAACAAATACTGAATATTATTCAATGAATAGTACTACAACAATAATAAATAATTATTACAGTTAAATTGATATTCTGAATGTGTTATTTATTTGTAATATTTACTTACGTAGATTATTTTTACGCAGATATTATAGAATTTTTGTGTATTTTGGTTCATGTAAGTTATAAAAAAAATAATATTTAGGTATTATTCTGGACAAGTTCTCTTTTCTATTCAATACTTATGAAACTATTAATTACTTATGTTATGATTTTCATACCTTTTATTAAATAAACACGAAGAATGTCATATTATATTATTAAATCAAACTAGTACCTAATAGTTTAGTAATTTTCTTTATCTTATGGAACCGCTTTATCCGACTGCGGCACGCAAAGGAGGGTATTGTCTTTATCAGGCTATGTTTGTATGTCCATGTTACGCTCTAGAGCCTGTACGGATACACCGATTTGGACAAATGAAGTGTCTTTAGAGTTGTCTTGACCTTCCGAATGTCCTAGGATATATAATTTTCAAAAAAGTAAGAAATAAAATAATTTTAAATACCCGACTGCTTAAAGAGCGAACAAAAATGACAAGAACAAGACTTAATTTATTTACACCTTAAAATTTAATTTATTTATACATAGTATATTATTTCTCATAAATAGGATATTAATAAGATGACAATTTAAATTAACTCAATTGCCTGCAGGCGGAGGCCTGAAATCTTTTGATGCTCTTCTACCCCAAGCATGTACCGCAATAACTAAAGAAAGTGCTTCAAGCTGGTAACAAAAAGAGGTGGACAACATCAGTGCAAATTCATGCTTATATAGTGATATTTCAACTTCAGCGTATTTTGTAACTTATATGTTTTTCTCTGTGCCCGTGTGGGGAATACTGTTAGCGCTGTTAATAGCCGATCAAATCTAACTAGGGCGAACAGCGATACACAATATTTATTAAGACAATATGTAATTTTCTATTTCGAAATAAATGTTCGAATGTAATTACATCAAATAATTTGCATCAAAAGATTTAAGGCCTCCGACTGCAGGCAGTTGAGTTAATTTAAATTGTCATCTTATTATTATCCTATTTATGATAAATGATATACTATGTATAAATAAATTAAATCTTAAGATGTAAATAAATTAAGTCTTGTTTTTGTCATTTTTGTTCGCTTTTTAAGCAGTCAGATTTCTAAAATATTTTTATTTATTTTTTTTAATAAATACTCTAATATTACTGTTTCCATGGAACTTTTTTTATATAGGTTCTGAAATATCTGTTCCATGAGAACACTTTCCACAGAAGATCCTGAGGGTAACATTTCTTTCAATAAAAATTCCACAGGATCAGATATTTTCTTAAACGAAACGTATAAGTGCTAATAGAATTTTTTTAAAAAATAAGAGTTCCAGAACTTTTTCGATCCCTGTTCATAATATATACCGACAGGGAGAGGCTTCCTCCTGTCTTGTACGTTTTTAGGCCGTCCCTACTGTATTCGACTTTCGTCTCGTCTTTCTCTATTTCAATGTATCTTAACGGCACTCGGAGAGAGTCCAGTTTACGGCCAAAGCGCCGTGTTCAAGGGAGACAGATTGGTGATCGATCGAACGGTCGTTGGAAGCGGTGGACAGGCTTCCGTGCTTCCGTACTATTCTTAGTCGCAGGAACCGGCGAGAATTCTCGAGTTGAGACCCCCAGAGCGGTCTAAACCTCCTACGAAAGAATCCGCTTGGTATACGCTCGCCTAACTATTAAAGCAAACTATGTTTATTCATAACGGTCGATCGGTTCGCGTGGCACCGAGTGGGCGGGAGCGTCCAGCGCCGAGATTGGACGAAACCAGCGTCCAGCAAAATGCGAATGTCTCTTCGGCCCGGTCGCTCGATTTTCACAGCGAAATTCCAAAGTGCAGGCGAGATAATTAGAAGAG
This sequence comes from Andrena hattorfiana, assembly GCA_944738655.2. NCBI lineage: Eukaryota > Metazoa > Arthropoda > Insecta > Hymenoptera > Andrenidae > Andrena > Andrena hattorfiana. The sequence goes on from OX122894.2 coordinate 7,755,668, forward strand.
TCGCGGACGAAAATTGGCATCGTTGAAAACGCCTCTCGTCCAGCGCGCGTTTAATTAATTAACGGAATATTGGTCGACGAGCCTGACGGGTCAACGGACTTGATCATTGTCGGCGATTGAAAAATCAACGAGCCCTTCGCGACCGTTGCAGACGTTTATCTGGGCACGAGCCAATTCGCACAGGAATTGGCTCGCTATCGGCCATTTTTATGTCGATTAATGGGAGTCGGGGTGTATCGCGTAGCAATTATCGGAAAACTCTTCCACGCGTGCACACATGGAAAACCCACGGACGATTCGGATATTAGGCTGATTGGAAGAGGGTGGGGCGTTTTCGCAGTTCTACGCGAGACTCGTCTGTAAAGTTTGGCAAACGGTGGGGAGAATGAATTGTTTCTAAGAGAAATGGAGGGAATGCTTCTGCTTTGAGTGGAGGATGTTACGGAAAACTGCAGTCAACTTCCTTTCCTAGATTGAAGCTTCTCCGCATCTTAAAACGCACTGACCGATGGCCTGAGTAACTAAATTGGCACTGAGGCCATCCACGAGAAGCTACATCCACGAAACAACCCCCTCCAATTAAGTACCTTTCTACGTACAGTAGCGAACAAAAGTTACACTTTTTCGATTTGCTTTATTTTTGTTATTTTTTAACATCAACTTGAAACTGTGGTATGTATTCAATATACACATTTTGATGGATAATTGAAAGCTGTATAAAACCCAGTTAAAATTGAATTTATGTAACTAACAAAAAGAATTTATGACATTGAACGGGATAACACATTTTTAGGTCCTTCAAAGGATTTACCGCTTTTGGTATTCTTTTATGTCGTCCTAACAACAGAAGGTGTCCTCACAAAATATCAGATTTTTTTATTACTTTTCAAAAGTCGTAACTTTTTAACAGCTTTAAAAGGACGTTGTCGTGTTTAATTTTATGTAGGGACTTTGTTTATTAGTTAAATAAATTCAACTTTAGCTGGCTTTCATACAGTTTTCAATTCTCTATCAGAATATGTATATTAGGCAAATGCTGCAATTTTGAATGGATGTTAAAAAATAATAGAAGTAGAGTGGATCGAAAAAGTGGTAACTTTTTTGTCTGCTACTGTACCTTACTCTTCCACGTGTTCTCGGACTTATCGAAGAATAATGGAGAATAATGTCGATCTGTTCCCAAATTTCAGCCAGCAAATGTGTTCGCGCGCGTGCGTTGCAACACGAGAGGCGAGGGACACGTGTTGCTCGTTAGATCCTAATAAATAATCGAACCTCGCGAGACAGTCGCCAAATTTACCTCAGTCGCGTCCCGTTCGTCCCGCGACAGGTTCCCTCCATGGCCATTCCTCTTTTATTCTAATTCCGAGGGCTGGCGCGCGTCTCGCCGCGACGTATGTATGTACATTGGTCTGTAATCAATTCCGAAAAGGAATCGCGCTTTGATTCGCTCTTTGATTCGCGCCCGGTAATCGTTACCGTGAAGGATCGCCTGGAATTTATGGAAAAAGGGAAAACTTCGCGGAGTCTTCTAGCAGGAAGCTTTCTCCAAGCATCGACCCCACGTCGATACATCTCCCTGGCGCGATAAGAATGATCGATATCCTCCACCCCCTCCCCCAAAGTTCACGGAACACGAACGCGTCGAGGTATTCACGATCAACCCATTCTCCGCCTGTTTTCTTCGATTGTGAACGGTGTTTACTTACCACTGGCGATAAAAGTTGGGGCAAATATTGTCCGAGGGACGTGGGGGGCATGATTGGAAGGGTGAAAGTTTCCTTGTTTGCGCGCCCATCGAGCTTCTGGGGAGGCACGCGTAGGCCTGAATTCGTTACGGCGTTGAGAAGGCAATAAGGAATCAATAAACGGAAACGGTGGCTTCCGTACGCGTGTGTGAATTGCGTTTCTGCAATCGGGGCTGTCCACGATCGATTTTATTCTCTTATTAAAAACCGTCCTCGAGCGGAGTCCGATGGCGGCGTGATCTGGAAACGCGAAGTCACTCAGAGATGTGATAAAGTCTGCGTAATTGGGCTGCGTGAAATCAGCGGGCTCTTTGCGGCTCCGTGGCTGTATTTACAACGATTCGAGGAGAACGGAGGGGAATTGGGTGGCCGTGGTCGCGCGAGGCTCTTAGAGCACGTGCAGGTTCTCACAGCTCTTGCTCTTGCTGTCGTTCAAGCACATCTTGTTGAAGATCTCCCTGGCGAGATTCAGGCTGAGCGCGGTCTTGCTTCCGTGAAGCTTCGATAGGATCTTCCCCTTGCTGCCCTGGCGTTTCAGCTTCTTGTCGCGGGTCTCTCGGAGCCTGATCTGCTTGAGAACGCCCACCAGAAGCTCGTCCACGTTGTGCTGTATGCCGCTGGACGTCTCGATGAACTTGCACTCCCTGGACGTCGCCAGCTGCTTGCCCTCTTTGAAACAACACGGAATTGGTCACGCCTCCTATAAAGGCAGTGTAATCGGGATTGCAACGAGCTTGCAATTCCGACACCTCTGCCCGCTCCACTTCCATATTTTCTGGCTGCGCGCAATTCCAGTGCACTTTTATGGAATTATCGGGAGCCCTTTCGGGGGAATGGGAATTTCAAATTTGGCGAGGGAGGAAGAACTGATCGATCGGATTACCGGGCTGCTGGGGCGACTCGAACTCGAATGTTTCACTCGCAGGTTTACCAAGCTGTCCAGATCGCCCACAGCCTCCTCGGCTCTGGGATTAATATTCGTAAAGCTGGGTTCGGGAATCTGCGGTTCTGAGTCTGAGCAGGGCAAGAGCGAAAAGCGAAGAGACAGGGGTACATTCTAAATCGATCGTCCGCAGGTTGCTTCGTGTTATTACTAGAATTGAAATATTGGAAACGTTTAAAGACAGATCTGCATCTGAAAGATCTCACCGTTCGCCGAGATTGTGCGACTTCTCGCCAGGTCAGACTTATTCCCGACGACGATAACGGATCGCTCCTGAGTGTAATGCTCCCTCCACAGATAATTCAGTATCTCCTCGGCGGCCTGGAAGCTGGTGCGGGAGACAATGGAGTAGGCGACGATGCAGGCGTGAGGCTCGTACGTCGACAGAGAGTTCTCCACCTGGGCGACACCGATAAACCAGATCACATTTATTAATCCATACCAACGCTCTCTCCAACGTCGCGTTTTATCACTGGCGAAACGTCGATTCGTTTCATTTCCCCTCTCCCTGTTCGTTTATCCCCTTTCGATTGACAGATACATAGGCTGTTGAGGCTCGATAGGGAAGCGCGCGAAATTTCAGCGAACGAGGGTACAGACGCGCCGCGAAACGAGAACACCACTTACGCTCATCTCCACGTGGGGATGATCGATGAACACCATCTCTGACTCCTCCCCGTCCAGCAAAATGGAGACTGTCTTCTCGCCGAACTCGTCGTCTGAAACATAACGCAACCCTTCGATGACATAAAGCCAGGAAGATGACTTGCAAAAGGGGCGAGGCGAGTTACGCGTTTCACGACGGCATTCAAAATCCAAGGAATAACCCCGTTCTACCGACGAGGATAGGCTACCAAAGCTCCGAGCAATGGTGCCATTAAAGCGACGATTACGCGAAACGGAAACGTAAGGGTAGCGGGGGGGATGGAAGTGAGTGAAAAGCTTAATCACTTCTACAGGGGACAATAATCGTGCCGCGATAAACGCGGCTGCCTTCCACGAGTGGATACACCTGCAGCGAGCAGACGCGTTAACTATCCGCATTCAGGCAGCTACACGAAACCCCCATTATCCTGCTGGCAGGAGGGGAAACCGAGGGGTGGCCTGCGTGGAAAATAGCTGGCGTCGCTTCCCTTAAAGGACATACCGTTTTGGGTGTTCAATGCTATCTTTCGGTCGCTTCGCCTCGAATGTTTTAAATTGATTGATAGAAAGTGCTGGGTTGAACCTACTTAGTGTATTATAAATTACAGAGTAATTAACCCTGTCCAGGATCTACTCTATTAAGAGCAGCAAAGGATTTCGACAACGTTTTAAGAGAATTTATAGGGAGTCTCATTAATCATCGAGGTAGCTTCTGATATAGGTAGTTTTCCAGTAATCGGAGGAATTTAATTGCACCCTGGAGCCAGCGGGACGCTCGCAACGGTATCCATAATTCCAGCACCGTTATAAATCGAACGTCGTTAATCTGGGATTCTAGCAGTGATTACTGGCAGCAGTGATTCCGCGCCGGGGCCGTAAAAAGGGGCATCAGTCAGCGACAGATAACGCGGTAATTCGTGAGAACCGTTTGCTAGGATCGTGACAATTCTGCTCGCTTAGATTGAAGTCGCAAAGAGGCTAATTAAACGGGGGAATCAGATTCAATAGCGTCGTAATCGCGGCCGACCGAAACGCGGCGCGGTGAAAGACCGACGGAAGGAATTCATTAGAAGTGGCCCCCGGTCGTTAAAGATACCGCTAAAAAGAGCCGAGTAATGAAACACTCGTCGATTCCCGCTCTTTGCCGTCATCTCACGCGTACATTTATAATTAACGTTGCGCGTCTAGCCGCCAACGGAAACTTCACCCAGTTTCTCCGCCTCGTATTTTCAAAGGCTGCAGCTGGATTGCTCGCTGCCGCTCATCGAGGATACGAGGGAAGGTTTCAGTTTCCCTGGGGAATTAAAAATTCCCCCTTTCCACGGAGAAAATGTCCCTCCGTCGACGTACAACTTGCGCGCAATTAGAGCAGGCTGCGTTCGAGAATGGGCGATCCGTCGCTGCTCGCGATAGAACTCTTTCGAACGTTCGTGTCGATACGTCGAGCATCTACAGCCGAGGGATTTTAAATTGACCTGCCAGCCATTGATAACAGCGCGGGGGATCTTGCCATGGGAGTTTCGAGGAGACGTGGGTAGCTTTCGAGCTGTAAAAACCGTGGTAATTCATAAACTACTTCGGCACCCTTTACTGTCTTTGGGATTGCAGTGATCTTCCCATTCGGCTCGTCCTCTAGCCCAGCCAGTCTTTTACAGAAAACGTGAAAGAAATTATAGAAAAAAAAGAGACAAGGGCAGTAGGAGCATCGAGCCAAGAGGACCTCGCGGACCGACCACGTCCGCGGACAAATGAAGCTACAGAGGAAGAGCTCGCGATGAAGCCGCGCGAAGGAAGCGCGGCTACGCTTCGTGCCTCGTTGCAGGGGAGCCTCGTTACCGCCCTTTAACAGCGCTCGAAGCGCAGTTTGCTTTATTAAAAAAAAAAGATAGGAAAACGAAGAAGAGAAATAGAGGAAAGAAATGGGGAAGGTACGACTGAAACGGAACGCGACGGGGCAACTCTTTCCGCTTCGCTCTATTATTAACTTGAACGCTTCTTAAGCTTTCGCCGCGGGTCGTAAGTGGAATCCAGTTACCGATACGTTCCTACGGCAAAGTCGCGAGTGATTACCGGCGGGAAAGCCGACTCCAAAGAGGAGGAATAGCTGGTTCGATTCTACGGAGCGCTTTGACTACTGACAAGTCTAGCAGCTCTGACTCGTTTATTTATCGAACGGATGAATGACTTCTGGTGACGAGTAGAATATAAGACACCGGTACTCACGGAGGCAAGGTTGATACACTTACCCAGACTGGCGTCGTAGGTGTTCATGTACTCGCTGGTCATGAACTGCGAGACCAGGGCAGTTTTTCCAACCCCAGAGTCTCCGAGCAAGACGACTCGATATTTCGGCACCTCCTCGATCTCGTCACTCTCCGTGCTGTCCGCGGCGACGCCCTGGCCGCTGCAGCAGGAGCCCTCGAAGGGCGACCTTTCGCCTGAGACATTGCTGTTTCTGGGAAACAAACGGGGATCGAGAGTTTTGTAATACCGTTAAGCGTAACAGGCTTACTTAGAGATTGTAATAGAATGTAGGGAAGAACCTGCCCACAATGCACTGCCACAGCTGGGCAAGGGCTTAGCGGGAAGCATAAGAAACTTCTTAATCAATAATCAACCCTCCTGCGAAGCACGAGACGCAGTCTTCTAATTGTTATCGTACTAATTCGCCAGTAAGATCAACAGGTTCGTCGAGGGGGCAAGATCGAACTACGCCACCTACGACTCGGTGCTACAGTGACCTACATACTCCCCCTTTTCAGTTCTGCCGGTTACGTATAAGCAACTTTCAGCTGGAAACGAATGCAAACGCGAAATCGGATTGCTATTCATTGGGTGGAGAGCAGACCGGAGCAGGGAAACGTAACTGCTCCCGTGACGTTCTTCTGTTCCAATTTCCCAAACAACTACGCGCCGAGACAATGGCTGAGCCGTACCACTGTCGCGGGGCAACGATTCTTAATCGGAGCTACGACGCTGGCGATTCGCGACCTAGGATTACAATCAGAGAGCGAATTGGCTTTCAGATTGACGTTGTAATTCTGTGGCTTGCTGAAACCCGATAATTATCTTGCTGATAGCCTCCTCGGTGCTGTGGTTCGTAGCGCGCAGTGCCTGCGTAAAAGATTGCTGGCTATCGACTCGGAGATGGGAAAAAGATGCTTGGAACTGTGGTTGACGTTCCATGTGCGAGCATTGTTATCATCTTGGCTTCAATCCCAACGTTTACCATCGACGTTTGGTACCGTGGAGCGCGGAAAAGTGGCTGCTAAAGGCTTCGGGATAAAGGGAAGAGATTTAGAGACAGTTCGAGGTTGAAGATTGCCTCCAAAGTCAGCACATCCACGATTCCTCCGTTTCGAGGATTTATTTTTCGAAACTCCTACGTCACCGTGAGTTCGCGCGTATCTCGGTGCTCCAGAAAGGCACATTCGCGGCTGGGATTGAGGAACGGAGCCGTATTTCCATTTTAACCGCGTCATCCGGACCGAGCGGGACGGCCTCGAAGACACAGAGCCCGAGGATCGAGGAATTTGTCGTCTATGCCACCTGTTTTCAGGTCCACCGTCGTTCCAATCACGTGGCCGATGAGCCGGAAGCAATTCTGACGGGGCACAGCAATAAATTGCTATCGACGCGACCTTGATTTCCACCTGCTCCGGCAACAGCGACGGAAAAGCGTGCCGCCCTTTGACGCGCATCAACTACACACACCATTGAATCGCAGCGTTCCGCGCAAAGTTTCCACAGCGCGAATCCAACGATACATACCTCGCTGGAAAGAATCACGGTCTTTGCGAGCTAATGGTCCAAACGAACTCGAATCGAATCTCGTCGCCTGCGGGGCAACCGTTCGTGGTATCCGTGAAATCAATTCCCTCAGCGATTCAATTTCCGCCGATGCTCCCGAAACACCGGGAGGTTGCGCGAAACATTGCCTAAATCTGAACGAGGTTTCGAGAATGTCGTTGGTAGGCTTCGTACCCGGATTGCCATGAAACGCTCCACGAAACGAGGAGAACTCGAACTCGAGTAGATTCACTGGTTTCTATCTTCTATCCCCTGAGTTCTGAAGAAAACCCCTTTAAAGTCGAAGCTCTTCCAGCGTTCCACGTCTGCGCTGATCTAATTTCCCCGCCATCTGCCCCAGAATCAAGTTCCCTTCGTTCCGTACACACGTGGACAGCCGTCGAATCCTCCAAAGGGCGTTCCTACGCATTTCCAAAGCGCCAACGGCCACTGAAAGGTGACAGAGTTTCCTGTCCGCGAGAGCGACGACTTCGACTCCCGATCGACGCGTGGCCACAGCGGGCGTATCGATCGCTTGCCGGCCGGGCTAAACGAATTTACGTGCAGGACGCTGGACACAAAGCGAGCAGACGCGGAAAGGAGCAGGGCCAGGGATTAGCTTCAAGGCTCACGGAGGAACCGCGCCAGTCGATGGGAGGTTCCGCACGATCAGACGCGAGTGACGCGGGGGGTTGGAGTGCCTCTACCCTTCGCACGGGATTGGGGTTATTATGTCTGGTACGAGCTCGATGCAATCGTGGATTCCAAAGTATCCGGGGATTTCTATCTGCAGATGGAAGCTGTTGAGAACGGAGGATCGATCAGAGTGGCTTTCCGCGATAAAACAGGAGGGAATAAATAACCCGGTCGTCGGCCGGCGCGGAGAAATGATGCAATTTCATGGCGCGGCGAATTCAGAAACGGCGTTCAAAGCGCCGGCGAATAATTACTCGCTGACGGGATGAAAAGCTGGCGATGGCGAAAACGCGTTTCGCGCGGGCGACTGTGACCGCTCCGAAGTGGATTAATCGAGAAGGCTCGCTTTCGGGCCGTGGGAATATTTAGAATGCTAATGAATCGGCACGAGTGACGCGCGAACCATCGAACGCCCGGCTAATGTGCTTCAACGAATATTTGCATCGTCGAATGGTTATTGGGAGAGTCACGCCGTTACACTCTTTTGCCCGAACCATCGCGTTCCTTCGTGATAAAGACGATTCAACTATCACAGACAGAGCTAAATCGCGGAATTAATTTCTAACGGATGCGAATCGATGTTGATGGAGAGATTAGGCATCCGCGAAGATCATCTACCTGCGAAACTCGAGACACCGATCATTTCTGCACTCGCAACTCAGCAAACCCTTTCGAGAGGGTTTAGGCCAGTTATTAGTCCTTCGACGACTTCGATCAGCGACTTAGAATTACGTAGCGGATTAACTAACGTGTTTCTCCTGCATGGTTATTAGGAACGCGTTGCCCCGGCTCCCGGTGGTCGCGCCGTGACAGGGAGCGCGTTGCTTCCCGGCCAAGAACAATGCTCGCGCATTCCTACGGCTTGGCACGTGTATAAACCAACCACGAAGATGGCGGTGAAGGTGCAGAGTTATATATAAACGGGGAGAGGTGTCGGTAGGAAAAGGAAAAAACGGTGCAAATATTTACACCGTCTATTTGGAGAGACGTCTGAACGCGACGACTGGTCGGCTCATCTTCGTGGATACGACGTAATAATTCGCGCAATAACCAGGGGATTCTGATAACAATCGAGCAGCCCCTCGCCTGCTTTCGACCCCCCTAACATATCCCTTCCTGCCCTGTGCAATAGAAATCGTATTTCCTTCCCTGAATCTGCAAGCCAATCTCTTTCTCAAGTACCTGCACAAAGTTCTCTAGGTACAGTTCTCTAGGTACTATACCTATAACTAGGTATAGCTAGTTCTCTAGGTACTAGCTATAAAGTAGAGAACCGTGAATTCCTTTCTTACGTAATCAGTGACGAGTAATCTTAAATTTACGACCGCTGTTCGTAAAAAATTATAGGTCTGTGTTAGAGTAATTGCTCCCTGGATCGTTCGAGACCACTTCTGTATTAAGATCCAAGCTGAATTATTATCCGTCCGAGGGAGCAGCCAGGTACAAAGCTCCCTCAACTTCTCCCATTTAATTGCCCTCCCCGTCCAATTCTTTCCCGTGGATCTCGTTAATCTTCGGCCAACGGACCCGGGGCAACGTGAATTTATAGTGGTTCCTTCGTAAAAGCTTGATGGGGAACGAGAGGTAAGACGACGAAAACCTTTCAGGAGACCCAGGCAAGACAGGCCTCCCTGCGCGAAACTTATTTTCCTGGTCACGTTCCCTGCGGGATCGCCGACGGCTGGCCCGACCGACGGCTTGCCGCAAACAGGCCGCGACTATTTTTGGGGAACGGTCTACGGGGTATCGAGGGGGCCGCACCACCCGTGGACGACGGAAAGAAATATCTCGATGGTCTGCTTTCGAATATCAGGAAGTGGCAGCGACGTGGAGCGAAGTTATAGACGGCGGATGCTCTCGGTCTGACCGCCGTCCGACGCCGACGTTCCGAACCGCTTCGGGGGAACTTCTGCCGCGGAGACGTTCGACAGCTTTATTTTCCACGGAAATTTATGCCGGCGAAAATCACCTTGGCCGAGCTCGTTACGCCGCGTAGAAATAGCGCGCAGCCTTAGTCATTCTGTTACAACAAACATAAATAAAAGTCCTATTCTCGCGGCGGTTCCGTTTGGCAGTGGCTCTTAGCGGGCGGGCGTCATCCGCGGGCCAATAATTAAAGATTCCTGTCGAAATTTCCGGGCGCCGCGATTAATTGGGACCGATTCGGCATTGGCCTGACAATTACCTTGCCGAATATTTATCGCATCGGCCGCGAACCTTGGACCATGTCCACGGAATATTCGATTCGCGCAAAGTGACTCACCGATCCCGTTGGCTGCAGATTTACTGCCGGGAAATCGGTGACTCATCATTCCAGTCGCGGGAAATCAGCCTTTAAAATTAGCGTCTGTCGAGGATTTCGCCAGAATTCCGCTGGCTTGGGGTGTCGCGGGAAAAAGTGCAAGGGAAGTTGACGAATCTGGCAGAAATTCAACCAGCCTTTTCGCTGCAGACGCGGAATAATGCCAGAGCGTAGATTGTTCGCGCCGTGCATCGAGAATAATTCGCGGACGGAGGTGAACGCCAGGTTCCCCGGAACCGCCTCGGTCAGCTCTCTCGTCGGACAATGGAGACAAGAGTCACGTGAAAACGGTCTCCGTGATCGCGACGAGGGAATTCTAGCTCACGAGTGGGTCGACACAGTTGCGAAAATGTAGTCGACACTCCGCGGAAACGATTCAATTCGTGGAAACTCGCTTCCCGGACAGCACGTCCCCTTTAATTCGCCCTTCTTCTCCCTGCCGCTCTGTTCCACGTAGAAGCTTCCTTCAAATTTGCACATCCCACTTTCAATCAACCGCGATGGTCCCTGCGTTATTCTTCCTTCAGAATCTTCCAATTGGAAGTTTGGTAAAAGTCGATTCGCCCGATCCGAGTATTCCCAGCGCTGCGAGGGAAGGATGCTGTAAAAGTCGTGTTAATCCAAAGAAGCTTGATGAACGCAACACGCCTTCCCATCCTTCGCAGTCCATTTAACTGTAGCCAACAAACCCTGATCCTAATTCCTCGGCAAATGAGTTCCTTTTCTCCAGTCTCTCCCTCGAGATTTCTCCCCGCTGAACACGAGTCACTCGCCTCCGACCGTGGATCATCCCTTCGCTCCGAGCCCTGACATGCGAGCCCTCGGAGCGCCGCCCGGGCGAACCAAGGAAATAACATCGCTGTAAACATATTATGGACCATCGTTCTCCTAGGAGTGGAATCCCGTCCGCTTGTTCGATGGGACTGTAAAAGCTGCTATTATTACCCCAGTTGAGAGCTTCCAATTGTTTATGCTCGACGGTGAATCAGAGCGAGTTACAACCTCGTTTGCAGGCAACTTCTATTGAAACTATGACAACGATCAATTCCGAGGAAACAGCGCTATTGAATTCGAAAGGAGACTCGCGTTCTTTAGCCAGAACCATCTTTCGCGCTAGATGTTCAGAGATCCTTGCCGCGGAATCTATGATTCATTTATGATCGCTGGCGATTACGGGGTAGACGAAAGAAAAAGCGAACGTCTGGACGCGTCTCCGCGACGCATCGCTGTCAGAAGGGAACATTGACTCAGCGTCGGGGCGCATACGTCGCGAGCCATTCGAGATTCCACGAATATTCACAGCCACGTCGTAAAAGCCGCCAAACACGCTCAAGATTTTTCGCCCTCCCCGCGGGCCCCCTCGCCTGTGCACCTCCTGCCACGTGATCGTGGACTTTCCCCCTCCTGCGCCCGGTGACTGGTTTAGAATAACCCGAAGCTCCGCGCTTCTGTCCCATTCGCGAGTTCGATCTCGAGTTGTTCGCGCCTCTCGCTGTCCTCCACCCTTGGGAATCCACGGCCAACCCCCGGACACCGACCCGCGGAACTCAGACTCGATAATGGAGGTCGCTAAAGGTGCGTGTAACAAATTCAACTGGCTGCCCAATCGAATCCCTATCGCGCTACTCTGTAGCACGGACCATCGTGTGTAGATTGAAATTCAATTTCAAAATCCATCAGCTCCTCTTGGCTGCTCCCGATTCGCCTAATTTTTTAGTCTCTTTGCGTTGGTGAATCGCAGTTAGAAATCTTGCACCGTGGTGCACTCGGTGAAAATCGTACCTATCGCATCGCTAATCGAATGATAACGCTGTTGCTTCCTCAGCAAACGAAACCGCCGGCAGCCTGATGGAGCAGTCGCTGAACGTCTCGGCGGAGTCCCAGTCCGTCTCGACGATGAAGTCCGTGCAGAGTGTACAGACGAAGTCTGTGGTCCAGTCGTCGACGTCGATCAAGTCCGTGAGCTCCTCGTCGACCAGGTCCCAGCAGTCGATGGAGCTCGAGGAGACGGTCGAGTACACCGACTAGGAGGAGCATTCATCGCCATCACCAGAACTTCATCCCCTTTTCGCCACCGTGCCACGCAGGAGAGACTAGACGCGGTATTTTGGACTCGACTCCAGCGCGGATCCCCTCCGCTGTTTTCTCGGGACACCCTCGCAGCATCCAGGGTTCGAGGGACTCGAGTGGAACAGCCGGGTACGGTTTGGGAAGCTCGTCGCGTTCCTCTCAGCCCCGACGGCTCCATCGAGCACGATTCAAAGGAAATCCGGTTACGCCGACCACGGGATGCCTCCTCGCGTTCTGCACTTTCATTTGGAACGAGTCAGAAAAGACGAACGCGCGGATGTTGCGGATGGAGCGTCACCCTTGTCGCCAGGCGACTGAGCTGGGGACGCGCGCTTGAGGATAGAAGAAGAGGGAAGGGAGGCGCGCAGAGTTGAGTCGAAAGACCGATCGGCAGGTCAAGGCGTCCATTTAATCGGGGTGCGCTACAGAAATAACTACCGCGCTTCTGAGCCATGTGACAATGAAAAGAAGAAGAGGAGGAAGACGTGGAAGCTGAAGAAAACGAAGGAGCGTTTGGAAGCCTCGGCCACGAACTGGCTCTCCTCCAATCGGCGTGGTTCGCCGCCAAATACCGACTCGCCCATTCCTTTTTCTTCCCAGGACTCTCCTAGGTCGTCCCCTCCGATCACTCCGTTGAATACGCAACCCTCCTCCATCATTCACACGTCTCGATCCCAGACTTCGTTGCGAGCGTTCGATAATCTTTGTACAATAAAGTTTCTAAGATATTGTTCCCTTGTTCGTTCATTGCCAGCCCTTCCCGATCCCCTTTCATTCGCTTCACCAATGTACTCCGTTGAATAGGCGGGCGGGAACAGTAAGCGATGCGTCCTCGAATAATGAAGCCTGTTGAATCTCAACGAGTCGCGTGTCGGGATCGTAAACAGATATCCGAGTGTTCGAGACCCGAGGCCGGGGAACAGGAGTTTGCCAAGTTACGAGTAGAAGACTACTTCCCTTACAATTTCTGCTCTTTATTCCTGCACCTTACACAACAGTCACATTCATTCGGTGGCTGGCCAAGTCGACGTTGATACCGACGACTGTCGCCTGATTCTCACGCTCACCCTTCACCTTTTCTTTGTCGCGTACCTCGTGCGAGATTCGAGAAAGAGATCCCATTGTCGCGCTATCGTCAGAGCCAGGGATGCGAGTTAATTCAACCTGATACGATTCGATGACGTCTTCGAGATTCAATTAGCCGAGGTTGCGAAAAAGTCTAAATCGTCGGCTAACCTCGCGGGGGTGGCCTCCTCGAATCAAAGGAAAACAAGTGCCTGAGAGGCGTCGCTCGACAAAAGTCGGATTACAGTCTCTGCTTTCTACGCGGTCGACAAAGCGTGCCCGTGTTACTCCAATCTTTTCAACCACGAGCTAAAAGGTCGTCGCGCTCGCCGGCGTTTATACGCGTCGGAAAGTGCCGTGAGAACGACCATTCTTCCCCGCTCGTTTCGATCGACAGCGCTGTCGTCGATTCACTCCAGTTTAGCAAGGAGAATGCCTGCCCCTGGCTGGCGAGCATAAATAAAGCGACGAGACATCGCGAAGCGGTGGACGCGTTTATTAAGCGAACGCGAGTCCAGGGGAGGGAAACGGGGCTGCGTGCGATGGGGTCGAAGCTGAGATTTATAAACCTGACTTCGGCCGCGCGGGATACGCGGAGAAATAAATCTTGTTTGAAGTGCAATGTTCGGGGACACTTTAAAGTTTAAAGAGTGTATAAAGGTACGGGGATGTTTGCGTTTGAGGGTGGAATTAAAGATGGTAGGACGAATCGTTTTGAACGTATCGTGGGAGGAGGGTGAAAGAATAGGGATATTGTTTGCTTGGTATAAGAATGATAGAAACGATAGAATAATACGTGTGTGGCTTGACTGTGCTCCTGGGTCCATCATTTTTGGCGACAGTCACGAACGAATTATTATCCAGATTTTCACTCTTCGTGGGTTAGAAAAAAAACGCGTATCTCGAGACTCGTGGCGAAGGGAAAGCGGGGAAAAGGGAAAGTCGGGGGAAAATGTAGAACAAGGCAGGATGGAATTCACTGCCGGTTCCCGAAATTAAGTGGCACTCGCGGGTGGACTCATGGGACACGGGGCTTCAGCAGCAAATGTCGCTGAAAGTTTTACAGACCACCAAGTTCTGAGGGGTTCCGCTCGTTTATGGCTTCTCGTATCGCGAAAGCTGGGGACGAAAACCCGGCCACCAGGGAATTTCAATACCTTTGGTAAATACGGCAGATATTCAAGGGCCAAGAGTTAACGCGTTTCTCTTTTATCCCCCTTTCCAGAGAAATATTCATGGTGGAGGAATCACTTTAATCGCGTTCTTTAACCTGGCTCCTGTAAAGTATCAGGGTGGACATACCGCGCCAGGCATCGAATAACATTCGGCAATAGCAATTCTAATTCTAAAACGAAAGCTTATATCTGACTCTCGGTAACTGTCGAGACTTTTGATCGGATTTCGTGTTGCTACAATGGTGGTGTAGTCAGTGGCATGTTCTTAGTGCGTTCAAAGGAGAAACTGTTTTCCATCGCGCGTGTAAGGTCTTCCCTTCTATCACAGAACATCCACGCGAGCCACATTTTTCCCAGACTTTTTACAATAACCGAGACATCGTTGGTGGGCGAGGTTATTACGTTGTATATATTCAAGGTGCGCATTCCCTCCACGTGTAGCTTTTATTCATAAAGGGTAGTTGGCGGTCCGTCGGTTTTATCAAGTCACGTTTCAGTTTACGAGTCCGCAGGGCCTTCTAATAGAAACCTTCACCTATGATCAACGTCAAGGCAATGCAAATTTTGATTGAAAGTGTTTTGTAAATACGTTCCCTTGCCCCCGGCTTTCTCGCTGCTTAATGATCAGAGCTCCGAGGGGAACGTTTACGTTAATCGGCCAGAGGTACCAGGGAACACGGTCGACTTGCAGGCCCTCCTTTCAGCACGACCGATTTATCGACCCCTCGCCGCGACAAACCCGATTCCTTATCGCCCCGGCGAAACGCAATTCCGAAATAAACAACCCCTCGCGATCGGGGATTTCTCCAGCCTTATCGCGGGATCGCGAGCGGATTAAATTTTCGGCCAGCAACCCCGATTGTCATAAATTTTTATCGCGCGTATCAGCTATCGCGGCCGTGGTAGAAACAGCGTCCCTGGCGTGTACAAACGATTCTTCTCTGTCAGTGAAGGGAAGACTTATGGGCACTCGCAACGAAACTCCAAGGGAATCGAACCGACGATCGTACGAAGCGTCGCTTCAAGAATGTATTTTGGGAAACGCGCGTTTAATCGGGCAAGAGTTGAATGTACAACGCGGGCCAATTAATCCCGCCGCGATGGTGAGCTCGAGTCTGTGCATAAATTCGGAAAATCAGGATCGATAGTCTCTTGAGCGATGCTTCTAAAGACGAGCAGCGAGCGAGTATTCTCCGAGGCGTTAGAATCGACACCTACTTAGTCGGGATTTTATTAATTCCGTTTCCGTCGAGATCCTCTAAAGCCGCGACGGTAAAAGGGACTCATCCAGCGAGCAGGCGAGAAGAGCTAAGCTCCGGCAGTGATTAAGTTACCGAGTCGCTGTCCAATTGAAATTATACCGATCGGAATCAGTGCTAAATTCTTTCCGTCTTTCCAACAGTATCCCGTTTCGAGCACGCAAATGGGGAAGCCCTGCCAGCGTCAAAGATTCCGTTTTTTACACCTGCGAACGTGTAATGCAACATCGACGTTTCCAGCTGACGAATCGCAGAAAACAGGATTATCAGGCTCGACGCGTCGAAAGCTAATTAATTATTACGAGAACAATGGCGGGGAAGATTGGAATGAAACGTCGCGTACGTAGGCCGGATCGCAGGTTGATCGATGAACGAGAGAGCGTGTCGCGCATTTCGCTTGTCATTGTTCTGGTTCTAGGTCGGTTTCAGCGCGATTCAATGGGAACGAAAGGAAGCTGGAATACTAATCCCGAAAGTCGGAGAACGTAATCAAGAACGAATCGTGGGTCCTTTAGACACTGGGACAGTGGGTTAGGTGTCTACACAAAGTCGTAAATAAAATTTTTCGTAAAAAATTACAGTCGGAAAACGCGTTACGAATTTATAAATCTAGAAGCTTCTAGGATGGCAATCGCCGTAGGAGTATTCTATTTCCAAATTCGAAAGATCAATGTTTCAAACGTGTTAACTTTAAATTTTAGTCGCGAAATATTCGTCGAATGATTAAATCACTGTTTACGAATGATTACCTGCTACTATTAACAGAAGTGTTGCTCCTGCTGCGCCTCGAGATGATCGAATCCCCTCGATTGACAACGCCCTTAGGAGTGATACTGAATGCTCGAAGTCGGTAGAGGTCGTCACCAGCCCTTGGGTTGTACGCTTTTTCTGGTAAGCTGTGCACACGCGGCCTGATGTGATCTGGAACTGCAACATATCGATGGACAGTTAATTAAAGCCTCGTGATTACTTCCAACGAGACAACGGACTAAATAGATATCGACTGGACGTTCCATTAATTAAGATATATGCTCTTCGTTAACCGATATCGCTGACGGTACTGTCGCCAAATTTTGGATATCCATCAAACCCTGTCAACCAATGTATCAAGCGTTCCCTATTTCCCTTCCAAAACCCGTAATTACCACCCTGCGACGATGTATAATAAATTCTATCTAGTTCCAGCACTCGGCTGGGTGAAAATCCACGTGGAAGTATTATAAGCGGCGAAAGAAATAAGGCTCTGAAGTTTGCATCTTGAATTTCTCATTAAACGTTGCACGGGTCATATCGTTCTCCGCTCGCAAACTGTGTCTCCAGTTTCTCG
This sequence comes from Andrena hattorfiana, assembly GCA_944738655.2. Classification (NCBI taxonomy): domain Eukaryota; kingdom Metazoa; phylum Arthropoda; class Insecta; order Hymenoptera; family Andrenidae; genus Andrena; species Andrena hattorfiana. Next base: position 7,772,687 of record OX122894.2, read on the forward strand.
TTAAACAGCCCTCCACCATTTTTACCTTCCAGTTTTTCGACTCGCTCAATCACGAAACGATTTCCCGTGATTTCAGCGATCAAAGGGTCGCGACGGGCAACGGCGAAACTACCCCGGCTTCGAGTGCTTCCCAATTTCCCCCCCGCGTTGGAAAAGCACGCGAGCTGTCGACGAGTCGCTGCTTTCTTTTTTCGCGTACTGCTCGGCAATTTCTGTCCGCGATTTCTTTCGTAACGCGAACTACCACGGGCGCTTCTATCAGCCAGCCCCCAACCCGTGTTCTACCGAACCGTCAACGTCGCTCGTGCCATCCGTCGTTTTTTTATTTGTCGTCCAACTTTTCGAGCGGGCAGCGTTTTGCGACGGCCAATTCTTCGATTGGAATAACAGGAGACCTCGTCGACCGGACCCTCGAGTCAAAGGGAAAAATTTAATTGGACCCGCGTTGCGAAATTCCCGTGCAATTTCGTTCGCTCGGGCGCGTTTAGATCTATAGCTGCGCGCGATTAGCTTTTATCCCGGACCCGGTGTCATTCTGAATTTTATTAAATTTTTATCCCCCCTTATTTTATCCTCCCACGGGCAGGCGATATTTGTACAACGTAATTCGCGTTATATCGCGAAATATCGCTCGCATCCGTCCCGCGTTCCAATTGCCGTCGAATGTGCGCGCGACGTGCCCTATTGCTCAACTGAACACGCGTATGGACATCGACCATGCGGCGTAAGCTGCGTGTCGCATTATAGACATTGTTTGAATACGTTCGTTTGCGTCATGAGAGTGTACGAACGGGGACAGTGCTGATGTTTGAAGGCGCGCGTGGACCAACGTTCGAAAGGAGCCCCTTGGATGTGGCTAACCATGGGTCGAAGGGTAGTCCTGGCCTTTAGAGGCCAAAGACAAGCTGTGCATAGTATATTCGTAGATTAAGACGCGGAGGATCTCCCTGAGACGGGCAAATACAACATAGATGCGAGGAGTCTGCCTTCTGTGATCTAGATTTATCCTCTCCTGATGTAATTTTCATTCGAAGTGAAGAAGCGTCGACTAAATGGATTGAAATTCTAAATAGAATTTTCTGTTTCTCTAAATAGAATACCGGAGTCCCCCTTTCGAATGGAACTATTTTAATCGCGGTCCGATCGTCGGCGTGCGAGCACACGCAACTTCGTCCTGGATGGAAATTGAGACACGGCCGTCGGTTCGACAAAGGATGGCCGAAGCTTCGGCATTTAATGCGGTTACAGTCGACGAGGCACTCAAGAAGTTCGTCTCCCGACAGGCTATCTAATTACGGCAACGACGCGAGCTGGGACTTCGGGTCCCTTGAAATTGGCGACGAGTTTTCGCCGATTCCATGGAAATTTTCAATGCCACCGAACGCGCCGGCTTTAAATAGCGCAGCGAGGGAGGAGAGTGACGTCTCGATTAATTAGTCGCCGATTAAATTGCATAATCAACCACGACCAGCCGTGTCCGTAAGAGAATCAGAGACAGGAGAATGGTCCACGTGACTCAGACCGGTCGATTGATAAAGGATCGAACAGTGGGAGGTTTCTGGGCTTCAACCTTGATCCAAAACTCCCGCAGATCGTTCCTTTTCCTCTGCAAGAGGGTTTTAAAGCGACGTGTGCTCATTCTTCGAATCGCAGCGTGCAGACATTTAGGTATTAAAATTCTGGAGGAGAAGAATTCAAAGGGTACACGATATGTGGTATATTATTGGTAGAGAGATCGTCAGTGAAATAATTTGTGCAAATAAAATTGTGGAACGTGCAAGGGAAGGAAAGGATTTAATCAGAGGCCAAAAAGAATTCCGGAGAGTGAAAGACTGTTCCACGTCTGACCTCGCCCGACTCGTTCCACTTAGCTCCTCCCATTGTCTTGTACTACTTGCATACGCACTGCGTCTACATTCAAGTGTATTCCTCCCCCCAGTGATTTGAAAACAGAATCGTGGGTACACGTTGCACACAGAATTTCACGGTACTGCATGCACTATGAGAACCCGATGCTTGAAATGTTCAATAGAAGCGTCTGTATTAAGAAGGTAAGGTATAGTTTTGATTCGCTTATTTTTCTAACGTACTCTACGCGTGGTCGATCGTTTTCCCCCGAGGAAAACATCACTGCGCTTCGATGCTTTGTTCTGAGATACGTTTGCTCCCAGACGCCGCGATTATACGCGTTTACTCACATATGTATTTCCATTATATTTACCGGTACGCGTATCCCTTTCAAGAGGAACTTACCCACACCGTGGCCTGCCTTTAACCCCAATGTTTACGAAAAAAACATGTCTCCAAAGAAAAGGTCAACGTTGCTTGACAACCATTATTCTAAAAGTACATGCTCCTTGGAATAAGAAGAAGTTTCGTAATAAGAATATAGAAGACATAATAAAGAATACAGTATTCTATCTAAAGACAGACATCTTCTCTAAATCATCCTACATACGCCACCTCGCTCAATGAATTTCTGTTATCAACCCCGCGGCACACACGTCACAGGATGCGATAATTCTCATCGCCAATTGATTTTCTATTTTTAGGCAGTTATCGAGATTATTAATCGGAGCCAAACAACCCGTTATCGGTGGAAGTTGTCGTAGTAATCTGCGAAACAACGTTGTCTTCTCTGCGACGCCTCGAGCCAGCTGCTGACACTCTGACATCGCGATTCCTAATAACGCCAACCCTAATACCCGGCAGAAAAGCCACAACAAGGCTGGCTATTTGGGGAAAGTATTTACCCAAGCGGACGTCAGCCGCGTAATTAATTTTCTGCGTGCAGATACGCCTGTCGCGGATGTACTCGGTGGTAATCCGTCACGGTGATACATCCTCGCTTTAGTATTCTAGGAACGGCGACAAATCCGCTGGACAGGAGTCGCATACAGACACGATACCGCCAGGAATTATTCTCCTACATCGCAGAAACTCGAGAAGTTAAACTCGTACGCTTTTCGTGGTTCTCGGACGGTCTTTTAGAAACGGAGCTCTGATTCAGCTCCTTGGGGGTGGATCGTCGACTGGCTCGTAGACGGGAAGGTAACCGGCGTAATGGAGACAAAGAGAAAAGTGCAAGGCGAATGTCGTCACGTACCACCTTGGATTCCGGAGGAACTGTGACCAGGGCAAGAGCAGGGAAGCTCGCCTCCTAAGCTGTGACGTCCACTGGTAATGGGAAAGCATGCTCCATGTAATTGCGGGTCGGGTTTCTGAGTTGCATGCCGTCTCGTTAACCCGCGTGCAACGGCAACGTTCGATTATTACCGTTGATGGAACGCACCGAGGGCTTATCGATTCGGGCAAACGAGAGTAATGCCCGTGGGTCTTGATTCGTTTCGTGCGAATCGCTGGAAGGCGCTACTCCGAACGTTTAGAATACCCTCAGTCTCTTCGAATACTGCGAAACCGTATTGGAAGTGGACCGAAGATGCAGAGAAGTTTGAAAGCATCAGTCACGTGGCAGGAGATTAATGTACACACTGTACACACACTACTCTCTATTGTCGGTTAAACTGCTGGAAGTTTGCAGAAATTTCCAGGGATAATCGCTTAAGAAATTACGCGATCCATTTTAACGGGCAAGCGACTTGCTCCGCCACGATCGCGGGTCGGTTTTCAGGTTGTAAATTCACGGTACGACGAATCGCACGGAATGCGCGTGCACGTTTGTTTCGTTCGCGGAGACCCCACCCCGCGCTCAAAGTTTAAACCAGGGCGGGGAGGGTCGTGTCCCTACCACTTCCGATACGATTCAATATAAACGGCGACGCGCGATTAAAAACGACCCGGGAACAATGCCCGATCTGATAGTTTGACCCCGTTTCTGCGCGACGGTCGCTCAATTGTCACGACCGCGTTACAAAAACTCCCGCGGCGAGTAGGGAAAATTTGTTATCGCCAAAAGCTACTAAGGTCGAAGCCAAATATATTGGCCGGTGAATTCGTTTTCGCGAACAGCGATCGAGGAGAAATTAGCCACCACCATCTGACGATCGTGGATTTGTCAGTTGCAGTTGCGTGGCCTCCGAAGGGTATGGTGGGGTAACGAGAACGCTGCTCGGCTCCGCCTGAATGTAGCCGTGTGGCTGTTATTTATTGTTAACGTAATAGTTGTGTGCGTTACGAAGCTATGCGTAGACCAATACGAGATTATTATTATTATTATTATTATTATTATTATTATTATTATTATTATTATTAACGGGAGAAACCATTTAACATACAAAAGATATATACAATAAAGTAAATATACAAGTTGGTGTACATTAAACAAAGCACCACTATGCATATGACATTTAAACAGACGAACGACAGTACAAAAGTAAACGAAGGGTAGCAAGGGACACGGCGAACAAGTCAATATCGGTGAGGTTAATGTTGGCCTCCCCCATAGCCCTGTTTAAGGGGTCGGTAGTATAATTACGATACCTTGGTTCTTTACATACAAAAAGGGGCCTAGGTCGGAGTTGCCGTTCCGGTGCACGGAACTTCAGTGCAGACACGAGCTCCTGACAATTAACATTACCATGTATGATTTTATGGAGAAGGATCAAATCTGCTGTTAATCTACGAACACTAAGGGTAGCGATACTCATTGATTGCAGAGCAGGTCCATAATCATGGTCACTAAAGTGCATTGGTGTGCCTAGCGCTCTTGAGGCCAGTTTCAAGAATTTATGCTGCACTCTTTCGATTAAACTGATGTAATGCTTTTGAGATGAAGCTATCGAGAAAGTATCAATGTTCTGACCAACAAAGCTCCTGAATTTTTTCGTAGCTAACGCACACCTATTCTGATCTGTGTATTTCTACGCTGACAGCTCGGTTTGGCCTACACCCCAGAAGCTTGGCACTATCCCCACCGCTTCTGGCTCACTCTTATTCTGCGAAGGCGAGAGCGAGATGGAACGAGAGCGAGTCAGATAACGTTGAGAAAAGGAGCACCGAGGCAGGCAAACTGTGTGGTGGGAGAATACCCCTCACGAAACTCACCGGCCAATATATCTGGCTTCGACTTTAGCTTCAAAAGCCACTCTACACGCTACTCCTTGTTCGAACTTTCGGAGCAGTTCGGAGCACCATATCTACCCCATTGCATTTAATAATCTACCTCCAAAACGAACTCACTTATTTCCTACATCTTCAACAATCTCGCAATGCTTAGCTAATCCTAAACAGCAACGTCACTGGTCCTACAAAGGAACAATCAGCCCCCCTTTGTAAGTATCAGTGGTATTCGAATATTGAGCTCGGAGAGAAGAAAGCCCGCCGTCTGGGTAGCTAAATTGATAAAGCAGACGCAGGGACCCGTTCAATCGAATCAGTCGATTCCTTTTGTCCCGGCGTCTCCAACCCCTCGATAACGACCCCGGCTGGTCAAGGTACGCTCGATGACCAGCGATCCCCGAGAAAAATCGCCCACCGTGCGCCAATTAACGAGAGACAAATGACCTTACCTGGTAGCTCGAGAAAGTTGGACGTCCTGCGCTGTCTGGCGCGGGGGTGCGCGCTGAAATTCAGCGGGCCCACGTCCTCGTTGCTGACGTTCGACAAATTGGAGCACTGACTGTCGCGGGAGCCACGTCTGGACGCGAGATAGGCTGCAACGCACACAGAGGCACACGTCATACACAAACGTGAGGGAATTTCAGGAAATGCCGGCGGGCAGTTTGTGGAGCGTACCGCGTCAAAGGGATCGTTGCGGAGCAAACCGCGAAGCGATGCGTCCGAGCAACGATTATTTCGCTGGCAGGCTGCATAGGCGCGTGGAGAAGCGTTGCTGGGGAATACCACCGAAAGATGTTAACGTTTCGATTCACCGCGGCGGTGATCATCGATCGTGGAAGTCCAAGCTACTACTTTCTCGCGTTCGATCTCCTCCGCGCGGCCGTGATTCCGACTCGCGAGGGGATTAAAGGTCGAACGGGGATTACGGGATTACGCATTCTCGAAATACGTTGAACAGCGGGCTTTCAGAGTCCCAGATGGAAGAGGGCAGGGAGGGGGCAAAGGAATAGTCAACGATTCGGGGGGAGAAAGCTCCGAGGGGAGAGCTCGATTTACTCTCGACCTTTAAATGAGGATCAAATCGGATCGAAGAGGCGACTGGGGAGAATTATTACACCGAGTCCACGTGACTTTGATCCTTTCTTTGTTGCGCGACCCGAGGCTGCTGGGATTCAGCGTAATTAGGGAATGTTGATGTTATGTCGATATCTGATCTTTGCCTCCAGGCACATTAACTCGTTCATCGTGGGGAATAAATGTTTAATAAAGATGAGAACCAAATATTGGTTCGTGGAAACGAGGGTGGAATAAAATTCTGTGCTCGCGTTTTTTCTATTATCTTGCCGTCCCTTTTTACCGCTCTCGCGGGACCATTACCGGCGGAACGATTATTTAAGCCGCGTACGTGTCCGTCGTATTCCGCGGTTCCGCTCGACAATTCGCGCTGATTGCGAGATTCAATGCAGCCCGACGGAAACGCGACGGCGATACTTCACTGCAGGTGCAATGGAAAAACGCGTGACGTCATGCAGATGGAAAAACGAGTTTCCTGGGGTTGAATTATTCCGGGCCGGGGTGCGCGTTTAGGGGTGCCCCGTACGCGGAGAAGACGAAGAAGGGCGGCGTTAATTACAGATGGCAATCCCTTCGGATGGCAATTTATTTGCAAGAAATAACGCGCCACGTAACGACGTGAGGTTTTAAGCCGATCAATCCCTGCCCGTTAATCACCACGCGAGAGCATTGTCTCGTGTACGCTCCAACGTTGACATAATTAGATTCCTCTCATTACGAGGCAACACGATTGGCGATTTCGCCAGTCACGCGGCTCAGCCGCGAGAAAAGAAATCGATAATTAACTGCCCCTCTTTCGGCACAATGAGTTCGATAATTAATTTTTACGCTCGCTGCCCTTTGCGAACGCGTTTCAAAGCGTTTCGAGGCGATCCATTTTATTATGTACCCTTGGAACCTTCCTCGTGACACCGATTTCAATAAATCCCCATACAGATACCACTTCTAAAGTAGTCCCCCGACAAATGCGCCGCGCGACGAGATTTAAAATCGCGAGAACAAAGAATAATCCAGGAATACGCTTACCGAGACCGCCTTTCATCGAGCCTCTCCTCCTAGGGCTGGACAGCAGAGTGACTTCCGTGTCCGCGTCCTCGATCTCCGTCAAGTCGCTGGTCGACTTCCTGGCGATGTTCCTTCCACTTCTCCCGTGCCCTACCTCCTCGTCGTTGCCCTTTCCGGCCTGGTCCAGGCAGCCCTGGCTTCGATTGAAGTGGCTGCTCTTCTTGGCGCTCTTCTTCTCCATGGGACTGTCGCTCTTCTCCTTCAACCCTTTGATCGACCCCTCCAACGACGAAGTCCTCGATGCATTGTTCTTGTAATTAGCGCTGCTCGGAGCCTGCTGGTCCGGGATCGCTTCAGAGTGCTTCGGACTGGGCAGTCCATGGGGCGAAGGCGTGACGATCGTCGGGGACATAGGGCTCTTGGCGCTGCTCAACCCGAAGCACGAGTTCCTCCGGTGGTCGAGGAGCTTCGGACTCTTGCAGCCGAAGCTCGCGGAGCTGGGCGACCTGGGTGGGACTATCGGCGGCCCGGAGATGGGACTCTTGGGTGGGTAGCTCATAGTCTTCCCCAGACACTTCCTGCCCTCGACGAACTTGAAGATCGGCGACTTGCGGCCCGGCGAGTTCAACAGGTCTGGGTTCGAGCTCTTCGGGCTCCTGCATCCTTGACGAGCGTAGCAGCTCGGGCTTCTCGCCGGTCGGTCGGGTTCGCTCGCGCGGCCGAACTCCTCGAAATCGAAGTTGGTGTTGGGCGTCTCCGGGTAGCATTCGGGCGGGAACTCGAACACCAGCGGGGTCCCTGGCGATTTGGTGACGGACAGCTGCGTGGGACTTCTTTGTCCGCCGATCGGGATCTGGGGCAGTTTGGGTAGCTGGCGAGGACTCCGCGGGGATCTGAGGTGTATCGATTGTCCGGGGCTGCTCATCGCCATTTCTCGTCTGCCAGTCGATGAATAATAGCTACTCCTCGGGCCGTTCCTTGCCTCTTCTCGCGACACCCTCCACCTTCTCGTCCCTTTCAATCTACCAGGGGAAGAGACCAGCCGCTCCTTGGCTCATTGTGCTCCCGCAACGACGATGAAACGCCAGATTTCTCGTCCGCCCGGATCGCCCAGTGTTTCCTCTGAGAGACGCGCGAGTCGTTCGCTGCAGATTGGATTCTCATCTCAGCTCCTATCGCCGCCCTCCGCGACTCTTGCCGAGGGCTTTTACGTGATGGCGTCTGGGAACGATGCAGCGTGCTCGAGGGTTCACCGACAGAATTCGGAAGATCAAAGCCGGTGCGCGCGAAACGGCGCGGCGCGTTCGCTTCGGGTCGACGAACCTGAAAATTGCGTCCTCTTCAATATTCCGCTGGTATCCGCGATGAAAAGCAATCACCGCGCTGAATAACTTTACTCAAAGCAGGCGATTCGAAAGTATCGTTCTGCGTTAAAAATTGAAAGCACGAAATAATCGCGAAAATATTAATTTCCTCCAGCAAACACGGAGCCTCGTAATTTCCCAGCGCTTAATTCTCGCTTGCGAAAAGCTCGAGGAAGATTAAATATTCCTGCCCGACGATCGTATCAAAGCTACCGTCTCTGAAAACCGATCATCTGACATGTAAAAACGAAAGAGCGACTTGCTCCAGCGCGGGTTCCATTTCGTCCGGTTACCGCAAAACTTAATTTCCCTGCTTATGATGAATGAAAAAGCCCTTTGCGACTCAGGGAAAACAGCTTCAGCGGACTGTGGTGGCGTTTTACAGGACGGGATCCGAAAGTAATATCAAGCACGGCGTGCTTCTGATGGAGCTACCCTTGAAACGCGGACCGGGTTCCCCTTCATCTGTGCAAAATTAATTTCCAAACTTTGCCTACGAGGCGGAAATAATGTTCATCGCGGAACAGAGTGCTCTTGACGCGGGCCGAAAACGCTTAAAGCACTCGCGAAATATAAACGCAGTTCTTTCAAGGGCCCTTCGGTCTTGCAAACATGCGAAACTAATATTAAATAAAATAAATCAAAGCTCTATCACTGACAACACTCGTGTTTTCTCTTCGTAAACCTACGTGTTTTTTTACCATTAACGATTCAAGTAAACAACAATTGCAAAATTAGAGAGCACAGCGCAACTCGTAATTCATCTTTAATCGAAAAAACACGGCAGAGCTGTCCCACGAGAAACGTCCCAGTGAATAAACCGAGAGCACGAGATATCGCCGCAGAGAACAAACACCAGGTTCATGCATCAAAGTTTTTCTCAGAAAACTACCGACACCTCGAAAAGCAAGCCCGCAAGATCGACTCACCAGAAACCTTAGTTTCTCTGCGAAGAATTAACCTGTTGATCGCGACCGTGCCAGAAGTGTCATTGCGTTGCTTTGCTCCCCCTTGAGTGGCAGTTCCAGTTGCCTTCTTCCCTGACAGAACAATTGCACGGGAAGCGAAGCTTCCATACGCGAGGATGGCCGAGTGACGACACGAGGAGGATAACACTGATCTGGCCGCGGTATTTACATCGAGGACGAGACACATAAAACCGAGGTACACGCTCGTGAAAGGCTGCCGCGTTACTGAGGGGTTGAAGCGTACGGGCCACAGAGTTCCTACCCCCGCCACGAAATTTACCTTGCTCGACCCCCACTCCGTGCTGTCCCCGGGGTTTCCTTTCTTTCCGCACGTGTCTCCTCACCAATTCCACCATTTCACTTCAGGTATATTTCTGCGAGGTCTTCCCAGGTCGCGAATTTTCTATCCGAGCGAGGGCTTTGCCCTTGGAAGCAGCTTTCCAACCCCAAATTATGCACAGCAAAGGTCTCTCGAGCCTCTCCGCGTGGGACACTTTTATGGATCGTATGTGCTTAATATCCCTGAAGTATCGATACATATATTTCCCCAACTTTCCTCGAGCCATTGTCCAAAACCGAGGGGCTGAATTATTTCCTCCATTCGTGCATGGAAGTGGAACTCTGGCTACCCAAAGTGAACGTCATCCTTGGGGTTGTCGCAGTATTTTCGCAAGGGAATTGGGCAATTGATTGTGATTGATGTGGTCAGTGATCTCAAATATCGATGCATTGTCACACCCCTAGTGGCGATGAAAGATCGAAGACTTGATTTTGAAAGGACGCAGAAAGATTTGGATACCTACAGATGGCAATTTTTTTACAAGCGTCTCTCACAAGTGTTTCTCACAGATCACATCTCTTCTCGAAGGAACTTCTCAAACTGTCCCTTCATTTTTCTTCAAGAAAATGACTTTCGTCTACAGTGAAAGTTGACTCGAAGTATAACGATGCTGTCCAACGACAGTTGCAAAAGCACGCGGATCACTTCTGCACCTCAAGGGAAATTGGGTTCCCGTGTAAAACCGCAAACAGTTACTACCATGGCGGAGGTCCCTTTAGGGTAATCGATGGTTCCCGGCGACACCGTAAACGTTGACCGAGATTGCCCGCGAATTCGCACCACGAGGAGCCATCGGATGGGACGCTCGGAGCTTGCGGTCGGACTTGAGCAAACACGTCCAACAGGTACACGCTCGATGCCTCGAGCTTGCCGTCCCGCCTGGCGGGACGAGACCACAACACAGCCATTGTCGGAGTAGAAAGTTCAACGTCAAACGTTTACCGTTCCACGAAACAAGGTTGAACGTGATTTCAGAAATTTCCACCGCGTAGAAGTCGTTGCTCGTTAGCGATTCACATCTGTTGAAGCGTGAGTGAGGCGTGAGTGGAGCATGAGTGACAGAACTGCATATGATTTTGTACACCGTGTAGAGGAGGAAAACCCAAGCGTCCTTTCCGTTTTGGTCTGCTGTGTCTCCCGCGCGATTTTTCGCGGTTTTAGAAGAACCAATCAAACGGTCGGTTTAATCGTCAATTTTTCGGCGCTACCAGCGACGGTGTTTCCGCTTTCGTGTCTTCGTTAGGATAAGCGGGTCACTTCCGAACGATCGCTTAGACGAGCAATACCAGTCAACTTGTCATTTCAATTTATTCTTCTTAATATAGTTAGCTGTACTTAGTGTGAATGAATGATTTACTTATTCCTTTGTACCATCCCGTACAAACGTGAGTCCATTCATTTTATTTGTATTGTACGTAAACGGTTCGGCAAATACGTAGGAGCATTTGCGTACGCGACAACATCGTAATCACTTCGCTGCGTGTGCAGCCGAGCAATCTAGATATTGCAGAAGTTAAAAATATTTTTAACATCGTCCCAACTGTGTCCATTTGAAAATACGCTTGGTGCTCGCGACACGTGTCGTCGCTCAGTCCAGGCTTTGATATCTTTTGACCCAATATATGCGAACAAGCAATCTCGGACACGTGTGATAAATACACAATATAGAGCCATTGTGACTCAAAGCTCCGTTCCCCTAAAGTCCATGCTTTTGTTCCCGTATCTTCTGTGTTCGCAACTAATTGAAGCGTGGCTTCTATTATCCTGATACGAAAAATAAAGCTGAACAGATGAAACCTTGTACCCTATGAACAAACTTGTTACTGACTGCACGTGCGTCTAATAACAAGGTCCACTAGTCGAAAGTAACTAACAGAATCATTGGAAGAGTACTCTTCAAATAATCGCAGTTCGATAAAAACGAAAAAGCAGATAGACTGCCACTCGACGGCATATTTAATTTTGCATTGAAGTAGACCTCGAAGCGTCATCCTTGTCAGCCGGTTCGCCAGGGAGTGGCTGGGAAGCAAAATAAATTTCGTATCACTGCGCTGGCGCGAAAAGCGATATCGATTGTCGCGACTCGAACAAACTCTCGATTGCTTCGCGAGCGGGAAGCACCGGTGACTATTTCGAGCCTAGCCGTCGCGGGCAATTCAACAACCTACGTTACCTAAAAAGACATATCTCTTTAAAATCCCGAGAAACCTGTGTTCCCTTAAACTAGACCTGCGTTCTCCTTCCTATCGCGAGCGTTCCAAAAAGCCTCGTTGATAACGAGCAATCACTGCACGGCTCGTAATCTATCGATATCTCATCCCACCGATCCAGTGACTCATCAAGAGGAAAATTAATTTAACAGCCGTTCGATAACGACACGAGGCGTCAGTTCGGAGAAGAGCAGGAATCGTACGCGAGTAGTGGCGTTTCGGCTGACAGTGGAGGCGGATCTCTATAATTCACGTTAAAACCGGTCCCGGTTTGTAAAGTGCGCGGCAAGCAGCTTCTTCGACGGCGAGTCATCCTCTTCCTGTACAGTTTCCCCCTCCTCGAGTGGTCAGCGGAAAGACTCGCTCGATAACAACGTTTGAACGCCAGTCCCGTGTGGGATCCGTGCACGATGCCGTCGCTGAAGACGTTCCGCGTCGAGTTCGATCGACCTGGTGCGACGTACCTGACCGGCGAGTTGGTCAGCGGACACATAATCCTGGACACCACCAAGGAGAAGAACGTGAGAGGTGAGTTTCGATGGGGAAAGATCGATGGAAGGAGGAAGTGACGCGCGACATCCTGACGCCTGATCGCAGTGTCGTAACGCGAAACGACGGACGTTTGGTACACACGAGTTCACGGGTCAGTGCGTTGGTAGCGATGCCTTTAGCCCCTTTCTTATTTCATTCGAAAAAGTAGGGAGGATCGTTGGAGACGAGAACGGGCAGGTGATCGTAGAATCGTCGACACTCGTAAGCTCTCGTGCTTGATCGCGATGTTCGAACGCAAAGGTCGCGCGCTCTTTAATCTAGATACCAATGACGGCCAACAACGCGATGCCGGTTGCGCTTGATTGATATACTGTGGCTCACAGCCATAATCGTACACTCTTTAAAATCGCATAACATTTTTCAAATTGGTCCAAACGACTTGAGTTTTTTTGAGAAGCTAGAAGGATTTGTTTGCTAAGTGACGTGTTTCGTCGTTTAAAAAAAAATCGCAATTGGTCGGAATAGCGAAAAAAAATAGTAAAGATCGTTTTTAAACTTTTTTTTTATGAGCCTATAATGAAAATTCAAAAAACCCGTTTATAGATTGAAGTAAGTTATATACATGCCTAAAATTTCATCAAAATCGGTTAACGTTGCTCTGAGCTACAAACGTTTAAAGATCGCAGAATAAGGTCGAGAATCGCGGAAATTCCCCAAATCAGCGATTCTCAACCTTATTCTGCGATCTTTAAACGTTTATAGCTCAGAGCAACGTTAACCGATTTTGATGAAATTTTAGGCATGTATATAACTTACTTCAATCTACAAACGGGTTTTTTGAATTTTTATTACAGGCTCATAAAAAAAAAGTTTAAAAAACGATCTTTACTATATTTTTTCGCTATTCCGACCAATTGCATTTTTTTTAAACGACGAAACGCGTCACTTAGCAAACTAATCCTTCTAGCTTCTCAAAAAAACTTTTTCGAAGATTGGACCAATTTTAAAAATGTTATGCGATTTTAAAGAGTGTACGATTATGGCTGTGAGCCACTGTATGTAGGCTGATGCATGTGCAAACTGCTGCGATTGGAATCGCCGGTGGTTCTGGTTTCATTCATGAAGGGTAGCGTGTCTGGTCGAGGCGCAATAGCGTTTCTCAAGCTATTGGCAATGCAATAGCGTTTCTCAAGCTATTGGCAATGCAAAGGAGGCGCGATAGATTCGAAGAGGGAAAGACACTTGCACCGGACGCGCCGCGTAAATATTTTATCAGACAATTTTCCCAGAATACGGAAATCCCCGAATTGACTACACCGCTGATAAGATACGTAGGAATGTATTGGTTTAAAAAAAATTGACAGGGATCCGTGTAAATCGGTAATATAACGAGAGAAAATGTAACGCGATTAAATTTTAATCAACTTGTAATTTTTGATTATCTATCGAGGGTTATGCAGCCTCTACGCGTTCTCATTCTACCAACTGAATAATTAGCGGTAAGGAAGGAGTTGTAGATGAATTTATCCAGAACTCGATCGACGAATCCTAGGGCTGTACTTCTCTGCCAAGGGGACTGCCCACGTGCAATGGTCGGAGAGCAGGAGCCGAAGAGACACACAGGGGAAACGTGTGACTGTCCTCGACACTTACAGCAATTCCGAAGATTATTTCAACTTCGAGTTCAACATACTGGGCGCCAGAAGATGTGAGTAGGATCAACCTCGATGGTCGCCCGAGTTCCTTGCTTATTTATCCGTCCGATGGTTTCCAGCTGACATTCGATTGGACATCCCCGCGGGGCACCATCGGTACCCCTTCAAGTTCCAGCTACCCTTTAACATACCCAGCAGCTTCGAGCACCACTACGGGTACGTGAGGTACACGGTGAAAGGTGTGATCGACAGGCCATGGAGGTTCGATCACGAGTGCAAAGCTGCGTTCACTATAATCTCGATCTTGGACCTGAACGCTCACCAGACTAGATGCGTAAGATGTGCTCTCCTGGTTACATCAAGAACGTCGTAATAATGTTTCTTCATCGAATGCCTTCAAGTATTTGGTTTTCTCGAGCAGCTGGCGATAGACGACGAGGTCGTGAAGAACTTCTCCTTCTTCTGCTGTATCGACCAAGGTGCGTTGAATCTGCGCTTTAGACTGCCTTCCTCGGGGTACGTTCCAGGACAGATGATAAACACGACGGTGGACTACGTGAACGCCTCGGATGGCGTCCGAGTGACGAAGATCCACACGATATTACAGCAAGTGAGGCAGATGTTCTTGTAGAGCTTGTCGCTTCGAAGCTTCCAATATATTCCTCGTCTCGTTTTCTTCTTCCAAAGCACCTGAAATTCCACGCGACTACGAAGACGAAGACCGCCAAGACCGAGATAAAAATGGTAAATAATTTGGGGCCCTTTCTCACCAAAGGACAGGTGGTCACGGAGCTGCTGATTCCGCCGTTACCGCCGTCGAATCTGGAATTCTGCAGAATTATTGACTTGGAATACGTTTTGAATATCTCCGTCCACGTTTCGGGCGCGTAAGTAACTTATGTCGATGGTATTTATCTTATCACGCTGGAATTTTGATAATAGAGAGTACATTCAGCTCGACGATCCACTTCGAATTAACAAAGCAATTGTAATCGCGATTATCTAAGAGAATTCCTAGACACTGCTGTTCTATCGCTCGTGTGCTTACTTCTCCCAATTTCATCGAGCCTTGGCTTTGAGCAAACCCCTTTGTGTGCTAATTAGGCACTTTGCAACCGAGAAGAGTTACCCTGTTTTAATAGGGTCAGTACCTCTGTACTGTCCACCGACTGCACCACCAATGGACTGCAACGCCGCTGCACCCCCGTTCAATACACCTGCGGGAGATCCAGCTACGATAGAAATCCCGATGCCGATGCCACTGCAACTTGGTATGCATCAGCCACCTAATGTTCCCATTGGCTTCTTTCATCCGGGCCAAGCTGGTAGCTCGTCTGTCGACCCGCAAATACGTAAGAGATTAACGATAAGTATATTTTAAGGGTAAGGGAGAAAAACGAGGAATGTCCACTTTTCGTGATTGTGCGATTTATACCATATTTTTTTGGTGGCAACTGGGACTACAGAACTGTCGAATCACAGAGGGAATCGCATACTGGTTAAAAGCAAATAACGCATTGGAACAAAACACTAAATTTTCTCGATAAAGCTGTTTCGTGACAGTCCCTATATTTTCCCCTTATCCTTCGTTTGAGAGCTGGTAGTAAAGACACTTGGACGGAACGTTGGAAACAAGTGTCCTTTAAAAATTTTTCCTCCATCTTGATCGACTTGCTTTCCCATCCAGCGCCTCCGTCCTACGAGGAGTGCATGTCAGGAGCTGAGCACATCAAGGATCACGGTGAATCGAACTACGTGCTCGGCGCGGACACTCCTTTCCTGCCTAGGTATCCTGTATTCAACTATCCATCGCCAAGTAAGATCGCAGTATCGAGTCTACAGCAGCCTGGGTGTACCTATACTTGAATTCTTCTATTTAATCCAACGTTTTTGCTTAGGTATACGAAATGACTGAATGGAGAAGCGGAGAAACGGAACAGGCCATTTCCGCTGACGCAATTCCCTGTACAGACTTGAAAGTCATGCATTTGACACTCCGAATGGAGTTTAACTGATAGTGATTATCTACCTCGGCAAATCGTTATGCTATCGTGTTTTGATATAAATGTACTTCTTACCTTCTGATAACATTCTGTTGTTGTTTGCTGTACCTGGGCGGGAAATAGGGGACGCAAGGGAGAAGCGGTTTTACGAAAAATAATATATTTACACGATTTATTTTCATATCTCAACATCGTCATATTGTAATCATAATCATCATCGAGTCATATAATTAGAAAGAAAGGTAACGATACATCGTTCGTCGAAAAATATATATGAGGACAGAGGGGTTGGGAGGAGAACGTTATATGGAATTTTGGCGAAAATAAGAGTACAAAAGGAATGGAAGGATTCGTCGGTGAACAAACTACTCGGCAAAACCAATAGATCGCAAATCGGTCGTTCTCGGAACGTTCGGGTACGAAAGAGGGTGAATAAAAAAAAAAAAAGAGGGAAAAAAAGAAACACGCGGAAAGCGTGGGGCTAACGAAGTCGGGGGAGAAAACAGGTGGGAAGGCTTATCAACAGGTTGCGAACTTATCTCGAATGATCGCTCGTATAACATCTCTTCTATTTCTAAATGTATATACCTCTCAACTTTTGCAATTCTGCAAATACACACGGTGCGATTCGCATTTCAACCACCAAATGCCCGATGAACGTGTCATTCTAGGAACTGAACCCAACCGTCTTAAATGTTAAAGGCTGTCTTAAATACTGAGACACGGATCGCCGTTGTCGTTTTTTCTTTCGTTTCTTTTCCTGTACGGTTGCGCGGATCGGATGAAGACGTTACTTTCGACGTCGCTCTTTTTTCTTTTTCCCCCCACGTGAAAGTAAATGGTTCGACTATTGACGGAGACTGGCACGGTCAATTCCAATTCTATACCTTTTACCGTGGCGTTCGTTGCTGCTGGTCCCATTTCGTACACATTCGCCGATCTTAGCCAAGGATATCGCGATTCGATGCTTCCAAGCAATCGCGTGGTTACGATGGCATCCGCAAGAACATCCGACGCAGAATTAGATAAGGGCTGCGGTGAAACGGCACTTCGAATGAGTAATTCCGGAATTGGCATTCGGTGTCGTGAAATACTCGTGGTTCGTTAAATGACGAGCTTGAATTTAGAAGCACAAACGCGAAAGTGCACGCGGAGTTTCTCCCGAAATTGCAACTCGCGCTGAACGTAATTTCGACATTGAAAAGTAAGAGGGAGAAAGGGAAAAGCTGAAAGGAATTAAAGAGTCGAATTTGAACGCGGTCGAAAACCAGAAGAAAGGAATAAAGCGAAAGGCAATAACAGTCCGCGAAGTAATGCGCTGAAATGAAAAAAAAAAATAGTAGTGGCTCTTGAACATTTCGGTACACACATAATAAGCAATGTAATTCGGGCGCGCCGCGCATTAACGCGCGCGTTCTTGACTCGACAATGCTTCCTGACCATTTCTTTTATTCCCCCTTTAAATCTCTCTGATTAGCCTGATTCTTCGGGAGGGGAAAGGAACTGTGCGCTCCGACTTTACAAAAATTTGCTTCGCTTATATTACAATAACCTTCCCTCGATTAAAGACATTCAACCCTTAATATATTATTATCATAAATAAATTTGGTCTATCGGTAATATTGTGAATACGCCGGTACGGGTACCGGCAGTATTTGGTTAAGTAAGAAATCATGATCACTAGAAGAGGTAACTGGCATCGAATTCGAATCCGATAACTGTAAAATAAAATGGTTCTGCTGTTCCGATCGCCCGCGTAGTCAGCGGCGAGAAACGACACGATCTATCAACCCACGTGGATAAATGAAAGAGAGCACTGTGCGACACGCACGTTACGACTTCCAGTAAACTTGATTTGACATTCTTTCAATGGGTTACGGGGGGGAGGGGGTTTGTTGCAGATCTATTCGCGATGCGATCCAAGTTTCGTGCAAGCCGATACCAGTGGATGTGTCAGCAAAACAGTTCGGTATTACAGAGTCGAAGTATCAGCAGAATCTTACAACACACGATGATATCAAACTTTACTTCTCCAACACTCTTCTCTTTAAAAGTTATTACAAAGCAACGTTGCTGGTGTTCGTTAGCAAGGGAAACGACGGAAAGAGAGATTCCGTTTGACCAGCGTTTGCTACGGACCTCGGGCATTATCGGTACACTCGCGAATAGACCGACGACGGTACCACCGATAGGAAAGTATAGTGAGTCGGTAGATCCATTTTTAAAAAACGGCTAATTGTACAGATGTCTTTTAACATTTCTGTTTGATCCACGAAACAGCCCCGGTCAGCGTGTATTGTAAACTAACGTGACCCACTTATTTAGTTTCTTTTTTTCCTTTGCAACACTTTGCTTTAAAAAAATAATCAATGTTGTCGCTGCGGCCGTACTATGGCGCAATGGGTTTCAAGGCAAACATCAACATTTCGTTCTCTACCATATCTGGATACATCCATTCGATACAACGTTAACATCAACTGAGATTAAGAAAAGGCATAATTTACATTGTTGCCTTGCGTTGATCCGAGTCACGAACCAGAGGACACTGAGTTGTGCACACACGCGGCGTGTGTATCTTTATAGTGTGTGGTATATGTCTTTACGCGATCACTTTACATTATTACACTTCTCTTTTTTTCTTTTTGTTTGCTTTGTTTTCAGTCCGCACGCTTCCCAAAATCCTGAAATAGGGCCAACAAATCCCTCGTTTGTTCCACGCAACATTTGCCGAAGTAATCCGAGTAACATCTGTACGAATGAAATGCGATACCTTACCGTAACTACACGCGCAACGTTTAACCTTCCCTCTTGATGGCACCTGGTGCTTCTGCCAACCCTTTCACTTTCAATCGGTCGGCAGTTTTAAGAAACGCAGGCAGCTGATCCTGCGAAACGTTAACTTCCCCTGCGTACATGAACTCCAAGATAGCCTGGAGATGGCTGTACGCGACGTCTTTTAGTATTATTATGGGATGTTTGGACGGATTTTCCTATAATACCCCAACGATTAGTCGTCTTATAACGGAGCAGCCTCCGTCGACTTACGGCGGACGTAACGTACCTCTAACAAAGACTTAAAATAAGGGCTACAAGCGGACAACACCATCTTGTGTGCTTTACAGGTCTGACCGTCGCAAGCTAATGTCACATCCGTGAAGCTTTTCTCGTCTCGTAGGTGTTTAAACGACGACACCATGTTAGATTGGAAATCGTTCCATTTAAGAAAAAACTGTTGCTGTTCATCTGCCATTATTGACACTCGATGTCCCGATGATTTTCCCTTGAATCCGTAAGCTGTGGAAATATTCCTACCGATAACACAACATCCTAGACTACAGAAATATCGCGAGAGTGGTAAGGACAGGTGGTGGAGGAAAGCGAAGGACGTGTTAAACGCGAAGGCACGAACACGTGCGTTAGACCGCGGAGTTTCTCCGGGAGTTCGAAAGGAATTGCGTTAATTCGAGACGATCGAGAAACGAAGCGCCGAGGTCCCGAAAAGTCGATGACACGGATCGTTGCCGTGTCGCATGGAACGTCGCGTACCAGATTTCCGTTTAGGTTAAGCCCGAAAAACATTCAACAGATTAGATCCGACGCGATCGGGAGCGTTCGACGAACCGAGAGCGGAGGGAAGAAACGAAGGATCTGAAATGGAATTGGTTTTATTCTGGGACGCGAAAACTGTTGGCGAGACGTGATGCTGGGATTTTGTCATAACAATACGCGTACATCGAACGGACCCGTTCCGTCAAAGGCCCAGCACGGCCCAGGGACACGAAACGCGCGTGAAAGAATAACCTAACGAGATTCGTTACTCACCTCGGGCTAAGAAACCTCTGAATGTTCCGAGGGGAACGGTACAACGCACAAAGGGAGCACGAAAAATATACACGCTCCGGCCGAAAAGTTTTTACACGAGTGTTACGAATTTTTTGTTGTGGCTAATATCACGGCGAAGAAATTCGGTCGAATTCGGAACTTTCCGTGGCAGGTCGGTTCGGGAACTGTACCGACCGCCGACTGTTTCCAATTCCTCTCGTCAGATGTCGCGGCCGCGGTCGTTTCGCCCGCCGCGCAGCGATATTCAAAATCTCCCCGCAGCGTAGATAAATGTCGATCCGAAATTGTATATCGACGTCAGAGTGCAGAATGCATTCCCAGGTGTATTATTAAAAGACACGGGTTCTCGAAACGGAAGCCGAGTAGATGAGCGAAGATAGAAGCTTGGTATCGCGAAGTGAATTTTCTTAATTCATTTTATAACAATTGATAGAAAATTTGTGCTCGTCATTTTTGGATTTGTTGCTTCTGGAATTGCAACCTGTCGTGTAGGAGCCGGTTAACTATATTCTATCGCGATAGATTCCGAGCAAGGATCTCGCGTCTATTACCGATAATATCCTCTCTCACTTTTGTTGCCGCTAATTGCGCAATCTCACGCAAGCAATTGGACGGGTATCAGCGTACGCGCTAACTGACAAATCGAACGTGGCCGGTGTTATATAGAAATCGGTTCCGATCGAGTGGCCAACGATGACGGTAACGATAATCGTCGGATTTGTTGTTCCGCGAAACGAATCGCGCGTACCTAGCGCGTACGCGTCACCGATGAGACGATAGTCGTAAGCATAGTCGGAATAAGCAAATTCAAAGATGGGTAATTGCCGGTGGATGTGGACCAAGAAGGTATGGGATTAACCACGCATCTTGCACCAACTGAACATCAGCCAGAAGCCGGGAATGTAGGGGGAACGCGAAATCGGCGGCGGAAAGCCTTTCGGTTTCCGTGGAAAATCCATCCGTCGAAAGGGACGGCGTTCGCGTGTACAAGAAGTTCTTATAAATAGAACCGAGAAAGGCGAGCACCGGAAAAGTTTTCCTGTCGCGCGATGCCGCGACGGGACGACAGCGTGTCACTCCATAAGGCGAACAAGGAGCGATCGAGGGCCCGAGAGGCGAGAGCGGGAGATGGACAGAGAGGGAGGAAGGGAAGATAGAGGAGAGAGGGATAGAGATGGAAAAGAGTGAATCGAGCGCGGGTAGGCGCGGAGGAGGGACGAACGTGGACGCGCGGGAAAGAGGCTTGGCGTGGGCAGGGGGGGGGGGGGGGGCGGGAAGCGCGATCGCGGGCGCAAGCGCAATGAGGCATGGAGTTGCTCTCGACGCGCGCCACATTGAAAGCTTGCGACATGCCGCGAAGCGGCTCAGTCGCGCGCCAGCTCTCGTGCGGGTGGTATTATTTTTTCTCGTTTCTTTGCGGCGTTCCCTGTGGTGTTACCGTGTGGTGAGGCACAAAAAAGCCCGCGTAGGCGTGGTGAAGTTGAGGGCACGCGTTGGCGCGAACGAGACCGCGCGGGTTCGAGCAGTGCTTAGCGGAACGGTAACGCGACGCGCTCGTCGTCCTCGAAAATTGGAATAGTCGAGGGTCGCGACTTTTGCTACTCTTGGACCAGTGTCAGATCACTCTCGGCTCGTCCGCAGGCGCACGGGAAAATCCCCGCCGCCGCCGACCGCGACGTTCGAGGCCGTCCTCCGCGGCGAAGTTTCAGCCGCGCGTTCGGCCGATCACGATATTCTTGCGGGCGAACGTGCTCGTCGATTTTTCGAGAGGAAGTTTCTCCCGTGCGGCAAGGCAGGCACGCGGGTTGGATTATATAGGCAGCGAGACTAACCGAGAGGGTGATAATCGAGTCGGTGGAAAGACTGATTATCCGTATCTGTGATGCGCGAGTGAGCGATGGAGTCACCAGTCATGTACGATGCGGCGGCCCATCAGGCCCAGGCCCACGGCGCGGCCGATCTCAAGAAGTCCCACGTGCTCAACAACAACAACAACACCACCAGCAACAACAACAATCATCCGAGCAACAACGCTAACAACGCCAACAACCCGGCGAATAACAACAACTCGGCCCTGCAGGTGAATCACAATCACAACCAGCAGCAGAACAGCGCGGTGGTGAGCAAGGTCTCGGCGAGCAAGGCTAGCCTTCACCAGCAGTACGCGGAGCACTGTGCCGCGGCCGGTGAGCTGACGGACCTCAACACGCCAGAGATCTCGCTGGATCTGCAGCACCTGATCGACGACAGCCACTTCAACGACGGCCTGCTAGACATGCTCGGCGCCAGCAACGGCGTGGTGAAGCACGTCCGAACGCCGGGCTACCCGCGCACCACCCTCGCCTATATGCCCCAGCCGGTGCACAGCGGGGCGAGCTATCATCAGGGGAGCAACAGCTGTAGCGACAGCAACAGCTCCAGCTCGGAGTCGCCGAGCATCAAGGAGGAGCCTCTCGACCCGGCCGACTACCGTCGCCACTGCCCCCAATATCCGCCCGGCGGTTACAGCCCGGTGACCAATGGCCCGTTCGCCAACGGGGCGCCCACGTTCACCACCCTGACGCCGTCCACGGTGCCGGGTGGCCACCCTGGCGCGCCGGTACACCAGCCACCGCCGCGGGGCGGCCCGATGAAGCCGGTGATGGCGCACCAGCATCACGCCAACACCGCCGCGGCCGCCGCCGCTGCCGCCAGGAAGCAGACCAAGTCGATCGACAAGGCGAGCGACGAGTACAGAAGGCGGCGCGAGAGGAACAACATCGCGGTGAGGAAGAGCCGCGAGAAGGCGAAGGTTCGGTCGCGGGAGACCGAGGAGAAGGTGAAGCTTCTGGTGAAGGACAACGACCTGCTCAAGAAGAGGATCGAGCTGCTGACGGAGGAGCTGAACGTGCTCAGGTCCCTGTTCAGCAGCGTCGGCGTGGTGCCCGAGCAGCTGCACCGCGAGATCTCCAGGCACCTCGATCAGTTCCAGCAGCACGCGGTGGGACCGATGTAGCGCACGGGGTGGCACTGCGCCCTTCTATCGTCCACTGGCGTCCACCTCCGTCCCTCCACTTTCAGGCAGTTACGATTGTGAGGACGGTCGCCGCGAACGGGCTTCCGTTTTGCGCACCTCTTTCGAGTAAAAGTAAGAAAACAGAACAGGGAGAGAGAGAGAGAGAGAGAGAGAGAGAGAGAGGGAGAGAGAGTGGTAGATGCATAGAACGTCTATTGCGTCTTTGTCTCTTGTACCACGGAGTGGAGAACGCGAGGTGCACGTGCGTGCTTCGGTAGAGCGACACGCGCGCACACATAGGCTCTCGCGGATGGAAGAAAAGACGCGGAGGGAATGGAAAATAGAAGAAGGGAGCGAGCGGCGGTGAACAGGAGAAGGAGAGGCCGCGGCTCGCTCGAAGAAGAGGACTCGTCGGTCGGTCTCCCAGCCGGAGAGCTTTTCGGCAGCTGGAGCTTTCACTCGGGGCGACTACGTGTGGACAAAAAGTGCCTCAGCTAATGGCGAACTTTTTACACAGAGTGCACCGGACACTTCTCCCCAACCCCCCCTTTACGTCTGTACAAAACGGAATACAAGATAAAAGAAAGAAGAAGGAAGACTGCTCGCGCGGCCGCCATGTTGCGATCCTCCGCGTTGGACCACGGTACCGTTGCGCGCGCTCGAGATAGAAAATTCACCGAGTCTCGTTGATCCTCTTCGTTTCTTTGCTCTTATTCTTTCCTTCTGCCTTCTTTCGTATCTACCTTCCACGAGTACGTAAAGACTGGGTGGTGGTAACCACCTCCATTCGATCGCGTAATTCGCGACACGGAGACGCGCGACGGTTGCGGCTCTGAACAAATCACGCGTCCGTGCGTACAAGCGCATCAATCACACTGTCAGACACATAAACAAACACACGCGCGTGCACACAGAGGCGGAGAGAAACGCGTACGCGGGAAGAGAGATACACCTGTACGAGGGAGCGCGCGAAGACGACGCGCGCATACGTAAGTTCGTCCGCATGAATCTTCGATTCTCTCTGCGGTATACATTTTCCATGCACCCGCCATCCGATCGTACGCGGCCGCGCGTACGTGCGTGGATCCTGCGTTCGAATCGAGGGACACGCGCAAACAGGGACACCAGATACACGCGACGATGCGATGGACGCGATTTGCACGCGTTGCGTTCGGATTCGTTCTTAGACCACCGAGCGATCAATTAGATTATCGTTCTCATTACCGAGTACCTAATAAAGAAACGGCATACCGAGATGTACACCGTGTAACCCGCGATTAACATCCGCATCGTGCGCGACCGAGCGTCGCGTGCGATATCCGCGAAGATTTCTCGACAGGGTGGAACATCCGATGGAAATAAGAAAATATGAAAAGAAAAAAAAAATGAAAAATGGAACAAAAACACTCTTACACGCCCTTGTATTATAGCTATATATTAATTTTATTATATTTCGAGATGTATGTACATATAAAAAAAAAGCTAATATATTTTGTTAGAGAAGCGAAACGCTCGTGTTTTGTGCGCCGGAGCGAGAGAGGGGGAGAGACAGAGCGGGAGAGAACGGAAGCGTGAAAGAAGGAGCGAGGAATGCGAGTGTACGTGTCGAGATTGTGTGCGCGAGTGTGTCCAACAAACGATCGTTATAGTTATACATTTTAATGCGAGCGCACGCTAGAGATTACGGCGAGAGAGGAGAGAGAAGAGAGAAATATGTATATTTCGTCGACGTTACCTGGGACCCGGTCCAACCGCGGTCCCTCTACCTTCAGTTACCGTAAAATCGCGTGAAGCGGGCTTCATTTTCATCTTAATAATTCCCTCCCCCACCCCCATTCTTTCATTTTATTTCCTTTCTTCTCGCTCGTAGATCCGATCGCGTGCGAGGGAACGATATTTGTTACTACCTTATATACGTATACTTGTGCGACAAGTTTTAAGAATTTCTTCTTTAATTATTTCTTCTTCGTTTTTTTTCTTTTTCTTTGTTTCTTTTTCTAAGACGTTTTGTCGGGTCTCTCGGTGATGCACGACTCAAAATACGAAACGTGTGCGCGCGCGCGCGATATACGTAACCGCGCGCGGGTATGCGTCTGTGTGCGTGTGCAAGAGGCGCGTGCGCGCGCACGCGCTCCTTGGCGTATGACTGATATGTATGTTAGGTACGAGATTACCTGTCACGGTTGTCTCCTTGTCTATGCACAAATATATTTTGATAGAAAAAAATCCGCCAACCTTCTTTGTTCCCCCGTGACCCCTTCCCTTTTCCTTTCGGGAAACCGTGTCCTCGCGTTTCAGCCGACGCCTACTCGGCCCCGGTGAAAGCGAGAAGACGACCGCACGCACGAGGAGGAAGCGTTTCGAGGGCCTGCCTATATCTTTAAAGACGATAATGAGGAATAATTACGCTGCTTGAAATAATTGCGCGATGAGTAAACTCGTCTACGCGAATGACTTCGCCGTTTAACACGTTGGATTGCCCCGTGAACTTTAGCTTCCAAGCGGGACCTTTCTTTCGAGCTCGCTGTCGCGAAATAATCAAGTTACTTCTAACTGATCCGAAGCTCTAAAAGTGCGAATCCGCGATGAGATTTTACGCGAGACTTTTCTACCGCGAGGCAAAAATCTCAACGACTACAAAACGTAAATAATGGGAATAAAGGAATAATAACAATGGAGATTAAAGTCTCGCGTGAGGCGCGATATTTTTGTCGCACCGTGGATTTGCACCTTAACGCTCCAAGGAGATAGTCCAGCGTCGAGAGACCGAAAGGAGACTCGTTATCATCCCCGCTTTTCCGACTCGCGGGGCAAGTGTTTACTGTATTCAATATCCTCCTTATTGCGACGTGAAGACAAGACGATCGATCAAAGCATTTTCTCTTTTCCTGCGACGTCAACGACGTCGTATGTATTTCCAAAATTCACTGTCCGCGTGAGACACAAAAGCGAACGCCGCGCCGAAAATCGCGTGGGGGTGTCAGGACAGAGGGCGCAGCCACCACGTTCCACCTCGGGTGGAGCGATTGTTAGCGTTTAGAAAGCAGGCAAAGCTCCTTCGACGCCGAACAGAATCAGCAACAATAAAGCTGTCGCGCCGTTAATCCAGCGGTAAAAATCGAGCGTGTCGCGCGCACGGAAAGCGATCAGGCCCTCGCGGTCGCGCGAATCCGTCGGCCAATGAGTCACGAGATAAGTTTGTTGTTAGTCAGATAAATAGATTAACACCATTGTGACGAGCGTAGAGCGCGTTCCCTCTGCACTCTTCTGGAACAGGATACGAGTTCTACGCGTTCGCGCAGCTCGCACGTGAGCCCGCGCGCCTCCATTATGCGCGAAATTGTAGGAGGAAACGTTTGGGATCGCGTTGCAATCAGTCAAACGAGTTTTTCATATTCCGATGGAAAAAGAATCGCGTGACGAGATTTCCAGAGCAGCGTTCGTTTATTTTGAACACGCCCAGTGCGTCCGGTGTTGTTTCTTCGTATGCTGTCCCTTTTGGTCTCCACTGTGTGGTCTAATTAGGAATTGCATTGGCTCTCCATTTGACGATGATGATTTGTAGCCCATTGTTGTGAACGAGACTAGCGGTTTTGTTTCCAATCATTTCAGGATGGCTTTGTTTCTGACTTTGCCATATACATATTAGGGTTGCAGTTACCGTTTGGGTGGAGAATCGAACCACGCCAGCCAACCACTGAATCGATCAACAGGTATTCAATTTTGCTGCACAGTATCGCGCTTTCAAGTGATTGTAAGTTCGGTCGATTTCCTATTGATTAGTAATCACTAATCACTGGCACTGCAAGTGGATGACACTTGAGAGAACGCGACTTCCTAAGCTGTCGCGCAGAACATTTTACGAAGGAATCTTATCGAGCAAGTGGAACGAGGAATTCGCCGTTCTCCGATGGAGCCGTTAAAAGCTCGTTGCATCGAGCTTTATCGCGAACATTTGACAATTATGTCCATTAAATCTGAAATCTCGAAATCCCAAGATCTCTGACATATTTAAGAGATCTGAAAATCTCGAGATCTCTGAAATATTTGAGAGATCTGGAAACCTGGATATCTCTGAAATATTTAAAAGCCTCTGCGACTCCTGAAACCTAGGGGTCGTGGAAAGTTGGACAAGGACGAGGTGCGCGAAAGTGACGGTTCACTTGGCACCGCCAAGAGGGTAGCATAATTAATCGTCAGCTAACGTCAACTCGCTTCAGAGCCGAGGACCGCCCCGGTGTTATAAATACACCGCGAAAGCACGATGAGCACGAAATCAGTTTCCGGGATGCTCGACCTTCCACTTCCCAGAGAGCAGCTTATCTCTCGATGGAACGACGGGAGAAGGTTCGAACGAGCAGAATGGATCTTTCGTCCCTTGCGAGACGGTGTCTGGTTAATGGGACGCGAGCCTGTGCCCGCTTCATGACGCTCGAGCAATGTTGACACACCTGCCGCGTACTAATCGATACTTTAATTACCCTGAAAGTTACATAATCGCGATGCTGCTGTTCCGTCGATCGGCCGGCGTTCTGGCCGGCTCCCCCGGCGTTAGATAAGTCGCGAACTGTCTCCGCGCCGCCGATGACGGAAGTGAAACAAAACGAGCGCGCTTCCGTTGCGCGTTAGGTGGCAGAAGGACGTCGAATGCGGCTGCAGCTCGACGCCAGTGCTGAAACTATGACATAATGCACCGAGTTTTGACGCCAGGGTGTCTACGTGCACACGTCGCGGTCGTCGCTAGTTTTAGACGCAGGCTCTGCCAACGACGGTCGCTCGTCCGAAGCGTGGATATCGGGATAGCCGTGGGATCAGCTGGGGACGAGCCGGGACCAAAGCATGCGGGCTCGCGGAAAGCACGGCAACTGAGATTCCAACGTTTAGGGAACAATCGATTATCCCGCGGACATTATTGTCTCCCGAATAACAGTCGAGTGACCTCGAACAATTCATCGTTACGCCGCACCAAATGCTTTGGAGGATGAGGGACACTCTTTCTTCGTTCACCAGGGACTTTCGTTCCCCCGAAATCTTTTGCTTTCGACAATGTCACCGTTATTAACGGCATAGAGGCAACGGTATTATTATCCACCCTCTTATTATTCGTCTGCATTCTGGCTCCAACGGTATATGGGTTAGGGCCAGCTCAACTAACATCGTTTCCTCACCCACGCAACCGCTAGCGCTTCTTCTCCCTTGATCGAAGAGGAACGCGTGTACTACCGTGCACCGGCTTGTCCGCGAGAGGATTCATGCTCCGTGACTCGCTCGCACGCCCAAGAATCCTAAACGCGATTGAACTGAATAAATTCGATCAGCTGGATTAAACTTGTTGGCAGAAAACGCTCGACGCCGTCCCACGTGGTTGTTGTTCCAGGGGCAAGGGAACGAGGAACGTTGTCGGGCTGTCGCTTACTGAGGGACCTCGGAACAAGGAGGCTACCCGTTCACCTCCCCCCGGGTTGGTGTAGCTCTCTCGGTTAGATTGAAAAGTATCCGAGTTAAAAGGGGAGTCGCCGTAGATCGGCATCGCGGTTCACTGCTGCGAGCACGATGTGGGTGTGACCTGGTTTCCGAGAGTTTCACTTTCCTGTAACATCGTTGCACGAGGTGGAGGAGGAGGTAAGGAGGATTCGACCCCAGAGTGTTACGTCATGCATTGTTATGCCGGCCGTAACGGGTTCGTAGACGTACGTGCGGAACTCCGCGGGAATGAAAATCACCGAGCACGCTACTTTGCCCGCGATAGATGAAAAGCCATGTCTGCTCGACCCGCGGAGCCGTGCGTCGTCGGTTGGCCGTGGCTCGGTCCGTGAGTCAGAAAAACGAAAAGCCGGATGCATACTCGTTGAAGCGTTCCGCGCTCTCGATCCTTCGCTCAACCCTTGGTATTTTCTCCGCGATCCTTTGTTCCCGCGTAAAATCGCTGAGTCACTTCGAGGCGGGCAGATTTGCATCGAATCCGCGCGAAGCTCAGGGGACAGACTCTAGGAGAGGGCCGACCGATTAACAGAGAAACACGGGGACAGTCTCCCTGCGACGAGGAGCAGAATTGCCAGGCTTCGTGTCGCGCATCTCTTATCGCCCTTATCGCCCCGTGTCCCAAATTTTCCGGCCAACCGGCGGAGGCTGTTAATTAGTCGCCAATTGTGTTCCCGGTGCATTTACGCGGATTCCGCGGCGCACAATGGCGGGGGATATTAATGAATTCATAACTCGTACGATGCGTAATGCACTCGCTCGCGTGTCGGCGCTCGTCGGTGTGAGCGCGTGCGCCCACCTTCGCCACGACCCACGAGCGTGTGGCGGCATATATAAAAGAGCGTTCTAGCGTGCGACCTATATTCCACGCCTGCATTGCTATATTAGACGCGCGCGACGCATCAGGGACGCGCCTCGGCCCTGTCGTCCCCTCCTCACCTCACGCCAATCAAACACGAATTCACTGAATAATTCGGCGACTCCTATTGTTCCCTGCCCGATACGCGAGGCTCGCCTCTCCCCGCCAATGGTCGCGATAGAATGCGTTCATTATTCCTGGCGCCATGTACGCGAGCTGATTTTTTAAGGAGACACCTAAACGGGGCCGAGATCAGAGGCAGTAATTTGGTGGAGGCATTCGTTTAACATTTGGTGCAGCCCTGCCTACCAGGTGCAAATCACGTCGGGCATTCTGCTCTCTTTTACAGCTGCAACACTTTTCCCCACCCACGTGAAGCGAACTCTTGCCCAGGTCGACTAGTGCTCTCGGTACCCCAACAAGACCGTATTATTTACAAAGCGAAATCCGTAATATCGGGTCACTGATGCACCAACCCGCGGCTTTGAACAGTCGCCAGCTCCGTCTAACGATTCATCCGTCCCAGACCCGCATACGCGCGTGTCGCGCACGCCCGTCCGTGTGCGGCGGACGCACCCACGCGACCACGAGGAAGCGAGGAATTTATTTTTACCACCGTTTCTTCCGTACGGGCGAACCGCTTCAGCCACTCGATCGATGGACCGGCACCGTAAAGGCGACGCCGTCTTCCTCAGTGTAAATTACACTTTGATGGCCCGACAAATGGAGTCTAGCACCTCGCTCTATCGCGTACAAACACGAGATCGCCGCGTTTGCCGACGCATCCGCGGCGCAAATACAGATGATCAAACATGCAAGATTATTCCGCGGCGGCGGCGGGCGCCACCGCGGACCCGCCGCGAAGCGTCTCAGACGATCGCGGAAACGCGACCGCTTCCGAACGCGAACTCTCAGTTCGGATATCTGCACTTGAAATACCAAAAGCCTCCATCGTCCGATGTCGCCGACGGTTCCACCTCGAAGGCAACGATAGCGACGGGCCAGACGAGTCAAAGGAAAGAAGCGCGACTGGATCTACCGAGCAGGGGCCGCGGAGGTCCGTAGAACGCCCGTGGCTGGACAGATCGATGGCTGGGACCGTCGATATCGTCGATCAACGTCGATCGAGCCGATTGGCAAGCGGCTCGGGGCGAGCGGATCCGATGTGGCGCGCCGCGCGATATTAATAACTGGCGCGCGAGAAAGAAACGCGACGATTCCGTTCGCCATATGGTCAACCTAAATTCTGAGAGCCCGTCGTAACTAGCGTAACCGGGGTAGCCTACATTAAACGGAGCAAAGAGAGGACCGGAGGAAGAGGAAGAGAGATACGCCGAGTTCTAGAGCGCGGCTGAAACGACGGCGAATGGACGAACGAATCCGCGCAGTGGCTGCTGTAACATATGTACGGCGAATGTCGTGAATTCCTTCCACGTTCCTCGGCCGGGGAAAAAAGTGAATGAAACGTCCGGCGTAGCGAGCACCGAGTTCCCTTGCGCGCTGGGGCAAGTTTATTGGAGCGTCGCCTATCAACCGTGATGCCGTCGATCCTATCAGCCACGTAACGCTTCCTTGTGCGACTCCTGGGCTCTCGGAAGCTGCTCGACTTTGGAACAGAGAGTCCGCTAAAGAGTGAATCTGCTCGCATAGGTGATACGCTCTGGAGTGTTCGGTATAATTTGTCGCTAAGAATCGTCCGAATTGAAGCGACCGGGGACGAAAGGCAACCCCAATGATGATACTCTCTCGCGCCTGAATTCCACAGAGATTTAAGGAATTACATAAGTCTGGGGACGCGGGGACGAAGAGTTGCGCGACATCGTCCTCGATCCTCCCCGCGGAGAGGATCGTAGGACTCGCTGGCTCACCGAATCGACAGCAGCGGCTGCACAGTCGTTGTCCTGCTATGGGCTGCGGTCGAGACTTCTCCCATTAAATCACAAATGAATGACATTAGCGGTGCTATAATATCGTACCACTATTACCGTGACGGGTATTACGTGTCACGAGGCGCGCTCGTTCCCTCTCCTCTCTCTTCATCCTCTCGTCCCCTCTCTCGCTCGCTCGCCTAGCTCCGCCGTATTCCCCGTCACTGTCCCCCCTCGACCCAGCGAGCACTCTCTCTTTCCATCTCCCTCCGCCAGTCTCTGGAAACACTCTCTTACCCGCGTTGCATGCAAGGAATCAGGTCACTGCGCTGCAAGAAAGCAAAAGCGGTGCTACGAGCCGCGGATTAGTATTATCGAATATATGCGCATATATATGTGTATATATATATATATATATAAATGTATATAGATGTATATACATATGCACGGCCGTTGTATACCTATATCCTCCGGAAAAGGACGATGACTAAGGCGTCGTTTCGACAGAACTTTCGCGTACCACGTTAGGCCAAGCATTGCCACGGACCGACGGCTGGCCAAGCATATGTTTCGCGAGAATGATTCTGTTTGCTCGGCTGAATCGCTGTTGTACGTTTAGAACGAAAACGATTTGGGTCATCGCGGGTGCAGGACGATCCTTCGTGCCAGACAAATTCGAATGAACCAATTCGATTATTCCCTGAGTCGAGGATCGCGGAAGAAGAAAAGAGAGGAGTCGCTTTATTCGGTTTCAAGTGACAGTGCCGAATTGCAATTGATCCGTAGGAATTATACGGGGAGAGAAACGAATGTACCTTGGCGATTATTTAACTTTCACGTTAATAAAGAGCGACCCAGGCTGCCGAAGAATCGAATGACGAGCCAAAACTGACGAACAACGGTTCTATTTAAAGTTCAAGCCATTACGAAACAGGATCGTATCAGCTGGCCTAGGTAAACACGATGCAGCTAGGCTGGCTGCAACGCGGTATAACAAAGTTCGTGCTCCTACGGCGCGGTGCGTGAACGCTTTAATTAATTAGAGAAGCGAAGCAATTACACCCTTCCGCCGCGCAGCAACTTTCGCAGTTTTACGGCTCACGTAATCAACTCGTCGTTGCTCCGTTTTAATTAAGCCGTTCCGCGGAGTATGCGCTCGAATGTCGCGCCGTGTCGTGAATATCTGTATCCCCTTGATCATTTCACAGTAGAAGATGTCGAGCGCGCGAACGGACATCCGCCTGACCGCGGACGGTACGCTCTCCACGGCTCGACGCCGCCGCGCGTGCGAAGCAGAAGTAGAATCAGCCCGACGGGCAGTCTGTACACCGCCGTGCCGCTTTCGTAGCGAGGGATCCTTTCTGCCTTTCGCAAGCTCGCGATTTTGCAGGCGGAACAAAGGACCGATATCGCCGAGTCGACGAAAATCCATCAACCTGCGCGTGCAGGCACGGTCGCGTGCTCTTTCGTGGTTCATCGAACCTACGATCGCGATTCACAATCGAGCGTTCGTTCCTCCCTGTTCCGAGGCGAGAAATTAACGTTCGCCTTCATTTTTTTCCATGACGCGATAGCGCAGCCTGCCTATCTTCACAATTATATAAGCGCTCGCTGCTTTTAGCAGGAACGAGGCTGGCGTAAACACGCCACGAAAAAGGGGACCGGTTCGGAGCGAGGCCCACTCGACTGACGGACGCTTCGAATTTTCCACGAGAAATGGCCAGCCTTCGAGCGACTTCCTGGATTCCACGGAGCAAGGACGGGGAGCGGATCTCATCCTTCGAGGTTTCCAGAACCTCGCCCCGCGCCCCTCAGCGCGCAAATCACGCCGCCGCCGCGAGATTCTCTTTGTTCCCGCGCGATCGCCTCGCGAGCCGCATTTCTTCACTCGGCCCTAAGACTCGTCAGCAAATAGCGACCGTCCCGCTTTTCCCCGGCAGATCCGGAGGCACGAGGCGTTATTTTTTTTCATGGAAATCTACCTGCTCGCTTCCCTAGCTGCTGTAGTGATCGGCGGTGATCGCGATTCAAGCCGAGAACGAGAGGGGAGGAAGGTAATCGTCGGGTAGTCAGATGGGTTAATTCACGGATTACAAGGAAATTGCTTACGCGTGATTACTTGCAACGAATAGAGCGGATTACGATAGACACCACGGGGGCTACAATCGACAATCGCAATGATGATGGCGACTGCGACAACGCGATCATAATAATTATTGCATAATGACGACGTCGAAGCTGGCCGCCAGCTCGAACGCGGTAGCAGTCACTTTCCTTTTCCAGTGGCCTGGATCATCCTATCTTCCTCTCCTAGGCTTCGCCGTCGCTATCGTCCCCCCTTGCAGCTCGAGAATCGATACGTACGATTGGCAGAGTGATCGCTCGTTTGGAATAATCCAGGATTTAATTCCTACTACGATTCGTGAAATATTGAAAAAGGAAGGGGCGATCCTAAGAAGAATTTCTGTGCTCACGCGGCGCTGATTTCGAAAAAATTTTACTCTTGAAAGAATGACAGCTACTCAACTTCAAGCATGTGATTTTCGACCTAAGTTTTCATGCTTTTTTCTTAATAAAAAATAAAACTAGATACTAATCGAAAAATCGTCTCGACAAGTACTAGATTATACTTTTAAGAATATTAGTGCAAAACTTTATTCAAATCGATCCAGTAATCTCCGAAATATTTTTGATCCTGAGATATCTTCCTATTGCACCATTTCTTAAGATATCAAATTTATTTTTTAAGAGAATGCAGCTTGATTTATACACAACAAGGTGTATATCTTAATTTCTAAATATCACGTTCCTTCATATAAAAAAGAGTCATTCAAATGACCCTATTTTACAACTTGTCAAGGGTATGTAACCCCTTAACGCTACAAGCACCTGCTAAAGAGAATCCCGACCGGATTTCCAAGTTCCCCTAACCACTAGGTCCCCCCAAGACACGTGTACACACGTGCAGACTGAAAAAGTTGAAAAATCTCACGTCGTATGGTTTCACCAAAATCGGGGAAACTGCGGATCGCACAGTGTTTCGCGTATATGGGCGTTCGTGACAAAACTCAGCTTCTGAAGTAATCAGTTTTCGACCTAAGTATCCTAATACTTTTTTAAAGAGAATATAAAGGTGCATCGATAGATGTATAAAAATATGCATTTCTATTAAAAAAAAAGGAGGTGATCTTGATTTTTTTATTGAATAAAAAGGTTTTTATTAATTTTTACTTTTGCAATTTGTTGTCAACTCAATACTGACTCACTTTTGTTGGAAATTTTTTTTTATAAGTTTCGCAGAAATACCGGAAAACCATTGCGGTCGTTTTACATATATGGATTTAGGAGACAAATATCATAACTTCGTACACATTCAAAATTTTTCTTGTATTTGGTTTGTAATTTTCATCACGTAGTACGTAAAACATAAAAACTACCATAAAAATGAAAACATTAATAAAAAATTAAATAACAATGTAAATAATAATAAAATGAAAAAGTGGTTTGTCATATTAAATCAGAATCGGACTCGGAACGTGTGTCTGGCTTTGTATCTGACAATTCGCAATAATTTGAATCATCAATCAAGTATTATATTATATCCGCCGGGCGTAGCACGTGCCTGAGCGGTGAAAGTCTTAATGATTTCGGCTATTTTTTCCGTTTCGGGCAAATTTGGGCAGTTGAAATTGACGTGAATATAAAGTTTAATGTTCCCTCAATTAATATACAAAAAATCACGGAGGTACATTTTGGTACTTTTTTTAAAATTCAAGTCAAAGATGATAAACATTTAACATAAAAAATTGGGACAAATTGTTGATATTGCAAAAAAGTTTTTCAGCAGCTGGGAAGGTCATATAATACTAAACATAACTTATAAAAATCAAATTAATCAGATAATCATTCGGCAAATAGCACGTGTTTAAAGAAACGCAACGAAAATTGGAATAAATTTCAAGTATCATTTTTTACAACAAATTGGTAAATTCAGCAAAAATTATGAGTGACATTAAAACCTACGTTCCTTTATTAACATTTTAAAATACAAGAATTTGTGGATCGAACACTTTAGATTCTTGACTTTTGAGCATTACAAGAAACACTATGGATCGGTGAGGAGAAGCCCGCGTGCCGGAGGATCGTGTGTCGCGGTGCATCCACTTCGCGCTTCCCGACCACGTGTCCATGGAAGCACGTATGTATACAGCCGCGCTTTTGTGAGTGTCCCAACCGCGGTGCGTGCGTGTACACCTTTTATGCCAGCCATGTCTCCGAGGGGAATACTAATGTACGCCACGCTGGCGACTGTTCTAGTAGCGACACCC
The DNA here is from genome assembly GCA_944738655.2 of Andrena hattorfiana. NCBI lineage: Eukaryota > Metazoa > Arthropoda > Insecta > Hymenoptera > Andrenidae > Andrena > Andrena hattorfiana. The sequence continues at coordinate 7,808,191 of OX122894.2, forward strand.
GAACTGGCAGCTTCCGGTCACGTCGGTACAATGAAAAATCATTTGGAGCAGTCGATGAGGTTTTCTCTATCGAAAGTGGGCCCCGAAATCGACCGACTACGTGTCCGGGGCTCCTGGTGTATTCGAAATTCATTAGAGTAAGCCGGAGACTATCGGTCGACCTAACATAAAATGGCTATTAAAGCTAATAATGATACTATTTATTTTATCAGAATAAACCTAATATGTTCAGAATTTTATGCCGAAATATTAGGTTTATTCCCTCGCGAACGAACGATTCAGGAAGAAGGAATCTCATCAGCTTCTTTGGACGTAGCGATCTACTTCTCGAATACTCTTAAGCGTTCGACTCCCAGCGATCTATAATCCCCATCGATCATCGTCTTGCAGCGACAGCGCGGCAACCGCGTCGTGGAATTGCCTGCGAGTCATCGAAAGGAAAAACAAGCGCGCTGAACTGTAATTCGTAATTGACGACGTCGTGACTAATAAGCTTTTCTCTTCCGAGGGGGGGGAAGGATTAACGGTTCTCGATCAGCTCCGAATCGTGTCGAGATCAGCGGAATCCGACACGGTTTGCGTGAAAATAACGAGGCGCGATTTAAAAACACACGCGCCTCGGCCTTGGGCCTCGATACGCATCGCGGGGCTTATTTAGGTTATTCGTCTTGTTTAATCGGCAAACAATACCACACCGCCAACGTCGCTCGAAGGCGATGGAAGAAATGTCGCTCGCGAAGGAACGCGTCGCCTCCAACTTCCACGCGACACGTAAAATCAGAAATGTGCCGGAGCGGAGCCACGCTGTATTTCCTCCGTGGAAAGGCCAGGTAAAGGGAACGAGCGAGCGAGTAATTTCGGAGAGGTCTGCCGTCTCGATCCTTTCCCTAGCGCCGCGTGCTTCTCGTCTGGGGCCCAGGGAAGTGGGTCAGCCAGATACGAAGAAGCGTAGGAGAGGAACATGGCAGGCGTCGTGCACGCCGCGGATAGATCGAACGGGAAGGCTTCGAGTTCCATTCCTCAAAAGCCTCCCGTACGCTCGCCTGATAAGGGACGCGGTGCGATCACAGATATCGCGAGAAAGTCTGTAGAAGGAAGCAATAAAATCTGAGGACCGGGGTGTCAGCAGGTAAGACACGTCGAATCTATCTTGGCCCCATCGGGACACGGTCGAGCGAATTAATTAGAAAACGAACGAGTGAACGCTTCGAATTTTCGAGCAGAGTATCTATGTTTTATGATCGGATCTAGAAATCGAAGGGAATTCGCTGCTGAGGAATTGGAATTGCTGCGGCTCGTCGTGAGAATACCTCGATGACGCGTGCAAATCACTTTCTTCCGGTCGACGGGCCAATACCAACCGAGGGAAAATGAATGAGATCATGAAGATAATATGCGACGATACCGCATTCTTCGGCTGCTTTTCCTGTCGCGTCCCGTTCGACGCAGCGCTTTCGAGCAAAGATTCTTTCGCGGCCAGTATAGATTCTTTGATCCGTAGACTGCTTACAGTTTCTGACCAATGTATTCGTGACGCAAAAGTTCCGCCGCGTTCGAACGCGAGAACCGATATGACAACTAAAATCGTGTAAAAGAGGAAATAGCTTCGAGGACGTAACCGTCGCATGCATTTTAGAAACTGGAGCCAGAACTGGGTAGAAATTAGTGGCTGGGGTCTCGATTAACCGAAAGTAGAGAGAAGAGAGAGCGAGACGCAGATAGGTAAGTGGAAGAAGTAACGAGAGAGAGAAAAAGATAACAAGGGGAGAAATAAAAACGATAAGAACTCGCGTGCTCTTTATCGTAGAAGCGGTGGCGATCACCGTGACCCGAGCTACTTCTGCTCCCCATCCCGCATTTACGCTCGCCACCGACAAATAATTCCATTCTTAACGTCCTCGATCGTTGGGGACCGTAGATTTGATAACGCGCGCGAGGATTCGCCCGTGAAAATTCTCATCAATCGCGCGACAGATATTTCTTCGAGGGGTCCTCTTAATCCCCTCGTGAAGCCTCCACTCGAGGTGCTCGGATCTCTGGAAGCATCGGTGATACGAGCGATGCGCGATAGTTTCCTCGATTCGAGGGCGCGAAAAAGGGGCTCGGTGACGCGCAGACATCCGGAAACGAGCCTCGGAGCGCCTTCGACGAATCGATAATGCCGCGCGATTTAGCGAAGATAGCGATTCGAGCGTACAGTCTGCGTCGACGGGCGATATTTACACGCTAAGTCTGTTTTCGCTGGCCAGATAAACGTGTTTGCCGATCATTACCGCCGCCTTTTGCCTGTACCCCATCCTGCTCCCCCTCCTCGCGGCGTGTATCGCGTATTACGAGCGTGGCGAACGCGCGCACGTGCCGTGCGAGAATTCGCGTGATTACGAATTTCAGTTATTCGTCGTGTCACCCACCACGTAACCGCGTATAAATAAAGTAACGAGGCGCGATCGGTACGATCGTAATCGTTCCTCTCGGCCGCGATAACGATACAGCTGTAAAAGCGGCGCGGAGATGATCGCTCGTTAACCTTGCACCTCCGCAGCCCGATTACGACTATCGCGGGTTAATTATTTACTTCATTTATTGCCGGCCGTTTTGGAGTAGCATCATCGCGAGAGCCGCGGCCGATAGTCACGGATACGTGGAATCGTCCGGGACGATAAACGCCGATAACAATCGATAACCCAACGTTAAGAATCTCCTTCGGAGCGTCGGTCTATATCATTTTTTGTGACCTTATCGGGCGCGTGCAGATACGACCTTCGGTTTATTAGGTCTATCGAAGCGTTCCGTCACTACTCGTGCCACCCGTCATTTGCGATTCATGTTTATGCATTCGCGGACGCGGCGAAATGCGTTTCGAGCGGCTCGAACAGCGGTGGCAAATATTTCCCTCGATCCCAATTCGCGCGGCCGTCTTCCTCGGCCAATGAAAACCACGCCACTTAAAAAAACTGCTGCTAATTTCCAGCAAGAACAATCCACTCGCCCGCGATAACTAATAATTGCGCTCCTACGCTCCTATAAATATAATGTTACATCATGCGGTATGAGCTGTAGGCAAAACAAGCTGACTCCACTCGTTTTTCAAACGCACAAGCGATTCCATTCCCGGCCAATCTCGGTGACCCAGTTCACAGATCAAAATCCAATCTCTGCTCCCTCCTTGGATAGACCTAACGTAGGAGTCGCCCTGCGAATCGGCTCGCCAGCACGAGCGTAAAAATGCAGAGATGCTCGTTCGATCTCCCTTCGAATACACCAGAAACCGACCGATGGTGGGATCGCTGGGAACCCTTTCACCGATCCGCGGCGCAGCCACGCGACGGCCGGTGCATTCGTGAATCGCGGGTCGACCGATCGGCGGTCGAATAAATTCAACGAACTTGGCCAGGGCCACCGTTACGAGATCTAATTAGGCAGGCGGGAGTGATCCTTGCCGGATTCCCCGAGAGAGGAAGGAACGGCTGGCTGGCGCGCGCACGTCGCACATGCACTCGCCAGGACGCACCCGCGCTCTGGGGCCGTTATTCGCGCGTGGCTGGCAAGGTCGTGCAGCGTGCATCGTCAGAGAGAGAGAGAGAGAGAGAGATAGAGCAGGCTGGAGAGGATTACGCGGCCTGTGCACTTGCACGCAGCTCGCGTTACGGGCGCCCGCTCGCTCCTCTTTCCTTCCACTCTCTTCCATTCTTTTCCCATCCGCGACACGCGGGCCGGCCGCGGGAGCAGATGACGCGGACCGACCCTCGCCTGTGTCACGTTACGACGCCACGTATTTATAGTCGGTTCCCGCGGGCGGAGCGGAGCGTCATCGTCGTCGACGGAGCTCGGCCGTTTCATTGAAAGCCACTTGGTCCAGTGGTCGACTATAGTGGGGCTCGGCGTGCGCATGGGGCCGTTTAGGGCTCCCAATGAGCGATTTATAGAGGCGAAAAACTTTCTTTTGAGGAATTTCTGGTGACTATGTGGGTGGGAGATTGAGAGTTCCGAGTCTCGAGGTGAGCAACGAAATTGGTGTTATTGATTTCATGATCGTCAAAGATGCATACTTGCTGTGTTTCCAAAAAACGGACAAGATAGCGAGAAAGTAGGTGTGCCATTTCGTGGAACTTGTAGGAGACACTTTAGCAATTATTATGGTAACTGAAAGAGGGGGTTGAAGGACTCACCCTGGCAGCTGGCCACTTCTAATCCTTCCGCCAGGTCGAGCCACGTGGTCCTAATGATTTCTGAAAACACACAAAGAACGGGAGTTCATTAAGAGTTTATCGTGAGGCGGCAGCCACGGCCTTGGATTTAGCGTGTATCGTCGCCGTGATAGCAGCAGCCGGCGGGCGCTAGGGCGAGAATCGTGGCTGAATGCCGACGAACTCGGGAGATCAATGACGCGAGTAAAAATGCTTCCACTGCACGTTACTTCTCGGTTCCAACGGCTAGCGGAAAAGTACGCCGACCGAATCGAGGATGGACTCGGTGATGAACCGGTGATCATAGGCCGTTCTTTCCAATCGCAACCGTGTAACGCGCCCGTCACGTGGCCAGCCCGCTGATTTATGCGTCGCGGTTGCATAAACATTCGGTTGGGGATTTCTAGAAAGGGGAAGCCGTTGACGAGACCCAGGCAGACAGACGTACGTGGCAAGGTAGTCTCGGATTTCGCCCGTACTTGCTAAACGTCCCCATTGAATGGTGATTACTAGCAACGTGGCTTACATTAAACTCCGATTCATCCCTCCTGACCTCTCAACGAACCTACGTGCATATCGAGCGCCTTTAATTCCCGGGCATGCCGTGCGCGTACGCAAAGCGAGATCACCGTCGAGTTCATCGACGATAATGTAGACCGAGCAATTATCGCGCTAATGGGAGAAGACCTTTCGCGAGGCACAGATCGGAATACCAGATACGCGGCTAGGTAGAGTCCATTGTTTCGTGGGCCGACGCACGTGGGGTACAGATCAAAGTGATCGTGTATACGATGGATTGTTAGCCGACTTCGCCTAGGAGACGTGGGCGGCGCGGTATCGTTCGATTCATGGACAGGGACCTTCTCCCCGCCGTCAAAAATCCAGCCGCTGCGCTAGCGGGATTTCAATTGCATCCGATATCGAGGACGGTTGAACACGGAAGTACGGAGACCCTGCGTTTCGAAAGAGCCGCGGTTAAGCCGCGTCGAGCTGCGACGTCAGCTCGATCAACGTGGGAGAGAGAGCGAGAGAAAAAAGCTGCATGTGCCGAAAGTGAGTCATCGAATTGCTGAAAGGTAAGTGCACGGAGGCCATTGGCTCGTCGATAATGACCGAGCAAGATCGAGAAGGTTCTTCCCCGTGGTCGTTCCCGCGATAAACGCCCTTCCGACCGTTTCCTGCGCCGACTGGAAGACTTGATACGCAGATCGACCCGAGGGAAAGATAAACTCGATCGTGTTGAGAAACGCGTCTACTGGACGCGTCAGACGGATGCGCCGATAAGATCGTTTCCCTGCAGACGCGCTTGAAAATCCGCTGGCGAAAATGGAGAACGATGATCGCCGCTGTTTTCTGCGGAACTAGCAACGACGAACGTTTTAGCGGGCAACATAGCGCCGGAATTTAGCTCGGATGAATTAATCGACGTGGCGGGGCGCGTGGGTGCACCCCGTCGACCCACGTCCGTGGCCCACGTGCATCTTCCATCGTGCTTTTAATTCAGCCGTCGCTTCCAACGCTAATTACCTGACGAGCGCTCCGCAGCGAAATCGCAATCGTTCGATGATATCATAAACGAGGTCGTCAAACTCCCGCTATCTCTGTCACTCCGCTGCTCTCTCCTTGTATGGACGACATTCGATACGCGTGTCGCTCGGGCAACAAGAAAACGCGGATGCGGGATTATCTTTATCGCGACAAAGACGATGGGGTGCAGCGACTCTCGTCGACAATGCACGCCGATAGTTGCGCGCAATATCCGCCGACGGCCACCTAAACCCATTCCACGGCTTACGGAGCCCGTCGACTCATCGTTTCTGGAGAATCCGAATGACGACACGTCGCTCCGCGCTTTCGGCGCTGGTAATCTCGCTCGTCTGGTCGACCGTCCACCGAAGAATGCGTCAATGGGACGGGCAGTCAGGTGTTTCTTTCGGAACCGATACTGTTCCGCGATTTTAAGACAGCGTTGTCCCCTCGAGGAACCATTTCCGTGCTTCTCTTCCGCGATTAAGAAACTAGAGCTCCTCGAGCTCCGAGAGACAATCAGGACGATCAAGTGACGTGGTGCACCAGGTGAACTTCACCCTGTATACAGTAACGAAAGTGTGTGTAACGGGACCGCGTTCCCAAGTTTCAAAGCACAGGTTGACCAACATTCACGTGCGATGATTCACGATCAGGAAAGTGGCCTCGGGCAGCCAATTGCGTTCGACTCGACCGAAGCTGCATCGAAGATCACACCTCGCGGTGCACCCGCCGCGATCGTTCCCCTGCCCCGATTTGACGAAAACCGCCCCGACCCGCGGCGTATTTCAGTCGCGCGTGCTATTTTTAATCGCAAATATTGGTTTAATAAGGAACGCGCGAGCGTTCGCGTCGCGCTCGACGCGATTGCATCATAGTCCGCGCGTCGCGATGGTGATTCGGTGTTTCTCAGCGGCCGATAAACACGAAGCGTTTTACGAGAGACAGGATTCCCGCTTATCGAGCTCCCCCGCGCGTGTAAGCAGGTGCCTCTGACACACTTACGCCGACCCTTTTTCGGGTGTTTGTTGTTGGGACGGGTCTAACCGATAAACGCAGCGATAACAAAGCTTCTCGTTGATAATCAACGATCGTCCCAAGCGCGGTCCGTCCCAGGCGAATTTCCCATCGCGCGACGTGATTCCCGACTTTCCGCCGCTTCCTTATCTAACTCGTGATCGTCGTCTTTGTCGCCAACATTCGCGAGCGTCCTGGGTTTACCCGTGCTCGCGGCGGGAATAAATCGTCGGCGAATATTTTCGGTTGCGAAACAACTGGCATTTTCAGAACAGTTAATTCAGCCTCTGTCGCGCGATTTCGTGTTTCCCAGCGACCGCGTGCTCGGATCTTCGAATTTGTCGAGGCATCCCGCGACGCAGCCGTAGCCCCGGGTGGAAACGGCGCGCGCACGTGTCGCGCGCTCTCATGAATGAACGTTCCGCGGAAAACGCGCCAGCTCGAGCGTTCGGCTCCGATGCGCGTAATCTGCGGCTATTTTTAAGTGGAACGTAGACGTATTATCAGTGATTCTCAGAGAGATAGCGACGCTCTCTTATCGATACCGTCGCGCATGCTCGGCTCTGTACTAACAATAAGTGACTAAGAGAAAACAAAGACTGTCCGAAGGTGTTTCTTTTGCGGAAGACGCTGTTGGTTCCGCGGAAATGGACAAGTGAATTAATACCGCAGACTGTTAGTCTCCCGAGGCGTGCAGCTGATCGAAGAATTCTTCCCGCGACAGTCGACTGAATAGGAGTTAAGGAAACGAGCAAGTAGAAGATCCTCCTGTTACTTCGACAAAAGTCCCATTGCCAAATGCCTCGCTGAATCGATTGAGCGGGTGATCCCGCGTTCAATCAAAGGCCCGCGAGGACAGACACACGATCAGCCCGATCGCGATTCGGACGGATAACGGGATTACCTAATCCACTTGATCCGTTGCTCAATCCGTTGCATAATGATAAGACGAATGGCCGAAAAGACAGCGGCGGGAACAGAGGACGGTGAAACTCGGTGAAACCGAGTCCAGCTGGCTCCCGTGGAACGTGAAAATAGTTTCGGCCGAAATTTCTCACCAGCGTTGCCCCCGCGATATACCCTCGGTGAAAAAATTTCGTCGATTGCGACCACGTTCGCACTTTCACTGGGTCTGAATCGCCGAGCGGCTATCCTATCTCCTGGGCGACGTGTCCTTTTGGCAACGGAGGACCGTGACGGCCAATAACCGCGCGCACTTTATCTCTTTTTTTCGTCCTTTCCCTCCGGTTTCCTTTATTGCGCGTGATCGCGCGCCGCTGGATAGACACGCGGCTCTTTTTGCGACGACAAAAGCGTGCGGCACAATCCCACCTGGCCAACGGTGAACCGTTCGAACCTGACGATTTCGCGTTCCGGAGATCGGTACTTTGAGGCTCCCGTTAACGGCCAAATATTGCGACAAGCGGGGCTCGTATCGTCGGGATGGCAATTAAAATATCGTTAACGATCATCGGAACTCGCTTTCTCCACGCATTCTCCTGCGGCAGGCTTAAGGTTCTCCGTTCTTAGAGCGCATGGTGCTACGCATTCCTTTTGGAAAATGGGCTTTGAGTAGGGATCACGCGTATCTGTGTGGAGAAAAGTATACCGCGGTAACAGGTGGCTGGGACCATTCGTGCGAGATAGAGTTTATGTAGCTTAGTATCTGTGAATCATCGACAACAATAGACCTGTTTACGTTCAAATTCGAATTAATATATAAGCTGGATCGTTATCGACCTTTTTATGGGCCTGCAACATTTGCACGCAAAGCAAGGTGCAAGGAGTGCAGCCATTTGCTGATAAACCACCTATCAGCTTTATTTTCGAGTTTAAAGTAGCGGCTTACCCCCGTTCCACGGCCGATCCCATCAGTAGAGCCATGAATGAGGCAAATCGATGTCTAACCGACATTCATGGGTTTCGAAATCTATTGTACAGTCGATTTGCCGTTCGATTGTCACCTGCGTAGGTGCATTTAGGGTAGAAGTTCTCCTCAGACTGTGCTATTCTTCTTTTGTTATTTTCTCATTTCTCTGTATTCTAAAGAGTTTCTCATCGATGATAATAATAATAATTTCGTGTTCCTTTGGCTGTCTGAAAAGCCGTGATGCTATGCCAGCGAATTTAGAATTCGTACGCAGAGTGTCGACCAGCTTTTTGGAAGTAGATTAGGAAAAGTCGTCTGTGTTCCGTGGAAGTTAGGGGAAAGCGGGGTAATTCCGGCCACATAAGCAGCAAATGCTATAAAATTTTTATATTAATTGATAATTGTTTTTTATATTAATTGATAGTTTGAAGTGTCTAGTTTGTATTAGTATGACCGAGAAAGTATAAATTTACGTTGTAAAAAAATTGAGATCAATAACACAAAAATAGTCAGACGATTTTTCTTTATAAAAGAGATAGGAAAACTGTTAAATTAATAAAAAAATTGTATTATTTTTTATTTTAAAATTAATTAGTACATATGTAACAAGTGTATTCTTCAGGGGTATCCCATCCTGAACATTCTTCATGTGCCCATTGACCACATACTGTGCACCGAAACCACATTTCATCACCTTTTCCGAATTCTCTGCAAAAGGAGCAAATATCGTGCTCTACTTTTTCATCACAAATATCTGAATTGTACGTGGCATCTACGCCAAAAAAAGAGCAATATCAAAAGCTGGCTGGAATTACCCCTCACTTTTGGCCAGTATTACTCCACATCTCGTGTTCAGATATTTGAAGCAACACACTGAATTGAATTTACATATCACCAAAAACCAATGTGAGTTTGAAAATAGAAACATTCCTGTATTTAATGAGATTAATATTAATAATTCATATCTATTCCATGTAATAACTTACCTTGCTTAACAATCGACCACTGTTATAAGATTACAGTGCGAAATGAACATTCCCGAATTTGTTTGAAACAAAGACTGCTATCGTCATGGAACCCATGAATATTAGTTCGCCGCGTCATTAACAAGTGCCAGTACCATACAAAGTCAAGTTACGCGGTTTTTATTTAAAGAAACAGAGGTGACCGGAATTACCCGGCTTTCCTCTACAGTTGCTCCCACAGTGTGGGTGCTCCTGTAGAAAAGACGAGGGACATGGAGCTAAGGCGACGCGAGGCGCAGCAGCGAAGCCAGGAAAAGTAAGGAGGCCCGCAGAGAAGAAGGAGGCACTTCTGCCTCCGCGGTTATGTAACCGAGCGATTCTCGGAGCCAGCGGCAGGCTGTGCGCGCGCGAGAGCCCGAGTGAGGTCAATTTGTGCGGCGCTGATCGGCCGCTGGCTCTCGCCCGAGCGTACGCGTGCACGCCGAAGAATCGTCAGGGGAAAAAGTCACTTCTGCTGGGACAGCCTTGTTTTCATCTCCATGGACGCGCGGCTCGAGTCGCTGACATTATCGCGAGGCGATCGTTCGCGGGGTACGAGTCGAATTCGATCGGAAAGCGTGAGAATGAAACGGGCGAGCAAACACCTAGGGAAAGTCATTGCCGTGAGAAGAGGCGCTCGGCTATCGGTAATTGTGTGAATTACGCGTGCGTGGTTGATGTCGGTCGAGGTGTCCACGGAGGAGTCACCTTCGAGGGACGATAGATAGAAGCGAAAGTACGCGAGAATTGTACCAACGGTACCACTCGGTACGCTCGAAAAGCGTGATGCCACTCGGAATGAATTTTCCCCCTTAGTAATCCATCGAGGCTGATTGAATTCTAAGTAAGGACGAAACTTGAGGCGACCCTATCTTTTGTATTAGGCAAACGGTTCGCCCGTGGAGAAGCTCGAGAAGACTGAGAAGCGCGGTTCGCCGAGGGGCTAATCGAAAGGAAGAGAGAACAGAAGGCAGGGAGAGGGAGGGAAAGGGGAGAAGGAAGAGGATCGAAGAGGGCTGGGCGAGCGAGAGGAGGCGAATCGCTGATCGGCCGAGCGCGGAACCGTGTACGGAGCGGAATCGAATGGAGTTGGAGTGGAGCGTGGCGTAGACTCGACTCGACGTCAACGTCGACTCAAGTCGACTCGAGTCGAGTCGAGTCGAGTGTGGTGGAGTGGAGTGAAGTGGAGTGGCGTGGGGTTGCGCCGGTAAGTGTGCCAAGGTGCACTTCTCGAGAAAGCCGGACCGACCGGACCACTACCGCTGCGCCGTGCCCTGACTATCCCAAGTCGCGCGGATTCGATCCTATTCCATCCTGTCCTGTCTCGATACGCCGCTCTCGATACGCTCCCTATCCTGGCCGAGCCGTTCTCGACCCGATATCCGCGCGGTGAACGTGCTCCCCGGCGCGGCCGCGGAGACGCGCCGCGCCGATCCCTCAGCCTCTCGCGCTCCATCACCAGTTTCCCCCGCGGTGATCTTTGATCCCTTACGAACGGACAATTAACGCTCGAGCACGCCGTTTCAGGCTCGCTTGCCTCATCTAGGAATACAGATCGTGATCGATGATTTCAGGTAACGAGCGCTGGCATCCCGCGTTCCCTCGTTCGCGAGGTATGTGCGCTCCGCGGAGGCGATGCAGTTGATGTGCTCGAAAGGTACAGGCGGAGTCCCTTGGTTCGGCCAGCTAGCACAGCTGTTGACGATATGTGGGACAACGGGCTCTCGAAGACGTGGGCTTCGAAGCTGCAACCGCCGTGACAGACATCACCTGCGACTGGAGGGCCCGCTTGGACCGCGAGAGGCTAAAAGAGGAAAGAGCAGGCGCGACGAGGGGAGCCGGGAACGGTCCACTTCCGTCGGGGTTGATTCCGTTCGGCCCGATTCCGCTCGATTTTCTAAATATACCGCCGAAAGCTCGACCGTTTTCGAGTCCCTGGCCCGAGGAACGTCGAACAGCCTCTGCTCCTGTTCGGCGGCCTAGGCCAGGCTGACCGGTCCTCCTCGCGTGCATCGTTGCCCCTAGACCCTCGCTATACATAGGTGTGTGCACGCGCTACCGCGAGCGCGAATCGTGCACGTACACGCGGCCGCTCACGCATGTGCGTATACCGCTGAATATAGATGGCGGTATTGGGGGCAGCCACCCTAATAATAGAAGTCGAGAAAATTTTTAGCCCTTGATGCCGGCCGGTTACACGAGATAGAATTCGATTTGGGTCTCGCGCATGGCCGTGCGCGGCACGGGGAAGGCCGGCAAACCGGGAAAGAAGGGCGCCGAGGGACACCAGAAGCGGGGCTCCGTCGCGAGGAAACGGCATCGTCCCGACGTTCTCAGATTTAATTCGATAACCGCGCGATACGCGCTCGGCGTCTTATCGACGCTTGCACCGTGACCGTGTCAACAAGAGATTACAGGGTTCCGCGGCGGCGTAAAAATAATTTTCATTGCCAGGCGTCTTATTGACGGCGGGACGACGTCGTTCGCTCGTAAGTTTCGCGGGATCCGCGGGCCGCGTGTGTATTTCGCCGGCGATGTAGCAGCACGCTGGCGCCAGCCACTTCTTTTTATCAAGCTGACGCGATATCCGTCGCGATAACGCGACCCCGAAATGAAAAATTCAATCATCTCGGGAGAGCCTACGTATTTACACGGACGCGTCGCGGTGCACGTGCGCGCGTGCATCACCGTGTGGCACCGATCCGATCCGAGCTATCCGCCGTGATATCCAGCAGGGGCGTCCATTCCGCTTGGATCGTCGAGTGACGTCGCGAGACGGCACTTCCTCGCGCGTCTGCACCGCCGTTTGCTCTGATTCGTGACAGATATCCGGCCCGCGATAAGATAACGGTAGAAAATAAGATAACCGAATAGTCGACCGGCTTACGATGCACGGCCCGTCCACGCTTACGTGCGCTTCCGTGGAATCCTCGTCACTCCCCGTGAAACGTCACGGAAACGGGTTCCTCCTTTTCATTTCAGAGAACATGTGCCTTAACGCGGACGATTTCACTGTTATAATACATCGTTTCAAGATCAGCTAGGTCAGCCCTCGTGAAAGGGTCGAGAAGGAGATGACGAAAGACTTGACAAAGGGTCGCTACGTCAAAGAAATTTGCTAGCGAAAGTAGATTTAAGTACATTGGAGCGAAGAAGCTCTAAGCGTTCACTCGACGAACGTGAAACGGAAGATGAAGCTTCTCGCGAAAAGTGTGAAAGGGACCAGGTTCTCGTGGTTGCTTGAATGGCCTCTATGAAGCTTAATCTCCCCTCCCGTTGCGTGTGCTTTTTTAGAGTTAATTGTAAGGCGATCGCGCGGCCATTTAATTGGGATACGAGCCTCGCGCGCTTGGGCCAAGAGGCCTCGTCGTCTATTCATAGTCGTACTAGAACTAGATTCAAAGGTGTCGCGACTTTGATCCGAAGCCTCGTTCCGACCGTTGCATCGCGCGCTTTGCTATTAGGTATTCCCATCGTTGGAACTTCGCGCCCGAGAAAGCCGCGGCACCAGCGCTAGCGGACCCCTAACGGGTCAAGGAATCCCGCCTTCGGACGGCAGAGGAACGAGCGTTTAAAAGCGCGACGAAAGAACGGAGTGACAGAGCCAGGCCCTTTGCGGCGTGGATCGGCTACAGGTCGAAGAAGGAACGAACTATAATTCGCTATAATTCACTTTCACGTCCTTGATCGTCCCCGGGAAGGCACAAAAGCGTTTCGGTTCCGGCTGCCAGTGAACGCGGATTTCGTGAGTGCCCACGGGTACCCAAAGTGGGTCGTGGTTCGGACATTATTCGACGATACGAACGACCTAGTTGGTCTCGAGCAAAGGAACTCTCGCTGACGTGACGATCGGATACTGAGCACGCACAATTTCACGGATTTCCACCATCCAACTGGGGGATGTTAAGTTGTCGAGATCTACTGTAGCGTGATCTCGTGATTATGTATCTAACTCTGGAGTATATCATCTAGCTCACAAACACTGTCAGCGCCTGGACGCTAATGAGCCGTACAACTGTTTACGATCAGAGTCGCCCCCGGGGGAATGTGATAAATTGTTATTTATTACCTAATTACCTGCCAGCGTCGCGCCGATCGTGGCGTTACTGGGTCGATCCTTAAATAATCATGGAGGAACCGTGGAACTCTGGCTCGGGACGGGAGAACGACCGGAGAGGTTCGTAACCGCGGGAAAGAGGCTACGGAAGCGAGAAAAGCTCGCGTCGATGAGGCGCCTGAGTGGGGGAGGAAGGGTGGTCGACCGTTTCCAAGGATCCGTCACATTTTCGGACAGCGGGAGCCCGGAAGCCGCGGCGAGATCTGACGAAAAGTCGAGGTTCCCGTGGGTCGGCGAGGAATCCGACGCTTTGCCGCTGGCACGCTAAATTTACACGCGAACACCTAGAGGTATTTCGGCCGATCGAGGGATGCCATTCAAGTATTTTCAATTAGAACGTTTCGCCGAGGGGGCGAAGCCGCTCGAGGCAGTGGACGGGTAGAACGAAACGTGAAGCCATCGCCACGGAAATAAAACCCCGATGGCGCGCGTGCCCTAACAAGGAATTGCTGGAAATTAAAAGAAACCCGCGTCGACGCGATTGGACGCCGTAGGGGGACCGCAGAGGGACCATAAAGGAACCGTGCCGGCTGAAGAGGGAGGGTCAGAGGACGAAGACGACGACGACGACGCCGTCCGACGCTGGCTCGTCTAACGCGGCAACGAGCGCGCAACGCGGGCGAATTTCCATAATTTCCAATTAGTAATCAGTCGGTAGCTGCGCCTCTATTGCCTTCACCTCATCACCGCCGCTGCCAACTCTCCGCGGCGCGGCGCAACTATGCCCGCTTCGATACGCAGCGCGCGTTAACGCGCGCGTAAGGCCCGCGCGCAACACGCGTCACGTAGGCACGGCACCAACACGCGTGCACGCGTACTTCGAGCGTGTGGGTGAACGACGGTGGCGGCAGGCCGTGCCTGACCAGTGTGCCACTTTCACTGCCTCGTATTTGGGTCATCGCATCCACTTTAGCGGCTCCTCACCTCCCTCGGCCGCTCTCCCCTCGAGGGGGTTGGAAAGGGGCGCGGTGTGTTGTTGTTAGCGGTCTGTTACACCTACGTCCTCATCGTCTCTCTCTCTCTCTCTCTCTCTCCTTCTCTCCCCCGTCCTCTCGCCGTCCCTCTAGACTCCACTATCTTTTCGAGTGTTCGACTGGATAGTTGGCAACGTTAACCTTTAACCAATGGCGCGTCATTTCCGGCTGACATTTCGTGCCTACGAAAAGTGATCACTCAGGGCATGAGTTTTCGAATGGAATTCGATTTGAGCTACTAAGGAACGACGTATCAGCTGCTCCTAAAACGCAGAAGAACCCAAGCAGCGCTGCCATTAAATTCCACGCCTCGAGGTGCCCATCGGGACCACTTTCCAGGGCGCAAGCATCGCCGCCGCGGCAAAAGGGCCGCGCGGATAAAGCGATTCGTAGTCAAGGAGCGTGGACGATAGGATCGTGCAAGAAACGACGACGGCTCGTGCCGGCGAACCTTTTACGAATTCGCGAGGCTGCCAGGCTAGGAGCTTGTTTTCAGGCTAGGAGATACGAGGAGGCAGGCTTAGGACACACGGACACGAAGGCCCGAGCTCGGTCGTCACGGCGGTGGTGCAGGCGCAGATTGTGGTTCTCCCATTTACCCAGTTCCCCTCGCGTTCGAGTTCGCGTTCGCGCTCGCGCGAGCACCGGCGTACACGGGTTATGTAACCAAGTGAAAGTGGCACAAGCACCGAGCGCACACAGAGAGAGGACCGACATCGACAGCGGACTCGCGCGAACAACCACCATCCAACGCCGTTACCTACGAAGCCACCCATCCGACCAGATACGATCCTGTTCCACCGCTTCGACGATAATCCTGCCCGCTTCCTAAACAGTACGCTCGTCCGCCGAAGCTTCGTAGGCTCGCCCTAGCCCGTGGCTCCCGTCCCGTATCTCCGCTAGCAACACGCTTCCCCGGGATCCTCCGTTTCCTCCTGGAACGCGATCGCCACCTAATACGGTCCGACTAAGGTGAACGCTTTTTTTTCACCTCTCCTCGGGCCCGTTCTTTACAGGCAAATACGAAAGGAGAACGCTCGGAGGAACGGGAAAATCAGGTTCTCGCCGGATTAACGGAGAAGCAAAAACAAAGCGTGGATACTTGGCTACTAGGCTACTCCACCGCTATCGGCCACTGTTGTTTATCACTCCGCAACAATGAGCAACGTTTCTTCCCCCCTCCATATTATCCTCCTGGGGGCCGTGAAAGTATCAATCGCGTCGCGTCGTTATCGCCCACGTAGGTGCTCGGGGTAGGATCGTTTCTTTTCGCTAAACTGTCTATTATCCGGTGTTATCCGCAACAAGATATCTACCAGGGGCTACGCGAACGTTCCTCAGGAAATTCTGATCCTCGGTGGCGCATGGAAGAGGACGCAGCGGAACAGAAGCCGAAGTGGACCAGCGAGCGGAGCGCAACCCGTCTTTGCATTCCTGCTCGAGGCTGAAAAACGTTTCGTGGTCGCGCGCGTAGTCGACTTCCAGTGTAAACAGACAGTGGCGTAACAGGCCTCTCGGCCGGTCTCCGCCAGCACGATCGGCCATCGAGATAGGCGCACGCAGAGCTACCGCCGGGGCCTCTCGGCGGCGAAAGGAATTCGCTGTTTTGTCGCGAGAACGTAAGAAAAAGGGAAAGGGCGATCAGGCGATTAGATATGCATTACGATCGGGCTGGATGGCGGCGTTTGCTCCGCCGAGGAACGGTATCTGCGACTCCCTGCGCGATCCAGGACCCGAAAATCCAGGATCTAGGGATCCACACGGGAACGCGGTAAAAGCGTGCCACGGGATTACTAACTGCTGTGGAATGTTTTGTCGCGAGCGGGTGTTCGCGGTGACGGAAAAGCGTGGATAAGACTGCAGAATGATCCGCGAACGACAGTGTCTCGGTATTTATTATCTATCGATGCGATCCTTATCTCCAGTAGACCAGGGAATGTAATTTTCGATGCTGCGACCGAGCCGCGCTTAGCATAACCGTTCCATCGGTAACCGTGGAACCGGTTGCCATAGTGGTGCCGTAACAATTATAAGCGAACCGTGTGTACGCGATGGTAAAGGTCGTTCGTGTTTCACCCGAAGGACGAGTCTGAATTGGTCGTCCAATTCAATCCGATCGATTACATTCGGCAAGAAAAGTGGCGAAAGTACGGAGGAGGTAGGTTCCTTGAAATAAAATTGCAGGATCCAGAGTTGCCTGTGGCGTTTTATAGAGTCAGGGGGTGACAGGGTGGTGCAAGAAGCACACCCTGGCTTAGCTAGGCTGCATCGTGGCAGTAAACGGTGCCGGTGTCGAGACGCCGCGGCCTATGAACTCGGTTTCAACCGGTTATATAACGGCTTAATTACTCTGCCCCATTTTCACGAGGCATTGTCTCGATGGGGCACTTACTTTCGAACCTCGCGCCTCGAACGGAGCGTGCAGCCGCTTGGAAGCTTAGAAGAGACCGCGGCCTCTCTACGGCCGTAAGGCTAACCGCAGTCGAGAGGCTTCTTGCGCAAGGAGCCCCGTCGCTTTTTTCCCCTTTTTTCAGCCGTGCCTTTTGCCCAAGTTGCCGGAAGTAACGACAGGCTACTCCGCTGGGACTCGATGCCCATCACGTTTAACCCTGTTCGACCCCGATCTATCCCGAGCCAGTATCCGGGCGATGGCTTGACCGGGAATTACGCAACCGCGGTATCCAGGTGAACTTTACACGGGACGCGCCAATTTCTGAGCGGGAAGCTTCGCTTGGAACCGAAGTGCGAGCGTACATCGCGCTGGAGGAAGAAGACACGCAGAAGAAACTCGCCGCTGCGTCGTTCGACAGCGAGAACCATAGGGCACTCTTATCGGCTCATGCAGAATGGATCTAAACAGTTTTCGAACGGAAGCGTGACTCAATGAACGCGATTACCGTCTTTCCTCCAAGGATCCAACTAGCATACGGGTAGTGTACATATACATCGGTATGGATGATTCCTTTGCAATTCAGAAAAGGAAGAACCTCCGCGACAGGATGCGGTCTGCGGAATATAATTGAGCGCACTCGTCATATCCTCCGCCCGTTCGGGATCTCCTCGCGCTGATTCTCGGTGCTCTGTGGTCAGTCGTGATTAGGCCGCGTGGGCGTTCGATGTATTTGATTCACCCGCGAGATTACGAATCGAGGGAATCCTTCGCTGCGCGGCAAGTTCCTAAGAGCCACCGTATCCTCTTAGACTCGTCACTTCCTCCAGACGATGACACGCACGTCGAAGGCACGAGTGCACTTGTGTCGGAGCAGGTGGCCGGTAGTCATCGGCTACTGGTCGGTCTCATTATTTCTGCCACGTCATTGGCGCGTTATCGTTAAATCGTTCCCTTGGATTCCATACAGCTCGCCGGCCCGATAATCCGTTCGACGGGCATTTTTCTCCCGGTCCGATTAGAATTTTTCATCCGCGGGAACTGGTTTCGAAAGAGGCTCATAACTCGTGCCATTCGCCCGCGGAATAATTCATCGTTTTGTTACGGATCCAGCTCTCTCGTATCGTTCGCGCAAGGACGACGGCGATACGCCGATGGAAATGATCCTCTCCCGTTTCGACTATCGCGCGGCACGATCGATATCTCGAATCACGCCGCGCCGTTTACGAGCCACGCCAGCGACAGTTATGCGCCGGCGTACGCGGGTAATTGCAGGCCGCCGGGGCAGGGATAATGTTTAATTGACCGGACCCCGGCATAATTAACCGGTGAATATCGACCAGGATCGCGGGATGGAAAGGGACGGTACGTACGTGCGCGGTTACGCGGATCGGTAATAAACGTAATTGCGGGAATTGCTCAATACCCGAGCCGCTGGATTCTACCCCACCGCACCCTGTCCTTCCCCCGCCGCGAGGACGGTCTTTTCTATTCTCTGGATCGCTCAGACGGCATCGAGAGGATCGTTTCGCAACCGACACCTTGCATTTCGCTAGCCGTGCAATTAATTTTAAAATGATATTCCAAGCAACCACGGAGGAAGTCGGTTTTAATTGTATCCTAACTATCGATCTAATTTACCCGCATCGAACCAGTGGACAGGGTATAAGACACTCGTATCCACTCAGCCAATCGTGCCCTCGCGACGTATATATTTCTCGCGCCAGTGTGATCACCCTCGAGTCTCCCGCTCGCGCACGAATTCCAAATATTATATAATCTCGACGATACGCTTTAGCATTTTTTCGGTAGCGCTATTCTCGGAAGGCCGCCGGGCTCTTTTTAGGCACAAAATTATGTGCATGCATAAACCAGCCGGTTCATCTGCATCGCCGTTCTCGCGAGGAAACGTTAACTCGTCCACGGGGTTCCTTCGGCAGGACCCCCACCAGTGGCTCCGCGAGGCCCGTTAAAAATCGTCGCTGGGGAACGTGGACACGCGAAACCCGGCACGGCCCGCCTCGAACGTGACGGGCCGCGCATACCGGCAGCGAAAATCGATTTATTCGACGGCGACCGGCGAAGAGAGGACGAGAGAGCTGGCCGATCGACGATGACTAAGCGGGCGAGCGTACTTGGTGTACCTACCGAGGGGAGAGAAAGAGAAAACAAGAGACCTGGACTAAGCTAGGGAAGGCAGGCCGAGGCAAGGCAAGCGAGCAGAGAGCCGAGCGATCCGACTAAAGTAGGCTGTTATTTAACGATTTTAGTGAAACGTTCGCGGCATTATACAATCGGCCTAGATCCCGAGTCACGGAGCGTCACGGATCGTGAACGCTGCCAAGCCAGTCACAGTGATTGCCTTCACCGCAGAGAGCAGACACTTTGGTTTCGCCTCGCTTCTCAAACACCGGGGATCTCGAGATCAACCGAGAGTGGTTGACACGTGCAAGGAGGGCTTACACCTGGGAAATCACTCATTTTCCAGTCAAACTTCGCGGCATTCTTCCCTGCCACGTTGTATAAGAGCTAGCTACTACCGCGGCTTTCTTAGCTTGAATACTAAGGACCACCAAGCCCAGGAAGTAGCAGACTGTAGAGTCTACAGAAGAAAGATTGCAATGCAGAATCGCTAGAACTCTATCGGGCGACGTTCCAATGAAGGAAGATTCCTAATACATAGCGGCGATGGAAAGTCAACTTGAGATCTCGTCTTTGTCTGAAACGCTCGACGTGCGTCAGCGCACGTCCACAGTTTTTCTCTGGAAACCGACGGGGGATCGACGGTCGTTCCTTTCCACGCGGCTACACAGCCGTTACTTCACTCCGCTAATTCGTTTCGCGAGAGGCTCGCGGGATCACTGAAATAAATGTTATTGCCAAAGATCTCGTGTGCAGCGAGTCGTGGTGCTCGCGCGCCACGTAGGCAGGCGTCCATCGTCCGACCGAGTCCTCCGCGACGGACTTGCCGATACCCAGCTACCGCAGCCAGCAAACCAAAGAAACCTACCGCGAGAGCTGCCGGCCACTCGAAAAATTCCGCTCCAATCGACGTTTTTCATTCGCGCGAAGAGAATCCGCTGCACGTCCAAGCGTGACGTTGCGCAAAGAGCCGGGGGATCGGTTTGCTCGAGGAGCGGATCGTGGAGCAGGGTGGCTCGGCTGCTGGTAGCTTTCGTGGCCAGTGAAAAATCGACCAGCATCCGAGCACCTTTCCGCGGCTTAACCAGCACGCGCTCCCACGGCGACCCACTTACCCGAAATCCTCTGCTGCCTGTGTGCGTCGCGGATGCAGCGGTCGCGGCTCGTAGATGGCTGTTACGCAATCGGCGCAGCATCGCGGCGGGAGCACGCCGAGCGAAGACGCGGGCTCCGGCGACCAGACGACGGCGATCGCGTTTTATTCGCACTCTCGGGTAGAGACCCGGTGACACACTTTGGCGACGCGCGCTCCGGGAAGCGTCACGCCGGGGAAAGTGACAACAGCGGCGTGTCCAGCCGATCGTAACCGCGGTTACGTGGTCGATGATGCACTCCGCGCGGGCATAACATCCCAGACGACGATCTGCAGGCGCGAGCGTTTCGGTATTTAAATCGCTCGCTCGAGGGGATCGAGTCGGCGACACGGATGAACAGAGGCGAGCGATGCTTAGAGCTTTTGCACCAACGAGTGGTTGCGCTCGAGTCGGGGATTTAACTCGACGCGCTATATTCAAAGATTGCAGAGAAAATAGAGATCAAAGTTCGATGTCTATTGGGATCGTAATTGCGAGATGCAATTTAGGGAGGAAAATTTCAGTCCCCCGAAGCAGAAATCGAGGAATACTTGTATTCTCAAGTTTCTGGAGAGACTCGCTAACTCTTTACTCAAACACTGCTCGGTATCTTGAGCATCGTCAGCCCGCCGAAAAAGAGCGCGGAATCATCGGTCAAAGGTATCGAGGCAGGACGCGTCGTTTCCGAGGCGTTCCAATGAGCCGCAGGAGCGGAATTCCCGGGTGTCGGGAGCTGAAATCGAAAGTCCGTGTCTCTCTCGGATCGGCGGAGAAGAAATCTCTCGGCGAATGCGTGTCAGTGGGTCTCCCGAGGCGTTACATCAGAGAGAAGATTCGCTTCCGTCACGGCGGAGCCGGGATATTCGCGCGGATGAGAAACACGCGGCCGATTATTCCCATGCTCCAGCGGCCGCGCGGACCGAGCCGCGGCCGATAGATCGAAGCCACCGATCTGGCAGCGTTTTCGGGGGTCGCGGGATCTAACTATAGATAGATCGCGGACTGGATCATAGGTAATGAGCCGCGCGCAATTAGCGGCTCGGTGGACGAGGCCGCCTCGAGCTACGGAGTTTCACTTTCCTTCTCGTTGGCTGGCTTCCGTTGAGGGTTATTTTCGGTGGCTGGCGTGAGTGGGTACCACGTGGCCCCTCGCTGGCCGTCGCGCGACCACGTAGAGGTGTCGCGTCCTACCCGGAGAAAGTTCAAAGTTTCGGGGGCCACGGATGTCGTGGACGGTGGATCGCGGGCAAGGGAACTCTCGCACGGGCGGGCGCACACGTGTCGGGTGGTCTGAATGGGGAAAGGGCTCGGGAACGGAACCACCACGTGACTCGCGATCGTTTCCGCGGGATTCTTGGGCGCGAGCAACAGGTGGTCTGAATGTAACGACGCGGCGGAACTCTCGAATAGAATTGCCGCGCGATGTTCATTTAGGAGGGGTTTCGTGTCGAATGTGCACGAGCCTGGGGATCGACGAGGAAACTGGTCGCGGTTTTTTCAAGTGTAGGACAATGGAGGAGACTACTTTCGTCGTGGAATGGAATCTCAAAGAAATTGTATCAGTTTAATGAGCATGGCGCGCTGTAAGCAAATTTGAAGGAATCGGAGTATGATTTCCTGGTGGAGAAGTGGTCGGAGATTCGTATTCGAATCTAGAAACTGTTTGGATGCTCGTCAGAGATCAGGATCGAACACTGGGAGCCTACTTACGGTCCCACGAAACACGAGTCACGTTGAAAGCTACACCTATACGGGGTTACATAACCGGGCGTGCATTACACTAATAATTTACGAGCGAGAACCTGGCCCGTACTCGAGATTATAAATTTTCGCGTGGACATGGAGCCGTCCACGGAATAAGAATCCGTCGCGTCGCCAACGGCCACCTATCCTTCGATACTCCCTAATTGTCTGCGCTGTACCATCGCGGCGACAGGATCGTAATTGGATTTAACCGTGTCCGAGGCGAAGAAATTAAGCAGCGTCGAGGCATTTAAAAGAGCGGGGCGTTCGAGGCCGAGCGCTCGCCGCGACGCGAACTCTTTCAAAAACGAAAGTCCCACCTCTTCCCGTATTCCGAGCTCGTGTCGCCCCGGGTGAGTTTCACCGAACATTCGCTATGTATGCGTGCGTTTAGTGGACATCCACGGAGAATCCAAAAGTCACGTCGCAGGGGAACAAGGAAGGAGAGAAAAGAGCGACGAGGGAGAGGGGGGGGGGGGAGCGGGAGCAGAGAGAAAGGACAAGCGTTTGACATTACGACCATGCAAATCGTTCGATCGAAGGAAGTGGAAGTCGCCGTCGAAAACGTCGAGCCGACTTTAAATCTGAGGTACCAGCGATCGCTGCGACTACGTGGCTCGAGCGAACGATCCACCTCCCGGGTTCTCCCGAAGCGAGCAACCCAAATTAAGAGAGTGTACCAAAAAACAAATAAGGGCTGGTGGCAAGTGGGTAACCGAAATTGGAGGCTTGAGAAGGATTCGAAGAGGCTCGACTCGCCAGTTAATACGATGGCAGCAAGAGGATAATTGTAAGGTATCGACGAGGAGGAGCCGAAAATCTCGAAACGGTTCCCCGTAACGGCGGGATACATTCCTAGGGAGCGGGTTATCCTCGCGTGTGCGTACGCCGAGACGAGCCTCGACGCTAGACGAGCCGATCAACCTCCCGATGATCGCGGAGCGTGGCGTCGAGCGCTGAAAAAGTGAAACTCGGCTCGCTGCGCGTGTAACCTAGAAACGACCAAGCGGTGCTCAACTCTGCGGGCGCCCGTACCATCTACGAGCTTGTTGGCCAACGCGATTAATCGGCCCTCCCTGTTATCTGGGAATACGCGCGTAAAGCATCCCGCCGTTTCCGAGCCGTCGAGTTTCCTCCTCTCGGCGTGCGCTCGCGAACCGGCGCGGCCCGAGGCTTCGCTGAACGTCTGACCGCAACGGTCCTACTCCCCTGCGCGGCGAATCTCGCGACCTATTTCGCTCCGTCTCGCCACACCGCGGATATCTACTACTCGCTGTTCCTATTCCATTCGGAAATTCTAATACCCTTCGGAGACCAGCGCTAATAAGCAACACGCTCGCTCAAGAAAGATTCACAGGCATTTTAAATCCTCTAGCTGAGCGTTGAACGAAGGCGAGTGTCCTACGGTGCTCCAATAAAATTTCTATATGCTAACAAGTTGCGTGGCAAGCGACACGGAGAACTTGACGTGGAGAATATAAAAGAAAGTACCTACGACAGGAAGGATGAAAAGGTGAATGTGGGCCGGTTATCTAGCCAGATCGGGCGAGATAGCGGTGGGTTTGTGTGAAAAGGCGGGAAGGAAGAGGGAAGCAGTTGAGAACCCGTTCTAAGCTCGGTCTGGCTAAGCGAGCATAATGCACGAGGTACGTACGAGCGGACGGGATAGGACAGGACAAGACAAGACAGGATAGAGTACTTAGTGAAAGTAGCGAGCAGCAGCGAGCTCGGCCGACTTCGGGCGACTCCAGCGCCAAGGATCAAGGCCGGCCGCTTAGACGACGACGGCGACGACGGCGACGACGAGGAACGCACGATCTAGAGACCATCGTACCTCTCTGTGCCCTTCTATTTCGACTGGGCGATGGCCACCCGGAGAACACGCGCAACTTCGACTCTTTTAAGCGGTATATCTCTCTGGAATCCGCACGTCGAAGGGTACGAAGATGAGATCTAGTGGGGGGAAGTATATTTGCCAAATAGGTGGGGTTTACATCACTTGTTGTTGCGCACCGAGGTAAATCTTCAGAGTTGGGATCCTTCTGCAATCATCTTCTGTGCTGGGATAGTTGACGAATTTGTGGTTTTGGGGAATTGACTGGCAGAGTTATACCCCGAAATCTTTAAAGGGTGGAGAGACAGAGGTGTTTTGTAACGGCAGAAGGCAAAGTCTGTATAACGATGCCGATGCTTGAGATCAGTTAGGCGGGGAACAAACTCCTTTCTCTCTGTTCCAGCTAGTTTGGACGCGGCTGGACCGCTAGCCGATGTCGCAACCTCCGTGGTCGCGCTGTCTTTACTACCATTTTTCTGGGTAGACGAAAAAGCAACGATAATGTAAACAGACTAACGTTAGTGTAGGAGTAATTAGCCGCGCCATGGTGCGAAACATCTCCATCGACAAAGGTCTGCTGAAACGTGGACTTAAAGAGGAATCTATACGAGTACAGATTCACGTTGCCATTGATATTGTTCACCCTTAATACCCTGACACGCGTTTATAACTTTTTAACGCGTTTATCCTTTTTCGTAAATAAACTGCCCTTCTGGACGGTACTACCGAAGCTCTACACGATGTTGCAACACCGGCGGTAGCACTGTGGGTACCATCGTCCGAACTACGTCGAGAAGCAAGCTTCCTCCACGCTAAGGAGAAATATAGGGGAGAGTTGCCAATATCCTACTGGTCACCTAAATTGTACCTCATCAATTTCTTAGTAATTAATAAATCTAAACGACATGTGATAATAAAAATATCAAGTAAATGCAAAATAAGAAATACAAACAAAACCTTTTGAGCCTACACTCTATTTTGTGCATGTTATAAACATTTAAAAAAATCAGGTATGATTGATGTAACTTTTTACCAGTTTGTTTTAGCTGATAATAATCAAACAATGCAATTTTCGTCATGTATTATTGTATTTTTCGAAACGCAGGTTTAATGTAAAATATTTTACATTCATTTTAAGTACATAGGGTAAACCAACCAGTAATTAACCGCATACCAGTGAATGACCATTAGGCAAAGAAATGTCAATTATAAACTTAAAAATATTATATGTTTATAAATGGAGTGTAGTTGCACTTTTAATATCCCATATTTTTAGTTACGCGTATTAAGCAAACATTAATAAGTACAATTCTTATTAAAAGTATGCGGTCATTTACTAGGCTTCTACACGTTTGGCATTTTATAATCGTTTTTTTTTTTAATTACAATAAGAATAAGTAATTATTTTTATAGAAATTTCAAGAAAAATAAATTTAAATGCAATTTCAACAGTTGTTTTGTTGTTATACATAAATATATTCAACTATTAATCTCAAGGGTTCATAAATTCAACAATTCGGTCATTCACTGGTTGGGTAACCCTATTACATTGATTATAAAGTTTAAATTGATATTTATAAATAAATTTACCATGTTTCCTAAATCTTACCACTACATTCGCACCAGTAGGATTTGACAACTCGTATGTTATATAGGTTACGTACATATATCATATATATATAATAAATCACACACAGGCCGCAATAACCTATATATATATAAGCCTGTGTGTGATTTATTACATTTGTATATGTAACTATATAATAATCATTACTTTATGTTGAATATTTTCTTCTTTATTTGTTATTGATACTATTTTTTCGTGGAGGTACGATTTTGGAAACCGAGGGGTACCTTTTACAGTATGTGACAAAAAGATTAATAACAAATTAATTTGTTCTGAACAAAAGGCTAAGCATATAATAGTATGTGCCTAAAAGATCAAGCTACAATATCCAATAGTCATTTGCGTTCAAATTAGTACCAAATATGAAATATAATTAAAAATGTCTTAAGTGATACGATATAGATAACCCTCCCCTAGTAGTCCGCAGCTCCTTTGCCTGATTTCAAGCGATAACAAGTGGATTATCGACCACGGTACTCGTCAAGTATTCCAGGATCAACCAGAGAGCTTCGATGCTCGCGAGGCAGCTGTGCTCAAGGGCTGCAAAGCGTTCGATTTTACTTTCGAGGCACGATCTAACACGGGAGACCTTCTTCCCGCCCCCGTTGCGCACACCTAACGCCGCCCACACCGTGCTCCTTCGCACGTACCTATCTGGTACATGTGCACGGTAAGAGTCGGTCGGTCATTCGGCGTGAGAATTTACCGCACGATTGTGCGTACCACGCCTCGATTTCCTACGCATTTTTCCCTTTCCACCGATGACAAACGCCGTTCGAGCGATTTCAGCGATAGCTACGCCTTTACGCGTCCCCGTTAGCAGCCAGCTCGGACTCCGCGACCGGAAAAGCTGAGACCCCGAGAGGTGGCCGGTAGAGGCAGCTTCGGTTGCTCTGCGGCGGAGCAGGTACCGAGAGGAGCAGGGCAGGGAATCGAATAATCTGTACGAGCTGCAGAGAGCACAGCGAAACAGTTTCTGTCGCATTCAGTGGCGCGATGGGTGGAGGGAAGAAAATGGGGGGAAGAGATGGCGATCGTCCGACGTCCTTGCGAACGACCCCCGTTCTTAGAATGTCCCCGCCGGCCGTTCGAAGGCACTTTGACCACGTCCTTCCCCGGCAAAGAAAGATTACTCCATCGGAAGTCCAACGAGCATCGAGCATTCGAGCGATGCTGCTCAAGGTGTTATCTGCAATTCCGAGCCGGCCCGATGCGCCCGCGATAGCGCAGAATCACGTGATAACACCGGACAACACCGTGACGCATTCGCCGGAGACACTTTCGCGAGAGCTATGCAGATATTTCTGTCTGGCTGTTCACCATCTGGCCGCCACACAGACATCTGATTCTCGAGTTTCTGTGCATCCCATTCAGTCCCCAGAGGTACAGAACTTTCGGTCGCCATTGAATTTCTACTCCTCAGAAACACGGCTGAAAAATCAGCATTTTCCGCCGAAGGCCTCGTCGCCTCCACCTGTGTAAATTCCTCCGAAAGCCAAAGTGCACGTCCGCCAACGGAGCAGCCGAGGACGTTTCTCGTCCCTCTCAGGCCCGTCGTTCATAAAAGAGCGAATTTTCGCGCGCCGAGCGTCGGAAGCGGCATTTGCAATTCCAAGCTGATAGATCGATAGCAGATGTCTCGTTTCTACGTGACACCGTTGGAATTCATCCGAGCGATCCGTGTCAGCGGGACGTTCTTGGTCCCCGCATTGATCATCCACCGTGCGTACATTTCCGCGACTGGATCGTCCCTGAGGATAAGGACGAGGGGGATGCTCGCTCGCCCCCCCCCCCTCCCCGAAGAAAGCCTAGCTGTCTCCGCGCGGCGACGCGCTACCGCCACGTAACGCTTACGCAATCGAATTCGCTCGACGGACACGCAACGAGAGCCGAGCGTGCTCGTGAACGCGCGCAACGCAGGCGTGCTAGCGCGTGCACGCGTGCGCTCGCGTTCGAACGGTAGCGACTCGCGCCAAAGGTCACGATCAACCGTGCTTTTTCTCCCCCCGAGTCGCCAAGGCCGCCGTGTGTCGCGATCTTGTAGGAGGAGAGATCGCGCGTGACCTATGCGGGAGGACGATCTTGCGTCGCGATGCTTTCGATCGACCGGCGACTTTCAACTGGGGCTTGAATTTTCGCGACGAAAGTTGGACGGGTACGCGAGGCCGCGGGCAGCCGGATCAAAGTCCGGGCGCACGTTGTCGGGGTAAAAACGAAAGTGAAGATGACGACCGGGAGTCGAGGAGCGGCGGTTTCGCTCTCGACTCGTTCCAGCGAAAGGATCTCGCGAACGCGTTCCGCTCGCGATCCGTCGGGCGACGCTGAGCGCGGCGCAACATTGGCCGGCGGACACGAAGGACCGTGGAGGGCGGTGAACGAGGCAGATATTTGCCAGCCGGGTGCACGTAACATTTCGCGCTCGCGCATGTGGGTTGGGTTAGGCCTAACAGCTGTTTCGCGAAACCCTGACCTTGCCTTGGCTCGAGCCGCCGTATGCACGGCCTACGCCAAACAGACAGGCCAGTCAGCCACGGCTAATCAGCCAGCCAGTTAGTCAGTCAGTCAGTTAGCCGGCGGGGCAGCTGGGCGAGCAAACGGATTTTCGCAATCGACGTTACTGACCTACGGGCTTACGGTTACGTCCTACGGCTGAAACAATGCCTCGTTCCTCGCGCCTCGTTTCCTCTTCTATCGCCGGTAGTTCGATGCTCTCTCGGCGGAGTTGCGTCACGCACCGTGCTCGTCTTTTCACGAAAATTCTATGCAAATGGTTCCATAGGATCCGATGAATTATGGGGAATCGAAGGGAGACTTGGAGCAGATTTTCCGCGAATGGTAAAAATCTCCTTTTTCCCTCCGATAACTTTCAATAACAACCCGGAAGCACGTGCCCGAGCACGTAGTAAGCTCGGGTGGCTCATGAGTACAGTGTAAGTCTACGAGACCAAGTATATTTAGCCGAGGAAAAACCGGAGACCCACCAACAACCTCCAGTCACGCTTTGTTTCCTCGTTTTTGCAGTGGATGCTCGCGGCCGTTATCGTAGGTCGGGAAACCGAGCAAGAATAACTCGCGTCGAGAAACGTCGTCGCGAAACAGGATCTCCGCGAGAAGAACACTCGTCGTCCGTTTAATCGACTTTTAATTGCCCGTCCAGAGTCATTCCGCGGGCACTGCGAGACACCGCGACCGTCGATTGATCGTCATCGACTCTCGGTACCACAATGGCGCTTCATTTATGAAATCTTCCCGGTGTCCTACGATTGATCATCGATCACCTCGAGATTCTGCAACTCTAATTCCAACATCGCAGTCGCGCGTACTTTTCAGGAATCAAAAGACTCGTCTAGACTTTTAGTATCCTCGAAATTCGAGTAATATGATTCAAGGCGGCTTGCAGTCTATCGCTAATTGGTACACGGATGGCGACAGTAGTATATTGTCGCGGAGCACGAGGCTCGCATAGGCAACGGACCGCTAACGAGTCGGCACAGAAACGGACCAGAGGCACGCGGAAAAATATGTGGACAAGCGAGGCGTGCGTAAGCGCGTATACACTCGGCCAACGACGAATGGCAGCCAAGTTCGAGCCGAGAGCATGTTCCGCGTAAACCGTGGTCGCGGCTCTGCCGTGTGTGTACGCCGTCGAGCGAGCGCACATGTACGAAAACGTGACTCGGGCGGGCAGAAACGTCGGCTTTTGCGCGCCGCGCGCTCGAGTTAGCGAAAGAAATCACGAGCGTGCTCTTCTCCCCGGCGATCCGCACCGAGAATATCTCGTCGCGGGGCAGCGAGCGAGTGGATTCCTCGACGCCCAGGTATACCTGCCCGCCTTTTGCACGCGCGAAAAATCGCCGCGCGCGTTCAGAGCGCGCACGAACGCACACCCACACGGGGCCACGTTTATTTACGTGCTCGCGCGTGTTGGCCCGTGGCCCAGAGTCGTGAAAACCAGCCCGGAGTTTCTACCTTTGATTAGAGGTGGGACCACTCCGTGCCCTGTTATTCTGCTCGAACCAGGCGAGCGCGTTTACTATTTTCCAGGAAACGCGGCAGAAAAGGGATCGGGCCGTCGACCTTCCACACGCTCCCGACGGACCTCCGTTCCGACCTCTGTGTTTGACGACCGCTCAAACAAAGGATTTACGGGAAAGGGTACGAAGGTTCGTCAAGATTCCTCCTGGTGTCCTGTTTCCAGGAGGCGTTTCAACGCGGGGCACCGTCCACGTTCGTACAGAATTAACCTGCTCATCGGGGGAGACGTGTTGGAGCCGTGAACTCAAATGAAACGTTTACCTGAGTCGAGGGCTTGCAACCATGGAACTTATGAAAAAGTCTTAGAAGGGTGGAGGAATTTAATTGAAAGATTTTCGCAATAAAAGAGGTGCAGCACCATTCTTTGCAGTTTTTGAGTTATGACGTGTAATATATGTAAACAAAAAATTGTACATCGTTTGGTGCACGTTTGATGCAAATCCGATAACAAATGAATGATTTATTGCAAATAAATAAAAATAGAAATATTAATATGTATTAATATTAGGGGAGGGTTGCCTATATCGTACCACTTAAGACATTTTTAATTATATTTCATATTTGGTACTAATTTGAACGCAAATGACTATTAAATATTGTAGCTTGATCTTTTAGGCACCTACTATTATATGCTTAGCCTTTTGTTCAGATCAAATTATTTTGTTATTAATCTTTTTGTCACATACTGTAAAAGGTACGATTTAGGCAACCAGTCTCCTAAATCATACCTGTCAGTTTCCAAAATCGTACCTTTATGAAAAAATAGTATGAATAACAAATAAAGAAGAAAATATTCAACATAAAGTAATGATTATTATATAGTTACATATACAAATGTATATGGATCACACACAGGCCGCAATAACATATGTATATGATATATGTACATAACCTATATAACATACGAGTTGTCAAATCCTACTGGTACGATTGTAGTGGTACGATTTAGGAAACATGGTAAATTTATTTATAAATATCAATTTAAACTTTATAATCAATGTAATATGTACTTGAAATGAATGTAAAATATTCTACATTAAACCTGCTTTTAGAAAAATACAAAAATACAGGACAAAATTGCATTGTTTGATTATTATCAGCTAAAATAAACTGGTAAAAAGTTACATCAATCATACCTGATTTTTTTTAAATGTTTATAGCAGGCACAAAATATGGTGTAAGCTGAAAAGGTTTTGTTTCTATTTCTTATTTCACATTTACTTGATATTTTTATTATCAGATGTCGTTTACATTCATTAATTACTGAGAAATTGATGAGGTACGATTTAGGTGATCAGTACGATATTGGCAACTCTCCCCTGATAGAATATTTATTCGCCAGACATAGAAATAAAAACTTATCAACTCAATAACTAGGGGAAAGCGGGGTAATTGTGGCCACATAAGCAGTAAATGCTATAAAACTTGAACAAGTTACACATTTGTTAGTTTTTTTATATTAATTGATAGTTTAAAGTGTTTAGTTTGTATTAGTATGACCGAGAAAGCATAAATTTACGTTGTAACAAAATTGGGATCAATACCAAAAATAGTCAGACGATTTGTCTTTATAAAAGAGATAGGAAAACTGTTAAATCAATAAAAAATTGTATTATTTTTTATTTTAAAATTAATTAGTACATATATCACAAGTGTATTCTTCAGGGGTATCCCATCCTGAACATTCTTCATGTGCCCATTGACCACATACTGTGCACCGGAACCACATTTCATCACCTTTTCCGAATTCTTTGCAAAAGGAGCAAATATCGTGCTCTACTTTTTCGTCACAAATATCTGAATTGTACGTGGCATCTACGCCAGAAAAAAAGCAATGTTAAAAGCTGGCTGGAATTACCCCTCACAGTTCAGATATTTGAAGTAATACACTGAACTGACTTTACATATCACCAAAAACCAAATGTGAGTTTGGAAGTAGAAACATTCCTGTATTTAATGAGATTAATATTAATAATTCATATCTATTCCATGTACTAACTTACCTTGCTTAACAATCGACCACTGTTATAAGATTACAGTGCGAAATGAACACTCCCGGATTTGTTTGAAACAAAAACTGCTATCGTCATGGAACCCATGAATATTAGTTCGCCGCATCATTAACAAGTGGCAGTGCCATACAGAGTCAAGTTACGCGATTTTTATTTAAAGAAATAGAAGTGGCCGAAATTACCCGCTGGCCAGAATTATCCCGCTTTCCCCTACTTCTTATTGTGTGAAAATATATATCTTTCAATTAGTGTTCTCTTTTTAATCTCAAGTCAAAGCAATAATTTTCTAAACAGTTTTGTCTAACTTACTCCAAGTTTGTAAATATAGAGCTACACCCCTCTTGCTACACGGTCCTCAATTGCACTTGTTCTTTGTTCTCTGAAATAAACCACGATACACCAAGAACGAAGTATCATTGAAGCTACGTCCGTCGGAAGGAAAATTGAATCACTTGACGATTGAAAAGTCGTACGCTCTATAGGCGGCGGTGAAAAGCGAAGAAGCGGCGACTATTTGACTAGAAGGTCCGCCACGACGGCGTGTGACGGGTCGTTGGCCTGCAAGAGCATACAGCAAGACAAGCAAACAAGCAGACATGATCCCCCTGCAGGTCCCGCCGACAGAGAGAGGCGTTCCTCATTGGGCCTCACCTGCACCAAATTCCTAGCTAGCCAAGCCGGGTCGTTGACCCAGCTCGGAAGAACACACGCGAGCTACTCGATCCCTGCACTATATGCCTACAAGAAACGAGATATCGTCCGTCCAGGTAGCGCGTCCACGTATAATCGAGGCACTAACTCCCGAGAACATTTGGTCATTGATATCGAGCCACCAACATCCCCTCGTACGATATCATTCTAGATGTATCGAGTGCATTCTGCCTCTTAGCACGCACGTGTGCCCGCCGCGAATGAATAAAACATCGCGCACGACCGAAATTCCCCCGGTTTTTTTTTTTCGACTGACTTGAATACGCGTCACCTTCCCTCGCTGAAGATTCTACTTGTATGTGCTGTACAACGTAACGGTGCGGGTCATACTCTACTTAATAATAGAAGACATCCATTTCTCAGATATTTATCCACAACACCAGCTGGAAATGTCGTCTGGTTTTGATTCCAACCCCTCTCGAGGAGATACAGCGTTTTACTTTCTAAGCAAAAGCGATAAAATAAGGAATCGTGCGATCGAGGCAACGTTTATTAGAATCCCTCCGTCTTCAGCAGCACATCTATGACGTCTTTCGCATTTTTATTTCTGCTCTAATCGTAGCTGATTAACATTCATGACGCAAAACCTATGAGAATAACCACCTATTTCCACGAGATAACTACAGATTTACTGGATCGATGAGTCACCGATGCGCTGCACGCAGAACCTAGCTGCGGTATCCTTGCTCCGTAATACCAATGAACGAAACAAATGCGAGTTCCGTCGGATTTTAAAGAGCAGCCGAAGGAGACTGGGAGAGTGCAAGACGGTCGACCTCAGCGGTCTTTTGATATTAATTTCGAAACCTGCGAGATCGCGGGAAATGAGCGCGTTATGCATCCAGTCCCGAAGATTCGTTTCTCTTCCCGAGGAAGTGGTTGAAACCGGTCGTCAGTGCGTCATCAAACTATGATGCCCGACGGTCGCGAGACAAAGATATGTACGGAGGAAAATATGGCAGCGCGTTACGCGAAGGACGCGACGGACCCCGCCGATGGGAATATTCTTCATGGAAATTCTTGAGGAAAATTAACAGGAATCCCCGCTGAATCGGTGCTGATGTCACGCGAACTCTGTTGCATAATTAATGACAATGGACCCCGGCGAAGGTCACGAGAGCGAGTTATGCTCCAAGGAAATCCCACGGCGAGCGTAAGAAAGTATCGGTATATGAGTGGGGCTTCTTATTATTTCCTTTCTTATCCCATGGAACATGATCGACCGAGTCGCAAATGGATCGTTCGTTAA
The DNA here is from genome assembly GCA_944738655.2 of Andrena hattorfiana. Classification (NCBI taxonomy): domain Eukaryota; kingdom Metazoa; phylum Arthropoda; class Insecta; order Hymenoptera; family Andrenidae; genus Andrena; species Andrena hattorfiana. The sequence continues at coordinate 7,841,762 of OX122894.2, forward strand.
ACGATCGAGCAAGGACCTGTCGTTGCTCTTACGTTATAACGAGCCACTGCAATGCCAGGGATGAAAAGCGCGGCAACAGCGAGCGATATAAACACGCGTCGCCGCGCGAACGAAGCTATCGAAAGGAAAGTTGTATCGCCAAAAGGGAGCCTCATTGTGAACCTGGGAGTGCATCATAAGTTATGTAAGCGACTCATTGGCGGGTAGATACACCGGTAACGCCAGCATCGACCGCGCGAGCAACGCGACTCAAATGCCAGAACGCCGCGCGCGTATCTCTGGCTCCTGGGAAATTATCCGCGGATGTACCGTGCGCCGGGTGCATGCAAATTCTTCCAATTAATCACCAGCCTAGCGAGCTACGCCTTCGTGTTAACCATTTGCTCGATAATCGCTGAATTCGAAAGTGCTTTGTTCGTGATTTCTATACCGAACGTGATTATCCATCTCGGTGTCTGTGGATCAAGTGGGCACAGTTATGCAGAAAGCTACCAACCCTCGAAATGACAAAAAAGTCAGATAAACGCAGTATGGATCCTATAATTTTGTGATCTTTATTCTGCAAGAAATTACCAACCCATAGAACAACTCTTAAGTAGCAAGCCATAGTTCCACTTTAGGCTTACAAAACAAGAGCTACAGAAAATTTAAAATAATATTAATTATATAAATTAACTCAATGTTAAATAATCCATTAAAATACAGTGTAAAACAGAAACAAGAAATAAAATATACTCAGTAAAAATAAAGCTACTTTTCTTTAACAATTAAAATATTCAAACTAAGTTTACTCAGTTTCGAATCATTGAGAGTTGATAATTTTCTGCATAACTAGGCCCAAGTGATCGTTGCACTCTGTAGAATATATTTATTATAAGAATGATCGCGATTTCTAACAGTGTTGAACTGAGCCTGTTTATCCAAAAAATCGTTTCAATATTCATTAAAAATATACTTGACGAGTATAATGTTGGAAGCTGATAAGAAATCCACGGTTTCCTTCCCCGTGAGAGTCACTTGGCTCCTCCAACTAATCTTTCTCGCCTAGGATCCGTGTCACGCGTTACAGAGCCGAGACAATGAAGCCCAGGGAATTAGCCAGCGAGAAAGCGCCGGAACAAAAGGCGAAGGAGCAGGTGGCCCCAGGAGTACTTGGCGATTTTCGACGGTTTTTCGGTTCTCAGCTTTCTGGCGACCGAGGAACAGCTCGCCACTGAGAATCACTGCAACGACGAGGCTTCCTAAACAATACTCGACTCACTTTCACTTCGTCCCCACTGCCCGGCTATTTGGCTAAGCCCCGTAGTGTTCGCGGACGTCGTGGTCGTCGTCATCGTCATCGTCATGCTCGCCCGATTGCGCGCGAAATGTGTATCACGCACGCCTTCGACATCGATTAATCAGAAAAATATCGCCGGGCAACGCGGGTGGCCGCGATACCGATTTCGCCGTTTGCGAAATTAATCCCGTACTATTTTATCGCTGGACGATAATTCCGCGCGCGAGTGGATCGTTCAGTGACTCGAAAAGGCTCTCGCTTGCCCGCGATTCCGTCAGGAAAAACGGTCTAATTATAGAATTATCGCGGCACGATAGACAGGAGGCGATGCCGCTTTGCGTTCGCACGCGATCGAGATCCGCAATCGATGCGCAATTAATAGCAATACGATTAACCTTTTCCCGGTGAATATTCATCGCGCATTATCGGGCCACAATGGGGACGGCGCGGCGCGCGAGCCGGATCAGCCGGGACCGATGCCTACATATTTTCGCGCGACGCAGAATCGACGATAACAAAGATAACGGGCGCATCCTGAGTCGTTCGAATCGATAATGCACGATAATGGAGGTATCGATCGGCGAGCGTCTGCCTGGCGCGAGTGAAACCTTTCGATGGCTCTCGATCAAGCCCGCGGGACGTTTCGGTGGAAACGGATTTAGAGGAGTAAGAGAGAGGGGGGGAGTACCTATCTCCGTGCGCGGCGCACCGAGCAACGTTAATTATTATAATCGAGGGAAACGAATTCGTCTCACGGTGAAGCCCCGATGGAATATGATTATAGAAATATCTGGAGCCGTTTCGCAAGGATCCGTGCCGGATTCGCAACGTCGCTCATTGTTTCGCGAACATTTGTCCCGGGCGTCCCTTCTTCGAAGCGTCGATCGGCGCGCAACTAGAATCGAGCCTGGGAAGATTGCAAAAGCGGAATTCTTACGGGGCGACTACAATAGAACGGACGACCGTCGAATCCGCTCCAGATTCGCGGGGACGAGCCGATCCACATCTCCGACACGTTGCGACAATTAGACCGCCAGCCCTGCCCCCCTTCAGCTCCCTTCTGGCGCCGCGGCCGTTCGTCCCGCCTGACCAAACGCACCACTCGAATCGAGCGATTCCGTTGGGGTCGGCGCGTACGAGATTTCTTTCTCCCCCCGGGTCCTCGGCACTGGCGCGCGCTAATGTAAGCAAAACGATACTTGATTGGCGATTGTTACACACCGTATTAAAGAGGAAGGAGCTTCTTGCGACACGCGCGCGTTTCCTGTATCGCAGCACGAATAATCGAAATGTCCCGGCGCGCTTTTCCTGACGAATTCCAGTCGAAGGAAAACGTGGTCGTTTCGGTATCTAACGATCCTGTCGTCTAGCGCCCCTCGCTGCTCCCACCACCCCTTTTCGAGGGATTACGGGGTGACCTTAACGAAGCGTCTATTTCGCAGAGGCTCTCCAAGGGTCCTCGTTGTTTTTCCACCTATCCAGCCATATCAGAAGCATTTTGTCCCGGTTACTCTAGCGGAATGGTGTCAGTTACATAAGGACTCCTGCCGTGCCCAGAAGTGTCGAGAGTTGCTGGTGGGGGGTCGACGCGGCACCGTCGAAAGGGGGGCCGCGAGGTACAGACGAAGAGAGAGGATTCGCGGAGAGTGAAAGGGAAAGAAGAAGACCGACGCGGGGGAGAAAGAGGCGGAAAGAGAAAGACAGCGGCGGACAGCGACGGAGGAGAAGCAGTGCCAAGGAGAGAAAGAGAGATCCAGAGAGAGAGAGTTGCGGATTGGGGGGAGGCCCAATGAACGAGCAGATCCGACCAAAATCGACCAATGGCGATGTGGTACCGCCATGGTGGTTTTTACGAAGCGAGATCAAGGGAGGGGTGAGGAGACGAAAAAAGTGAAAGTTCGCGCCAACGCTATGGACAGCCAACACCTTGTACCCTCCACTCGTCCCAGCCGCGATTCAGCCCTTCTCGAATTTTTTACTCTCCTCCCCGCCCCGCACCATCCCCGAGCCACCCGTCTCCTCGTAAATCTCCAAGTCCAAAACCTTTGGAACCGACGGGTTCAAGTGAACGTTCCTCCTCCACTTCTTTCTTTTCGATTAATTCCCGGGGCCCCGAGTAGCCTATCACGCGCCTCGAGCCGTACCTACTCGTTGGATTTCGAGGAAGGAACTTTCCAGCGGTCGAATCACGCGCGGAAAAGTATCCTTCGGATGCCCTTCTTTTCGCTGGACTCGATGGCTACGAGACGACTGCCCGCCGTTATACAAAGCAACACGTTGTCGACGCTGCCTCTGGTGGGGCACCGAAGCGATGCGAACAGGCGAGCAAGCACTCTGGCGCCCTCGATTTCACTTTCATTACGAGGCCAAAGGAGCGCTTCGCTTACGCTCATTCACTCTCGTTCCTTCATAGCCGCGTACACGCGCGCACAGACGCACTTAGCCTATATTTTTACGGCTGCTTGAATATACCGCTCGCCAAACTAGAAACGATCCCCACCGTTCCGTCCAGAATCCGTTCTTTTAATTCATTCCTAGATTGCTAGCTTTGTCCCTTTAGGGATATTCGGAGCTGGAGTATCGTTTAGAAACCGCGTTCGATTAGAAAGAAATTCCTGCCTCGTTGGTTTGCGATTAACGTGGATGAAACGACTTTCCATAGTTAAGCGAATTCGATAGAAACTGCCCTCCGATCAACCGTGATACGGAGTTTAATGTAGCAGCAACCGGAAACGAAATTTCTACTCGTTGAAACGAACCTGCCGTTCACGGTGGCGAGGAGATATCGCGAGTAACGTGAATATTACGGGAGGACGATGAGTTCACCGTGGATGGTTAGGTTGATACGTAAATTGCCTAGAGCGGCGTGTCATTAAAAGATAATTAGGAAGATAGAGTGCCTCCAAACATGTCAGTCGCGTCTTCGGCCTCTGGAATTCTCGCCGCGCAACAGTATTCGCGAGGAACAATGAAATACCGTCCGATTTAATTATGGGCACTCGCTTTTTCACTTAGGTAGGCACGAAAGAGATTAATACGTTCAAGCGTACTCGCACTGTACAATGTTAGCACGACCGGCGTTTCCACCGAAGCAAGTCGTTATTAGTTTTTAACGCAACCGTTCCAATCGTCGTTTCGTTTAAGATAAGAGTAAGAACCAATTACTCGGGCGCACGATGCCTGGATTATCATTGAAAAACCTCGTCGCGTAATCTCCTTTGGCCGCAGAAGAAGAGAGGACAAATTACTCGTTGCGACCTGAGACGATGATTTCTAGATTGGCCAACGATTCTTCGCGTTCGACCCCGTCCCGTCGCTAAATTATTATGAAATCGTTCGCGCACAATAATCGCACCCGATCGATAAAACCGAGAAAGCCAACTCTGCGTTTCTTCGCATCTTCCCAGCCCGACATTTCCTCGGAAAGCTTCGAGCAAAGCGCTCGCCGCGTTCCACCGATTACACCGTACGATTTGCCGGAAAATTTGAGTGGAATCAGTGAACCAGACCTCGAGCACTGCCCGCGTTGGGCTTCTGGCTGCGCGGAGCAGAGGTGGCAGAACTCGGGAGGTCCGCCGGGCGAGGGTGATTTCGTAATGTCAACGAAGAAACGCGGTGGCTGCCAGGAATTGACATAATCGGTGAAAGTACAGTACCCACTACCTTGGCCTTAGGTTACGAGCCGCGCTTAGGATAAACGAAGTGTACAGCGATCGCGAGCCTACTCCATAACGGGCCACGTATCCCGTAGATCGAGCGTCGGGTCGTTTAACGCCTTGTCACTTTTACCCTGCTCCACATACGATCGCGAGCGGGCACTCGCGCGACCAAAGTGGGCTGGCTCGCGCAACGAGACGCTCTCGTCGCACACGCGATTCGCTCCGGGCGACAGCACCTCGCGCACGCCGTTTCAGATAGGAAGGCCAAGGTCGACATCGCCGTCCTCCGCACCCTCTCCACCCTCGGCGAGCGCAGCGGATTTTGCCGCTTCCTATTTCCTCGCGTTGAGAACCGAGCCGCTGGGGTTTCTTTTATCGATGTCATCCACTGATGCTTAACGATGGAATACTGCTTATATTTTTGACAAAGGAACCAGCGCTGAAACTAAGTTGACCAAGACACACAGTTCGCCCCATCTGATATCTATGCAGCCACCCTTCCTTTGACGATAATCCAGAAGTCTCAGTGAAGTTTGCGGTGTGCGTCTCCTCGAGCCGACAGCGAGTACATACGCTCGTATCGCGGCGAGCGATAACAGTTGGTCACAAGACCGGCCAGTAATTTCGTCTCTGCGTATTTTTATCCATCCCCCCTGGGTTCCCCCCGGGAGTCCGGTGAACGGGGAAGAAAGATGGAAGAATCGCCGTGACCCGTGACCCGTAAGCAACCCCGTCCACGCGAGTTCACTGACGGAACTGCGGTAACGTTCCCGCTGGTCGGCGCGGAAAAAGGGCTCGCTGCTGATGGAGCGGCTGTACGTGGTCCACGCGCGATTATCCGCGGCTGCTGCTCTGACGACAAGCAGCTAGTAATGCCGTGACCTTGACTCTGGCTAGCCAAGCAGCTGGCTGCTCGGCCAGGAATAAGCTCGATGCGCGGTTACCATGTTGCCACGCTAATATTAGCGTGCACAGCCGCGTGCACCACGAGTGACCGAGTGACCGACGTGTTCCTGGTGCATCCGTCTCATTGCTCGCTTCCCCGTGGCGGCAATAAGACCACCTAGACCTACCGGCCATTCAACGAACCCCTTATCAAGCCGCGCTCGAGGCGTGCCAGCCTCCTTTATCCTCGAATGGAGCGGATGAATGGCACGGGCTCCTCCATTCCCATCTCGAGGAGGAAGCCGCCGCACGCGTTGGAGGAAGCGTAATTTTCGAGATCTAATTATCTCGCACGCGACGCGAGTGTCGCGTGGGCGAGCGAGGTCTTCGCGGCGGAGACTCATTCGCGGGGACTGGATCGGTGCGAGTGGCTGAGAGAGTGAATGACGATGAGGGGATGCTCTGGTGATCCGCGAAGAACTTCTTCTAATGATAAAGTAATGAAAAAAATTACACCCGGGTGAGCCCCTGTGGTATTTCGAACACCAAACCTTCTCTACGACTAGGAACGATTCTATGGAAACGGTGGAACGTCCAGCGACGCTTCAGATAAGCGAAAGGTTCGTTACGACCGGTGCCATATCAGCCCGTCTTTAAACTAAGAATAGTGGCTAGCTCGGTCGTCCAAATGACTGACTTGCGTGAATTTCGCCTAGCAAACAGAGCTATGTAGCTACGTCTCAGCATCGAAACGCAAGTAATCAACAGCTTTTCGCAGATTTACGCTCAACTAGCAGAGGAATAGTATACATGGGACATGGAATATGCCGATCGGGGCTCGAGCTTGCGACCGTGCGTTCAGTGGAATTATTCCGGAGGTCAGAGGGTAAGCTAGCATATAGGAGATTAAATCTGCTAATTATATTCTTTCATGCTGACCGCTGATGGCTCGCGCTAACGGTTAGAGGGGGAAGGCCAAAAGTGACCGGATCTATTTTTCCTTTCAGGTATACCGCGAGAACGGTGCCGCGAACGTTTCGGTTGCGAATATGTAGAAGCATCTAGCGATAAGGAGAAAAAATTTAGTCCTTCAGCGACTGTAGACCACGTGACGTCTCTTACGACGTTCCTCGGCGTTTCCTCCTTGCATTTCAGTCGGTCTTATCAATGGACTCTTTCCTTTCCTCCTCGAAAGCTAATCACGCCCAGCCGAGTGTTATTCAAGAGGTTCTGACTCCGAGGATCGACCGATCAATGTCAACAGCTTCGATCCCGGACAGTTGCATTCGCGCCGATTATCTCCGACAGATACGTGGTCCGATCAGAAAACTCTCGCCGCGGCGTTTATCGGCACACGGCAGGACGATGGGAAAATCTCCAAAAGCGGGAGCAGAGGCGAAGGTCGGGCGAAATCGTTGCCGCGAACCAGGCGAAGACGGAAGATATCGCGCGAAAAAGTGTTATCGCGGCTTCCCTCCGTTCGCGGGCAAAACGACGAACAAGACGAGGGAGAAGCCGCGACGAGGCGAGATAGATAAGCGTAAAAAATGATCGATAACCCCGAACGGCAGTAACGCTAGGGTCGCGTTATTACTGGGCTACTGACGCAATTGTATCTCGATACGCGTCGCAGGGGGTCCCGAGATGCTTGTTATTGTTGTTCCTCACTTTGAACGTTGCTCTTTTCACCGCGCCTTCTCCGCGCTGCCCCGCCGATTCCGCCGCCTTCGCATCGGCTCCCAATCGCCGATTCTTTTTCCACGAACCGTAATCTCGCGAATTATCGCGATCCAACGTCAACGACGCGTGCTGGATTCCGCAGAGGCGCTCGCTGATGAAATCCCCGCGCACAATTTCTCGAACGTCGCTGATCGCTAGCCGCTCTGCCCCAAGCTCGGCTCGGAGCTGGAAGTTGGATCCACTCGCCGTCGAGGTATCGTAGAAGATTGGCCGAAGCGCGTGCTGGGGAAGACTCGCCAGTTTTCGCCGAAATTCGACGATGACTCGCGCAATAACGAGCAAGCGCGCGATAAGAGCGCGCGGCCAATGAACGAAAATGCCCCGATAGCCCTACAGCCCCGATAACCCTTTTCCCGGTCGATAGATAGCCACGAGTCGAAATAATGAATTTAATCCTCCTCTCGATATTATTCCCCCGTCGTTGCGTTTTTTTTTTCTTATGTTGCGATCACCATGTTTTCTCACCTTGCGATACGTCGATATCGGGGCGAGCATGTTTCAAGGAAAAGGGAAAATTCTCAAGCGCGATCAATGCCCCAAGTAGGCGCGTTGCGGGCAAGAAGTACCGAATCCTACATTGGACCGAAAGTAGCAAGGATGACGGTGCTCCGAGGGGGCGTTTACGCGAACATTATTGGAATCGAGAGCATCCGTTTCCCTGCCGAATGAAGTGAAAGCTTCGAAACAAGCCACCGCGGTAACGACGAAGGGAGGGGAGGAAAACGGGCGAAGAATTAGAACGACGCGACGGAGGACCACTTTCCAGTATCTGATGACCACACGAATTCCAAGGAACACCCCGCTCGCGGCCCCCCTTGTGCAAAAGTAGGTTACGGTTCTCGACGTTTCCTCGTAAAACCCCCTACGTGCATACTCGCGCACACCTACTTTTATCAGGCCCACTCGTGCCTACACGTTCCACCGAGCGAGCGTGTATCGCTTGTGTACCGGCGCGGTGCGACGAGTCAGCGCTAACCGAGATTTCGACACGGACCCCGAGGTATTCCCTGATGTAGCTGCCTTCGACGAATCAGGGTGTCTGTCTGCTCGTCAGGGAATTCGTCATCGATTCAATTTCCATACTCGCCGATGCACTTTCATGTTCTAAATACACGAGGCTTGTTAACTGAGGGAGCCATCGCGTTAGAAAAGAGAAGAGGGTGCGCTCGTGCACCTTCGCCCACGAGTTCTCCAGCTCCAAGATTATGGAAATCAGAGAATCCTAAGCCTCAATGAAAATCTTTGACCCGAGGCGTGCTCGCGAAGGCAGTCCCGCGGAGGACACTAACTTCGGATCGCTGTTGCATCACCTTCCACTTAATCATGTAAACATTACGCATCAAATTGTTCGGAAATGAATGTGGCTTCTTTAGAAAAACAAGAAATTGTGATAGCTTCTATCTCGGAGAAGGAGCCTCAACGTAACCTCTCCGGTCTGTTCGGTAAACACGGCATTTAAAATTCAAAGTGTTTTAAACTGATGCAGCGGAGCCCGCGATGAATCAAATTAATCGCTTGATTATACGATTGTTCGGAGCTGCTCCCTTCGGACATGTTCGCGAGACTTTCAAGGGCCAATTTTAATCGGGAAGTTCGGTGATCGCGACCTGCCCCTCGTTTCTCTATCCACGGTAGCCAAAGATCGGTACTTTGCTCAAAAGGCGACCGCTACTTACTCTCGCTGCTAACTGCTCACCTTCACCTCGTCTCTTACTCAACGATCGTGCCGAGAGTTCTACCCCCCCGTTGCGTAATTACCGCCGCGCGATCATTACCGAGTCGAATCGTCACTCGAGCGGAATAAGTGCGTATGCCGGCCAACGTGAAGTCGTGCTCGCGTGGGCAAAGGATCGACCGCGGTGCGAAGCACGAAAACCATCGTACGGGGCGAAACGTGTTATCAATCGTGGGCTTAGTTAAGGGGTAACTCTCGATGCAACGCTTAAGTTCTTCGTGCTGACGCAACACGCGTAATTACACCCTCCGCGAGCACGATCGCGCTGGGATAGTAGCTAAACAATCGAAAGGATGCAGAGAGAAAATATGAAGATCTACTATCGCAGTGTTTCCCAACCTTTTTTGAGTCGTGATCCTCTTTTGTATAATATTCAAACAATCTGCGACCCCCACCCTCTCCGTAAGGTAAGGTAAATTTAATAAGGTAAAGAAAACATATTAAAAGTAGGTATTTCAGAATATAATTCTAACTTATTAATGTTATTAAAAATAATCAGTGGTGACCTCTCAGAAAACACTTTGCGAACCACAGCTTGTGAATCGTTGTAGGGGAGACCGGGGCTAAAAGTTCCGATTTCGATAAAACATCAAAATTGACTGGAAAATGATGTAGTTATTCTCTCCATTATTGACTAATTTCTTGTTAAATTTATTATATTTTATGACTTTAAGCTTGTATTTAATATATTGTAATAGGTTTTTCATAAAAAATAATTTATTCGGGGCTGGTCGAAGCGAAACTTCTTACCCCTTTATGGGGCAAGTTGTTATCGCATTGGGATAAGTTGTTACTAAGATATAAGAGTTGCCTTTTAATGGAATATTTCATTTTCTAATGAAATAAAACAGAATTTTATTAATAATGTTTATTTATAAAGGTTCGGATCAACAAAAATGTATTATCTATATAAGAAAACTAAAACAATATAATAACCATAAACATTATCTTTGGTATAAAAATTAAAATCTACAAATCAGTCTTACATTCAACTGTTTGTGAGTACCTACTTATTGAGATTTGTACTTGTAGCCTACAGTGGCTTCTTGTCCAGATTGTAGTTTTTTAATAACTCGAAAGAGTCAAGTGGCAGATACTGAATTCTCTAGCGACAGTTGTTAACTTTTTGCGTAACTTCGATGGAAATGGTGCCCCTTTCCGTCTTCCATTCATATGTTCGCATCTTAAAGCACAGCAGGAACAATTTATACATTTGCGGTGGGGCAAGTTGTTACGGTAATAACATGCCCCAAATCACGGTAACAACTAGCCCCTATCGACACATGTAGCAATTTGTGAGATTATTTTGCTTATACATATATTGTAACGACAAACATTATTACACCATGTTCTTAAATGCCATTTGATCCATAAGAACGAATCGATCAATAATATCAACGTTTAATAATCGAAATAGACCAAAAAATAATGATAGAAAAATATTTACTTATGTGGTACGCGACTAATAGGTCCTCGCTTACAGCCAAACGATTCGTTGTCGCGGACGCTATTCAAATGAGCGACAGAGTGGCGTGATCAACTTAGGGGAGAGTTGCCAATATCGTACTGGTCACCTAAATCATATCTCATCAATTTCTCAATAATTAATGAATGTAAACGACATCTGATAATAAAAATATTTAAAACCTTTTGAGCTTACACCCTATTTTGTGCGTGCTATAAACATTTTAAAAAATCAGGTATGATCGATGTAACTTTTTACCAGTTTATTTTAGCTGATAATAATCAAACAATGCAACTTTGTCTTGTATTTTTGTATTTTTCTAAAAGCGGGTTTAATGTAGAATATTTGACATTCATTTTAAGTACATATTACATTGATTATAAAGTTTAAATTGGTATTTATAAATAAATTGATCATGTTTCCTAAATCGTACCACTACAATCGTACCAGTAGGATTTGACAACTCGTATGTTATATAGGTTGTGTACATATATCATATACATATGTTATTGCGGCCTGTGTGTGATCCATATACATTTGTATATTTAACTATATAATAATCATTACTTTATGTTGAATATTTTCTTCTTTATTTGTTATTGATACCATTTTTTCGTGGAGGTACAATTTTGAAAACCGAGGGGTACGATTTAGGAGACCGGTTGCCTAAATCGTACCTTTTACAGTATGTGACAAGAAGATTAATAACAAATTAATTTGTTCTGAACAAAAGGCTAAGCATATAATAGTAGGTGCCTAAAAGATCAAGCTACAATATCCAATAGCCATTTGCGTTTAAATTAGCACCAAATATGAAATATAACGTAAAATGTCTTAAGTGGTACGATATAGGCAACCCTCCCCTACACGAAAAGAATAATTTAAAGTACAAAGCTCTCTTCATTTTGAAGATAGAACCGTCGGAACAACATACCCCCGGAACTTTTAGCCCCGGTCTCCCCTACTATCGAGTGGTCCACGGAAAGTATCGTGAGCTATTTTCTAAAAAAAAACGTCCTTTCCTTAAAAATCGAATTAAATTTCGCTGAACCTCGCCTTGTTCGCATATCACACCCCTCTCCGTCTCTATTAAACCTATGTTTAATCTACTCTCTTAGTGCAACAAAGGCGTTAATGACAATAAATATAGGGCCGAGCGAGCCACGCGTTCCCGCTCGCGACTAACGGATTCGGAATAAATAATTATGTAACAGGGTCCCGATAGTTCGCCAACAGACGGTATCGAAACCATACGTTTCGAACGGGGAGTAGCTTTTTTGGAAGTAACCTCAGATAGCTCCCCGTCCCAAGGAGATTACTCCGTTCGCGACGATACGGCCGCGGTTAATTTTAGAGCTCCGGCGACAAAACGCCTCGCCGCGGCGAATTTTCTGCGCCGACAATGGGAAACGGGAATCGCGCAGTAGGCCGCACGTGTGGGCACCAGCAGCCAAGGACCACGATTTCTTTCCGTAGGCCGGTTCACGACGCTGCCGATAACGGCGGCAGAGAGCGCCTGGCGGCTTTTCCGCGCGTGCCCGCGCGGCCGCACTAGGCGAAGCGAGGCAAAACGAAGCGGAGCTCGCGTCCTTGCGCCGATTGAACGTTGAACCCCGACAGTGACACGAGCGAGGCAGAATCTTTTCCGACGATCGTTCGTGAATCATCGACCGGTCGCTAATCCTCGATATTCCTTGGCCATGCAACTTTTATCATCGCGAGTTTCGATACACCCGTAGGTGCTGTTACGGGAGAGGAGAAATGCAACCTCGGCGGATATCTTAATCCCGCGCGAGGCTACCAGAGATCGATCTCTCCGTGGAAGTCAACCGGATCATCGAGGGGCAAGTGTTTACCATGGTACGCAAAATATCACAGGGCCAAAAATTCGTAACAACACTCGGCACCAAGGAAAACATGTTATGTTCGCGTCCAAGTTCAAATGAATCAACGGCACCATCGGCTATTTTGTTTATCCGTCCGCGATGTACGGTCTTCGCGTTTACCGTCTTGCCTATTATCGTTCCCTTTTACGTTGCCTATGTATCGACGATTTTTTCTCGCCGGGCTACGAGCGGCACCGCGTGATGAACTTTGAGATCCTGACCGAGCAGAATCGCTCGGATCGGCGAGATACATGCGAGAGGAGGAAGCAGCAAGGAAAAGTCGTGCGCGGCGAGTAGGAAGCGTAGGAGAGAGGCTAGCGCGAGCCGCTTTAACTTATCGAATCTTGCGTCGCACCATCGACCCCGCCGACCCTCAAAACCCGATAAAACCATCAGCTTCTACTCGAAGCATCGAATGCGTTCGCGCGTTATCGAGCGCTTTATCCGGTGGTCTTGTAAACCGAATCATCTTCGGGGATGCCGCCGTATCTACATTCAGAGTTGCTTGACCCTTTGCTGCGTTAAATTCGGGGAAAGGGAAAGGGTTCGTCCCTTCGCAGCATTTCTCGCGGCATTCTGGTACGGTGGCGAGCGGAAAAAGAATTTATTCACGCTTTTCCACGCGCGTATAAACAACTTTACTAACAGACATCAATTGTCGCGTGGGTATCGCTGATATATTCTCGGGAATCCCCTCGTTCTATATGATAGAGACTATAATACGAACAACCAGTCGCGCGTTTCTTATTCGTACGGGCCGAGAAGAATAATAGAATAAGAACGAGATCGGATCTCTAGCTTTCAGTGAGTAATGAATCAGACTCGACGCTGGGAGATCTAAGAGCATGTATATAGGTGTAGTGAGCTACTCAAGCCGAATTATAGTCCCTAAATGTTCAACCGTTCCACGGGTGACGTGTCGCGTGCGAAAAAAAAAACATGGTACCCGTTGCCAGAAAATTGCCTCGGTGGAACCCCACCTAAAGCTGCCTTCCAGTTCCACCGATATCCGGTCGGAATGAGAGCGAACCGCGCGGCAATTTCGACTGGTGAAATGAAACGGAGAGTGGAAAGAAAAGGAGAGTGAAAAAGAAGAGGAAGAATTCACCGCTACACGGAACGGTGTCGATTCGAAATGTCTCCGGCGCAAGCCCGTGTGAATTATGCATGCATCGCAGAACAAAGATCCGATCAGAATTCGATGGTGTCTCGTGTATAATGCGAGATCGTTATCGCCTCTTATCAGGCCAGATACCGCTCGCGTACGCGCTAGCGTACCGTCGCTCGCCTGCCTACGACGAATCGCTATAATAAAAAAAAAAAGAGGACCGAAAAGAGAAAAGAGAAAAGGAGAAGAAGCCGGATGATAATAGTGCAGCGAGGCGATACTGAGAAGCGATTACCCGGATCGAGGCAAGGACGTGCACGATGTGCAACGGGGAGGAAAAGGGACTCGTGCCCGTCGAATGCCCTATTCCCAAGCTGCTGCGCGCTCGGAGCTGATTGCGCGCAGTTCGGGAACCGATGTATCGAAGCGTTCGGAAAAAGGGACCGTGGAACGGCCACGATAATGGGGTATGGGGGAGAGTGGAAGAATGTTATCGTTATCGGCGTCCCGTGGCGGGCAAACATCGGCCGCTTTACCAGAGAATCGCCAAGGAAAATATGCAATTAGACTGTATTATCGGGCCGCGGGATAACGACGCGTTCATGGGTGGTGCGATCTCGGGGCCGACCAATCGGCAAGCACGGTAACGTGCCTTACCCCCTTACACGTGACCCCTACGCCTCGGCTACGTCACTATCGCTGACCCCGCGAGCAAAATAATACGCGCCATCGCGTCGACGACGACGCTTAACGGGGCGCGTTCCCGCGGGCGAGAGCCACGGAACGAGAGCATGGTTTCCACTCGCCAGCGGCAATCGAAATGTGACGTGCCCTCGCTTTTCATTATCTTGGCGCTATAAATCACGCGATACACCGACCGTGGTGTACGCCTCCACGTGGAGCGACTCGTCGACTACGAATTGCTACGAATCGGGGGAGCCCGCTGTACGGCAAGGACTGTACAATTTTCCTTTCAACCTAGTGGCGGTTTTGGGCACCTCGATGGGGACGACTTGGACGGTAATGAACTGTTTCTTTCGCGATTCGGGAAAAGGTACAAGATGCGAAGAGAGTATAGGTAGAAAGTTAATCGTATATGGAGTCCATGAGAAGTAATAGTTCTAGAAGTTCTAATAATAATAGTAACAGAAGTTCTAATGTAATCCTGTATGTACTTGGATTTCCGTATCGATTTATTGCATAAATACTACTATCCCATTTGTAGGTATATTTCTGAAATAACGTTTATCGATATCGAGGGAAGGGCTTCCCTTCCGAAAATCCGCTATAAATGAATTGGAAAAGGTTCGACTCACCCTATTCCTTCGCTGTTTACTCAGGAATTCCACCGAGACGAGGCAGAGACTTCTCGAAGCTGATGTCGCGCAACCGAAATCCGCGTACCACCAGCGCCACCGTGCGACAATAACTGCAACAGAGCAAGAAAAATAGCTGCTAACGTACCGACGAACGTCGGTAAACTAAAAACCTCCTTGGAGTTGAACTTTAGGGCGAGAGCAATGTTACATGAAATTACTTTAAAAAAACAAACGCGTCGCAGAGGTCGCGCTAGCTAAGATCGTAATAGGATTACAAGCTCCACAAAGCCTTAGATCCTTTCGTAACAACTTTATTCGCGAATGTCCCAAAATTATTCCCTTTAACCCATGTAATTTATGAATATTAACGTTCGCTATTATGCATACACTTCGTAAATTACAAAATGTGCGACGCTGTGCTGTTAAATCAAGGAAATATGAAGAAAATCAGGGATACCTTTACACTGCAAAGGTCCCACGATGACTTCGCTCGTATAGAATTCCTCGTACAGTAACTCCGGGGAAGAATTGTCACGTAACCCAACGCACTTTGTAAACAGCACTCGCGACTTTGTTTTGAACGTACAGGACACTGTTAACTCGACTGCTTCGTGCGATAAATTGAAATTTACGAGGCAGGATAGGACCTGTTCGCAACCGAAATTTCAGACTGGACCGTCGGGGTGGGGGTTGTTCCTCGAGGAAGAAACAGCGCAACCGCGCGACATTTGAATGCGTTACAACTTCTCCGTACTCTTACACTTGCCTATCGAACGATTACTGAGAGGAATGTAACTATAATAAGAGATAATGAATAGCAGCGTAGTTTCTTACTATTAATGTATACCCGAGATTGAATAATCCAGGCACACGCCTTTAAAATGTATTTGGTCTTTAAAAATTCGAATGGCAAGAGTTTCCGCCATTCGAAGGAGCCGGAAGACGGCTGCTCAAATGTGGATGAGAAACGTTTCATGTTCGTAGTCCTCTGGTGGTGGCTTTAGGAAATCCCGGTGCAGAACAAGTGCGCCCGCTGTTATTAACATTTCGAATTAACAAGATGACAAGCATTCAATAGTCAGGCTCAGTCAGGCTACCAGAAAAATGGCGCTCGCTGAAGTTTGCGGTCTTAATTCGTTTGTTGATTTCAACGCAACACGCGAAAGAGATTACTATTCGCAGGACATCGAAGCTTACAGCAGAAATTTTATTAACAATGCACAACTAGCAGTACCTCCTTATATAAACGTAAGTAAATTACTGCGAACGTTTACTTCAGGCTTCTCGAGAATCAACCTACATTTAAATTTGCTAAATCATGCGATTGCTCTTTGCTCATTATACGATCGTTTCATTCTTACGCGTGACTTTCTTTCGTAAACCGAGCTTCATTTTACTATCACTTGGAATAATCGCGCTAAAGATTTTACACATAGGTTAGATACAAACGAACTGTTTAACCACGTCGTTATCTATGTATAGCCGGCTGAAAATCTAGCCCGCCTGGCTCAAGGAACCGACGAGACTGGGAAACACCTGAAGATCAAATTCGATCATGGAACCACCACTTTGGGTTTCCAGTACAAGGGCGGCATTGTTCTTGCCGTCGATTCGCGTGCGACTGGAGGCCAATTCATTGGTAAATTGATCGTACAGGACTTCGTAACGTCCGAGGGAAAGCTACTAGGATATTTGTTCTTACAGGCTCGTCCACCATGAAGAAGATAGTCGAGATCAACGACTATCTCCTTAGCACCTTAGCCGGTGGCGCTGCGGATTGCGTCTACTGGGACCGCGTGTTGGCGAAGCAGTGCCGAATGTACGAGCTGAGAAATAGAGAGCGCATTTCTATCGCAGCTGCCAGCAAGCTTTTGTCGAACATGGTGTACAATTACAAAGGAATGGGATTGAGCATGGGTAACTTTGTCGTTCCTTAACATTTATAAAATTCTGCTTCTTTCTCGCTGGGGCTACTTAACGCAACGTTCGTCGACAGGTATGATGATCGCTGGATGGGACAAAAGAGGGCCTGGTCTCTATTACGTCGACTCGGAAGGTACTCGTACACCAGGGAAAGTTTTCAGCGTAGGATCTGGATCGATCTACGCGTTCGGCTCGCTAGACTCCGGCTACAGCTGGGACCTATCCGACGAAGAAGCTTACGAGCTTGGCAGAAGGTCTATCTACCACGCCACCCACAGAGATGCATACTCTGGTGGTATCGTAAGAGGTACGTGATCGCGGGAGATTGAGATTTATATGGCAAACTGCAATAAATGCCTCTTTTGCAGTGTACCACATGAAATCAACAGGCTGGGTACACATCTCTGACCAGGACTGCAAGGATCTTCACTACATGTACCAAGAGCAAAAGCAGAAGGAACTTAACTAGTAGAAATTACGAACTATTGTATTCTGTCACGCATTTTCTTTAATAAAAGCGATTTTTAAAAATAGAATCGCCTGGTGTATTTTTTAAAGAATATACTGTGTAAGGTAAAGGACCCAATTACTGACACTTTAAGCGTTGACGCTGACATTATCTTATAGTTTTGTACTTATAGACTAAAAGTATGTGTTATTCTTGTTATTTATTATTGTTTAATATGTTTACGGGATGAACAAAATTTGGTGGATCTTGACCCTTTAGCGCCCAGTGTAACGTATACGTCACATCATCTTCAGACGTATAAAAAAAATCGATAGCCGATAATTTTGGGTCCCAAAACGGTTCAGTTCTCTAAATGGCTCCGGGATGCAAGCCACTGATGCGTTTACCGCTGTAAATAATGTTTACTGTAACCATGGAAACGTTTCTGGCGAATGCATGTTAGACATTTTTCGATAACCTGAAACGGGACTCTTGTTTTCTTTAAACAGTTGAGTTTTTTTTACATTTTATTTGGTAGATACGTGTAAATTAATTGCTATACTAAAAGAATAATACTTGTAAAGTTTGACTTATGAAAAGAAAACGCTTTTTTAATCCGTACACGCCCAGTTTGACGTTTACGTTACATCGAGAAAATCATATTTCGACTTGGTTTTTTGGGAAACCAACGATGAAGTGCATGTATTGGGAGCATTTTTCAGTTAACTAATCGCAAGAAATCATTTTTTTGTCGCGGAGAAAAGTGTCTGGGCCTTAAAGGGTTAAAATTTCGATTTTGATGTATAAATTCATCAGTTTAAAAAATATATTTCGGGATCTATTACTGACACCCTTCAAATGTATTTGACTGACAAGGGAACACCGCGAAACCGGACTCACCGATTGGAACGCAACTTTGTGGGTTTTTAGAGTGACTCAAAACAAGAACAACGGTGTGTTTCATTTGGGCCCTATCGCCCCTTAACCCTTAAATAGGCGCACTGGCAAAATCACAGTGGGCGCATGGGGTCCCTGCTGACCCCAACTTTTTTTTTATATTTATGGTAAATCAAAAGGTTTTAAAAAGAAAAACAATTATACGTGATAAATGCACGCGACAATGTTGTGATCACTACTGAAAACAAAATTGCGTTACACGATAGGCAGCTACTGAGAGCGACAAGTTCGCAAACCTATGCGTTCTGTATTTTTTTAGCGATCAAAGTGACTTTGACCCCATGCGCCTACTTACGGGTCAAGGGGGTGAAAACTAACCTCAAAGTCAAATTGGCATTTCCACTTTTTCGCGTATAACTCTCAAAGTACAACGAACAGAAAAAAATGTTTCAAACAAAAGTTTGATGGTGCAATAAGCGCTACAAACTTGCGTTAACAACATTTTGAAAAAACTCAAAAAAATACCTGAACGAAAAAAACCTTTTTCAAAATTTTGTAAACTCAAGTTTGCAGCGCTTATTGCACCATTAAACTTTTGTTTAAAACATTTTTTTCTGTTTGTTGTACTTTGGGAGTTATACGCGAAAAAATGGGAGTGCCAATTTGACTTTGAGGTTAGTTTTCACCCGCTTAAAGGGCGATAGGGGGCCCAAATGAAACACACCGTTGTTCTTGTTTTGAGTCACTCTAAAAACCCACAAAGTTGCGTTCCAATCGGTGAGTCCGGATTCGCGATGTTCTCTTGTGAATTACTGACACCCCAATTACTGCCAGCTAACCTATATAATACTGTTTATATCATTTTAAGGTTACATCGTCTCATTACTGCTATGACAGTAATACCAAAATGCTTGAAACACTTGCACCAATCACTGTCACCCAATTAATAAGTAAAAAGACTTATTGAATCGTTGAATTCGCATCTTTATTACTTTCTATAATGCTAATATTATTTAAAACATATTTTGTTATGTTAATAGCTTAAATATTACGATTACAGCATTTGCCTTAACGCCTTGTTTTCTCTTTCGCTACTAAGAAAGTCATCTATTTCACTCTCCTAATATCTGCTTAAAATTTTTGATCGTTTTATCCAAATTATCGAAGAAAAAATGAAGTGCTGCTTTTTGTATCGTATAAATAACAGTTTCAATTGTATGCTAAATTTTTTTTATGCATCATTTCACAAGATTTATTCGTTATTTTACGTAAAACAGCTGAGGGTGACAGTAATCGGGTAGGTGGCAGTAATTGGGTCCTATACCCTATATATTTACATGACGCGACTCGGCCATCTCTGTTTACAAAGTTGACAAAGTTCGCGTAATCGCGGAGAATTCGTAGGTTAATCGATAACGATGCGCGTTTTATAATTCACTCTCAAGCACCCTGGACAACCGCTGGAATCAGCGTTTTACAGAATGCAAGAGAGACAACGGATAACGAGAGAGAAACGAGTATATACGCGTCAAAGGCGGCATCCCCACTGCCGTTGCCCACTTATTACAGCGCCGGCCGCCATCGAGTCAGTGTGATTCGTGTCTCTCGCGTCGCAGTGCAGCGAGCGAAACATATACGTATTGTTGCCTGGAGCAAACCAAATTACGCTTTGCGTTACCAGCCGGCGTTACAGATGTCGAGTACAGACGAGTGCAAGCTGAAGGGTGGACATCCTCCCGCAGGTAACTGATCGAATTCTAATCGTTTCGCGGAAGACAAGTGAGAAAGGTTAACGTGTTTACACGTATCCGTCGGATGACGTCGTAGTATGCACCTGCTTGTATATTTCAAGGCCACCCAATCGTTTTAACTTTCTACGATCGAGATATAACGTTTCGTACTTTTGTTTCAGTAAAAGCGGGTGGCATGCGGATCACCCAGCATAAAACACCGAAGGAGGATCGTGAAATAAAGCCTGTTAAGGATGCGGACGAGAGTAAGCCGTCTAGCAGGTATGTAGATATCTTAAAAGTTACGATAAGAATAGCGATATCTCCGCTATTCAATCAAGAACTGCGAACACCACTTTTAATCGCTTGATAAATAAAGAAAACACGATAAAGGCGCGGGTGACCCTCGGGATAGCGACTGTACGTAACCAATAGTACATATAGCTTGATCCGCGATATCTGCCATATGCGTGATAAACGTCACTACCCGTGTTGCCCGATTAAATGGAACAATATGGTATTGCAAAAATGAACACGTGTAATAAAAGCTTGTTAAATATTCCACTACGAGAGCGACGGTACAAATGATAATAGCATTTTTTTTAGGAGATAAGGCAAGTTTATTTATAAATTCTCACTGCATTCCAGCCCGCCCAAGACGTTGATGATCAGTGGATTTCCTGCGAAAGGGAATGCAGACTTTCCTCCAGAAGCGGTGCAAGTCTTCCACGAAAAGCCCGTACCGACCCACGAGTCGCGTCCTATTCATAGTTCTCGTCCCATTGTCATACAGCAGCCCAGGAAATGAGCGACGTGACAAATATTGTCTATAAAAGTGGACTACGAGTAGCCCACATACTCCAGCATTAAATTGAAAATGAAAAAAGAAGGAAAAAAAAGAACGATAGATTTATGTGTGCGCGTACTAAGAGTTTCTGGGCGATGCGATGATCGGTAATCTCGTGTATTTAGAGTACGCTAGATTAAACGTTTGTTCTATTCCCCGGTAAGCTGTGGTTTCGTCTAATGCGAGGCGAAGCACCTCGCGAGAGTTTATTACTGTTATTAAGAGAGAAATGAATTTATTTTTAAAGCGCCGCGAGTCTCCAGCGTCGGCATTTAGGCGATCGACTTACTTCCGATCTGTCGAAGTATCGCCCGCACAGACACGCGACTTTTAGATTATTATATATCGATAGCGCCCTCCCCGCCCTTTTGTTTCGCTAATCGATGCACCTTATTAGGCGTGTCGCGTACTCGCGAGTATTCGCGACCGTCTTTGGGACCAGTATGCATTTCAAGGTGTAGTGGTCGAATTATTAATAACACTCCGCTATGTTTTCTCTGGATGTTTACGTGTTCCTCCACTCGGTTGATATATTTTAGGTATATCTAAAAAAAATTGTAACGCGCGGTGTTCTACCGCTGCGAAAGGAAAACCTGCTATACCCACTTTGCGAGCTGTGACTGTAAATCAAGCGTGTAAATGTCGAACGGGACTCGTAACGTTGGCCACAGTTTGTACGTACGACTTGAAGAAAAATGTATAAAAATAAAACGTTCCCATACGTGAGCAATGATTCGTCTCGATTTGTAGCCCGTTCCCCTTCCCCTCCACCCGCCGGTCGGGGGTGGTCACGCGATGTCGTTAGAAACCGTGAGTAGTCATAGTGACTGGTGCGAATTCCACAAACATAGCCGCATTGATGTGTCAAAGGCTGAATGAAAGACAGACTGTTCGAGCGGAGCCTTCCTTCCTGATGTGGAAAGATGTGAATGCGTTACGGTCGGTGAACGCCGTTTCCGCCTGCTGAAAATTTTCGTACGACTGTAACCCTTCCGATCGCAAGTGACCAGTTCCGTCCAGCTCCCGTCACGATGTCGAAGACCACCGAAAAGGTTCTGGAGATCGACACGCACGTCAGCAAACATTATGACATCGTCCGACGTCTCGGCAAAGGGGTAATGTCTCTTTACTTCCGTCCTCGCATTCTCGGCTTTCCGGGAATCTTTAAGCTACGGATCCTTTTAGGGATCCTCGGGATCCCTTGGACGTTTGTCATAATTGTCATAGTTGATATTAATTAGAGATATTAATTAGAGTATCCCTCGCGAGACTCGCCGATGGGTAATCGTTCTGTACGTCTTGCTCGAGTGGTCCACACGCGCTCTATTTATTTGAAAACTGAGGTATTGAACTGGAACTTTCTCACGAGAAAGATAGACACTGCTTGTATACACTTAATCGATACGTATCGTGCAGAGCATAATGAAACGGTCAGTCAATACAGTTTTAACAAAAGAATTTCATTATCTGATAACTTAAACTACCGAGCTCCGGTGTCGGAGTAGGTGTACATCGAGAGGCATTGTACAAAATTGTTTATACGACGACAGGTATCGCTCTATAGAGCGGCAGGAACATCCTAGAAAAAAAAGGCTGCCGTATATACGTAAAGCTATCAATAACGGTGGTTGCGGTGCCTACGTCGCGTAAAAGTATAACCGGGGTCAATCGATACTCGTGCCCCGCGTTAGCAGTCACAATCATGACGACGGGTACCGGAAGTAACAACCACTTAGCGACGATAACGGAGTAAAGCTTCGGTTAAACGGCCGGGGACCGAGCGACGCCCGTGATCGACGTGTTCGTTTCGCAGGCATACGGTATAGTGTGGAAGGCGATCGACAAGAAAAACAAGGAGGCGGTGGCGGTGAAGAAGATCTTCGACGCGTTCAGGAACCAGACGGACGCTCAGCGGACGTTCCGCGAGATAATGTTCCTACTGTCGTTCGCCAATCACGAGAACATCATACGACTGATCGGTCTGCACAAGGCGAACAACGACCGGGACATATATCTCGTGTTCGAGTACATGGGTGAGTTTAACCCGGTCCGAGGAAGAGAATCCACGGAGGTCACGTGCCCGCGGCGATTCCCAGACATTTCGCCTGAAACACGTTTCGGCCCGTTTCCCCAGAAACCGATCTCCACAACGTCATTAAGAAGGGCAACATCCTCAAGGACATCCACAAGGTCTTCATCATGTATCAGCTGTTTAAGGCGATCAAATACATTCATTCGGGGAACGTGATACACAGGGACTTGAAAGTGAGTGGATCCGCGCGCGATTTCTCGTCCGCACCGGTCTCGAGCGGATCGTCACGCGTTCAACATTCCATTTACAGCCGTCCAACGTTTTATTGAACGCCCAATGCCACTGCAAGATCGCCGACTTCGGTCTGGCGCGATCGGTCACTCAGATCGGCGAGGGGGATGGTGAGACCGCCAGCGATCCCACCCTCACGGATTACGTGGCGACCCGCTGGTACCGGGCACCGGAGATTCTCATCGCATCCAAAAGGTATTCCACTGTTTCTCAAGGTAGCTTCGATTTCAGACGAGTCCTTACCCTCCTCTGGCTACCGATCACACTTAGGTACACGAAGGGCATCGACATGTGGTCCCTGGGTTGCATCCTCGGCGAGATGCTTCTCGGAAAGCCGTTGTTCCCTGGCTCGTCGACGATTAATCAGGTGGAGAGGATAATGGCCACCCTGCCGACACCTACGAAGCAAGGTAATTCCCGCGGATGGCATTTGCGGGGGCACGATGGAAGGCGGCGAATGCTTCTCTTCTTCTCGGGCGAACTTTCCAGATCTGATCTCGGTCAGCGCCGGCTACGGGACGAATTTGTTGGAGAAGACACCGAGCGGGCCGAGGCGTTCTCTGAAGAATCTGTTGCCGGAGGTGTCGGAGAAAGCGTTGGGCCTTATCGGCAACCTGATAGTCTTCAACCCCAATCGCAGATTAACGGCCGTGGAGGCTCTAGAGCACCCTTACGTGGCTGAGTGCGTACGACTTTCAACGATCCCTTGACTATGAAGCATCTTTCACGATCCTCACCTAACGATTTGTCTCTGTGCAATCGTACAGCCCCTCTACTCTAATCCCCGCGATAAACGGTGGATTATTTCTTTAACGACAGTTCGGAGAGAAATGACCCACCGTTAACACCCGCGGTGCTTTACTTTCGCAGTTTTCACACGAGGAGCAACGAGCCAGAACGAGGATCCAGCGTGGTGCCGCTGCTCAGGGACGATGTGCAGCTCTCCGTCGACGAGTACAGAAACAAGCTTTACTCGATGATGGACGAGAAGCATCGAAAGCATAAAAATATGTGAGTAAAAGCTTCCGCGCGGCTAAAGGGGCCATTTGTCTCCGCGAGCTAAAAGGACGATTCGTCGACAGGTCCAAGTCCCGGATCAGGCGACTTTCGGAGCACATCAGGAAGGAAACCTCTGTGAATAATTGCAATCCCGTGATTGGTCAAGGTGACGCGGCCGTTGGCAGAGACCCTGCGCGTTCGTACCAAGAATTGCGCAAGGAGAGGAGTAGAAGCAACGTGTACGAACCTTCCTGCTTAGAAGGTAAATAGAGCTACGTTTATTTTCGAAAGACACGATCGAATGCTCCACCTTCTGTCTAGCCCGCGCACAGCTGCCGAGCAGAAAGACGTCGCGGCAGTCGCAAATCGACAGTGGCGAACGCATCACGAAGACGAGGACGATAAGCACCTCCATGGAGCCGCAGATGCACGCTGGCGTCAAGAGCCTTCGACCAACGGGTAATTCTCTTCGGTCGAGCTAAATAATACCCACGCAATTTACTGCGCACGCTGACGAGCTTCGTAATATCCAGCGGCTAAAAGCGTGGCGACGCAGTACACGTACAATTTAACGAACGGCAACGCGAGCAACCTGACGCCCAGCGCAACCAAAAGCTGCCTGTACCTGAACCAGCAGCAACGGCCGCTGTCAAAGTCCCAGCGTTCCATACAATCCGACCAAGTAACGGTGGTAAGGGAATCGCTTGAAACGTCCTCTCAATACTCTCTGTCTCCTCAGTACTTACAATCCGTCGTTCTCTTCGCATAAGAGTAAACGAACCATTCTATGGTTACAGGCTACGTGTCGCGTGGGATTCATTTAGGTACTGTAATCATTTATACGCCCCCCACAATTCACGCTTCTCGCACACAGAGCCCGTTCTCCTTATCGTTTTCTCTCCGCACCGTGCCGAGCGGTCTCTTTTGCCCGCGGCTTTGTCTGTCTCGATGTTCCTTTCCGCGGACTACGCGCGCCGCGGAAACTTTAAGCATTTCCCTCTGTCCAAGTGGAAACTGACGATTTCAGTGCGCACCGGCCGCGAGACTCGGCCAATTGGCTCCAGGTAGCCGGACGAAGTTACGGAGGAACTGCAAGCAGGTCCGCGCGACGGCTCAACTCGCAACGGAGCCGAGCTGGCGCGAGGAGAGCCGCCAGAAGATTTCGCCTGCTCGCGACAGTCCCAAGGGTCATCACACCAAGTACTTCGCGGGGACGTCGAGTAACGTGGGTCGCTACTACCTCAGGTCCAGCGGCAGCAGCAACGGCAGAAATGCCAATAGCAGTAACGCGAACAGTGCCGAGTCCCTGTACGCTTCGTGCCATTCTTCCTCGAAGAGCCAGGCCATCCGGAACTACTTGAACCAAACGGTACCGTCGCGCGCCGACGAGAAGTCGTCGCCTCTCTATCGAGCTAGAAACAACGCGGACGATCGACTAATCCTGCGAAACGACGCTGGCAGCATCGACAGACCGCGGCCCTCGAATTACCCGCTGGTCGGTAATAATCGATCGAGGAACGTGAATTTGAATCGCAGCTACGCCGCGAGGACGCAAACGAGTCACGGCGATGGGAATGCCGCCGGTGAAAAGAGATCGACCCCATCGGTACGCGACTCGCGGCTACTGGACGGCTACCGGCAAAGTCACGGCGTGATAACGGCGTCCGCCTACAAGGACTTACGAACCGGGGCTATAAGATGGTAGAATATCGCTGGGCGAAAGCTTTCGGGGGAAAGAACGGCGACAGACTGATTGGATTCTCGACGCTAAGAGGACACAGACGAATATTTTTATACGAATCCCTCTCCCTCGAGCTGTTTAGGCAAATGGAGCTCTCGAACTCATTGCAGGTCGCCTTGGTCCCGGCCAATTTATCCAACGCCACTCAAGTTCCCGCGCACCCTCGGTGTGTTAAGTTACCGAGGATCGATGATCGTTTAACTACCGCACACACGTGTTCCGGGCGGGATACGAAACGTAACAGCGGCCGTTCTTTTCCCCGGAAGCTACGAAGCGTCGCGCAGACGAGTTAACGTTCCTAAATCAATTTTGCAAGAAATCAATGAACACCGCAACGATGCCGCACGATCGATACATCAGATTCCCACGGGGTGGGGGTGGATTGCAAACTGCCAGGTGCCTCATTGCGAAGAACGAAAGCATCATAAGCGCAAACGATAGCAAACTTATAAACGATCCCGTGGCGAACGGTACTTTAAGCTCTTAGGTAAGAAGAATCTTGCGAAATACGGTCTTTTTATAACATTAGGGTAAGGCTAAAAAAAAGAGAGAGAGATGAGGAGAGTAGGAAAAAGAGAAATAATAAAAATTCAATCTCGCCTGCTTCGCGGAGCCGACTCTCCGAGTCCTCATTTTCCTCGGAACCGTCGGCTTGGATGTAAAATTCATTCGAGGGGAAGATAATCTCTGAAGTCTGATTAGAAGTCGCGTTGCAGTTCGAGTGAACCGCGAGAATGCAATAATGCGAGACAAAAAGTGCACGTGTATGTAACCTGAAGCCAATTGACGCCGGGCCGGAAGGGTGGAAGCCACAGAAGCCTCCACCCTTCCTTATTCCCGCCAATCGTGTATTCGTTGACAATTAAGCGTGTAAATTCCTTTGTAATATACTTGTTTTTCTATATACTCGATTGCTATACGGTCTAATCTCCAACGTAATACCTTGTTACTCCTTCCCTGGCCCTCCGCGTCCCGATCAAAAGCTCTGCGAGGAGATTGCCTCCGCCTACTATCGCCGCGAGTGCACCCCTCGCGTCGGGAAACGAGACACCCGAGTTTTCCATTTTCCATTCCAGCGGCTCGATTCGAGTCACGCGCTCTCGATGCCGAGCAGTTTCTTATTAGCGGATCTAAAGGATCACCGATAGAAACGTCGCCCCGACCCCTCTGCTATCCAGCTCTCACACGAGATAATATAATTTCCCTTGCGCAACTAACAAACCTCCCCCTTTCCCTCGAGTCTGCTCCGCTCTGCTCAAAGGAAAGCACTCGACGACTTTATGCACGGCAGCCCGCTCGCCCTCGATCACTGACGCGCCTCCAGACTGTCATAAATCACACCTTTCCCCGGAACAAGCTTTTTATAGCGTCGAGAGATATTTGCGCGATGTACACAGATCGATGCAGACGTTTTCATAGAAGTACCGAGGAGCCTCTCTCCACCCCAAAGCTCATCGCCCGCGGTTTGTTTCGTGAGTCGGGCGAATGTTCACGCCGCGAGCGTTCAAGTGTGCCAGCCACCCACGCGCGACAGAGCCCCTTCTCCATTCAATCGCGTTTCTTTCACCCTCGACGATCCGAGTTCCTCGGACTCCCCGGATCTCGGGAAGAATCTCATTGGCCCGTATTAACCGCGGCTACCTGCGCCCGACCCTCGTCGTTCATCGACAGGTGCGTCGCCCTTTAGCAACGGATTAGACGGAGCCGCTCGAAATCTCTAAATAAAACGTACCGATCGATCTGCGTGGAGTAAAAACGAACCGAAGCCCGATTTAAGAAGTATTCGCGAATCACTCGGTTACCACAAACGACGTCAGTTTGATCGATACTTGGTACGTCGTTGTTGGGAATAAAAATAGCGAGCTCTTCAATGATGCATCGTACCCGCTGAAAAATTCACAGGGTGGTGGAGTGACGTGTCTATGTGAATGCGTTGCCCTACTTTTCGAACATTTAATTCTCGCCGAACCTCGCTGAAAATTATACGCCTCCTCTTATTTGCGAGCGTTTTTATCGGGATTAATTGAATTGCAATTTAATCGAGCCGGGTAATGCGCCGTCGACGTCAGCCCGTGGGACGAAAGCGTTTGTTAGCCGCGGACAAATGTTTACAGAACGCCGACATACGACTGTGCTCGTTCCGGTCGTGTCTCCACTCCACGCGGCTTCTTATCCGCTCTGATGCCAGCAACTCTGCCAACGGAGGTTGAAACGGGTGGAGCTCGAGCGACAAGTGTAGTGGTAAACACTGGGCTGTTCCAACGTTTTCGTAACTATAGCTGGCTCTCTGCTTGGCCCTTTCTTCACCCTCCACTCGGGCTAACAAACTTACCCCTTCCGTTTAATCTCTCGTTAACTACCTCCGTCTACCATTCCCACGTTCTACATTCAAGATACTCTCGCCAGAGAACTGTACCCTCAGGAAATCAGAAAAGAGGATATTCGAATGAGTAAACTCACTCGTGAAAGAATCCTCCGTCCTACACGGGAAATATATCTGAAGCAACGCGTGCAATTTAGTCATCATCGTCGCGTCTCTGATTCCTCCGAGTCAGAGTTGGGCATTATCTAAATAAAAAATAACTTAAACAACATATCGAATAAAAGATACTTTATCTTTATCCGTTGTCGAATAAAGATAACCCGAGTTATCTTTATACAAGTGACGAATAAAATTCTTATCTTTTATTCGAACTCAAAGTTTTTATTTAAAATAAAATTTCTACTAATTATAAAATAATTACGGCTTCCGATCGTTTAGGAACCACGCTGCTCGTCGGTAGTGACGACGGTGTCCGCGTGAGGTTGCTTCGCCTCGTGGTCGTTCTCCTCGCTCCGCGTTTCCTGGTGCTTGGCAGCTTTTGGTGCTTGATTGATCGCCGCTTGGGGCCCCTCGCGGAGGCTCCTCAGCATGTAGCAACGGCGATGGGGGCTGTGCCTGCTGTAGAAGCTGTCGTAGCCGCTGCTCGACGTGGCCGTTCTTCTTAAACCTAGAACCGCGTGGTGACCGCCTATCTGCAGCCCGCATCCGCATCCTGGCAACATCCCTCGTTTGCGTACCAACCCCCGTCTCATCGAGCCCCCGCCGGCACTGCACCCTGCGCACATGTCATCGATCACGGCGGTTCCTTGAACACTCTGAAACAGTAGGCCCGGACCACCGGTGGTGTAGCACATCAAACATCTTTTAAACTTATCGCTTCCTCTCCGCGGATAAATCCTGCGTATGTACCGCCATCACGTCCGCCGGCATTCTTGGGAGTCTCTTGTTATAGAACAGCAATTTCACACTTAAACGAGTTCGTGATTCGAAGAAGCCGGGGAAGCATTTTCGCAGGGGAAACTCGCAAGAATCCCCGAGGCGAGAGGCAACTGGAAGCAACAACTTTACGCGATTCGAAGGCCTGGGGGGGACCGAGCCAGCGACGTTGAACGATGCATCCACGCGCGTAAATGTTTGCTTTCTCAGCGAGAGAAATCGACGCGATTTTATTATCGCGCGTGCACGGAAGCCCGGCTAATTCGGTTGCCTGCGAACGCGAGGCCGGCGCTTGTGCAGGCGCGTGTCACGCACAGGCTATATCTCTACGAACTTTGGCGGGGAATTCATATTAGCGGTTTGATGAAATCGCGATACTCACGGTCCCTGGCGCGCTCGTAAATTGCGGGCTCACGCCCCCGTCATATAAATTCCAAGGGCCGCCGGAGGGAAGAAGGGTTTCTCGTGTTTCGCCAGAATTGCAATGACAATGGCAATCCCCCTCGTCCCGTCTCTTTTACCACCTCCGCGCGGCGATGCAGATTTCACGCTCCGACACTATATCAAACAACTCCCGGGGATTGTCATTTCATCGAACGAAACCTGAAGCCCTCTGTGACGCTCGAGTGGTCCAATTTTTGCGGATTTCTATCGGACACTGGCGTCGGATACCGGACTACCGCGAAATTAAAAGGAAAAAAGAATTCGCACGGCTCGACTCCGATTCTTTTCCTCTCAGAATTTATTCAGTGATTTGTCCATTGAATACCGGAGAGCCGGGCGAACCTCGCAATACCTAAGTAGGTAAATAAATTCTCAACGAATCTCGGGGAATCCTCGAACGTACCTACGAACTGTTCCCCTCGTGAAAAAAAATAAGAAGCTTGAACGGAGTACACTAGGGGGTGGCGAAACAAAGGGTGGAAGGTATCAAGGAAAATTGTCTCGGCACGCCATGAAAATTCCCTCGGCAGTAACTAGGCAGCTCGTTTTTACGTATCGCGCTCAAGGCTCCCCGTGGTAAGGCGCGGTGTAAAGCAGTTCCTGCAAATTGGGACGCACGGACTCGGATACGTAGCGGCACATACTGCTGACACTTACTCTGCGACGAAGTTTTCGACGTGCCAGCCCGTGGGGACCGCGACGAAGGATCTCGGACACGCTCCGCCGAAAATTGCGGGTCATGAAACAGTAGACGACTGGATTCAGTGCGCTGTTCGCGTGTCCCAGGAACAGGCAATAGGACAGGGCGTCCGTGGTCATTGCGCCTTTCCCTGCAAACAATTTTAGGGCGTTTCTGTGCCTGTGTTCCACGCTGAGTGGCGGCATTGGTTATATCCTTTCACTGGGTAATTCGATGAAAAGCGAAGTGGCTATCAGAGTTACTACTATTGGGGTAGCTTTATTCGCCCTCAGAAAGGACGACAACGTGGATGGATTGTGTATCGAGTTATCGGTGTCCATATATGTATCTACGTTTTATGCGCCGCTATCAGCTCTCGGAAGTACATGGGAATTCGATTAAAAGGTGCGTGGCAATTGCCGTGCTTTCATCAATGGGCGGCCACTCACCGACTGCGCCCAGGTCGATGAGGAGCATTAGCACGTTGTATGGTAGCCAGCACAGTGCAAAGAGCACCGCCAGCAGCAGCAATATCCAAGCAATTCGCCGTCTCTCACGTACCAGTCGGAAACTCTGCGAACAGAAGTGCGGTGCAGTTGCGCGCGGTTGTGAACGCGGACGGATTTAGATTGAGATCAATTCTCCGTCTAATCAGCATTAGGGAAAGCCGCGGAGCTCGATGGAGTACTGCGTAATGTGTACTGAGTACACATCGACCCGTGGATAGCGATCGTTCGCGTTAGTCGTGGAAAAGCGGACATTCCGAGCGCGCGAATTGGATGGAGAAAAAATGGGAAGATAGGCGAAGGAGTTTGTCGATGGAAAATTATGAACTTGGCTGAATGGAAGACCTCTTCCCGCCCAGCTCTAGCTATTTCTAGACGTTGACCAGACTGCTGCTGAATGGGCTTTAACGAAGCAAAGTTGGAGAATTGATATGTATCGTGTGGCAGTGGGGTCGATGTGATTCAATTAACACGCGCAGATCGCTCCCACACCTGACGTTTTAACTCACTACTTTCGCGGTGAGGTAGGTCTCCCTTGGAACCGAATACATACTCGTAATTTAATGAAACCGTCGGGCCAATCTTAAATGATTAGAGCCTACGTTTTGCAGAGTTAGCACGTTCCAGGGAAGTTTGCACTAACCTGTTGCGAACTGGCGCTTCCTTCCACGCTGTCGCAATCGAAGGGTGGCGTCCGGGAGCACAGCGTTCGGCCCATCATGGAGTAGGACAGTATCACTACGAAACCTAGGAGAAAGGGAAATAAGGCGACGTGAAAAATGGGAAAAGGGAGCTGGGGATAAAACGATCGATTGCTTTCTTGGGAGAGTCACGATTGCGAATAATGCGATGGCCACGAAGTTACGCGTGCGTACGCAAGCGTCCCTTAGCCTTTGTCTTTTCCGTAGAGAGAAAAGGGAACGAGGCGAAGATGTATGTCAAAGTGGAGCTCGCCATTAATCACAGAGGGCTTACCGGGTATGGCATAAACCAGCACGAAACAGACAGCCCCGAAGAGATGCGCTCGAATGCCCAGAGGCTTGAAATCTTCCCAACAAATGTAGAAGGCAGGTGGCAAGCGGGACATGCGGGATGTATTCTCTGAAAAATTTCCCATCATTGTCCAGGATCCGTGGAAAGTTATGTTGTCGAGTTCCATGCCTGGACTGTGGAGGGTCATCTGGGAGAAAGATTGCACCACGTTCATCCGTCGATCTGTCTTTCGGCACACGAATCTCGGCGAGTAGATTTATCCTCGACAAACTTTCCCTCGCGTTGGATCGCTCTTACAATCGCGTTCGAGTTATGGACGCGTTAATGTCGGTACCGCTCGTAATTATTTCAAACGACGCATCGAATGCCCCGTACCTCCACTCGAGGAAAAAAAGCTGGCCTTACAGAGGAAAGCTCTATTCCGGCAATTGTAATAAAGAGAAACGACTGCTGCGATCGAAGGAATGCCAGGGGAATGGACGAGGGTTCTATGGACCAATGGACTCAAGGGTGCTTGGTTCGAGGAGCTCGCACAATGCCCGCAATTAGACGCGAGTTGATCAAAGGAGATGGAGAAATCGCGGCGCCGTATATTAACAAATCTTGTCGCCCCACGGGAAAACTGGGCGGGATTTATTTTTCACGGAGACAACGATCCCACGCGCTCATCTTATGCCACTCGTATCCGTAGCAGCGGGGAAAAGCTGACATTTTCAGAAGAATGATACGACCGTCCCCAATCTTCAGGGCTTAATTCAGTCGAGCCTTTGCGGGCAGAGTAGAAAAAGCAGGATCCACGCTGGCGGTAGAAAAAGGGGAAACTAAAAAGCGAAGGTATGGAGAATCCTTGAAGTCGTTTCGATATTTATGAGCGAAAAGCGTTTACCGTTAAACCGACAAGAGACACTCGAATATTTCGTCGGACATTATACGAACCACTCTCAGCACGGGGGCAAAGATGATCAAAGCTACCATCCAAAGGGCGACGATAACGAGGACGGTGCTTTTGCGATTGAATACCCGCCGGAACGCTATGGGGCTCCTTATCGCCAGGTATCTGTCGATGCTCATCGCGGTGATGGTGAAAACCGATGCGGCCACCGCAACACCTACAAAAGCGTCGGGTTATCAGCGCGCCGGGACGTCGCGTATCGTCATCGTCCCTTTTAAATCGCTCGTTCGACGCGCGCCGAGGACCCAATCTCGCGGCAACGAGGCTATTTTAGAGAGACTTTATTCGGTCAGATGGAATCTGGATTGAGCGTCGGAGGGAAGGTCGCGTTGAACGAAGGGAAATAGTGTAGCCTGCACCTACGGCGAGGGTCGGGAGAGCATCGCACATCCGCGATGGATATGTGACGGCACACGTGCGCACACCAACGCACGCGGCTGCGGTGAATCTTTTATGTACGAGCCAGAGTGACTCTCGGCTTTCTGCTGGCAGAAGGCGTTACATCCTGGCAATTCGCGGCGGTTGTATTTCTCTCTCGTTCACTGGCTCGCGCGTTTCCATGGGTGGTAACAGCACGCGCCCGAAAAATATCGCTCGGTCACGGGAACGGTTCGAACGACCGTCTACTTTCGTTCTTCTATATCAGTATCGGGTGCACAGTGGCAATCTCTGTGAGTAATTACCCTGCAGGTAGGATGACAGCTTGCACATAACTTCCCCGTGGATCCACTCGATCGAGACTGCTCGGCTGACGGCCACCGGCATGCAGATCGCGGTCACCAGGAGATCGGCCACCGACAGGTTCACCACGAAGTAATTGGTAACGCTGCAAATCGGAAGGATCTCACATATGTTCCATCTTCACGCCCCTGTAAACTGTATTCCCTCGGGAACGAGACCTCCCAGGGAGAAACTGCGTTTCGTATTTTCGACTTCGTTATCCGCGTAGAAACGCCTCCCCTCCGGTACCTGCCACGATTAAACCCCCCATCCTGAATATAAACGCCGTCGGTATTGTGAACCCCGGGAGGCGTATCGAAGCTTGCGACTCCATCGGAGGAACAAGCGGCTCTCGCGGCGGTCGAGTCTTTAGCAAACGAACGGCTTCTTTGCACGCTATAAAAGCCATCTGTCCTTTCTCCTCGTCCAGCCATTGTAGCGATCGCGGGCTAATTCCCGAGCGTGCCGCGGCGATTGGAAAATTTACGAGCCGACGAGCGTCGCGCGACGCCCGAAGATCGACCGTTTCCCCAGGGAACTTATCATTACCATCGCGGGATCGCGTTGGTTAGCGTCAGAATTCTCCACCCTTAGACTCGGCCGGGGCAATAATTTTCGTTCGGCAAATAAACGCGCGGCGACCGACCGTGGCGTTCGTGCATCACGAGCCCGAACCGATCGCTTATTTGCACGAATCGCTTCGACGCCATCGGAAATAAGCACGCGCCTATACGTTCCGCCGTTTCTGGAGTCCGAGAGCGTTCAAGGTGCATCCTTTGCTCTGTCACGGTTCCTACGCGGATGCCGTGAAATCCGCGGCTCGCGAAAGCCAGCTGTACGTTTGTTTCGTCGGTTACCTAACGCTTGCACAACCGCGAGAGACGCGGCGGTCCCGTTTATTTGGGAACGACGTGCCACGCGCAGGCACGTCGTCGCGTAACTCTTCCGCGCTCGGCAAAGGCCACTTTCTATCGGGTGAATTGGATTCGAGCAGCTATTGCTCGCCATGCGCTTGCACCCGCGCGATCTGGCCGCGTGGCGTTGCCGCTCATTACGCGCTTCTCGTCTGGTTCCTCGTACATCTGCAGTTTATCAACAATCTATGCAGCCCGATTAAGCGTATCTCGCGGGCGACAGTGCTCGCCGGGCTCGCGAACTAGGTCGAGGGAACGCGATCAGCAGACACGGAGGAGGGCAGCAGAAGAGCGGTCACCGACGCGACAACTAATCGAGGACGTGGACGAATGGCAACGGATCCAAATGAAACCCGTACACGGTCGTCTGGCGCGACATTAATCCTCTCTCGAGCTCCGCTTCTAACTCCCCCGCCATTCTTAAGCGGATTCCGCGTTTGAAAATTAGAAGATCGCTGTTGACACCGGGGCTCCGCGCCGCTTCAGCCTTCATCCCGCGGGGCTGAATCGACGATCGACCTTCTAAAGTGTCTCGTTATAATTAACTGCTGGGGTGGGGGATCGATCCCGTTGTTACAAAACCGAGGTCCTGATAGCGAGCAAACTACCGTGGCAACAGCGACGGCCCCATAATCAACGCTGTGTGCACTCGATCAACGTTTTAATCGAATTCTCCTCGTTGTAATTTAGTCAAATCGCCCCTTGATCCGCTCCGAGACGCCCTCGTAATCGCGCTCCAAGTTTGAATTAGCTGCGGGCTAACAAGCGTGCAAGGATCCGCGGAGCCAGCAGCTGTACCTTTTCTAGGAGCCTACGCTGCGACACACGTGCACGTACCTGCGCATGTAGTGGTACTTGAAGACGACCGCGATGACCAGGGCATTGGCCGTGACGGCGATCGCTATCACGGGCACGTAGAGGATGATCAACAAGTAATTGGTCTCGGTCTGGAACTTGTCGTAAAAGTACCAGAGTATGGCCGTTCTGACGTCCACGCGGAAGCTCTCGTTGGAGGGCGTCGCTGTCCCGTTGTACGAGGCGTTGAATTCTGGCAATCCCGTCGACGCCATCCTCGAGTCCTCGTACACGCTGGTCGACATGATCCCGAGATGTGTATCAAGCTCCTCGAGGCGATTCCGCGCGCGTCGGTCCGCCGTGGAAGCCCGAACGGACGCGGTCCTCGCCCGCGACTGGCATGGAAACCTCGAGCTTCCGGGTAGGCCTTGGATCAACAGAGGAGCCAGCCAGGATCGAGCGCGCAATTGTTACCCGAGGGTGCAGTCCCAGCGCGGTTCTTTTCAACGGCAGACCCGGGGGTCGAAGAACAGAGGAACGTTCAAGCCTCGGGCTTTATCCTTTATCCGTTTTCCTCCGAGTAGATTCGATTACAGGGATACACAAGGGACCAGGGGCTCCCCGTGCGCGCCAATTGACAATGGAATTCGTGGCAGGGATACTGTTCGTTGCGATCGATCCGCTCCTCCTCCGCCACTCCTCTCCGTTATTTTATTATTCCATTTAATCTGTCACGTCAGTAGGGAACGGCCGATCGTGTACATCAATGAAACACGAGTATTTGCATGCCCGATAACTTCTCCTTTTAACAAGTTAGTCGGGATGGATCCCCGGCGTGTTTGGACAGAAAACCGACCCGCGACCCGTGTATCGCGTGCGTCCAAGCGTTGCAAATATTTGGAAAGTCAATTTCAGGACGCTTCCTTCTCGTTAATTTGCGACGCGAGATTGGTGTACGTGATTGCGCGCGGCTTACCCGGACGCAACGTTCTCCGCTTCAGCCCTAAGTATCCAGTCGGTGGATCTCTTAATTAGCCGGCGAACGATTGTCGACTCTGGGGATCGATCGAGGTGGACCCGGCGCACGCGACCCTTCAATTGCTTTTCATTAATTGAATTCGTAGAATTAGATATTGCGCCGGGGAGGGGATATGGACGAATAACCGTGTAATTGCCGTTCGAGGTAAATTCTTATCAAGAGAAGGGGACGCTGCACCCTTTTCTATGCAGTGTCGGGGCTGTCAGCGACAGGTCTCATTGCGTAAATTACGGACACGTTTACCACAGAAGCAGCCAGCCGTGCCGCTAATGCATCGCAGATGGGCGAGCAATTTCGCAAATGTCTCTTTCAGCGTAAGCAGATTCCAAGAAAACTTGCCGCGAATCCTATGCAGGTACAGGGACGCTCCACGAGCGAACGTTTCCTCCGCGAAATATCTCAGCACCCGGGATAAACGCGCGCGAGAATATCAAACCCGGTGCTGTATCGCGCGGTAAAATCTGCATTCGCATAAAATATGCAACGCGGAAACGCGAGGGAGCTGAAAGTTCGCCAACTTTGTACGAAACAACGACGGAGACGTGCGAAAATTATTACATTCGGATATTTATAAGCCCCAGCGCTGCGGGAATGCCCACTGCGCGAGAATTTACCGACGGACGAACGTTTCTCGCGCGTTGCACGCAAACACGAGAAGTTTAGACATCATTTGCATCGGCCAAAAGGTTGTTGAAACGGTCCCATTCGGTTTAAATATTTATATTCTCCACTGACTCGTGGAAATATTCGTCACCCAAGGATCGGTACGGAGTACTACTTTGTCCCATCCGAAACACAAATCTCCTGCACGCTCCTGATCACGTGAACGTGCGTTTTACACCGAACGACATCGAAGTTTCACTGCAATCAATGATTAATCCAAAATCCTTTACTGTCATCGTAATTGATCCTCCGCGGTGCTTGGTAGCAACAAGTTAGAGCGCGTGTTCTAGTAAAACTTCTAACCTAGGGGCGTTTGGCTCCGATAACACGCGCGATCCGTTTACGACAATCGAAATCCACCGCGGTCGGAAGGGACTTGCTCTCCGGCGAGAAGTTTCGGCAGCGGGGCCACGATAAACTGAAAGGAAGAATCGCAGCTCCCGCCGGAGCTCTTGAAAGCATCAACGACGTGCACATCGCTCGCGCACGTTCCTACAACCGCGCCTGCGTTCCGTATCTCCTCTCGTCCTCTCCCTGCACCCTGCTTATACCCTCCACCTACGTCGTCTCGAAAACTGTCGATCCGACTTGATCCCCTCGATCCATAACCCTTGACGAACGCTATCGCGCCGCGAACCACCCACGATCGCAATCTCCCTCGCGGACAATTAGTCGCCACCACTTTTTAAGTTCCCGTATATTTTTCACTGCCACGGCCGGGCCGATTTGCGCGCCAGCTTTAAAATCTGGCGAGGGCGGGCTCGGTGGGACAATGGGAATGCTTTTAGTGTACCACTTACCGAAAGGCTACGCCAGTCTTCCCCGTGGAGTAGCAATTCAAAGTTACGCGGGGCTGTGTAGGAATTCAAGTAGAAAATGATATTCTCGGAGCATCGAGTAGCGTGAAGGGGCAAGATTTCTGGAGCTTTCCGAGCGGCTAAAACGTTGCTAGAAATCCACTCTATTTCCTTGAACAGAAGGTTCCTGACTCATCATAGAACTTCCCTCGCAAAGTCGCTCTCCGTTCCAGCAAGTGACCAATGTGATTTGTGGGGAATCCTGAGGCGATGCGGTTTACTATAAATAGATTACGAATTACTCGTTCCCATTGGCGTCTTATATTGCCTCGCGCCTTTATATGCCACCCCCGTTCTCTATCAGGCAGGTAAGGGTCGAACAGCGTCCACGATATACTTGGACAGTGGGTTGCGGTATCGTCTAGCACCGCGTGAAACTACGAAGGACGGAGGAATTTCACGCGTATTCCGTTACATCCAGCGGATCGCTTCTGTATTGATCCTCCCGTTTGATATCAATGGGTAGACCACAGAAAGAATGCATTCCCTTGTGTTCCAATTCAAAGTTTATTTCCTTGTATTTTGCGCAACTTCACCCTTCTGTCGGACAGTTGATCATCTAATCG
The DNA here is from genome assembly GCA_944738655.2 of Andrena hattorfiana. Taxonomy (NCBI): domain Eukaryota; kingdom Metazoa; phylum Arthropoda; class Insecta; order Hymenoptera; family Andrenidae; genus Andrena; species Andrena hattorfiana. The sequence continues at coordinate 7,880,133 of OX122894.2, forward strand.
TTGTTCAGCAAAGGATCACCAGATACGTCGTCATGGCCGAAATGATCTGCGAACAGATCGATCGAAATTATTCCAGGCAGCCTCTCTACCTTTCGATTAACATAGTCACTTCCAGCAACATTAAAGCCCAGGAAAGCCCCTCCTGTTCATATTTTCCACAAAGGACCCCGCGTCGATTCCCGAGCGATTTTTCACCCTTACCGAAAGCAAGAGTGGAAGATCGACGCGTATGAAGCCCGCGACGGTTGTAAGGTGCACCTTCCTCAGCTGAAAGTATGCCGCTGCCTCCAGGTTTTCCTGTAATTATACACGCCATTGGAATCGATAGGGCGAGGCGGGGTGTGGGGCGAGCGAGCGAGGAAGAGTGTATCAGTTCATTAAGGGCACGGTCCGTGAAACGGGTAGAACGAAGCGGGTGCAATTAATTTAAAGCAATTAACTGTCGAAGTGAACAGGGACGTGGCGGCGAGGCGCCGAGGAAATAAGTCGCGAGAATATGACTGCGTCAACCGATTCCTCGAAAGGCATAAGAAGGCTCGTCCCACAGAGACGGCAAAATATTTGAGCAACGCTCCGTTTTTCCATGCGACCTGCTGCCTTCCTCTTACCTGCAGGAACACGCGTTTCATGGAGGCCGACGAGGATGGCGCGAAGATGATCTCGCCGACACGATTAGCCTGAACGAATGACAGATAGGTCGCTAAAGAAACTTCTGTAGGATTTCGCGCTGCTTCTCGAGAGGATCTACCTGATACGCTGTCCTGTGGCAGACGATGGTGATCAGTACGATGTTCCAGCTACAGAAAATGGCCATCATCGTCTCCCTAGTCTTCAGGTAACCGGATACATGGTACACGTTCAGCGAGTAAATCCTCGACATCGCGTTCAGCGACATGCACGAGATCCACAGCAGCAATTGGACAGCGTACACCGAATTGAACATTTCGGTGGCGTTTACGAGGGAGCAGTGCAGACACCATATCTGTTGCAGCGTGAAGTGGCCGTTCAATCGATCCGCCACTATCAGCTTACCCTCCGCTGAAAGTGGGTACGAAATGGGTAGAGTGCTCGTTCATTAGTCGAAGCGATAAAGGGGAAAATGCGGTTAGACAATTGGTAGCAAACAACTCGTTAGCGTTCATCGAGGCGCCGTTCACTTCTCGATACGAATCTGAAGACCCCCTTATCAGTTTCGGGGTCAACTCGTCGGTTACGAAGCAAGACACGTGTAGCTTCAATGGCATAGTCTCAGGGAAATTGCGCAAATTCGCGGAGAGCGAAGGTCCACGACAGTGAGGCAAGTTGTAAACGAACAGCAATAAAATGCAGATTCGCTCAGTGTTTTTGTTTGTACGAAGTAAAGGGGGCAAAGTGGATCGAAATAACGATCTATCGTAGCTGAAGAGGAAGATCCCGCTAAGCCGTAAACGGGGCCGGTAAACAGATAAAGATGTAATCGTCGGCTTTATGGATTTTGAAAGTAAACTCACCCGTGGTGCACGTCAATAGATTGCAGAGTTGACGAAACCGTTCCCCGATTAGGTACGAAATACCAGCGAATATCAGAATCTGTACACCCACCGCTGCGTAAATGATGCCGTACAGTGTACCGCGAAGCATTGGCGCAATTAATTCAACTCTACAAAACAACATTCGCGTCCAATTAAAACGGCGCAGACAGTTGAGTGGTCCTGTAACTGAGATACTCTGAAAGAATCGAAAGGCTCGTCTCGAACACGGCTACGTGCTCCAATTATCCAGCGGCAAGTCGATGAGTCCTGTCTAAAATGAAGCCCCCGCTTCATCTAAATTCTAAGGGGTTAATCTGTTCGCGGAACTTTTCAAAGTGAATTAAAACTTCGCGCGAAGTTGGAGGGTAGCATTCTCGGAGGGCAAGTCTAGCTGGACGTCGTAAAAATTATATAATACTTCTGACAAGGTGATAGTCTACGTTTAAATCTCACCTACAGCTTATGTATCCGACTATCGACCAATAGATCAATGTGAGGAACACTATCACGCCACAGATAGCTCGCACTTTCCTCCGTTTCGAGGGGTCGTGGAATTTCGTGGCTCGATCGAAAGCGCGCAGCTGCGAGAGAACCACGCGAATCTTCCAGTTCCATAAGGTCGTGAAAGAGTAGTCGACGAAGAAGCACAGGTAGATGAGGAACACCCTCATGAAGTTGAAGAACAAACCCTTCGTGTCTAATTCTTGGTGCATGAGCACGTAGATGTAGAGAAGTACGAGGGTGCATAGGTACACAGCCATCGAGGAAACGGTGAAGAAGACGTCGCGGAGTCTTCTTCTTTGCACGTTATCTTCGGTGACCACGTGAGAAGCGCAACCCAAGATACGAGCGATAATGAAAATGAAACGCATGTCTCCGACTAGCACCATTGTTTCGGTGAACCACTGTTCCTTTTCGAGTTTCAAATTCTATCTATCCTTCTATCGAGTGAGAATCGAAGTGTAAGTTTATATATTAAATTTGTAGAGAAGCACTCGATAATCTGGGAAATATATTCCACCAATCGAGGAACTTTTACGAGAAGCACTCAAGAGCTACGGTGCACTGTAAGTGAAAGCAAAGTAGCGTGTCGAACGAGCGATTAATACTGTTTCGAAAACTTGGTAAGGGTTCTTCGATGGTCTCTCCCGATCGGCGGATAACGCGTAGGCAAATAAAGTTTCCGTCAATGTCCGAAGGCTTAAATACGTAATGATATTACACAGCATAAGCACCTAAATTTGTTCAATGATTTGATGGAAAGATAGGAAAGTATTGCTCATCTACTCTGGGACACAACACTTACGATTTAAACATGGTTAATGATTGACTGTAAAAGCCAGTTAATTTATAATTACTACTTTGTAATACTTATAAGCATTAACGTTTATCGAACGTGCAGACGTTGAGTACAGAATAAAATTCGCTCGAAGTAGAAAATCATTTGCAAATCTTACGTACTTTTGATAGGATGTAAGAATAAATGAATAATTAAATCTATCTCTGTTACTTATTTATTGAAATCCACAGGTCGCTGCCAAAGTTGACTTAAGAAGAACTTATAAGTTATCTTCGAGATTCTCTGAACACATTCTTCCATCGGTTATACCTATTCACATATCTTCTTATAAGATACACGTATATAAAAGTCAGTAAGAAATCCACGCTCGTGCATCTTAACACTATTCCTACCGACATTTCACGTATACCTATTCCTACCGCGACCGGTCGTTTGACCGGTCGTGGAAGGTAAGACAGACTACAAAATTTTCTCAAAAAATAAACAATAAAAAAAGAAGTGAATATTGAAAAATGTATTGTACGTATATTTGAGGAAAAATCGTGAAGTTTAAAGGCGATTCAATTACGTTGTATATAGGAAATTCTAATCGAAATTTTAAAAACGGTCATTTGACCGGTCGTGGTAGGAATAGTGTTAAAGCTATGTACATGTTTCGAAGCATACAAGATACTCGAGTTGCAAGCTGCCTCTCACGCTGTACATGATCACTAACAATGGTCGATCGCGTTATCGCAATGCTGAGAGAATGAAGTCGAGGTACTCGGTGATTCGAACGTAGACACCAGGGTAGCCAGGTTCGGCGCACTTGTAGCCGTAAGACACGACGCCTATCTGATAATATGTACGCATTTGAGGTAGCATGAGTGGTCCTCCGCTGTCACCCTGAAACAATAGTAAAAATTAATAAAAGAAGCCCCTACTGTCACGTTCGTCATGTAACAGAGAAACATCTGCACCCGCCCTTATAAATTATAATAGATCAAGTGAATTGAAAATAGAAATCATTGTACAGTATGAATCGCCCTCGGAATTGTTACTTCATCCGTGATAAATGCACTGCTTACCTGGCAAGCATCCTTTTCACCGAACGTGAATCCAGCGCACAGCACACGATGATCGATGACCGCGGCATTGAAGTTAGAGTAAGCCTGCTGGCAAGCTTCATTACTGACCACGGGCACTTGTATCTCTAGCAGATCGTCACTGGATGGTCCCTCTGTGGAAGCAAGTGAAAACCGAGAGAAGGTTCCGTAAGAAATTCTACTCTGAGCACAGAAATTCATTAGGATGACGAATAGAAATCACCACTCACTGACTCCAACTGCTCCCCAGCCAGCAATGAATGGGTAGGAACGGAAGAGGTCTTTGCTTCGAATGGGATCCTGCACCGGAAGGCAAATGGGGTATACATGTTCTGAAAGGATGTAAAATTTCATTCAAACATTATATCGTATTCATTTGCAACCTTTAACGCAGGAAATAATTGATTCTCATCTGAACTCTTACCCGAGAACGGCACATCCTGAACCAGCCGAAGAACCGCGACGTCATTCACGAACGCTGACGTTCTGTAACCAGGGTGCACGATCTTCTCCTCGATTTCCAACTGAACTGGATAAGCCCCATCGTCGTCGCGCTTCAAATTCAAGTCCCCGATTCGAACCACGTACAGGGTATCGAGAGATGCACAGTGGGCAGCGGTCAAGACGTGCCTGGCGGATATCAGGGATCCTCCGCAACGCCATGCTGGTTGCGAAGGGTTGTTCACGCTGCGATATCCTAGGGCGACGATCCAGGGCCAAGCACCTGAAGCACGACAGCTGTTGTACAGGGTGTTCGGCGACAGATAGTGGAAGACAAAAAAATGGCTGATCGTACGTGACAAAGTAAGACGAAAATGAAGAGTATTGGAATTCTGATGGAAGCTTCGTTATTTAGTTATTAATATGTAAAGGTTCGGAGTCTCGAGCGCCTGAAGCGCGGCAACCTGGCGATCAGCGATGCGCGTTGGGCGGTCAGTGAGGCCGCGTACAACGCGCGCTGCTGATCGCCGAGTTGCCGCGTTTCAGGCGTTCCTGGTTCGAGCATTTAAACATTACTAACTAAACATTCGTTACTCTCGATTTTTCTGTTATTTTCGCACGTAGAATCACTTATCTCATTTTATACCATCTGTTGGAGAGGATATTGTGCATAATTTTCATATTCTGTCAACTCTCTAATTCAGGCCTGTCCAGGGATTTGCTCGCACGAGCAGCCGCGAGTTGCTTTTCGCTCTCGGAAGCACCGCGCCAGGCCCAAGAGCAAGGCTGCACAAGGAGCTGTTTTCGGCGCCTAGCGGCGAGCAACCCGCCTGTCCCGTTGCTAAGGTTAGAATAGGTGAGGAGAACTGCAATAGTGTACGTGCATTTGGTATGACTTGAACCCAGCTATATATACTTAAGCTACGAGCTTACGAGCGCGCACATACACTACTGCAGTTCTCCTCTAATTCTCCGATTCTAACCTTAGCAACGGGACAGGCGGGTTGCTCGCCGCTAGGCACCGAAAACAGCTCCTTGTGCAGCCCTGCCCAAGAGCGAAAGGTCTTCTTGGTGGGGGAATCTGTGAACGCCACTATCCCCACTCTTCTACGGCTGCCGATCTTGCCGTCGCTCTTGCCTTCGCTCGCAACCACCCGCGGCTGCTCCAAGAGCAAAAGTTGGACAGGCCTGCTCTAACTCTATCGAAGACAAGACTCGTCGCTTTTTAATTCACAAGTGTACACCCCACGACTTGAAACTTCGCTTTTCATGACAAATGGCTTTCTTAAGAAAAAGAAATATGAATCGTATATGACGATAGTGGATACCTAGTTTGGATGGCACACCACCGACCACCTTTGTGTGGGTGGCGTTGCTGAAACCACAGTGTGGCGGAAGTAACGGTCCGTAGGGGTTGTTCTGCGTCACTTCACGGCCTCTAGGAGGATTCGTGTTGTCCACGGGACAACACACGATCGGATTTCCGCCCTGGTAGGAGCATAGAGATCGCCTGAGATAATCGCCAGCCGCGAGGCCGTCCCTTTGCAAGAGATTCAGCAAGGGCTGGCAGCTTCTGATGTCGAGGCAAACGCCTCCCTCGGAGTTCGGGGTGGTGCACGACTGACCTGAAATCATTTTAAGGTAGTCTCTTTTAAAATGGCCAAGTTTATGCTAGAAGTCAAGAATTTACTCGGAGAAGATTCTGTGAGTGAGGTTTCTAAATATATCGCGAAGCTGTTTAAATGGAAATTTCTAATCAAGCCTTCGTGAATACATTGTTTGAAGCTGTGTAAATGAACACGTCACACTTCACACGTTCTAGGATATTTATATGGATGATAGATCGCGGTTCTGCGTTTAGTAAGCTGAGAAATTGTTCATACGAATAATATTGATTCACTGCTTGAGTTAGGCGATGCTAATCGTTCCAAGAATAAGTTCAGTTAATATCAATGAAGCTGGCTCGAAAAACTTGAAAATCGTATTCAGAGGAAGTTGTTATTCAATGGCTACTTAAGCAGTAATGTGTAGTAATTTTTCTGCAATTAATACACCGTTAGCAATTTTTCTTTTAATTACGAGCACCTGTGGCCTTAGACGAAACACGAGGATGTTAATTCTAAAGTGGAGCTATTAGCGGCAGTCTGCTTGTTTACCAGCATCTACTCGATTCTCAGAAAATATAAGGAAGCATGCACAGCATTTCTGCAGTACGTAATTTTTTTCATTTCCAATCCAATCTGAAGTTAATATACCAGGCTTGTCCTCTCGAACGTGGACAGGATTTCACTAATCGATGTGCCCCAGGCAATTGCACACAATCGCGAAAACACTACCGTTGCGAATTGATCTACTAATGGATGCACAATGGTCTCTAACTAGGCACCTTTTAGTAAAACCGCCAAAGCGTTCTCAGTAATTTTCCAGCTGCCGATTAGCCCGATCCGCGAATCGCGAGGCAGAAATACAAACCGCTTATGAATTTTAATTGCGACAGATCAAGTGAAGAAGTAAATTACAATATAATAGCAGACCAGGCTCTTGATAATTGCAAGATCAGGCGTGCAGAAAATCGTTCTCCACGCGATAGCGTGAAGTATGTTTCAATAGTATCTCGCTTAAAAATTTTTCAAAACCACGAATAGCAAGTACTTTAATTTCCATTCTACGTTACTGCGAGAAAATCTGCATTTAGTGCTATACCCCTAAACATCCGCACACCGAGTTCAACGGATAAAAATATTTTTAATGCAAATTCCACAAAATTCATTAGGTGATTATAAAAATTTATTTAAAAAATAAAATCCCGTTTTCTTTTCTTTTTTCAAAGCTCCTTCTATGGGAGGTGCTAGAGCCTCTTGGCTCCCTCTGGATGCGTCATTATCCTCGAACAAGCAAGGAAGTTCATAAGTAACTAGTCAGCTAGTAAATCTTTATTCCATCGCAGACTTGTAGGCGTGCATGCGTAAATAACTCGCGATCATTCTTATAAACGACCAGATGTGCGGTGATCTACGATGGACTCGCGATCGATCTTAATCTGCTGCCACCTTGACCCAAGCAGCATTGACACTACTCGACCTCCTCATCTGCGCGGAGTCCGCGAACATACTTCACTGTGTCAGCTCGAAGGCCCGGACCTTGATCGTATTCGGACGCTCGTACGTCAGAGATCGCTTAAGGTTTCCAAGAACCGAGCGCCAGCTTAAGAGGATTCCCCGATCCTTTCTCTTCTCGCTTTGGAAAAGAGACCGGAGACCAACTAACATGAATTATCGCTTTCGCACCACGATGATTTCAGAGGCCTCAGGGCCGCGCGAGATCGAAAGATACGCGTCGATCAGACACTGGGGCAATATTTGCAAAAGCGTACGCTGAATTTCAACCGGAACTCGCGGGCACATCTTGTGTCAACATCTCCCGCGTAGATATCGAATTACAACGCGCTTCGCTTAATGCTGCAATCGCGAATTCGAAAGAATATGAACAGTCGTCGACGCGTGAAAACGATTTTTCAAAGATGATGGAGCAGAAACGAAGCTGTAGAAACTTTGCGAGCTATGGACATCGTGATAATTTAAACTGAATTCGAAGCGCAAACCTTGGGCCGATACCACGTGGACCAGTGGATGCAGCAAGCCTATTAACGTCAAACACGTGAACAGCATCTTGGATTTCTCGGCTGTCCTAGAATTATAGAGAATATCATGCAGCGAGATAAAACACGGAGCTTGTGGCAAATATGCGGGCTTAGAGTTCGGTGGCTCCTCTGAGATAAAAATGAATTTTATGAATTAAAAGGAAACGAACGAACGGTGAATATCGTTGAGAAGCGATCATAGATAGTGTGGCTAGATATTTCTGACACTTTACACTGAAATTATCAAATTATTTCCACTCGGAACTATGCGAAACAAGAATGGAACGTGGGTGGCCTTTTTTGCGTGGCACGTCACGTAAAAGTTATATGTATTTTCGATTTAGTTGAATTATTCTGCGCTTGGAATCTTAATCGATCTCAAGAGAAATTCATTTCCATTCACTAAACTGTTCGAAACGCTTTGGAGTAACTTTCACGAACCTTTTTCGAGCGCGCTCGACGGTCAACTGAGAGTCGCGCATCAACGGTACATACTTTTTAAAGAAAACTTTGCAATTCCTCGTCTGTGATGTTTGACGCAAGCGCAGGAATTATCGTATTACGCTCGCCGAAGACTGACACATCTTTATCGCTTCGAACGAAACCGCTTCTCCATTTCTCTTCGAAAAGAAGCGCTGAAATTTCCATAACCAGGGCTTGAAAACTGTTACAATATCGATATCTGTTCTCCAAACGCTTATGAAGAACCTTTACTCGGAATAACTGTTATGAAGAACCGAAATTTCCAACTATTATCTGTTTTGATTACGATTCCTATTTCTCTCCTCATATCGGTTTCGAAATGGTTCTAGAATTCTCGTATCGACTTTTCCCTAATTGATATCATTAATTATTGTAGCTGCAGATTACTGTATATGTGCATATTGTTTACAAAATTCTTCTAGGAAAAGGAGAAACATTTATACACACCATCGCTTTCTAATAAAGCGTTGAAATAAATAAATCAGCTAAATATTTTTTACATTCACACACACGATATTATTCAGAATAGGAAGTTAAAAGTTTCTCCTGTAGAGACAGGAGAATATTTTATTATAGAGATAAGGATTTTGTAAAAAATATGCACATATACAGTAATCTGCAACTACAATAATTATTGATATCAATTAGGGAAAAGTCGATACAAGAATTGATTCTAGAACCGTTTCGGAACCGATATAGAACCGAAAAAATAACGGTTATAGAACCAATATGAGGAGGAGAATAGGAACCGCGACCGAAACAGATAATAGTTGGAAATTTCGATTCTTCATAACAGTTATTTGGAATAAAGATTTTCCATAACCGTTTCAATCAGAACATTTATATAACAGTTTTAAACAGTTACCTATTTTCGGAACCGTTTCAAGCTCCGCGCATAATTCTTACCGCCAACCTCCATCGATTGTCCCGCCGCGCTATTTATCAGAAGATTCAAAACATCGTAATAAAGCTTATCGCGATTTGTCATAGGCAACACAGTTGGCATCTATAGCTTACAAAAAAAAATGGAGTCACGTGTATTTCGGTTCATAAAAAATGATATCAGTTTACTTGCGCAAGATTTTATTATCAGAATTACAAACGTGTTAAATACTAGGGACCCGGAACAGAAACAGAAACGAAACGAAATTCTTAACCCTGTTGCAGGAGTGAAAACGATATAACCGAAATAAAAATTCCGACTAATAACGTTCTGCGCACTTCAGGTTAAAAAATTTAAATTGAGTGTGACCCTTATTTTCATCATGTTTCTGTCGGTTCAGACCCCTGATAAGGCTGTCTGCGGTGCTGGGAGAGGCGTTGGGAGTCTTGCTCTCGTGGGAACGGCTTGCAACCGAAAGCATCAAAACTCTAAATTTTTTACCCGACTGCGGCACGCAAAGGAGGGTATTGTGTTTATCAGGCTATGTTTGTATGTCCATGTTACGCTCTAGAGCCTGTACGGATACACCGATTTGGACAAATGAGGTGTCTTTCGAATTGTCTTGACGTTGTGAATGTTATAGGATATATAATTTTCAAAAAAGTACAAAATAAAAAAAAATAAAAAAATTTTAAAAACCCGAACCAAAATGACAAAAATAATAATAAGATGACAATTTAAATTAACTCGATTGCCTGCAGTCGGAGGTCTTAAATCTGTTGATGCAAATTATTTGATGTAATTACATTCGAACATTTATTTCGAAATAGAAAATTACATATTGTCTTAATAAATATTGCGTATCGCTGTTCACCCTAATTAGATTTGATGGGCTATTAACAACACTAACAGTGTCTCCCACACGGACAAAGAGAGAAACATATAAGTTACAAAATACGCCGCAGTTGAAATGTCACTATATAAGCTTGAATTTGCATCGATGTTCCCCACCTCTTTTTGTTACCAGCTTGAAGCACTTTCTTTAGTCATTGCGGTACATGCTTGGGATAGAAGAGCATCAAAAGATTTAAGGCCTCCGACTGCTGGCAAATTAGTTAATTTAAATTATCATCTTATTATTATTTTTGTCATTTTGTTTCGCTTTTTAAGCAGTCGGGTTTTTTAAATATTTTTTCTTAAGACATAATATATAATATTCTATAATACATAATTATAACATATAATATTTTATAATATAAGTACCAAAGGCAATAAAATTGTTAAAATACGTTTATACGAGTTTTTTTATAAATGAAATAACCGGTTCGAAACAAAATTTGTTTTTCGTTCCGATGGAAACGAAATATTTTTCAGCAGGAACGATATTAACCGAAACGAAATAATTATCATCGGAGCTGAACCGAAACGAAACGAAAAAACATTTCGTTCCAGGTCCCTGTTAAATACTATTGCGGTGCCGCTACATTTCATAGATTGCGAAATTTAAATTGCACTTCCCCGCTGCGACCGAACTTACGATGTCTTCGCAAACGTCCATTCGTATATCGTGAAATTTACGATTCTTGAAGTGGCGAATCAGGCACGCATGTCTGCTGGTGTTCTGCAATGGAAATTTTTGCAAGATATATTGCAAATAATTGCAAAGTAGTTAATAATACCTATATGCACTGAGATATGCGGAGACTTCAATGCCTTCGATCTGGAACAAGGGAGAAGTTCTGGTCCGTCGAGCGCGACATTGAAATCATGGAGAGAGATGACGCAACGCTGCTGCCCGATGGTATTTCCCCGAAAAATTGGGGTTTCCATAATTCGTATAGGATGTCGACCAAGCCATTAAACGCTTCCCGAGTATTATGTAGCCATTCGTGAAAATAAACCGAGCCATTGTGAAATATTTCGGGTAATCGAGTATAATTAACTTCACAGTTATTATTCGTAGGAAGTCGAAGCTGCACATAATAACTTAGCTGTAAAAACAGAGATACACATACGGGGATATTTTTTGACGATAGGTGTTATTTTTAAACGGAGTAATTACTTGACGTGCAGGACCGTTCTGCGCTGCAAAAGCTTTTCCTCTGCCGCGTACCAGTTATATAAGTTATCATATTGGAATCTTACAATTAGATACGTACGTGTGTAAAGTTGTGACTATAATCATTGATAATGTTAGAATTACGCAAACGCGAGAGACCTCCTCCGTTATCTGTTTTCCGTGATTAATGACTCCGCCACGGTCGCTGAAACATTCTTACTCGTCTGTAGGATTTGTCATTTCTTTCCTTCTCCAGGCGAAGTGCTGGTGCACGTTTAATTTCTATTTGTTCTCGGTGAGAAGATGCTTTTAAATTATTAGTAGTGTGTAATGGATTATTGTATAGGTCTACTACAGTCAGGCGATCGATGTAGCGCCGATGATGACAGAACAGTGTCAAGCCTGACTTGCTTCTTAATGGCCAAAGTATTAAAAGGTCTGGGTCACCTGCTATGGCATGCTACCAAAGCTTTTCATCTTTATCGTGCTAACTTGTAAATATTTCTGTTGGACTTTAATAGTTGCATTTAGAAGCTATAGTCTTTTAAGGGGAGGTTCCGGTCTAGGGCCCCCCAAAATAGGTGATCTTTAGGAATTAATTAAGGGAAAACTACTATATATAATTTAATGAGACTTTTTGCATTGTATTAAGAATGTCTTATATTATAGAAATATATTTTTTGTTTTATAATTAATCATTGCAGACGGCACTGGGGAGTCGTTAAAGTCAAGACGTCAAACAATTCATCCAAATCGGTGGGACCTGGATCTCCAAAAGTTATTATCCGATTCGACTGAAACTTTTTTATTTTTAAGAATATACTTCTGGCTAGGGGGAAACCAGAAAAAGTACAAAAATGACATTTTTTTAGAAAATAACAACACTTGAAGTTTGAAATCACTTTTTCCCTATATTTTTCGTCCTTTCAACGCCTTTGAAAATGATAAATTTTCAATTGTTTGAATTTTTCTGGTTCCCCCCCTAGCCAGACGTATATTCTTCAAAATAAAAAAAGTTTCAGTCGAATCGGATAATAACTTTTGGAGATATAGGTCCCACCGTTTTGAGAACACTGTTTCGAGAAAAACGCGTTTAAAGTTTTACGTGAACACTAAGTGGCCGCTTGTTGCCGCTACTCAAATGCCTATAACTTCAGGAATTTTACGAATTTCCACAAATCCTTTTAAACACGTATTCCTGAAAGGTTGAACATTCGAAAAATGAAATAAAAAATCGACTTTTAGAACGGAACCTCCCCTTAAGTTATTTTAGAGATTTTCTAGATATTCACGATAAATGCTACCAAGTCCGATGGTGCTTGGGAGTGGAGTTCGGTAATGTTATAATAAAAGGAATGCAAATTAAAGGCAACTTTAATTCTCGCTGTAACAGCATTTATTCACACTTGAAGTATGTACATCTAAATATTATACAGTTGGTGTATAATCATGTAATAAATGGTCATCCGATCTACAACTGCAATGTCGTAAAATATCATAGCAATGTACATGTCGAGTTGCATGCTACGCTCCGAAGTAATACTGTGCATCTCAGTTACTCTGTTTTGTTCTCGTTTAAGTAATTTCACTGTGTACTCATTCATGCCTAGCATCTTCTCAAATTTTACTTATACCGCTAGCAACAGTACAAGTGGAAAGGCAATTTGTATCTCCCTAGCCAATCACTTCTTACATTCTATTCGCGAAACGCAATTATTGCAATAGATGCCTAATTCTGCCATCTGAAGTAATAAGTTCGTGGGAAGCGTTTAATGGCAACTCATAGAAATCTGTAGCTAGTATACAGACTAATATGTTTGTTCGCATATTTATGTACACTATTCAGAAATTTCTCTGAATATATCGATTTTCATTATTACAGAAGTATTTTCTCATTTATATGTGTTTGTACGGGTGGCCATACAATATCAAAGCACGTGTCACCCATAATGGAAAAGGGATTTCCTATATTTAATGTTCCCTTTATTTTGGTACGAGTGTCTATTATTCGTGTGGCATGAAATAATGAATAAATCCGCCATATGATTTAATCTGGAAAGAGAAATAAAAAAAATTATTCATTGTTTTAGTTTTCTTTTTTTAAAATAAAAACAAGAAGAACTCAACCCCCTATTTAAGAAGAAGCAGAAAGTGAAAGTTTGGAAACAAGTCTTTGTAAATTTACTTGCAAGTAGCATTTCGAAAATCGTGTTTTTCATCCCAATGGTATTGTACTTCCAAATCTTCCAGTATTCTTCTAAAAACAAAAAGTTGCATTATGTTATTTTGTTTAGCTGCATCGTCGGACATGAAGAAAAAAAAATTAAAAACGAAATGCCACAGGAATTATTGAAAGAGAATAAGTGATTGAGTTTCGTAGTATTCCTTCGTCGAGGTATTCGCTCGTGAACATATAAATGAGAAATTTGCTTTATTTCTTGTCAAAAAATTTAGTTTCCATTTTCTTGTGCATTAATGTATAATCGAAAGATTTAAAATTCTTACGCGCACACTTCACTGAACTAGTAGAATTAAAATTTCCTAATGAAAACTAGCATTAAATTGTACATGCTGCTGCATAAATCCCAAAATCTGTATAATTAGTGAATTAGTATGTACTAATAATTAGTAGACTGTTAGTCGTTTAAAAAGATTAAAACCCTATATTAATATTTCACTACTATTTAGAGTCTGAAAAAAATAAGACTTTATTTATTGGAAATAAGAAAATTAATATTATTTCTGTTTATTCTTCGTAACGTTGTTATTTCTTAGTACGTCGTCATTCTTATTTAACTGTGTATATTATGTAAATGTATATATTTCATTTATTGCTTGTTATTTTATACATATTATCCGTCCACTGAATAATATCTCCTGGAAAATTAAAAATATCCATATTATATTATTACGATGCTTCGTAAAATTGAGCTTTTAAAATCTAGAAATTCATCAAAATCATCTCTCAATCCGTGAATACAGTAATTCGTCGTTATTGTCCTGTTTTTACCATGCGTAATAGTCCCGCTCACTATCCCCACCATTTCTTGGAATCCTTCGGTCGAGAGTGAGAGAACGAAAGAGACGACGGCAACTTCGTGTCAACTGTTTCGTTCCCTCTCGCTCGGCTCTTGGGTTTTCTCACTCGCGGCATCGGCCGCACGGAATAGTCTTAGAGCATATACTACTCTAAGGGAATAGTGTACGCATCGCGTTATTGTCCCGCCGCCAGCCCCGTTCGTCGGGACTATAATGACGAATTACTGTATACTTTGCTATTTTCTTGTCAGGGATAGATAGATGGAATATCTATTGCTCCACTTACCTGTAACTTTTTGATCCCAATCGTCGTTTCCTCGTATAAAACATTACTATTCCTCCAATGACTCCCACCATTGTCATCGAGATAGTGGTGGCTACAACTGAATCGATAACAGATTCTAAGTACAGACTAATGTACACGTCGGACAAGGAAAGTCAACACGTGATAACCATTACTTACATATCATTCGATACGCGATAATCGTGATTTCTTGCTGATGCTTCTTCAGGCATTTAGTTACATGGGATAAAGTGCCATTTACTGCGGGGCACTCCAGATCAAGTATTTTACAAAATAAGGGGAACAAGTCTAAATTGTTAAAGGGTTCCAATTTACACTTGGGCACGAACGCAGGACCCTTTGCGAAAAAAAACGGATGCATTTCTACCGCAGCATTGTCGTAGCCATGCAGGCCAAACTCCGAATCGCTGTTCACTGGAAGTAAACATATAATAAATTTCATGCCCGAGTCGATAATACATTGTTCGAATTAACCCGAGATTACCTGTAATATTGAATTCCTTTTTATAGTACTCCACCGTACTAAGAAGATTCTGAAACGCGTATCCAACTTCAGCGATAACAAAAATGGGACCAACTCGCGTATTATTTCCATAATGATACTTCCGAGGAATCTCCTCCCTCTTGTAAACTTTGAACGTCATTGTCTTCTCTGCCGCTTGTTTCAACGCATCGTAAATTACTTCTTCTTTGCCTACGAAGCAGAGTTTCATTTGTAGGATACGTTTCATAAATAATTTAAACAGACTTAGCGAGATTATACAGGGCACTGACGTACCTGGATTAGGGAAGATGTGCAATCCAGGTGAAGTACCCACAAATTTGTAGTCAGAACTGTTAACATATTTTGTCAGATCTATTATCCTATCTAACTTAACAGACGCCATTCCATGATCGCTTAAATGAATGATATTGAGATCGTGTAAACCATGGTATTCTATTTTATTGTGCAAATACTTTGTTACGTTGTCTAACTTCCTGAGAATATCGTCAAACTCGGGACTATTTATTCCGAACGCGTGACCATGATAATCTGGCTCTTCGATATATACTATTCCAAAGTTTATCGGATGTACGGGGTGCACAAACCATGATATCAAATCATCTATTCTATCCTCCCAAGGTATAGTCTCGTTAAAATTCTAAAAGGAGAAACGCTATATAATTTAAACTAAAGGGAATTATACCCACTGTTTTATCAGATCGCAACTGATCGTATTATCTAAAATTCAACGATAAAGAAATACCTGAGAGAACGTAGGAGAAATTCCTTGGTATTCGTATATTCCACCAGGCCACATCATCGTACCGCTTCGTCTTTGAGCAGCTCCTCTCTCGTTAACAGTCTACACGAAAGAATTTTATGTAAAGCGTGCACAGGCACGTTCTTACGCTACGACGCCCATCGTCCCTCACATACCCAGATGGGAAGAACTCTATTATCGTAATGATACAGATTATACATGTATTTCGTTGTGTTTCCAGAAGCAGGATCATAAAATTCATTATCTACAACGCCGTGCGTCTCGGTGTACAAGCCCGTGGCCATAGTATGATGATTAGGGAACGTCTTTGTGACAAAAACGTTCATCATGTAATCAGTGTATGTGCCTTCATGTTTCAGTTTATTCATGAAGGGTGTCAGGTTTCTGTTAAAGTAGTCAAATCTGTAAAGCACAAAGCAGATTGACATACATGTTAGCATCGCCGAATTTAAGGGTGAGATCGAGGACGGATGGCCCCACGCTGTCATGCCTTCGAGGATTTTACGGTAGGGACTTAGAGAGCGAAGGAGACTAAACAGTCCTGACGGCGGACGATGGCTGGTGACCACGTTGGGTCTCCCAGCTATCGGGCGTCGAAGGATTGGTTGTTTAGAGTGAGATAGAGGGACATTTAGGGACTCTGTTCCTGGAGGATCTGGCCACGGAGTGGGAAAGGCTACTGGTCTTTTGGTAAGAGAACTGCGACAGACCACTCAGTCTTTACCCCACAACCGTCCTGCAGCGAGCGTCTTACAACCCTTTTCAAAGTCATTTCTAACATATGTTCTACAGAATTGAGAGAAATCAATAGTTGCGAAGCGTACCTGAACGCATCGTACGAGACCACCAGTAGCTTCGGATGTTGCGATATCAGCAGTCCGTCTTTGACGTTAAGCAGTACGACGAACATCAAACTGAACACGATTATGGAATTCATGATGACTGTATTGTGCTTAATTATCTCGAGCCACGACAGGAAGAAACGCTAGCCTCTTCAGTTCATAGTCATCGCGCTAGTTGCTTGATGGTTTTAAAACCATCTCAGTCAAGAGTCTGCCTTTGTCTAAATTGACAGATAAAAATGCATGTACAATAGCGAGAGTGGAAATCGGAATTTATTCTTCTTCTTTTATCAAAGCTCTTTAGAAATACAATTTCAAATCACGCGCACAGTCTCATTGCCCCAGATTCGGTCACCTCTTAAAAGCTTCCTCGAGTTACTGCAACCGAATACAGATACATTTTAGTCGTGCAGGATAAAAATTAGAAACGTATGCCAATTCTTATCCACCGCAATCCGTCACTGTCACACGAATACTCGGTATCTCTTCATTTCTCGCGAACCATAGAACTGCATAGAGCCACGGAGTAATGATTGACAACTACCCTTTCTGCTGCACACGTAGCTCAGCCATGTGGAGGCCGTCGGGGGCCATGACCAATAAACGAAGCGGAGGCAATCAGTCGGAAAGGTCAGCGGAAAAGAATTTTTTCTAAGCCTCTCGATTAGACGTTATTGTTTGCGTGGAAATAAGCCGTGCGCAAGAATCGTAAGCGAAAGAGGAGTTACCTTCAATTATTCTGCATAGTCAAAAGGGGGCCACTGTCAATCCGCGAAGCCGACGTCGCATACTTGTCCCGCCACTGCTATGAATTGTGGTACAAATTAGGGCTGGGACTATTTGTCGAATTTTATTTTTATTTTATTTTTATTTGTCACTTCAGTCGCTTGGCTTGACTTGACAGTGGCGCCGTTTCGTTTCCCATCTCGGCGTTGATTGGTTTAACGTTACGCGCATCCTCGCGCATGCGTAACGGAGCGTAGCACATAGCTACGGGGCCTTTTCCCGTGCACACTGAGTAGGAGTGCACTGGCACGGCATGCGCTTGCATGCACCGAAGTGCACGCGAGTGTGCGATTTGACAGACGCTGGCGTTTGATGCGCGATGAGTTGCATGTAATATCACGGCGGCTCTGCGACGAAGGGCCTCATTCCTTCCCATCGCCCTTCGCACGTATCACGTGGAATTAAATACTGATATCTGAGCGCCTATATCAGTTAGATGACGGCGATACGCCGTGTGTTAACAGGTCATGGGGGCCTGTTTCGGCCGCTGCATTTCCAAAGTCACAGACTCCTTGTCATACAGGTTAGCGATACGCTTCTGGTTTTCCAAATGCAGAAATCTATTATCTTCCGTAACGCCGCGCCAATCTTCGTGCTCACATCTTCTCGCCTTCGATAGACTTCCCTTCCCGTAGACTCTCATTTATGATTTCTGCGTTGCGTTGCGGCACGACTCCTTTGTTTTCTCACACAGTCTGCGTTTGAATTTAAGGTTTTACCAAAGGCACACCAGTATGTCTTTCCAAGGAGACGAACAAGTTGAGGTACACAGGATTTTCTGACAGCGTCGCTGTTACTTTGCTTTTAAGTATGGTAAAGGATAATTGAAACGTATCAATTTGTTTGTAGTTTATCGATGACAAAGGAGATGCAGACCAATCTAGAGGATCAAAAACGTAAGGGATTGTATTGAGCTTTACGGCAGTGTTTCAATTTTTATTGTATTAATCGTACGCTTCATTGTTATGCTCCCCGGATAGCCTGTTATCGTTTCTCTCCTTAAATCGTTTCAAGGTAATTGGATTAGATTATTAAGATCTTTGTATATTTTACTCGGAACGGTAAGTCTACGTACTTAATCTGTTACCGATTGTGTTAGTATTATGTAAGATTCTTTATTGATACAGTTGCATGAGGTTCGTTTAAGTCGGGAAATTGTACTTCGATTTTCGAAGAGCGTTTATTTACGTTCGCTATGTATTTGTAGAAGAAAAACGGAGTTCCTGTAACCTTGGAATTGTTAGAAGACGGGGCATGGTCAAAGGGCACTAACAAATATGCCAGATTAAATTCTAGGAACAATGCTTCTACCAGGTATAATGCAATATATTTATAACTGATGAATATCGACGTGCGTTACGAAAAGCAGCACGTTTCAATTTTCTTACGAAAAGTAGCACGGTTGCTTTCGTTCTCAAGAAAACTATCACGTTCCGGTTTTCGCTGCGAAAACTAGCACGGTTGAGTGGTTTGCCACGAAAAATAACATGTTTCGTCCTCCGCCGCGAAAACTAGCATGTTTGAGCGGTGGGTCACGAAAAATACCTAGCACGTTTCGTTTTTCGCCGCGAAAACTAGCATGTTTGAGCGGTTTGCCACGAAAAATATCATGTTTGAGCAGTTTGTCACGAAAAATATTATGTTTCGTCTTTCGCTGCGAAAACTAGCACGTTTGAGCGAATTGCCACGAAAAATAGCATGTTTCGTCTTTCACTGCGAAAGCTAGCACGTTTGAGCGGTTTGCCACAAAAACTATCACGTTCCGGTTTTCGCTGCGAAAACTAGCACGTTTAAGGGGTTTGCCACGTGATTAAAATTTTCATGTGTTGTCTTTTGGAGATTAGATGGTATTATTATTTATTAAACAATATTTTCAACAGTTGAATTCTTTTAAACTGACCACGCGCTGAAACGTGATAGTTTCTGCAGTCCGCAGTATAATCCAAAACGTGCTATTCTGCGTGGCCAAACCGGATAATATGTTAGCTTTCGCTGCAAATTCCCAAATGTGCTATTTTTCGTGGCCAAACAGTCAAACGTGCTTCTTTTCGCCGCAACACTACGAAATGTGCTATTCTTCGTGGCGAAGCAGTCAAACATGTTAGTCTTCGCGGCGGAAGCCCAAATGTGCTAATATTCGTCAGAAACAATGAAACGTGCTTCTTTTCGGGGCAAACCGAAACGTGCTAGAGTGACCTGTTCAGTGAATGAACATTTAAGCTGCATGTCTGTTAAAATTATTATTCAAAAATCGTTATTTAATCCCCTGAATGTTATTTCTGCAAGCAAGCTGTTTTATTACTAAAGTCAGACATCCTGAAACACAATTCTATCAATGTTTGATAGTTATAACTTTCATTAAAAGTCTGGCAGAGGATTATATAAAAAAGGGGCCAATGACCAGTGAATGAACTTAAATTTCTAATGAATGAACGAGATAATAACAGAGGTTAGGTTTCCAATGTATTTAGACGATTTTTTGTATAAATAACTTTTCATTCTCCAGTTGCAATAATATTATTGATTTGATACTTTACTAGTCTTATAAGATCATAATCATGCATAGCTGAAATTTATTTTCTGGGGTGGGTTAACTTAATCTTCACACTAGCGGCGAAAGTGTCAAGAGAAAAAGAAAAAGACAGGTTCAGTTGTTCATTCATTGGTAAAGTAAGAAATGTCCGCGTTTGCCATTGAATGAACGGCCGTGGGGACAACTGTTGAATAAACGGAATTAATGCCGTGTAAGGTAGAAGTAAAAAGAAAAACGCTTTTGCGAGACGTCTGTGGGTGTCCACTCTAAATTTCAATGTAAATTTCAACGTGAAATGAGCGCGATAAGCGTTAATTTTTCGTATTACATGAGCAACGTTCGTTCACTGGGGGGTGTACATTCACCGAACAGGTCACCCTACTTTTCGTAACGCACGTCAATATGTAACAAGACGAATACATTAAAACAATGTTTCAGCTCCGGACTGGATACTTCGCTCCAACTTCTTGACGCAAGAACATTAATGAAACAACAAGCCTGTGTATCTTCTACTCCTGGGTCCTCGTTAGATCTGGAATGGGAACACGAAGGTAAAGAGACTTTTATTAGCGCACTCTAAGAATTGACGTGCGCAGACAATACGCAACAGTATTATTGATTCAGGAATGCCTGTGCCAGCTGCGGACGATGATAATGTCGAATGCACAGATGGTTCTATGACGCATACATCGATTAACAATAGTCAGCCCTCTAGTTTGACGGCATCTCCTTGGTCTAGGGTCTCCACGCCGAATAGCTTAGAATGGGATCCGGTTGAGGCGGATATGGTATGTGTCGATTTAGAGACTGAACAGCTTTTGACTGAGATAGAAAGATTAACGGATAGAGCGTTAAAAGAGACAGGTGAATGGACTAGTACTAGCTGATAAATAATGTATCTATGATTCACAGGATTGTTTGTATTTTTGTATTATAAAGAAAGGGTACACAACAGAATTAACAAATATGAGATAATTTTAGAGGATGAAAGAAAAAGAGATTCTACTGTTTCGATATTTGTGTCGTTGAAACAATACGAAGATATATTTCTGTTGTTTCAAGGAATATACACGTACATGTATAATCTAGTATAATTAAAACAGAATTTTAATAGGAAGATATATTATTGGCACTATATTTCACTAGTTTATCGTAAAACAAGAATGCCAATGATTAAAACAAAGGTGAAGTTCGTTTATTGTTGCACGACTATACGAGCCTCACTCAAGTGGATGGAAAAATATGCTTTTCTCTCACAGATTTGAACAGGTCCACTCTTCTTCTTTTTCTTTCGATGCGTTTCTTGTGTCGCATTAATCGTGTCGTCAGAAAACGTTACAAGAAAAGCTAGAATTTTAATCCTCATTTCACGCTACTTTCACGAGACAATAACACTCTTCCTATTAATAATCTTTACATTCTACTTCATGAATCTCAATTTTTTATCCAGTTCCGAAACGTGTACTTTTCTTTGCGGATACAGGTTCCATATTTGATCTTTACCGTGATCTCGCCGTTTTTTTAATATAAATATTATTATACAGTGTCATAACATACTACTTTAACCTTTTGAAGCACGCATAGATTATGTAAGTACGATAAACCTTCATTCAGGTTTCTTTCTTAACGATCGGAATGTCTGTGCGAGCAGCATGAAAGACTATATAAATGGCCAATTGTGCTTCAAACGGTTAAACGATGCATATCACGTATGCAACGGTATATAAATCCTTATGTTTGTAATTCAACGTAGATAGAGAGAAAGAAATTAAAGGCAGAAATTGAAATGTGAAGTACACCAGGTGCTATAAATGCAATATATTTTTTGCAAGTCGAATTAAAAAACAGCTTTCTCCCAGGAAAATCAATTTCTTTCTGATGCTTAGTGTATCTTAAATTAACTGTATTTTATACAAGAGGGACTATCGCATAGTCCGCATAAGTCTAGTCATGATAAAATTTTAAGAGTCTTTGGGAGATTCACAGAGGAAAGAGAGGACGAGGTGGTGCTGGTATAATATTAATGTTGATACATACTTGAGTGTACAAAAACATATTTCTACTGAAGTTAAATTATTACAAAAAAAAAAGAACTAATTAGATTACAATTCTAGATAGACTGTGTCATTACCGAAGTGAATGAATTTTAAACCGAAGTAGGCTGCCTTACAATGGATAAAATATACAATTCGCAACTGCTAATAATGCTACTTTAAATTTCGATTTCGTTGCATTTTGCTGGTACGCTACATTACAATTGCATGAACAATCTAATATCATTAGCCTGTGGATAATTTACGAGCGAATCAAAATCTATACAGCAATAGTACAGGTAGCGATAAGATTAATGATAATGAGAATAATAATAATAATGTTGCAGTACGTTATTTAATAACGCAGTGCCATGGCTATATGTGTGCACACGATAGGTTTGCGTCTCTGGTTATAATTTATCTCAATTTGGGGAAATTAATTCGGATTCTTTGGGAGCGCCAAAGGTGAAGCTTTATATTGAATTGCATGTTAAACGCACAGAGGTATTAGTTGCGCGAGACATATGTGGCTTAACATTGATATCTAAGTTAGTAATCTTAAGGGGGGACCCCACCCAGAAGCCACTAAAAAGTTTGGGATTTTATTGTTCGTACAAATAAAAATATTGGCCTGGGATATTTTATATAGTTTTAAAGCAATCTTTATTTTGCTAGAAAAAATTTTTTTTATGAAAAATTGTACAAAATTGCGGCGAATAAAATTTCTTCCCGGAGCAAAAAACTGGCCCACACTCCCGGAATGACTGGATCATCTGAGAAGGAAATATTATATTATCTTCCATGTAGCGTAGGATTTTCTCAAAATTCGAATTATTTTGGAAATTGTAGCAGTTTGAAGAATTGATTTTAATTTTTTACATAAAAATTTGCACTGAAATGCTTGTAAAAAGTCGAATAATTGAAATATCAATAAAATCCTACGCTACATTGGAGAGAATAGTGTTTTAAAATTAAAAAAAAAATAAATTGGATGAAAGGTTTCGGAGATCTAGTGTGGGCCAGTTTGAAAAATGTTGTTTCGAGAAAAACGCGTTTAAAGTTTTCATTAAAGGTTTCATGGCGTTTGAGCTCTCGTTATTGGTCTGATTGAAACCTCCTTCGCATCGTTTTAGAAGATCGTCCGAGGTGACATCTTCGTCCCTAATTTACTTTGATACCTAAATACATCTATTTCAATATAAAAAAGGCGCGTCTTCCTTCCAAATGCGGTTCCAGGCCCTTCTTTACCTGACATGACGCGGTGTTACAGCTTTCACTGTAACTCCTTTAATACTGCGAATATCAAAAAACCGTTTTAACACAATATTCTACACACCTTAAGCTTTCAAATAAAACAAAAATTTTGAATTTTTCAAAACTTTCTGGGTGGGGTCCCCGTTAAGTACGAAGTGTGTCCGATGTACGAATAAGTAGCTTCATGTATATTGTTTAGTATGCGAAAGGTTGGAGAGGTGCTTGAAAGAATAAAAAAAAAGAAGAATTATAAAACACTTGCAATCTGTTTCTATATTAAAGGTGAAACGATGAATATGATATTTATATAACAGTTAAGTAAAGTTGATACATTGATGATTCTAGTGTAATAAACAGTATTGGCAAGAAACTTATGGAATTCAAGCTGAGAACGCCTTTTTTTTCCATACGAAATGTGTTTATCGACTGGTCATTTCATTCCTTTAGTCAAGGCTCTAGTTGACAAGTGAGTAATAACGAGAAGAGAATGCTTTTTCATATTTATTCCTAATTAGCGTATAAAGTGTCCGAAAAGCATTTTATTTCAAAATTTTAAGTGCTCTAAGATAATAGGGACCAAAAGTGTTTTCAGTATTAAGTATCCTCACAGCTATGTACTATTTTCTCCCAAAATGAATTAATTTTTGTATTACGATTACATTTGTACATTTAACGTGGCTTGATTGAGCAGCTATTTTAAATTAATCGCAGGGTTGATTTGTATTTGTCGACTCGAGATATCTAGTGGCATTGTATGCGCGTACTACGTGTATAAGGATAATTTATAATTATTGCGTCAATCTTGAAATTGTGAACAAAATTTATCATTGTTGGCTTTAAGAAAATATCTTTATCTACGCTTAGCATAATAATCTAAAACGACGTCGTTTGTACTGCGTGTACAAACGTTCATTATATTGTAAAAAGAACAGCGCTACGCACTATTCGCTTGCATATCGAATAGAATTATTATCGTTGTACGAATATCATTTTATTCAGCTACAATTTTCTGTATGACTATACACACAGCAGTGAATGCAATAAATGGCGTGGATTTTATTTACCGATCTCCAATAAATTAAGAATGATTTCTCTGTCCGCGAAGTATCGTACGTTTTTTTTTTTTTGGTGTAAACTTTTATTTGCAAATCAATTGAAAGACGAATGAACACTTGAAAAGGATCATATCATATCGATCTAACATTCGAACATAAAGTTAAATGTGAAAGTGGATAAAGCTATCGTATATGTTATTACATATATGTTATTCTATAATAATAGATGTTAAAAACCAATGTGTTTATATGCTTTAATAAATAGTTACTTTATTATATTTCTATGTACATATGTGCAAGAACTAATAGAAAAGGGAGAATTGTATTTTGTTCCCAGGCATCCTTTTACATTTTTCATTAAGTACAAATGCACGCAGAATGTGCATAGATGGATTGACAAAACGTTGTACATAGACGTAGCAAAATTAATGGGTTCCAAATTATTTATAGACTGTACAAGCTCGACATTTCATGAACATGATATTTTAATGATTGTTCTTCAAATTTCATTTATATAATACGATCGGAAAGTACAGAATAAATTGGTGGTATATTTGTACTGCAATTAGAAGTATTTTTTTTTTAAACTGGTATATTTCTTGCTTTTCATATGTGCACAGTTGCGTGAAATACAACGTAGTGAGTAGTTCGTGTAGCTAATGTTAAATTTTTATATGTTATATACAATTCTTCTAACATACGAATTATCTACACTTACGCAAACAACAAAGGAAAAATTACATAATAGTAATTCGAAACCATAGCGACGGGGATTCGTAGTTCCAGGGAAGAAGCTGCGAGCTCCATCGCGAGATAGATTTAGTTGAAAAATATTTGGCAAACACTTTTTACAAACGTAGCATGATTTCTGCGAAAGTAACACGATTAGTTATTCTCGAGTAATTTGCGTGCAGCTATAAAGTAAAGATTAATTGTAAAAGTTATCAACTACGATTGATGTATACGTATACAGTGTATGGTAAATGCAATCAGTAATTTCTTCGATACTAAAGATTAACGTAGCGAGTATAGATTTAATATGAGAGTTAAAAAAACAAAGGACTAGTAAATACAGCCGATCAAAGAACATACTTAACAAATCGATTTAGAATTTCGCTGCTCCCGCGTCTATGAGGAACAAAGTAATTTTTACGATAAAATGAAGAGTTCGCTGTACGAGTGACGTAGATATGTACTAAGGTGAGAATATCGGTGCAGCCGTGTCTGCCATGTACATGTATGGTGTCCCTTTCTCATGAGAAACAGATTATTTCTAACACGTATAAATCTGTTACTTTCTCTATGTTTAAAAATGCTAAATAAAACGTGTATAAAATTTACTTCGTCTCGTTAACATACTTACAATAATAACTTTCGGTACATTTAGAATAATTTAAACAAGAAACAGCCGCCGCAGGACAAGTAGAATTATCGCCGATACTAAAGAGGCAATAAGAATGCTCCAAAATAGATCGTTAGAGGATGACATTGTCTCTACTTGTTGGTTTATTATTACGTCTGATTGTTGCCGATCTTGGTTCTCGGCCGGAGCCGTCTCAACGTTACGTTGCCTAAGTTCATTCTCCGAAATACCATCTCCGCTGACTGCGAACGGTGTGTCCGACGTGGGAGAGTCATCAGCCTATAAATATGTTTCCTTGAAAAGCCTGACATAGATTATCGACAATCCGCGCAACGCTGCTGCGAACTATACCTTCAAAGCGATCGTATTCAACATAGTTTGCTCCTCCTCTGTGATAGGTTTTCTAGTAGTGGTTTTCGACAGCAGATCAACGACTCTCCCGCAGGTGTCGCACTGCCAGTTCAACGATCTACATCAAAATAATTTTTATAAATACGTTGCACAAAATTAACGAAATTTCAACATAGATATCTCTGTTCGAATATTGGTGCCAGCTACTTTTTTGCAAGTTTCTGCCTTTCTTCTCTACTGTAATCCAGCGAACCGATCGTTCCATTCCCTGGCGTTGGCATAAAAGCAATTAAAGCTAATAACGCTGTCCTGATGCTCCACGAAGGCTGCCATGTTTCGGGATGGTGTCCAGAAATACTGAGGCATATCTTCTTGTTGATTTCAAAGCGACCGTTCGGCTATAAAAAGGATGCATTTAGTGTAGCTACTTGGCGTCGCGTCTAGTCGCTAAAAACGAAGAATATATTTGACATTAGAGTCGCTTACTGTCAACAGTATAATGTTCGGAGGTTTCATAGGATATTCAGGCGGCAACAAGATTCTGCCATGGTAAACACCACCCTCGAAGTCTGTCGACGGCGGTCCTTGTACCGTAAAATGCCATTCGAAGAGATTATCTTCCAAGGGAGCCGCGTAATATTCCTCCGTAGCCTCGTGAAGCTCCTGGGCTTCTCTCATCAATCTCTTCACAGCTGAAATTTAATTTTCCACGTCACGTCGCGCTATTAACGCGTAGCTTAACATTGCCTCGTAACAAGTAGTTAAGCATAATTGCAGGCATTAATATGCCGTAGAATAATGTCTATTACTTATTAGCTATAGCTACTGTAGTATACCAGACACATTTTATCATACAAAATGATCTGTTCGGTATCGCTTAAGTGTTACATATTGAAGATAAAATATCAGTGGCAAATGTTAAAAGATAAGGCGAGATTCATTCTTGGAGATAATGCCTCTCTGCACATTGAGAAAGAGGGAAAGAAATACGTTTGCTACTTATGAACGCGAAGTTTCAGACTTCTAGTGGAATTCGGTTTTCTCGGCGACTTACCTGGACTCTTGGCATTGTATTTCCCTTCGAATGACATTTTCAAGAGGGTTGCGTGCCGAGGGCGACGTTAAAAAGGTGGAATAAAAATAGTATGCGAGCTGAGTGCGATCTGACTTGTCAGACGGCCTCGATGCATTGACGTGTCCACTTGCTATGCATTCTTCACATTTTCCTCCTCGAGCCACCCTAATCATCCAAATAGGAATCACGCTTCCCGCGGCGGTAACGAAGACAACGACGGCGATGTAAATTTTGACGTGGCCTAATAGGAGCGGCGGGTACAATCGCATAAAAAATAATGTGAAAGTAGCCGCGCTTATCGTGTGCTCGCGCGCGCGCGCGACTTATGTGCGCTCGTTTGAAGTTTGCCCAGTGAATGTGTGTTATTGCAGACGAGGTATAGGATAGACTATGCATCTTATGGGATTTCGTGTCGCATGTCGCATCTGGTCGCACCCTTAGAGCATATACTACACGGAAGAAGGTCAGCACCATAAAAACCGATGCTGGGCCCATTCACGGCGCTGTCAGGACGAAAAACACCATTGTGAATGGGCTCAACACTGATATTTTCGCCAATTGACAACGGTGTTTTTCGGTGCTGAACAGCGCCGTGAATGGGGCCCAGCACCGGTTTTTACGGTGCTGACCCTTTTCCGTGTACTGGAGGTCTCATTGCCTTATGTTTCCTGTCCTCGAAACTGTCGCCAACATCATGCGAGAGAGAAAGACATGTGCGAACTGGTGCGAGCGAGAGAAGTATTGAGAATCTATACTTCTCTCGTTCGCACCAGTTCGCACATGTCTTTCTCTCTCGCGTGATGTTGGCGACAGTTTCGAGCTCTCAATGAGACCTCCATGTCTATATGCTCTAAAGTCGCACCATGTCGCACGACTGAAATACCGAAGTTGTGAGAGATCACTGTACATACGTGTAAACATGCACCTGAAGGACGGAGCATTAAGGCAGAATTTATGATGCGGACAAAGAGGAGATATAATAAGAGGCGTCACTCGACAAGGACAGAAATAAACTGGGAAAATCACTAGACAACCAATTTAAATGGCCATTCGGCATGGATCGGTAAACTTCGACATGGATCGGTAAACTTCGGCAATAATCAGCCAACTGCGGTAAGGTAGATTTAGTCGATTTGAATATCCCGCTCGAATAGACAACCAATTTAAATGCCAAGGTCAAGTAAGGACTTCAAAGGTTCCGTCCGGAGTGACGCCTCTTATTATATCTCCTCTTTGATGCGGAGGTTGAAGCAACAGATGGAAGGGGTATCGCCTGTTTGCGCAATTTTGGTAGGGGCGACTGGTGGTGTCATCTGCTGTACCGCGGTAAATTGTAAAACTGCACGCTTCAATTACACATATTTTAAATTGAAAAGGTGAAAGCCGTAGCTTACATATACGAAATGTAAGATATTGGGTGAATAAAAATACAATATATTTAATTTGCAGAAAATATAACAAGTTTATTGTATAATTGTCGGTTTTGTTTTCACAACTGGAATGGCATCACAGCCAGTGATGCCAGATCGGGGACGGGTTCCCTCGAGAGTTTCCCCCACCTCGCATGCACACTATGCACCAATCACGTGCGTGTAGATCACATACGCGACTCCTGCATAGTGTGCATGCGAGGTGGGGGAAATTCTCGAGGAAACCCGTCCCCGATCTGGTATCACTGATCACAGCGCAATAATTATATATAGTACTGGATCCTGCCTTGGATAGCGTTGGTCTATTTTATACCTTATAGCGATTACGGTACCTCGCACTGACTCTGCACTGATGCCAGAAAATGACTTGGATTGGTTGTTTCTTATAGAAACGAAGATAGCTCTATAAGAATCAACCAATCCATGTCATTTTTTGGCACCAGTGCAGAGTCAGTGCGAGGTACCGAATTCGCTCTAGAGAGTGATTGGAACAACGTGTATCGTCCCGGATTGGTTGCTGCGATTTAGAGCAAAAGAGGAAGTAGACAGAGAAAGAAACTGTAAAAAAGAAAGAGACAGAAATATCGGCTTGGAAAGCAGACGATTTAATGAATGTTTAGGTTATGTTATTTCCGGTTTTGCTCCCAAATTGCACAAATGGCCGCGGTTATACCGATCACTCCCTAGAGGATCACTATTATACCTCGTCTATGGTCGAGGATTAAGTTGTCTTATCTATTTACAATCGATGAATTATAAATTATAAGGTTTTTTTGCCACTTCTTCGCTGTGGATGACATTACTCCGATAGAAATGTCTCTTGTTCATTTTCAAACGCGAGCCTTTCGCGTACACGCAGTACAGAATACACGAAATTTACATGTTTCTTTACATTTTCGTTGAATTCGGACTACCAGACCATTTTATTGACAATGATGACACATGCGTGGGAGATATAACCTCAAAAAATGTTAACGAAACACATTGCTATTAGTTCGTTGATCATTTCCAAATCGATTGCGATCTCCCCGCGTGAAATGATGTGAAGCACATAATGACGTGTCAGGATTGCGTAACTTTATCGTGGATCATAATTTTTTCTGCCGACTCTGTATTACGATAAAGTTAGTGTACCTACCACGGCTGCGGAGCGAGGTTAATGCCTACGTGTCACATTCAGGTAGAAACTTTTTTATAACAGAATGTAATTTTTTACTATGAATTTTTAATCCTGTATATATATATATATATATATACGTTCTATAATAATTTGTGTAAATAGATAGACAATCTTTTATGTGAATAAACATTGTAGTTAAGTCTAATTGATAAAACACTTTCTGCGCTTCTTACTTTATAGTCTCGTAAAACGAACAAAATTGTCTAAAGCACAATTATCAGTGTCCAATATTTTGTAGTTCGTTAGAACTGCTTGTTAGCATTTGTAAACGCACTAGCATGCCTCTGAAGCTACGACATTGGCTAACATATTAATTATTTCTGATGCAATAGAGGTATGATATTTGTAAGACTCTTAATATTAAAAATTAACAATTAGAACAGCACGCAAAAACAATGGCAAGCAAACCCTGGAATGTACTGGTGACGGGAGGTGCTGGTTACATTGGTTCTCACACTGTGTTGGAACTAGTCCAGGCAGGTTTTATGGTGGTGGTAATAGACAGCCTTAGTAACGCTTATAAAGGTGAGGAGTAACAAAACACATTGCTGGAGAACACTTGTGTTCCAACTTGGCGCAGTAAAGCAAGCATTGAATTACGCATTGAAAAGTTAACTGTATGCATTAAGCTAATACACACGATGTATATACATATCTTAATAATTCAAGTCTTCGTTACGAAAGAGGACTTCTTAACATAACAGCAAGTGTCATTATTTCTGTTTCTCTCTTTTGCACGCAGGAAACAATGATGCGAAACCGGTATGTTTGTTGAGGGTAGAGAAGTTGATAGATAAGGAAATTTCATTTATTCATTGCGATATAACAAGTATCAACGAAGTGAGAGATGTATTTAAAAAGGTACAATTGAACATTTTCTTCAGGATTCCTCGAAGTATGTGACTCTAACGAATGAATTGTTATATTTCAGCACACCTTTCATTGCGTCATTCATTTCGCTGCGTTGAAAGCTGTGGGCGAGTCCTGTGAGAAGCCATTAGAGTACTATAAAACAAATGTTACTGGAACTCTAAATTTGTTGGAAGTTATGAGAGAGTATAATGTAAAGAATTTTATTTATTCGAGTAGTGCCACTGTTTATGGCACTCCTGAAAAGCTTCCATTAGATGAAAGCATGAAGACTGGCGACTGCACTAATCCTTATGGGAAAACGAAATTCATGGTCGAGGAAATTCTAAAAGATTTATGCGCTTCAGACGATGTACCGTCTTTTATTTTATTTGTTGTTTGAATTACGATTGAGTAGTTGCTACAAGGCTGCTGCTTTTAGGCGTGGTCTGTAATATCTCTAAGATACTTTAACCCAGTCGGAGCTCATCCTTCTGGACAGATTGGAGAAGATCCCAATGGGGTACCAAATAATTTAATGCCTTACATTGCTCAAGTAGCTGTTGGAAAGAGGGAAATGCTATATATTTATGGTAATGATTATGATACTCCCGATGGGACAGGTGAGTGGCGTAACAAACTCATTTTTCCGAAACGAGAAACGATTTAGAGGTGGCACAAAAATTGTTGTACACTTCGCAGGTGTGCGCGATTATATTCATATCATGGACTTGGCGGCGGGTCACGTGAAAGCAATGGTTTACCAAAAAACTTCGAATTCAACTGGATTCAAAGCAATAAATTTGGGCACTGGCAAGGGTTATTCGGTGCTTGAAGTTGTGCAAGCCTTTGAAAAGGCATCAGGACGGAGAATCGAATGTAAAATAGTCGAACGTAGACCAGGAGATATATCCGCTAGTTACGCAGACGCTAGTTTAGCTAATAAGGAATTAGGTTGGCGAGCCACCAGAGATATAAGTGATATGTGTAAGTTATTTCGCGAACGATTTCGCGAACAATACTTTTCCACAACTGATACTTTCAATTTGATACAATTGAAACTTTTAATACAATCGATATTTCACATCTAATTTAGAATTTTTTTATAGGCGACGATGCGTGGAAGTGGCAACAAAATAATCCAAACGGTTACAAATGTTAACCGCAGCCGCCTAAACGTTCAGCGTTTGAAAATTTTTTATACATATTGAAGAATGCCAGTTCTATGTTTTTTACTACTCAAACGTAAGCCATGGTGGTGTCTAGTTACCAAAGTTTAGACCAAAGCGCAAGATAGATATATATATTTACATAATGTTAAGTAAATTCAACAGCCTTAAAGTCTAAAATCGATTCGAAAGATGTATACTGCGCATAAATTCCATTGCCGATTCCGTTGATTATTTTAACTGTAAATCGAAGACCATTAAACTTTTATACAAAATAACAATCAATATTAAATTATTGTGCCACATAACGTTAAACATAGCGCGGCAGCACCAGCTGTATAAAGTGATATACATTAATAACATATCGTCGAACTATTTATAAGTACGAATTATAAGTTGCATATTGTATATGTTGTTATAATGTGCAATAATTACTAATAAATGAATAGGTAAATTGTAAAGTAATAGTTATAAATAAAAGCCATTTTACAAATAATAGTGAATTTTTCATTCAACATTTCCAACCAACTGATAAATTACCTTTAATTTAATTTTCGGAGCAGCGACTAACGCTGCTCTCTATCTAATAGTGAAATCTGAAAAATAAATTGCCTATTGGGAGTACGTATGCAAAGAATTCTTTTATTCGATCGATTAATCCTACATCCCGCCGAGAACCACTGCCGCGCTCGTTCTGCACGGTATTATGCAATAGTATTGTTAGTTTATTGCTTTTAACATTACAGATCACCGTTTCTCATTTCCATTCGAACATCTTATGATGGGACTAAACCATTCTCAGCATAAATTATCCGGAGTTAACAGGAACATAGAAAGGCGAGGAAGTAGTTAGCGCGGACCGTGCGAGAGAGAGAGAGAGAGAGACAGCGTGCACGACAAGGATAGATACAATGGCGTGCTACAAACTTCCATTATACGCGCCTGATACTTCACGCTCGCGAGCAGCAGGAGCGCATGACGCGAGGAGGTAGCGATTAGACCGAGAAGAACTGTTACCTAGAAAAAGACAAAGGGCGAATTCCACTTACGCCTAAATCGCTCGAACCGCCCGTGGTTAACATTCCAAAATGTATGAAAATCTCTTGAAATATGGAAGAGAAATCTGTAAATGAGCTATTATCGAAAAATACAGGTTTTAACTATAAATTACGACTCGAAAACACGAACATATAATTTATGATATTCATTTTATTATAAAAACTTAAAAATCCTATGGTCATGGGCGCGGGCGATTTGGGCGTGAGTGGAATTCGCCCAAAGATACGCTGAACGAGCGGGTCGATTTAATTCTCAGATGTCTTACATTAAATTAAATTCAGCTCCTCCAACCAAACATTTTTACGTAATCAATTAAAATCAAGTTAATTTCAACGAAATTTACTTAAATTTAGCCCCTAACCAAAGATTTAAACGAAATCAATTAAACTAATCTGTAAATTGTTACAAATGTAAGTTTTTTGTGGTCCAAATGATGGAAACCTCAGCAATGAACACAAGAAAGTAGTGATTTTATATAACGTATACTTTATTGTAACAAGGTAAAGGCCTTTTGTGCGAATAAATTGAGAGAAACTTGAAACAAACTGTATTATTTAGGTATTATTCAGAAATACCTTTTACATATTCCTATCCACATTCCAAACTTGCAATTTCAGATATCTATGGAATTTCTTTAAGAATACCATAGATTCCTTTTGTAAACAAGTAGATGTTGAAGAAAATTTTGCAACTAGAGCCTATGGGACACTTCAAATTTCCGCGGTTTAGCATTCTAATCATAATATAGTTTACTTCTTTTTGTAGCTTTCTCCAAGTTCATAATAACAGTAGTCTGAGATATGGTACCGTTGCCAATCGCCGCGCCGATTCACGGGATAATATATGTATGTCATAAACTGCGACCCTGGTGAGACCTCTGCCGATCAGCCTAATTAATTTTTGGGAACCAGATGTGGCATTTTCCTCCTCTAACAAAACAAAAAGATGTTCTTAACTTCTTATGGTATACCGAAAAATGTTTCCCTGGCAATGGAGTGGGAAACGAAATTACTCCGAAGAAGTTAACAGAACGCCTCGTGGGCGCTGACTGCGCGTGGTCCGGCCCGTCATGGAAAGATACATGCCGCACCATGGCTCGGGCCGCACCATGGCTCGCGCCGCACCATGGCTCGCGGCCGCACCATGGTTCATGCACGAAATTAATTAATTTCCCTGTCAGTGGCACAAATGGATTCCTGGCAGTTTCCCAATTAAAAGGTATCAAATACAATGTAAATTGGATTATTTTTAATTTGAGTAACTCAGTAGCTACTGGCAAGTACCTACAGTCGGTGTAGAAAGTATTCGTACAGCGACCAAGTTAAAGTGAAACTTTGTATATCCATGTCAGTAATAAAATTTAACGGAAAGCAATGATTAATCAATATTCTTTGATGTTTGTAGAATAGATTTTGTATAAACAAAATTTTATTCCCTTTAACATTTACAAAGATGTTAAGAAAAAGAGATAACCGCGCAAAAAGTATTCGTACAGTTGAATAAAAAATTAATAAACAATGGAAATAAACTAAATATATAATGTTTTAATAATTTGTGGGATTGCCTTTTGATTTTATAATAGCTTCGAGGCTACGTGGTATGGAATTTACTAAGTTGGATTTTATAGCAGGCTGTATTTTACTCTACTCTTCTAGCAGAATGGCTTTCAAACTTTCTTTAGATATAATATTATGATTACATATTTTTTTGTCCAATTAATCCCATAGATGCTATATGGGATTGATATGTGGTGATTATGGCGGCGTTTTAAAATATTTTGGTGGGTTATATGAAACCCTCTGCCTTGTATATATGCAGAATGCTTTGGATCATTGTCATAGGTAAATATAAAATTGTCATTAAGTCCCATTTTATTTGCACTAGCATGGATGTGCTTGCTCAGGATGTCAATATAAACTCTATAATTTATAATACTATCGATGAAATGTTGAGCTTTCACTCCAGCTGCACACATACAGCTCCAGACAAATAGAGAACCCGCTGCCGTATTTCATCATGGATCGCAAATTTTCTTTCCTAAACTCTGTATTCTTGTTTCTCCATACTGTGAAGTCTGTTTTGGAACCAAATATTTTGAATTTGTTAGCGTTAGTGAATTCGAAATATTTGGGTCCAAAACAGACTTCACAGTATGGAGAAACAAGAATACAGAGTTTAGGAAAGAAAATTTGCGATCCATGATGAAATACGACAGCGGGTTCTCTATTTGTCTGGAGCTGTATGTGTGCAGCTGGAGTGAAAGCTCAACATTTCATCGATAGTATTATAAATTATAGAGTTTATATTGACATCCTGAGCAAGCACATCCATGCTAGTGCAAATAAAATGGGACTTAATGACAATTTTATATTTACCCATGACAATGATCCAAAGCATTCTGCATATAATACTAGGCAGAGGGTTTCATATAACCCACCAAAATATTTTAAAACGCCGCCATAATCACCACATATCAATCCCATATAGCATCTATGGGATTAATTGGACAAAAAAATATGTAATCATAATATTATATCTAAAGAAAGTTTGAAAGCCATTCTGCTAGAAGAGTAGAGTAAAATGCAGCCTGCTATAACATCCAACTTAGTAAATTCCATACCAAGTAGCCTCGAAGCTATTATAAAATCAAAAGGCAATCCCACAAATTATTAAAACATTATATATTTAGTTTATTTCCATTGTTTATTAATTTTTTATTCAACTGTACGAATACTTTTTGCGCGTCCATTTCTGCGCGTTTATCTCTTTTTGTTAACATCTTTGTAAATGTTAAAGGGAATAAAATTTTGTTTATACAAAATCTATTCTACAAACATCAAAGAATATTGATTAATCATTGTTTTCCGTTAAAATTTATTACTGACATGAATATGCAAAGTTTTACTTTAAATTGGCCGTTGTACGAATACTTTCTACACCGACTGTATTTGAAAAAAGTGAAGGAGGACAATTTTTAATGTTTTTTATACCCAACATAATACGGCATGTCAATTTTTTTGTGTTCGCAATATTTTCCGCGAAACGAAGGTGACCTTCTATTTTTAAATGGAATGTTATATATTTTGAAAAACGATATAAAAGCGATTGCCACGGCAAATTGGCCTGTGGTATACTACGACTTTCGAGGTCACACGAGGCCTGGAATGAAAGAAATAGATTGAACATTTCGGCCGACCGAAAAGCGGATGCAGCGTCCACTCGGTCCGGTGTTTATAAACAGACAGAATTTTTTTGGAATGCACGTGACCCGGTAGGGTCATCACATCCTGCAGTGGTGTGACACAGTCGAGGTTGTTCGAGGAAACTGATATTCAATTGAAGGCACGCGCATGTCCGCACCGCTTTCTACGCTCAATTTTGTAATATAAAAGGAACCACGAATGCATACTCGGGTGTTCACTTGAAGTTTATTGCGCTTAGAAGACAGAGGCTTAGCGAAGTCGCGGTCTATTCCCTTTTGAGCAATTATATGGAATAACCATACAGTACGTAACATGGCTGTTTAGACATTACTTTAAACTTATTCCTCTTTTAGGCGAACCCAGAAATTCAAAAAATTCTGAAGCTTTGTGAATATCTAGGGAATTGCCTCCTGATTATAACGCAATATTTGTTTGCTGCCCAAATTCACTCTAAGGAGGTGTAATTAACCACTGAAAATCCGGCTATTTTCCGATTTTGTGTTATAACTCGTGAACTGTAAAATAATTTTTTTACCAAACGAAAGATCTGATTAAACGAAGTAATTTTTGTCGTGAAACATTTTTTTTATCTCTTCCAGTTGGCGAGTTATAACACAAAATCGGAAAATAGCCGAATTTTCAGGGGTTAATTTCGCCCCCTTCAAGTGAATTTGGGCAGCAAACAAAAATTGCGTTGTAATCAGAAGGAAATTTCCTGCATATTCACAAAGTTTCAGAATGTTTTTGAATTTTCGGGTTCGGGATCTGCCCTTGTAAGCTACTTTTCCTAGCGGCTCCCGTGGATATCCAGGCACCGGTTCGTCCGCTACTAATGAATTCTACAACAATCACAAAGCCTCTGCTCGCAGCCAATCTCATTGCCCTCTGCATAGGCTCGTAACAACGTTCATACGTCCATATGGAACTTTTAAATAAGAAAAGTGGGATTCAAAGAAAATATGTAATAGGAAAAGAAATTGATTGAACGAAACCATGAATGTGAACGAAACCATGTGACCAAAATGGAATAAATATTACATTTCTCTAGTTTCTCGACGAAATCTCCACGTCATTACTTTTCTTAATCACTTGTGCCATTGTACATTAAAGGAAAAGTTCAATATAATGTGCGTGCGTGTGTACGTTTGTTTTTTTTTTCAGGAATAAAGTAACAACGGTGTCAAATGTCACAAGTACCCCGGCGAGCGTGACCATTCGAAGACAACGCGCTCCAGGAAAATGTAGTTGTGGAAACGCCGAAGAAGGAATACGAGAGGCACTTCACCCGGATCAGGGTGATTTCCCTCACGTACTTCCATCTTGCAACACTTTACGGAACATACCTCCTTTTCACTTCCACCAAATTGATGACAGCCGCCTTTGGTGAGCGAGATTAATATTTCGATGGTAATTTTGAAGAAATGTCAAAGTAGACACTGGGCTAACAGTGGAACGAATTTTAACAAAGTGTCATTGATACGAGTAGTTTACGTTAATTCCATGTCCTAAAGAAACTTCATCGTCAACCCATCAGCTGATCGCAAGTGTGTCGCAAAGTGCAAGCCCATATTTAGACCACTTCCTCTATTAATTAAAAAAATATTCCTAACTATTATATTTTACCCTTAAATATAAAATATATGACAGAACAGCGACGACGAACACTTCGCTTTGGTCACCGCACTTCGCCTCGGCGTAGTGGGCGAAAGCCTTTAATCGCGTCTGCAATTGTTACGATCCGTACAAGGAAGTTCAGTTAAACTTATCACCTCGATACCATTTTATGGTTAATGAATCGACTTGAAATAAACTCGAGTGCTCGAGCCGAAATGAGTACGCGAATATTTCAAATTTTTCTGAAAAGTAAAAGTCGATGCATTTATAAAATAAAAAAAAAGGGAGTCCAATCGACTCATGCTATGGACGCATATTTGCATTTTGTTTGCCTTCTGTTTTTTGGTTTGCACTTTTCTATGTAGTTGAAGGATCGCCTGCTCCAGTGCAGTGACTTAATAAATAATTAATCTTGCCAGACTATAGTAGTAAGATATTCAATTTTATTACAAAATTTTATTACATCGAATATACAAAATTTCTTTCAGCCCTGATAGTTGGTTTGCCCTTCTAACTTGTTCATAAATATTATCATAATCTCTTCGCTTGGGAATTGTACTTGCATCGTCAAAAAGACTTTTTCTTCCCGAGTGATAAAATATGATATACAGTGGACGAAAACGATATATGTACATTAGGGAAGTTGTATCGAAAGAAGTTATAGTTCCCAAACGAGTAATATTATTAGTGGAGGGACTGTTTAAGCCTTTGTTAAGGGCACCGTTTTTAGTGAACAATTCTTTATTATCTACGTGGTGCTATATAGGGAATATTGATGCATAATTCTTGATATAACTGAAACAAGAGAATACTTCGAGTAAAAGTAAAGTAAGCCTGAGGAGTAACATTTTTCCTCACGTTTCTCCACAGGAATAAAGCAAGAATGGCGCTATACAGGGATGGAGTAATGGAAACACCGAAGGAGAAATACGAGAGGCGCATCATCTGGCCCGCCGTGATCATCTACGGGTCCTTTCATCTTGCTGCACTTTACGGAGTATACCTCCTCTTCACTTCCGCCAAATTGATGACAGCCGCCTTTGGTGAGCGACATTAACTTCGATGGTAATGTTTAAAGAAATGTTAAAGTATAAACTGAATACCAGTGGAACGAACTCTTACGAAGTGTCATTGATACGAATAGTTTACGTTGAGTTAATTACTTATTTTATAAAAAAAATGACGATAAATCATCTAGCTAGATCTAGAATAACGAGACGTAAGTTTATCCACCTGAAGTTGCTCTTAGATTTTCGTGTTAGTGTCTTAAGGAAGAATCAGGATCAGTTTCGCTGACAGTAACCGTTCTTCTTTTTCCCTGGAATCAGCTCAGAATACCTGGAAAACAGTTATACCTGAAATTATTAGACTATGCAAAATATTTCGTACATATTTCTAAAAAAGAAGTGTATTAGTCAAGAGATTGAATGCGATATGTACAGAGCAGCAAATAGAAAATGTCGGAAAAATAGGAAAAAAACGGTAACGAGAAGAGAACAATCGCGTGGAAAATTTGCACGTAACAATTTCACCAAGATGGCTCGCGCCGGGTCATTAATATAAATTCTACTTTCGGAATTGTTATATTCCTAAACAGGTGGACGGTCTCTACCAGCCTAGGCC
The DNA here is from genome assembly GCA_944738655.2 of Andrena hattorfiana. Taxonomy (NCBI): domain Eukaryota; kingdom Metazoa; phylum Arthropoda; class Insecta; order Hymenoptera; family Andrenidae; genus Andrena; species Andrena hattorfiana. Next base: position 7,919,562 of record OX122894.2, read on the forward strand.
TATCCTTATTATTTAATACCTTACAATCCTATGAAACATTTAAACGATTTGCACATGAATAATCATAACTAACACTGCACATATTCATTTGTTCATGTTTTTAATACTTGCAGCACTCGGCCTGTACATATCAAGTGCCATGGGAGTCACAGCTGGTGCTCACAGATTATGGTCACACCGAGCCTACAAAGCAAAGTGGCCGCTCCAGGTCCTATTGATGATCCTTCAAACCACGACCTTCCAAGTAAGTGAACGGATTCTCCCATAAAGAAATTTGTAACTGTTGTATGGACCATATGATGATCCTGTCACACAACGGCGACAAAAAAGACGATTATCAACCAAACGACAATTACCCCTTGGAACCAATATCTGGGATTGTATTTACAATTGTTACGAGTAGTATAATGAATTTGAGTTAAACTAATGGCCATGTCGACACCATTATGATTAATACATTATTTTGTATAATGTTAAATAGACAGTTCAAAAGAGTTGCAAGCAACTGGTAACCGTATGGTCAATAAATCGTTTTGAAATAAACTCGAGTATAGATACTCGGGCCGAAATAAGTACGCGAATATTTCGAATAAATGTGAAGAGTAAAAGTCAATCATATAGAAAATTAAAAGGAAAAACGAGTACAATTCTTCTGATTAAGTTAGAATGGAATCCGTAAATATTCTCCTTACTTTCCACATTATTTATTTATGATTACAAAACAGTTTAAGAGTTTCTCCTGATGGTGAAAGAAACTCCACGAAATATCAATGTAACTTATTCAAAATCCAAGCGACCCATCAATGTTTATATAGAATAATTATAACGTAATTAGCCCTAACTTAATTCTTTCTGATTTTTTTTTCAACAGTGGTCTATAATTAACTGGGCCAGGGACCATAGACTTCATCATAAATATAGCGACACAAATGCAGATCCTCATAACCCAAATAGAGGATTCTTTTTTGCGCATATTGGTTGGATGTTGTGTAGAACGCATCCGGACGTCAAGGAGAAAGGCAAAGGAATCGATATTAATGATCTTACGAAAGACCCCCTACTTGCGTTCCAGAAAAGGTGGGCACAATTTTCGGTTTTTTGGTTTACACTTCTCTGCCTAAGTCCTAAGGGAATATTTCGAGTAAAAGTAAAGTAAAACTGTCGAGTAACATTTTTGAAGAAAAACAATTTTGAATGTGTGTACAATATTCGAATTCCGGAATTGTTATAGGCCACAGTTTTCCGTAAATATTCTGTAATTACAAATTGTTAAATTTTCTGCGCGTAAATTTTTCAACCCTCGCATTTCTTTTAACATTATGCTGATGTATTAATTTGTACTAAAATCATAAGTATAATAATAATAGTAAGTCAAACTCTAACGCATATTATTTTAGCTTTGTTGGCGTGCAAACACTTTTATCCTCCACTATAGCTTTCATGCGGGAAATAAACTGTTACGTGACTTAACATCTTTCCTAACGTGTTTACAGGTATTACATAGTCCTGATGCCCCTGTTGTGTTACTTTATACCAACTATTGTACCAGTTCTGTGTTGGAACGAAACGTGGTCGAATGCTTTCTTCGTTCCCGGGATACTGCGTTCTGTTTCCTTCTGGAACGCCGTGTGGTTGGTCAATTCTGCAGGCCATACATTCGGAAACAGACCATATGACAAGTTAGTGTGCCTTAAAATTTATATCACTCAGCTTGCACGAAGTAAGGATAAGTCTGATGCATGCATTAACAATTTTTAAATTATTTTTTTAAGGTGCGTCTACTACTGAAGTCAAGTAAGAGACAAATATAATCACCATTTTACAGTGTAGAAATCTAAATTCCAATTTATCCTTATTTCGTATTTAGATATACAGCTTTCACACACAAATTTAGAGGAAAGTGGGTAGGCATTGACCAAACAAATTAACAAAAAAGTGCTATTTGTCCATGTATTATTTAAACATATCGATTTTTCTAGAATCTGATCACGTAGCTCCATTTACACTGTATATGTATAAGGTCTTTATTAATGCCCTATTATTTTTCAGGGCCTTATCTTAATAAAACAAAATGTAATTTTATCCAAACACTATATTTTTTTCGATGCTATTACACTTAGCCCATTTTTAGTAAACTACCTCTTCATTTTGCTGAAAAAATGAGCCCTCAGAACGTTCGCCACCTGGGTCTTTTTCCTTAAATCCGCCACTGACACTTGGTGTCTTGCTCTACCCTCCAAAAATATTGGTTACACCTTGTAGGCTTTTCTCCACCTAAAGTAGGTACATACTTCTAAGCAGATATAAATTTGTTAGCTCATTAAATTATGAGCTTTAAAGCCTTTCTTGAAAATGTCCCTATACATATAATTTTCAAGTTGAGAATGGTACTACTTAGTATTCTACTTCTTTTGGTGGGAACTTTATAACGATGCAAAGTAATAGCGACACGCTCTGTGGCCACAAATCGCTTTATTACACTTGATATTAACATTTGGGAAACGCTGTATTAGAAGGATCATCGAGCAACGAATTCCAGCTTGGCACTTCGATAAATCAAATACATGTATAATGGAGACAATAGAAAAGTAGAGCTACATTAACGATCTAATCGCAAATTTCAGGTTCATCAATCCCTCTGAGAACATGATTACAAACGTCTTCATTTTCGGTGAGGGCTGGCACAATTATCACCACGTGTTCCCGTGGGACTACAGGACGTCCGAGCTGGGCATCTACGGATTAGACACAACGGCAGCATTCATTTACTTGTGCGCGAAGATCGGCTGGGCGTACGATCTGAAAGTGGTACCCATAGGCATGGTGCAGAGAAGAGTGAAAAGAACCGGTGACGGCAGCCATGAAGTGTGGGGCTGGGGTGACGCAGATCAAACGCAAGAAGACAAGGACCAGACAGTGGTGATACGTAGGCTTAAGGGCACTTTCCCGGCAAATTTCGCGAAACATAGATGACTGTTATGATTTTTTCTAAAAAAAAGTATACAATGTATGGGTCTAAAAGTATTTGCACTTTATTCTGCTACAAATGTAGAGTATAAAGAAAGTATTTATTTAATTTTTACCCACTCCTGCCTTTGATATGCATCGCATGTCGCATCGTTGTAAAAAGGAAAGTTCAGGGTAGTATACGATATGTTTATATATGTGTATGTATAGATTGTTAATAAACAATTAACAATTTAAACTCACAAAAAATAAAATATTAAAAATCCTAAAGAATCAAAATTAATACAAAACATTAATTTTTATCAATAATCTTTCAAATAATTCTTATCATAAAAAAGTTAATATATTTAAATAATATGATTATAACTTTAATCTCAAATTAAATCCAATAAAATATCAATTTTTATTAAAATACCCGATTATGTATTTAAATCTCAAATATAAGAACAATTTTTTCTGTCAAACGTTCGATACTCAATATGTCTTTGGTATATATGATTAATTAAACTTTATGTAGGCATTTTCCCCAAGATCCATTTGCTAATTCTACTTGCATCGTAAAAATACTTTTTTTCTCCGCGTGATAAAATGTGATACACAGTGGATGAAAACGATATTTGTACAGTGGGGAATAATTTTATTATTGGAGTGACTGTGTAAGTTTTTGTAGGTTCACCTTTTTTAGTGAACAGTTAATATGTATCATAATTGTTGTATCATAATTCTTTATACAACTAAAAAAAGGGAATACTTCGAGTAAAAATAAAGTAAAACTATATTCGAATTTCGTAATTTTTATAGGTCACAGTTTCTCGTAAATATTTAATTATTCACGAACTGTTCAATGTTTTGTGTTCGCAATATTTTCCGCGAGAGAACTCTAAGTGTATTAAGGGCGGCTCTCAATCAGAGTTTCTGTAATTAATAATTTTTAGTACAGGAATCGCATAAATGTGTTTTTAAAAAATCAACAAATTCGCAAAAAAATGATTAACATGATAGATCCCATGGCTAATCCTACATTTGCGAATAGTATGAATGAACGATAGTGTAATTTCAGGTAGGAATATCAATGCTTAGTCAGCCACAGTAGAAGAAGCACTCATATATCAGCCGCAGTCGAAAAATTCATTAGATGTCAGAAATAAACGTAGAAAACCAGTTCTAAATGATTAATTGTTACTTAGTGATACTACATTAAGATTTATCAAGGTCATGCATCACATAAACAATTTACATCTTTCTTTTTGTATTAACTGTTACCAGAAGAAATCATCATATCCAATATATACAATAAAAACATTCACACAAATTCAGGGATTCTTTGTAAAAAGAGACATAGCTACAGTTAAAACATAATTTTTCTAGCTTCCCTGCATTGTAATCGTAAAATTGTGGAGGATATGAATCACTATATCACAAGGGGTTTGTATACGTGCTATGTTTTTTCGTTCAATTTAATTTCTACATTCGGCTGTGCAAAATAAAGTTTTTACTTAACGTAGTATCGAGAGTTATAGTTGACATAAACTGAGAACTTATGATATACCTGTTGTGTTGTATCCTTACATTTTGACAGCATCAGTGTAAAGCATGAGATACAACAACTTGTTACGGTAAGATCAGCAGATATTTCCGACAGTATTCTAATGTGTGTAACTTATATACTAGGATTGCAACGAGCCGATTGTTAAAGTAGTTCAAAATCAGTTCTCTAAACACAAATATCCAGGGTGTTCAGAAAACATTGAGGTCAATGAACAATGTTAAAAATGGCCAATTTTATATGTAAAACGTGTGTCTATATGCATTTTGAGTTCTTTGGAATGTATAAATACATGTTTTGTAAATATTTTTCGTTAATAACGATAAAAGTTTGCCATTTTTCATCCTTATACTTTACATAGTGCATCAAAAAGATGGAGTAAGTGGAGAAAGAGCGAACCTATAACCGAAAATACAACTTGATTAATTATAGAATGTTAATGGATCATTTACAAATTGCTTTTCTTGCTCTGGATGCTTCAGAAACCAGCACATGTTAGTCATTCTCTATATATTTTTGTTCTTGCGCACCAATTATGTAGATATTTAAATATGATATATGACAAAGTGGCCAAGCTAGAGTTTTGTGGGCGTATTTAGGGACTTGCAATAATTTACAATAGCTATGAGTTTTCATGTCCTCTTCTAAGTACTTATTACAATTAATATAAATCTCAAACTTTGATACTGAATGATTAATCTCTTACAACTTATACATACGCCATTTTCTTACATGAGTTTATATAAACTCTTGTATAGTGCACGTTAATGAATATTGTTTAAACTGTATATAAGATGCGTATTGAAAATTTGCCGCCAAAATGAGAGCCATACCCTAATAATTTATCGACATCAGACTCTGCATTAATGAATATCAACATCAAACTCCAAATATTAGTGGTTCGTGATAGCTAATGTCTCTATTTACGTCTAATATGGATTCTACTGCTGGGACAATATCATGGTGAAATACGAGAAGGACAAACTTATTACCTATATTTGGTAATACATAAGTTTTCAACAAAACTTGAAGTTGAACACTATACGTTCAATAATAGAGAAATTACCGTTGAAAAGTTAGCATAATTTGGAGTATATAAGCTGGAAAAATTGAATGTGCACTCCTTTGAACTTCTCTGCATTATGAACAGCAAAAGTTTCTGCTGGTTTGGTGAGATACAGTGCCATACAGAATCATATCTGTATCATTTAACACACATTTATTACTATAATATTGTCACTGTAATGTTTCCATTCACAGATGATAGCGCTCGCGAAGTGGGAAGCTTGAAATGTTAAAGGCAGTTATAATTATTCTCAGTTTATTGATGTATCGTACAAAGAAGATAAAGTCAGTTATGTTTTATCTAAGGTAACCATCTTCTCACACTAAAGTTACACGCAACATGTTTAATTAGATATAATCAGTTAGCTCTGGCATTCATTGAATTTGGCTATTCCATCGATCTATGAATTTCTGATTCCTGCAGAAAAATCTGCAAACACAGCAACTCTATCGCTTAAAGGTCCACGCACACAAATCCGTTCCGTGTCAGTTCCGTTCCGGCGTGCCAGTGGTAAGAAAAAGAGACCCTCTACGCCCCTCTTCTTCTTACCACTGGCACGCCGGAACGGAACTGACACGGAACTGATATGTGTGCGTAGACCTTTATAGGAGGCGGGCGACCAGTGGAAAACTTTAGGGTCCGTACGAGATACGGAGGCCGGAGACCAGTGAAAAACGGAGGGTCCATACGAGATACGGAGGTGGGCGACCAGTGGAAAACTTAGGGTCCGTACCAGTACTGAGGTGGTCGTGAAAGGGTTAAGCCGTTTTCGGCGCCTAGCTGCGAGCAACCAGCCGAGCGTCGAGCTGTTCCGTTGCTAAGGGTAGAATCAGTAAGGGAAATTGCAGTAGTGTAGGTGCGATATGTTCCTTGTAGGGCATCAGTGCAGAGCAGGTCCCGTAATATAATTCGCGGGGGTTATGAAATTTCCAAAATATTTGCTACTGCCAGCAAATATTTCGTAACATTTCGTATGACTTGACGGTTCGATTTTACTGATAATAAAACATTTATTACTAATAATACTTATCTTTTCACCAGTCGGTCCGGTGTTTATAAACAGACAGAATTTTTTTGGAATGCACGTGACCCGGTAGGGTCATCACATCCTGCAGTGGTGTGACACAGCCGAGGTTGTTCGAGGAAACTGATACTCAATCGAAGGCACGCGCATGTCCGTACCGCTCTCTACGTTCAATTTTATAGTATAAAAGGAACCACGAATGCATTCTCAGGTGTTCACTCGTTTAAGTTTATTGCGCCTAGAAGACAGAGGCTTAGCGAGGTCGCGTTCTATTCCCTTTTGAGCAATTATATGGAATAACCATACAGTACGTAACATGGCTGTTTAGGCGTTACTTTAAAGTTATTCCTCTTTTAGACCCCGCATTTCTCAGGCTAAAGTAACTTTTCCTAGCGACTCCCGTGGATATCCGGACACCGGTTCGTCCGCTACTAATGAACTCTAAAACAATTACAAATCCTCTGCTCGCAGCCAATCTCATTGCCCTCTGCATGGGCTCGTAACAACGTATATACGTCCATATGGAACTTTTAAATAAGAAAAGTGGGATTCATAGGAAATATGTAATAGGAAAAGAAATTGATTGGAGCCAGTGATTTCACAGTCGTGACATTCCATTATACAGTGAGTAAAAAAAGTATTGGCACACTTTTTAAAATCGCATAACTTTTTTAGAATTGATCCAAACGACATGAGTTTTTTTTAGAAGGTAGAAGGATTAGTTTTCTAAGTGACGTATTTCTGAGTTTTGAAAAAAAATTCAATTTGTCGGAATAGCAAAAAAAATAGTAAAGGCCGTTTTTTTCAACTTTTTTTTCTGAGCCGGTAACGAAAATTTAAAAAACCCGTTTGTAGATTTAAGTAAGCTGTATACATGCTGAAAATTTCATCAAAATCGGTTAACGGTGCTCTGAGTTACAAACGTTTAATGATCGCACAATAAGGTCGAAAATCGCTTGATTTCGGGTATTTCGCGATTTTCGAACTTATTGTGCGATCATTAAACGTTTGTAACTCAGAGCACCGTTAACCGATTTTGATGAAATTTTCAGCATGTATACAGCTTACTTAAATCTACAAACGGGTTTTTTGAATTTTCGTTACAGGCTCAGAAAAAAATGTTGAAAAAAACGGCCTTTACTATTTTTTTTGCTATTCCGACAAATTGAATTTTTTTTCAAAACTCAGAAATACGTCACATAGCAAACTAAACCTTCTACCTTCTAAAAAAAACTCATGTCGTTTGGACCAATTCTAAAAAAGTTATGCGATTTTAAAATGTGTGCCAATACTTTTTTTACTCACTGTATGTGTGAACGAAACTACGTGTACAAAATGAAACAAATATTACATTTCTCTAGTTTCTCGACGAAATCTCCACGTCATTACTTCTCTTAATCACTTGTGCCATTGTACGTTAAAGGCAAAGTTCAATATAACGTGCGTGTGTGTGTTTGTTTTCAGGAATAAAGCAACAATGGCGCCAAATGTCGCAAGTACCCCGACGGGCGTGCCATTCGAAGACGATACGCTCCAGGAAAATGTAAAGGTGGAAACGCCGAAAGAGAAATACGAGAGAAGCATCATCTGGGCCGCCGTGATTATCTATGGGTCCCTTCATCTTGCTGCACTTTACGGAGCATACCTCCTCTTCACTTCCACCAAATTGATGACAGCTGTCTTTGGTAAGCAATATTAATATTTCGATGGTAGTTTTTGAAGAAATGTTAAAGCGCAAAATGAATACCAGTGGAACCAATTCTAACGACGTATCATTGATACGAGTAGTTTACGTTGGGTTAATCACCTGTTTTATAAAAAACTAGCTTTACTACTCGGCATCACCCGAAATTTAGATTCTGATTTTATAAAAAAAGTTATTTATTTTTTGTGAAAATAGTCACATTCATCTTGATTAATTAGGCATAATGAGCTGGAATACATTTCGTGATCCCAGAGTTGACCGTTCTAAAGTTTTTAGGCGACAGACAAACACACAAACACTTTCTGCTTTATATATTAAGACTGATGACAAATCATCTACATCGATCTAGAATAACGAGGTGTAAGATTCTCCCACACCAATAATTCTACCATAAAAGGGTACACCTCATTGATTTCGATGATCTTGAAATATGTTGTTGGGGGCAGGATTCTGAACAACTTTTTCCTACACATGTTACCGCCGCTCGGCTTTAGTTTTCGAGATATTTATAAAAATATTTTGGTATTTATTAAAAATCAGCTGTGTTGATCGTTTCCGAGGTATCGGTATAGGTTTGGGACTAGACATGGAGGGAGACGGGAGGGGCCCCCGTGAGGGTGTTGACGGAAACCCCCACGTACTCAACAGGCGCTCTCGAAAGCACCCTTTTCCTAGCAAAAAGAATATGTTTCAGTTCAAAGATTAGTTCAAGCTTAACTGGTTCTAAAACATAAATTTTTTGTTAGGAAAAGGGTGCTTTCGAGAGCACCTGTTGGGTGTGTGGGGGTTTCCATTAACACCCCGACTCTATTTGGCGGAGCCGCGAGATATTAGGATGACTCTGGTTTCATAACATAATTCAGTGAAAATCATCGTATTCTTATTATTTAATACCTTACAATCCTATGAAACATTTAAACGATTTGCACTTAAGTAATCATAACTAACATTGCACCTATTATTTTCTTCGCATTTTTGTTACTTGCAGCACTCGGCTTGTACATATCAAGTGGCATGGGAGTCACAGCTGGTGCTCACAGATTATGGTCACACAAAGCCTACAAAGCAAAGTGGCAACTCCAGGTCCTATTGATGATCCTTAACACCATAGCCTTCCAAGTAAGTGAACGGATTCGTCCATAAAGAAATTTGTAACTGTTGTATGGACCATATGATGATCCTGTCACATATGAGCGAGCAAAAACACGATCATCAACCAGGCGGCAACCTAATTGCAATACTCTTTGGAACCCCAATATCTATGTGATTATGTAGCAGACGAAACTACGGAATTGGACTCATTGGAACGAACATTCATGATTCTTACCTTATCAAACTCCTTTAATCGATTCTACAATCGTTACGAGTCGAATAATGAATGTGAGTTAAACTTATCATCTTTTCGATACCATTGGAATTAATAAATTATTTTGCATAGTGTTAAATAGACAGTTCAGACGAAATTACAAGCAACTGGTTTTTAATCGCATGGACAATAAATCGACTTGAAATAAACTCGAGTAGGTACTCGAGCCGAAATGAGTACGTGAATATTTCGAATAAATCTGAAATGTAAAAGCCAATCATTTATAAAATTAAAAAAAATGAGTACAAATCTTCTGAATAAATTGAAATCGAAACTATTAAATTATATATGTTTTCCGTTTTTTAAACGCCTTAAGCGTTTCTCCTGTCAACGGAAAGAAACTCTACGAAATATCACTATGACTCATGCAAAGTTTAAGCAATACACCAATCCAGGAGCATCCGCTAAATCAGCTAAATGATTAAAATGGATGAACTGTCTTGGATATTTATATACAATAGTATAATGTAATTTGAATCAAATGCACCTAATTTAATTCTATGAATTTTGTTGACAGTATTCTGCAATTAACTGGGCCAGGGATCATAGACTTCATCATAAATATAGCGAGACAAATGCGGATCCTCATAATCCAACGAGGGGATTCTTTTTTGCGCATATTGGTTGGGTGTTGTGTAGAAGGCATCCGGACGTTAAGGAGAAAGGCAAAGAAATAGATATTAATGATCTGCTGAAAAACCCCGTACTTGCGTTCCAGAAAAGGTAGACACAATCTTCGGTTCTTTGGTTTGCACTTCTCTACATAAGGGAATACTACAAAGAAAAGTAAAGTAAGACCGTCGAGTAAGATTTTTGAAGAAAAACAATTTTGAACGTGTGTAAATACAATATTCGATTTCCGCAATTGTTATAGGCCACAGTTTTTCGAAAATATTTAATTAACTACAAATTGTTACATTTCTTGAGCGCACATTTTTCAACTCTGGCATTCATCTTAACATTAAATTTTACTAATGTATTAATTTATACTAAAATCATAAGTGTAATAATATTAGTAAGTCAAATCCAACCACATATCTACCTATTATTTTAGCCTGTTCTTCATGCCAGAAATAAATTGTTATTTGACTTAACATCTTTCCCAATATGTTTATAGGTATTACATAGTCCTGATGCCCCTGTTGGCTTTCATTATACCAACTGCTGTACCAGTTCTATGCTGGAACGAATCGTGGTCGAATGCTTTCTTCGTTTCCGCGATTCTGCGGTTTGTTTTATTTGTGAACGCCTCGTGGTTGATCAATTCTGCAGGCCATAAATTTGGAAACAGACCATATGATAAGTTAGTATGGCTTAAAATTTATATCATTCAGCTTGCATGAAGTAGGGATAAGCCTAACCCGCGCATTAACAATTTTTAAGTTATTATTTTTTTAATATGCGTCTTTTTTTACAACGCAAAAATCAAAATACCAATTTATGCGTATTTTGTATTTAAGTATGTAGCTTTCACACACAAATTTAGAGGAAAGTGGACCAGCATTGACCAGAAAACTCACAAAAAAGTGCTATTTGTTCATGCATTCTTTAAATAAATCGATTTTTCTGGAATCTGATCACGTAGCTTCATTCCTTGTAAAAAAATACACAACCATGCCATGCAAAACATGTTCCTACTTCTAATAGTTTTCTAGCTATTCGACCATATAGATTTCTCCACCCAAGTTTGGGGGCTGTTTTCACCCCTTTAACATGGATGATGATAGTTAAAAAAAATACGTGTTAAATATTTTTGTAAGAACTCCTTTCTAACCAAGCCGCATTCGATTCGGTAATTGTTACTTCGGGATGTTTCCTTGTTAAATAGAGTAATAGACTATGTAGTATTACGATGTTTACCTTCAATAAGTGTTATGAGCTGAGCTCATGCAGGCGTAGGGCAAACTGCACTATTACTGGCACTGCACTAATCATTAATTAACATTCCTGATTAAAAAGCCATGTATTAAGAAGTAGGAGCTTAGAAAATACGTTTCTACAATTTCGTATTTTTCTTTCACTACAAAACTGCAAATTCCAGTAGTTAAACTACACATTTTACATCTGGAAACACCACAAAAAAAGTCTTGAGACGCGATGGGGACGATACATTGGTTACACCTTGTAGGTTTTCCTCATCGCAAGTACTTTTAAACGGATATAAATTTGCTACCCGATTAAATTACGGTTTAAAGCCTTTCTTGAAGATATCCCTACATAATTTTCAACTTGAAAATGGTACTACTATTCTATTCCATTTGGTGGGAACTTTAGAACCTGGTAAAGTAATGGCGATAGACTCCATGGCCACAAATCGCTTTATTACACTCAAAATATTCACATTTGGGAAACACTGTATTAGAAGGATCATCGAGCAAACGAATTCCAGCTTAGAACTTCGATTCGTTTAACGAACTCATCGCTAATTTCAGGTTCATCCAACCCTCTGATAACATGATTGCAAACGTCTTTACTTTCGGGGAGGGCTGGCACAATTATCACCACGTGTTCCCGTGGGACTACAAGACGGCTGAGCTGGGCAACAACGGGTTCACTATAACAACAGCGTTCATAGATTTTTTTGCGAAGATTGGCTGGGCGTACGATCTGAAAATGGTACCCAGAGACCTGGTACAGAAAAGAGTGAAAAGAACCGGTGACGGCAGCCATGAAGTGTGGGGCTGGGGTGACGCAGATCAAACGCAAGAAGACAGGGACCAGACAGTGCTGATGCATAGGCTCAAGAAGGATTAGTGGAAAAGAGCAATCGACCGATCGTTCTCTCAATCCAACGATGGTTGTTCGATATCCAACACTCTTATTTCATCCGATGCTTTACGATTTGTCGCCAGATAACTAGCCTGGGGCCTGGGTTCATTTCTTGTAACTAAAGTTAGTGGACTTGTCAAAACACACGTAGCAGCAATAATTAAAATGTTCATATTTAATACGCCTATTGGGAGTACATGTACGTCCAGCTGCGTGGTGCTTTACGAGCAATCTACGGCAGCGGCACGGGAGAAGGGGCAGGCGTAATTACATAGGATTGAAAAGCACGTGCAGTGGCGGATTGAAGGTGGACGCCTACCTAGAAATTTTCGAAACATCGATTTTTCTATTTTTATACTTTCTTGAAGTACAACATCTTGAAAATATTCCCTGAAAGTGTCAAGTTAATCCGACTAAAATTGACAAAGTTATACACGTGTAAGTAGGCATGTGTTTCTCGATATAGTGCACAGACCCAGAACTTTAAACGCGCTTTCTCCAAATTCATGTTTTCAAAGTCGGTGACACGCATAACTGAAAAATTGATGAACCGATTAACTCGCAGCTTTGCAGGGTTACATTAGGGTTAAAAATCTAAGCACTATTGGGAGCTTTTCCTTTTTACCGCCTAGACTTTTTTACACTTCAAAAAACGAGGGATTTTTTGCCAAATATCGATGCTTCAACTTTGCCGCTATTTTGTCTCAAAATAATTTTTCCAAAATCTGGCCCGATAGCGCCTAGATAATTTCATATATTATCTAAAAAAAAATTCGAATTTTCAATTTTGGACGATCCTGCACCGAGCTACGGTTTTCACCACAAAGTGCCTAAAAAAAGACGTCTCGGGCATCGCCTATAACTCACAAACCTTCCAATACTTTTTACTAAAAAAAAATACTGAAATATCCGTAAGATGTACCCTTCCCATTAGACTTATGTTTAATAATACAAGTTTATCAGTTTTCCTAGAAAAAATTCCCAAAGAAGCATGTTTTTTGACAGTTCTAGGTAGACCTCCCCCTTAAGAAAAAAGGCCCCGGTGGCAAAAGTTCTGAGGGGCCCATTTTTTTCGGGAAAATGAAGAGGTAGTGTACTAAAAACGGGCTAAGTGTAGTAGTACAAAAAAAATATAGTGTTTGGATCAGAGACCATAACTGTTATAACCTAAATTTTAAAAGTTATGGCATAAGAATTAATATCATTCTTTAAATGATTTTGGTTATGAATAACCATTATTGTCGACGAAAATATTTTTCGGTCACTAATAACCGTTATTGTCGACGGAAATATTTTTTGGTCACTGATAACTGTTATTGACAACGGAAATTGTTTTCGGTCACTAATAACTGTTATTGACGACAGAAATTGTTTTCGCTTACGAATAACCATTATCGATAACCAGATTTTTTTTTTGGTTAAGGTGTAACCAATATTATTATTATTATTATTATTTATTAATATGAACGGGAAACCCCATTGAAATATAAAATAGAAGAACAATGATTTGAGTCAGACAGCCCAACACATTTACATAAAGCTACGGAAGGCGGTTCCGTAACTGAGTGCGCATTGAATCCAGGGAACAAGTAAATAGGTCACAGTTTTCTAAAAATTCGTTCGCACTCCCCATGGCTCTATTCAGTGGGTCTACAGCCCAATGATTATACGCCGGCAGCCTGGAATCGAATAGGGGTCGTCTCCGCAGGTTTCTGGACGGAGCATTATATCGAACTAGCCCTACTAATTCCGGGCAGTCGATTATGTTATTAACGATCTTGTACAAGAATAATAAATCCGCCGTCGTCCTGCGATTCGATAAGGAGGCAAGTCCAAACGAGCTCAGGATAGGCCCATAGTCATGATCATCAATCCTCATAGGATTACCTAAGGCCCGAGCTGCAAATCGCAGGAACCTATGCTGTACCCTTTCCAGTAATTGAATATATTTCATGTGCCTCGGATTCCAGATTACCGACGCATATTCTAGATGAGGACGCACCAAGGCGATATAAAGTATTTTCAACGTCTCCTTCTTTTTGAATCCTTTTGCGAATCTCACAATGGCACCTAGGGTTTTATATGCGTTACTACTAATGCGAGTGTAGTGTTCCCTAAAATCGAGCCCCGGCGTGATGGTGACCCCTAGATCAAGCACTTCCTGCACATCATTAAGGACTGAGTTTCCTAGCATGAAGGGGTACAAGACCATTGAAGAGGCACGTGCCGCCCTCAGCACAAAACAATATATCTTGCGAAAATTTTTTTTTGATTACGGTATAACCAATATATGTTGCGGGAATTTTTTTTGGTTACAGTATAATCAATATAAATTACAAGAACTTTTTTCAAGGTTACTATTAAACTATAGAATATCTGGAATGCGAACACGGGACGGAAAAACCCGGACTGTATTGAATGGGTGTCTATCCTGTATTATACCTCATCCTGTAGTAAATGTACTTCTCTCCTGTAGTAAATTTGAGTATAGGCAGGTATAGACTTGTGTGTAAGAGTGAAACAGCATCCCACGCGGTGCAACTATCTCTTTTCAACAGCGTGCCGCGGCTCCTAATATTCACAATATTCCAGATATTCTATAGTTCAATAGTTATACCGTAACCCAAAAAAAATCGCGCAAGGTATATTGGTTATACCGTACCAAAAAAAAATCCCTGCGAAATATATTGGTCATACCGTAACCAAAAAAAAAATTTTCGCAAGATATATTGTTACACCTTAACCAAAAAAAATTCTGGTCATCGATAATGGTTATTCATAACCGAAAACAATTTCCGTCGTCAATAACAGTTATTAGTGACCGAAAACAATTTCCGTCGTCGGTAACAGTTATTAGTGACCAAAAAATATTTCCTTCAACAATAACGGTTATTAGTGACCAAAAATATTTCCGTCGATAATGATGGTTATCCGTAACCAAGACAGATAAGTCTTAATATTTTTTAATCACTTCATATTTCGGAAAATGTATGCAGTATTTAATGAAGACTTACTTACATTTGAATAAAAATGAACTATTTCTCAATGATTTTTTCCGAAAAAATTTAAAAAATAACTGTTATTTCTGGTCTCTGGTTTGGATATCTATACCTAACCATAATTTTATTTGGAGATGGGGCCCTGGGAAGGCCTTCTGGGCAGGGGCCCAGGCGGCAACTACTGTTCAGCCGTGCTGTTATCTCCGCCACTGAGCATGTGCAAAAGCAAATGCACGGAAACTCGTCGCTGTTACACTTGTAGAGGCGCTCATATCGCCAGCCAGGCTGTTTACGAATTTCGAGTTAGGTCGAGTCCGGGGCCGCGCGCGTTATAAAATACCATATTGTATGTAAATAACGGAGAGGAGATAAGGCACGCGCATTATCATCGCGCTCTTGCAAGTACCGCATATTCACGATGATACTCAGTAAATTGTGCACGCGGTTACTGAACACTCGTGTGTCTCTGGTTTCCACTCCCAGATATGTGCGACGCGAAAATGTCAGACAGATACATTTCACGTATTATCCTGATAAAATCACGGACACCGGTAAGTGCAAGAGTTTCTTTAATTACCATATCACTACGGTGCGATTAAACTACAAAATGTGTCGAACAAACTTGACGAGGAGCCACATGATCTGTGAATGTAGAACTTTGGAATTTTGGATAAGAAAATCGAATAGGAAGCAGACTTTCATAAGTGTCTTTCAGCGAGCGTTAAAGATGCGTACGCACACTTCCGCGCATCGGTTATTAATGTGTGTTGAATGCGGACCTGTGGAATTTGGGAGAACACAGTGTAAACGGGAGCAATTGATAGCGAAAGAGGAATACATGGCTTTACATCAATCATTCTATTCTAGGTGAGACCGAAACGATGAATATGTATCAAGCTATAAATAATGGACTCCGAATCGCGTTAACGAGAGACTCTGATGCAGGTAGCAACCTTTTTTTGTCCCCTCAGTATTGTATAATTATAAATGATATGTAAATTACACTTGTGTATGTATGTTACTCAATCGACAATTACTCAAAGAAATTGAAAAATCTATTAAGACATTGCAGAAAAGTAAAAATGACATAATGTTACGAATGGCTCCGTTACGTTCTGACGAAAACGCAAACCACTTGTTATCTTATCATCGAAAAACGATAACATGCTTATTGTAATACATACATATGCATGTCTGGTTATATATACATATACAATGTCAGCTACCAAGTAGTAGCACATGCTATTTCTCAATACGCGATATTTATGGATGACTCTTACTTCAATGAGAAACATGTTTGTTAAAAAGGATATCAAGTATTGCATATATTTTCAAAGGTATAAATAATACTTGTATACAAGTGTACAATTATTAAGATATTTATTCAAATGCAGGCATACTAAATAGATTTTTAAAACCGATTTTCAAGAAAACCAATACTAGTTGAAGAAAATGTTATTCTGATACAATTTCAACTAATTTTTGCACAAGTATCTATTCCATGAACATTCTATCTCGAGAACAAAGGCCCCATTCAAAATGTACTATTCCTGAGTTTAATATTAACATATTGTTTTACGAAAAATCACCCTTTCGCGATTATATTATCCACGGACCAGCCTGTATCAACGACACATAGTTTGTAGTATTTTCCGAATGGTGCAGAGAATGGTGGTGTAGTACTGTCAGAAGATTGTGCTATTAACAGAATGGTAATTTGTGTATCTCTGTTGTTTGCAAATTAGTATGCAAATAATCATTTTTGTTGATTAGTGATATTTGGTGAGGATGTGGCGTTCGGAGGTGTTTTTCGATGCACGGTTGATCTACAAAAAGAGTTCGGACAGGACCGCGTTTTCAACACACCTCTCTGCGAGCAAGGAATCGCTGGCTTTGGAATCGGATTAGCTGTAGCCGGTGTAACGGCCATCGCAGAAATTCAATTCGCGGATTACATATTTCCCGCTTTTGATCAGGTATTGTATTCAATCGTGAACAACCAAACAATAGATATTCCTCCTTTTTCAAAACAAATACAGCATGCAAGTAAAGTATGCATATGCACCCTGTTCTAATCCATACAAGTACAGTATGCACTCGTTATAAGCCCGTTTCTACCATGAATTGTACGCCTGACGACTATCCCCACCATTTCTTGGAATCCTTCGGACGAGAGTGAGAGAACCCGAGAACGAGCGAGAGACTCTTTCGTTTCCTCTCGCTCGCTCTTGGGTTTTCTCACTCGCGCGGAATAGTGACCACAACGCGCCGTACGCCCGCCGCCAGCTCCGTTCGTCGAGCTTATAACGAGTACCAACTGTATAGGGATATTTTTTGCAACTACGTAGTGTTTCGTTTAAGTTGAATGCGAAAACACTAGTTTAGCTGATTACTGCAATCTTATCGGCAGCTGGTAAACGAAGCCGCCAAGTTTAGATATCGAAGTGGAGGAGAATTCGACTGTGGTAAATTGACACTTCGAGCGCCTTGTGGAGCTGTTGGGCATGGTGGACTTTATCATTCGCAAATGCCAGAAGCCTATTTCGCCCATACGCCAGGTTTAAAGGTTTGTAAGAATGATGATATGATTCATTACATACATGATTAATTACGGCAATAACAATAACGTATAGATAATTAAATATTGACGCAACCAAAGTATGGAATAGGTCTCACATATTATGGAAGTTTATTACAAAAACTGAAATATCGACATCGTAAGGAGATGGATTTTGTCGCGTACTCTACGTTTAAGCATCGACGAAGTATAGGATAGACCTATCATCTTATGGGAGTTCCCTTCGGGAGCCCCCTTACCATTTTCATGTCACACCCAACGTTAACGATTCAGTTTAAAGTAAGATTACCGATGTTTTTGAAAAGATTTAATTTTAATTCCTACCACTCGTGGCATTGTAATCTTATTTTAGACTGAATCGATAACGTTGACTGTGACCACAGACGGGGTATAGGTTAGACCTATCAACCAATGTATTTTTCTGTCACCGGTTTGGGGGGTCCTAGGCCCCCTTTACCATTTTAGTGTCGCATGCAACGTTACCGGCGAAGTCTCGAAACAGATTGTAACGCTACATGTGGTAGGAATTAGAATTCAACACGTGTAAAAGTAGGACATTCAAAACCCGCGATTTACAAATGATTCTCTTAGTGTAACAATTTAAAGATCGTTTTATAAACGTATTCCGTGCAACGACAGAGAAAGAAGGATCACAACAAAACAAGAACACATACGCTTTTTAACCTTGCTGTCCAATTCGAGTACATATATTTAACGCAAAACAAATTTATTTAACATAAAAATATGTATAAACAACAACAGTACTTGTGGAAGACATGCTTTGATAATGTAACGTGGGATACCTCGCCAAGGAATTGTAACTTGGTATATTTCAATAAGGTGCTGAAGCAGAGAGGACTTAAAAAATTGTCAAAAACCCATCAGTTCCAGTATATCGCTGAAAGTTTCCAACTTGCACTTATCCTTCTATCTTAACACTATACTCGTGCTCTAGGATCGGATAGGAACAATCGAATAACATTTCAAGTTACATATTTTATTCTTACATTTCACGAAAGGATTGCAACTCAAAGAAATTCTTATATCTAACTAGAATATTTGACAATCGCAGCCATTGGCTCGGTTCTCACCGATTACCAGGTCTCACCGCGAGGAGGTTGCTGCGCTTGGAGACCCGTAGAGAGATAGATGGAATCAAAGTTCCATCGATCTCCCTGTACATGAAACCCTTAGCCTACTAAACCAAAGAGATTGATGGAAACAAAGTTCCATCGATCCCTTCGGTTTAGATATCGAATCTAGAGAACTGCCAAGCAATCACTCGATTAAAATAAATTCAGCAAAGAAGGAAAGACTACGGGTGAGCATGGGAGGGGTATTGGATGGCGCAGTTCCTACCACCCTAATGTCCGAGTCGAAAGGGAAAAGCGCTCGGCGCCTCCCAAACGATTCCTCTGCACCCAGCGACTCGTCAGGAGCAACACTAGGTGTGACCTGACTCAAGCCGACTAACGAGGAGACTGGGAATCGGACCGGGTGACTTACGCAGGCAGTGTACCAAAAGGTACACCCCCTACGCCCGAAACTTTTCCCTTTGGACAAGAACATTAAGGGATGAAACTGATCCACCCATACCGATTCCATGCTCAGTCGCTTGCTTCCGGAAACGGAAGCAGCGGCGACCTCCTCATCGGAGATGAGGATCCAAAGAAAGGGCAACAATGCTAATAAAATTCAGTGACTACTTGGCAATTTTACATGGGGCCTTAAATACTTCATGCTATAATAAATTAACCTAGGCTTCCTTAGATGTCTTCTTTCACTACCACTGTTCACTATCACTTTTCACTATTTTCTTTTAAATATATTATTTTATTAACCGCCTTCCGCGCGAGAGCGTGGACCTGAAGTGCTGAAACAATCAACTACATTATGTTAGTAATAGTGTGGTGGGCTCCAGAGTAAACTAAGAACATACTTATTCGGTTGGTGCCCATCGAGATGATTTGGAATGTCAGAAGAGCACACACGAGCATGCAGAACCATCGTACAGATAGCTACACGAAGAAGAGCAGGAAATATCAATCCATCGACGAGATGCATGAGAGGGAACAAATCATGCAAAACCATCAAAGAAATGCATCAAATAAAATAAATCATGTAAATCCATCGAAGAAATGCATAAAATAAAATATATCATGTAAACTCATCGAAGAAAATGCAACATATAAAATAAATCATGTAACCCCATCGAAGAAATGCATCAAATAAAATATATCATGTAAACCCGTCGAAGAAATGCATCATGTAAAATAAATCATGTAAACTCATCGAAGAAATGCAAAAAAGAAATAAATCATGTAAACGCATCGAAGAAATTCATCGAATAAATTAAATCATTTAAACCCATCGAAAAAATACATGAAATGGGACAGATCATGCAAACCCATCGAAGAAATACACGAAATAGAACGACTCATACAAAAATCCACGAAGAAATGTATGAAATAGGACAGATGATGAAAAACAATCGAAGAAATCAGTTAAAAAGGAAGAGAAATCGGTTTTGGCCTTGGCAGAATAATAACATTTTGAATGGCTTTTAACGAACCCGAAAATTTCGTCGGCACCAACCGAATAAGCTAACCTAGGTCAGGGGGCCGAGGGGGTGAAAGGGTTGGAACCCTGACCAGGTCCCCAGGAAGTCCAGTAGGTAAAGGTGGCTGGGCAGTTCCAGGGTCCCCGGAGGTCCTCCAGACCCGGAGGACCGACGACGACTGAGTACATGGAGCTCCGTGAGCTCCCTATATACACTTCGGGAAACCATGCCCCCCGATTAAAACAAGGTCGACGGTTGATTACAATTTGCGAAATCCAACGTATTCTTCGGCAAAAATGGATTTTCCGCTAAAATATCCATTCCAGAGGCTATTGCTATGACAAATAATGTTAACAACATTTGCACTAACCGGCCAGTATAAATTATTATTAACTATGATCGATACAACTCGAGATATCAAGCAATTAGTAATATTTAGCCATGGATTTGCAAATGATTTTCTACGCCGAATGAATTCTTTTTTATTCTCAATGTTTAATCGTTTGATAAATGAATGTTAATGCTTATACATATCACATGGTATTACTTATAATGTATAAATACATGTTAGTTGAACTTGGTGTAAATGAATAGTTGGAGGAATATTTGGTGAAATATTAATGACATACTTGTTTTTCCCCCTTAGTTACTAACATCGACGAAGTATTCAGTTTCCGAAAAAGTCTTCTAGGTAACGGGTATATCTCAGTGAAATCCTGTTAAAAGGCCTCCCACATGACCCAGTAATCGATGAAATTGTTGCACGAATTGAGAAATCAGGAAATAATATGCACTATCTATGACATGCACACGCTTCACCGAACACTGAACCGATGAATTTCTCAGGGCTAGACAAAATCTTATTTCGCAAAGCGGGTTTCAAAAGTAACTCGATTTGCAATGGCATCCATGCACCTTACGACACTCATGCATCATACAACTTTCTGCGAGGCTTTTAAGAATTAGATTTTACTGTAAACTTCAATGTCGTCGGTTAACTAATACTCGGGGCAAATTGAATTAAATTATTATTACTTCACTAGAATGTTTAAATAGTGTATTAGAAACTTGCGGGAATGTCAGTAACATCGTGAATTTTTAATAATTTTCGACGTACGATACGTGAAAGGGTTCTACTTCACGCAAAGTACTAATAACCAATGTTATCTTGCAATTTATAGTTTACACGGGCTTTGAAGAAATACCATTTTTGAGCACCATAGTGTCTTGACCCCCGAAATGGAATTTTCGGAGAGAAATCCTCGTGAGTCGTTGACAAGCCGAGCCAAAGTATAGCGTAGCAAAATCCTGCCCTCTATGACAAACTCTCACTCTAAACAAGTCACACGTACACAAGCACGCACGCGCCTTTCAGCATTTCACCTATTTCAGAGTAGTTGCTGAGTTGGACGCTGTCCATGAGTAGATGCCACTACATTCAGTTCTCAAATTATGAGTCGGTAACACAGTTTGGGTGGTGACACGAACATCCACAAGGTGATAGGTCTATCCTATACCTCGTCTGTGCTGTGACACGAAAATGGTAAGGTGGCTTGCGAGCCCCCTCGAGCGTGTGACACAAAATTACATTGCGTGATGGGTCTATCCCACGGTGTAATAGACAGATGTTCCGACTCAGCAGCTTTACCCCAGCGATTTTGTGTGCCGATTTCTGTGTGGTTTCTCTGGCCACCGCGAGAGGCGTCGTGATAAGAAATCCATGTACACATGCATTTATGTGATTGAAGTAGTAGAGTTGTTAGTGGTATTATGTGCAAAACATCAATCTTTTCTCCTTGAGCGCCAATCTAGCGGCCGCCAGAAGAATTAGGACGAAAAAGTCACATATTCTGAACCGGGGTCGAAACACCTGTCTATTACACCGTGGTGTATCCAGTACCTTGTCTGTGCTATCACCACAGACCATACTTCGTCGATAACAGCGTGCATTTCCCACATATCATTTTTATCTCACGTCGATACGATGTGCTTTCTGTATTCTCCAATAGATGTATGCACCACCGCGAACTGGAGGAAACAACGTTGCGCTATACATAATATAGTCAGTCTGTAGATATACGATTTAAAGCAGAATCTGCCCTGTATATGGCCAGACAGCCTACCCTTCAGGAAGTCTCCCTTCCCTAACTTCTTTTTGTTCATTTTTTTTTAACATTTCGCGACTATCATTCGATATATCATACTTATTGATACACTTCTGAAGTATGTGATCACGAAATCAACTGGCGGAAGATATACCCAAAGAAACTACCGACTTATGTAAGCATTGCGAGCGAATTTCTATGCTCAAGGATATGCTATACTCGCGACGGCACGCGTTAGCTGTAGTCGTTGGCTCTTAACTTTCTGGAAGAGATTCCATGAATATTGTACGACACATGTACTCTACGTATGCATGAAGAAAGTTTTCCTCCTACACGGACGCGCGACCACCGACGCTATACAACCCGATTACATGAACAGCGGCGTGCAACATCGCGTCGACATTTCCTGAAGCTGAAATATCGTTCGCTCCTCGCCGCGCTCTTCGATACAACGCGTCTGTCGCGGAAACAAAGGCGGAATGCAACTAAACACACCAACACGTTTATTCATTGACAATAATAAGAGTAACGAGCCTGTGTAGCTATTTTCACCAAACTTTAAACTTTCCTACCCGAAGCGTAAACTTCCCTCGTTATCTCTTCTAAGTTGTTCCGCTTATTTTCGAGGTTTCGCGCGGGCTCATGAGAACGAAGAAAAATGTAATAAAGTTTAGCAAAATATTTTTTGCGAACCTTATAGGGGGTCTAACGAAACACCGTGGCATTGCATTCTACAGTAAGCTTTGAATAAAATGTCTCACGTTAATGGGAATTCTGATTTTCAATAAAAAAAATTCAAACCAACTTCAAAAAAATAAAAAATGCACTAAAAAGTAAAAAATATTTCTTTCCTTTATTTAATCTACGACTATCAATTTTTTTATGTCGGTGCTTCATCATTTGTAATGTGTAAATGTGGCGCTGACTTAAAAAAATCACAAGATAGAGTTAAAATCGTAAGTGCCAACTTCGCTGTAGTGAAAAACGATGAAAGTGCCAGCAATCTTCACGGCCGTGATCTTTTCGTTTCCCTCTAAATCTGTAAATGTTAGTAGACACTGAAAGTCCATAGCGTTCAAGTAATAAACGATGTAAGTGCCAAAATGACCAATTATGCGATTTTTGTTTCTACTGAAAATTTTAATTACTGCCACTTGCATCGTTTACCACTGCAACTCCTCAAATCACAGAGAAATTTCACCGCGAGCGTTCGTATTACCCCCCAAAACATTATTCCCAATGATGCGATACAAGAGCACCGATCACGTCATTGGGAAGATCGCGTTTTCTTTATGCCCCAAACTATGTATTCCGTGCTCCTCGACACGCACACTTTCGATACAAGGAAAGGTCGCTCGTTCGCGAATTCCTGAGCGTAATCCTTGATTGCGCGAGTGTGGAAAAGAGTAACGAAATGTGACCAAACGTCTTTTTCAGATCGTTGTGCCCCGCGGAGCGAAGCAGGCGAAAGGTCTTTTGTTGAGCTGCATAGACGAGCCGGATCCCTGCATCATGTTTGAACCGAAAATTCTGTACCGCACGGCGATCGACCAAGTGCCGAAAGATCATTACACGATAGAGATCGGCAAAGCTGAGGTCGTGAGAGAAGGTAGGCGTGCAGGAAGACTGACGGGACCGGCGCGATAAGTTTCACCTCGCGGCTGCATAACAATGCTGTCTCGGCCACTCTGATCGTCCTCCGCGCATAAATTAATCCTTTTTTCCACGTTTACGGTAGTAATGACTTTTGTCGAGGGTCGCCAGGCTTTCACCGATTTATCGTCGGTAGCAGGCATGTAAAATTTACGGCGTCGTTGGGCGCCGATTAATTAAAGGTATAAATAATTCGATATGCTTCCGCGATAACGATTCGATAACTATTTGCTTCGATTTCAAGAGGTTTCATAAATAACCGCTTGTCAAACGTGAATGTTTATAGTCGATGATTAGATTATCCATTTGCATGAGATTCCAAAAGCGAGTTATGGATCGAGTTCGACCTCCAAATTCGCGCGGCATTTCGAAATTCAGATAAAGAACCTTCCAGCCGCACCATTCGAAGTTTCGGGGACCCGAAATTCGTGAAGATGATAGGGGAGATGGGGGAAGTACGAGCCAATTAATGAAAAGTTAAGATATTTAATCAATCACTTGAAATATTTATTATAACCTTTGGCAATTCATTAAACAAGTTTTTACTTATTAACAATTACATAAGAGCAGCCTTTTTCACGTGCCATCAACTCAAAAAGGTTTTTTCCTGAAAAAAAAACAGTTTTGGCCCACTTTGTCTGCAAGGTTGGGGTAATGAGGGCCAGACAAGTATTCGCACAGAACACAAAAAATTATTTAGGCAAAAACAAAATTAAAATTTTCTCTTCTAGTACTAAAAGAACAACAATTATTAGAGATCCATAAGAATCA
This sequence comes from Andrena hattorfiana, assembly GCA_944738655.2. Classification (NCBI taxonomy): domain Eukaryota; kingdom Metazoa; phylum Arthropoda; class Insecta; order Hymenoptera; family Andrenidae; genus Andrena; species Andrena hattorfiana. The sequence continues at coordinate 7,944,671 of OX122894.2, forward strand.
GTACAACAATCAAGTTTAATGGTTTGATTAATGTTTAACGAATTCTAATTATGTAAATACACTTAGTTACAAAAACTGTGCCAACCGTTTCCAAGATCTTGGCATCTTTAGCAAAAGAAGCTGTCACTATTGAAAGTCTTTGTGGGGGTAAGGAGCCACTTGACTCTCATTACCCTCATGACCGTTATTTTGTTTCTGTAAAAATAGCAGAATAACATTTGAAATAAACACAAAATTGAAATTATTACAACAAAGTTTAACTATGGATCATTCAAATTAAGCCTAAAAAAAAATATAATAGACAACGACTTTGTACTTACTATTTCGGCGCAAATTTTCGTGAAATAACAGGAAAGACGTCCTCAACAAACAACGTTCTCTGTCATCAATACGAACGGGATTAGCGAGACAAACAAATGCCCAGCATCATTGATGTAGGAAGGGATACCTTCGAGCGGAAATACGTCTTCGTCCGACTTACAATATTGCTAAAACTATACTGGCTCGTATTCCCCCCGTCGCCCCTAAACGCAAGCTTCCTCAATCATAATCGCAGAGTGTATCTCTACAGTTCCGAATTTTGCAAGGCGGTCAACTCGAGAATCGGCACCTCTTTCCTCAAGTCACTACCGGCGCGCAATGACACGTTCCGCTTCATCGGGGACCCCGTATCGTTCAATCTTCTCATTTGATTCCTTACGGAACGATGAAGCGATTCCACCGCTGGGTTCGCCGATTACCTCGTGCGTTGTATTAATAATTCGAACGCGGGGCGCACAGTATAATGCCGCCGTGCTTGTGACTCGTGCGAGAACGACTCGCTCGGTCATTCGAGAATATAATATTTATCGGTCGTAATTCTCCTTTCATTATCCAATCGGCGGAGCAGTACACGCGATGACCGGTCCTGAAACAGGATACGCGAGGGGGCGGGGGCGGGGGAGAGAGCCGCGGCACACAAGCATAGCTGTAATCGCGAGACACTGCACGGCGTGTAAGGTGAAACGAGCGTGGCGTGTACACATTTGCGTTGCACGTAGGTGATGCGGTGACACTCGTGGGCTGGGGCACTCAGGTGCACGTACTGCTGGAGGTGGCCGATCTCGTCCAGGAGAAGCTCAATGTATCCTGCGAGGTGATAGACCTCGTTTCTATCCTACCTTGGGACACGGAACTCGTTTGCAAGGTAATTTCGTCATTATAATTTGCCCCGTTTTCATGCGTTAATGCAACCGGATCGTTCGCGTCTACATATTACGTTTGAGCGCGACTACGCTCGCGCGTATTACGTGGGCACGTTGTGTCCTTCGCCCGAAACAAGAGAAAGAGAGAAAGAGAGGGTGGGGAAAGAGAAGAGACATGGTTGCAGTATTTTAATTGTAGAATTAATTCATCCATGCGGGGAAAGTTTTATTTCACTTCTGAAGCTTAGGTAATGTGTAAGTAGATATTAGTTTGCATATGTTAACGTTGAATGCTTAAAATGACGATTGTTATTGTCAGAGTTTAAGTATTATCGAAAATTCGTCCGGAAAGGGGGATGGCACTCAGGAAGCGGGGTTTCAGATTTCTGCGAAATATTTAAAAGCAGGGCTCGGAAGAGTTCTGGAACTTTTCAACAGGTTCTATTTGAAACAAGGACCGTGGAATTTTTTTAAAAATGTTCTCACGTTATAAGTTCACATGAGAACTGAGAAAGTAAAAGTTCTAGTTGGAATGGAAGTTGTGAAATATAAAAATAAAAATTTCTCTATAATAGGAACAGATATTTTGTTCATCAATATTAAAAAAGTTCTCAATCGTTGTAACAAATACTGAATACTATTCAATGAATAGCACTAAAACAATAATAAATAGGTAATTATTACAGTTAAATTGATATTCTGAATGTGTTATTTATTTGTAATATTTACCTACGTAGATCACTTCTACGAAGATATTATAGGATTTTTGTGTATAATGGTCCATGTAAGTTATAAACAAATGTTATTTGGGTATTATTCTTGACAAGTTCTCTTTTCTGTTCAATACTTCTTATGAAATTATTAATTAATTAATTATGTTATCATTTTCATACCTTTTATTAAATAAACACTAATAGTTCAGTACTTCTCTTTATCTTATGCAACATTTTTTAATAAATGTTCTAATATAACTGATTCCATGGAACTTTTATTATATAGGTTCTAAAATATCTGTTCCACGAGAACACATTCTAAGGAAGTTCCTAAGGGTAACATTTCTTTCAATAAAAATTCCACAGGATCAAATATTTTCTTAAACGAAACATATAAGTTCTAACAGAATTTTTTTAGAAATAACAGTTCCAGAATTTTTTAGGTCCCTGTTTAAAAGGTATTTAATTTAAAAGAGTCGACACAATTTTAAAATTAATTCAATTTGACAACTCACATATCAGTTATTGCTAATTTGCTACGTGAAAAAAGTGAATTGTTTTTGAAGTTATCTCAAGCCTCTGTGGGAAATGCTTTTTCAATTTCACTCGCTCTAAGCTGTAGCTTACTTAACCTACATACAAATAGATTTATTTTAGAAGGGAAATACCACAAGGTGTAACTGAATTCCTTAGATACTTTTCCCAGAAGAATGTTTAAAGTAAGTAATGTTAATGGATAAACTAGCCAATGTTGGTGCTGTTCGTATGAAAACTATAATTTGCTCGTGACATAACGGTGAGGTTACTTCATGGCCTGGGGTCAATCAGGTGCTGCGTGCCAGTAACTTCGACGGGTTTAATAGTTGTGGCAGAAATTTTCAAGCCAGTAATAATAACTGCCGTCACCTTCTAAGGCATGATTTCAATTCCTATAAAAGAATCATAGAACCGCTTGAGAAGGCACCCTGTTTTATGACCTTCTGAGCTCGTTAACCGAGTCATTCTTAGACCAGAAACGCCCCCAGTATATTTAAAAACGGTGGAACGCGAATGAACTGATTTTATTCACAGTGAGCACTAAGCACGATCTAATAACTGTATTTACTGCTTCTGCCCGAATGTAATTATCTACTAAATTCCCACGTCGAATTAACTCGCCCTGCCCCGTACAGAAAAACTTCCACGTAACGAATTAACTCGCCTTCCCCACTCAACACATTAATAATATCCCACTGACGTAAAAAACTGACTCCCACAAACAATCCACAATGTAAGTATTTGAACATACGCTGCACTTACGAAATAACGCGATTGCAGAAACGTATTCTAACGAAAAAGGTTAGCGATTCATTTTTTAACGAATTCGTAAGTGCACCGCGCGACTTTCTTTTCCACCGAGTTTCAAAACGCCGCGCCAGACTTTCGAAATTCGTGGAAAAAGCTAAGTATTCCCGAGCGTTGCAGAATAATTACGAAATGCAGATAAACGGTGCATGCCCATTTTTTTTTTTATTTGCGAAATCGACGGTAACATGGATAATCCGCCTCGATCGTCGCGCTTTTATTACTTCCCCTGTTTAATTAGCGGGTCATTAAACCTCTGTCTATCTTTCTCTCTCTGTTGAGTCCGCGCAGATGCGAGTCTAGTTTCGAGTAGAATAATTTTTCGTTTCCCCAGTAATCCCAGTAAAATATAAACTATTCTCTTAATCTCCGCACCCCCTACCCTCCTTCGCCCTATCTAAATGCCAGGGGCCGTTGTCGTGGCGGTAACGATACGAAAAGTAAACGAAACTAACATTCACTCGGCCGAATTACGATACCGCGGATTGCCGTGGACACTAATATCGCGCTGATTTATGCTAATCGATCTTTAGCCGCTTAATGATATGCCGATTGGACGGTATGCACTCGCGGCTCGTATGCTGTAACATTATACGTACATACGTGGAAACGGTTAACGTGCCCGCGCGCGTCCTAGCGGAGAGGCGAGCGTAATTGGAAACCCGTTCCGCGCAATTTCGATACATTCACAGATTCCCCCGGTCGATGATGCTCGCCGAACGTCGCGACTCTAGCCAGCAAAATTGTCCGTCCAGCGGAAAGTTCCCTCGCGATTTCTGGGAACTGTCCGAGGGATCTTGAAAGCAGGGAGGTTACGGAATAGCTTGGTCTTGAAAAACGATGATTATGAGAAAGCGGATGACTAGTTAGACTCTTAGAGCGAGGCGGCCTCTGAGGCGTCTGAGATTAGCGACCGTAAAGCTGGTGCAGTGACTTCAGTGGTTATCGGAGAAAATTGGAAAGGTAGACGTTAAAAATTGGGGGGCCCAGAAGAAAACAGGTACATGGCACATGTGTATAAGTTTGCGTTTCTTTGTGGGTACCATTAATTCGTTCCTGCGATGTAGTGTAATTACACCACCTCCTAATATAATAGCATGTACGTTTCACCGAGCAGAATAGTATTAAATTTTCTTCACGCTGAGAAAAAACAAATGCGTGGTGGAGAAAGGCCCATGTCATTCGGCTGCATGGGGACACGCGACCTAATAAAATTAATTTTTCAGATAATAGTTGGCAGTTATCATACAATTCAAGTATCAAATAATTATAATTTCGTGCCACATTTCCTATGAAAACAATTTTTCCTTCAACTTGCTTTCCTGTAAAATCATAAAACGGTGACACGATTTTGTTCTCGCAAGTTTGATTTAACATTTGAAGTACATCTGACGTTTAGTTTAATTTCTATGTCTGGTGCTTGTGACATATTTTTATGCGCAGTGTCTATCAGAAAAAATTGAGAAGCTAGAAATGCAAAATTTCTTAGCACTGATAATATTGTAGAATACTTGAATTTTTTGTCTAATACCATTGACAAGATTTTATATCGCGAGTTTCAAGGAAACAAAGGCCATCAAATTCGTAAAATATCGTGGACATTAACTACATGGACCTTCCCGTACAAAACGGTTTTTCTACGAATTTATTTTTACAAGTTAATTTATTTTACAAATCCGTGTAACATTGACACCACCATTGCCGTTTAAATATCAACTAGAAGTAAGCCAAAGGGGTTCAGGCAAAAACATTGTAGTAACTTTGCATTTATTTGAACAAAAAACATATATTCGAGTCGCAAGAATAGATTAATCTTACATTCACACAACGTTGAATCATGAAGTATGTACTATACTGCAGTAATACACAAGAAAATATTGTAACCTTTTCTATCTTACTTTCTCGTGCATCGTTATTCGTTGTTGGGCACAGTTATTCAGTGATCACGTTGAATATCGATGGATCAATGAGTTCGGGAGAGGGTGAACGATAGCAGGTGACCATAACTTCTGAAAGTTGCAAGGGAAGGTCAGCTGAAATCTGAAATGTCACAGAAACCTGTAACGCAGCGTGTTAGCCATGCGTACTATCGAGTTACCGTTTCTAATGATTTACAACGGGACACAGACGCAGGTGCGCCTACGTGTCTTAATTACAGGCCACCGTCGCTCGATCCTAACGTCGATCGTGGCTCGTGGATTCGCTTGGTCGCCGCGAAACGATTCGTACAGCCTCTATATTAATGCTTCGCTTAGCGTCGGGCTGTATGTAAATTATTATTATGCCAGTCCACACGGGACGGGGCATAAATCATTCACGAATTGATCTGTGGAGCGGGCCGTTTGTCCAACGAATTACCCTTTGTGACACGTGTTAGAGGATTGAATGTCGCTTTGTACGTGGCACGTTCAATACTATTCCTGCTTCAATCATCAAAACCGTACAACTTAATGACGATCGCTAATTTTTCTCTGACTGAATACATAGGTAGTTAACTTCATAATCGGTTTCCATAATTCTCGTCGAAGGCACAGATTATCTGATTAAATGAGAAAAATACTCAGAGTCACTAAGAATACTGTTCTTCTGGGAAGTTAGCTTTTATGACGTATCTGCCAATTAGACGTTTAAGTACTTAGTGTGCAATCGCGTAGATTCATAAAGTGGATTGATAATTTCAAAAGTATTAGAGACGCATAATAAATGTGCAATATAAGAGTGCTTTGCAAAGTACTGTCTGATTATGGCAGCGTTTTAATCATACGTTATGTTGCAGTCGGCGAAGAAAACAGGACGAGTGGTGGTCGCACACGAGGCACCGCTGACGAGTGGATTTGGAGCTGAAATAGCCTCGACCATTCAGGTAAAGGGAATTGTTTCAGTTTAAGCTTCAGGTTTAAGCTGATTCGAGTTAGTTATTTATTACGGTTACGATGGTCGCTTTGACAAAAAGTACGCCGTTTTTTTACTGGTAACTACTTTTAGATGTTTTCTGAATTACTTTAACACTGTGCTTTGGGAGTATTTTCACGTTCGTATTTTCTGGAGCGTATCGAAAGTATTGTTCGAGTGTCCCCGAATGTTTGCTCGGGGCGAGTTAAGTAAAACTATCTCAGCGGCAGTGATCACTCGTAAAGTCCAGACCAACTTGCAGGGGCATTTTTCAAAACATTGCACCACCCAAAGTATTAATTCACTAAGTACTTAGTATTTAAAATATTTTAAACGTTACTGCTTTCTCCACGAGCTAGAAGTATATTCTTCAAAATAAAAAAAGTTTCAGTCGAATCGGATAATAACTTTTCGAGATATAGGTTCCATCGAGTTTAAGAACACTGTTTCGAGAAAAACGCGTTTAAATTTTTACGTGAGCGCCGAGTGGCCGGGTGTTACCCATGCATTTGCCACTACTCAAGTGCCTATAACTTCGGGAATTTTACGAATATCAAAAAATCCTTTTAAACACATATTCTTCAAAGGTTGAACATTTGAAAAATGAAATAAAAAAATAATCGATTTTTAGACTGGAACTTCCCCTTAAACACGCAATATATTATTTTCAAATTAAACCGTTAAAACGCTATCTACTAGGTTTTGGGATAAAATTGAGTTTAAAATAGTAGGGGACAATAAACAAATCCTAAAATATTAGCTATTAACGCCCTTTATTAATTTACTAATTTAATTAAAATTATGATCTTACTAATTTACTAATTATAATTAATAATTATAATTAATTTACTAATTTAATTAAAATCATTATCTTGATGAAGGAAATAAAAAATGCCTCAAGTATCATTACTTTGGGAGCAATAATTTAACTTACAGGAGAGTATTTTAGGTGTCCGCCTCCGATCATTTTGATTTTTGGATATGTTATAGAGGACAGAAAAATAAGATATACGTTTTTTTTATTTTTCCCCGTTTTCATATTTGGGGGGTGAAAACTGCGTTCAAAGTTAGGGTTGAAAAATCATTTTTGTGGAATATCTCGAGAACTATTAGAGATAGGGGAAAATCTGGTGAGTCAGTCATATTTCGCATTCAAAGACACAAAATTCGTCCATTGACACTATTCCCCTATCTCTAATAGTTCCCGAGATATTCCACAAAAATGATTTTTCAACCCTAACTTTGAACGCAGTTTTCACCCCCCAAATATGAAAACGGAGAAAAATAAAAAAACACGTATTTCTTATTTTTCGATCCTCTATAACATATCCAAAAATCAAAATGATCGGGGGCGGACACCTAAAATACTCTCCTTGTTAGTAAAATCTATTAATTAGTATCCACGTTTAAAATCGATTTATTTAAATGGGGAAGCATTTATTCGGGAAACAATGTTACTAAAAGTAGAATATCGTTGAAACCATGTCTACAGTAATGTGAAATAACTTGACGTTGTTGAAGCATACTTCGTGATAATTTACTCCAACTATCCACGTGTTGGCATGTCTAATGATTAAATTTGATCTTAATTATTCCACTTACGAAATTATTTACACGTAGCGCGTATACAAGCGTTCCCTGCCCAAAATGCATTCTAGGTATGCATGTTCAATGCATCGTTGGAATGTGGCAGGATATCATTACGCGCGTTTCTGTTACGTCACTGCACACTTCGTGACGGTTCGATACGCTTCAGCTTGTTCAGATGTACAAACTTATATCTTGCAAAACTCTAATCCTAGCGCTAAATCAGCAGGCGGACGGCGTGGTTAAATAATTTATAATTCAGATAAGCATTTAATGATTCCATCTTAAAACGGGTTGTCGCCCAATATGACCCACTGATATTAAAATGACCTCTGGAGCCCACATTCATGAGTCGCACATAACTATGTACATAGTTTTGTTAGGTGCACACTGCTTTTTCAATTATCAAAAATAATACATTTTCAAAGTGTTAAAAAGAGATTTTAGGACTTGCAGGTAGTTACTACTATTTAGTTAAATCGAAAGGGAATTGTTTGGTAAGATGTTGTATAGGTATAGTAATTAACATTGTCAGAATTAGGAGAGATTTTCGATTGTGATAATGATTTGCTTTCTATTGTTTACTGGGAATTACGTGGAAAGGAGTGAATTTCTTTGATACCTAGAAATGGTATTCCAAATATACTCCGTCAATTTCCATACATGCTTCACACATTTGTATCGCAAAAAGCCACACTTCTCCAAAACTTCTTGGTCTGCACTTGACAGGCATTTTCTACTCGTTGCAGTAAGGAAGTATTACTTTTCTTTAATAACAAAGATGATTAATTCTAATATTAAATAAACATTCAATAGTGAAATATGTTCTTTTACTGTACAATATTAGTTTCACTTTCCAAGATGGAAACAAGATATTAGCATTTCCAAGAGGGAATATGGCTTCTAATTCTGAAAGTGTTAAATTCTTTACCCGTCTTTATTAAATATTTTTCATTCGGTTAAGGAAATACTCTCTATCCTGTAATTCCTAAATGTTTTAATCCGTGGAAAATGTGTATTAGAACATCTCGTAAAGATCGCAATTTTTCTAAGAACTAATTTGTAAGAATATAGTTTGACAAGAGCGTCATTTATTCATTTGGTATAAAGACTAGCTTACGTAGGGATCTTTCGACAACGTTATATTCAAACTTGCCGGGCATAGTTTAAATGTTTCAATTACCATAAACGTTTAAGGTGAGGTAAGGCCATGCTCGACATGTTATGTTTTGCAAGTTTAACAAATAAAGTTAGACAACTGTACCTTCGAAAAATATTTGTTAAATCTACGAGGAGATTATTAGCAATGTCCAATCCGGTTTAAGAAACGAAACCAAAAGAAAAATTCGAAAATATAATTGCAGAAATTTTTAAAACAAAACCAAAGAATTTCATAAAGGGGAATAGAAAACATAGGAAAAATTAGGAAAAACCAAATACAGTAGGCACACGTTATAAGCCCGTTTCTACCATGCGTGGTACGCCCAGCGACAATTCCCACCATTTCTTGAAATCCTTCGGACGAGAGTGAGAGAATCCGAGACCGAGCGAGAGGCTCCTTCGTTTCCTCTCGCTCGCTCTTGGGTTTTCTCACTCGCGCTATTGACCGCGCGGAGTAGTGTCCACAACGCGTGGAATGCTCGCCACCAGCCCCGTTCGTCGGGCTTATAACGAGTGACTCGCGTATACATCTTTGATTGGTCATTAACAAAGAGTTGTTTGAAAATAGTGACATTGTTTACGGGATGACCTAATACTTCACAATTCGCCAGGCACTGAACCAGTGAAGCTGCGGAAGCAATTAATTTAAACCATTTACAAAACAGGAGGCATGCTTTTTGCATTTGGAGGCACCGATACAAAGGGTGACAGGCTGGGACTGTCCTTTCCCACACGTGTTCGAACCGTTCTACCTACCCGATAAGTGGCGATGCTTCGCGGCTGTCAGAAACATCTTAAACTACTGAAATTGTGCCTGGGATATTCTCCTTACGAGCGGAGTGGAGTAGTACGACAGAAACTTGTTGCCTGCGCGGACACCACCCACGAGAAATGCACGCTGGATACGACATTGATTTTTGAAATTCCCGATGTACCATCGCCGCATCGCAATCGTGGCCGATTGGTCCAAGGACATCTTTATCACCGTTCTGCATTCGTAAGACGCTACCCGCGTCTTCCACAAAAACCACTCGCGCTTCGAGTTTGTCGACTCGGTAGATTCCCTCTGACCATCAATGAAACGTTTCCTGCAAAACGAAACTTTGGATGTTCCGCAGCGCCACCAAAGAAATGTAATCTCAAGATCAAGTTCCTTTGTTCGTTCTACGATGTATCGTTACCGTCGAATAAATAAACTTTCAATGTTCCCGTTCGTTCGTGTTACTATTCCTGTAGCAAAAGTAAAGGCCGATTTTCACTATTTCGTCGACGACAGGCTGTCCATTTTTTAGAAAGCTAAATAGCGTTGCGCTACGTGCCCTCGAATTGCTCGCAAAAATGCATTTTCATTAATATGTTTCAATTTTGCTTGCCTTTCTCGTCAATTTCTTCACGCAGTAGAAGCGTCCTGGGCAGGAACCTGTGGCGTGACAGCGTCCTAACCTGTGTTTACGAAATAGTGTAGAAATGTTCGCGAAAGAAAAGGCCAATAATGTAAAGTCGACCACTAATCGGAGTCATCCGGCTACTAATCCAATGAGCTGTATGTACGCAGTACAGCGCCCAAGTGCCTCTTCTCTGGCATCGATCGTATCGAATTCCTGTTTAGGTGTCCCTCGGTTACCTTCGGGGCGGAGAGCAGAGGAGCTCCGGGCGCAGCTTTTATTGTTCGCGGCGGTGGCGCAGAACCCGTGTCCCTGACCCAAATCCGTCGTGGCCAGGCACGTAAGCGCTTCCCCGGTCAAATTAATAGTACGAAAGATGATACAAATCGTGACGCTGCGGCGTGAACGCGGCAACAAGTAGCCCCCGTCGAATCGATATTCGCAATTAGAACGGACGTGTCTGCCGGTTTTTACGGGATATCTGGGTCAAGTCTGTCTTTAGCAGTAAAATCAAGCGCTCGATCGTGTGGACCATGCGTGGCAACGTAATATCTTAATCAAGGCTCCAGTCTCAGGTGTTGCACCGGCCCGCTCGTATCCTTGGAGGAGGCGAGACCGGGACTCGTCGCTAGAACGCGACTTTACGACCTCAATCGGGATAGCACCCAGGGCGATTACACGACGCCATGGGAACTTCGTCCCGACGAGGGGTCTCCGCGTAATTTATGCGGAAATAACGCGCGGATGAATAATGAACAACGTTCTGACGTAACGATGATAAGCGCACGGCTTTGAGGAGCATTAACGATCGCGAGCGAGTTATCCGTTCGTACCGCAGCAGGATCCCCTGGAGACACAGCGGCGTGCCAATTGGAATTACTCGAATAGTGGATCGTTCGAACGCGCTTGCAAGCATCGAACGCGACGTGACGGTCCGAGAAGGCTTCCTTTCCAAGGTCGAAAATCCGCGGGTGCTTGAATTCTGGCGAAAACAAGACAGCAGAGAGAAACCGCCGAATACTCGAAGGAAGTGTGCGGTGCGCAATGCGCTCGCACCGTATTTTGTAATTTGAAAGGGAAACCACATTCTTTCACTGTGTATTATGATACGTGAAAGTTGGCAACGGTGCACACTGGCGACGCACACCAGCCGGCGGGCCAGAACGGGAGAGGAGGAGAGACCGAGCGGGAGTGGCGGAGAGAGGAACGGAGAGAGAAAGAGTGACGGAGCAGTGGCAGGGGGAGAGAATGGCGAGGAGGGAGAAGGAGGGAAAGAAAGAGAGCGAGAGCCAATCGCCACGGAGGCATAGACTATATCGAAGGTCGACGAGTTGCCTTTTTATTAGCCGATTTTTGCGGGAATAGAGCAACGGCTGGCGCACGCTAACATATGGCACCGATGCGTTTGCAGACGTCAACAGTTGACGGATTTTCGATCGCGCTAAGCAGTCGCTCACGGTGAACCGATGTCCCTCCGAAAGTATGGGTCACCGACCGAGATCCCGCGATCTCATTGATCCCTTTTCATTTTCAATATCGCCGCCTCTAATTCGGTTATTACCGTTTATTGCCAGAATGCGCAATAAAATGTTGGATGACGGCAATAGATTGAGATCGTGCCGTCTCTATCGAAAGATTCGATAATCTCGAAACGTACGGCGGGGAACCCCGGCGCGTTCAGCTCGATCGAGCAGCGACCGTGCTTTCTGATTGCGCCCCTTATCAAATTTATGATGCCTGTTAAGATTAACGGGAACATTATTGCGAGCACACGAATCTTCTCGTTCCTCCCTCCTCTTTACTGTTTACCATTTTGATACCTCGATCTTTGGGGATTATGCAAGGAAGCACAATGTTAAGTCTGTAGAGTGATTTACTATGAAAACGTGTGTCACGATTACCGTATATTTATGTTGGAAAATTTACATCAAGGCGAATCAAATGATAATATGTTTAAATTGAAATTCAAGACGGTATCGTAATATCGATTTTTCAAACAAACGGAAATACCAAATGCATCGCTCGGCCTTCGCTGCTGAGCTGTATTGGGACCTTAGTAAGAATCATATTTTCGGACCTCAGTAAAAGAGCATGAGCGTGTCAAGTCGTGAAAAGCACATTTTATGACACACGATGAGGCTCCTTACTGGTCCTTATCCCTCTCTACATGCCGTATTCTTTTTATATGGTGTGTGCCACAGAAAGCAGTGTTAAATGGTGTCCATATGGATGGCAGCAATGGCAGAGTAGAGGAAGGTGCCTAAGCTGCCCAGCTTATTTTGGATATATGGCGTTTACATCACTCGAAGTTGCTGAGTGCCTATTTAAGGTTTCTCCACGAAATGCAAATCTATATCCACTTTCTTTTCGTTGAAAATCCAAAATTCAATTCGTCTTAGCGAGACATATTCACTAGCGTATAGAAAGCATGGTATAGTGGTGAGCCACGAATCACTCTAAAGAGTTAAAATTGTCCTTTGTGACAACTGGCAATCGATTAATTGATCGACGTGGTTGATCGAGTTTCTTGATATACGCGACCACGTCGAACATATCACTGATCAAAATTCGAGTGCCGCGCGGCATGGAGATTTTATTACGTTGATTTACAACGACATGCGAAACGTGGTTTCCACGAACGACGCGGCGCGGGTCAATATTGTTCTCGATCGGACGCTCGTAAAGACTTCCATCAAACTGATCGACCGGTGACGTATTGACGATATTTCTGTAAAACTTGCAGCTGAGTTTTTATCTTATCGGTGAGTACTGCTGCTTGCTGAGCGAGGTTACGCGGGCGAAGTGGCGGTGATATTTTAAAGAGACTCTTCGCCGTAAACTGGAGGGAATGATATGGTTAACTTTGCACCACCCCACTAATCAGGAATTTTTATACAGACATGCATCTTTACGTTTCAAGGAATCCAGAGAATCATAACTGATGACTGCTGCAAGAACGAGGCAACTTCACAGTTTGCTGAAATTGAGTTATAGGTAGCATTGAATGGGAAAAAGAATTTTGAATAGATTGCTGCAAGAAAGAGGCAGATCTGGTCTGATAATTCAGTCCAAAATTACAGGGATGTTAGTACTTGCACCCTATCTGGATTTGGTGAAAGAATTCATGATTTAGTAAGCGTATTTCGCTATAATTTTTCTAAAACCATGTAGATCGATGTTTTCTGATACGTTTCCATGTACTAATACATCTTAACATATAAAGCTGAAAGTGTTTGTGTGCTTGTCTGTCGCCTAAAAACCTTCGAACAGTAAACTCTGGGGTCACGAAATGCATTCCAGCTCATTATGACTAACTAATCCGGATAAATGTGACTATTTTCACAAAAAAATAATTTTTTTTTATAAAATCAGAATCTAAATTTTGGGGGAAGCCGAGTAGTAAAGCTAGTAGTTTTATATTATAATAATGGTGTTTAATGTAATTATTTACTCGAGATAATTTTATACAACGTGGTGCAAAATGGGCGGCTCCAAATTGGGAAATTTACCCTGCCATATAGAAAATATATTTTTGCTTGCTCTTCCTTTCCCTTAAAAAATATTGTTTATTAAAACAGCACACTAAAGACGTATGTAGGTACATAACGCACGTGAATTTCTGCTACATTGATTTGGGCCTAGTTATGTTAATGCACCTTGGTTGATCTTCTGTCCCTTTAAACGTTGTATTGTGTTTGTTTAGGGGTACGTACACCACTCTGCCAGGCCCCACCATTTCGGTAGATACTACCAAGTGGCAGAGTAGTGTTAGGTCGATGCCTCTACGCGTAACTCTACGCAATCAAAATTTTCGTCTGACGAAATGGTTCGTTTGCAACATACGGTTCCTTTCAAACTTCTCCTCCTTGCAACGAACAGAATATGCGGATGTAAAAAAAATTTAACACTAATTTTCGACGTTAGAAACAATTTCGGTGCCATGACCTTAAGGTCAGATCATATTATATTTGATAGGTATTAATGCCAGGATGAGGAACCTAACAGTCCAGAACGATCAAAATTGGTTTTAACTAAATTATACTAGATACTAAACTACAGAGGGGTGCAAACATATGCTGGATAAATTATTCTCACAAACTGAAACATGAAACGCGTTACTGAAGCATTACTTGAAGAGGATTTTACCTTTTTCGTACCTTTTCGGGAGAATCCCATAAAGCAGCAGTAAACTAAAGTTCCAATTAAGATTTTCATTACCAATACATGTAATGTTAAAACCTTTCAAACTTTTCTACATAATTTTAATTGAAACGCTTCAATATTTGTACTTCAGAAACAAAAACACATGGGACCAATAAAAACCAATAGTTTCTTAGAAAAAAATTCCAATGTTGTAGCTATTTTCAACCATGTATCGGTACACAATCACTGGAGCATAAAATTCGGGCATGTTCACTGTACTGTTTCGCGTGGAAAAAGCAGTGGCGCGCTTAAAGGGAGGGAGCCCTGGCACTCCCCAAAGAAGGGGCTTTAGTAAAAAGAAAAGAAAACTAGAATTTATTCTTTAAATAAATTTTCAAAAAGAAAAGAAAACTGGCTTTTATTCTTTAAATAAATTTTCGTAATCACCTAATGAATTCTATTAAATTTGCATTAAAAATATTCTTATCCCTTCAACCCGGATCCCCCCAAATTAAATCCTGAGTGCACCACTGGGAAAGAAGGATCAGTGGATCGAGTTACTGAGCAAGAATACAAGTCAGGTCCTTTCATTTACTGGTTGACTGGTTCATGCATGTGAGCCATCCACGATATCGACGAATTTTCCCTTTCTAAACCTAATACAAGGAAAACACTTCATTCTCCTGCAGCATTTTAAAAAAGGTCCCCTTTTCTTCCAAAATTTATAGAAATCATTCTTTTAACCTTATATAACTGGAGATTAAGCGATGAATCTTTGGATCGATAAAGAGATTTCCTACGACGAGCAGTTGTTTGTCTTACAATCTAAGGAGAAGCCATTTATTGCGTTGCAACTTAATTTTTGGTAACCACGATCGAGACAATGATCCGATAACAGTAGCGATCTACCTTCTTTGTGAAGAATGGCGGATTAGCGTACGACATCTAATAGATATCTTAATTACTCGTGCAGCGCCGATTACTTCGATGCTCAATTAATGCTGTATTCGTTAATGAAATGGCTTTTATCAGACTCATTGAACGACACTGCGTTGCAAAAAGCACTCGGCTGGGATAATAGCACATACAAGCAGATAAAAACACTGAGCTGGATGCACAGTAATTCCATTTTGCAGGAAATTACAGGACTCTCCTGAACACCACTTTCTACAACGCAGAACCACTGTCTGAATATTCATGCTAATGCGACGTAATTTCTGGCGCGAAAAGGAGTAAAGCTTATTGCCAATGAGCATAATACGTAAGTGACAAAGGCACATTGTCATTTTGTACGTATGTTTGGTATATTTAGCTGGCAGCTGAACATGCAGGAGTTGTTGATCAGGAAACATGTGCAATGCATGAAAAATGGTTTCAGTAGGAACTTAGGTAATTTATTAATATGATAATAAACCGCAAGCCAATTGAATTAAAGCTATTATGCGTGCAATAACGGCAGAGATCCTTGAAATTCCTGACAGGATAAATCCATTTCGGAATTTATCAGAGTGAATGATGCTCGTATGGCCAATTTGAATATTGATGCACGATTAAATGCCAGATTTCCTTTCCCGTTGGACTCGCAAGGAAAGTCACGTCGCGCAATCTTCACTTGCCTTCGATAAAACGAGTCTTGATAAATATTAATCGATAATGTGAGCGCCACACTTGTACACACTACCTGCCAAGGTTTACAAACAACATTTTTAACAGAACCAGACACGTGCGCCTAAAAACGCCACCTGTCAAACAGATTTGCTGCAACATGCTCGCTAAGGTTGGCATCGTGTCCTGAATGTGGCTGACACTTTCATAGATTACGAAATTCGCAATGGAGGAAGTTTCGTCGAACACCTTTGAAAGGAATCCTTTTTAGCCAAAGTGTGGATGAGTTTATAAAATAGCACGTCTAAAGAAATAAATGATATTGTATGTATTTGGATATGTAATTAATTTTAAAAATATTGTACAGAATGTAAGGAATTTACTAATTTACTAAAAAGATCGGTATTTTTATGCAAGTGCTTTAATTCAGAAATCTGTAAAGGGTTCTTTGAAATTGATTAAAATGGGATTTAATTTGTGTTTTTACCCGATATTATTGTCGAAAAGACTAAGTAGTGACACGAATAACAACATCAAATAGAATGTCTACAGAATCTCACAAATATTGATTTTATAAATGCAAATAATATTTTATGTTTCATTAAAAAATCATTGTTATAAGTGGAAATTTGATAAAATTTTTTACATTATATTCAATTAACCTACACTTACACTAAAATCTATTTTTAAAGATTTGTCTGAGTTATCGACAGTTACAAACAAACCGTTTTTTTCGCGTGACAGAAACTGAGCAAGATCGGACACGTAACATTAAACACCTCTTAGGACAGGAGAGCAACCAAACATATGGTCGGTTAATTTCTTATGTGCACATAAAGTCGACTGAACTACAATAATTGCTATGGTACGATATTCTTCCTCAAGGCAACGGTAATCCTGTTCCCTGGTTTATGTATGGCAATAAAAAGATATAACTCGAATAAACTCTTGCTCGTTTACTGCCGACAGGATTCACTTCGTTCATTTCTTCAAAATTATGTAATCGATGAAGTCTGGACAATTCTGTTTGCTTTTCTTATTCGAAAATGTCAGAAGGTGAATTAATTCTTACTTAAGAAGAGTCTCGTTTAAATTAAAATGAAATTTCGGAAATTCATATTCCCAGATGATATAACGCTTTGTGATATCTTAATGATTGTTTGCTTCGTCTCGATAAGTATTTCTTAAACTTGACTTATTATTTTTAATTGCAAGGCTTTGTCTCTCATCGATACATTCAGGAATTCTTTATCTTGCAGATGCTCACTCTAATGTTTCAAAACGTGAGCATTATATTACATATCAGTTTTATAATTTCTGTTTACCTGTGAATGTTGCGATTAAACATTTTTAGATTATTTTCTATCTCTTCCAAAAAGATTACAATGGCCTGATACTTTTCAAACTCGCTTTGATACTTATCCGTTTTTTTTTTTTTAATAAAAAGACAAATATTTTTTATCTTTAAGGCACGTATTATTTAATGTATTTCCTTAAATTTTCGTAAACTAATCAAACTATATTTTTTTTTAGATATTTTTCCGTGCAACATTAAAGACAAGTGGTTTGTAATACTTTTAGAAAGTTAGGGAGCTGAATGTCACTTTACCATGATGAAAAGTAATTGCATTAATGAATATACTGTCAATGTTGATATCTCCAAAAATAACAAATTTGTATCATATAATCGCGAGTTACACGAGGGTCTTTCGTGCATCGATAAAAAAATCAGCTCATGTCAGATAAATAAAATCTAAAATACAATTATGTGATGTGCTGTTCTGATACATCAGAGTAAGACACAGATATCAAATCTACATTTTATAACAGCATAATCGTGAAATGATAAAAAATTTGTCGTAGGTATATAAGCATCGGAAAATTAGGGATATTACTCTGACGACTTTCGATACGTGAAATCGCGATATGGACACAATTTTAACGAGAGTCACTGAAAAATAGAATTTGTCGAATTTACAAAACAAATCCACTTACTTCAGACTGTGTTAATTACTGTTTAAAAAATAAGTTTGGAATAAAATATTTAGGATTTCAATTTCTATTTTCTATGTTAATATTTTTATCAATGTATGGTTTAAATAAAAATATAAATGACAGTGAAAATAAAATAGGGATGATGGAGAAAAATGAGTGTTACAGTTAATAATTATTATCGATTCCAACGTCATTTTCAAAGGAGTGCCATTTGAGTAAAAACGTCTACATACTATTCTTTAACACCTTCTCTGTATCTCATTAATTTAACCAATTAATGATATTAATGTTTACTTCCACGAACAATTTCTTTTCTTGAAAATGCCAGTGTGTGCATGATTTTGTAATATATTTCAATATAAAATCCTGTCCACAGTATTTTAAATTTGTGTTAGCAGAGTAGCAACATTAATTGAACCCAGAGTTTACAAACTTCTATTTACAATTGTAAACGTCGCTCTCGGCTTTAGAGTTAAATTGTTTCAACTTATAAAACCTTCAAATCACCTCTAAACGATTTTAATCAGAAATTATTAGGGTTAGACCATAAACAAGCGGGAGTAGTTGAAATAATTGAAGCAGAGAAAAATAAAAAAAATCAAAACCGACTTCAAAAAAATAAAAACGCACTGAGAAGTGAAAAAAAAGTTTTTTCCTCATTCAATCTATAACTCTCCAGTTTTTTATGTCGGCGCCTCATCATTTGCATTGTGTGAATCTGGCGCCGACTTAAAAAAATTGAGAGTCATAAATTAAATAAGGAAAAAACTTATTTCTCACTTTTAGTGCATATTTATTTTTTTGAAGTCGATTTGAATTTTTTTAAAGTTTTTACTACTTTTAGTTATTTAAGTTGTATAACTACATTTATTTTACAAAATATGGGCAGGCCTACAAAAGGAGCTGCTCGTAAAAAAAAGAACCGTTTGCTAGAAACGGAAGATTCCAATAATAATGAAACAGATTTTTTATTTTTGGTGTAACTTCAAAACTACTTAACCGATTTTAATCATTCTTTCTCCATGACCTAAGTTGATTGAAGCTAAACTAAATGCAATAAGTTTCACGAAAATCGGGGCAGTAGTTGAAATTCGCGGACAAACATAATACATACTAACGTACATACATACAAATACATCGTACTGAGAACCTCTTTCTTTTTGAAGTTGGTTAAAAATCGCTATTTACCACAACGTTAAATTTTACCAATAAATTCTAAAACCACCTTAACACCCTATAAGTACCAGCGTTGCACGATAAATATTCCCGACGCCGCCAGGCGCGTTCAGAAATATGCGCGAAGTTGCGCGGCGAGCTGACTTTGCCATAAGACTGTCTGAAGCGAAATTCGTGGCGTCAGCCGCGACGTAAGACCGCAAAGGGTGAAGGGGCTAATCAGCCTTACGGCGTGAAACGCAGGGAAATTGTTCCGCGAGAGGAGCGTCGCGCCGCGGTCGTCGCACGGCGTGGCGTAGCACGGAAGCTAGGAGCGTTTGGATTTTCCGCGGTGCTAGTGGCGCTGTCCCGTCGAAACGACGGGCGCCGGCAGCTTTCGGGCGATTTCGGGCAGACGTGCGGCCTACCGTCGTCGCGTCGTTGGAGGGGGGAGTTACGCGGCGTTCGACTTGAGTCGGGTGGGGCGACATCACGCCGGAACGGAGCAGCACGAGATTCTCGCAGTGTCGAATCCCGCCGGTTGTCCCGTCGTTCTTTTCGTAATCGTCGCCGAGCCGCTTGATTCGTCACCGTCACCGAACCGAAACGCACGGCACCGTCGTGGTTGACACGCGCTCGCGTAATCGTTCCCCGAATCCCATCGCACTGTGCGCGAAACGGACGTTACCCCCTTCGGCCCTTTCAGCTCCGATTCTCGCTGGTGTCCCCGACCACGTGACACACGTCCTAGACGAGTAACGCTGAAGTGTGAGTTCCGGAATTTCTCGACGCGACGACCGACACACTTCCGGTGGAACGGGCTCGTTCTTGTTCAGAGTGAATCGATCGATCATCGCTATTTAACCCAGGCGTCTCAAATACGCGTGCTTGCTCCGGTTCGCTACTAACCGACAGGGAACAGAGGAAAGGCCTGCGTTACGACGGAACAGCTATCGTTCGCGACACTGTCTACCATGGAGAAGGCGAATCGCAACGGCGATGCACCGCTACAGGAACAGGAGAGGAAGGTCGTGGTTCCAACGGGGGACGTGGCAAAGGACGAGCCGGCGTCGAGGAAGGAGGCGATCAGTACCGTCGATCCCGGCAGGGCTCCACCTCTGATGCAGGTAAGCTTACGTAACTCGAGACGGCTCTGTGCCGCGAGAGTCGGTGTGTTGGCTCGTGTGTCGTGTGTCGCGTGTCCACCATGCGCCGCCCTTACCCGCGATTCCGAGCGTGCGCCGATACCGAGCGAGTCATTAACCGCAGGGAAAAGGGCTCGGGGCGGATCGAACATTTTAAATATGCCGCACACTCGATTGGTCCTATTTAGTGTCACCGATTATCGTGGCTGAGACTTTCGAATATTATACAATACTCCCAACTGTGTCTAGTATCAATTTTCGGTGCTTTCGCAGCTTGATCGATGGCCGTTGTTGGCTCTGCTCGCGTGTACGAGATTACGGTTAGTGGCATGCCGGTAAGGCCGAGAAGTGTCGCCTGGAAATCGGTAGATTTCTATAGAAGGACACTTATTAAATTAGCGTAACGGGTGTCAGACGCGATCCAGGCGTTTGCCAATCGCCGCTCTGGAATGTGTTAATGCTCTGGTTTGCAATATTGCAACGAAAGGTGCTGTCGGTCGCGCGGCATTTTTTCTCTCGGCGCACATATCGCCGAGGCTCGTTGCGTGTTTCTTCGAAACGCGAATGTTAATCGTTCTCGCGACAACTGTGGTTGGCTAATCATTACGAGGGTCGCGACAGTAAACGCGAGGCACGTTGCACCCCACCGCCGAGGTCGATAGACGGCGTTCAATGGTCCTGCTAGACACGGCTCTCGATTTCTATTCGACGCGAGTGGATAGGACGCTGCGGGTATTAGGGGATTATGAAGCGTGCTTCCTTTCTTTTATGGTTTTTAAATACTCGCGCGCTCCATTATCGCGCACCCACGTAACGCCCGTTTCTCTCGATCGTATTTCCCTCGACGTGACGTCACTACAGCCGTCTCGAAACTAAAGGATCACTTCCGGAGCAATGGCACGGGTATCGATTGGCCGACACGCCTGAGACAAGATGCGGATCGTGTAGGATGCGACATTGTTCTCTACCGATACCGTGCCACACGGGGCTTCACAGCAAGCGATAATTATGTCTGCCAGCTGGACTTTTATGTCTGACGTCCGAGCAAATTACAGAGGGACGACCTGATAACGCGTGGACCGCATAGGAACGGTTATCGTAAAAGTGTGCGTGTTTTTCTGCAACTAGTATCGTGTGTTTATGACGTTACGAACCGTTCCCTTGATAATTCGATCTGTATACGTGACTGGCCAGACAAAGGAATTAATGTCGTAATTATTTTACTCCTTTTTTGTTCTTCCATTGTGTCCATTTTTTTTAGTACGAATATTGTCGCGTGATGTTCCTTCTATCGGAAGTCTTCCGATGTTATCTCATCGCAAGGTTATGTACGTACGCGCGTGCGATCGAAGGTCGGATATTTTGTACGTCAGACCCGTGCAGACTGTAATCAGATTTTCTGTCCGTAGTCTTATTTATGCCACTCGGAAGGCGGGGGTTTTTGTTCTCTCTCGCAGAGGCAGCGAATCTGGCGCTAAGAGGGTAAACTAAGGACCTCTTCACACGAGACAGTTTTATGGCTCGCAATTAGCACTTCGAACGTATTCACTTATTTCCAAGCTTTCACTACTTTCTCGAAACTAGCGCTGTCTCTGCCAATACATTTGATGTACCAGTGGTGAAGCAAAAAAAATTCCCCGTGCGAAAAGGCTGTACTAGTCGTAGTATCGATGTCGAAATCACAACAATCAATGTCGGAGGGACATTTTTTTTCTTGTTTCTCGTCGACGTCGTTCGCGATGGACGCAGCGCAAGTGTACACGCACGAAAGTAACCTCCGAAATCGAGGCGGTTCGTGGAATAGTTATTATCTATACAATACACGATAACCTTTCCTCTGGAAAATCTACGAGTCGCGTTCTCGTTCTATGGGGTCACGATCTATTCTTGAAGTTACTTGCTAGCGAAGATTCATTTTCTGAGGCGGTATCGCTGAAGCATTAATCATTACTGCCAGGGGCCTTCGTAACTGCTCGAAATACTCGAAAACATTCGGCGATATTTATGAAAATGTATACGCTTGAACTTCAGACCGCGGTGTTTAAGGTGCCTCGGGAGAGACGATAAGATATACCAGAAACCGTAGACTCTTCTTCCTCGTGTTTCTTTAAATTTACAATCTGATATAGGAAGGGAAGAAAAACTTTCTTATTTGAATCGGATTCGTTTTAAAGCCAATTTGTATTCTTTTGTAAAAAGGGGGGAAATTAAAGGGGGCATTGTAGGATAACTGTTAAAGGGTTGAAAATGACAGGGGACTAGAATGGTTAAAATAAACGAGTGCCATGATGCTTATTAATCTATGTTTTATTTACTAAAGGTGTTGCAATTATGTATATTCGCGTCTGCACACCTAAGTTCTCGTTTGTTTAAACAGCCGAATGCGACCTTGGCTTTTCAAAGGTTACTGTATATATCTAACCTAATTTTTTTTCTTCCAAAATTTTGAGAGATTAACGATTTACATTCACAATTTTCTTTTAATATAAAAGAAAAGTTATTTTTTAAAAACTGCCCTAGGGTCAACTTGAAATTTTTGCACGAAATTTAACCTTAACCTAATTTCTTTCCTCCCAAAATTTTGGGAGAAAAGAAAGAGGACCTCTTCCCATATCTTTACATTCACAATTTTCTTTTAATATAAAAGAAAAGTTATTTTTTAAAAACTGCCCTAGGGTCAACTTGAAATTTTTGCACGAAATTTAACCTTAACCTAATTTCTTTCCTCCCAAAATTTTGGGAGAAAAGAAAGAGGACCTCTTCCCATATCTTTACATTCACAATTTTCTTTTAATATAGAATAAAAGTTATTTTTTAAAAGCTACCCTAAGGTCAACTTGAAATTTTTGCACCTAATTTAACCTTAACCTAATTTATTTTCTTCCAAATTTTGGGTTAGGTTTTGGGAGAAATGAAATTAGGTTAAGGCTAAATTAGGTGCAAAAATTTCAAGTTGACCCTAGGGCAGCTTTTACAAAATAACTTTTCTTCTGTATTAAAAGAAAATTGTAAATGTAAAGATATGGGAAGAGGTCCCATTGCGTTTCATCGTATTTTTACCGTTTTGCAATTATTTCGTGTGACATTGACTCTGTCAGATGTACTCATCTGGCTTAAAAAATATAAAAAAAGAAGATTTTTTAATATACAAAAAGATACCAGTCGTCGGTTACAAAAGTGTATTGCGTGAAACGGCTCTGTAAGGCGTCACGGGGAACCAAGGAATGTTAGAAATTCTTCATGAATCAGCCAAAGCTGTGTTCTCTAGACTGTCACGTAATTCTGTTTGTGCTCGTACGACTTTACCTGTCAGACATCTTGCTTTGATTGTTTACCTACAACACAGGTCGCGATCTCGATGTTTCCTACTGTCACGAATGTCAATCTAGGGTCGCTAACAGTCTCCTGCTCTGTTTCCATTCCTTCTTTTGGACCACTGGGAAGGATGGCTTGTCAAAAATTTCATGAAACACGTAGTTGAGAGAAGTACATACATCTTCGATAGTACGATTTGCAAATTTCTTTAAAATCAATCATGAATGGACCGAATGTTTGTAAGAAACTTTTCATTTGGTGTAGGAAAAATTATTGTGCATTTAATCGCGCTTTTTCAATAATTGGAAAAAGGTATTGGAAGTTGTTTGTAATGGAATTTTAAATTCCACTGGGATAATATGAAATTCTGTCTTTGGAGTTGTAGTCTTCTGAATAGCTTTTGGAGTAGGATCGATTAATTACAATTGGAGATGAGTTGATGGACTTTTTTGTATTATTTCAGTTCGTGGTAGACAAAGTGGTTCCACTGAGTTTCTTAAAAGTTATTTTAGTCTCAATAATATGTTAACGTTTTGGAGCACATTGGAATTTTCATTTCATATATCGTTTTTTTTAGTTTATATGTGGGATTTCGAGAATAAGTGGTTGTATGTCGAGAAGATTGGTAAGAGTTCCAGTCTTCATATTCGATTTGTATGAAACACCACATTCTTAACGGATGTAGACGCGTGTTATTATAGATGAAAAGTAAAAAATATTTCGAACACTCGAAGTTTGTAGTAGGACTTAATTATTTTTGTTGTAAAAATAATTTAAACGAGATGTGAAGGTAAAGACTATACTTGATATCTAAAAACCGAAAAAATGATTTGAATGTATTTTATTACTTAAATTAATTGTTCTAAATAAAACAATTGATCAGCTTGAGCTTTGAACGTAAAACAAAATATCGCGAAGTAAGGTCACTAACAATAAGTAACATGTTTAAATTGTTAGAGAAATTATAATATTTATCAAAATGCTCAGTGAGGCAAAAATTCGCTTGATTAGGAATAAGATAACCAAATAATTGATAGAAACAATTACATCCTCGCACAAATAACTAAACGTAAGAATATTTATAAAAAAAAACATATGACCGAATGAAATAACTTGTTCCTCTAATTCACCTTTAAAACATTTTTTAAGTACATATGACTCCCAGATCTGAGTTCCAATGGTCCATTATTCACTACGTTTTTGGAAAAGAAGCAATATGTACATATTATGTAAAATTCCATGAAACTTCTTATTGTTGTTTCTATCAATCCTATTTGTGGAAGCAGCAAACCCTGAAACGAAGTATTTCAGCATACAGAAGGTTAGTTTATTTCCGACTTCGAATTGAAAAACGATAACACGTAAATCACGTGAATCACTGCGATGAATACGTAATTAATGCATTGGCATTCAGTCAGCTTATTTTACTCGCGAATTGTTGCACGCGACATTCATAAATTAATTGCGTTTTCACGATTCCCATTAAGAAGTTAGGATACCTATAGGTAATTATATACTATATAGGTAATTATATACCTGCAAGAATATGGTCGAATAACAGACATGATATTTGGAATTCACAGATTAAATAAGTAATAGGTACTGATTTACCTGTACATTCTAATCAGATATTTCCCCTGCCCAATCACGCACATAATGCTTAATTAATCGTTGCCAAATGAAATGGCTGACTTTTTTCGATGCGTTTTGAAAAAAACGTTGCAGATCGCTCGAGCTGTAGAAGTATAATTAGAATCGTACTTACGAGCACATATTATTTATCCAGCGTATTTAAACAGCAGCTGCTAGCGCAAATGATTGCTCAACGATCCATACACCTTCTGTACCTACTTATCGACTTTTAATAACTTTCTCGCGTAATGCACTCAGGCGAAATTATTGTAATTCCTCTGTATCATGGAATTAATTAACTGAAACGATTATATAATCGACTTGTTCTGGAAGAATTTTTATTTTAATGTAGGTAATCAACGAATGCCCGGAGTGTTTAAATCAGTCGAAATTTGAAAGTTACGTACGAGTGGAACGAGTGTCAAACAAACGTACGTGGTCGTTTGCATATTGTAAAGTGACATGATGCGTCTTGCACACGTGGAATTGATAATTATTCAAGTTTTGTTAACTCGGCTACTTGTTCGGTCACGTCAAATATAGGAATAATTAAGTAATTTGGAAAATTCGAAAATTACTAGCATCGGCGAAGATAAGATACGAATTTGTTCGACAAAAGTAGTACAATATAGAAAGTAACTTTGCACGGTGATTGTTTCTAAAGAAGAGCGTCTTATAAAACTACTATAACTCTATTTTTATTATTGGCATATCCTATTTTCTCTTTAAAATTTTCCTTAATTCGCATAAAAAATGTTCAGTTTCAGAGGGGGGCGGGGGGAATCAAATACCGAAACAGATTATATTTTCATGAGTCATCCAAGTTTCCTAAAATACAATCTTTAGTTATTGTTCTGTCAGTGTTTAGTGTGCTATATAATTTTATTGCACAATTTTGAGGTGAAGCATGTTTATAGTTGCATTTAAGTCAGAAAATGCAAAAGTGTAAGACCCCCCCTCTCTCTTTCAAACACTCATTGCAACACAGAAAGTCTAGCAAACTTCAAAAACATTTTTCTTAAATGTTCGAGTAAGATCATGTAACATATGATACGGCTAAACTATCATCACTATGCTCGCCTACTTATATTAAGATGACAAATGTAAATTCTATATGAAACATGAAAAAAAATCGTTCCTGGCAAAAGCGTTCCGTTACGCGATATCCCCACAGTGGCGCAGGTGTTGAGTTGCCAATAGCTGCTAGTCCCACCCTGCATAATCTAATCTTACACGTGGTTTAGATTAATCGTACACGCAACAGTTTGTCTTCTGTGCATTAATTAACGTCACGTTGTCGCCGGGGGCAGCTTATAACTGGCTATAAATTACTACACGCGAAATTATTCCGTGCGCAGTTGTTTAAAATCCAAAAGTTTGACGCACGAGCCACTGTCGTTGCTTGCACTCGTTTAAAATTCGTCGTAAGTCCTGGACACCGGATATACGACGGACGCCTGCGATTCACTCCTTCTGGGACATTATAAATTCAAATGGAACGTCCCACTAAAAAGTGTCACTGTACTACCGAAAACGTGCAACATCTTGTAGTGAAAGCTACATCGGTATGTCTCGCCTGAGGACTAGGTGTAATTGCCAGTGTGCATACGATAATGAGCGACTTTTACTCGGATTAACCCTTAGCCTCTTCACGCGAGACATTTTTTCAGATTGATATTTTGGATATACAATTTACTTGGCAGACAGAGCTAAGTTGTTTTGAACAGGATAGATGAAGATAGAAATCGTCCGAATGCATTTGAAATACTAGCTGTGAACTATAGAAGTGTTTCGTGTGGAATGGCTTTTAAATTGTGGATAGGGCGTCCATTTTGACTTAATATGATGTATCTCGTACATGTGGTATAATATATTTTTATATTAAATTTTCTTATGTACTAATCTCCTGATTTGTCCTCCAAGAAGTGATAGTAAGAATTAATGATCAATGTATGTAGCTTATTGTTATGTTACATATGTACAGTGACGGTCAAAAGAAAGCTTAGAACTCATATTTTTATATGGTTGCATATCTAACTTAATCCTAGGTTTCAAGTATTATTTTGGTATCACTATTCTATTCTAGCAACCCTCTATTTGTCAGATATAAATTGAATGATACAATTCTTCCTAATGGAACTATCTTACTTTTGTTACTCTTCACAGTTTAACCCGTACTCGGTAGGCAAGGGTTAATACCTAGTGGTTTGACCTATTCCTTCTTTAATGTAGATGGATGGAAGATGTTCATTTTCAACGTTGAACGAATCAGTTATCCGTCGAGAATATTGAAAGATGCAGAGGATTCGGGTGGGTGGTTTGTTAGGACTTGAAAGAAAAGTGGAAGGATATCAATTGTACGGGCGTTGAATGTATTTCGGAATTGTTTAGGTTGTGCTTTTTGTTATTTCTCTTCAAATGCTCTTTTTCTATACAAATCAAAAAATTCTACTGCAATATATTATAAGAGAAAACAGAAGGGTGTTATTCGAGGCATTGGGGCAAAAACGGATAACCCACATTTTTTGCGAAATTGAGTTAGTAGCAATAATGTATTCCAATAGGCTGTACTAATCATATAAAATAGGAGAAATTAATTTTTTTTCAATGTGGGTTAGTCCGCTTTCGCTCTCAATGCCTCATTTACACTTGAGTAGAAAATACTTAAACTCACTCTAGGTTGTGTTTCCTATAATACTCTAATGCAGTCTCTTTCGCCAATTGTAATCTTCGAACGTTCTTCTTCCATACAAATCCTCTTTGCATTCAAGAAGAAACCACGAGTAATCATGTACACAGAGTCAAGGAGATACAGAATAGAATTTTTCCAGTCGTTTCTTCTCTCCAATTTGGCAATCCCGTTTTTCTTTCCAATCCCAGTCTTGGCGTTTATGAAATATTCGTATCAAGAA
This sequence comes from Andrena hattorfiana, assembly GCA_944738655.2. NCBI lineage: Eukaryota > Metazoa > Arthropoda > Insecta > Hymenoptera > Andrenidae > Andrena > Andrena hattorfiana. The sequence goes on from OX122894.2 coordinate 7,972,839, forward strand.
GTGATCGAGACGTTGCGTCAGTGGTTCGATCGGCTTCATCGCCGCTACTTTGTTCTTGCGTTAAAGGCTTTTTAAACCGCCCACGTGCAGGCATTCTTCGATACAGTTGCCCGTCGACATCGATAACCGGACTGATCTTTAAATAGAATATAACGTTTTGTCACCGACATCGGGGGTCGGTGATCGTATGTGAAAGTAACGAGAATGAAGAAAAGGTTAAGCGAAAGGTAGAACCACTTTGGTCTACCTAAACGGCCGACTTGCCATTGCGAATTCAACGGGTTTTGAATGGAATTCGACATGATCAAGCACCATAATATATTGGCATAATTCAGCGTGGCGCTTGGTCCAGCAATATCTCCAATCTTCATCCTTTTCCTCTCATCCTTCTGCGCGTAAATACAGGTGAACACCAATCTTTGATCTTTGAATGTAAATAGACGTCGTATTTATCGTTATTGTTACAGGTTTCCACTTTTTGCATTAAGGACAACATGTTACGACACAGGGTGGTTGTTTTACTATCACGACTTTACATAACCCGTAAACTGCTAGTTCTGTAAAAAAATGTTTCATATTAAAGCTATAGTAATAAGGAACATATGATATGATAATTCGTGTTTTGCTATCTTGCTTTTTTATAAACATATAAATGTCCCCGTTTAGATTTTTAAAAAGGTGGCTTAACGCTTCGCTTTGGAATTTGGAGGTATGTACTTATCGCAATCTGAGTGAAGTGATGACATACGTATGTGGTGTAAAAAGATTAATAATTTTCCAGGTACATGCGAAACTATTTGTATTTTAATTAATTTGTCAAATGTTTTTTACGACCAGAAAAAATGTGCTAAACGAGTCAAAGAAATACTTTTTCCTAGTGTTTCTGTACCTGTATCAGAACTTATCGATTTACATACGTTACGAGGGCTTGAATATTCGGGCCGTTTGATTTATTCAAGTAGCTCGCATTTTTTTCAAATATTTCGTCGATTTCAACCAGCTCGGAAAATTCAAACGGTCGACTCTGTTCGACCGAGCGATCATTATACGACTCGAAATAAATCGAGGACTCGCGCACCCTTAAGCAGCAGCGTATTGCTGCTTATCATTGTTCTTTATGCATCCATATTGCGTGTTTTCTTCGACTGACGAATCTTAAATCCAACAAATGACTCTTTTCATTATTAATATATATTTTTAACACCAAGAACGTTATTATTAAGGAATGTAACCCATGATTCAGCATCCTCAATTATTTATTTAAGTCTGGGTTGAGCGATAACAACGCAATGGAATAAACCAGTTATGGATATAAGACATAATACATATAATGCATTACGTTTATTTTAAGATTGTATTTGGAAAGGATTTTTACAAATTTTTATCAAGAAGTGTTCCAAAGCTGAGTCTGTATGTAGTATAGAAATGGTGTCTGCAGTTTTTATGATCTAGTGAACGATATTAATATTGTTATATCATATGTTAAACGCTTAAAGGAAATACTTTCGAGTATGATTGCAAGATAATTTCTATTAGTTCTCAACTATGTTAAATATTCGATATTAACAATTTTACTTTATTTCCTGGTTTAACAAGTGGTACTAGCCATAGACAAAGATTTATCCAGCTTACTACCAGTAGGAATTGGTTTGTAGAATTTTTTAATTTCAGATGGAGTTTGGTAGGTTTGCTGCAGCTGTAGACATGTTGATTCATTTCTAAGACTTTCAAATTCCCAACATTTTTATTCAGTAAAATTCTCCTAAAATTTAGACACACATTAGAAATCGTATGTTTTCCCACAGGATAAAACTTTTAATATTATAATCAAAGATACTTAATAATATGTCTCAAGAATCGTATTACAAAGCAATTCATTCCCCATTCAATAAGTGAGTCGAAACCGTCGAGGCTGAATTTGGAAAAAAGGATTTTGGAAATTGTTAAATCTGTGCTCTCTGATATAGCATTTCTCTGTAATATACATTGTAATTAGAAAAAAACTTCATACAAAAAACTGTCTGAAAGAAAACTTTTCTCATAAGCTTTTTCCTTCTTCAAAAAGAAGGGAATGAATTTTGAACGAAGACGAGGTTCCAGCATGCTCTGACTAAAATGTGACTACAAATGCTTTATGCTCTTTCAAAGTAGTTCTCTTTCATTTTTTTCGGGAACAACTACTTGGATTTCGTTAAAAACCTTGCCCTCATGCACTTTTTACGAGACAGAAATGATTTCGCAGTTTCGACTTATTTCTACACGAGCAATCCCTCTGTTCCCCTTCGTACCACGTTTCCGTCTCACTCTGTATAGACCTAACAGAGTCCGTTTCCATTCGCTTGCAACGTTAATTAAGCCTTGCGACTCTCTTGTTCGCCGCGAACCGAGCATAACGAAGATCGCCAGGGTGAAACGATTTGCTTATCCGCGCACTGTGACATCTCGTGAAATAACGATCTGCTTTCTAATTGTATCCTTTTAAGGGAAAGCGTGCGCACTAGCCGAACTTGCCGTTGCACGTTCGCTTTCGTGCTTCCAGCGAGAGTCGTTGGGCAGGATTTATGAAATAAAAAGAAGAAAATGTGAAACAGAAGGCAAAAGAGAAGGCAAAGAGAAACATAGGCAGACAAATCTCAGAGTACGTTTAGCCAAATTCACCGTCTTCTTGTTAATCCTAAAGCCATCTACATCGTGTACCATGCCTTGCAAATGTCTAAATAGTGATTATCGTGAGATCACCAGTCAAGTGGTGTGTAAAGCGATATCCCTGAGGGTGCAAACCACTGAATGGGTTCCTCGTCGCCTATTACAGGGCTGCACTTATTAGGGTAAATGCCTACGCACCCTGGGGCCATCAAGTGCAATGCGTTGCAGAGATATAGCGATGTAAATGCGTTGTAAAGGAAGTTGGTAACGCCACTGAGTGTCATTTCTCGGGTCGAGAATTCAGGCATGTATTCAGCACACTCTTTGGATATTAGTACCTACTTTAAGGATCAGGGGTGTATTGGAAGTGTAGCTCTATAACAGCTAACGAAGAACACATTTGGTAATGTGCCTTGCAGATATATAGTGACTAATCCGAGGCCGCCTTTAGTGGTGTGTATTATACACTACTAGCTTTATTACTCGCCTTCCTCCGAAATTTAGATTTTGATTTTATAAAAAAATTTCTCTTTAGTTTTTTTTGTGAAAATGGTCACATTCATTTGGATTAATCAGGCATAATGAGCTGATGCACATTTCGTGATCCCAGAGTTTATCGTTCAAAAGTTTTTAGGCGACAAACACACAAATATATATGTAGAAGGTTTCTGCTTCATATATTAAATGTCTATGACCACACTGTACTTGTTTAATCATACTTCTACCATTATGTGTGCTGAATACTTCCCTTGGGTTTTGACTCGAGGGAAGTCACTCGAGGACGCTCTCAACTTCGCTCCCTGCTGCTTCTACGTACATGTATATACCTACATCACTAGACCTCTACAAGGCTCCATAGATGATTGAACGATCGTCGAAGCTAAATCGAAATCGCGACTCGTGATCCTAACTTCTGTCGTCCCACATGGAATCAGTGTCACTTGGGTCGGATACGCGAAGACGAGGCGATGCCACTTGCGGTCGACGGCCAAAATAGAAACGCTCTCGGTCAAACGCACGAAGACAGAGTCCGCGGAATAGCGCCAGTTAAGGTCAGGATATTTGTGGACGTCGATGAAAGTGGTGCCAGTTGGTAATGGAGGCGAAGCGTTCCATTAGAACATCGGCGTCGGTTAATCATGAATTCGCGCGAATTTTGGTCGTTGAACGTATCTACGCCATTTCGCCTTTGGGATTGATTCCGGAGGCGATGAACTCGGCTGATCAGCACGTACGTTTCGTTAGTTTTGAAATTCGTCTGCCCTCTTTTGTTTTTACGTTTCAATTTTTTTTTCATTTAATAAATTCTGTGGACCGACTTTAACGTATTACTTAACATACACGATTGATTTTCTGGAATGTTTAAACGTTTCAGTATTATATTTATAAGCTATATTAGCTATTATTTAGGCCTACGCTCTAGTTTCTCAATTCTTTTGGACTACCAAGCCGTATACTTCTTTGAAGAGTGTATTTTCGTAGCATCGCTGCTTTTTTGTGATTCGTACTGTTTTGGACTGGTTTCAAAGTTGTGAACGCTTCAGAAGGTATAGGAATATTAAATATAGGATCATAATTTATTTTTCATTAATTTGTTCCTTTCTGGTACGTGACTGGTACTATTCCTTGACAATGTTTTTGCCTGGGCCATTTTGTTCCACTACGAGGGTAGCTGCTTTCAAAACTGATTCTAATAAATAAGAGTAATTTTTACGAAATGCAACTATTAAAATATCGAAAGTCTACTATAATACCTGGAAGTGGTTTTGTTCTAAACGTTTATTTCTTTTTCTAGGTGAAAATATAGTCGTGGGGAATTGGCTGTAGGGAAACTAGTTTTCCAAAATACTATCGCTCAGTCTTCCTAATTGCAGCAGCCTTCCTCTAACTCAAACTGAGACGACTTTTCAGTAACATTTTCCAAGTTAGACTGAATCGGCGACATCAAGTGTTTCAGCCTGCCATCGTATTAAATTCGTAAACTGCATCTAGAGATAATGAATTAATCGATAATTGAACGTTGAGGAGTGTACGAGAGTATAAAACTTAAAACTAAGTAGTAGTACGTTTCTGAGCAAATATTAATAGATAACTGTCACGCTAAGGTAGTTAAGCAAAGTTCACAAGATCACAAGCAAGTTTATTATTCCGAAGAAAACTTCGAGGATGCTCGGTTTTAGCTTGGCTCTTCCGTTTCGAAGTTCTGTAACGCGAAGTTCTCATGCATCAGGGGCTCAATTAAAATCTAATCAATTACCAATTTTCTATCGAACGGTAATGAACGTGAGATTATCGCGTTAAAACGAAGCATTGTGTCACGATCTTCCACCGCATCTCGCACGCAAACAAAACGAAGGATCGACGCCGTCAAGCTGAGGAACAGCTTAACTTCTCCCTACGTGAATAATTTTACGTTACGTAATTAATCGGCGATCTACGTGCCACGAATCACCGTTTCGTTTTATCGCGCCGTCAGCGCGATAACCTCATTAATCGGTCATTGTATTTTTATTCTGTCGGAAATGTCGCATCTGAAATTCAAATTTTGCGACTGTTATCTGCCCGTGTAACATTTTACTACTTTTACGGGCGTTTAAGAAACACGAAGGCAGACCAGTTCCGAATGTGAGGTCCTCAAAGTGTTAAGACCGTGGACATTAGTAACAGAAATGTACTGTGCAGAAAGTTACGAGGTAGAAAATCCATTTTGCAGAAGGACGCTGCATTTTTTCTCCACCTCGCATTCCTGGCGCGCCAGGTTACGGGCGACGGAATCCTCTCGTAAATTGCCTTCTTCCGTATTGTCAGAGACGGTGCTTAAGCCGCGCGGGGAAAGTTTTTCCAATCTCCGCGACGTCGAAGCTACCATGTAGGATCGCTCGATCCGATCGACGGTGTATCTCGCCGCGAAGGACGCGATAAATTTCTCGTCTGGCCTGAGAGCGTGGAAAAGAAGCGCCGATGCAGAACATGCAAAACTAGCACAATGGTTCCCAAACTTGTGGGCAATGATACACAGCACAGATAGAACCAGGAATTCTCCAAGTTTTGCGTCGTACTTTTTTCTGTATTCCCGCAGGAACGTTAAGATTTTATTCCCATTTGGGCCGTCGTTTTTCGAACGAGCGGTAGGATTTAAATTAAATAAGATTACGAGGCTGAGGAATTTGAAATCTAACTTTGCTTGTGTTTTCTTGCAGAAAACAGTTTGCAGAGAACTTTTATGTTATCTCGTGTGCTTGTAAAGGTATTAGGTGTTGTCTGCAGGGAATTATAAAATTGTGCGTAACACTAGTATACATATTGTAATACTGTTTTTAACCTACAAACTTGGTGGCTTCAAATCTTCCACTTCGGAATTTCAAACCTCTGTAACTTTGTTGTCTCATCAAATTTTTATATGAAATTTAAGGAACAGGTTTTCGACGTGTGAAGTTTTAAGAAAATGTGAATAAAAGAATTTTTTTTTAATCATACAAACGGGTACACGACCGTAATTGTCAAATTATTATTATTATTAAGCGTCTTTATTACACGAAGATACAAAAGAGGAATGAAGAAAGAGAAAGAAAAAAATAGAAATATCGCAAAGGTGAAGTTCAGTCGTAAGACTGTTTTGCAACCTAACCTTACATACTTAAAACTAAGACTTAACCTAGGCCTAAATTTACTACTCACACTAACGGTAAAGAAATAGCCTTTATGATCCTTTCACTTCAAACAGTACCTTCTCATGTTCACTTAAGTGAACAATCGCGTGATGAGAACATGTGTATTCAGAATTGAAAAAAGTTTGCTCCATTTCACGATTGTGTGAAACAAAGATTTGAGCAAAACTTTGGGTGCATTTTATAGCGTCATGAGAATGGGAGAAATCTGAAGTCAACGTAAAAAGGGAAGATTCTCTGGATTATTGAAGTTGAAGTAGTACGAATATCAAGAAGTCGAAGTTAACTAAACGGGCATCTGCGTAGAATGGGAGTACTTTATTCAAGGAGATCGCACATTGTTCTGTTGTATTCTGTACACGGGTCAGTATTTCCACATCAACGTGATATACGAATTAGAAAAGGCTGTGTTAATCGGGGTGTGCAAAACAAACAGAGAATTCTCATATTTCGCGATGCATCGCGATGTTTATCGGGCAGAGTGAAGAAGGAACGGTTTCTCGCGTGAGAACATGTTTTATTATTTGTAGCGTTGGAAGGGCCGAGTAACACTTTCCATGGCTGCTGTGTCTGCTCTGCCCAGTCCTGATGCTGCAGACATGGGGCAATGACCCATTGATCCCACGGGAGGCTCCTCCGCACCGATGTAACTAGAGCACAGGATAGGTTGTATCGAGTTGTACCTTGTACCTACGACTAAGCGAATTTATACGGAATTATTCACATTGCTCGCGAGAATAATGAGAACACTAATAGCAAAGTGAACGTGGATGGCGATAGTAGCAATATAAAGCATGACACACCAGGTAATCAAAGAAAAAGAGTATTATTATCGTGAAATTTCTGTTAGATGGTCTAAAATAGAAGTGTAGATTGTAGAACAACGAACAAATTATATTGACTAATAACTGATTTTTTTTAACAACTGATATTCATGTATAAAACTGTGGGTGGAAACTCTCTGATTTGACAAAATATTTTGGAAACTAATGGAGAGAGGAAAAATTATTAAATACAAAAATTGCTTGGTTTTTAATAAGCAGGAATATGACATAAATAAAAAATTCAACACGTTATAGGTGGCGCCACTATACATAGAATGTCAAACGTACATGTTGGTACGTTTTTGAAAAATATCTAATTATAAGGCGTTTTTTGTACGGGGTTACATCCAGTTCTTATGGTGGAGAAGAATATGAAATTTTGTCCTAATTGGACAAAGGAATGAGCTTACGATTTATAGGATAGCAACTATATTGCAAGACAGTTTTATCGATCAGGTGGTCGCGCGTATAAATGGTACAGAGGAGTTTGTATTTGCGGAATTACTCGCAGGAAAATGTTCTGCAAAGAAAGTAAAGAAATAATCGAAAAGATGTGGCATTTAACAATAAGTTGTTTCGTTATCTGTTTGTAAAATTATAGATCTTACTAATACAGTGCATTTTCTAAAAATTACGTAGCCTTCTATTGGAAACTGTTAAATAGTACAATACTACAGTTAAAGGTACAAATACAAATTAATATAGTATAGGTATAATTTCTGTGATTTTAGAACTATTAAGCAAATTGAATAATTTCACTATTTATAATTGTATTATATTATAATCATTGAGAACGCTAGAAGTATACCTAGCTTTCATGAACTTTCGCAAGAAATAAAACTGGTTGTAATTGTTGATTCGCATGTTTAATGAAAAAAGTATGGAAGAACTTATTTAATCATCAGAAATTTCAGTATGCTTGCCGAGGTGTTAATGAAAAAGGTTAACCAAAGTAAATTATACTAATGGAAATGAAACAGTTGCTATTTCCCTTTTAAAAAGAAAAGCGTACATAAATGGAGTGTAAAACTGTTTTGTAAGAATGAAATTTCACGGTCTGTTATACATTTTTACAGAAAATGATATTTAGTGATTAAACAATTTAAAAGTTTAATGAAGTAGATACGAATGCTTGATAAGAATAATTGTAAATTAATCATGTCTTTACAGTACTTACATACCTACTCTTCCAACTCTCCCTTTTTATTATCACACACGCCAAATCTCACTTACTCAAATTAACAAATCAACATTCAACGAATTATACTATTTACAAAATATTTACAACTTTCCTACATCATTTTGTGCCTATTAATTTATACTTGCAAAAACTGATGTAAAGGTTCGTTGCGTGCTGAAGTGTAACGAGCAAGTAGACTCGGTGGGAATTAGATAATAATTGGTTTACTTACCCAGTGAAACACATTGCAGCTGGTCATTTGATATCCTGGAAGCGCGTCTCGTACAGTTAATAATAAGCGGGTGAAAGCGCAAGATATTAATTACACCGGCGGGATTTTTAAACATTTGAGGCCTCAACGTCTTTGTGCGGTTTTGCCTTCTCGTAACGCGCTGGAAAGTATTATTTATCTTATTGCACGGAAGTAATGTTGCAACTAGGAACTATCCTGTGTTTCGAGTACTGTGGAATCTCTAGAAAAAAAACAACCGTAATTTAATTTCGCACATTTCTTCCACAATTTCAGAGCTCCAAATTACACTTGTCAAATATTTCAGTTTCCTTTTCGTCGTTGCATAACAATGGTCAAATATTCGTGTCCTCTTCGTCACTGGAAAACGATTATTAAATATCCCAATTTCTTCTTTCCCAAATATCTCATAAGGAGAATAACCAAGAATTTCACAGACTCGCGTGGCGATCCAGGGAAGTACATATACAGGATGTTCGACTACTGATGGTCATCCAGAAAATGTCATTTTACATTTTTTATTTATTCTTGCATAAGGACAAAATTTGCACAACACTGCTGTAATTGCAGAAAACATAATATTTAGTACACATTAAATACTTTTCACTGGTTTTAATTTAAAACACCAAATAAAGTAAAATTTGTCAGAGCTCTCCAATAAATTTTTAGGTGCCCCAGTACTTATGAACGTTGATGTATGTACGTAATCCACAGTATGGTGCCTGTTGTCAGCGTCAACCGTTCGCGTTAATGTATGCCACGTGCGATTTCGTTTAAATAACAGCTGTGCCATTTTAAACGTTTTCGGGCGCCCGTGACGTTCGCGATGATAACCACTTTTGTGAATCAGTATCCAGGAAATAAATTGGCTCGAGGCTAGCCCAATGAACCGGCTTCACCAGGGTCGATGACGAAAAGGTATTGTTGTCCCATTGTTAAATGGGAATCTGCGTTTTTCAAGGCGTTCACAAAGGCAACGAAGGGAATAACGAAAGTGTGAAAGACTCGCCGATTTCATCGAGCAACGCTGTGTAACCCGACCAGGCGTTTAAACAATCGAATTGGAAAGGTGGGATGGCACAGGTGTGAATCGAGCACCTTCGGTTTCGATTACTGGAGCAGACCTTATGCTTCTGCAAACTAGCTTCAGTTCCAACGCACCTGTCCAGTGTGTTGCTTTGGTAAGCCTCACCTTTTCCCTCTGTCTTTACCTCACTTTCTGTACAGCGTGTACCATAGTACTCGAACAGGCGCACGGGCATTGAAAATGTGATAAAGCCTGCTTGAGTGGTTTTCGTTGCTCCGCCTTCTAATGTCATATTTCTTTCTACACAGTATGTGAGGATCTAAAAAGTTATAGGATTTTGAAACGTTTTTTGTGTTGTAGTCGAGTCATCAGACTTCTTTATAGTACATACCTTTGGCACAAATCTAGTTAAAGTTGGTTGAATGGCTTGAAAGAATGGAAAAGTGTATTGGAAAAAATGGACACTATTTTAGAAAGGCATAACTAGATATGTGTATCGGTATCTTGAAACCTTTTTGTGGAAATACTCTATAAAAAATTGTTTTGCAAATTTGAAATTAACATATCTCTCGGACTAATAATTCTTTCTTTGTGACGTTTATTGTATAAAAAATATGGAATGGCATTAAAGAGGAACGTGCAGCTGTGTGCATAATAAACATAGGAAAGTGAAAGTATTGAAAACTAATTCACATCCTCAAAGTAGTTATGTATTGTCAATTTTTTTCGTACATCTATTCGTTTTGACGACATGACCCATGCAAATGGAACAACCTGTACATGGCGTTCAGTCAGAGGGACGATAAATCACATAATCGTGTGCTTATGGCTTGGCAAGAAGGAACAGAAGTTGGAATTCCTCTACTGTTGTGTATAGACGTGCAATAGCATTCTGTCAATGAATAAATAAGTAGAGTTGTAAGATTGACGAATTAAATATTTGATAGTGTCAGATGGTCGTGGGAAAAAAGACAAATAGTTTGGTTTGTGGAATTACTTTCGGAAGGAAAATGTGACGATAATAGTCGAATTTTCCAAATTTATCGAGATCATCTAAGAAATTTCAAAGAATGACGTTCCATTGACTGACACACGATTTTCATAATTTAGCAAGGTATTAAATATATTATGTATTATAAATATGTTAATCGTCGTTGGAAAAATATTGCCGTACTGCTATTGTCTTCTAGCAATTTTCAATACATGCTACTAAAAATAATTGAAGTTTCCATATTAGTAGAAAACCAAATACATTAGAAATTCCAATGAAATACAGTGCCTATTTCCTAAGCTTTCAGCTTTTACATAGACTTTGATTTTTGTTGAAAACAAATCACCAAATCAAAAAATGTTATTTTCTATTTTCGACTTATTTTTCCACGAAGTAAAAAAGAAATATCAAGATGTAATATAAAAGCTTATTCTAAGATGTAAATTAATGAAATCAGTTTATCAGTCAAAATTCACTCTATCTAACAAATTTCTCATCCAGTGGTTAAATAATTATTTATTACTTTAGAAGTAATCATTACAGAAAATTCTTTCTATTGTTCTTTTATACGTTCCTGCATCGAATTCATCTTTCTTCTAATAAATCAATATTATCGTACAAGCGCAACACAGGTCTTTGGTTTTTGCGCTGTATTATTGCCATGTGCTGCCATTGTGGATCAAGGTTCCGGCAACGAATCAAACGTTCCATAATACCGATTTGCCATATCAGGCCAGGTAGACTCGTCAAAAATTTACACTCGCAATTAGTCTAGAGTCAGGGACATAGGTATTTCCTGGTGCTGCTTGTGACCCTTTTACGCGGCGAGAAAAATCGACGATGCCTTAAAGTGTGTCATTTAATTGTTCGACACACTTGGCGAACAAGGTGATAGAGTGAAAACTCGAAGAAATGAAGATACATTGCTTCGAAGAGTGAAAACGCTTCAGCACTTACATCGGGTATTAATGGAAATGACTTTTCCACACGAGACACTTTTACGATTAGCGATTAGAATTCTTTATATATTTACATGACAGATACAGACCCATTTTAAAAAAGATACGAAATTCATGAATATATTAAAAATACCAATTGTCAAACACGAAATTTTTGGGTCAATTTGACCCAATCTTTACGTATATATTCTTCTTACATTTGTAATGGACCTAACAACATCAAGTATCAAACGTATGGCGTTATTACTTTGTTACGAGTTGTTCATCACGTTCATAGAAACAGCGTCGCAGATGTTACTGGACGTTGACACAGTACACGAGACACAGTTGTAGATGCTTTTTAGGATAAAATACTATCTCCGATAAAAAGCGATTGGATCGGGAGTCTCGTAAGAGTAGAAAGGTTCCAGGAAACCAAAGTTTCACGTTTGAAAGAGAATCAGAGATATTATAGCGTGTTCCATAAATCACGTGTCATCATCATTACGGCTTGCCGAGCTCTTCGCCACCTGGAAATTGATTACCCGTTTCGTATAAAATCCGTAATATAAATTCGTGTCGTATGGCATCTATCATCGAGCTGCCTCTAAGCATTAATAAATTTTCATTTCTCGCTGAAATCGCTTCGACACTAGCAGATACTCTTTGGTTTTTGTACATACTTCGTGAGACTCAATACAAACAGTCATTTTCTGGCAGCACTGCTTACACTATTTATCATTTCTATAGTCTTATGGATAATAAACACCTAATTTGTATGAGATACGGGCGTCGATAAATTATTACTTTTCAACACACGTTTAATTTACAATGTATTACAATCGAATGGAAGAAATCAATGAATGAATGGAATAAATAAGCTATTATGGAAGAGAACATTTTTAGAAAGTAAACAGGTGAACAAGCGCAGGGATCTTAATATCAGAGAGATAGAATGCGAAATACTAGCAGAAATTTATGAGAATTGACTTCAGTTGATTAATCAAACACATGTAATCTGCGGTGTAATTCAATAGTAATCGCATTATCGTGAGCTTATCGCGTTGGAATTAAATCAAACCTATTTAATCAGGACCAGTAAAACAAATGCCGCCTGCATCTGATCAATAAAAGTTGAAGGTATTTTAAAATCTGCATATATGTATGTAACACGAGGTTGAACATTTTTTTACACCAAATCTATTCATCTCTAGTTCTCCGTTTTTCTTCACAAGTCACTTTTCTTGTCGTTCATAAGCATCAATTGAAATTAGATCATTTTTAATCTATCATCTTCCGAAATGACGTCTTCTGACAAGAAAGACGTTTTAATGAAGTTTGTATGCTATTGAAATAAATTAGCATAATTACATTTTTATCGAATGTGGGATTCGTACAGTATATTAAGGTTTTATGTTATGTACCTCGGTACTTCACTGAGCGAGAAAGTCATTGAAACAGATGATACTGTAATTATTTTCAGCGCTGTATTTATCTTAGAGGAGCAATTCGAGCATTGTGAAATATACCTACTGCAACGTGGGACGATGTTCATATTTCTGTTGGTTCCCTACTATTTACAAGAGGAAATTAAGCAAACATTTGACGAAACTCCTTTTCTATCTCATATTATTTTTAGAAATAGTCAGGACCCTACAACTTTTATTCGCGTAGAAATTTAACTTGCAGAAACACAAGGATTATTTGGTCGTGGAAACCTTTTAGGTAGAATGTGAATTTTCTACGAATTGTTAGAATAGAGTAACAATTTTAAAAATGGCTCTTACTATCGTTAAAACACACCGATAAGACTTAACTAAATGTTTCAAGAAAAAAACTCTCCATGAGATGTACTACTAGAAAAATAGCAAAAAAAGAATTGCAAAAGTCGGAAAAAGAATATGCGCACAGGGGAAAAATTCAACCTTCCCACAATTCTCATTCACTCAGCCATTTCCCCTTCGCAGACATGTCCTTTGCCATCCCAAAAACTCCACAGACTTCCACAGAACCAAGAGCACACTTAAAACTACTTAAGAAGTCTACAATCAGTCCCATAAAAGGACACGCTTCGGCATCCTATCCTCCAAGTATCTATCACTACCCTTCCAAATAACGAAGACCAAGGTGCTACAGCCTAAACGGTGCCACGGAGGTCTCTTACAATTACTGGAGGGACGGTGACAGAGCCTCTGTATCTGACCCAATAAATCGGTCTGGTCACGTAGGAAAGTTAAACGATCAAGCGAAGCGCAGCGACCGTTACACGCCTGGAGGCTCTCGGCGTCGAAATACCATGCAGAAAATTCCACGTCCCTTTCATCCAGCTTCCAATCATCCTCGGCGATAGGTGGACGCTCGGGCATGCGCCGCGTAAAAGTGGACGCAAGAAAGTGCGCGTCGTCCTGGCAAGGCGCGCAGCGTTTTCTTCTCTCCGCGTTACGCAACCGACAGAACGGAGCACAGGTTAATCTAGCATCGGAGATAATACGACGGCGATATCGAATTCACGCTACGTAAATCTACGTAGGAGGCAGACGCGGCGAATGTGTAACGCGCCGCTGGGACCGATCGAGGGCCTCACCCGGCGGCCAATTTCCAAGCTGCTGGATTCATCACTCTCCCGCGTGTTACGGCGTGTACGGAATCGTGAAAGGCCGTGCGGATCGGGTTGGGTAATCGCAGACGATTTTTTTCCGCGCCGGGGATTTCGAAATAGCCAATCGCCACGGGGCGAGCACAGACAAAGCTGATAAAAAAAAATGCCCCGCGACGGCTCTTTCGCGATTCTTTTCGCGGCTCAAGCTCTCTGGTAGGACTGCTCGAGTATAGTGCCTTGTTGTTTTGAAATCAGCCAGGGGCATAGGCGGTGGCGCCATTGAGTGTCTCTACTCAAGTGGAGACCTCAGAGATCAGTTTGTCGTAATTTCGGATATTGGGACTTTTAGGCTTTGGGGTGTGTAGACGCGTCTAAAGCAGTACATCCTTATAATAGGTGCTTTTTACGTTCAGAAATATCGCTCGAATCGCACGAATATGAATATCCATTTGAGTAGGTCGACTGTACTCCATCTTAAGTAGAGATCTAGTGATGTCATAGTAGCAAAAGGGGACAAAGTCGGTAGCAACGTTGAGTGTTTTCTGTCATGTTTAAAACCTTAACGACAAATATAAGATATTTTGGGAGTATTAGGACTTTAAGGGAGGACCCAATCCTGAAGCCATTAACAAAAGACAAAGTTAGGGATTTTTTGGTTAGTGTAAATAAAAATATAGGGCTTGGATTTTTTATATAATTTTGAAGCAACATTTATTTTGCTAGAAAAATTTTTTTTTCATGAAAAATTGTACAAAATTGCGGCGGACAAAATGGCTTCCCGGAGGACTACAAAAAAAACTGGCCCACACGCCCGGAAATGACTGGATTATCTGAGAAGTAAATACAAAACAGATATATAAAATGGAATATATTATCTTCCACCTAGCGTAGGATTTTCTCAAAATTCAAATTATTTTGGAAATTATAGCAATTTGAAGAATGGATTATAATTTTTTCAAATAAAAATTAGCACTGAAATGATTGTAAAAAATCGAATAATTGAAATATCAATGACGAAGGTTCGATGATTTGTACCCTTAAATCGCTTGGTTGGGTTCCCGGTATTTATTATCTCTTTGAGATATATCTGTTACTATAAAAATGCAGCATTTTGTAGCATGAGGGAAAATAATAATAGAAATTTTTAGAAATATGTTATGAAACCTGACTGATGAGTGTCTAATTCATAAAACTAATGATAAAGTAATTAAAATGTCTTATAAAAAGTGTTATGAGATTAAAATCTCATATGAGACACATACTAATCCAACTCTATCCTGTTCCTCGCAATTGTTGCCGTTAATTTACGGACAATCGATTAATTCCTCTCCCATTAATTCACTCCGCCGTGGAAGCAATTACGAACCAGTCATGCCGCGAGACTTTTGGTTACCCTTTCGGCGACGCAGGGGGAAGGTGTAATTAGCCACGTGAACAGGTTTCATGTGCCTTTTTTCCACCACTCCTTTTAGTTTCACGGGGTGGTGCGACCTCAGCGATTGTGGCTGGAAACTGGTGTTGCCGCGTATTGTGATACTTTTTGTCTGGCAGACCTTTGGATCTGTCCACCGCGGCCAGAGAAAAAGGGAGAAACACCGGTCGGGGGCAGAACGTGGGGGAGGGGAAGTTGAAAACCAGGCCTGTACCAATCCCAGGAGATAATTCTCAAAGCATATTATACGAAATATCAAGGCCGTGCCTTTCTATGGTTAGAGTAGGTACTTACACGCGTTCGAGTACTCGCGCCGCTGCACGTGAATACGCGGAACGCAACGGGAACGACGCGACGCGCGTGTTAAATAAAATTAAACGTAAATAATATTTCAAAATTTATGGCGTTATAGAGACGAAATTTTGTTCTTTTTTTTAAGTTTTTTTTAAGGACTTTTTGTGACCTTGAAGGATTTATTGTTGTAGGTCGTTGAATTCGTTTTTAAAGTTGATATCGGGTACCGAGAAATTAAATATAGCACCCTATTTACAAAAATAAAGTTGACTTTCGTATCTCATTAATCCC
Source organism: Andrena hattorfiana (assembly GCA_944738655.2). Classification (NCBI taxonomy): domain Eukaryota; kingdom Metazoa; phylum Arthropoda; class Insecta; order Hymenoptera; family Andrenidae; genus Andrena; species Andrena hattorfiana. Next base: position 7,988,979 of record OX122894.2, read on the forward strand.
TCCCAACAGAATAAAATTATTATTACTATTCGTCGGCCATCATAAAACTATGCAACTCTTGTACGAAACATTTTTATGAAATTTCAAGTGTGGCAGAAATATTTTAAGTTATAAACTTAGGTGAAATACCTTGCTTAACACTTTTTTCGCCGAATATATTTTACGCCTGGTATTTAGATTCTGATTTTATAAAATAAATTTTTTACTGTTTGTTATTTTGTAAAAATAGTCACATTCGTCTGGATTGGCCAGGCATAAAGAACTGAGCCACATTTCGTGACCCCAAAGTTTACCGTTCGAAAGTTTTTAAGCGACAGACAAACACACAAATATATAAACTTTCTGCTTTATATACATAAGATGTATACATTAATTGAAAAATAAATGCCCCAGAAAAGGCATATAAAATCTTCTTAAAAATCACCTAAGAAGTAAGTAAGATAGAGAAAACAATTTGAATCCACGAAATTTACATACAACTTTAGAAAACGTATAACGAGGGATAATTTATTGCGACACATTTTTTTGACGATAAAGTTTGTCGCTTCGAATAGTCACTTACTTACTGATTCCTAAATTTGAAACAATACTTCAACTTCTAACTAATAACTGATAATTTACAATAGTACCATCAATATATCACATAATAAACTCCTTAGGTATGTATTTTACATTAATTTCTTTCAAATTTTCGCATGACCGATTGGTGAAAAATAGTGTCGAGCAGTATGTATACTTATATAATAAAAATGTTACATCCTAATATTAGAATACTTGTGCTGGATGTACACAATTGGAGTTGCTTTAAAATAAACCTTCCCCCAGCTCGTGGTCGCTAACGATACTTAAAGTAACGAGTCCACATTCTCGGTAAATGTTAACGAACTTACAAGCGCAGAAAGTGTGCACCAAAACAGTCTTGTTTGGTTTAGACTCGGCTCCAGGAGTTTTCACGCGATTGCAGAAATGCGTTCTCGGCGAAACCTGGGCTGATCGATTCGGTTGCAGCAGTGGACAGGTCGCCCGAGCTATTTAGTATCAACGGAGGCGATTGAGCGGTTAAGTCGAAAATCGCGTCGTTATCGCGGCCCTTTTCGAGATTCGATCCAAATACAGCAATGGCCGAGCACGGGGTGCACTGCCAGCACACGCCCGCTCGACAAATTGATCATTGAACGGAATAACGTTGCTTGTCTCCACTCACTTACGCAACACGTTGTCCACATGCGCTCGGTGAACCGATAAGTCAACGCACGCAACGATATTTTTTCTTCATTTCGCGCGGACAATCTGTGTGCACCCTTGCCGGTTCTACCAGCGAAGGGAATAACGAAAATGTACAATACTTGTCGTCGTTTAATTCATAATTCCGGGAATTATCCTTCGTTCTCTCGATTACGTCGAACTCCAAAGTTCGGCTAGGAGAAATTAAATTAAATTGAGCATGATTCTCCTATATACGGAATCATTGGAATAGAAAAATTAGCTTAATAAATTCTCGTCGAATAAAAAAATTAACTTTATTCGTTGAATCATCTAAAGTTAAAGTAACTTTTATTTGATCCGTTATTTAAATAATTTTTTATTTAGTTAATGCCCAACTCTGACTGTAAATAGGGTTATCATACGTGCCAGTTTTCTTATTGCTTGATTTTTTACGGAATTCTACGAAGAAATTCAGAATAATGAAACATTTCTGAAAAAAGTTTTATGTACCTACATAATATAGAAAAATATGACTTGGCTCCCAAATAGATTGTTGTGCCTTTCAATGTATACAATTTTGTAGCCACTACAATAAAAATACCCTTTGTCAAAAAATTTTGTTCTGTACTTTTTTTTTATAGCTGATGCGATCTGCTGGTGAATAAATATGGTAACTCTAACTGTAAACCAGGAGTGAGGTACCTATTGAATTCTAATTTTAAAAAATTATAAAGAACTTTACGGCTTAAAACTAATAAACGAGGGAAGAATATTTTAGTCTAAATGTTTTCAGTCAGCGAGGAGAAATTTCAATTTTTTATAGAGATGGGTAGATTTAATTGATTAATTAAAATACGGACTTGATAAAATAAGTTAAAAGGCCGCAGATAGCCTATTTTTTATGTGAACTGGGAGTTTTGGTTATCTAGATTACCTCAACAGAATCCTTTCTTATTAAAACGATTGCGAATGCCATGGCACTCGCGTAAACGAACAAGTCTCGGATTCCCTTCAGTTAGAATAAAAGAACCGATCCGGCAGTGGCACGGATACGTAAAATTCCGTATGGTAACTCATGGTTGTCGTTGACCGCCGCGAACAGGGAGAAACGCGCGCGATTGTCTCGCGAACGGACCGCGAGGTATCGTGGCCCCTTTTATCCAAAAGGCACCATTCTATCAAAATACGCACCGACAAATATTTTTCACGCTACGAGATGAATACGGTCACCGATTAAACGTTGTGTTGTTTGCGAGCACGAGCTTCGAGTTCCCCGATAATAACGCGCCACCGATCCCGATTGTCCGCTTTTCGAGCGCTGGTTACGCGAGTTACGGGTTACGGTTCCATGGTTGCGAAAATGTCGCTGGCAAAACGTTTCGGGAGTTCTGGAAAATGGTTCTGGTTTCGGTGTTGCATTACTCTATGGAAACTCGAGGATGTTCATTCTAGGCAGCAGTAGTCATAATTTCGAGGGTGTACTGGCAAAACTCACTCACTAAAAATTACCGCTTTTACTTCATGATGAAAAAACATATAAAAGTTACTTCTCTACATATAGGTAAATAATACGCATTAAGGAGAAGTCATATCATAATAAACAAAGGATTTTTGTACTAAATTAAATCATTTGTTCTAGATCCATGTCATGTAAAATACATTAATTTAAACATTACAGTGGTAATGCCACTGTAGAGCCCGAAAAGGCAGCCTGATTTTGAGAATTTTTTATGCGAGTATAGTGAATGGAATACAAAATCTGTTTAAAGGTCTTTATTGTACAAACCTTGAAGTATGATCACAATATTTTTAAAATTTTTTTAATACAAAATGGCGGCGCCACAGCTCAACAACTGAAGCTTCTACTGAAAAACAGTATTCCGCGACCGGAAAGATTCTCCTTCAATTTTTGACTTAGAACAAAAAACCGAAAATTTTTGTGTGCTATATAAGATTATCTTCGGGAAGTATACGAGGAAATTAAAAAATACTGATTTTCGTAAGAATGGTGCGTAACTAAACAGAACATGGAACTGCCACAACCTCGAAATTGTTGAAACGTTTTCAACATTATTTGTAATTTAACTGATTTCTCTTGTAGGGAAACCATGTACATATGTACATATATTTACTTACTATGTTTTACCAGTAAATCCACGATTTATTCACAATGCGTCTCATATTTAATTCAACCGCAATTGATCTGTGCATAAGAAATATGTGAAAATCAGTCAGTAAAAGGAACAGAAAGCGAGTGACATTTCAACGTTTGGAATTGCCTGGTATTCGAGCTCTGGTTACGCGAGTGACTGGGGAACGAGATGGGGCACGGTTGCATCGTTGCGAAAAAATTTGCTCGTAAAACGCCCTGGGATTCCTGAGAAATGGTTTTACGTTCATTTTTTCCGTCTTCCATTCGTTGCTTTTATTCATTTTACTCCTCGTCATTGTGTGAAACGCGCGATGCATGCTGCGCGTTTCCGGCTCTCCGTTTGTTCAGCAACGGATGGGGATCAGATTATCGAGTTTTGTGGAACGTTGTAAGGACAACGATGGTAGATTGTATATATTGTACACGTGCAACTCGAATATTTTTAAGTTTTAGATTTTAGTTGGTGATAGTATACATAACTTAAAGTACCCGCTGTTGTCTGGACTCGAAATTACGTAAGAAGCATAGAAGTTTATAATAATTAATTGAAATTCAATTGGTTGTTGGACGAATCCCCTTTGTTCTTTTATTGAAGCAATTATATCACAGTATAATATTTTAAAATTCACTGGCGCCTGCATTAATTATTACGCAATGCTTACTTATAGTATTGGTATACTTCATTGCTCAATGCTCAGTTATATAATAATGTACTGAACTTGAATTATCACAAAGTGTCAAGGGGATGAAATCTGGGGAGAGGGTGGGATGTCCAGTTTTCATGGTAGCCTATATTTTCCGCTGGATCCTGAAGAGTAACTACACAAAACTCGGCCCAGATCGGTCAAAATGTTTAGGAGTTAATAGGGAACATACAGACAGATATTCTATTTTATTTATATATAGATATTATATCTGTAATTTCGTCGTATATTATAGTTAGTGTTTTGCAACTATCGATTACGTTTCAATGAAGAAGACGTGTTAAAATGATAATTCTTAAAAGCTTAAACTTTTTGTCAATTTCAATTTGAAAATACGTATTGTAAATTAATTTAGTCCCATAAGTATGCAAATTAGGAGGAGCCGATTAATATAACAGTTATTCGCCTCCGAGTGTTTTATACAGCGATGGAAAAATTATATTTATATTACTGACATAATAACAATAGTAATAATTTACATTAAAAGAAACAAAATACATACATGCGGCGTGAAAGAAAAGACAAGAAAAGCAAGTGTTGTCCCAATCCCTAACAGTCTTCGAGAAAATATTGCCTAACGCTTTGTACAACCCCTTTCATAAAAGTAGATGGAACTGAAGGAAATAAAACCGTTGTCATGTGTAATGGTAACCTACTTTCGACAGAAAATTTCATTTTTAGTGTTGATTTGAATTACGTACCTACATTAAATGAATCTCCATACGCAATTGTTCTGTTCGGTGGTAAACAAGGGGCCAAAAATTTTACACAAACGTTCACGTGCCTTACTAATTCCATCACGAAATGCTCTAATTCCATGGTCAGCTATGAAAGCTCACATAATTTAATTAACCACCATGCACGGTATCATTCGTTTCTTCGTTCTTCTCACAATGTTAAATTCTGTAAATTAATCGCTGGGAATTTGATTAATAACGTCGAGGACGTTCACATCGATGCAGGCAGTGTGAATCACGCTTAATTCTGGGCTAATTTTGAATGCACGAAACTTAACGACTCGTCGTATAATTAGTCGCGAGAATATCTATAAAATACGCTTGCGATAAGACTATTTCGTTATGAATGAAGGTCACAAGGACATATTTGAGGCAACAGAAAGATATAAAATATGACAGTACGAGAGAGACAAGGGAAACTTGTGTAAACATATAAAATGGAAAGTAATTTATATAATACGAGATTAATTATTAAAATTTCACAATGAGGTAACTCGTCCTGCCCAATGTAGAGGTACTGTCGCAGACTTATTGGTAAAACACAGTAGGCAAGCGAATATGTATGGTTTTTCAGAACATAAGTAGCTCTAGAATAAGTGAGTTAATTTAGTACAAAAATCATTTATTTTTTATGTATGACTTTATCTGTATTACCAGTATGTAAACAGTTTTTTGTATGTTTTTTTCACCATAAAGAAAAAATGGGAATTTTTTGAATTACAATTAGTTTGTTTTACCGGTATACCCACGATTTATTCTAAACGATAACATGTTCCCCAGATAATATGTATGTTAAACGTCGGCTGGCGGATATATGGGTCCGTCCTGACCCATTCCATTCGTATGTTAGCCTGTTAACTAGGCCATTTCGCAATCAGAAATATTTTCAGCCTATTTAAAATTGCATGGTGAATAAAATGACTACAGGCTAATTAATTGATTTTGCTGACTGTTAATGCGGTGCATTACCTAAGGCACTCTTACTTCTTTGTACAAGTGATATTTTAAAATTTTTATAACAAATCCAGCGCGGAGGAAATATTAAACGACGAGGTGACTAGTCTCCTCCAACAGGTTAAACTACAGTAGAGCGTTGATTATCCGAACTTCGATTAACCAAACCGTCGATTATCCGAAGCAGTGCAGCATCATTGCTATCCCCACCACTTCTTCGAACCAGTGCAGCGGTATCGATTGATTAATTGACTTTTGCATAATATAAATTAACGCAGTAGTACTCTTGTATTTAATAAGTAATTTTAGGTGTAATTCCTATAGTTATAAGCTGTGTAAAGTACATGCATGCTTCATTCTCCGAACTGTTCGATTATCCGAACAATTCGAATTTCCGAACCACCACGGTCTCAAGCAGTTCGGATAATTGACGCTCTACTCACTACTGTATTCACGTTATTTGTTAAATGTACGAATAAAATTATACGGCTGGCGAGCCATTCGCCGTTTAAGGGTTAATAAAACCAACAGTACAATTCCCTCTTCATCATTAGTGACGATTTGTTACATAATTATTTACCGGGGTACATCCACATTAACTAATAAAAACTCTTGTCCTTCAATGATGTTATCTCGCCATTGAAACGCGAGATACGGAGACGGCAGGGCTTGGGTTGTACAATAAAACATTTCTGTTCACTATTAACTGTTCTGGATAATAAGCTCGTAATTTCGTCATTCCCCTTGCTAAGAATAGCGATCTACACGTCAGGCTGATAGAGTTTGTTCACCCCGTAAAAAATGGCCCCGATACGACAATTTCTCTGTGTGCCAACCGTGCAGTAAATAAATTATCGTAACTCAGTCGGATAAAAGCGAGTAAGTTCACCGCGTTCGTTAATTAAACGATATCCTGCCAAGTGACTTATCGATAATTCGGTAAAGTGCATATAACGCCAAGTGAAATTTGGAATGTAACAAGAATTACAGCAAAACAAGCGAAGTTAAGGAGATACTTTATTTCCGGCCAATCGGTTATCAGAGGCAACGTAAAATAATAAATAGATGCTGGATAAATTCCGGCTCGAGCATTAATAATTATTACTGCTCGAACAAACATGATAATCGAGCATTTCTTCGTGTTAATTCTTGAAAGACTGGCGCCAAGGTTCTTCGTATTTAATTTCTGACTTCTCATGATTAGTAGATTAGTAGGCCTTTTAGCATCTATCGGCTCTGACCGTAACTTCAAAATTTCTTACACAATTGAAAAGGGAACATAAAACTTTACAGCTGTTTTTCTCGACTACGTACCTTTCTTACGATAGCGGTCCTAAAAACTTCGGTACTAATATAAACTACATCTACGCGTTCCTTTATCTTCGTATACAATTAATATATCTGCAATCACTTTACTCTCTTCAAAATATACTTCACTTTCTACTGTAAAAGTTTGCTACTTTTTTCCAATGCAGCGTCATTTTAAAATTTTTCGATATTTTCCTTCCGCCGTAATTCCGATAATAGTTATACTTTACAATCTTTGATAATCTGTCGTTGCTCTCGGTGCAGAAATTTTCCTACTTACGGTTCAAGTATTTTGTTGGTATCGTTCGATCTTCACTTAATTATCAACAACATTGTACCAGCATCAAGGACTAAAAAGAAATAAGAGAATATAAAATACGATATTCTTGTACTCTCCACCTTTCTTTTATAACTTGATATTTCCGAACCAATTTATAGTTCACAGTAATAGCAAACGTTGTATGCTCAAGTTTTGTTAATCCACGCTAAAAGTTGCACCACCGATTCGTCCCCCTTTTCACCCTTTTATTCGACACAGAACGAATCCCTTTTAACCCCTTTAAACGAGCTTAATTACAAAGATAGTCAAGTTTAATTACAGAGAAACAATGTACGCGCGTGGGTGTAGGTTTGGATGGTGGTTTGTGTCGTTAGCCAGGGCCAGCGTCAGAAACTTCGAGCGTTATCAGGTCTTCGGATAAACGGGCAAACAGCTAAAGGCGAGTTGTTTACCAATCAGGCCAGAGAATGGGCGACGGAAAAACCTCAATTATTGTTGTACGTGTCACTTGAAATCTGCAGCTTATGGCGAAATCATTGCAAATTGAGACTGCAGTTTGGATTGAACGAGTGTGAGGGCAACAATGTATAACTGGATCGATGTAAATTTTTTTAAATGACTGTCACTTATGTATTTACATAGGTACATGTATACAGGATGCGTTTGAAATGCTGGTACAAGCAGGCAACAGTTGATTTCTTATGCAAAAATAAATAAAAAAATGAAATAAATTTTTTTATTCGAGGCTTAATTTTCGAGGTAAGTTACATAGAAAGTTAGTTACATTTTAGTATAATGTATATTAATTTTAAGCACATTTGTCGCATTATAAGAAAACTCCTCATATTTAAACAAACTGTGTTCTATAACCTTACAATGCCTTACTACTTATTGTTAGTTCGCAAATTTATTATTCACACTTGCTAATATCAAAGTTTCTGGGGTTTAAATAATATTCTACCTACCTATTAGGTATCGTGACATTAACTCATATGCGCGCGAATTAATATTACTTAATTAAGTCTTCTTACGATGTAATATCTTCCACGAGTAAACGGTAATATGCTTTTGTTTTTTGCATCAACTCTCTTTTAATACAGACGCTTAACTCAATCTCCCCCAAATTACTGCTTTCAACTTGTTACGTTGGAGAAAAAAAATTATAATTCTTATTGTTCTCTGAAAATAATACTTTATCTGCCGCTGTCACGCGTGCATGATTTGTCGAATTAATTCAGTCTTGTACTATCTCTCGTGAAGTCTCAGGATTCAATTTTGTTTCATGTTTATGAATGACAAAACTGTATTATTGAAAGTCTCTATTCTAATTATGAAATGTGCAGAGATTCTTGTGCTCAAGAATCAATGAATAGTTTAGAAATTGAAAAGATAGCGGCGAATGTAACTTTGCTCCGAAACGTGCGCCAAATAATCTGTTAAATTAATCGGGTGCTGGTGGAACGAGTGTGTGTGTGTGCGTATAACTGTATCAAAGCAACTGGGTCTCTCTCATAACTCGTTCGGCTTAACTACATCTGCAACGTGGCGCCTAAATGGGAGCCGAGCAAACAAGAAATAATCTCTCGGCTAAAATTCTGTTTGTCCGTTTGCTTCCATTTTTCTCCCGATTAATCGCGCCTACTCTAAATTCTTTACTTTCGCCGCGATAATGGGGAATTAAAACAGCTCCAATAAATAGCCGTTTGCGAGGCGAAAAAGGGTAGCTTCGGATTACATGGCCATGACACTGTTCCAGAAAATCAGATGAGAGACAGGTAATAAAAATTGAAATAAAATTAGTTTTAAATGAATGGATGAAGTCACACTTTACTTACTGGAGTCTTTTAAATGTCGCCTTTCCTCGATATCTTTGACTGAAACTGGGAACTATTCATCCACGAATTCCTTTCATTAATCTTCTGTCCTCGAGGAAATATTAAATACAGCGATATTTTTCTACGAGCTTTGGTAGAGTAATCAAATTGATGTATAGATAGTAATGCTTTAGTCAGATAATAGATACAGCCTGGAATAGCCATGAATTGTCTTTTGTGGAAAACATATTTCAAGGTTTGACAGACACGCGTTTCGAGAACGTACGAAAATAAGAATGAAGCACGATATAACGTTACGTGGAATCCGATTGATTAGATACAAATGAACGTTAGAGCTGTATCAGTGATAAGGAAGACCCTGGCTACAGAAGAGAATCTTAGCTATTGGCTGACACTTGTTGCTGAAGTGGTGCCATTGCCCTTGGATCGCGAAACTAATTTAAATAGCCAAGTGTCGAGGACCCTTAGGGCCTTTTCACACGAGACATTTCTATCGCTCGTGACATTACTTTGTTCATGTACTTACACGTTCCACATTTCTTTCTGTTGTTTTGTAAATCAACGTTGTTTCTACCAAATGTATATACATATTTGAAATATCATGTTGCTTTTTTTTAACCCTGTTATGCCCTTCAATTCAGTTATATATTTAGCGTAATATGAAATAACGAGAAATACACATATTAGTAAGGAATTCTTTATACATTTCTCGAAGTTAGAGAAGTCCCCAAAGAAATGAGAACGTGAGTAATTAAAAACACGAAGGGATGTAGTAGAGCTAAAGAACTGAGAACACGATTGGGTGACAAAAGGCCCAAGGAACGTAGTGAGGTTAATGATTCCGAAGTGTTTAGTGTAAAAAAGCCCTTAACGGGCATCAAAAGTGAAGGAATATAAAATAACGAAGAATGATTCTATCGATTTAAGGACGCTTGAAACACGAGTTCCCATTTTCCTGTCGCGCCAAGCTTACTTTCTGATCTCATTATCGATATTAATGCTTCCTACGCAAATATGTATGTACGTGTAGCCGTCAATGGAACGTGCTTCGCGAATAATCAGCCAGTGGTATGTCGTCACTATAAATAAAATAGTTAGAAAATTGAACAACCGCGTGATTTCGTGGTCAACACTGTTCTTTTCTAACCTCACGATAACAACAAACAGTGCAGCTACATTTGTTTTATAAGGATGCGTTGTAAAAACGACAGGTTGGTTTACTTTTAAACCCGTTTCCTTGCTGAAATAACAAACGGTTTCTTGACAGGACAGTGGCATGACTAAAAAAATGTCAGTTTGAACAAATTATACGAGCAGCAATCAATTATTAATCACATGCAAATTTTAAACTATTTTCCTGTAAAATTTACATTTCTTAAATCATGCCACTATTAATGCCATGCAGTTGATTAATAGTTGAATACCGGTCACATAATGTGTTAACATTTTTTTAGCTAAGCCACCATTAGTGCCAAGCAACGAAGTAAGTACGTCTCGTTGGGAATCGACCCCCGAATCGTCATGGAGGTAAATTGGTACACTCGACAGTCATTGCCATTGTATTTCAGTTGTCACAACTGGTGATAGTATTTGAATGGAGTGTCTTGTAACCGTTTACTCGTATCGGTCCATTGACGACATCGATCAAACTTTTCCTTTCGTTTATCACACATAACGTCCCTGTGCGACGAGAATCGCATCGGCGCTATCGGAAACTGTGCTGAGACCTTTGGATGTTTCCAATAGGCTGGCGATCATTGCTCGACATTGACAACTGTTACGTGCCGCTTTTCATTCAATACTCCGCATTTCCGATATGATTCGTTACGGCGGGAGTTCTTTAAACGTATTACGAACCAGAATGTTTACACTTTTGTGACTTCCCAATGTAATACTCACTTCTAAGGAGGAGTCGCGACTAAATTTCCAATATTTCAGTACCATTCTCCTATTCTAACACTATCTCTGGGTCACGAAGTAGTATTCCGCATTTCCATTGATCACATATTATAACATCTTCCGTATCGTCTCGATTAAGGTAGTTCCTGAATAATCTACTAAATTCAAGAGTTCTTTCAAATTTCGTTCAAAACTAATTTGGAATATAAGAAACCCCTGTATAAAGTTTAAAATCGATTTACCACGTAGTTATCGAGAAATTGTTAATTAAAGTTGATGCATTTTAACACAGTGATATATGGTAGAGTCGAAAAAAGAGGGTTATAGATAGTTTCAGTTCTTCTTCTGAAACAGGAAAACTATATTTAAGCAGTGTACCAAAATTGGCACAAAAGTGCATCGAAATTTCAGGAGATGAATTTATTAATTTCTGCAAAACTGACCACATCGTTTCTTCGTAAATGCTCATAAAAAATAGGTTCACGTGCAAATTTTTTAAAAAGTACATAGAGCAATGAAGGTGACAACGTCGCACAATATGTTTAGACATTTATATAGCGACCAACGAATCAAATTCATATGAATATTTTTCTGACATCTTGTTTATAAAAGACGCTCAGAATGAATGCAACATTGTCAGATCTGCTGTTCCAATTCACTACGCTAACTAATTTAATATTCTATTTTCGTAATATAATTATTTATATTAACATTGAATTTTTTAAAATATATATACATAATGTTATAAATTATTATTATTTCTATAGTGTCATACTACTTTATATTTATCGTTTATTACCCAACTCAAATTTAATTAACATAGTTGGTTAGGAACTACTTTAAGAAACTCAAGAAAATTCTTTCACATAAAACAACCGCAAAACACCCGCGAGTAAAACGTTAACAATGGTGACAAATGGGAAAGAAGTATTCATCTGGAAAGCTAGAAAAATGAGAAGTCCGCCGTCCTTCGATTTCTTCGATAACTTTGGAATCCTCTAAGAAGAATGACGTCCGTTCCCTCGTCCGAAGTCTGCAGCCCTGGACACATCAGCCTCTCGCCTCTAACATTCGTAATCCTACAAGAAATGAGCACTTTCTTGTACCTCATCTCCGAACACCTCTTCTTTGCCTTTTTCCGTGGATGTATTTAATCGTTTAAAGGTCGTGGCTGCGTGCCAGCTACCGTGTCGATTCAGTGGCCAGAACGTCAGACGAAATAACGATCGATCTGTGTTGCTCACCGTGCACCATTGGAAGCGACCTCTAAATCGGCCGGCCAAACGGAGCCGGTAGTGATCGAGATTTCACACTTGTTTTTCCTCATGTTTTTCCGTCTCATCGACCGGATGCCGCTTATCACCGCTCGTTGCTTGTCGCGCAACTGTTCAAACGTGCACGTGCCAGTCCTGTTTTCTTCGCGTAGCCCGCTAGCCAAAACATGTACGTCGCCAAGCAGATGTGCAAAATAATAAAAATTACTGGAAAGTTCAATTGTCACTCGCCAGGTCGGCAATTATCACAAATCTCGTGGGCTTCTGCTTAATTTCCAGACAAATTTGTGTACGCTTGGCATTAGCTTCAGCTTGCATAGCAAACACAGCGTATCAATGTTCCTCGAAAGGCTTAGAGCACTGTCAACTGAAGCATTTCACTGGTAAATATTGCTGATAGGCTCTCGCGTGTTATATTCCCGGATGAAGTATAAACCTGACCCGAAAGTGGGCTGTTTATCGTTTCGTATAGAGGGGACAAATAACATTTCAATGCTTCAGTTAGGATAATATTACTTTAAATTACACAAAGTAGCGATTCACTTTAAGATCAAAGGAATTACAAGGGAGAAAATTAAGAGCAGAGAAATTTTTTACATTTCAAATACTGATGGCTTTCTGAATTCTTTTTAGTATTTTTAATCCATCTTCGTTTAACTTAACCACTTAATGTGTGTATAGTGTAATAAAAGACGATGTCAATTAATGCATGTACTTTTTTAAATAAATTTATAACTGCGACGAAATATTTTTTAATTTGTAACAACGTCTAATTCAGTAATATGTCGTCTTTAAATTATTACCCTGAAATAGATTAACTTATTGTATGTAGAATTTATCTATATGCTTATACGTGTCTTCATATTCCGTATGTATATTGCGGCGGATTTTTTTAAATTTATTGCCGATGAAATAGTACTAATAATCTCTGGTAATAAGTTATACCTAATAATGTGTCACCGTATACGTAGATGAACCTCGAAATTTTGAAGAGTGATGGAGGAGAATTGCCAGTTTAGAGTATATCTATGTCAGGGATGACTATATCGATTACAGCATTGTTCTTCCACGCGGGCGTATATCGAGGGACTGGCAAAGGCAAAGCTTTGAAGTGAATTATCTCGTAAGCTTTTGAGTAGTATGCCCTATACGTTTGATACGGTATTCTACGAGATGTGCACCAACTATGTACAAAATTTGAAGCAAATCGAAGATCCCCATTGCCAACGCTCACACTGATTAAATGAGCCATTAGACGACGTTACCTGCTATTTATACTTCAAGATTGATATTTTTTGTGGACTCGTTTGGGATACAATAATTAATGTATGAGTATCGTTGTATCCTATCAAACTGGGGAGGGAAGAGGGGATCTGACATATGATATCTTGTAGCAGACGGAATGTAAGGCAGTTAAACTATGAGTAATTTTTAACTGGGTGATAAGGTCAAAGGTTCGAATTGTATGAGAGACCTTTGAACTTCAACCACCCACGCAATTCATTTCAGCAGAGAAGCAGCGGGCTTTCAACTTTCAATGGTTCTTAGCGTATTGAAGATTCTGTGAAACATTTGCAGTACTCGAGAAGATCACTTTTTCTCTCCCTTAGTACTAATATTACCCTTTTTAAAAATACTAGGTTACGCCCACTGTAAATGTTATTCTAAAGTTTCTTCTGTCTATACAATGAATACGGTGAAACTAAATCGAAATGTTAGGAAAAGAGAGAATATTTTTTATTATTGTAAATGTGTTTTCATGGTATCGGTTATCCAGGAAAATTTTATTCTGCATTTAGGAGTTATTTTTGCATAAAGAATTGCACTTTTTCCTACTTTCTTATGAATTTATCTGTGATTTAAGGATACTACCGGAATGATGCTTCATAGTTTCATTATCTTTAGATTTGTACACCGAAGTCTTAATATATTAATAAAGTTAGCTCCAACAGAGGGAATTTTGTAGCAAGAAATTTCTTACATCAAAAGTCTAGAACAGGAAACGTAATTTTGAGAAGGCTAACATGGGACTATCAAAACCGAAATCCTACATGATAAGATACTTTAGGAGTTCTGGATCCAACTTTGATCGAACTCCATCACTTTCAAACCCAACTATTGGATCCAGCGTATATGAGGCACTAGTTATCGTCTCATCGCTGAAGTTTATCTCTAAAGTTTAACTACGTTGGATACTATCAGGATTCCCGTACGTAAACTGTCAGCGAGTTTTGGATGTTATTGATATTAGTCTTTCACAGTTAATCTACACTGTAAGTTTTCAATTAATTATAATATATAAATCGAGATGCTAGTGGTGAGTTACAGGAGTGTCTCACGTGAAAAGGTCCCAACTTATTTTGAACGTTGCTGCTAGACGACCCATATCAATTATAAAGATTCTCCAATGACTCGGTTGAAATAGAAACCTGCTCGTTGCAGATAAGAGTAGAAATCTTATTAAATAATTCATCTCACTTTGGGAAAAATTACAATTTATTTTCGTACTTGGAGAAAAGTACAATGTATTTTTGACTTCGTTAATGTTTTGTTTGTTGTAGTTTATTAGTGGACTAAACCTGCATTCCTCGATGAGTAGAATAAAATAAAAATCAGTACAAAGAGTTAGTTTTACGCGAATTTATTTCCCATCGAAGTTGATCCACACGAAAAAAAAATTCGTTTTGTGGTTTTCGAGATTTCTTAGAATCTGATAGACGTATTGACTTTCAAATATTGATAGTACTAGAAATTCAATAAATAATAAAGCAACGTGGCTGTCGTCTAAGTCTACATTCCATTTCTGACATAAAATTTTTCAATTTCTTTAACGTAAAGTAAAACAAATGGGGAACTTAAAAAACTGAACAACAGTGCAAATTTGAAGTCAATGCATCTCGTAGATTTTGAGAAATCATGACAGCAACAGAACTGTTACTTTTAGTCCTGGAGGATATACATTTTTAGCACATCGGTAAATTGCAATAAAAAAGCATTACAGAGCTAAACCAAAAACTGCAACGCAGACTCTAGTCTTCCAACCCAGCATAGTAGTTATCCACCTTAAAGCAGGCATTTTCAGATTTTGTGTCAACCTTATCAATGGCAACTAATTTCAAATGGGGATGCTTCATACCACCCGCGACTAAAGTATCAATCTCCCCTCCTCTATCCTCCTTTCAACAACTTGACTCTACAATTTAAAAGCGTGAGCGTATATCGGCAGTCTAAACATGGTAAAATTTGAACTTAATATCATACGCGTTGTGCACTAACTATACAGACTATTTCTGAAATCGAGGTGCAATCAGAAAGGAGGTGGAGGTGGCATGAGGAGATCTGCTGACACCTCATGCAGACGTAAGTCGAAAATATAAAATTAATTTTTTTCATATTCTCCATTTTCGCGAGAAACGAATTTGAAAACTGACTGAAGATCAGCAGAATTGATCAGTAAATATGCTACAATTGTAAACGAAATGAATCCTCGTCTAAAAACAGTTCGAAATTATAGAATAACTTTTTTTGCGCGCAGAATGTGTTTCATTTTCAAATCGATTTTCTCAAAAATGTAATCTTATATGAAAAACTTTCATTCTATATTTTCCACCAATTTTTGTATGAGAAATCACCTGCTTTCCGTTTCTCTCATGATTTCGGAAACACCCTGTATACACAGTCTGAAAAAATCTGTAATCCGCCACCAATCAAAACTCGTTTCCGTTATGATTGCACATATCCGATTTCACTATTTCTGTACCCATCAATATTACAATTTGCGTGTGGGCATTGCGTGTGGCCACCGAAATTCAACCATAAATCACGGTATGTATATATACATACATGGCCCCTAGCGTCGCATCGATCATCGTTTTTATCGCGTGGCAGCCATCCCCTGATTCCTCGCAAAGTCCCGACTATCGACGCGAAATGAAATCAAAGGGACGTCGTGCTACGCGTCGCGCCTCGCCTCGCCGTTCGTGACAGGCTAATGACACGGCAGTTACCGCGTACGTACGCGAAGTAACGCTGGTTTCATGCGCACCAGCACGTAACGCGCGCCGCGCCGTCGGAGGAGCGTGATGCACGCATACGGCGATGCACCCACGTTGCACTTAAAGCGCGCAGAGCCTCGAGTTGCACCCACGCGAACGTATCGTGGAACGCAACAGTGTGGCGGGCGCCTGGTTTCTGTGACATTGATCCGGAGCAACGTCATTCGTAGTCGCTGGTGGCCGCTAGGGTTGGCCGTCGCGGAGGTAATTAACTACGGGATAATCCAAGTGTTTCGTCCTTACAAGGGAATAGATCGAATACGCTAGTTTTCACGAGACTGCAGATTTGCAGAATAACGAACAATGTTTGACACGAATTTTTTGTTATTGGCGATCCTGCAGGTTGGAGGGGTGAAAACAGCCCTAAAGTTGAGGGTCGAAAATGTATTATCTGGAATATCTCGAGGACTATTAGGCGTACGACAAATTTCTTTTCTTTTTAAGTGTGAATTTTTTAAAGACGAATTCAGCCTCCTGCTCAGGTTTTAGAACATTTCAGAAAATGTTTTCTACCCCCAAATTTAGGGGGTCTTTTCACACATTCAATGTGGATGATTGCTGATAATAAAAAATACGTGTCAGATATTTTTCACTATTCTCCAAATCTGCAAGAGCGGATTTGATATGTTCCCTTGTTAGATGGAATCTTTATCTAGCGTCTTGGGCAATGTTGTTTATTTTTTGAGCTAGCTTTCCTGGCCTGAGAGGGTTTTGTGGTGGTTGAGGGAAAATTTCAGAGGGATTAAAGGGTCTTTCTGAAATTCATAATTTCGGGCCGTTGTAGAATTGTAGAGTATAGTTTGAAGATTTTTTTCTGAAACTGATCGCTCTTCAACTTTTTAATAGCGAGGGATTTTAGTGCAGCGATTAGAGTTTTTATGGCGCATTGTGGACTTCGAAGGGAAAGCGATGAGTAACACATAGTTGGTATTTGTAGATCACATACCATCCACAACTTTTCTTTTTCAATGGATTGTACCAGAGTTTATCGGTTTTTAAAAACCGTTTTTTTTTATAAATTTGTAAAATTCGTATACCGGTTTTTAAATTTGAAAAACCGGTTTTAGATACTAGAATTGATATGTAAAAATTAATTAATTATTTAATTAGAAACGTTAACATTTTGACTTGAAATCGCCTCGAGCACAAACATATTGTTGCAAAAGTTTACTGCAAAACTAATCTTCATGAATTCATGTTTGCTGAAGAAAAATACTAAATGAAAAAGAGATTATAATTTATATTTCGTACGGATTTTAGTTTTTATTTATTTGGTTTTGTATAGATAGAGTATATTTTATTTTGTTATATTTTTAAAAGAACTGAAAAATTTTAAAATAAGTATAAATATTTTTTTACTGTTTTAATTACATATTTTTTTGTAAAATTTCGAAAACCGTTTTTTTTGGAAAACTAGAATTGGAACACCGGTTTTTTCAAAAGTCGGGTTTTGTATAAATCCTATGTTGTACAATCGGAATAACTTAACTTCGCGTATGCTCGTATAGTGTTGACATGAGTGGTTGTAATATAAAGTGACCTGTCTCGTATATAACGCAAGGTAAAACATTATTTGATTGGGAATGACTCTTGCATCTACATAGGTATGTTGAATGAGCATTTTATCCATTCCTGAAGTTTCAGATCCTCTTTTTTTAACATCGTGGATATACATATGTAAAATTTCTGTGAAATTAAGTATCCTAACACGATTATTTGTATAGAAAATTTATAGTTATTAAAGAAATAGATTGAAGTAAATTTAAATTCCTTTTTGTGGTATCTGTGCGTGTGAAATTGTTTGTTCAGAATATTTAATGTTTGACGCAATGGGTTCTTAAATCGTATCTCGATTTTGATTATCACTAGTTGGAACTAATATTTAAAGCTACATACAAAAGGTACCAATTTTTATTCGTCTTTCAGTTAGTTATCCATATTATATTAAAAATCAATCAGATCCTCTAAAGTCGTATTACACACGGATCATTTCACATACCCATTTTAACAATCCCAACTTCTATGAACAATTCAAACTGCACAGAAAAACATTAACCTTTGTTTCGTCGCCACAATATTTTCCATTTCGAATTAGCACCGAAGCAAATCATTTTTAAACACACATTTCAAAATGCACAGAGATCGTTCCTAATCAAGAAATGATTCAATCAACAGCTGAAAACTTTCATCGCCCACAGTCGACGCTATAGCGTTTGTCGTGCAACCTCAATCGTCCAATAATCTGCCCTCGACCGGTTCAGCAACCGCCTTCGACGTCGGTCGATATTAATCAAACCGTTCGAATTAACTCGGCCCTATTTGCACGAAGCGCGGCGAAAACGGGCTAAATCGCGAAGGGGTTGTGGTTTGATTGCTCGTTCGCCCACGTGATTGATTTAAAATCGACCCGCTAACCAAGTTCATGCCGAGTGGACGTTTATAGGGGAGCCGCTACGCTATTTCCCTATCGAGCAGGGAACGACGCCACGACGCTAGCGTATAACGCAGTCGATTCTAGATGATGCGTGGGAAGAGCTGACCAAGTTGTTGCCAGGCAACCGATTGACCCAGATACCTTGGTCGTGAACAGAAGGTGTTGCCCTCGTGATGACGTTGCTCAGGGCGCCTGGTTGTCGCAAAGGGGCATAGGGTTTGGGGCGCGTCGAGGAAAAGGCACAGCGCGGATAAGGGTGTAGTGTAGCAGAAACGAGATGGTCTTTCATACCGTTTGGCATCACGGTGACTGCTAGCGAGGAATTTTGACGATCTCTCCTTTGCCAACGATGGTCGTTATCGTTCGTTCATGGTCTGTTTCAAGATATGCGGTTTGTGCGTCGGGAGAACCACGGTGGACAGAGAAACGTTTGATGGAACACCCGCTCTGTTACTGCTAAGGGGGTGCAGAAGGTTCGCGTTACCGATTGGAATAAAATCTTGCATATAATTAATCCACGTGACGTATAATAATTTACTAAATACGTAGCACTACTCAAAAGTTTACGAGAAAATCTTGATTTACATTACAGAAAGGTTTTATTCTATATTTTCGATTTATTTTTATGTAAGAAATTACTATAATCCCGGTTGCAGAACTGAAAAAGGTAAAACGTTAAATACGAATTTCTCGCAAGACATTGATTCTACATTGTTTGTACAGGTTGTTGCATTAGCTATGTGCAAAATTTGAAACAAATCGGTTACCCAAACTTCTCGCATCCCCCTCGTGAGATCCTATATAGTTACTTTCTCTTTCAACTTAAGCCGATGTTTAATGGTCCTTTGCAACGCTTAATTAAAACCATGGTACGTAGGAGTATAAGTTTCCCTTGATTATGGTTCTGCCTGTACGTGTTTTATAAAATTACCTCTTAAAGGAGAATACCTGCTCTACCAAATAGTGCAAGACGGGAAATGCTTGGTAGCGTTTTATATGGTGTACGATTAATTGTCTAGCAGCATCGAGGAAGTACGGGTATGGTGAATCCCTAGAAGGATACTGTTAAATTTATTACCATTGTTACTGGAAATTCCCTTCTTTGCCTCATTCTGCTATATTAATGTTGTTTTTCAATTATCACAATAACTTTCTTTCCACTTTATTTCTTTTAATCCTGTTTTGTTAATTTCATTCGTGGATATAGGTACCTTCAACCTAAACAAGCAAATTTATGTTGCATAATTTTTCCATTATACATATAAGATTTTTATAATATTCCCTGCAACTGTTGGAACTATTGAACTAGAATTTCACTACATGTAATTAGCACTTTTTACATCGACTATTACAGACTTTCAATAATCAAGTATCAATAATCAAGGTCATCATCTTTCGATAGTCACTCGAAGCATCGTTCAAAATTTTCCATGCACACCAATTTCGACTGTTTTCGAGCAGAGAGAAATTATGTTTCGTAATCGCGAAGGTTTACCTTAACCGACAAGTTGTATATGTCAAAACGTAAGTGATGTTTGTAACATAAGTGTAACTGCGACCATCCATCGTGAAGAAAATTGCATTAATGCATTGAAATTTGACGTTCGCTCGTCGAAGGTCAGCTGTCACTTTTGTAAGTTCAGGATCTTCGAAAATAATTTATTACACGATAACAGCTAACGGCACGAACAGAAGTGTACAATATTTTTGCTCGAGAAACCAATAACGTTATCGTTTGCATGAGTATCAGGCTGAAAGTGATAAACTTAGTGTCTTCTTGACGCAAGTGTCGTTGGAATTTCCGTCAAAGGTAAAAGCTCTCTTGAAGAATTTTTTTGTCACCGCAGTCAACCGATGGATATCTGATTGAATTTTTAATTTCATTATCTCTGATCGTCTTTCAAAGTCTTCTTATTACGTTTGGAAGCCTTTTTTTTTAATCAGAACGATATTTATCGATACACAGGATAATTAAAAAATTTAAATCCATAATGTATCACTCTCGGCTGTTTGAGACAATATTGATTCGTTCGATTTTCAATCAATGATAATTTTAATCCAATGTCGTTATGCTGGATCATGAATCGTCTTTCGCTAATGAGGCACTAAAATGTCGACTCGATAACTTGTCTACAACAATTATTTTGGAAATATTCGTCACCGAAGTGCTCACATTCTATTTCAACGTGTTTTACTCGTGGTACGAGAACATCAGGAACTGATAAAAAAATTGGATGATTAGAGTTTATTTATAAAATACAAAAGTGTGTACAAGATGAGTTTCTTGAAACAGACTCAAGTAGTTCGTCAAGCGATATGCTTGTAAATGCAAGAGACGTAGGGATATACAAAATAAATAACAGACCAAGATTCACAGGAATTTGTGCATCTATTAATGCTTTATTAAATTAGTGCCACTTTGCAATATAAATATATAGTACTTCTTTGTGTCGAATGCTTTATATTTACATACACCACCACCAACGTGTGTCCATAAAGAAGTCTCAGAAAACTTATCAAGTGATAAAGTTCCTTACGTGGAAGCTTATTTAATTATTTCGGCCACTATGACGAACCAATCCTCAGACTTACATGACTATAAATTGGATTGAGTTTCGTCATTCGTTATACTCAATCACTATTGACGTACCAAAGTTAATCGTCCTGGGAGACAGTGGCATATCCTGTATTGGCCATTAGACGCAATTCCATCAATCCCTATTCCTGTCAGCTCTCGCGTAACCATTGGTCCTCACAAATAGATCCTTCGTTTCATTGAATATGCATCTCCACAAGAGACGTGTACAAGATGGCTGATCGAAGGTCTAACTCACCAGCAGGCCGTGTTCAGAGAAAATACTCAATGGCGCTATTTATTTTGCCCCCCGCTGCTTTTACGACATCAATATGTGTACCTATACAAGTCACTACACGTCGAATTGCTGATAAAATCCTAAATATGTACTCGCTAGACAGACGTTGGATACACGTGGCTAGATTGTGGCACACTGGTTGCTCTTGACATTATGGCAGCGCATCTGCCTGGTGTTTACTTGAACACCTAACAGCCCCGGACATTTTCAAAATGCCATCGGATATTTTATGTACAGGGTGATTCCGCGGACTGACACAGGCTGTAGCTCCTTTCTACGCGAAGATACGAGCAAGTTATAGAGGGAAAAGTTGGATGTCATAATAAGGATTATTTTGACACTTTGACGACCTCACCTTTTGGAGCAAATGATCGCTTAAAGTTTAAAGTCTTCTATCGCTGGACGGCCACAA
The DNA here is from genome assembly GCA_944738655.2 of Andrena hattorfiana. Lineage (NCBI taxonomy): Eukaryota > Metazoa > Arthropoda > Insecta > Hymenoptera > Andrenidae > Andrena > Andrena hattorfiana. The sequence continues at coordinate 8,011,102 of OX122894.2, forward strand.
GACTTTCCTTAGCGGGGTACATAATTCGTCGGTTCGGTCTTGTGGTCGTTCAGGGAAGGAACACTTTAAGGGGTGGTTCTGGTCTAAATGTCGATTTTTTTTTATTTCATTTTTCGAATGTTCAACCTTTTAGGAAAACGTGTTTAAAAGGATTTGTTGAAATTCGTAAAATTCCCGAAGTTATAGGCATTTGAGTAGCGGCAAATGCATGGGTCACAACCGGTCACTCGGCGCTCACGTAAAACTTTAAACGCGTTTTTCCCGAAACAGTGTTCTCAAAATCGGTGGGACCTGTATCTCCAAAAGTTATTATCCGATTCGACTGAAACTTTTTTTATTTTGAAGAATATACTTCTGGCTAGGGGGGGGAACTAAAAAAAATTACAAAAAGTTGAAAATTTATCATTTTCAAAGGCGATGAAAGGACGAAAAATACAGGGAAGTGATTTCAAACTGGAAGTGTCGTTATTTTCTAAAAAAAAATGTCATTTTTGTAATTTTTTTAGTTCCCCCCTAGCCAAAAGAATAATCTTCAAAATAAAAAAGGTTTCAGTCGAATCGGATAATAACTTTTGGAGATACAGGTCCCACCGATTTGGATCAATTTTTTGACGCCTTGACTTTAACGACTCCCCAGAGCTGTCTGCAATGATTAATTATAAAACAAAAAATATATTTCTATAATTTAAGACATCCTTAATACAATGCAAAAAGTCCCATTAAATTATATGTAGTAGTTTTCCTTTAATTAATTCCTAAATATCACCTATTTTTTTGGGCTCTAGACCAGAACCTCCCCTTAATGACCTTGGAAGCTTAAACGTAATAGGTCGATGAACTCGTATCGAGGTGGGCTACACGCCTAACTAAAAGCGATGATATTTTTGCATTAAAAAGAATAAAGGTCACCTTGAAATCTCAGGGACACCACATTCTAGAAATTATTAAAAATGCACTAAAAACTAAAAAATATTTCTATTCTTTTACTACAACTTCGATGGCGTTTTTTCACTTTAAATAAAATCGTGGGGCACCATGTGCAACCAGAAGTTAAAGTATCGGTTGGCAAGTGGAACATCATCAACTACAGTTTATCAATTTTATGCCACATTACAATCTTTATTCTGTAATTAAAACATTTTGTTTCATTAATGCGAAAACTTTCTCACAACAAATCCATTTCGACGTTTGCTTCTGTATTAAAGTGAATCGCATCATGTTATCAAATATATCATGCCCCATGATTTTATTTAAAGCGAATTATTTAAAGTGAAAAAACACCATCGAAATTGTAGTAAAAGAGAATAATTATTTTTTAGCTTTTAGTGCATTTTAATTTAGTTTTTAGTGCACTTTTAATAAAATTGTTTATCATATTTTTTTTATATTGTATTTATTAATGACTGGGTAATTTTTTCGCTCTCTCGGGGTTAATTTTGTTTTTAAATATTGCATTGTCCTCAAAACTACGCCTGCAAAATTTAAAGTCTATTGGATATTTGGAAGTGGGTTAAAATTGAGTTTCTAGATTTGAACCATACAAACATACATACAAGAAACAAACAAACGAACAGAGGATCGAATCTGAATAAAATTGTTTAAAACTATGTGTTTCTCATAAAATGTCCCCCTCGAAACAGACTAAGTTTTACTTGAAACATTTTTCAAATAATGATTAATTTGGGAGATAATCGCATGGAAAGATTATAATGGATCACCCTGTATATGTTTGTATGTTGCCCTATACTAGGGCTGTTACGAATAATCCGAAATTCCATCACTCCGAATATTCGTAGACATTATTCGTATTCGAATATTTACAGCTCTACCCTATACTTGCACCGTTGCAGTCAAGAGAAAAATTAAGTATCCAGTGAAAAAGTGCTGGATATTATGAAATTTCTGATTCAGTTTCTAGAATCAACCTGAACACCTACCTAACGTAATACCTCGCCGGGACTGCACGATGCGCGCTAATTTCGTGAGTGGAATGCGCCGTAGGAACGGCGTCTACTCACGATTTACGCATCAACTCGAATTTTCGGCCGATTGTTTCCACGATAAATGTGTCAGTAGCCCTGTTCGATTGACTCGTGAATCGCTCTGTAATTAATGATGGCTCATAAATCGAGAGCCTGACCGATTCCCGAGATAAGAAAATGACTGCACCTCTTAAAAGCGCGATATACAGGTATTCGTTGGAAGACGGACGTTTACGACCAGCGGAGCGCAATGCGCCCGATTAAAATGTACAGTGAAGTTCACCGACGATTTATAGTTCCTCGAGGGGTTCTTGTATTTAATAGAAGCTCGTCATCTTCCTCCTTTAAATTCGATTTATTCTGCCCGCAGAAACTTCGAGTAATGAAGTAACTACTCAAAGTTGTTTGAAGAAGGAAACGGATATTCGAATAAAAGTGTACCTATCAGAAATTGTAGCCGGTTCTACCATTAAAGGTTACCTGTTCTGGAGAAGGGCTTCCGTCGATCAGCGTCGATTACAATGGCGAATTAGTCGGCCAGCAGTAATTCTACAGGTGGACTTCGGAGCCGCTAATGCCACCAGCACGCAGTATTCGTTGATACCCATTCACCGCCCACTGCTAGCACTTCTAAGCATCAACTATGCACAATGCAGCTTAACTTCGACAATTACGAGGGTACGGTAGCAGAGACGAAGCTGATGGTTCGTCCAGCGCCTGCATCGGGACCCCCCGTAACTCCTACATATTCGTATTTCCTCTCCTATTCGTAGGGAAGAAGCTCCTCTAATCGTTGAAACGAATCGAGCGAGGCGATTTTCCCGTAATCTCTTCCCAGCAATCTCAAGGGGCTCGTCAGTGACTTCGGACACGGTAATATTTCCCATTCCGCGGAGCTTCCGCTGAGACGACACGTTGAACGGATTGCACCGTTGAAAATCAATTCTCCAGGCCTTCCTCGGAGCGCGTCCTGAAGTGCTGAGGGCGTGCCACGATGAAGAATCGATCTGTGATATCGTTTGTACGGGGTAGGAGGCGCAATTGCGTACCAGGTGGTGGTGTACGATAAATCCCACGAGATGTTGCACTTAATTATTTAATAGCCTTTATCGATCCCCATGGCCAATATGACAAGGTCACCAGCTGCTTCGTCTCGGTTCACCATATTACGAAACCACGGTCCGCATTCTTTTCTGGTTACCGCGCAAAACCTTCCTTTCTCCCAACGCGGGCAAACACTTCTGCACCGTTTTCCCGCCTTTGTCGCTGAAACTTTTTCTAGCCCCTTTTTTCGTCGCCCCGTGAAGGCGAACGTTTGGGCGAGACATTGCCTGGGGTGACTGTGCGGTTTTAGCATCTGAATCTGTTCATGGATCTTAAATTATTGTTTCTCAAAAGAAAACGTGATCGCGGGATAGGTAAAAAACGGAGATGAATTTCTATTTACTTATTTATTTGGCGGGTATTAAGTCATTTGAATTACGCAACATGTCATTACACAAAAGAAAGAGAACAAGGAAACACAGAGCATATAATTAAGGTACAAACAAAAAGAGTCGATTTACCCATAACTACACCCCTACTTTTTTTTGCCTCATGAGATTTGTACAGATTACATGTGCAATTACTAATTATACGTCGTTATGAAAATTTTGTCAATATTCCAGCCGCTGGATTGCATAACATATTGAGGGAAGTTGTGTAAGAGAAATGGGAATTGCTCACTGAGAGGCTGGCCCAGGATTTACTAAACTCTAGTAAACAACAGCGTTTCGAGAGATGTCAGAGACTCAGAGAACAGAAAAATTCACTTTCTCTAGAAGCCGTGAATAATTTATGTGCCCATTGATTATTTTCAACCAAGTGCTGTTTAACGGTTTGCAAAAAAATTGAGTTGAAAGTTTTGCCTCTTCCAGACCCGCGATACATAAAATGCACGTGTACGTGAATATCAAACCGTAAATTGATTAGTTGTGGCAGCTCAACTGTAATTTATATATGTAGTAATTTCAGGAACATGTGCATTTTTACTTATTTTTAATTATTTCTGCCATCAATTAGGTATTTAAATTGGTCTCGTTAGTGTATATACCGCGATGGACGAAAAAATATTAGCACATTATTACATTTAATATGCAAATATTTATAATTATTAAATGAATTGAAGCTAGATTTCCAGCATAGATCTATTTTACCAAAGCAGAAGTATATAAACAAAATTGGTAACACAAAACTAGGAAAAACGCATCTTACAACCATTTTACGCCTGAACAAATGTATTACCAACTTTATTTGCATCTAAAATTTTATGGAAATGTTAAGTTCCATTTGCTGAAACAATTTTTTCACAGGTGTTCTAATACTTTCCAACCAGTCTGACTAGCTAACATTCCTACATCCTTAGAACGGTACCGTTTTCATTAAGCTCGCATATATTAAGGAGTCACTGATAACCGGAAGTTCGGGCTTTGCATAGCCAGTGTTGGTTAAAATCAACATGTTTCGCTCAACGGTACAGAATAATTTTTACCCCCCAATTTCACTTTATTACCCACGCATACTTGTGCCCCCCACTTGAGACGAGTTTTCACGAATTAAATGTCAATAGTGGAATAGTCCTGCCCGTCGATTCTTTTACCAAGTGATTAGGAACGAAGTGGACGATTTGCTGGTTGTACTCACCTTTCGATCGAAACGAGGACAATTTTAAGACTTGTTCCTTTAACAATTCGTTCGAGCGAGTAGATAATGGCGCCAGCGTGAATGTAGTCAACCTTGTGCATTACCTACCACACCCTGTTTCTGGATGTAAAACTCGAGAGGTCGGTTTTCACCAGTTTCGAAGACTGGAAGGTCGCAAGTGACAGGAAAATCGATTTTTTTCCCTTCATTCCGCTACCGGTTTCGTTGCCTTTTTTCCCCACTGCGGAACGGAACCTATTCGATCTGTAACCTATATCCTTATGCCTCTTATGATGGAATTCAACGCGTTTTACCTCGCTTGCACGCACCGATATTTCGTTGCAGATTGGTTGGATCTTATCGTGTCGATCGTGACGATAAAGTATCGATGCACGTAACTCGGGGATGCCGCGTGTATTTTTAATTATTAACGATCTCACTCATAAACGAATGCCACCGAAGATGAATATCTGGTAATTCCACCTTATCAGATTCTTTGGATAATCAAAATTTCTCTTCACTTCGGAGCCTCTCGAAACTCTTGGGCAAGATAATGTTGTTTCCCTTTTAAATCGGAATAATTGAAAAGAATAAAGAATAGAAAGTTTTCCATTCAGCTACCGGTGGTTTCTTGTGGCCAGTTTATTTCAACCGAGTAGACTCATTTGGAACATTGACTTCGAATCCTTTCTAAATCTAACAAGCACGCACACTGTTTGCGTACAATATCTGTCCGTGTCTCATTGGTATATACTTCTGCGTCTGAAATGTGAATCGATGATCGGCTTCCTTTCCCTTGTTACAAATACAAACTCGAATTGGATGTAATGTAGTCTTATGCTTTAATTATGTCTTATTCTTATTGTAAGATGTGTGTGAATGAGATTACATCATTTACAAGGGAATTTCGGTAACTCAAAAATTCAGATTTTTTCGAAACTTTGCAAGTTTGTGGAGGATTTCGGTAGAAGTGTCGGACAATTTTTTGTTTCTGTTCCTTTTTGATACTTTAGGGTGAAAACACCTCTTGAATATTAATGTGTTTTTCCCTATTCTCCTGTAGGTATATCTTGAAAACCATTGTAGATATAAAGAAAATTGTTACACCGCAAATTTAATGGTTTTTATGTTCTATAAAACTATGCAATCAAATTGTTCAAAACTTGTAGTTCAAACAAGAAAACGTTCGCAGTTACAAATTTTGTACAATTAAGTTTAGTAGAAATGTCATTTCTGATACAAATACTAATGGCAGAGGGATTCACGGCTAAGTAAATAAATAATTTGCTCAAAAAATATTATTGTAGACACATGAGTTTTTATTATAATTTACTAACCATGTGTGTTAAAAATGGCAAAAAAAGAAACCAAAAAAACAGAGGAACATCGGAAGGTATACTTCTTTCTTGTGGTGATAAGAAACAAAGACTTGTTTACTTATCTTGCCCGTTTTCAAATGGCGAATTTGAGGTACATATCGATAGCTTAGTGCAGAAATATTGTATGTTCACTTTTAGCGTTTTCGAGAAAAACAGGTTTAAACATGAATAAAATTCAGAAGCATGCAATGAAAAGAAATATTATTTTTGACAAATCTATGAAGTAGATATAAATCTGATTTTTATACAGCATAAAGAAACAGCCAAGAACTATTTGTTGCATATAAAAACTCAAATTGCACAAAACAATATTTTTGCAAATGTGCACTAAGCCATCGATATGTATATAAGTACTGCATTACCGCGTCATGAGTCTAAGAATCGAGAGGCTCAGTGGAAAGCAGGCTAACAATTTTCCTTTCTTTGTACCATTAATTCATTCCTGCAATGTATAGTGTAATTCCACCACCTCCTAATCTAATATCATGTACGTTTCACCCAGCAGAATCATATTTTTCCTCACGCTCAGAAAAACAACTCCGTAATGGAAAAATGGCCCATGCCACACGGCTCTTTTGAAACACGTGACAGATCTGACATTGTTTTCAAGATGGAGATAACAGATATGTAAAGAAATTAATCATTTATGCGAAGCAAACACAGAAATAAGTGGTAAAAACATTCTCGCAATGAAAGTGTGTAGAAAGATAAAAAGAAATTAATTCATTTTTAGCTAAAATTTGATAATACTTGTCATTTACCATCTAATTCAAGCACCGTTTAAAATAATTACCATTTCGTCCTGCATTTCCCCTGAAAATAATTTTTTCTCCAACTTCCTTTTCCCTAAAATCATAAAAGAGTAGCGTGTGCCCATTTCCCACTGGATCCCTCAATTCCATCTCAATTCATAGCTACCATAGGAAAGATCCTGATTCCGTTCGCGAAATTCAGTTGCAAGGGTTTTGAGGAATCAACGAACAGCTCGATGATTTGAAAATTATCGCCAGTGATGATACTTTTGCTCGAAAACATGCGGCAGATGGAGTGTTGAGTAGCAGCGCGTGCGTCTGGCAATCGCGAACGGAACCAGTGTGGTAGCGCGTGCATGTGCGCCGAAATTTTGGCACCCGGCTCGAAGTGCATACAGATAGGGATGCGTGTACAGAAGGAGAGCAGAATGCACTCGTGACGATCGATCACGTGACACTTGCACGTAAGAACGAGCCGTACCGGGAAGGTTCAAGCGACATCGTGTTACGCGGGTGCGCGCCGCGGCGCGAATTTTTGATCGTCGGCCGAGACACCAGTTGGATGGTCTTCAAAATTCGCAGGAACCCGGTGCGCCACATCACACGTGAAGCCAGCTAGCTGCACAGTCGCGCGGATGACGCGTTGCGAAAACACCGAGTGCATTGTTGGAATATGGACGAGACACTTGTAGACCGGTCATATATTAATAATGCAATAGACGAGAGGAGGTCAGTAAATAAAGCTCCTACTCTAAAATATATCGTTGGCTTCTTGATCAGACTGACCAGGTCCAATTTTTTTCAGAAACGAGAATTTTGATGTTTAGTAACAGGTAATGGCACTTGGCATTTGCTAAAGACCAAAGTCCCGTTTTTGGTCAGTGGTTCCCAAACAGTGGGTCGCGAAATATTTTCTGACAGATCGCCGCGGTTATTTTTAGTTGACGATTCTTAGCAGTTATTTATTTTAATATGGTTACTTTGCCATATTCTATTAATGATGTAACATTGATTTTTTATTTACGAAAGAGGAAGAAGCTGATTACCCAGGTGCAAACACAGCCATCACAATAAATAAGATAATTATGATAATTAAATATTATTAAGTTAGAATTATATTCTGAAATATATATTTTTAATGTGTTTTCTTTACCTTAATAAATTTACCTTTCCTTATATGGGGAAGGAGTTGGTCGCAGGTTATTTGAATATTAAAAACGGGTGTCGCGACTCAAACAAGGTTGGGAAACATTGTTTTTGGTACAACTGGGCTTGGTCAGTTTTATCGCCAAGCCAACCATGTGCTGTTTAATTAATACTATAATCAAGTTCAATTAAATCTGTTCCCAGCTGATCCATTATTCAACATAATACATATCGATGGCTTAGTGCATAAATATTATATGTCCACTTTTTGTGAGATTTGATCTTTTATATGCAATAAATAGTTCTAGACTCTTTCCTTATACTGTATATACGTCACATTTATATCTACCACATAAATTTGCCAAAAATGTTATTTTTGTTTATTGTATATCTCTGAATCATATGGACCGTTGCATGTGTAAACCTGTTTTTCTCGAAAACGCTAAAAGTGGATATACAATATTTGTCCACTAACAAGGAAAGATCCCGTACTCAGGAATTCTAAAAATTCTGAGACTTCGTGAATATGTAGGGGATTTCCTCCTGATTACAACGTAATTTTTGTTTGCTGCCCAAATTCACTCTAAAGGTATAAAATTGACCCCTTGAATTCCGGCTATTTTCCGATTTTGTGTTATAACTCGCGAACTGTAAGAACTGTAATTTACCAGATGATAGTCCTAATTAAAAGAAGTAATTTTTGCCTTGGAACTTTTTTCTATTTCTTACAGATTGCGAGTTACAAAATAAAATAGGAAAATAGCCGAATTTTCAGAGGTTAATTTCACCCCCTTAGAGTGAATTTAGGCAGCAAACAAAAATTGTGTTGTAATTTTTTGAATTTTCGGGTTCGGGATCTTCCCTTGTAAGCCATCGATATGTAATAGTTCCTCGTAAACACGTTCTGCTCCCTCGCTATATGCGCACCAGCGCCACTATACCTAGTTGTTGCTCATTCTGTGCGAGCGATCTTTCAGTCACTCTTAGTATATTCCATGCACTGGCCTTGTTGAGTCGTTGAAGCGAATACCAAATCGATAAGTGGGGAAATAATTTAGTACCAAACACTTCGCTTTCCCCTTTCTGTATGCGAGCGATTGGATTTGATCAACGCGCATATTTCCGGGAGTTACTGTATACAGGCTGAATCACCAGCTCTATCCGTGCAAAGTATCTCTAATATTCTTAACAATAGCAAAACATTTACAGACACACACAGAGGAGTGGTAATAGGTAGTTACGTTGTGATCGCAGGCATGAATTTAGATCCATAGAATCAGATCGGTTGTTCCCTTTTGTGTAAAAATTCAACCAGCGAGTATTAAAAAACTATTTCGCTGAAATATATCTCTGATGGATGGACATACGAGTATAAGTCAAATTTTACCTCAAGCTTAAACAGTTTCTTGTTTGTGAATCGAAGTAAAAAATCAAAGTTTCTTTTAATATATGGAGCGCCGAGATTCATAATGGTGTAAGTCACTAGGTTTGACTGTTTTAGCGTCCTAAATAGGGAGCCCCCTTAATTCGCTATGAAAGTAAACAGACGGAGGCTTTAAGAGTTAAAAACTGTTACTAACTCAAATAATCAAAATTTGGAGTTACACCACTTCACATCCGAAATTTGATTCCTGATCTTACATAGCACTTCAAATATTCTAAGTGCCTCCCTGCAAAACTGATAATTCTGATTTGTACTCCTTTGTCCGCCCACCAGAGATATATCCCGAAAAGATGTTGCTATCTTTTCGAATTAGCTTCAGGTTTATCATCGGTCGACATCGTGCTCAAGAAAGAATGGCATCCTCTCGATTACAACACTGATTAGCGCACATGCTTGGGCAGCACGCTAGTCCCATCGTCTGCCAGCACGTCAGGCTAGATCGTGAACGAGAAGTTCATAAAGCTGGCGCTCTATTATTCCTGCTATACCGTGACGTAACAATTCTACCACTGATTGACTCTCTACCATTACCACGTATCAAAAATGACATAGGGTAAATCCGGGACACACAGTCGACCTAATATAAAATGGCTATTAAAACTAATACAGATATTACTTATTTTATCAGAACAAACCTGATATATTCAGAATTTTATGCTGATTCAGAAAACCTGGTCGATATTTGCTTTAAGACAATATTTACTGCAAATCGGGTTGAAAACTGAAGTCATGACATCTGACCACCTCTCCCGAGGTGCCGGGAGAAATGGTTTTCGTCGTTGGCAGAGACCACTCACATAATTATTCATGGAAAAATAACAAAGAAGAAAGCAAAATTATTTATGAGTGGATACAACTACAGATTCATTGATATTTAATTTGTTTACGCTGAACAAGTAAAGAACACATCAAAGATAAAGCGAACTACCTACCGGCGATTAGCAAGGCAAATGAATACAAAATTGGATAAATAAAATAAATAAACAATAATAATAATAAAATAATGCTAAAAAATAAAAATATAAATAAAAATAATAAAAAAATCATAACTCGACCATCTCTCCTTTCTGCAGCGAGAGATGGTCTTCTCGTTAGTTTTGGGAGGAAGAGTTAATATGGCTAAATACTTTGGCTGCATTGTCCCTCGATATCTCTACTATCTTATTATTCCCAAACATTAAACGAAAATAAACTTAGAAGTATATTTTAAATAGGATTCTGTACATCGTTGTTTGACAAAAGAGGTTAAATGTAACCTCAGTTTACCTTTTATAGCCTGTAAATCTAGAAAAACACAGAAGGAACCGAAGTGACGCTATTCGTTCAATTGTTTGGCTTCTAGAGAAGTAATTGGTCTGCACTTTAACCCGTCTTTACGTATAGAGTCTGAAATATAACGACTCGACTAACTCTCCGACCCGACCGCGTCTCCCGGATTTACCCTAAACGAAATTCTAATAGGAAGGAAGTGGGTCGACGAAAGGTAGCACGAAAGAAAGTCGGGACAAGATAATCTTGTTACAGATTCTTCGAAACTAATTTACTAAAAATAGCTCGGCTTTCGCTGGCACTTTTATTAATCCCCGCCAAAGGAATGGTAATTCAGTTACGTTCTGTATTCGCGATATGCAAACCACTTTTTATCAAAACAGGAAAAAGACCCCGAGGAATGGCAGATTGTGTGACGAAGCGCTAATCTTCTGACGCGGTTCAACCGCAATCGTGTCTTGTTTTCCACAGCATAATCTATGGAGTATCATTAACCCAATGTGAGATACGAAAACCACGCGATGCCTCTGTTCCTGTTGTTTAAAACGTCCAGCGAATTCGCGAGAACGTTTGGCAAACGACTACGGGTGAGATATGCAACTGGAGCCTTGAGAAAATTGATTGGCAAGTTGCGGTCGTGTAAAGAGGGTGTGAAGAATGTTTGATAAACTCATTTCCGACATTATTCAGTTGTTTTGATATAAAACATACGTAAACTAAATATGACACTATAGACTTCCTGTAATCGATAAAACAGTGAAAAAAAACTCAAAACTCTCATTCATTATTTCAGTCTACCTATACCTAAATTCTATACTTTCCATGAGAAGGTAACTCTTTGCAACTAATTGGCACTGTCGCTCTCAACATCCGAAGAACGCCAGTTAATCAACGATTTATAAATGACTCGTTAACACGCGAAACTTCCCACTCGTTTTGCGACAAATTGATTCTCTGGCTAGGGAGCAGACTAGCGAGCCGCTTAAATTATTTATCAGGCGTGTTGCAATAATACCGCGAAGATTGCTCGTGGCTGTGTGCGATCGTTTTACAGAAATACACGAGGATTCGATAACCCAGCTTCATTTATCACTCGACAATCCGTAGGCGGATAGCCTCGCGTGCACGCCCGATGAAAGTTGTAACCGCATTAGCAACAGGTACCGTGCAACAGAGTCTGTTGACCTGATAACGACAGGTGAATCGATTTCTTCGATTTAAGATTGGCCGAGTATCTCCTTCCACCGTTCGAATCTTGAACGATCTCGTTGCTGTAGCTTGTGAAAGAATCTGGTGGCGAAATCGTAGAGACCTTTTCACACGAGAGACTTTTGTGATTGTGAATTTTGTATAGTCATACATTTGCTAATTTATTATTTTTAACGCTTAACTACCCGATTACGTTCCCCCCTGAGTGTCCCGAAAACACACGCGTAACATTTAGACTTACATATATGTAATACCATGTATCTGGTATTTATTAATACACTTCTCTGTGTCTTATATCAATTGTTTGAAGAGCTGGAAGAAGATTTGATATTTTTCGTCTTCTGTTTCTTATATCAATTGTCTGAATAGCTGGAAGAAGATTTGGTATTTTTCGTTTGTGTATGTATCTCATATTTTTTAACCAAATATTCGTTAATTAATATCGTAAGGGGTTCAACCGGTGATATACATATCTTCCAAGTGAATGTGTGTGATGTATTAGTCATGAGACATGGAAATATCACGTGTAGAAAGGTCTTTAATACTTCGATACTAGCTGTATGCCTAATTGTAAATAATATATCTATAACAATTTACATAAATATAATATATGAATTCTTTTATATAATGGCATTTTTTTAGTGGGATCGATAATGAATAGTAATAACTTTGAACATATTAACCGTCAGTGATTTTCAATTTTTGGAAAATCTGTCATCGAACATTACATTTCCAAATCGTCTAACGATTTTGGTAAAATTCTCAAATTACAACCAGCCAGAATCGGTGTTTATATCCTTCAAGAGAGATTTCTTTTTACATAATCCTTTTCCTTATTTTCTTTTGCATAATTCGGCGTATGATATTCAATCACATATTATAGCTTGCAATATAATATTCTAATGCGAAAAATATTCGATTCAGGAGTTGGATTTAGACAAACTGTTTAGTATTTCCGGACGTTTAGTTACTGTAAATCATTCAGCATCTTTCCTACTCGGAAATTACAAATCTTTGATATCAAAAGTCGTCCTGGAATTTTACCGAATTCGTCGTTGAGTCATAAAAATATTTACAATTAAAATTGTAATCTACAGAAACATTTCCTGTCGTATTAACGTCGTCCTAGCGCCAACAATTATCGCATTGATATAACTTAAAGTTTTAATTAATTAAACTTCTAATTAGATTAAACGTCATCGAATTAATTGCCTAAATTGGCTGTATAGCGGGCATTAAACATTTCCATTCAGCGAACAGATACAAAGGTCAGTTTACGATGATTGTCGTGGTGCTTCTGTCGAGTCACTTCCTCGTATTGGAGTCCTATCGATTTTCATCCAAATTTTAACACGTGCCAATAAAACATGGCAAAGAAGGCCTAAAAAACTGTCTAAGGTCATTCGCTATTAATTTATCTTAAATCATAGAATAATAAATTATACTCATTATACGAAGCAATTATTGATCAGAGTGAAAGTTCAACAGATACAATTGGATAGACAAGTATTTCATGTGCAATCACGACTACAATTAACGCGAGTTTCTTTGTTATTATAAAAGCGATAAGTTGATCTGTATTTCTAACTGTACTCTTCTGCAATTTAATAGTTGACAAGTGAGATAAGCAAGACGATATAAGGAAAGAAAAGGAATAGATAATAAACGTGTTTCGTAGTAAGATTTAATTAATAATGTTTCAAGTTCGAGGATATCTGATAAGCTCCTTGGGAAACACGCGATCACACGATTCAAATTGTTATTGTTAGAAAATTCCCGTTACAATTTATTGTGTTTTTACTAATTGTAATTTTACTGTAGGATCATCCCTTTTCAGAACAAAAGATATACAAGGTGTGGTGAGATTCGTGATACAACAGAAAAAGTGGTGATTCTTCGTGGAAAAATATGTGAAGAGGCAGAATGACTAGACTTAAGAAACTAATGAGGAAATTGGTCAAATTGTTTCGTTTTACGAATTGGTGAAACTCTTGAAGTTGACTCTTCCTAATGTCTACTGTAAAAATCTACCGCAGAGTTTAGACTTTTCGAATTGATTCATAAAATTTCTCAACCCCTCTGCTATAAACAACAGCTTTAATTTTGTATACAGCCGAACAAGGGCTCTGCAGATTAACGAAATTTCCACACCTATTCAGTGAATTCTAAAAACTGATTTCCGCGAAAGCGATGCTTCACGTGAACAAATTTTATTGCACATTCCCCACTTATTTCTACACAAGAAATCAACTCTTTCTCGTTCATACCATAAATTCAGCCGCACCTTATACATCAGGAAATGTATGATTAAGTAATAATTTAGGAGAATAAATATTCATGAAAAGCTTTCAGACGATAAGCGTGGGAAGTGAATATTATCAACAATGAAGTTAATATTATCACACTTTTAATTACAATCCCAAATGGAAGTTCGTAATGGCGTGTGCTGTAGAATTCAATGAATTGCAATTCAGACCTCATCTTCGATGCTACGTGGCACGGTATACAGAATGTCTCAGAATTGAGGGAAAATTCAGAACATGTAATCTCCTGATGCAAGAAGACATCGAAAAGTCCTTTACCGTTTTGGGATCCGAGGCTTCGTTCTCGAGATATTAACAGTTGAATATTAGCGGTGGAACTTCCGGGCCGCGAGGTTTAAAGCTGAGTCAGTTGAGCGCGCGGTAGCGTAATCTCGCAGTTCGCACGCACGCGCAGGAGGCATGCATAGATACAGCGCTGCTAACCCATTTCCAGCCGTTCTACTGCGTCTGTATCTACGCGTTCCTCCTACGTGGGCGTGCTAGGGGTCCCTGCTCCGCGTCAGCTGTTTCGGCTTTAAACTGCGCGGCCCGGGAGCTCGGCCGCTAATATTCAACTGTTAATATCTCGAGAGCGAAGCCTCGGATCCCAAAACGGTAAAGGACTTTTCGATGTCTTCTTGCATCAAGATTTCGCACGTTTCGAATTGTCCCTCAATTCTGGGACACCCTGTATACACAGGTCCTCCGGTTTCAACTAAGTGCAAGTAGTTAATCTTATCATCGGCCGCAAGTAGCGCGCAAGTTCTACAGGCTCTGGCAACTTCGTTCAAACTGACCGCAAATGCCACTAATTTTGCCAACGGTCGCCTAGTAATAGAACCGCAATCGCCACTGTTTCCGTTGCGCCATGTCGATAGAATTCACGTAATGTGTTCGTCGATTTCAACGGGGGAGAATCAATCTTCGAAGTGGTCGCTGTCCCTTTCATCTTCCTCCATCGACGCGGATGCATAATAATTCTTTTCCTTCTCCTTTCGTTTTCTATACTCTCATTATCATTCCTCACTGAGCCGTGGAATGCTTGTCGCTAGCATATTTATGGACGACAGATTCGGATTCCAAGGGAGAGATGCCCGTGCGCGGCAGCTACATTCGAGCGCTCGAAACATGTTCAGCACGCAGGATATTTAATGATGTTTTAATTGATAAATTGTATATTAATTGGAGATTGCGCTGCTACTGTACGTTCCACGCTGCTATTCGGTGTGTGTTGCGGTGAGATACGAGAGAAACGTGTATATAATTTATCTGTATGGAAAAAGTGTATGGTACATTTCATTTAATAGCAGTTTGTTTTTATTACTACTGGACTCCTGTAAATGTATCTACCGAATGAAATCAGTTTCGTTCGCGGTGTTTGTATTCATGGTTGTTTGATACGTAATGTTAATGAATTGTGTTTGTAAAAAAAAAGGCTTTAGTGTTTATTATCTTATTTATAGGAGTTCTAATAGTACTAGTAATAATAAAATTGCCTTGGTTACTAATAGCAATTGGAAAGTGTATATTTATTTTGGTATAATAGACTTAATATTTTGTACAATAAATCCAAATTAATATATACTTCCAAATTTCTCCTGCCGACCAATTTAATCTTATTATTAACATTATCTTATAATATTAATTATACAAAAGTTAATTTTGACATCATAGTTCATCATAAAAATTATATACTGTATTCGTCTTGAATTCAATAAAAGTCTTGCTCAGGACAAAATATATATAAGCAGTACTTTTCATTTATTTAAAAGTAGCAACTCGCGTAATTTTCTTTCACATTAAATCAATGTTTTTAAAAGCAAGTAACACATCATAATTCTGAATATAGAGAACCGCAAAAATTGGTAATTGTAATATATAGTATTTTTTCAATTAGGTAGCTAATTGATACGCATTTTATAATGAGTCATTTTAAACAACTGTTATTGGTAGGGGAAGCATTCGTAATATTATTACAGCATTCACAAAACATTTCTTTCTTAAATTTGACACATACTACATAACAAATACATTTATTTTTAACGCTTTCACTGATTAATCCACCTTTACTCAGTATTAAAGTTAATTGTTATTGAAATGAAACTAATATCTTAAAAAGTTACATCTACCTAGAGAACAAAAAAAATAACAAATTCAAAAATTGATTTAGATAAAGGTATAAATGTAAATTATGCAAAATTGTTGTCTACTAAACGATACGTTTATTAATTATATTTTCCCAAGTTCCATTGGAAAATAATAATAATTAAAGAAGTCACTCCTGCCAATAAGAGATGTGTGTTTTTTCGAGGCGTGGTCCAATAGACTCTCTCGAACCCAAAACTCGAAAGGATTTTAAAAATAGATTAAAGGTGGAGGTCCTTGACGGTCTTCATTATTTAACACTACACTTCCTAAAAAAATGTCTACCAATTAAAGAAGAAACATGAAGTTTCTCATGGATACCTACTTTGAATCTATTTTTAAAATCTGTTCAACTTTTTGTCTCCAGATCCACCGTAGGTGTGGAATGGACAGTATCCGCCAGACAACTAATCGAAAAAACGAACGTCTCCTATCGAGAGCTATAACTCCTTCAGTTAATATTATTTTATTCATCAAAATTAAAGTATCATTTCTTTTAAAAAACGATATAATATCTAAATTGGTGAATTTTTTACTGTTTTTTTTTTAACCCGTTAAGAGAACTTTTCCATTCCACTGAAAGTTTTACTTACACATGCACACATCACAGTATTACCTAAAGAATGATTTTTAAAAAAAAACTTTTATTCAACTAATATATTGTATTTTAAGGGCTTACAGAGATTATAGCAAACAATATCCCGAGCACGAAATTCCAATTTTCAGGGCGCTTACAATTAGTACGATCAATTAAAGTAATATCGATCGATTTATCTGGACCAAGTTGAGCAGCTTAGGTAACAACCCAAGCTCGCGATGAACCTTGTTATAACGTACCACATTACGTAGGTACCCCATTCAGTTCAATATTTAAAAAAAAAAAAGGTAAATGCCACTCCCCACTAAAAAGGACAACTTTCAAGGCTGTGTCAGACTAGAAATCAATTCAGCGCGAGTTTCTACGAGGCCGACTTACCGTAAGATGCAAATGGTGCTGCCAAATTTTTCAACGGGAACGTGATTGACCAGTTGGCCGGTAGAAAGTGAATTAATATGCGAGCAAAATCGAGCGGCTATTTTTGTGCGTCTCCTACTTCAGTCGAACAGTAGCCCTTTCATAGAGAAGATAGCGGTTTCCTTGAAAATAATGAAAAAAGGAAAGAAAAGATTAATCCAGCGAAGATTTGTCCACGCTCCGTTGGACTTCTTGTCGTGCTTCTTTGGCGGCAAGGATTAAATCTCTGCGGTTCTGTGTTCCGCCAGATTGAACATCGCACCTTATCGTCAGAAACACAGCCAGCTTTATCTAAAGCTGAACAGGAAGCAGTAATTGCCCGATTTTTTTTATACACTCGATTTAGTCTTTTTCGCGCTGTATAGAGGAATTCATTGAATTGCAAAGGAACAAGGGTGCGAGAGCTTTCTTGGTGACACGAAAAGAAATCACTTTAACACTTTGAAAAATGCCCCTTTAAAGACAGATTCACACGTGTCAGTTCCGTGACGGTTCAGTGCCAGTGATCTCTTTGTGTCAGTGGCAGTACTGACACATGGGAACCCGCCTTTAGTCGCTTAAGCCTTTCCTAACGATCGTCTCTGCCGGAAAAGTTCTGTACAAAGCGCAGAGAGCGAACCCCTTCCTTGGTTTCTTTTCAAAGTAAACATTCACAGTCGGATTTGTACATAGACCAAGTAGTCTTCAGCCTATGGCTGAAAATTTTGAACGAAAAAGAATGAAAAAGGTTTAAACACAGAGGCTCCAGACAATTTTAAAGACAATTCACCTTTTTTTCCATGTAGCAAATTAGCAATAACTCATATATGCGTTGGCATATTCAATTAATTTTAAAATTGTGTCAACTCGTTTAAATTAAAATATTTGATGAGATTACCAGGAAAGGGCGTCGAACGCTTATTAGCCTCGGGGCGCCAAATGTCCAAATCGATCTTCCGATATTTTCCAGAAAATGTCGACATGGAAACATGCCGGCGTAATTACGAGTGCCAACCTGTCATGTTATTCGTTTCAGTAGATTGAACAGTGCCAGTACCTAGAGCAATCTGTGACTTTCAGTGGCATTTTTGAAACCGTGAACTGTTTTGCTGGAGACGTCCGCGGTTTGGCTTGATACTCCTGAACCCTGTCATCGAAAGATATATTGTATCTCTCTGCAGCTGTCTCTCGTTGTTGTTGAAGACTAATTGCAATTACCGTGTTATGCAAGTGGGCATCTATTTCGTGATACCGCGGGCAAGAAGAAAAAAGTTGGTGTAATTTCCTGGCGATATCTGTGAAAATACCGCGCGTCTCGCGATCGGAGTCGAACACAGAGGCCGGCTTATCACCGATTAAATTCCACTGAATAGTGTGCGGAGAGTAGTTGCGCAAGATTATCGCTTATACCGTAACGTTCGTGGAGCGTTATCTTGCGCAAGTCATCGTAGATTGTGTTTTCGAATTGAAATTTTAGTCAACCACAGCTGCCCCTTTGCGGTACTAATTAATAGACAATGGATCGGTTCGCTCAATTTTACTCGATTTCGTCGCTTTTGAGTTTTCAAGGAAATGAAAGATAATCCTTCGTTGGAAAACGTCCAGTGATAAACTTCCGGTCGAAATTTAAACATTCGTAACCAATTTCGATTGCGAAAATAATTACCTTTCTTCACTGAAATGATTTTCGAAGTTTCTTGAAGATCAAAACTGCTTCTTTAATTTTCTGATTTGGTTTTCATATTAGCTCTTTTTGCATATTAGGTTTAATGCAAATTTGACATTATGCACAGCTCTGCTTTAAATACCGTTTAAACATTCTGTAAACAGAAAGTTCTTACCAGTATCACTGCTTTAATAAAAGAGGAATTTTAGATAATAATAATGTCAAAGCTTGGTATAAAAATTTATTCTGAGGTTTGTAGGAATGAAACTGTATTAGGTATGGGTCAAAATTGACCCCATATCCGCCGCCTAAGGAGTAATAATAAATTTATAAATTTTCTCATACTGCTCTAATCTCGACTCACAAAGTTGTGAACTATTTCCCCCACATTCAGTTTTTTTCGCGACTTACAACATTACAAATTAACATTAAAGTAAAATTCTTAAGGATTAACAGTAGCAATCACTTTCTAAGTTCTTTACAACAATAGATTAATAAAAATCCATATGGGGACTGCAACAGATTTCAATTATTACCTGATTTATTATAATAGATTGAACTTTAAATTCGCATTGACCGAAAATTGAGGAATAGGTATGGAGTTGGTCAGTTCTACCAACGAGCCAGCGATATGATCATGTTCAATGCACGAGTAACGTTGCGGACCAACGACGGTATGCGCGAGGTGGGTGCATAGACGACTGTCTTTATTGCGATACAGTAAAGTAAGGAGAAACGGTGTAGATCCCACGATGGTGAAACGCTCGATCAACTATATCGCGGGTCATTGATTTAGCCGGTCTCGCGCCTATATCCGTGCAGCCGCGCTCCGCCGTTATGCATTATGCAAAACTTTTTTCCAACCGCTTCCACACGCTGCCGTGAAAACCGCCGCGCGCCGTGACTTTAGTCGCCAGATTGAAAAAGCTTGTGTCGCAAACGCTTTGTCCGTTTAGTGACTTATACTCGGCTTCAGAATTGTGTCGCAGGTCGAACGGAAATCCTTGAATCTCATCGTACCAGTATTTGACTATTACGAGTAGACGTCTGGATCGAGAATCAAACCCTTGTAAATTTAGTAAAGTAACCTACAGACAATTGACTAGTATTATTATTAGAACATCACATTAAACCGTGGAGCCGAAATCTCTGGCTCTGTTTGCCTCACGGAATTTATTTGGGGTGGAAGAGTGAATAGAAATACCACTGAATCAGTTGGCAGAGTTCTTTATTTAGTTGCACCCAATAACTTAGTACTGAACGATTAGAATCTTCAAAGTGTTTTCCAAAGAGAAGATTAATGGAATTTTAGAGGATGGTCATGTTTGTGAATTGGTATTATCAATAATAAATAAATAATCAATTATTACCTATTAAAATCATTATTATGATTATAATAATATTCATCATACTTACATAATTATTGTAATAATAATATTAATTATCTATATAATTATTATAATTATCATAATTATAATTATTTTATATTACTTTTAATTATTATTAATATGTTATTATTAAGATTATTATTATTATTAATAATCTTTATTACACCCCAATCTGCATACAATTAACAAAAAGTAAATCGTGCTAAATTAATGAATTTATTTGCACGGAGAGATGTATATAATCTGCTGTCCTTAATTCTAACCCTGAGAATAATAACAAACAACTAATAATAATAGAAAAAGAATATAAATACTAGTAATTACAAAACAAAACAAAAACGAATTAACATAATTGGGTCGGAGAAAATGTGATTGATCCACTGTAAATCGACCCGGTCGTCGACAAATCGTTAACTGTCGAAAGGGAACGAAGTGTTCCAGCGATCGCGATTAACACGGCGCCGATCGGCGTAAAATTAAACACGAAACTGATCGATGTGTTCGCGCTCAAGAAACCGCCAGCCGCCGCATATTGTATTACAATTTCAAGCGATCTGCTTGATGAAAGGGATCGGTTTTTCGTATTATGAGAGACTCGCTCGCGGCTTTGATCGATAGCCCGATGGCCTTGAATAGACACCGGACTTTTCTAACAAAGTAAAAGTTGACTCGGAGGCCGGCGTTGTACGATTTTAAGAGATTGCACGTCGCCGAAGGCGCATTCGATCATGCGTATTTATGCCACGACAATAAATCCAAATACTTTCTAATACCGTGTTGGTACGCGCTACCTACGTCCGATATCGAGAAACGCTAATCGTCGATCGGTCGACAAACATCTTGCGAGTCAATTTCTTTTCCCCTACCGCCTTAAAGAAATCTAAAAGAGAAAAATAGAGAAAGATTAAGACGTGTTCTCGAACATTTCCAATAAATTCGTTCGCGGACGAACAGTGCAGACTGAGGTGCACAGATAAGATAGCTAATATCACTCTTCAGTGATCGATTTTGTTTACAGTTACGAGACTGAAAGTTGCGGACGGACGTGATTGCTAATAAGTGCAAAAGGCTGTGCTCGAGCGCGAAAATACGCGATAAGTTTCTATTAAGCGACAGAAACGCGCGCCGAGCGGTACCCATAGAGTCACCCTGCAAAACGACCAGCAATCTCTCGCTTCGTTCTGCACTCGGTCGCAATACGTTCAAGGCCGCTCGAGGCCGATGGAGTGGCTCGAATTCGTCGATTCGTGGGTACGTCGGACAGAGCACGTTCTCCCTCTCTATCTGTCCCTCTCTGGAAACGGTCAGGCGAGTTCTCCCGTTCTCCGTTCTTCAGTCACTCGTTCTCCGCCTGACACCCTCGCTTTCTCTCCCTGCGTCTTTCTCGTCTTCTGTCCCGCTCCCGTTCGCGCACTGACTCGCGTTCACTCTCAGTTAATCGCGCGCGGCGCGCAACATTCTAGTCACATACTCTCTCTCCGTTCCTCCCACGCATGTATGCTCTACTCCCAGTCTATTTAACATTCTCTTTCTCATCAGCCTGTCCGTCAGGTCCCTTGTTTTGTCTGCTTCGTCCCATTCCCTCACTTTGGCCTGTACCGATCTGCCGCTCTTTCCCCGTTTGTATTTCCGACCCCGTTACGCACAGTTTCCAAGTTGCTGCCCTCGTAGCCCGTCCTCATCGACGAATCCTGCGCCTGGCGATGGGTTTAGGACACCGAGTCGCTTTCGATATGTAGGGAGGTTCTATTTTATTCTTTTGTTTTGACAGAAATTTTTTATTTTTTAGAATCGTGTAATGTAGAAGTAGGTGAAAGAATAAGTAGTATGGTAATTTCTTTTATTATTGTGGCGAATTATTGTTAGTGTGATAAGTACATTGTTTGCTAGGTGAAAAGTACTGTTTTTCTACAAAAGTATGTGTCCAATGTTACGTAAACTGTACCACGTATTATCATAGAATATAGATAATAGTGCTGAAGAAACACTTGTGGATGTCACAAATATAATAATAATATTTCTTTATTGCACAAGTAGACATTACGAAAATGACAAGAAAATAAAAAAGAAATACATATAAGAAAATAAGAAAGGGAAAAATAGTAGAGTTAGAAATTATATAGTGTATGTAAAAGTAAAAGTAGAGTGCAAAGGCCTGTATATTGTAATTTTGCGTTGAAAAAATGGTAAATCGTATGAAAAGATTATTATATACAAATAGAATCGAACAGAGTTGCAGCTGTCGGTAGGAATATGGCATCAAATGCATCTGAATCGTTTTGTAGGAATAAAAATAAAAGGCAATAATGAAATTATTTCTTTTAAAGCGAATGCATATTGCCTGGCAATAATTCACAACACTTTTTTGCAAAGCATTTCTGGTAAAGAGCAGTAGATAAGACCGTTTTGAAAGTACTTGCGTAAGTACTAAATACTATTTAATTTGTTATGAAATATCTAATGGACATTTGTTAAAAAAGCTGCCCGCAGCATTGTGTATAACGTGCGTTATAACTTTGTTTACTCGTTATATTTTTTTCTTAATTTTTGTCCCTTTAAGCTTCACGATCAGATTCTTCTCGAGAGTCTCTCGCATCTCTTCTGAACCAGAGTTTCCACCAGTGTTATCTTAATCCTGACGGTACCACTGACCGAGCCATCAGCCAAGATCTATAAGTCAGCTGTAATGCCATCGGTCACGCTGGACATAACGTCGCGGAATGCCTACAACTTTTTCGCCCATCTACTTTCTAACAAGCAAGACAATGGAAATTTCGATAAAACATCAATCCTTTTTAACATACAACACTCGCAGCACTACTGAACTGTGTGGTTCGCGATTCGATCACGTACAGCCACTTTTCACATACTTCGAGCGAAATCGAAAACGCGTCGACAGTCCTTCCAATCCTTATTTCGACATTTTTAGACGATTCGATCAACTATTCGATGAACGGTTTACATAATACGAGGGGGGGGGGGGGGGCTGCTCGCTACGTTGAATCTGTATTGCGGATTATCCAGTTGGTTCATCAGATTATTCGACTGAAACGAATGCAGTTGAATAATTATTTTATATTAGTTTCCTAAACTCTTTGAGTACTTCTCTCTCTCTCTCTCTCTCTCTCTCTCTCTCTCTCTTTCTCTCTTTTCCTCTCACTCTAACGCTCGACATAGCACGCCGAGCGCAAACGTCCTTGACGGTCGCCGTAACGACGGCGCAACACGGCACAGCGCAGCGTTGCGCGTCGTTGCGCTTGCGCGCACTCGATGCACTTCCCCTCTTTGCTCCCCACTCTCCGTACATTCCCCTCCCCGCCGTCACCCCATGTGATAAGCTGCCCCCTATCCCGCGGCCACCTTTACCGTCGCAAGCAACCCCACTTCTCTACGTATGTATCGCGGTTGCCGCATATTACGTCATCGCCACCTTCACTTCGCTCGCGGTGCTGCCCGAGCACGATGCTCTGCCATTCGTTGCTCCTTCGTTGTCCTTCGCACTGCGCTCCGGCTACGCGCGTATGCATGCCGCGCGCTTTGCCATCTTCGCAGCATATTGCTGCTCTTTCCTCCGAGGATCATCTATCGCCATTCGATTTTCCATTTCTACGTCTTCCTCTCTGATGTTCTCTTCCTGTTGGCTCTCTTTCCGGGAAAGGACTTCGAGAAATTGTGACGAGACAGGGATTCTCTTTTTCAATGACACTTGTGTGCTCTTGTTACCTGTAGTAAGTGTACTATGAATAATTACAGAGGGTGGCCAAATTATTATACTCAAAAAGTTTCCGTTAGAATCTGTGAAAGTCGTGGCTGTAATTAAAGTTTCATTGATTAGCTACAACATCTGGCAACATTGTGAGTAATTATTCAACATGTAAATCTCATTTGGTTTTAGAAGGGCGGGGATAAAAATATTACACATAAGACAGAACTAATAGAGAATATTATTAGAACATGGCACAACACTCCAAAACTGCTGGATGTAGCCACAGCATCGAAGGCGTGCCACGTCGAATCGAAGCCGTCATAAAAGTTAAAGGCGGAGTCACCAAATACTGAGTAATTGTATTTCTCGTACAATATAGTCTTAAACCTATATAAATGTATTTAATTTGTATTCTTAAATACATATGCTAGTATTAAAAAATAATATTACAACATTAAAAACGAAATATCTATTTTATTCCATCGCTTAATTTTACAAAATATAAACTTTTTTGTTTGAGTAAAATAATTTGGTCATACACTGTAGTTCCTTCTTTTACACGAACCTGTGGATAAATGATGTTATTAATTGAGTCCTTTAAGTGGGAAGACTCTTCTTAGTTAGTCGTTCGTTGGGTGGAGAAGGACATTTGGCACTTCGCGGCGGGGACCATTAGGGAAACGTCACAAGATAAAAGTAGTGTACTTTATTATACTACTAGCTTTACTACTCGACAAAAACAAATTGTTATTTATTTTTTTTTCTGAAAATAGTCGCATCCATCTGGATTAGCTGGGCATAAAGACCCTTCGAAAGATTTTAGGCGAGAGACAAACGCACAAACCCTTCCTGCTTTATATATTAAGATAAGTATGGCTTTGCTTTCAATCACTTGCATGCACTGTATGTATGTACGTATTTACTGTGTATTGCAAATATACTTTCGTTAGCTTTACCAATTATTTCAAGTGTTCGTCCACCACATTCGTGAACAATTACATGAACAAAGGAACGACAATATTTATTTAATCATAATTCAGCTTGTAAACACGATGTCTTGAAACTGTTCGGGTAAGACTGTTAAGAAGGCTTGTGTCGAAAACTTGTGAAGTTATGATTGGTATGTAAATAGTGGGCGAACCTAAATTTACTGTAGGTCGCTCACGCGAACAGCTTGCTCCGATATTCTTCGAATCCCATGGAAATGTCAAAGGGAGCGGTCGTTGAAGTTGTCATTGTTTACTCGTCGTCGTACCCTCGAAACTATTAATACTAAGTACGCTTTCTAAGGTAAGTAACATGAAATAAATTACCCGCCTTATCTAAGTTTTAAATTATACTACTAAGAAAACTATTAAACTGTAGTTGGCACTAATTATCTACGTATATAACTGTCCAATAATTATCTGAAACTTAAAAACTATCTAAATAAGCCGATCTAAACATTATTTCTATGGTAATGAAGACAGTAATGGACTATTTTACCCAAATTATGAACGCTTATGTTATTAATTGCTTTTTCTTTTTACTTTGAGACAGCTTGACACTTCACACAAGCTCCTCGCCTACGACTAAATGTAAGGACTCGTTACTTACAGCGCACACTTAAGGGACTGTTCCGCTCTAGCGCCTATAAAAATATGTGATTTTTAGGAATTAATTAAAGGCAAACTACTATATATAATTTAATGGAACTTGTTGCATTGTATTAAGGATGTCTTAGACTAAACAAATATATTTTTTGTTTCATGATTAATCATTGCAGACGGCACTGGGGAGTCGTTAAAGTCGAGGCGTCAAAAAATTCATCCAAATCGGTGGAACCGGTAGCATCTAAACCATTGGTCTGAAGTAAAAAACAATGCCAGATTATTAAAGGGCATGAAACTTGCTCGTAGACTGACCAGAAAAAATACAAAAATGACATTTTCTGAGAAAATAACGACACTTGAAGTTTGAAATCACTTTTTCCCTATATTTTTCGTCCTTTAAACGCCTTTAAAAATGATAAATTTTCATTTTTTTAAATTTGACTGGCCTATACACGGTCCAAAAGTATATTCTCCAAAATAAAAAAAGTTTCAGTCGAATCGGATGATAACTTTTGGAGATACAGGTTCCACCGATTTTTAGAGCATTGTTTCGAGAAAAACGCTTTTAAAGTTTTACGTGAGCGCCGAGTAGCTGGGTGTTATCCATGCATTTGCCGCTACTCAAATGCCTATAACTTCGGGAATTTTACGAATTTCAAAAAATTCTTTTAAACACGTATTCCTAAAAGGTTGAACATTGGAAAAATGAAATAAAAAAATCGATATTTAGGCCGGAACCTGCCTTTAAGTTCAAGATCCGACGCTTAGGAATTGCTCACAGCACTGTCTTTTAATAAATTGACACGTTCTTATTCCCAATCGACATCATACACATAAACTTTTATTCGTTAAAATTTATGCAACTAAAATTCTGCCCAATTCTACCGAATCTTCACGATGCCTGTATCTCCTAATTCATCATCATCCCTTGTTCGTGTGCCGCTAATGGTTGAAAAGACGCGTTCGTTTGTTTTTTTTATTTCGAGTCTGTTATTCTTTCTTGGAGAACAGGATGTAGGGTAAACCAACCAGTAATTGACCGCATACCAATGAATGACCATTAGCCAAAGAAATGTAAATTAAAAATTTAAAAATATTATATGTTTATAAATGGAATGTAGTTGCACCTTTAATAGCCGACATTTTTAGTTACGCGTATTAAGCAAACATTAATGAGTACAATTCTTATTAAAAGTATGCGGTCATTTACTGGGCTTCTTCACGTTTTGCATTTTATAATCGTTTTCTATAAAAATTACGATAAGAATAAGTAATTATTTTTATAGAAATTTCAAGAAAAATAAATTTAAATGCAATTTCAACAGTTGTTTTGTTATTATACATAAATATATTCAAGTATTAATCTCAAAGGTCCTTAAATTCAACAATTCAGTCATTCACTGGTTGGTTTACCCTACTATGTGATTACAGGCCCTGGCTTCTTCACCGCGGTCAACTTCTGGAACAATCAGTGTCGCTCGTGATACGAGCGCACCTGTCCTCGTTGCCCAGATAACAATATTACGGTGATAAATACGGTATCGTCGGGTTAATCGTCCTAGTAATTGAAAATTCAAATGAAGCCGGTGAAGTGACCTTCCCTCGGGAAACCGGCCTCCGTTTGGAATGTTGTAAGCTCGCGGTTGTTCCAATTAAGAGTGAGTTTTTGCGCCGCGCCAGCGGGAACCTGAATACGCTTAACCACCGAATGACTGCTGGAAAGTTTATGGAGGAAAAAGTCAACGACAAATCGCGGCGTTCTAACGGCCATTATAAACAACGTTGCTTAAATGAAACATGATCGCGATGGAAGCGTTTACGAGTCTCTCTTAATTCATTGTTACTTTGGCAAATGGGCACGCGAGAAAAATTCGAAACGCCAAGGAAGAGCCTTCGAGCTTGACGAATTTCCTTATTTCTTTGGAAAAGACTGCTCGAGAGAATTCAAAACACCAACCAAGTGTTCTCATGTCTTACAAAATTCGTTACATCCTTTGTAAATTAGTTGCACGAAATTTGTTGCTTCGTTTGCAATGAGCTACAAGAACAAATTGAAAACACAAGGACGGTTTCGTTTTTTGAGGAAATTCGTTACGTCTAGTGATTGTAAATTTATCGACTTTTTCAATTGCTGGTAATTCGGTAAAATTTTAAATCAAAACCGGTTTACCGGTAATTTACCGGTATTTTTTAAGGGATTGAAAAGATAAAAGTAAATATTACAAAAAACATTTTTCTAAATCTAATGGAGCATTATAAAAAATATATGCAAATAAAACTATTTGGAACATATATACCTAAAATGATATACCTAACACAAAATACATATATTAGCAAAATATTGACAATTAATACTTATTAAATGTGGATCTTTACCACAAAAACAATGAAAAGAATCTTAACTTAAATAATTAAATATTTATTATTTATCAACTCTGTTTGACAAATAAGCACGCAAAAATCATAGTTTGTCTAAACTTTCCAGCTGCGGAAAAAGCTCGTTCAGTTTCTTCACTTGTTGGTCGGGTAGTCATTAGGAAATCATATCGCATTTGTATATATTTTCCCTTACTTTGTCTTCTTGAAAATACGTCAATTATTCTTTTTTGAACACTTGATTCAGATTTTTAGTTTTCTTGTGGATTAGAGTTAGTTTTTCATGAGATTGTTGATGAAGTTTTTCTTTCATTGATAGTGTAGTAGACGTCGATGGAATTATCGAACCTATGTACACCCTATATTCTTATATGTAATTTATCGAATTACCGTTAAAAAAAATTGGCGAATTACGGGTAAAAATATGAGGCTATACGTCGCGATTTACCGTTAAATCGGCTCACTGGTATTACAACCCCCAGTTACGTCCTTTGTAAAGGTCTATAGAACGATTGAAAAAGCGAGGGATGTGTTCTCGAGTCTCGGTTTGGAATTCCCTTTGCAAAAGGCTACTAAGACGAAGTCGAAACGCCGAGGATGTGTTTTGTGTCCCAAAAAAATTCGTTGTTCCATCTGCAAAGGGCTACCAGAAAGAATTCAAAACGCGAGGAGACTTTACAGCTTAGCGGCTATCGATGACGGCATGACAAGACGATTGTTACGTCCTCGATGTAGCGCATACGAGAATAGATAAAGCCCGGTTTCCATTTAAAAGCTCGACCAACACTATGACGTGAAAGTAACGATCTGATGCAGAGTCAACAACCTGCAATACCTGCTTGACCTAAAAATGTCTTTGAAACTCAGCCCAAGTATTTTTCTATCGAATGTGCACAGTCTACCATCCTGCTATCTTCCGCTATAAATTAATAAGATTCGCTCCAAGTAGCCGTTTACCAGCT
The DNA here is from genome assembly GCA_944738655.2 of Andrena hattorfiana. NCBI lineage: Eukaryota > Metazoa > Arthropoda > Insecta > Hymenoptera > Andrenidae > Andrena > Andrena hattorfiana. The sequence continues at coordinate 8,040,097 of OX122894.2, forward strand.
ACATGATAATAGCTTCCACTTTCCCTGCTACACTTCCGTTGTCTTTGTAAAATTCGCCCACGAGTATGGGACAAATTTCATTACGTTCGTAGCATTAAAATTTGACTGTTGAAGGTAGTAATACTTTTGGAGAAAGTCAGCATAGTAAACATACACATTCATCTGTTGACGCGTTTTGTCCCTTTATAAGTTAAAGTTAAATGTGCCATTAACCCTCGCGTCTCTTCGCGCGGAGGTATAAAACTATTGTTAACCGCGTCCACTTCAACGCGACTGGACTTTTCTCGATTCTAAAACCAGTCAATTAAAGGAGTAACTGTAATTTGCATGGCGTCGATTTTTCAGGGCGATAGAGTAATTACGGGGAACGCGTAGGCTGATAAACGTGCGCGCTGGTACCGTTAAAGTTTATCGCTCGTGAATGTTATGAAAATGTTACGCATATGTTATGAAAACGCGGCTGTCGAGGAGAGTTACTAGAACGTCCGTCTTTGCTCGCGCGCTCGATGCACGCGCATACTTGCGTGCGTGTGCACGCGCACTCGTTGAAAGTCGGTCCAGCATGTTGCATCTTAATTGCATTAATTACCGTCTTCCTTTTTCCGTGTCTGCCCCGGAACGGATTTCTGTGTACAACGTTTAACCCTTGGACAATGGGTGGCTTGTCAAGTGGACACAGAATCCATTTTCAAACTCATAATACACCTAATTTCATTTGTACACATTCCAGAATAAACATTTGTATCAGTTACTATTATTAAAGAAAAGGCATGAACTGGTTACTGTGGAAGCATTAGACTTCGAAAGTATGCCCCCGGATCCAGAAGAACTATAAGTTGGAGGAAACATTACAGTTTCGTGGGCGGACCACCATTAAAATCTGATGCGGGTGATTTTATATGTGTACATTGAAGGGATGAGTTTTGCAATTTCAATGTGTTCGGAAGCCACGGAAAGAACTCCCCTGGGTGATGGGGGACTCGAACCCACGATCTTGAGGATCCTGTGAGACAGGCCTGCTCCAAAGGGTGTAAATACCTCCTGAATTTCTGGAACCCGGGCAACAGCCCGGACAGCGGGACTGTTACGTTGCTAACCACAGCATGGGCTGCGGGAGAACTGCATGAGTGTGCGGCCGTCCTAACAGGCTCGCACACTCATGCAGTTCTCTCACAAATCTCGCAACGGGTAGCAATGGAACAGTCCCGCGCTTGGCTGTTGCCCGGGTCCCAGAAATTCAGGAGGTATTTGCGCCCTTCGGGGCAGGCCTGCTGTGAGTACTGGTCAGCCGTCTAACCGACTCCACCAACGCCGAACCTCCAAGGTCTCCTAATTCGGACTCCCTCTTAAGCCGGGGATCCACATGGAAGCTAAGCTATGCTATGCTATGTTTTAGCTTAGCTTTTGGTGGAAACGGTTCCATAAGAATGTATTGAAGCTAATTTTTTTAAAACGTAGCATGGCATAGCATAGCATCGCGTAGCATAGCGTAACATAGCATAGTTTAGCTTCTAGGTGGATTTCCGGTTTTACGGGGGTTCGTGATCTCACAATATATCCGATGAAACGGCGAACGTGTTAATGTCTACTTTTATAATCGTTGTATCACTGATTCATCACAGTCCAGCCCAAACCGCTGACCCTAGAAACATGAAATTCGGAGGGTACATTCCTTTTGCGACGTAGGTGCTCGATAAGAAGGGATTTTTTGAAATTTCAATCAGAAGGGGGTAAAAAGGGGTGAAATATGTTTTCTCGGACTCCTTATTATTTCTTAGGCCCGATTAGATATCAACTTGGTTTTACCTTACAAAAGTTACCCACACAAATGCCTAAAAACCAGATTGAGCATTTTTCCCTAATCAACCCCTACGGGAGTGAAAAGGGGTGAAATGTGTTTCCACGGATTTTTTAAAATCTCTTCGGCCCGATTAGATATCAACTTGGTTTTCCCTTACAAAAGTTACCTACATAAATGCTTAAAAACCAAATACAGTATTTTGCCCTGATCAACCCCTAAGGGAGTGGTGAAAAGGGGTGAAATGTGTTTTCGTGGGGTCCTTCCTTAATATCTCTTAGGCTCGGAGCAAAGCGCAGGTATATTTTGCTAGTAAGTAATAAATAACATAAGTGACTTGATATTTAAGATAGGTCTGAATGGACCTTGTATATATTCGGGAGACGCGCGGCTAGGGCATAATGGCATTCTGGAAAATTGTTGCCGCGAGCGGCATGGGGAAAAGTAGGGCGGCAACTCTTCAAAAGTTTCGTCGATGTGGAAATACTTAGCTGATTGTAAGAGAACGATCGACTATGGACTGTGCAGCCGCTATAAGCGTCTATAGATCGCCGGTTTCTAGGAGTCGCTGGAAACACGTTAAGTACTCGACGGAAACCGGCTTGTTCGCGGTGAGAAATATCGCTGGCGAGCGTCACGGTAATTTTGCAACTGAAAAACAACGACGGGATCAGCGACTGTTCGGTTGTTTTATCGTTCGACATCGTCGCCCCGTCGTTACGTAAGCGCCCGGTGACAATCGCCGCCAGATAAGAATTGCGCAATTCATAAAACGTTCGCTCGCGTTTCGAGCGCGAATGTGTCGTGCAGGAAAAGCTGCTCGCAACGCATTTAGAATGGGCTGCAACTTCTACGTCGATGGTGCTATTGTTACGCTATTTTCATCGAACACAGCGGATGATTCCGTGGGAACGTCGTGGGGGTAGTTTTGTTTGGAGCACAGTGTTGGTGACCACAATTAATGTATGAAATTGAATAGAAAAGAATCGAGAGCTTTCATATTATCGTGAATATCTGCGAAACCGTAAAAGATATCGAAGAAAATTTCAATTCAAAATTTTATGGTCTTCGATATCCTACAATATGGCAATCAAGAATTTTTGAAAAACAGGATGGTGGGGATAAATTTTGAAAGAAAAATTTTTTCTCGAAAATTCTTTATCACCATATTGTAGAATATTAAAAACCATACCACTTTGAATTGAACTTTCTGTTAATATCTTCTACAGTTTCGTAGATATTCACGATAATCTGAAAACTCTCCATCTTTTGGAGGGGGTGTTTTCACCCATAGGACCGTTTTATTGTCGAATAAAAAAATAGTTACGTTACTAGCATCACTTGAACTACATTCCTGCAAAGTTCCAAATTTTTTTGAACTTCCAAGTTGCCGAACTTCCCTCCTAAGTAAAAATATATTAAACAAGGTTTATACTAATGTAAATTGTAATGAGTAATTCTGAATTTAACATTACTTAAAGAAGTAAAATATTTTATACGTATGGCGTGAACGGATACTTTTGTGAGTAAGTGTTAGTACTTTGAACAACACATCTTAACAGAATACGTTCCAACTTTATTCCAGTACGTACATATGTACATAGATACCTTCGGTTGTTCTGAGCTCGTCCATTAACTCACATGTTATGCAGAAATTATAATAGGAAGTACCTATATGTACCTCAACACAGCCGAGAATGATTGAATCCTACACCAAGGCGACTCGATCGTTACAATTCACAATCATATTCAAGTTTGTCTTGCCATTCTAAATTAGATATCCCTTCTCACCGCTTTATTTTATAAACAATGATAATGTCTAGAACATTTACTCGTATATAACACTTTTTAACAGGATTTGCATACACACATTTATATTTAATGTTGTGATACCTCTGATGACTAAATGATACTTCTATTTTAGAGATGTATTAAAATTGAAAATTGTAGTATATTGATTAAATACTGCAATTTTGTTGTTTGTCGCCAAAAGTAAATAGTAAATAAGCCGAAAGAAAAATGGAACCAAAGATGTACTTCAATTCGTCATTTGTCACATCATGTGCTATTCTCCAGAGAACATTAAATCGATGACTATTTCCTCACCTCACTTCCACGCAAGATATAGTCTATGCGTCAAAGCGCCCCTGGCCCACGTGTCGCAATTGCAATTTCAGTTGAAACAACTTTTGGCTCCAAGTCTCTAACACATGGCATTTAAAGCAACAGAGAATTTGATCATCCAAAAGAAGTTATTCCCTTATCATCAGCGCGAGAGCCCGCGCGAATCCGTGAACTTAAACGCAGAACGATGCTTACGTAAACTGTCATTTTGCCGGCCGGCATTCTTCGGGGATTTCGTTACACACGTAACGTGCATACGTCAAAATCGAATCGAGTCGTGACTCAGGAGCGCGTGGAAGCGCTCGAAGGGACGAGCACAGTCTACGAATGACGTTTACAGCTGGTGGGGGATAGCGCAGCGGGTAGAGAGGGAAGGTGCCCATAGTAAGAGGGAAGGTGACAGGAGTGGGGGAGAGGTAGAGTGCGTGCGCGCTCGAGTTGAACGCCGCTGTCAGTGTCAATTGGTTCGCCGCGGCGACTTGAGGTGTTGTCGATGTGTAAACCGATGTTGTATCCGTAAATTGTCTCTTCGCGCTTCGACGCAGTTCGAAACGGTTCGACTTTACCGTTCGTAATCACTCCCCGACCCCCTGCCTTTCTTGTGTGTTTATTATCTACCGCGAGGACAAACTGCGCGACGTTACAACGGTGGTTCGGAGGGCCCGAAACGGTCGAACTGGTATTTCGGTTTAACGCTCGTCCTCAACCTTTTGCTCGCGTCTGCCCGTCAACAGCGACGGGCAGCAACACTTCGTCGTTCGAGCAGTTTTTTTTTTGGTTGCCCCGATCAAGAGGCAGCCCCGAACGAGACGCGTTCTGTTGGTGACGATCCACGCACAGTGCATCATCGATCGAGCGCCAGGCTAGCCACGGGACACGCACGATCGCGCGCGTATTATCGCCGATTCGACTCCCTGGCCGGTACGTAAGTACGTTGCCGGTTTTCAAACGTCACGTGTGGTGCCGGGCGACAAGCATATGCGAGAATAAATCGGACGCGCGACCACGCCATCCACGCAGAGAGTGAACGGAGGAACGTTCGGATCGGATACATGTTGAGCGTGCTTCGACATCGGTGAACATCAGTGAGACGTGCTGTGTCACCGCGTCCCGACGACAGCAAGGAGAGGCTCTTGTACAAAATGTAAGTACTGCATTTCGAACGTTTGTCGCTTTGTCGCCGGCGCTCCATATGGTAGCGCTCCAAATCTGCCATATCCCCTGTTCGAGCGTATCGATCCTCGGGCTCGGCGATCCGTTTCAAACGCGGTGTTTAGGTTACCGCGTCGGGCGACCTAACCTGACGCTGAACCCGGACGGAGAATATTCGGAAGAAAGTAACGACCGTTGGCGATTTTCGAACGGAGTGCCGTTGGCAGCTTGGTATTTTGAATGTGTCGCGTCCCTCTGGTTGATAGTTTTTCTGTCGTTGTCGGTTCACGTAACCTTACGACCCTACTTTACCGACCGCGTTTCCAAAACAGCCGTGTGTGCCCGTGAACACGGATGTACGAACGGTCGCGCTCTTTCTAGAATGTACACGGCGCGCAGGCGCGCGACCTTTCTTAAGTCCCTTTCTTCCTTTCGCCGCGACTGTAGATAGATTTTTTCCGCACTTTTTTCTCTTGCTCTCGTCGTTCCGCAGAAAGCGAGGAATGTCGGATCGGAGTTCAGTTAAAATTTGAAATAGAAGTATTTAGAATACTATTTTAAGATAAACGCGTGTAAAATTTCTGTGAAATTTTGAGCAGTGAGATAATTAAATAAAAGATTATTTTTCTGTTTCTATATTATTTTATTTGGGATGTTTAAAACATTTTGTGACGGTTTATAGCAAGGTAAAACAGACTGCGAACCTCGAATATTTAGGTATTAATTGAAACGGAAGCATTTGACGTAACTGTCTTAAATAGTCCACGTTTAAGTAAGCACACGCATAATAGTATTTCAAATATAACAGTGTTTGCGGAACAAATAAAATGATTTAGTATTTTATCTGTTATGTATATACCTTAGTTATTTTAGACGATTATTTGCAAACATTAATTTTACGTTTCGACTTCGATATGAAGTTCTTTTTAGGGCGATTAATAAAAATGATCATTACGAAATTAAAATTAAGAATCATATAATCTTTTAAATATTTAAAATTTATTCTGATGTAAAAGCAAAGCGGACTTAAAGGGGAGTAATTAAAGGCGAACTGCTTGAATCTTTATTCACCAGTTCTTCCTGAAATTGGGTCAATCTCCGTTTTGTCTGTTACATCTGAAATACTCTTTTACTTGTCTTTTGTTCTCGGTTACTATTTCAATATACCAAAGTTTAATAGTACGATTACTATTCTTTTGACATTTAGAAACTATAAAGAGAAATGCAATCATGCATATCTAACTATTTTTTTTGTAAGTTTCTACACTTTTTTCAACTACTCTTTAACACAGTATTTCAAATAGAATCTACAGGAAATATATTCATTTCAAGTAAAACTGTTCTTCAATTTTGATGTCACAGCAAATAAAATATGTATACCGAGTCCTCTGACGTATATTCACATCACGTCTCCGTAATTTCACATAAATTTCCATTACAACAACTTCATTCGATTCCCTCACCGATAGTTCCACATTCTCCTTAATCCTCGTAGATATTTCTTCAATTTTTGAAACATCATTCATTTACAATAAAACTACATAATCTCTTCAGATCGAAGAGATTGCAATTATGCAATAATTGCATCTAACATTTTACTTTCAAATTCGAAAAATTTTGAATTCTTCCACCTCCGCTAATAATTATTGAATTTCCGTGCAAAGTAACGAGAAGAAGTTTGAAAGTATCATGGAATCACTTGTGTCTAATTCCGTCGAAAGTTCGACGTGCTGGATTCAGCTAAATCCGATTGTTGATTGGAAAATTGCCGTCCCGTTGGGACGGTAAGGGTCAACGCGCGCCATAGTTGTATCGCGTTTACAATTTCGCCAGTTGTGTTCTAGGAATTTTCAGGCCGATCAAGGCCAGGAGTGCTTGCTAGCGTTCTCAGAATCGACTGAATATGGGTGTTATTCGTGATCGTTAATTCATTTGTTAAACGCAACTGCAAAATACTGCGATTAGAAGCGTCGTCGGGACGGGAAGATCGATTATTATCCTGCTGTATTTATCACATCCTGTTCATCGTGTTATTTGTTCACACCGTCTCCACGCCTAAGTCCGCATACAGTTTTTACGTGGTTACATAAAACACGTGTTCGTTGTTTACAATATGTAAAGGCTGCTTGAAAATTACTGCAGGGAACTACCATCAATTAAAACCACCTTTGATTTAGGAGTTTAAAGGTTAAGGAAATTAAAAAGGTATTTAAATAGGTGCATACAACTAGGTTTCAAATTTTCGTTCTTCTTCCTTCTAAAATATTTATTGCAGTTTATAAAAATGAGGTTTAGGTGTCGGCACTGCTGGTGTAATATTTTATACCAAGCAGCTAAGTTCTTGTAGGGCGTTCGAGCTTTTGAAGTATTCACTACTTTGCCCTTTTACGGGCTTTGGAGCAGATGATGCTCTCGCGACGTTAAATACTTTATGTGCCTCTGTCAAGTATGCGTGTACCTTCACGCCTACGATGTATTACCGCGCTGGAGCGTAAGAATTCAATTATTCAAACTTATTTTACATTTATCGCCGATAAAACTGTACTACACGGTGGTCTCAATTCTATTTACGAGATACAATTGTGAAGATTCTCAAGAATCGATGAACAGCTTTGAAATTGGAAATGCATCAGCAGCGAGCGTAAGTTCACTCCGAAACTGGCGGCAGGCAACGTTGCGCAATGTGTTTCGAAGACAATGTGGTTTATCGTTGAATTATTTCTTATTAAACGGCGAATACGACAGTTGAGCTGAGAACCGACGCAATTTCAAACATTTATACCTACCTCGTTCGATGCAAATTTTCTTACGCTTATTGTCTTCACGCGCGCAGTCTTCATCTTTTCCTCTCGCGAGTTCTGCGAACGGAGCAATAAGTTCTATATTCGGTCTCCGTGAAAGTGTCCGTACGTCCTTGGAACAATAAATACTGCTTTCAGTTGGGACAAAGAATAGCAGGCAATAAAATGTCGAGTTGCTTTGTCTCACTTCCCCGTTCTAGTTCGTATAATTTGTCTCGTGGTTGGTTTGCTTATTAACTTCTAGATTAGATAGGGAATGCATCGAGGATAGATTGAGTTTTTGAGTTTGAACGTGGCGAAACGTACAACATAGAGAATATATATTTTTTTCTGTCAATTGTTTAATCTTTGTGGCCTTTTGTCACGTATAGGTACCGCGATTTAACTTTTATTTTAATCTGGAAAAATCTGAATTTGAAAATGATGGGCAGTGAGCGTGAGGTTACTCCAAAATATGCGGTCGTCATAAAGCTAAGACTACGTATATTTTATTCTTTAAGTTCTCCAATTTCGACATCTTAACTGAGACCCAGTTTCCTTAAAGATCTTTATTTAATTCTGGTACGCACAGTACATGCTAAAACAAAAACAAGTAATGAGATATTATATTCTTTATTAATTAAGGACCGTACAGTAAGAGGGGTGAAGCTCCACTTTTGACAGTTTCTGAGTTATGACGCGTAATATATGTAAAAAAAATCTACATCGTTTGGTGCATTTAATACAAATCCGAAAACAAACGAGCGATTTATTGCAAATTTTAAATCTGCACCCATTGTTGTTTTGCGCAACACGAATGCTTCAGATTTGAAAAATTCGCCAGAAATAGAAATAAAAACTTACCAACTCAATAACTACTGCTTATTATGTGAAAATATATATTTTTCAATTAGCGTTCTCTTTTTCCTGTTAAGTCAAAGCAATAATTTAACAAACAGTGTTTTCTAATTTACTCAAAGTTGGTAAAGATGCGCTGCACCTCTCTTGCTGCATTCGAGGCACATGGCGATTACATAACACTGAACAAAGCGTATTACACTCAACATTCCAGCAAATGTTCGTTGCAGCACAAATTCTTTCAGTTCCAATAAAATCGATCCATCCCTGAAAATCGTTGCGAATCGCTATCTGTCGACTCCTCTGCGCAACGTATTATTCGTTTTATTCAAACCTGCTCGGCTTGACGAATGTGGCACAACATAATAGAGCATCCTGGATCGCAGTAGGACGCAATGGAACGCGATAGAGGAACGGCAGACTTGCCTTTTAATCTTAACCACGCAACTCGCGGCCAGATAAGATTGTTTAATTTGTGTCGGTTGTCCGATCGAGACGCGACCAGGAATTTCAAGCAGATTTGCTAAGGCTAACGATTGCGCATAATGTGCTTGCGCTCCGCGAGGTAGCCTGCTTTTGGCACGTTGGGCGCGCGCTTAATTACGCAGTCAACAGGTTGTTTGCGATGCGTCCATGGTAAAATCGCGGTTGAATAATCGAAGGGACATTTTGCCAGTTTCTTTGTGACGCGTGGCTGTTGCAAGTGCTCGCATTATTCCGTTACCGCGAAGCGTATCCTCTCCTTTGTCACGGCGAACGCGCGCCTTCGATCGTGTATTGTACCGGAGCGAGTCAAATGAAAACCTTAAACATTTTCTATTTTCATAATTTATTGAGCAACAGTGGCATACACAGTTGTGAGGTGGTAAAAGGAGGAGTGTGTATGGAAGTGAAGGTTAGATAGAAAAAGGGAAAAGGAAAGAAGTGTGCATTTCGCCCTGGGGCCTGATAGTGATCTCGTCAGTAAGGCTTACCTAGCAGGCCCTGCCTTAGATGCGGGGATGTTAAAAGATAGGACGGAATAAGTATATATAAGAATCGGTAGTTGAGGAGGAAGAAGGTTCTCCAGCGCTTACAAAGTGCATGGGTTCCTCTAATAAAAGTCTTCCGGTCGCGTGCAATCACTCATACAACACCCGTTGTTTGATTGATCCAGAGATGTGGTAATCACAGTACTGAACCTTCATTCGTCGATGAATCTTCGATAAATTTCGACGATGCTCATCTTCAGTGCGTGCCCCTAGTGGGACGGCTACCTTTGCACTGCTACGATGACGCTCTGTGAGTCCTCTGCACGATACTGCCAACTTACAGGACAATGGCACGGTGTTCAGAATTTCCATCAGAATTTCAAAACTCTCAATTGACTCGCCTTCGTAAATAGCCAATTACGAAATCCCGTTGGAGGATATAAGATAGATTGGGGAGACGCGACCTAGGACAATGCTGCCCGTTCCTGCCCGCAGACAGAGCGCAACAGGCTGTTCTTCTATGTTAGCATAATCCCACAGCCGTGCACTTTTACGCTTTCGCTGTCGTGTCGTCGCCGATAAATCCAATTATCTTTCGTTTCGCTGCTCTGTTCGCCGTTGTTTACCTTCGCGTTTCACTCGTAGCCCGCGATCGAAGGTTACAAGTTGCGATGGTTTAGTGTAATTCCTGGCTATCCTGCTAAGACCGTCGGGATCTTGTTCGTGGCGGGATTGTATCGTTGGCCGACATGGCTGTCATTTCCGTCGTTCAAAGTTTGGTGATTCCGTTGGTTATTTACATGGAAGGGAGTATGCGGGCACTATTGTTCTAATTGAAACTGGGGTTGGCTCAATCTCTTTTGTTGATTTCACGGTATAGTTGGAACGTGTCTGTGAATTGTTTCATAATTCGAGAACTGCATTCTTCTCTCTCCATGAGATTGCTTATCTCGATATTAACACATTTCACGCCTCGTGGGAGTTCATATTTCAGTGGAGCCTTACAAAGTGATAAAGCAATTAGACTTACATTCCAATATTCAATCACAGAGAACTATCGTATGCCACCATTTGAGCAAAAAGTACGATGAAAGTTCCATTTCGAGTAAATACAGTGCCACTAAGTGCCTACGTTAAGTCCTTTTCGCACGCGGCACTTTCCTCACTTGCGGCTGGTGTGTTTCTTTTTTACATTCACACACTTTCTCGTTCTATGCCTTCTAGGACATTGTCGCCTCTGTCAAGTGAACGTACTGAAACACCGGTCGTGAGTCACAGACGTTGCTCGTGTGAAAAGGCCTTTAATGAAATGTAACAGGGTCTTTTACGTGTCTGGAATAAAGTGGCCATCGGGAGGATCAGATCCACGGATGCCCGTCATATTTCTCGGTAGTTGAGCAGCGGCTGCTCGCCACTATCTCTCACGCGTTGGCTTGCCAACCCGAATCACGACGTTTCACTCGCGCTGCTCGCGTCGTTTCCTATTGGGAGAGCGAATCGAGATAGCGACGTTACGTGACGCGCCTGGACGAGACGCGATGGGTCGCGATATGACGCGCACTTGCGTCCAGTTTGAGTTGTAATCTCGCCAGTGAATTTTCTAGTCGAGCCTTTCACTCCTCCGCGACACTTCCTCCTTTCTTCGTGACGTTTTACATCGGACAGTTCACCGAGATCGCGGTATTATTCCTCTAGCTATTGTCGCCGGGTTGTCGACTTTTTATCTATCAAAATAGTGCCCGTCGCTGACAAAGCTGCGTTCCGAACGCGCTAGGTGAGACTCTGCATTGCAATTTCCATCGAAGGCTCCAATTTGGCCTTTCACTTCCTCCTTTCATCCCGCGGGAATGCTCGCGTTGTTACGATAGAATGTTATCGATCTCGTTGCTACCTTTTTCCTCTTGGGGATCCCGTTGCATGGACAACAAATCGTTTCGTGTATCGCTCCAGCCGTGGTTTAACGCAACCGAGAATTTCGCGGACCTTTCACTCATCTCCCGTACTTCCTCCTTTCTTCGACTTTGTTGGACGCGTCAACGGGTTGCGCGAGGTGGTTCAACACGAGCCGACTTCCTTGCTCGCAGACTTGATGGGTCCAGTGCAGTAACTAGAAAATATCTCCGGTCTTTACAGTGTTATAGAGCTTCGAGCGAACCTTTTGTCTCATTATATGAGCAACATGGGAGATGCAAGAATAATGTTGTTATTAAACCTTTGGCCACTTAAGCACACCCGAGTTTAAAATAAAAATGGGAGAATTCGTAACTTGAAATTACTCTGCTATATTATTCACTATTCCAAAGTTCTCTATTTAATAAGAACAGCATTGAGCAAACAACTACTTAAATAGTGATTAAATTGGAGCACGAAGGGCTAAGTGTAATGACACATACTATATTAAAATTCTAAAATACTATTTTTTTCTATTTCTCAACTGATTGTATGTTACCACTTTAAAACAATAATTGGAAATTGTATGGACACCAATTTCTCTGCAACTCCATCGTCTAGATAATTCATAGCATTGATAGAATAGCTGTTTCAATTCGTAGTAACTCCACTGTATTAATACGTAAATAGAATCAAAATTGTGATAGTCTATACACTTCTCGTCACCTCATAAATCAGAAAACATTACTGAAGTTGCCTGTTTACTATAATATAACAATGAAGTACGTGATATAATGTAAACGAAGCGATGAAGTGTTATTCAAGATATCCCACTTTTCTCAATATACACGGCTTTGTAGGTCAGTTCTCAACTTCGTAGCCATTACATTCATGCACAATTGGCTTTCTCTCAAATGCACGCTGTCATTACATCCATCACAGCTCCCTGTATACATATGTACATACATATCCACAAGATACTCTTCGAAACTGCTGCTTACACTTCTGTCTTTTAAAATGATACTTTACTATGCTACGGGTGTGCCAAAAATAACGAACCGCGGAAGTTAGCATGCGACTAATTTGTGCTAATTTTCACAAAACTCGGACTGGCGGGAGTGAAGGAATTTTCATTTGCGTGATCTGACGCAAGTGTTGGCACGTTCTCGGCGCTTTGTGACGTTTGAATTGCACTCTGTGCAATGTCCTATTAACTTTGCGAAATAATTACGTGAAATTGTATTGTTTCTTAAAGTCATCCAGAGTACAATATTAAACTGTCTCGTATGTAATTCGACATGCTATACTATACGAGTTTAACAAAAAAACAACACAACCATTGTTTGCTGTACTATTAGTGTAAAGAAGAAATAAAGAAATTAGAACAATAGGAGAAGTCGAAACTATAAGAAATTGAAAATATTGTCAAATCAAATCAAAGGTAGGTATTTTATAAACCGAAAATAGAAAAATCGACAGAAGGGAGTAACAGAATTATAGAAAATAGGGGAACACAAATAGATATTGTTGACAGATACTTATTCTCACCGAAAGTACACACGTTGATTTTGTAATTATTTGTACTTATATTCTCTTTCTATTATTATTGTATATTCTCATTAGTCTCAGGGTTAGCCTTAAGAGCAGCAAATTGAAGAATCTCGCCCATTACTCCCCTTCGTGTTTTTTGGGAATGTAACAAAGTCGTATTATTATTATTATTATTATACTGAAATAAACCACTACTTATGGGATGACTTAATACATATACTGTGGATCCTTTGTTTCTTGATTTATCTCGTTCCTTTTAAATGTTTTACACCACTTTCATTCGATTGCATCCGCATAGTTCACATCCGTACGTATCGATTTTGCATGGAATACCTTGCAAGGCTGCACTGAACCACCGAGACAACTGCTCCATGAATTGTTTTATTGACATTTAAGGTGAAAACGGTGCTGTGAATACATCGCGTCATTTTAATTCGCACACCATTATTAGCGTAATTACAGGCCCATTGTAGTAGTGGACTTTGCATTCCGCGTTTCTTAAAGCACGATAGGTGCTTGTAGCACAACCAAATCATTCATGAGCACGTGATACGGTGGCTTTGCTTTAGTTGGCCGAGATAAAGCTAATCATGTCAAAGAAACGCTAGCCAGTTGAAAAGGCTGGCGTGGTAAAAACCTTGCACTGTCACTGACTTCAAACTTGGCAAAGCCTTCGGATATGATTTTATTAGCTGCAATTGCCATCTGTATAATTGCTTTGGGCTTGGTTGAAAGCTACTTAAGTCGCTACTGGAATTCCATATTGGTCTTGCCAACAATTTTGTAGGAAAGGATTCTGAGTTTTGGCAAATCGTATGGGTTCAATGATTTTCTCAGAGTTCAGAGTTTTGATTTGAAATGTTCTATATTTTTGACGATTTTATATCTATAACCATTTCCTACTTTAACCAACAGCATTTTGACCAGAAAACTATCGTTTCTTGTTTAATTTTCCATCTTTTATGGTCGACGGGAGACGATACGTGAAGGAAAGTGATGATTGCGCAAACTTCTGCAGAGGTGGTAGAGTACTTTCCGCAATTCTGTGTGCGTTGTACAAATATTTACGGAAATCAGTAGTCCTGTCAATGAACATTCTTCGTAACGTGTAAAACACGAAGTTCTATGTTAAAATAAAACCTTGAATTTTATAAAGTTGATTCAGAAGTAATATTACAAAACTTGTGGATGCTTCCACAATTATTTAGCATTGTATCAAAGATTTTAGAATTAGATTAAATATTGAGGAACATTTCAGAATACCGAATTCTCTACTTTAGGATTATTAACAAACGTCGTTATTCCCTTATCAATACTGAATACCCCACACTCTGAAATTTTTCAGATCAGAATTCTGTTCAAAACATCTTCATCAAACACTTGTTTCCATCTTCCTTTTCCCTTTACACGTACTTCCACACCCGAAGTAGACGAAGTGCAGTAATTTTCTCAGAGAGGATAGTTTCCAACGAAAACACTGTCATCAGTAATCTATTTCAAGCGGAATACATCAATGGACGCAGAACCACGTTCGCGAAACGAGTGTCTCCCGCAAAATCACGGTTCGCTGACAGATTCTGCGACTTGACATTATAACCAGCGCTGATGGACGTAATATTTCGAGTGGAAGGCACGTGCGTACGCTTTTCAGCGGGCCAGATAATGTGATTTAATTAAATTTCACGACTACGGGATGCCGCGAGTCACTTTAACGCATCGATTCCCTGTCGAAATTGAAGCCTGCTCGTTCATTGACACCGCCGATGATGAAATTGACGGTCAACCAGGCTTCGTATCTCGTAATGGATGCAGAAAGCCCCCCACTCTTACCTAATTTTGTGGATATCGTGGATCGCCGTAGCGGTATTATTTTTAACTTCGATTAGATACCAGCTTTCGGCTTGGACGAAAGCTGGAACGTACATCCATGTTTCCCTGGTTCTCTTTGTGCTGCCCTTTATTATTCGAGAGGTGTTGCAAGGGTGCTGGATTTTTCTATACTTATAAGAATTATGCGACTTTATTACAGCATATGAAAAACACAATACAGCAGTCAAAAAAGAAATCTAAGAAAATAAAGGATTTAATAAAGAAAAAGACAGTGGTGTAAATGTGGCATTCAGCGAATACAGATTACGCTGTTATTGAATTTAATCCTGATACTTGGATCTATTCTGAGGAATTATTTGCACTGTTCACGTATTGTTATCGCAAATTATGAATCACAAAAATGTAACTTCTAGGCATAATAAACCCTACAGGCACCCACATTACATTGTTGTATTCTTAAGATATAGCAACACTTCTGTTCTCTAAATAACTTGTTTTCCTATCAATTCAGTTTTCTTTATTCTCATAAGACACTTGGTTAATCGAATGGTTGGAAATGCTACGAACAACTTGTTGCTTTTCAACTAACTCAATGGGATTTGAGTTATTATTTCAATTCGAGTAGCTTGAATTAGGAAGTAGTTAAACCATTCAAGCTACTCAAATCATTCGAGAAGATTGAATTTTTTCAAGCTTGGTTGAATAATTAAGCTACTTAGACATTCGAGTACCTAGCTTGGTTCCAATGATTTCACCTGAGTTCAGCTTGCAGTTAACTCGAATTTTCAAACCTCTTGGGCAGCATTACAAGGTAGGGAATGGGGAAGATTGAGAATTGCTTCTGGCAATTCGGACGCAGTTGCTGCCCGAACAATGGGCTCTGAGATGCTCAAACGATACGGATCACTTGTCGCTGCACAACGACGTGGGCGTAATGGGTTATGCTTCTCGAAAATATCACGAGTCGTATCTGGCGTTGTGCAACGCTCTTATTACGATCGCGATACGGGCGTTAAGCAGCTCGCACGGGATTTTTAGAGCTTCACCATTCGTAGGATCGCCTGTAATGCCACGCGGTTAATTAGGTCGTAAGTTACTCTCTCCACTTTGTCTGGTTAGAACGCAGGTTACAATCTTGAGAATTAATTTCTGTACATTTGCATATCGTAACAACGCGCAGTTATTTAATTGCCTGCTCTGCCACGGTGAAGGATACGAAGAATGTGCTCAACGGGCAAGTCACTTTTTCTTCTAAGAGTAATCGAGGGTTACCTGTTATTCTCATACAGGATGTGTAGTAAATCGTGGTTCAATCAGCCAGATAGTGGTAATTCATGAAAAACGAGAAAGAAGTATGGAGTTTTTTTAATTGGTCGTGCAGCTTCTCAGAAGAATGATCTAACACGTATATTTGTTTGATTATGTGTAAGAGATCTCTAACGTGTGAGTTTCGTATTTGTGTATTTTTACTGTAGATTTTTTTATGAGGCTCGAGAGAATTTTGACAATTGAAGAGCTCTCTACTTGTGTAAGTAAGCTAGTAGTATCGTAGTCTTATTTTTAAAGTTGTTTTTCTTGCGAACTATGAAACGAATCAAAGATTAATTGCATTTATTAAATCTATGTTTTTATGGAAGATCCATCCCCTTGCTGAATGTACTGGATTTACTGGGGTTATCAGTATCCTTTTATGTACAGTTCTAGCATTAGTTGATTTCTTTATACAAAAGATATATCATACATATTTCTAATAGATCAGCTACAAATAAGCTACAAAAACACATTTAGAATTTCCACCATGCTTACCTACTTCAAGTCAGTTGCAATAAATTTAAAATCAATAAACAGCTGATCTTTCGAATGCCTTTAATTACACACTTATGATCCATATTACCTCCAAAGAAGAAGATTAATAGTGAAACTATCTTCGTGCTCCATTTAACCTACGAACTCCTTCAACTCCAATAACTCTTATCTTGAACTTGTTCAACATCCTTATTTCATAATTACTTATTAATATAATTACGCGTTCTGTTTCTTCGAAACCTCCCCATAGTTCACTCCAGCAATCGTTGCAGTATATTTTTAATTCCACGTCGCTGACGGTACTTTCCTATTCACCGTGAGTGGCTGCGATGGTTTCCTTTATAAGATCTAATGAAAAATCGAGGAAGCTCCACTAACCGCGTATTCGAATTCCAGTTAACAGATTCGAGGTTAGGCGTTGTCTCCACGAACCGGATGTCCTGGCAAGAGATATCGCGCGGGGCTGGAAGCTACCGATTATTCGGCAACAGAAATAGGCGAAATCGCTATTTATACACGACGTTATTTATACACCGTTGTTTGTACAGGAACGCTAATCGGGGTTGATACGAAAAGGCATATTATATTTAGCTCACTCGAAGTTGCGGTAAGAGCAGTGCTGATAATTTAATCAACGACGGAGGTGGTCTGCATTAAATTGACGTATCTGGCAGTTTCTTCATGGAAAATACTTTTCCGTTGTTTATCTTGCGAAATGAAACCCGTGTACCGTAAAACACTTTTCATTGAAATGAGGGGAAGTTGTATAAAGTGGGTCTCCTTCAAATTGGTTCTGACTCGTTTTACTTTGTAAATATTGATCGCAGTGTTAATTTGAATTTGAGACAGTAAACAGTTAATATAATTTCACACTGATTCTTCAGTATATAGAGTGGGAGGGGTACACAGGGAGAGTCCATACTTTTTTTTATTAGGATTCGAAAATTCATCTGGCACGTGTGCCTGAAAAAAAATCAGCAGAATTTATCATTAAATATGCGGCACATGAATCCTCGTATACTTTCTTCGATTGACGCCTTGATCCCGAGGAAGTCTGCGCAAAGGTAGAATCTAGATAGTTTCAAAGCGTACTCGTACTTGATGAATTTTCAAACTTGATTTTCTTCAAAGAAAAGCCTCAGTCGAAAAAAATTATTCTACAATTTCAATTTATTTCTGCTTAAAGAATCTTTTCATTCGCGATTCTACTATATTTATTGATTAATTCTACTGACTTATGTGCGCGCAAAGCATGAATATTCAAAACCAACTTTTTCTAAATCGAAGGCTCGTATCAAAAAAATTTCAGCTAAAATTTCGATTCATTTTTACAAAAGTGCGTCCGTCCGACCTGACCCACCCTGTATATTATAGTTAATACGAAAGGTATACAAACTCCATTACTTGGAATTAGTGTGTCTACGTAAGATTCGCCCCAATTAATTAATCCCCTCTTGAGATCCATATTTACTTTGTCAAGGTATCACCTCGGTCCTGGGCAGCAAAAAAATCTTGCGTTGTAGATACACGAAACGATCTTCTATTCTTGAAATCAGCAAGGTTAATACACAGTTGGCTGGTTGAGCACGTCAACGGAATCATACGATTCACCCAATAAGCGTTTCTGGTTCATTGAATCAAATATAATATTGTATCACTGAAGTATTCGAAGTGGAAAACACTTTGGCTCTCCATCCACTCGCTGATGGAATTTCAGTAAGAGGATCTACTAAGCAGAGATTCTATGAGAATCAATTATACTGAAGTCTTCAGACAATCAGAATATATTTTCCATAAAACATTTGATAACGTTTCGAAGAAATTCCTCTTTCCCTCAATTGCGATATGATATAGAAATTCTACTTTGAACGAAGATTTAAACATCTGATTTTCTTAGACGAAATGGTAACACATCTTTGACTAATCCGAATGTTTCGAATTTTATTTGTATAAGATGCTGTGACAGGGTTTACGATTTTTGGAGTCAGATTCCTGGGGTTTCCTAATAGGCAACTAGTATGTAGTTTATTTTAGTTGCATCGAAAATTACTCAGACTTGATGATACTAAATACGAGGCATACGGCGAAGAATAGTTACAAAAAGAAAGAACTTCTCGTGTTAGCACATGTTGGCGATTTCTCTGCGAACCAAATAATTCACCTCTAATTTCTTGCAGAGTTTCACGTACCCTTACCTAAACCCCTTATCTAGAAGGTCTAGATAGAAGTGCAAAATCCTATTTTGAAAGGGGTTGTGAGTATTGTTCAGCAACGAAGGAACAAAGCAAGTAGAGGAATCACGTTTTACTCTGCGTCTGTTACTGGAATCGTCGATAAAGCTTGGCAGACATTCGGTATTAGGACGAAGGATTTTTTCAAAGGAATAGGACACCAGTCGAGAACTCGCAAGAGTAGGGATTAATGGAAAGCCCCTTTAGTAGCAACGATGGCAGTCGTAGCCATAGGATTGCACTCAAGACCCACACAGACATAAACTAGTACTAGAGACTTAATACTAGTTTCCAGGGACACACTTAGTACACCTGTACTCCTGATAATGAAGGCACATGACGTAGTTTGGTTGATACGGAGTTTAATCCTTTTGAATTGCCACCTTTGTCGACTACTGGCGGTATCCCCTATTCAGATTTCACGAATCTGTATAATTGATAGCTACCGACCTTTAGGCTTCAGTTTAATTTGTGATCTATTTTTTACAACCTGCGAAAGATACTTTTCACAACGTGGGATCAGAAACCCCTATAAGAGGGAGCCCAGAATAAGAGACCTCGGCGTTGGTGGAGTTGGTTAAGCGACTGGCCAGTACGCAGAGGAGGATCCGCAAGATCGCGAGTTCGAGTCCCATCGCCTGAAGCCGCTTTTTTTCCGGTGGTTCTTGAACACAGGAATTACAAATCTTATTCCTACAGAAATCTCTATATGAAACAGTTCTGCTTCACGGTCGGTTTTTAGGTATAATTATCTTTGATTTTACTCTCCAAAATTCCGCATAGAGTAATCTACCTATAGTGAACATTAAAGTAAAGCTTAAAGATTAGACTTACCATGTCCGTTCAGCACACGCTCCGCGAAAACGAAACCAAAAAGCGCTCTCATCGTCCAGTCGCCACCCTTAAAGTGAAAGTCTCACTTCAATGCATACAAGCACACACGCCCATAGTTACCTCTCGCTCGTTCCAAAAATCACTGAATCCTGGAGAATCTACTCCCGCGAATCTTTCTTTGGTAGTAATCCCGCAACCTTTCTGCGCTGGTATAATATACGTGTAAACATCGCGGGATTGCATGCGCGTTACAGCCCAATAGAGGCTTTGCTTGCGGGTAGGGGTTAATCTTTTCGAGGTCAGGCCAGCAGCTACGTAAAGGTTACCATCGTACTTGACGCTGTTAGCCCACGTTCGCATTGTTGCAAAACGTGTTGTGCGCCTTCCTTGACATTAAAACGTGCTCTTACGACGTGCGTTCCATCGCAAAAGCGTAATGCCCGCGCCTACCGTCAGGCCTCCCCCCCTTTTTGGCGTTCCACCTTTCCTGCTCTTTCTCCTTTTCTCCCCCATCTCTCTCCTTTTCTCTCTTTCTCTTTGTCTTGATATCGTCACGTGCATCGCGGGTCAAGTGCGCCTTGCTGCGGGTTTTTCTGTTTTTGTCTCCTTATCGATCATCAGCTCCCTTTTTTCGTCGCGTGTGTTCTTTCCTCTCGTGTAACTTTGCTGCTGAATGAAATGATCGATCACAGGCGTGGCTGCGTTCCTGGCTCCACGAAATTCTGGCTTGACCGTTGAGGGCGGATAGGGGGTCTATTTCGACCCGTATATTCCTATTCGATCGGCGCAAAAATTCATTCGCTTTATTGAACCAAAGTCTGTATTAAGGGCAGAAATATATTTGGTACATGGTTTTTTAATTAAAGTATTTTCTTTGGCTATCTATAACCTTTAGCTAGTTCTCTAGTAAAATTGAACTTTTGCACCGATGGGATAGTTTTTTCATAGAGCTTTCAGAATAAGGTTTCGTACTATTAGATTTCGAACTCGTTGTGACGTAAAATTCTCATTTTATGATTAGTAATTCGAGTAGTTTTGGATGGGTCCATATGAACACCGCATCCAGCTAATGAGTTAGGAAGGACAGAACCCCTGTGCTAGTTTGAGTAGTAAGGTTAACTTGACTAATTGTTTGTGACTTCTGTAATGGTCTTTTCATTACAGTATTGGAAGAGTAAAATGAAGGAAAATTCCTCATAAAATATTAATGTTGCATGAAGTGTTTTTCCGTCCAAGTTGATACACACGATGGCAGTTGCCTTCTTGTGATCAAGATTTCTTGGAATCTAATGAACGAATTGGTTTAAAATTTTGATAGTACATTGTCTAATGGAACTTTCATAATACAGTTCCCATAACACGGAAAATAAAACTACATTATTACTGAAAACCTCTGCCATTGATTTCCCATTTTCCTTTCTTTTGTTCGATCAAGCAAAAGTTCAATTAATGGAAATGCTGTGGCAATGACATTCTAATTTGCTATTATTCAGATCAGTTATTATAGTGTGCTATTTAAATCAGGTTTGTGTATTCCCACGCAACTCTATTAACTTTGTATGTAGATCCCTTCAGCGGAAATTGCAGTGGCACGTAAGCTTGCTTATCGGTATATTACATGTTTGCCCCGCAGTCGATGAGTTTTCATTATTTTTTCTCGCTGTCCTTATTACCTTGTTATCAGCGGTCATGTAACATGTTCGAGGGATACCAGTTGCTGTATCGAGCACGTTTCACGGCTACTTTTCCAACTCTTATCGGCGTGCATGGATATTGCTTTCACTTTTCCAAGCTTCTCTTTCCTTCGCTTTCCTTATCGCTCGTATCAGCTACGTTACTCGTGTGTAAGGTCAAGTACGCGATACATGTTTTCCGCCTTCTCTTCACTGCTGGAACGAGGTCTGTGAGTATTATGCGGATCGTTCTGACGTCACAATACTTCTCTGTAAAAAAATGACAATGCTTTAATCGACATATTTTTTATTTCTGTACACAATCCCTTCATATTTTTCTTACTTGTTCCTGCTTTTGCTTTTCCGTTTTTTCCTTACTTGTTCTGCTTTTTATTCTTCTCTTTCACCATATGATGCATTACCAGAATCCCCATTTCCTGTGGGTTACATGTCTCAACGTCGATTCCCTCGAACAAATCATTTCTCTGATATTGAATTTCTTCTCTGTCCACCCACGCATTGTATTACTTCATCTTTCCTCTTTCCTTTCTGACGACAACCACCAGCTGAGCTGCCGCTGCCATCACAGAACCGTGTGTACAACTTTTCACAAGTTACTTTTCTAATATCGAATGTCTTCATCACTTTATGTTGCGACTTTCCTATTTTTTTTCCACGATCGACAGTAAATTGAAGCTTTAATAATTTGCCAATCTCATTTCTCTTCATCTGAGATGGTGAACATACAAAATTTCTGAGCGTCACCTATCTAATTTTATCATTTTTTAACAACAATGCAGTCCACGTGCTCTGATAATTGCGTTACTCATTAATTCGCTATTCATCTGCTGTAAAGTAAATAATGCTCGGTAATTCAGTTAAACAAAAAGACACGGAAGATCAATTGATAACATACAAACATTTATGCATTTTTGGATCTTCTCAAAATTGTTTTTCAAAATTTCTTCCTACCTAAGGGTTCTTTTTAAAAATTACTATCATAAATCACCAACAAAGGCTGAAATCTTTAAATTGCCGTAATTGCGCCAAACTGTATCTACAGTACAGCAAGTAAAAATTCATCTCCAGACTGTGAAAAAGTTTCATTACGCGCTCATTTAGCTCTTAACGAATGCTGCCTTGCAATTACAAGACACACCTGCATTCACGAAAAGTAAATTCATTTTACTATGAACATTACGCAACGTTGCATTACCGCATGGCGTAGGCGGTGCTATGGCAATACTGTAATAACGTAAGTAACGCTGTTCAGCGCAAACAGTGATGACATCGCGTCACCATTAGACACCGCGATTTTTGCTGGTGAAATTAATCTTCAAAGCGCGGCTTTCTGAAGCCCGTTTCGCAAGTCATCGGCGGGTTACAAGTTACAGTGGTCATTACGAGACCATTGTGTTTGGAGACGGCCTCGTGTGCGTAAATATGGTCTCTTGGTAGCGAATTCCACAAAAAATTAATCGTTTCACAATGTGTATTCTGTGTGAAGTCTCCGCCTCTTGTCTTTTTAATACTTAGAAACACTTCACCCTCGAGTGATGAGGTGAAATGCTTGTCACACAATTGGCAAGGCGGGAGTCCTAATATCCATTTACAAAATTTGATCCAGATCGGTCGAAGGCTTTAGGAGTTAATTTTATATAAGGTAATTGGGGGGAGATGCCAAGCAACGATAACTCAGAGTTTATCCAATAGGTGTTAGCAAATTCGCATCTATTTAGTTTTTTTTATTTAAATAAGAAATAGAGTTTGTTGATTTGATAGAAATATATATATATATTATTTTTTATAAATGTAATAAGAAACCTTAGGCACCTTCTCCCCAATTACCATAGAGTACTGGAGATATTTATTGCATCACCTACAAATCCACGTGATATGAAACAATCTTCATGGCTACATGATTGATAAAGTAGTTGTCCAATTTATCCAGTAGGTATCCAATTTATTTTAACCAAGCTATCGGGCACTGTATGCCTAACAAATCGCGCAAAACATCGTGGTACTTTCTGAATACTAAGTAATACTAAATGAGGTGGAAGTGATTACACGCTAAATACTCCAGTGATGCAATAAATATTCCCAGTACTGTAATATAGACATTGACGCGCTAAGCTTATTTAGTAGAACGTGCCGTCAATGAATAGACATGATCAATCGATAAGCGCAAGAAAAGGCCGAATTGAAGGCTCGCAGTAGCACCGTCGCCTATTGGATTCCTAGAAGCTTCTTTCCAAGAAATACAATATGTTATTCCGCATATCTGTCGAGTTGTCGGCAATTTGGACTCCCCAAATCATCGTCGAGCAGGTGCAAATATAACAGCGTTGTTACGTGAATGACAGATTAGAGAACGGGGGAGAGAGTTTCTAGGAATCTCTTCGAGGATTAAGTCACGATTTCTGTCGTTGCTGCGAAGCTGCGTACGTAGGTGCGTTTGATTGCGAAAGCGCTCGTTGTTCAAAGTTGATAGTTTAGTCGTGCATTCTCAGCCTGAAGCGGAACGAAACGAGAATAAGTATTATTATGCGAATTGCATGTGTGGAGTAACGTGCATACGTATTACAGGCCACGAGAATTTATTTATCGCATGTTATCGTCCACGTGAGACGTACAAAAACTGCGAAAGCGTACTAAACGTTGTATTTGTCGGCAGGCATTACGTCGAATTGCGTAAGCAACGGAATTGGTGAAAATTGGAGCGAATGCATAGCATCAATCGTATTTGTTGCGCAAAAAAATTGATACTTTGCGGAAATGTGTATTAGATCCCAATGACACGATACTACTGGTTTCCAAATTAAAATTTGGTTTAGGGATGGAAATATCCCCTGAAAGAAATTATTTATTACATATCTATGAAACCGCAAAAGATATTCAAAAGAAGTTCAGTACAAGGTTTTACGGTTCTGAATACCCTACACCGTGGCGATGAAGAATCCGCGAAGAAATTAATTTTTTTTAGAATTCATCTCCATCATGAATTGTTCGCAAATTCTTTGCCACCCTGTTGTAGGGCATTAAGAATCATAAAACTTTATATTTATCTTTTTCTCGCTCAAGTACATGATGTCTGTGAAGTGGGCAGTAAAAATGGCACCATAATAAACGCGTTAAAAAGACATGAAAGACGTGACGACTTTCTCTCTCGAAGATATTCGTCAAATTACTTTTCATCATTCGCGTTTTTTGCTGGTTAGAGATCTCCTTTGAGTATTAATGGTGGACATGATATAGCACTGTGCAAGGAATTGAACGTCACATACTCTCATTAAATAAGAAATACTAATAAACACATTTTCCCTTATATTTTCTCTTCGCGCTTGCCATTTGTAAGAAAAACACTGGATGATGGTAACGCGAACACCCTGAAATTGGAGTCGCAGAGCGGAGCTTCCGAATCATAGAAAGTTGGTGGCGAATTTTTCGAATGGTGTCTCCTGGCACGGTGTCAAGTATACGTGTCGCTGACGCGGTCATAGATTTAGAGCATTCGAGCCGAAGTAAGACGTAAAGGCGTGTGCACGAGCGCTCGATACAGGTGACTGCCGTGTATGGTAAGAGCGCATAATTAATCGGCCGTCTAAATACGGTGCCAAGAGGCGAAAGACTTACCCACTCAACAGCTTCGACTTCGCGCGGCCAATTAAAGAACAGCGAATATCGGCCAGCAAAGACAAGACCTCGAGGAGGCCCTGCACGATTTCGAGCCACTTTCTTCTTCTACCAGTTCGCGACACGTCTCTTGCTATTTCCTTGCATTCCTCATTCAGCTTAATAATGATAACGGTGTTGCCACCTGTTGAGGCTCGACCAAGTCGTAATTTCAAGAGCAAGGATTGGCTACTCGAAAATCACAGTGAAGATCTGTGACGTATGTCATACCAAACTAACTGTAGACCAGATGATTCTCAAATGCAGAACATATTTTCCGGAAAAACAGTTATTCAATACCAAACCTACGTTAAGGGACAATCTAAAAAAATAGCGTCAATAGAAGGATTCCTAAAATATATGAAACACATAAATTTATAGCATAATTATCACTATATTTGTTGCTGTGTTTGTGATGATAAATAGATTCCAGAAGTGTCTTCTGTGAACATCAGATTCAGATCCTCCTGTAGTATCACGCGTGATCATTAATTTCTTAGAGTATGATGGCGTAATTAATGGCAAATATCGAAGTAGTTTTAAAAATGCAAGCATTTAAAGTTATTTGAAACCAAAATAGTTCAGCAAAATTCGAATCGTAATACCTACTTAGCGACCTCGATGATAGTTCAGAGCATTCCCACCTAAGCTATAATGATCGTAAAAAATCTTATAAACAGAGTGCTCCGATGATATATGTACATAAAATATTTAAAGCTATTCTGTACAAAAGCATCTGAACGTTAAAGGCCCGTCCTTAAATTACGTAAGGTTTCCGGGATTTGGAATAAAAAATTTTACGAATTCTCATAATCGTGAAAGTTACCCTTAGTTAATTTAAGAACGGCCCCTAACCAGGAATACTGTAGGATCTATTTACATCGGTGGTCCCCCACGTTTTGAGCTTGGAGTCGTTCAAGAAAAGCTTTTATTCTGATCACACCCTTCCTTTGTGAGCACTAACAATGTTAAATGTAGGTTAATTCCAGCAGTCAGAGGAAAGCAGCGCTGTCTGCGTAATAGGGTCAACAGAGATCGCTCTATTAACGTCAAATATACTTGCATTTGGAACGCAGTTCCGCTAGACACGTTCATCACGAATACACGCCTCCTTTTATTTCGTTCCTCACTGTGAATTATAGCAATCTGCTCTCCACTGAATTATCGCAGTTTATCACAGTCCTGAACCATAGCAGATGATCAATACCGATCGTCCTGGCGCAACTGGGTCGCAGAGCAATTGTACCACTCTTCTTGCTTCCTCCTACTTCTTGCTTTCTTAAGAGCGAGGTGTCCTTCGAAGGCGTTAGAACGTTCCTTTTTACTCACGATCGTGAACCGTAACTTTAGAACCCTCGCTCGCCCGCGGGTTAGCGTTTCTTCTACCCAGAAGCCAAGTGTAATTTGCGAAATTGGAGTTCTTACATCGGCGTCCTTCGCCGCCGCGTTATTGTTAATCGGATTTTCACGTAACGCGCGCAACTCCGCATGATTAATTATAGAATTATAAAACTCCCGCCTTGTTCAAGCTGCAGCTACAATATCGCATTGGTTAACCCGGGGAAAACGAATTAACTCGTCGTTTTACGGCGCCTTCGCTTTGGTCAAAACGAGGCGACTCTTCGTAGAGAGAAATCTTCGAACTCTAATTTTTATTTCGCTTTTGCTGAATTATGAAATAGGTCACAGTATAGTGTAGTGATTTCAAAATCAATGATTCGGTAATGTAAGTCTGTGGATATTGCCTCCACAGCTACAGTAAATTGCAATTTGTTTTTACAGCTAGAGCGGACCACTCGCATTCCGGTTAGAATCAATTTGCGGACCTATGTTGACCCAACATTTCTTGCTTAGTCGCACGAGTTCTACGTGTACCGAAACCCTTCGACCTCTCCTTTTATTTTTATAATCGACCCGCGCAAAGTGGCCGAGCTACGTGTCCCGTAACGAGAGCGAAGTACGAAATGCCGCGTGCATTTCACCAGGCAGTCATGTGCAATGTTCGTTTCCAGCGGCGCGTTTCATGCGAGAACGCTCCACTTCAGCCCTGTAAAAGGAATGTCGCCGGTCTTTCAAGGTTCGCGAGCACGTACCAGGGCGTGGTATGCACCTGGAAATCCAAATGGCCAGCAATAACCGATCTCGTTATGATTGACAAATCCCAATTGCCTGGTCTCCGCTCGCTTTGCATGTCCACTTATTTTTTCTCTTCCGTATCCCCGCGAGAACGATTTACGCATGCGTTTGGTCGCATGGTCTCGTCAGAGCCTGGATCAGATCTTGTTCAGGATGTTGAAACTTTTGCGGCAGCAAAACTCAAGGAATATTCGATAGATGCGTGTTATGAAAGAATCTGTATTGTGGTACAAAATGGATATTTAAAGGGGAAACGTTTTAATTTGTATCTGCGCTCTATAGCAGTGCTCCGCAACTGTGCCGCGAGACCGATGCTAAATGTACCGTGGCGCAATACCTCCGAGAGAAAAAAACACAAGATGTTTTTTGAACAAAGTTTTTCATAAATAAGTGTAATTTCTGTGTATAAACTTTGTAACTTATATATGTTTAGTATATTTTTGCTTGTGGTGTATCGCGGAATTCTGGGAAGGGCTTAGGTGTGCCGAGGGTGAGAAAAGGTTGCGGAGTACTGATCTATAGGAATATTTAAAAAAAGATAGACTAGGTCATAAGTATAACAAGTTTTCAAAACACTTTATAACTGATTAAAGACGATTTTTTCCGTGAAAAGGAGGGGGAAATTGATTCGTGTGTAACTCTCACAATATTAATTTGTTTAATTTCGCCAATAAAGTTCCACACCGTTTGTAGTTTGTAGTGTAGAAATTACTCACCCCAAAGGATTTTGCTTTTAGATTGGTTCACCTCGGACTATGTAGACCAACTACAGCTACGACTATCTTTAGCGTTAAATTACTTCAATAATTTTCACCATTCTGACAATATATATTTTTTAAATTACTTGCAAAAGCGTGCATAAAAACCTGTGAAAAGTACAGGTATGGTGCTTACTTGGTATCTAAGCAATCCAACCCAAAGAAACCGTCGATTTTAGTCTCGTATCTCCCTCAAAATACCACTTCCTTCTCCTGCTTACTCGTCGACTGGCTCGGTGTAACCCATAAATAGTGACTTACGTATCTCAGAAACAATAATTCCTTCAGCCCGAACAAAAAGAAAATTCCTCCTTGACGATCGCGCGGTTTGGAAATTAAAATACCAATGCGAGTGGACCGATAGCGCAGAAATAATGCTGCAAAGAAAACCCCTGGTATTTATGCCAGCGGTGTGCACCGTTAGCTAAAGACGAAAAAGCGCGGTACACTTTACGCGCGTGCGCAACGGAATCCGATAAAATTGCCGGATTAAGCCGCTAGAATTGGCAGGCTCGTTAAATTATTATCGCCGGGTGTTCTTTTTTTCGTCGTTCGTTCCCGGATTATTTCGCAAGCCGGCTGCGCGGTTGCGTGCGCTCTTAGCGAAGTGTCGAAACGAACGACGATCGATGGAGAGCATCTGGGAAAACCATTTGAATCGGGTTAGCCGCGGTGACAGGAGAAACCGTGCGTGTCGTATGCGATGCACGGCGCGCGTGCATACCTCGTCTTCTTGGCCGCTCGTGGGAGGAGTCGCCTCTGTCAAGGTCCCCGCATATTCTTATCGACAAGGCGATGGCGAGTGTCACGGTGTCCCACATCGCTGGATGCTCGAGGTCGCCTGTCTTTCAGCCCCAGATGAAATGGTGTTTCGCGAAAGATTTTTTATCCGTCTGCCTGCGGGCCACGACGTGGTAAAACGCGTGTTACACCTTGCCGAGATGTGGAGACTAATGTGCAATCTACTAGAGTAGTATCTAGAATCTAGAGTGAATATCTTTGAGGGTACGAATTAAGCCGGATTCACACAGCAGTTCCGTGACGATCAGTGCCGCCAATGTCAGTGGTAAAAAATATCGTTTTCTTGTTTTGGAATTGAGCGTATAGGTTAAGTAGGCTGCAAATTTTGAGCGAAAGAAATTGGAGAAGGTAGTAAAATATTTCTATTTTGGCTGTTTTGGCCGGGTGATCTTTAAACACAGAGGCCTGAAATAACTTCCAAAATGATTCACATTTTTTCATGTAGCAGATTAGCGATAACTCATATGTGAGTTGTCTTATTGAATTAATTTTAAAATTGTCTCAACTCTTTTAAATTAAAATATGTGATGAGATTTCACGAAAACGGCGGCTGAATCGCGGAAATTCCTGAAATCAGCGATTCTCGACCTTATCCTGCGATCTTTAAGCGTTTGTAGCTCAGAGCAACGTTAACCGATTCTGATGAAATTTTTGGCATGTATATAACTTACTTCAATCTACAAACTGGTTTTTTGAATTTGCATTACAGCCTCACAAAAAGAGTTTAAAAAACGATCTTTACTATTTTTTTCACTATTCCGAACAATTGCAATTTTTTTTTAAAACAACGAAACACGTCACTTAGCAAACTAATCCTTCTAGCTTCTCAAAAAAACTCAAGTCGTTTGGACCAATTTTAAAAATGTTATGTGATTTTAAAGAGTGTACGATTATGGCTGTGAGCCACTGTAGAATTTTTTATAAAATTTGGTAGCCCTCGTTTGCTGCTACACTTTCCAATTCATCTACAACGGTATATCAGGGATTCGACAATCTTTTTTCCCTCGTCGACGACACACTGAAGACCGCTTACCAACTTTGTCCCCAGCTGCTTTTACGATATCACTTTATCTCGGCAAAGCATGATACATTCGCGAGAAGTTCGCTAAACTCTGTTTGGAAAAGTTTCGGTGACGCGAATGAGTCGAGAGCTGTCCATCCGCGCGGGGTTGTCTGGGACTTCGGAACGCCTGTTGCTCACGTCCACAGTAGTTTTGAACAGTGGGAAGCATCTGTCGTTCGATCGATGGCGTACAAATCTTGACCTTCGGTTGCAATGGTGATTCCACGAGCCGATAAACCAGTGGTACAGTTTAGATCATATAAAACTGTTTAGAAATCTGCTTCCAGACGCCTATTGTTTTGATCCCTCCATGATTCTTTTAAGAATCTTATCTCGTAAGTTATATCACAGAAATAGACTGTGTAGTGAACGTTTGGGAGGCGAGGTCTGAGCAATTTATTCAACCAAATCGACTGGTTTTGTAACTGTCTTTAATCATTAACTGGGAAAGTCATTTGGAAATGCCTCTGCATTTGATAAGATGACTGAACATATCACGAAGCTTTAATATAAACTAGGCTACATAGATCATTTAATATCAGCAAAATTAAATAATTCGGCTTTGATAATTTCTAAATCAGCTAACCGCATTTCAGGCCAAAAAGTGACCAAAATCAAGTTATTTAAATAGTCTCTTACCTGTTTCTTCTGTCGACTCTATATAGTATTGGGATGCTGCATAAAACCAGTTTATACTTCAAACTTAGTATGACCATCATTATTTATAACGAAAAAGAATCTTCAGGTTTATCTTTTAAAAAATAACTTTTTGAAGTTTTCCCTGTCTAAAGTGTTCTGTTAGCGATCGAGAAAGGTGGAAATCTGTTGATTTCAGATCCAGAGAATATGGTGGATGAGGAATAAGTTCCCACTGCAGTTCCGATATTTTTCTTTTGCGCTGCTTTGGCCACGCGTGGTCTCGTGTTATCCTGGAGGTACAGAACACCCTTTTGATTTCCAAGAGATGGTCATTTAATCTTCAGTTCTTGTTGACCTCTTTCAAGTTATTGACAATATAAATCCGCATTGAGTGACTCATAATATAAACGAAGTGGCGGACAGACCTCACGCAGCAACCTAATATTTCGCGCGCTAGAGGCTCTAGTCTACAGTGTCTTCATGCCGCCACTTAGCGACCGCATCACAGTGTCATGCCCGCGATTGCAACCGTAGCGCAATGAGTGCTCATTGATACGTTGCGACACTTAACCACGGGAAGGCATAAAATGTGACGCGACTGTTCCCCGAGATGTGACCTTCTCCATCGAGACGTCACAGAACTTTTCGCACCAGCATGTCCGTTCTCGGACGCCAGGCCGCGTTTTAACGGACACTTGTTAAGCGCCATCCCGCTTGATGTCTTCGCGAATTATCTTCACGCTTGGCCATTGTTCGCGACGCGAGGCTCGCGATAGCGGCCGAGTGCTGGGCTCGATAGGGAAGAGTAAATGGGCCACGGGCGATAAAAGCGCGATTTCGCGGCACCGTTTCCAGGGAATTCGTGGGCGTAGCCAGGCGGTCGTGTGCTCGTGGAGCGAGCCAGTGTTCCGTGTCCTATTATAGGCGTGCGATTACATTGTGACGCTTTGTTAATCGCGAGCGACTCTTTTCGTTTCGTTACGCAACCAGCCTCGCGAAACGCAGGCATAAATTTAGAGTAAGCTAAACTCTGCGGCACCGGAGTCCCCGCGAAAGTCATTGAAAGAGAGAGAGAGAGAGAGAGAGAGAGAGAGAGAGAGAGAGAGAGAGCGGGCGCGCGTGTGCGTAGATACTGTCTCTCCTCATTTTTATTGCGCTCATCACCGGCCAGCATCGAATATTTTTAGATAACGTAGAGAGAATGATGAGACATGGCCGGATAATTTCGCGGTAGAAAAGCGATTTTGTGTAACAGTTCCGAGAGGTATTTCTATCGGTGACGATAGCTCGCTGGTCGTGGCTGGCATCCGACGCGACAGGTCGATAAACTTTTGCAATTGACAGCGTCTTATTGACTTTCCTATCAGCGGCGACGAGAGGTGAAGCCCATTATTACAGGCTGGGGAAATGTTATTGACGTAACAGCGGTCCGGCGAATGTTGGAGGATCCTTTAGCGCTGATGAATAGGCGGCGAGAGATGTTTACTCGTCGCCCATTTATTAATTTCGCTTGCATGCCGGCAGATTTCGAGGGATCGTTGAACCGCCTGCTTCAGAGGCAAATGTTACCTCTCGATATTGAGACGTTACTTAACCGAATATGCTATTAGCATTCCATCAGCTACTGTACGGGAGCTCGGTTAGTCAAAGTCCATTAAAACTGATGTCAAACATGGGAGATGCAGGTAATTTATTCGTCACCGATGTCGCCCCTTCTAAATTGCCTTCTCGTGTTAGGGAAATTTCACTGTTAGTTGCATTTCGTGGGAATGCAAATAAATAGGAATTTTTGTGCGTTAAACTTGGAATTTTCGTCGATATCCTTCAAATGGTGTAAAGGAAAAGAACAGAATGGAAGGGAAAGTAGATTTTTCGTGAAATAGCAGTGTCTAAGGAACGAGGTTCAGGAAAAATATCATATGAAATACTTATATAATCAGAAAAAAATATTTGGAATTTTATAAAGCTGTATAATTAACTATGTTATGTTTTATTTTATTTTTAAACGATTTTATTCAGCTTCGATCCTCTGTTTGTATGTTTGTTTGTATGTATGGTTCAAATCTGGCAACTCAAATTTAACCAACTTCCAACCATCCAATTGTCTTGAAACTTTGCAGGCGTGCGTAATTTGGATGACAATACAATATTTAAAAAAAAATAACCTCGAGGGGGTGAAAAAATGATCCAGTCATCAATAAATATAACCCATAACCACAAATTCAAACGACTTGAAATCAGCCACTCGCGTTATTTACGAAAACGCCAATAAAATAAAAAAAATATATAAAAAAAATTATGTTAAACGATTTTATTAAAAAATGCACTAAAAACTAAAAAAATAATTCTTTTCTTGTACTACAGTTTTGATGGTGATAATATCACTTTAAATAATTCACTTTAAATAAAATCGTGGGGCACCATGTGCAACCAGAAGTTGAAGTATCGGTTGGCAGGGGGAACATTATCAACTACAAGTTTATCAATTTTATGCCACATTACAAAATGTATTCCGCAATTAGAATATTTTGTTTCATTAATGTGAATGAAAGTTTTCTAACAACAAATTCATTTCGATGTTTGCTTCTGTATTAAAGTGATTCATATCCTATTATGAAATACCGTGCCCCCCGAATTTATTTAAAGTGATATTATCATCATCAAATTTGTAGTACAAGAAAAAGAATTATTTTTTTAATTCTTATTAGTGAATTTATTAATAACATCGTTTAACATAAAATTTTCTATTTTATATATTTTTCCTATCATCAAACATACATATAACAAAAGATCGCGTATTTCTGGACGATAGCGTCTGCAAAAAGGGATCCAAAGGACTCTTTTTATCCGTGTCAGTAACTGCCACGGGCAAGTACTGCATAAGCTGCTCCATTCAAAAACAGAGAAACAATTTTTTACCAATGACATGTGTGAACCGATATGTGTGATTCCGCCTTAAGATCGTATACCTCCCCCTCGCGGAGCAACCAGTTCTCTTACGATACTTTTAAGCCGATTGTACGCCGCACAATTGCCATCAAGGATCCAGCGGAACGCGACCCAATTTCGTCCTGCAACCGTTTCGCGTTTCCACCTTGAGACCCTTCGAGGTTACGTTCACCGCCTTTCTCGGCGCGAGCTCGTTTTTCTTGAAGATTCACGAAAGCGAGAGCCGCGCCGGCAGACGTTACGCGCGCGCTCGCTCGCGATAAATCGCCCCCCGAAGGTAATTACCGTCGCTCCTTAAAAGCTGTGTAAAAAGGCCGACTCGTGACGTATGATATTGCATGAAATTCGCCGCGCGTACGTATCAACGATGCACCAACGATGTATCAACTTTTTCTCCAGCCGAGGAGAACATGCTTCGAGGATACGGTCAATTGCGAATTCTTGCACGTAACGTTTCGCCGCAGATTGCGCGGTGACGGTCCATGGACCTTCTGCAGATTTGCACGGTTGATATTCGCGGATCGCGCGATAAAGTGCCGTCCCATATTCGGCAAGGGTCCATCTCTCTTATGCGTTTGGCACGGGGTTGGTGTGAAAGTGAGGAATGGTGTTACGGAGATACATGTATATTTCGTTGAGGAGAACGTGAAGCGAGGCAGATTTATTTCTTCACTGTAATCGATGTTCGTTGATGATTTAATATTATAACGGAGCTTTTTGAAATGTGAACTCTACTCTGAAATTGTATTACAAATTAATGGGAGGTTGGTTTTTAGGGATGTTGCGCTAAAAGTTGGGGTGTATTTTTGTTATGACAGCGATCTCAAGGGTACGGCTAGGTACTTTACAGCTTTTATACCCGCTGGCTAGTTTTAGTTTGTAATTTCCCCGAGGACATGGTTGGATGTAGCTTGCCATGGTAAAGTGAAAACGTATCTGTATCAATAGAACGGAGCGACTCGATAGGTTTTATATAGCTCTAAGGAGAGGAACTAGGTGTATCTGAGAGAAAAATGGAGGGAGTTACTTGTCAAATAGTAGATGATTGAAATTGGAAGCAAGAGGAGAAATTATAGCAATTGAGAATTAAATAGAAACGGTTTATTTTTCGAGAATTACATTTGTGATAAATACCTTGTACTTGGGAAAATCGTATTTATCTAATTATCCAGCAACGTGGGCGATATTGGGAATATAAGATTATTCAGAAATATCCACATAGGGTAGACGTCCCAATTACTGCTGGCGTCCCTATTACTGTCACTTTATTTATTTTACTTAGTAAAAACGTAACATATAAAGAAAAGTGTACAAAAAGAATTTATTATTAAATTGGGATTGTTCTTCTTATTATTATTATTGTACACTATTCTTTATACGTTACGTTCTCTTTAAGTAAAATAAATAAAGTGGCAATAAGTGGGACATTTTAGTAGGTTTATAAAAGAGACAAGACAGTATATTCCCTTTTCAGTGTAATTTCGTTATCACCTATCGCGTTACACTTAACAACTATAAACAAAAATAATTCTAATGTATGAACAAAACATACTTATTTTCAAATAACCATATTCTTCTACATCCACTAATAAAGGCCACGTATGCCTTGTATAATTTCTTACAACTACCAACCTTGACGTCAATTTTCCACAAGACCAGGAACTGTGGAGTAGTTGTTGGAAGAAGCATAAGAACAGTTACCCTTCTACTGCGCAGAATATCGCGCCAAAAAGAAGAGAACGCAAGAAGAGTGCGGTACCTGCGCCGCTTATGACCACAGCGAGCAAGTTATTCCATAAGGAGCGGTGCAAGAGACATCATGTTGCATAAACGGGCCACTTCCCGGTTGCGTTGAGGCTCGTGTTCACTTTCCTTGTGTTCCAGTGAACGGCATACTCCGCGGGCCGAGTAAAACAAGGGGGTCGGAGGACTAAAAGAGGAGAGAGGGGGAGTGATAGAAGAGAGGAAAGGGGAATAGAGGAGCGATAGAAGAGAGGAGCGGAGGTTTGATGGAAAAGAGGAGAGCTGAGAAGTGACGTAGGAGAGGAAAGGATAGAAAAAAGGAGAGGAGAGCAAAAGAGGAGTGGAGAGCAGAGGAGTGATAGAAAAAAGGAGAGGAGAGCCGAGGAGTGATAGAAAAGAGGAGAGGAGCGAAGAGGATAGGGGAACTTGTTTAAGTGATGGAGAAGAGAAGGCGAGAGCAGAGGAGTGATAGAAAAGAGAAAAGGAGAGCAAAAGATTGATAGAAGAGAGAAGAGGAGAGCAGAGAACTGATAGAATAGAGGAGAGGAGCACAGGAGAGTGATAAAAAAGAGAAGAGAAGAGCGGAGGAGAGAAGAGAGAACTGCGACCGTGTTCTGTGTCAGAGCACGTGAAAGTATCCGTGGAGGATGCATTCGCTGAACAATGTCGTCGTGTCCCTATTCCTATGGTAGCCCGACTTTAGACTCATTGCCCCCCGCGAACGTGACCTTTTTCTGGTATTTAGGATAGACGAGGAGAGGTATTTGTGCACGCTCCAGGTCGTCGGCTGTTGCGCAGCCCTCAGAATCCTTCGTCAGCGGCGGCAACATTTCTCAGAATGACGTTAGCAACGACGATGACAACTGACGAGTCCTCGCCACCGTCGCGTCGATCGAACCTGTCTCATGTCGCGAAACAACTCGGATACCTGTACGCTGACTTCACGATAACTTGCCTCTTTAAACGGGCGCGGCGCGCAGGGTCGATATGTTATCCTGGTGGAAGTTGAGAATTCCGCCAACTCAACAAGTTTCTTCCTCGGTTGTCGAAAGAGAGTTGGTCGTTGAAGCTTTGATATACAAGACTCGGTCTCTGTTGTTTGTCACGGGACATTTTTATCGTCCAAGTTCTTTATCGCGACGCTAGCAGAAATACTTGTTAGAAATTGCGCGAGTTTTCTTTTTTATTCGAATGAATTCTGATGAGCCGACCTGCGAAATTTATAAGGTTTTGTTGTAATTTGGGCGATCTGCTTTACGATTCTGCGATTGGAAAATTGATTTGATATTTAGTAGACGGTTTTTTAATTCTTCTCGGTGTTAATTCAGCAAGGTAGTAATTGGGTGTACGAGGAAAAAATAGTGAAGGAAGATTAATAAGAATGAATAACACGTAGTAAGTCAATTTCCAGTGAAAATTAAATTTATAGGGAAAATTTATTTTAAATGATTGAAGTAGGTAACATAAAGTAATATGAAAGAGGGTTGTTCAAGAGATATTAATATTTTATTTTATTATTTTAATGAAATAAAATACAACCTAGGAGACTGGAAATATACGTTTCGTGTGTTTTCATTATTATTCATTTCAAGGTCTAAGAAATTTTATCTTCACAACACCCAAAACAACATAGCTTCAGCTGTACACTTAGACATTACGTAACACGTGACAAAACCCACCCTTTATATTTCTCATTATTTCCTTTGTTACGTAAATTTCCTTGACACTTAAAAACTCATCAGAACCACAAACTACCTATGCCTACATCGAAAATCGATAGGTTTTGGAAAATAAATTACATAGCACAAAATAAATTCAGTGTATGATGATTAATCAGTAAATTGCCCTTCCACTTCAAAAACTACAAGACAGTGTCTGTACCTTTAACGTTCAGTAAAAATATTACCGTGTTGATTAGCACAGTGTTCCTTTCATATCAAGTGCTTCATGCAGTCTCCTGAATTATTACTGTTTGAACTGGTGCATAAAATGTCTAAGCTTCAATTTCAGTTCAAAGCAGGAATTATATTAAAGATAGTGGAAGAATGAGATTTTTATAATGCAGGAGATGATGAAAGCACAGAGCGGTTCGACTAAAAGGTAGCGTCTGACCATAGGAGTAATGAAACTACTCGGCCAGTGGTCAGGTTTTAAATTGCACCCGCGCTTGACCTCCTCTTCCACTTTAATCGCGACGAAGCTGATCAGTATCTCTGAGACTACATTTCTCGTTATCATTAACAAGGAGCAGTCTTCTTTAATTAACATTAGTAACCACAACTTGTTAGCTTTGCATGTGTAATTGTCAGCAATGAGCATCTTGTACCTACAATTTCGTGTATTATTTCTGCGTGTTTACTTCGCATTATCCACTAGTACGACAGTGAAAAATGGGCCAAGTTATGCAGAAAGCTACCAACCCCCAATGATCTGAAATTGAGTAAATTTAGTTTGAAGATTTTAATTATTAAAGAAAAGTAGCTTTATTTCTATTGGGTATACTCTTGTTATTTATTTACTCTTGTTATTGTTTCACAATGTATTTTAATAGATACAATCAATCCTATTTTAACTTTTCTGCGGTTTTTGTTTTTTAAGCCTAAAATGGAACTATACCTTGCTAGTTTTTTTGCAAAATAAAGATCACAAAATTATGTGATCTGTACTAATTTTTTGACATTTTGGTAGGTATTTTCCTAACTTGGCCCAAATGAGTATTCTATTACCTTGCTCTTTATTTCGATCTTATCCGCGTTACAACTAGGTGGACTTCAATTTTCATTTATTCTGACTATTCAGCATAGTGATTTCTAAATAAATGTGTCTCTAAATTCTGCGCATTTTGAAGCTATTATATTAGCTATCAAACTATCTCACAAATTCTAAAATCAGAGTTCCCTGTTTTAATCCTTGTCTGGTTCTTGCTGCTACCACTTCCACAAAGAGAATATAATTTTAAATTACAACAAGATTACATAATCCCCACGAGGGATTGAAATAAAGAAAGCTACAGATTTACCTACAGCTGGTTCACGGACTTAGGAGCGGTGTTTCGCCACAGCACATGAGCCCGCAGCCTGCCTAATCCAAAGAAAACTCGCATTTCGCGGAAATGCTCGTGCTAGGTGAAGTGACCGTCGCCCAGGGTAGAAAAAGTCATAGAGATCAGGTGATTTGCGGGGGAATGCCATCCAGGATACGTGCATGCACGCGGGAACGCGCTGGGAAGCATGCAAAAAATCTCGAAAGCGTTTCCATACAACGAGCTCTCCTATCTCGCGGTGTCATACAGGCTTGGGGATAAATCGACGATGGCGTGGAGCCTGCTAATAAATAAAATGATCGTCATACGTGAGATTCCAGTGTCACGTCGTGTCGACTGGCCCACGGAATCCGTCGTCTAACTTGCTTACTCTCATTGGCAGCTGCGTGCAACGGCCACGTAACACGCGGCGCTTAATTACGACCAAACTTCCCGAGCCTCTCGACTTCGTTTAATCCATTATGTGACCAGGAGGCACAGGCATTCTCGTCCCTTCTCTTGCCCGCTGCCTTTTCTTGCACCGCGCGTTTACGGCTCGATAATTAAGCTGTAGAATCGGAAACCGGGCTGACGATTAGAAGGGATCTTTGCGTAATCGGCTGCTTGGCACTTCTCCGCTTGTCCCGCGGTGAGTTTTGCGCGTGGACACTTTCTCGCGTCCTGGGACAAGTGGGAGGTTTTTCACGACTTTTTGGCAGCCGGTCGTTTTCACCCTTTGGCAGTGAATAGATTGACAACACTTTTTATCCACTTGTGGACTGTCTAACGGAACGGTGGAATTTTTTGTTAAAGTATTTTATTTTTTGATAGTAGTTACCATGATCTGGTAGCTGTATTCTTCCTTTTTTCTTCTACATGAAAATTTCTCTCCTTGAAGCGTGTGAAGAATTTTTCTGGTGTCCTTTCGGCGAGATAACCTTTTCGAAGATAAGGTATGAAAATATCCCACTGCAGTTGCATTCATATAATCTGAAATTCGTATGCTGTAACCGCATTTCTTCAAACGAGAATTTTTATATTTCATTTGCTTCTGGTGTTCGTATTATTTAATGACCAATGTAAATTCAGTATTTGCAAGTTTCACACAAGAGTCACAATACGCTGCCTAGTTGTCATTTAAGTAATCAAAATGTCGATTTTTCTCCATAGAAAAAACAACTTTGAGATCTCCCAATTTTCTTTTCTATTTTAAAAACTGTGTAATATCTGCCTTTAATTAATTGAAGTATTTACGCGAGTTCTTTTTCACTCTAACTGAACGAGGTGCAATTTATTCATTTAGTTGAAAACGCAACGAATTTAGGAGCATGTCTTCCGAGCTGTTGTGGCAAAGTGATCACGTTTACCTTACAAATGGCAGCTGATTCGTCGAATCGCGCTTGTCACACACGATGACGAGTAAAATGAAACCCAAAGTGTCACGTTTCACAATGTGCTCGTGACGCTGAAACAATTCAACACCTTGCTTTGATGCGTTGTTTACGAAGCGAGCAATCCCCTTCTCTCTTGTATTACGTAGCGACCTGTTCGACGAGAAAATGCGTTACGGTGCTTCGATTTGAATGAAACCCCGCATCGGTAGTAACTGTAGACAACTTCGCGGCGCGTTCGATGCGCGGAGTGTAATTTCCAATTCCACGTTTCCGTCTCTATAATGGATGACAACGTCGAACAGGGTGGCACAAAAGGCAACACGTCTCTCCTTATGATACTCGAAGCCACGCAAGACAGATGTCCCTTTTGAAGTTTTTCCGCGATGTAGATTAATCGCTTCGAAATACAAAAGAATTTCTAATTTTGGTGGAGGTGGGAGGTATTGCCTAGAAATTGTTCATCATCATTCGAATGCATTTAATGATTCATTTCTTCGTGTCACTGAATTGCTTAGAAGAAAATAGTTAAAGTGTGTTCGGCATAAACGATTTTCACTGAAACTCTGATTAAAAATGTAAAAATAAAAATTGACCCTTCTCTTATATTTTAACTACTGCCATTTTGACTTCTAAATACAATATTCTTACGAATAAAAAATAGTACTAATAAACTTTGATTTCGCTGTAAAGAAAAGTATTATGGAAATGTTATTATCTGTTATTAATTTGCGTTACTCCTTAAATACAAATAAATTACAGTTAACATGTTTTGTCATATTATCGCGAATGACTAAAAAATCTTGAAGACCATTACAGTGAGCATTTTGTAAAAATACATATACAATGTTACGCATTGTATCTTCATTCCAAGAAAACCATATTTCACTGAACCTTCATTGCTAAGAAGGTATCTCCGCCACTGTACGCCTTTTTCATTGAAACAGATATCAATCAACTTCTTAAACATTGAAGTAACAAAATTTACCAGAGAAACTCACAAACCCAATTCATCCTACACCTTTAAAGTACCAATTGACCGATACCCCGAATATGAAAGTGGATAAAAAGAGTCTCCACAGTTAACGTGTTGAATCTAACCCCATCATGCAGTGCTGCAGATAGAATATTAGCCTGCGTGCTTTGGGGCACGCAGAAAAGGAGACAGAGGGAAAAGAAAGACTGGCCGAAGTAGAACAGGCCAGTGACTCGGCGGCCTATTCTTTCTGTCTGAAACGCAACGACACGCGATGCTCTCATGACCTGTATCGTGTTTCGTTCAAACGATATTGTATTTGCCTTGTTCCTCTAAGACCAGTCGTTCCGTGGCTGTCAGTACTTTATCCAAGGAACAATTGATTGTTCCGTGTTCACGCTGGTGCAATGCACTCTCCTTGGTCCGTGTTCCTGTCCACCTGTGTTTATGATATGCCTTTCTAACCAACTGAAACTATGCTTTGATCGTTAATACATGTAATGGAAGATAGCGTATATACATGTTTGTTGATCGAGAAACTGCAATATGGTTGTTAATAGGTTCAAGCTTTGACTGGCACGATAAGTTCAAAATATAAATATGTTGTATTAGGTCAGTGTAAAAATTCGTAGATGATAGGTGTACAGAAATGTCTACACCTACTTTTATTTTTACCAGAAAAGTGGCAAAAGGTCATAGGTATCCAAGGATAATACTTACATGTAATATTGTACTTCTAGTTTTATTAAAGACTTTGGTTTAATAACGCGGACGAATTCTTGCACCAATCTAATATAAGAGTCTGTTAATCGTTTGTTAAAAAATCGTAGTGTTTGGTTCACTTCGTTTGCATTTATTTGAAAAGGTGTCTGATTTTTTACATAACTGCAATGGGTGCACGCGCAATATTATGTAAAAAGTGGTGAAAGTAGAGTTATCAGTCTTTCCTGACAACGTTTTTCGTTTAGGCAAGATAAGAGACAATTCACTATGAAAAGTTATTTTTTAAAAAATAAGAGTAAAGTGTATAAAAATGTTCGTGCATTTGGCTTGAAGTTTCAGATGGTTACGTGCAATAAGTTAGCAAACATTCTTCTATTTCCCAAGAAACTTCAAGCAAACTTTTATTACTTGAATCTATATTTCCTTATGCTGAAGTGACAGTAAGTTGCAAAGTTGCAATAACTAAAATTATTACTACACCAGCCTCACCAAATCAACGTAGAATGATTCTTTGAGCTTTCACTAACAACTTAAGTCACTTTAGAAGATCGGAGTTCTTATAATAGAGATTCCAGCTGAAGGTGTATGAATTAATAAGGTCACATTGTGTTCCAAATTGCGTCAAGCTTGCAGTTAATTGTTATACTCGATTATACCCGACCGTTGTCAACACAATACTCTTTTGAAGCATGTTCAGTGGATCCATTTTAAGCATCCTTTTCTTTCATCTCTTGTTGAAATCGATCCACACGTGTCGTATATTGTCTGTACACCGATCCGTCACACCTGTTTAGTGTCCGATTATCGTGCTACGTCAGTGACGTTGACGTATAAAATGCAATAAACGTGAGCGTACGTGTGTTCCCCCGCGCGATTGTATAACTGATGCTCCGCGAACGCTGGCTCCTGATAGCTACGAGGCTTTGGGTAAATCGATAATCGATTGAATATGCATACGCACGCGAATGCATCTGCATGCCTACTTCAGCAGGACGTAAATTTTCGTTGTTGCTATTTTTTTCCACCGGGGCTTGAGACTTGTTTGATGGATAAATAATTATTTCCCAGAAGGATGTTCTCCAATTGGGAACTAGGAGTATCTCGGAGTATCTCAACGGCCACATAGTGCTGTTTTCCTGTTTTCTATGTTTTGCTAGCGTTTAGTTTCTTCTGTGTTTTGCTCTCCTATCTGTTGATACCTTTTGCTATCGTTGGTCTCTTCTATACTTTGCCCTCTTCTATCTTGTGAAAGCTTTTGCTATCTTTTGCCCTCTTCTATGTATATTTTTCCCTCTTCTATATATATTTATCTTTCGACATCTTCTATTTACCTTAAATTATTACCTTCTGCTAACTTTAATATCTTCTATTTATCTTGTATTACCTTCTGCTAACTTTAATATCATCTGATATCTTTGTTACCTTTTCACATCTTCTGTTTATTTCTACCTTTTTTTCTCTTCCGCCTTTTCTTATTTTTTGTTATTTTTCGCCCCCCCCCCCCCCCCAATCTCTTACTATTTCTCGCTCCCTTTCAATCTCACGCTGCCTTTACATAGTAAACGTATATCAGCCACTAAAGTGTCTCGCGTAAAGCATCCCTTGGGCGATAAACGGGTAAGATTGAAAAAAGCCGTGGGGGACATACATGCGTGTTGAATGAAAATCGATTAGCAAACTTTCTGAATGATCGTCACGTTTTGTGGCACTCGGTCGTACATAATGCGATCTATCGTTTGATGTGCGTACAAGCGGGGCGCAGGGGGCCTGGTGTACGGCACACGCTCTTACGTTTGCGAAGTCCACAAGCATTCACGAGATAAGCGATCGATCGCGAATACGTGCTGGAAATAACGAGGCGACTAAATGCGTTTCACGCGAC
The DNA here is from genome assembly GCA_944738655.2 of Andrena hattorfiana. Classification (NCBI taxonomy): domain Eukaryota; kingdom Metazoa; phylum Arthropoda; class Insecta; order Hymenoptera; family Andrenidae; genus Andrena; species Andrena hattorfiana. Next base: position 8,083,350 of record OX122894.2, read on the forward strand.
ACAGTGCTATTTCGGAACGATAAAAGCACTGCGGGTGCAACGCTATTAATGACACTGTACAGGGTGCTTCTGAAAAATTTTAGCAAACCTTTAAGGGTCGTAATACTTTTCCAAGCAACTGGAAAGAGAAGCAAGGGGCTTCAACATTTTTAGTAAAAACCTATGTAAATACAATTATTTTCGTAATCTACAGTAGAGAGCAAGCAACTTTTGTCTGAAGTGCCTTTTTTACAATTAGTCTTTCGAAAGTTATAGGCGTTGGAGGATCGAAATAAGATGCATCATTTTAATTGATATCACTCCTAAACAATTTCCACGTAAAAGGCACTGGGTCTGTGTGTTTTTCATCACCACACATCACTTGACATCTCAATTCGAACTTCAAGCGCTCATTGTTTAGTGTTCTTCTGTTTTTCTGTTCTTCTCTGTTCTTCTGTTTTTCTGTTCTTCTCTGTTCTTCACGGTTCTTTTCTGTTATTTTCTGGTCTTTTCTGTTCTTCTGCTATTTTGTTCTTCCATTTTCTATCCTCTGTCCCTGCATTCTTTCCTCTTGATTTCTACTTCGAGCTATGAAAAACTCTCAACTAACCAGCAACCTCATATCAGGTATTCAGAACACCCAAAAACCAACCCAACGCAAAGCCCCAGCGCCTTTAATGCCTCAGCTGTGGCACTCGGCTGAGGATCAATACCAACATTCGCCCATTATTGCGCAAATACCCTGCAAATTTAAGATTATAAATAATAATATCGACTGCTCTCAGATTTTAGAATTATTTAAACTTAATGCTCCACCTAGGAACCTCAGGAAATTTCCATTTTTTCATCCCTTACACCACTCCTCTGTTTCCGGCGAGAATAACTCCATTAACCGCCTGTGCAACTTAGCCAATAAGTTCTATCACGCTATTGACTTTTTCTCGAACACCAACGTGTCTTTCAAGAACCAGCTCTTAACGTTCATGCGCAGCAACTCTTACTATTACTTGTTACATATTTCCGTCTTCTGTTCATTTATATTTTATCTCTTACCAAAGGGTGTCCACCAGTATATAAATAAATATAAAAATAAGTCAAATCTGCTCATCGTCACATTACATCCAATTTCAGTTACTTAAGTAATGGCGACAAAGGATCAACTACCACTCCACTCGTGACTCTGTACCGCGATCGCTTCAAGCACATCAGCAACGTGACTAGGTGGCTAGATTTACTAGGTTTACTAGGTTTACTAACTTTACCTGCGTAAAACGCTATCACGAGAGCAGACTTTTCTCAGCCTAGCACGTGCCATTGGGCGCGTGTGCGTCTACGATGACCACCGTTCGAACGGAAAAGGCGTCGACCGTGAAAAGATCGCTAACGTGCTTGCACGAACGCGTACGCGCGATGAAAAGCGGTCGATGATCCATGGATACGCACGGAAATGACCCTTTTGCAGTAATGTCAATGTCTGTTACGAAACGACGGCTCGCATGATAACGTCTTCTTCGCGCGTAAGCTACCAGCACGAGGACACTCGAATACTACTTCATATTCGAGGCTTTATCTCGGCGGAGCGCTACGATGGCTGATAAGCAACCAAAGGCCCGGATCATTAGCCTTATCTAGAGTTGACTGGAAGCGCCGTTCGGCAAGTGTTCCCGCGCCAACTTTTCACTTTTCGCAAGATCTTAAAGTCTAAACACACTTATCAGTTCTGTACCGGAATACCAGTGGTAAGAAGAAAGGGGACGTAGAGGATTTCTTCTTGCAGAGACACCCTGTATACTATTCATCGAATTTGGAGAATTTGGAATATAGCTTCGAGTACTTGATGATAGCACATGTACTATCTTTTTGTCTAGGAGTGTAAAAAATACAAAAAAAAGCGAAGTTTATTCGTACGTTACAAACATTGATAATTAATAGACTAATTAACTGATTATTTATACACTAATAATTAATAACGAATACCCAATCCCGCATTGCCTTGTTCACAATAAATCCTAGTTTCTTTTCTAATTTCCTTGCCATCAAGTCATCGAGAACAGTATACCTGCCACACAGTAGTAGTGCTTTGTCAGAGATAAGAGCTGAACCCGGAACTGTAATTGGGTCAATGGGTAGTAGCTTTTTCGATAAACTTCAGTGTACCTACACTATGTCTTCTAAACGTGGGGTAAGTTATCTTCCATTTTACTTGAAAAGTGTATTAAAACGAGGAAAGGTCAACAATGTCGCGCGTGGAGGTGCAATGAAATATGAATATTTTCACTTGACAGCACTGCTATCAGAGGCTCATGAATTTTTCGCCATCGAAACTGTGATAAACGCATGACATCATCTACATTTCGGCTGCATGTCTACATTATCTGTTCGAGTTGTCGATTTTCCGTGTTGATTTCATGGTCAAAATTGCTGTGAAACATAAACGTGACATTACGAGGCTTGTGACAGTTCGTGTCAAACAGAGAATTATTATTTTTGGAATATTCGCTCTTTCGCGAGTATTTAAAAATTTAAACATTCTTGAAAAATGTAGTTGCTAGTTCAGCCACTGTTTCACTGAAGCTGAACTCAAACTCGTTCACGGTGCCATTAACACGAGGTGCTTCGTTCATTGGAAGCTGATTACGTCATAGAGCCATCGCATAGTTGCTTCCAATCACGGTTTACTGTTTCGAAACAGCTTCCCATCACGGTGGTTTTCGTAAATTAAGCCGCAGCTTTGCATGGGTATATACGTACGGTTCCTCTTGTGCGCAGAAACTAATCGACATTTGACGTATAGTAATGGCTATACTAACTGATTTTGAATTAAAATTAATTATGAAGAGATGGATGGGAACAGTATCAAAACTTGATAGAATTAAATTCTGTCATTACTCTAAATTATTCAGCCCCCAAATACAATTTATATATTCTCTAAAGAAACTGTACAAAATTTTGTAAATTTACTTTGGAACTTTTCTGTGAGAGCTCTGAAAACTTGCTTATAGAGTCCCTAAATTTTCACTAACGACTCTCTAAAATTAATTTTCCTCCCACACTTTTTCCACTTTTGGAAAATTAAAATACTCTCATATTAACTGTTCCAAATATGAATGACTCCCTTTTTTGGTAATTGAATAAACCGGTCATTGCCAACAGCGTGATTTATCGAGTTACACGCCGGTGTTACAAGCCGTTGAATGGGGTTTATAAATAACTTTTAATCGTGGCCATGTTGCACGACATTGCATTTATCGCAGAACTTAATTACTATGTTAATATAGGCGTAAAAGAGATATGTTAAGAATCGTTCTTAAGCCTCGTTCTTATTCTTAACCTTTAATTAGAGGGATATTTGTCCTTAACGTGTCTAAATATGTCTCCTCAAAATAAAGACGTACATTTAGGCATAATATAAAAAGAGAAATGTTGATTCAAAGAAACGTACGTCACGTGAAATCATTATTCAGCTATCAGTGAGAGAAAATACAAATTTAAAACGAGCCTGGAATGTGATATCGAAAGGAAGCACCAAAAGTAATTGCTATTCCCAATTTTGAAATTACGTTGGAGTGAAGTAGATTCCATAACATTAGAATTAATTAAAACTGTGCAATTAGGAAGTGGAGCACAACGCATTTATTATTCTTATTTATTAAACACTCAATGATTACTCTAAACAGAATCGACCACATTCTGAAATATTAGAGAAATCAGGGATTAAGTAGAAAGTTCCACCATATATCAGACACTCGATCCCAAATCGAAATATTGAATCGCTCCGTATTTATTATTAAGTTGCAATTACTAAATGGCGATTGGATGTAAGAATTATGTCAAATCATAAGATACTTTCCTGTGCCTAAAAAATAATCAGTTCGGTAGAAAATGCATGCAAATAACGCGTTTAAGCAATCGGACATAAATACATTCGTATTAGCTCAGTATCATCGTGACAGAAGGAAAAAATGCTCGCCCAACAATCATTTAATTAAATTCGCCGCCGAAGTATGATTATTCACGGAATAAATCATATCGATTAGATTAATGTACGAAGTACGGCCTACATTATCGATCACGATTTCAAGCGGAACAAATGCATTTATATATCGCAACTCACATTTCTCTTCTGGTCTTCGACTGCAAGTCGAATGAAAAGAAAAAGAATAAAGATTAATATACGGACAGTACCTCGTTAACCCTACGATGACTTCAGCCGAGTTTCACTTCTAAGATAATACGAGACACCTCTCGAGCTCAAATTTCATCATACTACTATTAAGTGACGTCTAGCATCTACGGAATAAAATAAATGTATGAATGAAAAAGGAAGTAGGTATTTTTGAGAATTATAATTAACAGTCATAATTGATGGCTTCAATTGATAAATTCGCGTAATTCATGCTACATAAATAAAAGGGAAAGCTTCTCTGAATATCATCTCTAAAGCACCAAGATTAATTCGTAAATTTGCTTTTACAATCATCTCCATTTGATAATATTTACATCACTTGTTCCTCTTATTTTTAATATACTTTCCACACCGTCAAGATAATTAATAATTAAACAAAGTAGAGAAAATTATAAAGGAATCAAAAGATACGTGTGGGTGAGGCAGAGCCCCAGAAGTTCTTTCAGGTTTAGTCGAAGCAGCAGTAACTATTAAATCGACTGGAAGAAAATAGAAAATAAAACGATGGCATAGCCGCTGATGAAATGGATCAAATGATTGTGGGGAGTTCGATTCATGGGTCATTCCAGATGGGATAGTTGCAAATGGAATGACCTGCAATGAAGCAAGTGTGGTAAAATCGGCCGAATGAGTATGTATTACTTTCTTTCCGTGCGTCAGAATCACGTGATTGCTCACTCACGTGATCGTGAATTCTGCGCGAACGTGCCAGCGAGAGGGGAGAATCGAAAGCGGTCGTCTTGGCAGAGCTGTCCTCTATTATATAATCAGTTACTTCGGTTTGAAACTTCAACTCCCAGATTACACGCGGCGTGTGGAAGCATCTAGCGTGCAGAACCAGCCATTCAGAAAAATCCTCGGTTTTTCGACTTTCATTCTGCCTGGCTACGCGTTTAATTCGCTTTAAAACAGTAACGCCCCTATCAGTTCGATGCTGATTTGCAGTATTACAGTTACCATTACAGGTACAATTACCAGTTCGAGCTTATTAAAATCTTCAGCGATATTTAATAGTGTTAGAAATAATTGCCCATAGTCTGTTTTGATATTCTTTAAAAATCGTGTACGAAATACACAGGAAGTGGTTCTTTCTAAAATTTGAGTTGTTACCTATTCGATGGGATGGCTGAAATGAATCTATGAAATCACAGCTGTTATTTCATGCGACGAATTTTCGAGGGTAATGTTAATAATAAATATTAGGCTACTTGCAGTAATAGTAAAGAATAATCAGGGACGGTGTCCAAACCGTGATTATCCTATTACGTAGTAGGTACTACTAGGCGATACAGAAAAGAGGCAGATATTCGTTCAAAGTTTCTCCAAGAATTGCAGAGACAAAATAGTATTACGTCTGAACAGTCTCCTTATTGATCTACTTCACAAATCGATCAGTGATCCAGAAAATTGTATGCCCCGAGGCGGTGCAACCACTTGTAGATTTTGCCCCAGATCTGTACGTCAACGAGCGTTTTGGATCGTGAACGTGCGCGACGAAGCTTACAGGCACCATATAAAGCGATAAAATAGATTGCAGCGAAAACTGTGCTCAGTGAGTGAAGAAATACATTTAAACTTTCGTCGAATATTTCGTCATCAAATTCAGACCAAATTCTTAACTTTTCATTGATTGATGAAACATTCTTAAGTTTTCGTACATTTTCAAACACATCTCAAAATAACCATATTTTAAAACGAAAAGAAATAATTTTGTTTATTTTAAAGAGGCTTAGCATTTTCAATTAAATTCTGTAATAAAACCTCTGATGCCAAATCCTTTGATGCCTGAAGAATACAAATACCCCCCAATCAAACAAGTAATAGAATTTAATATTTAATTAAAAAAAATTCCTTTAATCTTCGATAATGATTAAACCCAGATTCAATGGTAGCTACGCGCTTCTTATAACGTTAAACGTATTCCACTCGGAATACGGAAAGAGGGGTGGTGCCAACAGTATTTGCATCTCCAGCTGCGAAGTACGATGAAGCCAGCAAGGGCTCGCTTAACCTCGACAAGGTCGTGGCGTTTCCTCTATAGCGTCGCAGCTCCTTTGGGGTTTCCCTTCCGTTATACGATACTTCGCGTCGTCATTTCTTTTTCGCCCCCCTCTACATCTCTTTTATCGTGTCTGTTTCTCTAGTTGATGACTATTTTCCTCATCGCCGCCATTTTACTGAAAAACGATCCAGCGTCATCATTATAAAGCTCGAAGGCGACAGCCGCCAGGCTCGTATTTCGCACGAAATAATCGACCGTCGCGAGACGCCTGACATCGCGGACCCTCGACGCCATATAATTGCTGATTTAACGACCAGCTTGTTCGTCTAGCGTCTGCGCGACGGGTTGTCGCCTTAGACGCAACTTTTATCGTCACTGGTGACTTTCTGTGGCACATTCAATGCAAAATCCATTTTCTTCGATGAAATTCATCACTCGGTGACTTTCACGCGATTCTTCCACAACTGTATATGTATTGTCAAAGATACGAGTTATAACAGTTTAACATGTTCCGTGCCACCAAATTCATCGTAAATCGAACCTTCGTTCGAACGAAAAAGGTATTTCTCGATTCAGTGTCGAAATGAAAATAGAGCAAAGAGAAGCTGAAATTATGAAGAATTGTACCTATGTATAACAGAAGTACTATTTTATATATTTACTTAATTACTTGTATGCCACTTTTTGCGATTCTTAGCATAAAGTTATAACAATATAAGAGTATTTTTACTGAATAAATAGTGACATTCGAGTAATTTAAAGTAAACGTTATTTTCAGTTAAAAAACCCACGTAGGTATCGAGATATAGATTTTAATTGGAATCGTAAAAAGTGTAGAAAAGTAGTAGCGTGAAACACAAGTAGCTTTTTAAATGGAATTGGAGTCAGAATCCAAAGTGCAATCGAGGTGACTATTATTTACAGCTGCCTTTCCGTGTACGATATTCATAAAATATTTCATTTCCACTAACAATAAGTCTCCAATAGTACCAACGGAATAGAATTGCGTCGTAAAATGTGTATGAGAATGGAGAAGAGTTGAGTTGATAACTATCGTCACAGGAGTTAGGTTTTCTGAATGAACATTCCTTTAATGAACGCGAACGTTAGTATAGTACTTTATCATCGCCGCGTTGACATTAACGATAGAAAGATATTACTGCCTCGGAGACGAAAGTTTTCGAGTCTCAGCGACAGAAGAATGAGACGGCGGTTTCATGCAAATTCTCCTGTGGTTATTTTGTTCGCAGTAAACAAGGCCGAATCGACACTACTCGCGTAGATCCACCGTGAATTCTAGCGAAGTCATCCTTGCCGGATATATGGAAAGAACCAGTGATTCATTCACTTGATTATATGCAAATAAAATTTGCTGAACGCGCTGGACATTCTGCCCTGGGAAAGAAAGTTTCAGCAAGTGAGAGACGATGATACTAAAAATAGGGGAAAACCAGTCTAAGAGATGAACGACACGTGATACCTGCGTACGATGGGATCAAGATCAATGACCAATGACGTCAGGGTTGGTGACCACGTGCACTGGATCACGCATGCAAACACGTCGCGCGTATCGCACAGGCCAGGATTATTCGCATGCAATTTGCATATGTACTATATAGGGTTCAGAAGCGAAAATCAGTGTAAGTCCAACTTTCCCTGAAAATCAGTTATGTAGTTGAAAAATCGCTTTATTGGTAAAACTTTCAGTCGATAAATCAATTGAGGACCTTGCAGCAAGAGGGGCGCAGTTCCATTTTTTACAGTTTTTGAATTATGATGTATAATATATGTAAAAAAATCTACATCGTTTGGTGTATGTTTAAAGCAAATCTTATAGGTAACAAATGAGCGATTTATTGTAAATAGAAAAAATAGAAATATTATTATTATTAATATTTCTATTATTGAATTTTTTTGATCAACTGAATAACTACTACTTATTTGTGAAAGTATATATTTTTCGACTTTGTTTCTGGTAAATTATGGCCCATAGGAAAGGATATTCATTTGTGTTTCCCGCTTTTTAAGCAACAGTAAAAAAATTTAGCCTTGCAATTGAACAGAAACTTGGGATAGTCGAACGATGTACATTGTACACTTTCGTTGGTAATAAGATATTTGAAGCACAAAAATGGCTGAAGAATAGAATTTTATTGTAATTCAATTGCAACTAAGTGGAGCAGTCGTTTCGTATTTCGGTGGAAAATGTTCAAACGAAACGGGAATAAGAGGTAAAAGCAAAGGTGGAATCTCTGGTGACTTCCTCTCGTCTTTTTCTCAGGGCGTAATCGTTTCGCCAGCACAACTTCGCATCAATCCCCCCTTCAGTCCTCCTTTTTCTCGTCATCGAAGCTTCTTTCTCGTGCCTATTGTGTTTCTTTGCTCTTACGTCAGAAGAATGAACCTCGGATACGTAAGAGCAGGTCGAAAGTGCGGTAGGTTATTTCTGTAGTAATCGCCACGGTACAGTTCGCCCTTTATCCTTTGTGCAAGTAGGAAAACATTTCAGAATCCAATTTGGTGTGTCCTGACTTTGGTAAACGCTGCATTAGCACTATACTACCAGACAGAAATACGTGGAGAATTCTGGAAAACGGCAATTAATAGATTAGAAGTACCTAAAGCATTAGATAAATAATTCTACACGAAGGAAGAGCAATACCAGTAGATCTAAAGAAACATCACAATTTTCGAGTGCCTTATTTTGCAAAAATATTTTGTCCCATGTTGTTTTTTCAGATCGTTATATCCGAGTGAAGAGCAAAATCAATTAAGATTTTATCCAGACACTATAATTTTCCCCCCATAATTTTTATACCACACGCGCGTAGATTTATCTGTACTTCTGTTATGTATACAGGGTGTCCCAGAACGTTTGCCACCTGGGCCATTTTCCTTAAATCCGCCACTGGTGATGGCAAGAATCGTCTACCTAAAACTGTGTGCTTTATCTTCAGTCTATCGTTTGCAATTCCTAGTTATACATTAACAGGAAACTGAGCATTTTGAGCGTTTTACCACCTCAACAACTAGGAAGCCATGTTGAGCAAAACATCCCTCGCATGGTACATTTAGAATTCTAGATCAACCGATTTAAAGTTTCAACAGGCATTTCTGAAGAATCTTACGTTCCTATCGAGCGATCACCCTCTTTCGTGCGTCTCGTAGGAGCAGTCAACGCTGGTGATTCACTGGAACATGCTCGACGCATTACCGCGCCAGCTGGCTTAGCGAAGAGTGCTATTTCGTCGGGCTTTTCTAATCTTCGAAGCGCCTCGTTGTTCGCCATAGAGAAACAGGGTTATCCGTACACGGTGTGCGTGTGTGCGTGCGCGTTGAACAATGCAGGGAGATGCAATCAACGGAGAGCTTTTCTGCGGAGTCAATATTAAAATAATAACATGAGACGATACGTTCCCGTAATCTGCTTTAATGCTTGCCAGATAATGCGAGACAGCGAAAAAGAAGACGAGCCATTAATTCCACCGTGGGTGTTACCCTTACTGTAGTTACTATTCGAAAGAGATGTGGGAGTGACAAGGAATCGGCAACGAATAGCTCACGCGTTAGAAATACATATGTGTTCAGACATGCTAGCTAATGTGTTCGAGGGATTCTTCTACTTTCCCAAGTAGGACCTGCGTCGAGTTCTTCAACCTAATTCAGATCTGTGCTTCTCCCTTTGGGACCTTCTGTCGCACATTTTACACCTGCATTTTTAAGAAACTCCGCACAAGACAGGCGCTCTAAGTGTTTCCCCTTTAAACGCTTTCTCCTAATTCACCTGCCAGTTCCATTCAACGACAAGAACAAGAGCAGATGTTATGTTCTTGTATCGTGGGATCTGTGTTCGTACATATTTCATTCGTATTGTTGTCTAGAATTAGATTCACACTTTAGAAGTATCGATGCCCATTTCTTTTTTTTTTTTTTTAATATTCTTCGTTGTTTTAATGAACAGGGTCTGTGGGGTTCAATGGTTACGTAGACTTGAGAGATTTGAAGTGAGTAACCTGAGGTCCATTCGAGTGGTATGTGAAATAGTATTCTTCAGGGTACAAGCCACTAAATGGGTTCTCGGCAGCTCATTCCAGTGCGGCACGTATTCGGCCACATTCCTGCCGACCTCACGAGCTTACAGCACTAATGTGCAAAAACTATGCTGAAGATCTTTCTGGGCTGTTGATTTATCTGCAAGACACTGGGTGGCCAAATTATTATACTCAAACAAAAACATTTATAGTTTGTATGTTTAAATGGAATAAAATAGATGTCTCGTTTCTAATGTTATAATATTATTTTTTAATACTAGTATATGTATTTAAGAATGCAAATTAAATACATTTATATAGGTTGAACACTATATTGTACGAGAAATACAATTACTCAATATTTAGTGACTTTGCTTGGCTGAATATGCTGTGGCTACTTCCTGCAGTTTTGGAGTGTTGTGCCATACTCTGATGATATTCTCTATTATTTCTGTCTTATTTGTAATAATTTTATCCCCGTCGTTTTAAAAACAAATGGGATTTATATATTGAAAAATTACCCACAATATTGCCAGATGTTGTAGCTAACTAGTAAATGAAAAAACAATAGCATTCATGCATTGTTACTTTAATTTCACAGCCACGACTGTCACAGATTTTGAGAAAATTTTTTTGAGTATAATAATTTGGCCACCCTCTGTAAAGGCGCTGCTAATGTCACTCCCTATGGCTTTCATATCGTTATATCTCGGCAAGCCATAATACATCTTCTGATTATGCATAAGAAATTTCTATTTATGCAATGTTACACCTATACCGTGCTTTCTGTTGTTCTCGCAACGATAAGCATTGCAAAAAGCCAGGCATACGGGCTCATAGAAGATACACATTACAGCGCTCTCAGATATTTTCATATTTCAAGAAACATGCCGCTGTCTCTCAAGAAATTAATGGCGAACTAAGCTCCGCTGTAAAATATCGATCAAGGTTCTTTTCTAGAATGTGCACGCGGATCACTGACTTTCTCAAGCACCCATTACACGCTTCACTCTCAGCTGACCTTTTCCTCGACTACACAGCGTCACTTACCTCCCACAATAGTGCACACGCGAGACCTGTCGAAACCGCCCTCAGGTTTGAGCGCCTCTGCCTCCAGGGCCCTCGAGCCACCTTGCACCATTCGGCCGATTCCGCGACACCTTCTTTCTAGAATGCTTTCTCTTAATTGCACGGACAGAGCGCTCGCCAGTAAGTCCCTGCTAATCGACAAGAGCTGCTAATTAACGGTTACGATCTCAGTGTTAGCTGCGGGGTTGGACGAAGGGGGAAGGGACGGGAACGAATCGCGTGCTTTTCTCGCGTTCCGCTCGCGTACCGAGTTCCTTTGGAGGCCGATGCCTTCGACCACCGTTTCATTTCTGTTTCCTTTTCTTTTTTATTTATTCTTTCCTCTTCCACCTTTTTTTTTGTGACGGTCAGACGGTCCGGGGACTTACGTATCCCGGATGTGCGCGATCGCGAAATCGAAACTCTCGCGGCACGCGGAGCGCGCGCCTGCCCGCACTGGCTGACTGAAGCCGGGTGCAACGACCCTGGTGCCACGGAACTGGGACATCCTCGACTGTTCTGCGACGTCGTCTTTGCCCGCGTACACACGGTGACCCCGTTTTCCAGTTACGTCGCCAGCGATCGCGTCGTCGGCCACGCGAACGTTCGCTTCGATTTTCCCGCTTCCTACCCGCCGTTGGGGCAGCCCTTCGCTAACCCCCCCGTCGCCTGTTGCTGGCTTCCTTCTCCGTTACTCGCGGGTAGATCCTTTGGTCGCGATGTAGGACCCGCTTTGGTATTCATTTTCGAAGAAAGCCGATTTTACTAGGTGCACCTATGACAAGGGGCTGCAAAAGGTTCAGGTTACCGATTGGAATCTTGGACTGAAATCTTGCGTAAAGTTAGTTGATACAGTGTATTGTAATGTGGTAAATGCACGGGGCGCAGTTTTTATGATTTTTGTGGAAATTTGACTCAAAATTTTGTGTTTTAAATCCTTTGCAATCCAGAGTGAAGTGGAAAGAAGTGTATTTGTTATTTATTTTGTCGTGTTCAAATCAATATTGGAGTTTTAAAGATTTAGCATACTAAGGGGGTGATCGACGTTCTTTACGAAGAGATGTCCTTAAAGGACCCAATGATTTTTGATCGCCCTGTTGAGTCGAATTTACACGGGTCAATTCGTCCAACAAAGTTATCATCAAAATTCCACAAAAGTGGTCGACCAGATTGAACATAAGTTGACGGAGTTTCTATTTTTGTTCAATGCTGTTGTTCATTCAGAATGGTTCTTCCAAATTGAACACGCGCAAACACGCGTCGTAAACATTGAAATATTGTTTCTAAACAGAGCTTGCTGTTGTCTGCCAGAAAATTGTTTTTAACGCTTCGTTGCATACCTACTGTTGCACATATGCAACATATTTTTTTGTTGTAACTATAGCATGGAGTGTGGTGTAACTACTTTATCAGGAATGATTCATATCCCAGTGTTTAAACATTTACATAGATCGCGAGGGGAACTTTGGAAATCCGCGATTTTTAAGTAATCATAATCGTAATAGCAGAAAAAGTGGAAAAATAAAAAACATTTTTAATATTATTTTCCCATATTATTATCACTTGTACGAGTCCAAAAATGAATTTTCTCCAAAATCGAAGAAGTTATGCAGCGAAGGGTTAAAGGCAATAAGAATTTAATCAATAATTCGTAGCACCTCTCGATTGTATAACGGTGTATAACTGGAGAGAAGAACAGACTCCATTCTTTTTTTACTTAATTTTCGAACAAATTTTGGAAGTAATTAAGAATTAGTGAAAAGTGTGTACATATGTCGAGAATTATTGTGTTGATTATCGTTGATCTGACATTGTAACTACACATTAAAGAAGGACTAAACAGTTTCGAATCCTACAAGTCCAGATCACCAGACCCTAACGAAACATTTATTTATTAGCACCAAAATTAATGAAACAGAGGTGAAAAAGATACCATACAATTAACACGGTGCTACTTCTTATAAAACTTCTCTGAACTTATAGAATACCTACACAGTAGTTAAATAAATCGTCTAAATGTACCGAAACGTGCGCGCGCAAAAAGAATCAATGTTAGAAGAAAGAGTCGAACAGAAAAATGTCGATACTATCGACGAGCAATATTATTCGATGGAGCCCGAGCTCGTACGATGCGCACGCGGTTTTAGCCATTTTATCGGGCGGCTGGTCGTGGTTAATGCACTTTGCTCTTTCCTACTTTATTCATTTCGACGCTGACGCAACTCGCCGCAACGTACGATTTCACGTACACGCCGCGTGTAACGATAGTTCGCAAGGTAATTAGTGTGAATCTGCTTCCTTCTTACGCTACCATGCCGCGATAACTTCGAATTTAATTAATGTAATTAAGATCACCCGGTTTTGTGTACGGACCCACTCTCGTTACTTTTTTCTCCCTTCGTTATCTGTTCTTATTAATCGTGCCGGTTCGCGGAATCGCTTTTGAAACCAAGTTACATCGTTGGCCTGAATGTTGGCCAGGAATTAGTTCGAAAAGCCAACGTTCCCCTGTGCGATGCGCTATTATGACACTTAAGTGTCCAGTTATCGGTGCGTTCATCTGGAAAGCAGTTCGATTACACTTGAGTACTTTTTGTTACTTAATCAATGAGATGTTGCTGTCGAGATTGGCTTCCCTGTTTCTGTCAGCTTTATTATGCAAAGAATTATGCAATTATGCTTCAGTTTTTTACAGTTTCATTGATTTCCACTGGCTTATCAGTACGCGCCTGTTTCTTTCCCCCCTCATCTTTCATTCAGAGTTAAATAGATTTAATGACAGCGTGATTTCTCTTCGCTGAATCTCATCTATTATAATACTATCTTTGTCCCTGTTTCTTTTCTATTGAACTTATTGCACTTTTTGTGTGCTATAACCAAGTCTGAGTAACCACTTCATTCTATACAGTACACGTTCTTAATTCGGTATGCTAATCGCGTAATAAATACTACAAATTGCTACTCTGAATATCCCCTAGATTATTCAAGACAATAGACTTCGTTTATTTTATCCACGTGTCGCATAATTATATCAAACACGTAGAAGGAAACGCTTTGGTATACCAGCCTAAAGAAATTAATTAATCCGACCGAGATAATGGTGAACTATGCTCTGAGAGTAATTCGTTGAATTAAATACACACCTTTTCATCATTAATATTTACTTAGCACTCGAAGGGTCAATTTTTTATATAAATAGAATGTTCTTAAATAAAAGACACCACGACTGTTCGCTGGTGCTCGCAAATGGGAGCATTTCCCCACCTGCTGTTTGCATTATAATTCACGGCGTACATATACGGCGATCGCTTTCATTCTCTGTGCACCGTTATGAGTCAGGAAGACGTGTCTCGCCGGTGTGCATTTTCGCCTTCTCCCTTTTCGTCGAGTCCCGTTTTCTCTTTCCACTTTCATTCAGTCTGCGCGTCGGGGCTTCTTCAAAGGTGCACCTCGTTAAAGAGAGCCACGGCGCTTCCAAACGATGTATCAATTGGAAATCTGAATATTCAAAAGGAGCTCGTTCCTTAACACGCTCTCTGTCACGCGCCATATATTTCTAGGATACACAACACCGATCACTTTTGCGTTTCTCAACTTACCTAGCACGCGTAATACATCGAACGCACATGACCTAAATGCCACTTTCAATTTCGCGACTAAGTCAGGTTCAAAGTTTTGTCTCCTCTATGCAATTTCGTGCAGTTTCCTGGAAGGAAAAGTTTATTTTAAGGAGATACAAGTACCCTCGCTTTATCGGAACGAAAGCTTGATTCGGGCAGACTCGCGGGTGACAGATGTTTCGACATTGCTCGAGAATCTCGACGTTAGAGTTTGTTAAAGTGTCGGCTGCGGAAACGTCTCTCGGCATCGCGGCACAGAAACGCGTGCAGCCGGTTGCACGCTATTCGTTGCACGCGAAAAAAAAACACCCACACGCTGGCCTACGGAAATTGAACGATGGAGAACACACTAAATCGCGTGTCGTTCGTTCAAAGCGTACGCGACTCGGTGTCGCCTACGTGCAATTATCGCTGGGATTGTGCACCGCGTCGCGTGCATTCGCCGACTGTATAATTCCTGTTGTTCCCCTAATACTTTCCATTTTCTGTCGCTCTCCTCTCTTGTTCCCTTTTATCGCGTCGCGGGCGAAGTATTCATTGGAACTCACTCGTGAGCTCTGATTAATTTGCTAAACGAGCAATCTCTTTTTCAAAAGCGCGCCCACGATGCGCGTTTAAAAGCAGGCCGATGCGTACAGCTACGCCGTAATAATTAGGTAAATGAATCGAAGATAAATACGGTAATTTTAGTCGAAGCAAAAATGCAAATGTAAACGTAGGTTTTTGCGACGGCAGTAAGGGAAAAGTGACTATAATTTATCGTTAAATGGTAAAATTCTCTTGACGAGTAAGCTCGTTGTGCACAGTCACCTGGAAGTTTTCGTGTGACGAGTTTACTCGACATCAGAATTCAGAGTTTTCATGTGGCGAGTTAACTCGTCGCAAGCAACTTGGAAGAATTTTCACGCGACGAGTTAACTCGTCGCAAGAAACTTGTGAGAATTTTCACCTGACGAGTTAACTCGTCGCAAGCAACTTCCGAGAATTTTTACATGACGAGGTAACTCGTCGCAAGCAACTACTGAGAATTTTCACATGACGAGTTAACTCGTCGCAAGCAACTTCCAAGAATTTTTATATGACGAGACGTCGCAAGCAACTTGTGTAAGTTTTCACATGACGAGTTAAGGCGTTACCTTCTCTTAACGTGTTAATCGCTCTTTTAGTAACATCCTTGAGCGAAAGCAAGAGTTGCACCCTCCCGATCGTTTCTTCAAGTGGTGGCGTTCTATCTTCATGAATATTTAGAGGATTCCAGTAGTTTCCTCGACAAGCTTTGCAAACTTAATTTCCTAATCAGGGATCAGCTATTTCCGCAGAAATCAGGCACTGAATCTCTTTACTTGGAACTCTTCGGTGCGAAAGTGATTGGAATTCGTTAAAACCGAACACTTTCCAAATTGATTCTACGTTCAAAGTGTATCGAGTAGTAGTGCACTCTATGTCTCGCGAGATTAGAGTTCTCTAAACGTCATTGCACCGAACGTTTGCGAATTCCCTTCACCCTTAAGTACGAAGTTTCGCGAGCAAATTGCATCGTTCAATATACAGGGTGTAATTGAAACAGACAACCAAACCGTAGGAGCGTATTCCACTCGTCCTAAGGATGAAAATAGATCACGTAAACGACGGTCTGGAAATTCTTCCTTTCCATGAACTGGCACAAGAGGATCAATTCCATGGCCTGCTCGTTCTCCGGATTTAAATTCCTTGGATTTTTATTCATGAGAACACCTTAAGGCCTTTATTTACGATACTCCTCTTGCTACTGCGAAAATACAGCAATCTCGCTATCGATTCACGTAACGATCTTTAAAACACTCCAGGCATTCTTGAACCTCTTCGACAGACCCTGAAACGCCAATGTGAGACGTGTATTGCTCTGAAAAGCAATCACTTCCAGCGATTTCTTTAATGCAATAACTAAAGAAAAAGTGTTTATCTTTTCCATGTTGAAAGGGAAGATTTTTGGATCTCTATGCGACCTTTCGTCATCCTCTAAAGTTTGGCCACCTGTTTCAGTAACACTCTGTATAAAATGGCGCCTATGCCAACCCCGAGTAGTTTCTCCATCTGCACAGGGCTATAACGTTAGGCAATTATAGTTTGCACTGTTTGCAGTATTCCCAGTGTGTCATTCGTGTTTGCCATATTTTACTGGCTAAAGCCAGGTTCATCCTTGGCGTGCATACACCTCGGAATAAATTATTTGAAGCGGGCGTGACTGTGAATGCGGTTATTTAATTTATGCGTTTGATGCTGTAGAATGTAATGCACCCAAGCTGTATCGACGGTTAACAGTGCTTCTGTTCTTCAACGGTATTTCAAATGTAGGAAAAAAATTTTATTTAATAGAAGCAGTGTTTGGATTTCCAAATAATATTCAAGCCACTGATAGAGTTCTGGCTTATTGGCTACTGTACGGATTTTAGGATTTGTTTTCATGTCTCATAAGTCTAGAGGAAGCGTAAGATACGATTTACTTTTGAAAACGTAATTTGATATCTTCGTTTAGACACTTTCTGTTTTAAATTAATATTTTGATAAGTTCGTTGAGTTCTTATATCTTTTATTGCATTTGAGTATTAAAGACACTTTTGTAGTATTAATTTATTAATTACAGTACTAGAAGAGACTGTGGTAAAATGTTTCCATGATTTAAATTCAGTAATACACACTCCCCAACATGTTGCAACAAGGTCATTTTGAAAACCCTTACCAAAAGTTTCACGAGTATCAATGATTTTGCCAAAACAACTTCGTTCTGTCCAACATTCTTGAATAATAAAACTAAAAAGATAGTAAACAGTGGGCTAAGAACTACATGCAGTTTTGTTGCCCTTAAACTCGAACTAAGTTTCTGGCTGAACACACAGTCGACCACCGAAGTTTCTTCCTTCACACTATTCTTTGCTAAACTTCCTTCGTCAAGCATCCATTACTCTTTGTCCACGATATCGAGCCTCCTTCTGCTTCACTTCTCCCTTCTATTATATTAAAATCTCGAAACCAAATTGAAACGGCACAAAATTGTATAACTGGAATAATTACTAATTACTTACTCCTCGATCTACGATACTTAACTACTCCCTGCATTCGTTCACCCCCATTAAATGAAAACCTGGAGACCGAGTTCTACTGCCATCACGTGGAAGACAGGAATGGTGGCCCAAAGAGCTAAATCGATAACCCTAGAGAAAAGGCAGAGGGGGACGGAAGAAAAATCGCTTCGCACGATGTGTATGCCTGGCCTATAGATAAGCTCGTGGCAGAAAATTGATAAATAATTGATCGCGAATCGACACGCTAAAGAATTCAAAACCGTGGTCGGACGCGGATATAGGCGGTCACGGAATCGTTGCATAAAGCGGCATTTGCCTGGCCTACATTCTCCTGTAGGGGGAGGGAATATTATTCCGCGATGCTCCGTGGAAAATCGCCGGCCCGCGGATTTCTGCGATGGTCGACGCTCGTCTTCTTCGATCATTATGCAACCGCCGCTGAGGAGGGGGCGAGAAAACGGTTTTAATGTCGACGGGGAATCGTGACTCATCTACACGGCATCGATCCCCTGTGCCTATGCACCCGGAAACTAAGCTACAATTCGACGTAATTCGATTCGAACGAGAGGAAATCCTACATCTGCGCCTGGCCAGATAACTGGGCGATTGGAAAAGTGGCCTCGAGAGGACGCTCAAGATAGTCCACTCGTGTTGAGGAATTTTGTAGAAGAAGAAATTTAATGTACCTAATACTGTCCATCGATGTGGATACTGATTTTCTGAGGACAGAACGTCTACTACATTCAAGTAGTTTTATGATTTGTGTTTGTAGGTACTAATTCACTAGGAACAGAATGTTTGATAAATCACTGCTTGACGTTGATAGTGGTATGACTTAAAGAATGTAAATTTTTAAGGAAAAGCAGTTTCAAATTTGCATTTGACTAATAGCTGAATATAATATAAGTTGTTTAAATTGGCTTTAATTCAAATTAAGAATCGCAGATAGCATATTCATCGATAAAGTCAATAGAATATCCGATCAACCCTATGTTTTACACCTTCTTTTAAATTGTGTCGCTGTTCGAGGAAATGTAATTCTAACTTATCAAGTCGTAACTCATGTGGATATAGCATAAAACATTATCTATACTAATACTTATCTAATGAAGTTAGAAATGTACCATTTTACATGATAAGAATACTGTGCCTATGGTGTCTATTTGTGCAAAAAATAAAAATTGACATTTCTCGAGTTATGCCGCTATGAATGATAAGCAGCGATATTTCTATTCTCGTAGAAATCGAATGTAATGAATTGTATCGTTGTCGTCACTGATTCGACCGAGATTACATCGACAAGGAAAATTTGGGAATGACTATATCGACGCGTAGAGTTTTCTAGAAAATTACATCGACAAGTAGAATTTTGAGAATAGTTACGTCAACGAGTGAAGCTTGAGAGAAATATCTAATTATTTATTTATATATACGAAAAACCATTTGGTACATAGAGAACAGAGAAAACCAGTAGAGGACTAATACATAAAAGTAGAAATACAAAAATGAACAAACTAAAGGAAATAGTACCCAGATCGAAAACAAGCAAAAAATAATAAAATACAATGAAAATCATATTGGGTATTTCGTCAATTTTTATCAAATTCTTCGTCGAATTCCAAGATTATGTTAGCGAGTAAGATATTCTGAAGCATTACGACGTTGCATAAACTTCTGCGAGTAATCATAGCAACAGGTAGAAACCCCTAAAGAATGATAGGCAGAAATACGTAAATTCCTGTGCCTATAATTTTTCGTTCGTTGGTTTGTCGCAAGTAATTTGTGTAAACGTGACAAATTGCACGACGCTTGAAACTAACGACGCGCGATACGGTCGAGGAGCGAAAGGTTGATTCGTTGCTCAGTCAACAGCAGGCCGATGACCGTCGAAATATTATGCAATGCATTTTCAATGGATATGAGGGTCCCTGACGGCACGCGTGCGACGTGCATGCACCTCCATTGAAAATGCGTCGTGGGACGTATTTTCCAGTGTCGATCGATCCTTCGTTAACGTGTAACACTAAGCAAATGCAATTGGAGCACAGAACAGTGACTTTTCATTAAATTCGTCGCGTTTTCGCGGAAAAACGTCTTCTCACGTGATTCACGACTACTACTTCATATACAGGGTGAACAACTTAACTTGATCACCTTAATTATTTCTACTACTGGACAATATTAAGTTTTTTTTTTTTAAGTACCTTGGTTTACAAAGGCTTACAGATTATAGTGTATTTTTTGTAAGTACCTTTTCTCAAAGTTCTCAAGGTCACCTTCACTTTTTTAATTAAAACCCTATAATCTTTTTCTACCTATCTTTTAGCAGACAGAGAGACCAATTTGGTGAGCACATAACGTACTGTTTCTATCATTAGAACTCTAGATATTAAATCTCTAAACTAAGGTGTGTAAAAGGACCATAATTGGAGTTTGTGCAGTAGTAGCGGAAATATATATTGACTCTAGATTATGTTAGATTATAAAATACATAAGTATGTCTAAAATATCCGTTGCAAATTATAGAATTGTCTGGTCTAGAAAGGTCCTAAGAGTTACAAAAACATTTCCTAGACTTTTCAGCCATGGGACATCTTTTACTTTAGCAAATACGTATGGAACATATACCTATGTCTTTTTTTTAAGTAATTACCGAAACTCCGCTATAAATTATTATTAAATTCTAGAATTCCACAGAAATATGTGGAGCCATTAAAAAACACCAATTTGCACATTCTCGTAACAGAATGACCTGGAGCTACATAACTTCAAATTAGCACATAATTTCTAAAATCATCAGAAATTAGAAAATTTATATACTTTACTGACGATCGAATCTCGACACATTGAAGATAGCCCATCCGTCGCACGCGCTTGCGCTTTTATTCGATATATGTACTTTGCCACATCCACGCGCCTCTAATTGGCTAAGAAACCATTACACGCCGTAATTACATCCCGCGCTAGCGCTCTGTTTTATAAATCACGCTTATTAATATTTGCCTTGGCAACGGTGCGTTCCGAGCACGATGATGCAACCGAAGAAGTTGCTCGCCACGCGACGTCCAATCAACTCTTTGATCGTAACGAAATTCTACTGCCGAATTCGTAATGCATACAAATTGACTGTAAGCAGCCTAGAATCTCGCGAAATCACTGCTGCTTGAAATATTTAATAGCCTGTGTTTCTTGTGGCACACAATTTACCGGGGAAACTCTGCGGAATGTCCGCCCGAATTTTCGCCGGCGTCTGCCAAAACCTGAGTCACACGCGGCCTATTAGCGTTCTGACGCCGCCGGCGATACCTCGGAATAGAGCGGAACACTGACTTTCGGACGACGGTGGAGGCAGGTCGGACAAACACTGTCCCACTATCAGCACGGAACAGTGAGTCAACTTCTCACCGATATTCCATTATTTTTTGTTTCATTGATCACGCGACATTAAATTCATATTTCGACTACAGTGGAATTTCTGTTACTTTAACTCTGTGCCTTACGAGTTTTCGAAAGATTACAAGTGCCAAAGTTAAGGTTTTTAAGGTTTTTTCCTTTTAAACCCTTTTTCAGGATTTTTTACGGTCGTAACAAAAGGTTTTTATGCTGAACTTTTTACTGTATGTTTATTATATCTTAAACTATGAATAATAATTGTTTCTGATTGAAAATATGAAATAAAGATGGGCAATTGACCAGAGATATTTTCGTTTCGTGTTTATTGCACACAAGACTTTGATGTAGGAAATAATATAATTTCGTAAGTATTGTAGATAAATGTCGAATTTGTGGGTCGTATGATAGAATAATTCCAAAGGCAATAATTCATTTGATCCTTAGAGTTATGAATCCTTTTGTTTTTATGGCTTAACGAAACTGATTTACGCTCTGAAGCGTAACGTTGATTTATATTGGAAATGCAAAAGGTTAAATGGAAGGAAAAGTTAAAAAAAAAGCTAATTATTAATTAATGAATAATTATAAACTTCATCAGTAAATGAACGGCTGTTTAAGAGTTAATGCTCTATTTGCAACTCTTTTTGTTAAATTCAATCACGTAACGACGCGTAGGAAACTTTAATCCCTTGCATTAGAATTACTCGTAATTATGAGGCATGAGGTTAACTCTGTTCATTCCGATTCTATTTATCTCGATCATCTAGTCAGTAGACTCTAATATCTCGAATGTATAGCTTACTATTATCTAGTCCACCTAGCCAAGTTATACAAAACTTTCTGCTCATGTACAAGAATTTGCAATTATTCGTTGCGTCTAATCGGAAATCATAGTCATTGACGCCTCTGTGATCTAATGTACTTTGGCCTGTAACATCCTCGTGCCTTCCTCGACATGCATGTTCCTTTGTCAAACAAAGTAACGCTGTTACACGAACTACATCCACGTCACGACAAACACAGTCGATCGAGTGTAGCTCGTCGAGGATACTTGACGATGCATGGACCGTAAGGATGTGTACACTGTCGTTCAGAACTGTGTACCCTGGTGCAGGATCTATGGTGAACGAACTAAGATTAACCCATTAGAGTCATAGTGGACTATATCCAGTGAATATTTTTTGCTTTTTATCTATTCGTTTCCTGTTTTACTTTGATTAAATAATAAATAAGTATTATGTACATTATGAAATTTAAAACATATTCAGATCCTTCTTCCGCGTAAATGTTAATTAGCAGGAAATTCAGCTTTATGTAGATGTTATTGATACTTAAAATATACTACTTACGATTTATTCAATTTTTATTTAAATTGAACATAAATATGCAAGCCATGTAATATGAAGTTTTCGAAATAACATGATCTTAGGCAGAATACTGGTGCTCACGATACTTATAAAAGTCTGTAATATTACTCTGGTAATATTGATATTATTAATACTAATGTTAATACTAATATTAATATTGGTATTAATAGTAATATTAATAATATCAGTAATATTAATATTATATTATTAATATTATATTATTAATATTATCAGTACTAATATTAATAATATTAGTAATATTACTCCGGTAATATTACTCTCATCAGATTAATTAAGTTGTATTTTATTAGCCGAGATATATGAAAACTATCATTTTTTAAGGTATCTTATATCTCCTTGAATCCTTTGCATTCTTCGTTTAATGCTACTTATAGAACACTGTCTATCGCTTAGGTAAATTAGATATAAAGAAAGAATAGTTCTCATACGAGTGACATGTGTTCTATAAAAAAATTACTGTTCATAATTTCCTTGGTGAAAGGAGATGATCCAATTTCTGCAGTGTCGATAAAAGTGCGAGGCGACCAATTTGAAAATATTGTAGTGCACTATATATGCATCTAAGTCAAGGATTAACAAACAGCTACGTGTAATCTATTCGTTAGTTCTTGAACAATAACCATTAAGAATCAGACCTATGTTAATGTGACATATATGTATCACTTGAAATTATTGGCTTACAAAAGTGTCTTCTCATTTTTCTAATATGGCATTTCTGTTGGCTTCTTTGAACCAAAATATATTAACACAGTTCAAATATGTAAAAACCGCTGAGTTTACATTTATATGTAACCTGGTTTTTGTATTTCGTTAAAAAATACGAGAAAACTTTCTGACCAACCCAATAATTTCAAGTGACATATATCACATGAACAGGGATCTGATCTTTATAAATTAAATATACAGTGCAAAAATAAGTCGAAAAGTTGAATAAAAATAATTTCTCTCACCCTGTATCACCAAAACGAAGATACCGTGGTTCAATTTCGAGCGGTCACGAATTAATTCGCAGGCGAAACAGCTCGTGTTTTTCTCTGATTAACGCGAATCAAGGATTCGTTTGTTTTAGCTCAGCGGGAGGGAAAAACAGAATATTGCCGATCGTGGTTTTCATTCCGCTGCGGTTAGCGTTCGCATCGACCTCTGTGATTTGCGAAATAAGGAGAACCAGCACGATCACGAAATGGAACGTATCACTCTCATCGAATACACTGACGTATCTCGTACTCGTCCGATTGCACCTCCTCCCACGATCGATCTTCTGCTCCGTTAACAGCAATGAAGATTTGAAGATCCGACGGCAATCGTAAAAATCACGGTACATATTCACGACGATCGTAAAAAAAACTTTCATGCAAGAAAGGTGCAATACTAAGGTCCATGGTTTTCCACATAAAATCCTGTGCATGTGAAATTCTCGATTCCCCGATCGATCCTTCGAGACGCACCTCTTCCCGGCGCACAACCACAATGGAATCTTCTATCGCAGCCCCGGCAGGCAGGCAATCGCTGGATTCCAGTGAATCTTTACCTTGCCATTTGAAACGCCTGTTGAGTATTCACAATTCTTCTTAAATCTGCGGAACTCTGTAGCCTGCAGCACATTTCGCGCGAAACAGTATTACGGGGAATTAATCTATTGTGTCTCTGTGTGACGTCTAATCGCTGCCATTCCGGGAAATGTAATTTCAGTGCGCACGCAAGAGACTGTCGCCGTTCATTTCTCGTGCTTCGTATAAATGACGTAAGAGGATTTAGAAAGAAGACTAAAGGGTTAACGAGTTTATTCTGGCCGTCGTTTCGAGGACGCTTACACGGGAATTAAGTTGTCTGTTGCCCTCGTGCTAGGGGAACGGTCGATATGCAGTCGGGACCGATTAATCTTTGTTGACGGATTTTCAAATGCATTTATGCATAAAGGGCCGTTCTGTGTTTGACGCAGTGGCACTGAGTCACTAGGTCCTTTAATTTTGTAATGGAGGCGACCATTGAAATGGGAATAAGCCTTTTCATAAGCTGGAGTTGCGAATTTTTGAATGCCAGTTTTTTGCACATTTTATGTGTTAGAAAATAAACACTAGGTAAAGAGCTCATAACGAATGATACTTGACGTGGAAATATTTAGATTATACAGTAATTGCTTCTTTTGCTTTTAGTATAATTAATTGTGAATGGATATATTTTTGAAAGTAAGGGTTTGATTATTTACCTTTTTAACCGAGTTCAAAAAGGAGGAGGTTATGTGGGAAAGATATGATCCACGAAGTGTTAATAATGTAAAAAATCAGAGGTTTGAGAAGTCTCTTAAAATAGTGGAAAGAGGGATGAAGGAAGAAATTGGAAGCTGGAAATGAATTTTATCTGTATTTAGTTTACAATAAGAGGAATTTAATAAAAATCTAATACTTGCGTTAAAATTGTTTTTCGACAAAGATTGCTTGGTATTGAGAAATCTTTAGCAACAGTGTGATGGGGGTTGTGAAATAAGGTTCAAAACATTCATAACAGCCACATACACTCCAACACATCTGCAACAGTTGTTACAAACAAGGAACCATAGAATACTTCAATTCTGCACACACTAGAATTTAAATTACCCAGAACATACTATGTAGTTACCATACCATTACCAGTCGTGAAAGAAAATTAAGAAACAAAAATAAATTATTTCTTACATAATAATAAACGCAATTTAAAATACGTAGGTACTTTAAAACGAATATCTAACTATTTAAGCAGTTTTCCCATTCATTTCTCGAACATTACGCAATATGTACCTACTTATACCTTATACTCTTTATACCTTTCACATTAAAGTGTAATAGCTCCGCTACTCAATATCCTATTTCCCATCACCATCGATTCAGTCGAATATTAATTTTGGCACAAGTACATAGTACCTATGCGAGGAAATCTAAAACTTTCATTTTAACTATCCAGTGCGAGGAGGGTTAAATTAAACGAGCGTCCAGGTAGAGAAACACGCTAACATATACTGGCCGTGGAAAAGCGGAGCATTACGATTTCACGTAGCCGCTGAACCTGCATCTCCCTAGTGACCTAGTGCACTGAGCACTCCTCCTGCATTATGCTGCAGCCATTCGTCGACTCCTCGCGGCTGCCTCAATTCAGTCGCGAACATTTTTGGATACGCAGTAGCGAGAATTCTCGGTTCTTTTCTCGAGTGCAGTCAGGAAAGATGCCACCTTATAATAGAATACTTAAAGCAAATATAAAAGCGTTAACTTTTATATTATACCTATAATAAAAAGGTTACAAAAACCTGCCAATGTTCTCCCAGTTTACAGTACATATAGGATCGGTCGAAATGGACCTCATATTCGCCAGATGAGGAGTTCCTTCGGTATTTGGTCTTCGTGCACGAGCATGGATTTCCCAGGTGCATTTAACGCGCGATCGTTCAATTGTGCAATCCCTTCTTGGAAGCGTTCTCTATCCTACTCTCGTGACAGACATTTACCTCTCTCCCGATAATATTTTATCTGGATTCCTCACTCAATCGAGAAGGAAATGAATAATGAGACTGTTGGGTGGTCGGGAAGCACTTCAAGTGAAATTATTTTCCAATTATTCTGTTTTTATACTTGTGAAGTACCGTTTCCTGTTTCCTGTAGCGTGGAGTATGAAGCACATGAAGCAGAAGTTAAACATTAATGGGAAAAAATAGCTAAAACGTGACTATGGAATGCAACTAACAATTAGTGCCCCCTGAATAAGGAGTTATGTATTCTTTATTGTGGACCGAGTTGAAAATGTCCAACAAAGTTGTTTCGTTGAAAACGTCTGTAATTGATCATGAAACCACAGTCGTTTTTCATGTGAACTTCCTGTCGATGAATATCGTATTTATTCCGTTCAGGGAAATAATGCAACGCATTTATATCTGCTAATTTTACCTTGTGAAACACATGAGCGAATTCACTGTTTTCGTGCAAGAGCAAGGAGAACATTATCAACGATTTCTCGCTCAACGGGGTGAGTTAATAGCTCGTGAAAGTGTATTAAATTACTCTGATAAACATTACGCAGTGTGTATCCTGTAGAAATATTTTAATCGTCGCGTGAGCCTTCACGCAAAACCTTGACGTTTTCCTAACACAACAAATTTACAAATTCAAGTTTTTCCGGAGGGACAGCTATGCAAAACTGATATTCCACGACTTTGTCTTATTCCTTGACAAGGAAACGTCTGAGACTCGAACTGCAAATCCATGCTCAAGTGTGTTAAAATTCTTGAAAGATATTAAAATTTTCCATTTAATTTAATTTAAATTTAATCTACATCTACCTTCGTTTTTATGTAAATTGAAGTGATGGCTAATGGCCCAAATGGCTTGATGCAGCCTTCAAAATAAAAAGAAAAAATCATCTGTTGCTCGTCTCTGCTACAGATTCCACAAGATTCTGTAACACTAGGTCAGTCAGCAATGTCAAACCAATTTTCCCTAAAAGTCCTTTATCTTCCAGCACCGATGCCCCAGGCAGATCTGTTCCAATTATTTCATAAAACACACGCGTACCTATCATTAAATTGTCCTCGAAAATAACGTTTGTACTAATTCCCTAAAATACTTAGCTGAAGTAGTGACGGAGAAACTTGTTTACCTCGCGGCAGAATGAAGCACATCGTACTTGCTCGCAACAGCTGATCGCGTTTGTAAAAAGCGCGTTCGTTCTAAGGTCAGAGAATGCAGTAATTACGTGACTGCACAGAATTATCGCGGCACACTTGCGGTATTACACAACTTGGAGGTAATGGTCTTCGTTCTGCCGAACCTACGATAGAATATCGTTTCAGGCCGACTTAATTTTAAAGCTAAAGCAACGCCCGTTGACGTAACCGAAACGTCGCTGAAAACCTTTTACTCTGCCAGGGCTTGACCGAGCTTTGTTTCCATGTTCTCGATTATCGGTGACGTTCGCGAGGTCTAAAAGAAACCTGGACAACTCCATTTTTAGACGTATTGTAACGAGCGCCTGTTTTCGACACGTGACAGGTGGCATTTTGCGGAAACATGGAAAGCAAGAATAAATAAAACGGGCCCTTTTTCCATTGGCGCAATAGTTGATAGATTATATTTTGCTCATTTCCTTGATATTTTTCTTTTTTTTTTTCAATAACATTGCTGATTTAAGGGAAATATGGGCGCTTGTAACTCGAAAGGGTACGTTTATGTAGGAGCTGCGATAGAAGCTGCTAAAAAATATCTTTCTTTGGTGTGTTTATAGTGAAGCTCTGATAATAGTAGTTACCGTAAAAAAATCTGCATCAAATCTGGATCCGCGGAATTATATTTTAAGTAGGTGTCTTTGAATTATGGAATAGCTGAGGATTTAAGTGAATAGTAAACATGGTAAAGGTATTAATAGAGACTGATATCCAGGTTTGGATCGTTTCCTTATATTATGTAAGAGAAATTTGAAGGTGTAATATTTTAACGATCCCACTTAATCTAGTATCAAAAACTTGGACTATAGTACTCGATGAATTTAAGCGTATCGGGTGTGGGCTTCACAAATAACTTGAAAGATAACTACTTAGGAAAACGAAGAATTAATTACGCGGTTTCTTGTATTGGGGTTAGACCTATATCTATTGCGTGTAATACTTTACGACTGTTATAACTAATCGAGTTATTGAAACAACAATGAAAACTATTCAAAAACCACATTCCAGGTTCACAAAACAGTACCCACGTGCTTTCCCAAGCGCATAAACTGCGTTTCCCCCCTATTCTACCGCAAATTAAACGAAACATTAAGTATTATAACATAAAAAACAATCGCTGGAAGAATACTTGCCCGAAATATTCCTAGCTCGGGCAGGGCATAAATTCGCCCACGCGGTTTACACCACATTGCTTCTACTCCACCGTGAATTAAACAAGAGAACAAGGATGGAATGCTTTAACTACCTAATATTACAAGGCAAGGGAACATAAATCAAAAGAAACAGGATACATACCTGAGGTTAATAACAGCGCCCTTTCTTATCTTCGAACAGCAATTTTTAGACGCCTTACATTATAAATCTCCCTTTTCTCCTTTATTGTACTTCAAGGGCGGATACTAATAACTTGAATTATAAAGAGAAAAACTCGCTTGCAAGATCTACTAAAACGAGATTGAAAGCACTCCTTACTTCTTTGTACTGCTCTAGTTTTAAGCTTTGACCGTTTCAACCAATCGAATTGTCTTCTTTCCCAACGAATTGCTTCGCAAAGCAAACATTTCTCGAGCAAAAGTTATTCCAAATATATCCAGCACGGTACGGAACAGAGATGGACAAAATTGTAACTAAACTTTAAACTAATTTTAAATAAACTTCTATTCGCTACAAACGGATAAGTTGTTAATCGGATAAGAATGTATTCGAATAAATATTTAATCGACTAAGAATTTATCCGAATACCAAACTTTTAGTCAAATAAGAATTTATCCAGATGACATAAATAATTTTTATTTGAACAATTATTTTGCTGGTTGTATAGATCGTGTGAGCACACTTTTACAAAACTAAGAAGCAACCAAAACTGTGAAGAGTTATTCGTTCCGTTATTAGAATAACTTTGTAATAAATAGTCAAATAAATGGATAGAATAATATGTTACAAACTATATCAGTTGATGCGACAATAATAAATAATAAAAAGATAATAAGAAATATGTTATAAATACCGACGAATTATTATCCGAATGAAATATTCGACTAAATAGAATTTTTTCATACAGTTACCTTACATAAATATGTATTCGATAGAATTCGAATAATGGCCTTTTCTGGTACAGAGCCACGTCGGGAATACCAGCGCGTGTTTTCATGTGATTATACGCGTCGTCTCTGGTTTCCCCGCGATTGACAAGGCCTCTCGCCTCGCCTCTCATCGTTATGAAGATCCAGCCAACCCCAAAACATATTTTCGTCCCTCGTGAAAATTACACGCTCGTGGTGAGCGTAAAAATAAAATCCTGACCCCTCGTTGACGTGGGTTGACGACTGCTGGTATCAAGCAGATCGATAATACTTGTCGGCTCTCCTGTTGGTCCAGCCTTCAGCTTTTGCGACGCTGCGCGTGGGCGTCCGGATACCCTCCACCCCGCGCCCGACCACCCCTGCGTGGGCGTAGAGCCGGTGGAAAGGATACGGTGAACTCCTCCGGACGTATTCAAGTGGCATGCTAACTTGATACCCTTCTAGGTCAAACTCGCGGAACTGTTCGTTGCGTCGAGGCAGAGATCTTACGAAACCATAGATGGTTCCTTGTGAGCATTTTCCTTGAATTTTTACACACCACTTCAATTCTCTTAACCCTTACGAAGCTTTAGATTTAGTACGAAATGTACTTGCCGTTTAAAATTCACGGATAAAAAAGCTTGCGAGTTTACGTGAAACTTTATCATTCACAAAAACTTGTTCCTCCACAAATTCACAAAATTTCAGAGTCAACTAATTAGAAACTTAGCTTCTACAGTTGGTGTACGTATACTTCATGGAATTTCGATTTTGTCACGCGTGATACGTGCCCTTGGAATTTCTTTGTAAGAACTTTCTCCGCTTACAGAAATGATAAATCGCTTAATAAGCTAGAGAGATAGTCTAGCAGCGTAACGTCATCGACTGATATCTGCGTGCAACTTTTTCTCGATAACCGCGCGTGATAAGGCTGACGCGTGGCGTGCAACTCGCCGTGGTCTACGCGTTATCGTTCTCCATCGTTTCCGACTGGGTCGCACTCGCGAAATGTCGCCCACCTTCGTAAGTTACAATTAGGGTGTGCGCCCCATCTGCTCGATTTTCCAATCTGCCTACGCCCAAACGCGCACCCGCGCACCTTCTTTAATTTACGAGTTCACCGTGTCCCTCCCACTGTACGCGGGAGTATAACCTTACCACCACTGGCGTGTTCATTCAGAGACGCCCACGCGTTCCTCGGTATGACGTCATAGAAAGTACTGGAGCAGTCGACACGGCCCGCGGAGAGGGAGGCGCGCGCGGGCGGATCTGGGGCAACGCGCTTCTCTCAAGTGGCCGGTTGATCAAACTTCAACGTCGTGATCGCGGTGCAAGTGCTACTTATGGAAAAATTGCTGAAGATGGGGTGCCTCGCCGAACGTATATTTGTAATAAATGATTAGAAAAAAGCGTGAACGTGGGAGGATATTCGCGAAGCTGGTAGATAGATCAGTTTAATATCTTCGGAGGGTTTATAAGGGTCGAAGGTACATAGAAGTATCTAGCATGAATTTTCGTACAATATTAATAATAATATTACCAGTACACTGCTAATATGATGACAGTATTACACTTTATCATTATAGACTCTCAATCTTTTTTCACCTGTGGCTCGCTTTTCAGCTTAATATTTTTCTGCGCCACCCTACCCATAATAGTTGCTCGAGGGAAAGAGAATTGGAAAAATAAATATTTAAAATTGCACAGTTTGTTTTGAAATTAGGAAAAATATTTTTAATAAAAATAATTATTATAAACTTCATACGTACTTACATATATTCGTTTTTAAAAGCAAAATATGTAATCAATTCACGTTTACTTTATTCTGTGTGAACCTCGGGCCTTATGCACCCTTCTACGAACTAAATCTGGTAAGAAAGTGAATGGACTCTCTAGCATTTCCTCGAGCCTTCTGGATCATTCTGTGTGACTTGTGCAGCGCGTTGCGGATTTACTAACGGAGTACCGTTTTATGGATCCTATTACGGAGACATTACTACGATTAGTAAGCACCATTTCTGACATAATGTGTCGCAATGTGTACGTTCTAGCGTTAAAGCAAATGAGGAATTCGAAGCGGGGCGAATCTAGAACAATCTGGAAGTATCACAGAACATCCAGATTCTTCGTCACCTCAGCCAAGAGTAGGTACTTTCTACCACCGTTATTAATAGCACAACAATTAAACCGTAGTACTTTGGCAGCCGCTGTCACGATTTCGATGTACCTATGTACATGCTACTTGCCTTGAGCCTAAGACCACAATTCTATTTCATATTTGTCACCAACAAAACTATAGCATTCAAAGACCCATATCCCATTTACGATACGCTGCGTGGGTGGTTTTAAACAACCAATGAATAGTTTGGAAATTGGGAAAAGATCGATAGTGAGTGTAAGTTTGCCCCGAAATCGTAACCATCAGTTTAAACAAAATAATCATGAACAAATAAGTGTGAAGTAAAGTAATGACTTTACCAAAAGCTAATTTGATTTAGCAAACGACAGCTAAGGAAAGATCCCGAACCCGGAAATTCAAATATTCCTCCTGATTACCACGCAAATTTTGTTTCCTGCTCAAATTCACTCTAAGCGGGTGAAATTAACCCCTGAAAAATCAGCTATTTTCCGATTTTATTTTATAAATCGTAATCTTTAGGAAATAGAAAGAAGTTTCAAGACAAAACTTACTTCTTTTAATTAGATCTATCAAATGTTAAAGGCTTTATCAATTGTTTAAACAGTTAGAAAAAGGTTATAAACAAAAATATTAATACTCTTTTCTAAAATTCTTTTTTCCACATGAAATCTGAATTGGTGGTTTAAATAATGATGAAACAGCATAATCCATTCTTTTTCATACAAATTCAACCTCGTCAACCGCCTTAGAGTGAATTTGAGTAGCAAGCAAAAATCGCGTTGTAATCACGAGGAAATCCCCTGCATGTTCACAAAGCTTCAGAATTGTTGGAATTTCCGGGTTCGGGATCTTGTAAATCAAAGATTTCAAATTCTGCGACGCAAATTTTTTGGAAGCCTCTAGTTTCTCTGAATCGTAGTAGCAAAGTCGATAGTAGTGGTGGTTCGGCGCTATCCTCCCGCTGCACTCGCGACGCCACTACTGCTGATGGTGCTGTCGCCGCTACCGCTGCCCGCCACCAGTCCGCTTGATTCGCCTTTCACTCCGCTGGCTTCAGTTCGCTGGTGCCTCTCATCAGCTGCGGATCTGTCGGTCGCGACGGAGCGAGAGCCCCGAGGTCGTTATCTGCGCAGACACAGCGAGTACTCATTCTCGCGCTTGCTCCGCATTGTCAGAGCCTCCCTGGTGAAACACTGCCCATTATCCACTGGGATATACGCCCCATCGTTCGCAGCACGCTCGGGCACACCTAGAACCTACCACGAGTGGCTGGCTGCATCAGCTCGAAGAGGCAACCCAGCTGTGATACATTGGACCACCGAATATCGAGCACTCGACCGCGTCGAGTGATTTCTTCATGGTAAGCCGTGATTGGGCTTCGTTAACGCCGCGGATTGATTTCTGAACGCCGCTGGGGAACGCGCGGCGGACTCGTGCTCCACAGGTGGCGGCAGGTCGTTCTCTCTCGTCCGTCTCTCTGTTTTCTTCGATCGTCCCGTGATTGCTGCTGAGGAAACGGAGTGTGCTCTGGACGAGTGAAAGTTTTCTTCGGGCGGCTTTTGCCGCAGTGGGTCGCGCTAGGTGGACAGTCTACCGGGTTGTTTCGTGGTCAGCGGGGGTGATTGCGTTGGTAGAAGATCGACGTCGCGATTCGATCGAATTTTTCGGCCCAACTGTGTTCGGTTCACGTGTCAGTGGAGAACGGTATGAAGTGAATGACAAGTGTGGCGCAACGGGCCGCAATTAACCGTGTGGCTATTAACTAACGAAGTTACCATGATTATCGTTCTCAAGAGAGATGTAATTGAATCGCTAGTTAGAGTGCTAAACGTTCTTTCGAACGTCTTCTGCTGTCGTCGTTAGGAATCTCACGCCGACGAACTAGTGTCGAGGGTTTGATTGGTATTAACCCCTTGTCTCGTGACGAGTCTCACTCGCTCGCGCAGATTGCGCTCCTTGTGTTGGACGTCGCGGCTGAATTTAACAAAACAAAAATCAGGCGGTTGCACAACTCTCGAGCAATAAGTTTATTAAACAAAATAATCGTCAGCAGACAAGCGCGCTATCATTACTTTAACAGAGGCTTAGTTTCCAGCAATTCGAGAATAGTAATTAAGTAATCTATCGCTGTTTCTCTCTCGCATCAATGGAAGCTTTAGAAAAATCGTTAAATAGAGGGTTAAGTCGCTTACTCGCCACAGTCAGTATCGTGACTTCGTCGTATCGATAACAGTAACGACGCCCGCTGTCTCGTAATCGCCGCGTTATCAGCTAATGAAGTAACGATAATTAAGACTTATCGTGTCCGTGTGCGTTCATCCGAATCCAGTTTCTCGCGCTATCGAATTCGTTCAACTTCAACAGTCCAGCCATCAAGGCCTGTATTAACGCTGACTTATTCGTTGAATTTAATATTTCACTTCATCCGTGATCTTGCATAATTCATTTCCACGGTGAGTCAATTTTTCTACGCTATCACGTTCCGAGAAGGAAATGTGTTAAATTGAAAGTCTTCTACTGTTATTTTTTGTCAGCAAAGTTTCTTTAGTGGAACCAGTGACATTTCGTGGTCAGTGTCCATTCCGGGGGCGTGCGTTTTTAAGGAAATCTCTGAAACGATAGGCTTAATGAAGCGTCGTGAAAGCTGTTCGCGAAGGTTGAAATGATTTCGTTTCCTCGAAGGAGCGCGAACGTTCGAGCTGTTTATTACAACGCTCCGCGCCGCGAATCCATAGAACAGCGGTGAGAAGTTCGAGCATGTTGCAGAGTGTTCGAGAACGTGCACACCACCCGGATGTAACCTCGTGGCATTTCTAAATACGTGCTCGTTAGATTCGATTAACTGGCGTGATATTTTTTAGAGAAGAAGTACGCTTTTGGTTCTGGGATGAGGCACCCTCGTCTCTCCCATTCCATAACCAGATACTTAGGAGACATAGTCTCTGTTCTTTGGCAGCATACATGTAGTAACATGCGTTACTGTAAAATTTAGAGACCGATGAATTCTAAAATAAGTAAATTTTAAGATCCACTGGTCCTCGGACTTTCATTTTTTATTTTTATATACGGGAAACCCTTTGATAACAAAAAGAGAATAAAGGAAACAGTAGAGGACTAATAGATATAAAGGGAAAAAATAGGACCTAGCTAGGAAATAAGTGAAAGAAATGCCATGAAAGTACGTAGAAAGTAACATATACCTGCATCAGTTACTTGCTATTTTCAAAGTCTCAGTCTAAATAGTAACGTGTAAAAGAAATATGTCCAGGGATGGATTCAGCACTTAGCACACTTTTTGGGTATTAATAATTCAAGACTTACAAGGAGAGTATTTTAGGTGTCCGCCTCTCATTTTGATTTTTGGATATGTTATAGAGGACCGAAAAATAAGAAATACGTGTTTTTTATTTTTCCCCGTTTTCATATTTGGGGGGTGAAAACTGCGTTCAAAGTTAGGGTTGAAAAATCATTTTTGTGGAATATCTCGAGAACTATTAGAGATAGGGGAATAGTGTCAATGGACGAATTTTGTGTCTTTGAATGCGAAATATGACTGACTCACCAGATTTTCCCCTATCTCTAATAGTTCTCGAGATATTCCACAAAAATGATTTTTCAACCCTAACTTTGAACGCAGTTTTCACCCCCCAAATATGAAAACGGGGAAAAATAAAAAAACACGTATTTCTTATTTTTCGGTCCTCTATAACATATCCAAAAATCAAAATGATCGGAGGCGGACACCTAAAATACTCTCCTTGTTAGCGCTGCGTCTAAATGTGGCAAAACAATTGTGGCTTTGTACATAATACATAACGAAAACTACACTTGGTGGTTCCTCTTTTCAGCGACATCGCATTACATACCAATTAAGTGGGTCCCAAGTTAGTTACCATACCTTTGCACTTTGGGCACTTTAAGCACCTCGAGTTTCGAGTAAACGTCCTACGACGTGCGGGTTTGGTGATTACGCTGTCACTGTCCCTTGTCTGTCATGCTCGTACTTATTCTACTGTGAATCGGTGGAAAACGGTTGGATGAAACGCGCCTGTATGTATGATTAATTAATGCTCGTGTTATCGGTGGTCGTAGTGTTCGACAACAATTTTGTGTAAGCGTAATTTGTAACACTGATGGTACTCGAGAGTAAGAACTATTGTCATTTTACCTTCTGTTCCAATTGCCACGTCCCACGCTCAAGTTTCTCTAATGATCGTGATCGATTGTTTAGAACAATTAAACGATCACGTGCCTACATGACTTTATTACTGGGTGAGATGGTCGATACTTTACTGTTTCGTTACGTAACGCAGTTCCGTGTCTTCCGCGGCTCATAGTTGCCTCATTTTCTGCAGCCGTTCGATTGGCGATCCTCTAATTGTTTCGATCGAGAAATTGAGGATTTGAAATTCTATGGCACGGTTTCGTCGAAGCTGCGCGTTATACAAGCTACAATAACTTGATAGAAAGGAGAAGAAGTGGAAGAATGAGTAAACTGCATAGCGTGTAAAATATGTAGATTTGAAAATTGAGTTGCAAGTGAGAAAGAGAATGTAAAGCAAAAGAGAACTGTGGAGACAAGGAATATAGTCATAGTTTATCATACCACACGGTTTATTAAAAATGAAAGTAATCCCCTACAGTAAAGTGTACTTTTATAGAATTTATGGAGCGTGGAATTGGCACGACTAATAACATATCCCGTTTCATTCCTGTTGCA
The DNA here is from genome assembly GCA_944738655.2 of Andrena hattorfiana. Lineage (NCBI taxonomy): Eukaryota > Metazoa > Arthropoda > Insecta > Hymenoptera > Andrenidae > Andrena > Andrena hattorfiana. The sequence continues at coordinate 8,119,692 of OX122894.2, forward strand.
GTGTGGCTCCCTGGAGATCGGCGAGGAACGCCAGCGTCGGGTCGCTATGATGGAGTCCCTCTGCCAGGTGAACGGCACCAAGACCAATGGCGGCAACGGAGGCAACGAGACCAACACCACCACCAGCAATAACAACAACCCGGAGTGCCCTGATCCCCAGCAGAGGCTGGCAGTGCTGAGCTTCGAGCAGGTCCGTCGTTTGAACGACGTGATGAACGAGGTGGTATGCATCCACGGTAGAGGAAACTTCCCCACCCTTGAGGTCCGACTGAGGGACCTGGTGACCGTGGTGCGCAGCAAACTGGAGACTGACCCGAGCAACGGCGGAGCCGGGATGAGGGTACGCGACATCCGGCTGAACGGTGGCGCCGCCTCTCACGTCCTGGCGACCGAGTCGCAGCCGTACAACGACCTGGACCTTATCTTCGCCGTGGAGCTGTCGAGCGGGCGAAACTACGACAAGGTGAAGGCCGCGGTGCTCGGCTCGCTGTTCGACCTGCTGCCCGAAGGTGTCAGCCGCAAACGTATCACCACGTGCAGCCTGAAAGAGGCGTACGTGAGCAAGATGGTGAAAGTGAACAATGACGGGGACCGATGGTCCCTGATCTCCCTCGGCAACTCCCGCGGCCACAGGAACGTCGAGCTGAAGTTCGTGGACACTATGAGGCGACAGTTCGAGTTCTCCGTGGACTCGTTCCAGATCGTGCTCGACTCCCTTCTTCTGTTCTACGAGTGCAGCAAGCTGCCGATCGGCGAGAACTTCTACCCGACGGTGGTGGGCGAGTCCGTGTACGGTGACTTTCAAGAGGCGCTGTATCATCTCCACAAGAAGCTGATCTCGACGAGGCATCCGGAGGAGATCCGCGGCGGCGGGCTGCTCAAGTACTGCAACCTCCTCGTCAAGATGTACAAACCCTCCCAGCCCGACTACATAAAGACCCTCGAGCGGTACATGTGCTCGAGATTCTTCATCGACTTCCCGGACATCAGCCAACAGCGGGCCAAACTCGAGAACTACCTGTGGAATCATTTCGTCGGCCCCGAGGAAGAGGCCCTCAAGTACCAGTACCTGATGCTGCTCCACAGCGTGGTGGAGGAGTCCACCGTCTGCCTGATGGGCCACGAGAGACGGCAGTCCCTCGCCCTCATCGAGAACCTCGCCTACCAGGTATTCTGCCAGGAGCAACAGCAACGGCTGACGAACCATCAACAGGCGCCGCCTGGACCGCCCGCTACCTACGTTTACGCGAACGGCTACTACTACGCTCCCGTGATACCCACCGCGTGCTACACGTGCACCTGCAACTCGTGGATGGCATGCTCGTCGTGATGCGACATCGACACCAACGCCATCGTCGCCACTAGCACCGCCATCACCACCGCTACGACCATCAACAGCACGGTCACCGACGTCTGCTGCACCTACACCGTCCCCGCCAGCGACACCGGGACTATCGACACCTGGACCACCGGCCGAGGAGGCCCGTGCCCTCGATCCAGCCACGCTCCGGGCAATCCCGCTCGCCGTGGCCCCTGTGCACGCGAGGATCTCGAGGACCACGCGTGTCGCGAGTCATCGATCGTTCGTCGCTGCCGGCCGAGCGACCAGTGCCTGCTCCTCAGTTGACGCTTCGACCCGTCCGACACCGTGCACAGGACGGTCCACGTTGTGACGTAGACGAGGGAAGCTCGTCGGAATGGAAGTGAAGGAGCCAAGGTCAAGCACGACAGAGAGGGATCGCGCGGGAGGTATGCGCCTGTCGTTGAAACGGGTCGGTGACAGTGATCAGGTTGAGGAAGACTGAGAGCCTAGGGAAACGGGGAGGTCTGCGGAGGTGGACGGAGACAGGAGGGACGCGAATCTCGTCGATCGCTGCCTCTTCTTTTACCCCTGGGCCATGTTAGCCAGCTGGCGGTGGACGCACTCAGTTGTCACGGGGAGGACCAAACACGATGGTACTTGCTAGGCGGTCGTAGGGGATCAACTGAGAGACTACAAGACTCCAAGCGAAACGAAATACAAAGTAACAATGTGTTGTGCCTAACATTCGAACCGGGGGAGATAGAAAATGGAGCACGCACGCACACGCGTAGAATGGGGTTGCTCCGAGGAGAAGTACGGTGGTAAAGGACGCTGATCGGTGCGCGTCGCTAACGAGACAGACAACGTTGTTCGCGGGTAATGTAAGGGATATATTACTGTGCGCGTAAATCGAGCACGCTCGCAAGCTGCTCGAATGATGTTCGTTCCGAGTCATTCCGAATTGGAGTGGAAGGGAAGTGAAATCGACGGAAGACGACACAGCGGGCAACGACGGCGAAGAGCAGCGGACCGGAAGAGAAACGACGGCGGCGAGGGACGAGAGAAGTTTGAAGAGTAAACGATGGGATGACGAGCATCCCGACGGGGGGCACGGCTCGAGAAACCGACTGAAAGCACGAAACGTCTCGCGCAGCGTTCCGGTCGCCCCTTTTCTTTTCCAGAAACACACAAAACAAAAAACGTAAAAAAAAAACGAAGGAGAGAAAGAAGAAGAAACGTTTCGAGAACGTATGCTAAGAGAAAGGTAGTGGTAAAGATTACAAAAAAATAAAAACAAACATTAACGGGCGTGGCGTTTGCAACAAAAATATTATAAATATATATATATATTTAAATATATAAATATATACATGTATAAAATCTATGTATAAATATTAATGTGTGGCTGTGAACACATTTCATTTAGATACTATCTAACGTGATAAGATCGAGATCGAGGATGAGCGGCGCGCGATCGTTGCGATACGGGGGAACGAGCTTTCGTCGGATATGGAGGGGATCGGTGTGGGAGAACGTTTCTATTCGTTTCATTTATTTTCGCGGGAACCGGCGATGCGCGCCACGTGAACGCAAAGTCACACGGACGGACACTGAGCACAAGCTCATGCCTCGCGCGGAAGGGGCGAACGAGATCGCTTCCCAGGAAGCGAGCGTGCTTCTCGTTCGATCGCGGCGAGCGTGACGGCGAAGAGAAGAAACCGCGGTGGCGATTCTTCCTCCGTTTCGAATTTGTACAAGAGGAAGAATGCGGAAAAAGCGAGACCCGAGGTTCATCAAGGGACGAGAAGCAACGCTTTCCCGCGTTTCTTCAGGGACCGGCTGAGCCTATTACCATAAACGCGCGCGCGCGTGGTCACACATGTACGGGCGATCGAGTGATCCTTGCGGCGACCCTAGTCTCTCGCGGCGGCGGCACACCAGCGGCTTGCATAACTTTCTTTATTAGATACCGTAATTATTTAATACCGCGGGCAAGCGAGAGTGTCGGCGGCGCGCTGCTCCAACCTGCGGTCGCCTCTGTACGTGCGCGCGTGCGCGCCCCCGCGCGCCTCTGCATCTCTCAGTGTGCCACGGTTCTTGCCGGTGTGCGCATCGTCGCGTGTACGTGTACCTCCGCTGTGCACGCTCTATGCACGCGCGGAGGCAACACCAGAGACGCGGATCTCTGAGCGTTCGTCCGCCTGTGTGGTGCAAGTACGTCTGTGTGTGAGTGTGCGCGGAGTGGAGGTTGAGAGAAAGATGTGTGGGGGGGGGGGGGATGTGTGCGCGACTCGCGTCCCTCTATACGTGCGTGCCGTATCGACTGGTGACCCCGTTAGTTAGCACAGTCAGTCACTTTGCCTCGCTCGCTCGCTCGCTCATCGACTACTCTAGCAGGCCTCGTTCGCTCGCTCACTCTTCCTTTCAGTTGGCAAGCGAAAGTAAAGGCCTAATAAAAAGCCCGCAAACTGGTTTTTCTGGTATATCGCGTGTTAATGCTAAGGAGAGCCGGGGCGACTAGCGTGCACCTCAATCCGTCTATTCTCCGCCGCTCTACTACCACCGCTGTTCTAACCACCACCGCTCCGCTCCTTCACGTCACAATTGAATTTTCGACCGCCGATTCTTCCGTCGACTCCATCCCCTGACCACAACGCTCGACTCCCGCGATGCTCTCGTTCCTTCCTGCAGAGAAAGGTTCTTCGTCGTCGACTCGTGCGCGGCGGGAGGCACGCGTCTCCACAGAAGGACCCTTCTCCGAAGGACGAGGAGACTCGCCCACCGCGAAGACGATACGTTCCGATCGGTGTTGCCAAGCATTCGAACGACTCGGGACGGAGCTTCTACGAGCACAACGTTCACCGAAGATATCCCATGAAATCAATCTAGGGCAGACGTGATCCTTCTTCGCGGCGAGTGGAGTGCTTTCGAGCAAATACTCGGAGTGTCCTGTCGAAGCTCCGCCGGGTCTTCGATACACTCGGATCAGTAGCGCGCGTTCAGCCTCGAGATGACTCGGGTCGAAACTCTCAACTCTGGAAGTTTAAAAGTAACCTTGCTCCCCGATCGAAAGCCTCGCTCAAAGGAAGCTCGAGCTTCGAGCTTTCGAGGCTTCAGCTGGAGCCTCGCGCGTCGCCAGGCTTTCAAATTCCACGCGTTTTGCTAGCGGAGTGACACGAGTCGGGGACCTCGACTCTCGCAACATTGGATAAGGTCGCGCGCTACAGGGAAATTAGCCTCCCACGTTAGCCTGTGATAAAATGAAGGCACGTGGATTTTCCACGTCGTAGAATTTAGTGCTCTCGGGATGCTACTCGGGGGCTAGAGCTGGAGCTTCGTTAGACCCCGAGTCTCGCTCCGAGCGACTATTGGGGCGATTCGAGTTGGAGCTCCCGAGTTCCGAGTAGAATTGCACGAGTAGAGGTTCGATTGGCTTGGAACATCTAATTAGGGAATTCTATTTCACGTCGTGAATGCTTAGTAATTGGAGTATCGTTTGAATGTTAAAAATCTAACTCGCCCTTAAGGGATGATTAAGTCGCGATGGCGAAGAAAACGGGGAGTTAGGCGATAGAGGTCTAGACGCCGTTAGATTAGCAAAGCTCCTTGGCCCTTCTGTGTGCACCATGAAGCTTAAGTTGGCTATAGTTGGAAGGAGACTTCCTCGAGAGTTCAAAGACATCAAAGACTGCAATTCTTAAACGCCGGACGCAACAAATCCGTCGAAGTATTCGCTCCGTGATTCGATCAGAGAAGAGTAGGTGGACTAGAATCAAAAGACAATTATCGAATTAGTCGTCTCGTCGATACGTTAATTCCTGAAAGCTTTAAATAGCGTCTTGACCATCGATCATTGTTATAATCTATCAATTTCCATCTAAATTACTGTTCGTTTTAACGTAGGTGACAGGATTACAATAGGTATACATATACATATATTATATAAACAAATATATTCGTTATATAAATTCAACGTATGCGTGCAACCCTTTAACTGGGCACATCCGGTAAGCTCGCGTCTTTTATTATAAACATTTGTATTTTTACTGTAATCGTATCGTTAAATACCATTGATGAATTCGTGTAAACATTTTTTAACGGTTTTTATAAACACATTGGAATGATCCAATCTGATCATTTTCGAGGCCATACTTTCTTCTAGAAAAAAGAGAAAACAGAAAAAAAGCTGGTTCACGATTAATCCCAGTTAAAGTGCATTATGAAACACTGTAGTTATTTTTTTTCACCATTTTGGCGTTATTGTCGTAATATTTTTATTCTCGTCGATTAACCTTTCTCACATACCGAACTCGATTTTTGGAGGAAAGTGAACGATTTATTTCGCACTGAAAATGGAAGCACCGTTATTTTTAAATAGTACAGAAATGGAACAATATTTTATACAATCGTTCGCTCGTTAGGGCGCTTTTAGATTAATCATTTTTAGATATGTGTTTTGTGAGATTGATCAACGGTATTAGAACCTTCAGTCGGCGCCCATTTTTTGCCAGAAAAAAAAGAGGAGAAAATAAGACAAAAAAAATGTTCCACAATTTCGCGCGGCAGGACGGTCGATCGCGACGCAAACGGATATATGGAACAATCGAGAGATCAGTCGTATGTTTATCAAGGCGGATTTCTCCGTCGAAGATCGATGCGCATCGATCGTTCGTTCCCTAATTATGCTACCTCTCAAAAATTTGACTGCAGATGTTAATGAGAGAAAGACGATCACAAAAGTTGCTTTCGCAAAATTAACACAGAACGTCCAACTCCGCCACTATTTTCCCAATCTCTGATAATTCGTACCATTTTTCAAATTTACAAGAACTTACAAGAAACTCAAAACGGTTTTAATTTTCCTGTATGTCATATCACGAAAGTTTTCTCAATCTGCACTTGTCTATCGAAGTCCCAAGAAATTATGATTAAAAAATGATAATTCATCTCTTTTCTTCCCTTTCCTTCTTTCTGTATAGTAGAAAGTTAGACAGTAGCCCTAAAGCACCTCCACCCCTCGTTCATCCTCCCCTAATCGTGGCGCTAGGTACCTATAGTCAAAGCGTTTGATGGGTACTGTATCCTCCTAACATCCCGATAAAAATCTGTTCCTTGTTTCTCAAGCAATCGTCGTTCCCGAGAAGTTTGAAACGCCCCGAAGCTCATTAAAATTGCCCCACCCTTCTCTATCACCGCCTATTTCCTTCCCCTAGCATAGATTAATTCTCGATCGATTCGTGATCGGATCAGGCCACTCGAAGATGAATCCGTGGTACCAAAGGCGCACAATTCCTTCGGTCGAATAACGTCTGATTACTCGATTGCCCTTGACCAGACACGCGATGACAATTAACATTGCTCACGATTCCCCGTGATTTCGACGAGCGGCGTCTCGCGAGCCTCGCGATCCCGCAAAGCGAAGAACGTATCTCCAAAATGTATTTATCCGAGCAAAAAGGCAATCAGCTCCAACTAGAGCCCCCTTCCTCCCTTTCAATCTTCAAAACTCCCATCTCTTTTCCACGTTCAGTTCGAAAGGGAGAGTGCGCGAATCACGATCGACGCGAGTCACGGCGTGGAACGATCGAAGAAATCGGAGGGTCGCGGCAAGATCGAGGGAAGGGCTCGCCAGCTGCGATTTCGTCGCGCGCAAATGCGTTTTATTGTAATTTCCGCGTTGTCATTGTAACGTCGAACGAGCGTGCAGTGTGATCGATGCTTTCGCGCGATCGTCGCGCGATTCAGGAGAGGCAGGATGAAGGCGCATTGTACAAGGCGGCGAGAGCGATGACTGTTTCTGTTTGGCGAATGCGAAAAAGGGGATGATGATGCGAGGGGAGTTTTGAGGGAGGGGGTTGGAAGAAGATACGCGAATTTAGAAAGCGTCGTTGATATTCAGCGGATCGTTAACCGCGGACGAATGCAGTTTCTTTTCTTTTTTATTATTATCATTATTATTATTATTATTATTAATCGTGTGTTCGGCCCGCGATGCTCGAGTTGGAACGTGAATAATAACCATACGCTCGGCACCACGGATGTTTTGTACGAGATGATACCGCCCGCGACACTGTACTCGCTCCGATGATTATAATGATTTTTATATTTGAAAAGAGAAAAGGAAATAAAATGCATTTACCTGACACAACACTATGGTTATTATTCAGGGGCTTGAATGACAGAGAGATGGACCATCCCGGTCACACGGGGAGGTTCGAGTTTTGCGAGGATCCGTGGCGCGGGGGTGATGATTGACGATGTTTGACGGCAAGCGTAAGGAGGCAAAGAGAAATGAAGCGAGCAAAGTAAAACGTAGAGGAAATGAACAGAAAGAAATTGGAGTGTTGGTATATAAGTTCAGGGGAAATTTCGCCTCTTTTCTTCAAATTCACCGATGAAAGTTTTTTTTTAAAAAATCGGTGAGGGTTGTAAATTCACGCGCAGAGAATCGCAGAAATTCGGCAGACTTCAGTCTTCTCATCCAGGGTCTCTCTAACCCCCTCGACGCATCGCGAATTATTTATACCGCATAGTTGATTTCGTAAATTCTCGAGTCAATTAAGAAAGCATTTGCGATTCTCGACGAACGACATGTGACTAATATTTGTCCGAGATCAACTCTATTGTATATATCTGTTAATTGGAACGTTTGAACCCCAAAAGGGAGAAGGAAAATATGGAGAAACGTGGTGAAGGGACAGAAGATAACGAGGAGATGAAAAGTGAAGTCGGGAATGAATGCGCGAGGCGTCTCTCGCCCCTCTCCTTTGTTTCTTTCGTTGGATAGTGTCGGAGCTCCTCTGTTCGCCTTTCGAAAGGGGTTCACCTTTCTCATTGTACAGTGAAACGGGAACGACAAGACACAATTAGGATAAGAGTAACACACGCCCATTCTACTCATCGTATATCGCCATTCTATTTTAATACGGGAAAAGCGAGACTAATCACGAAACTATCTCTCTTATTAATACAAGCGTAGCGCCTGACGGCACCCGCGAAGCGTGCTAATTACGCCGTTCGAGCTATTGAAAATCGAGGGCCGCCCGTCCGAAATGGGCAAGCCGGGGGCAAGCGCGTGAGAAAGAGACGAGTACACCGCGCTTTTGTGAGTGTGCCGAGCCAGAGTTGGGTGAGAGTATTGAGAATTTGTCAGCGCGTTCTTGTCCCGATGTATGTGCATACGTTCACGCGGGTAACGATAAATGTTCGGAGCTTTACCACCCCCTGGAAAATGTTGCTCGGTCTCGCAACTCTGACTTAATCGAGACAGCGATCGGAAGTGGATCGAGGAGGAGCATAAATAAAGCTCGGTGAGAGCGAGCGACTTCTGACGCGACCGGGGGGTTAGTTACGTCTGCGTGGACGATTCGGACGGCAACTTGCCTTTCGATATCCAACGGTGAGGAGAACGTGCCGTATCTGTGCGAGAAGTGATATAGCGATTAATTAATCGTCGTTCTTTTTTCTTTTAAATAGACACAAGATAAGAATATGAATATCGATTCGCTTGTACGAACATTCAAGTGAAGGATTTAATAATAAAGATTATGATTTACACGTCTATAGTTTTCTTATTGCCGACTGCGCTGGGCGATACTGTTCTTCTGTGCGATATTATTACGCTGCGAGGGTGGGAGTAGCTCTGAAGTCGTAGTTGCCGAGAAAATTCACCCTCTCTCGGTTTACGTTGAGAAGTCTAAGTAACTTATATATCCTTACGTTCATTGCAGTCTCTTTTGTTTAACCTCTGCATCGCTCGCAGGGAGTATAATCTGTGGTAGAGCCAGTAAGCTGAAATCCTGTTATTCTTGCAACACCTGGCGCTTCGCACCACCGTTAGGGGCTGTTCTTAAATTGCGTGAGGATCATTTTGGCGATTTCTCACCCTCTCCATACCTCGGTTTAAGAATTTGCAAGATTTTATATTCCAACACCCTTCTTACTTTGAATTTTTTCAGTTTTTGAAATTCTTTTGGAGTTAATGACTTAAAATTAATTTTCTGGAGCATAAGAATTTGTATTTATCGAAAATTAGGTTAAAAATTATTACGTAAGAGGCTACCTGACCTCCCTCCCCCTTTGTAAGAAAACAAAAAATTCGCGACCCCCTCAAAGTGTTACGTAATTTAAGGACGACCCCTAATACCTCGCCTCCCTCGCACAGACACAATGCATTAGTTCCTCGAGCACTGTGTACTTAAATTTCGTCCAGCATTCGTCCGACAATCGCGATCGATCGAAACACGTGGCGGAAATGAGAAGCGTCACTATCCCGCGTCGAATTTCACCCAACTCTGCATTGTAAATAAAATTAAGCGTCTCGTAGGAGCGCGTACACCTTTCATGGTCTAGATAATTGTTAGTTACGTCATGGTGATTAATTGGATCATGGTTGGAGACGGTAGGAAGAACAAGTGGTACGAGATAGAGCGCGTTTAGGGTAATTTTTGTGACTCAGGGGGTGGCATGGCATCGCGGAAGAAGCTTTCACGTGTGTGTAGAAAATAGGGTGCGTGGCTATTCGTACCGACCATGAGTTTGAAATCACTCTCTTCATTTTAAAATGCACTATGTAGACAGGTTTAATTGCTTATCGGGTGTACCTGATTGTGAGTAATTATCATATATTATGACTTTTAAAGGCTGAAGGTAGAAAAATATATAACTGTTATTTATAAGAAGAAGGTACCAAGAAAAGGCTGACAAAAATGATATCTAGAACAATTTAGATCGTGGATAGCAAATAGGTGTTGATCAACGTGCCGAAATAAAACAAAAGTTGATAACTATGTCTCCTTTCACATACCAGTACCTCGATGAGTATATGCAGGGTATGTTCGGTTAACATAAAATGGATATTAAAACTAACGCTGATATTATTTATTTTATCGGAATAAACCTGAACTGTTTATAATTTTATAACTTTAAGACAATATTTACTGAAAATCGGGTTGAAAACTAAAGTTATGACACCGAGATGTCTGGAGAGATGCCCCAGATAATTATTCAAGAAGAAGAAATGAAAGTTATTTGTGAGTTAATACTACTAGAACTACAGTTTTATTAAAATTCAGTTACAGTTAAAATTTAATTACACTTAAATCTGATATTAACATTGTAACTCATTAAAAATAAGTCAAACAAAAGGAGAATTCAAAACGAAGGAAATTACTTGAAATGGAACAGATGAAATTTATCCTCATGTTAGAAATATTATTAAAGTAAATTAAACTACAATCCTATTATTATTAAGGTGTCTATTTTAATCATGACTAGGACATTTCTCCTTTTTTCAGGGAGAGATGCTTCACTCAATAGCTTTGAAAGGAAGTAAAAGACACTTTGCTTCTGCTTGATAACGGGTTCGTCTAAGTTTTCAGGCCTTCTGATAGACTTTCGCACTATCGAACAGTGTGTGGTAAATTTCTCGTGAACACCGAAGGAATCCAGCAAGGAGGAAAAAGGTGTTAGAATATGAATATGAAAATAGCTGTGGCTATGTGTCGCGGGTGAATTATGTTTTAGTAGACTGATGACTAATTTTAATAGAACTCTATTTTAAGGCGATTGAAAAGCCCCTATCTTCAGAAAAAGATTATGATTTTATCCAAACACTATATTTTTTGTGTATCACTACACTTAGCTCGTTTTTAGTAAACTCTTCATTTTCCCGAAAAATGAGCCCCTCGAAACGTTTGCCACCTAGGCCTTTTTCCTTAAATCCGCCACTGACACAATGTATAATTTATTTAAATGAAAATCGATCATCTTAAATCATAATTCTGTTATAATTTTACTTTACTCGACGTCCTCAACACTAAAAAATCGTGGTCGCGAACTCTCCTCTCAATGAAACTATGAATGAATATTGCCACATTGTCTGCCAAATCACCATTTTACTCTTCAACAAATTCAACCAGGATATTGAATCACGTGAACCCAACCATACAAACACGTCTACATGTTTTTCCTTTTACGTTCGCGTACTTCTTTTGCTACCACACATCAGAAGGCCAAACACTCTCTAGTACTACTTACGTACCATGTACGGAAAAGAATGGCGTTGCGACCAACAATCGACGCGAATATTCAGCACCAATCCCACGAATGCATTCGCAATTCGCTTTGGCTGTAAAATGAAAGAGTGAAAAGGCCATCGAGCGACGACACAGATCTATTTTAGACGGATGTGTAAGTGTACAATCGAATTATCGAGGGAAATGTAGCTGTGGCGGCCTATTGGAGGGACACTAACAAGGTTGCTGATCATCTACCCATAAACAAACGTTGCATCACTGTGGATTTCATCGCTGATAAGATGACATAGTTGTGCAGCAAATGCGCGGTTCGTAGTTAACAACCAGAGATGGGCAAAATTTTTATTTAAATGAAAATTTCCAATAAAAGTTAAAAACATTATGTGTCGAATAAAGCTAAGCCGGATTATTCGAGCCCCGAATAACGAATGAAGTTAAGGTAACTTGTATTCGATCCCTTACTTAAATAATTTTTTATTTAGTTAATGCCCAACTCGGTTAACAACTAAATGGCGATCCATCTACGCGACTACTATTCGAAATACTTGTGTCGACACTACGAGAAATACGGTTTATATTAAATAAATGGACCACGCCCGGGAGGAACCGGGAAGACATCGCAGTCGAGACTACACTCGCTGAAATCTATGTCTATATTTATTTTTAAAATATAAAATCGTTATGTCACTCACTGACTTGCCGATGTCCATCCCAAACCCTTGAACCTAGAAACATGAAATTCGGAGAGTAGGTGTTCGATGAGAAGGTATTTTTTGAAATTCCATCTCCAAGGGGATGAAATGGGGTAAAATATATTTTCTCGGACACCTTAATATCTCTTAGCCCCGATTAAATATCAACTTGGTTTTTACTTACAAAGATTTCCCACACAAATGCCTAAAAACCAACATATACATATATAAATGCTCGTCAAAAAAAGGGTGTTTTATAAAAAGTACGTAAAAAATTACTTCAAAACGCAGATATACATAAAAATAATTCCTTTTAATTATTCCACCGCAGCGGACAATGGCGCACTCAGGATTTAATCTTGGAGGGAGCCGAGTTGAGAGGATGAAAATATTTTTAAGAAAAATTTATTTAATGCAATGTTATTTAATGCGAATTCAATCAAATTCGTTAGGTGATTTTAAAAATTTATTTAAAGAATAAAATCCAGTTCTGTTTTCTTTTTACAAAGACCCTTTTTGTGGCCCGAGTATTTTGCTAGTTAATTATAATTTCATCTGTAAAACCACGGAAACCCTGCACACTCTTACTTTCAACAAATATCTTCGTCTGTATTCTATAATTCTACTGTGACGAAGAAACGCGGAACCAAAATGGCGGTGCACCCTCGTTGAGAACTTGCGTCATTGCGTTGTTTTAATTAACTAATATAATCCACTACGTCGAACGCAATAGCACTTGCAACTATTTATTAGTCGAGACTGTACGTTCTTAACGCACTTGCATAAATTTCTTCGCGATTGTTTTGAAGGAAGATTGTTCGCGCGGAGAATCATCAAGGACTCAACAGTCTTTAGAGTCGCTTTTCTAAGGAATTCTTGCTCAAGCGAGAAAAGTTTATCTCGTGTTTTCGACTTGTCTCGCAATGAAAGGGTAGACTTCTCCAGCTCCGCCACGAATTTCGCCTCGCAAAGTCTCCTCATAGAATTCAAGCAACTCTCTCGAGGCAGCATAAAAGCTTATCGAAAAGATAAAATCAATAGAGCAGGGTTCGAAACGAGACCACCCTAAAATTTACTGTTTCGCGAGAAATATTCTTCCTCAGGAAAAATTCTTCCCGGTTTTACTAGAATAGGTACGCTACACATGATCGATTTAAGGACATTTACGGGTTTGAGGTTTCAAAAAATCTTTTTTTCTATATTTGATAATATACTTCGAAAATATTTCTACTTTCTTTATGATCGATCGATCGTGCCCGCTCTACGTTAAAGGCTCGCCGCCAGTCTCGAGCCGCGAGCTCTTAGAGGAATAAATGCTATACTTAATAAACCATTGTGACTTGAAACAATAAGTTGCATTAAACTCGATTAAGGCGTTATCGCGAGCCTAGTAAACTCGTTAGGAGAATCATTTCTATGATTAGTTTTTCCATTCGTACCTTGAGAAAGAAATGAGGTTATTACGAGCTATTAGGACTAATATTTTTGCAGGCTGAAAAAGTCTAAGAGAAGTGGAATAATAGAATTTCTGACGAAGAGTTTTTTTCTTCAAATTGTAAGTATCCTCGATTGCAACACGCGACATCCCGGACACTCGCCAAACCATCCCATATATCTCCAGTATCTACTTGCACAGAGTTTAAGATTAATCGACAACACGCGGTTCTCTCGCGACGAACGAGTATAAAGGACGATTTCCAGAAGATGAAAAGAAGAAAGGAGGCAAAAGGAAAGCGACACGAGGATGCAGACTTTGTTTCGCGATCCTTAACTTGTTAACTTATTTTTCCATTGGCTTATCCTTTTTTTGCCGTACGAGAAAATTCATCGAACAAACAGGAAACCACTCGATCCACATTGCGTCGCTTCCTTTCTGGAATGCAGCCTCCTGCCTGCTACAATTCCTTTCTGCGAATATCATTTGCGATGTTCATGAAAATTTATGAACTACACAATACACATAGTGTACAAACATCGGTAAAAGTGTTGACTGTTTACTTGGAGACTTGCTGCCGTTTTGAAAACAGCGAGTCTAACTGATTCTTTGCTACATTGAATAATTTACCTATACACTCAATGTGTGATACCAATGAGTGTTTTGAAATATTAGTAAAAATGCAGCCTAATCACAGCGAGCAGAAAATTGAAAAATTATACTTAAAAAAAATAATCACAAAAATATACACCCACCCCTACATATAACATATTTTATTTAATTAATGTGAAACTCAGAATTACCCATTATCAAAATTATCAAAATTACCTGTATAAACCTTGATTAACATATTTTTAATTATATCCATCTCGCAAAGAACATGCTTAAATAAATTTTGCTAGAAGAATGGAAAAAGATAAGTCGAAATTTCGCGGAAAATTAGTTGAACCTATGCATAATAATAAAATATTAGAGCATGAATATATAGAGGAATATTAAATAATTTGGGCAAATATTTTCTGCACGATCTTTGCTACTTTCACGAATAATACATTTTTAAGTAAACAGTGTAGGTACCATTTGTCAAGGTTTATATTAATGTGAATTAAAATTGTGAATCCTTACGTTAAAGTCGACTTAATATTTAAAGTATGAGACATGTAGGATGGACAGATACTTTTGTGAGTAACGGTTACACAAGTTTCCACCCACTCGTAGCGTTACAGATACTAAATTTGGCGAATTTGGTTATAGGCTAAGTAGGCTGCAGCCTAGGTCGACAAATTTTGGGGAGCGACAAATTTTAGGCGAAAAAAATGAAAAAAGTTTTAAGCACAGAGGCTTGCGACAACTTTAAAAACAATTCCCTTTTTTCATGTAGCGAATTAGCAATACCTCATGTGTGAGTTGCCATATTGAACTAATTTTGAAATTGTTCAGACTCTTTTAAATTAAAATATTTTATGATATTTCGCGGAAAGGGCAACAGACGCTTGTTAGCCTGTTTTAGTTGCTGTAACAACCATCTACATAATTTGCATTATTTCGCGGAGCAATCGGTAATGCCAGATTCTCCTTCGATCTCTTGCACGTAGGAAGCGACGAGCCTGGACTGTAAAGAAACGACGAAGCTAAGAATCAAAGAAATAAATTAACGACGCCCGAGGGATTGATCGTTGAAAGGAGACGATGATTAATGAATCTTTCTCGGACGTTTGCGCGACGGAGTGAGCCAGCTAAACGAGAACAAATAGTTCCGATCTGGCGGAAGTTCCGTCCGTTTCCAGTCGCTGCTCCACTGTGCAGCACGAGCCAGGCGCTCCTTCGAATGAGCTCCGTCTATGAGCGAAGACGAATTCATAGGTTCGTTGTGAAAGTACGAACTCGTGCGTGTTCATCGCGAACAAAAAGCGCAGTCTCTTCCTCTGTTCAGACGTGCAGCCTCGCCCTGGACGTTGCCCGTCGCACAATTCACCGGGAAATCGATCGAAACGCGGGTAACAGGTTGAATTACATGGAATGAAAGAAACTCGGTCGAGTTTAAAATCGTTCATGAATTGAGAATAAAATTGTTAGTCGACTATCATAGCGAATACGGGTCCATTTTGATTTATAAAATAATTTGAGGTATTGAGAACAAAAACGGACTAACGCACATTGAAGAAAAATTGATTGTTCCTATTTTATATGATTATTAGTAGAGCCTTTTGGAAGCAAGGTTGCTACCTCTCCATTTTCGCCCAGAGACTTCGATTTTACTGGAAAAATCTCCGAGGTGTAGAAAAAAAATGAGATAATAAGAAATTGTGGTATTATAAAATGGTATTAATTTTATAATTTTATATACAATAAAAGTTATTAATTTAAAAAAAAACAGATACTTTTAAATTCTGAATTGTTTGAGCTCAAAAGAATTGCGCATTTTTTTCCGCATATTCAACAAAAAACTAATTTTGCTTTTTCCATCTCGGGGTTTATACTTGAATCTCCGGTTAAAATGTGTGGATCTCCGGGATTTATATGGCGATAAGGTGGCAATCCTGATTGGAAGATGGGGCAGGGGTGGGCGCTTACCACCCCCTCCCTCCTTGGCACAGACAAAACAAAATAATAAATTATTCATTCGTTCAAAATTAAATTAATTTGTTACAAAATAAAAATAAATTAAATTATGAAGTAATTCCGCATTACACGACCCAGATTATCTTGACTTCTAACCACGTACATAAATTCAAAATTCAGCTTCTCCATTTATTGCCCATCCCCGAATGAAATCCTACCTACGCTCCTGTTATTGCTACTAACTCAATTTTGCAAAAAATTTGGGTTAGTCCGTTTCTGTTCTCAATGCTTCATTCACCTAAATACACATCTTAGAATACGTTTTGGGAAACTTAGTGGAGGCGTGGCTTAGATTTCAGGGCTGTGGCGGTGAGTTGGCAAACTATTGAGAGTAGGCCCGGGATATCCCACCAAACATTCCGAATAAGTATTTATTAATCGAATAAGTAAAAATTTAGTGTTCAAAAAAAAATTTAAAAACACTCGTTTTCAACACAACATGTCTATTTAAACACTGATAATCATAATGATGGCCTGGTGCACACGTGTTGTATGTTCACTTTTAGCGTTTTGAGAAAAACAGGTTCAAACATTCAATGGTACTTTATAATTAAATAAATACTTTTTGCATTATTGCATTATCATATATATGTAATACAGGTGTGACTGAAAATATGTAATTAGTAGTATAAATCAGAATCTGCAAAATTATAATAATAATTCGATAATAATACTTCGAAAATGGACATGCTATATGTTACCAAGTACAAAGGAAGACATACTACACTGAATGATATTATACAAAAATGAATGAAAAGAATAATAACTGGAAATAATCTTTAAACCAATATTATATTTATTTTGAAAGTAACAGGAATAAAAAAGTAATTATTCGTTTTCATTTTCGCAGTTGTCATTTTCGTAGTTTTCATTTTTGTCAATCTCCACGGGGATTGGAATTACATCATGTTGTGATTTTGCTGATGGTATGCTATTGATAAATGCCTTGTAGTATTCAGGAATAATTCCGCTGTTTAAAAGATACAGAAGATCTTTTTTCTTCGCGACAGATATAAGAAGACTTTTTTGAAATTTTTTATTCTTTGTCACATTTTTCCAAGAATATTTTCGTCCTCTGGCATGAACATACAACATTTGTGCACCCAGCATAATAGATTCAGGGACATACGATAAACAAAAATATTATTTTTGGCACATTTATAAAAAAAGATAAAAATGTGATTTGTATACAGCAAAAAAAACAGTCAAGAACTATTTGTTGCAATTAGAAACTCAAATTTCATAAAAAGGGGACATGCAATATGTGTGCACTAAGCCATCGATATGGACTTCGACGGATTTCGACCTGCTCTCGGTAGTTCAATTTTCTGTCACTATTTAGTTGGCGTATCGAAATTCTTGGTTTCCCATTAGATTTTGTCATTCGATTTTGAACTTTTCGTGTTACTGATAGATTGATATCCGGGGTAGGTCAAAATGGACCCTGCATCCTCCAGGCGAGGGGTAACGAAATCACGATCTAGATACGAGCTTGGTATCGATCAGTCGAAACTTAGTTAATTTAATTATTACAGTAGCAATGAGTGGATGCATTTATTTTTCGTGAAAAGAAGTGCTCGAGGCCATTGCTAATATTTAGAACGAATCGTTCGTACAAACTGTCTATTGTTTATGAAAAGTTCGTAACGATTTATCATGTATTTTGCGAAAGACAAAGGGCTTTTATATTCAGACATGGGTTTGCACTCGTTACTTCGACGTGCACAATAAGCGCGCGACCTTGATGAATTAATCACTTCGAGATTGAATCTCTGTGCGTACACGAGTTGAAGAGTGCAGTGTGTTTCGTGTGAATAAAACGAGGAAAAAGTGTGACATATATAAATAAGATATATTTTAGTATTTCGTATTTCCTGTTTGTCGTGAAAACGGAGATGCTAGGTGTTCGACTTCCCGCGGCACTTTAACGCCTTCGAATAATGAAAACTCGATGTAACGAATCCCCGCGTAGCCGAGATAGCGAAAATAGAAGAAACGTGAACGAAATTTTCGATTAAAACTACATAAACCCTACATAAACACCTTCTTCATTGATTTGAACGCAGACATTCGACATAATTAAAGCGTGTCATGCAGAATAATTACGCAGTGCACTTTAGTATAAAATTTTCTGCGGAATATTATTTTTTCTTGCAATTGCAATTGTTCCCCGCAGAAGTGTAATCAAACAATTGCATTTTCGTTCTAATGGAATTCCAGCCACTAGAGCAGTGGTGTAGAAATAGAATTATAAAATTTCAATCCCTTTTTCGTCTGAAGCAACCTCTGACGAAGGTCATCGATTTATTCAAATTTGATTCGCGCTTTTATGGGCGAGGTGTCTTTCTTACCATAAATCTGAATGCTGCAGTGTTACAATTTCCTACTCCATTCTGAAGAAAGCACGAATTCGTCGCGAAAAGGAGGAGGCGTAAAATTCGATCGAGGTCGACCTCGCGAGGTCCATCGACGAATTCAAATTGTCAGTGGACTTGCAGTCGCGCGCGACACTCGAAACGACGCTTCTCGTCCGAGAAGAAAATTCTTTCAAGACTTTGAGTCGACCTTAAGGAGCGTTTTCGAACGCACGTGGCAAAAAGGGGGCGGGAAGGTTATATGTTTGTGGAGAAAGATGAGGTGAAAATGTAAATGAGGAATAGGACAACGATGCACGCACACGAGGTGTATAAAAATCACAGTGTTTACTGTTAATCGACGATTCACTAGTAATAATAATTTCGGCGATAATATTAACGTCATATTACCCGTTTGTACATTAATGAAAAAAATTTTAAAAAAATGCGGACATGCTACACTGTATCTATAGTGTAAGTAACACGTGTGCGAGGGTGGAAGAGAAAGAGAGAACTGTCTATTTTGAACGATACTCGAAGGGTGCGTAAGTGGGCAGCGATGAATTTCTTTTTTTATTTCTCTGACTTGCCCATGGATATATCCCACATTCCCATATGTAAGAAATGTTATAAGGATTAGGTACCTATAAAACACGAAAATAAATATCATACAAACCCTGAGAATACCTGTGTTTCAATGGTTCGTCCTGAATTCTTGATTTCCCTCCACTATTTGTAAATAGTGTAACTGCCTGTTTCCGAGAATTTATTTAACAAAACTGATAAGTTTATACTGCCCGGATTTTTTCCTGCATATTAAGATATGTTTGAAGTAGTACTTAGAATTTTTTTGAGCTTCTTTATCGCATATACACAAAGATGTAAAAATTCAGTGGCGCAAGCTTCTTGTGTGGATAGGGTTGCCAACCGTACTACAATATTATATAGTATTGTACTATATTTTTGTCTAGGGTACTATATACTGTTAGAAAAATATATAGTACCCAAAAATACTATATTTCCGATACATCAATAAAATTCTACATTTTTAACTTATTTCTTTATTTTATTGCAACATCAAAACTTTAATTTACGAAATTAAACTTTAACAAAGCGGATGTTTTCTGTAATGAATATGAAGTGGCGGGAAGAGAGAAACAGAGCCAGTCTATCTTTTATTAAAAATGTTCATTTGAACGTTCAGTGCAATCCAACCTTTAACATGTTTGTTAAAGACAATCAATTAATGAATAATGCAAAATGCACCAAAAATATTACATTTATTTTAATGTAGTTTTGTTTTGTACCACCTTCCTCTGAAAAGTACTATATTTTTTTCACGATGTACTATATTTTTTATCACATTTGGCCGTAAAGTACTATATTTTCTCGAAAAAAGTTGTCAACCCTAGGTGTGGGTACTGTCATAGTCATCTAAAATGGAAAAGTTAAGGTTTATTTTCTTTATTATGATTGTTGCGATGGTTGGGACCACGGACGAGTTTCTATCTAGTAAAAGATTAATTTTACAGACCAAGAACAGCTAAATTCTTAGTAAAAATCGAACATTTTTTTGAAAATGCTGTCATTCCGCAATTTTTTATTTTTAGGGGACCTCTGAAATAACCCTTAGTTTTTCCATTTCAGACGACTGTAACAGTCCACAAACCATCGCCCGACAGAGAAGAATTATTTTCAAGAAGCTTACACCCCCGAGTATATCTATGTAAATATGCGATAAAAAAGCTCAAAAAATTCTGAGTATTACTTCAAACATACCTTAATATACAGGAAAAACGCCAGGCAGTATAAACTTATACTTTTTGTTAAATAAATTCCCATGGGTGGCGTTGCAAACCGGGCAGTTACACTAAAGTAACTATCCCCTTAATGCTTATCATAAAATTTTTAAGATTTCTATCCTCGACACTGCCACTACTTTGGCAATCGAAATCACTTCTAATTTTAAGTAAATTGTAAGTAAATCTGAAATTCATAGAGCGCTTCCTTTCGAAGCTGTAAAAAAATATGGAAACGGTATCTTTCTTTTTCGAAAAACTGTCCTAGTTATATTGGAATGCATCTTTAATCCAACGTCAAAGAAACCTGTCATTTTCTCGAGACTGCGACAAAGTAAAAAAGACCAGTGCAATGGCTATGCTTGTCAAGTATAACGTAACAGTATTCCGAGTCTTGGCAGGATTAAGAGCAAAGTGAACGTTCTGCTAGCTGAATGCTAAAGTTTCCACGGACGTTCAGCTGTCGTGTTAAATAAACGCAAATTGGATGTAATTAAAATAGATAAGGATTTTCATACCCTTTTAACCAGAAGTGATAAGAATCGTGGTTGATAAGGTACATAATCATATTATTGTAGTCGGCACAGCGGTGCGCTCGTAAAAATGAAATAGCTTAACAATAATTATCCACGACATGCACCTGCGTGTTTTGTTGCATTGTCGCCACGTCTGACATTTTTTTCCTAGCTATCACTATCTGTTGTTCATTCCTCTTCTTAGAAATGATAAAATGATTTTTATATTTTATATAACTGAGAGTATCCGCAACAATGACGTACATACGAAAGGTTTAACGTTTCCAATCGCGGTGATAATAAAGGAACGTAATGTGTGACCATCTAATTGCATATTCATGAATAAAACGTGTCGACTGTATCTAATTTAGCCTGCAAAGCGAGAAAAGTTCTTATCGTAATTGTTCCCAAGGCCACTTTGTGGAAAGACTATTCGTTCGAGCGAAGTTTCGTTTTTCTGCCTGTCTCGTTGCAGAATGTGTGCATGTGTGTGTACGGGTAACAGCAGAATGTCGAAACACTGGGAAATGTACTACATTGCTGAGGCAAATAAAACATAGCGAGGTGAAGAAAGGGATTTATATCACTGAAACTACTTAATCGCATTTTATAAATTTTGCAGCTGTTGGATCTGTTGAAATATAACAAAAAACTGTAGTAATGCGCAAGCCGGATTATCTAAATTAATGGGCAAATACAATGTTCAAATTATATCAGGGGATTATATTTTCAAACGCAGAAATGTTATTGAGAAATATGCAATATTACATTTATAGATCAAATATTGTAAATTTAATAATCTCCTTCGTGGTACGTTTTTGTTTTTTACAATTAGCCCTTTTGGGCTACCAAGTCACATATATTTTTTTAATGCAAGTATTTGGATAAAATTGCTCGAATTTTAAGTTTAAATGGTTTTTATGCCTTTGGAAACTTCAGAATCTACAGACATATTTATTTTACGAACATAGTTTCCTGTTTTATGACACTTTTCATTCTTGTAACATGTTTCGTTATTTTCTTGCAATATTAACTTCGTGTAATTATTCTTTTTCTAATCGAATTAGTGTTTCAGGCTATTTCAAGTACTAAGATAACACTTTCCAAATGTTCGGTTAACCGGTGTTTAAATAAACGTGATTCTATTTAATGAAATAATATTTTCAAATAGTAGTTGATTTAAGCATTAAATGAAATAGTATTTTCAAACAGTATTTATCTATAGAAATATTTCAGGTTTTAGGAACAAATATTCCCAAATAAAATAAATAATTAATAATAAGTAAAACATGATTTTTATATTTTAGTATCTTGCCTCAAATTATTTCAAATTTTACCAATATCCGTTAGCAACCGAAAGTGTGTAGCTTCGAGCAGTCAGCACATATTATTCGGGCAGCGAGGACGAGGCGAACTGTCTCGAATATTATTCTGATAGCATGTCGAGACAAAAGTCAAAGTTTAACTGCCGTGAGAGTAAAGTGAAATTGAAGTTCGTACTCGTTAAAGTTCTTCGATACACAGGCCAATTGGGCTGCATACTGACATAACAGTTAACTCAGGTTTCCCGTCCGTGAGTGCATTTGCTGTTGATATTTATGTAAATAACGCCCAGCGGAAGTTGGGTGCTTAAACTTTTGTTACTTAGGTATATTTCGAAAACGAAACATTGGAATGCAAACTGGTAAATCGCTTTTTGCTTTGTTTCGTCATGAGGAATTTGTGTTTCGGTTGGTCCTGCAATTTTAGGATATTCTGGGAATATTATCAGAATATTGTTTTATGTAATACAAAGGGAAGTAACAGGTGTAGTGGAGAAACTGTTTTCAACATTCTCGAATTAATCTGTGTGCTGTAGAATTTAGTACTGTGTTCAATGATTCGTGATACTAGCATTTAGAATTTAAATGAATGCACATTAGAAACATTTTACGAAAATTATTTCTTTAGTCATAAGCTTATCTAAAAATCTCTTTATCTAAAAAAGAGTGTATTAAATGAACATAGTCATTATTTAATTAAGATAGATTATAACTGGCAGGCATTGATGTACGGAACTCTGAGTGATAGAAGATGATAAATTCACTAAGAAGATTTAGATTTAGATTTAGATTTAGATTCAGATTCTCACAATACATGTTCGTTAAACAATATATTCTGGCAACACAGCCTGTATTCAAATTGGAAGATAAAATCTACCTTGAATCTGTGCTGGAATAAAAGTAAATGGCTTCCCCTTCAAATGCGTTATCATTACTGGCAATATTTTACTAGAAATATGATTTACATTCAAGTAACTCAATTGACTACAGGGTGTTAAAAAACGGGTCTAGGAGCCCCTCTAAAGAGGGACTCATAGTTCTTACCGAGAGGAGTAAAAAATGCTAAATCAACATAGGTCCTACAATCAATCCTTTCGATGTAAAATCTATTTTTGTGTTTACGAGCGTTCGATATCGTAATTACACAAGTCTCTTCGCAACACTCCGAACGTAAACCGAATAATCAGTTTGGAAGTGCATTAGTTCAAGGTTGTATGCCAACAGAAGATTATCACTAATATCAACAAAGATTACTTGATAGACGTAAACATAGCGCAAATCTTCAGTATTTATCCG
The DNA here is from genome assembly GCA_944738655.2 of Andrena hattorfiana. NCBI lineage: Eukaryota > Metazoa > Arthropoda > Insecta > Hymenoptera > Andrenidae > Andrena > Andrena hattorfiana. The sequence continues at coordinate 8,143,067 of OX122894.2, forward strand.
TAGCACGGTTAGTGTTATTATCGCTGCGTTATTAATGTCCGCCTCTTATTCTAACGTGAAAGTGGCATATGTACACGTACATATTTTACGAGTGGTCTTGCCAATAGTCATAGGTGATAATACAGCCTTGTATTCGAATGGACGAAAAACACACCGAACAACTCTTGTAAATGTGAGAACAAACTTTTGTGTATTAATCAACAGAATTAATTTTAGGACCTATGTTGATTAAACATTTTTTATTCCTCTCGGTGAGTATTTTGAGCCTCTAAGGTCTTAAAGCCTAAAGACTTCTTTTTAACAGTTTGTATATACATTCAAGTATTGATAGCATTAACAAAAATATATCCCAGCATTTTCAAATAATAAATTATTTAAATAACGAATCGAATTAAAGTTACCTTAACTTTAGATTATTCGTCGAATGAAGTTAATACTTAACCCGTGTTAAATTTATTCGACACACGACGAACAATTTTTTTAACTTTCATTCGTTATTAGACATTTTTATTGAAATAAATATTTTGCCCATCTTTGCTTCCGCTTCACGTTGATGAGGGTAGTGTTGGAAGAAAGTATTCGAACAGCAAAGTAGTTTCTAGTATGACTACTAGAAAAATTGCTCCTATATACTTTCTCTGCATGAATTTTTATTTCGAATATTTCTCTTGTCTATAAACAAAGACAGAACTATAAAGAATAGATAATATAAAACTACAAAAAGTATACACATGTTACAATCTACTTAGTAGTTAATTCACTCCTAAACAAAAGAATTTCCGTGCTCCGTGGAATAATTTCACAGAAATTTGATTTCTAATATCTTAAAACAAATTTTTCATGTGTGCCCCAATATCTTTGACCAAACATAAAATATAGTTTCATATCATTTATTCGGTTTATGTAACCCTGTTTCTGAATATATGTATAGGCAAGTTGGATATTACAAATAACACTGAAAGGAATAAACAGGAGCAATTTCTCTAATAGTGGAAAATATTTGTACATTAAACAGCGCGCTGTACCAAGAATTTCATTGAATAGTGTAAGTCATGGCGCACACCATGGAAGCCAGTTTTGCGGTACAAGGCGTTCCCAAAGAATCGCGCAAGAAAAACCTGTGCTTGTTTCTCGCCGGTTAACGAATTATGTAACGATAAACTTTATCAGAGCGAGTGAAATAACCTTTCGAGGGGGCTCGCGTAGCTGTAAAAAACTGGCAACGGGTTAAGCACTCGCCGCTAGTAGCGAACGAATGTCACTTTATCATGAGCCGCTACCGTATCATGCAGTTAAACTTGCTTCTCGAACTGGTAATTTGGAATTTAGATTGGCCAACGGCGCGGTCGCGGGCGCGCCATTCTCTGGTCGTCGTTGCGTAATTAATTTTGACCAACTCACTTCAAATCGCCTTACAGGGGAACATTTCCAACCCGAAAATTCTGATTTCACTGAAACTTCGCGTGGGTGTGGCATGTTGGAGGAAGCGAGGAGCAATTTTTTCTGAGGAAATTCACTTTGAAGGGAATTTAGGAGATAAAGTGAAATCAACCCTTAAATTTATCAGGTTTTTCGTTCTTTTTTTTAATATGGGTAACCTTATTATTCTTTTGGTAGCCTGATAGTGCATTAAAGATTTAACAGTTCTTATATTTAAAGCTTCGTTCTACTTCGCACCGCTACAAAGTTATATTAAAAAAAAAAAAACGAAAAAACGTAATAACTTTAGGGCTGATTGCGCTCCTTCAGTGTGAATTTCCCCGGAAAAAATTGCTCCTTGTATACTCTGATATGCTCCACGTTCACACGAAGTTTTGTTAAAATCAGAATTTTCGAGTTGGGAATATTTCCTTGGTAGTGATTTGCTTATTTTCTCTTTTAGTTAGTTTTGTGTTTGGATTGTTGTATGGGAAAGATTGATTATGTAAAGTAATCAGTCCTGTTAAGGGTAATTGATCTTTTTTTGGAAAATCGTACACATATTGATCCCAATTTATTCAAGGTCCCAAAAGTAGGTGATTTTCGTGATTTATTTTTTAATAGAAAGAAACACCGTATAATTTGAATCTTTGTACAATGTTTTTATTAGTTTTTAAATGTAATATATACCGGTTTAAAAGAAATCAATACATTTAGTAATGCTGAGTACGATTTCATCTAACCCAGACCTAACCTAGACCTAATGTTGAAATTGCGTCTGCTTTTATCATTCGTGTTATCTCTTTTTTAATGAATTCCAAGTAGGGGTTATTATGAAAAACAGATGAGTAACATTGACATAATTACAGCATGTCCTAGTTAACGTTGAGTAATTATTACTGATAAAACAAACAGAATGTTACTAAATAGCAAAAGTGTTCTTCTTTTTGCCAGTTTTGCCAGGTATTTTTTCTATTATTCCAAATGGTCGTGTTAATTGGATATTTTATTTGATTCGACCAAGCATTCAATTTCTAATAAGCTGCCCTTCTGGGATTTATTATAATGCTCAATAATTACTTCTACTATATCTATGATATTGAGTTGCAAGTGTAATTTTAAACTGATTCTTCAAAATGTGCAGCTCCATCTTTACCAGCTTTGAGTAAATTAGAAAAACCAGTTTATAAAATTATTCCTTTGACTTAACTTTGAAAAGAGAACACTAATTGAAAAATATATATATTCGCACAGTAAGTAATAGTAATTGATAAGTTTTCATTTCTATTTTTGGTGAATTTCTCAAATCAGGTGCTGCCCCTGACTTGTAGCAGGGTGTAGGTTCAAAATTTAAAATAAATCGCTCGTTTGTTATAGGATTTGCATCAAACGTGCACCAAACGATGTAGATTTATTTTACGTGCCCACCTGTATTACACGTCATAACTCAAAATCTGTAAAAAAAATGGGGCTGCACCCCTCTCGCTGCGAGGTCCTGAATTTCAAAATTGTAAGGTAAAAACTGGCTTATAAAATTCTGTTTATAATCATTCAGCAATAATCAAATCCAGTCAACACAACACTAATAACTATATCACTAGCAAAAACTCGTTCCTTCTGAATCATCATTCCAACTATTTAGGCATGTGCATATGCACGTGTGTACTTAGTTTCTTGTCGACTGTTTCGCAAAGACTTTTATTGGAGCAAAAAATGACAGAAGTATCCCCTCGTAATTACCTTCCCTGCAAGCTTATCAATTACCTTCTCAATCTATTTCACTGTTAAAAATTCTCCAAAAGGAAAATACTATTAACAATACTATTAACAATTTGCCTCGCCCTGCAAACATAGGGCGTTAAGAAACAGAATGAAAAAAGAAAACAATTCCTGCAAAGTGATTAAAAGAAGTACCTAGCATGTAACTTTAATTCCGAATTGTCGCGAGAAGGCTGCAAAATTTCAAGAGCCTCGTTGGCAAGGTGAGCGCAGAGCTTTCAGACGTCTTCGTAGAAAATCTCCAGGGTCCAATTCGATTTACACCGAGAAACGAGCGTTTCTTTTCTTTGCGCAGGGGCCGCAATAATTCCGGTCTTATCCGTGTTGAAGTCTCATCGCTCTCCTTCCACCGAGAATCTCCGCTGATTCCTGCAAAGTGCGTGCCTTCCGTTAACATTTGCCGGCGGTGTGCTCGAGGAAGGGCGTAGTTAAAGGGAAAAGTGATCGGAACAAGGAACTGCGAGGCGAAGCCATGGTGCAACGCGAGCGAATAAATTTCACCGTTTCAACTAGCGATTTCCCAAATGTTAAACCGATCGCAGCCGCGTTACGCAAGGTCGCCGCAAAATTTCGAATGCAACTCTGTTGCAATTGCACAGTGCCGAGAGCTGAATTGCTCCAGTTGTTCCACACAGCGCACGCGTTCCAGGAATTTCGCAGTTTCAAAGCTAGGCCGTTCCATTAATTTTCATTTAATCTCTCAATTTGCCCGCCGCGCAATTTCAATTGGAGAACGCGCCAGCTTGACCCCCTCCCCCCCGCGCGACGAACTGGCCACAGGGGATATTTTCTACCGCGTCCAGAGCTGTCACTATTCTGATTTTCTTCAATTTATTCTAGTACATATTATAGTAAAATTTGCGTACATAGTTTGTAATGTGTTGTTTAGTGAATTTTACTGAATAGTTATTTTATTTTATTTTATGTGTATTTTAAAAGTTTATTTTTCTGCAATTATATTATTTTCTTATTCTTAATGTACAATTCAAATTTATTTAAATTTCACCGATTTTATTCATTTAAAAAGCAGACAAGAAAATGAAAATAAAAGAGGGAGGTAGATATAGGTAGAGGTAGTACTGACAAAGTAGTAATTTTTGGAAGTCTTACACATGCACGTATATATTACACTCATTAGTATTGTAGAGTTAAAATCTTCTTTGACGTGAAATTTTTTCTGCGAATCAAATTCATCACCTTCTCACGCTAATTTGTACATTTGTAGCTGCTTTTCTAGTTTGCGTATTCGAATAACTGTGTACAGAATTATTCTCTACAAGAATCCTTTAAAATTCAGGTGATATTCGATAGTTTTGGTAATCAAATATTCAAATGCAGTCCTGATTCGAATGTACCTAAGTAGTTCTAATTCAAATATAATATTGTAATACAGTTCTAACTCAAATGAATTATTCGAATACTGCAACATTTGAATTTTTTTTAATAAACTTCGAGTACCTTGACAGCCGAAATATTATTTGAGTAGACAAAACTTTGCTTTGCGAGCTTATGGTCACTATTTCCTACAGCCAGTCCTATGTATAACCTCTGGATGTCGTAATGTGCAAAAAGCGTAACCTTAGCACGCCTTGCAATTTTTTTTAAGAAATATACTGAAAATTTAATTTAACATAGGACTAATCATTTATGCGTTAAGGCACAAATGTGTAGATAGGATTTTTATAACAAAAGCCTTGAAAAATTTTCGTAAAGGTTCATTATAATCGAAATTGTTAAGGGTAAACGAATTTAGTCATATTATCAATATTTAAATTGATGATTAGTAGATTTATCTTAATAATCAAGCGAAACTTTTCGGTATTATAAAAATTATAGAGAAGATTAGGGGGAGTGTTTCCACAAAATTGAAATGAATCTAGAATGAATCAAACAATGTGAATTTAATAGAGCAGTTATAGATCATTATCATTGTAGAACGCAACATTTTATTAAATTTCAAATTTCACCCCTACATATGTTACATTTATTTATTTACAACCATAAGCATGTGCAGAAATTTCTGTAATTACGCTAGCAAGTGGCAACAGAAGTACATGAAGAAGGAAAAAAATTTAGTTGTAAGTTCTGCAGCGGTGAATATCCTTAATGCAATTTTTACGCCTATCATGCATCTGCCAAGTGGATCGTGGTTGGAAAAAAGTCTGTGCAAATTTTCGATACACATAGACAGAAACATTGTGTTGCAACGCTGGCATTCGCCGAATGCCACAGCTTGTTGCTCTCTGATTTATGCGTTCTATTAGTTTTTGCCAGCTGGGTAAAGCATTCGATCAATTAGCGTCCAGGCTTTGCAGCAATGTTAAATTGCCGCGACCGTGTCGAACGCGACTCTCGGCCAATCCTCTCATTCGCCTCGCTATTATGCAAAACTTCTACACCGCGACGTTTTTACCCTGACTTCGTTTGATTTTCCAATTTCATTGTTTGCTCTCGTGCGGCGCAGAAACCAACTCAAGCTCTTTTTAGATCTAGCCTTACTCATGCATAAACTTCATTTATACATACGCCATTATTAATACTTTGCAGTCTTATATCGAGGTCTACTTCACGCCAAAGATTATGAGAACTTGTAAACACGTCAATAATCCGGAGTATCTTAGCCTGCAAGATTATGATTGTACAGTGATTTTGTAGAGGATAATTTTTCTATTCAGTTCGTTTTTTATATAGGATGTAATTTTGGAAGAGGAAGTCGAAGATGTGCTTATACCCATTTATTTTTTATTTACTTATTTAGTTAAACGCCCTTTGATAAATACAAAAAAAACAATCATATGTACACTGAGCAATGAAGCGCAAATTAGAGAAAGAATTATACAAGTAATACGTAAATAAAGTGGAAGCAAAAAGCACGTAAAGGTTCAAACACAAAACCAAAATAAAGAAAATAGCAGTTACAAATATGATTGATAACTCTTGATGTAAATGTATGAAATGAGCAGTAAATTAACATTTATACACATAGGTACGATTAATGGAATTGTATTTCCCCATTAATATTGGATGATGCTCAATATATAGAAGTGAGTAGTGCCTAAGTTTTCTAGGAGGAATATCTAATCTAAAAAGTTGTAGAATTTGAGGACATTTAATAATGTGATGACCAAAAAATAAATCCACTCTGAATCTACATCTTTCAAGTGCTGATAATGTCATGTTATCAAATGAAGGCAGATTTCCCAAATTTTGTTATAACAACATATCACAGGAAAAAAGTGCTACAGACTTATACTGTATTATTATGAAAAATCTGTTAGAATTTCAACGTATCCTCTTCGAAAATTTCTGAAGTGGTGTGGGAAGCTATTTTCCGGAGGACTTTCATTTTAATAAACGCGTATAATTTCGACAAAAACCTCTCTTAGAATTCAATATAATTTATATAAAAATCTAGATCGATAAAGTTTCAAACATTTCAGTTTCTATAAAGGTAGAAGTGAACGTAAACCAACTGAAATTAAACAACGAATCTAGTTCAGACTACAAAGGGTTAAAGGAGAGATGGAGAGAAAAAAATTAGTATCCTTATCGTGGTGTCCTTTGGCTCGATATTATTAATTCGAATTTCCGAATGTTTGGACTAGGAAAAGAACCGTTTTCGCCGCCAGGAGAGAGTTTGGAAATAAACGTTCATTGCACCCATAGGTTCTTGTTAATTGATAGGAGACAATATTCCAGTTATTTGGCACATAAAAACGGTTGAAGGATTTAACGAAAAAAGGCGATGCCTACGTAACGGAACAGGAACGCGATTATTTCCAACGTTTCTGGATTCCAATCATTACTCAATGCTCGAAATAGACGTAGAGAGAACGAAACGATAATCGAGGTTCGAGAATCTCAAACGTTTCTCATAACGATCTTCTTCTTAAGGTTGCACTTTCTCCGAGCAACGTTCTCGCACATTCTCGACGTAATTACTTCTTTGCAAAGCAACGAAGCAGTAGAAATTGCTAGAAAATTAAAGACCCACTTTTTATTTGATCCTTTATTGTAAATCTTTTTTTATCAAAGTAATACAAATGTCAGATGAATATTAGGACACAGGCAAATTAAATAATTTCAGCTTGTCTCCCTCCGGGCATCCCCCGAGGCATCTTATTAGAGACGGTAACCACATTCATTACGTTTAAAATGAGCTATGATTTTTTTATTTCAGGTTACCAGAGGAGGTCCTATTAATATCGCCGATGAGACCAAATTTCTGGAACACTAAACACGCGAACGATAATGATTTTTATAATGTTGTCATAGCCAATTAAAAAAAATTCTACAAATAGCTAAAGTGTTAACAACCATGTGAACAAAACGCCAATATTGTAGCATTATTCTTTTATTCAAAATAATTTCCTAAAAGTGATCTTAAAATTGCCTGTTTAGACCAGAATACCCCCTCAAGTGGATGTTGCATATGTCATTTTTTAGAAGAAATGGTATCTTTTATTATTAATTAGATTCTCTTTAAAAATATTTAAAAATGTTATTAGATTAATACGTTTTTTGTATTCCAGAGATAATTTCATATCCCTCGTTAATTTTAGTACTTGCGCAATAAGCTTTTTCTTTTTCTTAACTTACCTTCTTAGAATCTGCTTGTTATTGTATTAATGAGCAACCTAAAACCGCCATATTAATCATGCCCATTAGTAAACTCACAATCAGTAAGAAAGCAGTAATGACTGACCCAGAAAGACAGAGTACTAGAGAATAATTTAATCTTACTTTATGAAATGTAATGAATCTATTTAAATACCCCTTTCAATACCAAAGTAAGAACAGTCGATCAATGAAGTGTGCAAGACCGTTCATACGAACATTTACATCTTATGTCATTGATGTTCATTGTCAGTCACAAACTAATTTCCAATCCCATTGCTGTTCCATTATCATTCGCGTTTATATTTCTACTAAGCGAAGCATCTTCGCAGAAACGCATCATCAATAGTTCCTATCCCACATATGTAGCTATTTACAAATAATAATCTACGTAAAAAGCGTCATCTTTCAGATAAAACATCGCGTGAAATGTAAGAAATACTGAAAGCTATCGAGCCGCCTATTTCATAATTTCCATTCATCGATTCGATACCATTGAAGCCTGACGTCATCCTATAAAATAAACGATCGTCCGGGTCGCGACTTCCGGTTGCCGAGGCTTTCGGGCGGAATTTTCGGAGGCATAATTACAAGTTACAAGGAAACGTTCCAAGCCTGAAAATTCTGATTTTACTGAAACTTTGTGTGAATGTAGGAGCGATATTCTTTTTTTGCAGAAATTAATTCTGAAAGAGTGAAATCAACCCTTAAAGTCCTCGCCTTTTTCATTTTTCTAATAGCATAACTTTGTAACGGTGCGAGATAGAACCAAACTTTAAACATAAGAATTGTTCAGTTTTTGACGCTCCGTCACACTGCCGAAAGAAAAATAAAGTTATATTCAAAGAATGAAAGAAGGCGATAACTTTAAGGGGTCATTCTACTTTAATCGGCCGAAAAGTGAAGCTATTTTTAAAGATTTTTTCTCTCCATAAATACAACATATAATGAAATGAATCTTTTTGGAATTTATTAAGCTACTCTTATGTTATACAAAAAAAATTAAAAAGATTTTTTTAATTTGTTTCAAATGTTTTTTTATAGCGTCAATGTGACACCTACCAAAAAGAGGTATGTTGGTGACGCAGGTGATTTCTCGGCTCAGGCTTATCTGAAACAAAAAATTCGTAAACATTCTTAATCAGTATGCGTGTCGCTATCGACCATAGCTCAATTAACAATTTTTGTTGAGTAATAACAAAATGGAGCCAATTTGAAAGAAAAAGTTCCCCAAAAGGGTGTTTTCTCGAAGGTGCCCCGAGAAAAATTTGGGTTATTTCTCGACAAAAATTGTTAATTGAACTACGGGCGATAGCGACACTCATACAGATTAAGTATCTTTTCGATTTTTTTGTTTCAGATAAGCCTGTGCCGGGAAATCACTTGCACCACCAACATACCTCTTTTTGTAGGTGTCATATTGGCGCTATAAAAAAACATTTGAAACAAATTAAAAAAAATCTTTTCAAATTTTTTTGTATAATATAAGAGTAGCTTAATAAATTCCAAAAAGGTTTACTTCATTATATGTTGTATCTATTGAAAAAGAATCTTTAAAAATGGCTTCATTTTTCGGCTGATCAAAGCAGAGTGACCACTTAAGGGCTGATTGAGATGCGATGCCTCCCTGCATACTCCAATATGATCTACGCTCGCGCGAGGTTTCAGTAGAATCAGAATTTTCGGGTTGGTAACGTTTCCTTGTTAGGCGTGCATTGCGACAGTGCCGCGAGCCAAACACCCGTCGGTCGTCTCGGTCAGTTGGCTCACGGAATGCGTTCGAACGCGTTGGTGGCCGCGATTGAAACTCGTAAAATTCACTTTTCACGCGCTTGCATACATTTGCATAAACAACGAATATCGCCACGGGTAAGAACGGAGGCATACCGGGGACGCGCGGCTGAATTTCGTATGCCTACGAAACCAACCGTAGAACCAGTTCCCCCGCGATAGTAATTTCAGCCCGGCCAGCTAGATCCTTGTTAACGCGGCTCGTTCTCCAGATAAAAGGATTGCAAGATGGTGCTTTAGGAAACCTTCGATTTTATCGAGAAGTACGTTCAATTTCTTTTTTAAATCTAACGAACGATAAGAGATCGAAGGATATTCCCGATTAACGTTCGTGAGAATTAATTTTGGGACTATTTACGTTCAGTGTGTACTGTGTACATAGTATGAACTTCAGTCGATTCAGTTTTGTTAGGACGAATGATATCTGTAAGGACCTTTTCGCAGGAGAGAGTTTTATATTTTTATATTTTTCTTATTCTTTAATCTCTTACCACTCAGCTACGTAATATTAGCTGTTACGTATAAAAGACCACCCACGTTATACTTCAAGCGTAAGTAAATCTTTTATTCCTACTAGTAGGGTTTATGCAAAACCCGACTTTTGCAAAAACCGGTTTTCGAATTCCACTATTCCCCCCAAAAAACGGTTAAACCAGTTTTCGAATTTTTACAAAGAAATAAAAATAAAATAGAAAATAAATATATGTACTTATTTTAAACATGTTCAGTTTTTTTTAATATTTATGGAATTAAAAAAATATAACACAATAAAATACATTGCATTCAGAACCAAATAAAAAATAGTAAAATAACTAAAATCCGTACAAAATGTAAATTATAAATCTTTATTTCATTTAGTATTTTTCTTCCGCAAATATAAACTCACGAAGATTAGTTTTACAGTAAACTGTTGCCTACTACAATATTCTTGCGTCCGAGGCGATTTCAAGTAAAAATGTGAACGTTTTTAATTAAATAATTAATGCATTTGTACATATTAATTCTAGTATATAAAGCCGGATTTTCTAAGTTTAGAAACCGATTTTCGAAATTTACAAATTTATAAAGAAAAACGGTTTTTAAACCTAGTTTTTTAAAACCGACAAACCCTACCTACTAGCATGGGGGTACACAAGGGATGACGAAGGAGGGAAACCCCCAACCTATGCGACATAAATTTCAAGATATACCTAACTCTTTCTAATGGAACTATCAAGCTTCTATTATCATTTTTAAGTTTTAACTTTTTTTTACCCCTACTGTGTACCACCTACTACCTATCCGAAGTGCGAGTTGTAAGCCACGAAATTGGGTCGCGTGAGACAGGGAAAAGGGCCTAAATCTTCCCTCACTGATCGTGCGGCGTTGCGCGCTTTTTCCCCTGTGAAATTTCCGCCGCGATGTAAGGTCAACATCTGGAAACGGTGGGGAGAGGTGTCCCCTCGTATTAACGAATTATCGCGATAAATCGTAACAAATGGCACGGCACTCGAGAGTGATGTTGAGCCTGCGTGGCTTCTTCGAGGACCGGTTGCGATACGCGTTAGATAACAGGAGTGCACGGGCACGTATGCATCCGCGGAGGCTGCAGCCGAGCCGGTTTTCCACTTTTGTTGGGATGCAATCGCTCTTTCCTTTCCTGCACGGCGACCCTATCGCTCGATTCCACTCGAGATGCACCAACCGCTTTTACTTTTGCTTCCTTCACCTTCACCGCCTCTTCCCTCCTCGCTCTGGCCATTTTTTTCTCACGGCAGTGTCTACGCGGCTGCGCCAGGCCACTCGCAACTCTCGCAACCACTGTTGACGTTCGTTATTCTTGTTAAACCCGCCTAGTGCAATAGTGGCTTCATTAGCCCGCGTCAATCAAGTGTGTCGATGCAATCGTGCCGTGCCGATTCCGCGGGTAATTGTTTCTAAACGATTTCGGTGTGCTTACCTGGCTTCATTGAATATTAGTTACGTAGAAAATTGGAAACTGTTGATTCGTTTCGGTGATAACTCGTGTCCGAAACGTCATAGATTTATTACACTTTAACGATGTAGTATATTTCGGTAACGTTTCTATAAGCAACACCGGGTACTATCAAATATTAGGCTAAATCGATCTGACGGGACGTAAATTAGGTAACAAATTTCAAACTTTGCAGATATGTAGTTCAAGTGATGCTACTAAAGTAACCTTTTTTGTTTCAATAATGAAACGGTATTAGAGGTAAAAACACCCTCCCAAAAAAATTGTGAGTTTTCATATTATCGTGAATATCTGTGAAACAGTACAATAATCGAAAAAAAATGAATTCAAAGTTTTATGGTTCTTGATATCCTACAATATGGTGAGAAAGAATTTTCGAGAAACAGGGTGATGGGGATAAATTTTGAAAAAATTATTTTAACACCCCTTGGAAAAGTGCAGAATTTTCTTTTTCGTGGAATATCTCGAGAACGGTGGGAGATATCGAAAAGAAACTTAAACAATAGTTGCATCCTTTTTTTATATCTACAAAGCTGCGGAAAAATAATTATCGAATTAAGGATTGGTGATGGGGGTAACTCGAAAAGTATGGATTTTTCAATAATTATTTTTGATTAACTACTCTACTTGCACGCAAAGTTGCATAATTTTCTGAATTTTCGAGTTGCCCAACTTCCCCTGTAAGTCTGATGCTGTACGAATTTATACCTTCAAGTGGAAAATGCGATGATGGGTCAGTGTTTTCGACAGAGATACTGTGAAGCTCTTATAAGTGAGATGCATTGCAATTAGTGACTAATGATTGTTGGCTAAAAGCTGGTCACTCAACAATTTCCATTACCGAAAAAAGTCACTATCGCGCCTTCCATAATTTACACAAGTACGTGCCACGACAAGGTCGACACAATCGTCTTATAACTTGTAAGGCTCTCAATATTATCGCGGCTGCGTTCAATGGATTTAGTGTCGTTGTTATCAAGGTCTGTTACTCTTCTTGCGTTGTTATCGGGTTCTGTAACATCAGTGTCATCGTCATCGAGGTTTATGACCCGAATGTTACCCCAACAAAGGTCACCAAAGCTGAATTTTAACCGAAGAGCATCGTAACGAAATTGTATGGTTGCAGGGCGAAAGGGCTCGAATTCTGCGATTGCAGTATCGTTTTCGTGGAGGTTCGCGTCTCCGCTGATGTCAGTAAGGAGAACTACATACTTCTCTCTAACGTCATTTATATTAAGTTACAAGATTCTAGAGCCGTCGCGGTTAAATTCTATGCTGTGAGCTGTCATAGATGAGTTCTAGGACAGTAATGCCCTCATGACCGACTTCTACGATCCCAGTATTGTCATTGTGACCGAGTTCCGCGACAGCAGCGGCTTTGTGACAAAATTCTGCGACTCGAACGTCTTTGCTAGCGAATTCCGCGAGTCTCATCTTTGGAACAGACCTTCACAAATCTAAAATCTTTATTCTATCACTTCGAGTTCATTGCCACCAAATTGTCACATGTCCATGATAGTCACAAGCGAATACTACAACTGAAAATTGTTAGATGACCAGATTTCTATTTTCCATGAGCTATAAATTCTTGCAAACTCTTAGTGAATCGTCTACTTAGTAAGATCTAAAGTGACGTTACCAAAAATTAAAGTAAAAGAGAATGAAGCCCTCTGGCTAAGAGCCTAATACAAAAGATGCGATCCAAACTTCTATCGATATTCATAATTCAGTAAGTACTTTAGTTGCGCTTGGTTCACTTTTGCGAGCGTTTAATTAACGTCACGCCAGTAAGAACTAATAACTATCTGTTGGGACCGGTGTTGCATGCGAAAACCATTGCAGTCATTGTGTGCGTTTCTTACTCGAAATTCGGACAAAACTCATTGGAATAAAATTTCATAATTCAAAGATCTTCGTGATTGAGTCTTGGGTTATCTCCTTGTATCTCCATGGTCGTTGGAGCCAGAAATTGAAGTGCATTCTCGCTATTTTTTAATTATTTTAAATTATATTCATTATTCATATTCATTATTCATTATTCATTATTCATTATTCATTATTCATATTATTCATTATCATATATTCATATATACATTATTTATTAACACGCGTAACCAAAAATATTGACGGCCATACAGTGAAACGCAAGCGCAGTAGTGAAAGTTTGCAAATAAGAACGTTGACTGTCTCTGCGACGATTAGTTTCTACACGTATATTTACTAAAGCTGCTGCTTTCTAAGAGTTCTATCAATCAGTTGATTTTATACTTACAACTCTAAAACACCTTATATGAAGTCATATCTTCTCTTTCACCACGGTAGACATCAGAGTGACGTTAAGTGAGAAACTCGAGAAAGGATCATACCAAAAACAATTTCAAATATTCAGTGTGTAATACCTCAGCGCTCGTATCTAATTAATAAATGTTGGAACGCTTTTCCGACGTTTCGATATTGGAACGAATGCCTACGAGGATGTGTATAAACGCGTGCAAGGACGTTTCATGTTACAAGTCCTGCGCGTATTATTCAAACATCTCGCTCCAGGCGACCATTCACGGGACCACTGTAGCCCAAGAATTCCGATGTACGTAAATATGATTATTTATAAGGATCTCGTGTCGATTTGGGCATGACATTAAATTACATTTCGTCTGGACGATCGAAGAACAGTGTCACGTAAAAAGCATTCGCAAAAAATACATGTCGATACATGTGAATACATCGGGTTTCTTGTAGCATCAAACAGGATTTACGAAAACTAACAATATGTAGGCAGTGCCGCCTTTACCAATGGGCTAAATGGGCTATAGCCCAGGGGCGCCTGTGATCCAAGGGCGCTTAAGGATCAAATATGTTGAAATGCTCTTTTCTCTCCTGTGTCCACACCGCCGCAAACGGAACAAGACGTTCACATACCATTCGTTCGCTGAGTTTTGTTCATGTTTGAGGCGCTGTGGACGCGGCGGGGGCGTTCGGGGGCATTGTTTTTGTTCGTGTTTGCCTTGGTGAAGACCCAGGGTTGTGATGTATTGCCTTGCACTGATTGCGAAGAAATTGCACCCTTGGGGGCTAGGGCGCCAAAATTTTTTAGCCCAGGGCGCTCAAATTTGTTAAGACGGCCCTGTATGTATGTCAACTAAAATGAAATGAAATTTCAACACGCGTTATCGTATAAATAATCGAAGCAAAAGTGCAGGACGTTCTTACACTGTGTGTAATTAGTCCTGTAGCAACATAAATGTTTATGAACACTTATGTATAGGATGCAAAATAAAATTACAACTACGACCAATATTAGTAGTCAAAGTTCTTGCTGTGAAATCCATTAAAACGCTCTTTAACATTGCTTAAGGGGGACTATACTTTAGGCAACGCTAAAACAGGCCGATTTTGGGGAATTTTTTTCTGGAGCAATTATGAAGCAAATCATTTTGAACTTTTTTATGGCTTTATATTTAAGTTCTGAAGATACGAAAAAAAAATTGTATGTTAAAAATATACATTGTAGATGCCGTTATCGACTCATCTTACTACAGCGTCGCCACCGAAGTTGCAAAACGGTGGGGGTAATTTAGAGAAAACGATTTAACCAATCGACTTGCCCTTACACATACAACTAGATAATTCCAAACTATTGTCGATGGACCTCTAGTATAACAAAAAAATAATTTTAATACTTCAATGTTGCATAAATAGATTAAAAGATTTCCTGCAAAATCGTACTTCTTTTCCTAAGCTCTACAAATTTTGTCAATTTTCGACATTTTTTGGTTTTTGAGTCCATCTCCATTGAGATAATCCATAACTGATTATGTAGTTTAAGGTTGTTGGAGCGATATTCTTCAACTTGTCGCAAGTATCCGGCGCGGCGTGTCGAAAGAGTCAGCCCGCCCCTTTGCGATCGTACTTTTCATTTTTCACGGTGTTCGCACTGTCGTGGGAGTAGGTCGGCGGCTCGAAACACTTCCGTTATCGGTTGTGCGAGAAGCTTAATCGCGCGACACGGAATTTATTTCGAAGCCGGATCACTGAGCCGAGGTTACCGCGATCATAAGTTGAATAGCCAGCGTGACCAGGGCGAGGATAAACAGATAGGCGAGATGTATAGGGCATACTGATACACAGGGTGTAGTCCCTTTCAGAGATATAGTGGTACCGTAAAAGGAGTAGCGGGGGAGAAAATTAGCGCCCTTGAGTGTCTTCCCTTAAATCAAGACCTGAAGGACATATTCGGTAGGTATATTTTTTTTACCTCAGTACTTGAAGGCCCTGGAGTGTATAGAAGTGTGACCAAATAAGTGGAGCGCTGCGATAGATGACGAAAAACACATTTGGTGGTCTGAACTCTCAGGGATGTCTCTTTACATACTATTTAAATTGTGTTCTATGTTGGTCACTGTATCTCTGAAAAGCATGTGAAAGTCTTCGTGTTCAAATGTGTAGATGACACTTTATTTATTTATGTACTATTTATTGTTTTAAACCAGGTGTGGTCTATATAGGAAATACAGTATGCTTATATGTAACTAGCTTTACTACTCGCCTTCGTCCGACATTTAGATCCTGATTTTATAAAAAATAATTTTTTTTGTGAAAATAGTCACATTCATCTGGATTAGCTAGGCGTAATGGGCTGGGACACATTTCGTGATCCTACAGTTTACCGTTCGAAAGATTTTAGGCGACAGACAAACACACAAACACTTTCTGCTTTATAAATTAAGATTTGGATAATACATATAATTTCCAGCTTGTAGTTAGTTTGCTTAGCAAAGTTAAAAATTAGTAATTACCTGCTACTATTTAACTATACTTAGATTCTTACAGAACATTGCTTAAGAAACTTGTAAATAACTTCCAGTCATAAAACACTTAAAAGTATATTTAGGCAAAGTTTTCTTCTTTCAGAATTTAATAAAAAAATGTTGGAGTACCTTGTAGATGTCGGAGGGCGAATCAGAAAGTCAATGGCAAAATAAGATGGTGATAAATAGAACGAAGCTAGAATGGCTAGAGAGGCGAAGCCAAAGTAGGAACAGAAAGACGCATGGCGAAGAGAGCCAGTTAAAAATAGAAGGGAAGAGAAGAAGGAAAAGGCTCGCAGGCGAAAAGTGAGAGAACGGTTAATCCGTAAATAAGAGCGTTGATAGAAATACGACGCAAGTAGAATGGAATTGAAGCCAAGGGTGTGGAAGACAAGGCGGATACAATGCCAATCCCGTTGAAATTATTATTGCAGCACGATGCACACAATCTGGTCTAACGAGCGTTGGTCGCAGCGCATTATTGGCAAACTCATTATTACAACTAATACACATCCCTTCTTCCATTGACATCCGAGTGATATAGCTTTTTATAAGATTCTACAACAACGTAGCTTGGTAGATATACAATAATGATTAGTCTTTTGCTCATTGATAAGTATTTAATTGTTAATTGATATATTGCTTAAACAAGTAATGTATAATTGAAGTATTTATTTTGGTATTTTATAATAAAAATTGAAAAATTAGAAGAAAACAGTGCCAAGTAGAAATCCAGCTATAATGTTTAATTTGTTGTTGCTTGATCGCTATTCCAACAGGTCTCTGAATTATCGGGAATGAATAATACATGGATAATCCAACTGGTTACTAAAATTATCCTGCCCTGCACATAAATCTTATTTTAAGAAGAACCTCTGTGTATTATTAATTACATTATCTTATGTTATGTAATTTCCTGTTTGCTTACTAACATTATTTACAGATTTCGAAATACGAAAAATTTAGAGTAATTGCACAGGAGAACTGGATATACCGCGTGGCAAGTCGTTCAACCGAGGGTTTAGAAAACTCTTGCGCCATTTGTGTTGCGGTTTTAGGGAGTGGAATCACCCCTTAGAAAATGCAGAATTTTCTTCTTCGTAGAATATCTTGAGAACGGTGAGAGATATAAAAAATAAGTTTAAACAAAAGTTGCATCTTTTTTTATATCTGCAAAACTGCTGAAAAATAATTATCGAATTAAGGGTTGGTGGTGGGGGTAATTTGAAAGGTATGAATTTTTACATAATTATTTTCACACAGCGTTGTAGATATAAAAAAAAAGATGCAGCGTTTGTTTAAACTTCTTTTCGATACCTCTCACCCTACTCGAGATATTCCACGAAAAAGAAAATCCTGCATTTTTTTCAAGGGTTGATTCCACCCCCTAAAACCGCACTATGGCACCAACAAAAAATTGTTTTTTCTTGCGGATGAACTACTTGCACACACAGTCGCATAATTTTCTGAATCTTTAGCTTGCCTAACTTCCCTTGTGAGCTAACAAGGGAACATCCCGAACCCGGAAATTCAAAAAATTCTGAAACTTTGTGAATATGTAGGGAATTTCCTCCTGATTATAACGAAATTTTTGTTTGCCGCCCAAATTTACTCTAAGGTGGTGTAATTAACCCCAGAAAATCCAGTTATTTTCCGATTTTGTGTTATAACTCGTGAACTGTAAAATAATTTTTTTACCAAATGATAGGTCTAATTAAAAGAAATAACTTTTGTCTTGAAATTTTTTTCACTATCTCTTACAGTTCGCGAGTTATAACACAAAATCGGAAAATAGCCGAATTTTCAGGGGTTAATTTCACCCTCTCCAAATGAATTTGGACAACAAACAAAAATTACATCGTAATCAGGAGGAAATCCCCTACATATTCACAAAGTTTCCAAATTTTTTGAATTTCTGAGTTCGGGATCTTCCCTTGTAAATTAGAATCAAGTTCACCGTAAAGGCGATCACAAAGGGAGACTTATTATGACACAAATTTTCGAGGATTTACGAGAAACTGTTAGCGATACACAGTTTCTACCGAGCTCGTTTCTTCGTCCACAGTCATTTTATGTATCCACACCGACTACCATTACTCTACTCCGCTCGAAACGTTTGCGAAGCTTCGAAGTTCGTCTTTCGGATTCTGTGATTTTTTCGCAGTAACGTTGCTCCACGGTTTCGCACGCTTTCACGTCCGTCTAATATTCATTTTGCTTTCTATCCACGAATATAGAACATTGGCGAATATTTACTCTGTTACGAGAATAGATTACACAGCCTTTTCCAGTAATCTTTTCTTATTGCCCGAGGTTGAGCACCAAATGTTTTTCTACTTTACACTTGAAAAAATAAGGAATACACACAACGAACGTTCTACCACGACTTCCAGCCCACCCCACGTCTCCAAGCGCCTCCAATCTCCGTTGGGCCTGACCAAGGACCACTCTCGCAGTGCTCAGACGACGTCCATGCGTCAACGGGGGTGGACGCTCGCCTCTCCGCAGTCGCTGACTGCGAAACAAAAGCAACAACGAGCCCCGTGGAGAAGCAGTCCTCGCAGAGGCGTTGCGTAAACCTGGTCGATGGACGATGAGTATTAACGCGAACGAGGGGGGGCACAGGCTGCCAGCAGAGCGCTGGTAATAACACCGGACAGGCTGCAACCAGTTGGCAATGCGTGGCAGGTAGTCGCCCGACCGGGTACACCGGATCCGACGATATTTTTCCAGCATGCGAGCGCGTTGCACGCGTCCCGCGGCGCGCAACTGCACACACGGCATGGCCACGGAGCGCCGAAGGTGAAGGCAATGGAAGCGGTCCCGCGGTGTGTTTACGAGCTGGGAACGACGCCACGCATCCGCGAGGAAAGCGCGGACGAGGCCACGGAGAGATCCGGGATTCCTGGAAATTACCACCGCGGGGCCCTGTCCCCGCTATTGCTCGTAACACGCCCGGCGACTTGGGCCACGCCGACTGGTTTAGCGAGCCGAGGCCCAGGCGCGGACGAGCATCGAACGGGCGAACCGGTGCCTTTGATCTCTCCGGATCTGAATTTCGGCGACCTTGACTCGCTTACGCAAGCACGCGTCCAACCGCGGAATCCTACCGCCTCGGTCGACGCGTCGGCGTGGCCGGAATTCGGCGTCGCTAAACGGACCATCTGTTTCGGTACGAGCGAGACGTGACGGGGCTCCACTCTCCCTTTCGTCGATCGTTTAATAAAGGCCTGATCACACGTGTCCAATTCCGTCAGTGTCGGTGGTAAGAAATATAGTCTCCCTGTTTTGCGATGGGCCAGTTCACGCTTGTGCGAGTTAGTGACACTGAAACAAAGGGACCATTCACACTGACGCCACTGAATCGTCACCATGGGCGTCCGGAGGCATGGGGAGGGGCAGTTGCCCCCCTGAGTTCTGAGACAAAAATTGCTTATTTTTCAAAACTGGTCTTTATTAAGTTTATACTAAAAAAGAGAATATTTTTAAATTTCGATTTTAAAATTTTAATTAAATTGGCAGTATAAAATGGGTTAAAAAAGCAAGAGGGTATATTCTTCTTTGCCATCGTCCCAAAGTTGCCCTCCCCCCCCCCCCCCCGGAAAAAGTCTCCGGACGCCCCTGATCGTCACGGAACTGATATGTGTGCGTGGACCTTTAGGCGCTCGGCTCGAGGCTTCGATCTCGATGGGCCTGAGCCTCGGTGACCTTGACTCCCATATGGGGGGCCTGACTACCTCAACCCAAGGCCCAGTCAGCCCGAATTCGCCGGTCGATGTCGCTCAACGGCGATCCCTTTTATACCGTTGAGTCCTGACAGTTCGCGCTGCTTCGTTGCTAGGTGGCGCGAAAGAGCTTGTAAGAAGGGTTTCTTGATTAAGGGGAGCACGCGGGGCTTGAGTTATTGATTGTGCTGAAATTTTGAAGGTAGTTAGTGCAGAACCGCATTTACCGCAAAATGCACTCTCTGTGGGGTCGAATTTTAAAACCTTACTCCTCACAAGCAATAGGTATAAAAAACAGCCTAGTTATAGTTACAAAATAAAATACTTCTTTTTAAGTATTAAATTCATAATATAAAAATTAGAGGCAGCTGAAAAATTTGTGGGCCTCCCGGGTCCATTCGAAATAGGTACATCGTTCTTTCCTTAGAATATAAAAATAACAGGAACTGCTGTATTGCATAAAATTCGTGTACGTGAGCGTACCATAGCGAGGAGAGAAACTATTGGGGTGATAGACTATTTTGTTCCTTATAGGTATCTACATATTTCGCGAAACTCCAAAAGCATAAACGAAGCAATGCATGATTGTAAACGAGATCGTTGTAAAAGACATTAATTACATAAACAGGAAATGAGGAAACAATGACTGTCAACTAGAGGAATATTCTATTTTTAAACGATTTTATACTTTTCTTGACAAATTGGAGCACCACTGTACCATATGTCACGTATGACAGGAAAATTTTCATATAATTTTTAATGAAGAAGGAGGAAGAATAAACGAAGGGGGGGGGGCAGAGTCGATATGTGAAGAGGAAGAAATAAAAAGGCGTAAAAGGTAAAAGCAGAAGTAAGAAAAAGACCGAGGAAGTGGAAATTAAATTATAGATATTAGTTGATGCGATCGAGAAATGTGGTGGCAAGTAGAAGTGGGAAGGTTCGGATGACACAATGCAAACAACGTGATTCACACACGACATCTGATAATAACTGTCATAAGAGACAAGATAATAGCCATTGAGGCAGTAGTCATGCTAAATGAATGATGCTGATAAAAAAGAAATTACATGTATCGAAGCAAGAGTAGAAGCGATAACTTAGAAACAAAAAGTTTAAGTGAAACGATTTTATTTAAGTTGATCAATAATACACTAAAAAGTAAAAAATAATTGTTTTCTTGTATGTACTACAGTTTCGATGATGATATGTGACTTTAAATAAAATCGTGGAGCAGGATATTTCATAACAGGAGATAAATCAATTTAATACCGAATCAAGAATCAAGTGGTTGAAAGCTGAAGAAAAATTATTAATTGAATTCATTAATTATTTATGGGCGCCACACGATTTCATGTAATTAAAGTCACATACCTCCTCTTTTTTTAGGTGCCATATTGACGCTATAAAAAACATTTAAATCGAATAAAAAAAATTCTTTTTAATTTTTTGTATAATATAAGAGTAGCTTAATCAATTCCAAAAAGATTCATTTTCATTATATGTTGTATTTACTGAGAAAAAAATCTTTAAAAATAGGTTCATTCTTCTGCCGATCAAAGTAAAATAACCCCTTAAATAAAATCGTTTAATAAAAAGGCAGCTAGGCTAATTATTTACCATTAGCTGTCTACCTATCACTAGACGAAAATAAACAGGAAGACAGTACGTCAGACAAGGGTATTACGATTCCCAGCTTATCCTCCTCGGAATTGTATGAGAAATATTTATGGTAAAACCTCTGTATCGTATTATTTTGTGTAAAAGAGCATGTACGTATGGTTACTTCACCTCCTTTTAAACCGAAAGGTACGAAATAAACCGTATATATACACGCTTGACAAGTTGAGAAGTAAAACAATTCTTCTCGGTTAAGCCAGCTACGCGGGCGCTTAATTGAAAATACGTGTAAACACCGTTCGTTGGATTTCTTTGTCTGCTGCTACGCTAAGGAAGTAATTCTTATTTCCTTTAGGATTACTTTACTTTCCCCGCTGCGGTGTGCCGTTCCCATCAAGAGAAAACGCTATCGTCTGACTGCAGCGCAAACGGTCTCCAAAGATGTTCCACGAACGGGCAGAATTAATCAAACTTAATACCTACGTTAAGGTTGCATTCGCTGCACGCTCTGCGTTGCGCGATGATACTTCAGGCACACCGGCAAGAAGTGTATAATTTATAAATGCAATCATGCGTGACAGTCTACTATCTGCTCGCGCTTGAAGGGCAGAAAGCTGAGGCTCGGTGTAAATACGCAAATTGTTTCTGAATTAATTTCAACTGCCTATTGGAACCGCCCATCTCTTCGATAAAAATTGAATGTACGCGTAAATGAGGGTCATTTGTCATCAGCTTGTAAATTATTAAAGAATAGCTGTAGGTACATTTTTTTGAATCGCTTAATCTTCTGCCGATCGATGTTGAAACGTGTTCCTCTTACCCTGTTATTCGCTTAAATATCAATTGCCATTTAATTAACGAATTTGCATACTCACAGAGTACCTTGAGAGCACTTAAACCCAGATTTAAGTTAATATATTCGATGGAAATTGTGGTCATTTACTTTATCGGCTTACATGCGACTAAAGTGTGCTCAAATATGTCGCCAGTTTCGGTAGAAAATTAATCACTCAAAATATACGCTTCCAAAGCTCGTCCTCAGTCTCTAATACTTTTATGTACACCAATTATTTTACGTAGCTCTGCAAATAAAAATACGGTGATCTAGGAGGACAAATATTTGTCCCACCGCGACCAATCGAACGTTGAGGAAATTTCTGATTAAGAAAATCACGCACATTTCTTCCAAAATTAATATGACTAAAAAAAGCGGGATTAAAAAAGATGTATCAATTAAACACGAAGGAATGCATTTTCTTACGTTCTTTTTTCGAAGTTCCTTGCAAAACTCAATACTATTTTGAAAAATATTGTTCATTTCTGAAGTTTAGTATATGGCCATATTAATAATAATTGAAATTCCGTTCCCTTCTTTTGTTTCTGTTCGGTGGTTCTGGTTTTACAGTGTCAGCAATTTAAACAAATAAATGAAGACACGTTCCACACCAGTATTATTACAATCATGTGTTATTTTCACTGAAAAAAAATGTACGTAATATCTTCATCGCATATATCAGATGTATGTAAAATCTGAACTCATTTGGTTCGATAGATTTTTGTACAAAAAATCTGAAAAAACTCATCTTATTCCCGATTCAAATGGCTCTCCCTTAAATTGATACTATCCTATCGGGACACCATGTATTATATTACTTTACCATACACGAGCCACAGAAGCGCCCGTGTAAAAGGGGCCTAAGCCACACAATTGAATTCGCCTCAGAATGCCCGGTGGAGACGTCAGAGATGAACCTGCGAGATCGATCGTCTCACGCGTAAACAAACCTGTTGCACGTCCACGATGGAATTCGTAACGACGCGATTCTTCTGCCTCGCGTCCGCGAAAGAAGCTGGCGCGATGCGATTCTTAAATATCTGCGCGTCCCTGTTTCCTAATAAATCACACGTAGCTTTATCGCAGCTTAGCCAGTGCTCGCAGCGGAAGATTAATCGATCCGAAGCATATCGTACCCGTCGATCGAAGATAAACCGATACGACGGCTACTACCGACACTTGAAGAATTCCTCGGCCCGAGCGGAGGAAGAGGATCGCGATAATCGGTACGTTGAACCGAGGCGTATTCCCTTTAGGAAACCTGTAAATCCTGTATGGAACCGCGCTATCGTTGCCGTAGAAACGAGAGCGAGAAGAGCCGCGGCTCGATCGGTGCTTCTATTTATTTACAAACGGAAATATCCCTGTAACGCTTCGCGGCAGGATCGAGGGAAACGTGAGGGGGCAGTGAAATGTTCGCAAATAATTGAGAATTTCAATAAATGTGTATACAGTGGCGCGAGGGAGTGTGTTGGGCAGTCAGGTTGCTAGCTGCGTCTCGCAGAGATGAAATTAACAGTGAAATGAATGTTCGGTGCTATGGAACTGAAGTGGGGTAAGAAAGAAAGGCAGGATGGAGTTAACCTTCGCCTGGCAAATTGCAGGATCCGTTTGGACCCGTCGGAAACTATTTGCATATGTTACTTATTACTTATTAGCGCCCACTACTTTAAGAAACTGATTATTTTAGACCGGAACGAGTTGGAAATTTAATATAAAAATTTGTTCTGGATGTTTTATGAATAGAATTATATTATGGGTTAAAATGGAGAAGCTTTCCACTGTCGAAAGGTTAAAGAGCATCATCTTTATTTGTATTTCGCTTACAGAGACCTTTAAGAACTTTGCAGCGAGTGCAAGGCACCCGGGCCCCGGACTGTATAGTTTCGTTTTTCTAGAGAAAAGGAAAAATGAAGAAAAAAGAAAATAAAAGATTGAAACGTGAGAACGAAAATTTTTTATTTAATTGAAATTAATATAATTTTGTAAACCGACTTCAATCTCACGCTCTACACACGGAACAATAATTGTAGTTGTGTGGTGGTAACCATACCACATTATGTGAGGACTGTCAAAAAAAGAAATTAGAATATAATTTCTAATATAATAATTTAATAATCTAATAGTATTAATGGTATGGCAACAAAAGCCATTTATTTTTTATTTTATTTATTTTTT
Organism: Andrena hattorfiana; assembly: GCA_944738655.2. NCBI lineage: Eukaryota > Metazoa > Arthropoda > Insecta > Hymenoptera > Andrenidae > Andrena > Andrena hattorfiana. Next base: position 8,167,811 of record OX122894.2, read on the forward strand.
ATTTTCTTTATTATCCTTTTTTTCGTGAAAAGATGTTATGCTTTTTACCGTTGAGAAATTGTTTGGGGCCCCAAAATATTTCCTGCACTCGGGGCCCTTTATAAAGAAGGCTGGCCCTGTTTCTCCCCAAAAACACGATTAATTAAATAATATAAGTGGTGTAGCTCCTGTTTTGTCAAAAATGTAAAAAAAGCAGAGCGAAACATGAAATGGTATAACAAAAAAAAATGCCACGCACTCTTTTAACAACACCACGTGTTTCCCGTTGAGCAAATAGCCTCTTCAAAGCATTTCAATAAAAGTACTAGGATTTAATGTTCGAAAAATTAATACATCGGTTTATTATTTAGTAGCATTTACATTTTCTGTCTTAATATTACTTCTATTTAATATCATATATTGTAATTTACAGTAACAAACTCGTATTATTGACATTAATATTATACATTTGAAATATGATTAGTTATTTCACGCCTCGTTAAGCTTCTTCGTTACCCTGACCAGGTATACCACATAGATTAAATAAAGAATATTTATGTGATAAAACAGAGGATATTTTGCATTGTTGCAGAGAAGATACTGTAACCACTGAAAGCGTGATTTACCAAGAAACTAGATGTCACGTATTTTGATGACTTCTCTTCCAACTCACGTCACACACTGCCAGTTTGTACTGTCAATTATTAAAACCAATTTTCTAATGATAGGGTAAACGTGTAAATCTCATTTTCCTCTTTTCTTTGCCGTGAGAAAATTTTTTACTCAAAGGAGTGATTACGTCGGACAGTTTCGCCGACTTTTTTCGAGCTATGTAATAACATAGATAATACCTGTGCTATATCTTCGCCTGCATAATAACAAGGCACGGTTTATTAAGATACATTCCGCGTAATTTATGTCTTATAACTCGCATAGACGGTAGGATAAGTTGTAGCCAGGATTTTTCTTTGAAGAATTCACGACTATGTTGCGCGTGGTTGCTATACTTACAGATAAAAAGACGTATTATATGATTACATGTATCTTATAGATCCGCATTGGGGTTCAACGAAATGTTATCATACGATCAAAATCGTTTATCCCTATTTTCGAAATCACTGCACTTAATAAGTGGCTTTAATGCCCCTCTATTACGCTCTATGTAGATAATTAACAGCATCTTGGTATTTGAAAGTTCCCAGATGCATTTATAGATACAACATCTACAAGCTACCATGAATGAAAACAACTCTTCGTTTCAGAAGATCATTATTTATGACTTTAATCGTGTTACGCTGATCTCGTGGAAAATAATTTCGTTAAAATTAATAGTATTCTTAGGAAGCTAATTGAAAAACATTGCATTTACTTTCGGACGTTTCAGTATCACTTCCATTAAGGTGCGTTTAGACGAAAGGAACGAATGCTCATTTGCCTCCCACTGCGACAAAATTCAAGTTTAAAGGAGCATTCGTTTATGCTCGGTACAAAATTCGCCGTACATTTTGGAATGCTCGTTTCATTTTATAAACAAATGCTGAATGTGTGGAAAACGTTCAAGAAATGTTCGGCGCATATAAGCTACACGAAGATTCGCTCGCATTCGACGCGAGCATTGCTTGATTGCGGTTTAAACTGAGCGAGCAAATTTTGCCGAAGTGCAGGGCAAACGAGCATCCGTTCCTTTGGTCTAAACGCACCTTTAGACATTAAACTATAGTCCGTTCAACGAGTCGAGTTACCAGCTATAAACAAAATATACACAAGTAACCAAACGCTACTCAATTATTATTAATCACAAAACGCGTGGCACCATATTGTAGTCTGCATTCTGGTGACTCGACTCGTTGATCGGACTATAGGCGAAAGAATCTTTACGAGGCCATAGGTAAAAATACAACATTTATTAAAAAATTAAGAGATCAATATTTCCCGAGCACAACTGTTCTTATCGGTTTAATAACTCCCGAAACGAGTCGTTGGTTCAGAAAGAAATTACTGTCACTTATTTTCTGCTGCTGTACAAGCCTGCAAAATGTCAGCAAAATGGCACTCAGGCACTCGGTGCGTGTTCTCTGTTGGATTAGCAAGTACTAAATAAATATTCCCAAAGTCCTTAGTCCCGCGTGTAACGGCCTGTTTACGTTACACAGGCGTTTACGTGTGATTGATTGCTGAACTTGATTAAACAAACGATCGAAGGTGATATCTCGATCGTCTTCTGTCAATGCAAATGCACACTTGTATTTCACGATATGGACTGGCGGCACCGGAGTTTTTCGCGACGTTATCGTTGGCCTTTAGAGCTCGGTACACCCACGTGCCCACCTTTTTCCATGCTCAGAACAAACGCGTAGGTGAGAAACGTCGAGCGAAAGATACCGATGAATATGCCTCTGGCAGCTCGATTCTGTAATGATCCCGCGGAACAACGCGACGCACGGCAGCCAAGCGTAATTTTTGTTGTTCTCCGGTCAGTCGGAATGAAATAATACAGGTGACGCGTAAATACGAAATAAAGTGGCGACTGGACCTCGTATTTCGGGGCCTTTATGTCGTTACAGGGTTGGTCACACGTGCATGAAAAACAGAATTAATAGGCAGAAGGGAATTTCCAATTGTTTTCGATATTAATATTCCAAATTTTTGTATCGAATTATTGAGAGACTTTTTTTCAACAGAACAATTCTGCTGAAACTAGTACGAGGAAAATTGATGGGCTTCACTACACCCCAGCGTCATTTTTGAGTTACCATTTTCGTATTTTTTAATCTTTTAACTTTTGAGCGATATTTGTATATTTGTAAATTTTAATATGTTGAAGTCTGTATTTGAAAAAATAGTTGTGAATAAAAGCCATTTTTTTTTTAATTTCACCAAATTTTTAAATTTTATTATAAAGGTCTAAAAATTTACAGAAATATTGGCAAAGGAGTCCTGGAGTTAAATAAAGACTGATTAGGCGAGTGGCAATGAAATTATCAACAAAATTAGTAAAAGTTTAAAGAAACAGTTTTCATGTATTATCAAATCGAAGAAGAAAACAAGTCCAGGCGAAAATGATAATGTGATAGCATTAAGAATTGTGTCATTCGATTACTAGTGGTAGAGAATAGTTAGAATATACAAGGATAATTTTTAATACTTTGGCCAAGTCCAAGCATAAATTATAAACCTGTATTAAATATATAACTATAAAAAGCTTGAGCTCATTTATATCTGATAGCAATTATTATACTGATTTTTCAAATATTCCTTCCACATTCAAAATATCGATAAAAATCGGTTCCCAGACGAGTGGAATGAAACTCTGTTCGAGCTTCAAACGCCGCATTTCCAGTATCATTTCACGGTGGGAGGAACGTAACAGGCGACACAATACGACTGCTCGCTCGATTGTCGTGTATAGAAAAACAAAAATCCCCAATTTCCACCGTATGGTACACAGGTTGCAGGTATACTATGTAGACCCACGCATTGGAAAAAATTTTATTTCACACTTTTGATTTTTTTTGAATAAGCAATCAACTCCTGCCCGCTTCTGCCATCCTTTCGGTTGCAACTTGTATATGTATAATGACACGTGGAAAAAGTGCCTCAATTTGTCACGAGATTTTTCATATCTTCTATCATTTACGAAGAATGAAGTGAAAACAAAAAAAAAGACCCAATCGTGAAAGATCGAAGTCCCACCCCTTTAGAGTAAATTCGGGCAGTGAAAAAAATGGCTCTCTGTTTATCAAGATATTTGTTCATATAGTCTCTCAAAGTCTCTTAATTTTTTGAGTTTCCAAGCTCGTGAACTTCGTTTGTCAGACGAATAGTCAAAATATCTGTGACTATGCGAGCCGCCTGCGGCCACGTAACAGCCTACATTTTATTTCCCTGCACTTTTACTCTGCAACTGTGTGCATGCAGTCCGTCCTTGCTACGACCTGAATTCCTCGGTTCTCCGCCGTCGGAATCCTTCGTATCGGTGCTCGATTTCGATTAGTGGCACATCTTCCGTAATGGAGAAAAGTCATCCGAATAGAAGATTCAGCGGTAACAAAGAGGGAGGGTCTTTTCACAAAAGACACCCTTCTGGCTCACGGCTGGTATTTCGAAAAAAATAGGCTTAAAAAATTAAGAATTGAATTGATATATCAAGTGGCAATCGTCAATCATAAAAGTGTCTCGCGTGAAGGAGACTTAAGATTTTAATATTAGGGTAAAGGGCCCAAAGTTCGTCCCCTATTTGTGTTTGACCCTGTAGAGGGTGTGTAAAATATTAGAACGAGCTGGCAATTCGCATGAATTTTCTTCGAACGTTACTCTATGTATCCACGAATCGCAAAATGTAATTATTTCATATTATATTCATTATTTCAGTGGTCTGGACAACTAATAATCAGCGACCGGATTAATATCCGCTGAATGTTTTAGTGTTACTGAATTTTTCCACCCCACTCCAGGGACATTTCTTTATTTCGTGATTAGAGGTAGCATTGAAACCCAGAATAGTTGTATTTAAAGCGGAAATAAATTCCACTCGTACTTTCCATTTTCTCACACTACACGTAACTTGTTCGCGGAACTCCTAATTAGTGCTTTCGGTTTATTTAATTGGGCTTGCTACTTCATTACAACATGCCTGTGTATTTTTAGAGACTTTTGTGTAGTCTCATCTGTTCCCTTTACAGTAGGTACATTTCTGGAAGAACAGAAATCAACAAATTCCTGATGTTCAAATGTTAATTTCGCATGCGTCTCGAGTTACAAAGGAAATAATTCAGAATTTGCACATTTCTTCTTTTTAAATATTACGCAGTTCATGCGCAATGCAAAATCAAGACCCACTGCCAATTTTATTCATTGTGCTACACGAATACGACAACATTAGATATAATTATATTACAATTTAAATTTAACATTCGTGTTATCGATTCTGGATTACACACTACACTGCCCGAAATTTCCATAAAGCCACCATGTTTGTTGATAAAATTTTATATTTATTCCATACCATCGATAAGTTTGTGAATTATACAATTTTGGGAAAATTAAAAAAATTCATAAATAGGTATAGATCAGTTGCAATAATAGAAGTAACATTTATTTATAAAAAAAAAGTAAAAATAGAATTTCACAACAAACTGTGAAATTTCTATACAGCCACGCGCTTTTTAGATAAATAAAATCAAAATTGACAATAGTTTCTCCTCTATTTCTATATTAATAGTAAGTGGAATTGCCATTTTTCGAATGACGTCAAAAATGCTGTTCGGCTTTCCAAAAACAAACTTGTGATATACACATCAATATTACTAGTAATTCGCATTATATCCAATTATAGTTTTACTGAAAGTTTATATGTTTGTGTGCTTGTCTGGCCTCTAAAAACGTTCGAACGGTAAACTCTTAGATCACGAAATGTGCCACAGCTTTTTGTGCCTGGCTAACCCAGACGAATTTTCACAAAAAAACTAAAAAAATTTGTTTAGAAAATCGAAATTTAAGTTCCGGGCGAAGCCGAGTAGTAAAGCTAGTAGCTTATAATAGCTATATATACTCCTCTAGCATATGACGTCCTTTCTGCTCATGCATGAAACTAATATCAGAATGTAATGATTAAAGTACACGTTAACATTACCATACGACAGATTTGATTGAATTGCGCGTACCAAAATTAATCCAGGTACCTAATGAGAATTTCGCTACGCAATAACAGCTCGTACAGCGTAGCGTAACATCAATTTAATGCGTTGGATTCTGTTAATGTGTTGTTCCACCGTGGCAATATCGTTTTCGAAGTTAAATCCAATCGGATAACATCGTGATCCACGGTAATTCAGCAAACCGCTGCATTCAGTTTCACTGACAATGAGCTGAAACTGTTGAATGGTGCGCCCCTATTTACGTAAAATCTGTATATCGCGGTATTCCCTCATAAAATTCATTTTTGCATTTTTAAAATTATGGGAATTACAAATATATCGTTATTGAAACTTGGTAATCGTTGTTGACTTTGGAAAACTCTTTCTGTATGCACGAACTTGTTAGTTCCTGAACGATTGACGTATCAACTTTCTCATATTCTAATGCTCTCTTTGTAGTCTTTATGTTTCATTCAAGGCGGCGTCGAAACACATTTTTCTACACGTTCACTTCTACAAACGCTCACTCACGTGCACGCGCTTTTCGACTCTTACATTCACTTCTTGCACTTCCAGGATCCAACGTAAGCGGAGAGAAAGTTATTTTCAACTTTGAATCTCAATTTCAAACGAGCACAATTCTGGGCAGGATGAAGGTTTTCAATCAAAGTCGACCTTGTCCACGTAAATACCGTATCGCTAACTTCATACACATTCGTTTAATGCTATATAAATGTGTGTTTTTTTTTACAATTTCCAAAATTCATGAGTGCATTTTAAGTTTCAGTTGTATAGTTAAATGTTACTTTTACCAAAAAATGGGGAAAATTAGTTCATAAATGGTAATTTATTCGTGATAAATTCAATAGTACACAAAATCAGAGAAGTAAACATTTGGTGTCTAACTCATGCTTGCAAAGGTCTTGTAATGTGGAAACCATAATTTCACGACGGAAAATGATACCACTGTATTTATTGACCAACACATTTTCAAGCGTTAGTAAAGAATTTAGCAACTATCTTATGGAAGCAAAATTATTATACCATCTTAAACGACTAGCACAATTTTTAAAAGATTTTTATATTATTTGAATGAGCCCACCACAATTACTGACGAATAAGCACTAGCGCGCAAGTATATTTTTACACACACAATCAATTCTTTTTCGACTATACCACGAATTAAGTCTCACGATTATTGAAATGTAGAATGAACTTAATGTAATTCAAAGATTCTAATGACTCAAAGTGTAAAGATAATATTTTACGCCCCCCTCAGGTTAATTCAAGCCTTCAGATTTTTAAAACGAACTATTCTCTCCACGATAAAATTGATTAATAAAAATGGTAACTTCCAAGCTTCTGCGTATCACCCAACGTTTTCGCAAAATTAGTAAATCTATTTTTTTCGAAAGCACTGCTAAGATACCGCTGAATAGAGCTTGTACTCGCAATTGGTCCGTATCTGGCAGCCAGTTTTCCAAATTCAATTTCGTGGAAATGGAACCTGCCGTTGCTGAAGTTCCGTGGAAAATCTTTTTGTCCTAGAGCCACGCCCCGCTTATATTATCGCGCAGCTGGTGCTTGTGTGAACCGTGCGTGAAAGATGCGTTTTGCATACGGCTATGCGAACGGATAAAGGACGACATGGCAAACAGGTAGCTCGAGATGTAGCTAAGAATCGAGTTCAAGGACCTCGCTTTTCCGGAATAGAATGCAAGTCTCGCGCACTGTTTATGCATATTACCCTAGCCAGCTGGATGCGCAGTCTTAACGGCCCGATTCGCGATTCGCATGCAAGAACTACATTTCCAAAGAATGTTTTGATGTTTGGGGAGGCTACGAGAATTTTACTTTTTGGGTCTATAGTTATATGCTCTGATAAATACAGACACTGAAATTCTGAGCACTTTCCGTTTGAAATTTTGGAGCACCACCTCTCACCGCACTTTCAAATAATAGTCTCCGTTTACAGTCACTTCGAGTAGGAAAAACTAAATACTAATCCAGAAATAAATAGTAAGAAGGGATGTTCGGCAAGTCGAAAATTTAGAGAAATTTGAAACTTTGTCGTTATTTACACTAAAAGGTAATATTAATTAATACTAGGGATATTCGGTAACTCGAAAATTCAAAAAACGAAAATTGAAACTTTGCAGAAATGTAGTTCAAGTGATGCTGATAACGTAAGCAGTTTTTGTTTCGCCGATGAAACGGTACTAGGTGTGAAGACACCCCCTCAAAGAAATTGTAACTTTTCATATTATCGCGAATATCTGCGAAAGCGTGAAAGATATCGAAAATAAGTTTAATTCAAAGTTATATGGTTTTTGATATTTTACAATATGGTGATAAAGAATTTTCGAAAAAAATTTTTTCCAAAATTTATCCCCGCCATCCTGTTTTTCAAAAATTCTTGGTCGCCAGGATATCAAAAACCATATAACTTTGAATTAAACTTCTTTTCGATATCTTTTACGATTTCGCAGATATTCGCGGTAATATAAAAACTCATAATTTCTTAATTTCTTTGAGGGGGTATTTTCACCCCTAGCACCGTTTTATTACCGAAACAAGAAATGTTCAAATTATTAACATCATTTGAACTACATTTCTGCAAAGTTTAATTTTTTTTTTAATTTTCGAGTTACCGAATATTCCTAGTATTAATAAATATTACCTTTTAGTGTAAATAACGACTTCCACAGTAAAACTTGTGATCTTTGATATAACAGTAGTCTCGCCCTCAGACTGAGTTGAAAAAGAACCAGCCAATTTCTTTTATTTTACCGTTTAAAGTGGGCTCCAACTACCTATGTCAAATCCTTTTCCACGTGACGCTATTCATTCAGTATCTCTCCAGTGGATGCGAACGAAGGATGGAAATAAAAAAAGATCGTCGTTGTATTATATAAACAAACAGTCTCTGTCTCCTTAAATAATGCGACGCCACAATAAAAAAGTTCGCATTCTTCTGGATTCGATCAAAGCGAGTCAGCTCTGGGTATTTTAATTTTCACAATGCAATTGAAAGCCCTTTGAGGAACGATCGCGGCCCGATCGCAATGGACTTCGACTAGAAACCGGAAACGCCTCGCGAATATACACTCGACAAATAAAATTTTCATTTCCATAACAGCCATGATATAACGCCTTCATAAACAATCAGTGGCAAATAATCATTTGCATACGAATGCTGGGCACGATTTCGGTTTGCACGGTTCCGACCGATAAGTAAGTACTTCGCGGATAAAAGTCAATAATCATGGTTACATGTGTCGATAGGGACACGTGTTTATTTTGGTGTTTCAATAATGTTTGGCACGTGTGGCGATGCGTTGAAATAAATTTTCCTAATTTCGTCGCGGATTATCGAGCTTTATCTTCGAAACTATAATTTCCGTTTCGATGCGAAACGAGGTGAAAATGATAATATTAACAGAATAAGTAAAACTATTCTTGGTTGCATCGAAGTTATAGTTCCTGTCATGCGCGTACATAATCAATAAAAGCAAATAATATCGGGAAAGCAGTGGAAATAGTTGTGCAATTAATTTAACCGTTGTAAATTGGCCTAATATCTTATATTTACAAGAACCGAGCATACAAAAATAAAGCTCAGTTCATTTAATTATTAAGGTTTAATATTTTAAGAACAAAAAATTTCTATAATAAAAGAAATATTAAAAATAATATATTATTTATTATTGAAGGTTATTAATTATTTAAAGATGTGAAGGAGTTTCAGTGCAAATAATACATTAGTAAAGAAGGAATGAGAATTTGTGACTCGATTTTGGGTCAAAATCACCCAATTTCCGTACAAGGTTTAAAGAGAGTGCTTCAACTTTTAGAGTGCGAACTTGGGTAACTTCTGCAGTCTGCTGATGCACACTTTAAGGGGGTATACCACTTTGAACGGTCAAAAAATTAAGCTATTTTTAAAGATTTCTTCTCAGTAAATACAACATGTAATGAAATAAATCTTTTTGATATAATAGAAGAGTAACTTAATAAATACCAAAAATATTTATTTCATTATATGTTGTATTTACTGAGAAAAAATCTTTAAAAATAGCTTAATTTTTCGACCGATCAAAGTAGAATACCCCCTCAACTACTGTGCAGCAACCAGGGCCATATCATCACCAAAACAAGAACATGGACTATGGTATATATTTTCCTATAGACATTTGGAAACCTCGTGTAGATTGGAGTGCCATTTTCTTGGAAAACGAAGCTTCGCAAATAACATAACTATCATTAGCACACTCAGGATTTAATCTTGTGAGACGGGTGCGAGTTGAACCGATTTTTATCTTAATATATTTTTATATATTTAATGCAAATTCAATCAAATTCATTAGGTGATTCTAAAATTTATTTAAAGAATAAAATCTCTGTAGTTTCCATTCTTTTTCCAAAGTTCTTAAATTACTTCAGTCGTGGCTACCTTAATCTCCTTTTCCCTTTTTCTTTGGGGGGTGTCAGGCTCCTTGGCCCCCCTCTGCGTGCGCCGCTGATAATCATCCTACATTTTTAATTCTAGGCGGACTCTCAATGCTCAACAGATCCCAGGAGACGAACTCAGCGGGAGCCATTCCAAGATTAAGGAATTCCCTTATCAAAAAATCAGCCTATTATTGCGCTGCAACTTTTCAAGGTAGCTCGTAGAGCGCGAGCGTCGCGCGGGTTTCTATCGCCCTTCGAACCGCCGAGATATCCCAGGGGCGCTGGTTATCGAGCGAGGAATGAAAAAAAGGAACGGCATAAATTCGCGAGCGAGTCGGTTTACGTTGTCATAGAAGAGGCTTGTCGATCGACCGCTGCGAACGGCCGGTGGTAAATTTCGCGGATAGGTACGCCGGGACTCGGATCCTGTTTACGCGCTCCGCGCACGCACTCGAGGAAGAATATTTCCCTTCGTCCACGACGACGTAACCTGTTGCTGGACGAAGGGGGGGAGCACTTTACGTCCATCCACCTCGTAAAACGTAATGGTTAAGTGGCATGCAGATACGATCAGCACGGGGCTGCAGAATGGACACACGGCGCGCCGTATAAAGGACCCGAAGCAACCGCGCCGCGCGTCCGCGGTTTTTACGCTTTGCGTGGCGCAGGAAAATTGCGCCAACTGTGTCCGTTTTCCCGACCGGCCCGCGTTGCTGTTGGCACGGGCGAAGAAAGCGTTCAGGAACGGCACTTCGAGGCTCGTAATTTTTTAATTAAAGTGTGGAGGGTAATAGGACGAAACCTTGCCTAAGTAAAACGGATGTAACTTTTTATGGTCCCCATAGTTGCCGATGCTTCGATGGTGTTTAGGTGCATTTTTATTCGTGACGCTGAACTTTAATATTGTAATATCGTTCGGGGCACATAGAAGGGACCAAGTTTTAATTCGTCGCTTGATTAATATGATAGTGTTATGAATTTTTAACCCTTGGTTGTCACACGTATTTTTTTTTTAACGTAGTTATCACACTGGGTCGTTTTAATCCATTCGACGCAAGCCGATTTTCAATCAGCTGCTGTTTAAGAACTATCTGTTAAATTAAGTCACGGAAATTTTTAGATAAGGTTTGAACATTGTAGAATATATGTCTATCGATGAAAAATAACATTTAAAGTATCAGCGTCTTTAAAAAAAAATTTAAAAGAGAATTGCAGAAAAAAATTTTTATTTTAAAAAATCAACTTTTTTAATTCTTAATGTTGGTGGCTAGAAATGTATGATTAAGCTCTTGAGATATGTTACTTTAATAAATAAAAAAAATACTAAACAAATTTGATACAAAAAGTATTAAATTGAAGTAGAAGTAGTTCCCCTCACTCGGGAAATTACTACTAAATGGTGCCAGTAGTACAATTTTCAATGATACCTCGAAGATATTTTACCTCAAAGACAAATTTTAAGTCATTTTGACCCAGTGTGATAACTTAACAAAGGGTTAAATAACACATAACAAGAATGAAGAATAGAACTTACTTTCAGTCAGTTCGAGTTTCTGAGAGGCTATTGATGATTTAGAGTATTCGAGTAAACAGAGAATGTTAATAGCGTTTTATAGCGGAGATGACACTACCTTTTTACGAAGAGAAAGAACGCATTGATTCGCCTCTCCCATCGGAAAGATCTTTCCTATTACGAGATCACTTCTAACAATAACACATTATAGAATCGAGTGGTGATTCGTGAAAGGCACTGGCATCTTCCTCTCAAATGCCACGTACACGCTGGGGCTGATCAGAAAGCAGATCCTGGGAACCTCCCTTTTATCTTTCGTATCATTCCTCTTCCTACTTTCGCCTGGTCATTAACGTTGAAACGCTTTTGTAGAAATTGCTGTTACAATACTTTGATCAATCCTTTCCTTCATAATGCTGCTTCTTACTTTCCTACTTTTTTTTTTATTAATTCTTCCCAAAGACCATTTTATCCTTTCTGAATTATCTGACACACCCGGTGTTCCCTTTTTCCAGTCTTCAAGACCTTGCGTATCTACATCTGATAAGAATCTAAGGCACGAATCTTAATCGATCAGTTCTTTCTACTCACTTCCCATCATAAGCACTCTATGTATCTCCAATATATTTTAAAAATGTCTCCCTCCTCTATACATCGACATAAAGCACCCACAAACTGAAGCATAAAAATAAATCCCAGACCTAAACACATAAATAGGTAAACCCTCGCAGTGCCGCACTCGGGATTTAATCTTGAAATTAAACCGAGTTGAACGGCTAAAAATATTTTCAATACAAATTCAATCAAATTCATTAGGTGATTATAGAAATTTATTTAGAAGAATATCCAGTTTTCTTTTCTTTTTACTTCAGCTCTTAAATTACATCAGTCGTGGTTACATTAATCTCTTTTGTCCTTTTTCTTTTGGGGGGTGCCAAAGATCCCTTATTCGAAAAATCCAAATTCGAGCTTGAACTACTTAAGCGTCTCTTATATTTCGTTTCAGGAGGCTCCGTCAGCGAGTTCGCGAGAATGCAGAAAGCGCGAATCTCCCTGAGAAGCGTTCGTTTCAAAGTTAACAGACCAACGAACGAAAAAGCGAAAAAAAAATGAGGGACAGAGCCCTTGTGGAAGGCAGAGATGAAGGAAGAAACGAAAGAAAGAATAGCCTCGGTGCTGATCGCGCGGACTTGCGGGCGCAACATTCACCAGGTCGAGCAGGGAGGAAGGTACCTGGTGGGGAGGGCCTTCTGGTTCTTACGAAGGAGACTCTCGTCCTGACTCCTGGTTACAAGAAGCAGGAGGAAGAGGAGGGGTACGAACGATTGCGCAACAATACACCGCCACCTGCACTCGTTTCGTCACACAGCTTCAACTGGCTCGGCGGTGGTTGGCAGGCTCGCATTACTTTCGCCAATTAAGCCTCCGGACGGTCGTCGTTGTTTAACTTGAATATGAAATTCCACGATTATTCGGAATTCCATCCAGATGAATGCAGCGGCCACGTTCGCCGTCCCGTGGAAATCTGGACGCGGTCCTGTACCAATTGAGAGACTTTAATCGGAAAGAACACAGTTTAGATGAAATTCTCATGTGTATAAACAAATTCTAAAATGTTAGTCGATAAGAAATGACTCTAAGCATTTAAATTTTATGATTACGGTACTTTTTATCCGAAATATCTCGAAACAGTATCCAGATGTTGCAGGCTTCAAATCTTGAAAAGGATTCCTTCATTTTTTTCTTAATTTGTTTTACGGCTCTTCTTTCTTTGGTTTCGAGTTCTCTTATGTTTGAAACGTTTCTCGGGGACCCAGCACAATATATGAAAGTGAACGTTGAATAACAGTGAAATATGGAATGACTTTCGATTATTTTAACCTTGTAATGTCTAATACATTTCTTGGATAAAATATGTACCTACACAGTCATGCGAAAGTATTTGAATATTAGATTGAATTGACATTTACTTGTTCACCTGCTCTTACACTCTTTGCTCATTATTAATCGAATTATGACGTCGATTATGCGAATTAAATATGCTAGTAAGATCATTTTCCTTACGCGATATTCTCAATGAAGATTATATATTATATATTTTTTATTTACAGCATCGGTTAATAATGACGAGACAAATGCGCAGTCTGAAGGTCCAGAGAAAGAACTTTTAGTGAACATCAATTGCCCGCTTAAGTTAATACTGAACTACATTCGAGACGAAGTAGGATTAGATGGACCAAGTGAGCGAAATATGTTTTATGTTAATCGGATTGATTGTAAAAGTGAAGAGGAAGATTTTAGTTACGTTTGAAGTGTACGTTCACAGCTGAATTCGATTTGTGCGACGAAATAAATTGCCAGTTGAGAAAAACTTCCTTTTTCGAGCCTCACACGTCTGGTCTCAATATTTTCAAAGCGGGCTTGACATACTTCGTAATCACGTATCAAAGTAAGTACGTGCAATGTAGAGTAGCACCCATTTTAAGAGTATCATTTACACAGGAGACGCAAATGGCCAAATGATAAATCTCACACCACTTCTTAGCGGTAAGGCAGCAAAAAGGTGCTCTGACATACTATTAAAGTCGACCATCTCGCAAAAGAAAAGTCTGTCTGTTAAATCTACGTTGAAAAAAAGACATTCGTGAAATTACAATGATACACCTACAAGTATACTAAATCAAAGTATTTCTCGTCATATTACAAAATTCTAATTATATTTGAAGCACATACTACTACTTTATAGGATTTTTATGTACAATTGTCATGTGTACTATTTTCTTTAGAGGTCGTCGCGTGTGTTCGGTAGAGTACATAACAAATATCACAAAAATTTCACAGGAGATTCTTATCTAAGTCTTTAAAGTTTACGTTTACTGACGAGAGATTATAAAATTTTCCATGTTTGCCTATTCCTTCTTCGATAAATCTCTTTGCTCCTTTAACACCCTCTTCGAATAATAAATGAGACGCGTTATCTTTCTCGAATTGCAAAGCTTCTTCTAATGGTCTGGCAGAAAATGTAGCAAAGTGAGCAGAAGCACGATCCGCGAGCAATGACCCCTGAGGGAATTTAACCAACGACTTTGCTAAATTTACCGCATCACCCAGTACTGTAAATAGAAAGATATATTTAAGCACATTTATCTTGTATTACATCCTTCGCTATTAATCAGAATTTTCAAAAGTGTACCTGTGCCGATACTTGTATGCCGAGTAACTAAACCCCAGTTTAAAGCTTCGTCCGCAGAAATAGCTCGACCAGTTAGAATGATCTCCATTGCTCTTGAATATCCAATCAATGCAGGCAAATGAACTGTACCACCGCTTAATATAGGAATACCAAAGCGTCTGTTTAAAAATCCTAATACCGCGTTTTCCTCTATTACTCTGAGGTCACACATTAAAGCAAGTTCGAACCCTGCGCCAATGGCGTATCCACTTATAGCGGCGATTAAAGGCTTTTTACTTAATCCAACTTTATTGGCCTATAAAACAAGTCGGTAATTAGTGCGAAATATTTTCTAAAACATACGTTACTAAGGTCGCGTTCAGATATATTGGCCGGTGAGTTTCGTGAGGGGTATTCTCCCACCATACCGCTTGCTTGCCTCGGTGCTCCTTTTATCAACGTTTTCTGACTCGCTCTCGTTCCATCTCGCTCTTCGCCTTCGCAGAACAAGAGTGAGCCAGAAGTGGTGGAGATAGTGCCAAGCTTTTGACGTGTAGGCCAAACCGAGTTCTTAGCGTAGAAATATATACATCAGAATAGTTGTGCGTTAGGTCCACAAAAATTCAGGAGTTTTATTAGTCAGAACATTGATTCTTTCTCGATAGCTTCATCTCGTATTGGTCTACGCGTAGCTTTGTAATTCACACAACTATTACGATAGGAATAAATAACAGCCACACGGCTACGTTCAGGCGGAGCCGAGCAGCGTTCCCGTTACCCCACCGTACCAATCCACGATCGTCAGATGGTGGTGGCTGATTTCTTCTCGATCGTTGCTCGCGAAAATGAATCGACCGGCCTATATATCTGAACACGACCTTGGTTTTTACCTTACCAATGATTCAAATTGTGGTAAAGTGTCGTCACGTTTTCCACCAAATTCCGCAATTTCTTTGAGGTCATAGCCGCTACAAAAGTTGCCCCCGATACCGTGGAGCACGCCAACTATAGACTTTTCATCATTTTCAAAGTTATTTAACTCGTTCCATAATTCTTGCGCGGCTGCAATGTCCAAGCAATTTTTTTTTTCGGGTCGATTTATGCCGATTGTGGTAATACCCTCGTAATGCTCTACCAGAATACATTTCTCTGAAATAATTTATTTACACATGTACAAGTATTTTCAATTATTTTATTTTTCATCTTAATTACTATTATTGAAATGTTGCTAATTAAAAGGCGATTCTTTACCTTTCTGTTCCTCGATCTCATTATTTTCAGTCGATTTCGAGGTTAAACATCTTCTTAAATAACATCGAGAGTATTGGTTGATTGTCCCCGACAATCTTTTCAGAGAATGCATTTGTAATGTTAACTTGCGTTCGAGATTCTAGAAAAATTGCAATATACTTTCTACAGATTCGTCACTTGCTTCGAATAATAAAGACGCTACTCGCCTAAACCCTAAATCGCCGCAACAGCAGCAACAATTCTATATATTTGAATGCTCGTTTCTTATTGGAGAACAGGCTATTTAGAACTTTATCAATGTGGGTTTGCACAGCAGCAGAGTTGGATTTTTTCCACTGAAAGGTGTTGCGCGATTCAGTGATTTCTATGGGACGGCGGGTCCGTGCTTGTGGAGCGCTAAAGCACTCAACTCGCGAGTTTGCGCGGGAATTTTGATGTGAGAAAATAAAATGAAACATTTCTGTATAATTTTTATGTTGGGATTTTAATTTGAAAGCTTGACATTGACTATTCTGCTAACAAGTTCGAACTGACTTCTTACAAATTAACTCCTCGCTTGTAACCTCCGAGCGCCCTACTCCTCGAATTTCGCAGTGTTCTTCCGACTCCCTCCTCGAATCCCTTCGCCCAATCAAGACGGTGACAAAGAGGAGATATAATAAGAGGAGTCACTCCGGGCGAAACCTTTGAAGTCCTTGCTTGACCTTGGCATTTAAATTGGTTGTCTATTCGAGCGGGATATTCAAATCGACTAAATATATCTTAATGCAGTTGGCTGATTATTACCGAAGTTTACCGATCATTGCCGAATGGGCATTTAAATTGGTTGTCTAGTGATTTCCCTTGTTTATTTCTGTCCTTGTCGAGTGACGCCTCTTATTATATCTCCTCTTTGACGGTGATGTCCCTTAAGCTACGTCAGTGGGTTGTCCTTCAGCCATCTCTCCATCCTTGGCCCCATAACATATATAGGCGGAGCGTGTCTGAGGGGGATTGCAAGATTCGCGGTAAGGGGAGCGATACAGGCAAATCGGGTAACGCAGTTGTTACGCATGCCGAATGCTTCCGAAGCTAACCGACGTGCTTGTATGACAGGATAACCCTCCAAGCTTACCTTCCCCGCGCCGATAGTCACAGCTTCTGCTCCGTCTATATATGTCTATGCTTGGCCCTTCCTTCGCGCTTCCCTCCACTCTCGGCTGGTGGTTGAGGCACGCTTTCTAATAGCAGATTCAGCAACCTGCACTAGTGCGCACTGAGTGCGAGTTTTCTCGCTTCCAATTGGTTAAAAGTCGCACTCAGTGCGCACCAGTGCGACCGTCCGAATTCGCTATAATTAAATCGGTTGCGCGCGCACCCGAGAAGGCAGGTAAGTTTTACCCTTAGAATCGAGAAGCGACTCCCAACAAGGTTTCTGACTTAATTGCTTCCCGGATTTCCTCAACCCGAGGTTTCCTACGTCCCTTAATAGCAGTAACTATTATAAACGAAAAACGACATTTCAAGAATTTTACGAGACCTAAGGTGCAATTTCATGCTAACGCTCGACGCTCGTTTTGAGCGTCAAAATCAATCACGTGATCGGTCCACGTGACTTTCAACATCAAGCGGAAAAGCTAAACCGAGTTTAGCTTTTCCGTGCTTTTCCACTTGCTTGTTCACTCTGACTCGCTAGTTCGTTGGTCGAGCGTCGGTCACGTGATTGGTTTTGACGCTCAAAACGAGCGTCGACGCTGAAAGTCCCGTGGGCCGATCACGTGACTGGTTTTGACGCTCAAAACAAGCGGTGAGCATCAGCATGAAATCGCACTGTCACGGTTGTCCGCTCCAATAAAGTTTGGCAAGCACATGTGCAAGGGAAAATAACATTACCCATTGTTCGCACCTAAAGCTAAACTCTCTTCCAACTCATATTTGGCCTTTACCTAAGACCCTCCAGATGTGCCGTTCGCCTCGAATCTATATACAATAACATCTATTTATCTTTCAATACAAAAGGATTTTGAATTACGCTCTACATCTAACCTCGATATCTCTACTCACGTCTTATAGCTAACTTCACGCAATTTAACCAGCGGAAACCGCAACAAAGCATGCTCGTATTACGGAAATTGACATGACAATCTGTTCGATGTAAACGTGTCTTAAGATAACCTAACCAAGGTTTCACAAATGTCAAAATAATGCTTGCACGCTTACCGTTCTGATCGCGAGTCTAATTAGGTACTTAAGGATTGTTATCTTCCACCGTCTGTTAGCACTAATTTTGTAAACTAGAAACGGCTTTGAAAATGGAGGATCTGCAAAAATTGGAAGAGGAGGCTGAAGCAAGGGCGACGAAATATGTGTCGAATTTGTTGCAACGTCCAGGTCAATTGGAGAAGATCGATATGTACAAACGTAGAATAAGCCGGAAAAAAGCTTCCGTAGAAACTATGCTCAAAACTGCAATGCAAAGTCAATTAGACGGAGTTCGCGTTGGATTCGAACAGCTCCAAAGTTCTTTGGAGAGTATCGCTTCTATAAAGGAGAACTTGAAGCTCACCGGCGTGTTGTTCAGCCATGTCCCGGAGCTCAATGCAAGGCTGCAAGCCGTTCAGGACGAGAACATGCGCCACTCGCAATACGTCACTGCCAAGGAGAATCTGAAGCATACGTTTACCGTACCCGATAGCGTCGAGAAGACTAAGCAATGGATAAACGAGGGTAAACTTTTACATGCTCACCAGAGCATCATGGATCTTGAGAACTCGAGGGACGACTTGCTTTACGAGCTTCATAAACTTCCGAATCAATCGCCAGCCGACACGGTCATGTTGAAGGCTTATTTAGAGGACATCGAAATGCTCTCGCAGCTGATGGAAAAGCAAATCAGGCTGGTGCTAAGTCGTACGTTGAACACCGTAAGAAAGGAGCCTACCGTTATTGTAACTGCTCTTAGAATTATAGAAAGGGAGGAGAAAGCGGATCATTTCGCCATTCAGAGGCACAAGCAAAGCGGATTTATGCCACCGGGGAGACCTAAGAAATGGAAAGATATGGCGATGAAAGTCCTGGAGAAATCCGTTGCCAATAGAATCGAAGGGACGCACATCGAAGAAAGGGCGGACAATAAAATGTGGCTAGTTAGGTACCTAGAGCTCACGAGGCTTTTAATTCTGGAGGATTTGAGAGTTTGTAAAACTCTGTGCGAACCCTGCTTTCCGCCTTGGTATAACATTGTACGCACTTGTGTCAACATGTATCACACGAGCTTATCCCAACATTTGAAAGACATAATCGCTAATGGTTTAGAAGGGAACGAATATGTTTCTTTATTATCGTGGATCATGAATACTTATACCGGCCCAGAGTTAATGCAGCATCCTGAATTAAATATCGATACGAGCGATATCGGTCCTTTGTTGAACGCCGAAATCATAAACGATCTTCAAGAGAAATATTTGAGGAACATGTGTCAGAATTATGAAGATTGGATGAAAAAGACTTTAGAGACTGAGAAAGTTGATTGGTGGTGCGGAGTGCTGCCAGAAGGGAGCACCCAAGAGGCATACTACCACACGGCAGCTCCGGTCATTATATTTCAAATGATCGATCAAAATCTTCAAGTTACGAAAACTATTAGCGCTGACTTAACGGCGCAAGCGCTGGTGCTTTGCATCGAGCAAGTTATTAAATATGGATTTATGTACAGACAGGCGATATCGGAATTCAAGAACAAACATTTCGAGGATAGAAGTCAAGTACCTTACTTTACGCATCACATGATTACGATTGTTAATAATTGCTTACAATTTACAGAACTAGCGCAACAAATGAAACAGCATTATTGGGTTTCCAATGCCAGGGGAGACGCGACTGTGAAATTTGAGAATCTTTTATCAAATTATCAACAGTTGCGGAACGAAGCGGCGACCATACTATTAGAAGAATCGTTTTTGGATTTGGAATTGCAATTTCAAGATCTGATTACTCCGAAATGGTTATCCTCTCCTATTCCGGTAGAGACAATCTGCGTTACCTTGGAAGATTATTTTCAAGATTACAATCATCTGTGTCCAAGGAACTTTGAATATGTAATTACAGAAGCACAGAATCTGATTGCGAAACGTTATATTTCTGCTATGCTGCAACGAAAGATATCGTTAAAAACGTACGATGAATGCTTGACGTGTACTTCTAAAATAATGACGGAGGCAGATAAGCTGAAGAATTTCTTCGATAGAATAGCTCCGAAAGTAGGAAACTTCAATTCGCCGTTCGAAATAATCAAACGTCTTGCTGAAGTATTACGTTGCGAAGACTCTGAAATTCTTTCTCTCGATTTGCATTCCTTGGTTGAAAAGTACCCGGATATGACCGAAGACCATTTAGTCCGATTACTAGGCCTCAGGGCTGATATTTCGCGTAGCGAAGCAAGAGAAAAAGTTTCGTACATGTTCGAAGCGCAGCGTAATCGTAAAACTCCGCAATCCATAACGCATAGCATATTCAAGCAAATAGTCATACAGGACAGTTTTCTTAGTTGGAAACCTTGAAATTCGAATTAGTAATAGTTAAAGATTAGTTTTTCACATATCATGAGTGAAGATAGGTGACGAAACAAGTAATATTCTGTTATAAATATAAACAAAATTCAATAAATTATTGATTAGAAGTAGATGTTATATATATATAACATGGTATATTGCGATTGTATTGTAAATAGATATTTCAAATCACCTTTTATTTTAACTGAATCAAAGGAAATTGATTTTTTAACCGAGGAGAACGTAATTTATGATTGAAAATTCGAGTTGAATGTTCATTATGGAATATCAATTCCTTTATAACTGTACATTAATATTTACAATGTTACAAAAGTTTGTAACATTTCCTACTCCTTTGCCGCCTCAACTGAATGACATAAACAATACAATAATCAACTCACTGCCTTAATAATTGAACTAATGTAGGGATATCTGCGATAGATTCTATTATTTGTGTATAATAGCGAATGTACATAATTGTAGAAATGCAACGAGAGCAGAACAAAAATAAGAGAAAACGTTGAACATAACGAAAGCAATATGCTTAAATATTTGGTTGCTGTTGAAAATGTGTGTGTTGAAAATAACATGAAAATGTGCGAACGCTTATGAAAGGTTTATACGTGAAACTTTCGAAATAATTTATATAGAAATATTGTTGATTTAGTGTAAATTAATAGTATTACATATTTCTGTAGAGTGTATGTATATTATTGCTAAATTTGTTACTTAGCTGATTTATAGAAAAATACATAAGTAATTTAATCAAGCTTTTAGATTGATTGTATATGCTGTAAATAAATAATAACGTTACATCACTTTTTTCATTGAAATCGAAAATCTTTACGTACGTAAAGAATATTTTGTTCCTAATTTTAAAATTAAAAAGAAACGTAATACAAAAGAAAGTTTCTTATTTAATCCCAACTTATCGTACCCTACAATACTACAAATATAAATATGTACGTAATACTTTCATATTAAAGATAAAAGAGGGGAGAAAAGATTCTATCAATAATAGTTTAATAATTTATCAAAGAAACATTACGGTTGCATAAATTTGAAACCTTCGGGATAGAAGGTAAAGATAAATTATCGTTCAATCAATTTTGTATGTGGCTAGATGAATATTTATCTAGATAAGTCTCACACTGTTACTAAATACTGTTACGTATTTTAGCGGGGAAATTGAGATGCGAACGCGGGTTGATGCCCGTGGAGCGCTGAACCAACCGCCCTGCTCGTCGGAGTGCGAGTGTTTCAAATAAAACAAAGTACACAGAACAATTTGCAAGCTAAACTTTGAAATGTATTTGATCTGCTCAGTAAGCTGGTTAGCGACAGAATGCATGTAGCGTTTCGAAGTATCCTCCGTGGTCCTCGCTGAAGTCGTTGGCCGAATTCTCCTAGTCTTCCCATAGATCCTCGTAGTCCAATCGGAATGGAGGATGCATCAGATCCAAGCGGTACACGGAAAAAGGTGAGCACCGTAAAAACCGATGCTGGGCCCATTCACGGCGCTGTCAGGACGAAAAACACCGTAGTGAATGGGCTCAGTACCGATATTTTCGCCCATTCACAACGGTATTTTTCGGTGCTGAACAGCGCCGTGAATGGGGCTCAGCACCGGTTTTTACGGTGCTAACCCTTTTCCGTGTAGGCCGTCCTTCGGATGTCCATACGCCCCCGCGAATCGCCGTCCATCTTCCTCTCTTCAGAAAGTAGGCTCTGCTCCGAGGATCGAGAAAACAAACCCTTGAAGGAAATTTATGACTTCCTTACCCAGATAGCACACCTCGTCTTAGAGACGTCTAGTTTATGTCCATTTTAGGTCTGAACGTCTTGATTTGTAACAAGACGTCTTTAAGACGTGTTTAAGACGCCTTTTGGACGTCTTTAAGACTTTACCAGACGTTGTGCTATCTGGGTAGCGTCACCAACACTTCTGGAGTCAATCGACACTCCTAAAGACTAATAAAGGACAAGTCCTTCTCAAAAGATTACGTAACTTAGAAGAAACTCGCGATTCGTTTCGGGGTCAATAGAATTATAGTCTGTTTTTCGGGAGTTGAGACCTGAGGCGGGTTCCTGGACGGAGCGTGGCTTAAGGAGGAACCAATGGTACGCTATGGATTGCAACGTCGCACGCAATCCGTAGTGTACCATTGATTCCTCCTTAAGCCACGCTCCGTTCGAGGAACCCGCCTCAGGTCTCAACTCTCGAAAATCAAACTATAGTAAATTGAAACTCTGCCTAAGATCTTTCCCACGCATGCTACCGGCATCGCGTATCCTTAACAATATTCTCCTTGATCATACGCAAACATCTGCTTTCAAATTTCGCTCCTGATTTACCTATCGATTATATACAATTCCCCAGCTACGTTCAAGCGATAGCGTAACACTACAGATGACTACAGATTACAGAATTTGTTTCTATTATTCGCCGACGTCTCTACTGTCGCATTGACCGCTTTGCTTGAGCTTGAGCGTTGCCGTCAGTGGCTTATAATCCCAA
The DNA here is from genome assembly GCA_944738655.2 of Andrena hattorfiana. Classification (NCBI taxonomy): domain Eukaryota; kingdom Metazoa; phylum Arthropoda; class Insecta; order Hymenoptera; family Andrenidae; genus Andrena; species Andrena hattorfiana. The sequence continues at coordinate 8,190,861 of OX122894.2, forward strand.
TGAAGTGTTGTTAATCGTGTAATAAACACAGACAATCAGCAAACAGTTGCATATATTTGTTTCCCCTTGAAGCGCAATAAAAAAAAACATAAAAGATGCCGCGTATTATGATAAAGGGTGGTGTTTGGCGTAACACCGAGGTGAGGCACAATTTGTAACCTAAAATACGTATTTTGATTACCGCACACCTTTGCCCCAATTAATACATCGTTTCGCAGGATGAGATCCTCAAAGCCGCTGTTATGAAATATGGTAAAAACCAATGGAGTCGAATAGCATCACTTTTACACAGAAAGTCAGCGAAGCAGTGTAAAGCACGTTGGTTCGAGTGGTTGGATCCGAGTATTAAAAAAACAGAATGGAGCAGAGAAGAAGACGAGAAGCTTCTTCATCTGGCGAAGTTGATGCCCACACAGTGGAGAACAATCGCGCCAATTATTGGTCGCACGGCTGCGCAATGTTTAGAACGTTACGAATACTTGCTGTGAGTTAAGAGAGAATTACGAGCCTGAAATAATTGAATGAGCTTTATATAATTTCCATCATATTTTAAATTAGCGATCAAGCTCAAAAAAAAGAAGAAGGCGACGATGCCGCGGATGACCCACGTAAGCTTAAACCAGGAGAAATTGATCCAAATCCAGAAACGAAACCTGCTAGACCCGACCCTAAAGACATGGACGAAGATGGTGGGTCCTTTACCGCAGGAAATACTATTTTTTGTTGTGCGCAACAGGAATAAAAATATCAATTTTCAGAATTGGAGATGCTGTCCGAGGCGCGCGCTAGGCTTGCGAATACTCAGGGCAAGAAAGCGAAGCGTAAAGCCAGAGAAAAGCAGTTGGAAGAAGCTCGTAGGCTCGCCGCTCTACAAAAACGTAGAGAATTAAGAGCTGCTGGCATTACTGTATCACAGAAGAACAAACGTAAACGCGGAGTGAATTACAATTCCGAAGTTCCCTTTGAGAAGCGACCAGCATCTGGATTTTATGACACGTCTAACGAGCACGTCGATCCACTCGCTATTGACTTCTCGAGGATGAGACAGCAACATTTAGACGGTGAGCTGAGGCAAGAGAAGGAGGAAATGGAACGTAGAAAAGACAAGCAGAAATTGAAGCAACGGAAAGAGAATGATATCCCGATGGGAATGCTGAATAACGAAGAGCCGATAAAAAAGAGGAGTAAACTTGTTTTACCAGAGCCACAGATATCTGATCAGGAACTGCAGCAAGTTGTTAAGCTCGGTAGAGCATCAGAGGTATATTGCGTTATTTGTATTTTGACCAATTTAAGGGATCATTCTGGTAACCACACCGCAAAATTCAGGTTTTTTTCTCAGTGAATGCAATGAATAACAATGTCAAACTTTTTTTCATTTATTAGGTTACTTATAATGTATACGGAACAATTTTTTAAATACACTTTTAATTGTGTTTTTTAATGTTATCTGGAGTTAAAAAGCGCGCCTTTGAAAAAACGGCGGGAGTGATTTCAGCTCACAGACTCATCTGAATCAAAAAAAGCAAACTGATTCTTAGTCATTACGCGTACCGCTATCGCAGGTGCCAGAATTAGCCACGTAAGTAAAAATTTAACAAAATTCCGCGCATTTAAACTTCAAGTAAAATGGAAAATTTCGATACTTGAAGTTTAAATGCGCGTAATTTTGTTAAATTTTGACTTACGTGGCTAATTCTGGTAACTGCGATAGCGGTACTCATAATGCATAAGAATAAGTTTGGTTTTTTTGTTTCAGATGAGTCTGTGAGCTAAAATCACTCTCGCCGTCTTTTCAAAGGCGCGACTCGTAACTCCAGATAACATCGAAAAACACAATTAAAAGTGTATTTAAAAAATTGTTCCGTATACATTATAAGTAACCTACTAAATGAAAAAAAAAAGTTTGGCATTATTATTCATTGCATTCGCTGAGAAAAAAAACTGAATTTTGCAGCGTGATTATTAAAATGACCCCTTAACACCGATTATGTGGACGCTCTAAATTTGTATCGCTTATAATAGGTTGCGCGTGAGGTTGCAACTGAAAGTGGCATCACATTGTCGGACAGTTTACTGGCCGATTATTCTTTGCCAACAAATGCAGCCGTAACACCTCGCACTCCAGCTGCTACGGATAGAATTCTACAAGAAGCTCAAAATGTTATGGCTCTTACACATGTTGATACACCACTGAAAGGTTACTATACTTTTATGTAAAGGCAACATTTAAGAACAGAGGTATTAACGTCTTTGATCTTTGCAGGTGGATTAAATACTCCGTTAACTAATTCCGATTTTACTAGCGTCGTGCCTTCTGCAAATGCTGTAGCAACACCAAATACAATTTTGGCAACACCTTTCCGGTCGCAGCGCAGCGACGGTACCCCGGCTAATTCGTTTAACACGCCAGTGTCTGCGCGAACGCAGAACGGAGTTCTAGCAACTACCCCAGTTCGCGATAAGCTCAGCATTAATCCAGACGAAGGGATGGAAGGATCGGAGACTCCTTTGATTCAGAAACAAGTGAAAGAGCAATTGCGTGCTGGTCTAAGTGCTCTCCCAGCACCGCGTAACGATTACGAGATTGTAGTTCCTGAGGGAGAAACAAAAGATGAAAGCGCTGCCGCACCTGCGACTGAGATCGTTGAGGATCAAGCCGACATAGACGCTAGGCAACAGCAGGAGTTAATAGAACAGAGTGTGTAAACTCTTTAAGTACAAGTATTTATGTATTCCACGGAAATTATTCGCATAGAAATATCTTGCTGTATTTTATAGGGAAAAAGGAATTGTCTCGTAGATCACAAGTTATGCAACGAGATTTACCACGACCGGTTGATGTAAATATGAATATTCTAAGGCCATTTATGGATACTCCGTTAACGGATTTACAAAGGGTACGATTATATAATAAATAATGAATGTGCATGTATATAGAAATTGTAAATTTCCTAACGATTTCACGATTTTAGGCAGAGGAATTGATTAAAAGAGAAATGATTACGATGCTGCAGTACGATGCGCTACAGAACCCCATGCAACAGAATCGTAAAGGTGCCTCAAATTCAGTCACTCAAGCACAAACTTATTTAGAACAACATCCATATGTTAACTTCGAAGAAGAAGACCTTACCGCTGTGAGTTAATGATATCCTACAATTTATCAACTGTTGCGGAACAGCGATATCATGCTCGATGTTTAATTTAGGCTAAAAAGCTACTGATCGATGAAATGGCAGTGGTGAAAGAAGGTATGGCGCATGGAGAACTTAGCTTAGATTCGTACACAACTGTATGGGAAGAATGTTTGTCACAGGTATCGAAGTACAGCTTATTTTTGAATAATGAATGCTTTCGGTTTAACGTCAATTGTTAATTTCTTATCAGATTTTGTATCTGGAAACGCAAAAACGATACACGCGAGCTACCTTAGCTTCGAAAAAAGACCGAGTCGAAGCTTGCGAAAGGAAGTTGGAAGAGAATCGCATGCATATGACGGGGGAAGCTAAACGGGCGGCAAGAATGGAAAAGAAGCTGAAAGTTCTTACCGGAGGTTATCAGGTGCGCGTGCTTATTTTTAATAGTGTACTTGTAACGCTTTAATATACGCAAACGTCTTTTATGATAGACCAGAGCGCAAGTATTAACGAAACAGTTGCACGACTTATGGGAACAAATAGAACAGGCGCACTTGGAGCTCTCAACGTTCAAATTTCTACAAACACAAGAAGAGGCAGCAGTACCGAGGCGAGTGAACGCGCTTATGGAAGACGTTAATAGGCAAACGGAACGAGAACGTGTGTTACAAACAAGATTCTCCCAATTGCAAGATCAGTTGCAACAGTGTTCATTGTAATATAGTTTATTGTAATATATATTTCAAATATCGTAAGCGTTTTATGAGATACAAAAACTTCTTTCATTTACTTGCGAGAAATGCAAAGCCCGCTAGGAGAATGCTTTAAGTAAATGAACATTCTCGTGAACTTTAATTTGATATGATCAAAAGGAAATTTATTTCGAGCGATACATAATTGACATTCCGGTTCTTCAGGGCTGGAAGATATTAATGTGAATATAATTTATGTTATGGAAAATATTAGCGCAATATCATAATTGTTAAGTGAAAAAGAATTACAAATAAATACTAAAGCCCACTTTGTCCTTATTAGATTATTTATTCTTTGCAATGTCACGTGATAAAACAGATTTTAGAATTACATTTTGCGTTGTTCGCAGGTAACGAATATCTAAGGATTTGTGCATTTAAATATTCGATTATACTAAAGTATGATCCAACCGCCGTAATGAACCGAAATTTTGAGGGGTCGGACTGGAGGGTGAGAGAACCTCTAATATCAAATTTTAGCTTCGGGTATTTGTTAGTTTCTAATATATTAATATAAAAACTTTCAGCATTAACATTGAAATCTGCCTATACAGACGTTACTAACACAATCATCTTGTTGTCACCGTCTACTATTTCGACTGTTTCACAGCCGACGGTAGTAGTATTGGTTGGGGCTACTAAAATCGACGAGAAAATGATTGCATTAGTAACGTCTCAGATTTCAATGTATTACGCCGAAAGTTTTTTATTAATATCTCAGAAACTAACAAATACCCGCAGCTAAAATTTTATAATAGGGGTCCTCTTCCTCTCCCCCACTCCTCAAAATTTCATACAATAAGCTCTCGAGAAGTACCATATTTAGGGTCATATATGTACATATATGTATAGATTTCTCTCTCTAACGTATAACAAGCAGAGCTGGGCGTTACACAGAATAAAATTTTATTCGAATAACCTTCAAATAAAAATTGCGAACATAAAACAGTTTTTCGAGAGTAACGAATAATTTTGTATTCCAAGCAGCGCGATATGTCGCCCTAATCGGGATTCGACCAATGAGAGGAGACCGTGCTGGGTACGAGCGGGAACGGCGATTTTCTATTTTTAACGTTTTATTAAAACGTTCAAGCATATTTGTACAACTAATGACGCTGAAAAATATTTGCGATTTTCTGCTCACAATTCTGTTTTTATCCAATAGCCTACAAAGTGACTAATCGTCAGAATGCGCAATAAAGTAACAGAAATATTGAATATTGGTGGCAGCACTGTCACTTAACGAACGAACGCAGCGAGACGTTGGCGTAGCAACCTCTCAGTCTGGCTTGAACAATCGCGGAGTTGACTTCTCTTGTCATATATTAATCCTCGTTTATTCAGAGGACATTTCATCAAAATTTTCATTTATTGCATTCATCACTTTTCTTGATCCATTGTAACCGCATTATGTTCAAGCCGACTCAGTGCATCCGGTCCGGTCAAAACGTTAGCAAACTCCAGCCGCGCCTGCCGTGTCTTCCGCGTCTTCCGCGTGTGCAATTTGTTTCATTGTCCCCTCGGACGATGGTCGTCCCCTTTTCCCACTTTTCATTCCTCTTTTTTGAATGTCGGTAAAGCGAAGAAGAAGCTGCGTCTGGGAATAATCGTGCTCGGGGCTTGTCTCGTGACACGACGATGCCCGTGACGTGCGACGCTATTACACGGCCCGTTTTGCGCGGTGATTAGACAGATAATTTCGTCTGCGTTTCCTCGACGGCTTCTCAAGGTAATACGATTCTGGTGAGTCGGGCTAGAGGGGATCACACGTGTAAAATCGGTAGCCCATCAGGGATCTAAGCGATTGTCGTTGAACGAAAGCGAAACGAACGCTGTTCCTTTGCTTTGCTTCGTCGTCAAAATTCGCGTGTAAATAGGATAGCAACAAAAATGTTTCTACACTATTTACAATCACCTCTCTCTTTCCCCGCGATGACTTATCGGACGAGACGGGTAATGTAATTGAGTTAGCACAGCTCCGCTGCATGGGAGCACGTGTTCCGATATCCGTTTCGGAGGCCCTCCTCTATGAAGGAGACTGCCTACACCTAACGTTTTCGACGAAGCGGTTGCAACTTCGTACCCTGCACGCGGCAGGGTACTATAGTTAGGGCTTAGTTAGGGATTTGAAGAGTCTAAGTTAGTTAGTTAGTTAGGGACCGTATTTCGAAAGAGTGTTGGGGGTGTCTAGCACCTCCACCTCTTTCCCGGGTAAGTCATGTAGGTGCTGTTTGTTCCTTCGGAAACATACAGTTCTTAGATGCCACGATGATGTCCTCCGTGGTTCCCTTTTTAGCTTTGCAATGGAGGGTGGTTGGGCCGTCGGAGTCAGGGCGAGTCACCGTTTGCAGCAACCTCCTCGTGGTGTGACTTGGGAAATTTATGTTATTTCGCTGTCGAATTAACACAAATTTGCTAATGGCTGCAATACTAGAAACTTCTTGTTCCACTGGGCTTTTCGACTACCCAGAAAATTCTATTCCGAAAGTTCTTTTGTAAAACTAAAATATGGGGAAGAAACCTGAGGGTCCGAAACCTAACATTCTTTTTTTTTTCACTGCACACGTATATGCACTCTTGCTTGCGTACTTAGAATACGAAAATCGAAAAATCCTGAATCAGCACGCTATACCACCGCTTCCTAGAAACCCATACATGAACGTATTCGTATGCCAATGGATTATAATAAAGCAGGATATTCGGTCCTTATATGAAATTCCTGATGTTCGTTCGATGCCACAGCCTAACCTCCAACCTTACCGATCAAATTAATCAGTGGTAAAAGAGTATACACGAGATTACCGGCGAAGGCGGCCATTTTCATTAATGACAGACGCACGTGGACGCACGGCACGTACGAAGCTACAGGTGGCATGGTCATCCGGGGGGGCGGGGGGTGCAAAGGAGGCAGTTCATAGCATATAGACGGAGCGTGTGCTGAGGGGGGTTGCAAGGTTCGCGGTAAGGGGACTGTCATACAGGCACGTCGGTTAGCTTCGGAAGCATTCGGCATGCATAACCACTGCTTGAAACTCTGTATCTGAACCTCTGCCTTTTCCCCTCCAAGCTTACCTTCCTCCCGTCCTCAGTCCCAGCCTCTGCTCCGTCTATATATGTCTATGAGGCAGTTACCCTCCCTGGCTTTTGAAGAAATCGCTTATTTTTCAAAACTGATCTTTATTAAGTTTATATTAAAAAAGGGAATATTTTTAAATTTCGGTTTTAAATTTTTAATTAAATTGAAATTAGGTATAAAATGGCTTTAAAAAATCCAGAGGAGTATATTTTTCTTTACCATCATCCCAAAGTTGCCCCCACCTGGAAAAAGTCTGTGGGCGCCCTTGACAGGTGGGTTCCGAGGCGAAGATAAAATGCAGTAATTTAGTTTGCTATCTATGACCTTATCGGTGACCAATCTAATGATCGTATGGTGGAATGGGGAAATGCGTTAATAATTATCAATTAGACTATGAACACGATTAGAACGTAAAACAGTCCTTGACCAGTGATCGAAGCGGTTAATAGAACGTCGTGCCGCGTGTTGGCACGCGTTGAACATGGCATGCCAAATTTTCTTTTTCCTCGCAATCTGACCACGCGAGATTCTTCCAAAGCTACGCCTCAAATCTCGATTATTCGCTCCAGCCGTGCTCGGAAAAGACAACGCTGGTACGGCTCGCACAAGAGGCAGTGCGTATTCATATCCAATGCTATTCAATTTCACGAATCTCGCCGCGCGCAGTGCGGTAAAGTGCGAGCGCTGCCCACGGGCCCACGTGGTCTCACGTCGCAACCGGTGAGAATTGTTATTGCTGGCAGTAGCGCAAGCGCATTGGCGCACGAGGAAGTCAGAATCTCCCGGAACTACCCTTTATATTTTTTTATTATAATGAATTGATCTCGGTGGAATCGATTTTTTAGATCCGATCTTTTTTACGAATCGATAATAACAATTGTGTTATAGCATCACAATAGCATCATATTGAGAGGTGAGAAATAAAATATCAACAAAATAAGTAATTCCTTCAGTATTCCGAAGAACGTAGAAAATAGTTTGCTTAAGGGAACCCTAAAATTATTGACGCGCGTCATATTATTGTTCGTAGAATGGGTCGCGGCTACGTTGCTTGTGTCGTACGCGGATGTTATGATAAAGATTCAACACGACATCGATTTCCAAATCCAGATAAAGACAGAAAACGTTTTGACCTGTGGCTTCAACTTGTTCAGAATCCGAATTTAATTGAGCTGGATCCCAAACGGGTATTTACCAACTATCGCGTGTGCCATCAACATTTTACTGCGAATGATAAGTCCTCGAACATGTTCATAGTACGGACAGCAATACCTTCACAGAAATTACCACCTACCACTGGTATTGGTTTTGCGCAATATGAGTAGATACAGAGCTATTTTTAGGAAGGATATTTAGGGTGTATCAATTTTCCAAAGGTGCTATTTTCACGTAACTTTGCTCGCCCTCTTGGTTGATGGTTCTATTCATCTAAGTGATCTATATGCCAAATTTTAGACAAATTTAATAATATTTAGGGGTCGCACAGTTTTATCACTAGGGTAGGCCTGGGGCGGTAGTAACACTTTGACTTGGGAATACGATTACGCAGGAACCATTACATTTACAATAGAAATCTTATACGGAAATGTTACTTATCTGACATTATTGAGTCACAACATTTTCATTGTATGTTAAGTAATATCCAAGTTATTAATAAGAAATGAGAAGCGAAGTGTTATAGCCCTGACGTTACAGTGTAAAGTGTTGCAACCGTCTTTGACTTCGGGTCGGTTGTAACACTGCATAGATTCTATGCAAACAAGACAATATTATTCGCCTTCTTTGACACTATTCGGTTCTGTTGCGGTACAACTGACCCTGACTGCCGATGTTACAATCGCCCCCGACCTTGCTTTTGAACATCAATTATAAATTGTGACTAACGAGACACTTAAAAGTGCTAAGTAACGATCAGTATTACTTTAAAAAAAGGTCAAATTACAGATTAATAAAAAGCACATACTTGTAAAGGGAGTGTTTACGTTACATTCATAAATCAATAAGAAAAAGTTACTTTAGGGTATCGAAAAGTCGTTTTGTTCGCTATTCGTGTCTGTTGCCTGTCTATACCTACTGCTAGGACATGGATGTGTGTATTCCAAATGCCATTGTTTATCATATGTATATCTGAACTTGGTGTTAATATTCATTATATGTTTCATATTAGTATGTTACATTCGCCCCCCTGGTATTACCACCCCCGGTCTACCCTACATATTTTTGCTCTTTCAGGTTTTAAAAATGTGGGTAAAATAATAAGGTACAGAATTTTTATATGTGTGAACAATAATGATAATAATAAAATATAAATCCATCTAAGTCTAAGTCTTCTTTAAAGTTTAGTTTCTTTTTTAAGGACTTGAGAATAAAAATAATTATTTTTGGAAATCGTGTTTCCTTAGCCTACTACATATTATTTAGCGTGCAAAATGTGCGACCTCTAAATATTACTCGATGTTCCTAAAATTTGTCAGATATTCTTTTTATATTAATAGGAATCAAGGCGTGAGCAAAGTAAAAAGAAAATGTAATATTCTAATTTTAACCCTATAATACGAAGCACCCTAAAGGATATAGAAACAAATAGTTGCTTTCTTTTTAATTGTTTTGTGCATAGGACCGACAGCATCGACATCAGAAGTTGTCAAGGGAGAGGAGGCATTGAACGCTATAAAAACTGAGAAATTGTCTTTGCCAGTGGAAGTATGCGCTACGCTAACTAATAATAAGTGTAAGTGAATGAATTAATTCTTTAAGGATAGCAGTTTTTCAGATATGGTTAAAAATGTTGGCAGTACATATCCCCAGTTCCATCTGCGTTATCTGATGAATGAATTTTGTACACAATAAACTATGCAAACATATTTATTGTAATCAATAATCAGTTATATTTCTTTGTAGACTCTCCTCCACGTGTTGGAGATATAATAAGACCTGTGGAATTAATCCCAAAGGCAAAACATTTCTATAAGGCCAAAAATTTACAAAAAATAAATAGTGTGTACAAATTGAGAAATGTTATACCCTTCAAAAACGGAAGATCGGTAAGTGATACGCGCTAATTTTGATGAAACTCTACACAATTGAGGCATTTGATGGAAAAGGGGCACATACGCCTATGTGCCCTTTTTCCTTAAATCGTTTAAATCGACTCAGTTATATGTTTTATATATATATATGATATCAAGGATATTACTTCTCTCGCGTTCAGATTAGCTAGATGCTGTTTTATTACGAAGCATGATCAACACACAGCTACCCTAGTAGCATTTGTTGTTGGCATACAGTTGGGCCACGCACATAATATTCGTTGGCCAACAGTTAGATTTGGCACTTTTTTTCAGGTTGGGCCAACAACAGATGGCCAAAGTAGGCTTTCCTACTGTTGCCCAATTATTTATATTCTTTGCAACAGACGTCTTAAAGACGTCCAGAAGGTGTCTTAAAGATCTTCAAAAGAAGTTGTAAACACGTCTTTTTCAGGCCTGGTTTAAGAAAAAAAAAAAATCGCGGGTGAGGAGGATCGAACCCAAACTTCCCGCTTACGAAGCAACCGCTGTTCACACTTACCTAACACATTTCCTTGAAAACACTTCTAATTTCTAGGTACATAACTAGTATTAGTAGTTTATAAAAACTGTGCAGTGACGCGAAATATTCTACAAAATATCATCATTCGACCTTTAGACTCATTCCTTAAAATTTCACATTCGTCTCAATTATTTATGTATTCACATACATAAATACATTACGTATTTATAAATAAGAAAAGAAAAATCACAACTTGGAATATAATAACAGGGAATATAATAAAATTTTCTGACGTTTATAAGATGTCATTTAATCATCGTTGAAAATTGTTTGTTAATTAACCAACCATAGTAATTGTAGGCCCGACATTGAATATTCGTAGGCACACTGTTGTAACTTTTTGTTAATTAACCAACCATAATAATTGTAGGCCCAACATTGAATATTCGTTGGTACATTGTCGTAATTTTTTTGCCGTAGGCTCTATGTTGGGAATTTGTAGGCAAAAACACTAACTATATCCCAACTAATTCCCAACTGTTGGCTACCGTTGGCCAACCAGAAATGCTACTAGGGTACATAGTCGCTGAGCGGACCGCGCTACCGTGCCGTCGTGCAATAAGTACTTCTGTTTCATAGAGGATTTTGTGTAAGCGAGGAAATATGAAACGTGAGGCGAGTATTGAATCCGCAAGGAAAGAAGCTAACTTACGAATGAAAAAAACAATTTGTAAGACAGCTTGCTGCAAAAAATCGATGAAATTAATACTTAAAACATTACATTTTTTTTTTTAGTTTTGTGCTTCATTTTGTATTTCTTATTTAAGCAATGTATAAAAAATGCGTAACGAAGTAAGTAAACAAAATTATATTTAAATAACTACACAAAGAAGCAATTTTCTTGCGAATTTACCACATTTGCGGAAAAAGGGCACATAAACCACTTGCTTGAAGCTTAATAATTAAGGCGTATATCATTTTCAAATCATGACTTCTGTTTTCAGAACGTTTGAGGGACACGGTAACTACATCCTTAAAAAAATTGGATTTAATTGCATTACTTTTTATTAAGTTATACTATAATGAAAAATTTGAAATCGATTTTTTTGGAATGGCATTTTGACGTATGTGCCCTTTTTTCCAGCAACTGCCTCAATTGTTTATTGGTCCAGTCTAAGAACTTTATTTGGTTGATGTTGCTTTTGTACTTTAAGGGAGAAACCATGCCTTTTATCCAAATCGTTCCTTTTATTTATGCGCTTATAACTCGTGAATTACATATGATATCGAGAAAAGATTTAAATAAGTATTATGCTGTAGCAGTTACGTCTCTGCCACCACGTTCTTTTTCTTCGGCACTTTTCTTTCCCTACGTTTCTAACTTTCACTTCTCTAAATTCTCTCACTGTTTACAACTTCCTGCCTATTCTTCTACAGTTCGTTTCTCGAGGGTTTCGCCTGGGCCTGGCGTTCGTTCAGAACATGTGGCGACCAGGCCCGTGCGAGCCCAAGCGAAGTCGCTTCTCGCGTAGCTTTCTCTTTTACCTTTATCTCAGCATTTCTTCAATTTTCTGTCTTTCTCTTTTTCTATTTCCTTCCTTCAATTCTTCCACCCCTGGTTAAGGGTACGGTTTGTGAAGAGAGTCAGTCGGTGTCGAGCAGTTCCTGCAGTACTTATTATATTCAAATAAATTGTGTGCTGGTTAAACGGAGTCCACATTATTTTACCACACACCACCTCAATACCGTTTCTGAAGATCTGTACATCTGCTGAAAAAAATCGTTTTTGTTATGAAAATTAAACTGTTACTTTTCTTTCTCGTTGAAATAGATCGAAAGAGCAGCTGACGATTTTTCGTAATTAATAATAAAAATAAGCAAACTGCAGTGTGCAGTGTAGAAAATGTTTGTCGAACTGCTACATCAATCAGCTCCTTTTTCACTTTCAGTGTCTTCACTATCAATTTCAACATTCATTCCATCAACTTGTATAATTAAATTATTAAGTTCACACTCTACAGTGCTTTCTTTGTACACGTATTCATCTTCAATCTTTTAAACGTGGGCGCACACTCTTTGCCTGTGTTCCTCGTCCATAAGATTAAATTGTTCATCGTTTATGTGTTTGAATCAGTTGTTAAAATTGAGTCATCGGCATGTTTTCGGGGAAAAAGTAACAAATTAGTGTGATACTCAGCGCCGACAGTCAGACTCTCGGATTAACGGGCGACTCAGCGGTCGCTTAGAAACAAACTTAGGGCCAGAGATGGGCAAAAAATTATTTGAAATAAAAATTTCGTACATAAATTTTTATTTTAAATAATTCTTTGCCCAGCTCTGCTTAGGGCTCGTTCGACCACGTCCAGTAATTCATTGTTCGTCGAGTGGCGAGTAACATTCATTCGGAAATAAGAATAACGCAGAGTAACTCAATGCTTGATATAAACTGCACCCCGAATTTGAAATCCTACCATTACATCCGACATCGATATATTTAAAACAATAGTTACGATCTGCAACAGCTATTAGTACAATACTGTTGCATTATTTACAATTAAAATATGACTCCACAACATCCTGGGAAGTCCCACTGATTTCTAAATCCATTTTCACTTATTTCGTAATCATTTCCCTTTGGGACCTGAAAAATCAGCTCACCTTGAATTTATTGTAAATAATTTATTCGTTATACTAAACAATCAATCTTTTCAATTTCGGACACAGAGCACGAATCCAAATCATTCAGTCGCACAAACCACTGAATATTCTACACCAGAGCCAAGTTTAACACTTGCCGTTGCACAGCAACAACCAGTAATAACTTACAAGAATACAAAACGGCAAAGATTGACGCAACTCGATAGTACAGCACATCGACCGAAGGGAATAGCAGAAACGGTTAATGCGCCACTGGAAGAAAATGAGTTTGAAGTGTTCGGAAGAAGCGTTGGATTGCAATTGAAAGCAATGCCGACACAAACTGCCGTGAAAGCCCAACAGCACATTCAAACGTATTTGTCTACGATTCGATTGGAGCACATGGTTTCGAATCAGAACAGATGTTGCCAAACAACATCGACTCCTCCACCATGTTCAGTTAATGACAGCGATGTCCAAGCCAAGACCCACGGATCCTGTGGGCTTCTTCCACCCCCGGCCGCGTTGTCAGAAATACGCGCGACGCTAAAAAGGCCACCATGACGGGCTAGCGGATAGTCGTGCATAGCGACTGTACTTGCTTGACAACGGAGACACCAGCCTGTCATGGTCGCCTCTTTAGCGTCGTGCGGTTTCCTTGACCACGACGGCACGGTCCGCGAAAGAACGGTTGGGAAGCGAAGCAGGCGCGTGAGGAACCTACATTTAAAAATAATAATAATAATATTTAAACATAAGGTGAAAACAAATAATTGTACTTTGAATACAATTTATTTCCTTACCTTAAGACGTCTTTTAATGATTCGTAAATAACTTCGCAAGGTTCTGGAATAAATTCAGAAATTGTGGACGTTCCAAGCGTAAGACAATGTTGTAAGATTCTTAAGCTGCACTGCTTGCAGTTCCATCGCAACATGGATGCACCTATCTGTTCGTTGAATCCGCGTTTTCATTTTGTTGTACAATAAATCAAAAGACTTTCCCGATATTCTGAGTGTGTTAAATATTTGTAGGATCTTCTAATTCTAGTTCTTTGAGAAGACAACTTGAAGCTCTCAACGAATCTCTTTTACTTATACATTTTCTAACCCATACACGCTTTCTTGCGTCTATTTCTTCTTCAATTTCTTCTACTAAAATCTGAAGAACAGTTCTGATAGTACTATTTAATAGTAGCGCATGATTTCGTTGTCTGTTCATCTCTCGTGAATTCGAAAACTCAACTGTACCTCGAATTTAGCGCTGACTGCAGTGAATTATAAACAAGCTGCATTATGCGAAATACTGGAAGGAATCGTAATAAGAAGCATTGAGGGTCAATCATCTTCAGCTGAAGAGGATGACACTTTAGAATTTCAACAGCGAAGACGACTGGAAGCAGAGTTTGTAGACGCATCACCAGACGATATTACGGATACGGAATTTGTAGAAGAAAGCGTCTGCGTTACAGAAGGAGAAGGTGATGCCGATTTAGAGTACAAAAAGAGAACAGTAGAATACTGGGAAAGTGGGGTCAGTTACACGGAAATCTCATAACGTGGTACGAAACGTCCATGAACGTCCGGTGGAATGAAACCCTCTAGAGGTCGAACACCTTGTCGTGGTGAGAGGGCTCTAAGGGAGCAGTTGGTTCGAAGCTGAAGGATACAGTAGGGGCTTGTCCCTGCCTTATCAGTCACCCGAGGATGATGCTCCCTTGGCTAAGAGTCGACAAGAAACCGAGCCTCCGGAAATACCGTAAACTTCCGGGCGCTTAGCGGCGATCCATCGGGATTGCTGTCGTGGTGGCAGATGGCGTCTTGTCTTCACCGGCCGCACAGTGGTCCGTCTTATTGATGGTCTAGCGGGGCAAAAGTCCAAAATCATGACCATCCAAGTGAATGAATCTTGGTCATACCACAAGCTACTGAGTCAGAGATATCGGAATGATATGGTATGGGACTTTATACGTATTTCGTAAAGCTTAGTAACCGATTGTTAGAATGCGTCTGTATCAGCTATATATCAGAAGTGCTCAATTGTATCGCGATTTAAATTGTTAGTATTTTGAATAATCGATTGCAGAGGTACAAGTAGTAAATCAAGCTTGAGCCATGAGTATTTTAATTTCCAATGAACAGAATTAAAATATAATCATAAAAATGATGGAATTTTTCAACAGCTTTCGTTGGAACAGCTCTAGATATCCAGGAACCTTATGGAACCTGAAAATTTTTGTGCTGTTTCGTTCTAGTTGCTATAAAGCATTCTATAAAGAATACATATTCACAAGTTATAACTGTAAATATTTGCAATTCTACATAATTTTTGTACGTAATTAAAATAATTCTATCTTCAAAAATGGTGATGTCAGGAGCTAAAATGTGTAATTCATTCGAAATAACGTGGTTGTAAACAATTTTTCTCTACAAGATACGGTTCATATTCGCTTTCTACATTTTAAGAAACCCCAGAATACGAATTTTGGTTTTAAAAAACCCTTGAAAGTTAAGGTGAAAGTTTTAAGGGTAGTAAAACAATGTGGATGGTGTTTTTCAAACAAATAATAAACATTTTCACCTAACCGATGATTTATGTACGACCTGCGACTTTTGTCCCGCTAGATTGTTATTGGACAGACCACTGTGGGCCGACTGTGAGGAGATCAATCTCTATAATAAATGCTTAACAATATAACAAATAAATATAATATAAATATTTTTATAATTATAATATATTGTAAATTATTTTATGACATAAAAAATGTTTCTTCAGGAACTATTGATATATGAATGAAGTAAAGCTATTAGATTGTCAAAATCGCCCACAGTGCCAGCAGAAAGAAGAAAATCGCGCCGTCACCCCTCGAAGTGGCCGCACCAGAGGTCACGGTTCCCGAGGTGTTCCCCCTCGGGATCGCCCGTGGACGCCCGCTTTGTTGGCACCTGGGCCGTGGCGCCCATAATGCTTGGGACTACTTAATATGCATGTAAATACAGGGTCGAAATGAAACTACATACGTAGAATACAACAAAATTTGTCTTAACTATGATAATGTATGAAAAAAGTGTAACACTTTGTATAAAATTTTCGGCATTATTATGAGGCATTGAGAACAAAAACGGACTAACCCACATTGAAAAAAATTAATCTTTCTTATTTCATATGATTAGTGTGGTTTACTGGAATACGTTTCTGCTACTAGCAGTATTATCTCAATTTCTCAATACCTCATATAATGGTCCCACTTATCTTAACATATAAAGCAGAAAGCTTCTATCTGTTTGTGTGTTTGTCTGTCGTCTAAAAACTTTCGAACGATAAACTCTGGGATCACGAAATGTGCCATAGCTCATTATGCCCGACTAATCCAGATGAATGTGACCATTTTCACAAAAAAAATTTATGTTACACTAATTTATGTTTCCTACGAAGGTTTTTAAAAATATGAAATGAAATTTTTATGCATACGATGAATAAGAATAAAAGTAGCCTAATAATATTAGATTTATATTGAATGAGAAATTTTTTATATTGGAATAGTAGATAATTGCATGTGTAATTAGATATGCAAACACAGATAAAAAAAACAATTAATATCAATAAACTCCTACTCTGCAAGTCATCAGTTGGTCTTTGTTATAATTAAGACATGAGAAAGAATAATTAAGAAATGAGAAACTTAGTAAAATTTAAACATTTCTATTATAATTAAATATAGGTATTCCTTCCTTGAAAAATTTATTTCATTTTGATAACTACTTTAATTACAAGTACATACAACTCATATTCAATGTGTTATAATTATTATGAAATATTTTTTACTTTCCACGAAACTGTAGGATAAAGTGTTTATATTTCAAGTTTAACAACTCCTCATTATGTATTTTATTTTAAGAAGTTCTTTTCAAAATACACATAAATAAAAAATAAATACTTCCTGGTGGCATTTACAACATGCATTTATATAGTTACAATTTCATTGCTATTTAACACTACAACTTGAATTTTACATAAGGAATTAGGAGAACTAAAATTAATTTCAGAATTTTTATATGACACCTTGTATTTACCATCGTTTCGGCAGCAAAAGAGTACATTTATGAAAATACAAAAACTGGAAGATAAGCTAGATCTATTATGAAACTTTTATTATTTACTTGCACATAATAGCTTATCATGTACAATTGTGTTCAACAAACTTTTTTCATGCACTCCTATTATTAGTTGTATATTTAAAAACAGTAGGGAAATGTTTGCACCATTATAGTTTTCAATAAAGTCCACTCCTCGATTGTTACAATGTAACACAATAGCTGTAAAATTATCCTATTATTAATCGCGAATTTAGAATAGGAAAACATGATTTATATCGCCATAATGCTCTCTTGTGCTGCTTTATTAGTACAGAAATTAGTGATTTTACAGAAAATTTAAGAAAATAGATAAATGTTACATTCATACATTACTGGCGATTAAACTTCTATCTTATTAGTGCATGTACATACATTTGTATTCTAATGCAATCCTTGTTTGGTTTAGTCTCTTCTACCTAAATTGACAATATCTTTAATTGAATCAATACTTTCATTCCCTTCATTTCATCATCTCGGTTTGAGTTCCGTTTTTTTTTTCGTAGTAAAAATGTTTTATTTATTGATTAGACACGATTGTAAAATAAATTTAGATAAAATATTTCATATACAAACAAAATCAGATTCTTGGTGACTAGAATATCTTTACAATTCATACATCCATCTTTTGTATACTTATATGCAATAATACACAACAAAGATCATAAATGTTACATTAAAAGTAGTATTGGACTTTGGTTTGTAGCATCCTTCGCTGTTATTTTTTTTTCTTAAAAAAAAAGAGAGAGTCAATATGAAATACCATTGTTAAATGCACAAGTTGTAAGTAGTGTAATTCATCTTACCAATATGCATGAATTCAGAATTTTGTTAATAATACAAGTATTAATCAATTCCATTTCTACTTTCCCTAAAAGAATTTCCCAAATAATAAAACTGTGTGTTTCAACATTAACTGTGCGAACTCCTTCCTGTCTTCGTTTAAAGGAAGACCGCAATCAATTTTAACAACAAATTACACGAGTGTTTTACAAAGAACTGGAGGCATACGTAGCAAATTCTTCAAATTTCTGAATAATAGAATAATGGTTTTATTTACATCCTAATACTGCAAATAGAATATCCATATGAATCTTAAGAGTTACGTAGTATTTAAAAGATTGTGCTCTGTCTTGCCCTTATTTTTACTCCAAGTTACGTTGAATAAATTGTGATAAAATGTAGTCAGTCCTTACATCGTAATTTCAGAAATTTAGAAATTCATCGATAACTTTCCCCATACTTGGATATACACGTGTAAGAAATAAATAGAAGGGTACTGTAAGTACACGCGATATTACTTGTAAAACAAATGCACTACTTACAATAAATGCAAACACCGCATGAGATTACTATATGACACACTGGTGTTACTTGTTTATTTTATATAATAAACATGCCATATTTATGTACGTATGTACATAGTATAAAAAAAAATTCCTAGGCATAAATCTGTCGTAGAATAGCGTCGTTAGTGTCTTGAGTTGTGCTCTTTGAAGTATCAAAGAAAAAAAAAATTGCCTTACACAGGAACTACAAATGTATTGTACGTCCTTAACTAAAACGTTTAATTTATGAGATACCTTGCAGTAGATATATTCGAAATAAATGTCGCACTTGAAATTGCAGCGGACACAATAAAGTGTAAAGCTTACTGCAAACATCTTGCGACACACTCTATACTTCAATCACATGACTAATCGCTCTAACAGACTGTGTACATACTGAAATACCTTACAGAGAAAAGGAAAAAAGAAAAGCAATGTCCTCGTTTCATCTTCGAAGCTGTTTGATTGAAATTTAGAGCATGTTATTACTATGCTACAGTATGTACACTCAGCAAGCATTAATATGCCTCATTCTTAATTCACTCTCACTTACGCTAAGAATTCTTCGTGTTAAATATGATAACGTATGTTTTAATTCGTTTAAAAATTCACATTGAGTACAAATACGAACAAAGTATAATATCTAATATCAGTTTTATAAATTCGAAAGCATATGGCACGCGTGTCCTATCGTTCTATATTTTAAGCTTCCTTCTTTTTCTTTTCAAATATAAAAAAATAGCATGTTTACGAGTGGAGGAATATTTACTTCGTCGTCATTACGCTATCTTTTCCATCGAGTCCTTTCGTAGAGAGCACGTAACGTTTTCTAAATACAATGTTTCAGTGTTGTAGGTCAATGTAAACGAATGTTACAGTATGTAACAGAAATATGTTACAGCACAATAGTGATAATGTAAAATTCACAGTAATAAATTATGCGTTATTATAGATGCGAATAATTCGATACACAAGAGAAAAAGAGTTACTCGTTCTGTACAATGTGCCCATTATTCTAAAATACGTCGCATTCCTTTTCTAACTGCAATGATTTGTATAAATTAATTTTATAAAAATAATAATGGAAGATTAAAAGTGTCATGGTATCTTTTAAAATAAATTGTGCTATGTTCGATCGTTTTATAGGCATACCTTGCACCATACGTTTGTCGCTGGTAATACATTTCCTTACACAATTCAATATATATATATTTTGATTATAATTCTTGCAATGCAGTCACAGTTTCTATGAAAAATAATTTTGATCCTTTAACTCTGAATCAGATCGTACCAGTGCAGCAATCTGTAAGATTGCATTTGCCACGCGCAACAGCAGAAATACAGCTCGAGCGCTTCTGTTTTTTCCTCGAGAAATTTGTTTTAGGAAATTCCTTACTCAGCACGCGATTAGAATAAAATAAATATCAATATACGCATAATACGCAACGGCGTGTTTGTATTATGCGGGTATAAGAAAATGTTCAAATTCTAGACAATAAAGTGTTACATGAAGCTACTGAATTTTGCCCGTAACAAGTGTACGAATGTTTGCTGGCAGTGTTGCACATACTTCTCTTTCAACGCGAAGCAACATTACAATTACAATATTCATAGAAAATATCGAGGTAAATATAAAATAGTTCCTGCCACAAGAGATCTTTCAATTCCTTTACGTCTGTCTCTAAGTTTACTAATAAAAAGAATTCTAATAAAACTCGTACATGTATTGTCTAGAACCGACATACAAAAATGTTCACGTTACTGATTTGATTTCTTCGTTGCTATGGCACTGTATGTACGTTTAAATAATTCTATAATGCTATTTTACATTTTATAAAAATTGTTAGTATATTGATTGTTATACCTATCATTCGCGTGTACTAAAATGAATGTTTTTACTAATGTAGATATAAAAATTTAGAAACCTGGCAGCTCGTATGTTGAAAAACCTCGACGCTTTGTGTTTAATTGTCGTAACAGTTTCAATATCAATTGAAACACTGTATAATAAAAAAGAAAAAGATTGTATAAAATGACAACAGACACAAGACTTATCGTTTTATAAAGATAAGAAAGATAATGATAAATGCACATGTTCTCAGCTTTATAAGATACTTCCTCATGACATTCTGACTAGTACATTAATGTATAAAATTATGTTAGAAATGCTACAAACAGGATACATACAAACTTTCGGTATGTTTCGTTTGCTTCAGTTTCACAAGTAAAACGGTTAAAAAATGATAAATGGTATTATACTTTCTCGTTGTTTAAGTTTGTTAGTCTTACGTTAGTTTTACAGCCTATGTTGAAGTAAAGAAGCTGTAAATTGTACTTTATTTGTGATGCGGTGAACTATAGCTGCCAGAGAATTCGTTAAGGTGCGTGGCCTGCTATCTCCTTTTCAAAACATTCATATTCTCTTCGTTTTTCTTTCTTTTTTTTTTGAAAAAATTAATTTCAGTCTGTCTGTTTATATATGGCTTTTACCTATGTCGATTCATTCCCGATCGTTTATTGTTTATAACATAATGCACCTTCTCTGTCTGCGCTTTTGGGGTTCGGGTCTTAAAACAGCGCGAACCGCTTCGTCGAACACTTGCTTCAGACCGCGTTGCGTGAGCGCGGAACATTCCATGTATTTCACTGCACGAATCTATGGATTACACATGGAATTAGTATTAGTCCAAGAATAATAATAGATTTATAAAACCAATAATGCATACATATTAGGGTGGTCCTTATTTTTCAACTTTAAAATTTGTATTGTCTGACCCTCTTAAAATCTTCTATTCGACAAAAAAAAAGTATCTTCGTGTTTTTTATTTGTATATTTTGATTTATAAATGTAGCTCAAGGACTTTATATTTCGCATGTACCACAAGTATGGCAACTGCGACTTTCCATAATTGTCGCTTGTCAATTTTAATGAAACAGGGCCCATATTTATATATCAGAATCCGAAACCATGCTTTTATCTATGCGTTCAACAACCTGAATAGAATGTACGTCAGAGTTTGCGTTTGCATCTGATTCAAGAGCTGCTGATGAGAGAAATTTAAATGTGCATATAAAGCCTCGTGCTACAAAACAATACGCTACACACTCGTTACAAACCCGTTTCGTCTATGCGATGTGTGCCCGAATTTTAATGTTATACTCTCACTTGAAAGTTAAAAAAAATTCCTTTGTCCTTATTGCAAGAATTTCTATCAATTTATACCAAAATAGTAATATTTCAATGTCATCGAGCGACCTTCAATCCTTAATATATTTTAACAAAATTTCAGACGAAATTCTTTTAAACTATTTGGAAGCTTCCGAGAGGGTCGGAGGAAAATTTTAAAAACTTCGACTTTTTACCATACATATAACGACTACCCTAATATATATATTTAAACTATCGATCGTATCCTTCGCACAGATTTTACTAAGCTATTACAAACCGCGCTGACCTTGTTCGCCAATTTCTGTCCTTGTTCGCGTTTTATAGCACTAAGACCTTGTTCGGCTAAGGCAGTAAGCGTCTCACGATCGTCTCGTAAGTCTATTTTAGTCCCGACGAGTATCATTGGTGCGTCCGGGCAGTGATGTTTTATCTCTGGATACCACTTGCTGGTAACGTTCTCGAACGACGAAGGGCTCGTTACCGAGAAACAAATGAGAAAGACGTCTGTCTGTGGGTACGAGAGTGGGCGAAGCCTATCATAGTCCTCTTGACCCGCTGTATCCCAAAGTCCTAGACTAACAGGTATTCCATCCACAACCATGGGTGCCGAATAGTTATCAAATCTGTACAAAATAGTAAAAACTACATTCAAGAATTGAAACATCAACCCTCTCGCTATATCACAGTTAAACCAAAAAGGAATCGTGCGATAAGAGTAAGGCTGCTAATAACACAGAGGTTTTATGATTTTTTCATACTTTTATATTACATTGCTTTATCTCAACAAGAAACATGATCTTGTTGCCGCAAATAACTATAGTTATTCTTAGCGGCTAAAGGGTTGAACGGATTAAAGATCCGGAAACATTTCAATACAGTATAATGATAATAAATTATAAATGTATTTAATACATTCGACTTAAACACCTTTCTCAATGTGCGCTTCTTAAATTTGTTTTAAAAATATAAAAATACTTAAACAATTATTGCATTTAAATGTTTAGGTATCTAAATGGAATCTTAAAAGACTTTGGAAGTGATGCAGAATGGATTACTTCCTGCAAGTAGTGGAAGGGTGGCCAATACTGCTTCACTATTATTAGCCACCCCATTTCACTACTCCAAGAAAGAAATGGGTATTAAAAAGTCATTACAAGAGCACTAAAAACACTAAAACTGCAGGTACCCATTCTAAATGAATCTGAATCGAAACAAATACATGATTTACATTAGGTTGTTACAAGCATCTGAAATATTTCGATTTATGGAACAAAATGATACTTACACTGTAGGAACATATTCTCCTGGAAAACTATCTGTTGTATATGATATTAACATACATGTTTTTCCTACTGTTCCATCCCCTACCACCACACACTTGATCGGTCTACCTGAACTCATTTCTCCAAGACTGGAGCAACAAATAAATATTATTTCCTTATAGAAATATCCTTATTTTATATAAAGAAAATTATCCAAGCGGTTTCGATTTTGGGATACGTTGAATAAAGGGTCACGAACGATCTGATCTCGCCTATGAAATCTAAGAGTACCGTCGAGTGTTTAAAAGCCTTAGCGTTAATTTAAGCGAATAAAAATTTCATCGAAACGCGATCATCTTTACTTGACAATGATACGATAGCTGGTTTAAATTCTAGCCCGTGTAAGCGAAGAGAAATCCTCTCAATTATTATAACCAAAATGTATTCTGTGTTAAAACAACGTGCACTGTTAAATTCGCCGAATCTGTCAACCGATGTCCGAGAGAATTCGAAGTGACGCACGTTTTGAAATTAAAGGTTAGCCACGAAAGTACAGTGAGTCGTGGTTTCCCTGAAGGGCTTGCCCTTCAATTTCACTTGATTTTTTTTGCGGCGTGCGATCGGTAAACAAGAATAATTGAGTATCGTACGGTCACTCACCAAATATGAACAAACACGTTCGTATAGAAAGCGAATTCACCACTTCAACGCGACTTCGATCCCGTATATATCGGACTTCCTTCAAAAAATCATAAAACCAGGTGCCATGACGGTATTGCAGTTTTTGGGACTAAAACGGACGTAGCCTTCGCTTGGTGACAGATGTTCGACAATCCTCTTCCTTCCCCTTCCACCCGAAACAATTATTATTCAGAAATGATGAATGGCGACATCTGTCGAAGTCGGTATTTCTGCTAGGCTATGTTTCAAATATCGATGTGTGTTGAGTCAAATGTGTAGTGCCATTCAGAAATGCTGAAAAACTGGGCGACGATTTTTTTTGGACAACAAACGAGGACGTATTATTCGAAGTACTAGGTACTCTATAATATTGCAGCCGTTGTTATTATAATCTCTTAAACTGTAGTCCAGTAATCGTTAAATATTTTCAGCTTACGAACTCGTCGAAAAAGTCTGTGTAATATACGGAAAAATATTTTGTATCTCAAGAAATGTTTCTTTTACTAATCGTTTCGAAAAACTTCTGAATAGTTATTGTATTTTGTGAATCAGCATTTAGTGTTTAATTTGATTTGCCACGGAAATTACAGCTGTATAAACATGAACTATGTATTTTTATGCCTTTCAAATAATAAATAGCTTATTTCTAAGTGAGAATTGTAACCCAATGTGTAATTTTATTTAATTCATTTTTTTAGAAGAAAGATATTCCGATCTGGATGCTGTGTAAGATAAAAGTACTTGAAATATTATTTTCGACTGAAAAACGCTAACGTGAGAGCAGGCAAAATAATATGTATGTATTCTAAGCGTAACGAACAAATTTGAATAGTCAAAAAGTGAAATAAATGCGTTTCAATTTGGGTTATATTTTCAAAGTACCGACTAAAGTACTCTGTTTTCGATCCTGAAATATTTGAGACATGTTGATATATTGAAAATATTATAACATTTATTTTGTATTTTACACTGTAGTGCGAGAGAATTCAAGTTTGTACAAACCAGAGGATAATTATATAAATGTAAGCAAGAATTGTTCAGAAAGATGTGAATTGCTTGTAGTCGTCCTTTCTGTTTTCATTATTGTTAAGATTATCAATAAAATGGCTTTATTTCATTCTTTAACTATGTAAGAAGTGATTTATTTCTCAACTTTATTTGTTACCTTAAAAACTTTGCTATTTCAAGTTTATTTCATTTCCGCTGAAATTAAAAATGGGACGGTAGGATGGAACAGAAACTTTTTAATTACTTTGTATCGGTTCCAGGTACATTTCGAATAATCGGTTAACAAATAGAACCATAAAAGTATCGAACGTTTCTCACACTGGAAATGATAGACTTAATTTTATCGAGGAACAATGTTTTCATATGGAGCGCAGATGGTAATAGTTTCATTATTTCTCAACGTACAACTTGTATAAACACGTAATATTAATCATTTTTACCTTCTAGACTGGTTAAAGCTGCGAAGAGATTATCGAATAGTTGGTGAATTAATAGGTTGCCTTCCAAAGAAACCTAGGCAGGACATACTCTCGGGTCTTCCGTTGCTTCTACAACCAGAGGAAGTGTCTCTTTTGCTTGAAAAGAATTTTGTAAGACTCGTACGATATCCGTGCCTTCAAGAACCACCGTCCGATTCGTTGAAACAGACTTTCGAAGAATACAGGAATGCGTTGTATATAGAACAGGAAGAATGTTTAAGAAGCGAAAGAAAGAAACAGGTCGCAGAAACTGTCTCTCCCCTAATCCGATACAAAATACGTATCGAATCTAATTCGATACAATAATGGATAATGTTACAGGTAACTAGGATGATGGACAAAATTATAGACGGAAAGAAACGTAAGATACTGGGGATAGAAACGAGGAAAAAGAAAGCACGGAAACCGTTAGATCTAAAAGTACAAGAGGCTCTTGATAATATCGAGATAAATAGGCAAGATTTGTTAGAAGAAGAAATGGCAAAACTGCCTAAATTAGACAAGAGCGATGCTCTAGTTCAAACTCATACAGGTAAAGGGAAACGAGGCAATATTTATGTTAATAATAAATTAACGCAAGAGTATAACATCGCTATAAGCTAAAGCGCTTTTACTCGTAGAAGCGAGGAACTCAAATAAATATATTTTCAGTTTATCCATGGTCGGATAAAGATGACATCGAAGTAGTAGACTGGAAATACCCGTCCAATTACGAAGAGAAACTTCGATATAAAACATTCAAAGATCTGTGGGAAAAAGGATATTATGTAACGAGCGGAAGCAAATTTGGTGGAGATTTTTTAATATATCCTGGTATGTATTATGCGATATATTCATTTAAATGCCAATGGATAATTACGATAAGTGTTTTAAATTTTCTACACGTTTCTCAGGAGATCCTATTATGTTCCATTCTCAATTCATAATCCAGTGCAAAGATAGAAACGAAGAGATTCCAATAACTGAACTTTCGGCTGACTGTCGAATTGCATGCCACGTTCGAAAAACACATGTATACGCTTTCTTTTCGGAAGATCAGAATATTGTATATCAATCATTCCAATGGGCTGAGAGTAATATACTAGAAAACGGATAATATATATTGTTTTCGTATGGAGAATAAAGCAGACTGCCCTATTATCTTCCTATTGTTACATGGTTGTAATCTGAACAATCTACTTACAAATGAAATGTGTAAATGTGATTATACAAGTGTATCTATATGGTATCGACTAATACAAATCTATCATGATGCGGTTCGGGGATAATATTAAAATGTTTCTTATATATAACGCTTTGTTCTCTGCCTTCGTAGTTCATTTTAGCCCACGGATGATCCATGTTTGGATTAATTTTCTCGCAGGTGATTACTACGGTTCCGCGTTCTATAGCATAAATCGTGCCATTTCTACCCATACCGACCTAGAAGGTAAACGTACAATTTATGCATTTAAATGAAAATGCTTTTGGAGGGAACTTAGTTTAGGACGCCGAAAAAAATCGATATTTTTATTGTTTTTAATCGATAGTAATACTTGCGAAGAATGCATTGCCAAAATTATGGACAAAAATTAGAAGTAGCTTCATAGATACAGTAGACGTAACAGATGCGTGTCGCGCAGATATAAATAGGTGTGGTCGAAAACTTTAAACGCGTTTTTCTCGAAACCACGTTTTCTGAATTTGTGCACACGATAGAAAAAAAATTATTTGAACGATTGACTTCACCTGGGGCTTTTTAGTTACATACTGACGAACCATCTTCGAATGAAAAATATTTATGCAGAAATTAAATTAAACCATTTTTTTTGCATAAAAACGTCGAAATTTTTCAGTCAAAATCGTAACTTTTTCGTTAAAATCCCATAACTTTGTCAATTTTTTACTTTTTTCTTATTTTTTTAATACATCAACGATATAAATTCGTGTGAATTAAGAAAAGTTCAGCTTTTTTATTTCTGGCAAAATTGGACCTGCTACAATGTACATAATTTGACAACTCCAGTGCTACGAATATATACCAATAAAACTATATTAAATGAATTATTCTTGAATAAAAAAAAAGTTTTCTTGTTGTCCAAATATACAATAAAACACCCTTAAAGTTTTGGAAAGATTTGCTTTATATTTGTTAAGAAAATAATTCTTAAAAATCACCATGTTTTCAGCGTCCTAAATCAGGTTCCCCTTTAATTGGAAATAAATTATTCTTTAGGGAATATATGTAAACTTACGTAAAGTCCTGGATGAAACCTGGGTCTAAGTTGAACAGCTAATATTGTATTTCCTTGAACGTATTTTCCATCTTGTACTCTGACACCTCTATGTTTTGGTCGTATATTACGAGGATTATTTCTTGAACTACCGCTAGATTTCTTCGATGCGTATCGAACGCATGCTGGAACAATTTACAAAATGACTTATATTAGATGAATATTGTATAAATGAAATACTGCTATTTTACACGAATTTAAAAGATTTATCGATTTTTTTGTTATAATGAATTTAACACTAAATATATATTGTTTGCACCGTACGTACCTAAATTACTTGTAGCCGTAGTATTAGTTATAAGAGACTTAGTGTTTTGTAAAGTATAACCGAGTAAAGTCGTGAGAAGAGCCATTTCTGAAATGTAATTATTTCTGTTAGAATACATTATTTATTTAATTATTTAGATATGTTATAACCTATGGTCATAAGATTTTTAATCGTAAGTTAAAGATGTTAACGACGACGACTCTAGAAGAGTCATTTAACATTTACAATTAATCGTGTGAACTGACATGTGAGTTAAAGTAAATAATAAATAATATTTTCACTGTATATTTACTTTCGTTTCGTTCAGCTTATGACCATGTAAATAATCTAGATCGTTTCTGAATGATTAGGATTACCAACATTCACAAATTGACGATCCTAAATCAGCATTCAGAACTTGCGGAAGTTTGTAAACATTAAAATTCAGGTCTTATTTTCATATTATCTTTTGTCATGTAAATGATAGGGCGAATTCCACTTACGCCCAAATCACCCGTGATTTTCATTATAGTAGGTTTCCCTATACGCGACTGGATGTAAGGTCAAGAATTTCAAAGTCGATTTTCTCGAAAATGAAGCGCGATATCGAAAAATTTTATTATTTTTTTCCGACTTATTTACTTCTTATAAGTAGAAAAGAAAGAGTAACTTTTTTTTATATCGCGCTTAATTTTCGAGAAAATCGATTTTGAAATTCTTGACATGGCGTGCAGTCTAGGGCTGGAACTATTCGAATAATTTAATATTCGAATATTTTACAAGTATTCGAATGCTACGAATAAACTTCGAATATTTGAGTATTCGAATGTTATTATTCGAATACTATTAGAATACTGAGGTATACTATTCGAATACACCAGTATTCGAATACACCAGTATTGAGACCAGAATGCTATTCGAATACTTGGATATTCGAATTATATTCGCCAAATAATTGAGCAACTGAAGTATTCGAATATTCGAATGCCGAAAAATTCGACAAATAGTCTCAGCTCTAATGCAGTCGCGTATAGGAAAATCTACTTTAATGGAAATCACGGGCGATTTGGGCGTAAGTGGAATTCGATCATAACATAAGCGTACATGCCTTATTTTATCAGTATCTTTCGTTTTGTTACATCCATAATATAAACAAACTAATACCAATACTTTCAATTTTCAGGAAAAGGAAATTAGATATTTAAATCATTTCATTATGATCGTATTTTTGATTATTCATTCATTTTACTTTCAATGCACATGGTAAACGTGTTACAGCAATGATTTTTCTAGAAGGCGATGGAAAACATTTCTTGTCCAAGTTCCACAGCCAATTAAAAAGATACACACGGTACAGTAGCCAATGGAAACTGCTATCGTTCAAAGCCCCTAAAAGGAAGTAAGAACGATAGGCGTCGTTGACCATCATCGTTGTTACTAGTCACACGCGGATCACTTGGTTTGCTACCGAGAATTTTGTCGGCAATCGAAAAATTTCGATCGTCGTCCCGTTGTAATATTGTGTAAAAGAGAGAAACATCGTTAAGAAATGTCGACTGTAGCGAGTCCTTTAGTCGTCGGAGGTACCCGGCAATCCGGGGCTCCTGTACGAACACAAAATGGTATGTTGATGGTTCATCCTGCGAAAATGTGGTTGAAGTAACACATTAATTCGCCTCGACGTTCACGCGTACCATGATTTATCTCAAAGATTTTCGTCAAATTCACGTACTTTTCTAATTTTAAGCAAATTAAAATATTCTTAATAACATATTTACGTGTATAATTACGGGAATGGCACTTTCGTTGTATTACGATATAACGTACGTGTACATGTGACACTAAATGTTACGACCTACGAATATACTTTAAAATTTATATTAATTTCCAAATTGAAATGTATACTGTAACAATCTTCAACATTTAATTCGTCCTTCCTTTTCGCTCTTTTTACCGCACCCACACTCTTAACGTGCTAAGATTTCAAATTTATACAGAATCAAACTTAGCTTCTTAATTTTCTATAGCGGGTCATCATTTTCATAGTCCAGTTCTGTAGGTATTTAAAAAACTATAAACATGCATTTTGTTTCTGCTATAGTCATGGCTGCTTGCGCTATCGCCAATGTGGTGAAGAGTTCATTGGGTCCTGTTGGTTTAGACAAAATGCTTGTGGACGACATTGGTGTACGTATATACTTTCATCGAGCGTTTTCTTAGATATCTGTAATTTTTACATTTTCAATAACGCCGTAGGACGTTACCGTTACCAACGACGGAGCCACGATTTTGCGCTTGCTCGAAGTCGAACATCCAGCAGCGAGAGTTCTAGTAGAATTAGCGCAGCTACAGGATGACGAAGTTGGAGATGGCACTACCTCTGTTGTAAGTTCATTCGTCGAAGTCTTAATACAAGTATTTGAAACATAATTCTTCGCATATTTAAAATACGATATATATTCACTTGTAAAAAGAGTAAATAACTATTATTTAAACAGGTAATAGTCGCAGCCGAGCTATTGAAAAATGCAGATGAGCTCGTGAAGCAAAAAATTCATCCAACATCTGTAATTAGCGGTTACAGACTTGCTTGCAAGTGAGTAACAACATATTTAATGTATCAGCGATTTTTTGCCAGAATAAAAAGCAATTAAGTAATTATCTTCCATGTTTCAGAGAGGCCTGCAAATATATTCAGGAGAATTTAACAGTTAGCGCCGATGGACTTGGGCGCGACTGCTTGGTTAACGTAGCGAAAACTTCTATGTCCAGCAAAATTATTGGAGCGTATCCTTTTTTCTTATCGAGTGGTTAAAATGTCGAGAGACGATGGTGTTCAGAGTTTCATTAATGTTACGCTTGTTGTTTCCTTAATACATTAATAGTGACGCTGATTTCTTTGGAAATATGGTTGTCGATGCTTCCAATGCGGTAAAGGTCAGCAACGGCAAAGGAGGGTTTCTGTACCCTGTTAAAGCAGTCAACGTTCTCAAAGCTCATGGCAAGAGCGTTCGAGAATCCGTGATAGTGCAAGGCTACGCGTTGAATTGCACCGTGGCCTCTCAAGCGATGCCCAAAAGAGTGGTGAACGCAAAGATTGCGTGTCTAGATTTCTCCATGCAGAAGACGAAAATGAAATTGGGCGTCGAAGTTCTCATTACAGATCCAGAGAAGCTGGAAGCAGTGCGTCAACGAGAAACAGATATTACGAAAGAACGTGTTCAGAAAATCCTCGCAGCCGGCACTAATGTTGTTCTTTTATCTGGAGGAATCGATGATTTCTGTTTGAAGGTACGTTGAAATCGACGAGGTAAAATTGATTCGTTTCGCGATAAAAACTCGTTGGTTCTTTCGCAGTATTTCATAGAAGCTAAGGCGATGGCGGTGCGTAGATGCAAAAAGGCAGACATGAAGAGAATCGCTAAAGCGACGGGTGCACAATTCGTTACTTCTCTGACTAACATGGAGGGAGAAGAAAGCTTCGATGCCAGTTTCCTTGGAGAGGCTGCTGAAGTAGTGCAAGAAATGATATGCGACGACGAGCTTATCCTCATTAAGGGGTTCGTTTCTATTCCATTATCGA
The DNA here is from genome assembly GCA_944738655.2 of Andrena hattorfiana. Taxonomy (NCBI): domain Eukaryota; kingdom Metazoa; phylum Arthropoda; class Insecta; order Hymenoptera; family Andrenidae; genus Andrena; species Andrena hattorfiana. Next base: position 8,222,160 of record OX122894.2, read on the forward strand.
TGCCTAGAAATATTTAACGAGCCAAAGTAAAATAAAATTTGCGGCACTTTTAACAGACCCAAAGCAAGGACAGCGAGCTCCCTTATTTTACGCGGGCCAAACGATTATTACTGCGACGAGATGGAACGGTCTGTGCACGATGCGCTGTGTGCAGTCAAGCGAGTTTTAGAAAGCAAAAGTGTGGTTGCGGGGGGAGGTTGCGTTGAGGCAGCACTTTCGATATATTTGGAAAATTTTGCTACGTCACTGGTAAGTTACTTTCGCCAAAACGACACGAATTATTGAAATATATTTCAACTTTACGTATTTATATTTCTACAGAGCTCTCGAGAACAATTAGCTATCGCTGAATTTGCGAGATCATTGCTAATTATACCGAAAACATTGGCGGTTAACGCGGCGCAAGATGCTACTGATCTGGTGGCCAAATTACGAGCGTACCATAATTCCAGTCAAACGAAAGCAGATCTTGCGGATCTGAAATGGTAATGTTCTCTAATGTGTCGTACAGTATCGGAGAATTTTAATAAGCGTTCCAAGAAAATCGAATATTTGTAAATAATATGATATTTGATTGATTCTTTAGGGTTGGTTTAGATTTGCTCGAGGGCAGCATTAAAGATAATAAGAAAGCCGGTGTATTAGAACCAGCGATTTCGAAGATTAAATCTTTAAAATTCGCCACGGAAGCGGCGATAACTATCCTCAGAATTGATGATATGATCAAGCTGGACCCAGACCGTACAAAAGACAAATCGTATCGTGAGGCTATGGAAGCTGGTGAACTGGAAGAATAATGTTAAATCGCAATTATCTATTTTTTTCATACAGTTCGTTACGGAATAAAGATTCAGATTATTCCTAAGTACGAATAGCACTTCATAATTTAACTATAAAAGAAATGTTACGATTTATATAATTCACACATTAATTACGTTTGTATTACATCCGATGCTTCGTCTTGAAAATGAATCTGCTAGTAACAAATAAAATAAAGCTTTTACATGTAAACACTCTTGTGCATATTTTTATATTTTCAGAAACAACAATATAATAGTATTAAAATCAATTGCATTAGTGTTTAATATTCGTAAAAGAATTTATCTCGAGGAAGTAGCTTCGAGCTGTACTTTCGAAGTGTAATTTTTAAACAAACTGCATTTTATTAGAATAAGGACTTGGTATGCATTAATTTAATGACAATTTTAAATGACATCGTATTTAATTCTCATAACTTACACAACTAATTTCGTGAAAAATACATTCTAGATACGTAGAAAGTAACCATAAATTAAATACTCCTAATACGTGTTGTTAGAAAACAAATATGTTATCACAATGGATAATACGCGTTAAAAACGAAAGCGTCTAATGTATTAAACACATTACCTCGAATGCAGTGTGCACGTATGTCATACATATCGTGCGAATAACTAAAGAAGAATATTTGAAACTAATTATTACGAAGAGTTCTCGAGTTAACTTAATAAATCTTGATATATAATATATGCAACAGTTTATTAATGGAAAATGATGGATTAACATTTTTAAGTATTATATGATATGTACTTTAGGGTTCGAATTTTAAAAAGAATATCTCGGAGATCTTTTTTTATTTTATAAACAGATGTGTATTGATTAGTGAATCATGAGTCTATTTACAATCAGGCATGTTGAACATGTTACATTACTTTTACCATGATACGCCTTTAGGTAGGCATACGTGCGTAATGATAGCATATGTGTTTACTGTGCATGTATATTTACAATGCAGTATGATTGCTCTTGAGAAATTTCTGACATGTCAGTTTGATAAAATATAGCACTTCTTTTTCTTCTAAATATGATTTAACACTCTTGTATCCCACCAGGCAGATACATATATAACAATAAATTATTGAACATTTTTCGTGGTCGGATTAATTAAATTATTGCCATGGCACTATTTCCTTTGAGAAAATAGTACATACGGCCAAACAAGTTTCATTTCTTTTTACACGATTAATAGATTCTCTTCGTGCTACGATGAAAGAACCGAGCGAGAACGATTGAAACAAAAACGAAATTATTAAGTCGGAAACAATGCTGTTCGGAATGTTATTCGTAATGTAGATATAAATTATAGTGGCTCATAAATTCCCAGCGATTCGTATGAAAAAGTAACTACGCATACAGATTATGTAAAGTGTACAGAAAAATATAGATAGCATTTATAGCTTTGAGACTCCTAAAGTATGACTGCAATACGTAAAAGTATTATCCATAAAATATTCTCTTGATTCTTCCATTAATAATTGTTTACAGCAGCAATTAACGTGTAAGTACTCTAATAAGAAATGATTATATTACGTCTCCAACCTTCTCGAAATTTTAAAATAAGATACATAGCTTTCAACCATACATAATCTCATTTTATGAAATTTTTAACAAAACTCTTTCCTTATGAAGCTTCATAAATTATCTTATAAGTTTATCGGCAATTTTGGACCATCCTGCAGAAAAGACTGAAGAAGTGATTTGTAAATAGTAACATATAAAATATTTTCACTAGACATTAATGTATTATATACAGACCCTGTTCGAATTAATGACAAATTTAGCGAAGACAATCGTCGACTTCCTTTTCGCATCGAAGTAAAAAATTATGCATCTTTTAATAGCAAACATTTGTATATGCAATTGAATTTTCGATAAAGGCGCAGAAGGTCCAAAATAATTCTTTCCGGATTTATACAAAACGTATACACTCCTGAGTTAGAAGTTTAAAACATGATTTACAAAAGTTTCTTGTCTTATTAGATACCAAAGTTTCTGACGATAGTTTCATATATTATTTTACAATCTATCAATCAGACGAAGTGAGACAAATTCATTTCTTTCTGTACGGATCAAAATAATCACAATATTTCTTCTTTTTGTTTTTGATCATGTTTAAAAGTAAATATAAAGTAAGAAATACCTAATACTTTTATAATGCAGGATTCTCGAATTTTGGTCCTTTGTTCACTGCGATTTCGGAATACGGATATTCTTGATAGAGCTCTAATACTTGAAACTTTTTAAGGACTAACAACGTATAGAACTTCTGCGCAACCTATAACAGAAAAATATTAATAGCATAAATATTATACTCGATTAGAACGACGTGCGTTACGAAAAGTAGCACGTTTCAATTTTCTTACGAATATTAGCACGTTTGGTCTTCCGCCGCGAAGACTAATGCGTTTGACTGCTTCGCCACGAAAAATAGCACATTTGGGAATTTGCGGCGAAAACTAACATATTATCCGGTTTGGTCACGAAGAATAGCACGTTTTGGTTTATACTGCAGACTGCAGAAACTATCACGTTTCAGCGCATGGTCAGTTTAAAAGAATTCAACTGTTGAAAAGATTATTTAATAAATAATAATTCCATCTAATCTCCAAAAGACAACACATATGAAAATATTAATCACGTGGCAAACCGCTCAAACGTGTTAGTTTTCGCAGCGAAAACCGAAACGTGATAGTTTTCGAGGCAAACCGCTCAAACGTGCTAGTTTTCGCGACGAAAGACGAAACATGCTATTTTTCGTGGCAAACCGCTGAAACGTGCTAGTTTTCGCGGCGAAAGACGAAACATGCTATTTTTCGTGGCAAACCGTTCAAACGTGCTAGTTTCCGCAGCGAAAAATGAAACATGCTATTTTTCGTGGCAAACCGTTCAAACGTGCTAGTTTCCGCAGCGAAAACCGAAACGTGATAGTTTTCGTGAGAACAAAGGCAAACGTGCTACTTTTCGTAAGAAAATTGAAACGTGCTACTTTTCGTAAGAAAATTGAAACGTGCTACTTTTCGTAACGCACGTCGATAAATAGCATAGAATTTTCTACATTATATGAAATTCTAAAACACAAACCTGCTTGCGATTATTTTTGTACGCCATTTCCGACAACGTCAACCTATCTTTGGTGTCCAGTTTGCTCTTAATAACATGATACATGTGCGCTGCTCTTTTGTTAAGAACGCGTTCCTCGAACTGTTCATAAGTTTCATCTATTTGCTGTTCCTCCTGCTGCAAAGAAGAAAAATAAAGTTATATCTCTTCCGTTTAAAAGCTCAGCAAATTTTAATACATTTAAATCCGTAGAATATACATACAGGTCCTACAGACGGAGGGAACTCGTAATCTTCATGATTCCATGGAGTTGCTGGTCCCCTTTCTGAAATAGCGGGCGTATGGGGTGGTGGTGGTTGTTCATCATATCCCGGATATGGTACTTGAGGTTGCGCCTATCACACGCATAATGGTTAATTAATCACATTCAAAAGTACAACACGTTTAAAACGACGATATAGATAATTCACCTGATCGTAGCCCATGTTTTCCATTTGGGGCATTTCAACGGTTGGTACACCAACTTCCGGTTCCACTGGAGTAGGCGGAACGATTGGTTCTTCAGGTGCAGCGAGGGCTTCGGTTGGAGGAATTTCAGGTATTTCTGAGGGAATCAAAGGTGCTTCAGGGGCTGGAGGAATCATTTCTGCTTCTTCAACGGGGGGCACTATACCACTGATTTCGGACACTGATGGTTCCGCTGGTAAAGATACTTCGGGAGGCACTGGTGATTCTGCGGGAGGAAGACTTGGTTGAGGAACTATACTGGGAACTTCTACAGCTTCGAGGGAGACTTCCATTGCTGGTGGTGCTGGTGCTGGAGGTGCTGGCCTTATCTAAAAGCAATGCGATCGATTACAGAACAAAGTAAGAATTAAAAAGGAAACGCAATTAATTAGTATGATATAACGTACCTCTTCCTCTACCGGTGCTTTTCGTTTTCGGGACATACGTTTGCTTAAAATACTTTGCTCGTACGAATCTTGTTCCGCGGGTTCTCTCATTTGTTCCAAGGGCATGCCCTCCTCTTCACCCACTAAACGTCCAAAGTCTTCGTGGTCATAGGACTTGCTGGTCAGATGTCGTTGATAATTCTGTTTCGCCAACATGTAAAATATTAGACGTCCTGCAATCTTTGCCCTACTTTTGCGAAATTCATGGCGAAATAATGGGTGATTAAAATACCTTAAACAACACGCGCGCTGGTATTGGCCTTCCTGGCAGAGCGAACAACTTTTCGACTCCGCCGGTTTCTTTCCAATGCATTAGCCTCTTTGTGGGAGGCGCTAAATCCAACGTCGTTATGATATCACTAGTGTCCGATAACTGCGCTTTCATCTCCTCGCCAGAAATATTTTTCACTTCATCGACGATCAGCTTGCGTTTACGTTTCGCTTTCGTGAACCCTGAAATTTAATTATTCATATTATCACGGCGCTACAGTGCATAACGTGATACTTTAAATAAAACAGTATCATGACGTAGTGAACCTTTTAAAGCGGATGCATCAACTGGCGCAAGAGCAAAGCTTTCTTCTTCGTCGTGCAATAATGTGGTTTGGTCCTGTAGAGGTGGAGCTTCTTCGATAGCTTCCATTGGGCGTTCTTCGGGAATAGTAGGCGGCGCAGGGGTAAATCGACGGCTCGCAACACTTATTCTGCCTTCGATTTCTTCTCCGGCTACAGCTGGGGAGGCAGGTCTGGATTCATTGGTGCTGCGTGGGAAATGAAGAATTTGTTAGAACAAGTAACGTTTTAATCGCAACCATTAATTACGATCTACTATTACTTCGGAAAAGATGAATGTAGTAAAGAAGTTACCTATCACTTCCCATAGGAGATGGTGGTCCCCCAAAGCGATCTCCCATTTCTTCCTCAGATTCATCGTGTACAGATGGTGCGGCTCCAGGAACTGCACCTGGTTCTTGCGGTTCAATTACGGCACTAACTTCGGGCACAGGCACTTCACCCATTGGCGCTTCATCGAATAAACCTCCCTCGAATAAGCCACCAGCTAGAGAGCACAATGATAAATAATTGTACGATAAATTCCCACAGTAAAATATATTTTAAACGTCTTTTAATTCGTAAGGTTATTAATACCAATTTATGTTACTCACATATGATATCTTGACCAAGATGCCCACCAAAGCCATCGTCCCTTATGGGCATATCTATGTCCATAGCTTGCGCTGTTACCGACGGTCCTGGAACTGGCTCTTTCTCCTTTTGCTCTAAAGCTGCTTCGATCCCTGGCCCATCGGTAAACAACATATGTGTCTAAAAAATAAATATAGAATTGGTCTCTTTGCAACCGATGGCGATTCATAAATAGGGAAAAACGTACTTGGTCTAATGATGGTTCTACAGCCCCGGCATGCCTCAATAATTCCGGTGGTTCTGCGTCGAAACTCATGTCTCCGAATCCTTGATCGTGAGTAACTAAAGCCAGGCTACCATAATCCTCCCTCATGGTTATTTCCTCCGCTCGAGACTGGTTTAAACTAAATTGCGCTTCTATGTCAACATCTCTGAAATGAAACGTTTCCATTAAACTGTGTTATATGTGAAGCAGGAATTTATATACGGCGCAATAGTATTATGAGAGTTACTGTCGATCAATGCAACCGTAATATATTTACTTCAACTCAGGCATCGCGGTATCAAAGTCGTGAAATACTTCAGGTAATGTTATGGCCGTTACAGCAGCTTCTCTGTGCTCTTCTGGTAGATCCACCATACCGGGCCTGAAGGCCATTTTTATTTTTACAAAAGCCTCGTTACAGTCGGCCAAGAGGTATTTAGCCTTCCGAGAGTATATACGTACTACCCCCAGTAACAAGTGTCCAGATGTTCTTAAAGCCATTTTTACCTGTGTTGACGTAACAAAATAGAAAAATTATACAATGGTAATATTACAAAATAGTTTTGCTTACATTTACATTATTAACATAGTTTTATGAATGCTGTAGAAAGAAATAAGTAGAACGAATAAATTAAAGAACTTGTGAACGATGAAAGCACGTGGAGTAAGTAGAATTTTTAAGAACATCAGCGAAGAATTACACTAACTGAAATTATACTTAAATAAGTTATGAAGTGTTATGAAAAATGTAATAAAATATTCTGAGAAATCATGCGTTATTAGATTGATGCATTTGAAACGCTCTTCTTTAAGAATTGGAATTTTGTAATATAACAACAAAAATGAAACAATTTTCGAAAGGATTCTTATTTCATTAAAGAAAAACCCCCATAGTTTGGTAAATTTTAGGGTAATATAAGCAATTTTAAATACTAGTTTTCGTAATGTTACAGGAAATTAAGTTAGAAGAGAGTCAAAAGACAATTCTAAACCACAAAATTCTAGAACTAGACCGTGTGAAACTTTTCTATATGTTTAAAGACACGAACCAGTCATTTTATTTCATAAAAGAATCAAGCAAAATTTATTTTAAACCAGATCATTGCATATCATAATAAACTTTGTATAATAATTGAGAACAATTAGAGTATCAGTGGAATAAAGAAGAATGGATAAAACTTGTAAAGAAGCTTGATTACTTTGTAACAGAGTTGGGCGAAATGTAATCTAACTACAACTTACAAATTAAGATTAAACTGTAATTATGTAGTTGATTACACATTATTTTCTGTAATCGTTAATGTAGGTGGTTGACCACAATTTTATCAACTACCTAAGTTAACGATTACAGAAAATAATGTGTAATCAACTACACAATTGCAGTTTAATCGTAATTTGTAAGTTGTAATTAGATTACATTTTGCCCAACTGTGCTTTGTAATCGCATGTAAAACTTATTCGCAATCAGTTCTTCCAGTTTACAATGATACTTATAATAGAAATGTAACGTACACAGATTAAATTCATTTAAAAATCGTGGAAGAACCAACTGTATCAGTGCATAACTTAGCACTGGTCTTATATGATAACGCAAGATTCCATGTATCAAGGATCACGACAGAACATTGTATTAAATATACTTTGACGAATGTTTAATCTTTAAGATTGATAATTATCAATCCGAAATGATTGTTTGATTAAACACGTTAAGTTCTACAACAGTCCCATGTTTCTGAAGTTTAATTGAAAGAATGTTTCGCGTACACCAACCTAACATCGCAATAAGGGCTTGCAGATTTACGAGAGTGAAGAGAGAAATTACAACAGAAAATACGCGTGGATACGTACCTTTGGTTGTAATATACCGTCCACAGACTTTTCAATGTTTGTTTCGAATACGTGGGCCTTTGTTAACTTCTTGTCCCAATGAGCGGCTAACCAAATACGGGCCAGCGGCCCTTTTTTGGCCAACACGAAATGTGCATAAAACATTATGAATTTGTGTTACGTGCGCTTCTGCAAAGAAACAGTGACATATCAGTGAAATAAGCTTGTACGTCGTATTGTTTGTAAACACAAGTCTAAACATAAGGGCGAGCGTAACGATTCGTTATCGCGATGTCCCGTTAGTAACATGATCATCACCTTGTAATGAGAAAAAAAAAAGATCGGATGACGCGTCAGTTGTTACGTAACGTTAGCATTTTTCAACATCCATCAATGTAGAAATCGAGTCCAGGGACTCGAATAAATAGCGGTCATGTACTTATGTTCTTCCTCGATTTAGTAAAATGTCAACATTTCTGCACAAGATGGCGTGTCTGTCCGTAATTTTGGCGGTTACGCGTAAGCTGTTGAACACGTAGCGCGTTTCACTTATTTCCGGATGAGAGGCGTTACAACGGCAGGCCGCCAGTGAACTCTGACCCAGGCCACTCTCATATTTCATGAAATGACCACTTTTAACTCTAATATTATCCAATCATTCAACACGTACGCTACGTTTCTTTTCACCGCGTCCTCGCAGCCATCTGCAACTAGTTCACTGAACGTTCCGAAACTCCCTCCATCGACATTAGGCGGTTGTGTTCGTAAATCTACAGAATTCTATCCTTGAAATTTTATAACCTATAAATTTAAAGAATTCACATAAACTCCACTATTCGCGAAACTGTATTTATTTAAGTTCGCTGTTTAGAATTGTCTTTTGTTAATGTAAAAATAAACAAGCGGTTTATTTATACATTTATTTGCATTTTCAGGATTGCCACCTCTCGTGGAAACATTATTAATCCGTTATATAATGATCTTGAGCAACAATATTGTTAATTTATCGTTTCTAAATGTGTATTGTGTATTATAGCAGATTCGGCAACCTGCACTAGTGCGCACTGACTGTGAGTTTTTTCGCTTCCAATTGGCTAAAAGTCGCACTCAGTGCGCACCAGTGCGACCGTCCGAATTCGCTATTATATTAGTATTATATTTAGTTTCTAAATATATAGGGAAATCTTTATATATTTGTATTTGTATTTATTGTTTTTCCTGTTAAACAGGAATGGCGTTTCAAGCTTTATCCGCTTATATTGCCCAACGAACTATAGTCTCATCTTTTTCTCTCCTCTCTCTCCTTCGGGTCCCAGCAGCAGCGGCGCACCGGGAGAAAATCTTTATATACTTGAGCTTATTTTAGAAGGAACCCATTTCGCGCATGTAGAATGAGCTCATTGGTTCCGAGGGAGCGTTTGTTTGAGGTATAGCCAATAGTAGCTTGTTTCAGCACCATTAACAGGTCTGAACTTGTCTGTCAGTGGGTTCCTTCTTAAATGAGCTCAAGATTAGGTGTTAGAATAATTTAGTTTAATTGAAAGAGGTTGGTATTACTGCGAAAACGTAAGAAGCAGAAGAAGAATATGAAATATGCACCTAACCTAATAGTTGCATACAGAATTGTATTAAGTTTTTAGAATTACTATTAAATACATGTCAGGCGTTAAACTATCTATAATATAAACTGCACAGTATAAACTTCACTGTCGGAAATGAGGACTGAAGTGGAACTTAAGTTATGATTGTTACAAACTTACTTTTCCGTTGCATTAGAGGGTTAAAAAATGGGGAAAGTGTATTCACGTTTGTTCAAGTCATTTCGCACATTTAACATTGAAAATCGCGCGCATCGAGTTATCGAAAGAGCGAAACCAGTTCCTGCGCCGCAATATCCTTCTGCGGATAAGCAAAGAGATATGGTAAATAAATGTAAGTTGTATTCCCTTACCTAATTTACTTGTTTCCGATTTTCTAGAGAAAATGCGAGAAATTTGGAATAGAGACAATTATCGCTTATATTCAAATCTGATGGTGGTAACAGATACGTTACGTCATGTTATTCGATATATCGGTTATTCAAAACGGTTACTTCATGAAATGAAGTGTGAAGAGGAGTACACGTAACAGAACCGAATGAAAGACAAGAAAGGGATACTTTTGATTTTGTGTTGATCAATGTGAATTGCTAGGTTTTTGATTTGCTGCTGTTAACTTTCCACTGATTATGGATGATTATTAGCCAAAGACCTATGTCTTCAGGTATTAAGAACCCAGCATTTGATAATAATATTGCAGAGGTCCAAATGATCTGAAGATACTAATTAATTTTGGAGGTCCGATGAGAATCAGTGCTTCTTGCATTATGTCGACGTGCGTTACGAAAAGTAGCACGTTTCGGTTTGCCATGAAAAGAAGCACGTTCCATCGTTTCTGACGAATATTAGCATGTTTGGTCTTCCGCCGCAAAGACTAACACGTTTGACTGCTTCGCCACGAAGAATAGCACAATTCGTACTGTTGCGGCGAAAACTAGCATGTTATACTGTTTTGCTACCAAAAATAGCACATTTGGGAATTTGTGGCGAAAAGTAACATATTATCTGGGTTAGCCACGAAGAATAGCACGTTTTGGATTATACTACAGACTGCAGAAACTATCACGTTTCAGCGCGTGGTCAGTTTAAAAGAATTCAACAGTTGAAAATATTGTTTAATAAATAATTCCATCTAATCTCCAAAAGACAACACATATGAAAATTTTAATCACGTGGCAAACTGCTCAAACGTGTTAGTTTTCGCAGCGAAAGACGAAACATGCTATTTTTCGTGGCAAACTACTCAAACGTGCTAGTGTTCACAGCGAAAACCGAAACGTGATAGTTTTCGTGAGAACGAAGGCAAACGTGCTACTTTTCGTAACGCACGTCGATATGTAGTCATTGACTCCTGTTGTTGTGTTGTTCTGTTGAAGCAATGATATTAAATTTTATATCACTTAATTATCGATTTTGTAATAAAACGATTTGTGAAACTGTATTTTTGAGCTTTCTCTCTGGGTAAAAATAGTTAAATTTATGTTAAATGTTATGTAATAATAGTAGTTTATTAATAATTATAGAATCTACTGTGCATTTTTGTTTTAGTGTATCCTGACTTTATGGAGAGTCAATATAAGAAGAATGTGCAGTTGGATGATCATTTGAAAAGTGTTTACGTTTCATCCACTGATCCAGAGGTATGTTTCCTTTGTGCACAGATGAGGTATTAAATTGACGTTACAAAGTTTATGTCCAATGAAAATTTTTGTCACACAGATCGGGGGCTCTAGTGCCCCCTTATCATTTTTGTGTCGCATGCAACATTATCGATACAGAATGGATTACGATCGCAATCCTACTAACGGTTAGAAGTGAAATTAAATATGATGAAAATTGATTTTTGCTTACACACAGAAATGTGGCAAACTTACAATCCAATCTTCTTTCTTTTTTTTTCTCTGTCTCTCTCTCCCTCATGGACTTTCGCGGTCCTACTTTGACTGCCTTACCGATCTCGAAATTCAAGACTGATTGTAGCACGACAGACGAGGTATAGGCACAGTCGAGGTATAGAATAGACTTATCACCCAATGTCACTTTTCTGTCAACGATTTGTAGGGTCCCAGGACCCTATTACCATTTTAGTGTCATATCACAGACGAGATATAGGATAGACCTATCAACCAATGCATTTTTTTGTCACCGGTTTGGGGGGTCCTAGGACCCCCTTACCATTTTAGTGTCGCATGCAACGTTACCGGTGAAGTCACGAAACAGATTGTAACGCTACGCGTGGTAGGAAATAGAATTCAACACGGGTAAAAATAGGACTTTTGAAACTCGCGATTTACAAATGATTCTCTTAGAATAACAATTTAAAGATCGTTTTATAAACGTATTCCGTGCAACGACAGAGAAAGAAGGATCACAACAAAACAAGAACACATACGCTTTTTAACCTTGCTATCCTATTCGAGTATATTTAACGCAAAACAAATTTATTTAACGTAAAAATATATATAAACAACAACATTATTTGTGGAAGACATGCTTTGATGATGTAACGTGGGATACCTCGCCAAGGAATTGTAACTTGGTATATTTCAATAAGGTGCTGAAGCAGAGAGGACTTAAAAAAATGTCAAAAACCCATCAGTTCCAGTATATCGCTGAAAGTTTCCAACTTGCACTTATCCTTCTATCTTAACACTATACTCGTGTTTTAGGATCGGGTAGGAACAATCGAATAACATTTCAAGTTACATATTTTATTCTTACATTTCACGAAAGGATTGCAACTCAAAGAAATTCTTATATCTAACTAGAATATTTGACAATCGCAGCCATTGGCTCGGTTCTCACCGATTACCAGGTCTCACCGCGAGGAGGTTGCTGCGCTTGGAGACCCGTAGAGAGATAGATGGAATCAAAGTTCCATCGATCTCCCTGTACATGAATCTACTAAACCAAAGAGATGGATGGAAACAAAGTTCCATCGATCCCTTCGGTTTAGATATCGAATCTAGGGAACTGCCAAGCAATCACTCGATTAAAATAAATTCAGCAAAGAAGGAAAGACTACGGGTGAGCATGAAACGAGTATTGGATGGCGCAGTTCCTACCACCCTAATGTCCGAGTCGAAAGGGAAAAGCGCTCGGCGTCTCCCAAACGATTCCTCTGCACCCAGCGACTCGTCAGGAGCAACACTAGGTGTGACCTGACTCAAGCCGACTAACGAGGAGACTGGGAATCGGACCGGGTGACTTACGCAGGCAGTGTACCAAAAGGTACACCCCCTACGCCTGAAACTTTTCCCTTTCGACAAGAACACCAGGGGATGAAATTGATCCACTTATACCGATTCCATGCTCAGTCGCTTGCTTCCGGAAACGGAAGCAGCGGCGACCACCTCATCAGAGATGAGGAGCCAAAGAAAGGGCAATAAAGCTAATAAAATTCTGTGACTACTTGGCAATTTTACATGGGACCTTAAATACTTCATGCTATAATAAATTAACCTAGACTTCCTTAGATGTCTTCTTTCACTACCACTGTTCACTATCACTTTTCACTATTTTCTTTTAAATATATTATTTTATTAACCGCTTTCCCCGCGAGAGCGTAAACCTGAAATGCTGAAACAATCAACTACATTATGTTAGTAATAGTGTGGTGGGCTTCAGAGGAAACTAAGCACATACTTATTCGGTTGGAATCCATCAATGAGATTCATGAGAAGGAACAAATCATACACAACCATCAAAGGAATGCATCAAATAAAATAAATCATGTAAACCCATCGAAGAAATGCGAAAAAATAAAATATATCATGTAAACCCATCGAAGAAATGCATCAAATAAAATATATCATGTAAACCCATCGAAGAAATGCATCAAATAAAATATATCATGTAAACCCATCGAAGAAATGCATCAAATAAAATATATCATGTAAACCCATCGAAGAAATGCATCAAATAAAATATATCATGTAAACCCATCGAAGAAATGCATCATGTAAAATAAACCCTGTAAACATATCGAAGAAATGCATCAAATAAAATAAATCATGTAAATATATTGAAGAAATGCATCGAATAAATTAAATCATTTAAACCCATCGAAGAAATGCATGAAATTAGACAGATCATGCAAACCCATCGAAGAAATACACGAAATAGAACGACTCATCCAAAAATCCACGAAGGAATATATGAAATAGGACAGATGATGAAAAACAATCGAAGAAATCAGTTGAAAGGGAAGAGAAATCGATTTTGGCCTTGGCAAAGTAATAACATTTTGAATGGCTTTTAACAAACCCGAAAATCTCGTCGGCACCAACCGAATAAGCTAAGCTAGGTCAGGGGGCCGAGGGGGTGAAGGAAGGACCAAGGGTTGGAGCCCTGACTAGGTCCTCAAGAAGTTCCGGTGGCTCGGGAACTCCATTCCAGGGGGCCGAGGGGGTGTAGGAAGGACCAGGGCTGAAATCCTGACCAGGTCCCCAGAAAGTCCAGGAGGTCCAGGAGGTCCAGTAGGTCCAGGTGGCTCGGCAGTTCCGCGGTCCCCGGAGGTCCTCCAGGCCTGGAGGACCGACGACGACTGAGTACATGGAGCTCCGTGAGCTCCCTATATACACTTCGGGAAACCACGTCCCCCAATCAAAACAAGGTCGACGGTTGATTACAATTGCGAAATCCAACGAATTCTTCTGCAAAAATGGATTTTCTGCTAAAATATCCATTCCAGTGGCTATTGCTATGACAAATAATGTTAACAACATTTGCACTAGCCGGCCAGTATAAATTATTATTAACTATGATCGATACACATCGAGATATCAAGCAATTAGTAACATTTGGCCTTGGATTTGCAAATGATTTTCTACGCTGAATGAATTCTCTTTTATTCTCAATGTTTAATCGTTCGATAAATGAATGTTAATGCTTCTACATATCACATAGTATTATTTATAAAGTATAAATACATTTTAGTTGAACGTGGTGTAAATGAATAGTTGGAGGAATATTTGGAGAAATATGAGTGACATCGACGAAGTATTCAGTTTCTGAAAAAGTCTTCTAGGTAACGGGTATATCTCACTGGAATCCTGTTAAAAGGCCTCCCACATGGTCCAGTAATCGATGAAATTGATGCACGAATTGAGAAATCACAAAATAATATGCACTATGCATGCATACACTTCACTGAACACTGAACCGATGAATTTCTCAGGGCTAAACAAAATTTTATTTCGCAATGCGGGTTTGAAAAGTAACTCGATTTGCAGTTGCATTCATGCACCCCACGACACTCATGCATCGTGCAACTTTCTGCGAGGCTTTTAAAAATGAGATTTTACTGTAAATTTCAATGTCGGCGGCAAATAGAATCCAATTATTATTACTTCACTAGAATGATTAAACAGTGCATTATAAACTTGCGGGAATGTCAGTAACAGCGTGAATTTTTAATACTTTTCGGCGTACAATACGTGAAAGGGTTCTACTACACGCAAAGTACTAATACACAATGTCATCTTGCAATTTATAGCTTACACGGGCTTTGAAGAAATACCATTGTTGAGCGCCATAGTGTCTTGATCCCCGAAATGGATTTTCGGAGAGAAATCCGCGTGAGTCGTTGACAAGCCGAGCCGAAGCATAGCGTAGTAAAGACCTGCCTTCAAACAAGTCACAGGTACACAAGAGCACGCACGCACCTTTCAGCATTTCAACATATTTCAGAGTAGTTGCTGAGTTGGACGCTGTTCATGAGCAGATGCCACTACATTCAGTCCTCAAATTATGGGTCGGTAACACAGTTTGGGTGGCGACACGAACATCCATAAGGTGATAGGTCTATCCTATACTTCGTCTGTGGTGTAACGCTACGTGTGGTAGGAATTAGAATTCAACACGGGTAAAACTAGGTCATTCGAAACCCGCGATTTCCAAGTCCAACGTCAAATGTTACTAATTGCTTGATATATTAAGTTGTATCGATCTTAGTTAACAATAATATATACTGGGCGGTTAGTGTAAATGTTGTTAACATTATTTGTCACACTAATAGCCACTGGAATGAATATTTTAGCGGAAATATCAATTTTTGTCGAATAATTCACTGGCTTTCGCAATTGAAATGGGGTTTTACCTGTGCTGAATTCTAATTCCTACCACGCGGAGCGTTATAATCTGTTTCGAGACTTCATCGGTAACGTTGCATGTGACACTAAAATATCACACAAAAAACGATGATAGCGATGCAGAAAATTGACCGATAGCACAGGTGAATGATGAGTCGGTGAGTCGCAATCTAATATCGCGATATTTGAAACAAGTTAAGAATCCGATTCTATTTCATTTCTCTCTTTCCTCGTTGCCCATCTTTCCCCAAACTGCGTGCAGAATATTGCCGATATATCACACAATTTTACGGTACTTTATTTTTAGGGACTGAGTCCAAGTCCGCCGCGGTGAAAATTTAAAAAAATGTTAAAGGTTTATTATACTTCCTTCCTTTCACGTATGAAAAATCAGTGTTACATCATTAATAGAATATGGCAACCATATCAAAATAAATAAGTGCTAAAAATCGTCAACTAAAACTAACCGTGGCGCCCCCCTCCCAATAAAAAAACTTCACGACCCACAGGTTGGGAATCACTGCTGTACAGCCTCTCGATGATGCGCTTGTGCTTGAAACACACAAATCTCACTTGAAATTATTACGTAGAATGAAAATACTTTTTGTTTTCTAACTGGTTCATTTATTTCATTTCTTTGAGTTTCTATGACATTTTTCAAGTGGTAAGCAAGCGTTAACAGTTTGGCGATCAAATGGAATTCGTTCCCAGAGCCACTGGTTTGGCGCGTCGGAACCACTAATTCGAACTCGACTGATATGAGCTCTCGTAAGATGTAAAGTCTATTCTATACCTCGTCTGTGATTTAAGCCCAAAAATTTAGGTGATCTTTAGGAATTCATTAAAGGAAAACTACTATATATAATTTAATGGGACTTTTTGCATTGTATTAAGAATGTCTTATATTATAGAAATATATTTTTTGTTTTATAATTAATCATTGCAGACGGCACTGGGGAGTCGTTAAAGTAAAGGCGTCAACAAATTCATCCAAATCGGTGGGACCTGTATCTCCAAAAGTTATTATCTGATTCGACTGAAACTTTTTTTAGTATGAAGAATATACTTCTGGCTAGGGGGAAACCAGAAAAATTACAAAAATGACATTTTTTAGAAAATAACAACACTTGAAGTTTGAAATCACTTTTCCTTATATTTTTCGTTCTTTCAACGCCTTTGAAAATGATAAATTTTCAATTTTTTGTAATTTTGTCTGGTTCTCCCCCTAACCAGAAGTATATTCTTCAAAATAAAAAAGTTTATATCGAATCGGATTATAACTTTTGGAGATACAGGTCCCACCGTTTTGAGAACACTGTTTCGAGAAAAACGCCTTTAAAGTATTACGTGAACTCTGAGTGGCCGCTTGTTGCCCATGCATTTGCCGCTACTCAAATGCTTATAACTTCGGGAATTTTACGAATTTCAACAAATCCTTTTAAACGCGTAGTCCTAAAAGGTTGAACATTCGGAAAATGAAATAAAAAAAAATTGACTTTTAGACCGGAACCTCCCCTTAAGTTAAGATTTTGATAATTTACAATTTATATTGTCAACTAACCAATAGATATCTATTATTGTTTGTACATGAAAATGTGTCCGGAATAATTAGATACTACAAATGAAAGAGCAATAAAATAATGTTTCGCGTGTTGGTAGACTAAGCCAAAGAAGGATGATGAAGTTTCAACCAAACCCTTACCTCAAGACAGAGGTCAGCCTCCCACTTTTGAGTATGGATTTTATGAGTCACATGTAATTCCTGAGGGTAAATGTTCCCTGAAGCAGGCCTTGATTTTTCTTACCGAACACGCTGAAAATCCTACTGAGCATTCTGTAGAAAAGATAGCACTTCAATATAAGTTAGACAAAGAAATAGTAGGTAAGTTTACATCTCCAGGAGCAATAAATAACACTGTAATGTCATTACAATAAATTCACCCTTCTGGATTGCATCTCAGAATTATTTATTCACGTATTACTTTCGTTTCAGCAAATATTATACAGCATTTTAGAATCCCTAAACTTATGGACACGTCGGAACAGACGGCAGTAGCAGCAAACAAGGCAGGGAAACTTTAGTTCGTGTACATTGTATCCGGATGTGATACAAATGTTTGAATAATGTTATGTAAATAAATAATAATTTATTAAAGATTGCACGACATGTGTTTAATTTAATTAATCCTATTCCAAGTGATACAACATCTAAGCCTAATGTATCACTGCTATAACACGTGTAGTAATTAGCTTAAGATGGTTATAGATATAAATTAAATGTACGTATACATACTTTTTATGACAGTTAGATTATCCTCGATGGTTCATTGATTCCAAAATTTTCCTTTTAATCCTTACTTCACCTTTCGGAATAAATGAAGTCGGTCGTTTAAAAATTTTGTTGGTTTCCCGGGTACGTTTATGTTGGAGCTGCGATAGAAGCTATAAGGGCGGTGGTAAAAGCTACTCAAAAATATCTTTGGTGTGTTTATAGTAGAGCTGTGATAATATTGCGGTTTCAGTTGTTTAAGGTTTCGCAAAGATGAACTATTTAACACATGAATGAGTCTGAAGAAGAATTAATATTATCTTCAAGTTCCGCAAAATGGTACATCAGAAAAAGTCTACGCAGTAAACGTAAACATTGTGTTTTATTTAATTTAATGACTACTTCATCTGATAACTTATCTAAAACAAATCTGTTACGGTGATTTGTATCTTTCTGATCCCATAAAGGATATCTACTAAACACTTTACTTATTAATTTGTCTATATCCATCGTCAATAAAGTTATGTATTGACGATGAGAACGGCGATAATAGCGAAGAAAAAGCAATAGTATCTATGTATTTGCTTCTGGACGCTTGTATCGTTGACCATCTATT
This sequence comes from Andrena hattorfiana, assembly GCA_944738655.2. Taxonomy (NCBI): domain Eukaryota; kingdom Metazoa; phylum Arthropoda; class Insecta; order Hymenoptera; family Andrenidae; genus Andrena; species Andrena hattorfiana. The sequence continues at coordinate 8,240,805 of OX122894.2, forward strand.
TTGTAACAGCCTAAGAGGTCGTTTATACTGGAGTAGGGAAGGGGTAAGAAATCGCCAAAATTACCCTTACGTAATTTGAGTATGTCCCCTAAGCGTAGGGTAGATCTGCTTGCTGCTTCAAAAACTGCCATTATAAAAACCAATAGAACGTATTTCTATGCTTCGCTTTCATCGCCGCTCTCATCGTTTAATGCAGCTCCAACAAGCTCCAACATAAACGTTTACTCACTAATAAGATACACTGGGTGCTTATATATACGTCCTTTTTTCATACAATAAATTATACGTATATTTACAGTAGAAGAAGTCGTTTAACATTCATATAATTGTAGACAATTCCATTCTTCTCTTTTCTGGAGTCTTCGCTACACTCGAGTGTTTTAAAACTTATCGACCAGTTGTAATTCCTCTAGCTCTTGTTACAAATGCAATTTTGTATCATAAAGTAAGTATCTAGTATCGGCAGTAACGTAAATAAACATGCTCACGATTTTAAATATAATTTACCAGATAAAACTATTCTTTGTATAAATAACTTAATAATGGTACCGTATGCTGTTATTTGCTATATTTTTACAAATTGCAATATTTCGCCTCGTTTTAATTAACTTCATACATCTGAAACGTTAAAGTAATGGTGAAATGTAAAGTGATTGTAAAGAAAGGCGGCTTGTTCGAGTGAAAAAAGAAATTATTTTGCTACCGTGTACTTACTGGATAGGATGTGATAAATAAATATTACAGCGACTAAAGCATGGAAGTGTTGAGAAGTGGAAGGTGTCGTGTGAGAACTTCTGGAAAGTAATCCTTCGTCGACCGGACTCACCTCGGGAATGGTAGCAGTCTTTCTCAACATCCAATCGAAAGCGTCCATCTTTAATCTCCTCTTTAATTCTGGGCCTACTTCGTCTCTTATTCGCCCATTGTAATTATTCAGCCACCGCCTCTGTGAAAACATTTAAGAAACGTGATATAAAAAACAAAGAGATATAAAAAATGTTATTTTTATACAAAATGTGATTTTTTATACAAAATATTTTGTTTCTTTCTCATTTTGGAAAGGTAAAAATCGATACCATAATTCGCATGAAATTTTTTTTAACGCTTTGGTTCCCAGTTACCTACCTTAAGGATAATAATCTTCTATTTCTAACAGAATTTGTTTAGTGAGGCCAGTGAAATATTATGACCGAAATAAACGAGATTTATCTGAATCGAAATAATTCAACATGAAATTCATGTTACACATTAAATAAACTGTTTTTTTTTGTGAAAGTTTCTTTGTATTTACAACATATCTAAGAAACACCTTTTTTATCGCACTATATTATAAGAAACATACTCGTCTTACTATCTTATTACTGAATAAAGAGGAAGCAATTAAAAGTCTTGCATCGTCAGCTGATCTACTTGCTCATATACAAAACTAATTTTTGGTAAACAATTTCCCCTCGATCTCCTCAAGTCCAACTCATCCTTAACAATTTTAATCTCCCTTTCTAAAAGCTCAGTACTGCTGATTAAAATCTCAGTATGAATAATTAAAAAATATCGAGTAACTTGGAACGACGTCATTTTTACATTTTGTACATAAAATTATGCCAAACTGTTGACTATAAAATTAATAACTAATGCCTTACAATAAAGACTCACATGAGATGGGTTTAACATACTGACGTCGATCAATTTCGGCTCATACGGGATCAACGTGACGTCTCTGAATTTCAAGTACATTTCGGTGCTCCTCTAAAAAAAGTAGGCGGTTCTATTAAGTTCTATCTACTGAAATGATCGAATGCTTTGAATCGAGCTACGTACCGAGCTACCAGTTTCCACGACTTCGAGGACGTTCTCCAGGCGCACGCCAAAATCACCTTCTTTGTAGTACCCTGGCTCGTTGGTCAGGAAGAATCCTGGTCTCAATTCGATAGAACCACACCCCTTGGTTGTTGTTCCACCTTCCAGGTACGATATACTGACGGGTGCTAGAAATACAGAAATAATCTACAGTTAATGCTAGCTCTTATGGGACATCAGGGATAATTGTTTCTTTTTGATCGAAATGACAAGAACGAGCAAAGTCTAAATAGGTTTTAGGTTCTAGGTACTATAATGATGAACTCTGTGGGGGAACCTAGTGTAATTGGCAGAAATCAAGGTTCTGTTTGGGAATTTTTTGTAAGGAAACTATACATACAATCTTTTTAAAACTTTCAGGCTATATTATTAGGTATTTCAAGAAGTGAACAAACATTTTTTTATATAAAAATAACGCGGTAATTCCAGATGGCGTAAGTGTTTCGGAGCGGCCAAGTTGTTCAGCTGCGTGCATTCTAGGGTACGTTGTAGTAGCCTAAAACTAAAAAACCAAATAGTTTTGTGTTTCTAATAAAAGTACGCTATGGGTGGACCTCAATCCAGAATAATATTAAATTTAATAAGCTTTATTGCACAATTAATGTGAAATTATTTAGTGAAAAACGAAACTATTTCTTCAAACACACACTATTATATTAATTTGGCATTTGTGAATGTGGATTGAGGGTCATCCATAGTGTAATTTTATTAAAAATATAAAACTCTTTGGTGTTTTGATTTTGGGCCACTACAGTGGACCCTAGACTGCACGCACTTGAACAACTTCCGCATCGAGGCCGTTCCGAAACACTTGCGCCATATGGAATTACCGCATTATTTTTATGTGAAAAAATATTAGTTCACTTCTTGAAATACATAATAATATACCCTGAATGTTTTAAAAAGATTGTTTGTATAGTTTCCTTACAAAAAATTCCCAAAAAGTACCTCGATTTCTGCCGATTACACCAGGTTCCCCACTTAAAAAGACACATCCCTTCTGAAGGAAGCACCGAAAACTTTTATAAACCATAAACCAAGTCTACAAGTACAGCGAGCATTGCTTTGATAAGCGGTAATAATTTCTTATATCGATGCTTTTTTAAAACATCGTCTCAGATTAATAATTAGTAGGTACAAACATTCGTGGACGGATAAGAAGTGACCAATTCCATGTCCAGTTCCGTGTAAGTAGTCGTAACCGATGTTCCACAATGGCGCTCTTGCAAGAACGTCCAGTTGACTAGATTTCACGCTGCTGGGGAAGATTAGCGAGGATAATTGTATCGCGCCAATTAGTACTCTCGTGTACGCCTTTCTCTGTTCTTCCGTCGGTGTTCCGAAGTGCAGGGTTCTTGTTACATCAGTCGTTCCATCTATCAAAACATAATATCGCGAATTATTTAAAAAGAAATACGTATTTATAGAAAATTAGTAGATACAGAAGTAATAATCCTGATACCCTAATAATTTATTGAAATATATGTTTACTATATCAGTGTGGCGTTTTTTAAACTTTCGTCATGAATACTTTAATCTCGTATGAAAAATTTCTTTTAAATCATTCTTGATAGTCAAAGGGTGGTAAAGCTTGAGAATCTTAAATAGTATTGGTGAATTTGTATATTTTTTATGAAACTCATTAATCTCAACTAATTTTACACGACATTATGTTTAATTAAAATAAACAGAAACAACCCAGAAGAGAGCAAGTAGAAATGCATTGTCTGTGGTCAGACCTGTTTTATAATACGATAGGAACTGCAAGATACTTAGAACACGTGCAAAAGTAGCAATATTATTTAACATCTTTCAGATATATGAACACATTGAAACTAAGAGCAGCAACGGACTAACCCTAGTACTCGGTAAATGGAAAATTAGGCGATCTAAAAAATAGGGTTTCAACAGCATTTTGTTCTGTATTGTTGCCAATACAGTCATAATTCTTAGCTTCTGAAACTATTCGAAATGCTTCCTAATGAAGACACATATGGGAAAAAATCATGGAAAATTAATTGTGTCCTCATTAAGTGCAAATCCTAAGTCCAAATTAATTATTTCCTATTTATTTTGCCCATCTCTTCCTTTACTCTTTTAGTGTGAGAATAAAGTATACTTTCCTGCAGTACCTACAAAGGGCTCATTTATATAATAAAAGGTACCAAAAAGTAAGCTTGATAAAGTCGAAATAAACTCTTTCTAATATTCATGAAACAACCTTCGTAAGAACTCTTCAAAGTGTATAAAGATTTATCGAAACGAAAACAAACTTAAGAATCCATTACCCAGGTATTGTCCCCCCGAATCCACCACCAAAGTGGACGTTATCCCGATTGGAATGTTGGTGAGATTGTTGGGCTCGTAATGGGGAATAGCAGCATGAGGTCCATATCCAGCGATAGTTGGAAATGAGATGCCTTTGTTCATGTCTTGCTCATAACGGAATTCGTTCGCCAGTCTAGACACTTGCAACTCGTCCCAGCCCTTGCTGTCCAATTCGTACTGTTCCTCCATGTACGCAAGAAAATCGCACATTGCCACAGCATCCCTCAGGTGAGAACTCCTCATGCCTTCCGCCTCGACGTCGTTCTTCTCTGCCCGAAGATTTAGTACCGGCGACGGTTTTGGCAATCGTTTCTCTGATGGGATCTGCGAGAATGCCTCGTGTTTAGTTATACGGGAGCAATTCATAAACTGAATATTGAAATTTAAGGCCCCCATTTACAACAAAGCTACGTTACAGATAGAATCAGGTACCGTGTTTGGATTCATACAGGGTGTCTCAGACAGTGGCGCCCTCAGGATTTAATCTTAAAATTCATTAGAAGATTATAAAAATTTATTTAAAGAATAAAATCCAGTTTTCTCTCTTTTTACAAAGCCCCTTTTTGCACCCATCTGGGTGCGCCACTGATCTCAGAGGTTTCTGTACAAACATTGTCAGTGTGTTCTATAGCTGAGATTAAAACTGAAATGTCACGTAAAAAAACTTCCACAAATGATTTATTACGAAGTTATAATTTCGCTGGTAGTAATGAATGGATTTGATAGATAGCGGTGATAAGCTCTCAGAATATATAGTTGCGTCACACGAACGCCGACGCGATTGCATCTGTGGCGGATCATTCACATGTACCAGAGCATTGCTCCGTGATTCCTGGTGCCGCGGGCGTCGAGGCGTCCCGAAGCCCCGGCTATCATGCTGCGGAGAAGGTGAGACCATTCACCGCTATGAATACCGCGCCTACACGGGACATGTTGCAACGTTCCTCGTTATCTGTCGCCCGCCGCCCGTGTCTTGGCACTCTATACGTAGAATAATGAGAATACCGCGCATTGCACTGTAGGGAACTGTCCCTGTTTGGTCGGTATGTCTACGATAGCGTGTCAGCTCGTCACGTGGCGATCAAGCTAAGCTCAACAAGCTCTACGGCAGCAGGGGAACATGTTGGAGAAGGTGTACCTTCGCCTAGGATTATCCGCTCTAATGCCCGTATAGTTGAGCCCGGCTCGGTGTGTTCGGTACAAATGGCGCGAACGAGGAGGTCGTTTCTAAATAGTTCTGCACGTTCTTTTTCACGTCAGTTTCGTTTTTCTTCAAATCCTTAACCTTAACCGTTTTATTAGATCGAATGGAGAGATTAAGAGATTGAAATTGTTTATTGAATTGCCATAAGTCCAATATATATTTTTTTATATGTGTATGTACCTCTTAATAAACAATGGGATTTCGAGGATTTATTATAAAGTTGTGGGACATCAATGGTGTTTCTCGCCTGTTTGATTGGAGATTTTGTACAATGCAGTACTTATTAATGTACTTAGGTACTTAGTTTTATCTATGCGAGTTGAGGAAAAAGAAACCGTTTCTTTGGCAACATAAAGACTGAACAGTTTGCTCTGCTGTGGTAAATTGAATGGAGTGCATTTTTGTGATGGTTGGCATGAGCTTTATTCCACTTGCAGATGCATGTATACGTGCAGATTATGTTTAGAAGAATGTAGATGTGTTAAGGGAGGTGTGGAAGCAAGAGGGTACGATGCATTTATTTTATGAGATAATAGCTTCAAGGAATATTTCTGAAGTGATTAGGTAATGAATGTAGCATGGATAATTTTTGTTGGTACGTGGCAGTTGTGAATAAAGTTTCGCGGAAATTTATTTGACATGAATAAATTTTGACAATATGATTCACTTCCGAAACGTGTTACCGAGGTAACTTGAGTGTTCCAGGGTTTTCCTTAAGTCTTCAGTATAGAAAAGCTATTTGTAATTATTATCAATTTTAATATTTCATGATGTGAGCTATTATTTAATAATGTTATAGTGAATAAAAGTGTTATAGTTTGTACGTACAGAATTGAATATTTCCATAGAAGCACCGGGACTGTAGCCACACCGCGTTGGCAGCCACACAATGTTCCATGCCTGAGACATTGTTCGCAGGTCGTACCAAATACTTGTATAATTATGCCATCTGCAATGCAATATATACTATAAAATCTAAAACAAATTATATTAACATTCATATAGAGCGTACATGAACTATGAGTACCAAAGACAATGTTAAGTCTCTAGAGTGACATATGACCAAAAAACTCGTTACAATGTCTACACTGTTGGACATTTTTTTAATTCTGAAAATCGGTAGGGAAATTTTAAAAAATATTCTTAAATTTTCGTACGCAGGAAAAGTCAACGACATCCCTGAGGGTATAAGTCTCCAAATGTGTCACTTGAATGTGCCTTCAAAATCCTTCCCATCCAGATGCCAGTTTCCTACAGTTTCCCTTATCAATAAGCTCCAAATTACAAAGTTTAAGATAATTTGTAAAGACGTATCCATCCCATTTTCAAGATAAAGACGACATCATTCGATTCCTCTTGAGGAGAACTTAACAACCGTGCACAGCAGATATTTATAGCACAATATTCAAAGCAAAACTCCTGTACAGACTTAAGTGTGCTTTTCTTATCTCATATACAATTACAACTACCTTCGCGGTCACAATTTACGAGAGAACCAGTAATGTTATTTACACACACCACCGTTCATAATTATTAGGATACGTGCTGCATTTACACAAAATGTGATATTTGGTATAAGTTGAATACTTTTCGCTGCTTCTATTTTCTAGTTTTAATTTAAAATTTGTTACAGTTCTTCAATAAAGCAACTTTTCTCACAATTATCCCGCAGAGGGTAGGTGTCCCAATACCTATGAACGGTAGTGTATATTTGGTCCCTTACTTCACGCAGTTCTCGTGGGTGCAATAGTCCATCTTCAAGTGCTCGTCGACTGAGTGTAGAATTTTCTGTTTAGGGGTGTACAGGTGGATCGAGCCGGAAGTGATGACCGCATAGGCTCGCAGAACAGGTGTGTTCGGTAGATCGTAGCCGCGGATGTTGAAGAGCCACGCTATCTCGTCGAGGGCAGTAATGACGATGGCGTCCGCTCCCGAAGCCTCCATTTCCACGCGGACCATTTGAACTTTTACTTGCCAGGCTCTTCCGGAGTACTTATCTGGTAGAGGATAAGCCGCGTGTGGATTGTAATTCGGTCGGCCGACCTGCCAGATCAAGTCCACCAGGTTGTTACGGACGGGAACCAATCTTACGGACGAATTCGCTGGACACGAACGCTATCGTTAATTTTGGGAAACTCCTGGCCCGAGGACGAGAGCGGGCGAAATCTTAGTGAAATAATAAATCACGAACAGTGAACATCTAAACATTCATGTGTGACCAATGAATACGCTTTTCATCGATTACAGTAATAACGATTTATTGGAGTGAACAAGCAGGGATATAGGGCTATTGTTTTGTTTTCTATTAAAAAATTAACATGGAATGTTTTGTGTTGTGTACTTAAAAGTACTAATGAACTGTGTTAGGGATTATTCATGCTGATTCATAAAATTGTTAATAAATGCAATTGTAGTTTTTCTCTTTCTATTGGTAGTTTCTCTTTCTATTTGGTACTACTATGGTACAAATAGATTAATAATTATTCTGTTATTTGTTAAGTCAATGGCAGACTTTATCACGCATTTATTGCAATCAATACTTTCCACTTATCACACTACAATAACTTCAAATAATAAATAAAACATGAAGGCGTTATTAGTAAATAACGAAGCAGCATTCATTCGTTAGCAACAAATGTATATTTATACTTTGAATCTTATTAGAATGTATTCTCATGTTTTTTACTCTGCTGCAATTGTATACTTAAATAAAATTGAAAAATAAAGACTTCGTTTTCATTTAAGTAAGCAATTATTCGTTATTCGTGAATAATATACAATTTATTGATTAACTTGAAGAAACCTTATCCGAATGTTCATTTTGACAAAAATCGTTTGTAATAATTTCTGCTTATCACAGACTCTCAGGCAAATTACCTTTGAAAAGTATTTTGACATTTTTAGATGATAAATTGGTAAAAGTCTAACGATGTAATACGTAAAACTTTAATGTTCATTTGAGGTGATAGATTTAACATTTCAGAATTACTGCGATGATATATGCATGCTATGTTAGGTGACAAACAGTGTAACGATAAAGTTAACGTTCATTTGCGTCGACGGGTTTGAACACTTTTAGGGCGCATTTAATTACCTAATTCATCTTCCCACATTTCCCAGTCGACCGCGGAGACGAGCGTTGGATCGGCGCCAATACGCACAGATGTCCGGCTCTGAAATTCGTGCTTCAGCCATTCTGTTATAGAAGGGACCTGTACAGTCCAGAGCATTCGTTATTATAATAAAATTACGTGATACAGAAGTTTAAGATAAACTGTGTAACCCTAAAATTGGACTTTCGCAATCTATGCACCATCGTTTGTTATTAAAGTTGTAAGTCTCTTATACAAGTGAGATTATACCTAATTTTTGCTGATATGTTGTATTCGTTGTTAAAGTTCACCTTTACGATATTATTTGTAAAACAAACAAACACTTTCACTTTACTTTTAAGGAAGCAAATTGTTGTAAGTCTACATTGGATCTGGTACATTTACTGTGTGTGCAAAGAAATATGTGAACGCAAACGCTACAGAGAGAAAGCTTATAAAAATAAAGTGTAGATATAAAAGTAAAATTGATGGGGACCAGCCCCCATCTAATATTAATTAATTTAGTCACATCCCAATTACAGGAATTTTTTAAATACATTTTAAAATTGTTAAACATCGTGTAACGATGTGACGACGACGACGCCACCTTTTTATAGGTTTGGACTTATTTTATTTGATATTCTAAGGAATTACAATTATGTTTGGATATTTATATGAAAGGGGAAACCACTCAGAAAGCCCCAATTCCCCTGCCTCTCGTAATTAAGTACAAGAGGTGAACGATCATCGATGACTGAGAAATTGAACAAAGCCGACTTCTCGAGTCTTCCTCACGCTCAGGGAAAGGAGCTACCATCTCCTCATCGTGGTTGCATCAACTCTGCTTTAGGGCAGAGAGAAAGTAAGATATACTACAGAAATGATCCTGTGAAGTATGATCTTAATTTCTCGGTGCCTTCGGAGCCAATATCTAGTATTTGCTATGCAACTTCAGCAGCGAGAAAGCGCTCAAAAGGGTTTCCCTCTAGCGGTAAAAACTGTAACTATGGGATCCGTCTACACATCTACCTATATCGAATAAACCGTCGTACACAGCGGTATAGCAACAACGACTGGTATTATATTATTACACGCAATAAAAATGATTCATTCTATTAATTTATCATCAGTAAATATGATTACCACTTAATATAAATATAATAATCACTACGTCCGTCGTGCGTACTATGTTTAAAAAATAATCTATATCGTGACACCTACCAATGTAAATAAATATATATTCACAACGTGTAACTAAATAATAAGTTTTTAGAAATATTTTTCAAGCAAATATATGATTTTTATAGAATTATTTTTACTATATAGCATTTATTGACGTTAGATTTTAATTTTTCGACAGGCTGTTTATCAAGTAAAATTTTTAACTAGTGAAAATAAAGCTTTATTTATTGATAATTATAAACAAAACAAAGAAGTGCAAATCAAAATCTAAATCACAGTATTAATACATATTTGTCTATTCCAACCATACATTTGCACTCCATGTTTTTTATTAAAGAAATTCAGCCTAAATAAATTCAATTACTGCAATTAAACTGCTTATCAAAGCAGTACAACTTGCACCTTTTTTTCCCCTAGAAGAAATATTGCTGAAGGGATTAATCTTTTGCTTTACGATTTTTCCAGCGGTTTCGTGTGGCAGAGTTAACTCACGTAGTAGACAAAAATACTTAAATTAATTATTAATTACTGTATCATTAAATAGTAAGTTAAAAATAGATTCCTGTGGAGTTCTCTGATTTTATTTTCCTCATTGAATTGAATGACGTTATGACACCTGATATAGCAAGAAGCAATTAATGTATGAAAAAGTTGCTCTCATACGAACTGCTCTTGTATAAACATATTTATATAGAAATATGGTAATTATTTTGCTAGACGAATGTGATGCCTTGCAATAAACCTCGCAACAGTCACATTTCACATCTTATCGTAAAATTATTAAAACAGCTTCAGCCGAAACTTACTTCCTCTCTACCACGTTTCATAAGTATCCAATTGCAATCAAGTTGATGGTCTGCTTGAATATGATACCTTCCATCAGTCCAAAACACTGCCTTGTTCGAAGTGATTACAGCTTCCCCGGCACTACCATAGAATCCAGTGACGAATTCTCTCCTCATATCTCGGGGGTCCAACGATTCACTCTGATGATAAAAATCGTTATTCAATCTCATATTTGTATAGGTACATACAAGGCTTCAAGAATTCATTCGTTACTAATTGGAGTTAAAAAGCTTTGATCATTAAGTCATTCAATTGAAATGGAGCAGCACTGATCATTAGAAAGCACTGCGACATAGGCGTCCGGAGGGAGAAGTAGGGGCTTTTGAGAAAAAAATCGCTTATTTTTAAAAACAGATTTTTATTAAGTTTATACTAAAAAAATAAATATTTTTAAATTTCGGTTTCAAATTTTAAATTAAATTCGCACTACAAAATGGGTTCAAAAAAGCTAGAGGGCTACTCCACTTGTACCAATGGTTTCATGATCCGATTCGTCGATGCATCGTCAGAGTTGTTTTTACATTACTATATTTTTCTTTACCGTCACCCCAAAGTTGCTCCCCTGCTTCCCCCCCCCCCCCCCGTGGAAAAAAATTGCGGACGCCCTTGCAATGCCGTGAAATTAGAGGAAGCTTTGACTGCACATTTTTAGGGGTAAACAATCTCGGTTGTATTAAATCACTTTCCTTCAAACTATATAGCTACTCAATTATAGGAAGCTTAAAAAAATTGTCAACGCGAATTCTTACGAGAATAATACCTCCAATGGGCCCTGTCGGTCGTAACTAACGATGCTCACTGTCTGAAATGTTAAGTATACACTATCTGCAGATTCAGTTATGGAAATTTTAATAGAAACTGCTTCGTAAATAAATTATAAAATTTTTTGTTAATATTATATCGTTATATTTTCTTTGACATATGTAATTAAAATTATATGTATAGGGATAAAATAAATTAGGGATAAAAAGAGTAATCCTAATAGAAATAAGAACACCACATAGTTACATCACATTATGACTATAATATCTATGAAAAAATAATAATAATATTTAAATACTTAGAGATGTTCTATTAATTATTTATTTACCTGATGAGCGTCATCCGACGTGACGATATATCCATCGAGGGGTGCTCCTTGGACGGAAACAACTCGACCTATTTCTGATCTTAATTGTTTCAGTCTTAACGAAGTGTCCTGCCTATCGGGAGGTTGCTTGTGGTTATTTGCTGGACAGTAGGACCTTTTAGCTCCATTGTAATTTAGCGATGGATCCGTGGATTCGGTTTGAAAAAGATATGCCTCCGTCAAACCTGTTCAACATTATAAACATTAAAACGTTTTACTATGAATGCATAATTATTTCGATTATATTTTGTAGATTATTCTTCGGTGAACATTAACTACATTTCTCGCAATTTCAATTCGTCGTGATACTACCTCCAATTATGTTTTATGTTATATTCTTTTTTTTTCTATTTTCAATGTTGAGAAGTGTATGTTGTCTATATTTGGCTGTGTATTTTCTATACATTTAATGTAAATAAGTACCTATATAAGATTTATTTAAACAGTTGAATAATAAAAATTGTCTATATTCTCTTAATTATGTAATTTTTATTACCGTTTGAAATGTGTATATATTTTTGAGAAAAAAAAATCAATTTGGAGGCGCCGGGCATCGATCCCGGTACCTCTCGCATGCTAAGCGAGCGCTCTACCATCTGAGCTACGCCCCCAATGAAAGTTCTGTTCTAAATAACCTATACATTCATAGCCCCCGTTTAAAACTCAATACAAACAGAACTTTTTAAAAAACTTTCAATAAATTTTTTAATACATTTCTTGGAATATTCAATAATTAATTTGAACAAATGATCAAATTCCATAATTAACAATGAAATTATAATATTTTATACCTAAATTGTTACGTTATGTTGCTTCAGGGGTGAATTCATCATAGAAACGTAAAGAAAAAGGTTCATATAAAAATTTATCCCTGGCATTCATTCCAACTCTTATTCACGAGTTGGGCAAGATGCACACAGAAATGAAATGCCAAGCGATGCGACGTACGACTTGGCAGCGCGTGTGGCCAAGCAGAACGTTCATTCATTGTGATATAATAACTTTACACGCTACATTACTCGTTAATTTCTACACCACGTCTTACGCCACTCCACTTTCGCGTGCATCTTGCCTGACAAACGCTTGTGTCTTTCTATAATTCCCATTGCAAACTGTGCACTGCGATGGAAGCGTCGCAGACACTGTATGAGAACCACTGGATCATGCCCAAGGGGTCAAGAATATCGGGTTAATGAGACGAAGACGTCCTGTGAGAATCCAGAGGGTGTGCTGAGTGGTGCTCATGTAGCAGGGAAGCAGGTCTCTCGAGGAGGCCAGCTATTCCGAAATCCGCGTTTCGATCGGTTCGGATATTGACCCGGAGTGTTTCCTACGATTCCCACCAACTTCCACGCGACAATGATTCCCACGGACTTATACCACCTCACGATTTTCTTCACACTCAAATATTAGGCACTGTTTCTCGTCTTCGTAGATCGAATAGTTACACCCTTCCCCAAGTTGGCGCCAACACAGATCGATATGAAGGATAAAAGAGACGAGACACCGAAGAAAAATTACTCTTCGCGGGGCTTGTACCGTGTGTCCAGGGTAACCAGGTCATCGAATTGTTTAATTTAATAATTTAACGTAAATATCAAGTAATATTAAATATGTTACTAGGGAAGTAGGAGCGCGCCGAAGGTCGGTTTTGCCCCGTTGTAACTTTACAATTTTCGCCGCGCAAGTTTTCCGCATCTGTGCACCTGTAATCGCTCCAGGGCTTCGAGCTTTTCTCCTCTTATCTCGAGTTCTTCTACATAGATCCCGTCAGCGTTTATGGCGACTTCTTTTCTTCCGTAAGGGAGTGCATTTTTCAATCCTGGTATCCTGAGATTTGTACTCTGTACATTGTTCACAAAATCCTGCGGGTTCATACATTTTGCAAAAGTAAGGGAGTGAGGGTGTCTATCCTGTTTCTTGGGAAATTTGCTGGTAGGGATATGTCAAACTTCGAATCTGTTTTTTGAAAGATTTAAATTGCTGATACATACTTAAATCCTAATTAGTAAGGAGATACTTGTTACGTAAGTGTATTAAAGTAGGGCCATTTTTTTCGAATAAAAAAATTGATGGAATGTACAAGGTATAATAAGGTATCCTTTAACACAGTGTTACTCAGCCTTTTTTGAGTGGCGACCCCTTTTTATAATATTCAAATAACCTGCGACCCTCTTCCCCTCCATATAAGGTAAGGTAAATTTAATAAGATAAATAAAACACATTAAAAATAGGTATTTCAGAATATAATTCTAAGTTAAGAATATTTCATTATCTTAATACATATATTAAATATACTTAAAGATATTTATTATATTTAATTACCTTAGGTAGACCGGGGCGAATTGGATCAAAATAAGAATTTAGTCCATATTTGTTACATCGCGATAGATATGAGCATTCCGATCGTTCGGAGTACCTCGCCCCCTCCCTGCACCTACCGCAATAGCCTGTCAATTGTTTTAAGTCATTGTTTAGAGCTGGCATAGGTTTCAGTGAGATGGACGCGCGCGAACGTTACAATTTTGGTCCGAACTTAAACTACGTAATTAACAATTTCGTATTTAAAATAAAAAGTAAGCTTGACAATTCAAATGTGTTTATTGTTATTAGTTTGCACGGTATCCAAGTTTAGTACTTGACGTATTTTAGGCTAAATAGTATATCATAATATGTTTATGTAATCTACAACCTTCGAAATACTTATATATGTGGCTAATCGGATCACGTCATTTGCGGCGAAACGGATCATTTTTTTTTTTTTTTTGAGTATTTTTATGATTATAAATATAATGACTGTTTATATACAGATGTCCAAAAAAAAATAAATAAAGGAAGCTGTGATAAAAATTAAATCTAAAGAAATGACGAAAAAAAATAAATAAATTAATAGACTTAAGAAGATGGCATTGTATTTACTGTGGTGAAAAATTAATTCGTCCATTTTCAGAAGATTGTCTGAGAAGAGTGGTGCCACGAGAATATTGTGCTGATAGAGGCGGCAAAAAATGGCAATATCCTTTCGATCTGTGTTCTAAGTAGTGTCACTTGACTTCACTGTCATTAAATTAGATTTGTTTAAATTGATTCTAAAGAATTTATTATGAAAATTTCAGTTTCTTCAGAGATGTTTGGGTTATCTGATTCGCCCCAAAACTTGGGGCGAATTGGATATTTCCCACTTTTTCGTTTTTTATTTATAAATGAAGGATTTTTATGTTTAATTTCAATTTTTATATATTAATGTTCAAGCCAAAGGTGTACTGGTTACGAATGTATAATAAAAAATTAGTTTTTTAATGTTTGACTATTTACCATCAAACGCAAAGTGATCCGATTCGCCCCGGTCTACCCTGTTTGGGTTTAATTAAAAAACCTGTTAACTATTAAATAGTCATGCGAATGTGTCGATCTGATTCCTTTCTCAGTGGAATTGGTATTACTTGTTCGCAACGTAGAATTTTTGAAAGATTTTTATGAAATACGATTTGTTGATTGTGTTTCTGAAGAATTGAAGAAGTATTTTGCCAATTGAAAATTCTTGTCGCATTTGATTTCGACAACAGCCAAGCGATCTCTTACGAAAGAACAAATTGCTACGGGAGCTTTGGATGATTGCAAAAATTGTCGACAATTATGGTGAATTTTGTTCGACAAACTAATGGCGCACTAATGGCGCAAAAATAGTCACTGATAAAACATAGATTTATAAAAAAAAGTGATTCCACTATTAAATAGACAGTCTTACTTTTTTTTTGTAAATATTACTCTATTTGTAAATCCTTCACTTCAGTGCCAATAAAAATGTAAAAAGAAACATACAATCTTTTATCAAAATTAAAATATTTTATAACATGAAAATTTCCTAAACCATTGACATAGCGTTCATTAAATCTAACGAATAATAGAAACCGAACTTACCTACAAATTTAAGTTACAATTATCTAACACATAAGGGAAGGTTGCCTATGTTGGACCACTTTTTTATTTTTCTCTCCTACACGGATATAACACATTGAAGAAAGCAAACAGAAACAGAAAAAAGATCTACATTTTATGTAGATTTTATCATGTATTTAATGTGTTGATAAAATATGTGATTAAAATAATATCTCAAAAAAACTAAACTAATGACTTCGGTCCATTCCAGGCAACCGGTTTCGTAATTTGGACCAGCGGTTTCCTACTTTGGACCCCTCCTAAAAATCAATGAATTTAAATATACAATCTAAAAAACACAGATCAGGGCATTGAAAAAAAATAGAAACAGGAAGCAACAAGCATCTTACGGTGCACGTAGTGCAATAGTACGTTGTTTTGATGTTTTTTTTTATATTTGTCCCCGCATAACTCCCCAGAATATGGGCCGATTTTGATAATCGTTTTTTTATTTGAAAGAGGGCGATGTGCCAGTTCTGGTTAATAATAAAGACTATTGTCACCTAATTATTATTATTTTATGTACGTACGCACATATCTCCTCAGTATGTTGTGTCAATATATATAAAACTAAAAAGTTAAAAATAAAAAATTAAAACCGACTTCAAAAAAATAAAATTACACTAAAAAGTAAAAAATAATTTTTCCCTTATTTAACCTACGGTACTCTCATATTTTTTAAGTTGGTGCCTCATCATTTACACTGTGTAAATCTGGCGCCGATTTAAAAAAATATGAGAGTCGTAGATTAATTAAGAGAAAAATTATTTTTTACTTTTTAGTGCAATTTTATTTTTTTTAAGTCGGTTTTAATTGATTTTTAAATTTTTTTAGTATGATTTTAACTATTCGCTACCATAACATAGATCGTATCCTAAAATGGACCGGTCCAATTCAAGCAACTAGTGATGGTCCAATATTAGGCAACTTGTTGGTTACATCACAAAGATATGTTTTCATTGTTATACTTATACGAATATGAGAAAGTAAGGACATGAAGTTGTAGCTAAGACAGCACACTTTACACTAGTATGATTTAAAATTATAGTACTTACAAGTTGTAGAAAGAAATTCACTTGAAATAGCACGAAAAATAATGATCGCGCACCACGTGTTTCTATATTTCGACGACGGTGAACGACAAACTAATGAATAACCGTATCGCTGTTCTCGCAAGTTCCATCTCCACTTCCTAAATCAATGTAGCCAAAAAAACCGCTGCAAATATATTTGTTTATCGAGATATACAAATGGTCCAATCTAGGAGCCGGTCCAATATAGGCAAGTCTCCCCTATTATTAAGGCACATTATGCACATTGCACCAAACCTTTGCCAACATGTTCTACGGCGAAAAATAACATGATAATCTTATACATATAAACCACATATAAGCCCCTGAATAATTCATTAAAATAGGGTAAATCCGGGAGACGCGGTCGGGCCGGAGAGTTGGTCGAGTCGCTATATTTCAGACTCTCTACGTAAAAATGCGTTAAAGTGTAGACCAATTTCTTCTCTAGAAGCTAAACAGTTGAATCAATAGCGTCATTTCGCTTCCATCTGTGTTTTTCTAGATTTATAGGCTTTAAAAGGTAAATTGAGGTTACATTTAACCTCTTTTGTCAAACAGCGGTGTATAGAATCGTATTTAAAATATACTTCTAAGTTTATTTTCGTTTAATGCTTGGGATAATAAGATAGTAGAGATATTGAGGGATAATGCAGCCAAAGTATTTGGCCATATTAACTCTTCCTCTCAAAGCTAACGAGAAGATCATCTCTCGCTGCAGAAAGGAGAGATGGTCGAGTTATGATTTTTTTATTATTTTTGTTTATTTTTTTATTTTTTATTATTATTTTATTATTATTTTTGTTTATTTAGTTTATTTATTCACTTTTGTATTCATTTGCCTTGCTAATCGCGAGTAAGTAGTTCCCTTTTTCTTTTATGTGTTCTTTACTTGTTTGGCGTAAAGAAATTAAATATCAATGAATCTGTAGTTGTATTCACTCATAAATAATTTTGCTTTATCCTTTGTTAATTTTCCATGAATAATTATGTGAGTGGTCTCTGCCAACGACGAAAACCATTTCTCCCGGTACCTCGGGGGAGGTGGTCAGATGTCATGACTTCAGTTTTCAACCCGATTTGCAGTAAATGTTGTCTTAAAGCAAATATCGACCAGTTTTTCTGAATCAGCATAAAATTCTGAACATATAGGTTTGTTCTGATAAAGTAAGTAATTTCTGTATTAGTTTTAATAGCCATTTTATATTAGCTCGACCGCGTCTCCCGGATTTACCCTATATGCTATAACTGTAACTGTAACAGTAACCCCTATCAAAGCTGCCCCAAGGAATTATAAAATTATATATAAATTATAGCGTTTCTTCCGACAATCATTTTCATTAAACATCGTTAACGCCATAAATGTTAAACGACAATAAAAAACAATAAGAACCATGGAAAGTTATTTCAAGGCGATATGATTCAGAACGTTCCTATATTGCTTGAAGTTCATGCATGTCGAGCATCATTCCCTGAGTAATTAAATAATACCCAACCATTCGCTTTGCTAGCGAAAAACATTTACCTTGCGTTTATCGTGTTCTCCGTTCCATCTAATAATTCCGGAAGCATTTTCGTTGAATTGCAATGAGCATAGGTAATTCAAACAAAAATGGAGGATATCCGATACTTAGCTATCTGAAAATCACCGTCGTTTGTTATCGCGATCAACAGATAGGAAATGATCGCGAGGATAATCCATACGTGCGCGACCACGTTTGCTCGCAGCGCAACTTACTTATGTAATCTATTTTTCCGCAGCCTGTCTTTTTAGAGCTTGATAATCAAAGCTGCGCAGGATGTTACCCGCCACAAAGGCACTGGCTATAAGTACTGCTCGACAATTTTGCATGCTAGACACTCGACATGTGGCTGGAAAGGTTGGTGTTTTCTGGACTCGTGCTCGTGTCCGTGTACGCGGACCAGGACGTTCAGTTAGAGATTCCCCAGGGTATTCTGAAGGGGTTGAAGACTGAAACTGTTCTCCACAATAAACCCTACTACAGTTTCAAGGGTGTTCCATATGCAAAGCCAAATGTTGGCCCCAACAAGTTTCGTGTAAGTAAGAAGGATTGCTGATTTGAATAATGCACTGTGACGTGTTTGTGATCAGTAGTAGAAGATAAAAAATTCAGAGCAGGTTGGTAGTAATTTCTAACGTTGTGAAAGTAGTAAATGCTATATAATATATTCTAGATTCAAGGTGTGTCGTTTTAGAAAAGGTTTTCTCAGAATTGCTAATTCTTAGAAATTTTTTCGAAAGAATAAACTTTAAATCTAGAAATTCAAAGCAGTTTTAATTAAAAAGATCTATGCTGAGACATCTTTGTGCGGTTAAAGAGGCTGATAACAAGATTCACGTCAGAATTATTTGAATAAGTTACGAAATAATTTATGGTTTTTCAAAAAATACAACGACGAAAGGTGCAACTATAAATTGTGATGTACTTCAGATGCCAGAGCCAGGACATTCGTGGGACGGTGTGTACGACGCTACTGAGCACCGTGCACCATGTCCGTTTTATTGCCAGATCCAAAAGGGCTTGATTGGGGAGGAGGATTGTCTTTACCTCAACATTTACACCCCCGTTTTGGACAAGGAAGCCCGCAAAGCCGTTATGGTGTGGTTTCATCCTGGTGTATGGAATGCTGGCATGGCCAGTGACATGCTATTTGGACCAGACTTTTTGATCGAAGACGATGTGTTGGTTGTCACTGTTAGTTTCAGGCTTGGAGCTCTCGGTAAGTGACTCGAGCACAAAAAACTCACGTGAACGTTATCACCTTCGACTTTTCTAATAATGTATTTACATAAGAAATTCATCACTTCTCTGTGAATAATTTGGAAGATTGAATGAAATCAATAAACTTTTCCAGTTCATTTCAGGGATTTTGATGAAATTTAAATATGTTACAGTCCACGTGAAATTAGGGGAGGTTTAAGTCATCATTTTACTGACCCCAAATTTGTTTAAAAAAATACAAACGTCGAAGTGCCACGAAAACGTGAAAATCGCGGACTTTGACGTCTCGTATTTTTTAAACAAATTCGAAACCAGCGAAACGATGACTTAAACTCCCCCCAATTTCACGCGGATTACGTTACATTTGAATTCCATCAAAATCCCTCGCATCAAGTGCAAGAAATAATCGATTTCGCATGGAATACATAAATGCAGAAATAACGTTTAAACAATATTGTAATTCCAATACGTTGACGAATGTAATGAACTCTGACGAATACCAGCGCCGGGACAGTTAATAATCTCTTGAATCACTTTGTGCTCTCGAATCCACTCATGCAACCTTGCTTCACTTTTCAGGATTCTTGAACACAGGTGACGAAAGCGCTTTCGGGAATGCTGGGATGAAGGACCAAGTAATGGCGCTGAAATGGGTGAAAGATAACATTCATTTCTTCGGTGGCTGCCCGAATAGAGTCACTATCTTCGGCCAGAGCTCAGGAGCAGCTTCTGCTCAGTATCATATGTTGTCGCCCATGTCCGAAGGTAACGTGCACGACGATTTCGTAAAATTTACAAAGACACACGATAATTCACCTTATATCGTGACCTGAAGTCGAGAACTTCTTTTTCTTCTCACCGATTCTTGAACACCAATTTAGTCAAGCACGATGTGTGATTACGACCAGCTACGAGCTAAGTTAAAATTATCTGCGAATGTTCCATCTCGTTACATTTTAGGCTTATTCAACGGTGTTATTCAGGAAAGCGGATCGATAATTAATCCATGGGCAGTGTCCTACAACCCCAGAGAACTTGCTTTTATGTTAGGGGAGGCTCTCGGAATACACACCACAGATTCTGCAGAGTTGGTTCAGAAATTATCCGAGTTTCACGTGAAGGATATCATCGCGGCTTCTGATGAGATAATGAAGAGTCAGGTGAGGTACTTTAGACATTCGTGACGCAGGGGTATTGCTTGGTGCGAGCTAATACTTCGGGGGGTGAATCTACGCAGTGAAATGAGTAAAAAATGTTATATGAGCAGTAGTTTCTAAAGTATGGCTCTATATTCAAACGCTATTATTTAAAAAATGGTTGCAAGCACAAAAAAATTTATATATATAGAAATTGTAGAAAATTGAATGCTCTTTTAATCTTATTTGAACAAAATTTCGATGGGGCTTACCATATTTTGTATTATGGTATGTTTGACCACTTGTAGGTATATTAAAAAAGAATTTAAACTCTGTAGAAATGTAGTTCAAATGATACCAGTAACGTAACCATTTTTTGTTTCCGCGATGGATCGTCCCTCGAGGTAAAAACACTCCCTCAAAGAAATTGAAATTATCATATTATCGTGAATATCTTCAAAACTGGAAAATATATAGAAAAAAGTTTAATTCCAAGTTTCATGGTTTTGGATATCTTATAACATGGCGATAAAGAATTTTCGAAAAAGTTAATTTTCTCAAAATTTATCCTCACCAACTTTTTTCGAAAATTCTTTATCGCCATATTGTAGAATATTAAAAATCATAAAACTGTGAATTAAACTTTTCTTCGATGTCTTTTACTGAAAACTCACAATTTCTTTGAAGCGGTGTTTCCACCCTTAGGACCGTTTCATTGTCGAAACAAAAGGTGGTTACAGTATTAGAATCACTTAAACTACATTTCTGCATAGCTTCAATTTTTTTTAATTCTCCAGTTGCCGGACATCCCTTGCAAGTGAATATTTAATTGAGATTGACTTTATATTTTCGTAAATTTCATTTAAAAGCTTGTAAGTAATTCCAATGCATAATTAATAACTTTATTTATAAATTTTTAAAAATACTCATTACATTAATATTAGGTATATCTTTAATTACATATTTAAAGATGAACTTCAGTAACATAAAAAATAAGCAAAAGTTTTTAAAAATTGGAGGAAGAGATCTTTATGCAACAGTAAAACCCTCTGCCAAATTTTAGAAAAATTGATTCGGTAGTTTTTAAATTATTTAACTTGCAATTTGAGAAATATAACAACAAAATTAAATTTTAAATAAATAGGCTAAATTTGTTAAAATCTTGTGTACAGAAAGCTCAGACACTGAACAAAATTGTCACAAAAGTTCCGGACAAAACAAAAAGCAGGAAAAAGCCTTATTAATATCTTGGAAAATGATTAACTTTTGGCTAATTGTAAGATTGCCACTGAGATTCGCCCTTAAACTCTATCTCGTGTTTAATGTTCCCATAAATACAGAATACTTTGAATGGACGCCTGAGTGCGTTCGTCCCATCAGTCGAGGTTGACCTAGGACAGGATATATTCTTGCCAACCGATCCATGGACTCTCCTGAAATCTGGAAAAATCGCGGACGTGCCTGTAATGTCTGGAGTTACTGCCAATGAGGCTGCGTTTTTTGCACCACGTAGGTAACACCGTGATTAATTTAACTACAAGGCGGCTACTATATGTATAGCAGAACTACGCATTTCAAAATGGTATACATATAAAGGATTCGATTATATTCTTAGACATATAACTTCTAATACAGAGACCGACATAAAAAATTATTATGAATTGAAGTTAAAACGTTGAGGTGTACGGACAGTTTTTTTCTGCCATAGTAAGAGTTTATAATTTTGATACCGCTCTGCTTACGCACGAGGGGGATTCTTACAGAAATCAAACTTCTTCTTACTCGAATTACAAAATGAAAGTTAACGGTTATCGGCAAGTAGCTACGATTTAAATTTTGCAGGGATGATCGACGCCATTGAATTGTTAAACACCCAACCAGAGATATTCCTGCCAGATGACCTTAACATTACCGATCCCAATGAACAGAGACAATCTGGCGAATGTCTGAGGAGGTTCTATTTTGGTGACAAACAAGTGTCGAAGGATGATATAAATGAATACTCCAGGGTACTTATTTTTCGATATCACCTTCGAAGATCGAGGCAATTAAAATTATTTTAACCGAATTCCGTTTGTATATTGCAGATGTTAGCGGACATTATCTTTGTCGCGGGAGAGCTTATGTCGCTTGACATTTTGAAAGATCGGATTTCAGCACCTATTTATGAGTATCTCTTTTCTTATGAAGCGCCATTTGGATTTATGAAAAGTCTTTTTGGCATAACTGATGGTGAGGCGACATTCTTTTTATGGTTATAATAAACCTTAGCACATGTTTTGATTGTAAAATACAAGACCTTGTATTCTTTTCTAATCAGAAAGAATTATAATTTCTTATAAATTGAATTTAATAATGGAGTATAGTACACTAATAAAAAATTCGAAAAAACAGAAAAATTTAAAAAAACAAGCAGTGGTGTAAAGGGCGAGATTCAGCGGAGAAAAATTTCGTTGCTCCCAGATGGTTTAACTCTAATGTTTAGTTGTAACGAACCTTTGTGATGAAGAGATTATAAATAGGATCTTTTGTAAAATATATCTTTGTGTTTTGATCAGGCGTCGCACATGGTGACGAGGTAGGTTATTTGTTCTATTCGAACGCATTCAAAAATCTACCTGAACCAGGCTCCTCTGCAGAAAAGATGACCAACGTTATGACTAAGATGTGGACAAATTTTGCCAAAGAGAGGTCAGTGGTTTTTGAAAACACTTGTCACATTCTGAATATTTTCTACATCTGCTAATACGCACTTTAAACAGTGAATATTAAAGACTTTGTATTATTTATTCAGCTTTCATTGATTCTTGTTTTTTTTTTTCAGAAATCCAACTTCGGAATTAGATAATGACCTTACAGTGAATTGGGAACCAAAAGGAAAGGAGAACAATTATTTGAATATCAACCAAGAATTAAAAATGGAAAAGGATTTAATGAAAGATACGTTAGACTATTGGAAAAACAAGAAGTACAAAAATGTCTTTCCATGAATGTGATGTTATAAGTACCACTTTTAATATTGGTTAGATGTAATAAATGTAATAATAATCTATTGTAGGTATATTCTTCAATAAACTCCATCAAACCTAACTGCCTTATTCTTCATAACTCATTTGCAATTTTTTCGTGGTTAAAGATTCTGTATTAATGACAATTTTATAGTACATATTCTTTTGTATTATTATATTGACGATATATATTATTATATAAGATATTTTGATCGCCTTTCATTTCAAAGGGAACGATTTCTATCTCTATTATTATTTAATATTAGTTAAAGGGAAGTTGATACACAAAAACAATGCAAGTCAAACGACAAATGTATACAAAATGTTGATTATATAGTTATGTTACTTGGCTTTAATGTTTGTATAATAACTAGTTCATATTTTGAATTTGATAACTGTAAAGAATTGTTAAAGAATGGTGCAGGTCAAACATTATAGCAATCGACAAATGAAAAATTTGAAAATAACATCTATAATAGTTATGTTTATTATAATATTAAGTGCCTGCTACTTATAATTTAATTCGCGAATATTTAAAAACAATTTATCAACCCCTCCTACGTTTTCCAAAATAAATCACTGGAATAGTAGGGGAGATCAGGGCTAGTTGATACAGGGGAATGTTGATACAGACGAATTATCTCGACACCGTATATATGTAGCTCTATTTGAGCGAGATATGTAAAGTTTGTTGTTCAATTCTTTACTACGATCCAGCGTATGTCTGTGTATGTTGACGTTAACAATCGTTTTTTAAACTGTTTTCATTTAAATAGAGAAAAAGTAAATAATTTTGATACATCCAAATTGATCGTCCAAATAACATTTTTTCATTCATTTTGTATGTATTTTTTCAAGTTTTCGCTTACTATATATTAAAGAGAAAGGACCAAAGTATATTTTGGCATATTTGTTATTAAGTAATTAATTCAAATAAAAAATAAAAAAAAATGAAAACAGAATAACGTATCAACTAGCCTCGCAGCGGGGTAAATTGATACATTTTCCCTTCGTCCAAATAACATTTTTTCATTCATTTTGTATGCATTTTCTCAAGTTTTCGCTTACTATATATTAAAGAGAAAGGACCAAAGAATATTTTGGCATATTTGTTATTAAGTAATTAAGTCAAATAAAAAATAAAAAAAATTGAAAACAGAATAACGTATCAACTAGCCCCGGTCTCCCCTAACACTAAAAATTTCAATCTTTAAGTAAGTAATATTAAATCACTAATTGTAAGTCACCAAACTAAAGGCTCCAGTGGCACACTGAATGTCTCCGATAGTACTTACATACCCTGAAAGCGTTCCCTGCGTTGCATTCGTGAACGCCACTTTATAATATTCTCTTCGTCCGCCTCGTCCTCTGCTATTGGTTCACCACTCGCATTCCTGTCCCGCGAGTATCAGGATTGCATGAGGCACAGAAACGCATCGCTCGTTCCATCTAGAATTCGTGGACCGAGGATTGTGCGGCGATTGCCTGCGACCGAGATACTACGGGAATCGTGAAATATTGCGAGCCTCCAAGACGCGAAAGAAGAGAGAACGAGTCGCCATCTTAACGATTCGCAAAGCTGACCAACGTGATCCGCTTTCTTAATGGTGACCACGTTGCCGTCGTCGTTGGTCTACCATTTGTTCACTACTCAGTTTTGTGCTTCGCCAGTAGCAGGCTACCAGCAGCGCGAGGAGTCAGTCGCGCTCGAAGCACGTGGTGCTGGCGTACGCATGCGTGAAACATAGCGTAAACTCACTTTCATTCACGCGTCACAAACGCCTTCCGTCAACAAAATAGGTATGTTATCAATGAATTTATGCCAGTACAGTTTCCTTATTAGATAAGGAACTAAAAATAAAAACATTGTAATATTGGAGTAAATAGTGACAATTATATGTATATCCAATTATATGTATTATATGTATATGCGACCTTTTAAGTATAAGTGTAAGTATAAGTGCTGAGTAGAAGGACTAGCCCAAGGGTAATAATGAATGAAATGTACAACATTGTTTTGGTAACGATGTGTGTAGTATTCCGTTGTATAATTTTGTAATAAACTGCTTTGTTATTATTTCATCTGCTGTGACATTTAAAAATTACTTACAAGTTGTGCTGAATAGAAGAACTCAAAAATACCTCCTAATTACAGTTTTGTACAATTTTTTGCATTGACATTATATTATACTACTGTATTTAGATACGAACTAATGCATTTTTTCAGTTGACATGGGCAATATTTATTTGGGTAGTTGTTCTATATTTCCAATTCGTTTATATCACAGCTGAGCAATTCGATTAACGAAGTGATTTACATATGTATACAATATTATTATTTTAAGCATTAATTGTTTTAGTAATATACCTTTGCTTTTACATTTGTAAATTCTGATTAAACTAAAAATTATGAGTCCCATTACTCTCCGTGGCAATTACTTTTCAACTATTAGTGACTTATTTTGCTAAAATAATTTGAACTTCATTGTTGTACGAAATTAATTATTATATTTCTATGCATTACTTTGTGAAGTGTAAAATGATTCAACTACTGAAACAAATTATTCAAGCACCGTGTGTGTATCGTATTCTTCCATTAATTAAATACAAATAAAACGCTTTATTATCGTATAAGGGCTCCCAAAATTTAAGCGGAGTATATCTTTTAATACCCTGAGGAAATTACTAATTGCCAATAGAAACAGATGTTTCAATGGAAATATACTAAATTGTACACCCATATGATTTCAGTATTGAAAATTATTCTATTCCTTTCTTAAAAAAGGACTGGTCACTACAGGCACAGATATTAATTGCTTGCGGCTATGTATAATTACCATTTTCTACAAGAACATAGAAGAAAGCGTAAGGACGAGCACCTTAAACGCTTGAATTTACCCGCCAGCTTGCGTCACTCGACTTTATCGAAAGATGTCGGACAATTAAATGATCTTGTGCCTACAAGGAGAGATGATCAAGATGCTGAGGCGGTGGAGCATTTCTCGAGATGATCTTCAACATCTTTGAATCAGGCTTACATGAAAGACAGCTGGTGTTCAATTCATCTTACATCTCTGGACCAGTTCGATTGCTCGAGCTTCTCACTTCCTTTTCAATTAATTTACCATCCTCTTGCCATTCATACAAATATCCATCTACATATGTACACACTGTTTAATAGTTTACTATTTGATTAAAAAGGTATAACGCAAACGTTTTCATCAACGCTCCCATCCTATACAATCAATCATGTCTTTCAGTCTGCTAATAGTATTTTTTATCACTCAGTCTTATACAAGCTGACGTAAAGATGAATTCAACGATCATAATACTATGACTTTTTAGATATCCTTGGACCTCAATATTCTCGCTGAAAGTATAAAATCTAACAAGTTTCTATCTCTGACATCCTATTTAACGGAAAAAGGAAGGGTCGTAACTCGTACGACCGTTTCACCGCATCTATTTAGACCGCGTGCCAAGATGATCTTCGGTTTCTACGTACCAGGTTCTCATGACGACGAGGAGTACACAGTAGATCTCGCATGTCGCGGCTGGACCACTTCTCTCGCGACTCCCTAAACGTCCTCCTACCCGTTCTCCTACCCGTGCTTGTGCAGCCGCCTACCTTTGTCGATTCATTCGTTCTGCGGTCTCTCCTTCATTCGATTCTCTCGTTTGCGGTGAGATAGTCGTTAGCCTGTTTTTGTTGAGTCGTTTCGTTCGAGGACGCGGTTTCTTGCATCGTTGTCTCTCGCGGACCCGTCACCGTCACGGGGGCTCGTCGGCAGACGAAAGAAGGAATGTAGGAACAGTGGCTCATGCCGTCGAGAAAGTATCGGTTGCTCGAAAAAAATGTTTGGTATCCCCTTCGCTCGATCGCATAGCAGGGATGTATATTGGCTCCGTGACCGAACGGGCTTCGATTTGGGATGGCCCGAGGCTTTTTACAACAGGAGAGCAGAAGGGGGTTGTCTCTCTTCAGGGGTGGTTTTCCAGCTGCGATGTTTCGACCGCTTATTTCTTCTGAAGCACTTTATTGACGAGCCACAAAATAGTTCGCAAGTCCAGCACTGATAGGTTATTCTGAGAACCGGAAGGTTCTGGTAGAGATCTTCAAATAATTGCACGTTTTGCTATTCTGCGGGACTTCGGGGCAATTGCAGGTACGAATTGGAAATGAGTTTGTTAGATTTTTAAATTTGGAGGATTTCTGGGAAATTAGTAGCAAGTTAGTTAGACCAACAAATGTAATATAGAAACATGTGCAACTGCCTCTAACAAGCAGCAAGGCACCCTTTTCGTTTGTTTAAGTTTAAGGGGTGATTCTCCTGTAACAGCCCCAGAAATTTATGATTTTTGTTAAAAAAATTATTGTGAATATTGCAATAAACTCTTTTGGGGTATAAGGAGGCATCTTTAAATTTGCAGAAAATATGTTTTTAATTTACGCTGGTACTGGACTTAAAATTTTAATTTTAGTTTTTATTTATAATATTTTTTTCATCGATTTAAAGAATAATATGAAAAATTTGTCTAAGGAAAAAACCTGTTTTTTCATTTGATTTTTTTCATTAAAGTGGACCAATCCCAGCGTAAAATATCTAACTTTAAGAAATTCCTATTTTTTTTTGCAATCAGATCACTGTGATACGTGCTACACATCCCGTCAACAGGAGTTACATCCTCGAAGAGGTGGACAATATTCCACAAAAAGTAATAAATAATATGAAGGATCGACATAAAAAAAATATTTTCTGCGAGTTTAAAGATGCCTCATTATATCCCAAAAGAGTTAAATCCAATATGACCAACAGTTTTTAAAAAAAAAATCTTAAATATCAGTTACATTTGGGGCTGTTAGACGAAATCCTCCCTTAAATCCACGACCCAACTGTATAATACTATCTCATTTCACCACTTTCCCAAAACGTTCCATTTATACCAGCTACATACATCAACATCCCCACAAATATAACAGCAAAAGTCTATAATCTTCAAAAATCAAACGATAAACAAAATACAAGACATCAAACTTAAGCATTCCACAGTAACAAAAAAGTATATTGGAATACATATGCAAGGAGCAATTTTTTCTACGGAAATTCACTCTGAAGGGATGAAATCAGCCCTTAAAGTTATCGCGTTTTTTATTTTTTTGATATGATTTTGTAACGGTGCGAGAAAGAACAAAACTTTAAATACAAGAATCGTTCAATATTTTACGCTCTATTACACCATAAAAAATACAATTATATTATAATAACGTAAAAATGCGATAACTTTAATTCCCGGACGGCGAAGTGATCCCACGAAACTGAGGCCTGGCTCAGTTTTGACTCGTATCAACTAGCCTGTTATACGAGTTTTAATCGATGTTCTTTTTTTTTTCAATTAGAGCAATGGACAAGTAATTTTTTCGATTCTTCAAGTTTCCCCTACTATTATTATACTTGTTAACCCTACGCTTGGGTCCAAAAAGACCCAGCACCGCCGGCCAAGTGTTCAGGGTTGATCTCACCCCTCCAGAATTTCCGTAGCAAAAAGAATTGCTCCTTGCATACTCCAATACGCTCTACACATCCACACGGAGTTTCATTAAAATTAGAATTTTCGGGTTGGGAACGTTTGTGCGTCAGTAAGCACAAAGTGGGTCGACAGGGATTTCGACAGGTGTCGCGCGTGTCAAAACCTAACCGAGACCCCGAACGCGGGGGCGGATATGCACGTGGAGATATGCGCGCGACGGGGGTGGCGCGCTGGCGCTGTCAGCCATCATCGGCAGAGATCGATAACCGGTGGATCGGTGTGCGTGCACACGTTCGCGGTGGCTAAGGAAACACGAAAAAAAGGTCGTTGAAGAAAAAGAAAAACGAAGGAAGGAGTTGTGGGGAGCAAAAAGAACTCACAAATCGCGCGGGCGAACCGCGACAAACGCCGCGCGAACCCCCTCGTTCACCATATGATCCTGGCCGTAGTGAGATGACCGGTTGCTTAAGTGGCCGATCGGCCAAGTCAAGGCCCCCTGGCCTGTCTCCAGGTGCTCGTCCGGCGAAAGTCGACCCGAGAGAAAGATGCTGCCGAGGTTTTTATCGGCTCCTTTCGAGGGACGAAGCGTCGCCAGTGCCCGCCACCCTGCCAGGCGAGCATGCGGCGACGGAGGTGCCTCGCCACGCGACTCGCTGGAAGGGGACCTGTTGGTTCCGACCCTCGACTGGGGGTAAACCACCCTGCGCTTGGGGGATGGCTCGTGGTTATACATATACTGTGGCTTGCCGCGGCCGGCGACGCCATGTTTGCTGCTGCGTAAATATGGACCTTATCTTTAAAGCAGGCTAAATTGAACTGGGCTGGGTATAAATTTGAGATCTCGTGTGAGGAGTGGAAGGAAGTTATTTAGTTTATCTCTAAGCGATGAATAGATTAAATTTTTATTCGGAATAATATTTGCTGCTAACGAGTGTAAATTGTTGCTATTGGGATTTATTCGAATGAAATTTTGTATTTCCGTTGTGGACTTGATTACTTTTGAAATAACGTTATTTTGGGTTTTCAATAATGTGTTATTTTGTGTCTTTGAAAATATTCATGGTAGTTCTTTTCTTTGGAAGAAAGTATTTTGAATATAAGAATTGTGTATAGGAAATGATATGGTAATGGAATAATGAATTAATTGTTTGAGTTAAATGTTGAATTATTTAAGTGTAATTCTATGGTTGAATTTCTTATATTTGATTCTATTTAGTCACGTAACTTTATGTTAAACTTTTGTGAAGTCAATTGTTGATAAATAATCATCCTCTTAAATTATGAACCAAACTGTAAATTATTCAATCACAAATAATGTACCTACTTCCATCATGAACTGAAACTGATTATTATTACTCACTGATTGACTAATTCGAACAAACCTATAAGACACGAGACAAGAGGACAGGGATTATCGGAAACCAATACGAGAAAGAGGTTTGCTGATGGCATTACCACTTGAACAGGATGGCAGAAACATTAATAGGAGTAATGGTCCTCGTAAAACTTGACGTCATTCAAAGGGGCAGAAGTGGTGTGAAATATAGAGTTACTATCTTGCAATTTTTCTCTATTAACTTTTCTGAAATAATACCTATCTAATATGGTCAGGGTATTGCAATAAATTAATCATCATGATAGTATTCAGCGCATTTGTGATTGAAAAATAATTAAAACCATTTTTACAAAACCGTCCAAAATCTATTCACACGTGTGCTCCAAATCCTTTCACTAATTCAACAATTCTCTTAAAACATGAGTTGAAAAAACAGTATTAAAAACTCCTTCATACCTACATCATCTGAATGTCGAAAAATGCAGTTTTCACAATTTTGGACAAGAAAGTATTAATTACTGTGAAAACACTTGTGAAGCAATATTTAACATATTTAAATTACCGCCATGAAACAATTACCGTGGTATGCATCTACTAAATAATACATATGCAAACAAAAGTAAATTGAAGGGAGACTTAAAAATCCCCTAAACATTATTTACTACCCCTTCTGTATTACCCTATAATGTTTTTACAACCTGAGACATTCTAAAGAAGCATTGCAACTCTTACATAAAATATTAAAAGAAATTAAACTTTAGCGAAAACTATAACACCTAATTAAGAGTTTCACATACGTCGCTACTACCCCTCTTGTAGTGATTGATGCGACTGTAAAGAATCAATAATAAAAGAATAATACTTTAAAACAAATTCAACAGCCTACACTCTACCAATAAAAACGAAGGACCAATTAATAATCCCTTCCAAATTCATTTCTTTCACCTAGACCTCCAGATCCTCCCTCGTACGCTACAGAATATTCAAACCCACCTGCAATGTGCCCCTATCGATCCACTTTCACCGATTGAAAATAATTAAAAAAAAAAAACAAACAATTAATACCCCCGTCAACTATCCTCCATCATTTTCATTGTTTTTCGCGCCCACGCGGATTCAGGCGACTGCTACGTAAGACGGAACAACGTCGAGTCGAATCTTGGGAGAACTTGAAGTATCGAGAGTTCATCAGCTGGCTGGGGGTGCGTATCGACGGTTCGATAGCCAATAAATACGGGGTGCTCGGCGATCGGGAATAGGAATTCCCGATTGGTTCGCGGAACGGGGCGACATACATGAACTAGAGGTTACGAACCGGGAAGGTGGGGAGCGGGGGAAATCGATAAATCGAACGCGTCCGCTCGCACGCTCGGAGAAGACTCGACCGGAAATGGAGCAGGCTGGCATCATTTACAGAAGGTGGAGCCAATATTTCCGATAGCGTCTTATCGGTTTCCAATGGCTCGGCCAAGGGGTGTCGTCGAGGGATGCAATTCACCCTCTGAAGTGTGGCTGCAGGTCGAGGTTCCTGCTGGCCACCCTGTTAAGGGCCGCACACTTTGTATTTATTGGAAAACAAGGGCGGTTTGGTAGCAGGGTAACACGTAGCTGCAGAGAGTGAACTTCAGCCCCTGTAGAGGGTAGTTGGAGGGCTGCTCCCGTTCTTCATTCAACAAGTCACGGTACAGTCATCGACCGTGTAGTACGCGTGTCTGACGTTCCTGTTTCCCTGCAGGGGTTCCTAGCAGCTGGCGTCCTGGAACTTTGGAGAAGTCACAGATGTGTGACTGGCTATGTATGTACGGGGTATGGAGTAAGGTTGCAATATGTATTGAGACAGACTGATATGAGACACTTGTAATAGAAGAATATCTTTTTTTTTTATTATTTATTTAAGTATATCAACGGGGTAAACTCTATAAGAAGTACAAATCGCAGTCACACAAGCATAGAACAAACAATTAGGAAGTACAAAGGAAAAATAATTAAAAGAAACAAAAGCAGAGAAATAAGAGCAAAAGAACCATTTTCTTAGAATATTAGCTGGTATTGGCCAACAATTTTTAATCAAGTTTTAATTCACACAACAAATTAAATTGTAATCTGTGAAGTTTCATGTGTAGCTACTGTCCTATTTCGAACTCATATGTGTACTGTGTATTCAGGATATCAGTTTAATGATTTTTAAATAATACCTAATGTCTAAAGGTGCACTTTTATAAAAATTCCCCCTCCCTATCGTCTATTATTTTATAGGACAAGTATGCTAAAAAATGTAAAACTATCCATTTGTGGAATAATAATTTTTAAATTTGGATGTTCTCTTTTATCCTTTTAAAATTTAGATTAGGCACAAATGAAACAATACACACCCATTAAATTTGAGATAATGTCCCCTTAAAATATCCTTGAGGCACGAGACCTGACGATTTTGTGTTTAGACACGATTGAAGTAACGGGAGGTGCGAGTGGTATGGTCAGCCGACTGTAATAGCGGAGTATGCAGCTCGCTTACCTGAAACGGGGCGCACTGCTGTCTTTAACACCCCATTACTTATCTTTTTCAACATCAAAAACATGTGATCTTCGAAGCGAAATTTGCAAAATGAAAATTTTGTTTATAATTTTCTATGCTACGAAAATGATTTTTCAATTGAAAAAAATATTATTCAAAGATATACAAATTTATAAGAACAGTCCGGTTTGACGAAAATTGGCAAAAAATGCAAATTTTGATGGCTTGTATTTTTAAACAAATTCTAGACCAGCAAAATGATGACTTAAACCACCCCTAATTTCACGTGGACTACATAATAATACTTCAATTTCGCCAAAATCCCTAACGTCGACTCCAAAAAGTCATCAAGCACGAACGGATAAAGAAACCGTCTCGGCGATTGAGTCTCCACTGACTCACTTTTTCGCCACGCGCGTAAATTGCCTTCGTGTTTTCTGCAAGGTCATATAATATATAACTTCGCCTGTCCTTCTTACACTCATTTACGACTTCCTACACCTTCTTTACATGGCCTAAGAATACGTTCTCCCTTTTCTAGAACTACATGTCCACACATTTTTTTGCTCGGTCAATCGAGCAACGACGATAAAGGAGACTGCTGGGTCTCGGGCTATGGCTTCCGTTGTTTACTTAGGCACGTGCACAGCTGCCTTCGTTCTTCTGCAAGGACGTACGCTCCAACGGCTTCGTTGTCTTGCTTGCACTCCACTACAACGTGTTCCATCCTTTTTGCACGCGTCTTAAACTTCGATTGCCTTTTCTTCTGGAACTATAGCTCACATATTTTTGCCCTCATCATTGGTTAACAGAAAGAATCTATTCTCCTCGATTGACAGTCGCTCTTCTAATCCGCGCGGATAACTTCGACCTTTTCTCACGCACGTAGAATATCGCTCATTGTACTTGCACTCGTCTACGATTTCGTCCCACCTATTTGCACGCACTGGGACTTCTTATGCCTCCTTCTGTTTTATACATTATTCACATCTTTTTACCCTCGGTTTATGCAGCATTAACAAAAACAGAGTGGCCACGGCGCGAGCTCACTTTGCATTTTCAAATACCGCGCGCGTTCGCCTTCCTTGCGCGCATTTTTGAAATTATGTTACATGATCATTAGAAAGAAAGAGTACTGCTATATTATAACTTTGTAGATTAAATATTAATTTCGCAGAAATTGAACTTATAAAGCTTTTACATGTTTGATTATAATCGTTACAATAGGAGGTGGCATTTCAAATGCTGGTAAAGAAATCGCGGACGGACGATTGAGCCTGATTTTTAAACAAATATAACTTCAATTTAAATTCCAACTATCTGCCTTCAGAACCCACGGCTACTCGTCAGGACGGGAATCCAAGAAAAACACGTATTAAACGTTCACGCGTCAGGGGGTCAGGAATAATTGAAGAACAACAAGCGTTTCTTTGATCTTAAAATACGAACCAGGCCTGCCAGAGAGATTAAACGACGGTGAGGAGGTAGCTTATGTTCGTTGGTATGATATTAGAGGAGTATCAACATGGCAGTAGTTTATTTTGATCCCCTTCAATGAATTAATGTTCGATGATGACGTCATGAAAGTTGGTGGTGGAAGAGGTGAGCAACTGTCTTCGAAGTGAATTGCCACACATAAGAGGGGGTGGAAGTGCTTATGTATATTAGAGGAAAGGAGATATTCAGGGAAAGAAATGGGTTAGAACAGATCAAACACGCGATTATTAGGAATGTATGAACGACGAGCGAAGTTTGACCACGGTTCTGATTATACTGCAGCGCATTAAGTTGGGTTGGGCATTGTTGAGTACAGAATACAGATGCGTGAAGTATTGAAATACTATTTAAATAATTCTGAGCATCTTATGTGGAGAAATACGATAAAAAATTTTGGATTTTCTGGTGGATATAGAGCCAGAATTTTTAAAAAATGGAAGGTAAATTTACAAAAGTATATGTGACTCTATTATATAGCAAGTACATTCTCTTTATCGATTATATGTATAGTTATTCTTATAATTTCAAAAAACTTTAAACTCAAAATGAATATTATTTTATCTATTAATTTCCTCATGAGTCTAATAGTTTCAATAAATCATATACCTATAAATTTTGATTTTAATAAGTTATTTTGCAAGTATAGTAATAATTAAAATATCTTTACAGTAATTTATAATTATATTAAACGGCTATAATAATAGCATATCGGCTAAGTTAGTGTAGCTCAGCATTTCATATAACTACTTTGTTTTTGATATTATAAAATAAATGCCAAGAGAACACGTTCCGTGTAACGCTGCATATCGACCACCATTTAGCAATTTATATAGAAATCTCGCAACGTCTAAGTGGAAAAGGGCCCAAGTAAAATTCTCCAGTTAACTAAAGCTACCACAATTTGGTATTAAGAAATTCAATTTCACTGCCTCATCTCTTCGCAATGAATCATCTTCTTAGTCATAGCACGATTTACACATCACCCTGTATTCACGCGCACCCGCGATAAATGCACTGCAAAATAAGCATAATTATTTGCAATTGTGCAGCATTGAAATAATATGTTGCGAAAGATATCAACATTCCCTTAAGTACAGAATATGGCCATGAACATTTCGCGAAGGAAATAGGTTCGCCGCCGCGAGATGCGGCTCGCCCCGCGAGCATTGCAAATTCGTCACCACGGCAACGAGGATGCAACAAATCGTTGTAAACGATATAAAGTTTGCAATTACACAGGGAAACAGAAGGTACAACGATGTATTACCGATAAACGTGGCCGCGTTACATTTGTAAAGTTCACCTACTCGCTGCGTGCTAACCTGATACGCGATGGGACATTTTGTATTTAAAAAAAAGCTCGTCTACAAGCGCTTATCGAACGTAAGATTGTTCCCCGTTGCCCCACTCCTTCCCCAATCAATTCCATAATTCACTGCAATGCATTTTTAATCGAGATAAGCTCCATCGATGGCATTCGACCATACTATCGCGTGGCATACGTCAGTCATGGAAAAATATTTTTGTAATTTAACACAGAATACCAATAACGTTAACACATTAAGCACGGATACCTTCGACGTCCATAATATGTATAAATTAATTGTGCAATTCTTAAGTGATTCTGCCACAAGCTGTTTACCGAGAAAATGTAGCTTAATAATTGGGACCATAATTACAATAAATGGTACTCTATAGACAGATCGTTTTACAAATTAAAACGACGACTGAAAGATCTACTGTGCCCACAAAGAACGTAATAAAATTAACGATGTTCGTTCAAGAGAAAATGTCAAAGAAAATGAACAAATTGTCACGTGCCCGGAACTTCAAAGTCTCTTTGCACACAAGGTCGATATTTTTCTTGTCATCGACGTATTCACACGGCGAAACGTGTGTACAGGTGTGTGTAACACGGAGGAGCCCATTCATCTTACTCCCTCCATTGTCAATGACCATTTTTTGTTTACAAATATTGGATAAGTGACAGCGCGAGGTAGCAGGGATGCATAAAGTCGAGGGGCCCGCGTACGCGGCGGCAAGGGGCGTAGACCGCCGTTGCGGACATTAATTAGGGTGGAACAATAGAGAACGAGATTTTTCACCAGGGACGCATCAGAAGAAGGAGCTTGAGGTGTGGGAGTAACGTTCTCGCTCGATGCCGGCAAAATCGAATGGTTTGTTGCCGTTATCTCGCGAGCAATCGCTCGCGCGACTCGCGGCTTTTTAATTGATTCTGGGAAAAAAGTAGGTATCCTGCTTTTCTGTACAGGACTGTTTGCATTCACGAAATATTTTCATTCTCTGTTGGCTGTGAGAGAATAATTTGGTAAGATTTCTAATGGACATGAAATATTGAAATTATTTTGCAATTTTTTTTGCTGGATGTAACTTGCATGCTTTTTATCCTCTTCGTGTGTAATGTATCACTTTATTAATATTTTTTACACCATTAGGTAATTTTCACTTTCGAGTTTCTACTCTGTGCAACAATTTGTATGTGTGGTACTGAACTGGATTTTTGGATTTTCATTTACTAGTTGTTTAGGAAATTCAATATTGAATAATTGACCAAATTAGGGCGATTTTGTATTATTCTATTAAACATAAATGTTACGAATGTATATTTAGTTTTATGGAATATTATTGAAGTATAGAACAAATGAAGAATCTTATTTTAGATGTTTATATTTTATGAACGATTGATAATTTGTTAAAATGAAATTATACAGGAGTTCGTTTATATTTGATATAAAAAATAAATGTTATGTTTGTAAAATTTTACTCTGAAATGTGTGCATGATACTTCTGTTTAGCCAAATATACTCGTTGCAACTACTTTCTACATGGTAAGAATTCTTCTCTAGTTCACATACTCGATAGTATAAAGGAAAAAAGTTATTTTCAAATTTTTAATATGATCCTCCAGATCACATCTTCATTTTTTAAAGTAAAATGCTAGGAAGCTTTTATGTTTTAGTGTCATCAAAGTACGAAAAAACGACGAATTTTGCAAATTCTTAAATAAAAATGAATCTGTTTATGTATCAACCCTCAAATTCTCAATTCTGTTTGTGTGGCAAGAGGCTCAAATTTCGAATCTTGGACTACTTGAAAATAATTTCAAATAAACTGACTAAACTTGTTTCTTCCAATTCAAGTTTTCTTTACACTAAGGATAAATACATATACACCATTATATTTATGGTACACAAAGTGACTTCGAGACAACTTTGGAAAATTGAATAAGACACATTTTTATTTAATATTATAATATGCCACATAAAAAAAGAATAACGAAGGAACGTTTTTCTACTTTTCACTATGTCCTTGTCGACACTGGATAGGTATACATATTTGAGCTGAAGGTTCATTTTTAATACGGTTACCAAAGAATTGAACAATAAAGAATAACATATTACGATGAAAAGTCATAACTGTATATTTCTTAGTTTAAAATAAGTTTAAACAAATCCCTCTTACGATTTACAATGTTAATGTCACTTTCATACAGTATTTATTTAGATACTCCCTATACATTATCTACATCAATTTGTCAGCTTCGTAAAAGTGCACAATAAATAAACAATTATAACTGTATCATAGTTTAACTGGATACGTACTTACATGGTGGTCATATTATATGGCATTGTAAGGACACGAAGGAATGAAGGGCTTGAGAGGCAATGCGTGGCTTTACCAAGGAATCAGCCCCCATAGGGAGTGTTCAAAGGGTCCGACCACTTTCCATGTGTTCCATATATAAATACAGTCGGCCATGAGACGCGAGTACACACACTTTATTATGTACAGTGTACAGTATCGATTAAAAGTTCACAACACCGTTGTCTTTAAAAAAAGAAACGAATGTTAAAAGAGCAGTGATCCTTGGGGGAGATCTACGTGAATAACAAATGTAAAATTATCAAAGAACGAGTAAAGGTTGAAGACTTACAAATCACTTGTTCGTGATATTTTATATATAGCGATATCCTTTGTGTGAATTTTAAAATTTCATTACTCACTCATACCCTATGTTAATTTTGCACTATTTCATTTTTTGCACCTCAAGACTCCGATTCCTATTATACTCACTGACAACTGAATTAAAGAGCGTGTCATTCAATTTCACCCTGAATCGTGACGGTGAGCTTTTTAGTCGACACTGTACGGCGGTGCGCGGCTCCACCATAACTTCGCCTCGCTTTGCAGACTGGTTAGGCACACGCACTACCGTGCGAGCGTGAGTTATCGGGGAAGCATGATCTCTGCTTCCTCCTTCGGCTCCTCCTTTGCTCCTTTTTCGGGCCGAGGCCAAAGCCTGACTGCGGTCCAACTGTGCAAGGAACGCATAAACAACGGGTATCCTAGAGATACATCACGTGACATCCGATTCAGGAAAACTATGTACTGAGTATATACCCCAGACTAAACTTGGATAGACGATGAGCGTGATAAAATACCATACAAATGTCTTGAACCATTCACACTGTTCGTTTCGTACGATTTTAATCTATCGATCCTATCGTCATAACTGAATATTTTTGTTTCAAATATTCTCTGAATACTCTGAAACCTATGTTAGTCTGTGTGATACTCTATTTGGCTCTTGAGTTAAGGGGGCTGGTTTATTAATTGAAAAATAATATCTTAAAATTTGTTTTGTCCTATTGTTTAGTCTCCTGGTTCAAAAGATTCTACAAAATCACAATATGTAATATTGTGCTTGAGCTCCGTTTTAATCTGAGGCTGGTACAGTTCTCATTCTCAGTGAGTACAATTTCAATTCGCTTTTAGTTCATTACAGATCTCTGTGTTACGCTCACAATCAGTTTTAGCGAGATTGAGATTTATAGTGAATTAGAATCTAATTGAGTATATGATTTGTAATTAAGTTTTGCGTTAAACTGATCATACTTTCCCACCCCCAGAAACTTCTACATTGTATGTATGTTTGGAGTAGAGAGAAAACGTCGAAGTCGATGGTCTCTTGAGACGATAGTTTGACTCAGAAACTGATGAAAGTCCATCTCATTTTGGATGACGAATTGGACACGAGGGAACTCAATTCAATGCCCCAAGTAATTTGTGCTTTCTGCTGCAAAAAGCTACGAATCCACACTGAAATTACATTACTCCTGTTTGGATGCAGGAGTTACAAAATCATCATCGACGGGCAATGAATTATGAATACCTTGAAAGATTTTCCACATGAGACACTTCTACTTAGTATAGCTGCTCCATGATATTTCGAACATATTCCTACATTTTCCACCATTTTTAAATATACCCTGCCTCTACCAAGTGAATATGCACTGCAAGAAACACTTATTGCATCCTTAAATATTCAACATGCTATCACGTATTGGCATTTTCTTATTTCCGCTACGCTATCTGGTGGCGAAAATTAAAGCAGTCTAATCGGGTAAGTTGTCACATGTAATTGGCAGTATTGGGAATTTCGACTATTTGATGATCGATTTTGTAAAATTTAACAGACTATTTAATGACAAAAACATTATTGCACTATTTCAATACTTGTGTGACATCAGTCCTGTAACGCGATTGACCCAATATTATATTAGTATTGGGAGAACATTACAGCCTGACTGTCGACTAAGTCTGCAGTGCTTTTATAGATCATGTAGCTATGGATATTTTGAGTACTACACTATTATGTGTATTTCTGAGTGATGAAATAAATATTGTCCTCAGTGTATCTGAAATATTAATCCTGTGCTGCAGAAGTATCTTCTGTAATTCGTGTCAGTCTTTTATCTACCCCTGAAGCTTCGTCAACCCTCTGACAGTGTAATGAGTCTACGAGCCACAAACTATGATATCAATCTATATTAATTATAGAAGAGAATACTACAACCCCCTCCCTCACATATAATGAATATACTGCTTCACACTTTATACCTCAGTACAAGTAACTTTGAAGTGATGATGAAGAAAAATGTAGTAATGAAAAAACGAGTAGCCCGCTTGCTTTTTTCAGCTCATTTTGTAGTGTCAATTTAATTAAAAATTATAATCCGAAATTTAGAAATATTCACTTTTTTTAGTATAAACTTAATAAAGATCAGTTTTTAAAAATAAATGATCTTTTCTCAAAAGCCAGGGGGCAACTGCTCCTTTTGCACCACCCTCTGGACGCCCATGCTTCGGTACTTCGGCGTTGCGTGACTTCTAATGCACTGTTAAAGAGTTGAAATTAGTTGGGTAACACAGTAACATCCCCTATAGTGGCCCCCTCGCGAGACAAGCTCCGCGTAATTATGCCGTCGCACGCTACACCACGGTATCGCACAAAACGTCCTCGCTTCAAAGTCCACCGACCCAACACGCGTGACATGGTGAATGAACTCACGCATCTCACTCGAGATGCCCCTCCATGCATTGCTCGAGTGTACACGTGGCACGCACATTGCGTCACCTTATCTACACACGCATTATTAGGGTTGCAGGACGTGTTTGGCTCCTCCTTTGCATGGCCACGGTACGTGGCATGGCAGACGGACGTGCAACGGGGCACAAGCACGTACACGTATGCATGCATACCGCTGGTAATAATGGGTGGTAAATTCTGAAACGTTGAACAAAGAAAAAACATGCGGAGCAACAGGAGAACACGAAGCTAAAGGGGTTGCGCGTTGCGCCTGTATATAATAGTGTTTCTTTCATTGTGACCTTCTTCACCCTGCTATATCCCTCCATAATCTTGCGAAGCACTTGTGGTTTTGCTTTTTTAAGGAGCTTTCTAACTTTGAGAAAAATAAAGGGTAGGTGGTTGTTGCTATGGTACGCAGTATTTTTTTATCCTTGGCATTATTTTAAATATAGGTAAAGCTGAACAGAAGACTTATTGTTAGCTCTCCAGCACTAAATATCCATCTGACGGCCGATAAATAACGGTTAACATTCTCGAAAAGAATGAGCGAACCGCTCTAATCATCGTGTCCATCGTCGAAAGTAATTATAAAACACATTTTGATAGAACCAAGTGGCATGTAACGGGTTCCCAAGAATCTCACGGTCCCGAACAACCCCAGACCTGCGATTGTTACCTGGATGAATACAGTACATAACTTGTAGACGATAATCCAGACGGCTATATTAATATGTACTCTCCACCATTCACTAATAGGTCGTTACAAGGTTTTCACCCATCAGGGAAAGTTAACAGAAAAAGCCTAATTACAAGAACCAGAACATCGTTACAAGTCACACCCTCGTAGATATATTGTAGTCTGAAAACTTTACTGCACGCTTTTCGACAGAACAGGAATCAGTCGCCAGCAACATCTCGTAGAAACACCAAGTGCTGTATCAATATGTTCGACGAAAAGTTGATCGCGCTTGTGCAGGGAAAAAAGTGTTTGTTCACTCATTTCAATGTTCACAGTTTATAAATATCAAATATTCTCTTCAAAAAATTATTGTGGATTATTATAAAAATAAAAAAATAAAAAATCGATATTTTTCGTTTCAAAATAAGAAGATACGACATATGTATCAGTCTTACAATTTAGAAATAACGATTTAAGGGTCTGGGCTCTGGGCGTTAGGTTAGAGGGTTAAATATCAAAAAGGAATTGAATCTATTTTTAATATTGGATGTACTGTATGTGTATTTAATATTTTGTGCAACTAGGGATCTCTCCACTTTGAAATCCCTGTCCCAGGTCCGAAGGGGTGAAAATATCGCCATCGCTATTTTTTTCCAAAAACCCCAATGTCAACGAAAGAAAACACTAAATTTAATCGAAGTACACACATAGGTTTATAATACAGAAATGATATTTGCAATAATCAAATGAATATTTCATTTAAATCTTTGCTAAATGCGTCTTACAACGTGCAATAACACGAGAGTAGGGAAAATATAGGAAATGAAACTACCATTGAAGTCTCTGCACATGATAGTGTCGTGAAGAAGTCAAGTCCAATATTGCCATTTCTGAATTAAACAACATTTAAACGAACAATTTTCCATGGTACAAAGAATAATTATTTGTATACAATTAAATCAGTTAGTTTATTGGTACTTTAATAACGTCCACGTGGAATATCCTGACAATGAGAAGAATGCTTGACCGCGTCCAAACAATGGCCCTGAGAACGTAGGTCGGGGCAAGAAGCAGGATTACAGAATTTGCTGAGGGTGAGTATCGATACACCACTCGAAACTATACTACCGTTTACTGATGTCCACTGTGAAAACAGGACTAAACCTATGCAGGGTTTTTGATCAAAAGGCAATTGCAGAAACAATAATAAATTCATCACTCAATCTTCTCGTTAGTTAAATCCTTTTCAGTGATGAATATTTCTCTATGAACCTATTAAATCTCTTCCAATTCTTCTTCCGCTTTTTAACTAAATATTATATTTAAGAACACAGCACCCTGATATTTTGTACCTTTCTATATTATTGCTTGAATAATTAAAACTTCAAAGCACTCAATATTTTTACACAAAACTGTTAGACATCATTTTAATAAAACATCAATTTTTAATATAATACTTGACAAATACCCAATGTGCAATAATTTCTTTCTAATGTTTTATCATCTTTTTTAAAATAAAATTGTATTGCCATATAAGTAGGTACCTATACATAAGACGTATGGAACCTACACTATGGAATCAACTATAATTACGAATGGATACGAGTGTGTATAATGTATATATGTATAAGGGGGCAGGGGTAATAGGTGTTAAACTCAACAGGTGCGTTCACGAAGCACCAGGGTGGAGATTAGAAAGGGGATTAGGAAGGATACGTGGACGACGAACCTGTTTCTCCGCCGGTTGTTGGTAAACGATGGTTTAGAATCAGCAGGGGAACAGGGTCGGCGTGGAGGTAGACAGGGTAGTGCTAAACGAGCTTAGGATACCGCTGTGGACGCCTAAATGCATACCTGGCTATACCTGCGTTGCGTGAGTTGCAAGTTTTAGTATACCTACTACTGCGAATTACAATTTCGTGGACGTAAGTTCTCGCGCATCAATCATCTCATTCATAATTTTTCATTTATGGCAACATATATAGGGTCGGTTAGGACGGGTGGTAGAACCGGACACGGGGCCATTCTTTACACCAAAATAAGTCGAAAATGTAGGATAATTTTCTTTTATATAAGCCTCCGTTTTGGAGAAAATCGGCTTCGAAAAATCGTGGGGTATGTATTTATGCACTTGTATAAAAGTCAGTAGAATTTATTAATAAATATGGTACAACTTTGAGTGAAATGAATCTTCGAGTAAATTTAAATTAATTTGAAGCTAGAGCTTGATTTTTAGTCAAGCGTATGCATTCTCGATAGACTTTTAAGTCGATTTTCTTCTCAAAGCCTAATTCCAAGAAAATTATTCAATAATTTCCACTTATTTCCGCACAAGGATTTAAATCATTCGAAGTTGCAACACATTTATTAGTGGAATTCATGAGAATTATAATATTCAAACAGCGAATGATTTTAAAAACCTTACAAATATCTCAACACTTGCGAGAAAATTCAGGCGATATTTATTCACAATTTTGAGATATTCTTTTATAATTATTGTTACTTGTGAATCAGTTTGCAAGAATTTTAAAAATTCTCAGTGGATACGTCGGTACAAAATCTGACGAATGATGTGTAGCGATACAAGTACAATTATAATAAATCAGAAATAAAAATTCTTATTGCTAATATTTTTTACATCTATTATTAATACCTGCAAGATAGTCAGTCTAATTTAATTCGAAATCTGTTTAAATATACACTAGCAAATATTTCGATAGACTTCCACTTGTAAAATAGTGTGGTATTTAAAGTTAATCAAAATCAGTTTAAACAAAAAAGAAAAATTATAATTGGAGGCGCCGGGCATCGATCCCGGTACCTC
This sequence comes from Andrena hattorfiana, assembly GCA_944738655.2. NCBI lineage: Eukaryota > Metazoa > Arthropoda > Insecta > Hymenoptera > Andrenidae > Andrena > Andrena hattorfiana. Next base: position 8,285,114 of record OX122894.2, read on the forward strand.
TCGCATGCTAAGCGAGCGCTCTACCATCTGAGCTACGCCCCCTGATATTAATAACGAGATCTTTGCACTTCACGACTCCGGGTATATAGGTTAACGAACTTTCAACCTGTATGTATAGGTACTACGACAGAAATAAATATTGCAAAATAAAGCTCCGGCGAAATAGAACTCTAGTTCTAGCATTTCTCTATTTATATAAATTTTTTATCAATTTAACTTCTTTATAATACTTCTTTTCGTAATATTATCTTCAAAAATTTAAGCTAAAGCAATCGTTAAACAAAAACAAGCTAATGTTGGTTAAAAATAATTATAAATTACATTCGTAATAAATTTTTTGTTCACCAATACAAATTCAATGTTTCCTGATTAAAAACGTTGAATAAAGTATCGAGCAATAAATTGAATGGGAAAACATTAAAGTAGCGCGCATAATCAAGATCTTGTTAATGAAAGTATGAGAGGAGGAACATTATATGTTAACTGTTAAAATAATAGTTGAGTGGAAGTAGGATTGTGAGAACGTTACTTCTACAGTTCTACACAGTAAATCTGATTTACGAGACTCATCACACATTCGAAAGTTGAGTTCCTTGCCCTTCAACGTCTCGTCCCTAGATTCAACGCTTTCCCTCTCGTTTCGTTTGCTTTCTCATTTGATCACGTGGCGCCACCGAGCTCCGAGGATCGCAGACGGCGAAAGAGGTTGAACTTGACGACTACACCTTATACTACTCTATCTCCTAGCGTTACTTATTCAGTGCTTACTTGTTCCGTCACAAGGAACACACGCGAAGTAAGACTATATATTCGACACTTAATCTTATGACACTTTATAGGTTTAAGTTTCTAGATTTCTAGAATAAAAGAAACCCGAAGGTAACAGACACTTGCCCTTTTCGCTGTAGTAACTCAATTTTGAGAGACTAAACCACCCTTGAAATTTGCATCCCTCTTATGATAGGTTGGCAGTAATTAGAAGTATGAATAATGTCTCTTCGAAAAGTGCTTCACAGTTTTTAATGGAGGGCAACAAAGTGTAAAGGAAAAAGAATTAATTAATTTAAATAATATTTTTATAAACGCAAGACTGTAAGATGGTTTTAAATATTTCATCATTGATTCTTCGTCGTTTGAAGGAAATAGCACGATAGGTACATTAAATTAATAATTCTTTGTTATTGACTGTCAATATATATTATGCAATATTATTAGCTTCTGTTATTATAGCTACAAAAATATAATCGGCTACGTTCAAACCTATGAAGTTTCGTAGAAATCAACATTTGATTCTTGGTAGATGTTTCTTGTAGTTACTCTGGAATTTTATCACTACTTCACGACACTATTTACTGCGCAACTTTTAATACATGACTACTTATGTAGCTACATATTTTAATTCAAGAATTTAAGCAATTATTGAATTTCAAATTAAACACTACATTGAATTAATATCAGCATGTTGATTTCACGGTTTACGGAGGACATGCGTTTTCGATTAATTTTTTTATAGTCCTTAGCCACTAATAATTAGTACCATTTCGTTTTTTTTGTACCACTTTTCATTAGTATCACACACTGTGCCAGATATGCCATTATCCATACGAAGGGTAATGAGTAACTTACTAAATAAAATATGTATTGACCTTCACTTTACGACGGTTGCCTCAATACTGATGGTATGGGGCGAAATAGAGGCCACTGATAAGGACCCTCCCCTCTCCGGTTCTTGTAAACACAGTTAGGTAGCTTTAAATTTTGGTGTTACAAGTGTAATATTGTGAACAAGATGTAAATAAATTTTATAAAATAAAATATTAGCCTCTTCTCAAATTTAACATATTTACTGAATATTATGAATACTTCTATATATTCGGTTTTTATAAGTTTTTAATGAAACTTGTAAATAATAATTCCCTGTTATCCTTCAGCAAAAGAAATTGGTATTGATCCGTAAAATTGTTATTTTCTTTAAAGATTGTTACGACTATTAATAATTTCTGACTACAATTTTCTATCCCTAGTTTTGTAAATTCTTTTAGTCTTGTGTTATCACTCCATAATTATTTGCAAAATATTCTTATATCATTATAAATTGTATTAATTTTGAAGATCTTCGATCCAAGCCCCTTGAGATCGAAATTCTCAATTTCTAACATCTTCAATGATAAACTGTCACCTTTGAATTTCCTCAACATAATTATAACATAATTCTATTATAACGAGGTATTATTTACATCTTTCCTATGTTTCACAAGTAAATCTCCAACCTTCTCACATTTCAAACTTTAATTTCAAAGTCTTGAAAATTGAATAATAAAACAGATACTTATTTTTTACGTTTCTTTTCCCTTTAGCACTATGGACAACATACCTCTTCAACGAATTAACATTTCTTTATGAAAAAAGTACATACTTTCTAGAAACATGTATAAATAACATTGTACAGTTTAAAGAAACTATTACCAATAGTATTTTAGCAAAAAATTTAGAAAGAGTCCCATTCTTTTAGTACACTAAACCATAAAACTCTCTTAACAATTGAAGACAAACTTGTCAAAACAAAAACCTAAGAATCACAATATATCACATAGGATATAAAAAAAATCGCAAGAAAAAACAAAAACATACATCGAGGGAGCCCATTTGCTGGATGGTTCAGGGATGAAGCTGTAAGAAGGGGCTGGGTAATCGATCAGGGCCGCCGTACCCGATATTGTAGCCACGATATGCCAATTGCCAGGGGATCGTGCCTCAGAGTATAATGGTTACATCAAAACGGCGATATCGCTCGACGGTAACCATAAATGTAGCTAACCTCGTTTATCGAATTTCGGGGGCAGGGTACTGGAAAGAGAAGGTTGATAGATAGTCAAAGTTGAACCGAGAGAAAGAGATCCTGTGAACCTCTGCCCCTTGCATGACAGCCTGCTACGTCAGTTGGTCTCTTTTCCGATAATTTGCCACTCATTAACATAAAAGGAGGTCGCGATGGTGGGGGAAGAAGTTTTGAATTTTATGGCTCGAAGGGGTTATCAGAACGTACTGGCTCCTTTCGATGGCTGCGGCCCTGATCACGGTTTGCTCTTATTTTCCGATACGACCATCCACCACCCCTTTTCATCCCCTCTTCGTTGCTCCACGTCTACGTCGATTGTTCAACATTTTTCCGAGTTTTTCCCCTATTTCTACCTTGTACTGCTCTCCCTACGGTTTTGCCACAAGTAATGATGCGGTTTATATTTTTAATTTTTTTAATCTGATTACCTTGGTATGTGTAACGTTGCTGCTTCTTAGAAAGATAGAAAGTTTGTGGAATTTGAAGGAGATTAATATTTATTCATAACGATGATTTAGGAATAATTTCCATTTATGTGTGTATGTTAACGAAGTGCAGAGTATAACTCAACACTTTTAAATTTGAAATTTTCGAAAATTTGAACAGTTCAAGATCGATACATTGCAAATTGCGAATGTTCGAAGTTCAAAAGGAACATATAGGTACAAAAGTAGAAGAGTTTGAACTATTTCAATTTTTTCTTGGACATAACTACGTTCATAGGATTTATTATTAATAGTAAATTAACGTTTGAGAAATGTTGTGTCCGAAAATGGCCCTGTCGTTAGGTGCAAGTTCTAATTTCCATTACACATTGTAATTAGAGATATTGAAAATATGAGTGATGCGATGGAGCAATAAATCCTAAAACTATCTTGATATTGACATAATTTCGAGGTATTCGAAGCATTCCTTTGTGACAGTAGCCGTGTTTTGACGTCGTGGCATCTGCTATGAAAGATTCATATGTAAAAATAGATGTGACTATTTCTGCCGGGTAATTGTTTTGGATAGTCTGTCTGGCTTTTGAGATCGCGTGCGCCTAAATTCCTCGCTGACTCGATGACTAGCGAGAAATAATAGTAAATTCTGTGAAGCATATTCGTGTGGGTGATTTTATAATAGAGGAATTCAGGTTTTAATAAAAAGAAGGCGGAAGGGAATACAAAAAGTTTAGGGAGACTACTCACGATTCAAAGTGACATTCACCCTTTTTAATACATAAAAAAAAAGAATGAAGTTACTGTATGATATACGAGCAGAAGCTTTCTTTTACTATGTTTAGTTGTTTTCATAAATGCTCAAATGTAAATAGAAATGAGCCGTTTTCCTCTGGCAGGTTCTATCGTAATAGAATCTCGATTATGTTTCTATTTAATAGAATAATTAAACAGTTAGCTGGATCAGAATTACCGAAATACATAACAGGCGTGAAAAAAGCGATAAAGGAGAGTACTATATTTCTAAAAATATTCTCACACATTCTGAGACGTTAAAAGCTTCAGAAATAGCTTTCAGGTGGTGAGCAGAGTAAAAAGAAAGTAACTCCTCGGAAATATCCAGTTTAAAAAGAAGAAATTTGATAATCTAAAAATTCTGAAAGAATCGTCGAAACTAAATAGGTTGCAGAACGAAGAAAATTTTATTAAATGTATATGTACATCAAATTCTAGTTCGCGAATGTAATATTCTATAATAAACGCTCACATTTCTTATAAAAATATAAAATATAATCTCTGACGAACAGTGAAACCAAATGTTACTTGCATTAATTTCAAATACATCCAGCTCTGAATTTATATCGAAATGTATACACACCATGTGGGCCAATGAGATTCTCGTTCTCAAAGGAATTTCCGGTATGCTTACTATAACTATACATAGTTGATCCAGCTTCCTAGCAGCTTTGCCAGTTGAACTAACACCGTTTCCGAGCACAAAGTCTGATCCGTTGAGTGGAACTATCCGTATGTAAACAGCCGCAGAACTAACAAATTTGTAACTTCATGGCCTCGGGCGTGTATCGGGTGACTGACTCGATGGCCACACGTATTTCAGTCATTTTAAAAAAAACCTAGCAATAATATTGAAAATGACTATCTCGGTTATTTGTCTCAATGAGTATTCGAAATGGAAGCTAACTGTAGCTTAACTGAAGCTTCTGATGCAAATTGTAGAGAAACTAATCAGCTGATTAAATTGCGGTTCAGTGCTTAATTTTGGCATATAATAAAGCATTAAAAATCATTATAAAAATTAAGAGAATATATATAGATATATGTCACGAGGTGGCTCCGAACTGAAGGTCTTTCGTAAACAGTGTACCTCCTAATTCAAATTGAGCTTAAGTTGCCTAAAAAGAATAATATTATGCTTAAGCATTAGCGGACCCGTTTTTTAATATTTTGAAAATTCGCAGAATAACAGCGTGTTGAAGAAAAGGATGCCGATTTTCGCGACGATTCGTCTGTACCTCCCGTAAAAAAGGGAATTTTAAAAAAATGGTCGGTTACTGCTTAGAGAATATAGGAACAAAGGTGTCTGCAAAATTTGGCCACAATTGCATTAATACAGATTGAGAAATCATGTACACCGTTTTGAAAAGTATCGTTCAGCGCGCAGCATTCCAGTGTCCGTTCGGTTCTGTACCTATCCCTAAAACTAAGCTATATTTATATTTCAAACCTTTTGCATGTCATTCCAGAGATTTCAAACTAATATTTAAGGGGAAAGAAAATTACGATTTTTCGACCGTTTTATAGTAGTAACCCCTTAAGTAGTGTTCTGTCTATAATAGATTTCTTCATGCTAAAATAGCAACAAATGGTACCAGTGATTCTGGTAATCGTTGAAAATGGAGTAGGAAATGAATGGAAAATCAATTTTTCCCAGCTTCATCTGTGTCTAATAAAAGGTGTGCTTCGATTATTGACTGCGTTTCGTTTAAAAATATGATAACAACGTGTAAATAGTTTATTCGGCGACGTGTGTCTCTGAACTTAGAACTGAAATTAAAAAAGACCTTTTCTGACTGAAATCTTATTCATAGGTATTGAAGAATGTTCTGTAGGATTGAATAGTCTGCTTAAAAAATCTATTTATCGAGATTTATCAGCATATCGAATGGAATAAGTAGAATGTGCAGAGGAAAATGAAGACGTAAACGTATACGATGTACATGATAAAGACGTTATAATCGCTGTGAGCAACGTTTATTGCGTTTCACACAAATGTAAAATATCCTTTCGATCCGTTTAGTGAAGGCACCCAAGAACAGATAGTTGGCCAGGTTGCACTATAAATAACGGAAGTTCGCGAGCACGCTGGCGCTTAAAAGTTATTCCTGCGGAGCTGTGGGTCAAGCATGCACTTGACTCGGCAATGCGGTTCATGACATAACTCACGGCACGTGTTTGACAAATCTAACCTTTGACTGCTCTTTGACCACCAATCGGAAGTCCTTTCCTCGCAGATTTGATATCAATGTAATTACTTTATAATTCGTTTGTTTTTCTTTTAGCAAGTTTTGTGCTTATATTTAGCACAAAGAGATAAACATGAATAACTCGATACCCCTGGATTTCGTTTCTTTCGTATTTTTATAGTTATTGAGTATTAATAGAATAGAACAAATAAACGCGGGAAGAAAAAACATTCTATTTAACTTACAGAATTTTTTCTTTTAGTGATTTTTTAGTTTTATTTCAACTGTGCCATAGTTTTCATCGTATCGATCAATTATGTACTTTAAAAAATGTAGCCACTGTTTTATTGTTTCGTTGTTTTAAATAAATATTCAGAGGTAAAATTCTTGGTAATTATTTACGAAAGGGCAGTCCTCACAGATTTCGATGACCTTGAAATATGTTGTCAAAGTTAACATTCTGAAAAACTTTTTCCTATATATGTAACCGCCACTCGGCTTTAGTTTTCAAGATATTTGCAAAAAACTGTGATCGGTAGTTAATTTGGGTTAGATGGTTTGGGGGCCCCCAACTGCCGATTACAATTTTTTGCGAATATCTCGAAGACTCTAGCCGTGTGGCGGTTTCATATATAGGAAAAAGTTGTTCAGAATGTTAACTTTGACAACATATTTTAAGGTCGTCGAAATCGGTGAGGTAAATAATAATTTGAAAAATAATAATTACCCTTTGGTAAATAATTACAAAATTCTGAGGATATATAACCACTAAAATTAATTATTAACTCACTTAAAGATTACTACAGCTTCCAAGTAGATAACAAAACCAAACTCGATTTAAAACAGAAATGTAAAACTCACAACAGTACATAACCTGATATGTGACACTACAGTGCCAATGAACGACGCAACATTGTATAACCGAAGTGTCTCAAAATAGTATTCGATTCTATTCAATGTACTCGATTCGCATACAGCTGTGTCATAATCACTGGCAGCCTTAGGCGCGCTAAAATTGAAACGTTCCCGAGTGAATTGCGCGCTCCCTTCTGACCACATGCAATCTTTAATCTGTTCCTGTTTTCTGAACGGGACTACAAACCGATAAAAGATTCCAACCGACAAAGGTCTGCCTGTGAGGAACATTGGCCATATGTTACACTCGAAACGAATTGCATAAAGCGACTTTTGTACGAGCAAGCTTCCCCGCGTGATTAAAACGCACTTACACGCGCGTTAATGAGCCTTTGATGTTGGAAGTCATCGAACATCAAATGGCGTAATTGCTTCGGAGTGCTTAAGTGAGTGAATTTGATGTGCTGGGATGACTTCGACGTTACGTAATTCCATGAATCTAAACTGAAACAGTGTGCATATTGTTTAGAAGGATATTGGGCAGAAACGATTGAAGTTCTGATAATTCGTAACTTTGGTAGTAGATGAAAATGTGCAAGTATAAAAATGTTAAGAAGTGATTTGAATTAACAGAGCTGTTCATTTTTTTTAAATTAAAAATAGTGTTTTAGATGTGTCTTATGTTTTTGTATTGGGTTGGTGAAACAGTTTTCGCGGATTTCTTCAAGAAATTTAAACCTTTTCATATTTATACTTAAATGAATTTTGATATAGTAAACATCGCTTTGATCTTCCAAGTCGACTTTCAAATTTTATTTACGTGCATAAAGCTGGAAGAAACTATACTCATATATTGCAATCCAAATTTTATTTTGAAAAGAATAAGAAGGTCTTTTAGGTAATCCTGTATTTTGAATTATTGCATTCTACTATGTTCTTTATAGACGCGACTATGGTTCAAGAAAATTGGAGTCTGATTGCTTTCTGATTTTCCTTCGATCAAAATGATTAGAAAATGTCACCTTAGTTGTACACATACATTTAGGCCCGGTTCGAACCTATTTGCGCCCTTTATTTATAATATATTTATTTGAGGTTTTTGATGACCTTGCTCTGAATTTTTATTCGTTGTTTAAAACATTCATAGCACAACTTGTAATATTTCATTTAAAATTTTTTTTAAAAAATGCCAACAATGAAAAGACCATTTTGCCCTCCTTGTCAACTTTACGCTATAAAAGGAGTCAGAAATAATATTTTCTGTAATCACCTATTTACAAATTACTTCGTTATTTAGTTAGCGAACTTTAGTTACCCTTTGGGTATGATTTCTATATCAGATCATACATATGAATATACAATTGTCGATTGATGGCTGTGCTTTGCATAATTCAATGTATTTCCGTATCTCTCGTAAGTCTGATTAAATGGAATAAGAAAAATTCTATATCTTGTTTGAGCTGAAGTAAGGTCGAGTATAAAATTTCATAAAAGGTGCATACACGTTGCCCTATCCGCCTGTTACACGCGGAAACCTGCAAGAAATTTTAAACATTCCACGACTAAAAGTGTTCCGTTATATTTAGAAGATGCCTAGTCATTTAGATTCCGAACCTTGCCAGATTTATTCCCACGCATCGCAACAAAATTTTATAAACTTTCCTGCGTGCTTTATTGCCCGTAATGCAAGACGCGACGTGGGAAATAAATTTCGAGTTGTTTGGGCACCAACAGCGAGATAAATCACTCGATGAATGATTCGGTGTTGAGAAGTAATGGAGCACCAGTTCTACTTCTGCGTGATGAATTAACAACTTCGTAAGCAGAACCAGGTAAATTGTTTTACCTTGTCCCTGGTCGCTTATCTTATCGTATTGCGTAAAAGGAAGTAATTGAATTATTGAAATATTCACTTACGTCTAAATTAAAGCGAAGAGGAAATTCGACAAATACTTTTCAAATAATTTTTTTCTTCTTTCGTGAAATGTTCTTTCAGAAACCATTTGTTCATTTTTTACATGTTGGTTCAAAGATGTATATTTAGTAAGGGGAAGTTTCTGTTTTTTTTTTAGGTTGGTTATTAATATTTTGAGTTAATGAGTATCAAAGTCTTTGACAACTAAATTTGTGGCACATCTTGTGTATGCACGAAGTAAAGTACAATTATTTTCTAAATTTTCTACATTATAATTTTTTAAATTTATATCTTCTTAATGTAGGTACTGTGTTCGAAATTGTATTCTTCAAATTGATACCCCAAATATTAGCTTCTACGTCATCCACATCGAAAGTAATTTATCAAGCTGTTATAGTTATCGGCGGTAAGATCAGATTTCAGATTAATTTTTAGACACACAAAAAACGCAAAAATGCTACACCATTTCAAGATGTCATATATCAACGTATAATAAAAAATAGGGTCCTATATTCTTTCGTCAATTAGTAAGGAGTAATACCTATAATTTTAATTATGAAAACTTGGCGAAAGACTGCCTTCGTCTTTATTTTGGTATTTATATAAAAAAAATTATCAATCCAAAAATATTATTACGAAGTGACAAAGTATACTAGCAAAAGAAGTTTCAACTTTAATAGTACGCTTTAAAAATTGGTTGCTTATTTATTTAAATTAAATATGTACACGTATTTTTCATCTTGTTCCTGCGTTCAACTATGTTATGTTCATGGAAACACCTCTTGAACATTCTTGGAAACACGAATGACGATGAGTATAAATATAAACACATGTTCTAATGGCCTTCCGCGGATTTTTAAAACATTCACTTCCACGAAATTCTTTTTTTCGGCTGACATTCTTAAATTAGAACTGACGAATGCTGGTGTTACTACATAATATCAAATTATCTGTGATGTGATATTAATGATCCTTAGAAAGATTTAGTTACCAGAAGGGGAATAATATAATTATAGATTTATGTACTCACGTAAAAGGGAAAGATTTTAATAAATAGTGAGATGTAAGAGATACAGAGTACAGTGTTTCTATATAGTATTAATATCATTTCTTTGGATTCTTTCTCTCTCAAATCTGCATATTCCAAACATTTTCGAGGAAAAATCATAACACACTCTTGAATTCAAGATCCGCAAATATTCTTAATTTCTCTTGAACACAAGACCACTCACAATTCCATATACCTATTTCTGCATTTCAACAAATTTTCAAATTAAAAAAATGGAATCATAACTTTATCAATATTACTTCAATGTACTATTTATAAAGATAGTCAGTTCCTTTTTTTTTCACATCTCACCTCATTCACTTGATTGTCGACTGAAAAACTTAATGAGGAATTACATAAAAATTAAATTATTATTTACAAGGAAATTTGTTTCCTTTCCTTAACAAAAGAATCCTCTAAAATGGACAAAGCTTTTGTTCTGGGTTCAAATGACGCCTACGAATCGCCGGAATTGGACAGATCGATGATGGTGCAAAAGATCGATGATGACAGACATCTGTCTTTTGTGGCTGCGGCCACATTGATCGATATATCCGAAAGTGATAAAACAACAATATCGACGGGCCAAACTGACGCGATCATAACGGATTATCCGAGCAACGACAAAGATAGCTGGGGACTGCTGGGACCTTCCATGACGTTCGCAGAGGATGTAACATTGAACTTAACTGGCTAATAACCTCCGGCCATATGCAATCTATAGATAAACTTCAGATGTTTCGCTTGGAATCGTAACGTAAAGTGACGATAAATAGAAACGCAGAAGGTATACAATTTTTAGTGCTGTGTTTGAATGCTAATTGAAGGCTAATTGTTCAAATAACTGCTAACTGTTTTGAATGATAGCTTATTCGTCAATAGAAAGTAATTGTTGTGCAACTACATAATATCTACTTTGAAATTTCGTAATATTTATTGAACACTATTTTTAATCCACGAATTATAGTAATTTAAATGTATAATTTATTTGTAACAGTTTTTGACAGAATTTTCTTTCAATAGTGCAAGTAAAGGATTATTGTATAATTTGGAATAGTTAAAGATCTGAGTTTATATTTAATACTGTAGAGTACAGAGTATGACTTAACTATGGAAATATTTATTGCACCACTCTCAAATTTACGTAGTACAAAGAATTTTCATAGTAATGTGATTGATAAAATGATTCGTATCTAACTTATTTTGGCTAAGATAGTGAGCCACACATTTTCGCAGTAAATAAATTTTGCAATAATATTTCCCTGGTACTAATAAGAGGAATGCAAGTAATAATTTATTCGAGTGGTATAATAAATATTTCCATTATTGTGTATACAATACGCTTTTGAATTAAGGATTGCTTCATCCTAGCAAATTATTCTTTCGTCACCCTTTACTGCTACGATCTTCCACGTTTCATAATTACATTCTCGCATAGTTTCTTATTAACCTTGTCACTCTACAATGGACCAGGTCTGCTAATCGTCAGGCATCAGCGAATAAAATTGCTACGCTCATAAATGCCAAGCTCAATCAAGAATGGAGGATTTCACTTGCAACATCGCGCGACAAAGTACTCGAACCCGTTGACACCTTGTCCGCGCATGACGCGTCTGTAGTTAAAGACTGGTCACGTTTTTCTCGTTATTAAAAAATGACATGCGCGTGGATTACGCTAAGTGTGATGGATGACAAGGGGCAGGTTCGCGCGTGATTTGCGCGGGACATTTGCAGAAGCGACAAACGGTGCAATTTTACAATGAGAGACGATTCGGCTGATGCTCTGATCGGGACATGAAAAACAGATTTCTGTAATGGTGTATTTGGAGGAGACGCGTGGTCCATTAGTTACGGGTAATGATATATGTACTAATGACTATCGAAGTATTCAATACCCAAGGTTCATTTCGTTAGGATCGTGTAGTACCTATTCTTAAAAGCATGTGTTTCATTTTATCTGCTCGCAATACACTTGGTGTTATTCGAATAGGTAGAAACTTATAAATATACATACTTTCACGTATTTGTATTGGCATACAAGTTTGGACTTACTCTGTGAATTAAGAGAAGCAGGGACTTTTTCATTGATGAAGTTTAGATTTGAATAATTGTAAGTTTTTTGCGTGATCAGATATTGAATTTATTCAAATAAAGAATGTTGCAATCATTGCTGAATGCATATTATTAACTTTGATTTTAATGAAAATAGGTACCTAACTGATTTTAAATTTTGGAGTGGTAGCATAGGCACAGTATGGAGTGAAACACCTAGAACTATAGAACTTAATATTTCCATTGCTTTAGTCGTCTGATAAATATTTTACCAAAAGAAATACCCGAAGTTTGGGTCACCAATTTTGCTAAAATTCTAATATAGTTAGTTCATGTTGTATACAATAATCCATGCGAAAATATATATGTATATAGAATTGCTATATGGATCACAGTTGTGCTGCCGTTGTAATTTTATTAGCTCCATGCTTTTCATTGACTTCAATTTCGTCGCAAACTTTTCAGCTATGCCCCTTACACATTTATGTATTAAGATTTTCGGGGCCCGGTGCTATCAAACCTTCGAGGATCTCATTAGTTTAAAAGCGGGTGGTGTCAATTTTGTTTGTAATAAAACATGCAATAAAATACATAAATCTTCAAGAATCGAAATTTATTCTAAATGATATTAAATAGCATTTAATCACAACGAAAAATAATGATTTACAAATAAATAATGTTAAAAGACAAACATCGAACAGATATTTTGAAATCAACTTTTAGTGTGATTTCTAATTATATCAAAAGGAAAGTAGTAAACAAAATTTCATACAATTATTTTTTAGAACGGGTCCCAGCCGTATTTCAAAGCTCACCCTGGTATACAAAGTGTCATCCAAAAGGTAAATTCTACTTCTCCTACCGTTTCATTAACGAACAGGCCCAGACAAATATATCATCGCAAAAACTACCTGAGTGAATAGTGACTCCCATCAAACTGTTCGCGGCCACAATAGCGACAAGTGGCGAGGAAATTCGTGAAGCTCATCAAACAGCGAGAAAAAGTGGACGCGCGGGCATATTACCTACTGGAACTGTCTCATCTAACCGGAAAAAATTCGATTCCGGGAGGGTGCTCGCGCAGGTCGTTGGTCGTTCACCGCGAGGGATTCAATGAATGTACGTCGACAAGTTTTTGCGGCTTGTTAAATCGAGGGCTTTACGATCGACGCAAGCGATATCGCGCCGTTCGACAATCCTCGCGGAGGCTGAGCAAAAAAATAAAAACGGGACAAGATGACGGAGGGGGGAACAGGTGGGGCGAGATAAACCGACTACTGGAAGGGCGATCGCTGCCGTGAAAATCGAGTTTTACGAGAGCACAGTCGCTGCGACGTTAATCCGCTAGTTCGCCACTCATTTTTCCAGCGAAAAACCTCCGTTCCGTCGCGTTCACGCGGGACAGCGATCGCGAGTATTTACTGCACGTGAAAATAAAGACTCTTTTAAGCTTCCCGCCGCTCGGAGATCGCGTAGAACGATTCCAAAATTGCAGCTGCGAGATTACGCGCGGCACACAGGGAATGCAATTTTTCGAGCGGTTTAAGCAGAAAATTGTGACGTTCCAACTTTCTTGCGAGACGATTTGTTTAAATATTTTTTTTAAATGTTTAAATCTTTTTGGGTTTACTTGGTGATAGATATGGTTTCCGTGTATTCATGTAAATATGTTTTATTTTCTGATTAGTTGAGATCGAAATTAGAAATTAGAAATAAAAGAATATATGTGGAAGACCCTTTTCAAAATTAAAATTATGCAGAACAGATATTTCATTTAAACGGAGTAAACAAAATTATCCTAGAGTCAAATTGATAACTGATAATTTGTGGAACGTGGTTGTTAAGATTCATATCATCGTAGTTTTCTAGAAAAAGGAGCTGCTCTGAAAACGGTTTGTATTTCGATTTTTGTATGAGTTTAAACGACTCTTGGTTCATTGTTTAGGGAAAGGAAAATTTACAATGCACTTGGTATTAAAGCCTAGCTACAAGCGGGGCAGCTGTAGCAATTCGTAAAATATTAATTCTACTTTCTGATAGTAGCAACAGAGACTTCTAAAAATTAAATTTAACGTGAAAAGTTTCCAAGAAATGTCTCCACACATATTACTACCTAATAAAGTTAGGTGACTAAGGAAGCATGAAAAATGTGTTCAGAGAATTTGGTACCCCAGAAATGAAAAATCTCTGTTATTAAGAATCACGACGCTTACAATTCATGGCCAAATTCTGTGAAAGCTAATAAAGCACACTTTGACTAATACTGACATTTTTTGAATATTAAATATAATATTTCAGCCTTGTATTCAAAGACTCATAAAAATTCACGCGACAACTTAATAAATCTTCCCATTGCAACAAGCTAAATATTATTACCATAAATTATGCTTACACCAATATATTATAATTTAACCTGCACGTTATTCATTTTTTTGTTTCTATTAACAAAATTCCTACCGTCGAAAGGAACGCGAGTATTCAAGCAAAATAGTAGACACACAAAAATATCAGATATTTATAATTCAACGGGAAGTAACAAGCATTACGCGTCTGTTTGCAAGTTTACTGAACTTCCTCGCGAAAAGTTTGACCACGTTTATTTTCACGCGTGTGTCAGAACTTCCGTTTCCGTCGCCTGGTGTTCAGAAATCGTGGTAGCCTGCCCCCTGGCCTTATGTTACGGTGATTCGATTTAACGTCAATATTTGACGGAGGAATTACATTTGTCCAAACGGCGGATCTTAGGCCAGGGTTTGCCAACATTTATTACTGACGGCGATATCGCGAGATAACGTGCTCACGTGAATCTATCGTTAAGCGTCAGCTATCGTTTGCTCTTGTAATTAGTTGGCAAAATTTACTCGAGCCTGTACCAAGCTTCGTGCGACCGTAGTTCGGTTGGGGTCATGGAAGAAATGTTTGTATTTTAGATCTTGGTGACCGGTACAGAACTAATTAACGATTTCGATTTTTTTAACTGTAACAATATAGCCTCGATTATTCGAGCACTGTTTAACCGAAGCTTCGAGTATTGAGCAATATGTAATGCTTGTTAGGACGCATAAAATATTTTAATTTAAAAGAGTTGAGACAATTATAAAATTAATTCAATAGCATAACTTATATATTTAATTTGCTAGGTGAAAAAATGAATTGTTTTTAAAGTTGTTTCAAGCCTCTGTGTTTAATCTCTTTCAATCTCTTTTGCTAAAAATTTAACCCCCTCAAAAATTTGCCGCCCTAGGCTGCAGCCTACTTACAAGATGTTCGGTTACCACTCCGACTTTTTTGAAATTGTGTAGGTTTTAGGACTTCAGTAGAAGTACCAAGGAATTTTTCGTTCGTGCCCATTCTTAGTTATTCGGGGTGAAAACACCCCTTACAGGGTAATATGCGATTTCCTACTTTTCTGTATATCTTGAAAATTAGTAGATTAAATATAAAAAAAACTATTAGAATGAAAACTTAGCGGGTTTATGTTCTATAAGAATGTACTATTAAATTGTTTAAAATTTTTTGTTTAAATTAAAATGGAAACTCACCAATCCTTATTTTTAAAAATCTTGATGTGCTGATTGCATAAAAAAATATTTAAAATTCTATTACAAATACCTTTTTCAATATGCTTGTTAAAAAAATGGTTATCTTTCTGGTAGACCTGAACTATTTGAAGATCCAGTAAGTTTTTGTTTTGCACCGGAAGTGCAGAGGTGCAGTAAAGTGTTTCAAACACTTTTTTGAACAGTATCATTTTTTTAATGCATATGAACTAAGAAAATAAACGTTTTAGCAAACGGTACAAAACCGCAAAAATGTAGTATGTGCAAATAGTATGAACTGATATACTATTAATCGTGGATGGACACAACTATACACGAGATAAAATGGGGACAATGTGGGGAGAATAATTCCAAACCTCCAAACATTATTTTTTCTGTTTACACTTAACATACGTGGCGGGCGCAAATACCACTGATAAAAGTGTTATCTCTGATAAAAATTGATAAAGTGCACATGATTAGCATTAATATGTTTGTCCACACGGTTGTTCGATTGAAGTAAACAAGAGTGACTTGCAAATATTTAATAACGTATTTTTGACGTGCAACAACCAGCAGTAAAATGATAAAATTACTGTATTGTCGGATAGTTTTAATACACATATTTGTATTTGTAATAGAATTCTGCATATTTCTTGCCCCGATGAGCACGTCAAAATTTTTTAAAATAAGGGTTGGTGGGTTTCCTTTCTAATTTAAACAACAAATTTTAAACAATTTGATTGCACAGTTTTATAGAGTATAAAAAGTCGTTAATAATTTTTTTATATCTACTACAGTTTTCAAGATAAACCTACGGAAACGTAGGAAATCACACATTAACCTTTAAGGGGTGCTTTCACCCCGAAAACCCGAAAATGGGCACAAACGAAAAATTGCCTGACATTTCTATGCACAATTTAAAAAAATCGGAGTGTTCGGGTAACCGAACATCCCTTGTTAGCCTACATACAATTCTCCCCTCTGTCCATCGAAAATTATTTTTCACGATGGGTGTAATAACATTGCATATTAATGATTACGTAGGAAGCAGGCAATCCTTCGCTATTCCTCCTTACATTGCTGAATAATAAGAATATCATTATATCGACGTCATCCCATTAACATGACAATATCGATTTTAGTAAAAATTAATTTTTAATTAGTTCATTATTATAATCACACCTTGGATCGGAATATACAAGCAGAATTTGCAATACAGATATTATTGTTCAATAAAACACCATTTCTACATTTCTATAATATTTCTAATCATTAATTTTTCATGGAAAATTTTATATAACTAGGTACTTGAATTACACATTTATCTACTGTTTAATAGTTTTCCTCGAAAAAGGAGTGTCTTTTGTACAGACTATAATTACAAACCTATGCATGTCAATGAAGCGATTCATAAAAGGTAACACAGTTTAAGAGGGCTTAGTGAAAGATGGGTTGATTTCGATGTTTTAAGCACACATGGAAATATCTTCAAAGAAGACGAAATTCTTTAAAAACACGGTCTCAATATACCGTTGCTAACAAAACGCGTTTCAATCTGATTTCACGCGATGAATGAAATGTACATTTAAAATTGCGCGTTGCTGCAGGTCGCTGATGAACACAGGTCCTTTCACTCAGGAGCCTTTTAAGATTCTTAACATTCACGAAATTTGTGAACATGTCGCAGCTACGTGTAGCTAAATACGTATCCTATTCAAACGTGATACCATCGAACGAATGAGATGGTTTCCCATTCGCAATTACTTTTTCCCACCTGGAGTACGAAACATTTTACAGTTGTCTTTGGTTTCCAAGAAAAATTTGTTCAAGGACCTCGCTTAATTGAATTTACGTGGCTTTCCATGGCAAAATCTTCGTTATTTCGAGGGATTATTATTGTATTATTATCAACAGGAACCTCCTTGCTGACGTGAATTGAAATTCACTGTTTTGTAATCGTTGCCTCTCTTAAAGGTTAGTTTGAACGCTGAATACGTTGCCATTTATGCGAGCGTCTTTTGACGTATTTCCGCGGTCTTATTACAGTTGTTATTGAGAATGCAATAATGCCACTGTATTGTGGCGAACACTGTGGAATAATTTCTAACAGTTGCGCGCACTACTGACTGCAGAATGTCAACAGTTTCGAGGATAGAATGCTAAAAGAATGCTTAACAGTCTTCTCACAGACTTCTAGTTAGCTTGTTGCGGAAGAAGCGAAATACCTCACAATATTCATTTTGAAGGAAAAACTAATATTATTGAAATAACATAAATGTGACATTTTAGCGTTTTTATACAATTCCTCCAAATACTCTTATTTGTCACAAGTTCGTCATAATTTCTACTGACAGACGCTGTCAAACACTTGATTAATTTAAACCATCGAGGACATACAATTAACTCATCTAGTATATTCTTCAGAGTAAGTTAAACTTTGGCAAAACTTATAATCAATCAATAAATATAATCTCACAAACTGTTACCAATTTTGTAAATCACACAAGATTGCTCCCTCCCAACTTACAACCAACAAACCATTAGTCCCACTGGAACTTTTCTTTATGTAACTAATCGTTGAAATTAACAAAGCGTCTGCTTCTTACCGTCGAGTGAAACGAAGCACGACGCTTTTGCCACCAGTCTACGCGGTAAAATTCAAGCAGAAGCACAGAGTGGACTCACCGAAGGCGCAAACCGAGACCAGGATCCAGCGTATCGATCCCTTCATCCCGTCGATCTTCCCGTGGGGCACTGGCAGCAGCAGTAGAAACGCCTTGGGTGTCGCGGAGTCGTGCAAGATCGCGGTACACGTCGAAGTCGAAATAAAAAGGCGAACGTACGTTTACCGGCTCTGTTTTCGATTTGCGTCAAGCATACGCTCCCACCTATATTTAGGCGGCACTGCAATAATAGCACCGACCACGTTGAGGAAGGGAGGAACTGGAGAACTTGAGGAGAGGAACGCGACGTTCCGGTGGCAAGGTTCGAATCGCTGTCAGACCTCGGGCCAATCACGGCGGTCCCCCTTCCTCTTCCGGTACCAGACTATCCGCGGGTCTTCACTTCAAACTCACAAGGCTCTCCCACCTTGCGTGGGCCACCTTTTCCTCGATACCCTTTTCACGCACAAGATCTGGACGTTTGCTTCTGTGGTCGGCAGCGTTGCTTGTATTCTGCATCCATGTGGGAATTGTTCTCAATGGGGAAGGGAACTGGGAAAACCCTTAATGGGAAAATGATATCTGTCATTTGAATTGGTTAAATATAGTTGGAATGAGTTGGTTGGAGTATGTATCAAGCCGGTGCGAGAGGTTTGTCTACTTTAAATAAAATTATGAATGGTGTGGTTAGCAACTTAGTGTAGTCAAATAGAAATTGGTAGAAGAATAAACAACTGAATGGGATAAAGGTGAGAGACTTCGATATTCCCTGTACCTTCTGATCTTTCGCTCGCTGGTTCTTATTTATTCAAGTATATCGACTATTTTTTACATCAGAAGAGGTTCCCAGCGATAGGTTTATTGAAAATGCAGTTCCAGAGTCCTGAATTCTAGGAGTTTGGAATTCTATAAAGAAGAATTGAGAAGCTCATTTCCGGATGGAAAAATACCTATATCAAAGCTCCTAGAAGTTGCTTGGCTCAACAAAAATTACTTCGGAACTGTATAATTTTCTTTTCAACTTTCTTCAACGAATACGACAAACCTTTTGCACCGATCTAATATACTACAGAATATGCGACCAAGTGAAACGTGACCACTTCACTTCGGTCCCCCATAAAGGTCACCCAAGCACAACTTTCTTCTGCCCAATAAATTCATAACTGAAACATACACTGCACCTGTAACCGTCGTTCACAAACATCGAGCGAACCTTCCACACGTCAACAGCGCTTAATTCCAGCAGACAACGGGAAGAATATTCCAAAGATGAGACCAACGTCGGTGGAAGGTCAATCGAGACACCTGTCACGCACTTGGTGCTATCAGCTTCGTTTCCAGTCGACCTTGAAGAGGTTCCTCTCCGTCGCGACGGGCCAGGAAGAGGCTCGGCCGAGGTACTCTTGACCGCCGCGGATCACCGAGAACCCGACACTTCCGCGAACAAGGATTCAACGAAGAGGCGAGTGAGTCGCAGAGTGAGACATGCCTGCAGTTGGGAGTCTGTCTAGAACGCTGTTTGAGCGACGGAGAAACGAAAGGCAGGAGGGCGACTGGTTCAGTCTCTAATTCACAGTCTCGCTGCCAGTCGTCTCTTCGTCCGCCTCCACCCCCTGCTCATCCTCCTCCGCCACCTACCACGCTGACACCGACGGTGCCGTCGACGGTCTCTCCCCCTCCTACGACTATACATCGCCCCCGCGTGACGGCGAGGATTCACGATATTTTCGTATCCCCGTCGGCCGCGGCAACGGAGGAAAGGGAAAGTTGGGCCAGAAATTGTGACACGAGTGGCTGGAGGATTCTCAACCCCTTTCGGGAACCGACAACGAAGCTACCTCGTTCTGACAGTTTCGTTATTTATATTCGCCTCGGCGTGGGATGGAGCGCGTAAGGGTAACGATTCCTGACACAGCTTCCACGTTATTACGTCATCCTGTGAGTAATGCGGTTCTTTCGGTATGTTAAGCGAGGATAAACAACATTCTGTTAATGATTAATGAAGGGTGTACAGGGAGTCTCAGGACGGGAGGTCGAATGATGTAAGATGTCGCCAAGAAAAAATGTTTGGATGTCGCCTTCTTTCGAGACAGGGAGTCTTTACGGCTTGTCTTTACCGAGGGAATGAGAAATACTGCGAATGAATGAAAGAGGCTGTGCGCCCCTCTCGCTTACACGCTGGCTGTCTCATTCGCCGCGGCAACAGAAGTGGAGGGGATAGCCATCACCTTATTTCAAGCTAGAAACGCCGCGCTCCTTTCGAGACTTTACTGTATACAGGGGGTTTATAAAAATGTGGGACATTTTTACAGGACCGAAATAATAAAAAATAATGCCCGAATAATGTCCGAAATTGCATAGTTTTGCAGTTATAAGCATTTTTATATTCGGTGAAACACCAGCTCGGAATGCCCACTAAAGTGGCGTTTAATGAAAAACATCGTGGTACATTTTGAAATTCAGAATATTCGAAGAGTGTGGGGTAGGTAGTCAAAGGGAATGGTAATCTCTGTATCTATGCAAGACTAGTTTTACCATTCGGCTTCACTCGAAATTTAGATTCTGATTTTATTAAAGAAAAAATTTTTTTTTCAGTTTTTTTTGTGAAAATGACCAAATGAAAAACCAGGCATAATGAACTGAGGTACTTTCTGCTTTATAGTATAAGATTTGTGGCAAAATGGGGACAAAAAATATTTGATAAACCGCGCTCAGCTGATAAATACAACTGTTTTTTTTTTTTAACAGGGATATGCATCCTCTGCATAGCTTTGGCGTGTTTTCACGTCAATTTTTTTAGAAAATTGATTGTATTGTCCGAGAGTCCCCGAATGTTTCCTTTGGAAACAAACAAAGCTGGGAGTTCGTTTTGTACAATTTTTACAAAAGTTTCTCAGTAGCAGTGATCGTTGAGAAAGGTCTGACCGTCTTAAATGGCCATTTTTCAAAACTTCGCGCCACTCAAGGTCTTAATCCGTTCTATTTTTTGTTTCTTCTTGAATTACATCCTTGGCAGCACTTTTGGCCATATTTTTTGTTTGCTCTGTCATTAACCACCATAAGTAAACAACGAAGTATATTTTCAAAGATAATATTCAGAAATATAAAGCGAGTTTTATAATGCATGAGACTTATTAGTAAGGGCGTCTAAATGTCCATCGATTCATAATTGCCAGAGGAACGTGTTCTGTTCACGGGTCATTTCTGATTAGTTATTAGTGGCTGCAGCAATGACCATTAAGCGGATTTTGGCTCCCATCAAAGGGATTTGTTACTTCGACATTAATGGATACTCTGTGTTCACGGTGGCCTTAAGTAGCACGCGAAACAGCCTTGTCTGATTTGCATAATTGAACAATAAATTGAACGATCTTAGTAAGGTACAAAATCAGTAAGAACTGATCAGCAATAATAATAAACATTTATACCGTCGGCTTTTTGATGAAACTGACCGCGTCTAGTTTTTTTTTTTTTTGAATAAGGGTTTGGTCTTTAGCGAATGCTAACGAAGAGACTCCTTACAATAAGGATTTGTGAATACCTACCTCGTTTCCAATAAAATCTGTTACTGAATTTTCAAAAACATCGACCAATCTCACTTTGCATCACAAACTTAATTCTATTTTAAGTCCTGAACAATTAAGAAGTTATACCTAGTTAGGCGGTCGAAAACAGGTAGTTTGTGTTTTTTTTTTTGAAAAAGCGGAATCATTTATTTTTACAGAAACTTTTTGCACTTAAAAGAGCAACATTTAAAGAACAATTTTTCGCGTGATTTTTGCACGAAAAATCAGGACTTCAAACATAAATAGCCGCCATTTTGTTTTAAATTAATATTTCGGAAATTCCCTCCGTTAATCAGAGGATACATTAATTAAATAACGAAATCATTTTTTTTTTTGATTTTAGATAATTTGGTTTCGAATGGCGGTGCACACCGCAAAACCAAATTTTTAAAAATGCTTCTTTAATGTCGGTTGTTACTTTATTATAAACGTAAATATTTTTCTACGAAAAAATTACCAAATGTTCTTTAAATGTTACTCTTTTAAGTGCAAAAAGTTCTGTAAAAGTATATCCTTCCGCTTTTCCAAAAAAAATTCACAAACATTCGCCTCTTTTCGGTGCTTAATATAGGTACATAGATGAGCTGAGTATCTTTCACTTTTCGTCGTTTTTTTTTTAATTAAAAATTCGGAAATAATATCGTTATATCTTTCTGATGTTGATTAAACTGTTCGTGTACTATAAAACTTGCTGTGTTGCATGAAAATCCTCCCCAGTGATAGAAGTCTGTACAGAAATCTTCAAACTGGCACTGGAGCATTGGGGTGCCTGAAAGAAAGAGAAAGACACTTGCAATTGTTTCCAAGGTGCAGAGTGTTCAACTCCCAACTTCAGCGCTCGTCAAATTAAAAGTTTCACCAGGAAAGGTCCGCCATGCTCGAAGCCGCGCGGAGAAACACTGACAAGGTTAAAGTATCATCATTTATTTATTTCACTGATCATGACAAAGTAATAATCACATAAAGCTGTTAAAAGTAAAACCCCGTTATCACTAAATCGTGTATTGTATTTACAGGTATATAAGTTCGCGTCGTTATTTTATCATTCACCTTTCTCCGTCTCATTCTTGACCAACGATAAATATATAATATATATACTTCTTCTTTTTTTCTTTTTGTTTGTTCTCTCTGACGTGTCTGTGTCGCTCTGCTTACAAAAATTAGGTAAGTAAAGCTAAAAACAGTATCTATCTTTCTCTCTATATTTCTCGGTTCTTTGACAAAAGCGCACGTAGAAATTCTCGCTCCCTTTCCACCTTTTCTCACTCTCTCTCTCTCTCTCTCTCTCTTTCTTTCTCCATGACTCACACGCTCTCTCTCTCGCACACAAACTCCCCATCTGGCGTAAGAAATGATATTATTGGTACCCAAAACCCCGTTTAATGAAATCCATCAAATAAAATACTCTCTAGTTAACAATAAATTATTAAATATCTATTCACAAATATATGTATAGGCTAATTATCGTTTCATTACTATCATCACCGTCAACCTATCTTCATCCCTCGTCGTCACCATTGATTATCCACTTCGATGCTACTTTGTTACACAGACAACGGCCTAACGATCGCTCTTCACTCGCGTAAGTATGAGAGCAGTAAAAATAATTGCTCGTTCGCCGATTCGTTCGTATAGAAAGTGAGGGAAACGAAGATTCTCGTCGTTCAGTTTTCAGCGGATTATTTTACATGACGTCGTAGAACGTATCCGTGCGCATTAACGCCGAATCACCGATACCCAACATCCCCGTTATATTTTCGATAACTGCGCGAAGAATACCTTTCCCTGTCGACTTTCTCGAATTTCCCTCCAACTATAAAACAACATCCGCGGTCTCGTCGAACAAGGTGTGCCGCTTTGAAATAATTACAACAGACACAAGGTTTGCGGCAAACAATTCCACGATATTGTATTCTCACGTTTCCACAATCGGACAATAAAGAAACCTTGAACGCACTTACGTCTAGAATAATCTCAAACGCTTACCAGGCACCTGTTTTCGTGATTCTATAGTAAATGTTTCGACGAACAACGCTTCTTTAAAAGTCAAGGAATCGAAGGTATGTGTTTCAACGAATCGTTTCACCACGCCAGTAACAGTAAACGGTTTATGAGCGAATGACAGAAGTAGAACTATGCGGAAGGACGAACGAAATCGCTTGGAAGCGTCTCGACGACGACAAAGGAATTCTCTAATGGGAAATGTGCTTCTTCCTCGTTTCGTTCCACTTTCCAGCTTCTCGTTCTCCGTCGAATACAAACAAATGTGAAAAGAAACGTACGCAAATATCTGTACTCCCGTGTGTGTTCGCGTGTGCCTTGCCTCTGTTCCCGATCCGAAGCGCCGGAGCGATAGGCAACGGGCAAAGTGTACTATGTATAATATATTAAGTAACTTTCTGGCCGTCTTAATCATCCACGAGTGCGATGCTTACTGATTGTTTGGAAAGTGGACACGGGAAATCTCACGGGGGTCAGTCTCCTTCGCGAAGTACACGCCTTCATTTGGCAATTTCCCGCCTCGTGCGCTGCGTCGAAATGCGAGAAACGATGGCTAAGTAGTTACGAGTAATGGACCCATTAACGGCTCCTCTGTTTAGTCTACCCATAAATACATTTTCTTGAATTTTCTTGCACTGGTGGAATATTTCATTGGTTCCAGGAAGAAGGGGAAATCGTTGGAGATTGATCAGGAAATGGGTTGGGAAGTGAATCGAGATTTGATGTGTCAGGACCTTTATGAAGAATTTGGAAAAACAGCAGCTGCTTTACAGAAGGTATTTTCAAAACAGAATCACCTATCTTTCCACAAGGAACCACGCATTTGCGTTTTTACTTTGCAACTCCGCAAATGCGCGGGAATTTGTGTACTGTAGCGCAGAGTTCTCGGTTGTTAGTAACTAATTATATTCAACAGGCCAATGAAAGACTTCCTCAGCGTTTCTCAACATTCGTGATTTTTCTAGAGCCACTTGTTGCTCCCATTAAAGTCTTCTCCAAAGATTAAACAAGTGTTTCCACAAGTCCCAAAGAATCTTTAAATCTCAAAAACCCAATGATCCCTATGTTCATCCCTAGAGTTCCTAATTCCCCAGCAACCCTGCTCATTTCCCGCAATCGAGCGCAGCCCCACGCAGTGAAAACGAAACGCATCCGGCTCGAACGGTTCACGTTCGACGAGAACGCGTTTCGCTCGAATTTACAAACATCTCTTGCTCACACTCACACGCACACACACACATACTCTCTCCCTTTCTTGCGCGCGTTCGTTGCAAAGCCTATACAGTTACGCCAGTACCGCTACAACTCTGTTCTACGCCTCGTACCTCGTATAGAATATGACTTTCTTTTTTTTCCTTTTAAATCTTTATATACAGGCTAGTTTTATCGGCTGCTATGTCGTTTACTAACTACGGACGCGACGGTATTCGCGCTGCTTTTGCTTTCCCCTCTCGGCACGCTCGCGCGCGGGCGCGAGCGCTCGAATCGCTCGGCACACAAAGGAATAGGCTTCGCTTCTGTTACATACAAATTGCACCGGAAACACCGGATGAGTGGCTGCACGTTAGTCCCGTAACAATAGCGGACAGAGCTCGGGACGCCCGATGGCCGAGAGCCTTCCTCGGCGTCCACGGCGGACGAGAAGGCCGTCGAGCGCGGGAATCGATGCAACGGTGATCGCGAACTTCGCTTCCGCGAAGGGCTACTCTCTGCCGGAATCGTTTGTGTATACGTTCGTGAACGGACGATGCAACTACAGCTACGCAGAAGGACGAGGGAATCGCTTGGAAGCGTCGCGACGACGACGAAGGAATCTCTAATGGAAATGCTTCGTCGGCAGGGGTGGATTTGGAGATTTGGCGCCCCTAGGCTAAAGGTGGGCTCTCGCTACGCCTCGCCTTACCTCGCCTCGGCTCATTTTATTCTTCCTAAGCTTTTCTTATGTATTTCGACAATTTTACTCACACTGTGCCTCGCCTCGGCGCGACTCCGAGTCGTGGATCCTTCCTCGAGAATATTTTGAGGAAGAAAGGCCTGCCACCGTTTTCGGTGACCGCTAAAAGAGGAAGGAAGAGGCAAGCTCAGATAACTTCAGGTTCGGAAAACCCGAGGCGACGCGAGTCTAGATGTGAGTGCGAAAAGAAGTTGCGCCGAGGCGTGGCGTAGTGAGAGCCTACCTTTGCAAGCGTCTGCCGCTCTTTCCGGGAAATATAAAAAATTTTCATTTAAAACAGTTAAGACAATTTTAAAATTAATTCAATATGACAACTCACACACGAGTTATTGCTGAAAGAAAAGTGAATTGCTTTTAAAGTTGTCTCGAGCCTCTGTGTTTAAACCTTTTTCAATTTCCTTCGCCGAAAATTCGCAGCCTACTTAGCCTATATATAAATCCACCCCCGTTCATCAGTTTGTTCCACTTCCCAGCAATTCCTCCTCCATTGAATACAAAAAAGAAGGAAAAGAGCCCTTCTATTGGGATCGTAATAAGGTATTCTTATTTTTAAAGCTGATTCACCTACGTAATTGACGTGTGCGATGGTGTTTGTTTGAGAAAGTGGGAGTTCAGTGGGTTCTATCAATGCTCAGTTGTTGGCTGCACTAATTTCACTCGAGTTCGACCGTATTTCGGATCAGGTTTCATTTTGAAACTTAGGTTTCTGCAAGGTTTCGGGTGTGTAGTATTATAGAGAATTGAGCGCATAAAAATTCAATGACAGAGGGTCGCGTTCCAAACTACGAAGTTATACAGTAAAGTTTATCTTCAGGCTTGAGCCTCTTTGAAGTTTACTCTGCGAGTTACGTCGCGAGTACATGGAAACACGCACGATTTGCAATTCGCTTTGAAACTCGCCGGGCGCAGGGACAAAGGGTGGAGGATAGTTGCGGCTGCGCTCGAGTATAACCGCATTTATGCGGCGGGTTTCTGTAAACTTTGCAATCGCATTGTTTAAAAGAGTTAATAGAGAGAAATAATTTTCAAAATTAGGGATTATTTCCGAGTGTACAGTAGATGGTAGGTTTTCAAGGCTTCAATGACTTTAAATAAATGAAGTTTTTGGGCAGTCAGAAAATGTTATTGAAAGTCAGATTCAGGTTTGAATAGTTGCCGGAAGAATGGTAAAATATGTGCAAATGGAGAATTTAGAGCCAAGAAGAAAGGTGAACTGATGGATGAAGAGGATACCCGATATAAATTCCAAGCAACCTTGCCACCTTCGTGATAATTCTACCTAACGACAGCACAGGTTGCTAATTTCATCGCCACTAACAAGTGTACCTAATTTATCAGCAAAGAGTTGCCCTTCGCGCGCTTAACTTATCCGAAAATCCTAAGAAAGTCGATGCTAATGAACAATTCCACGATTGGTATTGGCTCGCTACGAAAACTGTCGCCTCAAACGGTCGCGACAGATCGAACGAATATTTCCATTGGCGCTCCCTGCCACCGAGATTATCGAGGCGCAGTGATCGATTATTCAAAAGTAGAAAATGTTAGAAAAAGCCGCGAACAGGTATCGTCTCGGTGGAGTCTGAAAAGTGGCGAGAAGTTGACAGTGGGCGATTATCGCGATCGATCGCGAGGGACCTACGCCCAGCATTATCGATCGATCCTTTTGGAGGACTGCTTTCGTTTTTATCATCGTATGCTTTTTCAACGCGGTCGTTACAAATTCGAATCGTGACAGAAAGATATTTAGACACTCCTCGAGCAACATCCCCGAACCAATCTCTTATTACCATGATTATCATGCTTGTAACATATACATAATTATCTATTTTTTTTTCCATCCCTTCTGAATCTCGGCGTGCCACGTTTTCAAGCTCGAACGGAAGGAAGAAGAAAAGGAGAAACACATTTTACACCCGACGACTACATCGCCGGTGATCACCACTAAATCTGATCGAACGTTATTTGGTTATAAAATCCCCTTCGAATGGCTCCGGGAGGGTGGGCCATTTTGTGCCGCGGGCGAAAAAAAAAAGAAATCGGCGAAGCACTCGCGCTCAAGCAAAGAATAAACTTCGCTCTTTCTATTTTACCTTTCTTTTTTTGCCTCTATTGAAATCCTCTCTCGCATTCGCACACCCTTTTTCTCTATTATAGATCCTCACGCACTCGCTCTTTATTTTTTTTTCGCTATTTACAGAACACCTGCGTGAACCGTGTGTTGCTTAAATAACGTTCGTTAATCGCCTCCCCTATTACCACGTTTTACCTAAAATAATTATTTTAACTGTATCAACCGCGGCCGACACGCGGCGTCCGATAGCTCGAACTGTTCGAGACGAGTCCAGTCCTACCGCGATGTCGAGCCGCTTCTCCCCCCTTTCGTCTCTCAATTTGCTCCTCTATTGTTCTTCAGTGTCTCTATTTAGTAGACGGTGTGTGTATCCTGACTCTCTTTTTCGCGTTCGAACGTCCACTTTACCCTGCCGTGCACTGCCGCATTTTCATTTTTTCCCCCATTTTTTTCCATTTTTTTTTTGATAAACTATTCTGCTCCGGTTAGTCTCCCCTCCGTGTCTCGTGTCGTTCCGTTCCCTCGCGTCCGACGGGGGATCCGCGATGTTACTATGACAGTCTTGTTGCGTTGTCGATGCGTTGCTCTCTCGAACTGCGAGGCTTCGTCACGAATTATAAAGAGGGGGCTGGCCGGTACAGAGGGTTGCCCCTGATGGGAAGCACGTGGGCCTCGGAGTTGAACACCCATTCGTCCAAGTTTATGAGGTCGTCGTCGCTGAACAGCAAGTACAGGTACTGGAACAGACCAAAATATCGATGTATTAATTATTCCCGGACGTACAATTCATTAGTTTACTAAGGTAAATGCCCCTATCAGTATCCATGTATGTATCTTTAATCGGACGGATGTTATCGGTGGTCTCTTTAAAAATGAATAACAGTGTTGCACTAAATGGTTAAAAATTTATGCTGTTGGAATTTCGTAGTTTTTGGTCTAAGAAATTATGTGATGACAATAGTCAGTGTATATGCAGGAAATAATAAATATGTTGCTCGATCCATTGAAGTGGACAGTATCAATTTATTAGTCTATAAAATAAGTTCGTAAGATTGAAGAAGAAAGATGTAATTAATTTCTTAGTTAATGGGTCGATGACGGAATATACTTTTGTATATAATTTTGTCATGAATACTAGTGTTATATTAAAAAATTAACAGAGGATCGAAGCTGAATAAAATCGTTTAACAAATCAAACGAGTGTAAAAACGGGGTAAATGAAACTATATAAATAGTAATCAGATATCATAATGTTTCGTCAGTTTAAACAAGTAATTCAAGCTAAAAGTGGTTAAAACAATAATAAAGTACTATTTCATGAGAAATTTCAGTAAATGTCAATACAATCCTAATGCTTGCATTGGAACACTAGATTTAAGTGGAGAGCCCCTGCATTAGACAGTCTTGTGTCCTGTCACAGTAGTATAGTACAGCTTTGATCAGCCATTACTACACATGTACAGATTTCCAAATAGCCATTCTTAAATATCCAACATATTGAAATTTAACGAATGCTAAATTACTTTACTGAATGATACTTATATAACAATGCTCTCTGTCTATGCATATTCTAATTAATTAGGCCAGTTGTATACCTGACAGTAATTGAAAAAAGAATGTTGCTTGGATACTATATATGTATCAATGGTACATAAGTAGTAAAAAATGTCGTCATTGTAGTTCTTTGTTAATATTAAACGTACCAGAACATTACATATACCTATTCCTACCGTAACCTGTCAAATGACCGATTAGGAAATTCTTAAAGGTCATATTTTTGCAAATTGGATATAGGTAATGTCAATTTAACATGGGATACAACGCACAGAAGAATTTTGAGATAGTAATAAAGAAATTATATATTTTCATTTTTTACTTGTAACATAAAAATAAAAAATAGTAAATAATAATTTTATTTTTTACTTTTAACATAAAAAAATAGTAAATAATAATCAAAAAATTAAATATAAAAAATAAAATTATTATTTACTATTTTTTATCTTTATGTTACAAGTAAAAAATGAAAATATATAATTAAAAATAAAAAATGGTAAATAATAATTTTATTTTCTTATTCTTCCATTTTTTTGCATGTTCAGAATTTAGCCCTTGACTGATTTCGGGGCACTTCATTTATGTTATTTATTTCTTTCAATATCTTTTTTGCTGATGGACTTGACATATTTGGGGATAAAACTTAAGAATAAAATAAAACAGTACGAATAACATATAAAACTAAATACTGAGTATTATAAGATCTGTTCTCTTCGATATTATCTCTGAGACTTTCAAAGTGATATTGTCTTCTGATAAGTAATTTGATAAAAGGGCGTTAATTCATCAACCGGTCAAATCACCGGTTGTGGTAGATAAGGGAGACTATATATGTTTCTCATTGAACAATGAAACAAAGGGGACGATAAAAAAAGAAAAAATAATTAAACAGATAATATAAGAATTGTCACAAAGTCAAATGAACGAAAGAAATTTTGAATCGAATTTTAAAACCGGTCAATTTACCAAATCCGGCCCAATTTACTACATAAATAACGTGTTCAATACTCATTATCATTAAATTTTATCAACAATAACACTCACGTATTTCTAATTTTTCGAAACAAATATGCTAACAAAGTTCTTCCACTTTATCTAGCTTTTTTTATTATGTTTACAGACTTGAGACGAAGTAATTTGCAAGAACCACAGAGGCTTTAAAATATCCGGGTGATCTTGGCAAGAGGGAGGTTTAATGAGATTCCTCGAGGTTCCGTGGGATTCGGATAGCAATTAACTACGAGTTAATAAGTTAATTAACTTTTTAACGCACTGTTATGGGCCATAACGATCGTGTACCTTCGTGCTCGCATTTCATTTTATAGTTGTTGCTAAATCGTCTTCCCCATGCAACTTTACCAAAAGCTTCGTTATTTCGTGAGGAACTTAAGGAGGTAGTTTCCCGTTCACCATAATGCAACTTTAAACGTTACAGGCTTCGTGAAGTCCGGGAGAAATATCTCGTCAAAGCTGTTAGCACGGCGAGAGGCCAAATGAAAATTTGCGAGAGGTGGATTGCTGACAGACTCGGGCGAAAATGATTTGAATTACAACGTACAAAATAATATTTTATATAATAGATCGTTGTGCATTCTTACATGATTTTTAGTGTCAAATTATTTAGGTGTAATGACACCACTCTTTTGTCATACAGTCGCGAGGGGAGTTTAATTACGAATTTTCTTTAAATTTAAGGAGTTACATACACTTAGGCGAAAGGAAGAGACTTTTCAAGAATTTGTTTACCTATATGTTAAAAAATTACTCTGTATGGGTGGAAAAGAATCTAAGGAAGCGCGCTCCAGGACAGTTCTGAGGTAAGTGCCGTGTGGTTCATCATAGTCCTCTTACCAGGAGGTAAAACCTTCCCTACTTCCTGGCCAGATCCTCCAGAAGCAGAAACTCTATTCTTTGGCAATGCGGCGTCGAGTCGATTGCCATTCCCATAATCTCTATCTTACTCTAAACAACCAATCCTTCGACATCCGATGGCTAGGAGACCCAACGTGGTCATCAGCCATCGTCCGTCGCCAGGTCTGTTTAGTCTCACGTACCCTCTATCTAGTTAAGTCCCTGCCAGAAAATTCTTGAAGGCAAAACAGCACGGGGCCATCCGCCTTCGACCTCACCCTTAAATTTGGTGACGCTAACATATAAGTAATTTTGTTAAGCAAAAATCGTAATCTGCACTTGAAAGCTTATAATTTAAAGAATATTTTCCAAAGAAAAATTACGATAATTCGTCTTGTTCGCCGAGTAGTTGCTGTGTCAAAAATATCTCTTCTAGGTGTCACTCAAAAGAATAAAAGAAAAATGTCCCTTAAAGTATGTAAAAGCAACTAAGTAGCCTTTATCATGCGCTACTTTTTAAATTTTCATTCTTAAAAAGATGTGAGTAATTGATCTTCAAAATGCAATTTTGGAGAGAAATTTCATCAGTTTTTTAATGATTAAAAACGAACTGTGGCTGTTAAAAAAAAATCCATATGGCATACACTACTTAGATATTGATGTGAGGAATAATCGTGCCAAGTTTCATGCAAATCGGTTCAGTAGTTTTTGAAATATCATTTGCACCGATTTGAAAAACTTAGTTTCAAGAAAACAACGTTTAAAGTTTAAGGTACAAGTTAAAGCCAGATAACTCTTTTTTTTGAATTTACTGAAAATCGACGCGACGATTTCGGGGCCATAGAATTGACCATCCTTTGGTATTGTAGCTTCTGCGAATTCTTTATTAGCTTTATTTCGAGCCAGAGATTCGCGTGTTTTTTAGCGAATGGACTGTTACAGATCGCGCATTATAACTTAGCCTCCGAGCGGCAGCTGAGTCGGCCGTGCATGCGATAGACTGTCGGCGTTCTTTTAATTCGATTTGAAAAACAACCGCACAATACAATCGCACACAGAGCACCCCCTTTTTTTTGGACCGTCGTCATCAGGACATGTCGCCATGCGATACTCTAATAGTCTAATAATAATGAGATGCTAAGATTGTGCTGATGTGGCGTAGTTCTCGGTGGAAAGTGACGAGTGAAATAATCATAATAAGTGATTCTCTTACTGTGTCAAATTCAATCTGTATAAACGGCGGGGGTGTGTTTCAACAATGCACTACGGCATTCTGGGAGAACCCTCGTTGAGCGCACCTCTGACCGTCACGTCACACATTGATGATATACGAGATATATATACATGATATCTGATAATATCAGATTGTAATATAATCCGTAACAGCTACATTTGGAGTGTGCAGATCAGTTTTTCTTATTGAAAGATTGACTGGAGATTTTCTGTTATCGGCTACTGTATACTAACATCCGGCGCAAGGAACCGCGTAGGCAATGCTTCTCACGGTCTTGTCACATGTACCGGAGTAAAATTATGTGTGACTTTTATTGATTGATTAATCCATAATAAAGTATGGGTTTGGTGTTCAACCGTACGTGGATGATGAAAGAAAAACCCTCAGCTGTTTGAATTTGTATGTTTTCCGACGTACCTATATGATGACGTAATTTGCCGTGTGTGAGTGTGTTCCGGTTAAAATTAATTATACATCGGAGCGAAGGGTGATATGTATGCGAATTAAAGAATACATGAGAGGATGGATACGAAAACAATCCCTCTTTTTTGCTAGAAAATTCAAGATGATGAGAAAATTCAAATGTTCGCCATTCCTTCAAACGTCAATATTTTTTCCAAATCTTGGGCCCTTCTCTAGTATTTAGTGTGTAGATTACAAAACTTTTTGTCTTTTTGTTCTAGCTCCAACGGTGTGGACGTGAAAAATTCCACTTGCGAAGTGACTCAAATGGAAAATACGTTTCGGGGGAGCGGCTAATGTGTCGTCACCTTTTGTTCAAAAATTCTGAAAATAGTGTTTTATAAGAATCTTGTGTTACATTTTTAATAAAGTTCATGAATTTCTTTAAAACCACCTCCAAAGTTATCCTATTTTTTTTGGCCTATCATCGTGGCGTTAGTACGCCTTAAGTAGAGGGCCAAATGGCAACGCGTTCGCGACATATCACTAGTTGATTCGTCCGAGCGATAAAATGCAGCGTAAGCTTTAGCGTCGCGGACCCACTCTGGACCTCTCCGAGGGCGTGAGGCTGCGACACTCTGTGACAGTAAATAGTGAGGTGCGTGTCAATGGGTCCGCGAAGTGTTTCATTGCGATACAGTTTCCCTGTTCCATTTACAATTGTAGGGGAAAAGGACTCAACAAATTTTTAATTTAATTTGAAGCATTATATTAACTTTTCGCATTAGTTTTATTTTATTTTAAATATTATAATCATGTGTGCTTGTGCATGTCTTACTCCGTTTTCTAATCTCGGTTCATCAGCGACAAAGGGAGAAAAGCGAGAAAGAAAATCTGCTGTTAGTGTTCTTCCTTAGAATAGAAGCGAGTGACAACAATTTCTGACAACCCAATTTCTTTTGTATAATTTGCTTTTGTAAAACATTTGATTCACCTTAGTCTATCTTTTTCTGCTTCCTCCCAATTTTAAACATGAAAATTGTGTTCTATCAGTTAATTTGATTTATTTGTTTTTGGGGGCAATTATGTAAATAATTGAAGTGGCATCATGTCTTGTAAAAAATGGTAAATATGCAATTTTTGACGTCATTTTAAAATGGATTTTATATGCTGGAAAAATCGCATTAAATTGGCAACTAAAGGCTCTGGAAGGAAAATTTCTTAGCTTTCCAAGACACTCATGAAAATTTTTCTACGATTATGCATTCGCAAGTTATAGACGTTCAAAGAGGAAAGTACCTTTTTTGCTTTGATTGCGAATAACTCGATCAATAAAACTCATACAACGAACAAAAAAAAACATAATTAAAGAGAAATGTTTGCTCTACAAAAGCCCTCTATTCGATTTACCTGAATAATTTTTTTTGGCCTGCGTCACGTCCCGCGACTTAGAAGCCAGTAATAACACTGTCCTACAAAATTTAATTTTTTTTCTGTTCTGTAACATTTAATAGCCGTTTCTTATAGATTTTTGTGCACTGATAACGAATCCGCAAACCGTTTGTCGCCATCACACTCAGTTTTCGAGAAATTCAAATTTTGAAAAAAGTGCAAATCTTCAACTTTGAACATCTTTTGTGTTCAAACAGTAATAGTTATTCGGTTGCTTGTTCCGTCGAATTATTCTATGAACCCTCGCGAACACAACGATGTAAGTTATTATTGAATTATAAACATTTAAATATGTTTAAACAACGATCAAACGGGAAAGGACATCCGAAATGCACCAATTTTTGCAGATATCTCTATATATTTCAAAAACTAAGAGTCTAGGAGCAAATCTGACTACTTCACACGATGCAGCAGACATTTTTCCTCCGGAAACCATCATCAGAAGTGTAAAAACACTTTTTGTTTTTAATACAGAAATCAAAGAGTTTGGCAA
This sequence comes from Andrena hattorfiana, assembly GCA_944738655.2. NCBI lineage: Eukaryota > Metazoa > Arthropoda > Insecta > Hymenoptera > Andrenidae > Andrena > Andrena hattorfiana. The sequence continues at coordinate 8,320,030 of OX122894.2, forward strand.
AACGTGCGGCGCCGACAGTGGTATCATACAGCCGATAAGGCCCCACGATAAGAAGTGATTGAGCCGAGAATCTACGGACGGCAACATGCCCGACAGGAAAACATTCATCATAGGAGGTAGGCGACAGCACACACCTTTGCATGCTACTCTCCTGGTCATCGCTACAAATTTAGCTCTCCCAATTATTACCCCTAGATAAATTAAAATTAAGAGAATCATCAGGGACATACATATGTACATCAACGGAGCATATATATGCAATGGTTTATTAATTAATTATGTCCAGCAGAGGATATTAACCCTGTCCGCTCTTGGGAGTACTCATTCCTGGCATACTAAAAGTGGAAGCACTGCATTGCGGAAGATTATTGAACTGCTATAATAGGTAAGTTGTCTTTATTAATATAATTATCTTAAAGCACCCGGCGTTGCTCGGGCTTGTTAAGGTGAAGGTAGACGGCGAGTCGGCGAGTCTCGCGCCAAACTCGTCGAGCCACGCGCCGTCTAACTTCACAATTATTGTATGCATGTCTCTCTGCATCCATAGTATAATATCAAGTCCCCGGTAGGCGTCTGTATACCTGTTCGTGTAAATTTCGAGAACCACTGGACGGATTGTGATGCGGTTTTCACCGTTTTATAGACCATTTCTTGAGAAAGGATAGTGTACGAAACACTAACCTATGACAAAAGGATGCCGAGCAGTGACGATTTTAGTGAAGCGTTCCTCAGAGAGTGCTGAGGATTAGTCCGAACAGACAGACGGACGCCTACCGGGGACTTGATGTTATAGATATTATGCAGAGATACATACATATAACAAGCCCGGGCAACGTCGGCTACTTTAAGCTAGTTTTGTACTATGTAGAGATTAAGAAAACGAGATAGTTCGTAAGAAAATTGTAACAGGTGCAAATAATTGACGATGATCGAATGTAATCAGAACAAAATTTTATCGTCAATATTGCTTAGCGGTGATAAAAAAATTGTCATCCTTCATTCGCAGCGAAAACTACATTTCCATCGTCGATAATGGTGACTGGTGTCTCGCAAAAAATAATTATTCGTAATGATTAGTCGTAATCAGAGCAATTAAAAATGAATATTTTTAATCATTTCATTTTTCGAGAAATTTCTTTGAGATTACATGATAACTGGCTTCCATTTAAATCAAAATTAATTTTAACTTTTCCCATCTAATTTTTAAAATAACTGTTATTTTGGATCTCTGTTTGTTTCTCAAAACTACGTGGCTATCATGCAGATATTTCATTAACATGGCGATAGTCGAAATGGATGACATCGATGAATTTTGCTTATGTTAGACAATCCTTTATTACGAATTTTATTAATGAGTAGCAGACGGGAGCATGTAAACAATATTTTTGCTTCGCGAAAGAAAAAGAATGGTAAACACCATACACTATTTAAAGATTTATCAAATTAACCGAGTAAATTTTATGCACCCAGTAATTTAGGGATGGGCAGTAGCTAGGGGCGCCGAGAACCAACGCCTGGCCGGGGTGAAAGATTCTTACCGGGCCCCAACCGTAAATAAAATAATTTTGTATGCCTTCATGTTTTATTAATATCAAAAGAATTGTAAAACAATATCAAAGTCTGAATTTGCGTAGAACTGAATCGCGGACGCCTGGTGCATTTAAAAAAAATAGAAATTTGATTAAAATAAAGAACAATATATTGGAGGCCACTCGGGCCCCTAAAAACCACGGACCGGGGTAATTCTATCCCCTCCCCCCTCCCTCTCGCCATGCCAGGCAGTGGCGCCCGAATAATGGAAAAGTACTGTAAGAATTAAAACAGTGGAGAGAACGGAATGAGTTGTCGAAATACATCTTTATTTTAAACTTATTCCGTTCCCTCCTTACAGTACCCTTAACCATCGATGTATCCATTCTGACTATCGTCGTGTACGAGTAAAAATATGTATTACAGCCACATATTCCTGAGACACAAATGTCTGCGCGATGCTCATTGTCTGTGCGGGTGATAGCGCGTCCACTGTATGTAACCATAGCCTAACTGTTGCTTCAGCGTTGGTCTACCGCGCATTTCTTCCTTCACCTCTCTCTTTGTTTCTCCTCTATTCATTTGACCGGAGCACTGCCTAAAGGTCCACGCACACATATCCGTTCCGTGTCAGTTCCGTTCCGGCGTGCCAGTGGTAAGAAGAGTGGCGCAGAGGATCTCTTCTTCTCACGTCTAGCACGCCGGCACTCTGTCGTCACGGAACTGATAAGTGTGTTTAGACCTTTATCAACTCTAATTATAGTTCTTCTCTCCGCTGTCAGATGTCAATGTCTCTCCCCCCTCCTACTAAATTACCATGCGTTTTCACATATGTATCGTTGTACGTTATGCGTCATGACTAGAGTCGCCAGGCATTCCGCTGACGCCACATAGACGTATATTAGTTTCATTTACTTTTCTTCTCCCTGTTTCTTTATTTCTTCCTCCGTTTTGATCTTTCTCCTGTATTTTGATAGTGGCCTTCCGCTCTCCCATCCACTTTTTCCATTTAAAAACCATATACATATAAATTGCCAGCGACGAGACGTTGCAACACCGACCTAACCCTACTTCATGAACAATTGCAGCAGAAACTAAAATAGGGTACAAGAGAATACAAATAATCGAATTTCAGATGGATAGAAGGGACTGTGAATCTGTACGGAACGGAACCATGGAGCGTACAGGGGTCCAAGATGCTCTGCCGACTTCCACTAGGTCTGAGGAGAACGGGAGCTGGGACCATGAAGAAGAAATGAGAAACCAACATGGCAGACACCTACAAAACAGCGAGGGAGAAAAACATACAATAAAAATATTATTCTGGAATGTAGCTGGGCTATTAAAGAAAGATAGACAATTCTGGGAATTCATAGAACAACTGGATATGATTGGATTGACAGAGACATGGGTGAACGAAAGACAGTGAGAGAAACTAAAAGACACGCTATCGAAAACATTTAACTGGAAATGTCACTATGCAGTGAGAGAGAAGACCAGAGGACGAGCAACTGGCGGTATAATCACAGAAATCAAGAAGTGGATAAATAAAGAAGAGACGGTAGAAGGAACAAAGAGCATATGTGAAAGAAAAATTATAATTCAGAATGAGAAATTGAGGATAATAACAGTATACATTAAAAATATGAAAGAAACGAGAGATGATCTACAAAAGATAACGAAAGGGCCCGTAGGAGAAAGGTTAATTATCGGTGGGGATATTCGTGCGAGGCCGGGTCAGAAGACTCTATATCACAAAAAGACGAATGTGAAACACGTGGAAGAAGATCAAAGGATAAATTAAAAAACCCACAAGGAACGATGTTGATAGAAATGGCAAAAGAGAATGGATGGGACATCCTAAATGGAAATACAGAAGGAGACGAGGAAGGTGAATTCACGTTCATAGGAGCGAAAGGAAATTCAGAAGGCGAGCAAGATAGGAAAGGAAAATCAGTAATCGACTACGTAATGATTAACCCAGAAGTAAGGCTGAGAGTCAAAAAATTTACTATAGAAAAAAAAATCGCGATCAGATCATCTACCCATTGTAGTAGAATTATACAAACATGCAGCTTCTGAGAATCAAAAAGCAGAAGAAGAAATTTTGACAGAAGAAGAGAAAAGGAAGAATCAAGAGGGGAAGAACAGAATTGATTTTGAAGAAATGGAAGTAAATGAAATGATAAATGATCCAACCCAAAAAATCATGAAAGCAAGAAACAAAATAGGAGAGAGTAGTCAAGAAGAATATATGAAAACGAAGGAAGAAATACAGTCGCTGACGAACGGAAACGAAATAGGGCAGTATATCAACACAGAAACAACAAGGCTACGGGAAGAAAAAGGACTAATCCCAGAAACGCAAGCAGGGTTTAGAAGTAGAAGGAGTGCAACGGAGTAAATCCTGAATATCGCGAGCAGGGAGTTACAAGTAAAAGGAAGCACATTACACACGTTTTTTTGCAAATTTGAAAGCATCCTTCGACAACGTGAACAGAAAAGAATTAAGCCAGATGATGGAGGAAAAAGGAATAAGCAAAGTGGACTTAGAAGAGTATATGAAGGAAGGGCAATCAGGAGTAGTAGCAATAGGAAACCGAAACACATGGACCGTTGTATACAGGGATGGCACTGCCCTACTAGCAAAGACCGAAATGGAATTACAGGAAATGATAAAGAGGCTGAAGAACTATCTACAGGAAAAAGACATCATACTAAATGAGGAAGAGTCAAAGCAGTAGTGATCAAGAAAGGACAGAGTAAGGAAAAGGGAAACGAATGAAAATGTGGGGAAGAAGATATAGAATTTAAAGAATTAAAATACCTAGGGTAGAGGAGACCGGGGCTAGTTGATACAAGGGCAGGTTGCTACAGACGAATTATTTCGACACCGTATATATGTAGCTCCATTTGAGCGAGATATGTGAAGTTTGTTGTTCAATTCTTTACTACGATCCAGCGTATGTCTGTGTACCTTGATATTAACAATCGCTTTTTAACTGTCTTCGTTTATATAGAGAACAAGTAAATAGTTTGATACATCGAAATTGATCGTTCAAATAATGTTTTTTCATTCATTTTGTATGTATGTTCTCAAGTTTTTGCTTACTATATATTAAAGAGGAAGGAATAAGTATATTTTGGCATATTTGTTATTAAGAAATTAATTCAAATAAAAATGAAAAAATAGAAAACAGAATAATGTACATCTAGCCCCGGTCTCCCCTACCATTTCGCAAAAGAAACGGAGGACCAGAGGAACGCGATCCACCAATGATCGCGATGACACAAATTTGGGGATTAAGAGAAAGAAAATTCAAGCAGAATGATATTTTTTAATAGTCTAGTTAAGGAACGTTGTTTAGTTGACGAAGGTTAGTTGACGAACATAATATGAATTACGCAATTGTATTGTATAACACACACACGCACATATATATACAATGTACAATCCCTTTCTAAAGCCGAAAGGCAAAGAAATAGACGTTTATTACTAGAACCCTTTAAACTGTTGGAATAATGTACATTGTATATTTATATGTAGTTCGTGTGTGGTATGTTTCTTTTTCTTTTTGTTTTTCGCGTTCTTGCATTTTGGTTGATTATTCTGCACGCGGCGCTGTTTGTTCTTATGTTCGTCGGCTCCATGCCTGACTTTACTTCATAGAGCGTCATGACGTGCGAAGTCGTGTTCACCACGTGGAGATTTTTTATTTATATTGTAATCTTAGTTTAGTTTTTCGTCTTTTCCTTTCTATGTATTTTTTTGAACAATTATATATATATGAACTCTGCAGTGGTAGTTCTATTCCCAATATAAACCCAACAATAAAATATATGTACACAAAAGAAAACTATTCCTTGGTTATTCCTTGGTGGTCGGATAAATTTAATGTTCATACTACTTGCTTCGGTGCTCAAAATACATGCATTTATGTACTTCTTTACTTCAAATGCTAATTCCCTATACAAATTATATTTAAATGACGCTACTGAACTGGCAAAAAAACCCACACAACGATTCTAAAGAATTACAAAAATCCCAAACATTAGATTCATTTTCGAAAATGTCCTGACCCAATTTGCAACATGAAAGAGTAAAGAGAAACGTAATTTTCAATTTAATCTTTAAATCAGTTTACCAGGGGTACATAAAAATTGCGACACATTCTTCGGTCCGAAATTACGGTATAGACTTTACATCGCCCTTTTATGGGGAAATAATGGTATGCCCACTGAACCGTTCCCTACCTTCAGAGTCTCGGCGAAGAAGTAGCTTTGCTGAACGTCGTCCTGCGGCGGATCAACCATGTAAACATTGTGAAGTCCGGTGAAGCCCCCAGGAACACGACAGTATTTCTCCAATGCCTGAACCGCCTCCCAGCCCCACTCGCGGTATTTCGGGTCTTTTGTCAGCCGCCACATCACGAAGTACGATTCGAAGGTCTGAAAAGGAAATGTTTTACCTCAGAATTTGGCGTGCGCCCTTGTAACGTTTGCCAGGCGAGTGACGTGAAAAAGGACGGATTGAATATTTTAGCTCCCATTACTGGTCGAGAAAACAACCGGGAATAATGCTCGAACGTTTCTTTCTAACTCGTTTCAACGTTCGTTTGTTTCCCTTCTCTCTGCTTTTTAGCTTGCGACAGTTCAAACAACAGTGGGGGAATTCATTGAATGAAAAGATTCGACAAAATACAATGAGACTATATTGAGAAAAACACATTGGAGAAATTATTCAAACTGTAGTGATAAAAACCCATTGAAAAGATAAATTGAAATTGTAGTGATAAAAACACATTGAAGAGAAAAATTAAGATTCTAGTGATAAAAACACACTGGAGAGATAAATTGGGATTAATTAGTAAAATGTGTACGCTACAAAAAAATCACGCTTTTATCTCATCTTCGCCACACTAAGGGTTTGTAACGTTTAAATCGACTGAATTTGGTAAAAACATGTTCACATGATACTAGTAAATTTCATACTTAGTCTTTAAATCAGTATGTTGCTAAATTTTATATTTACGACAATCGAAATAACATAATCGAAAGTACATCTTTGAAATGGCCACAGCAAAGGGGTGACGAAGAATAAAAGACAAAATAGACGTTATAGTACGTTGTTGCTTATGAATTTAATCGACATATATATTTACGCTTGAATGAGTCGAGAAACTTACTTCTGGTCGGAGGATATAATATTTCTCGCCGTTCTTTAAGCTCTTTGCTTCGTTACCCTCCATAAAGTGGAAAGCTTCTGGGCCGAGCTTCGTGTAGCTTCGATCGTAGGATTCGTGGCACGTGTTTGTTAGACCAGCGGCTATCGTCATGTATCTTTCAGACAATTCGTTCTCCGAAGTTTTGGCGCCCAACGCGAACATACCGCCTGAAAACAAATATGCACTGATTCGTTTCAAATCTTTTGACAAACGGTACAAAGGAATCTTAAAATATCACCAGTGACAAACGTTTAAACATCCAGAAACATCCCCTTACGTAATTCAAACATCCCCCAGTTTACAATATATTAAATCGTACTGTACAATTTGTACTCGCAAAGAAGGATAATAATTTAACCCTTGTATGTTAGATACTGGGTTCATTTAGACCCATCCTAAATAATGAAACTATACGTGTTGCTTATTATTAATATCACTTATTGAAAAGCATAAAAATTTAAATTTACAAGATTAGATTCTAATATAGGAGCTTAGTTTAAGGTGCGTGCGAATGAAATTATGGGCAAAAATAGATACCCCGTTGTTAAATACAAGTGTTAAATGTTAAATATAAAACTTCCACTTCTTCTGTCCAAGTGAGAGAGAATAATATTTTCCAGTGTTTCAAGGAGAATTTTATCCAATACAGTGCTGAGTTACTTAATAAGCAAAATAAGCAAAATGAGCTTATGGCATTGGGAGAAAGAGGCAACATAGAAATTTTCTGAATTTTAAAATCTAACTTTTGTTACAAACATTTTTTAATCAAATTATCAGAAATACCTAAGAAATCATACATTGCGTTGAAGTGACCACCCTGTATAAGGGGGCCTCAAAATATTTTAAGTGCTTAGGGCCTCTAAAGGTTATAATACGGCCCTGCTTCTATACTCATGGTGGTTTAATTCAGGATACCTTCATCGACCAACACAAGGATATTGAAGTAATTTCGTGGCTCACAAAAATAGCACGTTATCAAAACATGGAGTTTGAGAAGAATACTATTCGAATAAGGGAAGTACTGTAAATTTGTTTTAAAACTCACCAGCGAAACACGCCAGATGACCCATTTTATGCTCCGGCCTATCGTACTTCATGTCCGACACGTAGAGCAGCTTGCCTGGTGACGTCTTGATCATGTGTTGATCTATCGCCGCGATCGCTTCGTCGTACATTTGACGGGCCTCGACGTCTTCCTTGCCGGACTGAATCCAGGCCTTCAGCAGGTACTCGTAGAAGCTGTCGCCGAGACCTCCCAACGACATGTGATCTGCATTTGACAGGGGTAAGGCTTTCGTAAATTGATTTGCTACAGAGAAGTGTTGTGATCTGATGTAAAATAATTTAATAAATGAATTCTCGGTGAATAATCTAGTGAATGTGTATCTGTTTCAGTAATTCAGTAAAGTCGTCATCGATGGGTTCACATTGCTTCACATGTTTCGAAAGTAATGTGAACATTTTTATGATGCTATCGTTATAAATATTGGATATCATGAAGAGTTAATGGTCTAGAGTAATCGAATTAGATGTATAAAGATAGACAAAACATTTTTTTAGTTTGATTAAGGGTGGTTATTGATGATAGAAATTAGAAGCCATTTGCTTGTGGTTGTTAAAAATTAAGTTGAGAACCGCATTTTCATTAATAATCAGCCGAAGTTCATATATTTTAAGGCATCTGAAACTATAACTATAAAAATATTCCTGGAACAGTACCTATTTACAAAATAATGATTTGCTAGTAAATGAAAAATTCTCGCAAACATTTATTTTTCTGTCAGAAATCACAACGATAAAGAGTTATTCAGAACGAGCTGAATTTACATCGGCACATGAAGACTCTATCCTTCACTTTTGTGCCACATGTTAAATGCTTCCAATATCTTATATGCGGAGTGTAAAATTAAGAGTTCTATAAAAGTTAATATCTATGAAACTAACCAAGTAATGAACTTTTTGTTTTATACGGACTGTTTGGTCGAGAGGGATATCTCATAAAATATAATATATACACAAGTTCTTCGACATGGAAGTATATATATGTACTTGCTTTTTTTTAATGGCAAAATGTGTTTTCAATTCAATTGCTTGATAAGGTCACATGAAAATAATGTATAACAATAAAATAGGTAAATGGCATACAAAATTCCTCTTCCGTTCACTCTGAATGTTATTATTTTTCACTTATTTTAATCCAGACCATATATAGTATACTCAAACAGATTAATAATTTATATATTTTTTTTTATTTCAGGCTATCGAAAATATGTCGATTTGTAGAATTTTTTTTAACAAAGTACCTATATGTATCAGCTTATATCTTTGAAATTATTAAATACTATTTTATAAAAAAATGCATGTATATTAAAAAAATATGTATGAATAAAAGTAACAAGTTTCAAACTGATATCTTAAATAGTTTTTATCTTATAAAATACCAAATATGCTCGTTCTTTTCTCGTGTCTGCGCTGCGAGTACATTATAAATGAAACGGGCAAGTAGAAGCGTCCAATATACAGTCAGACGATGCACTATACATACTGTTTAATTAATACTGTATTTGAAGTTTCTTATTTTAAAAAAATCATAGCTTTCATTTCGACAATAAAAATTGAATGGCTAAGGTGTTCTCTTCGCTATTTTTCATTTGTGAGGTTGCTGTGCTTTTAACAGCGTATGGCCGTTTCACTTATCAAGAAATAGACTACAAATGTAGGTAGATGTTTGAGTAAAACTTTTATATTTAAAAATGACACGACGTACGTTTCGCATTTCATATTTCAAATGACCTGCGCGCTTTCCCCTAGAAAAAATTATATCCCCGAGATCAAACGGACCTTGAGTAACAAAAATTCCATATCTCGTTTCATTTTAAAGGTACGTATCACGGTATAATACAAAAACTAAAAATATGCGGGATACAAAAGTCAGAGATATATTCTAATATTAAAGCAAAGCCTCTCACGTTTTGCTAATTCTGGCGTTACAACTCTAAGCAATAATTCAGTGAAGGTTAATAGCGATACCCGACGTAAAATCGACTAATATTTATTAGTACTTTATCTCAATAAATAAAAAACACTATTCGTTGGCCTATACTGGACCTTGCCCAATTTAATTTTCGCAACGATTCACGAAATCTCTAGAACTTCTACTGCAAAAGCACTACTGCATTTATTCCATAGCAGCCAATGGAAGATGCACACAAAAATTCGCGTCCAAATTATAGATGAAATTCGAAGAAAACGAGATTTCACCGTTATCGTTTCTTTCTGTCGCGCTTCGTTGAATCTGATTTATCTTTTCCCTATGTATTTTCATCGGAACCGCGTCGTTGTCGTGCAATGGGATTCAATTTCTGGTTCAGTGGCGAGCTACGGTCGACCAGGGGAGCAGGAAAACGAAAGTACTCGACGTTTGTCGCAGCGAGGGGATAGCTGTATCGCGAAAGTAAAACTGCTCGAGTTCTTCCCTCTTTGCACCGCTCGCTCTCAGACGAAGTTGTCGGGGGAGTCCTCTTCTCGGTACAAAAACCTCACCGATATCCACGGAGAATTGCAACCCCTCGCTGTCCTCCCCGCTCCTGAATACCTGTAGAGCCGCTCGTGAGTTAAGTGGTCGAGCATTTTGCTGCTCGTCATAATGAAGCATCACTTCGATTCGCTGGCGTGTACTCATCCAGCGATATCCATGAACACGGACGATAGTTCTTTTGTTCTTCTGGTCGATGTAATTAATCACGATTGCCCTTTCAACGTTGAAAGCGCGAATTTTAAATGGTAATGTCTTTGTATCAAGTTCTGGTTGAAAGTGCTTCGAGGATTTCACTTTAAGGGTACTAGGTATGGATGGGATCAAGTTCAATATGTACTCACGAAAACGAGTCAATTTCAATACAAAAGTTTCACTTCATGGGATTCGAATAATACTCATAAGAGGCGACGTTTCATTCTATGTATGTACTTCCAAAGTACTTGGGTTATACAAGCTGGTTTCGAACCTCGGAAAGAGTACCTGAAGAATTCGAGAATCTCCTTGTAAGTACTTTGACATTTGAAAGAATCGAATCCGTTAAAAGTAGTATTCGAACGCTGAAAGACAAAGCACAAATCACATAATTGCACAGAAGAGAAAACTCTTCGTTAAAGTACTCATAAAAGGGTTGAATCTACTTGGTCAGGGTTCGATTATACTTGAAAATATCGCTAACGTTTCTCAATGTACTTACTGTTCGAATCTACTTAAAAGTATTGTTTTTCCTTTTCGAAGTACTCATGAAGTGTTCGAAAGTATTCAGTCAGATTCAAGTCTACCTCCAATATACTTCATCCCATCACTAGTCATTTTTGTCGAAAATGAATAATTTCTTTTTCAATTAAGGGGTTAGGCCACCTTGGAGGCCCGAAAATCATATATGAGTTTAAGAATTTTTTGGGGCGAAATTAGAAAATAAAGGAAAAACTTATTTATGGCCTTTATTCTACATGCCTTACCTATAGTATTTTAAAAAATTGTATTTATTTTTTTTAAACGAAATGGCGTTGCTGGTGCTCTTCCATTCTTGCAATTTTTGAAAAGACAATACAAATAAAAGCTTTTCTTGGTTCATCTCGGTTGATTTCCATTAAAATAAAATTTTACCTACACCAAACACAACTTATTCCATCACTTATTCGTATCGTCCAATCTTCCAAAATCTCGACAATACAAATTTCCTCTATTTCCAAGAATTTTTCCAACCGCAAAATTCTTCCCCGATCGTGTCTACTGCAAAGTTCCCCTACCTCATCCCCTTCGCTTATCAAAATTCGAATGACCATCCAGGTAATTAGTTTGCCGAAGGATCTGAAACGGTTGACCAGAGGCAGGAGCAGCCTCGCGATACTCGAGGTTCCTCGATGCTACCATGGTACCATAAATTCACGATGACTCGGAGCGTGACGGTCGCCTTGGCGACCGAGGGAATAAGAAAAAAGGGGGCACGCGAGGTAAGACGGCGCGAGAAGGACAGACGATCGGTTCCAGGAGGATGATAAATATTCGAGGGCATCGTCATACGCGCAACGGGGAAATACAGGAGGTGCGCGAAGTCGGCGTAGCACCGAGAGAAAAAGAGGATTTAGCACCTGAGGGGATGCGCGGCATGATAAATGCGATATTCGGGACCGTGCAAAGAGATCTCGGCAGCGGCGTCTTCTCGAAAGGCGGCGGAAGCACAAAAGGAAGCCGAAGGGGGACCGTGAAACGGGAGCAGCATCCTTTTTCCTCCTTCTCCTACCTCCCTCTCCCCCCTTCGGCCCCGCTGTCGCGGCGAAACTATTCTCACCGATATAATTGATAGCCGTCAGATTAAAAATCTATTTTGCCCCGAAATTCACCGGGTGCGACAAGATTTATTAAATGAAATTACTGTAATAAAGCATGGACCGGCTACATTTACATCCGACTCTCTTGTTTTTTGTACTTTCTCTCTCTCTCTCTCTCTCTGCCTCCCTCTCGTTGCCCATGCATCGCGTAAATGTTTCCCAACTTGTAACAAGCGCGTCAGTTTCTTGATCTTTTTTATCCACTTTGGTTTTGCGTTTTGACCGGTCGCTTGCGGGATGAATGATTTCATCGAAAACGACGCTCGCTGCTCTTATTCGGCTGCGGTTAAGCGTTTGCGCGCGGTTTTTTGAAAGACAGCTTTTATTAAGCGAGCTCGAAATTTATGAGGCCCTGTCGCATATCTACTGTGAGATAATTGAATCGATAATTTCGAAAGAAGGATATTTCCTCAAAAACTAAATTTACTGGAAGTGAAACAAGAGTTTAATGTTCATGCAATTAATGCTAGAGTAATCAAACTCGAAGATATCTTTTTCGATTAGGTATCTTGTGTTCAGTGAAATTTCGGTGATTTTATCCCATTTTCGAAATTTGTTTTTGGGGAATGAGGAGTCTGAGAACGTCAATTATTGTGATTGGAGTTAGCGTGAGTAAAGATTTCAGTATTCCAAAGTTTACTGAAGAAGTTTTAGTGTAGAATTGATAAAACCTTTGCAGTTTTGTGTCCAAACGCATCTTTCCAGTACTTTGAGACCCTGGGTTGAGTACAAATGTGACCAAATCAGTGTGTCCCTATAACAACTCTCGATTAATCGTATCTGGCGACTTGTACTCTCAAGGACATACTATTTGTGAGATTTTAACCTTCCTCAATAATTTTTTTTGTTTTATTCTGTTTCATCAAACTGAAGCTACATATGTATAAAGTAAATCGCCGTTTCTCTTTTTCTGTTTGAAATTACCTGGAAGATAAATATCATTCACCCCAGCGGGCGATGAATTTTGCGCGGCGTAATGTTCGATTATGCATAACTCCCATATTTATTATTAAAAAGTAATAAAAAAATAACTGCCACTTCTTCAAAGACGAATAAAATCATGGTCTAAATTTCAGATGAATCAAATCGCTACTTTCTTCAAAAAGATTTCCCAAAGTTTGCTATGTTTTTAGCTAAAAAAATAGTCGACCCACGTTCTCAAGATTTTCGCCGAACTCTTTACTTCGTGTAAACTGACTTAAGTCGGCAACTGTTTGTATTAGAAACGTCGGCCTCCCGAGGGTTAAGCAGATCTGAAGTTCATTGCCATACATCTGGAAGGTACACAGTGCCTATAATAAAAGAATCAATGCAGCAGTTGTAACGAGTAACTTACGTTGTCCCCACTTGCCAGTCTTCGGATGAATGTAATTCGGATACAGCCCCTTCGGTTTCTCCAAATTTTTCAGCACCTTCCTCACGTTCTCGACCTTGCTCTTGAACACTGGATTGCCGGTGATGTCGCTGAGGTAGTTGAATTCGAGGTGCATCGTGCCGATTTCGGAGAGGATGCTGCACCCGTTGCTCGCCCACCCGTAATTCTTGCTTCCCTGGAAATTCGAATGAAGTTTCGCCTGGATCAGTACACGAAGACGTTCCATTCGCGGATAAGTTCGCGACGATGCCGAGCACGAGCGAATCGGACGGAACCAATTAAATGAAATAACATAGACGGGGTAACACTGTTTATATTATAGACGGACTTCATCTACTCTTCCCTGGCAAGACAAATATTAACCCGCGTCGTTGGAATTACTGGTACGGTCGAGGTAATAAAGAAAATTTCCCGTCTCTGCGCGAATGTAGATTAGACCTGTCTGAAAACTCGAGTGGGAATCTTTCAATTCTAGTAGGGTTTCGGTGGGAAAATCGGGGACTGCGAAATAATCTTTCTTATTAGGGAAGATCGATAGCAGGAAACCTGAATAATTCCATAGTCATGCATAGTGTAGTTTTCAAGGGTTATGTATGTCTCTGCTCTTTGGATTCTGTTAAAGTTACGAAGATCTTAAAGTTTCGTTTGATTTGAATTTACTGCAGGCGTGATTCGAAACGATATTTAAAGTCATCGAGTTGTCTTGTTTTGTAATCTTCTTTTTAAGGGTGCGGGAGATTAGAAGTTAAAAGAATATTAACCCTTCGTTGACACTCTGGGTGTGAGCTCCCATAAACTGATTTTGACGTTCTGTACCTTCTATGTGTAAAATAAATACCTTTTTCCCAAGCCAACGTACAAACTATTTTTTTCTCAAAATTCTTAGCTTCTAATATCAAAATTTGTAGAAGTTACAATGTATCGAAGATTTTCTCGACATATGGTAATCTAGATTGTTCGGCAAAAACTATGATAAAATGTCAATGAAAAATTTATTGGAATACATTCTGGAGACCTTGAAATTGACCCACGATTTTTTTCGTAACGATTGGATTCTTTAGATGAGAATGGCAGTCGTTAAAAAATTGCTCTGGGTTTGAGCCATCCAGGTATGTCAAAGTTGATTGAAAAAGAAGGTGTGTCAACGAAGGGTTAAATGAGAGGGGGATATTTGTTAGATGTAATTGGAGAGGAAACGAGTGAGAGGTGAAACAGAGAGAGGATATAGGAAAACTTACAATTAAAATAGGTAAAAATGAATAAGTAGTAAAATTGCGAAAAGAGCGTACTAAGTTAGAACAGATGTACAAATAGTAGTAAATTAGTGATAAACAGTAGGTATACTAGAATATGTTGAAAAAAGGCTGAGGAGAATTGTTAACCGTAAGGAAATAATAAAAATATACCATAGTTGTACTCTTCCCATTTTTTCGGTGACAATAATCTGTTAGCAATTAGTCACCCTTAATTCCTTCTTATTCTGGCGTCAAACCCAGAGCCAGATATCGAGTTTTAATCAAACACCGCCTTTTTTATCCTGTTACATATTCAGCTCGAGATTCTTTTTCAATATTCTATTATTATATATAATCCCTCAGTTTATAAATTTTGAATCGTTTCGAAAAGTTTTTTTATCAAAATCATAAGTGCATGATGCAGTAATACTCATCTAGAACACATTCTTCTCAAATCTGTTCCTACGAATATGTTGACATACAAAAAAAAATAGGAAATAAAATTTCAGCACACATTTAATATGAGTACTACAGAAGCGTAAATTCATCCGTCAAGCGTCCCGCCGTGGGAAACAAGTCGGATTTCCATCCACATCGTCGAACTTCCCAAGTTAAATTCGCTTCGCACATTTTACAAAGTGGAAACAACTGTCAGAGCAAACGTTCGCGTCGTTCACCGTCTAAAAATGGCACCGAAAGAAGAAACAAAGGCGTAACGCAACGAAAAGAGGTGAAACAAAGGTAAAACAGGCCGAAGCAACAGTAGGGAAAGTATTCGTTTCCAAACAAACAGCTTGAAACAGTAAAAAGAATGGGATTATAAAAGCATTTTCAAAAGTGGAGACATTAAAGAAAGGGATGGAAGAAAGGGGTTAACAACTGCAGGAGTGGCGTGAAACGGAAACGTTATAAAAAAGGACAAACGAAAGAAGAAAGAATAGGCAAGGGGAGGGAGCAAAAATTGCGTGGAAGGAGAGAGAAGAGGAAAACGATCGAAGGGGCGAGAGGAGCGGAAAAAGGGAAACGGGGGGGGGGGGGGCAGAGAAGGTAGAAAAAGGGGCAAAGTGATCAGGTACCGCCTTTCGCGGCCTCATTATTCGTTCAATTAAGAATTTGCATATTAATCGCGGTCCGTCGCTTTGGTGGACGTGACTTGACGGAATCGTTTCAATTAAACCGGCGAATACAACGTCGTTCCCGTGTTTCTAATGTGGCTGCAAAAACCACCGAGGTTACCGCCTCATCCTCTGTGGATCTTTCCGGCTGTATTTTCGCCGCTGCAGGCATACACAACCAACACACTGCCGACGAAAAGGAAAGAGAAGAATGAATTTACGGCGATATAAAAACCGGTGCCTTTTCATTTCCTCCTTTGAATGCGCACACGGAGTTGGGGCTCGTGTGATTCGAACTTTTCTGTGCTTCTATCTAAAGTATTCTCTGATAATGTTTGAGTTATTTTAGATCTTATGATGGTTCAAATAATTTATGTGAAATAATGTTTAAATTACGGATTCTGTGAAGTTCAGTAAAAGCTTCGTTTCTCGAGTGCTGTATTGGGTGAGAAAGAGTAACCTAAAAATGAGAGGATTTTTTGCCTGATTTTGGTCCCACTATTTTGGAACTGATTTTTGTGTCAAATGATAGTAGACCTTGGGATGAGACATCAATCACAACAAATTTTCAAGTTGAGTGGGCAATTAGTTTCTGAGATATGGGAGGTTAATTTTAATGAAACTTCATTAATTACGGGGCCGAACAGAAAAATAGATCAAGCTGAAATCACTTCAAGAAGACCAGACACTCAAACCGCTCGACTATCAAGTATGTCTTGCGAATTGATTACAAGGAGATGAATACAAATTGTGACAAGTACTTTTGGGTAATGTTTATTAATACTATAAACTAATTTTTTTTATAATATATACATATAGTATATGGCGGCGCTACAGTCGCCTTTGCAGTAATTGCAAAAAAAAACGAGGTTCGGATCGACTTGAAATTTTTACAGAATTTGCCAAATATATTCCTTTCTGCACTGAGCATCAACATTAAAGTGTAAAAACTCTAGTTTTCAAGATGAAAAAACAGCCATCTGTACACCCCGCAAAATCGATATTAATCGTAAAAATCGCCTTCTCCTAACCGCTATTTGAATAATTTTGGTTCAATTCTTTTTTCCGAAGTTCAGACCGAAATTACAGGTTCTAGGAAAAACATATCCCAAGGACACCGCTGAATCTTTATTCTTAAGCTCAATATCAGTGTGAAACTAAATATACTTTTTCTAAAACACTGTATAATCAACCTCGTGTGATGCCATTTCCAAAATAGGTATGCATAAAAAAAGTAATTTTTTACTCTGCGTGACAGTAATAAGCTTTGTTTACAACGATAAACCTGTGCTTGCCTTCATCTGCTTCTAATGAATTCGCAAAGAATACTTGATTTTGGAGGGATTTGGCTGACTAGTCCCCTTAAACCATTTTCAAAGGGTCTCTTTTTATTCCACCAGAGGACGATGCAGCTCCGTGCCACGGAATTTCCTTCGAACATCCACCCCTAATTGGCAGCCTAAAGCTCCCTCAACCCCTGTCTTTCCCGTGAATATCCGAGCGTCGCGGAGCTCGTGCCGCGGTTGCATCAGAAATAATTAACATTAAAACACGTTGGCGTTGGCGTTGGCGCGGGGCCGGCGCGAAACCACGAAATCCCAGACTTACCCCGGTATGGAGATTGATGACGGAATGAGGAATTCCGGTTTCCGTCTGGAAAGCGGGCAACATCCGTTCGCCGAGTTGAGCCGCCTTATCCCGGAACATCACATCCCCGGTGAGAGCGTAACAGGCCAGCAGGCTTCCCATGAAACGAATGTTCGTCTCGAAGAGGGATATCTCGGAGTTCTGGAAACAGAAAATGAGAAAAAATCCTCCCGTTAATGCATGCCCATCTCTGCTATGTGGCGGAGGGTGGATTAATTTGACTGGCGGAATTCCAGTCATAAAAATATGACACGAGCGCAGGGACGTGGCTATAATTTAGGTGGACTGCGACGGAATATGGTATCGCGTTATTTTCACGCTTTTGGTTATTTGGGAATGGTTGTGTTCTCTTCTGGGCAAGAGTAGTTGAGTGTGGATAATATACAGGGTGCAGATCGCGACAGATTTATTTTCTGTTTTGATAGAAAATCGAATGAGGATGATAGAAACGGTAGAATCATATGATATTTGGCTGAGAATCTAACAATAAGTGAAAGTTGAAATGCGGAGTGCAAGTAACTTTAGTTTATGTTGAAAGTTCTCTAGTAACGGACACATTTTGGTTTAATATATTTGTATTGAAAAAATTGAGCAACTATGCATCCTTCGCTTAAGGGGGTACTCTAGTGGAACTGCGCGTTTTTCAACGCCATTTTCGGGAATTTATTTAACAAAAACTATAAGTTTATACTATCTGGCGTTTTGCCTGCCTGTTCTGGCATGTTTGAAGTAATACTCAGAATTTTTTTGAACTTTTTTATCGCACATATACATAGATATAGTTGGTAACGTAAACTTCTTTAAAAAAAAATTTTCCGATGGGCGTTGGCGTGGCAACTGTTCTAGTCATCCAAAATGGAGAAACTAAGGTTTATTTTCTTTATTATGTTTGTCGCTATGGTTGGAACCACAGAGGCCCCTAAAAATAAAAATTTGCAGAATGACAGCATTTAAAAAAAAATGTTCGATTTTTGCTGATAAATTTAGCTGTTTTCGTTCTGTAGAATTAATTTTATACAAGATACTCGTCCGAGGTTCTAACCATAACGGCAAACATAATAAAGAAATTAAACCTTATTCTTTCTATTTTGGATGACTAGAACAGTTACCATACCAACGCTCGTCGGAAAAGAATTTTTTTGAAGAAGATGGCGCCATCGACTATATGTGCGATAAAAAAGTTCAAAAAAATTCTGAGTATTACTTCATACATACTTTAATATGCAAGAAAAACGCCAGATAGTATAAACTTATAGTTTTTGTTAAATAAATTCCCGAAGATGGCGTTGAAAAACGGGCAGTTAGGTACACTAGAGTATCCGCTTAACTTTTTGTGCGACGTGCTATCACTATTGTTTGGTTCACTCGTGAGTACACAAGCTTTTACTTACAGTTCTAAAACACCCAGTATGTATTTTCTCGTAGCTATTATTGTATTCCCATTTGCTCGAATTCTATTTTATTAACGCAATCAAATATATAAATGCATTAATATGTAGTTCCCTGCAATAGAAAATATATCTGTCAGCTTCGCACGAACAATAAACCTGACGAAATATTACTGGAAAAAAGCATTAGAAAAGGAAGGGAAAGTTGAGTTGCACTGTGCACCTGAGTCCTGGTGCTCCGGAAGTGGTTTCATACGCGAAGCACCATGGATTTGCGAAGTCGGTTATTGTAATCGTTCTTTTTTGTTCTTCGTATATTTTTATCTTGTTTGCTGTACTAACTCACGTTTGCTTACTTTTCATATTGTCCACCGCCATTTCTCTCAAACAGAGCGTCCACGATATTGGACAAACAGTTCTTTTCATCCCGGTTTCTGTTTTAGTACATGAGTTTATTGTTGAGAAATATGCATTTTCAGTTTATTCAATTTCTTAGAAAAAGAAGTCTCCCTCAAGTGTTTCGTTTGTCGTTTAATTTTGTAGTACTTACAAAACTTGCTGCACAAGTTCTATTCGAAATATGGACGAAGAGTTTAACCCGATTTCACGATAATTAATAAATAATAAAAAGGATCGACATAAAAAAAAAATCTGTAAGTTTAAAGATGCCTCCTTAAATTCCAAAAGAGTTTAATACAATATTAACAACAGTTTTTTAAAAAAAAAATCATAAATATCATTTACTTTTGGGGCTGTTACTCGAGAATCCCCTCTTAATTTCAAGATAACGCATTAAAATTTCCGTACGTCTGCTTCTAAAGTTCTAGAAGATTTACAAGTCGGACCTGGAACTTTTAGTATTCAGTAGAATCGTTCTACTTTAATTTGCCATCAACTAAAATGAATGTTACTCTCATTACTCTTCCTCTGACCATTATTCTTCGCCAGTGACAATTTATAAAGCGTATCGCGATGCTGATAAGGAATTCTGCGAGGAGCATTACATTACGCGAGATCTTCGAATATCGCTGCGTTTCCGTACGCCTTTGTGCCAAAAGCGCGTCCGTCGTTAATAGCATACTTAACGCCCAAGCATTAAGTTTAATTACACCGAATACTCGATAATTTGTCTTCCCACTATCTACCATCCCTTTGGTGGCTGTGCTACCTTGCAATTACATTCCCAGACACTCTCTACTCGCCTACTATTTTTCGTAACGCTTGAGCGTAAATAATTCCGCGAGAGGAAAACTCCGCGCAACGTTCCGTATTTGCATTTATTTTTTCATTCATTTTCTTATCGTGTCATGGGTGGAAGAAAATTTTTGCCAAATTTTAGGGGCATGTAATAGTATTCAGTGAAATGGATAAAAAAGATTTTAGGACAAATTCTATTTTGCCGGAATATTTTTTCAGGAACTATTGTAACTGCACTTCTTTGTTTATTTGTATTATAAGTGTTTCAATTTTTATTCATTAGTAATGATAACAGATAATAATTTATTTGCCAACCGACAGCATCATAGCATTTTAAATCCTATATTTGGATTTTTATTTATGATGGTGTTTAACGAGTATGACGCCCAGTGATTTGAGACAATAATTTCAAAACCTGAGAGGAATGAGAGAAAGGCTCAGGATTTTTCAACGAATAGGATAATCTCTGAATGCATCTGATCCACTATCTAATTTAACAATTTAGAGACGAATAATTAATAATTTTCCATATTAGATTGACTAACTCTTTCTTCTTTAATTTCAACGAATGTTACACGCTACTAAAATTTGTCTAAAAAAGTTTCTCGTTTCAAAAACATCTATAGCTATGAACAAATTTTCTAAATGTCTTCCTGTGGAAACGTTCACCCGTCAGTCTTTTACGAGGCAGCTAAGTATCCACGGTTCATTTCGTTGCTCTTCTATATAACTCACGCCTCTTTCAGGTGTACTGCTCGGTACCGCGCACAATAGTTGAATCAGCAAAGCCAAATTGGCCAATCGTCGGAACCGGATTAGTCAATCGGGCGGATCGATCGAATCCGGGGCAATTACAGCTAAATCGTCGGCGCGGATAGTGAGCTTTATAGTAGCAACAAACTCAGTTAAAAGATCATTTCGTCTAATAGCTCGAATCCTGTTTGCATTTCACGCGCGAACTTTGTTCCAATGTGTTATATTACAAGAGAATCGTTAGCCGTGGAGTTATCGGAGGAAATTTCGTAATTACATGAGCAGGCATCGCTCCGCGGATATATGACTACGCGAAGGTGGAAAAAGGGCGATCCTAGCAGTGGGAACTCTTCCTCGGATAATGCTTGTGCGAGGAAGCGTCGTCGCACGGGCACCATGAATTTCTGGTAGAATTCCCCTGCGGAGGTAACGAAGAGACTGGCGTGCAATGATGGACTTATGAATGGGGAAAAAATGCACGGTCTTCTGTTTTTACTACGGCGCATGCTCGCGTTACACCGAGCAAGCTCGGCAATGTATTCCCCTGGAAAAGTAGGAATCAGGAGATGAATCTCAATTTGCAGGGATATTTATTTTGGGTGGGTTCTTTAGAGATCGCCAAACAGGGAGAAGTCGAGTTGGATGTAACTACGTATTTCGTTTAGAAATGTCTGCGACGCCAATCTTCTCCGCGGATATTTTTAGTATTTACGCGAGCAGTAATAGTCTTTTTATTACTTCATCTGCTGCCATGTCCTTTACTACCTAGTTTCCAGTTTTCCTCCATTTATTCGACGGTTAAATATGAGGGGCTCTCATTGAAACATACATGTAGCAATCTGTTTAGTAAATATTTTATTTTAACTTCCTATGTGTGTTTATTCTCTGTTCCAATGCTTTTAGAGATTTGTTGCAGGTTATTAAAGGTTTCTCTTAATGCTGACTGAATAGTGTTTGTACATTTTGTAAAAGTGGAGGAAAATATAGAGTGACGTACACCAATAGAATTAAAAGAACCATAAACTGAGCTACAAAACATAAGAATAATGAGTGATAAAGTAAATTCAGGAACTTTATAACCGAAAACGTATAAGACAGTGCTTGTTTAAGCTTGCTAAGAAACAATGCAACTTGATAACATGAGTAAGTTTGTGTAGGGGTTTAGTTTACGTCTACACGTACTCGTTACGATAGCATCGTTTCTCTGTGAAAGAACACCAGCGCATAGTGCAGAAACGCAACTCCTTCCGCGAATAACGATCCCTCGCGATAAACTTGCGGGATTTAAAGTTCGCGGTATCTCGTATCCGGCTTTATACGAGGAGCGACGGAGAGCATATGTCTGGAAAAGTGGCGGAGATTCGGTGATTAAGTTCCCAGCGTGTTTAATAAGGTAAGATTATTATTAGTTTACGAAGTTATGAAGTTATCCTGTCCGGCAAACTGTCTGCAGCTCGTCTGGTTTACATGCGTCTCGTGTTCTCCTTTATCTCCAGCTTCATATCGTTATTATCGCAGAGCGTAAAATTCTGAATGTTACAGAAGCTAATATCTTTGAAACTGAGGGTGACGAGAAGTTTATTACGAGTGGGATTTTTATCATGCGATAAATCACATCTTTTCCATGTGTAGATCACTTCAAGGCTGTTCGGAATTTTTAAATGGCAACATGTATTTTCAAACACACACGTTTGCAGCGTGTTTCTTGACGAGTGAAATGGGCTTGCACTGTCACGATCGTGACAAAGATTGTAGTGGGAAAATTGTGAGTAAAGAGCTGAAAGAACGTTCCTTTTTTCTTCAATTCAAGTATTGAGACCGACAAGTGGAAGCGTCCAGTATTTGGTTAGACGTGTTGACACACTTTGTTCTATGTTACACTTCGGATTGTGTTACAATTACCAATTATCACTAATAAATTTCTTTTCTTTTCTGACAATCAAAATATTATTCCTCCTAGCTGCTTTTCATAAACATGGATATTTAAAAATGTATATTTAAATACCCTATGTAGTATCTCGGTGTGACAATGTAATATGATTTTGTACAAAAATTGTAGACGGTTTTATACAAATAATAAAAAATCTGTATATAGATCAAGTATTTCGCAGAAGTGGTAATCAAGGGTTATTCTTTTACTATAAGATACGTAAATTTATAGAAATTGAAGATTTCTGTTTTTTTTTAAAAAAGGAGAGATTCAAGCTACTTCGATGCTTGAATGTTCCTTTGACTTCTTGTTACTATCCTCTGTAAGTGAACACGACGTCTTCTTACGCGAATGAGCCCTTAAAATTCCTCCTGTAGGCTACAATCAACAGAGCATAGATGCTAATTAGCAAGAACACGCAGATAGTATCGGCAACACACGAGGGGATAATAACGTGTTACACTTACAACAGGTAGATGTTTGTTATCTTCGTTTTTGAAGAGCAAAGCACGGCTAATTGACGTTTACGACGTGATGGCCTGATGGAACCTTCGGCAGCTGCTTATTGCAAAAACATACTGATTTGATTGTTCAAATTTGTTCAAACACTAACTACCTACATTTGGCGTTTATTTACCCATATTAAAAATTCAATTTTACAATCTGATTCACAATATGTTAGAGTCAATTTCCCTGAAGGATATGAAAATGACACTGTCGAAATTTCAAATCAATTAATTCATCAGACTTAGAGAAATCTCAACAATTTTTTGTTCCTGCGAATCCACTTTAATGGAACATACCTTCGTGAAAAATTAATATTTTTTACAATGTTTATTGTATTTTACTCTTCGAAGAGTGAAAAAAGCATTACTGAACTCGAAAATTAATTGCAAAATTTACCTTATCGCCCTTATCGCCCGCCTCTCTCTCCGCAAAACAAGAAAAAGAAAATAGAATTTTGTTCCATAGATATGCAAAATTTCTCGATTCTAGGTGGATTAATATCGTTCGTATGAGAATCCCTGTGTTCCATATGTATCTGTGCACTTGTAGGCGTCAAAAGTGGCGTGATGGAACGAAATGTGCGTATGATGGTCATAAATAGCTTGCTGCAATTTGCTGCATCTCGGGCGGCGATGCAGCCGACAGGAAAATTACAAAATACGACCGGCTCCACCTGTCGTAATCGCGGCAGTTTATCCTAATACGCGAGATGCTGTAGACAGAGGTGTGCTATCAAGGGGAAAGACGTAATCGGTCTTGTAACGGACTCCGGCTCCCCTACCATCATACCGATCGTCGAAACATTCAATTCGGTGATATACAGAGCTGTGCAAATCATTGTACTCAACACAATATTTTCATGTTTCAGTTTCCTACAGAAATATGAGGACTGTATACTGGGCCATTTTTCGACCACAAATGTATACTTATATATTTAATATGTTTGAGGAATTGAGAGTAAAAACGGACTAACCCACATTAAAATTTTTTTCTCCTATTTTATATGATTAGAACCGTCTGTTGGAATATATTATTGCTACTAACTCAATTTCATAAAAAAAAATGTGGGTTAGTCCGTTTTTGCTCTTAATTAAAAACGTGTATCTAAGAAATTTATCAAAAATCATTTTTCGCTCGTAGCACATACTGCATATAATTTAATCTGTTAATCAATACGTGGCTCGATCGATTGTGCTCCCTAGCTAGGTGGTGGCAAATGGAAAAGGTCGAGTTGACAAGGTATGAATATGCATAATGTTATTTCTGATACAAATGAAGAAGGATTCAATGACAAATAAATGAACACTTTACTCAAAATATATTATTAGTAAATAGGTGAATATTTATTTCCACTTATTAACCATATGTGTTAAAAATGGTAAAAGAACAAGAAATAAAAAAGTAGCAAGAAATCATCAGAAGGTATACTGCCTCTGTAGTGGTAATAAGAAACAAATGACACTTGCATTCTTTCGCAATTTTTTAATATTAGTGACGAGTTAACTCGCCCTGCCCAGTGAGAAAGCATTTTCAAATGACAAGTTAATTCGTCTTTGCCGATTAACACATTAATGATACACTTCCACCTTTTGTACGAGTATAATTAAATTTTCCTGGTAAGTTCAGTAATTTTATCACCTCCTCACGACGAGTTAACTCGTCATACTCATATAACAGGTTACTAATTCATTCCTTTTATGAAGAGAAAGTAGGGGATGATCACTTTCCTATATTCAATTATTTTTCCAGTTAGTTATCGTCAACCACTATTTTAGGCATTCCACAAATTTACTTATAGTTTGTTCTAACAAACCAAGATCCAACGTTCCAACCTACATTGAAAGTGGTGTGCCCTCCGAAGCTCAAGCTTCGAACAGACTCGTTTTAGTTTCATATCGTAAAGTAGCCGACGCAAAGCTCACGTTCAGGTATCCTTCCAAGAATAAAGTCACCACCTCGAACAGTAATTATACCACAGGAACACACTCGAGTGTCGCAACATCACGCCACCTATCAGCGTATTATAAAAACCAGACAACAAGATCGAAAGAAACAGCGGCAAAGTGTTAAACCATGAAAACGGGGTATAATGAGACGCACGTTTGCGTAATGATCGGTAGAAAAGCGAGGAAGAAATGATAGGCTGACGCCGCTATCAGCTCCATAAGTATCAACGATCGGTAGCTGGACGATCGGGCGGAGGATGTAATTATGGAGAATGAAGTAACCGTGCTTCTGCTACAAAGTAACCTTCGATTAAACCCAACGGAACAGGGGAATAAGGTAGCGCCTGGTTGCCGGTCGCGTCGTCTGGCCGCGGCTGGCGGAGGCCAAGGTGGTTGCAAGTATTTATAAATCGATCGAGGAAAGGGAAAAGAAAAACGAATCTAAGGGCGGCTGCCTATATTACCAGGCTGATACCTGGTTTACGAGGTCGTTAAGTTAAAGGGACTCTTGGGTCGCTCGTCTATCGGATGTTGCTTCGCGTTGATGCGTTTTCCGGTTCGGCAGGTGTGTCGGATTAACTCGTTTACTTAGGACCTAATAGCGTAGCCTTCTTATTAAACCTGTGACTTCGTTAAAAGGAGCAGCTACCTTCTTGGTGGCCTTTAACCCGATTTCCGCCCATGGGAACGCTCCTCTTTCAATTTCACGCGCCGCTAGACGATCCTTTTCTTCCGCCTCAGGTTCGCGTCGACAAACCCCGCCATGCTGCATCTTATTGGAAATATCGAGAGACTTTTATATTGTCCGTCCTCGTCTGGGGCGCGTGAAATTTAATTTATACATCGTCGGGTACGCAGGGGGTTAATTAACACCACAGAGAAATTAATTTCATCGCTGTCCTCGTGATTGATCGTGGAATCAGCCTCCACGGAGCGGCCTGCCTTTATTTTGGTAATTAAGGGTCTTGCCTTTGGTCGTTTGTTGCTGCAGGTTGAAGTAATGAAATGTGATCTGAATGTAGTTGAGATTTTTTTCAGGATTATAGATCGGTGCTAAGGTTCGTTCGAGATTTTTTTTGAGGATTATAGATCGGTTCTAAGGTTCGTTCGGGATTTTTTTGAGGATTATAGATCGGTGCTGAAATTTCTTCGCTTACGTAATGTTCGGCGTACGGAAATGACCTTTTTTGCTACGTCTACTTGTACTTTTACTAGAAAGGTGGCACAAGGTCGTAAATAGCCAAGGAAAATTTAATAAACTGACTGTGGAATATCTTTAGTATCTGTTGTTTTTTTTTAATTTCAGCGAAGACTATGTTTTCGAATCATATTCCTTATAAGATTGTTACATCATATCAGTTCGAGATGAATTATAAGATTCCTGGTTATGCGTTACCGATTAATCTAATCGATTTCATTTTACCTCATTTTCGTATTGGCCAACAGTTGCTGTTGGTTTGCGTGAAACACTTTATGCTCCTTTTCAGAGAACTTTTGATTAAAACGTCACGTTCCCCATTGGTTCGATAACAATTGACATTTCTATTTAACCAATCGCACAGAAACGATACTTTGATATTTCGCTTCGACGGGTGTCCACGAACTTCTAGCTTTTGAAAAGCAATTTTATTCTCCCGGGAAACTGGAGAGAAATACCGAGTAGTCGATAAATAATCTTCTTAATTCTTAAAAGACACATTGAGATATTTCTCTTGTCCGTTTATTAATTATTTCCTCAGTTCCTCTTTCCCTTTGTGCAAACAGTATTGTCGCTCTTCTTAGAACACGAATGAAAAGTAAAGTTTTCATTCAAAACAGAAAATAGTCAGCCAAGTGGTATGCGCAAAATTGTTATCCTTTGATGGCACGCCACTTAATGCAGCTTCCTTCTGCATCTCATTTAAACCGTCTAGATTTCAGGCTTCCATTTATTACGAATATTTTTTCATTCTCCATTCTTTGTTACCTGTCACCATGCAATAATGCCTTCAAACGGATTTAGGCAAACAGTTTTTAAAACGAAAATAAGGGATAAATGTAAATTACAAATATTCCAAATACTGTTATCTCAGAAATACTCAAGTCTGCAGATGAAACATAAATTTAAATAAGTATATAAACAGAGTAAATAGGATTAAATGTATTTACGAAATGTTGCAATTCAATTATTTTCAACTTATTCTAAATCGAATACCTAACATCTATTTTGTTAATATTTTCCAAGATATAGTGCATTGACAGATATTTATTGAAGTATTAGAGATTAAGAGAGAGCTACTCCTTTTCAGAATTTTCATAATTATAATAGACTTACAATAGAAAACACAGATAATATGATATGTTACCTCAAAGTCACGCTACGTTATAAAGGCTTAAACACCATCAGCGTTCTAAATTCAGTTCAATTCAAAATCCCCAACATCCTCTAAGTCTGATATTCAAACTGACTACCATCTACGATGACGTCCACCTGTCATCGCGACGCTAATAACGTCAGGTAAGTTTTAATGAAGACGTCGTAACCCACGTGGACGCATTGACATTTCGCTCGCATGTGCACGCGATGCGGACTGTTGCATCTACCGCGTTTCTTGCCAAACCAGCCATCGATTCTGCTTTGCATGAAAACTCCTCTGCTTGGTACTATCGATTCGTTCAAATTGAAATATCCGATATGGCCTGGGTTAACTGATTCTGAAACTTCATCGGAAAACAGGACCAATTCTCGCGGATCTGATTGGCTTAAGATAGCAGCTCTCGCTGAATTTCAGAAAGCACAAGAGCGCAGGAGGATTTTTCCTTTTAAGCAGGCTTCTTTTAAAATGGCTTCTTTGTAACGAGATTCTTCCTCCCAAGTGTAGAATACTTGGAATATTTCACGCGGTGTTTAAAGTGTTAGGGGAGTAACTGATTGTTATTCCCAGCGACGTTATTCCCTTTTATTTTTGTATAAATTTAGAATTAATTGGATTGGATTTGATAAGTATACCAAAAAAATAAGGGGCGATTGTAATGATATTTACAGAAAAGAAGTGAGTAACCTTCTGTGTACTCACAGAATTACTCACCCATTGCTTGGTATAGGTATCTACTATTTAATTTTACCTTTTCTCTTTCAAACCTCTATGTAGGTACTCCTAAAACTGAAAACTCTATAATTCGTGTAAAATACTTCTTTTTGATTAAAATTCCTTGCATCTGTAAAACGTAGGTATTACTTATTAGCAACTTAACTTTAATGATTATAATAAAATTCCAAGCAACATTTCTCCGTGACATGGCGGCAATAGAAGGCTGGAAATTCGGAACTAGAACTCTGGCTCTCGAGCTGTGATAATCAGATATTTGCATGGGAATGCCCACAAGGAAAAACAAGGGAAACGTGCGAAAGGTAAGCCCGTTATCGCCGTCTCTTCTACTTTTTAATCTTCACATTGCCGAGAATGCACGAGACCGTGAGCGACTTTACAGCAACGCGTTTAAGACTACTTCTTATGGCGCTGTTTGCAGTGCGATACACATTACAAAGCGTATAAAACCGAGATATCGCATTGTTCGTTCCAGTTTTAAGTGCATCACCGCCAAGTTACGCCAACCACTTTTCATTCGTACGAGATACAAGATATTCACGATTCTGTGGGCTGGTCAAAGTTATGTTCCATGGGTACTGAATTTTCTCTTTACCTCTGTTTTTTTTTTCTAACAGATACAGGGCTTCGCCTTTTCACGTAAAGAGAAAGATAAAAAAAATGATCGTGAATGTAAACCAGTTTATAATGAATATGTTAATAATATGTCACTATTCGAATGAAAGAAAGACAGAAGCAGGAAGAAGAAATTTTTAAGTTTATAAAAATTATTTCCATCCAGGAATAGAAAAATTTAAAAACCAGTGACTACCCTTTCTGCTACCTGAAAAGACACAATTGTAAAATCTTGTGATTTTTGCCATTTTAAATATTTCCACCCAAAACGTCCCTATTGTCTCTCCAACGAATTTTCAGACCTCCAATGAACTTTTTATCAAAAGTTAATAAAAGCACAACGCTTCGCGTTAGCAAAACTATATAAACGTCCAATATTCTTTCGTAAAAAGGCACGGTTCAAGCGCATCCCCTTAATTTTCAAGAAGACGCGATCGCACGGTTGCCATTCTCCACGGGGATCGTCGTGCAACCGTTGTCATCGATTTCCAACAGTCCCTTTCTCTCTCGTTTCGTTTATTCGACGCCGCCTTGCCGTCGAATCTTCCCCGGCGCCTTGCTACGTTCACGGACAGTAAAATGGAATTGTGATGATTATTACGCCCCCGTTTCTGCGCGCAGAAGTGCGCCACATGAACGGGAATGGAGCGGAAAAAGAAAGGGTGGATGCAAGAGGTGGAGGAAATCAAGACGATGGCACCGTGAGGCCGTGGAGGGCTGCTTAAGGAGAATCACGGCGGGAGGGTGGATCAGGTGCCGGCCCCAGCTGAAATTGGTCCTTGGCCAATATTGCACTCCAGAATGCGCGGTCCAATGGCACCTTTACAATGAAATACGTGACGGGGCCCTTAATGATTCATGGACACCAAGACGAAGAAGGTTCGACAGTTTTGAGGAGTGAATCGATAACGAGGCTGCACGACGACTGCAAATGTCATCCATAGCAATTCATTTGGACCCATAAGACTTACAAAGGACCATCGCCCAACTGTTACACGCCGATTTTTATGAAACTCGGCAATCGGATAGAGCACCTAAAATATTAGACGTATAGTTTTTTTTTTTAGCGGCGAGAATTCATGTTTAGGGGGTGAAATTACCCTTCAAAATTGGGAGTTGGACAATTATTTTAGTCGAATAATTCGAATAATTCTAATGACTAGGGATAGAAACAGTAACAGTTAGGTGATGTTATTTTCGACAAATAAAATTATGAACGTAGCGTGACGAGTTATAAACTGCAAATAATACGTTACAGTATATTATTGTTCATATATGTGAATTTTGACGCATCCCTGATCTCTGAAAAATTCTAGGATTACTCTGTATTTTTCATTACTTCACCACCTTTTTTTCTCCTGAAGTATTATATATGTACTTTAAAATATGAAGACTGAAACAAGTTAAATTAAATAAACGAAGGCAGTTTCTTTCCGAGTACTTCATTTTCTCTTCATCATCATATCCCCATCAAATTCTTTATACTGAAATTCAGTTTTTCTCATTTACAGTTTCTTTTTATATTTTTTACCTTGAGACATTTGGGAGTAAATATTTTTCGAGCAGAATCGAGAAATCGATCAGTTCTTCCGTACGACCGAGACATGCACTTGGAGGTCCATGAAACGAAGCGTAAAGATAATAGGAAGTAACGACATACAGAAGAGCGGTATTAAGAGTAAGTAACGCCGGGGAGAGACGAATTACAGGAATATGATTACCGAGAGAGATTGTTCACGGAACAGCTTGCAATTCGTACTACGAAAACCACTCGCGTGTTTTCGGGCCACTTGTAAGAGCGTGCTACGACGGTTGTACAGCCTGGAGATAGTCACGGAAGCACTTTCGTGAGTAACAAGTTTCGACGCGCGTTTCGCATGCTCCACTTTTGCTCCCCCTTACCAGACGCGATACTCTTTGTTTTCGAGGTGGAAGTGGTTTACAGGAAAATGAGCTCCGCGTCGTATCTCGACGCCCCATGCTTTCCACGTCGAAGAAGAGGCAGTGCACCTGGGTAAGTATCGAGCCTGTGGGTCGCGGTGCCCTCTACGAGGACTTCGCTTTGCCAAAGTAACTTTAATTATCGAAACAACGAGACGAAATGTATTTGGCTTTTCCGTTTGGCATTATAAAGATGTTCACAGAAACGTTCAATATTTGTAGATATACTAGAATATTAATCATTTGAGAGAGTATTGTTATAATTTCTATACACTTTCGTGTATGAAACAGAAGGTTTCAGGTCGAAAAATAAAAGTCCTCCAATTTTTCAACAGATCAGCTCAGATTATATTTACACAACCTGCGTCTAAATAATTATTCGTCTGAATTAGTTCATGTTCTTCGACGAGTTTCTTTTAAATGCATTTTGCGAAGCTTGTAAAACAATTGTCTAACAAGCTTGTAAAACTCTTGGTTGTCAACGAATGCAGCGTAGTTATTCTATTTGCAGCTGGTATTAATACAGTACTACATATTTCAATTTATAGAAGTTGACGGTTGTTTAGGCATAGGTACTTCCAATCTTCACTATTCGAGTCCCTTGGGTATAAACCGTATCCTTTTGAAAAAGTATTCCGACGTTTCGCCGCTATTGCGCCTGGGCTTCATGAAGGGTTTGAGAATACAGCACTACCCACAGACGCCTGATGAAACCAGCAGCAATGCTGGCGAAACGTAGGGAGTCATTTTCCAAATGTCATGGCTTGCACCCGGTAGCCTGAAAGTGCACTATCAACTGCAGGAACTCGGGTCGTGAAAGCTGCAAGGATCTCATTCAGCTATGCTAATACTTTGAATTTTCCCTAATCAGAGGGACACATCATCCTGTACACTCGACAGTACCAATCCAACAGGGAACTCAATTACCAGTGCAATGCTTTCCAAATTAACAAACTGTCCGCCTAATTGCAATTCGGCATTTGGAAAAGTGGCAAAGGAAGGATAATTTTGCCAAAGGAAAGGCAGAAATTGCTTTTCCGCTTCGAATCTGCTGTAGTCGCGGCAGAAGAGTTACGTGCTTGCGCTTACTTTTTTAGTCACAGATTATAATAGCGCCTGGAAGTTCGAGTTTTCTGTTATTAAAATACACTACCCACTGGTGGAAGAGAAACTTCCATGCAGAGTAGGTGATTATGTTTCCATAGAAAATATTAATCATAAGGGATAGATTGTGAGCCATAGTCGCAGGAGAGCAACTATGGGATAGATCACACTGGAAAGATGAAGAAAGCTACTCGATCTTGAGCACGGCAATGAATATGTTCCTGGTATAGCAGACCTGTGCCTCAACAGTGGAGAAATTCAATGACAATGCGAATACTCTATCCAAAAAATCGAAGGCTACTCAAGAATCTACAAGCATAGGGATGGGAGACCAATAGATCAATAGATAGCCTTAGATTAGGGTGTCCCTTAGAATTGAAGGTGCGATAAAATGTTGGGACGCCCGCTAATTTTATTTCTTTTGGTGTGCTAAGTAAGTATGCAAAATTTCGGAACATTCGGATCATTCTGAACCCTGCCTCAAGAAGCATGAAGTAGCGATAAACTGTAAACTCTTTTTTATTTTTTTTTTTTGGTCCAGCTTTAGAAAATAATCGTTCACTTGGAACAGAGGTTGCTGGAACGCATAAATATTTTACCGCCATAGTTCAAAGACTGGAGAAATGGAAAACTTGTACCACCTTCGTTCTTCCACCACTTAACGATATTATTGATATAGCCTTAAGTATCAATAAGTTATTGATGGGATACCGATAATCGATATTCCCAACTCTAGTCCCATCGCACATTTGCTTACACACAGGGTTGCATATTAAAAAGACAGCTGTTTACAAGAGCGCAGTTTCGTTCGAAACTTTGAGCTTCTTGAGGCAGGGTTTAGAGTTGTTTGATCGAGCCGAATTTTTACACACATATTTACCACAGCAAAGGGAAATAAATCAGGGGTGTTCGGACCGAATTCCTAAATTTAAAAAAAAAAGTCATAAAGGACACCCTACCCTAGGTTCTTTTATTAAAAAATCTATGGCCACTCAAGAATCTACGAGCATAGAAACGAAGGGTCTATGCCGAAGAATCGAAGGCTCAAGAATTCGCGAGCACTGGAGCCGGCGAAAAGTCCCCTGGCAAAGATTGGGACCGTCACATCGACCGACTTCCTGGCTCGGATAAAAAGAGTCTGGTCAAGATACCGCGTATCAGACGCGCATAAGAACTCGGCTATGATTCCCTCTAACATACCATTAACTGTAAGAGCCGACGATGCCTAGAATAATTCCGTTTCATGAACTTCAGCTCGCGATCGTCGTAACTTCGCGCCCGAGGCGATAATGCTCCCAAGGATGGTAGTCTGGGAAGGGTGGCGGGATGAAGACATTATGCTTGCACTTTAGATAAGAGGCCCAGCTCGGTAGCACTTGGAAGGTGCTGGAGCACGTATCCCTGTCGTGGAAGAGATCTATCTATACTCTAGGTTCTTTCTCGACCCCACTTTTATTTCTTTTCCATCGAGGCCCCTCGCAAACAGGCCTTGCTATTTCTTGCGATCGTCTAAGTCGATCTTAGTCGAGGGGCACGCTCGCTGATTACCGAGCAGACGCTTCACGCTTGGTTTGCCGCAAAATAGCTTCCCTGTTTCGCCGTCGAAGATCGTCGGTGGTTGACGCTCGAGTCGCTTGTAATCTCAAGCCGCTCTGCGTTTTTCCTCCCCTTCGTCGTGTTTTCAGAGATTCCCTTCCGACTCGACCATTTTCGAGCGCGTCTGACACGCCCAGCTTGGAAATCTTAACCGAAGGATTATTTGTTTTGCTTTTCTTCGAGGTTTGGATAAACGATGTGTTCGGTGTAACTGTATGACTGCAGGTGAGGATGCTTAGGGGGAGGGATATGTGGCTTCCACGCGAGGGTTGTAAATATTTATCAAAATACAGAGTGTTTACAAGAGTAGTTACAATTGAAAGGGTTGTGATTCTACATGGAAATACTAGTAAGCATTGTGAAATAAAATTTATTCATTGGAGGCTTCTTTTTCGGTGAAATCGGTTTAGACAACTGGTCTGATACGGAATTTATTTATAAATGTGGTGCAGTTGTTTATAAAATGAATTCTTGTGCAGAAATAAATTGGAATTGTAGAATAACCTTTTTCGAATGTGACTTCGTCATTGAGAAAATCAATGTAAATAAGGAACCATTTCTTATTGATCAACGCTTCATTGAAAAATTTTCAAAATCTTTTGGAAAATGAAACTTCCTATGAACAAATTTTATTCCACATTTGCTATTCGTATTTTTATGTAGGATCGTTTTGATTTTTGAAGGGACAAAGAATTGGGGTTGTCGTTCTCTGATTCATAACAGTGATATTGTAAAATATCAACTGAAAGTGATGTTAACGCTTATTATACCTACATATGTGTCAAAGTATGCATTTTAATGATAGTAATTATCGAATATTCTCTGTTCAGTTAATGGAAAAGGGAATTCCGAATCGTATTCAATTTGTGGGTCTAACATTTCAACGCGAATAATAATTTGTCAAACGTACGTAGAATGTTATCCATTTGTTAAAAATGATACAGAAATGGAATAGGATTCATTGAAAATACAGGTGATTAATTTTCGGTATTACCACTACAGTGGTGCCATTAGTGCATTTTGTGTATTGCTACGAAGTGTCATCGCGACAAGCAGATTGTACAACATTAAATAATTTCCATAATTGATATGTATTTTACCTCAACTAAAATTTGTTGAATTTTTGAATTATTGTTTCTCTTTGAATTTCACCCGAATATTTTTTCCAGTTCTCCCATGGTTTCTCACTTTTCATTTCTACGATTTTCAAGTTTAATATCTTCGAATTTTTGTCACGTTTCCTGAGAAAGAGTTTTTAGGCAAGAAAAGTAGGTTAAGTTGTAAAACAGTCTCTGACTGAACTTCGCCTTTGCTTGTGTCCTTGTTTACTTTCTTTTGTTGTTATCTTCTGCGTTTGCAATAAAGACGTTTAATAATAAAAAAAAGTATAAATATCACGCAGGTAAAAGTCATGACTCTGAAATTTAATACGCATTAAATGTACCATTTATTACTATTAACAAGTGGAGCCCTACTTGTCGGAACTTAATTGTAAAAAATCAATCAAGGTTTGTAGCTCCGTTCAAGTGAATAACAGTATATTAAAATTTCCCCCCTGTACACGTACAAGCTTGTAAATAGCGCAATATTACGAATTTTTCGAAAACAAAGGTAATGTTATAGTTTACAACCAACGAGGTTCTGTTACAGGGTCAACATGTTATAGATGCATAGCAGAACAAATAACCAGAAAATACGACACTGACGTTTGGACCATCTGAAATGAAGAAATTCTGGCTTTACTCGTCGCTCCTAGTGAAATTGCCTTAAATAATAATTTTATTTACCGTGAGGAATCCTTCATACGATATTATGATCAACCCTCCACCCAACATGAGCGCAGTCTTTTCCATACTTTTTTGCATAATGAATAACCACATTTTTTGTACAGTCACGGACGCCTCGTACCAACATGTATTATTGTATCTAAGTAGTAAATTCATTCAGTTGTAAATGCATGGTTGGCAAATGATCTACTGAAAAATTAGTATATGTACATGGAAACTGATGTGCATTTGGTAATGAAACATTAAACTATTAGCAGAAGTAAAATCGTTACTGTAAAAAAGAAGAAGAATATACTGGATATCCTAGAATAGCGCAAAAGCTACTGATATGTATTATGAAATACTGGTGAAGGCAAATTTCTAATTGTTAATGTAATTCCTGCACTCTGATATGCGATACGTAATTATGAATTGCTCAAGATTATTTTTCCTAGAATTTTCTAATATTATAGAACGATAAGAAGCATGCAGTGACCTCATGCCAAAAGAGATTGAAAAGTCTCTTGTCATTTTGTAACACTGAGACTTCGTATTCCAGACGCAGACATTTCAAGCCTGGGAGTCTAATTTTTAGCATGTGCCATTTTTAAATGGCCCCTATTTTAGCGACACATACACTCACATGCGAATAATAATAGCAGTTTATTACACCATGAAGCTTTAAACCTCATACTTTCACTTGTTTTAACAATATTCCACGTACCAAAATTGAACAACTTTTTGCTTTCACAATTTTAAACAAACTTTAGTATTCAACCACATAAGTAAGTTTGCATAAAAAGAGACACTCTTCTCGATCTGACACTAAATTGTAATGATTGTACATATGTAATACAAATGTTGTATGTATGTATAAATAACACTACAATAGTATTATAAAATAATATTTCGGGAGGGATACTTTTGCTACCACCCTCGAATATTGACAGTTCGAAACTGCGGCCTATATAGTTCAATATTACTGCCTGCTCGGAAATTCGAAAAAAAATTTGGGACAGTTACTTAAGAAATGGAAGAGGATTGGTTAATGGTGGGAGTTGAGACGTGAAATTCAGGACACTTGAATGGAAAATTTATGATGGCCCATAGGGAGATAAGTGTCACAGGCTTCTCCCTAATAATAAATATGCTTCCTTTTTAACTTCCCCTTTTCAATTACTCCTTCAGGATTATCTGGACGGCGCGTGGATGCTGTGTAGTGTAATAAATATACAAGACCAAGCTCTGTGAATTTTGGTACGCAAGGAATCATTACAATTAGTGCAAGTATGTGTTAAGGCTTTTCCAAGTCCCACATTTGACTATTTTAAATGTGAATGAAGCACAGCAGAACTTGGATTTCCAAAGTTTAATTCCTTAACATACCATTCAAGTAAATTCGCCTTTTTTAAGTTACAATATGAGAATAAAAGATAATGACGCTTCACGAAGTGATGTTTTAGAATACCAGTGGGGTAGACGACACTCAAAACATCTTTCAAACGTGTGATTGTGTACTGTATATCTGCAAAGTATATTTAATGAAGATTGTACGTGAAGGAAACTTAAAAAAAAATGATGTGATGACATACGCGGACGTATACTTTCGGAAATACGGAGAGGTAAAGAGGTACTCACATATTATGAAACACATCAGAGCTACAGTTTATTACTTCCTGCCCCATAAAATTGACGAAGAATAGGTAAATGAAGTAAAGGGTGCAATGCACCACAGAGGCACTCAATTCTTCTATGTCGGTCACCAATAATATCGCCAGACGTAACTGATGCAAATATGAAAAATATGTCGCAAGTTCCTTGGGCAATTATTAAATTGTAACATTGTGAAGTTTATAAGAATATCAAGTATAGGGAGTATTAATAAGCTAACAGTTTAAAATTAGTTATCCGAAAAGAATTAAAAAGGAATATTACTCACACGAAAGAGACCCATAGTTAGAGCAATTGTTCCTATACCGCACAAAATAAAGTAAGGTATCCCGAAAATGGACATCGATAAATCAGTGAACCTTCGAATATATAAAAATCGTAAATTGTACTTGATGTTAAATATTTAGGTTTCTACAACTAAGAGGTAGCACAAACAGGGTTTTCTATAAATACAATTCTTAGTTTCATGAATTTTAACTATATTAATGTAAAAAATATGTATAAAATTTTGTGATGCAATTTGGGTTATTGTATACTTAAGCATATTTAGCAATCAAAACAAATCAAATTTCGTAAATTATTTGAAGTCGGGGAAATTATTTCTCTCTCCTGAAAAATTTGTTTTTTGGCACTTACAGTGTTTTCTACAAGGACTCTTCAAATGTGCATAATTAAAATTAAAACAAATGAATACTAACTTAATTGACCTTTTGTGTAGATGCACAATGTCCACTATTCTTTTGTGAATTATTTCCCTTTTATCTTTAAGAGGCTGCTGTTGTGAACAATTCTCATTGAGTGTACATAAACGGTAGCTATGGAACAAAAGGTTGTATTTATTTAACCGTGATTAATTTTCAACCCTTTCACTGTAGAGAACACAAGTAGATACTATACAGGTAGATTTATGATAAATGATGTGGAGTATAGATCGATTTTTCTTATAATTATGAGACAGATCGAAATATGGAAATTTCTTGTAATTATTAGACAAATCGAAATACAGAAACTCTACGTGGTAAAAGAAATTGAAAAGCTCTGTAATATTTTAATAATTAGCATGTTTGACTTCACAACTAATACTGTTTTAAGTGTCCTAACACACTGTCAATATTTTTATTGCAAATTTTCACAGGTGTTAGCCATGACCAATATTATATTTGATATATTCTGAGTTAGGAAGACCAGTGCTATTATTGTGTAAGTTAAAACAAGAAGTATTTCCAAAATCATTTTCATATTAAGTAAAAATTTAAATAAGGCATTAATAAAATAAAATCTGTCTTTGTTACAATATTTTAGAACTGCACCAATCAAATTGCAAATTACTATCTTATCGTATCAGAAATTTACATGTTTCAACGTGTCTTACATGGGTCTCAATTATGGGCCTTCCATATACAATTCATTCATCGCTTAAGTCTCTGATCATTTCAAAGACGATGAACACGAAATTACTTGTCTGTAGACGTTGCTTGCACACAATGAGAGTATCAGCTAAAGTTTCTGCGCGTTGATAGCAATGAAAGGGTTAGAAGCAGAAAGATGTGAAATTTTCTGGCTAACCTGGTAACTCTAAATTGTCCACTAATGTGATAAGAGAAAAGCATCATGGTGGATTCAGTGCCCAGAACTACAACGGCGCCAAGTATGGATACGATATCGATACAGGACATGATGAGGTGATAGTATTTTCGCTCGTCAATGAAGAATTCCACATGAAATTGATGAATTTCAAGGGGTCGACTCTCGTTCAAGGGTGCAACAAAATCGAGTATGTACGGTACGAAATGATTCGAAAGTACGACGACTGCCGTTAAACAAATGGTCGCTGTAACAACATTCATTGTCTTTTATATCGTGAAATGTTCCGATATTTTATAATGCAGTAATGTCTCGCTACTAGTTCACTGGTCGGGGCTTGGCGGGTTTGGCACAGTTTCTGTTCATAGAAATTCGTACAAATTACCTGTTATTGAACGATGAGAAGAGGGAGGCTTCGCATGTAACACTGCCAAGATCGGAAGAAGAAGGCTTGTGTTTGAAGTCAGTGTTTAATGAAAGAAAGAAATTTTTTAATTTTTCATTAGAGCAACGAGAAATTATTACCGAAAAGATTATGCTTGGTTTTTTTATGAAAACCAGTTCAAAAACGATATCGTTTGGGCAATTTTTTAAGTGATTATTTGTAGAAGTTACAAGTGAAAGTAAATATATTTAAAAATATTCTGAATCAGGTCTGCAGTCATTTCTTTGAGAAAATCTCGCGAATATGGTAGGAATTCTCTCGTAGAGATACGAACAAGTATGGAGGTTTGACAGTCTATCTAGTAACGAAGCACTACTGCGTTACGATATTGTAATAGTTATGTACATCGCATTTCGATATTCGAATCGTTATGTGAATCCTCATTGGTATCGCTATGGCGTGTTAGATTTCATTATCTTTAGTGGCACCATTATGACTCTAATACACTTCCAGCTCTATTGTATTTATTGTCGATACAAATGAGAGAAATTAATGATTTTTCAATAATTCGAGTGCACTCCTTACTTGTCAATATTGCCGACAAGAATTTCGCAATTTTGGCATAATTCTTCATTATTTGGATCTCATGTTCGTTCTTCAGCATATTCCAGTCGCACTGGACATTGTCGAAAAGTACTTTCATCTAAGATCATAAATAAGAGAACATTAATATGTATACTTGTGATGATTGAAATATGCATACTTGTTGTACCATAATATATTTTCCACTCACTTTGTCCAATTGCAGGTAGAAACTCAAGTACTTCAAGGCAAAGACTATTGTAACTATAAGATACGGTGTCATCTTCAAAAGAAGCTGCATATCGCATTCGTGAGTGATACAAGTAGTCATCTACAATCAACATTTCCTATTTAAAACGCTTAATTAAGCAAGAGAAGAAAGAAAAGTCGCATAAGCAAACAAAACGGGACAGAAATTCAAATCGAAAGTTAATTAAAAGCAAGAAATAATGAAAGAACAGAAGTCCATACGTGCCAAATTTCTTCACGCATTTCGAATAAATTGGGACAATGGTCTTACTGAAAATTTATTTTAAACAGCTTCAAAAGGGGATGACATAAATTGTAGCGCCTTGATACCGTAACTTTGTATGTGGATAGATATGTATCTAATAAAAAAAAATGTAAACTGTGCTTGGCCTTTCGCGCAGACACTCGGTAGTTTATTAGATATTCAACAATAAAGATATTGTATCAAAAGCTTCCCTTCCAAAAGTCAAATTAAATGTACTACACAAAATTCAAACGAATCGAAGCGAAAAAATAATAGCGTGTTAGAACGAACCTTCACCGTGGTTCAACACTTTTAAATCACAAATTGCTTCGAAACGGTAGAAACCTAGAAACCCACTTTGCTATATCGTCTTCCTTGAAACAAGTTTAAAGCCCGAAGCAATAAAGAAAGTCGCGACTACACCATCTCTATTATTAAGTACGAGGTGAAGTATACAATTAAGTGTTACCCCAAAAACCAAGCATCTGCAAAATATTTTCTGCACCTCTACCTACTTACAATCATTGCATTCTAAAATCGCAACACGTCGTGTGGCCCTTCGTCAGATAAATATCTTGTTTACCTGAACCGTGGTGCTGTTTATCAGAAGCACAGTAATCAAAAGCCTCCATGCTTGCATCAGCCACGTCGTTTTTTGATACGGCCATAGACCCACTACTTCCAACAACTTGTGACTGCTCTTGTAATACTGATATCCAGCAAAGTCCATTCTCGCACGAAGGTCGAAGTTCTTTTGCGTGGAAAAATCGCGAGAGACCCACTACATGCATCACCCCTTCCGAAATTGTTTATCGTTTATTCCGATGTTTTATCTTCGAATTGCCACTGCTACCTTGAGGTGGAGGGTGATGGGAACGTGAATGACAGGGGCAGTAATTTAGCCACTATTTTCACCGTCGCTGGTGTAGGAAGGGTTATTCTTGCGATCGATATAATTGCAACTTTGTTTCAACGTCGGGGGTGCATAAAATATGAAGTGCAGGCACTAAAGGTGTCTGCATATTTTTATTTTACGCCCTCGGCTCTTGCGTACCTTTTTAGGGTAAAGCTTTAACGTAGGCCACGTTTTTCTGTTCTTAGAATCTCAAAGGGTATAATTTTCCTATGTCATTTTCATTTTCTTCTCTTTGCGATGCGCTCGCGCAACGCGACCCCGGTGGCACTCGTTCATTCTTACTCTAGTTCTTGGGCAGTGTGACCGCGGGTCTCTTGGACCGTGAACTTGTGTGTGCTTTTGTGGCTGGGGGTAGAAGAAAGTTAGTGTGAGAAAATCACAATACTTTCTCGTTAGAAAATGGGGGAAGGAAACTCGTTCTCTGACGGTTAAATATGTTCTTGTGCGCAACAGCGAGGGAAAGAAACGGGACGAGCTTCTGTTTAAATGTTAGTACTGTCAAGTGTGCCGTTATTTCTCATCTGAGCCAGAATGGTAAGAAATTGTACACGCGACATTGTGCTTTGAGTGGCAGAATCGTAGATTACTGTCACCGATTTTTAGTGCTTTAGTGCTTCTAAAAGATTTTTTTGTAATTTCATATGTATATATTTTAATTCTGTAGGTGAATTTGTAATGTTATGGTATTTTACCTTTAGTTAATATTTCTTTATTTTTCGGTAACGCGCAAAGCAATTTTATCATTTTGAATAATAAAATATATATTTGTGGACTGAATAGTAGCAGATGTGATTACATACGTTTATTATAGGCTTCTGGTGTGAAATTAGAAATGTAGAAATGAATTTTCTCACAGGATCTACAACATCTGTATGACTACAAAAAGTCATTGTTAATGCAAACTTCATGAAGTTTCTATGATATCCACTGGAAGTTATATTCTACTAGCTTTACTACTCGGCTTCGTCCGAAATTTAGGTTCTGATTTTATAGAAATTTTTTTTAGTTTTTTTGTGACAATGTTCACATTCATCTGAATTAGCCAGGCATATGGGCTAAGACACATTTCGCGATCCTCAAATTTATCGTTCGAAAGTTTTTAAGCGACAGACAAACACAACAAACATGAAAGATAGAAGCTTTATGCTTTATATATTAAGATAGTTTCTAGTAATGTTTATAATTTTTTAATTTTTGGCATTAGTAGTACATGCTTCTACTCTCATCGTCATGTTTCATTTTCTCTGTCTTTTTGTTTACATTAAAGTAATTATTTCACATGCGCTTCGATTTCATTAATATGAAGTATTTTACACTGACGTTGACACTCTCAATTTAATTGTAAGTTAACTATAGGATGGTAACCAAAAAACGATTTTTTCTGTCTCAGAAAATTTTCACGAATACAATATGTAGGTATATTTTCTTCAACATCGAAATTGATGATTTCTGATATACATAGTGTGGAAAAATTATACTTTACAGTTGCCGTATGTCAGCGAATGAACATTTTACATTTTTCATTAAGGTGTTGCCTTGATTCGTTGAAAAAATAAAGGAAGGAAAGACTTTTAGTTATCGAATCGTACTGTATATCAATACTATATTCCTCTATAGGGTTTTATGTACTGTTCTACCTCACGAGATGACGACGAATGGATGAAGTTTTTATTCAAAAGAATAAATTACCATGGAATACGAGAAGCATGTTCTTATAATCTAAAAATGCTAGTTTTAGTACGTTACCAGAGAGACAAGATGATTCTGTATATTGTCTTGTATTTTACCAGTGAAAACCCCTTATGCGATGGGATGAATAAATGATATAGATTAATAGTTAAATCTTTTAAATTGTGTTGCATGAAGAACAATAATAGCTTCTGTTCCATCACAGGTATTTTGTACCACTCCGTATCGTATCTGCGAATATTGCAGATTACAATTATTTACAATATTTGAGTAAATACAGTATATAAGTATAATATACTTTTGCAGAAGGTGTAACCAATTTTAGATGTGAAACGTATTTAACGCGGGATAAATATGTATGTACATAACATGTGCTATAGCATTTAAATATCTAAGCAAATAACGAAGAAAGTATTTTGTGCATTTTGCTAAATAAAGCACTACTTTTTCTTCAATGCAAAAAGTTGCATTGAATTCCTCGCCTAATTAAATAAATGTATAGTACTTACGCATCCTTGAAAATATGGGAACTGTGATCTATTACATCCTGTGCAAGGTGATTACCAATGAACGCGTAGAAGGTAATACCAAAAGCAAGGAACAGCGATATTAACAAATCATCCAATTCAGTCATTACTGATAATGCTTTCAAAAACTACGACCAACAAGACTTTATCAATGTACAACGTTTGTTAACGTTATTTACCATTTACTTTGCAGATTTATAAAGGAGTATGTTGAAATAATTTATACTCACAAGAAAGATAGTAAGAATCAAGGAATTCATACCAAGCGCGATTAAAATGACATACGACGTTGTGAAATTCTTTCTCATTAGATGGACATATCTTTAATAATGAATACTTATTAGTTCGAGGTTGGTGTAAAATTAAAAATAGACACCTTTCGTTCAGGAGTATACATAATAAAATAGTTTTGAAAAGGAACTGATCTTTCTAAGAAAGCTTTACTATTTCTTTGTATCATTTTTATGTGACCACTTCTTAACAGGGTAC
The DNA here is from genome assembly GCA_944738655.2 of Andrena hattorfiana. Taxonomy (NCBI): domain Eukaryota; kingdom Metazoa; phylum Arthropoda; class Insecta; order Hymenoptera; family Andrenidae; genus Andrena; species Andrena hattorfiana. The sequence continues at coordinate 8,363,695 of OX122894.2, forward strand.
TAACTGTATAACTCTTCTGTGCAAATTCACTATCGAAAGCACTTTTCTGTGAACTATAAAACTCCTTTCTGCAACAGAAACTCCTGGTATATTCGAAACAAATGTGTGCTCTAGACGGTAGCTGTAAAATATTGAGCAATAAGGAAAATTATATGTATAATGTGTCAGTGCGTTGATCGAGAGTGATACTTGTGCTTTTCATATGCTGCTTAATCATACGATCACTTTATAAATTTTTCATAAAGGTAATATGAAGATCTAAAAAATGTAACGTAAATCAAGCGTAACGAAATGTTTAATAAGTGTATTACTTTTTGAGAATGGTAATTTTTCATCCAGAGTTCAATGTATTTGGCGAGGAACTCGAAATGTTTGGAACGATTAAACACAATCGACGTTGTGGGGACATCAGTGCCTGACAGAAGGTGTTTCTTACACGGAAATATTCCCAACCCGAAAATTCTGATTTTAATGAAACTTTTGTGAATACAGCATATTAGAATAGAGCATATTGGAGTATGTAAGGAGCAATTTTTTTTCTGAAATTGAAATGAGCCCTAAAATTTATCGCGTTTCTTTTTTAAATATAACTTTCTAACGGTATGAGGCAGAATAAAACTTCACATATAAGAATAGTTCGATTTTTGATGTTGTATCACTTTACCAAAAGAAAGTTATATTTAAAAAAGAAAAAAGAAACGTGATAAATAGGGCTGATTTCATCCTTCAGAGTGACTTTCCTCAGAAAAAAATACTCCAACGTGTTCTACATTCACAAGAAGTTTCATTAAAATGAGAAATTTCGGGTTGGAAACGTTTCATTGTTAGCAGATGGCCAGACTAAACTGAACAATTAACTTTTAAAATCGTGAATTTCAATCGAAAATTGTACGTACACAGTTTTATTCCTTTTCTCAGTGTTATCTAAATAAATTTGCATAACATCATCGGCGAAAAAAAGGTGCACACAACAGATAGTAGAAAATGAAATGGGTGATTCTACTTGACAAAATAAGAAGAAAATCGAGAATAATGAAATTGTCGTGGAGGCTTCTTCTTTTAATTATTAGAGTTTGAAAATTTGCTTCCAAATTTTTTGAAAAAGCCACGTACAGTCGCCGCTAAAAAAATAAAGACGCCGTGATTCAGGTGCTTCTGATCCGAATTTTTAAACATTAATAACTAAGGAACGAGGCATTTGCTGCAATTTCGTTATTCTTGATTTTCGTCTTATTTTGTCACATAGAGTCGCCCACTATACATTCTACTATCTATTGTCGAACACTCTGTGCATCACTATTTTTACACTTATTACGGTCTTTATGTTATCTGATAGCTGTGCAGCGTGCATTAATTCAGCTCACCTGATAATCTTACACATTCCGCAAACATGTTGCATCATTGCCATGGTTAGTGTTTCAGTAGCGAGTAACACCGTCGAACCGAAAATGACGAAGATGATCGTATGCACGGCTATAGGGTAAAAGTATTTCTGCTGGTCGATGAAATATTCCACTTTGAAAATCAGCTTCCGGGGACGAGAATAATTTAGCGGAATTAGAATGTCGAGCATCTGGTTTGAGAATACATTAAATGTGGCGATCAATAGCGATGGGTAGATTATAACTGCAATCATATAGTTCGTAAAAATATTGCGATCAAATATAGCGCAATATAAAGCAAGCAAATAATATAAATACGAAAGTATTATATGATAATAATATAAATACTTCTGTTAATTTAACGTTTGCGTTCTTCGATTAAAAAATCATTAATACCTCCCATCAGAACGAGGATAAGTCAAATTTTAGCTCAAGCTTAAACGGTTTCTTTTTGTGAATCGAAGTTAAAAATAAAAGTTTATTTCAATATATATGTTATCAACTTTCACGTCCAGAATTTAACACCTGATCTTCCATAGCACTTTAAATATTCTAAGTGTCTTCCTGTAAACCTAACAAGTCTGACTTATATTCGCTTGCCCCTCCATCACAGAAATGCCAATGTAATTATTTCAAGTTTTTTAACAGTCAAATGTGTCTTATATGTATGCTTTCCTTATAAAATAAAAGTATTAGTACCTATTTTGTTCCTTCGAACACCACGATTACTACAAAATTTTGAAATAATGCTCACAAGAGAGACACGTGCTTCAACCGCACAGGTAACCACCTGTTGAGCACGTTCGATCGAGTACCTTTCATCGCACAAACCTACTTTATTCACGCGTGTATGTAATTGCTAAAAATCTACAGAACTAAATTCACCATGCATGTTCAAAACCCACAGATGGACAACACTTTTATTTAAATAAAATTTCGAATAACGAATAGCTAAAAAAATTATTCGTCATTCGTTTGTTAACCCGAGTTAACTTTATTCAACACATAACGAATACTTTTTTTTAACATTTATTCGTTACTTGAAATTTGATTTAAATAAAAATTCTGCCCATCTCTTAAGGTGCGCTTACACAAAGGAACGACTGCTCGTTCGCCCCCCATATCGACAAAATTCAAGTCTAAAGGAGCATTTCTTTATGTTCGGTAAAAAATTCTCCAAACGTTTCGGAATGCTCGTTTCATTTTATAAACAAATGCAGAATGTATGGAGAACGTTCAAGAAATGTTCGGCTCATACTTAATCTACACGAACAGTCGCTCGCACTCGACGCGAACATTGTTCGATTGTTGTTTACACTGAATGAGCATGAATTTTGTCAAAGTAGGGGACAAACGAGTATTCGTTCCTTTGGTCTAAAGTTTAAACTCTAAACGCACCTTTAGAATAAACCTACAAATGCTTGTAGGTATAATCTATAAATGTCTATAGATTTCGAACGTCTCCCTTAGTAGGTGCAATCGATAATATCTATAGTCGTGCACCATAGGGTGACAGTAGAAACCCATAAAAAACAATCAATAATATCCTCACTAGGTGCAATCGATACTATCTAGAGTCGTGTACCTTAGAAGGACAGTAAAGTCCTATAAAGAACAATCAATAATTTCCCTTAGTAGGTGCAATCGATACTATCTATAGCCGTGCACCTTAGGGTGACAGTAGAACCCCATAAAAAACAATCAATAATATCCCTTAGTAGGTCCAATCGATACTATCTAGAGTCGTGTACTTTAGGAGGACAGTAAAGCCCTATAAAAAACAATCAATAATTTCCCTTTGTAGGTGCAATCGATTCTATCTATAGTTGTGTGCCTTAGAAGGGTGCTAAAGCCCCATAAAAAATATTCAATAATCTCCCTCAGTAGGTGCAATCAATACTATCTAGAGTTGCATGTCTTAGAAAGACAGTGAAGCATCATAAGAGAGCACATGCCTCTATATTAGTTCAAAATGAAGGATTTCCCTCATACCACTGTTTATTTAAACTTCCTTCTTAGATCGCAGTAAAAATTAGCTTACATGAATAAATCGTGGTCAACATCCTTGTAACCTTGGAGTATTCGTGAATTATTCGAAGCTCCGCTTCGTTCGTCAACGTCATCCAATCGTACACAATTCGGTCTAGAAGGTGCTTCACCTGTTTTCGTGAAACAGCAATGTATTTACCTTAAGGATGTATTCATATTGCACACTGGTTTTTACTAACAATAATCGTTGTACAACTCACGCCGTTGGACTGGAGGAGGAACGTTGTGTACTTCACGATGAAACCGAATGAAACCGTCATGTAAGAGAGATTTCGTAAGAAAAAGTGCAGGTTTATTTTCGTCGTAAAGAATGTCAATAACTGTAATCCGAAACGAAGTCGACAAATTACTCGCAGAGCTTTATAACTTCTTGCGTGCAAAAAAGAAAACAATTTAGAGAACAGGTGAGAAGAATTGCAGTGCTGATGCATTTGTAGCTATTAAGCTCAATAATTTTCCCCACGATTATAAATCTGTGCTCCGGTTTCAAATGAAATGTAATAACATTATTAAGAGTATCTTCACTGCGGACAAAAATTGTATTCCGATAAAAAAGACGAAACATGGGCGAATTGCTTAGAATAGTTCTAGGAATCGGATGAAGACAATACCTGTACGGTTACGCCGGAGGATAATACTACGAAAGTGAAGAAACTCTGAACTTTCGAAAGCTTCGTGGTTTCATACGGCCAGAGGCCCACCATTGACAGAAAAATCCGGTTGAGATCATAGTATCGACTGCCAGCAAAGTCCATTCCTTTCAGAGAGCTTAACTCGTCAACGCGCAGAAGTAAACTGAAGAAGTCGCTGTTTCTTCTACCTTGTACCTGATCAAGTATTCACTCGATTTCTTTTTTTTTTCAAGATCGAAAAATAATGACGCGAAGTTTTCTTGGCAAGTGACGGACAGCAGCTACAACTTCGAAAATCGCTTGTGAGAAAGCGAAATGTTTGAATAGTAGTAATAACAGGTTGCAACCCCTCGTGGGGTTGAAGGCAGTCTATACTGCGTATATACATTCGCAATATTGTCGTAAATAATATTTTTTCTCCTCATATTCCTTGCGTTTCTCGTAATAGCTCTGGATTATTAAATGACAGAATTGCTGGCCAAGTGTTTGTATACTTTGAAAATAAGGTGTGAGAGGGGTAGTTGCCACGACTGCTACACTTCTGAATTTATTCAGTTTATATGTTTCACGTCGAGGGGAAGGTTCCAGAATTTTGTTCCTCTGATATCGACATTTCATTGTAGTCTTGCGTTACTGATGGCATTTGAGAAAGAGTGACTGTGATTGTTAATTTCAGGTAGGCCTGTAGTATTTCTTACTACACAGATCGTTATAAGTAAGTAAAACTTATCATGCTATGGTTATTAGTTGTGTAATTTGTATGTAGTTTGTAGAAAAATTATATCAATGAAATCTGATATGTGTTAGCGAAAGAACGTAGCAGCGCAGCGACGCAGATAATACGAATTATGATAATAAATTTGATCAACAGACTCGGGATCTTCTTTAAAAGAATACTAGTTATCAAACATGCGGATATACGGTTGTGCCCGGTAAAGTGGGGATTGTGCCTTGTTGGGTTGAAAAATAGGTAATTTTTTATGAATTTTTTGTACAAAAACGGTTCTACAAATTAATTTCAGGTTAGGCAAGTTGTTTTATTGTATCTTGAACTATTGTTCTGAATTTTTGGGTGACAGTGAAAAATTATGTATTTTTCGGCCCAACAAGGCGCAATCCCCCCTTAAGTTGATAATCTCAGGTGCCGAGGAATATCTTTTATTCGGGGTGATAGGCGAATTTCACACTTCCAATTTAACGCTACACTGAATTTTATGGCTTCCGGAACTCGAGAATAGGGTATCGGGAATAGCATGTTGCACTAGCCTTTAGGAAGTGAAAAATATCAAGTTCCGAATTTCTCAGCGGATCATCCCGAAAGTGACGCCAATCGATTCCTCGTGTTTTCCCAATGAAAATGATACCGCACTCGACATAATTCGGGCTATAATTAACGAAATTACATATAAACTTAATTTGCAGAATTTAAAGCCATGTTAAAACGTGGTCTTTTAATCGGGAGAATGTCGGTTTATTGTGGGAAAAATGTACACAATAAATAATGAATTTAGAAGTGAATAAAAAAGATCCATGTATGACTAAAAAGTAACTAGATAAATTACAAAAAGAATCATAACGATAGATGTATGTAGGTATCGCTTAAAAAAAATCATGAAAATTGATCAACTTCGCAGCGTTCACAGAGGAATGACCTCTTAAATAAACAATAATTATTTTTTGCCCTAAACGATAATTTATAATTATTAGAGCAGGGGTGTCGAACGAGAGCCGCAAAGGTTGGGTGCCCGGTCAGCCGGTTCCCTCACTTATTTTTCTCCAGGCGTTGCACGAAACCCGTCAGGGAGAGAGTGCGGCACCCAGAGGAGAAATTCATCAGAGTGAGGTAGGTGTAGAGGGGCCGTTCTCCTACGGCTCTACGGAGCAGGGAAAGAGGAGAAGGTGCCACTGCGGCTCGCGAGCCGCTAGTTCAGCGCAGTGATGCCAGATCGAGGACGGGTTCCCTCGAGAGTTTCCCCCACCTCGCATGCACACTATGCACCAATCACGTGCGTGTAGATCACATACGCGACTCCTGCATAGTGTGCATGCGAGGTCGGGGAAATTCTCGAGGAAACCCGTCCCCGATCTGGTATCACTGGTTCAGCGCTGTCCAGCGTAGGGGCCCCTCACGCGCCTGCTTCCACTTCCAATCTTTCTTTCGCGTAGCGTGCCTTCCATTGTCAAGGAGACCGCGCGGCGCTACGAGGGTTACCATGACGGGCAAGTCGGACTAGCAACTGGTCTATCATGGTCCCTTCTTTAGCGTCGCGCGGATCCCTGACAACGCGGACGAGAGTGGGAGAATCCCGAGTGTACGCGTACACGACCTTGGACAGCGCTACGCTAGTTCGACACCCCTGCTCTAGAGGAGCTGCGAGTTGCTCTTCGCTCTTGAAGGCACCGAGCCAGGCCACTCGCAGCCCCAAGAGCAAAAATATTGTGAATATAGTTGTTGGACCCTTCTAGCCCTCTCCATGGACATAGGAATATAGGGACGTAATAATGGTTGAGGGGAGTGAAGCAGTTTAGGGGGTAAAGGGAACCATGGTCACGTGGTATGTACTCCGGTACCGCATTGGCGATTGGTTGTGACTCGCAAGCGCCAACCAATTGGACCAATTGAAACCAGGGTGAAAGACAGAATCAATCACTAATGTGGCACCGGATGCCCCCCGAAGCTGCTTCACTCCCCTCGCCGAAAGTCGCGACTATTGCTTCGTCCCTATATTCCTATGTCCATGAGTCACTCACATTACGCCATTATCCCCACTCTTTGCCGCTCTTGCCTTCGCTCGCAACCACCTGCGGTTGCTCTTCGAAGGCAAAAGCAGAAGTTAAACAGGCCTGCTCTATGTAGAGTCTAGAGGTAAGATTCTACGTGTCCTATTCCCCACTTTTATCGCGATAACTTAATATTTCTCAGCATAATTCATTAAAACACTGAGGGACGTTATGTTGCGCAGGAGCGTCATTGACAGTAACAACAATACGGACACGCAATTTGAAGTTCTAATGATTTATTATGAAAGAATAAGGTTGCAAGAGAGAATCGTCACGATTTTGTATTTTACTCGTTTATAAGTCCCGCATTGCTATGAATAAATTATGTACGTATACCACCCCCAGTTCATTTTCTCTCAGTTTCTGGTATAATATTTGCCACATTTAATCTTTATCTTTTGAGTGGACAACCCTCGAAGAGTGACATCACAAATTCTCTGTACTAGTTCAGTGTGAACTAAGCTAGACTGCTCTTCAACTGAGAATTTCGTTTCTGTATTATAACGTTGTTATATACACTGTAAGGTTTCTGAAAAACGCATAACGTATTCGAAGTGTGAAATAAGTGTGTTATTCTTTTTGGCAACTGTGAAATACGCCTGGAAGAAATTACCAGCATGTAATAATGGTTTCCTATATATATATGTAAATATTTTTAAAATTTGTATACTTCTTTTTACTATGAAGAATGTTTAACAGAAATTATTATAAAAAAAGTAGGAAACCATTATTATATGCTGGTAATTTCTTATATATATATATATATACAATATACATTTTTCGGCAAACGCATGTAGCAGATTTTAACGAAAAAAATCAACTTTATGATTGAAATGATTCAACATGGAAGTAGATACACAGCTTTGTAGCATGAATTTCGTATGCTAGTTGTGAAAGTACCGTATACCAATAACGATTTAAAATCATGGAACAATACGTTTACAGATGTAAATATCATTTACTACGAGTATTGTGTAAAATAATAGTTATCGTTCTCACTGCAATTTTAGATGAACCACAGTCTTACTCACACGAAACACGATATTACCTTAAATATATTTCCACTTGGTAGTACAAACCAGTAATTGGATTGAACAAAATAAGCTATTGTTAAGAAGTGTTTATTGGGTAACAATCCTAGGGATAGTTAATTTAACAATGTAGAATAATGGAAGTAACCCATCTACGTCAACTAGGTATTTCGTAATAGTCTTTAAACTACTGTAGCCAAAACAACTGGCATGCTTACTGCGTGGAAGACATTACCGTAAAATAAGATACTGATGTTCTCAAAAGCTGAAAAAGTAATGAGGTTTGCATCAGAAAGGAACTGCACAGAAAAATTAAATGTAAGTTGAATGTGTTAAGAAGCTTCAAAGAAATATGTACCATCGAGAAACCTTCAAACGATGCGTTAAATACTAACAGCATGTTGAACTCAGGTGCTTTAATGCTTCTCAACATAATGAGTATTAGTAATTTCTGAGTGGAAACTGGCATTTTATACCATTCCGTGTCGTATCTGCGATTTTAATAAAAATATGGTTCATACGCATTTTGCTTTCATTCCTTTGCGTGTACGAATGATTGTACAAAACTACGTTCATCCTGTTTTTACCGACAGGAAATTACGTTTACTTACATAGATGTGAAAATGTCACCGCCGGTATTTATCATTTCCTGCACTACGAAATTTCCATAAAACATATAACCCATTTCAGAAATAACAAACATCATCGAAATCAGCATATCGTCGATATTATCTCCTTCAAGCGTGGATTGGGACAGCTGAAAATGTGTGCAGCTGGAATTCTCTGATATCATGCATCCATATTCCCGTAAATGTAAATTACTTACGCTGAACAAATTAGTACTCAGAGACGTAACACCTAGGATAAGAAGAATAGAATACACTAATGTAACGGTCGACTTCACATCGTTGAGAAACCTTTAAAAATAAACAGTATCGTTTGCATGAAATAAAGAATGTGACTGATTGAGAGTGAAAATAACACACTTTCAGAGTTGATTTTAAACATTTTAACGTAGGAAAATATGTTAAATAAATCTTGTCCTAGAATTACTCCTACTTTGAACGAAAATTCAAGCTTATGAAATTCTGCAGAATTTTTCTCCACGGTTTTTCTGCTTAGAATCAACACTGAGCCAGTAGCGGCAATTTTTAATAACGCTCAATGTAGACTACTTCTACAGAATATACTGACGTGTGTGATCTGTGGTGCATCATTATAGCCCTTGTCAGACTTTTTCTGCCGTTTCTATTAACAGTTTTCTCCGTAACATGTGAGTCGTTGATAGAATCAAGAACTGCTACATTGATGTGGTAACTACAAATAACAATAATGTAATCGTTGCTTTTTATATGTAACAAAATTGTATGAAAGCACAATGATGAAGAAAAAAGGGGCTTTAAAATGTAAGACTAGCGATATTTGTGGTAATTGTACTTTTAGAATGTAGCAATTACATCAAACTCAGTAATGGAAGTGTAGGCTATAAGGTGTAGGTACAGTGGCTCTAGAGAAGTGTAGAGAAATCGAATGTTTCCCCTGTATTTTGTAAGTATAGGACAGCGAGGGCCAGTTGGGCCATTAAGGAGCCCGACTTCCATGGTGTTTTCCAGAGCCGCGCGGAAGGGGGTGTACAACGGATAGGGAAAACTGTTAAGGGGGATTTCCTATCCGCGATTGGCCATCTTTAAAAGTGTAAGTACTAGTGTGTGGTGTAGGCTTTAACGACTCGACAAGATGTATAATTATTTATGTAAAGAAAGGATACTTTCTTTAATTCAAACTAGCCGCGCTTTATTAGCTCAGCGCGCCCGCTAATCGATATATATCGATGCTCAACGAGGAAGATCAAAATATAGAGAGATCACGTAAGAGAACATGTACAAGGAGTAAAGTGATAAATAAAATAAAATAAAATAATAGATCTAGGGGTAATTAAAGAGAATAAACTTTAAATTGTCGTTTCTCTTTCTTTTAGGTAATTAATAAACCATCTTGTATATTTGTAAATAGTGTATATACATCATATGTAAATTATAACCTCTTTCTTTTAGAGCAACACATTTTGGGTTATTTTCCTGGAAGTCATTAATATTATCCTTTGTCTTTATATAGTTAAAATATCCTTAATACAATGCAAAAAGTCCCATTAAATTATATGTAGTAGTTTTCCTTTAATTAATTCCTAAAGATCACCCATTTTTATGGGCTCTAGACCGGAATAGTCCCTCAATGGCCCAACTGGTCCCCGCTGGTATACGGTGTGTACAACATGTATGTAAAATTCGTAAACATAAAAAAATTACCAGACCATGAACAAAATAGCATTAAAGTACTGTGATCAATATGCCGCAGATATGGGGAATAGGACAAAGAATGTTCAAGAACAATTTTGAGAGCAGAATGAAAATATTCAGAAGCATAATGAAAAGTATTTTGCTGTACGCGTCAAGAATTTGGGGATGGATGGAAGCAGCAAAGGTAGAGAAAATACAGGAGAAATACATAAGGTGTATTTTAGGTTTGGACTTCAATACAACAGCATACCTAATTTTTGAGGAAATAAAAACGGACAAAGTAAGGACAGAAGCAGGGAAAAGAGCAATAAAATATGAGAAAGCGAAATGACTGAATAAGAATAAAATAGTACAAGAATGCTGGAGGGAAATAGACGGGAAGCAAGCAGAGAAAAAGTCGAAATGGGAGGAAATGAGAGACTCGTACTACAGGCAAAAAATGATGGATATCCAAGAAATGGAAATAGAAAGAAGGAGAGGAAGAGAGTTTGCTGAGGAACTAGCGCAAAGAGACAGGGCAGAGCAGGTTCAATGGCAATACGACAGAATACAAGGAGGCAGATTCAACGCACGTTACACAGAAATCAGGGATGACCAGAGAGCAAATTACCTAAATGGAAACTACAGAGGCAGAGACCAAATCATGATTGTAAGGTTCAGATGTGGGAACGAAGAGCGGGGAAGCAAGTACTGGAAGGAAGAAAAAGAGATAGTATGCAGACTACTTATGTAATGGAGTTAGAGAGACGCTGGGTCACATGCTAGAAGACTGTAAGGAGCTGAAAAGAGAAAATTCAACGATCAGAGGGATGCTAAAGGGAGAAGAAGGAGCGGAGTGGACGCGTATGGTTCTGGAAAAAAAGGAGAAGAAAAGAAGAACAACATAAAGGAAGAAGTCACACAAAAGCACAATCTTGAATCAACAGTCCCAGAAACAAACACTTACACACATAACACATGTGACTCCATTTTGAAGCCGAAAGGCAAAAAATAAACCTGTAGCCTTTTGGGTTGTAAGGAATATGGATATTTCTGGACAGACAAGATTTATTCGGATTAGGAAGGAATACATGGTTTGATTGACAGGATGGGGCTACAAATTTCGAAGGTCAGACGTCGCGTCTCGATGTATTTATACAATTTTCAAAGATACTATTGTGCAAACGGCACTTGACTTTACTCTAATGAGGCGTCCAGGAGTTACTCTGTACTCTCCCGTTCGATTGGCGTCCAGGTATTGTCGCCGAACTCTCCATATCGAACAGGCGTCCAGGAAAATTCTCCCGTACTCTCCTCTCTCAACGATTGGGTATTTAAGAAGGGGGCTTTGTACTTTCGCGACTCTATTCTACTGAGGCGTCCAGGAGATACTCTGTACTCTCCCGTTCGGTTGGCGTCCAGGTATGATCGCTGTACTCTCCATACCGAACAGGCGTCCAGGAATATTCTCCCGTACTCTCCTCTCTACGTTAACGAGGCGTCCAGGAGTTCCTCTGTACTCTCCTGTTCGGTTGGCGTCCAGGTATTGTCGCCGAACTCTCCATACCGAACAGGCGTCCAGGCATATTCTCCCGTACTCTCCTCTCTTTTCTAATGAGATGCTCTGTACTCTCTCGACCGATAGGCGTCCAGGTATTATCGCCGTACTCTCCATATCGGTCGAGCGTCCAGGAACAGACTCTAGTGCCTAGTCCCCTCCAGCAGGCGTCCAGGTATTATCGCCGAACTCTCCTGCCGGAGTCCCTAAGCTGTCTGAGAGCGGCCGTGTGTCGTACCTCGTCCTCTCTCTCAGAACAGCGAAGAAGGAAATGCCATTGCGGGCCTCTAATTTATACCCAATCGTTGCTATCCGCGGCCGCAGAAATCAACAGAAGCGTTGTCAAGCGCGAGCCTCGCGAGACGCGGTCCCGCGCCCGCACGTCTCTCCTCACGGGCGGCCTACAAGCGTGTTCTCGAAACGTCTCGATGCTCAGCGTTTCTCAAACTTCCTTTTCTGCATGCTACAAACCTATTTACTACTACTGTGATCAATATTCCACTTAACAGATGTTAGACGGGTGTGTCATGAACCCCCAACTTATTCTCTGTCGGCCTTTTCAAAAACCAAAAAACCAATAAGGTATCTGAACATTGGCGAACCGATTTTCTTTTACCTGACAAGCCTATGCAAGCACGCAGCGTGCGTCATCCACATAAACAGCATCGACTCAGTGGCTACATATACAGTGCCGCCTATTAAAATCGTCAAACCCTGAAACATTGCGATTCGAAAGTAGTACTTCTGCTCGTCTATGAAGTACTCCGTTACTATCGGTGGTTTATAAAGACGTGTTTCGTTTAACGGTAACACAATGTCCAAAAATGTGGAAGAGAAGTGAAGTGCCATCGCGCCAAACGTCGACAAGTAAATGAATACTGTAACAGGCGTTTTGTGCAACCTCGTTAACATGTAAATCCCCATTGTTTCGTCACATGTGTAGCCCTCACCTGCAAAAATCATTACGTAACGTTTTCCCATGTAAGCATGTTGTTTAATGATCTTTAGTTCCTCGTCATTGGCTGTCTTCCAATCCCTGTTTATGCCTTCCAAAAGTTCCCTAATCTGAATGTTTTATCAATATTACGTTGTATCGGGTGAACGGTAGATCTAATTGTAAATATCAACTCACTACTTCAGTTTGATGCCAAAATATTAAGTACTTTGCGACAACCCCTAACGTCATAAATATGAACGACATATTCTTCAAAATATCCTGTTTCGTGGCCTTCCCGCTGACGAACGGTGTCAACTGGAAAATGATGTTGTTTAGCCGGGTTTGATGTTATTACACTATGGCTGGGGGATTATCACAGCAAAAGGTCGTAAGAAAAATCCGTCATATTCGATGATCTCGAAGGATTCAGAAAAATGTGGGAAAACCGATTTTATTTTAATCTACGTACCCTGTACTTCCAAGTTATTTTAGGTAAATTTTTCGTATTCCACGGTGAATATACAGGGTCAACGTTTTATCCTGCAACCCACGCTCGCGCGAACAGGTAAAATGGCAACAGCGCCGCACGGACGCTTTCCACTACGACCATGCACCGTCCCGGCGTCGGAGAGCTGCCAGCGACCGCTGGACAGCAGTGATGCCCGAGTTTCGAGAATTTTAGGATGGTCTGTTTCAAATTAACTTAGCAAAGAGCTATTCAGAATTCCCCGGCCTGGGTTGAAAAATTTAGGGCCCTTTTCGTATAACTTTTGAACTATAAAAGATATCGGAATGCAATTTTCGCCGAAAAATGAGGAAAAATTATGCCCTCTTAATGATGGATAATTTAACATATTTTACGTTTACTTAATTTTTTTCTATTCATTTTTTAACCATAATTGTTGTAAAAAGCTTTTGTAAACTGTTTATTTGATACTGTATTTAATGCTGTTTTTAAAATTCGTGTTGTTGATAAACAATAGGCTAGTTATTTCTGTATCGTTACTTTCATAAATTGAGAAATTAAATTTTTATTCAATTATGTGTTACTTCTGCAGACCTCAGAATCTATTGTTCTGGTTATCTTTTTTATGATTTTATCCTTAATGCAGTGCATACCTAGATCAGACGTAAGGGGTAACTAATGCGACGCGTCTTTGATTGTAGAGGTGTTTGAATTTTTTTCTAGAATTTTTGTGTCTGAATGTTTTAGCTACTCAACGCCACGCCTATACCGGCTTCCGTTAATATCATTTTTTGGAACGGTGCGCCATTATTGTGGCATTTACACGCAGGTGGCGAAAAATCTCTCCGTATAAGGGTATAGCGCCGCGGTCAACCCTGACGTAGCTAAAATATTTGAAATTGAGACGGGTACGAGATCAGTCGACATTATTTTCAAACCTCATTACAGTAATCTGGGGTGCGAGTGGTAAACCAATCATAAAAGCGGAGCGCGCGGCTCGATTACCTGGGCTGGGAAATTTCCAATAGCTCTTTGCGACGTTAGTTTGAAAGAGACCATCCTAAAATTTTCGAAGCTCGGGCATCACTGCTGTCCAACGATCCCTGGCGGGTCTCCGCTGGGCCGGTGCATGGTTGTAGTGGAATGCGTCCGTGAGGCGCTGTTGCCATTTTACAAGTTTGCGCGAGCGCGGGTTGCAGGATAAATCACTGATCCTGTATAACGCGATTAATCGTCGACAAAAGTTACGCGATTAATAACGACAAACACGCAATTCGTGTAATTGTACCTGGACGATCATAAGGACCGTGAAAATAAAGCTGTTTATCACGTTCTGAAAGAGCCGAATTTTTTCACTTTTGTATGGCCAAAGTCCAATCACTGACAAAAGCGATATACTAAGACTGTAATGATCTAACATCTCACGATGCATGCTGCCGTACCATAAAAAGACAACTGACTACGGTACTTCTACGCCCGACAACTTTCCCTCTCCCCTTTCCTTATTTCCTCATCTTTGATGTACATACAACTTGTCCCTTAATAATGGAACGCGTATCATAGGACGTAGAATGAATGACAGGACGTATACATTAATAATTATGGGAATAAACCACGACGAAGGTGTAACGTAACCGATCGGTCGCCAAGACTACCATAGCGATTTTGCAATTATTGGAATAGCAGCAATTGTGGAAATTATAGGCTGTTTGAAAAAAGTAATTTTACTCCAATATTTTCCACCAATTTTATGACTGAAATATTTACTTACAAGAGTTTCTTTTCCGTCTGCCATGAAATGCATTGTTAGCCGCAGGGCTGATTACGGTGGGAACTACTGTATGGTGCATCGTTTTATTCGCCTGCGAGGAAGCATGTAACATAGTCGACTGTACCGAGGCGTCCACGTTGTTCACAAGTGGCAGACTTTCGTTAGTGAAAAATGTGAGTGACTAAGCGCTTTACAATTCATAAAAAAACTCTACTATACTGATAAAAAATTGACTATTGTTTAATTTCATTGAGAATTTTTAAAATTATAAGGCAGGTAAAACACAAATAAAAATATAGGCAGTTGGGAATGTTTATCGTCAGAGGTGTTTCGACAATTATAGGTATATTTGATACTACTTAGGAAATTATATTAACAGAATCATAGTTGATTCCTGTATATGATTTTATCCTACGTATATAATAAAACATCAATTTTTATTAACTACTTAATAATCTAAAATACATCAGTTTGTAACTGTTTAGTTTTCTAACGAGACCGACGAAATTACCGTGAAGAAGGACATTGTTACTTTCACGATCTAGAACATAAATATGGATTTACTAGTTTTCTTCTTATTGGATGCGCGTAAATGTTGAGTGCTAGGAGGCTATATACCAGCAAATATCCTTCTAAAGATAATGTAATCATATTGAACATATTTAAAGAAATAGGTATCGAGCATCTTAGCATCATGAACAAGATTAGTTTTTTCACGCGTAACGGTGCTTCGTACCATTCTGTGTTGTACCTATAAAGTCCATTCAATTACTATCAGATTAATAAAAAAATTAAATTATGTATGGATTATCCTAGAGATTAAATCGTCAAATGTTTTCGCTTGAATACAAAATGATATAGATGACGTGTACGTACAGTTGTACCAGAATACTTTTATGCGAATCTGTGACTTGGTCGAGTATATAACAGAAGTAAAATATGTAGCTGAAATTCCCAATCGCATATATTCCATACAGATATAGATCATCAATTTTATTATGGAAGAGTGCTTGAGATATCTGAAAATATGAATAATCGCATATCAAGTATAACTGCTGGTCCTTATTTTTGTTACGGTTGTTCTCTACATTAAGCGTTAAACTCACAATATATAAATTAATAGTTTGTACCATCACTCCCATAATAATAACACCAAAATATTTATTCAGTAAATCGGATTTTAAACGATTGATGAATCTTTAACAATAATTCAGATTTTTAATGTTAAAAACATAATGAAACAATAATTTGTCGTAACTGATAAATAAAGGTAATAAATTCAAAAGGGAAGATAATAATTCACGTTTGGAAATAGAAGTTATCATCACATAGTGTGATTATATGAACACATACTTTGTTGCTTTTATGTGCATGTTTACTGCATTCGCCAGAAACTTGGTCATCTCGATATTCCTTTCAGTAATACGGATCTGCTGGGAGTTGCAGACAAATGCTTGTCTTATGCGATAACTACGCAGTATAATTGGATTGTGATAATCTTCAAGCAGGGTGTCTCAGAATTGAGGGACAATCTGGAACATGCGATATGAATCCTGGTGCAAAAAGACATCCAAAAATCATTTACCGTTTTGGAATCTGAGGCTTCATTCTCGAGATATGAACAGTTGAATATTAGTGGTAGAACTTCCGAGCGGCGCAGTTTAAAGCCAAATCAGCTGAGCGCGGCGGAGTGACCCCTCACGCGCACACGCAGGAGGCACGCGTGGATTTACAGACCCCCACACACAGAGAAGGGCCGACCGCGCTAACCCATTTTCACGGGTTGAACCAGCGCGGGGGGCTCTATTGTATGCGTGGGTTCAAGGTCGTGTACGCGTACACTTGGGGTTCTCCCACTCTAGTCCGCGCTGTCAGGGATACCGCATGACGCTAACCGCGAAGACGCTAGCCCCTCATGGTAGCCTTCGTAACTTCGCGCGGTCTCCATGATAACGGAAGGCACGTTGCGGGAAAGAAAGATTGGAAGGGGAAGCATGCACGTGAGGGGCCCCTTACGCTGGAGAGCGCTGATCTACGGCATAGGCATAGGCATATAGGAACGGAGCAATAGTTGAGGGGGTGAAGCAGCTTCCGGGAAACGGGAAACAGGCTCGGATTAAGATTTTTGGGGCCTGGGGCTATCAAACCTTCGAGGGCACCCTGTGGTTGAACAGCAAGGGGGGGGGGGGGGTACAAAAAGCTAATCACTTAGAACGCTCCCCCCCCCACCGGAAAGTGGGGCCCGGGGCTATAGCACCCCTAGCCCCCCCCTTTAATCCGCGCCTGGCGGGAAACTATGGTCCCGTGATATTCTTGTCACATTGGTGATTGGTTGTGATCGCGCAAGTGTAATCTTATTTTCATTGAGTAAGAGTGAATCAGAATCAGTTGTAATCAGTGTGAAATACAGAATGAGTAGAAACAGTAGAATGTGATTTACAGAAGCAGCAGTGGGTTATAAATATATTTGAAAAAAAGATATATATGTTTTTACAATGCCGCAGTGCATTGTAAGAAATTGTAAAAATTGCTCGGGAAGTCGTCTCGGTTTGAGACAAAAGAAAGAAAAAAATATTATGATACTCTTGTATCACCAATCAGAAAAGTATTGTAGTTGCATACATAAAAATTATATTGTATTATCAAAATAAGACAAATGGAATAAGTTTACACATTTAATTACTTTTTTAATCGATTAACATTTTATAATATATTTTTAATATTTCATTATATAACTGTGACCAATATTTAAAATTCGTTACATCACATTCTTAAGAGCAGAAAACTGAAAGATAACCTTGTAGTTATATCTATTTCTAAATAGTCATGTTTTATTTGTTTAAAGATCTCATCAAATAATACTATTGTAAACTTTGGTGTGAGGTTGCAAGATTAAATACCAAATAAAATCAATAAAGATTTTTCATATCTATAGATTCAAACGTTTAACCATTTAATTCTGACATCTCAATCACCATTAACATTTCAGTATGTTGATTTATAAATAAAACACTTTGTTTCACTGTTTTACTGAAAATATTCTATCGTACATTTATAATTGCAAACAAACTAAATGTCTCATCTTGAAATTTCGCGCATTTAGGCTAGAACCACTGACCAAGCGGCACTAGAGTATCACGTGACCGTGTTCCCGCTCCCCAGAAGCTGTTTCACTCCCCCCCCCCCACAAGTGCGTCCGTGGGGTCACTCCGCCGCGCTCAGCTGTTTCTGCTTCAAACTGCGCGGCCCGGAAATTCTACCGCTGATATTCAAGTGTTAATATCTCAAAAACGAAGTCTCAGATTTCAAAACGGTAAAGGACTTTTTCAACGTTTTTTTTTTGTATCAGGATATTGTATGTTCCTGATTGTCCCGCAATTTGGGGATTATACGAAATCGATACTAAGAACATAAGAAAATCGTAATCATCGTCAGTAATTCGAGGAGTAGGCCAGTAGTAGTCAAAGCTACTGTCGCACAGAGTCGCAGAGAAGCGAGTACTAGGTTCCCTAGTAGTGTAATTCAGTAATACCTTTTAATTTTTTATGAAATGTCGCAGAATCGTGTGGTCATGTTGAATATAGTAAATTTCATCGCAAGTTTTCTGAGGCGAGTGACCCCATGCGACAATGGCTTTGATTACCACTTCTCTACTCCTCTCCTTGACTTAATCCGTGTGCACCGGTGCTACTAGGCAGTTTGTTGGGTTTCAGGCGGGATATACATAATCTTTAAACGCTTATAATTCCAAACGAAAGGCTCAACCGCAATTTCATTATTCTTGATTTTTGTCTTATTTTGACGTCTAGAATTATCCCTTAAATTTTCTCCAACATGTAGCCGAGTACCTTGTATGTATGTAGAATATGGAAATTATTATATTGACAATATAAAACATGTTATTATAATTTTACGTTGAATGGAGGTAATTCCTGGAAGTAGGGTAAACTTGCCTGATTCGTACTTGCGCCTAAATCGTACCCCCGCTATTTATTTTAACCCAAGACAGACACAATCGCCTCTAGCGATAGAAACTGTAAACAACAGTTAGCCATACACCATTAACAAGCCGTCACTCCACAAGAAAAAATAAAGCAGTTAAGTTTTTCGGGTACATTTCACTAAAATTTTGCCAGGATTTTGTACAATTACTACTTGTGAGAATCAGTAAAACAAATTTCTATGTGAAACTACGTCTATTTTCAAGTTTATTTCTTGTTTTGATATCAACGAACACTGCCCTATTTCTTAGCGCCATAGATTTGAATTCAAACTGACATATGTGCCTATTTCGTACCACTGTGTGTAAGCTTAAATCGTACTGGTACGAACATACAAAAACAATCTAGACAAAAAATTGGATGAGACTGAAAAAAAATCATGACCAGAAAAATCAAAACAGCAAAGAAATACCCGTAAGAGGAAGAATACCGTCAAAACTAATGCACAAAAGAAAGAAAAGAAGAAGAAGAAAGACGATGAAAATGAAAGCTGGTTTTATAAATTGTGTCAAGAAAAGTGACAGGATAATATGATACAATGCACGCAGTGCAAAATGTGGGTACACGAGCTTTGTGCGGGAATAGATAGAATTACTTTTCAATATGTATGTGATTATTGTAGTAATTAAATTTGAAAGTACGAATTGGGATAAATGTGGTACGATTTAGGAACATTAATCCAGAATCGTACTATTTCCATATTAAAAATAAATCGTTTTTACGAATAGAAGTTGATATTTTTTGTTGTTTGAGTTTATAAAACTGTTTATTCTATTAATAAAGAGTTGATTATCACTAATTTTATTTCATTTTTCCTGTTATTTTTCACGTAATAAGCATTTGTTCTTAAGGGGGTACGGATTTGGGCAAGTTTACCCTATAAACTGGGGATCACTGTATTTATAGGTAATACATGAATTAGTATATACCAATTTCTCATATAAGGAAATCAGATTATCTTGATACTTATAATTCAAATAAGAAAGACTAAAGAATGTTTTCGCTTGATCGAAAATATTTAAACGAAGAAAAAATACACAAGAAATTAGTATAATAAATGTTAAATTGTAACAATGCACATTGATTTCTCCTCACTTTAATAATTACTTCAATTAATTATTTAACCAAAAGTTATCTGTTGATCACCTAACGATTGCAGAAAGACCAGAAACGTGTAGGATCCACATGGTAGTAATGCCATCTGTTGCTATACCCAATACGCATCCAAGAGAGCAAGTAAAGCCAAATATGAAAGCAGTCAGATAATAATCCGTGTCTTGATCAATGAAAAGTTCCATCCGAATCGGAAGTTTATGTGGACGTGATTCATTTAGTGGTATTATCCAGTCAAGCACATCAGAGGAGAACGGAGTTGTTACAATAGTGAATAATGCTACATAAATGAACACTGCAAAATATATTACTCAGCCATTTGGTCGGAATTCGGTGAAACGCATAGATTTCTGCTGATACTGTTCCTTACGGGTAAAAAGTATTACGTAAAATCTTCCCTTTCTTGTATATTCCTTCATTATAGCCAATTCGCTTTCATTTTGTACATCGTTCCAATCGTATTTCACAATCTTCAGATATTCTCGAATCTATGTTTGCAATAAACTTGACAAAAATTAATAGTGCAACTAATCGAGTACAATAAATTATGCCACTACGACTAACTGATCACACTAAAGACAAAATATTCTGGGAAAAATAGATCAACTTGGTTCAATTAGAATATTTATTTCTAGCACACGCATATTTATATGCACATGAATAGAAAGAGTTAATAATGATATTCACTACACAACCGTTATTTATTGCACTCATATATTTAATACAATTAATTAAAATCAGTCCAAAAACTTACAGTTTCCATTTGAAAATAAAATGTACAGTACCTAAAAAGGAAGTAGCTTGCCACTTCTATATGCGATACGGATTTTATAATATCCGTCGGAGTGTAATGTACTGTTATGTAGGGGATTATCTGCAAACGTGCATTTAGTGGATAACTCGATCACCGTTATAAATTATTAAGTTATTGAAAATAGATTGGTTAATATGTTCTGTTCATTATCATACCTGAACGACAATACCGCCAGCAAAGAGAAAGAAGCACACCATAATTTGCAGTTTCTTGATTATTGAAGAGTTATATGGCCACAGGCCAACCATGATAAGGTGAATTTCACAAAGTTTGTAGTAACGTTCTCTATCCCTATCCATCTGGATCAGTACTTCAAACACGACTGACCATAGACATATTATTCTACTAGCCTTCCCCTTACTGTTTCACGATAATTCAAAATTTCTTAGTAACATTCTCTCAAAGATTTGAGGGAATATGATGTTGCGCAACACGTAAATTGGCGTTCTTATGGTTTGCAATGAAAAATAGGGTCACCAGAGAGAAATATCACGATTACGTATTTTCCTTCTTTACACACCGTCTAATACTATGAATAAATTTTTCTCTTATTTTTCAGGGCCAATATTAGTCACTTTTATTATTTGTACTTTTTGCAGGGGGAAACGGACGGAAGTATCTTGGCCGTGAAACAGGCTGCTTTTCTTTATTGAGTGCGCGACCCTCGAAAAGTGAACGTCACCGACTTCCTCTGAGAGTGCATATAGGTAGGTATGGTGATAAGAGGAAAACTACACTTCAAATAGGAATTATCTTCCTTCGTTACAGGTAAAACATTGTCACATGTTTTAGTGACCCAATGATAAATTTGAGAGTGCAGTAGTGTGAGTATGCTCCCTTCGTGAATGAACTTGTAGCAATTTTTACGCAGTGTTATATAGGGTAATTCCGGGTGAGATGGCTCGATCACGTTTATGTTATAGAAAGTTGCGATTTTCAGTTATTTTTAGTGGTATATTGCGCGTCGCTCACACGCCGCATTAATCGTGTTTTCTGTTTGCTTTCAACTGTGAAATCGGGTAAGTTATTTGTAATGTAAAAATTGACTGTTCTCGAAAATTTTCTACGGGTTCTTTAAATTATAATTTATCTATTGGCATTTTACGAAGAAGTAACGACTTTTTCTAAAAGAAGCAGTCCAATGTGGCAAAATGGGCGGGTTGTTGGGAGCAGTACATCGAAACCCGATGACTAGGTTCGCTGTAAGAGCTGTAAAAAATGGTTTCACGAAGGATGCTCAAAATTTTTGAACTTATGCAATGTGTGTGGAGAAGTTCTGTTCAAGAAAAATAAATAATTTTTCGTCTTATTAACCTCATTACATGTATTTTTTATATGGATTGTCCGGGTGAGATGGCCTTTTGCATAGACTGCAATTTTATTTTTTTTTAAATTACGATTATTTTTTAATTGAATTTTATATTATTGATCTAAATATATTTCCTTATGCAAATACATTTTGGTCCTTTTTAAAACCACTAAATTTACGGCGTACTGATTTTTTTTTAAATAAGTGGGCCATCTCTTCCAGACTTACTCTAGTTCATTTCCAGATAATAAAGGGGTAGTTTATTGAGTGCCGAGAGTGAATATTGGAGTGCAAATATTGAACTTTTAAAATTTAAGCATTGATTATATTAATATATTTAACCGTATGGCATCGATTGTTATTATTACTTACACCGTTGTGTTTAATAATACTATTAGAGACCTACTAGCAATTTTACTTTATATCAGAATATAAATAATACTTCGAAGATTTTTAACGAAAATCGTGCATGCATTCGAGTACAATACCTCTAATTCTTCTTGGAATTCATTCCGCGAGTAATTCATCCTATTCCCCCGAAAAATTGATGGTAGGTACTTACCTGAAACAAAAAGACCAATTGCATGTTTACAATATACTGCATACCCAATTCAATATAAACTTATATACGATATTAGAACATGTTTCCCTACTCCTTGTGAAACCAAAATCATGTTTTCTCATTACAACTCACTTGAAAACAGTTTTTTTCCTTTTATTTGAGAGTATGGGACGGTAGACGTTAAATAAATGTATACTTGTACACTTTTTACCTTTTGCACGTGATGGCGAATAAAACATTTTTTCCTCTTTTTTTCAAAACCTTCTACGGAGCAGGAAAACGTTGAGACAGATGCCTTTCCCTGAGGTATGACAACTGTATGTACCTACTGTACGACTAACGTACACTACTGTCCGCTACTTTGCAAGTACGGTGTGCAAATTTGTATTGTATCCCTATAATTATTCGTCATCATAGCACGACAGAGTATAGCGTCAGAAAGTAGGAGCAGGATGTTTTCATATACTGAAACACAATTCTCAGGTGGTCATTTTGCTTCTGTCATACGTATGCGGAGCAAAATATATTGGCCCCTCTAAGTCACTCAACGATTATCCAGGTAACATACTACAAAAGTTGTAGTCGTACTTGACATGAACTACATTTAGAAGGGTGACTTGTGCTGGCACAATATCTTCTGCAGCGAGTGAAATATTTTTAATTTTTACTTGAATATTGTTTACAATACAAAAAAACTCCATCGATGGTTTGAATGCAATGTACAAACATAATTGTAGGTGTGCAATTCTTCCTTGTAGGGTAATTCCGGGGGAGATGGCAAAGGGGAAAGCACAATTATGAGGAAGTAAACGGGAGGAAACATTAATTACATCCATTTCAGTAATGGAAGAGTGAGCTATAAGGTGCATACATGCTCTAGAGGAGTGTAAAGAAATTGAGTCTTGTCCCCTATATTTTGTAAGTGCAGGGTATGTACAGCATGTATGTGAAATTCATAAAGTTAACAAAATTACCAGACCATGAACGATATAGCATTAAAATACTGTGATCAATATTCCACTTAACAGACGTTGGACTAGTGTGTCATGAATCCCCAACTTATTCCCTGTCGGCCTTTTAAAAAATCAAAGAACCAATAAGGCCTCTGAACATTGGCGAAACGATTTTCTTTTACCTGACAAGCCTATACAAGCACGCACCGCGCATCAGCCATATAAAAGCCAACGACAAAACCCTGAAACATTGCGATTCGAAAGTGGTACTTCCGCTTGTCTATGAAGTACTTCGTTATTACCGGCGATTTATAAAGGCGCGTTTCGTTCAACGGTAACACAATGTCCAAAAATGTGGAAGAGAAGTGAAGTGCCATCACACCAAACATCGACAAGTAAATTGAATACTGTAACAAGCGTTTTGCGCAACCTCGTCAACATGTAAATCTTCATTGTTTCGTCACATGTGTAAGCCTCACCTGCAAAAAACACTGAGTAACGTTTTCCCATGTAAGCATGTTCTTTAATGATCTTCAGTTCCTCGTCATTGGCTGTCTTCCAATCCCTGTTTATGCCTTCCAAAAGTTTCCTGTTCTGAATGTTTTATCAATATTACGTTGTATCGGGTGAACGGTAGATCTAATTGTAAATATCAACTCACTACTTCAGTTTGATGCAAATATATTAAGTACTTCGCGACAACGCCTAACGTCATAAATATGAACGACACATTCTTCAAAATATCCTGTTTCGTGGCCTTCCCACTGGCAAATGGTGTCAACTGGAAAATAATGTCATTTGCCCGGGCTTGATGTTATTACACTATGACATGGGGATTATTGCAGCAAAAGGTCATAACAAAACACACAGATCCGCCACATTTGATGGCCTCGGAGGATCCATGAAAACTGGGGGAAGTTATTTCATTTCAATTTAGGTATCCTGTACTTCTGAGTTCTTGTTTGCAATGTGGCCAGATGTGATGCGTAGAATGGTTGCAATGAATAAGTTTTTAAATTTGCAGATTCCCGAACAAAGTTAGTGTCATTTGAAATGATGTAGAATATTAAGAATAAACTATGAAACAAACTCTGAGACATTCTTCCCTTGACCTATGAAATATTTTGTTTTCAATAATCCACATCTGAAGCAGCGCAATCAACGTGTTAAATAATTGGTGGGGAGCATGTTGCAAGAATTAACACACGCTAAGGACACACATAAATGAAATGAATTAACGTAGTACTGAGTAGTACTGGTTACAATTAGTGAATGTGGTCTAATGAAACTATAGTGGAATACTGCAAAGAATCATTAGATTTTCCGACTTCAAATATCGTAATTCGAATAAGCTTTAGATAGAAAATCGACTAAATAAGGTGGATGATTAGAAACAGTGGATGGTATAACGAATAGATTTAAAATGCAACTCGTATAGTTGTACCTGGGCGATTAAAAGGATCGTTATCATAAAACTGAGCACCACATTCTGAAGTAGTTGAATCTTTTTCCTCTGATGTGGCAAAAGTCCAACCACCGACAAAAAAATATAGTAATCCTGTAGTAATGAAACATCTCACGATCCATACTCCCGCTCCGTCAAAAGACAACTGACCGCTGTATCTCTCTATTCTGTCACATTCCGTCTCCCTTTCCTTATTTCCATATCTGCTAGGTAAACTTTTTCTCTTAATGGCGAAACACACGCCAAGGGGGATAGCATAATTGACAGGAGGCGTAATTTGAAAATTTTGGCGATAAGGCTATACATAACATGGAGTAAGTGATTATCATCAATTTTGAATGCTATAGCTAGCCTGAGCAAAATAAATTTTTCTCTCCTATTTTTTACCCCTTTCCTGACTGAAATATTTCTTTACACATATTTCTCTTCATTCTTGTTGCCGATGGGGCACAGTGCATAGTGTCATTCGCAGGGATGGCTCTGATAGAGACTATTCCCTAGTAGCATTTGTTGTTGGAATACAGTTAGGCCACGCACATAATAATAGTTGGCCAACAGTTATATATGGCACTTTTTCTTCAGGTTGGGCCAACAAGAGATGGCCAAGGTAGGCTTTCCTACCCAATTATTTATAGGACCTACCATAAAGACCCTTAAGGTTTCTTTCAAAAAGACGTCTTAAAGACGTCCAGAAGGCGTTTCAAAGAACTTCAATAGACGTCGTAAACACGTCTTTTTCAGGTCTGGTTTAGGAAAAAAAAATAATCGTCGTTAGGAGAATCGAACCCAAACTTTCCACTTCCGAAGCAAGCGCTGTTCGCACTTACCCAGCATATTTACTTCTGAAGACTTCTAATTTCTAGTTACATAACTAGTATTAACTGTTTATAAAAACTGTGTAGTGATCCGAAATATTCTACAAAATATCATCATTCGACCTTTAGACTCATTCCTTAAAATTTCACATTCGTCTCAAGACAGACGTCCTCATTACGTATTTATAAATAAGAAAAGAAAAATCACAACTTGCAAATTTTCTGACGTTTATAAGACGACATTTAATCATCGTTGTAAATTTTTTGTTAATTAACCAACCATAATAATTGTGGGCCCAGCATTGAATATTTGTTGGCAAACTGTCGTAACTTTTTTGCTATAGACCCTATGTTGAGAATTTGTAGGCAAAAACACTAACTATATCCCAACTAATTCCTAACTGCTGGCTACTGTTGGTCAACCAAAAATGCTACTAGGGTTACTGTGTGATGCATACTCTGCTTGTGATTCTGGAAGAGACTAACGTAATTGACTCTACTGCTGATGCATCGACATCGGTTAGCATTGACTGTCGTTAGTGAAAAATGTGAGTGACTAATGGCTTTATAATTAATTTACTGTATAGATTAAAAATTGGAAAGTACACACGTTATCTACTTGTTATGCACGAATGCGTGATAAAACGTACACTACTTAACCGTTCTTTAATTTCT
The DNA here is from genome assembly GCA_944738655.2 of Andrena hattorfiana. NCBI lineage: Eukaryota > Metazoa > Arthropoda > Insecta > Hymenoptera > Andrenidae > Andrena > Andrena hattorfiana. The sequence continues at coordinate 8,390,285 of OX122894.2, forward strand.
GTTTTAGAATTGGCAAAATTATACGATCGATTAAAACACACACTATAAATATTTACAAATGTTTCTTATCAGAACAATGTCGGGTATTATATCACACACTACCTAGGGATTTGAACCAATGAAGACACTGTGATTACCATATACGATTTCATACCTCGTCACGTATGTATATAACGAAATATCATCTTTATTAATGTACTTAATATTCCAAACTACATGAGTTTGTAACTATTTAGTTTTCTAACGAGATCGACGAAATTACCGCGAAGTAGGACATTGTTCGTCTCATGATCTAGAACACAAATATAGATTTACTAGTTTTATTCTAATTGAATGTGCGTGTATATGTTCAGTGCTATGTAGCAAGCTACGTACCAACGAAAATCCTTCTAATGATATAGAATACATGTTGAACATATTGAAAGAAATAGGTGCTGAACATCTCAGCATCATAAACAATATTATTTTTTGTACGCGTAACGGTGCTTCGTACCATTCTGTGTTGCACCTATAAAATCGGTTCAGTACTATTAAACTGATAAATGACTGACATTGTTTACCCATTTAATACCCAAGAAATTAAATCGTCAATGGTGTGGCATATTATAGGAATCCAGAAAATGGGATGATAATAACTACCAAAGTTTGATGTGAATGTTTGAACCATCACACTTTAAACAAAATAATAGGAACGACGTGTACGTACAGTTCTACGAAAATACTTTTATGTGAATCCATGACTTGTTCGATTATATAATTAAGGTAAAATATATAGCTATATTCCCCAAAGACACACATTCCATATAGAAATATTTCATCAATTTTGTTAAATGAGATTGCCTCAGACATCTGAAAATATGAAAATTCGCGTATCATGTATATAACCATAATTCACTGCTTTTTGCCACAAGCCTAAAAATTGATGGTGAAACTTACAAGATATAAATTAATAGTTTGTATTACCAATCCAATAATAAGGAGAATAAAGTATGGCGCCAAAAAATTGGATTTTATACGGTTGACGATTCTTCAACAGTAATTGAGGTTGCTGTTGTTAAAAGACATAGCCAAATAATAACTTATCGTAATTGACAAGTAACGATGGTATTCTACAGAGTACATGTTTAAAAGTGTAGAAGTTGCAATCGCACGGTGTGATAACATGACCACATACTTTGTTGCTTTCATGTGCATGTCTACTGCACTTGCCAGAAACTTTGTCATCTGGATACTCTTTTCAGAAATATGAATCTCCTGGGAATTGCAGGCCACTGCTTCTCTTACGCGATAACTACGCAGTAATTAATTTAATTGTGATACTTTTGAGATCAGCACTAATTTGATAGAATTACATATACATATACAGGTACAATGTGAGTAGAAAAGTATAATTATAACATTTATGTATACCAATGCGACACTAGGCAAATAAGAATATCGTATGAAATATTAATGTCTGATAACGACCTTGTGTCTTAAAATGCTCATCTAATCTTTCTCGGATACACATAGATCGATACGTAGTGCAGTGAGCCCCAGTTATAGTTTCGGTTGCCGAGTCCACTCATGGAACTATAACCGAGGTGGGTAATACCTAGAGTTGCCAGAATTGCCAAGCATTGATACAGGACGTTTAAGTGCTAAATAAATAAAACATGGAAAAAGTGGGTAGGTAATGGCTTATTTTACACTGTAAAATATTTCACGGGAACACTGAAATACGGGACAGTCCCGTACATACGGGACGTATGGCAACCCTAGTAATACCTCATTTTTTTACGCCTGTCTTCACTCGAATTATGTGACGAGGGCAATCAATAGTATACTATGAGAATGAGGGAACCACATAATGTGTTACCAGGACCGGCGGAACCCATTATGCAAGTTATGCCCCGCATAAGGACCGCCAACCGAAGGGGATGCTAAACAACTATATTGCACGCTTAATAATAAAGGAATCCAACCCCCACGTAAACAAAATGTACCTAAATGTAATCTTTTTTTTCATTGCACCCCTTAAAGACACGACATATTAAATAGAGAAAAGGTGCAATGAATGGGAGCGCTAAACATTTCCTTGCATAAGCGCACGAACCATCCTCGCGCTGACCCTGAGTGTTATGTACCGATTTTGAAGAAGTTTCGTAAAAAGGTAGAGCATTAATAAATATTCAACACCTGTTCGACCGTAACTGTGGACATATAATAGTTTACGAGAAATTTAACAATAAAAGTTGTACTTGCCCGTCGGAGTGCCAGCGAATTTGGAATAGATAGGGGAGTATATACTAACTCATGATACAATAAACCGTGATTACGTACCTTGATCTTTAAGTTTCGAATAATAAATACCAAATAGTATTTTTGACTAAATGAAAATATTTAAAAGAAGAAATTTTGCACAAGAAATTAATGTGACAACAAATTTCATATTCGTGCAATGCATTGTACTCTTTCACAATTTTAATGCTTTTTAAATGCAGACGGAGCGTCATCCTTTGTTTACCTAGCAATTGCGAAAAGACCACAACAGTGTAGTAACCACATTGTCATAATGCCGTCTGTAGCCACAGCCAATAAGCCGACCAATAAAAATATCAAACCAAATATGAAAGCGGGCAGATAAAAATGTGTCTCTTGATCAATGAACATTTCCAGCCGCACTGGAAGTTCACGTCGACGTGATTCATTTAGTGGTATTATCCAGTCAAGCACATCAGCAGAGAACGGACTCATTAAAATAGTCAAGAATGTTGCATATACGATCACTGCAAAATATATTACAACTTGTACTATTTCTTTTTCCTCAGCCATTTGGTCCGAACTCGGTACAACGCATAGACTTCTACTGAAACTGTTCCTTACGCACAAAAATCATCACATAAAATCTTCCCATTCTTGTATGTTTCCTCAGTATAGCCAATTCTGTTTCATTTCGAACATCGTTCCAATCGTATTTCACAATCTCCAGATACTGTCGAATCTATGTTCGCAATCAACTTGAAAAGGATTAATATTGCAACTAAGCGAGTACAATAAATTATGCCCCTTAAATGACCACACTAAAGTAAAATTTTTCTGGGAAAGTAGATCAACTTGATCTAAGTAGTCTGAATATTCATTACGAGCACATTTACGAAAACATGAAGAGTTAATGATGATATTAAATATTGCGCGTTTATTTATTGCACTCTAAATCCGGTTAATAAAAATCTGACATGTCACTTACAGTTTCCATTTGATAAATAAATGTGCTATACTTAAAAAGGCTGGCGACAACCGCTCCTATGTGAGATGAGCACTTTATAATATCCATCGGAGTGTAATGCTCATCTATGAAAGGGAAGAGCTGAAAACTGCAATTGATGTACAACGAATTCGTTGTTAAAGATTATGATTTACGTTTAAATATTGTGTCGCGAAAGATCTTGAAACTAGGACAACGGAAATGTGTTAATTGTTGTACCTGAGAGAAAATACTGCAAAGAATGAGAAGGAAACAAACGATAATTTGCTCTTTTGTGATTGTGGAAGTGTTGTATGGCCAAAGGCTAACTAGGATTAAATGAGCTTTGCTTAGTTTGTAACAACGTTCCCTAAACTGATCCATCTGGATCAGTGGTTCAAGCACGACTGACTATAGACAAACTATTCTACTAGCATTCCCCTTCATGTGTTACGATGCTTTAACATTTCTTAGTAACATTCCCTCAATAATCTGAGGGAACATGATGTTGCGCAGGAGGATGATTCACAGACACTATAATTTAAACACGATCGATAAGAGCACGTGAACTGGTATTCTTATGGTGTAGATCTAAAAAATAGGGTAGCTAGAGAGAAATATCACGAATACGCATTTCCTTCTTCACGCCTTCTAATGCTATGAATAAATTATGCTGATGTGTGTTAAGGTGAATGTCCCAATTTCTACTCATTTAAGAGGTTCCTCGTCATAAAGAAAGTGTAAAAAATTTGTTTGTGATTAAAATTTGAAGAGTAATTGATTATTTCTTGAATAATAAATCAATCAATTCAAAAACTATTTAAAAAAGATATTTTAAGATGTTTAACTATTAGTAATTTGTAATCAAATACAATGCTCTAAATGTCCGTATTTCTGCTCACGAAAAAATAGCGATGTACGTATTTCTACTCACCATTTGTACCCATTTCTGCTCACATAACATGTTGCCTTTTCAGGTTAAAATAAGTTACATCTTGTATGGGGAGGTTTTCGAACACAATAGTAAAGCATAAAATAATGATAAATAAAAAATAAAATGCCTTCGAATAGAAATAGAGGTTACAGCATACATTGAATTGTGAGTTTATGTTACTAAAAGTGTGGTGAGTTGAAATGCGGATATGACGGTGGGTCACTTGACCCTAAACCTACTCACCTGTTTTCTACTTAAAAAAATTGAGAATAGTAAAAAAACTGCAGAGCATAATACGGTATCTGTTTTTGTTACCAAATACGAATTTTTACTGCAAAGACTATTGTCTGCCCAATTATCGAATACCAATAGTGTCAATGTTCCTTAGCACAAACAGCTAGAACACGATCGAAAAATCGTGGGTCTCTCGTTTTAAAAGTTTTTCGTTTTTTATGATGCACTTTCTTCAACCCCAAGCTCGTGCAAAACTCGCGTAAATATTCAAATAATTTAGAATTATTTCGTTACTACTATAGTCCAAATGTAACACTTATAATAATAAGAAAAATAGAAAATGAGTAGAAATCGGTACATGAGTAGAAATGGGGACTTTTACCGTACGCAGTAATTTCCCTCGCAATTTCTAGTGTTCATATTTATACCTATATTCTTTTTTCATCGGAGAAGCAAACAGGCGAAAACACCTTGATCGTTAAACATCGACTGCTTTTCTTTATTGAATGTGCGACATCACCGACTTCTTCCGAGTGTACAGTTTGATCTGTTGGAGACTATACTTCAACTGGGAATTCCTACCTTCGTTATAGGTCACACATTGTCATATGTGTTAGTGGCCGAATAACAAATTTGAGAGTGCATATTTGAGATTATGGAAATCAATTTTCCATCGAATTTCCTTCATTATGGTCCGAATTACGTTCTTGATGTTATTTTGATCGGAGAAACATAAGGTATCGATTGGCGTCGTCTTCTCAGAGATCTGATGAGAAATACGGAGCTGGGAGATTTCTCAATTCTTAATGGGTAGTTATTCCAACTCCTTCGATCGTCGAAAGGCATTGGCGCTGCCTAGATGCGTGATTTTTGGTGGCACAATACCTTCTGCAGCGAGAGCAATATTTTTAATTTTCATTTGAATATTGGTCTACAACACAAAAAACTCCATCGATGGTTTGAATGCAGCGTACAAATTTATTTGCAGACGTGCAATTCTTCTTTGTATTATGAATACGAGCAGCTTTCGTGCTAATGGTATAATGGTATATCATACCATTTCATATCATATCTACAGAATGTAATTCACTCGAAACAGAAGTGGTAAAGCGGTGAATTATATGAATACTTGTATACTTCGGTGATCTCGGTCTTCCTAAAGGCAGGTCGTTAATTTAGTTATTCAGTTAATTTGACTAATCCTATCGTAGCGGTAACTACAGCAAAACTGAGGTCTATCCAGACCTCTAGGTATTTAGATTAAACAAAATAAGTTAACGTTAAGATGTTTTTATGAGCTAACAATGCAAGGTACAGCTACTTAACATAGCAATGCAGAAAAAGGAAGTACGTCATTTACATCTATTAGCTATTTTCTAAAAGTCTTCAAACTACTGTAGCAGAACGACTCGTATGCTTACTGCATGGAGGAGATTATCATAAAATAAGACACTGATGTTCTCAAGAGCTGAGGAAGAATTTCAGCTTCGATCAGAAAGGAACTGATTAGAATAATAAAATAAAAGATGCATTGAGTTAAAATGCTTTAAAAAATATGTACCTTCGAGAAAGACTCAATCGATGCATTATACACTAGCAGTATTTTGCAATTGGGTGTTAGAATACTTTTCAACATAATGAATAATAGTAATTTCTGAGTGGACACTGGCGATTTATACCATTCCGTGTGGTACCTACGAGTTTGATAAAAATATGTTTCATACACATTTCGCGTTCATTCCTTTACGTATACGAATAATTATACAAAACTAGTTCATTTTGTTTTTATCGAGAGAAAATTACGATCACTTACACAGCTGTGAAAATGTCATCGCAGGAATCAATGACTTGCTGCATTATGTAATTGATATAAAACATATAAGTCATTTCAGAAATAATAAATAGCAACGAAATTAGTGCATCTGCGACGTTACCTTCGCCAAGCCCTGATTGGGACAACTGAAAAATGTACAGCTAGAATTCTCTGATATCGTGCATCCATATTTGCGTAATTGTAAATTACTTACGCAGAACAAATTAGTACTCAGTGACGTAACACCTAGGATAAGAAGAATAGAATACACTAATGTAATGGCCGACATCAGATCACTGAAAAACCTTTAAAAATAAACAGCATCGTTTGCACAAAAGAAAGAATGGGACTGAGTGGGAATAACGCACTTTCAGTGCTGATTTTAAACATTTAAACGTAGAAAATCATGTTAAATAAATCTTGATCTAGAATCTCTGTTACTTTGAACGAAACTTCAAGCTTATGAAATTCTGCAGAATTTTTTCCACGGTTTTTGTGCTTAGAAGCAACACTGGAGCAGTAATGTCAATTTTTAATAACGCTCAACGTAAGCTACTTTTATCGAATATAGGTACTAACGTGTGTGCTCTATTGTGCATCAGTACAGCTCTCGTGACACTTTCTCTGCGGTTTCTATTATAAGCTTTCCCCTTACCATATGAGTCGTTGATACAATCAAGAACTGCTACATTGATGCGGTAACTGCAAATGACAATAATGTAATCGTTGCTTTTTAGATGTAACAAAGTTGTATTAAAACACCATGACGAAGCAGTGAAAGGACTTAAAAAAGAAGGAAAGAGCTTTAAAGTGTTAGACTTATCCATATTTGTGGTAATTGTACTTTTACAATGTAGCAATTACACCAATCTCAATAATGAAAGTGTAGACTACAGGGTGATTCTGGAGCTACGCCCGACAATGGATGCGGCCTGGTACCCCGTGGCGAGGACAACTCCCTGCAGTACTTCACCAAATTTTATGGCTTTCGACCCTCAAAAGGGTTGGACTATCTATTAATAAATGAGAAATCTTCGATTTCCGCATTTCTTATCAGATCTTTGCGAAAATGACACCAATTGATTCCTTATGCTTCGCCGATGAAACTGACACCAAGAACGACGTAATCCGGACCATAATGAGGGAAATTCCATGAAAAATCGATTTATATAATTTCAACTTCGTTAATAATAGTCCGATTTATATGAAGTTTGATATGATTTTCATCGGAAAAACAAGGAATTCATGCGCACCATTTATATTTCGATACGATAAAGAATGAAGAATTATTTTTTCTGAAACAGGTATGAATCCTCGGCCGCCCGTAGCGGTTTCAGGTCGACCTCCCGCAGTCGAGGGTGAAAATGTGAAATATTCATTTCAGCGTAGTAAGAAATTCTTTATTCTTTATCGTATCGATATGGATGTGACACCAATGGATTCCTTATGTTTCTCTAATGAAAATCATACCAAATGTCATGTAAATCGGACTATTTTTAACGAAGTCATTTTCAAATGATATAATTCGATTTTTCATGGAATTTCCTTCATTACGATCCGAATTACGTCGTTCTTGGAGTTAGTGTCATCGGCGAAACATAACGAATCGATTGGCGTCATTTTCGCAAAGATGTGATGAGAATTTCGGAAATCCTAGACATTTCTCACTTTTTAATGCTCGAGCTCCGAGCTCGTTCAAGGACAAGCGAGTCCGCCAACGGAGTGGGGAGCGGCGGGAGTAGTGGAAGCGGAGTGTCGCAGGCTACCGCAGAGGTTTCCAGAGTTTGACACTCTGAAAATAAGGCACATTTTGGGTAATTTTTAAAAGAAAAGTATTCAGTATTATAATTCCAATCTCTGTACTTTTACTAATTGAAATTTGAAAAATGTGTCCAAATTTTTGTATGCAATAATAGTAATTTGGTTCAATGTTATAATGCTAATAGTAAGAGGGGTTTGAAAAAATAGTTTGTTCCTGGCAAGCATGATTTTGGCTGTTGTAATCATCTGAAACAAAAAACGTACAATATTTCTTAATCTATATGAATGTGGGTATCGTATGAACTTTAGCTCATGCTGAATGAATAATGTTGAAAAGCACAAAAATGGTTGTATTTCAAATGAAAACATTAATTTTTTGGAAAAACAATTGTTAGTTTTCTGTGTTGCAAAATTGAGTTTTTGCAAATAATTACTTCGTTCTAGTTCAAACGATAACCACACTCATATAGATTAAGAAAAATTTGCCGCTTTTTGTTTCCGATGACTACGACAGCCAGAATCATCTTCGCCAGCAACAAACTTTTTAAACCCTTCTTACTGCTATCATTATAACTTTGAACAAAATTATTGCATAAAAAATTTTAAACATTTTTCAAATCTCAATTAACCCTCCTTATCGTGTGCCTGAGTAAATTTTAACCCACCGCTTAAGATCGCTAATGCACACAGTGACGGAGCTGTGTATGTCTGTCGCAGCCAAACGATCATTTAGCTGTCGTGGATGCATAAAAGCATGAACTGGATCTTTTCGGTGATCGTGTTGGGGCAAGAATAGGAAGCTCGAGACAATAGCATATTTTCCTTGGAGAAAACAAAATGTGGCCTTTCAGTCACAGAGTTCCCCACCACGAGACCTTATACCGAGGAGTGGGGGGTGAGCATACCACGGTCAAGCTTGAGGGTGCACCGACTGCCCTAGGGCAGACGTAGTGTGTACCCCTGGTGTAGGTATACTTGCTGTAGAGGAGTATAAAGAAATCGAATTTTTGTTCCCTATATTTTGTAAATGAAGGGTGTGTATAACATGTAACTATATAAAATTCGTAAAATTAACAAGATTAACAGACTTTGAACAAAATAGCAATTAAAGTACTGTGATAGAGTTGCCACCCGGACTTTAAAATAAAATATCTTACGTTATTATAAGTAAATGTACTCTACACTTTTGAATAACTATAAAGTATGCGATAATACTTTATTTCACGATTAACGATATTACGTGAAATGTAACGGAATATTATTGTACGTAGTTCCCAAATGTACACAAACCATTATCATCTCAAAATACTTTCTTGTCTTCTGTCTGTTTCTGCCACCTCAGCATTTACTGAGAAAGTTTTGTCTGCCACGAATGTGAACTGGCGTGATGAGAGGAACAAGGTCTCTCTTAATTTAGTAAAGAATGGGTTATTTATAACAGCACTGAGTTATTTAAAAATGACAAAAAGTTGCCATGTGATGCTAAAGCATTAAAAAATATGTTTGGAAGAAATAAAAACTAATAAAATTAAAATATACTTTTAGCTTTTACCAGCGTGCTTTTTTTATACTGCTCGAAAGCAAATTTACGTTAGTTTTCTGTAAGAAAAACCCTGTACTGTGATCAATATTCTCCTTAACAGACGTTCAACGGGTGTGTCGGAACCCCCCCCCCCCCCTCTTATTTCCCGTCGGACTTTTCAAAGACCAAAGAACCAATAAGGCATCTGAACATTGATAAATTGACTTTCTTTTACCTGACAAGCTTATACAAGCACAAACTGTGCATCATCCACATAAAAGTCAACGACTCAGAGGCCACATATGTAGTACCCACTATGAAGATCGCTATATCCTGACACACTGAGATTTGATAGTAGTACTTCTGCTCGTCAATGAAGTACTCCGTTACCACCAAGGTTTTATGATAACTTGTTTCGTTCAACGGTATTACCATGTCGAAGTGCCATCTCGCCATCGTGCCAAACGTCGCGGAGTATAAGAGTACTGCAACACACGATTTGTGCAACCTCATCAACATGTACATTTTCATTGTTTCGTCACATGTTTAGCCCTCACCTGCAAAAATCGTTGTGTAACGTTTGCCTACGTAAGCATGTTCTTTAATGATCTTTAGTTCCTCGCCATTAGTTATCTTCCAATCGTTATTTATGCTTTCCATAATTTTCCTAAGCTGAATGTTTTATTATTATTATGTCACAGTACGTGAACGGTAGATTTAACTCTATATCTCAACTCACTAAATGAATATGATGCCAACAGAGAAAGTATTTCGTGAGACCACCCAGCGAAATAATTATAAACGACACATTCTTCAAAAAATCCTTATTCGGGGATTTCCCGCTGGCATACGGTGTGAACTGGAAAATAATATCATTTAGGCTGGTTGGACGTAATTACACGGTCACTTCAGGATTATTGCAACCAAAGGGCATAAAGCGGCCTGTAGACGGTCAATATTCTTCTGCAATATATTGCACAATATATATGCTGGATGCACCACACGCTCAATAATATTATGCAATATTGAATATTGTAAAATAATATTGACCGTCTACAGCCCGCGTAACAGAACAGTCAGGTTCGTTACATTTCGTGGCCTCGGAGGATTCGTGAAAACTGGGGAAAGTGATTTTATTTTAATTTAGGTAACTTGTACTCTTGAGTTACTGGTTACAATGTAGCTAGAAGTGATGCGTAGAATGCTGGCAATGACGTTTTTAAATTTGCAGACTCCTGAATAATATTCGTGTGATTTGAAATTATGTAAAATATGAAGTTTAGAACTGTACGATAAATTGCGATACATTCTTCAGTTCAACTGTGAATTATATATGTTTTCAATAATCCACATCTGAAGCAGCGTAATCCGCGTGTTAAACAACTGGTGGGGAGCATATTGCAAGAATTAACATACACTAAGGGTACACATAAATTAAATGAATTAACGTATTACTTGGCAGTATAGCTTAGTGAATGTGATCTAATGAAACTATAGTAGAATACTGTAAATAATCATTAAATTTTCTGACTTCAAATATTGTAATTCGAGTAAGCTTTAGGCAAAAAATTGACTACATAATGTTGATGATTGGAAGTAGTAGACGGTAAAAGGCAGTGTTTTCCCAATCTTTGTTGAATCGTGACCCCTTTTATAATATTCAAATTATATGCGATTATATTTTCTTATACATATCCTATTTAAATTTAATAAAGTAAAGAAAGCAGATTAAAAATTGGTATTTCAAAATATAATTCCAAATTAATAATATTTAATTACCTTAATACATATATTGAATATACTTAAAGATATTTAATATATTTAATTATCTCATTTAGCGTAATAGTTGTACTTGCATCTGGGTAGCAGCTTTTTTTCATTTATGAAAAATTAGTATTACATCACTAATAAAATAGGGCAATGTATGTACCATATTCAAATAAATAAGTGGTACGAATTGTCAACCAAAAATAACTCCAGCGATCCCCCCGCTCGCGATTCACAGGTTGGGAACCACTGGTATAACGAATAGATTTGGTACGTAACTATAGTTGTACCTGGGCGATCATTGGTATGGTTATAATAAAGCTGAACACCATATTCTGAAGTAGTCGAAGTTTTTCCCTCTGATGCGGCCAAAGACCAACCGCCGACAAGAGATATATAGTAAGCCTGTAGCAATCGAACATCTCACGATCCATACTGCCACACCGCCGAAAGACAACTGACCGCAGTATCTCTAAATTCTGTCACTTTCCGTTTCCCTTTCCTTATTTCCATATCTGCTACACAAACTTTTCCTCTTAATGACGAAACACACACCAAGGGGGATAGCATGATTGACAGAAGGTGTAATTTAAAAATTGTGGAAAGAAATCGCGACGAAGGTACAACATGCCCCAGCGATCGATAAGGCTATACATAACATGGAGTATGTGATTATCATCAATTATGAATGCTATAAGGTACCCTGAACAAAATAAATGTTTTCCACTATTTTTTACCCCTTTCTTGGCTGAAATATTTCTTTACACAAATGTCTCTTCATTCTTATTGCCGACGGGCACAGTGCACAGTGTCATTTGCAGAGGTGGCTATGCTATACACTATTACTGTGTGATGCATATTCTGGTTGTGATTCTGGAAGAGACTGTCTAACGTACTTGAATCTACTGCTGATACATCGACATCGGTTAGCATTGACTGTCGTTAGTGAAAAAGGTGCGTGACTAATAGCTATATAATTAACTAGCAAAATACACCCGTGCTCCGGTTCGGACCTAAGAGATATTAAGGGCTCCATGAAAACACATTTCACCCCCTTTCAGCTCCTTAGGGGTTGGTTAGGGAAAATCCTGAAATTGGTTATGAGGCATTTGTGTGGGTAATCTTTGTGAGTAAGAACCAAGTTGATATCTAATCGAGCCTAAGAGATATTAGGGAATCCAAGAAAATATATTTTACCCTTTTTCACCCCCTTGGGGACGGAATTTCCAAAAATCCTACCTTAGTGGGTGCCTACGTCATAAAAACAACATACCTTCCTTTCACATTCCTAGGTTAAGGGGGTATACCCGTTTGAACGCTCGGAAATTGTGTACATATTGTGGATTTTTTACAAGTGAACGGCTTAAGCAACTTAAAAAAAAGTTTCAATTAAAAAACTCTTGTTTTTCGCAAGTTATTGATACATATCCGAAACTCTATCGATTTCAGACCATTAAACGGTGGCCCTGAAAAAAAACTGTATGTCGTGTCCAAAATCAAAAACAGTAAATTTTTTTTTATAAAATATGTTAATAGTTATGGATGTACGGCGCCGATTTTAAATATTTTGAAAAATAAAGAAATGGTCAGAGATCAAATATAAAGTTAGATTTTTCTAAGAGAAAAGTCCACGTTTTTTCTTTATAAATAATAAACGGGAAATCGGAACAAAAAAGGTGTGATGGATCGGTGTGGAATCTTATTACGATTCCGCAAGCAAAATTGGAAGTAAATTGGTTGAACGTAACCCGAGATTATAGAGACACCGTAATGAAAAATGTAGTTCTGCTGGCTAAGTTCCGCAAATGGCTAATAACTTCGTCAATTTTCTGAATTTTTACGTCGGACTAGATTTATAACAATCCTAAAACATCAAGTTATGAAAATATTTGACAGTGTCAAAATATCCGCTTTTTTGACACTATCCAACGGTTATACCCCCTTAAACGGTTTGAGCTGGGTGTTGATGAGTCAGTCAGTCAGTCAGTCAGCGAGGACTTCCTCTCTTATGTACATATAGATTTACTCCATCGATTAAAAATTGAAAAGTACACACGTTCTCTTTTTTCTATGATCAAATGCGCGATAAAATGTACACGACTTAACCATTCTGAAATTTCTGTAAGGTTTCGGAAAGATATTAGATCTAATGAATTCTTATGAGAACAGTGTCGAGTATTATATCTGGCACTACTTAGGGATTAGAACCAAAGAAGACACACCTGATTATTGTACACGATTTCATACCTCGTCACGTATGTATGTAGTCTCTACCTGCTCCGCGCGAAAGAGATGCGCGTAACGACGGTTCCCCACACAGTGATGGGGATGCTGAGTTAAATCGTTAGCAGTTTTATGAGCGCTGTGATTCGCGCGAACCTTCTGGAGGAATGCTTTACTAAAATCGCCACTGCCAGGTTTTCTTTTGTCACAGGCTAATGTTTCGTACATCTAAACCTTCCCTGAAAAATGCTCTATAAAACAGTGAAAAGCGCATCAGAATCCGTCCAGTGGTTCTCGAGATTAGCCCGAACAAATAACCAGACGTCTACCGGGGATTTTATTTTATACTACGTAGAGATACTTCGAAGATTTCAGAAAAAAAAGTGCATACATTCGAATGCATGTGGGATTAAGTACCCGGTGCCATAAAAATAACAGGGGGCCCGGACTAAGGGGCCGGGGAGAGTCGGCGCTAGCCGTGGTGGCTAAGGCTGCGGTTATACTGGGTGCGTATTCTGACGACTTAGATCGTCGTGCAAATTTTCTTCCCTATACGGCAGTACGGACGTATTCGGACGAACAGCTAGTCGTCAGAATATGCATCCAGTATAATCAAAACCTAACGCGACTGATCAGCACGCGGATGGCTTGGGGAGGTCCGATGAAATATTGAAGATTCTATCACATACTGTCTGATCTGCCTCCATTTTACAGTAATAATGCTTCAGTAATAGACGCAAGATTCCATAATTTTGAGATACATTGGACACCACCAGTAGAGTAATAGGATCTCAATACATTTTGTTATATCTCATATTGCATAGATGATACAAAGGCTTAAACGTCCGAGGTGTTTGTGGAAATGAGCGTCGCTGCACCCACAAAAATGAAGCCGTAGTCCAAAAGACCGCCCGTTGTGAGCTGTTCAAGATGACCCAGTAACCGAGAATGTACGAACCCCTTAAGGGGAGAGACCACTGTAACGGTCCGAAATGTAAGGGTGTTTTCGGGAATTTATTTCAACCAAACAACGTAAGTAAATCGATGTATTGCATAGTATAGTTAATAGTGTACATATCGAAGGGTAAGACAATTTTTTTTCAATCAACTTCATAAATCCGTTTACTGTATACTCTTTGTCAAAATGTGCGCTGCGGCAAAATCGTGCTTGTCGCGTTGACAGTGCCCAGGCCATATGGTTAATCCGAATTCAAAAAGATAAATATATTTAGAAACTAGAAGCCTATCTCTATTACGTGACAATAAAAAAATATCGATCAGACGATCAAAAAATTACAAAATGGCGGACCACTGAAAAAAAATCATGTTTTCGGGGTACAATTGGGGAAATGTTGACAAAAAAAAAATAGAAACAGGTCGTTAATTGAAAAAAAACTGATCGTCACGTAATAGCGGCGGGTTTTCCATATAATAAATGCCCTTGCTCATGTCAATTGGACTTATAGTTTTCTCTGTAAACTGTCAACGCGGTTGAAAAATGTAATTCTGAGAAAAACGCGTTCAAAGTTCCGCTCGGATCATTTATAGGAAATTTATAGAGAGCATTCTTCAAATGTACGTCTTTCAGAAAATGTGAAAAAGAAAGAATCGATTTTCCGATTTTTTACAGTGGTTTGCCCCCTCAAGGTGGAATCAGACGGCGCGTGAATTGGTGAGTATGCTCGGCTCGTCCAGGCTCGGCAAGTCCGCTTGGCGTGCACGACTCGGCGAGCCATGACCAATCAGACTGCGCGTCGGTTCGGCGATTCAGGCGCAAAGATCGCCGATTCACGTTCCGTCTGATTCTGATTCTATCTTTACAGGAGCGGTTCCATTGAGGAACTGTTTGGTGTGGAGGGGGCACTTGGGGTAGTCAGCTAGAAAATAACAAACAAATGAATGAAAATCCTACACGTGTTCTTAGGCCAGGAGCGCAGCGGGCACAACTTGTTGCGCGACAGTTTTGACGCTCAGGAAAAATGCATGATTTATAAGTAAGTAGCCTCCTTTGACGACGTGACTGCAAAACGTGTTGTTTTTTGTTCAGAAAGCGACAAAACTGTTTTTTTCCTTTCAGCGTGATGAACTGTCACGCAACAAGCTGCCGTCAATGCGCGTCTACTCTTACGATAATGGGAACACTATACGTTCCGAATGACAACTATTGGTGACTAATCGCGTGGTCCTGGCTGCGTCGTCGACCTTTCAAATTAAAGACGGATTCCTTATTTTTCGAGTTTAAACACACGCAGGAATAGCAAAACAAAAGAGCGCACTGACGTATGCGCTGCGAGAGAAGGTGGGCCATAAGGAGGAGATATTACTGTGAAGCGGTGGAAGTTTTGCGTTCTGCAAAGAACGTAGGCCTGATTAATCATAATAAAATCTCCTCCCTACTCCTCAGCCTTTCTCTCACTGAATACGTCACGCGTGTCTTTGTTTTGATATTCCAATGCGTGTTTATACACGAGAGATAAGGGATTCGTCTCTAATTCGAAAGGGGACGATGCAGGCGGGACCACGCGGCAGTCTGCGGGCTACTCCTTTCCATCCTGTGTCTCCCCGCGAGGCGTATTAATGATGGATAATACGTACACATCCATAATATGCCACATGTAGCATATTTAGCTAAAAAGTGGACTTGTACCACGGTGAAATAGGGTTCGAGGAGATGCCCACCGTTTCTCGTTTACCTAACTCGTTGGAGGCCTTGGTGTGTAATTTACAACCCTATGTGGGTCTACGTAAAAATAGTCTGATTTGCACGACATTTGGTATGCTCTTAATCGTGAGAACGCCAGGAATCCATTGGTGCCATTTTAATATCGATATGATGAAGAATAAAGAATTTCTTAATATTCTGCAATAAATATTTTCTACTTCGAATGCGGAGCGCCGACTTCGATCCGCTGCGTTTCAGAAAAACTGAATTGTTTGTTCTTTATCGTATCGATATCGAGATTCCGTAAGCTTTTTCGAAGTAAATCATACCAAATGCCATGTAAATCGGACTATTTTTAATGAAATTAGCTTGAGA
Source organism: Andrena hattorfiana (assembly GCA_944738655.2). Taxonomy (NCBI): domain Eukaryota; kingdom Metazoa; phylum Arthropoda; class Insecta; order Hymenoptera; family Andrenidae; genus Andrena; species Andrena hattorfiana. The sequence goes on from OX122894.2 coordinate 8,406,802, forward strand.
ATATGGAAATCAATTTTCCACCGAATTTCCTTCATTATGGTCCGAATTACATTGTTCATGGTGTTATTTTGATCGGAGAAACATAAGGTATCGATTGGTGTTGTCTTCACAGCGATCTGATGAGAAATACGGAGCCGGAAGATTTCTCACTTCTTAATGGTAGGTATTCCATCCGTAAATATTCAGTGAGACATCGCTCGGAGTTGTCTTCGACACGGAGTACCAGGTGGCGTCTCCTTGAGTCCAGTCGCTGGAAGATCACCCTTAGTAGTTTTTCCTTTGAAAAATCACACCACTTTTGGAAATTACATGAATGGTCAAAGGTCAACACCCTACTTCAATGCGTTTGTCTCATCAATATGCGCGAGCTGCTATCCATTTCGAACGCATGTTGCTAACTTTAAAGCATTATTACTGTAAAATAAAAACAGATCGGATACTATGTCATAGAACCTTTTATGTTCCATTGGACCTCCCCTACCACACCTTAAAATATCTCTACGTATACCGTTTACACCCGTATTAGGTACATCCTATTCCATCGAATAATCAAAGGAACTTATCTAAAACAAAAATACCAATTACACATTTAAAATATACCGCGTATACAATTCGATATAAATGTATATACGATATTAAACTATGTTAACATACTCTTTGTGAAACCAAAATCATGTTTTCATTTTACGACTTACTTGAAAACAGCTTTCTCCTCATTTCTCTTTCTTTTACAGCTTCTCTTTGAAAGTCTATTATTGTCTGTCACTATTGTTATCATAGCAGGACAAAGCATAGCGTCAAAAAGTAGGAGTAGGATGTTTTCGTATAATAAAACATAATTCTCAGGTCGTCATATTGCTTCTGATATATGTATGCGGAGCAAAAGGTATTGGCCGCTTCAAGTCACTCAACGATTATCCAGTTAATATACTACAGAAGTTGTGGTCGCACCTGACATGACCTACATTTAGAGGCGTGACTTTTGGTGGAACAATACCTTCTGCAGCGAGTGAAATATTTTTAATTTTTACATGAATGTTGTTTACAATACAAAAGAAACTCAATCGATGGTTTGAATGCAATGTACAAACATAATTGTAGGTGTGCAATTCTTCCTTGTATAATGAATACGAGCAACTTTCGTGCTGGTAATGCTGCATCATACCATTTCATTTCATATCTACAGAATGTAGTTCGTTCGAAACAGAAGTGGTATAACGGTGAAGTACATGGATACTTGTATACTTCGGCGAGAGCGATCTCTTTAATGGCAGGGCTCATTTAATTATTCAGTTAATTTAACCAATCCTATCGTAGCGGTGACTACAGCACAACTGGGGTCTATCTAGACCAGTACTTAGATTAAACGAAATAAGTTAATGTTAAGATGTTTTTATAAGGTAACAATGCAGGGGACAGCAATTTAACTTAGCAATGCAGAAAAAGGAAGTACATCATTTACATGTATTAGCTATTTTCTAAAAGTCTACAAACTACTGTAGCAGAACGACTCGCATGCTTACTGCATGGAGGACATTACCATAAAATAAGACACTGATGTTCTCAAGAGCTGAGGAAGAATTTCAACTTGAATCATAATGGAACTGAATAGAATAATCAAATTAAAGACGCATTGAGTTATAATGCTTTAATAAATATGTACCTTCGAGAAACCTTCAATCGATGGATTATACGCTAGCAGTATTTTGCAATCAGGTTTTACAACACTGTTCAACATAATGAATAATAGTAATTTCTGAGTGGACAACGGCATTTTATACCACTCCGTGTTGTACCTACGAGTTTGATAAAAATATGTTTCATACACATTTTTGCGTCCATTCCTTTGCTTATAGGAATGATTATACAAAACTAATTCATTCCGTTTTATCGATTGAAAATTACGATCACTTACATAGCTGTGAAAACGTCATCGCAGGAGTCTATTATTTCCTGTGCTACGAAATTTGCATAAAACATATAACCCATTTCAGAAATAACAAACATCATCAAAATCAGCGTATCGTCGACGTTACCTTCGCCAAGCCCTGATTGGGACAGCTGAAAATGTGTGCAGCTTAATTTCTCTGATATCGTGCATCCATATTCGCGTAATTGTAAATTACTTACGCAGAACAAATTAGTACTCAAGGACGTAACACCTAGGATAAGAAGAATAGAATACACTAATGTAATGGCCGACTTCAGATCCTTGCCAAACCTTTAAAAATAAACAGCATTGTTTGCACAAAATAAAGAATGTGACTGATTGAGAGTGGAAATACACTTTCAGGGCTGATTTTAAACATTTAAACGTAGGAAAACATGTTAAATAAATCTTGATCTAGAATCTCTGTTACTTTGAACGAAACTTGAAGCTTATGAAATTCTGCAGAATTTTTCTCCACGGTTTTTGTGCTTAGAAGCAACACTGGAGCAGTAATGTCAATTTTTAATAACATTCAACGTAAACTACTTCTATCGAATGTAGATACTAACGTGTGTGCTCTGTTGTGCATCAGTACAGCTCTCGTCAAAACTTCCCTGCGGTTTCTATTATAAGCTTTCCCCGTACCATATGAGCCGTCGATACAATCCAGAACTGCTACATTGATGCGGTAACTGCAAATTACAATAATGTAGTCGTTGCTTTTTATATGTAACAAAATAGTATGAAAGCATAATCATGAAGAAGTGATAAGCCTTGCGAAAGAAAATAGAGGCTTTTAGTAATTACATCAATTTCAATAATGGAAGAGTATATGGTGTATGTACTATAAGGTGTAGGGAGGACTATAAGGTGTATATTCGCTTGAGGGGCGTGTAAAAAAATCGAGTGTTTCCCATATACTATATTTTATAAGTGTGCGATATTTACAATATGTATGTAAAATTCGTAGAGTTAACAAAATTACCAAACCATGAACGATATTACATTAAAGTACTGTGATTAATATTCCACTTAACAGACGTTGGACAGGTGTGTCATGAATCCCCAACTTATACCCTGTCGGCTTTTCAATAAACCAAAGAACCAATAAGACCTCTGAACATTGGAGAACTAATTTTTTTTTACCTGACAAGCTTATACAAGCACGCAGCGTGCATCAGCCACATAAAAGTCAACGACTCAGTGACTACAAATACAGTGCCACATATTAAAATCGTCAAACCCTGAAACATTGCGATTCGAAAGTAGTACTTCTGCTCGTCTATGAAATACTCCGTTACTATCGGCGATTTATAAAGGCGTGTTTCGTTCAACGGTAACACAATGTCCAAAAATGTGGAAGAGAAGTGAAGTGCCATCGCGCCAAACGTCGACGAGTAAATGAACACTGGAACAGGCGTTTTGCGCAACCTCGTCAGCATGTAAATCTTCATTGTTTCGTCACATGTGTAGCCCTCACCTGCAAAAAACATTGAGTAACGCTTTCCCATGTAAGCATGTTCTTTAATGATCTTCAGTTCCTCGTAATTGGCTGTCTTCCAATCCCTGTTTATGCCTTCCAAAAGTTTCCTAATCTGAATGTTTTGTTAATATTACGTTGTATCGGGTGAACGGTAGATCTAATTATAAATATCAACTCACTACTTCAGTTAGATACCAAAATACATAGTACTTCGTAAGAGCACCTGACATCATAAATATGAACGACACATTCTTCAAAATATCCTGTTTCGTGGCCTTCCCACTGGCGAACGGTGTGAACTGGAAAATAATGTCATTTGCCCGGGCTTGATGTTATTACACTATGACATGGGGATTATTGTAGCAAAAGGTCGTAAGAAAACACATAGGTCCGTCACATTTGATGGCCTCGGAGGATCCATGATAACTGGGGGAAGTGATGTCATTTTAATTTAGGTATCCTGTACTTCTGAGTTCTTGTTTGCAATGTGGCCACATGTGATGCGAAGAATGTTTGCAATGAAGAAGTTCTTAAATTTGCAGATTCCCGAACAATGTTAGTGTCATTTGGAATGATGTAGGAAATTAAGTATAAACTATAAGACAAAATGTTAGACATTTCTTCCCTTGAACTATGAAATATTTTGTTTTCAATAATCCACATCTGAAGCAGCGCAATCAACGTGTTAAACAACTGGTGGGGAGCATGTTGCAAGAATTGATAAACACTAAGGACATACATAAATTAAATGAATTAACGTAGTACTGAGTAGTACTGGTTACAATTAGTGAATGTGGTCTAATGAAACTATAGTGTAATACTGCAAAGAATCATTAAATTAACTGGCTTCAAGTAAGTAATTCGAATAAGCTTTAGATAGAAAATCGACTAAATAAGGTGAACGATTAGAAGCTGTGGATGGTATAACGAATAGATTAAAAATGCAACTCGTATAGTTGTACCTGGGCAATCATAAGGACCGTTGTACTAAAACTGACCACCACATTCTGAAGTAGTCGAAGCTTTTCGCTCTGGTATGGCCAAAGACCAACTGCCGACAACAGCAATATAGTAAGCCTGTAGCAATCCAACATCTCACGATCCATACCGCCACACCGTTGAAAGACAACTGACCGCAGTATCTCTAAATTCTATCACTTTCCGTCTCCCTTTTCTTATTTCCATCTCTGCTACGCAAACTTTTTCTCTTAATGACGAAACACACACCAAGGGGGATAGCATGATTGACAGGAGGTGTAATTTAAAAATTGTGGAAATAAATCGCGATGAAGGTGCAACATGCCCCTGCGATCGATAAGGCTATACATAACATGGAGTATGTGATTATCATCAATTATGAATGCTATAAGGTAGCATGAGTCAAATAAATGTTTCTCCACTATTTTTTACCTCTTTCCTGGCTGAAATATTTCTTTACACAAATTTCTTTTCATTCTTGTTGCCGATGAGGCACAGTGAACAGTGTCATTCGCAGAGGTGGCTATGCTATAGACTATTACTGTGTGATGTATATTCTGCTTGTGATTCTGGAAGAGACTGTTTAACGTAGTCGACTCTACTGCTGTTGCATCGACACCGGTTAAGTGAGTGATTAAAAGCTTTGTAATTAATTTACTGTATCGATTAAAAATGGGAAATTACACGCGTCCTATATTTTCTATGCGTGATAAAATGTGCATCACTTAACCGGTCTTTAACTTCTGTAAGAATTCGAAAAATTATGAGATCGCCTAAAACACACACTCTAAATATTTACAAATGTTTCTTGACAAACCAATGTCGCGTATTATATCTGGCACTACTTAGAGATTTGCACCAACGAAGCCACTGTGATGACTGTACACGATTTCATACCTCGTCACGTAATGATATAACGAAATATCATCTTTATTAATCTACTTAATAATCCAAAATACATCAGTTTGTAATTGTTTAGTTTCCTAACGAGTCCTGCCATTAGTGCACACTGTACATATTAAGAGTGTTTCGCGTTTTTGGAGCTTCCAATGTGTCCGTGTAAAATCTTAGAATTTCGTTGGTATTGCTGATTAATTACCTTACTTTTAACTATGATAATCCACAAAAAGATAAAACAAAAAAATTACTCGTTCTAGGAACGTGACACGCTTAATGGATGTCGGATATAACCGGCGCTACTCGCGAAAGGGAATATTGAGTTCTTGTTCTGTATTTTAACCCTTTCGCGACGGCGGGGCTGGGCGGCGGTGCACCGCTGGGAGCGGGCCGTCGTCCCAGTGGCGCACACCGTATACCTACATTAAGAGTGTAAAATCTTAGAGGATTTCGTTGGCATTGCTGATTAATTACCTTACTTTTACCTATACCGCCCCACGGTAACATATTTGCTGGCAACGCTGCCGGCACTAGTCAGTATGCAGCATTTAGTGAATACCGGATATAACCGGCGCTAGTCGCGAAAGGATTAAATGCAGACGGAACGTCACCCTTTGCTTACCAAGCAATTGCGAAAAGACCACAACAACACTGTGTCACTACACAGTGACCACATTGTTAGAATGCCGTCTAGCCACAGCAAAGAAGACGATATTTAAAAATATCAAATTAAATATGAAGGCGGGCAGATAATAATGCGCCTCTTGATTAATGAACATTTTCAGCCGCACTGGAAGTTCACGGCGACGTGATTCATTTAGTGGCATTATCCAGTCAAGCACATCAGCGGAGAACGGACTTGTTAAAATAGCGATGAATACTGCATACACGCACACTGCAAAACATATTACAATATTTACTGTTTCTTTTCAGCTAATTGGTCGGAACTCGGAACAACGCATGGACTTCTATTGATACTGTTCCTTACGCACAAAAATCATTAAGTAAAATCATCCCATTGTTGTATGTTTCCTCAGTATAGCCAATTCTGTTTCATTTCGTACATCGTTCCAATCGTATTTCACAATCTCCAGGTACTGTCGAATCTATGTTCGCAATCAACTTGAAAAAGATTAATATTGCTACCAAGCGAGTACAATAAATTATGCCTCTTGACTGACCGTACTAAAGTAAAATTTTTCTGGGAGAGTAGATCAACTTGATCTAAGTAGTCTGAATATTCATTACGAGCACATTTATGTAAACAGGAAGAGTTAAAAATGATATTAAGTATGACGCGTTTATTTATTGCACTCTAAATCCGGTTAATAAAAATCTGTCACTTACAGTTTCCATTTGATAAATAAATGTGCTATACTTAAAAAGGCTGGCAACAGCCGCTCCTATGTGAGATAAGCACTTTATTATATGCATTGGAGTGTAATGCTCATCTATGAAAGGGAATAGGTGAAAAGTGCAATTCATGTACAAAGAATTCGTTGTTAAAGATTATGATTTACGTTTAAATATTGCGTCGTGAAAGATCTTGAAACTAGAATAACTGAAATGTGTTAATTGTTGTACCTGAGAGGCAATACTACAAAGAATGAGAAGGAAACAAACGATAATTTGCACTTCTGTGATTGTGGAAGTGTTGTATGGCCAAAGGCCAACTAGGATTAGATGAACATTGCTTAGTTTGTAATAACGTTCCCTAAACTGATCCATCTGGATCAGTAGTTCAAGCACGACTGACTATAGACAAACTATTCTACTAGCATTCCCCATCCTGTGTTACGATACTTTAACATTTCATAGTAACATTCCCTCAAAAATCTGAGGGAACATGATATTGCGCAGAAGGATGATTAACGGACACTACAATTTAAACACGACGATAAGTGCACGTAAACTGGTGTTCTTATGGTTCAGAACGGAAAAATAGGGTCGCCAGAGAGAAATTTCACGAATACGCATTTCCTTCTTCACATGTCTTCTAATGCTATGAATAAATAATGCGAATGCGTGTTATGCAGTATTTTTACTCACAATTTCTGGTGTTCATATTTATCGCTTTATTCTTTTTTTCCTCGCAGAGGCAAATAGACGAAAACACCTTGGCCGTTAAATATCGACTGATTTTCTTTATTGAATGTGCGACCATCGAAGAGTGAACATCACCGACTTTTTCTGAGTTTACAGTGTGACCTATGGAAGTCTATACTTCAACTGGAAATTCCTACTTTCGCTACAGGTAAAATATTGTCATATGTGTTAGTGACCGAATGACAAATTTGAGAGTGCATATTCGTACGTGTGTAGGGTGAAAATTTGAGTATGGTTCCTTTATAGATGAACTTGTGGCAAGTCTTGCACAGTGTTGTATACTTCTTTTATAGGTAGTAAAAAAGCAAAGGTAGTTTATTGAGTGCCGAGAGTGAATGTTGGAATGTAAAAATGGAACTTTTAGAATTTAAGCACTGATTATATTAATATATTTAACCGTATGACATACATCACTTTATATCGTAGTATGTTACTATTATTACTTGCATTGTTGCGTTTAATACTTTTAGCGAATTCGATACCTTGCACTGACTCTGCACTGGTGTCAAAAAATGACTTCGATTAGTTGATTCTTATAAAGCTATGTTCGTTTCTATCAGAAACAACCAATCCAAGTCATTTTCTGGCATCAGTGCAGAGTCAGTGCGAGGTACTTTATTACTAACCAACTTAAAGTACCCGGCGTTGCCCGGGCTTCTTAAATATAAGTATCTCTACATTGTATAGAATAAAGCGCATTATGCAGAATCTAGGGACGTTGAGTTACATCGTTAGCTGTTCTATGAGCGCTGCGATTCGCGCGAACCTTCTAGAGGAATGCTTTACAAAAATTGCCACTGCGGGGCTTCCTTTTATCATATGTTAATGTTTCATGCACCTAAACCTTCCCCGAGAAAAAACTGTATAAAACAGTGAAAACCGCATCATAATCCGTTCAGTGGTTCTCGAGATTAGCCCGAACAAGCAACCAGACGCCTACCGGGGATTATATTTTATACAATGTAGATGTACTTCGAAGATTTTTGAAAAAAATAATGCATGCATTCGAATACATATGGGATCAGGAACCCCGATGCCATAAGAATAACAGAGGGCCGGGAATAAGGGACAGGGGAGAGTCGGCGCTTGCCGTGGTGGCTAAGGCTGCGGTTATACTGGATGCATATTATGACGACTAGCTCCTTGTCCGAATTTTCTTTCCAATACGCTCCGCAATGCTCCGCCAGTACGGACGTATTTGGACGACCAGAACCGCAACCTAACGCGACTGATCAGCACGCGGATGGCTTGGGTTCGATTCCCAGCGCCGAAGGCTCTTTTTCTGTGGCTCTCGAAACGTATAAGAATTACGTCAGCTAATCCTACATACAATACCTCTAATTCGTGTTGGACTTTATTCCGCGGTTAATATACACAGTGCTAAACGGTATACGTAGCTATATTTTAGAGGGCGGTAGGGGAGGTCCAATGGAACATTAAATGTCCTATGACATAGTGTCCGAGGTTCCTCCATTTTACAATAATAATGGTTCACAATTAAGATATCTATACGCTAAACTAATAGATGCAAGATTCCATAATTTTGTGATATATTGGACACCACCAGTAGAGTAAAAAGATCTGAATACATTTTGTTGTATCTTATATAGCTTAGATGTTATAAAGGCTAAAACGTCCGAGATGTTTGTGGAAATTGAGCGTCGCTGCACGCACACGAATGAACCCGTAGTCCAAACGACTGCCCGTTATGAGCTGTTCAAGATGACCCAGTAACCGAGAAAGTACGAACCCCTTACAGTAGCGGGCCCATTGAGGAACTGTTTGGAGTGGCGGAGTCACTTGGGGTAGTCAGCTAGAAAATAACAAACAAGTGAACGAAAATTCTACACGTGTTCTTAGGCCAGGTGCGCAGTGGTGGCAACTTGTTGCGCGACAGTTTTGGCGCACACGAAAAATGCATTGATTTACATGTAAGCAGCCTCTTTTGACAACGTGACTGCAAAGCATGTTGTTTTTTATTCAGAAAGCGACAAAACTGTTTCCTTCCTTTCAGCGTGATTAACTGTCACGCAACAAGCTGCCGTCAATGCGCGCCTAATCTTACGATAATGAGAAAACTGTACTTTCCGAATGACAATTATTGGTGACAATTATTATTATTATTCCTCACCTCTCGAGTATGTATAAACACACGCTGGAATAACAAAACAAAAGAGCGCATTGATGTATGCGCTGCGAGAGAAGGTGGGCCATAAGGAGGAGAATTACTGTGAAGCGGTGGAAGTTTTGCGTTCTGCAAAGAATGCAGGCCTGATTAATCAGAATAAAATCTCCTCCTTACTCCGCACCCTTTCTCTCACTGAATACGTCCCGCATGCTTTTGTTTTGATATTCCAATGCGTGTTTATACACGAGAGATAAGGGATTCGTCTTTAATTCGAAGGGTGGACGATACAGGTGGGACCATGCGGCAGTCAGCGGACTACCCTTTTCCATCCTGTGCCTTCCCGCGAGGCGTATTAATGATGGATAATATGTACACATCGATAATATGCCACATGTGGCATATTTAGGTAAAAAGTGGACTTGCACCACAATGAAATAGGGTTCGAGGAGATGCCCACCGTTTCTCGATTCCCTAACTCGTTGGAGGCCTTGGTCTGTAATTTACAACCCTATGTGGGTCTACGTAAAAATAGTCTGATTTGCACGACATTTGGTATACTCTTAATCGTGAGAACGCCAGGAATCCATTGGTGTCATTTTAATATCGATACGATGAAGAATAAAGAATTTCTTAATATTCTGTAATAAATAATTTCTACCTCGACTGTGGGGCGCCGACTTCAATCCGCTGCGATTTAGAAAAACTGAATTGTTTATTCTTCATCGTATCGATATCGAGATTCCGTAAGTTTTTTCGATGTAAATCATACCAAATGCCATGTAAATCGGACTATTTTTAATGAAAGTAGTTTGAGATTATGGAAATCAATTTTCCATCGAATTTCCTTCATTATGGTCCGAATTACGTTGTTCTTGGTGTTATTTTGATCGGAGAAACATAAGGTATCGATTAGCGTCGTCTTCTCAGAGATGTGGTGAGAAATACGGAGCTGGAAGATTTCTCACTTTTTAATGGGTAGTTATTCCAACTGCTTCGAGGGTCGAAAGGCATTGGCGCTGCCTAGATGCGTGATTTTTGGTGGCACAATACCTTCTGCAGCGAGCGCAGTATTTTTAATTTTCATTTGAATATTGATTTGCAACACAAAAAAACTCCATCGATGGTTTGAATGCAGCGTACAAATTTATTTGCAGACGTGCAATTCTTCTTTGTATTATGAATACGAGCAGCTTACGTGTTGGTAATGGTAAATCATACCATTTCATAGCATATCTACAGAATGTAATTCACTCGAAACAGAAGTGGTAAAGCGGTGAATTATATGGATACTTGTATACTTCGGTGATCTCGGTCTTTTTAAAGGCAGGGCGTTAATTTAGTTATTCAGTTAATTTAACCAATCCTATCGTAGCGGTAACTAAAGCGAAACTGTGTTCTATCCAGACCAGTACTTAGCTTAAACAAAAGAAGTTAATGTTAAGATGTTTTTATGAGGTAACAATGCAAGGGACAGCTATTTAACTTAGCGTATGCAGGAAAAGGAAGTACCTACGTCATTTACATCTATTAGCTATTTCCTAAAAGTCTTCAAACTACTGTAGCAGAACGACTCGCATGCTTACTGCATGGAGGACATTACCGTCAAATAAGACATTGATGTTCTCAAGAGCTGTGGAAGAATTTAAGCTTGGATCAGAAAGGAACTGAATAGAAGAATCAAATTAAAGATACATTTACTTCAAATGCTTTCAAAAGTATGTACCTTCGAGAAACATTCAATCGATGCATTATACACTACCAGTATTTTGCAATCAGGTGTTAGAACACTTTTCAACATAATGAATAATAGTAATTTCTGAGTGGACACTGGCGATTTATACCACTCCGTGTGGTACCTACCAGTTTGATAAGAATATGTTTCATACACATTTCACGTTCATTCCTTTGCGTATACGAATTAATATACAAAACTACTTAGTTCATTCTTTTTTTATCGAAAGGAAATTACGATCACTTACATAGCTGTGAAAACGTCATCGCAGGAATCATTAACATGCTGCACTATATAATTGATATAAAACATATAAGCCAATTCACAATTAATAAATAGCAATGAAATCAGCGTATCTTCAGCGTTACCTTCACCATGCCATGATTGGGACAGCTGAAAAGTTTACACCTAGAATTCTGTGATATTGTGCATCCATATTTCCGTAAACGTAAATTACTTACGCTGAACAAATTAGTACTCAAAGATGTAACACCTAGGATAAGAAGAATAGAATACACTAAAGTAATGGCCGACTTCAGATCCTTGAAAAACCTTTAAAAATAAACAGCATCGTTTGCACAAAATAAAGAATGTGACTGATTGAAAGTGGAAATACACTTTCAGGGCTGATTTAAATTATTTAAACGTAGAAAAACATGTTAATAAATCTTGATCTAGACTCACGCTTGCTTTCAACGAAAATTCAAGCTTATGAAATTCTACAGATTTTTTCTCTACGGTTTTTGTGCTTAGAAGCAACACTGGAGCAGTATTGCCAATTTTTAATAACGCTGAACGTAAACTACTTCTATCGTACTAACGTGTATGCTCTGTTGTGCATCAGTACAGCTCTCGTCACACCTTCTCTGCGGTTTCTATTATACGCTTTTCCCGTTCCATATGAGCCGTTGATACAATCAAGAACTGCTACATTGATACGGTAACTGCAAATGACAATAATGTAATCGTTGCTTTTTATATGTAACAAAATAGTGGGAAAGCATAATCATGAAGAAGTGACGAGCCTTGTAAAAGAAAAAAGAGTCTTTTAGTAATTACATCAATTTCAGTAATGGAAGAGTATATGGTGTAGGTACTATAAGGTGTATATTCGCTCGAGGGGCGTGTAAAAAAATCGAGTTTTTCCTCTATACTATATTTGATAAGTGTGCGGTATGTACAATATGTATGTAAAATTCGTAGAGTTAACAAAATTACCAGACCATGAAGGATATAACATTAAAGTATTGTGATTAATATTCCACTTAACAGACGTTGGACAATTGTGTCATAAACCCCCAACTTATTCCCTGTCGGCCTTTTCAAAAACCAAAGAACCCATAAGGTATCTGAACTTTGTAGAACCGATTTTCATTTACCTGACAAGCCTATACAAGCACGCAGAGTGTATCATCCACATAAAAGTCACCGAGTCCGTGACTACACATACAATGCTGCTTATTAAAATCGTTAAACACTGAAACATTGCGATTCGAAGGTAGTACTTCTGCTCGTCTATGAAGTACTCCGTTACTATCGGCGGTTTATAAGGACGTGTTTCGTTTAACGGTAACACAATGTCCAAAAATGTGGAAGAGAAGTGAAGTGCAATCGCGCCAAACGTCGACAAGTAAAGGAATACTGTAACAGGCGTTTTGCGCAACCTCGTTAACATGTAAATCTTCATTGTTTCGTCATTTGTGTAGCCCTCACCTGCAAAAAATATTGAGTAACGTTTTCCCATGTTAGCATGTTCTTTAATGATCTTTAGTTCCTCGTCATCGGCTGTCTTCCAATCCCTGTTTATGCCTTCCAAAAGTTCTGTAACCTGAATGCTTTATCAATATTACGTTGTATCGGGTGAACGGTAGATCTAATTGTAATATTAACTCACTACTTACTTTAGTTTGAAGCAAAAATGTAAAGTACTTCGTGGCAACGCCTGACATCATAAATATGAACGACATATTCTTCAAAATATCCTGTTTCGTGGCCTTCCCGCTAGCGAACGGTGTCAACTGGAAAATTATGACATTTGGCCGGGCTTGATGTTAGCACACTATGGCATGAGGATTATTGCAGCAAAAGGTTATAAGAAAACACACAAGTCCGTCACATTTGATGGTCTCGAAGGATCCATGTTATGGGGGAAGTGATTTCATTTTAATTTATGTATCGTGTACTTCTGAGTTCGTGTTTGCAATGTGGCCATTGGCCACATGTGATGCGAAGAATGTTTGCAATGAAGAAGTTCTTAAATTTGCAGATTCCCGAACAATGTTAGTGTCATTTGTAATGATGTAGAATATTAAGTATAAAGTATGAGAGAAAATGTGAGGCATTCTTCCCTGGAACTATGAAATATTTTGTTTTCAATAATCTATATCTGAAGCAGCGCAATAAACGTGTTATACAATTGGTGGGGAGCAAGAATTGACAAACACTAAGGATACACATAAATTAAATGAATTAACATTGTACTGAGCAGTATTGCTTACAATTAGTGAATGTGTGTCTAATGAAACCAGGGGTTGAAACGGTTCCGAAAATAACTGTTTCAAACTGTTATATATGGGTTCTGGCAGAAACAGTTATGAAGAACCGATATACTCAATAACTGTTATAAGGAACCGGAATTTCTGGCTATATCGATTTCAGTTACGGTTCTGCAGAACCGATATTATATCGGTTCCGTAACGGTTATATATATTTAATATTTACGATCAATGTCACATTTTTTTAATGGAAATTCGATGTGTTTATAAGTTTTTTTGTCGTTGGGCCTCTCTATCTGGTGTTTCCCTTTTCAAAATTCCATCAATGCAGGAAAAGCCGAAATGAAAGACAGCATCTGTAAATTAAGTATTGAAAACAGAGATTCTAGATAGAGAGGCTCAGCCATGAAGGATTTTATAAACAAGTGCGAAGATGGGTCGGACGGATTAAGACCAATGGGCCAGAGTCATTTGTATTCCTGAGATAGTGGCGAGCACGTTGAATTTAATACAAAAAGTATTATATTGCGCATCAAGACACATTTGTCGTCCTCGAGACACTGTCTTTATTAAAAAAAAAGTCAATAATATTCATAATTAATATAAAATTAGTAGTAAGTTTGTAGATATTAGGAAAGTTATTGCTGTTAGTGTTAGCAATATTTTAAATTAAGTGTCAAATTAATATTAGTCGTAGTGTATAATAGTTATTAGTGATATTTAAAATCATATCGACATAATGGGCCGAAAGAAATGCGACATTGTCCGTAAGTATTCTGAAACGTGCGATGACAGCATGAAAATGCGATGTATAGTTGAAAGTTGCTCTGCAACAATTTCGGTATCTATATACAATTTACTTCGTTTAAATTTTTAAACACATAAGGGGGTACATCATATTAATAACAGTTTAATATAAACGTAACTTAAAAAAAAAATTATTTCAAACTACTTTTGAGAATCAATTTATTCTTCACCGATTTATTATTAAATCATAATTTAAAAGGCGCTTACGCATGGTTGAGGCGAGCCCAGCCCATAGCGAGAGTTTACTGTATAACCGATATATAACCATTATGAAAGTGATATAATATCGGTTCTGTAGAACCGGAACCGAAATCGATATAGGCCAGAACCTATTTCACTCGTAACTGTTTCAAGATTATTTCGGTTCTCATAACTGTTTCGAGAACCGAAACCGATATCATAACTGTTTTCAACCCCTGAATGAAACTATAGTGGATACTGCAAAGAATCATTAAATTAACTGGCTTCAAATATTGTAATTCGAATAAGCTTTAAATTGAAAATCGACTAAATAAGGTGGATAATTAGAAGCAGTGGACGGTATAACGAATAGATTTAAAATGCAACTCGTATAGTTGTACCTGGACGATCACAAGGGCCGTTATAACAAAACTGACCACCACATTCTGAAGTAGTCGAAGTTTTTCTCTCTGGTGTGGCCAAAGACCAACCGCCGACAAGAGCAATATAATAATCCTATAGTAAACCAACATCTCGCGATCCATACTGTCCCGCCGTCGAAAAGCAACTGACCGTAGTGTCTCTACCTTCTATCATTTTCTGTTTCCTTTTCCCTTATTTCCATATTTGCTATGTAAACTTTTTCTCTTAATGACGAAATACACACCAAGGGGGATAGCATGATTGACAGGAGGTGTAATTTAAAAATTGTGGAAATAAATCGCGATGAAGGTGCAACATGTCCCATCGATCGATAAGGCTATACATAACATGGAGTATGTGATTATCATCAATTATGAATGCTATAAGGTAGCCTGAGTCAAATAAATGTTTCTTCACTATTTTTTACCCCTTTCTTGACTAAAATATTTCTTTACACAAATTTCTCTTCATTCTTGTTTTCGACGGGGCACAGTGCACAGTGTCATTCGCAGGGGTGGCTATACTAGAAACTATTACTCGGTGATGCATATTCTGCTTGTGATTCTGCAAGAGACTGTTTAACGTAGTTGACTCTACTGCTGTTGCATCGACACCGGTTAGGTGAGTGATTAATAGCTTTGTAATTAATTTACTGCATCGATTCAAAATTGGAAAGTACACGCGTTCTCTATTTTCTATGAGTGATAACCGTTCTTCAATTTCTGTAAGAATTCGCAAAATTATGAGATCGATTAAAATACACACTATAAATATTTACAAATGTTTCTTAACAGATCAATGTCGCGTATTATATCTGGCACTACTTAGGGATTTGCACCAACGAAACCATTGTGATGACTGTACACGATTTCATACCTCGTCACGTAATGATATAAATATCATCTTTATTAATCTACTTAATAATCCAAAATACATCAGTTTGTAACTGTTTAGTTTTCTAACGAGACCAACGAAATTTCCACGAAGTAAGATATTGTTCGTCTCATGATCTAGAACATAAATATAGATATACTAGTTTTATTCTGATTGAATGGGCGTGTATGTGTTCAGTGCTATATAGCAAGCTACGTACCAAAGAAAATCCTTCTAAAGATATAGAAAACATGTTGAACATATTGAAAGAAGTAGGTATTGAACATTTTAGCATCATAAACAATATTATTTTTTGTAACGGTTTTTCGTACCATTCTGTGTTGCACCTATAAAATCGGTTCAGTACTATTAAACTGATAAATGACTGACATTGTTGACCCATTTAATAACCAAGAAATTAAATCGTCAATGGTGTGGCATATTATAGGAATCCAGAAAATGGAATGATAATAACCACCAAAGATTGTTGTTAATGTTTGAACGATCACGCTTTAAACAAAATGATAGGAACGACGTGTACGTACAGTTCTACGAAAATACTTTTATGTGAATCCATGACTTGTTCGGCTAAATAATTAAGGTAACATATATAGCTATATTCCCCAAGGACACACATTCCATATAGAAATATATCATGAATTTTGTTAAATAAGATCGCCTCAGACATCTGAAAATATGAATATTCGCGTATCATGTATATAACCATTGTTCACTGTTTTCTGCCACAAGTCTAAAAATTGATGGTCGAACTTACAAGATATAAATCAATAGTTTGCGGTTGACGAATCTTTAACAATAATTCACATTGCTGTTGTTAAAAGACATAGCCAAACAATAACTTAGCGTAATTGACAAGTAATGGGAGTATTCTACAGAGTACACGTTTAAAAGTTTAAAATTTGCAATCGCAGGGCTGAGATAATATGACCTCGTACTTTGTTGCTTTTTTGTGAATGTCTGCTGCACTTGTCAGAAGCTTTGACATCTGCATCATTATAATATGCATCAGACTGTAATGCACACCTATGAAAGGGAATAGCTGAAAAGTGCAATTTATGTACAAAGAATTCGTTGTTAATGATTATGATTTACGTTTAAATATTGTGTCGCGAAAGATCTTGAAACTAGGACAACTGAAATGTACTAATATGCCACATGTGGCATATTTAGGTAAAAAGTGGACTTGTACCACGGTGAAATAGGGTTCGAGGAGATGCCCACCGTTTCTCGTTTACCTAACTCGTTAGAGGCCTTGGTGTGTAATTTACAACCCTATGTGGGTCTACGTAAAAATAGTCTGATTTGCACGACATTTGGTATGCTCTTAATCGTGAGAACGCCAGGAATCCATTGGTGCCATTTTAATATCGATATGATGAAGAATAAAGAATTTCTTAATATTCTGTAATAAATAATTTCTACTTTGAATGCGGAGCGCCGACTTTGATCCGCTGCGTTTCAGAAAAACTGAATTATTTATTCTTTATCGTATCGATATCGAGATTCCGTAAGCTTTTTCGAAGTAAATCATACCAAATGCCATGTAAATCGGACTATTTTTAATGAAATTAGCTTGAGATTATGGAAATCAATTTTCCACCGAATTTCCTTCATTATGGTCCGAATTACATTGTTCATGGTGTTATTTTGATCGGAGAAACATAAGGTATCGATTGGCGTTGTCTTCACAGCGATCTGATGAGAAATACGGAGCCGGAAGATTTCTCACTTCTTAATGGTAGGTATTCCATCCGTAAATATTCGGTGAGGCATCGCTCGGAGCTGTCTTCGCCACGGGGTACCAGGTGGCGTCTCCTTGAGCCCAGTCGCTGGAAGATCACCCTTAGTAGTTTTTCCTTTGAAAAATCACACCACTTTTGGAAATTACATGAATGGTCAAAGGTCAACACCCTACTTCAATGCGTTTGTCTCATCAATATGCGCGAGCTGCTATCCATTTCGAACGCATGTTGCTAACTTTAAGGCATTATTACTGTAAAATGAAAACAGATCGGACGCTATGTCATAGAACCTTTTATGTTCCATTGGACCTCCCCTACCACACCTTAAAATATCTCTACGTATACCGTTTACACCCGTATTAGGTACATCCCATTCCATCGAATAATCAAAGGAACTTATCTAAAACAAAAATACCAATTACACATTTAAAATATACCGCGTATACAATTCGATATAAATGTATATACGATATTAAACTATGTTTACATACTCTTTGTGAAACCAAAATCATGTTTTCATTTTACGACTTACTTGAAAACAGCTTTCTCCTTATTTCTCTTTCTTTTACAGCTTCTCTTTGAAAGTCCATTATTGTCTGTCACTATTGTTATCATAGCAGGACAAAGCATAGCGTCAAAAAGTAGGAGCAGGATGTTTTCGTATAATAAAACAATTCTCAGGTCGTCATATTGCTTCTGATATATGTATGCGGAGCAAAAGGTATTGGCCGCTCCAAGTCACTCAACGATTAAGATATTACAAAATTTGTGGTCGTACCTGACATGACCTACATTTAGAGGTGTGACGTTAGGTGGCACAATACCTTCTGCAGCGAGTGCAATATTTTTAATTTTCATTTGAATATTGTTTACAAAACAAAAAACTTGGTAGGTGTGCAATTCTTCCTTGTATAATGAATACGAGCAACTATCGTGCTGGTAATGGTGCATCATACTATTTCATATCGTATCTACAGAATATAGTTCGTTCGAAACAGAAGTGGTATAGCGGTGAATTACATGGATACTTGTATACTTCGGTGATCTCAATCTTTTTAAAGGCAGGGCGTTAATTTAGATATTCAGTTAATTTGACCAATCCTATCGTAGCGGTAACTACAGCAAAACTGAGGTCTATCCAGATCTGTAGGTACTTACATTGTTTTGAGCGTAATTGTTATTTGGGTAATGCTGGTTCATTAACAACGCTCGATTTTAAAAACAACAACGTTTATTAGAAGTGACCGTCACTTTGGTCGACAAGAGTCTAATTCTATGTGTTATGGCCGTTTTTCAAGGCCGACAGGAATTGAGAACCTTTTTCTGAATTTCTGGTGTGAGTTCTGCTCTTCCTCCTCCGCAAACCCTCTAACGACACCTCGGTTCGCCCCACCACCAACTTCTACTACGGAGGTCCGATCAGGGTTGAAATATTCCTGTATCAATCAAAGTCCTTAAGGTGGCACGTTGGGCGTCTTTCCGAATTCTGTCCACACTCCGCCCACCATTCCGCATAAATAAAATGCAGTGGAGAGACACCGTACCGAGACCCCGAGGCAGGCCCCAAGGTCCCGTGGACAGAAACGACCCTCACGTGCGCGATCTGTCCAGGGGGTTTATGACACGTCAATCGCTATTGAGCGCCAGGAGAGACTCCAAGGGTACCCGTCATAACTGGGATTTGGAGTTTTCCCCTGTTTACGATGCCAGATGCTTAACAGTCACAATAATAGCGCTAATGAAATTCTTAACTCAAAAATAGCGAAGAGAGCACGTCTGCATCATAAACCCCGTGGCCTTTCGAATCCTTAACATAGATTAAACAAAATAAGTTAACGTTAAGATGTTTTTATGAGGTAACAATGCAAGGTACAACTATTTACCTTAGCAATGCAGAAAAAGGAAGTACGTCATTTACATCTATTAGCTATTTTCTAAAAGTCTTCAAACTACTGTAGCAGAACGACTCGCATGCTTACTGCATGGAGGACATTACCATAAAATAAGATATTGATGTTCTCAAGAGCTGAGGAAGAATTTCAGTTGATATCAGAAAGGAACTAAATAGAATAATCATATTACAGATGCATTGAGTTAAAATGCTTTAAAAAATATGTACCTTCGAGATACACTCAATCGATGGATTATACGCTACTAGTACTTTGCAATCAGGTGTTAGCATACTTTTCAACATAATGAATAATAGTAACTTCTGAGTGGACACTGGCGATTTATACCATTCCGTGTGGTACCTACGAGTTTGATAAAAATATGTTTTATACAAATTTCGCGTTCCTTCCCTCGCGTATACGAATGATTATACAAAACTACTTAGTTTATTCAGTTTTTATCGAAAGGAAATTACGATCACTTACATATCTGTGAAAACGTCATCGCAGGAATCAAAAATTTGCTGCATTATATAATTGACATAAAACATATAAGTCATTTCAGCAATAATAAATAGCAACGAAATTACTGCATCTGCGATGTTACCTTCGCCAAGCCCTGATTGGGACAACTGAAAAGTGTGTAGCTAGAATTCTCTGATATCGTGCATCCATATTCGCGAACCTAAATGCAAATTACTTACGCAGAACAAGTTAGTACTCAGAGACATAACACCTAGGATAAAAAGAATAGAATACGCTAATGTAACGGTCGACATCAGATCTTTGAGAAACCTTTAAAAATAAATAGCATCGTTTGCACAAAATAAAGAATGTGACTGATTGAGAGTGGAAATACACTTTCAGGGCTGATTTTAAACATTTAAGCGTAGGAAAATATGTCAAATAAATCTTGATCTAGAATCCCTCCTACTTTCAACGAAAATTCAAGCTTATGAAATTCTACGGAATTTTTCGCTACGGTTTTCGTGCTGAGAAGCAACACTGGATCAGTATTACCAATTTTTAATAACGCTCAACGTAAGCTACTTTTATCGAATATAGGTACTAACGTGTGTGCTCTATTGTGCATCAGTACAGCTCTCGTCACACCTTCTCTGCGGTTTCTATTATAAGCTTTGCCCGTACCATATGAGCCGTTGATACAATCAAGAACTGCTACATTGATGCGGTAACTGCAAATGACAATAATGTAATCGTTGCTTTTTAGATGTAACAAAGTTGTATTAAAACACCATGACGAAGCAGTGAAGGGACTTAAAAAAGAAGGAAAGAGCTTTAAAGTGTTAGGCTTATCGATATTTGTGGTAATTGTACTTTTACAATGTAGCGCTTACAACAATCTCAATAATGAAAGTGTAGACTATTAGGTGTAGGTATACTTGCTGTAAAGGAGTATAAAGAAATCGAATTTTTGTTCCCTATATTTTGTAAGTGAAGGGTGTGTAACATGTAACTATGTAAAATTCGTAAAATTAACAAGATTATCAGACCTTGAACAAAATAGCAATTAAAGTACTGTGATAGAGTTGCCACCCGAATTTCTGTCTGTTTCTGCCACCTCAGCATTTACTGAGAAAGTTTTCTCCTGCCATGAATGTGAAGTGGCGGGATGAGAGGAACAAGGTCTCCCTTAATTTAGTATAGATTGAGTTATTTATAATAGCATTGAGTTATTCATAAATGATAAAAAGTTATTAAATGTGATGTTAAAAGCACTAAAAAATATGTATGGAAGAAGAAAAACTAATAAAATTAAAATATATTTTTAGCTTTTTTCAGCGTGCTTTTTTTAGACTGCACGAAAGAAAATTTTCGTTAGTTTTCTGTAGAAAAAAAAACCCTGTACTGTGATCAATATTCTCTTTAACAGACGTTCAAAAGGAGTGTCGTGATCCCCCCGGCCCCTCTTATTCCCTGTCGGACTTTCCAAACACCAAAGAACCAATAAGGCATCTGAACATTGGTAAATTGACTTTCTTTTACCTGACAAGCCTATACAAGCACGAACTGTGCATCATCCACATAAAAGTCAATGACTCAGAGGCAACATATGTAGTACCCACTATGAAGATCGCTATATCCTGACACACTGAGATTTGATAGTAGTACTTCTGCTCGTCAATGAAGTACTCCGTTACTATCAACGTTTTATGATAACTTGTTTCGTTCAACGGTATTACAATGTCGAAGTGCCATCTCGCCATCGCGCCAAACGTCGCGGAGTATATGAGTACTGTAACACACGGTTTGTGCAACCTCATCAACATGTACATTTTCATTGTTTCGTCACATGTTTAGCCCTCACCTGCAAAAATCGTTGTGTAACGTTTGCCCACGGAAGCATGTTCTTTAATGATCATTAGTTCCTCGTCATTGGCTGTCTTCCAATCGTTATTTACGCCTCCCATAATTTTAATAAGCTGAATGTTTCATCATTATTATGTCGCACTACGTTAACGGTAGATTTAACTCTATATCTCAACTCACTAAATGAATATGATGCCAACAGAGAAAGTATTTCGTGAGACCACCCAGCGAAATAAATATAAACGACACATTCTTCAAAAAATCCGTCTTCGGGGATTTCCCGCTGGTGTACGGTGTGAACTGGAAAATAATGTAATTTAGGCTGGTTGGACGTAATTATACGGTCACTTTAGGATTATTGTAACCAAAAGGCATAAAACGGCCTGTAGGCGGTCAATATTTTTCTGCAATATGTTGCACAATATTTATGCTGGATGCCCCACACGCTCAATAATATTGTGCAATATTGAATATTCTACAATAATATTGACCGTCTACAGGCCGCTTAAGAGAACACACAGGTTCGTTACATTTGGTGGCCTCGGAGTATTTGTGAAAACTGGGGAAAGTGATTTTATTTTAATTTAGGTAACTCGTACTCTTGAATTACTGGTTACAATGTAGCCAGAAGTGATGCGTAGAATGCTGGCAATGACGTTTTTAAATTTGCAGACACGTGAATAATATTCGTGCGATTTGAAATAATGTAGAATATGAAGTTTAGAACTATGCGATAAACTGCGATACATTCTTCAATTGAACTGTGAATTATAGTTGTTTTCAATAATCCACATCTGAAGCAGCGCAATCAACGTGTAAAACTACTGATTGGGAGCATGTTGCAAGAATTAACATACAGTAAGGGCACACATAAATTAACGAATTAATGTACTACTTGGCAGTATTGCTTAGCGAATGTGGTCTAATGAAACTATAGTAGAATATTGTAAATAATCATTAAATTTTGTGACTTCAAATATTGTAATTCGAGTAAGCTTTAGGCAAAGAATTGACTGCATAATGTTGATGATTAGAAGTAGTAGATGGTAAAACGCAGTGTTTTCCCAATATTTGTTGAGTCGTGACTCCTTTTATAATATTCAAATAATATGCGATCACATTTTCTTGTACATACCTTATTTAAATTTAATAAGGTCAACGAAGCAGATTAAAAATTGGTATTTCAAAATATAATTCCAAATTAATAATATTGTAATTATCTTAATACAAATATTCAATATACTTAAAGATATTTAATATATTTAATTATCTCATTTAGTGTAATAGTTGTACTTGAACCTGGGTAGCAGCTTTTCTCATTTATGAAAAATTAGCATTACATCACTATTCAAATAGGGCAATGTAGGTACCATATTCAAATACATCAGTGGTACGAATTGCCAATCAAAGATAACCGCAGCGACCCCCCAGGTCGCGAACCACAGGTTGGGAACCACCGGTATAACGATTAGATTTGGTACGTAATTATAGTTGTACCTGGGCGAACGTTGGTATGGTTATAATGAAGCTGATCACCACATTCTGAAGTAGTCGAAGTTTTTCCCTATCGTGTGGCCAAAGACCAACCGCCGACAACAGAAATATAGTAAGCCTATAGTAATCCAACATATCACGATCCATACTGCCACACCGTCGAAAGACAACTGACCGCAGTATCTCTAAATTCTATCACTTTCCGTCTCCCTTTTCTTATTTCCATATTTGCTACGCAAACTTTTTCTCTTATTGACGAAACACACACCAAGGGGGGTAGCATGATTGACAGGAGGTGTAATTTAAAAATTGTGAAAATAAATCGCGACGAAGGTGCAACTTGCCCCATCGTTCGATAAGGCTATACATAACATGGAGTATGTGATTATCATCAATTATGAATGCTATAAGGTAGCCTGAGTCAAATAAATGTTTCCTCACTATTTTTTACCCCTTTCTTGACTAAAATATTTCTTTACACAAATGTCTCTTCATTCTTATTGCCGATGCGGTACAGTGCACAGTGTCATTTGCAGAGGCGGCTATGCTATAAACTATTAGTGTGTGATGCATATTCTGCTTGTGATTCTGGAAGAGACTGTCTAACGTAGTTCACTCTACTGCTGATACATCAACATAAGTTAGCAACGACTGTCGTTAGTGAAAAAGGTGCGTGACTAATAGCTGTATAATTAATTAGCAAAATGTACCCACACTTCGCTTCGGACCTAAGAGATATTAAGGGCTACATGAAAACACATTTCACCCCTTTTCACCTCCTTAGGGGTTGGTAAGGGAAAAATCCTGAAATTGGTTATGTGGCATTTGTGTGGATAATCTTTGTGAGTAAGAACGAAGCTGATATCTAATCGAGCCTAAGAGATATTAGGGAATCCGAGAAAATATATTTTACCCGTTTCACCCCCTTGGGGATGGAATTTCCAAAAATCCTATCTTAGTGGGCGCCTACGTCATAAAAACAACATAGGGTAAATCCGGGAGACGCGATCGACCTAATATAAAATGGCTATTAATACGTGAACCTAATATGTTCAGAATTTTATGCTGATTCAGAAAAACTGGTCGATATTTGCTTTATCACAACATTTACTGTAAATCGAGTTAAAAACTGAAGTCATGATATCTGACCACCTCTCCCGTGGTGCCGGGAGAAATGGTTTTCGTCGTTGGCAGAGATCACTCACATAATTATTCATGGAAAAATAACAGAGAAGAAAGCCAAATTATTTATGTGTGAATACAACTACAGATTCATTGATATTTAATTTGTTTACGCTAAACAAGTAAAGAACACATCAAAGATAAAGCGAACTACCTACCGGCGATTAGCAAGGCAAATGAATACAAAAGTGAATAAATGAAATAAATAAACAATAAAATCGCGAAATACTCGAAATCAAGCGGTTTTCGACCTTATTGTGCGATCATTAAACGTTTGTAACTCAGAGCACCGTTAACTGATTTTGATGAAATTTTCAGCATGTATACAGCTTTCTTAAATCTACAAACGGATTTTTTGAATTTTCGTTACGGGCTCAGAAAAAAAAGTTGAAAAAACGGCCTTTACTATTCTTTTTGCTATTCCGACAAATTGAATTTTTTTTCAAAACTCCGAAATACGTCACATAGCAAACTAAACCTTCTACCTTCTAAAGAAGACTCATGTCGTTTGAACCAATTCTAAAAAAGTTATGCAATTTTAAAAAGTGTGCCAATACTTTTTTTACTCACTGTAAATAAAAATAATTAAAAAATCATAACTCGACCATCTGTCCTTTCTGCAGCGAGAGATGGTCTTCTCGTTAGTTTTGAGAGGAAGAGTTAATATGGCTAAATACTTTGGCTGCATTGTCCCTCAATATCTCTACTATCTTATTATTCCCAAACATTAAACGAAAGTAAATATAGAAGTATATTTTAAATACGATTCTGTACACCGTTGTTTGACAAAAGAGGTTAAATGTAATCTCAATTTACCTTTTATATCCTGTAAATCTAGAAAAACACAGAAGGAACCGAAGTGACGCTATTCATTCAATTGTTTGGCTTCTAGAGAAGTAATTGGTCTGCACTTTAACGCATTTTTACGTATAGACTCTGAAATATAGCGACTCGACCAACTCTCCGGCCCGACCGCGTCTCCCGGATTTACCCTACCTTCCTTTCACATTTCTATGTTAAGGGGTATACCCGTTTGAATGCTCGGAAAATGTGTACATATTGAGGATTTTTTACAAGTGAACGGCTTAAGGAATCTAAAAAAGTTTCAGTTAAAAAACTATGGTTTTTTCGGAAGTTATTGATACATATCCGAAACTCTCTCGATTTTAGACCGCTAAACGGTGGCCCTGAAGAAAACTGTATGTCGTGTCTGAAATCGAAGACAGTAAATTTTTTTTTATAAAATATGTTAATAGTTGTCGATATACGTCGCCAATTTTGAAAATTTTGAAAAATGAAGAACTGGTCAGAGATCAAGTATAAAGTTAGATTTTTCGAAGTGAAAAGTCCACGTTTTTTCTTTATAAATAATAAACGGGGAATCGGAACAAAAAAGGTGTCGTGGATCGATTTGGATCGCTGGAAGTAAATTGGTTGAACATAACCCGAGATTATAGAGACACCGTAATGAAAAATGTAGTTCCGCTGCGAACGATCGAGCCGCGGCCGCCCCGTGCTACCTGGGTTGGTCCACTCAAATGGCTAATAACTTCGTCAATATTCTGAATTTTTACATCTGACTAGATTCATAACAATCCTAAAACATCAAGCTATGAAAATATTTGACAGTGTCAAAATATCCGCTTTTTTGACACTGTCAAACGGTTATACCCCCTTAAACGGTTTGAGCTGGGTGTTGATGAGTCGGTCAGTCAGTCAGTCAGTGAGGACTTCTTCTCTTATGTACATATAGACACGTTCTCTATTTTCTATGGACAAATGCGCGATAAAATGTACACGACTTAACCATTCTGAAATTTCTGTACGGTTTCGGAAAGATATTAGATCTAATGAATTCTTATGAGAACAATATTGAGTATTATATTTCGCACTACGTAGGAATTAGCACCAAAGAAGACACACCTCATTATTGTACACGATTTCATACCTCGTCACGTACGTATGTAGTCTCCACCTGCTCCGCGCGAAAGAGATGCGCGTGATGACGGTTCCTCGCACAGTGATGGGAATGCTGAGTTAAATCGTTAGCAGTTTTATGAGCGCTGTGTTTCGCGCGAACCTTCTGGAGGAATGCTTTACTAAAATCGCCACTGCCAGGTTTTCTTTTGTCACAGGCTAATGTTTCGTACATCTAAACCTTCCCTGAGAAATGCTCTATAAAACAGTGAAAAGCGCATTCGAATCCGTCCAGTGGTTCACGAGATTAGCCCGAACAAACAACCAGATGTCTACCGGGAATTTTATTTTATACTATGTAGAGATACTTCGAAGATTTCTGAAAAAAATTGCATACATTTGAATACATGTGGGATCAGGAACCCCCGTGCCATAAAAATAACAGGGGGCCCGGACTAAGGGACCGGGGAGAGTTGGCGCTAGCCGTGGTGGCTAAGACAGCGGTTATACTGGGTGTGTATTCTAACGACTAGATCGTCGTGCAAATTTTCTTCCCTATACGGTCCGCAATGCTCCGGCAGTACGGACGTATTCGGAAGACCAGCTAGTCGACAGAATACGCATCCAGTATAATCGAAATCTAACGCGACTGATCAGCACGCGGATGGCTTGGGGAGGTCCAATGGAATATTAAATATCCTATCACATAATGTCTGATCTGCCTCCATTTTACAGTAATAATGCCTCAGTAATAGTGTACATATCGAAGGGTAAGACGATTTTTTTTCAATCAACTTCATAAATCTGTTTTCTGTATGCTCTTCGTCAAAATGTGCGCTGCGGCAAAATTGTGCTTGTCGCGTTGACATGGCCCAGGCCATGTGGTTAATCCGAAATCAAAAAGACAAATATATTTAGAAACTAGAAGCCTACCTGTGTTACGTGACGATGAAAGAGTCAAAATCGCAAAGAATTACAAAATGGCGGACCACTGAAAAAAAATCACGTTTTCGGGGTACAAAATTGGGGAATTGTTGACAAAAAAATAGAAGCAGGTCGTTAATTGAAAAAAAAACTGAGCGTCACGTAATAGCGGCGGGTTTTCCGTACAATAAATGCCCTTGCTCATGTCGATTGGACTTATAGTTTTCTCTGTAGACTGTCAACGCGGTAGCAAAATGTAATTGTGAGAAAAACGCGTTCAAAGTTCCGCGGAAAATCCTATATCTCCGTCAATTTTGCGATTTTCTTTATAACATTTAGAGAGAGAGAGAGAGAGAGAGAGAGAGAGAGAGAGAGAGAGAGAGAGAGGCGTGGGAGGGAGGGAGGGAGGGCGGGAGGGAGGGAGGGAGCGAGGGAGGGTAGGGAGGGAGGGAGGGTGGGAGAGGGGGAGAGAGGGAGAGGGGGAGAGAGGGAGAGAGAGACAGAGGGAGAGAGAGACAGAGAGAGAGACAGACAGAGAGAGAGAGACAGAGAGAGAGAGAGAGACAGAGAGAGAGACAGAGAGAGAGAGAGAGAGAGAGAGAGAGAGAGAGAGAGAGAGAGAGAGAGAGAGAGAGAGAGAGAGAGAGAGAGAGAGAGAGAGAGAGCATTCTTCAAACGTACGTCTTTCAGAAAATGTGAAAAAGGAAAAATCGATTTTTCCGATTTTTTTACAGTGGTTTGCCCCCTCAAGGTGGAATCGGGCGGCGCGTGAATTCGACTTAGATCCGCTGCGTTTCAGAAATACTGAATTATTTCTTCTTTATTGTATCGATATCGAGATTCCGTAAGCTTTTTCGATGTAAATCATACCAAATGACATGTAAATCGGACTATTTTTAATGAAATTAGCTTGAGATTATGGAAATCAACTTTCCGTCGAATTTCCTTCATTATACTCCGAATTACGTTCTTCTTGGTGTTATTTTGATCGGAGAAACATAAGGTATCGATAGGCGTCGTCTTCACAGAGATATGATGAGAAATACGGAGCCGGAAGATTTCTCACTTCTTAATGGGTAGGTATTCCATCCGTAACTATTCGGTGGGGTATCGTTCGAAGTTGTCTTCGCCACGGGGTACAAGGTGGGGTCTCCTTGAGTCCAGTCGCTGGAAGATCACAGTTAATAGTTTTTCCTTCGAAAAAACACACCACTTTTGGGAATTACATGAATGGTCAAAGAGTCATTGGACCTCCCCTACCACACCCTAAAATATCGCTACGTATACCGTTTACACCCGTATTAGGTACAGTATTATCTCCGTATGTGCTCGGTTTGGTGCACACGATACGTGCTTGTCGCTATCCCCACCACTTCTGTTTCACTCTTGTCCGGCGAAGGCAAGAGCGAGATGGAACGAGAGCGAGCGAGAGCCACTGAAAGCGAGCGAGGACGGTCCGAGCCAGACGACGCGTTGATGTTTTGTCTCTCTCCATCTTTCGGGCGCCGTGACACTCCGTCCTTTGCGTGCGCGACGAGCATGCGCGATGGTCTCGCAAAATCTTGACGCAGGCCCGGCTCAAGTCTTTTTTGCGCCCTAGGCGAAGTTGTCAAATTGCGCCCTTTATTATAATACATTTATTTGAGATTATTTATGACTTTACTCTGCAAAATTAGGCGACTGCCTAGGGCGGAAAGTCGACAAGAGGTGCAAAATGATATTTTCATTACTGGTATTGTTGAAAATAAACTTTAAAATTCAATATTACAAGTTGTACTATAAGTGAATTAAACTACGAAAAAAAATTCAGAGTAACGTTGTCAATAATCTCAAATAAATGTATTATACTAAAGTGCGTAATTTGAAAAGTTCGCCTTGGGCGCCAAAAAGACTCGTGCCGTGCCTGGCTATCTGACCGTCGCGCGCATGCGTCGAGCAGTAACGATTCCATCTGAGTGCTCGCACCCGTCGCGCACGCCCGTGCGCAAGAAAAGCGTTCCATCTCGCGCTCCTCTTCAGCCAGAAAGAAGCGAGAAACGAATACTCGGAGTTAGGGATCTGTTCACGATAGGAGCTCAACGCCGGTCCCGACCAGCGAGCACATACGGACACAATACTGTATATCCTATTCCATCGAAAAATCAACGGAACTTATCTAAAACAAAAATACCAATTACATATTTAAAATATACCGCGTATACAATTGGACATAAATGTATATACGATATTAAACTATGTTCATATACTCTTTGTGAAACCAAAATCATGTTTTCATATTGTGACTTACTTGAAAAAAGGCTTTCTTTTTATTTCTCTTTCATTTATAGCTTCTCTTTGAAAGTCTATTATTGTCTCACTATCGTTATCATAGCAAGACAAAGCATAGCGTCAAAAAGTAGGAGGAGGATGTTTTCATATAATAAAACACAATTCTCAGGTCGTCATATTGCTTCTTATATATGTATGCGGAGCAAAAGGTATTGGCCACTCCAAGTCACTCAACGATTAAGATATTATAAAATCTGTGGTCGTACCTGACATTGCCTACATTTAAGGCCGTGACGTTTGGTGGCACCACACCTTCTGCAGCGAGTGCAATACTTTTAATTTTCATTTGAATATTGTTTGCAATACAAAAAAGCTTTGTAGGCGTGCAGTTCTTCCTTGTCTAATGAATACGAGCAACTTTCGTGCTGGTAATGGTACATCATATCATTTCATATCATATCTACACAATGTAGTTCGTTGGAAACAAAAGTGTATAGCGGTTATTATAGCGGTAATTATATGGATACTTGTATACATCGGTGATCTTGGTCTTTTTAAAAGCAGGGCGTTAATTTAGTTATTCACTTAATTTGACCAATCCTATCGTAGCGGTAACTACAGCAAAACTGAGGTCTATCCAGACCAGTAGGTACTTAGATTAAACAAAATAAGTTAACGTTAAGATGTTTTTATGAGGTAACAATGCAAGGTACAGCTATTCAACTTAGCAATACAGAAAAAGGAAGTACATCATTTACATGTATTAGCTATTTTGTAAAAGTCAGCAAACTACTGTAGTAGGACTCGCATGCTTACTGCATGGAGGACATTACCATAAAAAAAGATACTGATGTTCTCAAGAGCTGAGGAAGAATTTCAGCTTGGATCAGAAAGGAACTGAATAGAATGATCAAATTAAAGATACATTGAGTTAAAATGCTTTAAAAAATATGTACCTTCGAGAAACATTCAATCGATGGATTATACGCTACCAGTATTTTGCAATCGGGTGTTGAAATACTTTTCAACATAATGAATAATAGTAATTTCTGCGTAGACACTGGCGATTTATACCATTCCGTGTGGTACCTACGAGTTTGATAAAAATATGTTTCATACACATTTCGCATTCATTCCTTTGCGTATTCGAATGATTATACAAAACTACTTAAGGTCGGTATCAGATATATTGGCCGGTGAGTTCAGTTTCGCGAACAGCGATCGAGGAGAAATCAGCCACCACCATCTGACGATCCTAGATATGTCAATTGGAGTTGATCGTCCCCCGAAGGGTATGGTGGGGTACTGGGAACGCTGCTCGGCTCTGCCTGAACCCAGCCGTTTTGCTGTTATTTGTTCTTTGCATAATAGTTGTGTGCGTTACGAAGCTCTGCGTGCGCCAATAAAAAATGAAGCTATCGAAAAAGAATCAATGTTCTTACCAATAAAGCTCCTGCATTTTTTCGGAGCTAACGCACACCTATTCTGATGTGTGTATTTCTACAATGACAGCTCGGTTTGGTCTATACATGCCAGAAGCTTAGCACTATCCGGACTATCCCCATCACTTCTAGCTCACTCTTGTTCTGTGAAGGTGAGAGCGAGATGAAACGACAGCGAGTCAGAAAACGTTGAGAAAAGGAGCACCGAAGCAGGCAAACGGTATGGTGGGAGAATAATCGTCACGAAACTCACTGGCGAATATACATATATGATACCGACCTTAGTTCATTCGGTTTTTATCGAAAGGAAATTACAATCACTTACATAGCTGTGAAAACGTCATCGCAGGAATCAATGACTTGCTGCATTACGTAATTGATATAAAAGATATAAGTGGTTTCAGAAATAATAAATAGCAACGAAATCAGCGCATCTTCGACGTTACCTTTATCAAACGCTGATTGGGACAGCTGAAAAGTGTACAGCTAGAATTCTCTGGTATCGTGCATCCATATTTGCGTAATTGTAAATTACTTACGCAGAACAAATTAGTACTCAAAGACGTAACACCTAGGATAAGAAGAATAGAATACACTAATGTAACGGCCGACTTCAGATCCTTGAAAAACCTTTAAAAATAAACAGCATCGTTTGCACAAAATAAAGAATGTGACTGATTGAGAGTGGAAATACAATTTCGGGGCTGATTTAAAACATTTAACGTAGGAAAACAGGTTAAATATATCTTGATCTAGAATCACAGAATTCTACAAAATTTTTCTCTACGGTTTTCGTGCTTAGAAGCAACACTGGAGCAGTGTTGCCAATTTTTAATAACGCTCAACGTAAACTACTTTTATCGAATATAGGTACTAACGTGTGTGCTCTATTGTGCATCAGTACAGCTCTCGTCACACCTTCTCTGTGGTTTCTATTATAAGCTTTCCCCTTACCATATGAGTCGTTGATACAATCAAGAACTGCTACATTGATGCGGTAACTGCAAATGACAATAATGTAATCCTTGCTTTTTAGATGTAACAAAGTTGTATTAAAGCACAATGATGAAGAAGCGACGGGGCTTAAAAAAAGAAGGAAAGAGTTTTAATGTGTTAGGGTTATCGATATTTGTGGTAATTATACTTTTACAATGTAACAAGTACACCAATCTCAGTAATGAAAGTGTAGGCTATAAGGTGTAGGTATACTTGTTCTGAAGGAGTGTAAAGAAATCGATTTTTTTCCCTATATTTTGTAAGTGAAGGGTGTGTATAACATGTAACTATGTAAAGTTCGTAAAATTAACAATATTATCAGGGCTTGAACAAAATAGCAATTAAAGTACTGTGATAGAGTTGCCACTCGAACTTTAAAATAAACTATCTTACGTTATTATAAGTAATATAAGTAAATGCACGCTACATTTTCAAATAACTATAAACTATGCAATAATACTTTATTTCACGATTAACGATATTGCGTGAAACGTAACTCAAATCTCAAAGTAATTTTCTATCTTCTGTCTGTTCCTGCCACCTCAGCATTTATAAAGTTTTCTCTGCCATGAATGTGAAGTGACGGGATGAGAGAAACGGGATTAGGTGCGTGAATAATTTGTCTCTCTTAATTTAGTAAAGAATGATTTATTTATAATGGCATTGAGTTATTTAAAAATTATAAAAAGTGGCTCGGTGATGCTAAAAGCACTAAAAAATATGTTTGGAAGAAGTAAAAACTAATAAAATAAAAAGTACTCTTAGTTTTGGCTGTACTACGGTATGCCCCAACCACCGTAATGAACCGAAATTTGGAGGGCTTGGGCGGGAGGGTGAGAGAACCTCTAATATAACATTTTAGATTAGGGTATTTGTTAGTTTCTGAGATATTATTAAAAACTTTCAGCATAATACATTGAAATCTGCCCATACTGCTAGGTCAGCGCGGAGGATGGGGGCGCGCAAAGCATGCTACCGAACCGATGTGAGTTTGAGAATACTAAAAATGAGACTGCAGTTGCAGGCATCCCGCGATGTGGTCAATATCGCTATTGTATCGTCGGCTGTAAAACAGTTGAAGGTGACGAGAAGATGATTGCATTACTAACGTTTGAATAGGCAGATTTCAATGTATTATGCCGAATGTTTTTTTATTAATATCTCAGAAACTAACAAATACCCGAAGCTAAAATTTTATAATAGGAGTCCTCTTTCCCTCCCTTCCACCTCCTCAAAATTTCAGTTCATTATGATGGTTGGATTATACCATAGTATATCCTTAGATTTTTCCAGCGTGCAGTGTTAAACTGCACGAAAGCAAATTTATGTTAGTTTCCTGTAAAAAAGGTGGCAACCCTATACTGTGATCAATATTCTCCTTAACAGACGTTCAACGAGTGTGTCGTGACCCCCCGCCCCCCACCCCCCACCACCCTCTTATTCTCTGTCGGACTTTCCAAAGGCCAAAGAACCAATAAGGTATCTGAACATTGGTAAACTGACTTTCTTTTACCTGACAAGCCTATACAAGCACGAACTGTGCATCATCCACATAAAAGTCAACGACTCAGAGGCCACATATGTAGTACCCACTATGAAGATCACTATATCCTGATACACTGAGATTTGATAGTAGTACTTCTGCTCGTCTATGAAGTACTCCGTTACTATCGGCGATTTATAAAGACGTGTTTCGTTTAACGGTAATACAATGTCCAAAAATGTGGAAGAGAAGTGAAGTGCTATCGCGCCAAACGTCGACAAGTAAGTTAATGCTGTAACAGGCGTTTTGTGCAACCTCATCAACATATACAGTTTCATTGTTTCGTTACATGTTTAGCGCTCACCTGCAAAACTCGTTGTGTAACGATTGCCCACGTAAGCATGTTCTTTAATAATCTTTCGTTCCTCGCCATTGGCTATCTCCCAATCGTTATTTATGCTTTCCATAATTTTCCTAAGCTGAATGTTTCATCATTATTATGTCACACTACGTGAACGGTAGATTTAACTCTATATCTCAACTCACTAAATGAATATGATGCCAACAGAGAAAGTATTTCGTGAGACCACCCAGCGAAATAATTATAAACGACACATTCTTCAAAAAATCCTTCTTCGGGGATTTCCCGCTGGCGTACGGTGTGAACTGGAAAATAATGTCATTTAGGCTGGTTGGACGTAATTACACGGTCACTTCAGGATTATTGCAACCAAAGGGCATAAAGCGGCCTGTAGACGGTCAATATTCTTCTGCAATATATTGCACAATATATATGCTGGATGCACCACACGCTCAATAATATTATGCAATATTGAATATTGTAAAATAATATTGACCGTCTACAGGCCGCGTAACAGAACACTCAGGTTCGTTACATTTCGTGGCCTCGGAGGATTCGTGAAAACTGGGGAAAGTGATTTTATTTTAATTTAGGTAACTTGTACTCTTGAGTTACTGGTTACAATGTAGCTAGAAGTGATGCGTAGAATGCTGGCAATGACGTTTTTAAATTTGCAGACTCCTGAATAATATTCGTGTGATTTGAAATAATGTAGAATATGAAGTTTAGAACTATGCGATAAACTGCGATACATTCTTCAATTGAACTGTGAATTATAGTTGTTTTCAATAATCCACATCTGAAGCAGCGCAATCAACGTGTAAAACTACTGATTGGGAGCGTGTTGCAAGAATTAACATACAGTAAGGGCACACATAAATTAACGAATTAATGTATTACTTGGCAGTATTGCTTAGCTTATGTGGTCTAATGAAACTATAGTAGAATATTGTAAATAATCATTCAATTTTGTGACTTCAAATATTGTAATTCGAGTAAGCTTTAGGCAAAGAATTGACTGCATAATGTTGATGATTAGAAGTAGTAGATGGTAAAACGCAGTGTTTTCCCAATCTTTGTTGAGTCGTGACTCCTTTTATAATATTCAAATAATATGCGATCACATTTTCTTGTACATACCTTATTTAAATTTAATAAGGTCAACGAAGCAGATTAAAAATTGGTATTTCAAAATATAATTCCAAATTAATAATATTGTAATTATCTTAATACAAATATTCAATATACTTAAAGATATTTAATATATTTAATTATCTCATTTAGTGTAATAGTTGTACTTGAACCTGGGTAGCAGCTTTTTTCATTTATGAAAAATTAGCATTACATCACTATTCAAATAGGGCAATGTAGGTACCATATTCAAATACATGAGTGGTACGAATTGCCAATCAAAGATAACCGCAGCGACCCCCCAGGTCGCGAACCACAGGTTGGGAACCACCGGTATAACGATTAGATTTGGTACGTAATTATAGTTGTACCTGGGCGAACGTTGGTATGGTTATAATGAAGCTGATCACCACATTCTGAAGTAGTCGAAGTTTTTCCCTATCGTGTGGCCAAAGACCAACCGCCGACAACAGAAATATAGTAAGCCTATAGTAATCCAACATATCACGATCCATACTGCCACACCGTCGAAAGACAACTGACCGCAGTATCTCTAAATTCTATCACTTTCCGTCTCCCTTTTCTTATTTCCATATTTGCTACGCAAACTTTTTCTCTTATTGACGAAACACACACCAAGGGGGGTAGCATGATTGACAGGAGGTGTAATTTAAAAATTGTGAAAATAAATCGCGACGAAGGTGCAACTTGCCCCATCGTTCGATAAGGCTATACATAACATGGAGTATGTGATTATCATCAATTATGAATGCTATAAGGTAGCCTGAGTCAAATAAATGTTTCCTCACTATTTTTTACCCCTTTCTTGACTAAAATATTTCTTTACACAAATGTCTCTTCATTCTTATTGCCGATGCGGTACAGTGCACAGTGTCATTTGCAGAGGCGGCTATGCTATAAACTATTAGTGTGTGATGCATATTCTGCTTGTGATTCTGGAAGAGACTGTCTAACGTAATTGACTCTACTGCTGATACATCGACATCGGTTAGCAATGACTGTCGTTAGTGAAAAAGGTGCGTGACTAATAGCTGTATAATTAACTAGCAAAATGTACCCACGCTTCGCTTCGGACCTAAGAGATATTAAGGGCTCCATGAAAACACATTTCACCCCTTTTCACCTCCTTAGGGGTTGGTTAGGGAAAAATCCTGAAATTGGTTATGAGGCATTTGTGTGGGTAATCTTTGTGAGTAAGAACCAGGTTGATATCTAATCGAGCCTAAGAGATATTAGGGAATCCGAGAAAATATATTTTATCCCGTTTCACCCCCTTGAGGATGGAATTTCCAAAGATCCTACCTTAGTGGGTGCCTACGTCATAAAAACAACATACCTTCCTTTCACATTCCTAGGTTAAGGGGGTATACCCGTTTGAACGCTCGGAAAATGTGTACATATTGTGGATTTTTTACAAGTGAACGGCTTAAGGAACTTAAAAAAAAGTTTGAGTTAAAAAATTACTGCTTTTCGGAAGTTATGAAAACATATCCGAAACTCTCTCGATTTTAGACCGCTAAGGGGTGGCCCTAAAAAAACTGTATGTCGTGTCTGAAATCAAAAACAGTAATTTTTTTTATAAAATATGTTAATAGCTATCGATGTACGGCGCCGATTATGAAAATTTTGAAAAATAAATAAATGGTCACAGATCAAATATATAGTTAGATTTTTCTAAGAGAAAAGTCCACGTTTTTTCTTTATAAATAATAAACGGGGAATCGGAACAAAAAAGGTATCGTGGATCGATGTGGAATCTTATTACGATTCTGCAAGCAAAATTGGAAGTAAATTGGTTGAACATAACCCAAGATTACAGAGACACCGTAATGAAAAATGTAGTTCCGCTGCGAACGATCGAGCCACGGCCGCCCCTTGCTACCTGGGTTGGTCAACTCAAATGGCTAATAACTTCGTCAATATTCTGAATTTTTACATCGGACTAGTTTTATAACAATCCTAAAACATCAAGCTATGAAAATATTTGACAGTGTCAAAATATCCGCTATTTTGACACTGTCAAACGGTTATACCCCCTTAAACGGTTTGAGCTGGGTGTTGATGAGTCAGTCAGTCAGTCAGTCAGAGAGGACTTCTTCTCTTATGTATATATATAGATTTACTCCATCGATTAAAAATTGAAAAGAACACACGTTCTCTATCCTCTATGGTGGAATGCGCGATAAAATGTACACGACTTAACCATTCTGAAATTTCTGTAAGGTTTCGGAAAGATATGAGATCTAATGAACTCTTATAAGAACAATATTGAATATTATATCTAGCACTACTTAGGGATTAGAACCAAAGAAGACGCACCAGATTATTGTACACGATTTCATACCTCGTCACGTATGTATATAACGAAATATCATCTTTATTAATCTACTTAAAAATCCAAAATACATAAATTTGTAACTGTTTAATTTTCTAACGAGACCGACGAAATTACCGCGAAGTAGGACAATGTTCGTCTCATGATCTAGAACACAAATATAGATTTACTAGTTTTATTCTAATTGAATGTGCGTGTATATGTTCAGTACTATGTAGCAAGCTACGTACCAACGAAAATCCTTCTAATGATATAGAATACATGTTGAACATATTGAAAGAAATAGGTACTGAACATCTCAGCATCATAAACAATATTATTTTTTGTACGCGTAACGGTGCTTCGTACCATTCTGTGTTGCACCTATAAAGTCGGTTCAGTACTATTAAACTGATAAATAACTGACATTGTTTACCCATTTAATACCCAAGAAATTTAATCGTCAATGGTGTGGCATATTATAGGAATCCAGAAAATGGAATGATAATAACCACCAAAGATTGATGTCAATGTTTGAACGATCACACTTTAAACAAAATAATAGGAACGACGTGTACGTACAGTTCTATGAAAATAGTTTTATGTGAATCCATGACTTGTTCGACTATATAATTAAAGTAAAATATGTAGCTATATTCCCCAAAGACACACATTCCATATAGAAATATATCATCAATTTTGTTAAGTAAGATTGCCTTAGACATCTGAAAATATGAACATTCGCGGATCATGTATATAACCATAGTTCACAGTTTTCTGTCACAAACTTAAAAATTGATGGTCGAACTTACAAGAAATAAATTAATTGCTTGTATTACCATTCCAATAATAAGTAGAATAAAGTATGTTGCAAAAAAATTGGATTTTATACGGTTGACGAATCTTCAACAATAATTCAGATTGCTGTTGTTAAAAGACATAGCCAAATAATAACTTATCGTAATTGACAAGTAACGATAGTATTCTACAGAGTACACGTTTACTATAAAAGTGTAAAAGTTGCAATCGCAGGGCTGTGATAACATGACAACGTACTTTGTTGCTTTTATGTGCATGTCTACTGCACTTGCCAGAAACTTTGACATCTGGATGCTCTTTTCAGAAATATGAATCTCCTGGGAATTGCAGGCAAATGCCTCTCTTAGGCGATAACTATGCAGTAATTAATTGGGTTGTGATAATTTTTAGATCAGCACTAATTGTATAGTATTACGTATACATATACAGGTACAATGCGAGTAGAAAAATATAATTATAAGATTTATGTATATCAGTGCAACACTAGGAAAATAAGAATATCGTATGAAATATTAATGTTTGATAACGAACTTGCATGAAATACTCATCTAAACTTATTTCCGATACACATAGATCGATACGTAATAGAGTGAGCCCCGGTTATAGTTTGGGTTGCCGAGTCCACTCGTAGAACTATAACCGGGGTGGGCAATATCTCATTGGTTTACGCCTGTATTCACTCGAATCATGTGCTGAGATCACTCAATACTATACAATGAGAATGGGGGAGTCACAGCAAGCACTCACGAGTCACGAGGGAACCACATTAGGTGTTGCGCACCGATTTTGATGAAACTTCGTAGAACGGTAGAGCATTAACAAATATTCCGGCACCTGTTCGGCCGTAACTCTAGACATCTAATAGCTTACGAGATATTTAACAATAAAAGTCGGGTTTGCCCGCTGAACTTTGATGTGACAGTGAATTTGGAACAGATAAGAAAGTCTACATGGTGTCCGCGGGAAGATTGGACAGCTGGATATCTCCTAAAGTTATATCTTACCTAAAGATATCTCCTTTTTTATGGATTATTATTTTAACGATACGATGGTCAAGTTCGGTTTTTTTTAAATGGAACCATTTTTTTAAAGAGATCACTTGATAGTGCGTTCCAAGACAAATTCAACCAGCTTTAATGTATACCTACACTTGATTTCCACTTGTTTTTGAGATATTTCGCTTGCAAATTTACTGATTTTCCCTGGAAGAAAACCCGCTGGAATAGCAAGCACGGGGGGTGGTCTTGCTGGCGCCACGGGTGGCATTGCCTGTTGAAACAGATACCTACCCGCCAAAGGTTTGCGCCAGGAATGGCAGGCCCAAAGGCTGGACAATTCTTTTCCGTGATTTCCAATTCAGAAATGCTATAGTGCTTATACGAGATATAGTGACTTAGGTGTGAAGTCACTCAGCGAGGTCTTACCCGGCACCCTGCTGGATACTGGCCGCTAAACGGCCTAAACTCCCTACTACCTCTTTCAGTACTGTATTTAGAGAAGACCAGGACAAAACGGGGGCTCTAAGGCCCTAAGGCCTTATTCTTAGGCCTGGTCTTCTCTAAATACAGTCCTGCAAGAGGTAATAGGGAGGCACGCTTAGCGGCCAGTACCCAGCAGGGTGTCGGGTAAGACCCCGCTGAGTGACTTCACACGTAAGTCACTATAGCTCGTATAGGCACTATACTTAGGTAGGTACATCTGCGGTATCGAGAAGCGCACCGTTAATGTTTCAAAACGTCATAAAATTTATTTAGAGAGTGTGGGCAAGGAGAAGTAGGGAAATATGACTCAAATTTTCAACTTGAATAATCTTTTATTTCGCACTTGCTTCTACGCTCGGATGGCCGGTTCTTTTGGGAGGGATGCAAGTTCGATTGGTTAGAGTTAGGAGGTGTGAAAGTTGCTAGACCAAATTTCAACCATAGGGAGCAGATTGTATTAGGACCAATCGGATTTGCATCCGTCGTCGCAAACGGCCGTCCTCTTGAAGAGACCCTCTTCACAGCAATACCTCCTTCCCAATGCCCACCTTCTCTCGCACGTGTAGCTCGTGTTTATACTCGAGAGATAAGGGATCTGTGCGAATTTTTAGGGAGGACCTCGCGTCGACAGTGTGCTACCCCTTTTCTTCCTCCGTCTCTCCACGAGGCGTATTGACGGTGGATTGTAGGTGCGTAGATGTCTGGATGCCAGTTATTGAATTCAGGAGACGATAGAAACACTTTATTACAAAACATACATGTACTATAATTAAAGTAAATCGTATTCCTCTCGGGAAGGAATACTATCATGATAATGATAATGATCGAACTTGCGCCCTACTTTGTGCAGACCGATTACACGGAGGGTAGTCGGGTTGTCGTTGCCTACCGCCAACGCGCGGACAATCCGCCCATAAACCGCGACCCTGGCGAGACACCCCGGCCGATCAGTCCGGTTAGTTTTTGGTAACCAGATGTGGCATCTTCCACCTCTATTTCATCAGGGTGTTTCTCTAGCTACCCCTGTGACTCCGTGGCGAGGACAACACCTCGCAGTGCCTTATTGAATTTTATGGCTTTCGACCCTCGAAGGGTTTGGAATACCATTAAGAAGTGAGAAATGTTCAGGATTTCAGAATTACTCATCAGATGTTTGTTTCTTTTCTTCGTCGTATCGAAGGGAAAGTGGCGCCAATGGATTCCTGGCGTTCCGTCGATTAAAATCATACCAAATATCATGCAAATCGGATTACTTTGACACAAGCTATTTGTATTCCTTATGTAAAAGTTGTCCGATTTATACGACATTTGGCATGATTTTCATCGGAAAACCCCAAGGAATCCATCGGTGACACTTCCATATCGATACGATAAAGAATAAAGAATTATTTTATTTCTGAAACAGGTATGAATCCTCGGCCGACCCCGGAAAATCGTGGTCTACCTCCCGCAGTCGAGGGTGGAAATGTGAAAAATTCTTCATTCTTTGTGGCATCGACATGAAAGTGGCACCAATGGATTCTTTATGTTTTTCCGATGAAGATCATATCAAGTTTCATGTAAATCGGACTATTTTTAACCAACTCAAGTCAGTTTGAAATGATATAAATCGATTTGCCATGGAATTTCCTTCATTATGGTCCGAATTACGTCGTTCTTGGTGTTAGTTTCATCGGCGAAACATAAGGAATCGATGGGTATCGTTTTTGCAAAGATCTGATGAGAAATGCGCAAGTCGAAGATTTCTCACTTTTTAATAGGCACTCGAACCCCTTCGAGGGTTGAAAGCCATAAAATCGGGTGAGGCACTGCGAAGGGCTGTCCTCGCCATGGAGTACCAGGCCCGCATCTCCTTGACGGGCGTTGCTCACGATTTACCCTGTATCTGTTTCAGAAATAAAATAATTCTTTATTCTTTATCGTATGGATATGAAAGTGTCGCAGTTGGATTCCTTGGAGTTTTCCGATGAAAATCATGCCAAATATCGTGTAAATCGGACGACTTTTACATAAGGAATAAAAATAGCTTGTTTCAAAGTAGACCGATTTGCATGATATTTTGTATGATTTTCGTCAGAAAAACATAAGGAATCCATTGGCGTCACTTCCCTTTCGATATGACGAAGAAAAGAATTTCTTAATACGCTATAATGGATAT
Source organism: Andrena hattorfiana (assembly GCA_944738655.2). Classification (NCBI taxonomy): domain Eukaryota; kingdom Metazoa; phylum Arthropoda; class Insecta; order Hymenoptera; family Andrenidae; genus Andrena; species Andrena hattorfiana. Next base: position 8,448,808 of record OX122894.2, read on the forward strand.
TTCACCCTCGACTGCGGGGGATCGACCTCAATTCGCTACGTTCGGCCCAGGATTCATATTTTTTTTCCGGAAAAAGCCATAAAGTTCGATGAGGCACTGCGGGGGGGGGGTATGGTCCCCGCCACGGGGTACCAAGCCGCATCCTTCGATGGGCGTAGCTCCAGAATCACCCTGTATCATTTGTGCAGTGTGTGACCCGACTATCCTCCGTGTAATTGGTCTACGCGGAGTAGGGTCGAGGTTCGATCATTATCAGGACTCCTTCCCGCGAGGAATAGGGGAAGGTTGCCTATGTTGGACCACTTTTTTATTTTTCTCTCCTACACGGATATGACACATTGAAGAAAGCAAACAGAAACGGGAAAAAGATCTACATTTTATGTAGATTTTATCATGTATTTAATAAAATAATATCTCAAAAAAACTAAACTAATGACTTCGGTCCATTCTAGGCAACCGGTTTCGTAATTTGGACCACCGGTTTCCTACTTTGGACCGCTCCTAAATCTCAATGAATTTAAATATACAATCTAAAAAACACAGATCAGGGCATTGAAAAAAAATAGAAACAGGAAGCAACAAGCATCTTACGGTGCACGTAGTGCAATAGTACGTTGTTTTGATGTTTTTTTTTATATTTGTCCCCGCATAACTCCCCAGAATATGGGCCGATTTTGATAATCGTTTTTTTATTTGAAAGAGGGCGATGTGCCAGTTCTGGTTAATAATAAAGACTATTGTCACCTAATTATTATTATTTTATGTACGTACGCATATATCTCCTCAGCATGTTATCTCAATATATATAAAACTAAAAAGCTAAAAATAAAAAAATTAAAACCGACTTCAAAAAAATAAAATTGCACTAAAAAGGAAAATAATTTTTCACATAATCATTTACACTGTGTAAATCTGTCGCTGACTTAAAAAATATGAGAGTCGTAGATTAAATAAGGGAAAAAATTATTTTTTACTTTTTACTGCAATTTTATTTTTTTGAAGTCGGTTTTAATTGTTTTTTAAATTTTTTTAGTATGATTTTAACTATTCGCTACCATAACATAGATTGTATCCTAAAATGGACCGGTCCAATTTAAGCAACTAGTGATGGTCCAATATTAGGCAACTGGTTGGTTGCATAAAAAAGATATGTTTTCATTGTTATATTTATACGAATATGGAGAAGTAAGGACATAAAGTTGTAGCTAAGACAGCACATTTTACACTAGTATCATTTAAAATTATAGTACTTACAAGTTGAAGCAAGAAATTCACTTGAAATAGCACGAAAGATAATGATCGCGCACCACGTGTTTCTATATTTCGACGACGGTGAACGACAAACTAATGAATACCGTATCGCTGTTCTCGCAAGTTCCATCTCCACTTCCTAAATCAATGTAGCCAAAAAAACCGCTGCAAATATATTTGTTTATCGAGATATACAAATGGTCCAATCTAGGAGCCGGTCCAATATAGGCAACACTCCCCTACGATTTACTTTAATTGTAGTACATGTGTGTTTTGTAATAAAGTGTTTCTATCGTCTCCTGAATTCAATAACTAGTATCCAGACATCTGCGTGCCTACAATCCACTGTCAATACGCCTCGTGGAGAGACGGAGGGAGAAAAGGGGTAGCCCGCTGTCGACGCGAGGTCTTCCCTAAAAATTCGCACAGATCCCTTATCTCTCGAGTATAAATACGAGCTACATGTGCGAATGAAGGTGGGCATTGGGGAGGAGGTATTGCTGTGAAGAGGGTCTCTTCAAGAGAACGGCCGTTTGCGAGAGATGCAAATCCGATTGGTCCTAATACAATCTGCTCCCTATGGTTGAAATTTGGTCTAGCAACTTTCACACCTCCTAACTCTAACCAATCGAACTTGCATCCCTCCCAAAAGAACCGGCCATCTAAGCGTAGAAGCAAGTGCGAAATAAAAGACTATTCAAGTTGAAAATTGAGTCATAGTTTCCTACTTCTCCTTGCCCACAAACTCAAATAATTGTCCAGCCTTTGGGCCTGCCATTCCTGGCGTAGACCTATGGCAGGTAGGTATCTGTTTCAACAGGAAATGCCACCCGTGGCGCCAACAAGACCGCCCCCCGTTCTTGCTATTCCAGCGGGTTTTCTTCCAGGGAAAATCAGTAAATTTGCAAGCGCAATATCTCAAAAACCAGTGGAAATCAAGTGTATACATTAAAGCTTATTGAATTTTTCTTGGAACGCACTATCAAATGATCTCTTCAAAAAAATGGTTCCATCTAAAAAAACCGAACTTGACCATTGTATCTTTTAAAATAATAATCCATAAAATAATTCGTCTGCGCTAATAAATTGGCCCCCTCGAACCATGCAAATCCATGTAAAAAATTTTGTTTTATCTCCAATACTTTAGGAGATATCCAGCTGTCCAGTCTTCCCGCGGACACCCTCTGTATTATCTCATGATACAATAAACCACGATTACTTCAATATTTATGTTTCAAATAAGAAAGGGAATAAATCTTAAAGAAGAAATTAATGTGCTTATAAATTTCATATTCGTGCAATGCACTGTACTTTTTCATAATTTTAATGCTTGTTGAAAGCGGAATCTTTTGTTTACCTAGCAATTGCAAAAAGACCACAACAGTGTAATAACGACATTGTCGTGATGGCGTCTGTAGCTATAATAACTAAGCCGCTAGTTAATATTATCGAATCGAGAATGGAAACACATAGATAATAATGCGTCTCTTGATCAATGAACATTTCCAGCCGCGCTGGAAGTTCATGTGGACGTGATTCGTTCAGTGGTATTATCCAGTTAAGCACATCAGCGGCGAACGGACTCGTTAAAATACTGAATAATATTGCATATATGAACACTGCAAAATATATTGCAACTTTTACTGTTTTTTTTTCTCAGCCATTTGGTCCGAACTCGGTACAACGCATAGACTTCTACTGATACTGTTCCTTACGCGCAAGAATCGTTACGTAAAATCTTCCCATTCTTGAATGTTCCTTCAGTATAGCCAATTCTCTTTCATTTCGTACATCGTTCCAATCGTATTTCACAATCTCCAGATACTGTTGAACCTGTTCGCAATCAACTTGAAAAAAATTAATATTACAACTAAGCGAGTACAATAAATTATGCCACTTAGCACACTAAAAAAAAATATTCTAGGAATATACATCAACTTGATCTGATGGAAGAGTTAGTAATGATACTAAATATAACGCGTTTATTTATTGCACTCTAAATGCGGTTAATTAAAATCTGGCATGTCACTTACAGTTTCTATATGATAAATAAATGTGCTATACTTAAAAAGGCTGGCGACAGCTGCTCCTATGTGAGATGAGCACTTTATAATATGCATCAGACTGTAATGCATATCTATGACAGGTAATAGCTGAAAAGTGCAATTCATGTACAAATAATTCGTTGTTAAAGATTATGATTTATGATTAAATATTGTATCGCAAAAATTTTTGAAACTACGACAACTGAAATGTGTTAATTGTTGTACCTGAAAGACGATACCGCAAAGAAGGAGAAGGAAACAAACGATAATTTGCACTTTTGTGATTGTGGAAGTGTTGTATGGCCAAAGGCCAACTAGGATTAGATGAACTTTGCTTAGTTTGTAATAATGTTCCCTAAACTGATCCATCTGGATCAGTGGTTCAAGCACGACTGACTATAGACAAACTATTCTACTAGCATTCCCCTTCCTGTGTTACGATGCTTTAACAATTCTTAGTAACATTCCCTCAAAAATCTGAGGGAACATGATGTTGAGCAGGAGGATGATTGACGTACACTATAATCTAAACACGATCGATAAGAGCATGTAAACTGGTGTTCTTATGGTTTAGAACGAAAAAATAAGGTTGCCAGAGAGAAATATTACAAATACGCATTTCCTTCTTCACATGTCTTCTAATGCTATGAATAAATAATGCGGATGCGTGTTACGCAGTATATTTCCTCACAATTTCTGGTGTTCATATTTATCTCTTCATTCTTTTTTTCCTTGCAGAGGCAAATAGGTGGAAACACCTTGGCTGTTAAATATCGACTGTTTTTCGTTATTGAATGTGCGACCGTCGAAGAGTGAACATCGCCAACTTCTTCTGAGTGTACAGTGTGACCTATCTAAGACTGTATCTCAACTGCGAATTCCTACTTTCATTACAAGTAAAACAGTGTCTGTGAAATGCTGGATGAAAGCTTTGAGTATGGCCCTTTCATATATGACCCTGTGGCAATTCTTACGCAGTTGTATAGAGTTCTGTTGCAGATAATAAAGGGGTAGTTTATTAAGTGTGGAAAGTGAATGCTGGAGTGCAGAAATGGAACTTTTAGCACGTAAGCACTGATTACATTAATATAACCATTATATTACATTAATAACCGTATATCATAGATCATTTTACAATATAGGATTTTACTACTATTATTCGCACTTTCGTGAAGGTTTCTTTTCTATTTAATACTAATAGTAATAAGTTTCACTTGATACTAACATTTCGAGGATTTTTTAAAAAAATCACGCACGCATACAAATACAATACCTCTCATTCGTGTTGGAGTTCATTCCGCGAGTAATCCACCCTATTCCATTGAAAAATTGAGGTAGGTACTTACCTGAAACAAAAAGACCAATTGCATGTTTACAATATATTGCATATCCAATTCAATATAAATTTATATACGATATTAAACTATGTTTCTCTACTCCTTGTGAAACCATAATCGTGTTTTCACATTACGACTCATTTGAAAACAGTTTTTCCCCTTTTATACAAGAGTATGGGACGGTAGTCTTTGAATAAATGTATACTTGTACACTTTTTATCTTTTGCACGTGATGGCGAATAAAACATTTTTTTCTCATTTTTTCAAAACCTTCTACGGAGCAGGAAAACATTGAGACAGATGCCTTTCCCTGAGGTATGACAACTGTATGTATCTACTGTTAGAAGAGTAGGACTAACGTACACTACTGTCCGCTGCTTTGCAAGTACGGTGTGCAAATTTGTGTTGTATCCACTATAACTATAGAGTTATTCGTCATCATAGCACGACAGAGTATAGCGTCAGAAAGTAGGAGCAGGATGTTTTCATAAACTGAAACACAATTCTCAGGTGGTCATTTTGCTTCTGTTATACCTATGTCGGGCACAAGATATTGGCCCCTCAAAGTCACTCAGCGATTATCCTGTTAGCATATTATAAAAGTTGTGGTCGTACCTGACATGATCTACATTTAGAGACGTGACATTTGTTGGCACAATACTTTTTGCACCGAGTAAAATATTTTTAATTCTTATGTAAATATTGTTTACCATAAAAAAGCCCTCCATCGATGGTTTGACTGCACCGTACAAACTTATTTTTAGGGGTGCAATTCTTCCTTGCATAATGAAGAGTAGCAACTTTCGTGCTGGTAACGGTGCATCATACCATTCCATATCGTATCTACGGAAGCAGTTTGTTTGCAACAGAAATGGTATATAACGGTGAATTATAAACTTCGTTGATTTCGGTCTTTACTTATTAAGTTAATCTAGTCAATCCTATTGTAACGTTAAGTACAGTAAAACTGATTTCAGTCTCTACATGGTATACCATATTCATAACAATGGAATACTAAAGAATTTGGTGATGAATTTCCATAGAAAGCACAGTGGTGTATATTATAGATACCTTACAGTTCTACACCTATAGTGTATGTACAGTGGGGGATAAAATTATGTGGACACCCTTTAAAATCATATAACTTGTTTAAAATTGGTCCAAACGACTTGAGTTTGTTTTTTGGGGGAAGCTGGAAGGATTAATTTATAAGGTGACATGTTTCGTCGTTTTGGAGAAAATTGCAATTGGTCGGGATAGCGAAGAAAATCTCGCTTTCTCAACTTTTTTTCTGAACCTGTAATGAAAATTCAAAAATACCGCTTGTAGATTTAAGTAAATTGTATACATGCGGAAAATTTCATCTAAATCGGTTAACGTTGCTCCGAGCTACAAACGCTTAAAGATCGTAGAGTAAGGTCGAAAATCGCTGCTATATAGTACTGACTTAAATCTGACTTATTTATTTATTTTTTATTTTGTGATCTTTAAGCGTTTATAGCTCAGAGCAACCGATTAGTTGAAAAAGCGACCATCCGTATTTTCTTCACTATTCCGACCAATTGCAATCTTTTCCAAAACGACGAAACACTTCATCTTGTAGACTAATCCTTCTAGCTTCTCAAAATAAATCCAGTCGTTTGGACCAATTTTAAACAACTTATACAAGTTATAGTTATATTAAAGGGTGTCCACATATTTTTGTCCCCTACTATATATTGCAGGTATATTGAGCAATAGTGAAGTCGTCTATACGCAGACTCAAACAGAAAATGACTAAATGAGTGGAGGCATCAGGTGCTTTCAATTTAAAGCAGTACGCATTGAGGCATTATTATGCGATGACTGGCAGTCAAAAACCTTCCATGAACTCCTTCATCTCCCGTTCCTTCCTTTTAATTCCTTCTGCAGACCTCATTATTGCTCGGTACACGTTTGGATCGGTATGTATATAATAGAGCAAGAATATCATAATTTGATATAAATACACCCAATCATATAATAAGTAATTTAATAAAGCTTCCAATTTGTTGTTTCGTATAACAGATATGGAAGGAAACGCGCCCTTTTCACTCAAAGAATAATTCATGTACTTACGGAGTGTTAAAGAATTTGGAATCTTCGTCAATTACTTGCTGTGTCATATAGTGCGTGTAAAATAGAATTGATATAAGCACAGATATGACTGTGCTGCATAGAACAATTTCGTTATAGTCATTGGTAGTATAAATTGCTAGCACTAACTGAGAAAGACATTTACGCACGATGTAAATATCATACAAATTGTTATACTTCCGTATGTTCAAGTGAGAAGAGCATTACTTACTCGAAACATAGTTCCAGCAAAAAGTAGTATCGATAATAGGGTCATGATGAGATAATGCAACTCGAAATTACGTTTCAAATATACCATCCACCTTGAATGTCGAATAAAAATTAATACCATATTAGAATTATATAAAGTGGATCATAATACGTGGGACCACCAGAAATGCAGTCTCTAGTGGCTATACATGTAAAAATAACTTGAAAATGTGCAACAAAATTTCTCAACGCGAGGTTTTGTTTTACGAAATAATCTACACGTAGCTACGCAACTACAGGATAAAACGAATCTATCTAAAAAATAAGTCGAAATTATAGTGCAACATTTTTACAAACAACCCTTTGTTTTCAAGAATACCAGTCTTCAAAATGGAACTGATTTGTAGTCAAGTACGTAGGTACTGGATGAATTTTCCAAAACGAAGCTTCGTATGAAAAAATATTTTCTATGAGATTTGGAATGTGACACTTAAATTTGCAAACATGTAAATTTACACGTTTATACCTTTATACATTTATATAAATTCATAGGAATATACATATGTATATTAGAATAATAGAATTAATGTGATATTAATCTGTTGTAAATGAAAAGACAAAACGTAGGAAAGTATTTTCCGGGATAAAAATGAATAGAATTCTACGTAAAATTTAATGTGTCTAAATAACAAAATACAGTTACAGGAATACCAACTGCAGTAATAATCCGTATACTTCCATTGACTCCGCCACGTTGTTGCGAATCATCGTATATTTGTCTGGGATTGACGTTTCTAACGAATTCTTCCACGTTACTTTTGTCATTCGATAACTAATTGTGAGAAACATAAAAGCAGTATGTAATTGTAATCAATTCGAAAGGGCAGTGAAATATAGTTGAATAATAATTTTTATAGAAATTACGAGATAATTTATTCCGTTCCGCAAACAATCGAGATAAGTATTACTGGTTGTAATTACTCACATAGCTACGTTATACAATCCACACATATGTAGAATAACCGCCACAAACAAAAATTCGGTGCTTATGATAACCGTTATACCCACGATAGCAAGCAGCCACACGTAAAAAACAATAAGACAATAGTATTTCTTTTCGTCGATAAGAAAGTCCATCGCGAATGGTGGTTTGTACGTTTGAGACGAATTTCCATGCATCATGTTATTGAACATTATGTTTGATAAAATCGGAGGAATTATAGTCGTAACAAGTATGAATATATACGAGGTAACTAAAAAGTACACTTGAATTACGATTTCTGAATTGTCGTATTATGATTCTGAATTAATAAGTTTTTGTCTTACACATGAGGTATATCATATAACGTTTTCCCCTGTCTGAATATTCTTTAAGTATCCTCGTTTCCTCCTTATCCCGTAGCATATCCCAATCCTTCTTCATCTCTTCTATCCCGTTTCTGAGCTTTAAAGATAGTATGAAGCGACGTTGATGCCACCCAAAGAATAATTGAAATCAATTAAAACTTCCAAACTTACGCCTGCAGAGTTCAAGTTCCATAGAATATACTTTATGGTATATGACATCGTTAGTGTCAGACCAGGCACAAACCTTATACAATTGGCCGCGGTATAAGTGCCAGAAACCAAGGGAATGACCTATAAGGATCCATACGTTATAACAGAGACTTGGGATTTTATCCTGTGCACTAGTGAGAAGATTTTGAAATTCTGCGTGCGAGTTAAATATTATTAAAAAGCAAGAGGATGTTGTAGAATAATAGATGGGCCCAATAAGAAAAATCACCCCCGACGAACAAATGAATTAACTTGTAATACCTGAGCGATAATTCCATATACAAATGTCGCGAACACAACAGCGCTCTGAATTGATTTCAGTCGGTTATTTTTGTATGGCCAAAGTCCAACTATGCAAAAGAGAAGTATGTTTAATCTGTAGTGTCGATAACCATGGAAGTCCATTCTGCACGACGCGACGGTTGAAACACGAATGATCCATGCATCTGCTGCCGGTGTTTCCAACCCCACCATGATTTTCAATTTATTGTACCTTCAGTTACACTTTTCACAGAAATATACGAAGGGGAGATGAAAATGGTCGCATTGCCACGAGCTATAATTTTCAAGGTACCTATTATGGGGGGAGCAAATCAATCGATATTAGTATAAGGCTGCAATTCGATGTACAACACTATGATTTTCACACGCTGTCCCTCTATTTTTTTCTGCAATTCCCTGCAATTGCGTGAAAATAGTGGAACTTTTACAGAATTTGTTTCCATAGCTTTAACTTTAAATGACGCGTGCGCGATCACAGGGGTAGGTGTCTCAGAAACAACGGTTCACAATTCTTCGAGAAGTCAACATGTGCACATCCCTGGTGTCTTTTATGGTTAGTGTTACATATTAGTATTTATAAGGTGCTCGAAATTGTTGAATAGTAAGGCAGTGGTACATGCTTGGAGTCGTGTCACTATCGTTTTTCACACAATTCAGAGAGTGCCATGCTGAATAAATATATTTCACTTCAATTATTATTGTTTCGCAATAAAGTAGTTGACGTACGCTCGATAAAACATTCGACGATAAAGTATAAAATATTCGACGAATTATAAGCGAAAATGTGGTTACACAGTAATTTACAGGATTAAATGTTAAGTTGACTATTGAGTAGTACTGAATTTGAAAATCTCTGGAGAAATATTTAGACATGATATTTTCGAAAGTAAAGTGATATGAAGTGATTTTATTCTTTTCTGTTATTTTTCAGAACGAATCAGTTAAAGGAACGCAATCTACAAATCTGGTGCAACCGCCAGACCAACACAAAACGCTGATGAATACAATTTTGAGGATAACAATAAAGACATGTCATATCAGGTATAATTATAAATATTTTATATGCACAAAAATAATACATTTCATGGATTCATATTTTATAATATTTTGATATTACGAGAAAATCGTTTGGTAAAGAGATGGAAGCCAACTATAAAGTGTGTTAATTTACTAGGGTGTAATGTGGCAGTGCATTGGAACTCGCTACAACAAATAGAAATTTCAATCTTACCCTCATTTTTAGGAATGGCATTTTGCAATTTTATTACGCCTAGGTCGCGATTAATACGAGTTCAAATAGTGCGATATTTGAGTTAGTGCAAACTGTACAATGATGGTTTTGTTACCATTACACAGATTTAAAGAAAGAGGTCAGTCTACGATGCGAAAATACTTGTGAAGACAACAAAGCCGTTTCTGACAGTGTAAAAGTAGCATTTCCTATCTGTGACAAATGCGTGGGACTGTTCCATGCGACTAAAACTCACCAGTGCATTTGTAGCTTGACGGCTACCGAATCAAGCGAGTTGCAACCACACGTGTCTGTTGCAGGTAGTAAATCCCACCTTAAAGCTTACCTTCAAAAATGATATTTAGAATTTTTCTGCTCTTATTTGGCTCTCTTTGATTACTACAGGACTTTACCATAATATGTTTCATTAAGCATACAGAAACTTACGTTTAAAAGTTTTCATTGTCTATTTCCGTCAAGTTGGAACCATATTTGACATACAGTTATAAGTTCAAATGGTGCGAATTTGAATAATGCGACCAATTCGTGGGATTTATTATACGCTCTAATCGAAACCTAGCTGTTTATCAATTTTATCTACGCGTCATGAGTAATATTATGAAGTGCAATAATGGAAAACATCAGTCGATTATTTATGAGACATTCCCGTGAATATTAAAGACATACATACATACACTTTAGATACCGTTTTGCCTAAAGATTTAAATCAGTACGCGATATCCCAGCATACTGTTTCACCATCCCATTGGTCTCCTTTTCATCTTTTTATTTCACTTTGACTTCATTCGTTGTATTTAAGAGACAGAAACCGCAAATCGACGAGTAGACACTCTCTATCTTTTAAATGGAAAGGTAAATTGCTATGACGTAAGAATAGGGGTTATTGACCACATTTGAGAAGTGACAGTCAGCTGTTTATATTTTCCGCCTCCACTATAATGAAAATTGATTTGACCCATCAAGGGTATGTCTATACCAAGCAACAGTAAAGCCTCCAAAACGCCTCCATGCACAAATACAGAAGAGGACCATAAGGAGAATTCTATGGGAATGATGATCAAATTCGAGAAGACTTTGTTATTGAGTGATTGCCAATTAAAGACATTTAACAAACTGCTTTGTTACTTCCACTTCTCTCTTAATTCCTCCCACAAACTCCACTACTGTTTGGTACACCTATAAACGGCTGAATAAATCATTTTTAGATTATAAATATTAGATTAAAATTTATATTGAAAGCTCTTTTGTGAGGTATAATCCGCCTTTATTTATTATCATTACATGTACTATCAATGTAACATGTAACATCATAAGTGGAACTCTCGCCCTTTGCCCGTTATGGGTGACTATAGTCAGTGGCCATTCAGTTGTAGCTGCATACAAAGGGTAATTATAGGCTTCCAATTAATTTTTTTGCCATCCGAAAGAAATGTCCTCTGTTTTTAATAGCTGAATGAGAGATTGAAAGGTAGAAAGGACGCAATGAAGTCTTAGGGAAATAGACGCAATAGATATAACTGTCTGTCCCCTGATGCAGTTATATGTAGACATTTTTGTAGTGTCATGATTGTGTAGATACAATGACCATAAAATACGAGAACGACAATCTGTTGATCTGTAAATAGAGTATAGTATGAATCCTATGAGCAAGAATCACATGTTCGTAAAATTCCATTAATTCCACGCCAAATTGACCACTTTCTTCCCTCTAAGTCTGGGATTTTGAATTCTGCGATTTTTGCCCATTATGATATATTATCTCGGAAAGTAGTTGATTCATAAATACAACCCATTTTCACGAAATTGAGTAAACATCGCAAAATTCAAAGCTCTGTATTTTTTATACAAATTCGAAATCGGCAAAATGATGACTTAAACCCCCCATAGTTTCACAAGGACTGCACCATATTCCATTTGGAACGAAATCCCAGATATCGAGGGAAAAAAGTGATCGATTTCGCGTGGGATAACCCGTAATTAATTTATTACGTTACCGTGGAAAAACCCTCGTAACTCGGTACGAAATAACCTCCAAGTCGGAAGGTGAATTTTTTCATGCTGTGCTGCATGATGTATAGGAATAATTTTTGCGCCGGTACAGGGACAGCGTACCATTCAGTATTGTACCTACAAAGTAAAAACACTGAGCCTGTTAGAGCAGAAGCACATTATTTAAGGGGGTAGTTCACCCTCGATAGCCCTAAAACAGGCCTTTTTTCAAACGCAAATTGTAAAGTGATAAATAACAGTAGAGAAAACGTTTTTGCTCTAGTTATAATCATTATTCTATAAGCTTTAACACAAAAAAAGAAAGGCTAAATATCGCCATGTGCATAAAAGTTGTGAGTAAAAACGTAAAGGTGTGTACGCGGTGCACCGTTTGATGGTGAACATAAAATCTTGAAAACCGCTCCAACGATTTGGATGAAAATTTAATGAAAGATGCAGAAAACCATTCCCTACGATGTGTCGGGAGCAGGTTTTGGAGATAAATTCTTAAAAAAAAATGTACAAAATATTTTTCATACAAGAAATCGATAAAATCATATTTTTCAACATAAAAATTGTATTATTTTTTTCGAAAATCTACTCTCGACACATCGTAGGGAATGGTTTTCTCCATCTCTCATTAAATTTTCACCCAAATCGTTGGAGTGGTTTTCGACATTTTATGTTTACCATCAAACGGTGCACCGCGTACACATCTTTACTTTTTTACTCACATCTTTTATGCACATGGCGATATTTAGACTTTTCTTTTTTTGTGTTAAAGCTGATAGAATAACAATTAAAACTAGAAAAATACGTTCTCTCTACTATTATTTATCAGTTTACAATTTGCATTTGAAAAAGGCCTGATTTAGGACTATCGAGGGTGATCTACCCCCTTAACTGCAAATTCGATGGTCATGGAATTGGTTCAAACGGAACTGGAACTGGAACTCGACGTAAAAGTGATATAAACGTTTTACTCACACCTCTGTGAAAAGAATGGAACTGCTGTCCATGATAAGTTGCCCCATATAATTCGCTAAAAACGAGTATACAAATTGCACAACAATGACAAACACTTCAAGCATTATTTCCTTAAATTCTTTATCCAGTAGGTTAGTCTGGGACAGCTATACATTCAAAGAAAGGCATTAAAAATGCGTAATATTATTTCATTAAAAAAAGGCTGAGTGTCTATGGCTGTACTTACGCGTACAAGATTTAGACTTAAAGAAACCACTCCCAGCAAAAGCAGTATGAAATATGAAGGTCCAAAGGTAACTCCTAAAAATTTGCTATACCTTCAACCAAGCAAAAGAGCAGATGTAAACTTAATGTGAGCGATTAGAAAAGTTGTAACTTAGAAATATGCTTTAAATGATACTGACTTGAGCGTCCGTCTGTGCATTTTCGCAGCGTCAATCAGCGCCTCGCACACCGTTTTATTTTTCTCGAAAACTGAAGCTTTTGGGAATTCTGCGTTTAACGCTCGCTTTGTTCGATAACTGTGAAAAGGGGGACCAAAAATAGCTGCTTATGGTTGACACTGTGTATGTATGTACGTGTTGTGTTCTGGTATTGTAGAACACAATTACGTCCTAGCATCTCTTACCACACCACGTGAAACAGGCCAGAGCTGTGATGAGCGAGCAACAGTGTTGTTACTTCTGCCCCTGTAGTGACGATCGCTCCCATTAAGATAAAAGCGTACAAATGCAGCAACTTGATATAAAAATATCTTTCGTTGTCGGTAAAATAATACATAGTTACTTGTAGATTACCGGAAGATTCACTTTTGTCGTTCGGACTGGTCTGATGTTGACACATTAAGGTACTAAATACTGCTAGATAAAAACTGACTGAAATGACGTGGTTATAGTAAATTTAAGGAAAATATCACATAGAATCCATACTCTAAGAATAACATAAAGTAAAAAAAAATGTTAAATGTTTAATTATTTCTGGAGTTCTGACACATTCAATGATTCTTTAGCCACATTCCCACTGACTGGCGCAATGCATGGTATGGAACATACTTGCAGCATTTGAAAGAAATGGCCTTTTAGATTTGGGTCTATTATGTTTTATGTTTTATGTAGGAACGCATGTGCACTATGCAGCGCGGCGCATACGCGTGAAAGCGGCTTTACATTAAAGAATAAGCTTGCGTAGTAACGTAGAAGATTAATTTAATGCCGTACCATGGGCACAGTTCGGAACACGTACGTACGTTGAATTTTATTAAAAAAATCAGAAAATATGCATCAGCAGCATGTCTGTACGAAAATCGTTATAAAAATGTCGAGAAACGTAAAAATTATCGTTTGGGGAATTATGACTGTACCCCACAAAACTCTGATACGAGATATGGAGTATATATTGTGTTATATCACAGCGAATGTGTTAATTTCTAACAAAATAGATAATAGTAAGTCAAAGGACATTCACTATTAAGGATAATATCCTCAAAGTAATAAGTATCTTTTAAAATCTGTATGATCAGGTATCAAAACAAAGAAAATTATTTTCGAAGATTACGAGACTGTATTAAAACATCCTTACATGTAAAGGTCTGATTCACGAGATTTCCACGATGAGCATACTTCAGGATTATATTTTTCTCCTCCTCGTTGTTAAGCAATTTCCAATTCTGTCGAATCATGTCTATGAGCTTTCTTATCTACAGCAACGAAACACTGTTTCACTCGACAATATAAACATACATATAATAATTCTTTTAGCATAGTCAAATTCCTATAAACGCGAATTAAAAGAATTATTATTATTATTATTAACGAGAATCCCCTTAGAATTGATAGAATGACGTATCTTCATATTTTTTCCCTTTAAACTCAGTCAAACTCCACGTGTTACCTCCTCGAAATATAAAACAATTACTGACACCACATCGAGGCACGATTTTTTTAGGTGATAAATTTTTTTATTAAGTAATAAAAAATATCATCTACGCAGAACAGATTTCAAGTTACTTCCACTTACGGATTTGATATTATACCAAAACGAGAAATACTTCAAACAGTATATAGTCGTAAACGTCAAGGTCGTTACAACGTTCACGAGACTGTTTTGAGTATACTCTCTTGCGTGTAAAAACGCTGCCACCTGAAATCAACGATCAGCGGAGAATCGTAACATGCAATTTTCAAGTTCGTTTACAGTTCATTCAGCACTGTCAACGTTAACCAGAGACAAATACCTGGAACACTACAGATGAGATCATCACCACCGAGAACAGCACTCTTTTCACAAATACGAGCCAAGTATCCTCGTATGGCCACATGCCAGAGAACGACAAAAGAATTCGGCTAAGTCTATATTGACGATGACCAAGATCGTCCATTACTGTACGAAAGTCGAAACACATCTACCGACCCGGACGGCAAAGAAGCCCTGCGCAGCCCCCCTTTTGCATCGTGTTTTCTCTCCGATGTATTTTTTTCACGTATCGTTTGAAGGAATAATGGGGGACACCAAGGGGAAATGTAATTTAGAAAATATTCCCCTACACGCAGGTGCTATGATTACAGATTACTGTTTATCGATCGCCTCGCGACACTACATTGTTCCTTCCCGACGGCGAGGAATCGCGAGGGGGTGGCAATTGAGAAAATTATACGTCCGAGAATGCGTGCAATCCCTCTTTGTTTGCAGAAATATTATGCCTCTCTAGGCTCGCGTTATAGGCGCGAAGCCGGTGGCCTTTTCCCACCGTCGTGGAAACTTAATGCCATCAATTTCCCTTCCGCGTCTCCCTGCTTTATGTGGTCACGGGTGGCAGAAGGGGTCGCCCACTCCGCTTTATTTCACTTGTTCATTGTCGGCCCAACGTGCAACAAGTTGCTCCCTACTCTCATGAACGCAGTGCATTGTTCGAACGACACGCTCGGAAAGGTGGGAATAAGGGATTACTGAGGGCAGTGTTTGCGATCTGATGAGTACGTGAATATGTTCTGTACGTGTGACTAATTCAGAAGACATGGAATTGCAAGACTTTGATAATTCTTTGTTCACAGTTTTGCTGGTACTCTGACACGTGACCGTGAGCAAGAATTGTTGTGGATGGTGATGTATTTACAACAGAAAGAGTGCAATGCGGTGAAGTGTGATGTAACATGTACAGGGTATCCCCACAATTCTGGATTATGTTGAGGTAAGTTGCTTGTGCAAAACGAAATTCATTAATATTCAAAAGAAGCATTAGGCACCTAAAATTTCCGTCTTTTATGCTACGCCAAAGGGTGCACTATTTACAATAGACAAACATTAATGTGAACATACTTTGTACATCTACCCCAAGTCAAAACTCTGTTCAGCTTGGCGCCGAAGATAACCAAAATTGGTCATTTTTATAGGAAAGCTAACATGCCTTTATATTCATAAACAACTACTTTCTTCCCTTCCGTATTTCGCCCCTATCATTTGAGAAAATAATAATCCACAATATCAGGAAGACATGAAGGGAAAACGTAATTTAAGAATTTCCCTGCATTGACTCTCCCCGCGACGGTAAGGATGGGGTGAATTGCACATTCAGAGAAGCATACAACCTCTTTTTTGTAGAAGTATTATACTTCCCTACGATCGAGAATTATAGGTGCGATACCGTTGGCCTTTTCCCACCATTATGGCAACTTAATGTCTCTAATTTCCCTTCTGTGTTTCCTGCTTTATGTGGACACAGATGCCACTAGGGGTGGCTTCCTCCGCTGTATATATTTCGCATGTTTATTTTCACTCCACTGTGCAACAAGTTGCGCCCTATTCTCGCCGGCGACCTGCACAGGCCACGCGTGTGTTTCGAAGAGCGTGCAGTTGAACCTAAGGGGACGTTTGAGGGGACGTTCCCCTCGATACACGATGCTTCGCAATCTTTACACTTGATTCGAAAGTCAAAAGCATGTAACATACTCGTGTTTGTCTGTTCACAGTTTGCTGATGTTTCAGCGCGTATGAAAAGGTGGAATCTGATGGCACGTGAATCGGCGATCTTTACGCGCGAATCGCCGAACCCACGTGCCGTGAGAACGCTCATGGCCCGCAGAGTCGCGCTCGCCAAGCCGACTCGCCGAACCTGGGCGAGCCGATCCACGCACCGTGAGAACACTCATGGATCGCCGACTCAAGCTCGTCAAGCCGACTTGCCGAGCTTGGGCGAGCTGATCAAGCTCGCCGATCCACGCGCCGTGAGAACACTCATGGATCGCTGACTCAAGCTCGCCAAGCCGACTTGCCGATCCTGGGCGAGCCGAGCAAACTCGCCGATTCACGTGCCGTCAGATTTGACCTGAAGAAACGTTTCGAAGAATGAGTCACTTGAATACAAAGAGCATAAGAAGCAGTAAAAACTAGGTCAGTGTTTATGTTTACTCAACATGTAAAATGGGTAGCAAACGTACAATAGTTTGAATATATTCATTTTATACTATCGTCAGTGAATGGAATATTTTAGAACGTTGTTGATTGCGTGGAGTGTATGAACATAAAATATGAAAATGATACACGAAGAGTCTGAAAAATATAACTGCGGTTTAGGATTCCAAATTTCATTTATATTAGTAAGCTAACATTTCGATTCTTTACCATTGAAAACCCTTGCAGACTGGAAATGTACATCCCTTCCATTAGCGTGATGGACGAGGGTTTCATGCTTCTTTGCGTGATAAATAATAGTAACTTCTGCGCGGGTAATGGCGCCGTATACCACTGACAATTGTACCTATTAAATTCCCATAAATAATTCTCAGTTCATGATTGTTTCATATTTCAATCACAAAATAGTCAAAAAACAAAGATCAAGATTATGTATTTCTGTAATGTAACTAAATGCGCGATAGCTGTTCTTTTTAAGTTTTCCCTTTAAGTTACACGAAAATCATTCAACGCGTCATATGTATGGCAATGATGTTTTATAAACTGAATATCAGGGTGAGAGTGTACTTATATAATATTTATGAAATGTACTTATATAGTATTAAGTAAAAATTGCAGAGATTTTTTTTTTTAGTTATATTCCCTATAACTGTTTCTCCTTAAATGAATTACAGTAGACACTCGTTATAAACCCGATGAACGGAGCCGGCGGCGGGCGTACGGCGTATTGTGGACACTATTCCGAGCGGCCAATGCCGCGAGTGAGAAAACCCAAGAGCGAGCGAGAGGAAACGAAAGAGTCGACACTAAGTTGCCGTCGGCTACGAAAGAGAGAAAGCATGATACTTTGTCTCACTTCGCCTTTTACGTGCGTACGCTCTGTCTCTTTCTCTCTTTCGTAACCGACGTCAACTTCGTGTACTCTCGCTCATTCTCGGATTCTCTCACTCTCGACCGCAGGATTCCAAGAAATGGTGGGGTTAGCTGCCGGGCGTACAACGCATAGTAGAAACGGGACTAGAACGAATGCGTAGTGTACTTTCGCGTACACTTAATGGTACGCACGTCTTTTCAAAAAGCTCGTTACCGTGATTGATTATGTCCTGACAGACGTAATTCAGTAGAAACATGTAACCAAACATTCCGATCAAGGAGAACGCGATGAACCATAGGCCTTCAATATCGTTCATTAGTAAAACTGCATGAGAAAGCTGTGGTGCAAATGATAATTTGTACTGAATGTCTTACGAATACTAGAATAAATTAAGAATATACGGGAATATCGAGGAAATGATTAATAATATTAAATTTTGCCTCGAATGCGAATCGAAGGTTTTCCTAAGAAAAATTAGTTATAGTTTTATATAGGGAGTTGTTTTAAGCGTTTGAAAGTCAAGTGAATTTCTGTGGACGTAAGTCTTCTAAATAATGTTATTCTAAAGCCGGGAACATACTATTGAAGCGCCACCCGACGCGTCCCACACGATGCGGATTGTGCACATATGTAGGTATGTCAGTTGGATCGGGTGGTGTGTGACACATGGCGTGGCGTGTCAATAGTATGCCCCCGCCTTCTTTCTGTCGTTTTTGATACATGTTATTACTTTTGTTTCGAAAGGAACTTTCAAATGTTTGCAACCCCCTCCATGCATAAAATCATGTTCACTATAATGGCGTCCCAAAACTATAAAACAAGTTAAGATACGAAATTTTTTTAAGCTAGTATAAAATGAAAAGTCCCTTATCGTCTTGCAATCTGAAGTTTCATTTGCAAGACACAGTTAATTTCAGTTTGGAAATTTATCTTCTGGCGCGCACTATTCAAACGTTAAACGGCCTAGGGAAATCCACAATACGTAAAAAATGTAAAGTAAGTATTTAAGAAATATTTTAAAATATGTCAGTGGTAAAAGTGTGTAAGATTTGTGACGGAATATGGCTCCAATACTATTTCTAGGTTTGTTAATTTAAGCATTTTTACTGCCAAATTCTACACTGGGCAAAGCAAGAACTTAAGAAACAATATCTGACGATTTGTCATCGTAGATCTTCCATACAAGTGGTTAACCCCTCAACGACCACCTCAGTGTCTCGTACGGACCTTAAGGTGGGAACATACTATTGACGCGCCACGCCACCCGACGCGTCCACACACGGTGCGAACTATGCAGATATGCACATATACCCATATGCATGGGTAATATGCGTTACATATGTGCACAGCTCGCATCGTGTGTGGACGCGTCGGGTGGCGTGGCGTGTCAATAGTGTGTTCCCGGCTTTAGTTTTCCACTGGTCGCTCACCTCCGTATTTTGTACGGATCCTAAAGCCGTATTTCCTATTCCGCCCGGGCGTACAGTGGAGGTTTTTGTTAAGAGGGTCGGGCCGCACGGACAGGTTTTCGTTTCAGGAGTCGGTCGTTGAGGTGTTAAACCACTGATAAACACACTCACTTTCCCTAACTGTTTATCTCACATTTTTTATTTACTCCGAATTTCGACAGCATTGTCATTGATCCATCGCCTTATTACTTGCAGATAAATATAAGGATTTTTTATGTGATAAAAATAAAACAGTTATCCTAGTACTCTTTATCTTTGCCTACACAAAGAATCAACCTATGATGGAAGTCACAGTATAGGTCCATCGGAGCGAGTGAGGGGTAACTTTCACTATGCCGCTTGTCTGCGGTCCTTATTGGCATACGCTCACCTACTGTCCCTTACTGAGATGTCAAGCGGGTCGGCACACAGGTAACAGGAGCAGTTGATACCGGTTAAGCTGATAATTTTTCCTCGGTTAGGCATCAGCCTAATATCGGTTTATTTACAAAATCATTCCCATTACGATTTCTTATTTACTCCAGGGGAAGAATGCCAAGCTCCATATTTCTCATCGGATCTTCACGAATGTGTCCCAAATTGATTCTTTGTGTTTTCTCGATGCAAATGCCAGGAGGATGCCAGGAATCCATTGGTATCAATTTTGTATAGGTACGATGAAAAATACAGAAATTGACATTCATAGGCCAGTCCAGAGGTGCACAAAGTATGGCGCGAAACTGACCGAGCCACGCGCTGTGGGAATTCACCTTAACAGTTCCACGCTCGGTTCTGACCCGGCGCTCAGGATCGCAGAGGTCTTCGGCTCTGAGCGGCTGTTTGTGCACCTCTGGGCCACTGTTATCCTTATCTTTCCAGTCCCCTATTTTCGAGCGTTGAAAGCCATAAACCGGTAAAACTCAGGGACGTGTGAAATCAAAGGTGTGAAATTCACCTACCACTCCGAATAAGAGATAGTCTCCGGACCCTGAAATTATCAGCTTAATCGGGATCAACTGTACTTCGCTCGGATCGTCTGTAACCCGGTCGCTCTCTTCGTACTCGTAGATCAGGGGTGTCGAACTTCCCCATTCCGAGAGTCGCACGAGCTGGGTCCCCGGTCAGCCGGTCCCCCACTTATTTTTCCTGAGACGTTGCACGATACCCGTCAGGGAGAAAGTGCGGCACCCAGAGGAGAAATTCATCAGAGTGAGGTAGGTGTAGAGGGGCCGTTCTCCTACGGCTCTACGGAGCAGGGAAAGAGGAGAAGGTGCCACTGCGACTCGCGAACCGCTAGTTTGACACCCCTGTTGTAGATGTTATCGCGTCAGCCGATAGCGACACACCTGTACGCTACCTCTACGATTGTGTTAAAGCAGAGGTGCATAACGAGCCGCTTGCTAGCCGGAGACCGATTCTGGACACTCGGTCAGATCCGAGCGTGGAGTTGTTACGTTACTAACCACAGCAAGGGGTGGGGGTTACTGCAAATCTGTAGACTGTACGTCAGCGCAAGGAGACCGCGCCACGCTACGAAGGCTGCCATGATGGGCTAGCCGGGATAGTGTCTCCGCGGTTAGCGTCACGCGGTATCCTTAACAACGGAAGGTATGCTGCGCGAAAGAAAGATTAGAAGGGGAAGCCGACACGTGAGGGGCCCATACGCTGGACAGCACTGCTGTTATTTGTGTGTAGGCTAGTATACTATATAGTCTCAGAAAGAAGACCCAGCGCTCAGAATCGCAAAGAGATCTCCGGCTACAGAGCGGCTCTTTGTGCACCCCTGTGTTAGAGAGAAGGTGGGCCTATGGTAAGCCTGCCCGGCCAAGAGCCGAAAACCTCCTTAAGACTCGCTCGTGTGTGGGGGTCTTTAGGTTCTGGGACACGGGACCCCAGTTGGGCCTCACGCACACTCTTGCAGTTCTCCCATAACCCACTAGGTAACATTTCCGCGCTCGGTTGTTACCCGGGTCTCAGAACTTAAGGAGGTCTTCGGCTTCCGACCGGGCAGGTCCAACCTATAGCAATAACGGTATATATTTGCATTGGTGACGCGGTGACGTACCACCATTCATCACATGACGCTCACAAGTCGTATTAGTGTATATAGGTCTACCTATGTGACGTCACGCGTAGGGAATTGCCTGGTAGCTCTGTATAGGAGGTTCCGGGTAGCGTTCCCGTTACCTCACCATACCTTTCAGAGTCACGCAACTCAATGTAATACATTTATGCGTAAGGCCGCGGCCACATAAAGAGTGGTAAGTGGTTAAGCGTCACAATGAGTGCGTTTAACGGACTCAACGGTGATCAGTCCTGATCAGTCCATCGTTCCGCTGAACGACACTTGGGAGTATAGCGACATTTGTAGCAACTCAACACGTTCCGTAAAAGTAGCCGACTTTATTTAAGCTACAACACATGGCGACCGATCACTAAACGTGTTGAGAAGTGAGAAACTGAGCGGTAGCGTTCAGCGAAAAATCAGTGAGTGGTTACTCAACGCTAGAGTCCGCTAAACGCACCCATCGTCTCCTCTTCGCCGCTCAGGACTACCGCGATGTCGCAAAATTGTTGTATAGCTTAACTTCATACAAATCTGTACGTGTGGAGACGGGTCGACTTCCCCTCGATCACTGTTCGCGAACCTGCCCAGACCGGCCAATATCTGTGACCTCTACTATAGTACCTATATGTATGTATTGCCTCTGCCAGGCATATACGTAGGTAAATATGTGTAAACAACCAATTGTAAGACCCAGAAATGTCTCGTACGAAGAAACTCTTACTGATCACGGCATAATTTACACGAACGTGCAATTTGCTCGTGTTTCTCATAACGAGTACACGTGGCGCTGACATTCAAATATTTATGGAATCGTGGACGAAAGTCAGGAGTTCAAGTTTTGGTTGATCGTGGCATGAAAAGTGAGCCTCAGATTGCAAAATAGGAAGGGATTTTTCGACTTCCTCTAACATAGCGAAGTTGCATGCTTCTGCTTGTCCCGTGGTTTTGGAAAATCCAGTATAATATTTCTTCTGGAAATCCTTCGACTTTCACCTGAAACATTTTTCGACGTTAGAATGGAAATTAGAATGACAAATTCTGTACAACAATGCAGTACAGAATCTTTGTTTGTATATATATCTCTATAGTTTCTTATTGCTGATTTTTTAAGAATATTTACTCACACGATACAGATTGAAACTAAGGTTGGGTATACTTATGCACCATAACGCCGCATAAGAGGTTGTAAAGTTTTGAGTTGTGTATTCTACGAATTTATAATAATAGAAACATTTTCTGAGACTATTTAGCAGAGTTGGGCATTAACTGAATAAAAAATTATTTAAATAACGGATCGAATAAAAGTTACTTTATCTTTAGATTATTCGACGAATAATGTTCATTTTAAACTCGGGTTAACTTTATTCGACACATGACGAATAATTTTTTTAACTTTCAGTCATTATTCGAAATTTTTATTTAAATAAAAATTTTGCCCAACCAACTCATTTAGCCTTCACGATTGCGTGAACTATATAAACTTAAGTACCATAATTGCGTTAAACTTTGAACAAAGATTTCTTTAATATAATTGCATTAGAAAGTGTAATAATAGAAGCATGGTAGGTGTCGTGTTAACCTGAAGTTGTTTGTGAATAAAATAAATACAAACTCTATAGCTCGTTTGTGAGTTTCCACTGCTTTGATTAGTCTTCCACAAGAAATATGACATTTTTCAGTGACGTTTGGCAACGTGCACACGTCTATCGCTGGTGCGATCTGATAACTGTGAAAAAAGATTTATGCACCCTCGTGCATAAATCTTGGAAATTATTCAAAATGATACGAATACATAAATTGTTATTATTAACTGATAACAAATTATGAATTTATCGCCACAACGAAAATAATCACAACACTGAGAACACAGTTTTATACATGTAGGTACGTTGAAACTTCAAACTCACCCAGTAATTTTGAATAATGCGCAAGAATGTTCTATAAACGTTAGAAAAACGACTTCAGTAATAAACAAAATTAGTATTTCAAGCGCGCAGACCAAGTCTACATGCAGTATGATGAAAGTGAAATACTTTCTCTGGTCAACGAAGTATTCAACGTCATCATGAAATCTAAATGTACGGGTTTTGTTGGTCGTCGCTATAATATTTCCAACAGTAGGATATAATGGAGATAGTATAATGAAGACCAGGCCCGGTATAAAGCATACTGTAACGAATGGACACATTTAAAAGATGTAAAAACAGTAGTTTAATTAAAAAAAAGTCATATATATTTTTTAATTCTTTTCAAGAAAGGCCCATTTTGCAGTAGGCCCATTTCAGTGATGGATTTAACAGGCTGGCGATGAGCAGTTGCCACCTGGGCCCTGCTCAGAAGGCCCCTCAGGGCTCCATCTTTAAAAAAATTTGATTTTATCCAAAGTATATTTTTTTCTGTATTATTACACTGAGCTCGTATTTAATAAACTACCGCTTTATTTTCCCAAAAAATGGGCCCCACAGAACGTTTACCACGTGGGCCTTTTTTTCTTAAATCCGCCACTGGCCCATTCCATGCCAAATCAATCACCTTTTGAACTCCACATGAACGATCTCGATCACGTAATCCACGTGAAATTGGGAGGAGTTTGAGCCATCATTTTGATGGTCTCATATTGATTTAAAAAAAAATTGCACCCCATTGAAGTTTGTCGGTTGTAGGAGTCGAGCGCACCTCGGTCTGTAACAGCTCGTTGTGAAATAAAATCTTAAAGTGATCATCCTAAAGAAAGTCTTATTCCGTAGAGAAGGCTTGAAAAAATCTGGCCATATTTATTTCTGATTTCTAAAACCGCGATCTTCAACCGTTATTTAAGAAACAAGAATTCGTTTATAATGTTCGATTCAGAAAGACCGATCCTTTTCGATTAAAATAAAAGAAGGCAGAACTCCGTACCATTGACAGTATTACAGATAAAAAATTATTTATGAAGCTTAAATTCATGAAAATTAAGCAAATTAATAAATATTAAACAAATGTGAAACCAGCGAGATGTTGATTTAAATCCCCCTCAATTTCACTATATGATATTTCGATTTCATCGAGACCACTAACGTTGAGTATAAAAGATTATTTATCAATTTGACATAAAATGGCATAGTGGGCAGTTGATGGAACACGGTATTATATTTTTCCAAAAATAACTTTATCATGGGATCGTGTATCAATTCTTTTTATACACGTCTTAAAGTGCAACAAACTTTCTGGCATGGAAGACATCGATTGTAATACGACGACCCAGAAAGTATGTCACGAAGTCAACGTGGAACCAACTATCGGGGGAGGATGTCGAGAACTATTGCTGTAAATTCTTTGAACAAGATATTGCATTTCGATCTTACTTGCCAAAACTAAACCGAAGTATTGCCCGTTCTCAACATACTTTCTCATTATCTTATGTTCCTCATCGTTCTGTATTCTACTCCAGTCATGCTGTACGTTCTCGAGAAGATTCCTGATCTGTTGCAAATACACGTATTGATAAACAGGTACTTTGTTTATCTGCTTCCTGTTAACTCACTTTGTCCGCGGAGTAGCGAAATTCTCCATATTTCAGAAGAATCATGCACGTAAGTGTAATGTATGATACATCATTCAACAAATTGTCGAGTCCAAGCGATGTCGTAATTAATGGAGATATCTAAAACGAATGCGCTTCGTTAGTAGTCACAATACACCGTGTCATATTAAAAATATTGTATTATCGTTAAATAGTACAATTAAGTTATTTTACACACACAAAACAACCAATTCCAGTATTTCACTCCTGAACAATTCAGGGGAATCAGTGGAGCATCGGAAATCAAAAGGGTATGCATTGCCATTGAATGTTTAGCTTAATTTTTAAATATTAAACATGTAGCTATGAGACAAAGTCCCTTTAAGTAATCAAGCCAGTTCAAGTGATCCTCGCTCTTCAAGTATTCCGAGTGATATTAATTTTCAAATTAGTAGTACATAACCGGAAGGAGCTGTCAACAGCGAATACCATTAAAATAAGTTCTTCGTACCTGAATAACAAGCGCAGAAAGGAGTATCAAGAGGTACATCAAGTCTTGTAAGTTTTTCAGCCATGAAGCGTTATCTATCCAAAGTCTGATAAGAGGCTTCTGCTTCATATATTTCTTATATGATCGAACTTGTAGCAGTTGTAACTTTCGCAGTGCATGTTTGTACGGCAGTCAGAGCACTGTCACCCTCGAAGTGTCGCCCAGCTTCGATCAGTTTACTTTACCATTTATTCCTCTCTTTTTTTCGTAATATATTGCTCGCAGGGAAAAATGTAAGTTTGGAATGATAGGCAGTAGGTGTAATTTAAATATGACTGTTTATTCGAAAAGTGCAGGAGGCAATTTTATCGATCGATATGGCGTCTTCCCCCTTATAGGTGGTGCAGATCTCACGTTGAGTTTGTCGCGCAACACGTGCAAATTTCCCAATAGTAATGTGCTTGATTTCCCACGTTAACGTAACATCAGCATTTTGCTTTGGCACTGGTCTCGCGAGGAGTGCATTAGGGGTCGTATGTTGAGTCGTGCCTCACACTTTAAGCAACGCAAGCGCTGGCTGAATCGAACAGTACACGTTTGCTCTTCCTTGAAAGCCCGAATTGGTGTGCAATGCGTGCTGCTTTGGTAATAACAAGTGCTCTTTGTGTTTATACAAATTCATCGAGAGTGTCTTTAGTATAACACGATTAGAAAAGTCATCACTTTCCTGGATTATTGTATATGACGCTTGATGTATGTATTTAGGTATAGTGCAGTTCAGTTTGGGAAGTGAGATACAAAAGACAGGTTCGCAGCAGACAAACAAAATATTTGGGGTGTAAAAAATAATTTTACACGTATTTGTTTGTGGAGGTTTATAATTTAGTGTGAGCGAACGTGCAGAATGTCACTTATTCTATACTTGTGTAAGTCATTGAACAATTAAGGGCGAGTTCCACTTACGCCCATGTCGCCTGATCTCACGACCGTAGGAACTTTCCTTTTTAGTAATAAAATGAATATCATCAATTATATGTTCCTGTTTTCGAGTCGTAATTTATATTTAAAAACCTGCATTTTCCGATAATCCTTTCACAGATTTCTCTTCCATATTTCAGGAGATTTTCATAAATTCTGAAACGAAAACCACGGATATTGCGGGCGATTTAGGCGTAAGTGGAATTCTCCCTAAATATGAAATGGAAATGCTAGTGGACTACGATGACTTTTATTTTGATTAACGTTTAGAAATTTGTTGTATTCTAATTTTTCGGACCTATGCGTATAAAACATTTTTTTCTTATCTCTACTCATAAAACATGCTGGTGAAGTTTGATCGACTTTGAAACACCTTATATATATTGTTCTGCTGTGTTTGGCATGTATGTAAGTACTCTGAAGATCTATGTGCGTTTTCCGTATGGGTTCAATAGGTACCTATACAACAAGTATTATAAACAGTTATGTTCGTATTGAAATAATTCGTTATTTGAAGACATTATGTAAAGCATAAAATAGCAGAAGAAATTTTTCAATTTTTCATGGAGAATACGGCAGATTAAATCATTTTCCAAAATTTTCAATGAATCTCAGAGTACGAAAGCGACCCTAATTGTCTTTTTTAATCAAGGGTTATATTTATTCTTACATACCTACTTAGTAAATGCCTGATGATAGACAGTACACAAATTACCGTCGAAAAACTACAGCCAACGATAATTGATTCTTAAAATAGTGCCACCGCGAATTTCGAATCACTTTATAGACCATAGAACTGCAAAGTACGACATCGACGTGTTTATTATCTAAAAAAAAAACAGATGGTTTGGCTTGAATAATAGATCGAAGTTAATATAGGTATTCTCCAAAGATTAATGGTATCAGTAACTCCGTTACCGATAAAAGTGTCTCGAACGAGGCTACAAATATACCGCCAGTGAAGAGGCAGCTACTTTTCTTACACCAAATCAACAAGAGTACAAGTAATTTCTGAACTGGTAAGGGTGCTAAGTACCATCGTGTGTCGTATCTAGGAAACACAAAAGAGAATATTTCATAGAATGAGCTTTTCCATATTAGACTATTATTAATTGAAGCAAATATTAATTTAAATGTTGATAATCCTTATGACCATGGTATTGCTATAACAGTATGATAAAATATTTTCCCAATGGGGTTAATCTCTCTTACATGAAATTTAACGGTGTTCAATGACGTGTTCAGAAATAACCATTTAATAAATAGAGTAAAAATGAATGTGACTATAAAACTTAAGGAAACATGATTTCCATAGAGGGCCAATGTGGGTGCAGGAGTACTGACCAACAGTGAAACTCGCGCATGCGCATTGGACACCTCACTTCTGCTCGATATTCACATAATAAGTTAACGGGGAATTGCGCCTTGTTAGGCCGAGAAATAGGTAATTCTTCACATAAAAATTCAGAACAATAGTTCAAGATATAATAAAACAGCTTGCCAGACCTCAAATTAATTTGTCGAACAGTTTTTGTACAAAAAATTCACAAAGAATTACCTATTTTTCGGGCCAACAGGGCGCAATTCCCCCTTAAAAGTGCAAAAATTAGGCCCGTTTACTTATTACACACTTTACTCACGTTTTAAGGAAAACGTCATGGCATTGGTTTATGACTTGCTGCCCTATGTAAGTACAACAGTATACGTACAATAAGTCACAGATGACCAATACTGCTGATACAAGTATTTCTTCCAAATTACCAGTATACAATAATGCTTGTGCAACCTGAACAATGCGAAGCATCGAATCACTTTAAAATTCAGAGTACAAAAGGAGATTGCTTGTCATGTGTTTCATTATAATGAAAAGTATAAAAGTATACAAAGTCGGTGTTTAAGAAATTTTATCATTATTTATAAATTGTATTACTTACTAGATACAAATTCAGAATCAATGAAAGCACGCCTATACCAAGCAACACTATATAATGCCGCGAGAACGAAACATTTAGGAGATTCGTGTAGCTTCAACATTAAGAAACAATTATTTGTTATCAAGTATGTGTAAAATAATTCGTTGAAAGACATACTTCTCTAATCACTCAAAAATAAAATAAAAGCTGTGGTTAATACTGAACAATTAGAAATGCTGCAAACAGTAATGAATAAAACGAATAACTGTTTCATAAATAATTTTATACCGACCTAATCGCTCGGTAATGTATTTGTGCTACAGTTTTTATCCTCTCGCGAATGAGCAACTGTTCCTTGTAAAGTAGTATCGTATCCTCTACTGCGACATGCATATGATAGCTGAAAATTTAAACCATCTTATTTGTACATACATGGGTTATCGAGTATTCTTTGAGATGTGAATTACAGATAATTGTTTCTTCCCAATGAAAACCTACCCGTTAATATTTATATCTTAGTGTAAAGATAATGAATGATTGCATAATGAATGATTGCATTATTTAATTATATAACAGTAGTGGTTTTGTGGGGTAATACAATGTAAAATAGTACAAGAAACCAAATAACAGATAGTATAAAAACAGAATATTATCACCAACATCTCCGCCTTTAAGAAAATTCATCACGAACATTCGAAGAAGAGATAATTAAACACGCGAAACGAACTTGAAGATCGATATTCTCGGAAACGAAGGCTTCAAGAAAAAGTGGGAAATATTTTTTATATTACCTATACCATACAGGTTTATGGTATTATTTAATATATACACAGTTAGTTACAAAAATCTGCATACTGAAACTACCACATTTTTTATAATATTTCATTCAAGTAAATCTGTACCCAGCAACTTATTCGTGCAACGTGCCAATAAAGAAACTCACTGAAATCGATACCAACGATTGCTCTAAATCAAGAATGAAAGCAATCCATTCTGTTTAATAAACAATCGAAATATACCTGACTAGGTCAAATAATCCGCAAGCGTGTTGCACGCTCATCAGGGTGGTGCTTTCGGTGGCGATCACGACACTCGCTCCAAGAAACTGACAGACATCCAGGTGCAGCAAGATCAAGTGGAAATATTTGTCAGGGTCAACGAAATATTCTACGGGGACTGGTAGATTGTATAGATGCGTTTCATTCACAGCCATTACGCTATCGAGAATTCGTGGCATGTACGGGAATACGATAAAAGCGGCTACAGACATATATATGACTACTGGAAACATAAAATTCTATTCCGGTGATTGTTAACGCAGTGGAGCATGTAACATATGTGAGATAGTCTAACTTGAAAACACTATAACGATGGATTTTCCTTTTTTGGTGTGTTTCGTCATTATTTCTTGTTCTTCTTTTCTGCTGTAGTAATCCCAGTCGTATTGTATCCAGTCCAATATCCTTTGCAACTGTAAAAATTGTTTTGCCATACATTCTTCTTGGAAATTCTGTAAAAAATCTGAATTTGGTAGATGAATTATAGTACAAGGGTACGTAATCCTTTACATTCCAAATATACCCCATGGCCGTATCAAAGTTTACAAAGCAGTGGCGCGCCCAGAGCGGGGATCAAGGCCCCCAAAACAAAGAACTTTATAAAAAGAAAAGAAAACTGGATTTTATTCTTTAAATAAATTTAAATAAATAATCACCTAATGAATTTGATTGAATTTCCATAAAAAATATTTTTATCCGTCCAACGCGGCTACCCCAAGACTAACCCCCCCTAAGATTGAATCCTGAGTGCGCCACTGTTACAAAGTATACACGTTACATATTGATTTCGAAAAATTAATTGAAGTATTGGTTTTAAATTTATTCTGCTATATTTCACCATAATTGAAACTTCTGCAATTAATAAGTCCCACACTGAGTTGAGTAAGAAAAGTCTGTGTGATCGACCAGTGAGTCAGTTGAACTGCAAAGGGTCAATGACCTTGCAATACTGTCACCAATAGTTCTGACTACAGGTATCGCCAGTCCCTAAATCCTGTAATCTTCCATCTAATTTTCAGCATAAAAAGTGGTCGTAATAGAAAAAGCAGTTGTAATTTATAGAAACAAATACATGGTGTACTTTTGCAGCTGTACGCAGGCTTACTTGGTCCGAGTATATAATGAAAGTCGTGTATTTTACAAGGTACACTATATTCAGCATGACATATGTGGCGACCTTCATGCAATACTTGTAATTGAACTCATGTGTAATGAACAGCCCACACTGAAAGAGTCGGAAGTATTCACGAGAAGCAAATAAATTCAACGTGTACTAAGAAATACTGTAAATCGCCGGCAATTGTACCTGCGCAAAAATTATGGACAATATACAGATCAAAATAAAGCACTTTTGAACGCGTACGTGTACCCTTGTCTCTTCTGGAGACAGGCCAGTGAACAGCCAGAAGAAACGAGTGATCGAATAATTGGGAATATTCTGTATGTCCATATCCGCAAGACAGCTGAAACACGACTGACGCGAGACGTGCGTCTCCCCACTAGCGAATTTTTTTCTCCATTTTTCTCACATTCTTTTCCCTTTTTGGTCGATACGTCTATACGAGGTAAGGTGACAGTGCCGCGAAGTAGCGTGCCGTAGGTGGTCATTGAGAAATTACTTGCGTTTACGCGGTAATGGAGGAGGGGGGATGATTGACACTTGGGGAAACACGAGGGATATAATGTTTTATGGAGGTGCGAGCAAAGTTGGAAGAAAATTCCCTTCCACTCATGCTGGAATTATTGAACGGTGCGCTTCTTGGGGAGTAGACAGTGTACTTGCACTTGCAAGGGTGGCAGAAAGTTTTGAAGCAGAAGAGGACACAAATTGTGGGAATAGAATTTTGCAACAAAATGTGGAAGTTGTTGTTTATATTACGCCGCAACTTGGTAACAGTTGGGATGCAATACGACGTAGTGGAGAAATATAAGGTGATGTTCCTTTATTCTACTATTCTGCATCAAATGTCACAAGTTAGATTACTCTCTACGTTAATCCTTCGCTTTTATTGTGCTTACTTATGGAACTTGTGATCGTGACTGTGCAGCTGGAAAATTTTTTCTTGGTAAACTCGGGAAGACGTTAACAAGAGCATTTATCTTCTTTTTTTTACTGTTTCGCTATTAGACTATTCGAATATTCGAATAAGCAGGAGTATTCGAATATTCGGAGTGATCGAATTTCGGATTTTACCGAATAAGAATCTGAACATGAAATAATTATTAACACTTTACCGTGACATTCTTTTCATATTGACCTTTACAATTATTTGGATCATTATTAATCTTTGGAAAATGTATACATTTTGTAACGGAAACAATCATTAATTATTAAAATTATTATTCTAATAATAATGAGTGGACAACCCCGACTCAGTCGGCCCCGTCAAGGGTCCCGTCCTCTAGGCCCACCCGTGCCCTGCCATAAGCGGGTGACAAACAGTATATGCAAAGTTTTTTGTAGGAAACTAAAATCCCATAAATTTTGAGGAACTATAATATTTTTATTTCTACCCCCGTTACTATAACGAATATTCGAATATTCGAATCTCAAATTCAAATTATCTGGTATTCGAATATTCGAATCCTCTGGTATTCGATTATTCGAAAACTTGAATCTCAAATTCGAATTCTTTGGTATTCAAATATTCGAATATTCGTTACGGGCCTAGCTGGAACACCTTTGTGCATAATAAAATATTAACGTTTAAAATAATTTGAACGATCTGCTGGATGACCGTACGAAAGCGGTCACGCTGTAGCTCCTTTCTACATGGGGACAGAGAACATGGATACAATGATATTTTGTAATTCTTAGAACGTACTATGTTTCTGTGACTGTATTTTCAAACATGTGACAAGGCAGCTTGATGTAAGTACCTTAAAACTACACATGATATGGAGATAAATTGGTAGTGTATAATTGGGAAAGCAGTGATTCTTCGTGCGAAAATAAGTTGAAAATATAGAGTAAGTTTGCTTCGTCAGAGGACTTGTTTTAAAAATGTATATATAATAGTTGAAAATCGCATTTAGCACGTACGTATCGATGAACTTAGATGTGATTTATCTTTCTAGAAGTGACTATTTGCACACATTTTCCAATGTTGGCAGTGTTTTATAGAGATTCACGATTTTCCAACCAA
This sequence comes from Andrena hattorfiana, assembly GCA_944738655.2. Lineage (NCBI taxonomy): Eukaryota > Metazoa > Arthropoda > Insecta > Hymenoptera > Andrenidae > Andrena > Andrena hattorfiana. The sequence continues at coordinate 8,481,696 of OX122894.2, forward strand.
TTCTTCGACTGATAATATAATAGTTGAACTAGGGTGACCTGTCCAGTGAATGAACACCCCCCACTGAATGAACGTTGCTTATGTAATACGAAAAATTAACGCCAATCGCGCGCATTTCACGTTGAAACTTACACCGAAATTTAGAGTGGACACCCACAGACGTCTCGCAAAGGCGTTTTTCTTTTTACTTCTAACTTACACGGCATTAATTCCGTTTATTCAACAGTTGACCCCACGGCCGTTCATTCACTGGCAAACGCGGACATTTCTTACTTTACCAATGAATGAACAACTTAACCTGTCTTTTTTTCTGTTGACACTTTCGCCGCCAGTGTGAAGATTAAGTAAACCCACCCCAGAAAATAAATTTCAGCTGTGCATGATTATGATCTTATAAGACTAGTAAAGTATCAAATCAATAATATTATTGCAATTAGAGAATAAAAAATTATTTACACAAAATATCGTCTAAATACATTGGAAACCTAATATCTGTTATTATCCCGTTCATTCACTGGGGTACCCCTGTTCATTCATTAGAAATTTATGTTCATTCACTGGTCATTGGCCCATTTTTTTATATAATCCTCTGCCAGACTTTCAATGAAAGTTATAACTATCAAACATTGCTAGAATTGTGTTCCGGGATGTCTGACTTTCGTAATAAAACAGCTTGCTTGTAGAAATAACATTCAGGGAATTAAATAACGACTTTTGAATACTAATTTTAACAGACATGCAGCTTAAGTGTTCATTCACTGGACAGGTCACCCTATAATAGTTGAAAATCGCATTTGGCACGTACGTATCGATGAGCTTATATGTGATTTATCTTTCTAGAAGTGACTATTTGCACACATTTTCTAATGTTGGCAATGTTTTATAGAGATTCACGATTTTCCAACCAATTCTTCGACTGAACAGTCAAAACAAAACGAGTATTTATATTCATTTTACAACACAACTAAGGTCGGGGCCAGATATACTGGCCGGTGACTTTCGTGAGGGGTATTCTCCCACCATACCGCTTGCCTGTCTCGGTGCTCCTTTTCTCAACGTTCTCTGACTCGCTCTCGCCTTCGCAGAACAAGAGTGAGCCAGAAGCGGTGGGGATAGCGTCAAGCTCTCGACGTGTAGACCTAACCGAGTTCTTAGCGTAGAAATACATACATCACAATAGGTGTGCGTTAGCTCCGAAAAAATTCATGAGTTTTTATTGATCAGAACATTGATTCTTTCTTGATAGCTTCATCTCGTACTGGTCTACGCATAGCTTCGTAACGCAAACAACTATTACGCTAAGAATAAATAACAGCTACGCGGCTACGTTCAGGCGGAGCCGAGCAGCGTTCCCGTTACCCCACCATACCCTTCGGGGGCCAAGCAACTCCAACTGACAAATCCACGATCGTCAGATGGTGGTGGTTGATTTCCCCCCGATCGCTGTTCGCGAAAACGAATTCACCGGCCAATATATCTGGCCCCGACCTTAGTAGGTAATATTTCCTTTAATTTTATCACTCGTGAAAGTCTAGACATAGTGCAAATATGAAGTGTTGCAGATCCGTTCCTGTATCAAATAAAAGTGTTACGTACAAACATAAAATACTTGTTAAAAATCTTCAGCCAGTTATACTCATGATTGTATCGCTACTTAAAAGGAAGGATGTGAACTTTATAGCGCTGAAGAAAATTTGGGAAATGCATTTTTGTACTAAAAATATAACTGTTAAATTTTTACAGTTCCAGGCGCGTAGAACTATTAAAAAAGTTCTGAACGAAATTCAGTTCTTTGTTAATATTCGACAATAAAAGTGCATGCAATAGGTACACATGCATGTGGGGTTCTACCACAATTTCCCCAATTTATCGAAATATATTATCAGATAACTTTACGATATCGAAGAAGATAATACGAAAATTAAATTACGACACGTCAGCATTAGGTCCATTTTATTAATAAATTCTACAGCATAATAAAAATCTACGCTATTCTCTGAATGCTGTTACTACTTGCTACGCGAATTACGCTTTTGTTTGACGTGTTCTTCCATCACGTTGCAGATCGTAAATCGTAGGTACTAAAGGTTTTCATTCTTTGCTGGAAGAGTACATTACCGTGAAGTAGGACACCGACGCTTTAACAAGCTGTAACAGAACGCCTCATTTTCATCGTGCTTTGTCCTAAACTCTCTCACAATTGGGATTATTGTGTGTTACCAAATGGAAACCTTCGAGCGATGGAACGAATATACAGCCGATGCGCGTCATATGCAGGTTTCTACAACTTCGTTGGGATATGAATAAAAGGTGCTTCTGTACTCGTAGAGGAGCCTGATACCATGGAATGAAGTATCTATGAACACAGGTAAATATTTAATCTAAGATTGTGTTCATAGAAGTCGAGTAGATATGGTAAACGTTAAGTCAGACTCTGTATTATGATTTCTTATTGAGTATCTTGATCGTTAGAAAAAAAGTATATAAGGTAAAAAAATCTTTAAAAATAGATCAGTAGTATGTTACTGACGTGATTGGAAAAATCTAGTATTTAAGTTATTTATAGGCGTGTGCAAATACAGTAATTCGTCGTTATTGTCCTGTTTTTACCATGCGTAATAGTCCCGCTCACTATCCCCACCATTTCTTGGAATCCTTCGGTCGAGAGTGAGAGAACGAAAGAGACGACGGCAACTTCGTTTCAACTGTTTCGTTCCCTCTCGCTCGGCTCTTGGGTATTCTCACTCGCGGCATCGGCCGCACGGAATAGTCTTAGAGCATATACTACTCTAAGAGAACAGTGTCCGCATCGCGTTATTGTCCCGCCGCCAGCCCCGTTCGTCGGGACTTTAACGACGAATTACTGTACCTATATCATTTAAATGATGTTATTATACTACATCATCAGATATAAATATTTCTCCACATAATTTATATCTGATATTTTACATCCGCTGCTATTAGATTTTATTTGCTTTGTATTTCTATTGCGAACAATAATAATCAAACCTATATTTTGAGTAATTTAAAGGCAACTTACGTTTTCTCAAAAATTTCGGCACAGTGGTTCATTATCAATTGCCCGCCATAGTTCATGATGAACATGTAAAAAAAATGAATCGAGACGTATAAGATACACCTAACAAGTTCAGCTATTTCCTTCGTTGCTCTTGTCGCTTGAAATAACTACGATACAAGGGGATTTAATGCAACAAATTGCACGAACTAAAAGAATTATTAAAAGAAATTATTACGAAAACGAAGTATTACAAACCAGTTAATCGATTATGCAATACACTCGTGGCACCCATCCACTGAATAGTTCACCATAAAAGCAATTTAAGGGTATCGTAAATAATTTTCTTTCATTTTACATAATAACAAAATTTACAATATACTCCCATCATTAAAGGAAGGTGCAGGTATTTGATAAAAGGGATAACAGTTTTCTTATTAAATCTGCAAGAAATCAATTTCTAAATATTCCAGTTCAAGTATAAAATCTCTGATTGTTATTTAAACAGAGAACCGATATTACCTACTTTATATAAATGGAAGTAATTGCTTCTCATAACTGATTTCAATACCAAAACTATAAGAAAACTGGTATTATTACTCACGCGAAACAAATTTATGCTGACAGAAGACACACCAAGTACTAACACACACAAGTCAGAGAACGCTGAAAACGCGCTCCAAAGCTCTGTATAGCTTTAACAGAAGAGATTAACTTATTTTGGGCACGAACAGTAACAAAATTTTACCCGCATTGATATTCCTGAAAATTTAGTACCAACTTGTAAGCTCTTCTTTGTATATTCACAGCTTCTACGAGCCTCGTATAAACTTCACCATTGACTCTAGACTCTCGTGAGAATAAATGATCCAACGAGTGCTCCAACCTGTAGCTGTAAAATCACAACAACGAATATTGCAATCAAGAAATTAATCTATGTGAGTGCGCCTATTTTAAGTATCAATATTAACCGCATTTATCAAAAATAGTGGCAAAGGAGTTCAATTCCTTTGTAACTTGGGATCTTCGAAGGAAATCCCCATGGTGCTCGGTTAACTATGCTACGCCCTTTAGTTTAGCTATACGTTTAACACAGTGCTAGGGAACGGGAAAGGCACATGCTAGATACTACCTATTTAGTAACAACTTTCTTACATTTTTCTCAAACTTAAGGCAGTTTTAGAGAAATTAAAACGTGATTCGGTCTAAATGGACTTGAGGACTGCAGCAGGCCGGAATGCTGATTCGTTTTTAACCATCAAATTCTTACCTAGTGACTTTGAGTATTCCACAAACGTGCTGCACGTTAACTATGTTCAACGATTCAGTAGTGAGGAGTACGGTTATCTCGAGAAAACTCGACACGCTAATGTGCACGACGATGTAATGAAAGTACTTTTTCCTGTCGACGAAATATTCCATTAAGAAGAAAATTTCCTTTGGGCGTGACTCGTTCAAGGGATTGACGATGTCGAGCAAAGTAGGCGAAAAGTACCCTACGACAACTGACAGTGTCGTACTGTAGATACAAACTGCAATCATCGAAAATCGAGGGCATTTGGATGGCACACTTAATGGCAATCCATACAATCCATTACGAGGTAAATGATGTTGCACAGAGTGTTTTAGAACCACAGCTATGAATTTGATGATTTGGTAGAATTTATAAAAAGAAATCAAAAGTTTGAAAAGCAATCAATTCCAACGTGGCACTTTGAATGGATGTCTTTGGTGTATCAATATTTTTGACATGATCAGTAGCAGTAGTGTGAAGGAAATAACGGAGAACAAACAGAGAGATAAGGCTTGCATCGAAGTGCCATTTATATAAATGATAAACTTATATAAAAATTAGAACCTTTTAAAAACTATCAAGTTATGTCTCCTTGGAAGAGAAAAGTACTCTATTTGTAAAAAGTGTAATTATGTGTTTATGTACTTATTATGAATTGTTTGTTACTTTTCATTCATTCCATCAGCAGATCAATTGTACCAATAATCCTCAAACACTCTGAAAAATAGAAACTGCACTGTCGGCGAATCATTTTTTTAAAAAATAAATTGACAGAAACCCAAACGTGGTAAATGAAAAAAGGGCTACAAACGTGGAGGACATAGTACTTATTGATTAAAAGTGATTAGAAATAATTGAATTTAAGTGCAGTCACAATAACACGTAAGCTTGTTCAAGCACGTGCAACAAATTTCATTAATTTATTTCACACCTGCGATGATAATTATAAAGATTCTGCTGTTATTTGCATACTGTCGTACTATCTCAATTTCCTCGTCGCTCTTCAACGATCTCCAGTCATCAGCGATGTGCTCGAAAAGCTTCTCTATCTGTCGTCGCGAACAACAATTATAAAGACAGTTCCAGGAGATTCTTTCTCTTTACTAGCAACTTACATCGTGGATATGCCTGTGACAGCTAGAGTACCTAATTAATACTAATGTCCATGGTAACATATACGAGCACACTTTTAATGACGTGTGGATGTCTATCTTTGGATCAGTGAATACTCTTGCTAACTGAAGAATCAGGACATTACATTAATTTCCCAAATCATTTGAATCTAATTAATTTTAACCGATGAATGTACGAGATAATTTCAGAATGTACAAGATAATTCAGATAAATACAGAAATCGTACTCATTGAGACATATAGAGGAATAATTCGGAAAGTATACTTAACTCGCGATCAATTCTCTTAGAACTACAACAAAAAAAAAAAGAATGTAAACCAGAAAACAGGGAAGAATAAAATAAACTGTAAATAGTTTAGTAAATAGCTGCTTTTAAATCTGACTCGAAAATTGAATACTTGTTAAAGTTTCTATGGCAGACTACAAAACAAAAATGGTCTTCCGTCGTACATGAAAGGAAAAATGAAACGTACCTGAAACAACACCACCGAGAAGAAAAGGATGTAACAAATCCCGAGGCGTATTTGCGTCCATATACCAAATCGTGGTCGGCCATCGAAATTTCGGAGTCCGACTATTGACAGTAATATAAAATTCAGTTTGTAGTAGTGACTCCCGATGAAGTTCATCGCTGTGGAACAATCGAGACGCTTCTGCGATCAGGTTTCGCTACGTGACAGTTTGTTCTCCCCTCCACTATGTATAGTTCGATACACAGTCGTTTTATTTCTCCTCTAAAATTGCACGTAGCATTTTGAAACGACTGTAACGTTAGGAGCGAATGATTGACAGGCAAAATAACATAAGAACAGGGTGCAAGTCACAGGGGTGAAAAGAAAGAACAGTAATATCTGGATAATACATAAAACTACCTATATTGTGGCACCAGAATGGAAAATGGTGATATTTCCCGATACTTACAATTTTCTTTTAGCTTCCGCGCGATTGTCGCATTTTCTTTACACTCATTGGCTCCTCGGAGATCGAGCAAGCAAGTAGTGAAGTAAGGATACATATTTGGCTACGGTCGTTGTAGATGGAGTATTTTATTCGTTCTTTATGTTCAAGTGTTTAGATAGTAGATCAATTATCATGTTTTGTTTTTTTAAGTTAAGTTTCGTATCCCTGTTTCGAGTTTCGAGGAAGATGTGCATGTTGAGCATTACTGAGTTATCGGTACGAAGGAAAGTTGTTCTCATTAGCATGCATTGGAATCAAGGGCATCCTGAATAAAATACTGAAACCGGAAGCGGTGAGTTTTTAATTATTAGTAAACACAATTTATTCGTATTGCCAGGCTAGTTGTGTTATTTGGTCCATGATTAATTACGAGAAATTTTGATTATAATTAACACTCTAAAGGACGGAATAGTCACACCGAATTCATTAATATGCTGCAATATAAAAATTGATATCATGCAAATGTAATTTATTTTGTAATATGGGAATATAATTATTTTCGATAATGTTGTTAAATGCAGAAATGTAATACTGAGGTAGGTACACATTTGATACTTTATAAAGGTCAGCTTTAATCTTAATTTTCAAATGCTTTTACTTGAATTACGATTATTAATATTTCAGTACTATTGACAAAAATTGATTTCCAATAAGTTTTTTTGGTTTATAAACCCACCAGATTAGTGTCTTAAAAAATTTCAAGCGTGAGGAAAAAAATTAGCGAGGCATTCCATTACAAAAAGGCAAATGACTTCTGATGGACAGATGTCTCCTATTCGTGCATAGGACCCTACTGAACCCCAGTGCATATAAAAACGAAATTTTCTAATAAAAAGTAGTCCAAAGCACGATTTCTGCGCGAAAAAAATCAGGACTCCAACTTTAAATAGCCGCCATTTAGTTATAAATTAAGATTTCGGAAATTCCCGCCATAAATCAGAGGATACATTACTACACTAACGACATCTCTTTTGTTTTTTATTTTAGATAATCTGGTTCCGAATGGCAGTGCTCACCCCAAAACAACTTTTTAAAAAGCGCTTCTTGGATGTCGGTTGTAATTTTATTATAAATGTAAATACTTTTCTACAAAAAAAAATTACTAAATATCCACGCGGGGAAATCGACTCGTTGAACGGATTATAGTGGCTTTCGCGACTGTCATCTATCTAAACGGTAGGTACGCCACTATAGTGGATCACTTTGTCGTTAGAACTTTGCCGTACAGAGTTACAGTTCCGCGGAGAGTCCAGCCGTAGCTAAGAGATTAAAGCAATGCGAAACATTGACTTATATTCAGAAATCTGTATGTCACCTAAAATGTCGTTTGCAAATTCATGTTCACCGAACAACAGTTTCAAATATGCTACAGCTTAATAATACATTATGCTTGTTTCTTACCCCTCGATTCTGAATAATCCACATACGTGTTCTAATACGAATAGAAAGGTGAATTCGGCCAATACGACAACGAAAATCCCGCTGAACACGGTCACTGACATACAAACACAGTAAAAGTACGTTCACCGCTCGATATTATACTCCGACACGAATTCAGGCTGGAAAATTTTCGTGGAATTGTTAGGTAACGCGTGTAATCAAACCCTTCCGGTATTATTACCACGATACTCGCGGTGCAGACCATAACTGAAATCAATAGGTTTGTTAGAATTTGATAATTCCCGCCGTTACGTCGCGGTGATGTATTTAATCCAATCCAGACATAAAGGGGTGGAACTTGCAACAAATTCATGACACTTTAACCCCTTCTTTTACACCCATTTTGACTATATTAACTCTTACAATGCTGAGATTCAAACACTGAACGCGCACTGTGTACAGAATCCTTACAGGTTCACTTGTCAACTACACTCCCTGAGACGCACTTATTGAATCCACAGCACACCAACGGGTTAGTCAAACATCAGAAATATATCCTCACGTTAATTACGTATTAACAGCACAAAGGTGGCGTACACGTTGCCCGCGTCTTCCTGAAGTATCTCGATACTGTCCCTCCGTCCTTTAACAATTCCCAGTCGACTTGAATCTTCGCAAATGTCTCTATCACTTTGGTGAACACGGTCCAACTGTGAAAAACTCGTGGCGACCGAGTGGTGTACATAGTGTGAAGGTAACTTGGAGTGCTGGTGCAGATGTGGGAGCTGGTGTATTTCACAAAACCGATTATGTGCGGGAAAATGATGGACAGGACGCACAGGAGAACAACAGGCGAACAACGTTAACTGGAAGCAACGTCCGATTAGACGGACTGCTTTCTCGCGACACGTGCCTCGGTACACAGTACCTGAGGAAGTACACTGATCACCAGCACGAAATAGATGACGAAGATCAGACACATGTGAATTTTGTGGATAGGAACACGGCCACACAAGCACTAGTACCGTCTTGGAGAACGCGTAGTCGAATCGCCGGACGCACATCATCCTCGCGCGAAGTCAGAAACGCAACTGCCGCACGATCGATTCGTCCCCACCTTTATACGGGAATTTATACCTTCTGCGAACCCTCTCTGAATTTACGGGGAATATCGAACGGTGGCTGAGGGGTGAGATGATTGACAGGGGTTGCAATTTTCTGGGGAGACAGTCGCCGCGGTGTCTTGTCCACGAGGGTGGAAGAAAATGCATCGATGCTCGAATTTTGAAAAATATACTTGATGTCTCCCTATTTCTTAGACGGATAACGCACACGCTCGACTTTTCTTACCCTTGCTGCCTTCGATTATCGATATTACGAACGTTGCTCGGCGAGCAGTTTCTTTTGTGCTATGTTGTCGGGGTTGTATTATTATTGTTGCTCGCAATTTGGTAATGTTGAGAGAAGAAATCATATGATGTTAGGAGAATATATGGTTGCTGGGTAGGTACTGGAAGCGAGCTACTTGAGCTCTGGTAGGAATTTAGTTAATTTTGGGGAATGTGAAGGTGGTAAAGTGAAAAGTATAAAGCATATGTATAAATGAGAAATAAAATACAATAATACTTTTGTCGAATACATGTCATGTTGAAAGCACATAGGACTGTGATTTTTTAAAATCTTGTGCGATGGTATTGAAACTTCACTAATTGTAGGACGCAACAATAGTTTTTGAAATGATCATCTCGTATGAAGGTGTTAGTTGAGAAGTAATAAAAAAACTTTGACGGCGTTTAAAATATTTAGACTAGTAAGAAACAATTATGTATAATTTTAAAACTATTATGAAGAATAAAAATTGTAAAAATGTACAATACCAAATTACGGGCAAGTAATACCGATTTTCCAAAAGTTGTAGGTACATAGTCACGCAAGGGAGTGAAGAACAAACTACGTGAAAAGAAAAAGAAGTAATATATTGATTTTCCGTTGAAGGGTGTAAAGTGTGTTATGAAGGAAATGTGACACACGAGGGGAAATCGATACACCCTCATGGCACAACGACACCATTAAACACAACAATCTTGGCCTTGCCAATAAAATTCAGTTGAAAGAAATACAATCAACCCCGTTATGAGCCCGACGAACGGGGCTGGTGGCGGGCTCATAGTGGGTTGCCGACATGATTCTGTGTTTCATACCCAACGGCAACTTCGTGTCTGACTCTTTCGTTTTCTCTCGCTCGTTTTTCGGTTCTCTCGCTCGTTTTTTGGTTCTCTCACTCTCGTCCGCAGGCTACCAATAAATGGTGGGGATAGCCGCCGGGCTGTCAACGGGAGGAAAAAACGGGCTCATAACGGGGATGTAGTGTACTAAAGAAAACGCCTTCTGTTTTTGATATGCTTAAACCTCTTTACGTCCTCCGGGCCTTTTTTGACACACTTGAATTTTTACTTCTTTGAAAACTGTTCTAAATTTGAGGAAATTATAAGGAAGTTAATATATTGTTTCAATACCATATACATATTTGCTATTGTGCTCCAATAAACTAAGTTTCAGACATCTTTATCAGTTCAAATAATAAACATAATTTACTAAGATCTAAAGTGCAAAAAAATTAATTAAACTCAAGTAAACTAATGTAAATGCATTTAAAGTACGTGTAAATCGGAGTTTCTGTAATTAATCATTTTTAGTACAAGAATTGCATAAATGTAATTTTAAAAATATCAACAAATTCACAAAAAAGTGATTAACATGATAGTTCCCGTGGCTAAACGTACATTTGCGAATAGCAACGAACGATAGTGTAGCTTCAGGTAGAAATATCAATGCTTGGTCAGCTACAGTAGAAGAAACACTCATATATCAGCCGCAGTAGAAGAAACACTTATATAACAGCCACAGCGTAAAAATTTAGTACAGCTCAGAAATATGTACATAAACGTAAAAACGAGTTCAAAATAAATAATTGTTACTAAGTGATACCATATTAACATTTAACGAGGATGTGCATCACATAAACAATTTACATCCTTCTCTTTGTATTAACTGTTTCCAGAAGAAATCATAGAAAGCAAACATATGACAATAACACAAGTGGAGCAGACATCAAATATATCTAATGCACTAATTTTTAGTGCATTTTTGATCAAATTAAATAAAATCCTTTAACTTAAAAATTTCTTTTATATATATATATATATATATATATATATATATATTTTTTTTTTTATATTCAATTCGATTCCTACATTCGACTATGCAAAATATAATTTATACTTAACGTGGTATCGAGAGTTAAGGTTGATATAAAGTGAGAACTTACAATATTCCTGTTGAAAATTTCCTTACATTATGACAGCATCAGCGCAAAGCATGAGATGAAACACTTTGTTACGCCAAGATTAGTAGATATTTTCGTCAATATTCCAAAGTTTGGAACTTCTGTAATAGGACTGGAACGAGTCTATTGTAAAAATGGCCAAGTTTTGGTCAAGCGAGAGTTTTATGTGCATATTTAGGGACTTACAATATTTTACAACAACTATGAGTTTCTATTACTACAGAAGGAAGAGCGCCTAAGTATTTATTACAGTTAATATAAATTCCAGATTTTGATACCGAATCTTTAATTTCTTACAATTTATTCATACCTCATTTCCTTACATGGGTTCGTATAACTCTTTTATAGTGTACGTTAATGGATATTGCTTAAACAGCGTATATATCAAATGCGTACTAAAAACTTACCGCCCAAACGAAATCCATACCATAATAAATTATCAACACCACGCTCTGCATTACTTGGCAGATTACCATTAACGATGAATGTCAACATCAGTCTCCAAATGTTAGTGTCCCGTGATAGCTAATGTCTCTATCCACCTCTGTTATGAATTCTACTGTGTGGAACATATCACGGTGAAATACGAGAAGCATGAACTCATCATCTGAAATACACAAGTTTTCAACAAAACTTGAGCTGGAAGAATTAATAGTAGAAAAGTTACCGTTGCAAAGCCAGAATAATGTATAGTAAACAGACTGGAAAGGTTGATTGTGCACTCTATCGTACTTCTCTGCATTATGAACAGTAAAAGTTTCTGCTGGCTTAGTGGAATGCAGTACCACATAGAATCATATCTGTATCATTTAACACACATGTATCACTATAATATTGTCACTGTAACGTTTCCATTCACAAATGATACCGCTAGAGAAGTGGGAAGCTTGAAATGTTATTAACACTCATAATTATTTTAAGTTTATAGGTGTAACGTACAAAGGAGATGGATTATTGTATCTAAGGTAACCATCTACTTACACTAAAGTTACAGATAACATGTTTAGTTGAATAAAATCAGTTATGCATTTCTCATTTCTGAAGAAAAATCTACAAACACAGCATTTCTATCTCTTTAGAGAGCTAAGCTGACATAAAAACACAATTGTGGGATGCAGGATTCTTAAGGGTAAAGCAACAGAGAATAGTGAGCACGACTGCAAGTTTTAATTAAAGGTGAACAAAGGCGATTATAATTTTACCTCTTCCCACTTCTACTGCGTAATGATCGTTTGTAGAGATGATAAACTCACGTTTGATAAAAGATATCCACACTTTCGTTTAATATCTTCTGCCCACTGTGGGAATTTAAGAACGCAACTACCACTTGGGTAGCGAGTAACAGAATACACAAGATAATTTCTTTCACTTCGGGCGCGTATGCGATCGATAGAAAGAGCTGGCACACGCAAATAAACAAACACAATTAAATAAAACCAACGCAATTTCTGCGCATTTGCAAAAAAATTTAATATAAGTACTTAAGCGTTAATCGAAATATTTTTTCGAAGTTTTTCTTTAAAATATGAAATTTCGAAAATCTGCAAATGGTTTTAGAACAGTCTTCATCATTTTTTTAAAAGTAGGTAGGTATTTATAGTTCAATGCCACAGTTAGGGGAAATTAGGACAAAACCGGGTACCTGGGTAAAACTGGGACATGCTATTATTTTTAAAACGGCCTTAAATTTTCCCGCGTCGTTGCAGCGACATATTGTCACGATGTGCAATGTTGCATCAACAAAAGACGATCGTCTTACAATCGTGCATAGTAAGGTTATATCGTTTTGTGTGTTTTTGAAGGCTCTGATCTAATTTTCGATAGTTAAGAAACTTCAACACTTTTGACAGTGTTCAGGTAAGTACATTTTTGTGTGAATTATGTTAATTGTTGCATATTAACGTATAAATAACTAAGACAGTTTGTTTGTACTTTACCCTGGTATTGTTGATAATTCGTAATATTTACATAATTGTATGCTGGGGCAAAACCGTACGGGGTAAAACCGGGTACCCGACAAAGAGGGAGTTATCAACATTAAACTAAATCTTAATAAATGACTACAACTAAAGAGAAAGAAAACCACAAAATTAAACAAAATGCGGAAGGATAACGATAACTGTGGTGATGAAGACGGTGAAGCATTTGCATTTATGTCCAAGAATCCTATGGTTCATCCAAATTGAATGAAGGTTGGGTGCAGTATACAGCTTGTTGTAAGTGGGCTCACGAAGGCTGCACTGGTTGGGGGACCGAAGAATTGGACGAATTCCGATGTTATAGGTGCTAGGGCCAGTTTTTAGTATGTTATATAGCTTTTATAAATCGGACCATATTTTAAATCGTAACTTTTTTGTATTTGTTATTGTATTAAAAAAACGGATATATACTATTATTTAATAAAGGGTTTATTCTAATGAATCCTAATTTCAATTTCTTTTTTACATTAATAATGTCAAAGTTATGAGCTTATATCGTTAACGTCCCGGTTTTGCCCCTACTTCCCCTACTACTGCACATTAATTTCAATACATCTGTGCTTCGACAACAACGAACGCATCGAAACGTGTAGAATATAAAAAGAAACAGAAACATTATTATCCTTATTTATTATACCACGTGCAGCGTGATTGTACTTACTCGATACAGACACATAGGGACTGATATCAAAAATATCACGCTCGCCAATAAGTAAGACACTGCCATATTCGTCGTCAAATCATCGATGAATCTTTAGCCACGAGCAGATTGCAATGTTGAAAGAAACAGAAGACGTTTAATGTCAGTATTTACGATAAGTAAGCTTCGGTGAAGGAAATTTAACTGAATGTACCAACTCAATAGCTTCCCTTTGCACCTCCACGCCACGACGAATGCTCATGCGAAAGGATTCCCCCTTTTCGGAAACGGGAACCATCTTGGCCGCTGTTTCAACGGCGTTTCGTATTCGATAGCTATGAAGGTATGGATACGTGTAGATAAATAATTGAGGAGAATGAATCCTGTGGGGTGTGCTCCGTTCTGTTATACCTGGCGATTTTGAACAGTGCAGAGGTGTAATAGGCGAAGACAGTGACCATCGATTCGGTGCACGTAATCGCCAATATGCCAAAGCCATTCGTTAATATAAGGGTTATAGATATCAGATCAACGTAGCGGTTATCGTCAATAAAAAAACCCACCATGTTGAGGGAACGATGTCGGGGTGTGTCTCTTGGCATTACCAGATCAAGTACCAAAGGGCCTCCTACAATTGCGCCACAACTAAAAAGTAATGCGTTCGACACGGCTGAAATTAATTAGATTCATTGAAGCAGATTATAATCTTATTATTTATTATAATCTTAATACTCCAATTTATGGTTATTATATTCAAATATATTGTATTAAAATATAAAACTATGATGTTTAAAAAAAAACGTTTTCACATTTCTATGCTTATTATTCTACGGTACTGAAATATTTTAATGTATGTTTATTATCTTAATATAATGACCATAGATTAAATATCTTTATATTGTAAAATAACACGCATGGGAACGTGAAAATCGAGTTACCAAATAATTTGTTTACTACCTGCTTTATTAACGCGAAGAAACTAGAATTGTACATGAAAGTTTATTGATGTTAAAATAGTTTCTAAATTTCCACCAGTTGAAATTTCCACAATATATGAAGAATATAAAATGGTAAACTCGATTTTTTCAGCAGTGCCAATCATCCGTGTAATATTAGAGTTTAATACAAATTTAAACATCACGAAATAAACAATTTTGTTGTCTGATTTATAGCCTAAACACTATAGCATCGGAATATATTTACATAACTGAAAAACAAAATTAAACCCCCTTCTAAGTGGCAAACTTTTGGATATTAGCAGCAGGGAAAGGAGATTTATTTAAAGCTTAGTTATTTAAAGCAATCATTCAATTCAGAAAACGAAATTTTCTGAATGAGAGATATTTGAGCAATGCCTTACATAAGAAGATGGTGATTAAACGCCTCGCTTCATACATAGAATCCGTTATTATCTCCTGCTCAACCGAATCTTTCAACGTGCTCCAGTCGGTTTCTATGCTTTTAAGAAAATGTTTCATCTGCAGTCAATAAAATCTTTATGATTATTAAAGTTCCACTATCAATTTACCAAAATCTTCTCAATTATTTTAATTTCTTCACTGCCAGTATTGTTCGCGACTTACTCTTGCCAAATTGATGATGAAACTAACGTATCGAAGCAAGACACAGCTCATAGGACAGGCGATCGTTGACATCAGCAATACATTATGCAACGTAATTTCAGACACTGCTAATGACACTGACTGAAAAAATGTTTCGGTCATTAACGTTAAATTGGAATTGTTTGTAACAAAACGTGCATTCCCTTTTCAAGGAACAGCAAGCCACAAACAAAACGACAAACGATACGAATACCAAAAGCACTATATGAAAAGAGATTATCAGATTGGAATTGAAACAAAGAAGGCAAATTAGGACACACGTAAAGTAAATAACTAAATCGTTCATAAGAAAACATTCCACAGAATGTGCCAAGATACAAATCGATTGTACAGTACAGAATTTGAGCATTGTTTGTTACCTGGAATGACAGATAGAGCAACGCAATAACAACAAAGGCCACCCTTTGAATTTTAGCAAAGGTGGAGTCATCGAATGGCCAAAGTCCAGTGATGCACAGTATCAAATAGTACGTGCGATAGCGTGTTTGAAACAAACTCATCTCGACCGAAGCAGAAGAACGACTGCTAGCAAAACTCTAAGGAACCTCCGATTACACCTCGGCATCATATCTTATTCGAGCCAGCTGATTTTCGCCTCGACTTTCCACGGTGTGACTTGTCAATAATTCAAAGTACGAATGTCCCCTCGTAACAGATTGATTTGAGTAGCATGGTTGCAAGGATATTACGCAAATGAGCGCGTAATTCAAGGAAAGTGTAGGGGTAGACAATATTTCCCTTTTTTCTTTCCATTTTTGTGCCGCGACAGGGAAATAAAAGTTTTGTTGTTGCTGCCAGTTTTCTCAGAATAGATGAAAACACCGTACAGAGCAGAGCCTTTCTACGTTTATTTTTTGTATTCGGTAGAATACTGAGAAATGTGTACGATAACGTTGAGGAAGGAGTTGACGCACGAACTCTGTGTAAAGTGCAAGTTCTTCAAGATTAGTGTTGTTTTATTAAGAGGTGGTGCAAATATATATTGTAAAGTCCAAATGTGCAAGGGAAAGTTGTTAAGAATTTCTTTCTTAGAAGGGTGGTACGTAGAATTTCGATATTATCTAAGCTATAAATACCACGTTAATTACTTGCATTCTTTTTTATTAAAATTTGTTTTTCCACTAGATACTAGTTTGAACAATGATATAATTTTTCCCTCTACAACTTTCTTTGCAACATGTTCAATATTTCACCCGTCAGTTGCAAATAATCAGATGAGTATACAGCACGACTATACGTATGCACATACCTACAGCTTATTTCAATTAAGAAGTACACTCCTTCCATTAATTAAACGATCACTTCTAGAAATCCGAAAAATAGGGGCAAGTTCACATAGCCATAACTCCGGCAAAAATAGTTGTAGGGTAAATCCGGGAGACGCGGTCGACCTAATATAAAATGGCTATTAAAATTAATACAAATATTACTTATTTTATCAGAACAAACCTAATGTGTTCAGAATTTTATGCTGATTTAGAAAAACTGGTCGATATTTGCTTTAAGACAATATTTACTGTAAATCGGGTTGAAAACTAAAGTCATGACATCTGACCACCTCTCCCGGGGTGCCGGGAGAAATGGTTTTCGTCGTTGGCGGAGACCACTCACATGGAAAAATAACAAAGAAGAAAGCAAAATTATTTATGAGTGAATACAACTACAGATTCATTGATGTTTAATTTGTTTACGCTAAACAAGTAAAGAACACATTAAAGATAAAGCGAACTACCTACCGGCGATTAGCAAGGCAAATGAATAGAAAAGTGAATGAATCAAATAAATAAACAATAATAATAATAAAATAATGATAAAAAATAAAAATATAAATAAAAATAATAAAAAAATCATAACTCGATCATCTCTCCTTTCTGCAGCGAGAGATGGTCTTCTCGATAGTTTTCAGAGGAAGAGTTAATATGGCTAAATATTTTGGCTGCATTGTCCCTCAATGTCTCTACTATTTTATTATTCCCAAACATTAAACGAAAATAAGCTTAAAAGTATATTTTAAATACTATTCTGTACACCGTGGTTTGACAAAAGAGGTTAAATGTAACCTCAGTTTACCTTTTATAGCCTGTAAATCTAGAAAAACACAGAAGAAACCGAAGTGACGCTATTCATTCAATTGTTTGGCTTCTAGAGAAGTAATTGGGCTGTACTTTAACGCGTTTTTACGTACAGACTCTGAAATATAGCGACTCGACCAACTCTCCGGCCCGACCGCGTCTCCCGGATTTACCCTATCGATATTTTGAAATTATGGTTTGAAAGCGTGGAATCTCTACTTTTAGCTGCTTTTTCAGATATTATCTGTATTCTTTTTCGGAAAATTTGTAGCGTTATAAAGAGCACTTGGTCAATTTTCAAAAATTTTCTTCAAATTTGCGATGTTCCACGGGGAGTATGAAATTTTTTACACAGATTCCATTTGCACCAGACGAAAGCAACCAGTTCCCTGTTTAAAAACAGAGTAATCAATTTCTTGTGCGGTTTTTTGTTGGAAAAGTTATTCAATTGTGAAGCAAAAATCGTTTTTCTTTAGTTGCTTCTAGCAAGCGTAGCAATAATCGTAGAACGTTCATGAAAAAAGCAATGGAAAGATCAGATCTATTTTTCCTTTTTAAAACGCATCTTTTGTTTTTCGATTTGGTTAAAATTCCGGTGTACCATGACGTTTAGAAAAAAATGCTTAAAAATTGTACAAATTCCATTTTTTCTTCAACTCGCTGTATCTCCGCGAGGGAGGACCGGAACATCATTGTCTTAAGCTCATATTGAAGCAGAGAGTCTGCCGATTCTTTTGAGTTCCACCGGAACCCGCAGCGATAATTTTGTACCTGTGGCCTTTATGTTTGAAGTTACCGTTTCGGAAAAATAAGACTACAACGTTAATATGCCGCACTGTCGGTCGTTCTCGCGGGCGCTCATGTTCGTATCCCCACCCGCCGACATAAGTGACGATATCACCCGAAAATAAGAGACATTCCGAAGGGAATTACCGTAAACTAGGGGAACATTGGCAGGACGGGGTAACATTGACATCTACTTAACATCTATTAAAATGGAAAAGGAAAACAAATTTATGCATTTTCACACTTGCAGTGCAATCACAAACGATGCAATGTTATAATAGGATAACTAAACCAAATTTTAAAATGTTAATTAAACAAGAAGAAAAAATAAAAAAATAAAAAAGAGAGTGCGTTGAACAAAAAAAAAAGAAACAAATTTAAGTGTTAATGTAAGTTCAGATGTGGTAAAACTTTAGCTTTTTAGTGCTATTTATATATGATGTAACGGGGTAACATGTATTAAAGAAAGAAAAGGACAAGAATTGTATGCATTTTGATACCTGTAGTATATTCACAAAAGATGCATAGGATACTTAAAGCAAATGTAAAAATGTAAGTTTTTATATTATATAGTAAAATGTTCCAAAAACATGACAATGTTCCACCAATTTACGGTGCTCCTTCGAAAAGTATGTACTATGTATCCCCGTCAGGCGACACACTGACCCGCTATCAAAGTGTGCAAAATAATTTAATGGGGGAAACGTGACACGCGGGGTAAAATAATTGATTTGCCTTCCTAACACAGTGAACCCATTAAACGCCATAATCTGGGCCTTCACTGTAGGATTCAAGTGAGATAAATATTAATAAAAAGATATTTCTATGAGTTATTACAGCAGTAATAATTACCAAATAAATATTACAGCTCTTAAAAAATATTAATCTTTCTTCATTTTCTATCGGAGTTTTTATTTGAGCACGGTAATTATAACTGCAGTATTTCAATATACGAAAGTTGTAAACGTGAAGAAACATGGAATGTTTCCATTCGCTATGAAAATAATATATTGATCCCTGATGGGTGTGAAACCATGTTACGGGACACCATGCAAGCAAACGAAAATCAATGTATCTTGGCCCCTTGGGCCAACAACACGAAATATTTTTATTACTGTCCACTAATATTTTGGGCATGCTCGTGTAATTTTTATCTTTTTAAAACTATCGCTGTCTCTGTCAAATGAATATACTCAAAATTCAAGTTGTGCGGCGGAGAAATAATTCATGTGAGGTCCTTACAATTAAGTAAGATGAAAGTGAAATATCCTTTAAAATTTTTTTGTGTACATAACAGAAAGCGGAAGGTCCCAATGATACTTGCAATGAAAAGAACATTAATTTTTAAATATTGCAGAAAGTTTTAATATTATTTATATGAATATTTATATTATACAACGTTTCATCATTGTGTATTTTTCACTCTTCAAACTATCAATGAAACACAAAATCATATGATTAATGTATATTGTGCTTTGTTAAATTTCAGGTTTCTCAAAATGCATGGCACCTCTTAGCCACTATTTTCTACGAGTATTTGAAAAATTCAACTTATTAGTGTTCCACTGAATAATGAAGCAGTCTTTGAAAGTAGTGGTGTCACTGTTGGTTACTTTCAACTCTTAATCAAAATGTAAAATATACGTGAGTAAACATATAATCTAATAGTGTAAGGAAAATGAATGCTCGGTATTTAAAATTCCAATTTAATACGTTCAATTTTTTTTAATTGACAAGCTGTCTATAAGAGTTTCCTTTTTAAACAGTTGTTTCCTTTCCTCTAGATATTAAATATGTACTTTCCAAGAATTAATATTGCTGGTCAAAGGATAGTATTTCATAATAAAATTGTCCACACAACATAATTCGTCCTCATTAAATTATAGGAATTCTCTTTCTGCTTATATTTTAAATTTGCTTTCTGACACCGCTGCTTTTTCCTTTAAGGGGGTATTCTAGTCTAGACACTCGTTTTTGAAGGTGATATTTGGAAATTAATTCTGGAAAACCTATCACACCTGCAGGGCAGGGGTTTTACACACATATTTAGTAGTGTTTGAACTATCAACACAAATTTTTTGAATGCATTATATTGAAATTTGTACAAGTTACACGCCGAAGCGCAGGTAATGTCATCAAAAGCCGGCCCCATCGGGCGCACGAATTGCGGCCGCGCTAGTCATGTGAACCGAAAGTACCAAAGATTTTTTAATCTATATGAGTGTAGTTATCGCCCCAACTAGATGTAACCAAGTCCGGACATTGTTACCGAAATCGCAGCTGTTTAAAAATTGATATTTGATTTTCTCGACTTTTTTTTTAGCTAAAACAAGGTGTGGGGGAGGTTGTATTAAAACTATTGATATAATTCTAGTTCGGGCTGTAGGTACAAATTCACTTTGAATATGTGTAAAATTTTAGCTCATCGGTCCAGTAGTTTTTGAGAAAAATGTGCGCCCGATCTAAAAAAATTGTTTCGAGAAAAACGCATTTAGTTTTTCATGCAGTTACGACCTATACGATTCAAGTTACGGTAGATAATGATTAATTGCTGTAACTTTCTCCTAACGTGCTATACCAGGACCGTATACTAAACCTTCCTTAGCTTCAAAAAAATCATGTTGGGCAGCTCTTTCTTCTCTGCTGGCAGTCATAGCCTCTTTAGATACAAGAGTCGAGGGAACGACTGCCCCTATAACTCAGGGAGCTTTTGGAATTTCACCTTAATATTTTAGGAACATATTTTCGAAACCCTAAACTATTAGAAAATCAAAAAAAAATCGAATTTTTTGGTAGAATACTCCCTTAATGGAGTCACCATACGTCAACTACTAAATTTCCCCCAAAAAATCATGTTTCAAACTCTCGAAAATATTGTCATCTATATTCTTCCCACGTACGCACCAAATTTTTCTATTCTTAAAACATCTTTAACAAACAGTCATGTCTCAAGAAACAAATGGTACATTATGCAGAAAATAAAAGCAAGCAAAAATAATATAAAACGAAAGTCCACTGGTTTGATCAAATCCGTGGATAAATCAGCAGTTTTCATTCATTAACGCACAGTTTTATCTATGACCGATTTATTCAACGTGATTTGTGCGCGAACTTCCGTTGTATGTTAATTGGTATTTACAGGTTTCATCCGCCGACGACTTTGAGCGCAGGTTTGTCCCGACAGATGACGACCGTGAGGGCACCTTCGTGTGTGTGGCCAGCTATTCACTTGATCGAAGATTCGTAAAAATAAACGAATGGTAAATCTTCATAGTAGATAACATGCATCGTAAAGATTCTATATCCTAACAGACGTAATAATTCGACTAATTAATCTTTTAGCTATTGTAGGCCACTATACCCTATTCATCGAATTGAGTCTCCAGCTGTAAACAAAATATCCAGCTGGGTGAATAGACTCGTTGAACGGATTATAGTGGCTTTCGCGACTGTCATCTATCCAAACGTTAGATACGCCACTATAGTGGCTCACTTTGTCATTAGAACTCTGCCGTCCAGAGATACAGTTCCGCGGAAAGTCCAGCCGTAGCTAAGAGATTAAAGCAATTCGGAACATTGACTTATATTCAGAAATGTGCATGTCACCTAAAATGTTGTTTGCCAATTCAAATACGCTATAGCTTAATAATACATTCTGCTTGTTTCTTACCCCTTGATTCTGAATAATCCACACACATGTTCTGATACGAATAGAACGGTGGATTCGGTCAATACGACAACGAAAATCCCGCTGACCACAACCACTGACGTACAAACAACACAGTAAAAGTACGTTCGCTGTTGGATATTCTACTCCGACAAGAATTCAGGCTGAAAAAGTTGCGTGGAATTATTAGGTAACGCGTGTAACGAAAACACTGCCGGTATTATTACCACGATACTCGCGGTGCAGACCATAACTGATACAAATATGTTTGATAGAATTTAATGATTCCCGCCGTTATGTCGCGGTGATGTATTTAATATAATCCAGACACAAAGGGATGGCACATGCAACAAATTCGTGACACATTAACCACTTGTTTTACGCTAATTATATTAACTGTTTCGATGCTGAGATTCAAACACTGAACGCGCACCGTGTGCGGAATCCTTATAGGCTCACTCGTTAACTACACTCCCTGACACGCACTCATTGAATCCACAGCACACTGACTGGTTAGTCAAACATCAGAAATATATCCTCGCGTTAATTACGTATTAACAGCACAAAGCTGATGTACACGTTGCCCGCGTCCTCCTGAACACTGTCCTTTAACAATTCCGAGTCGACTTGAATCTTGGCGAATATCTCTATCACCTGGGTGGACACGATCCAACTGTGAAAATCTTGCTGCGATCAGAACGGTATACATAGTGTGAAGGTAATTTACGGTGTTGGCGCAGATGTGGAAGCTGATGAATTTGACAAAATCGGTCATGTGCGGGAAAATGATGGACAGGACGCGCAGGACGCAATTGAAATCGCACTCGGAGGAAGCGAACAACGCGAACTGGAACCAACGTCCGATTAGATAGCCCGCTTTCTCGCGACACGTGCCTCGGTACACAGTACCTGAGGAAGTACACTGATCACCAGCACGAAATAGATGACGAAGATCAGACACATGCGAATTCTGTGGATAGGAACTCGGCCACACACCCACCAGCACTAGTATCTTCTTGGGGAACGCGTAGTCGAATCGCCGGACGCACATCATCCTCGCGCGAAGTCAGAAACGCAACTGCCGCACAATCGATTCGTCCCCACCTTTATACGGGAATTTATACCCTCTGCGAACCCTCTCTGAATTTACGGGGAATATCGCGAACGGTGGCTGAGGGGCGAAATGATTGACAGGGGTTGCAATTTCTTGGGGAGACAGTCGCCGCGGTGTCTTGGCCGCGAGGGTGGAAGAAAATGCATCGATGCTCGAATTTTTAAAATTACACTTGGTGTCCCCCTCTTTCTTAGACGGCTAACGTACACGCACCATTTTTCTTACCCTTGCTGCCTTCGATTATCGATATTATGAACCGTACACGGCGAACAGTTTCTTTTGTGCTATGTTGTCGGAGTAGTATTATTATTGATTGGCAATTTGGTAAAGTCGAGAGAGTAAATCATATTATGCAGGAGAATATATGGTCGCTGGGTACTTGAAGCGAGCTACTTGAGCTCTGGCTGGAATTTAGTTAATTTGGAGTAATGTAAAGATGGTAAAATGAAAAGTATAAAGGATATTTGTACATATGACAAATAAAATACACTAATACTTTTATTGAATATATGGCATAGTGAGCGCACAGGGATCGGTGATTTTGTAAAATCTTGCGCGAGCTTATTGAAATGGTGATTGTAAAGTTTCTTCATTTCACTAGTTGCTAACTTCACTAATTGTAAGAAGAACCGAAAGTTTTCGAAAGATTCATCTCATATGAAGGTGTTAGTTGAGAAGCAATAAAAATACTTGCATTGGAGCTTAAAATATTTAAGCTATGTAATAAGAAACAAAAATTGTAAAAAGTTATACATAGTCACGCAAGAAAAAAAATAATATATTGATTGCCCGTCGAAGGGTGTAAAGTGTGTTATGGAAGAAATGTGACACGCGAGGGGAAATCGATACACTCTCATGGCACACAACGACACCATTAAACACAACAATCTTGAGCTTGCCAATAGAATACAGTTGAAAGATATACTAAAGAAAACACCGCCTTTTCCCTCGGGCCTTTTTCGACTCATTAGAAATATTGTTTCTTTGAGGACTCTTCTAACTTTGAGGAAATTATAAGAAAGTAGCTATTAATATATACATTGGTTTCTGGATTTTTACATTACCTACATTTAATGCAGAGTTAAAGTAAAGGCCGTAGCAATGTTAAACTCCTACAGAAATGATCGTTATGCAACTTCTTAAAAATATTAATGTGTTCCTTTCGCGACTGAAAATTCTGAGTACAGAAATTAAGTTGTAAAGTTGTAAACTTAAAGAAATGTAAAATGTTTCTAAAACTATTCCAGTAACATATCCCTCTCCAGTTGAAGTGTGCGAAAACATGTTATGGGAGGTGTGTGGCATGCAAGGGACGAATCGATATAGCCAAGTAACACAATAAACTCGTTGAAGGCAATCGTACCCACATAATCTCTTGGCAAATCCATACACAAAATCCTGTCTAAGTAACATTCGGTATAGCTAGAAAAATTATCAGTTTAAATGGTGCTTTAATTTTCCATATAATTTGAGAATATGAAATTAGATGATATGTCCTCACTTTTAATGTTACGAGTCAAGTTCTTTACATAACATATTTGTTCATATTTACTATAGTGTTCCAATAAACTAAATTTCAGACATCTTTAACAATTCAAATTATAACCAGAATTTACTAAGATCTAAAGTACGAAGAAAATTAACTAAACTCAAAGTAAATTAATGTAGCTGTATTTAAAGTACGTGTAAATCGGAGTTTCTGTAAATAATTCTTTTTAGTACAAGAATCACATAAATGTCTTTTTAAGAATATCAACAAATTCGCAAAAAGAAATGATTAACATGATAGTTCTCGTGGCTAACACTGCATTTGCGAATAGTATGAAAGATAGTGTAATTTCAAGTAGGAATATCAACGCTTAACCAGCCACAGTAGAAGAAACACTCATATATCAGCCGCAGTCGAAAAATTCAATGCAGATCAGAAATAAACGTACGACACGTGTTCTAAATGATTATGTAATTGTTACTTAGTGATACTATATTAAGATTTAACGAGGATGTGCATAACATAAACAATTTACATCAAAAACGAAATTTGTCTATTAGATATAATGTAATACCTAAGCATTAATGCAGCCGTTTTTTTAATTGTTTGAAATTAGGCTGGATAACAGTGTGTTGAAGAAAAGAATGCCGATTCTCGCTTTTGTTTCAGATAATCCAGATTTGAGATAGGAGATACACCGTTTACCCTCTGTAAGAGAAAAAAGACCATCGGTTCGGAGCCACCTCACCTGAGTATACCAGGTCGGGCTGTGTCTCTTGGCATTGCCACATCAAGTACTAAAAATTAATGCGTACGATATGACTAAAATTAAGGAGAATTATTGAATGCACATTATAATCTTATTATTTATTATAATCTTAATGCTCCAATTCCGCGATCCACGTTAAATCCCCGGTATAATCGTGGGAGGAGTTATTTCCAGTGCAAAAATAAATTAAAAAGTTACAATAAATATTTTATTAGGTGATATTTTCTTTGTTTCAAACTCAGTGCTGAAAATCTGCAGAGTATGCGTTTGGCGTGCAGCAGTAAGATCTCCAATACATATGCGTAAACAGAAGATAGAAAAGTGATAAAGTTAGTAGGTAACCTGTGAAGGGGGCATGCAAGGAAAATGCATAAGTTCACTGCATTCTGCCCTGAACTCTCGTGTGAACAGCTTCATCGTGCTCTCACGCGCAAAACTGACTTTTAAAAAGTGCTACTAGCCCGCGTTCAGAGACGAGTTTTATACTACTGAAAACGTGCTGTATCGACTCCCAGTGGGTACTAAAATTTCGTGCGTCTAATTAACGCTAGAATAGAGATTCCAATATCACAGGTTTCTATTTTATTCGTTACAAAGATTGAAAATTGCGATGTGATTATACAAGATGCGCTTGTCTGACCGTGGTGAACGTGTTATGGAAGATGTTTGACAATAACTGGAATTTCTTTCAATAATTGCATGGTGTGAATACTTAAGTGAATGTATGATATTATCCTTTTGCTTCATTGTGCTACGACGTAATATTTGATGTATGTTTAACTATTTATCTGAATGGCTTCCCGTATTTATACTGACACATATATTTGTAAGTGCTTAAGGGGTCATGCCTACCTGCGAGGTCTGAAAATAAGTATTTTGGGGATTTTCTTTGGAAAAACTTGAAGAGTTCTTTTTAAACAAACGGTTGTGTATTCGAAACTATATATTTTAAAGTTCATGTAGGGTAAATCAACCAGTGAATGACCGAATTGTTGAATTTATGGACCTTTGAAATGAATACTTGAATATATTTATGTATAACAATAAAACAATTGTTGAAATTTGCATTTAAATTTATTTTTCTTGAAATTTCTATAATATTCTTATCGTAATTTAAAAAAAAACGATTATAAAAAGCAAAACGTGTAGAAGGCCAGTAAATGACCGCATACTTTTAATAAGAATTGTACTTATTAATGTTTGCTTAATACGCGTAAATAAAAATATGGGATATTAAAAGTGCAACTACACTCTATTTATAAACATATAATACTTTTAAATTTATAATAATTTCTTTGCCTAATGGCTATTTACTGGTATGCGGTCAATTACTGGTTGGTTCACCCTAGTTAGTTTTGCAATGTAATATATAAATAAATAAAGGAATTATAGGCGTTCTCCCGGTATATCTACCGTTTTTTTTATTTAAGCACTTTACGGTGACCACTGTAGCTTTGATCTGGTTTATCAGAAATAAAAAATTCGGCCAAATTCTGTTAGTATATTATATTATCTAGTGGAAATGTATATACTTTCGAACACACAACCGTTTATTGGGAAAAGTCTCAAAGTTTAAAAAAGAATCTTACAAATACATGTGTTTTCAGACCTCAAAGGTAGACATGACCCCTTAACTCTTTCGCGACGGCGATGCAGGCCGCCAATATATATATTTTGAAATCGTTTCGTGGACGTCGAATATATCCGACGATAGGCGCAAAAGTGTCAAGGAAAAGAAGAAGGACTATGAATAGCACTTTTAGCAGTACATATTATTAAATAGCATCTTTTAGTGACTATCAAACTTACCGTTTGAATAAAAATCATGAATCCATTACGAATCTCAAATGAGAAGTACCAATCCATGACTGCAGCTACTAATGCTACTATAATAATATTAATAATATCTGAAGAGGGGAATGATTGGCAGAAAGCTCTATACTATGTAGCAAGTTATTGTCTAATCCTGAATACTATTACTACGAGAAAACTATTTTCAAAATCATTAGCCGAAATTATTACGCATCGAACGTAATACAGTACAATAGTAAAAGCCCGTGTTCATCATCTGAAATAGAAATTCTTCTTGTGAGATTGAAGATTAAAAAGATAGATTGGTGGCATGTAGATAATGAAATGAAGAACTTACGGTGGTAAAGCCTTTGTAGCATGGAATAAATAATCTAGAAACAGTGCACGTACATTCGACGGAAGTTCTTTGCATTATGAACAGCAGTAACATTTGCGTACTCACTGGTGTGAGATACCACATAGAATTGTATCTGCATGATTAATTAATTTCTTATTTCTACTTCCTCTTTCATGAATGACTGTACGGCAGATGTAGGAAGTTCTGCGAGTACGGGTAGCAAATGAACAATAGCTGAACTGATTATATGTATCGAAAGAATCCACAATGGGTATTAGTAGCAATACGTATTTAGAATACGAAGTGAAATAGAATTTTCTGAATAAAGTTACAATTGGTAGATTTAACTTCTTCCGTCGTCTACCGCACAACTACCAGCTACATGGAATATATATTATACTCACGTGTCGTTAAACAGATCCGCACCATAGTCAATAACTATCTGTCCGCTATGATTATTCAGGAACATAACTACTACATGGATAAGAACGGAAAGAGTACATGGAATAATTTCTTTTAGATTACTCATGTTCTGAAGCGCTAGAAAAAGCTGTGATATGTACATGGTGAGAAGTCTCATTATAATTCTATCTGTCGCCAGCAAGAAATAGTTATTATAATCATATTAGATTCATGCAATTGCATATGATTAATTAAGGTAAACAGTAGGTTACTTTAAATGAAATACTAAGTTTCTTTAGATCGTAAAATTTCGAGAAACTCTTGGAAAACTAACTACAATGTTCATTGCTAAGGTATTAGAGTTTAATTATCTTTATCGTCAAGATTTGAACAATTCAAAAACATTATGAAACTGTTCAAATAAAGTAAATATTATTACTGATTTTAAATATTTGTTACATAGTATATTTAACAGGTGAATTGGATGTGTAGGATAAAAATGTCTACACTGGCCTTAAAGAAAATCTTATTACCGTAGTTTTGTAATAGGTACTTACCCGGTATAGATTCAAAACGAACGAAAGCATGCAGATTAAGCACGGTATTAGGTAACACTTTATTATCGTGGTATCGATTAATTTAATGACACTGCGTCCGAGAATGGATTATAACGGCCCAGTAGAGTTCATATGTAAAGTACGCGAAAAAAAATACAGCACACTTAATAACAATCTGTGACCAAAAATGTATTGCACTATGTGAATGAAAGTACCAACTTAAGAGCTCGCCTGTGCACATCCACAGCTCGACAAATGTTTCTCAGATTAGGGACACTTTCTTCCGAATCCTTATTGGACTTGGCGATGTCGAGAACAGCTGTTCGTATTCTATAGCTAGGTGAATAAAAATGTGTTAATAAATTTCATATTGTTTGTATTCAATGTCCCATATTTAGCAACTGAAATTACCTAATGTAAATGTGAAATGTGTTTGTATAAAAAAACAGTCACTAGTGGCTTTTATACTTGAGTGTGTGTAGTGTGTATGGTACACGCATCGTAATCCCTGCTAATATATGTATAAAAGTGAAACGATGTTTGTTTGTTTAATTGTCCTTCTTTCACCCCTACCTTAGTAGCATTTTTGGTTGGCTAACAGTAGCCAACAATTGGGAATTAGTTGGATATAGTTAGTGTTTTTGCCTACAAATTCCCAACATAGAGCCTACGGGAAAAAAGTTACGACAGTGTACCAACGAATATTCAATGTTAGGCCTAAATTACTATGGTTGGTTAATTAACAAAAAAATTACAACGATGATTAAATGTCGTCTTATAAACGACAGAAAATTTCCTACATCCAAAATCCTGTTATTATATTCCAAGTTGGGTCATTCCACGCGAAGTCGGACACTTTTCGGAGTAACATTTCGGATTTTGGTGCAACTTGGATATGTTGTAGTCTTTAGGGGTATATATACATATCTCAAAGGATTTTTCGAAATGTAAAAATTGTGGATGTTACAGCTCTTTGAAATATAGTGTTTACTATTTTTCCAAAAATTATAACTCTGCAACTAATAAACTGATAAAAATGACCTTTCGGGTGCTTACAGTGGAGATATAATAGTAATCCTTTAACATAATCCCATCACATCCCATCCTCTCCCGATGAAAGAATACTCACCACCTTCTCGTGGTTTCCATTGAACAATGGCAACTTAAATATTTCAAACAATAAGTGCCATCGACAGAGAGTGAGTTTCCAGTAACTATTAACGGTATTAAACCTTGCAGCGGTCCTCATTAATACCCTATATAAAAGTAGCAGGTATAGCCGCTTGGCCGCTGCGAGTACCGCACGGCCCGAGCGACCAGTCGAGCCGGTGTGATTTGACGCAGCGTTACATTCAATTAATTTTCATTTGGCCAATTTTAAAAGGTCCACGCCTTTCGAAACGTGTCCGTAAAGAGGAAAAACTGGGCTTTATCTTCCTATTTTTTCCAAATTTTTAAAAAGGTGCCTTCAACTATAAAATTGCATTTGTTAAGAACAATTGCTAAATAAATGGTCAAATATTCGTTTTTATTAAGTGAAATAATTTTTATTAGGTACTCTTATATCTCCACTGTAAGCACCCGAAAGGTCATTTTTATCAGTTTATTAGTTGCAGAGTTATAATTTTTGGAAAAATAGTAAACACTATATTTCAAAGAGCTGTAACATCCACAATTTTTGACATTTCGAAAAATCCTTTGAGATATGTATATATACCCCTAAAGACTACAACATATCCAAATTGCACCAAAATCCGAAATGTTACTCCGAAAAGTGTCCGACTTCGCGTGGAATAACCCAAATGCGTAATGAGGATGTCTGTCTTAAGACGAAAGTGAAATTTTAAGGAATGTGTCTAAAGGTCGAATGATGATATTTTGTTGAATATTTCGCGTCACTGCGCAGTTTTTATAAACAATTAATACCAGTTATGTAACTAGAAATTAGAAGGGTTTACAAGGAAGTGTATTGGGTAGTTACGAACACCGGTTGCTTCGTAAGCGAAAAGTTTGGTTTCGATTCTCCTCACCGCGAAATTCTTTTTTTTTCCTACACCAGACCTAAAGAAGACATTTTCTGGACGTCTTTAAGACGTCTTTTGGAAAGAAACCTTCAGTTGGGCCTATGGAAAGAAACCTTAAGTTGGGCTTTTAAGTGACATTGGGCCTGCGTTGGTTACAATCGTTGGCCTATTTCAAAATAGTGCGACACTTTAACAGTTGGCCAACGAATAACACGTCATTGACCCAACAAACTCCCAACAAATAAATCCTACTAAAGTAAACGGCTTAACGGATTTCGATGAAATTTTGAATCTAGAGATGCGGTAGCGTCTCGACGCCAAGTACATGTTTCGATACCTTGTATATGTCGACTGTCGCTACCGCTATCATTTACTCGTCGCCCGGCTAATCCCACCTAACCTGAAACTTATTTCATTAATATTTCATCACGCCTGCAATATTTTCTAAATGTAAAGGCATTTTTCTTATGTAAACCGTATATAAGCTTTCGAATAAGACCAATTTCAATAAAATCGGTCCACGCATAGCAGAGATATCGTAATATCGCCTCATGAATCAGTCCGAAACGGTAAGATTTTTCTCCTGATTCTTCTTCTCCAGTCAAAATTTTCATCAACATAGTACGTATATACGCGTTACACGCACACCTTCAGCCAAAACGAAACTAACCCATGTTTCGTTCTTCGTTCGTCGACTCTCGGGATTATTCGGCAGGGATCGTTGTCCGCCATTCTACATACATACTTATATATACTATTTTGAATTTTACAACCTACCAAGTGCTAAGTGTCAAATAAAGTAAGTTGTCCGAATTTGAAATGTCACGAGTTTTTACACTAAACAGGAGACTGAATTATTGTCTCAATTAACAAGTCGCTAAATTGTTTTTAATAGATTTCTTATGTAGAGTCGCGGACTTGGGAGTTGCCCGGAGAAGGTTTGACCGAGAAGCATCTTCTTTCGCATAAGTTTCTGGAAATTTGTACCATACATGTACAAAATAATATCATGCATGTACAAAATAATATCATGCATGTATAAAATAATATATATTGTAACAAATTGCATTGCATTTAAATTGCCAAATATTTTTATACCAGCAATTTAGAGTGTTTATGTAAAGCTTATATTATAGAAATGAAGGGGACGCACAAGACTTGGATAAAAATGAAGGGGACGCACAGGCTTGGATAGAAATGAAAGAGACGCACAGGCTTGGATGGATAGAAATGAAGGGGATGCACAGGCTTGGAGGTTGTCCGGAGAAGATTAGATAGATAGACAGAGCATCTTCTTTCGCACAAGTTTCTGGATATTTGTCAAATAAGGTAAATCGATAAAAATTGTCGAAAGACATAGCATTAAGAATTATTAAGAAAATAGATTATTTATGGTGGACTGCTTGCAATGTAGAGCAAGTCACATTAGTGAAGACAGTACGCTGAAAACACATCTCCCTTGATGCTTTTCAATCTTTTGTGAAAGACATTTGTAATACTTTAATATAAAATCCACAGTAGTTGCCACGTATTCATTAATTCATTAATTTTTTAGGTTCCCATTAACAATATTTCAATTCACCAATAAACATACTAAACTAATTTTATTCCAAAACCAATAAATTGTGTGTTGAAAATATTGGATCACTTTGTTCATTTTCTGAATTATTACCATTAGCTTTTAAATTTCCTGCAACAAGACTTTCTGTCATACGCTCTGACCTCCGTGTGACACATTTTGTAGTCTCTACACGTTAAGTTGTAACTAAAATAACTAAAATGTGGATTTCATATATTTACAGATAATCGGAGCAGTAGATGATGCAGTGTGATCTACGTTAGAATATGTACGCACAAATTTGCAGGTAGGGTATTGCATACGCAATTATGCATTCAATGATGTTGAGCACGTGTGATAAATTATAAATAATTAGTAAATGTGTCCTATTTTTCAGTTAACGATGCAGACGAAGAGAATTATTTCAACAGCTGAAAGAGAAAGTAACCCTGCTGCACGAGCAAATTAAATAATTTTCATGTATATGTATAAAATCAAAATAGACACTGTGTATACCCATCAGCAGCAATAAATGATAGTATAAAGAATACTACGGTCATTATATATCCCCATAAAAAACTTCAAAAAAGTAACAAAAATACGCCAAGTACATGAAAAAGTAGAGGACTGAAAAGAGTATTATCAAATAAATCACAAAAAACAAAAGATAATAATATAATATAATATTAAAAATTATCTGAAGTCATTCCCTACTATGCAAATTTTCTTTGTAAAAAGAAGTGAGATCCCCATCTAAAAACTTCAAAAAAAGTAAAAAAATTACGCCATGTACATGAAATCAAATAAATAAAAAAAAATATAAAATAATAATAATTACAAAAATAAAAAAATATGTAAAATCATTATGAGCTGCAAGTACATAAAGGTGCTCTCTAACTGCGCTTAAAATTACACAACTACATATACCCAGCTAAAAGGCTGTGTTCATACATTCCATTATTCATATCGCGAACATTTTAATTAACCCAGTAAAAAGAATCCCATTTAAAAACATTCTCGTAAATTAATAGCTTTACAAAATTAATGATATACAAAAATTGCGCCAATTATAACAATAGCTATTTATACAAAGAAAAAATGTATTATATAATATTAAGCAGATATATTTTTATACAAATAAATATTTTAATACGAACAAAATATTTCATTCAAAATACTTGGCGCTGCGAAACCGGAAAAATGTTAATTGTCTTAGTATCAATAATTTACAACTCCCTAAAATACAATCTAAAATACATAAACATATACATACACATATTAGAAACGCAGTCAGATTTATTCTACATATATTGAATTCTAATATCATACGTAGCATATGCATACGCACACATACACACATTCACAAACGCACGCTCAAGAAATAAAGAAAAAGATTAATGCAATTTATACATATTTATTCAGTTTAGCAACACCAATTCGGGGCGCAGCGCCAAGTATTTTGAATAAAATATTTATTCGTATTAAAATATTTATTTGTATAAAAATATATCTGCTTAATATTATATAATACATTTTTTCTTTGTAATAATTGGCGCAATTTTTGTATATCATTAATTTTGTAAAGCTATTAATTTACGAGAATGGTTTTAAATGGGATTCTTTTTAATGGGTTAATTAAAATGTCCGCGATATGTATAATGGAATGCATGAACACAGCCTTTTAGCTGTATATATGTAGTTGTGTCATTTTAAGCGGAGTTAGAGAGTACCTTTATGTACTTGCAGCTCATTTTGATTTTACATCCTTTTTTTTGTAATTATTATTATATATTGTTGAGATTTATTTGATTTCATGTATTTGGCGTAATTTTTTTTACTTTTTTGAAGTTTTTCTATGGGAATAGACATTACATACGTCCTACATTAGATTATTGGCTATATTTTTATACTTTTTTATTTTGGCAACATCATAAATAATTCCCGGGCGAAACTGGATAACGGGTTAGCTAGTACTAAATAAAACAATGAAAGAAATTTCGATTGCATATTTATATATATCTGCAAAAGTGACGACAAATAAAATAGATACCAGCACAAATAGGGCCACATACCTGGTAATTTTGTAAAGTGCACATACATAATATGCACTGATAGCGAGCGTTGATTCGCTGCATGCTACCCCCAGCAATCCGGTTGTAATGATCAGTCCGACATACAAAGACAACAAATCAGAATGCGTACTTTGATGTAGAAGGAAACCGAAATCTCTAATAGTACGATAACGATATTCGTTCACAGGCATGGCAAAATCAAGCACTATGGGCCCTAATAGCAGTATGTTCATG
Organism: Andrena hattorfiana; assembly: GCA_944738655.2. Lineage (NCBI taxonomy): Eukaryota > Metazoa > Arthropoda > Insecta > Hymenoptera > Andrenidae > Andrena > Andrena hattorfiana. Next base: position 8,515,960 of record OX122894.2, read on the forward strand.
CAAATGATTCCCATGCAATATACACCTAGAATTTTATCACCATTAATAAACGCTACACACCAGAAACAGCTCTTGTGAACGCGTGAAAATACATTCATGAAATTATTTCTCGTGACATATTAGGATAAACGGTTTGAAAGTGTTTCGAAAGGTTTCCTCGCATGGAATTGAAATCTGCATTAAGGTAATTTTATGGTATGTCAAATTAAATACCCTAGCAAATGCCAGATACATTCCAATTTGTAATAGCAACCCAGGGGTTGCTCTTAAGGCAAAACTAATAAAAGGGAATTTTAAATTTAAGATCGACTGTCACTGTTTGCCTCACTGCAAGTTCATTACTGCTCCACTGTTTTGTTAGTTGTCAATTTTTTTGAGCGAAACTGCTATTGTGAGCTTTGGTCCATCTTTTACAAGGTCTGGATTTTCTGATTGAAGTTATGCATATATGCAATTAATATGTTCCGCAAAGTATCCAAATTTTTAAATGATCACGATAGTGGCTAGTCAGGCCCTCTAAAGGTTAATGATACGATCGTGTGTGACACTTATTTGAATACTTATATATTATGCTTGTGTTGAGAGGAACATTCGAAATGGGTACTTTATTCCCATAATTTTGCCAGAATGTCACTTGTCAGATATCTTACATAAGTAAATTATGAATATGCGTTTCCCACTATTAATATGTGTCGTTAGTATCCCCAGTTCAGCGGGATTTTGGAGTGTACTCCAATCAGTTTGTATTGTTTCAACAACGACTTTGATCTACAGGAACACAATAATTCTGGTTAATAACTATAGTATAGCTAGGAGTTCACTAAACTTCCTCGATTATATCATTTTCTGCAGAACAGTAACTTACACTTGAGATATTAATGATAAAAACCATATACTGGGTAAAGAATAAAAGTGCGGGACCGTTGCACGATAACACCAACAACACATTTGTGGGTGTAATTTCAGACGTCACCAGTAACGTAAACTGAAAAAAACATTTCGTTAATTAATTGAACGCAGACACCTTTCTAACAAAATAAGGTCGAAAATCGCTGATTTCGGGAATTTCGCGATCTTTCAGCGTTTGTAGCTCAGAGCAACGTTACCCGATTTTGACGAAGTTTTAGGCACGTATACAACTTACTTCAATGGCCAAACGTTTTTTTTTTAATTTTCATTAAAGGCTCTGATAAAAAAGTTCAAAAAGCGACCTTCACTATTCTTTTTTTGCAATTCCGATCAATTGCAATTTTTTTCAAAACGATGAAACACGTCACGTAGTAAACAAAACCTTCTAGTTTCTCAAAAAACCCCAAGTCGGTTAAATCCATTTAAAAAAAAGTTATTCTGTTTTAAAGGGAGTGTATTCACTTTTGCACATTACTGTACACATATTGTCACTATGCCAAGGAAAAAATGCAACAAGATGTAAAGCATATGAAACGAATATTAGCACTTTGAAGGCCGGTGTTACGTATTCGTGATTTTCTGATTTCAATCTTATTATTATACGTGAGCCCTAGAAATTAATTTTATTTTGTATTTATCACCGAGGAAACTATACAATTCAAAGATTCCTATCCTATTTACAATAAACAATTTTGATGACTGTTAAACGCCTAAGGGTAGTAAAAAAATTTGAAAAACATCGACGGTGGGCGTGCTCTAAAATGTGTGGCAGTCGAAGTGTTGAGATCCAAAATATAACTGTTCAATAAAATACGGGAATGTAGAAACCGAAGGCTAAGAAGTGCAGAGCTCAATGCATTGACAGTACCTGAATTACTGTACAGGACAGCAGAAACAACGAAACGCATAGCCTCTTTATACTTGCAAAAGTAGACACGTCGAAAGGCCATAGACCAATGATGGATAAGGTGGAATAGTAGTGGCGATAGTGCGCTTGAAACAAGTCCATCTTCACGACCGATGCTAGAGAGCGACTGTACGCACAACTCGTGGAATCATCTAACGACACCTCGGTATCATATTTTATTTATTCCATCCGACTTCTCTCTAGTATTTTGCAATGCATCCCTTGCCGATAGTAATGAATACATAATATGTTGAAATTATAGGTGTCTCCTTGTAACCGATCGATTTAAGTAGCACGACTGAGAATATATTACAAAAATAAACACGTAATTCGAGGAAAGTGTAGGGTAGCCAATATTTCCTTTCTTTCTTCTTATTTTTTCATTGAGGGTGAGAAATAGAATTTTTATCGTTTGCTACCAGTTCTCTCAGAGTCGATGCAGACACCATACGGAGTTGACCCTATCTAAGTTTATGCTTTGTATTCTGTAGAATACTGAAAGGTGTGTACGATAACGTTGAAGGAAGGATCGGTGCGTTGACTCTGTGTAGAGTGCAAGTTCTTCAAGATTCGTGTTGTTTTATTAAGAAATGGTGCAGACATATATTACGAAGTCCAAATATGTGTGGGAAACTTTTTAAGAATTCTTTACATATAATATTGTCACAAAGAACTTTAATTGGATTCCGACGAAATAGCATGTTAATTAATGTTCTTCATTGGTACTGAAATTGCTCCTCGTAATGTACCTATATATGCCAGTTTAATCGGTAATATAATTTGTCTCTTTAAAAGTTTCATTATAGCATGTTCAGTGTTGCTTCTATCAGGAGAAATGAATAATACTACTGTGAATCACAATTTCATAGCTATTTCCCCAAACAAGTAAAAACAGCGGAAACAAGCTGTTGTAACATTATAATTAAACTCCCAGTGTAATCGTTTCTTTATTTGAGAAATACTTTCTTGTATCCTTTATATGCCGCTCCATCGCCTGCTACAATTCGTTCCGAAGCTATGAACCATTCCGAATGGTATACAGTACGGTGAAGTGGGAAAAGGAAGTGCTGACCATCTGAAATTGCGACGCACTGACCATTATACAAGTATTTAGTCTAGCGAATATGTCACCAGTTAACCCTTCGTGGTCACACGGGGTGTATTGTACCCCAAGAATAATTTTCGAGTTAAAATGTCGCGTCTTTACGACTTCCAAAGGGGATTTATCGCAAGAAAAAAATTAACAAAATTAAAAATCGCTGTTTTCTCACAACCATGGAAAATCGCTCTTTTTCAAGTACAAAGTTTATCATATCAAAATTTATATTTCTAGAAAAAGACTATTAGACCATGATTGTATAAGTATTACGAACGTACAATTGTCACTGAAAAGATAAAAGATTCAAAAATACGAAAATGGTAACTCAAAAGATGACGTTGGGGTACAGTAAACCCCGTGTGACCAACTTGTGATTATAAGAAGGTGTGACCACGAAGGGTTAACGGTGTAAAGTAAATGACTATAGTATAGGCTAGCCAAAGTCGGGATACAGCTCTTCAATGTCCGTTGCATAACCAGAAGTAATAACTTTTGGGTTTTGTGCGGTAACTCGTACCAGCGTGTATCGCACCTAAATGAATGATACACGTTTAAGATTTAAGGAAACCTTTCTTCTGTTAAACGCTATCCAAACGTAGTTGATGCGATTTTGAGAAATCGGCCTATGTTAAAGCATGTATAGAATCTTTTACTCACGCTGCGTGGAACACATTCACAGAATGATCAATGTATATCTGGCTAATGTGGTTATGCAAATAGCAGTAAAAGAAATTAAAAACGCTAGCAACAAGTATAGGATCACCCTATTCAATTCGTTCGCCGATTCACGGATAATCATGCACACCTGTTGCGCGGAAAACCAAGCGTCAATATTTCGGAATGACAAAAAAACGAGTCGTTGGGAAAGAGTACGCATTACTCACATGGAACATATGAATGGTCAAAGCGAATATAATCAGCGCAATCTCAAGTATGAAGGAGTTGGAGACAAACGACATGACATAATTGAAGGTGCTTAAATGGCCAAAGTTTCGTTAAATGTATACTATCGTGTACGCTCGCGTCGTTTAATAATGTGAATACAGACCTCGCCATCTATTGATAAATATCCATTGCTCTGCAAATTTTCACGTAAGTCTGCTGCTGTTTTTTCAATAAGGGAATTTAAAGTCTCGACTCATCATCGATCGTGCTTTTTATTCGGTATCTGTAAACGCAAATCGTCATTTACAGTATTCGAAATAGGTAAGAATTCGGAATATCGACAGTCGTGAATTAGGAGACTTAATTAATTCGTAATACTTTTAATATCTCCACCGTGAATCTGTAGCAAATATTTTTTGGTTTGTGATTTTTAGAAAATATGTACTGATTTCAGATGGTAATGAAATAGATTCATATGATCTAAATCAACATAACTATATGTGTAGTATTTCAATTACTTATATACGCAAATACAAATATTTAAACTTGTTTTTGAATGTCAGTATATAGAAACATGTAATCAGGAAGTTTGTTTCAAGATTAAATTCCATTTCATGGAAATGCTTATGCACTTTCTGATCACTCTGTGTTTCTTAAAACCACATTTCTTCTTTCGATACGAGTTTTGAAATTTCTGTGAATCCAGAAGCAGGGGACTAAAATGATAATGTGCAAGAAAATTACTGGTATAAACAATTATCGCATACATATGGAGATTAGCAACACGTAATTGAAGTTTAGCATACTTTTCCAGTATCTGAAATTCTTTCTCGTTGATATATACGTTCCAGTCGTGACCGATACATTCCATCAGAAATTTTATCTAAAGCCAAAAACCATAACATAAAACACAATTGTACACTTATTACTTCTACAATATACATCAATATGTATCTTATTACTCCTACAATATATACAATATATACAGTATATATCAATTGTAATTACGCATTGCAAGAATATATATATGTATGTATGCAATTCCGTGTAAGTGTTCAAACGAAGGAAACTCAGTGATGTGCGTATGTATACAGAAGACACAGTCAAATCCCCGCTATAATCGTGAGAGGAGTCATTCTCAGTGAAAAAAAAAATAAATTGAAAAGTTACAATAAAAATTTTGTTAGGTGACGTTTTCTTTGTTTCAAACTCAGTTCTGAAAATTTGCAGTGTATGCGTTTAGCGAGCAGCAGCGAGGTCTCCAATATATACGTGTAAACAGAAGATAGAAAAGCGATAAAGTTGCTTGATAAATCTCGAATCTAGAAACTAATATCTCCACAGAATTTGCGCTGTGGTGTGGACGAGACTAATGTCACCGCTCATCCTTTATTTGTCAATGCGCAATGAGGAAATCACTACTGCTCGATTTATTGTACACATGTATAATTATATTTAATTATTTCTGATTTTAGGGTCAGTTGACTTATCTTAAAACAAAATATGTGTTCATCTTGAATAAAGTTCACTGTAAGAAGGACAATGCAGTGATTGACTTACATGAAGTCGGTTATGTATCATAGAAACATACTTGATAATCAACAATAGAATATCGGAGGTAAGCAACAAGAAGAATACGAGATTATGCGTAGTAACCCCGTTTTCGCTTAGGTATTTTACCTGAAATAAATTCGGCATAATTCTTTCGTAATTCAAAGTTGGAACAGAAAAATCAAATAGCCTATTCTGGCACAACAGTATTTATAACAAGTGCCACATTAGTTATCATCCGATTTTAATAGCACCTAATTTTTTTAGGTCAGGTATATATCAGTGGTGTTTTGACATTCCAATAGAAGAGAATCACGAAATTTATTGTCCATGAAGATGAATAAGTATACCTTTCAAGAACGCGGAAAAATTGTTTCGATGTTTTTATCTCTCGATTTAGTGATTTATTATGTGCAACTAGATCCCTCGATTTAACCGCCCCAGATTTCTTCCTTTGGGGCTATTTGGAGGCATTGGTTTATGTGAATAACCTACAGACTTCACAACAATTAAAGGACAATATTCAACACGAAATAGAAAATCTGACCCCACAAATTCTTCACAATACCATGGAACATTCAATAAAAAGAGCCCAAATGGGCATCAATTCGGATGGCGGTCATTTGTTGGACATTATCATTACAACTTGGTGTGATAAAATTTAGAATTCTGAATAAATTTTACAATAAAAAACGCAACATGGTGTCATTTAAATCCAAAGTTACAGATTTAGAAAGTCGTATGATGACGTTTGCGCCACCTGTTATAACAATAGTTATCCATACATATTATTATTCTCGTTTACCTACGCAAGCGAGGAGCTTACATGAAATTCCCTCTTAACCACTTCATATCATTTGGCACCACAAAAATGTTTAGATGTTATGTAAGATTTAAATATAAAATATTTTACATTTTACATTATGCAACGGAAATGCTAAAAAGAGATAACCTGAAGGTACAATTGATATGTTTGTAGTCTATTCTGTAATAATTAATAGTAGCAAAGCGACATCAGATACTGTTCCATGCTCATATAGAACTAAAATAGGTCAATTAAAAGAAAGTAGTATCACTTATGTTAAAGCTTTCATTTATATTCATAGCTGGCATACAACAGACGATAAAAGAATGAATAACATAGTGTTACCTGATAAATCACAGGTGAAATAATCACTAATAGATATAAAATTCTTTGTATGTTGACCAATACAGAGTTAAAGCATGGCCAAAGGCCAATGATTACTAAGAACCTGCGGTTCAATGTGTAGCAACCGTTGTCGAAGGGGTGAGGGTCGAAGCACGTTTGCGTGATGCAAAAGAAAGGAACTCCCGACTACCGTTCACCGTAATATTTTATTCACTAAATTACGCCACGGGTCTGAAAATTCTCCCAACCGGTGTCTGCAGCTGTTGGGGAAATCGGCGTAATATTTAAGTACGTTAACAATTGCAACGTCTCGTGTGAAAATTAACGGTTGCGGATACATTGTGGCGTTCTCCCCTTCGATATGGACATAAGCTTAATTGCACGTTACAGAAAATAACATTTCGATCGAAGTACAATGACTTACAATAGGAAGGGTATATTCTTCTTCTGTGGAGGGAAGGTGTAGGGAAAACGCAGAAGCTCACTGCATTCTGCCCTGAACTTTCGTGTGAACAGCTTCGTCGTGCCCTCGCGCGTAATACTGCATGTAAAAAAGTGTCACCAGTCCGTGTTCAGAGATGCGCAGTTGAGAAACGGTAGACGAGTTTTAGACTAATCGAAACGTGGAGTGCCGAATTGCAGTGTGTACTGAAATTTCGTTACGTTAAATTAATAGTAGATTGGAGATTCTAATATCACAGGTTTCTATTTTACGCGATACTAAAATTAAAAGTGGTGATGTGGGTGTACAAGATGCGCTTGTCTGGTAGTGGTGAATGTGTTGTGGACGATGTATGACACTAACTGGAATTTCTTTCAATAATTGCGTGTTGTGAATATTTACATGAATTTTTCCAAAATGATTCACCATCCTTTTGTTTCACTGTGCTACGACGTAATATTTTATGTGAGTGTGTTTAAATATATTATGTCGATTTTCCAGAATGGGTCTACTAATTTATAATAGCACGTATATTTGTAAGTGCTTAAGGAAAACAAGAAAACTATGGATATCATTACTATTATTAGTAAATGGTATCACTTACAATATTGACTATCCGACTCACCGTATCATGAAGTAGATCATGAATTCAATACGACTCGCAAGCGAGAGGTATTACTTCATAACTGCAGCAACTACTGTGACCGAAGTTGCTGTTTAATCAGCAGTGCCATCACTAGGTGAAAACTATTTTCAGTATTACATTTAGCAGACATTTTACCGAATCGAACATAGTACAGTAAAATATGAAAAGGACGAGCTCATCATCTGAAATAGAGATTCTTCACCTAAGATTGAACACTAAAAAGATAGATTCGAGGCATGTGGATAATAAAATGAAAAATTACGGCGGAGAAGCCTTTGAAGCATGGAGTATGGAATCCAAAAAGACTGCATGAACATACGACAGAACTTCTTTGCATTATAATCAACAGTAGCTTTTGCACACGCACTGGTGTGCAATACCACATGGAATTGTATCTGCATGATTCAACGATATTGTTTAATTAAATTTTTATCCATATTTCCTTTTTCATGAATGATCGAACAGCAGATGTAGGAAGATCTGTGAGTAGTGGCAGCAAATGAACAATACTTGAAGTGATTATATGTATCGAAATAATGCACAATAGATATTAGTAGCAATAGGTATTCAGAATACGAAGTGAAACGGAACTTTTTGAATAAAGTTACAATATGAAAGATTTCACTTCTTCCGTCGTCTACCGCACAAATATCAGTTAAACGGAATGCATATTATACTCACATCTCGTTAAACACATCCGCACCATAGTCAATAACCATCTGTCCGCTATGATTATTCACGAACATAACTACTACATGGATAAGAACGGAAAGAGTACAAGGAATAATTTCTTGTAGATTTCTCATGTTCTGAAGCGCTAGAAAAAACTGTGATATGTACATGGTGAGAAGTCTCATTATAATTCTATCTGTCGCCAGCAAGAAATAGTTATTATAATCATATTAGATTCATGCAATTGCATATGATTAATTAAGGTAATCAATAGGTTACTTTAAATGAAATACTAAGTTTCTTTAGATCGTAAAATTTCGAGAAACTCGTGGAAAAGTAACTACAATGTTTATTCCTAAGGTATTAGAGTTTAATTATCTTTACTGTCAAGATTTGAACATTTCGAAAATATTATTAAACTGCTCAAATAAAGTAAATATTACTACTGATTTTAGATATTTGTTACTTAGTACATTTAACAGAAGAATTGAATGTGTAGTATAAAAATGTCTACATTGGCCTTAAAGAAAATCTTATTACCGTAGTTTTATAATAGATACTTACACGGTATAGATTCAAAACTAACGAAAGCATGCAGATTAAGCACGGTATTAGGTAACACTTTATTATCGTGGTATCGATTAATTTAATGACACTGCGTCCGAGAATGGATTATAAAGGTCCAGTAGAGTTCATATGTAAAGTACGCGAATAAAATACAGCACACTTAATAACAATCTGTGACCAAAAATGTATTGCACTATGTGAATGAAAGTACCAACTTAAGAGCTCGCCTGTGCACATCCACAGCTCGACAAATGTTTCTCAGATTCGGGACACTTTCTTCCGAATCTTTAGTGGACGTGGCAATATCGAGAACAGCAGTACGTATTCTATAGCTAGGTGAATAAAAATGTGTTAATGAATTTCATATTGTTTGTATTTAATGTCCCATATGTAACAATTGAAATTACCTAATATAAATGTGTAAAGAGTTTATATAAAAAACAGTCCCAAGTGGCTTTTATACTTGAGAGTGTGTAGTGTGTATGTTACACCCATCGTAATCCCTACTAATATATAAAAGTGAAACGTGTCTGTTTGTTTGTCTGTCCTTTCATGCGTAAACGTCTTAAAGGATTTCAACGAAATTTTGAATAGACTTTACATACGTCCTACATTAGATTATAGGCTATTTTATATGCTTTTTTATTTTGTCAACATCATAAATAATTACTGGGCGAAACCGGATAACGGGTCAGCTAGTATTAAATAAAACAATGAAAGAAATTTGTTGAGAAGAGAAATGTCGATTACATATTTATATGTATCCGCAAAAGTGGTGACAAATAAAACAGATACAAGTACAGATAGGGCCACATACCTGGCAATTTTGAAAAGTCCACATATATAATGTGCACTGATAGCGAGCATCGATTCGCTGCATGCTACCCCCAGCAATCCAGTTGTCGTGATCAGCACGACATACAGAGACAACAGATCAGAATGCGTACTTTGATTTATAAGGAAACCGAAATCTCTAATATTACGATAGTGAAATTCGTTCATAGGCATGGCAAAATCAAGCACTATGGGTCCTAATAGCAGTATGTTCATGCAAATGATTCCCATGCAAGATGCACCTAGAAATTTATCACATTTATTAAACGCTACCGACCGGAAACATATCTTGTGAACGCGTGAAAATACATTCCCGAAACTACTTCTTGTGGCATATATATTACGATACATGGTTTGAAAGTGTTTCGAGAGGTTTCCTTGTATGAAATTGAAATTTGCATTATTGTAATTTATTTAAATACTCCAGCAAATGGTGGGTACATTCCAATTCCTAATAGCAATCCAGGGGTTTCTCTTAAGGCGGAACAAATAAAAGGGAATATCAACTTTAAGGTCCACTGTCACTGTTTGCCTCACTGCAAGTTCATTACTGCGCCACTGCTTTGTTATTTGTGAATTGTTTTGTGCAAATCTGCTATTGTGAGCTTTCTTCGATCCTTTAAAGGGTCGGGATTTTCTCATTAAAATTATAAATTTTTTACTTAGAATTTATGCATATATATAATGAACATGTTCGGCGAAGTATCCAAATTTTTACGTGGCCACTATAGTACCCAGCCCGGCCGCGTACGGTATGGCATATATTGAAATTTTTAAAATTTGAACTTTAGGGATTCTAAGGTCAGAGCATCGAAATTTTACATAGGAACACTGTTGCCAACCTGAACAAGCCTAAATGAATAACAGCAGTTACATTCAGATATGTATAGAACTTTCCTTTGGTGTTACACAGAGCTAACGACGTAGAGATAGAAAGTTTTGTAGCTTTTTTTTATTTTTGGGTTTTTGGTTTTATATATTTTTTGTATCTTCTGATTTTGCTATTCATTTAGCGATCTGCAGCCCCGCAACTGTATTTGTTGCTTTTTATCCGTTTGTTTATACTTTTTGTTCTTTTACACGGAAAAAAGGATGAACGTAAATATAAATGAATTTATATGCCGTAAATTTGAATTTACGATAACGCCAAAGCAAAGTTTTATATATGAATGTAACTGTTGTTATTCATTGAGGCTTGTCTCGGTTGGCAATACTGTTTCTGTGTAAAATTTCGATTTCCTGATCTTAGAATTATAATTAGCGATATTAAAAATCGTTAGAAACATTAAAGTTCAAATTTTAAAAATTGAAATATATACCATACCGTTCGCGGCCACTATAGTGGCCAAGCCCGGCCGTCTAAAAGTTAAAGATACCATTGCGTGTGACTCGTATTTGAGTATTTACATATCATGTATTGTGTTAAGAGGAACATTCGAAATGGGTACATTTTTCCTATAGTATTACCAGATAGTCATTTGTCTGATATCTTACATAAGAAAATCATGAATATGCGTTTCCCAGTATTAATATGTGTTGTTAATATCCCCAGTTCAACGGGATTTTGGAATGCACTGCAATCATTTTGTATGGTTTTAACGAGGACTTTGATCTGCAGTTACATAAGAATTCTGGTTAATGACTATGGTATAGGTATGAGCTCACCAAAACTTCCTCGATTATACATATCATTTTCTCTGGGACAGTAACTTACACTTGAGAAATTAATGATAAAAACGACATACTGCGTAAAGAATAAAAATGTGGGACCGTTGGACGATAACACCAACAACACATTCGTGGACGTAATTTCAGACGTCGCCAGTAATGCAAACTGAAAAAAACATTTCGTTAATTAATTCAATGTAGATGCATTTATAAGAAACATTTAGATTTCTCTATTGGAAAATACAGTTTCCATATATATTGTTACTATGCCAAGGAAAAAAAGAGCATCAAGATATAAAGCATATGAAACGAATATTAGCACTTTGACGGCCGGTGTCACGTATTCGGGATTTCCCGATTTCAATCTTAATATTTTACGTGAGCCCCAGAAAGTAATTTTATTTCGTATTTATCACCGAGAAAATTAAACCATTCACAGATTTCTATCCTATTTACAATAAACAATTTTGATGAATGTTAAACGCCTAAGTGTAGTTAGGAAATTTGAGAAACATCGACGGTGAGCGTGCTCCAAAATGTGTGGCAGTCGAAGTGTTAAGATCCAAAATGTAACTGTTTAATAAAATATCGGAATGTACAAAACGAAGGCTAAGATTACCTGGATTATTGTACCGGACAGTAGACACAAAGAAAAGCACAGCCTCTTTATATTTGCAAAGGTAGAGACGTCGAAAGGCCATAGACCAATGATGGATAAGGTGGAATAGTAGTGGCGATAGTGCGCTTGAAACAAGTCCATCTTCACGACCGATGCTAGAGAGCGACTGTACGCACAACTCGTGAAATCATCCAACGACACCTCGGTATCATATTTTATTCATTCCATCCGACTTCTGTCTTGTATTTTCCAACGCATCCCTTGCCGATAGTAATGAATACATAATATGTTGAAATTATAGGTGTCTCCTTGTAACCGATCGATTTGAGTAGCACGACTGAGAATATATTACAAAAATAAACACGTAATTCGAGGAAAGTGTAGGCAATATTTCCTTTTTTCTTTCTATTTTTTCAGTGAGGGTGAGAAATAGAATTTTTATCGTTTGCTACCAATTCTCTCAGAGTCCATGCAGACACCATACGGAGTTGACCCTATCTAAGTTTATTCTTTGTATTCTGTAGAATACTGAAAGGTGTGTACGATAACGTTGAAGGAAGGATCGGTGCGTTGACTCTGTGTAGAGTGCAAGTTCTTCAAGATTCGAGTTGTTTTATTAAGAAATGGTGCAGACGTATATTACGAAGTCCAAATATGTGTGGTAAACTTTTTAAGAATTTTTTTCTTAGAACATTGTCACAAAGTAGCATGTTAAGTGCCCCTCCTAATGGACCTACATATACCAGTTTCATCGGTAATATGATATGAGGCAGTGAGAGCAAACACGAACTAACCCACATTGAACAACTTTGTTTTCTTTTCTAGTTTATATGATTAGTAGAGGCAATTAGAATACATTATTACTACTAACACAATTTCGAAAAAGAAAATGTGGGTTAGTCCGTTTTTGCTCTCACTGCCCCATATGTCTCTCTATAATTTTCATCACAGCATGTTCAGTGTTGCTTCTATCAGGAGCAATGAATAATACGCCTGTGAATCACAGTTTCATAGCATATTTCCCCAAACAAGTAATAACATTGGAAACAAGCCATTCTTTTGCATCATTATTAATAAAGCCCCAGTGCAATCATATCTTTATCTGAGATATGACTTCTTCTATTCTTTAAATGCCGCTTCATTGCCTGCTACCATTCGTTCCGAAGCTATGAACCATACCGAATGGTATACAGTACGGTGAAGTGGGAAAAGGAAGTGTTGACCATCTGAAATTACGACGCACTGACCATTATACAAGTATTTAAACTCGCGAATGTGTCATCAGTTAACGGTGTAAAGTAAATGACAATTATCGAACAAATGTAAACAATTATTATACCGCCGCGAAGAACTTCATCGATGGAACGTATAGGCTGGCCAAAGTCGGGATACAGCCCTTCGATGTCCGTTGCATTACCAGAAGTAATAACTTTTGCGTTTTGTGCGGTAACTCGTACCAGCGTGTATCGTACCTAAATGAATGATACACGTTTAAGATTTAAGGAAACCTTTCTTTTGTTAAACGCTATCCATACGTAGTTGATGCGATTTTGAGAAATCGGTCTATGTTAAAGCATGTATAGAATCTTTTACTCACGCTGCGTGGAACACATTCACAGAATGATCAATGTACATCTGGCTAATGTGGTTAAGTAAGTAGCAATAAAATAAATTAAAAAACGCTAGCAACAAGTGTAGGATCACCCTATTCAATTCGTTCGTCGATTCACGGATAATCATGCACACCTGTTGCACAGAAAAACAAGCGTTAATATTTTGGAATGACAAAAAAAAACGAGTCGTTGAGAAAGATTACGCATTACTCACATGGAACATATGAATGGTCAGAGCAAATATAATCAGCACAATATCAAGTATAAAGGATTTGGAGATAAACGACATGACATAATTGAAGGTGCTTAAATGGCCAAAGTTTCGTTAAATGTATACTATCGTGTACGCTCGTTTCGTTTAATAATGTGAATACAGACCTCGCCATCTGTTGGTAAATATCCATTGCCCTGCAAATTTTCACGTAAGTCTGCCTCTGTTGTTCCAATACTGGAATTTCCAGTCTTGACTTATCATCGATCGCGCTTTTTATTCGGTAACTATAAACGCAAGTCGTCATTTACGATATCCGAATAACGCGCCACGGTGTGAAGTGGTTGTTGTCAGGTACCTTATTATCTCAAAGATTGCACAATAGTGATACGACGAAAGAAGGTGTGTAGATTCACTCATCATTAGCATTGTCGGACTTATCAAGTACCCCACAATCACCTGTGTATACTGTGGAAGCATGTTGGCTTTGTACTCTTCGGAGCATCCTAATGCTCGTACAAGTTGGAGAGAGCGAGAAGTGTTCAGAGGCATTATAATATCTAGCAGCAATGGTGGTAGTTGTGCGCAAGTAAATTGAATCGTTAGCACACAAGGTATGACTGAAATAGTTAAGAATTCGGAATATCGACAGTCGTGAATTAGAAGACTTAATTAATTCGTAATACTTTTAATATCTCCACCGTGAATCTGTAGCAAATATTTTTTGGTTTGTGATTTTTAGAAAATATGTACTGATTTCAGATGGTAATGAAATAGATTCATATGAACTAAACGTTTATATATTGCATGATATAGCTCTGAACAAACTAGCGGCATCAACATAACTATACGTGTAGTATTTCAGTTACTTATATACGCAAATACAAATATTGTGTTTAAAATTGTTTTTGACTGTCAGTATATATAAACATGTAATTGAGAAGTTTGTTTCAAGTTTATGTTCCATTCCATCGAAATGCTCATGTACTTTCTGACCACTATGTGTTTCTTAAAACCACATTTCTTCTTTCGATACGAGTTCTGAAATTTCTGTGAATCCAGAAGCAGGGGACTAAAATGATAATGTGCGAGAAAATTACTGGTATAAACAATTATCGCGTACATATGGAGATTAGCAACATCCGTAATTGCAGTTTAGCATATTTTTCCAGTATCTGAAACTCTTTCTCGTTGATATATACGTTCCAGTCGTGAACGATACATTCCATCAGAAATTTTATCTAAAGCCAAAAACCGTAATATAAAACATAATTATACACTTATTATTTCTACAATATATATCAATATGTATCTTACTACTCCTACAATCGATACAACATATGCAGTATATATCAATTGTAATTAGGCATTGTAAGAATATATATATATGTATGTATGCAATTCGGTGTAAGTGTTCAAACGAAGGAAACCCAGTGATGTGCGTATGTATACAGAAGACACAGTCAAATCCCCGTTATAATCGTGAGAGGAGTCATTTCGAGTGAAAAAAAATAAATTGAAAAGTTACAATAAAAATTTTGTTATATGATGTTTTCTGTGTTTCAAACTCAGTTATAAAAATTTGCAGTGTATACGTTTAGTGAGCAGCAGCGAGGTCTCCAATATATACGCGTAAACAGAAGATAGAAAAGCAATAAATTTGCTTGGCAAATCTCGAATCTAGTAACTAATATCCCCACATAATTTGCGCTGCGGTGTGGACGAGACTAATGTCACCGCTCATCTTTTATTTGTCAGTGCGCAATGGGGAAATCATTACTGCTCGATTTATTGTACATATGTATAATTATATTTAATTATCTGATTTTAGGGCCAGTTGGCTTATCTTAAAACAAAATATGTGTTCATCTTGAATAAAGTTCACTGTAAGAAGGACAATGCAGTGATTGACTTACATGAAGTCGGTTATGTAGCATAGAAACATACTTAACAATCAACAATAGAATATTGGAGGTAAGCAACAAGAAGAATACGAGATTATGCGTAGTTACCCCGTTCTCGCTTAGGTATTTTATCTGAAATAAATTCGGCATAATTCTTTCGTAATTCAAAGTTGGAACAGAAAAATCAAATAGCAATATGAAATATTTGAAATTACGATTTTCTCGTAGAACTTTCAATTATACAAGTGCAGATACTGCGATTTGTATTCTGGCACAACAGTACTTATAACAAGTGCCGCAAAAGTTATCATCTGATTTTAGTAGCTAATTTTTTTAATGTCAGGCATATGTCAGTTTGGTTTTGACATTCCAATAGAAGAGAATCACGAAATTTAATGTCCATGAAGATGAATAAGTATACCTTTCAAGAACGCGGAAAAATTGTTTCGATGTTTTTATCTCTCGATTTAGTGATTTGTTATGGGCAACTAGATCCCCCGATTCAACCACCCCAGACTTTTTCCTTTGGGGCTATTTGGAGGTATTGGTTTACGTGAATAACCCACAGACTTCACAACAATTAAAGGACAATATTCAACACGAAATAGAAAATCTGACCCCACAAATTCTTCACAATACCATGGAACATTCAATAAAAAGAGCCCAAATTGGCATCAATTCGGATGGCGGTCATTTGTTGAACATTATCATTACAACTTGATGTCATAAAATGTAGAATTCTGAATACATTGTACAATAAAAAACGCAACATGGTCTCATTTAAATCCAAAGTTACAGATTTAGAAAGTCATATGATGACGGTTGCGCCACCTGTTATAACAATAGTTATCCATACATATTATTATTCTCGTTTACCTACGCAAGCGAGAAGCTTACATGAAATTCCTTCTTAACCACTTCATATCATTTGGCACCACAAAAATGTTTAGATGTTATGTAAGATTTAAATATAAAATATTTTACATTTTACTCTAAACTAAATGCAACGGAAATGCTTAAAAAAGATAAGCTGAAGGTACAATTGATATGTTTGTAATCTATTCTGTAATAATTAATAATAGCAAAGCGACGTCAGATACTGTTCCAAGCTCATACAGAACTGAAATAGGTCAATTAAAAGAAAGTAGTATCACTTATGTTAAAGCTTTCATTTATATTCATAGCTGGTATACAACAGACGATAAAAGAATGAATAACATGTTGTTACCTGATAAATCACAGGTGAAATAATCACTAATAGGTATAAAATTCTTTGTATGCTGACCAATACAGAGTTAAAGCATGGCCAAAGGCCAATGATTACTAAGAACCTGCGGTTCAATGTGTAGCAACCGTTGTCGAAGGGGTTCATACCGGCGCGAGGGTCGAAGCACGTTTGCGTGATGCGAAAAAAAGGAACTCCCGACTACGGTTCGCCGTAATATGTTATTCACTAAATTACGCCACGGGTCTGCAAAGTTTCCCGGACGGTGTATCCAACTGTTGGGGAAATCATCGTAATATTCGCCTTAAAAATTGCACCTACCGTGTTAATATCAACAGTTGCGGATACATTGTCGCGTTCTCTCCCTTCGATATGGACATAAGCGTAATTGCACGTTACAGAAAATAACATTTCGATCGATGCATCATGACTTACAATAGGAAGGGTATATTCTTCTTCTGTGGAGGGGAGGTGTAAGGAAAAAGTACAAGCTCACTGCATTCTGTCCTGAACTTTCGTGTGAACAACTTCGTTGTGTTCTGACGCGCAATACTGACTTGTAAGAAAGTGTCTCCAGTCCTTGTTGAGAGATGCGCAGTTGAGAAATGGCAGACGAGTTTTAAACTAATCAAAACGTGGAGTGTCGAATTGCAGTGGGTACTAAAATTTCGTTACGTCAAATTAACGGTAGTTTAGAGATTCTAATATCACATGTTTCTATTTTACGCGATATTAAGATTAAAAATTGTGATGTGGGTATACAAAATGCGCTTGTCTAGTAGTAATGAACGTGTTGTGAAAGATGTTTGACAATAACTGAAATTTCATTCAATAATTGTGTGTGTGAATATTTATGTGAATTTTTCTACAATGATTCACCATCCTTTTGTTTCACTGCGCCACGACGTAATATTTTATGTGAGTGTATTCAAATATATTATGTCTATTTTTCAGAATGGGTCCACGAATTTATAATAGCACGTATATTTGTAAGTGCTTAAGGAAAAAAAGAACGCTACGCATATCACTACTACCATCAGTAAATGGTATCAGTTACAATATTGACTATCCGACTCACCGTTTGAATAAAGATCATGACTCCAATACGACTCGCAAGCGAGAGGTATTAATTAATGACTGGAGCTACAACTGCGACCGAAGTTGCTGTTTAATCAGGAGTGCCATTACTAGGTGAAAACTATTTTCTGTATTTTTAGCAAAAATTTTACCGAATCGAACATAGTACAGTAAAATATGAAAAGGACGTGCTCATCATCTGAAATAGAAATGTTTCATCTGAGATTGAACACTAAAAAGGTAGATTCGAGGCATGAGGATAATAAATTGAAAAAATTACGGCGGAGAAGCCTTTGAAGCATGGAATAAAGAATCCAGAAATACTCCACGAACATTCGACTAAACATCTTTGCATTATGAACAACAATAGCTTTTGCGCACTCACTGGTATGCAATACCACATAGAATTGTATCTGCATGATTCAACGATATTGTTTAATTAATTATATTAATTAATTTCTTATTTCTATTTCCCCTTTCACGAACGATCGTACAGCAGATGTAGGAAGATCTGTGAGTAGTGGTAGCAAATGGACAATACTTGAAGTGATTAAATGTATCGAAATAATCTACAATGGATATTAGTAGTATTTAGAATTCGAAGTGAAACGGAACTTTCTGAATAAAGTTACAATATAGTAGATTTCACTTCTTCCGTCGTCTACCGCACAACTATTAGTTAAATGGAATATATATTAAACTCACGTGTCGTTAAACACATCCTCACTACAGTCAATTATCACCTGCCCGCTATGATTATCCAAGAATACAAATAGTGCATGGGTAATAACAGAAACAGCACAAAAAATAATTTCTCTTAGATTACTCATGTCCTCAATCGCTAGAAAAAACTGTTATACGTTACGAGAAGTCTTATTAGAATTTTAATCCGTCGCCAGAAAGAAATAGTTATTATAATCATGTTTGATTCTTGCAATTACGCATGTTTAATGAAATATATGTACATTTTATACAGCTCATCAAGTGCGTATATGCGTATGATGGATACTGATTTTCATTGTTTTTACGAGGATCGTCGTGTGAACGTCCCATAGTGATCAATGTAACATCGGTATCCATCATACAGGATAATTCTCTCGCTCTATGTCCTCAACGGCAATGCCGCTGAGAAGCCGCGCCTCGCTGAGTGTCGTGGACTTCGATGCTCGAGACTAGGCGGGCCATAAAATGTTGCGCGCTAAAAAGCGACGAATCTTAAGTTCTACATTTCTCATCAGATCATTACGAAAGTGGCGTCATTCGATTCCTTATGTCTTCCCGATAAAAATGGTCCTCAAAACGTCATAATTCGGACCATAATTAAGAAAATGACATGAACAATTGATTTGCATAATTTCAAGCTAACTTCGTTAAAAATAGTTCGATTTACATGACATTTGGTATGATTTTCATCGGAAGACATGAAAGAATCCATTGGTATCGCTGCTATATCGATTGGAGGAAGAATAAAGAATTTTTTAATAAGCAGAATGCAGTACGTGCTCGTTATAAGCCCGACGAACGGGGCTGGCGGCGGGCGTACGGCGCATTGTGGACACTATTCCGCGCGGCCAATGGCGCGAGTGAGAAAACCCAAGAGCGAGCGAGAGGAAACGAAAGAGTCGGCTCTTTCGTACCGGGCCTACAACGCATGGTAGAAACGGGCTTATAACGAGTGCAATCTGTAATGCGGAATTTGAGATTCGTCACTTCTTAGTGCCCAACAATATGTAGCCCCCCCCCCTGGGCTCGAGCGGTGAAGTCCACGACACTTAGCGAGGCGCGGCTTGTCAGCGGCGTCGCTTTTGACGACTCTAGCTGAAGAATCAACCTGTAAATTAAATAACATTACCCATTTCAGATGTTTGTTAATTACTATTTCGGAAATTAGTAATTATTACGTATTTTCAATATAACAGATGAATTGTATGTAGGATAAAATGTGTAGCCTTAATTCTGCGAGGTGCATAATTACTCAAGAAGAATAAATTCATCTTACCGTAGTTTAGTAATACTTACTCGGTATAGATTCAAAACGAACGAAAGCATGAACACTATGCTCGGTATTAGGTAATACTTTATTACCGTGGTATCGATTAATTTAATGACACTGCGTCCGAGAATGAATTATAACGGTCCAGCAGAGTTCATAAGTATGCGAGAAAAACACAGCACACTTAACAACAATCTGTGACCGAAAAACGTACCTACTGCGATAGCTGAATGAAAGTACCAACTCAATTGCTCGCCTGTGCAAATCCACAGCTCGACCAATATTTCTCAGATTCGGGACACTTTTTGTCGAATCCTTAGTGCACTTGGCAATATCGAGAACAGCCGTTCGTATTCGATAGCTAAGAGGGTAAAAATGTTTTAATAAATTTCATACTGTTCGTATTCAATTACCTATATCGAGTAATTGAAATTTCCTAATATAAATGTGCAAAGAGTGTATGTAAAAAGCAGTCACCCATCGTGCATCGCAATAGCAAATAATACAAGGCAAGCAATTTGTTGATAAGAGAAATTTCGATTCTTTCACAAATTTCCACCGATTTAGAAACATGTGTATATTTATCTGCAAAAGTGGTGATAGATTCATACCTGGAAATTTTGAAAAGTCCACATATATAATGTGCACTGATAGCGAGCATCGATTCGCTGCATGCTACCCCCAGCAATCCAGTTGTCGTGATCAGCACGACATACAGAGACAACAGATCAGAATACGTACTTTGATGTACAAGGAAACCGAAATCTCTAATAGTACGATACCGAGATTCGTTCACAGGTATGACAAAATCAAGTACTGTAGGCCCTAATAGCAGGATGCCCATATAAGCGATTCCCATGCAAGATAAACCTAGAATTTTATCACCTTTCTTAAACGCTACAGACTGGAAACAGTTCATCTGAACGCGTGAGAATACAGTCATGAAACTATTTCTCGCGATATGTTTTTATAAATGGTTTAAAAGTGTTTCGAAAGGTTTCCTCGAATGGAATTAAAATCTGTATTATTGTAATTTATTTTACCAGCCAATGGTAGGTACATTCCATATCCGTATTCGTATTTACTTTGAAGGCAAAATTAATTAAAGGGGATATTTCGTGTTCCTGATTACTCGATATTTTTTCTTTCTCGAGAAATCAAAAATCAGATCATACTTCTTGAGAATTCTCGAGAAATTGAAGAAAATATAACAAAATTTATATTTTTGGAATAATGTTGATAATATTTATCAAAAACACAAGAAAAATTTAACTAATTGTTCATTCCTGTCGACTATGCACAAGACTTGTATAAATGAAAAAACAGATATTAAATATAATTGATTTTTATTTAATACAAAACTTGTGCAAAGCAAAACATTACTTTTCTGTTTTAAAATAGTTTTTTAATCTATTTCTTTCCTTTTTTTTGTGATAAAATCTGTAGCTGTAGAAAAATTTCTTTCGTTTTGACTGGATGGTGGCTTGATCGTATGTAGCACATCCAAAAGCTATGGTAAATTGGGTGTCCTTCCAGTGGACTGAAAAATATGAAATTCCCTAGTTAAAGTCCGAAATTTATCCTTTTCTTGGTTGATACTAAATTTTTGGAATTCTTTTCTTAATGGTAATTCTTCATTTTGAGGATCCGTAAGTTAAGGGAGAGTGGGGTAAACACGAACGCGGGGTAATCGCGAATGCGATGTTACGGCGTTTTAATAAATAAAAACGATGTTCCCTCTCCACTAGCTAATAGTTTAGGTCGTACCCAACGCCGGGTAGAAAGTAATAAATACAGAACGCTCATGCCATTCAAGATAAACACAAATTATTATTTTCATCGTGTTTCAAATAATATTTTGTCCATTTTCAATTGCATGTAATTATTGTTGAATTAATGATACCCTTGATTTTTTAAGTTGAAATGAAGCACTTTTTTACCAATATTTTGTGACCAAGGCGTTGCTTGAATCGTGATTCTAACCTCTGAAACAAATTCTTCTTTATTTTTTGATGTCGTGGGGTATTGACGAACAAATCGGATGGGGTAATCTCTAACCTTGGAGATTAACAACTTTAACCGATTTTGATGAAATTTTCACCATGTATAAAACTTACTTAAATCTATAAAAGGATTTTTGAATTCTCATTACAGGTTCAGAAAAAAAGTTTAAAAAACGACCTTTACGATTTTTTTTCGATATTCCGACCAATTGCAATTTTTCTAAGCACAAGATGAAGAATTTGAAAAATACATTAGGTACAGGTTGTAGCAACATTCTTTATGGGTTGACCATTGAAGTCGCGCTTTCTGTGCGATTTCTGCGATATTTAGCACTCTGTTCGTGATTACCCCACGGTTGTCGAGTAATCACGAACACCAAGAGTTTTGCTTTTTCAGTATAAAGTTGATTTTTATTATACTTTTTCAAAAATTCGTCACAGTATTTTATAGATGAATAGTTTAAGTATGTTTGTAAATAATAAACAAATTCATTTCTCATATAGTTTTCGTTTTGTTTGTTTTTTTGATTAGGTGTTCGCAATTACCCCACTCTCCCTTACTTTTATATTTTCCGAAAAGTCTAGCTACTTACAATTTGTTTTTCTTTTGAATCGCGTCTTTTGAATCTTTTTGAAAAGATTCTGGATTACCTATGCAAAAATTTTATAACGGATACAATAGTTTTGTCTTTTCTTTTCGATATTTTTTTCTTTCATAGCCACAAGAAACTCGTTACTTAATTCAGTAGATATACAATTTTTATAAATTATTAAATAAGAATTTAAGAGCACCTTCACCAGTCAATAATTACTGAGATTTTCTATTGTAATTCATATAGGTTCTAATGTTATTAATAAGTTTTATTATAAATTGTAGATGTGTTTATACGTTTGCGATTTCCCAGATTTAAATTTTTCGAGAAATAAGAAATAAGCAATTATAAAATTTCTCGAGAAATTCTCGAGAAAGAATTCTCGAAAAGAAACACTAGGGACATTAAATTGAAGGTCTACTGTCACTGCTTGCCTCACTACAAGTTCGTTACTGCTTCACTGCTTTGTTACTTGTCAATTATTTTAAACGAAACTGTTATTGTGTACATACATATTATTGTGTTAAAAGGATCATTCGAAAATGGCACATTATTTCTATAATATGGACAGATATCTTACACAAGTAAAACATGAATATTCGTTTCCCAGTATTAATATGTGTCATTAATATCCTCAATTCAACTGGATTTTTTAGTGTACTGCAATCAGATTGTATGGTTCCAATGAGCAATTTCATCTGCAGTCACATAAAAATTCTGTTGAATGACTAGGAGTTCACCAAAATTTCCTTGATTATATCATTTTCTCTGGGACAATAACTTACATGTGAGAAATTAATGATAAAACCAACATACTGCGTTAAGAATAAAAGTGCGGGACCGTTGCACGATAACACCAATAATACATTCCTGGATGTAATTTCAGACGTCGCTAGTAACGCAAACTGGAAAAAAACATTTCGTTAATTAGTTGAACATAGACACCTTTGTAATATGCATTAGATTTCTGTGTCGAAAAAAGCAGTTTTCATATATATTGTAATTATGACAAGGAAAAGAAAGTAGAAACAGCATCATGAAATATGAAAAGAATCCGTGATTTCACGATTTCAATCTCTTATTTTAGGTGAGCTCAAGAAATTAATTTTATTTCGTATTTATCACCGAGAAAATTATACAATTCCTATCCTATTTACAATAAGCAGTTTTGATGGTTGTTAAACGTCTAAGGGTAGTTAGGAAATTTTAATAATATCGCCAGTGAACGTACTCCAAAATGTAACCGTTCAATAAACTACCGCAATGTACAAGACTAAGATGTGCAGAATTCAATGCATTTGCAGTACCTGGATTATTGTAGCCGACAGCAGAAGTAAAGAAATGCACAGCCTCTTTATATTTACAAAAGTAGAGACGTCGAAAGGCCATAGACCAATGATGGATAACGTGGAATAGTAGCTGCGATAGTGTGTTTGAAACATGTTCATCTTCACGACCGATGCTGGAGAACGACTGTTCGCGAGACTCGTGAAATCGTCCGACGACACCTCGGTGTGATATTTTATTCATTCCATTCGATTTTCGTCATGTATTTTCCAGCGCGTCACTTGTCCGTGGTAATGAAGTATAATGTGGTGAAATTATAGGTGTCCCCTTGTAACCGATCGATTTGAGTAGCAAGACTGAGAAGATATTATAAAAATAAACGCGTAATTCAAGGAAACTGTGGAGTAGCCAATATTTCCTTTCTTTCTTTCTATTTTTTCATTGGGAGGGAGAAATAGAATTTTTATCATTGCTGCCTGCTCTCTCAGAGTCGATGCAGACACCATACGGAGTAGACCCTTTATATGTTTATTTTTTATATTCTGTGGAATAGTGAAAGATATGTGCGATAACGTCGAAGGAGGAGTTGAGTCATAGACTGTGCGTACAGTGCAAATTCTTCAAGATTAGTATTGTTTTATGAAAAGATACAGTAAATATGTATGTAGATATTACGAAGTCCAAATATGTCTGGGAAACTGTTTAAGAATTCCTTTTTTATCGGAGTTGTCAGGAGGATTTCAATACTACCCCGCAAACAGCGCGACAACTAAGTTTCTCTTTTGTTACTAAAATATCTCTGTTCATTACACATCAATTTAAACTGTAATATAATTTTTTCCGTATACTTTTAGTCAGCAGTTTTGTAAATGTTTGAATAGTGGTGGCATGCTTCTGCTTTATACTCTCATGGTCTAATATTTTGTATAAATTCGTTTAAATACAGGAGAATATTTTGAACTTTAAAATTTCCATATTATGTTGATGGAACAATATTAAAAGCTGAAAATTTTAATGTTTGTTTAATATTAGCCCATATCGATAAAATAGTTTGGACTGTTGAAAAATTTAGTAAAGTTGCATAAAAAATACGATATATCAAGTAATATCGAATTAATTAAAAAATATAAGTCATCGGAAACCATTGAATTAAATTGATTGCGATATTTCTGTTTTATTTTAGAGTGGAGAAAACAATTGGACCAACCCGATCATTCATTACGAAATTGAATATGTTCACCAATTTGAAGTTACGTGAAGATTGTACAGTTGAATTCATCCTAGCACAATACAAGGAATGTACAATACAAAAGTGACTTAAGTAGGACAGAATGGAAAAGAAACAGGTACATACACTTGATGTTTATATTTTTAAATCAATTTAAAATATTTTACACGTAAAATAAAATCTCATAGAAAATTAGAAATTTCGAAACATGGCATATATATACATAATTTCGATGGGAATCATTGCGAATATGCGAGACATAAAGAGCCTATCCCATAAACTTGACAGTAGTGTCTTCAGATACTAACAGAAGTATAATTCAGGTCGCATATATAAATTTAATTATGTGATCACTAATATAACACTGGAGACAGTAGTATGCTAATATCGTTACTATAATCGTAATTAGTGTCCTCACTGTATCCATAATTTAAAAACTCTACTTTCTACCCCGGGGAAGGAAAAATAGCTATTTCTTTCTCGATGAAATTCTAATAAACGGTGAGTGAGCAAGTTACACAATTATTTATTATACAAGTATTTATATAATACAGAATTAACAATGCAATTCTGAAATACGTCCATTACCCCAGAAGTGAGAAAAAGTAACGATCTCAACGGAATAGAAGTCCAATTTCCAATCGAATAAACTTTCGATACCTTTGATTCGAGTAACCAAAAAGCAGTATAAGCACATTTGTCGCGGCAAAAACGCAGGAGAGGTTGCAGAGGGATTTGCATAGCCACCATGAGACAGCAACCGCACCAAGCAACCTTCAGCTGCAAGCTTCCTCTGAAATTGCATTCGCCGAACGTGCGACGTTTTACGAATCGGTATCTCCAGTGCACTTGCCTATTGGATATTCGATCGAAACTGAACCTGCTCCCATCCTAAAACCCACGTCGTTCACCTTCGTGTATGTTCAGACTGAAAGATATTAATTGAAAGTGTGTGGTCACGGTGAACACGAGTTGTTGCAAGCAATTGTTTAGCAACCAAAAATTGGGAACGATTTAATTCGGATGGAGAATAACAGAACATCGAACAAGCTCCTATTCGCCATAAACGCCTAATGTCTTAATAGACTAAGAATTTCCTCCAATTTACATAATAGCATAGCTATCAATAAATCATACAATATTTATCAATTATCCGCATCTTCTATTATTCGCGTAATTTTGTATTTACAAGGGAATGCAAATAATTTGGGTCTCCGTCTTCGCTAATATTTTGCACATAACTAAGTAATCGATATTGTGCATAACGATATATTAAATGCGCAACGTTATCTGTTCAAAACTATGTGAGAAAGTCAAATTCAAAGTTTTATCATTTCGTAAGTCTCTACATAAATGTATATGTAAGAACGAGGCCAATTTAAATAATTAATCGTACGAATAGTGAAAACAAAGTAAAAACGTGTACATACATTTAGAATTAGTACATGTATGTATATGCATTACAGTTGAATTGTCGCTGAAACTATGTAAATTACGGTTTTGTAATTATGTACGAGTCCATACGTCGAGGGTTTGGAAAGGGCAGAACTGTGAATTCCATTCTCTCTAATTTTGATCAGTATCGTCCCATTTTTACCAGCAGGTATACTTGCTACCACCATCTCATCATTACACTTACATCTGTTACAGTTTTCAAGGAATGCAGGAAAATAGAAAAGCGCACATTACTCTTTAAAACGAGTTCTCCTTCCAAAGAAGTAAAAAATTGCTCGATACTTGTGGAAGATCTCTGCACACCTGCAAAGTTTAAAACAAAGCCAGAAATTTCGCGTTGCCGAAGTTCCCTTGTTACGTAAGTATTTATTCGAAACAATTCGAATAGCGGCCAACTCTGTTAGCGAGAGATCAGTGGAAAGTAGCTGGAGTCGTTGATTTATGCTCCGTTCCGAGGTGAGCTACGCAAAATTGTTAGCCGAGAGGCCCTCCGTGTGGCATAACTGATAGCTCTAAGCGTTACAGATCTCTCTCGATGTCCTTCCTTCCTTCCTTCCTACCTGACTGGCTGCCTACCTATCTGCCTACGTGCCTACCGAACAGCCTACTCTGCGGTGGTTAACGACACCGATAGTGTGGGCACGCGATCTCGCAACCAGACAGGGATTCGTAGCTTTGCTGAGCAGACTATACCAGTGTCACGGCCACCTTGGTCCCTCATTCCAGTTCCTTCCTGGGGACTAGCCTTTTTGCTCGCTTATGGGACCAATCAAAACTGCTTTCTTTAAGTATAGTAGTGCCTATACGAGCTATAATGACTTAGGTGTGAAGTCACTCAGCGGGGTCTTACCCGACACCCTGCTGGGTACTGGCCGCTAAGCGTGCCTCCCTGTGACCTCTTGCAGGACAGTATTTAGAGAAGACCAGGCCTAAGGGCCTTAGGGCTCCCGTTTTGTCCTGCTCTTCTCTAAATACAGTCCTGCAAGAGGTAGTAGGGGGGCACGTTTAGCGGCCAGTACCCAGCAGGGTGTCGGGTAAGACCCCGCTGAGTGACTTCACACCTAAGTCACTATAGTTCGTATAGGCACTATACACAGTGCGTCAAAGGCTAGCAAAAGAAATTCGATTACCCGAAAGCTCCGATTTTTTTTAAACTGTGCAGGTTTGTGGAGGACCTCGATAGAAGTATTGGGCAATTTTTCGTTTGTGCCCGGTTCTTTTCGGTTCTCCGGGGCGAAAACACTTCTTAAAGGTTGATGTATGATTTCATACTTTTCTGTATATCTTGAAAAATATAGTAGATATAAAGAAATTATTACAATGAAAATTTAACGGCTCTTTATGCCCAAAAAAACTAAGTACTTCAATTGTTTAAAATTTGTAGTGGGAAACGTTTTTTTTTACCTAAACTACAAATTTTTAAACGAATCATTGCATGGTTTTATAGGGCATA
Organism: Andrena hattorfiana; assembly: GCA_944738655.2. Classification (NCBI taxonomy): domain Eukaryota; kingdom Metazoa; phylum Arthropoda; class Insecta; order Hymenoptera; family Andrenidae; genus Andrena; species Andrena hattorfiana. The sequence goes on from OX122894.2 coordinate 8,543,951, forward strand.
AAAAGGTGTTAAGTTTTCATTTCAATATTTTTTTTTATATGCTATAGTTGTCAAGATATGCGGGGAAGTAGGAAATCACACATTAATCTTTAAGAAGTGTTTTCACCCCGAAGAACTGAACCTGGGCAAAAACGAAAAATTGCTTGATACTTCTATTGAGGTCCTCTACTGCACAGTTTAAAAAATATGTGAATGTTCGGGTAACCGAACTTCCATTGTAAGTCCGTGAGTGGTGTTACTTTTTCAAATGGGTGTAGGCACATACTACACGTGACGAGGCTTACATAAGGGTACTTAACTCTTGAATGACGGTCAGCTTGACCGCACGTTGAACGCAGGGTCCATTTTGACCCATAATTTAATTCATACGCATATCAGAATAAGGTTTTACATACAGTTACTCAGAAAAGTATCCACCCTCTCCATACATATAAAATATTTTAGTTATGTAACTACGGTTAAATTCAGAATTACCCATTATAATTTACAGTGGTATAAACCGTGATTAATGTATTTTTAGTTAGTACCATCTACCAAAGAAATGCTCAAGAAAACTTTACTAGAAGAATGGGACAAGATAAGCCGGAGTTTCGCAGAAAATTAGTTGAATCTGTGCATAATAAATTAAAGCTTATAATAAAATCACAGAAATATTAAAATATTAATTTATTATAATTGCGTCTGTATAAACTAAATATTGAATTTAAGCGAATATTTTTGCACGATCTTTTCTCCTTCCATGGGTAATAATACTTTTTTAAACAAACTGTGTACAATATTTTTCAATTGAATGCAATTAAAACAAAAGTATATTAAACACGGTTTAAATTGTGAATTAGAATTGCGAATTCTAACTTTGAAGTCGATTTAACATGTAAGATATATTACACATTCAATGGACGGATATTTTTGTGAGTAACTGTATTTATATTCTTCAATACGTAATACGAATAGTGAGTAACACATTTAGTTTGATACTTAAGATGGAAGAAAATTCTGTGTCAGCCAGGCGAGGGTTAAACGAGGATTCCTTTATTTACGACAAGAGTTTTCCAAAGTGACTTGCTTCCTTGAAGGTTTTCATCAAACCCTCTGTCGTCGTTTTTCGCGAGCTGGTTTGGGGGGCTGCTGGGGACTACATACGTTGTGGCTATGTGCATGTAAGAAAAGACACGAGTAAAATGTTATGAAAGTCTGTCGCATATCTGAATCTATGTATTTAATACTATATATAATATCACGTAATCTTCGATACAACTTATCTAACGAAATGTCAGAACAATTCACCACAAGAATACGTTTTCAGATTGGGAAAGCTTCGAATAACAACCTGGGCTGTAAAAATCTCAAATATCTTATTGATCATTCCTGATGCTGCTGCTTACGAAGATGGAATCTCGCAGGCTGTGTGACGGGCACCATCCACAGGTCCAAATTCAAATCCAAATCTACTGAAATACACCTGCCAATAATTGCAATTAGTAAAGGTCAGCAGACAAAGGATAAAATTAGTTTGAATTTCACATTGAGGGCGGAATTTGTAATTGAAGCGTTGCAACAAGCGAAGCGTCGTCAAAGGGCACACGATTTGTATTCGTGACATTTAAGTTGTTAAAGTGAATCAGAATAAAACAAAAAAAGTTAAGACAATTAAATGAAAATGATAACAAATCTATTCTCAATCTTTAATAATTATTAATGGAATTCTTAATCTAATTCAATTTAATGAGGTTATTGTTCTGGTTGAGGGGTCAAAGATTGAGAATAGATTTGTTATCATTTTCATTTAATTGATTTAAATTTTTTTGTTTTATTCTGATTAACTTTTTCTATAACTGTAAAAAAGTCAATAGCTCCGCGTGTTTGAAAATAGAATAACTAAATTTACAAAGTGTAAAAGAGGTAGAGAATACCCTGACGAAAGAAATGATAGTTACAACTCACAGAGTGAAATTTTCGTTTCACCTGTCCTTGAGAGGACGCAGACGTGACACAAACTTTAGAGTTTGCACAAGGCAAGAGAGAAAATAGTTTTAATGGTTCTTGGGCTGACGTGCCACACGGAAGGTTCGGGGGTTGTTGGAAATTCGGTGTCTTTGCTAAAGTTTCGTTTGATACTGAAAATAGGACATATATCGTTGCATCCTCTTTTTGGGAAAGCTGTGTTTGAAGGAAGTTCGTGATACTTTCAAACTAAGCTATATAGTAATAATAATACACAAGTTATACATGTAAATATATATACTTACCATTTTTTTTTCGAGAATTGTAGTGAAATTAAGTTCTAAAGTTATTTATTGACGCAAGACCTGGTGGACTTTAATCGAGTGCAATTATATGTTACTAAAGTCACCATGTTTGATATCACATGTCAATTAGAGCTACAAACTTCGTTACAGTAATTAAGGGGTTTTACCTTGTCAGACGTCCGAAAAGAGGCGAATGTTTGTGATTTTTTTTAAAAAGCCGAAGCATATATTTTTACAGAACTTTTTGCACTTTCAGAGAGCTTAAATGTTGCAAAGAGCAACATTTAAAGAATCTTTGGTAATTTTTTCGCAGAAAAATATTTACGTTTATAATAAAGTAATACATGACATCCAAGAAGCCTTTTTAAAAATTTCGTTTTGCTGTGAGCACTGCCATTCGGAACCAGATTATCTAAAATCAACTTTTTCGTGCAAAAATCACGCGAAAAAATCAGGACTTCAACTTTAAATAGCCGCCATTTTTTTTTAAATTAATATTTCGGAAATTCCCTATGTTAATCAGAGGATACATTAATATACTAACGAAATCTTTTTTGTTTTTTGATTTTAGATAATCTAGTTCCGAATGGCAGTGCTCACCGCAAAACCAAATTTTTAAAAAGGCTTCTTGGATGTCGGTTGTTACTTTATTATAAACGTAAATATTTTTCTACGAAAAAATTACTAAATGTTCTTTAAATGTTACTCTTTTAAGTGCAAAAAGTTCTGTAAAAATATATGCTTCTGCTTTTTCAAAAAAAAATTCACGAACATTCGCCTCTTTTCATCCGCCTGATTAGGTATAACCCCTTAATAAAGAAATACAATGGACAAACACAAGAAGTCCCATAAAAGGGACAAAAGACTAGATAATAATATCCTAATAGATCACTGTGGTATAACTATTATTCCAATACAAATTTTAAGCAAAAATTCATGTCGTGTTTAAAATTAAATTTGATTTCATACATAAGCGTACCAATATCCTCTAAAATTCAAATTTTCTGCAACTTCTTCGTATAAATCAATTACCTGTACTTCCTTTTAAACAATTATATTTTTACATATCCAATGATTGAGCGATTTATTCTACACATCTGACTTCGCTATCCACCCGTAGTCTGGAGTTTGCGAAAGAAGCTTGCAACCTTTTCCATCTGCCGTAAAATCGGTACAAAACAATGAAGGCGAGCAAAGAACATAGCCATCGGGAGGAAAACGTCCAAAAAGGAAAGTGAACGAGCGACGCGTCCAATATATTTCAATCAGAAGCCGGTCGAATATTGGCGCCCAGTGAAACGACTCTGCGTCACTTTTACTGTTTCTCGAACTGCGATCAGGGAAAACCGGTTGCAGATACATATACACTGTGTCCAGAAAGTCATGCAAGAAGCAAGAACATATAAATTCTCAGTAACGAAATGAATCGAGATGTGATTGATTCGTTTGCGGTCTGCAGCTTCGTCATCGAGGTGTATATAGGTACATACACATATTCGGTCCTACCTCGATCTTGATTAAGTAAATCTTTTTACTTTGCTGAATTGCGTAGAACAGAATATATGTATATGTATACCGTATTGAAGTTGAGAATGAAAATGGACACACTCAGTGCTACTTGTTTGATAGCAAAACTGATTGAGATAGTGTAATGATTGTGTTCCAGGATACTTAACCGAAAATTTCTTTTAATTTGAGGTATTCTTATTTAGTGTCACTTAATATACTTTTATCTCCTATTTGATGCTATATTTAAATTTCTTTACTACTTTTAAGCATTGGTGAATGTGGGTAAGAGTCCTGAATGTGTGATTGTCTGACAAGTGTATTTTCGAGAAGGTTTAACTTTCCTTGTTTCCTTCAGGGATTTTTGGTGAAATTTCTTTGTATTCTCTGTAATATCTGAATACCTATACTTTCACTGTGATGCACATCTACACTGTTAATGTTGATTTTGATTCATATATGTTGATGAATGCATTGCTATATTATTGCCTCACTTTATTTTGCTTCAATATTTTATTATAATTGATGTATCTATATATAGTGTATTCTATTCAATCTACACTTGTCCCTTACTTCAACTTATTTCCGCCACAATCCGTTAATAAAAAAAGCAATTTTATAAACAGAGTGTCGAACGCAGTACACCTGATTCGAAAGTATGCGTTACAATGAATGTGTCTAACGTGTGTTTTGTTTTGCATCAAAAGAAAATCGTTAAATGTTCTGAATTATTCTGAAATGTATGATGCCACTCTGCAACGAATAGGAGATTCAGATTCCTCGGGGACTTGAGCAGGTCCTTAAGTATCAAAAAATTCACTTTGTGCCATAACAATAAAGCTTGAAATTGCAGGAACGTAAACTGGTTTGATATTAGGTATATGATCACAGAGAATTCACAGGATTTTGGAGCACCCTGTATTTCGCCGACTGCAGAGGACGAAGATAGTTGAAACGCGAGGCGCAGAGGCTTGAGGCCGAGTGAATCGGCGCTAGTAGGCGTATCGATATCGATGCTGAATTACGACGGCGTGACACTCCTTTGAGAAGCCTTCGCGAGGATCGATCGTGTCTGATCTTTCGTGTTTACATGTCTCAAGGATGTCATTTTTCATCGTAACGACCGGTCGGTCGTGACTGCCGATCTATTGTTGTTTCACCATCGACCACGGTACTGTGATGTTTCCATTTTATGCATTGCAACGGCTGAAAGATTACGATACTCTGCGGTTGCATGATCGTAGTTCATACACCATTAACTGTTCGAGCCTTTACGAACGGTGTTCCTGAAATTGTTCGTCTTTTATACGACTTTATTCCCTATTGAGAGAGTATATTGGCATTCTTCGAAGAACAATACTGGAATTTTATAATACTGAGATAAAGAGAAAAAGTGATGACGACTTGGGAAAAATGCAACAAGTGTTTTAGTTAGATGTGGACCTTACATTTTTCATTATTTTGCAATTTCCTCACAGAACGAAATTTAAAGAACTTGTGATGGAAGTTGTCAGTTTGTATTTTTTCACGTGTTACTGATTGTCCAGAGAGCAGTGGAACTTTATTTTGAAAAAAGTTGCAGCTGCAGTTCTGAATGTAGTAAGTGATGAAAAAAAGGAAGGTGTTGCGAAAAATAATCAGGCATCTTGCAGCCTTAGAATATGTTCAAAATGTAATGAAGGAATTACACTATCTATTTACATACTATACTTTGCTCTTACATTACGAAAAGCATAAACTATAGAATGCAATTAAGTATGCTAGATCCCTAATCATGAATATAAAATTACAATTAATTTAAATTTCTTCTAAAAACTGCGCATTATGTGAGGCAGTGAGAGCACCAACGGACCAACCCACATTAGAAAAATATGATTAGTAGAGCCTATAATAATACGTTATTGCTACTAACTCAATTAAAAAAAAAAAGAAATTTGGTTTAGTCCGTTTTTGCTCTCACTGCGACTGTTAATATTTCAATATTAACCTAATTATCAAATATAACGTAGTTAAGAAAATCATGAAAAAAGGACCCACAAAACTGAATATATTATTCAACATCATTTCTTTACAAAAAATCAGTCAAACTCAAAGTTCATTAATGGTTTCCATAATTCATAATACTCACAAAGTTCAACGCACATCCATCTTCATCATAATTACCAAACCCCATTTCCTAAAATATTTCAAATTTACACGGTGCACATACCATTTAGCGAATGACCGTATGAATTCATCTGCCACACCTTACATAATAATATTTCGTCCCATAACCTCTCCAAAACAATTTCATTCAAACCCCCCAAAAAATAATACCACCCAGAACCAACAAAAGCTTGCAATCCCACGATAAAAGCACCATAGCCTCGTCGAAAACTCGTGGCAATTACCAAGTGCTACAGAATCAGCGGCTCAGCATTCATAACCACGGTCCGCGGGGGAAATTAGGGAAAAATGGGGAATTGGACGGTTTAATCGTGGCATTAGTCCTTCGGGGCCGCGATAATAAGCTCCTTTTATCGTCTCGAGTCGATCCGGTGGCTGCAGTACCGTCGGAATCGGGCGGAACGGGGCCGACACGGGCAGCGGCACGGAATCAAGGAGTTCATTATCGCTCTGCGCGTCGTCTCCGGCCGCTTTCTCATTGAGTCTGCATGGTCGTTCCGTGGATTATCGTCCGACTAATTTGAAAACATAAACGAAACTGACGCGCAATTTCGCTGGCTACCTCGAATCGCGGCTGATGACGGGTTTTAAGAGTCGTCTTGATTAAAGCACGCGAGAAAGAAGGGATTCGCGGCCGATCGCGAGGCCCGGGCCACGTGAAAGCACAGCGATGCCGCTAATTACAGTGTTCGGGGCAAAAACGTCGGGAACTGGCGCTGCGTTGCTGGGGTCTTGAGTCTCATAACTCGCGCGATTAGCGCGCCTCTAGCGGTGGGGGGCCCGTGGTCGCGGCTAACGTGGATTGGTCGTGAACCTGATTAACCTCCTCGGGTGAAACTGATAGACACTTTCACGTGGGACAGTTGGGAGACCCGAGGTTGGGAAATGTTAGTCACAGAATTGAATTTGACGCAATGGATCGATTTAATGGACATTGAGTGGGTTCCGTCTTTGCGTAGGACTTGATTAGAGCGCAGCAATAGTCGTTCGAGGTGTTTGATCTGTGGAGACGTTTTGTCGTCCTCGGACAGACAATGTTTGATTTGCTTGTAGAAAAGAAGAAAGCTTCTAATTTAGGAAAGTTTCATTGGCGAGGAATAGGATGATGTTATTTATTAAAGGAACTCGTATTCTTGTGTGCGTAGTGTAACATGTGGTGGTAGAGATGGTTCAGGTATCGGATATTTTCATACTTTCTGACGTGCATCGCACTTTTATTCAGCAACTCGTTTTAGTGTTGTTAGTCATTTATCGATTGCTTTTTAAACACCTTGGTAAAAGTATTGGGTGGGGTTTAAAACAGAAATTATATTAATTTAGTAGGAAACCTGTCAATAATAATAGAAATAATTATAATGAACGGAATGAACTTGAATGTGAAATTAAAATACAGAACTACTTCACCATTACGAATTCTATTAACCTTTAGAAATACCCCCATAGAAAGAGGTATGAAAAAATTCTAGGACAATACCCATATTTAGTTATGATGAATCTACAGATTAAATAGTTTAGTTTATTTTTTATTTAATTTTCCCAATAATTTTGTGATATATCCTCGTATTACGCGTTTATAATAAGACAGAATCCAGTTCAAGTAAACAATCCAGCTGCCCGCGACATTTAAGGCGAAGCATCATTACATTTCTCTCGATGTCAAAAGAAGGGAAGGCACATGATATGAAGAATAGACAGGAAGATTATTTACAAAGAATGTCTCTCTAGATGTTAAATTGTAGTTTTGCAAGCGTTTCAAAGGACACCTGCGTTTGGCATAGTGAGACGCAGCAAGGTCGATATGCAATGCCAGTAGGTGTCCCTCGAAGCGGGCAAATAAAACAAAATTCCTGGGCGAAGGCGTGTCTGGACCATGGCTGGTCACAAAGGCACCGAAAACGGCGACGTTCCTCTGGAAAGGGACTTCATTAAAAATGCACCAGCAAGTTCGGTGCGCGCACCGTCTCCGGGAACAATGCGTGCACCAAATATGCGGAGCAGCGTCACCAAGAACGAACGAATATTCAGAGACACTGGCGTAACATGGTAACAGCAACGAAAGTCACTTATTCTGGGTAGTATCGAACAGGCACATTTTACTTAGTAACATTCTATGTGGAAAAATATAAGACTGCTTTGAAGTTATATCCGAAAGATCTAATGTTCGAAGCATTAACGTTCGAATGATCCTTTTAGTGGCGCATACAAAGAGGGAGGAGGGGGAAGGGGCCCTGGCACCCCCAAAGAAAAAGGAAAAAGCAGATTAATGTAACCAGAACTGAAGTAATTCAAAAGCTTTGTAAAAAGAAAAGAAAACTGGATTTTTTATTTAAACCGATTTTTATAATCACCTAATGGATTTTATTGAATTTGCATTGAAAATATTTTTAGCCGTTCAACTCGGCTCCCTCCAAGATTAAATCCTGAGTGCGCTACTGGATCTATTATATTATATATTAGGTTCAAGGCAGGTTATTTTATTATACAGTTTTATTATAGAGTTGTTAGGTTTATATAATCTTGGATAGAATATTAATGTCACAGGTTTTAACAAAACTCTTCAGTTTAGACTTACATATATGTGTCATGTACTGAACCCATTATGTAATTTAATACTGCGCACTTTTCTGTGTTTGAAATTCATAAGTAAAAACCACGGTATAATAGACAGGTGTTCTAGCTCAGCACCTTTACCCCAGCGATTTTGTGTGCCGATTTCTGTGTGGTTCCTCTGGCCGCCGCGAGAAGCGTCGTGATAACAAATTCATGTACGCATGCATTTATGTGATTGTAGTAGTAGAGCTTTTAATCGTATTATGCGCAAAAAGTCAGCCTTTTCTCCTTGAGCGCCAGTCTAGCTGCCGCCAAAAGAACTACGACGAAAAAGTCACACATTCTGAACAGGAGTCGGAACACCTATCTATTACACCGTGGTAAGAACGAATCAAATGGTAATTTAGTTGCAGTGACAGCCAGTTTCAAGTAGCTGACAGTAAATTGCCTTTTAGACTATACACACCCACTTGTCATATGATTAAACACATCAGCTGGTTTAAGTCTTGTATGTAGATCAGTCTATAGGATCTACAGAAGATAAACATTTGAACGCAATTTTCCAGTAAAATTTTTAGCGTTGCATCTTCTGCGTAGACGCAATACTACACATGCTCTTATTTAAATTTTCGTACACTTCCCTCGCTAGTACCTACTCTTCTACCTAGAACCAAACTGTTAATTTATTCTTTTCTGAATTACAAAATTGAACACAGAAAGCATGTAAACAAGTCCCAAATACCAGTCGCGGGCCACGAAAATGGCCTTAAATGTGCCGTTTCACATAAGACACCATACATATTCGCATTCTTTCTACTCAATGTACCATTATTAACGCAACGCTACCTTTACCAAGTTCATATATCTGAAATACCAGTTATGACCCGTACAAGTACCTCCTATAAGAGGGCCCCAGAAGAGAAGTTATCCAATTTGCACCAGGTCCACGACCCACCGGACAATATTACACTATCACGTTAATGCACACACAAGCTGAATGCGGTTGTACATCTCTGTGCGCGTGTGTTTATTCAGAAAGCGGCGTCAGGTACCGGATTCGGTGTCGGTCGCCACCCGTTTCGTCCACGTGGGCCTCGGCTAGCGCATAATGCGACGCGGTTTTTCGTTTTACCCGCGGCAGTTAGGCCCCGCGCAGTTTCCTCCGCGAATTTATCGCCCGTCCGAATCACGGGCCAGTCCATATAACCCGTTCACGATCGGTTCCCACCTCAGCCACGCTGAGGTGCCTCCCTTCGAAATCCTCCGCTTGTCCCTTTCCCGGCACCCCACCTCGCCGCTCCCACCGTCCACGCACTGTTTTCATTCTTTTATAAATCTTGCAGAAGGTAATATATATCGGGGGTACGGGCGTATTCACTCGCGGCCGCGTTTTATGCGGCCGTATCCCTTTTGCATGCGCGCACCATTGAAATTGATTTCGACCGGGCCGACGCGCCGCGCCCGAATAGCCACCGGAAGATTAATACCCGCGGTGGGCCCCCTCCGTTCGTGTTTTTTAATCCGGCCTCTCGTTATTTCGCGGACCGTCCTGCTTCGAGGAAAAGCTCGGGGAGATCTTTTCGTATCTGAGGGAAACGAGGGCGTTCGATGGTTGTTATTAAGTGGCCCACCTGATATCCCTCGAAACTTCATATTTGTAAGAAGTTTTCACTAGTTAATGCTTCATGTTTTCTATGCCACTGACGCGTTAAATCAATCAAAAGATAGCGAACGTATTCAGTGAAAATGTTTAATGTGAATATGTTGTGCGTTTGAATCCATTCCATCGTGTATCGTGTGAATGAAATTCATACATTTTCCAGATGTGAAAAGAAACGCAGTGTTAGGTATCAAAACATTGGCGCATAACCCGCAGCCTTCGATAAAGCACTCGATAGTAACGTATCAATTCTGTTCCCGTTTTCGATGCTGTTGTGATACCTTTTTTGTGGGCCGATGAAAAATTATTTTTTGCAATAAATGGGAGATATTTCGGCAGGTTGGTAGAATGGAACTCGATAATTGTTCTGCCGCGGCTTCGATGTCTGTGCTTGCAAACTGGTTTATACGGGAAAAATTGTTCCGCTGAAAATAGCCTGTGGCGTTCGAATCGCAGACACAATGAGAAACCTATTAGTTACAGGACTGAATGAAACAAATTTTATGGGTAGTTCTTTTTTTTTATTGTCGTTTCATCAGTCTGGTCGAGTGTCAAAATCAAAATTTATCATCACGTTCAAAAATCAAATTTGATATTAAAACATTGTGTTTCCCTTTTTTCCCTTTAAGTGTAATTTTATTGTGAGCTATTAATTAAGAAGGGAAGATCCCCAACACGGAAATTCAAAAAATTGTGAGGCTTTGGGGATATGTAGTGAGTATATAGGTATCTCTTACGCAATATTATTTTACTGTTCAAATTTATCTAAGGGGGTGAAACTGACCACTGATAATCCGGCTATTTTCCGATTTTGTGTTATAACTCGCGAACTGTAAATTACCAAATGGTAGTTCTAATTAAAAGAAGTAACTTTAGTCTGTAAACTTTTTTTCTATCTCTTACAATGCGCGAGTTATAATACGAAATCGGAAAATAGCCGGATTTTCAGCAGTCAATTTCATCCCCCCAGACTGGATTTGGACAGCAAAAAAATGCGTGTTATAACTCGCCAACTGTAAATTACCAAATGGTAGTCCTAATTAAAAGAAGTAACTTTAGTCTGTAAACTTTTTTTCTATTTTTTACATTGCGCGAGTTATAACACAAAATCGGAAAATAGCCGGATTTTCAGGGGTCAATTTCATCCCCTCAGACTGAATTTGGACAGCAAAAAAATGCGTAATACGCATTTATACACATCCCCAAAGTTTTATAATTATTTTGAACTTTGGATTATAATATGATTATAACGTTAAGAAATGCAATTAAAATCGATTGAAATTAAAGAATAGCAAAATAAATATTATTGGAATTATGAAACATATGACAGGAATATAATAATATGTAACCAGTCATCGCAGTTTTTAAAACTGTCATCGTATTTAATTAATTTACACTCCACTATACCAAGATTTGTGTGACTTTGAAAATATTCTGATAAATTTCTTGTCAACTACAAAGTAATGCTGTCATTCATATTCCACATGACAGCGTATATATAATCGATTTATCGATACTGCACGTCAAGAATATTCCATCTAAGAAAAGCCGTCGATCTCGAAAAGGAAAAGGATTTTCTTTTTCTAAGAAGATAGACGTGTATGTACTTTATGCAGCGGAAAGCTCGAATATATAACACGAAGAATGGTAAGCGAGTTGCACAGGTGTGAAATATCAGGCACGAATTTTGGCGAGAGCAACGGAGCGATTTCCACGCACGAGTTTGCAGTGCGGCGAAGTGACTAATACGAGAAGTTATCCGTTTTGGAATCCGCCATAAATAGTGGAGGTTGGCACAGACCAAGAAAATGTTTGACATCCTATTATCCATGCCAGGAATCGAAATCCTCCTGGAATACTCCTTAGAGAAGTCAAATATTTGAGCAGTTCAACGGGCTCCACTCGATACGCGACGAAGGCACGTTTCTTTGAGCTCCACCTATTTCATCACTAGAACTTCTATAAACCCACGTTTATCATTCCATTGCCATTTGTCAAGCGAAAAATTATTTCGAGAGACTTCGATCGCGATTTATACTATTATCAGCGTCGAGGAATTTGACCTGTGATATGTATGTAAGGGAGTATTCTCGTGTAACAGCCCCCAAAAGTAACTAATATTTATGAATTTTTTTTAAGACACTATTGCTAATATCGGATTATACTCTTTTAAGATATAAAGAGGCATTTCTAAACTTGCAGAAATTTTTTGTTTATGTCGATCCTTCTTATTATTTATTAATTATTGTGGAATCTTGTCAACCTCTTCGACAATGAAACGCCCGTTGGCGGCACGCGTAGCACCTGTCACAGTCATCTGATTGCAAAAAAGAAGAAACGTTTCTAAAAGTTAGATAGTGTACGTTGGGATTGACCCTTATTTAAAGCAAAGAAATGAAAAATTTTAAAAGTTCTAGCGTTTGAAAAAAACTAACTCTTTTCCTTCGATAAATTTACTTTATATCGATGAAGAAAGTATCGTAAATAAAAACTAAAATTAATATTTTATGTTCAGCCCCAGCGTAAACTATCTAACTTTGAGAAATGTTTCTTCTTTTCGCCATCAGATGACTGGGACAGGTGCTACGCGTACCGCCAACATCGTCGAAGCAGTGAACAAGATTCCACGATAATTAATAAATAATAAGAAGCATCGCCATAAAAATATTTTCTACAAGTTTCAAGATGCCACCTTAAATCCCCAAAAAGTTTGATCCAAAAAAAATCGTAAATATTAGTTACTTTTGGGGCTGTTACACGAGAATCCCCCCTTAAGTGGAGATTGATTATTCTATAACTCAGCTATTATTATTATCTACAGCTTTCACAATCCTTAATCTTCTACAATTTCCTAAACCCAACATCAAAAATGACTAAGAAAGTAAAAAATACTCCTCCCTCCATTCCACGAGCATCCCACTTTCCCAACCACCTTCAAAGAAACCCTATTCAAACCAAAAACGCATCACCGCCACCTCGAAGAATCCACCCCCTTAAGGTCTCCGCACACATATGAGTTCCGTGACGGTTCATTGTCGTCAGTACGAATGGTCTCTTTGTTTCATCGTCAGTGGCTGACAAGGGCAAGTGTGAACTGCTCCATTGCAAAACAGGGGAACGATATTTTATATACCACTGACACTGACTGCACTGAACCATCACGGACCTAACATGTGTGCGTAGACCTTTAACATTCGACTCCGCCATTTTCGACGTTAGTTCCCGACACTTAACTCCGTCATCCAGGCTCAAACAATTCTGTCACTTTACTTCTGGCTGTTGCCACAGAACTCCGTTTCTTTACCCACTCGAAAGGCAATTATATTTCAGAGAGTGTCCCAGCCGCTGGCACGCAGCTGCGATACAGTAGGCATGAATTCCGAGGCGCTCGACAGGACGGTTCCTGGTTAATACTGCAAGTTATCCACTTAGGAATACGCTCTGATACCGCGCGAGTGTTGCTCGATGGGTGGGGCGCAGGGGCGAGAGGAGGGGGGGGGGGGGAGGGTTGTAACGAAGAGTTTTGGGGTGCGCGGAAGTAACAGGACTGTTACCAAGTTGGGATAAACGGAGGTAAGTTGCCTGGCTGGTACTTACGGGACTGGTGTCTGGCGGCGAAAACCCTCGGACAAAGTTTATTCCCCCGCTCGCGGCCCCCCGGAGAAATACCGGGGACACTGATTTACATAACGATTAAGTTAATTAACGAGGTCTGCCGTTGGATTGTTAATCCAGCGGGGCGAGGAAGGACGTCGAACGTCCCGTGGCGTTGCCAGAATGAGAATTATTAGCGGTACACGGGGCGCGGGTTGTTTGATCGAGTAACATCCCATCCCTTTGGAACTATCGATCTTTGGTTATTTTATTGGGGGACGAAGGTAGAGGATTATTCTTTGCGTGGGCCTGAGAATGGAACGCTGTTTACCAGGTGATGTTATGTTCAGCGGTTGCGGATCTTGAGATTCATTTCATCGGTTTCCTTCATTTTGGTATGGATTTTATGTGGTTTCCATGGTGTTAGAATTTTAGGTATGAACATGTGTGCAGGCATCATGTTTGGCTGGTTAAATGTTCGTTAATACGTCCTACCATTAAGTAATTTCATCAAAGTTGATGGCTTGTCTGTATGAGACGATTTCTTTGAAAACGGCTGGTTTCTCTTTGATAATTTTTGCAAGAATTAGTTACCGATATTTTTTTTATTCTTTTGAAGACTCTTGACGAATGCAAATATTTGATGTATAGTAATATGTAGAGGGAATAGCAGAATTTCTCCATATGCCTAATGGAATGCGTTTGAAAAGTGAGGAAATTGTGGTAATGGTGAATCTTGTGAAAATTTTAGATATTTAGATGAGCACATTTTGTTATTGTGTATTTTTTGTCTAGGTAAATACATATTGAATAACTGTTTCTTCAGATACTAGATGATTTTGCTATAGTTTTGTGCTTTTGATATACCACATATAAGGTATATCAGAGAATCATTGAAGCTTTAACAGTTTTTTGAAGGACATTTTTATCAGTCATTTTTTTCAGAGCATGCAATCTATCGTAGGTATATACAATGTATGTATTTATTATTTATTTCGTATACTGGAGCTAGTTTCTATTATGGCCAGTAACCAGTAACCATATTGGTTAAACATCGATAAAAATATCAATAGAAATATATAAGTAGTTCAGAGATTGAAATATTCTACTGTTTCTATTAAATTTATTTATACAATTATTTACTCTTGTTTGTTCTCGAAAGGGGACTCGTATTTCTGATAATTTAATCTGCTGTTATGTCAACAGATTGATTACAATACCAAATAAAAACAAAATATTTTTCTACCTTTATGATTGTCACCTGTCAACGTCGATTTTTATGGAACATATTATTTATACAATGAAATAAGGCGTCTACTTATATTTTCTCTTCCATTTAAACTACACCACCAATTTATTAGCATCGTCTTTCCCCAAGAGCTGCTTTTATGGCAACGAATTCCTCTATCTCCTATAACTGCAGAAAATTCGATCTAATTTGTAGCAAACTTGATTCTTCCATTCTCCTAAGCCGAAAGAGATACATCTGCAGCAAATTGGTTCATCGTTCACAATATTTGCTGTCGTCCTGAATCGTGTTATGGTATCGATATCATATCGGCGTCCGGAAAGATCATTTCCACAAGTACGACTTTAAATTGACAATTCATGGAACACACTCACATTAAAGGGAGATAACCACTGTGCCAATTCGAAAAGTAAGCTCGATTTTGCAATTTATCTTTTAGCGCAGTAATGCTTTTCTTATTGATATTAATCAATGCACTAGAAATAAATTCTTCGAAGAGTAGAATGACATGAAATTATGAAAAGATAGTAATTTTACGTAAAACCGTTTATCGCTGAAAATGATTCGTACGAAAAAAAGTGATTTTTTGATTACCAAGATTTTGGGAAATTTAATGAAGAAGTGGACTTCCAGTTTTGAGAGTAGCTTCTAAGATGTATATACTACCTGTCATACGATTGTGAATTTTGAGGAAACTCAAATATGATTTTGAGAATCCCATTTCTGGCATAAAGTTGTCCAGTTTGCAACATGTAATTAGAATAAGCGAGACGATGAGACGATGGACAATATATGTATCTTAGAATATTCTTCCAAAATTTGATGCCAAACCTTTTATTAGATTTCAAGAAATCTTGACAACCACAAAATAACTTTTTATTTTGTAGGGATCAAATTCGATGACAAATAACATCAATCAAAATTAACATTTTTTTCTTTCGTTTTACTTTTCGAAGAATGCATATTTCGTTAAATAACGTAAAAATACGTGATCCACTGAAAAATAAATTGTAAAGTTGAACTGAAGTTTCCGATCCAGCACTGTGGTTATCCACCTTAAGAAGCATAAAAAGAACGGTAAAAAGTTTGCGTCGCGAAAATTAGAATATCAGAAAGTTTATAGAACGCATCTGCATATTTATGGAATGCAGCGCATTATTTTCATTTATCAGAATTTTCATTTATTACCCTCGAAGGAGCAATGCCAGCAACGGAATGTCGATATTAATATCGGGGGAAGCGAAGGGGCACAAGGAGACAGGATTCCTTTCGCCGCAGAGTACGAACTTACAGGAATGAAATTTCTTCGGACTTCGTCACGATTTCTTCAGACATTCGTCTTCATCTATACAGTACACTTTAGAACTATAGGATTACCTTGGGTAATAGAACTCGTGGGAAAAAGGATGAAAACTCGTGATAACCGTAGGTCTGTAAACATATTGTTCAAGAGATACTCGCTTGTATCTTCAGAATGAAACAATTTTTGTCACGTTTCACGATACAGTGGCATTAGCAATTTCATATCACTGTATGCTTGCTCACATACGAACTGAATATTCGTCGTGTTTATATTTTTATAAGTATATGGAGACGATTTAAATTAAACCGGGGACTACTGGAAACCAAAAGAATCAAGTCAAAAGAGAATAATATGGAATATGGATTTGTGATAGTTTAAAAGAGAAATTTCAAGTATTGGAAGTGAATCTCAGTAGATGGTATTGGGAATGTAAATAAAACTAATCAGTTTGCAATAAGTGCAGCCTACGAATTAGCTTAGGAGTTAAAAACTTGAATACCTAAAAAATAATTAATTCACGAGGCGATGTATTAAGAATTTTTGGTGTCTTTTCAAGAGTTTTATGACCTACTTCAGCCTGTGCTTATAATTTCAAAGCCCCTTGAGAAACCTTATTTGATTTACAATGTTATTAAAAGAATGTTATTTAAAAAGATAGTGCTCTTCAAATTTGTATTATTTTGTTTTGTTATTCGTTCGAAACAGATACTGTTTTACTAACAATTTTTTCACGTCACTATCTTTAATGCCTAAAATATAATGTAGTTGTTAGAAATTTTGTTTAAAATAATATATTGAGCTTGACTTTGGTGTCGACATACTTCAACAAGGGCTCGCAGAAATGGTTTCTCCTTCCACTTCCGGTGAACGGTCACGATTCTCCAAGGATTATCTTGAATCCTCGTGGGATTTCGCTCACTGACGGGGAATCTCGTGTTTTTGCTACGTCCCCGTTTATCTCTATGACTTCTCGCAAATATTTGAATCATGCTGTTACAAAGCTTCTCAGCCCCCTATGTTCAAGATTTAGAACTTTGATCTGATTAGAAAAAGATTCTTTTAATCAGGTGAAAATTCATATCATTCATAAAATTCATAAATTCACGTCGAATTAGTAGAAAACTATATGTCGCCCTTCCCTAACTGATTTTTCATTTATTTTTCACTTATAAAATTCAAAAACTATCCAACTAAGTACATTGTGATTTGGCGAATTCATTTAAGATATAAATTTACATTAAACAAATATTAAATTCTTATGGTTTCGACAAATACCGTTAAAAAAAATTCCCAATTGTCATTTCTTATTTTTGAAAACATTTTTTAGGTATCTGTGGGCATTGTACATTGTACTCGCAGCTAGGACATGACCCAGATTGAAATAAGCTCTTCAGATGAGGTTTATTCTTACAATAAATTGGAACAGAATTGATGAATGCAGGAGTCATTAAATGAATGCCTAGAAGTCATGTCTAATCAAGGTATGAGTCATTAATTTACGGATTGTGGAGAATTAACTTCTCACTCTGTATTTACTCTATGTAAAATATAGGTATATATATAGAATATCTACCAACTTGTAGTACAACCCGGTATCCGATGATTCTGCATAAAAAAATAAGTAGAGAATGTAGAATAATTTTTTTTTATTTGGAGCTTCAGTTTGAAAAAATAGCGTTGAATAGCAGCTGATCAAGAATTGGTACAATGTGACAGAAAATATAATACAACTGCGAATAATATGAATTATTCAAAATGAGTCAAAGTTATTGGGTAACATTTTCTCGAAGCAGGCTTTGTTATCGAAAACTATTTTGAAAATTCGTTGGATACATGTGGACCTAACTGAGAACGAGTTCCACCTTTAACATCGATTTTCTTGAAAAAAAGACCACTGAAAAAATCTTATTCTACACTTTTGACTCATTATTGTGTGGTCATTTCATTTACAGTTTTGTTATATTTAAAACGAAGCTCCAAATCCAGAAATATTATTTTATACTCCTGACTTATTCTTTCAAGTAGAATCACCACGTTTCAGATTGTATCAAGAGTTACAGGGCACCCTGTATAAAAGAATGGCCGGAAAGCCATGATATTTATATTCTGGGTATAAAAATGCTATCTACCTTTACAACTTAAAATAAATTTAATACAGTTCTTTTATGGTTCTAGTAAAGAGCATACCTATACATGAGTGAAATATCGCCTCTGTAAATGTTTCATGTAATTATTTTCTAAAGTGTAGGAGGGTTAAATTCAGGTAATTAAATTCTCTTTAAAAACCATCTCGTGTAGTTATGTAATATTATTCAGACTCCATTTTTTGTAACGTTCCCAATGATTAAATCCTTTTGGAAGGAAATCTAAGCGAAACAGTAAGCTCAACATGGTTCCGCGAGGAAATTAACAAGGTTTTAAATATACAGAGCGGGAATTAATCTGGTGATTCTCTTGCATGTAAAATAATGAGGTGGTGATTTCTCTAATCCGTGAAATATATTAAAATTCAGTGGTTCTAATAAGACGATTCCTCTCTCACGTCTGATACGAGCAGAAACAAAAGTGAAGAAACGATATAACTGATGATATTTTTACGATATTTAAAATAACTTTTTAGATTATTCTGAACATACTAAATTGCACATTTTTGTTCTCTGAATGTTACACTAATTAGGAACATAGGTATGAAATTCAGTTTTTAATGTGAGAAATTATTTCTTTCTTTTTGTTGAGCCTTCCTAATTAAGAGAAATTGAACCAATTTGTTCAGATTAGAATAGAAAAATGTGAACGCGTTTCTTGTAACATTAGTAACTGACGATTTGTTACACAGATTTTAATTACAACGTGCCATGGTTCGTAACTGTGACTCATGAATTACATTTGTGAGTCATGATGAAAATGTGTAGAAAGTGGAAGATAATTCGTAATGCAACTGGAGAGTAGGCTTCTTCGTGTACAAACAAAATAATAAATAAATGAAAACGCAGATAAAAATAACGACGTGTAAATATAATATAAAATAGGACTTGTTTCACAATTTCCATTTAATTTTGCAGAAAAAAACCACAATCTTTACAGTAAGAAAGTACTCAAAATAATGTCTATAGAATCGAATCGTTAAGAATATTGATCTTTTTTAGGAAATTTTAGATTTCTTGCCAGTTGCAACAAAAATTAAATAACTTATAAGTCATAACAGAATAAAAACTAAAAAAGAAGACCACAATCCCCCCACAAATTTAATAATAATTTGTTACCATTAAACTATTAAGTATCAAAATATCTTGAAGCTCCCACAGCTAAGTGCTTTGACTTTGTCCGAAATTATCGCGCATCAATGTCGTTGAACGCCGAGCTCCCGCGGCTCGATTTTGCTCTCGGGGAGGATCGGCGGACTAAGATCGCGACGTTTCACCCCCACAGGCTAAAGCAAACACATTTTCGCGGCGTTTGGCAAGGAGAAAGCAAGATGCTGTCGATTTTGACAGGATGTGTGCACAAAGTCTGTGTCCCGCCAAGATTTGTAACGCAAGGAAGGAAACGCGATGAAATTCCTTTCTTCAGGTACTAAAAACGCTTTCCCCGATATATCGGTGTTTATAAAAAAATCAGTGACGCGCTGAGTTTTAAAGAAGAGAAAAAATCCAAATTCTAACCATTCAGCTGTCATCAACCGTATATGGCTGACAGTTGTAAATTTTTGGGGGAAAACTTTTGCCGCGTAGGTATGTCTAACAAAATTAGTTTTATAAAATTTTCTTTAATTTCCAATGAGTCGCGGGTTACAATTTTTATAATTTTGGCACTTTTTCTTCAATTCATAGGGACGTACAGAATATTCTGAACACGTGTTGTAAAATCGTACGTGTTGCATGTATGCTACGTAAAAATGGTAAAAATCGTCATTGCATTATAAATACTTCGTCAAGAATAAGGATAATACGATAACTCGAGCTCACTTACATAGTTCTTTCGAGTTGAGTCTTCGAGAATATTGTGAAAAATTGCTAAGAGTTGTTATTCTTAAAATCGATATTTATGGGCTCAGAATAATAATATAGTTTTTGAACCTTATGGTTTTTAGATAGACGATAAATAACTGTTTCTTGAAGTGATTGGTTAGATAAGTTGAGGTACATAAAGAGGCTTTTAATTTCTCCTAAACCTACAAATCCTACTATAACTCAAACGAAAACCTAGGAGTTATCACGCAATGTAATTCGTACCTATATTAAGAAAAGAATCTGAAGTTGGACGCAGTGTTTCATTTGACATTTTCATCAATTACTGCTGCCCTAAACTTGACTTTCAATTCACCTTTGTCGAAGTGAGAAAAAAAAGCCAATCAACCGAATCTGTCAAACAATCCACCATTTAAAAACCTAAACACTGCTCCATTTCTGAAAATACCCGATTCGTGACCGTTACTCACAATCAATCGGTCACCGCTTCGTTGAAGCAATTTTTACGCCTTTAAACGAAGCGCGAATTGGTTCGACTTCGAAGTTTGGCTTGATACCGCGTTAGTGCTGGGACAATCGACAAGCTGGCTTCTCGATTTGCAAAGACATTTTGTCCTGTCATCGAAGTCTAACTTGTCCATGTTCAAACGCTTTCATGGCGTCGTTATGGTTTCCCAAGGAGTAGATTAACCAGCAAATAGTTGAAAAGAAGCACATTTGGTACTCACGATATCGAAGTCGAGGTTCTCAGCTATCCAGTCGCGGCCCTGCTTGAATTCGTCGTGAAGACCCATGATGTACAGGGTGTCGAGGCCGTCGACGATGGTTGCACCCATGTTGGCAGCACCGAAGATCGTCGCGCTGTGCCCCCTCTTCGAGATCGGCCGCAGCTCGTTCTTTCCCCACGCGTACCTCACATAATTGTCCCAACCATGCTTCATCATCTGTATCAACAAAACGTGAATCGTTAGATCAAATGGCCTGAATGAATATTTGAAAGCTTACGATTTTATAGTAACACATTCGTCGAAGATTTTAGTTAGAAGGCGGGATTGTAGGTGTGTTTTAAGACTCAGTTTTTTCGTAAAAAGATAAAAGTATACATCGCCGCCATTGTAAGAGTACAAGAACTATTAAAAAATATCGAGAAGTTTGGAAGTTATCCGTTAGGGTGAACACTACCATTTTGTTACACCAGCACAACATTTTGAAATTAAAATTTGATTTGACCATAAAGTTTATTACAGGAAGGTATTACCGAGATATTGCTTAGATGTAAATCTGCGAGTCGAGTCACATAATTCGCGCGTGCTCAAAAAAGTCCCAAATTATTATTAAATATTCATAAATCTCTGCTGCGAGAGACATTGAAAGAGAGCTATCGCGCCAATCCGAAGGAACTAGCAATCGCGCAATAATTTTCTATTAATCAGGGTTTTGGTAGCCAATTAGTTGACTTCTAACAGTAACTGGTTCAGAATCAAACTCTAGGCACTGAAGCAATTAGGCTTTCAGGCAATCATGTAACTCGGTTACTAACATAGTCAATTAAATAGTTAGGGGGCAATTAGGCTCTATATATTCCGCGTGAGAAATCCAGTCAAACTGGTAATTATGGTCAATGTATACATACAAGTATCGCTATTCACATGTGCATTAGGATTCTTTGAATAAGTAGTCCATGCAATAGATAAAGCCATTTTGTGTAATTATCAACATTACAATCACAAGAAATTGAGTTCTGCCTTAATCCTCTGAATTTAATCCTCAGAAGAATAACTCTCTGTTAGGATATATCTTCGTGGTGTAATATCGTTAATAATTCGATTATCTGAAGAAGGAAGATACTACAGATTTAATTTGCCCCAATTGTTGTTTCATTCAAATTCTCCCCTCAATTTCAAAACGAGAAAGATGAGGACAGTGTTCACTACATAAGATAAGAAAAGACATGCAGTGACCTCCACCAAGAACCCAAGAAAAAAAGAACCCAATGGCTACCACCATTAGATGTCCACAAGATGCAATTATTTTTGCAGAATGGTATAGGTATATTAGAGGAAGAAACTGAAGAGAGTTAGCACAAGACTGAAGGAAGACGAGGGGTGTACAATACTAAGTAGTATACTATGTCTAATCAGACAAAAGAAAAAATTTAACGAGAAAAGGATACGTTCCTAGAGAATATAGAGAAATAATGGGAATAATGAGATACCCTATATAATAGGATCACCAGGGACACTGGTAACCAGTTACATTTCCGTATGGAAAATTTTATTTGGTACGGGTAGGTACACACAGTGTGTTTAAATATGAAGAAATTAATACAGGGATAATATTATGGGGCGAGTAAATAGAAAGCAGCTAATTTCTCTCTTAAAATGTCCATTCGAATGCAGAATAATAAATAACGAATAACTCATGAACGATGATGATTCATGAACTCGTGATAATTTATTCGTTAGTCCTATTCAAATAATGACAAACATAGTCAAATTCCTTCATACATTCAAATAAACATTTCCAAAGAAAGCTATAAAAGATTCCTTTGAGTTTAACATTTTCGTCCTAGAATCTCCAATGACTACTCCAGAGTGTGAATCATAAGTTTCTGCACAGTTTACAGCATTCTTTTCCTTGACCACAAAGCCCGAGCCAAGGCGAATTACAAAATGGGAATTTCACAATTAGCAAAAGGATGAGTCTAGTCTAGACCGCAGATCACAATTGAATCGATAATGTGGAAAAATGACACGTTCTAACAAACTAATCTTACAGGAAATGAAAAAAAATTTTAATATCCATAGAATTAATGTTAGAACAACCAAACTTGGCCGAATTATTCTTCAATTAAGTAGGTATTTTGTGTTCATGATCTTAGAAATTGTTAATGTCGCTAAATTTCAGTATTTCTTGTTTGGACTTATCCGCTTTTCGAAATAAATAATATCGAAAAGGGGATTTGACGAATTATTTAAGGACATGAAGTGTAGGGTTGGTTACATAATACATTAGAGTTGGAAAATCAATGCGATGGAACAATGCAAACAAACTCAAACTCATTATACTTAGTTTTCCAAACAATCAGATAAGAACTTGGATAAAGTGAAAGATATAATCAGGATCAGAAGTCCTATTCTGGCCATTTTTCACGCTCTGTTGTAGGCCAACTTAACGCAGACCTTTGGTCCCTTTATAGTACGGAGATTTGTCACTTTTCCGAGGGAAACAATACGCCAAGGCCCGAAGAAGCGGGAGATGCAAAAAAGGGGATACCGCCAGAAATCGGACTCATCCCCTTTTCGAAATTATCGATTCAATTTATTTTGGTGGCTGCGATTTCCTGTATAAATTGTTCCACAACAAATAAACTTTACAAGCGCGCGCGAACTGGATAAGAGCTTATGACTCACCCTTTATATAATTGTTAGCGTTCTAACCTAACAGGACGATGCACTCTATAGCGACGTGGCTCCATTAGAGGGTGCACCGTGCACGATGTACGTGTTCACGTCGGTAATTACGCCGCGAGATGAGTTTCCAAGTAAAGACACAGGAAAAACTAACGTGCGGCTAGCCGAGGATCCCTGAAACTCCCCAGGGAGATATACTTCAGCCCTGCTACCCGTCATTTATCCCTTCTTCCCCTCGAACCTCTTCTTCCTCGCGGTTTCTTGCGATACCAGGCGAGGCGCTTCCTTCTTCGAAATGAAATGAATTTTGCTCCGCCGAAGATTACACGGAAGTATGTTCACTTCACTGGGCTCGAGCCACAGTTTGGGGAAACGAGGATTCCCTGTTCGTTTTTTTCACGAGAGAACTCCTAATCCGAAGTTCGAAATGGTATGTCGCCAGCTGTGTAGGGTTTAATGCTGCTTTCGAAGGTTTCCTATTGCTATGTTGGAGGTCAGTTTAGAATGGTAAAGATTGGAGAAGTTGTTTAGGGGTGGGCGCATACAAATTTGTATAGAAATTTTCTGGTAAATTCAATCACTCGTGTAACAACCTTCTAATTCTCTTGAAAATATTAGGGATCTCTTTGATTATTTAATTCTGTTACAGTTACTTTCAGTGTGTACTTAATATGTTGTTCGATTAAATCCATTTTCTAATTTCATACAGCCTTGATGAATCCACCGTGCGTATTTTATATTTTGTAAATTCTTGCGCTGTTATTAAATACGCAGTTAAATGTAGAGAATTCGAGCAGACTGTTAAATCGAATTTTTCAGATGCAGCAGAATTCCCACGGAGATTTTGAGGATTTTTATTCACATGACTTTTCATTGTTTTACTGAAACAATGAAAAGTGCAGAATTGTTAATCAACCTGACTAAACACTTCAAGAAGACTCCCCATCCAGAAGAAACCCTCAGTAAACAGTGGCCTATTACAAAACTGTTGAAGATTGCAATTCTGACAAAATATTATATTACAGTATTGCTAACAACTATACAATCGAGATACTACAAATAACAACGACTGATATTTCATTTAAGCTTAAGGCTGCTAAAAGATTTTCACAATAACACTACTAAATATTCACATATCCCCCCCCCCCCCTCCCAAATCTTTTTTGGCGATTAAGAAACAAACAATATACGGTTCATACATATTCATAACTCCTGCCAAAAGATTCATCAAACGTGTCAGCGCGGTCTGGAAATAATGGACGGATCCTCAGGCTGGGACAGCACCGCGAATTGTATGGAGAAAAACGAATATATTAGCCTGGCTGGCTGTTCGGTGACCATTATTCCCGTTCCCTTTGATTTTTCGAGCCATTTGCTGGACTGTTCTGCCAGTTCGTGGTCGCTTCGTCATGTTTTTATGGCGGCATAATTCAGGGACAATATAATATCTGTGGGCCCTGGCTGGTGGCACCGACAGACGTGAGTCCTCCACTGCGAGTCTGCGGTGATCGTGGAAAAAAAAACAATAAATGGGGAAAAATGGCCGAGGGGAGAAAGGGGGATAGAGAGGGGCTGGAGGGACGACAGTGCGTGAAATTTTTTTGACGTTATGGAATCCACGAGGGGCGAGATTACACGCGGAATGAGATTTCTCGTGAACTTTCTGTAACCCATTATTGCTCGCTCCTCTTTTTGGTGAAATGCATTGCGGGGAATTATAGTAGAATAGTAGATATATTAATTATTGCACATTGAAACCTCATATCGGATTGTAGAAAGAAATGTTTTCTTCCATTTTCGTGTGTACATATGTATAGAATATTATTGCTTTTCGAATACTAATACCTACTGGAATTTGGATTGTGGAATAATAGAAAATTTCTCATTGTAATTTTTATTTCTCAGTTATTCTTTAGCTAATTTTCCAAGTTTCAAATTTGATATAAGTTGTATGAAATTAAATAACTGTAGTATATTTGGGATCCTAATTCGGAACAGGACATTTAGTACGAGCTAAAATGTGAGACATTTTCCCTGGGACCAAAAACAAATATTCGAATATTTATCTTGTTATTGCCACTTTTCAAATGGTCAGTAAACGTGTTTTCCTCGGTACACTGAACTATTCACGGAGATTTTACTGGCCCCTTGTACCACCTGCTCTCTCAGACACGTGACATCAGACTACTCGTGCGTTAAAAATTACAACAAGAAAAAGGACGACGGCCTTGATCTCGAACAGTCACATACTAAGATTTTCACCGTTGTCATCTTGTCAGAAGTGGCTATCACGAAGGCGTTTCGTCACTCCTTAGCCTTTTCCAAACGTTTCACGGAACAAATTAGAGCTGATTGCGAGAATTAGGTCGAGAGGGGTTGATCGCGGTAGCGTATGCTGCCACTGACGAGCAATTTTCTGCATCGCCGCTCTGTTTTCTAAGCTGACACGGAACATCTTTATCATGGAGTTACGCTTTTCTGAGGAAAATTTTGTGACAGCAGGGTGTAAATATAGTATTCATCTGAAAGGTGTGATAATTTATGAAATTATTATATAACATAAGTATGACAAGATATTATTATTTTTATTAATCAGATTTATTACTCTGTACTGTATCCAAAGTATATACCTACCATATACAAATAATTGTTTATAATAATAATATTATAATAATTTTTCTGGGAAAGTGATATAAAATTGGATCGTGATCACCATTATATTGAAGATTTGATATACTTTTTTCAATTTCAGTAAAAAATTTCACAATGTGTTTTATGTGAAATATAATATGAAGTCATCTTGGGCGAGGAAAATTACAGTTGAGTTGAAAATTTTAAAACAAAAATTGTGGTAGGTATGCGTAATTGTTAGTGTATGACTAATTTTAAGGAAGTATTACTTTATACATTAATGGAAGAAAATGGTGTATGAAGTAGAAGCCTGTATTATATTAGCTTTTCTTAATTATAGGGGTAGCTAATTATGTATTGAATTAATTATGCAATTAATTAATACTGTAATAAGAGATTTTGTAACGCAAATGGATGTATAATTGATTCAAGCATTTGATACGTTATTGGATATGGCATTCAAAAACAACGGGAAGGTTTTCGCGTACCTAATTTGATTGTAATTCTAGTTTTGAAATACTTTATCTGTAATGTTTTATTATGAAATGGATCAAAGTACACAAACTTCGTTCTGTTCCTCTGTGACTGTGCACTTCTCAAACTCCACTCTCGAATCTCATGTGCCGATCAAATCTCCTTTTCTGCATTTTTGAAGTCCTTTTCTAGATTTCTGTTTCTTTTCTCATGTTTCTAAATTACTGGACAACTGTAAGAATTATATAGACACGATAATTAATATTGGTAATATACGAAGCAGAAAATTAAGAAACTCGTTTTATCAAATCCGAATTTGTTTAATTAGTAGTATTTTTCCCGCTTGGTTTTAGCTTTGTAAAAAGTCACACATCCAACATCATATGCAAGCTCAATAACTCGAGTGAAGTTTCACTAATATAGCAATTGCAACAGAATAATATTATATTAATTATCAACTCTTCTCAAAAGATTGCAGAGTTTATTCTAATAAAGAATCGCTCAATTTCAAATCAAATTTGCAGAAAGTAGAATCACCCCTCATAGAAATACTTCAAACACAAATATTCTTACCAAATTATATTTTGCACAACAATTCCAAGTTTTCTTTTCTAACTTAAGCCTACGAACACAAAGAAGTTCCTACTCCACTCACACGATGCATTCTGAATCTTATCGTTAGTTCTTTTTCGCTCGAGGCATATATAGTAGCTGATGACCGAATACACAAACAATTCCTATCCTTCCCTACCTTTTCTTAAACCAGTATCGTTTCTCTCAAATGGATACTATTTCATCATAACTATCCTCTACGAAAAAGTCTCCAATATTACTACCAATCACTAACACCCATTCACAACAAATGTTAAGCTGACACCATCTACTTCCCAGTAGTCAAGTCGTACAATTCAAAATCGAATAATATAACAAAATAAGCTTTTGTTTACTAACTTCCCCTTGCTCGCAAAATTCGTAGACATTTCCTTTTCCATTTGAAGCATACAGTCACAGGCAGAAAGCACACACATCTCCTTAATCCCACGACAGAAAGCATCTCCCAAGCTTCTCTCGTCCTTGTCTTCGCGAAGATTGCCTGCGCTCTCCCATCGAGAGGCAAGCAATGTAAAGTCGAAGACGCATAATCTTGCGGGCAAGCAGGGAGGATAAAACAAAGGGGGAGCAATCCCAGGATGCCTGGTAGCCAAGGAAGGGAGCGACGTTGCAGAAAATTACAGAAGGCAGCCATCGTGGCGGCCGGTAGCTCGAATCGCGACGATCGACCCTTTTTGTCGTTATCCACGTAATCGCGGCTAATTTGTTCTGCAGCGACCACAGGGAACGCAGGCTGGAAGGGCCAGCTCTTGGCTGGTAATCTGGTTAACATCCGTGTTAGGATTAAACCATTAGCCTGGCGGGAAAGGATACGGAAGGACGAACAACGACGGAGCCAGTGCTCGTGTACGACGTGCGGTCTTGTCCGATTATGCTCCCTCCGTTACGCTGTTCTCTCCAGCGACACTTGGCCCGCCTCTTCAACGATCGTTCGAGAGCTGAAGGTTTCGAGGAACGCGTCGATGATGCGGCCGAATGTTTCAGAGCGTCGGGAAAAATGCGTATGTACCTGCTCGGAATTTTTCACGGGATTATGGCAGCTTTTACAGAATTTGACAGATATTTGACAAACCCTTATGGTGTAAAATCAAATATCGAAAACAGGTATGTACAGTCGTTTATATTATGTTATAATATTATTTTTTAATACTAGTATATGTATTTAAGAATGCAAATTAAATACATTTGGGTATATAGGTTTAAGACTATATTGTACGAGAAATACAATTACTCAATATTTGGTGACCCCGCCTTTAGCTTTTTCTGTGACTACTTCCTGCAGTTTTGGAATATTCTGCCACACTCCGATGATATTCACTATCATTTTTGTGTTATTTGTAGTAATTTGATCCCCGCCCTTTTAAAAACAAATGAGATTTGTGTTTTGAAAAATTACTCACAATGTTTCTAGATGTTGTAACTAATTAATAAATGAAAAACAATAACATTCATGCATTGTTACTTTAATTACAACCACGACTTTCACAGATTTTGCGGAAAATGTTTTGAGTATAATAATTTGGCCACCCTCTGCACATATTGTTCATTGAAACGAGTGTGAAGAATCCAAGGAGTAGATATGGACATTCGACCAATTTTTGGGAGTAATGATGCGTTTAGATTTTGAGGCATTTTTGTAAAGTGAGATGCTAGTAGCGTCTGAATGATATGGGAGGTATTTAGGTGATAGAGTGAACGAGCCATTTGTTAATTGAGGCATTGAGAGCAAAAATGGACCTAACCCACATTGAAAAATATTAATTTTTCCTATTTTATTTGATTAGTACAGCCTGTTGGAATACATTACTGCTACTTAATTTCACAAAAAAATGTCGATTGGTCCGTTTTTGTTCCCAATCCTTCAATTTTATGTTAGGTCAGTAGGGGCTATTATATATTATTCAGTAACTCTTGTTTAAAATGGTGAGAGTTATCAGAATTGTTCAATGTAATGATGAAGAAAGTTTTAAAAACTTATGCTATGTGTTAAAATTTAAACTATAATGAATGGTTATTTTGAAGAGAAACTGTTACAGAAGGGGATCTGGTATAAAAGTATCAATGATGCCAGTTATTCGTACAGAGGTGTTCTTATATAGGTAATTGACAGAATACATAATATTTATACCACAATAATTAAATATGGAGATCATTTAGAAATTACGTTTCTTGTCTTTTAGGCAAATGTTTTCAGAAGAATCCTTCTTTGTACTGAGAAATTATTTTATTGCCGTTTCCAAAATGCAAAGTACACTTGAAACCAAATATATATAGGTATATAGATTGTTTCAAATGTATTCACGGAAAGGAAAATGTAGGAGCACAGCGGCCTACATCTCATTTCATTTTAATTCATTCGTCGCAATGATTCGTGCTTCAAAGTTTCAAGAGTACGTAACCCCCTAAAAATAGCTTGCTTCGTATCCTCGTTTTCATAAATGGAATTAGCATAGATTTCTCAGAGCCTAACGATTGCGCGACTAATTTGATCGAAGCAAGATCAGATTACTGTCTTCGTTAGGTAGAAATGACATTAGATAATGGAATAGATCGAGGTTTATTTTATGTAATTAGCCTCTAAACCTAATAATACAGAACAAATACGGAACTGTCATATAAGTGATGGAAAGGCTTTGAATAATTCATTACAAAACATAGGTATATTTACTCAATTAAAATTGAATCAAATAACAGCATAATTCCTTATCTTTGTATAGAACTAATATTACATAATTTAGTTCATCGACATTATATTAAAAATTAAGGTCCAGAGGAAACAATTTAAAACCACAAAATTCATTTAATGAGAAGTGGATTGAATTATTGTCTAATCCTTTTTTTTTTTGATGAAGGAACAATATTGCGTAATTGAGTGCATTAATGTTTGAAGATTAGGGGGCTATTTAGTTTCAAGCGGATACTATGCAAAGTCGGAAAGAAACTTTCATGTCGAGAATATCAGAACTTTCAAACAATTTGCTTTGAAACGTGTATCGATCTCAATAAAGCTAGCTCGCATTACCGCATCAAATTCCTTTTTCAAAAGCTATATGGAATAAGAAAACATTTTCCTAAAATGGTAAAAACTTCCCACACAATTTTCCATAAAACTCGAATGCAATTCACCGAATTAATCAAATGAAACGATATCACGTAACCGAGAGTATCAACTTTTACGATTGAAAATTAATGGTAACTAATGCGGCTGCTCAAACGAAAACGAGCTCCGCAGCGCGAATTTTGTGAGACCAGTGTTGACTAAATATATTCGAAATTTGTCAGGAGATCTAGCATCGAAGCATTACTGCTGATTAATTGGCAACCGAAGTCCTCCATAAAGGCTCTTTCATTTCCCACTCGCTCCTCTATTTATCATAGAAACCTCACTATTGCTCGTTTAATTTGCAGATACCAAGGAGTAACAGGCGGGCGGAGGCATATCAGATTCCATGGTCGTGTATAGCAGGAGTTGCAATGAATTTGGCGAATATCATGTAGAAAGAGCTCCTCGCAGCGCACAAACCTTCAATCGCATGGCGCGTGTTTCCATTGATAAGCAACAAAACGGTAGGCACCGAGCACTGTGAAGCTTGAAAAATATGAGCAGAGACGGCCTCACCAGTCGATTGAGCAATGCACGCCGAATAAATAAAACGAAAAAATAGGTCGAGCCACTTCGATGAGCTCGCAAACAGGTGCATCGGGAATCAGCCACCGTGTGATTCGATCTCGCAGGGATTCGACTGATGAAAACTGATTTCGGCAAATAGGTGGAACCGACGACCCCTGTCTCGACGTTCTTAAATTCTTTCAATGGAGTTTGATGTTAGGTATGTTTTTTGCGATCCTCTTTATGCTTAGTATGATAGGAAGGTAATACTAAGTTGGTGGGGTATTGTCATTGACATCCTTCGTGACATGTGAATAAATGTTTTGAAAATTGTATTTCTTGGTAAACAGACTTCACGTTATACAAAATTAAATTTTGCATAATTTTATTGTAGACTGATGAAAGTAACGTGTGAAAGTATGGGATCCCGAATATTTTCGAAACAACAGTCGCTAGTTAAAGAAGTGTCTTTTGTAAAAAAAAGCGCTTTATAAATTACGGTGTTGATAATTACGTGATAATGAGTTAGTCTTGATTCTGCTCAATTAACATTTGCAAACATATATTAACATAAATCAAACTATCTACACTCATTACAATACTAGATCGTACACGTTTGGAGTAAGTAGCAACAAAATAATTAAATTTCTCGTTAATCGATTAGCAGAGTAAAATACAATTCCATCCAATTAATATTTAATCAGTAAATAGTTACCTTTCCACTACTATTCGGCTAATTAATGGCCAGCTAGATTAATCAAAACAATGTTCCCCCCAAAAAAAACACTCACGAATGGCTCTCCTTTTAAAAAAAGAGTAATCGTTCTCCTAAGAATAAACCTCACGTTAGGTGAAACGATCAGCTGAGTTCGTAGAATAAACATTCAAGAAGGCAAGCTGAAAAATATCCTGTATCGAACGGTGAATGCTCAAACTGCTGGTCCACCGCAGTATCTACGCCATATATTGGTTGTGGACATGAACGCTCGGTTGCACGCAAAGTAACAAGGAAACTCGATCCAAACTGGTGCGTCCACCAATCCCCGATACGTAAAGCTTTACTTAACCGTCTAAACTTTATTTCCTCTCTTTATTTCCCGCGGTTTTCAATTTACGTTATTCATTCCCCTTCTGGCCATTCCACGATCCCAACGTCCCACAGTGATTTTGTGAAACCTTTCACTCTCTGCTATCCCTTTATCGTCCTTTTGACCTGCCCTGCCCACCACCGAAATAAGACAGATACACCCTCCACTCTGGGAAAACCTTTCTAAGGCCACAATGGAAGAGACAATACGATATTTGGAAAAAGAAAGAAATAAGAATTGTTGGGTCATCTTGGAAGTAATTTAATTTTATCGATATCGTCGATTAAAGCAACCCGTTTTTATTAACAAGTTTGGTGAGATTATGAAATTTTAGATTTTTTGTCGGACCTTGAAAAGGAATACAAAAGTTGGAGTGAAATGTTTAATTGTAGAAGAATAGTGGTGGAATGAAAAATCTTGTTATTTTCAAAAGTGCACTTTTTCATTCGATAAAAGTTTCATTTCATAAGAATATTACGGGTCAACGGTGACCCATGTGACAGGAAACGTGTTAATGGTTATTCTATTATCTATTTGCCCTCACGAAGCTTCACCTACCAATCTTAAGAAATGTAGAGAAGTACAAACTCAAGAAATGTGGAAAAGTTTGCACGATACCCATCTTTATAAAGTATTTCATAATAAAGCTCCACAAAACCAGACAAGCTCTCACAGTCCTAATCATCGCCACTTACCCCTCCATTTATTAAACTTCCAAAATTCGTCACTGTTTTACGTATTCTCAAAATTCTTCAAACATGCACTCATTCACACACGAGTCGCTATATGTGAAAATGGTACTTAAGTACAAGTCCATTTTCTCTTGTTTCGAGGCATTTAACGTTTTACGTTTTACCGAATTTAAAAATATTGTTGCACGCTAATGCGCTTGCCTTACGTCCTCAAAATCCTAGACATGTACAATTGTATTATGTGCTCATTTTTATAAGTATTGCTTGTGTAAAATGTCTATTGATAGCAAGTGAGCTTTTACCAGTTTTAAAAATAACAGCTCACACTATTCATCCAATGACCAATAGTCATGTTGCACTTTCAACACCCTCTACACATGCCCTCGTTTTCACTTTCATTTCCTTTCAATCTTATATGCCTCTTCTTTATTTCCATATCCCCCGCACAGTTTCCATATTCATTCCCCCTTTCCTACCTCCACCTTCGCGCTACTCCCTCTGCTTCCCTATTCCGCACCAGATTTCGGTGTATCGGCAATACTTTCCCGGCCCCGGTCTATTCTGCCCAAAGATCGAGATCGCAAAACCATTTAAAGAGTGGCCGTTCCGCCTGTAAAAGGCTCAGACGGTTTATGATCTGCCTGCCGCTGAGATATTGCGCGCGCTACCCCCTCGCTGGCTCTATTAAATTTCGCAGGCACGCAGAAGAATGCCGAGTCCCTCTCCCGATTCCAGACATTCTTCTCGCGGTTTATGCGTTTCCGATACAAGGGTTATGAAAAATTCGGCTCGAATTAGTTTCGACAATATAAAGGGCCCCGAGGAAGAGACGGTTCGGAACGCAGGGTTGGAGGCAAGCATTTCCGAAATGTTTCGGGAAGCGATGGTTGGACACTGCGGTTTTTTTCTGAGCGTCTGATGATGCTTTTGCCATTCGTAACGAAAATAAGGCACACGTTAATTTGTAGTTAAATAGCTGTTCCTACGTGTTAAAGAATTATTGCATAAGATTTGTGGGCTGCTTCAACTGTTACAATAAATATTCCACGAATTTCATATCTGCGCTTCTGTTGTAGGAAACAAACCGAATAACTTGGAAGCTCCGCTGCCCTTGTTTCTGGAAATGGAAACGTCAGTTGTTTCCCTTGTTGAAAACTTCTTATCGTCTTAGTGGAGATTTCCGTTAAAAATATCGCGATGGATCTTTGGAAAATTACGGGACAGTAGGAAAATATCGAAAAATCTTTTATAAATATTATAAAAGCTCGACTGAAGGCAGAACGAACGATAAATACCCAGCAACGAATACAACGTATTACCGTGAAATGGTTAAAAGAACAGAAATCTTCTAACATCCCATAATCCAGTCTCATTCCACTCAACAAAAAACGTAATTCTTCAAGCACAGTTTAATAATGAAAACAGTGTTAACCAAAAGCCGTAACAGAAGATAAACCTCTGCTTAAAGATTTAAGCAAGACAAATCTCTGCTGAAAGGTTTAAACACCGAACACAGACAACGCCAGGCGACCGAGGTTCACGAGCAGAAAACCCCAGTATCGCTCGTAAGGGAGGAAAAACCAAGGGGGAGTATTTAAATTAATTCTTGGAACCAATTTAACTTTCATCCTTGCAAAGAGCAACGGATCCCATCCACGAAAGGAGGAGCACCGTTTGCATCCCGGAAAAATTCGATCGTCGTCCAAGCTACTGCCAATTTTTCTTACCCGTTCACCGTAAAATTACGTTCAGCTCGCTTTTCCCCCCGAAGGGGGAGGCACTGACGTGCCCCTACAAAATACATGTGCATGCTGCACGGCTCCTCCGTCGCGTCGTCCCGAAGGATCAGCGGGGGCGTCGAAGCGGGAACTCATCTTCACGGCAGGACGAGCCCAATTATAGCGTCAGCTCGTTAATGGATATCATTAAGCATCGAGGAGGAACGGGATCGCGATTGCCTTTTTCCCCGTGGATTTTACCGATCAGGGAAACGTCACATCCGTTGCCAAGAATAACTGGAAAATGATGAATTTTATTGGAGCTGCTTGGAGAATAGTGGAGTCATCAGTCGTTAAACGAGAACGGTTCTCTTCTTTTTCTTTTTCTTCGCGTAAGAAAACCGGCAGACGCGAGGAACGCGAGATTTCTTGGAGAAGTGTCAACTGGTAGAATGAAGATATGTGGATGCAATGCTTTAAGGCAGCTAAATAAGTGCAGTCGTGCCCCGTAAGATTACAATGACTAAGTAGAGCTGTTCAAGTAGGTCAAACTCAGGCCACATCATTCGAAACAAGCCAAGTACGCGAATATCGAAGTAGCTTAATTATTCAAGCAAGCTCGAAAAAAATCGATCTTTTTGAATGACTTGAGCAGTTTGAACTTTCAACTCGGCGGGACGGGCACCCCAATATGCAACACACGTTGTCGCTACCGCGCCAAAATTAAAAACCACGGTTTCAGAATATTTTTTCCAACTTTGTTATTTTTATGTTAAAGTACAGTGTTTTAAGAAGTAAACAAAATTTAAGAAATATCTCAAAATCTTTATTAAAGTTCTTTAAAAAATTGTAACAAAAACTCAAACAGTCTTCTTAATTTTTACTTGGTTATAAAATCCAATAACAAAAATTAATCTTCTTTCTTTAATAACAATATCAAATTCAGATCGATATCAAAAGTAGATGCTATGAACTTATCAACGATTCGTAACAACTTTTTCAAAACAATACTCAGAATTTCCCTAAAGTACATACATACTTAGAATCATCAGTTTACATAGTGTTAGTGAAAGGTTTTGGTATTTTATTGCACTTGATCGGTTATTCCCCCGCCGAAAGATACCTAGAACGGCACAGCACAGGATATTAAAAAAAAAAATATAAAAAAGATATTTTCGCAACTTGTGCCTCTGTAGTAAATTTTACCCATTAGCGCCTGTTGCCAAGTTAATCAACGTTTAGTTTACATTGAAACTAGTCAAATTGAAATAATGACTTCGATTTTTTTTATAAAAATGGCTGTGCGTCAGCGGTTAATATTCAAAGATTTGTTCATACACATTATTGCCAATGTTTCTAGCCTGGTTACTTTAAAAAATCGCTCGACTCAATCGTATCCAACCCTTGTCAAACTCGGTTCAAGCAGTGCAGAACATCGCCTCACAGCAAGGTGAACGCATTCAGGCTGGCCACGCGGAACGTGAGAGCGGCAACACCATGGGAACGCGACATAAGAGCGAGACACGGAATTCCACGCGTCATACAATAGACGCCTGACAATACATGCAAGCAACACCTCGAAGGTGTACAACCAGGCACTTAGGTATGTACCTGCTTGTTGGCCAGATTGACTGCGATAAGTAGATATATATCGCCCTGAGAAGGAAAGAGACGGCGTAAGCCAAAAGACGAGAAGACCGGAATTCTACACCGACGGCGACGCTCGTGGGGTATACGATAATTATGTCTTTGTTTATTGTCGTGGGTTGAGTTGCGCATTGTGCCCCTTCAGGCTAATAGCGTGAATTATTCTTTGCCGGGAGGCCGACACCCCCGGCCTCCTAGCGCGGATCTTATTCTCTGATCCGTGAATGAACGCTGGCCTCGAAAGGGTTGCGCCAATCTCTGTCTCTTTCTCGACGTTTTCCTCTTCGTCACCCGGGCAGTGTACTGGGTGTCCTGCTGCGAATTTTGGAGCATCGAATTTGTGGGAATGTGGGAAATGGCTTGAGGTAAGGGGCACAAGTGTTGAAGATTTTCAGTGGTTTTAATTGCTGGGTCTCAAGTTGGACGAGCAGATTACTTTATTGTCCTTGACTTTATGCTGGGGTGTGTTAATTGTTGGAGGGATGGTGAAAACAGATTAGGTATATTGTTTTATTCTTATTTAGTTCTTTGTGACTAATTTTTTACTGTGCTTTTTATTTTATATGGTTTTAAGTATCTTCTTGGATAAGATAATATCAGCTGTGTGCAGTAATGAGGGTTATTCTAATTTTAAGTAAGACGAGTGTTTTGCATGCCAGCAATATCTCTTGAAATTGAAGTTTCAAGATTTTTTAGACTGAATATTTTTGTAAGAAATCACGTATTATCTAATTTGCAGATATGTATGGACATTACTGAACATACACATAAATTCAAATTTCTTTGAGAAGTTTGTATGAAGTTTTCGTGAAGAGATCGCTGTAATCCATAACTATATTGGAATTGAGTTTTTCTAATATTTAATGCTGTACCAGTATATTTCTGAATATTTCTCCAATACACTATTGTTAATTTATCAAACACTTGGCACGATGACCTCCGCATATATAAATTATATTAAACGTTAAATGTTGTATTATATAATATATATAAAATAACGTAATATAAATGATATTCTCCCACCCTATACACTATCAAATGGATTAGATCCCTGTGTACAAACTACAAGGCATCCTTTTCGTGGTCCAGTGGGATTCACTGAATTTCTCATTAGCCAGTGGTCCAAGATTTACAGAACACCCTGTATTCGTCCTTCACCCCCTGTGTCCGTCCCTTTCGCCGTCTACCATTTCTCCCTTAACTAGCGTCTCATTAAAAGGAATCGTTTCCATTGTGCCAGACCCGTTCGCCGACGGACAATGCGACTTTGTCGGAAGGTGCATTCGTTCGAACATCATCGGGCTCCTTCAGCTCCTTCCACCGTGGATCCCAGGCCGGAAATGATGACCAGAGTCGAAGAAAATCCTCCTTCCAGCTGTACACGCTGCACAGATGTGCGTAGTAATCTACACGTTACTGTAATGTATCTTCTAATCCCCGCTATCAGCCAAGTTTTGTAATCATCTACCGATTTCTATGAACGTTACACCGTACCTAATATCTAACATCGTAATTAATATTCTCAACTATAATTCCAATGTTCTTGATTTTAATTTAATCAATGTTAATTCCTTTTCACGTAAAAATGTTATTCAAATTTATTTGTTCAAGGAGAAAAATAGTTGCTTCCATTAATTAACCAGGTTATTCCAAACTTGACAGCGCTAGTGAGCACCTACCTATTTAAGCATGTGTGTGACTTTCCATGTCCATAAATATTCTTCGTGTCTTGACTTTCTTAGTATTCGTAAACATTGCGTCCTCTGTACTTCATTGAAATTTCCTAAACCTTGCTCAATTCGTCATCCACTCATCTGTTTCTAGATCCCTGAGGCCAACTACATTTCCTCATTGTCAGATATAATTCATTACTGCTTCAAAGCCAATTCACCCTTCCTAGAGATCGCTACAGGCTTCTACGTACACCGTTACATAGCAACAATACATTTTCGACTCTCGTTCACAGTGGGTTTACACGGTACACATGCACGCTGATACCTAATTATAGGCAACGTTAAAACCGCGATCCTTAGTAACGTCGGGATTAGCGATCGTTTGAGTAACACGGAACTAGGGTCACGTGTTCGTATCGATTTTTACGATATTCGAGGCGTGTTACACGAGCGTTGTAATTTGTAGGGTAAAGTATCCGGTAATTTGAGATGAAAAATGGATTGCACCCACTGATTAGCATTTATTTCGTACCTTGCAACAGTTTTCTGGTGGGTAGAAAAGAAACTGCCGGCACCCTAAGAATCGATATTCAAGAATATCTTAATGGAAAGTTTGGAGAAGTTTCGCAGTGGTGGCTTAATGGATCTATAAAAAGAAAAGGAATGAGTAAAGTTGAGGATTAAAAGGGCGATTATGGTTTTTTCGTAAAAATAAAAGGTGTGCTAGAAATATGATTTTAAGGAGATTCAGATACCCGATTTGGTTAAAATCTTGCATACCTATAGTTAGTCCATACCATGTACAGTATAATGTTGTGCGCTAATTATTTATTGTACCCAAAATGTGCATTAAATCTGTGACCCGAATATAGTGGACTTCCACCTGAAGTATTAAAGTAAAAATGTCCACGAATATCTTGAATGACCTGACACTGTAACTCAAATGCCAAGTTACAATCATTTGCCGTTGAATGTCCAAATGCAACGAGCAAGTAATGGACAGAAATGGAATATCCAGGCATTGTCGCGTTTTCATATGCAGAGCACGGTTAGCAATTATTATGGTCCAAAATCGGCCATAAGAACGCGCAATCGGGATGGAGTGAGAACAGTAAATTGAGATCTATTCCGAACGTGGTTTACCTATTTCGTGAATTACGCGGGTCTGCTCGCAAAGCAAATTGCTTCGTTTGGAATGAACGATGTGTACCAGCGTGGCGAGATGTATAAGTCCCGTGCACACAACTCCAGCCGAACATTTCGAAACTGCGAGCGAGCTCGCCACGGTGAATTCGTAGCAATGCGACTGTATCCGTTGAGATCCAATTACAGAACTAATTATATTTCGCGATCGTAAAAATATCATCCTATTAGCTGGAGCGGAGTTGAAATGGAACCGCGATTTATTCACGGTCTACTGTTAATAGAACTTCAGCCAGAGCTAACACATTTCCAAAAACTTTAGGTGACACGTCTGACAATAGTGAATGGTAATTCTGATTGACAGTTTGGATAAACATAGCTAGTCCCGTGGATATTTCAGTTGGATTTGATATTATACGGATTAGGATATATTACTAATTTGAAAGGGCGTATATGATCAGAAGGTAATTTTAAAATAAATGGCTTTTGGTATTTCGAAATAGAACTGTTACTGTGCCGGGAAGAAGTATACGGACACTTTTAAAACAGAATAACTTTTTTAAAATTACTCCGAACGGCTTGAGTCTTAATGAAAAGCTAGAAGGATTAGTTTACTAGGTGACGCGTTTCGTCATTTTGAAAGAAATTGCAATTGATCTTGCAGTTGCTGCTTGTTGATGCAGCAACAAGCGACAGGCATCGAAATATGTAAAATCTTTAGGTTTACTTCTGTTAAAGGTCGAAAACGTTGATTTCCACCACTTTTAACTGTTTGTATTTCATACTGGCTTCAGTATTTCTCATAATAATTATATTTAATTTAATTTTTCAAAATACTGGATTAAATACTTACCTACTAAACCCATAAGATGAATTCTCTGTCCAGAGTCAGAACTCAGGCATTAACGAAAATAGAAAAGCGTAATCGACGGGAAATCGGTATTAAAAATAAATCGTAATGGAGACTGGTATAATACCTACTATACAAAACAATTTGGCAGAAGTTCTTTCGAGAAAGGAGGAAACCTTTCTACGTCGTTACTATTTTAGAAGCTTCCTGCAGATACGAGGCATGATTGCACTCACTGGAGCCAATAAATCGGTTCGATAAACTGGATAATAACACGGTTGACCGTTCTTCGATAAAGTCTGGACTGCCCATAGAGGGTATCGGCCAGAAGTCGATTAAATTCTAAACCAAGGAAGCTCCACTAGATTTGTCTATTCGTGCTCGATGCATCATAGAGATGATGCATCCGTGCATCACTCGCTTAAACGATCAATACTCCACCGAATGTCCCTTTGTCTGCCAGTATTTTGTGTAGCGCTACTTTCCTACTAACAAGGGAACACCGCGGACCCGGACTCACCGACTGGAACGCAACTTTGAGAGTTTTTAGAGTGACTCAAAACAAGAACAACGGTGTGTTTCACTTGGGCCCTATCACCCGTTAAGGCGGTGAAAACTAACCTCAAAGTCAAATTGGCGCTTCCACTTTTTCGCGTATAACTCTCAAAGTACAACAGACAAAAAAAAATGTTTCAAACAAAAGTTTGATGGTGCGATAAGCGTTACAAACTTGCGTTAACAAAATTTTGAAAAGAGTTTAAAAAAAATACCTGAATGAAAAAATTTTTTTTTTCGAAATTTTGTTAACGCAAATTTGCAGCGCTTATTGTACCATTAAATTTTTGTTTGAAACATTTTTTTCTGTCTGTTGTACTTTGAGAGTTATACGCGAAAAAGTGGAAGCGCCAATTTGACTTTGAGGTTAGTTTTCACCGCCTTAACGGGCGACAGGGCCAGTGGCGCACTCAGGATTTAATTTGGGGGGGGGGGGGGGGCCGAGTTGAACGGCTAAACATATTCTTAATACAAATTCAATAAAATTCATTAGGTGGTTATAAACATTTATTTAAAGTATAAAATCTAGTTTTCTTTTCGGAAGGAAGGTACGAGACGAGACAGACGACGCGCGACGCGATGATTGTTTCGCTACGTTTTTCCAGCGCTTAATACTCCGTTTTTGCGTGATGTCGAGTTCCTAACGAAATTTTTTAATTTCTCTTAAAGTAGTTAGGTTTCTCCTAATGAAACTTTTTCCTTTTTTCCCTTTTTCTTTGGGGGGGGGGGGCGAGGCCCCCTGCCCCCTCCCCTGAGTGCGCCACTGGATAGGGCCCAAGTGAAACACACCGTTGTTCTTGTTTTGAGTCACTATAAAAACCCTCAAAGTTGCGTTCCAGTCGGTGAGTCCGGGTCCGCGGTGTTCCCTTGTAAGTTAGAATCACTTGTGTCGATTGAAATCATATTGTTGAACTTTTCTTCTGATTCCAAGTTAATAGTTCTAACGATGATTACAAGGTTCTTCATTCCAATAAATTATAATATTTTATTACGTGAAAGAGTTACTTCAATTTGTTTGTTTAAAGAGAAAATCGCTAGTTCCCTTAATTCACGAGTGATTCCAGAGTTTTATATTAATAAATGTAACTTCATTGTATTTTGATCAGTCGCCATTTGCAGGCTTTCATTATTCAATAATTATTTCCCTCTTACAGTAAGATTTTCTCATTTAGTATTGCGATGGAAGTCATTATCGTATTGTCTTGAGATAATAATTTCTGAATTTACCTGGTTTGGTCATCCGCAGAATGAATAAAAATTTGGAATGTTAAATTACTTTCATAATATCGTCCTTTGCATTGACTGGTCACGTAAAGCAACATTCTTATAAAATAAGATAAATTGGATTTCCATTACACTCACCCGAAAGAACTCAATCTTACAATTATTAGTACCTATCCATAATTGAGTGAGTAATCGATTGTGCTGATTTTCTTGATGGACATAACTCGGACATCGATTTTATTCATATTTCTGAAAATTCAAACCCTATTTCTGTATTACAGAATTATTGCATTATTTCTTCTGTATTAAAGGTACATCACACGTTGACGTACTTTAAATCAGTTAACGTTTTTAATATTTATCGTCGATTTCTAATTCCTCTTGTATCATTTAGTTTTACACAAATTATTAAAATATTTTATTCACTTTTGCTGAACATTCAGCAACACTTTCTCAGCAGATCTTGAATTGCTAATCACTGCCTTCTTAATTAGCTTGACCTGCTAAAAAATTATTTAGCCTTAACCCGCGGATATTCAGTATAATAATAGTAACCACGTTCAACAATTATCAATTCCATTCTCACACAAACGTCTATAAATCCAGTCGTATTTTCTACAACTTCGTGACCTCGTTTAACATTACGATTTACGATACTCCAGGATGAAATCAAAGCTTTAAGTGATTGGCTAGCAGAAACTTCCCAACGAGCTCCGCTACAGTTTCAGACTTTTACTTCGATACACCTCATTATTTTTTTCGTTGCTGCAATTTCGCTTCTCCGAGCCACTTGCAACATCCATCCACGCTTTTCCACTTTCGGAACAATCGAGAATCAGACAAGCGGCGTTCAGTTCCATTGGGTAATTCAAACAGACCCTATCAGCAGGCTCTGCTCGCATCCCTGACCTCGGTGTCCAACGGTTTCAATTAGCAGACACAGTTCGAGACAGACCTATCGCCCAGAAAGGATTGATGTGGACGACGATAATCGGTCGGTCGAAACAGATTTACAGGGCACAGGGAGAGAGGCATCATAAAGACAGACGAGCTTTCAAAGAGATGATCGTTTCAGCAGAGTTCCGAACGGCCTTAATGTGATTGACTCATTATCGCTAGGATCTTGCTCCACGAACCGGATTATCGTTGATATCCAGTTTACCGCTCTTTGCTAAATTAATTACGCGGAAATAGCGAAGGCGTTTCGACTCAACTTCGCCACCCCCGGTAAAGTTTGACGCGCCGGCATCCAGTCCTGCCGTTGCTGCAGCGGAATTCCGTAATTTCGTCAATTTATTTCCTCCGCGATGATACCCCCGGCCGTGCACGACTTTCACCAGACCTATCGACCTCGTCCTTTTCGTAGTTAATGCTCCTTTAATCGACCAGGGGAAATTTACGCCCTGTCACGAATTTTTCATTCTACTCTGAACGCGATTAAACCGCGTTAATTAGCAGCTTGCCTTCATTATTAAACAGGCGCAAAACAAATTATTGCGTGACCCATTGATTCTGCCTCCGCTACTAAAATTGTTCGATAGAAATTTTTCTGTCTTGAAGCTCTTAGGATGAAGTTAGAGTAAGTGCACCTAATTTCATCTACTCAAATTCAAATCGTTCTCAATTGAAGGGTGATTGATACTTTCGTATCTAATTAATCTCCGATAAAAAAGAAATTGTTTGTATTCCACGTGCGGCAGGTTAGAACTGTTGAAATTTAAAGATTCTCTTTAGAGAAAAAATAAGAGGAGAAAAAATAGAGATCTTTAAAAAGTGCAGGTAATATCGCCTATTTGAGAAATATTGAATAATTCATGTATTCATGAATTTTTAAAGCCATATTTATATGCGTACTTATTATTTTTAATCATCTGAATATTTTGGAGGCTTTTTGTCATTTTTTTATAAGGATTATGTCTAAAAAGTGGCTTCATTATAAAAATAAGGAAATACACTAGATGCACTTACTCTGCGTTCAAGATTATAATTTTCCTAATTATACAAATTTCGCAATGTCCTTTTGTTTTTCCAGAAGCTATGTTTCAGAAACATCACTGGAAAGTAACAATTAGGTCTTTCAATTAACTAGTGTGAAAATTTTGCATTGCTATTAGATGCTATTAGAATAAACTTGCAGTTAGAATCAACTTTCATTTCTGAATGGTGGTTTCCGAGCCAAAATTATGTTCATTATGTTCTGTGAATGGAAATAGTGCAGAAAATTTTAAACAGTCGCGAAATTACGTTTGATTAATTCAGGCTATCAGTTAGCCATGTCATTTTCTATTTCACCCTTCGTTTCGCCCCGTTTCACCCTTATTTCCTCTCACTCGACGCGAGTCTAAGCGAACATAGGATTCTGCTGGGCCTGACGATGTAAAGGATTCGTCGATCCTTTGCGATCCTCTTTAATTTCCGCCCTTTCTAGCGCGTCCCTGCAAAACTTCAACTCTGTTCCACTGGAGAAGACACGGGATTATTCAGGGAAATTTGACAAACTTATTATGCAGAACGTACCGGAAAGTTGAAGTTCATGTGAACCGATTGGACCGAAGGAGGTAAAACGAAATTTCGTGGTAAAACTACCTGTTATCAGTTTCGTGTTTCACGTTAAGTAGTTTCAGATTGAAGGGAAATGCTCGAGAACTTAAGGGGTCGTGCCTACCTGTGAGACTTCAGAACACATGTATTTTTAGGATTTTTTGTGAACAAACTTGAAGACTATTTTAAATAAACGTTTGTGTATTCGAAAGTATATGTTTATAAATAAAAAAGGCTGCCTGGAGATCGCCCAGAATTCCTTCATGTATTTATACATGGCATTGCAAAAAAATTATTTAAAAAAGTCTTCAAGTTTTTCAAAAAAGTTCCTGACAATACAAAATTACTAATATATAATATTTAAACCAAAATCTGAGATCACAAGAAGTCTCACGGTTCACGAATGGGGGATGAAACAGATAATTCTCTAAGATGT
This sequence comes from Andrena hattorfiana, assembly GCA_944738655.2. NCBI lineage: Eukaryota > Metazoa > Arthropoda > Insecta > Hymenoptera > Andrenidae > Andrena > Andrena hattorfiana. Next base: position 8,588,503 of record OX122894.2, read on the forward strand.
GTATTTTTTAGGGGTCAAATTCCATTTTTTTTAAATTGTTAGGAGAGAAATAGTGCAAACAAAAAGATACTATTTGAACCTAGATAAACCAGATCTGGTTTACAGAAAATTAGGTTACACTACCTACTTCTATTTAAACTGTGATTTTAATTTAAAAATGTGGCCCGTTTGAACGAAGAATTTGTGGTTCCTTTGATGCAGGATAATGTTAAAACTTGAGCCCCAGGTAAATTAAGTGATCGTTAACTCAGTACTAGTATCCAAAATGTATATTTTCAGGTCCTGCAAGGCTTCAATTACCCCACCCTGAAATGGCGGATAATTTTAGTTATACCGGGTGGTACGTTTCCGAAAATTACGTATATTACAAGGTGAATCTGAGGATGAAGATTACTCAGCTTTATTTAATTATTTATATATGTATAGATTGAACAAGGAAAATACTACTTATTTGTGGAAATGGTGCACTTCCACCAGATAAAAATTTAGTATGGATACGTACTTGCAACATTTCCAACAAAAATGTGAGTTTCAGACTTCTCGACACGGTTTTAGCACATTAAAATACACGTGTAATGTTGGTAGATGTTCTTAGTTTACCATAGACGTGGGCAAATGTTGTACATAATTCTGAATGGAAAGTTGTAAAATTTCCAGAAACTTACTTCACCCTAAAGTTCCAGCAAAGAAACTTCCATTAAAAGTAAACTTTTATTTGCCAGCAGCTTCGTCCTTTACATTCTCTACGAAATCGAGCACCAACCAACAGATCCACTTAGACATATTATTTGGCTTGAGAAAATAAGTTCTACAAGCTCACATTCCTAAACTTCTCTTTACCATCAACTTCCCAGTTTATATTCACTTGAAAAAAGTTGCACTAGGTGACAATTCCTTGAGTTTACTCAAAAAATTCAATATCAATAATTTTTAATTAAAAGAGACTGCTGTACTGAGTTACATTCCTTAACATCAACTTACTATTAACCTTCACGTTCCTCAAGAAATCAAACATAATTATATCCACTTCAGTGCCGTTTTATCGTTTTCCGGGGCCCTGAGGCGAGCTACATATGTGGCCCTCTAAAGTATTTTAAATGAAATAAAATAAAAAATACCACGCTAACACGCGAAGTGAATAAGTGTCAAAACAATTAAATAAATTAGATTAAATGTGGGGTCCATTCCACGAAAAAAGGCCCGTTTAAAATCTAAATTTTGGTGTATTCGTTATTTTCTTCCCGCCACAGATGAGGGGCCTATCTCAAATTTTTTTCTAGCTTTTACAACCCAATATTTTTTAATTTTCCAATTTTTCGGGAGCCCCCTGAGCTCCGGGGTCCTGAGGCGTCTGTTTCTTTCGCCTTCACGTTAAGATAGCACTGATCCACTTAGAATCTCGTATAGGGTAAATCCGGGAGACGCGGTCGACCTAGTATAAAATGGCTATTAAAACTAATATAGAAATTACTTATTTTATCAGAACAAACCTAACATGTTCAGAATTTTATGCTGATTCAGAAAAACTGGTCGATATTTGCTTTAAGACAATATTTACTGTAAATCGGATTGAAAACTGAAGTCATGACATCTGACCACCTCTCCGGAGGTGCCGGGAGAAATGATTTTCGTCATTGGCAGAGACCACTCACATAATTATTCATGGAAAATTAACAAAGGATAAAGCAAAATTATTTATGAATGAATACCACTACAGATTCATTGATATTTAATTTGTTTACGCTAAACAAGTAAAGAACACATCAAAGAAAAATTGAACTACCTACTGGCGATTAGCAAGGCAAATGAATACAAAAGTAAATAAATAAAATAAATAAACAATAATAATAATAAAATAATGATAAAAAATGAAAATATAAATAAAAATAATAAAAAAATCATAACTCGATCATCTCTCCTTTCTGCAGCGAGAGATGGTCTTCTCGTTAGTTTTGAGAGGAAGAATTAATATGGCTAAATACTTTGGCTGCATTGTCCCTCAATATCTCTACTATCTTATTATTCCCAAACATTAAACGAAAATAAACTTAGAAGTATATTTTAAATACGATTCTGTACACCGCTGTTTGACAAAAGAGGTTAAATGTAACCTCAGTTTACCTTTTATAGCCTGTAAATCTAGAAAAACACAGAAGGAACCGAAGTGACGCTATTCATTCAATTGTTTGGCTTCTAGAGAAGTAATTGGGCTGCAATTTAACGCGTTTTTACGTATAGAGTCTGAAATATAGCGACTCGACCAATTCTCCGGCCCGACCGCGTCTCCCGGATTTACCCTATATAAACACCCCTTTGCAATTAAAAATCTGCCCCAACTGATTTACAGTCCTAAACTTCTATTTACCATCAACCTCCCTCTCACAATACCAAATAAATCCACCTACCCCCACGCCAGTACCAACAGTCCGGTCCACCTAAAAAGGATCCCCGCTTAACAAGCATCCCCCAAAATCATCCTTCAAATCCACTCACCGCATCCACGCTCGTTCCGTGCCCGCGGCGAGCCTCGTACAAAGTTCGAACAAAAACGCACCGCAGTGTAAGCCCCGTTCGAGTCACGAGAGGGCCCCGTTGCACGCACAGGTAATTACCCCCGGGTGCAACGTGTGCGCTGGCCAGCGCCGGGGAATAGACTGAGGGACCAGAAACGAAACAGCCGCTTACCTCTTTGATCTTCTCGCGGCGCTGATTAGTCACGTCATCCAGGGGTGGATTAGGTGGTTTAATGACGTAGGGCCCAGGGACGGGGGCCGGCGGTGGTTCGACCGCGGACGGTTCCGACTGTTTGTGCTTGAAGTCCACCCGCCGATCCTTGTCTTCCGTCCTGGCCTCGTCCTGACCGGGGATCGCGTTGTTTTGGACCCAGGCGGGGTTCAGCTGCTGCTCGTTACGCTCCTCGGGTGCCACGCCACGCTCGACGACGTTCGCCAAGTCCCGCCGCGTCACGAATGTACCCGTCAGCAGGACAATCAGTATCACGGACAGCAGCCCGCTGATAGCCAGCCTCTGCATCAGCCTCATCTCGTCCAGGCACTTGCTGCACCAGCCGCCCGGAGTCGCAGACGTCGCGCTCGTATTGGCGGAGCTGCGCGCACAAGGCAGTAACGCTTTTTCGTTCCAACGGGCGGGCGGGGGTGGTTTTTCGGTTGATCTAGCGACAGCTGAACGCGTGCTATTTCGTTCGGCTGATCGTTCGTCCCGAGGCTAGAGTGAATAGTTCGTTTCGATTGAGCGTGGGTGCCTTTGGAATCTTACGGGGAAAGTGGAGGAGAGGGGGTACGGGTTTTTCACGAGAGCGCAATTTGTGACTCGGTCAGATTCGTCGGGATTAGTGGACGCTGTGGAATGCGTCAGAGGTTCGGCATGTGAGGTTATGAAGAGGATGATCTTTTGGATATCATTGTTCTGGATTTGAGAATCTATAAAGGGGAAGTTGGTATCTGTTGGGATTTGAAAGTGGGGGGGGGGGGCGGATATTGGTTTGCATGGAATTAACCCTTTCAGAATTCATGCTTTGATATTTTTGCAACTGAATAGAAATACTGGAACTACGTTCGCAAGGGAGTAAAATGATGTAATACACACGTTATACTATGTTTTCACAAAATTGCCTTGATTGATAATTATTGATGACTAAAGGTACATTGACTTGCAAAAGTATTTGTATCGTTAAGTCTCTATGATGATTCCTATTTACTAATAATAAAAATACATTTTGATCGTTTCATTTTTTATTCTACACATTCGAGACTGATTTTCCATTGTTATGTCATAAAAGTCAAATTTTAGTAGATAATATCCTTAGTTACTTTCTTCAATACACAATATAATTTTTAGGAATAATTATTTTGAAACTATTCTCAGTCAAATTCGTACATTTTTTACAGTACATACTAAAAGTAATGTACCTTTTAGAGAGGCACATTATCCTACTACACTAATAATTTTTATATCAACATTTTTTTCGGAAGAACCACGAACTATCAAAAACAAAAAAATCATCATGATACGAATACTTCTGTAACACACTGTACATCCTAAAAGGGTTAACATATACCAACAATTCGCGGTTTCTTTGAAATCCAGATCCGAATAAAGGAATAAAAAAATAGAAAAAAACAACACGGAATGTCTAAATCGTACCTCAAAGTTCAAAATACGGAACTCTTTGCCCAAACACAAAAAGTCGAAAAAAAAACTTCAAATTCCCAAGCTTCTACATATCTCTCGTTTCAAATGAAACACGAAAAAAATTAAAAAAATATACCGAAATCCTGAAATTCAAGTCAGTTCTGCTTTTTATATCAACCACGAACCGAATAAAAAATAAATAAAAAGGGAATATAATTCTTAAATGCAACTGAGTTCTCGCTTTAATAGGTATCAAATATTTAACAAAAAAACAAGAAATAAAAAATATAATAAATTCTCTGTTCCTACGTATGAAATCAGATTTCAAAGTAAAACAGCGAATGTTTCGTCGTTTGGGGGGGGGGGGGGAGGGGGGGATAGTGTGGGTTAGAATGAAACGGGACAAGGACGAATCGTATCGAACAGGTGATCGAGGGTGCGAACACCTAGCCACTTACTTGTGAGCCACCTGTTGTGGGCAATTCGAGTACCGCGACGAGTGCTCAATGCTCGTTCTAAGTAGCTTTCAACGACGCCTGCCGCGAGTTTTCAGCTTGCGTCCCGCTGCTTCGATCTCATCGGTGCGAGGGACCGATGTCTGGTTAAGCCTTGAAATTACCAGCAGCTGCGAAGAGAAACGATTGATTGCGTTCAGCAAAGAACGAACGTGGCAAGAAAGGCTCTTTATATCGGGGTGGTGGTCGTTCCTTGAGTTCGACTCGCTTCGATCGCGGCTCGGCGCCTATCATCGTCGTTTCAAACGAAAACCATCGCGATAAGGAGATCGATCTTTCCTCTGTTAGACTTGTATTCCTTAAGACCCCAAGCTAGATATTAGCACACTTGAGGGAACGATTTAATGTTCAATGCTGGAGCTCGATGGTTCGACGGTTCGAGAACGAGAGTTCTGGTACTCTGTGGTTTAAGGGATGGCGTGCGTGCCCAATGTTCGGTGTTAAATCGGACAAATAGGTGAATTCTGAGTGCGCATACTTTGGATTACAATGATTATAATCTGGTTGTATTAGTATATGCTAATATTCTCCAAAGAACTTGCTAGGATCCTTGAGAATGAAAAGTGCATTTTATTTTGGGTCCACTGTAGTAAGACTGTAGTAAGACTACATGGTTGATAGAGTGAAGGATTTATTTGAAGGAATCAATAGCTGGAGAGGAACTGATAGAAATAGAAAGTGACGGGGTGAATTGTTTAACGAGTACAGGATACGTATTGTGAGAACACTTTCAGGGGAGGTTCATAGTGGTTGAATATGATTACTTAGGGTACCTTCGCACGAAACACTTCTGTGGCCAACCTTTGGTATTTCAAATATATTCACCTGGCACAGACTATACCGCTTTAAAAAACATAGAAAAGGTATACAGTGTGTGACTATGTTTGAAATACCCGTCGTGAGCTAGAAAAGTGTCTCAAGTCAAAGGTCCCTTAGATGAGTACTGTTTAAGATAAGTACTATTTAAGTGTCAAGCACTCAATTAATATTGATGAGTGTGACGCCACAGTCATAGACTATTCTCCCTTTCTTTTTAGTTTACAGTAAATTTCATCAGACTAGATTAATGACATCAATATAATAGATAAAATCTAAGTAGTATTGACGTTACTTAAACGCAGAGATAAAAATACCATTTTTAAATTGTTTTCATAGCACCATTAGACGTACCATGCCACACTACTGAATTTCTTCAAATATAGAAAGTAATTTGCTAGTCCTAAACCAAAATATGAAATATGCAAAATAAGAATACTACAATTTGAAAGCTATGTATTTGGCAGAGTGAGGCTGAGATGTTTTCGTAATTTTTGTATGAATCATTTTCCAAACTTCCCTTGATCTATTCGTAATTTTATATTCGAAGGAGAATTTCTATTATTTTCTATTAATTTCTCGTGTACTATTACTACTGATTTCTTAGAAGAAATGGCTATTTCTTTCAATTGTTAAATAGAAATACACCGATCACAGTGAGCAGATAGAAACGTAACAGAGCGAGGGTGTTTGAAAACAATACGAATTGTTGGGCCACGCGAGTGCACAATTGGCCAACCTATCGATAAAATGCACTTTCGAGCGTTCGAATATGCATTAAATGCACTTCGCGTTACAATGCAGCTCCAATAATAGCGCGATCTCGATTGGCCCGTCCGGTAATCGCATTTTCAAATTAACAAATCAGATCCGTTATCAACTTAACTTTTAATTGAGAACTATAGCACCTGCGTACTCGCGCTGGAACAGTTCGTCCATGAAACATAACTCTTCGCTGCATTACCGAAACGTTGCTTCGCCATTACACGCGGCCGAATTCAATTCGGAGGGAAACGAGCAAGCCAGGGTAATTGGAAATTTTGATATCACGAAAACGTCGAGGTGAGTAAGGACAATACGAATTTTTCCGTGAAAAAAAAGGAGGGGAACGGATGATGTAACTGTTTCCCGTCTTTGAGAATACATAAAACTGAACGTAAAAATAGTGGGAAGCAAAATGACATTCTAAAGTACGCGAGGATTTTATTAAAATTTTCGGAATAATTTGTGGAAGATTAGATAATAGAAAAATAAAATCAGGAGGCTAGATTAATACCAAATATTTTTGGTAAATGTGTTTTGGTTTCTTGGGAATGGAAACATCGTGTATTTTGTAAATAAGCAATCTACGTGTAAAGCAATTGCAAAGTTGTCGTTCGCGCATGGTTTAAATTAAAATGTAAATGCATCCTACGCGGAATTCATTATAATGCATTTCAGTTCGTAGTAACTTACGAAGCTGCGACAGTTTCAGTGACCTTTACTTTCTATCGTACAGCTTGTATTTATTACACTGGATTTTACTGTTTACTGTTTTATAATTGAATAATGTTGCTAAAAATAAATAACCATTTTGTCTCTCCAATCTGTGTTACCTGATGAAAATCTTTCATTTCAATCCGTAAGATAAAATAATTATCGAAGAATCCATACTTTTCAAATTACCCCCACCACCAATTCTTAATTTGAGAATTATTTTTACACAGTTTTGTAGATATAAAAATGAAGTAACTTTTGTTTAAAATATTCTCGAAATATTTCACGAAAAAGAAAATTCTGCACTTTTTCAAGGACTGATTTCACCCTCTAAAATGGCACAAAAAAATAAGTTTGTGTTACGGATGAACTACTCTACTTGCACACAAAGTTGCATAATTTTCTGAATCTTTGGGTTACCTAACTTCCTTTGTTATCCATATTGATACAAAAGAAGGCACCTCATTATCCATATTTCAAATATAAGGAAACCAACCATAACCCAGAGATTATAGCTCTACAAAGTCTACAAGAACAAATTTAATTCCCTAAAAAAAAAGGAAAAAAAATGCCCACAATAAAACAATTTCACTCTACATTTTCAGCGCTCCCTATCATACATACTCATCCCGTAGCCCAACCCCATTATTTATTCGCATCGCAACACCGTAAAGCCTGAGTCGTCCAATAAAAACAATAAAGCAGTCCCACAAATCTGACACGTTCACGAGGATCTAAACACATCAACGACCCAGCGAAGAAAAAGGCACCAGTCTCGATCATTGCTCAAGGCCCAGAATCATGGGTCTTGAACGCATCAAGTGCAGCCAACGAAACGATATCCTCGAGTCAAGGCGAGCGCGAAGTGCGAATCAGAGAAGCGCAGGCAGATTGGAGATTCCCGAAGTCTTTGCCGAAACGTGATCACTGCATTTTTTATCGAGCCTGGGGCATCGCGAAAGGTTTCTTCGAGCCCCCCTCCCGTCGGTCCTCTGCATCGAGAGTCCGCGCGCATTTTATCACCCGGTCGCTGCGGGCGTTACACCTGCAGACCCTGGTTCTCTTTCCTTTTTGCAGCGAAGGATGCGCCCCGCCGCTGTTTCGAAACCTTCGACGCTGTCGAGCTTCACACTGCCCCCTCGCCTGGTAATTCTCTCAGCTCCAGAATTTTTCGGAATTCGCGTCGCTGTCGACGTGACGAGCGGGTCTGGGAGCAGTGCGCCACATCTCGGAGGAAATGTGAGGCTGAATGAAGGGATCACGATGAGCAGGATTTTTTAGAAGAAAGGAAAAGGTTTGAGCCGAAGAACTGTTGAGAGAAGAAAGTTTTATAACCCAAGGACTCGTAAGGGTGTTTTCATAAATTATATTCTGTGTTTAGTAGGCACTCCGTTTGTCAGTTTCTGTCCATAAATGTGGGACTCTCGTAGGAAACTCAATTTTAAGCACAGGGAAGTGTGGCTATGAACTCAACCAACTTGCAGATTCCCGGAGAACAAGAGCAATAACCAGATGCACTTTTACAGCCCATCCACGCTGTCACTGATTTTAATCTCCAAATCCTAAACTAAGGATTAACTTTCGTCTAACCACCCTTCAACTTAAAAGAAAGATTTGGAATTGTCACTTTCCACTAATGGAGACTAATAGAAACTCAAACTCATTATAAAAAAATCAGATAAGAAAGAAGATAAATTCGGAAGTCCTGTTGTGGACATCCAAATTGTTAGAGCTTCATAACAATCCTGGAATTCTCGCGGGACGCAAATCCTTGGCTCCTTTAGAGCATGAAGATTTTTCACATTCCGAAGTGAACCACGAGCCAAGGCCTGAAGAAGCGAGAAGTGCAACATGGTGGATGTCTCCAAAAATCGGACTTACCCTCTTTTCGAAATTATCAATTCAACTACACACACTAGCTCTCTAAAAGCTGGTCCCTGATTTAATCAAACGCTGCATGCAAAAGTACTTCGAAACCCAAAGAATTATGTAATCCAGCATCAAACTCGCTCCAGCAACGCTGCGCTGTCTACGCCCTCGGCCAGTCATGCCAATACCTGAACTAATTAAAAACACGATCCAGTAGCAATCGTGGAGCTGTTACGTAATCCAACATCCCAGTCCCAACCACAGCAATCTCGTGCCCCACACCTGGGTGCTTCAATTCTTTCACGGCATTCGACACTCCGCCATGAGCCGACCTTATCGAGATCCACAATTACAGCAGCTTAATCGCCGTGATACCTTAATTAAAGCGGCAGACAGCGCGCGACCGGGGATCCCGGTTCGCGTCGTCCCCCGAAGCCACTCGAAGCGCCGCTGGCGCAGGGGGCAGCAGGGAACGAAAACAGCAGCAAGAACTCAAGGAAACGCAAATTGCATCTGCCCTTTGATGTCTTATCCACCGTTCGCCGAGGGAACATGTCCGCTGGTGAACGTAACCCACGGTAATTAGCACTCTGTACCGCGGGATTCGAAGAACTACTTGTTGTTTTTTTTTTACCCGTCTCTGAGGATCACTCGGGGGTCCAATCGCCTCCGCGGCCCTTCGCGAATCACGGGAATAGCGTGGCGGCACGGTGGATACATTGGTTGTTCAACTATTCAAGAGAATATGGTGCCTGTAAGTCGGTGTCTGTCGATAGCAGGAAATATGGCGACGACGTATACCGGGGAATCGAAGTTTGCGGCACTGGATGGAGTACAAAATGGTGGTTATGTCTGGGTTACGGGGCTAAGATATAGGGACAGAGTGCCTGCGGTGCATTAGGCGCTAGATGCACTACCTGATGAATTAGTGTTGCGGAAGGAGTTCAAAATGAACGAGAGATGGAGGCAACGAAATGGGTGCATCCTTCCTGTATTCTGGTGATTAATTTGCGATGGCTTTTTTAAAGTTTTGTGAGAGCTGAATGGGGAAACGTGTAACAATGCAGTTTAATAGAGAATGGATTGGTCGTTTGCATTTTTTTTTTTGTGTAACGTGTAGGTTGTTCTGTGAAGTAAAAGGCCTTCAGTTTGTTTAGCAGATCGTTTTGAATTAAAAGTGAGACCTACAGGATGGGATTTATTATTATTGAAAATGTAGGGAGTTAGTTAAATATCAACTTTTATTTTGTGATTACTCTTTTTCTATTCGTTGCGTAGAATGTTTCTTATATTTTGAAACGCAGAATATATGTGTGCAGGATTTTTTATCCCTTATTGATCCACATACTAGGAGAAGTCCCCGTCTATTATTTTCATAGATGAAGGTGTTCGCTTACAACGACATTAACAGTAGCCACAATTTTTAGTACTAGAAAAGTGAAAATCCATACGAAACGATATTTCATGGTTCTCAGCATCGGTTTGCAATGAATAAGTAATCTGCGTTAAGGGGTTACAGCAGTCAGTAAGATTTGAAAAAGAATGATTCTTTGGGAATTTATTTCAGAAAGTATATGCATATTTTTATGCAAAGGGTTTTGTATTCAGATGAGGAACTCTTTAACAGGTTATTATATTATGTTTTGGTGTAAAAGTATTTATTTATTGCAAAATTACAACTGATTTCTGGAAATGAGTTTTTGGATTGCGGTGACCACGATTTCTCAAGAACCACTTCACCAATCTTTCTGAAACTTTGTAGGTTTCTCCTAGACATTCAAATTTAGTCTTTAATCGAAGCATTTGTTTTTCCAGTGCATAGTTTTTATTTTATAGATGAAAAATGAGCGTTTTTTTCTACGAAAATCCATCATTCCACTTTAACATCCGCCATTCTGTCCCAGATTAATATTTTACAAAACGGAACGGTTAAAGACTATATAAACTATTGTACTACCTAAATCTTTTTCATTTTTTGATTCTAGATAACCCTGTTCCGAATAATGTTTGTCACCGCGAAACGTATTTCTAAAAACAGCTTCCGGGAAACCAGCTATAATTTTGCAATAAATAAATACTTTTACACCAAAACATAATATAATAACCTGTTAAAGTGTTCCTCACCTGACTACAAGAATCTTTGCATAAAAATATGCATGTACTTTCTGAAATAAATTCCCAAAGAATTCCCAAGGACCTTACTGGCTGTGGTAACACCTTAATAGACAAATATTTTATGTTCATCAGCAGCTAACATACTTCAAGTCAAAAGACTGACCAATGTCTGTTGCAAGGAGAAATGGACAAAATCTTCTTGCGTCAAAGAGACCTTTCTGATTCAGAAATACCTGCCAGAGGTACTAAACAAACATATCGATTAATTTGCTGGATACCTTGTGGAGGATTAAAACTGTCATTGAAGACTCGTGGCGAAGTATTAGCAGTGAAATAAACGTCTGTCCCTTCTCGTGACAAGTATCCCTATCGCGCAAGAATCATATAATAAGCAAGAATACTCGGAGAGCAAAGGGACAAAGGGAACGCCACAATACAGAACACGGAGAAAGTAGCGAAAGTTCTAAAGCAAACAGGGGACAAAAGCAGAGAATTAAGGAACACCGATAAACAGAGCATGTGAAAGAGAAAAGGTAAGCGCTGAGGCGAGCTGGAAGGAAGTGCGCGGCGGAAGTCAGAAAAGATCGCGGGGGAAAAAATGATGCACACGAGTGGACAAAAGAAGCTCGGTAGCTGGAAGAACGGGGAAACGGCGCAAAAAAAAAGTACGCAAGGACGAAACAATGAGGAACAAAGGGTGGGGGCGCGGAGAGAAAGACAACGAGAAGAAAGAAAGCCGGGCTGAAAGACGCGCTAAGGAACAGGTGAGGGAGAGAAGGGAAAGATCTGAAGGGACAGAGGAAAAAAAATATAGAGGAAGAAGCAGAGAGAAAGGGGACGTTGTATGAAGGAAATAACGGCGAGAAAGAGGGGGAGGGGAGGGAAGAAGATAAATCGTCGAAGCTACACTCGGTAGCCAATAAATCGTGCACCAGGGGCCCCGAGGTTACAGAGATTGCTACGTGTCACATTCTTGCGGAAAATTGGACCGGTGGAAGTACTTTAAAGCCAGGCAAATTCGCGTCGCGAACGGACACATACGTGGACATGCTCGACCACCCACCAATTCGGGAAAGACTGGCGAGAAAATGGAATTTTCCTGGTCATTTCTTTCCTCGTGGCAAGCCTGACGTGCGAGGCTCTTCATCATGGTGGCCGCCATGATTTTTCAGCCACCTCCTATGATACGATAAGAAAACTGCTCCTAATAAAAAGTTGATCGGTTTAAAAGGGGAGCAAATTGTTATTATATAGTTCTTGGGATTATGTTGCTTATGTTATTAAATGGAAATTTTTAATGTAATAGTACCACTATGGGGGACAACGCTAATTCAAAGTATGTGGAAAAGAGTTTTATTGAACTGGTTGTAGTGGTTATTACAGTGTGGACATTTCTGATAGTCCACGAATTTAGAGGATACGCTAGTGACGATTTAATTTCTAATGAATTTCAGTGCACCATGAATAAAAGGAAATGCGAAGGTCCGCGAAAAGAATTGATTGGCAACGAAGGCAGGAAGCTACTCCCACAGGGCTTAAAGTTGGAGGACAAATTAATTCGGTCCTCCGTTCTCTTCAAAACGCGTTTAGCGTAATGAACTTGCGTTAATTCAACGAAGGAAGTTCCCGTTGATCGATATCGGAGCACAAAGGGTAACGAGAACTTCGGAATCGCAAATTACAGGAATGGTAACACGTTTACGGGAAACGAGATACAACTGGAACAGTCTACCGGAATCCTCGCTCTCCTCGCAATGTAAGATCATTATTCTGGAGCGCCGCGATCGTTGTAGAAAATGAGGCGTTAATTTTAGATAATTGCCAGTGAACTGGGTGTAGAATGTATGCTAAAAAGGTTCGAATATTAAGAATTAAAAGGTGCTTTCTTTAATGTTTCGTGGAATTACTCACTCGAGCGTTACTTAGTTTCCCGGTTTAATTTAATCGAAAGCGGTTAACACTCCCCTCGATTACCATACTGCCCTTCCATCCGAGGATCTCTGTGTAATCAGCTTGCAGGAAGTAAAAAGAAACGATCGAGGACTAATAACAACGAGAAAGCGCAACTGTTTTACACGCTCTCGCTGACGAAATGAAATTTTTCATGAGCGAACGTGCAAAGAAACACTTGGCGTTTGTTTACGAAGCAACAATTACTTCCAAGTAATTACATTGGGAGTACTGCAGTTAAGTTTCTCGACTAATTTTTCAACGCATTTAACGATCGAAATGCGATTAATTTCGTGGAAAATACTTGGGTGTCGAACACGAAAAATGGCTGTGTCAAGAATTTTTCTATTCATTTTAATTAATACTTGGTGGCTATCGTTTTCTTTTCTTCGTATTACTGTATCAATAGGTAATAGTAAATGTAAGTAAGTAATCACTTCGTTGAATAATGGTGGAACATTTGATACTAAGAGATTCAGATATTTCGTGAATTGCGTACTTTAATCCTTTTATATTTAAGATGCTTAGAAGACTAGTGGAAAAAGGAAAACAAATGGTTCCTTTAACCTCTTAGGCACGGCTGAGTTTTACGCGGGACTGCTTCTCTGTACGGCAGAGTTCAACGCGAATTACGTGTAAACGATGCAGCATTACAATGTGTGACGAACAATGCTGTTCTCTACGCAAGTACATTGGAATGAAGTTTTTGATGATTAAATTATAATTTTTCTTAAAGATATGATACACATACTTTCACTTTAACAATTTGCTACAATTCATACCTGACACTGGCGTATCAAAAACAAAGACTATATATTCTGTCTGTATATGCATTGTTAACAGTGTTGTAAATCGATGTGAAGGCAAAGAAGTGTGAAACAAAACATATGAAAACAATCATTTAATTCAAACGGTGAACGAGCGAACTACTAGAGTGAGCTACTAGAATGAGCCACTATAGTGGTGTGTCGTTCAGAAAGATGACAACCGCGAAAGCCACTATAGTGGCGTGTCGTTCAGAAAGATAACATCCGCGTAAGCCACTATAGTGGCGCGTCGTGCCTAAGAGGTTAAAAATGTTTTCGTTGCATATTTGAGAGGATAGAACTCATACCGATAACGTTCTCTACTGTTAGTTTCTGCGAAAATAAGCAAAAACGGTCAAGTTCAACGATTTGTACTTTTTAAACGAATTCAGAGCCAGCAAAATGATGACTTAAATCCTCCTAATTTCAGGTGGACTTCGTCATACTTCAATTTCATGAAAATCCCTGGAAACCCATCAAGTGCAAAGACCGATCAACTTAGCGTGAAATTCGAATATTATTCGAACAATCCCAAACCCAATCTACACACTCTCGTCACCCTAATACACACAATCAAAAAATGAATTAAGAAAGTGTGCAATGAGGAGAATTCAGCGGAAACAGTGTTCTGTACTATGCATCAAAACCAAAGTGAAAATCTAAAACCATTACACTTTCATTACCATTACGTGCAGGAAGCAACACGCGCATACTTCTGCCATCCGTCCACGGATCTGTTTACGATTCTGCGGTTGAAGGCAACCGTTGCGATAATTTGTTCCGCGGATCGTCAACGGACGCCGCGTGTTGCGAGGGATGCTTAATTAGATTCGCCGGGACGTCGAATAAGATCTCATTAAAATTCCATCGCGGCATCTGTAGCAACAGCCTTCGAAGGTTCCGCGCGTACGTCCGTCCGCTGGCGCATGATAATGCGTTTTCTCCCGAGGGCAGTGGAACGCACACGCGAGTCAGGCATCTGCAGGGACAGTTGCCTGCGTTGCGGGTACGCTTAGAAGCAGCTGACACCGGATGCACGTGGTCTTATCCGCGATGAAACCGTTGCCCTTCGTGGCAGGTAATCATTGCGATCTCGCTCGTAGAATCATAGATGAAGTTCTGTTGGACCCTCAGCTTATTTCGATAACACGATGAGAATTCAAGGGTTCCGCGTATAATACACACCAACAAAGAAATTACGAAAGTGCACTGAAGTATGGTCTTGAGTACTGTGAAGAGAGGCAGGCTGATCAACGGTGTTCTGCTTTGATGTTGCGCGGTGAGGTTGCAGATTTTGGCATAAACAGACGCTCCAGCTTCTACGAAGAGGTTGCATTGCGAATCGTTTCAAGGGGTGTGTAGAGGACTCAATAATGGACAGGCGAGGGTAGTTGTATTTAGAAAGGACTTTGAAATTTTCACACGAACGGCATAATAAACCTGAATCAATTTTATGTTCTTCCGAAAGCTGCTTATTAGCAATTTTCTTTAAACATTTGTTTGGAGTTTTTCATTCTCTATTTTTCTTTTAACTACCACAATATTGTGTGAGTCTATACTAATTGGAGGCAACATAATTGTAAAATAGATAACAGTGAATTCCTTACTGCTTGCCGCTATCTTGGAACATAATAAAAAACACTACATTTTGCTTCAACATTTCACTGGGCTTGCTGCTTTTAACGCACTTTTAAAGGATTAAGTTGTGAATTAAATATAACATCAGTTTGTGTTATAGTTCGAAGTAAAATGTGTTTATACCTTAACAATTATCAATTAGTAGTCATCATAATATACTGAACAGAAAAAAGATAACTGATGAAGTATTCATTGAGATCAATCATACTGAAAAGAGATCAGTGAGCATAAAAGTATTATCAACTTTATCGTGAACGTTCAGTTGCCACTAGCATCTTTCATAGATTTTTAAAAAAGGGCCACTTAATCCCCGGTCACTTCAATTTAAATAAAACATTCCCATTAGTCTCGTAACATTACATCGTGACTTGCACGCGGAGGTCCCTCCGCAAAGAAATACTTGGCGATCGGATGAATAAAATTGTAGTTGGAATAAAAGTAACGCGGCAGTCAGCGCTCGAAGAATGGCGAACGGTCTCTTTTAAGAAGCCTACAAAGAAATACGTTGTTTCTTCAACACCGGACTACCCTGTCACGTTCAGAGGGGGCGAGTCATGCCTCGCGGAGACGGCAGCACTCCCCAGCTGGAACAGTGACGATTCCTTTCTTCCTTTTTTTTATCTTATTATTCCCGAAGAACAAGCGGGCTGATCTCACAAAAGGTCGTATCTGCCGGCGCATCGAGTACGACGAGGCGCTCGCAGCTCTTGCCGGGGCGAATTACGAGATGAAAAAAGGAGGTAAGAGGAGGGACGGACGGGATAAGGATCGAGAAGAAAGTAACAAAGAGTTAAACAGCCGGTCGGAGAAAGAAATAAGGGGAGCAACGGAGAGAAGGAGCGCGGGAAATATGAATGGGAGGGGCTGATTTTGTGGAACGTAGGAGGATGTGAACAGGCGGCAGCGACGGAATTAAAAGGAGAGCCGTCTCGTAGAAAATCATCAATCGGGGGTAAAACAAACGATGGAAATGGAAGAATGTAACTAGATATTCGTTCAGTTCAGAAGCGAGGGAATGGAATGAAAGGGAGTGCAAGAAACGTAACATCCAGAAACAGAAGTAGATATATTTGATCCATTTTTCTCCTGGTGACTGACTTAATTAAATTCAGGGAGCTTTGTAAAAACTGTCATCTCCTACTCCTTCTGTATCGCTATTCTAAAGAAGTGCAAATCTACGAAGCGATACCTATATATTCAAAGGGAGGTGTCAAAGTGTGGTCCACTGATATCCGTCGTTCGGGCTAGCCAGCACAATTGGTAACAAAGGGGCAGAGGGGAGGAGAGGGGTCCAGAAGTTTACGAGAAGATCGACTCACGAACACGTCAAGGTAAAGCCTGGGGCGTACGACGGTTATCATCCTGGAGGAACGCTCGTGGTCCACGTAATACGTGTGCACGCAGACAGGGAGAAGGGCCCTGGACGCAAATGCAACTCTGGGCACAGCGTGCTCCGATCTAAATACCCGGGCATTAAAGGCAACTATAACGCTCTTTGAATCTCGATTATCGACGATTCCTGCTCCGAGGACAAGCGAGATGTATAGCCTCGATAGGGAGCGCCATCAAAGACCTCTGGCCACGCGAATACCATGCGACGTGATCGAGTTATTATCAGTACACTGCGGAAGGTTATGCACATATATATTTTCGGGGGAAAGGACTAAAAAAGTGTGACTTTGACAGATTTTAAAAATATATTTTTTATTTTGCATATTTTGCATTTGTTATTATTTATCCATAATAATATTAATATTAATAATAATAATAATAATATTTCTAGTATATGCAGAACTTGCTTACAAATTAACTCGAGTATAGAAGTGGTCATATAACGAGGTCGTAATTATTATAATAAATGTCATACTTGTCATACTACAATAGGTACTTGTATAAATTTCCGCGATCTAATTAGTACACATTACGCGGGGGGACTAACTAAATCCGTGACTCCTAACCGGTGGGTCGCGAAGTGTTTTCTAAGGAGTCGCCATAATTTTTTTTTAATATTATTAAGTTAAAATTATAATCTGAAATACCTATTTTTAATGTGTTTCCTTTACATTATTAACCCTTCGTTGACACACCTTTTTCGATCAACTTTGACATACCAGGGTGGCTCACACCCAGAACAATTTTTGGACGATTGCCATTCTCATTTAAAGAATCCAATTGTTATGGAATAAATCATGGGTCAATTTCAAGGTCTCTAAAATGTATTCCAATAGTTTTTTTTTATTGACATTTAAGCACAGTTTTTGCAAAAAATTCTAGATTACCATATGACGAGAAAACGCGAAGAAAATCTTAAAAAAAATTGTAACTTTTACAAATTTCAATATTAGAAGCCAAAAATCTACCGAGTTGTTATTCGGACATAATATTTTGAGAAAAAAATAGTTTGTAACTCAGCTTTGGAAAAAAGATATTTATTTTGCACCCAGAGTGTCAACAAGGATTAAATATACCTTACCTTATTAGGGGGATCGCAGGTTATTTGAATATTATAAAAGGGGGTCGCGACTCAAAAAAGGTTGGGAAACACTGGACTGAGTATAGAATAAAAAATTCAATTTTTGTGTCACAGAGGCTTCGCGCAACTGTGATACTGTGACGAATATTTCAAGTTTTATTAAAGATGCATGCTCATTCAATAGAATCGATGAAAATGCACATTTAATACAATGGCATAATTCTAGATTTATTCTGTCCTATAAATAAAACCTTGCTGATATAACCAAAATCGATCTTCGCTTGGGCATAGGAGAGGAAAGCGTGGAGGGGAAACAGGAGTTCATTGAAGGAAGTTTACTTGACTCCCTGACGAGCGTTCCGTTTCTCGAATCGTGCAAACGGAAACAAACGGGTAGTTTGGTTGTTGGATGTATTGTGGTATGGTGTGGGATGGTGTGTCGGTGGCGAAGATACAAGTTCCAGCCAAACTTCACGGCTTGTCGGTGTACAGACGGTTGCGAATGAGGCATGCGAAAGCCACGTCCAACTGGTTTAACAAGTCATTACACAATTTGTCGAGGGAAGTTTCACGTCCCGTGAAATGAAATTTTCCAATCTGTTACAGTGGCGGGAGTAGACTCTTTGTTCTCCCTTTTGGTACCGCCGAGTCGAAACGTATGAAGTTATTAGACAAACCTGCCTTTCCTTCAACTTATAAGATATGCTATATAAAATACATTATAAGATTAAGGAATAAAATTGGAAATGTGAAATGAGATCCGGGCTGCTTGAGTAAAATTATTACTTAATAATAACTTCATACTAAAGATGATTTCGATTTATTATAGATAATTAGTAGTTCCTAGTATCGATTGTGACGAAAAGTCAAATTACACAAAATTCAGAAACTTAATATATTTTAACAATTTCGATAAGGAAAGGAGCGTTGCTTAATAAAATTGGAAGAATCAATATTGAAATGTCAGAGCTTAAAATGTAAGACAAATCTGGCACCCGAATTTTCAGTAAACAGAAATCAAGCGGACGTGAAAATAATATTAATCTGAGAAGAAAATGGAAACACAAACTGTGCTCTTAAAAGTGGAAATGGAAAATGAGAAATCCGGCGGACGCGGATTCTGAAAATGAAACTTCAATATTCTGGAGCGATAAGATCAATTCGATCACGTTGCTATTCTATGCCAAACAAAAAATAAACTTCTGGAACAGAAGGCGAATCACATTTTATTGAATCCAATTTCCGTTGCTATCGCAATTTTCCTGTGGCGAACAAGTTTGAAATAAATTGCTAGGAATTATTCGTACCAGATAAATATATTCTTAAACAGCAATGTATAGGGGTGGATTCTTATCCAAAAATACTGTAGTCGAAAGAAGTCTACTAACAATAAAATATATCATTCATTTTGATTATACAAACTACTATAATATTATATAAACAACAGGACTGCTCCAAAATTAATCAGTTACGATGCCGATTAATTTCGAAGTAGTTAAACATCCGCGGACGACTAATAAAAGGATCTCCACTATTGCAAATATTTATTTCAACACTCGTATCTGTGTCTAACTATTTAGACACATCAATTTATCATACTGTCTAATTCTCGTCCCTACAAAATTACTAAACGTTTCCCTATAAAAAACTAAGTCGAGCAACGATTCAACAAAGTTCCAAACAAGATCCAAATTCAAATGCATGTTTCACCCATCAAACCCAGCGCTAAACAGCAGAATCCTTCAGACCGCCGTGTCTCAAGACTTGTAACGTCAAAATCCCACCACAAAACCCGCCCTCGCACGGATGTACACCCAATTTCCATCAAGATTTCCAGCTACTTTCCCCGCCAACAGGCGTCTTACATCAGCCCGCGTATACATTCATTACTGTTTCTGTAGTTGCGGCTGCACACACAGGCACAGGGTGAAGGAGTTGCTCGAAGACAATGCGGGTAACGTGTTAATCCCAGGATACCGCGTGTTTATCATGGTTGGTCCAAGTATCTCGGGGTCGTGGGTGGGTCTTTCGAGACGGCTCCTGCACCCCCCGTCGCCGCAAACCTCCGCCGACGTCGACCGACGTCACCAACACCCGGGACCGCTAACTTACGTCGCGCGATTAAGTCAAGGACTTCTCTCTTAAGGTCTGCGCACACATATCAGTTCCCTGACGTTTCGATGTCGTCGGTGTCTACAGTGTCTTTGTTCCAGTGCCGGTAACTGACACGGACAGGCGTGAACTGCTCCATTCCAAAAATGGGAGGTGATTATTTTTACCACTGACACTGATGCCACTGAACCGTCACGGATCTGATATGTGTGCGCAGACCTTTACGGCGATACACGCGAGTAGTGGAAACAGGTGTGTTGTCAGACGTAGAGTGAAATGAATCGATACGGGGTTAGACGCGCGGCGAGTGGAATGGGTCAATGCTTTATCGGACATCGAACAGAAAATAATCTTGGATACGCGATATTTTTTTTATATTTTGCAGTCATGGTATTTGCTTAGGTTTCGGCGATACTTTTTGGATTTGGTTGCTTTGGTTGTTTGTAGTAAGCTTTTTAAAGATCGATTTGTTTAGGTCTTACGCAGCTTCTGTTGGTTCTATTCGGATAGATTTTGTACTGAGCTGTCTTGAAATTTTACTAAGCTCTTTCAGGCTTTATGGAAGTTTGTTTGATTGTTATTTACTTAGGATTTACTGAGGCTTTCTCCGTTTCTATGTACATAGGTTTCGGCTGAGATTTTTTTCAGATTATGGTTGGTTACTGAGGTCTTTTAGGTCTGTGTTTGCTTGGGTCTTTACTAAGCTTGAGTAGGTTTTTATTTGCTTAAGCCTTTATGCGGTTTCTTTAGTTTAATGTTTACTTAGGATTTTACTAAGTTTTACAAGCAATAAAATCTTTGCTAGTGGGAAAATGGCTCTCAACTGGTACGGAAAGTGTTTTAATTGCAAATGCAAGTATTTCTACGTTGAGAACGTTAATAAATTATGGAAAATATAAAAACCTTCGTGTATAGTGATAGAAATTGTGTTCGCAATTAAAACCGAAATAAATATCTACTAAAACGAGTTTTCCACGTAGGGGAAAGGTGTCCAAAACAATCCCCTTAAGGCGTCATTCATATAAAAAATACAAATTCGCATTATTTAAATAAAAGTCAAGTAGTTTTTGTAAGTTAGTTTATCTACCTTATTATTGGCTTAGATCAAATTTAGCTACCTGATCAATTATATGTTTTATTCGCATTTTTGTGAAGGCATACTAAAGGATCATTTTGTACAACTATGTGTATAAAATGATCCCTACGAGGGATAACTAGAAAAATTACATCTAGGATCATTTTATAGCTACTGATGGTAAATAAGAGGAACATTAAAAAGCATTGATTTATTTAAATAAAAACATCAATTAAACTGATTCATAAAATATGCGAACATAATAAATTAAAACATTTTTTTAAAAAAAAATCAAATCTTACATAATTTTTGGTACATAATCAATCAATATAAATAATTAAAATCAACTAACAAACATAAGGATATGAGATCAGTTTCACGGACTCAAATTTTTTCACGCACACTGTGGGATTCCTGGGATCATTTTACCCTACTAGAGAGGAATCATATGACCCCAAACATCCAACTCACATTCAGTGGTTGAATATAACGTCGAATTATTACATTCGGTACCGAAACATACATTAAATTAATGTTGAATTGTCATTAAATTCGCGAAAAAACAGCTGTTACATAACATTGTGACAAGTGAAAAAAGTTACATAACATTGAAAAAGAGCTTACCTTGGATAAAAGGCAATAAGTTTGATATTTTCTTGTTTATAAGACACACAACCCCGATATTTACATGGCACTTCGTGCGACATGTACAGGCTAAACTTTTGTACATCGATATTAAGAAATAGCAGCACTAATAGCCACAGAACAGCCAGGAATCATTTTACCCCGAGGGATCGTTTTAGACACATTTCCCCTACATACACCTATGCATGCACCAATAATCTGTTCAGCTGGTGCATCCATCCCTTAGAGCCTGTTACCAAATTACACGCATACATTAGGCCTACAGAAGCAGAAATCGTGTGTGGTATAAGAGATAGCGTACACTGACAGAATACATCGTGCAAGCATTAAGAAAGGATAGGTTTGAGTTTTTACAGTTTATTTGCAAAATGTATTCACTTTCTGCAAGAATATTGAATCTCCGCCAGAAATCATTTGTAATTAGACTCTTCTTCAAAGAAATGCATTACTGAATGCTTGTTACTAAATGTGAAACACTGATATTTCGATGCCACTGAATTATTTTCATTATAGAATTAAACACTAACCAATTCAGAGTACCTAATCTTTCGCAAATCATCCAGCGCAAGTAAAGCATTGTCCTCGTTACAAGTACCTGCTACAAAAGATCGGTTTACTTGATTACGTCCAATTCCGGACGACACAACACTTCCAAAGCAGACTTATTTTGGTGAACAAAAAGTCTTCTTTCATTTTTCTTCCAACGTTTGCCAGCCTCCACACTATTACCGCAAAAGCATCCACAACTTCCAATGCCTGCACACCGAACCATTTACACCGCGATCGGGCCGTGCCAAGAACAGTAAGAACAGTTCATTTTATTTGCATCCCAAAGACGAGCGCCCTGGACGAGATTAAATTACGTGGAAGGAACTTTCTTCCCATCGACGAGACTGTTTAAGAGCGCCCTGCTCCGTTTCCTCCACCCCAGTGCGGCCTCAGTTACACGGCACGATATCGTGTACATTCAATTTCTCCCCGTCGCGTCGCCACGATCGAATTAAACAAAAAAGGAGGAACGAGAAATAGGAGAAACTCGTAATCGATCGAAGTTTCAATCGCGTTAGTGAGCGTACGTTCGTTTCGCCCGGAAATGGTGCATTCGCGTCGCGTGCGATGAGCGAAGAAAGTTCTAGGGCGCCCTTAACGAGGTTTCTTTTCCACAAACTTAACCGCCCTGTTCCCCGCCTTAATGCCTATTATTTTCAGGCAACCGGAAGAGGCATTAAGGATTCATTGTGACGGAACGAGCGACGAGAACGCGAGCAATAAAGCCCGACGTCGTCGTCGTGGCAGGTGTCAAGCAGACTCGACGAAAGCTTCCCTTTCATCTCTTCCACGCCTCTAGGCAACTTCGAGGGTGTCTCGTGCACGGTTTCCGCCGGATGTGGATTCGTCGTTAGCCAGGTGAGAGACTACGGCGCTTTGTCAGGCAATAACCTGCCTGCTGACCTGGACTTTGCAAGCCTTTAACAGCGACTCGATGCTGGAATCGAGACAATTATTTTGAGAGACTGCCTGCCTTGTCACGGCTTTCATCAAGCCGCCATTTCGGGAATGCTGGCTAATGTG
Source organism: Andrena hattorfiana (assembly GCA_944738655.2). Lineage (NCBI taxonomy): Eukaryota > Metazoa > Arthropoda > Insecta > Hymenoptera > Andrenidae > Andrena > Andrena hattorfiana. The sequence goes on from OX122894.2 coordinate 8,611,717, forward strand.
TGAATGGAATGTATGGGCAGGTATTCTTTGTGTGGAAACCGGGGAAAGAGGAATTTGCAAAATGAAGACCAATATACACCGTGAAAAAAAAGTATACCTATGTCACGGTTCATACAGGCTATTCTATACCTCGTGGGAATTCGGGGATGAAATTTTTTATTATGGAAGGGTACTGCAAGTTTAAAACTTTGATTACGGTCAACGTATTGTTTACGAAGAGTAGCGAATTCTTTTCTCGATATATTCTTTTATATACCGGTCAAAAAACGACGTTAAGTACTTTATAGTTAATAACGTAGTTGCTGTATACGTTCCACTTATTACGAAAAAACGCTGTGAAGTTTGAAAGTGAACAGCGTGCTATAAAGGTAACGAGTCTATATTATATTCCTGAAGAAGAGAGCATTACTGCGTTCATTTTTAATATGCATACCCACTATCAGGCAAATTATTTATTCATTAATTAATCATATTGTGAAAATCCTTTGAAATCTTCAAACAGTTGGACTATCTTTATCACATTAACAGTATAGTCATCTTAATACAATGGCCAATTATACAGACCTCAAGAAAAATTCAACCTTTTAAAAGCAACACTGGAATGTTAACCAGGATTTATTATTAAAGTTGAGAAAAAATTGGAACGTTAAAAATTCCACAAATCTTAGATTATGCACGTTCATTATAAGTATATAGATATTTCGTAGATTAATAATGATCATTCATAATGTAATAAAGTATATATATATTTTTATATCGTGTTAAACTCGTTCAGACGCAACTCGACATACTAAAGACCGTGGTATTCCGGGGAAAGTAGTCGAAATTGAAATCTGGCACGGATTGTGCTCCAATTAGCCCTGTTACACGACTCGAGGTGACTGACCAACCTGTTGGCCACAAACCACATGTGGCAAAATCCTCCATCAAAGTTTTCACTGGCATGCGGTAATCGCAAAAACGGCTCGCTTCCAATTCCTTCGTCCAACGAAATTAACCTGTCACACGCGCTGAACGACGGGGTCAGACTGTTCCTGACCAGCTTCATTATTTCTTTCATGTGGATGACAACTGAATTACATCCGTTTATTCCCATCAGCAGTTCACTACTAATACGATTACGTCAAATACTGTTGGAACAATTTTTCCATTTTTCTACGACATTATGACCTGTCGTTGGAAAATTTACTTCGTACAAATTCATTTTGTTGATTATATAGAATGTTTCAGAAGCGTAGATTTAAAATTAACTAAATGATGCAGGTTTTGTGTAAATTCAACATAGTGAGAAAGCTCCAAGTATTAAAAAAAAAATGAAGTGCCTATTGATAATAAAAAGAAAGTTTTCTTAAAGATTGAGCAGTCGATACTTTGAATAGCTAACTAAAAGATAATTTTTGAGGCTGTGCATTATTATTAAAAAAGTTTTGCTCACTCTTGAAGGGATAGATCTCGATATATTTAGTACAATTTTATTTTCACTTTTAAACTCTACTGTCTGCTTCAGTTGGAACCTATAATTCCAAACCACCTTGTGGAGTATTTTTTAAGCCCTATATTTAGTACACCGAAATAGCAAGTTTCCTACAGATAAAAAGTCTACGTGCTCCCAAATGAATCTTCTTTCTACTATAATATATCAAAAGTACAATACTCCGAGCCAAAGTGTCCTTAAATATACCTATCAGAATGACGCCACCAAGAACGTATAGGGTAGGGTGGGGCTAAAAGTCCGGCGGGTAAAAAGTCCCGAATTCAAAATCTCTATTCCTAAACAATGTATTGAGTTTCGCAGTGTACCATGTAAAAGGCGAGAAGAAACGTGATCATAGAGTCGCCAATCGCTTCTGGACGTTCGTGCGAATTACACGACGCCTTCGTTATTTTATGTATCGAAAACTAAAAGAAATATATCGTCTTTATTGTTTTACACGAAGTAAAACACAGTTTAAAAGCGTATCAGCCAAGTACTTTAAGATTGTATGTTCCTTTAGTAATGTGTGCACGATATTATTTATTGCTGAATGATACTATTTTCTAACTTATATATCGCAGAAACTATAGAGGTACCATTGGGGCAAAAAGTCCCTCAGACTGAATATATATATATATTATTATTATTATTATTATTTGTTTTCAAAATAAGATGGCCAAAGTATAAAGAAATGATGCCAAAGTCTTTAAATAGTGTTTTTGTTTTAGTTGAGCGATTTTTTTAAATTTTTAGTTCAAAGTGAGCTTCTGACTTATATTTTTATTTTTTTGTTAAAGAAGTCCTGCTTTCCTTTCGATATTCTATACCAAAAAGAATTGGTTTAATAAAAATTTGTTGATTTGAAAAGAGTTTTTTACTTATTTAGTTTAATATTACACGAAAAGACATTAAAGACTTTTTGCCCCGTGCGTGGGGCAAGAAGTCCATTTTGCATTGACAAACAATTTGTGGTATAACTCAGCAGAAAATAACAGTATCAACAAACGAACGTCGTGAACGCAAAGCATAATAGTTATAATTTATACAAAATAACACTAGATATCTCTAGATAGTTAGTACTAAATTTTACATAGGTTTATACCAAAAACGGGACTTTTAGCCCCACCCTACCCTACTCTGAAACGTTTCATTCACAGAAATGCAAGGTGAAGCACCCCTCCAAGCTTCAATGTGACGATTTTAATTCAACACGATCTATTTATCAGTCAACGAACACCTGTTCGGTATTTCAGGAATCAATAAACAGGAAACCTGGCTCGGAATAGTAGCTGGATGATCGCCAAACCAGACTAGCTTTCGGAAAACTGAGGCTCGAGGGAGCCTATTCGTAGCCAACTGTGAAAACAGATACCAGGCTTAATTCTATTTAATCGAATCAACGGCCCCCCCATCCAGCTTTCGCAATTGTTGGTCGGGATATCGATTTCGACCAAAAGTTTCGCGACAGGCACTTTCCTCTTCGCTGCAATTCAATGCTGAATCATCGTTTTATCCACGTGCCGCGACAACCCTTTGAATTCATCCTGAAACGCGTTCTCATGAAACAGATTTTGACAGAGTGGCGTATGGAGATATTTCATGATAACATAAACGTAATTCAATAATATCTACGACTGTGTTACATCTGGTTTGCAATAAGAACATTGTTTCCTGCCTCTACCAGTTATTTTTCTGTTTTACAGTTACGCTGTCAAAGTTAAAAAAAATCTAATAAACAAACCCAAATACTTCTAAATAACCTGGAAGGCTATAAATAACAAATCTAGAAACACTAAAATCCTTGCGATAATTAATACAGCTCAATTTAACCATATCACGTAAAATTTTATTACTTCAAATTCGCAATAGTAAACATTTTATTATGGCGAAGTGGGTGCTCCATAAAAAGATAACAGTAGACATATTAAAACTTGAATCATAGAAAGCAACATTACAAATTCATTTTACGATACAACACCTGTATAAAAAATGAATAATTTCTCAAACCGTTCGCAAGACCAGAATTGCCACTAAAACGAATATGTATTTACTTGCTTCCATCGCATGGTACACACCCCTCCCCAAAAATATAGGAGCAAAACGTGACGAACAATTTATCGCTATCCCATGGCGCAATCTTTTCAAAGACACAGCTGCGCCGATCTTCCTCCAACACATTTCTTTTTTCACGCCGGGGAAACGTCTGCGAGCAATGCTCACGCCTACACATGGCCGTGCGCACGCATGCACTTAATCACGTCAGCTCGAATGTTGCAAACGATGCAACACGATGCAGATAAGGGCTCCTCTCCGTAGTAACTTCTCACTCCGACACAGAGAACTTGCAACGAACTTAACCGTCGCGTATACCTCACGCCGCGAACACGGAAATAAAATTACTGGGACGCCACTCGCGCGATACCAGGCAGAAAACATTCCTTAATTTGGACAGGGTACATCGTTAGTTATCGATCGCCCATAATTGCCAGCGGATCCGGAGATCGCTGGATTTTTAACGTATCGGATCGTGTTGGACCACGCAATCTGTTAGCCGCACAGAATTAAACAGGGTGCTTGGTGATAGATGGTAGAACCCCGAATGGGATGATTCTACATGATAAAAAGAATAGAAAAGGTGGAATACAATTTCCTTGCTGAAGTTGATTCTTGCGTAAAAATAATTTGAGTTGTAGGATAAAGTTCTTGCGAAAGAGGCTCGAGGTTTGAGAAAAAATTTGTATTCAAAGGGGAACAAATGATGACACTGAGAAGGAAATGAAATTTAATCGAGTAAGTTGTTGACTTTATTAAATCGTGGAAGCTCGAGCGCACTTGCAATTTTGAAGACTGACGACTGTATAATAATTGCTAAGATGTACCTACAAATGTTTAAATTTACTGTCACTGCTAATAAATAGAAATGAGACTTTATTTAATTTTTATCGACAATGTCGTTATCAGTTTTCAATCTCGCGTATTAGAGTCCTCAATGGGTTTTAATTTCCCTTAATGGAACGATGGCCATCTGATTGGTAGGAAGTAATTGCGAATGAAAGTTAATCGTAACTAGTGGTCGATCGCGTCACTGATAGAATATCTGGAGAGCAATCTGGTTAATTAAACGAATTGGTCAACCAGAAGATCGGTCTGTAATATTATTAGTCATGATTATACGAGGCTTTTCATCGTTCTGTACTCCGATGCGAGTGTATCGATCAATCAACCTAATCATATTTAACAATAATCCTAATACAGCGGTAATCCAATTATTATTAATTTAATGAAACTTGCATGCTAACTGGGACCCTTTTCTGACAAGTTGTCGTTTCCATTATCACGAGCATTCTCCCTCGATTGAATATATAAAACAAAATGCAACAGGAGCATAGTCATTAGTTCTATTAGAAGTTATATGTACAGCCTAGAACCTCCAATTTCAAACCACCTATTATCCGTATGTTCTATTATCATACCATGCAAACTGACTTTTTCATTATGTACTTAAATATTTTGTATACACCTACATATACCCTTTAGTATCGAAGTAGATACAGACCAAAGTAGTGTTTACATTTTTTTATAACGATCAAAATGAATATTATGCACACTACTTGAGCATGAAGCTGACATGTGTAATGACATCACGGAAAACACATGAGGGTACTAATAACTTTTGAAACGAAATTGGAAATACTTCAGAAGTTAGAAAATGACGAAAATGCCTTAAAATTAGCAAGGTAAAATTATAGGTAACCGAAATTTTTAGGACGTTAACCTAATTTATGACATTATATTCATTAACCTTTAGAGGATCGACTTTTCTTCGCAAAAATAGTGGTTTTCAGTTTCCAATTTTATATATATATAACGTGTATGTTGTGCAGAATTATAGGACTTGCATAGAGCCCAAAAGGGGCTTTGCCGGTCCGGAACGGTAATCAAATTTTTAACATTCTTTAATTTTAAAAATACAGTATGTCTGGGGAGTTTTGATACTGCTGATCACGAATATGTAGTCAGTTTATAAAAATAAAACGAATGAGCACATCCCAAAATTCAGAGAACTTTCTTTTAGCGTTACGCAGAGCTAACGACGTAGACGCAGAAAGTTTTTGTATCTTCTCTTTTTTCCTTTTCTCCATGTTTTTATTTATCTATCATTTTTGTGTTGTTTCAGAAATTATTTTATTTTGTCGTATTTTTTGTGTTCTTTTGAACAGAAAGAATTTATAGTCGAACGTACATTAAATACATAACCCCAAAAGGGGCTTTGCCGGTCCTCTAAATGTTAACGATTATATGTAAATTAATAGCTAAAATAAAGGTTTGTGATTTCTGTGTCATAGTAGTTGAATATAGAACCTTTGTGAATTTTATAGTACCTGCAATATAAAACACAGATAATTTGATATTTTAATTCAAAATCACACAGTGCTATTGAAGGCTATAAAGTAGAAATTTTTTGGTATTGTGACTTGTATTTTCCCCCTAAACTATAGAATAATCGCCACGATGACAGTGAGTATTCCAATATCCGAAGAATGTTGCCTCCCTATTATAAAATTCGGATACTGGAGGTTGCACTCAATATCCTTAAGTATCCTTAATTCAATATCGTATAAAGAAGTTTCATTTATTAGATTGGCACAACAAGCAGGATTTCGATAACGATCGCGATGTAGGTTTCTCTAACGCGAGCTATTTAAACGTCAAAGCGATTAATAAAGGTTAACGATAGGAAGGAACGCGTTGTAATGAACTATACGTGCAAGGTGGAAGTTTAATTTTCCACGACCGCGTGTGCCACATGTACAGTCTACAATTTCAGAAACTGGCGCAAACTAAGTTAACCGTGTAAAGTTATGAACGGTGGATTTATCGTTTGCCATTATTCTCGTTAAAAATGGTACGTACCGTTCGCGTGCTAACGCGATCGATTACGGCTATCATAAAAGTTTATTGAGAAAAGAAGGAGGCGAGGCGGAGATTTGATTTTTCATTGTGTACCCCGTTTTACTAAGTCTGCGAGAAGAATTAATTGCACGAATTATCGCAAACACGATGTTCTTTTTGCGAATCCCCGAGAAACTATGCTCTTCAGCACTTCACATTTTAGAATTAAAAAGAGTAATGTGGATGTACCAGTAAATGAACACGTAACAGTAAATGGACAGTTTTTATTAAAATGAGTAAAATAAGTTATTAAAATAAGCGACTAATTAATTAGAGACTTCTTTTAATTTCTTGCTTCATATCCAAACAATTTTTGCAGCATGTGCAATCAATCGCGTTGTAAATATAATTTTAATATATAATAGTGTTCATTCATTAGCCGTAAGTGTGCAATTTTTGGTGCGTTTACCCTATCAATACTTGAGCTTCTATGATACCCCAAAAGTTCTGATGAGCAATTCTGTGACAAAAAGTAGCACAATTTATCACAGCCCATAATAACGAATAACATAGCAATTCGAAATTTGTAAAGGCTCGACTATTCTACTTTTTCAAGTAACCATTCCTACAGTACAATACAGTAGTTTATACAATTTATTCCGGTTCTTTTAGTGACGATAATACACCGAACAATAATGAACTGCAGAAATCTGTCACCCTTTTAACATTCGATACTTTCTACCTGACCCACACTTTTTTGCCCTGCACTTTCTAAATATACTCCTGGATCACATTTCCAATCTATGTATAATTTAGCCCACGAGCCAGAAATCTCCCGTTATATTTAAAAACCGACGCTAAAATACATTTTGCGACATTAGAGCGAAATGTCAGAGGCAGGCCCTCACGGCTCCAGCCTGAATCGGTTATTTTCGAACAGCTGTCAAATAATGTCATACGTGAAATACGAGTGGCGCTCCGTCTGCCACGGGGAGAATCACAAAATGTCAGGATCCCTTGGCAGAGGGGGGAATATACTGCGGGGAATTTATTCTTGCCCTGCGTGTCAAGGTGCATGAACTTTGCCCTGGTTATCGCCACTTGCTCGCTACATTTTGCAATGACGCACCCCTGGCCCGCCCTTGATTTGCGGAAGGGAAATTCTGACGGAGAATTTACAGTCAGCATTTGTTCCAGTATCAGTTTACCCCTCGCGTTGCAGACACTTCCGATTTCTCACACAATGGTGAATTAGACGTGCTATATAATACTATTCTGTGTTAATACTAGTACGATAGTGACGTTTCAGAACGACTAAGACCAGTTCTTATTTCCAAATTTGTCAAAAATTAGGTAGGTTTTGAAGACAGAATGATGGAAATTGTAGATATTCTGAGCATCTTATAATGATGGGTGCAGTTATAAAAAAGAGATTAACAATCAAAAAGCTGTCAACATAGAAGAAGATTAATAATTCGATGACTGCACTAGCATTTTAACACACCTCTGCTTTCATTTATAAAGCTGTTTTATTGTGCGGCGGATTCTTCATTGCATGCTAATATTTCGAAAGGTAGGTAATTCCAGCACACAAACGAAGAGAACAAATGTTTTATGAATCTAGACCTCCAGGGTTTCATTTTTCAAATAATGATATGTCAAGAGGTTCCTTAATAATATAATACCAATAAAACCAACAGGAGTACCGAAATAAAAAGCTAAGCAAGGAAATGAGGAAAACAATGAAGAAATATCAGGAATTTTTAGAAATGAATATAATTACTAACCCTTAATGAAATAAAAGCATCACGAAGAAAACGACCATAAGGGAGAAGAACGATGATCAAAATAACGTACAAAAGAACACGTGCACCATTCTATGATGTTCCCAAACATCATCCATATCACGTTTTTCCAGTCACAAAAGCAGCTGGAATACCAGCCGCAAATTAAACGAGCATTCTACTTGCGTCGATCGTGCTCTATGACCATGTCGACCCCTGTCCGCTCGTAATGGTTAATCGAAGCTGTTCATCACGTTCCCTCCACGTAAAAGAAGAATAAGAGCTCCGGGGGAGACGAAAGTTTCGTCTCACCGGCCGTTGAACTGGTCAGAGCTCTTCTCAGCCTTTAAATATGTTATTAGAGCGCACTGAGCGAATCGCCATGCTGTGAATGTGTGCCAATTATATTTGGATCCTTCCCGTGTGTCACCATCAACTTGTAGTGGTTCTCAATCTTTTTGTTCATTGACTTGCGTAAACTGTTTCTGAATATGTATATTTATGGACATAAGTGTAAATTGTTCACCATTTAAACTTTTTCACTTGTATTCGTTATTACTGTATTTCTTAATTATGAAGTTCTAAAAGTTTCATATCATAGATTTCTCCCTAGTAGCGCTAAATGCCTTTTTATTGCTTCTGCTCCTTCTCGCGATTATTTTAGTACATTATATTTTATTCTTGTAATACTAATCTAGACTTATATCTCTTGTCGTTAATACGGTTTGGTTATTCAAAATTAGCGATGGAACGCAAAAGTGAAGACATGGAGTTACTAGATATTGAAATACACTGTCTGCAACTCAACTTTATTCGTTAAAAGACATTAATCCATGTGCATCAAACTTCTTTCTGAAATGTGATGATTTAAGTTCCTAAGACTAAAATTGTCAGCTCTTCTCTCCTGGTAGCAATTTTTTAATCAACTGAAATAGTGATTATCACTCATTCTGATTAAAGAATTTCATTAAGGCAGGAATGATCATAGAATTAGCAACAATATTAGTAATAGTACAATAGTAATAAGAGTAAGAATAATAGTAGTAGTAGTACTATACAGCAGTACTATAATCATACAAATAATACTATCAAGGCCTGCCCTGGTACACTAGTAACTGTATTAATGAAATATTTTAAAATCTTCAATTCGCAATTATGAAACATCCTTTAATCTAAAATGAAGGATCTGTAAACACGAGGTTCAACGAATATATAGCCTCCAGGGTTCCTCCTCGTTCTTTTTAACTAATTAATAATGTAAATCGCTGAGAAAAGTGTAAGAAATCAAAAGCAAATAAACTTGAAACTGGATTAACATGTTAACTGATGAAGACGAGTTACCTCGTCGTACTGGAAATCCTGCCACATTGAATAAGCGTCTCATTTTTAAACAAACAATTTAAAATAGATTCAATTCGCTTCAGATCCAAAAATGACTTTGTCAGTTAGGGTCCATTAATTTGACTGGAAATTATGACTTGAAATTTTTCAAACCACGTTCAGGAATCTCACTAACAACACAGAAGTTTTACTACTGCTGCCACTGTTAAATCGTTCACGAAGCAGAACCCTTTTCTAACTATTGCCACCCAGATCCTACTCTCTATCCCGCTGATTCTCCGAGAAGTCAAACCGAAAATTTATAGAGGAAAACGTAGTGCACGCGGGACAGCGGCGTAAATCGCGCGGAAATATTACTGCTTGGCCCCATGGTCGATTAAAATAAAAAGAGAGGAGGAAGGTAAGCACGAGAGATCGAAAGGGCTAAAGAGAAAGAGCCAGTCGATTTGATCGTAGCCTCGGGTAGAAAGTGGGTCAGAAATGATGCGAGCAGATTCCGTTTCAGAAACCGACACGCGTACCATCACAGCCTGCACACCTTCCCATGAATTTATGAAGAGAATTATTCTGCCAGATTTGCTTTTTGAACCGTTTAGCAATGCCCCGGTGAATGCTGCGTTTATAACGCGCGTATGTATTCCGTTTGGTCCTATACCATCGAATTATTTATTTATACACATACACTGGCGCAGGGCCCTTGATATACAGCAAGATTGTATATTAAATTTCATTGTTGCGTATAAAAAATATCAGTTTGAAAAGCAAGGAAAAGAGAATCCAGTTTTTGAGGACAAGTGGTTGTCGGATTCTACAGTGTTTGATAATTGAGCTTTAGGGTTGTGCAAGGGTAAAATTAAATATGTCTCTTGGTGATAATATTTTAGGGAACAGTTTTCCCTACCTAAAACTTCTCCCTAGCAGCGTGAATTCGATTTTGGGGAAGAACAATCGTGGATTTAACCCTGGACTTGTTTTGCCAAAGCGTTTTACTGTCACTGCAAAGTGAGTTGTTCTACGTTCTTATGCAAAATATGCTTCCTCTTTCCCGAAACTGTAGTTTTAGTCGACGAATTCTTTAAACTAAGTGGCAGAATACTTGCATAGAATATTCTTCATTTAATGTTTAACCCGATAGAATTGCTGCCCCTTTATCGTGATAAGTTGCCAAAGGATCTACACACGCAGAAGCAAACATTTTAAAAAATAGTTTGCACATGCTTTTATTCGAGTATAACGAACTAAGAGATTCCAAAATTTATTTCATACCTTTCATATTCTAAATAGTTACAGAACTCGTGACTCGAGTTCTATCAATTAAATGCTAAAATCTGAAGATCTACTTTTGTCTATGTACTTCTATCCTTCTTGGGTCCACTTCTGTTCATGTTTATAATTAAGAATATCAACAGAGTTCGACATCGTAACACAAAACACTGCAACAATCACATGGCGAAAGCTGTTAAATATTTCACTGTGCCGATTACGCTAAATCGTGTTCCAACTATAAAGGCAACGTGCTAATGCTTCTCGAATATTTTACGAACCCCTTAATCGGGAAGCTGGCACCGGACGCATAAAGCTGACATCTTTGTTACACGGTCATTATTTAATTGAAGGGTAAACGCGATTCGCCAATCGAATAACGATGGTCGTATAAGTTCGCGTGACTAATGAGCAATCACGTTCGCGTATATACAGTGTATTTATATGTCGTTATGTAAGACTGGGCCGTGCAGCCATCGAGCGAAGATGAGTCACGTTCCTCGGGAGGATGCTAATTGGTCGATAATAATTGTCTAAAAGAACCGGTTCGAGAATTAAAAAGAACGCACCCCGAAGATAAATTTTCTGGCGAGGTGTGCCGAAGTGTTCCATTGTCCCTTTCGGGTTTCAACACGTATTGTTCAGGCACGGTGAAATCAATGAGAGGATTGTTTGGGTAGACTAGCTTCCATAATTCTGAATTTAATTTGTTACTGTATCGAATTATTGAACGTTGAGATTAATTCATTTTTTAATCCAATTAAAGCTAATTTCTTATCTGCCGCTATCGCGTATGCGTGAGTTGAAAATTGTAATCTGTCATCCAGTGTGAGCCCATGAATTTGATTTTATTTCACACTCACCGCAGGAAATTAATAAATTTACTACTGAAAGATTTCTATTCTATTTACAAAATACAGTCACGAAGGTTTCCAAGAATTAACAAATAGCTCAGAAATTTAAAATACATACCTACACCACAACCAACTTTTCTGTTTCTTATTCGTAACTCGATTCAGTGTAAGAAAATACGTATTATTATCTTGTACCATCCCAGCACCTGCTAATCTGTTACAAGCTACGTTAATCAGTGAAACACGATGCAAATGCATGATGTGATTGGACAACGCGTCAAAGCTCGCCACGTGAGCTGCCCATAATAAGTGTCCAGACGAAACAATATCATTAATCAAGACCCCCTTCTTCCCGGTGCATCGGAATGTTAGGGCATTCTGAGCTTCGCCTTGCCAGGCATTTACCAATAAATGTACCAGGGTGACGTGTGCATCTCTCTAGTCATTCGTGTCGCAGCCATTGCAATCACCCCTCACTGCGTGCACTCTGTCCGTGTGAATCCACCCTATTTCTTCCCCCTCGGTTCACTCACCCAGTTGACTCCTGTCAGACGGCCCCAACATCGTTCACCCAGCCTAACCCTTGCAATTTAATCGACGACACTTTTATCGATGGAACTGTGCTTGGCCTGTTGAAATCGTTTCTCGCTGTCGAATTGATTGTAATATTTGCGATCTGTGTGTGGTAAATCAAGCAGTGGGCAGACTATAGTACCACAGGCCTTAACAGAGTCAAAGTGTTAATGTACAAAATTAACTTAAGACAAAAGATATGATTTAAAAGTTAAAAGTATGATAAATAACTTTTATTTATAAAAGTTAACAGTTTCATTCGACCCTCTGTTAGCGAGACGAGTAAATAATTTTCCATCTTTCAATATTCTAGCTGTTCTTCATATATTTTTTGGTACTGCATTCGGAAAATAATAAAAATTTCATACCACACTTTACTTTCCATTACAAATTTCATTCAACCGCATAGTACAACATAAAAATGTTACAGCAAGTTGTGGAAAAACTTAGGTTTGCATTTAGAAGGCGAAATTTCTATAAAACCAGCAAATATTTTGAAAGAAGTTTTTATCATCCTCAATTTTGCAGGCCTGTGTAAATCTAGTAGAACTTTGCTGAATGTTTTTTTCAATTTTGAGATGTCTTTCTTTAAAGTTTGATCCTTTGGGATGCAGCATGAATGAAATAGGAAACTATTGGTGAGTATTGGAATTGAATTAGGCGAAATTCAAGCACTTCCATGTGCTCAAAAATAACTGTTGTAAAATAGTTCATGTTTCCTCGTGTGGGAATAAAGGGACTTGAAAATTAACTTTTGTATGTAGGATCTTAATGTATACAATTAAGAATTTTTAAAAACAGCTGCCATCATTAGATAAATCTTTGGCGCCAGAAACATAGTAAAATATGTATGAAATTTCACATAACTCCTGTACGTAAATAAAACAAATTGCCTTACTCCTACGTCATAGAAATTTGCAACAAACTAAGAAATTTCTCCACAAACACTTGATGATTAAACCACTTCAAGAATTATTCATATCTCACTTATACAATTCAAATGCTTTTCAAACTATCTTTCTACACTTTATATTAGCAAATTTTATTCCGCAGAAATTCAACTTACGAGACGACTCTCGCTTTGTCGAGCTGCTTCAGCATGCCAAGAAATTTTCATATCTTTGGACCAGCACAAGGACCGTAAATGGAATTCGTGGTTCTCGGAAGCGACGAGGCAATTTGCACCAGCATGACAAAACGTCATTTCATGGCACGCGTCGACACGTGGTCCGAATAGACGAGGGTGACGTGAACAAGGGCGCGATAGTTAGCTTAAGTGACACAGCACGACGAGCAAAATTCCTCCTCGCAGTCGGGCAATTGTGCAGGGAATAGTTATTTCGTGGTGGCTGGAATTTTAATTTCCAATTGCCCCGCACAAGCAAGCTGATTTTCTGAATTCCAAAACGTCCCTTTCGGCAATTACTTCAATTTAATCACTGAACTTACGCCCACGTTTAAAAGTCTTGAAGAAGTTCTGCGTCAAGCTTTGTCCAATAATTATTATTTCGCTTCCTATTAGTATAATCTTAATTTATGGTGTAATTTTTATGTTAATAATGTGCGAGAGAAATGAAATTCAATTTCAACATTCACCTAGTATTTAGTGCACCTCCAATTTAAATCCTGGCAAGCAGTACCCACCAGAGGGGTTAGAATTTTTCGTGCTCTTTCGCATGAATTTTATAGTGACAGGGTACAAAACCTGGAGTGTAATTTGTATACCCACACTAAATCAAATACAGTACTCCTCAATTTAGATTAAAGAATCAATCTTTGAATTAAAAGCGATTCAGTCACAGTAACGCCATAGATTTCCTTGCTCCTTCTGCAACCAATAACCCAAAATTGACATGTTCATTTAATTCCATTTTATAGAAATTACTTGTTTTCTATGTATTTGTTCAGAAGTGGCAGCTGAGAAAGGATTTATGCCACGGAATTGCTTTTTATTCGGCTAATCACGTGCTCGAAAACAGCAAGGAATACCTGCCCGTCTAATAACCGTACTTGCCGTTTCAAGTTGAACGCAATGTTGCAATCTGTAATGGCGTAACGAGACGCGCGCGACTGCTGTCGCGCTGTGTCACGCCAACTAAATTAATTTCGCGATAAGCGGCAATGCTACTTGCTAGAGTTACTGCAGATCCAAACTGGTAGACGCGACGTTTGGCGCACAATGTGCAACTACAATTTCGTTTAATTGCATTCATACGACGTGTAATTGCGCCCTGGTAAATATCATTATGGGAAATCGTGCAACTGTCATAGCCGCTCCGAGTTATGTCGAATTTGAGCCGTTCGAGCAATTATCACCACTGAGAATGCATTGATAACGGTAGAAATATTTTGGAGGAGAAGAATGCAGCATTTCTTCTAATTTAAAATTGAAGACTTCTAAAATCTTATAAGATAGTACACTACTATTAAAAATTTGTAATTTTCTTTCAAAGGATGCAGAGTTCATTTGGAATGATAAAAGGTGTCACATTTGTTTCAATTCTAGACAGCGAGGCTTTGGAAGCTTGTGAAATACAGTATGATTGTTAAACATTTTACTAAACGGTGCAGGATGTAAATTCTAGGCGTTCCATTCTGCGGGAATAAATATGGTTTAGGGCGTCTTTTAGTTTAATGTATCCATTGTAAAAGCCGTGTCTCAGACAGTTACTCATACACCCGTTTCTCGTTACTCACAATCCAAGTCGCTCTTACTGCCAAGTCCATAATTCATACTGAGTTATAGCCTTAAGATATAGGCCTGTGTGGAGCCCTAATCGGTGTCTGTGCAATCGCTGAACTCTGAATATTCAAAATTTGAATGTAAAAAGTGTACATATTTCCTTTAGATTTCCACCCTGAATTTTGTGTGCACACAGACTTTTAATTACCAAAGATTGTGCTCTGCACTGTACTGCGAATTTACTGTGTTAAGAATAGTTTAAGAAAGAAAATGAACCTACAGAAATTCTAGCAATAATAACTAATCTAAGGTCTCATTCAATAAAATTTCTTACACCTAGCGAGCAGAGGTCGAATGAGATTGTTAAAGTTTTCAATTAATTATGAAATAACTATAATTTTATGACCATTATGTTTTCTGTTCCAAGAAAACTGTTATGAAATGCAGTGTATTAACTGAAAATTTTATTCCGCACATTTTTTGTAAATAAGAAACTCTTATTTTCTTGAAAGTAGAAACAAGTTCTAGTTAAACAGAAACATTTATTCTGCTTTGAAAAAGTTTAAGTTATGACAAGCAGATTTTCTGAAAATGTCGTGTAGATAGATTTAAAGTTGAAACCTTAAACCTTTCGATGAAAATAATTATACATATAAAAATGACAATGTACTTCTTCTTCTACATTTATCCTGCTGCCAGTTCCTTAAATAATACTATTTAAAATAATATTACTAACCTTTATCCTTAAATATCTGTTCAAGAGTATATGATCCTCCAGAACTTGTATTAATCGAACATAAAATAACTGTTAAATCTGAACTCTTACAACAGAGGTAAAGTGTTAATGTACAAAATTAAGTTAAAACAGAAGAAATGATTTAAAAGTAAAAATTTCGATAAATAACTCTTATTTCTAAAGATTATTTAGCGAGACAACTAAATAATCTTCCATTTCTCTTCGATCACTCAATCTCAAATTTTGAATCCTAACCACCCTTTCCTCCAGAATTCTATTAACACTCAGAATGACATCGAAATCAAGCGGTATGTGTTGCTTCAAAAATTGCACGTCGAAGGAGCTGCTACGTGGCCACTTCGCCGAACTTGAGGGGAAAAAACTTGTGGAGGAAGCAAAGATCGATTCTTGGTAGTTGATCCAGGTGTCCACCGGCTGATGTATTTTCCCCCCGTTCTACCCACCTACAACGTTGTGTTCACTACCAAATTATTGCGACTCATCGATCATCGAAATTTGACACTTATATGCACCGAAATCTCCCTAACAGTGCCAAGGCTCGCGGGCAGGGGATGATCGATCGCACTTCATCGTGATTGATCCGCGGCTACCGCGTAGAACACGTCGAAGGTCGAAGGGTCACGCCCTTCTTCGAGGCTGTTCGAGACTTCAGTCGCTTCCCATCAACCGTAACTATCGGGAAAGCCATGATAAGCCATGGAAGCAGGGGGTCGAGACGCGTTTTAACGCTTGTTGACTCGAGTGTGGTGAGTGACACATTAGCTCGTGGTGAATTTATTGGGAATTTTTAGTGAATTAAGTTATTGAGAACGGTTTCTATGGCTCCTTTGTTTGGGTTAGGCTTCATTTAATTAATTTAAATGAAGAGTTTTCGGTGGAAGATATACATATATGTATTTAATTTTTGCCTTACATAGGTACTACATTACGTACTTACGCATACTGTCACTTTTTCTATTAAACTAAATTTTCTATTAAATTAAATTGTTTTTTTTTATACATATAAAAGACACATTAAGGGGATACACGGGAATTTCGATTATTTATGATAGCCACAAGTCTTAGAAGTATTTTAAAGAAGATTTCATTGAAGAATTCGAAAAATTGCGAGAGTTACAACGTAAAAAATAACAGACGGACCAATGCCGGTAAACGCGTCACGGCGGGCTTTAAAGCCGTTTTTCTCAAAACTATGTTTCTCAAGACGGTGAACATCGTAATTTGATCGTAACGGAACGATATTTTTTGTTGAAATTTTAACTGAACCTACAAAACACTTTTCTCAACAATCTGGAACTTGTTCAATATGATGAGGTAAAACTATAGGAATTTTTATTCAAATTTTTCGATCAAGTTCCACATTGTGAAGAAGAGTGTTTTGGAGGTTCAGTTAAAATTTCAACTAAAAATATTAATCCGTTCTCGACTTATGATGTTCACCGTTTTAACGCGTGCATTGCGCAGCGCCCAGTTTGACGCTTTGTAATTCCTTTAATTTTTAATATTTTCCAGGTTTCCTGGTCTTAAAATGTGTATTATATCCACAATAAAGTATTGTAAAACGTGCAAATGGTATGAATTATTAGTCGTCCTTCAATCCAACCCAAAAGGCAGCGTTCATTTTAACAGTTTAATACCCGTGTACCCCCTTAAGACTTCTTTAATTTTTGAGAATCGAGTACTAGTCGGCGTCATCTAAACTGTTTGTCATCTCATTAGCTGAATGTGAGAAGCTTTATTATTTTTTAATAAACGTGGATGTATAAGCGCTATAAAGGGGACCTAATTTAATCGTATGTTATCTGTGGAGAAACTTGCAGTTGCGATATTTGAACACTAAAATTTAGCACCACGAAGCCTAGAAGCTTCTTACGCAAACCGTACCTTACACTTTGAAAAACGAATGTTAGGTGGAGTAAGTGAAACTGACGTGAGGCAGTGGGTAAAAAGTCGTGGTTTCAGACACGCAAGTAGATTTGTGGCTTTATAGGCGAAAATTGAGGTTTTACTGAGCGGGGTGAAAAAAAACAGTGGTTTGAAAAGAGGAAGCGAGATCGGGACGGTTTCACGGAAGCGAGCAAAATTGAGATGTTACGAGAAGGCGAGTGAAGCCGAGATTTTAGAGGGACGAATGGAAAAATATTGTCCCTCGAAAGCAACAGGAAAAGGGCGCGCGCACAAATGCAAAAAGGAATTGGAGTCGCGAAACAGGAGAGAAATTGCTTGAAAATTTGAGTAAATGTAATATGTTATAAAATATAAATTATCCTGAAATTTTGTGTGCAAAGTCGTTCCACTAAAAACAAATGTTACATGCAAAACCAAATTTAATGCAGCGAGTAAACTACCCTAACGTAGGACGTTACTTAATATAAAAAGTTTAGGTCCCATCATGTGCATCTGAAGTAACATTCACAGTGACAATAAAAAAACAATTTCAAGGGGCTTTTTAAATCAGAATACAGACTTCCTTACAACCTAAACTGTAGTATATGATACAATTTCAGAGTCAAGAGCCCAGGACACCAAAACGATGCACTATATAACAAGGCTTGACCATTTTAACACAGTACTACGTTTAAAAGAAACGAAACTAGGCAAGCATGATACCCGTAAGAAGCTATAGTTACATATTAAGAACGAAGGGTGTACAATTACACATTACGAGTAAAATAAAAAATATTACGTTCTACCTCAGAAAAAGCTCCCGTTGCAGAAACATAACCTTCGTTAAGCCATCAAGTTCTTAACTTTCTTCAATTTCTCTATCTTCTAAAATCACTCAGAAGATTGAAGAAATGACTACTTCTCGACATCGAGTTCCATCTAGGATTCGAGAAAAGACCTTGCTCAACACGAGCGCGGTAAATGGTCCGAGGCGGTTGAAAAAGTAAGCCAAGTGCAAGGAACTTGAATCTGCGTTACAAGGGAATCTCCTTACGATGCAGAGTGCGGCAAACACTGCACGACGCTGTAACCGGCATCGAGAAACACCGCCGTCAACAATTCAGCGCCGCGAGCTATCCAAGAAGCCGTGGCTCGAACTTCTCGGTCGATCGCGAACGAACCGTGAAATCGATGAAACGAAACCCCGAAACACGCTCGTACCATTTACCCGCCATGAACCTGGGTAATTCATCGCGGTGCCGCGTCCGTGTCCGTGCAATTCTGCTCGGCCACCTTTATACGAAGCGTTACATTGTGACGCCGCGAGGTGTGACGATAATGAGGCAGCGAACTGAAGGGGCAAGAAAGCGAAGGAAGAGTAAGCTTGCAAGTATCGTCGGATAAAAGATCGAAGAAGCAAGCTTCGAAGTAAAAACAAGACGGGACTGCTCAACGTAAGATCGATAATTTTTTGCACTTAGCGTCGAAGGATTTCGATGAAATTTAAATATGATGTAGTCCACGTGAATTTAGGGGTAGTTTAAGTCATCATTTCGCTGGTTTCGAAATTGTTGAAAAAATACACGTGGTGGTTTCAATTGTTACCTATATCCACAAAAACACAGTCCCTAAACAGAACATTCCCTTCAATATCAATAATAAAATACCGCGCTTCTATTCATCCTCATCGTTCTCAATTTAAGCCACAGAACGTTGCATCCAAAACTCCCAAAAACCCAAGTTTCAGAAACCAAACCTCTCGTTTCAACCGAAACATTCGCCCATGGATCCCCGAAAGTCAATCCATCCAGCCCACCGCTGGTATCGCGCGGAACCATCGATCCATTACGCCGGAAGGAGTGCACCGACCCTGGATCGACGATTATCGTGATCGATAGGTTGACATATCGTTGGGCATCGATAAGCCACGATGTAATTTCGGCGTGCCCGGGCCTGGATAAAGACAGTGATAATCCGGCTTTTCGTGGGGCGGTAATAAGAGCGAGATTTCGGGCCGCGGTGGGATTAAAGCGCCGCGAGGAACCCGAAGACGTTACCTGGAGAGATCGAGCAGCAGATACCGGGGGTGAACGGCCGATTCACTGGGATCTTTCGTATCGCATTATACCACGGCGAATCTGGCCGGCCGTTTTGGCGGATTCGGGTAATTCTAAATAATTCTTTCGCCCGACCCATCGCGGCCACGGTAGAGGCGAAATGGGTTGGAGCGGGTGGATCGAAACGGGGAAACGATCGGGGAGTAACTTGAGCGGCCGGTTTCAGGCAGCGACGTTCTTCAAGTTCGATCGCCATCCTTGAAGCCTTAGATATTGGGAATTATTTTAGACTATATCGTGGGCAATTTTATGTTGCCAATGGCATTTTATTTCGTACATAAATATAGATTATAATTTGATCTTATTTCCTTTTTATTGCCAATAAAAAATTTACCGGAAGATGCAGTTGCGAAGGTTCTCGAGATACAGTGAATAGTTTGGGAATGTGAAAAAATTTGTGGCACACAAACTGTGTGGCAAATAAAGTTCATAATAAAGTAAATTTATTCATTAGCAGCCACGTCTCTTTTATCAGTCAGACAATTTTATTTATTAGAAGTGATAAATAAATACGTGTACCTGGAAAAAATTTGAAACATCTTATCTATGAATTTTTTTGTGATGTACTATCGAATTCATCGGCAATCTTGATGAATATTTTTTAGATAATTTAGATTTTAGAGATAAGAGAATTTAATCTGAAAAGTCCATTGGAATATAATGTAGTATATAAAGATTGATAAAAAAGATACAATTTGGGAATAAATTAATGGGGATATAAGGTAGATGGTGGTAAACACAGATAGGCTGATAAAGGGATCAATATCATTATTTGATAAAAATTTATATCCGATTTAAAGATAAATTTAATACAGAGATTAAAAAGCCATTGTTTTTGATAATTCACATTTCATATTGACTATTTTTATAATACATATACGATAATCGTGTCATTTACTTTTATACTACATGTTCAGATTTGCAAAGATACCTTCTAGTGTCCGTTAGCACGATGTACACGGAATTATAAGCATTAACAGATAACCAATATTTAATTTTACATAGATTAGGTATATATTTAAAATGTATGCTATGCTTTTACGCCAAGAAATTAAATCATTCTTCAACATATTCAAACCGAAAATAATTATTTACACTTAAAGAATCATAA
This sequence comes from Andrena hattorfiana, assembly GCA_944738655.2. Lineage (NCBI taxonomy): Eukaryota > Metazoa > Arthropoda > Insecta > Hymenoptera > Andrenidae > Andrena > Andrena hattorfiana. The sequence goes on from OX122894.2 coordinate 8,632,454, forward strand.
AGCTATCAACCAAATCTCAGCAAATATTAAAATTCTCCATTATCAAGTAATTTGTTGTACTCTAAAAGAAAGAAAGTAGTTCAGCTTCGCAGAATTCCCACCAATAGAATTCTTGAGCTCTCTTAAGTATCTTCAATATCCCTCTTCAATATCCCTTTGCTACTCGTGCTACCTAAAATTCCAAAATTCGTGTAATCCCTTCCAGACTATAATGGAGTAACCTTACCCAATGGAGGAGATCAAAGCCTGCGATTTTCTACGTTTCACTAAACATTAGTTAATTCACAGCAGGTGGTAGCTGATCCTAGCTAACCTTAACACCCACGATTGCACATTCAGGTGCATAATATTTCCGCACGTGCATAGTTAATGATAGTTTACGCGATGGCACAGCCTGGTGCTAATAAGCACGTGTATTTTGCCTGGCTTGGAAAGAATACCACTGTAATCGTGACGACCTCTGCGATTATGCACCTACTAGATTACGACACTAGAGTGATAACTAAGTTTATTGGTGACAATGATAGTGATTACACATGCTTTCAATCTGGGACTTTAATTCGAGCTCAAATTACAATCGAAATTATCTGTAACTCGAATGGGAATACTATTCGAATAGAACGAATAGGCTTTACTAAGTTGTATACATAAAAAATGTGAATATTAAAACTTAGAAGTGTTTCGTGCTTGGTTCGACACGAAATGAAGTCTTAACCAAACCATGAATCCTTAAAAATATTTAAGTAAAATAAATTGCGCTACAAGTAAAAATCCAGTGATTCCTTGCACAAAAGTTATCAAGGATAAAAAGTGTATTTTAATATTTTCTTCTAATTTGATCCTACCATAATCTAAGACTAAGATACAAAGAAATCGATAGCTAGGTGAGAGTAAGAATAAAAATTCTTGAAGAATGTTCTGTTGATTTACTCTTCACTATTTTCCATATTATTATTAATCGGCATTGTAAACAACATTACAAGCATATTAGTAATTTCCATATTGGAAACACCACGAAAACTATCACCAAAATTTTCTGATTTACGCAAACTTGATTTAACCAACCACCAAATCAGAAATATTACACAAAACCGGAAATCCTCGTTCACAGAAGATGAACCTACATAAAATCTGTAGTAACTGCACGCACTCACTGAGATACGCTCGCACAGCAGGTGTATTCCGCAAGTGTAACAGGCCTTGTAACTGCTTGATGCCAAGCGCCTCCCTGTCGCAAGATATGAGAGTTTCCACAGAACTTTGGAGAAACTTAGCTTATCCTGCTTGCTGCCAATCAGCCTCTATGATTACCACCCCTTTTGCTGGGCCGCTTTACTCCTGCTTGGAAGCCGGCAAGGCCTCGCCGCGTGGCTTAAACGGAAAGAAAAACAAAGTTCGTTCTACAGGGTGATGAATCGAAGCTGCTTCTCCTGGTCCAAATGGTTTAACTGTAAGCGAGTTACAAATTGTTTGGTGGCCTGAATGGAGTTATCCAACACTCGTGAAGCGAATAAGAAGGTTCCTCCGCTATGTAGAACCTTGAAGTGGTTCGTCTCGTCTTCAAATACTACTAAATATGCCTCATTTTAATTTTCAAATCGACATAACCCAACAGTCGACAGGGTGAGGTGATATTTTGATGAAAATATATAAATGATTGTTCTAAACAGTTCTATTATGTTACTTGAAAACCAAAATATATCCAGTTTCTCTCTTAAGGGAGGAGGCCTACATAGAAATTTTCGAAAAACCGCTTTTTCGATTTTTATACTTTCTTGAAATACAACATCTTAAAAATATTCCGAGAAAGTGTCAAGTTAATCCGACCAAAATTTACAAAGTTATACGCGTGTAAGTACGTTCCTCGGCGTAGCGCTTGGAGCAAACATGACGGCAGAAAGAAGAAAAAAGCCAGGCAGCGTCGTAGGCAAGAGCAAGTTGGAGTTTTGGAAGCGGCAGCTGATGCAGAAGGATTATTATATGGACTAGGAATCGATGACTAAGTAAGATAACAAATTCATTCTCTATTTAGGTGTTAACTAGACCCAAAACTTTAAACGTGTTTTCCTCAAAATCATGTTTTCAAAGCCGGTGACACACATAACTAAAAAATTAATGAACTAATTTACTCGAGGCTTTGCAGGCTTATTTTAGGGTTCAAAATTGAACCGCTATCGGGAGGTTTTCCTTTTTTTTGCCTAGATTTTTTTACACACGAAAAACTAGCGAATTTTTGCCAAATACCGATGCTTCGACTTTGCACCGCCGTTATTTTGTCTCAAAATAATTTTTCAAAAATCGGGCCCGATAGCACCTAGATAATTTCTTATATTATCTAAAAAAAATCGAATTTACAATTTTAGATGATCCTGCACTGAAAAACAGGACGTCTTGGACATCGCCTATTACTCACAAACCTTTCAATACTTTTTACCACAAAAATTACTGAAATATCCATAAGGTGTACTCTTTCCAACAGACTAATGTTTAATAATAAAAGTTTATCGATTTTTCTAGAAACAGTTCCCAAAGGAGCATGTTGTTTTGACCATTCTAGGTAGGTCTCCCCCCTTAAGTGGTTAATAAGTCTTAGCAACCAGTAACTCAGTTTCTCAAAACAAAACAAGTCGCACCCTTGTTCACTCACAAAATATTCAATCACTCGTCAACACCACTGGCACCGCCAAGCTCCAAGCATGGTGCCCCATGAAGACACACACAGGAACCAAAAGCAAGCGTGTGCGCCCATCGAGTCCCCTAAAAATTCGCGCACCGATGCCCCGCGTTCAACGGCCATGAAAGCGTATTAAATCGAACCCCGGCATTCAGGCGAGTCCCCTAATCAAACCAGGTGGCAATTTCGCCGAGCGGATCGCGGCGTCCCGATCTACCCTCGAAAAAGCGCAGCAAAAACGAAAGAGCCAGAGGAAACGAAACGCGCTGCCGCGGCGCTGAATAAGCGAAGCCCGCATTCATCAACGGCGATCGCGGGGGATGGATAACGAAAATGGCCAGCCCGGGCCCGGATCTTCGCGCGGGATGAACTCTTCCGGCGTATTCGAAGAAAATTGAATATCCCCTCCGGACAAATGAGTATTTATTGGAATTTCGTTCGGCTGAATACGACCAACTACGGTAGCCCCGTGCTTCTATTCTCCCACTACCCTTCCACACCTTTCAACCCTGGTCAAGCCACCCCCCGTCATCGGGATCGCGGGCAACGGCTTTCACCCCCTTCCCACCCGTCCCCTTTTAACAAACAAAGCGGAGCCATCTCGCTCATCCTCGCGCTGCCTCGAACCGGCCAGCCCAATACACCCGTGGAAATTGGGTAGACATTGGAAATGAATCGAAAGAGCAAATAACGGCTGGAGAGGGCGAGGAAAAGCAGGGGGCTACGGGGCAAGTGCTGAAGGGAACTGGCTACGGCCTTTGTGCCCCGACCAGTTCAAGTGCACTTCCACCGTCGTCTGGGAACACGATTTCGCTGCACTCGCGAGGGGTACTCGAGCCATCCCCCTCTTCCCAATCATCCGAGGAGTACCCTCGATCCAGCTGATCTGCCCCCACCACCCTCTTCGCGTCCTCTTACTTGCTAGACCCTGTCAACGGGAGAATCGGTTCGGCAGTGCTTCACGTGCGTTAAATGTTGCTTATTGAATTTGGAAGGCGCCCAGGGTGGTTCAAGCAACGGGAGGATCTCGAGTGAGTCGATCTATCGAGGGACTGGAGGCTCGTCAGGTGATTCAATGACTTTTCAACGGGGATTTGTTGTGCTGCTACTTGTTCGCAGCGGAGGTAACGTGAACGGTGGGATCGACGAGAACAGTGTGCTTTGGAAATAAATCTATTTTCTGTTTTTATCGATTCTCAGTTTTGACGGGGGATAAATGGAATTTCTGGCTGCTTTATTGTTTTGTAGGAACTTTGACAGTTTGAAATTAAATATCTTTAAATACGGAGGTTTTAATTTTAATTACAGGAAATTTTGGGATTGCAGTTTTTATTAAGTTGCTTCTTCAAGCATAGCAGAAGAGGAAACTACTTTTACCATCGCTAAAGTATTTTAGATCGAAACAAGGTCAGTTCCAAAAAGGAGACGATGTCTGGAATATAAATAAGTGCTCCACTTACAATTCACTAGCAATCAAGGTAAGTTCTTCATTCCTTTCAGAACGGGCCAAATTCAGTCCCTGTATTCCTCTGTTAACATACTCGTTTCATACATCATTATAATATGAACTTTGGCGTTACGTTGTAAATAGTGATGGGACTGATACCAGTACTACTGATGATATTCAATCAATTCGATAACAAAGTACTCAATAGGAAATATCGATACACATAGAAATGTTAGGTACTTGGTATTAATTATCGATACCGATTCTTCTTCAACCAATACCATATCAATACTATACCGAATCAAAACCGCTTTGATACTTTACGAAAGTATCGATATTATCGATACTTGTTTGATACTTACGAAATTATCGTTATTTATTTGATAATTCTGTGATCAGATGGCAAACCTGTTATGATATCTATTTGATATCGAAAATATCGGTTGCGATTTGCAATTTAGTACTTCACGAAAATATTATTTATTACCAATCATGATTTGATAATATAACAATGAAGTAGGAGTAGGAATCAATATCATGAACTACGTACATAATTGAATTTTTATTAATTATTGATGTACATATACATTATTCCTTAATGTGTAGAAATTGGTGAATTATACAATGTTATTAAGAAATAATATTGTGTTTACTTTATTATTATTTAATCGATTTCTTTTCTTACTTACTAACTCTCCAGCCTTTGAAAAAACGCGTTCAACGGGCACGAAGCTTGCCATAATACAAATATATTTTTTTATCAACTCGACTAGAATGAAATATTTTTTGCATTTTGCTTCCAATAAATAATTAGTGCATTTCAAATAAAATTGTTTAACTTAAAAATTTTTTGCATATTTTTTATTATTTACTTTTTAGTGTTTAAGTTTTGATTTGTGGTTATATGCTGATTGTATATCGATTGAATTGATTTGATTTGTGGTTACAGGCTAATTTCAAGTCGTTTAGATTTGTGATTATGGGTTATATTTATTGATGACTGGGTAATTTTTTCACCCCTCCGGTTTTTTTTTCATAATTTTGTATTGTCATCATAACTACGCACGCCTGCAAAGTTTCAAGACAATTGGATTGGTGGAATTGGGTTAAATAGGTGTTCCGTTTTACCCCACGAAATGCTGTGAGGACCCTTTGGTCCCATGTCACGCGATATCAACTCATTCACAGCTCTTATCTAAGAGAAACATTGATGTTCCGTCTTACCCACCCGTTCCGTTTTAGCCTACTCACCCCTACATATTTTCAAGTAGATATCAAATAGATATCGACATTTTCAGGTAAGCATCAAATAGATCTCGATATTTACGTGTAGGTATCAAGCATGTATCGATATATTCGCATATGTAAGTATCAAAAAAGCATCGATTCCTTTTGATACCTTTGACTTTGATATGTATCAATACCAGATTGAAATTTGTAAAAGGGTATCGATATGTATCGATACGGTATCAGTCCCATCACTAGTTGTAAATGTACCCATTCCATCATGAAATCTACTTCTAAACAGAACATCTGATATTCCCCTGACAACTGAATATTTTCTTTAAAATTCTTCTCAGTCATTTTCCCTTTTCCTTTTAATCTACATCGATGCACAGAGGGAAGAGGTTCCGCAAGAAACTTCGGCGAATCCCGAAGCGGAGTAGTTTTTGTAATAAAGTTGTCGCTTTTTTTCAAGGCAATATAACGCCACCCAACACTCGTTTCATTTACATCAGCTTCTAAGGCCGCTTCGTTTTAATTAATTTCGCGCCACTTATTTTTTTAATCGACCGAGTTTGACTTTCGTCCGAAAGAAACCGCGCGGTTATTCTTCGAATTTCTTTTCCCAGCCGCCGCGTTAATAAATCGGCAAGTACTCCGCGAAAACTGCCGGAGCCTGAAGAAAGTCAACTTTCTTTAATTAAAAGAACCACGCAAGGTTAGTTTCGAGCAAATTCCACTACAAGCTCCAGCCTCGTTTCGGCGCATGATTTACGCGGCCAGACGATTGAAACGGTATAAAGCACGTTTCAGGGGAGAAAACACTCTTTGCGAGGTGATTATTTATGAATAACTCTGGAGGAATAGCTGCCGCAATGTATTTCTGGAATGTGCAATAAAATGAATCTTTAATTTCATTATTGCAGGCAGAGTTCAGTGACATATAGATTTGCACCGCTTGAGACTCGAAACGAACTATAATCAATGATTCACGGGAAGTTTAGTTTATATTTAGCACCGTCATTTTTTTTGTTTTTTATGTATACTTTTAAAATTTTGAGAATTGTTTCCGAAATCACGACGCAATTAAACTAAAATGCAAGTAAAATCAAAGCTACTCGAAACTGTCAATCTATTCGAAGCGTAGGTACTTTTCAAACGGTCAAGCATTTTGATCAGTTCGACCAAGTTTTGAAAATGCAAATTATAAATGCAAGATGGAGCTTATAATTTATTAAAATCTTCAACTCAACATATGTAGTTCCAAGAACACTTAGCTAAATAGAACGCCCGGTACATCCACTGCACTGTAATTTGAATTCTAATGAAATCTATTAGCTTAATAATTTAAATAAAATATACCATACAATAGTACCAAATCAAAAATAAAGTACGCATCACAAAGTATCGGATTTTTATCGAGGTTCAAAATAATATTTGCGCGATGCTCCTTGCACGGCCTGAAGAACGAGTTATCAGCGATCGATCGGGCTAAATTGAATTTTTCCAGGTGGCTCGCGTGGTACATGTTCGCCGGAAGTGCGCGCAGAATTTCTGCGGAGGCCATTTCCGCGTTTCGTGCAGCATCGCGGGGAGCAGCCACGGCTAACGCGGTCAGCCTGTGCATCGCGAAACTTCGCAACGCGTTACTGATGAGAACGATCGTTCAGTGTCACGTGTTGGACATTAAATTAGATATCATTACGAAGTTGGAGGACGCGTGTTTAAATGATTCATTCCTGTCGCGGAAGCTGTATATCAGAATGTATTGTTGCCTTGTAGAGATGTGTGATGTCGTAAATGCAGTAGAAAGCAAAATTGCTTGCGTTCGTACGGCAGAAGGACTAATAGCGGTGGAGGTTTTTAAAAAGGCTAACAAAATTCTTTATAATGGGCAGGTACTACATTATAAGATTAGTTATCTAAAATTCACTGTTCCAAGCTCTCCAATTAGCTGTCTTAAGCTATTTCTTGACACTGCGATTAATTTATGCTGAACGTATAAATCGCGAAAAAAAAAACAGAATAATGTGAACACTTATGTGCTCTGAATACTTTCTGACAATTTTGTAATAAATACTTTTGCAGCGTAAAAATCATTGGTTATAAAAGTACGTATTTTCCGCTGTATACAGGTATGGTTTGTAAGAGATTTCATCCATGTTTAATTTTAATTTTGTGGCCACCATAAAATGTATTTTCAGCAGCGAGTGCTTTTTAGATAAAACCTGTGGCAGTTGACGTATTTAAATGCAGATGTATGTACTTGTTATTTCTGTTTGTAAATATCAGGAGCAAATATTTTCCAACGAGGAATTTCAGACCGCGATGAATGCGTTGAGGTAAAATATTGCTTTTAAAGAAAGTTTTTTACTATTTAGCTACTCGATTTCATAAAGAATTCATTTCCATGCACTACCGCCTGTTTTATTCTTGGACACGAATTTTAATTAGTTCTTAAATAAACAGTTGCGATTTCTACCTAAGATGCGTTTTTATATTAAATTCTGTGTCACCTAGCGTTTATTAAGTAAAACGTAATAAACCACCATCTTTTATAAAAAAGTGCAGGCTGAAAAACAAATATTTTAGAATAGAAAAACGTCAATATTGTATGTTTGTTACCAGTCTTCGTGTAAGTTATTAAAAGCTGAAGAAAATCTATCTGTAGGGTGGTAAAAAAATTCATATTTTGCATAAAAATGTTAGTGAATTTTTCACCAAATTTTACTTTATTTTCCATCGTCACCTATCATTCTATGAAAACATCTTTAGGTACCCAAGTTTGTCTTTCCCAGTTGACATCGGGACAAATGTAAATGTTACATTTCTCTACCTTTACACATTCTATTATACAAACCATATTCTAGTAACGAAAATGTAAACATTTGCGCCAAATGCCCAACTTTTATATTCTATTGTAAACGACCAAACGACCAATCAATTATGAAAGGAAAATCTTGAATGAATTCTCCATGAATTTTGGCCAGAATTGTTGGGATCACTTCACCCAACTTTGAATTTCCCAATGTATGCAAAAGCTTGAACAACAACGTACAGAAGTATTCCCACTAAAAATTTACACCACTCACGAGAAGCCGACCTTGTTTAAGTGATTACAGCGAAGAAATTTAATCGCAACCACCAATATCTATCGACCGTTGCACGCGTGGATTCCGCACTACGATATTTCCTTAAAATCGAAACTCATTTTCACGTAACGCAACTAGGTGTCCCCCACTGAATAATCAGACCCCGCGCCAACTAATGAGAGAATACCAGCAACGAAGCAACGCATCCTTCGACGTTAGTGCGTGTGCCGGTGAATAGGTGTCCAATAACCCAGTTGCACGGTCGTAATTAACTCGGGACATTAATTATAAACATGGCATTATTCACCGTCGAACGACTTCACGTGAGCAATATTTTTCTTCTCGCTGAGAATGCAAATAGGATTATGAGGAAATAGGGAGAAGCTTGTCCGAAAAATTTGAAAATCTGTGCGGCGAATTATTGCTTAGAAATGAATTCAATGTGGAGATACAGAAGTAACAATGAATAGGGAGGTCTCTAATCAGCATGTTCAAACTGAACCTGCTAAGCTAAGTATGCTGATGCGTCTTTTTTGCGAACATTTCTATTTTCTACAATATTTAGGGAACATGGTATTGCCATCGCTACGCCATAGGTTCTCGTGTAGAACACTTCCAATTCGTAAGAAAATCTCACCATGGCTCAACACCCCTTATGGTATGGAGTTTAATATGTCAACAAAATTTATTATTCCTTGCTTTGGTTATATAATATTCCCCTACTATTAAGATATAATAACGAATGGTAGATTTTGAAATTAATGCATATTTCTTTTGTCCTGCAGGCTTTTACTAATTATAAGCATCACACATATTTCACAAAGGCTACTATGAATAAAATATAAGACGAAACACTTTACTCGTCTCAATATTTAGTATTCTTAATTCCTTATCCCCCCGATTAATATTCGTTTTCATTCTTTTCATCGTTCTACTTTATTTATTTGTTTCTTTCTTTATAATTTCAATGATTTATTTATTTTGGACATTTCAAGTTTACCATTTGCAATTCATTGTTTTTTTTAACGATTCATCCACTTAAAACGAGGTCGCTAATATATGAATAACATACGAAATTGAATTTAAATCAATTTTTTATTTTATGTGTATTGTTCCCGCGAAATAGGAGTATTCTAGACGGTAACAAAATATTGTAGAACTGTTCGCGAAAAGAAAGACCATACATGTGAGGTAAGCCACTAATCAAGCGTGTGTTACGCAGTCACAATCAAATGAACCGATTGTACATCTGCATATGTATACACTTTGATACACTTTAAATGTCGATTATCAAACATTATAAAGAGGCAAACCGCTTCAGATAACCCAATTTCTGAATAATATTATCGATAAGAGGAAATTACATAATATCAAAATTAGTATGGCAATGTAACACAATTAAGAATTCCCAGACACGATTAAATCTCGTGTCCTCTGCAATTTTCGATGAACCATACATCACATTCATATTCCTCGTAAATCAAACGATTACATTATTGCATGTCGATAGCAGAGCCGTTTTCTTCTCATCTAATTGTAAACTAATACCACGTACCACATTAAATGAAAGTATAATCTCCAGGAAGACCCTAAATATTACCAAAATTCACACACGAATCAATAGGCTAAACTAAAACACAGATGACTTCGAAATCAATTCGAAAATGCCCGTCGTTCGTTTCGGGTCTTGCCGAGTCAGCCAGCGTACAACCTCGTTTGTCGGATAAGACACGATCGGGACATTTTTCGCTCACGCCAAGTGACAAATTGACAGGGGCTGTCGATCCATGGGAATGGCTGGAACTTTGAAACGAATCTCGCGCGGAAACCGTCGCAGAGCGGGGAACGAATATTTCCTAGCTGCTGTTGAATAGCAATGTCTCGGCGAGGGAGCATGCACGTGCTTCCGGCTCTCACGGGCAGCTCCGTCGCGATATTCACGGAATTCATGGAACGTAAAACGGTAATGAGGCCGTCCATTTCGCCCGCGCGAAGATAAAATTAGAAAAGGCAAGACAGCTACGCTCTGATAAGTCATGCAGGGAAAGAGTCGGATACGTGATTCGTCGCCTGACGACACGGCTCTATCGAGCAATCCGACGGGCATCCCACAGTTCCGGTTCCTTCTTTTCCCTGGACGAATGGAAATTACGCGTCGAACGCGAATCAGCGTGATCCTGCACGGGAATCAGCTCGACCTGCCTCCCACGAATAATAATCCTTCGCGCAAAATCGATGACAAGCGAGTCGGTGATCTCGGCAACTGTGCAGCGAATTTAATTGTCTAGGAAAAGGGAATTCACGGGGATGGAACTTTTTATTGTTGCGTAATAGGGATATCGCGAGACTGTGAAGGATCGTAATTGTACACTCTTTTGTGAAATTCTCCGGAGTGTTTGAAAGCGTGGATCAGACTGGAAAATTGATTTGCACGATCGATTAATATGAATTCTTAAGAAAATCATTTGTGCGTAATTATTGTAATCCGAGATAGGGATTTTGTTTGTTGAGATTTCAGAGAATTAGACAATCTGAAGAACTTTTTTAATTAGGTAGAGGAATAATAATTGCAGTATCTGAGTTAAGCTTAATGTATAATATTTTTTAATAATTACACAGGATTAGGGATACAAAGTACTTTACTTCAGCTTTCTTTGAACATTTATTTACGCGAAAGAGTGTATTTGTTGGACCATGGTGGCTATTTGATACAGAATCTTATCCAAAAAGAATGCTAAGGTTTGAGTGCTACCTGTTCAGAATCTCTGCAACCGAGTTTAATCAATAATGCGACGCAACACAAGCCTGAAATGCAGATCCACGGTTTGTACACATTCAAACTGTACATCTTCTGTAATTTACGAGTAGGTATGTCACATGGCAGGCACTTTCGTGATAGTTCTGTCACTGAATTGGTAAAGTCTACCCCAGCTAGCGAGCCAAACATATTAGCAACTGTGAATAACCAAACGTCATCGGCTAAATCTCCATTGCATGAAACGTGTGCACTCAACAGTCATGCAAGATTAAGTTGGCACGTACATTATTACTGCTATCGATGCACTATTCGCGTTTGATGTCCTTTGTGTTTATCTACATGTGCTTAGAGATTAATAATTGAAAGTGCCAACAAATCACCACAACATGCTGAATAGCTTGATCCCAAGTCCGATGCTGGGTCATTTTGATCCACAATTCCACTTACATATACGCATCGTTATTATTTAACACTCCTATCTTTTTCAAGAAATAATATTGCCTACTAATAATTAAAACATAATTTGATACAAAAACTAAAGATCAAAATTGACCCCGTATCCGCCAGACGAGGTTTAATCCGATGTCTCAAACTTCTCTAATTAGCTTCTCACCGAATATAAAAACGAAGCAGATAAACGTGAATGATGATTACAAGTTCCTCCCGAAGTGTATTATTCAATTGAAAAACAGATCCATCGCCAAGGATGTTCCGCCGAATGTCGGATGAAAATGCACGTTATTATGCCCAATCCATTAATTCATTAGCAAGCAGGGTAATTAATTCATTAGAGGGATAACATTTTTTCGGACAGAGTAATAAGACTAATGCTGCATTTCCCTGGTTATCAGTTGCATTGCCGTTGTCCTTTGAGCGCGCGAAGGGAACCAGAAGCTGACATACCTACTAATTAATGAAGAATCATGGGACGAGTAGCGCGATGGGAAATATGGGTGGAACATTGGTTAGCCGGTACCCTCTGTAATTAACCCTGTGCGGGTTCCATAATGGACTAACGTTTCCATTATTCGAATACTAGTCATCGATTATAATTACTGACCGTCGTTGAAATTTGTAGATGTTAATTACCACTTAAATAACTCTCTCGCAAACTAAACTCATCTATTTTATTCTCTCTAAATTTCTCAATTTTGGTCGTCGCGGAGAGGATCGAGGCTTACCTTGTCGAGTTTCGCTACTTTTGATTTCATGGAGCTGATCCGTTTGACTTCTGAGAGGCTCAAATGCTAAGTAGCTTACGATGGTGAAGCGTGCTTACCGATCGCTGTGCTTGCACAAATGACTGAAGGATGATTGAGCAGTCGATGTTCCGATTCTACAGAGTTAATCTCGATGCTCGGCCAGTTGATTTGACAGAATATGCCACTGCTTGAGAATATTTGTTTAATTAGATGTCGTGATGAATGAGAAGAATTCTATATTCTGGCTGCAAGGATGTAGCAAACTCTTTTCATGAAAGAACTTGGGACACTTACTGTAGGATGCATTTATGGTTAGGTTTATAAACAGTAGTTTCACTGCAGCTTCATGATTCTACTTTTCACTGATCTCACACCGACGAAGCTCTAAACCAACAAAGCTTTTTTAACAAGGATTGCTATTCTAGGCTCAAAGAATTGCCAACTAACGGGGCACAATCGATTACGTAATTGCGAGTGGTGAACCGCCATAATAGATAGGGACGAATTTTGGGCGCTGGCGCGGCTCAGGCGAAGCGAAAGAGGAATCAGAAGACGGGGAACAACGGCATTCAAGCAAATGCCGAACATTCCAGGGACGCTTGAAATAGAATACCTGGGTCCCGAGAGGGACGAACATCGGTAAGATCGTTTCCCTAGAACCTTCGTTTGTAAGGTCATTCCCTTTCCTTCGATGGCGTCGTTACCTATCGATCGTGGAAACTGTCAAACAATAGGACATGTCGAATTCGTGGAAATATATACGGAAAGCTATTTTAGTGTAGCCTATACAGAGGATATACACTTGTTTTACAAAGTATTTAATAAATTCAAAGAGTCAGTCAATATTTTAATTTACAATAATATTAATGTACGTATTAGAGCTGTAATTATTCGAATAATTCGAATAATTTCGAAGACGAATAATTTATCTGGTATTCGAATCTTCAAAGAAATTATTCGAATTCTCTGGTATTCGAATCTTCGAAGAAATTATTCGAATTCTCTGGTATTCGAATCTTCGAAGAAATTATTCGAATTCTCTGGTATTCGAATTTTCGAAGAAATTATTCGAATTCTCTGGTATTCGAATCTTCGAAGAAATTATTCGAATTCTCTGGTATTCGAATCTTCGAAGAAATTATTCGAATTCTCTGGTATTCGAATATTCGAACTCCACCCGTTCGGAGTGAATTTCCGCAGAAAAAATTTGCTGCTTGCATACTCCAATCTGTTCTATATTCACACGAAGTTTCATTAAAATCAGAATTTTCGGATTGAGCACGTTTCCTTGTTAGTGCCACTGCACCCAGCTCGCGAAACAACATTTGCCACACTTTTCGGCCCCAAAATAAATACGCGGAACAGAATAATGCGCGCGAAATAATACAGCACCGTTCGAAATAATATTTAAAAGGTATGGCGAAACTTACTGGGTCAAAGTGCAACCCAGGGAGCAGAATATCAAGCAGCAGCGAGAAGGGGAGTGTAGTAATCGAGGGGACAAGGAAACTGTATGAATATACATGTACCGAAAGGGGTCGCTACCCTCGCCGTTTTATGCGCCTTTACACACAGGAAACAACCTCCACAAGATAATTAGCATATTACCAAGCGGCGTTTTCGCGCTGGGGAGGCCAGCTAAAGGGAGCCGTGGTGGCATCGAAGGACGCCTGGCTCTGGGGACAAATTTTTACCTGTCATTCGGAACGCAGGAAAGGCTGCCCTCGGTCTCTTTCCCTCCATACCGTTTATACTCGCCCACACGGGGCAATCTTCTACGACTCCCTATCGGCTAGCATCGCAAGACCCCACCCATCTTTTACCTTCCTTCTGAATGCAGGAAAACCTTCCGTGAAACTGCGTCGACCCAGTTTCTAACGAGTACTCGCTTTAGCAAACGACTCTTCACGGGGAGTGCTTTGCGTTGTTTTACGAATATTCTTCAGATACCGGCGATGATTTCAGAAATACTTCAGGGGCTCTTCGGGAGCTCTGATAAGGCGAATGAAAGTAATAACGACGGAAGTGGGGAGATTCTAGAAGGAATTTTCTGATTGATCGATCGGCTGTTATAGCCTTCTGTTTTTTACGGGTGGATATTTCGTTGGAATAGTCAATTATGCTGAGTGTGGATATTCCAGGGTACGGCGCAATTTGGAAGTGAAGATTTGAGTGTCTTTAACAGCTAAGACCAGCTTAGGTAATTGATATTAAGGAATTATAGTAGGGACAACCTTAATTGGCTACTGAAGACCAGCGAACCTGTTCCGACCATATTATCTGGCTACTTTCCCAGTAAAGGGTTCGTATACCTGTAGGAAACCTGTCCACAAACCTCTGCGCGTATGGTCACTGTTAAATATTAAAGAATTAACCCTAGGATGATGGCTACCATGATTGCCCACTGTACAGCACACACGAGGTCATTTTCAACCATGACCTAGGAGGTAATAATAATTTCGATCATACACATCTCAGAATAAGCTTTTCTAATAAATCTTCATCTTGTTATAGTCTAAGGTTGGCAAACAAAATCGCTCAAAAAATAGATGATGATTAGGATTTTTTTTCTTCAAAAAAGTATACAACTTGCATTAAAGAACTTTGTGGTCTTTCTTTATTCGTTCTTCAAGGATATAAAAACTTTTTTTTCATTTTCCTGTAATGGTTCGAATTTTACGTGGCGCTCAGTGCACTGCTGCGACAAAAGAGGCGTACACGGTAGACAGTAGAATTCGACTTGGATTGTCCAAAATAAAAAAACCAAAGATATTCTTATAGGCTATATCAATCACTATCGCATCACCTTTTAAGAATGCAAATAAAGCAAATTGGCGATGTTTGGTACATGTTTGAACACAAACATGCGAAAAGGGGGGTAATTCTAAGCCTAAAAATGTTAATCACCAGGAACTATGCCCTCTAAAATTGATGGTCAAAGGCTGGTGCGATAGTGAAGTCAATTACAAAGAAAATGCAACCAAGATTTTTGGAATCGGTTCATAATTTCTTTTGTTCTGCTCTCTACCGTTCGAAAAATCATGTTTCGGGATAAACACGTTTAAAGTTTTGCTTGCATGTTGCCGGTGTTCCGAGGTCGAGATGCTTCTATCGTTGTAGAATCTATATCGTTACGAATTTCGTCTTACAACATTTACTGAGTGTTCTTCAGATACTATACTATAGATATATGCAAAAAAATCGATTTTCGGTGTTAATAAGTATTAAGTAATATAAGTAGTTTGATACACGAGTTTGGTTAAAATGGCCCCTATTGCAGCCAGCGGTGCTACACAAAGAATTCATAATCACAGTTGATTATCTTCCGTCTACAATTCTAACGACGCTCCCTTGTTATGAACTTCTTGAGTAAAAAATGCAGCCCCATCTTTAATTAAACCTCGAACCTTCGTGGCTTAGAATTGTCGAAGTACCTACTGATAATTCTAGAGGATTCTAGATCAATGTTTGCACCAAGGAGGAAGGTTTTACTATTTGTCCAGCTTTTAATAGCGCACTGCTGAGCAGTGCCTCGCACAAAGGATGCAAATTTTTCAATTTCACGCAGCTGCAGCTCTGGTATTATTTTCTCCTCGCGTGGCAAAGGAAGGCGCGAAGAGAGCAGAGAGAAGGCTCCACGACCGAGTACGCGTGAATTAATGAATAATGAACGTTTACGCATGCATTTTACGCAACGTGCGAGGCCTCTGAACGGTGCT
Source organism: Andrena hattorfiana (assembly GCA_944738655.2). Lineage (NCBI taxonomy): Eukaryota > Metazoa > Arthropoda > Insecta > Hymenoptera > Andrenidae > Andrena > Andrena hattorfiana. Next base: position 8,648,570 of record OX122894.2, read on the forward strand.
GTTGAATTACTCGAGACAGCAAGAAGAATTTCGTTGCAGTCTAACAAAGGGAGATACGCCTGCCTCTAATTGACCTCCGCGGTAACGTTGCTGGAGCGTTGCTTTTAAACTTCGTTTCTGTATTACATCATTCCAACGGGAAAACTGCCTCGATTATTATTTCGAATTTTCTAGTGGACTGACGGAATTAGTTTCCTTGAAAAAATCGACCGTTTTCGTTTTGCACGATGCAAGAAATTTTTCATCAGAATGAAAGCTTTGCGGATCGAGAAATGATGAGGACGAGGACGATTTTTTTATAGACTTATGAACACTAACTTTGTACTTACGGATAAATAATACTGATTCCCATAAAATTAGGGGGAAAGTTAAATAAACAAAGGGGGTGTTACAATTTGTATACAAACAGGAGGCAAAGTGATGAAAGAATAGTATTTTGGAACTGAATTAGTGCAACTAGGATATTTGAAAATTTTATTGAATATGTGTGTAAATGTAGAGATTTTTGTACCACAGTATAAAATAATAAAGTCTTGATGCTTGAGTAGTTGTCCATTCTTCAAACCCCATTCAGAATCTTAAGAAAATTCAACCCACTGCCTCATCCTTTCCTTAATTATCGAAATCAGGTGCATCAGAAATTTTCTTGAAAATCTCTGCGATCAAATTTCCTCTCGCGGTGCTTCCAAGGATGCAAGCAAAATTTACTGAAACCTAAGCCCAGCCAAGTAGGCAAGGCAACGAGGTTCAAAGCGTTTCAGGGAAAATCACACGCGAGCAGGAGACTGTAAACACCCTCAAAGGGACACGCGAACCGACGAATCAAGCCACTGGCGTTCTTATCAAACGTAAAGCACAAATATCCAGCTAATCAGCGAGGATCGTCTTAATTCGCAGCCAGTAAACTCAAGCCTCTGATCCGCGACATCCTCCCAAGTATCGCCGTGGAAACGGAGCAGAGTAAACGAAAGGATGCAGTAAACACAGCGAATTCGAGGAACGAACCCACGATTACGGCTCGGCGTGTTCTTTTAGTTATGCAAACTACAACGAAGCTCTAGAAGCTTCATGTCACGCTGAAAGTTATCGAAATCCTTTTTTTTTTTGGAATTACATACAACTGAACAGTTAAGTAAAAGCTCGGCTATGGATTTTTTTCTGATGAACTAGGTAATAAGTTTTATTAATCAGATTTGAGTTCGCAAATATTAAAATGTAAAAGTAAAAAGTAAGTTCTATTAATTTTTTTACTTCTTTAACAAGAAGAATGTCTATTATTCTTTTGAAATATTGAGTTTATTAATCAAACATTTCTCGAAATATTATGCCCATCATTTTGAAAAACACTATAATTAATAATAAGCTTTCTTTAAGATAATTTCAAAATTTACATATCATTTAATTTAAAAAATGATCTTCGAAGAGGATTAAATTCATGTTTTAAACAATTTTAAAAGGGGACGCTTTATAATAAATCAAAATCTAGAGAAGAAGACGGAAATAATAGCTTGAATTTCTAAGGGAACTCTCTTGGAGTACCGAAGAATTTAATTTATACCGAATTTTCTCTACCTAGAATTTCAGCGAAGGAATCAGGAAGTAACGAAGTTCATTTGATTATAGACAAATAATTTTCCACGTTACGTAACTGAATTCTTCGCATACTTTCATCTTTCTTTGCTGCGAAGAAGTTTCGAATTAATCGAAGCGTAAGGAATTCCTACGACAGAAAGTAAAAACGATTAAATCTAATATTTAAATAAAAAGAAAAATCTTTTTTAGCTTATACTTTGTCTTCAGACTGTATATCGCGTAAAAATACATTTTTATTACACCTCTCTTCGTTAGAACAATTCCTGAACGTTTCCTGGCTTAAGCAAACGGAATTTCTCAGAAAAAAATGTTAAATTTAATAGACCTCGACGCAGTTAAAATTAATGATTAATAAGGTCTCAGCAATTAATGTGATTACGTGACTCGAGAAATATAATCGTAAAAATGATTGAGGCACTGTATTATTAACATCGAAGGAAAATAACAGGTATCAAATTATGAAGATATGATGCATGACTTTATGAAAAGTAATACAAGAGGGAAATCATTCTTTCGATTTATTCTCCACACGATGGGATTTCTTTGCCGAGTGAAGCTTTCAAAGAAGCTCCGTTAATCACCCATTATTACCACAGGCGAGGATGGATTAAAATTCTGATTCTTCCGCCAAGTGTTTCTTCAGAGGAATATCTTTCCTCTTGCTAACTGTACCATAGAAAATTTAACTCACTACTATGCTCGAAATTACAACTGTACTAGAAAGGATTGCTTTCAAATAACAGGGTACCTGAATGAAATAATCTCCTGTAATAGACACTCTGCTAATTACAAATCAAATCTAATTAGCCGTGCAACTGTTCATAGAGGCTATTCCTTTCTACATGATTCTTTTCTTCCTTTGTAATTGTTAGAATGGTGAACGCTTTGATTTTATCTCATAGGAAGAATGTTTAATATCTTTAATTTTATGGATAGGTACAAATGCTTTTTGATGCCATGATAAAACTCGGTGGAAAAATTTCATACACAAGTTCTGGAATTTACAATATTCATGAAAAGTTATGAAATATGGAAAATATTTATTAAAACACAGGTACGAATTTTAACTAGAATATTTTGTAAAGTAATAATGCGCGTTCGAGAAAGCCTTGCAAAGAGATAAGAAAGATAATAACGATAAATTACTCATCTTCTATACTAACTGTACATTTTCGTCAATGAAATGGATTTTTCAAGAACATACATATATACGTACTATTTTTTCTTCATTTAAATTTCAAATATCTGCTTATTTTTATACATAATAAATGTTTCATCCCTTTACTGAAAAGCTGTTCAGTAGCCTCCTGAAATTAGATAGCTTCGTGGTTATTTAAAGCTTAAATAATTAAAAAATGTTTCAGTCTAAATGCCATATGTGTACTTTGATTAATCAATCTGTTTTGCTAAAAGGAGAAAGTGCTCCTACTTACCTAAACCTAACAAAAAATGATAATTTTCTACGTTTTAAAATCAATAAATCACAACAGTAAACGTAATTAATTTCCACGTTGCCTAACTGGCCTTTAGAATAACCTTTGCCAGCAGCCGATGACGAAATTAGCAACTTCTTTACCCAGCTATCGACAGACGGGGTCACAGAGTTACGATTCGAGGCTTTTCGCGATAACGGGGGCCACGTGGCCCACTTCAGAAACTTGGCCGTGGCACGATAGGCCAGCCTGGTCCACGTAAACAATGGGACACGATGAGAACTCTCGTTGTCTCGACTGACAGCGGGCTTAAACTCTTCTGAGCGAACCACTGGCCGGAACAACGGAGTCTGATAATGTTTCTGTCTGATACGGACCAGTGTTCCCGTTCCCTTGATCTCCATTGGCACGGACAATTTAAATGGCGAGTCGAAAATCGGACGAACTTAATTAGAAACGTAACGGAGAATTTCCCTCTCGGTTTCGCGAGTTCGTGAATCACAATTTCCGTGCACAACAGTGTACCGTGCAAGAGAAAGAAATTGACGAACAATGTAGGACGAGATATATTTAGAAAAGGGAACGCATAAAAAGGTACCTATCTGTGGAAGTGGCTAAAATTAGAGAGAGCTGGGATGCTAACCTGTCGAGTGTTTTAAAATCAGCGAAAAAACGAATATAAGTAAATTATGTTTGCGTTTTTTATAGCATAGCCGGTACGTTCGTTAAGCCTGAATCTTTTATGGTAGTCTGTAAATCAGTTTCGTATTTTTATAGCTTTACACTTACGCGTTTCGAGTCTGTAATTAATTGTTATGGCTTAAGACGTCAAGAAACGTCTTCTGATAATAAACTGACCGTCGAATAATAAACTCTTTAAAATAGAGTAGACGAGGGTATAACTAAATGCGAATAACACTTAAATCCTCGCAAGTGCACACCCTCTGCGCTTCAAAGAATTGAATTTCACGTAGAAATCAGTTCTCGAATGTAGCTACTAAAATGTTTTACTGATCGTAAGACACACACGTATACGTAACCTTCAGTTGATTTTTTAAAATTTTAATGGTCAAACATGTCGAGTGGCGCCTTGGAGGTGTTCAGTATTCACGACGTGTGCTTTAAAAGTGAAATTATATTGCATTATAGCTTGCTGTTTTAAAGTTGTTAACACTTTCACGACGCTTTGTTCGTTTCTATTGACACAGTTTCAAAATTTATTCAGACTACAGGAGAAAGAAAAACTTGGTATCTTAGAAATTCAAATTGTAATGAGCTTTACTGATCTAGAGAAGATTTCGACAAATACACAAAAGAATTTCTAGTTCTGATAAAAAATCAATCTTTAGACGCAAAACAGCCCCAGAAATAATTCGAGATCGATACATTTATACCGAGAAAATGTAGTGTTCATCTTCATGCCCTCCATATTTTTTAATCCCCTATCTCTGACACAGAACATTTTTTACTCACAGAATTAATTTAGACCTGAACAAGTAAAACGTTTATTTATATTCATTGCCATTAATTTGTGGCATCCACAAAGATTTAAGTATCTCATATTAAAGCAGGTAATTGATTTGACTCAATTGTGACTCATCTTTAGTGAGACACCAATTTAAAAAAAAATGAGAATAAGGTTTGTATTTACGATTACTACGAGGTATTATTATTTGATCTGTGGAAGAGATTGTTTTTACTTATTTCTGAAGTAAATACAAGAGGAAGAAAGTGCAGCAGCGACAGTCGATACGTTCCTTGCAGAGGTGTGTAAGGTCAAGCTCTAATAGGACCTCGTGGCCTACTTCTGCAACTCGGGACAGCGAAACACTTTATTCGATTTTGGTCTCCTACGTTCCCATATGCCCCGAGAAAATGCAGTCGAAGAGGTCCGACCTAAGGACAATATTGACGTTCTTTTGAACAATGAAAAGTTTTGACGTGAATGCGCCAATATTTACAGAAATCCCCGCCCCGAAGCGAAAAATTGAAACGTGACAGATCTCACACATGAGGCGAAAGGATTGCTCGAGAAAAAAAAGTCAACGTACACATGCACAGCAGAGTTTCTAGGAAATCGAAGTGTCTTTATGGTATTACGAAGTTTTGCTCTTTTTCCATGAAGCAAGTTATTCACTTCTTGAAGCTGCAACTTATCTGTAGTGAGGTAAAATCTTTTGAAGTTGCAGTCTTTTGAAGTTTGCGTTTAGAGAAACTTTATTTTCTAGTTGAAAGTACTTACAGACGTTAGGAAGGATTCTAATCAGAGTTTGAATGCCATTTCTAATTATTATTTTCAAATTTGAAAAATTCAAAGTCTACATTGTTTTCCAAAGGAATGTTCAAACAATGAAAATTAACAAATTATCTACCATAAAGTGAGTAATTTTTCACGTCCAGTGTTCTAATGAAATTCTACTTTATAAATTTAAAGTAGCACACGAAAAAATTCAGCATTTATTACAGAAATTTTGCCGAGTCGCTACGAATTGCGAACATGAATCAGACTGTCAGTGAACAGAGGAAAGCACGACTGTCAACATTTAGAACGGTGTAGCTAAATCCTTAAACTGCTTTCTCGAGTACGCTGGGAACGATTCGCGGCTGCGATCGATCGTGCTCCACGTACGCCTGCCAATATGTCGATAAATCATCCTGACGAGTCGAGCGAAAGGTTTTTAGCGAGCGTACCGCCACGGTGGTCCGAAGGCAACGAAAACGATGGATTTACTAGGGACCTTTTGTTCAGCCCATGTATCCTTGCAGCCTGTTTTTTCCCTTTCCACTCCGTTTGTCGAGTTTTGTTTTGCTCGTCGCGGGAAAATTAACGGTTGCGTGAGCTCTTCGGAACGGACGTTTCCCTAATGTAAAATTTACTTCCGTGGGTTGATGCATTAACATAAAAAGATTCTTCTGTGGTAAAAAAAAAACACGAGACGAAAAATAAATAATATATTAACAGAAAGGGGAGGCTAAATTATTCCTGGCATCATGTGATGTTTGTGCGTGGGGTTCAAAAAACGCAACGTCATACATACTTGTTTGCTTTCCATCAGGAAACACTTTGGATTATGAATAATAACGCTATCAAAAGCTACAAAAGAGAACGTGAAATTAATGGTACAGTAGAGCGTCAATTATCCGAACCGCTTGGGGCCGAGGTGATTCGGAAATCCGAATTGTTCGAATAATCAAACAGTTCAGAGAATGAAGTATGCATGCACTTACCCAGTTTATAACTATAGGAAGTACACCTAAAATTCCTTATTAAATACAAAAGTACTACTGCTGTAATTTGAAATGTAATGTATATTACGCAAAAATCAATTAATCAATCGGTACCGCTACACTGGCTCCAAGAAGTGGTGGAGATAGCGATGATGCAGCACTGGCTCGGATAATCGACGGTTTGGTTAATCGAAGTTCGGATAATTCACGCTCTACTATAGTTCTAAAAAGTTAAGCAAGAACCTTTCCTCAACAAACGGGATAAATTCACTCCATTTATTCACTTAGACGTCCACATGTGACAAAACGTGTATGAAAGAAAAATTGCAAACAATTTTATGATGGTGGTAAAAACCAACTGATTTATACCCGTGTGTACCCGACCTAACACTGTAAATTACGTAACTTGTGTTACAGCCGCCTGTACCCGACCTAACATTACGCGTTTCATTCTTCGTTACAGTAGGCCCGTGTGTACTCGACTTAACATCATACGTTTCATTCTTCGATGCAGTATACCCGTGTGTACCCGACCTAACATCATGCGTTTCATTCTTCATTACAGTATATCCGTGTGTACCCGACCTAACATCATGCGTTTCATTCTTCATTACAGTATATCCGTGTGTACCCACCTTAACACTACACGTTGCATTGCTCGTTGCAATGTATTCATCTTTACCCACCCTTAAACAACATGCTGCATTGCTCGTTACACTATACCCGTATGTACCCAGCCTAAGGCTTTAAAACGAGTCAGCCACGTCGGGTACCAATCTCCATTGTAAAAGCGCGACCTCGAAAGGACACAAGCTTAAATCTTTCATGTAACGTTTCCTGATTATTCATTTGCACGCTGCCCAGCAAAAATTCCACAGAGCCAGGCGTTTCTCCGGGCAGCAAAATATATTTCCGCGCGGCGTTAATCAGCCGAGGGAAATAAATCAAGCCTTTCTCAGTATTGTTCCAGGGTCAACAGGACCTCCGAGGGAAGACGTGCAAACGGACCAGCCGGGATCAGCCTGGAGAAAGTTCCTCCGTGAACTTTCATTACGCTCGTCTCCGCTCCCCGCCACGCCTTTCCTTCTACCCAGCAAGTTCTGCCCAAAGTATGATTGGAAAAGTTCGAAAGATAGGGGCGCCGGTTATTTCCGAATGTCGATTTCCGGAGATATCTCGACACGCGTATGGCGATACCGCTAGTTAAACCTAGAACGCTGCAGGAGATGAATTTGATCGCCGTTGGGTCGCGATATGCATCGTAGATGCAGGAGATCGGTCGATGTAGCGATTCGTAGCTTAGGAAACAGAAGTTTCTATTGGAGCTACATATAGAATTCTTTGGAATAAAACTTTTTTGATTTTTAACAAACACCTTACAAAAATCGACCAACAAATTCACTAGTCTAATTGTAAGCCTATCCTCTACTTCTCAGAAGCAGTGAAAACAGGATTCAACTGTAATCGAAACAACTCATACAGTTAACACAGCACTTAACCCTTTCGCTGCGTATTTAAATTTTCGAATGATCCTTGAAAAATGTGAATTAAAGATCAATAAGAAAGTTTTTAATTTTCAACTTTTTCTGCATTTTACATGTTTGTTTATCTACTAATAAAACACTAATACTAACAATAAGTAAAACACTAATATAACACTAATACAACACTAATATGGAAGTTTGAAATCTTTCTTGTAACATAGTATGTCTCTTCTATACTCTATTGACTACTCACACAAGCATTTATTTCATCCCTTCTCTATGTATGATATATCTCAAAATAAGGTACAATACAAAGTGGGAGGGGGGGGGGGGGGGGGATTGTGGACACTGTAGTAGCTGATTTGTTTCAGATAAGCATAGAAGGCGAAATTTATGGCACCGCAATTCTACTTATTCTGCGAGGGACCAACTTTGAGCGACTATAGCGTGGGGAGGGAAGATGCTTTGTTTTTTTTAATAAAATTTCTTTCAACACTTTCAAACAGTGATCTTTCATTTGCAACAAACCGCATCTTTCTAGCTTTTCAATTTCATATAGAAAAAAATTCCTAAAGAATGCTTAATTTTCGGGCAAAATTCACGGACCCATACATACTCTCGCAGAGTTAACACTTCATCTGCCACTCTCACGTCTGCGTGAGTTTACAATTTTATTTCCACCTACCCTCACACGTGTACCTAAAACTTCAATCTTATTTCATCCTCACCACAGTTGTCAAAAATTGCAAGAATCAACGAACTGTTCAAAGCCCCAAAAGAGATCAACATTGAGCGTACGTTCGCTCGAAAATATGTAGCGGGTACAACGTTACCCAGCACGAAAAGAAATTGTTCGTTGCGCAAACGGGCCGCGCGTGGCTGAAGGCGAGCCGGGAGATGTGGGCGCCCGTAACGGGGACGCGAAATCTCCGCGCCGTACGGTCAAGGTGGTAAGGTGGCTATCTATTTACGAGCCACGTCCATATCGTCGAGATAGTACGGGCGTAGCTCGTGGCCGCAGCATGAATGGCAATTCGCCTGGCGGCGAATCATTCAACTCGTACGTCACGCCAGCCGTCCGTGCAACTATGCACCCATTATCAATCTGTTGTGCGCCGCGGCGCATCAGCGTTGCATTAGGTAACGCTCACGGAGAAATCGACCGCTGGAACGCGCGCGTACGTACCTAGGTGACCTCAAACTTGGCGTAGCGGCGTTCACGCTTGTTGCGAGCTGTCTCTGTGCATTGAGTTGTTCGGTGACAAACTAGCTTTGCTGACGACTCCAACGACTTATCAAGGGGTACAAGGGTTGCGTCACAGTGGGCGCGTCACCCCACCACCAAAAAGGGACACACCGAGTGCCGTTAGAGTCAATGGTCTCCTTGTTTTAGGGTCAGTAACTAAGAGAGATGTATGATGAGAGACTATTAAAGTAACGAAGAGATCATTGACACTGGCGGCACTGAACAGTCACGAAGCTGATATGTGTGACCAGCAGAGACAATGTAGTTCCAAAAGCAGTATGTAACACGAGTAACAGCTATTTTTTTTTATCATTATAATAGTAATCGACGAGCAGCAGAATATCCAAGGATTCTATTGATTTTTTTTCATAACAACGGTTCGTGCGCACATGTTAATACCAGGTCGGCTGCTTGCACGACTCCAATCGATTCGGCTGGTCTTCGAACTCGCATCGAGCGGCGTAGGGACAAATCGTGTACACACGAGTTATCCTTTCATGGTGTGGTTACTTATAATGCTTTTGTTGGTAATGTGTTGCTTCACTAAATGGCAATTGAGGGGAACGGAAATGCGAATTTTAAGAGCTAGAGGAAATGTAGGTTTTGCTACATTGAAATGACTGATCGAGTGGTTATTGTGTTAGAAGAAACTTATGGGTGTAAGGGGTTCATTTTTGTCGATTTTAGATTGAATAATTTACTGACAATGGTAGAAGTATACTAAAGTTTTGAAATCGATATACTAGAATGTGTGCTTGAGGGTTACTTTTTTATAGAAATTTTGTATTGTTTAGGTCCCTATGACGTATATCAATTTATAAGCAGGAATTGCTATATCACAAAGAACTACTTTTTGGTGCGACGTTTCCACGAAATGATTTTCAATGAAGCCTTCGATTAGTGATCCTTAAATCCCTACGTCACATGTAAGTAGAGATTATCGTAAAGCAAGTAAGCATTCAGAGCGTACAGTTACGTCATAAATTGTGACCTTTGAAAAATTTTGTTAGGAGCGCTAATCCGGCACGCAGCTCCTAGACTGCAATAAAGTACCTCACAGGATTAATGTCCGCAATGAAGCATAATACACGTTACAAAAAGAAATTGTTGTAATACGAATTAGCATATAGAGGTGCAGAAACGGTGTGCAGTTTCTTTGAAACTGTGATCATACATATCGCTGCGTGTAATGCCGCGTATTATCTGACACTGAAGTGTCTTCCTGTTAATACCGGATATAACTTGAGTACTCTGTGTCGCACGAACGACATCGACCCCTCAACCTAGTTCCATGTGCTTAATACAGTAATCTCAGCGTTATAAGTTACCGTGCGATTTCATCGAGTGCAACGACTCACGCTAATAAACTTCATTTTGAATTAATTCTTTTCTGGGCATCATTTCTGCCACCACAAATGCAGCCTTGCACTGTGACAGTAGAATCGCAAACACTAACTGTCTCACACATTCAAATACTTTCATCTTACATCATTCAAGAAAAAAAAGAAATACTTGCAACTTCAATGCTGTTGTTAACTGGTATCTCGATATTTATTATTTATTTATGTACTTTACCATGATTTTTATTTTGAATAAATGAGATATGTACTGCTATTAAAATAATAATAATAATAATAATAATAACATTATTAGCATACACCATCTAAATATTTTAACACCCACGTGGCTGCAAAATCCTCTCTGGAGGAATCCCCGCCAGGGATTGGAATTTTATCCGAGCCCCTCCCCCCTTAAATCATTTTACACAGCTTATCTCAGGGTCTGCTCGCGCGAGAAAGTTTATCAGCCACGCAACTCACAGCTACACGACCCGAATAGCTCGAGTTTGCACAACACGTGGTGCACGTGCGCTGCACCGTCTGCGGGTGACAAATGCGAGCGTGAATGGGCTGTTCAAACAGAACAGGATCGAAGTCAATTGACCTTAGGCACCGACAGGGATGTTAGGTGAGACGTTCAACCTCGTCCCTTTAATTCGAAGAAGCGTTTAACGACACGGCAAACTGTGTCGCCATGGCTCAAACACACGTGTCTCGTCTAGTATGATGGAACACGAGGATTGGATAAACTTTCCGTGTGAAATTTGTAGGGACACCTGATTATAAAATTATGGCATTGAAAGGTGTGTTGTGAGAGAAACGAAAGCTGTTATTGTCATGATTTGTCCTCACGTTGCTTCTAGATACTTAAATACTGGTATTATGTGGAGTACTTCATAATGTCGTTTATCAGTCTGTTATAAGATAAGGTATATATACTACAGTACATAAAATATGCATAATATATGATTGAAATGATGATATGTGTCACGATGGAATTTTTCAAGAATTATTTACTAAAGTGATTTAATTAGGTGCTCGAGCTTTCAAAAAGTCTAATGTGAAATGTAAATTATACGTTTAGTATGAATATTAAAATATATGCCATTACTTTTATCTGTGGTGTTTGATTGATTTACTTCTTTCATTTACACAGAGTTCTGCAAACACTTACTGAAGGTAATGAAACATTCTACACGAGAGACTCTGAAACTGAAATTGATCCAGCAAACAAAAGCTAGAAGCTAGTGATCTGTCATAAATTCTCCAAAAATACTTTAATTGAAATATGTGCTCCTTGAAGTGAAAAGTATAGCTTCTTACACAACTCATACTTTTCAGATTTTTTTTGACAGAAAATTTAAGATTTAATAGACAACACTTTATATATTTTTTTAAGCATACTATTCTATCCGCCCCAACTCGAATTTACAGATGCATTGCACTCCTCGTCAAATTCCCTGCAATTTGACGTTTATCATGTAAAGTTGCCAATAGAATTTCCTAACAAGGTATTTCTATTTCCACCAGGAATATTCTGTACCCCTTTACTGCTACTAATATCGCGCAATTAGTATGCTGATTGCAGCAGTAGCGCACACGGGGGTCCGTTCTGAAGATAACATTAGGAAACCGTGGAAATAACTATCTCATATTTTCCCCTCACTCTCGAGTTCCAAACGAGCCAGTCTGACGAATCGTAGTAACAGTCAAGACGCAGCAAATATTTATCAGGCCCGAGACATTTTCCCTGCTTCTACGAACGCAGCCTTTGATTCCAGCCATAGAGGTAGCTTCCGTGCATAATGCACAGAATTGCAACGACGCAAAGAAAACGGGAAAATACTGAAGGGGAATCGAATAAAACTGCAATCGAGTAAATAAATCCAGAAGACTAAACAAAAGGGAAATTCTGAACACACTTTTACTGCAGAATGCACTGGATTTAATCGTAATTACGATTTCCTCGTACGAGTCCTTTCTGAAAGATTCTGATGATATTAAAAATGAGTGAAAGTTACTCAGTATTTGTTTATTTTACGTACAAGATCCTAAATGACTAACACTAAGCCCGGTATCGGTCTATTCTTAAATAAAATTTGGTTTAAAACACTATCTGGAGTGTCGAAGGGCCAATAGTATTAAAATTTTATGTATACGAAGTGATTCACCTGACTTGAAGTTTTCGCGCAGTAGAATTTCTGTTATTTGAAATAACAGTGAGACAGGATTGCTCTGAGGTGGACGGTTCTGGACAGTAGAATATTTATTGCTGTGACGTTGACCACTTTAGATTTTAGATGTCACACCGGAAGTATCAATAGTAGGAATGCAAGAATAATATAAAGAACTAAATGCCACAAACTAAAAAATTTTTTTGGCATTCCCGTAACTCAAATTATATACCTAAGTTAAATTATTTTTCTGATACATATCATAAGGAGTTTGAAGATTTTCAACGAGGACATTTTTATTTACCAGTAATTATACCTTTTTGGATAATCATATGTTCTTACCAATTCTAGAACACTTTTACCAGCTTCGAGATTTTAAATTATCTCGTGTTTCATTTCCATAATTATCACTTCGTGCTTCAGCTTTAACAGATAATTATGGACGAACGCGGTCATTGTCGGTTTCACACTAAATTGTTACACCGCCACAGGTAGTTTTGACTGCTATAGGAGAGTGTTTCAAATTTCAATAGGGTTGATTATAGTATTGTGAAAATATTAAGGAAATATAATACAATACGATAATCAGTCCTTTGTTGTCCTGCTTTGTCAGCGACAAACAGAAATCAACTTCATCTCTTTTCGAATACGGTGCTGAATATCTAATTTTAAAAAAAGAGAATTGAAATTAATTTCCTAATCAGATGCAGCGTGCGATGAAAGCAATTTCACTCATTTCAAGAGAACTTAAGTTTCTTTTTCATAGAGACTTCCCTTTATTTATACCTCAACAAATCAAAACAAAGCACAGAATTATGCACATTACAGAGAGACAGTGCTTTGGCAATTGCGTCAAAGTAGTTTTAAAGAGTTTGAAGGACAATCGAGTAATTGTGAAAGATGTGGAGCACGATTGAAGAAGAATAGACGTTTCAAAAGTAGAGGCGAAGCAAACCCTTTCGCGATTCAGATTCCGTACCGAATCAGACACAATCGAAGCACCTTTCACTTTCAGCATTGCTCGGGCCTGCGTTCCCGTAATTAGCCTGAAATGTCAGTGAAAGAAAGTTCAAAGCTATCGATTCACGCCGATAACACCGGGAATGTCATTGTGGAACGTTGTGCATTATGCATAAGAGCAAATCATGTTGCGATTATCAATGTCGATATTAAGTCTTTGCTCTCGCATTTCCAGTGGAACGTACTGCAGTGGAGGAAGTGCTACAGCAGTGACCAACGATGAATTTATTAGGTTTATGGCGGTAACCCACTATCACTTTCAGGTAGTAATACACACCCTACCGTCTAAACAGGTATTTCAGCTCATACACATTCATTGCAACAACCTGTATTAGTCTGAGTTTTCATCACAGAATCATAAGTAGGTAACCTAAACCTTGCCCTATTAAAAACTTGATAATTTTTACAAAATATACACTGGCAAGTTGCAAATAAAAGTCTACACTTAAACATTATTTAGTTGTACTACTAGCATTTTTCTTTTTTATTTATTTATTTTACACGGAAGGCCTCTGATAAACACGAATAATTAACAGAGTTGAAGGAAGAACCATTCTCGTTTCTAGAAACGAGAATAGCTATATTCTTCAAAAATATCTCACGATCAGTATCGAATCCTAAACTGTCGATATTAAGGGGTCTCTCCCTACCTTGACAGATGAAAAATGATGCGAACTTTGGGAATTTTTTAAAACGAAACCATTAAATATATTTACTTCCTGCTTTGTAGCTTCATTTGTCTATCTTTAGAGAATACGAAAAAAATTGTATGCAAAAATAGTGGTTATATCCGGGGTTATAGTGCTTCAAATAGAGTGCCTTACAAAAATCATGTGCGCATTGTTAGCATAAAATCAGCCGTTGTAGTTGTCTCAAATAGAAAATTTAAAAAATTGTGTAATCTGTATCAGTGTGGCTATCGCCTGAACTAGATTAAATGAGAAACACTGAAAATTTAAAAAAACGGCAGCGTCTAAAACAGACATCGATTTCTGCAAAAAATTCGCTGATTTTTTAAGTCGCAAAAGTCTAATTTTGCAAAAACCGATTTAGTTTTACTACCAACGAGAATGGGACATCTACTGAAGATATATGCCAAATTTTAAGTAAATCGGGTGATTAGTTTTTTTGAGATATCATGCTAACCAATTAAAAAAACATAGTTTTGGGAAAACGCGTTTAAAGTTTTAGGTACCCTTTTTTTAATTAATTTTTTTTTAAAATGTTGCCTAAATATGTACAAATATAGGCATAAAGTTTTCAATTAATATAATTTGAAGGTTTCTCTTTAAAAAAATCCCCAATACCACGCTACTTTTTAGGCCTTCAAAGTAGGGAGACTCCTTGAACTCCCAAAAAACTGCAAACTGACCTATGTTAAAGAAATTGACGGACCTCAGCTCCAAAACCATCCACTACCGCTCAAAGATAGCCTAACAACATTTTCCCTCACCCACCCCTTTCAATCCCACTATTACATAAACCTTCAATCACTATACCATGGACCACGCAGAAACGCGCCAAAGCTCAAACATGAACACCGTCAACTGGATGAAAACGGCCAAAGAAAAGCTGGTGACGGAACGAGATGGAAACACGCGAAAAGAGAAACGGGCGGCGAGGGGAGGGGACGGGAGAAGTGGCCTGGCAGCCGGTGGAGAAGCGAGGCCGAGGGTGATGGTTGGGGTAGAGAAAACATGGGAAAAGAGACAGACGCCGGTGACAAAGAGAAAAGAGGAGGAAAAAGACGGGCACTCGAAAGAAACAGAAAAAGAGCTCTGGCGAGCGTAAAGTTGCACGCGACGCTGCACGAGGGTGCAATTTAAATTTTCGGACTGGTTCACCGCGTCTGGAACTTTTTCAATGTATACAGTTTTAAAAGGCCCGTTGCATAATGTAGAGCACCCTCGTATCATCCACCCCCCCTCCCACCCCCACGACCACCCTCCATCTAGATCCCCCGACGCGGCTATCTTGTTCGTGAATTTGTACGTGCATAGAATATGCGCGCAGCGGCCTCGAGCTTTGCGGGGTTACCATTTAACGCGATGCTTTTCTCTATTTTTCCCCCACCCACCCCCTCCCCATTCCGCCGCGGTCCACTTTAGACCCGGGTGCTAGAGAATTTACGATCTTCCGATTTCTCGTTCCTGTTCCTCTTTTTCGGCCCCACTTTCTTTCTTTTTTCACCCCGTTGTTTCCCCGTGCCTCGCACGCGAAACGATTCGATGAACTTTACAAGCGGGCCTATTTGACTTTCATATGCGGCACGCGCCAGCATTTTTTCCCTTCCACGTGAACGCGACTCCAACATGGACACACAGTTGGATGAATTTATGGAGACGGGGAGGAAAGGAGCCTCTGTGGAAAGGGAATTTTTGAATACGTGTCTGGACGGCTGTTTTGTGTTTTGATTTTCTTTCGACGGTTCGTGATGCAGTAATTGGGCTCGGTAATTTTTCTGATGATGGTCTTCTTTCTATTGTCTGTTTCGTGATTTTTTAGCTCGGTTATGTGTTGCTGATTGGGGGCGAGTTTGAAGGATTTTGTGAGTGACCGAGGTGTTTAATGCCCAGAAATTATTGCTGAAATAGAAAATATTTGGGGATTGAACATTACTGAGTAAGGATTCTCATTGCAATCTTTAAACTAAGAGTTTACTTAACTAGAACAAAACCTGGATGAAACACATTCTGTGTCGTTCTTTTCGTCGAGTTGGGTAGAAATTATTATCATTTCATTGTGTTAAATGGGATAAGGATATTTAAATATATTTCGAAATTCTTGATGATCGTGGGAAATAAAGAAAAGTTCGATAGCTTTAATTAGAGAATGTCTGTCAACTTGAAATATACAAACATTTTGTGGAAGCATAAGGAATACTTGTTTTTATATTATTGAAAAGTAAACAATCTTATCCAAACGATTTACTTTCAATGATAATTGATAGCAAAGTTAATATGGGATGAGCCGTCTGTTGATAATGCGGGAGACAGGTGTATGATTATTCTGCTTATTGTTGACACAGCCAAGACCGCAAGACTTTCAAGACTATCAAAAGTTTCAGGATATACGACGTATTTAAACTCATTAAGCCTTCCGAGAAATTTTCCAACGTTCCAAGAACTTGTGGTTTCGAATAATATTCGGAATGTGTCTGAACTTTTGTCTCATTTCTCGCTTATAATAACTGACGATTTTCCAAGTTCAAGATTTTAGCGATAATAAACTCTTAGAGTAGCAAAATTTCTACAATACACAACGATATATGCATAATTACATTGAATATTGATCAAGCATAAAATCATAAAAAAATTTAATTATGAGTGAAGTATCAAAAATGTAAACATGTACATTTTCACACACACTGATTTTTCTGTATGATGGGAATTTTTGGAACAAAATCATATTGAAAAATGCATCCAGTCTCTTTGCCCCTTTATCGACCCACTGGCTCTTAATACCGATTAATTACCTTGTATTTTTAATAATCAATTCCTTAATTGTTTTTCCATTATAGCAAGTTGCAGTCTGACAAATCTATCATATTAAACAGAGTAACCTAGATAATACACGTTATTATTCTGTATTAAAATCTGCCTCATACTCATTAGTATCATTAATGTGTTTAACAACCAATCAAATCATGAATAAATACACATTTATTCCTTGCTGTGCCAATAACATATATACGAAAATATCTGACAAAGGGCATATTTATTGTATGTACATGCATCATTTTTCTTGCAAGTGAGCCAACTTGTTCGGCGTGGTATAAATTATTCTGTGCCTTTAATTAGTAACAATTTTCAATAGCAAATCGGAAAGAACATTAGCATATCCCCATCTCCATAAATTATGCTAAAGTTTACTAATAATCACCAACAAACTACAGAATATTGCGCAAACGTGTTGTTCATATTACTACCCGTAGAAAAATTTAAGTCACAAATGTTATTTACAGTTCCTCATCCCCATTAACCGCACTATCCTTTTATTCCTTCTCATTCGCTTTAACTCCCTTTTATTTACTTCTAAGACTTTCAATTGCCCCTAAAATTACCAACGTTTCGAAGTGTACCCATTTTTACCAAAGCAGTAAAAATGACAAGTTTTTAAAACAATGCATAATTCAAGAGAGATATTGTCATTCACATGCTGCGATAAAAATATCGAAGAATCTCAAACAAGGTACTTAGTCATTTTGGCTATTTTGTTTCCTCTCGTGTTAACCAAGAATTCTCCCATTAGGATTAAATTTCGTAACACGAACTAACACTGAATCTCACCCAATCAACACTGCACACGACCTAATAAAATCACGCTCAGTAGGTACCATTACATTAAGCTAGAAAGAATTAACTAATTCTGTCCCATTCTGAAAATCCGAGGTACCAACGCGATCACCACAGCAGAAAATGTATGCGCCCACGAAGATAAGCTTTCCCTCCAGCCACTGAAACATAAGTTTACCCCTTTCTCAAGGAATTCTTAATCGCCCCCACGCAGAGCGCACGGTTCCCTCGGAAGCACGCAGCCCAGCTTTCTCGCCTCGTTCGCCGAAGAAATTCAATGAAAAGCAGCGTTGCACGCTTCACTGAGGAATGCTAAGGGCTTACGGCATCGAGACATTTCATAACGAACGAACCGGTTTGGTTCTCGAATTACCCCGAGCCCGATGGTGTTGCCCCCGCTGATGGAATCCAAAGGTTTGTTAAAAGTGTCAAATATCGGAGAGGAAGACTGGCGAGACGGGAAACCATAGGGAACAGCCGCGGAGAGCGTGGACGAAAAAACCACCGAGGGGAATGCGATTTTATCAATGGCGAAGAGGAAGCGGAATGAGAGAAGCCTGGCGCGCAACAGCGCATGCCGCTTCTGACGCGAATTCTCGATGAATGAGATAGGATAGCGACGTCCTCGATGTAATCACGATTCCATCCTACGCCGATCAACATTTTTTACGCCACTCTCGGCACCGTGCGTTGCTGCTTAATCATCGATTCCCGGTGTCGCAGCGACGGAATGTAAAACGCACGCTGCGAAGAAGACGCCACAGCGGTTCCAAAGTGACTTTTGTCGAGAAAATTCCGTACCTCAGTGAATTCTCCACCGATTTTTATATTTTCCTGCTCGTTTTGACGCAGATTAAATTTGCTAAAATGGCATACAGCAGCTTTAAAAAATTTCTTTAAGGATTGAAGTAAAAAAAACAAATTCTGAACCCTTGGTTCCTTCTTCAAGTTCGAAATTAATTTTAAAGCTACGAGATTAAATTTGCTAAAATGGCATACAGTAGCTATTCAAAATTTCTTTAAGGATTGCAGTAAAAAAAAAACAAATTCTGAACCCTTGGTTCCTTCTTCAAGTTCGAAATTAAAGAATCTGTTGATATTAACAAATTATGCTGCACTAACTATTCCTCATTAAAAAATGCTGCTATTCGGAAATAAAATGATTTCCCAGCGCGTAGACGACACGGAAAACGAAGGGAAGGTTTTTGCGTAAAAGGTAATCCGGTGGTGGGCGTTCCTACTTTGATTTTAATAAGAGGCGATTAGTGCGAATGAAATGATAACGAATGCAATGAGTTTCAGCGACACGGCGTTTATAAAATCATAAAGCCACTGGAAACGCAGAAAACGTGGGACAGACCTGGCACGCCACTCCCACTTCCGGTTTCACGCGAGCACAACACGATAGCGTTTGTTCTGGGACGAGCAGGAATTGTCTTGTCACATGTGTCGGAAATATGAAACACGCGGAAACGAGAAGACGAGGCCAAGTACCACAGTGTAGGTACCCCGAAGGTTACCTTTTTGCTTTTTATACATTGCAATTTAACGTATACTGTGCGTAGGTACCTACAACTGTTTCATTGAAATTTATGGTCTTTGTTATCGAGATGATTTGCAGCAGCAGGCAACGCCATGTTTATACAACACTGCATTATTTGAGAAAACTAAACGAAAGGGGCAATTTGAATACAATTTTAATGAAAAGTGCATTGTGTGATCATAATTGCGATTCCTTTATGCGACTACTTTTTCCACGATCTTCAGTGTAGGTAGGGTAAACCAACCAATGAATGACCGAATTGTTGAATTTATGGATCTTTGAGATTAATACTTGAATAATAACAACAAAACAACTATTGAAATTGCATTAAAATTTATTTCTCTTGAAATTTCTATAAAAATAATTACTTATTCTTGTCATAATTTTTAAAAAACGATTATAAATTGCAAAACGTGTAGAAGCCCAGTAAATGACCGCATACTCTTAATAAGAATTGTACTTATTAATGTTTGCTTAATACACGTAACTAAAAATATGGGATATTAAAAGTGCAACTACACTCCATTTATAAACATATAATATTTTTAAATTTACAATTGACATTTCTTTGCCTAATGATCATTCACTGATATGCGGTCAATTACTGGTTGGTTTACCCTATATACTTTTAACTTGTTCTCTTTTGTATAAAAATTATCAACGGATTTTCAAATTTTCAAAGTCAATTGACTACAGTATGCAACTTTAAAACGAGAAACAGTGGGAAACCAATAAACGAGGCCAACTACCACAATGCCCCTCGTGAATGTTTTTCATTTTTACAAATTTAAATTTAACCGCGTGCTGTATGTACAACTGTTTCATTGAAATTGATGGTCTTGTTTATAATGCAATTTAGTAAGAAAACAAGAGTCACGTTAATAGAAAACTGCAAAATAGAATTATTCATGCAAGCATTCAGCCCGAGGCGTTCAATTTTTCTGTGAAACTTTAAGTGACAGCAAAATTGGATTCAGAAGAGTGTCATTTTAGCGACGAAGACGAAAAGCGACACGACGTGAACGCGATACATGGAGTCCAAATATTTGATTGTATTAATTGAATGTTGTTGCCCGACTTCAAGATTTTAAATAGATTGTTATTTCTTCTATTGTTGGCGCTTAACGTCTGCGAATGAACTGTTATCTGATCAACAGATCCAGAGACACTCTACATAGGATTGCACGAAGCCAAACGATGTTCGTCCAGCATGCTGCATTGGCCAGCGAGAATCCGAATGTAAATTAATTAAAGAGTCCAATAAAGCTGTTTTAATCGCTTGACACGCTTGTCACGTTCACGGATATAAACGAGCGAATTACCAAAGTGAAAATAATCACGCTTAAGTAAATTAAACCGCAGCGTACACGTAATACCAAAACGAACGTCTGTTATCGGATACCGAATGATTTGCTGTAAAGTTTATTTAAGAATTTAGTTACTCTAATCCTCGGTAATTCATATCCTAGCACGAAAGAAATTTAAATACGTTAAGGGAGAAAGGAAATAAAATATCAATCTGATATTACTTAGTTAACTAGATTCGTAGAAAACATCGTGACAGTAGGGATCAAGAGATCAAGATGCACCAATTTTTAATGGTCTTATCACAAATCGTGTTTGTTACATAAATATAAAGCAATACATTGCTGTATAGGTACTTTAAGTAGACACTCTGTCAAGTAGAACTCAATGGTAGCACAACTTTTATCAGAATATGGAATCGTACGTTCTGATAACCTTACTGTATCAGTTTATGATACTCCTATCAAGGACATCCTGTGATGATTTCTCAGTGATTTCTTGGTCAAATAATAGGCGTTCATGTTCCTTAAATTTATTGTATTCATGGAGATTTTTTTTTGTTTAGTCTAGAATATTCTTTTATGGGGATTGAATTTATTGATGAAATTTTGTGGAGTAATTTGTTAATACTTCGTCACCTAGATATATATTTATTTAAAATAATGGTAGCAATATTTTTTGAAAAATTAACTTTTAATTCTATAGGTTCTCCCTGAATTGTTAATTCTATAACTCTAGCCTTCAGTTTTACTTTCTTCAAATATTTTCGAAGATATTATCAGCAATTTTTTGAAGCACACATTTTGTAAATGACTAATTCAAACAACAAGAGTATATTTTGTACTATATGTTGATCCTGTGGATGAGTTTTATTAACACGACGTTTTAATATTCAATCACTTGCTCCAAAATTATCTAGTATGAACTCTCTACCTTTTAATCAATTTAGCCGATACAATTTCTACCGAATTAAACCTCCCCTTTTTCACCAATCTGCTTCGTGTAAACTGATCAGTGATCTCATTCAAAAACAGAAATAAGTATTTTATTCGTGGCAATATTAAGTACATATTACATATTTCACCTTACAAGATGACAACTACATTTAATATAAATTTAATGCTCTATAAAACAGGCACATTTGAAGTTATACACGCTTACAACCACCTAATGAAGCGATTTCAATAGAAATCCTCTTTGTTCCATCATTTACTACAACTTTCTATTTTAAATTTGGCGAGCAGTAAGCCCTTCACAACCAATTCGCCATAATAATATAATTATTCTTTGGCACTTTACTCCAACTGACCCTACATCACAAATTGGAAGCCCTTCTTAAAAATGCCTTTAATTCCCCGAATAAAAATTTGAATCTCCATAATCTTCTGATCTAGATGCTCCTCACGCAGTTCCAAATCTTCTGCGCAACAGTATCAATCACTGTGTCCGGAGATTTCTCACCACGATTTCCGTGCAACATGGACTTCGATCGAGCTTATCGCTCCCGATAGCTCGTCAACCCAAGCATTCCTCGAATCGTTGCGCGAACACTAATGACCGTGTCTGTTCGGCGATAAGAAACAACAGTGGCTCCGATAAAGCCGATCGCCTCGAGGCTTCCAGGGGGCGCGCGCTCGCCATAGGCGTCACTAAAATAATTCACAGCTCCCGAGACGATTGGTGCTCCCGCGCGATCATTCTTCGAAGATCTACGAAAATACGATTCCCAGCAAATGTCTGCCTCAGTACTGCCTTGCTATAAATAGATCTAAACGGCCTTGGTCAACCTTCAGCGAGTTCGTCGACATCACTAACCGGTAACCCACCTCGTCGTTCAATAGACCTACTTCATCTAGAAGCTTCCACAACAGGAAATTTCGTGGTATCAAGTGTTTACATTATTTCTTGGCCCTTTGTGGCTATATAGAGAAACTAGCTCTAAATGGAAGGTACTTCAGGAAAGGGCTTGCAAACTTTTGGAGCGCATAGTGCTCATTCGAAGGAGAAAAATATTTTAATGAGTATGTGCCGGAAAATTAAGTCTGATTGAGGTAAACACGATGTTGAAGGTAGAGATCGGGACTCTCAGTCCATTATCAGTACGTTCGTGAATAATTATATTAAGATGGGTCAGTTCTATGTTGCTAATGGTTGCTTTCTGTGGTAAACAAACACTGTTTAGATTTGTATTTGTGCTTCTTCCATAGCGCAGAGTGAAATATTTAAATTTTCCATATCTCCATTAGTATTACTATTGGGACACATATTTATTAAGCGATATTTAAGCGTTTAGATATGCATTATGAGGTCTAGAAGTTTGTAATCCTTTTTCTTACCTACTGTATTTGTACAGCTGCAAGAATTTCTATTAATTTGTAGGTAACTAGCACCCGGCGTTGCCCGGGTAAAACTTTGATTGTCACAGAGTGTCAAGGGGGCGAAATAAGGGGAAAAGTTTCATAGTAATCCATATTTTTCGCAGGGTTCTAGAGAGTAAGTATGCAAAACTTAGTCCAGATCGGTTAAAAAAACAGAATAAAAAGTGTCCTATGTTATTTCTGGTCCTAGACTACGTGTATACAAAAAAAAGACCCAAAAATGAGGCCTTTTTTAGCCTCTTTTTAGTCCCACGATTTTGCAACTGAATTTTGAGCCAAATGATACCTTATAATGAGATATAAATCACAACAAATTTTCAAGTTGAGGTGACAATTAGTTTCTGAGATATGGGAGCTCAAAGAAGTGAAAATTCGTTAACGCGTCAGCCCATACGCTTCGATGTGCGAACTTCTATGTCAGTCCGATAATTTAAACAATTATTTCCAGGGGGTTTGGTGACTGCTAACAACGAATTTGAACTTAGATTTTCAAAACTCACGAAAAAAAATAAAAATCAAGAAATATAAATGCCTGTGTAGTGGGTGTTTTTTTTTTTAACCATTTTAGTGCCACGCAGCGCGATCGCGCTGTTCGCGTACTGTGGTGAACCGTGTCGCTTTTTTTGGTCACGATCGTCAATTCGATTACGCTCGGTTCAGAATGT
This sequence comes from Andrena hattorfiana, assembly GCA_944738655.2. Taxonomy (NCBI): domain Eukaryota; kingdom Metazoa; phylum Arthropoda; class Insecta; order Hymenoptera; family Andrenidae; genus Andrena; species Andrena hattorfiana. Next base: position 8,672,274 of record OX122894.2, read on the forward strand.
ATCTTGTCGCGCGTCTGTCAGAGTTTCCTCTCGTAATTACAAATTTTCTTTCAAATAATCGTAAACAACCTACATAATTAGCTGTCTTTCTTTAACACATTGAGTCCCAAGGATTATTTTTAACAAAAGCGCTATCGCGCTTCATGGCATAATCCGACACGGATTTTTAAAAACCCCTGGCACTAAAACGGTTAATATATCGTCCACCATACTGAATCGGCCATTGTGAGTTTTGCTGACTGCTAACATCGAATTTGAACCCAGACTTTCAAAATTCACAAATAAAAATCAAAATCAAAAAATACACATGTGTCGGTAGTGGGTGTTTTTTTTAACCCTTTCGTTACGAGCGCTGACTATAATCGGCACCCACGCGAGGACCTGTGTGTACGAGCGCCGACTATAGTCGGCGTCACAGAATGAGCTGCCGATCCTGGCGTCGACTTTAGTCAGCATCTCCAGTAGTTTTAAAAAAAATAGAAAAAAGCACTCTCGCGGAAATGTATGCCGTAACGAAAGGGTTAATATATCGTCCGCCATGTTGAATTGGCCATTGTGAATTTTGCTGACTGCTAACAACGAATTTGAACTTACATTTTCAAAATTCACAAATAAAAATCAAAATCAAGAAATACAAATGTCTGTGTAGTGAGTGCCCTTTTTAATATATGGTCCACCATGTTGAATCGGCCATTGTGAATTTTGAAAATCTAAGTTCAAATTCGTTGTTAGCAGTCAGCAACACCCGAGGAAATAATTGTTTAAATTATCGGACTGACATAAAACTCGTTAATGAGTTTTCACTTCTTTCACCTCCCATATCTTAGAAACTAATTGTCACCTCAACTTGAAAATTTCGTGTGATTGGTGTCTCATCATAAGGTATCGTTTCGCATAAAATTCAGTTGCAAAATCGTGGGACCAAAAAGAGGCTATTTCTTGGGTCACTCTCTCAGAAAGATCCGTTGTGTAGTTGCAACGTGATTGAGTAACAAACATCAAAACACACTTTCGCATTTATTATATTATATAATAGAATTCCACGTGGAGTTTATTAATTTGAATCTCTGACACTGAATATTAAGAAGGTAGAAGTCGTATTACGTACTATGATTTCCTTCCATTAATTCAGTCTGACTGATACGAAGTAGATAAGGTTTAAATGCTCACAAAGATAACAATCTCCATTGTTCTTTGATAGGCACTGAAGAATCTGGTCACTTTATCGACCACTCTTACGAATGCCCGAGTTCATAATAGCGGCCTCGTATCGCGCGGAAGGCTATAAATACAACTTCAGCTCCTACTAATTACTACAGAAACTGCGCAATTGGTAAACGTCAATTCTACCCATAAAACACAGTAATAAATATCTTATACTCTCCAAATGTACATTTGAACAATGCAGATTTAGTAACTGAGCCCCTCAATTGAGAAGTGGCGTAAGTCCAAAATTACGGACAATGAGTTTATTATAAAAATAGTAAATATTAAAAATACTTGTTTTATTTATCAATCTAACTTGCGTATATTTTCTTTTATGTTAATAAAAAATTAGAGTTAATTTTACAGTCTAAGCAGAGTGACTGTCAAAAGCGGCTAAAAATGGCATGCTAGATTTGCTAAAGTTTATTCCTCCGATTCATCATACATTTTTCCACGCATTAAAAACTAGTGCGATTGTAGAAAGTGATGACGAATTCAGCAAGGAATGAGTTCCTTAATATACCTATTATAATAAATGAGATACTCAATGTAAAAATATACAGTGTCACTCGTCAACTAAGGGGCTCACGTATCAATATAGACACACAAAATCTATTTCATTATTAGAATATCAAAAAAACCAATCAACAGTAGAGCGCGCTATCCACATTTAAACCTCGCGCGCCGTAACCCTTGCACCCCCGTGGACAATTCAAACACACAGAAATGTCCCGTGGCAGAATGACACACGACAATAGGCAAATTACGCGCTGTACCTCTCATCGAGTTTACAATCAAGCTTCCCACAACCGGGGCCCACAATTAACCGTTGAATCGGATGAAAAGAAGGCAGAACAGGGGAAAGATCGATCGGTTCTCAATTAAACGCGGGCTGCTGTAGGGGCCTCCGATCGAAAGACACCCGCCAACCTATCGTTGCATTTCAATTTCCCCCCGGCGGAATCGGTATAATAACGTCGGTGGCTGGTCGGCCTCGTAACGCGAGACAAGATATATCCGCGAGTCGAACTCATTAACGACGCATCGAAGAGGAGCAAAAAAGAGCCCTCGGGAAAACAAGACCCGCGGGGGAGGATAGAATGAGGCGTACTTGAATTACCTATTTCCGGACGTGAACAGATCCCTGCAGCCAATCCTACGGGTTCGCTTGGATTCCTCTATTCTTCCTCCCTTTTTATCGCAGCCTTCAAAAGTTCTCGACGCCCGTGCCGTTGCTCCGCGTCGCCGCTCCGGTCAAACGGGACTTTAATTAACTGCACCAACGTATCGAATCGGACCCGTCTACCGCCGCCAATTATCATCCACGACGCGTTCTCACTTCGCGGAACACAGCGACGGGATATCGGGCCGACGAAACGACCGGCACTCTCTCACATACACACGGCCGAGGACGACGCCTCAGTTGTTGAAAAATATTTCCACGATTTCCACCGGTCCTCGCCTCTACGCGCCACGGTTTTCTTCCTCCGCGTCCAGGGAGCTCTCCGCCAAGACCGTTCATATACGAGTGCCACGGGGTTTTTGCGGACGTCGCGCCAATAACCTGTTCACTCGACGCACGGACACCGAGGACGTCAGAAGCAGAGCATCCAGCAGGCACTCTAGCAACCTCCACGATCCACCAGCGGCCGAAAGACGACCGTTTAGCTAGCGACACGGCAGTGATGCGTTTCCGTTAAGCGAAACAGTGAGCACGTGCGTCTGCAGACACAGAGGACGCGAGAGACTCGAAATGATCAAAGGACCATGTGTCGAGCGACGACGGTAAAGCGAACACTTGGGATCACCGGCTATACTTCAGACAGTAGCGGGTAGGAGGGATTAACGACTGCTCCGACTGAGCGAGACAGTGCTTCAGACTTTCGATCTCCCGAGAATTTCAAGTCGTTCCGTAGACAAGGTCACAGGCCGCTGGACTATGTTTTCTATAAACGAGTCGCTCGACCCTTCTCTACGCGCCGGCCCGAAATTCAGTAGTAAAACCCGTCAGGGACGTGCGGTGCCAGGTGCAAGGCTGCCGATCACTTTCCTCAGTGACCTTCGCGACGCTCCTCGCCTCGAAAAACGAATCACTCGCGCGCGTCGCGCACACGGTGTCTCGCGTAGCTCGATGTCACTACACTCCTATTCTGAACCTTCGCTCCGGTTCGAGACTCGAACGGTGCCTGTCTCGTGGCCAGCAGCTCCGATCGCCGAGATCCTTCCGCAGGCAGATGGAACGGATGATCGTGGGAGAATTCTTCGCGAGGGACTCTCAGGCACGCTGCTACGGTCACCCTTCGACAGCACACCGCGATTTGAAATCAACGGAAGCACACGCCACTCGTTCCTTTCTTTCACTCTATTCCTCTGTCTCTTTTCTGGAGCGAGGAAACCGACGCTACTAAACGAAACACTCGCGCGCGCGATCGTATCCACCGGAGCACTGACACGACTCGGGATTCCACGAGTGACTGCAGCCGCATACGCGACGCGAGTCGAACGACTTCGCTCTCGGCGCCGCGGCTCGTGGCGAGCCGAGCGAAGCCGAGCCGCCACGAAACGCCGAGTCCCGCTGACACTGGCTGCCGGCTGCCGGCCGCCCGCACTACGGCTCCGACTGCTCGTCGTGATGGGACGTGTCATGTCTCGTGCTTGCTCGTCGGGGAACCAAGTGAACATTACTGCAACGATTTCCACGAATTTTCCGTAAGTAAATAGAGAAATGAGAAATGTTTTACGCTCACTCCACCGTTTGTGTTGAAGGTTTATGAGATATTTAACGACAGAGATTGTATTTTGCTTGAGGCGTTGAGCGTCTGATTTCGGACTAGTGATCAAGTTTCAGATATGTACTTGGAATTATAAAGGCAGGCTCTCACTACGCCTCGCCTCGCATCGCCTCGACTCATTTTATTCTTCCTATGCTTTTCTTATGTAGTTTGACAATTTGATTTACGCTGCGTCTAGCCTCGTCTCGCTTCGGCGAGACTTCGAGCCGCGGATTCTTCCTCGAGAATATTTTGAGGAAGAGAGGCGAGGCGGGCCGAGACGAGGCGTAGTGTGAGCCTACTGAATTGACGACTGCACAGAAAGAAGTTCTCTGAGTAACTGACCAAACACATGAACCGAGGCAAGCTCAGATAACTTCAAGTACGGAAAAACCGAGGCGACGCGAACCTAGATGTGAGTGTGAAAAGAAGTTGCGCCGAGGCGAGGCGTAGTGAGAGCCTACCTTAATAAGTTGAATAGGTGAGAGAAAATTTGGGTTAACTTGAATATTGTCTGAAACTCGAAAATTTTTAAAGTACGGTTGGACTGAAGTTTTGATGGATCTTGAAAATTTTTATGCGCTCTGTGTTTCGTCAATAGTATGAATAGATAAATGGCGGCAGATTTGTAATTGCAAGAAACCACATGCGTGTGTTGGAATATTTTCCACTGCCAACTTGTCATACGTCGAATGACAAACAAAAGGCTCATCAAGATTAATCGCTACATAGTCATCGAGAATTTCTAGGCCCATCAAGAGTTTACATTTTTGAGATTCGTATGATATTCAAAAGGATCTAATACAGAACAATGACTGCATTAATTAAAATTTGTAAGCGAGTATATTCGATGGTAATCACTACTTCAGACTTCTTTGAAGTGAAACGATAATCCAGGTGCTACGGTGGAGAATTTCTTAATCAGACAGTCTGTACTCAAATCTTACCATAATATCGTAGTTAGAAGATATACAATAGTGACGCTTTAGCACATTCGATACTTTTAGATTCTGAGAAGTGTGATATCGTAATCAATAGTCGAGTTGTGACGAATATGTGACACATGGTAGTCAATGTTTTAAAAAAAAGTAAGAGGTGAAGACAATAACACACGTAAGTGTGGGGAGCCTAAGAAAATATTCTATCATATACAGGTAAAGCACATTGGGGAGCCTAGGGTTATCTAGATAAAAAGGTATTTTATGCCTGTAATTAAAAGTGGAAAACACATTTGCTGACTTGTTTGTTTAAGGGTATCACCTTACTCACCACTTTCATTATACTTCACCTTTTTTATTATAATACGTTTAAATTTGCACAGATAAAAATATCTCGTCATTATGATCCTTGTATTTACATTGATTCATTTTTTAATTTTGAAGGAGAGTGTACAACTAATCAAACAGTTTTCTTTATGAACCTTATACACGTCACATTCTTGAACAGTGGATAATATTCAACATGTGTTGGATATATTAAATTATTAGTTTCTTGACGGAAGTATATAAAAAATATAAAATTACCATCGAAGTGATCGTTCCTAGAAAGTGATAAGTATTTTGGAAGCGTGCGATATACTTCCTTAAATGTGAAAATCGATGTGGTGTACGAAATATTTGTCTTGTAAATACTTTTATGATAAAACAGTCAGCAAACATTTGATGTGTACCTATAATGAAAGTTGTAGAGAAAAGCTTCGTAAACATTTCCAGCTGTTTTCTCCAAGTGATTATCGTCAATTTGAATACACAATAAGCAAAACATAGTACTTTCTGTAGAAAGTCAAACGAAATATAATAGAACAAAAGGAATCTAAATTACTCCAATATAAAGTTTCAACTCCACTCGTCATTCATCGTCCTACTTCAAAGAAGTCTGAAGAAAAAGATACCTGCAATGGGGGAAAAGTTTATTACATCACTGTCTAATTTAAAAAATAATATGATTGATAAAATGATTCGTATACAACTTATTTTGGCGAAGATAGTGAGCTACATATTTTTGTTGCAATAAATATTTCACAGTAATATTTTTTTAATGTGCATTTCCAGTACTGGAACACAGTTGAAGCGTGTCGTTGTATTAATAAATATCTCACAGACTATTGGATATTTACAGAAACGGGCGAAGCCGAGTCAAATATTTCTCATTTCTCTATCTACCTACAAAGTTCTGTTAAAATGTAGTGCGTGACACTTTCTGTGGTTCCCTCCCGATCCACGTCACGTTTATTTCTGAGTACCATCGTCCCTCGACCTGAACCATGTATAAACTTCTGAAAATTTAATGAAAATGCTTGTCGAATCCTTAAACAGAACATCTTCCAAATATCTGCAAGGAAATGTTACGCCTTAAGACCTCTGATTACTAAACCAAGATACTTTCTCTCCTAGACGTTATTTTGTTCATTTAAAATATTTAAATAGTGAATAACTAGATTCATTGACTTGTCAAAGGGTTTCCATACAGGAAGCTTCGAATCTCGTTAATGAATCAAGTTGTGCCTGGCTAAATGATCATTCAAAAACTTTCGAGGTTTATTAACTCGTCGGTGGTTCAGGAACTGTCTGAAACTATAGGTCACCGATTAATGATTACTAATGATTGATATCGTTTAACCCTGAAAAATAGTCATCTGTTACCTTAGTGGCTGTAGAAAGTCTCTGATTGTAGTCGTTTGCTATTCCATTATCTTCTTAAAAGCGCGCTTGTCAGTGTCCCGAAGAGAAATGATACCAGTATCCAATCAGCCAATCAAACCAACTTATTGTTAGCCTCGTTATATACGTGCAATACGTTATATACGTCATTTCTTACATCTAATAAATGTTTGTTATACACTAAACTCTGTGTGTCACGGTCAAATGCTCCGGTTTACGAGTCACTTCAAGGTATGTTCATGAGTGAAATAGTTCGCAGCTACTAAATTCGTGTGGATATAGTTACCTACAGGAGGCAGGAGAAAGTCCTAATGGTTTTAATATTATATCAAGCACTTAATCAGTCGATATTACTATTTAAATTCTTAAATATTCAGCTTCCTTAATGGCTAAAGAATTCTATTCAGAAACCCGAAGTCTGCATCGTATTACACTCCTAAGACCCTCGTCTTATTCCCAAATGGCAGAATCCTTTAAGGGGAGATTCAAGTGTAACAGCCCCCGAAATTTATAATTTTTTTTTTAAAAAAGCATTAAACTCTTTCGGGATATAAGGAGGCATCTTTAAACTTAAAGAATTTTTTTATGTCGATCCTTTTTATTATATATTAATTATCTTAATATATAATAAATATATAATATATAATATATCTTAATATATAATATATTAATTATCGTGTTAACCTCTTTGACGAAGAAAATTTTCATAAAGTTAAATAATTTGCGCTGGTATCGAACCTAAAATTTTAATTTTAGTTTTTATTTATAATAATTTTTTAAATAATATGAAAAATTTGTCTAAGGAAAAAACTTATTTTTTCTTACAAAAGCTGTAACTTCCAATTTTTCATTTTTTTTTCTTTAAAGTGGACCAATCCCAGCGTAAACTATCGAAATTTAAGAAACTTTTATTTGTTTTTGCAATCAGATGACTGTGATAGGTGCTACACATCTCGCCAACAGGAGTTACATCGTCGAAGAGGTGGACAAGATTCGACAATAATTAATAAATAATAAGAAGGATCGACATAAAAAAATATTTTCTGCAAGTTTAAAGATGCCTCATTATATACCAAAAGAGTTTAATCCAATATGACCAACAGTTTTTTAAAAAAAAATTCTTAAATATCAGTTACTTTTGGGGCTGTTAGACGAGAATCACCCCTTAACTAATTGAGTTCAACACCCCCATTTGTTAGTATTTTAAGAATCTATTCTCACTGAAAGTTCGCACCACTACAGTTCAAAATCAAAGCGGTAATACACATAATAAGATAATAACACAATTCCACTATCACGACCTAAAAAAAGACACATATCTTGCTCCACACTCCACATCCTTCCTGCTTTAATCTTTCACTCCCTAGCGAAGTCTCCCCAAATAAAATCTCGGGAACCGTAGTTGACCGACAAACGTCTATCGCGGATCAGCGCTGAAGGATCACATTGGGATATCCTTCGCACGTGGGATATCCCAGGACATCCTTCGTCACTGTCCAGGTGTCGAGGAAACGCGAAGATCGTTCGTCGAACTTCGACACGGTTTGCCACGGTCGGTGTCCAATTGGCGTTCAGTCGCGAAAGCAGGCGGTGTGGTCAAACTTCGAATTTACATTCTGGCAAATTCGGAATGCGGTATTCGCCGCGGAATGTTCACAGCATACTGATAGCAAGACACCGTGTTTTCGTGGACCGAACGGTTATCGAACTCTGGGAATGTTATTGATATGCTAAGTAACTCGAAGCTGCGACATACTTCGTTCCTGTTCCTAACCGTTGTTGTGGTTCGGCTGGTCCATGGAAGTTTCAATCTGCATGGAGACAGTGTGGAGTCTATAAGCAAGGAGTTTGTACAGATACACGTACTTGGCATCCATAAATGTAATATTCCAGGCCGCAAAGCTAGGACTGGATTATCCCTTATCACTCCAACACTGCGTTTCTAGAGGTTCATATTTGTTCGACGGTTTGGAGTGTGTGCATGTTTTGTAACGATGAACCTTTAATTGGATAGCTGGATAATTTTAAAGACACACAGTTACTCAACCATTTTTAATTTTTTTTTTTAACCACAGTATGTACACTTTTCATTATAATCTGACAATAAGCGATTTGTTTGATCATGTAGAAACTAAGTAGTAGGATGTTAATTTATCATCTATGGGATCTCCAGCTGAAGCAAAATTAATTGGATGCCCAGGGCCATTTCCTCGACCATGAATCACACCGGGCACACCTACATTGACGCTATATTTGTGTGCCTCTAAATCCTGGGAATAGAGAAGGTACATTTGCAGATTTCCGTGAGGAAACGAGACATAGAGTGGAAGGTGTAATCAAACTGTAACCCTTCAGGAGCCTTAAATGGTCACTTGATTTTCTCCTGTTTATAACACTCTTTAAAAGGAAAATGGGGCCTCTAAAAGTATTAAAGTACCAAGGAATAATCGAATCTTACTCTTGTAACTTAATTGTTACTGCATAGTATCGTTTATCCATATTTGTGCAAACTTTTTGATTTTCATTTATGATGAATCATTTTAAATACGTTCCATTGTTAAAAGTTCTATATACACCTATTTAAAACTGGTTTAATTTTAATTCCTTTAAGACTTATTTGCCAACAAAAGTCACTTAGAGATTAGGAAGAGGGCACGTGTATTTGCTTAAAGTGATTTGCTGGCCCTATAAGAAAGTAATTTTGCGTGCGTTTAAAATTCTAGAAATTTTATTTATGCTGAGTACACGAAGTAGTAACTATCTGTTGCGCGAGGAGAAAAGCTGTAGAAGCTTTGTTTCGGTAAACAAACGACACATTTCCCAACAAGCTGGACTCATCACGAGTTGGCAACATTTTCCCACAAAGGAGTCACGTTTCAGTAGTCTTGTAGGTTGAAAGAAGGGAAGAAGTTCTTGTTAATGTTTGAAAACCCGCAAACAGCAATTAATTGTTGTTTGAAGTTCTCCTTCAGTCGGTAGGTACGTACATAATGAGACGCGGCATCTAACCGTGCCGTCTTCAGGAACTCTGTCTTCACAGATTATTAATCTGTCTCTGGGTTACATTACGAGCTCGAAGAAATTAGTCAGGAATTTAAAGACAGTATATACACGGTAGTTCTATAACAAGGTTACGGAATTGAGAGACATATATATTCTAAACATTATGTCAACAAAAAGAGGAAGCCTGACAAGCATGAGTTACAACACTTGTCTGAGTGTTGTAATTGATTTAAGTGATTGCGAGAGGTGTTCAAACCAAGTACAAAGTAAAAGAGGTGTTCGAGACAAATATGTAGCCAGAAGGAGTATCTAAAAGGGCATTTATCGCTAAGCATACTGCACACACCATTCATTGCATGAAAGATCATCTTACACGTCTACAAATATTGGAGTTTTTCTAAATATGTTACACGAAAGTCAAATGCGTGATTGTAACTCTTCGTACTCTTCACTGAAAAGGGAAGATCCCGAACCCGAAAATTCCAAAAATTCCGAAACTTTGTTAATATGTAGGGGATTTCCTCCTGATTACAATGGAATTTTTGTTTGCTGCTCAAATTCACTCGAAGGGGATGAAATTAACCCCTGAAAATTCGGCTATTTTCCGATTTTGTGTTATAACTCGCGAACTGCAAGAGATAGAAAAAAAGTTTCAAGACAAAAGTTACTTCTTTTAATTGGATCTATCATTTGGTATAAAAACTAGTTCACAGTTCACGAGTTATAAAATAAAATAGAAAAATGGCCAAATTTTCAGGGGTTAATTTCACCCCCTTGGAGTGAATTTGGGCAGTAAAAAAAATTGCGTTGTAATCAGGAGGAAATTCCCTAGATATTCACAAAGCTTCAGAATTTTTTGAATTTGCGGGTTCGGGATGTTCCCTTGTGAGCCATAAGTACTTAATCGAGGAGATATGAATCTGATGATACACCGTTTTATTATCGTTCTTATCGTCTGTTTTCTCGGTAATTATATAGAAGAGGGCACACCTCACCGATTTTTATGATCTTCAAATATGTTATCAGGGGAATGATTCTGAACAACTTTTTCATATAAATGTTACTCTTCTATATACTTACTCTTTTCTCTAACATGAGACCCTTTCCCCTATGCCAGCATGTAAGATGTTGAAATTCAGACTGATAATATCTTGGGATTAGATAGTTCATGAATTCATGTTTCTGAAGACGTTATTCTTAGATTAGAGGTGATTAGAATACATAAACCTATAAATTTTGTGACACCATTTTATGAGTACACTGTATTATGAAGATTCAAGGAATATCAATTCCTATTGAGTTTGAAATACTGATGTAACAAAGAGGAAGATTCTTGTTTTATGTAACAATGAAAGCAGTTAACGAAATCGAAGGAAATACTTTACCAATTGGGTCAATTTTCCCGCATAAGCGATCGATCGTCGACTTTGATTGCACAATTAGAAAACTTATTGTTAGCGCGTTCATCGTTTCAAACTTCTACCAACTCTCCAAGTAAATCGGAATGTACGTTCTATTCCAAGTTGCGAAAGTATTTCTGAATACGGCTCGGTAATGATTAACAATTTCCCCTGGCGCTATACACAGGCATGTATAAATAATTGATAATATTCTATTTCGACGTATTTATTTTTAAAACTCATTAATCCACTGATTACTGCACGATGCATTCAATCCAAATCATTCTGATTTTTACTATATAGATATTTAGACGTGCCAACAAATTTTATTTCTATCTTCATTTTATTATCTACAAAATAACTATCCAAAACTCTTCAAATATAAATATAAGGCGCCTCAAGATTTGCAAATTTCCTGCGCCAGAAGAAATCTGTATGTCCTTTATATTTTATTAATCTGATGCCACTTCCATCATGCTTAGTTATCTAATATAGTTCCAGAAATCAAGTCCAAAAAATTTTAATCGTTAATATCTCGAAAGCGAATCGTCACGTTACAAAATAAAGGAGAATGTTTCGATTCTTTTGGCGCAAAGAATTTGCGTATTCCGACTTATTTTACATATATGTTTCAAATAATCTATACCAACTGAAGCTAAATATCAAGCAAACCAAACCTTACACAGCGTGTCATATTCAAATCGAATAATGGTCCATTCTAACGATTTTCGATAAAAGCAAATAACAACCAGTATACAGGTAGACTAACAGAAGAATATCTCTGAATTATATCAGCCGAACAAAAGCGTAGCTTTTCTGAATAGTGGTTGTCGTCGAATTTCATTCATATCGCTGCAGCTTTTCATAAAATGCATCTTTCTGTCGCCTTGGGTGGATCTTAACTTTACATTAACACGAATCGAAGTACATAACTCGATGCGCGGTATCAATGCGAAACTGTCTATTCAGCATGCAGTGAAAGCGGCTATGTGTTATTGTAATAGACTTTTTGATAAATAAGTTATTGCCTCAGCCACTCGTCGCCCATGAAAGAAGAACAGTTACTGAGAATACGTATATAGACGAATAAATGGACATGTATAACGAATTATAAGTTCTAGACGTCACGAGTCAATGCATCAAAAACGAATGCTACGCTTTAATGAACCTCTTCTAATTCACCACGAATTCGATTTTTTTTAATTTATGACTTACTCTCTCAAGTTTGCTGATTAATAAATTTTTGAGTTTGGACTGATGGAAAGACTCGTTGGGTATTTAAAAGCATTTTTTTATATCAAGAAAGGAATGCTTATAAATGTTCTCGAGTATTCGAGTGTTAGTTTGCTTAAAATTTCAAACTTCATTAATTACATAGATGTCAATATAATACTTTATATATACTGTTAAAACTTCATACTTTAAAACATTTATTTTTATCTTTGCAAGAGCATATTTTTAAGACCCCAAGCTATAAAAAAACGTAAAAGCAAATTGATGTTTTCAATGGTCTACGCTACATTCCCCTTTCAAGATCGCAACGTTTGAGGGATAGAAATCATTATCGCTGTGGAATGTGCAACTCCTGGGTCGTTCCTCGCAAAGCCCAGCGAAAATTCGAGCACGACGTGCGCGCCCAAGCTAATGTAGGTTCATTGAAATCTACTTAACCTCTCGCCGATTGCCGAACTTCGATCTAATAACCGGGGACACGCGAGCCCACCTAACGGTGGGCAAGATCGCATCTTCATCGACCTCTGTCCGAATGTTAAACGAGCTCTGACCACATTCACTCGTCGAATATTCATGAAGAACGCTAAAACCGTAGGGATTCGTTCATAAATTCGTTTGCTGGCTCTTCATTTTGAAAGAGGCATTTCGTAATTTGCGACCATGGCGCCCCAGAGCCGAGTTACATACCTTTTCAATTGATCGATTTAAGTTATCGCCCTGATTTTATGTGGATACATATCTCGAGACAATCAGAGGATCTCGAAATATCGGCGATGGAAGGTGTAGATTACCGGAAATTCGACATGATAATAAAGGTACTGATAGGAGCTTTTTATGTATTAGACGGTTTATTGAGCGATAAGATTACTTGAGTAGGTAATATAACGACTTCTTATAAATGTACAGAGAGTGGCCAAATTATTATACTAAAAACATTTCCTTCCATTTTTGGGATCATTTTAAAATGCATTTAATACGATTTAAAAAAATCTTAAATTGGCAACTAGAGGTTATGAAAGGAAACTTTTTTAGCTTTCCAAAACTCTCATGAAAATTTATCTACGATCATGAGTTCCCAAGTTATAGGTGTTCAAAGTGAACAGTACCTTTTTAGCTTTGATCCACGAATAACTCGGTGAATAAAAATCATACAACAAAACCAAACAAACGAAAGTAAAGAGAAATGTTTGCTTTATAAGAGCTCTTCGTTGAACTAGGCAAAAAATTCTGTAACTTCGTTTCCTGCGCTTCATCTTGACACAACACTATCATAATGGATGAAAAAAATTGAGTCCTTGATTTAAAAACTAGAAACTTAAAGCGTTAAAATGAGTTTCTTAAATATTTTTTGCGACCATTTTTTTGCAGAGATACCGCTTAAATTTACAAAATCTCAAACCTTTTTGTTTGAATATAATAATTTGGCCACCCACTATATATTGTTTATTTAGGGAAGGGTGTGTCCAATGAGTGGCGGATAATATTGAAAAACACGTAGCGTAAAGTGTAGAACGCATTCTGAACAAGAAGACCATGATACAAAGAATATTTCTTGCACTTGATATTAAGGATTTTTATGAAATTGAAGTATAATGTAGTCCACGTGAAATTAGATCGCGTTTAAGTCATCATTTCGCTGCTGTCGAATTTGTTTAAAAATTACAGGCTGTCGATGTCCATAATTTGTGACTAATTTAACGAATCTGTATTTTTAAATCTATCAATCACACACAGTTCTTCCACATTTTTCTTCCATTTTAACCAAGAGTTTGCCTTTCAAAAATAACAAGGAAAGGAACACGGAGGTCAAATGATGTTTCTCTTCAAAAGACAGAATGGAGGTAGGTACTATTAGAAAAATATATTTAGACCAATTATGTTTTGAATATTCCTTTCTTCTAGGAAGGTAAGGGTGGTTTATATAGTCCACTACGTAGCTGGAATATTTTTTGTTAAGGTGCTCTGTGTTACTGTAATCGGTAACGTAACCGATCGATGTCACAAATCTCTAAAAATTCCTTTATATTTGAACTACCTTCTTATTATTATATTAAATGCGATTTAATAGACTAGTAAAGTGTCATTCATTGAAAAAGGCCACGACAGTGATTGATTAAACAAAACTATTTCCAACAGGAGGAAATTCATTTGCAGGACAAATGCAATACCAAGTCATAAACACACTACACAAGTTTATAATCTTAAACAAGAGGAGTTTAGTATTATCAATAATTTTCCATGCAACCTTAGAGAAGCGAATACAATTGTTGTGCTGCATCAAAGAGCAACCCATCGTCACGATAGTATAAGTATAAGTATTTTCGGTGCGACACACAAAAACGGGAGCCATCTCTAGGAGTTCTAGAAGCTCTAGGAAAGAAATAGGTGCTCCTATGGGATCGAGATACATTTCTCGTAATAGAAACATACAGAGAATTGCATCGAGTGATTTCTGCGCGGCGACAAGTTGCCGATATTTCGATGCGAAAGCGAGAGAATTCTTCGAACATGCCCGTCGACAGAAAAAGAACTGAATATTAAGTTTTATCAAGCGTGGTTGCTAACTCTCATTTCATAAAAAATGAAACCAGCTGCCTCATAAAAGTATATTAAAGATCGTTGGGGCGCGGGGGATGGTATTTTCAGACGTTGAGAATATGTACTTCGTCCAGGAAGACTCCCTTTATACACACGTACAACGTAAAATCATATGGATCTGTGATATCGAGACTGTTGTTGCGGAAAGAGGAGAAATTTACAGCTCTCCAACTTTCAGCCAAAACCCAGAGTTTCCTTTTCTATCAACCAGTATATCGAAAATGATAAGGTAAATGTGGTTGAATATCTTTAATTTCAAAATAACCAAAAAGTTGCAGTCATGTTATTAATGCTATCCACGTCATTATTCTTAACCCTTCGTTGACACACCTCTGTTTTCGATCAACTTTCACATACCTGGGTAGGTCACACCCAGGACAATTTTTCAACGGCCGCCATTCCCATATAAAGAATCCAATCGTTATAAAAAAAATCATGGATCAATTTCAAGGTCTCTAAAATGTATTCCAATAGATTTTTATTGAAATTTTATCCCAGTTTTTATAAAAAAAAATCTAGTTTGCCATATGTCGTGAAAACACGTAGATACGCTTTAAAAAATTGTAAATTTTACAAATTTCGATATTAGAAGCTAAAAATGTACAGAGTTATTGTTCAGATATAATATTTTGAGAAAACAAATAGTTTGTAAGGCGGCTTTGGAAAATAGGTGTTTATATTGCATATAGAATTAGAATTAGAATTAGATTAGAATTAAATCAGAAGCTAGAAGTTATAGTTTACATATACACATTGTTTTCCCAATTCTACCTATGAAATATACTGGCTCCGTTTTAGCCTATAAAATTTGAATCCTCTGCCATTGAAATTCTTATTAGCATTCTAATTATTGCGTAATCTTGGGGGACCCGTTGTTTGTTAGAATTCATTAGTCACTAATGCATCACCTCGGTAAGGATTTATATCAGCTCCGTCCAAAACAAGTTATTCATTACCACAGTTCACCTTTCAAAGTTTAACATACTAGGAATAGCCAATCTATTTAAAGCCCAGAACTATTATATTCCTGCAAAGCGTTGTACTTAATTAATTTACATCCTCTCAGATCGATTTAGTTTTAGACTCTTTATAGAAACGTTACCGAAATACACAGACGTCGTAATAATAATAAATCCAGGCGAATAATAGTTAATAATAGTAGTCCTAGTAACGGACCATCAGTTTCAAACCTACCCAAGCCACAATTAATCCAGTGACCCCAGAACGAGCTAGGAGAACCGCCAAAAGGGTTTCCAGAATCAAAAGATTAACTGGCGTTGTGGTATCGTGTGGTAATACGGCTACCACTTCGTGTGTTCGCAACGATGTCGGAAAGTAAACGATAGCCGAGGAAAGAACAACCGGGAATGCCTCGCTGCGGAATGGTAATAGGCCGCACAAATCTGACGTTGAAAAAGCGCGGTGAGGCAATTGAAAGCTCTGGCTAACAAAGAAACGCTTCCAATCCAAAAATTCTGATTATAATGAAACTGCGTGTAAATGTGGAGTGAGCATTCAGCTCGCGTATACAAGGAGCAATTTTTTTCTGCGTGAATTCACTTCGATTTCATTCACTTCAAAATAAATTTCCGCAGAAAAAAATGGCCCCCTGCATTTTCGAATATGCTCCACACTCGCACGAAGTTTCATTAAAATCAGAATTTTCGGGTTGGGAGCCTTCCTTTGTAAGTAATATACTATACACTGCCGTTCACTATACTATAGAAAATGTGCTACTCATTTGGTACAGACTGAATACTTTTCACTGTTTTTATTTTCTGGCTTCAGTTCAGACTACTTACCAAATAAAGTAAAATTCTTCTTAAGGTTTTTCGCAATTATTTCACACAGAGCATGTGTGCTAATACATATGAACGGCAATCTATCTGGTCCGGAGGTTCCGCTGGCCTTTCTTGCTCGCGGCGAGCCGTTCGTCGAGTTGCGTCCCGTTTTTAGGCCGGCTATTCCGCGTCACTTATCGTAAACAACTGTCGGTCCAGTTGTTGCTGCGCCCATCCGCAAAGGCTGCTAACGAAAAGGGACATTGCACTCGTCCAAGGAGCTGCCTCGACTACGGGAATCGAGGCACCGAGAAGTGTTTTATAACCGTTGGGTTCGTGAGATATTTTCTGGTAAAAAATAATGGCCAGCCTCGAAGGTCTTCTTAAATTTCGCACGCTAGAACGTCCCTTGAGTTTGGGGAACCGCGAGTGATCGCGGGGCTTCCAGTTGCCTAAAGGTCGTTGCCCTCCTAACAACACGACATGTGAACGACAACGGCGAACTGTGAACGCGCCGATGCTGTTTTTCGTACTTACATAAGGTAATTATGGGAGAGATGCCGCACTATACGCAAAATTGTCACCGTGTCTCTGCAATGGAAATTTTTTTCGATGATAGATATTATTAGTTGAATATCTTGTACTACTACTTACATCGAAAAAATTCTTAAAATTTTAATATTTGACATCCTTAAAAAATTGAAACTAAAAACATCATTTTTGGGAGAGATGCTACACTTCCAAGAGTGATGTCGCATTTCGAGACACTTAACTTTCCATTTAAATTTGTTAATTTGAAAGTTTTATTTAAGAAATAATAAAAGCAAAGTGAAATGAAACATGTTTATTTTATACAGTTATCAAATACAATGAAGTTGGAAAAATAAATAGGTAATCTTATTAAATAGGTTGGCGCTCACTGTTTGGTGATATTAGCTTTACGGAAATGGCTTCTTTTACTACACCTATTTGTACTTTTGCCAGGAAAGTAACAAGAGGGCATAGATAGCTAAGGAAAATACTTTGATTAAAAAACCACGTCCCTAATATATTTTTACTTGAAATAAAGACTTTGCTTCAATAAAGCCGACGAACTTTTGCAGTGATCTAATATTTGGAATTGCTTCTATCACATTTAATTTTCAAATGTGCAATTTAAATTAAAGAAATGTGACGATATCAATTCAATATGACTCTCAAAGCCAGAGGTGGTGGAACGATTTTGCTCCGTGTTGAAAAGTTAATGCTTGGAACTTAGTATTTAATTTAAAACCAGGGAACAGTTTAATATTTTAATGTCTTCTGTCTACAGCAATCCCAATCTAGAAACCAGTGGTTCAAATATATTATCCTAATACCTTCCCCCACAATACACTACCGCCTCATCATCTTTTCTCCTAAAACATCTGTAGGTAACAGTAGAAGAAAGAATTTTCAGAAAAAGTCACTGTTGAAAAAAGCTGACGTGTATCTGCAACGCTACGCTGGCGGAAAAATTTCAATCAGAACCGTGGCCGCGAGAAAAAAGGAGGAGAGGAAGGATTCGACAGAGGCCGTCGCACGTGCTCACAGCGTGAATTTACATTTCAATTAAGATTCCCTCTCTGCGAGCGCGAAACAAGCGACGCCCGAACGAAAGGACCAAAACTCGAAAGAGAGGCCCACTCGTGCACCCACTGAAACCTCGACTCCGTGTAATAAAGTGCCTTGGAAATCCTTTGTGTCCCGCGGTACGCATTCATTTAACTTTGATCCTGCCCTAGCAGCCCCGATATTTTCCTTCTCTTTGGCGCGCGGTTCAACACCCTTTCGTTCCTTTCTCCTCCCCTTCCTCCCCTTTCACTGCCATTTCTTTCCCTTTCAATTCCCTTTTCTCCCTCTCTTCCGCCCTTTCTCCGCGTTCCCCACGAATCTGGCCAGCACGCGGGGGCTCCGATAAAAAATACAATATTTTCCTTTCATTGGAGTTCGCTGGCTGCTCTCGCCCCTTTGCACGGATCTGTAAGTTTAATTCAACACGGAAGTTGTCCGGGCCGAGTCGAAGCCACGGACTACTTGATTGCTTTGTCCTTCGGGGGTCTAATATGAATTACAAACCGTTTCTTGTCTGCCTGCTCGCTTTTTCCTTACCCTCGCCAACCCCTTCCTCGACCCGCCTTTGTCCCGCGCGTCGGAGCACTTCTTTTCGCCTCCCCGCCGCCTTGCCCTATTTCTCCTCGTTACGTACAGTTCGGAAGAGACCCGGGGGAGGGAAAAGAGCAGAGGTCGCCAAAGGGATCTCTGCTCGAAATGGATCTGGGTGGTCCCTGATATTGGAAAGTGAAGTTGACGTTTCAATTTGGCCGCCGTTGACTGACTTTTAATGATAACCGTTTGCTGAATCGTTGCCGCTGCTGGACAGATTGCGTTAGGTCTTTTTGACGTTATTGAAAGGCACTCGGACCTTTACGCACATTTGTCAACGTCACTGGACGTCGAACGTTGACGGTTGTTTTGAGGTCATGGAATGTTTTAGCTTCTTAATTAATATTTGTGGTACATAATACTCTTAGATTGAGGGCATGTCGCCCTGATAGGGCCAAGAACAACTCACTATAATTAGAAGTAGTTCTTCGAAGATACTCAACCACATAATACAACTAGTATTATTCTAATTATTCGAATAAAATCAGGAACTCAGAGTCATCTAATACACACTCGAAAGAACCCTCGAAAAACATAATTATGAAAAAGAGATGAAAAATAAAACTATGCACAGAATCCAATTGAGCAAATATAATTCTTCGTGAATATACTTGTGAAATACTATAAATGCTCACCAGATTTTTTTCATTTGGAATACTTACTTCCCTCCTTAGAATCATCGTTTCAAATACTTCAATCATTCTGAAAATAATTAATTAGCAGAACTGCCCGCATAATCGACATCGCAACGAAACAGGAAACAAAGCTTCGAGGGAAGGCCACTTTACGCTTCTGCAGTGCAATTGTAATTCATAGTGTAGCCTTGCAGCGTTTGCGATAAAAAAAACTCCTGACGCGTCAGGACGCACGTGTCTTTTTTACGAGTTCCACAATGTCGCGGAAACGCGTGCGATAAAAACATCGAAAAGATAGTTCTCCTGCTGTGATCTCGAACAGTTTTTTCCAGTCAAATTTTCGTGATATCAAAATTCTCATCTGCCAGAGTAAAAGTTGCAAGCTTTTTAGTGTGACTGCTTGCCTCTTGAAGAAGTATTCGATACACGGATATTTGTCTCGGCCGAGGAAAGAGTGTCGTGAATGTGAGTGTGTTTGAAGATCATGAATCATTCCTCGTATTTGTATGTTATAGAAAATGGAAGAAATATGCAATAGAGATATGGAAAAATTAGGAGTGCTGCAGACTCATATCATAAAACTAAAAGGGCAAGTAAAAGTTGGGTATTTTTTAGGGGTGCTTTGATTTTGAGGGGAATGTTATGTAATGGAATTAATTTTCTTTTAGGTGGTAGCATGTAGATTATATCACGAGCATCTTAATTTTCTTAAGCAGCAACACATATTTTTTGCACCGACGTTTGTAGCTTCCTTCTTGACTGAAATATCGATATGATTCGTCGTTCTTACAGTATTTTATGGTAGAATGTTGAACGAACTATCAATCAGTTAGTCGGGTCTTCTGAAAACGGGTAATATAATTCGAAAATGTTAAATGGTTATGAATTCCTTATTTAAAAAGAACGAAGAGTAGGTTGAGGAAATGAAACTTGAAACAATAACGGTAATTCAATAATAATATACAGAATATTAATTACAGTTAATTAGGTGTGGCAGTGGCAAATAACCTGACAATATAATATGCGTACAAATTTGAATATGTAGCACGATGAATAATATGTAAATGTTATTATTCATAACACATGAATGTAATGAAATAAATATTCATATTAAATAATATGCAAATAAGTTACTATTATCGTTCTCGGCGTAGACACGCGTTTAAATGTTTTGAGAAATTAAGGAATTTTTTTACTGAGACTGCTTCCAAACTTTCTACGATACCTAATAGTGCAACTAATTGAATAAATCTCGTGCACAAAATCGCTTCTGTCACACTCAATTCTCAAATGTGCAATTTAAATTAAAGGAACGACACGATATTCATTCAATGGGACCATCACACCAAAATTGGTTTAATCTTAAAATCTGGTATTGAATCTAAGAAATAGAAAATTGTTTAATTGTTTAAAATCAGTAATCAAATACATAAACTCTTCATCTTGACTAATATAAATGAATATAACTATACTATATAACAATAAGATATACATACCTCTATTTCTTCGAAATCCTATCATAAATGCCACAATACAAAAAAAATAAATGAGCAAAAAAATTAGAGAAATTTTGTATCTTTCATGTCCCATACGTAAGGAAGAAACATGGAAAGAATCAATTTAAAATCAATTAAAAATCAATTAACTATCCGCATTTTATTGCCTGGCAAATTCGAGAAAACATTCATCAGTTAATAAAAAGAATCTCAGAATCCTATAATATCGCCAGTTTACACAAATCCATTCGAACGAGGACTGTGTGCAGGCTTTTGCCAAAATTGTTACAATTCTAGGGATCCTATTTCTGGTCTTCACTCACAGAGACAGTTTCATGTGTCTAATTTACATAAATGAGTTGTAGCTTCCTGTAACCAGACGAAACCTGATCCTGATGCTCGAATGGTGCGTAATAATAAGGAACGCAATTACAGGTTCACCATTAAATACGATCGACTACTGAACAGGGGTTTTAGATATTTTCGCCGGTTTTAGATATTTTTATCAAGAAGTTTATCAACTTTTAAAAAGATCTTTGTTTTTAAATTCCTGCTACTTAGCAATTTTATAATTTTCCATGGAAAAGTTACAAACTGTTGCGAGTTGTTTCCATTTTGTTCTCATAAAATATACATTAAAAAATATATTCAACCTTTTTTCTACTCAAAATATTTATCAATGTTTACTACTAATTTCCTCATACTCTATAATTTACATCCCATTAGACATTTGTTATTAACTACAACGACACATATTATAATAATTTATACAGTACAAAATTATATCTGCCCTCGACTCGACGAATGACTATCCACCTTTGCATCCACCAAAACTAACATTGAGTTTGACAATACATCAAATCGCGAAGAAATTAATAGGCAAAATATTTTGAACTTCAATTTTCATCCATTTTGCTCCGTACATTTACATTTTTGGTTACATTAATTATTGTTAACAGAGGGATACAAGCAACTGGTTTATAATGAGAACGCGGACGCTAATAAACATACTGATTTTATCTTATAGGTATTGCATCGAACTCTTGTGGAAATATAAAAATTCCCTCGTTTGTATTGCGGAACAAATACACTGCACGCGAATTCCAGCGCTGTGCGTTAACGCGGAATTCAGCAACATTTCCGTTCGTCGAAGTTATCCATGCGTGGCAATCCTATCATCGGCTAGACCATAGTTTCAATGCTTATGGCATTTAATCTGAAATACCTTTCCTATGATGGTTGTTTGCTGATTCCGTAAATCAAAGGCTAATCGCGTGGCCCCACATGCGATACGCCTCCATTGCGGAAAGGTAAGCAGCTACCAAATGTGGGAATAAATGCAAATACGCAGATAACGATGCGTTAATTACCTTCCGATACTTCGTTTTTGTGCACTGGAATTAATCCACGGAAATAGCGGGATTTTCTTTATGCAAATTATTATAATTCCATTCTGTGTGGGATGCAGCTTGAGTGGTTGTATTATACGTAGTATTATCTTTAGCGCATATTATATAGGTAATATATGATTTCTTCTATCCAGTAAGATGTCTATAACTTCGATATTTTTGAGAATGACATCAAACACTGAAAATATGGAAAAGAATTTTTTTATCTTTTTGGAATATATCTCAGTATATGCCCCCCTTAAATGTTTAAAAAATAGTCCTTGAAAATAAAGATTACAATTTTTTTTCGCGTTCATAAATAAAAACTGTTCGAGAAGGATTTAAACTTCCAAAACTTGAAAAAAAGTTTCGTTTTTCCAGTTTTTCCGACGTTTCTCGAAAATCGTTTGTCGCGCGCGAAAAAGTAACAAAACATAAAAGGTGCTCCCTGTCTGGATCTACAACTTTTATTTGACATATTTTTTTATGCAATCAATAACTTGGAGGATATTATATAAAATCGACTTTGTAAGCTGTTAAATAATTATTGAAATGTTCAAGGGCCCAGGGGCACCTTTTCTCGTTATCCGATCGCGCTCATACTTTACACAGATTTTTTTTATTATTTGTAATTATTCTGGGGAGTGCAGCGAAGAAAATCTTGAAAAAAAATTTCACCAAGAGTAAATAAGAGCCACCTTAGTGTATATATTATCAAAGGGCTTCTGTTTAAATAAAAAATACTTCTGGTATCAAAAGTTGCTTAGAAATCCTCTAATTCAATCTCCAAACCAAGCAAAAGTAATCGTTTCACTTGAGTAACCTCCCCATCACAAAATATTTTAATCATCATACAATAGAGTCCCCCACTGTGTCTAAAATCCAAAAAATAATACTCTCATTGCACACTAATTATAAAATTAAAGCAAAACTACGAATTCCACAGCACCGTACCAGCAACTCCAATGGCATTTCTCACTCTCGTCATTCTTCCAAAAACATGCAACGGCTCCGCGCCATTACAATATTCAGCGAACCATAGAGTAATTAGAAGAATATTTGCACAATTTCATCCAGCTTCTTCGTCCACGGGGTATAATTAATTCCAACGCGGCGAAGCAACCTGCAAGGTACACGGCGCGCATAACTGGCCCAATATCATTCGGGTGGGGACAATTTATTTTCCATGCGCCCATAAACGTAAATTTCTCTCTAAATGAAAATTGCCATCACTTATCAAGCTGTTCGCGCGGGCGTATCCATTATGGCACCCTTGGCCCCATCAAACGTCTGTATCTTCATTCAACGCACGTCTGCCGACCTACCAACCGAAGAGGTTTATCTAAACGTACGCGCAGAATGTGCCGCGAAACTTTTTCAACAATGAAATAGCAACGTGCTCGGACCAAGGTAATTGTCTTGGTGCGTTCCACTACGAAGACACTGTATCCTCATCCCGGGCGAAGCAAACTAGAGAGTCACTAGCTGTACGCGCCTCGTTTCCATCCTCCTTTTTCCGATCCTTTTAGTAACAGTGCTTTTAATGAGTTTGGTTTTTCGTTCCTCACGTAAGAAAATATTTAGTCTTTTTGCACGAATGAAAATAAGGCGAACATAACGAAACAGATTGGGTATTGCCTCCGTAGGTACATTCATTCCGCCAGCGGGCCTTCGTATTTTCGCTTGCAGCAAAACAAGCCGCGAAGTGCTGGTCGCTCGCGTTTCGTTTCGAGCATTCTTTTGGTAACAATGCTTTTAAACATTTAGCTTTTTCCTCACTGGCGGGAACGCGTTGCTTCTGAACATTCCAGTGTGAAAAAGCGGCGTTTTCGCGTAAAATGCACCGAGGTAAACGGTATTTACTGCCTACATTCTGTTTCTACAAATTTTTCACGGGGTGGTATAAATTGCTTTCTAGGGTACTTATAGACTGCGTAAGCTATTCGGTTAGCGGATTGTTTACGTTCAAATTGAGGGCCAGCACATTGAACGAATTTAATTTCCTTTTCCTCCGCGTGTCGTACACGAGTCTTGAACAATGCCTGATGTTCCATTCTTCGTTACAAGTGATAACTTAATAGCAAGTAATAATAATTATACATATGAAAGGGAAGGAAATATCAATTTGCTGCAATGAGTACGAAGGTGGACGATCCTTGGAAAGTTGGTTTAAAATGTGTCACACTCGAGTCAAGTTCTAGCTGAGGTTTCACACATTTAGAGATTCAATCTGTTCTCGATATTCTCTAAAAAATTTATACGCTTATATGCATTAACTTGGGAGATATGCTATTTTTAATAGGAAGTTGGAAAATATCGTACTTCCAACGTATTTAACCCTCGAACAACTGTATTGATAGTCGAAAATATGGAATTCATTATGGGCCATATTTTCATTCATACTCAAAATGTGATTCTATATTAAAATTTCACCTAGTTGCAATCTGAAATTTTTAGTTTCTTCAAGAAGTGATAGTAATAAGAAGAAACATAATTATATGATGCATCAAGTTTCGATTTCATTTTTAAGAAGGAAGACTAATTGTTACTAAGACTAATAGCTACCTTATTAATTATGCTCGCCAACCGCTCTACACGAAATATCGAAACGTTGAAGCAGAAACTACCGTCGAAGCACGTATTGTTCAAGCGATGCGTTCGTGGTTCATCTCGCGTCACGAGCTAAATTAATACCACTGGCGAAAGTTGTGTTATGTCCTTATGGTCTATTAGCTTCGTTCACGCTGGATAGTCGAAACATCTTGTAAGACGAATAATTGAGGCGGCGGGTGGGACAATAGGGACACTGACGGTACAGTAGGGGACTGATTAAATTTCGGGGTTATTAAGCCACTTATAGGTACTATTACTGCACAGAAAGAAGGAGCCTGGCAGGCGGTGCAGTTCGTCGCTGTGACGATTGGTTTTTGTCACCTAATTGGGCGCACTCTTAAAAACGGGGCACACGTATTTTTGTTATTGGCGGAACCGGCCACATCCACTTTCTACTATGCACACAGATAGGGGTTGAAGCGGAGCTAGCGACGGAATGAGCCGCTTGCCATGGGCCTTCTTTCTGTGCAGTAGTAGTACCTTGTATTCTGCCTACAGTTCATTCCTTCAACATATTCATGAAGAACTTGGGGCCTCGTCACACGAGACACTCCTATACTATGTTGATGAATTATCACTGTACATAAACATTTCCTACATAACTACGTCTTATTTATATATTTTTTTTTATTTATATACAGGATAGAATCCCATGAGTTGCAACATGAATAATATGTAATCTAATAAGATTACAGTTAGGTCGGTGACAAAGTAGGGAGGAAATGTAATTAGAATAGGATCGTTGAAAATTAGAAATTAGAAATAGGGTAAATTGTACAATGATTGGCACCCTAAGCGGAAATCCCAATTGGAATATCTATATTTTTTTGTGAAGTTTTTATATGGTTATAATTTCTGTTATTATCAATGATTATGGATTTCTCATTAAATTAAAATATTTTGAGTACCTATTAAGTCTTTTATTTTAAAAATATTTAGTAAAAAACAAAAATACGCATAAAAGTACAATTATTTGGCACTCTAAAATTTAAGGTTGTATAGAAGAACATATGTAGTTAAAAACAAAGTTTAAAGTGTTTAAACAGACTATTTCATTCACTATTAAATACCTACAACACCTAGTAAATCTGTATTTCAATCCATTACTTAGTTATAAAGCGATAAAATAAACTTACCTACCCCTTATCAAAATTTTAAGAAAACGCCTAAAACTCAGCCCTTTGTCCCACTTTGTGGTGTTGCCAGATGTAAAATATGCAGTTCAACTACTGGGTTTTACAATGTTGTAGTGAAAGAAAAACAAGAAATTGTAAACAAGTACTTTCTAAGCTTGTACTTCTTAATATTTGACTTTTTAATCAGGGGTGCCAACGATTAGTGCAGTTTACCCTACCTCAGAAAGATATCTTAAGACGACCTACTCGCCATGTTGATACATCTTTTACTTCCCCCTTACCTAAAACCACACCCACAATCCTGTACCCTTATGATTCCAAAGGAAAATAATTAAATCGCTCACGAAAGCAACCAATCATCCCAGGGTTGGTTCAGGGGTGACCACGTGCTGCCTATCAGTGGCACGAAAAATTCAATCAAGCAAAGAGCCCCAGTACAAGCGAACTTTCCAAAGTCAAACTGAGCTCGCGTGGAGTCCGAAGAAGCACCGCTAGCAAGCCCGCTGAGGATTGCTGCGAGACGGATTACGCTGGGATCGCGTTTGCTGATGCCTATGCAATCCGTGGAAGTGGATCCAGCGATGGTCGGTGGCCCCATCGGAGAATCACGGTGTCTGATCGCGGTGTGCAAACTCGGGACAGAAATACGACAGTCGAAGGGACCGCGGTGTGTGCTGAGTCACGATTATCAGAGCTACCGAGTTCCCGAGTGGACCAGCTCAGCAACTGGGCTTCGACCCTAAGCCCTCGCACGCCTCTGACGGGGCAACGGTTCCACGTTCTTCAAGGCAACGACCGTCGGATGCACGGAACATGAATTACACGAGTCTTAGGCAACTGTGTGAACGTTGGTCTGGTTTTTTGGGGAAGGAAATAAGAGTGAGTAATATCAGGTCTGCAAAGTTCTGTTAGTTTTATTTGGGACATGCTGTCGGTTGCTTGGGATAAATGAGCAGGCTTAATTTTTGTATCGTCGTGGGACGTGAAACATTTCTGTATGGAATTTCATAAGTCGGTGGTGTTAATTGAAGATGTACAGATGTGACGGTTGATAAGTATCAGATTAGAGATGGGACGACAGCTGAACAAAGTTTCGGCTGATTCTGAAATCTGAGAGATTTTAGGAGATGCTGTATTCGATTTGGTGAGGTGTGGGTTGAAGATGAAACACTGACTGGTCCAAGGAGTTGGACAATAATTTGGGGAAAAAGATTATTCAGTGGCCCCACATCAGTGACTCGTTAAAAAGCTAATGTCGTTTTAAAATTAAGGCCCCTGGTACCATCATTTGTGGGAAGCCAGAGTTCTTAAGCTGATGGCCTACAATTTTCAACTAAAACGTTTCTTTTAGAGCATCGATAATCATCTGCGTTTATAGTCGATTACGAATGAGCATTTGGTAGGGTGACCTGTCCAGTGAATGAACACTTAAGCTGCATGTCTGTTAAAATTAGTATTCAAAAGTCGTTATTTAATTCCCTGAATATTATTTCTGCAAGCAAGCTGTTTTATTACGAAAGTCAGACATCCCGGAACACAATTCTAGCAATGTTTGATAGTTGTAACTTTCATTAAAAGTCTGGCAGAGGATTATATAAAAAATGGGCCAATGACCAGTGAATGAACATAAATTTTTAATGAATGAACAGGGGTACCCCAGTGAATGAACGGGATAATAACAGAGATTAGGTTTCCAATGTATTTAGACGATTTTTTGGGTAAATAATTTTTTATTCTCTAATTGCAATAATATTATTGATTTGATACTTTACTAGTCTTATAAGATCATAATCATGCATAGCTGAAATTTATTTTCTGGGGTGGGTTAACTTAATCTTCACACTGGCGGCGAAAGTGTCAACAGAAAAAAAGACAGGTTAAGTTGTTCATTCATTGCTAAAGTAAGAAATGTCCGCGTTTGCCAGTGAATGAACGACCATGGGGTCAACTGCTGAATAAACGGAATTAATGCCGTGTAAGTTAGAAGTAAAAAGAAAAACGCCTTTGCGAGACGTCTATGGGTGTCCACTCTAAATTTCGGTGTAAGTTTCAACGTGAAATGCGCGCGATAAGCGTTAAGTTTTCGTATTACATAAGCAACGTTCATTCAGTGGGGGGTGTTCATTCACTGGACAGGTCACCCTATTAGTTTTCTTTGGGCTTTCTCCTCTGCAACATCGAAAGGAGATGATCTTTACTGTAGCGACACGCGGGATATAAATTTATTTACAACAGAGAATTTCAGGAATTACTTTCGACCCTGAAAAATGACAGGATTATTAAGAGTGATCGTGGCATACAGCCCATCCTCTTTAGAAGTCTTCTACAAATGAATGTTACCTTTTTCAGGGCATACAATAATGCAAATAAATGAACAGAACTGTTTTTCGTAGCATAGCTTTTTAATCTGGAAAGTATGATTTGCAGCTAGCATTTACGAATACATCCTGGTATTTAGAACATATGTAGTAGTATATACCCGAGCCATTTTTTAAAGTACCTTTTTCTGATTCAAAAATCTGGAAAGCGCAGAGCAAAGTCTGGACTCATATGTTTTGTGAATATGTGGAGACACTAGGTTTTTACGACTGTATGTCTAGTAAATTAGAACATCATCATAATTTTCCATAAAACTGTTCTGAAAGAATGAATACAGTTTCTCTTCCAAGAAGTAGCACTGATGTTATGAAAAGTAAGGCCGTTAACACTTGCCGTGGTAATTTCGTATCCCTCGAGTCTCCAAAAGGTAAACAGTGTCGAGCAGAAACCATATGGTTTTTTATTAAACTGGTCTGGGTTAGGGTGAAAATAAATCGCGATCTGCAATATGAGTTCTTTGCTCAGTCGTGTCTTGACTTTAGCAGTGAACACGTCGTTGTGTGTCTTCGGTGTCAGACAAAGTGATATTTACAAATCTGAACTTAAAAAGACATTGAGAATAACTCAAATTGAATCCACGATTACCGCCGCTTGAGTTACATCCAACTTAATAACATTCCATATTATAGTGTTCCCTTATTTTTTCATTTCTTTCACGTTCAAGTATTTCTCTTCATAACTGTTTGACGTAGAATGCAAAGAATTGTTATAAAATATTTTTAATATAGAAGCTTCCTTCACTAAGTACTTTGTTCCAGTAGGTAGTTTTACGCAAATTGTTCACTGAGAGGAAACGATTTAGTATCACAAGAAGAATTAATCTACATATGAAAATCTATCTTAAGTTAAGGATAATCATTTCATTTAAAATTAGTTGATAAATCACTTTACCAATTCCTAACAGGATAACAGATCCATATCTATTTACAATATAGGTTATTAAATCCTCAAAATATTTAGCACTGACGTTATTCACTCCTCGAATTATTATTTCAGACTTCACTTCGTCACATGTCGAATTGCCACCACGCCAAAGTTTAGATATATCTGATATGTACGTACCTTATCAAACGCCAGTATTGACAAAACTTCCATCTAACCATCAGACATTAATTGAAAACTTATAAATAGTGCAAAGAGAACTCCACGATAAATCTATGTTTACCGCACATTTAACTGCTTCTTACAACCAAGAAGGATAAACATAGACAAGCACACCTAGCAACATTGATAATCTCTATGAAATCCATTTGTAGTAAAAATCTATTGAACCCCGAATCCAAATTTTCTGTCTCCTCAAAACGATTCACATAGCAATCTCAACAACCGCACCTTCACAAATACATACATTCACCTCTGAGTCTCTCGTCACCTGTCACACAGAACGATCGATATTCCTCTAATAACACCCACGTTGTACCCCTCCGATCGACGACAATATCGAATTATTACCCTTTTTATCACACAATCCCGTCGCCTATCGTTCGATCGAAGAATTACGTGTGACGAGTAACAGGCTGCCGCCGTCACGCTATGGGGGCGCGAAACTCGACGCTTCCTTTAATCAGGGCCCCGAAAGGGGTCATCGATTTTTTATACTTTCCTAGGAAACACGCTACGTAGGCGGGTCTCTCTGTCGAAAGACCGTCAGAATCAGGCCTCTCCTTTAAACCGAGGGAGCTCGTGAAGGGAACTGGCTTAATCACTTTGCCGTTTGTCGCCCTCGTTTAACTCCCTCCGCCTCCTCCGCGAGAGGGATGTACAGCTTTTTCGATGACACGTCGTGCACGAGCTTTTTAACAGGATGTCACGCGTGTACCCACTCCACGCTGTAACAGCTGTTACGTGCATTCATCATTCCGCTCGATGTCCCTCGGTATTATCCGCCTCCCTTGGAGCGTTTGCAAAACAGCCAGCCCTCCTCCCCTCCCCCTTTGGAACAGATTCCAGGCTGGATAGCCACCCTCTTGCTGTTTTTCATCGGGGGGTGGGGATAACGGGATCGCTGGGCTCGCGTGAACCACCTCTCGCGAATATTACGGATTACGAGGCTGCCGCGCAATTCATTACCCCGTTCACTTCTTTTTCCCTCCCAATTGAAATACACACGGAGGGACGTTAATTAACGGCGCGTAATAATCGCTAAAACGTTCTCGTTCCGACGGAAAAGCCACTCTGATTGCTGGCAGCGTTCCTCTACTGTTCCTGTTGTGACATTTATTCGCGCACCATGGGATTTTTAGGGGGTAGGAAGGGTGCCCCATATGACTGGGGCGGGATGGGGCTTGGGAACGCTTCGAGATTCAGGAGCGTTAGGTGCTCTGTTTTAGGGCGTTTATTGATGCAGTTGCTCGTTCGCTGTGAGGTAGTGTTCGGATATTTGTACGAGAAGGGTTTTGGTTTGAAATATGTTTTGATTTTAAATTTGAGGGGCTCAGTGGGAAGCAAGCGCATGGTATAATAATAGAAATTTGCAGGAGAACCATTTTTAGGGAAAATAATTTTCTCAGGAAATTTGATTGTAGAAAAAACAATAAATCTATTTAGACGTGGCATGTGCTCCTTTTCCACTGAGCCCCTCATTTTTAGAACGATGCAGTAGGATTACGTAGTTTAATATCTTTGGACTTTTTGTTATGGGGGTTTTTAAGCAATTTAAAGTGTTTGAGTTGAATTGGCGGTGTTCAAGGCATTCTGAAGTAGGTATCTGATGTTAGAGACACATAAATAATTACAGAAACACATATGACCGATGTAATGATAAGTATGAGAATTAAAATAAGAAATATTTGAATATTTCTCATGGTGTAATATAAGTCTATAAGCAATTCAATTAAAAAAGTTAAAATCGTTCCAGAATTTCTTTATAGTCTCGTCAGTAGAAAAATACATCGAGCTAATTTTAAATTGTAGATTTACTGCGCTGAAACTTCAATAATGCTTTGCTATAACTTGCTGGACATTAGTGTGTATTTACAAGCGTTAAATATCCTTTAAGGGGGGAAAACACTGTAATGGTCTGAGAAGCTTAATATCGCAAAAGGTAACAAAATGTCGGGTCACTGAAAAAAGATTTCATATTTCATGGAAAAATTCAACTCTTTTGTTGACAAAAAAATTAGAAACCGGCCTTTAAATAAAAACCCCTTACGTGCTGTAATAAACATGGGCTTCTAGTTTCTAAATATTTTTTGCTCTTTGAATTCAGATTAACTGTATAGCTAAATCACTGTCAACGCCAAAGGAGCGCAGCACGTTTTGACGAGGAGTATGCCGGAAACGGAGTGATGAATTTGTCTCAAAAAAATTTTCTACCCTTCAATATGTGCACATTAACCATACTAAGCAATACATTGATTAACTTGCATTGTGTGTTTAAAAAAATCCCGAAAATACTGTTACAGTGTTTTCCACCCTTAAAATAATAGTTTCCCTTACACAAACACCTCAATACTTTCTCCCACAAAATGTGAAACTGCATCGACAAGTACACCGAAGAATATAGAATTATCTTATTGTTAGAAATTTAGGATCAGTTAGACAATTGCTTAGACAATTTTACTAACCATGGCTTCCCCCTTCTTTGGGGGTCGGTTCTTTCAAAGCAATATTTCTTCGCCTCGCTAGCAAATCAGCCCCAGTTACAGCTACCCTTCGTGCCTAATTACCCTCGAATAGTGCCCAAATTCTGACAACGCGTTCCTCAAACGATCCTAAGGTGTTCACTCGAAATTAACACAGATTCGAGGTAGCCGCGTGGCGACGTCAGGAAACGTCGGGGTAATATAACTTTTGCTCGTAAATGAAGAAGAGAAGAGAGGGGGAGGGACAGAGAGAGATATTCGGGGGCAAATCAGTTGGGTTCTCGCAACGGTAAGCCGACAGAATCTATCTAATTTAGGGCCATATTGGAGGGTAGCGCAGGAAGATATACCGGCGGAGCGCAGGGGGGATTTGACCCGAGGACGAAACCACTAATCCTTGCGTGGTAATCGACGATTTCCGTCTCTAAATTGTCCTGCCTCCGCAGGGCCACGCGGGGCCCTTCGAAATTAACCTTTAAAGCGAACAATACCTTTGTTCCCACCGTAATAGCTGCGCCACAATTTATTTATTTAGTAGCATTTTTACGGGAGAGCCCTTTTATACAAATATAATACATTTCAATATATAGTATAGATTATATTAAAAATTAAGTCGACTGTGTTCATTAGCGGGAGTCGGTTTAAACAAAGGAAAGTGTCTAACGTATTTTTCCGGTGTGTTTAAACTAATCGAGCCCATTTAATAATTTATACAGAAATAACAAGTCAGACGTTACCCTCTTGTCTTCTAATGGATCGATAGCGAGCTATCTCAGAAACAGTTTATAATCATAATCTTCTTTTATACCTCGGGACCTATTTAGTCTATGGAAGGTTCAATAATCGCGTTTATATCAATTATTCGAATTAAATAAAGTATTATTTCCGTAGGAAGATTGCAAGAGAATTTTTAGTATTTTCATTGCACAGTAGTTAAAATTGAATTCTAAATTAAGCAAATTCCTAGATTTATCAGAATTTAACCCAATGATGTAATTTATGGCAGTAAGTCGTAGATTGCTCGATACTTATAATTTAATTTTACTAGAGTAACCATCTGTCTTAGCATAATATTACCAGCGTTGTTGGCGTAACGATTATTTATTATAGCATCAAAAGGTGGTCATGTCTCTGGAGAAGCGACAGTTTAGTAATTCATATGACATGGCGACTATCTTGAGACATCTAACGCTAATGAAACGCCCTGGGCCAATAGGAAATTGTGCCTCGGTAAACATTAATAAACTCACACACGCGCCACGTTTGCCAACGTATCAAAGCGCAGCCGAATGTGTACATAGTATCTAGTCTCAGAACTTTGACCCATTAAGGATAGTCATCGAAGATGCAGAGAAAACCCTGCTTTTATCGTCGCGTTTCTACTGCCCTAACAATTTCGTCGTATTTTATTAAATGCTTGCAATTGCATACGTGAAATCGATATTTATTGAATCAAGTTACTGAAAGGAAACAGCATTTTGTAAGAATTATCTGAGGGAAATGGAATTTATAGGGCTGTTCAAACGAAACAGAATTTATACGATTTAAGTTCTTCAAAAGGAGTGGAACGGCACTTAGACTGCTCAGAGAAAATACAATTTATGCGATTCGAGTTATTAGAAATTCAAGTTCCAATATCTATAACTTCGAATTAAATACACACAAACAATTTTTAGTTACTTATTCTCCGCATTTGTAGAAGTGCATAAAACACCCACTATTTGGAGAGGATGGAGGACAATTTAACGATAAAGATAAAGTATCTTTTACTCGACTCGTTATTTAAATAATTTTTTATCTAGATCTTCCTTCACCCTCCAAACAAACAGCGTCTTTGATGCTCAGCATTCCCATCTCTGTTCGTTCAGTTACATCGTAACGACGATGAAAAGGGAAAACAAAAGATACAAGGAAAACTTTCATTCGATAGCTTTATTAATACATACACTCGCGACCAACCGTGAATCCTCTTACGCAAAGATTACGTCGGGACGAATTTAAGGCAGCAACTAATCGGATAATACTTGGCAGCGGTTTTAAGAAGATTAACGCTGCAGGATATATATGTGCCATTCGGGAAATTCTCCTTTATTTATGCCTGTTACAGTGTTCAAGCCGCGCCGTCAAGGCGTGCGAATAATTCTGGCGAGCAAATTCGGGCTAGGCGGGGGATGCATACTTTATTCGATAACTTCGTAACACCCCCGCGATACAAACGGTTCCCAGCGTAAATCCAGTGCTTCTGCTTCCCCCGGTGCTTCCGTCGGAACAAATTTTAAGGCGGCAACTAATCGCGTAATACTTGGCTTAGTTTTAAGGAGATTAATGCCTCGGGGTTGTGCGCCCTCTACTTCTGCTTCTCGCCCCTTCGTTGTCTCGCGAAGAGCACACGTTAAGTGCCTGAGTTTGACGAAATTTCGCGAGTTTGTGGACCACCCCAAAAATAGGGGATATGTGTCTCTTTGGGTATAGTAACTCTTGACACGTTCACTGTTACCAAGACCTTTCACATCCTGTAAGTATATAGATCAATACATAGAAAGAAATTAATTGTAGGAATAATAAAAAATAAGTAAAAATGTGTGTATAATTTGTGGAGTCACTATGTGTATTACACTTGACTTACCACTGCAAGTGAATTATTACGGTTTTCTGCTTACGTACGAGTGCATATATCGAATGTTTACCTATCCAATTTTTCAGTATTATGATCTATACCACAGAATGGCAAAAAAATTTTATTTCAAATAATTTTTTGACATAAAAAATATTTCGTACACAAATTTTTATTTCAAATAATTTTTTGTCCATCTCTGATCTATACGTTTGAAACATTGTTGTACACATTGGGCATTAACTGTGTGAGTAATTTTTAACTCTTAAGTTTAAGTGACTGAACTGACTTTCAGCTGTTCCACACACTTGCAAAATTTCATCAAAATCAATGTCACATTTCACTGTTAGTCGCTACTTTTTCATTTCACCTCTTAATGATACTCTCTTCTGCCACCCACACAATTGAAATTTTAATTCTTCATCCTGTTTCGCAGAAAATGGAATGCACATACACACTTGTATCACAATCAGACTCATGTACAAACTAAAAAAGTTCCGAAAGCAGATTAGAATTATCAAACCACCCCAATCCTACTTCGTAATTCAGCTCTGTGCTTTCCCTTCCCACACTCTTTCTACTTTTCCATTACTCCTCTCTTTTTCACCTTTTTATTTATTCGTTTCCCGGCGCACGATAAAGTCTCACGTAATTCTACACCGAGAGCGAATCAATCCGTTTCGAACGTTACATCGTTGGTTACGGAATAATAACAGTGCTCTCGCTTGTTCGTTATCTCGGCGGGTTTAATGCAACCTGCCATGAGAACGAACGAATCCCCGTAACGCTGATAAAACGGGGTCGACGTGTTACTTTTAAGCGAACGAGCCCATTTATCTCTTCGCCTGAGCCACCACAGCCCCGAGAACTACTTTATTCCTGGCGATGGTGCCTGAACCGCGATTGCGATCTCGATGCTTTATCCGCGAGATCTGCTTGAACGTTAGTTTGTTGCTTGCAAAGAAAAAAAGATCCTAAGTATTTGGGGTCGAACGAGGCTTGCTGCATGGGATAGGAAAAAATATGCTTGTAAAGCAGAGTGATCGTTTGTATGCACATACATACTATTGTGGAGTGTAATTCATTCATAGATACATGGATACAAATTAAATTTTCTATTGGATGGCTGACGTACCAACTGAATACTGCTGCAAAAAATTAAAAAAAAAATTAAAACCGACTTCAAAACAATAAAAATGCACTAAAAAGTAAAATTTACTTTTTTCCTTAATTTAATCTATGACTCTCATATTTTTTACGTCGGCGCCAGATTTACACAGTGCAAATGATGAGGCGCCGACTTAAAATATATGAGAGTCGTAGATTAAGTAAGGGAAAAAATTATTTTTTACTTTTTAGTGCAATTTTATTTTCTTTTTAAGTCGGTTTTAATTTTTTTTTAAATTTTTTATTTTCAACTCTTTAGTTTTATATTTTTATATTTTAGATATGTCCGTACGTATATTAAATAATAATTAGGTGACAATAGTCCTCATTATTAATCAGAACTGGTAATATATTGCTCCAATCTTGATGCAGTAAAGCCCCCTCTCGAATAAAAAAAAATCATTAAAATCGGTCCACATGCTGAGGAGTTATACGGGGACAAACATAAAAAAAATACATACGGATCGAATCTGTAACCTCCTCCTTTTTGAAGTCGGTTAAAAACGAGGCAGCCCCATCATTATCGGAAATAAATTGAGTTACAGTAGCATCGATGTGAATATGTATATTTTAAGTGGATAAAATACTTTGAACATATGTCTGAAAATATTTTGCCAGCAGTGTTTTTATTAGTTTTCCAAAAGTTACTATATTTGGAGATGCCCCCTTCTTGCAACAGAGCCTTCGATTCAGATACTTGCATGGTGGGCAACCAATTCGATGTGATAGAATTAGGTCACGATGGGCTAGGTACACGTATAATGCCACAAGTGAAAACTATATTCCTGAATTGTATTTTAAGAATATCTTCGATATTATATCGTTTACCAACTGATAGGCAAAGGTCCATGATTCATATAAAGCAGTACCCATAGAGTGTTCCAAAGTCTGGTTAGATCAGAGTTGGCCATTAACTGAATAAAAAATTATTTTAATAACGGATCAAATAAAAGGTACCAAAAGGTTTAACATTTTTCCTCTCCCATGTGCTTAGGTAAGCATAAGTTCACGATTTCGATCCCCTACCGCGCGTCAGCCTAAAACCGTGTTACGAAAGCTCTTTATTCCATTCAGAAGATATATTTGTGAAAAATTCAAAGAATTAATGAGCAGTCTGCTCTAAAGCGTACTACAAACCAAAGAAAAGAAGCAAACAACGAGCAGCTACGTTTAAAAGAATCCGCAACAGACGCGTCCAAGCAGCCGGAGTTTCCTAAATCCCATTGCACACAGCGTGCAATCTCATTTGCAACCCACCACTCGACGATAAACTCGAAAGCGAGCCTTCGCGATCAATTTCAACGAGAGGGGGGGGGGGGGTACGTTCCGGCGGGAAAAAAAGATTCCATAAATTCCCCTAAGGGGTCTCCGTGAATTTCCACTTGAACACACCGTCGAGTCGACGTTAAGCCATCGAAGTTCGCGCTCGGGGCCGGGGAGGGTGAACCGGGGTCTGCGGTGAAAAAGAAGGAAACGGTGCTCGAGAAAACGAATTGCCAAGGTGGTCATCGACGAGGTCAGGTCCGACGGGGTCGTTATGGACGTATGGACTCGGTAACCCGACGATTTTCACCGACGAAGATGGCGACGCGGTTGCCACGACACCGTCGACGCTCGCAGACTTGGAATGGCTCGTTGAAAACGTGGCCTGAGGAAGTTCGTTCCGCGTTCTTTTACCTTCTCCTGTGATCTACTGAAGCAGACACTGGAAAGATGTTCTTTCAAATTTAATTCACCTCATTGTTCAATGGCCGGGTTTGTGCTAGGATTCTGTCAGTCATTACGTATCTACTCGATAAGGCTTTCGTTCCATTCCAGGGTTTAAATTTATACACAGTGTGAATTATTATGTCGGTGCAGAAGCTTGTTCGTTTTATTGAGCCGAAGCCTTTATTAAAAGTAGAAATATATTACATATGTTTTTAATCAAAGTATTTTCCTTGGGTATCTATGACCTTTGATCAGTTTTCTGGTAAAAGTACAAATAGGTGTAGTGAAAAAAGACATTCCTGCATATTTAACATCACCTAACAGTGAGCGGAGGAACTTTTGCACTGACTTAATACTTGTATTACTAAGCGCTATGGTCACCTTCTTCCCACCAAATAGATAATTTGTAGACTTAGGACACAACAGTTTGGCAAACATTTGCAAAGAATATTTCCATGGATCCGTTTCTCTACATTCAGCTCCTATTGTCGGAGTTTGTTCTTTGTTATATTATTACCATCCAAATTCAATTAGGTATTTCGTTATATACTCCGCGTCAAAATTAAAGGAAAACTGTAAGTTCTCGAAAATTTTTGTCAGTTTCAAATGGCTGTAAGTCTGCGAAAAAATGGTCGCAAAAATATTTAAAACAAGCATTTTAACGCTTGAAGTTTCTAGTTTTTGAACCAAAGACTCAATTTTTTTTCATCCATTATGATACTATTTTATCAAGATGAAGCGCAGGAAACGATGTTTCAGAATTTTTTGTCGAGTTTGAGCGCATGCACGGACCAAAAATTTTTTTCGGGAACCAAAATTTTCGGGAAATTATAGTGTCCCTTTAATTTTGATGCGAAGTGGATGTACGTGAGATTAAAACATTCAGAACTGTATAATATAAAACAGTGAGCAACTGCAGAAGAATAAAGTATTTGGGAAAAAAGTTGCTAGCATCACAACAAATCAATAGTTTTATCTCCCCTTTCTTCCTTTAATCTCTTCAATCTCTGAAGACGATTGCATTAATTTCTAACAATTGCTCTCTTGCACACATTTCTCGGGCACTTTATATCCAGAAAGGTTGTGGTGCAAGTTTACTCTTTAAAAGATCATGCCACGTACTCTTTCATTATCTTGAAACCTTCAACTGGTCAAGTTTTATGCCTGGCCTCTTTTTAAATTTCCCGCCTGCAAGGGAATGAATTATCACGAGTGCACTTTCATCACGGGAAATGCGTCACTGCGCTCTGCCCGTGGAAACAGGAAAAAGTTGGTAACCAGACGCGAAATAAGGTAGGCGGTGCAGCTCGCGTTCCTCTGAATTTGTGTGGAAATCCCACGATGAGTGGCACATCTCCCTGTGCGTATATTTTGCGAGAGTTCCTTTGAAAGGACTCTTGCAGCAACATTTTTCAAATTAAGTCATTCCCTTAATAATCGTCCTTACAAAGTGAAAACCATTGCACGACAAATAAATAATCCTTTACTCAAATAAGAATAAATTATCAATAAAAAAAAGCACGAGTAAAAGGCTCTTCTCCAAAAATATGGTACTCTATTCCACAGGCAAAATGCTTTCGACAAAAATTAAATAAATTAACGAGATATTTAATCCATACTGCCTCCATTAATTTATGACACATTTCAAATCGAAATGAAATCGTCTACGTTCCAATGCCACAGTCACCTCTGACAGAAAAAGGAAGCTGCAGCTTTGCAATCGTCGCGAACGCTCGATAAAAGGACAAGAAGCAGCATCCCCGCCAGGACGAATCAGTATGCGAAACAAGGAACGACATACCACGAAGTAAAACGCGAACAAGTGACTATTACTGACTGTTACTGAGCGTGGGTGGCAGCAGATCGGTTATACCGAAGGGCAAACACGGGACAGGTGGACAAAGGGTAAGGTCGAGCAGAGAGTGGAGCGAGAAGAATCGAGGTGGACCAATTGTTAAAGCGGCCGATCGATGTGGGGGCTGAGGGCAGAAAGGAAGACAGTGTGCAGCGGCGTAAAGACATAGGAACAAAACACGAGACGAAAGAAGCAAGTAAACGAAAAAGGGCACCTGGTATCCAGAGAAGGAAGTACAGACAGGTGAACGAGGATGCTATAAAAGGGGGACAGACGTCCAGAAGAGTGGCGGAAAAGAGCAGATGCGGAAGAAAGGGGGTGGAAGATGAGGGATAAACGAAAGTGTAGGGGTGGTCAGGCACACAGGTAGCGCACGTGAAATTGTCGATGTACCGATTTCACGAGGTACAGCTGTTTCGTTAGGAAATGGGGGGCAGGACCCTCCCTCCCTCCTGCCCTTCCTGGGGGAAGAGAGAAAGCGGTACGAACGGCCATTACACGGACGTTATTGCACAGAAAGGTTCGTTTTCGTGGCGTAGAGGACGAGCAGTAATCGAAACATCGTTGGCTACTGACCCTTTTTCCCCGTTTCTCTTCGACCGGTTGTGGACTAGCAAGGGGGCCACGTATTTTTTGCTTCTTTTTTCTATTTGGTTCATTTCGAAGTTTTTTGATCCACCGGGACGAATTCGTTTTGAATGGTCCACAGGGCGCACTCGACCCGCCGTGCCTGCAAACGATGATGGGCGACGATGATCCAACGTTTCTAAATAGACTTCGAGGTGCACCTGTTTCGTTCTGAGAATGTTCAATTTTGCGCATCTCGGGGTGTGCAACGCGGTTGAATTATTTGGACTGGTTTGGGGGATATTCCTGGGGGAATCGGAGAATTAAATTTTAAGGGAATAATGGTCGTGAGTTTTTTAGGGGTTAATTCTATTTCAGTTTGATATTTTGTGCTTTGAAAAATTAAATGCATCCATTTGTTATATAAATGATTAAGATCGGCTACATAGTTACGTAGCTGATCATTGCTGCTGACTTGAATCTTTCAACGTAGCAAAAAAAAGTTTTTTCAATTAAGTTTTATAGTTTCTGAGAAAAAAATTCCCAAAAATCACACCTTTTTCGGACTCCTGACTGAGCGTAACCCCTTAAACGATCTTAGTTTAGATTTATTCTTTTTCTCTCTTTTCTCTTACTGCTTTTGTTCTCTCTGCTATATTCTATTTTCCTAACGTAAGTACTTGAGTTCCTAAATAGGTTTTCACCGCGTATGTGTTAAATAAATAAATAAATATTACTTTATATTCGTCTTAACAACTTCGAACATGACAACTATTCATTAGAAACGCATCAAGTGTCCTCCGTATCCCTTCTAATAAACTGAATATCAACATCCTTTGCCAACACTGTTTGACTTGCCACAGCAACCAAACCGCGCTCCAGAAACCTCAGGAAACCATCATCCAGCCCGAAACATTCAAAATCCATTTAACAACTCTTTCCTGTGTCACTCTGTCGCAAGCAAACACTTGTGACACTCGGGAAGCAACAAAGGAACGATGAAAAAAAACGAAATTTATTTGAAAACAGTGCACACAATGGGTGTTTTTTCAACGGAGTGCCACGAAGGGATCTTCAACTCGGAAGGAAAGTGATTCCCTCGATGGAAAGGAACCGGTCCCGTGGCACGTGGCAAAGCAAACCTGACGTGGTCCCATCGAAACAGCAATCGAAAGTAGCACACGTGTTAAGTCGAGTTAGTTGTTTGAGATTACCATGCTCTCGTCCCCGTTGTTTGCCGAGGGAGCAGTCAGAGTACGGATAAAAGACAGAAGAGGAGAAACGACGTACTCGCGTGCTGGCAAATCGAGGAATGTTTTTTCTGACTACGGTTTGAGCGTGAATTTTCGCGGCGACAGCTTCGAGGGCCTCGAAACACCGGCCAAGATTGTTCGTCGACATCTCGAACCTGAGATATTCCACCGTGCAACGCAAACAGCTTCGCCAGCTCGCGAGCAAACGCTCTGGAAATGGAACGAAACAAAGGGCCAACTGCGGTAAACACTTGACGCTCGTTCTTTGTGTTTCTCCGCCCCTTTTTCGGCTTTCCCCCTTCGTGCCACGTGTTTTGACGTGTCGCGGAAAGACTTTTCCATCTAGACCGAGGGCGGAGAATTTTGGTAGAATTTTTAGCCGCTTCTAGGTACGTTTTCGTGGACAAATAAAAGGTGAGGGAGGAATTAATGCCGTGACGATTTTGGTCGTTAGTTTATTCATGCATTTATTTACTCCGCGGTTTAATGCTTCCACTTGTGGATACATTAAATGTATTTTTCCCCTTCTGCATTTGCGCGAGGTATAACGTAAATTATTGAAGAGACTTGATAAGTACCTTTTGAAAGCTGACGAGGGCGATTACCAGTGCTGCTGAAAGCAAACCACGGTAGTTTAAATATTTTACTGAAACGAGAAACGGGATTTCCTTGTAGCAGGCCAGAGTTTTTTTTTAACAATGGTGCCGATGCAATCTAGTTTAACCCTTTGCCCACGAAAGGCGTATCTATACGCCCTAAAATATATTCGTTTTCATCTACGTTCCGCCTTTTATCATTCTTATCACAGAAGTTGACAGTGAAACTACGAAGAAGCGTACAGTAGATAGTTTCTAAAAGCGTTGAGCTAAAGGGTTGGGAAGGCATTAAATATCAACAGCAATACAAAAAATTTAATACGCAAACTGCAATTACAAGAATAATGAATAAAAATATTCTTCTTCGTTCAATATCAAAACTCACTAATAGTACACATCTCAAAATAATCTTGCCATGGTCTGAAATTCTTACTCAAACGGTGTATGTACAAGTAATAAGTTGAATTTGATATTTAGGGTGAGTCCAAATGTTAATTAGAGAAGGAATAATTTAACGACACCTCTGTGCGTTCG
This sequence comes from Andrena hattorfiana, assembly GCA_944738655.2. Taxonomy (NCBI): domain Eukaryota; kingdom Metazoa; phylum Arthropoda; class Insecta; order Hymenoptera; family Andrenidae; genus Andrena; species Andrena hattorfiana. The sequence continues at coordinate 8,714,637 of OX122894.2, forward strand.
AGAAAATCCGTTTCTATTCGGCAAGAAATGAGCCAAAAGTAATTTGGTCACGATTTAATCGACGGCGTGCTGTACAACGGTCATATCCGGTTTCTACGGTACGTAAAAAGATCGCCGCGGATAAAGAAGTCCAATAATAAAATAATGGCACTGGCACGCGATCCACGGGATATTCAGGGTCGCGTGCTCCGCCGCTACGTGCTCCGTAGGAAATTATTTCTTCGTTTCACGTGCGAGCAGGCTCTTTATCCGCGGGGATGATCTGCCACGATCAGGGGGAGGAACCACCTCGACCATCAGGCGCTGTTCACCATGATGACAGATTCTACCGCGAATAAAGGAATTCGGTGAATATTCTGTCGCTCTCTTTCTCGCGGAACGCGTCGCAACCGTCGGAACACAGGGTTGTTCCTCTCGTGCGCCTCTTTCCCATTGTCCACGTGGAATTTCGTATTCCGCCCGCAAATAGAAAGATTTATAATAGAATATTAGAAATGTCATACACGCGAGAAGCTCCGTGTCGTTACGAAATATTGGTCGTTAATCGAAGAATCGCGTGCGATGGCGATCTTCAGCGTCGAAGTCGAAAGCGATCGAAGCTTTCGACTTGTTCGTTTTTGGAGGGATGCCTGTATTCTTGGCTACCTTGATTTTTAGCCTGATTGAGGCGAATGTTGTGGCGAAAGTAACAAAGCGAGGCGACGATATGGGTTTCTGGGGTGATGCTTGTGGCCACGAAAGCGCGAATATCAGAGAACAGCGGTGAATCAGTTCAACTTCTAGTTATTTTTAAACTCAATTGGTTTGTTTTAATGGCTCAGACTTGAATTATTGAAATCGAAGGTTCTTCGATAGTGGTTACTGGGAGTGGAGGTATATGATTGAAATTAAGTGGTACGGCAGTGGTAGATTGAAAGGTAGATTAGGATTCTGAAATTGATTTGGTCAACATCGTAATTTTTCATATTCTGCTTTGTTTAGGTATTCAAAAGTAACGTCATTAGATTTAGTGACAGCTCTTGCAAAAACGCAAGAGATATTTACGAAAATAATTCAATTTTCATCATACTACACGATTATCTGTTGCGATATCTAAATTTTAGGGTTTCAGATCTGAGGTGCTGCTCCGAGTTAAGAATTATATTCTTACAACTTCAATTTGTCCTTCTATTGCTATTAAATAAAGGGACCTGACTCGGACCTAACCAGAAGCATCATTGAAATTACTAAATAAACGCTTAAAAGTGTAAGGCAGAGGAACCAAAAAAAATTGTACGCTGGTATGCAAGATAAATAAAAAATGGAGCACAGAATATTTAACTGAATAACATGCATCACAAAGAATTATAACATTTATTTACAAGGGGAGGACAGGGTGTGGTATATATCGATTTATGTCGAAAATAAGTAAATAAGTATCTAAGCGTTTAAGCTAATAAGGCCTTAATAATAGAGATATTTACGTGTTAATTATTAAACATTTCATGGTGGCCGTGGAGTTTTAGTGGGTAAAAATCCCACACTACCTTAACGCCCCCGGGATTCTCCTCTGGAGGGGTCGGGGTGTCCTTTGAAGATTTCTCCACGTTAAAAAAAAAGGTAATCATATTTATAAATTTTTTTTAACGTGGAGAAAGCATCGAAAGTTTATCGTATGATAAACAGTCTCCAAAGAATTATATCAAATAAATAAAGATCAGTCAAAATGAATTCAATTTATACCCATGAATAACATTATCATAAACACAAAACTACATAATTGGTAGCCTCAACGATAACTGCGGTACCAAAAACTACTAAATAATTTACATACACCATTCAGGAATCAAATATAATAGCCTACATATCGTAGATCCAAAACATTCCACATTTATTCCAACTTTTCAACTCCAGTTTCAATGGACCTCGAAACACTCCCTCTCTATTTCCCCGTTGCAATTTTCCCCTGAGCACGGATGGAACGCGTAGGTCGAGCTGGTCCGGACGTGGGTCATCGCTTGTAAATAAATCCATTAGCGGTAAACAAATTTTTGGGCTTTTACGGGGGCACACAGCGCGATCGTAAAGCCCGCGTATCCCAGCAAATTACCCGCGGCGTTGGTTATTACCCAAAATTGAATATATAAAAGCACCTGCCGCCTGGCGCAACGGAAGTAGCGGAGCTCGTTCGCCTCGAGCGTACTCTCCTAAGCTTCATACATGATATTGGAATCCCTCCGACGGCATCTTGTTTTCCCAGAGTCTCGTTTACCGAGACTCTCATTAAACATTCGCATAAATCTGCTCCTTTCCGCCTCGTATCGCGAGCTTTGTTTTTGCAACGGGTCCAAGCGGTCTACATCTCTTTGCTCGCACTCCTTCTGTGCTTCGTGCACCATTCGTGCGAACGATAAACAATAAGGAGCTACATGTCGGCGATTGCGGGAAGGCGCAGTTATCGTCACGACTTCCGGACCATTTTCATGGAAAAGAGAGCTGTGGGTGTACCGAGCAGTCGCGAGGTTTGCAATGCGCATGCTCAGACGGACGAGAGCTTTATAACAGGCACCATCAATGAGTGTTCGATTGTGCGTTAAAGCAATGTAATGGCATAAATAAGGTCACTTGGTACTTCTTCTGGTAATATTTTCGGTGCTACGAGGAAATGTCTATGAAACGAATCATTTGCTTTGAAGGAACGAGTACCATTAACGATGGAAATGGTTTAGATCCCAATGTTAAGGAGCTAAGCCAATACAGAACATTAAGTTCCCCCATAATTCTCAGCAAGCAGTTAAAATTTAGGGCACGCGATTTGGACCATTTCTCGGCACGCATAGCGAAGTGCATCGCAAAGCATCGGGGTATATCAAGATTTTGGAGGGGGCCGAGTCCACTGGCACAGTGGCAGGCGCCATTAGCCGCTGAAAATTACACTCCCTGACGCACCCTAGCTGGGTAATTAAGTAATTAACGATCTTGATGCGCCAGGTGCTGTCTTTAATCGGCAAGCAGCGACTAGTTTTACGCCCAGCAAGCGGCGATTTCTAATGTAAACGAGAGCTACGCTAATTGGAAGCCTCGTAACACGTGCCAAGCTACATCCGAGAGTGTCATTACGGAATTGCTGAAGTCGCAAGGTAGTTCCCTGATAGTCCGCCACTTAGAAGTCCTGGAGGATTTCCGAGCCCATTACTACTATTTGCCCAGTAAAATTACGGAAACTTATTCCCGTCTTTTCACGGTCCTTAGTTACTTTTTCCCCTCCCCCTCCAAACCCTTCTTCGACTCGCTCTCCTTTCTTCTCCCGTCTTTGTTTGTGTTTTGGTCCTTTTTACTCGCCTCCCTTTCTCTCTTTATCTCCGCCACGTCCGTTACCTTCTTATTCGTTCCTCCTCCTCGTTCGTCTTCGCCCCCCCCCTTCTTCTGGTGTTTTTTTGCTTTTGTTGGTTCCTTCGGCTGCTCCGTTCTTCTTCTTCTCTCTCCTCGAACGAGCCCCGTCCGCTTCGTTTGTTCAATCGATATAACAAAGTGCCAATTAAGTGGCCGCTCAAACTTTCCGACGATAATGAGGAGGAAAATCAGAGGGGACGGGGAGAGCTTATAATAAGCAGCCCTTGGAGGGATAGTTTTTAATGCAATTAGGGACGCGATGGATTTAACGGTGCACGGCCATTAAGTCTTAACCGGTGACGAACGTTCCCGGGAAGAATTAATCCTGTCGCGCGTAACTTCCTCCACGAGAGGGTGGTAACTTTGTTTTTTAAGCAGGATAGAGATCAAGGCGCCTTTGATTCTGAACAAAAGCCTGTGCTTCAATTATTTAGTGAAATTATGCGCTGTGAAATTACTGAAAGATACTTTAATTTTATGAACGTTTAGTGGTATTCCACGACGAATCGACTACTTTGTCGCTCGACGTTCGGGATTTCGATGAAATTGAAACATGATGCAGTCCACGTGAAATTAGGGAAAGTTCAAGTCATCATTTTGATGGTTTCGAAGTTGTTTACAAAATACAGCTCGTTAAATTTTGTCATTTGTATCAATTTTTGAAACTATGTTCTAATCCCAAATGAGTGTTAATTCAACACGAATATCAATATTGCGTGACTTTTTTATGCAACCGATGTAAAATTTCTATTAGTTTCTGGTCACCTATTTAGAATAATTTGTCTGCGAGTATTAGCGACTATTGCCTCTCCAAAAGAAGAGTAAAAGAACAATTCGTTGAAAATGCCACAAAAAGACAAATTAATTGTAAAACTTCATCCTCAAAGTAGCACAATTTTGAAGTGTGCTAATATTTTCAAGCTGATTGAGCAGAGCAAGTATGCAGTAAAGAATATTTATATTTCTTTATCGCATAAGAAATGTTTTCTCTGCGATGGATGTTCCAAGGATAAACCTGGTGCAAGTAATGCCTGAGGATTTAGGAGAAGGGGACGGTCGTTTAGTGGCATAAAGGGGGGGTTGATCGGGAGCAGCTAATTCAATTAGGACTTCGGAGTTAACTGACGGAGTCAACGTGGCCACGAGTTCGGAACTACCCCCTTAAGTCTGCCGTAACGTTTCGGACGAATCACTGTTTAAAACTCGCTGGGAACGCGAACGCGGAAAGCTGGCTTTGCCCGAACTCGATATCGGTAATTAGATATACGCTGAAATTCGGGGATCAGTTGATTGCGAACGAAAATGCCGGTTCTCGTTTTCCACGCGAAGGCAGTCTACCGTAGGAACGAAATCGATACCTATCGCGAAACTTTTTGAGCCACTGGCTGCGAGTTTATCGGCATCGACTCGCGATGTTTCGTGCCAATGATGGGCCGGATAATAGTACCATTCTCTTCCTTTGTAGCAGTGTGAGTGATAAATGAAAAGACGATAGAGCTTCTCCGTGAACCTAATTACTATTCCCGGCAGCTAAATTACACTTGAGATATGGAAATAAAAGACTACGTACCGATAGAAAGTACTAGAAACGAAGTTGAATATTTTACATCTACTCGTGCATCCTTCGTTGCAAATGAAATCACTGTGTTGCCGTGGAATTGCGGAATTGGGCTAATTATAAATGCTAACGATAGAAAGGCTGAGGTAGATATAGTTTTGAAATATTCTTAGCATAGAACGATGATGTAAACATGACGTTTAACCATACCACAGCTATTGGGACTTTTTCAACTCAATTGCGTTCTGATTCCCGTGACAACTCTAATTTTTAGAGAAATATAAAAAAGTTGTTAGTAATATGTGTGTTCTCCGTTTCTTAAACTTATATTAAGTGTATAAGTGAAATGTATTTTGGATATATTCAGCTGACAGAGGTGACGTTAGTTTAAAAATGGCAAACCCCGTGTGAAAAGAAGACCGCACAAATTATATACAATTTAACCCTTCGAATAGAGAAACTTTTGTTCAGTATCAGCTGCGTAACAGGAAATAATATACTATATATAATCATTTAAAAATCCATAATTAAAAATAGAATTCCTCGATTTTTACAGTACCCAGTGTAACCAGCACATTAATGTCTACATTGATGTCAGTATGCCTGAGTGGCGAGGAAAGTTATTTGAAACCTTCGAATAAAATATAAAGCTGCGTTATTTAAATAAATTTTTATACAGATAATGCCAAACTCTGCTGGACGACAAATTTGCAGCGCAAAGTCTTGATATCGCAGGCGAGCCCTACAGACCCAATGACAGCTGCAGGCGAACAGACGACGCTTCGAGGAATTACACGTCCCAGAATTGGCAAGCTTGTTAAAAACGCGTCGATGTGCCTCGTTCGCAGGTGTCGCTGTATTTTAAAGAGCTTCTTGCCGCGGTCCGAGATGCCGTCGATAAACGAACCTCGGATTTCTTATCCACGCGAACGATCGCTGTCGAATACCGTATGTCGAACAAAGCATTCGGACTATTCCGCCATTCCTTGCCCCGTGAATCCTAATTGCGGTTCCCATGGTACTCGAAAACATACCGCCAAGTCATCGGGAATGAGACTTGTCCACCGGAAGGAATCCGACGCGCATGGCTAGCGTATAGAACGAACCGAAACGAACGGGTCGTCCCTCAACGAGACCTTTGTCAGAAGATTAATCGCCGTTTGGAGTACGTCACGAATGTTCGGACGCGAGTTTCCATCAAATTCTTCGTTTCTAACGCATGACTTCTGGCCGACCATCGCTGTTCCGCAGTAAAAAATGGTGAGAGTACAGAGGTCTTTTCGTATGAGATTATGTCCGTCCCATGTTTGCTAATTTTTATGTAAACATATAATTTTTATCTTTTGCTATATTTTGTTTAAAGTCGTGAGGCAGAGAAGCTTTTTTGTGAAACTAGGGTTGATAGGGGAAGATGGTGGGACGGTGACAAAGTTTGTGGGAAATAATTGCTACTTACGCAAAGTGGAGGTGTATTCCCCAAAATCATGCGTCCCAAGTAGAGCTGTTATTATTCGATTACTCGAATATTCGAATAATTCGAATAATTTCTTCGAATAGGTATTTGAATAATCAAGAGTATTCGGATATTTGAATAAACAGGAGTATTGGGATATTCGAATTATCAGAAGTATTCGGATATTCGAATAGTAAGGAGTACTCGAATAATCAGGAGTACTCGGATATTCCAATAATCAGAAATATTCGGATATTCGAATAATCAGAAGTATTCGGATATTCGAATAATCAGGAGTATTCGAATATTCGAATAATCAGGAGTATTCGAATATTCGAATAATCAGGAGTATTCGAATATGCGAATAATCAGGAATATTCGGATAGGGTAAATCCGGGAGACGCGGTCGGGCTGGAGAGTTGGTCGAGTCGCTATATTCAGACTCTACATCTGTGTATATGTAAAAATGTGTTAAGGTTCAGAACCATTAATTCTCTAGTCTACTCTTCTCGAATATTCGAATATTCGAATTCTCTCTGGTATTTAAATATTCTTTACAGCCCTAGTTGCAAGAGGGAGATTTTGAAAATATGCGCGTGGATTGTGTACCTACACTATGTAAATTATAATGAGTAATTGTGAATTTAGCATAAAATATATTGCACGTATGGAGTGGACGGATACTTTTGTGAATAACTATGTAGACGAATCGAGGGGGACAATAAGCGCGATGCGTTGCACACGGAGGTTTTCGAGTCAATTTTTATCATCCAACCGTGGCTCCAGGATCCACGAGATTCATTAGGGAGAGTATTTTTGCCCGTGCAGATGCTCTTCATTGAAAGTCAGAGCAGGCAGCGCGGAAAATAAAGCCGAGGGCGGCGCAAAACCCCGGGACTTTCGAACACGCTTTTTACCGCTCCCTGGTGCTCTCTTTCCGGCGTCACGAACTCCGCGCGGATTCTCGCGATGAATTTTCACTTCCGGCCCGTGGAGGGCGGTTCAAAGGTCCCGCATCTGCTTCAACCCCCTCCCCCTGATACCGTCGCTCTGTTCTCTGTCGTTGCAGAGAGGAGTTGTCGCGCGGCCACTTGTTGCTATCCTTCGACACGACATTCTCAACCCTTCTTTCCCTTTCAACTCTTTCTTTGTCCTCTGACTTTACTCCCCTCCCGCGCCCCTACTTCTTTCATCTCCTTTTTTCTTCATTTCATTTTTCTCTTCCTTCCCCCCATGGAAGTTTCATTATGTGGTTAGGTTTCTCTCTTTCACAGAAAGATGGTATGCTTTGCTCGATGCTTCCCACGAGACGCTTCTCTCTTCATCGCCGAAGGGAATTATACTTCTCTCCCTTATGCGCCTTTTCTGGCAACACTGTTGGCGGATTTTCGCCCTTCCACGAGTCTTATTTTGGTTTAGCTTCTTTCGAAATTCGTTGCTTGTCTGTGACGGAATATTTGCTTCGATTGCGTGCGTGGCTTTGGTCTTGTGTGCTTTCCTTGGAGCTCCGTGTGTGGACGATTTGCGAGTGGTTTTTGATAGTTTCTTTTAGGCAAGTTTTGTGCAGGAGAGATTCGTTTTTAAATTTAGAAGTGGTAGCAATGATGGTGAAAAAGATTGATAGTTTTGAACTGTGTTTAAATAATTTTCTTGAGTTCAATAAAACGTAATTATTACTTAGGTGGCATTGTCACTTCGATATGAAAGGGAAACCATTACAGAAATTAATGATTTATTTATTGTAAGAAAAATACTGCGTTCAGAAAGTGCAGTAGGTAACTTTACTTGCACTCTTCAGTGCAAATAAAGTGTTTACTATCATAGAAAAGAATTGCACGATACCCAAGTAGGTACAGAATTTCTGCTCTCAACTCACTATCTCTACAAATGTTTTCCTATAAACATGAAAAACTAAATTATCAAGTCCATAATTTTATTTTATTTTATTTATTTAGTTAAATGAAAACCCTTAATGATGAAGAACATAATTGGAAATTTGCTGAAGCACTGTCCATCGAACTCCCCCAAATTTTCGTGTCCTCCATTTTACTCAGTAAGCACCTTCCAACCTTTCCCATTTAAAATTAATTCTTACAGAAAGAAAAGAGCATTGCCCAATCGACAATAGATTTCGATAATTAAATAAATTGCACGCATAATCGTGCCCTATTTGGCGCACGAGGAAAAATTTAACCTGTTGCTGGGGTTGGATTCGCAGCTAGAATCACCCCTCCCGTCCTTCATCCCCTATTTGCGCGAGAAATTGAGGGGGAACATTGAGAATTATCAATCTACGGCGCCTGTGCGCACGATTACCAGCAACACCAGTCGTTGCTTAATGATGCTTGATGAATGGCATTTCTGCCTCTCATTGAGTGCTCGCGCAGATGTTCCTCCAGAGAATTGGATATTGGAAACCGTCGGAGTAGGTACTTGCTTCCAGTAAATTGGAGACTCGTCCGTCGTATAAATACGTGAACTCGTTGAATTGTATTCACCGGGCGAATATATCTCTTTTTCCTTCACCAGGGAAATTCTGTTGTTTGCATTGAATTCATTCTCGAAATCAATTCAGTTTAACGAACGGTCGATAATAAAATGTTTACGATAAACAAACGTTGCTTGTTTTTGGGGTTGGAGATCATATTGCCGGAGTAGTCAAATATACTCGCCCAGCTTTGTTATCTTTTCGTGATCCTGTATTTATATTTATTGGTAGACTATACGGAAAATCATTAAGCCTGAACAATGGGATGAGCGGATGAACTAATTAGTTATACGAACGGTTACCTTTAGAATATATTGTTGAAATTGAATGACAGTAAAATTGGTCGATCGATGTTTTTGTGCTTTCATCGAAATAAACGTCGTCACGATGAGCCAGGAAAAATTGGCTGAAAATTTATTTAACTCGTGAACGTACAAGTTCCCACCAAGTTATTTGTTCATTCAGCCCAGTCGGTAAAACTAATTTAAGTAAATCTGCAATTACCAGCAAAGATCTGCAGATATCGTGAAGAGAACGCAAAGTAGTAGGAAAAAATCAAGAACCATAGAACTGAAGCTGTAAGGTAATTGGGAGAAAAATGGCTAAGGTTTCTTATTAAATTTATAAAAAACAATTTATTTATTCATGCCAAGTGATCTTCTTTATCTTTAGCAACTGACACAACGAAAGAACTCGTAGATACGGTTTTGCTATCATCTACTAGATAAACTTTGAGTTATGGTTGCTTGGCATCTTCCCCTAATTACCTGATACATAAATTTTTGAACATTATTAAGAACTCTAACAGAAACACTGAAAGAAATTCCTTCACCAAAAAACACTTCCAGAAACAAACCATAAACTGTTTAACAGTATAAAACTCAACTCCAATTTATTTATTTTTATTTTGTATGCTTATACTCGTATAAGAAGAACTCCCATTGTCACAAAAAAGAAAAAAACGAAAGACTGTCAGTTACAAAATAAGACAAGCAATATACACATATACCGGGTAATTACAGTTTTACAGAACTTTGATATAACTGATCTCTTGAAATTCATCGAATAGCAGCAAAATATTCACAACAACTTCAGTGCATTTCCACCTTCTATCCAGGCATGCGCACTGAAGGTCCCACTATTGCTCCATGCACTTGCACTCAACATTCTACACACAATGCACAAACTGCACCAATTCCGCGGCGCTATGAGCGTTCACCAAACAACATCTGCAAATAACCACGCCGTTTAAAGACAACGTAAATCGTAACCCTCGAACAACCATGAAAGCACTAGAAAAAAGAATTTGGACGAGGAGAATGTGTCCGTAACTGTCGAAGTCGGAGCGAACCAACCGCACGTCGACGGGAGAGAGTCTAACGATATTGCTGGCGCGCCGAAATCGATGGTAAAGCAATTTGCCAGGCGTTTACACGACATATTAATGCAATTTGCATGGGCCCGTGGTTCCGGTGGTTCCGCACGCGAGTCGATTCAGCCGATTTCGCCTGGTTCAGTTTTATCGCCTCTCTCCACCGTGGGACGCGATCAGCTACACGCGAATATTGCTGGTCCATTATGTCCCTCGCGAGGAGAGCCGAATCGCAGGGAAGTGTCGCGGAATTTATGCAGGAATGGACGCGCGGTGAATGAATTATTCCCCTCCGCGAGAGTCGCGTTTCCTGTGAATTGATATGGACAATAAGGGGAAGGATACGGCTGGTGCCATCAGGCTGAGTGTTGTTTGATAACGGTGTAAAGGATCAAGTGTAGTTGATCTCTCATATGCAAATTATGAGTTATTAAGTTGTGAGTTCCTGTGTTAAAGTGTTTACCAAGAGTTGGGATTGGAAGAATTTATAAAAGAGAATGTGTGAGAAGTAGGTATCTTTTATTACAAATTTCTTACTTATTGTTAGTCAAGAAATTTTCCAATTGATATACCTACGTTTACAAATACATTGCAGTGGAGAAAGTTACAGAGTGGAAAGGGCTAAAATTTTTACCGGATGCTTAGTCCGTGCACTTCAGATCAAATGAGAAAATATTTATAAATTAATTGCATTTACGACACAAGGATTTAAGTTTCCTTACATGAACTGTATATGTTTCTTTGTTGTGTCTATTTCAGTCTTACGGTTAGGCTTCCCAACAGTGTCAGCCGCAGCTTTACTCTTATTGACTACGCTAGCTTGAAATACTCAGGTTTCTTCTTTTTTTGAGTAATAAATATGATTAATAATAATAATAATAAAATTAGGTACAGCTAATATTGATATTACATTTCAGTTGTTCGAAAAGACCTTCAATCTGACACCTACTGTTCCAACGAGGAAAGGAAAATACGCGGGAAAAATTTACCGTCCCCAAAATTTGTCAATCCGTCGTTCCGATCCATCACAAAAAACTGTAACGCTATCACTCGCTTTAACTTCCATAGGATCCGATTAAAACGCCGCGGACCGATTAAACACTCCGCGACAGCAAAAACAGACGAGCTGTGTTTGACAGGAACGGATCCAATTCGTTCAAATATTTGACATTCCTTCGAACCTGTCTCATTCCGTTTCACATATTCAGCGAATAACGTATACGTTTCGAAAATATCCAGGACTTATAGGTATATTTTGAGAAAAAATCGATGAATCTCGGATTATAAAAATGCAACTATTCCGTAAGTAATTGGATGCAACGATAAGAAAAACTGGAGTATGGAAGTGGCGATGTCAAACTTGTGTAATATTGAAGATATATTTTCTAATTCTTTATTTTCTGCATCTAAGGATACTCTAAATTGAGCAGGAAGGGGGTAAGGAGTGGGGGTAAATAACTGTTGGTTTTTAGAGGGAAATTGAATTCAGATGATTGTCTTTTATAGTTGTTTCTTACAATTAGTAACAAGTGATTCCTGTTCTTTCACACCTGCAAAACTAATGAACAGAATTTTTTAATATTTTCTAGCTGTATCTTCTTGTTAGGTAAACATTTTTCTAAATATTCCATACTTTTATATCTGCAGGTAAATCAAATCACTTCCTGTCAAATAAACTGAAAGTGAATAGAATGCAAAATACAGTTCCTGTCAGTCTAATTCGATCGAATGTTATTATACACCATCGTGATCAAATCACGTTGCATTAGACTCGATTCTATCAAAATCGAGAACTCCTTCGCACGTCACTCATCTTGCCAGTTTGCGAGCCACAATTTTATTTCCTCGAATTCGAAAGTAACCGAATTATTTAGTGTCTTAGCTCCTGGTATATTTTCCTCTTAGTTGCTGGCAAGGGGCCAGGGTGCTCGTAAATACTGAATGTTTTGTTCGCTGGTTTCGCGCGGTCGCGTTCGTATTCCAGCGTGAATACTAGCCAAGCGTTAATGTGCGTTAAAGGGTTCGAGAACTCGGCAATTACTTAGGATCTTTATTGCGAATAAGCTGTCTACGTCTGGCGGAATTTATCCAAGAAGGTTTCTCGGTACTCGTTATTACAACTCGTCGCGGTGAGATTTTTAATTCTCAAAAAATCCCATGCTTTCTTGGGGAAGTATCGCGAAGGGATGCAAAATCTGTTGGGCCTTCCCGAAAATGGGTGGCAATAATAACGTGTCTGAATAATTTACAACGTGCTGCTCCATCTAATTGGCGGATAGTATATTCACATCAGTTTGAAAGCTAAACAGAATATGTAAGTCAAAGAAAAAAATAGTAGTTTTTAAATTGCAGAGTTAGATAATCACTTGATAGTTATTGTCCACTATAAATCGTTTCACTTGGTCGCATATTCAATTATAAATTAATTTGCGTAGTCAGAATACTTCGAGTACAATTTTCGGAATATTTTAAATGATACTGATTTAAACAAACAGATTAGCATTTCTTGTCATATCATAAACAAACAGTAAAAATGTATCGTGCATTATCGTTATTTCAATAAAAACTCTATATAAAAAACACTTACTTACACAATGAAAATTCAATTTGACATTGTACGAAAAGATTCATTTTAATGCTTACTCCAATGCTCGGATTATTATTGCCTCTCCAAGAGCCAGTGGAAGTTGGGTGTCACATATTTTTTAAACTGTGGACATTTTGATTATTAGTCGCAATTCGCCAGGTCGACAGAGTTTAACAAACACGAAAAATACGAGATCATTAACTCCAGCTGTCTAACGAAAGTGGAACTTTGCGCGGTTTAAACGCGCTTAATGACGCCATGCCTTTCCCGCTGAATTCGAGTGTGTTTTTAATGAGAGTTTTCAGCCGCGAAGGGTGTCTTTTAATTTTCAGTATGCACTCGGGCGCCGTGAAAGCCCGCGGAGAATGTTATTATAACCAAAACTGGTTATAATCACCGACTCGAGCATTTCCGTTCCGTCGGAAGTGGCGGGAATGCGACGAGCACTCTTCGAAACTGGGTTCAGTCGAACTTCAATTAAATTATAACCACTTGGCCACGTGGTTTATATGTTACACGCGCGTATTTCTTTTTGAGGATTAATTCAATTCTGTAATATTTCCTCTTTAAAATAATATATTAAATAATCTGCGATACATACGAATGATTATTTTTAACAGGTGACTTCAGTTTTATGAAAATTAATTTGTGGAAAACGAAACAGTTGATATGCAAGTATTTGTTTATTTAAATAAAATAATTTTACTCAAGAAGAATATGTAGGGGGTGATTTACCAATTCTGTTACAAGGTTTTCTGAATATGTTCGCCAAGCTGGATCGATATTTTTCCCTAAATTTTATCATTAATAGTCTCTTGTTTTATATGAAGATCTTCAAAACCTTGTTAACAATATAAACGGTGTTGCAACTTAAAATAATGTACAAACATTATTAGAGAGAAGCGTGTGTAGTAAAGCAAGGGAAAAGAGAGCGCGTATGGTCAGACGTAGTTCCCAAATCGACATCGCTGGAAATATATTTCTCGATAATTTTGTAGATGTGTATTATTCTAAAAATTGTTTCCAATAGGCATTTTTCAGTTTCATAAGAACGTTGCAAATGTAAAAAAATTATATAGATTTGATTTTTATATTTATCTACTAATCCCGAAGGCATTTCAGGGGTATACAATTTAATTAGAAAATTGTGATGACAACATTAATATGTTTTCGATGAATCCATTAGATGACTTCTTCAACTTCTTCATTCAATTTCAACGACTTCATAATATATTAATGATAGAATTTGATTTACCAAAATGTTACGAAAGAAAAGTATCGAAAATTAAAGGGGAATTTGGAAAGAAAAATCAGGTGTGTAATTTGTGAGTTAATTTATTTCATGTTTGTGGTATTTTCAGGTAATTTTGGAGGTTTAAACAATCCATAAGGTTGAAATGAATGCGTTGAATTAATCGAGTATACTATAGGTAGATGGACCTTACCTTTTCCACTTTTTATAGCAATTTTGCACTGAAAGCTTTTTGCGGAACATTAAAATAATGTATGATGCTGCACAAACGCGAGTGGAGGTCCGAATAAAAAGAAAATAAAAATAATATAAACGCCCCCGATGCATATGCCATGAGAGAACAGAGTTAATGTAAATTAGTATTGCAGTTTTATGCAAATTCCGCTCCGTTTAGAATAAAAAATTGCACGGACGTGAACTAACTATTAAAGTTGAAAATACGTGGATACAAGCTTCTGTCTGATTTAATAACAATTTTTATTGTGAATTACAATCCTGACATACTTCTGAGACTTCATTTCGATATAAAATCACCAATAAATAATAGGTATACCCAGACAGGTTGTTCGATAAATAAAAAGAAAAAAGAGTAGGTTACCTTAGCATAAATTTAGAAGAATAGGGTGACCTGTCCAGTGAATGAACACCCCCCAGTGAATGAACGTTGCTCATGTAATTCGAAAAATTAAGGCCTATCGCGCTCATTTCACGTTGAAACTTACATCGAAATTTAGAGTGGGCACCCACAGACGTCTCGCAAAAGCGTTTTTCTTTTTACTTGTAACTTATACGGCATTAATTCCGTTTATTCAACAGTTGTCCTCACAGCCGTTCATTCACTGGTAAACGTGGACATTTATTACTTTACCAATAAATGAACAACTTACCCGGTCTTTTTTTCTCTTGACACTTTTGCCACCAGTGTGGAGATTAGGTTTGAAACAAATTTCAACTATGTATGATTATGATCTTATAAGACTAATAAAGTATCAAATCAATAATATATTGCAAATGGAGAATGAAAAATTATTTATACAAAAAATCGTCTAAATATATAGGAAACCTAACCTCTGTTATTATCGCGTTCATTCACTAGGATATCCCTGTTCATTCACTGGTCATTGACCCATTTTTTTATTTAATCCTCTGCCAAACTTTTAATGAAAGTTATGAAAATCCAACATTGCTAGAATGGTGTTCCGGGATGTCTGACTTTAGTAATATAACAGCTCGCTTATACCTAGCAATAACATTTAGGGAATTAAATAACGACTCTTGAATACTACAATAATTTTAACAGACATGCAGCTTAAGTGTTCATTCACTGGACATGTCACCCTATATGGTTAAAAAGTTGATCTCTTCGAGTCAGTTTATTATTGTGTAACTTTAGAATAAATAATAAATGAAGCATATTTTGTTTAGTAAATATACATAACGACTGATAATTTATTAAGATTAAATTCATCGAGGTATCTGCCTTGTTAGTGAACTAATTTCATCCAGTATAAATATTTGAGCGATTTAAATGGAGATCAGAAAATCGCTTATGCAATCAGAGCTAAACGCATTATTTTATTTGTCATCAACTTATAATTTGGTAAAGTTTTAAAGTGAATTTAGTTTTCGTAGTTTCGCAAGTTTACCATCGGAACGTCGATATAAAATGTTAAAAAGGCGAAACACAAGAACAAATAAAGACAAGCAAATCGACTTATCATCCCCCTTTTCCCAAATGGAAGGCATTCAAACAATAGCGACTATAGCTCTCCAAAACCAGAATATCACAAACTGCTTTAAACACCTCATACATCTACTGACTAATACAAAAGAAAACTATTAAGAAATTACCATTAAAAAAAATAATTTACACACACTGTGCTGTTCTCCGTGCTATCATCCCCTAAATCTTGAAATGCTACTTCATAATACTACACTACCAAAAACCATATCGAGGAGTCAAAACCAGAACAACCTCGCAGAAACTATAGCTTCTTAGCTGACAGATCGTCAACACTTCCAACCAAACTTTGCAAATACTAGCCACTACAAAAGAAAAATGGAAGACGCAACCTCGCTATGTATCAACGTTCTAGAGACAAGTTTCGTTTGAGGGAATTAATTTTTCCCATAACGCGATTACAACTTTAAACGTTACATCGGCCCAAGGAGATGACGTGACTAAAATTTACAGCTCTGTTCGTTTTTTAATACCCGCTCGGCTCGATATTACGCTGTTTCCACGATGACGAGGGCAGGCGGGCGCGTTCCAGGCGCGAACAGTACGCGGCGCGTCCTCGCTAAAATTAATTGCCCATAAAATGAAACGGCTATTTTTATGGTCCCGAGGATGTCCAATTACGAGGGGAGGGATGGAGGACGGGAAAAGGGCGCCGGATACGGCGGATCTATGGGGGCGGCGTGGCGTTTTTCGCAATTTCCTACTGAACAGCGGAGGATTGATTGCGCGCGCTAATGGAACGCGTGCGTTCGTATCAATGAAAAATTACGAACGAAATGTGACCGCGCCTAATCCGCGCCCCTCTTTATCGCGTGTCGTTGAAAACGGGGCCGATTGCGCGTCCGAGCGGAAACGACGCGCGGATTTGCCATCGTTGAGGGCTTGTATCGCCACCAAAATGCAACCGAACACGATCGTTTCGTGATGTCACTGATTTTTTGTTTCCCTTTAATGTTTCTCCCTCTCAGGGGCTACTCGCGCGAAACATATTTATGCCTAGAGGTGGTTGCGTCGGGTGTAATCACACAACCTGGTGCCTTTCTACGGTCTTTTTAAGTAAGCGCTGTTTCTGGTACCATTTATGAAGGTGTATGATATTTGTGTGACTGATTTCCTTCAATAGTTTTATATAGTTAAGGCATGTATCTAGAATTACGTATTAATAATGTAGAGAGTATTACTTACAATTAGTAATTTTTTAGTTGGGCAAAATGTAATCTAATTACAAATTACAAATTGCTATTAAAATGTAATTGTGTAATTGATTACACATTATTTTCTGTAATCGTTAATTTAGGTATATGGCCACAATTTTGTCAATTTTGTCACAATTGTTCCACAGTATTGATAGGTATATGCTCATATGTAACAACAAAACTGTAAATACTATAATTAAGTTTCAGTAGTAGTCCAACTGTTATTTATAAATAATTCCAGGCATATATAGGGGAGAAGGTGTAAATAAAGACAACTGTTTTTGATTCGAGGAAAACGCATATTAAAAATGTAAAAATTGCATGAACAAAAGATGGAATGGAAGCTCATAGATTTGAGACAATGTATCAGTAGCTTCTTGGCGTAACGATTCTACATTCCTAGAAAATTTTGTCAGAAACATAGATTTAGAAATTGGGGTGGTAATATGGATCAGAGCTTGAAAGGTGTTTATTTCAGTTATCGAAATATCGCAGCACTTACCAGAGAAACAAGTACCTGGTCCACATTTACACCCTCTCCCCTATTAATCTTTACCAATTCGCAATTATTTTTGCGATTAGTTAGGATTTGAGGACGAAACTTTGAACACTTCGTTTCTCACATTGCCTGAAATCATTCAAAATTTGCTGCTACAAATTTGAAAGTGATCGAAATAGATTCGCAAGCAAACTTAGAACTTCCTCGTTCTGACAGGAATGCAATGGTTGCTCCATGTCCCGCTCGATTCTCGCCAATTATTTATCAACTTTCGCCGTACGCGGCTGAACCAGTTCAACCACGACGAAAACTCATGTGGAACGGTCGAAGTTCTCGGTAAGGTTCAACGAACCGAATAGTAATTCATCACCGCTGTCAGAACGAAAGCTACGATGGTGGATCGAGACGCGATAATTTTTAATCACCCTCGCCACTTGTCGATTTCGTAATTGTTTGAGTATTGAGGAAAACTGTTAATCATTCATTTATCTAAGGGGTGTTGTAAGGTCATAACCACTGCGTTAGTCCTAAAAGCATTTATTTATTTTCCAGTAATGCTTCTTTTATTTAGAGGAAAATAAGATAAAAGTGATTAGAAAATATTAATTTTAGGCGAAGGTATTTGTCGGTGAAGTTGATATCTATGAAACTTGGATGGATTGTCACTATTTGTCACAATTTTTCGAAGGCAGACAGAAATATATTTTCCCTGCAATTAATATTCTAGCGAAACATTCGATAATGAATTTTCAGCTACTTAATCGATGAATCGTGTGCTGAGCAGGAAAAGTAGGTTGTTTAACGTTCCTTAAATGAGACATTATCTGTGACCTACTTCCAACAAGCTCTTTAATTTGATAAGGGGTGGAGAGGGGGCGTTAAATTGCTCGTTATACTACTCTGTGAGTAATCTGATGTAATTCTCACTGTTTCATGGGATGTTTAAAGAGGGAGATATGGCGAGCCGACGTGGCCCTAACAAGCAACAGGCGCGTTGCTAAGTGCAGCAATTTATTCCAAGTCAGCGGAAATACCGCAGGATTTTATCGCGTGAAGAAAACATAGTCAAACATTACGAATCATTGCGTTACATGGCAAAATACGTCGCACTGTATCAAAAAACTTTTAAATCTCATTATGCATTCATATTGCAAAGTAGATATCTTCCATAAAAACCTGAGAATTTAGAGAGTAGATTCACATTATGAATAAATGTTTCAGCCTGTCCACACGAAAAAGAAAAAAATGCGAGTAGAAATTTGGGCTAGCAATCTATAAAAATTCTGTAACCAATTGAATAAAACAAACGAACTAATTAGACCGTTCATTTCAATAATTATCATTAATTCTCAACAAAGCTTTGACCAAGAAACCACTATTCAGAAACCCCTACGCAGAAAGGTGAACTCTGACATTTCAGCCCCAAATCGTGTGTTTTCTTAAAACAGAATTACATCAGATGTAAACTGAACTAGTATCGTAGTAATCTACAAATTGATATCACACTAACAACACACTCCACAATAAAATTAATAAACTTACTCTCAGCAGAATATGAATTACATTCGATGACGTATTTACAGTGCAGACATCGGAATTTGCAGTGCAGAGTTTGCATTAGAGCAGGAATATGTGCTCCAGAGAAAAATATTTAAATAGAAAAGGCTGAAAGGTCGCAGAGATCGAGAAAAATAATCGTAGATTAGCAGGAAGCGATCGGAGAAGCTGAGGATCTTCTAACGAAGCTGACCGACAGCAAATGGTCGCTGCTGGTGGTGGTGCAGCGAGAAAAGAGGAACAATGCAAGCTTTGAGCGCAACTAAAATTGCTGTGGCTCTGCACGCGTGAGATTCGACCTGGATGATTAATCACCTGCAGCCACACGGTGGGTAGATACCGCTGCGAAAACATAATTCAGCCAGCAGAAATCTTGTTAAACCCGACGAAATTATGATCCCCTGGGCTCATTCGGTATTCAACGCTCGCGGACGCCGCTCGGAGTTTTCGTTTACCAGCGACTTGTAAATCCTTCCGTCGATACGTTACACGGACGTCGTGGGAGACGGGGAAACCTCTCGAAACGGCTATTTACGAGATGCGGATTTTTAATGGGAACAGACAGATTTAACAAACCCTTAGTTTTCCTCATTACATTGTTCGTGTCATTAGTCTCGCTGGTAGTCTTCTGGATTTATGTTGGATACGTTGAGTACTACAGTGAAAGTTAATGTTGTACACGTAAATATACAGAATCCAATGACACTGGGCAAATTATTTATAGGAACCATCTAATGGGGAAAAGTAAGAAGGAGATGGTGTGAGTCCTCACTAAAAATCTTGAAAAACTTGAGGTCCGTAGCAGAAACTTGAAAACTAATCAGAAGGTTGGATTATAATATTACAGAGGAGTTGGAATTATGTTAAATGGTTCGTGTTTTTAGCTTTGTGTTTCCCTGTTTTATACGAAGAATATGTCTTTGATGAATTTTATTTGTGATGGATATCGTAGGACGTCAATTTTCCTCTGAATGTGGAAGGATTTTTAAGGATTTTTTTTTTTAATTCGTATAGGGGAAAGAGATGTCAGTGGCGCTGACTATAAATTGATACCTTGGGGATTCGATATTTTTTTTTATTTCTCAGTACAAGGTTCAAGTTGACATGTGGTTTTATTAACTATTATTAGCTTTAATTGATATTTATTGAGAATTAAGTTTTGGGAAGAAAAATTCTATGGCTAAGGTTGAATTTTAAATAAAGGGGAAACGTGATTCAGTGTTTCTGTTATCTTGTGATGATCCTTTAATCTTGTCTTGTTCTTTTAAACATTATTTTTCTACAGTCATCGTTGTTAAGCGAGTCCATAGTACTGTGGGGGTAAAATCAAGCCTGCAGAAAATTCATCGAACTCGGTAAACAATTACAATCTTCCGGTTTACTTGGTATTCAGCACACGTGGTGATTGCCCGGGGTTACCATCTGTGAATGCCAAACGACTTCTTACATCGATACGCTGATCAAGTATAAAAAAAGGTGCACTGTTCGTCCATCGAATCGTAATAAACCTTAAATACTTTACTGAAACTTGATACAATTTAAAACTAAAGAACCATCCACGTGAGCTTCATTAATTTCAAAATCAATATGACATCGCTGGATCTCTACTATCTTTAAATGCAACTCAATCCTGCACTTGAACTAAAATTCCTAATATTTCTGTTAAAATTCAACGACCCATCACTTAGTAGGTATACAAGTACTTGTCGCACAAGAAAAAGAATAGGTAGATCACAGATCATACCTTCAAGAGCCATCAAACTACTTCAACGCCGAAGACGCGGAGAAATACCTCCACAGTTTACAATAAACGAATAATTTTACAGAAAACAAAATTTTCTTGACTTCTTAGACGATCAATTAAATATCCTAAAATTTTCGAAATGATCGATTGAACCATTTCTTTGAAAAAAATTCACAAAGGTCGCCTCATTTGCGTCGAGTTACAGGAGTATCTCCCTGAAGTCAAAATCGTGTAAAAACAAAAATAAGTGTACCTACTTTTCACGCAAAACCAACGAAGTTGACCCGCAAAATCTCTCAAACTGCACACGCCCCATCGAAAAGTCGATTTCTGAAAGCAAACGAAACTGCGAAAGATATCCAAGGAGCGTTTCATCGAAGCCCCAGATCGCGGTAGATAAAACCAGGGTTGTTCTGATCGAACGACGCTGCGAGCGCGTTGTATTTTCTCGAGTAGCGTCTCGAGATGGGTAGGGGGCCCGGAAATTTTTCATTCGGCGTTTCCCGCTGGATCGACAAGACGGTGTTCAAAGCGCTCCCACGGCATTGTCCCGGCACGCCCGAGCACTCTTCCCTTTTCACGTCGCCCGACGTTCCATGCAGCGGTGCACGCGCGCACGAGCGCGTTGCGTGCGTGCCTTGGGCGCCCTCGAGGAATGCAGGCGTCGCTACGCCACTCGGGGCTGGATCCGCGCGAGACTAATCACTGGGAAGCAATGATAGCGGTGCGTCGCTGTCACGGAATATTAACCCTTTCGACACGACTGTTGGCATTACACCGGGTGTATCAAAAAATCAAAGTCTGGAGGAATGCTTGGTGGCAAGAGTTCTACGTCCCGACTAGGTACTCTGTATTCTGCCATAGTTCTGCATTTTCACACGTGGAAATTCAGACTTTTGGTGGATATAAAAAGTGATGAGAAGACTAAGTTACTATATTCCTTTCAATAAAAGTTTCATCACGGATGAACATGTGGCACAAAATGTGTTAAGATTCTTTGATCCTCATTGTAAAATCTAAAGTGTCAGTTGACTCTCTACTCTTTCACAATTCATTTCCGATTATCAGAAGCTCCGAATTTCTAAACGTAGGGAACTCTTTGAGAACTTTATATCCACATATAACGAGGGCACAGTTTTATTAGATGCACCGCGTAAAGATATGCAGATATAATAGAAAATAGCAGGCATAGCCAACGCTCCTCTATTAAGGAAATTCTTCATTAAACTCAGCAGGGGTTGTGCAGAGGCAGGAATATAAAGCTTATCTAGGCCCGTTGGCCTCATTGTTCCCTTGGATGCCAGTTATTCGCAATCTGCAAGGGTGCAGGCTTTAGTTTGAAGTTCGAAACGGATCTCTCGCGGCCGTATAATGCTAACTCGGTAATTTTGAGAGCTCTAGCAAATAGTTTACGCGCAGAATGGGTCGCCGGCCTGGCAAAGGGGTGGGCGCGAGGGATGAGATACATACGTTTACCCATGCCAATTTATTCGTCCTATTCCATAGGAAATAGCTAACCTGTTTCTATGTTAGATGGTTACTATCGTACTTCTCTGTTATATAGATGGCTACCAATGTGTTCCTGTATTACGCAGATGGCTACATATCTACTTGTTTCCATGTTAGATTGCCTGAGCATGCTTCGTCTATTGCGTTCTCCATAAATCTCGCGAATACCAAACGGGAAAGGGTGAGTCTAAGGGTGCAAACTTCATTTCGCTATTTTTAGTCCTCCATTCAGTAAATGTATGGCGTTTTCTCGTTATTTATGTGCGTTTAATAGTAGATTTGGTGGTAATTTCATTTATTTTAATGCATGTTTCATACTGTTTACAGAAAATTAATTGATGTTAAAATAATATTCAGAAGTTGACTATAATATTATATTTTGTAGCATGAAGTTTATGCATCAAGGAAAATTGGTTCTTAATTTCACTTGAAAGCGGATTTAACATTAAACTATTTAACCAGCTTAGAGCATTCTGTAGTGAAATTATTTAATTCATTAGTAAGGAATTTAATAACGTAAATTCTCAGTGTACGTAAATGATAAATAATTCATCTTTACAGGGAAATAAATTTTTATAATACTAATACCCGTTTTAATTAAATCCCATTTGCAGTAGAACCTAGTAGGTATCAGGAAAAAGGTAAAATTACGAGAGAACTTGAAGTTCTCGATTTTTCATCCAATTAAATTTCTTTCCCAACCATATTCAGCAATCTTTTTAACAGTGGCAATCCTAGAAAAATGACCGTGGAAAATCCTGAATTATTGTTAGACTTCCAGTAAATAATCCTCGAATTATACAGGTTTACGAAGACTCAAATTAGTCATTTAATAAAACTATTTCGAATGCCTAGATTGAAATCACTCAATATTCTTAGACTACATTGTTGCTTTCTTTAAAACTCACTAAGAGAACGAGACATCTCGTTATATAAATCCAACATTGGAACTATCACAGAAATAGACGAGACACCTTTTGAAGAAAGTATGTTGATAACAACAGAGTGTCGTTTATTCATAAAATTTGAGTAAAATTTTTTTACCAATTTTATCCTGAAAGCCTTACTCCATATTGTAGGTGGCCACTATGCTTTACTTATCTATTCAGTCTACCCTCCTCGTTTCGTCCAGAAGGGTGCACGTTCTAAATCTCCAAAATATCAGGGAATTTTGGTGGTGCCTAAGGAGCTTTTGCTCCTCATGGCGCTTACTCCCCCAAAACGCCCATAATACATCGTGCATCGTGCGATGACTATTGGCCGTGTTTCCAGCTAGCATGGCTCGTCATTTGAGGACGACTTCGTCGAGTTCGCCTGTCGAGGCGCAGCCAGCCCTACGACACTTCCAGGACGATGCATTATTCCAAAGTAGGTCGGTGTCTCCTTTGTTTCCGGCTTTGCCGATAAAACACTCCATTAGTTCGATTAACGTGCAATTTCGAGGCAATATCGACGCGGGAATTGCGTGGAATTCGGTGTGTCGTTGGGGAGAGCCTTTTGCAAGGCTTCAAAGCTTCGATCGCAATTACGATTTACTCGACACTAATGTACTTAAGAATATTTTTAGAACTGTCTGTCGTTTTGGAGCAACGTAATGCGGTATTACTTTAAACATTGTTCGTGGTTAGTGATTTTGAAACTTAGAGGGGGTTGTTTTAACTCCTCAGGTGCAACAGAATGAGGTTGCCTTTCTGTACATGCTTTTCGGATGGTGATTGTTGATATTTAAATAGAGAGAGCAAGAAGTAATGTAGAAAATTCAGGTAGTAATCAATTTTATTCCTTCCTCACAGTTGGAAAATATCAGAAATAATTTTTATTGGTAGTCACAAACGCTTCGTGTAGCTAGCGAGCTGGCTAAGAGTGACTGCAAGAAGGGTGGTTCTTGTATTTACAGCAACATTTTTCTTAAGCTTCTACGAAAAATTGTAAATGTACTTACGAAGAGACTTAGCTGCAGTCTCTCAGTGGAGATATGCTTGGGATAAACGGTTAATCTGCTTACCTGCAACAAACAGAAAACACTTCGTTTATAAAACTTACACATACTAGACATTTCTTCTAACCACAGATATAATAGTTAAAATAAACTCTCCTATCAAACCATTTCAAATAACATTCAACCACTAAAACAATTCTAACAGCTAACATTAACTTCCACAGACAATCGTGAGCCTAATCATTTTATACTCAAGAAAAAAAAGCCCAGTGTATCCTAGAGAGCAAATATTTCGACATCCGATAAAAGTTCAATGAAAAGAACCAGTGGCGCACACAGAGGAGGGGGCAAGGGGTTCTGGGACCCTCAAAAGAAAAACGAAAAATGAGAATAATGTAACCACGACTGAAGTAATTCAAGAGCTTTGTAAAAAGAAAAGAAAACTCGATTTTATTCTTTAAATAAATTTTTATAATCACCTAATGAATTTTATTGAATTTGCATTAAAAATATTTTTATCTGCTCCACATGGCTCCCCCAAGATTAAATCCTAAGTGCACTACTGGAAAGAATAACAAAATACAATAAGAAAACTTTTCCCACGGTCATCTTACCACTAGTACCCTTTCCCGTAAAAAATTTTCACTTCGCGTACCTCGGTTTCCCAGTGGACCGAGCATAAACAACGTGTAATGCAGTCAGGATAAACGTGTCGGCCACTTGGAAGGCGTTTAGGGTCGATTAATACCCGGTTTAATTCGATCGAGGCGACAAGTATCCGCAACATCCTCAGCAGCCATTATTAATTACTAATTGGCCTTGGAGCAGCGCGCGTCGGTTATAAGACACCGACGTTGTCCGTCGGTTCGTATAATTAGTCGAGGAGGACCAGGCGGCCTGGCAAGGATCATTAGGCATTTATTTACAGCTGGTACAATGCCCTGCTGATCTTGGTCGCGATACCAGGCGCCTCCTCCTCGCCCCTTCCGCCCCCGACACAAGCGCATCCTCGTCGTTAATTCGAGGCAACGCTGCCCCCCCCCCTGATTGTGGGGGCATATTTACGGACTTTAATCAAGCGTTCTGAGAAACAATGACATACAATAAGCCTGGCAAAGGGCCTCTCACTAGCGCGTATCCGTGATTGAATTCCTCGGGGGTAAATGATGCTGCAAAACGTCTTTCGACTTGGACAGCTTAAGAAACCAGACTCGCGCTGTTTCATCGTTTAACAGATGCTTATTAGACTGACAAAGGATGTGCCGCAAGTCTAAAATTGAAAAAAAAATTGAAACTTTGCAAATATGTAGTTAGTTTAACTGATGCTAATAACGCAACCATTTTTTTGGTTCAGCAAAGAAATGGTCTTAGGGGTGAAAACGCCCCCTCAAAAAAATGATGGTGTAATTATATTATTACGAATATCTGCGAAACGGTAAAAGATATCGAAAAAAGTTTCGTTCAAAGTCTTATGGGTTTTGATATTCTATAATATGGTGAAAAAGAATTTTCGAAAAAATTACATATAAGCTACTTAAACCTCTTCCTTCAGTATTAATCTTTGAAACTCAATGATTACTATAGGAATTTTTTAGCAAAACGCTTTACTTAATTAAATTATCGTTTAATTAAAACATCGCAATCTTCTTAGATATCATGGATATCTTCGATATACTTAATTATAATCAGTGTTCCACGATAACGCGAATTTATCTTCCCTCTATCGTGCATACTTTTCCCTCACCCCAAACTTTTGAACACTAAACGAATCATTTGCACTATCGCGAACAGTAGCCGTTCAGCTGTATCTACTCATAAACAATTATCACTTATCTGAATACACGATAACGCTCTGCTAAACAGTTCATGGGGCCATCGAACGCATCGCGGTATCAACCATTAAATTCAAAACCGCCAGATCTGTATCATATTAATAATGATCGAATGGAAAACATGGTATTTTAGCAACACACAACAACTTCCTAACATTAATACCATAATGTTTCACCCCGAAATACATTCTGTTAGCATTCTGTTAGTCACCAGGTAGGTATGTACTCTATTTGGTAAGGGCTTTGTAGCAATTCTGTCCAAAACAGCTTAAGTACTTATTACCACCCTTTCCATTTCAGCGTTTAAATTCATACAGTACAATTTACTCATCCCATAGTTATCCCCTATTTAAGAGTTAAGACGTATTTTCACAAACATTTTAAAAGAATATTTCTGCGGACTCATTTCTCTTCTGCAGAATACTCAATCTCGCACGCAAGTACACATATAGAAACGTTACCGAAAAGTATTATGTTGTCAGTCTATGTCGTTCCATACCAAGCTTTCGAACATCTCGATTCTACCTCCTATTTCGGCAGCCACACTGACGCGTATCAGCGTATGACCGTCCAATGGAAGTATCGTTATCTGTTTCTTGCTAAGGAAACTGGCACGCAAATATCGAGTCGGGGCAAAGAGGAAGGTAGAGAAGGAAGGGAGCGGGGAGTAAAGTCCGACGTTGGAAATAAGAGAGAACCAGATCTCGTAGCCAGGGGCTTTCCTCGGGTTGCCTGGCATTCGTAACATGTCTGATTGTCTGCTTTTCTAGCATCATCCACGGCCGGGCGCTTTGCACCAGCCAGCCAGACGACAGACGACGAGGAGCCAGAAAGGCTGCAAAGTACCCCGCGCACTTCAGCCCAGAGGATGCCGGAGCGTCTGTCTGATGAGAGTCTTGCTTCCATAATGGACGCGACGTGGCCTTTGGTCCGCGGGAACCGGATACGAATTTAGCAAATAATTGGCTCTGTTACGTAGAAAGATGAACGCGAATTCTGGCTGGGCAACGCGACGAAAGGACCATCCCAGGGGTTCGAGGGGCCGACTGTTCTCTGGTAAGCATTTCTGCAGGTATTTCGAATATTTAATATTCTAGTGCAGGGGATTTTTGTCTCGGGGAGTAGTATAACCTTGTATTTTTTTTATTGCAATCCTCGGATCAGTTTGAAAAGATTGTGCTGCAGTAATTTAAAGAATTCTTATGCGATGATTCTTATGAGATTTTCATTGAGAAAAGAGGGGAATTGTAGATTCTTTTCAGGGAATAGTAATGAATTGCATTTGTCACCGTTTCGACAGCGTCTTCGTCGTATTTTTACACGATATAAAATCCTTTGATCGTAAACAATAATAATAGAGGCTAGAATTAATATTAAAATATCGATTTTTTATGTATGTGTTTAGTTCCACATTTCATTACGTTAAATTTCCTTCTTTAGTTGATTGATTGTATTGGACACAATGATTTAGAAAAAAATGTTTAAGGTGACATTAAAAGAATTTTCCTTGGCCAAAATTCCTCTATAGATGAACACAGTAATAAGTAAGATTCTGTTACATACCTTTATTCTTTGCTCAAGGAAGGTATAAGAGAAAGTAATTTTCGTTATAGGCTTCACGCTCAAAGCTGGCGTCGATCTTACAACGCATAACGTCGACTGTTCCGAGCCGCCGCGCAAGTGGCGATTACGAAGGATTTTACGAAATGGTGAGGATACAACGCATAGTCGAAATGAGCTTACAACGAGAATTTACTGCAGATAAAAAGTAGCGACAAGAAAAGTAGCATTTCCCGAGTGATTTCACAAACTAACTTCAGTCCACTAGAATGAAATACATATATAGTTCATTCCAAGTGGTAGAATTTTATAATTGTACCTATTGGAGCCGGAAAAAGATAGCCGCGGTGCTGGAACTCGAACCCAGGTCTGAGTGCTGGCCAGCCACCTAACCGATTCCGCCATACCGGCTCTCCGAGCTCTCTGTTGTCCAAACTCATATTAATGGACGCCACCTATGAGCTAATTCACACCTTCGGCTGTCTCCTAAATATCAGGCGCCTACTACATATCCAACCCACTTAAATCAGGTATATAAAAATTCTGCTATGTTCCTCGACTCGTCCTACGTATTCTAGCATTCTTAAAAACTCCCTAGACATGTCCCCGGAAACCAGCACTAAACGCGACTCTCCAGTCACCTCTACCTACTCATACTCAACTAACCAATCAGCACAACCTCAACAATCAAAATCAATCAATCAACAATCCAGGAATCCCACTTAATAAATTCCCCAGTAACAACTCAGTTTTCTGCCCATACCACAAACAACAAACAACAACCCACCCCCCCCAAATCGTGACATTCGTACCTCGATGCCACTCCTTAAAGCTCCCCCTTAAGCACCATTCCTCGCGCTAAAAGATAATCCCTCCAGGAGGTAGGTTGCTCGTCTAAAATTTCACGCGTTAAACCCTTTCTGCCAGCGACTTGGCCGAGAATTACGCGTTAAGTCTGCGCCAATATATTTGCCAGGGTATCGGTGTATTAGCGTGGGTAAACGGGACGGGGCCGAAGAAAACGGGGGCTGATAGCTGGAAACCCGCGATCGACGGTGGTTTTCCCTTAGCGCGTGGATATGTCTATAAACCACGAGCTGGCTTAACGAACGACTTGATGAAAGTTTCAGGAGCCCGTGAAATCCCCGGGGACCGATGCATCTGTGCCATCGGGGTTTAAGCTGAAACTATAAGGGTTTACGTAATGTGGTTTAATGCGGTATCCTTGTCCTCCGCGGCGTAGACACATCCTGGAGAAGTTGCAGCCTAGTTTCAACCAGTTGCTGGAACGAGGCCGGTTTAGTGGGAAATCGATCCCTTCGAGGGGATTACGGGCACGTAGACCTGTACCCTTAGAACTGTTCACACTGGAAGACAATTAAGCGATTGCCTCGCACGTGGAGCCCCGAAAGCCCGCGTCGCGTTCTTGGCGTTTTATTTACTTCGGCGGGCAAGTTGGGAGAGTTTCTGCCGGGGCGTTTGTAGAATTCAGGTGTTAGGAAGTTGTAGAGGTTCCTTTTATTTAAAGTGGCTTTAGTTTTCGTATTTGGTACTTGTGGGTAGCCTTGGCGTTGTGTATGTTCTACTACGGCTTTGTAAGTAAATTGTGCTTAAAAGAGTGTAAGTTTTTGTAGATGAGATATAGGAAAGCTCGTAGGGAATTTGAATACCGTGAAAAACATTGATTAATATTAATAATGTGACTCTGATGACTTCGAGTGAACTTGGTCAGAACAGCCTTGACGATCTTGATTCATAGATTGATATAAAGTATTATTTGTATTATACAAAAACTACGTAAAAGTTTCATAGAAAATCATCGAACCCTCATCTAAAAAATATTTCTGCAGTTTTAATACCTTTCAAGATTACAAGATAGCATCAAAGGAGTTCGAACATTGAAGGTACTTTTAGCCGTTACACCTGAGCTACTACAACGAAGGAGAAGAAATACCTATACTATTCTACATTGTTGGTTATTCTATAATCCTGAAAATTTTCAAAAAAAAAATTGTCATCTAACACTACCTGAATATTCCTTGTTAGATACAGAAACGAGAGACGCTAAGAAGCAGAGAGCAGAGCTTTCATCTCAGATGAAGATAGCTCACTCGACGGATCGGGGTTGGTAGTAAAGATAAATTGCGTGCAAATATTTCGGGGCCCCGTAAAATCGAGGGATCGTTCGCCACGATTTTATTGATCCTTCATTTTTCACTTTATCTCGACGCCTTTCGCCCGGTGTAAGATTAAACCCGAGGGAAAATATGATTCCTGGTGCATGGATTCGTCGAGCCTTTCCTCGACGTCGACACGCTTTGACGAGGCTTCGATTCGCAGCCAGCACTCTGCCGGAGTAAAGTTTATGAGAGATCGATCCGCCGTGGAGAATTCTACTACATAAACTCGGGATCATAAAACAGTGGACGAACCTGAGTAGCAGTCGGATAAAAAACGATTCGCATTCGAGCTACGGGATCTCTATAAGATTCTTTCTATTACTCTCGTTGAACGTACCGACGTAAACTGAATCGATTCAACTGCCTGAGCAAAATTCTGTCCTTCGAGTGTGCAAGATCTTTCGCCACTTTAACGATTCTTGTAACTTAAGTATTTTAAACGAACGCTGAAAAATTAAAAGAAAGCAGGGATTAAGAGAACTGTATTTGAAGAACGAGAAGGAATTTTGAAATAGGAATTTTCATGTTGATGATATGAATTTTTTTATGTTCTTTTATACAGTGTTTTGCAAAATATTTTCTTTCCGTAAGACAGCTTTCTTGTGCATATTAAAAAGTCCCGGGAATTTTGGTTTGGTTTTCGTTAATATTTTCCACGTCTGGTTTTATTAAATTTAACAAAATTTGTAAAGCTTGGAAAATAGATGAGTTCCTGATTTCATATAAAGCTTCACGGTATGGTAAAATTTACTTGTTAAAGTAATAACTTTTCAACGCATTTTCCTCTGAGGCTGGATTAACAGGATTTAAAACTTCCTCGAAAATGTATATTCTCTTCCATATACAGTTCTCTCGAATTACCATGTGTAATTTCATCACATGAACCATACATCCCAGATTTATTCCTCAACATAAGTTACTTTTGGAAGAGCTGTAGGAAATACACTATTAGAACACGTAGACTTCGGTATACTAAAGTTAATAGAAGTGACTTCATTCAAACTACAATTCCCCTAATAAATCTGATTTACAATACTCTAAAAAATAAATTCAGTTCCATATACAGTTTGATAAAATTATCTGACAAAGTTTGATGGCATCCATCACACTCCTCAGGTTCATCTTTCAAGGTTCCCTACTCTTTTAACCAGTTAAGCAATTTCCAAAAGGCGAAAACAATTCCCTAACTTCCACTGATACAGAATCCAAATTCTTCCAAATTATGAAACACGGTTTGACTCGAAAGAAACATTCTCGCCCTGAAAATTCTGATTTTAATGATTCCTCGCGTGAATAAGGAGCGTATTGGAGTATGTAAGGAGCAATTTTTTCTCTCTGGAAATTCACTCTAAAGGGGTAAAATTAGCCTTGAAAGTTATCGCATTTTTCGTTTTTCAATGTAACTTTATTATTTTTACATAATGTGATAGAGCATAGAAAACTAAACAATTCTTATATTTAAAATTTTCTTCTATCTCGCACTGTGACAGTGTTATAGGTAATAAAAAAATGAGGAAACCTGATAACATTTTAAGGGCTGATTTCACCCCTTCAGAGTGAATTTCTGCAGAAAAAAAATTGCTCGTTGTAGGTATCATCCAATATCCTCTACATTCACACAAAGTTTTATTAGAATCAAAATTTCCAAGTTGGCAACGTTTCCTTGTCAATCTTCAACTCCTTCGATTACCAAAATTATTTTACAAGACACACAAACTACTGGCGTCCAAACACAAAGTTCATCTATTAGTACAAAAATACTGATATTTTACTGACTAATTCGTGATAAAAAAATACACAGGTATCTTCTATACAACTAATAAAATTTCTCAATCTTCCTCAAACTACTCGTTCACTTTGCGCGAACCAACCCCCCGTAGCGAACCCCCGTTGTTCCGGTTAATTTCCAGCACGTCGATACTCTCTCGTCTCTATCCCCCTGAGTGGGACGACCTTAAGCCAGGCTCGCGAACCCTTCCCGAAATTGATTCATTGCGGTGTCCTTGTCGCCTTCATCATGGATACATCCGGGCGAAGTTCCTGGATAGTTTCAGCGCGGCGGGCCCCTAAGAGGGAAAAGTAGATTTACAGGAAACGAACTGGCCGAAGAGGATTACGGGATTCGCGGACTTCGAAAGCCTCCGCACGGCGTTGGCTGATTGTCAAATCGCTGGCACGCTTCGCGCGATTCCCAAGCAGTTTTTTCATTCGTCGACGGCGGATCGTAAACCGGTATCACTGCGAACGGAAATGGAAAAATGGCATGGAAACTGGTGGTTACATAGTTGGGCGCGATGTATCACAGGACACGTCAGATTTTCTGTAATTAAGGAAGATTTAACTCTGTCCTGTGAGCATAAGTTGTATTCGCGACGTAATTATGTTGTCTATATTGGAGCAGGCGATGTTACGTGGTTGAATTTAGGGAGAAAGAAGCAGTTGAAGAATTATTAATTCAGTTTCTAATAATTCAGTAATTAATAATTGGTTTATCCATATTTCTGTTTGAAATTAATTTTGGTTTGAAATTAAAAGTGACTGAGTGTGTGTTTGTATTTGTGAGCCTTTAAAGATGTTCAATACATGGTGATCATATTTAAAAACACATCTTTTTAGTCTGGGTTTTAAAAGGAATTCAAAGGCAAATATACTTTGTAACTTTAAACATAGAGGCCACAGGTAAAAAATTATCTTAGCGCATTCGCTTGCCACTCAATGGAATCGGCTTTAAAACGAGCTTAAGATCATGGTGTTGCGGTCATCCCTTGCCGAGATACAGCGAGTTAAAGAAGAAATGGGATTTGTGCTATTTTTAAGCATATTTTTAAAAGGGCATGGCACGCCGAAAGATTAACCAAATCGAAAAAGCAAAACACGCGTCTTACAGAGGAAGGACTAACCTATCTATTGCTTTTCTTATAAATGTTCTATGATGATTTCTTTGCATTTTAGGAGCCATTAACGTGAAAAGGACCATTTTTGCTTCAATGTTGAATAACTCGGCCAAAAAAAATCGCACAACAACCATTGGAAACTGATTTTATACAGGAAAGTAGTCGCTTTCGACTGGCATAAATGTAATCTATGTACAAAGTTTCATTTGTCCCATAGAATATCACAAAGTGGGACAGAAAATTTTAAAATTAACAAAATGCTCTTTATATGGCTACAACTTTGCCGAAAACCAATACAACTAAAATCTGAAAAAATGCGATAGAAAGCAGAGATTCCACACTTTGAAATGATATTTTGAATATATCGATAGGACCATTTTTGCCGGAATCGTGACTATTTGAACTTGCCCCCATTTTTTGGGTTCTTAGAGATGATCTCTTAATTATTTTTAGGAGTGTAGTAAATCTTAAAAAGAAGTTTATAATGAGTATAGAGAGTTCTGGAAAGGAATAATTAGATCTAAACAGTATTAGCGTCCTATAATCCGTCTTACAATAAGGCCATCATTTTTATCAGTCACCATAGAAATACCCTTTTAACAGAGTTATTCAATTTTGCTAAGTTCCTCGAGTTTTTTTCGAGGAACTTCCCTTAAAAAACATTATTATTAATTCAAAAAATTGTAATTTATCGTATTGCTATTTTAAATAATTCTGTACCTATGTAACTTTAATTTGAATAGTCAGAATTCTACGTTCGACGATTTCCTCGTCTTTGACATCGATAAGTAGGAAGTTGACAGATGAACTACCCATGAACTTTCACCTCCAGTCAAACTATACTTTTGCTGGGAAGTATTGCAATCTCCGGGACGTAGTTCAAAGACTCGCTGTTCTCTTCATCGCGGCCACGTCCCAGCAAACTTTCGGAATAGTTCGGACAGTGGCGAAGTTACTCCAGGAGAAATCGACTAACCGAACCTGATTATAGCTTTCGAAGAACAAGAGGAATCGAAGTTCCCGTTTATACACCATTTTGGATAATTGATGACGCTCCCAGGTTTATTTCGAGGGCTCAAAAAAGAATTCAGAATTTAATTACGGGGCAGTCCGCAAAGAGTGTGCTATCTGTGAAAAATGTTTGTCTACAAGTGCTCTTAAACGTCGCCAGTTAATCGAATCGAAAGGGAATGGCTAATGGCGGGGCGCTTTTAAAGTAGCGTCTCCAAACCGTTTTAAATAATTTAATTGATCGGTTGGGCGACGGCCGCGTTATACAACGCGCAAATATTGATTTTCGTGATGCAAAAACGGCGGCTGCGGCGGTCGGTCATCGTTGGAATCATTTTATCGGTCCGATGGCCCATCCTACGGCAGACAGTCATTACCGCCATTATCGTAACAGCATTGGCCCGACCTGACGTCATTATCATCGTCGATATTAATAAAGATAACATTACTGTACAATTACCGACGTTCCCGCAGCGAAATAACGTCCGCGGACAATATTCCCGTCGACGTTGCTTAAACTCCATCCCCCGATTGTGATTCATATAGGGGGTGTGCTGTAATTTTCAGGGATGCCTAGACAGGGAGCTCAGGATCGTCGATGTTTCGTTTAAGGAAAATGGGAATGGCGATGCTCGTCGATGCTTCGTTTAGGGAAAATGGAAATGTCGATGATCGTGGATGTTCCGTTTAGGGAAATTGGAAATGGCGATGATCGTCCATGTTTCGTGGAGGGAAATCACAAATTGTTGTGACTGATCATCGATGTTCCTCTACCGAAATTTTAGATTATTTTCAGATTGATGGTTGCTGGATTATAATTCAGAATTATTTTTCCTATATTTTCCTTCTTTTCATTCGACCTTGTTTTACAATTTGTCATGTCATGAAGACAACTTTCAGTGGTCTTGAATAAAACATGCGAAAGTCTCTTCTTAAATAGGTAAGAAAATCAATGATAACTCCGGTATTTTATAAATAAGTTTAGGCTTGACAATGTCAAATTATTAAAGAGGAGATGGTGAGGCTCACGTCACCGTTTATGTCACAAAGTGGGGCGTCACCGGTTAAGAGTTAAGGAAGGAGTTTAGTGATGTAATAAAGTCGTTTCTATTATTAATACTACTATGTCGAAAAAACGACTATTTAGATAGATATAGCTACATCACGTGAGAAAAAAAATCACCAGAAAGAAATTGTATATACCTACACCCACTTAATGAAAATATTAAATCGACACGTTCCTGTAACCATTTCCCTCGCCAGCAAACATTTTCCCAGTATGTAGCACATTCTACCTTATCCTCCTTCCACGGAATACTTTCCATCGCTACGAAGCAACAAGAAAAGAAAAGAGGAGCAAGCATAAAGCAGCTCGATTTTCAAAGGGGGAGAAACTCCAGTCAACCGTTCTCAGATTAAAACACGCTCGCCCCGCGAGGCGACTGCGCGGAATTAAAGCTGCATCGTGATAAAATTTTTTTTAATTGGACCCTCAAGAGAGTTCGCCCGCCATCCAGCTGCCAGCGAAACTGTTACGGTAATAACCGTAATAAGCGAGTCGTAATCTCGCGTCACTTTCTTCCTCTACCGAAGAAGTAAATCTGTTGGTCCTCGGGCGGATGATAAGTCCGGGGGTGGATCGGCGAAGGAAAGAAAGGGGCTTAAAACAGTCCGTGACGTTTAAAGGGCGGGCAAAAACGTTCCTGGCATGATACCGGTATACTGGTAAAGTGGGACGTGTAAGAATGAAATTAGAAGAGCGAAGGAAATCAGTAAAAACGCACCTTACTATTAGTCAAATTACGAGTACTTTTTAGTGGATTGAGGGAACATTGCTTCTCGACTGTATAAAATATAAATGATTTATTATGAGTTTTAATATATGTTTGTTTATTCTGAAATGTAAAAGTTGAAATGATAGATTCTTTCTTAATTCCCCCAGATGATCTTTACTTCAGTAAACTGTAGAATATCTTAGCACGCAAAAAGGTCCTTGATTTTGTTTCTTTGACAAGAAAATCTATACTTCCTTTTCTTCAGAGAGAGTGTAAAGTTTTGGTCAACAGTGTACGTGAAACTGGAAAGCAACATATAGGTGCCTTCATCTATGTGCATTTATTTTGTTAATATTTTTTTGATTCGATGTCACACGTCGAATAATTTGGCCCATTTTGAATGCCCTCTTCAAAGAGACCGTATATAGGTAAGCGTAAGGTAAAAATTTAATCACTATAATGTAAAACTTTGTGAAAGAAAAATGAACGGAATAACTTTTCAGAGTACACTTTCATTGGGCTCGCTGCACTGAATTCCACCCACTATTATCTTCACAAGGCATTGGCCTCAAGCCTTTGTTGCGCTGAAAAAATGCAAAGATAACGGTAATAGGTTTTTTAAATTTTAATTAATCCTCCGTCCTTCTTCACTTCCTTCCGTGGAGCTGGTGCGATAAACGGAACAGAAGAATGCCTGGGAACAGGGAAGGATTAGGCTATTGAATGTTAAAATTAAATTATGAAATGAAAGCCTTGATATACTGAGTAATCGAATTTATTGTGACTGCCGTAACGTAGCTGTAAGACTTTAATTTAAAAATTGTATAACTGTAACAAGGGTTGGGAGATAATGAAATCCAATTGGGATTCTTTAATAACAGGTTCGTGAATCTTTATTAATTTTATGAAAACTTTGTAAGTACTCGAAAACTGCAAAAGGAGCATCTTGAGAGAAACGATCCTTTTATTATCATATTTCCTCCTTCGAAGTACGTAATTTTCATTTTTCTTTTCCTATGGTAAGTTAAAATGCAAAGAAGATTTGAAGTATATATTTCCAAGTACATACAACACGTTACATATTGAAAGTTCTAGTTAAAATTTCTGCAGGTGTTCCGAAAGTTCTGTCTCATTGAATTCGAAGGAAATGAGATTAGGAAGAGTATATTAATTAAAAAGTTCAATGCACTAATAACTAATTCATCAAAGAGATGTACCGCAACTTAAAAAAAAATGTAAATGAAATTTTTCCCTTCGAATTGTTGATTGCATTTTAAAAGTTCAGCAATTGGCACTATTCATACATAATCATATTATGGAAACTACATTTCACTTTTCCGAACGTTGAATTTCTTCACGAAAGACAAGCAAGTGAAAAACCTTCTAAATGAATAATCTAACTAACATTCTGTTGTAAAAATATAGTTACCGAGGAGAAACATAAATCGACCGATATCAAGATAATGGAATTCCTACGTCAAGTGTGTTCAGGGGTACTTCTGCTAGAAGGTATCGTAAGAAACTTCGCAAGAAGAAACGAAGAACGCGGAGAAATAAAGTGGAGTTTCAGTTACTGTGCAACGAAGGTTATTGACATTCGATTATACAGCAGGATCTCAATTACACTGCGTAAATTTAATTGCTGTCAGACCTTCCATATTCAATTTCCTACTCTGTGACAGATACTCGATGTCACACTGGAATAACATTCGTTGATTGGCTTCTGTATGTAATAGTTGCTTTCTATAAATAATAGAAGAAAATTGAGGCACATTGCTCATCGCACATTTTCCAGGAACGTATAATCGAAATATACCAGTCAAGTCTCTGATAAAAAAACATACGATCTTTTGTACCTTGTATTCATCATCCAACGAGGTACATAACTATTGTTTCATGGGATTTGTACATTTCAAACTTTCTCGTAAAATTCTATCACAGCTGTTACGAATTTTATCTAGTTTCTTCAAAATTTGATATCTTTTCATACAGAATTCTGTTT
This sequence comes from Andrena hattorfiana, assembly GCA_944738655.2. Classification (NCBI taxonomy): domain Eukaryota; kingdom Metazoa; phylum Arthropoda; class Insecta; order Hymenoptera; family Andrenidae; genus Andrena; species Andrena hattorfiana. The sequence continues at coordinate 8,752,158 of OX122894.2, forward strand.
TTCATTCAAATTTACATAGCTTACCAAGTTCTTCTGCGAAAGCTCAGAATGTTAATTAACCGCCAACGACAAACAACTAAGCATACACAAGTACGCAATGCTTATCAATAAAATCGAAATTACGTTAAATTGAACATAGCCTCAGAATACACACGTTCCTTCTATGAAACTTCCACTTGCAACTACTTTCGCAAACCATCAGTGACCCACATCGCATAAAGAGTGGTATCAGCCAAGTTCACTATCCCGAACACAAGCACCCACCAATTTTCCACGATTTCCATTTCCACCCCCTATCTGGTCAAAATTTCCCGCAAAACAATCACAATATCCAGAGGCAGCAAGAAGGAACCACTAAAACACCGAAAAACTATTCACTCAAGATAGAAAACCGCGCTGCGTAGGAATCGAAATGAAACGAACAGACCTCAAAAAAAAAAGAAAAGAAATTTAGGGAAACGAAATAAAAGAGCACGGGAAGGAAAGGATGTGAAAAGGAAGAAGAGTAGCAGTGGAGAGGGATGAAATACGAAGTACAGTGAACGAAGGGAAAGATGGAAGGAGACAGGGCAGTGTTAGAAGGGGGGAAGAGGGGAACGGTAGGAATAAATTCTCTTATGTCTGAGTCCTCGCGCCATCTCACAAATAGGCCATAGAGTCAGAGTGGTTCGGTATGGCCGCCGTGGGACATCCTTGCACTTTCTTAGCCCCTGAACATCAACAGGGCAGATCTTCAGGAACGGCGTCGCCTCCGAGCCGTCGACGGTTATTTACTTTTATCCAAAATCGATGCGAACCGACCGCACTCTACATCTTACTCGGAAACTTTCCTGCCTTGTTTCGTCTTGCTGGCCATGGTTATGTCTCCTTCGTACGAGGTGGGAAAGAATTATTCGTCGTGACTTTCGTAGGTGATTCTTACGAGGGGTCAGCCAAGAAATATTCGTAGCATATGGACGGGGTATAAAATAATTTTGTGTGACGGTTTTCACTGGTGATTCTACACTTCTGGACCGGTAGAGGTCTGTTCAAGAAATTCCAAATCAAAATAATTTTTGTAACAGGTTCTACTCACCGAGAGGATAGAGTGTCAATCGAATCCTTTTTTTAGATCATTGTCTGGAACATTGATCCATTGATGCTTATTATCCTCCGAGTGGTTAAAATATGTTGGGATGAAAAAGATTTGATTTTGAATTCCCGTAATCACTTCTACATTTTCTAAGATTATTTAACGATTTTTGTGCAGTTATAAGAGTGATGTATTAATAATTACTTATATAATTATAAAATAATCGAATTGTGCGGGATAAGTCCCACTCATGACAGAACATAAAAAATTAATAGAGAAATAATATAGAGTTTATTTTTACATAGTTTCATATCATAGTGTCCTAGATCAGGAGTGGCAAACCTATGGTACTCGTGCCAGGAGTAGCACGTACGAAAATTTTGCTGGCACGTCAATGATTTACAGGTAAAAAAATCCTGCAATGTTTAATTTTCTATTAATTTTTCCCCCTATTAAAAACTGCCCGGCACTTCAGCAATTTGTATAAAATATATTTTATATATTTTTAGCACACGCAAATAAAAAGTTTCGCCATCCCTATCCTAGATTGTTAATACCTACATTTATTCCAACATTATACAAGCTTCTGTGCACCGAATAAAAAGATGTGGGCTGAATAATTAGTCAGCAATGCAACTTTCACTGTTTGATCATTTTTAAAGCTCCTTCAAGTGGTCCAAACAGGTGGTATTTACATAGTATGAATGAGCAAGGTGTGGCCTATACGAGGGTATTTTAAAACCTGGAATTTTAATTTTTGGAAAGTGTCACCATTCACGTACCTTCTTCAATTCACAAGTACCAATAATTACGATAATCACATTTATACAACTAACAAGTGAAAATCCCAAACCCGGAAATTCAAAAAAGACTGAATGAAACTTTGCAAATATGTAGGGGATTTCTTCGTGATTACAACGCAATTTTTGTTTGCTGCCCAAATTCACTCTAAGGGGGTGAAATTAACCCCTGAAAATTCGGCTATTATCCGATTCTATTTTGTAACTCGCAATCTGTAAGAGATAGAAAAATAGTTTCAAGACAAAACTTACTTCTTTAATCAGGACTATCACTTGTTAACTTACAGTTCCTACAGTTCGCGAGTTATAACACAAAATCAGAAAATAGCCGGAATTTAAGGTGTCGATTTCACCCTGTTAGAGTGAATTTGGGCAGCAAATAAAAATTGCGTTGTAATCAGAAGAAAATCCCCTACATATTCACAAAGTCTCCAATTTTTTTAAATCTCCAGGTTCGAGATTTTTCCTTGTAAGGCCTCCTCAGCCTCCCAAATACAAGCTCCACACATCTCCGCCCAATTGGAGCGCCCAAGAAACCCCTGGATCAGCATAATTTCCAAACCAATCGATCATCTGTCGAATCACTTATCCGTAAATATTTGTCTTGCAGCGCATTCGAGATAATCGTTGCCCCAGCGCGACCCAGCGCCAGCGAGGAGCTCAGCCGGCAGTTCTGGACAACATATGGTGGACGGACGTCGTGATTTACAAAAAACGTTTTACCGTCACGTCACTGCCGTCGAGCGGACCGCTCACGAGGGAATAACGCTGCTCGTCGCTGTCCACGCGAAAGGCTCACCGATGTTTTTCGCGTTCGCGCAACTTGTGTGTCGTACCAAGCCTAAATCTAAGTCAGCGATGTTGCTTCTTGTACCAGTGCCCGAGGATGCCCCGGTGTACAAGCCTCGACTGGGTGGTCTACCGTGAAACGGGCCTAAAGAACGTCCCATCGAGTCCGAGTCGCTGGTGTTGACTCTTGTTGGGCGCGACAAACGAGCTCCTTTCAACGAGCAACAGCCTCTGACGAGGGGGTTAAAGAGGCGATTGCTACTAAACGCGATTGCCAATTTGGAATCTGATGGAGGGTGAGTTGATTCGAGAGAGCTGACTCACAAGGAAATATTCTTAACCCGATAATTCTGATCTTAACGAAACTTTTTCTGTGGCAATTCACTCTGAAGGGGTGAAATCGGGCCTTAAAGTTATCGCTTGGTTTTTTAATATAAATTTGTAATGCTGCGAGATAGAACAAAAATCTAAATACAAGAATTGTTCGGCGCCTTATGTTGTTTAAGGGTTGATTCGTCTATTCAGAGCGAATTGCTGCAGAAATAATGCTCCTTTTGTTCTACACTCCCACGAAGTTTCATTAAAATCTGACATTTTGCACTGAGAAATTGTCCTTGTGAGTTTAATACGTTTTATATCGCGTGTACCACCGGTGGCCGATGTTGAACTTTACATTAGGCTGTGTCGATTTTGTGGGTAAATATAAAATTTTTGAAAATTTTATAATGACTAGTGACAAAGTAATGCTGTTTTTATTCCTGAATCTGAAACTATCTTCAGAAATGGATTTGAGTGAGGATTCGCTACTCCAAATCACAGTTAAAAACAGTGAAAATTAAGTAAAATTTAACTACAAATTACATATCATATATTGCTTAAAGTGAATCTTGCTTACGAAAATGAAAATAAAAATATGTGCAAATTAGTATTTATTACATTCACATGAAAATGTATGGAGATGTGTATTTATTACAAAATGAAAATATATGTAACTTTAGCAACAGATCTAGCCATATGTCACCCATGTAGTAAATTTAATGCTATTTAACAAAGTCCACCAAAGAACCGATATCTTGTTTGCTTCTGTTGTGATTCATAAGCTGAATTACTAATTTTTTTTTAATAATTCCACTAATCTTCGTATTTTTCTATAATTGCAAATGAAATTCCAATTAGCTAAATAATGTGTTACAAAAAATTGTAAGGTAGTGGTTAATTTTAATCCTGAAATTGTACCGGTATTCCACTAGTCGTTTTTAAAAGTAAAACATTGAAAAAATTGGCACACCCTACTTTCCATCCAGGTCTAGTACATTTAATAAATAACTAAGCTAGCGTGAGCCATGTTCTTCCTGATATGAAGACTGATATTCGGTGGGAATTCATGGTAGGGATGCTGGCGGCTGTACTTCCGTAGTTCGTGGAACTAATTAGTTGTTGTATAGTCGAAGCACTAGTGATAGTGTTAATTTAGTTACGTAAATATTGATCGTAAGCTGTATAATTTAGTAAACTTGATGGTTTCAAAGGTGCGAGGTTTGGGGGCGTATTTGAAGAAGGTGGAAACCGAGTGGTTAAGTAGGCAATTCAGTTGGCAATTCGGTTTGCCTTCTTAATACGGTTTCGAGAATCTATGAGCGTAGATGAGGATTTTCTCAGCAGCATCCTGAATTTTACATAGACAGATATGTAAGCAATGGGACGACGTTATATATAATCTTGATAAAACCTGAAAGCTAGTTCAATTTCCCCTGGTACACGTCGAACTGTTTGTGTTTACAACACATTTCTTGTGGGCAATTAATATATACTCTAAACTGTGTAAGTTATAATTAGAATTTGATGCTTTGCTCATCACAGATGTCTAAAGTAAACGCGCGCTTGTCAGATGTAGCACAAACTAAACGATCAAATTGAAACATGTTGTATTCCTTAACATAACGTGTTAAAAACAAGTTGTAAACTCAAATCAAAGATTCAAAGTAGTATCTAAGAGAGAGCAAATATTTCTTCTGCTTTAAACCTCAGGTAAAATATGCGAATTCTTCTTTAAAATTGCCGAGTAATGTTATTTATTTAGAGATAGCAAATAATAAAAATAAAAGTGAAGTAGAAATTGCTTCCACTCCCTACAGCAGTTTAAAAATATCTATTAATTCTTCACAAAGCATAATTCCAAAAGACAACTAATAGGGGCATTGAGATTGCTTGGTGTTTTACATTCCTGCAAACCATGCATTTAACATTGTATGCAGAGATTTAAGTGGTAGGTACTTTTGAGGAAGGAAGCAAATTATAATTTGCTCTTCGAAGCTCGAGCTCCTGAAAGGCACATGTTTCCTTTCTGCTAGTCTCTCAGAACGCGAGGAGACCTGCCACGACTGAAAGTATTTTGCCCGGCGGGTTCGATAATCGATTGTAAAAACACCTGCAGGATCGATCGACCCATCGCGTGTTAGGAGAAAGTTAAGTCGATCAGGCTTTCGGATGCTCTTTGGAGTTTAAACTGTTGTCTGTCTAACGAGTTAAGAAACATTGACGTGTAAGGCTCGGAAATATTTTTGTTTAGTTGGAAAACACTATTTGGTGCATTTCTGAATTTGTAATTTTTTATACCCAAGTATGATTTCTTTAACGTAGTAAGGATTGACCAATTGTTAAGATTATATAATGAACTTTGGTTTCGTGTTTTTATAAATGAGGGGTTTTGAATTTATGCTCTTTGATTGTGTTCAAGATTCTTCACAATGAATACAATTTTCAGTATTATTTCTACTAAGAGCAATCAACTGTTGATTTACATTAGTTTTAAATATTTAATGCATTCTTTATAATATTTTGTTAATCATACAGGCAGTTAATTTTTGCTTGACTAGGAAGAAAGTAACTTTGTTCAACTTGGTATTGCCTTAACAGAAGCTTAAAATTTAGATTTTGATCATTTGAGTATTTCGTTAAAAATTGTTAGAGTAAAAGGCATATCACAAAATCACATAAATTTTTTAATCCAGCAATCTGTGACATTCCTAGGATCTACACTTGCATATCAAACATGAGTGGAACTTACATATATGTATAATACCTAGTCTTATATTATATCGCAAAAACTAGTAAATAAATCATTGCAACCGGCTTCAGTCAAGATTCGAACAGCATTGGTATTACTATAAGTACAGCAGCAGTGATGTGTCCAAATATGCATGCCAAAATATAGGCAACTTCAACAACACGAGTTTTCTGAGAATAGTATAAAACAATACCGAATAGTATATTTGTTTTGGCATTTCGATTCGTCACTTGCAGAAAGTAACAGCACTGAACGCCCATTACTTCTGGTTGCACGTAGTATATGTGTGTGCAAGAATCCTTGTTCATAAAGTCGACAGCAATAAATATATCTGTGCTTTGCATAGATATACACAGTGACTGCATACAGTGCTAGATTAACCAATAAGCAAAATAAGCACGTGCTTAGGGCATCAGAAGAACAGAGAGCAGCATAGAAATTTTCTGAATTTTAAAATCTTACTTTTGTTAGAAACACTTTTTAGTTAAATTATCAAAAATGCCTAAAAAATAGTACATTGCGTTGAAGAGATCACCCTGTATAAGGGGGCATCAGCAAATGTTTTAAGTGCTTAGGGCCTCTAAAAGTCTTAATTCGGTCCTGACTGCATATCCCGAGAACTACTCAAGTGGTGCGTAAAGCAACATTCCTAAGAATCCCAAGAGTAAAAGCCACCAAATACATATGTTCTCAACCAATCATTACAAAGCTGTACTTATTTCGTCAGATTCCTACACGTCCCATTATCTCACAACACAAATGTACAAAAATTATACTTAATACATCCCTGTGTTCTATTTTGCCTCTTCTGACTTTCACATCCCAGCCTCTTACCAATGTACACCTAACTCATTCGATTCTCGCCGTTCCAACACGTATGCACGATGAAGAGTGGTTCACTTCGTATAGTTCGCTTTCGTTTCGCGAACATTTCCACATTCACGAACATGATCTAAACAGGAACCTATGGCGTGACATTACTCTAACATCATATTCCCAGAATTCTGTACAAAAGTTCCCGGAACAAATGCCTACCGTGTGAAATGCGCAACTTACAGTCGTATATTTGCGTTGGAAGAAACAGAATTAAATGGGGAAGCTGCCTGCAACTTTTTCCCACCCGTGACGCCATCAGCACATGCCCCACTTGTCATCGGTGTTTTAAGTGTATTTAGATTGTCTTATTCTACTTCTTAATTTTTATTTTTAAATAAGTGCATTTATCTATAATTATTGTTATTATTAGTTATTATTAATTATACGAACATAAAACATAAAATTGCATCTTTTAAGTTATAAAGACGTCAAACTTGATAAAAGAAACAAAAGATATTAGAAGTCAACTTTAGAATAAAAAATTTTCAAACATTTTATAATATTTTATAATTTTCTCCTTTTGTTGTCATTTTAATTTTGAAATCAACAGTCAGCAAAGGAACTTTGCTAGTGGCGCCCTCTTCGCTGAGCTTTGCTTCACCTTCCCCAGCTGTATGTACCGCGTACACTCGTTATAAGCCCGTTTCTACCATGCGTTGTACGCCCAGCGACTGTGCTCACCATTTCTTGGAATCCTTCGGACGAGAATGAGAGAACCCGAGAATGAGCGAGAGGTTCTTTCGTTTCCGCTCGCTCGCTCTTGGGTTTTCTCACTCGCGCCATTGGCCGCGCGGAATAGTGTCTACAACGCGCCGTACGCCCGCCGCCAGTCCCGTTCGTCGGGCTTATAACGAGTGCGTACTGTGCAGCGAGTTCCCTTGATTCTCGAATATCCAACAACCCTCACACAGCGAGAGAACCGGCCCCTCCTAGGCGAACCCTTGATTAGTTTACGCAGTGCACGGAAGAGAAGCTCTTTCACTATGTGAGTGCGTTTGGTGTTTAAGAATCAAGAAGACTCGGTATACAATACATCTAAGTCCATCATAGCGCCCGGGTCCTAGACTCTATTTCTTCCAGAAACATTTCCACATAGCTATCGCAACACATCCTGCGGAAGAAACTTGGTGAATTCCTCTGCACCGAAGTCTGAAGCTAAAAAGTCAATGGAGCGACTCCTCGAACTTCCGTTCCTTTGATGGTCCGTACACGCTCCCCAGCTGAAATCCGCGTAGCGATAGGGGGGCATCCAAAGGAAGTGAGCGACACGCGGTAAGGCCCAGGAGGTCGCGAAAACGTAACGTGGCCTATCTGCGGCGTCCTGGCGGAAAGATCCCGCGATAAACGAAGAGGGATATGCGGGGCGGAGGCGCGTTATCGCGATCTGCCGCGAAATCCGCCGACACGGGGCGGCGCGTATAACACCGCGGTGGGACGGTGTCGCACGTTATAGCGGCGGCCGATGCATGGTGCACCGCATGCAGTATGCAAATGTCGTCGGCATACTCCGAAAGCGGAGGAGCGTCCGGTGGATCGCGTGACGACGCGGCACGAGCGGGAAATTATCCCATCTTCGCGTGGTTCGCACGCCATCGCGGACCGCCAGCGTGTTGAACGAGTAGCGGGAGGTCCCTGATGGAGATTGCTGACTGGGGGGTGGCAAAAGGGATGAGCGAGCGGCCGCCGGCGCGCCGAAGGGCGAGCTGCTTCTGGCACAGGCTGCTTTTCGGGCCCCTACGTCTCTCAGCTGAACTTAAGGGGGGGGGGGGGGCACCTGGTGTAAAGCGCAGAGAAAGTTGGCAAGTTTGGGAATTTTTTTTGAAAGAGCCAGTACAAGGTATCTTTTTCAAAATTTGTGCAATACATTTTTGCACATTTCGAGAAGTAAAAAAAGAATGTGTTTGTTACAAAATGGCCGCTAGTGATGAAGAAATTAGCAGATTCCGCCCTGGGCTAGCCACCGGTGTTGCAAATCGGCCCAGGTTCCAGCGTCCGTTGTCCTCAACTAAATTAATAAAACCAAGAAATTTCTTATTCTGTATGAAATTACGCTGTCGGTGTACCATTGAAAGAAGAAAATAGTGCAAAATTGATGAAATGGCAGGCTTTTAAACAGAAATAACGGTTCTCAGAAAATTTGTTCTGTCTTGTTCTGTCTATTCGTGCCAAAAAAAGATATTTAAAAGATGTCCTTTGGTTTTTTTAGAGGTACACCGACGAGAGGATACCATAAACTTTATGTATGCAAAAGCGGAACTCGATTGGTTAAATAGTTTTTGAGCTATCGTCCGGTCCGTTTTTCTGGCGAGAAAAACGCGTTTAAAGTTATCTGGTAACCTTTGCGTCACCTGCTGCCCCGTAGCAAACCTTGCTGTAGCCGCTTTAATTTTTCGAATTTCGTTCTGCGGCTTTGGGAGCATATATGCGTGATGTCCAACTATTGATTTATGCAAGAGCAAAAATCGATTCTTTTTCGACCCGCTACACCAGATTCCCCGGTAAGGGGTCACGCCTACCTGTGAGGTCTGAGAGTACATGTGTTTTCGGGATTTTTGGGGGGAAAAGCTTGAAGACTTTTTTAAATAAACAGTAGTGTATTCGAAAGTACATATTTTAAAGTTCTTGTAGTATTTTTTGCAAACCAATATATAAATAAATGAAGGACTTATGGACGGTTAATAAATTTTAGCTACTAATACTTGTACAAGAAGAATCCACAGGCAGCAGCACTTCTTAGAAAGCTCATGTTTATTTATAAGCCATCTAAATATGAAAACTTCTATTAGCTTTATGAGCAATCACTTTAAAAGATTCTAAATTCATATCCAGTGAAGAGACTATACTTTTCGAGGATTCTGAATGTCTATGTTCTACGTCGTAGCGTGCAGTTATGCAGTAGCATATCTTTTGTGCATTATGTCCTGAACCATTCTGGCGCAGGCGTCTAAATATAGTTGTAGTTTTAAGTGTTAACTTCACTGGGAAGTTTCTCTGTGGCAGAAGCGCTTCCGGGTAAGGTCAACGTTCAGTGTTCCCCAGGTTTAATCCTCACTTTCCAACTGAAATGGAATGTTACAATGTAAGAACTTCCAGCTCGACCGGTTTTCCACGCCGACGTTTCTGGCACGAAGGTTTCAACATCCACGGACCGTCACCGCAGCGACTTTCGATTCTTCTTCGCGTAGGGTCAACCGATACGGTCTTTCCTTGAATCTGTTGAATCAAGTACACGTTGAAAGCAGCCAATTTAAGAGGCGATAGAAATTCTGTTCTTAATTGGGTGACCAGATGAATATCAGTTTCAGATAACAGACCGAGATTACGAAATAATTAGGCACATAAATTCTAGCATGTACTCAGTTAACAAAATGATTCGGGAGACACTACAATATTAACGGAGACTATGATTTTCTGACGGTTTCTTCTTAGTATTCCGAAATAATTCCTCGTTACATCTTAATTTCCATCATGTCTGTTTTTCAATTCTTTGGTATTTGTCTAGATGTTAGTTTATTTAAAAACTTTCGATAGGGTAAATTTGTTTCTTCAAAAGAAACCTTGAATTTTAGCCTATCATCAGCATAGAACGCATGTGATAACTGCGGGTTGCAAAGTGATAAGGAATAACACAATACAGTTAAAATGAATTTCTCCTAAGATACTGCTTACAACTATATAGTCAGGCGATCAATGATGTTTCATTTAAATAATAGAACCTACTTAGTACTCATAAAATTGGATCCAAGTGTATACCCTGCTATTTCACATTAATTAATATTTCAAGGTGATTACATTTATAGGTGGAACCTTTTCAATCTGCTGGCACCTCATGAATTAATCAGCTATTTCATGTCCCATTCCCGTTGATTACCTTGAATGCCCCACTCTAAAGAAGTCAATTTAATTAATTGCACAATATACTAAATTCCAAATTCAAGTGAATATGAAAAATATCTCGAATTGTTAAACAGGCAATATAATAAATTTGTATCTGAAAAGGAAGCAAAGCAGAAAGAACCTAGTAGTTGGGAAATTAACGAAGCAACTAGGTTCTTTTTAAAATTTCACACGAATCTAAGTCCGGGGGAAACAATTTACTAGAAGGGACGTATAAAATACATTTTATACAAGCACCCGCCATTGTTATCGCGTGCTTCATTCGACACATCGTCGTTCAACCATCCCTAATTTTGAAAAGGAGACTGCCCATCAGGGCCAGCATTTAAGGGGGGATTTTTTTGTATAAATCAATAGTTGAATGTTACGAAAATATGCTCCCAAAGCCGCAGAATCAAATTCGAAAAATTAAAGCGGCTATAGCCGGTTTTGCTACGCAGCCGCAGCTGAATGTAGGTTTGTGCCAGAAAACTTTAAACGTATTTTTCTCAAACTAACTGTTTCACAATTGGTGGAGAATGTAACTCAAAAAATATTCAACCGATCGACTTGAACTTCTGCAGAGATATTTGTGAACATTTTTCCTCATAGAAATCAGCTATTGGTATAATGATATTGTTGAAATAAATTGCTTCTTTTGCATATTTAAGGCAATTTAGTTCGTAAAAGTGAACTTTCTTTTCAACAGACCGCCATTTGTCCAATTTTGCATCTTTTAACTTACAAATAGCTTGATTTTGTGCGTGCACTCATAAAATGCACAAACTTTTTTGAATTCTTGTCATTTGCCATTATTTTTTAACATAAAGAAAAATTTATTTACTTTAATCCGACAATACAATATTCTGAAAGTTTCAGAAAGATAGCCTTTAAAAAATCCCGAAAATACCTCCATTTTCCGCTAGTTACACAGGGCTCGCCCCTTAAAGGTTTTCTTATACGCGACTGGACGCAACGTCATAAACTTCAAAGTTTATTTTCTCGAAAATGAAGCCTAATATTAAAAAATTTTACTCCTTTTTCTCGACTTATTTACTTGTTATACGTCGAAAAGAAATAGTAACTTTTTTAGATATCGCGCTTTATTTTCGAGAAAATCGAGTTTGAATTTCTTGATGCTGCGTCCAGACGCGTAAAGGAAAATATACCTTCAAGCCTTTCTTCACAATAGAGAAACGCGAACGTTCTCGTAACATTTCCCAGTTAGGACAGGTGCTTATTAACTTCGCGATATTAGTGACGCAAAGCGCATAGAGGGTAAAATGTACCAGCCCCTATTTAAACGATCGTTAAATGGAAAATTGTCGCTGCAAGATTCGTTATCAAGCAACGCGACCAAGTGGAAGTTTCATGATTAAATATTTACACTTTGTTTAGGTTAATAGCACGAATAACGGTGTGCGATAGGGCTGTCTCGATAAAACGGTGTCTTTAATGTTTTCTTTATGCGCGAGGGAAATGACACATTAAGTTCGACGCCATATCTGGAAGGCCAGTCTTTTATGGCAAGGTTGTAAATTGCAAGTATGTAAGTTGTTACGTGGAAGTTATTCAATTGATGTCGAGAAGCAGTGAGGAAATATTCTACTGCCTTACAAAGTATCGTAGATTGCATTAGAGTGGTGAAAGTGGACAGTGAATAGTGTTGAAAATGTGTTATAAATTCTGATTGATGGTTGATGATGACTAGGTTTATTGATAGATTAGTTTTAACTAGTAATATTTTGGAAATAAATATTTATGATGCAGATGATTTTGGAATTATAGTGTAAGGCTGCAACAACCTTCGAGTCGTGGGTTGCAATTTCTGAACAATTTCAATTTGAATTAGATTCTGCTTTTATTTCTAAAGTTTTTCTTTGTCAAAAGTTTGCGAATTAGAGGGTAGAAATTTAATTAGCTTACATGAAAGAAATATTCTTCGAGTACTGATTTTGATGCATAATTGAGTGGAGAATTTCTGATAAGACGTTAATATGTAAAACGAAATAGTGCACGTGACAATTTAACAATTTTTTCATTTTCTACTTCGCTAAAGGAGTGATCAAACATTTGAAATTCTACCTTATTAAATAAACTTCAAACTGTAAGTTGCCACCGTTAATTAAAATGTCATTAATGCCACATAAGAACGAAGAAGAATAAAAAAAATACTCATCACTTTTCAATAATTCATTCCTCGACTACACAAACCTGTGTAGCCCCATTATTCCTGGCAGAATAATAAAAATACGAAAAGCACTGTGTAAATATCAACGTGCACGTAACATAAACTAAAACAGACGTGATGTAGAATCGATCGAAGAGTAAATACCGCGGATGTATATTTGCAGTTGTTAAACGTTTGTTAAAGTTCAATATTTTCTATTAACGCGCGTTGCCTGATACATTCGGCGTGGAAAATAATGCGCGGGGCTCCTGCTTGGCAATGCTACGTACGTGTCTGGGCCGACGGTTTCCTATATGAAATATTCCGTGAAAACAGTCCACGCTTTGACAAGCTCGCCAGAGAATTCCCTATCGACGGTTCTCGCGTCTTATTCCTTCCGAACAGCCGAGATATCCGGGCAGAAATTGCATCGCTTTCGAGAAAGCACTCTCCTCGCGTGGCCGATGACAGTTGTTCCAGGGAAATGCGTTGGCACGTTTCGTGCAACGCCAAGGAACGTGTGAACTCTGTTTAAAGCGAGACTAAACCGAGTCGACGGTGAAAATGGCAGTCGGGTTTCCCGGCCGCTGCGACCCAGCCTCGATCGTTGACTTAAAAATCACTTTCGAGGGGTCAGACCACCAGGCACTGTCGAAAATTGCTTTCAGACTGTCTCGTGTTCACCTCTTGGTTAGGAATATGTATTCTAGTCTACCGAGGGTGGGACCAGTTCTTTTAGGCTCATTCCAGTTACTTGTGTTCTGATGATAGATTCTCGCTGAGCGTAGAAACGAAAATAATTGTATGAATGTTGCTTTCGTTTATGGGAAAAGAATTTTATGAATTTTTTGGAGAAAAGCTTCACAAAGTAAAGGTGTTGCAGATAGCTTGTCTTATTAATGTTTCAAAATTAATGTAAGAAAGTTTTAATGACCTATGGTAGCATAATTTGGAGGTAACTTTGATCTATTCATTTTTCTATTTCACCTATTATAACATGAAATTTACAATAAATTTGAGTAATTCATTATACATTTTATATTGACGATATTTATTATATCACAGGTGGTATACTTGAATTTTAAACCGTTTATTGTAGATTTGAAGGGTCTATAAATTCGTAGATCTTCTACTTGAATTTTCAGATATATGGTTCGTTATTTCCTCGCTATACTATTTGCAATACTACATTAGGAAAGAAACACAAAACTGCGATTGAAATTTTACAATACCCAAGTTGAAGCAGCTTCTTACAAGATAAAAAAATTATCAAATTCATTAATAGCCTAACTTATTCGAGGCAATAAAAGTCAGTAATTTAAGGAAACAATGTTCCGAATCACAAAGAACAAATTCCAAAGTTAATTCCAAGATACTTAATAACTTTCTAGTCTTAACTCAAGAAATTTTCCACTATGTAGCAAGGCAAAAATTCCTGCAAAGGATAATGAAATTGATTTCCAAATCCGAAATACTAATAAACCGCGCGACTAACAATATGGTGAACGAAGTCGACGACCGATGGAACCGTACAATTTTCTCGATTTTCATGGGACAATTTATCCGTCGATTTCTTAATCCGCGAACAGTTTATCCAGACGATCCCAGGCGTTGATTTTTCGCATTCAGATTGCGATACAAAACCGAAGGCCGGCGGAGAAAACGGGGCGGGATTCGAGTGATGAACGAATTCGTGCTTCGCAGCTGCAGCTGCGGCGGACGTAAGCGTGATTTATCTCGTTTTGCATACCAATTTCGGCTGCCTCCGCTCGCTGGCCGTTGGGACTTCCGGTTTTCGTTCGGATAAATTACCTCTGCGTTTTGAGCGGACGAGCACCGATTCGAAATCGATTTTACTTCGTCATACGACGATGGAAATCGCGTTTATACATTTCTCTTCTTCGTTCGTCGTCGTGGCGCGGGGAAAATCATTTTTTACCGTGAATGATTTCCAGCGATGTGCACCTATCTGTACATGTATGAATTGCCAGTGATATTTTCAGCTATAAAGACGAGGTGTCGCAAATAAATCATTATTACATTCTAACATGCAATGAAAAAATACAGAACGTTAACAGTGGATTTTGTATGCAATAGCAGTGTGTGAAGAGCACGGTTTAGCAACTTAGAAGTTTAGCGCTATTATACCTAATCTTTTACATTTAAACCTTAGATAGTGGAGGACTTGTCAACCAACCACATTGACTTATACTATAATTCATACACAAATTAGAATAAACTTTAATATGAAATTAAGGTCTCATGATCCAAACTCCTTATTTTCGCTAAAGAGTGATCAGGTAACATAAGTGGCTCGGTGTATCTATCAGGTGTGAATGAATGTACAATTAATTATACAGAGTGCCCACTAACTATACGCACTATTTGACCCAAATCATTAACCCTCGTGCAATCCCCTCTCCAAAGGGTTCCAGGGCTGGCACAGCCATTACTTTGCACGTGCAATAAACTAGTGCCCCGATCGAGGAGTCGGGCAAACAAGCAGCTAATGAAACCGAGAAGCCAGCGGAACGAATTAAGCGAGGGAAATAAGAAATACAGTTGTCTCTCGAAGCGGATTCCCATTGTTCGTGGATCGTCTAGAGCAAGCGAAAAAAATGAACGAGGAGCCTGGCCGTCATTACGTCGTGCCACGGTGACCCCCGTAATCCGCGCCCCCAGGACAAGTTTCTTCGTTTACGTTCACCCTTGCGTCCCCTAATGAGGAAGCTATAATATTACGCGACGTAAGTAATGGACGAACGGCCACGGTGAACCCCGCTACGACAAGGCTCTGCCCTGGGTGATGGTTAACGGCTAACGATCCACCTTCTTCTTTCCTTTCTTCCTTCGGCCTCCATCGCGTTGCTTTTGTGCTTCTCAAGAGGGAACACCTTGTATTGCTATCGACACTTTCCTTTTTTCTTGTGAATTTATGCTGGCCCGAGCTCCAAGGTAATCGATTTATGAAGTAGGATTTTCTTCCCTTGCGATTTAGGTTCATCGTGGTGAAGCTGGAATCTTTACTGTTGCAGATGTTTGTTTCCATGGACTTGGAGTCACTGAATCTTTTAGCAACTCTGGTTCAGTATGATCTGTTAATTCTGATAAATGTGGAAAAGAATTCCATTACCCTGCCGTTTTGTGGAAGTCAAAGTGTGAAGTAGAAATTTAAGGTAGCAGAGGAAATGTGTGAGCAGCAAGTGATTGATTCTTCGCTTCTGCCTTGGAATCAACTAGAATGTATAATAAAAGGACTGAAAAATACCTGAATCATCTTCCATTATTCCCCACCTGTAATTGCGTCGCTTTCAACGAGCCCACGAAAAACGACAAGGATCTACGTCTGCCCTCGATCCTTCATCCTCTGTTCACCCTTGCAATTTCTAACGCGTTACGCACACAAGTAGTCCCCTCAGATCCGTCATCGTACCGACAGGTAAACATCAGATGCTGATTAGATCGAGACACCGGATCACGATCGGACATCAAGGTGGACTGATCGATCCTCAACGACGGATTACGGACGTTCGATCGCGGATCATTTAGGCCACCTGGCTCGCCCAGCAGTTGTTATACGAATTAGGGCACAACTGGCTGATGTACGGTCACTCGAGCTGTCACGAAATGTTTGCCTATTTGCCGAAGATGGGCTCCAATTGGGCTGGCGATGGAAACCTTGACCGCGGGCTGTAGTGCGGCTGTTCAATCGTGTTTCCTTGTCTTCGCAGCCGATCAGTTTGGGCTTGTGATAGATCTGGGTCTCTGAATGGATTAGAGGGACTTTGATCTGGTTTTAAAGTGCCAATTGTAGGGACAATTACGTGGAAGGAGAACTGTGAATAGTTTGAAAAGGAAAACAAAGATCGATAGGAGATTTCCTGACCAATAGTAGATCAATTGAAAGTTGTAAATCCAATTTAATTTATGTAAATAAAGATTAGACTGGTCTGAGTTTCCTCCTTTGGCACTCGGTAAGTTAAGTCTATCTTCATAGAGGTGTTCAACTCGGTACTCAATAACCCTCACGATGCCTGGAGCTACCATAAAACCAGCAGGAAGCCTAGAACTCAATCTCAATCGACCAAACAACTAGCACTTCCTCTTCCTCCAGTGATGTACCATTTCGGAGATATACTGTAATGTCATAAAAGCAGCAGGAGTAGAGTTGACTGCACGCTTCAGTCTCTTGCTTCGATTTGAGTCCCCAGAGATGAATTCGTTACACTTTTTGAACGTCGGTAATTGAAAGCTCGGGGGAATATGTAAGTGTGACCAAATACAGTTATTCAGAAAAGTAAAATATACTTTACTTATTTAAGTAATGTTAAATTCAGAATTACCTATTATAATTTAAAAAACATTGAATTTGGGTAAACATTTTTTTGCCAGATGTTTGCTACCTTCCCGGATAATAATACTTTTTTAAATAAATTGCGTACAATGTTTCAATTGAACGCACCCAAAACAAATGTATTTGAATTAGAAATAGGAATTCTTTCTTTGAAGTCAATTTATTATGTAACTGCAGCCCTATAATAAGTAATGAGATTCACCTTTGGTGCTTTGCACCTTCTTCCTTACTGTACCCACGACGATATCACTCTACACACTATTAGTAGGTTTCAAACTACTCAACACGTCTCTGCAAAGCACAATACCCCCGACGACACCTAACCAACCCCTCGTTCTCCGTATCACACTCCTATCCCCCACACCTACTCGTCACACTCCACCCAAAGCTCAACACACCCGTCTGTCACTTTGTGATACCCAGTAACGTACCTCCTTTCAGAGACTTACATTCACCCACGATGCCCGGGTCATTTATTAAAGTCTTAGCTGGTATCTTTGAAGCGTCTATTGCAGCGTGTTCCTCCGGCTGCCCTCTCCCGTATTCAATGTACATACTCGCCCGTGGCGGAGTCAAAGGGACGGGTTCCTCAGCCGCGTTTCTTTCTCTAGGCGGTGTAAATGCGCGTCTCGTCGGTGGTTTACGGCCGGTGGACGGCGTAAACTGGCCCGTGGCGGTAAAGAAGCCTAAGGATATTCGAGGGTAATGAATGATACGCGAGATAATGGCCGATGTTATCGCGGCCGCCGTGCCCCTGGGCCCGCGCGGACACCTCGCGGCGTGACCGATGTTACGCGGTGATCCGCGCCGGGGAAATATGCAGCCGTGCTTTCTCCATGCTGCCGCCGTAAATCCGTCGCCTGCTACGGGAAACAGGAGCCCCCCGTGTCCCGTGGACATTGTAATCGGAGGAGTGGACGGGCGTACGCGGCGCGAATAAGCCCTGCGAGCGAATCCGCCGCGTCATTTTTCCCCGTTCACTGCGAGCTTTCACGCGCGTACTTCCACCGGGCGGTGATTGATCGCTAAGCTAGCCCTTTCGACCCTGTTTTGATGGGCCTCGCACGCCGCTTCCGGTCTTTACGATCGGTGGGTGTTGACGCGGAACCTAGAAGTCGCGTGACAACCATTACAGCAACACCCTTCTGTCGTTGCATGGGTGCTTGATCGATGCACCCTTATTTACAAGGGTTTCAGCGTTCGATTTCAGGGGATTCTGTTAGCCCTGTATCATGCCCCAGTGCTCGGGGCTTGTTTCGTGGGCGATTATTCCCTGGAAGCCGTGTCCTCGAGGCGGCAACCAGCGATCTCGGGGTACCTGAGCTGTCTCACCACTGTTGAGGCCATTTGGAAGGCGCGATTAAGATCGTTCTCTGAACGCGATTGCTCCACTCAGGATTAATGGGGAACGAGGGGGTTAGGAATTGGGGAGTCTGTTTCATAGGGGTGTGTAATGGCTGAGAAATCTGCTTCATCTTTAAAGCCAGGACGAGTCAAAGAAACGTGTCAGTTATCAACTTTGACTCTTTGCATCTATCGTCCTGATAATTAGGGTTGGGTACCTTAGCTTTGGATCTATCGTCCTGCTAATTAGCATAATTATTCCAGTCGCCAAAGTTCATGGTTGAAGCTATAAGTGAAAGCTTGCAACACTAAATAACCTTTTATTTATGCCACGTTTTGGAGCAAAAGATCGCGATAATCTTTTTCCAAATTTTTAAACTATTCACTGATAGTTGAATCTGTTCATAACTGCATTTTCTGAATATTTCAGAGATTTTTTAGTGGTACAGTTTTATCAGTGATAAATATAATATAGGGCTGAATTTTTTGGCTTAAAAACACCTCTCCGAGATATTAATAACATTTTAAGCCTACCTTGTTGCTCTATTAGGAAAGAAACAGAAATCTTCCATTAGAAACAAATGCAACTTTCGAACACACACTTTGGAATATCGAAAACGTCCTAAAATGCTTCAGTAACACTTTTTCAGGAACCTCCTGGAATCGAATTTTCAAGCAAGCTTCCACTCCTCCATCGTAACAGGTCTCGGGAGCGCGTAGAGTTGATTTATTTTCCGCTCACAAAAGTACGAATTCCTCAACTTCCTTCGCAGTTGGTACACGAGTATTTCGCGGAGACTGATAGGCGAGTTTATCTCGCGCGCTGACACCAGAATACTCTTGCATGACTGATGCCACGTGTGATCCTGAAGAGGAATGTAGATCCGCGTACTGTGTCGTCGCTGTAAATCTTCCCATTTCTATAGGAAACAAACGCAATCCTGCTGCGCGCTGTAACAAAACGGAGTGATGGAACATCAGCGTGTCGTTTTTACGGGGGTTCTCATATAGCAGACACACTTCTGTTTTCTTTCTCGATTTACTTCGCGAAACCAATCGATGTGTTTGCAGCTTTGTTCTTGAACTAAAACTCTGACTATTTTAAAAAAAGGAAAACAACTGGACTAACTACTCTATTAGAAAGTAGAAAAATATTTTCTCTTTGTCTGTTACGTATGGTCATTTTAAACAAGCGTAGTGTTTTATATTTAAAAACTGTATTTGCATTACTTACAGGATGTGTAAAGTAAGTAAACTGCGAAGAGCTTTCCACATTGCAGTTTTCTTTAGGCAGTGTCTTGTTGGAATTACCTTATTAAATATAAATAAAATTATTCGTGTAATCGTTCATGGCGGGCATGTGTAACCACCGTGTCTTGAAACCTGGCTCGAAAGGGGGTTGATAGTTCGCAAGGAAGTTCTTATCGGTGGCCCGAGGGCACACCGTAAAGCGAGCCCTTATCCTCAGCGTAAACGACTATCTGTATCCCTAGAATAAATAGGTTTTCTCCTCCTCCAAACTCC
Organism: Andrena hattorfiana; assembly: GCA_944738655.2. Classification (NCBI taxonomy): domain Eukaryota; kingdom Metazoa; phylum Arthropoda; class Insecta; order Hymenoptera; family Andrenidae; genus Andrena; species Andrena hattorfiana. The sequence goes on from OX122894.2 coordinate 8,772,030, forward strand.
CATTAAGAAAGCTAATATTTTTCAGCGTGAGCCTCTCTGTCGTCCCGTTTTATATTGTTCTGGACCCGTCGCTGTATCTGCGAGTAAAGTGGAGAACGTTCGCTGTATCTCAGATTCTTGCGTAAAAGTGTCTCGTGGGCTTTTGTTTAATAAATCGTTCCCGTGCCTGGATGTATCTAAAAAATTCAGGCCTGCAACTGCTCGAGCATTCTCTATACAGTTTAGATCTTTCCACTTTGATTATTATTCATCCCCTCTGTAGATCGAAGTCAGGAACTTACTGAATATAATGTAGCATATGCTGGAAGAAAACAGATGTGACGTTGCAAATATATGTAAAATTAAATAATATTGAATGTGATTTTTCCAAAACATCTGAATCACTAAAGGCGAGCCTTTCTTACCATTAGAAAACAATCACACAATTTTGATTTTTTCGTTTCACCCTACTGGACAACCACATTGAACAAAAGTAGAAATTCTATCAACTTTCAACGTTCAATTCGGTCGAGCACTTTGATTGAATGGTAATGTATTGCCCACTTTAGCTTCTTAATTTTGTGGAATCAGCCGCACCGTTCAACCAAAGTGAGCCGTGTAAATTGGCCTCAAGGTGGCACGAATGACGCGGGCGTTGAAGCGCGAGCAAGGGTGCGTAACGCTTCCGCTACCCTCTGTCTCGAGTTCTCACCTTGGCTGAACACGCGAGTCAGTCGCCCCGTGTGTGCAAGCAAGAGCGTAGGCGGTGTACGCGCGGGCCACTCTAGCCTCGTTGCTGTCGACGAGTTGGCAGCCGGCACTTCCCGCGATATATCGAACGATACGGTCGTGCTTGGTGCCTCTATCTCACCTGGAGGCTTGCTCGGCGTCCCTCCGCCTATCTATATGCGCCGCTCCACCGAGGAGTTACGAGTGGCTACCAGTTTCTAGCGGCGGAGAGACGTGCGTGGAGGTTTATGCGGGATGCAGCGCATTGTTTCAGCCGGTGGGTGGTGAAGTCGCAGGGGGGGGGGGGGGGAAGATTAATCGAGCCTGTCCACTGGTCTCGATAAGACTGGAAGAGAACTTCTGGCCGCTACGTGGCTCGATGATGCGTAAAATTTGGCCGATATAAGCTGATGGAAGGAGCACATCGGGTCTTGGCTTTGTTGTAGCTTGTGGATCGGAAGCGATGGCGAGGGAATGCTGCGGATGGAACGAAGGATCAGATCTCGTGACACGGGAATTGCGCTTTCGGTGGTATCTTGGGGGTGTGGGGGTTTATAAGGGGGTGGGAATTACTTTTGCTCTTTTTTGGGCAAGTTGATGTTGAGGCGGTCGAACCTTTTCTTGAAGGGTCGAAGAATGTGTAGGTACTATACTTTTGCTGGGAAATTAATTTTGCGGTGGTCAAACAGTTTCCTTCGGTATTCGGAAGTAGAGCTGTAACTATTCGAATACGAATAATTTCTTCGAATATTCAAATAATTTTTTCATATTCCTAATTATTCAAATATTCGAATATTCGAATTTGAGATATTACAGTCCTATTCTGAAGTACTTCTCGGAGTGGAGGTTCTTGAAGCGGACGAGAAATACTATCCCTTTTCAAGGAAAGCTAAATTTAGTGATTGAGGTGATCGAACCTTCTCTTAAAAGGTCGAGGAATACTATTCTTCTGTTGTGGAAGTTAATTATGAAGTGATGAAACTTCCTGGGTTGTCAGATATCTGAAAATAGGGGAAGGAAGTCAGATATAGACGAAGATTCTACATTACTTTTGGTCTTGCCTCACGAAGATATAAATAGTAGATTAACGTGCACCAATAAAGAGACTCCTCCTAACTTTTTGCGTAAATTTACCTTAAATTTTGTCTCAACTGATAGTCTACCTTGTCTGTCACATATCAAAGGCTTCCTGCACACCATATAACTTTCAACAACTTTATACGGTTGTAAGTTATACATTCGATAATTCCTTCTTGGAAAACGAGAAAAGTTATATCCCACACCGTCAGTCTTCTAAATGAGCTCTGTCTGGTATCTTGACACCTTTATATGCAACACGAAGACTACTGCTACAGACAGCTTCTGCATACAGTATCAGTAATCTTCTCAAGATGCATCTAATCTGTACAGGAATAAAGTGCAGCTCTACAGTCTCCTAAGCACATTACATAAGCAGCAAAGCATACCTAGAATAATGTAGCGAACCACAAAGCACATAATTGTCACTTCAACGTAAAGAGACAAACAAGACAAAGTTCTCACAGTTCGCATAAAATAAAAACCACAATATCTCCATACAAAATCATAAAATTCTTATCAAATAGGCAGCTTTTAATTTTTATTCCCACCGTATTCTTAATCTTGTATCTTCTGGGTATCTTTTCCTACATTCATATCTCTCATATCAAAAAACGTAAGATACGCGAAAACGGCGATCCACCACATTTGTGCACCACTGTACATTCCGCCATTAAACAGCTGGAGCCAGTTAAAGAGGAGGATTTCCGTCAACGCGCGCCCCCTTCGGTGAATAGTGAACTCCGCGTAATCTAAAATCGCGTCGATGACTATCCTAGCGCGTACCTTTCGAATTAGCTGTGTAAATCAGTTTAAAATACGTTTATTCGCCATGGCTTTCGCGGCCTCCTCCAGCGTCGGAGTTGCTTCAATGTTACAGTGAAGGGTAAAAAGACGAACAAGTGAGCGTAGCTGAGTAAACGTCCGCGGTATTTTACGTCCACTAGACCAGCAGGATGTTAATAAGGAAAGGAATAAGACGGGGACTAGTAGTCGGGAAGCTCGTCTTGTGGTATGCTGGTGGTTACCCACAACAACGTTAATTCGACTGTAATTGCAGTACTACGTATTCGATCAGACTAAGTGGAAATTCCTTAGAGTAATCCTCGGTTGCGTAAGTTTTTGCTGCACTTTAATATGACAGAAATTGTGAATATAATTATGTGTGCTTGGAGATTATATGATCTTGTCGTGGCTTTCTTCTTGAATAAATTTATTGCAGTGTACATTAAGGTTTCTAAAAAAAAAAACGACACAGCACTTTGAAACTAGAGTCATGTCCCTAATGCTTGAGTTGTTTTTTTATCCTGAGCGACATGTCACTCGTTAATTGCACTTTTAGTTATGAATACATTATGGTGTTGTGGAGAAGTGTCACTTTTGGAATATTGAAATGAAGGTCAAATTTTTCAGCAATACAGAGATATGTATTTTTTGGGAGTTTACAGGGCTTAAGTATGAATTGAATTAAAATTGTATAATTTTCTATGTAAAATATATCCATCTTGCCTGATTGAAACGTGTGAAGATTCTTCTAGTGACAAATATTTTCTGTAATAATCTCTCACATGTGTAAAATATGAGAAATGTTTCAAATATAATTTCTTTATTTCTAAACTGACTGCTCAAATCGTGTAAAAATGTATACGCCATTCTATTAAAGAAAATGATGTGGTTAGCACATTTTCCTTTTCCGATAGTTGATAGTATCTGAAAGCCCACCATAACTCCCACAAAAAATTCAGTAGCTTATACACTTTCAAAAAAAGAATTTCACGCCTATTCCTACTAATTGTAAGTTTCTGTGAAAAAGAGGGGGTACTTCGAAACAGGAAGAGAAGCATCAAGGAATAATTCGAGAGCATCGAAAAAATCAAATGAACCCGATGTCAATCGAGAAGAAATCGCGAAGCAATTAGCAAAATAGCACTCACTCCCACAATCTCGCTGTCTAATATTTAAGCGTAAGGTGGCTCATCGAAATCGTTAAAAGCTCACTGCACAAGGTAGCCGCGGAACTCGCCAGAGAATTTGAAAATGGCCGAGGGTGGAGGGGTTGTTAAATTCACTGGGGAAAAAAGATTCCTGGTCCTTGGTCGCGCGTAAATAGCAGTTCAGCGACGTCGGGACGGGAGAAAAAAGAGGATTTCACGGTGTAGTGCAGTCTACTTGAGTAAGTAATGGGCGGAGAGTGGCTCCGTTCGTCTTCTCTAAAGTGGACGCCGGGGGTAAATGCGTTGAACGACCCTAAGGAGCTGGTTTCACATCGTTCTTGCATCTGCTTTCGTCGGGCGACGAGTTTAAGACGTACGCCAGGGTATTAACGCGTTCGCGTCTTTAGGAATCCGCTTATGAAAAGCCATTCAGCGCATTAAATTACATTTGCCCTGTCTGAAATTTAAATACGCGGCTCGTGTACATTTGCAACATCTTCCGGTGCTTATGAACTAATGAGATGTTTAAAAGAAAATCTTTCTGAAGGCTACACTGTGTGCACACTTTGGGAGTCGGTGCTGCAATTTTTATTTTAATGGGTGTCTCATAGACGTGAAGGCAGGATATATCTGTACATCTTTCATCTGTAGTCATTCCCTCGACTGTAATTAACGAGGAGATTTTCAGATCTCCTGTAGATATGTGGGAACACGTGTCGATGTGCTACTGAAGGATTTTTGTTAGGAAACTGATAGAATTGAGTGTAACATCCAAAACTTATGCAGAGGAAATCGTGCCACTTATGAGTCAAGATTGGGTATTTCATTAAACTCACAAGGAGAGGTCTTCAGATGTCCGTGTCCGGTTGCTTTGGATTTCGGATATGTTTTAGAGGACCAACAGATAACAAATACGTGTTTTTTATTTTGGCCTGTTTGCATGTTTAGCAGGTAAAAGCACCTCTCAAAGATCATAAGAAGAGGTACAAAAGTTCCTATTGGTAGTTTAAAGAATGTTATAACATTGTGTTGAATAAAACTTTATGTAAACAATGTTATAATATTCTTTAAATTAGCAATAGGAACTTTTGTACAGCTTCTTATGAACTTCGAGGGATGGTTTCACCCCCTATGCAAAGGGGTTAAAATAAAAAAACACGTAATTGTTATTTTTCAGTCCTCTAAAACATATCCGAAAACCAAAGTAATCGGAGGCAGAAACTTGAAAACCTCTCCTTGTCAGTCATTTTCTTGACAGAAAGTAGCTTCAAAATTCAAAAACATTGCTAGCATTGCTCATTAACGCGGCATTTACTTAATAAATCTTCGTAGACACTGACTTAAGGGGGAATCCTATTCGTTGGGCTAAAATCATAACCAAATTTGGGATTTTTTTTTAAGAAATCAGCGATTCGATTCCTCTGAAACTTGGACCATATTTTGATGCATCTTTGAAGAAGCTGCAGTTTTTTTTTTATTATTTTTTAACCATAAATATAATAGTTATTCATGATCAAATTAAATCTACATATGTACAAAGTAAAACGCCGTTTCATTTTTCTGTTTCAAATTACCTGAAAGGTAAATATGATGCACACCAGCGGACGACGAATCTTGCACGGCGTGATGCATAACTCCTATATTTATTATTAAAAATGAATAAAAAAAAACTGCAACTCCTTCAAGGATGCATAAAAACATGGTCCAAATTTTAGATTAATCGAAATGCCAGTTTCTTAAAAAAAAATCCTAAATTTTGCAATGTTTGTAGCCCATAAAATAGGATTCCCCCTTAACGAATGAACTACCAAAAATTCCAACTCGCAACTCGAAACAGAATTCAAAGTCAATATTTATACTAACGAGTAACATATAGTATGATAAGTTAGACGTGCCAAGCTCTCGCTCGCCAGTACCTACTACGTACTTTCTTTTCTCTTACTCAAAACGTAACGGAGCTTCCTCTTCCCGTCAACAGAGGCGTTGACGATGTCAATTCAGAAAAGAAATCCGATAAACAACACGTCAGCCTCGTTTCCCCGCGATAACAACACTTGTCATGGTTTCAACAAGTTCCGCGCGATTCCTACAAGACCGCCGAACGAAATACGTTTCTTTCCCCGTCAATGGGGCTGTGAAATAAATTCCATCGCCGTAGGGGCCGCGGCAGTTGCAAGGTATTTGCGTTTGCACAAGGAAACCGCAATAATGCGGCAGGGGTGGAAGCGGCGGGCGGGCCGCCATTGGAAAATACGGGTTTCACGGAGGGTGGCGACGCTTTTTGTTCGCGCGCTGCCAAGTCCCGTGGCGGGTCACGAACTAAGAAGGGGTGAGACGAAGACAGAGAGAGGGGGAGAGGGCGCGAGAGGGAGAGGACGAAAAGACGGGGTGGCAAGATATAAAGTCCACGGTGAGAAAGTTGTAAGTAAACTTGGGGGTCCGGGGGAAGGAGGGGTTAGTTTCCTTCTCGCGAGTTTAACGATGCATTCTGATTTCCATTTCGTTTTTCTGCACGTCTGACGTTTTATTTGGAGAAGGAACGATATCGTATCTCGTTTCTAGGGTGGCTGCCGAACGTTCTTGCGGAACGGCTCTCAACCCCCCGAGTATTTCCGCTGCGCTCTGTTGCTTCGAGGAAATGAACATTCCCGCACTGCGGGGTGGCCCCCCTGTTTTTTATTTTTCGGATGCCATGAATACTTGAGATAGCCTGGAATCGGTAGAGGGTGATGGTAATATTTAACTTCGCATTATGAATATCGAAAATTAATTCGATGTATTTCTTGTCAGCCTCTACAAATATCACACTGTATTATTACTCGAATCACGCTGCTGTATTGACACATACAGGGATGAAACAGCTTCTCGGGGGTTTTAATACAAAAGCTTTCCCGATTGGAAACTGCAGGCAATTTAATTAGAGTTAGTTCATCACGTACTGTCGAAAAAGTAATCACAATTTCGCATAATACGTAAAATCGAAGTTGAATGGCAAAATTTTGGAAACACGCGTTAATTCAACGAAAAACGTTCTATGAAGGCAAATATGGGGGAGGAGAAAATTATGAGGCTTTATAAACAGAATGAATCATGCTTGCAAATACTAAAACACAAGTAGAAACAATGAATGAGCTTAGAAGAGGCTTAGGTATCATGGATCAGCGGTCCTTGTTGAGTCCAGTAAGAGTATTCCTCTCGAATGAGATACCTATTTCAATCTGCTGAAGTGCAGAGTGCTTTGCTAGATCGTCTAGGAATCCTTCAAGTATATGTATACCGAGCAATATTCAGGTGCCAAATACAAACCATTTCTCCTCTAGAAAGAGAAGTGCTTCACTCCACAATGTATGTAAATTCTACAAGCATAGTTATGGCTAGATTCAACGTTGCACAGTTTTCCTCACTTCCCTATCTTGCATTTGGTCCTGCGCATTAGAAACTCCACTATTGCTCGGTATATCCATAATTATGTATAGTACATCGTTTATCAAATGAATTTTTCAATGGTCCACGCTGTATTCGATCGTCTCGAACCACGATACGTGCTAAATCATCGAAACGCTCCCTCACGTCCCTTCACCACCACCCAGTATTATCGAAAACGATTGAACGTATTATTGTATCGCGACGTGGTTATTCGTGACCCGATGGACAGATACGGGAGGGCAGCCCCGATATTCTGTGTTATTAGGTCGGACAAAAGAATCCATTGTGTCAGGCTGGCTTTCTCCTTCTGCCTTATGCTGCCTCCTCCAAGGATAATGTCCCTCGCAAGGAGGAAAAAGCGGCCTTTCGATGCGCGATAAATCTTCGCCCGAAAAACATCAGTCTCGAGGGGGGTTTGTCGAACCGTGAAATGAAATACATTTATATGAAACGCGGCCAATTAAGCAGAATCGGACGGTCAGAAAGGGAATACGTCTGTCCTGCGTCGAGGCTGGGTTGGGAATTTTTTTCGCGAGCCTCTGGAAGCGTAAAAATACACGTTGTACATGTTGATGCTTTGCAGGACGGAATGAGTACATGTGTTTTGCGGAGATTTGAAACAAAATCCTGCATAATTTTGAAATTGCATTTTTGGACGGATTTAATGGATGACACCTTTTCTTCTATTTATGCCAAGTGAGGAAACTTTATTTAATCGAACCTTTGTGCACAGCACGTGAATATTTTATTTTTTAATCTAATTACTTTAATTCTCATGTACCAGGCAACATTAATCTAAAAATAATTTTGTATTCTATTTTAATACACCTAATTTATGAGAAGTAAAATCATTAAATTAAAAAAAAAACTTAAATGCTGTGCACATAAGTTTGATTAAATAAAATGTACTCATATGGCCTAAATAAAAGAGGTGTCGTTGATTAAATCCATCAAAAAATACAATTTTAAAATCGTACAGAATTTACATTAATCTAGAAACGGTTTTGTATTCTATATTTATACACCTGGTACATGAGAATTAAAATTTTAAGAATTTCTAAGTGACAATGTTTTGGTAGAGAAAATAACAATTTGATGTTGTAGGTGGTAAATTGTATGCTTTGTACCAGATTTGCATAAAAAGTGAATAGATTCTTGTATCCGTTACGTACCGATGATGTCTTGATGCAACCCAAATTTCTATTCTGGAAAAGTGGAAATATAATTCTGTTTGAAGCTTCAGGAAATTAAATGGAAACGGAATGTTTGTACAGTGGCCTGAAAAATAATTTTCTCGACCAATGAAGCTCTTTATAGAGATGAAAGAGCTGCTCGCAGGTTTTAATACAAAAGTTTTCCCGATTGGAAACTGCAGGAAATTTAATTAGAGTTAATTTATTCATCGCGTAAAATCGAAGTTGAATGGCAAAATTTTTTAAACACGCGTTCATTCAGCGAGAAACGTTCTATGAAAACAAATGTGGGAGAGGAGAAAATTATGAGGCTTTATAAAAAGAATGGAACATAGTCGCTAACAAAACTATTGGACTTTATTCTATATTTTCAAGTTACTTTTTCATTTAGAAATATCACCCTTTCGCGTGTACCGCCGATTACGGGACACCCAGTGTATATTAAATTCAACAATATTGGACTGTAATAAGAGGACATTACTTAGGCTATAATAAATACATTATATTAAATTTCTCGATATACAGGGTTATTATAATATCGTTGTACAGTTTAAAATGTTAATAACTGCAATTATATAGAATACATGTACTCGTAAACGCAATCTGTAAAATGATTCAGGATAGTAGTTTATTCCAGTTTTAAAGATTTCCATCCGTTATCGATTGTGAATATGCTGAAAGTGTTGAAATATAGCAATTACATGATGAATTATGCTGAAAAATAAATTAATGCCATTCTGAATTATTTCACAGATTACTGTTATCTTCTGTGGAACAAATTATTAACGTTTGGAATCGCACAGTTAATAACTTTATAACAACCCTGTATTATTTAAATTCAGATTGTTCTTATTTGCTATTGAACAGACTTTTCTAACGACTCTGAACTTTGTAATAAATATTCATATATGTATTTGCGTATATACCTACTATGAAATAATTTGTACTCGATTATTAATATTGTCGTCAAATAATTTTTCCGATTTTACTAGTCGTCTGTTGCTATTCAAAGATCAATAATGAAACTGTACCTTTCGCAGACGCAGTGGATGCCAATTAGAATCCTCGACTGCATTCAAATGTAACGCAATCGACCATAATCGTAAACGGGAACGCATTATTCACGACCTCTCGCTTGAAATATTCAATTATATAATTGGCCATCCTTGAAAATTGATTGGCGAACAATTACCGCCTACAATGAATATTGCTATCGCCGACAGCATAATTAGAGCGGTATCAATAATTAAACCCGACGATTTACTAATTGCGCATGAATTTTGAAATTCGTAAAATCAATAATTCATTTGAACAAAAAATATAGCGAAAATATTCAAGTATGCAGAATCACCATATCATCGAAAAATGCGAAACGTTTATCATAAAGCATTTATTTTAAAAAAATCATCTTTCCATAATTCATCTTTCCTGTAATTCCTCGTTGTGACATCACTTATGTATATTTAGCAGCGCATAAGAAACATTACAAAATACTTTTACAAAACATTTTTCATTCTCATAAACCATAATAAAACGATACGTATCTTCAGACAAGGATTAATTTCGTTTACAGATCAAATCTTTCCGCGGTACAATATCTATTAAGAAAGTGAATTCTTGAAATGATTGTTATCGGCAATTGTTACTACTGCTTGTTAAAGCAACAATTTATCTTCGGCAGCGCGCAAACAATACTGCAAGATATATTTTTTCCAAAATACACAATGCCTTTATTTCCACAGGTTTTTATTGATCGGTGATAATTTTTCATGTTGGACAGTCGCTCGTTAGCCGAGGCTTAACCGTTGTTGAATTGATACAAATTGCAACAGCCCGAACGCCTGTCGAACCGCTGACGAACGATTGCCCGAATGGAGGCGGAGAACAATGCTCGGTACACTTGAAAATATTACGTCAACGCTTCTAGCAAGCTCCATTAAAATCGGCTATGCTGAAAAAGCCAACCGAACTCGGGTCAAATCGTTAGAGACAATTACGGGACAGACCGTATCTCGGACCAAAAAACAGCTAGCCCTTCTGGTCTGTCTTAATGATCGATTTCGACTCGTCAGTTTCGAGCTTTACTGGTTGCCATGTCCTCCAGGTTCATCCATGAAGAATTTTCCCGATTTTTAGTAATACACTATTTATTTAATCAGACGAAATTCGAATGATAAAGGAGTAATCAAGTTTTAAAGTTAAATTGGTAAAGAGAGAGGAAATGAAGGTAGTACCAGTTCGTTTAACAAACCGTCTATTGGAGTAATGGCAAAAGCTATTGGTATAATTAAAAACGCATAATTGGGTAAGAACTGTAATTAAAATTATCTACGCTGAATTAATTTGGAATTATTCCAGTTTCAATTTATTATATTACAGTATTCCCTGTCTATAGAATACTGTATTTCCTACTATTATTAATTGGAAGTGGTATTGCAGGCTGGTAATGAATTATAAGTAAACTAAAACGAGACTGATTTTTGAGACTGATCAGATTGCAAATTCTAGTAGACTAGACCCAGATCGAGATTGAACTAATAAGAATTGAAAGTACTTTATCAAACTACAAAATACATACTCTCTTGAACACCATCGAGACACGCTTTTCCATCGTTAAAAAAGGTATTCCACATTGAAACAGTATTTTCGCGCACGAAATTTCCACGGATGTCTCTGCATAAACATCCAGTTATTTAAACGGTTTTATTCGAGTATTCATAGTACTTACTAGGGAAGTTCTTCCAGTATCGGTTGATCAACAGTGGAGCGTTTTATCGATGCAGGCAGAAGTAACGAGCCAGAAAGAAACGCGAGCGAAAGTCGTCGGGAAATCCTTTGAGGAAGTTCTCGATTCGGAAAAATGTTTTCACTGGGCGCGCCGCTGCCGCGTTTCAATTAAGCCCCCGTGAAACTTCTACTTTGCCGGATCGTTGGAGCATGTAATAAAGATTCGATAAATGCGCCTGGGCGATAATCATCTTATCGATAATCGATTCGATCTCTTTCCTTCGAATTCCGAAGCCTCATCCTCCTCGTGACTCGCAGGAAATCGAGTGACGGATTGAATTCGATATTCTCGAATATTCCCGTGACCACAGAGGAAACTTTCCGGTTTTAACAAACCTTTAAATAAAACATAAAACAGCGATGACACTAAAATCTCAGTAATTAATATCAAAAGAAGATCAGCTCCAACATTATATTCCCTCTTCCAAAAGGAACAACATCTCAGCCAACGACATTCTTCCTGCGGTACTTTAAAAAACAATACACGGGCACGAAAGAATGCATACACGCTGAAGAACTCGACGTGAAATGCCGAAAGCACAAGGATTACAGTTCGCGAAGTGACGAATTCCTCGCTGTCACGAAACGGAAAGGGAAATAACCTGCGAGCAACATTTCTGACGCAAAATTGAACTCCAACCGGAAGAACAAACATTGGAGAGGAGGCGGAGGTAATTCCCACGTAAGAACGAAATTCAGTTGCATTCACCGGGAATACTTGGAAATACTGAAAATTGCAAAGGGTTTCGGAGCTAGGAATTTCGCGCTTACACGCGAGCCGAGCTCTCGCTAGATAGTGGGAGGCACGCACAGAGATATTTGCAAAGCAAAATTACACATTGCCCTCTGCGCCCTTTTTTCCCCCGCACAATCTCGCATAATGGACGAACTAATGTAATCGCTTAAGCGCGACTGAAATTTTTTCCAGGAAAATGGCTCCCTTTGGCAACAGAGCAAAGCTCGTGGTGTCTTAAAACGACCCTATTACCCGTCGTGATGAATTCATTTCATATTCGATCATTCTCCTCTTGAATTTCATCTTTGCTTTGGCTAACATGAACTTATGCTTCAGCAATATATTTTACGTTGCTTTCAGATCATATCTGAGGTCGTGATGCTAAGGAAAAGGAAACGTTGCTAGCGTCAAGGTGGAAATAAATGTCTGTCTCCATCATTGTTGACTCCCGCCACTAATTCATTCTCTATGGCCGCTGATCGTCGATATCGGCAGAGTTCCAGGCGAGGATCGAGGAAGTTATGAAGCAGGAAGAAGTAATAGAAATATCCTTCTGTCTGTGTAGAAACAGTGGCGTCGACAGGTATAGAATTCAAGATTTCTGCGATCTTTTGGCTCGTAATGCAGCAATAACAGTAATAAATACAGCTTTCAGGCGCACTCCACGCGCATTTAATACACTGAGTGCTTTATTTAGTTACTTTTAAAATTTCATGAATATTTATTGCGATTTAAAAGCGACAGGAAGTTGACAAACATCGTAGTTAAAGTGAACTCTCTGCTCGCAATTTATTTTACTTCGCAATACTTTGAAAAAGATTATGGGCTTGTCGAGACAAATAATAATGCCCTTATCGAATAGATTCGAAGATAAGAAGAAGTGCACACAGTATACTTTACCTTACATTAAAAAAGAATTACGTTTTATTTAAGAAATGGAAAGAAACTATTAGGGAAGTAACTGTTCAAGTGTGGGGAAATATTTGTGACACGTTGATTGCTCAATTTTAAACCACAAAGCTGACACTGAAGTCAGAACAAAATTCACTGACCACTCGAGACTATCATAAAAAATTATCCTTACCATGTAACGACTTTATCCTCTCACATAAACGTGAATCTGATATAACGCCAAATCAGAAATCGTCTCTGACACCATTCCCCGTGTCTGTTAGCGGCTACCTGCTTTTACTCCTGCTACAGCGACAGCCCCATGAATTTAAAGCACCCTCCAGCACAGTAATACCCATTTCCTCGTTCCCAAGAATCACCAAACTATTCCTCTTTGTTCCCAATCGAATCGTAAAGCCTACAGGCTAATGAAAACACGCTGCAGTCAGGACAGAAGCGTCTGAAGTACAATAGGATCGTAAAATCTGAACAGCAAGGAAGACACCCGTGACGTTAGAAAAAGTGACTGCACGTCGATCGTAAACGACACGGCGAATGCAGATAGAGCACGGGGTATTGTCGCTGCACCCGTTCCCTTCGCCAGTCCTACGTTGGGTCGAAATAAATTAACCATTCCCTGACGTGCCGTATTGTTTACCATTATAATGCATGGATTAGGAACTAAATGCACCTTGGCTGTAGAAGAAAGTCGTTTCAGAGAACTAAACAACCTAGACTACGCCACTGCTTCATGACGATGTGCATCTAGGCGCTGTACGCGCTAATTCTGAAAATTGGAAAAAGCAATAGCTATTTTCTAGGCAAGAATTCAAAAGATGAATTTACGACATAATTCTTTTGTTAAATGGAACCGCTGGTTCTTCCTACATAAATCAATTCGTCTTGTCATTCTGCATACTACACAATAATAATAATAATTCTCTAGTGCACCAGTAGACGTTAAGAATAATAGCAAGAAGATAACAAAAATAAATACATATAAGAAAACAAGAAAGAGAAAATAATAGAGCAAGAAATTAAATAACATATGTAAAAGTAGTCAGCTGTTATTAACATAACCACCCAAGGTAATATTACAACGCATGCCCAATGAGAATGAAATACTTTACAAGATATAGCAAATTTTATGTTAAGGGGGAATCCTATTCTTTGTACTAAAAACATAGAGAAATTTTAGATTTTTTTTTAAGAAACTAGCGATTCAAATAATCTGAAATTTGGACCATGCTTTTATGCATCTTTGTATTTTTTTTTATTAATTTTTAATCATAAATATAGGAATAATGCCTGCTGGTTTCATCAAAGATAATTCAAAATATGGTCTAATTTTCTGACGAATTAAATCGGTAGTTTCTTAAAAAAAATCTAAAATTTTGATATGTTTTTAGCACAAAGGATAGGATTCCCCCCTTAAGAAATTACTTTATTACAGCAAACTGCATAATGCACTTGCATCGGTGCACCCAAGGAAGAGACTGTCATAATGTAGATACACTGTTACTAGACATAATAGGGCATGATATTGTATAATGACAACTTAAATTTCCTATCCATCAGTTTTTACATTTACATTTTCTCCCAGCTTCTAGAATCGCCCTGTATAGTAGGCAGAGGTTACCAGCCGGGTATTTTGCGCGTGCACGCGAGCGCAGGGCACCCCATCGGTTCCCTGAAGAACGCAGGATGAGACGTGGGAGTGCCCATTGGCACAGAGTTACGACTCTCACCGCCATCATTCGTTACGTTTCGCCGCGGAGCTTTGTCCCCAACGCGATCCTTTCTACTCTCCTGGCTTTTCGACCTCGCCGCTGAAGGAACACGTCTTCTCTAGCGGAAAATCTAGCGGGCAGATGCTGATAGACAGACAGAAGTTTGAGACGCGGATAAACCTTTCTTCCCATCTCTCTCGAAGAGTTTTCAGTCTCTTTTTTAAATTTTGCGATCTTACATAGAGCTTCTGGTGAAGGAAGCATGTAGTTGATTACAACCGGTACAAGCAGAGGGGCTATAATCCAGATGAAAAAATAAATAAAAAATGGAGAATATAATTCTTCGATATCGCACTCAGTTTTCTAGAAAATTAACTTTGAATTTCACCCGAGGAGCTTGCTGACGTAGGGGACAGGGATACCATTCTCACTTACTGTGGGCTCTCGCTTACAGTGACGAGAAGCGTTCCCCTTGTCCGGGACACTAAAAACTGTACTGCAGTGCAGGCGTACCTACCACTTAGGCTAAAATTCAGACAATTTTCTCGAAAACGAAGCGCGATATCAAAAGATTTCATTCTATATTTTCGACTTATTTTTTCACATATATAGAATCGCCATCCTTTCGCTTGTACCACTGGTTGGGGAACACTGTCTACATATGTCTGACAGTGCTATTTATCAAATTTGAAGAACTGAAAGAAGAATTACAGTTGTTACATTCTATGGGTCTACATTATTTAACCAAGTGTAAAACCAGCAAAATGATGACTTAAACCCCCCTAATTTCACATAAACTGTATCATATTTCAGTTTCATCAAAATCGCTCAACATGGAGTGCAAAAATTCGATTTGGCATGAAAGGGCCCATTTTCCTTCACTTCTCACCCAAAATAGCACACAGAATATTGTCCTCGGATGAGGATGTATAGCAAACAACGGATCAGAAATACGAACAAACTCGAGGCAGCCCAGGTAGCCGTGGCGACTCGTGGTCGTCTCTTCTTGGCCCGATGATAACAGCTCACGAGCATCTTGTCGTATGAGAAGGCTCGCCTCGCGTAAGCGATAACACGGCCCCGTGGCGTGCGACCACGCAGCTTACAGAGACAATCAGAGACGCGGCGAGTGGAAAAAGGGCGGGAACAGAGCGTAATCTCGCGGCGACACGCGTGGGCGGTCAACGGGCCCTTTGAGAGACTCGCACTGATCCAGTTGGAATTTTCTGCTGTCCCCAGCTGCTGGGCGTCCCTCAGTCCACGCGAGCTTCTTTCATCCGGTCTTACGCTGTCGAGCAGGAAAATTAAATGCCACAGTAGTGGAGAGGAGTTTCTTGGGACCGCGGTGTAACATGATTGAACGTGGACGCTGAGGAAGAGATTTTGTATGTAAACGTTTCGAGAGCTGGCGTTTCCCTTGGAAGACTCCGATTTTTTATTAAAATTAGGAGGAATTTAAATGCCTCTATAATGATTGCGAGAGATTGGAAACTGGTTTTGGATTCTGTTTTTTGGGGGTGCTAAGTACATCACTGAAGGAATTCATATTTTTGTATTTAATTTGATCACGACGGATTTGGTGATGTATTGTACAATGTAAGGGAACAGGTATTAAATTCTGAGATATTTTTTACTTGACTTATTGCAAGTTCATTTTTCTGATTTCCAAATCTGTAAACTACTTAGTATGGTCTTTTACAGATCGCTGGTAATTTTATTGAAGACCCAATATTTCCGCTTGGAATGCATCCTGATTCAGGTTACTTTAATTACATTAATTGTAAGGTAAATCAACGAGCAACAGCTTTAACCATCGTAGCTTCTGATGTGGAGGGCTCTGTGGATCGCGAACGAAATTCCTCATGCTTGTGTTAACAAAAGGAACGCCTCGAATTAGATTTTCGGCGTTGGGAATTAAACAATGATTTGCATTCGTGGATGCTTGGCAATGTTTTGTATGTAAATGTTTATTATAGAGTTTACTGGCGCTGCACGTGCAATTAATCGCTCGAATTCATATTTTAATTAATACTACACTGCGAATCGCCTCTGTAATCAGCGTTACTTTCGCACTACCTATCAATTTCAAAGAAAACATTTCTCCCGAAGTTCTTTGAGTGAACTATTAGTTCGTTTAATAC
This sequence comes from Andrena hattorfiana, assembly GCA_944738655.2. Classification (NCBI taxonomy): domain Eukaryota; kingdom Metazoa; phylum Arthropoda; class Insecta; order Hymenoptera; family Andrenidae; genus Andrena; species Andrena hattorfiana. The sequence goes on from OX122894.2 coordinate 8,788,653, forward strand.
TTGAAATGGTAGGAACTGGAATTGAACTGAAATTAGATCAACTCTGATTTGCCTCTGAAATAGTGATACCTAAGAACTGAAAAAACGTAATGAATTTTAAAGGTTTCGGAAATGGAAGAGCGCTGTAGAACGAGGCCAAGTTTACGAAGTTTCAGTGAACAACCCGAGGGCTAAAATAACTCAAGCTTCGTGCAGTATAAATGGCACAGTATAAACTCAGCGATACGATGTTTACCAGTGTGAACAAATTAGAAAGAATTAAAAAAAAATGTTTGCAGAGATGAAGGATCGTGTGTAGATTAGAAGCGTGTACATCACAATTGTAATGGGGAGCACGTCAGCCGAAACCATGAGATCACTTAACTCGAGCCGCCTGAAATCCACTGGAACATCCAAGAACGCTGCGTTCATTAATATCCCGGCAAGCACGATGTAATTAGTAACGAGAGTACATCATAATTAGCGGAATGATACCGGCTGAAACGTACTCGTAATTGATCGATATCTCTCCAACCGACGAAAACGCAACTCGTACAACCAGCCAGCGACCCACAGTCATTAATCTACTCCTCTATCAAGATGACCTGGTAGCCGACCTGTTTGATCAATTCTAGCTGAATTACCATCTCCGTTCCTTTCGAATGCCCCGTCCAGTTTCGCAGAACGCATGGCCAATGAAAGTGCGAATTCGGAACATCGATAACCGCCACTTTCTGTGATCGAGTGCGAGCAGAACTCTGACGATCTAATCAATGTTGTGGTCCAGTTCGATGTGCAGTGGGGAACAGTTGGTATGAACCGCTGCTGTTCATTTCTTGTAGATATACATGGTCAGTTTTCGCGTTGACATTGTATCATGGCACAACGTGGAGAATTATTGAGGGAGCAACAAGTTTAGGATTATGCATATGTCTCTGAAGTATGCAGGCCTTGAATGGCTGGAATCCCGACTGCGCATAAATTAGTGGATATCGAGTTTGTAGTTTGAACGGTGGGGGATTTGGAATGTTGTTTCGGTAAAGCGGATTTTTATAGGCATTAAGCTTATAATTTGAGCTGGGCTGTGAAAATGTGCTGGTATGCACGCGGTGTTTTAAAATTATAGGTGAAAATGGGGTAAATAATTTCTTTAGATATTCTTCAGATAACATTAAGTATTACTGTTAATTAGGATGGAGCTTATTTTTCAACTATGAAAATATGATCTTCTTACCATCTCAATTTGTTCCTTTTTATAAAAAATAAAATCGAGTAGAATATTAGCACGATTGATCTACATTTAGGGGTAGCTCAATGAGGGTGAAATTTCCAATGTCACATGATAATTATATGGAAAGGCATGGATCACTAGAAATTTTTTCAAATACATTCATTTGTTCATTAAGAAAAATAGAAACTGGGAAAGGATATTATTGTGCCCCATCTGACGTATAATTAAGTAAAACAATTAGTAGATTGTATCCTCACAGCAGGAATAATAAATTTAACATATTGTCAAATATAAAGGTAAATGTAAATGTATAAATTAAAATATGGCCATTACATGTTGAATTTTCATGATTTCTGTAATCTTTGACTCACTTGAGCTACCTCTAAACATAAGAATGTATTGTTCAAAGTTTTTATATAGCGTTTGTATATCTAAAGGAACAAATCAGGGGACTTATAAAAAATATTTAATTTTTTTAGCTTTTGAGCTCCACCCTACTGCTAATTTATAACGATATCCTACGTAATTAAATCAAGGGACGCAAGATCAAAGAAGAATCAATCCTAAATGACTGAATCCAATAGAGCCATCAGCTTCGTACAATTCCACTGGACAAAAGTCAAACTTCATTTCCGCGTAATACCCCATTCACAGGATTACGCCTAATACTACCAATCACAGCAAAACGACACAGGATTACTAAGCCCCACGTTCATTACCTCACTTTCACAGCGCTTCCCCGAATCTCTTGCTTGCTCCCTCCGGAACTCGCAAACCACTGTGCCCCACAGTCACAGACTGCCACAAAGACAGCCCATTCCATCCCGCAAGACAGTTATTAACGATCCCTAGGCTGAAACGTCATCTTTATCTTGCTCGCTGAGCATCGTTATCGCGATACGTCAACGTAATTCCATCGGCCGCTGGGATTGAGCATCAGCTGCATTCAATGTCGCCAAACGGAGAGGCAGCGGGGCAGCTTTGCCAGGATCTGTTTGAACCTGTTTGTCTCCCGCCTTTATCTATTCGCAGAGTCACTTGCACCTCTCTCTCTCTCTGAAATCAAGGATCGAACAGACCGATGTGTCGTCACAGAAACGTTGAACGGCTAATGACCGATGCCCCGCGTAAGCTTCATCGAGAACCTCTTGGAAAGAGGGTTTATGGGGCCAGAACAGGACTGTCAGTCGATCGTTACCACAGGATTACGGCATTATGGCCAAAGGCCGCCACCAACCCCCCATTGGCTCTATTGCTCCCAGCATCCCTCTCTCAGATTCATTCGGTCTCTACGCCTGCCGGGGCGGGGACGCGGAGAGGAATTCCATTCCGACAGGTAGATACGAGAGATTAGCTCCATTGACCAACAATGCCGCATTGTGTGACCTGTGTGCCCGCATTGGTTTAGGATGCCCGCTTCCGGCGTTCCGTCCTGTTCCCCGACTTCTCCTTTAACTGGGCGATCAACGTGGATTAATGGAAATCGAAGACCACAGTGATGGTTTTTCGGGGCGATTAGTACTCGAGTCAGGGACTGGGATTTGGAACTGTTGATAGTGATTTCTCTCATGTTTTATGAGGCTTGAGTGCAACGTGTTGTATGAGACAAGTGGAGGTATTTCTTGGTACATAGGTATTTACACGTTCGTTATCGATGTGTGTACAGGGTGTTAAGATAAAGGATACAAGACTTTAGGGGCTTATAGTGCATTAACGAGAGGTGAAAAAAATGCTTAATCAACATAGATTCTAAAATCACTAATTATAAATATGAAAAAATTTGAAGCGGTGAAAAGGGTTCATAGGAATTAATCGTGCATAGATTAGACACGGATAGAGTTCAATCGTAATTAGGAACATCTCGGCAATACTTATGAAATTGCGTAAATCACATCGACACCAGTCGAACATCCCAGAACGATACGTTCATTGATTACACGATATTTGATAAGGGTGGTTGCTGTGCTATATCAGACGAGATAAATAATATTCGAAGAACAAAAATTTGTTTACAATTTTCATATTGCGCAAAGAATTTTTCAATATAAAAACAAGTGTAATAGAAAAAGGTAATCGCTTACGATTAAAATAAAAAAAGAACGAACTTCGTATGATCGATAGTTTCGAAGATAAAAATTCGATACCAGCAAAATGATGACTTCAACCCCCCCCCCCCCCAATTTCACATGCACTCCATCATATTTCAATTTCATCAAAATCTCCCGACAGTGAGTGCAAAAAATGATCGATCTGACGTGGAGTGGTCCAAAATCATTCCAATCTCTCTACATGCAAAGAATAAAAATAGAGACTTGCAACTGGTTCTTAAATAGATCTTAATAGAAAACTAATCTGAAAGCGTTTGGACCCGTCTCTTTTTGGTCTCGTCGGGTGACTGGCAGATCGCTTCGCAAATTCTTCGATCCCTTGAGGCGGCGTGTCAAAGGATGACCGGAATAATCCCGTTTTCTCGACAGATCCGTGGATCCAGGATCCTATGACGAGGCCGACAAGCAGCATATAATTCAGCGCTTCGCGTCTGATTGGCCATTGTGTCCACAGATCGAATTAACCTTCGCTCCTGTCGTTAAGGGCACGGCGCAAGGTCATTTCCTCCGAGACCCTTGAACTCCGATGACAAAAGGGACTGTCGGGGCGAAGGATCAAGCCTCCTTCTTTGAGATGAAATCTTGTAAAGTCCTTTGCCTGTTTGAAGGCCCCTGTTGGTGTACCAGGTTTCCTTCGCGTTGCAACTTCGAGCATTTAAAGTTTAGGTATTTAGACATTTGCAATTGTATATAGGTAAAATGAAGTCAGATGATCTTGAAATTCTGCTTGATGCCTTCATATAGAATGAAAGTACAGTAGAGCGTCAATTATCCGAACTGTTTGGATAACTATAGGAATTACACCTAAAATTACTTATCAAATACAAGAGTAGGTACTACTGCGTTAATTTAAATGACGCAAAAGTCAATCAATCAATCGGTACCGCTACACTGGTTCGAAGAAGTGGTGGGGATAGCGCTGATAGAGCATTGGTTCGGATAATCGGCGGTTCGGATAATCGAGATTCGGATAATTGACGCTCTACTGTATATAATCTTAGTGTGTGATGCACCGGATGAAATTATGTAACCTTTTTAGAAAGCATTTCTACATTTTAAGTGTGAAAATAAATAACGAACGTGTGAGAATATGACCCAAGACATCACAGATTGCTACTGTCCAATAAATAATCGGAGCAGGGAAATATTTTTCTTGGAGCTGTACACAGATAATACAATTTCAGTTATGAGTAAATATATTCTCAAAATTACCAGTCATACTAAAGTAAACAAATTTGTAAACGAACTATCCCTGGACACTGTTTTTGTATTACAATATCTATAGGTTTCATAAAAGAATGTAACTCAGATTATGTGATTTTGAAATATCCTCAACACATACACCTAATTAATCTCTGCAAACTTTTGACGCACAAAACTCTTCCAAATTTCACGCACTAAACTTCTTTTCTAAATGTACTTCCAAAGATACATCAGTTTGCAGGTGAAAATGTAACATGCAGTTTTCCTTTACATCGAAATCCACAAATAGAAGAAAGTACGGTTAACACAGATTCCACTACCAGCACCGTCTCCCTTTCTCCGTGTATCAAGCAGGGAGCTTGAAAAATGGCCGAATACAAGAAAGGAGCGGAGATTTTCGATAGAAGATGAATAGAATATTGGGCATGACTCGTCGAAAGAATTCGCAGCGTGCTGGTATCGTGACACTGGGTCGACTCGAGGTTGCTCTTTTCATATCGGATTCCTTTGGCGAACAAGCTTCAGAGGAAAGCGGCTCCTGGCTCGTTTTTCACGTTTGACGCGATTGAAAAGCCCTCCCTCGACGTCCCGTGGAAAGTTTGCCCGCTTCCCTGGACGGTAAACCCTTTATCGTCGTCGTGTCACCCTGCATTATCAAGTTAGAGTACCCAGGGACCGTGAGCACCCACGTGCACAGATATGCACGGCGTTTCGGTTTCTTGCCGCTGATGAATCCCGAGAACTTGTCACAGGTGTCGTGGTTATCAGTTTGCCTGGGACATTGATAGAGTAGAGAGGAATCTACTGGCTGGAAATGTATTTGCTGTGGCCACGAAGGAATTGTGAGTTACTCCTCTTTTTTAGAGATGGCTATTAAATTGCAGACTTTTGTTTCTCTCTTAATTTTATAGAATTTGAACATCACTTACAGTATCAAATGGTGACTATCCTGTTAATTGTATTCAGACGTGATCGAAAGGGAATATGAAGGAGTAGCTGATTTTTTATTACGTACTGTCTTTTCAATGATAGTAGGAAAATTTAGAAATTCTTGACTACGCAATTAGTAAAGCTTGCTCCACGTAAAGTACCATATAAATAATTAGTGATAACTATCTCTTTATAAGTATCTCTTTATAAATCCATGAAATGAAAGTTTTATTTCACAGCGAAAGCTTCCCTCGTTAAATCAAACAATTTCATTTTGCAATAGTGTGTATCATAGCAATTAGGTAAGGAAATCTAAGCCCTATATTTTTCCCGTTGCGAGGCATTACTTTAATAGCAAGTGGATAATGAATACTTGCTTTCAGGACATATTGTACAGTATGTAATTATCGACAAAACAGTTAAATGCGTGCAGAGTTAGTTGGAAGAGGAATTCATGGATGGCGGAGTTCCACGAATTTTTCAATCGCGTTTCTGGAAACGGCGTATTAGCATTACAACGTCGTGGAGAAATGAGAGACTGGAGTACGGTGTCGTTTTTACGTTCCTATCAAATCAACTCAGAAATTTCCATGACAATGCCGTGCAGCAGAGTTCCTGTCTTCAGCATAGATGACTCGTGTTATCGAGTTCGATCCCTTTGTGTAGCGTGTAGACGAAGCGTTGCCCGGTCACCTGTGCGCTCTCGATTTAGTCTCACGGGCATGGAATTATCTTTGTCGAACGGAGCTGGGTAATAAGTCAAATGATGAGGCAGACGAATCACTAATAAAGAAGACTCTTTTAATCTGCTCCTCTTTAAGGATGTCTGTCTCTTCTCTGAAATATAGGATTAATAATAACTTGCTCAGACAATGAGAGCAGACGCATACCTAACAGTGGAAGACATAAAATAGATTCTCTAGTTTATTCTTGAGGATGATTTTCGTGGATTACTATCAGCCAAGTACCTTGAATGAGAAGAGGATTATGTCAGAAAATAGACTAGCAACAGGTATTGCGCTTATATGAGATTACTTATATATTCTATTCTAGTTGGTTTATATTTAAGCGGGTAATTTAATGTGATTACTTATAAAAAATAGAGTAGAGAATTTTATCTATTGTCTTCCTTTTGAATTAGGCCTGTAACGAATATGCGAATAATCTAAATATTCGAATACCAGAGAATTCGAGTTCGAGATTCAAATATTCGAATACTAGAGAATTCTAATTTGAGATTCGAATACAGAGAATTCGAATTTGGGATTCGAATATTCGAATACCAGAGAATTCGAATTTGCGATTCAAATATTCGAATACCAGAGACTTCGAATTTGAGATTTAAATATTCGAACACCAGAGAATTCGAATTTGAGATTCGAATATTCGAATACCAGAGAATTCGAATTTGAGATTCGAATATTCAAATACTAGAGAATTCGAATTTGAGGTTCGAATATTCAAATACTAGAGAATTCGAATTTGAGGTTCGAATATTCGAATACCAAAGAATTCGAATTTGAGACAAATATTCAAATACCCGAGAATTCGAATTTGAGATTCGAATATTCGAATAACAGAGAATTCGAATATTCAAATACTAGAGAATTCGAATTTGAGGTTCGAATATTCAAATACCCGAGAATTCGAATTTGAGATTCGAATATTCGAATAACAGAGAATTAGAATTTGAGATTCGTATATTCGAAAAAATTATTTGTATTCGAAATTATTCGAATTACTCGAATATTCGAATAATTTCAGCGTTACATTAAATACCAATATAAATAGGTTAAGAATTTGAAGTTTTATACATAAGCAATGACATAAATCCAAGCACTATATCCAACAGTACTTACTATCAAGACATGTATGAAAGAAATATTAAGAGATAAGGAAAGCAGTGAATCAGAGAAAGGACAAACAGCCTCCGTAAGAGGAGAAACGCTATAAATATTTTCTATGACTGTAAGGCTTGTTATCCACAGTAAATCCGTACTGAAAACGTGCTAGAAGACACCCTCCCGATTCAGGTATACCATACAAGTATTACAGAAGAATATCCACTATTGAAAAGGTTCTTCCAGAGGCGGTCGAAAGGATACTGCCTCGTGAACGACATTAGTAGAATCCTCATAAAATCTGCAACAAAAGGACTGCAAGAATGCTCAAGCAGAATGCGCATCCTTTTTTCAATACCATAATACTTTCTCGACGGTAAAATATCCATCAAAGGGCCCGCGTACAATCTTTTCTCGCCTCTTCTGTCCACTGTCCTGAATCAAGAAAGGTTAGAAACGCACGTTACAGTTGGAGGAGTATCATGAGTGTCTAGGGAAACAATTCTGTGGAGGTACAATAAGGAATGCTTTGTCATAATTATTGTTATTAAGGAACTATAGCTCACGGGGTCAGCGCATGATTAATTACGTTGCTGAAATAATGTAGGAATTTTTTGATTTTATCTATCCGAGATGCAAGCAAAATTCAAGCATGCACACGGAATTTCTCCTCGTAAAATGGATCCTAATTTTAATAACCTGCTTTGCAATTCTGCGTTCATATAGGTAAAGAGGTTTTAATGTTATTATGAAAAATATGTAGACGGGAATTACTACAGAATTTGTATTTCATAAGAAAATTTAAATTTTACTAATTCTGTTGCATTAGAAGATTCATTTAATATATCAAATTCATAAAATCAACAAGTAAACTATATTAATTATAAGTGTACCCAGTGGCAACTATTTAAAAAGATATTCCCAGAGGCTCAGAATCTCTACCTCTAGCCCACTAAGTTCAATTCTGATTCTATTATGATTGTAATCATTCTCAAAATATTATCAGATTCTGAAGTTATAGAAATTACATAATTCAGTGCGACATTCTTCAAGAACGTACTCCAGAAGAAGGATAATGCAACGGACGTTTATTTAACTTTCTACATACATTTCTCATCCTAACACACTAAAACGCACACTCGCACACAGCTTATTCACGAGAACGTCGGAGGAGGAAGGAAATTGCAGGCTGCAACAAACGTCCAGCGATTCTTTCGACGCGAGGGACACCGAGTATCGAGGAACGCTCGACTTTCCGCGAATTTCAATCAGCGGCTGCCAGCCAGGCCCGTAGTTTTCGACGAACGCCGAACGGCTGGCCATAAAATCCAGAGGCGGATCGCTTCGTGCTTTCCCCAGACGATTTCCTCCAGAGAAGGCCGCGGAACGAACGATATCTGCCCCACCCGTAATCAGTTTCTACGGCCAGGCAAAAACCGAGACAACATGCCAGCAAGGGGATGGGCAAAGTCATTCATGGCAGTGTTCAATCATGCTATAGGAACACGCGGGTGGATTCACGAGGGGACCGCATGAAATGTTACACACTGACTTTAACGTAACTCTGCAAATAGATGTAGAAACAAATAATATTGCATCCATGCTTGATCTTTTATATGGATAGTAGTTTACGAGATGTTTAACGGTAAGGGTGGTGTTTTACTCCCTACTTCGTTAAGGATGTATGGGAGCTATCTTTAAAGTAGTACCAAGTTGATGAAAATTTGTGAGATTGTTCTTTTTACTCTTCCTGATGTACTTAAAAAATTTTAAACGAATTCACTAAACGGTTGCAGAGTTGTAACTATTTTGATTTTCATTGATTTCACACGTACTCTTATGGAAAGAGACAACTTTGATAGATAAAACAACTGAAAAAATATTGAAGATATGGTACCAATGTTTTCAATTTTTTTTTACTTTCAGTATATGGGTAGATGAAAATATCTGCTGAATTTCAATTGTTTTCACTACACCGTTTTAAAGAAATAAATTATAACTTGAGAAAATTGTGAATTCAGGGCATTTCACTGCCAAAAGTTCAGCAAATAATGCTTGAAAAAGCATTTGTAAAGTGAATAATACCTTTCTAGAAGTAAAAATAAGACTCTGACTGTCGTTCGAGTTCCTTACATCTAGATTTACTATGCGTAAGACGTAAATATTCAAGGTATTTCAAATTTCATTTACTTTTGTCTAATATTGTACGTCCGATACATTTTTAAATGTATCGATACATCTTTAAATCTTCTTCTACTTCGTGTCAAGCAATACTGTATAACCTAGGTTCTAGTCCACTAGGATCTAGTGGATATAGTCGAAGCATTTGGTAATCTGTAAATCCCGAGTTCCAGGTTTGTGTTATCACGCCATTACTATTTCATTATGCTTTATTTGGATTTGTACAGAAAACAGTATTTTATTATTATTCGTTTCGAAGGAAAACAGAAATATTCATACATTGTTCTCTGTAAACCTGTTAGATACACTTGTGGGCGAAAAAGAGAGCCTCGGGCGATGGGACTCGAATCCAACATCCGTGTGTCCTCGGCGTACCCACTAGCCAGCCGCGTTACCAATTCCCTCAACGCTCACTCTCTGATCTACTCTTTTCCGAACTCTACAAATACCCAAACTAACGGGGCGCCACCTATTTGTCAATCGCACCACAGACCGTACCCAAACACCGAGTGCCTACACACTATCCTTATTGCTAACTATCTCGTATACTATTAAGTGTTCCCGCCAGACCAAGTATGAGTCAACTATTTTTTGGCTGCCTATCTACCTGCAAAGTTTTATTAAGATCGGTGTACAAGACTTCCTGTGGCCCCTTGCTATAGATCCCGCAGAAAAGTAGGTAACGCTGAAGAGGTCCCTGTGTCGGGGAGGAGGAGAGAGAAGCTACCCTCCACCTATGCCATTAACGGAATCCCCATAAAATCTAGCGGTCGGGAAGGTTGAGAAGAGGGTGCAGCAGACTGTGCGGCGCGGCGGCCACTCGTGCACCGAGAAGGAGAACACTTCTCTGGCTCGTGAGGCCGGCAACTAGAGGCTGCTTTATTTACTGCAGTTTATTTACCCAGTCCTAACGCCAGCCAGTGCAAGTTCAACGGGTCGAATATATATTGGACGACTGTTGACTCCGCTATTCCCGTGGAGAACTTCGGTTTCCCGTGTTTGTCTCGTCGCCGCCCGGGTTCGTCAAGCGAAATTCTTCGGGCGAGGGGGCGGTACCTCTGGCTACGGTAATGGGACCTGGATGGTCTCGCGCGTGGACAAGACTTGTCGTCGGTTTTTCAATCTTTTTGCTGGGGGATTGGGAAATCGATTGATGACTATCGACGTCGGAGTTGGGGTTATTGTTTGTGTAGTTGGATACATATTTTGGCTACTTGGGAAGAATTGGTTAATATTTTCAGTTTTTATGACAATTTGATGTTTCGGGGTTTAGGGTTGATTTATTTGTGGTAGAAGGAAGGTTTAGCGTGTATGTGTGAACTCGTGGTTGGATGATTTTATGGGAAATGGATTATATTTCGCAATCGACGTAGGGGATTTCGATGAAATCGAAATATGATGTAGTTCATGTGAAATTATGGGGGGTTTAAGTCATCATTTTTCTGCTTCCAAGTTTGATTGAAAAATACTGGGCGTTAAAGTTTGCAATCTCTACCCTTTGTAACGAAAACAAGATATATGAGTTGTTACTGCCTGCATTTTTTAAGCAAATTCGAAACTTCTAAAACGACGACTTAACTCCCCCATCGCCCTAATTTTCCATCAAAAATTTCAAATTGAAATACGAGTAAAATCCACGATATTGAAACTGCGATCGATTTAACGTGAAACAACTTAAAAGAAACTCCATCCGTCCCTCTTCCCCTAATTGTAAAAGATTCGTGCATACAGCTTCCGCAATTAATTTCAACGATAAAACGCTTCGGTTATTCCACGTTCGCGCGGAACCAGTTTCCCAGAAGAAGAAGCGACGATTGATAACAAGCAGCAAAATACGGAACACCAGTCAGGCACAAAATAATCTCTCAAACGTCGTCGGAGCCTCGACAGCTCGTAATGGAACGACCAAACGAAAACCTCAAGTTTCCCCTCCCTGAAAAAAAAAAAGTAATAGGAAGGAAGAACCGGAGAGGTACTGAATAAAATGTCAGAAAACAGTGTCCCCGGGTTGTCACGGTGCAACAAACCCATTCGTTAGAACTTTCGTTCGTCGCAGTTTCCCACTCTGTTGCATGATTCCCCGGCTGCTCCCTCGTCGAAACGAAAATTCATAAATCGGTCAACAGGCGACGGTTCGGGAGCTCGCTCGGCCCCCCTGTCGTCGTCTCTGCTCGCTGTTCTGTCCACCGAGCCACCCAACCGCGCCCTTCTTCAAATCCTCGTTAAAAAGTTAAAGTGGACTCCTGAGAGGGATTCACGAGTGGTTACAATGGAACACCTCGTTCGTCGTTGCTGTTGTCCGTCCGAGTACGTAAGGGTCCACGAAATGTGCAACGACGATTCGAATCGTGACTTCTCCGACATGCATTCTTCGGTCGTTCACCTGCCTATCGAGGCGTTTCCTTCATGGTCTAAAACACTCTTTTTATAATTACTTTTGTTTTCACTCTTCCTCCAGTTTCGTTTGGGTGTAATAATAATAATGATGATAATAATAATAATAATAATGAAACGTTTTTATTACCCCAAGAAAAAATAAATAAGAGTGGTGAAATAGCAAGGCTCAGCATACGTGCTATTAGACCAGACCTGAAATATTTATTATTATAATGATTCTAGTAATCTTTGTGTAAACTATTTTAGATCAAGTAATGTGAGGTTTAGGTGGATTTTGATTGAAGCAACTGTATGAAACATTGACATTGAGGGTCGGTTTCAATTTTAACGTATAATAATAAGATGGCAAGTAGTACAATTGGGATTCCTGAATAACATAAATAGTTTGAGAGGAGGTAATATTTTTGTCGCCACATTTGCTAAATATAAGGCTACTCGATCTTTATGGGGTTATTTTAAAGGCAAAGTATAATGGAATTCAGTTATTTCAGTGGAGAAAGTGAACCCATGAATTGTGAATTGTTTGATCATGAGAAGTGGACCACATAATTTTGTAACTATGGATATAACGGAAAGAGAATATTGTATATTAGGTAATGGTAGAATGTTTGAGTAAAGCATGTGCCCCATTGAGGAATGTGACATATCTTGTGAAGTACTAATTTTTAAAAGTCTTTGGCAGATATGTGGACTCATTTAGTAAAAGTGCAAGTGCACCTTGCTGACGCATAGTTCTGAAAAATGTGAGGCACACACTAATATATCATTTAAGCTTTTCTTTGCTATTTGTTTCATGATACATGGTGTATTTTTAATCACTCACACTAATATTCACAGAGCACGCCAATTATTATTACAAATAGTATTTTTCTATTGAGAGAATTTATTGAAAACTATGGAAAAGAATTGAATAACAATTTCACCATTCTAACGCCAACATAAACCATTTTCACCTAACTCGAAATAATTTTGACTTTAACACTCGTTTATATTTATACAGTTCCCAATTATATTCCTACTCCACAGTTGCGTGTGCGTAGATTTGCAGAAATAGTGGTCACGTCCATTTTTCCACCTAATTTTACGGGGAACTCCTGTTTTTCAGAGAAACAGAGGTCCTAGCTAAAAGCGAGTGAAATTTCGTATTTCCAACGTGTTCGAGAGAATTTTCGGTGACCCGAATTACGGGCTGATGCTCGTTAACGGCGAATTAAGGGTAATTTTCGAGGGCAACACTTTCTACGTGCCATCGGCTGGAAAATCGTTTATATGGACTGAACGAAATCGCTGTCCGCGATGTCGTATTTCATCGGTCAGAACAAACGAAATTGGTTAACGAGCGCTTAAACAATTACAGCGGAAATTCTTTCCCATTAATTCTGTCAATTTCGTAGCACGTCCTTTAGTCGAGCTTGCTTCCCTACAATCACCGATCGACTTTCCAATGCTTCCTTTTTATAATCAACTCTAATAAAATCGATCCTAATAAAAAGTTATATCTGCATACGTCACGTTGATAGAATCTGCATTGTATGGCAGGGCTAAATATTATCCAGGAAATTAAAGATTGGGTGGATGAATATAAAAGCGAGGCAATTATTTTCAGCAACGTGTAGCCTCTAATGAACAGTTTGATGAAATATGCGGAATGGTTAAATATGTATGAAATGTGAGTGCTGAAATTATTGAAAACAGTGGGAGATTGGTAAACAGTTATAAACAAAACAAAATAATATTAACTAATCTTGATAAGTTTTACCAATATACTTCTGAAACAAGTATTGCGTGTGATGATTGGAGTACCTTAGGAAATAATATAAATCTCACACACATTTCTTCAAACAAGAAGATATTAATCAGGAAACTGATTGAAAACGAAGTAAGCATATGAATTGAATTTTTCAAAAAAGAAAAGAGATGAAAACAACCCTCTAATAAAGTCTGTCATTTTGCCAACGGAGTGATTAAAATTCTGTCAAGTATTAGAATTAAAATTCGTCAGAAAATCAAATTGTGATAAAAAAGAATATTTTCACAGGAACATCACATATACGTTTTATCTTTTTCAGGGAATAATATTTCCTCTATGTCGAACTTATGCGATTTGAAACCAGTGAAGCCGATATAATTCATCGGGAACCGAAAGGCTTCATTTTGATTGGGCGAAATTATTGCCACGTTCTCTACGTTACGTGGCTTATATTCGTGCCGCAGAAATACCATAGTCGTGTGTAACGAGCGATACCCGTCGTACGTAGCGTACATCGATAATTGAATATTGATCGGTGTTACCCAGACGTTACTATTTCTCGAGACCCGCGGATCGTCTTCACGCTGATGAAATTACATAAGCCGCCAACGCTTTTGGTGGAACTGTTGGAATGTTCATGTGATTAAGTCATGTGTCTCATAACACATAGCTCCGTACCTATACTACATTGCTCAAAGTAATTACATGTAGGATTACGTTTGTGGGCGATTCAGAGTTTGAATTACACATCATCAGGAGTGGAAGAATACTGTGCATTTAATGCACCGTGTGTTATTAAATAACTCACGTAAAAAAAATCCCACGAACACCTCCGAGGCAATGGAACAACTTTTTACTTCAAACTTTATCGTAAAGAAAGTTCTTTTATTTCAGATGGAAGAGAGAATTACAAATATTGTCTAACAATGTGAATAATGAAACTTGGGAATCTTAAAAGTAGATGATAATAAATTCGTGTTTTCACTAAGCTTTTATTAATTTAAAAAATTTGTAGTGCAAACAATTCTCGAAGTAATGCACGCATTAAATGACACACGCAAGATGCAGGGTACGAGGCACGTGTGCAGGAGTGCAAGGGGTGTGAGTGCGTATATGGTCAGACGCAGTGGTCACCTATGTTGAGAACCGTATGTATCATAATTCTGTGCTCCTTTAAGGGTTTAGACTACCTTGGCTAAGTCAAGAAATATCACATCTTTCGGAATTCATTTGTAAGTGCCAAAAACACTTTTATCGATAAATTTTTTTCAATGAACGCTGTAATTTGAGTAAAACTCTACGGATTTTTATACAATTTTGTACAGATGTTCTTAAATGTATTCTCTATCGTCCGACTGTCAATCTTTTCGATTGGTTGAAAAATAACAAAATAGATACACTTTGAAGCAAAGAGCTCATTTTCGTGTGTAAGAAAATGAATTTTATTTACGCACAAGACAGGTAAAAATTAAAATATCGAAAAAATTGACAGGTGGACGATAGAAAATATATTTAACAACATCTGTGCAAAATTGTATAAAAATTCATAGAGTTTTACTCAAATTACGGCATACACCGTTTCGGAAAACGTGGTTTCGAGAAAAACGCATTTTAAGGTTTTCGAATTGTTTTCATATTTAAAAAAAAATTGTATATATTACACAAAAATGTCTATATCTTTGAAAAATTTTTATCGATGAAAGTATTTTTGTCATTTAGAAATAAATTCCCGAAGATGCGATATTTCTTGATCTGGCCAAGGTAATCTAACATCCTTAAAGTGGCATGCAGCAAAGACAAATTTTAGATACGTAATACTAAATATTTTATTCATAAAACACTATTATCAATAACAGAGTCCAGAAGCATATTTTAATGAAGTAATCGTTTAGAGTGATCGTTACAAAACTATACAAGTTGCAAACCACTGTTTCATCCAAATGTGAATTATATACTTTTCAGGCGCAGAATATTTAATGAATGAATCTAAAATTCAAGCTGCACGTTTGCTTTCCCACGAGGTTTCGTAGGATGCCGCGAAAGATCTCTATTTTTACGCCCCTCCTGAGAGTACATTCGCCGCGGGTGCATATTATTATTTTTGGCACGGAAACAACGCGTCCGAGGTGGGGTGCAAAACAAGCTTCATTGTCGGAAATTCGCGAGATCGACGAGCGCCGGGAGTCGAGTAGAAGGCGGGCGGGACGCGTGAAAACGAAGATTTACGACTTTATTTTTACAGGGAAGGGGAGAGACGGAGACGTCACGGAAGACTTTGCGAATCGACGACTCGGGTTTTCAGCTAACTGAACGCGAAAGCTCCTTTCCTGCGCTCTGTGTTCTCCTTGTAGACTCGATCTCTCTGCAGTGCTTTCTTCTCCATTCCGCTTCGAAGTTTACTCCGACTTGTCAGGAGAAGCTTCCCCTCTCTGCTACTTTCACGTCAGATTCCATCGTTTAATTTCGCCCGCAGAATTAATCATACAAGTTTCAGTGAATCGTTACAGGATCTAAACAGTTTCACAGCTACTGCTGTAAATGGATGGCTGTACTCTGATTCTGCGAGTATATCAATGTACTCTGAAATTATCTCACACTTATTGTAGATTCAAGTATCGTGTCGAGTGTTCATGTTTTCTTTTAATAATATTTATGGCATATTTGCGTGCTTTAATTTTGCCTGTGAGAATCAGTCAAGTTAGAAATGTGTCACAATTTATTCAGTACTCAAGAAAGGAACGTCTCAGAAAAGAGGAAAGAGAATTCCTTATCAAGAGAGGAAACCAAGAAAAATGGTATTCAAGGACCACCATTTAACTTAATTTAATGCCAGTAGAGTGGGACATTATTCATTCGAAAATGCCAACAAACAACGATTACGATAGTAGAAGCTCACTTCTTCTCCTGTGTATTAATAATTTCTCATTCACAGAAGAGCAGAGCCTGACAAAACACCACTCCGGTATATCCATTAATTTCATCAATTAATGTTCCATGGGAAATGATTAAACTTGTGGGTGGAATTTTGTGAATTATTATCTACTGACACTTCGCGAATTGATCATTTACTTCCTGGCCTATTGTTTGATTTACTGATAATTTATTTCTCAAGCTCGTGGTTAAACGCAAGCGTAAACTGAAACATCGTTTGGCTATGGTTCATGTAATAGTAGTTGAACAGTAAGTGCGATAAATTGTGCGTCGAGGTAGACTTCATTCCGATACATAAAGCTTGACTGGGGTGGAATTTAGATCTACCAAAATGTACAATTAGTCGACACGTTATCAATAACAAATGGAGTCGTTGACTGAAATAAATTTCATCGATTAAATCCCGAATGGTGAATCAGAGGCGATTCAGGTGTCTTGGCATTCCAGTGTCGACAGGACAATGACTAATCAGCTTAGTCACCCTCTGCTTGTACGAGATGGGACAGATATACATATAACAGCCTGCCACTCGTCTACTTTATGTAAGGACTGCTTTCAAGACATTACATATACACTTCAATTCCATTCTCACATAATTGGTTGTGCATTAAAAGTGAATCCATTGAAATAGCAGGTCTGTGTTGTATATGCGTTTAAAGCTTCTGCTGAGAGAATATTTTAGAATTTAAATTTAAACTCCATTCATTTGCTAATAACATTCATTTGTAATTTTCAATTGTAATGTTTTAATCCACAATTCAGCTGTTATTAGTTTTGTATCATCATTTTACGCTTCCACAGTCTAGCACCTTTCACTTAAACAGGAAACTACCTTCAAACTTTTATTTGGTATTATGCATAAAATAATAATTATTAGCTGTAAGCCACCAGCTTTCAGTTTGCCTATGTTAATAGCAGAATTACCTTCGCTTTAATAAAATGTTAGGTAATTCAGAAAATCTGTACATACGATTCTACGAACATTATTAAGAAACCATGAAACGAAATAAATATGTTCTTCCACGAAATAGATACTTTCAAAAAGATCTGATATCTAAATAGAAATAACAGTATTTTGTTAATAAAGAATTTTAAGGCAACCATGCTAACAACCAATTTTGATCATCTCAACAAATTCGTTTAGCAAAACTAAAAGCGCCATTCAAGAAAAAATATACATACCTAGTTGAATAAACAAGAAGAGCAACGTGCTAACGAATGCATCCGTCGAAGAAGGCGGATTAATGATTTTATGGACGACCGTTCCCGTTTCTCTGGGAACGCTTTTGCACGAGGACTGATTCACCGAACAGTCGTTTGTCCGCGGCGATACAATCGAAAAACGGACGCGAAACGCACATCACGTCTCGATGGTGGATTTTCTGTTCACCGTGCAATTAAGCTGCACGTCGGGGAAACGGAATCCTTCGCCGAAGGGAAGGAGATTTAATGCGCAACGAGTCAAAAGGATTGAACCGTGATTGTCCCACGGGAGAAACGAGGCGAACAATTCGACACGGGAATCGGTGAAAGATGCAAACCCGCCCCCCGTCTTTCCTGTTCTTTGTCCACGATGGAAACGGTGAACCTTTATAAAATTAAACAGAATGCCCGACCCACACCCACCCATCCCCTGGTAACTTGCGTTGGTTGGAAAATTTCAGCGGTCGTTTCAATCCGTAAGCTCGCGTTCAATGATTACTCAAGGGTGAAAGTGGCGTCTCGACCTGGAGGTGGCAGAGGGAAACCTCTGTTCGCGTTTCTTCGGTCCACAAAGGCGAGGAAAAAGCAATTTTTGAGAGTCGCGCGGAGAAGGTCGATGAATTTGTGGAATACTTGATAGAGGGAACTAACTTGTTGGTGAAAGGAACACATTTTGAACCGAAATTTACCGTGTCGAGGGTAAATATATGGAAAGTAATTTCTATGAAAGCTTTCCAGTGTTCTGAATTTTTTTGTGACATACTGCAACTCTTGCTGTGTCGACAATTTATTATTTCAGTGATGTAGTTTATTAATATTTCTCAGTTTATTGTATACATAAAGAGGAATTGTTTTTACGTATTCCATCGATCCTTTATTTTACACTTTACGCAGTCATCACATCTCACTACATTTCGTAGACACACATTTTAAAGAATATCCATTTTTCACATTAGAAACATGTCCCATACATTTTCTACACATCTTGCGCCATTCCTGCATCATTCCTACACTGGTCCCGCATTATTTCCTCACAACTTTGACACGATTTCTATTGGGATTTATTTATTGCCGCTACGCGATCTGATAGCAAAAATTAAAAGCAGATATATCGGGTTAGCTGTCGCCTGTAATTGGGGTATGTACATTGTCAGTATCGTTTTATATGACTTAAATTTAAAATATTCGCTGGATATTTTACAAATAAATGGGAGATTCGTCGGGAGTTAAGTTTCCACCAAAGGAAACTAAAAGCAAAATGTACTGTTGCGTATATGGCTGTAATAGCAAAACGTGTATTATTTGTTTATTATTTATTATCATTTAATCACGGATAAGAAAAAACCATTGACACTACTGCCCGTTTCCATTATTTTCCTAAACCTAATAAAATCATATTTGTTAAAAATGATTTCGGAAATAATGATGTTAGTCGCTTAAAAATGTGGAAGCAATTCCTAAAAATTGGAAAGGAAGTATCACTCTATATACAAGTATGCGGTTTACATTTTAAAAAATCCGATCATTTTTTTCCAGGTAAGTGTAGGTAGTATGCATGGTTGGACACATAATCATAACTATTTAAATTTACAATGTATATTAACTTTTGATGTAATAAGTTAATTGTTCCTCGCCTAAAGGAAGAAGGTGTTTCAAAATTATTTCTTGAAGCACTCCATATGCACTTTTTGTCAGTGGATGAGAAAACATTTAGTTTAGATATATCATTTCTATAATACAATACAAAAACGAAATAATACCTGTCATTCATATTAAAATGAATCAATCATTATTCTAGACTACCTGATACAAAATATCAATGATGCAACAATATTTTTACACTTTTCACTATGCCCAGAATTACAGCTGCATTTTGCAAATTTTATTGTATTATTTCTCTGAATAATTATTGATATTTAACGAGGACTTCCTTTCATTAAATTGGATGCTCGCGGGCAAAACGCCGTTAATTCATTTTATGAAATGACGTATTTCTCAACAAATTAAATCGTGTGCATTAATTAATTCTTCGCTTTCTATAAAATTCCGACTGTTTGTTGTCAAATTTGTAAAATTTAACAGACTATTTAACAACAGAAGCATAATATTGCACTTTTTCAAAACTTTTATGACACCAATCCTGTCCCGTCCTATCCTAACACGATTACAGAGCTTTCTGACCTAGAATGCGTTCTCACAGTATTTGCCAATAGCATTCCTACACTATTCCCACAACACAGTTTGAGTTTCGTACACAGTTTCCATATTATTCCACACTGTTCTTACTCCATTCCCGCAATATTTCTACACAACTCCTACAATATTCCTAAACCATTCTATCTCGTCCCAGCACCACTTACACTCTTTCCTAATCCACACCATCCGCTAATGATGTCAAATGTTAATCGATTTCAATTGCCTCACATCGTATAATGCAAACTGTTTCTTGGCGGCTCTTTGGCGTACGAAAAGTGGGAGAATGGTGTAGGAAAGGTGCAGATATATTAAAGAAACGGTGTAGGAGTAGTTCAGGAGCAATATGAGAATGCTAGAGGAATAATGAAGAAATAATATACACAAGATATCCGTCCATTCCGCTTCCGCTTTCCCACTTCTGTTGTCCAACCTCATCACTCTTCCTAACGAGAATGTATAAGTACAAATGTACGTACCTACACTACAATGGCAATAAGTAGAGTATCCAAATGAAACACATCTCGAAACAGTCCTTAATTCCATCGCGCAAACTCACCTCCACGAACTCTAATCATATATTATTCATCAACAATTATCATCCAAACCTGAACCAATCGATCGCTCTATCTCGATACATACAGACGCCCGTGCCGAAGGAGAGCACGAAGCGCGGCCCAGACAAAAAGCTCGAACGCCTTCCGAGATTCGACTCAATTAAGCAAGGCCCCGGCCCTTGACAAAGTACGACATCATTGTTCCTTTATGGGCGGCCCTAAATAAGCGAGTCTGCCAGCATATTGAGCATCCGGCCGACGGAATGATGAAGACGACTGCGGCAAAAACGGGCGAGTCGCGATTCTGTGATTCGGCCGGCTGGGAAAAAGGAAGGGAAGGAGGTATATACGTACGACCTGGATGAACGAGACTGACTGTCACGATCGGCAAAGAAGGGACGGAAGAAAGCACGAAAGAAAGAATACAAGGATGGGGAACATCTTGTCAGTCACTCAGCGGGAGCGTCAGACTTTGCTCGACGACGTGGGTACTCGGGAGTTGCGAACTTCTCCTGGAGAGCGGCCTCCTTTTTCATTCTCCATCGACTCCGGAAATTCTCAGCGACATTGGGGGATCCGTTGGTGCTCGCGGTTCGTAGCGACACGGATATTCTGAGTGCGTTTGACAAACGTTCGAGGGAGCGTAGGAAGTTCGAGCGATCGTCTTCCAACAGTTCCAGGGAATCAGCGAAAGTGTTTCAGACTAATGACAGAGCTCATTGATCCGACATTCGAATTTTATTTACATAATTAAATGACACATTTATCGAGCGTAACAGAATAAGTAACGTAAGAAGAAGTGGGACTTATAAGGAGAATTAAATGTTCCATAGATTTATATAATCGAAATGAAGATGAACGCATGTTACTGTTAAATTTTGCTAGATATGCGAATTAAGCTTTCTGTTGGTCACTACTGTATTCACTTGCGTACCACTTAATAAAGAAATAAAAACTTGACTGATGAATTTGTTGAAATTGCTAATATTTACCTCAATCTTCTTACCCCTCATACTGTGTAATTATTTTAGGTGCATTTAAATTAATACCAGCGTAATGACATAAAGAATGAAATTTCCACGTGGAAATAACGCAAACGTTTCTTCTGTGTTTTCCCGTCGTTCCGTCGACGTTACTGTTAATTAACAGGCGCAGTGTCGCGGTATATATCCCGCCGAGAAAGGAACGCAAATAAACAGCTGCCCCGCACGAAAGCGAACTGGAAGCTCGACGAAACGTTCGATTGCACGATCAACAAATCAATCCATTTTCCCGTTCCTTTCGGCGTTTCGCAACGAAACGCTGCGCTCGCGCGCCGATCGATGCCGAGCAAACACGCACCGTTGTTTTCCAAGCTTTCGTTCGACTCCCGGCAATTTATTTCGTTTATATCGCGGCGAAAGTTATTCCTTCCGAGGGGGATTCATCCGATTACATTAGAACACCGAGGGAATCAGGTCCGTAGCGATGCAACGCTACAGTTTCGCCTTTGGGAACGGAATTTTTGCGCCGAAGCTTTAATTTCGAAAGCACGAATAACTCGCGGGCTGTACGTAAACTTGTTGCCACGAATGCTGTAGAACGTTCCGCCCGTGGTTGTTTGGTTTTTAAATGACGTTGATTCGAGGATCCTATGGTTTTGGAAAGGTAAAGTGGGGGAAACGTGTAGTTGGGAAAAGTGAAATGCTATTGAATGCCGATGAAGAATCATGTTCGCCGAATTTACAGCTTCTTGAAATAATTTGTTTGAAGTGAAATCATGATACTCTGATTTTTGAACCGTACTCAGCAACTACTGGTCAACATAATACTCGTTTTATATTTATGGAGATAGTTTCTCAAGTCCCGCGTTCACATCTGACAATTACCTTTACGGGGCCTTCTAAGATTCTTTAGTTATTTCGTACAGGAATTTTGCAAAGCAAGGGCGCATCGATAAGTTGCAGTAATTGTATAGATTCACGAATCCGTAAGTTAGTATAGCGTCCTAAATTAAAGTAGGTAGAAATAGTTCCACATAAAACTTCTGCTTGCTAGTTTAACTTAGAAGAATATGGATAAAGAATAAATATTTTTAAGTAAAAGACTTTAATAATGGAATAATAATGGATCACGTGACCTCTGCAAATATGCAAAACGAGATAACAATTACTCTCGATTCAAATTTGATATTCAAAATAATTAATTTACAATACCTAGGTATTTGCAACACACATGTTCCCATTCTTCGAAGAGCTCTATCTGCATGCTTCACTCAAAGAATTCAAAGTTTCCTTCTCTTCAAACGCAGAAGATTAAATACTAGTAATAATTACATCAACCCTATCACTAAGATGCATATCTCATTAAATACGTACTACCAAAACCATAATCTGTGAAGAGATCTTTCACCTATCATTTAATTAAGTACACAGTAACCCGTTCGTAGAATACTCATGTACAACATTCCTTCAAAGCACCCACTCCATTTGCTGCAAATAAACAGACAGATATCCTAAGCTACCCCTATACCCAGCACCCATCCCTCACAGTCCGACCTCCCCGGCGCAACGTCCATTCCAACGCGCCAATTTCCTAAATTCGACGCGTGCACCCCGAGCCCCAGGCCGATCGGGCGCTCCCGAGGAAAGAGCTAGAAAATCGTGAGAAGCTGGTCGGACAATTACGAATCAATTCGCTGGTGAACGAAATCCGCCGCTGTACAAATTCCTGGAGCAAGGAACGAGCAATCAAATCGGACGGGACGAGTGTGGCCCACATTCCTCGGCCCCGTCGAAACCAACGGGGATACGTGAATCAACAGCGTGCCCGATTCACCCCTACCGACACGTCGATCGATTTCTCTTATTTTTTCCCAACCAACCCCTCGTGGGGCTGCAAGCTACAAGCTCGCTCCGGCGTGCCCCGACACGATCGATCCTGCGCGAGCAACGCGACGGAAAGCAGGCGATGTTACACGTTCCTTCGGATCCAATTCGATTCCAGCCAATTTATGTGGCCGGTACGTTGCCGAGCGCAGTAATTACTTGGATCGCGAGTCGAAGAATCCGAGGAAACGGAAGGCGCGCGGCTGGAAAATCACCAGACACGCTGGACCTCCGTCCCGACTGCTCGCGTCTTCCCCCGACGCGTTTTAACGGGATTAAGGGGATGAAGCGTCCGCTGAGGAAACAATTCCGACGGGGACTCGGAATTTCGGGCGGATAGATTCGTTCGTGAGCTCGATGGGCAATGGGACTTGGATGCTGAGTGGGATTTTATGGAATGTATTCGTCTGCGGGGTGTGTTGCTGGTGGAAAGATCTGTGTGTGTTTTTTTATGTGCAAGTGGTCGTGTTTGAGTTGTAAGAAAGAGGGGCTTGAATTTTCACTGAATTGTTATACTTTTAATGAGGTGGAAGTAAATTCAAGGGACGTTTTGGAATTCTGAGAAAGTAGCTGAATACATATTCTGGAGGATTCAAGAAATTAATTTGAAAACTTTCGTGTACTATAAATTAAATAAATAGACTTAAATGGTCTCCGTATATTTTAAGTGAGACAGTTTCAATAGAAATTCAATCTCTGATAACAGTTAAACTCTGTTGTAATTTAGATGCCAGTATAAATCTTGGGATACTTACACCGATACTTTCACTTGAACACAGCGACCGAAAGTCGACAAAGCCGTCGCGAATAAAAATGATGCAATTCCCCCTGATGGATCACGCGAAACGATTCTGTGGTCGATTAAACGTATGAACTGCTGCGAAACGAGGAGGAAGAAACGAGAAACCAGGGGTAAAAACCAACCGTCCCCTGGCTAAACATTTACGTCATACGTTGGAAATATTCCTTCTATATGTTTAACCCTCTGACGTTTTACCGGCGAAATATTGCCGCACTTACCGTAAAAGGGATCAACGCGTATTTCTACCCAGGGGCCGTTGGAAAACTGCTGCACTGCCATGATTTATGTAAATACCGACGCTTGGATATGGTGGAATATAACGTTTGTGGGTCGACGGTGAAACGAGAACGAATAGATCACGATTATCCCGACGACAGAGTCTGAGAACTTGAAGCATGCCCGCGCGATACGTATCACTTTGACTCGAAGCGAATGCAATAAATACCTGCTAACGCGTTCGAATACTAGTGAATTCGCGAAGGATAGTCCTCCACGGGACGCGGAATATTTCGTATTTTCAAATAGGGAGGACCACTACTGATGGTGACATACCTTTCACATTATTCTAATTTTAACTCTCACTTGGCGGATGCAAGAATCATTTAGACATCATTAGTACCTATCACTGTTTTATGAAAATAAAAATTTTATAAGAATGAAATTATGTTGTGGATCAAAATGGACCCCATATCGATTTCCAAACCATCCCCCGTCGAAAGGTTAAATATAATACTTGCACATTGATGTTGAAATCTTGAGCAGATTCTTAGGAAGCTCATGAAACTAGTTTTTCTGTGAAGGGCTTAAGGTTCCTACAACTAGAGATGGAAATAAGCACAAAATTTCTACAAGTGAAGTCTTAAAATTTTTCTGTTTGTGGGGTATCAGCCAGTAACGAAGCTTTCCCCCCTTTTGATTAACCCATTTCTATATCGAAAGTTTCCAAGGGAAAAAATTTGTATATACATCAAAAGTTTTAGATTAGTATCTTTGATAAATGTATTACTTCAGCCTTATAAATAATACTGATTATACGTCTTTCTGACAAACCCATAACATTTACACTTTACACGTATGGTACTCACTCGCTTTTTATAGAGATAAATTTTTTATGTCTATTATGGATATTTCTAATGGTGGATCTTATGTAAGACGCGAGATACGAATGATTTAGTATCATGGGATCGTGATAATATGCATATTTCAGGTTTAAAGAATGGCCCTAGAAAATGGTTTTACGACTGTGATGGACTTTTTATACGAGTTGATGTGACACAACGACCCATTTACAGATTTTTACCATTTATCAAGGCACCTACAAGCTTTCCCTGCTTATCCACTTCTGCGAGCGAACCCTAGGGCTGAGGGAGTGTTTATGAAGGTTTGTTTTCTCCTCAAGCTATTGTTGAAAAAACAGCTGAAGAGAGAAATGAAACAGGAAGAGAGGAAATGGAAAGCATTTACCAATTATACGCTTGAGTACTTATTGCGTGAAGAAATAAGCGATGATATTTTGTGTAAATATATTCTACTCATGTTTCACTATTTCCGCGAGGAATCACACCAATTGCAATTTATTTAATATTACAACAGACCCATCAAATCTGTTTGATATACCATTAAAAAAATACCCGAAACAAATTTATTTAGCACACATGTTGCTCATGCACATAGTCTTCAACATCTTCATAAAACCTCAAAAAGAAAAACGTAGTTACTCCCAATAAGACAATAGGTATGTGTTACATTGTATATTACAGAACCCATAAAAAATTGTAAAATTCCCATGGCAGATACAGAATCCATTTGGATTCTTAAGACTACTTAGCAATGACATTTTCACAAAAAAAGGACAAGAATTTATAAACATAATAATATCAAAGAAACATTACCCATATAACTTAACATATAACAAACAATACAATTAATTATTATAATAGCTCTAATACTAGTAACAATAACTTAGCTGAAGATGTAAGTAATAACATGTTAAATAAGTATTTCCACTGTTGCATATTACGGGTCAAAGTGGCCTGTATTCGGCGTGCAGTTGCCTGCCAAGCGGCTCACCACCTAAGCGTAAAAAGAAAGAGAAGCACTTCGATTTAAGATAAACCAGCGGCTTATCCAGAAAGCTTTCCCTCTGAAAAACGACAGGTTCGCTGCTAACGCTAAACGACACGCGTTCGCTCATTCACAGGTTCGAAAGAGCCCGAGGGCGGAAATTATGATATACCCGCGAAACAAATGGCGGGCAATTCACGTGACGGGCTTTCCGGCACGGAAGAAAAATGCTCGCTCGTAAATTAACCCGCTCACGTCCCCGATCTTCGTCAGACATTTGTCGCGAGGGCGTGCTGCGAGGCCATTTCGATTTAGATCCCTCGGCGATACGTCGCCGCGGAGGAGCGCAACCCCCATGCACACCGTGAACGAGCTTAACCCCGCGGCTGATGCACGCGCCAGATACGACAATCGAATTTTGGCCCCGACGCTTCGCGAGATCGTTACAGACAAGAAGTATCAGCCCCGTGTCTTCCGAGACCTCAAGGGATGAGCTATCTGCTGCTTCTTCCTCGAACTGACGCACCCTCTAAATTACCAGTCATCGTAAAGGGTGAATGCTCCACTCGTGATCGCGTTAGATCCCTGTGCAGGTCGTTTTAGGAGTACCGATGAAGATTTAAGATGTTGTAATATGTAGACAATCCATTGTGCTGGGGTTGGGAATACAAAAAAGTGTTTTGTACGGATTTTAAATGGGATTTCGGTTAAGGAACTTGATGGAAAGAATTATTTTTCAAATCAGTGATTATGGTTATTAATTTCCTTTTTTAAAGAGAACTTCGTCTTTTTACATCGTACGTAGCATGGTTAAGGTTAAAATCAGTTAAGTACTTACATGTAGAAACAAGAACTCTGAAACTATTCCGGGCATTAGAATTTTGATTCAAGGAATCGAAAGCCTAAGGCGTAAAAGTGATTTGCTCTAGCTTCAGGAAAGTATTATTCACTGATAAAACACGTTTCATTATACTACGTGACTGAATAGATTATTTTTTGACAGAAATAAAGAAACATTTGCTTAAATATTTAAATCAAAACGTCAACCAAAGGTTTTAGTAATTTAGTGGAATTTTATACAAGCCCAAGACATCAGACGCCAAACTTAATTATACTCAAATTACACACGTAACGTGACCAATTGACATTATGATAATCAAATAATTTCATAAGAAGTAACATTTTAACGATAATTTGACAACTGAAATGTGTCACACGGTCTGAATTTAATTTCTTCAGCTTTGTACACTAATAAATAATAAATGACCACATCCATTATATCTGTGAATAAAGATTTCGATCTGATCGCGATAAACCGGCTCCAAAACGAGCCATGCCATTGTACTTTCTAACCAATCGCGAATTATTCTTGTTAATTCATGGCTGCAATGTCTATGCCCCAAGATTTGTTCTCGTACTAGCAGCTCCTACTTTACCCTCTTACTATTTTTTAAAAAAATAGTGCACAAACTGATAGCTACACGAATTCAACTTTCATTCTTTCGAACACTTAACATCCACCAAATCAATCTGGTTGCTAGGTCGGTGTAATAACGTGGAAGTTATTACATTCTCTTTGGGAGACGTTCCTCCGCGAGATCCAATAAATCGTGCACAGCCACTAGACGCAATAAAAGCAAAAGGACTAAAGGAGTTCTACTAAGTACAATTTATTTTTTTATTTACTGAGAGAAATACTTTGATGATGACGTTCCTCCTCTCGAAGAGATATGTAGCTATTTCAACGATCGTTGAGATTTTTCTCGTTTCTGATTTTCAAACTGAGATTCTTGCACTGGTAGCACAGGTAGCACTTGATCAAACAATGATTAGGAATTAGGATGTCACCTATATGTACAAATTGATTACCTACCATTTTTTGTTCTACAACGCGATGTTACGTATTTTGAATTAATTTCTAAAAATGGTGTCATTTAGTTTCTGCTAAAGGGAGCCTTATAAATTTTTGTGACAACCAGAATATGCTTATTGGTCCCAACATTCTGTAGACTTAACATCATCCTTTTCATTTTACACTCCAATTATGTTTCATTTCTAACCTCGTGAGAAAGAAAGTAGAAAATTTCTTAATAAATTCTGATTATTAAGTAGTATTGAAATATTAGTCACATTTTGGTAAAGTTATATTGCTTAATATATAACATTTCCTTAACTTTATTATCAAGCAGTATTATAAATGACTTATAAATGAAAATCTGAGACAGCTGTGCTGCTCTGCGACCAATCAGAATAACTGGCAAAGCCTCGAGTCCTTTTACAAAATCACGAGTAAGTTGCCCTCGTGCAGCGAATGTGTATTGATCCACAAGACCCTACCCCTGCCTTTAAAGGATAAAAAGAGAAAAGCATTGCAACTTTGTTATTCTTTCTAAACTTACTGATCTTTAATTTCCCAGTATACAGAATCAATTCTTAGGTTGGAGCAGATGAAATTGTCGTTTAGCGTAGGAAAATTTGAATGAAAATATTTTTTGCTTTTAAGCTATTTTACTTATTCGATTTTTTTTAGCTTCTGTGACTTTTTTGAGTAGTAAGCCAGCGTTAGCAATTATTACCTACTGTATACCCATAGTAAACAATAGAACTATTATGTTATCCGCGATCGGCAATTTCATATGCACCAACCCAATACATTCCCCCATACACTGTAGAGATCTCCCGATTAGTAACAGAAACAGCTAAAGGAGAATGGTGAATGAGAAAACCGTCCCAAGAAGTTTGAATCACAGAAGCAGGAAGTTTGTGGACCCTACTGATCGGTCACGAAAGCAATCAGGTCTAGACTTCCTGCAGCGTCAGAGGCTTCATAACCTTTTAGCTTGGTTTGCCTTGGTCCAGCTGCGATCGACTGGACCCAGTGAACGCACGGTAAGATTATCCCACGAGAGATTATCTCGTACGATCGTTGAGACTCGGCTGTCATTAGCTTGCGCGTTATTACTTTGTTCGGCATGCCTACCATTCGCGAGCCTCCTGTCCACTCGATTTTCTTCGCTCAGCAATGACATTCGGAACTTCCTTTTAGCACTGTAACTCAGTGGCTGTTTTGAAACGTGTCACGATTGCTATACATAATTAGCTCTTGTCGCAAATAATTGAAAGATGCCATTTCTATAGTGATGACCAAACGGGAACTGTAAAAATGAGAATTTGAAACATGTTGAAGAAAAAAATAGTATTGATAAGGTAGATGGTATAATCAAGTAGTACGTCAAGAATATATTTGAAGATCTAATCACCAAATGTGATTTTAGACACTCATTTCTAAAACACAATAGTGTGGAAGCTAAACCATAGAAATTATCAAAGTAGTTTCATATTTGATGATACCAAAGAGACCATCTATTTCACTTGATCTCCTTTCAATAAAATTCAAAATATCAGACTCACTACGTACCATTCACTTGTAAATTTTGATTTCTACATCAAAGAGTTACACGAAACAGCACCGTCAATGATATCGAAAACATTTTAATTTCTATTCGATTTTATTTTTTATCAAATTCACCAGCTTCATCCTGTTTGTCAGTTTTCACGTAACTAGACTCAACCCAGAATGGAAGCACGTCAAATTAGCTGGCCACGTGATTGACGATATCGAAAAGGACGTTCAGCTGTTTTAAAACGAGCATTGCTGGATGAGGGGCTCGAGTTCTAGAATGCCTGGTACGGATTTGTTTCGCCATTCAGGAATCGCGTCACCGAGCAGAGCACAGCGCGCCATTTAACTCCGGGTCAAGTCACGACTTGACTTTTGTGTGTACGTAGCAACAGCCGTCACTAGATCGGACGCGAACTCCACTCTCTCGTAGTTCTCGATCGTAATGTGATTTAAACTGCGGTGCTTGTTTAATAGGGGTTTGGGGCTTTGTGTAGCAGCGATTCGATCTTTCCATGGTTAACAGTAGTCCCAGTGGGGTTCAATATTCGCTGCAATTGTCCACAATAATGTTCAGAGTTCAGTTCTTAGCTGGCCAAGTCGTGGCTGGAGACTTGGATGCGCGGTCACGCGGGATCTGACTTCCTCTCCTACAGTTCATCGATCCTCAACCATCGTTTCCAAGAATTTATGCTTGCTTAGCTGCAGCATTTTGTTTGGTAATTTATTGAACGATGAACTGCTTTTAATTGCTTCCGCTGAAGTCTCAGTGATGATAATTGGAAAATTAGAGCGTGCGAAAGGTGGAAATCTCTGCTGTATATCAAATTTATCTGTTACCATTTTGGGAACTTTGAACTTGAATTATTTATTGCATAAGAAATGTGCAGCTATTTACAGTGCACATTGTATTAATAGAAACTTCGATAAATTGGTTGAAGCAACAAGTAAATAATACCTAAGTTACAATCATTTGGCACGATGTCATATAAGGTCATAAAAGTTATTTGGTTCGTTATTCAATCAGCTAATTACCATTATACTACCGAGCTACACGTTATATATGAATCGTCAATTATAGCGCTGACATTCATAATCCTTTGGGAAATGCATCAAATAACAACTGTCCAGAGGATGATTAACTCATATTTGGAATATTACTGTTAATCACCTGACTCTATCATCTTGTCAACGTTAATTATGCAACTCCAACACCGACGTATTTATTCACTTGACTAAATGAGAGTAATAACTCTTTTACCACTCACATAACCAAAATAATAAATGTCCAATATACTGCTGCAAATCTGAGCATGCTCGAAATTTTTCAATAAAAATTATTAATTGAGGTACAGGTGATAGCGACATTCATACAGATTAAGAATCTTTTTGAATATTTTGTTTCAGATAAATCTGAGTGCGGAAATCATCTGCGCCACGAACATACCTCAGTTTTGAGGTGCGATAATAACGCTATAAAAAAAACATTTAAAACAAATTAAAAAACATCTTTTTAAATTTATTTTGTATAATATAAGAGTAGCTGAATAACTTTCAAAAGATTTATTTCATTATACGTTGTATTTACTGAGAAAAAAATCTTTAAAAATAGCTTCATCTTTCGGTCGATCAAAGTAGAATGACCCTTTAATATAGATTACACGTTTCGACAAGTTGACTCTTAAACATAGCTGCCTTTTTGTTCCACATAGTTAATGCAGTGATAAATGTTACTTAAAGATCCACTATAAGAGGCATTTGACAACTAATCAAACGAACAGTGAACTCGGTTTGGCTGCTATAAAAATCAGTAAATCATTGAATCGACCAGCATTCACCAATTCCACGAAGGCTGTCATATAAATCTGTACTATGATCCCCACAAGCTGGCCGTCAATGCAAAGGACAATCCACGATTTCAAACAAATCTTCGTCCAAACATATTTCCAATTTATGTCCACTACAATGCCAGCAAACAACGCCAAATAATCCCTCGCGAAAAAAAAACGACCAGCGAACGAACCGACTGTTAACGCAACCACCGCAGCAGCCACCGTTCCCAGGGCAGCATCCATATCCGTGCACCGTCAGCCACGCTCGAGGTGGCCCGAAAACGGTCAACCCGTATCCCGCGAATCGCTCTCGACCTTCGATACTCCCGTTCCACCGACAAACGCGGCCCGACTCCGTGAAACACGCGGCTAGATACGCCGCAGCGTGAGATTATCTCGCGATCCCCGAGTCTCTATTATGATTCAACTGACAAGCTATTTGTTGTCCCCGGCGGGGCGAAAGGGAGACAGAACGGGGCACTCCGTCTTTCTCCGGCGGCGCGAGGGGGGCTAGACGTTACAAAGCGAAGACACGAACTCGGTGCCCGTCTTCTTTTTTCCTTCCCCCCTCTTTCCACCCCATTCCCCCTTGGTCCGCCCCACGTCCCTCTTCCGGCGCAGCCACCCTGCCACTCTCTCTTCCTCTGCGCCGTCGTCCGCGTCTTTTCTCCCCTCTGTCGGCTTTCCTGTCGGATAAGGAGTCACGGCGCGGGACAGGAGAGAACCGTAGGATTTTTACCGCGGCCACGAGGATCACGAGCACCGCCCGAACGAGGACTCGAGAGCAGATGCCGGCCCGATATCTTCTAACCGGGCCCTGGGCACGAACGCCGGGACGACGCGCGGCGCATTTCTGATTTGCGAGCGACACGTTCTGCTGGAACCCCCGTTGGTCTCCTCTCCTCTCTTTCCCCTCTCTCTCTCTTGCGCTCTCTCTCTCTCTCTCTCTCTCTCTCTCTCTCTCTCTCTCTCTCTCTCTCTCTCTCTCTCTCTCTCTCTCTCTCTCTCTCTCTCTCTCTCTCTCTCTCTCTCTCTCTCTCTCTCTCTCTCTCTCTCTCTCTCTCTCTCTCTCTCTTCCCCCGGAATTTCAGGCCGTCGACCATAGGCATTTTAACTGGCCACAGACGAGGGCATCGCGTGGCGGACGCTTTAAACGGGCTCGTTTTCAGCTGCATCACTTGTTGCCCATTAGGGGTGCACCGGTGTCTCCCGATTTGGCGCAATATTCGCGGGCAGAGGTGCACCAAAGTAGGTGGTGATGGCCAGGGAATGGAGTGCGTTTTGGTGGTCTCAAGGCAGGGTGGCTGTTGAGGGTGATACACAGTGTGTCTGAAAAATAACGGGACTGACAATATGTTAAGAGGGTATTCCAATAAGCTCGTTTTCTTCTGGTAGACTTTTCTGTTCAACGTGGCGCCAATTTGTGAAAAATTAATTTCAATGAATAATCTCCATTTAGACGATAGCCATATTCTTACTGAATAAAATTTTTCATTAATCATTTGGTTCAGATGTCTACGAAGAACAGAATCATGGCAGTTAGCCACGTGGCAAAACGCAAAAGCTTCATGTCGTCGTACAGACATGTCATACTAATCTTTTCACGACAAAAAAATTTGTAAATATAGGTAAAAGTACGATTAAGATTTTAGGGAAAACTTTGTGTAGTACACTTACTTTCATTGCCCATAAAAAAATTTGAAGAATGGTCATGAAACTCGCGCGATAGATCAGAATACCTCCTTAATTCAAACACTGATCATGTTCGTAAAAATCGTTCATTTTATTTTAAGTACATATGTTCCTTTGGTATTGATACAACGCTGGGCAAGGTCAACCAATGTATGGATAAATTTCTAGAGATCTGCTTTCGAAATCGCCTTGAGTATCGCTGCCACGACTGCTTGTATATATGGTTGGAATGTCATTGTAGCGAGTCCTTTTCATTGGAATTTGGAGTCTTGGAAATAGGAAATAATCACAGGGAGCCAAATCAGGCGAATGCGGCGTATGATCTGGCACTGCTAGTTAGTTAATATTAATATAAAGCAGGTGCGTTACGTCTAACGATACAAGAAGCCGCGACAAAGGCACTTAAGGGGATTCCCAAAGCAGATCTCCAGAAATCTATCCATATATTGGCTGATCATGCCCAGGATGAATCAGGTCGCAAAATTGA
Organism: Andrena hattorfiana; assembly: GCA_944738655.2. NCBI lineage: Eukaryota > Metazoa > Arthropoda > Insecta > Hymenoptera > Andrenidae > Andrena > Andrena hattorfiana. The sequence continues at coordinate 8,822,301 of OX122894.2, forward strand.
ATAGCAAAAATTAAAGGTTCAGACCTTTCAGTTTGAAAACTCTCCACACTGCTCAATAAATTTTTTTGGTTGTTGCTGGTTCATCAATTTCAAACTACATGTGTATAAAATAAGACGGCGTTTCATTTTTCTGTTTCAGATTACCTGATGGATAAATACCATGCGTACCAACTGCCGGCGAATTTTGCGCGGCGTGATGGTCGATCATACATAACCACTATATTTATGGTTAAAAATTAATAAAAAAATAAACTGCAGCTTCCTCAAAGACGCATCAAAACATGGTCCAAATTTCAGATGAATCGAAACGTTGGTTTTTTTTTTAAATAATCCCAAATTTTGCAATTTTTTTAGTCCAAAGAATAGGATACCCCCCTTAAATCGATTGCTGCTTGCCCTTGGTTTCAAGGATATTTGCTAAACCGAAATATGATGCCTATGTAAAACTAGGATGGATTAAAATCATCATTTTATCGGTTTCAAATTTTATTAAAAAGCAGAGGTCCAGGACTTCCACGAAATCTATCATCCGTACTTCTTACGGGTTTCGGTCTTCTTACACTTTAATCACAAAAATTTGCCTTTTCGGAATAAATATCTTTCAGCCCCAAAGGATCCCCCATTCCCCACCGCTTACACACACTTCACACACCCGTACACCTCCCACTCGTATCCAAGCTAATAACAATCAATACCGTACCATTACAGCATCAGGTCAACCAACAAACCATTTAAGAAGTCGAGTAATGAAGGCTTGGGACGGAGGACCCTTAGACAAGCCCGTTGCCCGAATAAGGATCGATGCTCGACAGATCTTTGGGAGGTCCGGTCGTGCGAGAACCGGCCTCGTCCTTGGCGAAATCGTCGTCGAGGTCACCTCTTTTGCCCCCTCCAAGTTGCACGCTGGCCCCGTCGGCCCCCGCCCGGTATATCGAAGTTTCGGACAAACCGGGCCCCTTTTCGTGGACCCAGCAGGCGACTCGGCCCGAACGAGAGGCGAACGGGCACCGACGATACATCACGCGATGCCCACAAATCCCATCCGGGGCACTAAACAGACCGAACGAGCAGCGGGACAACAACCGCGGCCAGAGAACGAGGACCAGCCAGAATGACGCAGTGGGTTCTCCCGTGGCGGCTTTGAACACCCAGCGAGACCGCGGGCCACTGTATCAAAAGGACCGTGAAAACGTCACCGCGGGACTAACTGATATTTATGAGTCACTTCTGCACGACAAGCTCTCGGGCCATCGTCGATCGGTTTGTTCAAATTTCGATCGCCGCGGTTGCGCGCGTGTTGTTTGGGGACTGCTTTGGCGTGAACTCAGGTGGGAGGTGTGTTTTGGCATTGTAATGTACAGGATTGTAATTTCTGTACGATTCCTCATCCATAAAAATATTTTTCAATTTTCCAATTCGCTTTGTATGAGTAAATACTGCACCGTCTTGCTGGTATAGTGCCTTGCCGAGAAATAGTGACTAAACCGAGACCCACTCAAGTGCTGTGCAATGGATTTCATTTTACTGTACAAGCCGCCAAATGTGTCCTTTGCTACTTATCACAAGGCTGTACTTGTTTGGTCGCTTTTTTTTATATAGTTTATATTTAAAACTATTTAAGAAGATGAGAAATGTGTATTTCCATATCGAAGTGTAGATGTGATTTCGCGTTTAAAAATAAAGAACAAACGCTTGGAATACTGCTTGTACTGATTTTTCAGGTCTAACGTGATTACTAATATATCACTAATGGCTTCTCTAAGTTTTTTTCAATATTTGGTAGGATTACTTACTGAGTGTTTGACTTGCCACCGAAACACTCAGAGGCGTGAATCCCCAATTTAAATGTATATTAAATTTAATTCATCATACATTAATAGTATCCACATATTATATTTTGATTAACGTCACATCATTAAAATGATAATTACGAAACCATCGAAATCCCATACAAAGTATGAAATGATAATTACGTAATGAGAAACGTAATTAGTAGATATTAATTATCGTCTTCTATATTTTTCACATGATTATTTATTTTTCGATCCCTTGGCAATTGCAGCTATTAGGATGTAAAATACAGTATGGAATAATTTTAATGTTTAAACTTTCATGGAAAACAGTCTCACAGAACTGTGAAAAAGATCATACAATAAAATTATCTACTCAGGAGAATTAATGGGTCAGTACATCGAAATGTCTCGGAATACCATCTTAATTCAATTAGTGCCAGCAATCACTGCGTTATAGTGTCGAAAGCTAATAAATCCTCAGTATGTATTCCTACACGGGTGGTTCAAAGGCTCGCCGACGAATGCTGCAAGAAAGGAAGAACGGCAGAAATGGTACCGCGAGGGAATGAAGACGAGGAAATTCGTTGACATGAACCTGTTAAATGACGATGCAAACAGTTGATCCCTTGGACTAACGTCTTCTTTAAATTCACTTAACGAATGCTGAGTTCCTCGGGAATGTGAGAGTTTTATGGTTGCCCTTTGAGTTACAAATACAAGAATTTATCGAAGAATTAAGATGGGAATACTTCTTACGAAATTATGAAATTGTATTGCTTCAGGTATTGAAAACGTTTCGTGTAGAATTCTTTTTCACTCACCATACAATGACCATTCATTATTCGTAGAACAAAACATCGATGCTGTTCGAGTCTCTTACCTGAAACAAACAGGAAATTTGTTAAACACATCATCCCATTCCACAAATTTCGAATCATATAAATTGCCATAATTCTCTTCAAAGAACTCGCGTTAATGTTCCCACATTTATTTTTGCAAACGATTATTTCTCACTTAAATATCTCCGCCATTTCTCTCAAGCAACCAACGCTTGACACATTCACCCAATCAAAATTTACCACAACCATTACCACGCGTCACATATTTGTCACACTCAGATTGCGTCCGTGATACCGATAATTTTGCAGTTTCCGTCGACAAAATAAATGATACCTTTCCTGAAATGACGTAATCAAATAACCTAGATCTGGATTCAATCTAGGTTAAAGAACATTCACAACAATAACACGAACTCTTTATCATATTCCTTACCTAATGAAAAATCTATACTGCAGAGAATGAAACTACAACCAGTGTGGAACAGCTTATGACAAACATTATTCGAGAACTGTTCAAAATATCCACTGCAATGCCATTCAATTAAACCCAGAACGATCTCAGTTCAATCTACGAAACTAATCGACGTTGGCAAATATCAAGGCATCGATCTTTAATAAAGGTTGATCGATTTTCCCCGGCTGCCGCATAATTCCTTTCTGCGGGTCGGCCATTCGTGGCGCCCCAAAAGATAGCTGTCGACTTTGACTTTCATGGATCCTGATACAGAAGGAGAGACGAAGGATCGGGGGCGAGAGCGACTTCTTCCGTTCTTATTTCCCTTTTTCCTCTCTCCTTTTGTCGAAGGGAAATGGGGTCTCTCATTTCGATGCGCCGGGACTCGGGGGTTGGCCCTCCGTCTGCAGCCTCTGGACCAAGTACGAGGCTCGATGTCCTTCGTATAACGGCTTCATTATGCGACATCTGCGATCTTTCCGGGCGCACGACCCGGATACGTTGTCGGCCAAGGGGCTGGGAGGCCAGCTTTTTCTTAATTTCAGACGGTGCAACGGGAGGACTCGGGTCGATCCGTGAACGGAGGCCAGAGGAGCGAGAAAGAACGGTCCCCCGAGGACGCACAGGCTCGTCCCCTTTGTAGCGATAGTTCCTTTTCTCCTCGCTAACTTCTCAACCTTTGTGCGCGATCTCAACTCCCGCGTTTACGTCATCGCGATCGAAACGCGCTTTGAAACGTGTCACGGGGTATTTGCTGGGGAAACACCTCTCCTGGGAGAGCAGGGTGGTTCTTGTCGAAGAGGATCAATTAGGGTACTCGATAGTTTCGGTGCGTCGATATTTTGAGCTGCTGGGAGCGATGTTCGGTAAGATAAGTGTTAACAGGTTGGGAAGCAGGTATTTAGCTAATGAGGCTGGAGGTTAAGTTATTCCTCGACAGTTTCTGTTCGGAGTAGAATACTTGACTCGGGAATCTGTTGGCTGCTTCCTTTCTGGTGAAAAGCACTTTTAGGAGCTTAGGAAGCAAACATTGTATTTATCGAACAGCTTTTATAAAATTTGTTGGACCATGTATAGATATATTTAAGGAGGAACACCACCGTGACGGCCAGGAAAGTAAGCCATTATTCAGAAGGTTTCTTTTTTCAGGAATAATTTACAATTTTCATAGAAGATTTTTATTATCTGCCTTTAGCATACTGTCTTAAGAGAATGTACAAAAAACATCCATAAATTTTAATTTAAATTTTAGAAAACTAAAAATATTCTTAAAATATATGTAAACGGTTATCGCCTTATCCGTCTTTATTGTAAACAAACAATCCGGCGATTTTTAAACACAATGTTGAAAAGAAGCATGTTGTTCTACGCATACATCTGTCTGTAAAAAAAATGGGTGATCCAAAATTACTCTTTGTGCATAAGGCGATAACCGCCCACACATATTTTAAGAATATTTTTAGTTGTTTTATTTCAGAAGATACTGTTACGAGTTCTGATAGCGACCGTCAGGAGCTCTAATTGTTAGTGGTACAACGAATGCTGTATATCTAATGCAAAAATTGATAAAATTCAAACAATCATTTTTTTGTTTGTTCTTCAAATATGTAGTAATAAAGTATAAAAAAAAAACTTTTTACCGCATGTTGTTCGGTTTCCTTTTCTTTTAATTCATGAAAATCACGTATTTTTCGAGCATTATGACTGGAGGATAGCCTTAATAGAATATTAGATGTCAAATTTTAATTTCATTATCCTTCTCTGTAATTCGAGATTTAATCAGAACACCCACTCCTATCCAAAATGCACTCTTTCGGAGCAGCAACTATCCTAACTATTGATCAGAATATATTGCAAGCCTAACATAAATATTTGAATATGGGTAATAAATGCAACAAAACACTTCCTACAAATGTCGCAAAATAGTGTCTCAATTAATTTCTCGAACTATTTCAGCTATTTGAGGTCCCCCTTCTTAGCAAGCTACCCGCAAATTTTGTGACAAAACACACCTTGCAAGCCTCTTGCAACTCACACCTCCATAACTCTATTCAAACAAACACAAGCAATTACCGTAAGTCCTCGTTAAACACACAATAACAGTGAACGACTGGACGAAATTCCACATTTTCAGCAGCAATAAAATACACGGCAGAGGCTGACAGCCACCACGCTACCCCTCCAAGTCCAATTCTACGCTGCTCTCTATGGAGCTCTCTATCCAGCTTCCACGAAACCGGAAGGACTGTTTCCCCCGTGTTCTCCAGTCTCGACCCCTAGCCCTGTGTATAGAAAAGCGCCATGGCTCATCGGAACTAATTATGAGAAGCTGCGCGGGTACTTTTTACGTTCTTTTAGGCAGTTCGTGGCAAAGTATGCTCAAGCATCCGCGGCACGAAATTAGCCGGCTAAGCGAAAAAAGACAAGCAATTTCTTCGGTGGGTGCCCACGAAGAGGTCGAGTGCGCTTCTTCTATTTTTTCTCCGGCTCCTTTTTCGAAGGGGGTTGGATGGCAGGGGGACTAGGGGGAGGGAGATCTGCTGCGTTGCTTCTGGAAAATAAACTGGCCACTTTTATCGATCGACGTCCCGGCGTCGTTTCGTGCTTGCTATTAAACGCCCCGTCTGCGTCGCCCACCCCCCCCCCTTTCCAGCCTTTCGCCTCACCCTCCCGCGATCCACCCCCTCCGCTCCATTAAGCTCGAATAATCAGCCCTCTCTTTGCTGGCGAGCTCATCACGACGAGTGGAGGTACGTCCTCCCTGGCCTCATATCCGCGAAACAGGATTTCGAGAGCTCATCGTCCGTGATTCAGGCGGCCATGGCGCTCACACCGCGCGGATAATACGCGATCGTCGCTTCGTGGGATCGTGGATTTCGGGGCCCGCGATCTGGTCGAGTGTGAGGGCAGTTTATAGGTCATCGTGGTCTACTTGGGTCCTCGTTTTCTTAAGAAATATTGGCCTCCCCTGGAGAAACGGAAGTATGTAATTTGAATCGGACGATCTGGTGATTTTTGAAAAGGTTTTGAGAAGAGCGTTGAAAAATAGCGGGAGATAATTTCAGGGATAGCACTTCTTAAGGGGGGATTCTCTTGTAACAGCCCCCGAAATTTATGATTTTTTTTTAATAAACTATTGTTAATATTGCATTAAACTCTTTTGGAATATAAGGATGCATCTTTAAACTTGCAGAAAATATTTTTTTATGTCAATTCTTCTTATTAGTTATTAATTATTGTAAATTTCTTTGACAATGTTGGCGGCAGATGTGGCACCTGTTACAGTCATCTGATTGCAAAAAGAAGAAAAAATTTGTACAGTTCAATAATGTACGCTGGTCAATATAAAAAATAATATGAAAATTTGTCTAAGGAAAAGCTTACTTTTTCTTTCAAACGCTATAACTCCTTCAATTTTTCATTTTTTTTTCAATACCAGCGCAAACTATCTAACTTTAAGAAACTTCTATTTTTTTGGCGTGATAGGTATCACAGAGGGTGCCACTAGGTCACAAGATTCCACAATAATTAATAAATGATAAGAAGGATCGACATATAAAAAATATTTTCTGCAGGTTTAAAGATGCCTCATTATATCCAAAAAGAGTTTAATCCAATATGACCAACAGTGTGAAAACAAAATAAAAAAATTGTTAAATATCAATTACTTTTGGGGCTGTTAAATGAGAATCCCTTAAGACTGAATGGAAATGACTTGATAAATGAGGGGAGGAAAATGACCTTGGGGTGTGAGGAAGTTGAACGAAGTAAGAATGTTTAGTATATACTTAATGTGATTAGAAATTTTTAAGTAAAAGTAACATGGTTTTCGAGTGTACGGGATTTCTTTGTGCATTTTAAGTAGATACCTACACTATTTTTGTTTTAGTAGAATTATAGCATGAGTTAAGATGTAAGCACCCTTGCGAATGCTTTAACTGAAGAATGAGATTGAAAGAAAATACTCTGGTGGAAAAGTTATATTATTTATTGAGTATCTAACATTTGTTTATGTGTTACTGCGATTGAGGGAGTGTACAGAGTGATGGTAAGAAACATGTGAAATAGTAGACATCAATTCTAATTTCATTTAATTTCTCCCTTTGTGTACCTACAATCAATACACATTCCCATACAAGAAACCTCTTCATCCACATAGATACCTACCTCAAGCAAACTATTTGATTTTTAACTAACTATCGACTTCCCCCACGTCATATTTTTCACTCTACCCCATTCTCATCGAAATTGCTTTTCTAATTCCTTGTCTCCCTAATCCAAAATCACTCATCACAACTACAAACCCTAAATTACTATAACTTCTTCAGTACTTTAAAAACACAATATTCCAAACTTGTTTATACCTTTCCATCACCGAAGCGCCACTTCCCACAGCCCCGTCTTATACGTTACATTCTGAAGCTACTCAATCTTACCTTAAATCCCTTCTGACGCTTCCGCGCCACGAAACTATTGCTTTCTGACACCTCAAAATGGCCCTCGATATCGAAGCCCTGCCCACGGCCTCTATACGCTCGCGTTTCCAATTTACGACACGAACAACAACGACGACAACAATGACGCAAATTCAAGTCATCGATGAAGCATTGCAACGGCCGCGGCCGGCGCAGCGATGCAACGAGCTCAGTTGTGTACCAGCGATGACGCAGTGATACAGATAGCCGCCGGATGCGGCGGAAACTAAACGCTGGCGCAACGGAAATGATGCCAGCCACCTCCGTGCACTTCCTCGTTCGACTTCCTCGATTTGATCGCGTTCACGTTACATGCAGAAGCCGACCGCGGCCATTCGTCTCGCTGTTTCGTCCTGGCTGCAGCAGGATTACTGGCCAGGCGCATACGCGGTCTGCCGATCGATCGAAACGCTCGTTGCAGTTTGTATTTCGGTTTTCACGTTGCCATAGGCTATTCATCGCACCCCGATCCGGCTTGGGAGCGCTCGTCCCTCGTGATCGAGACACGTGCCTGTGCGTACGATGTTTGAGATTACGTGGCAAATGGCGTGTAAAGTAACGCCGCTGCAGGAATTTATTGCGGTGGGTCGGGATTAGGTGGAAGTTACAAGATATTCTGGTACTATGAGGTGGGGTTTTTAAAGAGCGTTCGATGTTAGTGTGATTTCTTTTGAAGAAGACTGATGGTTATCATGGGAAGGTTAATTAATTTAATTATGTTCATGGATGGATAAGTTTACAGTAATTGTGATTTATTAAATAAGTCAATAATCAATTGATTGATTAGTCGGTTCTTTGTTCCATTCTTTTTTAGTATTTTAACAGTGTAGAATCTAAACTGAAAACAGGTGTTAATGATTATAGAGAATCGGATACTCACATTCAATGTAAATTCGTCACTGAAATTAATTTCTATTCTATTCAAGTCAACTCTGTGGCAAATACTTTTGTACTTTTCAGTACCTAGTAGTTCAAAATTAAACTCGATTTATCATTAAATTTCTCCCTTTTAGCACCTACACAGTATAGTCAATTTTCTATAATAGAACACTATCAAATCACTGCTTCATTCGTATGACAACAGTAATTTTGTGAAACTGTCTCATGAAGCATATACCTACAGAACATCAGTTTTTATTCCCCCATTTTACATTTTCTTTTCTGTTTATTTATCCCGCTTTACTAAGTCTCACTTTGTGATATAATCTGACATTACGAACAATCCCATTACAGAAACCGTTCTTCCTAAAACCACTGAGCAACCAAACAAAAAAATCTACCACCATTACTTACATGAAATTACATCAAATCAAATTTTTTCGATGCACTAAACAGTATTACCAAATTCCTGGAACTCAGAAATATTCACACGCCCTTAACAAGTTCCACGCGTTAGAGTTTAGAGGAATTCCCTCTGAGAAACCACAATTTCACCAAGTCTCCATTCTTCAACAGCAGAATGATTTCACCCCCCAAAAGTGGTTCGATGGAATTAAATCGAGCGACCCGACGAATACACGGTCCCCGTAGACCGTGGTCGACGCCTGCTATCGAAACAGGGATGTTTATCAGGGAAATAAACGATCGTAGCTCTCGCGGGCGTTTCATTGAATACGAGCGCGAAATAAGATTTACCAGAGCAGAATGTATCCTTTATGGACCCTTCGATCACTGGTAAACGCAAAATCGGCTGCTACAGCCGACGAACCCTGTCGAATATCTTTAGGAAGGCGCAGATCCGCGGGGCGATCCTGCTGTTTCTAAACGCCCACCTCTATCAGGCTATTCATAGTCCCGAAGCTCGCGCTGCATAAATCCGCGGGATGGGGGATGAAAATAAAATTCAATGGGGTGGAAGCGGGTGATGCTGGAACAGTGCCAGAAAAAATATTTGGAGAAAGGAGGCCGTGTTATAAATTTCCTCGTGCAACTACGGCCGTCAAATAGACTTCGAAATGATGCAGTTCCCATCCCCTTTTCACAGGTTCGACGAACCCTAGCGCCGAAAAATTATATGGCCCATGGTAACCATTGGTGCTGCTTATGTTGCTTTTGTGAAACTGGAAAATCTAATGTTTTATGATACCATTGGAGCCATTTCGGGGCCCCACATTGTGCGTTGAAAAAATTCGAATAATACCAGTAGCTGGCTTCTATTCTTTGTGAATTGGCTGAGCGGACGGGTATTCGGGCAGACCTACACAAATAATGGAGAAAGTAAACGCTAACATTTTTACGTGGCGTTATTTCTACACAGAGGAGTGTGGAACATTTCACAATAGAAAAAATGTTATAGAATATACCGTTATTAACACCCCACTTTGAGCAACCCTTCTTGATAAACAGAAGCCCATTGCTGTTATACACAGGGTGGGCCAATAAAAATTACCACCTTGAATATATATCCGGAACTATGGGAGTAAGTGAAACAAATTTCCAATAAAAGTTATTTGGTATGAAAGGGGGCATCTTATGATCGTAAGTATTTTTTTGCACATGGAGTCGATTAAGCGTCAAAACGCTTGAAAAATACGCGATATTCACGAATTAAAAAAAAAAGAAACTGAACAACATACAGTAAAAATGCTTTCTCGACTTTACTACTTCATATTTGAAGAATAAACAAATAAATTATTGTTTGAACTTTATCAATTTTTGCCTTAGATACACAGCAAAAATTGTGTGATCCTAAATTACCCTTTGTAGATAAGGCGATAGCGAGTCTAACTATGAATAGAATGCCGTAAGAGTATTTGAAATCGGTTCATAATTAAGCTTTTTATATTGGCGCCTTTCAAGAGTTCTAATTTCTACAGTGGTACAATGAATGCTCTATATCTAATGCAAAAATTGATAAAATTCAAACAATAATTTTTTTGTTTGCTCTGCAAATATGTAGTAATAATGTCCAAGAAGCTTTTTTACTGTATGTTGTACAGTTTCTTTTTGTTTAATTTATGAAAATCACGTATTTTTCAAGCGTTTTTTTCGGGGGGTACCATTAAGAGCGATTTTTTTCTTACTGCTATGATTTTGGAGATATTCAAGGTGGTAATTGTTATTGGTTTACCCTGTATACGTAATCCACTTCGTGTAACTCTCGAACATTCTCACAATATAACGCCTTTGCACTTCATCTTCTCATTAAAAACGTAAGAATGGGAACAGTAGGAAAATGGTAAATGTAAAGAACGTTTGGGTGAGTGTGACGCGTCCGAATTGATGGAAACATCGATCCTTGAGGGACACCAACTGATTGTCCTGCTTCATAAACATCTCTACTACGTCAGCCTTAGCGAACGTTAACTGGACGTTTATCGACGAGCATCGCTCGTCATCGCTCATCGTGAAATCCTCCCGAGACACGCGCGGCATTCGCGACCGCACGTACGGTCATTTTTCAGCATCGTTATCGACAGATCGTCTAGAGTCGCGATCAGAATTGCCGCCTTCATGGGGGGGGGGGGGGGGCGGCAAAGGCCACAAAAAATATCGTTTCCTATAGAGTGGCGCAAAATATAACGATGAAACGAGGCTACAGTCATTATTTATTAAGTAGACGAAACCTTTGGTCTTTAAATAGAAAAACAACAGCATGCTAGTTGCCCGTAACTCTTATATTTGTTATTATCTACACAATGCCTCGCTTTTTTATTTTGTTTTCTCCAAAACGTAAATTAAATTTTGGTGCTCGAAGCAGTGTTTGCCACTGTTCGACTTTAAAATCTTTATTAGAAGTTCACAGAAGATTTAGTTTAACTGCCTTGTCTCGAAGCTTGGGCATTATTTGAATGAAATATTGTAGAAATCAGTATTCCACTAATATATTATCTTATTTGACTAAAAATTATTTTCAAATACTCGAAGGATAGTTTATTTCAACAAGCAAAGGAACTTCCTCTGAATTATTTCGTTACTGGGTTAGTAATCAAATGATGGTTTATTGTATTTTATATTTAAATTTTTCAAACGGAATGTTTGAATCTATTATTTTATTTGGAACAGTTTACTAATACAAGAAATTATTTTGAAGTCATTTATCTGGTTTTTGCGTAAAATAAGGCTACTTTTTCCGAATGATTTTTAAAATAGTTCAAATAAACTGATTCGAATATTATCTTTTATTTTGTTTTTGAAATCATTTTTGTCAAATCTGATAGAGTCCTACTTCGATCAAATTTCAATAAAAAGTTTCAGAGGCTTGTTACATATAAACGATTAAAGATGCATTGTTTTCCCAATGCTGTGTCGTTAAATAAAATTATTGACGCTGCTCGCGCAGAAACAGTGCGCGCAAACAAATCGAAAATCGCGTTATCGCGAATCGCGTGACGCATGCGATGCATGTTTCGCGAATTCAATTTACTCGATAAAAGTGGATTTGAGATGAATCCGCGGCCCTTTTTCGTTTATAATTTCCCGTGTTTCGTCGGTTTACATATTGCTTATGAAAAGCACGGATAAGTTGTTGTCCAATCGTCGTTATTCCCGTAATTCGGAGGTCGACGATACAAATTGGAAAAACGTGTTACAAACGCTCTTTCAACAGTTATCCTCAATGAAGATTGTAATTATTAATACGATGCAAACACAATTATTTTGCGGTCAATGTCAAGAAATTTATAACTTTGAAAACAACCCAGCTGCTTTTGTTACAAGATCGTTTAATCTTTAATTTATATTCCTTCTATTGTGAATTAATACAAATATTTGGAATTATTTGGAATATTTGGTATTACACATGCATGAATTAATATTTAAAACCTCTGAACTCATTAAAAGCGAATTTCCATGAAAAATTCTGAACTACAATTAAAAAGTAAAGTTTCAATTCAAGAAAATTCACATATCTTTACAATGAAAATTTGCACATGTTTCATCGACTACTAATAAAAAGAAATATCCAATATCCACCACGAAAATATCAAATAAATCGATACCTTGTACAATTCAAACAGCAGCTTCTAAATTTCAAACCCAGCGAGTAGATAATATAATGGAGAGGACCTAAATGGAAAATCGATCGTATATATATCGCAGCAGTATTAACAATTAGCCGATTGCTAATGAAAGGACTTAATTAAAAGGACAGCGACTTCCATTTGGAGTGAATGAAATGGTTAACGAACTGGTGCATGGACTTAATTTCGAATCTTGATTTCGAGTCGTTGTAATTTAATCCGGTCAATGAGACCGTCATTAGCAGTCGTAAGGTACTTACGTGATTGGAACGAGAGGAATTATCGGTAAAATTCGAATTTTGCGTGGCGGTGTAAAGATCTTCGTTTCCATTTCTAGAAGAATTCGAAACCAGGATCAAATGGAGAGGAAAATAAATAATTCAAATTTTTCTAATTCTATGGTCTTCCAAATCTTCGCTATCATATAGGTACTAAAAGATAGCAATATAACTATATGATGTTTTAATGTTTCTCTGAATATTGATTGCATTATAGAAACTAGTAGTTATCGTGCGACACTGACAACGCGAGTTCCATTCTCCTCCGTTTACCAATCACAGCTTCAGGAACGATCTTAAAACACAAAGAGGCAGCTCAAACATAACAGTTACTATCTATCCAGCGCAAAGTACTCAAGCCTTAACTGTCTTCAATCCCTCCTTAACGTTCAATACAAAAAAGGGCAATATCTTCAACATCTCATTTATGATCCATAAATTATCCCGATTCCGTTCAATTTCCCTGTTTCCTTCATTTCTCCCTCTTTCTCATAAAAGACCATCAATACGTAATCCCCGATCTCAGTCATAAAACGTCTCAAATCACGTGCAACCGTACGAAGCCAAAAATGCGGCAGACATTACCGAGCAACAGTTCCTCCTCGTCGATATTATCGCTCTTTTATGTCCACCTCACTGACTGCCGTCTTCTCGGATTAATTAACGCCGTGGCGCGCAACTCTGCGCATTATACCGTTTCTACATTTTAATTACAGTCGGGGATACTTGCTTCCAAAGTCGTCGAGGAAGTTCCATCCCTCTGTTCCCCGATCCCAGGGACGTCAAAAATATTTCCTTCTCGAATCTACCGCCATCAAAAGTTTCCCACCCTTCGTGACGTTTCGTGATACACGCAGCCATGGGAGGCCCGCTTAAACTTACCTCATGGAACGACACTTTTCCCCAACTTCCTGTATAAATCCCGCTTTCGGCCGGTTTACCGTGCTGGTCCGCGAAATATCTCTCGCTGGAGACCACGATTCCCTGTCAAAGTTATTTGTTGCCCTCCGCGGACAACCGGTCGCTGGCTTTCTTTTGGACATATCTCTTCGCGAGTGGAGAAAGGGCTTGCGCCCTGTGCACGGGAGTTATGCGTTCTGGAAATTGCTTAGGTGTGGAAGCCTTTTTATTAGGGTGGGACGAAAAAAAAAATTTTCGAAACTCGAAACAGCCTAGTGCGGATAAGTTGCGCCTGGGGAAGACAAATCGAGGCAAACCTTTTTTTTTAAATAGGTCAATGCTTGACCTGCCCTATTTGGGGTCAATGTTTTTAATTTTTTACCAAGTTTGTCGACTTCTATATATATTCATAAAATTTGTATGTTTCACTGTTGAGCATCAGAAAATATTATTTAAGCACATAAACACGTGAAATAACTTATATCGTTGTATTCGCGAGCGTTCATAGAATAATTTGAGGGAACAAGCAATCGAATAACTATTACTGTTTGAACTCAAAAGATATTCAAAGTTGAAAATTTGTATTCTGTGAACCCTCGCGAATACAACAATATAAGTTATTTCACGTGTTTGTGTGCTTAAATAATATTTTCTCATGCTCAAAAGTGAAATATACAAATTTTATGAAAATATACAGAAGTGGCCAAACTTGGTAAAAAATTAAGAACTTTGACCTCGATGGGGACCGGTCAAATATTGACGGATTACAAAAGAAAATTTTGACTTCAATTTGTCTTCCTCAGACGCAACTTTTCCGCACTAGGCGGTTTCGAGTTTCGAAAAATTGATTTTTTCAGCCCACCCTAAGTAGTGTTTATTGATGCTTAAGTGTGACCGTGGTAGAGAAGCTTTCTATTAGTATTCTGTTAGTTGTGAGACATTTATTTGACAAAGGCTTAACAGCCACTCAGAGGCTCTATGAATAAATAAGACTGCAGGAATTTTTTAGGATCCATAATTTTTCAATTTTCAAGATAGGTCAACTCGTCTTACCCAACACAGTTGGGTAATTAATTTCATGAATAAGTCCTACACTGTACTTGATCAACATGTGTTATGATGAAAATTCTAAGAAAGTTCATTCCCTGAAGTTTGAGTAAACAAATTATACAGGATCAGAAACGACCCTGTTCCGCTTCCCGTCTCTCTGTCGAACCTTTCGTCCGACGGTTAAAGCAACGTTACGTTGGCTTCCAATTTTTCTCCAACTTCCAAAATACTAATTTTCTAAAATCTTCACCAAATGCATCTTGCAAATATCAAACTTCTTCCAACACAGTTTCACAGCTGCTAAATACGAAGTAAGATAGATCCAAAATCGCAAACTCACATATAAGCGATAGCGGCAGATAAATTATCAGCACGTTGAACAGCCCCGCGATGGTTCCAAAGGTGCTCACTGACATTTCGACGCTGTGGATCGCTGGCCATTCGCTATCATTAACCAACGATTCGTTAATTGATTTATTCGAATAAACAAGGATATCGAACGGCTGCAGGCACAGGGCAATGGCCTTATCGTTTATTTATCGCGGCGTGTCCGACCAGGGCGGAAATATCCATCGATATCGGGATACAAAACGGAACGGAGGCAAGTTTGGTATTCATTATATAACGGGGAAACCGAGACGGCCGCCGATTAAGCTCGCGGCTGATAATTGCCGATTGGATTTCGCTTGCCCGGCATCGATCAGTTGGTACGCTACGGCACGAATACAGCTTCCGGTATAAATGTTTCACGTTTCCCGTCATGCGATCCAGTATGAATACATCGGCTCCCTCCCTCTACAGCAGAGTCTACACATCACTGGAATTTCTGGCTACTTGGTCGCTGGTTCTGAGTTATCATACAAAAATTACACGGTATTCACACGTTCACATTAGTGATTTTACATACACCTGTGAAACAGTGGAGTTCTATTAAAACAGTACAAGTCGAAACAAATTAAAGCTTTCAAGTTCAAGGTCAATTTGTTTATTGTAACTTGTTTGACTCATTAAAACGAGAAAAAGTGTCAAAGGAACTATGTTCCAAAGAAGGCTTCAAACAATAAACGACATAACTGGTTCCTTTGACACTTTTTATCCTCCCAGTGAGTTGAACAGATTAAAATACGACTGTTAGGGATGTTAGGGGTGTTAGGAATTTTGATGGTACTGAAATATATTATAGTCCATACGAAATTAGGGTGGGTTTAAGTCATCACTTCTCTAGTTTCGAAATTGTTAAAAAAATACAAGCCCTCAAAGTGCTTGGTGAGATTGTACTTGTTCGTGTGTCTTTGGAAAGATCCCAAATGGGACTTTCATCCCCTCCTTAAGGGGGTAATGCAGTACAGAACTATGAGAGAATAGTTTCTTTTATACTTTGTCGTTGTTTAAATTCTTCAAAGTATCCTACTAAAGGATTTCATTAAAATATGTCAAAATAACCGAACTAGAAGACTGTTTCTTTTTTCTTGACAACGCATGTGCAGCAGATTATACTTACTTTTAAAACTCTCACGCAATATTGTGCGAAATAATTTATGTATATTGATTGATGAATTTCAGATTCATATCGCAAGTCGTTTTTACTATATAAAATTTCGAAGATGCACGTACTTTTCGCGTGTCTATCTTGCATCGTCCCCCCTAAAACGAAAATACATATTCTCTCTTTTTATATATAAAAAAGCTGTGCATTATTCCTACAAACGCTTCACTATTTCAGTGAAAAGTATCGACAGAAAAGCTTCAAAGGCTCGAAGAAGCTGAGAAAAGTAATTCAGGATTTCTGGCTGCAAGCCAGGCCTACGTCTTGCTCCCTTTGTCTGTCCGTTTCACTTATCGCATATATCCCCCCTCCCCCAATTTCCCATAATTCACTCTAACCCATTCGAGATATAAATTGATATATTAGTAGGTACCTATTACCTGGCATATTCCCTGTACAATGCAGACAAGTCGTCGAACGTGAAAAGACGTCGATGACGGAATTTTGCAGAAACGTAACTCGATTAACTCATCGCGGACAGACATTCGTAAACCCAGCAAGCAGAACGACTGTACCACGTTATTACAGCTAGTTCCGCAACTCCAGTTATACGTGCAACCGCGAATAATTCATTTGTGCCGGTGATAGAAATTTTCGTAACAACTGCAATTTGAACACGGTAGAGTAAATCATTACGCTATTCAACGGTGTGAATTAAACGGATTTCCAACCGCGCGATCTACAAACAAACAATTTAACAATTCCTTCGTTCAACACCGCTTGTCCCACATATTAATTATTCCCAGTCACTGAATAAACATATCTCCCTCTCAGCTTCAATTCGCAATAAACGATTACATTACTCGCGAAGGAAAATCTCGGTAAAGCTCGAGAGTCTCGAGTGAAGTGGATATCCAAGAAAGGATCCAATAATTGCGGACGCGGCGCCTCGAAAGGTGGTCTCGAAATTCCTCTTTCCTAATTCCCACCCTCCTTCGCGCCACCCGCCATCCCCCGCCGCCGGAGACAGCCACCATCTTGGCTCTTTTCCACCTTGATGGTTTATTAATCTTTAATGGGTATAACTTCCAACACCGAAAGAGTTTTATATCCTCCAACATTTTACGCGGCACTCCCCTTTTTCATCGAGCCACCCCTCCTCGTCCTTGCAGACCCTGCAGCCGGCCACAGTCGGGCCATTCCACCCCCGTCAGACACTTCTCACGGCTCGGCCCGTATAAAATGATAAAATGATTCGGGTATATATACAGTTAAACTCTCCCAGCAGAACGTTCTTTTCTCTGGAATTTAATCGACATCCTGAGGATCTTCAACCCCCTTGAAGTTGTCGTCTTCGACCACGATTAACCACTTTCGCGGCTCGTCCTCGGGATTCTGTCAAGTGGCTAGACAGGGCGATGCAAATTTATCCCCTTCTCTTGCGATTTGTCTACGCGCACGTGTCGCAGTACTGAATTAAAGGGAAGGAAAAGACAGGTGAATACGTTGGTTGCGATGGAGGTTACTGTGGCTGACACTTGGAACTCACAACTCTCGCGTAGACTGCTTATTATAAAT
This sequence comes from Andrena hattorfiana, assembly GCA_944738655.2. Lineage (NCBI taxonomy): Eukaryota > Metazoa > Arthropoda > Insecta > Hymenoptera > Andrenidae > Andrena > Andrena hattorfiana. Next base: position 8,840,115 of record OX122894.2, read on the forward strand.
AAACCCTTACATTTCTGAAGTTGGGGATACTGTTAGTGTCATTAGGGATGATGTAAAATATTAGGTGTATTATTGAACTATGAAATGAGAACAAAGTTGAGAACAAAAACTGAGTTTGATGTTGTACTGATAATCATATAAAATAGGAAAGATTAATTGTTTGCAATGTGGGTTAGTCCGTTTTTGTTCTCACTGCCTTAAATATTCTTATTCACTGAATTATGATCTTAATACACGTTTTCATGAATGTGAGTTGCTGGAAAACATGGGACAATGAACCGAGTGGATCGTTAAAAAATAAATTCGTAAATTAGTGATTGTTTACAGAGTTCTTTTTAGCATTTCTTCTGGGTTGAATTGAAAAATGTAACGTTTGCTACCGTATTAGAGAACACAATCAACGCCGAGAGTGTAGCTCGTAATTAGAAGGCAAGGAGTTAATGTGCGTTGAACTATTTGGGTATTTTTATAGGACATGCTTCTTCGGTTCACAGCTGATATTTTAAATATATCCACTTAGCAACGCTGATTTGAAAAAATAAGAAACGTGTGAATGAATAAAAAAAATATTCAGCATTAAACCCCCTGGAAATATTCTCACCAATGTCGGTGTACTATTTTACTCGCCACCTGAATTTCTGCAATTGTGTATCCAACATGCATTTAAATAGAAATACATATTATTTTCCATATAATCGCGAGAGAACTCATGCTTCATAAATACACAAAACTACATTACAATATATTAACATTTATGCATTTCAAAGAACAATACTCAACTAGATCCACGCCCTGTTATTTACTTGATAGGAAAGTCGACTTTAAATGGTCAAAATCCCTTTTTATGGCATTTCGAGCCAACTGTGCAAGTTAGTGTTCAATAATTAAAATCAGGTGAAACACAAGCTCCGGCGCCACCAAGCAAGAGTTAAAGCGTAAATTATCTAGTAACATCTGCAAATACCTGTTCCGCCCGTTTAGGGGATTAAAGGCGTAAATTTGGGGGAAAATTGCAGAAACCAGAACATATTAATTAGCAACATTTGGCGCGCGTTTGATATTATTACCAATTCCTCGGGTTCCGTTGCAACCGACTATCCGTTAATTACATGCGCCGGAAACGCAAGTCCATTTCTTTCGGCAGATTTTCAATTTCAGGAAGCGCGCGTAACCCATACATAAATTTCTGCTCGATAATAAAGGGTCGCATGTTAATAAGCCCGGAATTATTAATCCCCTTTCCCAACTATTGATCGAGCCGTGGACGGTGAATCATTAATTATGAAAGCAGCGAACGTTGGAAATTATTTATGTAATGCAATTTATGGGACTGCTGAAATAGAAATTAATGAAATTCGGCCGATTAAATGTTAACTGGCGAAGAAACGGAATATAATTGACGGAAAAGCTTTCCATAATTTTCGCATAATGAGAATATAACAATCGGGCCTGTGTATTAATATTTAAAAGTTCTTTAGCGTGCATTTGGATTCTGTTCTCGTCCTATAATGATTCAATTATCATTAGCGCTCCAAAGCATAATTTATGGCGCTAAAAAATTATCAAATTATAGGGGGGGGGGGGGAGAATTAAGAAACTGATAATAGTAGATGCAATTATTCATGTACCAATTTTTAATGGGTCCTACACGACAAAATTTAGCTTATCAATAGTGATTATCTTAGTGACCAGATCTATATATGATTTCGAGGCATATGGAAAATTAAGATACAGACAACTGGTTTTAATTATATTATTGGACACTTTTCGTAGGATACTTTTAATTGTAATGTGTAATTTGTAACAAGATTCGCAAGTTAATTTTTCATCACCGCACGAATACTCGATATATATTCCAAGTGCATTTCATCAAAATCCCAATTACGCACCATCGATTTATCTCACCGCTAAGAACCAACCTTTTCTCAGTTCTGCTCCTCATAACGTGACAACTTGTGTTTCCACCAAAGTTTTTGTCACAAATGTACACTAACAGTAAGAAAGATGAGATGAAGAAGGGTGTACGAACGCAGGAAGCGAAGATAATGATTTCCCACGAGGAAAAAGGGAGTAGGAAATAAAAGGATTGGAGAATGGGGCAATGAAAATTCGGAAAATTGCGTTGCGATTTTTTAGCAACAAACGCGTGCAAATTCAGTTGAATGAAACGAAAACATAAGTGTCGAGAATATCGAGGTCTCAAGAATTTTTCTCCAAATCAACTTTTGTCTCCCATTTCACAACCCAATAACCTAAAACCACAACGAGCTTGACTCATAATATCCCCAAATTATTTAATTAATAAATTCATGGAAGAACTCATCTAAGATTAACTACCGAGGATAAGTACCGTGAAATGGGATAACATTGACCACAAAACTAGATTTTAAAACAACTTCATGTTGCACCTGTTTTACATAATAATATAACAGGTATTATTCTCAAACAAACAAAATTAAATTTATCCAAGGCACTTTGTCTGGGAATAATACTGTTGTATTATACAATAGTGCTAGAAGAATAAATTTCTCTATTGTATATGCTAGGATAAAACTTACTTATTTCATATTAAATTACCCCATTTGACGGTAGCGTTGAATCACATGGAGCTTGTGTTGTTTGCAAAAGGAATTACTTCAGTTGTGATAGTCTTAAATATACCGTCTTAAATACGTGGATCACGTTTCTGGCCTAGTTAACAGGCTAGAGTTAGAGTCTAAAGACACAAAAGACAATTCTCGCGAGAGACGTGGTCGTTCATAGGCCATGATTCTTTTAATAGCTGCTTTACGAGACTAAGCTGCAGGACAAGTTAGGCTGTAACTGTTCAACGCTTTTATGCGTCATAAAATATTCGCATGATTTCACAGGGCGCATTCTTTCTCTCCGCGACGAGCCCGCGGGGAATAATTTCCCAGGGAAACGCGGCAAACAGGGTGAAACTCGCGCGAAATTAGCGGCCAGGCCATTCGTTAGGAACTAACTGGCGATTATGCAGCAGTTTTCCGCGTCACAGATGTCTAGTCGGCTCGTTCCAGAATTTCCATCCCCATTCAGAGTTATTGGAACGATAATGGAGTCGGTTGTTCGCGCTACACGCAATTAAGAAATCGTTATGGCAAATGCAGGTTTATAATCAATTAGTGGGCTTCTTTTACTGCTGGATATAGGTATAGGCATAGTTAATTGTTAATATTTGACATTACTTCACTGAACATTTCTTGAATTACTCCAATGGTGTTCATTTAAATTTTATAATTGTTATATTATACCATATTTTAGTAATTATTTGAATTCCAAGCGTTACGCCTTGAATTCGATATGATGAATTGATATATATATACATGTTGAAAAAAATTCTTTCTTATGGTATAGTTTATTTAATTATTATTTTATGCGGTAAAATAATATTTACAATTGATTGTTTAACGTTAATAGAAAGTATTATTTCTATTTTATATTTTCAAGATATATATCTTATCAGACTCATTAACCAATTTCTATAAATTAAATCATCTCAATAATTATTTAGATTTGGATTGATTAAAAAATATGAAAAATATACAATTGTAAAAAATTGTCTTAATTCTTTATAGGGGCATTCAATATGTTTACCTCTTGATCAAATTAATAAAATAAATAGTGATGTTAGTGACCAAAATATAATTTTATTTGTTCGGTAAAATTTTCTTAATGTTGTGTAATAAATAACATGTAAAAGGTAACATTATTAAAATTACAATTGATATAATTAATCCAATTACTCCTCCTAATTTACATTACTTAAATAAGTAAAATATGTTATACGTGTGGGGTGTGCAAATAATTTTGTAACTGTACGTATTCCTACACGAAATATTCAGGTAAATATTTCCACCCCTAAATATAAGAAAACACATGTTGACTATTTTTTTAAAAAACTACTTCGTCCAAAATTTTCATCCAAATCTACATACGTCACTTATGCAATATTTTTTATCAATTTAATGCCACATATTATATGTACCACAACTCCGAAATTCTCTCACGGCTCATAAATTTCCATGTATTTTTCGCTGATCGATCCATCGTGCCAGCTGATTTCACGATACATGGATAGAGGGAAGCCCACTTTCCCTCCCCTCTGGTGTAAGTGTCCTTCGCATTATACGCCAAGAGTCTCGTGGCCACGTGACGGAGCCTCTTCCTGCAACCCAGTCGCTCTTCTATCTTCGAGAAGAATGAACGAGGGCCAAGGGTGACTGGGGGGATGGCGGGGAAGGAAGGAAGGAACAGCCAAGAAAGAATGAAGAAGAAACGCGGTAGAAAAGGGGGGAACAGAGGCTCGAGAGACGAGTGGAAGGTGGAGGGTTATCCGTGTGAAAAGCCAGCTAACAAAGGTGGGTGGGACAGCCAGACACATAGGAATTCCGTGAGTATTTATAGTGAGGAGTTATTAGCAGCCACCTAAATCCCTCAGCGGCGCCTTCTCGATCGTCTCTGCGAAAATCTTCCCTTAATTACGAAGCTTTCCTTCCCCTTCCCTGATTCGACAAATCCTGGAAATAAGAGGCTCTTCGATTAAAGTGATTCGCGGAAGGGCTTTCGAGTTGTCCTCTACTTCTAACTGCCTTTGTTTAAAAATAGAAATAATCTTTGCTCAAGAAATACCTACAATATTTTTTCTTTGCTGATGCAAAATTGTACTTCAATAAAATGGAAGAGGGAAATAGTGTCTTCGGGATTAATTAATTCCTCAAATATTCTTTTCTATGGAATAGGAAATGTAATTCGTGACTATTTATGAAAGAAAATTTTCTGCTTTATGCTATCGGAATTTTATGCTGTTTTAGGATTCCACGTCGGATAAGAATCGTTTGGGTAAAGAAATGGCTGATTTCGATTATGGTTAGGAAAAAGGGACGTAAGGGTCGTTCCAAGGAAGGGCAAAGTAAAAAGGTCAGGTTTTAAGAGTTCGACGGTAACCGATATAAAGCTGCCCGCGGATGCGTCTTAATTCCTCTTTTTACCTGTATCAATCATCCACTTTAATTTCCCATGGGCGCCATGCCATGGAATTAGCCGGTTCGGACTGTGTACGTGCGAAATTAGGTTCGAGGATTTTTATGTACACGCGAGACTGAACGTGACTGGGCAGGGATTTCATCGATAATAAGGGCATGCCACGATTTGTGCTCCGCAACGATAATTATTTTGTATCGATACAGCATAACGTTTCAGTGTTTGAAGAATTTTAAGGCGTACTCGTTGATTAATTTATTCGAATTTGGGGAACGAAGGCGTGTCACACCCTCTGTTACCCAGATTTCTGATTGAATTTAAAAATATATACATACATAATAGGGCGTTGATGAAGATTGAAAGTTGCATTTAAATTAACAATCAAATTTCCTGAATATTGTACTATAAAATAAAGGTTTATAATTCCCAAGTTATCATGGCTGATGATGGAGCATTTGCATAGAAGCATATGCAGCATGATGAAATTCATGTAGCATGGTATATATTACTTCAAAGTCACAATGGGATATGGAGCGTTAACTACAGTAGTGAATATCGATCGAAAGGAAAGGAGAAATAGGTGAGTAAAGGGTGGAGCAGGAACTTATATTAAGTACATGTAAATAATTGAAATTAATTCCAGAGTACGTGGTTCGAAATTCAGCTAAATTTTCAAGCTGTTGGACAAAAAGTAGGAAAAGGAATTAACTAAATACTTTTAGAGTGTTTTCACATGAGTCGCTTCTGCGGCTCACAACTGGAATTTCGTGTATAGTCACTTGGCAGGGGCAGTGCTGGTTTGAAAAAGGTAGAAAAAGGTGGAAGACGCGTGAGTATGTGTGAAATACCAGTCGCCAGCCACAAAAGTGCCTTCCCCAAGAAGGCTTTCCCATGGTTATACTGTATCCAAAAAAAGGGAGTAATAGTGTAGCGTATAAAATTGGCAACATTCCATATGCTCGTAATAAAATTACTAAAAGCTAAGTGAAAGTTAAAGTGTTTTCTATCAAACAGAAGGTTATTACATGCAGACGTAATTCAAGTTGGGTTCACATATAACCTTTGTAGACATTATAATGTCAGTTTGAATATTATAAACGAAGGTAATAGCAATTTAGGCGCTTAGTAGTAATTTACATGTTTAATTTATTCTTTCACGCGTACCGGCTTATAATTCACTAATTCTGCTCTGTGCAGACGATGCTTTCAATTTCTGTTTGATCCGAAGTTTTAATTAAACAGTAATTATCACTACACCAGAAGAGAGGTTATTTATCAAACTTCAGACGATAATATTATAATTACTAGGAGGGCGTTACTTTACCGTTAATTGAAATTGCAATTATCAGAGTCCTACTTTGTAGATATATTCTCTGATAGCCTCTAAGGCTTGATAACAATGTACAGGGTCTAATTACTCCTAAATTGTAATAGTTAAGTGGGATTTTGATAAAAAACAATTTTATCCCTAACTAAACATTTCAATTAATTATGAAAATACTGAGCTATCTTCGAATTTTCTAAACATCTACAACCGTGTGATGATCAGAAATAAGCTTTAGAATATTCTTTTAATGATCGCCAGGACAAACTTCATAATTGGAAAATGAAATGAAAGATATGCAGAAAAATTGCGAAACAACTTTTAATTTTGAAATACCTGCATACCTACGACAAATTCTATGACAAACAAAATCCCGTTTCCACACATAAAAATACTTTAAATTCATCTCCGTACAATGTTTCAACGAATTTTTCTCAATTTTTTTCACCCACTTTTATATTGTCAGAACTATTTACACAACGTCGAAATTGGAAGCTTTGCAGTTGGCAGGAAAAGGCATTAAATACACAATGCTTTCGTCTGGAGCACGAAAACTCGACTTCGTAAATTTCAAGATTTGGAACAACAAAAATGAAACATTTTGAAGCTCAATGATGAACGCTGAAGTTCAGCTTCATCCTCCATAAAACAGATAAACTTTCGTTTGCATCTATTTTATTTTATTATATAAGTCCAGATGAGTCAGAAACCGTGCGACTTGGTACGACGTGGAACTTGACAAAAATATAAAAAGTCTGTACGATAACTTGCACATTAACAAGTCACGCACGTTTTACTCGTCGCAGAAAGAAAAACTTGTCTGACGAATCGCAGAGATTCCTCACATCCTTAATTATGCACCCAAGGCCCTTTTAAACGATCCCACGGAACAGTTGATTCAACTCCTCACACCCTCGGACATCCCTCTTCCTGTAAATCGCGTTTCATCTCCTCGTTTTTTCCTGGAGAAGCTGGCCGAATGGTACTTTATTTTCAGCCAGTTAAAATCCAGGTGTGATAATTTAGGAGAAGACATTTCACGCGGCGCGAAGGCTAACGTGCGCTACGTAGAAAAAGCCCAACCTAATCCGGAGCCTGAATTATCTCTCTGTTTTACCAGTTCCACGATGTCGCACGGAGGACGCCCTGTATCGTGTCTCCTTTCTTGGAAAGAACTCGAGCAAGAGCGGAGCATCTTTTTCATCGTGAATTACAACTCTAAATGAAACTGAACCGTCTCAAAGACATGCATACCAAAGAAAGATCGTTACATACCTAATTTTCCCGGGAGCAGAAATCTACTGTTAGGTAAAACTTACAAAGGACCTGCACGAGTTTCGAGTCACCGATTTAGTTCAAATTTTTACAAATATTTAATGCACAATAACGTATCAAACACATATGACACATTGAAAAAATTTGGAAAAAAATAGGGTTAGAAATTCAGCCCCAGGCAAACTTTGAATTTTCCAAGTAAAACGTTAAGCAATACATTTACGGTACATTTATATAAAACCTTGTACACTCCCCTCGTTAGCCGAAGTTCAAAATTTCCTCAGAAGCATTCAGAAACAGAGTTACCCTTTAAATGGACCAAGGGTGAACTTTCCCAAGATTTACTCTCTTCCTCAAAATTACACTCTTCTCCCCTTATCGCCGAAAGTTCCGCTGATTACTGTTACACAATCGGCGAAAGAACTCTCCACAAGCCCTCGGCCGACGCGAAATAAAAAGGGCCAGCAAGGGTTCATAAATCAGAAGGGAGTAATATAATTCTCAGCCAAGCCGTGGAGATCAACGGTGTGTTTCGAGGCTCGCGGTTCCAGGGAGGATACAGGCGGAATGGTAAAAGTTTCGCCCCGCTTTCGAGGGCCTGCCCCGCTCCTCGAGTGTTTCATGAATCACGCGGCCCGGGATCGCGACGGGGGTGTGCTCGTTGCCGATTATGAAACGCCCTGGTGATTGCACCGCTGGCGTAAACAAATTAGCGGCGCCCGCTCGTTTACGCTCTCGTTCGAGAGCTGGTGTAAACGGAATTACGCCGGGCGGCGTTTAAATGGAGGGTTGTTGCGTTCTTTTGTGCGTCGTTTACCGCCCCGTTTCCCGGCGAGGAATGCGAAATCATCAACACTCGAACGCCCCCGTCGTACATCACTTATGTTTCACTCGACCGCGAGAGATTAAATTTCTTTGGCTAAGCAGACCCCCACCCCCGCCCCGCCCCGGTTAAATGGAGCACCGTCCCTCCCGTAGCTACATAGCGCAAAATTTTCTTCCACCGTGGAGGCAGTTAGCGAGAGCGCGGCCTCGTTAACGGCGTAAATGCTGCGTGGAAGATTTCTGTTTCGCTTAGGAGCGACGTTCGCACGCGAAAGGGCGCTGGAGAGACTGGGTGGGAACCAGAGGTTGGGGTAATGTTTCTTCGGAATTCTTCTCTTTTTTGCGATTGCTTAATGGCCTGTGGATTTTAGGCGCCAAGGATTTAGTGGCCACTGCAGTTGCTGTGCTTGAAACGATATTAATTTGCTCGTGATAAACAGTGGAGGATTATCCTCGGGATGTATAATATATCGTTTAACTGCGCTTCTGCTTTGTTACTTGTGTTTAGATGGAAATCTGCAGTTATAGGAATGTACTTGGTGTCTGTCAGATTTTTGAGGAAGTGGCTTTAAGGGGGTATACCCGTTTGAACGCTCGAAAAATGTGTACATTTTGTGGATTTTTTTACAAGGCAACGGCTTGATGAAGATTTTCCTTTTCTGTATTATGTTTACATAGTATTATGAACTACTTATAAAAAAGTTTCAGTTAAAAAACTATTGCTTTTCGGAACTTATGGATACATATCCGAAACACTCGATTTTCGAAAAAAAAGCTGTATGTCGTGTCTGAAATCCAAAACAGTAATTTTTTTATGAAGTATGTTAATAGCTATGGATCTACGGCGCCGATTTTAAAATTTTTGAAAAATAAGGAAAGGGTGAGATAAAAGGATAAAGTTAGATTTTTCTAGGAAAAAAGTCAATGTTTTTTCTTTATACATAATAAACGGGGAATCGGAATAAAAAAAGGCGTAGGTCGATGTGGAATCTTATTACGATCTGCATGAAAAATTGGAAGTGAATTGGTTGAACGTAACGCGAGTTTTTAGGGCCACCGTAATGAAAAATGTAGTTCCGCTGCGTTCGGTCGGGCCGTGGCGCTGCGCCGGCTCGTGCTACCTGGGTTGTTTCACTCAAATGCCTATAACATTGTAAATCTTCCGAATTTTTACATCGGACTTCTTTTAAAATATTTCTAAAACATCAGTCTATGAAAATATGTAAAAAAAAACGATTTTTGACACTTTCAAACGGTTATACTTCCTCCTTAAATACCAAACCGTGATTGTACCAGAGTGAAGAAGAAAGTGTGCAACGTAGAAGCTCGTGGAAAATTAATAACCCTTTGAGAAATTTTCCCAGTTTTGTCACAAATAGTTAAACATGTTAATTGAGGCTTTTCCTTAGGCCAGAAGTGTAGAATATATCCATGTAAATTTTTTAATTCAATCATTGAAAGTACAAGGATGTTTTTGGTAGAGTCTCGCTAGAAAAGAAACGGACCTCGTTAAACGCGAATACGATTTCGTGGCAGAAAGGCCAGTCACGGAATAAATATTCCATGGACGTTTCTACGGTGAAACTAAATTTCTGCAATCTCTGAAACGATCTTGAAACACAAGAAAACCGCAAAAATCGCTGGCCAATTGAGGCGAGGCACTCTACGTTGATTCCAGATAAAGTATGTCGAGAGAGATCGAAAGCCATTTGGAAACCACTCAGGACTACTTATGGTGCACTCAGCTATCCGATTAGGGGTTAAATTATGACGTATTTCGGCACCACCTGTACGCCACGGATAACGGATACTGATGGCACGTGACTTAACATGACGCTAATTTATGCGAATTTCCACGTGCACGTTGCCCCTTGAGCAATGACAGAATTGCCTTCACCTAATTACGAACGTCTCCACACCAGAAGAAGCAAACAACATTTCGGGAAAATGTGGTAAGACCATTTCACACTGAATTCATAATTTTGTGCAACTGATATCGAGGGTTTTGAAGAGATTGAAGTATGATGTAGTCGATCTGATATTAGAAGGGGTTTAAGTCATCATTTTGCTGGATCTAAATTTGTTTAAAAAATATAGGCCTTCCAAGTTTAACGAAAATGAGCAGAAATTACGAACTTCAACGGTCTGTATTTATTAAACTAATCTGAAACTAACAAAATGATGACTTAAACTCCTCCTAATTTCCCGTGGACTACATCATATTTCAATTGCATTAGAATCCCTGATGTCCAGTGGAAAATGTGATCGATTTCGCGTGAAACAACATAACAGCACTAAAAAAACTTTTGCGCTGAAGAAATAGAGGATAAAAATAATAACCAATCCAAAATTAATTTCTAATATGAATTCAACTAGTTTTAGGTCTAATAGGGTACCTATAAATAAACATCTGAATTAAATTGCACGTCTATCTAAAATTTCTCCACGGACCAAATAGTTTACTCCCGCCTCATTAACCAGTCCAATACAATTCTTCTATATTTCAAACCTATCCCCAGATAGATTCCCATTACTGTCGACCACTGAAAGATTATATTTCACTTGAATCAATTCCTTATAAATGTCCAAACTTAACTTACGTACAGCATCTATATCCTCTGCAATCCAAGCAGAACAGGCTACCTTGAATCTACCTTGGAACGAGCAACGGAACATCGACCCATAAATATCGAGCATCGAATACCTCTGAACCGGAAACACAATTTGATAGGGATCGTTCGAGCAAACCGCATCCGCCTTTCCGCCCTTGGTTTCTTTTAACCGACAGACAGATCGCGTGGCCCATCGAGTCTTCCCAGCTCAACGATCCAACCTTCTGCTGAACGAAAGACGAAGGAGCGTGGCCATTGTCTTACGAACGAAAATATTTCAATGCTAAGCTCATTCCCAAAGAGGAACAGGCCCACATACCGCGATGTATGGGACATCGAGGTCGTCGTGCATCTCGTCCCCCGATACTTCGGCCAACTTCACGGCTCGGGCCCCGGAGTATCCACGCCTAAAATACTACGCTGTCGCCGCTGTTGTTACGTCTGACCGCTGTTTTGATGCGTTACAGACTTTATGAGCCGAGGAAGAAAGGACACTGGGGTTTTACGAGACGACGTTTATGTTTCCATCGTGGGCGACTTTTTATTGGTATCGAGAGTGGAAGTATTAATGTCTCCAGAGCTAAATTATGAGACTGATTTTCTTATTTTATTTTTCGCCCGGTGGACAATAGAAAACGATATAAAGAGGAGAGAATTTTTTCGAATTGCTGGTCCACCAGAGCTGAGTTTCAGGCTACGTGGTCGGAGACTAGGAAAACGCTGTGAATACAATTTTTTAGGGGGAGGGGTCGATGCAGTGTGTACGCTTAGAATAGAATTTGAATATTATTTTGTTTTAATAGAATTTAATTTTTGTTGATAAATCGTGGGGTTGGGGGGTATGATGAAACTCAATCATTCCCTTTTGGGGGGAACTTTATATCTTGACTACAGTACTACTCTCAGTCGTAGTGGTCTTTTAACACTGAAAGTTCATAGAATAATGTCTGACCTTTCGACAGTAGGTATTGAATATAATGTGTGGAAAAATAGATTGTCCGGAGCTCCTTCAACTTTTCAAACTGTATGCAGCTACTGTAAACCTAAGAGATTTATCTCTTTTCTACCTAACTCTCTAAAACACAATTCGCACTTCTTGTAATTGTATTGAGAAAATGTACTCCAAAGACAATATTTATGAGAGTCGTTTAAACTTTTTTGGCGGCACACCGTCCCTTAAAACTATTAATGCGTAGTATTTAATCGACTCGCCGTGCTCTTTTATTTTGAGTGCTCATTTTGTTCGTTATTTTACCACCTGTGTACTAATGTAAACCGAAGGGTATACCAAACTAGTCACTAAATAAATAATAAATACTTTTCTAAAGTTACTTCATTTAAAGATTCCTGCTATGATTTATAAAACATTCATGCATTAAAACTACAGCATATTCGGGTCAATTTCTTCCTCATCTGTAATTATGTTAAATATTTTTCTTCTAATTCAATATAACCAGTTTCCTGCCTTACTGTATGTGTTAACGAATGTTGACCGAATTATAGGGAATAAGAGATAGCGACTGGTTGAAAGCCACTAATTGTTTATGAAGATTAAATATCACTATTTTTTAAGACTCTTACATATTGGAAAGAAAGTGACTTTGAACTTAAATGCAAGAATCAAGTAACGTCAAAATAAATCCCCTTGGTAGAGGTGTGAATTTCTGACGATCTTATTCAATCTTGATTGAGGATAATGTTTCTACAAGTAACTGATGAGTGGTTCAAGAATAAAATTCGAAGAAGATCAGATGAACGAGCGTCAACTTCCAACGTGTTAAAAAAGGGAACTGCTTTGTTATGGAAATTATTCGTTCAGAATCTGATAGCCAGATTGAGGATGGCGAGAAAAAGTTCTGGGATTCGGAAGGATTTCCTTGTCGCAATTAAAATTCACAAAGGAACTTCTCGCCCCTTTACCATACCAGGGACTCTGCTTCACTGGTTGTCAGTTTAAAATTTTTTATAACATCCTGACTGTAAAAGATAGTAAGCAGAATTAAAAGATTACGAATTTGTTATTCTTTGGTTGAAATCATTGAATATTTGTCTTTAACTAACAGATTATTGAACACTACAGAACTTTAAAATTTCGTTACTCTCAGAATTAATACTTCATTCGCGTACTCGTGCACTTCATTTCTGTTTCAAGAATTAGGCTCATGAAATAATATAAGATGACATCTATTTCCATTTAAATTAAACAAAATTATCAACATCTCGAAAAATCGCCTTGCCTCAGAAAACGCCTATTTTCACTTCAAAAACCTACTGCAACAGAAGTGAAAATTTCAACAAAATCTCAGAAAAGTCTCCCCCTAAACATTCCACTGTAACCAGAATAAAAATTAAACAACACCCTACCCCTCAGATCCTCCCACCTCCAAAAACCTTTTCTATAAACTTAACGAAGCTGCAACAACAGAAGTTGAGATTAACCATCACTTAGCTCTCAGATCCCAATAGCAAACGTTCATAAAACGCTGCAGCAAGGGCCTAGAGAAGCATCTCTTTGGAAATCCGCAAGCTCGACAGAATAACTCGACTGGACACCCAACGACCACGAGGGCTTCGGGGAATTCATACAGAGAGACAGAGGCGCTGGCACGTGTGTGCACGCGACGGGGCACAGTGGCCAATCTATGGCTGACGACGATAAATCATGATTTATGATAACAGAAGTTCCATTGGAATGAAATAGAGGCGCAGTTTCACCGTTTGCTAGAAGATGCCGAGCCTGTATGCAGACGGTGGTGGCCCCCAGATTCACTGCGCGAGCTAGTTTATGCCCTCCATCTAGCTGCCATTGCTTCCACCGAGCTCGCGATCCGCAGAGTGGAGTTCAAAGTGTAATTTAAGTGCTGATTGAATACGCCTCCCGCGAATAAATGTCCGTTTAACTGCATCCGCGCTGTAAAATGCCGTCGATAGATCAGCGGGGCGATTCCACGGTTTCCATTCGCGGGGTACGTTGTGGTGCCTTTTCAAGGCAATTCCGAGGATTTTTTGTAGTGCTCCGTGGTGGTCGGCGAGGGATACGTTAGGAGAATGGTAGGGGTTGGCTGGATACTATTTCGCTTCGAATTGGATTGGGAAATTAATGAGAGATGCAAGGAGAGGGTGGGGGTGAAGATCGCGACAGTCTCGATTTTGTAACTGGGTTTAGGAAAGCTTTAGAATTGTATGGAGAGTTAGTAGGGAAACGGAATGGGTTGTTTGGTAAGGGGTGTTCTCAAATTTTAGTGTACGTTAGTGTATCTTTTCACTGAGGAAAGGGACAGGTCAGGATTCGTGGGGTCTTTCGTTTCGTTTTGGAGTATGAACTTGCCCCGTAGTAGGGTAAATTACATTTTACCTTCGTCCAAATAACATTTTTTCATTTATTTTGTATGTATTTTCTCAAGTTTCCACTTACTATATATTGAAAAGGAAGGACCAAAGTATATTTTAGCATATTTATTATTAAGTAATTAATTCAAACAAAAATGAAAAAATGAAAACTGAATAACATAGCAACTAGCCCCGGTGTCCGTAATTATTATTACTACTAAACACCTCAAGTTTACAGCTGCAACTACGTCACTCTACAAAGTCGCAGTCCCAGTTACAAGGTTTATTCTCAAAATATTAAGAACACTATCTACTCCTATATTACAAAACAGTAGGAGATAAATATCTCGATAACAAAAACACCGTCATTTCATTCCAAACTTACTCCAGTTCCAATTGACAATCCCACCTCCCAGAGAAAAATCTTCTCAGAAAAAGTCTAATAAATTGCAATAGGGTAAACCAACTAGTGAATGACCGAATTGTTGAATCTATGGACCTTTGAGATTAATACTTGAATATATTTATGTATAACAACAAATCAACGGTTGAAATTGCATTTAAATTTATTTTTCTTGAAATTTCTATAAAAATAATTACTTATTCTTATCGTGAGTTTTAAAAAAACGATTATAAAATGCAAAACGTGTAGAAGCCCAGTAAATGACCGCATACTTTTAATAAGAATTGTACTTATTAATGTTTACTTAATACGCGTAGCTAAAAATATGGGAGATTAAAAGTGCAACTACACTCCATTTATAAACATATAATATTTTTAAATTAATAATTGACATTTCTTTGCCTAATGGTCATTCACTGGTACGCGGTCAATTACTGGTTGGTTTACCCTACATAAAGATGACAAATTACAGTCGTCGTACCTTCGCATTACACCGTTCTCACTTTGTTAACCGATTTTCGAACGGGTCTCGCGTGTCGATTACAAAACACCGAGCCTGCTCGTCCCTGGTTCTTCCACCTCCTCCCCCAGAAGTTCCGGCTGCCTGGTAAATCCAGAGATCCCATTATCCGTGTCTCATCCATAGTGATGCAGATTACAATAACAAATAGGCGGCAGGGTCGTAGCCCGTCTCGATATCGCGGGAAAAGAATCTCGGGGACTCTCTTTCTCTCCACTCGAGGCCGACTCTACCTGGCACCCCCAACCTCTAGGACGTTCCCGATCGTGGAAGTAAGAAAAAGGTGCCGGCGCTGGCAGCTTGAAGTACAGACTGGTCCAGGCGAAGCACGACACCACAGGCTCGAGTAACAAAAGTGCAACAAAGAGCTTCACTGTTTTGGACAGCGTTGCTGAAGCTATTGTGCGCGGTCTTTGCTGAAGGCGACTGTTTGGTTTGGATTTATCAGAGTGTAGCTTGAATAGCATGTTTTTATAAGACACTTTTGAGAAAGTTAATGTTGGACTTTTGACAACTTTGTGGGCAATTTGATGCTGGGATTATTCCATGACAATTAAGATTAGTTTATGAAGTTGGAATTAAAGATTTTGATGAAATTGATATTTTACGTGAAATTAGGAGTTTATCGTCATTTGCTGATTTCAAATCTGTTTAAAGATTTTAGGCTACCGAAAATTCACGAAAATAGGCAGAAACTGCAAACTTCAGTGGCCTATAATTTTTAAGATATTATCAATATTCAGATAATTACGAGGAGAGGTGATAAAAAATGATTTCTCATTTTACTCCACCGAATGATTCTTGTGAGTTTCTACTGCTTAGACTTTAGACAAATGCCTCAACAGAGAATTCCATTATGATAAAAAAAAAACACGTCATATATATTTACTTTAGTCAAGCAATTCAATTCAATTTAATCATAATAAAATGAATCGGAGAAAACCTTACTTACTTACTTTAGTAAATAACTTACATGGATTCTACAGCGTTGAAGTGTTTGATATTTTATTCAGCAAGAATCAGTCTATTCTACTATAAAATTGATATTTTGAATCCAATTCCTAAGCTAAAAATTTTACTAAATCAGAAAAATGTAGAATATTCCCCAAAAAGTGAAGCCTAAAATATTTTGACTGTAATTAAAGTTAAGTGACATTCTTAGTTTTATTTGCATTAAATGCCCCGAATAAAACGATCCAGATAGTTTTACTTTCGAATCTAGGATTCCCCATTGAATGGATGACCCTGTAGAATCGAGATCGTGACTTCGGACACGAATCGATTTCCAAGCCCGATGTAAATGCTCCCGCAGGACAATGGGAAGCAACCGACGATGTCGTCCTTTATGGCGAACGCTGACCTCCGTGATGGACAAAAACAGCGCGAGCGGAATCGGACCTGGAAGAAGAGCGTGCCAATGCGAATCGACTTAATCGATTCTGTCTGACTGAAAGTTGATGTCTCAATTCACCGCCAAATACTGTCATTGTGTCGTATAAAGAGCTCTAATATATTTAAAAAAAAAACCCACGTTTGTTTTAACAACGTCATAACAACTATACAGAATTTTATAAGATTAGCAGTTTTTTTTAGAACAAAGCAATAATATAACAAATACTGATTACGTGTTTTAAATTTTCTTTTGTGTATACCTACGTTAAAAAAAATGAAGATTGCCTTTTTAGAAAAACTTGGGTCGATCTCGAAATTTCGAAATGTTTAGCTATGAGAACTAATAATGATGAATAATATTTATTACAACACTTGTTCCGTGGAACTAAATATTTCTTTCCTCCCCAAAAACATTAAAAATATTTTAGTTTCGATAAGTGAAGGTAACGAAGGGTGAGACGAAGAAAGTGTTTGTTTACCATTTTCCATAGACAAAAATCGCGGAGAGATTTATTTCAAAGAAGGACTGTATTAAGGCAGAGTTCCTTCGGAATATGCGAGGAGAGTGGACACTGCAAACGCAATTGGGAATTCTATGAATAATAATGCTCCTATTTATTTAGCAGAGAATGAAGTAAGAGCCCCATTTTTATGCGACGACGATTAAAAAGGAGAGTTTCCGCAGTCAGTATCCGTCTCTTTCTTGTCTGTGGCATAGACATCGTTTGAAAACCGGCTCCAATTAAGTCCCGTGTTTCTTCTCCGTCAACGTAATTGTTTGCGGCGTCCAGGAATAATTAATGTAACTTCTGACAGCCCTTTCTTCCGCTGTATAATGGATGTGCTTCGCGTATCCCTGAAACGGTGAAATATAAAGAATTCTCTGTATGAAAATGTTGGACTGCCCCGAGTCGATAATTCTATGAGTAAAGTGAATAGAGAGACACTCGTGTGACAGATAATCCTGTTTACTGAATTACCTACTTCACAATGTTGAAAATTGTAGAATTATTTTTTATAAATAATTTAAAATAATAAATAATTAGAAATGTTAACTAGTCTTCGTGAAGTGTAAAAATTTTAAAATTCTATAATTATGGTTTCCCTTTCAAACAAGACATAGATACGTACATATATACTTCAAGTATTTTTCTTGGGAAAGATCTCGGAAAATAATGAACCTCGCTGTTATTATATTCTATCTCATATTGTTATCCTTCGTAGGATTTCAGTTTGCAAATATCTCTCGTAATCACTAACCAAGAAGGGGGGCTTGCCTCTGGGCTCAAGGGAAACCTACAAAGAAGAAGAAACTCGAGGAATCTGAAGCATCCGACGCGGCATAAAATGGAAAAGATTATTCAGAGGCGGAAGAAAAATCTAAGCCCGGGTAAGAAGAGAAAAAGATGCAGTCACAATGATGACGAGTGTAGTTTAGAAATATTCAGGATCGACATTGGGGGAAGAAGATCGAATGGATACAACTCGACATTCGCGAACTTCCGCTAGTCTTCAGCCGTTCTAGCTGAAACCGTATTTTCCACCCTCTTCTGCGAACGTCTCCGAATGTTTGTGAATGAACGACGTTCTGAGACGAGGAATCTTGCAAAAGGAAATTCCGCCTTGGGGAATATTTACGGATTCCATCGACGACAAACTGCCAGCATGTCTTCAGCAGTTTGGATCTTTTTTTTCTTTACGACGGAGTTTGATAAACACGGTACAGACGACTTCCTGAGAAAATATCGAGGGAGACGAGGAAAACGCACCATTTATCATGTAACGCTATAAGAAAAGTCTAAGAGCTAGAATGTGTTTGAAAAAATATGATTAAAGGGCACGTATGCGAGTTGATGTTTCTTCAATTTCCAATCTGTGATGACTTTTACTACACAAAGAAAGTATGCCTAACGAAGGTATTTCTTATGAACATTATTTCTTTCCTATATTCACGCTGAAATATCACATTTGAGGTACGTATACATTTTGCTAAATCGCACATTGAAAAAAAATTATTTCAAGAAGAAAATTAGAACTCCAAATAAAGGAATAATTCTTCTGGACCAATTCACTGAAAGAGAGACACCTTTATTGCTCTGTTAGGGCCTTTCCACACAAAATAATTTTCTTCTTCTGACTAGTATGTAGGATACACTCGCAAATTGTCTATCTTTTCAGAATTAGTACACCCTCTACCAGGTAAATATATCCCAAATGTCAATCGCGAATCACAGAAGTGTCTCGTGTAAAAAATACCTTAATAATATTATGTAGCTCAAATGGTACTTCATATGCATTTACTTCTCAGAAAAACCGATCATTTAACAAAAGCAGAAAGTATACGAATACACTCGAAATCCCAATCACAAGTCACAGGATTTTATTCCGTGAAATGGATCTTAGGGTCTTCAGTATCTTAAACAGAGCTTTTTAACAGAGATATTTCAAATATACCCACGTAACAAAAGTGTCACACGTTTAAAGGCCTCCATACACGAGCGAGCCGCTCGCGAACTGCAGGCTCGGCTCGCATGCTCGCTGGTTTGTGGAATCGACGAGCCTGCAGTTCGCGAGCGGCTCGCTCATGTATGGGGGCCTTAACAGAATATAGAAAATATTTTCTCATATTCAAAATATCAGTCTCAAACCTAAAAAATGTCTCGCGTGAAACGGCCTCAAGGATCTTTTGACTGGTAGGGTAAACTCGAGTAAGTTCGTGGTACAGGTTACTCCGTGATACTTTTTCATTTATCTGTAACTCGAAATTGTCTGACTCAATTTAGATGGAACAAAAACTAACAGACAGCGTTGATCTTCTAGTTTATGTTGTGGTAAAATAATTAGTCAATTGAAGTTAGTGTGATAGAGTGAGAGAGCATTTTGTTCCAGCAGCGCATTATTCGTGAAATTTTTCGTACTAGTTGTGAACGATCGCTTGTTTATATATTATATGTGCTTTAGAAGATAAATGGAAAGTTCAAACTGCAGGTGAGTGATGGTAAAATGACACTTTAACAAGTCTTACGCTTGAAATTATCATACAATAAGGCATCAGTGTTATTTCTGCTTATGAAAAGTGACTAAATTCTTATTTTTCATGCGCCTGATACTGTGCTTCTGATTACGCTGTTAGAGAAATTCTGATGGTCAATACCAGAAACGATGTTTCCTTACGTCTCAGACATCTAACAATCATGAAACGATTGATTATGCACAAAATAACAAAAATATAAAATAATATGAAATAATGTGAAATAATATAAAATAATATAAAATAATGTAAAATCATTTAAAATAATGTAAAATAATGTAAAATAATATAAAATAATACAAAATAATATAAAATAATATAAACAAGTAGCTGGTGAACATATATAGAGCCAGCGAGTAAATTTCTGTTAACCTACTATTTGTTTCTCTAATGTCTGACTTATCATTATATCCTAGACTCACTTTCAGAATATGTAAATATTAGCAGTTAATAAACAAATTCTAAAACTATCACGGACTTACCCGAGTTTACCCTATTCCAAACACATTGACTTCTCAAAGATCGCTAAAGACGTAGAAACTACCTGAACATATCCAAAACACTAGTCAAAAGCTACAAACGTGTTTCCTTTAGAATTTAGATAAACCATTTGAACATCCCTCGCTCGCATTGTTGCGTCTATCCCAAACTATAGAGTGCGCGACTAGTCCATCCTGACGTATGCGACGTACGCGCCACCCCTTTCTCTGGTTCCTTTAGCGCGCGACTATCGCGGTAGCTGCGCCAGCCAGACAGACGAAGGAATCCCTGGTGGAAAGCTATGTCTGGGAGCCGCGTGAGGCAGATATAACCGGGGTAAATATTTGTGGATACCAAAGGCAGCACGCCCGTTTACCCCGTGGCTAGGCGCGAACAGCGGCTGCCTAGCGAGGCGAATTGGGGCGACGACGCAGGACACGTGGAGCGATTTCCACGTCGGGGCAGCCGATTCGGATGTACGACGTCGCTGGGATAAATCCCAACGGTGGATATGTGTCTCTTAGTCGGGAGGGGGATTACGAGAATTCCGTGAGGGGAAACTAAAGGAACCCCGTGGCCGTAATGTTAATCTGAAACGGTCGCCTAACGTACCTCGAAGACGCATATCCTGGCCCAGAAACGTGTGAAATGGGCTCACAGCTCCGTCGTTGGATAGAATTCTGATTGTTTTATTCAGTATTTGTAGGTTTCGGGCACCTATGTTTTACAAGAGCGAAGTTTCAACAGTCTTTTGGCGAATCCTTGGGGATGAAGGTGGGAGGGTGAAATGAAGCTTGAGTGATTTTCACGCAGGTTTGGGGATAAGGAATTGTGTATAGGTACTATTTAAGGGGGGAACCTGGTTTAAGGACGCTGAAAACACGGTGATTATTTAAGAATTGTTTTCTCAACAAATATACCTAAATTGAATTTTTCCAAAACTTTAAGGGTGTTTTACTGTAATTTTTGCCCGAAATAAAAAAACTGAAGTTTTTCTTAATTGACATGACTTTATATCGTCGATGAATGAAAAACATTTATGCAGAAATTAAATTAAACCATTTTTTTTTATGAAAACATCGAAATTTTTCCGTCAAGATCGTAACTTTTTCGTTAAAGTCGCATAATTTTGTCAATTTTAAACTTTTTTCTTATTTTTTTTAATACATCAGCGATATAAAGGCATGTCAATTAAGAAAAACATCGACTTTTTTATTTCGGACAAAAATGGGATCGGCTAGGATGTATACAATTTGACAATTCCGGCCGTGCGACGCTACGAAGACATACCAATAAAACAATATTAAATGAATTATAATTGAATAAAAAAAAGTTTTCTTGTTGTCTGAATATACAGCGAAACGCCCTTAAAGTTTTGGAAAGATTCTATTTATATTTGTTGAGAAAATAATTCTTAAAAAATCACTGTGTTTCCAGCGTCCTAAACCAGGTTCCTCCCTTAACTGTCCCTCGAAGTAGTTGTATGCAGGATTTCTTATTTTGTCGTTTATATCCTTTATAGTTTAATACTGTGTTTAATATCCCTATAATGAATAGTGTTGCATATCAAGTTTAATAAGAAATTTTAGTGTAAGATGAAAAGACGAAAATAAAAGAAAAAAAGTACGCCTAGATTTACATTTTGCTGTACTTATGTACGTATAATGTGTTATTTTTTTATATAACAAAACGAAATCGACCTACAGTGCATATGACATTTTTATTCAGAATGGCTACTGTATAGTAGTCAATAGAATCTTCCTCGTGCTCCAAGCTGCTTCTCCGTCTACCAGCATCACTGCAGAAATTACGAAACAGAAACACATAAAGCCCTTGCTACACCCCAACCCTGCAACCAAGTTTCCAAACGCAGATCCTTCAAGTAATTCCAACCACTTCCATCCGCTGCGAAATTAAGAATCTCCAGAGAGGCGGCAGATCGCGCGGCCATCACAGGGCCCATTCCAGCCGCAACCGCGGCCAGCTAAAGAAACGAATTCCAATAAAGCAGCGAGACAACGATCACACTTTATTACGTCGTTCCCTCGCGTCGAGGTTGCCCACGAAAACCGGATATCCTCCCGCGATACTCCCGATCGGGATAAAGGGCCCCGTTGTATCGCGAGATTTACATTCGCCGTGGTTGCGTCCCTCCCTACTGGATTCCTGCGCGTCTATTCCGCCGACTTTTTCCGCCCGACGAAAGCTCACTCGTGCTTGTTCGCCGCACGACATCCCGCTCCAGCGATCGGCAGACGTTTCCTCCTATTGCTCCCTGATTCCAGGCGAAACGAAACACATCGAAATCCCTTTCCCAACCCCTGGACCGGCGAGTGTTCCGTCGAGAAACACGCGAAATCGCGTGGCCTCTGCTATTGCCGGCAGATCGATTCTCCACCCTCTTCGAGTCCTCGATGACGCTTCGAGACGACTTGCTGCGCGAGGTGAACTGGGGGCTTGTTTATTCGAGGGTGTCGGTGGAAAATTGGGGATTCTGTGGAACGGGGATATGGGGGTTCTATTTATTCTGCATTGACTGGATTTTGCTGATTTGAAAGGGAGGTATGCTGAAGTATTTCTAGGTATTTGTGGAATTTAAACTCAACCTAATTGCTTTCTGTGTAAAGTACCTACTGAAATGATTGGACCTAGGAAGATAAAGTTAATTACATGCTCTGATGGAGCTCACATTTTTATTCGTTCCGTAGCGAAGGTTTCATCTTCAAAGTAGCATGATGGAATTAAATATTATATTTTTAATGTATTTAATGGACCAGTTAGAAAAGTTAAAGGATAGAAATTAACACGTCCGGATAGCGCCAAAAGAATTTGCAATATAACAACTTATTATTTATTTATTCGATATATACCTGTACGACTCTATTGAAATACAAATAAAAAAGAAAAGAGAAGAAAAATAGTGCAAACGTAGAATGAGCTAACGTAGAGACACGTAAAAAATTAAAAAAGGAATAAAATACTAGAAAGTATAAAAATACAAACATAATAGAATTAATAGAACTTTTCAGAAGAAACAATTGCCCGAATAATTGATCGCTCGGAAAATCATCTCGCAGGTAATTATATTCACCATCGATTTTCGCGAAAACAGCCCTCTACGCCATTAATTCTATTCCACATTTTCATTTCATTTTTGCTCGAGGATTCATCCCTTTTACGGTTGCACCACGATTTCAACCAGACCCTGTAGTTACGCTTTCGAAACGATTTAACGATGCACGGCTGTGCGTGGAGATTTCCAACTCGAAGTCAACGAAACGAGGATCTCGCGAAAAAGTGCTACCGAAAATCGTGAATTCACTTGCACTCCCTGGGACTAGTCCCGATGCATCGCGACGCTACTGTGAATGCAGCAGTTTCTTTGTACCGACGCGTCCATTGTCGACTTCTCGTCTGTCTGCGATTTACTCGAAAAGATGCGCGGGGAAAAAAGCGAGGCGCGTGGAAAGAATTCACGATACGTGTTTCTTGAGTGAAAACTCTGCTCTCAGGACGCGAAGGAATAAGGGAGGGCGCGATGCGAATGAATATTGATCGACTGTGCAGCAGAATGCAATTTTTCTGGATACATTTCGCGTTATTTGTCGGAGCTTTTCCTGGGCGTGACTAGGAGAAGCGTGCGTGTCTTTGAAATGGCTGGAAAAATAGTTGTGTAAGTTTCAACGTGCGTTGAAATTGTAATATACAATGTCTAAAGGAAGAGGTGAGAGGAGATATATTTTGGTTTAGAAAAATATCGTTCCGGGGAGGAATTAACAGTTGGTTATTGCTAATGACGGATTCTTTGTTGATTTATTATAAAATAGAGATCTCAAGTGCAAGGAGGAACATGGCGGTATTTTTAACGCTGACAATGTTGCAGATGGTAATTTTGTTGAAAGGTTCAAAATGGTCCAACATGCTGAAATTTGTCCAAAACAAATTAATTTCTGTAAAATACCGTAATGTTTGCACTTTCACTTAGGCTACAAAAATGAAACTTCTGATCATAAAATAGTGAATTATTTAATTTCTAATGTAGGTGGATGCCTTCCCATTTCCCAGCCCGCTTTTTTTTCTCTTCATTATATTGCGGAGATAAAAATTGTTTGTCCAATTTTAGTCATATTTCGCTTATGTATAATGAGTTGAAAATATAGATTTAGGAAAGAGTAGAGTGACAAGGATGAAACAGTACCAGGAAGAGCAGAAATTTTGCTGATTTTATGGAACGCCATGTTCTCGATAGCACTGACTTCCACGCGCCTCACGGTTTAACCTACTTGTTTTATTAATCCGCGTTTCCTTACACCCGGAGCAGTGCCGAAATTGCATTGTTCTAAATTTCTGGGTCAGCGGGAAGCAAGCATCGAGGCACAAAGCGGCTAATCCTCAGCGTTAAATGCAAGCTTCGGCTCGTCTTTCGCATCGATGCAACTCTCCGTGACCTGGTAACTCTTGTTGGTTCGCAGCTCTGCAGAATCATGACTATCCCGTGTTTCTCGAAATCGAATTTAGCGCAGAGTAATAAATTAAAATGA
The DNA here is from genome assembly GCA_944738655.2 of Andrena hattorfiana. Taxonomy (NCBI): domain Eukaryota; kingdom Metazoa; phylum Arthropoda; class Insecta; order Hymenoptera; family Andrenidae; genus Andrena; species Andrena hattorfiana. Next base: position 8,864,849 of record OX122894.2, read on the forward strand.
ATCAGTGTACAAGTAGTATGATACTACGTTACTTCATTGTTTACTTACGTAATGCAATGTGTAAATGCCACCATACACGCTCCTTCTTGCCGTTCGATTTGCTTACACACTCAAAAGTTGTAATTGCGTTCATGCCAGGCAAGTGACAGTAGGCACATACTAAGTCCGCCTGCATTACAACTTTTGACTGTACAAGCAAATCGAACGGCAAGAAGGAACGTGTATGGCGGCCTGAAGAACAGTTTCACGAATTTACACCATTGGAGGAGAGGGAACAATTTTTTGAATTTTTGTTCATTCTGATGCAGAGATTTGAGAATTCTTTGTAATTGTATTCGCTGATTGGGTGTGTTCGATTCTCGAATGCTTTAATCTGTACGAGTTCTTGAAAGTTTGAACATTTTCAAAAAGTGGGATATTTGAATATTATTACTTCATTAATAAATTAAAGCGTTATATTTTTTTTAATAACAAATGTGTGGCTAGTATAATTGAAAATGGTCTGCAAAATAGTAGAAGTTAAAGAATAACTTCTTTTCCATAACGATACCTGCAACATTATTTAAAAATACTCTAATTACGCCATCCTTCACTGAAAATGTCTTTTTTAACTCTTCGTGGTCACACTTCTGTAAATTTTCGCGGTAGTCACACTAGGTCCAATGAACCCAGCCGATTTTTAAACAGTTACCGCACAAACTATATCAGTCCAATCGATTCCCTAAAATTATAATACACACTTTGAACATTGTAGAATATAGAATAGTCGCGTTTTAGTGAGAAATGAAATGACAACAGGTACCAAAAAAAATCGGAAATGGAAGCCAGGAACATACCGGTATCAAGCTCCAAAGTTAAAAAGCGTGAAGGGTTAAATCAGAAATTGTAACCACTGGAAAAATGGGTGACTAACATCCAAAATACATATTAACACATTAATTTGTCTTTGCATCAAACACCGCCTATGTTTGAAACCCGTATAAAATACGTTGTAATTTATATACAATTTAAAGAGTCTAATTCACATTCATTAAAATACCATTTATTGAAATTATAGTAAATAAACATTCGAATACTTAAAGATTCGATATGTTCAATAACCATTCACGCATTCGATTTGCCGATACATTCAACTTCACAAAAATCTAAAAAACAGTTCGTCAGAAAAACCCGTTTAAAATCCACTTCTCTGAACTAATTACATAAACCATTTAACACGTACCTTCATAATACTACGTATACATATGTGATCAGCCCACGTAGCGTTCAGAAAGGAAGGAGCAAGTTTTAAATTGAGACTAATAACCGTGGCCAAGGGGTTCCCACCCCTAGAACTAGGATACACCCCGAGTTTGCCTATGAATTATAACGCGGGCACGCTCGCGTGACGTCGGTCGCCGGGGTGTGAGTGTGACGACTGTATCCTGACCGCTTCGAGAACAATGAGCTGGGGAAAAAGTAATGAAACACCCTCGTCGCGGCCGTCAGCTATTCCGGGGGTTAAAGCAGTATTATCTTTTTTCGTGGAAGTGCAGGAAGCAGTCCTCGTGGTTGGCTATTCTTTCCCATGCCGACCCGGAATCCTTCATATTTCCTCACCCTTGCCAGCCCCCTGGATTTATCACAAAAGAAAGAAGCCCAAGAATTATGGAGTCTTCGGCGTAGCTCCAAGAGGAATACTCTTGAGGCGTTTCTCCCTCCTCCTGGACTACTAACTTCTCCTAGGATCGAATGATTACTTCAACGTCTCTCAAGCCAGTTAACCGGTTAACTGGCAATGTATCATATATGATCAAAAAAAAAATCTGGCCAATTCTGCTTATGTATCATATATGATCAAATGGAATAACTTTTTTGATTTTCAAAGGATTTGAATGAAACTTGATATGTAATGGATTTTGGGGTCGCTGAATCTGAATTTGGCATTGGAATGGTAAAATTTAATATGGCAGACTCAAAATGGCCGATCCAAAATGGCTGCCAAATATTAAAATATTATCGGGATTTAGAAAAATTGTATATAGGGGTTTCTGGGGTCGCCCATATCCCTGTATACCAAATTTTGTGTGATTCACTTAATTTTTCGATGTTGCCAGTTTGGGCACGAATAGTGAAAAAAGCCGTGCCAGTTAACCGGTTAAGAACATTTATTTTTGAAGTGCTGTGATTCGCATTGAAAATACTTGATTTATATAAAGATTCCCGAATCATTTGATTTTCGTTTAGTCGTTCTACATGTATTTATAGAAACGGAAGTGGTTGATTTGTGGGCTAGCAGGCTTGAGAAAAATCATTCTAAGGTTAGAGGAATATTCGAGTAACGATGTAACGATAGAAATGGTAATTCACTGAATTCCGTGCATTTACTCGACAAAGATTAATGCTTCGATCAATGGATGCTTGGCTCACACAGAAGTTCGTCGATTAATTCCAAAGCAATTCGATGAATTTCGAGCGACAATGGTCCGTTGCTAATTAATTTCTGCTAATTAGAGAATGGTAAGCGTCGTAAAGTGAAAGGGATAGAGGACACCGCACCGTGATCTCAGGAATGTTTAATAATCAAAAACGAAACCGAGGGGGGCGCATAGCGTTCCCTGACAGTGCACGCATGGCAGGTGCATTCTCTTCAAATGCATCGCGCCGAATTCAATAAGGCGGACGGGAGCCAAAGCGAAATGGAAAGCTCGGCGAGTGGGGTATGCAGCCTTAAAGCGAATTTCGTACGGACGATAAATAAAAGGACGCCACGGAGAAATGCCTGAAAGAATGGAAACGTAAGGGAGAAAGAGCAGAAACGCTTGTCGCGGAAGGAAAGAGTGAAATCGAAGAAGGGAATGTGTTGGTTCATCTGCCATCTTCTTAGCCCTTTTCTCTTTCAAATCCATATTCTTCTGATTTTTTAAATATCTTCCACGTAATTGAAATTGAATAATTTAAAAAGAAGTAGAAAGAAATAGTTTTGATTAAAATAAGTCCTGGGAACTTTTTGAAGACTAAATGCAACCTTTTTCTCTCACAGGAATAAAAAATTAATTCGTTATTCGTCGCATTTAGTACAGATACTTTTTTCTTTTGTCAGAGAAAAGAATAATTTCTGTCTAATTGCAGTATAAGCTGGAAAAGTTGCTCCAAGGGGTGCATACTGAAGTGGGTTAGATTATTAAGAGATAACTATGCTTGTTTCATGATTTTGTAATGGAATCGGCGGCGATACTACAATTATCTTCCGCGATATTGTAACTGCCAACACCATTATGCTGGACACAGTATGCGTGGATTGATTGAAATCCATTAGTGATATAAATCAAGCGAACAGCAGACGCGGTTCAGTTTACTTCGGAACCACTCGACGTCCGCATATTCGTGCTATAAACGCATTACATTAATTAAATGAAATTTCAGTTCCGTACTTCACGTGGCCCGAATAACCAACAGTCTGGTTGTTCGACGGGGTTCTCTATTTTGTAGTATCGTGCGCTCGAAATACTAATTGTAAAGTTAGCTTTACCTGGTGCATAACTCCCTTTGAATAACAGTCGCGTGAAAAAAGAGCAAGGTTTTGCTTTAAATGGCTAGCATAATTGTAATTAAAATTCTATAGAAGATATGGGCAGAAAAATAAATTTATGTGGGAAAAATACATTCAATTTTGAAAGTACAGTATGAATCCACAAAGTCATTCCAAATTATCCAATTATTTCACGCAACAATCACTCACCGATACGTAAAATAGAGATTCTTTTACATTACATATAAGATACTTGATAATTTATAGATTTAAACCTAACACGATGAATAATGTAAAAATCTTTTAGTAACTTTGTATTATTTAACTCTCGCCATTACTCCAGGGAATTCATATTCAAGCTGAACACATTTCCCAAAGCAATAACTATGAAATCCAACAATAAACAGAAAATTATATTCCAAATGTAAAACAAAATACCTATAGGTACTTAATAACAAACATTTAAACAGAATTGAGGAGTCCTCGTAGAAAACACTGTAAGTGTCAAAATGAAAGAAAATATATTTTTTATCGGAACATAATCCACGTGCTAATGGTAATACTATAGTATAGAATTTGTTTTTTGGCACTTACAGTGTTTTCTACAAGAACTCTTCAATTTTCATTATTAAGTCATGCTCGATTACAATAACACTCGAGCATCCAATAACAGTAAATTGTCTGCCAAAAATTCTCAAGTAACCTCCCCGAAGTCCCACACGAAACAAACCGCAAAAATCATACACAATCATCAAAACCTACACGAAACGAATTAAAGCAACAATACCTCGCATTTGAAACAATTTCAAGCTCCTACGACGCGAGGCAAATAAGCCTAACTAAATCCCAGGAACGACTGACATTACTATAACGCAGGTTTTTGTATGCCAGCGTACAGGAGAAGCTTTCTCCTGAAACGAGCACCATTATGACTGTAGCCTGTTCGATCACTATAATTACACGACATCGCGGTGGCTATTAATCGCTATCTCATTGCAGCATCTAATTGCACCCGCCGACTGCTTCGGGCACGGATCCTCTCCAAGAAAACGGAGGTGGGCGACGGCTTGATTTCTCACGTGAAACCACCACGCTCGTACGCGTATCCATCCCTTATCTTTCGTTCTAACTTAGCGAAGCTACTTGTTTGCCACGAATTCGTGTTGCCAAACTGTCGTATCATTCTAACTGACGAGGTAACGATTCTGCGTCCGACGATGTTTATATATTTTCTGCGATTTTCTGAGTTAAGTAAACGGGATCTCGTGAAGCTAGTGATAGGTTACTAGACTACAGTAGTGCTTCATTATTCTTACGACCATTCAGGACCGATTTTACAAAATATCTGAGACTGTTACTGTTTGCCACTGGAATTTCCCCAAAGATCGATGTCACGATTTTTATGAAACTCTACAATTATGTCTGTTACTCTTCGATACGTTGCAACTGATTCTCAAGGTAAAAAGAGGCTCGACTGCATCTTCCGATTAATATCTCTCGAACGTAATTGAATTATCGGAATCCCGGTTGATGTTTAGTAAATTGCACGGTAATTAGAAAGGGAAGCGAGGGGATTAGCTTGCGCGATTATCGAGCACGGTCTCTATGTACTTTCTGCCTGGCGTATGGAATAAGCTATAAAGATTATTACGGATATTATACATGTATCGTCGGAAATTGAATATCTCCGGCGCATCTTCCGTGCCGTTCGTGCCTTGAAAATCTGTTCGAAAAATGATAGGATGTGAGTAAATACGCGGAGGAGGATAACGGGGAGGAGAAGAGAAAGGGAATCGCGCGCGTGAGCAATTTCTGAAATTGCTCGGCCTCTCGAGGCTGAATATTTCTATTTCGACAGTTCGTACGAGTAGCGGGAAAGATTTCAGACGCTCGCGCAGGAACGTTGATCCCTTCAAAAATTTGATATCGTAAATTGCGGATTTATCCCGAAGAAACGCCGAGCAAGGGATACGTCGAGAGATTGCCTGACGCTGGAATAATACTTCGGTTTCGGGACGTCTACCGTCGTCATCAAATATCTTCGCGGAAAATTTCTGATTTCGCGGGAAGACAAGGGTCTGCGTATTATTTTGACAGGCTCAATGCTGTGACCGAGATGGTTCAAGATAATTTGAAATTAATAGCTTAATATTCTTAACAAATATCTAAATCTCAAAGAACTTATTGTTAGTAAATATTAAGATAAGTATTTATATTATTAGCGTATTCAAATGAACTAAAGAAATGGAATTATTTTACAAGTTACCTCGGGATTTCTAAATATCGTAATTGAGGAATTAACATATGTACTGCATCTAGCAAAGTTGTAGTTGTAACTCGATGAATGTTAAACAAAATATATATATGCAATTGGTGAATATTAAAATCGGTATGCCACACATAGTAGAAGTAAATACTGAATAGATAATTGAATAGATAATTGATAAATGAAGAATACTGAAATATTCCAAATTTGTTTATAAAATATTACATTATTTCGAGTTTAAAAAACATCCCACGATCAAATAGAATTTTTAAATGTTATTCGATTCAGCATCATCGTTTTACATTCAAGGGCGAATCGATAATTTTGCAAACTAATTTGTATCCTCGACGGTGGGAAAGCTGGAACCCAAGATAAAAATCATAGTTTGTACCAAAATTGATAGAACTTTTAGGTACCTTGCTGATGAATTAAGAACACAGCAAACATTTTGGACACCAGTGATCAAATAAAAAACATATATGGTAGTTTTTGATCCTATTCTATTGCAGTAATCAATGGGAAACTATGAAAAGCACAAACCGAATGAAGTCATGTAAAACACACCACAGCTAACACTATAACAGAGAAACTATAAACAATAGGAATGTACTAATAATCCATGGCGATGCGTAAACATATCGCTGTCTCCCTCCGCATCACATAGGTCGTTGAGGGGTCGCATGGAGCCACAATGTAGGTATCATTGTTTGTTTTCGTGCGCTCGAAGTAAATTACGCCGTATTTTCTATCAAGTACGTATAGGTTGTTTTTTAGTATTGACTATAACATTGTTGCATTATACTCGTAGTTTAGAGTTTTTTCTAACTTATTGCAATGATTTTTTTACATTTTTTAAACTTTTTAATACATGAATAGAGGGGTGAAATTGTTTAACAGTTTGGGGCAAGTTGTCACAGAACATTTGGGGTTAGGTATATTCCGCATGTGACAACTAATCCCGCTGTAACTTGCTGTACCTATTATGTGATATTATATTTTTTTATTTGTTTGGCAACAGTTCTCAATAATAATGCCGCGAACTTACAATAAAAAGACGTCCAGAGGTAAGGTGCCCCCGGAATTAATGTTACATGCTACAAGAGAGGTTAAAAAGGGCAATTACACAATAAGAGGGATCGCAAAAGATTATAATATAAGTTACCGCACTCTAGCGCGATATTGTCAGAAGTACAATAAAAAATGATATTACTTTCTTAATTAAAGAGACTTTTTATTCATAAACATAGCTATCCAAATGTGTGACATTCAACCCCAGATACTGTGACAACCAACGCGACCTCGGGGTATGTTGTCACAAAATAGTTCCTGCAAATAATGTGAATTAGCTCCTAATCTGGTTGACAAAATCCATAGGACCGATTTTTTTTATAAAGTCGGACGTACTTAGTTTATATTAATCTAAGTTTGAATGAACTTCCTTGCAGCTATAACCTGTAAAAAAATCAAAATAAGAAAATGAGGCAACCATCCCCGGTCTCCCCTACTAGTGAGACAGCTCAGGTACCCTGGCATCTCTAGTTCCCGTCCTGAGGACATGCTTCTGGGGAAAACTGCGCATGGAACAAGTGAAACAAGTCTCAGGCCCTGGGGAGATCTTCAGATCCAGCTACAGAATGATCAGGAACACTGATTAAACAAAACTCACAAACGATGTGTAAATAGCTAAATTCTGTTTACGAAAACTTCTTCGGAATACGAGCTAGAATTCCTCTACTGTAATTCATTTTCTCTTTATTCCTCTACATTCCAACTGTCACCCATTCACCATTTATGCTTCGAAATAATCTATGTAACTCTTTCCAATTTAGATTCTCGATTATCAAGAAATATTCTTCTAATATATGGAACCATGCGAAATATTACGATCTGCAGGCTTAAAAGCAGCACCTGCTTTCCAAGTGCCACCCTCTTTGACGCGAACAATCCCGGAAACGCGGCCAGCCCGTTCCAATTTCCGCCCGTGGTCACCTACCTGACCGCTCTGCCCAACTTCCGAAATCGTGCAAAACACCCCCTGCTAGGACAAGAACCCTTTGTACCCACAACTTTTCTCCGAGTAAATAGCGCCACGACACGCGTACAATCCGTGCAACAGCACATACGCTGTAACAGCGCGAAGACGCATGCACACGCCGGCAAAATTTATTTCAGGAATAGATAAACGGATATGGAATTTTTTTTAATGTGTATTTAACGTCGCACCAACTGCACTTATGTGGATCTTAGCGACGATGACTTAGGATAAATGAATTTTAGAGAGACACATTTCTTGTAGATCACTGAATCTTCCAGGAAGGAAAAATACTTTCAATATTTGGTAATAATCTTTGAAAAATTTCTATGAATATTCACTTAGGGTTGTTCTTATTTGAAACCTGTCACGAGATTCAAAGTACTTCGAATAATTTAGGTATCCGGACCATAAATTCGATTGATCTTTTATCACGGCACTGATACAACTTACAATTAGCTATAAATGTTGACCGTCGATAAATATCTGAAATTAAGCATCCCGTTGTTTCCCTTAGCGAGGGTGGTCCTCCGAGAATGCGACCGTGTCAAAGCAAATGCGAATGCCATGATTACACTCAATCATCATTGTTCATAGAGGAATAGAATATTCGAAGAGATAATCGCGACGATACCACTGCCTACTGTACCACAGAGATGCGTGCAGGCGAATTGGTAGCAAAGGGACCGCAACCCCTGCGCGCTCGCTCATACTCCGAGCCTTCATATCGCTGCGTATCGAAAATTTTCCGCGTAATCGGATTAACCATCCACGAAAAGGGCGGGATATACACCCCCATTCGGTCCGTCTGCACCCCTTCCGCGTACCGAATGAGATCCCATTCAATCCCCAGTGGAATTCAAGCCCCGTGCAATCTGAAATGCGATCGAACGTCGGAAGCTTAATATCCAGAGCGGCTCCCTTGCTCGTTTTGCTTCGCCACGGGCACCTAAAAGAGCATCCCTTGCGAAAAATGGGCGCGATGCGAAACAGCGAAAAAAGACATACAGAGCGGGGGGGTTGAAAGGATTCGTACGGGCGCTCGATCCACTCTTTTGTGAGCTTTAAAGCAATTTAATCGTGTAAAGGCTATTTGAACGAGATAAACTTTTGACGCTGTTGGGGAATTTGAGATTAGAGGTGAGATTTCGAATTTGGGACATGGTAATGAAGTTTGGCGGAATTTGTTTCAAGTCTGTGTGAATTAGGGCTGATCGAGTACTCGAAAATTCGAGTAGCTTGAAATTCGGACCGAGCCGAGTACTCGAAGAGAAAAAAAAAAGAAAAATCAACTAGTCGGTTCTCTTCGAGCCACTCGAAAAAATTCAAGTACTCAATTCTTTGGAGCCACTCGGGTTTTACGAGTACTCGGTTGTGTGAGTACTTCGCCATACGTCAAAAGGTCTTCTAACTAAATGTATTTAAAAAATGAAAAGGAATAGAATTATTTTTGAGTACAAATACATAAGCATAATTGCGTTTCCGACGTTACGCAAAAATTTGCATACCTTATCAATAAGAAATGTATCGTTATAATCAGTACTGGTGGAAATATATGCTTAGTAAGGTAATTTTCACTTACCAACTAACACGAATGACAGAATGACAGAATGATCACCACTAAATTGCAGAGGTTCACGATTCATCACAGTGACAGCAAGTGACTCACCTGAAACAGAAAAGCCAGAAATGGTTAATTAATATTCGTTGTTACAATTAATCACAAATTTCAAAATCATTTGAAAATATTAACAAAGCACAAATTATTCTGAATGGTTAAACTTGAAATGTATTCGTCTTTCTAGATGCATGATAGTCAAGGTATGTGACAAGCAATTAAACAGCTACCTGCATTAGTACTCACAGTACACGACCCCAGGGATCGTCCAACCCTTCGTGCATGAACCCTGATTTTATGAAAACGAAACGGGATTAAGTGTTCAGAGTTTGGCTATAAGATTTATGGTGGGTTTTTGTTGTACAATTGAAAGGATCCGCTTTATCGCCACGAATTCGTTTTGTAATTGAACGTTCTACTGGAGGGATTCCACCGAATTTGTTTATACTGTAGGTTTACAACATATGTTGTAATGATCAAAAGGGATGCACTGACTCCGCTTCAATGAAAGACACATACAAAATTTCTTGAAACCAATTCAAATGCCGAAGTTATTTAAAATGTAAAAAATATTTTCTTTCAATATGAACTGCATATTTTCAAGAATCATCAAATGATATCTGATCGAGCAATTTTATTCATTATCCTCTTCGCATATTTTAATATCGATGAAATATTTATGAAGTGAACATTCAATGTAAACTCCCTTTTTTGTATATTCATTTAATGAAATTCTATGAATATAAAATTGCCTCACTCTGCGCATTTATATTGTTTATAAATGTGATAATGCATCAATTGGCGCATGTCGCAGAAAAGGTGCGGGTCATTATTCATCATTAACATATTTGCATTAACTCTCGAAACAGGGGAACCTGTTGGCGGGAAGGTATTAATGGAAAATGGACTTCGTTCAAGTATGCGAAGATAGAACTGGTTATAGGTTTTGCTTTACGTTTTGTTGAAGAAAAATCTTTAACTTTTTAATTTGTCTTGTGGTGTAAATAGAATTTGGGGAAAATTATCATAGAATGTAAAACGACTATTAAGAATAATATAGCGTTTTTCATTCATCTGTTGCAGAGCATTGACATTTATCAAAAAAGCACCTAAGGACTCCGAAATATTTAGGTACTCTTAGAACTGAGTACCTATTACCTGTTTCTGTTTAACAGATAAGAAAAATTATTTATTTATGATTCTACTTATGTGCAGGAAATTGTACACTGCTTATTTTCGTAAAAAAAAACAACTGAAAGCATGAACAATGATTAGTACAAAATATGTAATTTAAAAATAATACCCCACCTGTTCCCTCAAATTATGATGTAATTAAAGTGATACTAGATATTTAAACCTGTGAATTTATATTCTGTGTAACTGTGACTAATTATTTTAAAATTTCTATTACTTTACTTAACATATGATACGCAAAATTGTTAAAAAATTGTTTTGATTTTCGAAGAATTTTTCTACAAATTAACTATCATAGACTTTACCGATCCATATTTAAAAATTCAACATCGTAACAATGGAACTCCCACTCAGTGGATGGTAGCATATTGAACACGCGATGAAATTTTGCGATACCGACTCCGTAGGTGTAAAATTATAAATTGATGCTTCTTTCAATGGCTCGTAAGTCTACCGACAAGCGGCAATACCATAAACAACCAGGTGATTCGGACGCCAGCGCCATTGACCTCCGTAACGGCATGTCGCGGATTACTGACATTAGTAGATCATCAATCAGTTTGATAAACTATTCGCACGTGTTCCAGGCGATTCACCGCGCGATTATCGCTCCTTGATATCTGAGACGGCTCGTGTGTCAAACCTTTCGGTACCAATTCAAAATTCAATGCACCAACTCAATCAATATTCCCTTCCATCCCCGAGTATCAAGTCACTTAACAATTTTCTTTCAAGATTTAAAATTTAAACAATCAAAGTAGAATACCATATTCACATAATCTCTGTGTTGACATTAAATCTCTATTAGGTAAATAAAAATATGAATCGCTCTACTGAGACATTGAGAGCAACGCCGGACTAACCCTAGTACTCGGTGAACGGAGAAATAGGCGATCTAAAAAATAAGATTCGACAAGCGTTTTGTTTTGCAGGTGTTGTTGCCAGTGCAAACATAATTATTAGCTTCTGATACCATTTGAAATGTTTTCTAATGAAGACACAATTAATTTCCTATTTAATTTTAATAAGTGTTGCACACAAATGTCACCACAAAATTTCAATGCAATAAGTGATTCTGTTATGCCATATAGTTTTTTCCCCTATTTTATATGATTAATACAGCCTATTCGAATACATTACTGTTAACTCAATTTCGCAAAAAATGTGGGTTAGTCCGTTTTTGTTCTCAATGCCTCAATTTCACAAGGATAAACAACACAAATCACCTCCGCTCCACAAACCTCCTACAAACCTTTAACAATTCATTATACAGTACAAGTGGAAAAGAGCCATCCATGCTCGTGTACTAAAACCGTCCACCTGAGGAAACGAAACTCTGTAATACATATGTAAACTCCTACCCAGGTCGTCACAGAAGGGTGAATTCGAAACAAAGCCAAGCGAGCGTAATCAACCCCGTTGCGTTCCAATTCCCCGTTGTCTTCGGTATCACCAATGCTCAGGCCATCAACCCTCATCCACTTGACGGGTTGAGTGGTCACGGAATCCTGGAAATCAGCAAACCGACGCGGTGTCATCAGTCGGCGCTGCTTCCGTCGCGATTGATTCGCACAGTCCCATCGGATGCTCGATTCCAGGGCATCGAGCGTGGCTTGAAGAGGCACGGGGGGATCGAAAACATCTCGCGGGCCCTTTGCATGCATTCTGCGGGCGTCAGCGGCACGGCGGCGTTATAACCGGCTTAAAATCATCCCGGGGAAGGGGGGACTACAAAAGGGAGGAACGACAATGACGTTCGTTCGAACGACTGGCCGAATACCGGACATCAGCCAGCCCTGACAATACCTGGATTATCTTCAGCACGACAAAGCCGCCTCGTAAACTCGGTTTCGCATACAAACGGGTCAGCCATGGGGATGAAACGGCGTCGCGACGGTCACGCGCTTTTCGTTCTACCTGCGAGCCTTTCACTGCGTCGTTCGCGGTCTCTTCCGTTTTATTTAACTCTTCGACGAGGAGCGACGTATACATGTCGCAGGGCAATTGTAAAATTAGTCTGTTTGTGAAAAGCCTAAACGCCGCCTTTTTGTCGAACGGTCTGACAAACGGTTTTACCTCAATTAGGCTGAGGAATCGTAGCCGCTTCTGAATTAGCGAGATAATGCCACGAAATTTGTTCAAAAGACTAGGCTCTTTAGAGAAAGGCTGATTTTACTTGTTGTCCTGCGAGATATACATATATAGCATTTCTGAATATTTTAGTAAATTATTTTTCCACCAATGGGACACATGTATAACTATGCAAATTTAAAGTATAGGCAACAAGCTTCTGGTAGATATGATTTTCACTTCATTTGAATGTTTCTTCTTTGAAATCTAGGAGAGGAAAGTTTAAAACAATTTCAGTCTTAAACTTTCTCCGTCTGAACGGCTCCATTGTTGCCACGTGGGTCATTGGTGACCCAACATATTTATTTGAAGCGAAATTTTCATCGAAAATACAAGGGTACTTTTCAGGTCAAAGCTCAGGAAAAAGCTCGAGTGAAAATTTTCATATTGACCGAGTCCCTACAGGTAATTGAATATTATGGTTTCATTTCCTTATCACTTTTGAAAGTCCCACCGAAAACCTGATACTTTCTGACATCCGTTACGATCGCGCAGATAGAAAACTGCTTGCTATAAAGTGCGGTATACATTTTCAACAGTTCTGTTTGACGCAATGCACGTCTTTGGTGTTAAGTAGCTTTTTATTTATTCGCGTATGAAATTTGAAGGAGGCAATAAGGTGTACATACTATCCATCATGCGACCGTGAGTTCACCATTGGATATCGAGAGCTTGGGCAATGAGTTGTGTGAGAGTTCAGAGAGTATCAAGGGAGTTTAAGGCAGAGAGGGGAAAAATTTTTATTTAAATAAAATTTCGAATAACGAATAAAAGTTAAATAAAATCGTCATTCGTTCCTTAACCCGTGTTAACTTCATTCGACATATGACAAATAATTTTTTTTAACTTTTATTCGTTATTCGAAATTTTATTTAAATAAAAATTTTGACTAATCCTAGTGTAGGATCGTCTAAACTCTACCACAGAGAGTCGACAGTTACAGTAACATAAGATTACTTGGCACAATTATTTACTTATTCATAGACACTTAAACCTTCCCATCCAACACTCCCTCGCGATACTAGCCCCAAGAAACTAGCGAAGAAGTTGAAGCCAACCGTGGAAACGATTTCCGAGCACGAGGCTCTCGTTAATTCGGAATTCAACGCGGCATCGCAATGGGTTTCGGGGCTCGAATCAAAACCAGGAGCCGCGTGAACGGCAAATTAGACCGAGCATCCGATTCGAATCGAGCCGTGGTGCTCGTTTAAGATCGTCTGGATAGCCCCCGCGTAGGTCCGTGGACTCGCGGAAGCATGTGGCGCGCTGCAAAGGAGGCGAGCCAGGCCTCTTTCCACTCGTCCCGTGTACATGGAAACTTGCACGGGACGCATTCGTACGAGGAATCATGGCGAAGGACTCGCGGGCCGATCCTCATTGTTAGTCGACGGGCGTGCAGACCGAAGGCGTACGAGGAGTCTCTGCAACGGTACGTGAGTTCGACGAGGAAGTCGCCTGGGTTAATTCCCACCACGGCCTCTCGCAAACCCGCCATCTTGATGAACATTCGATTTAAATGCGCGATTTCGCTGGGGCCAAGTGGCCCTGGAAGAACCCGACAAATACATAGATGCAGTTGGGGGGTGTTGTCGCGGCTCGAGGATGCTGCAGCGAATAGGATAGTCAAATTTTGATATCCTTTAACTCGGAACTAGTGAGGTAAGGTCCTTATGGACCACATGATGATCCTTCAATGTTTCTTCGTGGGAGGATGCGAAAATACTAATTGCAGTTTTATATTCTTTATATATAAGATTTTATTGGTATCATAATATGTACTTACTGAAAAGAGTTGAACCATTTTTCCGAAGGAAAAGTCGAAATTTTAGTGTGTAAATAGAAATAGAAATTGAGATATGTCGGACCCCAGCTCACTCCAGTTAGGGAATAAAGTTGCCATCTCACTATATAGTTAAGTGTTAAATTGGGATATATATGTAGATGTTCGTGGATTAAGCTTTTACTTGTGGTGTTCTGAGTTTGCAGAATTCTAGCGTGTTCATGGAAGGAAAACCTGGAATTTTTTTAACCCTTAACTGGTATACTGTTTTTGGCAAACGTAATTTATATACTGGGGTCGTGGCAGACCCCAATAAAAAAGGACACAGAAATTTGTAAAGTCGACACTAGATCAACCTCTATTAATATTTTGTTCTTAGGTAATGTATAAAATAATAGAAACGTAGAAAGTTAAACTATTATTATAAAATTAATTATAAATTCAGTTTACAAACTTACAAAACAATCAAAAATTTTGCAGCGAACTTTGCGTGCTTGGGGTCATGAGAGACCCCAGGATACCAGTTAAGGGTTAAATAGAGGAATTATTTCAAATTCGTTTACTTTGATAAAACTGATGTTTAGTGGGAAAATATGCCAAGTTATGATGTTTCAAAATTCAATGCACCATGAAATTGGATCCATCGATGTCTTATCTGTCAGACTTTATACGAGCCATAAATATACATATAACTGTATCTGCAAGATGAAGCAGTGAATGAATTTCGTTGTGACGTAAAACAGTAGAATTAATCATTCATCGAAAAATGAATGTTACCTCAAGCACATTTCTCGACACCATTTAATAAGTAAACTGAAATCGACTGTTACATACATTCATAGTTAAATAAATAATTTCCTATGTAATCGTGAAGTTCAATGAAAGCTTCCAACACGATCAATTTATTGACTTTAAACTTATGTACATATGTACACATATGTTCTTAAGATACGAACAGTTTAATCACATTTGACATTTTCAACGTATAAACACGATGCGTAGGTAACAAGCTAATGCCCCGACTAGAAATGGCCGATAAAAAGCCGGCCTCGATGAATCGATCTAATTAGCAATTGTAATCAAGGACATGGTCTGATATGAAAGGATATCTGCCGCGTAATTAGCGACTCTTTTAAGCCAGCCGAGGCCTTGTACAACGCGCGATTGCAAAAATGGGAACTCGTAGAACTAGTCTGGCTCCTCTATTTCCGATGTAGCCTGGCTACTGATAAAGGATGCAGTACGTGAACTCGACAATCCATTTCCAGCGAGGATCTCGTTTCAACGAACGAGCCACGTACAAGGAGCACGGACGAATCAACGCGTCAGAAGCAACTGTGACCTCGACGTTGGTTTCGATTCTTTAAAAACAATCCACGCGGGGCTACCTATTTTCTGATATACGACAACACAAATATTTGCGAAGCCAACCATTCTACATATTATTAAAACTGTAATTTAATGTAATTAACTTTTAGAGTCTGGTGCACTTTCCTTCTAATACAGTGATTCGCAACCGGTGAGTTGCGACCCCCAAGTGACTCGCGAAGTGTTTTCGGGGGAGATGCCATGATTTTGGTTTTTTTGTTTAATATTATCAACTTAGAATTATATTCTCAAATACCATATTAAATATACCTTACCTTATACTGGAGGAGGGGTCGCAAGTTATTGAAATATTTTAATTAAAAAAGGTTAGGAAATACTGTTCCGTAAATATTTATCACAAAAGTAAAACATTGACTGCGTCTAACTCTAAGCAATATTAACCAACAACTCTTAATTTCAAGAAACATCAATCATGTAATATTAATTCCAAGAAATATTAACCGAGTGCTCTTAATTCCAAGAAATAGCAATCGAGTATTTTTAATACCAAGAAATATTAATCGATCGCTCTTAATCCCAGAAAAGGATAATAAAACCCAAGGCAACAAAGAATACCAAGACTGCAGACGAAAAATCATTAGCATCTACTTCTTTCAGTCCGTTTAATTACTGCCTCGCCAAACTATGCACAGTTTACATGGGACCCTCGAGTTCTCATTTCCCCGAAACAAACCGCGCAGAACTTCGACCAAGACGAAGAGATCACTTGGTATCCAGTTGCCTCGAAGTAATCGACTGCTGAGTCGTAAGTTTGGTGTCTGGGGGAACGGACCAACGTTTAAGAAGGGCTGGGTGGGTCTGCGGAGGGCACCGCCGCGGTGGGAGGGAGGGAGGTTGATACTCAGACCACGGGAAATTACCGTGGCGTGCTCCTAGTTGAATATCAATGGCCCCGGAAGTATAGGAGAGCGGTTCCCTGGCAATTGCAGTAATCCCTGGGTAATCGGCCTTCCAATTGCACCTGGGGATATCTGTTCAGAGGATGCCCAGGCAGGATCCAAAGGCTTGAATCTTTTTCCTGACCCGTCGACACAGATCGCCTTCCAAACATTCCTGTTTGACTTCCTGCGCTTCGATTTCAAACGGCGTTAACAGCCCGGAGGCGAGAGAAGATTTGCAGAAATTATTTGGACGCTGAGAGTGGAATTAAATTCAGGTATTGCAAGGTTTCGTGGTCCCAGAGGAAGAAATCCTTTAGAGAACCCAGGATAGGTGATGGGAGACTCGATAAGGGTTTAATGGGTGACATCCACCTAGAGGTCCGGAAAAAGCATACAAGTTCAGGAATTTTTTTTTTGGAAAATTATAAGTGAAAATTATACACATTGTTTTTCCACTATAAGATACATCTTTTAACTACATTATTCTAAATTTTCATGAAATATTATTATTAACTAAAGGAGATATCGGCTTGGATACGAGTCGTGTTTTTTTTTGTTAAGCATTAACTGGTGGACATTCCCTAGGCTAAACGATGCATCTGGAAGCAAAAATTCAGCCAGATTTTAAAAATAAATAACTTTCAGAAGTATTTGACGTGCTTCGAATTTTAATATTGTATTTTGATAAAATGGAGCGACCATTTGAAGTTGAAATATCGAATTTCGGTGGAAAAATTTTTCTTTTTTTCGAGAAGGCTTTGCAAGTATTTCCATTATTGCAAAATTTAAAGCAAAATTTAAAAATATAAGAACTTCAGGTACTACTTAAAGTTATTTATTTTTAAAACCTATTTGAATTTTTGGTTTCAGATGCATCGTTTGGCCTAGGGAATGTCAAAGAGCTAAAGCTTAACAAAAAAAACACGACTCATATCCAAACCGATATCTCCTTTAGTTACTAATAATATCTAATGAAAATTTAGAATAATATAGTTTAAAGATGTATCTTTTGGTAGAAAAACATTGTGTATGATGTTCACTTATACTTTTCCCCGAAAAAAATTCCTGAACTTGTATGCTTTTTTCGGATGCAACCCCTAAGTGTATGTAACCCCTTAGCTACGGATTTGAAATGGTGATGATGCCTTGTTAGCAAAAGAACTATCAAAAATGGGGAAATCACTTGAAAAGTATTCAAGTATTGTAGGGGTCTCTACAGATTATATTAAAGAGACTTAACTACTAATGATTCCACTAGTAGGCCCAAGAATAAGTGCAACCCTTCTCCTAAGTTCATCCTTCTCTCAAGCGATCTTCCCCTAATTTCGTTCTAGTCACCGAAAGAGCGCCAAACGTGCGAGTGCTTCTGTGATTAACCACTCCATTAACATCACTTACGTTCCATGTAACACTCGGGAGTCACATTTGCATGGCGAAACGCAAGTAGTGCGCCTGGATGAATCGAGGAACTAGCACTGGGTTGCCTCGTACTTCGCCGTTCCCGCGAACGCGTAATTTGTAACTTCGCCACGTCAATTTACAATTTCACCTGTAACGCAACTTCGCCCGAAGTTCGATTATCGGTCCAGTTAAATTTACATTTCTCCTCCCCCTCGAACCGTCAGTCAGCCCTTGAGTTTCCAGTCGGAGCTCGCGAGGGCTGGAGGCCTCTGGTCGGAAATAATGAAGCAAAATTCTTCTCGTCAAGCACCTCTCGCGAACCGAGAATTATCGCGATCGGTTTTACCCGAACTAAGGGCTCCCAGAAAGCTGGTGCACAGAAGGAAAAGAAAGGAGGATGGGCAGGGGGAGGGGAGGTAGGGAAGGCTGTTATTCTTCTTGGCATGCAGATCAGGCACGTACCACGAGGCATCGTGCGCGGCTTTATCTCTCTCGACGAGGGCCTGGTCCTGAATATAAGATTCTGTAATACATTTTTATCGCTGATAAAACTGCGTCTTTACACGTAGCCCGATATCTGCGCGCGGCATGCCGGTTTTTAAGCAAAACGTCAACAAGCTTTCATCTTAGAGATTCGATGCTTCTGATGGACGCTCTCCTCTGGGGGGCTCGAGAACTTTTCTGGAAGCTCTGTGTGTGCCTACGAAACTGAGGGGCCCAGTGGGAAACAGGCGCATGCCGCATACGCATAAATTTTCGATTTCTTGTACCATTAAATCGTTTTAAATTTTTTTCACGCTAAAAAACAAAAACACAGTGGAAAAGGGGTTCTTTGGGGACATGTGACCTAATGAAATTAATTTTTCATTTAAAATTTGATCATGGCTTTCATTTACCACCTAATTCAAGTACCGTTTAAAATAATTACAATAAAAAATGATAAAACGCTGGTATCTGCCTGCTTCCCACTGGGCCCCTCAATTATAGTGGGAACGAAATTGAAGTAGATTTGTGGGGGCACTGAACTGTTAATTTAAAAAAAATGGTGTACGCGAAGAATAAGATGATTCTGTTTCATTGAATCACGAGTCTTCGTCAATTCTGCAAAATCGGACCACTGTTTTTAGCGTTTATTAATTGGCACGTTGAGTGACATTTTAGCAAGGCAAGCTTGAAATTCTCGTGATGTTTGAGTTCTGGTAACTACGATGTAAATTTGTTTGTAGAGGTATCTGATAATCTAGTGATCTGATAACGACACTGTAATGGCTACTAAACACTTAGGCATTCAAATAAGAAAAGGAGAGAGTCAAACTGAACTGCACGAATGAGGAATTATGAATCCCCACATACTTTGTTGATGATAGAATACCATGCAAGAGATGAAAATAACTGAATAACTAAATACAATCTCAATATCCTTCAACTAAATACAATTATTTTTAGAATCCGTACATATAAATACAGTAAGAAAATAAAGAAATAATCTTCAACATTAATTTATCAATATACACGCAGTAACAAATGCTCGAAGAACAGACCCTAAAAGGCTGCTCATTTCCAAACTCTATCTCGTACTCAATAACAAGCAACTTTGCATAAAATATTCATCCCCCAGTTGCAGTAATAAAGCATTCCACCCCGAAGCTGCTCGAATGGCGGTAAACTCCGCCCCGCTATCGCGAAGTTCCGCGCATTCCTCTGTCACGGTGAATTCAAGCCGTCTTCCTGGTAATCAGTTTTCCATTAAAAGATCCACGGAACGAACCATCGAACGTTACATCGAGCGGAAAGTTACCCTTTCCTCGAGAAGCTCTTAAAAACTTCCATTGAACTAGCGATAAAATTCTTCGAATCAACCGACTGGAAGCTCGAGGGAAAATCGATGTCAGCCCCGACGAGATGCGCGTCAAATTAATTTCGTTCCAACGGTTATACCTTTGAGGGACACGTTTCGCTGCACGCGCCGAGAAGCAATGGAAACGGAGGCACCGGGATGCAGTTGCGAGACTTAGAAATTTGCATCCGCGAACGCCGGGCGAATTGCGCGCAGCCCGCCGAGCTTCCTGATACGCTCCAACGTCGCGAGAGAGACACGATCCGATTTAAAATTAAATGTACATCTTCAAGAGACGTCGGAGCGACGCGCCGGTTCGGTTTGGTTCAAAGGAAGCGTCCCTTCTAACTCTTCTCTCAATTAGTGGAAATAAAAGAGTGCAGACTGAAAGCGTTCCCCTGTCACGTGTACTCGACTGCGAAATTCGCGAAGTGAGACAAGTCTCCGTTTATTTGCTTTTATCTTCGCAGCGCTGATTGCGTGCCGCCTATGATAGCTGCGATTCACTGGCCATTTTTTTTATCGTGCCTCAACTTTGTTGATGGTCACTCGTTTTGTGGGTGTTTGACGGAGTTTTCAATTAGATGAGGCGCTAATGATGTGTAAATAAATCTGTGGCATTCTCGACTGCTGTCGATTAACAATTTCGAGGATTTTGATACAATTTGAGTAGAGGTGCTTTCTTTTTTATTTGATGTTTGGGTGAGTTTTAATATCATAAAAGTTGCAGGCAGATTTATGCAGTGAACTTGCTTTATACATACGTGTTTTACATGTTGGATTACACTTTTGTTTGCATAGTAACTGTTGCATAGTAGTTGCCTCGATTTGGAGTGGATATAAGTTTTGCCGCGAGATCGACCATATGATTTCTAAAGATACATTTCTGAAAAGAGATCTCATAAGCGATGATTGCTGTTTTGCCTGAATTTGATACTTTGTTACATTGGGATTTGGAGAAATTGAAATATGATGTAGTTGATGTGATCTCAGGAGGGGTTTAAGTCATCATTCTGCTGATTTTGAATTCGTTTAAAAAATACAAGCCGATGAAGTTTGCAATTTTCGCACAGCTTTCACGAAGGCAAGGTAAAATTGCAAACTTTGACGGTCTGCATTCTTGAGACAAATTCGATTCCAGTAAAAAGATGACTTAAACATTTCCAAATTTCCCGTGGACTACATCACATTCAAATTTCATCAAAATCCGTGACTTCAAATACGAGAAATGATCAACTTGGTATGGAGTGGCCCATACCATATTTTCCTCTATCAATTTCCTCTATCACCACTAAGAAATGACTCACTAGCAGAGATGGACAAAACATTATTTTAAATAAAAATTTGTGTACGACATTTTTATTTAAAATAATTTTTTGCCCATCTCTGCTCACAAGTTCACAACCCAGTGTCCAGAACTCTTCCCTAGCGCAGGGATGCACTAATCTACCGAAGAATAGAAATCTACGCGTAAATTTCACGTGTCGCATAAAGTATGGGATTAAATCGATCGATATCACCGAGGTCACGTAAGTGTTCTCCGCGGATCCATAACCCTTCGGGTAAGCCGAGGACCTTAGGAGGACACGATTGCAAAGCTCAGGCGACACGGTACGTAAGATCGTGGATAGAAAAGACCAGGTGACAGTAGCAATGACACACGACCGCTCATAAAACACCGTGAGAAAGCGCCTTAAAGCAGCGAACGTAGGCACACGTACCTGGTTTATACTCGGGATTCCAAGTTGAACGTCTTAGCGGGACACGAGCGCGAAGAATCCTCGGCGATCAGCCACATTCCGTTTACGCATTCTGCTCACTGGCAAAATATATCGCCGATAAATTTCTTCCAGTTTCCAGGTGGCCTAGATGCGTGCCTTTTGATGCATGGGTGATGTCGATGGAGCCCCTTTCGGAGATAAAGATATTCTAATGGCATGTACCACCCTCCCACACGATGGTTCGACAATAAAATTTCTGGCTTCCTGTATTCGCGGTTTTGATTAGAGTTTTCGGCGATACTTTGGAAGCAAACATTTTTACTATTGGATGCTCTACAGCTCTACATATTTGATAGGTTTTATCGAAACCATCAAAATGAAGTTTCAACCACTTTAGAGAAGCTGTTTGCTATTGTATAATATTACTGAAGAGAGGAGAGCCATATATATCTTACTTGAAACACAAACATTTCCCAGTATTAATTATTTATTAAATAGATGATCACACTTCTATTGCAACTCGGTAATTTCTGAGTTCCACCTTGTGGACACTTTAAAACGAATTTAATTTTTTAGTATATCGCTCATGAAATTAAACACTGTTTTTGCAGTCCATTTGGCCACATTCTTTCCTCTACCAATTTGCGGATCAACAATCATAATCATTTCTTTTAACTCTGTTTTTAATTCTGATATCAAAAACACATTTCATATCTCATTACCTAAATCCTATTTATGTTCTTTTCTTTTGCTATGCTTACAACGAATTTCCCTCCCATAATAATCAGAATAAATAAATAAAACCT
This sequence comes from Andrena hattorfiana, assembly GCA_944738655.2. NCBI lineage: Eukaryota > Metazoa > Arthropoda > Insecta > Hymenoptera > Andrenidae > Andrena > Andrena hattorfiana. The sequence goes on from OX122894.2 coordinate 8,887,415, forward strand.
GTATCTTATAGTTTACCTCTAAAACTTATACGTTCGCCCTATTAATTTGAAAACAACGAGTTACCGAAGTATTTAATAATTCCTCGATCACCAATTAATCGGTGAATAAAATCGAGTCAACTGCAGGCATTCTGCGGCAACGTCAGCCGTTTAAAACAGTTATAAAATTGTTGCGGTGGCTCCGTGGAGACCGTCATTTAAGTTTAGAAAACTGTCGAAACATTATTTTCAAACTCGTCGCGAACGTCGACGTGGAGGAGGACGTCGCGCAAAAATTGCAAATTATTGCGGCTTCAAGCGCCCCGAGGGTGTACGGCGCGGAGAAAAATCGAAGAAAAGAGGGCGAGGGCGGGGAAAGAGAAGGTGGTGGGGGGAAACAGCCCGGGAAATCCGACTGATTTTATCACCTTTCCGGAAGCTTAAACGGAGCTGATGCGAGAAACGACATTTTCGTTAGCGCGCAAAGTAGAATTGATCTCGTCACCGAGCAGAAACCTGGAAACCTCTTTCTTCCCTTCGTTTCACCCCGTTTTCTCTCTTCATAACTTCACTGCCAAGGAAGTTCTCGCTACGAGGCGAGATTTAGCCCTGAACCGTGACGAGAATAAAATACTCGAAACTGCGATGTAGAATTTCTATGAAACATTTAAAGCTGAATTAGAATATGCGTTTCTTTTCGGTGAATAATTATAACGACGTGCGTTACAAAAAGTAGCACGTTTCAATTTTCTTACGAAAAGTAGCACGTTTGCCTTTGTTCTCACGAAAACTATCACGTTTCGGTTTTCGCTGCGAAAATTAGCACGTTTGAGCGGTTTGCCACGCGATTAAAATTTTCATATGTGTTGTCTTTTGGAGATTGGATGGAATTATTATTTATTAAACAATATTTTCAACAGTTGAATTCTTCTAAACTGACCCCGCGCTGAAACGTGATAGTTTCTGCAGTCTGCAGTATAATCCAAAACGTGCTATTCCTCCTGGCTAAACCAGATAATATGTTAGTTTTTGCCGCAAATTCCCAAATGTGCTATTTTTCGTGGCGAAACAGTATAACGTGCTAGTTTTCGCCGCAGCAGAATGAAATGTGCGATTCTTCGTGGCGAACGTGCTTCTTTTCGTGGCAAACCGAAACGTGCTACTTTTCGTAAGAAAACTGAAACGTGCTACTTTTCGTAACGCACGTCGATAAGTTGTAGGTAGTTAGTAATTGTTTGAAGCTAACTATGACAGAAAAGCGAAGTTAAATACGTACACGCGAAACGAACAATGCTCAGTGGAGCTACACCAGTGGTGGCCGAAGGAGAGTTAAAATTTTATTTTTGTGTATGTATTTAAATAATTCTGATAGGTTAACCTCCCGTTTAAAGATAATATGGAGGTAAAAGTCTTTGAATACAGCATACTTTTTCTGGGTTACTACTTAAGATAAATACATTAAACAAAAGAGGCAAAATAGCTACCTACATGAGAGTAGAGATCTGAAATTTCACGGAATGGTGTTTCAGTTGAGTAACAATGATTACCAAACAATAACGACCAACTTAGTTGTAGGGACCGTTTGCTCATGCTTATCTTGCTACACTCTTTATGGAAATAAGTACAAACTGCGTTTCTATAAAAATCTATTAGTTTTAGATTTTAAATGATTTCGATAAGGTGAGCGTAATTATTACGTGGATAAATGCTGGTTCAGTAACACGCTCGATTTTAAAACAGCAATAATTATTGTACAATTGACCGTTACTATGATCGACAAGAGTCCAAGTACATTATGTATATATGACTGTTTACAAGACCGACAGGAGCCGAGAACCTTTTTCTTCGTTTCTAATTTGAGTTCTGCTCTTCCTCCACCACGAACCTTCTATCGAGACCTCGGTTCGCCCCACCACCAACTTCTACTACGAAGGTCCGATCAGGGTGGAAATATTCGTGTACCAATCAGTTTTTAAGGTGACACGTTGGGCGTTTTCCCGAATTCTGTCCACACTCCGCCTACCTTTCCGCATAAGCAAAAATGCAGTGGGGAGAAACCGTACCGAGACCCCGAGACAGACCCCGCGGACAGAAACGACCCTCACGTGCGTGACCTGTCCAGGGGGTTTATGATGCGTCAATCGCTATTGAGTGCCAGGAAAGACTCCAAGGGTACCCGTCATAACTGGGATTTGGAGTTTTCCCTGTTTATGATACCAGATGCTTAACAGCCACAATAATCGCGCTAATGAAATTTTTAAACTCAAAAATAGCGAAGAGGGCACGTCCGCATCATAAACCCCGTAGCCTTTACGGCCCGAATCCTTAACAAAGGTTTATTTTTAATTCCTACCATTTGCAGCATTATGATCTTATTTTAGACTGAATCAATGAAGTTGGATGTGACACGAAAATGGTAAGGGAGCTCGCCCCCCCCCCCCCCCCACCCATGAGTTCGCAAATTACATTGCGTGATTGGTTCATCCTATACAAAAATATAAAAAAAATTCCTCCCCGACGGGGAATCGAACCCCGGGTTTCCGCGTGACAGGCGGAGATACTAACTTTTTTTTATATATACGTTTATTTTCGCCAACAATTATAAATCTGAGGATTAAAAACATGAACAATAAAAACAATACACTTAAACGTATAAATTAGGAACTATTTGAGTGCGTGAATACGCTTACAGATTATAAACTCTAAACAATAGAGTACACGTAGTCTTATCTCTCTTAGATTTAAATCGCACTTATTGCCCGCATAATCTACTTTCCCGTGAGTTTTGAAATGTAACTTACTATTTATGTTCTGTCAGTATAGAGACGGCAAATCTATACCTTATTTGGGAAGAAGGGGGAGAGAGAATAACAGCGGGGGGGGGGGGGCGAAATGCCTCCATATAATACACAAATGAATTAAAATAAATTTTTGTGCTTATTATTTTGCTCGCTTGTTTAGACACTTCATTAGATCCTACTGTTACAATTAATTTGTACTCAGCTATTCTCTATTTTGGTCCAGTCACAGCCACCAGTATTTTTTGGTATTGTGCCTATGATTGTCTCTTAAATCTACGTTGGATAGTTTGTACATAAATCTCAGGTTTGCGTATTCTAAATCTATATTTATATTATAGTCTAACTTTTTGTTATAATTTTTCCTGTTTATATGATATATTACTGGTAAGTTATTTCCTGCTTGTATGTATCCCTTGGCGTCTAAGTATACAAACGCTTCTGGGGGGGGTGTGATCCGTCGATCTTGCTCTCTCGCAGTAAAGTGGATTAGGGTACAGGACATGAGAGATGTTCAAATTATTAGGCACTTGGTAAATACCTGCCCAATGGTCTCTAATTAGCCTGAGCAAAAACAGATCGATTCTTATGAGGTCAGCCTCCTTATTTATGATTCTTGATTCTTTTCGTGAAGTTACTCTCTGGGGATCTGTTCCTTGCAAAGAGTCTTATTTTCTCCATTGTACCTGCACATAAGTTGTACCAAATTTGGCAGCCGTATGTAAGTATAAGTCTGATAAGGGCCTTGTAGCATATGATTTTTACTTCCTTGCGAAGGTCCTTCGAGTAGAACAGTCTTTTGTAGGCTAGAAACGCTTTTCTGCCTTTATTATTCGAGTAAGAATATGTGTGTTCTGGTTAAGTCTAAAGTCCAGAAAATCTCCTAAATAACGCACTACTTTTTTATGAAGTATTTTCTTTTCTACGTCACCTGCCTCGTGTAGGAAGAATTTTTTGAGTTTTTTTCGCACGTCGTAATTTGCATCGGAAATCATTGCAATGTATGGCCTGAAAAGGATTGACTCGTATTTGAGCGTATTCATTTTTAGTTTCCAGGTATGGAAGTAGCCTTGAATTTTTTCGAAAGTATCTTGTAGTAAAATTTTTATTTTTGAAGGTTTGTTATCTTGGACATATATGAGTAAGTCGGCTGCAAAAGCTATGGCTGATTTCTTCTTATCACTGTTCAGACCAAACATGTGCAACAGATCGCAGGTGTAAATATTGAACAGGATGGGGGAGTTCACTGTCCCTTGTTGGAGTCCGTTTTTTATTTCAAAGGTTTTCGAGGACCTTTCATCTCCGTCAGCTACGATGAATTTTTTGTCATGGAGCATTTTCCACAGCGGTTTTATTAGCTGCCTCGGGAAACCTTTGTTGATCACTTTAAATATTATTATGTATCGAACGCCTTTTCGAGGTCTACGAAGCAGGCACCCACGCAGTCACCCGCGTTTCTCGCCCAGTAAATATCGGAAGTGAATTTAATTAGTGCATGAATAGTGGAGCGTCTATGTCGGAAACCGAATTGCATGTCTGGAATTATATTATTTACGTTACAGTGATGAGTAATTTAATTGTTACTTATTGCTTCAAAAATCTTGCTGATATTGGGGAGTAAACAAATCGGTCTGTAACTTGTAGGGTTACTCCCGTCTTTATCTTTCTTTTGTATAGGGATTAGTTTTGCAGTTTTCCATTTGATTGGGAAGTATGTATTATTAAGGCAATTATTAAAAATGATTGTATAGAAATTTATGTAAAGAGGTGGTAATTTTTTGAGTATTATATTGGGGATTCCGTCAAAGCTGGAGGATTTTTTATTATTCAAATTCTTGAAAATGTATGACATTTGTTCGAAATCTGTGAAATAGTGCTCACTGATATTTGTTTGGATAGGATTATTTGCTGGGTTGTCGAGCGAGAAAATGCACACTCCTGCAGCACCCGTGGTTTCCGCATTTATTTCCGCTGTCATAGTCAATGCATTTTATTTTATTTTCAGATAGATTTTGGAAATTGATCCGGTCGTCGGGTAAACATAGATCTATAAATGCACCGCCTTTAATGAATGACGGCGAAACTGCGTTCCATATAAGACCATACCGACGCCCCTACCGATTTGCGCAGACCTGCGCAGCTCCCACGCGATTGGTCATAGCACTTTCGCGATTGGTCGTAGCACTTTCCCTGCCGGTTTACTACCAATCAACAGTGTAACCCTGCGCGAAACAAGTATGCTCTAATGTGGAACGCAGTGTGATTATTCGCACGGTCCAATTCCAGCGCCTCGAAAAGGCGCTCCATTTCCTGCATGAATTCTTTCTTGCAGCTGCTAGACGCGTAAGCTGCTATGAAGAAAAGCTTCTTATTATTGGGGAGGTTGGTTTCCACAATTGTGGTTTCCAGCACTTTATTTGTTTGTTCTTCGGTTGGCACTATTGTTTTGTATTTAATTTCTCTTCTAATCAAGACTGCCGTTCCCCCACCCTGTCGCGCATTTGGCCGTCTGATCTGATTGAATTGTAGTTTTTGAAGTTTAATCTGTGTGTGTGGTTTAATTTGGTTTCACATAGAAATAAGATTGTTGGGTTCTGACGCTCTAAAAGCTCTGACAAATTTGCTCTCCTTTCGTTCGTTATTATTCAGTTTACGTTTATTTATTTTGTTCATACCCTGGTTATTGAATTCTATATCTCGAGGTTCAAAAATGTGACTATGGCGTTTATTTTTTGGGAGTTTTCCTGAACTTGTTCTGATAATTTACTGATGTTTGACTTAATTGTGTCTTCTATTGATTTTTTTTTTTATTGTTTCTAACCAGTCGGGTGTAGCTGGGGGAGGTCTGGTATGTAATGTTGGTTTGTTACTGTTTGTGGTTTGTTTGTGGTTTGTTACTCCGTGGTGTACTTAATCCAGCTACTGCTGCTCTATATGAGACTTTTGGATTAATTAATTTACTTATATTTTTTATTCTTTTCTCCTTGAGGAGGAGGTTTTGGGCGCGTTTTTCTTCGATTTTTGTTTGGGTTTTTTTTAATTTAGGGCAGCCTCTGTAGGAGGCTGGATGGCCATAATTTTTGCAGTGAATGCAGTATGGCTTATCTATGTTATTTGCTCTATTTGCGTGATTTAGTGGGGACAGTTTACAGTCGCCTGGTTCATGCTTGGCGTCACATTTGACGCATCTATACTTTAAGTTACAGTTACTCGCTGCGTGACCTATCCTTTGACATCTTTTGCATTGAATTTGAGTTTTCCTATTTAATTTCTCCCATTTCACGCTGAGTATAGAATTACCTTTATATCACCTTTATATTACCTTTATATTACCTTTATAAATTATTATTAAGTGAAGTAATAAATTAGTATTAATTCAAATATTAAAATTAATAATAATATTAAAATTAATTTATTTCATAATATTGCATCATTATTAATTCATAATGGTGAATTATTATTAATTTACAAAAAATATAAATATCAATTACAAATATTACGTGATACTGTATAATCCTAGTAACACATAGAAAAAAACATAAGCATAATAAACGAAGAGGTATAAAAAAGCTGAAAAGTCGATTCTTACCAATTTATTATTGACGAGATGTGTGTTGAACGAAGGCGTCAAAATTCAATACTATTTACTTTAACAAGTCACTGACTGATTTTCAAAGGTGTTGCACTTTCGGTTGACCAGACTGTTCTGATGAATTTTCGCTCGTGTCAGTAAAAAGATTTCCGAAGAAAGAGATGGGGAAAAGTAGATGACTGGCGAGGAAAATACCATTCAGGCTGTCGAGAAACTTGTAAAGAGCAAAAAGGAGGCAGAATATAGTGCTCGAATCCGTGTCAGCCTGGTCACCAGATGTGTGGTGACACTGGCCAGGTGCAAGTGAATCCCTGGGGCAAGTTTATTGTAAAAGAAGAGGACTGGAAACGGTGAGAAACCCAAATATTCAAAAAGGAATGTTTTAGAAGGTATCGTGATTGTCATTATTATAAAATATAAGATTTTAAGCAGAAAACACGTCATGTGACTACACTATCTTACAGTATATTTACGGTATTGTCTTCTTCTTAAACTTCAACGAAATAAAAAGTTAAATATGAATATAAATTATATCGAAATCCTTCATTACTCTGGCATAAAACGTTTGGTATAATAACATGTGGAGAACATTATTAAGAATACTTTTTGCAATATTAATCAGTAACAACCACGTTCCTTTCACAATCAAGCTGTAAAAGCTTCTGCAAGATTTTCCTATTGTCATTCCACAACCAAACGATGGAGAAGAAAAGAAAACTAACAATAAGCTAAATTATCAACCAAGACAACCAATTTCGCGTACATCTGACAAACATACAAATTCATTTTTCTCAATGTACGATCAGAGGGAGTAGAGATACTCAGTGCATGTGTGTAATTGTAATACTAAATGTATGGAGAGTTTATTAATCTAATAATTGATTGAACAGGCAGCACACAGCTTGGTCTCCTTCTGAGAACTCGCGTGTTTAAGTAAGTATGTCTGTTTCGTTTCGCTTTCGGAAACAAACTGAATCTCACCGTCTTTGGTGTAATAATTCCTCGCCTCGCGGCAATGTTTATGCTAGGCGACCTCCGGGCATACACACCGTCAAAATCTCAGCATACTTGGCCTGTGCTGTTACGCATACAGTAATTCGTCGTAATAAACCCGATGAACGGGGCTGGCGGCGGGCGACGACGCGATGCGGACAGTATTTCGTGCGGCCGATGTCGCGAGTGAGAATTCCGAAGAGCGAGCAAGAGGGAACGAAACAGTTGTCAGGAAGTTGGGTCGACTCTTTCGTTCTCTCACTCTCGTCCGAAGGATTCCAAGAAATGGTGGGGATAGTCACCGGGCGTACTAAGCATGGTAAAAGCGGGACAATAACGACGAATTACTGTACTTTTCTTATATGACATGTGTAGATGTTTGTTTATTTCATTTGCATTGCTTATGTGAAATGCATTATCTAATGCTACAAAGCTTCATTTTTAATAATATAACTTCAAAATAATAGAGCAATAAATCTTCTTGCTGCTTTGTATATAGTTTTGCAAGCACAAATATTTTGATTTTCATTTGTACTTTTGTCTTCTATTTTTATGGGATTCGTTACTTTATTCTCTGTATGTACAATTCTTGTATCCCAGGAGACTGCCATGTATCTACGGTAGAATTATGCAGATAATAGAAGTGATGTATAATTTAATTTAATATAAATACTGACTCGAGAATTATAATACATTTTCTATAAAAAGGAAACAAAAACGATGAGGATTTATAAATGAATTTATCCGGCTTATTAAAGAGAAAAATAGTAAAAAGTTTATAATTTATCAAGCTTAATAAAAAAAAAAAAAACGCGAGACCGCGTAATTGCTGTGTGCTTGAGATAAATAATTTAAAATTCTTTTCGCTTAATTCCCGAAGTTTCTCCTCTGCTGGTTTTATATCAAACAGTTGAATAAATTGCTTGACATTTCCAATTTTAATTTTAAGTAAATTTAACTCTGGTCAGAATCACGTGTTTTAATCAAAATAAATTCCACCGTACATTTTCACGTACGTCGTGGATATGCATTAAAAATAAGCTTTTTTTACAATTAACGAAACGCGGGAATATCCATTTCGCGTTAGCGCCGTTATTAAACGTCTCGGCCGTCAGAAAATGATCTGCAGGCTAAATAAATAAATTAATAGCTGAACCATGGACATAAATCAAGAGAATACGATGAATACTGGAAATACAATCCATTTCAATTCTGTGAAGATTTCTTTGCAATGTGTTGGTGCAATATCATTATACAATAGAAGAATTATATCGTGCCCATTGAACAATATCCTCTATTAAAATCAAAAAGATTAATCCTCTTATTGTTCCACTTTTATTCAAGGCAATAAATGACCACGTTGACACGTTCACTGTTGACCATTCAAACACCCTGTGCTATACACACATAAATTGTTTCTCTATTGGAATTAACCACAGGTTAAGAAAGCTTTTAAATATATGCAAAGACGAATTCAATACAAAAGTGCAGAGAAGAGTTCAAATCGCCAGTGTCGATTTAATATGCAATTTAGTAAACCGCCAATAAATAATCTATTTTAAGGTCCCTATAAATCTCCACGTACTCACGAAGAGATTTCTTTTAGTGCTCCTTCCAAAATTACTCCAAAACACACAGTATTAAACCTCCAGCTACATACGATAAATTAATACAGTCACCCAAATAAGAATTTGTGTCGGACATCAAACTTTACTTACACTATCCACCATAAATTTGGAATCACTTTTCACCATTCACTAAAATCATACCAACAGATTTTCTCCCTATTTCCGCTTTATACTTTCATCAACAATTGCAATACATTTTAACATCTTATCACTGGAGTTTCTAAAATCTGTTTCCGTAAAGAGAAAATCCCTTCCAGCACACAGTGATTCCAAATTTTCCACCAAACTCGTAATCCACGTCCAATGAAAATCCTCCAACACATTCTCGAAACCCATCGCTTCAATGCATTTGCCGCGCTCGACTAAAAGAAGAATTCAATCCAGGGCGAAACGACCGCGTTAAAACCCGAGGCAGACCTAATTGCGTCAATATTCAAGCGGCGAGGAAAGTCATGGTCGACCGTGTGGAAACACAGAAGGGGGCAATTGAAAAATTCCACGCCTCACAGACCAGCGTCAATTATACAAAACCGTGGGGGATTGAATTAAGAAGCGTTCCTCTGCTTGGAAGAAGATTTAATTCAATCCGAGGAGGATCGGGGCCCTTATCTTGATGCAGTATAACGCTCGCCGTGTTTCGAAGGTAAGCCGGTTCCTGGGCTTTATCCTTCTTCCCTCGAGTTCGAGTGTGAACTGTTACCATTCTATTACATTTTTTTCCTTCCCACGGACCTGGGCGGGGGAGCCGCGAGGATCCTGATAAAGCTCCCTCCTTTTTCCTTCGTTTTCCTCACACTTTTCTTGCCGTTCTTTCCGGCTTTCGTCGCGATTCGCCCGCAACGGCGGAGGATCGTTTCTTCAATTTCGTCAGAGACTTTGGACCCTCGACCGTGAGAGGGGGTGAGATTTAATCAACGGCTCCCCGTCTAGGCTCGTATAAATTTCCTAATGGACAGCAGCCCGTGAATGCGAATTCTCTAGGCGATTTCCAGACCGTGCATAAAATCTGCCGTTCCCGATCGACGGATATCTTTTTCCTCCGCGGAATGTTCGCTGAACAATTTTGTGCTTTATGAAACATCCCTTCTGCGAGGGGGAAGGTGATGATGGCGAGAGCTCGATTCCACCGTGGGGAAAATTTATTCGCCGCGCTGGAATTCCATCGTGACCGTTCTGCTCGTCGAAATGAATTTTTCAAAATGTTTGCTTCGCCTGCCGATGGTAAACGCAACGGGGCAAAGTGGAATCGATTGGGTTTGCGACTGACCACTGAAAGATTTACACCGAGTATTGACTTTGATTAATGTGCTGGTTATTTTGGAGTTTATTGGTTGGTCGAATTAAGGCTCTGGGAGGGATTTTCAAGTTGATTAAAGGGCGGTGAGTGAATTGGATTTTCTTTTGGGAACGGTGATGTGAAGCTAACAGAAGTATCAGGAGTTAATTGAAAAATTCTTATTCGATTACTTGGAAAATGTGTCCAAGTTCGTGTGATTTGAAACAAAAAATTACATCTGTTTTATTAGATCTCTGGTCATTCAAATGTAAGAAGAAACGCAAAGGGGGTTTCAAGTTTTAAAATCATATGAAATTTAAACAAATAAGTACTCGCACTTGTGTCATACATTGCAGTGCAATTGAAGAGTAAATTTAATAAAGTAAAGAAAACGTGTTAAAAATAGATATTTCAGAATATAATTCTAATTTAGGTAATAATACTTAATTATCTTAATACATATATCTAAAATATCTAAAAATAACCACGGCGACCCACAGGTGGAGAACCACTGTATTACAAATATTATTAAAGTCATAAAGGTGTGCCTAGCACTGTTTACTAATAAAAAAAACTATTACTCAAATATTTAGAAATTTACCTGCTTCTACATCCTAATTGATCACAATTTAATTATGAAAACCAATACACAGACATCCCCCTGCTATAGAAAATTAATACAGTTTGAGTGTGCAGTCATTAAGGGAGTAAGCAGGGTTCTGACGCAGCCCAAATGCGTCGAACAAGACATCACCCTCTGTTTGCGAACTAAGGATGATGACGTCTAGCGACAACGAGGGTATCCAGAGGAATGTTTATGAAGTGTATAAAACCGGTGGATGTGGCCTGACTATGCATAGCGCGATGCGAGGGAGGCAGAGTTATGGGGTTACATTTTCGTTTCACCGACAAATTTTCCCCTAAATCGCGGCTGCCAGTCTCCTGCAGAAATGAATTAATCCCCCAGCCAGCTCCAGAACTCACCTTCATTTTCCACAAATAAGGAAAAATTCAAGCAGAGAACGTCGTTTTTTTAAGGGAAATACACTGTTACTAGTCTATAGGTAGGTATATTACTCCCTTGTCTGGTAGTTACTTACATAATACATCATTTCAACGATCTCACTGTGGAAAACTGTGTTTAAAAGATTTGATTTCATCGACACCTCTGCGTACTAAATTCACCACTCCTTTTCACAGGTTCAGCAGTCGTGTAAATGTAAATCGAATTGAATTTGAGGTAAATTAGAATTGTTTATAGACTTTTGCGGTACTGAATGTATAAATAAGGTTGAACTACAGGCAATTTAATATTCTTTTGGAAGTTAATGAACAGATTGGCTGTTTTAATTGATGTACATTGTTTATTTAGGGTTTCAGTATTTTTATTGATTGTTGTGTCTATTTAGTCAAAAGTTTGTACTGTAAATTTTCGATTTGAAAAATCAGAAAATGGTGGAGTAATTTCAAAGCTACTTCATACATAATATTATTGAATGTCTCTTTTCCTATCTGACATAATATCTTAGTATTCTTTTAAAAAGATACGTTGACGTTATACTGGCATAAAAAAAATAATTCCCATTTTTATCATATCTGCACAACTTTATTCTATTTTAAAAGTATTTTTCCAACAAATTTCAACTGTCCATCTGAAATTCTTGTGGACGAACTTTCGAAATATAAATAATAGGTAGATACAATTACTTCCAACTACATCACAGGACTCTCACAATCCCCTATCCCTCATACGAAACACAACCAAATTAAAGAAACAATTTAACACTATTAACATTTTATACACTAATTAATAATTAACAGATCCCGGAATTCGAGAAAGGATTCTGTACCCTACCGAATTTCATTCAGATTTCCCTCTCAATGACAACGTTGATTGGGCACTAATTTCTGAGATAATTAATATTGAACATCGAAGCTACCAGGTGGAAGCCAAAAAGTAGTAAATTTGTAATACTGGGCACACTTTGAAAGGTCCTGCAGCTGTGGGAACTATTTATCAAACGGTTTACAGATTAACGATACGCTACATTGGTTGTGTTTTATGCAAATCACTTGCTAGGAAAAGTTCATTCTTCAACGCGCGTTGAACATACCTTCGGTGTGTTTCCTTTGCACCAGGTGGCTCGTAAATTCTTAGAATGCTATCCCTATCGCGACGAAGACATGGGACTTCGATTTTCAATTATGGTGGTAATTAACACGGCTTTAAGATGTACGATGCAAGAAAGTATTACAGTTTAAGCGATAGCTGTTCAAATCATCGAATGAATTCGGTTGAACCATGTTCGAAAAATGTAACTTCTACTATAATAACATCCATTTCATTTAAAACATCAGTTTTAGATTCTTCAAATCTGAAACAAGTGAAATAAAACAAATACTCAGACTACTTGTTGTTACTTAATAACTTGATCGACTGATAGTTATATCACTTATAGCAAAGGATTTAATTATATTCATTAGCTTAGCAATTGAAAGAATAATATTATATTATATAATATATAATAATATAATATTTCTATTAAAAATTATTAACAGATATTAAAGGAGAAATGTCCATGACTGATCAACTTTCATGTATCATAATATCGACGTGCGTTACGACAAGTAGCACGTTTCCAATTTTCTCACAAAAAGTAGCACGTTTGCCTTCGTTCTCACGAAAACTATCACGTTTCGGTTTTCGCTGCGAAAACTAGCACGTTTTGCCACGTAATTAAAATTTTCATATGTGTTGTCTTTTGGAGATTGGATGGAATTATTATTTATTAAACAATATTTTCAATAGTTGAATTCTTTTAAACTGACCACGCGCTGAAACGTGATAGTTTCTACAGTCCGCAGTATAATCCAAAACGTGCTATTCTTCGTGACCAAACCGGATAATATGTTAGTTTTCACCGTAAGTTTCCAAATGTGCTATTTTTCGTGGCAAAACAGTATAACGTGCTAGTTTTCGCCGTAACAGTACGAAATGTGATGTTCTTCGTGGCGGAGCAGTCAAATGTGTTAGTCTTTGCGGCGGAAGACCAAACATGCTAATATTCGTCAGAAACGATGGAACGTGCTATTTTTCGTAAGAAAATTGAAACGTGCTACCTTTCGTAACGCACGTCGATATATTCTTAGCAAAATACAGAAGTTATTAAAACAAAAGAAGGTACAGTAGTCCACGGTTCAGATTGTACAACAAATTATTCTCGGCTGGAATGGGTGATCCTTCTTCAATCCTGCGGTTAACCAAACCTCCCTATAAATCTACGTCTGAAGATGGAGCAAACGTGATAATCTCCGGAAGATTTTTGTCATCCGCGCAAAAAGACGAGAGGAAGGTACGCTGGCGAGCAGAAAGGGCTAGTTTTTATCCCTTTCCATTAGTAAAAAGCTCCGCGAACAGGCCATCGAATGGGTGCCGCGCGCCGAGAACATTATGCATTCATGAAGATTATGCGCATTTCGAGCACGTCCCGCGTGGGAAATTGGACCGAGATTGTTCTTATCGTCATGAATCACGTGACTGACACCGCCGAATTTTCCGCCAGCAGCACAACAGGCCGCTGCCACCATCTTCAGTCTTCGTTTTTCATAAATGCATTGGCAAAGCAACTAGCGCAATAGGTACTTACATCATGATTTCTGTGGCCAGAGAAATCTGATATAATGATTTGTAAATGAATTTCAACGACCGTGTGAAAATTACTTGGAAATGATATTTTTACTCGCGATAGTTAATTATTGAATATTCAACAACTGATTCGGTCTTTTATTTAACTCAATGTTCAGTGCCTATAGAATTTTGTAATTTTGAATGAGATCTCGGCTTCAGGGTAAAAGTGGAATACTATAGAACATTTTTAAATATTGAAAATAATTCCACTATCGAGATTTCAGTTTTGCAGAAGAGCTGTTATTATCAGAGCATGAGATGAAATTATGAAGAACAACAAATAAAGCAATGACATTAAATTATGTACAGAAGAACGTTGCTTAGGAAATTCTTTGTTAATTAATCCCTTTCCCTTTGTAAGAATAATGGAAAGTGCACTAACGTTGTTCAAAAAGTGCCAATATGAAACTCGCTATTTTCCTTTAACGAACTTCATTACATAGCTTTTTATTCGAATCACGACAAACAACGAGTGCGTCGTTAAAAATGAAGAAGATCAAGGCTGAACGCGAGTACTAAGCGGAAGGAGATAACGTTTCGATCTAATGACCCGTTCGCGTGCTTCTGATAGCAAAGGTACTTGAGACTCGTTGCTAAAAACAAGAGGAGGAGCTAAGAAAGAAGCAGAGCGTCAGAGTAACGTTAAACAAAAATGAAGAAAGTATCAAGACTCTGATCTATATCGTGTGCAGTTGTTTCTGATGTGCTGAAACGGTAGAAAAAATTAAACTGAAATCGAATTCACATACATTAAAACCGGCCTCACGTCAATTTTCCAAACTGTCATACTAATCTGGAAAACCCTCGGTTTCAAACCGTTTAAAAAAACTCTCCTATCAAGTTTGCTGTTTTTTTAAATAGTTTCCACAACTGAGTTGCTATACCGAAGTATTTAATCAATCAACCTCAAATATGATTAGAAACTCCAAATACAATTAAAGGTCAGACGTTCTTCTGTAAAGTAAGTACAATCTAGTTTTGATTTATCGAGATTAGTTTTGCATAAAATACGTCATTTTAAATGTGATAAACTTAACGACCCTTTTGACAGTTAATACAGTCACGAAAACTGTATTAATATATCTCTACAGAATTTACAAACGTTCAAGTTTAAATTTGCAGAAAGTCTGAAGAAAAGATCCTCAACTCAGAAATTCAAAAACTTATAAAACTTTAAGAATATGTAGAGAATATATAGGTATGTATTTCGCATTTTTTTTGCTGCCTAAATTTACTCTAAGGGGCTGAAATTAGCCCCTGAAAATTCGACGAACTATACGAGATTGAAAAAAAGTTTTCATACAAAAGTTATTTCTTTTAATTAGGATTATTATTTGGTACCTTGCAGTTCTTATTATTATCATAACACATAAAGACGCTGAACTGTATTTAAATATCTAAAGAACTTACGTATAAATTCATTCATACGTAATCAAATATATTCATTGACAAAAATTCTAACATTAAAATGTACTGTTATTCCGACACAAACCAATTCCCTTTCGAAAAGCTCTAAAATCTTACAAATTTTCTGAAACTCCCAACGAGTTTGTACATTTCGCTCGTGTATACCGCTAATTCCATTCGAAAATGCCAGAAGTCGTGGAGGGTCGGTGGGAAAAAAAGAGCAGCGCAAAACGTGAAGCGCGGGAGGCGAGTCACTCGATCAAATTGATCTCGACTTCCACGTCGTTTTCGGAGCTCAGGGGGCCGTTTAAAATTCCCTGGCCCGCAATCGACGAGCCAATAAAAATCAAGAAATCAGCTCGGTAAACAGGAAGCCCGACGGATTCCTCTCAATTCCATTACGGGCCTTCCAGCTCTTTGATGCACAGCAAATATGCCGTGCCACCGCTTGCTCCTTCTTTTCACCGACCAAAATTCTCCCTTTCACCCTCCGACCGCCCCTCGCGCGGAGAAACGCGTCTTTTAATGCGAGGGACCCTCGAAAGTCTCGTTACCATGTGAGCCTCTCCGCGACCGAGCGACAAAGAGGTCTTTTTTAACAGTGTGTGCCCTTATGAGAGCACACGGGTAGAATGGCGAAGAACGCCGGCTCTCTTGGCTGTGTTTCGACGTGCTCGAAAAGAGCAGGCTGGCTAAAGTACACCTGGGAACTAGTTTCTTCTCTCATTTGGAGGCGGCGTACCAGCGACCCAACCCGGGGACGCATTCGACCCACGAGGGATAATAAACTTTGTCGCGGACTTCGCGTGATACAGAGAAACGTGTCGACATGTACATGCACTGATACGTATGTTGGAATGCATGAGATAAGTAAAGGTGAATTATGCCCGCGCTGTATTAACACGTCCGCTGCCACGCGATGGCCTTGCGTTTTACGTTCGTTCGTATCGATTTGAATGTGTATTGTTATATGTAAGAATATTGCATAGCTCCATGGAGACCTTAAGGGGCTTAAGGGGTTACGCTCAACCAGGAGACAGAAAAAGGTGTGATTTTTTTTCTCAGAGACTATACAACTTTATTCAAAAAACATTTTTTGTTTGAAAGGTAGTACATTTAGCTATGTCTCTAAGTGTTGACGTTAAAAAATATTTATTAATAACAAAGTTATTTACGAAAGTAACTAGAATTATCAAAGAATTACAAAAAGTGACGTGAAAAAATGGTGAAACGTTTTGTTCAATCACGTATCATTCTCACAAAAAACAGTATTTTTTAATTTCCTAGTGTACTTCCCGAGATAATCTTATAGAGAACTCAAAATTATTTGGTTTTTTGTTCTAGATCAAAAATTGAAGGAGAAATCTTTCCGATAGCGGAACACTGTTTTTCAGAAGAAGCTTATTTTGTTGAGCTGTGGCGCCGCCATTTTGTATTAAAAATTTTTTAAAAAATTGTGATCATACATCAAAATATGTACAACAAAGGTCTTCAAACAGATTTTGTATTCCATTCACTATACTCGCATAAAAAATCTCAAAATCAGACTGCTTTCCGAGCTCTACAGTGACATTACCCCTTAATCAAATTCGTACACATTTTTAAAATCTGACCCCATAGAGAGTGGGGCCTCGTGGTGAATGAGACCCTGGGATCCACTCTCCACCATCCTCCCTCAAGCCTTTTACCTTCCAGACATTAAACTACTCCATTTCATTAAAAGATTCTACCGCAAATGGAGAAGTAGAAGTGCGAAAAGAAAAAAGAAATTGAGAGTTATAGTTGGAATAACTCTGAAAAACTTCAACGATATCATGCTTCCCAAGCCCGCCCCCAGCTCGCTAGCCTCACCTCCCTCATCTAGAAACAAGGCTAACTTAAAACAACCCACTACTACTTCCCCTCTTCCGTAGTTTAATCAACTGCGCCTCGTGTCCTCAACGAAGCCACCGATACACCCGAAATCTAGTTGGACCGCTAATAACGTATCTCATAACTCGCCCGTTATTCCAGCTCGCGAGCACCGCACGAGGCGCGTCACTTTATTAGCCCTCCCCGTAGGGGGGCGAAAAAAAGGGCGTAACACGAACTTTTCCCTGCTCCGACCCACCCTCTGGAGAAAGGGGGGCAGCGTGGAAGTGCTTGCACGGGATACTTAAGTGCACGAACCAGGTGAAATCTCGGGACAAGGGGTAACGCGGGCCGAGGAGGAAGATTGATGCGGCTGGAACGAAGGAAAAACAACTCGCGTGGGATGCGTTTGTTCGAGGCACCGGGCTGAAGATAAAGGATACGGCTGGAGGAGGGAAAGTTTCAGGAGTAAGCAAATGGCGCGCAGCGTAAAAGCGGATGTGTATTGTACAGGGTGATCCTGGGGCGGGTCGTCAACCCTTGGAGAATGTAATCTGCTCAGCTCGAAAATGGGGACAGGAGTCTCCGTTAACGGATAGCAGAGACTTGCGTTTTGAGGCTTCGCGAGATTATGAAAATTATTTATATGTGTGGTGTGCTTGGAATACGTTGCGACTGAAATATTACAACGGGGGATGCTATTCTGTGTCTGTTTATTTGAATTACATTTGTAACGAAATGGTAGAACAGAAGTAAGTTGTAATTCTTACGAATTTATTTTTCCTTAGGCGATTGGACGCAACGCAACGTCAAGAATTTCAAAGTCGATTTTTTTTGGAAATGAAGCGGAATATAAAAAAATATTATTCTTCGTTCTCGACTTATTTACTTGTTATAAGTCGAAAAGAAACAGTAACTTTTTTTATGTCACGCTTCATTTTCGAGTATAGGAGACATACCTTAACGTAGATATTTCAAGAAGGCGAAGATTCTAGGTTGAAGATGATAAAGAGGAAAATGCCACAAGGAAGGAATATACGGGTGAATAAAACCCTGAGAATGAGCACCTGCTATTCCTATTCCTTGTATTGAATACTAGAGTAGTGCAAATTAATTTATCGTTTGAAATAAGATTTTGCGAAAATGCTCGGTAAATTTTAAGTTACAAATACAGTTACTATTTTCCAATGAGATCTCAAGATGAATTTTAATAATAATCATGAGAAAGCTGTGATTTACCTAAAAACGGATAAGGAATTCTTGAATAAGAAGCGTAATCCTAATAATTTGGAAAGGAGACATTTTCACACCCCTGAATATTAGCACTTTCTGAAAAGCGAGTAAAATGTGTTGCCCTTAGAGTCGGCCTATGTACCAAGCTACTACCAGAAGGAAAGCTTTTCATGCACCCATCCTCTTCGACGAGTGAACGCGATGCTTTTCGTCATGGCAAGGTTATATCCCCGTAGAATCGAAGAGAGCCACCATGGAAAAGTATGGAGGACAGGGGGTGTAAAATTGACGTATGGGATACGATGATGGATGGAAGTCTTTGAAATAAACTACGCTACAGTTTGCATGTATAGGAGAAGCGGACATGAGTTGAGTAATATGCGTGTTTGGGGTCAAGATCGACCTTTTGTTACTATATCTCGACGAATTTCCGACATTTTTTCTTGTAATAGGAAAATCAGAAGAAATAGATATATAGGTATCACAAAAAAATCTAATGTCTTGTACTATATAGTAACAAGTTGCTCATACTGATAAAACACTATAAATTTTTGTAAGGTCATTCCACGAAATATCGATCACCTTTTGCAGTTGATAACAGGAATTTTTATGAAATTGAAATACAAAATTGTGTAGTACACATGAAATTAGAGGGAGTTTAAGTCATCGTTTTACTGATTTCGGAATTGTTTAAAGAATATAAGTCAATAAGATGGTTTATGAAAGCATATATATTCTGTCCTCCCCTTTGTTTCGAGATATCAACCCTCATTTGTCCCACATTTTTCCAACTTAATTTGTCCCTTGGTATCAAATTGACAGAATGGTAAAAAATCAATAGGTATAATGGAACGAGAAATAGGGAAATTTGCAAATTCTGTTATAAAAAATAAAAAACTGAAATTCTCTGTACATTCAGGCATAAGATTGTTCGCATCGTTCACAAATAATAAAGCAATGTGCAAGGCATAGGTACCTACTTTTTTATATATGACAGAATAACATTTTTTGTGAGAAAAATGTGTGAAATTGACACAGTGGGGCAGATGAGGATTACACACTTAATCCGTAGTCGTATGAATATTCTCTGGACCAAACTTATCCTATACAAATGTCGAATGAAAAGAAACAGTGTCTTATTCTGTTTTCATACCACAAATTATGAAATACCCAATACGATATTTAAAGGCATCCGTAGACTTTTTTCCAATGGAAGGTGGGCAATTTTGGGATGCTGGTAATGAAAAATATAGCAATGAAAAGACCACACTGGCGATGACATCCACGAATCGGATCATGAAACACACGATGCGAGTGGAGTAGCTCTCTTGCTTTTTCGAACCCATTTTGTAGCGCCAATTTAATTAAAATTGAATAATGTGATTTATCTCAATTGCCCCTTTTGCCCCCCCCCCCCCCCCAGACGCTTATGGCGATATCATATCACATTCCAATGTGAAACAGATCTGCCTCTAACATTTCTATACAGAATGCCCCCGATTCTCTATCCATAGTTTCTACACTTCCCTAACATATCTATAACTCCGATTTTTCTTTCAAACAAAGAAAAAAGCTCGTAATTTCATTAAAAACACTGTTACCCCCAAAACTTTCGATCTACTCTGTTCAAGAAGAATCACCACGAACTGACATTGCACCGCGTATAATTTCTCTGGTTAACCTACATTTGCCACGGAATCCCAATAAAAATTTCAACCAATAAATACAATTGAAAAGAAGAGAGAAAGAAAGAGACCCAGATGCGATCACAGCGAATTCCGCAACGGCAAGAAATCAGCGTGGACCGCGATCGATGTTTCGCAATTAAGGCCAGCACCGCGGTGAGGGGGGATTGGAAAAACGCCGACGATAATCAGTGGCTGGTATAATCAGCAGTCGTATCAGTGAACCGATACGAAGGATTGCGTGCGCCCTGCGTGTCGTTGCGAAACTTTGATTCCACGGTACGTGGACGATGGGGAGAACTGAAGTGCACTCGCGATCGCATTAAAACGCCAGCGCGTGCGACGATTTCCAGAGCGTATGAAACAAAAAGGAAAAAAGGAGAGAAAAAAAATAAAGCGCACTTGCAATCCGTCGCTTTTTTTCCGCGAATTCATAACGCGCGTCCCCTCTCGCAATAATATCACAAACGTATCGCGAGCACGCGGCCCGTTCGAGTCGATGGAAAAATGATTGTTTTACGAGAGGTCGCACACCAGTGCACGGTTCCATAAAATCGCCCCTCCCTCTACTCCTCCGAGCTATGAGAAAAACATTTTCTCGCGATTCTCTGCGGGCGAAACGACGCCGCTGGACGCTTATGGTTGCCAGCGAGAACACGAATATGCGGCAGGAATATGGGTCTTTAATGACGCGACACGAAGGATACATTGAGCTCGCGATAAATTTTGAGGCGGAAACGGGTCTTCTCTGCGCTTATAAAACGCGAGGAGTGATGTATGCGCCGAACGAGACGGTGATTTGGGGGACAACAGGATTTTGACAAGAATTTGCCAGAGTTAATCGAGGTTCTAATAATTTCGAATTCAGCTTCAAATTGGAATAGCAATTGATGAACTGTACATATGTACTTTCTGTACACTTTTTGTACGGCTCTGTTTAATTTTCTGGACTGTTCCTTTCATGCAGGTAATCAGTTTAGCTTCTAGAAAGCCCAATGAATGTACTCGATAAAGGAATGAAAAACAAGTGAAAAATGAATATATTTACGGTATAATATTGTCTTTTTCGCTACATCCTTATTTACTTTCAGAAATTTAGTTCTGCGTATTCTGGATGATTAAGTTGCAATATTTACGTATTTGTTATTTCATCTCTTTCTGTGTTTTCTTTGTGTTTTCTTTTCTTTAATATTTATTTTAATGTTGTTTCTTATTTGCCCGTCCTCTACTCACGTTGTATCATGTCATTATAATGTGCCAAAGGGTACACTCGTAATAATTAAATAAATAAATGTTTGACTACAAGACAATACAGTATTATCTCCGGATGGGCTCGGTTTGGTGCACACGATGTGGGCTTTTCGCTATCCCCACCATTTCTATCTCACTCTTGTCCGGCGAAGGCGAGAGCGAGATGGAACGAAAGCGAGCGAGACACGGTCGCGCACGCCCGCGCGCACGCAAAGCGTTCTATCTCGCTCCCCTCTTCGGTCAGAAAGAAGAGAGAAACGAACACTCGGAATTAGGGCTCTGCTCACGATACGGGCTCAACGCCGATCCCGACCAGCGAGCAGGGAGACAATACTGTATTCAGTACACAATTCTGTCGCGTTAATGTTCGTCTTGCGGAACAAAAGCAGGTTAGGAGCGAAATTTTAGTCTTTTACTTTAATTTAGTCTTTTAATGGCTGATTTCGGGAATTTCGCGATTTTAGACCTTATTCCGCGATCTTTAAGCGTTTATAGCTCAAAGCAACGTTAACCGATTTTGATGAAATTTTAGGCATGTATATAACTTACTTCAATCTACAAATGGGTTTTTTGAATTTTCATTACAAGCTCACAAAAAAAAGTTTAAAAAACGACCTTTACTATTTTCTTCGCTATTCCGACCAATTGCTATTTTTTCGAAAACGACGAAATACGTCACTTAGAAAACTAATCCTTCTAGGTCCTCAAAAAAAGATCAAGTCGTTAAGACCAATTCTAAAAAAGTTATGCAATTTTAAAAAGTGTCCAAATACTTTTTTTACTAACTGTACATGTTTTTTCGTAAGTTTATAAAGTGAAGGTAAATTGAAATACCGGTATTCCAAATTACCTGCACCGTAACGAAATCGATACTTCCAGTCATTTTTCATTTAGACCGAAGTTTCAGTTGTTACTTTTTGTTTTTTATTATGGCTGTACTACGGTATGGCCCAACCACCGGAATGAACCGAAATTTTGAGGGGTTGGGCGGGAGGGGGAGAGAACCTCTAATATAAAATTTTAGCTGCAGGTATTTGTTAGTTTCTGAGATATTAATACAAAACTTTCGGCATAATACGTTGAAATCTACCTATACAGACATTACTAACACAATCATCTTCTCGTCGCCGTCGACTGTTTCACAGCCGACAATACAATGTACGATATCGGCCTCAAAATACAGGGATACGGTAACAAAAACTGGACGCGAACGGTCTTCATCAAGCCAACTGCGATTGTTATTAAGGCCTTTGCTTTTTTGTCACGTACTTAGTTTCAATATTTATTGCAATGGCTTCATCATCAAGTTACGATATTGCCCTTGAAGGCCGTTGGAATATTGAAAGATTGTTAAATGAAGTGCTGTGCTCTTGCATCGAATGGTGTAAATCTGTTGGGCTATTGCCCAATAGAAGATAATGCCCAGAGAATGGGAAAGAATTCCACTTTCCAACTTCTTCCGAGTATTAGTGTTGGTTAGGGCTAGGTTAGTGCGGGCGCGTAAAGCATGGTATCGAACCGATGTGAGTTTGGGAATACTAAAAATGAGACTGCAGTTACGAGCATCGCGCGATGAGGTCAATATCGTACATTGATGTTTCACAGTCGACGGTGACGAGGAAATGATTGTTAGTAACGTCTGTATAGGCAGAATTCAATGTATTATACCGAAAGTTTTTTTATCAATATCTCCGAAACTAACAAATACCCGCAGCTAAAATTTTATAATGGGGGTCCTCTTCCCCTCCCTCCCAACTCCTCAAAATTTCAATTCATTATAATGGTTGGGTCATACCGTAATATATCCATCTGCCGTAATTTTTTATTCGTCTTAAACAAACTGGTATTCCAAATATACTGCACTTCCTCTACACACAATAAATAAACGATTTTCGTGCTACGTGACAGCAATTACTTGATTTAAGCGAAAGTTGCAGATACACCCTTTCGAATTAACACGGCAGAATTATGGCACCCACTTGGAAATTCCGCTTTCCCGTTTAAAAACTGATGGCTCGATAAAACCAGAATTTAAAAGAAGAAGCCCCAGCCAAACGGGCACATTTATCGTGACCGTTTAATCAATTACGTCGTCGCAGGGCACACCTGTACGCGCGAATCGATAAATTTTTTCACCCGCAATCGCTTCATTTCCCCCGTTCGATGCGCATAAAAACGAACGACGATCGAGTTTCCAGCGGGGGAAAATTAAATACAAATATGTCGCCCGCACCCCGCGCGCTCGCCATTATCCCAGCCCGTAAACATTAATTCACTTTAACCGCATTATTCGCGGCAGATTTAACTATCAGTCGACAGACGTACCGATTAAACGAGCCCCGCTTGAAATATCGACGGATCCCTTTACCGTCGGTGCGCCGTCGTTGCATTTTTCATTTTCCAGTCGAAACGCGAGAAGCCTGCTCGATAGAGCTTCATTAAAACGTAGTCGCTTGACCGTGCAATTTGTCAACCGTGGATATATCCGATAATTGTTCCGCTGCGTATCGCTAGCAACGACGTACACACGTCCGGCGTTCTTTCCGCTCCGCTGACAAGCCTTTCCTCGCGACCCTGCGGCGTGTATCGACGTTCCAAAACAAAACAAAAAAAACGGGAAAAAGGATAAAAATAAAATAAATTATTTGTTGACAGAAACAATCGACCAACGAGACACTGTCCTCGACCGATATGATACGGGTGAACGCAATAGTTTTAAACTCGACGACAACAACGATGCCAGTTAAATTGTGGCGGTACAGATTTATTGCGCGAGGAACTAAAGCGCGATGTCAAAATAAAATGGGGTTTGAGTTTTGGGGTATGCAGTGTGGGAGATGAGATTTGAAGCTCTACTGCATTCGAAATATGAATATTTGAAAATTCTAATACTCCTACAGAGCATTTTCTAGTAGAATATTCCTTCTACTATTAAAACATAGCAGGAATATATGACAAGAAAATGGTTAGGATTATTGCAATTAAAAATGTCTGTATTGAAAATTTTCAAGTATATTTGATATTGAACGAATGGTTTAGGTTAGGTTAGATGTTTGAGACACAAGAGAAATGTTGAGTTGGTAAAAGATTGGCAGTTCGAGTATCTTCAATTAATTGATCAGTTATTTTTCCTTGTTTTTTTAAGTGCCATTATTTATATTTTTAAGATACTAAAACAGAAACATAGAATTCCATGTATAGAACACAATTTGGCATCGGGATGATCGTGAAAAACATAGAAGTAAATAGTTCTGTCAGATATTTTTTGTGAAGAAAAACAATAATATTATTTTGTGTGTTGGTAACAATTCTCAGTTGGCAGCCATTTTGAGCGTTCGCCTTTTGTCTTAACATACTTGAAGTTGGATAGACCGTTAGTCGTAGTAGATGCGTTATATTCTAAGAGACACGTTTTTGTGTTTTATACTGTTAGATATCCCGAACCTTCGCAACGAGTATATCTGGACATTGTTATTCATTTCGACCGTTAGCCACTTTCCGCGCGACTTTCCCTTATACCATGTCTGGTCGTCGTCACCCACTTGGACCCTTAGGCCTTTTCAGGCGTACGTGCCTTAGCCGTAAACAAGGGGATCAGACCGTGGGCCTCAAGGCCCTTCTTTCAACCGAAATCGCTTCAAACATAGAAAGTAACTTTATCCAGTTACGCCACTTCTACCCTCGCCAGTAACCAATCCCAGTTCCTATTTCTTCACCCTCGCAATAGCAACCACCAATAGCATTCTTCAGTTTATCGACGTTCTTTTCGAATCTCGCGAATGAGAATCAGAAGACTCTAGTACTTTGAACAGTGAAGTCACCTCCAATACGCTGATTAATAAAGACGTGTTTTTGTTATAAACAAGTGTTCGAATTTGTTCCTCCCCGGGTTTACGACAATACGTTTTATAGCCAATTCCTATTATTCTTTGTTTTGCCATCCCAACTTAATAAATATCTAAGAGACTGATCTCTTCAAGTATTCATTTATATTATATTTTAAAAATAGTTTTGATAAATTTGAAATTTCACAATGTAGTATTGTTATATTGTATGATATACAACAGAAAATATACTCTTGCTAGTTCGTATTATCCGAGAAAACGGTAATATGTACACAGAACTCCCAAGTCCGGTATGGTCTAGTGGCTAGGATACCTGGCTTTCACCCAGGAGGCTCGGGTTCGATTCCCGGTACCGGAAAATTTCTCTTTTGCATTTTTTCTCAAAATTTCCCAAAAATTCGTTGCTTGATATCACAAAATGTTTATTTTTTCAATTTAAGCATATTTTTTATAAAAAGGTACCAAAACGAAAGCTGCCAAATGAAATAATAGAGAGAAGAGCGAACTAAGTGCACCACAAAGATCAAGCAGAGAAACCTTCAAATTTCCTGAAGTATATAAGCGAATCATCTCTCTTCTCCAACAAAAAAAACTTTTTTCCTATTACGAAAACGATGTCTCCCTCTTCAGTAGTTCGTTGGGAAATACTTCTATTAGGGTTCCCCTCCAAACAAGCTGCGTCGATCGAGAAAAAGTTACTCAATTAGACCCGCGGACGTCGTTCCAGAAGTTTCTTTGTGTTTGACCGAAACTCAAATTCTGCCTCCTTTCACGCCTTCTCGTGAACGGGCACGTACTCGCAAAGTTTTCGCACGGCGTTACAGCGCGCGCCGCAAAGGCGAACTTTTCGACTCGGTACTCCGGGCACGTGCACGTTGGAAAATGAAAGAAAAAAGAGTATTGGTGTTGAAATGTACAAGCATGCCGAGTGTCACATTTTTACGTTGCAATTAAATGGAAAAAAAGAATTTTGGCCCATGAAGGGATCGAACCCGCGACATTCGGCGTTATTAGCACGACGCCCTGATTTTTTTTCTAAAGAGTTTTATTCAGGTATAAGGTTTACAGCATCCCAATTGTACAAATGTAGTGAATAATCTACAATCTAGAACTTTGTATGTTTGATTTTCAAGTCGCATATGCGACGCTCACAATCGGTTTTGTATTATTTGTTCTGCTAAATCACATGTAAGATATTTTCTTCTTCTTTCTTGCTTTCCCCCAAGTGTGGTGGGTGGCATTTTTGTTTATTATCTTCCGGAAAGAGAACGAAGCCGCTCTACAAAAACCGGGGCAATATTTTTATGCCTCATACATATGGGCTATTCTCTTAAAATATAAGGAACATTCATACTCTCAACACACACACACACACACACACACACACACACACACACACACACACACACACACACATTCATCCAACGCTGCTGATAAGCCTTATATCTATCTATATACATAATTATATACTTCTTCTATATACATAATTGTCGTCTAAACTTATACATTGGTAGTGAGTGCCCGCTGTTTTTTACTATGGTAGCTCCAACGGGTCTGTATGGGTGTACCAATCACATTGTTAGGGATTCTCTTCCCGCCACCAATATTTATCCGTGTTTAGACAGTATTTATTTAAAGTATCCACTTTGTGTAGATCCATGATATAGGCCTTGTCCAGATCTGTACTTAAGCAATCTATGTTTGTCCCGTAAGTGATTCTCTTATCCGTAGACCTTCTCTTAATGTGGTAAATT
This sequence comes from Andrena hattorfiana, assembly GCA_944738655.2. NCBI lineage: Eukaryota > Metazoa > Arthropoda > Insecta > Hymenoptera > Andrenidae > Andrena > Andrena hattorfiana. Next base: position 8,914,395 of record OX122894.2, read on the forward strand.
GTAGGGATATTGTTCCTGTCTGTTATCCTACCCGTTTTGTTTAAATATGTAAAGGCTTCGGGGGGGATATTGCCTGTTAACAGAGAGGTCTTATAATATTCATCGTTCGGGGATATGGCGCCCCTAATGAGACCGTTGTTGCGAATTCCGGGGATGTTTGCGAAATAATCCCTCATCAACTTAATAATGTGACAGCCTATCCTAGAGATTCCTGCTGTGTTGTATAGATTTGTGCAATTTTCGTACCGTTTGTAATTGGATCTTTCACTTCTATATATTTTTGTACATGCCCCTTAGGCATTTCCTTTCAAAATATCTGCACTTTTCCATCATGTGGGGGCTGACGTTATACCACACTGGGCAACTGTAGGTGAGGATTGGGCGAACCAAAAGCATATAGCATATAATTTTTTCTCTATGTTTCAGGTAGTCAGAATAGAAGATTCTGCTGTGGGTACGGAAGGCCTTCCTAGCTTTTTTGAGTTGGATGTCTAAGTGCTTATTCAGCAACATACGCTCAGCTAGGTTAATACCCAGATACTTAACTGTTTTTTGGTGTGGGATTGCTATATTGTTTACTTTGATATTGAATGTTTTGTAAGTTCTACGGAATGTATGGCATTTATTTCCTAGTTTTTCCCGGAATAAAATTGTCTCGCACTTTTGGAGGTTTATCTTCAGCTTCCAATATTCGTTGATTTTTTCTATAATGTTTTGCATTCTTTCCTGTAGCCTTTTTACGTTATTACCCCTAATATAAACTATAAGATCGTCAGCAAAAAACCGTGTGTACAGATCGCTAGAGTCAGCTATTCCAAAAAGATTTGGGATATCCGCGTTATAAAAATTGAAATGAGTTGGGGCGGTAACTGTCCCTTGCTGCATACCGTCCACCAGCTCAAATATAAGATTAGGACTCGCGATGCCCCCTGTCGTGTAAAATTTTTTGTTGTGTAGCATGCTTGTAATTATTTTTAGTAGGTGAGGCGGACATCCCTTTTTAAAAAGTTTATAAACCAGACCTTTTATCCACACCGTGACGAAAGCTTTTTCCAAGTCTATAAGACATGCCACTACGCTTTCCTTTCTTGCCAATGCATAGTGTACGTCTGAAGTCAGTTTATTCAAGGTGTGTACCGTACTTAACTTGTATCTGAACCCGAATTGATTATCTGGAATTATGTCATTTTCGGTGAGGAATTTTTCTAAAGCTATTTTGATTAAAATTTCAAAGATTTTGGAGATATTCGGGAGTAAACTGATGGGCTTATAGCTACTAGGGTCAAACGGGTTCTTAACCTTCTTGTGAATTAGGACCACTCTCGCAGTCTTCCACTCCTTAGGGCCTCAACCGGGTAACACAAGATATCTATGACCCGAGTAACTCGGTTAACCCGGTTAACGCGGGTTACAGTAAGGGCGGCATGTCTTAGCTGTGTCTGGCCGCTACGTTTGACTGCGGCGTTCAATAAGGTTTTTTCTTTCAACTATTTTTATATTTTTCACTTTATTGTATAAAGAAGAGAAAATAATATGAAAGTAATTATTGTTCTAATATAATTATGAAACACACATTGGAATCACCGTTTCTCGAAGAGGAGGCGGGGGGCTTCCCTCTGTAAATTCGTCGGCGGAGAAGGAACCTTCTCCCTCTTGACGAAGTAGAGGAGGAAAATGCCATACCTGGGCCCCAAAAATTAATTAGGCTGATCGGCCAGAACATCTGGCCAGGGTCGCGGTTTATGACCGTATTATCTCAAAATTTGGCAGTTAACAACGGTACCTGCGGGTCTGAACTCATCGTATGTACTAACCACGAGGCAGAGCAATATACGGATTAACTCAGACTAAAGAATGTCCACAATTCTTAATGGCGGTATCAAATTCTTCATTGCCCTTTAGAAATCTGGTAATCGTTTTTGCGAAAATATGAAATTACTGATTGTAAACAACAAATAAATTTTCGCTTCGCTCCGAGTCCGCTTTTGTCCCGATACGCAGTGGGCCTCAATCCCATGAAATAGAGAACAAATTCAAAATGCTATTTTTTCCAATCAAAATGCTGAATCTTATTAAGCTACTTTATAAAAAAAGTTTTTTGGTTTTCTCTTGGCAAAGGTAGAAAACTGTGTATTACTGGGTCTGAAGAAATCGATATAAAGTTTAAAACATCTTCGTTTGTATTGCAATGGGAATATTTTGAGCTACAATTTTTTCTATAGTTTTTAAAAATTTTATTTCATGCTTCGTGGGTCTCTCCACCCTATTGACCGACTAGAAGGTTGCCAAAATATTTTTAATTTCACAGGAATGCATTAACATTTTGTGAACAGTATGTGGTATATAGAATACAAATACTTTTGCACGTTCTTTGATATATTTATCAAAATATTTTAGTTTTATTGGTATTATTGTCGCTAATTACTGACGAACTGACCTCATTTTTTTAAATAACGTATAAGTAACCGTCGTATGAGTTGTATATTAACACTTTTTTATGAACTTCCTTAATAGTATTCAGCATTTTCACTAATCCAAACACGGTTAACTAAGAAAGTTTACTGTAACCCATACTAACCACGAGGGAACGGTTCTTAAATTCTAGAAAGAGCGGAGTTACCCGTTCGGAGCGGGTTACTAGTGGCGCAAAGACAGTCTAGTCTGGACAGCCACTCGAGACAAGTCAAACATACACTGGCTCACGAAAGTATTCAAACGCCCTTTAAAACTGAATAATTTTTTTAATATTGGTCCAAATCGATTTGTAGTTCTTTGAGAAGCTAGAATCATTACTTTACCAGATGATGTGTTACGTCGTTTTGGAATAAATTGCAACTGGACGGAATAGCGAAGAAAATAGTAAAGTTCGTTTTTTCAACTTTTCATCTGAGACTGTAATGCAAATTTTAAAAATCCCGTCTGTAGATTTAAGTAAGTTGTAGATATGTATAAATATCAGTATAAATTTGAGGTCTGAAAATAACCTTTCCACGGACACTTGAGTTGCTGGAACTGCGTGTACAATATTTGAAAGTATTCGCAGTTCGGAAAATCTGTGTTTATCAAAATATTCCAAAATATTTTGTTCCTTGTTTACTCTGGAACTTTGTGAAAATCCATTTAATGCGGCAGCAATACTAAACGCTGTATAGCATGTACTATTAGTGTGTAGTTTTCATTCTTTAATATTTTCTAGCGTTCGAATATTTTCGACACCTTTAGACAATAGGTAAAGGTTCCGAAATCTGGTCGACAGTCGCGAATTCGGCGCGGTCAACTTAATCCTTGACCTCGCATATTTATTACTTTCACTTGCATGCATCACTCTACTAAGGAGTGTCTGATATTGAAATCCCCTTAAGTAGCTGTCTGGACTAGACTGCCTTATGTTACTAGTAACTCGCTACGAGCGGGTTAACCCGCTCTTTCTAGAATTTAGAAATCGTTCTCTCGTGGTTAGTATGGGTTACAGTAATTTTCCTTGGTTAACCGGCTTCGGGTTAGTGTACGGCGCAGGTGAGAATCCCTGGTTCTGGGGTGGGTGCCGAGTGGTTCGTCACAGTCCTTTTACCAGAGGCCAGATTCTTAAGGAACAGAGTCCCTATTCTTTGGCAATACGGCGACGGGCCGCTTGCTATCCCTACATACACACACGCTCTCTCTCTCTCTCTCTCTCTCTCTCTCTCTCTCTCTCTCTCTCTCTCTCTCTCTCTCTCTATCTCTATCTCGATCTCGATCTCGCTCGCTCTCTTCATCCAAACAATGAAACCTGCGACATCCAATGGCTGGGTATCCCAGCGTGGTCACCAGCCATCGCCTGTTACCGGGGCTGTTCACGCACCCCCTTTCAAGGCCACTCAGAGCCTAGGTCCCAGTCATAAAACTCTCGAGAGCAGAACAGCGTGGGGCCATCCGCCCTCGTCTCTACTCAAAAACACGTTGACACTAAAGGGGTCCACAGACGTTGAAACATGTTGCGATGCATCGATTCTCAGGTTTCATGGAACATGTGATGTACAGGGTGATCCTCCAGCCACTGGACTCAAAGAGATGCCGCCTGGTACCCCGTGGCCGAGGTCAGCTCCCCGTGGCCGAGGTCAACCCCCCGTGACGAGGACAACCCCCCGCAATGCCTAACCGAATTTTAGGGCTTTCGACCCTCGAAGGGGTTGGAATACATTAAGAACTTGAGAAATGTCCAGGATTTCCGCAATCTCTCATCAGATCTTTGCGAAAACGACGCCAATCGATTCCTTATGTTTCGCCGATAAAACTAACACCAAGAACGACGCAATTCGGAGCATAATCAAGGAAATTAGATGAAATTTTAATTTATATAATTTCTCGCTAGCTTCGTTAAAAATAGTCCGATTTACATGAAATTTGGTTTAATTTTCATCGGCGAAACGTAAGGAATCCATCGGTATCACTTCCATATCGATATGGTAAACAATAAACAATTCAGTTTTTCTGAAACAGGTATGAATCCTCGGCCGACCGTAGCGAATTAAGGTCGGTGCCCCGCTGTCGAGGGTGAAATATCCATTACAGCGCATTAAGAAATTCTTATCTTCATAATATCGATATGAAAATGACACTAATGGATTCCTGGCGTTCTCCCGATTAAAATCATACCAAATGTCATGCTGATCGGACTACTTTTACACAGCAATACAAATTAAAAAAGGAGTAGGCATTTTTTAACCACACTCTCTTATCTTGGTGAGCAGGGAAAGGGTTAAATGGGGATGGTTCTGTTTCATTTATTCTGGCTTCGACCCGTTTCAATGGTTGAAATGAAACCGAAAGAGTGATAATGAGAATGAGCAATTTGAAATTGACCTTCCAGCAATTGTCGCAGCATTTCACCGTCCAACGTTTCCTTTGATTAACAATGTAGATATTATAACTTGCTGTACGTGCCTAATAGTAACTTTCTTGGATTACCAGCTAGGGCGTTTCAATTGCACATCTGCATGGCAGACATCCGTCCATAACGTGCATACCTCCAAAAAGTCATAAATCCATAAAATCATAAACCTTCAGGTCATTCCTGTTCGCGACTTTTCCGGCTTCCGCTCTTCCGTCTTACCACTTCTCTTCATTCGCTTCTTTAACCCCTCCAACATTTTTTACAAGAAAAACACCAATCACGAAGCCACCCTCTCGACGACAGAAATGACAACGAACACTAGAATCAGATTCGCATTTTTTAACCACACGCGGAAATCCTGGATATTTCTCAAGTTCTTAATGTATTCCAACCCCTTCGAGGGTCGAAAGCCCTCAAATTCGGTTAGGCATTGCGGGGGGTTGTCCTCGTCACGGGGGGTTGACCTCGGCCACGGGGAGCTGACCTCGGCCACGGGGTACCAGGCGGCATCTCTTTGAGTCCAGTGGCTGGAGGATCACCCTGTACTACGTGTGTACTTAGAATGGTTTCCGCGTCTTCCGGTACTTGCATCTTGCTCACTGTCCAGTTTCGTGAAACCTGATAACCGATGCATGCATCGTAACATGTTTTAACGCCGGGAGACCCCTTTAACATATGTATAGACATAAACGAATATGTGGAACCTACTTTGAATTTTTACAAAAATTATCGAGTACAGTAACGTTTGTTTTTCATTGGAGTCGCATACTTCTACCTCTCTCATATTATATCTGTCATCAAGATAAATGGAAGCAGTACATACATTACAAGAAACGAAGCCACATAGTTACGAAAATTCATAATTTCGACTTTTTCCTCAGACAAAATCGGACTCCTTTTAATTGCACCATGATTACTAATAATCCACCTTAATAATAAAAACAAGTTCTCACAAAGTTTGCATGAAGTTTACCATCATTATTCTGGGATACATAACGTTTTGAAAGATATAAGCTCAGGAGAATACATAGTTCGAAACTCTGGCGAAGTTGGTTTCGAGGGTGGCACGATACATCGCCAGTGACCGATAAGAAAGTTTAATAAAAATGTCCCGCCAAATAAGTGCCCAGTTTGCTACCTATCGTGAGACTCCTTTTATTTCCCACCCCCTAACGAACTCGAACGCAGCCCCTCCGTGAAACACCCCTTTATCGCGACCGTCTGTGCTCTTTTTTCCCCCGGTTTGTTCCCATTACACCGTGGAATATATCGCCATCGAGTCAGTCTACGGTCCGCCATAAACTATTAAGTCGTTGCAGGTGTCTAGCACGACTTTATACGACGTCAGCAAACTTTTCCTTCCGCAGTGGCCGGACTAGCAATCTGCTACCAGATCGCCAGAGACTCTTAGCTGGACCTGTAGGACGATATGGGGTTTAAGGTCGCTGCTCACAGAGGGGAGCCAGACTTGAAGGACAGAATGGCCATTTGCCCAATTACAGGAGCCGTTTCATACGGACGACCGAGGGTGCAAGTTCACCCGACTGATTTCTTCAGGGCGTCGAGCTTTCCCAGATTAACTCTTTCGCTGATTAACTCTTCTGCAGAGAGAAATCGGAAGTGGGTCGGCTGGGTTCTCTGAGTTTCCTGTCTGTGGGATATTTTCGTTAAGCTTAGTTCGCAACTATGGAAGCAGAGTTTTTATTTTCTGTGACTGTTTGTTTTGTTTAATTGAGTTTTAAAATTTGACCTACGGCAAGCTTGATGAAATCTACGTCATACACGTGCTGCCGAACAGCGTACAAATGAATGCGCAAAACACCTGACGATAGGATATTAAAATGTGGGAAACAAAGAATGCCAATATTTTTTATACTGTTTCAAATAGAGAATAGTGTTTTAGGCTTCAACGCCAAAAGCTGGATATTATATTCAAATTTTACTTACAATACGCAATGAGTAAAATTACTAGCCGAGATGGGAGGACAATAAAATGCGAAACTTCACTCACCTGAAAGAAAAAGGGACGTGGCATTTACATCGCTAAAAGCATTGATTTTTTCAATTCAGCATTCGTTTTAAAAAACGAAGAATACCGATACAAATATGAATTATATTAACGTTTACTAATTTTGAGACTTTATAAAGCCTACTGAACATATAACGTAATATATTTAATTTAAGGTAATATAAACTCAGAGATCAAGAGGTGGTATTAATCTTCTCAGGGCCTCTTTTTTTTCGTTTAAACTATTTATCAGCAGAATATGTTGAAACTAATATCAACGTATCACAAAATAAACCATGAACACATGGCTGATATTTATCCCAATTATAAAAAAACATATTATATTTCGACAGGTATTGGTTCCAATTACAAGCAGCAGCATTATTTTTTTAACTGCCCATTGTATTAAATATCAAAACTTTTCAGCACTCTTCCCCCGTTTTTAATCATTCTGTGCTCGATTCAGACCCCGTGTCCGTCATTGTCAAAGACCGGCGAGAGGGAGCTCCGCGCAGCGGACGTAACCAGGAATGGGATAATTAACGATGTATCTTCTCTCTCTCCTCCTCTGTCGGTCCTCGCAATTCGCATATGGTATGGTCGATCGAGATGGCCAGAGAAAGGCGAGGAGTATCGTGCAGCTAAAGAGTACTCCTCATCGGTTCTCGAACAATCAACGATGGAAGTTTCTACTTGGGTGGCAACTCTTCACCTTTTCCCTGCCCGTCCCGCGTCCACACAATCCTCCGCGCAGGAGAGCGAATTAACAGCGAGGGACCGTGAGACAAATTTTTGGGTCGCGACGACCTTTGGCTAATGGACGACTCCGCTTTTTGCTGCTAACTGTGCAGGATACGCCGCGTAAAATAATTAGGGGATCGCGTTCCTTCACGAACAATTCCAGAGGATGAACCGAACCCCAGCAACGGGGGAAATTACTAAATGAATATTTGACTTGAGAACAGCTTTGGTGAATTTTTAATTTGTATATGGTGAAAACCGTATCGATTGAATGATAGTTCTTTATAGATCACTCTTGTCAAACATACACAAGTGTATATTTTTAACTAGCAAAATATCCCTGCGGTTCGCTTCGGGTCTAAGACATATTAACGACTCCGAGAAAATACATTTCACCCGTTTTCACCCCCTTACGAGTTGATTAGGGCAAAATCCTGAAATTAGTTTTTAGGCATTTGTGTGGATAATCTTTGCGAGTAAGAACCAAGTTGATATCTAATCGGGCCTAAAAGATATTAGGGAGTCCGAGAAAATACATTTTACCACTTTTCATCCCCTTGCAGATGGAATTTCCAAAAATCCTTCCTTAGTGATTGCCTACGTCATGAAAACAATGTACCTTCCAAATTTCACGTTCCTAGGTTAAACGGTTTGAGCTGGGCGTTGATGAGTCAGTCAGTCAGTCAGTCAGTCAGTCAGTCAGTCAGGACTTCTTCTTTTATATATATAGATTTTAAATTGAATGAATTTTTTCAAAGTTAATTATGTTAAGTACCAGCATTAAAACATCTCGATTTTTCTGTGAAGAAATTGGATTCACAAGCAAATTTCTGTCAACTTTACTTCTCCTAAGGTGTAATTATGTAAATATGTACGGGCTGGTCTTCTTTATAAAGGGGTACGGATGCAAAAAGTATTTTGCGGCCTCAAACAATTTAATAATAACAATAATAAAGAAAATAAAATGAAAAAATAAACGCAATAAACATTAATATATTTAAATAATTGACATTTTTATTGCCATATCATTAATAATATTAGATTATGATATTATTATGTTAGATATTATATTCCAACTTCTTTTTTGACAGTCCTCGCATACCATGGTATGGTTACCTCACCACAATTGTGGTGTATCCGTAGTACTGCTAAGTTTATGTGTAGAGCGTGAAATTAAAGTTTGTTTATAAAATTAGATTCCTTTTTAACCAAATAAAAAATTTTGTTCTTATCTTTTTATTTTCTATTTTCTTCATTTTTCCTTTTTCTAGGGACCCCGTACAGCCCGGGGCACGGATGCCTTGCATCCGCTACAATTTCCCTGTACTATGTAAACTCATAACCCCCAAGATAATGGTTTCAATATCGCTTCTACTGTCAACAACAGAAGAGTGAAGCCAAATGTCATTCCTAATTCTTAACAGTTACGCGAACAAGAAATCTGCTGAACTCTGTGTGACACAGGGGTTGAAACGGTTCCGAAAATAACTGTTTCAAACTGTTATATATCGGTTCTGACTGAAACAGTTATGAAAGAACCGATATTCTGAATAACTGTTATAAGGAACCGAAATTTCTGGCTATATCGATTTCGGTTACGGTTCTGCAGAACCGATATTATATCGGTTCCGTAACTGTTATATATCGGTTTTATAACAGTAATGTATCCTATCGGTTACACATCGGGTATGCATAGCACGTTCCAAAATATTTCCGATCAATGTCAATTTTTTTAATGGAAATTCGATTTGTTTATAAGTCTTTTTATCGCTGGGCCTCTCTATCAGGTGTCTCTCTTTATAAAACTCCATCAATGCAGGAAAAGCCGAAATGAAAGACAGCATCTGTAAATTAAGTACTGAAAAGAGAGATTCTAGATAGTGAGGCTCAGCGATGAAGGATCTTATAAACAAACGCGAAGAACGATTGCCAGAGTCACTTGTATTCCTGAGCTAGTTGCTCGCACGTGGAATTTAATACAAAAAGTTTGATATTTCCCAACAAGACATATTGTCGTCCTCGAGACACTGTCTTTATTAAAAAAAAAAGTTAATAATCTTCATAATTAATATAAAATTAGTAGATAGTAAGTTTGTAGATATTAGGAAAGTTATTGCTGTTAATGTCAGCAATACTTTAAATGAAGTGTCAAATTAATATTAGTCGTAGTGTATAATAGTTATTATTGATATTTAAAAACATATCGACATAACGGGTCGAAAGAAATGCGACATTGTTCATAAGTATTTTGAAACGTGCGATGACAGTATAAAAATGCGATGTATAGTTGGAAGTTGCTCTGCAACAATTTCGGTATATAATTTACTTTGTTTAAATTTTTAATAAGGGTTTAACTTAAACGTAACTTAAAAAAATTGATTTCAAACTACTTTTGAGAATCAATTTATTCTTCACAGATTTATTATTTAATCATAATTTAAAAGGCGCTTACGCATGGTTGAGGCGAGCCCAGTCCCATGGCGAGAGTTTACTGTATAACCGATATATAACCGTTACGGAACCGATATAATATCGGTTCTGTAGAACCGGAACCGAAACCGATATAGGCCAGAACCCTTTTCACTCGTAACTGTTTCAAGATGATTTCGGTTCTCATAACTGTTTCGGGAACCGAAACCGATATCATAACTGTTTTCAACCCCTGGTGTGACATCCACAAAATCAAACAGTATTCTATATCCGAATCCGCGCTTCATTCACACAGCGACCAGCTCGTTAGTTGGCCGGCTGGAGGCTGCTCGTTTCGCTCGATTTCCTTGGATAATTGATCGAGAATGCGATCGTAAAGCATCGCAATTATTTCCTTAATAAGGAGGCAATAACACTCGTTCGCCGTAATAGGAAAGTGGTGGACGGGGCAAGAGAAGGGGCGAGAGGAGTGGGAGAGGCCGCAAGAAATAATGGTGGAGGTCACGGCGACGAGGACGGATTTCTTTCCTTCAACAATGTTGCCACTGTAATTAAAGTTAAATGCGCGTCAGTCATCTCAAACTTCATTCACTCGCGGCCTGGTGGTATAATGTTGGTAATGGCTCGACGGAGGATTCCTTCTCTTTCGCTTCCCCGCCCAGAAATCAGGTACAAAATATGTCTTCGGCCGAAAATTATAGCCCCAACAATATTAGCAGAGAGAGCTTGAACGATGGTTAAACGAGGCCCGGCGCTGGAAATTATTTACACAACCGCAGGATTGCCTTTGCTTTCCCTTTTCCGTGGATGTTAATACAGGGTGTGCGGTGAAATCTGGTAAAAATGGAGGGAGGCGGTTCCTCGTGAAAAGATGAATGAAAACTGGATTTTTTTATTTTTAACGATATTTCTAAGAATGATCTAATGATCTTTAATGTGACATTGTGTATAGAGTAGTATTACAGACTAGTGGTAGATGACATTAATATATTTTTCTTTAACCTTCAGCCGTTACTTATTTCACGAACTGAATTTGTCCCTTGGTGTCAAATTGACACAGTGGTATAAGATCGATGAAATGACAAGGTAAATAGTTATTTTTCGATATTTTTTTATTCAAATTGATGAGTTAACACATATCTTAGATTTTTCACAACTTTCATATTTAAATACAACGATGTGCAGGACATACTGCTTCTTTACAAGAATCACAAATAATAGAACAGAATAATTTATTACGAGAAAACTGTGTCAAATTGACACGAGGGAAGGATGAGGGTTAATTAAACAACTACAGTGGAACTTCAATAACTAACTCGAATTAAGCGAAACACACGCACAAATGTGCACTCGACGAGAAGGAACGTGAGGAGAGCTCTTGGAGAAAGAGAAAAGTCTTTGAATATCAAAACTATCTATGAGAAGAATGACGCAAACGCTGACTTTTTTAGAGTATTTTCGGTTTCAGCGGACTTCCGATTAAGTAAAACTCGATTATCGAGACCCCATAGTAATATTACTCGGGATTGCTGTATCTTCCCCAGTTACGCACTTGCGACCAGTCGCCGGCAACTTGGTCGTCGAGAAACCAGAAACCTTTGTTGTTCGCCGCGACCAAATGCGTACGAACTCATATGTCCCCGTGCACCTTATGATCGTCGGCGACCTGGTCACCAAGTGCGTAACGGGGCTAAAAGACTAGGTATTGGAACTTAAGTAAGAGAAAAACTAAGTCCCGTTACGCACTTGCGACCAGTCGCCGGCAACTTGGTCGTCGAGAAACCAGAAACCTTTGTTGTTTGTCGCGATCAAGAAGTCGCCGGCAACCACGAAAACGTGAGCGACGCACTGGAGACCAAGTGGTCGCGGCGACCAACGAGGTGCCCCCCTGTTTCCAATGCACGCTTTCACACGACGAGCGACTTTGTTGGCGATCAGACACCTGCAAGCAACGAAATGAGTTTCGATACGCAGAAATTTATTTTGCAAATTGAATCTCGAAAGGCAATTTGAGACTTGTCATATAATGAATACTCTAATCGCGACATTCAAAAAACAATAAGAAGAAATGGTGCATTTATTTGAAAATGAGAAAGCCAGTAAACATTCTTTTCTTACGCCGATCTTACAATAAAGAATGCACTGAATGTTGCCTCTTCTTTATTTTTTTTTTCAATGCATTTCACAATTAGAACAATCTCCTCGACGTCCATTCTGTTTGGCGCTCTCTACGAAACGGATAAGGTATCGAGTTGCTCGGTCTGGTCGCTTCGTTTGGTTGCCCGAATTTTGGTCTCTCGGCGACCAAGTTGCCGGCGACTGGTCGCAAGTGCGTAACGAGGCTAATACCTATTATCATAAAAGGTACACAAAGTCGCGTAAACAATTATAGCCATACATAAGAATTAGAGAAGTAAACTTCTATTTAAAACTATAATGTGAACCTCTAAATTCACTTAAAAGTAGAAATCTATTTAAATATAAAAAGTGAATCTCTAAATCTGTTTAACATGTAGTTAAATACATGGAATCAACTTACAAGACCAAAATCGTTTTTCTCAAAAACAATTCGACAAATTTACAAAAATAATAATACATTTTTTATTCGTTTCTTCACAAAGAATCCACTGCTGACTAGTTGTGCTATGTTTTAGCGAGCACTCTGTATATGTGCGGTTGTAATCAGGGACGTGCAATGCAGCGGGATGCGCAATTTTTGTCAGCCGATTTAATTACTTGCGTGCGATCGTTTTGATATCAGGGGACGTTGAAAATGTACAGTTAATGTAAAAATGACAGGAAGGGAAACGGCTCGGTGAATAAATACCCGGTAGAATGGTAATTGGACGGATTGAAATATTGCGTTTATTGTTTAATATTTATGAGCTTCGAACTCTGAGCATGGCCAAGTTCATTGACCTGCCAACTGGGTCACTTTGATTACCTTTCGGTGGATAGGCCTCTAACTATTAAATAACTACGGTTCATGAAAGGGAACGGCTCCAACTTCGCTCGCAATAGTAACCTGGAGCAACTAAGTACCTACCTACTAGACGAGTGAATCGGCGCGCCAAGTAGAACGGCTCTAATTGTTTAATGAATTGTGTTCTTTGGCGTACTGATATTAATACTTTGAATTAGGCTACAGATGTTGGGGTAGCTGGAGGCATGCAGTTCAATATTTCTGTTATTTTTCGTGAAAATTGTGTGGAGTGAAAAGATGACGAGAATAAAAATTATTTAGTTTGGGAGGGGGAACGTGATTAGAGAAAGGCCATTCTTCTCGAGATTATTGTTTCAGAGTTTTCAAGATTTTTAGAATGTTTGGGATGTAAATGCATGTTTTCCTGGTATTTACGATACAAAGAATTTAAAATTAAGAAGCTGAAAAGTTAAATAGCTCGTAAACTATTGAATGACAACACAAAAGGCCAAGCATGAGTCAAAGTTTTGTTCACCCTTTGCACAGCCCCGGCATTATTAAACCTTGTGCAAATGGAAAAATTCATGATTCGCAGAATCAAATGAATTATTGAATTTGTAATTGCTATACTACATTTTTCGCTGTTTCAAAGTACTATGTCTACTGCTTCAATATTTAATAAAACTAATAAAAGATCTCTGTTCGCTTGACGAGCTAGTAAATTAAAATTCAAAGTATTAAAATCGATGCTGAATATGTTACGTGTTCCCCTCCTTAGCCCCACGCAATAATATTATGCGAGACACTCAGTGTGAGAGAATGATAACAGTAATAATCAAATATCTGTCGTCAATGGGCCAAATCATTTGCGCGTTAATTAAGTGGACAGCGCCAGACAGATAACGATGAATCCAGCGGTAGCCGCGCTATCATTCCAATGATAATAAGACGAAAGAAATTGCTCTTCACAACGAATTAACGACGAGAAGTGGCGTAATGGCGAGCAGCGCCAAAAGCTGGTCCACGGATAAAATTTATTATCCAGAATCACCGCCGTGGGCCGAGAAGGGATTAAGGCTGATTCTCAAGGCGTCTCTCTCCACGCCACCGTGCAAAGGGAGGCGTGGTCCCATCTGCGATTCTTTGGGCCTCGTCGCGTGTTCGACGGGCATAACTCAGTGAAAGGAAAGTGCATTACACGCTCCTAAATCTGGCGTTCGAACGGTGCCCTCTTATTAATAATTACACACGACTGGCCGTTATTGTTGCGGTCGCGGCGCTTGCTAATTGTAAATTGTGCCTGTGAGCCAAATCCGCGCGAGAACGTGCTCCCCCCAGCAAAGAAATTGAATTTCTTCGTCAAATCTTGAGAACCAAAAACGTGCCCGTTACGAACAAACAATTCTTTTATAAATAATATTACATCATATGCGTTCTGCATCTCCGAAATTCAAATTCTGTTGGTGAATTGAAGAATCCTTGCAGAAAACATTGCAAATGCCGAAAATCAAAATTTTATACTATATACTCCGATAATTTTGAATCTTACAGTGTTTTCTACAAAAACTCTTCAGTTATTACACTATTTAACTGATATGAAACTTAAATGCAGAAGAAGCAGCAGCAATTAAGCTTGTTAAATATCTCTTTAAACATTCAGTGCCGTGTCAATTTACTGAATTCAATAGCTTCCAGACATGGATTAAACATTCCGACCAAATGAAGTGCAGCGGAATTGCCATGAGACAAAATGGTAACGCTTCGCGCACACAAAGACCGCGAACACGATCAACACCTCGTTCAAGACACCCCCTACGAGCGTACCTCAAAAAGCCAATTCCCCCGGCTGGTTAGCCAACAATACCGCAAATTGCGATCACGTTGTTCCTCCCTAACCGGGGACTCGGTAGACGGGATTTATTGGGCGAAATCATCGCCGGAGGCAGGTGAAATTAAGGTGGATTCACGAGGTGTCCCTCGTCGCGGCTTTCGAAAGGGGCGTACACAGGGCGATAGATTCTTCATTGTTGCGTGCAATGAGGGTGTAATTCAAAAAAGTCCGCGTATCACGTGACCCTAAATCTACCCTCGATTAAGGCTTATTACCGGTAAACACGATCAAGAATCTCGGATCCAGAGGGCAGGAGAGAGAAACGGCGTTTCGTTGCGTCTCAGGCATTCTCAGGTTCCGTTCCCTCAGGAAGGATCCTTATGGGTGCAATTACATGGGGTAATTATATCCCCCCCCCCACCCCGGTGGCTCGTCCTTCACGTCCAGCCTTGTCTCTTTCTTGCTGGTACGCGGAGGCTCGTTTGAACGCGCATCGATCGATCCACGGAACGAAACGCTCGTTATTATCTACGGCCTATAAGGAGGTCTCTCGTAAGCAGATACATCCACGGATTGTAATGGGAGTACGGGTAATTATAGTAATTTAGTCGGTGGTACATGGACACGAACGAAATATCGGCTTACGAACGTTTCGTGACGATTTGTCGTTCGATGGGAGAGTAATCGCATCGACTATCGTCACGTTGCGTTCGGTGGTCGAAGTAGAGAGAGCGAAGAAGTTTCGTGTGAAGTATTTGACAATGAATAAAAATTTTTGGATGAGGGGAAAAATATTCATGAAGCGAAACTTGGATGATATAGAGAACACAGTACTGTCTGGTAAAGGTGAAAATATAAAAATTTTATTTTTCATTAATCTATAAATCATCATGCGAGCGACCTTCGATCAGCGGTTTTAAAGTTTAAAGTGATAAGCTGTGCTCACAGTCAGCCATCCGCTACGCAAAATTTAAATACACATATTTTTAACGTTTCATTTTCAAAAGAGTGACATCAATGAATTGCTGATCAAGTTCTCCTGATGAAAATGAGATCAAACACGGTGCTATCCGAACCATTATCAACACTAGTCGCGTGAAATAATTTTTATAGGAGTTTGATTTTCTATGAATTCGGATTCGTTGTAATCAGGAATGTTGAAGTTTGAATTCTTGCGCTTTTAAATTACCTAGGCTCCGCTATGTTGCGATCGGCGCGCTTCCGTGCGATCCTGTAACCGATCGTGTTTGCTTAACCGTTTTCTCAGTGCGTCTATCGCAAGCACGTGTACAGGTTGAGCTTCCGACAGTCCCTTTGTGAACAAAATGCGTGAGTTTTGTGGGTGCAATATTCTTTTTGAATATACGGACTATCCCTGACATCACTTGGTTTCTATCCAACAAATGCCTCATCAGGTTATGGGCCCAGTCTCCGTGAGTGAAATATTGTCCAGAAGGAAAGTTCGACAAGCTTGACACGTGGTGACAACGTCTAACCGGGTAAGCATGGTGAAAAGTGTCCCTATATCAAACTGAAATTGCTGTACCGCAATCGATACATCCCTCAAAGAATACTATTTCTGCCAAATATCAACCCGATGCCCTTATTACTAGCTTAGTTGCGGAATTAAACGTAAATTGCAGTTTAAGCTCCCTTACTTTTGTTCTAGTGCATAGAAACTTATAAAAAAAATCAGAGACATTCTACCGGTTGGTGTACATGCCTGCGAATTTTTTCAACATTTTCAGCTGCAAAACCGATTCTTAAACAATTCATAAAAATTAAAAATGCCGATTTCATATTCAAATTATCAGGGCACCACGTTTATATTTTTACAGTTTCGGCGTCTTTGTATGCTTATTAATGTGTAATTTTCAGATTTTTCGAAAGGGTGGAACGCAATTACATAAATTAAAAACTAATATTTCCTACATTCTCGCACGTAAAGTGTCAGTGGGCATGGGTACTCATACGACGAATATATTTTGTTCATTAAATGGGTGTTATATGTGTGGGGATAGGACTCAGGAAGCGGCAAAGCCGAACACAAAACCCAGATGAACACTCATAGTACTTTTAGGTTATATATTTTTATCGATGTTACATGGGGACGCTTTGTAAGATTGCCTTTCGACCCATCGACGGTCGAGCCACGCGCAAAGGATTGGGCGTCCTTCTCTAAACAAATGCCGTCATCGAGACGGCAACTCATATCGCGGAAGGCCCAAGGCGCTCTGCCTCGGTGCCCGACCCGACGCAGCAGGAATTCGAAGCCAGGTATTCCCGCATATGCAATTCTAAATACATTCACATGTGTTAAATGAGTCAATGCAATTGATCTGAAAACATTTTACCGTTGATAAATATGAATTTTTAACAAATTGTGTGTATAAGTGATGACCGGCGTCAGTACATAATCTTCGACTTTTCTTGGTAAATTCTTCGAAAATAAATCTGTTTTCAATTGGGGTGTGCACTTTAAACGGATTTGAAGTTCTATTTAGTGGACGTAGACATATTTACGCGTGATAACAAACCCGCTGCGCAAGGATTCAAAGTGGTGAACAAAATTTATTCGATGTTCTTCAAGTCCAGTAGTTTTTGCAATGTATTTTACTTTCCGTCACACTTGATGCCCCTGTATTCAAGGTTACAGTTGCTCGCCGCGTACCCTATTCTTTGACATCTTTTACATTGCATTTGGGTTTTTTTTGTTGAGTTTTTACTTTACTGCAGCATAGAGAACCGAAAACACCTTTATCTCGGTCAGCCTTTCTGGTTTACTGTCCTGTGAGAGCTTAACCAGGAAGGCCGACTGTTTTTTATTTTCTCTTTTGGAGCCCACCGTTTGGAGGATATCCACGCCTAGGAAATTTAGGCCCTCTAATTTTAATTTTTTTAATTCGGTTGATATTTTCGTAGCTTAAACTCAAACCATTTGTTTGGCCTGACTAAATGTGTGTTTCTTGATCGGCTTGTGAGGCTCTCTTTCCTGTCACTGCCGCGCTATATGAGATTTTTGTGTTTATTAGATTATTTATATTTTTTATTCTTTTCTCCTTGAGGAGGAGGTTTTGGGCTGGTTTTTCTTCAATTTTTGTATTATTTTCTTTTAATTTAGGGCAGCCTCTGTATGAGGCTGGATGGCCCTAATTTTTGCAGTGAATGCAGTATGGCTTATCTATGTTATTTGCTCTATTTGCGTGATTTAGTGGGAACAGTTTGCAGTCTCCTGGTTCATGCTTGGCGTCACATTTGACGCATCTATACTGAAGATTGCAGTTACTCGCGGCATGTTCTATCCTCTGACATATACACTGTATTTGTGTTTTTTTTATTTAGTTTCTCCCACATTACTGCTGAGTACAAAACCACCCTTAATTCTTTCAGCCTTTCTGGTTTACTATCCGGGGATAGCTTAACCAGAAAGGTCGACAGTTTTCTATTCTCTTAGAACGTGCCGTTTGGAAATTATCGACACCAAGGAAGTTTAAGCTCTCTGTTTTTAAATTTTTTAGTTCGTCCAGGATTTCGTTTGCTTCGAAGTCGCCGTCGAGATTTTCCAGCACATAAAGTTGCACTCTTTCATTTTTCGGGGTGAAAGTGAAAAATCGGGTGTTACTAGTTTTTAAAAGAATACATAATTCCCTAAAATCGGGGACCGATTCTGTTTATATAGCAATTTTTTTTTTTATTATTTTTAGATGAAGTTCACGTTAGTTACCGAATTTTTTTTATTAATTCTATAATACCTTTAGCGGACTTACTGTTAACATTAATTGGTGGGGATCTGACTGGCTTGTTTTCGGGACGATCGCTGTGCGTCATCAGCTGCTGTCGCGCTGTGCCTGGGCTGGTCATTCTCTTGCCTGTGTTACCGGCTGCTGCAGTGTGCGCGATTTTTGGACGCTTTCCATCGCTGGTCTCGCTTGTACCTTGATGTGAATTGGGGTTGAGCCTCTTCATGGTGATAGTGGAGTCTGGTCCTGTCGGAGTTTCTATATCTCTTGCTGTACCTGTCGTTGTGTTCATTGAGGCGCCCTCATTGTTGTAAGCCAGCATTTGATATCGGTCGTGGGTCGTAATTTCACTGTGTACAATTGTTTGAGTATCTTCCAAAGGTGTCGTTGTTTCAATCTGAAATTCCATCTGTGAAGAGAATTTTATGATTGTCTCTTGCAGATTTGCTATAGAGGTTAGCAGGTCCTCGTATGAAGGCTTATCTTTCTCGTCCTCCAGTTCATTTTCTTTCCTGCGGGGATTCCCTCGCTTTCCCTTCTCTTTGTACAGTCCAATTTTTGTTCGCTGATAGGGCTAAAGGCTCGCACGGTCGAGATAGAAAGCGAGCCTAAAATAAAGATAAAAATATAAAAGTTTTATTTTTCATTAATCTATAAATCATCATGCGAGCGACCTTCGATAAGCGATTTTAAAGTTTAAGGTGATAAGCTGTGTTCGCAGCGGATATGCGAAACCTAACCCGTACCCGGTTCGGTATTTAGTATCGTAGAATAACCCGCCTAACCAGGTAACACAAGACGTTTATAACCCGAGTGACCCGGTTTAACACGGGTTACAGTAATACGGTGAAAACCATAGTTGTAACTTGTAACCATGCTTCCAAATAGTAATCAATTTTATTTCAATATCAGACACTCATTGGTAGGGTGACGCGTGCACGTGAAAGTAATAAATATGCGAGGTCAAGGATTATTTTGGCCATGCAGAATTCGCGAACGTCTCCCGAGGGTGCGGGTTTACGACCCTGTTGTTCGGTGCTTCAGCAGTAGGTACCTACCGCACGGACGAGACCGACTGACGAGACCTTTGCCTATTGTCTAAGGTGTCGAAAATATGCAAATGCTAGACAATATTAAACAATGGAAACTATAAAGCGAAACGTGTATGTACACGGCTGTAGAAGATATTGAAAGACGAAGTTCCGTTATGGGTGGACAGTATGGAACGAAGGAAACTTATTTCTAACAGTATTTCAGTTCAATACTAGTATAAACTACTTATGCTTAAGAGCTTAACTTTAACTATGTACATTAGCGATTCGTTCGCATATCGACTGCTGTAATGTTAAGTCACAACATCTTAGATGACATTATGGTTGTCCGAACGAATGTAAATGTATAGTTTGATGCCTACATGCCTGCGCGCGCGTGTGTATAATATTTATATTTCATATATTTATTTATATTTGTATGTTCATATTTTGAACACACTTATTCCTTCCTTAGCCTTATGTTTGCTCATTGTATATTTATTGTTCTTACTTTGCACAACATTTGTATGACATTGTAGCTAGAACAATAGCAGGAGTGGACTGTTGTGTAGGATTTTTGGGATAGATGCTAAATAATTCTTGAAGTTTAAGAAATAAAGTATAAATTCCGTTTCTAACAACCCTCTAAAATTAATCAATTCTACATGCATTATGTACTCATATATTTTAAACATTGAGAGTAGAAGCGTGTCAGGGAAATATTTAGAATAGTGTCAGCTGCACCCTATCGGTGTCATTGCAAGGGTGCGCAGAGTGCAGCGGTGCGCCCGACGACTGTGGAAATTTACAGAGAGCCTTCCCGAAGGTGGAACAGTCTACGCATGTGAAGGGTATGCATGTGTGTACTGTCAATGGACAGCCACTAATATTTGTCAAAATTGAGGCGTTGGAAGTCGTTAAAGTCCCTCTTAGGGATTGTAGTGGAGAATCTGAATCTGTCTCTGTCGGTCACGAAGTAGTCGGGACCCCCCGCCAGCCTTTGTTGACTTTATTACGCCGCCAATGGTAAATAATGGGGACGGTGCTGGCGTCCTGGATTAGGCCTGCGTTATCGCAGTATGGGAGAGCTTGGGCGGCGACGTAGCCAGAGGTAAGTTGCCTACGAGTTGAAGCTACATCTTGAGTGGCGAGGGGTTTGATCGAGTCGTTATTGATAGTAGGAAGATTGGCGAAATAGCCCCGAGTAAACTTAATCATGAAAAGGTCAATACGAGAGACTTCCGCTCTGTTGTACAAGGTGTTGTTGCTAACGTAGTGCTGCCAATCGGTGACTTACGTTCGATATAGCTGCATACAGGCCCTCAGGACCTTTCGCTCAAAGGCTCTTATTTTTTCAGCCACGGTGTGATTGAAGTTCCATAAGATGGGGGCAGCGTAGGTGATGATGGGGCGTACTAGACGTAGATACAAGATAACTTGAGCTTTGGCCCTGCTGTTGGCCCTGAAGGCCTTGTATGCTTTCGCTAGTTGGAGGTCAAAGTGAGTGTTACACCGCAGAAGATAGTCCAGATGGACACCGAGATATTTAATCACCTTCTTGTGGGGTATCAGGACTTTATTGCACGTGCCAGGGACCGTGGCTGAAATTTGGAAGAGTTTAGCACCGGCTTTAACTTTGGAGTTTAGGCTAACAAGCGGTTTGCCGTTCAGCGGTTCTGGCGGTTCAGCCAGGACGTGTAGAATCTGTTAACGTTATCTACCAGGGTGGCAAGGTTATTTTGGGAGTTATATGAAGAAAAAATAAATTCTCCCCGACGGGGAATCGAACCCCGGTCTTCCGCGTGACAGGCAGAGATACTGACCACTTTTTTTGCCAACAATTATAAATCTATGGATTACAAACATGAACAATATAACAATATCCTTAAACGTATAAAATAGTACCAATTTGGGTGTGTGGTTACGCTTACAGACGAAAGACTCTAAAGAATAGAGTACGCGTAGTTTTGTTTCTCTTAATTGTACTTAGCACTTATTACCCGCATAACTTACTTTCATAGGCGTTTGCACAGAAACTTACGATTAATCTTAAATAGTATAGAGACGGCCATTCTATACCTTGTTAGGAAGGAAGGAAGGAGGGAGGGAGTGTAACAACAAGGGGAGGGTGAAATTGCCCCCATCTAATCTATATATATCGCAAATAAATTTGTGTTCTTATGGTTTAGATAGTTTGTTTAGTCACTATTCTAGCTATTGCTCATAACAGTATTTTGTACCCAAATTTTTCTTTTGTACTAGTCACAGCCACCAGTATTTTTTAGTATTGTTTCTATGATTATCTCTTAAGTCTACGTCTGAAAGTTTGTACATAAATCTTAGGTTTTCATCTTCTAGTTCTATATCTACATTATATTCTAACTTTTTATTATAATTTTTCCTATTAATATGGTATATTAAAGGTAAATTATTTTTAGCTTGAATGTATCCTTTTGCGTCAAGGTATACAAACGCTTCCGGTGGAGTGTATCCCGTAGTTCTTGTTCTCTCGCAGTAAAGTGGGTTAGGGTACAAGACATGAGGTATGATTGGATTGTTAGTCACCATGTGTATGTTTGCCCAATGATCTCTAATTAACTTGAGTAAAAATAGGTCAATTCTTAAGAGGTTAGCCTCCTCATATAATTTATAATTTTTTACTCTTTTAGTAAAATTGCTTTCTGGGGATCTGTATCTGCTTAGGCATGCTCTTAGGCGGTTTCTTTCAAATAGCCTCATTTTTTCCATAGTACTCGCGCTAATGTTAAACCAAATTTGGCATCCATAGGATAGTATCGGCCTAATAAGAGCCTTATAACATTTGCGTTGACGCGATTACTTACATTTCTTATGCTTTTCTCCTTGAGGAGGAGGTTTTGGGCGCGTTTCTCTTCTATTTTTATCTGAATTTCTTTTAATTTAGGGCAACCTCTGTATGAAGCTGGGTGACCGTAGCTTTTTCTGCAATGAATGCAGAATGGTTTATCGATATTTTCTGATCTATTTTCGTGGTTTATAGACGGCAATTTACAGTTTCCTGGCTCATGCTTGTCATTACATTTGACGCACCTGTATTCAAGATTGCAATTACTCGCGGTATGACCTATTCTTTGACATCTCTTACATTGAATTTGTGCTGTTTTGTTCAATTTTTCCCACTTTACTGCCGAGTACAGGATCACTTTAATTTCCTTCAGCCTTTCCGGTTTACTGTCGGGGGACAGTTTAACCAGGAAGGCCGAAAGCCTTCTATTCTCTTTCCTAGAGCGAGCTGTTTGAAAAATTTCAACACCTAGGAAGTCCAGGCCTTCAAGTTTTAATTTTTTAAGTTCGGTAAGAACCTCGTCTGCGCCGAAGTTGCCGTCAAGACTTTTTAGAATATAGTGCTGTAATTTCTCATTTATCGATGTGAAAGTAAAGAATTGAATATTGTTATCCTTCAATAACCTACATAGATTTCTGAACTCAGGTACTGATTCAGTCTGTAACGCTACTTTCGTGTCATTAATTTTTTTTGTGATAAAATTTGGGTGCGACCGTGAATTTTTTATTAGATCAATAATTTCTTTTGCTGACGTACTGCTTATATTTATTGGAGGGGGTTTGGCCGTTTTGTTCTCAGGATGCACCTTGTGTGTAGATGATTGTTGCTGCGAAGCGCCTGGATTGGTATATCCTATCCCAGTAGTTTTAGATATCTCGGGGAGCGAGATTTTTTGGCGCTTTCCATCGTTGGTCTTGTATTTGCCGAGGTTTGTGTTGGAGCTTTGCCTTTTCATGTAACATGTGGGGTCTGGGCCTGTTGAGGTTTCTGTTGTTGGAATCGATGTGACGTCATCTTCGGTGTCAGCTAACGCTTGATATCTGTTACTGGTCGTAATTTTGGTTCCCCTATCTTGACGTTTGTTCTTCTGAGGTTCCTTTGATTCAACATTTTCCTCTAACTTTGCAGAGAGTTTTATAATAGTCTCTTGTAGATTGGCTATTTTATTTAGAAGGTCTTCATATGTGGGTTTACCCTCTTCACTAGATTCTGGATTATTCCAATCCATCTTTGATTCAGGATGAGTTTCTTTGACTATTGACTTCGTTGTTTCTTCAGTTTCTTTTGATTCTGCGGAGGTAGTTAACTTCCTTGTAAAGTTTGGTGCTGGGTTTAATCTTTTGGTAGATTTGTTTTTTATGACTTGTTTAATCATTTTTCCTGCTTTTAAAGCATTATTGTCGATAATGTTGAATAGTTGTTGTTTGTTAAGACTAAACTGTGATGGATGATTTGTGGGGTTTGATGAGGCGGGTTTACCTTCATCCCCTGGAGGTGCTACATTTTGTTTTTCAATTTCTGTTTCAGCAGTCTCCGATGGCTCGGAGGCCGCTGCACCCGAGCGCGTTTTCCCTACGATTTTGCTTTACATCTATTGATCCTTTGTAATTCTTCGAACTTTTGATTTGCTGAGATACTTCCAACTGGTTCTGCAAAATGTCGTTGTAACTAAGTTCACTATTGTAGCGCGTTACTGGTACTTTGAACGCACGTGGCGGTTTCGTAACGGTTCGTTTTATGTCTTTGTCTCGGCTATCCCCCAGATAGCGTAGCATATGCTTACGTAGGATGTTTGTGTTATGGTTACACACAGTTTTGATTGAAAATTTACCTGAAAAGAAAAAAAAAAAAATATTCTCCCCGACGGGGAATCGAACCCCGGTCTTCCGCGTGACAGGCGGAGATACTGACCACTATACTATCGAGGAGGCCTGGAATGTAAGCATTTTAAATTTAGTTTTCCTCTTCACTATATTTCAATATTAAGTTATTATTAACTAGTACCGAGTGGGCCGAAAGTACCGAACAATCCGGTGTGTCGAGTAGTTTGAAGCTTGAATGTTTCGAATATTTTAGAATATGTTTATATACAGGATAATAGTTCGTATTTATTATTATTATTTCGACTTTATTACTGGTTAAACAGAAAATATAGTACATAAGGAGAAAGTAAGTTACGAGTAAAGGCGAAAAATTATTTTCAATAGTTAGAGAATATTTTTATTTGCAGTTTACATTTTAATTACTCACATTATTACCTGCGGAAAAATTCGAGTTCTCGGTTCTATTCGAGCCGTTCGCTTTTTTCGAGTACTTGGCTCGGTCAGAATTTCAAGCTACTCGAATAATCGAGTACTCGAACAGCCCTACCAAATGTGTGGTAACACTGACCAGGCCCAAGTGAATCCCTGGGACAAGTTTATTGTAAGAAAAGAGGGCTGGAAATGGTGAGAAACCCAAGTATTCGAAAAGGGAATGTTTCAGAAGGTATCGTGATTGTCATTATTATAAAATATAAGATTTTAAGTAGAAAACACGTCATGTTACTACATTATCTTACAGTACATTTACGGCATTGTCTTCTTCTTCATCTTCAATGAAATAAAAAATTAAATATGAATATAAATTATATCAAAATCCTTCATTAATCTGGCATAAAACGTTTGGTATAATAACTTGGGGAGAACATTATTCAGAATACTTGTTGCAATATTAATCAGTAACAATCACATTCTTTTCACGATCAAGCTCTAAAAGTTTCTGCAAGATTTTCCTATTGTCATTGCACAACCAAACAACGAACAGGAAAAGAAAACTAACAATACGCTAAATTATCAATCAAGACAAATTATCAATGAATACAAATTCATTTATCTCAATGTAGGATCAGAGGGAGTAGGGATACTCAGTGCGTTTGTGTAATTGTAATACTAAATATATGGAAAGTTTATTAATCTAATAATTGATTGAACAGTCAACACTCGGCTTGGTCTCCTTCTGAGAACTCGCGTGTTTAAGTAAATACGTCTGTTTTTTTTCGCTCCGAGAAACAAACTGAATCTTCGGTGTAATGGTTCCTCACCTTGCGACAATGTTTACGCCAGGCAAACTCTGGGCACATACACCGTCAAAATCTCAGATCACCAGACACACCCGGTGTTCCATACAAACGACTAATAACTTATGCTAGATTATTCTACACCAATACCAAAACCTCCTACGAAAACATCTTAGTATACATTTTCCAACTGATTCTGACAGGTTTAACAGGATACATACGATGTGTCACTAATCGGTCCACGACCCGAATTAGATATGTATTCTTAAATACATATGTGCATTATCATATTCCTCATATTTTTCGTTTCCAATTTTCAATAATCTGTTTAGTAACACTAATTTTATAGTTGTATATTTACATTACATTTCTTATTTTTACTCGTAAAATATCGATACAGTATGACCACAAGTTGTCAGACACCATATATATATATATATATATACCCCAAAAATTGAAGTCTCATTTTATATTATATTGATTTATATTTCAATATTATGAACGAATTGTTGCAAAATAGCCGTCAAGTAAGCAACGACATGATAGTGTCACATTAATAATGACCCGTGACATTTTCACGTTCAGTTCAATAGTGGTGAAGGAGTCATTTGTTCCCTGTAAGTAATTTGTGACAAAAGAAATAATTACATATTTTGGTATCATGTATTAACCTTAGACGTGGTGCAAGAAAAGAAAAAAAGAAAGAAAACGCGAAATATACTTAATTATGCTGAAAATATGAGAAAAATTAGGAAAAATAGTGGGAAAGAATACATTACAAAAAATGGTAAAGTTGTCAGTGGCAAAGTATTTGAAGATAAAAATTGCTCGTGTTCGAAAAAATGTTTGAATTTATTAAGTTGCGAAGATCGAAAAACTACGTTTGATCACTTTTGAAATTTGGGAGACATTCAAAAGTTAAAAAAGAAACATATTTTCCTACAAGTTGCTCATAAAATTTTACAATGATAGATAAGTTTAACATTAGAAGAGGATATATGTTGTGAAACATTCTGTTCAATAATGGAAAAATATTTTTTCATGCGCCCAAACGCAACAGTCTAAATATCTCGAAACAAAAAATACGTGACTGCACCACTTTCATAATCACCAGCACATATGTCGAGGGTAATTCGTTGCTTCTCTCAAAAATACAGTCAGTGACGTACAATACCTCTCTGCGCAATATATATGTATGTACATAAATACTTCTTCGATCGTGGCCGACAAGAACCGTATTGCCATTCATTTAGCATTCGCGATACGTACGTTCCATCGACGTCGTGCACGGCTTAGTTAATTGCGCGAATTTATCACGTGGAGGGAGAATTAGAGAGGCGAAGGGACAACGGAGGGAGAACGACAGACGACGAGTGGGGGATTATTCCACGTACGATTACGCCTGTTTGATATGCCGCGACACTCAAAACTCGTACATCACACTTAATCGCTGAATATGGAACAGTCAGCCTCGACAGCCGCATCCAGCATGCATATTTAGACTGCAATTATGGCCCTTAGCTATTGTCGGCACGCACGCCGCTGCAAATTCCCTAGACGAGCCGCACCCCCTCCTTTTTTCGAACATCAGAGGATCGTCGAATCGCTGGAAACGATGCACTCTTACCTTTTGCAGAATGGAGATCTATTTGTTCTTTGTTATGTCTCGTGAGGGGATGCTGAATGTCAGGAATGTTTGTTGTGATGGACATTTTATGTGGGTGTAAGTGGCATAACATGAAAGAATAGTGTACGTTTGTGAAACAATGTCTATATGGGGTTAAAGTGTGAATTTTGGGGGGATTAAATCAGTGATGTAGTAGTTGGCCATCGTTGCTACAATTTAGAATGGTCTCTCTACTTAGCAAATATACGAATTAAGATAACATACTTTTACGAGTAACACAGCGATATAAGTTTCTATTTTAAGGCTGTAACAGCTAGAATGCTAAATTACTGGGTCTCTGTATTGTTCTGACGATCGTATTTAAAATACAAAGTTTTGAAGCAAAAATGCGCCAGCTGATTGAAAAAATAGGGTAACATTTTCTATTTCAGACTGACATATCTTTATTTTTATCTGATCGACACTTACCAGATATTTTGAAAGACCCATCTGTTTCCCAATAAGATTATTCATATCTCTTTATCGTCAGAATGCTGTAACGAATTTCAAAACAACTTCAACAATCAGAAAACATCGACGACATTTTTTAAAAGTATATTTAATTGCAATAAACGAACCAGACATGAAAGTAAGAAATAATTCATGATGATATAACTCGATGTTTGCACAAGTGTCAACGTAGCCAAGTTGTTACGGCCATTCCACATGATACATTTCTGTACCTCGCAACTGATGTCCCAGATGCCTTCATGTGCAATTTAATTACTATTCGAAACAGAAGAAAACCTCAAGAAAGCACTCGACCTTATCCGTAGATTAAATTTATATTGCGAAATATAAAATAACTACTGACTATGGTCGTTAATAACCACGGAGTTGATGCGACCTTAAAAAAGGGGTGAATACAATTTTCTCCCAAACTTTCGAGTTTTTCCCCCGAACTAAATCGGTGACTCGAGTCTTCTGCCCCTTTACGAGCCTGCCCTGCCCACGGTGCACTGTTTCATAAGCGCGGACCCGGCTTAACCGTTCGCTTTCAGCCGCACCTCGCGAATCCATCATCGGGAAGGACGCAATAAACGAAAAGAAACCGAGTCTGTCGATGCAGCCCGGGTTTCCAGGTCGGGTGAAAAAAGATGGGGAGGGGGCGGGTAGCTGGATCGAACGTGGAGAGGTTAACGTCGACGAGGATGGAATCGACGAGCGAGGGGGCAGGAAAGAACGTCTCGTCTCCGTGTCACCGCACCCAATAACACGCGGGTAATCACGATTTAATGGCTCAATAACGTCTGTCGTACCGGCCTGCCACGGACCCCAGAAACAATTTATCGACCCCGCCAGTCAATAAATTCAGCTTTTGAGTTGTATACGGGCCAGTGCGCGGAGCCGCTAGCGGGCCGCGCGCGGCACGCTTAAATCTCAAAGCGGACGCATCGAATTCGAAGCGACGAATCCGAAAATGACGCGTATAAATTACGCCAAAGATAAATATCCGCTTGGACGCGACCTGCCAGCCTGGCCTCGGTCCATCCTTCTTCGGCTTCGCCGCCACGAATTAATGCGCCCGATGGAATACCGTAGGCTTAGGCAGTGGAGACACTGTTTCGAGCATTGTGCCGCCTGAGGAAACAATGGCACAGAAGTGAAATAAAAACAGACGTAATTTTTTCCCTTGTTTTTGTTAACACGTTCCGTGTCACGTGTGCCATCGATGGTACACGCTGGCATTTAATTCGCGGAACTCCGGCGGGCCACCAAAAGCACCGCCGCCGATACGCAGCGCCCAGACACATCTGCCTTCAAAAAGCACCGCCAGCACGCAATTGTCTGCCTACATCTCTTTTGCTAAATATTTTATTTTCCTCGTTTTTTACGCAACAAATTCCAACACTGTGTTCACCATGCTAAATAAGCTAATTACTTATTAGTTGATGATGTAATGAAATATTGTGTGATAATATATCTGTCGGAATTAAGGGAAACGATGAAGCCTCAGAGAGTGATTCAGCATTTCCGCTGACTCTTCTCCTCGCAAGGCGTCTCATTTTTTTATTTGAATTCAGCAAGAATTGAACAATGTAATTATAAAGAACTTTCAAGGAATTACTTTAACACAAACTATAAACTATAATTCTATTTAAATCGAAAACTAATGAATTCTCGGGAAGGGAAAATTGAATTGTCCTCGACCAAGATTTCTTTTTCTAAAGCCTCTCTTTTTCGGTTGCTAAACCACCACTTCTGTTTTCCTCCCGAGACTACATTCAAGCGCCCACTAACAGTCTGACGCTTGCGTTTTCGATTGGCGCCAAAATAATCTTGCAATTCAATCATACATGACTTCATGTCGTCATTAGTAATTGCATTAGTAATAGATTGTAAAGATCGACTATCTATTTGCTCAACCCTGTGTAATCTTTGTAAAGAAATAAACGATACATCTCAATTAAATTTATTCATTATTCATCGGTATTCTCCGACACGGCCATCTTGACATGCGCCCGCCCTCGGGCGTACACGTGGTTGAGAATAGATACGTAGTCGAGTGTGAACACGTGTTTGAACTTGACAGGCAACAGGTTTTGTGCAATATTTACGCTCGGTCAATCTGAGAAGAAAATTACAGAAGAGGAAGAGGGAAGGCCAGCTGCTCAAATAAGTCTAGTTTTTTTTTTTTTTTTTTTTTTTTTTAAATAGAAGTAATTTACAATTTTTATTCGAAATATACCGATCAACAGTTCCCAAAGCAATTCTTATAGCCTTAATCTAACCTCAAATTTTCCCGAAACCCGATTCTGCATTACAACAAAACCACACATCACCACTGACGCCCAGACCAGTCCTTCGGTCTGTTAATTTGTGTTTAGTGTACCAGTCCTTCGGCCACTCACTCACTCAGGCAGTTTTTCGACTGCACGTGTAAACAGTAACTCTGATGTACACGCCATGTGAACAGTAACTCTGATGCACATGCTTCTTCACAACTCAGTCCTTCGGTTGTGAACAGCCCCGCACTGCATCGCCTCTCTGCGTGCAGTGCGGCCAATAATTTGTGAGTTTCTTTCTTTTTTACACAACGATCCCCGCCACAACGCTACAACGTGTGGTGCGATCAGCTATCAGTGGTCTCGTGTCTAGTCTTTGTTTAATCAGAGTCTTTTTATGTGTCGTCTAGTTTCTCAGAAACTCTTTTCCAAATCGTTGGGAAACTGATGATCCGGTGCCTTTCTTACACGGTCATGCGGATATTTATACGTACGATTGGAATTTAATGCTTTGAGTAGATATCTATCTCCCTCCAAAACTTCAATAATTTTAAAAGGTCCCTTGAATTTCGCAGCTAGCTTTGTCTGATTCCTCTTTTCATTCTCCAATAAAACATAATCTCCGACTGAATATTTTTGTACAATCGCCTTATTGTTATCGAAACGTTCTTTATCACTTCTGGCATTTCTCATTATACTCTGGTTTGCCTGCTCTCTTAATTTTTGTACATTCAATATTGTTTCATTATTTTCTGCTACCATCAAATTTAAAGGTCTAGCGATTTTTCCTATCATTAGTTCCAGAGGAGTTGCCGTTGTTACCCGATTGACCGTTGCATTCATAGCAAGCTGAATATCACTGAGAGCATCTTGCCAAGAGCTTTCCCTACTTGTCTCTACAGAAGTTAACATCTGCTGAAGAGTACTCATAACCCTCTCAACTTGTCCATTGGCTCGACTTCCTCCAGTAGCAGTAAGATGCAGTTTAATATTGTGACTAACACAGAAGTTGGAAAAGTCCTTGCTGGCAAAACAACGTCCCTGATCAGCAACTACGCAATGAGGGGCTCCAAATAAAGCAACACCGAATTTCAAAGCTTTTATGCTACTGTTACTATCAATGTTAGTAGAATGAGTAAGTAAAACAAATTTTGTGAAAGCGTCTATAAGAACAAATACATATTCTTTTACTTCGCTTTTTCCACTTAATTTGTCAGATACATCTAAATAAATAGTGTGCCAAGGAATTGGAAGTTTAGGAATTGGGTGTAATTCTACTTGGACTCTACCTGAGGCAGGTTTTGAAATCTTACATGTTATACAATTGTCTACAAACTTGCGCACGTACTTTGACATTCCCTGAAACCAATAATAATCATAAATCTTCTCTAATGTTTTTTTCCAACCCAAATGCATAATTGATTCATGAACATTATTGATTACCGACCACTTGAAAGCACGCGGCACAATTGGTAGACAACATGTTCGACCATTCCTCTGCACCCTTCGGAAAAGAACATTAGAACGAATTTCATAAGTCTTTCTAATATCTTCGGGTAAAATTTAATTTCGAAAATCCGAAATGATCTTTGATATTTCCTCGTCCTTTTCTTGTTCAACTTGCAGCCAGTCTTTTGATAACTCTGCAATATTTATTTGTTTCTGTTCGACAGGCGTATTGACTATTTTGGCCGTGATAGGAAGAGGATTCCTGGATAGAAAATCCACATAATGTCGAAAATGCTTTACACTGTTAACAACCGCCAAAGTTTCTAGTTCATAAGAATGATACTTCGATTCAGCCAAAGATGTTCGTCGACTGAAATACTCAACCACATGCTGCTTGTCTTCTAATTTTTGTATCAACATCGCACCATAACCCTCTGAGCTAGCGTCTGTATGTATTTCTATCGGAAGGTCTGGATTAAAGATCATTAATATGGGTTCACTTGTTAACCGTGCAATAATTTTTTGTCGTATTTCCTCATGCGCATGATTCCACGTAAGAGTTTTCATTGTACTACTAGTAAGTTTAAATAGCGGGGCCATTGTTTGAGAAAATTTGGGGCAAAATTGCCGAAAATATGAAGCCAAACCAATAAATTGTCTTAATTGCGTAACGGTCTCAGGTGGTGGTAATTTAGTCAAAGCTTCAATTTTACGTGGATTCGGGCGTACTTCTCCATTTTCAATCACATATCCCAAGAATTCAACTTTTCTTTTGAGGAAGGAACATTTTGATAAATTCAGTGAAAACCCTGACTTTCAATCTTTAGTCAGAACATCAAATGGCCTGAATGGAAAGTCGAGCAAAACCGGCTCGACACGGAATGTGTTAAGAGGAACTGAGCGATGGGAATCGGGTTGGTTATTGTTTTGTATTTGTCTGGAGGACTTTCAAGTGACAGTGTTAAATTTATAAGGCTTTGACAAGGGACTGGGTGTGAAAGTTATGGGACCATTATACTTTAAAGGTACAAATCGACGAGGAGACTTGGATATCGCGTCTCACAGGAGACTTTAATCTCATCAGACAATTCTTTTATTATTGTTTAATTATTTTGTCGTTAGTTTCGTGAAATTAGACTCTAATAAGTTAGGTTTCTAGATATATTTTCAAAACTCTCATCTCTTGCGACTACTTCCATTATTTACATTTAGTTGTTTCTGAGATATTTGTGTATGATAGAAGAGCCTCATGTAAAATCTCATTCGTGGATTCGCACTTTCACGATATATAATAGGGTAGGGTGGGGCTAAAAGTCCGGCGGTAAAAAGTCCCGAATTCAAAATCTCTATTCCTAAACAATGTATTGAGTTTCGCAGTATACTAAGTACAAGGCGAGAAGAAACGGAGGTGACATAGAGTCGCCAGTCGCTTCTGGACGTTCGTGCGAATTACACGACGCCTTCGTTATTTTATGTATCGAGAACTAAAAGAAATACGTCGTCTTTGCTGTTTTAAACGAAGTAAACCACAGTTTAAAAGCGTATCAGCCAAGTACGTTAAGATTGTATGTTCCTTTAGTAATGTGTGCGTGATATTGTTTATCGCAGAAACTATAGAGGTACCATTGGGGCAAAAAGTTCCTCAGACTGAAAATATATATTTTATTATTTGCTTTTATAATAAGATGACCAAACTATAAAGAAATGATGTCCAAAGTCTTTAAATAGTGTTTTCGTTTTAGTTGAGCGATTTTTTTTTTAGTTTTTAGTTCAAAGTGAGCCTCTGATTTATATTTTTATTTTTTGGTAAAAAAAGTCCTGCTTTCCTTTTAATATTCTATACCAAAAAGAATTGGTTTAATAAATATTTATTGATTTGAATAGAGTTTTGTACTTATTTAGTTTAATATTACACGAAAAGACATTAGGGACTTTCTAGATGCAATAGACTTTTTGCCCCGTGCGTGGGGCAAGAAGTCCCTTTTATTTTGCATTGACAAACATTTTGTGGTATAACTCAACAGAAAATAACAGTATCAACAAACGAACTTCGTGAACGTGAAGCATAATAGTTATAGTTTATACAAAATAACAGCAGATATCTCTAGATTGTTAGTACTAAATTTTACATACGTTTATAGGAAAAACGGGACTTTTAACCCTACGCTACCCTACAATATCGGTTATAATGTGAAGTAAGTGGTTGTAGGGAATGAACCGAAAAGTAATATTAAAAGTTTTCAGTTTTCTGAGGTATGCATATATTGAGAATCGCCGGGGGGGGGGGTCTTAACCCTAAATTAGTAGACAAAGAAGTCAGATTTCATATGCATTTAAACCTTGAAATTGCAAGTGAATATGGTAATGAATAATATATGTGCAATAGCAATTATGAATTAGAGTTTAGACTTTAGTGATTTGAGGCAAATACGACAATAGTAATTATTATTAGTATTATCGAGAACATTTTACTTTGTACAAAGGAACTAGTATAAGTGAATAGTTGCTAAATCGAATGACCAGTAAATAATTAATGATAAATACAGAAAAAAAATTTAAATGCATCTATTTAAACTATTTTGAAACCTAAATCAACGATACTGGTCTAACACTTTGTTTATCATTTCTATATGGAAATAGGAGTCGTATGAGAATTTTACAGAATTTTGTGCTGAAGACTTCTTTCCATCATATTCTTCAATTTCTCTGTAAGACTGCATTAAGTAATAATATGAAGGAATGAACGAATTGACCGTCGGTACTTGAAGCAGAACAGATGTCTTTCGAAGCAATTCCAAGAAAGGGAACATAATTTACATTCTGTTCTGTTTCGTAGGTCTGCTTCTTAAGGCATTTATCCAGTTAGTGTCAGTGTATGGTTTCTTCAGGTTAAATATGTCTGAGGTGTCTGTTCTGTGTCTTACCGAAAAGCTGTTCCAATATTCGCTTTGTTCCTCTCCTTATAATATATTAGATATATTAGACAATATATTGGATTATAAACTACGAACATGGTTTCTGTTAACGACGCTGAAATACGATGATTCTTATAAATTACTCTATTTCTGTTACTCTCATTTAGTGTTAAGGTTGACAATATCATCGAAAGACTAATAATAATTTATCGCAATCAGAGAACGCAGATTTTTATGAAACTTTGCAGGTTTACAGAACAGCTAAAAGTGAGGCATATGTACTTTTGTAACTGCAGTGTATAATAGCATATGTAAAAAAATTCAACATCATTTCATGAAAATCCAATAACAAATGAGCGATTAATTGCAAATTTTTAATGTGTGTCCATTACTGTTTTGCCCAATACGAATGCTCCAGATTTGAAAAATTTGCCAAAAATAGAAATAAAATCTTATCAACTCAATAACTACCTACTACTTATTGTGTGAACATATATATCTTTCAATTAATGTTCTCTTTTTAATTTTAAGCCAAAGCAATAATTTTATAAACAGTTTTTGCTAATTTACTTGAAGTTGATAAAGATGGAGCTGCACCTCTCTTGCTGCAAGATCCTTAAAATTGTACTCATTTGGCGGCGATAGTAGGTATATACTTATTGATAGATAGTGAAGATACCTTAATTTGACACCATCGATCTTGTTATCTAATTCAGACAGCGATGGATCGACAGTCTTATGGGTGTATCATATATGATAATGTTAATTCTGATTCACAGGATATCTCTCTCGTTGTATCGAACTGTCCATATCTAGCACCATTTTATGACAGTAATACCTCGACTAAGTGAACACCTGAGTCGTTCATAAAATTCAAGCCGAATATAAACTGGTGTCATAACTACATTTCTGGATTGAGAAGGATGAAGGAAATAGGTCTCATTGATGGCAAAGTCATTAACAGCTGTCACCAGTTTCGACATCGTGATCTGGAAAAGTAATTTCACGCTTCCATTCTTCATTAGCTTCGTCTTGGTTTTATATAAAGGCCGTTAAAAATCGCTGCGGACATATTTATTGGCCCGTTAGCGTAGCTACGAGCCGACAAATATACCAGTCGTTGGCATCGACAGGAAATGTAGGTATTATTCTCTAGCAATCGACAGTCTGAACGCGCATATCGATTTGCAATTCGATGTCTTTAATCTTGAATGTGATACGGTATTTAATCGAGGTCAATACTGATGCACTCGTATATAAACATAGTAAAACCTGAAGTGAAAAAAATTGCAGAATACGTTTCAAATGGATCCTGACACTATTGACAACTGATATCTAATTTTTAAGTCATTAGAAATAGCGAGGAAAATGTCCATATCTGATCATTCATTAAAATCAGGATGACCTTATTATTGTAATCCACATATATTTATATTGAAAGAAATTAACTTGGTTGTATAATTTCCTCTGGTAACAGAAATGCATATCAATTACCCTTCAATTGAGAACTTCAATTGAAATTAGGTACATGTACCACATGTACCTAGGTGTAGACTTTAATCTACTACTAAAGTATCTCACCTATTTAAAGTTTCTTGGGTTCCACTGTGCCCCATGGTACGTACTAAACCAGCTTTAATTCTACGCCCCGTATCCAATCAACCCCTCCGAAAATTAATCCTGAAAATCCCAATCAGATCCATGCTCGACACAATATTTACTAAAAGAGGATACCGCGTGTCATACAACTTCATATGTGTACAGGGACAGTAAATATAAAAAAGGATTAATGCAGGATTGAAGAGATTCCAGATTCGAAGCTCGATAAAACTGTCATTCCTAGCATGCAGCGATCCACGCGCATTGAAAGCAACGTGCAAACGCAAGCCATCACGAGGCACGTTACAAAGTCGATTCCCCTTGACAGCCGATGAGTTCGCCGGATTGAAATTATTGACGAATGATTACGCGCGGACATCGCGCTATCAGATTCGGCAAGCTGATCACCCCGTGGAATGAAACGCGAGGGACGAGACAGCACGCGGTTTCGTGCAGCTTTCGGTGGCATCGGTTTCCGATTGATGTAAATTCATGGGCCTACACATGTTTATTTAAGACACTTGCTACATCATCACTGCCGAACGATTAACAGCGCACTGCTTGATGGAATAGCTAACGATGAGGCGCAATATCTAAACGACCGCTGGTCACGAAGATAAACATGGGGAGTGAACTGATACAGATGTCTTTGATTAAGGAATATCGAGACAGATTTTTCTGTAAAGGGAGCAGCGTGCTGTTAGCACCGTGAATTAAAAGTTACGGTTCCGCTGTAGATATATATTTTGTATTCTCAATGGGGTATGCATCGCAGAATGAAAGATGATGCAGTGGGGCA
Organism: Andrena hattorfiana; assembly: GCA_944738655.2. Taxonomy (NCBI): domain Eukaryota; kingdom Metazoa; phylum Arthropoda; class Insecta; order Hymenoptera; family Andrenidae; genus Andrena; species Andrena hattorfiana. The sequence goes on from OX122894.2 coordinate 8,951,008, forward strand.
GTGGCGCACTCAGGATTTAATCTTGGGGGAGTCGAGATTAACGGATAAAAATATTTTTAATACAAATTCAGTAAAATTCACTAGGTGATTCAAAAAATTTATTTGAAGAATAAAATCCAGTTTTCTTTTCTTTTTACAAAGCCCCTTCTTTGGGGAGTGCCAGAACACCTTGGCCACCCTCCCCTCTCTGAATGCGCCACTGCAGTGGGGAGATTTATTATGGAAATAAATTACTTTCTTTTTGTTTCTTTGTGCGTTATCAACTTTTTGACGAATATGAACTAGTATTTATGCTCATATTTGAGAGTTGCATGAACGGGCTGCTGATTTATCTTTTGATGTATGAATAAAAACTGCATGGCCCTGACGATAATTTGAAGGGACATTTCTAAATTTATTTTGCACAGAAGCATATACAAAATTGGAAATTTCGTACATAGTTTCCTACTATTTATTTGGATAGCAGACCACAGCTCCATCTTGGAGAACGAAGACCTCGTTGTGCTTCAGAACGCGTTCTGCTTGCTCGAACGAGAAATTAACTCGGACTGCTTGGCGGCTGTAGCGCGCAGTGCAATTTGTTTGGTGTAATTTATGGGCTGACAGTACCAACGGGCAACTTGTTCGGCTGACTGTCACATGATTTTTCGATGGTAATTGGTTGACAGAGGCATAAATTTCGATCAGCCTTAAATTGACTTTGAGGCCCTCGTATTTTAAGTCTGATGGAGAAATTTTGCAGTGCAGTCTTGCAAATTACAAATCGTTTCGAAAGGTTTCAAAATTGTCATTCCATGGAAACTAACTTTTTCAGGTTTCTGGAAGACGCTTTGAAATTTCTGAGCAACAGTTCTCGAATAATTAGAAGCTTTATGCATTTTGTGAGAGATGATGAAATTGTTATTCTTATTGTAAAAGAAATAGTTATTGGGAATACTCCGTACAATTTCAGATATTCGAATAATTCCAGTTAATTTTTACTTGAACAGCTTGAGAAAATTCTCAATATATTTTGATATATTATGTATTTATGTAAATTTATTTTCCGATTCAATCTATACACACACGAAGTGTTATGTACTCTTGTTATGTACTCTTGTTATGTAATGGGTTTTAACCTGTTTATGAAAAAAATAATACATCTTCGAACTGTTCGAGATTGTACTTGAAGTATCAGAACTAAGCTTAATTGGCCTCAATTTCACAAATATTCTAAATAATTCATAAATTCATGAAAATAATTTGTCGAGAGTAGCCAATTTAGCACAGCTTATTTAGCATCGAAAGAGAATCTTTAATTTTCCTCCTGCAAAATTGCCCCAAAATTTTCGGAAATTAATTTACAACGATTAAGAGTAAACAATTAAAAACTAAAAGTTAAATTGTTTCAGTGAGTTCTAAGCATCTGTAACATAAAAATCCCATTGTCTGATACTACCCTATAAGAAACCAGATAATTCCGAGGGCGCTGAGACTTTAGAGACCTTCATTTGCGCGGCAACAAGTCTCGGCCACAGAAGGAGAAGATACAGATCCAGCGGAGGGAAAGAATCGCGGGTCTCGGGATAAATTACTGTCTTAGGAATATCGTGGCACCGCTTTAGCGATGGGTAATGGTGAGTTATGCGTCGTTTATGTCCCGTAAAGTTCCGTAGAACGCACGAAGGCATTTGTCGCGTCGTGATGCCGGCACGCGGCGGCCCGTTTCATTTGCCGACGATAAAACTGCCCTTAGGCTCGCTAAGCATTATCATGATCCCCGTTTTCAGTAATTTACTGGTGTTTCACGCTGTGTCTACGCGCGCGCGCGCAAAAAGCACGCTCGTTTCAAGTGGCGCGGGAACTTTGTGGTTACAGCGGCTGCAGAACGTTTGATTAACCATAGTAGGACTTCTAGAATCTTCATTGACCTAACATATTTTTGGATTATTTATAACGATTACATATTAGATTATTTCTGGAGTCTCGTAGTTGACTGTAAGTGTATCGGTGGTTGCTACAAATGTTGTAAGAGATTCATTAGCTTCGATGATTCTGGAATATGGGTGCAATATACTTCTATGATTGACTGTATACGACCATGTCCCAAAGACAAATCTCGTTTCTTCATGGGTTCAGGCGTCGAGGCAGCTGTACTTCCTGGACGAATTTTATGCCAGCATAAACGGGTCACAGTGATGTGGGCGTTCGCCATCGAAAAGCAACGCGACGAACCGTCGTCGACGACACTGCTCTCGAAGAATCGACGAACGATGATTTACGGCGCGCGTGAATTCCGCCTCGCGTGCCTCCGCGTGCACGTGCAGCCTCTTCGTCTCGGATCGCCAGCCGTTTCGGTTGTTCGCATACCGCGACCGAAGTATGTAGATTTATCTGCGCGTTGATGCTGTAACGCAGCGATGGTACGAAACGAATCGATCGTCGGGAACGACCAGACAAGATCCGATAAGGATGACTTCTGCGGCAGTATCGCGAGTTCGCCACGCGGCTCGCTCCGAGTCGAATAGTTTTTGGGGCAGCTGCTTGCTTTGATCACTGAGCGAAGAAACGCGCGTCGCGAGCATTTTATTCGATGAGGAATGGAGATGGTATCCACAAGTATTTTTAAGTGGAAGGAATGTTGCGTGCTTTTGTGAAATGTTTTGTTCGCTATCTGTCATCAGCGACTGTTCTTGGTATAGTTGGGTATCTACAGCTGCAAGCGGAGGCGAAATTGCTGCATCAGTGGTATAATAGTTATTGTATCTAATAAAACACAAGTATTTGTACTTATAACTACTTGGGTTTATCGTACTTTATCGAAATGAATTTTGAATTTAATTATAAAGCTTTGGAAGAAGCTCAACAGATGAGCATATTATCTAAAAGCTTCAAGGTTTTAATTAATATTCGCGAAAATAACGCTTCGTTCCAATAAGCTTGAAAAATGCGTTAATTAACGATACGCGGTGCTATAGAAATATCTGAACAATTTAGAAATTGTCCGAGTAATTATAGAAATAATAACACTGGGCAAGACCATGTCGCTGTGGAACTCGAACGAAATCAATACAGTAAATTTAATTCTTGGATTCTCGAGCAATTGAATAGTTAACAAACGCCAGTTACAATTTGTTATAATAGAAATTTAAATTCTGTTTTCGTACAGTTCATGAAACCGCGAAATATCACCGACATGTTTCTCAGTGCTGGATAATTATTATTTTGTTTGTTCCACCGTGAAAATTCTGCTCTGCCGAGTCTTTTTATACGAATTTGCACAACAATAAAGATTTAACGCGCTTTGCTCTTTGATTGAAACTCTTTTTACTACCATACAGAATACTGTTTGCATGCCAAGTAATTGAATTAAGGAATATGGAGTCAGTACAATGTGCACTTTCATAAGGTGATACGTTCAAAATAATTAGAAACGTTAATCGTTAACGTTATATAAGAATGACGCGAGGTTGCAAATACCCTTGTCAATTAAATAGAAGAAGAAATTGAATTTTCATACTATTCTTCAAGTAGCTGCTATAATTACGCTTTTATCAAAACTCTTTCTATTATCGAATAAACTTTCTTAATGAAATGATCTTGGCTGCATGGCAAGGTCCATATGCCAACTTCCCCAAAGCATAATGCTGAGTTTACACGTGACGAGTGTTCGGCTGAATAAGCTCACACTAGGCCGAGCACTCGCCTAGTCTGAACGCGGGCAAATCGGCCAAAATTTTCACTCGACCGAGTCACTCGTCAGATGTAAACCAAGCTTAAATTAGCTGCTATTAACCCTTTGCACTTCAAGTATGCCTTACAGTCACAACAAAATTTAAATCGAAGTTATATATTACTCTGTGCTTATATGCTCAGACTTGGTAATAAGAATTAGTATTTCGCAGAATTAAATGAATCATTGATTTTGAAATCACTATACTATATTTCCTCTTATTCCTAACTCCTGTATTTATGTAATAACTGCAGCAAAATTTAATTTAATTATGCCAAAGATCGATCAATTGACGAGTGAACGAGGTGGAGTGCAAACGATTAAAGCATCTGGTAACTAGAAATTAAAACAAAATTGAGTATTATTTATTTCGTGTCTTGCAGCATCATACCAGCGGGTAGAAAGTTTGAAACTGTCGACAACGTGCAAGGATATCTTAATTAAAAAACTAAAGAACTTTTACAGTGACATAATGATTTTATCAAGAAAATAGGCAGAAATTATGGAACGAAAGCGTAATTACATTTTATCATAAAATTAAAAGAGATAAGTCAGTATAAAAATTGTCAAGACTTTATGAGGCGACCCAATACTTATTACAAATATATGTAATCGTGTCTTGCTTCCCAATTTTACAACGCTTGACTTTCGTTTACCTGGGAACTCGGGCGCGATAAATAACGTAATTTAGCGAAAGCTTCGTTTGCTCGTGCACACTAACGGTCACTCGACGCGCACAATCGCGCTGTGACGCGAGGGCAGAGCAATTTCAAAATCCTGATTTGATGCCACCAGGCAGGTTTACCTTTGATTATCGGGCTCGATCTCACGACCAACAACAAGCCAACACCGCAATCGCCATGAATCGCGTTCAACGTCGAAATTTCGATACGCCCCCGCCACCAGAAGCGTTTACATTTCACTCCGTTGCCAGCACTCGCGCGCGTGCTTCTACTGTCCACTTCCATCCTTGAATCTTTCATTCACCGCCACCCAACGAAGTTTACATTTTCCGTGACGAACGCGCCCGCCAAGGGCCACTACTGCCCGCGGGGCTGCGCGCGTTGTAATTGAGTTGGAAATTTGTTAGCCCTGGGAAGCGTTTGAATTTTTCACGGGCGTCACAGCGAACCGCGAGCCCGTGACAATGAGTATCGGAGAAAGGCTTTCGAACGAAGTCCCTTCTTTGATTTTATAAAATTATTGGACGAGGGGTGGTTGTGACTTGTTCTGCCATATTCCTTCGCGAGATATTGAATGCGGGTGTACGAAGAATGATTTGTTGGAAAATATGGAGCAAAATATTCTCCAGTTGGTAGTCGAGTGAGGCGGAAAATTGAAATTCATATGTGAATACTATATTTCACTCAGAGTTACCTGTATCATTCGTCCAATTGAGGGAAGAATTTAATACTGTTCCATTTGAATGGGCAGTAGGTAGATAGGGAAGCTTCACTCACCTGAAACATAAAAGCGAGCGTGTTATTCACATGCAGATTCTTAAATTCAAGGTTTCATTTCAATCAGAATATCGATACACAAATTCCGCATTCAACAACAAGTTGACAGATGTGTGAAGCAAAAGTAATTCAAGGAAGAAATTATGAAACATTTGACGTACATGTTTAAAGCACGCAAATCTTTCAATTAAAAGTTCCTCAAAAATGTATTAAGTAATTTAAACTTAGTTGCAAGCAATTTTAACTTATGCTCCGCAGTAAGTTTGACACATTACAAAATCCCTGTTACAAAGTTGTTAAAGGAGTTCGTAATTAAATAAATAGGACAATCCCAGGCATGTACTTTACAGCAGAACATTAGCGATATTGGGATCGAACTTCCATCGTTTGAATGCAATTTTAAACTGCTTTAAGGTCGTCGCCCACTAGGCCGAAGCGCGGCGACCACGCATCGCTCATATGACAGAACAGCAACGACCACGCATCGTCTATACGACAGAACAGCGCCGACGAACATTTCGCTTTGATCGCCGCGCTTCGCTTCGGCGAAATGGGCGACGGCCTTTACTCGGTCTAGTATTTTCAGAGCATCAAAACGTTGAGGGGTTACATACATCCTCGAACTTCAAAAAATCGATTTTTTTCATTGAAATTAAATATTTTTAGATAGTGTATAGAATTATGGGCCGAAAGAATGAAGGCGATATCTTAATAATTAACTAAAATATTTGTCATAATGTGGGAGCGTGCGCGGTAATCTTGAAAATAAACCAGCATAAACCGGCGTTACCGGAAACAATTCAAATTGCCATTGAATCCAAATACGATGCATTGAGCAACGAAGATCTGCTATCGAGATGTGTGGGAAGCTTTACACAAAACACCAATGAGAGCTTTAACTCCAAAATTTGGAAAGTTGCTCCAAAAGCCACACCCGGAAGTCGATTAATGGTCCAGATAGCAACCGATATTGTTACAGGCACATTTAACGATGGTGCAACCGTATATATGCAAATTTTACGCTTATTGGAATGTAAAATAGGCATCAATTTGCACAATTATTGCAAAAAAAGGACGCCAACAGACTGAAACGTGCGAGAATCGCAGCGGCACAAGCTACAAAAGAGAGGCTCCTACGGCTCGCAGATTGAGCAGAAATTCAAACAATGAGAAAAAGGGGGGTCCACAGTGCGCTGCTGAAATGGCAGACTAAGTGTAAGTTGCAAAAAATTCTTTTCAATACTTTTTGTCCTTCTTAACTTCAAACACGTTTTTCTCGAAATCACATTTTTCTAAGTTATCAGGTTGATAACATTGACAATTTACAACTTTTTTCATAAACTTTGCGTTAATCTATGCAGAATTAAATTCTGTAAGGGCCATCGGTCATTATTTAAATTTTAATTTGTAATATTTTCTTTACCATTTAAAGATCGAAATTGTAGACGAAAACTCGACTGCTTTCTTCAAAATGACACAATTTTCTTATTTTCTAAAAATTCAAAAATTTGGTCCCATGGCGCTTAGGGAATGTCATTCTGCATAGATTAACGCAAAGTTCATGAAACAATGTTGTAAATTGTCGAAGTTATCATGCTGATAAGGAGGCCCCCTGCTTGGTGCAGAGGTTGCTGCAATCGTAGAAAATGAACGGCAATATATGACAAAATTGTGTAAAATTTTTTTTTATATGAATATAGGTCCCAAGAACAAGATATAATTATAAAATTTTCGATTTATTTCACTCCTCCCGAGAAAAAATCCCAAAAGTGATCAATTATTAGGCGCCGAGATCGTATGTAACCCCTTAAAACGAGGACTTCTATGTCTTCCCTTTCGTTTCGTCTTGGACGCTATTTCAGCTTCGAAGAACTTCCCGTTTATGCGAACCCTTACTGGCCCCGTGGTAGTAAAGTGAGTCATGACCGTGAATCATCGGGATGGCTCTGTGTTCATCGCGACCCTCGCTGACCGCGAAATATGAGGAGCAAGCGTTTCTACGGAGCCGAAGGACGAGACCGCGAACGATGCAGCCGATACTCAAAACTACGGGATCCCCGGATTTTTCAAATATTTCAGCATAAGAATTCCTTTGGGTCCACAATCTTTGGACATATCTTTGGAGAGTGCGAATTCTCGATTCTGTTAAAAATTCTGAACTATTTTTCCATACACAATAATGGTTTATTCGAAAACATTTTGTGGAATATTGACTTATTTTGAGTGGATAATATCAGTTTGTTTGAAGTCAGATTTATATAAGAATTTATTTTTCTTACAAGGGAACATCCCGAACCCGGAAATTCGAAAAATTCTGAAACTTTGTGAATATTTCACTTTGTGGGAATTTCCTCCTGATTACAACGCAATTTTAGTTTGCTGCTCAAATTCACTCGGAGGGGATCAAATTAACCCCCGAAAATTAGGCTATTTTTCGATTTTTTAAGAGATAGAAAAAAAGTTTCAAGACAAAAGTTACTTCTTTTAATTAAGCCTATCATTTGGTGAAAAAAGTATTTTACAGTTCACGAGTTATAACACAAAATCGGGAAATAATCGGATTTTCAGGGATCAAATCCACCCCCTTAGAGTGAATTTGGGAGTAATTAGACAGCTCTATTAATATTGATTTATAATAGAACATTTATTATGCGTTTTTTTTTTATATTCGATTGTGTATCTTGTAGAATATCTCACCTACTAATGCGATTTCTTTCATAATCGTCAAAATTAATTGTGATGAAAAGGAGTTAATGTGATGCTGACGATGCACATTTCTAGAAGTAGGTGAAAGTGCAGCACGATTATTGACAAAGAGTATACTTACTCTTGATACCTAATACAAAAAAGAGCTCACACGAGATAGTTTTAAGGCACAGTATGTACCTACATATAAATGTCAGCTGTTAGCAATGAGAAAGATATAGATTACGTAAACATTAAAAATATCATCATGTCTGACAATTTACCAAAATATCGCAAGCTGTATGGGAGGCATGAATGTTCTGTTTGCAATATTTATCAATAATTCTTTAAAAAAAAGCTGCCACAACTTCCATTACATAAGCTTTATCAAAATATTTTAATTATAAATTTATTCCAGATAAGATTTTTTTTGAAACACTACGACACGTGGCATAATAGCGTAATCGATTTTCTCATGCTCGTGGCCGATACGTGCTGGTCTCTAATCGCCGAGTAATTTCAGCCACCGATTTTCCCATGTTCCTTTCAGTCGCGTCTCCCGTGGCGTTCGCTTCGAAAACGCTCTGCCTCGCAGCGTTTAATGACCGATCGCTGGTCCCGGGCCACCGTGACCGATCACACGTAAAATATTGTCGCCAATAAAGGCACTGGTTATTATTTATGGCGGTCAGGCGAATCCGCAGGGCACAAGCTGCGCGACACCGCGGCTAATGTCACACTGTGTCGCGCGACAGAATTAAAATGCCCGCGTGCAGAGTGCATAATCGCTTTTTTCTGGCGCAGGTGATCTTCTCCGATCACAGAACTCGGTTTATTCTGCTTCACCACGGCGCGATCCCTTTAACGGGCTTAATACAGTAAATCAAAAAAATTCTTGGAAAAGACGAGGGTGATTTGATTATTCCACTTTTAGGTAATTTGTCGTTGATAATGATTTTGAAATTTTGAAGACTGTAAGGAGTGGAGGAAACTATGTAATATAAAATTTGAAAGTGGTGGAGGTTTTCCCTCTAATTTTTCTTTAACGACTAATCAAAATTGTAGGAATCATTTAAGTGGAAGAGGCAATGCTAAACCTCTAAATGCACTATGAGCTCTCGTCAAGTGGAAGTGAATGGTATACCTATTTTATATCCTGAAAATCAAATTCCAGTTTTTAATTTCAAAACGTCAAAATTTGAATATTAAATTTCACAAACATTTTGCTATAGTATGTCTATTTCTCTGTAGGATTCACTTTCATGATTGACAGTGTGATTAATAATACATAATGTGCAACGACTCCCCTAACCCAAGTCACTTGTTGGTAAAGTTGACCACGTCCATCATTCCATTCTAAAATCCTCAAGGATTAACGAAAGCAATTACTTTCTAATTTTTTTGTAACAATAGATTAATAAAAATCCATATAGGTAGAAAAATCTCGTGTACTTTGCAATATCTTTCAGTTAGGTATTACCTGATTCACTGTAATACATTGAACTTTAAATTTGCATTTACCAAACATTACGATCTTGGTCAGCTTCACCAAGAAGTCGACGAAATACGTTTCGCCAAGTTGCGTTGCCCATCTCGTAAGGTAATTATCGTAAGCGCCGCAAGCAGGGACTAGAAGTCAGCATAGACACGAAAGCGACGTTTGAAGGATCGCGTTCGCTCCCCGAAGCCTTCAATCTCGAGGCTCGTAAAAAGGCAGCGTGTGCCTGTCGCGCTAGAACGTGCCCGCGCTAGGAGAGACGCTTGGAAACGTCACGTCGTCGTTCGGAGGATGCTGACGACCCGCGTCCCCGAAGGTCCTGCAGCGAGGGGCTCGAATAAATCCACGAAGGAGGTCCGCTCGGTGGTTTACCGCGGCCGAGAATTTATGAAGTCGATCCTTTAGGCGTGTGCCTTCCGTCTGGGAATTTGTCAGGGACGATCGAAACGGAGGGGGCAGGAAGGGTTGAGGGAAAAAAGTGTGGGGGGAAAAAAGTGGAAGGCGAAAGGACGAGGACGAAGAAAGGTGGGGAATATGGGGAAGAGAAAGGGAGAGAAAAAGACACAGAGGGAAGAGGACACGAGGAAGGAAGAACGTGAAAAAAGAGCAAAGAGAAAAAGTGAGAAAGATGGGGTATCGGGGATGGAAGGATTCAGCGTGCGTTTATAAATATCGCCATTGTACGGGCGCCAAGGGCTATATTTTTCATTCCTTATTTGTTGTCGCGACTGCGACTTCGGTTCCTGGCCGAGTATACGCACCGGCTATGATCGTACATTCTCCAACCGCAATTTGCGACCGGTTGGCTTCCAGCGAGAGCCGATGGCACCGAAGGTTGACCTCTCAAACGATCCCACGGCACCACGAACCTTGTTTTGAGACCGTGGATACACGCGTCCCGTGTCCCGTGATTGGAAATGACGAAACGCGGTCAGCTGGTGGGTGAATTAACCCCTGAGTGGATGACCACCGTCCTCTATTATCTTCTTTCATATTCATGCTGCCTCAGGTACAAGAATCTTTAACGTGTAGTATGCCAAGTGGATTATGAATAAGTTGTAATACGTTTTACTTGTGGAGGTAAAAATAGTGACATCGCGAACAATGTAACGCTACTGTTACTTTTCTGTAATTGAATGGAGTCCTGAAAATCTGAATTTCGATGATGGCGCGAATGTGCTAAGAATATTTGTGTACCAATGTATTAGCAAATATGCTAAATTCTGCATGCTCCGTTAGCAGGGTTATAGGTATTAAAAATTGAAGTAATAGTATGATAAAATTTGTATAACACATCAAACTTTCAAGTCCTTCTGTAAATTTTTTTTCTCAGATTACTGTAAGAGTGTTTCGTCATTCTGTATTTCACAATCTCTTTCTCATAAATACTCACAGATACTTAAGGGGTCATTCCACTTTGATCGGCCGAAAAATTAAGCTATTCTTAAAGATATTTTTCTCAGTAAATGCGACATATAATGAAATAATTTTTTGGGGGTATTTATTAAGATACTCTTATATTATATAAAAAAAAATTAAAAGAATTTTTGCAATTTGTTTTAATTGTTTTTTCACAGTGTCAGTATGGCGCCTGAAGAAAGAAGTGTGTTCATGACGCAGCTGATTTCCCGGTTCAGGCTTATCCGAAACAGAAAATTCCAAAAGATTTTTAATCTGTACGAGTGTCGCTGTAGCCCCTAGCTCAATTAACAATTTTTGTTAAAAAGTAACAAAATGGCGCCAGTTTGAAAAAAATGTTTGACAAAACACCCAAAAGGATGTTTTCTCAGGTGTTCCATGAGAAGAAGCTTGGTTATTTCTCAACAAAAATTGTTAATTGAGCCATGGACGATAGCGACACTCATACAGATTAAGAATCTTTTCGAATTTTTGGCTTCAGATAACCCTGAGCCGAGAAATCATCTGCGCCATGAACACACCTATTTTCGTTAGGTACCATATTGACGCTGTAAAAAAGACATTAAAACAATTTTAAAAAATTCTTTTTAATTGTTTTCTATAATATAAGAGTAGCTTAATAAATGCCAAACAGATTTATTTAATTATATGTTGTATTTACTGAGAAAAAAATCTTTACAAATAACTTCATTTTTCGACCGATGAAAGAAGAATGACCCCTTAAGTCTCATAAATACAATTTACAAAATTTAACAGTTCCAAATTCAATTTTAGACAGATGCACAAGTATTCGAACCTTCATAGACCATAATATGTCTCTTTAAGTCCCGTTAAATCAACTTCCTCCCCGCTAAATGAAGCTTAATTCAACACAAAATCCCATTCCACCTTTACGGTAGGTACCCACTTTTCACGTGCGTATCAAAAAACAGCGTACGCAGGGGCACCCATATTCGACGCACGTCGAATCGTGAAATCAATTCTCCGCTCGTTCTGCCTAAAATTATCTCGACACATTTATAAAACCCGCCAGTTACCCGCGTGCGAGTAAAAGCGTGGGTGGCAATGCTAACATCCGTCGGTCGCGTTAAACGAATTTCCCGTGGCGCACGTTCCTCCGTGCACCAATAATAATGGGTACACGAGGCCAATAAATATCGCGAGATTGGGGGGGGGGGGGGGGGGCAGCAGCGCGCGACAATAAATCACTTTATTTCAAAACCAGGGAAAATGAAGCGGTCGCGGACAAATGTTCCGCGCGGCGCGCTATCTCCGCGCTGGAATGGCGTGTAAACGAGGACGAATTAATTCGCGGGTCGAATTCTGCCCCCCGAAATGTTCGACAAGTCGTTTCGATGCTGTTCCACGAGACCCAATCAACGATCCTGAACCTCGTTTTTCATAACTGCGATAAAACAGGTAGATTTTCGAGGAAAGGTTCCAACGATCTCGATTCGCCCGATTGAAAACTATATCGGCACGATAAAAGCATCCGGTCTGATGAAAATTCTGTTCAGAGACCCGCTGCATGGAAATTGCAGCGTTAATTTGAAGACTGTGGCACGTTGCTCGTCCAATTCCTCGTTGAAACCGTGTGTTTTTAGCGTGACTTCAAAGCGGAATGAAAATATTGGAAATATACAGTCTGCCACAGAAGTCTGCGTGCATAATAAATAAATTTGTGATATCATGGAAAGTATACCATGGCTCTGTTTGGTTCTCTGTGTATAGTATATTGGGTGGATTTCTGTAGACTTTTGTACCGTGGATACCATCAGATTTTGAAGAATACAGTTTGTGACAATGCTCTAATGGTAGTTATTAACAGCGTATCGGACGAAAGTATTAATCAATTGCAGAATGTGTATTATCGTTTGTGCATTTAACACCAAAAAAACTCTTTAGATCAAATTATTAAGAGTTTGTAAGTGTGTAATAACAGAATAAAATTTATTTCATATGGATAGAATATCTAACACATACTATTATTGCTTTTAATAATATCGATGCATAATAGATATATCATCTAACTCTTTCTGATTTTAATAAAATGACGAAGTACATAAAATCCTAGAATTTAAGAATACCTATCTTCTTTTGCTTATCTGGTCTGTCTTTATTTATTACAAAAGTTCAAAGCTATGATAAAAAAAATAAAAAGCTAGTCTATAAAGGTAATCATTCCTTCCAGAGTCCTTTGGCTCTAAGCTTTCTGAGAACGTTGTTATATTTTTGGAGAAGAAAAGATTTGGGGAGAGGGCAAATAAGGGTGCAGGTAGTGCACGTGTAGAAATTTTGTCGAACGTTTCGAATCCGCGATATCGAATTCAAGACACGGTGTAAAAGTAATCTTGAAGAAAGGGCTTGTGCAGCTGTCGAGTAAACAGAAACGACACTCTCGCTGCACTTTCCGAAGACCACCTGAAAGCCCCTCGGTGTACATATCCGTGTATATACATGGTTACCGGAAGCCCGCCAAAGGAAACTTCAGGGGAGAATATCTTTATGGTTTCCGACGATGAGCCACGGAATCGATCCTTTATTTGTAAAGGAGTTCAAGCTTTCAGTTTTGCGACAAGCGAAACAACGCAATAGAGATTCAGCTCATTACACGCCGACGTCTAAGGGGACGCTAATTTTTTTATTATAAAAAAATGGCGCAACTGTGTTTTAAGTTTCATATCGTGTTAAGTGAAAGTAGAAGAGAAGAGATATTCAACTGGCAAAAATAGAACAGGAAATGATTTCAACAGTTGAAGAATGAACCATATTTAGTGGAACACATTAAAATAATGCACGCAATGAAAACTTGCGATTTGAAAGATTAAAGGTTTTGTTTGAGGAATGATTTTCATCTGAAGAATGATTCTCTCTTTATTCTGACGAAGTCTACTACTTATATTGAAATCTTAAAGGGAGTTTGATTGAAGCTTCGACGATCCTCAGGGACGAAGATTATCAGAGATATTGAGTTTCTATTCAGAGTTTGAAAGTTAAGATTTGTAAAGAAAATCTAATAAAATTAATTAATTCGTTGAAATACTATGTACATATTTCGCGTCTCTATATGGTCCAGTTTGAGAAGTATGAGCAGTTACTCGAAGAAGATTGTTAATCCAAATGAATTTACCATGAAACGAAGTTTGTTGATCTAAGGAATACCAAAGAAAGTTATGTCACATAAATTTTTGTTTTGAATACTGATAGTAGCTTTTATAACAATTACAAACACTCTTTAGCATACTGGATAGTCTCTGAATATTGATCCAACTCTCCACTAAATTTAGCTCAAATTCAGTGTGACAATTAAAACATTACAACAATCAAGAATTCCAAATCGGTGTAAGAAATCATATCAAGGAAACGAGATTCATTACAATTACAAGCAAGTAGAATCTCATAAATCAATAGACCACATTGCAGTCATTCAAACGATCCAATTCAACACTGAGGAATATAAGAGAAAAATCACCCTACGATTAAGCAAATCGCAGCGGTAGGAAAGTATCAAGCGATCCAACGATTGCTCGTCACAGACACTTTCTCATCGGGCTGATCGATATTCCACAAGCCCTTCCATCGCCAATGGTCGGAACCAAGTGGGATGTTGGAACAAATTCTCGCGGCGGATGTGCGCGTGAACAGCCGCCGTCAGACGGATGCGGGAATATCATTTACATACGGCGTAAGTATGAATGTAACGCATCTACGGTATGGAAAACCGACGAATCTCGTGGAATGGAATGACGCTTTCATAGCGATTCACGGGAGAACGCGTTCGATGAGGACATAGGGAAATAGGGATCCTGAAAGCTGGTAAATATTGACGTTAAACCGAACGGTAATAGCGGTTTCGAAAAGAAAATCTCGTTCCAGCAGGCCGCGTACAAGGAAACCCCGAGGGAAAAATCGAGAAGCTTTGGCAAGGATGTAGCAAGATGGGAGGAATTTATTGGTTTACACAAGACACCCATACGACTTCCAATGTTTCTGTCTATCATGTACTTACATTCTAAAATCAAAAGAAAACCGTAATTATCGAGCAGCGATTGCAGGGTATATTTCAACTCATTCGACATGTGCTGCATGTGCTATTTATTATTTATTTGCATTACCTACTATCTACTTTCAAATTTTTTTGGCTATAACAAGTTCTAAGTCCACTATAAAAGATTACATTGAGAATTGTATAAACACAATTCTATTATTTCCTTCTTTTTTTATTTATTTAGTTAAATGGAAGCCCTTTGATAAATTCAGGAAATAATAATTTATGGGCACTGAGCAATGAAGCGCAGATTAGAGAAATATTTATAGAAATAACACGAAACCAAAATAAAATAAGAAGCAGCTGGTTACAAATAAATGTATGAAATGAGCAGTCGAAGAACTCGAATGGGTGGTTAAAGCCTCCATTAACTTAAAGGAGGTCCAAGGGTTGAAAATGTGATATATACAATATTGTTCGTTTCTTCGATTCTGTTCAATCGCTTTTGGAATTTTTGTAAATCTCGAATTGATTTCGAATTCATTCTGTTAAACTGGTGGCATTCTTCGAGCACTACCTATTATTTACAGACTCTGAACGATGCTTAGAACTACTCCTTGCAAGGGAAACATATAACTCCTACGAGCTTCCACAAACGACTTTCCTGCGTTTCAAGAATTCGGTTGCAATTCGACAATCGAACGTGACGTCTGCGAGAAGCTTTGTAGGAATTGCTGTCGCAAGGCTAGTCAATTCAAGGTGCGTCTCGATCGAGATAAACTCGCAATCGTCCGAAAGTTCACGCCTACGGGGGTCCCTAAACATGCAAACGCTTCACGAGCTGTTCCCCTCGTAAACTCTGAACTGTATAAACCGAGCACAAGCGGAACTGCGATTTCGTGTCGCCCTCCCCGAGGGTAAATTATGGAGGAAGGCTTGAGAGGCGCGAAGAATCACCGCAAACAACGGGGGAAGGTTATTTAGCGTTTCATAGGGTCCCCATGACATTTGCATCAGAAGCTGCGAGAGTTTCTGATTTATTGATGCACATGGTAGGAGAAGACATCGCTTATTTAACGTGATACGACTGGATTAAAGTTACTCGTCGTGCTCTTGACCTATAGATGTTAGGCACACATTTGTCGATTATTAATAAAAGCTGACTGAATAAAATTCATAACTTTTTGTTAACCTGTAAACTAAGGAAGCTTCTGCTTTGTATAAAACGAGATAACGCTTCGCGAAATCTTAATATTTATATTCCTGCAAAACGAGATAGTGTTATCTCATATGCTAAATTTGCTACTATCAGAATGAGCTGATTCTTTTTCTGTGATTTTTTAAGCAGACATTTTAATACACACGGGAGATATTCTCAGTTGTGAAATGATCGAGTTAAATTAAAGTCTAACAATTCCTCACACGAACTTTTTGATACGTAAATGAAAAGGATATAAAGAATTGTTTCTCAATTCATTTTAAACTAAGTAAGGGAACTAAGTGCAGACGTTAGTGGTCTTCCAAGTACTGCCTGATGCACAAGGTTCAGGTTACCAATTTGGTTCAAATTTTGCAGCTATGTAATGTATATCATGTATAATAATCTAATAAGCGTTTAGCAATCTAATAAGCGTTGCAAAGTTCTTCATCTGACTCCTGTACACATACAGATCTATGCGCAAAAACCAAAGTGATATAAACATCTAATCAAAGGAGTTTACACGTCAACATATTTCACTTATTTGAGTAATGTCAAAATCAGAATTACCCATTATAATTTACATTGGTATAAACCTAGTTTAATATATTTTTAGTCAGTATCACCTATCAAAGAAATGTTCGAACAAATTTGGACACAGAATGGAAAAAGGTAAGCCCGAATTTTATAGAAAATTAGTTGAATCTGTGCATGATAGAAAAAAGCTTCTAATAAAATTGCAGGAATATTAGAAGAATTTTAACTTATTGTAATTACGTTTGTACAAATTAAATATTGAATTGGGACGAATATTTTTTGCACAGTCCTTTGCTACTTCCACGGATAATAATAGGTACTTTTTTTTTTAATAAATTGTATGCAATTCATCAAGGTTTATATTAATGTGAATTAGAA
The DNA here is from genome assembly GCA_944738655.2 of Andrena hattorfiana. NCBI lineage: Eukaryota > Metazoa > Arthropoda > Insecta > Hymenoptera > Andrenidae > Andrena > Andrena hattorfiana. The sequence continues at coordinate 8,967,883 of OX122894.2, forward strand.
TTGTGAATTCTTACTCTGAAGTCGATTTAACATGTCAAATGTGGTACATATATGTAACCCCTATAGGGCGGCCTACTTTTATAAGTAACTATATATCAAGAATCAGAGCGTTAAAGCGGAGCTCGGAGCTGGACCGCGGAGCAGTGGAGCAATGAGATTTTCTCCGGAGCAGGAGCGGAACCGGAACACGGAAAATTTTTGCTGCTCCACTGCTCCAATTTTTTTTTTATAATTTGAATTTTCTTTCATTTTATAAAAACAGATGAATGAAATGTTTTTAATAAATACCAATTCCCAATTTTTCATCATTGAAAAAATATTATATCGAAGGTTGAATTTTTTTATAGATGGGTTTGTTGCAAATGAAAGATCACTATTTGAAGAACTATTAAAAAAATTTTTATTTAAAAAAAAGGCAGCAAAAATTGGTCTGCTCCAATCCCCTGTCTAGAATCACTACATGAATTAATGTTGAACATGCTGCCAGTGCAACTCAAAAACCCTTTGCCCCTTAGAAGAACCCATCTAAACCATAAAAATCGCCAAACTTTGAACTCGATTTTCTAAAAAAATGTTGTCACAATACATATTGCACTTAACGCATCTACAACATTTTCCCACACGGTATGCGTCAACTATACATACAATTTAAATATTCCAAATCAGTGACACAAATTTTTTGCACTATCTCAACAAGTGAATAATACCTCGACATACGTACCTAAGCAGTACACTCAAAAAGCTCGGGCCGCACGCATAGAAACGTTGCCGAGGTAATCCAAGCGTCCTACGCTGAAACGTCTACATAGGTCCCTATCTCCTACACATCGCGGACACGCGGCCAAACACGTGGAAACATTTCACACGGGATGCCGGGTCGTCGAAGGGTTAACGAGACACGGTTCATCGATCCCGAATCTCAATGTACCCCAGCCCGTCACGAGTTTCCCGTACTCTCGGGACCGGCCAGCAGCGGTTTTAAGATCCACGACACGAATAACGTCCGACACGTGACTACCGTGGCTTCATCGTTCACCGTCGCCCAGCCACGAACAGACACACGCCAGGGCAGGTTGTTTTTTATTCGAACAGGCATCGAAGTATCGCGCCACCGCTATCGGGATGTTCTGGGAAAAGAGAGGAAGCTCCTCTTCCCGCCTCCGCGTTCACGGAAACTTAAATCGTAAAAGTTTAATGGGGGTTACGAGCCGCGCGTTTTACCCGCGCGCGCATCGAAATCAATACACCGTCCTCGATTGAACTTGATTCCTGCCACGACATTTTCCATCTCTTTGGCTAGGCCAACAAATCCCGAAATCTAAATAGCTACATCCAGTATCTGGTTTTATGGTGATCGTGCACAGTTATTCCGCGTGGAGACTGCTTTCCCTCGTTATTGGTCTCTTTAGTGTGCGTGCAATGCGTTCTATAATTATCTAATCATTTACGTTTCTGGAAAACTGGGTCTGACTTCTTACCTATGTTTCTTTGAACGGATGGGAGGAAGGATTTTGAATCCGCTTTTCAGGAATTTTCTTATAGTATTCAATGATGCAATAGAGAAGTATTTTTTACTTGAAACTTAAGTCTCGAGGTACATGAAAAATGCGAACGAAAGCTCATCAAAATAATTAATTAATGGTGGTCGATTGCGTTATTCGTAAGAAGAAAGCAGAAGAAAGCTAATGAGAGATAGGCCTCTTTCGAAGGGAAACAGTTGAAGGTTTGCAAATAAAATCGAAGTAATCGATTATAATACACGAACGAGCATATTTTCAGGGAACTCTCCTGTTAAAAAGGGGCAGGGAGAGATCGACATCTTTATTCCCGTCAAGAAGGTAAGGTAACCACTTGGCAAACGGGCTCACGATTTTTCCTAAACTTTACCTTTAATTTCGTCGGCCGTCGGGACCGAAAGACTTTGCGGATAAAGTTTCGAGTAGGCGAGGAACTGCGCGAAGTACGATGGGGATGGAAGAAAGGGGAGCGAGGAAGCGAGTTCCGTTTGAACGTTCATGAGGAACCAGCCGGAAGTTATTGGCAGCCAGTCGAGACTTCTTCATTATTGCGTTTTTAATGAACCTTAAAATATTCCACGGCACCCGATCGTGCACGCTGATGCTTGGTTAAGAAGAGGAAGCTAAGAAAAGGGGTAGAAGCTGGACCTAAACTAGGGAGGGTGGAGGTCGTTTCATCGACGACAGCTCTTAAGTGTAATATTCGCACCGGGTGGTCTTGGAGACTCCAAAGCTCGTAAATACTCAATTACTCGTTTCCCAGTTCGAGAGATTCTAAGTTCATTTTCAGCTTCCATGGTAGGGGTGTGCTAACGCCAGCGAAAGCTTTAAGTGGTACATGGTATGGGTAATTTTTTTTATGAAATGTGATTTTTTTAAGAATTTTGCAAATTCTCTGATTATGAGTTAATATAATTAGTAATTATATATAGTATTTTTAATAAGATGTTGAACAATTTTACTCTCATAATGCTCATTTTTTTTATTAATTAGAGCTAATGATGAAATTAATAGACAAATGAGAGAATTTCATAAACATCAAGCAAAGTTTTTAAACTGATTCAATAGCTTTTGTATTTTTCAATATGCAACGCCGAAGCCAATTGGACAAATTTAATCACAACTACACGTATGAATGAAATAATAATTCTTGAAACGCGAGTTACGAAACACCTTCCATAGAAACGGTATACATATACGCGAGACGATAAAATTTGATAGCCCACGTTAAATTTCTCAAATGGCGAAAAGTACCGAGTTTATTATGCTTATTTCACAGTTTACCGGCCCATATTTCCCGATCTTTGGCGTTAAATGTTTCCGGAAAGTTTGATATTAACTGTAAGCCCGGAAAACGCCAGAAACGCCGAGTTGGAAACTGTGAAGTTCGAGACATCAAGGTCCTGTGGCGCAACGGATAACGCGTCTGACTACGGATCAGAAGATTCCAGGTTCGAATCCTGGCAGGATCGAAGATTCCTTTTTTTGCAATATTTTACACGCCCTTTAAGCAAACAATACATAAATTCTTTTAATAGGACTTCGTTTATGCTCTCTAGCGTAAATAATACAGATTAGATTAAAGAAGACCCAAATGAAAGAAGTGTTGAGAGTTTATATTTATTTATTTATTTATTACGGGATAACAACCCTTTGGGCATATTATAATAACATGAGTAGATACAGAACGGACAAATACGGTAAAATTAAAATGAAAATAACAAATACCAAAGAAAACAACAGGAAGATATTACAATAAAGTATCAATATTGCAAATTAAATCTTTCAGTATACACAAAACTGAGTTTTTGAATGTAGATACGGAAATAGAGGAGATGAGTGACATGATGATAGGATGAAACCAAAATTGATCAAATTTCATGTTTCGCTGAACCTTTATTTGGTATTTATTTGAAATGATGTGTTAGAAACGACTTTATAAATGGTTGTAAGAAGTTCGCTCCAGGACAGTTCTGGGGTAAATGCCCTGTGGTTCATCACAGTTAGTGTTGGTTAGAACCGTGATTTGTGAATCACGAGTGATCCGATCACGGTGATTTTTCACAGTGATCCGTGATTTTCGTGATCACTTCTGATTGGTGCAGACAGAACAGTGATCTACTTTCTCTAGAAACATTCTCAAGTCCTCACTGTTCTCATAGAAGCTCAGTTGTATATTTTAAACCAATGTAATCGTTTTTGATCTATTTAAATTAACGAATATTTATTCACTTTAGTTAAAAAGTATAATGTACATGTGAATACTTTAGCCAATCAAATCAGTGCGTGCATACATTGACTATTTATGAATGTGTATTCTATATTTTCGCTGAATTAGCACACTTTGACAGTAACACAAGCTATATTGAAGTATTTTATAAAAAATAATTCAATCAAGATTAAGAATTACGATCACAGTAAACAATTCACTCAAATTAAAAAATCACGGACGTGTTTTAACTTCAATCACGACAGTGATCGTGATTCTGCGATTACTGTGATAAATCACTGATTGTGATTTTGCACTCCATCCCTAATCACAGTGCTCTTACCAAAAGGTATAGTCTTTCCCACTCTATGGACAGATCCTCCAGGAACAGAGCCCCTTTCTTTAGCAATACGGCGTTTGGGTCGCTTGCCATTCCCATATTCTCTGTCTCACACTAAACAATCAATCCTTCGACACTCGATAGCTAGGAGACCCAACGTGGTCATCAGCCATCGCCTGTCGCCAGGACTGTTTAGTCTCGCGTACCCTCTAGGTATCAGGACTGCACGCAGGCTAAGTGCCTGCCATAAAATCCTCGAAGGCAGGGCAGCAGGGGATCATCCGCCCTCAACCTCACCCTTAAATTTGGTGACGCTAACAGGTGGAACAGTTTTTGCAAGATTTAATGACAAATTTTCGAATCACTTATATACCTGCAAGGATTGATGCACTTTCACGGAGGTTATCGTTGAATATTTTTGCAAGGAACTGAAGTAGTGTTTTTTCTTTTTCCTTTTTTTTTTTTTTTTAAAAATCTGTTGTAATAAGTGTGCACAACGTGTTGAAATTGAAAAAAAAAAAAGTTGGCCCATGGGGGGATCGAACCCGCGACCTTCGCGTTATTAGCACGACGCTCTAACCAACTGAGCTAATGGGCCGATGTGAGTGTTTCTTAACATTCAGTATAAACGGAACAGTAGCGATGTATTTCTTACATAAAAAACACAAATCAAGTTACAAGAAACTACATAAATATTGCACCATACACGATATTTATATACTTTACTCCGGGCCTCCACCACGCCGAACACGAACAAAAACATGTTCTCACGAACATGTTAACTAACACGCTGTTCGCCTCGGTGTGGATGCCAAGTAACAGTGTTCGCTAACAAATGACCTTGCTGAGAGGCGTGAAATCATCAGGATGGTCGTGGTAGACGTGGAGAGGGGGTGTTCACGAACAAAATTCGGTGATGCACTACTTTTAATACGCTGAAATGAATATTTCACTCTCGTCTGCAGGACGTCGACCACGAATCGCGGCAGTCGACCGAGGATTCGTACCTGTTTCAGAAATAAAATTATTCTTTATTCTTTGTCGTATCGATATGGAAGTAACACTGATGGATTCCTTATGTTTTTCCGATGAAGATCATATGAAATTTCATATAAGTCGGACTACTATTAACGAAGTACTCTTGAAATGATATCTTTAAATCATTTTTTATGGAATTTTCTTCATCATGGTCCGAATTACGTCGTTCTTGGTGCCAGTTTCATCAGCAAAACATAAGGAATCGCTTATCGTCGTTTTCGCAAAGATCTGATGAGAAATGCGGAAATCCTGGACACGTCTCTCTTCTTAATGGTATTCCAACCCCTTCGAGGGTCGAAAGCCATAAAATTCGGCGATGCACTGCGGAGGGTTATCTCCGCCACGGGGTGCCAGGCGGCATCTCTTTGAGTCCACTGGCTCCAGGATCACCAGGGGTGGTTAGCTAACACGCTGTTCACCTCGGTGTGGACGCGAAATAATTAGGCTCACACTAAGTTTGACTAAATAGACCCGTAGATCTATAAACAATACTTAATTCTTCACTGAAAAGTCGAACAGGTATGGTGCACACCTAAACTATCAGTTGCCCCAGTCCTGCTCCATCCAGTTCCTCAATTGCACTCGATCCCCAAACGATGAAAAACAACCAAGATTGTCTTTAATAGCTCGAAGACAAGACTGAGCACACAAAAGCTGCGCGCAAGCGATGGTCCACGATGGTCAACAACGTAAATCTACGACGCAGGCCGCTTGGTCCTTGTGATTCCGCGGGGGCCTTTCATGCGCGGGACTTCCCTCTGCTGGAAGAAATGACAGGTAGGCGAAAAGGGAAGCGAAAAGCCCAGGGTAGGTGCAGGCCGTAGATCAGAGTTTTATGGTCGATCTTTGGCTTGGTGGCGCGTAAGGCCCCGAAGGCGGTCTTGGCTACGTCGAAAAGCATACATTCGACCGTGCAGGTCGCGTCGCCGCTATAAATCTTCAGCTTTATGTTACGATCCTGAAAATACGCCGCGAGATGCCTGGCGACACGCCAGCGGATGACCGAGCTGGCCACGTCTCGAAACGGACGCACTGATCTCCGACCATCTCTGGCCGCCAGGCGTAAACTGGGTTACTCCTCGACGTGGTATCAGTCAGACGTAATGCTAACGAGCAAAGTGAATCTAACCCCGCGCATGTGCCACCGAAGGTCAAGCTCGTCGCGCAAGTTTTTGGATCAGTGATATATTTTGGTTAGCCTCAGACGATCTTGATGATGCGCAATGTTTAGTGTAAGCTGGAATCTCTGGGGAAGCTTACTGAAGAATTTGACTATGGATATAGTAGGATTCAGATGAAAGGTGGAAAGATTTTCCTTTCGGGTTGTTGGTGCTTCAATCACAGAAGTTAATACTTAGTAAAAGAATTAAATATGTACTTAATAGTTTGGTTGTTGGAAGTTGATAACAGGTTTCTTGGGCGCTTCGCTGCAAGGCATTTCAGGGGTCATTCCGGTTAGCACCGATAAATTCAGCGATTTTCAGGAATTTATTGCGACGAAAATAAGTACAGCAATGGAATAAAACTTTTTTCTATTTATTAAGCTACATTTCTACAGTAAATAAAAAATATCAACGTAATACAATTATTGCTTTTAAAATGCTTTTGAAAGCGGTCTTGATGACATGTTTAAAAATTCATGTCTCGCTTGTGAAGGCAATTTCAGCTGTGAGACTTATCTGAACCCAGAATCAAACAGATCAGTATGACTGTCGCTATCGCTCGGACTATAATTAGTGATGTATCTTCAAAATTAGCAAAAGAGCGGGCAAAATGCAAGAAACATGTTTTTCGTTTTTTTTTCTTTTGCTATTTTCGATTTTAAAAGTAGGTTTGGACTCAATGAAAATACATGGTTGTAGTCCCTGCGAGAGTCATAGGTGTGCTGAATAAGCAGTACAGTTTATAAAGCTATCGGTTCGACAGATTTTGAGATTTTATCTTCATGATGTGAGAAAATGACGTTTTGAGAAAACCGCGTTCAAAGCGATTTTCATCTATAGAGGCCCAGTCTCTGCGCTCCCTACAAAATGCTTCTGTAGAAGCTAAAATAATCGGAATTTTTCTATAATTTAACAGTACATTCTTTGAGGATATGTACTTTCGAAAAGTGTTTAAAAAAAAAATCGATTTTTTCAACCCGTCTAATCGGAATGATCCCCTCAGTTGTAGGTGTTCATATTTCTACGAGTAATCTGAATTTGGTTCTTTGTGGTTCTGATGTATAGCTATGCCATGTGCAAAATTACAGGTTGGAACTGGTTTATGTTACATATTCTATGACACTTAATACTATTTGATGGTCTGGTACACGGATTAAGATAATAACGGAATAATAGTTTGTGCAATTTCAGAGAATGAAGCATGTGTACGGTTTCACATAATGAACGGTAATATTCATGAATAATTTTGTAGTAGGGGAGACCGGGGTAGGTTGTAGCACGGGGTAAATTGTAACATAAGTACAATCTTTTAAACGACAAATCTGGTAATCCACAGCATGCGAGAGCTGCTTGACGATATTAGCACCGTCAGTTTTAGTGACACAAACGAGCGTTAAGTATTCATTTTGTGGTTATAGCCCAGAATTTTAGTATTTAGAGCACGTAAGTAAATGTTGTCTTAGCACTTTAGTCATTAGAAACCGTTTTAATCAGTACAGATTAGTTTATTATAATATGTACGCATTTTAGTAATTTGATGTTTAGTTTCTTGTTTGCTGAAATAAAACGCAAAAATTCAAGCTCGGGGTAAATTGTAACATGTTACTACTTACTCTGCTCTAAATGGTGATAAAGCAAGCTATTTGCTGACACACCGGAAAAAGATGCTCTAGACAAACAACAGAACAATCGAGAATCCAAAAAGTAGAAGAAAAGTATAAAGGCAAAAGTACAGAAAGCGAAGAAGAAGATTTTGATAGAATCAGATGAATAAGCAATGATTGTTTAATTCATGTATATCAAATGTTTAATAATGATCTGTGTTTTTATTTATATTTTTTAGAAATGTTTAGTTGTGTTCATATATGTATTTAAATACGTAAAACAGATGTGTTACAATTTACCCCGAACTAGGGGCACATTGTAACAAAGATTCAGATTTGTTTACGATGAAGCTAGATGTCTAAGTGTCCAAGATTCTGTCACGTACTTTCACGCAATCAGTTCACCACATATGTAAGTAGTAAATCACGCAAATTATTTCCTGATTGAGGAAAACACTTTCGAAAAAAATGTGAAAACTTTTTTGTTACTATCTGCCCCGGTCTTCCCTATTAACCAAATATCAGAGCTGAAAGGAATACCGTTTGCGCAATGTAATACTGTTTCAGTATCAAAATATCGTAAAGAAGTTTCTGTCTTAAATTAAGCTGTGGAAGAAAAATGAGGCAGTAACTAAGGCAGCACAAAAGGAGAATATCTCTGAATATTTTTTAGGCTCCTAAGATCCTTTCGTTATTAATGACAACCCCATGCACCTATTCCCGTCTAAGAAGATAAATCGATGCAAATGTGGCCTACAAATGTCCGACTTCAGATATTCTTTCTCCCTGCAGTATATTGAAATAAGTAAACAGAACCTTAACTTTTCCTACAAGCTCCAACAAAATAAAGTATGAACTATGAATCACACCAGACACCAGTATCATTTTCACGCCATGCCAACTTGTTTATCCATTTGAAAAGCAGAGAAGTGCATTTACTTCCCTTGAAGAAATGAAAAATAAATAAGTAGAATAGCTCATCGTTAAAATGAAGATCGGTTCTTAGCACTTTCGAATGGCCAAAGAACTAGGTTTTAACCAAACTTGGGAACTATTTGTATTTAAATATTTTAGAAATGATTATTCAAACAATATATTTACCTATTCAACTAAAGATTACATTCAAATAATCGGCGCGTTAACTTTTTCGAACAAGTAAATAATTCTCCTCTTCTCGTCATTTTGGTCGCTAATCAAATGATTTCAAACTTGATAAATTTACCTTTCAAGCGAAGTGTTTCAAAGCAAAATATAAAAAAAGAAATCAGATCAAACGATTTATTTGGTTTCGGCACAAAATAAGGTGACATTTTCCTAAATTTAATTATCTTTAAGATGGAAGTAATAAATTAATTTCAAATCATTTTTACCCAAGTCTGGTTCCAACTACACTGTCACACATAACACTTGCTTTCATCAAAATTTCACCTAACGCAAGAGTGTTTAAATCACGAAAATGAAAAATAAAAATACTATTCTCTATGAATCCAACATTTTCCGATCAAAGAAATCCCAACAACCCCGTTTTATAACGTTTTCAATTCGGTTGTAGTCGCTTTATCGCTCGCAATATCGACTCTCTAACATCGTTCATTCCCCATTGGACAAATAAAAGTGCGCACGCTTCTGGGGTACACACAAAACGAATTTAATTACATCATTTAAATAGACGGGCGCAGCACTGCGTTTCAGTCGCTGCAACTTTTGCAACGGTCCTCGACGTTGCTCGTTTCCCTGCTGCCCACTTTCGAGCACAATCAAACGCTCGCACATTTCTATCGCCTTATTAAACACACAACGCAAGTGTCCCGATGCAGAAGGCGGGAAAACACCATTACGTTAAATGCCGGGTCACGCGACGGATTAATGGCAAACACGTGTGCCTGTCCCCGTTCAAAAGCGCAACGATACCCGGCGAATAATAATCACCCCAAGCAATTAATTACATCCGTTAATATGAATAAACTATGCAACGATGAATATTACATTGGAGTTATTAACCTCTTGAGAGGTGGCCTGTATAAACATTATTTAATTACATCTTGCGGGAGCTTGAAAATTGCATCCATTCAAGCAATATAAAATTGGTTATTGGTTTGGCGGTAAGTGAACGTTATTGGTTTTTGTATGCTTTTGTATGTTTTATGTGGAACGTTTGTATTTTCTAATTGCTACTTTTTAATGTTTTAATAGCAACCTGGGTGAACCTTTCAGACGCATGGAGGACAATTTTCTACTTAATTAGATAGAAAATTGTAAATCGCAGGCTTCTGCGAATTGGAAGTGTAGAGCACAGGCAATAAAGATTAAAATACAATTATCTACGAGAAGTTTATAGTATGAAAACGATGGTTTTAAAACAGGGGTGGCGAACCTTTTTATCTGCCCATGCCAAAAATGTATAAAACATATTTTATCGAATTGCTGACGTGCCGGGCAGTTTTTAATAGGGGAAAAACTTAATAGAAAATTAAACATTGCAGAATTTTTTGAGATAAGTAAAAAAATTAACATAAAATTTCATAACTTGACATGTACACTATCGTATAGTAAAAGCTGGTCAAAAATATTTTAAATATATCTAACCATATAATAATTGTTTTCGATTAATATACAGGTATTAATATCACCTGTAAATCATTGACTTGTCAGCAAAATTTTCGTACGTGCCACGTCTGGCACGCGTGCAAAAGGTTCACCACCCTTGTTCTAGAAGACAAGGGTTCATTTCTATATCTAAAATGCAGTTGAATAGTTTGTTCCTCTATTTTACTATAAATGAAGTTACAAGTGAATAAGTTATTACTGTAGTTTTATTCAGACCTCATTACCCATTGCATTAAAAATTTCCATCAATCCAATTTGTGACATATTATGTATTGGTAACTATACAGTGAACGAGAACGCTGAAATATTCTACCATTCGCAAAAGAAACATACAGATAATCAAATTTGTAAAACCTGCTTAAAAAAACTTGTAGAAGTTCTTCAAGTCGCTTCACTTCACTTCACCTTCCATACGCAACCCACAGAAGCTTGAGCGGATATGCTCGCCTGAAAAGATCTATTGACTCGAACTACTTGGAACTAAACGCGTGCCTCGACTACTTGTGAAATCAAAGTTGCTGAGAAAGAAAGCTTCCAAGAAAGAAATTCACTACACGTTTTTGCCTTAATTTTGATCACGAAAGCAATCTCCTTATCCTCTTACATATCACGCTCATTCCTGTCACATTTTGCACAGTATACTACAAGTACAACGTTTCACCCGTGAAGTTAGATAAGCAAGAAATTAAATTTCCTGGCAAAGTTTCAGTTTTATCGTAGATCGTTATCTCCAAAGAATATTTCAATCCTCAAACGTTTCTTTGAAATTTAATCCAACTTGAGTTTAATTGCTCCAAAGGAGATTAGGGCGTTTTTTCGCGTGGATAATTCACGGTCGTTGGTTTTTCGTTATCCCGGGGACGAGAGAAGGAGAGGCGGAGGATCTCTGTGCAGATACAAATCTTCAATTATCGCAAATGACGATACGCGGATTAAACGTCCACTGAGGAACGGATACGGGAAATAATTCTCCTTGGAAGAGCCTAAAGTTTATTTGCGTAGCTGTGACACGAGCATGGTGGCGTATGAACAACGTACAACTGAAATAAGAGACTCCACTCAAGCGACAGATTTATGCGAACAGATATACGCGCCTCTCACAAAAGAGCCAGCTTTTTTTTTCTGCGGCGCTCTTTGCACGACGCGCCGCTTGTTCGTGAATTATGATTCCGCTCCCTCGGTTTAGTTTATAATTTCACATTGCCCGCGAAAGTAACGCAAACTGCGGCAAGGGTTGCATAAAGAATAATTATGCCCTCTCGATAAATAACTGTCACGATAATTCTGCTCATTCCGCTGGGAGCTATGTGGGTATTATTCGCTTTCAATTAGCAATAAAACATGGAATTATGAAAGTATCGTGCGAAGAGTGGGTGTTTGCTTATCCTTTCTGCTCGGTGGATCCTTTTTCTCGTTAATGGAGGTCCGAAGGAGTTACAAACACAGCAACGAAGGCTTGATTTTCATGAAATTCTATTTTAAGGAATTTGAATTTAAGCTTGATAATTTGTCGACGAAAATAATTCAATTACTTATAATTGATTTGAGATAATCTACGGAAAATAATTCTGAACTTTTACATGTTTTTTAAAATTCATCTGAATAAACTCCCTTTATACTGTAATAATGCTAATAATTAGTATAAATTTTAGTATTTAACAAATCGAATGGAATAGAATTATTTAAACGTTCATGAAATTGCGAACTCATGTATTAACTATATTTACTCTGTGGTATCAAAATTCGTCAAACTTAATACTTGCAAAACCTCAACAGCCGCTGCCTCGCAAAGCCAACACAAAACATTCGACATCAATCATATTTTTCACTGCGATTCCGACCAACCAGCCAATACCAGAAAAAGTGAAGACATTAACGGATCTCAGAATGTAGAAAGAAAATCCAATTACATCACCGTATCGTTTCCAACCTTCGTCGAACTCGAGCGACAGCGAGCTCCAGCTGTTGCATACATTCGGAAGTTTTCCAATGAGGGAGGTTAAAAATCGACCGATTAAATTTATTGGAATCCTAACAAGAAACGTGAGTGCCGGGTTATTTTGTAACAATAAGATATATTTCTGCGATAGTTTCTTGCAATAACACGGAATGGTTTAAAATCAAAATACAGCTTTCTACTGTGAACTGAACATTTGCAGTGCAATTTTCGAAAGTGTACAGAGTAGTTACAAAATATGTGAATAGTACGTGGCGAAAGAAACTCGAATTTCCTTTACACTTATACAATCTGAAACTTGATTTCTGAGTGAGATATAAGCAATTAAAATTAATTGTAAAACACATGTTGAATGTAGATATATGTTAACAACTGAAATAGCCAAAACAACATTATTCCTATTATCTTTGAAAGAAAGCAGACAGGTTAAGTAAAAATTCAAAAGATTGGGATTTTCTAACAAGTGGACATGCTTCGAGAAAATTTAAAATCGATCGTTTCATTTGTTTGAACGAAGATACCAATTTCTTTTTCTTACAAAATTATAGTACCCATTATGCTGAATTAAAAAATTACAGTGATTTGTGGATACATTGGTGTGTTTTCAAAAATAAACCACGGAACATTGGCTGCAAAAATCACGCGGAAAAAATCAGGACTTCAACTTAAAATAGCCGCCATTTTCTTTTAAATTAATATTTCGCTCCGTTAATCAGAAGATACATTAATATAGGTACTAACGAAATCTTTTTTGTTTTTAGATAATCTGGTTCCGAATGACAGTGCTCATCGTAAAACCAAATGTTTAAAAAGGCTTCTTGGATGTCGGTTGTTACTTTACTATAAACGTAAATATTTTGTTACGAAAAAATTACCAAATGTTCTTTAAATGTTGCTCTTTTAAGTGCAAAAAGTTCTGTAAACATATATGCTTCCGCTTTTTCAAAAAAAATTCACAAACATTCGCCTCTTTTCGGCAGCCTGACTAGGTATAACCTTGGTCATTCCACAAACCGCTGCTCCATATTCTACATACTTCCAGAAGCTCAAAACGCAGTCACGATCGTTGGAATCTTTCACTTATCAGTCCAAGTAATCCCATCAACAGAAATACCCAAAACCACATGCTCCGTAGAATTGAAGCAGCACTCGACGTTAACGAATGCCTGGCTGCAAACTATATACACAGAAAAAGAGCAATTGGGGCAACGCCAGATACTTCCGTTGCACCTGTAGAGCCTACACGCCGAGTGTTAACGAAGAAACGAACCGAACACGTTAGCTGGTATCAAAGGGGGTCGTTCGGCGAACGAGTGGCCATTTGTTTTCTGGCTTGCCTAATGATCGTTAAGGGCCAATAAATATTTCGCCGCGCGCCGAAAGACCGTGTTGTCCCCGAGAGGCTCGCGCGGAGGCGCGATAAAACATTTTCTAGTTTATATGCTAATATCAGCGGCTCTAAGTGCCTTTCGCGCGAGCCTCTCGTTCGAGAGCATCGACGCGAGAAGATCGTTCCTTTCTCTTTGGCTGTCTTCCACCCCGGGTCCACCTCGCCGATTTTTTCCTTTTTGCCCTGCCGTGTTCCTTCGTGACGGAGGATTTTTCGACTCCCGCTCGGGGAGAAGGAGAAGTGAAGCTCGTTAGAGAGCCAACGGACGAGTAATGACTGGAGGGAGACGCGAGTCCTCCCAGATAAACGTCTGGTCTCTGATAAAATTGCCAAAGGTCGACGGTAAATGTTTTTAATTTAGTGTAGTGGAGAAGGTGTGCCTCGTTTCTGGCGATCGATTCCCCTGGAAGGTGTCCGATTTCTTATTACGCGAGTGGAGCTGCAGGAATATCGGATTCTTTGGCGGTAATTGGGGGTGGGAATGGAAGCATTAATTGTCAGATTTAAGAAATATGTAATTGGTAGTGAAATATATAGATAGTATTCGTTTTAAGCGAGGGGAATTTGGACTACCCTTCACGGAATTATTGTTGGTACGGACAATGAGACACTGGTTCCACTGGCTTCAGTGGTGAAGAGATCTTTGTTACTCTGCTGGTGAAGCGAAAGTTGGAGTGATAGTTTTAGACTATACTTGGGTGTATAGTAATCTATTTCTGTATCCAGTGAACCTGACTAATTCAATTTTTATAGTAAACCAGGCATATTTTCGATTAAATAGAAGATAGACGATAGTGATACCAAATATCTAAAGAAAGTTTCTGTAAAATGATAAATTCAACGTACACTTATTCCCACTTTCTGAATAAAATATTAATTTATCAAATAATTAAACTGAAACTGCAATGACACATGAGATAAATTTATCCTTCTTATATCTCTTTGTAACCTACCTCGATAAAAAAAATGTATTTCATGCATATTCCATGTTTCATTATGATTTTATGAGGCTGCCTCGTTTGATCTTAACAAAGATGTTATCCAAGGAAATATCGATTTTCGTTCATGAAATGTTTGCAAGTTTCTGTGCAACGACACTTGTTGAAGTTCGCGAACCTTCGTCGCATTGCAACGTGGCACTGTAAACATTGAATTCATGAAGTCAAGCACTCGGTATTCCATAAAATTAGTATACATAAGGGGTTCACGAGGCGCGAGCGTGCCTTCAGGATCGTTTAGAAACTACTTCGTTTTCATGGGCTGATAGCAAGTCCGGAATCTGAAGTTCCTACTGCGCCGACATCGTTCCACGGAGAATGGGTTAGTCTTTACGGGATTACGTGTTCACGATAATGGAACAGCTAAAACTCCTTCACCGCTTCAGTACAATATTAGAACATGCGTATAATAATTGGCAACAGTATCTTCTTGCAGCAACTAGATAGACCTCGCCATACCATTCCGTATTACAATCGCATCAAAGGAGTATTTCCTTTGTGTAAAGGGACATAAAGCATTTCCCTTAGAAACCTTACACTTTGTGGTGTTTTGTGTGCTTGCATTTAGAGAAAGCGAGAATATACAGAAATTATAGAATATATAGTAGTAATCACTCAACTGATTCTGACTAAAAAGCAGAGATGGGCAAAAATTTTATTTAAATAAAATTTCGAATAACGAATAAAAGTTAACAAAAATTTCGTCATTCGTTCGTTAACCCAAGTCAACTTTATTCGACGTATGACGAATAATTCTTTTTAATTCTTATTTGTTATTCGAAATTTTATTTAAATAAAAATTTTATCCATCTCTGGTAAAAAGTTATTTTTAAACGTAAATTGAAGAACTCTGTTGGAGTTCGAAGCTGCTCAGAAGCTGATTGTAACTGATATGCCTCATTCGTTTACATTGAACATTCAATTATACATATCTACATCGAGAATAATGAACTTTTTGCTTTAATGCTGTCTTTAATATACAATTTTCTTTATAGAAGACAGTGCGAATTTTTTTCGTATTTTACAGGTCGCTAGTGTTTTTTACACAACTAAAAAGAGAAAATATTTCAAATAAATGCTATAAGATTTTATGAGAGAATTCCTGAAAGGGAATTCTCCTCGCGCTCTCCTGGGGGTCAGGTAATAGTACTCTACCTGTCAAATAAAGGACCTCAGCCAAAATACGAAAGAAAAATTTTGCCACTAACTTTTATGGCCTCTGGGAGAGAGGCTTCTAAAAAAATTTTATGTTGAGCACCCTGCGTAAATTATTATTTAGTTTCAAGCACGCTTTCTCCATGAATACTATATAATATCATACATTCACTGGCTATACATCTTTCCTTCTTCGTTCATTCCTTTGCTCATATACTGCTTTCTGTGTCACATGTGTTTACTAATTCTTGTGTTTTGGATTTACAATTTTGTAATTTTTGCGGATACAAGTATCTACATACACCCCTCTACGCTGTTGAAAATGTTCATTGCACCACCCACAAATTCCCGTTGCGTGAAGAATTTTCATAACTGTATGCTTGATAAAGTGGTTGATATTCAACTTAAGGGGGAGATTGGAAGGAAGTGTAAATCGACGAATATGAGGTCATCTTTGTGAATTTTTTTTCAAAGAAACGGTTCAATGGATCTTTTTAAAACTGTTAGGATATTTAATTGAACATCTAAGGAAGTCGAGAAAATGTTTTCTGTAAAATAATTCGTTTATTGTAAATCAGCTGATTCACTATTTTCGTCGAGTTACACGAATCTCCCCGCTTCAACTATTCCTTCATGTTCTCCCACCACCCAACAGAGGCTAAGGAATTGACGAAGTGTCGGTTGAATAAACAATAGTACCTAAAACGGAACCCCAGACCCACTCACGAGCCAGATTCGAATGTTCTTAGAATTCGATCTTCCTTTCAAGACCCAACTGAACAGCAATCCTCCGATGAACATCAGTCGCGTCTCGGACCAATCTCCTCGAGAACTCAAACATGCCCGCGCGGGGCAAGTTTACCGAGAGGCAGGCCCCGTAAAAAGGACCGTAACTTTTAATTGCGAAATCCCCGCCGCGGAACTTCTTCCCCCGAAGTTCGCCGCGAAACCCTTTCGCATTCAAATCCGCGGGATGCGTTGCAGGTCGGCGGAGCAACTTTCTAGACGTTTTCCTGGATGGCGGGACGATGGAAGTTGGTGGCCGCGGCGCGGCGGCTGGAACTTCGATTAAATCGGGAATCGAGTCGAAATCGTGGCGAGACGGATCGAGAGACGGCCGTAATTGGCCCTCCTCGCTCTCTTGTGCCGTCGATCCACGGCATCCCTTCGGCCCTTCACGTGGCCCGACGAGTCGTTAATCTTCCCCGAGATATACTTGATCATTGCACGCCTCACTACGTCTTCGTTTACGTCGAAAGGGATCGAGTGCCGACAATTTCCCGTTTCCACTCTGCCATTTCTGCGCTGCCTGCGCGCCCTTAAAGGAGCAAAGAATGCCCGAGAGGTAGCCGATGATAGAGGGAGCCAGCGCGAGGAGAAGGAACAGGAGCAGAGGAAGTGGAAAGGAGACATAAACGTATAGAGAAGCGATCGGGCTTCTTATTCTTCGCCGGGACCCGTGCGATGCGAGGGAAGCCAGCGAGCCTTCTACGAGGGGATTAGCAATCTATCCGCTGGCTGGATTCGCAGCTTGCAAATCTGGATTTCAAACGACGTACTTACGGCTCCTTAACGACCGGTTGCTTTCAATTTAGGATTCTTTTAAGGGGAAGAGGCTCCCCTTTCGAGCGCCACGGTTCGCGGCTACGTTCGCGTACAAATGCACCACGGTTGATTCGCGCAGCGATGCTTTAGCTGTTCGAGCGGTGCAACCTGTGATTATTGTTAGATCTGTGGAGTGGGCTGCGCGCGATAGACGCGCAACGAAACGTTGCTGCGAAAATGCGGGTGTGTAATTTTAAAAGCGGAATAGTAGTGAAACACTAGTGAAGTAGTAGTGAAATAATAATGAAATAGTGGTGAAATTGTACTGAAAAATCTCCTGAAATTGTACTGAAGTAGTAGTGAAATTGTAGTGAAATAATAATGAAATAGTAGTGAAATAGTAGTGAAATAGTAGGAATTAGTATTGAAATAATAGGAAATAGTAGAAATTAGTATTGAAATACTAGTGAAATAGTAGGAATTAGTATTGAAATTGTAGAAAACTAAGTAGTCGTAATTAGTATTAAAATAGAATTGAAATAGTAGTGAAATAGTAGTGAAACTATTGATAGCACTGAAACACTAGTAAAATAATAAAATAGTAAGTAAAATTGTACTTAAGTACTAGTGAAAGAGTAGAGAACTAATAATGAAATAGTAATATATAGGTACTATTGAATTGTGAATGCTTAATAGGGTGGTCCATATATGTATGGTAAAAAATCAAAGTTTTTAAAATTTTCTTCTGACCCTCTCAGAAGCTTTCAAATAGTTCAAAAGAATTTCGTCTGAAATTTTGTTAAAATATATTAAGGATTGAAGGTCGCTCAATGACATTGAAATATTACTATTTTGGTATAAATTGATAGAAATTCTTGCAATAAGGACGAATGAATTTTTTTTAACTTTTAAGTGAGAGTATAACATTAAAATTCGGTAATACATCGCATAGACGAAACGGATTCATAACGAGTGTGTAGTGTATTGTTTTGTAGCACGAGGCTTTATATGAACATTTAAATTTCTCTCATCAGCAGCTCTTGAATCAGATGCAGACGCAAACTTTGACGTACATTCTATTCAGGTTGTTAAACGCATAGATAAAAGCATGGTTGCGAATTCTGATATATAAATATGAGCCCCGTTTCATTAAAATTGACAAGTAACAATTATGGAAAGTCGCAGTTGCCATATACTTGTGGAATATGCGAAATATAATGTCCTTGAGCGACCTTTATATATCAAAATATACAAATAAAAAACACGAACATATTTTTTTTGTCGAATAGAAGATTTTAAGAGGGTCAGACAATACAAATTTTAAAGTTGAAAAATAAGGACCACCCTAATGCTCAAAGCATCTTCCGTCGCTGAAAACATAATTATCTTGTTCTAGAATTTCGAGAACTTCAACTATATCATGTTAAGATTTTTGGTAATACTCATGAAAGATTCCAATGATCAGCACCAATATTTCTTAAAATAACCATAATTCACACGCGGAGCTACTATGCAAACCAATCATCGTAAGCGCAGAACATTTTTTTTCCTTTAATTAGAAAGTGCTCCCTGTTAGATGACATCGGGAGTGAAGCAGGCAGGAGAAACCTTTCGTTAGAAGGGATAATGCGATTAAGGTATGCACTTTCACGAAAGCCACGATCTCTTTCCATCGCTCGACAGCTCAGTGCTGTCTAAAAAAACGAAGCGAGAAATGCAAGAGCGAAGATTCCTACCTTTCAACGGAAGACATCAAACAGTTTGCTACGTTTTCGCTTAGTATTTGTTGCAATTTGCATGATGTACGATTGGATGAACTGATTTATCAAGCAAATGGATCTCGACGTTTAAAGACTCTATCGCAATGTGTGACGCTTTTGAAGAAGTCTTCACTGTATATTGACGTTTAATTATTTACTTAACAGAAATACAATTTTATTTAAAGATAAATATGATTAACCTTGAAGCTTCCACGATTATCTACGTAAAAGAGAACTGACTTCATAATTTGACATATATCATAAGAAATTAATCAAAACTAAGTAGCGTGTGTAAAATAAGAATTTCCAAAATATCGAGTTCTTATAAACTGTTGTCAACTACGTATTACTTTCATCCAATTTTTTTAGTATGTTCCATCTACGTTAAGTCGAAAATTCCCAACATTTCAATGAAATAAAAAAAAAAACATGATTTTTTTTAGTATAATCATACTTCATCGCAAAAAGAAAGTAAAGTGAAATTAAAAATAATGTTGTTCTGGAAAATTAAAATTCAGGTGGTTTCAAGTTGAAGGAGAATGGTAATCTACGAGATACTAATCTTTCTCAATGTAATAAATGTTTTTCTCTCCACACTCACTCCTTCCTTCTCCCACTATCTCTCATTTCACATGCACGGGCAAAGATTCAGGGCACAAGACCAACCGAAATTATTCAGTTCGACCATGCATGGAAATTACTTTTGGTCGAGAGGAGTCTGTACGCAAAACACGTGCCGTGGCTTCTTCCTTCCACGGGTGTTTCGCGGCTTTCCCGTGCTGCGTGTGCGCCCGTGTATCTAGGCCGAGGGAGGGTGCAGCCGCCCTTTGTTCGCGCGTGCACACGTGTAATTAACTTTGCCCCACTTCGATCTGATTGTAAAGGACTCGCCGATACTGGGCCAGCCGATCAAGATAATCGGATTACGAATTTTCGAGGAAGCATTCGCCCGAATGGAAGCGGCTTTCAGAAGTTACATCAGTGGAAAACACCAGAGAATGCGAAGGGTGCAAAGTTACTGATTTTTTTCTGATTACAGCTGGGGGAGATTACTTTTTCATTCGTCGAGCAAATGTGAATAAGTCAACTGTGAAGGAACTGTGATACTGAAGCGTAAATTATAGATTGATCGTAATTGCAATTAGTCAGGTTGGGCTTGTTTACTGGAAAAATATAATTGGAATGTCGCTGGAAAAGGCCATGTTGTACAGAGAAACCAAGATAGATTTTAATTACTTTTAAAGAAACTTAGATTGTTTCCTGTTAAACGAACCTTATCAAGTATCTTTAACTCTAAAAATACCTTCGTAAATTGTATCTTTAATTACTTTATAAGATTTGCGAAGCCACTAATGGCACCTACTGTTTTATCAATAAGAAATATAATGAAACATAATAATGAATAAGTATCATAGATGGTGGAATGAAATCGTGATCTCATGCACATAGGAGGAGAGCACATTCATACATACATACATATTATTTTAATCACTGAGTACTTACTATACAATTTAAAATAGAGTAGCATTACTCGGCTTCGCCCGAAACTTAGATTCTGATTTCATAAAAATAAAAAAAAATTATTTATTTATTTTTTGTGAAAATAATCACATTCATCTGAATTAGCTAGGCATAATGAGCTGGGGCGCATTCCGTGACCCCAGACTTTACCGTTGGAAAGTTTTTAGGCGACAGACAAACACACAAATACTTTCTGCTTTATATATTATGATTCTAATGTTTCCGGATTAATCAGTTTTTGCTTCCATTCTGTTCCATTCTGTTCTCATTAAAGAATCTACATATCAGTGGCTTAGTGCACAAATATTGTATGCCTTTTTTTCTTAATAAACACTAAAATTTCACAAAATGTGGACATACAATATTGGAGCACTAACCCATCGATATACTTTCAACATATTGTATCAGATTCCAATAAGTTTCCTTTTAGTTACATAATCAGTTTTACTTCCATTCTGTCCCACTCTAGTCCCACTAACGAATCTGCTCCCTCGACCTAACACAGAAACTGAATCTTTGAAGAAATAATTGACAAAAAATTCACTCTCTCAGACTATTTGAACCTAACCGAAATGGTTCACAACGAACATGCATTTGTGGTTACAGTAACGCACTTATTACATGCTCCAGTCACGAATCCGAGGGGTTCATTTAGCAATTTCTCCGTTTGAAGCCTCAACGAGCCACGTACGTATGTACGTACAGTCACAATTAAGACGTTGCTTCGCATGGCGAGGCAATTTGTTCTGTAATCGGCATTGTTGCTCGGCTTTCACGAGGGAACAGAATCCTACGTTGGTCGCGGATTATGCTGTCGTAATTAACTTCATTTAATGACCTCGGCCGTGCCACGCTATTCGGCAATTCGAGGTGCACAAAGCGTCGGCTTGTCGGTCGCAATGCAACCACAATGACCCTGGCTGGTCCTGAGATTAAAGCGGCCTTCAAACCCGGGCTGATAATGGAAAGCGTTTCCTAGCGGTTTAATGAGAAAATTTTCCGACAGTCGAAATTTCTACAGGTCGGAATTAGGCGACACGGCACTGATCTCGTTAGAAGAAAAATTACGGCGAAGTACGGAGGAATTTTTGAGAAATTGAGACTATGTTGGTTTTTTTTATAAATATTTGTAGCCTGATTTTGTGAAGGTTAATGGTGAAGTTGAGTGTGCTATAGCAGGGGAAATTAGTGTGTTAGATCCTTTTCGTATGAGGTACCCACTTCTGAGCCTGACGATTGGTATTTTTGATAAGGGTAGCGTAGGATATTTTTTATATTTCAATTATTCAATTTTTTACAAGCATTTCCGTGCAAACTTTTATGTAAAAATTTAAAGTCAATTCTTCAAGCTGCTATAATATCCAAAATAATTCGAATTTTGAAAAAATACTACGCTACATGGAGGATAATATATTCCAGTTTATATATATTTTTTGTTTTTCCTTCTCAGATGATCCAGTCAAGTGTGGGCCAGTTTTTTTTGCAGTGCTCCGAAAAGCCATTTTGATCGCGGCGATTTTGTACAATTTATAAAAAAAAATTATCTAGTAAAATAAAGATTGCTTTAAAACTATATAAAAAAATCCAAGCTCTATATTTTTATTTGTACGAACAAAAAATTCCTAACTTTGTCTTTTGGTAGTGGCTTCAGGGTGGGGCCCCCTTAAAACATCAGCATCCAATTACGAATCACCCTGCATTCTAAATTCCACAACTAACAAATACCAGTTACCATTTCACATTCCTTTAAAACCAATGGCACTCCCATCGGGTCCTCCAAATCAACAATTCCACTTACATAATGTCACAACCGAAGACAAGAACACAAGAAGAGGAGACGCGTCCTGCAAGTGCTCGACTTTTTCACGTCTCAACAAAATTCTTTTATCCCACACATGGATATCGAATTGCACCGAACTAATTTACCAAGAGCATTTTTCGTGCGTCGTCACGGGTCACAAACGATCGCAATTTAAACGCACCTCGGTTGCTTTTTAACGACGGTATTTAACAAGTAATAATCAACAAGGCTCGCGTTCCGAAGTGCAACGATCGAATCTGGATGCAGCGCGACGAGCGGACGTGCAACTGGAAAAAGTCAAGCGGAACGAGAAACGGAGAACAGAGCCGCGGAGCCGTCAGATAAGCTAACAAATGTCCCCAATGAATAATAATAAGTGGCCCGGTCCAATTTGTATTACATTTACATTGGGCGACGTCCTGGACGTAATTTATATGGCCTGCTCAACCACCGTCCCTGCCCTCTCGCTTTCTTTCGTCTCTTCGTTTCCTCACCGACCGCTAGATAAGATCAAATTAAGCCCGCTTCCTATGCCGCGATTTTTATGCACGCTACCGCGCCACGAATCTTCTGCTTCCAGTGAAAGTCACTGACCACCAAATAGCCCACCGTCCAGTTATTTTAAGTCTGTCTGGGACACACGCGTAACATTGATCTCTGAGCTTTTTTAATTTCATTGCTGAGGTTCTCTAAAGGAATTTTGTTGGAGAAGCGTAAGAGGATTGTGGGTTATCATTCATGGCAAATGAGACCCAAACCAGCTCCGATAGTTGGGAATTCGAATTAAGCGAAAACTTGGTGCCGAAGTTTGAAAAATTAAAACTGAAAACAACGGTGATAATGCTAACTTCTAGATTCTGGAGGATACGAGCTAGTATTAAGTGTGAATGCTCGGGTTAAGCACAGTTTGAATTAACAATAAGTGAAACTTGGGGTTTGGAGGTTCTACTGTACTTGAAAGTGGAATTTGGTATTAATTTGTCGATTTCGAAAAATCGAAGAGTGAACTGAATGGTCCGAATTGAAGCTCAATGTCTGAAGTTCTGAATTAGGATTCTGACTGGTTCGACCGTATCAAAAGTTCGATTGATGAAGCACTAAGCTAAAGGTTTTAATTTCGCCCTCCAAAATGTTCTTGGACGGCTGTAAATAGAGGTAGAATCGCGAGTATGTTAATGAAACTTTTTCCAGTGGTTTTCTAAACTTTGCATACTACACAAATTTTCTGCACGGGGTGTGCAGGTTCGCAATGTAAAAACATTGTGCCCTTAATTTAGGAAACGCGCCGGGCAATACAATAGTTTTGCTATCAAGCCTGGTGCGTCTGTGGGTCTCCAAGTTCTGCATCCCCTAGACTACAATTTTTATTAGAATTTTTCCCAATTAGGAGTTGCACGTTGAATTTACTATTTTAAAGCTTTCAAAAACTAGTCATCACTAACGGTGTTCATCAGAACACCTATAATAATGTCATTAAGCTTACAGTTATGAAATTAGTACATAAATATCAGCAATTCTTTAATGACATTTCCTTTTCATATAGTGAAGAATTCAAAATATGTAAAATGAAGAAAACTGACACAAACTAAAGCAGTGTTTCCCAACTTTTTTTGAGCCACGATCCCCTTTCATAATATTCAAATAATCTGCTCCCCTCTCTCATATAAGGCAAGGTAAATTTAATAAGGTAAAGGAGACGCATTAAAAATAGGTATTTTAGAATAAAATTCTAACTTAATAAAAACTTGGCGATCCCCCAGAAAACACTTCGCGACTTGTTGGAAACAAGTTGGAAACCACTGTGCTAAAGGTTTAAAATCTAGATGCCTTACAAGAGTTCATTAACTACTAAATTTAATCAACTAAAAAATATTCACCAATCCTTCCACGTTCCAACTTCCATCTACATCATACACTTCCCAAAAGGTCTGAAACCCAGAAATTATACACCATTCTAGCGAAACCAACATCCAGTTGTATTCCTCACACCCTCGGATCGGACCCAAAACGAAAAATCGACAACATTCGTGAATGGATTCAGCCAGAAATAACGATCGCCTTTCAAAGATCGTTTCGCTATACTCTTTCATTCACACGCGTTTCACCTCGCGAATCGCGTGCAACGTTATCCCATTGATCTCGCGACATCCATCGTCCGATTACAAGCTGCAAAATGTAACATCGTGTACGCATTATCGCGAACAATGTCGCGTCGTTGCACGAGCCGGCCGGTTAAATCAATCTCCGTTAATTAATCGTCGGCTGTCCGGATCGTGCGTCATCACAAAACGTCGGATGTCCGCGGCGGGACGTGGAGCAGGTGACACACGACGACGCGACAAAGACGGAGGGCGAAACTGGGCGTTCGAAAATGTCGGTTCCGTTGCGGGACAGCTCGATGCACGCGAAAAGCCGGCGAATCTGTTTAACGTTACAGTGTAATTATTTAACGGGGGCGACGAGGTAACGACTGGTTGCGTATTAATATATTCCCACGGCAAACGAACGCTGGAAATTATGCTCGGCCGTTGTGCGTTTGCGTAACACGGGAACTGGAGGATGTTTCGAACTGTCTACAATATTTTCCGCCGGTTGGGACCAATCATTTCGACATAATCTGTGTTCAGCTTGGAGATATCGATGCGGGATAACGCGTTTAGTGTTACGATATTTATCGAATGTAAAGCTTTCATCGAAGAAACATAGCCTTCGACACATGTGGACGAAAGATGGGGGACAGTGAAACACAATGGAAGAATGTCCAGAAAGTCAATATATAAGAGAAAAAGTAAAACTTTAAATCACCATCGAAGAATGTTTGAATTACAAGAAATAGTCATGGAGTGAGAATAATAACTTATTTAACACTAGTACAATTAACACTAATTAATTTATACCTATTTCTTCCGATTTATTAAAAATGACTGGTTATTTATAAAGTACGTTATGCAAGGAAAATAAACCTTTCATATTTTTTCATTTTCATATTATCAAAAAATATGTGTGTACATAAGATTACACATATTTATACTGCTTAGAAATACACTTTTTTCATACTTGAAAATGGTAAATTTATTACTAAATTTAAAACCAGTCATTTCGACTGGTTTGGAAGTTCTAGTGTTAAAAGAAACTAAAATACTCGGGGGAATTTAATATCAGAAAATAGGAAACAAACTTAATAAAAAGCAATATTATGAATATCATAAATATAGTAGCATACATATTGTAGAATATTAGTAGACAACTAAGTAGGTTTAAATAGTTAATGGACATTAGTGTCGAATTAGGTTCAAGTGTAAAATCTGTAAACAGTGTAAGAAGTGTACCTAATATACATATATGTAATGCAATCCACTATGGTCGATAATCGAACAACAATTTAAGGCAACTTCAACTTTCCTGTAATTGAATATAGTCAAGTAACTTATTGGTCTATTTTTAGCGTGCTACAGAGAACTTTGGCTTCCACTGTGACACTCAACGTGTTTGGCAATAGAAAATTTAATGGAGATGTTAATTGTTGAAAATGAATGGTTTTTGTTAAGGAAAAGAGACCAGCTAAAACTCGAGCTTGATAGTTGGAAGGAATTTAAAAGAACAGGAATTCTTTACGTTAGGGACATTTCTCTAGGTGTCATTCTCACGAATACTTAATTATTTATGGAACACCTAATTATTTTATGACTAAAAAATTTTATAATATATAAATGAATCTCAGAATTAATTTCCCCACTAGTGAACCACCTAAGATGATGGACATTCCTTTCTGGGAATCAATACCCTCGAAACAAGTCCCAAGCCATCGGAAGAGAGGAATCAACGAAGAAAAACGACAATACTTCTCCTTCCATCGTTCGATTAAAATAAATAGCAAGCATCTTGCCAAACATCTCTGCGAAATCGCGCGTAAATAACATTAAAAAGGCGGAACGAACGTCACGCGGAATTCCTTCTGCTCGAACGAACGCGAGAGCGCGAACCGCGCGGAATGGGGGATATCAGCGTTCGAAACGGCGAACGTGGCTGGGAAAAGGAAAGAAGCTGGTGTTTTGATTACGATGACAATTTCACGGGAGTATAAAAGTTTCTGTGTTTGGCCCCGGGAGCTGGCTTGATTTTAATAAAAGCGAACGAGGGAAACTGCAAGTTCGACTTTGCTGGGAAAGCTTCTCGCGGTTAGAAAGAAAAAAAAGGAGGAGACGGGAATGATCCTTGGAAGTTTTCGCCACGGGACTTTTCCTTGGCTGGATATTTATTCGAAGTTCGAGGGGAGGATGCAACGAAGCTACTTGGAGAAACGACCGAGCCAAAGGAATCGAGAAATTGCCAAGGAGCTTGGGAAATGAGCAGGAAGCTTAAGTTTGCGCGTTTTTACGCTGCGGACACCGTCAACAGGTCGATTTTCGTGGAAATATTCAAGTGGATTATTTATCGAAGTACTACGTTTTATCATTTTATATAAAAATAAACATTACCTATGTTAAAGGAATTTTTGGAAACGAATTTACGGCTTTTTGTGGCCAATTGATTAGTTAATTGCAAGATTAATATTACTATGTGTGTTATATTTATTTTAAAAAGTTTTTCCTTCAAATTAATTCCACAAATGAGAATATAGAAGTGATAGATAATTGCGCTTACCATTAATGATTCGTAGAAGAATGACACTCGCGTTGCTTGATTTATTTGGTAGATGCAATTTTCATGGTGGATTTGAACGCATTACGAATATGATTGGCTTACCTGAAACAAGGTAAAAAAGAAGTGGTTAGTTTAAATGTAAATACTTTTTGTACAAAAGTGTTTACCATTTTCCAATGTTATTCTGTTTCTTTATTTTCTTTTCTAATGTATGGTTCTGTAAATGTTCCCCTATCTATTTTATTAAAATTTGAGAACATCCAACAGCTTTTTCAGGAAAACAAGTGTTATTACTGTGTACAAAGAAGCAGTTAACAAGAGATCAATAATTTTGACATACTTTTTCATTTCTACATCCTGATTTCTAAATTATTACACATAGGTACAGGCCAACGAATATTAGTGGGATATAATTTTCATCAAGTCTCACTAATTCAATAACGTCAAAACGCCGCTTCACAACAGGATACATTAAAATACAAAAAAATATGCATATAGCCCGGCCTTTCAAGCTCGAAAATTAATGGCAGTCACCGAGCTCGTGACTCGAGAACAACACCGTGATAATCGATTTCCGTGGAAATTATCCAGCGCAATGTGCCACGTGCTCGTTACTCGAGCAACAAAAGGGCACCCGCTTCGCTGGCAAGGACCCAAAATTAAGGTCCCGCTGGTCGAAAAGTTTATTTTATCGTGCAAATACCGGCGTGCAATTTAATCCACGTACGCGGCGCAATTTATCGAGCCATGACGAGAATGAATTTCTGTCTCTGTGAAAACGGTGATGAACAATAAAAAAAAAAATATCAATGAAAGCATTCGAAGGGTGTATGCTACGAGTTTAATCTCGTCCTGTTTCGATTGCGCGAATCGACGGGAAACGGAATGAAAAAATACGAGAGTGTCAATCCCCTCGATGATAGACTTGCAGCAGGGTAAATTTTTTACGAGGCAGTGAAAAGTTAATACATCCCCAGCGTATGACTAGTACACACGAGCAGTTTAATTTCAATCGCAGTCTCGTTTTAACTCATTCCAAATTTTTATTAGTTAACTTACAATTGCAATTCTCAATCTGTTTTGAGCAATGGAAAAAACGTCTCGATAGGTGTATTACATCACACGGAGAGCACTTCGAAGGCAGAGATAGGCAAAAATTTTATTTAAGTAAAATTTCAAATAACGAATAAGAGTTAAAGAAATTATTCGGCATATGTCGAATAAAGTTAACTCGGGTTAACTAAGGAATGACGAAATTTTTGTTAACTTTTATTCGTTATTCGAAATTTTATTTAAATAATAATTTTGCCCATCTCTGTTTGAAGGTGACTGAACTCTGAACATGTAAAAATAAATACACGATTTGTTATAAATAAATTCCGGATTCTTTTGCGTCGCCCCTCGTACATACAGAGGGTGGTTAAATTATTATACTCGAAACATTTTCGTCAATTTTTGGGATCATTTTAAAATGGATTTTATACGATTTAAAAAAATCTTAAATTGGCAACTAAAGGTTCTATAAGGAAACTTTCTTAGCTTTCCCAAACACTCATAAAAATTTGTCTACGATCATGAGTTCGCAAGTTACAGGTATTCAGAGTGAAAAGTACCTTTTTTTGCTTTGATCGCGAATAACTCGGCCAATAAAAATCATACAACAGAACCAAAAAAAAAACGAAATTAAAGAGAAATGTTTGCCCTATAAGAGCTCTTCGTTGGATTTACCGGAAAAAAAATTTTTTGGCCCGTGCTTATGTTTAAACTGGGCAAAGATTTCTGAAACTTCATTTCCTGCATTTCATCTTGATAAAACAGTATCATAATGGATGAAAAAAATTGAGTCCTTGATTCAAAAACTAGAAACTTGAAGCGTTAAAATGCGTTTTTTAAATCTTTTTTACGACCATTTTTCGCAGAGATGCAGCTATTTCATCGCTTAAACTTACAAAATCTCAAACCTTTTTGTTTGATTATAATAATTTGGCAACCCACTCTGTCAAGACCTTAGGAAAACCAAAGCTAGGAACTCTGCTTTCTCTAAAAATTTTTAGTAGCGCACCCTGCTCGTCCAGCACATTAAAAACATGGCGTGTGCCAACTGCACGCAAGATATGAGGCAAATCGGTGACCCGAACCACGTGCGCTCCCCCCGTTAACGCGGAGGCGCGTACCGCTTCCAAGTACTAATTAAAAGGTAGCAGGACATGCCAAAGGTAGCGGCCGTTAGAATTCTTTCGACTCGGTGGTGGTCGCCGGGCGTATGTACTCGTTTCGTTCCCCCTTGGTCCAGGATCACGAGAGATGGCATTGGCCCGTCGAGACGCCCGTTAAAAGATACGCTCGTATCCTTCTACGGCAGGATGTGCACGCCGCGCCAAGGATTTACGAGCAATAAAGTAGCAATAACGATGGCTACATTGGTGTCGCACGGGAGAGCCGTAGGGGCGTGCTGCATTGTACTCCCGCGACATCCGAGCGAATCGTGCTTCTCGCCATCCTCCCGCGATCCTCGCGCGTCCTTCGGGGACAATGCGCTTTACGCTGGCGACGGATGGACAAGCTTTTCCGTACAGGTGTTTACGTGCAAGTTTATGACCGCCAGGCCCCCCAGAATCGGCGAGTCGCGTATTCTTCGTCGGGGATCATTTTTACGGGACCCATGACTCGCCGAGTTCTGTTTCTCTTCAGGATAGATGTGGATGGGCTGTACTTCTTTAAAAGGGCATCGTTTTGTTGGACGATTTTAATGTGTTTCATACTATCGTGCATTTGAAAAACTGACGTCGAAAATAAGACTGTTTTATACCACGTTTCCTAAAGCGAATAAAATTGTGAAATTCTCTTCGAATTCCGGTCGTCACGCAGCCCTGCCGATCGGTCTGCTTATCTCCCTTTCACGAAGCCCGGACACACAGCTGTACTTTAGCTCTACGCATCATTCCGTTCATCCTAAGCTAAAATTCTAAGAAAGCGCAGCTTGCATTTCTTGCAGCAGTCCCGCTGTGGAGATAATAAATAATTCGTTCGTTGACCAGCACCATACCGAGTAACATTTATTGTTCCTTGTTCCATAGGATATGCGCCCTACGAGAGTTAGTATCTAATTAGAATTCCTCGTGAATTTCCGAGCCGTCCAGCAGGACACTAGCGAATTATCGAGTCTGTGTTATTTTTTATATCCCGCGTAATTTCCTCGTGACACGTTGATAAATATTTGGTCACGGTAAACACCTGATAATAAATTAATTACTGTTGCAGCTCAAAATTACAGTTTGCTCCAGTAAATACATAATCTGAAGATTTCGTTGCTTTAATAAATTGGTGACACCAATTATTTAAACATGGATTAATTCGTGTGAATGATAATAAAGCCTCGAGCAACGTATAAGTATTTATACAAAATGGAACATATTAATGCACGATTTATACGAATAAATTAAAAGCGTAATACACATAAGAACATTGATGCAGTAACAGTGAAATTCTCGAAAACTGAAACTCTATACGTTTCCTCTTAAAGTCCTTTGAAATTTTTTAAAAGAATGATAATATTCCAAGTATTCGTAATAAATGGGACTTTAAGCATAGGAAGAATGACTGCCGTTAGACTCTTAATCTTCTAAATTCTTTATTATTTTTAAATCCTTCCTTCGAATCAAGCGTAAAAATTTCGAGACCCTTATCTTCCACAAAAATTTCAATTTTTCTGTATGCTCAACGATCAGGATTTCCTTTTATTTTACAGTCGACCGTTTTATACGCAGAATTATTTTCATTTCGTGCGACCACGGCGCGGTTACGTTACACGGTTAAAAATAATTCAACGATACAATTCTTCCGACATATATGACCGCATAACTGGGTAACCGGAAAGAGGAGAGAGAGAACGATTTTATGCAAACCGCAGGTTAATCCGTTTCGCGTTTAAAAGCCACGGCCTTTCGTTGAAGAACAACGATTCTTGTTACTTTAATGGAATGTTTAAACACGGTAAAGGCTCTGATTATCTTCAGGAATATCGTTCTTGTGCTTTCCAAATTAATTTCCCCTAACATCGGCCCTTTTTACCAAACGCATTACACGACTTAATTGAGATTTACGTTATCACATTTTAGTGGAATAACGGCACACCTAACTTAATGCGATTAAATGATAACGTAATTGGGTAATGCGATGGCCATTTCATAGTACAGATTTTTTTTCACTCGAATACGATTATCTGCGAGCGTACACACATGGAAGAGTTTTAATAAGAAGCAAAGTAGGTATTAAATTCACATACATAAAAAATTGTATAAAATGCACGCGTAATGCCCGAATAAAGTCGGACTTCCATAAATTTCATTAAAATGATATCATATTAATGATATCACTTCTGCGAAAACGAATACATAAATCTTTTCTCCAATGTAGATAGGATTAACTAAGTTGGAAATGTATTTTAAAGCGATGCGTTTAGAGATCAGATTAAGAGCTAGGTTAATTATATGGCAAAAATTAATTCTCGAAATCCTATTACGCAAATGCCATGAGGTGCCATATTTATTACTTACTGGCATAACACCTCCGCTTCGGGCCAAAGAGATATTAAGGCCTCCATGAAAACACATTTTACCCCGTTTCACCCCCTTAGGGGTTGATTAGGGCAAAATACTGAATCTCGTTTTTAGGCATTTGTGTGGGTAACCTTTGTAAGTAAAAATCAAGTTAATACAGTCGAACCTCGA
This sequence comes from Andrena hattorfiana, assembly GCA_944738655.2. Lineage (NCBI taxonomy): Eukaryota > Metazoa > Arthropoda > Insecta > Hymenoptera > Andrenidae > Andrena > Andrena hattorfiana. The sequence continues at coordinate 8,999,862 of OX122894.2, forward strand.
TAACTCGAATCTCAAGGGAAGGGAAAAATCTTCGAATTATAGAGGTTTCGGCTTATTGAGTTTTCGAGTAAGTGTGCGACTGTTAAATTTTCGACTTGTGAAGCTGTAAAGCAAGACAAATTCAAGTTTTAAAGGTCAATTGTTTATTGTATACCTATAATCAAACATACCTACAACTTATGCACTACGTAAATATTACCCTTTATTACATATTTAAGAAATTGTGATTTTGCTTTGCGCTAGTCTTTTAGTGTATTGTAAATCAATAGCATTTTTAATCGTGAGTAATGCAGAGAAAACATTTTCCTGAATATTTTCAGATCGTTCTATGAAATTTCGTAATACATATGTAGAAGTAACCTTCAAGTTCCTCTGAATTCGAATTGTAGAGGTGAAATACATAATTTAACATGCAATATATAGTTCGAGTTAAGGAAGTTTTATTTCGAGCTGTAGAGGTGCTTACAACGGAGCGGAAGGGAATGAGGAAAATATTCGTCTTATAGAGGTTTTCGAGTTATCGAAGTTCGAGTTATCAAGGTTTGAGTTATCGAGGTTCAAGTTATCGAGGTTCGAGTTATTGAGGTTCGACTGTATCTAATCGGGTCTAAGAAATAATAAGGCGCCCGAGAAAGCATATTTCACCTCTTATTACCACCTTCGGGTCAGAATTGAGAAAAATTCCTTCTACCGAGCACCTACGTCGCAAAAGGAATATGCCCTCCGAATTTCATGTTTCTAGGGTCAGCGGTTTGGGCTGGACGGCGATGAATCAGTGACACAACAATTATATACGTATAGATTTATACTATACTGTTGACCAGAATTTTAATCCTGCAACTAAAAAAGACACAAACTCCAAATACAGCAGACAAATTGTAAAACCAAACATCAGTTAAAAAAGAAATTAAAAGAGAAGCCACAGTAATCATAAAGCAGATTATACGATTAAAAGTCACGCGCAGCGATAGTCAAACTGAAGTAGCTCTGCATCCAGCGGAAACGCAGCGAAATCGCCCTCCATAAACACCAATCTGCTCAAAACTCGAGTTTCGGCTTTCCAACACATTTCACGGAAGAAAAACGAACGAGTCACGGATCCGGGGGGGGGGGGGGGGGAGGGGTTAACTACCGTGTATTTAAGAGCAGAGAGGCTTCCCGAGGGACAGAAGTTGCATCGTATCGCAATGACGATAGCCGAAACGGTTTAACGTTCTCCTCCTCGTCTCGAGCTGGTAATGGCTCCAGTCGGAATAGTTTCAGAAAAATGGCCCTGCCGGCTGAACTTAAATAAACGCCAGCGTACACACACACACACTGCAGCATGGATAAAACGATTTACTGGTGCCCCGCGAGTGGATAACGCTATCCATTTGTACGTAATTCCAGCAAGGGCGAGCCTTATCCGCACCCGAAACTGTTATGGCAAAACGAGTTTCCGTTCTGTCCTGTCGCGGGCACTGTGGCCGCCTCCGAATAACTAAAAGTCACTGTGCTCGACATGATTCATGGGCGAGCTTTACTTTTACAGTTAATCTACCTTTTGCATTTTTGAATTGCTGTGTTATTCGCATACACGAAGTCAGTTACTAACTCAATTCTTTCACGTTCAGCCAATCCGCGAACACGTCACTTCCAATCAACACCAATCCTTTCACAAAAATGTACAACACAATATTCTTCAGACGTTTAGACAACAGGTCTCTTGAAGAATATTTGCACAGGGGTTAAAAATTAAAGAAATCCACAATTTTGTCTTCCCCTGTGTTCTTTAATACAGTTTTTTGGTATTTTTTGCAAGTGATTTTCAAGATGATTTTCATGAATCACAGAGAGAAACTGGGAAATAAAGGTTTGACAGCCTCCTCTTTCATTCTATCAGCGAAATGGTATGGCCAAGGGACAGTCGAGGGGTGCCGTAATTCCTACTCCCTTTAATTCTGACAATTATTTCAAGGTTCGCAGCCGCCTCTAAAGCTACGCGTTACGTCTTAATCACGTCCGTGTCGTCAGCTACGAATCCTGGAATTCCAGGCGGGTGGCTCGAGAAACCGGCGGAAAGAATGTACGCGGATTAAGTGGAGCGAACGTGACTTAAATCTATTGCAACCCCTCGGAACGCCGGTATCGATTGTAGCCGTCGCGCCTGTAGTTACCCGGAGAACGGGTCGCAGTTGTTACAGCGAGGGGCATAGGTGAGAGCGATGGAGCAGAGTAAGCAGCGACAAAGGGGGATGGAGCCGGGCGAAACGAATTTCCAAAGGAAATAAAAATGTGGGAACACGGTGAGCCGCGATAAGAGAGCAAAGGGGAAAGTAGAACGAAAATGTAGAGGAATAGAATAGCGAAGAGGTAACGGAGAAAGAAGGGCATAAAATAAAGGTCGACTGAAAGAATTAGAAACGAGAAAAAACTGAAACGTGCCAGGCGGAAAAAGGGAATGAATAAATATCGATGGAAAGAGAAGACGATCGAAGGGAATCAAATATTAAGTACAACTGAATTTAAAAGAATGGAGAAAGGGGGAAGCGAAAGACTCGGAGCTAGAAGAAGTAATATAGAACAAATCCGGAAGAAAACGATACACAGAAATCTCGTGAATGGAAAATGAGGAGACAGGAAATTCAAAAGAAACAGCACGAAAAATACCATGGGAAGAACCGAAGAACACAAAAAAATAGCAAAATAGAGGAAAGAGCGGAGGAAAACAATGAAAAAGGAACCAACACCATAAGGGAGTGAGAGACTATAGCTGAAAGAATGGGGTGAGCAAAAAGGGGTACGAGTGAGAGATATAAGAAGATAGGTTCGTGAAAGGAAAGGGGCAAGGGAAACAGAGAGACAGAGGGAGGGAGACAGAGAGAGAGGGGGAGAGAGAGAGTGAGAGAGAGAGAGAGAGAGAGAGAGAGTGTGAGAGAGAGAGAGGGAGGCGGATTCCTTAATCTCTACGTGCGCTTGACAAACGAGGAATGTGGATGACACCGGCATTGTACCCCGCTTGTATTATCCATACGATCGTGCGAATCTCCCATTCTGCTTGGCGAACGTCTTTTGCAGCGTCTCTCATTTGCGTTGCCGCGACGCGGCTATCAGGTTAACGCCTCAATGCGCCTGAATCGGCCGCGATACGAGAATGTCGTCAATTCGTGTATACACGTGGTCCCCGTCTTCGAGACGATAATCCAGTCCCAGTTATGTTTTAAAAGGGCGGCCTGCGTGTCTCCTCCAGCGGCAGTCGAAAATGCAAATTGAAAGCACGGCTCGTTAAACGTCGAGGAACGCGGCCAAGGGAAGCGTGAGCCAGAGGTGTGAATATTTTATGCGAGATACACCCCACTTGTAGAATACGCCCCCGGGGAAAGCAGGAAACTGATAAGGGTGAATGTAACGGGCTATGAAGGATGATAAGCTGATTTCGAGCGAGAATTGACCTGCCCCTCTCCATTTTCCGCGGAGGGTGAATCGTTAGGCAAGCGGGTGTACCTAATTGTAATGTGTTTGGGAATTTCTTTGGAAACAATGAGGAAATGAATTCTATTTCTGTCGTGATTGAATGTTAGTTCGGGGAGAGGGTGAGTAGTAGAAATCAGTGTTTGGGATAGTCAAGGGTTTAGTAGATTAACTTTCCTTTGTTTACACCTTTATCCTTTAATTTCTTCAATTAACATTCCCTCGTATGTAACTTTTATCGAATTTTTTGTTTGATCTATTACTGGCTTTAACCAATTACTTTTAAGTTTGATTTGTGCTGCTGTTCCCACTTTCCTACTACGATTTAATGAATTCTCGATTTCATAAAAGTATTATAATAAAGAATACAAAAGTGTATGTATCATCCTGCTTAAAATAATGTTGACACTCGTCTATTTATCTAATTTTCCACACACTTTGTCAGTTATTTCGTGACCAGTCGTCTAAGTAATTTCCTAAATGTGATCTCACCCCTGAAAGATAATCATTGAATACGGATAAGTTTGAACTATATAACAGGATTTTCTACGTCACATGATCAGAGACACCATAGGGAATTATAATACTGTGTTACACCACGCACTGTGCATAGCACATGCTTCCTGTTTGCTGTTAAATAAAGCCTTTAGCCGCCACCGGACGAAACTAACGACGGGCGTTTACCGTGCAAATACCGCCGCCATTAGTTGCGCGAGCAGAAGGGATATTACAAAGTTAAGGGGTAAATTTATATGTCGATGATCGCTCGTGCTGTTAAAACGCGCCGCGTCATTGATGCTACTTTCAGTAATTGGCCCCCCTCCACCCCTCCACACCCTCGTAATTACGTGGTGATTTGAGGGTGCTCATTCCCACCCTGCCTGTGCTGGTTTGTCGGATTGCCTGCTTTGTGTTTCGCTCGCGCCGTTTTGTTTCTACCGATTGTTTGCATAATATCGTCGTTACTTCGTTAATAGAATTCTTTTCCCTCTTTTTAGAATTTGGAACAGTTATTTAATTACGTAACTCGTAATTGTGGAAATTGATTGGAATTAATTTTGATTTAGGGGCAGAATGATGATCGAAAATATTTTCTGGGGTGTATATGAAAATGAAATCGAAATATAGTAGGGGTGTAATTGAGAATATGAAGCACCGATAAGATTTTCCTAAGTGATTGCCATTTGCAAAATATCAATCATCAATTAGAAATTGCTTCACATTAATAATCTTTTAGATGATTTGCGTTTTAATACAATTTTCCTTGTCATAAAATATTTCCACAGGGATCGCAATTTCACTGCACTTCTCAAATGATGTTTATAAAGTCGAGCACTTATTTAATCATTTACCATTTATACATTAATATAGTTTTGATGCTTTTCGGTTTCAACTTGTAGAATATACAGGAAATGATACGAAGAAGAAACTGTATTAATTATTAATGTATAATGAATATACTGTATTGCGATTGTATGCTACGGTAGGAACAGAAGGAAAGTTTGCAACAAGCAGTCGTGGCCGAGTGGTTAAGGCGTCTGACTAGAAATCAGATTCCCTCTGGGAGCGTAGGTTCGAGTCCTACCGACTGCGAAAACACAAGGGTTGTTTTTTTTAATTTATTATTTTCTTATATACCAAATTTATCATACCATTTCTTTTTATTATGTTTTTTATTAACACCATATATAGTAATTTTATTTTTACACGTTCAAAATTTTTCAAATAACCGCGAAACCTTTTTAAGTAAAATTTTCTAATGAAAATTCGAATGTCAAATTAATTACTTGCAGCTGCCTCTCGTATTTAAGGAAATAAAAAAGTAAAACTCGTTTCTCAAGTGAGCAACGTACGTAAATGTACCAATTATCGGGTTCGGCAGACCATGATTAAAAGTAACCATTATAACGACCTGTTTTCATTTATTCGCGTTTTCGAAGCGACGGCAGCGTTATGTGGATGTGTAAAAAAAATGCAGCACGTGAAAGAAAGGTTGGTTTATAAAAGGGGAAAACAGAAATTGGTCCTCCACAAAACAACGCGAGAACAATGTTTCCTTTCAACAATTCTAATTAACAAATACCTTCTATACCATGTATCACGATGTGTGAAGGTCGTAGAAAAATAATTAATTCACTGAAATTTTCGACGTTTCATGTAACGTATTTAAATTTTAACTATTTTAAATTTTAAAATATTAAATAAAATATAATTGCGAAACTAAACGAAATTGTGTCGACCATTAATGTGAAATAAATAAAATAAATAAACGAAGAAACCAACAACATGAATAAAAAGATCCAACAATTTTCTAACAGTACCGTAAATATATTTTTATAACGCGTATTATAGTATAAATGAAAAAAATCTAATTTAATTAAGAGAAAAGTAATGTTTTGAAGGATCCCTCTGCGTAATTTAAAAAATCATAAGTTACCATAACACAAAAATCACAATTTAACCTAAAAATTTATTTATGTTTAACGTTTAAATAAAAAGGACCACTCAGAAAGCCCCACTTCCCATGCCTCTCGTACTAAGTACAAGAGGTGAACGATCATCGATGACTGAGAAGTTGAACAAAGTCGACTTCTCGAGTCTTCCTCACGCTCAAGGAAAGGAGCTATGTCTCCTCATCGTGGCTGCATCAACTCTGCTTTAGGGCAGAGAGAAAGTAAGATATACTACAGAAATGATCCTGTGAAGTATGATCTTAATTTCTCTAACCACGACGATCCTATATCAAGCAAGCGCCGAGGTATTTCTCCTGCGAGAATACGGTTAACAGCTTAGCCATCTGTGAGCAGAAACCTAAAGTAGCACCCAATGATCACACCGTGCTAACATGTCATCTATTTAAAGAAGCCCAAGATAGTAAAACTGGTTGCGCAAGTATCTGCCAGCGTGCTCTGAATGGTGATGAAATGACAATAAGACCAGCTGCAAGTACCACATCTATGTTTTTAATATTTAATTCTATAAAACATTATTATAAAAAGTTTGTCGAGTGTCTACTCCCCTAAAAATGACATACTCCTCCTACTTATTGATTCGTGTGTAATTAATGTAGCTAAACAGCGAATACTTGTCAATTAGTCAGCTCGTTTCTTAATTTTGATTTATAGATTTCAATTTTCAGCTCATCAGTAGACCAGAGCCTCATTTTATTCCATTTTGGGACACATTGCCCCGCAGTGTTTAACAATATCGAAAATTGTTTGAATTGTGAACTTTAGAGACAGGATACGTATATTTCAACATTCAGTATTAATAATTCTAAATTAATTCGCTTTCAGCCATATTGGTATACATTAATGCATGGAATGAATTAATTTAAACAGTTTAATGAGTTTAATCATCCATTCCATGAAATATTTTTGCGCAGAATATGATACCTAACGTAGATATTTCGACATTTTTCCGCATGCATAATCAGCATTTACCTATAAATCACCAAATTTTTGGTGTCTCTAATCGTAATTCATTTGAACGTGTTAACGCTTTGCGATTCTATGCCTAGAGTATCCCACCATCGAGTTTACTCTAGTGAGCCCTATATCCACAGTACCTATCTATACATCACCTCCAATGTCGTACGATAATATTTTTATAGTCATATATATACATTTATTATTATTATTATTATTATATATACATTTTAATAATAAAACACCGTACCCTTAGCGTATAATAATTATAGATCATAAAGGGTTGAACCTAATTTATCCCTTCCAAGACCCACTATCTATGACATCGTCGGTAATTAAGTATAATTTCCAGATTTTCCTGTCCCTCTGATTCCAAATTCGCTTTCCAAATTCGTTCAAATAATCCCCCAAAATAACATAATTCGGGTGACTGGATCGTAATCTCGACGCACACCGCAGTTGGGTGTTCCAACACAGTCAGCCTTTTTTCTTCGCCACGATTTTCATGGCACAACAGCGAATTAGCCAAGCTACAGTGGCGCGTTTCGTCGCTGCGTTTTCACGTTTTGCCATCGAAGCGTCAGTGGACGCGTGGGAGTCGTTGAGTAACCCACACCCACCGTCATACACAGGTGGGTGGACACGTGTGCCAGTTGTTTCGCGTGTGCAATGGCCCACAGCAACAAGCAAACGGGGCGATAAACAATGTGAGCATGCATTACTTACGCGCACCCACATTCGCCATTGTGTCAGATAGCCGTACGCATCCTTGTCTTCCTCGCTTTTGACCGTCTCCTTTTTGTCCCTTGTTCCTGGGCCCGTTCACCTTTTCTTCCTTTTGAAGCGGTGTCTCTTCTTTCACCTCGTTTCCTGCCTTTTTTCTTCTTCGTTCTTTCGACCATCGCTTCGGGATTCCACGATTCTGATTGCATCGTCCTAAATTTAGATACGAAGGACTTCCCAAAATACGAGGTGCGAATGAAGAGAAGGAACTATGTACATCTCGAAAAATAAATCGCCATCGGACAAAATCTTATCGCGTTAGCCTTTGTTTCTGGGTAGATCGATGTTGAAATTGTATATAACTTGATTGTACGTTGCTTTAAATTAATTAATAATTCTTGCCTTGTCCGAGAAAGCAGTTCTTACAGATTCTTATTTACATTATATCATTTACCCTTTTATTATCATTTTTATTCCCTTTTTCGAATCTTATCTTTGCTCTTTCCTCATCCTTTTCTCTGTTTAATATTTTCCTTTTTTAACGTTGTTCAAAATCAGGACTGGATGGCTACAATTCCCTTGTTTATTTACTTTAAATTTATCTCACTTGCTTCTTCTTTGGCGCTACTTCAACGATCAATATTAACAACAATATTTATCGAATCCTTCCTCGCGTTTGCTTTTTCACTCTTTCCTGAATTCCTGATTTTTATACTTCTCACTGCTTCAATGTTACCGCTTCCACGCAATCCAGTCTCCCTTCCCCTTTCTTCTTTTTCTGGTTTTTGCTGTTACTGTCCCATTTTCTTTTTCTTTTTCCGTTCGCGTCCCCTCGAAGTCACTTTCGTTACTTTCGCTTACGACTTTTGAACCCAACACTGGGGGAAAAGAGCGGAACGGTGATCGTGAAAACAAGGAGTTTCGAGCCAGTTGTCGGGACGAAGTTTGCTCAATCAGGGAAAAGGGAGAAAACGGGACATCCCGTTATTTGTTTATGAGATGCGTTGAACTTTCAAACCCTCAGCAATCATTTGCGAAAGGAATTGTGTTCGTATTCTTGGATTTTTTATTTCAAAATACTCAATACACCTCTCAGAACATTGTATACCTACAAATGTTTGTAATAAGCAAAATAGTGTATTTATTAGAAGCTTTTAGAATAATAATTTTTGTGTTTCTTATGTTTTTTTCTAAGAGTAATAGTTATAATTTTAGGTGTATTTCTGTATATGGATTTATTTTTTGTGAGTTTTAGAGTGATCTATTTATATATTTGGTTCTAAAAATTTTAGAATAATAATTTATATTGACTATATTAGATTAATTTTTTAAAGAGTGGTTTTGGTTATTTCTCCAATAGTTTTATTATATAGAATGGAGTATATAGCGGGAGATAATACTATTGATCGGTTGCAGTATTTTATTTTTTTGTTTGTTTTATCTATGATTTTAAGACCAAATATTTTGAGGATTCTTTTGGGGCGAAATGGTTTAGGTTTAATTTCTTACTGTTATTTATTATCAAAGAGATGTTTCTTACAATTCTGGGATGTAGACTATTTTGTATAATCGGTTGGGGGATATTGGTTTATTAATGTTTATTTGTTTTGACTCCTTTGTTGGTTCTTGAAATTTGATGTATATATTTAATAGTTAAATATTATTATTTATTTTAATGGCTCGGAGTAAACTGTACCTACCGCAAAATTGACATTGACCTTGAACTTCAGGGTCGTCCTTGTTTTCATTGTATCGTGTATGACTAAAAAGAGAAAAAGTGTCAAATAAACTATCCAATTCCAAAGAATGAACCCCAAAGATGGCCCTCCTGACACTTATTATCTTTTCATCCTTCCAGCAAGTGGAACACATTGCAACAAAAATAATTGGACCTTGAATTTCGAGATGGAGATCAATTTTGCGGCACATTTTTTCAACAGATCTCCATCGATCCGGAGGTGTTGAATCACCTGTGTGAATCATTACACATAATTTTTTATAGCCTGCACAAAAAGAGGAGTCATTCGATGAAGCAAGTCTCGCTCATCATTCCCCCAGCACCGTTAACAGCAATTCTGACACTGTGGCGCGAGAATATCAGCTTGGAACTGTTCCCTGGGCCAACAAGTGCAAATTATACAGCCGCTTAACCCGTCAAGCCCAACGATTTTCGTCCATTGCGATTAATTAAAAAACTACAGACGAAAATTATCCTATTGGCGTTGTTTCATTACGGGGCCACGGGCAACGGCTCACGGGAGTAGATTGCATCGCGGATGATTTACTAACTTTTTGCGCGGAGATAATGGGCCCCGGGACGAGGAAGAATACGCCGATAGCCAATTTCTTGGATAACCGATACACGATACACGCACCAGCAACGGGCACACAGAGTAATCTCGTTTTTATCGGGTCTCACAAAATCCTCCAATTAGCGCGCATAACATTACCGTAATTACAGTACCTACCCAGGTAACCGCGGCATCATCGATAGGGTTAATATGCCCTCGAAATACCGACGGCTCCTCCGTCTCTTCGACGTGATTACACTTTGTGCCTAACCGAAATCTACGGACCGAAATGTACAATTAAAAAATTGTACCAAGTGAAGTGAAAATAAACAAACTACGTTTTTTTTATTTTTCTTACAGTAGAAACTTCGCTATCTGAATTAATAAGAGAGACACGATGGTTCGGATACTGGAACACCCACTTCCGCATTGTGATTATTCTATATTTCAGAAAGAATAGGTATACTATCATAGATGTTCCCATTTTTTAGCTTCTGAAGTATCTCCTAGTTCGTCACAACAATTAATACAACATACACGTTTCCTCTTTGATAATACTATACATATACACTGCTGGACAAAATTAAAGGATCACTATAATTGTCCGAAAATTTTGGTAATTTTTAAATGGCTGCATCTCCGCGAAAAATGATCGCAAAAAGTATTTAAAAATGTATTTTACCGCTTGAAGATTCTAGTTTTTGAATCAAGGACTCAACTTTATTTTCATCCATTATGATATTGTTTTATGATATTGTTTTATCAAGCTGGAGCGCAGAAATCGACGGTGTCCGTGACTTTAGATGTATCTAAAGATTTAGAAGGTTTTATAGACCTTAAGCCTGTGCGATGGAACACTGCCAAGATCCGTGGTTCTTGGGGATTATAAATTTCAACTATATTAGTAAACTTGGTAAGAATACAACGCGCCTTGCCTGTAACAAGGTATACAAAGACATCGCGGAGAAACTGGAAGCTGCAATCCGTATCATCCTGAAGCTTACGACACCAGCTTACGATGTAATAAGACTGCGATAACAAGACGTCACTGCACAGGGGATAGAAGATTGTAGTTGACAACACGGTTTCATAGTCATTCTTGTCTGGGTAGTGGGATGCTGGTCGGCTTAATCCTCAGCGTCTCGCGATACGCACGCAGGGGATGGAAAAGCTTTAAACCAATGCCTTTACCGCCGTCGACTTAATTAACAGAACTTTCTATGACTAAATCATGATAATCTGGACTCTTTGATGCCTCCCGTGTATGTAAGCAATTGGGTAATTTGATATTTCCTTCTTGATTTATGCTTTTAATTTAAACTAGTATCTATAACTTTGTAACACATATTTCTTTGATTAAAAATTGTAGTTCTTATTTGTATAAAATCAAAAGCGTTAAACTATTGGAAAAAATTATCCTGTACACAAATTCACGTAGTCGAGTTTCGAACGAAGAGACAACGCTCCCAAATGACAGCGACGAGCGAAAGGTAACCCAGAACGAGGCGGATGACGAGCATAAAGCAAACAGCGGGCGTCGTCAGCGAAGAAAATCCTCGCGATGTAATATCACCGGGACGTAAAGTTCCGCGCGGTGTAATTAACTCAACGAAGTTGCGTCTGCTGGATCACGGGTGGTAAGTTTCTAAGAGGCGGTTTACAACCGTCGGTGTCCACGTGCTTCGCCTCCGTGTGTCAGAGGGTGGAAGCAGCCCGCACATAAATTTCCCCCGAGTTAGAGTCGCAGATGCGAGTCGTCGTCGCGGCTTGGCCCGCGACCAAAGCTGATCGCATTACAAAGTAGCCTGACTGCAGCCACGAGAGCACCTCCTCAAGGGTTTCATTATTTTTCAAAAACTGCCGTTATCAGAAGGACGACGTTTCAGCGCAGAATTTTGAAGAATCTCCATCGACTTGATCCACGAAACTGATAAACTCTTTTGTTGGTATCGCAATAATACTTCAGGTACTTGTAGCTTAATGGGTTGCAACTGCAGTATTTGGTTGGAATTTGATTAAGTTTCGAAGGGAGTTTCTGGATTATATGCTATTTTCTATATTATTCAAGATTCTTTTACACTTTGCATCGCGCCTCATAACAAAAGGAGAAATTGAATTTATCATTGAATCATATTTCGAGAAGGGAAAGAAACAGAAAACACATCACGAAAGCATCTTTTCTGATGGTCCCACTGGGGTCCTCGCGTGTACGAATCGAGAAAATAGCGGCGCGTTATTTATTGCCAACGACGCTGCCTAAAATATGATGTCGGCCATTCTTCCCCTCGGCCCTTTTCACTTAGCAGAACGCGTACTATCGACATGAATAATCACGAGGGCATAAGTATTCCCGAAAGTTCAATTTCCTGTCACGCCGTCCGCTGATTTATCGCTTGACGCCTGTACACGCGTGGATATTATTTACCGCCCTCTCGATATTCCTCCGCGCAACCCCCTCTTAGCGGGGGTGTGGAATTCCGCGTTCGTGGAAACCTTCAGCGCCGTGAGAAATAACCACCGAACGCATTTGTTATTCATGAGCCCTTTCGAACGAATCCTCCTTTCATAATACGGTGCATCCGAGCCTCTGTCAGAGTCGTGGGTTTAACAGGACCATTTAAGAAGGGTGGTGTAATAGCATCGATCCAGAAACCGATTGCGAAGGATGGAACTTTATTCGAAACTTTGTCGTCAAATCGTTTTTCATGACTTTATAATTTGATGCTGGAAGTATCCGTACTTCTTGTTTTTTCTTCTTTCCTGCCGATTAATGATGGTAATTAGGACCTAGGAGAGCACTTCTTAGACGGAACTGGGCTTAAAATGTAGGAGTCGGCGAGTATTGGTAACTTGTAGAGTATTAAATGCTGATGGGTAACCATGTTTGCTAAGGGTGCCATGAAATATTACATTTTCTAGTTGTGTGATATTGTTCATTTTGCCTCTGGTTATAGGTACAGTAGTTTTGGAACAGAACAGTAGCTGCGAGGAAAGCGCAGGTAAAGTATATATAGGCGTAAATTCAACATTTTATCGTGTATCGTTCTTCGTATAAAGATAATTTCAAATCATAATCTCGTACAAGTCTAATTTTTGTTTCCAGGACGTTTCATGTAACTATGATAATTCATTCTACCTATCCTTGTACCTCAACACTTAATTTCAAAATTTCGCACAGATATGAATACTTACTTACGTATCTAAAAAATAATCCCATTTTGTACCCCCAATTTCGGCGTTAGAAATATATACATATCTACTTACTTCGTAACCATGCTTCAAAGCACCCAAATCAGTATCCAATTCTCTCCATCTTACAACTCCTGAAGCTACAATCCCCATTTCCTGAGCCGAATCCTTAATCACCAACTCCCAACTTCATCATCCTCGCGACGCGTCGGCAGGCCCTTTCCTAACGCGACCAAACGATTCCCGAGGAACAAGACTACCAGCACCTTATCTCGCAAAGGAATCCCCAATCCGCCAAAGAATTCGGATCAATCGGTTGCGCGGCGTTAAAAGGCAACCAGCAAACGAGGCATCGGTGCGTGGCTCAGGGGCGCGGCAATAAATATCCAGAAATCAGGGGCGATGTTTCGGTAGGCAGAGTGTACAGGCTGTCGAAGAGGCAATCTTGTTGGTTCGGAGGCCGATGCCATCTTCCCCGCGTACACTCGCGGTTGCGCGCGTCCGTCGGGGCAGTGGGCAAAGAGGGAAGAGCAAGCGGCCGCTGAAGAGAGGGCCACGAGGAGAGGCAACCCAGCCGCTCCTCGGCCTTTATCTAGTATCAAGAAGCGCCATCAACCGCCGCCAGGTAGGCCTCGCACGATCCCATCGCGGACGGCGCATTAAAAGCAAAAATAAAATTATTGGAAAGCGGCGGAATTCGGCGTCGACCGGCTGCCCGTTCGGTGGTTCCAGCCGGTAGATATAAACGGGCACGTTCATCAAGCCTCCTGGCTGCCTCCGCTTGTTCTCTCGCTTGCTTGTCTTCTTACCCGCGGATGGCCAGCTTCCGATAGCATTATGTTCTCCCTCAACGCTTTTCTCTCCTCCCCGGGTTCTTACTCGTAGCTTCTGTAACTCCAGCAAGCGTAGTCCGAGGGACGTTGTTAGGATCTAGGAAAGCACTCGCGTTTTAACTAGCAATAAGTAACACACTTCATTTTAAATATGAGACACGCTTTTACACTTCGGAGCTAGACGCGAGATGGGTCGAGTAAGAGAATGATGAAGTCGTAACGCCGAAAGTCGTAGTCTAAGTGTCTTGTGGAATTCGTCAGTCTCTTACTTGAACGCCCGAATGTTGATCCCGTGTGCTGTAGGAATATCTAAAGGAAGTCTTCTAGAAATGTTGCATCTGGTGGGTCCGGATATAATTATGCTTAATATTGTCATAATTTTCCTAGGTTGACCAGGGGATAAGCTTAGCCAAGGAAGGAACAGTTTTTGAGGTAACGCCAGTGAAGACACATCCTTGTTGGCACGAGTGAGGATCCTGTGCTTAGGTAGTGGGCTTCCTAACAACGTGGAAGCAACGGAGGATCCATCTTGGTTAATGGCGATTGGGGTGTTTTCTAAGAAGACACTTTCAGCGATTGACGACTTCAGACTTTACTTCCATCCTCGAAACTTCAACTTCTATGAACAGAACTCCACAAAGAAGAGCAACAATGGTGTCAACTTGCCCAAAGTAGTGCGCCAAAAAAGCAAAACCCTGATGTGCCAACGAAGAATGTCTCTATTCCTGGGACCAACGCTCAGCGCACCAACGAATCGATCAACTTTATCACCGAATTCCTGCGTCGAGAGGGGTGCTGCCAACGGGGAATACCGATTCGCCTCCGCGCCCGTATCCCGACGCCTGTTAGGGAACGTCGCCTGCAACCCTTATCAGGATTCCTTGCTCTGATCGGCAGGCATCGCCATTCCGCTTGCTGCCCTCTTCCCCCGCGACCCGAAAGATTTCGAGGAAGCGCGAGTTTCGAGGAAGGTGCGCGACGAGTCGATTAGCTCGCCAGCCTTTCAGCAATGCGGTTTTATCTGCGTAATGATATCTCCAGGGTGTAGAGAGAGATTCGTGGCGGAGGGGGCAGCTGGAGGGGCATCTTTCGGTCGCTGAATCTCTCGACGCGGATTACGGTGACGTCGGTAGGTGAGACCTCGGGCTGTTCTTACAACGGGTGCCCCTCCGCATTCTCGTCGCGAGTAAATAATTCCCAGCGCCACGGAGAAAACGTGGCTCCATTATGGTAAACCAGCGCTAAGGGGGCATGCACAACACTCGGGAGCTGCCTCCGCTAGAGGAGCCTTCCGCGGACTCGATCGTACCCTCAGGGAGAGGAGGGACTAATCTGGCTCGTCACCGCGGAGATTGGATTCCTTTCCTTCGACCTCTTCTTCTTCGTTTCCGTGATCGTTTAACTGTTTGACGATTAACGGTTTTATGCGATACTGATGTATGACTTGTTTGTGTGTAGATTTGTTAGTTCATCTAATAGCTGGACTGGACGTGATGATTTGGTTGAATTATTTTAGGGGCTGGATTTATCTTTGATTTTCAGGAAGATATATATCTTTTTTGTTTGTTATATGATTTATTGAATTCGTCACTGGCATCGGCGTGAAAGCACGCCGAGGTGATGTTTTAAAAGTATATAAAGTATTAATGTATATTCTATAGTATGATCTTTTGCTTTGAGAGCTTAGGCTGGTTTTTACAGAGCAGGGTGATTTTTGGAGCTATTCGAGAACACTACTTAGCTACTATAGGACTTGGATGGTGTCTTATTGT
This sequence comes from Andrena hattorfiana, assembly GCA_944738655.2. Taxonomy (NCBI): domain Eukaryota; kingdom Metazoa; phylum Arthropoda; class Insecta; order Hymenoptera; family Andrenidae; genus Andrena; species Andrena hattorfiana. The sequence goes on from OX122894.2 coordinate 9,015,548, forward strand.
TAGTGCCTCGTTGTCAGTCGAAGATTAGATATTTAATAAGCTCTGTGTCATCCTTTTCTGCCGAAAAGAGTTAATTAGTGTGTACTTATATATGTTGTGTAAAGGAGTTGATTGAGAAAGATTGAACTGTTCTTTTATTTCTAAATCACAATCCTTCCCTGTAGAGAAGTTTTCATTAATGAAGAATTATTCTCTAGTTCCATTTTTTTTTCTGTTTTAAAGAAATCTGTTATTTGCAATCGCTTGTTGTATGAAAAGTATAGGTTCGTAGAAAATAACTATTTCCTGTAGAGTCTGCGAGTAGAATAGAAGGAGAGACCCTTCTTCCTCAAAGAATTAAAAGTAGGTGCTACAGAAAGCCTGAGATGTTCTCTCTTTACAAAACATCCACAGTAGTATTGGTTGTGAGGCACAAAGCCAATTCCTTTCAAGTTTCAAAGGGTTAAAGAAACATAAGGGTGAAAGGTTTCGTAGGGAATTGGCGAAATTGTGGCGAGGCCTACTTTTCGATATTAAAATTGATCAAAGGTAGTTAATAGTGATAGATCAAATTACAAACCTGAATCGAGCAATTAGTGTCAGACTTTTCATACATCGAGTTTATATATAAAAATTATTTTGAGGGAATGCTCGATTACTTTTGTAAATGATTCAGTTCCCTCGTATGTCAATCAAAGAGAATAATAGATGGTAATTAAGTACGTAGCGAAAGTTCCATTAAAAATTATAATTAAGTTATTAATGTAACGTCGACTTCTGATGACTCAGGAATTTAAATATTTTATAATTCTGAGATAATTTATTGCTATAAATATATAGTCCTTATTTCTGTGTTACAATTTTTTTGTATAATATAATGACTCAATTATTTTTGTCTCAATTATTTTACCATACAAGACACAACCAAATAGTATTCTGTTTCATGTGGACCATCAGACAAACAACTGATTTTAAGAAAATACTCCACTAAACTTGCACATTATTCAATATCCTCACAGTCCACTTAAGACCTAAAAATTCGAGTCCATTTAAACTACATTCTCAGAGCCATCTCTCACAACCCAAGAACATCACACAATCCCCTAAAGAAGAAAAGCCTTACGTATAAACCAATATACCCATTAAATCAAGAAAGCTATCAATCTTAAGATCCCTAAAACCAATAAATCACCGTTAAATTGGTGCGATAGAGTCATCAAGCTAGTGAACAGTGGGCTACCTAATAGTGTCTAACACTCTTTCAAACCGTGTTATACAATTTCTGCTACACGCGCAAACGACGTAGCTGTCGCGCGAGCTTTGCCTGGGTCTATTTTTATTCCCAGGCCGACGATAATCCTGTGAGTTTTTCAGGGAACGCTCTTAAGGTGTGTGTAACCCCTTAAGGCATCCTCGTTCGGCCCCGGTTATCTCGTCCCGGTAGACGATAGTGAGTCTCGCGGCGAGGGAGGTGGGGGCAAGAAAAGGGAGGACGACGAGTCCTTTTAAGAAGGATCTTAACTTTGGAGAACTGAAAGGGTCATCGTCAGAGATAGTGGTTGTTGGTCTTTGTCACCTGAAGGCTTCGTGATCGTACTCGAATAGCATGGTACCCCCGCGATAATATTATTTCGTAGCGGGATTCATCGTTGTCAACAAAGTGGAATCTCTGGTCGTCTCGCAATGCTCGTCGCGTTATCGTGTCGACGACGTGTATGCGCTGGATCCTCGTAATTAGTCCTGTAATCAGCGTATTTCTCAACGTCACTGATAAGTTTCACGAGAGGCCGTGGGCATTTTAATACTCTCGTATTTCGTGGCCCGTGCCCCATTTGCCTCAAGAAATTTGCGATCGTTCTCCACGGTTCGGCTCGCCGGCTGAGAAACTTCGGTTTTCCTTGTGTTCCGATCGGGCGATCGATGGGGTGCTTGAGGGACATCCGCAGGGAGGCTGAGGTTAATGTTCCTTCTGCACGTGATCTTAATTCTTTTGCTTTTACTTAATGGGGCTATCACTGCTGATTTCACAAAGATTCATTCGGATGGACGTTACGTATAACGTCGAGCCGTAGCTCGAGAAGGGACTACATAATGCACTATGAGAAATCAAAGTTACATGTAATGTTTTAAGTGTAAAGCAATTTTTGAGGTGGTACTGAAATGAATTTATTGATTCGATACTACTCAGAATAATTAAGGTGTGAAATGTAGTTTAATTCCTCCATCTCGGTTCTTTTCTGTATATATAATTTTTGTTCCTTAGGCTGCTGAGATTATTTAAAACGAATGCACTATACATGACGAGTTATTACAACTTACCGTTATAAAAAATTCTTTTATTTTTGACAGCACAAACAATGTATGAGGAGAAATTTTAAGCTCACCACGACTTTTTCAAATGGAACACAATGTCATTCAATAATTTACAATATTATTAACTTAAAATTTGAATGAAATATTCATATCAAAAGTATTTGTAGAACATTTCGAATTCCTCAATCTTAATATAGATTGGCATATTGTTAATAACACTACCTCTAATATTATATGGTATCTTATCACGACACTTGTACAAAGTCATAGCCATTTAAAGTACATTCTCATAAGAAAATAAATACATAAGTATGCTGCGAGTGTGTTTCGTATAATTAAGTGACCAGCGAAGAAATAAAAGTTTAGCAATTATAAGACTTATAAAAATTAATTTCCCGCTATATCTATATTAATATATATATATATTTATAATTTGTAGAAGTGCTTTATTGCAATAAAAATAAAGAAGCTGTTTAAAGCAACAGGAGTCGTTGGTTTTTGTTTACATTTTCATATTTTCATACAAATGTTTGAAACTGGTCCTGACAGATCCATTCCCCTTCTCTTAATTCTCTCTTTGTTGTATCTTGCCATTTTTTCCCACTTTCCTTGTCACATCTAGTTCACAACCTACCCCTTTTATTAACACTTCGACAATCACTATCCTCCAAATTCCACCATACATTTCCTCTCAGGAATTAATCAAACATCAACATATAAAAAATAAATAAAGAAAAGTCACAAAATCTGTTAATCCCCGTACACAGCTGCAGGATATTCAATGAAATCGATGACCGATTCCGAACGTTCAACAGATTTGGAGGAAGAAATACGTTATTGCAGCGACCACTGCCACGTTTAATTTCGTTTAACGGGACTCAAAATTCAATTTATCATTGTTCCAATTGAAAACGGAGGGCATTACAGAAACAGGTTTCCAGTTTCCATTCCCCGGGACGTTTGAAAAGGCCTCGGTCCTGTTCTTTTTGCGCGGCTACCCTTCCAGGACGAGATTAATATTTTAGCTTGTAGAGTATCGGCCACGGCAACGGGTTATGTCTCATTTCCAATAAATCGACCCTGTTATATCGAACAGCCCGCGGCAATGCCGCCGGCTGCACAGGGAGAATATACAGCGGAAAATACGATCGGGTAAAAGTTCACGTTGAAAAACTCGAGATTACAGCAAGGAAGTTCTTTAACAGAAATTCCGCCGTTACGAACGAACTTCAAAGGGACGGACTCGCCTCTTTCTCTTACCCGCTCTCTTTCATCCGCTTTGCAAGCGCGAGGACTTTGTTAACGTAGAAAACTTTCGGTATTATTTACCTAGAGTCGTTCAATTTAGAAATACAAATTTGCAGAGACCGCGCCGTTCTAATTGAGCCAAGTCCCTCGCGAATAACACTCGAGTTTTCCGCCAATTTCGCTCCTTTTTTTTCTATTTCTAGTGGAACAGAAACCGTTGCAGATGGCTGCGATAGTCTTGAAAAGAGGATCGCTAAAGGCTTGCACTACGCCCAGCAAAATGAGTTATGAAGTCGAAATTGAAATGGATAATTGTTGCTTGCGATTACACTTCAGGAAAATTTCTAATTTTGATTGCGATATCTTTAGACACCGAGTGTAATATCTTATGGAATATATGATGTCATTGATCTATCTTAATATTCTAAGTAGATAATCATGACTGATATACCCACCAATTCTCGTCGAAATTCGTTGCAAGCAAATCTATTGAAACTATTAAAACAGATATTTCCTTGAAAGAAGAATCATTATTAAAATACCGTAGAAGCCTTCTTTCGCAATATTGCGACGAGTATAATTCATCGACTGCCAGCATTAATTACATCGTTTATCACTCTCGTTAAGTAGCAGTCGATGTGCACGCGCGGTGATGAACGGACCCTTTCTCTCCTCGAAAAATCAATCTGCACGTACGTCGGAAGGAATTAATCTTCTTCATGCCCAGCGTCCATACAAAACGCACAATATCCGCGTCATGATATATATTTCACCATTAAACGTGCATTCGGCCAGATTTTTTCCATTCATCCATCGTATCGCCAATTCATAAGTCAAAAAGCTCCTCGCCATCGCCAGCGCCCGTCCCCATAAATTACCCCAACACATTATCCTTTCGTTAATGAGCCGACAATTTCGTGCTTTAACGAGACTTCATGAGTTAATACTCTCATACATCACGCGTCAACCGAAGATGCCTACGAAGCACCTCTTTAAAATCATCCATGCAAAATCCTTTCATTCGCTTCGCCCAAGAGAATCCTGTATATCCCACGTTCGTGAGCCGCAAAAATGGTGGAGAAATATCGGCAGGCACGTCATTCTATGCCGCTACCATGACCCGCGTACTGTGTCTTGCAAAAATATAATGAGGATACATTTTCTGAAGGATCCTCCTGAAGAGATTGAAGTTGTAGGAAATGAGTGATGTGTGGAAGGAAGAAAAAGGAAGTTGCGTTTCGTCCCGGGCCTGCTAGTGGACTCATCGGTAAGGCGTATCTAGCAGGCCCTGCCTACGACGCTGGAATTTTAGGAGTAAGACGAAACGGGTATATATGGGAAAGAGTGGATGAGGGAAAATTTGCGAGAGAGCGGAGCGGTCGCGTGGCCCTCTTGTGGCGGTGACGGAGGTATCACTACAAAGTTATTCGGTCACATCCTGCACACCCCTGGGGCCTTAAGTGATGACTAAAGGGGTCTATCAACTTAGCTCTCTGCTAGAAGTTCGTTACAAAGTATCAAATATGTTCTTCGTCACCTACCATAGGGTTAGACTCAATTGTTCACATTCTGGTACACGTCAGAAGCTTAACCCCTCAGGACGCATTCTAGAACAGCATTTAGATCCGGACTAGTTGTACTGGTCGACACGCTGAACCCTCCTTGGAGGGTTGAACACTGCTCGGCCTCAGTAACTTAGCAGGCATGTGCGAAGCCGAGGTTACCGCCACTTTCAGTTAACAACTGCTTATAGCACGAAGCTGAAGAAAATATATGAGAAGTGCTCAGTACGCCTCTGTTTTTGGTGGCGAATAGATCGTGGATCAGGGTTCTACATCCACCTTCCTACATCCAAATTGTAACAACGTCCCGTCACAACACCTCCGTCGACATCATCATCCCCAGAAATCGATGCCACTATACGCGCACGGCTGCGTAGACGTAATCGAGGAAGTACAGGGTCGGAAATACGGTTTGGCGGCGGAGAAGCCTGAGAATTTCAGCGAACGCAAGCAGAAAGTTCGCGAGATACGACGACAGGCCAGGTGCTGTGGCGGTGTTGGCGCTTTCTGATTTGGTCCCGCAAGAACGCTAATGGTCTGACGCGTGACCGGCTCAGGTGGCCGTGCTGGCTGCCGTGGAACAGCTTCGTTCCACCGTAACTCGCATTTACATACCGGTACCCACACGGCACATGAATAAATATGTCGGGACCCGAGTGACTTAAGCAGTCTAAACATCGGGCTGCACAGGAAACACCGCGGCTACACTCGCGGCCGCAGCCACCCATACGCCGGGAATCCGGATCCCTCTTCGCTAGGCTGCGCCGAACTGCATTCAGCTCCTGCGACGATCCCTGTTGCGCGAGTTCTCGTAAACTTTCAGACGGAATTGGGTCTTCCGGCAACGATACCGTATTACTGTGCCTTGCACAGATATTGTGGCTGAACTGGGGCCCATTCCAGTGGTGCGTGAAGTGGTATGCCTGAGGGTGCAGGACCATCAAATGTGTTCTTTGTCATCTTTCAGGGGACTTTGATCGTTCGGACACATTTCTGGAAAGTGTGGTGAATATGTCACTGGGTTTTTGAGTTGAGGGAAGGCTAATGGACGCTAGAGACTTAAGTTCTGTTGCTTTTAGGATAGCAGTATATTCATCAGATAATGGTAAGATTGGTTTAATATTTGGTTTTATACGATCATTTACTTGTTGTCATTTATGTGTTGTTTCATTCGACCTGATGTATTTGTGAATTTATTTTTGTTGTATTCCCTCTTTTGTGACTTTTTAGGAACTCCCTTAAACCTGGTGCATTTCATTAGTGATCTACATAGTAGCTGCACTTGTGCTGGACTTAGAAATTAATCGAAACTCGAAAGTACTGCATCGTTTTGTCCCGTGCTTCCTTCACGAGGTATTAAAAAAAGGGTGACCTATGCTTTGAGGGTAGAGAGTACTCTTTGAACTGAGTAAACAGTGCCTAATTATGAATTGAAAAATCAACCCTGTTGGTAACCTAAGTGATGTGCTTGCTTAGTGAAAAAATCAGGAATCCATTAATGAATATGATCGTAAAATTATTATCCTTTAGATGAATTTTGATAGATATTTTTAAATGCACCAATTATGTAATACCTATTCTCTCACCAGCTAAGACTGTCCACTAAATTATTCCAAGTTTTACAATAAAAAAATGTTCAATCTACTGCTGACTTCAGTATCTACTGTTAGAGTGATTTCCATCATAGGCAATCTGTTCACAGAATTCACGTGACAATGAAAGCGATGTTATCTCGCACAATTTTACCTGCGAGGACCCTGAAGAATCCCATGATCGAATCGGCAGTGACGGTATAAACGATCCCGCTCCTATCTCTGCATACGAACTACCATCGACTCCTTCAATCCGCATTAACGATAACGAAATGAGGCTGTAAGTCACGGGAAAAGTAGACAGTTTACAGGTAATTGAAAGCTATTAGGGGTACGTTTATAAGCGTATTATCACCCGCCGCATAGCGTTATGGCCTACGAACGTAACACGAGGAGAACCGGTTTCATGGAATATATTACGGCGGTGCCGCCTGCCGTATCGATTGTAAATCTCAGCACCGTATCCGGTCTATCGAACAAGTTCATCCCATAGCGTTAACGGTGAACGTCTAAGGAACAACTTGCCACGGACCGTTAAAATTCATACGACGTCGCGGTGCGCGCGCAATTAGCTCGTAAACTGTGAATACCGTTGAGGAAGCAATGCAATGTAGAACTTCGAAACAATTGACCTTTTCCTGCTTTTCATAGATCAGGATTTGAAAAATATGTTCTTCAAGGATTTCATTAAAATTCATGAAACAAGTATTATACTATTGCAGCATCGGTTGGTTTTAATTTTAATCCTCCTGTCCCTAGATCCCCATCCAATCAAATTTTCTCACCATTCTCTAGACTCAGATCTAATTTCGAATATTCATTGCACTATTTAGCTTCGTATTTCCTTGCAATAATACTTCCAGCATTCACTTTTTTAAAAACAATTTCTAGCTCGTGTACACAAATTCGTATAACCTTCACACAATGTTTAATAAAAACTACTAGTAAAATTATGTAGTACTCATGTTTTAATATTCATTGAGTGTTACACATAGAAGCTTGATACTAAGGAACAGCCTAAAAGCTACTGCTTCGAAACGCGCAATTGTTTAAGTGTTAAGATGAAATATTCCTGAAGTTTGCGAACACGCAGCTGCAGGATGTTAAATGGCAATCAACTGCAAACCACTAATTCCTGTTTGACTGGTCAAGTCTTAGGCAGGGTTCGGCTGAAATCTGGAGAGCTGCTGGGACCATTGCTCCCCAGATCATCGAGTAGCCCTAATTCTCATGACCTCTGAACTGGGGAATCAAAGCCAGGATTATTGCTGAAGTCTAGAGGTTTAGTGCCCCACAATCTTCGCCAGAGATGCTAGAACTTGCGAGGGATTATGCTAAGTAGGTATCGCGCTATTCAGTTTGTCAGCCTTCCTTGGCTTGATGCGCTCATGGGATAGGTTGTGATGGAGCATTTTTAAATTGGCTCCATTGCTTGGAAAGATTCAGACTAATGTTGTCAAAGGAATTCACAAGTCTTTCGAATTTTCAAGATTCTGGGAGCACTTTTAACCAGTATCCTTATAAAAAAATACTATTTCATTTCTTCCAGCAAGGGAAGATATTTATGCCAGAAATTACTTAGCCAAATACAATTCGCCATTCCAAATTAGGTGTAAAAACATTCTCCCACAACTATATTTATTGGCCACAGAAATAATCACCACTCCTCTTGTAGGACATCGTATCATGTACTTATCACAACTTCTATTTATCTTTAAAAATATTATCTTAATAGTACAATAAACATCACATTCTAAAGATCAGGGTCATATCCTTGCCTCTTTGGAGCCCTATTGGCGACAGAATAATCATCGCTGCAATACACGTTCAGAGGAACTCCTGCACAGCACGATAGAGATTAAAACAATGCCAACTCGCTTCCAAGGATCCCAGCGAAAACAAAGGAGCAGAATGGAACATTCTGCGAGTCAGTCGCGCGGAATAAGGAATAAAACGGTCGAGTTACGAGCGGTAACAGGATTTCAGAGGGAGTCGTCAACGCAGCTGCCTGATTTCGGGGGACAGGTGGTTGTATTTTCCAAGGCAGCCATCGGCTTTGCACGGATAAACGGATTTCCTGCGTCAACGAGTTCAACGCGACGCATGTTGATCAAGCTAACTCCACGCCATTCGTAACTGTTCAGCAAGGTATAAACCGGTTAAGTGAAACGCGGATAAAGTGACGTCGCCGAACAAGGCGAGAAACGAAACAGTCGTGGGAGAGGATGCAGCCATCGTCCACTTCTGGTTTGATATTCGATATATGAGCACGTTCGATATTGCTCTTTGATAGTTGATACTCAATGAGGAAGCGCACCAGGTTCGAGCCACCGATTGGGTTCAAATTTTGTGGTAAATACACAGGGCGAAGTACTACAAAATTCATGAGAAATTCGGGTTTAGAGTTTTCCCTTTTTCGCAAAGTCGCAATAAGTCAGAGTGACACCTCCACTGTAATCTATACACTGTATAGAAATTCCAGGCAGATGTAGGGGCATTTATTAATTTTGTATTATTTCTGTATTTAAGTAGGTACCTATCTTAATCGGTTTTAAAATGATTTGGAGAAGACAAAACTCTGAACTTGATTTTCTTACGAAATTTTGAGTAACTAGGGTAAGTGTGGGTATTACTGCGGACTTTCAAGGTAGGTTAAGTTTAGAACCCTCGATGCGGCGTTCAAATGAATAAAAGTTCCTCCTTCTTTTTTTTAAAAGAATGGTGGGACCTTAATAATTCCATAAAAAAATATGAGGGCTGGGTAATAAGCACAGTTAATTAAAAACACAGAGATTTGTCGATCAATGTCATTACAGAAGTTACTGCGGACATGCATGCATTACTGCGTGCCAGTTATTAACGAAATACCAGTTACTGCGCATCTATTACTGCGGTCCGATATCAGGAAAAACAACCTTAGTACAAATATCACCTGTAGATAGAAAAATTATTTGGTCCGCAGTAATACATGCACATGGTGTAAAGTACTGCACCTAATACTGCGATGAGAAATAAAAATTAAAACTAAAATGTAGACGACTGATTTACTGTTTTTCGAAAAAATTATACATGTATTACTGTTAACAATAAAAATATAAATGTTTTTCAAGTAGGTGTTCATGACCGCCATATCGGGAATCGACCGAAGTTTCGCCTTGACGAATTTCAAACTACGATAAAAGAATTAATAATAACTTTGCTGTACATATTTATTAATAATTATCTGTAATAGAGTTTAAAATAATCTTATCAAAAATTTTCCAGAGATCATGCACTTTCCAACATTAATATGATCTGTTTTAGAATATCCGCAGTAATACCCACACTTACCCTACTTAGTCTTGTGCATTCAACGCATTATGGTACATGATATGAACTAAACGTGCGCAAGATTTTAGTCCAACGGATGATGCAAAAGTTGTACACTGCCCTTATTATAGGTATCATGGATGTCACTGTAACGATTTCTTGAAGAATAATAAGAACATACAAATTAACTGTCACATCTACTACACTACATTTTCAGTAGTCTTACTTGATTCAGTATAGGTTTCTAATTAAGCCTACCCAGAACCTAATAGAAAGATCAAATTACTATGCTTAATGTCTCCTAAGCTATCTGATTTCAGAATGCAAGATTATTTATCGATGTCACGTATGTGTAACCATTGGTCTGTTCGCGATGCTACTTTCAAACGTTCCATAGAATCTCTGTTCTTCTAAAAATTAAAAACTTTCAACGTTCAAGGTGCTAACATCATGACAACTAAACTGTAAAACCCACATTTGGAATAAAATACAGCCATTCCGCCGATTAAATACATACTCCATTGACAATAATCCCACCCAGAAGCTACACCTCCCACCTTCGGTCGCCAAATCAATCCAGTCTCCCCGAATGAACCTAATCCCATGTTCGCCACTCGGAAGAGGTGCTCCAAGGAGTTTTTACAAAGCTCAAAGGGAATCGAGGCCGAATGATGTTCCGCTGGAAAAGTTACATACACCGACAGTCGAGCCCTTAAGTACGAGGGGCGAAAGTCATTTCCCTCGGCGGGCTGTGATCGCTCGAACGCAACACTTGCCAGCTCGTTGACCAAAAGTGCACTCGAGGCTCCTCTCGCGCCTCGACGAAATCATTTCAGTCAGTCAACGGGCACCGAGGTGCGGAGCCAATGCAAACACCTCACGGGACCGCGGGCAAGACAAACAGCTAGCCCAGAGAGCCTCGTCCAAGTTGCCAACTCACTTGCTTATACGCGAGCCTCTTCATCCTTTTGCCACCGTGCTCCGCCGCTGCACCGATCCTGCACAGTGCACACCCTCTCCCGCTGCCAAGCACGTCAATCCTTTCTCGGCCCAATGGCGGCCCCAGTCAGCTGCCAAGCCTCGTTTCACCCCGCGATCGATGTTTATCCATCGAACGCAGGGCCCCGAAGCGTGAACAAAAGTGGAGGGGGGGACTGTTTTCAGTAGATGTCGTGTAATTCTGACGCGAGGTCCGCCGCTGTTTCGTTTGCTTAACGGCGAGCAGGTGATTGGATTAAACTTTTTCGACTGGATCCTTCGGCCGCGGGCCTGTTTTGCTACTGAATTTTTGACAGGCCTCGAGAAACGAATGCCACAGAGGCGTTGTAGCAACTTCGGCTGGTTGATCTATCGTTTTTCACGGCTTTCGTTTGCGTTTCTGGTCTGTGGATGCCTGTAGGGTGTCAGGTTCATTCACCAGTGCGTAAAAGATTGAATTTTGTTGAGCCCTGAATAGATGCAAGCTGTGTCTGTTGTTTTCGCTGTGTGGGTTTTCAAAGTTCTGTTTTCATTGTGGCTGGGATACGGGATATCACCCAACTGTTATACGTCGATTTTGACAAGGTTTGCGTAGATTATTTTGCATAGTTTTTTTTTAATCGACAAACTTCTATATTTAGGAGGTGAAACCAGCCCTCAAATTTGGGGGTGAAAAGCACGTTTGCCCCAATATCATGGAAACTATGCACGATAGAAAAAAATCTTTTAGTCGAAAATGATGAACTTTTTATAACAAATTTAGCTAAATTTGTTTAAACCATATACTGAAAAGTAGTAATCTGTCACCGAATCTAATTACGTGGCAGAATTTGTTATAAAAAAACATCATTTTCGCCTAAAAGATTTTCCTATATCGTGCCTAGCTTTCGAGATATTGGGGCAAGCGAGCTTTTCACTCCCAACTTTGAGCGCTGATCTCACCCTCAAATATGTTTGTTGATAAAAAAAAATACGTGTCAAATATTTTTTCGAGAACTATAAGATTATAGGTAAGTACGTAAAGCTCGACAAAATCGGCTTGTAACAGTTGGACGATGTTCCTTGCGAGTACTCTTTCACGCTTTAGTTTACTCTTCCAGTTCTTACCAACTTCCTAAACAATGGTTACTAAAGGGTGCAGCAAAAGGTTGAATGGTTCTGGTTTTGTTTACCTATCGTTTTCACCACCCCTCGCAAGCGATGCATTCTAAATACACGTTTTTTACTCGTGAAAAAGTTGGCTCTAGATGAGATCGGGATCCTATAGACCTGGCGTGGCCACTGCTGTTCGCTCCACTCATCGACGAGCGGGAGATTGGAATTTTTTTCTAAGTATTAGCGCATCGAGCTGCCAGATCGTTCGGCTGTGGTCTATTTCGTTCTTGTTTTTCGCGGGAATCGGAAAATGTTTATGCTTGGAGCATCGTGGTCCGAACCTAGAAACTTTTACTTGTTTCTATCGGTGCATCATTTTCCATCTGAATTGCGGTCGGTGCACCAGTTCTTCGTACAAGTTTACTTATCGGTGCACCGCGGATTGGACTTTTTTTACCCGTGATTTTCATTCGCGTGGGGATGACAGGCAATTTAGATGGCGATATGCAGTTTCTTCCTCCAGTGTGTTCCCGCGAAATAACAATGAAGTGATTATGGTACATAGATTGAACTTTGAAGTTTCATTTCTAATAAGCTTATTAGTTCAATTGTGGCTCATTGGGAATATGAAGAGTTCAAAGCATCTGCAAGTATTCATCGTTAAGCGTGATTCACGAGTTTCTGACACGATGGAAGTTTTTAGGATTTATGAGGTATTTTGAATATTGCAGTTGTTTCAATGATAAGCTAAAATATCGGTTCATAAATCCAGCTTCGAATATTTGAATTTCATGGAGACGTATTGCATATTAGAAAAGGGGTTGTGCATTTTGCTGACATACGCCAATTTAATTCTGACTGACTGAAGGTATAAGAAGTTCAGCGGATAATATTTGTTTGTAAGTATGATCAATTTGAATTTAGTCGAGCTTTCGTGAAATTCGTCTAAATAGTCAGTTGCAATATAACTAATTTGAGATAGTATACAGTTACAACAGACTGCTTGGTTGGAAGTGCAAAGTTTGATTCGGTTTACGTTTGTCGTGGCTGTGGATGCAACTGTTCGGTTTCACAACTGGAATGTAAACGACTGGTTTGAATTGCAAATTGCAAATAATTCTAAGAGATGGATATACCTACTACTGGAATGCAGAATATGAGCTGAGATATTTGTAGAAGGTCTTCGCTTTGAAACTGGCAGTTGTCACAGTAATTTGACAAGGAAAATGGTTTATAAAAATATCACACGAAGCTAAACTCGAAGAAAGGACATGCCAAGCTTAAAAATTTGTGTCTTCAATCTTCATATTACAGGGCAATAGAAAATGATACATACGTAAAAGTTTTCAATAGTAATGCTTGACATTCCGTTTTAAGAAATTTGAAATAATGCAAGATTAATTTATGGGTATGAGCAAAAACAAAGGAACGTTCCATAAATACTCCCTTCATTTACGCAGATATGTGTAAATAAATGTATTATCGTAACGTGCATAAGCTTCCAGATACTACTTTTGTTTGCATAATACAGCTCATTAACAGCAACACATCGTTTCAACGATTATATAACCAATAAATTGCATACTAAAATATTGATATTTCGTAATATCATTTATAGCAGCATAGGAACTTGTGCACATCGCAGTATCAACAAGCGTAAACTAAATAATCAGTGTTTACTAATTCACAAGAAAATTAACACTGAATCAGGTCCATAATTGAGGGCCCTATGCATACATATACTTCTTATTTAACACATCTAGAGAAGTGTTAGAGAAGTGGTAGACACCTCCTTCAAATTTATGATCATTGAAACGATATCTCTGAATCCACCGTTTACGAAAACTTCAATAACAAAACTAGTGTAGGAAAGAATTCTATGCTTCCGATTTTACAACCGATAAAGTTTCTTCAAACTGAGATACCTTCCCGCTCTGTAGGTCACTTACAGCGTTGATATTCACTTGTTTAAAATAATTTAATATTTGCAAATGTCCATGCAAAGAAAGTGTTGCTCAGTAGCTACCTGGAGGGATATAAAGAGTGCGCAATATTGGGAACTACTGAAACCAGGTGAAACAGTAGCTGAGGAGCGATATCAACATTAGTTAATCAATTTAAGTGATGAATTGGAGAAAAAGAGACCATTTACTGGTCAGGAAAGTCGCAAAGTCTCGCTGCTGCACAACACCCAACCGAAGTACTCTTTAACTTGGGCTGGGAATTTTTCCGCACGCAGCACACTCCCCAGACTCAGCTCCAAGTAATTACCATTTATTTAAATCATCCTAACATTACTTTACCGATACACACGTCAACATAGCTGACAATTCCAAAAACGTATCGATGATTTTATCGCGTCACAACCACCAAGTTTCTACCTCAATGGAACTCGCATGCTGTCCGAAAGATGGGAGACAGTCATCGGCAACAAAGGAGAATATTTTAATGACTGAGGTCATCTCAATTTTTTTTTAAAATAAAGACCTGGGATACACCTGAGGAACCGTCGATTTTTGCCATCAAGACGAAGCAGAAATTCTATAATTTCTGCGTGCACCGTATTATTCGAAGCGTCTGGGAAGCACCGTAGCCAGCGCTGAAGTAGACACAACAATAGCAGCGAGCTCCCTCGAAACAGTTCCCTTGAACTCGCGGCAGGTACATTGCTACGGCATGAAGTCGACTCTCTTCACGAGAGTGGGATCTCAAGAAAGCCCCGATGTGTTCGCAACAGGAAAGAAGGACTCGTGTTTATAGAAGTGAATGGAAGTCGGGGCCCCGAGCACCTAGCGACGTACGAGGATTGAGCAAACAACAGGAGAATCTCGAGTTCGAAGACGGCTTCGCTCATCATCATTAACACCGCATAATACGTTCGCGAAACAACCGTGTCGCCTTCTTTTTTGTCAGCTTACTTGGGCGCCTGCGTGCTTTCCCGCCTTCTTTCCTGTGGGGGGGTCTCGCCACCAGCTGCAGAAACAATGTGTGCCCTCGCTCTTGACACGATTCTGAAGAAGGCGAACACTCGAGTGTCATGGATCGCTTTCCAAGAATTCTTCCTTTTTTTTTAAGTGGCGACAATTCTTCTGCTTCGCGTCATGTACTAACGATTGCTACTCGCTTGAATATTTGCCGCGAGGCTGATGGTATTCTAGCCATAGTGAGTCGCGAGTTTCAAAGTTGAATTGGGGTCTTGGTATTTCCATCTCCTTTTGTCTGTATTTAATTAACACCGAAGTCGCTCGCGTGAAAACACCTCCTTGTAGCAAATTCACTGCAATGTGGTATTAGGGTGGCCCTTATTTATACAAATCGAAATTGTTTGTATTTCTTTGCTCTCACCCCCTAGAACGGTACCATTTGATAAAAAAGTAGTCCCTGAAAAAGTTTATTGCAATCGGACAACAAGAAAGGATGCCGACCAGGGTTTAAAGTTCAGAATTCATCAATA
Organism: Andrena hattorfiana; assembly: GCA_944738655.2. Classification (NCBI taxonomy): domain Eukaryota; kingdom Metazoa; phylum Arthropoda; class Insecta; order Hymenoptera; family Andrenidae; genus Andrena; species Andrena hattorfiana. The sequence continues at coordinate 9,031,078 of OX122894.2, forward strand.
GTTTGGATTTAAAGAATTTCTCAAAAATGGTAAGTCCTATCGAAATTTTGTTCAAATAATATTAAAAGAGCATTCAATTTCCTACAATTACAGTATATATAATTTTTTCGTGCTTCCAGCCATTTTTTAGATAACGGCGTATGCATATAGAAAGGTCCGCACTACGCGCGGATATAGACAATACGTCACGCCGTACAGGTAGGACGCGCGAAGTGCGGACCTCTCTATATTCATACGCTGTTATCTAAAAAATGGCTGGAAGCACGAAAAAAATTATATATACTGCAATTGTAGAAAATTGAATGCTCTTTTAATATTATTTGAACAAAATTTCGATAGGGCTTACCATTTTTGAGAAATTCTTCAAATTCACACCACTGATGAATTCTAAACTTTAAGGCCTGATCGGCACCCTCTCCTGTTGTCCGATGGCAATATTTCTTTTTCAGGGACTATTTTTCTATGAAATGGAACCATATTAGGGGGTGAGAGCAAAAGAAATCGCAGGTTGAAAATACGGGCCACTTTAAGGTATATACTCTGATATATATACTCTATATATATATTCTATCTCTGATATATATATCAGAGTGTATATATATATTAAACTAAACAGCAAATACACGAAATTCAGTAGAAAACTGAACCCTTCTCAACATCATATTATTCTCGAGGCGACGTAAGGAAATTAATCTCCAAAGTAAAGAGCAATTCCCATCATTACTATACTTTCAAATCACTACACAGCAATTATTACAGTCATCAATCATGAAACAAAATCTCTTCTATACACCATTATCACACAGAATACTCCCCAGATTTGCAATATATCACGCTGCAAGTGTCTCATAACTACATGGAACCATCCCCTTCGTCCCCCCACCCCCGTAGAAGTTGCACTTTTACATCGTGGGGTACTCGATCTTTATTTACTCCGCAGTCGAAGATTCTCTATGTACAGAGGCGGCTGCAGGAAACGTCCTTAAGTTAAATATTATGTTTGCCGAGGGAAGACGTCTCGAGCGAGGACGTACGGGAGGGTATATACGTGCCGATTCTGCAGCGGCAATATCGAATCCGCTTTCAAGGCGTCTCACAGTAAATCGAAATAGCACAGAGCGGAGGGAAACACGGGGGCCACGCTGCGAGACAATTTTTCTCATCCACATGCCCTCTCCCTCTCTCTCTCTCTCTCTCTCTCTCCCTCTCTCTCTCTCCTTATGGCAGACGCTGAAGTCTCTGCACACTTTTCTTCGGTAAATAGAAATCAGGGGACGCGAAAGGACTGCGCACAAACGCATCCTGATGAGCGTCTGTTTTTTACGCCAGGACGTCGCGCGAATTCGCGGAACTTTCTAACGTTTCTTCTCGTTTTACATTCCCTCATCCCCGTTCCTTTCTATTCCTCCTGGCTTCTGATTTGCCTTTCTCGTTTTTCCCGAGGACGTTCGGAAAAGCAGAAATAAAGTTGGGAAGGCGTGATGAATTGTTAGGAACGCTGACGAATGTCTTTCTCAATGTACAGTTTTTATTTTGGTTGCTCGCTCTGCTTGCGATTTTGAGTAATGGTGGCAGAGTAGTCCGTTTTGTTGAAGGTAGATGACTTTTTGATAGCCCGTGGTTATGTGATTTAATGTGCGGTAAGTGTGGACAGGGAATCGTGAATGTGATTTGAGGAATTGGAAAATACATAGTGTGGGTGCTTTTATGGTTTGTGAGAATACATGTTTATGGTTTATGAGGATTACATGATGCATTTTTTTACACTGATTTAGGGATTAAAAAAATTTTGATAATGATTTGTCTAATTTGGATCTTTCCTCTTCATTTCAATAATTCTGTTCACGAGGTTCAGTTTATTACTTTTGTTCGTATATTAATCAGTTTAATGTTTTGTATACAGTAAAGCTTGCATTAAAGGAAGAAAATCCTGTCCTATTTTAAGCTATAACTCGATTAATCTTGGGACTTATAACAAATTAGAAACTATGAATAGGGTAAGACTGAAGTAAATGAAGGGGTTACTAGAATTTTATTCTGATCAAATTGTGTATTGATTCAACGTTGCAGTTGTTAATTACCATACAATCAAATGAATGCTCACCACGTACTGCTTTGAATTTCAGCAACAAGGCAGACTTACCTGTAACATGAATAAAAACAACAAAATTAGTTTGATTAACAAATCATGAAAATAGATAGAAATACAGTAACAAATTAAATACAGAGAAAGATAAAATGAAGCTTATACAAGTTAATTGTCTCTGAATTACACAAATTTATTTGTCATAAATTTAATAAATGTATTCCTCGTGTAATTAGCCGAAAAGTTGTTAATTTTTCTGAAAATTTTCATTTTAATACATAATCCATTATAAAACTAAAATTTAATGTGCCTCTTTGTCATGTGAAAAAAATGTATCCATTAAATTATTCATATGCACTATAATGTTAAGTGTATATCATGCAGTAATTCTTTTATTTGAAAAAATATCTGTTATCATCATTGCGTTTTCCAGATTCTCAAATCCTTTAAGTATGCACAATATCTACAAGTATTTGAGTTAGCCCATTTTTAAATTGCACTAATGGTACCCAAATTTCGAAAAGTTCAAATGCCCTAAATAATTTCAGTAAAACATAAGTTTCTTAATTTTCATCTATTCTGTTATAACTCATTCAAATCATACTATCCAAGCTACAAAAATTCTCCATATTTCGAATAAATTATAATAAATCTCAGTGCTCAACAATCTTTCTTTGAGTTAATCAGTTTTTTTTTCAAATGACCCAAATTATCACTGAGAAGCCTGTAACATTATGGTTAAAATGACACTAAATAACAAATTTAATAAACACAAGAAACGAATACACCTAATTTCGTTGTAAAGTCTATGCACGTCAATAGGACATTCGACCAGATAGTTTCCACAAACGATTCGAAGTGTGATTTCTCAAAAATGATGGCTCGGCGTTCTGCTCGACCTCCAAAGTTAATTTGGTCCAGTTACCACCAAGGTAAGATTTCGGTTGCATTTTTCGAGGCCGTGTTTACGGCCGCCTCGTCATAATTTGCATGTGGTTTCGCATCGGCCATCGCGGTGGGTCCCTTTTCCGGTGCACAATTGGAACCGCAAATTCGATGCTGCAGTTTGACGCCTGTCAGACGCGATTACCGTCTTGCACCGTCAATTGTATAACGACGAACATTAAATCTTAAGGAATTCGCAATTGCAAAACGACAGAGAAGGCAAATCGTTTCGGTAGGTCGAAAATTGCTGATGGATGTTGCGGTGTACCCTGTACTCGTCCATAATGCGATATCGTCAGGGCTGGTTGAATGTGGCTTCAAGAAAGATTTTCTCGAAAATTGAACTGGACTTATTATTTTGTAACGAACAAGATTTACTGGGATTTGTGTGTCTTTGTAGGCTCTGGAACTGGAACCTGGTTAAACATTTATTCGATAGATCGTCTTTTCTTCTCATCAGATTTATGGACTAACAGGAGAATTATAAGAAAACTCAGAAGAGCTCAGGTAGTGATTTTAATAATTAAATAGTGGAATAGTAGTTCGGAGTCAGTGACTTAATTATTAAAATCATCACCTAAGCTCTTCTAAGGTCCGGTGTAACCCTCCTGTTAGTTCATAAACTGTATGAAAAGAAAAGACGATTCATCGAACAAATATTTCATAAGACTACCAATTTCTATTAGGAAACTACATATACAGTTAAAAAAAAGTAAAAAAGAAAAGTACATATATAGTTCCATCGAAAACGAAAGTAATGAAGAATTTAGAGATTGGACCACGATGAGCTTACAAAAAATAATCCTTAAATTCCTACTTCCTGCTGTTCTCATTTTTTTGAAAATTCAAATGCAATGCATAGCTCTACGTGTCCTCATTTAACTCACATATAATTGCTTCCACAGGTGCTAATCGCAATAATAGTCCAATTCAGTATACCACACGATCCCATTCATCCAATTCTATCTGATACTTTCACATTCCCCATCCTCTGCACACACAATCAGCCAATTAATTACAAATGGCACTGTGCGTTAAATCACCATTTCTTGGAGTACATAAATTCCTCTCGCAGCGGTCCAATTTGCGTTCCCGTACATTTCACACTATTTAACGTTATCCAGCAGACAGCGTAATATTTCACGGGCTGCCAAGCCAGAAAAAGGTGCAGCTTCCGCGCGAATTTCGTAGACAGAAATCCGGAAAGGGAAGTTACGAAGCCTCGCTCCGAATTTCCCGACCCCCTTTCCGTTGGATCTCCCCCCGTAAGATCCGTTCGAGTGCCGGACGCGGTACGTTAAAAAAGTTCCCCAGTTTTTCAGGATTACGAGCGACTGACACTGCCACCAACGTCGACGCCCTGGTCGCCGCGCCGCGACGGCCCGTGCAGGTGCAAGCAGCAAGGGGTAACCTGGCTGCCTCCTTGAAACTTCTCGAGCCTCACTGTCGTCGCGTCTACTCTGGATTAGTCGAGAAATACAGCGTTGCTTAACAGTGTTGCGAATTAATATCACCAAAACTGTGAGGCTCAGAGACATGATCGTTATCATGTTTTGTGCAGCGCAAAGCGCCCCCTTTGTTGTTGATGTGGTGTACAGAATTCTATTTAAAATATACTTCTAAGTTAATTTTCGCTTAATGTTTTGGATAATAAGATAGTAGAAGTATTGAGGGACAATGCAGCCAAAGTATTTGGCCATATTAATTCTTCCTTTCAAAGCTAACGAAGCAGAAAGGAGAGGTGGTACAATTATGATTGGGATAAATGCTTCACTTCCAAATTGTGGGTGAGGGATGACTCACTTTCTAAACTTTTATTCTGACGTTAAATTTACAATATTTTGCGGGGGATTTTTTCATTATTTTTGTTCATATATTTTATTTATTCACTGTTGTATTCATTTTCTTTGCTAATCGCCAGTAGGTAGTTCATTTTTTGTTATCAAACATCAGTTCTCTTTACTTGTTTAGCGAAAGCAAATAAAATTTCAATAAATCTGTAATTGTAAATAATTTTGCTCTCTCCTCTGTTATCTTTTTACGAATAAGTATATGGGTCATCTCTCACAAAAAAAAGGTGGACCATCTTTCCGAATGACACGTCCCATTTCTCCCGACACCTCTGGAGAAATGATCAGATGTCATGACTTCAGTTTAAAGCTCGAGTTTCAGCAAATATTGTTTTAAAGCAAATACTTATCCACCAGTTTTTCCGAATTACCACAAAATTCTACGCATATTAGGTTTATTCTGATAAAATAAATAATGTCAGTGTTAGTTTTAATAGCCATTTTATATTATGTGTGCCGACAGTCCCGGATTTAACCTTTATACTCACACATTTCCATGGTTTCTTTCGTAAAGCAACACACTCGCGTGAAGGGGCGCTGACTTTCATCGTCATAACCCACTCACTCACCCAAAATTAGGTAAACATGTGAAATAAACGTAGAGCTTAATAACCTCCCCGAAAAAAGACATCAAACCAAAGCTATCTAAACACAGACCTCCCAGCAAAAATTGCGTCTTCATTCGTCGAATCACTACAACTTAGCCCACAACAATACTAGACGTGCTCCAGAGTTTTAAGCAATAGGGCGCACGTTAGAAGGTTGGAAACCCACCCACGTGCAGTTAATATTCTAGAACACTTCATAAAAAGCCAGCAACCCCATAAGTAACTACGAGTTTAACCCTTCGAACGCTCATCCCCTCGCAGAATTACCACAACCACCCACCCCCAGTCTGGCACACCTTCCCAGCCCCAGCAGTTTCCTTTGACCTCCCCCTGGAGCCTTCCTCTGGCAGCAAGCGCGTTACACTTCGTCTCTGCAACACGTTTCTTGACAGAAAGTTAATAAAGTTTTCCAACTCGCATAAATCAACGACCTTCTTTAACTCGGGGGCTTTCGCAGGCTATGTACATAGTTGGGAGAGGCTGGCCCATAAAAGCAACAAACTTTAATGCGTTTCAATAAATTCCTGGCTACCCCTTTCCCAGCTTGCCCCCTCCTTTCGTCTGGCGTGTCCTTCCTTCGATTTCACACGAGGATACTTTTCTGCCGCTTTCTTCGACCTTCCACCCTGGCTTTTCCAGCACGGGCAAAGTTCGAGGGAGCCGTGGCTACTTCTCGCGGGTACCGGAAAGTTCGGTTGTAAGCACGGGACTGGAATATAAATGGAACTGGATGGTGAAATTTGTGAGGGTTAGACATTTATACAGGGCCGGGGTTACAGTTCGACTTATTCCTCTCGCTTGAACGCGATAATGAGATGGATGGGGTGTCTGGTTTTCACAGCAAGAAGATAATTCTGCGTCGAGAAATGCGACACATCTAGTAGGTCGGTGCAAAATGTGCTTGGACTTTTACCAGAAACGCGGCAAAAGGTTATCGATAGCCAATGAAAATAGTTTGGTTGAAAAAATGTGTAATATATTTTTATTTTTATTTATTGTCCCTTAATATAAAATTTTCTCGTTGGCTTTGATTTTGAAAAGAATTCACCTTTCGAGTTTTTTTCACTCCGGATGTATTCAAGTTCTTTTAACGTTTTGATGCTTTTCCTTTAACTATGACATTCAATTTAATTCGATGTATTAGGTCGGTGCAAAATGTGCTTGGACTTTTACCAGAAACGTGTCAAAAGGTTATCAAAAGCCAATGAAAATAGTTTGATTGAAAAAACATGTAATATATTTTTACTTTTATTTATTGTCCCTTAATATAAAATTTTCTCGTTGGCTTTGATTTTGAAAAGAATTCATTTTGATGCTTTTCCTTTAACTATGACATTCAATTTAATTCGATGTATTTGAAGCATGTGACCCTCTCTCCAGAAAATTCTATTTCTCGAAGAAATACAAATCCCAGACTCTATGATCGAATTTAGGATTCGAAGCCTTTCCATTGGTGTAAGAGCGTTACACTTGAAAGACACTTCGCTTCAAATCTTGAGTAGAAGTTAAGAGATTTTTCTTAAAACATAAATACACAGAATTCTAAATTTCCTTCAATAATTTAAGATTGCCGATTTTCTCACTGCACACGTATAAACATGTTGCACTGCGATGCCTATAAAATTTCAACCTAGCTGAAAAATAAACACCGTCTATATTATTTAGGTACAGGATTTCCTGAGCTCCACGACCAGGGTGAAGCGAAATTTTAATTTAAAGCAACAGATCAAGGAACAACTACATTTTCCCTAGATTTCATCTAGATTAAAGTTTCAAGAGGACTTGGCTATGTATTTCTACGCTTGAAGCTCGGAAGAAGACAGTTTACAGCGCGTTACTTATCGTGAGCGAATCTTCGTAAATCCTTGCCACTCTTTTACAATTTCTTAAATCTTGTAAATCCCTTACAAGGATTTCTCGTCTGGTAGCAACCTGAAAGGAATGAAAATCGCACATGGCGTGGCTCGTTATCCTCCATTCTCTTTTTGAGGCAGGACACTCTTAGGAAGGTTATCTTTCTTCGGTAACACCGACAATGACAAAAGAGATCCCGCCGTGGCCTCTGTTGATCCTAATTTTTGTGGTTTCCCTCCCACGGGGACTGACGCTAAAAGACAGCCGCAGTCGTGGTCGCTTTAACGAAGAAATGTTGGGTTACATCAGTGGCTCTACTCTTCGAAATATTTTTTACGGACTGGTTAAACTAAAAGTTTGTAAGTTTGATTAAAATGGTTTATCGTTCAGTGTTTACGAGAAATTAATGCAGACCTTTCCTTGAAAATTATTGAGGAAGTTTTAAGGCACCGCGATATGTGTATTAATTTTTCAGGAACATTTTTTGATTTGTAATAGAAAATACTGTATATACAGTTTGGAAAATTGGTACCCCTGCATTATAAGATACTGAGGATATGTAACGAATGTTTTAATAGAAAAAGTATTACGTGAGTACGTTGAATTATTTGTAAGCTTTGTAAGCTTTTCATTTCCGAAAAAAAAACTGTTTTATACAAAGTATAATATACTGAAGAAAAAATTTAGTACCGTATACCTCAAAACTTTAAAATTTAAAAATGCGCATAACTCGATAAAAAGAGAAATTCAATATTGTATTATGTATTCTGAATACGACCTAAATCAGCTGATTCATCCTATACCCACAGAGCCTTAACTTCGTACCATTAAAATGTGAAATCCTGTGAAAATTCTTAGTCTTCAATTAATATTAATTAATGCCAACATTTTTCACTTGTCTTGTATTGGTCAACTGGAATTAAAAGAGCAAGAAGAAACCACTTTACTTCTTATCATACTAACACTACAAATAAAACCAGTTCATAGAAATGTAAAACCTACACTAGAAGATTTAAACAGAGTCTCGAAACAAAAGTACACAGTTTCCATTTTCCAATCATTCGTTTTCATCCACCTAAAATAAAATCCACACAGAAATTCATCTTCGTCATTTTATTCTCATCTCAAACATCCTACTATTATGCAAGTATTATGCAGTTATGCACTCCATCCAGAGTGAAGAAAATCGAAATGCGAACGTGGGCGAATAAAAAGGCATCAATAGAGAACTCGATCATCGTCAAGACAAACGGTTCCGTCCTCTCCAGGGGTGGTTAATACCGAGAACTATTAGCGTCGATTGAGCTATCGATTACGCGCTCGGAGGAAGCCCTTCCAGGGGAAAAAAGGATCGCCGGGGAATTAATTAAGCCCTGAATAAAATTAGGGGGGATAACAATTTATCGAGAAATCGGGTTTCCGTATAATCGGCGGGAAGAAAAGCCCGGATATGCCTGGAGGGAGACACGGGGATTGTTAGCTGAGAAAGCTTTTGTAAGCGAGTTACGCGGTTTCCTTACACCTCCTCGGACTTCCATAGGGGGTTTAACCCTTTCACTGCGGAATAAAATTATGGGGTGTGATAAAAAAGATGTGCACTCCTTGGCGTTTTAAATTACTTCCATTTGTGATAAAAAATTGGAAAAGGGAACATGTTTCGAAAGTACTACTTTAAAGAATTTATTGTTTCCTGAATGTAACCTGTTAATTTTAAGTATGAATAAATGGAACATTTGTAATTTATAACGAACTTATACGAAAAAGAAGTATATAGAAGAAGTATCGTAAGTATAGGTTCACTGAATATATGTGTCTTTTTTTCTTTTATTTTTGGGAATGAAAACTAATAAAATGTAATAAGTTCGATTCTTAACTTTGAACATTCAAATCATTAACGATTTGCAAATTTGGAATTAGATAAGTTTCCTTGTGATACGATAATCTTAAAAGCGCGTGTTTTATTGCTTTTTCGATCGACACGCTGCAATTTGCACACGTTCGATTTGAGGAAATTAAAGAATTGATCGGAAACTCGTTATGAGAACAGAATTGCAGGAGGGAATTATTTCGCACCCGCGCGACAGATCTATTAACTCGGAATCGGGTCACAGGGAACTGGGTTAGAAATACTATTTCGCGAATATTTCTAGACGAGAGAAACGTTTTGAACATTGGAACGAGACGTTTTCAAATCAATAATTGCTTAACAGTAAATCCCGTAACAACGTAATTTTCCAGCTGCGACGATATTGTACGCTGAATTCTCTCTCCACCCCCACTTTTTTTTTAATTCGAGAATTTTCACGAATTGATTGCTGGCGCGGAACGAGGGGGAATAACGATGAGGCTGTTTTGCATTTGAGGTCATGTTGACGTTTCGAAAAATTGATTTACGTCTCCCTGTAATTCCGTTATTCCTCCACTGATCAAACTATGACGTTTCTCTTTTATTTGGAGCAAAAGCAAAAGCACAGTCTACATTTTATATTTCCCTTTATTCCTTTGCCTGAATGTCTTTTCTGCTCCTCATATTTCTGAACCTAATACAACGACGGAGATAATAATCACTGAACCACGGTCAAATTAAAATACGTCTCTGCATTTCAGAATTATAAAACGTTTCCTTATGCAAAAGTCTTCTACGTTGCATTTCGAGGTACAGATAAAATCGAGGAATGGAAATGAATGTGACGAGTGTTTCTCAATGACGAAGCAATCGTAGGAGAGTATAAAACGGAGGTAAAATTCCTCGTGTATGAAGTTAAAGGAAACGTAAAGTGGGAACGAGGCGAGGAGCGTAATTAGCGACGGTTGGAGGCAGTAAAATTCAATCTACGACGATTGCAGCGCGAATCGAAGCTGTTAGAGAGGAAAAACGACTGGCGGGAATGGCTCGTGTATCTTGAAAAATAAGTGTCGAATCGAGTGCCAAACGGGTCTGACGTTAATTAAAAGTGCCCCAGAAGGAGGAGCTCGTCGAGGAAATTCTCCAACGGATCTGCCGCCGATAATGGATCGAACGTTTTTCCTCGGGATAATCTCTAACCCGTCCTTTTTGCTCGTTAAACCTAACCCAGTTTTTTAACTTTCATGGCTCCCTCGTTAAGATAAAGAACGAAAGGTGGCTCTCCATTTCAACCCTGTCAACCATCAATTTGTTCCTTTACCGTTCGCCAGTTGTTTAGCCTCAACACTTGAAAAGGAAACGCTAAACGCTGCCGATAAGCAATTTTTAAGAAACGAAAGTATCAGTGAGAATTTTCGAGTGAGGTCTAAGAACAGTTTATTTAAAATGTATAATTAAAACTGCACGAACTCCCGAGAATGGAGCTGATGCCAGACAATGCTGTCACACTTTGAAAAATTAGGATACACTTCGAAGAAATATAAATTCGAAGCTCGCGCAATTTTCTCGTCTTCAAGTTTCGAAACTAACTCAAGAATTTGTGAAATATTTCCCACTCTAAAATTCTTCATCCACAGGAAGTAATTCCACAAGTAAACAAGTAAAGAAGAATTTCAACTTCCTTTCACCGAAACGAAGCTAAGAATATAACCAATAGAAGGTATCCGCTCATCGCGAAACGACGCAAGGAAACGCGACCAAAACTACTCGACTGATCTGGATCCCAGCGAGGTTCGATTCCCACACTGCTCGAACGCACGCTTCCAGAAGACTGGGGATTAATTCCGATCCCGATCAGCGACTTCCCAAACGATCTTCCACGCTGCTCTCAGATTCACTTAGACTCTTGCCCCTTCTTCGTAAACGGGGAACAATAGCGCTGGAAAATATTCGGGAGCAAGTTTCGATGAGGACCGTTAATTCCTTGCCTTCGTTGGCCGATCGGAATCTCTGGGCGAGCACGACGAAGGAATGGCGAAGGTGCGACCGTAACGAACCACGAGACTTTACGGACCGTGAATAAGCACACGGGACACCCAGCGCAATTGTTCCCATAAATACGCCGTTAAACGGCGCCGCTGGCTGTTACGAGTTCCGAGCCGGTGCTCCAAAGATTTTGCGCTCGGACACCCGCATCTGCAACTAGGAATCCAAGGAAACTCGCGTGGCTCACAAGGATCTACAAGGCCTCTCCAGCCTGGCGGTACAACCCAAAAGGAGTTAATTCTACGTGTAAAAATAAGACGGAACTGTACAGTAGCATTTTTTCATCTAAAACGGAGTTTCCAAATTAATCGACTGTTCCGATTTACTATATCTGATAATGAACCCTGAACCATGAAACAAACGTAACTATGTTTTACTCGAGAATTATATATTTTTAAGCCATGAAATTGGTAATGTTTAGAAATACGAAAGCAACGAGGGTTAGATTTGCATATTGAATTATTCGAATGAGATTTCTGCAAATGAACTAATTTACGTGTTTCTCCAGAACATCGGCAAGCGTCTTAGAGCTGGTGCAATTTTTCTTAACACCAAATAAATAAATAAATCAGCTGTAATTTAATTTCTAAGATTTTACTACTATGTTACTTCAAAAATAAGAGATGTAAATAGTATCACGTACTGCTTAACGAATTCAGGATGCAGGTAATAATACAGTCACTCACTTTGTTCATAAGAGACTTCCACGTTCATTCGAAGACATTACACCTGTAATCTTGCTTCTCGTATTAAAACCATGGGTCGAGTGATATCGATCTAGGTATCAAGAAACAACAGCAAAGTAGTGGTTTCCATAATTCTTCATAAGGGGGTAGTGGACTATTGGATACATAAAATCGTTAGTTTCTTTGACGCTAAATTACTTTGATACCAAATAGTCGTTGTAGTCGTATTTTTCACAATATATTATAGGCACGTTTGCGAGTAATTACAAAGAAAATCATTGTAATTTATAAAATAGTCGACGTTATTAATCGTTGAAGAGAGCTCTGTACAGCGCACCGCTTGCAGGTGGTGTGCATCGATTCAGGTGAGCCAATCATTGGAAAGTCAAATGCTTTGGGGCGAGTACTTTATACGCCAAAATCTACATTGGAACTTCGCTGATAAATTTGAACAAAAATTGTGGAAGTTACACACGAATCAATTTTTCCCCACATTTTTACGGAAAAATATCGTCTTTAATCAGTTATAAAATTTTTTACAAACATATTGGTGCGGAAGTTCCACACCGTAGACACAGGAATGCTACACCTCAAGTTGAAATTTCAAGTGAAAATATTTATTCGTTTAAAAGTTATGATATACACCGTGTCTAAAAATGGTGTTTCGAGAAAAACAGCTTCAAAGTTAAGTCCCGTATGCCAATACCGCTCTGCGAGGCCGCTACTCGATGGTGCACTCAATATACGTTCGCTGCTATAACTTCTACAATTATTTCAATTTCTATATGAAATTTTGTTTAAAATATTCATAATAGATAAGACTTTCAGAATCAGTAAAAAAAAAATAGATTTTTTGAAGCTGAAATAGTCCACTACCCGCTGAATTCATGTGAACAAACCAATAAGTCACACTATATTGCAGTAAATACCACTAAACATTGTTTAACGATTTGAAAGTTCTAATCTGAGAATTTTTCAAATGGCCTGCTGTATCTGTCAGTACCATAGCTACGCCCGAGTGTGGGTATACAATTATTTCCATGCTCAAAGAAATTAATGACAGCTGTGAATTTCGCTTGTAGAGGAACAGCGCGCAACAGCCTCCCACGAGAACCACATTTAAAATATACCGCGTTACAGTATTATACACGAAAATTATAATGAACAACGGCATGCCACGGTACAATGTGAGGTTGTATTTGTTAATTTCGTATTCCATGGCCTCGCAACTCTTTGTGATTAATGCGTTAAAGTTAGCTCCCGAAACGCTGGGCTACGAGTAAGTAGTATAGGTCAACGCTTCGTCAGGCGCAGTTATTTCTTTCTCGTTTCCTTTGTTTCTTTTTTCTTCTTTAGGCAAATGAATGCCACTTTTTTCTGTGATAGCCCCTGCTTTAAGTACGTGAGAAAATATTCCTGAAATATTGTTACCTTAATAAATTTTCCACTGTTTCTTTTTTAATTCACCAAAGTACTCTTTACTAGATGGACGAGGAATATTAAAGTTTTAGATAGAGAACCACAGACGACATTATATTCTTGATTTACTGAGAAAATAATAAGTGGAGTTGCAAGTCGATTTAAGTATATTTTTACCATTTCCTGCGTCAAGAAAGCTGTATAAGAAAAAAGGAAGGTTACGATCGTGCTTTCCATTCATTTGTCAAGAATATTCTCCTTTTCACAGAGGAGAAGGGAGTATTTTATTAAAACCATCGCGCGGGGTGAGCAAAGAACTGTAATTAATCATACTCAGCTCCCTCCTCTATAATTGAAAAGCATTTCTTCCCGGATGAAATATTTTCAAACGCACAGTTCTTGCGCAATACCAAACACGCGAAATTAATCAATTCTTTAATTTGATCGAACCCTTAACCCTCGCTTGGCGGATGCAGGGTCCATTCTGACCCACCTCAAATATTCAACCATATATATTGCTTCTCGAAGAAACTAATTGTAAGGATTTCAAATCATACCAAAATCAGAGTCTAATACAGGAGCTTCTTTTAAAATCTAACCTGTGGCACCAATGAAATTGAAGCTCAAAGTTTAATCAATGATTAAATACACTTTTGTAGTTAGTAGAAAATGATGAAAGAATTGCGGAGCCTTTCTCGATTCACGAGTACCGCATAATTGGCTCGGAATATCCTGGAACACTCTTTTCCACGGTAGGCAGGCGCGTGGAACTTTAATGAGCCAGGATCTCCGTATGAAAACTTTCCGTCGATAGCGGTTCACTGACGACTTTTATGACGCTATTAAATATCGCCCAATACCGCGGGGCCGTGCATATTTTTCAGCGACTTGCAGCCTCTTGGAAAAAAGCAATGGCCCCGTTTCGCGCGTTCGCCGTCGCCCTGCTTCTTAATGGCAGCGCGTTCGTTATTCATCGTGAATATCGGCCGATACCTGTTAACGAGCGTGCTAATAACGCTCCGTGCAGTACGAAACTACGCTCCATGGAATAAATAACGAATCCTGCACAATACAGTTCTCCGAATAAAGTATGTCGAGCGTCACCTTAAGGGGGACAGTGAGTTTCATGATACTTTCTATGGCCACTGCATTACTAAGGCAAGGAATTGAAATTAAATGAAAAGAAAAGGAGCTGGAGATTTAAGAACGTGAATGTAAATTCACTGTGCGCGGAAAATGTTGAAATATATTTTTCTCTATGGTACTATCCGAATGAAGTTTTATTCTTCATTTCAGTTATTCAGTTTATGAATAACCAAGTATGTAGTTTCGAGCAGTGATATCTAATTATATGTTAATTAGGACTGCGGGAAGGTATAAGATGAAGATTTTCCAAGATATGACTTTGGGAAATTATGCTACATAATGTTTCTAGCACAGATTCATATTCCGATGGTTTCCCTGCTCCCTACAGTGGTGTTATAATATTTTTTATTTCAGGTTAGTAAAATGTCATCTCTAATATTTACACCAGATTATCTCACAGCTGTTTGTACTTTCTTCTTTGACAGATTTGCATGCCAATGGCGTCGTGACGTCGCGAGTTTCTCCTTCGAGAAGATCAGAATCATCAGATTACGTTCATCACCACGCATTACACGCGTAATATTGCGAGTGGGTCTCTGGCGCGATGCAAATTAGCAACGGCTGCAGTGTTAAAGCGTCGTGTAACAGCATACGTAGGATTATTTAGGATGTAACGCGACGCGATTAACAAACACGTTGCACCGCGGGATAATCTAGCGGTAATAAAATATAAATCAACGGTAACGTTAGTACATGCTTGCGCAACGCTTTCGAAAATAAATCACTGTGAAATATTATGAATTTTGAATAAATTCTACCATTGTAATGCTCACGGTCGTAAGGGAAATTTTAGAAAGAGGTGGGAATTAATGGGTGAAAGAGTAATTCTTGCCTTAAAAGTGTTTTCTGAACTGGCAGTTTATTTAAAATAAAGATTTTTTCCAATTGTGGAAAGAATAATTGAGATGAATTGAAATCTGTTACTTAAACGTTTCAGCTAAGGTCGGGGCCAGATATATTGGCTGGTGAATTCGTTTTCGCGAACAGCGATCGAGGAGAAATCAGCCACCACCATCTGACGATCGTGGATTTGTCAGTTGGAATTGCGTGTCCCCCGAAGGGTATGGTGGGGTAACGGGAACGCTGCTCGACTCCGCCTGAACGTAGCCGTGTGGCTGTTATTTATTCTTAGCGTAATAGTTGTGTGCGTTACGAAGCTATGCGTAGACCAATACGGGATGAAGCGATCGAGAAAGAATCAATGTTCTGATCAATAAAGCTCCTGAATTTTTTCGTAGCTAATTAACCTATTCTGATGTGTGTATTTCTACGGTGACAGCTCGGTTTGTCCTACACGCCAGAAGCTTGGCACTATCCCCACCACTTCTGGCTCACTCTTATTCTGCGAAGGTGACGGCTAGATGGAACGAGAGCGAGTCAAAAAACGTTGAAAAAAGGAGCACTGAGGCAGGCAAACTGTGTGGTGGGAGAATACCCCTCACGAAAGTCACCGGCCAATATATCTGGCCCCGAGGTTAGTGTTATATTATGTTACTACCTAAATTTGAAAGATCAGTTGCGAATCTACTGTGACTTTTTTATCAGAAAACTTCATATTATAGTAAAAGATACAGATCTTTATTAACGGATTCTGACAAACAACTGCACATTTATATTTCATTTTACACACCGTCAAATATCATAAAAATCCAGCGATCAAACCAGTTCAATCAAATATTGATCATTTGAAAAAGTATGAAGCACAGAGTCTATAGAAGGCTTGCTACAGCAGTATTAAGGGGGTATTCTGGTCTGATGGGTAAAAAAATTTTTTTTGCATTTTCTACTGGTACATTATACGTGTGCAAAAGGGTTCTTTCCAATTCGTAATATTTGCAGAGCTACAGGGTTCAGAATAGGTAGGTATCTATATGGCGCGCTCACTGAGCGGGACGGATGACGCTTAACAGTTTTGTTCCTGCAAGTGTATTTCGGCAAAGTTTCAGCAGACTGTTCTTTCTCGGGGGAAGGGGGAGGGGTTGTGCACTTTTGTGCATTTTAAGGTTTGTCCTCACTAGCGAACAGTTCGCGAACAATGTTCGCAAACAATGCTCGCAAGTTGTTCGCAAACTTTTTATAACCATTGCTCGTGTAAAAGTGCGTCCTCACTAGCGAACAGTTCGCGAATAGACGATTCCTAGGATATTCAATTCCCATACTGTTCGTGAACAGTTCACGAACGCTGGTGGAGACGGATCTTTACTCTCCAAGGTCACAACTTAGTTTAGCTTCGAACGTTGAGTAAACTTTAAACACGAATTTCTCGAAACCATGTTTTTCGAATCGGTGATCGTGATATTTCAAGATCGGCTGGACCAACTCAGTCCAAGTTTTGCATATATTATCAGCACACATGTGGCTATCGTCCGTATCGGAATTATGATAAAATCTTTTGTTTTTAAACTTTCACAGACCTTTAAAGTTGAAAAAATGTGCGAAAATTGAAACTTAATTTTCAAACCGCCGCCATTTGCTTAATTTTCAATATTTTCTTATCATTCTGGTAGGGACGATAGCCAAAGGCATTAAGTAATAAAGAATCTCCGTACTTTTTTGTTTCTGATCATTAGAACGAGCCCAATCATGGTCACCGTGACCCCATGTTTTTTTTACCGTTACTTTAAAGCAGTCAACTGCGTTTGATTTTAATTCTTTTCTATTGACAAAATTGGTAAAGATAGTTCAAATATCAATAAGCATGTAGCAATAAATTAAATAATAATAAAACTTATGGGTTCTTTGTAAAAAAAATCTGAAATAACGCGGCGAAAACGCCTCGTCAGACCAGAATACCCCCTTAAATTTAAATGCACAAGCCCATATAAAAATCGCAATATTTCAGCAATATTTCGTATCCAAATATAGAAGCATGGAAGGAGAATTGAAAAAAAAATCTGGGCCAAATAGCTAGTACTAATTAGCCAGCTTTTAATCGACGAAATTGGGCATCCAACCAAGTATCTACATAACTGAAATGGGTGATCGGTAAACACTCGGATTGCATCACGGCCAAAGAACTCTTCCACTCGGAACGTCTTGATTAATCGAGCATCGTCGGAAATTCGCTCTTTCGTCGATTAAAACTAACGTTTTGATCGCGAAATCCACGAGCAGCCTTGGCGCATGAATGGGGACGAATTCAGTTTAATGGGATCTTTGAAGAGACGGGCTGAGCATTTAATTAAAATCCTCTCGAACGGAGAGCACTCGCAATCGAGTGACGAGAGGCTTTCGAGGACCCCGTCGGCGTAGAATCAAAATAGCTGGGGGGAACGAATGGAGATAGACGACGTTGCTTCCCAAAATAATCTTAGACGTTTCTAAGTTTGCGCGTTCGCAGTAACACTGAAAACGTTAATGCTCAAATAATTCCACTGGTATTTCAACGAAACAGGCAAATCCAATTGATCGAAGCCGGGCTCTCTGGGTTAATCGACAATGAAAATTTCGTGAAACTCGAACCGTTTTGCAGTAGAATGTTTCGACAGAACAGAGACGCGATGTTTTATCTGATGAAACATTGGAAAAACGGGCATGTAGTTTGGTAACAGATAATAGTTTTATTCTGGAAGTGGATTCAATAACGAAATGGACGATTAGATTTGTGGATATCTATATTGAAAATACACTGTCGGGGCTGAAATGTAATCTACGATATTTAATGATTAAAGAGGACGATGGAAGATTGACTGTGGGATGCCTTGCAAATGAAAAGTAAAACATTGCAAAAATATTTCTACTTAATGCGATTTACAGTGAAGTTTATTTTTATTCAATACAAATTTGTTAAAAATTTGGTAGTTTAAAATTGATGCTTTTAATTACTTGTTTAATTCAAATTTTGAATACGATTTGATTTGAATATCATCTCATGACAGGTGTTTTATGTAATATTTATAAATATACATAGAATTTGTACATTTTTCACTCGTTCACTGTTTTATAAATACTTGATGTAACGAATACTACGTATAAAAATTATTATTATACACACACTTTGTCTCGGGTTAATTATAAATTTCTACAATCGCTGTATTTCGAATTTATTACTACGACATAACAGGCGCAATTACCAAGTATTAACAATTAACCACAAACTGCGTCGTACTTAAATTACTGTACGACAGCGAGGCTCGAATTCTAACGAGAGTTGAGAGGAGTTTCAGTTTTGAATGCTCTGAAAGTTCTGAATTTATGTTTATCCACGTATACAGCAGAACAGATACAGCGTGGGTATAATGAGACAAGAATTTAGAGTCTCCAGAGATAGAATTTTGTGTAATGCAAATAACCACCAAAATTCTATGCCAAAACGAACAGAGAAAAATAGACCACCTAAAGTCCACCAACGAGATGAATCTGTCCCTCTTTAAATATTACAAATTACATTAAAGATAACATTCATTCTAACCCAGAATTTTCTTTTCAAGACTAGTGCAGACTCAAGCGAGGTGTTAAAATGGAAAATAGTGTAAGTGCCAGAAGTGGAAATTTTCAGTATTTTCATTTCACCCGCAGCGACGTTGGGACTAAAATAAAATAAATTATTCTAGCACTTAGAACAGAATTTACGAACAATTTACATTCTTTTCCACTGAAAAAATATTTTTTTATTTCTTTGGCACGTACATCGTTTACCATTTCAATTTCTCAAATATTCAGAACACCAAAAACAACTCGCCAAAATAGAATTCACCAAATAGAATTTTATAATTCCAACTTTCCAACCGCCTCAAATATTAGAAAATATGTATCAATTTAAGCACCAATGAACATTCCCACGAATAAATGCAAAACATGTCCTTCCCGACAACACTACTCTCCGTTTTATCAAGCTACCTGATTAGAAGACCGCGATAGGAACTACCTATTCGGGCTCGACACCCTAACAGACCGAGTAATCGATTAATAGTTTAACGAAGTGATTTAACGGCCCGTTTCAGCGTGCAAACACCAAGGCAGGCCGCGGTATCACGTCTACGAACCACCGAAACACATTCGGCAGGATATTAAACTAAAGACAGGAGATATTGGTGGTAAACGGGTCCTAATTGAGGACCTTGCAGCAAGAGGGGTGTACCTCCATCTTTACCAATTTCAAGTAAATTAGGAAAAACTGTTTATAACATTATTGCTTCGACTTAACAGTAGAAAGAGAACACTAATTGAAAAATACATATATATTTTCACACAATAAGTAGTAGTTGATAAGTTTTTACTTCTATTTTCAATCTGGAAATAAATCGCTCATTGCACCAACCGATGTAGAATTTTTTTTCCATATATTACACGTCATAACTCAAAAACTGTAAAAAATGGAGCTGCACACCTCTTGCTGCAAGGTCCTCAATTCGAACACTACTGGCTACGTAGTGTCCTTTTTGTTTCGACGTTCCCTTTGCGCTGCAGTTTTCAGGACTCTAGATAAAGGCGCAATATGCTTAATGGATTGGCACGACACTCGCGATGCGCTTTCCCGATTTTTATGTGGCCACTGGGCGAGCCTCAGGTAAGCGTCGTCGCGCCATTAAACTAATTGACACTATGGAGAGCTTGCGATAGCATTTGAAGAACATGAGGATCCTTGAAACGTAGACTCAATGCAATATTATTTAAAAAATGATGGAGATATTGCGCTACATAAAGGAAATGTGAAGCCTTGAGGTTTCTGCTTATGTACTTTGGTTTAAGTTTAAAGGATTATACTGCTTTGGTTTAAAGGATTGAAGGGAGTCGAATATATAAAAAATCTCATGAAATAATAATTCTGTTATTTGGTTGTGAACGATAATTGGATCCTGTTCTTTGTAGAAATAGCTTTGAGTGGCGATATGGCATGAAAAAAGTTTCTTTTCGAAAGAAATTCTTCTCATTTAACATTGAATAGATTTTTTTTATGAATCTTCATACAACTGCACGGTTACAAGTAAGATTCTGGGATTCTATTAACTTTGAAAAATAACGCTTGCATATCGTACATTAGTATTTCTCTTCTTTGCTATAAATTCTTCTAATCACGAATAATATTTACTTTTTGTATGTAAAAAATCTGTAATCATCAACATCAAATAACGGATGTTTAAGAAATATTTATCACAGTTATCACAGATAAATTTATAGATTTGAATAAATAGATATTTATTAAAAGACTATATAGTTTATCGTACCTATAAGACAGCTTTGTATCTCGAAATCAAAGCTTCTTATATAGCTATTTATCACAAGAGATTTCTCGAAAAACTTTTTTAACAAGTTAGGTTTTAATTTTGACGTTACACAGTGTAACTTAGACTCAACTCACTTTCGTCACACTTTCATCGTTACCTCCCTGTTTCGTTTACACCGAAGCAGAACTTTATCTTTCCCTAAGAAGCTGCAACACGTATTCACGTGGGTGAAAACGGATTTCTGTGGTCGTAAGTTTGAATTTCAATTTTAGACCTCCCTTACCACGTCGTGGGCCCTTCTCCTCTCGAGTTTGCTCGCTATCAAGTACGAATGGCCCTTTGCCAGCATGAAGAGGCCGACTTCAAACGCAAGAACTGAAGAGAAGGTTGAAGAAAAGGATGAAACGAAAGGTGAAGAAAAATCTGAACACTGGCAGCAACTTTTTAGACAGAAAGTCTATCCACTCGCAAAAACTATTAAGTAAAAGTAAATAGGTATTTGATGTTCAATTAATGCTTGATCACACAGAAATCTGTTGTTTAACTGTAATCATTAAATCTACTTTGCGCCTTTCACTTTAAGACGAAGAAGTTTTCTCAGCCATCCTTCTTCGTTTTTTTACATTAAATTTTTCTCTTCACTGGTAGAAAAATTTGGGATTCCCATTAGTTACATACTTCGGCCTATTTAATTTTAATTATTCATGCAAACACCTACTTATATCATATTATTATTTATCAGATATTTATATATGTACCTGCTCTGCCCTCACAGATTATAAACTGTTCAACAATATTCTCTAACTTTGCCCAGAAACCGTACACCAGGCTCACAGGATAAATTTCCAAGCTAAAACTACACGAATACACTAAAAAAGAAAAAGGTCTAACTTATAAAACTTCTAAACTTCTAAAGAAACTCATATAAACTAGACTTCTGCACCAAAGAACACCTAACACCATCCAAATTTTACGTGCTCTGGCTAAATAAATGCAGAAGTGTAGAAGCATGACTCGTTCTACAAATAAACTACAGAATCTTCCATTAAGTCTCCTAGAAACAATATTATTCCCATCCCTCGGTACTACGTGGTCTTATTAACTCACCCAACAGAAGCTTCCTTCTCGCCTCCACCTGAATTTCATCCACACGAGATGTCTTCCTACCCTTCAAATCAGATCTACCTCTATGCCTCGCCGTGAACCACGTCTCCATATCCTCGAGTCCGAGTCGTCGACGTTTACAGGACAAACGTGCTGGCTCGAGTGAGAAATTCATTTGCAAATGGACGGCGACGATAGAGAAACCGAGTCCCCCGGTTCAGGAGAAATCTGACAAGATCGGGCAAGGAACGAGTTTCATTTATATCTGACGGCTGAAAGACACCCCACGGGACGGGGAAAAGTCTCGATCAGATATATCGCTTCTCGCGGTTAGCCTGCCTCCTCTCGCCACACTGTATCGAGATAATTTCCTATGCAAATGTCAAAGCGCAGACGACACACGTCGGTGGTTCAATTATGTATAACGGTTAGTTAATTAGCTCGCTGGCAGCTGGCTATTTAATTGCTCATTACGGGCGTAATTTGTAATTAAACGGTAGGCGAGGCACGATTCGCTGAGCAAGAAACGCGACGCAATCCGTCGTGGCGGATACCCTGTTGACGACGTCATTAACGCGGTAGACAGTCTCATTTTGCAGAATCGACGGGACGTCAAATACCGCGGGTCCTCGTCGAGAATGCTCGTCAAGCAGCTCCTTGGAGAGGATTGGCTTTAACCCTGAGAGGAGTCGTGGGATCTCGAGTGACCTCCAATTGTTACGCTGCGGTAAAGATTGGGGAAAGAAGAAATGTGTCGCGCACTATGTGACACATTAGCTTCGAGATGAATTTTAAAGGACCTTAAAAGACCTCAGCTGAATTCAATTTGGGGTTAAAGAAGGCTGCTTAGAAGCAACCCTTAAACTTTTTATTACCTTACACGTGCAAACTATTTCGATCAGAATAATTTGCACAATTGTTTCACACTCATATTGCCGGAATACATAGTGACAAATACGCTGCAGATAAATCCGCTCTCGTTATGCAATGGATTAATATCCGCTTTTCAAATCGAATGACGCGGCCGCGAGGATATTTTTCAGTCGTCACTCATCGAGGTTCAACAAAGTGACGTTGAATCTTCCGTTTCCTCCGCATCAGGAATCATCTGACGCGCGCAACTGAATCTATCCAGCGTTTGCAACGTTCGATAACTGAGAAACGCCCGTTGAATCCTGCTCATAGATATTTCGCCAGTCAAGATTGATGGTTACCAGCGTTTCCAGCTAATGCCATCTTTCGCGATCTGACGCAGCCGAAGATAGGGGCCAGCGATCCTCCAAAACGTCCGGAGGAAGATGGATATTCGTAATTTCCCTAGGCTACAGGCCAGCTAGCTTTTAGGTAACGTACGACCACTTCCTATCCTTCGTTCGATTTTCTTTTAGCACGCGCTGTTGGAATAAAACGCGAGGGAAGGGTGAATAGATCGAATTCAGTGGTGTATTCACTGCTTGATCATCCGTGACAACTTCACGCGAGTGATTCGTATTCGTGATACTATATTACAATTGTGATTTAGGGGAAACCCTTCACTTTTGAGGGACTTTTTCTACAGGCTTCTTAACGCACCGTATTCCAGAAAATGGTAGGTTACAGTTATTTGAGGAAACAACTCCGTAATTCTAAACACACTGGTGGCATGTTGGGTGATAAAGTTGGCCAAGGCTCTCTCTCTCTCTGTATGTGCACTGCTGTTATTGACACAGATAGACATACATGGATCTTGATAAACACGACATTAGCATCAATTCTAGCAACAGAATCGCTACCACCATGAATCCCCGCATTAATCTCCCTACGTCTACATCAGTATCGATCGCAATCCAGGCATGCAGGTCGGTATCAGTCCTGCAATCTGCGTCATCATTAGTATTACCATCAGTGATCGATACTAAACTTTATGTCACTGAACACACAGATTGGTGTCGGGCAGAACCAAAAGCGCGAAGTATGATACAGAGCCCTGTGAAGGGGAACACAATGTAAGAGACGTAGAGTTTCAAGCGATCGTGGCAGCTTAAAGCCTTTTCACACTTTTGCAGCTTCCCATTAGTATTTGTGACAATTTCACATGTTTCTCATTTATTTTTACCTTGCGTACTTTAGAGTTATATTTGCCAAATGATTCTATATGAAATACCAATTGCTGTGCCAGACGGCATTGATTAGTTGGAGGACTAAAAATTTTAGTTAGAGGAGCTAAATTTGAGTAAATTTAGTTGAAAATAACTTCTGTTTTAATTAATTACGTTAAAATTTTTAGTTGGAGGAGCTAAATTTTATTAAATTTAGTTGAAATTAACTTCGATTTTAATTGATTAGTCGAGACGTGACTTCAGAATTATGATTTTCAAGGGAATAGACTAATGAGTTTGTGATAAATCGTGAATCTTTTGTCATGACGTTGGAAGAAAGTATTCCACCCTTTACTGCTAGTAACCTAAAGGTGAAACAATGGCCAATGAGATTCTCTAAATGCTATTTTGTAACAGAAACATTAGGTACCTCGGGATGGCCAGTTCCCGTCTTGAGAACAAGCTTCTGGGGAATAATCACCCATGAAACAAGCTTCAAGCCCTGGGGGACACTTGTTACTAACATGCGAAAATAATCCTTTCTCAGATCACTCGAAGTTAGTATCACGTAAGAACTAGTAGCAGTTCCTTTGATTGCAAATCCTACTGTATAATCCTTAACCTTTAACTGATATATTGTGTTTGGCAAACGTGACTGGTATACCGGGGTCATGGTAGACCCCAAATAAAAAAGGACACAGAAATTTGTAAAGTCGACACCAGATCAACCTCTATGAATATTTTGTTCTTAGGTAATGTATAAAATAATAGAAACGTAGAAAGTTAAACTATTATTATAAAATTAATTAGAAATTCAGTTTACAAACTTAGCAACCAAAAATTTTGTATCGAACTTTGCGTGCTTTGGGGTCATTATCGACCCCAGGATACCAGTTAAGGGTTAACTATAATTTCGTTCACACACATTTGAGATCACACATCTTATTGCGATCTAAAACCCTTATCTTCTTAAAAAAACTGATACTAACAGGAAGTAACATCCAGTTTGACGAATGGTGTTGGTCCGCCATTCGAGGATTAATAACATAAACCATCACCAATCGAACGAGATTAGCCTTGCTACGGCTCCAGTTCACCTATACGTTTAGAGCGATGCCAATGGACGAGAAACGCTCGTGCTAGTAACAACTTCCTTACGTTTTTCTGAAAAGTATAAAACCCTTAACAAGTGAGAAAAGGGGTGAGAAAAGACCCGAGGACCGCAGTAAAGTTAAATCGACATGTGAGAGTAGATCTTCGCCAAGCAACGTCAGTCGTGAAAAGGGCATTATTTTTCGAATGCGCGAAACGAAACTGAAGGTATTCAGCGCTAAGGGGGGGCCCCCATTCCGTTGCGTATCGCTGCTTGTCCGTTGATAAATTAAGTGCCTCGGATGCGAACGATAAATTCGCTAAGGCCGGCCAGCGGCCGATGATTTATATCGCGGACTACTCCAGGAAGCTCGTGATCTATGACCCCGCGAGGGTCAGCCTCGAGGTAAGACAATGCACGGCGAGTCAGCCAGGAGTGTGGCACGGACCCACGTGCGTTCGCGTGTATATACACTTCTGTGCATCTCGCGAGACGACGATGAATGATGGCCGCCGGCGAGGAAAGTCATACGCGACTAAACGCGACGCTGAGTATGAAAAATCGACTGCCCGATGCCGCCTGGTCGACGCACGAGAAGCAATACCGTGGTCGACAAGTTCAGGACTGTCTTGATAGCTACTTTGTCCCCAGGTTCTTCTGGGTTGGTGAAAGAACGGTTTCGGTCACCTCGATTTGAGTAATCTAGATTTGATTGTGTACGCACGGGCAGTTAGATTTAATGACGGTGAATTCTTTTCTCTGTCTTGTGAAAATTTTTTCTGCTTTTTCTGTGGCTCTGTAGTTTCGTATTGTGTTATTCTGTGTACGTGGAAATTGATGTTTGCTCTTGTAGTAAGAATTTATGGGAATGGGAACAGTTTTACGATAAAGATATTGTATGCCTTGTAAAAGACTAAGAAATTATTATAAGAAAGCTTATCGTATTTTCTAGGAAACTTTTGCACAGTCTTCGAATATTTTTCACTGAGCTTGTTAAGGTCGTACGAAATTGATTAATTACTGTCGTATAGGTACTATTCGTGTGCAATGAAAATTTTATATGAAAATTTTCACGAGGTCTCTGCTAAAGAAATACAAAGCTGAAGAACTTTGTCAATACGACCCAGCATAATCCAGGAGCAAATTCAACAGCTATTCTTAACAAGCATCTCACAGAACGGCTTCTTAGTGAATTTTGCAGATTGTAGACTACTTAGTTCATGTTGCGACCGTACGAATTCACTGTTTCTGAGAAAACAAAGAGGTTCGTTAGACGTTCTCTATATAGATACAATTTGAGAAGCCAATTACAGAAGTATTCTTATTATAAATGAAATATTCTTCACAACAATTTACTTAATTTTATAATGTAAGAATAGCAATCCTTTGAAATATTGGGAAATATTGATACTGCACTTTTTGAGCAATACTTTCACTCATTTCACCTTCACTACTTTCGCCTCGTACTCCTTAGAGCCCCTAGACTCAATTAAACTCATTTCACTTGAACTCCTACCTATGTTTATAATTCCACCTGAATTCTTACATTTTAGAACTACTCAATCTCCACCTTTCTATGACAGGCATAAAAAATCAAATGCGCAAACGTTGAAACTTCTCAAAACCATAGAAGGGGTAGAACGAGAAGTGAAGAAGAATCAATGTCACAAAAACCACAAAAAGGGAAGTATAAATTGCGCTCAGACAAAATATCACAGGCGATTTCTCTCCAAGGGCCAATTCATGGATCTTCGAGAGTTATACCCCCATCAGCTTCTATTCGTAACCCACTGGCGAGTCTGATGCTCTTGCCATTGTCCACCACTACGACGGGGGAGGTTGTACAGCTGGAGAACCTGCCTTGTCGAAACCACCAGCTCAGAACGAGCCGCCACGAATATGGCGTGACTGATAAGCAATGGGCGCGACCACAGCTGATTTATCACGGGCCTGTTTATGGATCGTCTGGCTATCACGTCCTTTGGTATTATCGCGAGGATCCCGCATCACCATAGAAGAGGAACCCTCCGATAATGGTATAGTCACTGTCGGGTTCGTTTACTCTGCACATTGCAACTTGCACTGTACTTACAAAGTATAGACAAGTGGTTCAATGAAGTGTACATAAGGCAACGTGAATTCGAAGTTCTATGAAGGGGGACACCAGATTCTGGTCGAGGAAATTGAAGTGATAATCTGGAGATAGGGCTACTTTCTTCGGAAAGCAAAAATAAACAGGAGAAATCATGAAATATTTCAACAATATTAATTGAGACACAAGATGCTGCTGAAGCTTTAGCTGGAATACTCTACTTCCACATTTTTTAACTGGGCAGTTGAGCAGTTAACCCTTTGCATTCGAAGGGAGTCGTAAAAACAGCATTAAAAGAGTCTTATAAAACTCGAAATACATCGCTACCGCGTTATGCTGTTATTTTCCGTGCTACTGCATCCAGTTCTTCAAGAGGTGTAAGGGACTTCAGAGTCTGAAAAAGGTCCATCATGACAAATAATCCATGACAGGAGCGTAGTACCTTAATATGCACATCAATATAGGTGCACGAAGAAACCGATCAAGCCAACTGGAACGCTGAAAACATTAGGACGTCACTGAACGTCAGAATTACATCCCAGAAGAACAATGCTTACACCCAGAAGCCTAAACTACTCCATTGTTTGCACTTAAAAGAAATCCCCAGTAATCGCAAAATACTTTATCCGTTTTTTTTCTGTCATGTTTACAGATTCTTAATAAATTACAATTCAATTAAATACATTCGCCAACGTCCCCCGCATTATAAACGTCTGTTCAACCATCAGACTCCATATGGCGAGAGATCAGTTCATGAATCGATCCTTCGATAAACCCCATTCAGCCTCCTAATCCTTCCAAGTCAAGATTAAAACGAAATCCTAGAAAGCCATCCTCGAGGGTCCAGATTCAACTGGACAAAATAGCGGCGCTTCATCCACCACCCGACGCGACAAACTGTTGCCCGCCTCGAAATCATGTTCCGCGTCGGGGGCCTTCTGCTGATCGCGCCTGAACGAAATCGTTTGTTCGATTATTCCGCCTGGATACGCGGCCGATACGTGTGCTGGATTTCTGTGAGAGAAAAAGAGAGGGCAGGCACGAGAAAAGTCAGAGGGAGGGTTTGGAACGTGGGATGGGAGGGGTGGAGGGACGCGCAAATGCTGGATCGTGATCGCGTTCGAACGACCCAGTGTGGCGGCAGTCAACCGTTTCATCGCGGCATTGTGCGCGAAGCAATTGGAAGAAAAATGGCAATAACAAGCGGAAAGACAATGCGCCGGCGCGCGACAATTAAGGGCCACAGAGGAGTGCCTCGACTGATTTTCAGGGAGTAATAGCCGCTCGGAATTAATACGGCTTCGTATGGGGGGAAATGGGAGCAGCTGGGGGAACGTTAATGTGCCCCACTTTTTTTTCTGTAATAAGTGCCACGATTGCGTTCGATGCACGTCCAGGCGTATACATGGGAATATATTGTAAAATTTATCGCGCATAATCGGGGCAAAGAACCGCGTGCTTGATTGTTAGTGCGATTAGCATCGTTACTTGGTAGCTCGTAAAACAAGTACATAGCACTGTTATTAAATTTCGTAAGATTGAGAATCCTTGGCGATTTTTATCGATTGGATTGTGGAATTTAAGTGTGGGATGTGTTTGATAATGTTTTTGTGGATAACCTGTTCGAATTTGTTTTAGATCATCTTCGTCACTGCTCTGCTTGGCGTGCAGCGCAAAAATAGTTGTAGTATGCTGTTTATCTGCGTCTGGTTATAATTAATTGTGTGCAAAATAATGTGGCCGGAGTGGCAATAAATATGGTGAAATTTACCGCTTCATTCAAACGCTAAAATGTAGAATATGTAACATATCAAATCACATTTTTTGGAAACTAGATTTGTTTACTTTAGAGAGAAAAGTACTTGCCTCCATCGATAAAAACACAAATCTGTCTTATGTATATAATTTCCGAATTTCAATTTTGCATATTCGGATAAAATCGAAAACTATTTTTGAATCAGTATTTTATGCGAATTATTGTCCTTCTATAATCAGCTATACTGACGTGTAAAGATTATACAGGTAATTTATTAAGATTCTAAGCTATCAACTTTTATAATAATGAGAATACTGTAGAAATAGATGAAATCTTATTCACTCCATAGTATGTGTATATAAGTACGTGACGCGATTCGTTTTAGGTATTTCATTCGCGAAACGAGCTGGTGGTGTAGGGAGATTCCTTCGTGACAGACATCTCCGTTAAATTCCTAGGCTCAACAGGAAAGGAATTTAATTCAATAGCTATGGAATTGTAGAACTAAACTGCATTCTCTATCGGACCAGAAAATAAAGAGCCCCTCGTTTCCGTATAACAGATTGCTCCTGGATAAGAAGAAACAAAGTCCTTGGAGACACTATTTTAATATGAAAATATGTGACGGGAAATTGTTTCTGAGTCCTTTGAAGCCGGGATAATATCTTCAAAGGCAACGAAGTAATAATCTAATACTCTTACTTAGAGTTAAAAAAATGAAAAAAAGGTTGTTTCTTTGTAAGAGTGCTGTGTAAATCTGCCTTTATTAGAGACTTTTCTTTAATTTCTTTATCCTTTGAATAACATTAATGATCTCTAAAAATCATTTCCCGAGAATACTGAAAAATTCCTTCAGCCCAAAACAAACTCGAATCTCGATAAAAAATTCTTCTCCTGGACATACTCTTGTCTTCAACGAGAATGCATCTTTAATCAGGTAATTTAAAATAGTCCACCATCACGTCCTAATTACTTTTATAAAATTACTCCAATCAGCTCAGGAAATCCTTATTAAAAACAGAACTTCTTTAATAGAATTTTTAAACGTTCACCCATCAGAATTTTTACATAATTACGTATGTACGAACGAAGTTGAATTTTTCATTCATTAAAGAAATTAAGCTCAAAATTTAAAAAAAAACTGACCTAATTATCTCAATTTTCCTATTTACTCAAGCTCGCTCTTAACCCGATATTTTCATTCCTTCCATATTTCCATATCCATTCTCAATTTGTACGCGAATATGATTGCCATCTACAATCCGCAATTTTACACGAAGCTCGAGTTTACAAAATTCGAGACTCGTTGCGATTTCTTTGCATCCTGCCCATTCCCAAAGTAAAGTAAGACGACATAGTCTCCATATTCTTGAATTGGACAGCGGTTCCGCATTCTGGTTAAATACAGAACCTGGAGTCGTTCTTAAATCCAACTGGTAACTTTCGTCAAGGGGGTTACTCGACGGGAAAGGAAATTGTCTGATCCCCCACGGTTGATTTCCACTTTCCTGTGGGTTTCCGCCGATGGCTCGCGAAGCCTTGAGAGGGCAGAGTACTTAAAAATCCTTCTCCCCACATTGCTTGCGAAGGGTGGAAACTAAATCTTCAACACCCACTTTCTGCTCGGAAATGTCTAAAGAGGTGAAATATTTACGCAGCTCCCAGCATCGATGAAAGTTTCAAAGACTCTCCATCGTTCGAAGAATGCGAACCAGTATGTGTTCTTCGTAAATCAGAACGGGCTAATGAAGGAGCCTATAACTCAAATTGGGTACAGATAGTGTATAATGAAATTGAGCTAAGAAGGTAAGTAATAAGGCTCGGAAAATGATTCTATATGCTTGATAATTAAGTAGAGGTCAAAAATGAAGATACTTTTCATCCTTTTTTTATATTTCGTATTTTTATGTACTTCTGGGAAAGACGGCAGTCGAAGGGGGTAAAGTTTGTTGGGGGTGCTGCAAAGCAGGAGCTGGGAGAGAAGAGTGGGGATAAGGGATGAGGAAAAACATGTAGATTAAAATAGGAATAGGAGGACAAGGGAGGGAGGACGGTAGGAATTTAGATATAAGGATATCAGATATAAGATATATCAGATACAATATATATGTAAGGTAGGGTAGGGAACAGAAAGAAGGTAATAGTGAGTAGGACACAGAAAATTAGGTAGATTAAGGAAAGGCTTAAGGATTTAAAGAAACTTTTTAAAAGCCTCTTTAATGATTCATCTGTAGTGTCATTTATAATGCATATTTTTGGTGAAACAAACATGCTTTTTGAAATATTATGATGTTAATAAGCATTGTGTAAAAGGACAAGTCTTAGCTTCAATTTATTCCTTTGTAATTAATTGAAAAAGAAATGCTTCATTTTCGACAAAAACGACATGCCTAAGTAGTACCCTTAAAAGCATGAAAGAATAAATGCAGCATAGAGTTGATAGCAACAATGAATATACATGTGGTAGAGAGAGACAAGAGAGAGAGAGAGAGAGAGAGAGAGAGAGAGAGAGAGAGAGAGAGAAGATTGTAATGAGGAACATGACTGCAACTGCTTGTCATCGGTGTGTTATAAAACATTAATATGTAACTACCAACTGCATATATTCCACAAATGAAAAATTTGCGCGCACACCATTCAGACATGCGCACTCATGCAAAACCGCAGTACATGCGCTAGTGGCGTCTTCTGCGCCAAGCTTTACGTCAGCTTCCCCATTTGTAAGAAACAATACAGATGTTGATACATATATGTAGGTATATACTTCTGGAGTTCTGAATTAGACAACGCATATAACTTACAAGTAGTGATTGGACCAATACCGCTACTATTGATGATATTCAATCAAATCGATGCGAAAGTACTCAATAGATGATATCGATACGCCTCGAAATTTTAGGTACTTGCTATCAATGATCGATACCGATTGTTCTTCAATCGATACTAAACCAATACTATACTAAATCAAAACTGGTTTGATACAATATCACACAAGTATCTACATTTTCGTTTACAAGTATCGATACATTTGCACATGAAAATTCAATATCTCATAATTATAGTTAATTCCAAAACACTGAATGATCAAACTAAAAGCAGTATTTTGATACATCACTAGCTATTGTATTAGTGGTTTATAAGTCAACAGTACATCGCCATAAAGGAAC
This sequence comes from Andrena hattorfiana, assembly GCA_944738655.2. Lineage (NCBI taxonomy): Eukaryota > Metazoa > Arthropoda > Insecta > Hymenoptera > Andrenidae > Andrena > Andrena hattorfiana. Next base: position 9,063,021 of record OX122894.2, read on the forward strand.
AGAGAACCCTGCGTTCGTTTTCAGCAAAAATTGATCTACTATCGCACGAAGTGCGTGAAAACAGTTATACTTCACATTTTCATAGACCAAACGATGCGCGGTGAATTATGTTAAAGGTGTGCAGTAATATCGCGACCCGAAATAAAATGCGCGAAAGCGTGATGAGCATCGCGATAAACGGGTTTCGGCTAACGAACGGGAAATTAAAACGACTAACGCGCATTTCAAATTACGGCGCCATTATTTTTGCGCCAGGCCCGTTACCTATACATGCAATTTACAACCTAACGAGAACGACACTGGACGATTGATTTATCGAGGAGGATATTAATATCCTTCAGCGGGGACCGGTTCCGCCTGGGCGTCGCTTTGTTAGCTCAGAACCGCGCCCTGGAAATGTTGGGTTGCGGTAAAACAATGTCGCCGGAACACCCTCTTTTCATTTACCTAAGGGCGATGCCAAGGCACACGCTGAAAACATTAACCAATGCTCACAGGCTGGCGCTCGGAGTGTCCAGTATTGCAAGCAACCGACGCTTTTTATACTAATTAATCGTGTGTTGTTCGGTTTCTCATTTCCTTCGCTCGACATTCCTATGTGAATATGTTTGACAGTTGCAGGATTTAATCGTCTACATCATGGGGAGGGGGTGGTTTCTATTATAAGGATCGAAATTGCAGAGGATGTGAGAAGTAAAGGTGGAATTTAAAGGAATTCGAGGAGAATTTTTGTAAAAAATGAGACTTTGGTCTTCTTCAAATGCCAAGTGTATCTTTTAGTAAAGACCAACATCACATTTTTTTTTAAAATGGGGACTTGGTAAGTTTTATCCACAAGCTGTCGATACAGTAAGTTGTACTTGGAAAGATAGTAGTTGGGATTGGGGTAGTTTGAAGTTATATTGAAAGTTGGCTGTGGAACATTGCGGGTGGCATACTGCACAAATATTGTTTGTCCACTTTTAGCGTTTTTGAGAAAAAGAGTTTTAAAGATGCATGGATACTTTATCATTAAAAAATACACAATTCCACTATTTCACCAAAAATGTGTAAATATATTTGTGCACTAAGCCATCGAATGATCTATCGAATCGTTTATAATTCGAGTGCAACATATAGGTACATTTCTATTTCAGTACGAGTGGAATCTCGCGCTGGGTCTGTGAGCAGTGAGATTTGCAATTCGGGGTAGTTTATTATTAGGTTAAGTGTAAAATACAGGATTTAAAATCTATTTCTATAAACTCGAGGCATTGAGATAAAAACATATTACTAGTCTTAAATATTAACGCATTCAATAATTCATCGGGGACCAGTACACACGCCTACCAAAACCGTGCAAAAGATACACAATGGAAAATCATTCTGATATCTGTAAGAAAATTCGAATATACGATGAACGAATAACTGCGCGTGAATGAATTTCACGGTGCAATCCATCTTCATAAACATGACTCAAAACACTGTCGATGCACGAGATAAATGGTAAATATTTGGGAGCGGCGGTTTCTCGAGACGCATGGATTCCATTTCCTGGAAATGGCTCGAAAACCATCTAAAATATTGGAATGCAAATGCGGTATTACGATACGCGGGGCCAGTTATATCGACGGTCACACGGAATTGATCCGTTTTAAAACGGATCCATTCGGCTCTGCGAAGAATTCATCAATCTCGATGAAGATGAAATTGAAAAGTCCAGAACTTTATGAAATCCTTCCGATCAATCGATATTCATGCAAATATTTCAATCCCGACAGAAATAGCTTCGCGGGACACGTTAAGATGCAAAAAAGCAATTTTTGTGACAAGCGAACAATTTTCTACGCGCTTCTCACTTTACCAAAATTCAAAACAGAATTAATTCATTACTTTCCCGCAAACAATCCTATATATAAATTTATTTATTAGGAAATACTGTAGACTCTAATTACACTGTTGGATACAAGAACGGCCTCAGGACACTCAGGACCTTTTTGCATAAAACGCAAAATTAGAGTCCTTATTCTTTTCTACATATGCCCTCTAAATTTCATTGTCGTATCTTTAAAATTGACAGGGCTATGGGAAATTTTGTGAATCGATGTTGACCAAGTGACCCTAACTCGTATCTATGCCAGACACGCATCAACCTGAACATGACACGATCTGTGAGTATTTTTATGACTACATTTTTTCAATATCCTATATTTTTGTCCAATATTATGTAAATATTAAATAAATAATAAAAGATAATGTTAAAAACAACACTTTTTCCTGTGTTTCTCCATTCTATGCAAGAAGGGCCTGAAGGGGGTTATAATTAAAATTAATTTCACTGATTAATTTATTATATAATTCCGATTGTAATAGTGCAACCACAAAAAAGATATACCAAAATTTTAAATATTATTTTTTGACAGATTTGCAACGACTTCACTATGTATAAAAAATATCTAACTTCATAATGTTTACAGATACTTTTCTCGAAACTAACTTTTGACACTGAGAACCTTCTTGCATTCAACGGTACAATTGAGAATCTAAACGAGACATGTAAATGCTGGACATTCTTATGCGTGATAGCAAATGATTTATGAATCAGTTTAAATAAGCTTAAACCACAGGTCGGACTAATAGTTTCATCTACATAATTACGACAGATATGTATGTGTATTGTGTAAGGAGTATATCAAATTCAAGATAACACCTGGAAAATTTTGATTGATGTAACCGGGCTGCGGATTAACCAGAGTCTGACTCTGAAAATTTTTTTGCAAAGTTGCGTTCGTCTAAATATTGTCGAAGAAAGTAACGTTTTGAAACCTACAAAGAATGCAAAAAAAAAACAGTCACTAAGTAGTTACGTAGATTAAACGTAACAATGATACTTTAGGAGTTTTTGAAGGTACTGATATCAAAATTGTGGCCGCCCTAGCAAAATTCTAAATGGCGTGAATCTCGAAATATTGGGTTTACAGGAGTGAACCCCAGTTTCAGTTTTTGCAGCAATCGCCAGAAATTTGAGCTTAGCATCCTCAAGAACAATTACATAACCTGGAAGTAAATGTTTTCCTCCGCAGGAAAAGTTAGTCCATTTCGGTACGGAATTCTGCCACTATGCAGATCCGCAGGCCGGTTAACGTGTGAATCCAAGAATCACCCCTACCGTTTACCGGTTGCCCTAAATTCCTGGATAGCACGTAAATCGCCATCGACCCAGCCGAATCCGGCATCAACGGCGGCCGATGAAACGGTCTCGCCTCCCATCGCGACACATCCATCTCCATAAATACTGTCGAAGTACTACCGAAGACACGCGTTGAATATACGCGAGAGAATTCCAGGGGACGCGATCCACGATGCGTCATTCACCGTAATGGTTTAAAAGCTTTCGGTGGTGTGGGGGGCGGTGGACAGGGTGGTGGCAGAGGGCGAGGGGGTTTCCCCAGGCAAAGGGGAAGACTTCAGACGGAGGATAAGTGCCGTATTGGCATTTGACTGCCGGCTAGGGGCACGTCTGGGAAATGTACAGCACGGTTCTCGAGGAATGGGAAATGGGTTGGCTGGGATGCTGATGGTATGAGATGCCTTCGAATGGATGGTTGTCTGAGCCCATCCACGGCGAGCACAAGGGGAGGAAGGGACGTTCGAGTGTCTCCATCGGAAAGGGCCTAGACATTCGATTCAATCGGACCGAATTCCTTGCCGTCGAATTCCAGCCGAACTTTAGGAGCTCCGTCGCGTCGCGGTGACGGTTAACGACGCGACACGCCTCTGGGAAAGTCTTGGCCGGGGGCACTGACGTTCACGGACGTGGTACCATGACCTTCGGCTTCCCTAGGTGGTTCAATTTGAACATCGAATGAAGAAGGGGTCCATTCTTCCCAGGCTGCGAAGGTCGTGAGAATCGCGACTGATTGCATCAAGGGAGTGTTGCTTTGTTTAGGCGCAGAGAATCGGAGTAAGTGTTCACAGAGTCAGTGCGATTAAATAGTTTGAAAAGATTCCTTTCGTCACTGTTAAGTAATTATTCCATCGCATTCGATGACTCTGACAGGATTGTGGTCACGCCACTCAAATTGTAAGTGTTGCTAGAAACAGTGTTGATAAGCAAAACACAAAAACAGATATAAAAGATGGTTGCACATGTCCCAAACAGCAATTTCTACCGATGGAAGTGTGTCACGTGAAAAGGCCCTAATTCTTCCCAGGCAAGTTCTCGATTAGGCGCCATAGTTCGCGTGTCGAATGACGATGTTGTGATAGTCGTTAAACCGATTATCTCATTCCCCAGGTGCATGTTTTTCGTTTTCGCGCTTGCGTCGCTCCGCTGTGACATTAATGACGTTAAAGCGGACCCTCTGATCGATGGATCCGATCGTTAGTCTTCGATTCGGCGGCATGTTCCCTGGCCTAATTAAAGAATAACGACGGTAGTCGCCGGGCCCGATTGATCGTTCTTCAAATACGGCCAGACCGAGATGATTCATCAGCCATCCGCCCTTTTTCGTTTTCTTTCGATCCGCGGGTGCGCATTCCATCTGCTCGTTAGTTCCGGCTAATTTGAATCGGGCAATGACGTCTTCCTCGTTGCTCAGCGTTACGCTGCCTCCGCGCACGAACATTCGATGACCGCTATAAAACACGCCAGTGTGATTAAAAGCGCAATATTCGTGTTCGCGTAAGAAGCAACGGAAACTGGAACAGAAGGCAGGCTAAATACCATCGGAAGAAAATTTTGTACTTCAGGATTATTATCTATTTTGTGACAGAAGGCAAATTCCTTAGGCTACAAGTCCATACCTACCTAATATTTACAATTTATTTTATTTTCATTTCCTCATGTTAAATGAAAACTCCATCCACACGATGTACTCAAAGATCACCTACCATCAATATTAAATCTCCATTTTCCAGCAGCAACACCTACGATCGTTGTCAACCTCGAAACGTTTACAATCGATCCTCCCCGTATGACAAACTTCTTCCCTATGCAAAGAAGACCTCGAAGCCAGCAAATTTTTACTACGTAAGTAACCAAGCCTCTGCCAACACGGAATCACAATAGCAACTTAATGCAAGCGTCGGAGAAGAGTGTAACTGGACCCGTGGTTAAGGTTCTCCTAGCAATTTGTATCTGGCGGCCCTCGATGCTTTTATCTGATCGTCTCGGAAGCGATAGCGCGATAACAAGTGTGTATACTACGTTAATCTCGCGGCTGAATGGACGCTGCGACCGAATACAGATGTTATCCGTATGTACGGAGCTTAGAGATTAGAGAATGATGGCTGAGGCCAATCACGGGATCCTGAGCCTTGTTCGGGGTAACAATCCATCGAACTCTAAGCTTCCCCATCAACCTGCAAATGGTTTTCAAGAGGCAGGGAGTTACACATAAATGGAATGTGAGACGACTTTGAAGTTGACTGTAACAGCGTCTTTGGTATTCTTTTCACCGTTCGCAGGTGAAGGTGCTCCTTAGGCAGAGGGAAGTTTAAATTATTATAAGGTGATTTCGTTATAACTTAAGGGGAGGTTCCGGTCTAAAAATCGATTTTTTTTTTATTTCATTTTTTGAATGTTCAACCTTTTAAGAATTGGTACGTGTTTAAAAGTATTTTTTGAAATTCGTAAAGTTCCCGAGGTTATAGGCATTTGAGTAGCAGCAAATGCATGGGTAACACCCGGCCAGTCGGGGTTCACGTAAAATTTTAAAATGTTCTTAAAATCGGTGGAACCTGTATCTCCAAAAGTTATTATCCGATTCGACTGCAACTTTTTTATTTTGAAGAATATACTTCTGACCCGTGGAGAAACCAGTGAATTTAAAAGAAATTGGAAATTTGTACTTTTTAAAGGCGTTGAAGGGACGAAAAATATAGGGAAAAATTGATTTCTAACTTTAACGTCATTTTTTTGTCATTTTTAGTGATTAGTCCACGAGCGAGTTTCATGCCCGTTAGTAATTTGGCATTGTTTTTTATTTCAGACCAATGTTTTAGATTTAGGTGCTACAGGTTCCACAGTTTTGAACGATTTTTTAGAGCGTCGACTTTAACGAGTCGACAGTGCCGTTTGCAATGATTAATTTTAAAACAAAAAATTATTTCTATAGATTAATATATCCTTAATACAATGCAACAAGTGCCATTAAGATATATGTAATAGTTTTCCTTTAATTAATTCCTAAAGATCACCTATTTTTATGGGCTCTAGACCGAAACAGCCCCTTAAATGAATAGAAGTGGTTTTAATTTGAAGGACCCAATGAATTACTGGAATACGAAATTACTGTACCGTGTTAGTTTTTATTTTCGGTGTTCTATTTCGTGAGCCGTAACGTGAGCAAAAATATATTTGGTCTAAGCTTCGTAAGATCAGTTTCTTTTCATTTAAAATTTGAATGTTATACTTAATTCATTGTGCAGAATGGCCAACGGTACATGACTGAAAATAATTAGGTCATGTTTCTGGTGTGGATTTGATTGAGTGTTAGATAGGAAGTACTTTTCTGAGGCGTACTTTAAATGGAAATCGAGATTGTCTTGAAGAATTTCTGTAAACAAAATGTCCCACACAATACAAATTAAAATTTTAATTTTACAGCTTTCAAGCTGTTCCGATTTCATATTGTTACTCGTGTATTGTATGCTACCCGATTTTTTAAACCGATCTTGCATCGCGGCTGAAATAAAAACCGATCAGTATTCGTGACCATGTAACTCTTTTACCCCGTGGACATTTTGCATTCATATCAAGTGGGACCAACGACCACTCCACATTTTCATTTGTCGCTGATTTATACTCGTATATCGTTTTTCTCAAAAATAGAAAGCCGTATATCCAATTCGATTACACGTGGAATATTTTGTAACAAACGTTTCACGAAAAATGTGTCATTCACACTACTCAAATTTTCGAGTTTACGTACCAACGAAATAAAACTTCGTACTTTCAAAAAAAGAGAAAAAACAACAATCGCCTGAAATTTCGCAAGAGAAATAACAGCATTTGTTTCCTCCAACTAGCCCGATCTAAGCCAATTACTGATTCTAATCTTAATTCCCCAAACAAATCCCCACCGTGTCCTCCATCTCTATTGGCCAAAGCATAGAGCCCCAAATATCAAAGAAAACACCACCCCCGTTGCTCGCAGCACTACAACCCGGTGCGCCGTGTGCCTTAAAATTCATCAGCATCCTTCTCGAGACTCGTGGAAACTAATTGCTCCATTTTTCTCATCAGCATCCCGCTCAAGAACCCAGACAAATCGTCGAGGCTGCTCGCGCCTCAGACAACGGCCATTTAGCAATTGCCTCGGTGAGGCCTCTCAATCGCTCGTTGAGCTGCTGGCCCGACCTCGGATCATTGTTTAAACATCTCATAGCCGCGGCCAAGTAACAGCCGCATTGTTGCAGTGGCGGTTGGCCGGCGTCCAGCTGCAAAGTCACGGGACCTGTCCGAATGGAAACGCTTCTGGTGGCCCGATAGAGGATTCGATGGATATTAAACGGACGACACAGAAAGCAAAGCTGAAACGACGTGCATACGTAAGGAGGGGAGCGAGAGGCGAGACAAGATGGAAATTCGAGAGCAATATTCGAGCGCGCGACGAGCCACGCACGGGCTACCGGTTGATTAAAAAGGATCCAAAGAGGGAAGGAAGGATCGCGGGCCCCGAGGAAAGGAAAATTTCAATGAACAGACGTCCTTTATCGGGTAAAGAGAGACGTGAACGAGGAGAGACGCGGACGTGGAATTCCCCGAGTCAGGAAACCCGGTATCAGCGATAGGAAATTACGAAAAAGTAACTCGTGAGCGAAACAGGGGGAGGGGGTGCAGGGAGGCAAAGGAGAGAGAAAAAACGAGGGGCACGTCGCGAAGAACGGCCTGGGAGAAATAAAGCGGACAAACATTAACGAAGATAGATGAAGAGGACGAGAAATAGAACGCGGGCGCGCAGGGGGGGAGGTGTGGAACGAGAACCAGGACGAAGAGGGGAAAAACACTGGTTCTGGTGGAGGGGAGGCGAAGATGAAGGTGGAGCAGAAAAGAAATTGTGCAGTATAATAATGAGAAAGGGTCTTGATACAGCGGTGGAGGCTTTCACTCACACTCAGTGAATGAAAATGATTCAGAAAGGAACAGGGGATGAGACACACAGAAGTTTTTATGCATTTTGGTACGGTATCGTTTGCAACTTGATTGTTTGCAATCGAGAAAAATAAACATTCTAACAAGTCAACATTCACTTATAGTGAATGGAGTTTCCAGATTTGGAATATATTTTTTGAAATTACTCAAAGTAACTAAGAAATCCTGAAAATTATATCTGCAATGGACCTATTTTACTCAGGCAAAATCATCTTATTTAAGAATAATGAAGAGGTACTGAATCCAAATATGATGTTATATTTTGTGTAAAAAAATTTCCTAAGGTTGATCTCTTAATAAAACACCGGGCTTTTGGAGATAACTCAAAAAGGAAAGGCCGGAGAATTTTTTAAATACACGGCTTCAAAAGTAACATCGGGAAGCATGACAAAAACACAATTTTATTCGAACACGGTAGAGCAGTCAAATTGAAGATCGTTGAATTGGTATCTTGCCCTAGGGGGCCAGATGTGGCCCCTGGGAGTTAAAAAGCAGGTTTACATGGATTTTGAAGTAAATTGGTAGGAGGAATCCGAAAAAACTATTTAAAAAATTCTTCGGCCTTTACATTTTGAGTTATTTCCGAAAAAAAAAACGATTTTTCATTAAGAGAACTACCTTAGAAAATTTTTCACACAAAAAATAACGTCATATTCGGATTCAGCACCACAAAAAACATAAAGATGCCAGGTTTTAGCCAATTATTCTTAAATAAGAGGATTTTGATACTTTTCGCGTATGTCTCAATAATACGAGTAAAATAGGTTCATTACGGATATAATTTTCCGGATTTCTTAGTTGCTACGAGTACTTTAAAAAAATGTATTCCACATGGGGAACCGCCATTCACTATAAGTGAATGTTTACTTGTAAGTAACTTAGTGAATTTTTGTAGTTTTTTGTTATTCCTACCCTAATAATCAGGAAATTTCAGAAACAGTATTCAAACATTAATTGCAAACAGCAACGGGCTCTATTGAACTGAAATTCTGTTGCATGCAGTAATAAATTCATTACAATTTCATAGCAGGACATTAATTAATTTACATCCCCCAATCTCGACTCGAAACCACGAACACTATATTTAAACTACGTTCCACGTAATAAAGCACCTACCAAATCAATTACATTTGAAGCACGAGTTTCTCCATTCCTTTATCCTTCCAAAACCCTACAACAACCTGTATATACACCAAGACCAGAAGTCCGAAGCTCGGAGCAAAGAAAGACGTCTGATCAGCTCCTCGAGCAAGGAGGGCGACAAGAAACTCGACCAAAGAGTAGGAGGCGAGAGAGAGGAGCGGAGGAGGCAGAAAGAGTCAGTCTTTGTACGCGACGCTGCAGTTTCATTTCGTTCGCAATGCTAGTCGCTTATCTTGTGTTTATCTTACGGTGCATTGTTATTTCGCCTATCCCCGAGCCACGGAAGAAAGGCACGAGGATAATTGAACCGTATCCTATCGCGGATTCCCGTTATCCCTTCGCCGCCCTGGACTCCTGCGAGATCCTGCCACGGAGCATTGCACGAGTCCGACTCTATACAGATTCCACCCCCTCCGCCGGGAAGCCTCGCTTAACCCCTCACCTCCCTTCGCGTTCTGGGCCGGCGGTATTGTTCAGCGGTATCACTCAGGGAGGCGAATTAAAAGATGCGTCCCCGCGTGAGGAACGGCGCCGAGGATTACGCCTCGCGCCTATTATCCTCTCAAGATAGCCGAGTCGCGTGGGCGGACTTGTAAAACGGTTTAAATTGCGCGCGTGGGACGGCTCTTGCTCCGAGAATCCATTGAGCGCTTAGTCTCCGAGGGTTAACGCGTTAATGGTAATTCAGTTGGTAACTGCTGGTCAAGTTATCGCTGAGTTTGTTTTAAGCGGTTGGGAGGTCGGAATTTTGGGGGTGGCATTCTCTTGTGATTAGTCACACTTGTGGTGGGGATTATGTTTCCTGTGTTGGAGATGTTACGTTGTTCAGTTTAACGAAGGAGTGCTCGGAGAGCTGTAATTTAATTTCTGGTAATTGTTTCGTCTAGTCTCTCCTTCATTTAAGGGCATTTTAGGGAAATGTTGGGGCGAAGGGTTAGGGATGGAGGTGTAGGATTGGTGTTGGTGCGTGGGAATGTGGAGATTTTGTTTTTTTTTTTGTATGTTTAAGCGAAACGAAATTTGAAATTGCATAGTGTATTTATATTATTGAATTTGGTGCAATTTTGCTGAGTCGTTTTGTGAATCGGTAGTGTCACTTGTCGGATATCTTTCTTCCTTCAGAAGAAATGAGTTGAGAAGAATGTAAGAAAGTAACAGAGTGTCATTGATGATTGACTGTTGTAACAGAAATAGATATTGCAAAATGTACTGAGAACACTAGAAAGAAAATTATTAAAATTAAGCGAATATCGATATCTTTAATAATATAATTTCATCCAATTAATACACATATTTGATCTATAATCAGGCATAGGCATGGATTTATATTCTTATTAGTTTAAAATATCGAATATGTTTAGTGTCTGCAGCTTCTGGCGAACCACTTTACAATTTGAAATTCGTAGATTCTATTTAATAAATTACGCGATTCCTTTTCAAACTTGATTATTACTCTTGTATAGGACTTTAAGCGAAAAGATTTTAATCGCAAGTACGCCTACTTTCTGCAAATGTAATATATTTAAAGTCGCCTTATCGATCCTATGTAGCATCAAATAACGGCACCTGCCATACTGATATTTCCGTGTACCCACTATCACGAGCACCATGGATGACAAATGAGATAATAATGACAACGATGCCCGACATTATTCATGATAATCTTGGACAAAAATCTAGCCACCGATTCCTTACTTTTCATAAAACTACTATGCCATTTTCATTATTTATCCTCAAGAACTAGATCCAATTTTCATCTAATAATACACACTGCACAGTTTTCGTTTATAAACTTCCTCTAATCGCAATCATAAAATGTTAGGTCTGTGTTATGCTCAAATTCTTCCACGTTCCTACCGTTCAAAAAGCTAATTTTACTCCTTCAGAGTGAATTCAAGCAACAAAAATGTCTATTATTTATCAAGATACGTTCCCTATATTTAGCTGAATTTCCTTAACACTTCCATCATCTGTATATTGCTTCAAACAGGGTACACTTTATTTATGACTCGAGATCGATATCTTCCATATATTCTTAGAGCTCCACAGCTTTCTAAGTTTCTCAGCTAAAGGACTTTCCTTGTCAGACACAATGTATCAGTCAACGCTTCATCAAAGGATAAACTCTCTGTTGAGTCACAAATCCAAGAATTTTTAGAGCCTTCACACAAAATCGCCTAGGAACTTCGAGTCACAAGGGATCGCCGATTTCGCTGTAACACTTATTTAAATGCAAAAGTAGCACCAACCGAATACGGCAAAGTTCTTAAGGCAGACTCACACTACACCTCGCCTCGCCTCGGCTCATTTTATTCTTCCTATGCTTTTCCTATGTAGTTTGACAATTTGCCTCTCACTGTGCCTCGCCCCGCCGCGACTCCGAGCCGCGGATTCTTCCTCGAGAATATTTTGAGGAAAGGAGGCGAGGCGTAGTGTGAGTGGATGCAATGCCACCGCGCTCTCTGAGCAACTGACCAAACACATGAACCGAGGCAAGCTCAGATAACTTCAGATACGGAAAAACCGAGGCGACGCGAGCCTAGACGTGAGTGCGAAAAGAAGTTGCGCCGAGGCGAGGCGAGGCGTAGTGAGAGCCTACCTTTAGGTTGGTTCAACAGATAATCGATCAAAGTTGCATCAAAATCGGCGTCTGCCAATCACTTATTTTCCCTTGTCAGGCAACACCATAAGTGCGGATTCACCCATATCAGTTCCATGACGGTTCAGTGCCATCAGTAGGTATCAATGGTTTCAGTATGTAGTGCAGCAACTAAACAAAGAGACCATTGACACTGATAGCACTGAACCGTCGCGGAACTGATACGTGTGAATCCGCCTTAAACTGTTGCCCTTGGACACCGCGCAGTCAAGATCACCCATATCACCATATCCCTATAAGGACGTTTTCTAGAAACCACGAAATCGTCAGCTGATCAATCAGCCTCCGTTCGATGGCCTTACCCCCAACCCATCTCTCTATGCCTAACCGGAACACGCGTTCGAATTTTGAACAATCAAGACCAACTACTGTACTCTGCCATATTTTCTGATACTTTCCATAGCATCCTACAATAAACCACTTAGCTATTACTTTACCGCAGTAAAGTGGGCGCAATTCAATTGAATACAATAATTAATTTCTCGCAGAGATATTCGAGTGTCGGGCGGCCGTGCAACCCGAGAAGCCAACGACACTCACCACTTTCTAAATAAGACCTCAGACGTTCGAGGGAGGGTATCGTTATAAATCTACCGTGGTTCGTTCCATCTTTTTCTTATTTACCACGGCCAGGTCGACGCGGGTATCCGTCTCGCTGACCAGTGGCCAAGATGTACGATATTACTCGTACGACCGGCGAACTGAATGCGTGATCCGGTTTCGGAATCGTACTAAACGACGTCACATCCAATCGCGGCCGCCATCCGCTATCTACCGTCGCAGCAGCGTCGCTCGGCCAGCGATATCGAGATCGCATGCGGCATTATGCTAACTTTATGCGTCGCTGAAAGAGCCTGGGACTTGGCTTATTAATTGCTAACACACTGGAGGACCCCTGTCTGAATATAATTGCAGGAGGCAGTGCTGATACTGATAGCAATATTTTTAACACGCCCCGTGCCACTTGCATCGTCGATGACACGTGATATTTATTGCACCTGAATTTTCTATTTAATGGGCAACCATATTTTTCAATTTTATATTGAATTGAAATGGAGAGAGAAGGGTGGAAATGTGAAAATAGTTTTAAAAATTTGTGCTTCGCTGTGATTGATTCATGCGGGCTATTTTTTAGGTGCTATTGAACATGTTGATGGATGGATTTAAACATTTCAAAAAATCATCCTTCATGATTTTAAACAGCCAGAAGGTGAATAAATGTGTATACAAAGCACCACTATTGTATCTTTTTTCATTGCCTAGAAAAAAACTCACATAACTCCCAGAGACGCTACAAGCGGTGCCGGTTAGCATTTTGAAAAAAAACCTATTTCAGATACTGTTTTATTTCTTTTGTATTTATTATAATTTTACTGTCATCATTTTTTTTTACTTGTTATAATGTTAAATAAAGTACCTTTAAAGTTCCGAAAGGATTAGCGCATTGGTATCTTTGTAAAAAATTCCTAAAAATTTATACAAAAATATGCTGTTTATACGGGTTCCTCCCATTAAGAAACGGATCACCATGAGAGGATTTATTTTTCGAAGTGATATTCATCCACCATGATGACTGTTTTCACAGTTGAACATAGTGTATGTAACAAGGCAACTTCACAATTAATCATGATGGTGTAAGGATCCGAGAAGGATGTTTGATTAATATTCGGATTAATTTCTGCCGCCTAATCCAAAGCCTCGGTGATTAATAATACGTCCCGCAAACAGGGCTCGCGTCGAGAGATGAGACGGTAAGACAAAGGAGAGGAAGAATCGCGTTAACGATCGCAACACAACGAATTAATTATTCTTCAACCCCTCAGATTACTTGGGAGGTTGAGTTGATTAAGCGAACAATATTTTACGCCGCGTTATGAACTTGTTCCCAAGTTCGTTTTTGGTAAAATGGTACGATCATGAAAGTTATGACACGAAACGCTCAAATTTCGTTCGATTAATTAAGCACCCTAACCAACGGTTTAATTAATTGCGCTGCTTTCCAGTAACTGTATCCTAAATGTAGAAAATGACGGTAAATACCTGGACAATCAATTTCATATTGCAACAAACTGAGGCAACGCTTCATACGTTTGCATTTCATTAAAAGCATAGGTTAAATAATCGTATGGAACCTCTAATCGCGATTTAGAAAATTCGATATTCCAGCGAAGGGATTCCAAATATCGCAAGGTAATTTAGAAAATAATTATTAAATATTTCTGTTTTAATCAATGAACTCATTTTCACATTTGACGAATTTTAAAACAATTGATACATTTACCGTAATATGAGCCACCCTACGATGGCTACCGTCAATTAAACTTTAATTACTTATTTTAAGAATAAAACAGTTCATTCCATTAATACCATCATATATATCATACCACTTACATTAAATTAAATTATCTAAATATGATGATTGAAAGACGATTGCGAAGTAATAAGAACAGGATAGCTTAAATACGCAAGAACACGTCAAGAAGTATTCTATGCACCGAACTGCTGTGCGCTTAAATGACGACTTCATCAAGCACCATTCATCAAAGCGGGACTGACACGTGCAGTGACATCATCGTTACGATCATCAAGGTCTTTGCACGAAGCCCGCTGCCGCGTTTTTAAAGGATCATTCAGCCTCCAGGGCTGGATTGTGTCGATAGAAATCCAACCACCTCTTTGACAGACAGTCGAATCAGCACGCTGTCGCGTTTTTAATTACCGTATTCTGATAGTGAATTTGTTAATTAAGCTATCGATTCGATGAAAGCCGTAATGTAACTGGATACGCTGAAATGTTGCACTTCGAATTCGGCAAAAAGGGAGCGGCGTTTAATTAATTAAATCGACGGAACTGATTCTGTTTAATTGACTAGATAACGAAGGAGCTGGTAATGAGATCGATGCGAATTTCATTTCCTAGCATTTTAGAGCTCGAACTTTTTCCGCGAGACGTTAAAGAAGCCAGTGATTCGCGATGTTCCACTGGAAAGTTTACGATTTCGTCACTCGAAATGTTGTAATAGGTCTTAGTATTTTAAATCTACTATATTTACGCCTTGTGCCTTAGTTTCTCCTTTAAAAATGTCTGGTATAACTAATTTCAACGATTCCACCCTTTTAATATTAAAAATTTATATTCTCATTACCAGTACAAAACCTCCTGCTCTACATAAAAATAGGAAAATATGCAGAAGTATCATAAGGATATACACACGAACTTAGAAATTTTTTTCATACTATGCAAAGTAAAAAATGCTCTTTGAAATATCAACGAATACTCTGCAGAGCAATTTCATTACCTTCAAGTGTCGCCACACAGAAACCGAGAAGTGCTCAGCTACTCAGCAGAAATTATATTACACATTATAGAAAAAGGCACGTGTAATACATTTTTACAAATTGTCGATAGTAAAGGTTGCAAGAGTGCAACCCTGCTGTTTAACAGGCCTTGCTGTGCAACCCTTGCACTTTCCTGCTGTTTAATGGTGATGCATTATCGGCTATCTGGCCATGAATCGCGATACGTAGAGTGCATCGACGAGCTCACTAAATTTAACACACTTTCGTTTAACACTCACTTCGTTTCGATGTTAAGCACATCAGGCCATTTGTCGCGTTAAATTTTATAAATCTTCCTACGTTGGCCACTCCAGAAGCTCAAGATCTCAAATTCTTTGCTCCTGGTTACTGTTATCTTGTAATATGATAGGATCCCAGCCAATCGAGTTAATCCAAACGAAATTAGAATGGTGGAAATTCAGATCCACCGGTTGGAGGTTCAGAGAAGAATTGTTCAAACTGTGTGGAAATGTGACTGTGACTGTGTGGAAATTCTTACTAAATTTAACTTTCCCCATATATAATAAATATGATAAATTAATGTAATGACACTGAGGTTATTTTTAGCGCAGAATATTCTTATGACTGATTTCCTCTGAACTCATCCTTTCTAAGTTTGTAATAAAACTGGTTGTCGTTTATAATTCTCAGACGGCTTCTTGAACTGGTAAAACGAATTCTAGTAGTAGAAGTATGGAGTAATTCAAACGATGTAGTGAAAGCTTCCTACAGAATGGATGAAACTGTTTGCAATTTGGAAGTTTCGATATACATAAAAAGCAGTGGTCATTGGAATGAATTTTTAAAAGTAGTCAAAAGTCTGATTTCCTCGCACTTAAATTACTGCAAAAAATGGATCCCCAATAAAATAGAATTCCCCAAAAAGCTATCAAACTATAAAACCACAAGATTTCGTGACAAAAATTTTCCAAACCTCCAGACACATAAAAAAATTCAGCAAACTCAGGAAAAGTTCAGCAGAAACGGACATATGTCGCACCTGACGCTGTGTACCAATCTATTGAAAAATTTCGTCTGAATATGAAGTTGAAGCCTCTGGTATGCACCAAAACCAGCAGACTATAGAGACTTGCCACGTAGAAACCTCTTCTGTTTAAAAACAAAAACCGATAAACTCAAAATCTCGCGCGAAACCAAAGGAAATGAAGCTTGTAACAGCATTAAGGGAAAAATGCAGCGCAACCAAAGAAGCTGGGGAATAAAAAGCGCGGGAGTCACGAAACACGCCAAAGTGAAACTCAGAGAAACGCTGAGGAATGGCAATTAACGGGGGCTAAACGGGAGGAACAAGGCGTAGATTTAGAAAGAGTAACGACGCCGACATCTGTAACGACCGAGAGTGACACGGCCGGCGAAACTGAGGGCAGACGGCGCGGCAAGTAGTGCAGGTCAACGAAAAGCGACTCGAGCATTAAATTAGACGTAAAGAAGCACGCAGACGGGACGAAATCGAGGCAATTTCCTTCTGTCTGAAGTGAAAGGACGAGGAAGCCGGGAAAATTAAAAGCGGCGCAGAAACGGTGACAATGGGGACGCATGAAAAAAGAGAATCGGAGGGGGTGGACGGAGGAGGAGAGAGAGAGACAAAAACGAATCGAGTCGAAGGGGAATTTCAGCTCGTCGCGGCTGCCACCGGCGAGATAAAGTTTCGCGATTTTTCCTCTCTTTGCGGCTGCCACGACCGTGAATATAAACAGGTTTCCCCGAGCGAATTTTCCCGCTGGGCCCGCGGTACCCATAGAAAATCTACAACAATTCAGACGTGCCTCTATCTATCCAGGGGAGAAACGAGCGGCGGGTGTGCAAGAACGACAGGAGAACGGGCTACCGTCGCGGAAAAATAGAGGAGATGGTGGAGGCGGCTGAAAGAAGGAAAGTATCCAAGAGACGCCGCCAGTCGTTCAGGTTCAATCCCGCGTGAAAACGCTTTCGAACCGACATACGTGCCTCAATCGGGGTAACAGGGGTTGATGGACACTCTCTTGTGTTTAATTATCTATCACTTGGTAATTGCGCGGAAGACGACGAGGGTGCGAATGGTCATACTGTTTGGAACAAAGCTGATGAGAGTAAAATTCAATCGATAAAACGAAGCCACTTGGAAATGTATTTTTTGTTAAATTTAGAGTCTGATGACTGAACTATTTGGTAGTTATTTATGTAATAGCAGTGGCGCACTCAGGATTTAATCTTGGGGGAACCGAGTTGAACGGATAAAAATATTTTCAATGCAAATTCAATAAAATTCATTAGGTGATTATAAAAATTTATTTAAAGAATAAAATCTAGTTTTCTTTTCTTTTTACAAAGTTCCTCCTTTGCGGGGTGCCAGGGCCCTTAATAGACTCTATATTTATTATTGTGAATTTCACAGGCTAACTGCTTTATTATAATGAAAGAGACACAAGGAGTGACTATAGAGTACTGTAAATAATTGGATTCAGAAAATGCTATAAGTACTAGCATTACTATAAAGTTTTCATTAATTTTAGTTTACTAGAGGATTGTCAGACACGAGTGAAAAATAGCTGTGCTGCGAGATTGTAAGTTCATCTCTACGATATAATTCTAAGAAATACGTTCCGTGTAATAATCTCGTTTCAAGAGATAATCTTATATAGAACTAAAAAATTTTCGGTTTTTTGTTCTAGGTCAAAAATTGAAGGAAAAATATTTCCGACCACGAAACACTGCTTTTCAGAAGAAGCTTCATTCGTTGAGCCGTGGTGCCGCCATTTTGTATATAAAAAATTGTAAAAAATTGTGATCATACTTTAAGGTATGTACAAGAAAGGTCTTCAAACAGATTTTGTATTCCATTCATTACACTCGCATAAAAAAATTCTTAAAATCAGGCTGCCTTTCCGGGCTCTACAGTGTCATTACCCTTTATATCATCATTATGTTCATCAAGACCATATATGTAAACTCAAAAATAAAACGATTAACTACTTCAATAAAACGATGAATCCACATTCGTTCTTCCCACAATTCCCCACGCACATATTTTTTGCCAGAACCTGTAAAAACGACCCTCTTTAAGCTTCAACCATCGAACTTGCAAATTCCCCGTTCGGCTCGTCGCGTTCGTAATGCGGAATTCCGCAAAAAACGCTTTCCCCGGCGGTGGATCGTCAGCCGCGGCGCGAACACCAGCGAAAAGAAGCAAGAAGGACTGTCAAGCCACGAAACGTTTCCGTAAAGCGAAATATCCCGCGTGAAATCGGCCGCGAAGGATGGCGAGAACAGAGGGTGTCCGAGCGGACGGGGCAGACGAGTTTTTACGAGTGCAATAAATCGGGCCCTGATACAAGGTATACGGCTAGGTAAATTCGATTTACGACCGGCAATAAATAATACCGCGGAGACACGTTTCAATTACCCTGAACGGTCCGCGTCCCTCGAGGATAACCGACTAGGTACTTCGACGGCCATCATCATCGTAGCACCGGCGATTCGCTCTCGTTTAGAATACTCCCGACCATCGACGTGATCTATAGCACAGGGGATCGAAATAACGCACGCGAAACACGATCCCTTCTTCTAAAATCTAAATCCGTCGATGCTCCGTTCGGACGACAATAGAGCAAAAGGTTGACGATCTATGTCCGCTCATATTGCAACTGTCAGTGTGTCACAGTAATAAATACGAATTATTGATGGGGAGAAATGGATCAGGTAGATGGTACTCGTTGCTATTAATATGCAGCAAGTTGCAAATAAATAGGGAGAATGATCGAAGGTACGATTCGCTTTCCAAGGAGATAAATCTGCAGAGCCGCTGCAGCCCCGACGATTATACAGCCGTTTCCGTAATTCCAGCTTGAAAGGACGGTTCCCATTATTAATCGATAAATCGTCTGACACTAATTACACGCGAAACGAGCTGCAGCGCTCTACGTGGCCGCGCTTAATTCTCCTGAAAAGAAAACGACCCCAGCCGCCGATTCATGCGCTAACGCCGCGAGTGCGTGCCATAAATCATGGCGATCAAACCGGTTCGCAGCACTGACAAATTTCATTTTACTACCGGATACCGTGTTCCGTAATTTAGAACGTTACTTTCCAGCCGCTCGCTACCATTTGTCTGTCAGATTTGTCAATAGCGTTTTATTGGCCCCCGTAGATTCGCCATTGTCCGTGTTCCGGCGGCGATCGAGAAAAGTTCGATAACGGGCGGAAATCAATCGGTAATCGAGGCAATTCATCGACGCAGGACTTTCCCTCGGCCGATTAATCGTGGACAGCTCGCTGGCAAACTTGCTTATTAATGAATCGGAAGGATCGAGCGCTGCTTCTGTGCTGTCGTGAACTTAAGCCACCGTGCAAAAGTTTGGATTAGTTTAAAATCTGTTTCACTGGTAATTCTATAGCTTGTAAAGCAAACCATTTGTGCAACTTCTTTCTGGATACAGTTTACTATGAAACTAAAGTGATTGCAAAAAGTCGCAATGCACAATTTATTCTGAATATACTCATTTCTGTTTTATTCGCATACTTCAAAAACTTAAATTTTGAAGAATTTTTAAATTCATATTTATTTCACGTGAAAGTTATATTAAAATGATTTCAACGTAAGATAGTTGAAACACTTATCTGTAAAATGTTTAGGGGAATTTTTGAAAAATCGAATTCTTTCCTGATCCTCTGTACATGCCAATTACTTTTTAAATTTCTCCTGTTTTTCAATATCCACGAACTAAAGACTGTTGTTAAGTACAAAATGGGGCACAATAATCCCCGAAATATGATTCAACACACAGAATACACGTATTATCAGGGAAACAATATCCAGCCTCGTTATCGCCATAAGCGGCGGATTTGCACTCTTCAAGGCAGCGCGCGTTTTAATTATACGAAAACAGTGCGGGGCGCGATAATCCGTAATCAGCGCAGAGCTTTCTAAAATCCACGGGGCCGAATTAATTCATAATGCTACGTCAACATCGCGACACAGGGTTAAATTTGACTCGCAATAAATTCATGAACGCGATAGTTCCTGGTTACTCACCGGTAATCCGTTCAAGTGGAGATTATCGACCATTTACCTACTCCTGCTTTCCACGCGGATTCCCCGGCAGGAAGGATAACAATAATAATAATATCGTTATTACAGCATATAAAAAAATATGTACCCAGTGATGTAAAACTGCGAATTAGCTTAGTTGCTACTAACGAACAGAATGGAGGAACGATGCATATATCAGAAATAATATTAGCAAAAGTTGTGTAACAAAGGAGAGAAAAGTGGAAAGATAGGAAAATAAAAACACTGTCGATAATTGCGATAATAGAATAGACAAATACGTGGAGATTAACTTACTACGCCCTTAGGATCATTTTTTACCCACTCGCATTTATATTGGGCTCTCTTCTAACTTTGAAAAAAAAAGATATAAGGAAGTTGAATGGACGGAAAAGATTCAAATAATAAGAGTATTCTGTGAAAACACTGTCACGGTTTCGTACTTCCGTGCGTAATAAGTTTAAATGGAAACGTGTGATGAAATTTTTTGCTTCCTTCTTTTCTTTTTGGAGGAAAGAATGTTGCAATTTTCACACTAGTGAAGTTTCTTACTTTACGCGCGAAAAACGCTGACTGCAAATGAAGAATAAGGATTTTTTCTCTCTGTGAAGAAAATTTTGCCTCGGAGCTATATGTTTCTTTTTGAGCAGCCTGTGAGAGTGATGAAAAGATTAAAGTTTCGGTGTCGGCTGGCTTCCTGTGAAACGTTAATGAGGAGCTGAACAAGTTGCTGAAGAAAGGCAACGCATCTGTGTCGTTCGAGCTCAATTTAAATACCGAGATATTTGGATTAATTTAATATTTTGTATTTTAGGAATTTGAAAATTGGAGGACTTCGATATTCACTAACGCTATATTTTAATACTTCAGCAGTATAATATTTCCACGTCGGGATATTCTACTCCTTTAACATTTTAGTACTTCTTCGATATTCCAAAATATTTCGATTCGAAATGTATTCGAAGTACTTATCTCACTTTTGATGTTAAAGCTACGATTTTTCTATATTATCCCTATTGTGTTGAAGATTTCATTAACGCTGAATAAATATAAGAAAGCAATACGAGAATAGTATTTCTTATTCAGATGCAAACAAAGCTATCAAAAAGTGTTAACTGAGACTAATATTTAAATATCAGCATTTCCCTTATTCACTGATTAATATTCTATCAGTCTTCATTTACACTTTTGGATAATAATCACAAAGTTAAAACTTTTTCTTATAATACTTGTACTATATTGGAACACTGTATTCGAGATATAGTAACGTCAAATGGAGATTGGATGCAGTAAAATGTTGCTGTCGATGTGTGCAATGTATGATAACCCCTATCAGAATGCTCAATTCGAGAACCAGCAAAATCATACGAGATATACGACTACCATAAAGTTTAACCAGCTTTTTCACAAATTTGATACTTTAAAATAATAGTATGAATCACCATTTGAAGTTTGTGAAGATCTGTGGTCGATACGATTCGACAAGGAGCACATTTGATAACAGTATAAATTGGATTTTTACTGCAAATCATTAGTAACCAGTAATTTAATAAGGCGACTAGAATATCTCTCTCAAATCCAATTCTGATTTGAGAAATCAGTATTGAAATAAAACAAAGAATAGGTATGATAAATTATATTTGATCGTCATTTGGACATCATTATTAAATTAGAGTTTTAAATATTTTATTTCATTTTACGCTTTTTATTATTATTATTTTTACATATCATATTTTTGTTAATGCAATATCGAACATATTAATCATTTTAATATATTCTGCAAGTTACTTTATAATCTGATACATTTTCGATATTAAATAAAACGATTGAAATATTTATTAATATCGTATTACACCGTATTGAAATTTTCTATTCATTAAAAACTTTCACGATGTCAGTAAGGAATCCAATAAAAACCGAATTAACTGGTAGAATGTTTTAACCTTACCTTTCACTTTCTTCGCCCAACATTTCTATCCAATCAACACAAAAATGAGGTAAGTAATTAATAACAAAAATGAGAATGGTTAACGAAGACATTCATTAGAATACATTTAATCATCAACTAGCAAAATGAGAAATTTTAAATTTCCAGCAAAACCATTCCTACACCTTACGACGATTCTCACGTGATCGTTTTTGATCTGACGACGTAAAACGATCGTTCATTACGAGTTCGTGGCGAAACAGCTGCAGACGCTTTCCTCTAAAACTCTAAACGAAAGAGCGCGCAATTTCGGCTGCAATGAAGAGCCAAACTACAGTTCTGTATGCACTCGCAAAAGTGCAGTACACTGGAGGACGCTAGAAAGTGAATGGGCACTTGCATTAA
Source organism: Andrena hattorfiana (assembly GCA_944738655.2). NCBI lineage: Eukaryota > Metazoa > Arthropoda > Insecta > Hymenoptera > Andrenidae > Andrena > Andrena hattorfiana. The sequence continues at coordinate 9,085,678 of OX122894.2, forward strand.
ATAAACAAGTTACAGTTCGCGTGCATTCGTGGTAGCGAACGTAACTGTTCCAAATATACTCGGCCTGGAGACTTAATTTTCGTGGGTCTCGCCTCTGTTACGACGGCATTACTCGAATCACCGATTCCCTTGAATTTCGTCCTACCGTTGCATTCTGCCAAATTAAAATTTTTGCCCACCCCCCTCCTTCCCAGGGGAAATTTTTCAGATCGTTTGACGAACACGACGAAGCAAGTACTTCTGGCAATGGCAATTAGCGTAGCAGGTAATTAAGAAATCAAAATTTTAAGGCTGGGATAATTCATAGCGTGGATTTATTAATGTAGGTAATAGTATGTACCTACAGGTATTTTGGTTTTGAGAAGCTTGGTTTACTTGAAGCAGAATCAGCTGATCCCTGGAAACCACCTCATGTATGAATTACATCATAATTTAGCACAATTTTTGCTTCTACGCTAAACAAACTCATCTTTTCGTTTTTGGAAATAGAAAGCATCTCTTTGTAGACTTGTATAGGTAAAAAAGCAAATAGCTAAGTAAGCAACAGACAACTGAAGGCGAATTTACACGGTTCGCTTTGGTTGAACAGTGCGGTTGATTGAACAGATATTGCTAAACAGTTTTCTAAATTAATTATTAAGTAGAATAATGCAGGCCTGAGTGGAAGCTTCCATCTTTCCCAAACGGATAGTGAAAAGAAGACTATTAATTCAGAAAATGTTTGGTCGTAGAACAGTTGTGGAAAAAGTACTTCGAACGGAAATAAATGTAGCCGTTTATTATAAACTGAATAGCTCTACGCCTCTCGTAAGTTATTATACTTCTAATTCTCTAAACTCACAGAATACTCGATTCTCAATGATAGTACACTCTTCAAAATCTCAACCTACATCCACCGTGCTCCCAGAAACGAACTTAACCCCAAAATTGGGCAATTTCTACATAAAAAATTATTTAAATAACGTATCAAATAAAAGACTCTTTATCTTTATTCGACGAGCAAAAAATAAAATTATTATCTTCTTTCGAACTCAAATTTTTTATTTCAAATAAATTGTTGCCCATCTCTGCTTAACCCACACCATCAAACAACTCAAAACAGTATTTATCTGCCAAAATTATTTTATAAAGATGACGAGCCATCTTTACCTCTACAAAGAACACTAGGTCTCCAAAGTTTGAAGTTCAAACACACTTCACATCCCCACAAAACTTCACCAATTTTCCTTTCGCCGTTGCAACGAGATCGACCGCAATTTCCGCGCTAACTACCCGCGGAATATTTGATACGTGATACCATAACGAACCCCGTTACCACGCTGGTGGAAATGAATGTTTACGACACGACTTAGCAACTGCGACCAGCGCGACGTAAGCTAGCAGAGGGTGGGTGGGAGTGCGTAAGTAAAGCCTCTGCTTTATACGCGATGTTGCGTGAAAATTCCGCGCACGATTTGTTGAGGGCTGAAGGAGGCCTGGCACCCTTTACGGCGGCACCCCGGCAGCAACTAGCAACACAGTTACGTTGATATGCACGGTACGGATGCCAGTAAACTCGGCCTACGACTGGATAACCTAACGGTGGACGCATTACACCGATAAGAACCGTCCCACAGTGGGATAAGAGTTGGCATCAATTCCTAGGCCGCATGGAAACTTGTGGCAGTTAAATAACTTGGCGGAAAAAGATTATTTAATAGTAAATAACATGAACCTATTTTTAACCAACTTCAAAAAGAAAGAGATTCCCAATTCGATGTTTATGTATGTATGTAGGTTAGTATGTGTTATGCATGATTTTCGTGAAACTTATTGCATTTAGTTTAGCTTCAATCAACTTAGATCATGCAGAAAGAATTATCAAAATCGGTTAAGTAGTTTTAAAGTTACACCAAAAATAAGAAATCTATTTCATTATTATTATTGTAATTTTCCGTTTCTAGCAAACGATTCTTTTTTACGAACAGCTCCTTTTGTAGGTCTGTCTTAGCTTAACTTAAATAACTAAAACGTAAAAAATAAAAAATTTTAAAAAAAATTAAAACCGACTTCAAAAAGATAAAAATGCACTGTAAAGTAAAAAATAAGTTTTTTTCCTTACTTAATCTATGACTCTCAATTTTTTTAAATCGACGCCAGATTTACACAGTGCAAATGATGAGGCGCTGGCATAAAACAACTGAGAGTTATAGATATATATAAGGAAAAAACCAATTTTTTACTTTATAGCGCATTTTTATTTTTTTTAAGTCGGTTTTAAATTCTTTTTAAATTTTTAGTCTTACATACATAATACATTTTTTCCTTATTCAATTATATAGTCTGTGAAAATGTTATATAAGATAACTGCAACACTTTTTTATTTATGATGATACGCGAATGCAGTGATCGTGCTAATATTGATCGTATTAATCTTTCTCTTGACTATCGCTATACCTAAGTAAATGAAAAAATTCTACTTCGAAAACTCTGTATAAAAACGTTCCACCATGTTATTAAGTTGTTAAATAAAGAATTTTTTTTATTGATAAAATAAATTTATATTTATATTAGTTCAGAGTTGTATTAATTTTACTATTATCAATATCGGTTTGATTAATTTATCCATTTTTTTTAAATATATATTATATAAAAATTGGGATTTTGTATTTATTAAGAGTTTTAAGAATAGGTGTTTATCCTATTATAATTGGTGGGTGAGCCTCAAAATTCTAGTTATTCAATGTTGAGGGCATTTCGATCAATTTCTCAATTAGTTTCTTATGAAGTGAGATTATTTTTAACTATATTTTCTGTAATTTTATTAATTGAAAGTTATTCATTACTAGATTTATATAAATTTCAATATTATATTAAGTTTATCCTTTAGATTCTTACAATCAAGGATCCGTAATCAGAAAAGGTTGTATATTATCCTACTTTAATTAAAAAATCTGTGACGTCGACACCTTGACACAGAAAACTATCCACATCTCCGAACCCAACCTAATAAACATCCCCAACTTCCTACAAACAAAGTTCAAATACAAGACAATCAAGAAACACACCAAAACAGGCAAAATTCTTCCAAGAGGAAACACATATTGTACATATGTAACCACACTAAAAACCAAATTCCTCAAAAATTCCAAATGCTCGCGTCATCGGTCTCTCACCATCCAGTGACCCAGAACCTAATTTTATGAACCACCCTTCGTGAATTTTCCCAAGCGTAGCACACTACATCCTTCCTGCCCGCCGCTAAATTCGCTCGTCAGTCGACAGACTGTCAAGTCAAATACCAAGAGGTCGACCACCATTGACACGCGCAGCTTTCTAACTGACCGATCCCGATCGCAGCCGATTCCCCCAAGAGGAGCGCGGAAGCCAAAGGTTCCAGCTATGGGCCCCGGCTTGCTGGATAATTAATTAGCATAACGCCGCATTATAACGACGTGGGGCCGTGGGTGGAAGTCACGGTACGCGATTCTCGTGTCGCTCGTCACGAGCCGTCACCCCGTCACGGAACTTCATTCGTTAAGGCAACCGCGCCGGTCACGTTCCACATCGACAGTGCATCGATCATGAGACGCGAAAGTACTGGCTGTCATGAACGTGGCTCCGTCATTATTGCTGCCCTCTCGTTGACCCTGGTGACTGTCAACGACGCTGCCCCTCGCGAGCCATTCGCGCAAAAATCGGCTCGCCGCGAACGCTCGATCTCCTGCGTCGATTCCTCGCGCGTCGCATTACACGTCCCCCACCCCACACGACTGATTTATAACTCTACACGCGGGTATTTTTTTGTGGCCTTATTTTTGTTCGCGGTGACTTGGCTGATGGATGGTTTAATTCGTGGACGAATAATGCCGAGGACTCCGGCCACGTCGATGGAGGACTCGTTCGATTCAGAGGGAACGATCGGCGATAGGGATCGGAGTGTCTTGTTTCGCTCGATTGTCGATAGTTTCCATTTATTTTCCAGGTGCTTCTTTGTTTTTTTAAGATTGAAGGGGGAGGTGCGAGTGGATCGAAGGGGAGAGATTGGTGAGATTTTTGGTCCTGCGATTGTTTGGGTGGAATCGGTGTTGGCTTGGTGCTGTTCGGATTGGAAAAGTTTCTTATTATGTGAGTTTATGTAGGAAAGAGTAAATAGCTGTAAACTGATTCAAACTGAACATTGATCTGGTTTTACTTTCTATGAGTTAAGGCGAAGTTAACCGCTTCGTTTTGGTGAGACAATGCGGTTGACTCAACAAAACTGAAATAATGATATTGAAAGGCGAATGTTTAGACATTTCAATGAAATTAACCAAACTGGTTCACTTAAAAATGTCGTTGGAGCAAATTGAACATACAGTGAGGCAAAAAATTATTGGTGCACCCTTCAAAACAGAATAACTTTTTTAAGCTTGGTCCAAACGACTGGAGTTTCTTTGAGGAGCTAGAAAGATTAATTTACTATGTGACGTGTTTCGTCGTATTTTCAACTTTTTTACCTGAGCCTGTGATAAAAATTTAAAACTCCCGTTTGTAGATTAAAGTAAGTTATATAAATGCTGAAAATTTCAGCGCTCATAATTAAGACTAGTTCCTTTTGCATACTTTAAGGAACATTTTTCTTTTTTTTTCTTTTAGACGACACCCAGAAGAGATATTTTTGGCACTGCACACTCCTTACGTGGCGATCCTGATTTTTTTTCAACAGCAGCTAAACGGCGAACAAGACGAATTATCGTAATTTTTTTCATGGAAAACAATCTTTAAATTATAAGCTCCCAAGTGCATATTACGATTTTTATTAACAAAATTGCTTATAGGTAAAAAAAATCATAAAAATCCCCTCTTTTCACGGTTCGAGGTGTATGTAACCCCCTAAAGTGTCTACGAGCTAACTAATTCCATCGATCCTCCGCGTTCGCCACAAAGAGATATCGCGCCTATTACCGCCCGTGTTGTTACGATCCTCTCATCGAACTCTCTTAAATCTCGCCGCAAGGATCGTGTCCCATTAACGAGTCAGCGTTACTACCGGCCAGTGCTTAAATTAAAAGCTCAAAGGTGTACAGGCCGCGCGTCGGCGCGGGCAATCATAATAAACATGTCCGCCACCGGGGAGACAATAATAAATATTGCAGCAGTGCAAGTGCAAACGACGCAACGCCCTAAATCACCGGAACGATGCATCATGCCTGGCGCTGTCTACGTTCGCCGTCGCGTTCGCCACCTTTCGCAACACTCGCGGAGTAAACGCAATTTCGCTGGCAAATGGAGTGCCCTGACGCGCGTCCCCCTCGAATTTCGGCTCCTTTCGCCGCCACGACGAATCTGAAGACGCTTCCCGCTCCTCGGACGTGATTTATTCCACTATCTTATTGGCTCCCTGTTGTTTTACTCCCAGAGATCCCGTGACGCGGGTGCGTCAAATCGCGCGGCAGCATTCTCCGTGGATTGGACATCTTCACTTGAGAATTTCTGATGACACTTGTTACGGCTTACTGCGAAAAGGTGTAGTAACATTTTATTCTTCAGAAATCATTAGATTTTTTATGTTGTACTAGGTTGCCCTTTGCACTTGGACGGTTCAATTCCTTGGGAACACCGCTCTTCCAGTAGCAACGGTTCTCGAAGCATTTGCGAGCTCACGATATCGCTTTGAGTACACTGTAATTGGGGCCTAAGCAGGCCAGCAGCGTCTTGCTAAACAAATCCTTGTATGTAGTTTCGTTCCCTCGATTCTGTCTCCGAATTAAGCAACGGTCACTGTCACCATGGTCGATTAGATGCTACTTTAGCGGAACAGAATGTTGACGGCAAATAGTCAGATCGCGCGACAAAAGGGTTGAAAGAGTTGGCTGTCGGGGCGTGCGGCGATCTAATTATGCGGGACACGTCGCACGATTTTCGACAATACCATGGTCCTCGCCTTTGGAATTTCGCCGCGCGATTGTCGACGATCGTGAACGAGATACTCCCGCGCGGCTTGGAACGTGACCATCGACGCTGCAGCCACTGGACTACGATCAAGGAGAGGGAGGCACAGTCGCTCTGCCTTTTGCATAATTCGCCCTTCGAGGAATAGCGTGGCTAATGAACTGTTAAACGAGCTCACGGTCGCAGACTCGTCGCCAGAAGCGGAAATTAACGCTGCGTGGAAAGGGTTCGAGCATTGGTGTCTACTGCGTACGGGCCTCATTCAGCATACATTTTCATCAGGTCCATTGATCTATAGGACTAAGAATTTGTAAGCTAAATGAATGAGGGTTTGCTGCTTTGGCAGCTAAGTATTTGCGAGAAGGATTCTATTCTTCGGAGCATGTGTTTGCTTTGCATCGAAGCTGAAGGGTTTTGATGGCTGAATACTCAATTGAGATTCAAGAACTGGAAAATCAGCTGAGATTCATTTAGGTAGAGTAAACGGAAATGTCAACTCTGTATCTCATAAGCAATCAATTACAGAAATTGAATATACACCAGAGTTGGGCAAAATGTAATCTAATTACAAATTACAAATTACGATTAAAATGTAATTGTGTAATTGATTACACATTATTTTCTGTAATTGTTAATTTAGGTAGTTGTAATTTGTAATTAGATTACATTTTGCCCAACTTTGATCTAAACACTACATCTCTTGCCGTTGTCCTTAACATATGTAAGTTGGTATATGTACACCTAACTATATGTAAAGCTCCTTATAAATATATTAAAATTAGCTGATAAACTGTACAGTATTCATTCCATCCCCTATAATTCCCCACACTTTTCCATCCCCACTAATTTGTCTCTAGAGATAAAACTGTCTTTGTATAACATTGTAGCAGTGTCTACCCCTTCAGAAGATATCCGACATCGATGGCATTGGGATTGTTTATTGCGATTTTAATAACATAGGTATCAATATTTCTTTAAAATATTAAATTGAAGACAGCAAATTACAAAGTCGACTCGAGAAGCCACCTTCCTCCTCCTGTTTTCACCGCGTCTTCTAATCATGTTAAGAGAATCGTTATCAAGCTTATACTTTCGTAGCGGAACAGCTATTATTCCCGGTCCCTACAAGTCCCGCTGCAAAGACCGCTGGCAGGACCGTGAAACAGCCGCGTGGCACGTGAAACGGACATCCTCGATGCAAATCGTGTAGCGAACTCCCCGCGGTGTAACGGCTCGGTCGACTATTAAGAGGAAAAACCCCGTGAAACTGTGTATTAACGTGAGTCACGGCTGCAGAAGCTCCCAACCGTGCCGAGGCGATTACCGCCGCGGCGCCCGCGCCGCGCCGCGACGCCAAACCACCGGTTGCCAGACATTCAAACCCATTCTGAGAACTTCCACGTAACTGGAGACGTATTTCACGGGGAATATCTTCATTCGACCACTTTTCTCACATTTGCATCGACGAAATGTTATTTCTCTCTATAAGTAATGCTTTTCTTTTAAGGCTGAGAGAAGAATAAAATTGTGCAATGAAACAATGGGCCAGGGCATGATGTAGTGTGTGCATACGTATTAAGTTTGTAAGGTAGTCTTCAAGCATCGTGGGCTAGTTTATTGGTTAACTTCTTCGTTTAAAATATTTGGAGGGTCATTTGAGGATTTTCTCGGAATGGAATCTGGTTTTGGGTTGTAATAAAGGAGATCGTTTTCTGAGTCCCTGATTGGGAAAAGAAGTACAGGTGTTACCATAACTGCATACCTATATGAATAGTATTAATTTTATAGGTACAAATATAAGTGTATAAAAAACACAAATACAAAATCAAATTCTAATTCAAGAAAATCGTCGAATGATCCTTTGAGCATTTTGGATGGGAAGTTTGACCAACAAATGAGTCGATAATCCTTGAGGAACACCTCAAACACAAACCAAATCCTATTCTAAGAAAATCCTCTGATGGTCCTTCAAGCATTTGGTGTGTTTGTTGTAAACACCTCAAATACTCTTCCCACCGAAGCAAGGGACACGAAAAGTTGTGGCTTTGAATTTAATCCTAGTAAAAGTTAAAAGTGCAGATACTTACAGGACTATGGAACGATGAATGGAAATGTGCGAATGAGGTATAGAATCAGATTGTGTAAATATAAGTACCATTAAGTTTACATGGAGAATATATCCTTAATCGTATGGAAATATTGTAAAGAAACTAATGTACATATATTGTTAACTGTAAAGAACAAAAAAGATATTCTATTGAAGAAAAAATTCTGTATTAAATTCTACAGCAAAAAAAGACTGCATAACTACAGCTTATAGCAAAATGTGATTGAGAGTGTAGGTCGAGTTTAATTGCTCTTCGAGTAATCTAATTCAAGCACCGACTAATCTAATTCTAACTGAATCCGATTATTTCGATGTGCTTACTGCGAGCTCTGACTGATTTGGGAGCACGACCACTGCTATAATTATAAATGATGCCTGATGTGGGTTAATTACAATGGAAATCCTGGATTAAGAATCGAAACTAGTTATTCCGAATGAACACTTCCTACTTCGTGTATAATCTTATCGACCCTTTGCAAACACTTCCAAAATCCTCAAGGGTAATAATTGTACATATCGAAATAAATTTCTTTTTTAATCAGGATTTGATGTTGCACTTACTATTGACAGTGGTCAATAGCCACATCGCATATCCAGATCAAGTTTAATAATTTGATTTTACATCAGTTTTCGTAGAAGCTTCATTTTCTTAGGAATAAACTAATTTTATTAAATAATTAACCTGGAGGGCGATCGGAAATTCAGAACATTCAAAGCTATTACTTTCTCATTAAAATCTGATGACACGTAAACTCACTATGCTCAATTTTTATAAATTTTAAACATTTCTAATGCGATTTTCTACAAAAATAGAAGAGAAATAGCTACAGCAGAAAATCAATAACTCAAGAAATAAAAGTCAAAGAGGATAAACTTAAATGACAATTCACGTCACCATTTACACCCGTTACATTCATTCTGTGTCTTCACATTTTATGAAGTACCACGCATAACTTCTCGGATTTAAAGAAAAATAAGATGCCTTTAGGTTCCCTCGACAAGCCAGTTTCTTTTTGCTACTCCCTACTCGACGATAAAGTTTGTTGTAGGCCAAGCAGGCGATGGCAGAATTTTTATTTCCCCGTGAAACGTATTCAATACGTATTTCTTAACAGCGCGTTCGAAACGCAGTAACGTTTCTTTTTCGACGTTGAAGGGATTGGTCCCGCGAGAAATCCTGAAAGTCTCAGGGCATGCGAAATTGGAGAATATTGATTTCCCTGGAGGTACGGGCGAGTACCTAAAAAAAAGTGGACAAAGGGAGGAGGGAAGCGACAAGAATATTTCATGATATCGGTGAACTTCTTACCTGGATGAATATTAAAAAAGTGCGCAACTTGCGGGGCCAGAAAGGATTTTCTGGGGCATTAAATGCGCTTAAACTCGCACCCGCGGACTTTACTACCCCTTCCTTTCACGTTAATTTCCAACTTTTTAATGAGTTCCATATATTCAGTCAGAGAGAAGGAATGGAATCAAATAGTTTCGTCTTTTGAGAGGGGATCGAGCCGTTTCTCTCTTTGCTCCTGTTATTGGAACTTTTATATTGACTACCGCAATTTACACTTTCTGTCGTTTCACTGGATGCAAGCGAGGAGATAAGACGGGAAGGAAATTTTTCTCGGTTATAAGTTTATAAATCTGCATTATTCGATCTAATATATTTTGGCACACATTTATTTCTTGCTATTTTTATATTTCTAGTCATCAATAGTTAAGACGATCATACTTGCAGCTTTTTGTCGAGGTTACATAATTTATAGGACATTGTTGCAGTTGGTAATTCAGAAGACCATTTCAGATGACAAAATTACGAAATCAGTTTAACTCGTCCTACTTTATTTAAAAATAAATACATTAATGAATCTAAATAAATTGGGAATGGTTTTGTTGTTCTGCATACGTAACAAGAGATACCTAATTTCATTTTTAAACGCATATGTCACAGCTTTCCACGAAATTAAACCAATTAATTGATATAGGGTAAAGGGCCCAAATTTTGTCCCCCATTTGTATTTGATCCTGGAGAGGGTATATAAAATGTCAGAATGAGCTGGTACTTGACATGAATTTTGTTTGAATATTTCTCTATGCATTCACGAATCACAAAATGTAATTATGTCATGTCAATACGAGATAATAAACAAAATCTGAAAACGTGTAAAATGTGAGATCTGGAAAAAGTGTTCCTAATTTCGCCCCCCAAGAAAATGTTTATGAAACAGGAAATAAATTGAAAAATTAATTTTTATATTAATGCAACTGACACTGAAAATGTAACTATAGGAATCGAGAAATGCAGGGGGACATTATCCTTCTGCACACAGAATGATAAATCTACAACTAACGAATCACGTATGTAACCGTAGTGCTCATATTTATAATGAAACTACCCTGGTTGTAAAGACGTCACGAATCAAGTGCGTCAAGCGCACTACAGTGCAATCTTCCATATGCTTCACACTCTATAACATTTTACTCTACTAAACACACGTATCTTGAAGAATCTGCAATCGTATATGAACTGATGATCTCCAAATAAACTTACCACTGAAGAGCATCCTAACATCCTACATGTGTCCACCCAGTTTTCCATTCTCATTTATAAACAGCCAAAACCATTACCAATTCTCTGCTCGAGTCTTGTTTGCTTCACACCGTGTAGGAAACCACCGGTTAGGGGCAAGAAAAATTCCTGAGCCGCGTTACGGTCCTCCAGTTTCGCGACAAATCGCTGCAGACGTTCTCGAGGGAGCCAGCACGAAGGATTGCACGATTCAAAGAGATTAATCCCAGCGCGAGCGTACACAGGCCTTGGGGACGTGACGTTTGCACTTCGACTCAACCACCGATTTCTTTCATCACGGAAACTACGGTTGTGACATAACGAGGCTATATTAAAACCGTGGCGCCCTGTTTCACCATCGTTTCATTTTGCATCACTTCAACAGGCACATCTTCTCCTTAAACTCTCCACTTGTCCCGTTTCAACCCCGGGTCCCGTATTTTTATGTTGTATACATATTACGTGGACACAGGGAAACACGGGGAATCGTGGGTCCTCGAACGAATCCTAAAAAGCCTCGACATTTTCCCTGATTTCTCTTCTTGTTTCAAGTCTTCTTCTACTTGCGGGCAAAATTATGCGATATTAGATTCGCGACAGCGTCCTTGTGTTGTTAACTGTGATCTTGGACGCTGAGAAGATTCTCAGAGGGAAATACTTTTATCCTGAGAACCTCCAGCTTTTTAACGTGTTTAAAAGTTCACTCCAACTAATTGCTGTCACACTTGGTTTTAATTGTACGGTTGGTGGATCTTTACAGTGTCCTGAGCAAAGAACAGTTGGGACTTTTTTATGAAACTTCAGTGGAATGTAAATAAAAGAACTGTTACTGTAATTACTTTGACTCAGAACACACCTTCATCTAATGTTTCAAATCCCTAAGGAAGTATTACACGTCAAATTCACTATATTTTGCATTTGACGTCATGGATTTTGACGAAATCGAAACATGACGTAGTCCGAGAGGAATAAGTAGGAGTTTAAGTCATCATTTTACTAGTTTCGAATTAGTTTAAAAAAATGTAGACCGTTGAAATCCCACAAAAATAGGCACCACTTGCAAACTTCGACAGCCTGTATTTTTTAAACAAACTCCAGACCAGCAAAACGATGACTTAAACCTCCCCTAATTCCTCTTGAACTACATCATATTTCAATTTCATCAGAATCCCTCACACCAAACGGAAGAAACTCACACTTGCATTCATCTACACAGCAATATATCACAGAAAACATTGATCAAACGTTACCAGTCATAAAACATCAAACCACTACCTAAAATAGCTATCTAAAATTTCAAAGAATCAATACTAAAAAACGAATGTAGTTCACCGTTAATCAACGACCCATCACCACGCAGAGGTTCGTTGGAGGCATCTGAAGGAAAGAAGGGACAGGGCATCCTCGGTGAGGAATAACGAAGAAGTTTCTTGCCCATTCGTACCGTCCACGTAGAAAGGGTACTTTCTGTAAAAAGTAAGGGGCCATCGACGGGACGACGTCGATAAGTCGATGGCACTCTCTAGATGGATTTCCAGCGCAGTCACCGCGGAAAGGGGGGAAGCGCATGACCGGGTGATCCTTGAAGAGAGACTCGCTCGTAATCCGGCAAAACCTCAAGGATAATCCAGTATACGCCGGGAAACGGTGGCGGAGGGCTGATCGAACCCTTTTATCCGTTTCAGCACCGCCACCGCCATTTACGTGTCCGCCCGTTTCGCCTTATCTTGCCACTGCCTCGTCCTCGTGACCCCGCGCTAAAACGTCGATCCTGTCGATCCACCGTCGTGTTATCGCTCCCCCCTCCGGGGTGGGAGCCAGCTCTATCGGCTGCGACAGGGATCGCGGAAATCCACGATATGTCTGCCTCGAAATCGATTATCCCTCGGCGGAATGATTTCCCTCTTCCACGCGATGCGGGGGCCACGTGTGTCGCTCCACGGAGTCACGGGGTTAATAAAAATTTATGGGGACTCCTGCTAGATCGTTTACTGTGTTTCCTACGTAGTTGGGTTGTGTAAGAAGTATGAGTGAAATGGAGGAATTGGTTTGGCCTTCTTAGGCACGAGTTGGAATATTTGTCAATAGTCATTGTGAATTAGAGTGTCATTACAGGGGTAATTAGAGAAAGAGGTTGATGAATATTGATAGTTCGTAGAGTGATTACCTAAGTACCTACTTTGAAAAATGGCTTGAAATATTGGATTTTCAGGTCGTGTAGCGGATATTCAGGGGTAATAATAACGGTAGGTAAGTGGTACTAGGGTTTAAGCAGATATTTTTTTTTTATTTACACTGTATGAGCAATCAGAATTGCAGCAATGCATCATTAAAGTCCGTTTAAGCAGACGTGAAAAATATTTTGTTCGTTTTAAGTGCATTGTTGCACATGGAAGAAAAATATGGATCTTCTTTTTTTATCTTAACTCGTTACTAAAACGAAACGACACTTCATTTGAATTCACTTCTCCTACCCCTTGCCTTATGATTTTCCAAAGGTTGCCTGAATCACAGTTAACGTAATCGAGAAAATAAACTAGATAAATTAATTACTAATTAAATTTACTTCAGAAATCTAATTAATTATCAACCAATTAAGAATCTCCAATTCCCCCTCATTGAATTCAACAGCAAAACGTCTGTTCCATTATATGCTGATAATCATCAAGGGTTTAAGTAGAAAGAAAAGAAGAAATAAACACGCGAGGTCTAAAGTATCGCATGAAACTTGAAACGAGCAACAGACGCAAGGAAGAAATAGAACAACCTCTGTTTAAGTATACCCTGCGAATCCAGGAAAATCGTAGTTGGAAAGAGTAGACACGCGTAGCAGAGTAAAATAAGCACAATTACAACATTCCCATAATTAGTTCGGTCAGGCGGACTCATTAGTGTCGACCACGTGCGTCAGTGGCAATTTCACCGAAGTAATATCGATCCGCCTCCAAGGCAGCTACGGCGAGGTCAGGTGGTCGTGAATTAACGGCAGACAAGAATAATAACAGTTCAGATCGAAGATCGCCGCTAATTGCAAGGAAAACGCCGGCTGGCGAAGTTTACGTTTCATCTGTCCGTTGAGGGTACTTGCCTTTCCTCGTGAAACATCTCGCGAACGGGAAGACGACTAAGTTTCTGAACGATCGCTTGGCGAATTCGAGGGGAGTTTAAGGAAAGTTGGTAATCAGGGAAAATGATTTTCCTGGGTCCCGCAAATGAAAACGTATAGGAATGAAGGAAAATTAGACGTGGATTTAAATGTTACACTTAGGGTACAATCTGAATGTAGGAACTGATATTAATTCTAAGGAGAAGAGAATATAGATGCTCTGGTGTATTCTGTGGCATTAGATACTTTATCTTAGAAAGAAAATTTGATAGTAATACAGTGCACAGTAGGAACTCGCTTTTATACTGAGTCACATATTAAATTATAGAGCTCAATGAGGCGTTCAAGAAGCACCCCCCTGGAGTGCAACTGCTCATTTGTTGTCCAGATATTTACGTTAAAAAAATCGGTTATTATAATCGACACTCGGAATTGATATAACTTTTAGCTTCTCCAGTATTTATGCAGATTTGTTTAAACCACCATAAGCAATATTCCACGCAATTCGAATTTTAAATTCTTTACCATAACAAGTAACTAATGCCAAAAGAATAACAAACATTCAAAACCGCTTAATTTTATCGATAATTTTAACGCTTAAATTTAAGCGATATAAAACCCTTCAGAAAAAGATAATTTAATATCTCTGCACCTTCTTCTGTATCCTACCTTATATTTAGTCACGCGAACGAATAACATTATATGCTGCACAGGAAGAGTGACTACGTAACGGGAAAAAACTGTGCAAGAATAAACGGATATAAAGGAGGGGGTCACGTGTACCTCGCAGCTAGATCCGGCGAAATAAAGTGGAAGAATTTAATTACGCTGATCCAAGATCACGGATGCTGAAGCTTCTGCTCCGCCGAGGAAGAGGGATCATCGCTAAAAACCGAAATGAAATTTCAAGGCGAGCATAGACGTCGTTCCTCCCTCGCTCGCATTTATCTCGTGGAAGTGGGCGGAAGGGTTGGGAGATCCACGGAGGCGGAGAGGACAAAACGACGAGGCCACGGGGCTGGAACGGATCTCGATGTAAGACCCAGATTTCCTAGAGACTGAACGAGGGGGGTTCTGGGGCGACCACCTGCGACAAATTATAGCCGAAGGAACATTCCTACTAACGCGACGGCCATATTGCACCGCCAGGATTGTCGCCTCGCCCCGTGAAAATCTATCGGGATTATTCAGGATGTCGAAGTTGCCCGTTCGAGGAAGGCATTTTGCGGCGCGTAATATCGGCAGCATTTATTAGAGGCCACCGACGACGGCGCCGCTTGAAAGGATGAACCGAGATTAATTATACTCTCCATCGGCACCTCGACCTGAAGGCAGGCGCTAATTACTCAAAGGAGAGCGTCGCCTGCTCTGCTAATAGACGACGTTTCCCCTTTGTACTGCTCCAAGTGAATGTGTGTATGTATGTGCTTGTCATTCTGTTTATGGTGCTCGATGAATTGTTTTTTTGTGACGAGTCTCTGATCGGTGATCGTATAGATGTGGGTTTTTTGGCGAATATATTTGCAGAAAAATTTGCTTCGCCTCTGCGGGATTGGAAATATAAATTACAGAGAAATAAGTGTAGGAATGATTGAAATTTTCGAAATTAACATGGGAAACGGTTGGCACCTCGGACGAGTTTCTATCTTGTATAACATTAATTCTACAGAACGAAAACTGCTAAATTTATTAGCTAAATTCGAAGATTTCTTTCAAAATGCTGTAAATTTTTATTGTTAGGGGGTCTCTGTGGTTCGAACCATGACGACAAACATAATAAAGAAAATAAACCTTAGTTTTTCCATTTTAGATGATTAGAACATTTCCCACATCAACGCCTGTCGGAAAATAACTTGTTTTAAGAAGTTGGCGCGACCGACTGTATTTATGTATATGTGCAATAAAAATGATCAAAAAAATTTTGAGTATTACTTCAAACATACCTTAATATGCAGGTAAAACGCCAGATAGTATAAACTTATTGTGTTTATTAAATAAATTCCCGAAGATGGCGTTGAAAAACGGGCAGTTACACCAGAGTACCCCTTTAAGAGATTTTAGTAAACTTTCTTTTAGTAAATGACACTAAAGGGCACATTTGGTATTAATATATCACTTCACTGTGCAAAGATATTTACAAAAATAGGGTCATCCAATCACCTCTTGACCCACTGTGAAGTATAAAGATTCAGCAAAAGACCAAAGTTGGATTTTCTCAACCTATTTTGAACATTGCGCTTCATATGTCTAACACATTGTTACACACAAAATTTGAGCCAAATCAGTGATCCCAAATTCAAGAACCTCCCTCCTACGCTATATCTACTCAAAAAACCAATCAGTTCTTCAATTTTCGAATCACACGTAGCCAATGCAGATTAGTCAACGATTGAAAATCATCGTTTCAGAGTGGACCACCCTGAAACACGAAGAATGTACAACGAGTCGCGCCCCTTTTCGCTGACCAAAGTGTCTTGAAAACATTTACGCCGCGCTCTGTTTGCTCGTTTTCTGTCGTCGATCCACGGTCATCGTCTTAAGCCCCCGAAAAGAGGCTTACGCTGATTGACGGGGAAGTTACCAAAACTGCCGGATTGACGGTTTACACGGCCGTTCTCGCGGCATTAGGCCCCCTCATCTTTTCATTTTATCGGGCCCCTTGTCCATCGCTGGCCGCCTCCGCTGGACGTGGCCCCCGAGTCTCGTCGACGACTTCGTATCGCGACGTACCCGCGTAAGCCTGCTCTATTCGAGATTTAGAAAGCGATCTCCCCGACCTGCCACTCTCGCCCTCTCGGCGCGAAGAATCGAGAGCCGTAAATCCGATCGAACGTGATTTCGGAAGACGACCGACGGAATTAAAGATTCCTTTTTGGTCGCGTGACGGGTACAAGGGGAGCTGCGAGAATCATGCGCCACGAGATCCTTCGATATGGTCATGATCGACCTCCTGCAATGGATGGATGTCCCATGGGGCTTAATACAGACAGATAGGGCTGAGTTTTGGGATCAGGAAGCCGTGCACGAAGATTCCTCGGATGTTACTGTAGTTGGGAACTAATGAGTCGGACTTGCATTAGTGTCTGTAAGTGTTGTTGAAGATCTTCCATGTAGACTGAGGCTGATATAGCAAGGGAGAAGTTGAAGGAATGTATTTCCCTAGGAAGGATTCAGCGTGAGTTGGTGTTCTTTGTGAAACTAAACTTTGACGATGTCGATGAGGATTGTAGTTTTGTATAGTTGCAGTTAGTATGTGAGAAATGGAAGATTAAGTATCCTTAATTGTGTAGAACTCACTGGAACACTTTACATATATATCATAACTGAGATATCATATTGATAAATTATGTAATATTTGTTCATATCTTGTATAGTTCGAGAAATATCACTTAAGGCGTCATTTCGGTTAGCGCGTCGATAATTTCAGCGATTTTCAGGAATTTATTGCGACGAAAAAAATTATAGTAATAGAATAAAACTTTTTTTCTATTTAATAAACTACATTTCTACAATAAATAAAAAATATATGAGTAATAAAATTATTGCTTTTCAAATGCTTTTGAAAGCGGTCTTGATGACATGTTTAAAAAATTATGCCTCGCTCGTGAAGGGGATTTCAGCTGTTAGACTAATCTGAACCCAAAAATCCAAACAGATTCTTGATCAGTATGGCTGTCGCTCACGCTCGGACTATAATTAGTGATTTATCTTCATAATTAGCAAAATGGCGGGCAAAATGTAAGAAAAATGTTTTTCGGCTTTTTTCTTTTGCTATTTTCGATTTTAAAAGTAGGTTGGACTCAATGAAAATACTTGGTTGTAGTCCCTGCGACAGTCATAGGTGTGCAATCGGTTCGATAGATTTTGAGATTTTATATTCACGATGTGAGAAAATGACGTTACGAGAAAACCGCGTTCAAAGTTTTCATCTATAGAGGCCTAGTCTCTGCGCTTCCTACAAAATGCCTCTGTAGAAGCTAAAATAATCGGAATTTTTCCATGAAAATTTAACAGTACATTCTCGAGGATATACACTTTCGCAAAATGTTTGAATAAAAATCGATGACCCCTAATCGCAATGACTCCTTAACATCAATAAGTCACGAATTAGTACTCAACTTATTAAACACACGAAGTAACATACACGTACATGAACATATTTATGAATTCCTCGCATATCCATTCAACCAATTCCTACATAAATCCTGCAAATAACTCATCATTCACGCTCCCTCAGAACTCCGTTGTCCACGAGCACCATTTCCACACAGAACATTTCCAGCTCCAAGAAGTACAATACCCTTCGTTCACCAGAACGAATGGCGTAATGCAAAGTTCATTCAAAAACGTTCGAGCCGTATCCCAGAGCATCAGTATTACCATAATCCCACGGGACTGCTTGATCCCCGATCTGCCCACTCCATCCGTGCATTTAACTTTCCCATTAATTTGCTCGCGTCGTTAGCGACACAACTACGAGGTGTGGACGAGTTAAAGTCAGACGGCAGCCCGCAGAAATAAGAGTCCCACGCCGCGGACACCATATCGCGACCGCGTCCTCGCCAAACAAGCACAATAGATCCGCTCCGCAAGGAGAACATTTTAATTAACGGGCGCGTTATCTTGTAAAGTATAAGCGTTTCGCCCGTGCCACCGCCGTCAACTTTCGCCGGCGGCGTCTTCAGGTGACTCGTATCGCGAGGATCTCGTCTACGACGGTAATGCGGGAGATCAAAGATAACGAGCGTTTACGCGGCAGAGGTTCTAAACTTTCGAGCAAACCGAGTGGCTCTCGTTTCAACCCCATTCACACAGCCCACGCCACGTCCACCCCCACCCTCTGCCATTGCATCCAGCGTCATGACGCCCTAACGCTAACTTGCGGCTTGTAATTAGAGCAACAATGCAGCCCGCACCTCCTTGCAGCCGCGAACTCCACCGCCTGTTATGCAATTATTATAAGTCAGGTGAAAGTAGGAGGGAGCACTTCTTAACGATTGAAACTGCGCGCCCTTAGGTAGGTATACGATGTCGCTGTAATATTGTCGCGAGAAAGTTTCCTCAGTGAGTTCCCATCTGTTCGTCCCTTTTCCCTGAAGGTTCTAGAAAGACAGGAAGGTAAAGTTTGGTTATTTTGTTTGAATAAGCGAGTACCTTATAAATTTTGTATTGGGTTTATTTGGATTACAGTAGTGATTCCCAACCGGCGGGTCGCGAAGTGTTTTCTAGGAGACCGCCACGGTTTTTAGGTTTTTTTTTATACATATTATGAAGTTAGAATTATATTCTGAAATACCTATTTTTAATATGGTTTCTTTACCTTCTTAAATTTATCTTAACTTATATGGTGGGAGGGGGTTGGGAGTCGCTGGATATTTGAATATTATAAAAGCCACACAAAAAAGGTTGGGAAGCACTGAGTTACGGGTTATTTTTGAGGATTTTTTTTAGGGTAGCAGCAATGGCGAGTTAGCTAAGGTACCACGGGGTCACAAGCCCCAGACCCTGGGGGAATTTGATGATGTTGCAGGTAAATTTGGGGGGAAAGGATATGCCACTACATGCGACTCCAGGGTGTACGCTATGTCTTTTTAGGAGGATGTTACAGTGCACTGCCAGTATTGCAGGCATGGCAGAGTAGAAGTATGAGCACATGAAAATTTGACTAGAAGAGAAGGGACGTTGAAAGAAGTAGTGAGAGAATAAGGAGATAAGGACTATCTACTTTCAGACAATCGTTTCGGACCAATGTGACTGGAATTAAATACATCTATAACTTTTGAACTCTAGATAATTTTGGAAAATGTTTTGGACAAAGGCTACTCGAATTGATAAGAAATTTAGAGACGTCGGATCTTGAGGTGATTCTTGACTTACACTCTTGTTAAAATTTGACAAAATTTCACTTTTCATGCTGTATGAAAAGAAATTATACTCTATTCTGATTTACATAGCTGTTTGTTAAAGCGAGTGATGATTTGTTTATGCGTACGTTAATATTTTAAATCCAGCATTACCGAGGCAGTGAACATACGATGTATGAGCATCGGTGGTTCAGTGGTAGAATGCTCGCCTGCCACGCGGGCGGCCCGGGTTCGATTCCCGGCCGATGCAAAATTTACTTTTTTTGTTATTTATAATAACAGAAAATGTTCATACCTAACCTAGTTCTACTTGTTTTATACGTGCCACACAAAGAAATCTTAAAAAGTTGATATTTTTTTAAATAAATTTATTGTGTGTTACATCGTATCTGTAAATATTTTGGTAACAGATGGTTTGAGCGTAATTATTATTCATGGTTAGTTGCTGGTTCAATAACAATTTATTTACAACGATCGTCACAAAGATCGATAAGAGCCACGTAGTAAGCTTTAAAATATGACCGAGGTCTACGGCGAGCACTTATTTAACCCTTTAACTACGGCTGTCGTCAATAGACAACAGTACGAAACTTTCGTGAGATACAGCTGTCGTCAATAAGCGATTTGATGAATTATGCCGGGAACGTTTTGCGTTTAGACAGACAGATTTGTGAATATATACCAGTAGCTAAAGGGTTAATTGCGGGATATTTAATCATGGACTAACAGCACAAACAATAAAATAGAAACTGCACTACATTTGTAATATTTACGAAACCAAACTCTACAGACAAATTTATTAGGCCAAACATTACTAAGGTCGAGGCCAGATATATTGGCCGGTGAGTTTCGTGAGGGGTATTCTCCCATCACACAGTTTGCCTGCCTCGGTGCTCCTTTTCTCAACGCTTTCTGACTCGCTCTCGTTCCATCTCGCTCTCGCCTTCGCAGAACAAGAGTGAGCCAAAAGCGGTGGGGATGGTGCCAAGCTTCTGGCGTGTAGGACAAACCGAGCTGTCACCGTAGAAATACACACATCAGAATAGGTTAATTAGCTACGAAAAAATTCAGGAGCTTTATTGGTCAGAACATTGATTCTCTCTCGATAGCTTCATCTCGTATTAGTCTACGCATAGCTTCGTAACGCACACAACTATTACGCTAAGAATAAATAACAGCCACGCGGCTACGTTCAGGCGCAGCCAAGCAACGTTCCCGTTACCCCACCATACCCTTCGGGGGTCGCGCAACTCCAACTGACAAATCCACGATCGTCAGACGGTGGTGGCTGATTTCTCCTCGATCGCTGTTCGCAAAAACGAATTCACCGACCAATATATTTGGCTCCGACCTTAAGCTCCAAAATCACAACAGCTGCATCACAGACACAGACCTGGTATGTGTGCAGAGACCTCTAGAAGCAGACCAAAGTTGCAGACATATTGGGAGAGAAATTAGAAACACAAAATAATGAGGAAATGGCGGAAAACGAAAGTAATAAGGAAATTATTGTTCATACTGCACAGAAACAGAACTGAGCATATGTGGCAACGATACACTCCACTCAGCACGATACTCACATATCTATCCCCTTATCTAGCCACTTATCAGGCACAAATGACACTGTCCACACTCTTCAGGCTAGCTCTTAAATGCGCGTTTATATGATAATTTTATTCGCAAAGATATCTCTCCATTTCACACCGAAACAGGACAATCATAAAGCTATCAACCATAAAGCCTAATGTACCATATATGTAGTACTAACATTGATTACTTGTGGCATATTTATAGCACTGACATTTCCACCTAATGATTACAATAACTAATGTCGGTCGAAACAACGAAAGTAAAAAAGAAGAACCAGTATCCGACGTAAGTAAATGGCATTTTCCTACAACTGCACCATTACAATCAACTTTCCATATGGCCTTGGGAGGTGGGATTGCTATGGCACTATTTCTTAAGATAACAAATATCTTTTTGGAGAAAGTACAACTTAATTTATACACAAGGTGTATATCTGAATTTTTAAACATGACCTTTTTCTATATGAAAAAAAATCATAAATATAACCCTATTTTCCGACCTGTCAAGAGTATGTAATCTCTTAAAGGATTTTTTAAATTACCCGTAAAGTAGCACGTTGATTACTATTTATCTTAAACTATTTCACTTATTTGAAACTCTTTCTTGGAATTCCTTCGTGAATTCCTTCGTAATCGTTTACCAAACAAATGGTACAAAGATGAAATTTTATGGAGGATACCCTCCATGAATATTCGTTGCGTTCGTGCGCAACAGAGGATTATCATAAGTTGCGCTTTATTTCGCGCGCACACGTGGCAAGTGGGAAAGGGGACGATTGTGTTGTCGGTCGGGCATAAGGCGGCATTTTAGCGTGACATAATTTGTCACGCTGTAATCGGCCATAGAACCCTGCTTGGTTGCACGCGAACCATGAGCTGTGCCAACAGAGACTTCCTTCTGATTATTTCTCCATCTTTCACGTGTCTTTTCGCTTGCTGACTAGCGATACTGAAATTTCCTTGCATTTTATTATGAGTCGAGATGGTCGATAGCGTTGAGGGTTTTACAGAAGTTAGGCTGGCGAGCAATGTCGAGGGAACGGTACAGAACTCTTCGAGAAACAAGTGATTCTTTCTTTTGTACTAAGGCACACTCAAAAAATTAAACTTAATTAACCTTTGGTCATAGCTTAACTGTCGATTGGATCCATGTTTCCCACATGTGATCCAATTTGACCCATAATTTTGTTTACACATTTGGCAGAATAAGTATTTATACTAAATTTTGATCTTGTTATGATTTAAAATTCTATTTTTTTTTTAAGTAGTGACATGGATAATGGGTGACATAAGTAGGTACGTTTGGATGGGTCCAAATGTACTCTGCCTCCGCCATACGATTGTTAAAATAGGTATTAAATAGATAGAAAGTGCAGAGAGACTTCACCAAGCAGATCTGCTACGTTATTCCTCATCCCAAAGTTCTGTATTAGAGCTGTAACGAATATTCGAATTAAGTATTCGAATTTGGGATTCGAATATTCGAATAATTAGGAGTATTCGAATACTCGAAGTGGTTGAATTTCGGACTGAACCAAATAGGAAACTGAATATGAAATATGTTTGCACACTTTATCCTGAAATTCGTTTCCTCTTGGCCGTTACAATTATTTGTTTTTTAAACGATAAATTTCGTAATTATTTTACAATCGTTATTCGAACAAAGTATTCAAATGAAAAATGATGATTTTGTCGAATAAACAGAAGGAATAATTTGTTGCAAAGAGTAACTATTTATTATTGAAATAAAATATTGCACTAAAAAGAATTGATTCGGATAATTGCGTTACAGATGTATACAATTATTCGAAAAAATTGGAATACGCGACTTCATTTTCAACATAAAGTTTGAAACATTAGATAGTAGGAATAAGCAGACATTTTTATAGAAAACTAAAAATTTATCAAAGATTGATAAAGTTCTAAATTTATCAATAATTTTCGAATATTCGAATACTCCTAATTATTCGAATTATACAAAGAAACTATTCGTATTCGAATATTTACAGCTCTATTCCGTATTCTTTAAAAGCAGCATTCACTGACAGTACCTGTCTCTGATCATTCGTCGAGTGTGTAATTATTAAATTTAGTATAAAGAATCCGATTGGCTCCAAATCTACGATCAATCGAAAAAAATGAATCCTGGAATGGCATTTACTGTTAATCCTCTTGTTTCTAGCAATATTGCGCACCTTCTGCAAGAAAAGCATCTATCCTGCTCCAACTCTCTACCCGAATACGCCTCAAAAGTCGACTGAAGTTGTGGCCGCCAAAGACCTGGATCACCGTAAGCGCGAAGTGGACTGAATTGACGTTTCATGCATTAAGCCAGGAATGAGCGTGTAGACCCTTGACGTCGATGAGCGTGAAATAAATCACGACAGCGTAAACTCATGATCGGAACGGTGGCTTTTGCCTGATCGATTAATCGGCGAATGGGGAATGGAGAACGGTAGGATGGGAGAGCATTGCGTAAGTATCAGGCGTTTAAGAAGATTCTGTAGCGAATGATGCACGACTGGTTGCTGCTGGGAACTGCTGGGAATTGCCAAATGTTAATCCTGTTTGTCGTAAATTATGAGTGCACGGAGGTTCGTCGTACGAATTGGAGCAGAGAAAAGGAGAGAAAGAAGAATAAAATTGCAGTTTCTTCAGGCTGAAAGTTATGACGCTGCCAGACCAACTGAAACACTCAATGATTACGCGATAATGAGAACACGAATGCTCGGTAAGATTAATTTGGCCGGCACAAGAATGGCCTTCCAAGATTAAATTTGATCGTATTAGCGTCACTGGCCTCGGTGGTCGATGGCCTACATTTCGTGACGCGTAAAGAGGGCCACTTGAATACTCGGGAATAATTATCGGAGGATAATGAGTACTTAGACACGCGAGTTTCTTCCAAGTTGAATTTATATGGAGAACTACACTTAATTTCTGAATAAGTAATTTTTAAGTAAACGGCGAATGAAATTTCGCTTCACTGTGAGCCGGATTTTATTCTGCAAGACTGAGCAGTAACATTTACCTTTTATAATAATTAATGGCACGCATTTCCTATATCCATTACACAACTGTAACGACTTCTAACGATTCAATCTGTTTGAGATTCAGTTTGAGGATTCTTATGTTTTTAGTTCATTTTATTTCATCCGCAGTTGCTGGTAGCTGAATTGCGACTGAATCTTGGGAAAATGTAAAGACAAGTAAACAAGGAGTGATATAGATACGGTTACAAGATGTAGTTTGTTCGATCCTCAGAGATACATAATAGCTTGAAAATGCAGATGAATGAAACATGAATAAATTGCGCATATTAAGAAATGTTAAGCATAGGCCTTGTTACAATAAGAAACCAATTCCCAGTGGCGGTTTTAACGGGCGGCCGATGAGCAATTGCCGCCTGGGCCCCTGCCCAGAAGGCCCACCCAGGGTCCCATCTTCAAAAAAAATAAGATGATTTTATCCAAACACTAGTATATTTTTTCCTGTACTATTACATTTATTCCGTTTTTAGTAAACTACCTCTTCATTTTCCCGAAAAATGGGCCCCTGAGAACGTTTGCCACCTAGGCCCTTTTCCTTAAATCGGCCCCTGCCAATTCCTTTCAACAATCAACTTCTCAGCCTCATCTATCGCAACACAGAAAGCGAATCAATTTTAACGAAATCCCAGATTTTGCCTTGGTACCACAGTACGCTAACTGAAAAGCAGCCATCGTGGAAATAATCAGGTAAAAAGTGGGGTACGCGAAAAGAAGATCACGAACGCTTGCGGGGATGCACGGAATGGGCAAATTCGGGAACGTTATTTCCGCCGAGAGAATGCAGTTTCGTTCTTCTTTGTTATCAGAAGAGACAGCTCTAGGTAAGCCAATTTGTAGCGGGAGCCGTTGGAAAAAGTTTCCAGTAGCGGGGGAATCTTAGAGAACCGCGGGCACAAAATGTCCCGAGGACGCGGCCAACTTACGAATGATAACAATGCAACGTGCACCGGATGTGCATCCTTGTAGCAGCCACTCGCGGGCCCTGTAACTTTGTAATCCACTTCGTAAGTTCCGAGTCTTCAGTCGGGATGTTTCAAGCTGGATATCATCTGTCCACATTCCATCAGAGTCTGCGGTGTAATGTGTAAATATTTATTGCAATACCAACACCCCCGCATAGTTCGCACGATTCTCATGAATTTTCATGATCACCATGATGAGAGGAGCAAAGGTGTCCTCACCTTTTCCTTGTCACTTTGAAGAGAACGAACATTTGTGTCATAGGTATCTTAGCTAGCGCTATGAAAATTCAGTGTGAAGGGAGTTAAATACATTTTGAGATCCATACATCTAGAGATCCAAAATAACAGTTATTTTGAAAATTTTTTGGTAAAAAGTTATTAAGTAAAAAGTTGATTTTTGTTTAAACCGAGGCTAGTTATCATTAAATCTCAAAGAAATTTCTCAAAAAATGAAATGATTAAAATATATTAATTTTTAATTGTTCTAATTACGACTAACCATTATAAATGATTAAAAAATTAGCCGCCAGTAGCCATTATCGATGACGGGAATTTAATCTTGGTTACCGGTAACCAATACAAGTGACCGGAATTTTATTTTGGTTTCCAATAACCATTATCGACGGCGAAAAATTTAATTGGTTACAATATGAAAAAAAATAATTATAAAATTTATGTATTTTATTCAGCAGAAAATGGTAAATTGTAGGTACTAAAATATCATTTATCCTATTCTTTGTTTTCTACATTTTCATACCGTTTTTTTTTGCTTAATAAAATATATGTTTATAATTAATTTTTTTCATGTTGTCAGTGAACACTAAGTATCAGTAATGTTAATAAATATAATTGACAAAGTTCGAAAGTAACCAGAAAAAAATTTATGGTTTAACGGTAACCAAAATAAAATTCCGGTCATATGTATTGATTACTGGTAACTAAAATTAAATTTCCGTCATCGATAATGGTTATTTGCAACCAAAATAAATTTCCCGTCATCGATAACGATTACCGGTAATAAAAAAAATTTAATCTTTTATAATGATTATTCGTAACCAAAATCATTTAATTAAAGGTATTAACTTTAATACCATAACTTTTAAAATTCATCTTATAACAGTTATGATGTCTGCACATATCAATTGCAGAGGAATCGGTAATCTCCTAAGATAGTCGAATAAATCCACGCTAATAGGTACATATATTCAACAGCCATCAATTTTATTGTGCTCCTTCGTTCTCATAAGATCCTATATGATATATGAAAATCAAATAATTTCATAAGATTCACTAAATGACAACAATCACATTTAAATAAACGATGAAACTAATGCAATCAAGATTAATAAATTCAGCAAAATATCGTCTTGTCACGAAACGAAACGTCTATCGAATTTTCTTGTTACTGTCTCCATTATCGTGAATTTCGAAGCAACTAATTTCCAAGCGTATTCTGCGAACACCCTGTATAATGAAGACGCAGTCCGGGCTGAGTGGATTTTCACGAGGGTTTCGAAATCCTCGAAAAGGCAAGGCTGGAAGGGACGAGTCCTAAGCGAGTTTCGAGAGGACGAATCGTCTATAGCAGGGAAGCACTTCAGCTTCAGCTGGCGCTAATCGCGGGATTATGTTTTACGCCGGCGTCAGCCTGCACCGCGTGCACATTTGCATCTTTATCGCCGTGATGCTAGGCAGACCAGTGCTGATGACGACATTCGCGGAGGACAATGCAGCGACGAACTCTTCTTCGTTTGCAAATAATTAATTCCACGCGATAACCGTACATATGTGACACTATGAACACGGGCAATGATATTAGACGTTCGTCGAAGTAATTACCAAAACGCATTTCGATAATCCGTTGCTGTTCCAAAGCGTGACAACATTTATTATCCTCAGACAAATTTGCGATCTCTCGCTCGCCTTCAAGTTGAGAATAACAATGCGAGTATACAACCGCAAATAGTAGGGGAGAGTCGTGCAGTATCGACCGCTCTAAGTTTTTCTGTTATATCTTAGGGTATAGTCGATAAAAATCAGAAATTCAAAAACGTGTTTGTAGTATAGGAACTTAGTAAGAGGAGGGAAATTATTTTTGTGAAATTTAATAATAAGAATTGATAATTCGCAAAAGTAAAAAAGTTGTAATTTCTAAGAGACGAAAAATTGTCGTCCTGTACCGACCAACTGTTAAATTAGTAGATTTTTAGGTCTAAATGATTAACAACGTTAATAAAGACATTTACTTAGTACGATACAAGATTTTTTCAAATTTTAATCGTACAAACTCGCGAGTAAAATAATTAATATTCTCCTGATCTGTGCATTCGACGTGTGCCTAACTGTCATATTTGGTGCACTGCACCCAATCTTTATCAAATGATTCCTTGCAAACAGAGATGGGAAAATTTTTTATTTAAATAAAATTTTGAATAACGAATAAAAAATTAACTTTATTCGTCGAATAAAAAAATTAAGTTTGTTCGTTGAATAAATTCTCATCGAATAAAAAAATTAACTTTATTCGTCGAATAATCTAAAGTGAAAGTAACTTTCATTTGATCCTTATTTACAATCATTTTTTATTTAGTTAATGCCCAACTCTGCTTGCAAATAACACACTGGGTGACTTCTTCGTTGAATCCTAGCTTCCTGTTTGTTGGGTTATCATACCTATCCTTATTTACTTTATTTTTCTGCGGGAAAAGATAGAAGGAAGGCTAAACGAAACTCATCTTATAAATTAATCTGAGTTGCTAACAGATTGAACTCACGGATAAGAAAAATTTTATCTCTACTGGTCGACAAAGTCTGTTGGTCGGTACTGCACGACAGTTGGATGGTCGGTACTGTACGACAGTTGGATGGTCGGTACTGTACGACAAGCACGGGGAAACATTTTAGATCGTGGTATATTATGCACAAAAAAATATTGCAAAACTAGGACGTTTTATTAAACTTAATAGACTAGAGATAGTATACATAATAGAACAATATCATTTACTTACACGATAAACAAAAGATCAGCTTTAAAAGATAACTTTTAACCCACTGAATATCAACGTATACGTTTAATTCCTCGGAGCATCGAGAGCAATAGAGTAAACGATATGGCCCCGAAATAGGCTATAGAGAATTGTGATTTTCATTGGTTAATTCAAATAAAGTGGTAATATCTGGTTGAAGAAGCGAGAACTAGCTTTGGTCGGTACTGTACGCTGGTCGGTACTGCACGACTCTCCCCTATCGATGTACTTTGGAAATATGTAAATAGTGCTTGTCAGTGGAACCAAATCCTAACAGGAACAAAAAGAACATCAAAATAATAAAAAAGAAATATTCTAATCAACGTTAATGGAAAACTAGGATAAGCGATCCATCTCTTCATACTATACCACAAAGCTCGCAATAAACTCTGGTCCCTCAACAGAAAAGTAGTTCGAAAATAATTGAATCAACGAACGAAAATTCCTCAAATACTTTTTAATCCCAATTTCAAAATCCCGAGCTAAAATGGACCAATTTGATATTTTGTAGCATCTCACCCATTGTTGTCAGTCTCCATCCTCGATGTCTCTCAGAAATTTTATTCGCAAAGGATTCTTAGTACACGAGACACGAGCAGGAATCGTCGCGCCTTTGACTTGGTGCGCACGAATTTTATTAGGTAATTAACTTTGATGGTAATTAAATTTCCGTGTAATTGCGAAACCCAATTACCCGTCGGCAATTCCCCGCGGTATCGACGTTTACAAAAGGCTGGAACAACGAGTGACCCGCACACGCAGATCAAAGGGAACCGAAATGTGTTAGTTTATGAGCTGGTCACGGGATGCAGCCACAGGAGATGCAACAGAGCTCGTTGCTTTGCACACAGAGCGTACGCCCGCACGCGAATTTGCATCTTTATCATCGTATCATTTGCAAACAGGGGCCACGTTCCGCTGATGTCGACGTTGCATGACTTGATGACAAAAGAGCCATTATTGTATCCCAGTCGCGGCAACGACGACCAAAGCATTTGCCCCTTCTTCCCTTGTGTTTCCTTCCCTTAAATATAATAATAACTGTCCTACGGCTTGCATACGCTTTCCACGTCCTTTCAGAGCTCCTCCTTTTTGTATTAGCCAATTTTCAAGGGGGAAACAAGCAACAGTACTTGCCTTGGTATTTCCATGCACAAGGAACGCACTTTACGCGGCACGAAGCACCTCTCGAGACAACCCATGACACAAGTGCCAGTCCCTTTGCGTTATATAGTCGCTTAAAGGTCTACGCACACATATCCGTTCCGTGTCAGTTCCGTTCCGGCGTACCTACCAGTGGTAAGAAAAAGAGGCCCTCTACGCCGCTCTTCTTCTTACCACTGGCACGCCGGAATGGTACTGACACGGAACTGATGTGTGTGCACAGACCTTAAAGGGCGTAGAGGGTCTCTTCTTCTTTAAAAGTCTTCTTTTTTAAAAGTCTTCGACCTTTAAGGTCTAAACACACTTATCAGTTCCGTCAGTTACGTGCCGTCAGTGAAAGTCGACTGTCTCTCCGTGTACGTCAGTTCCATGCTGGCAATGTCAGTGTTAAAAAATGTCGTTTGCTTACTTTACAATGGAGCAGTTCACACTTGTCCATGTCGGGAATGTCAGTGTGAAACCCGCATCCGTACGGTAAAACTAAAAATTGGTTGGCAACGATATTTTGGCTTTTGCATTGTCGGTGTGTTGAAATCGCTTCAAGGGAACCTTGTTCTATAACCGTGGAGGGTTTTTAAGTTGAAGCTCTCGAACCTCGCGCTTCGGAGGTACTAGACCTTAGATTCTAGGGCTTAGAGTCAAACAAAGACAGCAACAGGCTATTCACTAATGAAAATGCCAATTGCTATATTTCGTATTAGATCGTCATAGAAGTAAATGGATTGATGGTGTTTTTCTGATGAAAATGAGACCAAAACAGGCCTCATGTAGTGTGGATATCTCTTAATAATCGTCAGTGTCATCAGTGGACACGATACGGACACGGAATTAACTCGGAACTGATCTGTAAATTGCTGTTGTGATCTCGCCCATTACTTCTCTTCGTGTTTATTGGGAATGTAATGAAGGCGTTTTATTCTTATTCTTATTCTTATTATTCTTATTATTATTATTATTATTATTATTATTATTATGTGTGCCCAGAGCTTTAACTCTCGGTTGTCACACCTACTTTTTCGAACGTCGTTGTCACACTGAGTCAACTTGACCCTGTCAATTTTCAATCAGGTGTTATTTAAAAACTATTTGTTAAATTAAGTCTCAAAAATTCTGAGATAATGTTTGAACATTGTAGAATATATGCCCATCGTTGAAAGGTGACATTTAAAGTGTCATCATGCTTAAAAAAAAAGTTTGAAGCAATAAGAGTTTAGACAAAAAGGTTTTTTGCTTAAAAAAACGCAGGGTCAATTTGACCCAGTGTGACAACCGAGAGTTAAACAGGCAGTTCTGTATATTTTTATAGAGTTATATGAAAAAAAAAAATCCTCCCCGACGGGGAATCGAACCCCGGTCTTCCGCGTGACAGGCGGAGATACTGACCACTATACTATCGAGGACCCGTGGTGAAATACGCCTTTTAAATTCTGTTTTCTTTTACAGAATGTTTTAATATTAAGTTATTATTAATTTAAATGTTAAATTACTATTACATTAAGTAGTAAATTAGTACTAATTCAAATATTGAATTAAAAATAATTCAAAATGTTAAATTGATTTTATTTTAAAATATTCTAGTATCATTATAAATTCAAAATGCTGAATTATTGTTAATTCAAACATCTAATTATTATTAACTTACTAAAACAACTATAAATATTATTTACAAATTTACGTAATATTGTATAATCTCAGTAACACAGAATGAAACACAACTGGAATAAATGAAGAGGTATCAAACGCCTGAAAAGTCGATTCTTATCAATTTATTATTAACGAGATGTGTGTTGTACGATTGCGTCAAAATTTAATACTATTTACTTTAACAAGTCACTGACTGATTTTCAAAGGCACATTTTCACTTTCGGCTGACGAGACTGTTCTGATGAATTTTCGCTCGCGTCATGTCAGTAGAAAGTTTTCCGAAGAAAAGGAAAGCAAAAAAGGAGATGATTGGCGATGAAAATACCGTTGAGACTGTCGAGAAACTTGTAAAGAGCTCAAAGGAGACAGAAAATAGTTTTTCACACGTAACTTCGATGCGACTCGAATGATGCTTTCGAGTCAACGGAGGTTCTAAGGCTCCGTCTCGATTTGACTCGACACCGGAATTACGCGGATACCCTAGACGCGTTACCGTGTTAGAGCTAATAAATCGAATGCAAAGGTGTTTCACAAGAAATAACGAAAAAACTGTATTTAATAATATTACGAAACAAGCAAACAGGTGAACAAGTAAAACGGTGAATTGTGAGTGAAAGTGTTGTTAGTGTGAGTCAAGTACGAACGCGTATCGTCTTTGCCGTATGACCTGTTGGTCAAGACCTTTTTCGTTGACTGACTTGAGTTGACTGATTGCCGGACTAGCCTGATTTCTTAAAGCGAGTCCGGCGGTAGCTGCATTGACCCGATTGGCTGACGTTATCGGTGACAACCAATCGGGCAATTTCCCTAGAACAAATCTCTGCTACCTATTCCCTGCGCCATTGGCGCGCCTTTTCCGGGAAACCGGCTAAATTTGGCGGGAATCATTCTAGCCGTCATTTTGGCGGCCAGGCTTTTCCTACCTGTCCGCGTAGGACAACGCGAAAGCGCAAAGACACCCACATCTGCGTTGCACGTGCGGGCGCGTTAACCAGCGACCCTTCCGAAAGTGACCATGAGGCTGTCAGGCGCGTTACCCTACCATGGCGTTTATGATGGCCTTTTACTTTAATTTCGGGGTAACAAATTGGCCCGTGCAACGGTCAAACCGTCTAAGAAAGCGTGCAACGCAGATGTGAGGATGTTAGAAATGCCTGACTATGAATCCGGATTTCCCCTTTTTCACAAAACCGGAGAAAACTCTTCCGCGTATTAATGCAACGCGGAACAATAGTGCTTCGAATCTGTCTAGGCCTGAGACAAATTTATTGTAAGATCCGAGGACTGGAACCGGTGGGAAACCCAAATATTCAAAAGCGAAATGTTTCAGAAGATATCGTGATTGTCATTATTATGAAATGTAAGAAGGATTTTCTTTGCCCGAAAATTAAGCTACTCTTTACGATTTTTTTTGTATATGAAAATGAAGAGTTAGAAAGATGAGGTTTACTGGAAATGAAAGATCACTGTTTGACAGTATTAATAGAATTTTTATTTAAAAAAAAAAACAGGTGGAGTGGAGCAGGAGCGGAGCTGGAGTAAATATTTTGATGTCGAAGCGGAGCAGGAGCGGAGCAAATAAAAAATTGGCCTGCTCCAATCCCCTGATTAAAATAGGTTTACTGCCCTCTTACCATTATTCGCAAAGTGGTCTTATTGCCATTCTACACTTTCCTAGAAACAAATTTCACATTTTAAGAATTTTCACTTCTTCTTTCCTTATGTTTCACTGCAATTTCGCACTATCTCCCAACATCTGACTGTAAGCAGTCGACGCAACAGGCGTCGAAGAGAGGGAAGCCCAGACAATCTCACGCAAGCCTTCCCCCGCACCATCCACAAATTCGCAATAACGAATTCCGCGTAACGCAGCCTCTGTAATTGCAACGAACGGCTTGGGGTAGTGAAATTCGGAGAAGCAACGACTATAATTTCCCGAGGAGGCCGCAAAAAGTGGGGACCGAAAGGGGAGGATCGAAGGACAATGCTTCGACGACCAGCACGGGACGAAAAGGGGAAGAAACTGGCGGGAAAAAGAGGATAGGTACACGGTCTCATGCTCCTTTATCTCGGTCGATTCGTTTTACCAGCATCGTCGGGCAAAGGTGGATGATGAGTTTTCCCTTATTTGTTTTCATCCAATAAGCGAGAAACGCGCGGAGCATCTTGTTCTGTCGTTTACCAGACAGACCCCTGGGGACTTGTCTCACCTAATTCAGACCATCTGGCTGAAAACGTTTTGACAATCATGATGATCATAGAGAAATTCGGTCTAGGTGGTCAGAAAAGGCGAGTCTTTAATAAGGGGGAATGGATGGAAGATGATAAAGCATAGTAGAATCCACGTTTTAGGAAGATTCTCGTTGCGCGAAATGAGGAAAATGAAATTACAAAACATTGAAGAATCTAGAGGCATGTTTAATAATCTTCGAGTTCAATATTGTAACAGGAACAATAATATAATTAATAATTATTATTGTCACGCTTCACCAATGTGAAACAATCACACTTCATACCTACTCAATTTTTTATTATCCAGTATATGTAAAGCACTGATCAATCTCTTTGCAATAAATATATGGATAAAAGAAAGAGTTCACTTAAAAAGAAATATTTACGAAATATCTATTTCCAACGATCGGGCATTCCCAACCAAAAGCTTCACGTTGTGAACAGGCCCAGTAGTCGTTTCGAGATTGAAATCGCTTCCGTCAACGGAAGGACTTAATTAATTTTTTAATTAACACCAGCCTAAACAGAAAGCCAAACCAGTTTAAGGGAATTTCACGTGAGAACGGAAACGCTGCCGATCGATTAATTCAAGGAACTCGTTCACCTTGTTTACACGAGAACCTGTCGAGCGGTACTCGACGAAAAAGGCAACGAGGAAAATACAAAAGTACCTGGCTCAATATAACGAATACAAGGTAAAACGTCATAGATGTGACTGAGAAAAAAAATATCGAGTGAGCTCAACTGTGCATTCAAAATTTCTAAAAAAAAGGTTCATTATCAAAATCGATTTAGACTGTTAATAGCGCGGAGTACGATACAAATGCGAAAAGAGTCCGAAGTCCAAATCGCAATGGAGAAACAAGTGTTTCATCGATGTACAACTTAATCGAGTCACAGTGAAACCAGTTCTTTGACGAGTTGATTAAACTCATTCGACTGGTACTGACGAACTCCAAACAAATAAATGCAACATTCAAGGCCTGGCATGCAGCGCGCGATGAGATCCATGCATCATCAACGTGATGGAATACCTTGGTCGAGAGACGATATTAAGTTTTTGCGCGCGCATGCATGCAGATTATGCGACATTACAATCAGAGTCATTAATCGCCAACGTGCCTCGTGATAGCGATTGACGAACATTGAACTTTAAATTTTCTCATGGAATAATATTGAAGAGGAGTAACAGACTGTTGTGATGATTTCTGCTTGTTTCGTTACGTGAACGGCATAATGTCGAATCAATGAACTGAAGGTGCTTCCTTTGTTTAATTACTAAGGGAAAATATTGGATTATTTTAGATTACAGTTTTCTGTATTCAAAAATTGTAAAAAATTTTCAAGGAATGTTGAAATATTTAAAGTTTCAGACGTCTTTTACCATTTAAACAAAGTTAGGAAACCCTATGTGCTTCGTAGAAATCTTTAGAAACAGTTTAATTTTTTACGAGAAACGCACAAAGAAAATGATAAAACTTCAGTTTCCTCGGATATTTCGAAATGCTAGATAGAACATTTTAACTAAGGAGTATGTAATATCACATATTTTTTCTGGTGTTAATATTTGTAGCTCAAATTTTTTCCTGTGCAATTCTTGCCTCTCTACTCTGAAACTCCAAAAATTCTGTACATTTTGCTACACGAGATAGTCACTTGCAGTCCCTATCAAAGTGATCTCTGTGTTCTAACGAACTAAAAATCATAAATTATCAAAATTATAATAAATAAACATCTACGCTTGGTGTTAATATCATTAACCCTCTAATCTAATCTTCAAGCAAAGAAATAAAATGTTTCTTGTAAAACCCTCCTCCCGATAAATATACCACCACCAACTAAACTATTACCAAAATTTATGAAATTTTCTACCAGAAGACTTCACAACTGTAATCAAATGCTCCAAAACTAGTTACACACGTGGTCATGTTCTGTCTGCAATTACAGGAAATCCGCGCGCTGCAGCTGTAAAAACCAGAAAGCAGACTGGTCGTGACATTACAGCGAAACCATCGAATATGGTAAAACATCTGGCGTGCACCGCCGTAATCCGTTCTGGTTTGTCCATCGTAGCCAAGCCAGTCGACGATGCGTAAAATTAGACTCCACTCTCGCTGGAGACTCCACCGATACCGATACTAAGATTTCCCACGTGACATTAACTCACTATACCACCGTATAGTTAACTTCCTGGCAGAATTTCTTTATTCCGTGCACGAGCTTTAAATCCCAAGTTTTCTTGGGCACATACACAATTACACAGGCGCCGTCCAACCACGGAAAAATTCGAAATAAATGGCCAAAAGATTTAACTGAGATTACGCGACAGAAGTGTTGAATCATCCCTTTTTAATATAATTCTTCTATCTGGAGTGGAATTATAAACTAAGTCAATATTTTGGAGATGTAGTTCGTCCATTGTAGTTAGAGGAAGAAGTATTCGAATTTTGTATGCACACTGTCTTTGAAAGGGTACCTCTTTAACGTTTTCAGGGAAGGCTCGTTTCACTCGTTTTCAAGGAATGTACTTTCAGTTCCTTTATGGGCAATATTTTAGTAGATATGGTGGATCATGTAGCTCTGGAAGGCTGAGACAGCGTTATGCCCGGTTGGCAATATTCTTCCCAGCTACCCTATCGAAGGTAATTCTAATCGACAAAGATCGCTTCGTGCACCCAGAGTGCATCAGGATAAAACTTGTTAAAGCTGAGACTCAGGCTTCTTTCGTCTTACTCTGTTCTTCAGTTCCCTTTAATCACTTTTAGTGTCTTTCTTTCTTTTTTTCTTCAGTCTTCTACAGTCTTCTTTATTTCTGTACAATCTTTTGTAATTTCTTTTAGGATCCAGTAAGTTTCTTCACTTCTTTCACTGTTTTTTAGTTTTCTTTAGACTGCTACAGTTTGAGATTTTCTTGAGCTTCTTAGAACCTTCTTCGCTCTTCGGCAGGCTTCTTTAGCCTTCTTCAATCTTTTCTAGTTTCTTCAAGACTGGAGAATTTTCTTCAGACTGTACCAGTTTTCTTATGTTTTCTCTATAACTTCCTTCGTATTCTATTCGTCAGCTTTCCATAGTGTTTTTCATTCTTCTTAAGTACAACCAAATGAGATAACTTTGACCATAAAGCTAGATTTTAAAACAAATTCCTTTAGCATCTATTGTACATATATATAGCAGGTATTATTCTCAGTCGAAGTGCTTTATGGATAATTTTCATAGCCTGCTGCAAGACTCAGTTTCTCTGAGAACGATAGTCTGAGTTGTGGTAGTTTGTCGGAGGAATTTGTTTTAACCCTCCGTGGTCACACATTTTTATGTAATTTTTGGATTACAATTTTCGTACTTATTAGTCTTTTTCTACAAATGTATTTAACAAATGTATTAACTAACAAATTCGTATTTAAAAAAAACAGTTGTGGATAAAAGCGATTTTTTTTGTTATAATTCACCAAATTTTTAAATTTTATTATAAAGGTCTAAAAACTTGCAGAAATATGGGTAAATACATATTCTGTGGTGCTGTGTGACCACGAAATATTAAAATCTAGTTTTGTGGTCAAAGTTACCCATTTCACGGTAACTTCCAATCTCTTTTACACTCTTATTAAATTCCCCCAGTTTGTTGCATTTCCCATTTGTAGACTACTATCAGAAATAATTATCTGCAATCATTATAAGCTTTCCAATTTGCAAATCCACAATCCTTCCAAATATCGAATATTAAACAACTTTATTTCTATTACTTTACTATTCTTTAACTTTATTCCCAACTATCACTGCAAATTCTTTACTGTGCAATGCACAATGTTAAAAGAAATCCATAGATAAGAAAGGATTAATGGTCTCCTGTATTCAGCTATTTCCGTTTTCGTTTCTGCTGATGGCAAAACGTCCCTTTGCGCGCGAATAAGCGGCTCATACCTCAACCCCGCGAATTTACGTTTCGAAGTACATAGTGTTTCCTATTTCGCGGAATGAACGCGGCCAGCTCGACCCCGGTGTACAGCTTTAATTAAGGCTCAGTATCAGCCCGGCAATTTGCGTGCAATTTTCTTTAAGATAAGATAAGGAAATGAAT
Source organism: Andrena hattorfiana (assembly GCA_944738655.2). Classification (NCBI taxonomy): domain Eukaryota; kingdom Metazoa; phylum Arthropoda; class Insecta; order Hymenoptera; family Andrenidae; genus Andrena; species Andrena hattorfiana. The sequence continues at coordinate 9,122,976 of OX122894.2, forward strand.
TTCGGTAGCCCCAAGAACTTCCGCGGTTGGCGTTATGGCGCCTTGCAATTAGAAATGAAAACCTTAATGCTCGGACCTCGAGTGACGTTAAAATCCACTGACTTAGAAATCTCTTTATTTTTGTATACTTTTTTTGCAGCAGACTTATGATTAATTTTCAATAACAAATGCGTCGACACAGATCTAATTTACAACAGTCATTAAGACGCGGATATGTTGGGAGTTGAATAAAAAATAGCGAGCGTTACGACAGCAAATTAGTAAGCAAGAATGGTAAAACAAGTTAAAATCGAGTTAGGCCAACTGATAGGCAATATCTTTCAAGCACTTCAGGATAAAGAATTTCGGAGAATTTAAATAGGAAAATTTCGCGAATAATTTCTTACCTCTCTGAGGCGTTATAAAGCAGAATAGAGAGGCACGAACAGAAACAGCCAGTGTCGACGACGATAATTCGCGAGAATTATGTGGATGGCGCAAGGCACTCAATCTTCGAGTAATCACTGGTTGTAAATGCTTGAAGGAAATGCAGGACTATTCCCCTTCAGCGATACGAGCTTGTCGCAAAGGAATCTTGTACTCGCTTTTATCGATTTGATACGCTCATATCCTATGGGCAGGGAAATCGTCAGAATATACTAATCGTCCTACTCTGTGCTTCACAACGTACTAGAGGCATACGCTAATAATAGCTGGTATGGAGTCTCGGAAAGGGGACGAAGAAATCACGATAAGAATACATCCTTTTCCTTGCGAAATATAAAAAGTTTTAAAACTCCAGTACAGAATACTGTAAGAAATGTTTAAAAGAAAAGCATAGAGAGTTCACACTTCTCTTTTCTATAAATATCACCAACACCAATTCAATGCGATAATTTAAATGCTAATTAAACTTGAGCTTCAGCATCCATCGAATGGAAATTGAGTACTACATGCACTTTCATAGTTCCACGTTGACTCCTATTTATTGTATTACGAGCCAAAAAACAAAAAGTGTAAAATATAATTGATATCCAGAACTACATATCTATATATTAAATACTTTTTCAGAGTATAGATATACTACGTCATTTGCAAACCAAGGGTTGAGAACTTGATGCAGTTCCAGAAAGAAATGAAGTAGTGTGTTTTAGGTAAGTCATCGCGAAGAATTGGACCTTTTACTATGCTCGCAAGGAACGATTGTCTTCGTTCATGGGAACCCGTGCTTTTTCCCCTAGATCACTGTAGATCATCGACTGGTTCAGCGTAGCAGCGATACCAGGGCACGCGGTTGCATCGCCACATTTCAAAAGTCCACGACATTCTCGAAGCATTCCCGCGACGAGGGACTACGGATTCGGGGTCCGAGTGGTCGGTATCCGACAAATGTAACGTCCAGCTAAAAACGTAGTTTAGAGTTTCTTACCCATCCTCTGGCTCCTCTCTGGTCGCCACGAGTGTGCGTGTACAGTTGCGACGGGATTCCATTGGAGCCTCCTTCGCGGACTCTGAACCATCTGTGATTCGCGTCCGAGTACAAGGTGTTACACAAAAGCGCGCACGGGAACATTTTTACAAAATGCCGTCCCTACTATAAGCGTCCATGTCACACTGGCCGTTCAAAGAAATCTTGCAGGGCCTAAGTTCACGGAAATAAATTGGAGCAATTGCAGTGTCGAACAAGAAATGTGAGTGATTGCTTCAGCAGATTCCAATTCATTGATGTATTGAATCGATGAAGGAGAACATAGTTTTCGATGGGTGTTGGCTTGACGTATTTTGGAAAGTTGTTAACTGATGGATCCTTCGTTAACACTTAACTAAGTCACATGAAGTCTGGAAGACTACTGCTGAAATATTTTTCCCATATTTTCCTTCTTTTCATTCGATCTTGTTTTACAATATGTAGTGTCACGAAGACAACTTTCAGTTGTTTTGAACAAAACATGCAAAAGTACCTTTTCAAGTATCTACGTAATAATGTCACTAATAACTCCAGTATATGTAAAAAATAAATTTAGGTTTGACAATGTTAAATTATAAATACCTCCTGAGGTATTTATGTCACAAAGTGGGACGTAACCGGTTAATGGTTAAGTCACCTGTGGTGACGAATCTCAAGAATTGAATTATTACTATCACCACCCGCCCTTTTTTAGCCGTAAGGTACATGTTTATAGTATAAGGAAAATATAAGGAGGAAAAAAAGGCAAGGAGAATTGTAACCCTTAGGGGAACAAATAAAGATTATATATATAATTTTGATTAAGATTATATATATAATCTTTATTTGTTTATATATATATATATATATACTATCACCACCCAAAATTCTGGAAGCTGCATACATTATACGCTGCACATCTTTCATCCCTTCTATTTGTTTCAAACTTCTAAATTACCACGAGACTTGATTATCTCACGTAACATCTATTAAAGCTATAGGAAAGAAGGTAGAACATAATCGACCTGCTTAAGAAAATGTCCATTTCCGATTACATAAACTCACTAACCAACACTCGACTCTTTATCACCGCCCCATTCATCTCCCTAAAGCTACCCAAAAGTGAAAACACCCCGCTCATACCCGCCCAATCGTCACCTGGTGTCCCGCGGTCTCATTCAGAAATCGCCGAGCAGCGCGCAATTAAGAGCCATTAAAACCGGCCACGACCAAAGGGCCACAATTTACCGCGGATGCAGCTTGTCATCAATGGATCCGCAGCCTGCCCCTGCCCGAACCGTGTAAATCGTCGCCAAGAATGTCTCTGGCCAGGGCCCAGCAGAGTATACATGTCGCAGAACGGCGGCAGAAAAGAGGCAGAACAAGGATGTCGACGTCCTGAGCGAGGAAGAGGAGCAGCGCCATAGGTAGGACAGAACCGCTCCCCTCCCCCCTTGGGCCCACGGAACGAAAAGCAGCAGGGGGAGCGGTCAGAGGGGGCCGATGCAGGAGCAAGAAGCGCAACAATGCGGCTGGGAAGCGCGGCGGGCCCCCGTCCGTGTCCGCGAAAAAGATGGAAGGGGGACAGACAGTACAGGTAATTATCTTAGTTCCAGGTTTAATAGACGCCCGGTATTTCGGATTGGCCCTAATGACGGCGTTTACTGAATTTATATCGCCGTGCCGCCGCTGAGCCTTCAAATTGCCCCGCGCTAAATTATCCGTCCTTCTCTGTCCTGGGCCCCGTCCTCGGTTCCTGGACCTGATCCACCCTCCTTCTGTTCCTCCCGCCTCTCCAGGCGTGCTGCTTCGCGGGTCGAAAGGGGCCACCTATCTTTCTTTCCCCGTGTCGTCCGCGGCATCACCGAAGCCTCCTTTCGTCTTGATGTATGTTCAATTATTTGTCCACGTGGTCGTGGTACGGCCGCTCCCCCTCAGGAGGACTGGCCGCGAGAGGCTTGGGCGACCGCGGCGGACAGCGAAGCGGGAAGAGAGAGACATTTATTATGTTGGCTACGGCAGACGGTCCGTCTCCGCTGGAGGAATCTGAAAAAGGATCATCCGGCCCACGATAATATGCGTGCCGCCGCTAAGGGAACGGATATCCCTCGCAGCACGGCATGCGGCCGCGGGGTGGCAAATACACGGAGGAACAAAGGGTACCAGCGAAAGTCGCGTGCAGAAGAAAACGGTCCCCCGCTCGATGGATGGACCGGAGGAACAATGTCGAAGAAACGGGCAGCGCAAGGAGACATCTGTTATTGGAATTTTAACAGCGTCACGGAGCGGTATCGCTGATCGCAGGCCCCCTCGACTGGGTGCGGGGGGTGCTTCTGAACTGTTTCACTGAATTCGTGTAAGGATGTTGTATGGAGGGGAGGGAGACCGGGGAAGATTGTAACAAAAAAGTTTCCACAGTTTTTTCTCGAAAATGTTTTTCCTCAATCAGGAAATAATTTGCGTGACTTAGTTATTACTCACATATGTGGTGAACTCATTGAGTGTAAGTACGTGACAAAAATTCTGGACTACAAACACAAAATGAATACATAACGTTCGTTTGTGTCGCTAAAACCGGCGATGCTAATATCGTCAAGCAGCTCTCGCATGCCGTGCAAGATTTTACTTATGTTACAATTTACCCTGTGTGACAACCTATCCCGGTTTCCCCTACAAATGGGAATCTGGACCTAAATGTATTGGACAGATAATGTTTCTTCTTTTGCGAAGACTTGCTGAGGGTGGTATGTGTTGCATGAAGTTTTACCTTCTACTTGATTGAGTATAGGAAAAGTGTAAAGGTTGACTATGGTCATTGAAAAGCCCTTCAGATGGACTACAATCGTAGGTGATAAAAAATAAATGCTTCCATTTCAAAAAATTAAGTTGACCGTCAAATCTCGTAAGCACATCCAGATAAAAAGATTCTGCCCATCACGTAGCAGGCTTCTCGGAACCAAACAACTTTTGTCTCCAACATTTCTTTCTCAAAAACTGTAGAAGTTATTCGGGTGGCTTGTCTTAGATGGCTCACCCTGTAGATTCACCTTCCATGCTTCTGCGTATTAAGAGCAGATAACTGTCAGTGTCTTTTATAAATGTCATTATTCATGCCCTACAAAAGTCACGAATTCACTCGACTCGACGGGATAGGGGTTAAATTCGACTAGGTTCTCAAATTGCTCGAGATGACGAGCTTGGCAGAAAGCATCGCAGGGTTAAATAACGTTTACGCTCAACAGAAGTGTACATCTCGCGAGCCCCCCTATTCACTGAAAATCGCGTGGAAATACGTGGCCCGTTCCCATTCGGGGCAATTTTCTCCTCCCTGTCGACGCATTAACCTCCTTATCTTACGAATCGAATCTATCCAGGTCCCTGGCTGGCTTAATGCTCGCGTCGTTCAATCTTCCCCCGACCGATAAACAGAAATCGCTGGCAACCCCCAAAAGGAACGACGGAAACTCCCAGCGAAGCCCGTTTCCCTCGTAGAATTGCAAAAATCGTGACGATACCTGAAGACCGGAGGGGAGACGATAAAGAACAATGCTCTCTTAACGTCTGCACAATAAAACAGGCAAGCCTGCGGCAATCTTACGGTTGCCACGGCGAAGAAGGAAAGCCAAGAGCAATGGCCCATTCGAGAGACGGTATTGCCGTCACCGGGAGCTGAATGGATAAGCATAAATTTCCCAGTCAACAATACAATCAGACGAATTGCCACTGATGCACGTGGCAAACCTTCTGAATTTAGATTCCACGCTTTACTATAAAACTATACTGCGTCAGTGAGTGCAGACCGAACGATGATAAGAATGTTAAACGACAATCTGTCGATCGAGGCTTTTATTGTGACTTCAATGATTTAATTAATGAAAAAAGATAGTCTCATTTATTTACTCATGATTACTGTGATGAAGGAAAATCGTCTTTAAAAATTGGAATTCCTAAGACGTCTTTGTCAATTTAACATTAATCGCACAGATCAAGTAGAAATAAAGCAATATAGTACCCTACTTAGGAAAAAATGTCACCTTTAATTTGAAACTTTCTTCTGAAAAATATAAATTTTCCTCAGGGTGATCGATTTCTGGAACATCGGGAAAAAATGAAACTCATATATTGCGCATACCTAGTGAAATTTACATCGTTTCAGTGCTAAGAGCTTCCATTTCAAATTTTGGCTATTTTTTTACCGTTAATTTTAATATTCCACCGATAAAGGGGTGGCATTATTTTTTCTAGGAAAAAAATGCATCACCTACGACATGGCAAAAACTTAAAAAATCAAGGATTCTGTACTTTCAAGACACTGTAAAAAATTTTTCGCGCGAGACAAACTGTGCTCCTCCGTTTGAAGTTGTGTCCTTCGCCACCCTTTTATACCTCCACATCACACCTCGCTATCTCCCGAATTAAATTTACCGGAAGCACTATTTGGCTACGTCGTTTCGCCGCTGCTGAGGCGATAAAGACAGAGCCGCGAAAGAACGAAAGAAAGCTACTACCGAGCGAGGTCGTAGAGGAAGCAGACGAGGAAAGGGACGATAAGGGACACTCCATAGTTAACGTCTGCACGCTGAGAGATGCTAAGGCCGTGTGGAAAAAACGAAAGGCAATGGCCCATTCGAAACGATATTGCCGTCATCACGGTTTGAATGGTTATGTATAAATTTCCCAGTCAGCAGTCGTGGGATACTTGGAGAAAGGTCTACCATGCAAAGCAGATATTTGAAATTCCACACCTGTACTTCGATTTCGAATCATTCCAGGAACGACACGGAGGGTGCCTGACGGGGATGGTTGTAGGGGCAACAGTGATCCATGATCTAGCGCCTTGTGTGTTATTTTTCTCCATTCTTGCGCATACTGTATATTTCTAAAAACGTTGCACGGAAGTTTGAGTGTGGATGTCAAGGTAAATAATTGAAGTTTATATATTTGTTCCTGAAACATAGTTTCACTTAACATCCATGTTAGTGAAGTAATAAACTAACCTCCAGTTACGTTCCTGTTTAGTTTCAAATTAATGTGTAAGGTGGGATTACAGACACGTGTTTATTTTATTCATGTTTACCTTATTTGAATTCCTTGGATACCGAATATTTCTTAAATTTCCGATCCGATTTCTTTCCTTCAATGCCTGGACACATAATAAAATATAGATTTAAAAAATTACAGCAAAGAGGTATTTGACTCTCTAAACCACTAAAGCGGAATAAATTCAGTCCAAAACCATCTTAGACTAGACACGAAGCCATACTTGCTACTGATCGTATGATTCTGTCTAAATACTTGGATAAGAACAATATAGTGACGATATTGTAGATGCGGAACTCATTTACCTACATATAACGTTGACACATTAAAACATTCTTTTAATCCCATCACGACTTTCACATTTTTCGACAAGAATGATTACCTAGTACCCTGAAGAGGGTACCTACCCCAATGATAAGGTTTTACCCTCCCCCAAGCCCCAAAACACGAGGTCTTAGTTTCTTTTCATAAAGAATAAGGGATTTCAATAATTTCAATTTAAATCCGGTTCGAAATTAGAAATTTTGTGAATATACTCGAATTTGATTTGAATCGATTGGAACCTCCGTTTTTGAGTTATCACTACTAAACAAAAGAAACTTTTTTAAAAAGCCTCTGTAATGATCCATCTGTAGCGTCACATATATGTATTATATATGCATATTTTTTATTAAACAAACACGTTTTTTTAAAGCTTATGATGTTAATAAACTTCATGCCCAAGAACATTTGTTTCTTCGTAATTAATTGAAACAGAAATGCTTCATTTTAGACAGGAACGACTACCTAGTATCCTTAACAAGAAATCAAACCTACAAACAAAGGCGTAGACTTTCGTCATCCCTCCAAGAAGCCTAATTTCCACAAAACATCTCCCTCAAACAAACTCTCAAACAGAACCACCGTTCGCGCCATTATTCCAACCAGTGACACGAAACAGCAAAATAAATCAAACTCCAACCAATCCAACGCCTGATAAGCAACGTGACAACCACGTCACCAGTAATCCACCCGCGAGAGCGCGACCTTACAATGCACCCTTCGAGGGACGTTACCCCGTGCCGCAGAAAAACCGCTAAGCACGTCGTGGCTGTATCCGAGTAAGGGATCGCGGGACAAAGGGTCGGCCGAAGGATCTCCGCCGAGAGGAATCCTGTGAATGGGAGGCACCATGTCAAGGGTGAGAGAACGGGTCGGCCACGGTGCGCCGTGGCCGTGAGTCGGCGATCAGCTGCAGGAAGCTGGCAGAGCCGGCGGACGGCCGTCACGAGCGTCCTAAGGGAACGATGATCGTGTGTAAATCCTCGTCGCGGCGATGGCGGACGACTCCCCCGCCACCTTCGCGGCAGGGACGAGGATCTAGTAATTAACGAAGCTGTTGTGATCGCAATCTGGCGCACGAGCCGCCTCGGGCGGAAGCTTCGTCGCGGGGAACGAGCGAGCGAGAGAGGCTGGCCGCCGCATGCCACGAATATTAATGTGGCGTCCCTCATTGTCTCCGAGTTCTCCGGGCCCTAGCTGGTCTATATCCTTTTCCACGATCATCCTGGCACCGACCACTCTCCTCTCCACCCGCCTTCATCACCCTCGCCTCTTCGCGCACAATAACGATCTCGCGTTTCTCTTTTTCTTTTTTTTTTTTGAATCTCTACTAGGCCGCTTATTAACGGCGAAAGTGGCATCGGAATTAAGGTTTCCCCCGGCCGCTTTTCAATTGCGACTCGATTCATAGTTGACGCATTGTGCATTCGATCGAAAGGAGGATCATTGAGGGGCCGGTTGACCCATTTTTCACGGACGGTTTCGCGTTTTTGTTTCGGGCCTCCGTGGCGAATCGTGTCGGCCAGCCTTCCGTTACGATACACTGTCGCTGCTCCACTTCGGTTCGCGAAATGTGAAGTGACGGAGGCATGAAGGGATTCAATGGTTAAATCGGCCACTCGGTAGGTACTTGTTAAGGAGAACAACGACGGCAATGATTTAGTTGGAGGGACCGAATTTCGCGGTCTTCGGTATTTTTGACTGACTGGAACGGTTCTAGTGCTGAGTTTCTAATGATGGTAATCGATTTCTGGATTGGAATCTTGATCGGTACTTTCTTTTATATAACATAAAAGAAGCAGTACGAATTCATGCATCACCGTACCATCTAGAAAATGGAAACCTACATACATCTACAGTACTCAGGCAATAGCGCAACTTATCTTACTCAGAAAGCGTCAACGACGCTTCCAATGAAAATTTACTTTATCAAAAACATACGCACACATACATCCGTCTAAAATAACGCAACAAATGCCACGGAATTAATGGTTCACAGAGCGCACCAGCATGCTGTAAAGTGGTGCCTCACAGTTCACTTGACACGTCTAACACGTTCAAAGGAGAAGGCCAGCTTCCCGAATATTAATGCGACATTTGCCATTGTTAACGAGTCTTTGGCTCTGGTACCTCGACGTTGACGCATATCTTGCGCGATCTAGACAATGGCCTGCCCCCTGCACTCGTCATTACCTCTTTCCACCGGCACAACAAATGCGCAGTATAATCTCGCAACAAACGCCTGCCATCAATTATCCAAACTTCGAGAAGAATCCTCCCTGCGGATATTCTGTTGACAAGCCAGAATCTCCAAGGGATCCCATGGTACCGCGAAGAAGCGAGCGCGCGTTGCCGGCACGTGATGAAATTTTCGCGTGAAGATTAAGCAGATTCCAAAGTACGTGACGTAACGGCGTGGCCCGAAAATCCACTTACTTCGCCAGCGGCTTTAGTTAACTCCCGGGAACAATAAATACACAACCGACGGGAACCGGAGATTTCTCCATTATCTCGGGACATCGTGTACCTACCACATCGTTGCCAGAATCTCTCTACCTACGCGCTGGGTACACCGAAAGGACAGGTTGCCCTTCGCCGCGCAGGGCGGATGGGCGCGAGGGCTGGATCGAACAGGTGTTGTTTCGACGCAGAAAAAAGACTCGTGGAGCGGCGCAAAAAGCGGGCGCACGGCCGAGGGGACTCGTCTCCGACGGTCAACAGTCGGAGGAGGGACGTGCGTCGTTAGTTACTAATGGACGCCCTTTAGAATCATCGCGATCCTACGTAGGACGCGCCGAGACGCTGCGAGTGCACATACTCCAGAGGCCAGGGCACGTCTATCCAAAGCGTTCGTTGGATTAACAAGTTCCCGGGGACCATTCCGACCCCTTGAACCCTTCTTCGTTTACTGGGTACACAGATGTAATGATGTACTGGCCTTTGACTGCTGATTCCAACCACCGTGCTTGGGAGACGTCTTTCAGGCTCGCTAATAAAGAGACGGTGCATCAGTGCACGCGATTTTCACCGAATTTTGGCCACGCTTGGAACAGGATCCTCTGCTGTCGCGGTTCAAGAGAGTTTTCAGAGGAACGAAGTATGTATGTGTTTAATTTAGAAGACAGTTTTTGGGTCAATTGTAATTTGTATGCATTCATTTGATATACTTCGATGCCTGGGTAATATAAAAAGAAATGGTGATATTACATATGTTTTGATCCTATGATCATTTTGTAGTATTATGGTATTAATGATGTAGGGATGTTAGGTGAGCAAGGCAGGAGTGAATTACACACTTGTAGTAAAAGAAACTATTTATTGAAAGAATAGGTTCAGGCCACGATGCCTCTCGTTCGACGGACTCTGCAGGACTGACTTCATTCATTCTTATCTTGCGCTCCCCGAGATTCACACTTACACACACTCTTGACACGCGCTTCGGTCACCAAAACTCTCCATGTGCATTCGACGAAACCATTCAAACCTCACACCCCTGACGCATTCGACACTCTATCATAAACATTCGCTCTCGATCCCAATCGCTCTGGTCCAAACATACTTTATAAAGGTGAAATCAGACGGCGCGTAGCTCGGCGAACTTGCTCGGCTCGTCTAGCTCGGCAAGCCGGCTTGGCGAGCATGGGCGAGCCGAGCCATGACCGATCAGACGGCGCGTGGCTCGGCGATTCACGCGCAAAGTTCGCCGAGCCACGCTCCGTCTGATTTCACCTTAACAGTCTTTGCAGTCCCACAATGATAGCTATTTTAAGCTACTAAATATAATTTAAAAGTAACTCTTTAGTAGATATACTGAGAACTTGGACTTCAAATTAGCTCACAATATGAATCAGAATTATTTCTCATTTAAGAGAATGAGAAGCTTCCTCAAAACAAGAGAAAAATTAAAAATACAGCTCAAAGTAATAGAGAATTGACTACAATCAGTCAAAAGCTGAAGCCACAGATTTATCTATCTTATCTATAACTTATCCATGAAGTATCTAAAAAATTTAAAAATTCCTTAACCAAACAATTCAAACCAATTACTATTACACAAAACCAAAGACCCCAAAGTAATTTAAACGTACTTATACGCGTTACTCAGGTATAACAATCTATTTAATATTACAACTTTAAAAACCAAGCTGTCAATTCAAAGACTTTTAAAGCCCGTCAAATAAGGTAACTTGGACCATAGAAGCTTTTAAAACCAATTCCTCCAGCCTCTGTTGTATAAGAGGTATTATTCGCAGACAAGCTGCATCTTGAAATAGGCAATTAAAGCATTCCAAGGCATTTTGTCTAAGAATAATACGTCTTATACAATAGATGCAAGGGGAATTTGTTTTAAAATCTAATTAAAACTTACCCCATTTGACGGTATTCATCCAGTCCAACTATGTTGCCACTATATCTCTTCTAATTCTACGCGTAGCGTTCGGAGCCTTAACCACCCACAGAAATGTGCCAGTGAAATTTCAAAGGGGGTGGGCCACCTGCCGCGGTTCATCCAATATTCCGGATAGATAGGCTGACGAATGCAAAGAACGAGCATGTCGAGCACAGGCCGTCAGAGTCAGGGAACTAGGTGAAAGGACTTCTGGGATTAAGCCATTTTTCCGGTACGTGACTCCGTGGCCGGATCGGGAAAGAAGTTTCGTGGGAGGGTAGTTTCCGCAGGATGTCCAACATATTTCCTAGAGGATGTCCTCGCCTCCTTACTCGATTACAATAAATTTCACGAGGACATTATTTCCACCTTGATAACGCGACGCTCGCTGGCCGAGTTGTACGTAAATTTTAACGGGAGTTCTGCAAGATTCACTGTAAAACTACCCCGATGCAATTTACTATGAAATTCTTAATTCTGCACCGTGGAGATTAATAACATTAGGAGAGTGGCTAGCATCCATCAAGCCTGTACACGATGCAGGGAATATTACAGTGTTCAGAACTGTGAGAATACTAATATAAGACGATAAAGGAGTGCAAATAATTATTCTGATATTTTAAAGAGGCTATTGTACCAGATATTGTAATGCCAGTGTTATGTCTACTCTTTTAAATAGGTACTTCAAGTACGCAAGCTTTGAGGTTGATTCTCCTCGTGTTTTCTATTAGCACCCAATGAAAGAAATTCGCCCGAGTACTTATAAGTGGTGCTCCGGATAATCATAATTCTTCAGACGGGTTAATTGGGCTCTCAAACGTGTCTGAAGGATCATATTCCTGCAACTGGAGAAGAATTTTAATGCTTTAGATAATACTTCTGTCAAAAGAATATCCGGTGGTCAATGAAGCTGAATCCTGAATATTGCATTTTGTAACGCCTTGTCTGCCCTGCAGATGTACTTCACCCCTACATGGTATTCTCAATTGAATGTAATTAGACTATGTTTCCACAGCAAAGTTGAAATAAAAGTTATATGTAAACACACTGGTATCATTAAACTATGTAAAAATGCAAGCATTCACGATTCGTAGAATTAAATGAATTCTTAACTTTCCAATCAGTTCACTGTAATATGTACTCTCTATTTCAAAGTTCTCTATTTAATATGTGTGCCATTCGGCAAAATATCTGCAATTAACTGACGTGCGAGAGCACAGCAATGCAAGGGGTTAAGTATCTACACCCAGCCCTCCAGATAATCATAATCATTCAAACAAGCCATCCAAGGCACGAGACCATTCTCCTTCTTCCGACACTGTTGCTTCCCTTAATACAAAGGGGGAAGAAGAAGCAGCGAATCAAAGGAAAAGGTCGTTCGTTTTCCTCGTTACGCGCGCACGGAAAACCAGACCGCTGGATGTTGCGTTCGCGTTTCTTTTCTGGTTGGGCCGAGAGTGCGGGACAGGGAAGAAGTGGACAAGTAACTGGTAATAACGTCCACACAGCATAATAATTCTTACAGTAACTGGCGACAGAGGCAATAGCCGAGCGAAAAGAATCTCGCGTTAGATGAGGCCGAGACAGAAGAGAAAAGGAAAAGGGTGCCACAGCAGGTAAGAAGAAACGTCGCGGGACAGCAATGCAAACAATGCCCCTTCGTGGTTTTTCTTGCCTGCGTCGCGGGACCAAAGCGTCGCTTTTTTCGACGTCGGCCGCGATAAAGCGCGCGGATACGTAGCGCCAAAGGACATTTTTAAATGGCGCTCGCTTTCCACTCTTCCTTTTGGGCCGAATGCTTTTTGGTTAGGTAATTGCACGTGAGTTCATCAGATTGGTTGTAAGCTTATACGAGCGTGGATATGATTGCGTGGGTAAAGATGAATAGATGCGAAGCGATGGAGTTTGAGTGTGATCTGTTTTGTGAAATTAATATGTTTGGTTCATTCAGAGGTGAGAAATAGAAGTGGAGTTTGATAGCTTTGCTTCTGAATTAACTGATGGATGATGATGGTGATAGAAATATGATTATTAAACTCGAAGCTTAAAACTAAGAGAAAAATTAACAGTCTTTAATTTTGGAATAAAAATCCTATTTTGAGAAAAAAGCTTCGGCTTATAAATACACAAATATGATAAAAGAGAAGCAAAAGCAGTAACCATGAAATCATACATTTCTGTATTTTTACTTTAATCAGGTTTCAAAATTTACACTACCTTCGTCGATGTAACCAAGTAAAAAGTTTAATGTTTACTGGTAAAACTTTCCTAGCTAATGCGAATAACTGCGAATTACAGAGCAGAAGTTTCTCGTTTTATTCCACTGCAGAATTCCCCGACGTTCCTGATTGCAAACGTAATATTTCTTGACATATTTTTATTCCCTTTTTTGTGCCGTATACGCGTGTGGCTTGACCACGTAAACATGGCAAACGCTTCGGCGAAGCGTCATATTAACTACTGTCTAGTTTAATTAAGGCTCGAGCAGAATTACATGCCATTATACAGAAGCTTGCAGTGTTTGCCTCTGAGACCGCCTCAGGTAAAGCAAGTTCTCGTATTTCGTAGATATCATAGCTGGGGTAGTTGATGGGTTAAAATTTAGTCTAAGCAAACAGAACCAAAAATAAGCTGCAACTCTACCGAAACAGTCACTACCCAGTATCTAACAAGCTGTTCGTAATTTTGCAACAAATAACACAGAGATGAAAGTAATATGAAACTCGACAAAATATAACCTAACGTATGTAAGTCATCTATTACACAACATTTCTAAATCACTCAACCACGTAAAAATATTCACCAATCCTCACAAAAATTCGGTACAGACTGTTTGATAAATTCCTTTTTGAATCAACGTAAAAGTCGTCCCAAAAATAAGGTACTTAGAGAAACATTGGTAGATTTATGTAATATTTTGTCATATAATATAAAACTTAACATTTTTACATTTGCTTTAAATATCCTATTATAACATTGCATCTTTTGTGATTGTAGGAGTGTGAAAATGCATAAAGTTTTTGTCCTTTTTCTTCTTTAATACATGGTAATTAATTACCAATGCTCCCCCAGTTTACGGCACCTTTGATACTGCAAACTAAAACCTCCACAAGTGACTTTATGGAGCTCCTTAAGATCGCCAAACACAAGTTGAATATTGCGTACGAAAAGGACAGAAATTAGTCTAACATTGTCAACCTTAAAACAGTATCCCTAAAAATTAAAAATACTAAGAAACGTATTTCGAAAAATGCCTCTTTTTCATGGATGGAATCAATCAACCCCGACATCATTCAAAGTGTGAATTATAAAAAGACACTTCGCAAAATTCTCGATAAGTTCATCCCGTTACGATGTCAATAAAAAATCCTCAAATTACCCAGGCGAGTAGTGCCACGAACGGGAAACGAGGCAGAAAATTCGTGGCTAAGTAACGCGATAGGCGAGACGACCGAATAAAAGTTGAAGAACTTCCGCGGGACAAACTCGCGCCTGGCCCAGCCAAAAACGCTCTTACTTATATCACGGCAATCGAGGGAAGTGAAGTAATTTCTCCGTCGCCTCGAGAGCACTTCCTGTGCAGGATTTCTTTCGACGGAGACGAGCTCCAGCCAGTCGGCCCCGTAATTGCATTTCCACGGAATCAGCGGCTCCTGGGGGGAGGGGCCTACGTTATTATCACCGTGGATTTCCTCACCGTCCGGTAATCGACGCGGGGAAAACCCTCGATTCAGCCTTCGAGTTTACCTAAATTAAGCCAATTGTTGAATGGATCCCATTACACCACCGGCCCGCGAGAAATCCACTTCTAAAAAGCGTCGTGATTGTTTCCAACGGTCCACGAGAAGATGAAATACCAGCCTAGTAATCTTATTTCCGTGGCAAGATTGTCGCGGACAATAAGAGTAATTAGAAACAGCAACGTGACACTCGGGCAAGCTGGATGGAAAATCGTTTCTGGGAAAATCAGAGTTTAAGAAATTACGTTTTTGTGAAATAAGAAGGAACTTTTGAGAACTGCCCAGAAATTCACGGGGAGTATGTTTTGGTAAATTGGATGAAGTTTGTTAGCTACAGACAAGTGAAAGTTTTTTTTTTAAATAGGACAATTTGTAGCTACTTGGGAGATTTTGTTTTAATATGTGATATTATCAATGTTGAATGCTGAATTCTATTAGAATTTTTATTAATTATTCAAAATGAACGAAAGCTTCTTTAAATAATATAAATTACTTTGACTTTGGTAATTGAGAATCGCAAGTGTGGCGCCCTTTTTCATCACATCACAATCGTTAGATGAAATTGTGCTAATTATTCGGTTATGAATCACAATGCAACGACTGCCTAGCAACTACTTAGGTATATTTTGTCTGTTTTGCGGATACCATAATTCACTTGCAGAAAATATTAGCTTCCACAGTTATTAAAAAAAGGAATGCAAAATTAAATGCAAAATCGTTGCAGTCTTCTAAAAGATTAACATCCAACAAAAGCACGCTTAAGTTCCGCAAATATTTACCGCTTCCACTATTTTCTCCGGGAGAAACAATGTAAGCAGTGAGATATTTCAAGCGTGTTGCCTTCGAAGATTACAAAATGTGGTTAAATTCCTATCTACTAAGCTTCTGAACATTATCTTAAAAGAAACATTAACAAGATGCACATAGATGTAGAAACAACCACCTGCTGTAAAAAAAGAAATTAAGAAACCTATCTATAAAAGTATCCTTACACAAATTAAACCTTTCAGGAATTTACCTCAACGTGAACTCCATCAAATACCATGAACTACTACTTTACTTCTGAAATTGCTGTTGCACACTATATCTAGGTCACGAACACCTCGCTAGATGCATTTTCCACAAAGTGCACCAACGTACAGCCAGATTTCCTTTCCCATCGAAATAATTTTTATCGAAAGGGCAAGGGTGCCAGCGACGAGGAAAGACGTACGACGCTGAAAGCGTCACGAGGTTTCACGAGGAAACTCTCGGATGCATCTTGGCAGGGTCACCAGGGGTCACGTCCCAGCCTTGCTCGTCCGCTTTTGGTCCCCATTTGTCACGGTGACGTTTTGCAAGCGCCCCCCTCGTGTCCAGCGCACTACGTGCGAGGTAATCGCGCGAGAAGATGTAAAACGCATTCGTCAAGCTCCGAGGACTTCCGTGTGAAATCCTTCGACAGAAACTGCGACCGCTATCAGCCTCGCTCGCGGTAAAAATGGCGGGCACTGGCGGTATCCCGGCTGATAAATAGGACCTGTGGATCGACCAGCTCTGGGCTGATGTCGAATGAAGATAGTGTGTCGCGGAACCAGGGGGAAACTTTGTTATGGAAGATTATGAGCGATGCTTTAATCGGTTGGTGACGTGTGTGCATAATTTACTTTTCCTAGAAACAAACTGATGGCGAAGAAGAATATTGGGATTGGTAGCAAGTGGAATTATGAAAATTACTTTTACAGCTGTATTTTATTGCTGGATATCTGGAAAAAGTTGATAGGAATTGTAGTGCCCGTCATTGAGTTTGGAGGGAGATGACTAACGTCCTGTCTTAAATTTATCTTTGTATATGGTACTTTTCGATGGTGGGTGAATATTAATTTATATGTTCAGTTATGTTCGACTGAGTGTAAATTGATCTGAAGAGAAACACCACATTTGTAAAATTACTAGAGGTATAGCCTGTTTCGGACCAGTGAATCCATGAACTAGATTCTAGAAGACTAAAGTATTCACGTGCGCTTGTCATTTCCAGAACTTATCTTAATATATCCTACATGCTTCCATTTTGAAGTGATTTACCTTCACTAAGAATATCCTTGCTATATCCTATAAATATCCTTCTCTACGATAATACATTATCTTCTACTAAATTAAATTTCTCTGTCCCAATGGAATCGAGATGTAGGTATCTAAAGATAGAATAGAGCGCTACCATGAAGCACTGAGAACAATGCTTTGCAATTAGAACTGATATTATCACCCAACTTCTACTTTTCAGAAGCCATACCAAAAATTTCACAAGCATAAAAATCTTACTCAACAAGCATCCATTGAGCTCCCCCAAACACAAAGCATCCACTTCCACTAGCAATACCTATTAAACAAAGAATGCAAGTATCATCATCTCGAAATACCGAGAAACCAAAACAAAGAGTACCTAAAACACTCTAACAACAGGACTCATCGAATAGATTGAGTAATCATGAAAAATGCTGACCCAAGCCAGATGTCCCAAGATTCTTAGCCCTGGGATTGGTGGGCCTCCAGAGGACATTTATTCGGCGAGGGGTTCGATCGAGGGGGGGCCAGTGATTTTGGTGAAAGAGACAAGCCAAGTACGTGCAGGAATGCCCGGTTACCTCGTCAGAGGCACCGACTGTCTGTACATCACTCGGCCCGTGATTCAGGGCAGCACTTAGTCCTCTCTTATTGCCGTTTCAGTCGGCGCCATTAGCCTTTTACCGTAGGATAGGCATCTTGTAATTTCTTGTATTCCTAAAGAGCCGATCGTCACCCCCACGCCACCCCGTGCCACGTACCAATCGGACATTGAAGAACGGCTTGGACATGGCCCCCGATGTTCTTCTGTCTCGCCAAACACACGAGGCTCCGAACAGCCCGGTGCACGAGCACAGAGGGACGTCGGGGAAAAAACATCAGCGATCTTGGTCCCCTAACTTGACAGGATGGGCAGACATCTATCTCTGACGCTGTTTAATTTCCCAGCGTCTACGAGAGAGTATGGAAGCTCAAGGTGTTGTGCAGAATAATCGAGGGACTGCATTCCTCAACATTTCAAAATTAAAGAGAACCTAGAAACCTAGAACCTTTTAAGTACAGTTGAGTTTAGAATGCGGAGTCTCTGGCCCCTTACTTGCCGCGTTTCAGCTTCTTATGTGTATAATCCCCGCACGGGGCAGCAACCCATTCATCGACCGGCAATCCGTGTCAGATCCAATTAGCTTCGTATCCACTTATATCCGTGTGATCGCGTTCATTCGTAATTATTTTGATAGAAACGAAGGTCGACGTTAATTCGTCTGTACAGACACAGGCCCGTTTACACGCGCTTAATCTCGACAGATTCAAATTTCCCTTTGCCCTAAATATGCGGCGGGAACAGGGCTCAAAGGGTACAGCGATCCGAGCATGATATTTGGCAGGAAGGAAAGGCTAGTCGAAATTCACGGACGTGTTTCACGCCGCAGATGGTTCAGTGTACAGGGGATCGAAGCAATGAGCCCAACGGGTGAATGAAAGGGCATAGGGTGGCCGGTACACCTCTGTAACGTGGTAACCCTTGCGGCGCTCTAGGATTACGTGGTGAAACGTGCCAGAGCCACCGTAATCCAATAATAGTAGCCCTTCTTCCCTTACGGGGCATCAACAGCGTAGACCTCTGCTGATTCCAGAGGTTCGATGCTACTCTTTGCCGCTATCCCCCGCCGCCCTCCACGTTCGCCATTCGACCAAATGCGTCGATTTTTGCCCCCTCCCCCCTCCGAATCCCTTCCACCCTATCGTAGAGGATACGGTTTTTCGGCGCACCTATTTCCTTCATTCCCATCCCGGTTGCTGCAATTGCATCCTGGTTCGATCTTTTCCGTAAAATTTCGCTGGCACGAACGCTCGGGTTTCCTCTGATTTCGGGATTTTTCGACGGTTTTCAGGTCCGTTCATTTCATGATTTCCAGTTGCCGCACCGACTTCGTGCTTTCAGCTTTTCAATGCGTCCGCCCAATTATCTCGTCGCTGCTTTTTAGAATTTTGTGGTTTAGTGGGATGCTTCCTGCGACTGTCCTTTTATTGAGGGGGACTATATTTCCTGCTTGAGTGCAAGAAGAGTATTTAGGACTGTTGTGTGGTAATATTAGTGGAGAAGCTTGATTCTACTGCATGTTCGTCTTCTTTGCAAGGTTTAAGCGGTTGAAATGGGAAAGTAAGGTTTTCTGGCGATTTTGACTAGGAGGCTGGACTGATAAATTAAGTCTAGTGTCTCTGGATCTCTGTTAGACCTCAAGAAAGGTTCAGGTTATAAACTTTGAATGAGAACTGGACATGTCTACTTAAACTATTAAGTTGTTCACTATCAAATCTGTCAAAACCTGTACACTATATCTACAAACACCCCAGCTGCCGCTCAAACACTAAACAATTGTTTTTCCTACGACACTGATTTCAAGCATGGAACGCAAAACTTGCAAAGAAAGCGACTTTGCCAACTCCGGGTGGCACGACTCTCTCCACTTCCTATATGTATACACCGAACAACTCTCGCGAAATCTTGATCCAACTGGGAAGCCACGTAAAAACAGAATATCGAGGGCTGGGATCTGCTTCTTTACGGTTCGCGAGTCCCGCATGGAAAATGTTAAATCGCCCTCTCACTTTCAATCTCCCATGCTCCTCGTTCCCTGGCTGACAGTTCAATGGTTTATAATGTCCCTACGTCATCCCTGCTCAAGCTTTTAGCGTCGACCGATCGCTTTCCTGAATACACCGAGGCGCGGCCGCTATATTTGTACACCTCGGTTACGGACACCACTCGAACAAACTCGGTCAGGAGCCTAGCCTCGACGTCAGGCTAACGTGGGTCACTTCTCGTCTATCTATCCGCCTGCCTCCGTCGCCTTTTGCTTCCCCGCTCTATCTGGAGCAAGTAAATCAACTTTATCGTGGGCAGGAATTCTAAGACGTTTATTCATACGTCTGGAGTCTTGAAACGCGGCTTGGACGTTTTCAGACGGGATTTCCAGCGATTCTATTCGACCATGTTTCGCGTTGCCGCTCCACGTGGCAGCTTCTGATACGACTGGGAGAAAAATTCAGCAAATCGGTAGTTCCAGAGTCCTGTGACGCTGGAGAAGCTTGTTTGACGGATCTTATTATCGCGAAAGTATTATCGGGTGACTGAAGTATCAGTAGATAAAGACGTTGAGGGTGTTTCGTGGGTAAATGATTAAATTATGTGTGAATATGTATTTATTTAATTCTGTGGTTGCAGTTGTCATGTCACATACTTTGTAGGTAAATGCACTTTTGATTAACGGCACGGTGAGAATTTAAGAATTGTCAAATCATATCCTGCATGCACAAATAGAACGGAAATACAAGCATTATTCTTTGATTTAATATTGTGTTTTAAATTGCCTGCTCTTTACACTCGTAATATTTTGGGAAATTGAATTTGACACTCGGCGTATTTTGTAATAATCTGAGTCAGACTTTAGGGAATATTACGTTAATATTGATTCTTTTGATTGACTCTCATTTGATGTGAAGAAACCGAGGAAAAACATTCGACTGCTGAATTTAGCTTTCAAACGATTCAGAAAAATAAAAGAAATTAATACGACATATATGTATGACTTTGGCTGTAAAATAAACCAAACTATTGGGAAAAAAGTTTGAGAGATACATGGTCCTGTAAACTGGAAAATACTAACACTAAGATACTAAGTAATATAAAATCGTTTAAAAAAGAAAAGTGTTGGGTATTTGCAAGATGTTCAGCCAAAGCCAAAAGTGGGCGCCACGTGTTCCTTTTCCAGCATGCATGCCTCTGTAAATCGAGGTTCGATAAAAGTTCGCGCGCATCGAATGTCGCGCGTGGGTGGTGAAATTGGCTCGATCGGTACCTCGTTAACTCATGTGGAAAATGGAATCGGTTTGAGGCGATAGCTCATAAAGTATCATTACGAATGGCCACTTAATCACAGGTTATCGAGCTCCAAAGTACTGGAGCAAATCCGCCACTTGGTTCGAACCAGTTGCCATGCTTCTGTGTCGGCCATTAGATTTGCCCCGCGCAGTTCCAAACTCGATAGCCCGTGATTAGGTCCTCCTAATGGCGGTTTTCTGTCTATAACTTACCACGTCGAAGTTCGTGTGAGGTAAGGCGAAAATTACTTTTACATTCAACACGCAAATTAATTCGTCTCTGTGCACCATCTGATTTGTTTTTTTCCGATTAACCTTCGAGAAATGACATTGCATCAAACAGTACAATATTTACGACTGTAGGACGCTTTGAGGTATACTACGAAAATTTTCAACATTTAGAATTGTAATAGTGGAACGTATTTGTAATTATCTCTGATAATGACGCTGGAGAAATAATTAATGTGATAATTAATCTGTTATTTCTATGCTGCGCGAGAACGCAGTGCTCGCAGGCTCAAATTGCAAGCTCGGATTAAATATCCATTTACATAATTAACACACATTTCGAGTGATTTAGGTATATATGCATGGTATCGCGGGACCAAAGAATCTTCAATGCAAACGTAAGAGATCAACTGCCTTTCGTAACGAGCTTGTAGAACTTGGCTTCTGCGTCCACGATTCTAGGTAAACGATTCATTCACTTGCGTTGCGCAATCGATTGGATCAAACCACTGAATTCTAACAAAAAATGTTGGAAAAGCAAAATATCAATTCATCTCGAATTAAAAGATTGATTCATTTTAAATACACTTATGTGCAATTGAAATATTACTTTGAGTAGGGTAGAACGGGATTGAAAGTAACAATTTGACTTTGGAATACGATTTCGTAAGAACCATTACAGTTACGAAAAAATTGTTTATACCTCAAGCTTACAGATCTATCTGACATTATTGAAGTCATAACAATTCAGCTTTGTCATCAACAATATATATAAAAATGGAAACGTAAGAAAATGTTACCACCGACCCTGACCCCGGATATATGGCCGATAGTAACACAATTTTAATTTAAAAAGGTACAAAAGGTTAAATGTTAGTACAAAAGAAAATTTTGCCTAGCGAAGTCTCGTCAATTAACTCATGTGAAACCTAAACGCTGTAATTCTAAGCTTCACAGTACCTCGTGTCATGTATTTTGAATCATTTTTAATTAATATTAAAATGTCATAAATATTAATTGACTTTTACTTAAATCTCTATTACTCAAACGAAAATCATTTCAAACATCTAAACCCACCTTAAAATATCCCAAATTTCTTTTGTCAACTATACTTACCCTACTTGTACAAAATAAAAGACCATTAAATAATAACGAGTCTTCAATCTTTCACTCGACTCGAAGTGCTTCAAATTGCAATTAAAACTGACCCAAGCCACGAATAATACTCCCCAAACACCAACGAGTTGATTTGTCAACAGAGCGACTTTTGCAGGCAAGATTTCAAAGAAGAATAATGGAAAATGTTAATTTCGTGGATTAATGGTGGAGCCACGTGTAATCTCAGAAAGCCATTCGCCGCAGTTCTTAACTCCTCTGTCGTTTCCAGGTGGGTTCGACGTCGGAATGAAATGCAAATTTAAACACGTTTCCACAATTCTATCGACCTTAAGTCGACGGAAGCTGGATGTAATGGAGACCTCGACTCCTCGTGCGGACAAACTTTCATGACCGCCGCGGAAATTGTTTGGAACACCATTCCGAACAATCTGCATTAATCAGCCGGGCGGTATAGAAGTAAGGAAGAGGGAATAAAAAAACGCGAGAATTTCATGCTGACAGGATGATGAATTACGCGCGTCATTATCAACGCCTTCTCCTCCCTGAACAGACATTTTCATCCCGCGCTGGCTATCGATTTTGTCGTGTTGTTGTTCATAAAAATAACTCGTTGTTTTCAAGCTTCTTGTACACACAATCACTGACCCGCTTATGCGAGATATTTTTTAAGTGCCCAATATTCTCTTGATCCCAGCTAGCCAATTATATAACCTCGCATAATGGAAAGTTTATTTTATAATTTAATTACAACATAACAGGCGAAAATTTCGTACGAAAGATTTTCTGGATTTACACTTTCAATGTCTACATCAATCTTTAAAGTCCTCTACAGGTATTCACTCGTATAATCAACTGAATAAACATGACAGGAATTTTAGCACCTGAACTGAATATCAACGATACCTATGTGTATGAAATAACCAAGTAGTAAAAATGTTTCTTTATATACGAAGGGAATAATACGACATAAAATACTTCGAGTAGAAAATTCAGTAGAAGCTAGTTCAAAACTAAATAAACTCTCCACTCCCTTAATTACCAGTTCATAATCATAAAGTACCCATATGATGTACAAGTGAGAAGCTGCATGTACTAGAATCACCATTCAA
Organism: Andrena hattorfiana; assembly: GCA_944738655.2. NCBI lineage: Eukaryota > Metazoa > Arthropoda > Insecta > Hymenoptera > Andrenidae > Andrena > Andrena hattorfiana. The sequence goes on from OX122894.2 coordinate 9,146,274, forward strand.
TGAATGAAAGAATTTACAAACCACCACTTCAGCTTCCCCATTATAATGATAGGTCAGACAATTTTGATCCCTCCTTACTATATCCTCTTCTTTTTCAAAGATATGCATCCCTACACATTGAGAAACGAGTTCGAGGGTCCACGAAATCGGCCTGTCCGTCGTCTCGTATAACATTTCTCGTGGATCCAAAACTAATTACCGTTAAATCACAAGTGCACCATACAAAACGTGGACGTGAATTTCTAACAAGCCGCGGCAACGTACGCTTTCTCGTCGGACAGACGGTGCAGCCCGGTTTTCCCGAGTCGTCCCTCTGCTCTCGCTTTATGCGTCCCCTTAGACCGCTCGCAGCCAGAGGATATTAATATTCCAGTCAAAGAGGGAAGCTCGCGTGCCATCGAGTCACTGTGGACTCCGCAGGTCTCGGTGCTTTGCTGCCATCTTTGGAATATCCGGCGTCCCAGTGGAACGGACAACGCTGGAATAACGGATGCACTCGCCTTGCTCCGTCGAGTCCACAGATCGAACACTTCTCTCTTAAGATTCAAAGCGCTGCTTATATAAATTGTACCGAATCTGTTTTCAACCCGTGCCGGTCCTTTGCGCATAAAGCAACGTTTCATATAGTAGCAGTGTATCAGATTGAAACTCTGGTGGCCGAAACGATGGGGGTGTATTATCGTCAACAAGGGTGCGAGGGGTGCAGAATTGAAGAAATTGACACGTTTGCTATACAGGGAAAGTGATTCCTTATGCAAAAATAAACCAAAAGTGGAGAATAAAATCTTTACATCCGAGGCTTAGGTTTCGAGAAAAACGAATTGCTAAAAACTGTGGTTGGCGGTACGCCGATTTTCGAGGCAAATAGGATCCAGAAAACAGTAGAGTAATTACTTTACTGAAATGTTTAAACAGTGTGTTAGAAACTTTGTGTAATATTTCACCAATTAACTACTAGCTTTTGAGTCAGACAGTATAATCTAGTTCGTTAAAGTCTCTCATAATGTTTCTGTAAAATTGTTTATATGTTCGAGTAAGTGTATAATAATTACTCGAGCCCTTGTAGACCTTATACACCCTTCCTGCTAGCAACAGGAATTAATTAAAATTCCCTACATCATCCTCTACAGTAACCAAATTATTCTTATAAATATTTCTTCAGATATTCCATCAAGTATTCAGTTACACGAAGTCCGACTAAAAACTATTTAAACATTACAGTTAATACTTGGAAATACGTATAAGCATTAATATTTATCGGGCGTTTAAACATTGAGAATAAAATAAAATTCATGCGACGTAAAAAATCATTTCGAAGTGCAAGTAAAAATGTTAGTAATTGCTTCAGATCTCGAGTTGTACCTATCGATCATAGTTAATAATAAACATCATTTTTCATAGTAATAGCCACTGGAATGAATTTGTGTCAAATGATTAAGTGGCTTTAGCAATTAAAATGAACTGTCGACTTTGATTTGATTGCGGCTGTTGTTTCCCGAAGTGGGGGATCGCCCACGTACCTGCAGATCCTCAGTAGTCATCGGGCCTCCAAGGCGGAAGGACGGTCCTGCAAAGACCTCCGGGTAGCTCTGGGGCCATCTCAACCTCTGGGGACTCAGGAAAGTCCAACTGGACTTTCTGGACACCTGGACAGGCTTTCAAACCCGGTCCTTCCTCCATTCTCTCGGGACCCTGGTCTGAAGTAGTTTATTTGGTTGGTGCCGATTTTTGGGGTTCGTTAAAAGTCACTCCAAGTTATGTTGTTCCGCGAAAGTTAAAATTCAATTTTGTTCCTTTCCAACTGATTTCTTCGATGGCTTTTCACGATTTGTTCTATTTCATGCATTTCTTCGATAGTTTTACATCATATACTCTATTTCATGTATTTGTTCGATGGCTTTGCATGCTTGTGCGTGCTCTTCTATGAAAAAGTATTTTATTAGTTCCCCTCAAGCCCATCACATCATTACTAACACAACATAGTTGATTATTTCCGCTTTTCAAGCTCACCCTTTCGCGGGAAAGGGAGTTAACAAGATAATACATTTAAAAAGAAACTGGGGATAAGTGATAGTGAGAAATGATGGTGAAAGAAGACACCTAAGGAAGCCTAGGCTAAGTTATCATAGTATGAAGTATTTAAAGCTCCACGTAAAATTGCCAAGTAGTCACTGAACCATTAGCTTTGATGGCTCCTCATCTCTCATGGCGAGACCTTCGATGCGATTGTCAAATATTCTAGAACTTCTTTAACTTGAAACACTTTGAGAGAATGTAAGAATAAACATAACTTGAATTGTTTTAATAAATTTATCTTTCCCTTCCTTCTACACGTGAACTATATGATATAAAGATATGTGATATTATCAATTGTTGCTCGATTATTCCTACCCTACAATACAAGCATAGTGTTAAGATAGAAGGATAAGTGGACTTGGAATATTTCAGTGGGATGCTGGAACTGAGCGGATTTTAAAAATTTTCAAAGTTCTCTCTGCTTCAGGATCTTGCTGAAATGTACCACGTTCCAATTCCTTGGTAAGGTATTTCCAATTACATCCATCGAGAAGGACCAGGGCCCCACAAACCTAAGACAGATAAATGCATTAGATGTTCGGTCTATTCTATACCTCCTCAGTGGCAGTACTATTGTTTGAAAGTAAAGTAAATTCGAATCGTCGATCATCGGTGTCCCTCATGGCACGTGTTAAAGCGAATGAAGCGCATGGAATCGTTAATTGGACTTTCAGAGTAAACGAAGGATTTTAAAACGAAGTATAACCTTATTGTTCTGCCTCTTCGTAGGTATGAATGTTCTCTTGATTTCTTTGTTCGACTCGTCGTTAATTAGTCTCAATGAACGTATTATAACATAAAATATGAGTCTGCTAGGTACGGTATTCGAAGGGTGACAGTGATAGAACAGAATTTAACAGACGATAATACAAATGTGCCAAGTAGGTAGGAGAAGTTAACGCAGGACGGCACCTAATACCGGACATTAGCTATATCTGTGATTTTTGAAACGCTACCGAGCCGTTATTCCGCATAAACTGTAGAGGGAATAGAAAAAATAACAATTAGGTTTCGCCACGTTCGAAACGCGTGTGCACAGCTAAGGAGATTGATTTAATATTATTTCTTTCTTCTTACTTGAGAAAATACTTAAGCGTCCGGCACTAGGGGAACTCCCCCTGTGCACTTAACGCAATCTCTGATAATCCTCCACGCTCATGCCGCAAGCGTAAGTTAGATTATTCGAACAGAAAACCGTCGTTTACTCTAAAATGATTAATTTACAAACCAACTTTTAATTATTAAGCATTTTTCATTCAGCTGAATGATCACTACAAACCTGAAAATTTCTGATCCTCGAGACCACAATTTCCAAAGTTATTTTTATGATTTTCGAACAAGAATCTTTCTTGAACGAGTAACGATCCATTTTCTGTATTTCTCTCACACATTCATTATCCTTAATAATAAATATAACACAATATCTATGAGAAAATCTTTGCCACCACGTCCATTTTGTCAGAAACAAGCCCTGTGTACGGTATTAAATACCCCTTAGGCGTCAATTGTGTGGATGGCGAATTAAACAGCCGTCCTTTACATCCCCCAGCGTTGGTGCAAAACTGAAACACGCTATTACCAAGCACGGGTCAGGAATAATGTGCGAGGGAAATTGCCCGCTCGAACAGTCTCTCATTTCTCTGCTAATACGTTCCACCTGACGTTACCCAACTCGGTACGTACTCCAGAACCTAAACCTCGAAAACGCGGAAGAGTTTACGCGCACAAGTTAGTCAGTCCACGGAAGAAACTTCCAACTAGTTGTGAGGACATTAATATCCCCCGGAAACTAGGCAAACTGACGGGGCACACTACACGCGCATATTAGCGCCACCGTATTTTAAGGGTGCAAGGGAAGCACCTATTTCCACGCTACTTCTGTCTCAGAGGCTTCATTATTAGATGAAAAGCAAGTCGAGGCCTTGCTGTAAGTGACACACCTTGGTGGATTGTAATCATTACTTTGGCTTACATTAGATAACAGAGTCTAGGAATAGCAAATAACACAACCTCGTACTACTAAAACACAGAAACTTCCTTGTCAAAGCATCCGGTCAAAAGAAGGAGGAAGTTGAGCGTGCCTTCTAGTACCAGCCCTGTGAAGAACCGCGACATTTGGTCGTACCATTCCCTGGCATCTTCATCTAATAATGAAATCTAACGCGCTTCATAGTCCCAATGCCATCTCTGGAAGATCCGGGATCCCAGTGGAGGCTGCAGCTGCCAGTGAACAAAGAATACGCTCTTCCTGGCGAGCAGTGGCATGAAAGCTCGTCGACCACCGGCAGTCGGTAACGTCTCGACGAGAAAGGAGTCGTCCTGGAAGCTCGTACGATACGAGTTCTAGGAAAGAGGGCCGCTACGCGGTAGCGAAAGTTCGTGTGAACGATACCAGCATGACAGCGAGCGCCACCTTTGCGAATCAATCGCGTTCTTTAGTCAACACGCTAACAAGGCTCAATGTGGCCAATAGAACAAAAGCTCGTCCTGGCATCCGGCGATGGGGAAAGTGGTTGGGTGGAACTGTTGGGTCCTCAGCGGGGAATTGAATCGTATGCAACATCGACGAGCTTAATGGTGGAATGAAACGCGCGCTTATTTGCGAACGGAGATCTACTCTTTGCTTTCAAATAGCGGGCTCCACTTCGTTCGCACCTTTTGTACAAGCCTTCACAGCCTGATCAGACTATTTCCACGCTCGAAATCGCTCCCTTTTGTATAGTCACTTGAATCCAATTTTAAGAGCACTCGATGTCGGGCCTGGTCTTTCAGCGACTCACACCACGCGGGCGAGAGAAAGGAGGCTACGCGAGGCACAGGCATGACTTGACTGAAAGGTGGCCCGAGTATGAGGAACAGATACCTATTCTACGTTTCAGCGCGACCTCTCTGGTGTGGAGCATCAGAATCTTGAAGGAATTTTAGAGTACCCTGGTTATTTTCGAGTGTTGTGTTTAGAAATATTACTTTGCAGGTGTGCGCCGCTAATTGTGAATTAGAAACCAAACTCTAGTGAATTGAAAGTTGATAGGTCCTATACCAAGTGTCCTAAGGGGCTTCAATACTTTTTTTTTGTCAAAGAAAAGTAATACTATATTCCCATTTGCACTGTTATGTAATTAATTATTGATCACTTATGCCCTATGATGTTCTGTACTTTTTAGACTGCACATTTGTCTATTCTGTTACTTATATTCGTTTTTTCCCTGCTGCTTAAATTGTATTAATTTCACAGTTGACGAAATTTCACACCATTAAAAAATTCTTAATCTAAAAATTAAGTAATTCCACCATATTATTCAAACTATATAGCAAGAAAGATAATAATTTACAAAACTATGATCGAGATCTCAAAGTTACTTTATAAAATAAATTCCTTCAACAACTGCGTCAATGTTACCACTATTTGTAAAATATTTTACACTCCAAAACAGTGTTCTTGTATTGCAAATTTAAGTTGTGTCACAATGAATCATCGTCGACGGCCAGAGAAACGCCTATTCGTGGCAGGCATTCAAAGTGCGCTCCCAAACAGCGAGTAAATCCGTTTTGGTGCTTTGGTCAGTGCGCCAGCCAGGGAAATAAACGAATGACATCGTCATAATTGTGCGGTCGAGATTTCGGTTTCCAACATATTCATAGCTGACAGCAGGATAATAATCCAGGGCTGAATGGACTCTGTGGATTCGGGCAGTTATTTTCGCAGTATACACGCGGGATGGATTCAGATTGCGTCGCGGTCCGCTCTAATTATGCCTCGTAATATGATTTAACGACAGTTAATCTGTGCATAATTCTCGTGGTTCCAGTGATCGTTGCAAAGTGACTTGAACCTACGGGAGTTAAATGCCCGCAAATGACCACATTCCGATGGAGATCCTTTCATCAAAAGTACTCACCGTGAAACCACCCCTTTCTAACTGTTACACTGCCACACGAACATTTGGATACTGAATGTGGATATATCTTTGAAGTTTTTATTAAAATATTTGTTGACTGAATAGGGTATAAAAATAGTAACTACTTTATGGTACTACTGTAGTAACTACTTTAGGTATTCTTACAGTTTGTATCTTGATCCACTATTGTTTACTCTTTCCACGACCGACTAATTAATTAATTTTTTCAAATTCCAATGTCTTGTGTTTGCAATTCTACCCTATACACTCAAGAACTGATGTCAACAAAATAAATTACTATCAACGATGAAATGTTCCATCGTCTATTTAGTATCTCCGCATTACAGGTGCTCAACTACACACGAAACAACACCCCCTCACAGGTGTTACCACTACGTTCATACTCATACTCGCATCACCATAATAATAGATTCTTCATTCCTGTAAAACTTACTTCAACCACTTTCCATACATAGCGAAAGTTATAATACACATTAATTCAAAACAACGTCCTCCACTCGTCAACCCAATCCTCTTACTTCCATCCACAAGTCACACACTACACTTTTCCAGAACCACGATTACCATAACCTTAATAATTCGCCAATCTAAATACATATCAAACTAGTTAATTTCTAACATAAATACTTCAGTCTCACATCCCATTCTTGTTTCCTAATGCCACCTTCCCTTTTATCAGACTATAAATACATCCACCCAGTGTTTCTAATTACTTCACAGGAAGGTACAATAAAAACCTGCTCTGAACTTCTACGTATAAAGGAGAACCAAAACCACCTGTCCAGCAGAGCCAGCCTGCCAGCCTGCCAGTAGCGTCCACAGGAAGAGGGTGCCAAGAGCAAACATGGATGCCACGGCTGCAGAGAATTTGCCCTAAAACCTAACTCGAGGAGGAAAGATTGCAAGCATTCGACTAGAACGCATACGAAGAGCTCGCTAAAGATGAGGCTTTCGTGCCGCGTCACGGTGCATCCTCAGCAACTAGCGTCGTCGTTCATCACTATATAGTAGCCTTTCGGGCGTTGAAACGCGCGAATAAACCCTGCCGGTGCCCGTGGCCACCTACAAATAGGCAGGCTCATCGGTCGTCTTCGTGTATACCCGCTTAGCGCGAGGTATTCCGCATTTTTCTGGTTTCCCGCGAGAGGCCATTTAGCAGTGAACCTCCTCCGCCGCGCCGGGTATTCCGCGGATGAATATTGTTATATAGCGGGAGCCCCCATTTTTCAGGGAAGCCTAACGCAAGCAGGATGATATTTATCTCTGGCAGATTTGTGGTTAAGCGTGTTATGTCGAAGATTACCTTCGCGCGGAAATTGCTACCGTGCCCGCCGTAAGTAGAATCGTGGCGAACCTGGCTGGACGGGGATCAAGGACTGTTTGCTGAGGAATTGGAATCTTTTTTGCCTTATGAAGTCAGTATTACGGACCGTCGTAAGTACACAAGCCAATATGAAGAAGGAAACTTTTATGTACTGATGTGCAGCTTGCAGCAACTAGTGCTCGTTTAATCTTGTCGAAGTAGAGGAAATTATATGATGATGTAGTAGTTCATGGTGTGGGAGTTTAGGTCAAATAGCTGCTTCGTATCTATGGAGACTGAGCTTGATACAAAAGTCTATTTTAGAATTTCTGGAGTTGACGTGGGCATGTTGTAATTTCATGAATGAAGGAATTCATTTTTAGATATGACATCTAGGAATCATTTCGGGGGGAATGTTTTGTGAAAATGATGGATCTGGGCACAATTTAAAGAAACATTTGTTGGATAAGAAGGAACTCTTTAATTTCGAATATTTATCTGTAATATTTATTGTATACCTTGTCGAATTAACTTCATTCTGAAGAATATTGTAAATGCAATTTTAATACACAATTCTAAGGTGCTAGCTTAGTGGTGTATATGCATCATAATAATACGCAAATTATTCAACAGTCAATCAAACATTAATTCATTAATAAATAAATACCACTCCAATCGTACTCCTTTCTTTCTACAAATCAATAAAGTTTATCCTTTTTATTCTGTTCCGTCCAAACAAATTGCATTTTTAAACGATAGATTCCCAGTTTAATCAGCATCTATTCACATAATTTCGATGTTTCATTCCTAATTACTGCTATACGGTTCTACAATATTCCGCAATCTCGTAACAGCTACAAAAATTAGGCGAACAGGCGAACAATAACGCATAATGCGCATGTACACGATATTTGCATTTAACAGCCCGGTGCCTCTCCCCTGCCTCGCCCTTCCTTTGTTTCCCTCAACCCTCCTAGCTATTTAATATCGATCATTACTGACATTTCGTGCGAACGTGACAACCATGAGAACACTTCGTGACGTATTCAACACGAGTATAACAGTTAACAATCTGCTCCTCGCTCGATAATTTACATTTTATCGACGTGGTTATTGAATCACACCACCATCTAAAATACTTACCACTTTTTTCAACAATTCAAAATGATCAATTATATAATCAAAATACAATCTCGAAAACAATATTAACGTTGCCTCTCCTAATCAACTACCCACCTCAATTCTACTTAATGAAGTAACGTAAATATGCGTTGTAGGTATGTGTTACATGACGAGATATTATGTGCATTTTCTTTTAATTCTTTCATGTGAATATTTAAAAATGATGATCACTTAAGACAATCTTTTTCGGAGACTCTGACACTTTATAAATATCAGCCTTAAGGAACAACGAATTTTTTCTTATGATAAGGAATCGCCAATTTTTCAGGTTAATGCCCAACAAATCACTTTGTCAATCACAGAAGTACAACCTCCATAAAACATTGAATCAGAAACCTAAACAAACTTAAGGATCAGAGTGAGCCAAGGTTGATCCTATCAAGTAACAGCTGCAGACAAGAAATCATCTAGGTAGCACACAATAATTACCACAAAATAATACGGGAAACGTGTCTCAAAATCTCGTTCGCTACTCCCGGTTGACGGCGCTCCTAAAAAGATCGCGGACGCGCGGCGCGGGAAAAATCGGCGTGTTATTAAAATCCGGCCGCGCCTCGTTAATACCGAAATACCGGTGCGTGGAGGCGAGATTTTTCGTCTCTCGGCCTGTCACCTGATTGCTCGCAGCCGATTGTTTGTCCGCCAGCGACAGCCTGACAGAAAGGCAACGATCGAACGAAAGCGGGATATTGAAATGCGAAAAAATAAAAAGGGGCGGAGGGGTTCAGGCGGGGGGTGGAACACGCCCCTACGAGCGCTAGCATCCGCTCTCGCGGTGGCGTTCAAAAGAAACGGGGAGCAGGGTGCGGTGGACGTAATAACTCGCTCGCGAGCGTTCGATATTCAAATTCGTCCAATGCAGCTCGAAACGCGACGGAATGTATGCTGTCGCGTGTGTGTGTACGCGCGGCGATAATAAAAGACGCGAACGATGCCCGCGCGGAAGAATCATAATCCACTTTCGCTCGGGGATTCGCCGAGGATGCCGCGGCGTCGCGATGAGACGACGGCGCAACGAAGCGGCGAAACGTTCGTTGGTTGTTGGCTCCCGTCTCGTTTCGCTTTCTGGGTAGCTCGGGATGTATTGATGCCGCCTTTATCGCGATTCGACGGAGTTGGATATTTTCAGAGACGCTCGTGTTTCCACGAACATATTTCAAGTGCACCGGGATAGGGTGGGAATGTCAGTCGGAGGTGGTGAATGGAGAGGAATGTTTGAATAGTTGAACCGGGAAGGGAAGTTTCATTTCGCCGCTGGGATTGTTTATAGTAGGGGGTGATATGAGGTATTTCGCAGGGATGGCAATTTTTGTGATGTAGATGAGGGCTTTTAGCTGATCGTGGAGCAAGGTTGTGAATAAAATGCGTGATTTTTTGAAGCAGCCTGGGTTCATAAAGAATTACTTTCTGATTCTTTTCGGGGATTAATAAGGGGCTTGAAATGAAGAGAGTTGGTAGAAAGAATACCCAAAATTTCGCTTATGTATAGATACCATTCCTCATCGTCCAATTTGATGACAGTAATATGAACCTTTCTGACCACGTTTTTTTAATACACCCCGCCTATTTTTGAAGCACAAGCACTGCCCTTGAGAGTTCAAACCTAATTATCAGAACAAGAGAGTGACTAACACACACGTGATCATTTGACATGGCCTAACTTAGGATACAAAGATTTCTCGACCCTTGCACACCTCTACGAAGCAGACAGAGGTTCATATTCCCGCTATCCAACCCCGATTTCTAACGCCCTTGTTCCCCATTAAGTCCGGGTGGAGCTGCACGCTCACCGAATGCTCCCAGTCGACCCTTTGCATAGTCTCAGTACTGGTGAAACAGCTCCGCTACCCTGGGATCGTCAGTTCCTGTCTTGAGAGCATTGTTTCGGGGGAATAATCACCCATGAAACAAGCTTCAAAGCCTTGGGGAATTTTGTGGTAACAGTGTGAAGAAGGATAGGGAAGGTATCGGGATCTGTTTAGAGTGAAATAAGAGGATGTTCGACCGCACTTACTGAAGTATATTCCGCAAATAATATTGAAATTTGATACCAAAGTGTAATGACAGAGTTTGATGAGAAAACTAGTTTAGTATCAACGTCACTTCGATGAGTTCTTGTGTACAGAAGGCTTGACATGTTTTATTAGAAGCAAATGTCCAATTTTCTATCGTTTCTGAGACTACGGCATCTTAAAGGTGAAAATCCACGATGAGATTTTATGAGACTTTTCTATCATGAGACAAAATTCTCAGCGACAACAAAATGTAAATAATGGAAATAAAAGAATAATAATAATGGAGATTAAAGGTTCGTGTGAGACACGATATTTTTATCTCATCGCGGATTTTCATCTTAAAAATGGATTTATCGATCAAAGACTAGATCCTAATACTCATACACGTGGAATAATAGAGAGAAATAATTCATCACAGGAAATATGCATAATTTCGCTTTAAAAAAAAATGGAGCAGCACATTATTGTTCAATGTATGTAGAACAAATTCCTAAAGTTTGATCCCTTAATTCTAACACACTGTGCATTATAAAACCAGTTGTATGTGCCGTCTACTGTGTTCCTATCTAACCCTTATTATTACAAATACCTGACACCATGTATTTCCATTATAGACTAAAGACATTTAACAGATTCACAAGCAAAACACAACTCCTTCCATAAAATGAAATTCCCATTTCCAAATTCCCGTCCAGGTATCATCAATGGTACACATATCCACTGTGTGCTACAACGTATGGAGGCGAGGAACTTTCGAACAATATATAATACAATAAAGAAAGGAACAAAACACAACTCATCAAACACAAAAAAATCGCATTTCCTCATTTGAAGGCTAAGGGAAAAACGAGGAATGTCGATTTGTCGTGATTTTGCGATTTATAGCATGTTTTGCTGGTGGCAACTGGGACTACAGATCTCTTAAATCTTAGGGTTTCACATTCAGGGTTCAAATCACAATGTCTACTCTGCCCTGGAACAAAATACTTAATTTTCTCGATAAATCTGTTTTGTGACATTCCCTGTTTATCCCCCACCCTTCATTTCTATCCCCTTTCCATCGAAATTACGATCACTTCGTATAATGTTGCAAAGAGACGAAGAATATTCGAACGTAACGTAACGTCTGAAAGAGAGGGCGAAGAAGGAGAACGGAAATATCCCATCCCAGAGTTCAACGATTTACTCTGGCCAGAAAAATCCGAATAGAGCGCGCGCCGCGCGGCTCGGCCTGCATAGACGCATCCTATCCCACGTTGCGCTTTCTCTCTCCCCTGATCTGGCCGTCGGTCTTCCATTTTTCAAGTCCACGCGGCGCGCCGCCGATCCTGCGAAATGATTACAAACGACCCAGGATAACGTCCAATAAAACGTCTCCATTTCGTGTTCCGCACACGTAGAGGCGATACGCGCGGTAGTCGGGAGGCGAGTCGATATCGGGGAACGCGCGTGTTTACGTGTGTTTTACCACCGCTACATTGTAGCCTCCCGCGTGTGCGTGACACACACACACCTGCCGGGGCTGAAAACCACCATAGGAAGCATTAAAATCGCCTTCATGGGCGTCCTTACATCGACGTGATATCGCCGGCGATAAATTTTTACGGATACACAAGCGGCAAACGAGATTCATCTCGGCGCTGGATCCAATAAAAATGGCCAACAGCTGAACCGAGGTTTTACGCGGGCTTGAACGGAAATTTGCTGCACGCTTGCTTAGCCATACGGCCGTGGTTGTCGAAAAAATCTTGATTAACTCTCTATCGGCGGAATAAAGTACCAGATGTTCGTGAGTTGTGGAGTGAGGTCGATTTTGGTCCGATGGAAAGAGCGGATACAGTGGAATTGATGTAACCGTTAACCTGTCAACGGGACCATTTCTCGATTAGAAACGACCCCAGTGTATTTGAAAATTGTTACAGGAGAATTAAGTAGATTTTTGCAGTTAATGCAACGGATGGCATGCACTGTTGATTCTTGTTAGACCTGAGAAGAACACCTTTGACCATTTTCGTTTTGAACTTCGACACACCTCGGAATATAAAAATCGTTGGCCGTTTCCTTGGCGCTCGTCAGTTCTGCAAACAGGTGGCGTGATTTCGACGCGTTTCGGCGCAACGTGCTTCCGGTGAAAACGCCGGCATATCCCAGAACAAAGTTTTCAAAGTGAAAGCTGAAACGAGTGGTCCGACGCGCAAACGCCACGATGCCGTGACTGCCTTTCATTATAAATGCGCAGCGAGATGAAGTGGCAAAAGGGCGTAGTTAAGGCCACGGGGTGATAATTCTGGAAAGCGGGGGGCTGGTTCACGGCCCGGGGCCGAATCGGCTGTTGCGTAATGGCCGGAAACACGTTCCGTGGCGTGCGATTTCGCAGGTTTTTTAAATCAACGGGAAACGCTTCAGCAGGGGAATTACGGGGGGCTAAAGTGCGTCATTAGCGGGGCCAGAAATTCGCGAGAACTTCTCGACAATTGCCAGTTGCACGTTGCATCGCGTGAGGAACGATGATGATCGCGCGTGCATATGGCAAATAGGAGATTCGCGGAACACTCGGCAGCGTGAAGAACAGGGGGATGATAACGATAAAAGGAAAATCAATCGACGATCATTGCAATCTCCCGTCGTGTACAGTTCGCGAATATCAGAGTGAAAAGCTAAATAGGAATATTCGAACTCAAGAACATACTCCCACTTGTTCAGGCTCGAACTTTATTCGTCATATGATACAAACCGATCCTTCACCAAATGATTATCACCTAGCGAGATATTTTGTTTAAACCTAAAGAAAATGTTAAGGATCGCGTAACAATGATAAGCTTATTAACAACAGTCAACAGCAGTTTTCAGCTCATTTCCAACAACCCCAATCCCAGCTGATTACTGACCGTCTTCTTCTAACCTCACGAAGGAGTCACAGTCACAACCTTTTTAGAAATTATCTCTATCCATTCATCCCTTCTTCTTCAGGGATGAAGAGGGTAGTAGATTTATTGAGGTATCTGTTATCGTTCCTTTTTTATTTAAAGAAATTTTCCCGACTTGGGAGCAAAACCTTTTTCAGACTCAAATCAGGGCGCCCCATCTTCTTTAAAAGGCTGCCATTTTAGCATTTTTAAATTTTTCTTAAGGAGTTCGACCACCTTGGCCAGGTCAAGAAATATCGCATCTTTGGGAATTTATTTCTAAGTGACAAAAACACTTATCGATAAAAATTTTTCAATGAAGATAGAGACATCTTTGAATAATATATACAATTTCTTTTTTACATATCAAAACATTCCGAAAACTTTAAATGCGTTTTTCTCGAAACCACGTTTTCTGAAATGTTGTACCTATACTGCAATTTGAGTAAAAGTAAAACTCTATGGATTTTTATACAATTTTGCACAGATGTTCTTAAATGTATTATTTATCATCCGACCGTCAATTTTCTCGATATTTTAATTTTTACCTGACTTATGCCATATAAAGTCCATTTTCTTACACACGAAAATGAGATTTTGCTTGAAAGTGTATCTGTTTTGTTATTTTTTAACCAACCGAAACCGCCCTCACTTAGGATTAGTCTCTACTTATGTACATACTTTTATTGATATAAGTGCATGGCCCCATTTACCACAAGGCGCATTAAGAGCAAGCTGGGGCCTCACTTTCTATGGGACCATATTTGAAAAATGGTCATGAATTTGATTAGGTAACTAAAATGGGCTTATTCTTTTGAGGCCCCATAATGATGTTGCGCCTAGGGCCTCCAAAAGTATGAATGCGGCCCTGTATGAGTGTGAGAAAGAAGTGGGACATCAGTTCAACGCCTGTTTGTAAGAGTACTTACCGTTGGTACTACCAACTTGGTAGATGATAAAATTGAATGTGTGAGGTACAGTGTGATAAAAAAGTTGCTACTTGGCTCCACCTTGGAATACTTTCTTATGCACGTTTGTGTGCGCAAGATAAATAACACACTGACCAATGAATGGCACTCTTATCAGATAATAAGAAATGACAGAAATAGAGTTGCAACCAATAGGACTGAAGAACATCCTCTCTTCGCTCTCATTCTATATCTTCTATTTCCGAAGAACTGTTTCGCCCCTCAGAATTGAATAAACAAGTACATATCTCGTAAATATCACTAATCAGTAAAACATATCTGATAAACGAAGCAATCGACTCTAGACACTTGGATATCTCCCATTAGAAGCACTTCTTTCGTCGGTGTATATAGGGTAAAGGACCCAATTACTGACACCTAACCAATTACTGTCACCTTAAGCTATTTTACTTAAAATAACGAATATATAATCTATAGTATAGATTATAGGTTGAATTACATAATTCTTTTCGTATATGACTTTACAACGTTTATTTATTCGTTATTTGAAGTAAAATAGCTTAAGGTGACAGTAATTGGTTAGGTGTCAGTAATTGGGTCCTTTACCCTACCACAGACCGAGGGAAAAAAAGTGTGAACAACTATGTGTGAAAAAAAGAAGTCATACGAAGTCTTACATACGTACGTGCAAAAAGGACAAGCGGAATTATGCGTGCATGCAACAAGGACAAAGCTGTCCACGCGGATTAGACGATCGGCTGTCAGTCGAGACGAGCAGGGTTTCCTCCGTGACCAATAGGAGCGAGAGCACAAGAGTGATAATACCTAATGCCAGAAGGAAGACAGACTAATTGTAAGCTTTAAGATGCGTGGAAACAAGCAGCCGAAGTCGTAGATGCCTACGGGACAGATTAACGAAGCCTTGCGTGGGTGCAAAAAGGACGAACGAAGTTGTCCACGCGGAGTTGATGAACGGATGTCAATCGAGACGACCACGTTCCTTCCGAGTGGCCAATAGGAGCGAGAGCGGGGAAGTGAGAGAACTAATGCCAGAAAGACGGACTGAGGTTTGAAACGCATGGAACAAGGACCAACGCAGTCGTGGATGCCTGGCGGGACAGACTATCGAAGAGTTGCGTGTTTGCAACAAGGACGAGAGGAGTTGTTTACGCTAGGTGAAAAAAAGAGGCTCGAGGCCCGGCCCCCATGTTTTTTTGCAATTGTTCGAAGGACAGGGGGCAAAAAAGGTCTGAACTAGATATAGAAAAAAGAGGGGAGATAAGAAGGCGAGTGCAAAAAAGACCGACGAAGTTCTGCGCGAGCTTAAGAAAACAAGGGGAGCAGAGGAACGGGTTACGGTGGTTGTGTTTGTCGTCGGCGTTTGAGGGGCTCAAAAAAAGGTGTGAACTAGATCGAAAAAAAGGTGTGAACAAGTAGCTTCAGAAAAAAGGGGGAAAGTCGTCGTCGATGAGAGTAAAGGGGCGATCCCACGGCGCGTGACTCGGCGAGGCTTGTAGACTCGTCAAATCTGTTTAGCGATCGCGAGTTGGCAAGCCATGAAGCGTGGCTCGGCGTGTTTCGCGCTGCGTCGTGGGATCGCAGCTTTAGAAAATCGCAGGAAGTCGTAGAGGTGTGCAAGAAGGACGAACGATGTTGTACGTTTGAAACGAAAGCGATTGCACGCAGGTCTAAAGGCAAATATATCTTTTTTGTATTTCCTTCTCAGATGATTCAGTCATTCCCGGGAGTGTGGGCCAGTTTTTTGCAGTACTCTGGGAAGCCATTTTGTTCGCGGCCATTTTGTACAATTTTTCAAAATAATTTTTTTCTGACAAAAAAAGATTACTTTAAAACTATATAAAAAATCCAAGCTCTATATTTTTATTTATACGAACAAAAAAGTCCCTAACTTTGTCTTTTGTTAGTAGCATCAGGGTGGGGTCCCCCTTAAAGATACAGTCACGTGGCTGTTACTATCGTGTTCCCTATAAAAAAATACGTCGAAGTCTTGCATGCTATCATTTTACAAAAACAAAACCCATTAAAACCCGAACCCAAAACCGTGTAATAACAGAACGACATCCCTAGCGCTTTCATCCCAGATAAATACGACTTATCCCTTTCCCTCTATTTCCAACAATGATCGCGTTAACGAGTAACTTGTTCCACACGTGCCCTCAAACTGACCCCTCTGGATTAAGCCCTTCACTAACTCAAACTAACACAAAGCTGGCCATCTAACGCCCATAGAACTTCTGTTCCCGAATTCGCGATTGAATCGGGCGTATTGAAGAGTCGCGTGCCCGTCAGCCAGATCCGAGCCGAGGCTGTACAGCCCGACACACGGGGTCGTGAGGATATTCGCGATGCGTGGCACGCAAACTCGATTCCGACATCGACGCGAGCATGCAGCACGTATGCCTGACCTAGGCAGGAACACGGCGGAACCGTTAACCGCGCGGCGCCGTGAACTTTTGCCGCGAGTAACGTGAGTGCAATCTAATTTCAAGCGAGGAACGAGGAGCCGTTCACCGGTTGCATGCACGACAACCGCCGCGCGTTACATCCACCAACCTATTTCGGAATATTTCGCCCGTTGAATGTACTGCAATTTCCCTCCGCCGTGGCGCGCATTGATATCCACAGAACGCAATTTCCACACGCGTAACGTCATTTTTACACGCGTCCCAAACACGGGAACACGGTGAAGAATGACGACGCACAGTGGTCGGAATACAGGTAGTAGAAGACATTCGGCCCAAAAAATGAACTTTCTCCTATCGAAATCTACTGACTATATACTACTTTCTAAATGTCCAACAGTCCCGAAGTTGAAAATATTAATAAAATTTAATAAAAATTGTAAGTAGGACGAACACTTAAAGTTGGACATTTAAAGATAGCATTTTTCACCAGAAAAACTGCTTCCTTGTTAGAAATGTCCTGACGATCCTGTTTAAGATTTTCTCTCCGTTTTTTTTTCCAGAATGAAGAGCATTCTTTTGCGTTAAGGATTACAACCGTAAACTAAAAATTTCTGTTCATAATGTATTAAAAAATGAATGCTCAATGAAATACAGAAAATTGTCAAAGTTTAAACTGACGTAAGTCTGAAAGATAGCATTTGCAGAGCTACATATTTGTATACAATAATGTTAGAACATAACGCATTGTAGGAAACTAAATCAAAGGGAAAATAACAACGGAAATAGTACTAAATAGACAATAAAAGCTCGAAGCTATTGAGCAGCCAAAGTCATAATGTGTTACACAAATTGTAGCTACACCGGAAAAGTACATCAACGGATTTTGAACTATCAACGCGGGGAAACGATTGAGCGAGTTTCGCGGTTCGCCTCGCGCTTTTAACAATTTTTATTTCTGACTGAAAATAAACACACCTCGGGCAAGGTGAAAAGGCAAATTGATTCGTTCGACTGAACACGGGGATACGTATTTGCGCAGGCATGCGTTCGCTGTCGATACCCTTTGCCCGCAATAAAAACATTAACGCGAATTAACGAGCCGACCGTGGAAAGTACGTGTGAATTCGACAGATGGACTCTGTAGAGTTTATGGGTCTTTCGAGTAAATATAAACGCGCCTTTTGCAAGGCAGGTTTGCTATTTCTACTTCGCGCAAGAGGAAAATTATCTTCCGCGAAGAACAAATAAATAATTCATGTTTGTATTCATACAAAAATTAAGAATTTATGGAGGTGGTTCAAGAAAGATCGAGAGAAACTAACTTCACAACGATGAAATATCAATCACTTTTGACTTTTAATTTAAAAGAATGAGGATGAATAAAATAAAATTATCAACGTTAATTATTGTGTTCTATATGTAAAATTTATGAATATAAATGCCGTGTAAAATAAATGTTCCATTGACGTGTCATAAAAATTGACTGTTCCTGATATTTCTGTTAACAGCAATTTTACTTTTCTTTTCCCAAATTCAAAAATATCAATTACTCCAAATCCCACCTTAAATAATTTTCAACAATAACATCACAAAGACCCTGCATAATACCAACTGAACTAACAAACGAGACACTTCTGTGACTCATGATTTACATTTCACCTACATTCCCTTTGCACGGAGAATACAAGTTTAACGAAATAAAATATGCAAATACTTTCAAAATACCAATCGGGTTCCACGAAGTGTATCCTAGCAGTACCCCAGGTAAACTGTATAAAAAAAAACTAACCCAAATCCATTTCACTTGTGAATACCGTTTGACTAGGAAAGAAAGAGAGAAGAGCAGAACCCCGTTGTATGTATGCCGATTTCCTGTATCATCCATTTTCGATTTCAACGCTATACAATCCCTCAATCTCCATTTTCAATTACTTTCGCCAATAACTTGCCAGCAATGGCCTATCGATCAGCGGCTGGGCTCCGCGTTAAAACGCAACGAAACCGTTCGCTTCGAATTGGGGCCGCGCGCGATTAGAATACGCGCATGATTAGCGTCATAAAGTTTTCACGGCCCTCCACCGTTTAATTCCAGAGGGGGAGAGGGGCGGAAACGGACCAAGCGAAATGGGAATCGGAATCGATGCATCCACGCCGATGAATTCGATTCCGCAGTTTACATGTAACCGATTAAACTACACCGAGCGCCGACTCATCTGTTCTGAAAGCCGGATATGTCTCTTCGGCGGATTCCGCTGCTGTTGCAGCGGAACGCAGGAATGGGAAATGGCATGATTTCGGGGCTGCAGCTGCAGTCGCAGCCCTCCACAATGGCCGACAAACGAATCGGTCTTTCCAAACGCATCGCTCGCCAGTGAAAATTCTCGATTACCTTCACCTTTCCCTCTTTCACTTTTTACGAGTCGTCGCGCCCCACGCGACTCTAACAGTGCTCTATATTGTACGAGTAACATTGAGAATCTAACAGGTTAGTTACCGTGTATCGCTGGCGTCCATAGTGGCATAACTAATAAAATGTCAATTTAAATAAATTGTGTGATCAGCATTCAACTATTAGTCAAATGCAAATTTTGCACTGCTCATCCTGTAAACTTTACATTTTTATCAGTTTCAATGCTAAGCAACGATGTGTACTTGGAAAATCGTTTGTTAAAAAATGATGGTACTTTTTTAGGAGCCTTATTAACGACAGCGTGCATTTTTAATTAAGTACAGAAAGAGGGTAATGAAAAGGACGAGTTGGAACTGCGAGTCCTTTTATGCTGATTTTCGACAATTTTCAAGATTGGGCTACCCTTATATTTTCGACGCAGAATGGTGAATTTATGTGTTTCTATGTTAGTTGATTTTTACGAAAGATGATGGGTATATTTTTACTTTGAGATGCATGCAGCTTCTGAACACAGAAAGTTTGCACAATGAATGGGAGTACAAAGTGATTTGTTTCTAGTGTTTTACCTTCAAATCGTTTTGTACACAGATAGACGTGGTCTCCCTATCTCGATTTTTTTAAATTCGCATTTTATACTGATAAGGTGATAACCTTGCAGGGAAAGGATTCTCGACTTTGTACTGTTCCAAGCTATCGCGTAATTTATCTAGTACTCGTTATCTAGTCTCCGTGGTCCTCAAATATCGCGTTCCCGTGTCTTTCATATGGAAGTTTCTTTAGAGAAAGGACGTTAAGAAAGCCGTTAAAAAAGTTCCCCGCTGAACGGCCGTGAAGTTTAGCCTTTTTTGACTCCGCTAAAAATTTTAATCCCCCTAAAAGGGCCCCGGTGCAGGGCATGCAACTCTTAGGCAAACTTCTATACGCGAGAAGTTTAATCCGCGGAAAAGTAAAATGAAAACAGCTCGATATCATAAAAGCGCCGAAGAAAGTTACGCGTGCAGAAATATTTTACA
Organism: Andrena hattorfiana; assembly: GCA_944738655.2. Lineage (NCBI taxonomy): Eukaryota > Metazoa > Arthropoda > Insecta > Hymenoptera > Andrenidae > Andrena > Andrena hattorfiana. The sequence goes on from OX122894.2 coordinate 9,166,454, forward strand.
TCCTTACTTTCCTTGTTGCGATGAACTAAAGTATTTAAACAAGGACTTCTATGCACCGTGAACAACATTGAATTTATATTCTGAATTGGTGCCGTTTAGATACTGAAGTGTAAACGAACAGCATTGGACGAACTCTGCTGTACCTACAGCAATTCCTCTGTTTGCAAAAAGATGGTCGATCGATGGTGAAACGTAGTGTCAATTGTTAACGGCATGCCACGAGAATTCCTGAGCGATTACGAACGTACTTGCATACAACCGCCTGCATATTACCACGTGCACAACAATCCAGCAAGCGATGAACAAGCGACCGCAATCAGAGATAGAAGCAACAAAGCTAAACGCGACCGTGGATTCGCATTAGTGAATATAGAGCCGATTAAATTTAATTGCGGGAGGAGAAGATGCCGATGGGATTGAAATCCCAGTGACGAGAGATGAATCAAACGCTGAAGAAATATTTGCTTCGCCGTGATTTACATAGATAAAATGAATTTAAATAGATGCGATGACGTATTATATTTATTAAAGAAAAGGCTTGTGAACGATTTAGTTCGAGTGATCTTAGAATTCTTTAGGTAGGTCGATCTTGGACACCTATACTTTGCTAATTGCATAGCAGCATTAAATATACTGAGATAATTCAAAGTAATGTGTACGATGTGCTTATCGCAGTGATGATTTGTTAGTAAACAAATTAGAAGCTACAATTTATCAGTTGTAAATATGGAATAAGTAAGACATACGACCATCGTTTACACATCTATCGTGAGAAAATAAAATGTTATCGCTACCGTTGCGATGGATGCTTTAAATCAATGGCTTAGTGCACAAATATTATATGTCCACTTTTAGTGTTTTCGATAAAAACAGGTTTCAAAATGTAATGGTACATAAGCTTCCCGGACATACAATAAACAAAAATATTATTTTTGACAAATTTATGAAATAGATATAAATGTGATTTTTATACAGCATAAAGAAACAGTCAATAACTATTTTTGCATATAAAAACTCAGTTTTCACAAAAAGTGGACATACAATATTTATGCATTAAGCCTGACTAAGCCATCGTTATGTTAATTCAAATCTAGAAAATCTGGCAAATTAGAATGCGACTTTTCCGATATACAGACTTGAATTTAAATTGCAAGTTACGTTACCTAGTTATATTTTATCAGTTAAATTCCCTTGAGTTATTGTTTATTGACACTTTTAGTTTCCTGTTACCGTTTATCATTTCATGAAAAAATTATTCTGATAGGTACTAACGGAAGTACAGTCACGTGTTTAATTCAATAAAACGTGCACTTCATCTACTGTCTTCATCGAGTATTAACTTCACCCCCGAGAATAACGGTGTTGCAAGTCAGCAATACGTAGTGCCTTCCATTGAGAAATGAAAACTTGAAGGACGCCACTTGATCAAAGAACAAGAAGAGTCAATTTTCCAAATTACTTGCCTGACACCACTCTCATTTCTAGAAACTCACTCAACCCCACTATCAGTTATCCAATCATCATTCCAAACTATCTTCGAAGGGTTAACCCTCCATAACGCTGTGTAACTTTACGGTGACATAACATCTGTGTTTTACATTACAGGTGCTAATGCACAAAACTTTCATATTCAACTATTGTATCAAAGGAATCACAAACCTTTATATTTTAATAAGATGTTTATATAATGAAACTGAAACGTACCTGTTAATTTATATGCAGTCTTTAATATCTACTATATAATATTGTAAAATATTCAGTTACTTTAAAAATAAAATAACAAATATTGACGTTTCGATTGCACAAAGAAGACATCAGATGATATACTGTATAGAATTGCGTGATAGCTTTAAATCGTGAAAAAAAAACACTCTTCCCGTTCCCCCTATCGAACACCGATTGAATTCGATGAATTGGATGCGCGCCAGGAATTTGGGCAAGCGCATAAAAATGTTCGAACGTGGGGTGCACGAAAAACATCACTGCTGTATGACTGATCCAAGCACACGGATCGTTGGCATTCCGTGATACGAGACATATTAAAAATTGACAGGAAACCGAGCCAGATTTATCCTGGATCGGACCAAAGCATTTAATAGTCTGATAAACAGATAATGGTGCACCGAACCATCTGCAAACCTCGAAAACGAGTTCACGGTCGAAAAGTCGATTAATTCGCCTGGTGAATAGAGATATCGTAGGTCGACATCACCGTCAAAATGTTTCTCGCTAAAAGGGATTCGATTCTACCAATAAAATATATGTACGTACATTAACGAGGATTTGCTCGACCAACCAAAAATTTCAATCGCACCTATCAGTCTGCGCGCAAGGAATAAATGAATCTTCTGTTGGGGAAATTGAAAACTTGTTTCATTGTTTCCACGTGAGTTTAATAATAATTCAATCAATTTAGAGTGGATATACCTATTATATAATAATATTTTAATAGAATTCAATTGCATTTTTGCAAGTGTGTCTATTGAAGAAGGATGAGCTCATTTGTTTTACGTGATGTAATATTGAAAACAGAGGTACGCGTTTGTATATTTTCGCACAAGGAATGAATTACACGAACTGTTTTTATTTTATTTTAAATTTCGTAATTTCCATGAAGCCGATAAGTGCGGATTTCATTGCCAACAAGCTTTTACAGAGAGCTTAATCCCCCATCCTTCCCAGTTTAATCCATTCCATCCATTTAGTTAACCACGTAGAACTACTTTATAGTTCGATGAACGGATAATAGTTCATCGGACCATTCACGAAGCCCGAAAAAGCTTAGAAGTCATTACTGGATGTTCGATAACTGACCATGTATCACAGTTATATCACACCGAACATTCATTACGAATATCGCCAGTATCTAATAATAACAAGACACCATAAGCAGTCCGATCATATGTTCGAAAACTCAGATATGTGAAAAAAATATTTTCTGTGGAATCTAAAGCACAACAGAAACACGTTGGATAGTTACAAAGAATAAAATCACTAGGATTGCATACGCATTTCTGTTCGCGTTCACCGATAATTATTAAAGTCTACGGCAGAGTTGCGGATTAAGTAACAAATTATTTACGTTTTATTAAATTTTTTTTGACTAGTATTTATTCGACGAATAAGACCGTTTTAACTTCTAACCTTCCTCACCTCAAAAATATCACTACTTAGTGAATACCTGTGTACAGATTATACAAGGGAATATTGCGTTGCGAGAAATTTATTTTTCTGCTTTAACAGAAAGTGTATCTTCATCCGTGAATATTTTTTGGTAATTCACTTTCTTTTCATTCGCTTTCATTTTCACTAACAATAAGCGCAAATCAAAATCACATCAAAGCCCGTCCTTCGTTTCACGTTGATTTACTCGGATACACCGTTGTCCGAGTACGGGAAACGCCATTAATCGGAATATCCATGAATGTACATACTGTATTCTCATTTATACGCAAATGCAACCAGTGCAGCTGCGGAATAGGCAACTGTTGAAATTTAGTCGGAAAATGGGTATCAAAACCACGCTCGAGACACCTCCACTTGAGAGCCTCGTGGTAACGAGGAAACTTTGAAAATAAGGATTATCGCAAAAACAGAAAGCTACGTGCAAAGTATTTATTATATCGAGGGGAAGATGTAACAATTTGAAAACGTTTTCTTGGAAAGTCGTCCGTGCAAATACTTTTTACTGCAAATTTTCTCGCGGTTTGCAATTGCGTCGTTATCATTAATATCGAGGAGAAATTATTTAAATTCACCAAAATAATTCACCACGTTGTTTTCAACAAATTTCGTGTGTGATAGTAATAATTACGAAATATTTCGTGATTTCTAAGCATCAAAATTGATATCTTAAATTTGTCTAGAACCGTACATTCGTACGTGTTTAAAATATTCAAATTTCAATTTTCGAATATTCTGATTTTATACATTCCAAATATTCTAATTTAGATTTCTAATATTCTGATTTTACATAATCCGAATTTTCTAATATTCTGATTTTACATATTCCGAATTTTGTAATATTCTGATTTTCCATATTCCGAATATTCTAATTTCAGTGTTTGAATATTCTCATTTTATATATTCCAAATATTCTAATTTAGTTTTCTAATATTCTGAGTTTACATATCCTGAATATTCTAATTTTACTTTTCTAATAATCTAATATTACAGCGTGTTGGGCTCCTAAATTGCAATTGCTTCTATCTTGAAAGCAGCCTTTCAAATTGCAAAATTTCTATTTCCTAGATAAACTCTTTAGCAGTTAAGATGAGTGCTCATTAGCCAAGCAGTGTCACCCTAATTAAGACTGAAAACTCGAGAGTCTCCTCATTTTATATCAAGCCTACCTACTCTACTATCCCTATGATTAAACACCGTTGATGTTACTACTCCTTCCGTATATTAGTTACAAACAGTACGATTACCGAAAAACAACAGTAATTTTTATCAAAAGGGGTATTACTGTGTAGAACACCAATCGAAAAGATACAAGCCACTGTCACAGTGATTTCTAAACGACTAGCAGATTTTGAGAGCATGCCCACTACAAAATTGAATTGTCTAAACACAATTACCGAAACGACAGATTCACAGCTGATGACTGGCACAGATTAACTTGACTTTTCCTAACTTGAGATACGAAGATTTCTCGACTCTTACGCTCCTCCACGAGACAAATAGCAAAATTTCCCAGATCCAAGTCCAATTTTTTACGCCCTCGTTCCCCATTGAGCCAAGGTGGAGCTGTCATACTCCCAGAATGCTTCCAGTTAAGTTTTTTACAGTTTCAGCACCGGTGAGGCAGCTCAGGTATCCTGAGAGTGCCAGTTCCCGTCATGGAGGCATTGCTTTCGAGGAATAATCACTCGTGGAACCAGCTCCGCGAGGGGAGAATTAAACAGGACAACAGAATAGAATGCGAAAGGTCAATTAAACCTGCACGTGAATACAACCTACTACGCGAATCTGGTTCACGATAAAAGTGAGCATCACTAGAATGCAACGATTAAATGCAGCTCTCGTGTCAGTTCGCGTATGGTGTGAAATAAATGGGAAAAGTTGAAGTCGAGTGCATGTTACGGCCAAAAATAAACCACCAAACGACCACGAATAATTTCACACCACAGTTTTCGAATAACACTCAAATACCATCGAGGAACGATTAATTATACTTATATTTATTCAGTACTTACTATCTACATCTACCTATTCTCTTCGCGAAATGAACAATATGAAGCAAATCAGTAGGAAATCCTTCTAGCCCTCCCAAAATTAAAATTTTTACTTCCACTAATCATTTTCACCTATTTTAATGTACATTATCTATAAACTCTACACCCGTTCTTTAACACCCCCGAGGTTCCCTTCGCAACTTGACACGTTGAGCCCGGGCCATTTCTCAAAGTTACACCTGTGGACCTGATATTTTTTTTGCAGCGTGGTTTCATTACTTATTTGTCCTAAAAAGTGGTATAGGGTTTAACAAAAATATAAGGTATATAGTTTTTCTAATAAAAAAAGAGTTGTATACCTATTTGTACCCCAGACCTAACCCAATTCTTGGGAAGAGGACGTAATGGTATGCCCGTGTAAATATACGAGATTGGAAAGCAAGACTCACCTCTTTCACCTTGTCCCTGCGCTCCCTGGCGACGGGGTCCTTGTCCTCTCCACCGACCGTCAAAGGAAGTTTATCCGCCGGCGCGGGTGGCACCGTCTCCACGACATCGTCCTTCCGGTGGACGATGGAGGACGAACTACTCGCACGCACACGCGAATCACCACTCACTTCCGGCTTTTCCAGTGTCTTCTGCTGCTGGTACTCCTCGTCGATCTTCGCCTGAAATTCGCGCCCAGATCGTATCGCGGCTCGAGATTGTCGGATGGCAGTTTTCATGCACTCGTGGAACTCGGATCTCATCGCGATTTCGTTGGCGTTTATGATTAATGAACGAGGTAGAAAGATATTTCGCCCTTTGCAAGCGATTGGATTGCTGTGTGCCTTGCTCGAGGATTAAATTATATTATGGGAGATGCAGAAATTAGGCCACTGTGGAAATTATTACGTTGGTATTCAAAGGCTCGTGGAGATTAGAGAATTAATTAGGGGAAAGCTTTGGTTTATTTTAACGAACCTGTAAGTTGCTTTTAGAGAAATCACTGAATAGAGTATTAAAGAAAAAGGAGAAAATTTGAGTGATGTATTCTGTTAGAATAAAGTGGAAAAATGTATACGAAATGAAAGGGTCTTTCATACGATGAAAATTAAAAAGAATTACATACTCCAATGTCTCGAATGCATTCATAAAAACTCCTTATAATAGGGAGTTAGTGAAACTTTTTATATATTTGAATTTAAAGAACTATGCTCACGTTATATAGTAATAAAATTCAACTTTTCTCACAGCCTTTGCGTTTTTTCTATTTCTAACGCATCTATATGGACAAAGTACTAATATCTAATAAGTAATATAATCTAACAAGGGAACACCGCGGACCCGGACTCACCTACTGGAACGCAACTTTGAGGGTTTTTAGAGTGACTCAAAACAAGAACAACGGTGTGTTTCACTTGGGCCCTATCACCCGTTAAGGCGGTGAAAACTAACCTCAAAGTCAAATTGGCGCTTCCACTTTTTCGCGTATAACTCTCAAAGTACAACAGACAAAAAAAAATGTTTCAAACAAAAGTTTGATGGTGCGATAAGCGCTACAAACTTGCGTTAACAAAATTTTGAAAAGAGTTTAAAAAAAAATACCTGAACGAAAAAAATTTTTTTTTTCGAAATTTTGTTAACGCAAATTTGCAGCGCTTATTGTACCATTAAATTTTTATTTGAAACATTTTTTTCTGTCTGTTGTACTTTGAGAGTTATACGCGAAAAAGTGGAAGCGCCAATTTGACTTTGAGGTTAGTTTTCACCGCCTTAACGGGCGATAGGGCCCAAGTAAAACACACCGTTGTTCTTGTTTTGAGTCACTCTAAAAACCCTCAAAGTTGCGTTCCAGTCGGTGAGCCCGGGTCCGCGGTGTTCCCTTGTAAGTGTTGATCGCCCACTTTTTTTTGGTTGTAATTTGCAAAGAAACGTACATTTACTGGATAAGCGTGGAATGCTAACTCATCGCTTATGTATTTAGTACGTAGTGGTAGGATGAGATTTAATCTCTAGTTGCGGTTTATTTTTTCTTTCTATTAAAGAATTTATTTTAGTTGTGTGTACTGATACTTATTAATCTTCTACTTTCACTCTTTTTTATTTCCATTAAGGAATAATCATCTACTCAACGATCATATAAGGATATCGATTGCAAAGGGGTGAAATCCACGAAAAGATCATCAGACAAATGACACGAGAAGAAATGGGTATCTGATTTCGCGTGCTGCTAAGTTCTCCACTAAATTATCAAGAATATCCAACGCAACTGGATACCCCACCGTTTTGCAAGGTGAAATGATAAAACTACTTCTTTTGGAGCTGAATTAATATGAACTGCAATTCAAGGTTCGGGATGCTTGAGCTGGAGAGGACAGTAATTAGCGACACAATCTCTTCAGAGCATGAACGTTCCCATTTATTCAACAAACGATTCCATTCATTTCGAGACATTCCCACGCTTACAATACAATCTTTTCAATTATGCACGTTCCTGCCTTCAGATACCCATTTTCTATTCTATTTCTCTTCAGCCTCCGTTACGCTCGTTTCATACAAAATTCTCGCCGCGCTTAGGGGTGCCCAACGACGTGGCCCCGACTACGCTGTGAAAATCAAATTTCCTCGTCTAGCTCGAGGAGCTCAGACCAGCGCGTTTCTCTGAATACCACCATCCGAATGCAATCTCGGCTGGACGTAAACCCGCTTCTATCGCTTTGGCCGCGGCCGAAGAAAGCCGCGATTACCCTCGACCACCTAGCCGCTTTAGAAGGCGTGATTTCGCGAAAGAAAAGCGAATTGTCGCTTCCACCACCTCTTTAATTTCATTTGCGCCCCGATTAAACGCTCTCGCGCCCTGTGCCAACGCCGTGCGCCTGACGCGGAAACTTATTTCTGCAAAGCACGCTGAAACTAGTGGGTAGGATCGTTCGCGAGGAATGGCAGGGTAAAATTCGTATTTCTCAGTGGAAAAATCGCATTCCTTGCTGACTCGTTACTTATCTTCGCTGGGACTTTTTTTCGCAGGAGCTATTTCAATTTCGAATTCCGTGTATAAGGAACGTGAATTACTCCTCCTTTAAATTACTCATACGTATAATTAATTTGCGAGATTAAACTGAGATGCAGCCTTCGCCAGATAAATTCTAGGTACCTATGTACCCTTTTTTTCGCTGCAATTTGCAAAGAAGCGTACATTTACTGGTTAAGCGTGGAATGCTAACTCATCGCTTATGTATTAATTACGTTGTGGTGAGAAGAGATTTAATCTCTAGTTGCGGTTCATTTTTCTTTCTATTAAAGAATTTATTGTAGTAAGGTGTACTGATTCTTATTAATCTTCTACTTTCACTCTTTAGTGAGTATTTACTGTAGCTTTACTTTACTAATTAAGAAATTATAACCGCGAGCTATTACTGATGGAAATTTTATTCCTAGTTGCTATCTTAATCTTTCCTCGTGAAAGTATTTGCCCCAATTATGGTCGCCTATTTTATAGAAGTATTTTTGTCTGCTGTAATTGCATCCACGAATAACAAGACAATTATGTACTTATCTTAACTGACATTTCTGTTCATAATAGCTATTTTTCTCATTGATCCACTAATAACTATCGTCTACTTAGATAATCACTGGTTAACGTCGCTTTTGTTAATAAGGTTGTCTATAATTGAATTTTCCTATCAATTAAATTAGCGATAGATAGATTTCTACGAAAAAAGTGACATGATGCAAGCGGTCATTTCAGACGATATCAGAACTTGATATCGCGATCGATGAAGGCGTCGATTTTTACAGCGTAGGTATCTAGTTAGAGTCGGACTACTTATCTAACACGCCTTAGTTAATATTTGCTCTTTAATCGATATTTATCAACGATCATGCGAAATACTACAGTACAGTAACAATTTCGATTCCACTATTAAATCAAACAGTTCTCTGCTCGTTACTTCCCTGCTTGATTTATTAAAATTATACGTAACTCCATGGAATCTGAAAATGACACGAACATTCATGAGGCAAAATTTAAAGGTCGAAGAGAATGTCACATATAACGACGATCATTATGCGAAATTGATGCCACCGAAAGAATTCCACGAAGTATTGGCACACAAAGAAGCATTCTTGAAACTGAAATTGGCTGACTAAATAACAGAAAGTCTAATCGAACTTAACAGCTGCTAGTCGAGGAGTAAAACTACTTCGCCAATTGTCTAAGATATTTAAAAACATTCACCCATCATTAATTTAGTTCGATACCAATTTCAAGAATTTCCAAGGAATAAAATACTATGCTAATCACCTAAAGATACTACCACAACATACCGACGAAGTTGCTAATTGCCTGACAGATATTAATACGAAGATTTTCAATATATTATTGCCCCAAACTAATTATTACTTTCACTAGTTTGATTCCTAGTAAACTAAATAAGTACATCCACCAAAAAACGATCTAAACGCTGATGTTATGTGCCATTATGGGTCTTTAAATTCGTCGTTGGCTGTCCGAGATTTAATTCGATTCATTTGAGCCGCTGTATCGCGGTCGATTATTGTACATGCGGGATCGCTCTAGGGGTCCGCATTACGCAAACTGTATTTCGCAATCGGCCCGTATTAAATGGTAACGACAATACGTGGACCACGGACCGATCGGAACTTCGTATCCGTAACACTTTCGATCGACAGTTGGATTGAACAACGAACAACGTCGATTTCGCAATTCACAGGCATTGTCAATAAAATGATATTTATTACATAAAAAAAAATTACACATCTTCTTGATAACATAATACCTTGATGCATATAATATCCTTAACCCCAATTATTTAATTTATTTCATGCGTGCCCAGCGGTTAGTGAGATTACTAAGGCCCATTTGACAAACTAATTGTGCTATTTTTTCTTATTGGTCACAGGTTTATTACTTATGGTTGTGAAGATCAGCGTGCAGTACCTTGTAAACAGACTACAAATGTTATTGAGTAAATGGTAAAAATTGAAAGGAAGTAAGGAATTTGGGACAGTATTTTTGATATTTTTAACTAGCAGCAGTAACAAATAGGTGAAAAACGTAAGAGATACTTTTACCCATTTAGAATTAAATACTGTAACGTGTGCAATAATCAGTACGCGATACCATCTGCCTGTATTGTGAATAATACAAAATTTAATGTAACAGCTTATTCTGGGATATAAACGGAATTACAAAATGAGGCCAAATTAACTCTGTATACGTGGCTCGATTGATTGTCAAGCTTAATTAAATAACAAAACAATTCCGACAGCTCCAGTTTCCAGCAAAAACTTCTAAATTAATTTTCAGCAAACTTCCAACGAATCTGAATTCCCAAACGGTTACCCGATCGCAAAATGAAACTCCTGAAGCCATTTAATTTCAAGCTAAAATCATTGGAATTCCTTTCATCTTTGTGATAGAATTGACACGAAAATTCTGCAAAACTTCCAATCAGGGCAAGTCGGTAAGCAATTACATATATTTAATGTCGAATGAATTCACAATACATTTCAGGTTCGTATGGAATCCATGAGAATGCACTGAAAAATGGTAAATGTTGGACACCTACCTATCGCGATTTCCATTTAAAAAACAGTCACTGTTAATGACAGCCGTTTGTTGAACGTTAAAATTTATTCTTTAAAAAGCTCCAACTGCACGCGTTAAAATGCAAATCTATCCGAGCTTGCAGCTATCGTTGTCGATAACGATGTAAACTAAGTTTGCGCTCGGACGCATTTTGCAACGCCAAACATTTGCAAACGTATACCTGTGAAGCGACTAAATGTAAATCACCGATAAATTCTATTATTTCACGGTGACAAAGGGGCGCGAACGTGGAATAAATGCGAGAATGGTGCAATTCGCGAGCGCGTGCACTATCAGTTCGTAAATTGAACTGCAATCTCGCGCTCGTCATCGTTAATTAGCGTCCCTGATGAAACGATATACATATGTACCCTCGCTTTCTCGTTCTGAATTGTAACGTTCTATTAACTTCGACGTTATCACCTCCTCGATCGCTCGCAAGCGCTACGATTTACATTTCGCGAAAACAGAACGAAATTGGGAAATTAAAGAATTGTGTAGAAATGATGAATCATTGAAACGAAATTGAAGGAAGCGATATTTGGTGGCTCATGGACTAAACAATGCAAAATTTTAGCATTGCATTTTTGTATAAGTACTGTACTGATAGGAAGTATTATTCTGATAAAAAATATAGAAGTAAGATTGAAGGATTTTGATACCAAAGTGGAATGGTTAGAAAGTATTAAATAGTTGCTAAATGGTACGAGAAAACATCGAAATATTTTTGTCCCTTTTTATTTAGAACACGATATCAATCAAGCAATTTTCCTATTTTCTCTTTCAAAATTCGTGAGTTTCCTTCAATTTCCTGAGATTTAAAAAAACCTACAGCAACTTTCTAAAATACATTGAGGGTTTAGAGGATATTACACAAATAAAGTACGAACTAATAGTCTTCCACGTTTGCAACAAGTATCAAGTACCTTTGAAAAAAAAGTTTTGAAGTACAAGTGACTTTGAAGATCAAGAAATTCAATTCCACCTTTGCGTTTCGAAGCCTTTTTAATTTTGTATGTAACGCAGTTCGCCACAATTATGCAAATAGCCTATGAATCAGCTCTATTACGTTCATTGCTAAAATATTTTTCCCATGTTAACCTATATCTCACAATCAGTTATGTATATTGGTGTTCATTATTGTCGACTAGACATTGTTATTCTGCTAATGTGCATACTACTTTTCTATGTTGTGAATCAATCGAGATAAGTACGCCTAACGATCGTTAAATTTTCCCGCTCTCTTGTATACACAGTGTCCCCAAACAACACCCATAGGACATACTAACTAAACGATAGAAAATACACGAAATCATGACAAGAATTTCCTTAAAATCTTTTGCAGAAGTAGTATAAACCAAGAACTTCATTCAAAACTTCCCAATTTATTTTTTTCAAAGTTTAAATCCCGCTTCTAATATTTATATGTGTAAGTCGAAACATATTAGCAATCTATCTAAAATAAACTGGCCATATAAATAATTATTTCTATTAGCAAATTTACACTAATGATAAAGCTTGAGCAGCCTAATTGTACATATTAATTTCCGTATCTTCGTTGGACCAACGAAAGATATGACCCTTCCTTAAGAAAACACAAAGTGATCACTAAACAATCTTGACAAATTTACGAAAAGGATTGGACATGAAAACTAATAAAGGAAATCCCTCCTACATATTCTTGCATACTCCAGCCGTTAAATAGCGTTTCACACGACGCTTGTCGAGGGGCACCGTGTATATAGATCGGCGCGAGTGAAGTGTCTCAACGAGGGTCGCGTCGATGCGTCGGAACTGGTGCTGTGAAATTTTAGGGCGGGAATCTATTGCCGTTGATAAAACTCGTTCTCAGGAGTGAAGCACGGCCGGGCCGCAGTCCAACGAGAAATTAGATAATTCGATCGCGGTCAACGAGGTTCGCACAGTTACATTTCGCAACGCGCGCAATTCGGTCTACATCTACCGTTCGAGCTCAGAACGACGCGATGCGTTCCAATTTGGCGGCAGCCCCCACAAAAGATAAATGCAATCTCCTTTAAAATATTAACCACGCGAAACATACTTGAAAACGTTTCACTTCCGTTCTTTCAATTACATCATCGCGACAAGCGACACGAACGACCGAGCCAGCAAAAAATGGAAGCCATAACTACTAAATCAACCTCTCGAACTGATCCTCAAGCGATCGAATTCCATCGACCGAATCGATCCCGCGAAATCGAGCGTGACCGGGCGCCACGCTGCTCTGCGTCGGTAAGTAGGCGCACTTCACGCGCGTCCGTGCGCGAAAACGTGCAGACGACGGTCGTCGATAGTTGGAAAAAGCACGAAAGGGGAGAAGCACGGACGCGCGGTAGTCTGGTGAAATGGAAACGAATTATGTGGCACGAGCCGTGCGAATTCTCGAAACCGTTACGCGTGCACACGTGTGCCCGCGACACGTCACGATGGCGTATGTAAACAAACGGGCCTGGGAGGGCATGTAACAGCTGAAGGTACATACGGCGCGACCGGACGAAAGGAAAATAAGAGAGGCTCGCTTGGACGGGCGCCGAACGTGTGTCAGAGCGTGTGACAACCGTTCCGTTTGTCACACGGGTCGGTGACAGGTGACGCACGCTTCCGCACGGCTAGGAGGTTCGAGAGCGTCGGAAACGGAGTGAAACGCCAACGTCATGGGCGACACGCGCGCGGACCTGCAGCTTCTGCTTGTCCTGGATCAGATGAACGTCCTGATGATCAGCCCCCTCGTGTCCTGGTGGCACGAGGTTCGGATGGGCTAGTGGGCCCTTGAGGCCCCCTGGCAGACGAGGTGGCGCCGGTATCAGCAGCTCCGGTCCCGCTTTCTGCATGTGCTGGTACACACGGTAGACACTGTTCACCGCGGCGCCTCCTGTGCCCGAACGGAAGTCCGGCAGGAAGAAGAACGTGCCGAAACACACGATACCGAACGACAAAAACACCAAGAGGATCAGATACTTCTCGCGGGGACGGAACGACCGTCTCGAGAACAGGGTGGCCGGTACACCGTTCACGAACCGCTGATACGACGGCAGGGCGCCCGACGACGATGTCATTTTCGCGATACCGTCACGCCACGCACGCACCGACGCACTCTCACGTTTTTAAAACAGACGAAAAGCCGAGCACTCGTGCGCGTTGTTGCCCTTTTCCTAGCCGTCGCACGCCATTACGGATGCGCTGGCACGCGAGCACCACCTGCTCGACGAACTTGACACTTGGTCGCGCCGCCAGCGCCGATCAGCTGGCGTGACGCACTTCGGAACTGCGTGTACGAGAGTGGCGCGCGGATCGATTGCAGCATTCGCCGGCACGATACCCTGCGCGCCTTTGCGCCACAGGTAACAGACTTTCGGAATGTTCTGTAGCGCATTTTTGCGCTTTCATTGTTTATTCTTGGGAATATTTGGCTGGAGATTGGATTAAACCGATAGCAAGTGGAACGTGGTTCTTATTCTTGGATAGCATGTGTTCAGTGTATAGTTTGAATATGATATTGCTAATGTATTTGAATTTTACATATTAATGGAATATATGGAAATGGGGTAAAGGAACTGTGGCGTGAAAGTTATTTACGTGTCCACTATTTTGATTGAGCGGGATAGGGAAAATGTTTGAATATTTCACTGTTCTACTGCAGCGTCGAAGTAGAATAAGTGGAGCAGTTGTTCGTGGTCAGACGTATATATGTTACGGTAAAAATATAAAATCGGTAGATGTACACATTTTCCGGTATATGTACACATTTACCAGTTTGATAGATAAATGTGAATACAGTTTTTAAGAAGGCCTTATCTCTACATTTACCGCTAAATGTACACATTTGCCAACGTTGAATGTACACATTTGCCAGAAATGAAGCGTAAATGTAAGTTGTACTCACTTTTACCAAGCGGGTATATGTATACATTTTCCTGTAAATGTGTACATTTACCTAACTATGTTCTTTTACCGTGACATATACGTACAACTCGGATATTATATCAATACGAAGCAAAGCACGCCAATATGGCGTTTCCGTTTTATTTAGAAGCAGACAAAGCCCGTTACGAAAATAAAACATTGCACCTGTTGTACGAATTACGAACACGTAAGGGAAAAGTTAAATTAAAACAAAAGTATTTACTCTAATCAAATTTACTTTATAAATAATTGAACTCTGCTTAATTATCTACAAAGGCAACATAAAGAATTATAGATACTATAATAAATAAATCATTTTTTGAAAGAAAGACAAAACTCTTTCTGTCCGGAATTGCCCGTATCTGGCGGGGTAAATACGAACGACAAAAGATCTGGATCTTTAATAAACACTGGTTTTTTCCACAATTTGGGTCTGACACAGTCTTTCTTCTTGTTTGATCGAATTTTGTTTGCTCGTGGGATTCAATATTTATTTACTGCCTGACGAATGGAAAGTCTTTAATTTTTAACCTCTTTCACGGGTATCTCAAGATCTTTCAACGAATATATCTTCCTAATATAATTCCGTGGTACTGGATACATAAAAACTTGGAAATGTTAAGAGAAAAGGGTAAATGCCATCGTCCGTAATAGCCCCATACACGTTGTTCGTAATTACCCCAAATGAACAGAAGTTAAGAAGTTTAAAATAAAACAAATACGAACATGTATATATACAAAGTGATCCCGTGATTTTATTTCAAATTAAGTAACGGAACTACGAAAAAATCGTGCTTTGTTGGGTAGTACAGTAATTCGTCGTTATTGTCCTGTTTTTACCATGCGTAATAGTCCCGCTCACTATCCCCACCATTTCTTGGAATCCTTCGGTCGAGAGTGAGGGAACGAAAGAGACGACGGCAACTTCGTGTCAACTGTTTCGTTCCCTCTCGCTCGGCTCTTGGGTTTTCTCACTCGCGGCATCGGCCGCACGGAATAGTCATAGAGCATATACTACTCTAAGGGAATAGTGTTCACATCGCGTTATTGTCCCGCCGCCAGCCCCGTTCGTCGGGACTATAATGACGAATTACTGTATAGGTTTAATGCACTGTAGACTCAAAATACTCGAGCGTAAAATTATAAGATAAGCTACGAAAACATTGCACGACCATTATCTTCGCGGTTGCGCGCAGCCTTCCGTCGCGACGCATCGTGACAGTTTCGTTAATACTAATTATAGGTAATTACATCATGTAACAATATCGCGGGAGGACAGGACAATCGAATTCAGCGAATATCGCGATATTCGGGTTTACCTCGCGTTCGCAATTCCCCCACTCTCCCTTAGTTATTTTAATATTATTAGAAGGTCCATTCTGGATCTAACACTTGTTTAAAAATAAAAATAACTTTAGAGACCTCGGTAGTCACTTACAAAAAAACTTGTGAGTGGAGTATTCTTTCCTTTATGTGAGCTGAAAAAGACCCGTGTACTTCGTGATCCACAACACGAATTTATTAAATATAAGCTGAAAAATGAAAAACACTATACTTAATGTGAACTTAAGCCTACTTTACTTAGCAATAGGATTAAAAAACGCAATAAATCTCAACGGACCACTAATCTAACTGAAACTAAATCAATGGGGTGACGGTATCTAATACCGCCTATGTTCTTAATATCGTCACTCAGGAATATCCCGCAAAGCAAGCATTAAAATTTATCGATCACGAATTGAATTAGTACCTAAACATATGTATAAAGTGGGGATGTGCGGGTATACGATATTACGGGTACCCGAGCCTCTGATCGGGTCGGGATCCCGAAAGTTTGTTGACATACACATATATATTAGGGTACCCGGTATTTCGGGACCTGATTTGCGACTCGGGATCCGATTAAAACAAAGTAATATTATTTCACATGTTATAGAATTGTATAATAATCTAATATTTTCCTTGCTTAAAATTTGTTAAATTTGATCTCACTGCAAAATCACAACTTAAAAGTTCAAGTACAAGACCAGACGGAAAAATTATGTTCTGAATAGAGCGTCACATCTCGAGTCGAAAATGGGATTCAGAGTCGCAAATCGGGTCTCGAAATATCGGTTACCTGAATATGTTTATGTGTCGACAAACTTTCAGGATCCCGACCCGAACCCGAAAAAATTCCCACCCCGACCCGAGCCCGAAAAATCGGGTACCCGCACACCCCTGTCTGAGAAGACACATTCTCAAACATAACTTTCAGGTGCATAGACCTACATTAGGAAGAATGTTCCGGGACGCCTTCGTCACTCGAGCTTGGCTGACATCACACATATTCTACTTGAAGTAAGTACCATTTTCCAGAATTTGGCTGGCAGAGGCTAGTGACTACTTAATGACCATTGCGTGTGGTTTACATAAATATTTTGTGTAGAATACATATTCTATTAATTTGATACATGTATTGATATTGCTACAGTATTGAAATCATTAACTCGTTAGTATATCATAGGTACTACCTACCTATATATAAAGTACATAATAAATAAATGCGGAATATTTCCCAACATGCTGCGCCGACGTAATAGTAAACTGCGTTACAATACTTTCTTGATATTTCGTTAATATTTTATTAATACATCATTGACACGTCATTGATACTTCAGTGCTAATTTCATTGTTATTGACCCTCTATTTAATTGTAGAGGATTTATGACCACTGTTCTTCGCGCATATTTGATAGAATATTTAATGTTATCAGCACTATAATGCTGCATTAATTCCATTAGCACTATAATTCCATGCTGCATGTTAATGCAGTGCATGTTAATGCAGCATGGAATATGCACGAGGTGGGTAATTAGATATTATCATCACAAGTTACGGTAATTTTAAACTGTTTGAAAACGACGAAAATTCCACAGTTTAACCACACACGCGCGCGCGCAAGTGGAATATCCGTCGTGCACGATACACTATCATAATGCCAGCCGCCGAGTAGTGTTATTAAAATCTTATAACATATGTTCATCGTGGCCCATCGCCATCCTCTACCCAACTAGTAGCAACAAGGCAGGTGAATGGGTGAAAGGCCATGGGTGCGGATCACCTGAAAATCCTGAGCTCTGAAGAAAGATTAAAGTATAAAGTTTAGAATCGAACGAACTAATACATAGTTGTCTTCATTTTTAATTGAAATGACATGACTGTATATGTATCATATTTGAATAACTTAAAAAACAAGGAAACTCTTCTTCTGTCTGTATGTGTTCGCACTTACTCTGAATTGAATTTATCTAGAAAATTAAATTTATTAAGGGAAGACTACTCGAGCTTGTAATCAAGAATAATTGACTTTGAGTCTTTAAGAACTATTAAATCATTTTCAGGCGACTCCATTGTCAATGAAAATTTTCTAAAGTAGAAAAGAATTGCTCTTGCTCGCTACTTTGACAACGGAATACACACGCCATTGAAATGCCTTCTTGTACGTGGAATGGAACATTATGTTTCTTAGGTAAGCGACGAAACTGTAATAAAAAAGAATTGTAGTCTTTAGAGTTAATGTGAGATAATTAGAGGTCTGCATCAATTATTCATTGAAACGATCAATTTATTCAGTATTATCATCATTTAGCATGTGTTTAGTCTATTCAATATGCATTCGTCATCAATATGTACGTATAATTTTCATCCACGTAAAAGAGGTACATGCAAAATTTCAGAACGCTACTTTCAAAACTGAATAATTATTCAGTCAAATTTCCCTGGGTATACTACACATGCCTTCTTTGTTACAAGGAACCAAAACACTTCATTTATCGATTAAGGGGGACAACAGGGTGATGGCCCGAAAATTAAAGGTATCTTTGGAAATTTATTAAAAGCAAACTACTTAATTAATCTTTTTGAATCTTTCAGGATTTTTTATTAGATATTTAAGTTATACAAATATCTTTTTTGAAATTTATTTAAAGCAGATTTATAAGCTGTACAAGCCCAGTAACTTAACGCTGCAAAAAATTTCCACTGACATGACTTACAGTTTTCAGACGAAACGGTTCTTCTGAAATCAAAAAATCAAAGAAATTTAGAAATTAAATGCGGATGGCTATGGCACGACAGGTTCGGTTTTGAAAATTTAGAAAATGACACAATGGCAAAGCTCTGAAGAAAATTGTGAAATTTTGTTATAGGAATTGACCTCTTTCGTTGAAAAGAAATAGAAGAAAACGGCCAATCAAAAAAATCGCCCACCGTGCCCTAGCCATCCGCGCAGAGTTTCTAAAACATTTTGGTTTTTTGGTTTAGAAGCACCGTTTCGTTAGAAAACTATCAAACTGAATTTTTGCAGCGCTGATTTCCTGTTCTTGTACAGCTTTAAATCAATTTAAAAAAAATCGTATAACTTAAATATCCAATGAAAGAGTCCTCAACGATTAAAAAAAAATCATTAGGTAATTTGCTTTTAATAAATTTCCAAAGATACCTTTAATTTTCGGGCAATTACCCTGTTGTCCCTCTTTAAAACTCCTATCATAGCTTCCCTCTAGCACAAGGCTACCTCGTTTTACAATTAAATATCTAACAATCGTACAAAATCAAATATCTCTATATTAAGAAGAATCATAAAAAAAAACAGTGTAACACATAAAAGAGGAAGCTTCTAAACTTTGCCCAACGAGGCAACTCGCAGATTCTTCTGCATCGTTCGAAAACTATGCAAAATTCTCAGCTTGCCTCGCAAATTATTATCAGAGCGCACAAAAACGCGACACGTCACTGATGTGATCCTGCAAGCAGCAAATTCAGTCGCTTTACTCGGATGTCGGTGCGCAACAACCAGGAAATGAATTACATCGCACGTGGCTCGCGATATCTGATTCATTTCATAAAACACTGTTCGCGAATTAACTGCGCGTAGCGATTGGCTTCGGCGAATTCGAAAAGAAACACGCTGTCCGCTTCCGATAGAAAAAGACAGCGACTCCGCGACTTTTGGATAGCCAGATTGCTCCCACGGATAGTTCAGTCCAGGATCTCACTGCTTCCGCGAGCATGCTGCTCCTATCGCTACTGTAAGTGTCTACGCGCGATCTTCAACAAACCAACAATCTCCAATCTGTAACAACACTTCGCCTCTCCATAACATATTACACATTTCTGTACATACACCTGCACACTCCTGGCAATGAATCACTATCGATAACAAGGTCATTAGGGAGCTGTGACACAGCTCAAAAACAGGTGAATTATAGTTTGCAGCAAATACAGACTGCTTCCTAGTTCTTGAGTTTATTAATGCTGATAAAGCTAGTAATTTATAAAAATATTTATTTTAGACTCCCGATTTAAGTGCCTAATGTAATTCGTCAATATGTAGTTAGAAGAATATAAGTATTATTATTGCAAGGTTTCAATTTCAATTTCAATTCAATTTCAAATTCAAGGGACCATGTAGCGAAGCATATTTTTCTGAACCCTACTGTCACGCTACTCCATATATTATGTACTAGTTTGGCACGCGTGACGAATAATTCATTCAGCCCAACGCTCTTTGCTTTCCTACAGGTGTCAGTTGACAGCGGTAATGGCGATGCCAAGTTCGTTATCGTTTGCAACAATTTGGAGGATTTTGGACTCGATGAACGACACCGATTCAGACGTGGAGCGCAACTATCACGGCTATCGGGAGCAGAGTGTCTGTGAAACGGCCTACTGCAATGCGATCGGTACGTTTACGCTTGTGACGTAACATTTACATAAGTTGCAATTTTCTTGCAAATGCATCGGATTATGTAAGAGACGGTGCGCTGGTCTGTTCGGAGTGATACTTTATCGGGCGCGATATAGAAAAGGGTGAATGGAAAAGAGGAATTTCTGGTCCCGCAGGATGTCGAGCTGCATGTTCAGCAAAGACGTAGATAACGTAAGACACTTGTGGGAATTTATAAAACTGGAAGATCATCGTGCATTACGTTGAAACGCCTCTTGAAATTGACGGTCATTTCCGTGAACGACTCTCGATCCGCGAATACGAAGGAACTCGAGGGATTTGAACAGCTGCTTGACCAGTTTTGTGTATTAAATAGACAGTGAATTATTGATGATTAGTTTATCCATTTATCATGCGGTTTCGCTCCATATACATACGCGCACTTGAATTGCCAATGATTGCTGGAATATTGTAATAGTGATTTGTATCGCAAATTATGATAAAATGGGACGATGAGTGTAACTACGAAATCTAGTAAGAATTCTGACTTATAATTAAACAGGATTACAAAGATTTTTGGATAAAGGAATCGTGAAATAAATTTACTTTTGTAGAGGAGCATCTGCAGATTCTATAATATTTTCTAACAAACCCATGCATGTTTGTCACATTGCATATTCAAAATGAAATTGAATTTTTATGATATTGATTTATGGAGATTTTCAAGTCTCGTGAATGTTATGGGAGTGAATAATTTAAAGAATGCTAGAGGATGTTCTTACTTAAATCACACTTGTGTAACGCAGCCAAGAAAATTCTACAAAGCAGGGACACCTCCGTGGATCCGTGCAAGAATTTCTACAAATACGCTTGTGGATCGTGGAAGAAGCATAATCCGATACCAGACAACGAAGTCGAATGGTCTGAAGACCAGCTCGTCATGGAAAGGACTTATCATCGTATTAAAGGCAAGCACGCGATGCTATTTTGACAATATGCTTCACAAAATTCAAAACACAAAAGTATTGTTATTCGTGTGAATCCTTCGTCATGCATGTATTCACTTGTTCTTGGATCTTCTTTTTCAAGATGTCCTCGAGGAGCACGATAAACCTGATGATATTCCACCTGTCAAATTAGCGAGGAAACTTTATCGTTCTTGCATGGACATAGGTAAGGAAATTGCAGTCGCGTGCGCGAAAGACTATGATACCAACTTCCTCTACTTCTAATGGTAGCATACACCACTTATAATTATTAGGAATATAATTTTAAGGAAAAGAATTCTGTGTATTGTGCAAAGTGTGGGTGTGATTTCCCAAATTTCGTACTGCGAATTACAAATAATAATACATCACGTTTATTAATAGTAATTCATGTAAGAAGAATATTTTTATCACTAAGAGACATAAATACTTAACGATCGAAAGAATTCTGTTCTGCCTAATATCGATTTCTGTGACACGAGAATGAAAAGAGTACACGTGTCTTTGTAGAATAAAATTATTACTATATATATTAGTATGCACTGTGCAACTGGACTTCTAAAATTAGAATTCTATTTTGTTCCATTAACTATGAGAGATACAGTATGTTTTTGCTCCAAGAAAGATTTGTTAAAGTGTGTAGTTCAGCAGTTAATATCTATAGCAACTTTAATGTCTAGCTACGTATAGCCAATTCTGTCTTACTTTGTACACAAAAAAGTTGTTTTTTAATGTTCTTACAGATGCAATTGAGACACGAGGTATTCAACCGATCTTAGACATCCTGGATCGCACAGGCGGATGGCCTGTGGCAATGCCACTGGAAAAGTGGGATCCTAATAAAGTGTCTTGGCAAAAACTTGATAAGTACTACGTGACATTGATAGGCAACAGTGCTTTCTACAACCTTGATTTCGAACTGGATCAAAACGATACGAAACGATACATGCTCGTAGTAAGCTGCAAAACCACTGAATTAAAAATTTTCGTCGATCAAATTGGAAAAATATGGAAATGCCATAATTATGTTATATAGAAATTCAGTGTTTTAACAGGAAGTTTTGAAAAATAATACAAAATTATGTCAAATTCTACAAATTTAAAATTTGAAAATAACCTTTTTATCCTTTTCATAAGCTTTTCGTAAATTTGATTATCTTTCAAAGAACATACTAAATTTCTCAATTCTTAAATACATAGAAAATATATTAATGCTAATTGGATAATTCCAACTTTTTTCTTTCCGACTTTATTCGTCCGTCGATTTTACTTACTATATTCCTAATTTTTGATCATTAAAACACTTTGAATTTGATATTTTAATAAATACTACTAAACATTACGTTTCGCTAGGAAAAGAGACTCTAATTTCATTTCCAATTCGATGGACGACTACAGATCTTCTGAAGAAACAATAAATCGAACAACGCTAGCAAAACACTCTGTCGTTGCAGATAGATCAAGACACTGAATATCCCGTGGCAAATAAGAGGGATTTAACTAAAGAATACAACGATAGCCATCAATACGCACTTGGCATCCTTCGTATAATTCAAGGTTTTGCAACGGCGAGAGGGTACACTTTGAATCGACATCAATTAGCCCATGACGTATCTAAAATGGTGTCTTTCGAGGTCGAGCTGCTAAAAGTATGAATTTTTCCTACTAAAGCGACACGAAACGTCGCAATAGAAACAAGTAAGTGAAACTACAAGGTTTAATCTACAGATCCTTCAAGATGAGAAGGAACCACACGCGACTAGTGACAACTATAAACGAATGACTATCGAGGAATTACAAATATGGTATAATAGTTCTGGTGGTACTGTTTCCACAGCAAAGGTAAGATTACTGCTTTGTGATTATAGTCTTCTACCTCTTCACACACTTTGCATTTTTCTCGTGTGAAAGAAGAGCTTACATTCAGCAATGTAATTTCATTCTTTAATCGCGATTATCCAAGACTTCAACGATTCTTCTGCATACTTGTGACGTGAAATATATGAAGTCTGAGGTGATTTGCACTTTGATAATTTCTTTCAACCTTGAGAGCAATGGCAGAATAATAATGGCAAATGAAAAACATTTTACAGGCAGTTCCAAAAGCTCTTCTATATTACATCAATCATTCACTATGTCCTTTTCAAATCTCCCACAAGATCGCTCAATTCCACAACCCTATTTTAACCCTTAGTATCATGATTTTTTATTTTACTCCGAAAAATTCTTATCGGTGCATTTTTGCCCACCCTTCATCGTAAAAATATGCAAAAAATTCCTAGTGTACCAATTTTTT
Organism: Andrena hattorfiana; assembly: GCA_944738655.2. Taxonomy (NCBI): domain Eukaryota; kingdom Metazoa; phylum Arthropoda; class Insecta; order Hymenoptera; family Andrenidae; genus Andrena; species Andrena hattorfiana. The sequence goes on from OX122894.2 coordinate 9,190,140, forward strand.
ATATAAATGAAGAAATATGGATATAAGAGTATTGTTAAACCATGCATAAAGGTACCTATGTATTATAATGTGAAGCCAATGCTCGGTTTTGCAGAGTATTACACTAGCGTTACATACGTTATTATGTTTGACATGAAATTTATTCAAAAAAGAAAACCGAAATAATTGAGAGAAAAAAATAGCACTTACCTGGTACTTTCAGTGGCCCTGGCGAAATTAAGAGTTGTAATCAACAATACTAAATAGACAGTGTATCACAGTAGAATTTCTACGGATGTATTTCTGCCCTAAGGGCACCTGTTACATATGGTAATAGTAAAGTAACGCTTTAAAGTTCATGAAACAGCCCCCAAATGGCGCGCATCATGTTTTCAATTCGTGTAACACGCGTGTTGCACTATGATACTAAGGATTAATTAACACCGAAATTAACTTCTTTTAACATTCATAAAGTCAGAAATCAGAAATTTTTCGTCAATATGAATTCTTCTGCCTTTGGTTTCCTTCGAGCACTCGATCATTCGATTACCGTAATCACGCTCACCCGCAAACATCAATTACCGCAACACCGCGGTGGCTGGCAGAGAATGGAAATAGCAATAATCGTGAACGATGCGCTAGACACGTGCTCATGAGGAATATTTGCAGATGAACTTCCTGGATGTAATACAACACGTGTTCAAGCTGGGTAATGTCAGCATAGACGCGTCCGAGTCGATTGTGGTGTACAACCCTGAATTCCTTCACAAGCTAGCACGGCTACTTGGAAACACTTCGCGACGCGTGCTCGGTAATACCGTAATTATACAAACCGCGAGAACCATAGCAATTCAATATCAAATGCCTGAGAACGTTCCGATGATTACGTGACGTCCGTTACGAGCTGAAATTCTCCCTGAATATGCATTCTGTCGCAGAAGCAAGGTCCCTGCTCATCGGGTTTTTCCTCTTGCAGTGAATTACGTCCAGTGGAACATGGTGGACAAATTTCTGGCGTTTACCACGCAGGAGATGAGGGGAATCCAGTTCAACATGTCCTTCTCGTCGTACCATGTTTCCAACTACATACCACGGTACTCCTCAATGATTAGCGATATTCTCGTAATTATAGTGAAAATCGATGGGAATGCCTTGCATTACTATGGGGAATATTTGTTGGAGTACATTGATGTAAAGTGAATGTTAGATTCAAATGTGAATTTTAAGGAATATTTGTTGGAGTACATTGATGTAAAGTGAATGTTAGATTCAAATGTGAATTTTAAGGAATATATTGCTTGATGATTCGAGTGTCAGAAGTAAAACATATATTGCACATTTTATGTAGTACTATGTTGACTGAGTATTTTGCTTTCTGCAATATATTTAGGAATTTTTGTGTGATACATGCATTTTCATTTTACAACACATTTTGAATTTAATTTGCTCTGAGAATCTTTTAAACTACCAAATTTAAACTGAAAATTTTGCAGGTGGAAATTATGCGTGCTTAATATGCAAATGAAGGACGCAGTCTCTTACATGTTTGTTAGGAGGCACATCTCAGACGGTGTTATTGACAAGGTACAATCTGTTTAACGATACCACCAGGAACGAAATAAAGGTATGCATGCTAGAGATATATTTTTCTGAGCAACTTCTTTTTTCGCACTCTTGAAGGCGAAGGACATGATTAAAAGAATACGAGAGGAGTTGGAACATCGTATAATACAGGCTCATTGGATATCGAAAGCTGGCAAGAGGTCTCTCGCGCAAAAACTGAACGCTACTCAAACGCTGATTGGATACCCAGACTGGTACAGGGACTCCCAAGCTGTAACCGAATATTACGAAGGGGTACAGAATTTCATGTAAATCGAAATATTAATAATCCTTTGAATTCGCGTAATCGTGTCACAAACTCTTCGCAGCTCGAGATAGGTTCGGATTATTTCCAAAATATTCTAAACTGCCAAGAAAACGATTTAATAAGGAACATCAGACTGTTCAAGGACCCAGTCGCGAAAACCCAGTGAGTTTATTTTTATTAATTTAATCGTTTTTCAATTACCAACTAAAATAATTTTCTTCACCCTTGATATTATTATTCTTCAGATGGTCGGAGTATCCTATAACAGTTAACGCGTTTTATGCCCAAACAGTTAATGCCATACGTGAGTACACTTTGACACTATTCTAGGAGGATAATTTTGATCAAATTAAATGAACGTAATATTTACTATTAATGGAGCAAACCTCCGATCAATGATCGTTTATTTTTTTAGTTATACCAGCGGCTGAACTACAAGATCCTTATTTCACGCCACTTCTGCCAGAGTAAGTGTCATTCGAATTATTACAATATATTCGTTATACTTTTGTACATACACTCACGGTCAAATTCACTCATTAATTCCTCTTCTTTCAGAGCCATTAATTATGGGACCACTGGCTTCGTAATTGGACACGAATTATCGCACAGCTTCGATAACGAAGGTACTGTTCTGTTATCTATTTCTATGCTCCAACTTCAAAGAGAAAGTTTCAGTAATTATTTTGTAACGCCTTTTACGTGGAATTCAAGTGATTCACTTCATTTAGGAATACAGTTTGACACAGAAGGCTACAAAACTGCGTGGGTTTCTGAAGAAGTATTCGACGAATATGAGGAACGAGCCGAATGCTTCGTAGAACAGTACGATAATTATACTCTTGATGTCAAAGACAAACATGGGCATCATGTTAAGGTAAATTTTTTCGTTAACACCTGAAATTGCGTTTTTATATTATTTCAGAGAATTCTTAATTACATAAAAAAATCCTCGCTTCACTTGAAGAAAAACCGCTCCTTTTAAATCCGCCATTGACGCTTGTACCAAATTCTAACATATTCGAAGTTAAAACTATTAATGTACAGTTAGCAAAGACTTTGTGTGATTCAAACGAAATTGAAATGATCTTCTCCTATTCATTACATCAAGTATAACGTTACTAATTGTTGGTAACTAATTAAAACGTTTTAATTGTAATCCTATAATCTCTGTTTACGATACTCGCATTCGAAAATTTGTTTTTAATTTCCTTCAGCTGGATGGCCACTTAACACAGAACGAGAACATAGCAGACTCGGTTGGCATACAAGTAGCTTTCTCAGCTTACCAAAAAGCAGCAAAACAGGCACACCAAGCAAAACTCCCTGGCTTGGAGAACGTTCCTCACGATCAATTATTTTTCTTGATATTCGCGAATGTAAGTAACATTTTCTAAATTGCTGAGCGTTGGAGTTCCCTTCACCGACTGAATTCTTCAGACAATTGACGATTCGCAATATCCTAGAGACGTACTTCGATAGATAAAATGTAAATACTTCTAGATATCACAACTCAACGCTCATAAGCTTTGAACAGTCTGTGCCTCTCTTCAATTGTTGATAATTCATATTTAAAGCACTGCAACTTCGAAACTGAAATATTCTCGAAGAGGTTGTCAATTCAGTCGCCATCGCCCAGTGCTAACCAGATATCTCAACAAATATTATCCAAAGGCTCCTTAAGTAATTACCATAACTGAATTTCACAGTCCTGGTGCGCGGCAACGAGACCCGAATACGAGAAAGCTATGGCCAACAGCGACGAACACAGTCCTCCTAAGTATCGTATCATAGGCTCTCTCTCCAACATGCCTGGATTCGCTCAGACCTTCAACTGTCCACGAAACAGTCCCATGAATCCACGAAACAAGTGCAATTTGTGGAACTAATTATGTGCATAATAGATAATGCTATGTAAATTTTTCACGAACACGAATAGATCAGCGTCGACGATAAAATGTACATAAAAGTATAGTACTTATATTACAGGATATGTATAGACACTTTTTACCATTTGTAAGTAATAAAGAATCTTTTGAAGAATTCTTGTGGACTCTTGACACGTTTTAATGATTTAATAAAATCCAGCACCATTCCCTTTACAGGAAACTACATAGGTCATTAAATAGAGTTTCAAATTCCGAATTATTTGATTAGGTATAAAAGTCATTCCTATATGTTCATAGGACTAGTATAAAAATACAAAACTTCTATACATTTAAAGTATTTTCTTATTTAATATCATGTGGAAGGACTTCTGCTTTGTTTAAAGGATTGATTTACCTCTCAAGTTCTTCTAAGAACTCTGTTATTTTTTTGTGGTATTAACTGATACCTACTGATTACTGAGAATTATTAGGCAAAGATTTACAGCTTTAAATAACTCTGAACTATCGATTTATGTAGAGATGGTCATCATCGACGAATAGTTTTTGGATGGATCTTGATTCAAAATGCCAATTCAATTCGAAAAACTGTGGTTCAGATCGCGAGCTTCCCTCATAAGCACTCACTGTGTCCAACGCAGCCGAACTTTGATGATCTAATAATGGTATTCAGTTTTTAGAATCTAAATCATAACCCAAACTATGATATTCCAAAGAATCCCCCTTACCCTGTACCATCCTCGCTCTTATTTCGAAAAATCCTGAAAATCTGAACAATGCGGTCACGTGGTGTATTCGAGTTTCAGTTTTAAATTAATATGCCTACGTTTTAAAATTACGAAATTTTTAATCTTAATATATAAAGCAGAAAGTGTTTGTGTGTTTGCCTGTCGCCTAAAAACTATCGAACAGTAAACTCTGGGGTCACGAAATGTGTCCCAGCTCATTATGCCAGCTAATCCAGATGAATGTGACTATTTTCATAAAAAAATAAATTTTTTTTATAAAATCAGAATCTAAATTTCGGGCGAAGCCGAGTAGTAAAGTTAGTATACTAATAAGTCTGTCCACCCATAATATTACAGGATATTTCCTTGTTGTAATATTTTCTAATAGTATTTTCAATTTTATATAGGTCGTGGTTTGACTTCTATATAAACGTCTTCCAATCGTTCAAATGAATGACATATTTAACTATTCGTATTAATAATTTAGTAATTCAAGGTTTGAATGATTCTCCAGCGAATATTGAAATATTGTGACAGCGCTTTATTCAAAGTCGTACGGGGAGGGGGAGGAAATCAAGTATTTTTAAAACAAAATACTCATACAAATTGTATAAAATCGGGGATTTGTACATCGATCTAGCACGTAGACAATCGTATGATATAACGTAACCGTAGTACACAATATACATATAACATCAACGCCTATCAACATAAAATAAACTTCACGCTTTCATCAGAGATCATTTGCCCTACACGCTCTCTTCTGTCAGTATCTATCATCGACGCGGCTCTCTCGACACGGTTTCTACAGTTTAAAGATAAAACTCTATGTAGCATGGCTAGTATCACAATTCTGACATTCTGTCTCTCAAACGAAGTACAATGCGACATCAAACTCTCCACGTAAAACTAACACGTTTGCTCCTAAGTCTAATTCTCTTAAGTCTAACTGTATACAATCGCTAAAATGTTTCTTACAAGAACAACTTAAAACTACGATGGAGTAATCGTATATACAACAGAAGTAGGAGGTATTAAAAAAATAAAAGAAAAACAAAATTTGTCGCCTCTACGTAACGTACAAAGCATGTAACGACTGCTTCGTGAAAACACGTTCGACCAATACGGATCAAACGAGGAAAAGTGTGTACTTCCTACGCGATCTACTATAAATTACAAGCGACACTAAGTACATGAGTATAATTATTAGCTGCTCGACGAAGGTCATTAATGGTACGAGTCTACACCTAAAATTAATTTTGTACAAGCTTGGGGATGTCCTTATACGCTAACTCCTTCCAACAAATGGATTACAAGTTTACCTAACAGCTACAATAAAATTACGAAAAAAGATTTTCCATATTGCCAATGAAAATGGTGTCTTCCTATTTGAATTCTATCATGAAAACCTGATTTGTAACAATATATTCTACAAACGTCATTCCTTATTGTCACGAGCAAAACTACGAGTAACTACTGTCTACTTAATTACTGGGAACTCCTTGGAACAAACCAGAGCGTGTCCACCCTGTATTCATTTACGCGAGGTGGGATTATTTATTAATACTCCAATTTCATGAAAAAGAGAAACGAAAGGTTCATATGACCCCACAACCTCCTGCCATTTTCGGCTGCTCATTACCATTAATTTTGCTCGTGAGAACTGTAATAAAGAACTATACATTACAGAGACATCGTGACTAACCTGATCGTGAGACCTACTCAAGTGGCGTGTAACAGATTATTTCTGAGGGTTGCGAACAACCAAACGTGTTCTTCGCCACCTATTACAGAACTGCATTTATTTCACACAAGTGCAAACTTATGCAAACTTATTTCTATACACCCCAGGGCCCCGGGGTAACACTTAAGAGTCCTACCAACCCTACTTTCCACTACCCCAACAACGTCACCATATCTCTGCAAGGCACAGTACGTTATGTACAATAATGGGGCTAGAAGTTCGTGAAAAAAAGGAAAGTGGTGAACAGAAGAATAAATCCTCTCAATTCCACCAATTTTCCCACACTTTTCTGTCGCCCAGCCCCCTCACTTTCTCTCACGCGAACTCCCAAAACGTCCCTGCATCCTCATCCATTGATCCAAAGAAGCATTCAATTCTTTGGTCGGAAACGAGACATGTAAAAGTCACAGTCCGAGCAGTAGATGGCTGGTTCAGTCACCTGCTTCTTCCGGCAAAGATGGCAGGGCGCGGTCCTTGCTGCACCCCCGACAGCAGGCTTCTGCAAGGACGGCGTGGATTGGGCCACAGTCGTGTTACCTTTCGCAGCAGTCACGAAATGCATCTGTTTGTTCTGCTTCGACACTGGTGGATGCTGGTACGTCGGGTACTTCATGTTCGACTGTATCTGACCGTTCTGCAACGCGTTCGGGTACGTCTGATTGGGCGCCAGAATGTTCTGCTGGTCTGGCTTTTGCGGTGGCCTCTGATAATTCTCGTGCCTCTGCTGATAATTCTGCACGCCCTGCTGTTGCTGATAGGTTGCGGGTGGATTGGGTGGCGGTTGATACTGTGGCAACGGTTGGCTCATCCTGTTTTGCTGAGGAACAGACTGGTAGGGATAAGTTTGATAGGAGCTGTGGGTGTACTGATTCTGATAGGGGCTGGGAGACTGAGTTGGCTGATAGGCGAACTGCTGCTGAGAATGTTGCACGGTTATGGGGCTCGCGTTGTGATTCGTGATCCTCTGGTTCGCGGTCGGCTGCTGTTGCTGCTGCTGCTGTTGGGACATTTGCTTGTTCATCTGGTTGTGCTGTTGCTCCAGCTGGTAGTACGTCTGATAGGTGTTCTTCTGACACATGGGTTTCTGCTGTTGCGCATTGTTCTGAACGTACTGCCCGTGCATTTGGGCGGGATAGGGGCTGGCTGGTTTCTGGGTCTGAGAAATGGGGATGCTTTGATTCCTTGGGTGAGAGGTTTGTGTTTGAGGGTACGTCGACTGGGCTTGCAGGTAAGGCATGTATCCATTCTGGGAATACCTTATTTGCTGCTGCAGCTGAGGAGAGTACGAGGTGGGTGGTTTGGAAACGTTGGGTAGACCCGAGTATGTTTCTCTGACAACATCCTGTCCTTCGTTGCCGTACGAGCTGCACAGCTTCTTGTCGGATATTGACCCCACTGACTCGTTCGAGTTCTGTCTTCCAAAGGTGGGCTTGATGGTATCTGGGATCGGTATTGGATTCACGCTCCTCAGCTGATCTTGGTAAGGAGTCGCAGGAATACTGTCAGCCTCGCTCTTTAGTGGAAGAGTCTGCTGTTGGAACTTGGTACCAGTGCAGGTTTCTCGGTTCAGTTCTACCTCCTGGAGACTTCTGATTTCACGTAAAACTTGAGCAGTCTCTGGCTTATTCATTGCGGAACGTAGAACCCTCTCGAGGATGGGATTGGGTATGTAAGAATCCTTCTCGTCGTCCTCTGCAGTGGCCACGAGAACCACCTGATCGCAGAATGACACGCTCTTCTTCTTCCCTATTCGTCGTTTTACCTTTCTTGGCGCGATGTCCTCCTCACTGGGCAGGATTGTCGTGTTCTGAATGGTGTTCTGCATAGCGACCTCGCTGATGTCGTCCTCAGGGTAGTCGATCGGCAGGCCGTTCTCGTGTGGCAGCGTCAAGGACATCGACATAATCACGGTGTTGAGTGCACTCTGCTGAATATTAGCGGGATTGTTGGGCGCTATCGTTGATATGAATGTGTTCTGACTGGAGCTAGACTCGAAACTCGAATTCAATACTGTTTGGCCTGGCGGGGTTTCAGGTTTGGAGAAGGTGGCCACATTTTCTGTCGAAAGCTTCAGCGGTCTGGATTCCTCCAGTTGCTGAACATCTTGAGGTGCATCCAACAACGGGGAAGACGAAACACAGTTCACACTTTGCTTGGTGGGAGGCTTCTGTTCGACTTCTGTCTTCGCGACAGGCTGCAGTTTAATCTGCTCGAATCTGGCCGCCATGTCCTTCACGGAAGAAACCACGCGAGGACAATCAGGAACGTCGCGACTGGCTTGATCGTAGCCCTGCCCAAGGCTGTTCATCATCAAGTCGCTGGTCCTTCTTGCGATCGTTGGACCTGCCATCGTTGGAGCCGACCTGACTTTAGGGATATCCTGATCCAAAGGACACTGCTTCTTCATCCTCCTCTCTGCTTGCTTAGCTTGCAACTCGCGGAGCCACGTCTCGCTGGAGGTCTTCTCTTCATCCTCCTGTTCTTCGGGTCTCTTCTCCTCTCTGGCCTTGGAAGCCAAGATCTCATCTCTTTTAATCTGCAACTGTGCCAATAGACTGCTGATTTGTTGATTGTCCAACTGTTGCTGGCGTTGTTGCGCAGAGACTAATGTCTGCTGGTGTTGATACTGCTGCTGTTGATACTGTTGCTGCTGGTACTGCTGTTGCTGATACTGTTGCTGCTGATATTGCTGTTGGTATTGCTGCTGTTGACTCTCCCCGCTGTGATTCGAATTTTCGTCGATCGGCGGCGGTGGGGGTGGAAAGTCCTCACTAGCCTGTCTCGAATGGGACACAGAATGGATAGAAGGATACGGTGGAGGGGGGAACTCCTCGCTGGGTTGCCTTGAGTGAGACACGTTCCCGTTTTCGGGGTAAGGTGGTAACAAGTCCGCTTGATTCGATTGCTTCACAGGGCTCTGCTCGTTGTGCACGTCCGCTCGAGTAACCACGAACGTGGGTTCGTACAAGATTCCATTAGCGTACTGCACCACGTCGTCCTGAATTCGAGGTTTGTTGTTGTAGTTCGATTGGCACGACGCAGGTACGGCGGCGGAGGTTTGCTCCATGCTGTAGGTGGGCAAGAACGGGAGAGAATGCGATTCTGACGAATAGTCAGGGTAACTCGCGCTCCTGTTTCCTGTACCAGACGTGTTTCCCGCGTTTACGTGGTTCCAGTAAGCTCCATTTTGGTCCTGGGAAGGGTTAGACGCGCACTGCCCCTCTGACGACGTGTACACCGATTTCTCGGACTGCTGCTCGTTGTGCACTTCACCCGAACACTTAGACTTGCTAAGTTGAGAAGTGGTTCTGAGCGGAGGAGGTGGGGGTACCTTCGCCACGTGTAACACTTTGCCTGCGCTGCCATGGAAACTCTTCCTCATCAGACGACTCCTCTCCAGATTCGGATTGCTCGTACTGCCAGGGCTGCCGTTGCTGTTCCCAGTAAACTCCAAGTGTCCCTCTGACAGGTAACCGCTCAGAGACTGGCATACCTCGTTGCCCTTCAGACCGACGCTAGAATCATCCACCGACTGTTTCGGCAAAGTGCTCGAGGATCCCTCGACGCTCACGTTCGCCTGGCTATCCTGTCCCTCCCGCAGGTCAGGCATGCTTCTGTTCTTCCTCTTGATCAACCCTCCCATTAACAACTTCCTACGAATCTTGTGCTGCTTCTTGCCCTGCTTCTGCTCACCGTTGGAACTGCTTGATTGGGAATTCCGTACGTTACTGGTAACCGTGTCGATAATCTCCTTTGGCTTCTCGACTTTTACCCCCTTGGGGGAGGGTGAAGATCGAGACGGGGCTATGGAGAAGTCTTTCGAGATATTTTTGTTCCTTTCCTCGCTTCGAGCCCGTTTCTTATCCTTTTTGTCGTCGTCGCAGCGTTTCGCGCGGCTGAACAGACCTGTCCTTTGAATCGGTCGATCGTACAGCATGTACTCCTCGTCCTCGATAACGTTCACGGCTGTGGCCTTGCTTCGTAGAGTCTTCTTTTTCGGCAGGGTAGCGTAGATCTCGATGCTTTTCGTGACAGGCTTGTCGATGGTCGCGGCTGGTGTATTCACCAGAAGCTCACGGCTGTTCTGCCTAGAATGGTTGCCTTTGTCCCTTGAACTCTGTCGAGAGTGTTGGCCTGATTTACTGTTCTCTCGTGAATGCCTGACTTCAGGGGCGCCTTCTGCAATTGCAAACGAATTCATAGATCCACGTTCGTTAGGCAGTTTAATGATGGTTAATATTTTACAGCTCTTTCTGGGAATGCTTATAATCTTGTAATAACTAAATTTCTGCTAACTTCTGAGCAATGTTACTGTCATTAGTAATGGTGTAAAATGTTAAAGGCATATTGAACTATATACAATATAAAGAATTCTTATTTGTGACGATAGACATTTGAATGAATATGAGTGCACAGGAAACCCAGCACAATCATGTAATTGTCAACGTGTCAATACTCTCTTTTTTAATAGTTTCCAAGTAACTGACCTTCTGTTTCGCCGTTAGCTGTCGCCTGTTCCTGCAGCATCCTTCTATGCAAGCTCCTCGTCCTCATAACGCAGGTGTTATGCTTCATCCTCGCTATCGTGATCGTGTGAGGATTGTTATAAGGCGCGTCCATAGCAGCTCTAGCTTTGCTACTGGCTGCACTGCACAAAGCTACCGCGGTGCTAAGATCGCCTGCATCTTCAGCTGCTCGAGATTTATCCAACAACGCATCTGTCTCCTTGCAGAGACGCTCGCAGTCGTCGCCAGATGAAGCTTGATAACCTTCTGGGATCTGGGCAAGCTGCAAATAACGCAGTTCCACGTTTTAATTCACGTATTGTAGTAAATTAATTCTGTATCTATGACAGTTTTAAAACTTGAGCAAGAATCCTTTATCCTGCGTATACATAGAATAGCTATGCTAAGGAATAATTATATTTTTATGTGTGACTGCATAATGTAGCACGTTCTAAAATTGAACAATCCAGAAATTATATATTAAAATTGTACAAAAGTAATACCTGTAGGTTGTGCTTCAGACCCTGTTGAAGTGGAAGGCTATCCGTGGATGACAAAGAATATGAGTCGTACCCAGCATCATAATGGCCACTACTGCTACTAGAGAGCTCTCCAGACTTGCTGGTGGGGCTCTTAGGTACTCCTGAATTCCTCTGCATTTTGTTTACGATATACAAATACGGATTGTCCATCGTCGTCGACGAACTCGAGGAGGCGCTGTTCCGATCACCAGACCAGTTTCCAGAATCGCGTCTCCGTGGCACATTCAAATGATCAGGGATACTAATACAATCCTGAGGCGTCGACCCTGCGCTAAGGCTACGCGTCAATTGCATTTGTTGCTTCTTTTGTTGATGCATCACGTTCTCCACCGCACGACGACTGATGTACTTTGACTCTGTCTCACCGTCCACTGCATCCACACCCTTTAATAACAAAAACGAACGATGCTTTTAGTAGAAACTCTAACAGTCGGAGCAAATTTTCGAGACTAACAGCTACTTTTGAATAATTTTAGAAAATGAACCACGTATCAGTGACGAAATAAATAGTGTGTATTCGATAGAGTAGTGTGTTTCCTGAGTATCTATGAAGCTTGTGAACTATTCCATACTCTATTTGAATGCGCACCACTCTAATATTAATATTCCGGTCATTTTTTAGTAAAACTTACTTGATTGCCAAAGATATTGTTCTGGATATCGGTGAGATTTTGATAATCGCTGTAGATCCTGCGCTGCGTATAAGGATGAGGAGGACTATCGGGGTTTGGCGTAATGGCACGTCTGGCAGTGCTGTTGATCGATGGTTTCTCCGGGCTCGGCGTGATCGATCGACGAACATTATTCTTCGTGGGTGTCTTCAGGCCATTTCCGTTTGGAAAAGGCGTCACTGTCTTCGGTGCATTCTCCGTGTTAACCGGAGTTCCACCAGGGGTTGCATACAGCAGAAGCAGTGGTTGGTATCGACCTCTTCTGCATTTCTCCACGACTTGCTCCCACCGTGGACCGATTTCTTTGACGGTGGCGTCGTCAAAATATATCCAGACCTACAGCACAGTTAACACATGTCATATTAAAACAGAGGAAACGAACATGTCTATAAAAGCTTACAAAACATTCGAATTCAAAACAATGTGATATTATTTTCTTAAGAATCAAATAGCAAAATAGTTAATTAAGGGAGAAGCTCCATTGAAAAAAATTTCTCTAGATTTTTTAGTGCATTTTCATAATGTTTGAGGTCTCTAGCTATTGTAATAGATTTTCCAACCTATTGTAATATATTTCAAGAAAACGTTCGCATTTTTCATTTCAGAGCACACGTTGTAAACTTATACGACCGCTCGTTTTAAATTTTCTTTCAGGAACCTAACGATATCGCATGCTATGGCCACATAAATCAAAACTTTTTCAATATAGGAGCATGAAATATTAGTAAAATATATGTATTTGCATATGGCCAAAAAGATTTTTCGTAGAAAGATACATTTTATTATAAAAAATGCCTTAAAAGTTTCCTTTTTTTGTATATAAGTGGTCATATAAGAATGATTGAAAATAGATTCTGACCAAACTAGTTACTTTATTATTCTGACTAAACACCTTGAAGAATTATTAGCAAAATATTCAGACCTGATATTTAATAGATAATTGCAACTAAGCTGGCATTGGAGCTACAGTGAAGTCTCGAAAATCCGGGGAAACTGAGATCCAAACCGGTTCAAATTATCAGGAACTCGGATTAACCGAAACACAGACAAACTCACACTCTGTCAATGTCTGAAGAGAACCTGACACCTCAAAACATAAAACTCTATCTACGAGGAAAAGACGTTGACACCAACTTCTTTGAAATACAACTTCCAGTTAAGCAGATCTTGGATTAAGCGAAACTTGGTTTATCGAGACTCTGATTATCATTACAGCTCCACTGTAATCAGAAGCACGAACATGATGGCAGCGGGCTTACCTTTAGTTTAGTGTGGAAGAAGAAGGTGGAATAGTGCTTCCCGTAATACGTGACGACTCCTACGAGATTGTGCACGGTCGAAGCACCCCATCGAGAGTCCACAACGCTGTGGAAAACGTCACTCAATCGGAGGGACGTTCCCACGGTCGCGAAAACGTCCATGATATGCTCCAATGATGGCCTTTCGCTGTCCCATACAACCCCGACGGAAACGATTTCCGGTCTGTTCATCAGCGTTCTACAGATTTGGATTTTGGCCCCACAGGAACTCTGAAAAACGAGAGAAATCGTTTTCAACGCAACCCACGTATACAATTATAGCAGAAATTCTGCTGTGACGTTTCGATATCAAAACTATAATGAAAATTCAAGATGTTTTATCAAGAACTGTGTGATCAAATAGATTCAAAGGAAGCTATAAATTTCATGACAATTAGAAACCAATTTCCATAGAATCTGCAGTACTGAATTTACAATTCAGTTCATAATTCAATGCTTCGATATCAATATCAACATTAAATCATCACCATTTAACAAACAATTTAACGGAGCACTTCGCTATAATTTTAACCACGCGTATCTCTCATTGCATTTAATACAATTCTTGAAAATCCAATGCAAGCTTCATTACGCTATATTACGTTGTAATGATCATCGAATGCAGGCGTTAATTATTTGCAACATCAACGCTGGAATGTTCATAGCGTTCCCATTGCACCGATTTCGAACGCGATTTGCAGCATCCGCTGGCAACTGTATACCCCGTGGCATTCGATGATAGTTGCCGTTCCACTTCAAAGAGAAAGTATACGGCGGCGAGATATTATTTCCAAGAAAGGCCACAGGAGAGTGTGTACCTGATCTTGCCAACCGGATGAATCGAGCTTGATTCACCGGAACTATCGGTTAGAGTGCAAAGTGGTGAGTCGCACGCGATGTAGAAATCGTGGCCACAGGTATGTTCAGCCAGGGAGAGATTTTCTTATTCGCAAAAATCATGGTTACTCACTGGACAGTCCCTGATGTCGCCCATGCCACCAGCTTTTCGCAGAAGCTGGCCGAACAGGTCTGGACTGTTTCGCGAATTCGGTGGAGTCTGCCTTGCCTGGGACGTTAACGCTGATGCTGACACATAGTGAACCATCTGTAAATGAAATAGAGACCGTGAAACGCATGATTTAATGCTTGAATGGGAAATATGTCGAGATTACAGTAACCTGAGAGAGAAATCCTTCTGGTGATTCGAGTTTTACAGTTATGTTTCAGTGTGTGAAATCTTATTGCTGTTTGGCATAAGTGAAATGTGAAATACAGCGATACCTTTCTCAAGAGTACACTGAAAGCGTGGAATAAAGTATGTGTTCTTTGGTGTTTCGTTTCAAAGAAAAATGGTACCATAAATAATTGAAGTATATGCACTTGCGTAATAATGTAATGCTGTTTGACTCCCCAAAAAGGGAATTGATGGTCATATTTTAAATTCTAGAAACTTCGAATCAACTGCATTCAAGCTTCAAAAATTTGACACAATTTTATACCAATTAATTATTACCACAGTCTTTATTGTATTCTATTGGGGTGGTGCATATGAAACTGCCCATCACAGATTGCGTAAAAGATTATGTTGGGGATACAATAACAATTGCTACCGCTAGCTTTCGACTCGAGATATTGTCACAAAAATTAAAAAAAAAGAAATGGAGTAGATTAAAAGGCAAAAAATATTTTCATTCAACTTCCCTACGCGAAATTATCATTTCATGTGCAGCAACCTAATAATTATCAGTGCTTCACAACCCGATTCAATTTCTCTAATTTTTTAACCCCAGTTCAGTGCATTCGTCATTAAAGGAAAAAAGCGCCGCTCTTTTGTTGTCGAACGTTTCGATACTAAACTCTCCCTTTTGTAGAGGGGGTCTGTTCCTTCGAGCTGGAGCAGCAGACAGCGGGAGACGGTAAAAGCGATCGGCCATGACCGATACGAGATTGCAACGAGTTTCGCGTTTTTACAAGCGGCCGACAACAGCCGATACGACTGCACGAACAGAGTGCAACTCCACCCACGTGAGCTGGCTGCGTTCTGCCCTCGATTATGAGCACGTTGTACCATGAACACATTGCAAAGGGCACTGCTTTTGTTCTTCGAAAACCTCTAATTTCCCAGATAATTCTGTGTGAAATTGGGAAATCAGTTTTGTACTGAGTTTCACTTGCTCAGTCTAATTTGACGTAAATTTCATTTACTAAACGTAGAATTAGTTTAATCTCTTACATTCAGTTTTCAAACTCCGTAATCAAAATGAAAAACAAAATAGAAATCATAGGGAATTGAATTCCACGAAAATGTAACATTTTATCCATTTTCGAATTTCTGAAATATTGATGTGATTTTTTAAAACATTACGATTCCACCTTGTATAGACTTTGCAGACTTTTTATGAAATATATATTAAAAGTTTTAAAAGTGGACAATGAGGGACAACAAAAAACATGACAATAGAGTCGTTGCATCTTCGAAGTTGAATTGAATAAAATGGGAAACTTAGAATTTAATTCACAGAATTGTCTGCTGAAAGAGAAAACCTGTATAATGTAAAGCGAACTTGCCCAAGTCGTATCGGACGCGAAGTTCTCGGAGAATTATATAACTTTATTGCAGAAAAAGTGTAATTACTGAACACAGTACAGGGGAAATGTGGGTTTCGTTATTGCGTTTGTTGGGGGCTCGTGGCTGTACTTTCTTACCTAAAGTTCGCGAAAAGTAATTTCACGGTGCTAACTAGAAATTTAATTAGCCCTTTCGTACGTCGTAAGATATACACGAATGCGGTTTTACGATAAAAAACTTTCATTACGCACTTTATTACGATTTTACAACCATTCTTCGTGTTTCTTAATAAACACTTTGAATAATCAAACTGATTATCTATCAGTCAAGAACTGCTTTCGTAATTGAAAACAGATGTAAATGAAGTTTCCATTTAATATAACATATTTCGAGGGGAGAAATTGGGCATACATTTAATTTTTGGCCATAGGATAACTTAAAAATATTATTGAGAAGGAATACATAAATTGTATCAGTAAATCAAAGAACTTCAAAATACCTGAGATCGAAAATTGGTGATCATTTACATGTACTTCTCATATTCTGTGATACCTTATTCAATTCAAATACAGATATTTATTCAAATTAATAAATTTTAGAAAATGTAAAAGGTTTTGTGGATTAGGAATTGGTGGATTTTATGGTAGTAAGAATTTGCTGAACTCGTGATAAATTGCTTTACTAATCTTATTCGTAATTTGACTTTACTCTAAAGAAATTTAAAAAATCATTGAAACATCTGTGATAACTTCTTCAAAGCTAAGTCAAACAGAGATTTATAACCAATAATACTCATACCTATCCTATCATTTATTTTTTCTGCTGCTTCAAGTGCGACATTTCTAATTACAAAATGATACAACCGAAGAAGGAAAAAATCGACGGTTTCACTTTTCTCGTTGACAGAGGCGGAAATGATCAGTCTCCAAGAAAACTGTTCTCCAGGAGAGCGATAAAATTATTCGAGCGTGCAACGAAGTGATTAAATCTGAAGACACCGTGATTACCATACCGCGATGCAGAAAATATCCTGCTTTCACGCCAGTTCGAAGCGTCACGAGAATAAGTAGCAAGCAATGGAAACGATTATGATATACCTAGCTTCGTTGAACAAGTCCTCTTTTAGTTGTAAATGAAAGCTGAGAGCTAACCACTTCAGACCAAAGGAATTTTTCTTTAGATGACTTAGAACCACGACAGACGATTTCAACCACTAAAACCATCATTTTCGTCCACAGATTTGCCGCTGTAATCGAATTTTGTGGCTTTTTCTTGGATACCTGATTCTTCTCGTTTCATAAAAGCTGATATAGCTGAGCTATGCTCTGTCTAGTTTAGCTTAATTTCTTCCAATAACGTAAAGTGCACGATTATGCAGCACGTAACTGTTCGTTTAATCCACAGTTACATTACAATTAAATTTTTCAAGAGACCGTTAAAGCAATGAATCTCAAAACCTCCTGAAAATTAAATCTCTCATTCCTGAAACAATACTGCACTATCTACGAAATAAATTCTACCTCATCGTCGTTTAAACTTTACCAACAATTAAACATCAATTCCTTCGTCAAATTGTAATTCAATCTTTTTCGGTCAAAAGAATAGTTACAATTTCAAGATTCAAACACGAAAGAAATTACCTTCGTCCAGCCACGATCCTCCCAACTGGTTCAAGAGATGATTGCTAATTCCAAGCCCGTTCCAGCAATCCCTCGATAATACCCTGTGTTTATTACGCGAAATCGTATCCGTCGATACGATTTCCCAGATCCCACCCCTCAGTGGCGACCGATGAACCATCAAATCCCGATCAGTTAATCCGTTTACACAGCAGCCACTTGGCCATTCAGTATCTTAGCGCACTTGGCTTCTTAGCTAAGTCGCTTAAATCGCTTAAACCCACCAAGAGGCCAAACTTCCCCTTATCTCCTCGATTCCCCAACGACAGAACCCTGGCTCACCCTCCAACGCATCGATTTCAAGGTTTCTACGAGCAAACAATGGAGACCGAAAGCCGGGCAACCTACCCAAAGAACGCTGCCTCTGGACCGTTTTTCCAGTCTTACCTGCCGAGGTTAACGTGGGAAAGAGGGAAACTGCGACTGGCGAAGGAAAATCGTGTCGACAGATGCTTCCACGAATGCAAAGAGAGATCTCGAGAAACTATTCGCCGCTCTATCCTTGAAGCGTAATGGATGGTTTCGCAAGAACCATTTTCTGTTCGACAGCCGCGCTATCAACGCGGTAATTCTTATTATATGGCCGTGCATATGAGAATTGCAGAGGTGTGATATAATGAAATATTTAAATAGGAATGTGGAATATCTGTTACATATTGCATTACAGTTACATACCTTTTGACAGGTGGAAAAATAGGGTAATTTTTATGATTATTTTTATATAAAGAAACGTTTTACTTGAAAATGAAGATATACACCTTATTGTGTATAAATTAAGCTGTATTCTCTTCAAAAAGAAATTTGATATCTTAAGAAATGGTGTTAATAAAAATTTGTGTGAATATTCTTAAGACCATAATCTGGCACTTGTCGAGACAATTTTCCGATTAGTGTCTTGTTTTGTTTTTTATTAAGAAAAGTAGATGAAAACTTGGGTCGAAAGTCATATGCTTGATTTTGAGTAGCTGCCACTGCTAGATTATAGTATTAAGAATATTCGTGCAAAATTTTTGCACCACCAGTAATCTCTGAAATATTTCTGTTACCGCAAGTACTGTAACTATGAAGAGGTCTTGGGAGAAGGAGCTGCTAATGGCACCATTTCTTAAGATAATCAAATTTCTTTTTGAAGAGAATACGGCTTAATTTATACACAACAAGGTGTATATCTTGATTTTTAAATATCACGTTTCTTTATATGAAAAAAAAGATCATAAAAATCACCCTATTTTCCGACCTGGCAAGGGTATGTAACCCCATATAAGTTTCGAGGTAATTTATATTTCCCCTATCAAAGGAACCAAGAATAGTATCTATTAAAGATCAATTTGCATGTGCCGAAAAGATGTACAGTAATAGAGAAAACTATATGCAAGTTCTTCTTTTGTCTGTTGTGATTTCAATCTCTTCAAAATCATAATTTCTCCAATCAAACAATCAAAGTGTACCCTATAATAATTACGTAAAATTTATTGATATTATATTGAGGTCATCGTATTCACTGTATTTGGCGAGTTATAAGCAAACAGAAGTGAAATAACAAATTATAATAGTTCACAGTTAGCTCCAGAAATTCAATCGTCATGGAGAATAAACGCACCAATAAATGAGCACTTAAGGGTAATGAATGAATACATTATATAATTATGTTTGCAGCGCGATTGATTCTACGTGCTACAAAAATTCTTTGGATATGAATCAAGAAATTAAAATAAGTCTCTAGTTAATGGTTTGCTTATTTTAATAACTTATTTTACTCGGTGTAATAAAAAAAATCATTCACTGGTATGTGTTCATTTACTGATACATCCACCCTATATCGTTTTAAGTCTTTTGCAACTGTCGATTGCTATTCCGTTTGAGAAGGATGACGTCGTTTGCACCAACCTGTGTAAAAGGCAGAGGTTCCGAAGTGGCACCGCAAGCTCCGCAAACACTTTGCTCGACAAGCGTCATGGCGAACTTCTGATGAGGCACACAGTGTCTCGCACTGCACATATCCTCGGCTTCCCCGCTGGCGATGTGCAGATGTATACGTAGAAGAATGTTTTCCTGCAATCATATTCCGTTAATGTGACTTCTCTCGTTAGTTTCCTCGATGATATGTCAGTAAAAATAGAATAGCCACGAGTAATCGTTCATCGATTACAGTAATTCGAAAAAGTAGGTTCGAGGATACGCAAGTTTTTGCAACTCGCTCGAGTGTTTCAATCTTTCTCATTTTTTCTTGCAAGATCATCGTAAATTATACAGTTTTACATTTTGTTCTTTTAATTCAAACAACGGAGTGTTGATTAATGCTGCCGTACTTGGGGGTTGCCGGTTTGTTTCGAAGCTGAATATAGTCTGTGTCAATATTGAATATTCGAAGCCCGGGCAGTCTAAATCAAGGTAGATTACGAGTTTATTACGATATCTGGGTAAAGAACTTTCTTCCAAGTATATTGGATTCGTCACGCTCAAGTGGGGAAAAGGAAATTGAAAGTGCAGAAGTTTTTACGTGCGAATGGTACTAAAGTGTTCGTATGGGACAAGTTTCCTTCAGAAAATGAAACAAACGGTTTGTTTCTTGCTAAAGAAATAAAACAAAAATTTAACACAATGGGCCACAAAAAAGCCCTCCTTCAGACGCACCAACTAATACAATTCAGCCGCTTTAATTGCTCCTAAGTCTTTCCAAAATACTCTTTGTTAGACTAGAAGATCTCAATACAATCTTCCACTAAAGTAATAATTCTCTTTCAAATTGCAAGTGTGTATTGCCGAGTTTCAATTTCCTACCCTAATTTAATGCAAACTCTATTTACTAAATTTATTTTCTACCCTTAGTTCTCAACTTCTAATCCTCTCTAATCTAACATACCTACATATATCAAGACACACGAATGCAATGAAATTCACGCGAAACAAAATTCAATATAAACTATTTAAAAGACTGCCCAACGAATTGATCATATCACATTTTTTTATCAAAGAAATATTCAAACTTTTCAAAGTATGAACTACGAGAAAACAGACATTCTTTCCTTAAACTTAAATGCAATAAAATAATCCCGATAGTTCTCCTATCACGAACGGGATACAAATTACTAACGTTCCGCCGAGGTAATAAGGAAACGAACCACTCGATTTTACCAGTGAACATCGATGGATCCAGATTTCTGTTCCGA
Organism: Andrena hattorfiana; assembly: GCA_944738655.2. Classification (NCBI taxonomy): domain Eukaryota; kingdom Metazoa; phylum Arthropoda; class Insecta; order Hymenoptera; family Andrenidae; genus Andrena; species Andrena hattorfiana. The sequence continues at coordinate 9,210,781 of OX122894.2, forward strand.
AGGAATTATTAGCTATTACACGCGCCGACGTAAGTGCTGGCATAAATCTTTCTCTTTCGACATTCGGCCGGTGATTTCCTCCGCGACGCAGAGGCGATTTTCCAAGCGGTTTGCGATCCTGAACGTACATACTCTGTCGGTCGAACCAGTTCTCTCTGCTATAGATGCTAACTGTCGTGGATTGCAGTAACGATACCCGTAGGTGAGTCTAAGCAAATACATACACCGGCGGGAGTCCACTTTCTCGTTTACACTGGAGTCACGTTTACCCCGCAAGTTCGTCGACGCATGGACGCGTGCTCCCGTGTGTTTGTGTCTGTGTCGACATCGGTCCGATGAATAAAATGAATGTAACGTTACGAACGTAGTCGCGGTGCGTGAGTATTATAAATGTAAGGACGCTGGTAATCGCGCCCGCCCCGTTATACCGAGCTTCCCCGAACGGCAGGAGGACGCTGCTCGAGTTACGCCTTTCGCAATTAGCAGAAATTAAGCGCTTTGTTTGCTCGCGCTGCTGTTACGCTAATTTAGGATCACTGTCCGTGAAACTTCGTCGAACCACTGATTTCTTGCTCCTTGGCTGAGCATGAATAACGTCGATGAAGTGGAATATTAATTTCCTGTACAATAGTCGACGAGGAGTAGCAGTAACTTCCTATACAACAGTTGATGATATGTCATTCGAATTTCGTGCATTATGGTTGGCGAGATGTAATATTAATTTTGTACATAATAATTGACGAGATGTAATATAAATTTTGTGCATAACGGTTAACGAGATGTAATATTAATGTTGGGTACGCACAAATAATTGACGAGTAGTAATGTTAGTTTCCTATGCAACAGTTGACGAAGAGTAGGGGAGACCGGGGCTAGTTGTTACATTTTTCAGTTTTTATTTTGTATTTGTTTTGCATTCCATATTCAATACTATCAATGACTCTCACTTAAAGTACGTTATTTCCTTTACCGATGACCGCTATCGCATGTAATTAAACGAAAACCATGACTTTGAAACAAGCCATTTTGAAGGTCGAGACATGTTGTGCCATCAACGTGCCCCGAGTAGGGGCTAGTTGTTACACAATACGGGGCAAGTTGTTACAGGATTAAATTTTACGAAAAGAGGCTTATTATGAGTAATATAATTATATTTTCTTGGACAAAAGTAAATTTATTAATGGTAAGAATCTATTACAATAAATATACAATAAAAAATCTATTTTAAAAGTAATAAAAAACTACTGAAATCAGTTACACTAATTATCGTCGTCCGTTTCATACGGGGACTCGCAATTAATGCACACATAAAAGTGATTTTTAGGTTTTACACACTTCACATGGCCCACTTTTTGCACTCTGTGCACTGAATCCACTTTGTGGAGCCTTTCTTTGAATTCGAAAAAGGAGAGAGTAACAACATGCCCCTTGTCTTGTGTAACAACTTGCCCCGGTTGACACCATTGTGTATAAAAAACTATAAGTTCATACTAGTTTGGTGTATTCTTATGTTCTTGGTACGAATCTGTAGCTAAAAGGACACTGATTCAAACGTGGTAATATTAATTTACATACATTTATCTGTCTGTTCGGTAGAAAAGATTGAAGTAGAAAGAGAAAACTTACTATTAGTACCGAAAACACAAAAAACTGTAATAAAGTGACAACGCGTGAAGCGACTAGAAACAAACAACATACACGGCTGTGTATGGTTGAAACACATCAACCACTTCATCGTCGAAGTGATAGTCCAGGCGAAAAAAATTAAAATTGCTTTGTAACAACCTGCCCCTGTAACATCTAGCCCCGGTCTCCCCTAATATGAATCCCCTGAACAATAATGTTGTAGGTAAATCAAATGCCTACGTTAACAGAAGAAAATATTTTAAAGATTTGATTACTAATGAATCCAAGCCACACCCCTTTAATCAATAACATGTTATGCATGGTCCACCGTAAGGACCCAATAATGAGGACAGAGTGCGATCCTGCATAAAATCGACAAATTCATGCTCGGCATGATGTATCAGGTCGTTTGCAACACTGTTACGCTACACGCCAAACTTAAGGGGTCATTCCTTAAGTTTGGCAACATTCAGTTTTTTTTCTCAATGAATACAATGAATAACAATGTCAAACTTTTTTTTCATTTATTAAGCTACTAATAATGTATACGAAACAATTTTTTAAATACACTTTTAATTGTATTTTTTCAATGTTTTTTGGGTGTAAAAATCGCGCTTTTGGAAAGAAATACCTCTCTGGCGGGAATGATTTCAGCTCACAGACTCATTTGAAACAAAAAACCGAACTGATTCTTATGCATTATGAGTACCGCTACCGCGGGTGCCAGAATTAGCCACGTAAGTCAAAATTTAACAAAATTCCGCGCATTCAAACTTCAAGTCTCGAAATTTTCTATTTTTACTTGAACTTCGAATGCGCGGAATTGTGTTAAATTTTGACTTACGTGGCTAATTTTAGCACCTGCAATAGTGGTACTCGTAATGATTAAGAATCAGTTTGGGTTTTTTGTTTCAGATGAGACTGTGAGCTGAAATCACTCCCGCTAGAGAGGTATTTCTTTTCAAAGGCGCGATTTTTACTTCCAGATAACATTGAAAAAACACAATTAAAAGTATATTTAAAAAATTGTTCCGTATACATTATAACTAGCTTAATAAATGAAAAAACAAAGTTTGACATTATTATTCATTGTATTCACTGAGAGAAAAAACCTGAATGTTGCCGAATTTTGAGACGTGATTACAGGAATGACACCTTAAATTCATACATAACCATTAGCGAGCACATTAGCGTTACAACTCCAGGGCTTCATGAATTACGGTTCAACTAAGATGAATAATAATTCCTACCATTATGTTCTATATCCAAACCAAACGAGTAAAGTATAAAACAATCGAGCAAACTCGCAAAAATCTCTTCCTTCAAACTCCACAGCATTTTCTCGTAACTGCTATATCTACGAGGCTGCGCAATCAATATATTCATCCCGCCATTATATTTCCCAATCAGTGCCCCTAACTGTGCATGAAACGAATCAGGACAAGCACTTTCAATGCTTCTTTTGCGAAACTAATACACGGTCCGCCGTGTCTGCATCAGTGCAGTGTCCCGATTTGTCTAAAAGGCCCGGCAGGCATTCCAGCCCGCAGTAGAATTGCCGAGCGTTGGCCAGACCAAAACTCGTTTCGCCTAGATTCGCGGATTGCGCGTCGATACCTACACGTAGGCTGGTCGATCGTACATAATAGGCCAAAGGGAACGAGGTAAATTGGCACTTACGAAACATTCCGCCGCATCGTCCATGAATCCGAGCTGGAACCTTTGCTGATCGAGAAAACTCTCGGCCAGAGCGCGTCGCAGAGTATCTGGCGGCAATGCGCTCTCTTGCGAAAACTGCAGCTGCGAGAATAGGTCCTGAAACACACAAGGTGACGAAGATTTAGTGCCAGAAACTTTCTGCCGCGAAAAAGAAGGTCAACGATTTGCTCAGCTCGCGAATTAATGAAATAATTCATTTTGACAGGCATGAACAATTATGTTCACGATTGCTCGTAGCAGTATCTTGCTCCAACCTTGTGCGAGTGTAATTTATTTCGTGGATTTTGAGGTGGTGGTATTTGAGAGAAAAGAATTTTCTTTGAAACATGCATCCTATTTTTAAATGCATGATTTGTGTTTGCGGCACAAGAGGTTTATCAATTGAGATAATATAAGTTTTTATGAATTCTTAAATATTAATGAGATAGTATTTTGTATAAATCTTCAGTACCTACATGAAAGTTTATAGTAACGTGTGTTTGAAATATTGTAATTAAAATTTTATACCTCAAGGTTTATGGAATTTTCTGTGCTTATTGTACTTATCCAAAAAGATATACAAAAGATGAAAATTGTATTGAATGACTATGTGCGAAAAATGTCTTTCTGACAAAAAATTGATTATAAATACAGTGGGGTTCGTCAAAGAAATAAATTTTCTGTTTTTTAGTGGACGTTCAAAATTCTACTTTTCTAAAGACGCATTATTCATGAATTGTAGAACGTATTTCCATATTAAACAGCTTCGTTTTGGCGTCAAATAGCCCTTTACCTTTCCCCATGGTTTATATAAAACTAGTATTACTACTCGGCTTCGCCCAAAATTTAGATTCTGATTTTATAAAAAAATCTCGATTCGTCAGGCATAATGAGCTGAGGCACATTTCGTGATCTTAGAGTTTATCGTTCGAAAGTTTTTAGGCGACAGACAAACATACAAACATATAGAAGCTTTCTGCTTTATATATTAAGATTGAACGATACGTGTACACTTTATTGTAATTTGGAAAATGAAGCTTTAAAATTTCTTCTTCTTCCTTGATCTTTTACATTCTAAAGTAAAGAATTAATCTGTGATCTTAAGTTAAGAATCGGAACAAATAAAAAGCAAACAACACTACAAGTTACTGCCCATTTGACAAATACCTTAAATTGGTTCTAAAACATCATTCCAAAATATCACAGAAAACTAACATAACTAGTCCAGCGCTAACTTTACGTCATTCCTCCCAAGTAAAACAAACAACCTCATCAACACAAAAAAGAGAAGCTAAAGTAATATTCCCACTTTACGTGGAAATCATTTTCAGCGCACTACGTTCCAACACAAAACCCTGCATGCACTTCCTTGATATCACACACCCAAAACCGCTGAGCGCCAAACCTAGTAGTCCCTCCCATGAACCACACACGGGCATGACCAAAAAGAGGAATAAACGCGACTCGAACAGCGGAATTACTCCAGCGTGAAGCAGGATCTGAATCGTTGCGAGCGCAAAAGGAAACTCATAACGCCCACGTACACTCAATTTCCCATTACATAAACGTATGCAAATCGTGGCGTGTATGTAAATCTGGGCGGCGACCCGAACGAAATCCTCCGTTTAGTCATCGGCCAGAAAGAAACGCGAGCGCCTCCGTTCCTTTTCCCTAATCAGCACATCGTTCGCGGCATGAATGAAGGGGGCGAGTGCCGGCTACTGTTTCGAAACTCTACCTTCCTTCCACTTTATCCTCGAAGGAAACTTTTAACAACTTTTCCAACGACACTTTCCCTCTCCGTATACCACCGCGATGCGCTCTCTGTGTGGATTGTGCAAAAAATACCGCGAATAAATCGCGAGGCTGCTGGTCGGGGTGAACGAGTTAGTTTCGTAACTAATCCTCCAGCGATCGGTGGGCAACGGTCGCACGTAGAAAGTCAGCGAGTACCGCTTCGGGGTGGTTGCCCAACGCAGTACATATTTCGAGAAAGAGAGAGACGCACAAGAAGTGTTTTAAGGAAGAAAAACCGTGACTGCGCGTGTGATGGTCGGTGCGTTATGTTAATCCTTCCACGAGGTTCTGTTCGATCGATCGATCGATCGATCTTGGTAAGTTGCCATGGCTCGGTGTGCGGTGTAATAATTGATAATGCCAGGAATCATGATGAAGGCTTGTTCTTGGGATAAGGAACTCTTGCCGCAATGCGTGAAAGTGAAATTTCTTGTGCATACAGGGGGAGATATGTTGTCACTGCAATGTTTCTGAAGGGGTCAGAGGTAATGGAAACCATTCAGGGTGTTGGCATATTTTTCTGTGTAGAATTATCGAATCTTTAGCTGTACTACTTGTAGGTATACCTTGTATTTACTAACAAGAGAAGTTAGGCAACCGGAAAATTCAGAAAAATGTGCAACTTTGTGTGCAAATAGAGTAGTTCATCCGTAACACAAACCTATTTTTTGTTGGTGACACAGTGCGGTTTTAGGGGGTGACATCACCCCCTGAAAAAATGCAAAATTTTCTTTTTCGTGAAGTATCCTGAAAACGGTGAGAGAGATATTGAAAAGAAGTTTAAACAAATGTTGCATCTTTTTTCTATATCTACAAAACTGCGTAAAAATAATTATCGAATTAAGGATTGGTGGTGGGGGTAACTTGAATAGTATGAATTTTTCGATAATTATTTTTAAAACCCACACTATGGCAGCAACAAAAAATACTCCTCTACTCTACTTGCACACAAAGTTTCATAATTTTCTGAATTTTCGGTTTGCCTAATTTTCCATATAAGAGTAACATACGAATCTACGTTTGCAGTAGTACCTATAATGTATATTTAAACTACTATCTGAAAAAAACGACTGAATGTTAGCAATAAGTGTGTGCCAAAAAATATACGAAGCCCCATTAGAAACATCAAATATTTGTAATACTGAAATCTCACAAAAAATCAAATCCAACATTACACTACTTTCACCTTTATATCAAGCAACTTTTCTATACCCTGAAATATCTGTGAACAAAATTCAACCAGCTATACTGTATTTAAATCCAGCCAATTTAAAAGAAGTAAACGAACCTTGCGTTCTAATATTTCCTGCTTCGAGGATGAAAAAGTGAATCGAGAGAACCGCAAATGGTCGAGTGAAATGCCTGAATGAAAGTCGCTCAATTGGTGTCCAGTACCGAGAACGAAGAGACAGAGATATTGGTGGCGATAAATGTGGCACGGTTGTACACATCGCCTGATGTGAAGACGGTGATAGTAGCTGAACGTCCACGTGCATCGAGAAAGATGTCGCACCTGTTGGAAGCAGGTTAGCCTGGTATCGAAAAAACCAGCCGGCTTGCAGAAACGGCATTGCTGCGCGAGTGAAATCGATGAATGAAAGCGACCCTACTGCCTAAGATTTAAGTACCTCACTGTAGTTTGAAATTCGCCATTGATTGCAAGGGACTGGCAATCGACTTGCAACAAGCAATTCTAAAGTATTAGGTGCCTATATGACATCCGGCTCCCTGGATTTGTGACTGCGAATGAAATGAGACTGGTGGTCTCACAGGAATGAAATAAACATGATTGGCAGTGATTAATGTGGAAAATAGTAGCGCTAATAATTGAGTAATAATAGATGGAAAATAAAATATTTTGATAGGCTACAATCAGTGTGTAATGATTAGTAGTATGTGCAAAGTATTTTATGAATTTTGCGGATAATTTACAGAGTAATATTTCAAACATCTTTCAATTTATTTGCCTATTAATAGGGTGACCTGTCCAGTGAATGAACACCCCCCAGTGAATGAACGTTGCTTATGTAATACGAAAAATTAACGCCTATCGCGCGCGTTTCACGTTGTAACTTACACCGAAATTTAGAGTGGACACCCACAGACGTCTCGCAAAGGCGTTTTTCTTTTTACTTCTAACTTACACGGCATTAATTCCGTTTATTCAACAGTTGTCTCCACGGCCGTTCATTCACTGGCGAACGCGGACATTTCTTACTTTACCAATGAATGAATAACTTAACCTGTCTTTCTTTTCTCTTGATACTTTCGCCGCCAGTGTGAAGATTAAGTTAACCCACCCCAGAAAATAAATTTCAGCTATGCATGACTATGATCTTATAAGACTAGTAAAGTAACAAATCAATAATATTATTGCAATTAGAGAATAAAAAATTATTTACACAAAAAATCGTCTAAATACATTGGAAACCTAATCTCTGTTATTATCCCGTTCATTCACTGGGGTACCCCTGTTCATTCATTAGAAATTTATGTTCATTCATTGGTCATTGGCTCATTTTTTATATAATCCTCTGCCAGACTTTTAATGAAAGTTATAACTATCAAACATTGCTAGAATTGTGTTCCGGGATGTCTGATTTTCGTAATAAAACAGCTTGCTTGCAGAAATAACATTCAGGGAATTAAATAACGACTTTTGAATACTAATTTTAACAGACATGCAGCTTAAGTGTTCATTCACTGGACAGGTCACCCTATTATGTGAAATTTGTTTTTTCAATTTCTACTGGCAAGAGTAAAGCTTGAAGGCAAATTTGTTCTTGTATCAGTATTAAAAAGGTATAATCTTTTGAATTATAATTATCGTTTGTGGCGTGGAATTTATTACCATAATTGAGGGTAATTATTAAAAGACAGCTACACAATTTACAGCTACCCAAAAAGAGAAGATAAATCTCATAGGAGAGAGAGTATCTGATCGAGTAGCTCCAGCAAGAAATTAAAGCATTAACGACATTTTAAAGAGAAGTCATGTGTATTGCTATAAGTGCTTTCGTACACAGCTCCACTCATCCTAATTCTTATCTCCTGAGCCTTAATGTGTTCTCAAGAGCGTCTGCGCCAGTTCAAGAAAAAAACATCCATTAACATAGAAATAGCTTGCAACAGGAGAAACAAGAATATTACAACTAAGGAAGCATGAAATACGATAATATTCGCAACAAAATTTCAGACAGGTAGCAAAAACAGAGCCTACCTAAATAAAACTGACGAACGTATGCAAACTGCAATAAATTTCGAAATTTATATTGTTCGCACTCAAGAAAAATCTGCATAAAGTGTTGCAGAAGAGAAGCTACAAATTTAAATATCTAAACTTCCTTAAATTTTAGCATTTAAAATCCAAAATTATGAGTCTCCATTGAAAGTTTCCAGTACAGGTTTTTAAGGAACAAAACAGATGACCGTAAATTGGGCCAAGTTTATGCAAAAAGCTACCAACCCTCAATAATCTGAAATTGAGTAAATTTAGTTTGAAGCTTTTAATTGTTAAAGAAAAGTACCTAACCTTATTTCCATTGGGTATATTTTACTCCTTCTTACTGTGTTACAATGCTTTTTAATGGATTCTTTAATAGTGAGTAGTGTAATCAATATTATTTTAAATTTTCTACAGCTAAAATGAAACCATGGCTTGGCAGTTTTAATAATTGTGTAATGTAAGAGTTAATCTATGAGTTGGTAATCTTTCGCAAAATAAAGATCACAAAATGATGTGTTAATTTTTTGACATTTTGAGGGATGGTAGGTTTCTGCATAACTTTGCCCAGTTCTACTAATCACAATTCAGCGTACTTTTCGCAGATCGTTCAGCTCGATGTTAGATGGAGTATCCTCCCGCTCCATGCCACTGTCCTCCTCCTCTTCTCCAACGACATCTTCAACTTCGACCTTTGCCACCTCATCCTTTTCCTCGTGATCGAGCGGCGTCGGCGTCGCCGACGTGTCCTGGCGGACTTTTATCCACTTCAACATTTTCTTTCGCAACGTCTCCACCAGGAAGCTACGCTACGAGCGTCTCCGTTTCATCCTACGGTCCTCTATGGAAATCTCTCCTCCCCCGTGCAGACGAGAATCCTCAGATCCAAGTCTGCTCATCACACCGCCAACGAGTCAACGTCAGAGCGAGAGGGCTTCACTTTTCAAATATCCGCGAACTCGAGGTCCAGTAATTTCGGAAACACACCCTCGAACGCTCTCGGAAATGGAGATAAGAGGAGCATGTCTCCGCGGCTGGTCCCAGGCAAATACAAATTTCCACGGGACTCACCTCGCGGGCAATCCTCTCGCGGAGATAGGTCTGTTTGCTGTGTCTACAGGCGCGATTCGTTACCTGCTTCGACGGTTAATCTCGCCCGTGCACTAGCGATGGGCCACGGTCGCTCCACCCTTTGTTCCCGGGTCGAAGCAGCCTTTTTTCCTCGCGCTGATAACGATCGTAATTTCCTCTGTTTACTGTTCACCTTTCCTCTAACGTTCCTCGGGGAGATACTGGTACATCGTCGTTTCTGGGAACGGTGCGTGGTTAGAATAAATATACGAAACGAGACGTGGCGTTAATTCTCCTCGGCTTGGGACACTGGTTCGGTGGAAATGTTACTTGCAGCTGCGATTGCAATGGTGATCAAGGTAATCCACCGCCTGGGGTATTCAATGACACGGTTAAATGTCGACGATGACGTTCGATGTTGTAATGCCTCGTAGCTTTCACGGAAGGAAAGGTAAGGCAGAAGCGGGAGGATGGACGGGAAACAGGTGGCTGCGGCTTGAAAGGGCCCCTGGCAGATGATCCTTGTGCGAGGACCGAAGGAGGAATCATATCCAGCAATTGCATGCCGGATGTGTCGGGAGAACCCGTTGCCAGACGAGTCGTAGATTCGATTAAAAACAGAAACTCGTTTGGCAAGTGAAGTCACCTCTTCGATCTACGAGCCAGTGGTCTGCGGGGGCTGAATAAATGGTTTGGAGTATGTTCGTTCTCCTTTCCTCCCCTGTTCTATTACGATTTTGATAAATGTTTGTCGGAGCAAACGTGGAATGCTTCTGCTCTGAACCGTGGATGCCGATTTCTGTTCTTTATATTCGTTCGTTGAACACGATCGGGAACGTGTAAAGGACTGCTCGAGGAACGTAATTAGAAGCGTGACTAAAAAATTCACCTCCTTAAATGACTCTGAATCCTCCGTTCCGTACGCTAAAGATTCGCTGCATCTTTCCCTCGACTCGTTCGTTCCACTTCGGCGTGCCACGTGTTCCGCTCGTTTTGCTGGCACAGTTTCCGTCGAATTCTCGGTAATAATGCTCAGGCAGTGGCTGAACGTCGGTAGCTCTTTGAAAACAGTCTGTAGTTACCTCACTCGAGTCTTCTTTCTAATCATACACCGATCCACTTGGATTCACTGTAATTAATTCACAGGACCAAAAATCAGCTCCTAAAAGTCCCTATAATCCCCAACAGAGACTCCATTTCTATTCCCTTTCGCCTGCTCACTCCACTTCACTAGGTTTACTTAAAAAAAATTCCAAACCAGTTTGTGCCTTAACGAGCACCGAGTTTCTCAATCAGGATTCTCTTCCTTGTTTCCTTCACCATTTTCCAGGCACACAAGTTACATTTCCTCGACCAAACTGCACACCACTTTCCACGAGTCGCGTGACGATTTCCCGATCATCACAAACGATGATGAAGACTCTGTTTCGATCGCTTCCTGGATGATCCCCGATAGCCAGCAGCGGTGCTGAAAACACTGTGGACTCCTTCGACGTTCCACTTTTATCGCCCACCGTGGACTGCACGCATGCTACTGCGTTTCAACCCCCGAGCCCTTCTACTCGGCTCTAGCGTGCACAAAAAGGGTGGAACAGTTCGATATCGCAGGGGGTTGGCTTCCACGGGGATCGTTGCTCGACGAGGCGAGGAAGGCTCGAAGGTGGCTTAGAAACGTGGAGAACGGAGCACGGACTACCTGCACGCGGCACCGTGCGCTCGTACCTGAGCTCAGCAGCTCGCACAGTGCTGCAGAGCATCCCCCACCTCTCGTTCCATCTCTCTTCCTCTTCTGCCTTGCCAATGGGACGGTGGGCCCCTTCCTCTTTCCCCTACCGCTGCCACAGGGCCCTCCATAGACCCGAGAAGCCAATGACGTCACCTGGTTAGCTGTCCTACGTTCACCAACCTGGCCGACCGACGCGATGGCCCAACCAGGCCTGTACTTTGCGGGCCCCTTTCCACGACCTCTTTTCTATGTATATGGTTCGCACCAGGGGCGAGATATTTTATACTTCACAGGTGTATTTCTCTGTTCTGTTATCAGCGGTAGAGTTCTTTCGCTTTTATTACGTGAGAAAATAAGAGCGGGTGTGGCAGAGAATGTATATCAGTGAGGGTTGAGGCTGTTACAAAACAAACCTGAACCTTAAATTTAGGAGTTTAAAGACATTTGGGGATGTGGTGATATAGGTCATAGGAGATGGTGAATTGTTTCATACGCGTGTTAAATTATTATTCAATGGGATATTCACACTATTCGCAGACTTGGACAAGTTCGATTGTGTTGAAGATGTAGAGTGAAACAGGTGAATGGAAAGATTCAAGTTAAAGGATTTTAATCCTTCTGATGAGAAATGAAGAATTGAAGAAAATTAAGGACCTGTTTTTCATTACCATGTATTGAATAAGCTTCAACAAATTGATTTCTAAGTTATTCGAACTACGTTTTCTGGATGCTTGAAATGCATACGATGTAAGTTTCTACAATTCTTTGCGTTAGAATGTGCTTAAACTTAGTTAATGTTTCTCTTTGAAATTAATAATAGAAAGATTGTAAATTCCAAAGCTCTGAAATTAACTTCTGTGTTCCATCTTTCTATGTTGAACACTCTTCTCTTTTTAAGTCTCAATCGTTTATCTCGAAATATATGGCCATGCCAGCATTATTTCGCATTTACACTACTTAAACCGAAACTATAAAGCGGCTTTGGATTGAGCACCTCTTCCAACGAAGGTCTTAAATTTCAAACACATAGTATTTAGAAATTCGATGTCGAAGCAATTCGCGTTCACTCCTTCGATTCAAATAAATTAAACTCGAACAATTTCAATTAAACGAATGCTAAAATCGTTCAAACCTACCTATAATGTTCAAGATTTGTCTCTTCAGTGTGCATGTATAGCATTACTCAGGTATTAAAAATAGTTTGTTAAATACACACACTTTCTTAATTCCATTTTGACTATCGTGTTTACAAAAAAATAGAAAAATTCTACGGATTACTCTTTCTTTTAAACGAAATCATTTTATTTAATAAAGAACACAAGTTTCTCATTTTGTAGAATTCACAAACCTGACCAACTACAGTCTCTAACAACCATATTGCGTCTGAAACGATATTCACTTGTATTCAGCGACCATCCATTGGCAGGAATTATGTTTGAAAGGGGGGTTTGCCTGCAGGTGCTGTCTAGAGGGTTAAATTAGGGGATGTGTTCAGAAACATAGGGAGAATTGAGTTGAATTATTAATCGATTTTTCAAACACAGAGAACCTATTGCGAGGAAACTCATTCCAATTACATACATCAACTTACTCGCAGAAAAATATGACAATTCGAAGAATCATGAATTCCATTTCATTAACAAGTATTAAACATAAGGCACAGAAATATTCTTTCTCTTACTAAAGCAATAGAAATTCATTTATTCAAACTGCATCAGCTTGATAACCGTTATTCTATAAAATCAGATCTAATCTTTTAACATTCAGGAAGCAAACAAGTGAATTTTTTGCAAATGTGTATCACGGTTAACTCGAAGGATTGCATCACGAGAGAAAGTTCTAATTATCCAAGCTGCGTTATCAGGGCACACGAAACGCGCTGACACAATTTCTTATCGTTCATGGCATGTATGTACGAGGCACAAATAACTCCACCTCTCAAACAATTAAATCCTTCCTATATTCATCTAAAAATTACTTTCACCAGCAACCAGGACATGGTAATACACAAGAAAACCTTTCTTTTAAAAAAGCATCGATCCTCGTCCACCAACAAAGTCCACCTCGTTTATAATCAGGACAACAAAACTAGCAAAATGGTGTCACCTTGTATCCCCCGAGGAGAATTCTCCAAAAACAACCAATTTTAGTATCTATGCAAATTTCCTGCCCTGTTTACCTCAAGATAGGTATATGGAGCAGCAAGGTGGAAGAAAAGGAGCTGTCATCCCGTTTGGCCAGCGATTCGTTGCATAAGAGAAACGACTCCGTTCGATTCCCCCGAACCGCAGCGTCTAGTTCCTCTGCACGTCCCTGAGGTACACACCACTCCTCTCGCACGGGAGTCACGAGAAACGGTTCTGTGTGATCGTAAATGTGTACGTGAATCGTACGATAATATGAGAGGGCCCGTAGTACGAGGACTGGGACAAAGCCAGTTCCACATATCCAGCCTGGCGTACGAGATACGGCTGGGCCCTGTGTCACCAACACACAAGTGAACCGGGGCCTACGCGAGCTCGACACGAAAAAGCATGGAGGACGGAAAAAGTGACCGCAGGTATGGCTGAGTATACCTGGAAGCACCATGCGCCAGGAATGAGGGAGAATACTACGGCGAATCATTCAGGGAAGAATCTTATGGCGTTTCATCTGCATCTGGGGCCTATAGCTTTCATTGACTGCCTCGAGGGACTCGCTTTTATGAAATTTTTATACTAAATATTATTTTATTAGTGGACGGTATTTTTCAAATGAATTTGAAAGTAGCAAAATGATGACGAGCTTCCTTCAAAGTCTCTGATATTGAGTGCAAAGAGTGATGGGTTTAACGCGGATGGATCACTGAAAGTATCTTTTTATATAATTTTTAAAGATATGTTAGTTGAAAGTTTTGAGAGAATAAATGTCGAAGAATTATTGAAGTACGTGTAATTAAGGGAAAGGGGTTTGACTTGATAACTTTTTTTAGGTAATTCAGGAAACTATGGTGGTTTGTAATTATATGGTACCTATATACTTAGTAACGAAGGATAGTGATTCCCTGTACAAAGATATTAATACCAGATTATGTCTGATTTGTAAAAAGGAACAGCACTCTATTTTGTCTTCTATCTTCTACTAATTAGACTTCTTATAAATCTAATAATTGCTTTTCCTGCGTCGGGTAATGTGCAGTTTCGATATCGCCATATCAGTTTTCGCGGACAAGCTCGCTCGCTCCAATATTCTAATTGAAATATTTTACAATGGGACAACTATCTATCCAGCACCATTCACTTCTCGTGATTATTCAATCACGAGTCGTGGGCGATCGCGCGTAAGTCAAGCAGCTACTTGAAACGCGTAGGTTTCGTAGTATTTCCTCCTTCCTAAATAAAGTGGAATACTAAACAAAGCCTCCCCTCGAAACGTCGTTGCATGAATATATAAATGGAAATGATCTTCCTACGCCTGCGCTTCGACTCTCAGCTTCGATGAACACGAACGTCGCCGGAAACGACAGCTCTTCGTCATCGATGGCTTCAGGGAATCTTGGAAAAACTTCCATAAGACGATAATTGGACAATTTTAATTAATTGTAAATGACAATTGCAATTTAATAACTTCATCATTTACTCTATATCTTATTGTTAGAAAAATTGAAGCTAATATCAGTGAAGAATTTTCAGGTTTTAAAGAAGATTACAGAATCTGCAACGGGGATATGATAAAATTATTACAATAAGTTTCACGAGGAAGTCTAATTACAAAAACATTACAAAATTCGCACACCATTCTATTCGATTTAATTCGTAACTCTTGCAACTGGCTTTAACAACAAAATGTTCTCCTCACAGCCAGTAAAAGATAAAAAATAATGGACTATTCAGAATCAGCTTCTTCATCGAAAGATTCAACAACCCCTCACGAGAAGCATTGAATATGAAAATGTTGCTCGACTGTCTATGCTCATAAAATGTCAAGAGAAGAATAGCAGAAAAGGTTACACAGGAAGAATTTTTAATGAAACTCGAAGCACCAGACAATTCTCTATGCCAATAGAAGGTGCAAGTTCAAGAGAATCATTCTAGACGCCCGGAAACAAACTTCGCCAGTCGGTGGTGTTCAGAACCGGTGCAATCCACTAGAGCAACCGCAACACCACCGCGAATCGTACTCTTGGCAGTGGGTAAAATGAGAACAAATTCCGTCGACTCGAGTATTATGAACAGGACAGAAGCCTAGCGGAATAACTGTTCATCTAGGAACAACAAATGAACGCCTTCGGTAATGTCCCCTAATTACTCAAATGGTCAGTCATTACCGTTTGCCTTAAACGTCGTGGGCGTAACGTTCGATGCACGAAAAATTGAAGGAATATCTCCTAAGTACTTCTAATTGCATCGATGTAACGGATAAGTGATAGTTATATAGATAATAATAAAAGTTTATGGGGGTTTGGTTTCCGAAAGTGAAAGTGACTTTTGAACTGCAGTGAAGGTAGGAGAACTGTGGACGTATGATTGAGTATGTAAACTTGCAAATTATAAAACTTAAATATTAAGAAAGATAGTCACGATAAATATTAAAATCATTTACTTAACTAATGCTACTTATAGTTCTCGTAAGTTGATTTTGTTACAGAGTACATAGGTCTGCTTTACTGCAAAAGCAATATATAATTTGACATCGTTAAAAAAAACTTTTACTATACAAAAGTGTCTGCACTCTTAAAAGGATGAAATGGAAGTGTACGAGGGCTGAGGGTCGTAAAGTCGAGGCAATCGCGTATAGCACGTGGTAAAGGGTCGTCTCGCTTCATTCTAACCCTGAAGGAGTTTTCGACCCTTTGAATAAGCTTGTGGTGAATCACCGAGGTATCTTTGGTCAGGTCAAATTCTTCAGCAGTAGATACACGTACCCCCTTCTGGTATGCGGGGATACTTCCTTTTCTTAGAAGAAAGTTTCAAATTTGACGGCCAAGTAATGAAAGCTGACAGTTATTCCTTTCAGACACTTTAAAAAAAGGCAAATTGCAACTATTACAATTTTTTTTAACTATTTCAGTATTTTATTTCTTATGAATTCTAATGCACCTGAACATTTTTATATTTCCATAAATTCCAAACTTCTGTCCTCTTCCAAGTACATGCGATATAAATAGGTAGCTTAATGGCAATACTGCGATAATAAGAACGGAATGATCAACAACGTGTTTCTGTAATACGAAACGGCACCTTATTTTCATAGCATTGTGTAACGCAATGCCATTCTTGTCTTCAGCAATATGGCGTACAATGGAGCTCGTGCTTCAAACAGTACATGCACTGAACTTTCAGTAGCTTTCAAATTATTAGAAACCTACTCACTTTGAAGGTGAAACTCATTGGTTTTCAAGTCGACAGACGACTTGATTTCACACACTGCATTTCAAACTTCATTCAGAATTTAAACAGGAGAAGAAACATACCACAGTAACCTCATTTGCAGAAAAAATTAAACACTTAATAATTTTCAGAGAAAAATAATTGCAATCAATTTACCAAATCATCAATCTCAAATACAGAAAATGAATATTCACCACAGATCAATTTCTCAACTTTAAATTCCGCACTACCAAATCCCAATTCACAAATCCCAATCCACAAATCCCACCTTCTAAATCCCCATTCCTTAATCTGTATGCTCCCTATGTTCATTACCTGATCCCTCTTTCATATGTTTCGTTAAATCAAAAAGAAAGAGAAGAAGAGAACAGGAAGCTAAGAAAGCAGCATATTTAGTCCTGATGCTGAAGATAGTGCCACGCAAAGGCGCGCAGACGAGTAGATTGCACACAACAAAGAAACACACGAGTCCTTCGTGTCAGAGGCCCGCCACTGGGAGCTTCACTCGAAACACGGTACCCTTTGCCTGCGGCAATTAACTCTCTCGAGATTGCTAATTAACCCCGTGAGAACACCAGGGAGGATCCTACGCGTTTTCTACCTACTTCTCTTCTGAACTTCGGATGCGCGACGTTTCGTTTCTTTCCACGCTGGATGGCAGAGCGTCTGTATCCAAGTCCTACTCGCTGCACGTTTGCTGCAATGAGCCAGCAACAATCTGAAAGGATAGTTTCTTTTGCTCCGACCAATCGGTGAACACCATCAACTAGTGTCTCTCACTGGAGAAAGGTTTGCTATCTGAAAGGCCTGTTAGTCCTGTTACAGTCGCTGCTTCCATCGACGGTCGATTGTTCGAGACACGCGTGGAAGTGTTCCGACAGTATGCAAATTAGAATCGTTTTTAACAGTAGACACTGTGCTTGTTCTATCGCCGTTATCTGTTTGAACAGATTGATCCTACCGTGGAAACATTATTGTAATGCGAAATTATGGTTTAAGTGAGATGGAGGAACAGATAGAATTCAGGGTGAAGGAAGGGTATTAATTGTAATGAAACATAGCTCAGAATTATATGATTAACACAGTCATAGAAGTGCAATGGCTGAAAAATATCTTTTACTATTCTGTTTTTAGCAAATGTGTATACGTTATAAGTTCGAAAGCATGGTCATGTGTTCGATGATTAGAACGGTTGCTTCGAAAAGTTGAAAACAATAAAAACCACAAATTTCTCTAAATCTAATGAAAATCTCGATTTTGCTACTTCTTATGTGCAACTTTACAGCTGACTTTTCAAATTTCCGAAGATCTCCTCTCTCTGCTGTCACTAATTAAACACGAAATGAATTTCAGTAGTGAATTCTCTAATTTCAAAAATTATGTACACTCAAAAAAATAATAAAATTTAGGCAAACTGTCACATACAAATATTCCTTGTCTCCGCAAATAACTTCCGCGTCAAGAATTATCTCGTTCCATTTTACGCTGGCCTTCAATTATTTACTGACCAACAAATAATTGCGCTATCACCGTTCTCCGGCACCATAAAAACAGAGATGCTCTTTATTTTCAGATTAAATTACCTTCAGAGAGATTAGCGCTGTAATATGAAGTGGACACGGTACGCGAGTACCGTAAAGTAATCTCCATTCGTCTTAAGTTTTCAAGCGCCTAGACGCCTTTATCTCGAGTGTTTCGGTCCCTTTCGGGGGTCTGGCGTTTTCATTATCGTCCTGGGATTTTCTAAGCGGCGGAACTACTTGTAACATCACACGATCAAATCACTCGAGCCGAGGTATACCCTTCTGCCTCTCACAGAATGCGAAAACCACTCAGGCTTGTCCTGTTTTGTTGGTAAATCATCGCTGCTCATCGATACGTGAAGATGTCAAGGCGCTTTTTAATGAAAGCCAGATATGCTTAGGGGTTTCCACGCGAGCATAATTACTCGGCAGATTATACTGCCACGAATTTGGTAACTCTGGATTTTCAATAGTCTCCAGCTGCTAAGGATAATTTGAAATTTTTTTTAATCTGCCTCTCTTAAGTAAAGATATAACTGTTTTGGAGATCTACATTTGCTACTGAATTAAAACTCCCTGTATACGATTAATGGCAATTCTACTATCGCTTCCTTAAATTTAATGTTTTCATTAACTTGTTCTACTCCTAATTGGAATATTGTCCTGATGGTTTCCAAATTTCACAGCACGGATACAATTCTGCTCTTCGAGAAACTACTAAAAACCACCTGCGCGGAATTATTAGAACATTTAAATGGCGTTCGCGGGAAAACGCCGCCAATTAAAACTCAAATAAAGACACGAAATTAAGAGAGATACAGTAAAGAAAAAATTAAGCTACTGATGTAAATTTCCTGCAGCTCCGTATCACAAATCACGCGTATAAGAACACACGCAACCAAGTGAAATGGGGAACGTTTGTCCTCTGGGACATTTTTTCTGACAATTCGACCGTTTGGTTAGATGCTTTAAGCAAATAATATTCGCTGAGGGAATAACTTGGATATACACTACCGCTCAAAATTATTTTTCACTTGTTCTAGGCACGAGTAATAAAAGAGAAAATACAACGTTTCTCTACATGCCTCTGGTCCCACTTAGATATTCCTTAGCACATAGCAATTGTTTCATTCTATTTTGTTATCTTAAAAGTGTTTTTCGAACTGCAATTCCATTGTTATTGTTATTATTCGATTATTATCGAGACCTGCAGTCTTCCTCTTTCTGAGATATAACTGTTACTCTTGGTTCAAACGTTTTGTTGGCAAAACACGTGGCAACGATATAGCCAATTTAAAATGACATTAGCAACGTTCAAATATAACCAAACTATTTATTTTAAAGCAAAAAATTAAATGTGAGTTATATATTAGTATCTGAATAGTTGAATCACGTAAAAACCAACAATAACAGCCTTATCTCCGGATTGCAGTAGCAAAATTATACACATGTTAAGAAAGAAGAAGTAACAATTTGATAAGGAGAATCAATAATCAACTGTGTCACGTTTCATTCTATTTTCGCAAATACTTTTATCAAATACTTTTGAGCGGTAGTGTATACATTTACTACGTCTCTCGAGGCGCATATTTAGCCACTGTGGCGATACCAGGCTTAATGAGATTCGCGTACTCTTTCTCCTTTTCTGCTTTAGACGACCCATCCCGCTTACCTTGAGAGCGCAGAAGATGCAGGATTCCCGCATGCAGGCGTGACCTGAAAGCTCCCTGAAGCTCCTCCGAAAGATGTCGAGGTGCCATAACACCTGGAACACAAGAGAATTAATTTTTAGAGGCGCGTAAAATTCAGCCCGCAGCATAAATTTGTATCTCGAAGTGTCGTAAATTTGAGAGGGGCAATTAAGTTAATATTCGAAAATTTGACTCTTTGATTCGCTGATAATGAGTTTCTGAGGAACTATTTTCTCTTTGTGGAATCGTAAATCATAAGTTAGGCTCACGATAATACTGTACTCTGATTAATTATGCAGTATTTTAGGCGTCGTTGGGTGCTGTGTTTGGATTGTTGGTAAAGGATATAGGTTGCTTGTCCTGAGTTTGCAATATTCAAGCAGATGGGCAGTGGAAGGTGGAATTAATTTGACCGTGATTGTAAATGTGAGTGAAATATGCAGTATATTAAATGAAATTATGGGACTATAAATTATAAAGTTAACTCGATGCTTCCAGTAATTTGGAATAAATTTTCATTCTGCTATACTATTTAATAGTTATGCTACAAACCAGAATTTACTTATCCAAATAAGTTTATAAATACAATGAAAAATAAAATTAGATACTTGTAAAATATATTCACACTTAGTGGAATAATAATGGCGTACATAAAAACCATCACGCAAGTCTAAAGAATATTTCAACAAAAGGTTGACAGACAAATAATTTTCTTATCACCGACTAAACAAATATATTAAAAATCAACCTTTACTGCAACAGAGACCCCCTTTAAAATTCCTATCTTGACAATTCGTATTTCTATCTTATTATCATAATGACATCATTATTACAGCATGCTAATTGGTAATAAATCTGGGCTGTTCCCATCGGTGTGTCCGACGAATGAAGAATATAGGCGTAGGTGTGCACGCAATACGAGGAAGTATGCAAATGCGACATCACCCTGCGTGGAACGAGTCTCCAGCCACGCACGATAGTAGCCCACCGTATCGTGAGCGCGTTATTATACCGAGGGAAAGTAAATCACAATTTCCGTGGCCACGTCCTGTCGCATAGCGGAACATTATTTTCGCCTTTCCGGCGTTCACAGGCTAAATATCCGGTATTCATAAAAATCGTGGCGATAACTCGCGGGGAAACGAAATTACGAATCAACGAGAATCGCGAAAGCTATCTGAAATCTTTAAAACCTACTTCTCGGATGATTAAACGGTTTAATCGAAACGAACATCAAGCAATTAACAAATGCGTGCAATTTTTAAAGTGCCTTTTATAAACTTCATATACCAATGAAATATAATAAATTACCTAAATGAACTAGATCACGTCATCAAATTATAGTAATAGAGGAATATGATGATTAACACTAATTATTGCAATTTTGAACGTGGTGTCCACAATTTAACGAGTTCCTTAATCTACTTCATTCATTCCCCTATGTTAGGAGACCTGTGACGTTCTCTTGAAAGAAGCTGGCGTAAATGGGAGATCGAGAAATGAAGTACTCGTATGCGGGAAAGTGTTTTCATTGAATAGACGAGTTTTGAAAGACTCGTGGGACCCAACAAGTGAACAGGGCCCTTTCAACAGAAACGTATCAATATGGCTACCAGGTCAGGTTGGTCCACAATACTTGGGGGACAAGTGCACGCTCCGGCTATTAGGTGCACTTCCCCTCGCTGTACAAAAAAAAATTGCATTGGAACTCTGGACGACGAACAACGAATGCAAATCACTTAAAAATTGGTTTATGCTTAATCTTTACTACGAATAATTTTTGCGGTCATCTTATTCTAAATAAATAAGTAAACGATGCACAAAGTTGAAAACACAAATAAAAAAAAATTGTACAATGAAATGTATGCAAAAATATAAGTATCTGTAGGACTATTAACCAGAGTAGTACCATGCTGAAGAAATAAGAAATTTTAAAAAATAAATATGAAATATAAAATTTAAAAAATGCACTACAATATTAAGATTGAAATCACTATTCAAAACTAAAAGTGAATTGGTACCTATCTACAAAATGAAAATCGCTAATTGCTGAAGAAAAATCCAGACAACTCTGTTACTTCATAAACACTTACCGTATCGACTATGCCTCGATACATATTAAATAAAAGCTGATTAACGTGCGAACTAATTAGCAAGGAAATCCTACTGGATACTTCGCCGTAACGGTTGTTGATGCGGTTATTAACGAGACGCTCGATCGATCGCAAGTAGATCAAGTGATTATTCATTGCGAAATTCATTAATCGTGTATTTGAATAATTTTCCTTTTGCTTGATCGAATCGGACAAAGTGATTCCCAATTTTTAAAATTTTCTCAGCAAAATGAAATCTTTTTATACTCTTTATACTGAATATACTTTTTATACTGAACAATGAGTAACTCAATTGTTTTATTATGTTTATTATTGTTGTTCTCACATTCTCTGCGATTAAAATACATTTATAAATTCTGAATTTTTATTTTAAAATGGGAGCTAATTAGAAAACACATGTCACGTTGAAAAATAATATAAATTAAACTACATCTGATTTAGATAAACTATACTCTTGCTACAAAGAGAGTCGGAAGGAAACCTCATGGAAATTATATCCATTTATGCTTTAGAATTCCAGGGTGCTCTAAATACCTAGTTATTGTTGCATGACTCCGAGGCATTTGTTCGGTTCTCTACTGTGGAATACAGCAATTAAACTCTTCATTTGCCAACCATTCCTGATAATCTCATCCACTCGAAATACACCGACAAATCAATGCATATAAAGTAAATTCACTTAATTCGTCAAATGCTCGTGAAGAAGTATTGCAAATACATATATTTTACAGAAATAAACCATCACAACAAGGTCCACAATAAAAATGTAAATCCTGTTTGTCCTTAATTACCTAAATCCCCATCAAATTAAGAAAACACATCGGAATAAATTCATCTATGCATTAGCATTCTTTGTTCCGACAAAAACAACCTCTGCTCTTTGCCATTAATATATTCCCGTCCATTCACACGCAGTCACACTTTTTACCACGCGCTGAGTAACATATAAACCTACTGATTTCGTCACAAAAGTGTCACGTTTCCCACCGTGATCCGCCTAATTTGCATGTGTAGCCAGCGATTTCATACGGTTTCCAGGCATACGCGGCCGATCAGTTATACTGGATTAATCGCAGGCCCGACTGAACAGAAACCCCGCTGAACCGCGGAAACGCGTTTTATCGCCCTAATGTCGTAACGTTGCTCTAGAAACGGTTCATTCTCAATCAACGCAGCGGAAGGTGGCGTGAAAATGAGAGGAAAATGCGAGTCGCTGCATTCCGTCCAAGTTTCTTGCTAGTTAATGAACTGGGCTTGTACTTGGTGTTATCGATAAATCACGTGGGTATGACTGTTTCTTGCAAAACGGCTGATAAAAGTTGCCATGCCAGGCTCTCCATTAAATGCGAGTCGATTCTACCGAGTTTCCTCCATTTCCCGCGTCGTTCACACATGACGCTTCATTTCGACCCCCAAAAATTGTAATGAAAACATTATTAACGAGATTATTCATGTAAAGGTTGCTTTTTGTGGGAGAAATTTTGAATGTTTTTGATAATCGCTAATTATAAGCGATGCCACATTATTGAAGAATCGTGGCGATGGCGAGCGATTTTGGGGGATAGTATTTTCTATGTTACATGATATGTGTTGAATAAAAAATTTGGGACTATTTCGTAACGACTTTCAACAGATTTAAAGTCATCATCGATTGTTATTAGAACGAAATTAGGTTTGGGAACCAAAATGATGATCGCAAGTTTAAAGATGAAAGATTCGAGCGAGATAAACATCACCAGCATCTTTTCCGAGAGCACTACCCTGCCCTGGACACCTCTCGGCCCCCAGCACCAACCAGAGCTATACCTGCAAACCCTGCCGCGCCATTTCGGGCCACATCACGATCCCATCCCAGAAACCTAAGCCCTCCACTTCGAGCAAGGTGCAGCATGCACCGGTCGTGAAAGAAATACGGCGTGGTTTAAATAAGCACGTCTGGCCGAAGAATCAACAGGTACAGAGGCTCGGTATCGAGATACGTGTAACGGTATACGCGTTATTCCAGCGTATCGAACCGCGCCGGAAAGTCGTTCGCTCCCAACACCGCGCGCACTTTGATTATCGCAGCCCCCTGAAAACGATATCCATCGGAAAATGTCAAACCTTGGCGATCTGGAAGAGGGCCTGCCTCCTTGGCCTCTGCTCCTGCTTCATCGCTCTTTCTTGGCTGGCAAGCTCTTGCGCGCACGATCCCTCGATCTCCGCAGATCCGTGCGACTCGCGATTCTCCGCCGTACGCTCCGAGATCATCCACGATCGGTGCTTAACGACGAACCAGTCACACAGTACATCATCCACCGAGTGTTGATTGACACGGGGCACGAGAAGGGCGACGCGAGGGTTGCGCGGAAAGCAGTACTCACTTAGCCGGGCGTCGGTGCAACAATGCCCGGATAGGGCTGGGACCGCTCCAGACCGACAGCAGCGCCCGTGGGACTCCTGCGGACAGGTACGCAAACGCTCGGGCCCGGCGAGCGCGCCTGTGTGCCGGCGTTCGCGCTACAGTGCGAGTTACGAGCGCGTATAGTACGTTATAGTTGGGGACTCCGCAGGAACGCATTTCAGAACGAGGATCTCGGCGTTTACTTTACCGTTGATGGTACTTTCTCCTGTTCTCTTTAAAACGTTGCCTGTCACGCTATACTTGCCGGAAGTTTTATATGATTGTAACCGATTTTGGAGGGGATTTTATTGTTACGGTAGACTTTGTTCGTATTTAATTCTTATCGATATCATTAGTGTGATATTTAACAGTATCAATAGCTACAGTCAAAGTTTGAAGGGATATATAAGCGGTGGTGGCAGGTAGATTGTAATAAAATATAAAGTTTTGTTAAATGAAAATCTGGTGGAGTACTTCTCGCACTTATTTGTGAACGTTGTATCATTGAGAATTCTTCTCGTGGCCTTGAAAAGAGGGATTACATTGACTTTACCTTCTAAAATGTCACGTATAGTACGTATAATATGAACTTGTAGAGCTTAATGTCAACTGTTTTGTGCGTAATGGATCATTCAGTGCACTCCTCCCCCTCGTTATATTTTCACACATTCAGTACCGAAATTCATAATTCTGTGCATCACAAGCTCCGTGCAGAAGCCAAAGTATTTTCTGACATGGTGAATATTCGAGCTTGTGTTCCCTACCGTTGCAAAGGTGGTTTAGAAGCGAAACTGGGAACAAAGACGGACTCCTGCGCAGCAACGTTAGCGACGAGGAAGAGAGGAGTGGAAAAACGGAGATGAGACCCCGTGAAAACTACGCACAGGTAGACAGAATGCGTCCCTGGTGTGTTTACTACAGTGCACACAGGCCGCCATTTTTACTACGAGGCCCCGGCGTGGGTGAGAGGCCCGGGGTCAGTTGTAACGTCCAACGGTGGGGAGACAGAGCGCGAGTAGGGAGAGTCTGGTTTTCGTAGGAGCGGAAAGGGGAAGTGGTGAACAGGGCCGCGGAAGAGGCTCCCCGAGGAGGGGGACAGCAGAGACGTGAGTGAAGGTATACTGACACACAAGAGGAAGAGGGGAGGGCAAAGGCGAGGGGGAGACACACGAGTGGGGGCAATCATGGGACTAACAACGTTTTACGTTACGCTACGATGCTACGAGATTGTTACGCAATTTGATTCGGGAAAGAATGAGTGAGTAATTTGGGGACTGTCCCCCTTTCCCTTTGGGCTACATCGATACACGTATCTCGATCTAAAATTCGGCATTTAGCTTCCTGCGCTAATTTGGGCCTGGGGAGAACGGTTCCTTAGCGTGTGAATTGATTGTGACTCTCAATGTAGCTGTTGTTTGTTAAATTAATATTCTAGGTTCGTATGAGGGTTCAGTTTAATCGATAGTGGTGATTCAAAGATTAAACTCGTTTATCGATTATGATGTATGTTCATGAATTAATTGTTTCTTTGTCCCTATGCTTTGCGAAGATGTAGCATATTCAGATTAATTATTGCATTGGAGGAGCATGGAACTTCTAATTAAATTTTCCTCGTACAGAATCAATGAAATGGCGTAACCAACGTTGAAAGTGGTACGAATTTAAAAAAATTAACCCTTCATTGTATGACTTCTTCGATTTTGGAAAAAATACATTTTTGGATTCGTGTAAGTGATAATGATAAGGGAAAAATGATAAAAAAAATCGTATTTTTTCCGATTATGATCACTTAAAAACCTCGGAATTACAACGTTCTAGCTTTACTAGCTTTACTATTCGGCTTCGCCCGAAATTTAGATTCTGATTTTATAAAAAAATTTTTAGTTTTTTTTGTGAAAATGGTCACATTCATCTTGATTAGTCAGATATAATTAGCTGAGGCACATTTCGTGATCCAGTGTTTATCGTTTGAAAGTTTTTAGACGACAGACAATCACATAAACATATAGAAGCTTTCTATTTTATATATTAAGATTCATGGTAAAATAATTACACTACACTGTAAGCTAGTTACAACAAAAAATTTAAAAAGAAAAAATAGGTTGCATTTTTGCAACAGCATGCAACGAAGCTCCATATTCTCAGTGTTCCTATTAAATATCCAACCTTAGGCAACGGTTTAACTCAAAACGAGGGGAGTCTACTACCACTACCTTCATTTTCAAGACCTGAAACATACTTTTAATTAGCACCCCAATTTCTAATTCTAAGTTAGTATCTTGCAATTCCCAAAAATAGGTATTTCAATAGAGGAGACAAATTCAAAAGTATAATTTGAACTTAGATGAAATAGAAAAAAAAATAATTGTGATTCATTGTATGATACGATATCGCTTTACCAAATACTGTACGTCATAAAATCAGAATATCCGAAAAAGGATCCCGTTTATTCACAATACGCAAATATTCGAAAGCCTCGTAATTATTTTGTTCCGTTACCAACGTGAGTGGGCACATATGGCAGCTAGCTAGGCGCCAATCGATAAACGCCATCAAATTTTTCTGTATATTCGCACAATGGAAAGAAAGGCTGCGAGTTATTACGTTACCCGTTTGCTGTTGCAACAGAATGCATACAGACACTGCGAGCACGCTATTGCACGTGCATACGAAAAGTTGCACCCTTTCACGCGCAAGCGCCAGTACGTTGATATGAAACAAAGTTGAAAGTCTCTCTTTAAGGGGCTTTTCACCGTAACACCCTAAAAAATTACCGTTGTTTGGAACTTTTTTTTGTAAAAAAAAAAATAATGTGTTTGCTAAATTGTATTTTTTCTATTTACTAATTCGTGTTTCCGGAATACAAAATATTTTTTCATATTTTCTTAATGCTCGTTTTCGCCAAAATAAGCGCACGAAATATGCGCTGTAAAAAATACGATAAGGTGCTTAGATAGCAGATTTAAAAAGCTTTTTCGCATTATTTTCGGAGCATTTTCCTGCATTTCTCACGAAAAAACAAAAACTGTCTGAAAGCAACTTTCCACTACGATTCGTAATCAATGTTTCGTGTCAAACTGTATAGTTGGTCGTTTGGCGAGCTGGAAACTGCGACTGTTCGGTAGGAGCTAGTTAAGTGTTTTCTTATTCAAAATAGAAAATATAAAAGCGGCTTGAAATACGTGACGCCCTCGCAACCGGTCTTTACGTTCGAGCCGCGCTGTGCTTCGATCCTCGGTCGTTCCTAGGCGCCTTTGCTTGGCAAGAAATCGATTCAGAGGTTGGAAGTGACGATGGAGAAAGAGACGAGAGGGAGTTTGGAAAGATCTGTGGAGAAAGTTGACGAATTTGTTAACTTTCTTCTGTTTGATACATCTGGATCTATTAAATTTGATTCATTTCAATGTGAATTATTTTGTTGCATTTTACTATTTGTAGGATGAAACGAATTCTCTAAGCAATGTATTTTAATAACTGCAATTTGATGAATACTCTTTGGAGGAATTAGGTACACTGAAAATTTATATTTCCTTCGAATTCGACAGATAAAAACTTACCAATATGTTTGGATATGAATTTGAAGTATTAAATTACATTACACAATCAACTCAATCATTGTGAATCCATTACAGTATTTTTGAATTTTGTTAAAAAAGATCACTAATTTATTCTTCCTTGACCGTGTGTCAATTCTCAGAAAGAATACAGGGAAAGTAGGATGCTTCTCAGAAATGTAATAACAATTATCAATACCAGTCTCTTATTCATCAACACATTTCACCTATTTTTCTAGAGGCCAATAAATTATGTTTTCAAAAGTGTAAACGTTACTACTTTCATGGTCCTAATTCCTAAAGATAATTTAACACTCCTAATTCTAGTATGGCAAATAAAATTATATACAAACTATAGCCTGTACCCGTAACCTTATTCAAAACATTATATTAAAAAAATACACAAGAATTCAGTATGTGAAATAACTCATTGCAACTACTCATTGCAAAAGATGTTTGTTAAAAAAACGAGAAATGAAAAATAATTTCACTGTAAGAAACACAAACAGAGAAGAATATATTCTGCACAGTTTTTCAATTTCTCCCCCAGTTTACCCAGAAATCATTCGAATTAATCACAATGGAGCGAAAAGGGAGTATCCCACCTAATATACGGTTCGAATGCATCGAAGTGCAGAAGCAAAAGCTGCACAACAATTCTGGTAGGAAATTTGAGTGGCGTCGCTCGGTCCTGGACTCTTCAATTAAGAGAGGATATTCCTAAGCACGTAGGACGCCAGTTTTCCATGGGTCTGGCACTATTTGAGGATTTCCAGACGCCACTTGCCGGCACCAACAATGAAGGACCTTCTTTTCGGAAGAGCAAAACGAAGTACGATAACAAAGGAGATGCTATACAGTCTCACGGTCGTGCAGCCTCCCTTCTTTACTCTGATGCTTCGCAGGCCTCCCCCGAGTTCTTCAAGAATCGTACCAATACTCGACGGGACGATTGTCTTAAATATTCGGCAGGCCCTTCACCATTTTTTTTGTCTCTTGTAACGCACGTGTTCTGTTCCTCGTCTCTGAATGTTTCCTTGAGAAAGTTTTTCACGAAAATTAGGCGCCGCGTGTCTGTTCCCTTAGCCATGTGCCCCATGAGCTCTAGTTACATCTATGCAGTAAAGATCGATGGAGGAAACACTATGGGAGATGAAGGACTAGAAATTATCTACTTTAGGAAAATGTTTCAATTAGAAAAATTCTTCAAATATGTAGAAGTTAATTCTGTTTTGAATGAATTATCGCGATGCAGGAGTAAGTAACTCTGAATTATGCAGACGTAGTTATTGAAATAATTCCTGAGCGTATATTGATTATTCGGTTAAATTTTCAATGTGTGTGATAAATCTCCTATCTTTTGTAAGTATTTGTTTAGCATTGTTCTACGATTTAATTAGAGGTTTTATATTGTAATCGGGTTAGGAATATACTAGAAATCTTAATTTTCAAAATTTTACAATTTTAATTCCATTGTAGAATTACGATGGGTTTGATTTTTTAAAAACAGATATAAATAACTTACAAATAACATATATCTAAAATTACGCTACTATTGAAACCGATTTCAAAGGCACAGTTCTAATTAAACAGGATATCTGTTCTTGTAGCTACAATAGGTTCGCATGGAACAGCTTTGAACTGAAATCATTGTAATCAGCGTTGTAAAATGAACGTTAGCGTGCGGTGCACGAGATGCTTCTCCAAACAGCTATTATTTTTCAATGAAAAACGACGTGGGCGGGAAACGCAACGGCAACAGCCTTTGTTCGAGAAGCTCGAATAGTTTGCAATAACGAATGATGATGAACAGGCCGTAATGTCAAGTTGAGAAAGTCATCGAGATTCACGTGCTTGAGATCTTTACGCACGAACCATTATCCTACTTATCGACACTCCTGTAGATTCTTTGCAAATAAATTCTTGCTAAGTGCATTTATACGAGGCGTGAGAACATCACAGTTAATTTATCGAATAGTTTTATCAATTTTAGTGACTCGTTACTAAAACTCTGTCACAGTCTCTGCAAAATGCCACTTCCGCAACGATTCGACGACATATTTGAAGGTATAACTGCCTCTAATTTATTATTTTAATTACAAGTTTTATAAATGGAAATGGAAAAAAAGTAGAATTTTATTTTTAAATATCTCTCTTCACTGATACGAAGATAATTATGAATTCATTATCATGTTTCTAAAGTGAAGAATCTTGAGTTTAAACTTTAAAGCAACAAAGAGCAATAATTATTATGTTTATGTTTACTGAGAATTGTTTATGAAACTAATGAAATGAAAAACCTTTTTCATGTTCATCATCATTAAATTTGAATTCTGTACGTTTCGACACACATTAAAGCTGTGTCGTGTGTCAAAGCAGTGATCGTTTATTCATTAGTTCGTGACATACAATGGCAATATTAAAACGCAGAGCACAACAGTAACAAGAAGTAACAGTACTTTCCAGAGCGAATGATTTCGATGTGTGGCGTGCAGGAGAATCGAGACTTAAAGGTGTGCTGATGCAAATAACATGATTTGAAATTTGATGAAGCTACTTTAAGATACATTAATATCAGCGACGTTTTGCCAAGAAATATCTAACGACCAGAATTTATTCTGCTGAATATCAATATTCGTGCAAATTATTATAAACCACGATTAATAATAACTAAATACCATTATAATGAAAATATTTTGTCTGCTCTTTTGCTTGATTCCTTTGCTAAATTTTTGCTTAATTCCTTTGCTTTAATCCATTTGCTAAATTTTATGTATCAAGATTGGGTGCACAGAGGGTTAATCAAAATCTATTGAAAACCTTTCCATTTAGCCAGAACCCCCATTTTTGAAAAATACCATTCGAGGAACCCGATACTTTCTGGTCGAGTTTTTCACCATTTGGTATCTGTCTTACACGAGACAGCCGTTCGTGCTTTTTTACCTCGATATTAGAGTTAAATACATGGTACGCACGTTCCATGCGGTAATTCAACTGGCTCTCGATATGCACACCCCTTGCAGGGTTTCATCGGCGCATCTGTCGCCATGCAACACCCTTCGATGCGATGCAGGTGGTAAATGCGTGTCGCTCGATTCAACTTTTATCCCCGACGGGACATTCGCGTTTCACTTTCGTTGAAATAACAGAATACGATCGATGTTACGATACTTGTACCGAGCAAATTTCAGCTATCTACCGTGGTTGTAATGTGGGGCGATTTCACAAGGTTTATAGTCCCATTATCGACCATAGAAAGACACTTTTATTGACACGTAGGAGAGATTGATGTGAAGTATGGATTATTGAGAATTTTTAATAGCTTCTAAATTACGTTTAGAGTCATCTCTTAATTTCCAAATGGAATTTAGAGCCCTCCATTAGTTTCCAAATTAATTTAGAATTCTCCCTTAACTCCTAAATTAAATATAGAATCCTCTGTTGGTTTCTAAATTAAATTTATTTTCAGGCGAGATGTGAATCTTTATTTTCTTAGACTATACTATACTTCTACTACTTTACTTTTATTTCCACCTTATCTAGCCTGATCAGAAGCTTTTCCTAAACCTCGAAGAACGTATTATACTTTCTGTAACCTGCTCGACCGAACCTTTTAGACCGCAGGTGCTACTCTGTCATATTCATCAGCAGCAGTGCGTTAGAAAAGGGGCCGCAGGTTCACTCGTCAGGTACAAAAGAAGCAGGTAAAGGTTTTTCAAGTCGAAACAGGGGTCGTAGAAGCTACCTGCTGCAGTTTTAAATACGCTGGCGGGACTTTGGGATTCTGGATGAGCCATGTCGACTTTCAGGTGTCTCGACTGACAAGAGATGATTTTTTATTCGTATCCAGTGATCCGTGGCGTAGTGATCATCTCGATTCCATCTCGCGTGAAAGGATATTTACATCTGAAACGATATCCATGTAAGAAGCAAGCTCCAGCCGTTTCCAGGCATTCGGTGACGTGAAACTCGAGAAGCGCTTGTGAAACTAGGCTCCTGTTCGTCGTCAGTCTGTGAAGAGGATCGTTCTGTTCTTACTAATGGTACATTGGATACATGTTCAAAGCATGTATTCGAGCAATACAAGTTTAATGAAAGTAAGTAAATGCCTGATTGGATACTTCTTGGCAAGGGAATTGAACTGACAATCAGTTCGTTGTGAACAAAATTGAGAAATTCTATGAAGATACTCCAACAATGGTTTTAGCATCCATAAAGCTGCAATCGACTGACAATTTATTCAAATTGTGAGTTAAAAAATTTTGAAAGAACAGTTATTTTCTCGTTCCTTTTTGTCTTTTCTTAAACACAAATTTTCGTTACCATATGATGCAATGAAACTTAGACCACCTTCATGAATTTTGCATTTGTAAAATTTACGAATAATATAACACCATTGGGTGGAAACAAAAAATTAATTTTGACTCCATAACCCCGATACAATATCCGTAAGAATAATTCTAACTTATCAAACACCATCCCTCCACTTCTCAATAACTAAGTACAACATATCAAGCTATTTTTAAACACAAAATTCGAAAGCAACCTCCCTCAAGAGTAAACACATACTTCTCTTCAAATTCTGTGAAATATAAAGCTGCCTCGACATCCTGTAAACAGCCATCTAGTGGCACGGTGATGTAACAACGCGATTGCGGAGAATCTCGGGATCAAAGGACACTGGCAGACATCGAAGATGTTTTCAGCGGGTTCGCAAAGTCGCGGAGGAGGATGAGCATGATCCAACGGCGTGCAACTATTCGGTTGGACACGTTGCACGCGAAACCCTTTCCTTTCACCGTGATCAGGGCACGGGCACCGGGAATGCGTGGCTCCTCTGCTCTTACGTTGACATTTATTCGCGACTGAATGACCCAACAACACCTGCAGCGCGCCTGATTGACCTGGAGTCCAGCTAAGATTCGCCGTCTCTCGTTGACACTTAACGAAGATGAACTGCTCTATCACGCGTTAATTGAAGTCGCCGCTGCATCGACAGGGTTCGTCGGGTGGATAGTGAAACATGGTAATTAATTGCAGAGAATCGGCGGGTAACGTGCAGAATAATGAGATTCGAGATGGTATAAGAAGCTTAAATTGATTAACGGAGTGGTTCTTATCAACTCTTCGTGCACCTTCTTTGGGAGTGGAAAGTGGGATTGGAAAATATAAAAGTTCCAGTGAAAGGAGAAACTTTGCTATTTATTCTGACACAGAATATTTCCAGCTCAAGTAAACGAAAACCTTTGTGCTAGATTGTGTCATTGAATTCGTTTTTTTTTTTTTAATAAAAAAATAGATAGCCCCATTTAGAAGAATATATAAACCCTGAAAAAAATGACCCACCGACCATAATAATTACCCTTTCCAATCAAAGAAATCATTTCTGGGTGAAATTCTCTAAGAAATAAATACAAGTAAGTGATAGCAAAAGGCTCGTCACGTCAAAGAACATTCCTCCTACGAAAACTCGATTCAATCGTAATGGGCTTCAGGTAACACGAGGCAGTGACATTTCGACTTCTTCATCGTGCACGTCGCACGTGCTCACCGCTACAGCTGCGAGCAGGAAGAAGCGGTAAGCCGATTGCATTGATATCAGCCCAGTCAGCGGGGAAAGGAAAGTGCAATCGTTACATCTGCATGCACCTGTGCACCTGATCCGCTTCCTACGAGATTTAGTGGGCGAATTCGCAGCCGCGAGGAGCGCTAGCAACCGACGTGACGATCGACGATAAAAAGGAAACCTTATGACGACTACTGTAGGCTACCTGATCGGTTCATCAAAGAGAGGTGTACATAAAAGTGCATTGCTGCATACAAATTACTGAACACCAGTCTTAAGAAACTTCACCGTGTCTATCCTGCATATCTATTCACGACTGTGCGCCACATCGAAGGTGAGGCCTATCTGGGGAATTAGATAGGCCTCTAACTATTTGTCTTAGCGATGGACACTGTTCTGCGAAAACAACAGGCTCAATGGTGAAATTTCTAATTAAGATTCTAGTCATTTCATTAGCCTTTTATCATCTGTGTTCTGATACTATAATATCCAATTAAAGAAATTGAAGAAAACGAACAGAAACTTAAGGAGACGTCGAGATTTACAACTGCAAGATTTCCTCCAACTCGAATACAATGTAATCTTTGGCATATTATTTGTTTGTGGTTTCCAAAAGTGACAAAGGGAAAAGGTTCTCCGGGATCTTTTGGGTGATGAAGAAAGTCGTAGTTAGAGGTCGTCTATAGTGTTCTTCCCTGGATTTGACATCCCTCGTTACTCGCTAATTTATATCATTACCGTTACAGTTGCACAATCGCGCAGATCATGGTCCTTTCACTGGAGACATGAAACAGCGTTCTCTGGCTCGCATCATTTCTCGGGCCGGCACACTGCCGAGGTTCTAGTTGGATCTCCATTTACTATGCCGCATTTCGCACGTGCGCCGCTCACCGTCAGCAAAACACAACGAAAAGAACGACGAAACGCGATGCAGAAACGGCACGAGGAGAGATAAATGATCGTCTTTCATGGGGATAAGATTTGCTATAAATAGCGCCAGCTAAGCTTCGTTTTATTTTCGGCTCCCTACAATATCGCAATATCTCTTCCCTTCGGTGGGCCCATTAATTACCTTGCGATCCATTTATCTGCTGTAACCAACGTTACAGAAGGCATCGTCTAATTTTCTGTATGGTTACCATTCCCAAACAGTTCCTACGCAACCGATATGTCTGTGCAATGATTGTTACCAACTGATTACTATTTCCAAATGCAGTAGATACACTTAATTGAAGAGTCCTTATGGAAAACACTGTAAGTGGCAAAATTAAAAAAAAATTATCGGAAATTGTTCTCTGTGCCAATGGTAATACTATAGTATAGAATTTTAATGCAATTTCCCATTGTAATTAAGTTACCAGTAGTGCTAAAAGATAGTACTGCTGGTATGCCCAACGCCACTTTTGTAGAAAACAATGTAAGAGCCAATTAGCTAGGGATCATTTTCTGAACAATTAAGAGGTGGCACATACAGTGTTTTCTACAAATAAAATTCTTTTTTCATGAATTCGGAGTATAATAATGCGAGAAATAAATCATTTTGTGATGCATTTGGGTTATTGCATACTTAAGTATATTTAGCAATCAAAACAAATCAAATCTCGTAAATAATTCAAGGTCAGGGACGTTTTTTCTATCTCTCGAAAAACTTGACTTTTGGCATTTACAGTATTTTTCTCAAGCACTCTTCTATTCTATCTCCACGCGGTAGATATGTTACCACAAACTCCGTGTAAAAAAGACACCGTGCATATGAAAAAACGGAGCACTGTATCCAGACCGAAATCATACGCAATCATCCAAACAAATCGTCGAACCTTGAACACTATTTTTTCTGACTGCGTCACTTGCGAGATAAAGTCGGAATGGAAGACTGACTATTGCTACACACGTTCAAATAAGTCTTAAAAAACAGACAAATAATTTAGAGTGTGTAGCAGTCTTAATACAAATTGTAAGATTTCTTTTCAATTCAGTGTAATTTCGTAGGAAAATAAGCAGGAATATTTTTTCTTAGAATTAAAATCAGGTGAAGATATTTAATAAGTCAAAATTATCGGATTGTGTTCAATCGAAACAAATCGCGCAAAAAGAGAATTTGATTTTTGTCCAGTGTAAAAATTCCGTGTAAAAATAGAATTAAGTGTATATTATTCAGTCTTTACTTTTACTTCTACTTCTTTACTTCTGGTATTTAAAATGTGTTATTAGACTTTTAGAGAGTTTGTCAATGATGGTAATAATGAAAAAAGGTCACCTTAAGCATCAAGCGAAGTAAGAAAATTAAACTGTTAATTTTTTAGAAGAAAATTAAACTGTTAATTTTTTTACACCACACTTGCAGTTGACTAAACATTTAGCCTGAACCTTTACACCTTTGCTCCCTTCCCTTTCAAAATGGCATTTGAAAAAACTCTTTAACCATCCAAGAAGCCCTGCACCCCTAAAATATTAAATACCGAAAAATCAGTGCCAGGCGAACAATAAATGGAAAAGCCTGAAAACGAACGAGAACTCCTTTTTCTCGCTTCAAATCAATGAAATGAATCGAAGGAAGAAAGCGACCCCGGAAATATGACTGTCTTTCAGTTAAAAAACCGAAACGGTTTCTAGCCCCTTCTTTTCTCGAAATTATTCAGCATCCTGCTGCGTCTTTTCCCTTTCTTATCCCACCGCGAGGCTTCTGAGTCTCCGTTCACCAAGGTGCTGCTCGCACGTGCGCTGTTCGGGCCAGCAAAAGGAAGAAAACCACGGCCGAAGAAGAGGAGGCAGCTCGCGGCAAAACAGGTTTCCCCTGGAAGACGCTGAGCTCCTGTGCCTCGGTTCACGAAAACCGTCAACCTAGTGCGTACGCGCGAAGATGCCCTCGAAGACGTTGAAATATCGTGGATCGGGCCCAGCTTCCTCCTCCCAGCCAACCAACGGATTTACGCGCGCAACAAACAGTTTCGTTCGAGCGAACAGAGGCGCCGAAACAGCGGCACTTGCGCAAATCAGCAAAGATTTTGTAGCTGAACTTTGCTACGAATTCGCAGGAAATTACTGTGAACCTGGATGGGTTAGAGATCTGGCGGAGGTTCTAGCAAATGTTAACATGGAACTTGACCATGCAGAGGACTGTAGGTCCCAAAATACCATTTCATTTTATATAGATTTGAGAATAAGATCTTGTGCTCGATTTTTACTCTTTTGGGATGTAGAATTCTTAGTTTCTGCAGGAAGTGATACTAATAATAAGAAATATAAGCAAGCAGAAGTTATTTGCTATGATTAGACGAAGAGGGTGGGTCAAATTTGATCCGGTGCCCGGCAGACGGGTGTCAACAGAATCTGATAGAGTATGTTTCCAGTTTCTACCTAAACATTAGAGTATGTTAAAGCTCTGTATGAATATATAGAAAAGTGGTAATATTGTTTGTGAATAGAAATAAGATATTTAAGGTGAATAGAGACGCCACCGTTTTTGGTTGAGAACCAATAACAAATTTGGTTTCGTTTTAATTAAAATGATTTATTTTTATCGCAATAAAGCACTTATATACTATAAAAAAACAATGTAAAACTACAAAAAAAAAACGCAGGATATAAGTATACTTTTCTTTTACGAATTGGAAGATATTGCAAGTGTGGCGTTTCTCCGCCTGCGGCGTAAACGCTGATAAATCCTGAACTTACCCTAATGGGAAGAAAAGTTTCAGTGTTTTGTTGTTCTTGATTCTA
Organism: Andrena hattorfiana; assembly: GCA_944738655.2. Classification (NCBI taxonomy): domain Eukaryota; kingdom Metazoa; phylum Arthropoda; class Insecta; order Hymenoptera; family Andrenidae; genus Andrena; species Andrena hattorfiana. The sequence goes on from OX122894.2 coordinate 9,247,842, forward strand.
ACGAAACTTCTGTGCAATGGTAATCAGATGGTAAAACGATTCAGATTCCTGAACACACATTGAACCACATTCAATCGCTAGCTCTAACTCTGAAGGATTGACATAACGAACGAGAAACGGGTTAATGTAAAGCACACATCCATACGAACAATTATCGATTTGTAATGAGGCGTTCTTCGAATGGAGGCTGGGTTTCAAGGAGTTAAAAGCGCGTCGCGCGAGAAATGTGCCTTCGTTGTGATTTCAAGGCTGCAGTCAGATACTCGCAACGAATAATGCTACTGGTGGCATTTTTATTTATTGCTAACGTTATCGCTGTACAAAAGGATGGAGAACTCAAGCCCATTTTATATTTATTCTTCAATATTTCTTTCGCGTTCTCCTGCAACTTGCCTGAATTAATATAATTCCTCAAATTATATTAATTGAAAACTTTATGATTATATTTTTGTACATATTTGGGCAACATTTAAAAAAAAATATTTAAAAAAACGGTAGCTACAACTTTAAACATGTTTTTTTCAAAACGATGTTCTTCAAATTGGTCAAAAACCAATCATCCGATTTACTTCAAACTTGATATATATCTTCAGTAGATGTCCCATTTTCGTTGTTACTAAAACTAAGTCGGTTTTTGCAAAACCAGACTTTTGCGACTTAAAAAACCAGCGATTTTTAAGTCCGGATGTAACCACTATTTTTGCACACAAATTTTTCCATATTCTCTAAAGATTGACAAATGAAGCCACAGAGCTGGAAGGAAATATATTTAATGGTTTTGTTTTAAAAAATTCCCGAAGTACGCATCATTTTTCGTCCGTCAAAGTAGGAAGACCCCTTAATTAAAACAATATTCAAATAAACCTCTCCTTATTTCAGTACACGATATTATGTATCCTAAATATCTTCTTAACATGAAGACGGCTATGTCTTGAAATCAAAGAAAGATACAAGCGTCATTAACATCGACGAGATATCCTTTTATTTCTCTCCACTACCACGTAAACAGAAGCAGGGAGAGAATATTACCGACTGAATATTACGATTACAACAAAGACAACATCCCTCCTACCCAATATACAAGAATTCACAAACAACCGTATCGCTAAGACAGCTCCAAAGTAAAGGAGCATGCTAAAGCCCGCCACAAAGTGTCTCACCCCAGCTACCAGTCAATCATCGTTCTCCATCGAGACTTCGGAGTTCTCCAAGCCGACAGGCGATTCTAGTAACGCCGATTACGCGTCTGGTCATAATGTAACGGCGTAAAGGGAACGAGGACATCGAGGGAATCTCATCGCGACAGAAGGGGGTTAATGTAGCTGTCGCGGGTTTTGAAGCGCTAGCGCGAGAAGGACCGCCACAGCGAAGCCGAGTCAGCGTCGTCCAGGATCGAAGCTCGGAGAAAACCCGTTGCCACGTTGTTTTCGTAGCCTGCAGGAGGCCGAGGAACCCGAGAAAAATAGGAAGACAGTGAGGCAAGGCGGCGAGAAGGAAGGTTGGACGAGGACCGAGAAGGAACCGGTTCTCCAAGCAGCACGCTGACCACGCTAGCCAGAAGGGGGACGGTGTACGAGCGCTAAAGGAGGCTAGCGTGGCCTGTTACGAGAGAGAGAACCGGTTTTACGATACAAACTGGAGTAAAAGTGTACTGCATACACGCTGAATCGTAACGCGTGCGTCCATGTTTATGATGCTGGCGGTGGCTGATAGCCAGACAGCGATTGATAGGCGCAGCACCGAGGACAGAGCACCGAGGCGCGGCTGGAAAAAATCTCTCGCTAGGGGAAATCAGCTGCTCTCTCGGCGAGGTTCCTCGCATTGTCAACAGCTGGCTATGGAAATAAGAACGACTGCTTTCTGTACGCGCACTGCGATTGTTTCGTCGAGGAACGCCGAGAAGGTTCGTGACCAACGGCCGAATCGTTTGAAAGTGCTGTTGGACATAGGGTACGAGAATTGATGCTGAGACTTTGTTGGCTGGACGTGGTTGCGCTGTGTGATATTATGGAGATCGTGCAAGAAGCGATTTGGAAGTGGGAATCGCAGCTAGGAAATTACCTTCGATGACGCCGTTGTATAAATAGATACGCGAACCGATTTTCTCCTCCGAATAGAGCATTCGCGATTATCAGCATTTGCACTTTGCGTGGGCTGCAATTGACATGTGGGAGCTCCATCCTTTAGCACAGGGCGGACAAGTTTTTGAGGCAGGATTACGCCGTAAGAGGCTTCTTCAGACGACAAAAGAAGCTCTTTGTCGTCCATATTAAGGAGTCCTTTGTCTCTGATGAGCGCATCGTTTACACTCGATACGTGTATAATTTACTACAAGGACAAAAAGGGTATTGTACTGTTGCTGCAACTGCCAGTTTCTATTCAAAATGGGTACTTGTAGAACAAACTTTTATATATTACTACAGTCGAACCTCGATAGCTCGAATCTTAAGGGAAGGGAAAAATCTTCTAATTATAGAGGTTCCGGCTTATCGAGTTTTCCAGTAAGAGAGGTTCAACAAACGAAAATTCGACTTATATAGGCTTTGTACGACTGTCAATTTTTCGACTTATAGAGGCTTTGTACGACTGTCAATTTTTCGACTTGTGAAGCTGTAAAGCAAGATAAATTCAAGTTTTAAAGGTTAATTGTTTATTTTATACCTATAATCAAATATATCTACAACTGATGTATTACACATATAAAAATATATAATATAAAAATATACCTACATATATAAAAATAATTATAAAACATATTTTATGCTCGAGTACTCGACTATTACTCTTCATTACATATTTAAAAAAAGTGATTTTGCTTTGTGTTAGTCTTTTAATGTATTGTAAATTATTAGCATTTTCAATCGTGAATAATGCAGAGAAAACATTTTCCTCAATCTTTTCAGATCTTTCTACGAAATTTCGTAATACATATGTAGAAGTAAACTTCGACTTGTAGACGCCGGAGTTCTTCTAAATTCGAATTGTAGAGGTGAAATGCATAATTTAACGTGCAAAATATAGTTCGAGATAAGGAAGTTTTCTTTCGAGTTGTAGAGGTATTTACAGCAGAGCGGAAGGGAATGAAGAAAATTTTCGACTTACAGAGGTTTTCGAATTATCGAGATTCGACTATAATATGTATAGTGCTATTATTGCCATTACACTTATCTTTCCTCGCTGCGTCATCAATCTTCCGTTCCTTATATCGATGAGAATTTAGACAATAATCGACTTAAAACCACAGAGTAATTATTGTTTAATGAATTCAAGATTGACGCCGATTTTTACCAACCCCTCGACTTTCCTTTCTACGAAGCAAAGGCAAGATAACAGATGAAGATTTTTCTAAATTATTTTCCCATGGATAAAGCGCCTATGCATTAATTATCAGCATCTCGTAACGTCAGTAGCAAAGATATGCCAGCCGAGAGAATGATCTCACACCTACGTGACACAAAGAACGCGCGAGTCCTCGTGCGGAGTACTTACAAGCAAAACACGCAACTCGATATATAACTCGGTTGGTATGCGCTTCGAGGTTCGACTTTTTGCGAAAAAAAAGGAAACACCAACAGTCGATCTCAAGGGCGAGGAGTGAGCGCGGGAAACGCTTCCATTGGCTCGCGGCTGCAGCGATTTCTCGAAAGGTACCCCAGAGATTTCAATGCCACGAATTATGGCGGGAAGCGACACAGCAGCGCCATGTTGGAGTCAGGGCACGGGGATTGAATTCGCTTCGTAAAAGTGCGCCCTCTCCAAGGTTCTCGACACGAGGATACACACGACTGCTGGGGTCTACTGAGAAGCCATCGACTGTTATGCTGCACAGTAAAATTGATCGTAAACGTATGCGTGCCGTTCCACTCACCATGATCTCTTCACCCGTGGTATCTTTCGAGAAGAATCAACCATCCGTGAAAACTCTGCAGAACCTGGGATGCGTTGGAAACTCCCCTTGTCTAAAAACTTCGAATGCTTCAATAGCTGTAGATGTTAAAATATTAACATCGTAATAAATTATTTAATTCGCCCATTTCTATTCTTTCAAAAATAACTATTTACACAGTCGTACTAATGTGAGTTACAAATAACTATTATAGGGATAACGAAATTCTAAATTTCAAATTGCAAGAAATACCAATAGCGAAAATTCTGTAATTGCAGTTAGTACTTAGGATTCACTTTCAGACATAGGGGAGGGTTGCCGATATCGCGCCACTTAAGATATTTTACGTTATATTTCATATTTGGTACTAATTTGAATGCAAGTGACTGAAACATGACACATGATCAATTTAATTATAGATATCAATTTATAATGAATGTAATATGTATATAAAATGAATGTAAAATATTCTACAATACATTAAACCTGCTTTTAAAAAAATACGAAGATGCAGGATAAAATTGCAGTGGTTGATTATTATCAGTTAAAAGAAACTGGCAAAAAGTCACAACAATCATTCCTGATTTTTTAAATGCTTATAGCACGCACAAAGTAGGCTGCAAGCTCGAAAGGTTTTGTTTCTATTTCTCATTCCGCATTTACTTGATATTTTTATCATCAGATGTAATTTAGGCAGAGTTGGGCAAAATGTAATCTACTTACAAGTTAGAAATTACGATTAAAATGTAATTGTGTAATTGATTACACATTATTTTCTGTAATCGTTAATTTAGATAGTTGACCACAATTTTGTCAACTACCTAAATCAACTACACAATTACATTTTAATCGCAATTTGTAATTTGCAATTAGATTACATTTTGCCAAACTATGGATTTAGGTTACCAGTACGATATTAGCAAATCTCTTACAAAAATTTCCATATAGTTATTACCTACAGAATTGCATTTCTCGGAAAACACAGCTGCACCAACTCCTCGTGGCAGGATTCCCAAAAGAAAATTTAAAAAAATCGTATCATCCCCATTCCCAATAGTCTCTCGTGTATACCTATATCGCCATACGTACATCTTTTCCGTCCATCGAATCAGCTGATCGAATGTCAGGCCTGCCATTCCCATTCAACTGAAAGCTTCCAAAGGCAAAAGTGTTGGAAGAAGTAAGAAAAGCAGAATATTTTTCAGCGACATGTTCGAGGTGTGGTGCGCGTCTCCAGGGGATTCTGACGAAAAGGTGGAAAGTAGCGGCAGCGTGGCTCTTTGTTCTTCCGAAGATGCGAGCCGAGGTCAAGCGAAACGTAAGCTTGTGGTCCATGGACGCCGCTGAAACCAGTCCCCATTAAAAAGACTTCCAGTGGCGCCTTCACTTGGTGTCTCCCCGAAGCTGCTGCAGGATCACTGACGCCGTTCTCCAGCTTAACAGGATATTGACCCAGCGCCGCCATCTTGGATCACGGTGAACGTGATCGTAGTACTACACACAGCTGGCACCTCGTGCTTGGCACGTTTACGTTTCGTTTCAAAACACGTATCGGTTTCGAGCGTAGTTACATTGATCGGGCTACGGTACACTCCATCTCTATCGAACCTTCGTAACTTGCGCCCCTTATCAATTTAAAAATCCACTGTTCGTGCGTAACTAATGAAGATGGCTTGAATTGTTTTTTAATTTTCAACGAGAAGAAAAAAGTCTCGTAACAAGAAAATTATGATACTTGGGTTACTCCTTGAAAGCAATAGTTAAGAACTTCGTCTACCAAACCAGGTTTTTTTTTAATGAACACATTATGGCAATGTATTTCAAAATAAACTATTGTATGCACATACAATTATTGAAAAATTATTGAAAGACTATCATACGTTTGACTAACAAGGAAAGATCCCGAACCCGGAAATTCAAAAAATTCTGTGACTTCGTGCATATGTAGGGCATTTCCTCCTGATTACAACACAATTTTTTTTGCTGCCCAAATTCACTCTAAGGGGGCGAAAATAACCCAAGACTAACCCCTGAAAATTGTATCTCCCAATCTGTAAGAGATAGAAAAAAAGTTTCAAGACAAAAGTTACTTCTTTTAATTAGGACTATCATTTAGTAACTTACAGTTCTTACAATTCGCGAGTTATAACACAAAATCGGAAAATAGCCGGAATTTAGGTGGTCAATTTCACCCCTTAGAGTGAAGTTGGGCAGCAACCAAAAATTGCGTTGTAATCAGGAGGAAATCCCTTACATATTCACGAAGTCTCAGAATTTGTTGAATTTCCGGGTTCGGGATCTTTCCTTGTCAGTAGACTAAAAACTTCTAAGAACCCACTTACTGTCGCCTTAAGAATTGGCTCTGACATTATTGCATATTTTTTGTATTTATTGGCCAAAAGCATAAGATTCTCTATTTATTTATTATTATTTAATATATATAGTTGAAGAAAAAAAATGTTCGTGATACTCAAACCCTCTATTTTTATTTATAAATTCATTGATTTAAAAAAAATATGTCGGGAGCTATTACTGTTACCCTTAAAACGTGGTCGATGAAATTACTGACACACCAATTGAGGGCTCGGATGCAATAAGGGGACTAGCGCTCAAAAATGGGAAAAATTATTGTCCAAATGCTAAGAAATATGGGAAAATTATATGTTGTTAAACTGTATTTTAAAAAATATAGTGTTGTAAAGCTAGTCACGACACACATTTTTTCTGTTTACAGTTTGTTCATCGAATCATTACTATTCGAGCTAAAAATTATAAACAAAAAATTTTTCATCGTCCAAGATCATTATTTCTTTAAACATAAATTGCGATAACTTGAGTAAATATTAAGGGATCGTTATGAGACTTAAAACATAACTTCAGAAAACTCTAGCGAAGCCGTAAAATGTATGCACAAAACCAGGATGTTAAAAAATGTAGTAATATTTAATTAAAAGGAAATACTGGACATAACCCATGTTTTACAACGTTCGCCGTTAAAAAGTATCGAGGCAATTTTGAGGTATATATAACTTGCCGCAACAAAGTTTTTCCTTAATATACAAGGAAGATTTTCACCAATTTTCACACTGATTAATAAATAATTGTAGAAGATATGACGATATATATAAATCTCGCGCGCCACCAATAGTCAGCAGCCGCGTATAATGCACTATTTAACAGTCTTAGCAGTCGCGTTGACTGTTGGTGGCGCGCGAGATTATCGCAATTATAGCATTTTCTTTAACGCCTTGTTTTCTCTTTTGCCAATACGGAAGTCACTCTTTCCACTCTTCTAATATCCGCTTAAAATTCTTGATCGTCTTATCAAAATTAACGAAGAAAAAATTAAGTGCTAAAAAAATTCAATTGAATGCTAAATGTTTTTTATGTATGATTTCACAAAGTTTATATTTTATTTCAAGTAAAACAGCTTAGGGTGACAGTAATTAGGTAGGTGGCATTAATTGGGTCCTTTACCCTATCTTAGCCTTTCACATAAACCAAGCAAAAAAGAAAGTTTATATTGCTCTTTGTTTTCTATTAATAATCAGTTTGCCAGTATCAGCTCCCAGAGCCTTCGAAACACGCTGAAAGATAACCGAGCGATTGCCTACCGTTGCACAAGCGTGTGGGTACAAAAACAAAGGAATAATAAGCAGCTACTGAAAAATACAATTGTTCGGTTATCAGAATGATTTATGATCGTTTGGCATTGTTTACGCGTACAGGGTGTGGAGTGGTGCGTGCATAGGCGTAAATCAGCATTGGCATTCTCTGTTGCCTGCTCTATCGCGCATAGATCACACGAGCAGGCATTTCGACAACTACAATACACAATGTCCTCCCTGATAAATCTAACTGTAATCGTGTGCGACCTAAAACTGATTCTTTTTCCATGGAATAATAAAAAGGAAACAGTAAATGTGACTCGTTTGAAAATCATATAATTATGCGCATAGTGCAATACCATCAAAGACGAAGCCGCTATTCAGTCACGGTGAAGGGAAATGCGCCTGAAAAATTCCCTGCATCTCGTACGCGTATGCAGTTTGCATCGCTGCAGGCGCGACTGCATTTAAGCGCTACGCTGCAGGCACGATAGTGGAAGAAAGGGAGTTCCTTTCTTCATCGATTGAAATACCGAAGAATGTCACAGTACTTGACATTTACTTCGACTGGTATCTTTGCTGTTCAAATTAGAAAGAATTCTGCTTTCAGTAATTGCAAAAAAAACTCGATATAGTTAAAATCTCAAATTTACTGGCAGACGTTATTTTCACGGTGAGCTAATTTGAATTTTTCTCCCGCGTGAATGTCATTAATCGTAATTAATATTAAGCGGTTTCCCTTTTGTGAATCTGGTTCTCTGTTGCTTTTGGATCCCCAAGTTCCAAGAAAATTTTGTTTAAATTTGCTCCATTTGAGACTCTGTAACTCATACGATTTATAAGACACATGAATGAATGAAATCTCTCCATCGCTTGGAATTGAATGTACCCTCTGGCGTTGATTACAAAACCGTTCAACTCGTGCACCTGTCGTTATGCCATTACCAAGCGTTGAAATCTCCGCTTCCCTAAGCCACTCTCATGTCACTGCATTAACCTATTTATTTCATTCATGCGGTTGCGCGGCATGCATTATGCAAAATACACGCCACTTCAAAGCCTTTCAAATATACTGACTGATCTGTGCCATTGAATTTACATATCTTGATAATTCTGTAAGTATGGACGCCACCTAACGTTTGTTGCGATGAAAGCTTCAAGGAAGGTCTATAATATAGTGCTTACAACTGTCTAAGTTAACTAATGGTAACTTGATTTATTTAAATAGAAAACTATTTTTCCTACAGCTAAAGTTGTAGATAACGATCAGATAAATCTAGTATACAGGGTGTTTCAATGTACTACCGCTTAAGTTTAAAGTAACACTAAATTGACTCGACCAAGTAATGATGGAAAAGCAAATCTTTCCATTTTTTTATGTAACTACAGTCATAAAAGCAATATTTTTATTTTTCTTCTCTTCTGAATTTCACGTTTACCTGTTTTTTTTTTAAATAAAGTGGTACTCTGTTTTGCTTACCCTTTCTTTGATAACAAAATAAATAAAACTTTGACGAATTAGACATGAAATTATTTGGTTTCTTCTATCAAAGAATCAATTATTGACGATTGTAAATTAGTAATATTACAACTTCCAGAAATATTGACGAAACAAGATTGCCACGTGAGCAAACCAAGACCTGCATCGATTTCACCCTTCGACGAAACAGAGCTACCTGAATTAATTCACAGTGATTCTGGGAGGCCTGCATTTAGTACACCACTTTTCACGGGCCATTACTCGCGGAATCTTCGATTCTGAAAGGGTGTGTGTTTCACGGGGTAGTGCACTCATTTAGAGCAGGAAAAGACAGATGGGTAAAAATCGACAGTTCACTTGGTACGATCGGAAATCCTTTGTGTCGGCATTAATAAGATCCAAGGGAAAGAAAGTGTACGGCCCTTGAAGCATGACAAGCAAATGTTCCTACGTATTTTAAAGAACACGAGTAAGATCTTCCACAACATTACACAAAGTTATTTACTTGCTGCTCCACTCGTTATAAACATGAAGAATATTATTTTTAATAGAACACAAGTTTACGTCGATACCTAGCATGAATGACAAACAAAGACCAGAATATTGCAATATAACTAGGAAAATAGGAACTTTTCATCTTGTCCATGTAAGAATTAATATTTTTCTTTTTATATTTTAGAAATTCATAAATAAATTTTATTTTACTTTACATTCTATTTATTTTTAAATTTTAAAAATAATGTATGAAATAAAACTAAATAAAATAAATACGCTTTCCTCAAATTACCATTTTCCGATAAAATAAACGTTGAGATATAAAGAAATCTAACAAGGCTTGAAATTTGGTCTCTTGCAAAAATAATATATCAGATACGCGAAAATATACATCAAGGTAATATTCTGCTAAGTGCTAAAAAGCTGTCAAAGGAGAAAGGGATAGAAAAGGGAGTGTAAACAAAAGTGGAAAAGGTGATTGCTCGTGAAATTATGGTAAATAACCCAAGAAGAAGCAGAGGTGAACAGCGAGGGCAGGGGTATTACGAAGACACACGTGAATCTGCAGGTCCCACGTGGTTCAGCGAGCGTGACCACGTGGCGAGCAATAGTATAGTAAAGTGCCCACGAGATAGAAACGATGTCGGTTGAATGGAAGACCTAGGCGAGAGGGGGTAGACGAAGGAGGGGTATAGGTTAAACCGGAAGCCGTCACCGGAACAGCTTCTACTTCGTAGGTTCACATGGTCGACGTTCACCGTGGAGGTCACGATAATTTCCCCGTGTCAGTGCAGGTGCTCGCATCAGATAAAGAATGCTTTCGCACCGACCCCCATCGTTCCTTCGGTTTTGAACTCTGAACCTCTAATTTGGACGTGAGACAAACCAGAAGTTGATGAAAAGATAGAGAGGAGGCACATGGGCAGAAGGAACGATTCTATTGAAGCGATCGATTAGAAGTAATTAAAGAGTCCATTATGAAGCATTAGGAAAATAATTAAAAGTGGGATAATATAGTATATTGAATTACATTTCTTATTATTCTAACTATAAACTTATTGTTTTGGAGTTTGAAGTGTCTAGAACTCATTTCCTGCTGACTGTTTTAATTTACTTCTTAAAATTATGAGTGATATTATCATTCGTTAATTGAATCTTATCATATTTTATCCTCAAAATTCTAATTTCAGTGCATACGAAATACCTACTATAAATTATTCAAATACATTTATTGCTTAATGTTAAAAGAGACTTTACATGAATATCAAAATAAAAGTTAAATAAAATCTAGTTTTTTAACATTTATATAAATATTGAAAAGATACCCCCGATTTGTAACTACGTTTATCTTGCGTGCAAAAATCCTAACACAGATAAGCCTGTTTACTATGATCGGGGTTGTTGAACGACGTGAGACCTGGCGCTCCGCATACGCGATGCAACTGATTAATATAATCTAAAGAGCCATGCATACTTTGGTAACCCTTTTTTCTAGCTTCATTTAATTACCATTTAATCTGCTCCACTTACACGCTAAGCAAGAAATACTTGTAACATACACGTCCGTTTCATAGCTTTAGCAATAATCATAAACATCTTGTCATATAAAAATTTCTGCAGAAACAGCGGTGCAAATAGAAATCAAGTTTTCCACCAGAATTTTCAAATTATTTTCAATTTATTCTCCAAATTTAGAACTGCAAAATTACATTGTTTTTTTAATTTGCGACTATAATTTAACCCTCAGTGCTTCCCAAGAACCGCGCTAATCGTTAATTTGTTAATCGAGGTTACGGGTTGCAGGTCAAATTAGGCGGAGTAAGTTACAGGTCTAATGAACGCCATATCGTTGCAATCGAAGATCGACCCAGAGGCGCCAGACTTCTACAGGACGCCGACTCCCACGTGACGCAGCTACCGTGTCCGTAGCAGGGGCTCGTTACTCTTGGTCTCGATTAATTTATAATCGTGTATTTCCACACATGGGGAACCACTATGAGAAACAGGATTCGGAGGGTCGTCAGACCCTACCGATGGACGTCTCGCGTTTTACATTGGTAGTTGCGTATCGAATACTAATTGCAGGTAAATGCACAGTGCTTATAACGTAATATAAATTCAACTTTGCATCAGTACTGGATAACTAGAAAATGATAACTAATTAGAAATGTAATTCGTGAGCTGCTGCAAGCAATGCACAAGGTGGTAAGTAAATTGTCGTTTACGTGTGCATGAAAAGGTGGAGACTCCAAATTTAGGTTAGCGTTTTAATAAATAATAATTAGTTACAGCTGAGTGATTCACAATTCGTATTTTGTACATATTCACACATTTTCTATTTTCTTTGAACCAGTGTTATCCTTATCAAGTAATTTGCTGATACACGAGTGGGCTTCAAAAGTGTTTTGTGTGAAAGGCCCTAACTGTGATGGACATCATCCTCGCTTGCCCAAAATTATCAACTGGCCATCGGATTAATTAGAGTTGGAGCAAATCTTACAGGATTATGTCCACAACGTGAAGAAAATTTCCAATAATACAGTAAATTCCTCTACAGATGCAAAACTGTTTACTACCTAAACTGAGTAACATGCTATCACATCACAACTGCTAAACCGTAATACACATTTCCTAACATTCCTAATACACGAAATAGAGATAAGAAAACCTGTTAGTCCTCACGATTTATACTATGGCAAAATTTGTACTATATACACTCCCTTAAAACAAATCAAAATCATTCGTTCACTATCATTCCAATATTCCAACGCGACGTCCAAACGACTATAAAGCCGAGGATCCACCTGGAAGCTAAGCTAAGCTAAGATAAGCTAAGCTAAGCTATGCTGTGCTATGCTAAGTTTTAAAAAATTAGCTTCGATACATCCTTATGGAACCGTCCCCACCAAAAGCTAAGTTAAGCTAAGCTATACTACATTTTTATATTTTATAGCACAGCCAAATATAGCATAGCATAGTATAGAATAGCTTAGCTTAGATTCCAGGCGGATCCCCGGGTTAACACATCCCTCCACGGGGCCTCGAGCCCCACAACGAGCGTGATAATCGACATCTCGAAATAATTTCACGGTCAATTTAAAAAGCATTTGCCAAAGGGGCCGATAACGATCCAAGGCTAAATCGAGGGGCTAATTCACCCCCTATCCTACATTGTTCGCCTTAGTTTCATTCCCTCGCGGATTAATTAAGAATGAGACGCCGCGCCCTCTGTACCAGTCTGGCTGCACAAAAGCCGTACACAAACTGCGTTCTAATGCTCGTTAGCAGAGATAATATCGCGATCGCGGGGAAATTAGCTTACCAAATCCTCGACGGGGCTGACGGCGAAATGCGTCGCGATCCGTGGGACCGACTAAATTACTGCCAACGATCATTATTTGCCAGGCGTTAATTCAGCCGCTAAAAAGATTCTCAGCGTCGAGGAGGATTCCCACGGGATAGCGTACAGTGTCCCGCGCGACTCTGCATCCGCTCGCCCACGCGCGCGCCACGGTACAGGATCCACGGAAAGCGTAGCGTAAGAGTGGCAGACACTCTGACCTTGTTCGGGTTCGCCAGCGAAGCTCGTGTTCCCTTTATCTCGCGATAATAAGAAGCATCCGCGCGCTACCAGGACACCTCTTCCGTTCGATGCAGCGCGGCCAGGCTTTCGAAAGTTAAGGGGAGAGACCACTGTAACGGTCCGAAATGTAAGGGTGTTTTCAGGAATTTATTTCAACCAAACAACGCAAGTAAATCAATGTATTGCTTAGCATAGTTAATAGTGTACATATCGAAGGGTACGAAAATTTTTTTTTCAATCAAATTCATAAATCCGTTTCCTGTATACTCTTCGTCAAAATTTGCGCTGCGGCAAAAACATGCTAGTCGCGTTGACAGTGCCCAGGCCATATGGTTAATCCGAATTAAAAAAGACAATAATATTTAGAAACTAGAAGCCTGCCTCTATTAAGTGACGATCGAAAAAGTCGAAATTGTAAAAAATAACAAAATGGCGGACCACTGAAAAAAAATCATGTTTTCGGGGTACAAAATTGGAGAAATGTTGATAAAAAAAATAGAAGCAGGTCGAAAATTAGAAAAAAACTGATCGTCACGTAATATCGACGGGTTTTCCCTACAATAAATGTCCTTACTCATATCAATTGGACGTATAGTTTTCTCTGTAGACTGTCAACGCGGTTGAAAAATGTCATTCTGAGGAAAACGCGTTCAATGTTCTGCGCGGCTCAGTCGCGCGTTTGACACCGCTTCATGAAAAATACCATATCTCTGTCAATTTTGCGAATTTCTTCATAAAATTTGGAGACAGCATTCTTGAAACGCATGTCTTTCATAAAATGTAAAAACGAAACAATCGATTTTTAAAATTTTTTACAGTGGTCTCCCCCCCCCCCCCCCCCTTTAAGGTAGATACGTTTTCCTATATATGCGACTGGACGCAACGTCAAGAATTTCAAAGTTAATTTTCTTGGAAACGAAGCGCAATATCAGAAAATTTTATTCCTTTTTCTCGACTTATTTACTTGTTATGAGTCGAAAAGAAATAGTAATTTTTTGATATCGCGCTTCATTTTCGAGAAAATCGACTTTAAAATTCTTAACGTTGCGTGCAGTCGCGGATAGATAAATCTACCTTTACCGCGCGAGGAGACTCGCGAAAGCGAGATATATGTACAGTACTGGAAATATTTATCGCATCATTTGAATATTAAGCACATTATCAATTATACCTCTTTTATAATTAGTATTAGGAAAATATTATTGTAAAATATTTATTGCAAAAATGTGTTGTTCACTTTATTGACCAAAATAATTTGGATATCAATCATTTTATCAATCATATTGCCATGAAAATTGTACGTACTACGTAAACTTGAGAGTGATGCTATGAATATTTCCATTAGTGTATGCATACCGAAATTCAAGACTCTGTAACAAGAAAGAGCAGCTCCAAATGTATTATCTTTTGGAAAGGTAATAAAAATAGTGTTGACAAAATATTTTCAGACATATGTTCGAAGTATTTTGACCACTTAAAATCTAGCTATTAATACAGCATTTACCACAATTACTAAGCAAAATATATTTTCTGTATGGCAGGGTGAATTTTCAAACTTCGGAGTTGCTCCCTTTTGCACCAAGTTGTATAAAAATTCACTTATCCCGGGTAAATAATTACATTCAACACCATTTATGTTATAAAACTATGTATTAGTACATGAAAACATATCAGAAAACATAAATTTAGACAATTTTATCCTATGCTTACTAAATCATGAAATAGTCTCATAGATCATCTGCTTGATCGTCGTTATCTGTACCATAAACTACAAATGATTTTCACCTGCAGTTAACTCATCGCTAATTTTTTTACATTCAATGCTACCTTTAACTCAATTACAACAAATTATGGAGCTGCATTCATATGCAACAAAGTCTTCAAATGAGGGTCGTTGTTACGCTAATAGTCCCGAGCGCGTTTCCCGCGTTTCGAATATGCTTAACGGGGATTCTCACACGAGTAGCACTTTTTTTAGAAGCAATTTCGAGAATCTGAGGAAGTCGTATGGCGTGTCGTTAAGTTCTGCTGCGAGACGTGAGAAAGTAATTCTCGACCCCTCGTGTTGGGTCATTTGAATATTTTGTCCCCCTTTGTCTTGGTACAGTTGAGAAGGGATGGTGAATGGATTGTGGAAGCAGTTTAGAAGTGATAACCTGCTTAAAATTATTAGATTATGGTACCATGACTCGAGTATTCTAAAGAGTCGAGCAAATATTACGAGCAAGGAAATATGTACACAGTATGTACTTAATACACTCTACTAATTCAGTATATGGAGTGATTCTAAGATCTGAGTCCAGGTATAACTGCGCACCAATTAAAATAGAAAAGAAATGAAAAAAGAAAGTGAGTAAGTTCGAGTTATTAAAATTTAGAATTCGTCGCACGCCTGCTATCAACCACACTAATTCGCTAATATAACTTTCCCAGAGTACATGAATCCCTCTCTGCACGAACAGTATCTGTAAGTTATGTAAAAGATGAAGAAAACACCTAAATTTCTTTTTTGGCGCAACCCTAGTACTGTTGCACCGATTATACGCGTAAAACTCTCTCCAGATGTTCCTCAAGGTAGACCAGATTCGTAACAATGACTCAAGAAGAAAGAAAAGGGTTCTACGACGTTCTTTGCCACGAAGAAATAGCCAGAGAGCAGCAGGCCTAAGCGGATCCTCAAAGAAATACTCGGACAGCGGGCATTACGTCCGCGGTTTATGAGCAAGATCTTCCGCGAGGCTTCATCGAAAATGAGCTTCCCGCGGCCAGAAATTGCCAACGGGGGAACGCTGGCACGAGCTAACAGCCAGAAGAACACTTTGTGCCATTGTCATTAGTACCACTGTGCGTTCCACAGCGGGAAAACATCGAGGACACATCTGTAATTCCTCCTCAGCATCACTCGAGTTCCACGCTGACGCGAGGAATGTCCTTTTCTTTGCGGATGCGCATTATTCTCGATCAACTAAGAATGTTTTAAGTAATTATTTCACGCTGTCCGGTGCCTCGTGCAAAGAAATCCGGCGAGGTGTTCCATTCTTTTGAGTTTTATCAGTTTTCCGGATGCTTGTTAGGGACATTAGAGAAGAGTTTGGTGATTTCTGCCAGGTGAATGGAAATATATTAATTGTGGCAGTTTGTAAGGAATAGTTTTTGATATATTAGATCTTGTGTAATTAATTATAGTTTCTGTGATGGGCAGTAATTTTTACTGATGTTGGCACGATAGTTTATGAATTTGGCTTTGCAATTCAATGAAGAGATTAATATTATGCGAACTAAAAACATTCTTGCAAAATAATGTTGCCATTGCAGCCTTCAAAATAAATAAACAATTAATGGCACTTTAAAGTTAAATCAATTTTCTTCGTGCAGAGTTTTGCTCTGTAATTGTATGTAAAAAATAAATAAACAAAATATCGAAAAATCGCTCGTCATCCTATAATGGCAACATTACTTTACAAGAATATCATTTTATTTTTCAGATTCCTCGATGTTTGAAGGAAATATCATGCTGACCATTTTTTCTGCAATACTCTCAAGAACCTAAAAAATTATAAACAATTTAATACAAAAATTATTATAAATAAATTTTCCCGTGCACTTCATAGACTAATAAATCATGTGTAATACATATTTTGTTTTACTTTTTTTTAATAAAACCCCTGAAAGAATTCCTAATACCATTCATTTTCGCCACAGCTAAACTTATCTACCCCTTAAATCAACTTAAACGGTTTCAGGATATTTAGCTGCTATTTAAGAATTATATGCAATTTCATTGTCTCTTAGGTCACTCAACGTGGGATAAACACTCTTACCGATACTTAGAAATTCACAACCAGAGATTTCCAATCCAAGACAGGTTTATTCGATGGCGTTCACGGGGAAACGAAAAACGACGCAGAGGCGCTGTAGATCTGCAAGGGAAGGACGGAATATTTCCCTCGAATACTCGAGGAATGCATTGAATCGCCGAAGAACCGAGAAACGCCTATCAAGCCTGCAGCTAACTACTAGTTACGCTATCTTTTTCTTCTCGTTCCCGTTTGCTCCCGAATGCGCGACCGCACCCACTGTACACCCGTTTACAGTTGAAGATTCCGTGTAAGCGTAGGGCAATGGGTACGAGCGCTGATTTAATTACAAAATACTTCCAATTAATTATCGTGCGCGAGCTAATTTTTTCGACATGAAAATTGTTCGTTAAGTGGACATTACTGAAAAAGGAAAGGCACCGTAGTTGTAGCCAAGAAACGAGGAATGGAAATCGCGCGGTTTCGTTTCGAAGCTGGATTATTATAATTTATGCGGCTTTTTTCTACGTGTCTTGTTACCTAATTAGTCGATCGTCTTCTGTGCTAATTGAATTAGAACGATGGAGGGTATGCATTTCTGGTAGATGTTTTCAGTGACTTCAGTTTGTTATCTACTGAAATAGAAGTTTAAATAAAAATAAACATAAATCTGTACTGAGAAGCTACACAACTTGCAAGACACCATCATTAAACGTGGATCTAATTCTTCCCCAAATATTTCCAAAGTTGCAGAAGTTGAAGAAAGGTTTCTCCATCGAAAATTCTACGATATAATCACAACAAAGTATTCACTGTACACTTAAATGCCTTCGACGCTAGAATTCCCGAAACACTTCTCGAATGGGAAATGAAGTTGCAACATTTCCGTGGATTTCCTTCTGTCGGCGAAGCTGGGTGATCCAGTTTCACCGCAAACGAGATGCAGCCCTCGTAAAACGTGACTGGGGTCAACCACGTACGACCACATTTCTCGCAAAAAGGATATGGGCCTGCTAATAGCTTCGAGTAATCGAGTAGGCGTGGGATTACGCGGACCCGGTGACGTCACTGGTAGCGCCACGCATAATACACCGAAACGAGTTTCCTCATCATTGATAAACAAGAGGTAATATCTAACGTAGAAAACGAGCCAGAGTTCCCTTGATTGGTCAGGCTTAAGGTTAAAATAGCTAGGTTCATAAACAATTCCTTCAAAACAGACACTAAGTAGTCTGAAATGACTCCCACCCTGTGATTTGATACCAAGAAAACTTGATAACAAGAGCAAGCACTTTTAGTGTTTTCGAGAAAAACAGGTTTAAACATGCAATGGTATATAAGATTCATTAGCATTCAGGGAACAAAAATACTATTTTTGTATAAAGAAACAGTCTAGAATTAATTTGTTGCATATAAAAATTCAAATTTCACAAAAAGTGGACACACAATATTTGTGCACAAAGCCATCGATATAACCACTGCTCTCGAGTGTTTAAACCCCATTGTTAGAACGACAGAGTCACAGTTGTTGACTCACGCACGTTCACTTGACATCGCCTAATTTGGAAGACGAACATTTCTCGATCCTCGCACACCTCTACGAAATAGACAGAAGAGTTTCTCAAACTTTACCTCAATTCCTCCCCGTTAAGTCTGACTGAGGTGGTCGTGATCATTTCACATGGAATTTAATAACATAAAAAACGATCGCAATAGGAAACATCTTAGAATTAGTCTCAGCCATGGTGAGACAGCTCAGGTATCCTGGGATCGCCAGTTCCCGCCTTGGGAACATGTTTTCAAGGAATCATTGCCCATGAAACATGCCCCAAGCCCTGAGGCGAGAGACAGGAGATGACAGATAATAGGTTCGAGGTGTGGAACAATATCGATGAGACAGCGTCCTGACAGAAACGTGAGCTCTGACCTCGAAACGTTTCGTTATGAGTTCTCGTTAGACTGCCATACGACTAGAGACCGTCACAATGGACTCGAGAACCGTATAGATGTATTATTCCAACATGCACGCGAAACTAGGCCGAACGAAACGGGTTTCAAGCGCATTAACCTTTTGATTCGTGCCGTTTCACCCTTCGGTTTATGTGTTTCAACAGCGAAATCGGTTTCGTACGTTTCCAGCTGCGTGGTTCGTTTCATCGTTGCTTTGCCGGAGTTATGACTAGAGAATTGAGATCACGGAGCATCGATGAACTGTTGGATTAGCGTGTGTAAGTTATTCATCTGTGAGAAGTGTATTTGGATGCCTGAGTCACTGCAATTGTATAATTTACTGCTGATAATAATTAGAGCAGTCGATGGGAGAAGTGAAAGACACTGCAATGTTAGTCGTTGAAGTGTAATATAAAGAGAAGCGTGAATTGTTATGTGAAAATAGTTTTTAATATCTCTGCGTACTGTTTGATTCGAGGAACAAGTATTAGGAAACTGTCAAACATCAAAAAAATTCAAGGTACATCTTAATTAAATGAATCTCAATTAAAAATATGACTCCAGAAATCTCCTTCCCCCCTCGCCTTTGTTTACCAAAAAATGTATATCTACCAATAACCACATCCATCACTATGCAATTAGCTAAATTAGCTTCACCTTCTAGTGTTTCAGACACACAGAAAACAGGAGTGACATTTAACCATCCCACTAAATTGCACATATAATACCCTGTGCCACCATAACGCCAGAGCAGAGCCACCGACAAGGAAGAGCTAATTAAGCAAATTACAAGCGTCCCATCCATCATGACGGAAATAGCGAGGCGTCGAAGGATGCAGGAGAACCGTTCCAGATGAGAAGAAAAGCCTAGCGTGCTTTAATATTCACCATTACGGACTAGCTGCGCTTATTATTTGATACGTCGTGCGATGTGGGATCATCGGCTCTGTTCCCAGAACCTGAGATCAGTGAGACAGTTCTGGTCCACTAAGGCCAAGGCGCGAAGACTCGCAGGGAAGGTTCCAGGAGTCGTCGAAGCGTCGAGAGCGTTAGATTTCACAGGCCGATCCAGCCAGGAACAGTCGCTCAGGCAAGAAGATAGGAAGACCGATTCCGTCCAAAGACATTCGAATTAGGGGGTGTACGTACGTACGTGTTGCGTGAGCCACGAACTAGAAAATTCTACCGTTCAAAGTGCACAGACGATTTACCAGCGAGGGCGGAATATCGCGTTACTAATCGAGTCTGTACTGGAGCAAACGATACCCCGAGAACCGTGGAACGATACGTCGGGAATAAAGTGGCGAAGCGTGAACCTTGGTCCCTTTCAGACTGCTTTCGAAGGATTCGTGTACATTGAATTCATCCTTGGTAGGATCTTACGTCTCGTAAATTTATCTTAATGTAGAGGTCTGGAGGACTTAAGGAGAACCTCCCAATTTGCAAAACAGAGTAATCGATAGTAGGTAAGAAAAAATTTCTTACGAAGATATAATTTTTTTCGTTGCTCATAAAGACACAGGTTCGATAGCTCGCGAATTTCATTGAGTACATGATTTCTAATTTTCAGAAAGTTTGCTAAATCGATTTAGCGCACCTATCGTGCACCGGGAGAGTTCTCTACGCGATCCTATGTGTTTCTAATGCGTTCAAACGGATAATCGTTGGTCGTAAGCTGTTCTTGATGTTAATCAATTGAGACTCGGCGTACGCTGGCGACACGTCGTCGGGGCTGAACAGAAAAAGGGAACTGCCTCGATATGCATGCGACCTGCGTGGGTGTACGCTCACGTCGACCAACACGCACGTGCGAATTCACGATCGAACGCACGCGTTTCTCAGTCTCGCATCGTGGAGCTTTCCCACACGTGGCTCGTAGACGAAGCCACGGCCCCGGTTAGGTTATTCTTCTCCTCCTTGCCTCGACTTGGCGCCCTTCCACCACTTGTGTATTCCTCTTTCAGCTCTTCCGCCTCCTTTTCTTTTCTTCGGCCTTTTTCTTCTTCCTCCTACGTTTAGCGAGCAACCGTTGCGCAATCGGGACTCCCCTGCATCGGGTTTTATCGTTTTGCGTACGAATCTACAAAATCGATGGTAGTGACTTTAGGACGAGAGCGATGGTACACAGAATCAGTAAATCAGGTGTACCTTTTGTCGTAAGTCACGCATCCGCTTGATATAATTTTTTTTAATCCTTTCAGATTATTTTGGAGTTTACTAGTTTGCCATGAGGATACTAGCGAGGGGAGTACAGGAGGTTCGTGTATTGAATTTGGCACAAATTTTACGTATAGTTAGTGCATACTATGTATGATAATTTATTAAATATATTGGATGCATTACTGCTCAAAATTTTGCGAGAATATACAGTTCAAAGTACAGTGAATACAGTAGACCGAGTAGACAGTAGAGTGGACGGTTAATCCGAAAATATATGCCAAATGTATACCATACATAATAAGATTTATAATATACTATCACATGAAAATTATACCAATTCTCTGCGATCCAAACGTAGTTAAAAAATTATAGGATCATTACAGTACACTGTATGCATTCGTACAATATTTCTCCACGTTCCATGCACAGGCAGAATAGTAGATTTTGAATAAAAAAAAGTAGATTACAATATTCGACTATAAGAAAAGAACTGTTAAGTTAAATTCTCTACACTTTAAGCTTCTTCCTTTTATTCTATATCAAAATTACGTCCGAAGAATGTACTCATTCGTTCGATTAAAGTTTCCTGTATGATAAATGCTATGAACCATGGATGAGATACGTAGTAACACAGAATCTGTCAATATTGTTTTCCTGCTGAGCCTCTCACCGAAAATGTTTCCGGTATATCGACCTTAAAGCGGAACCGGGTACGAAGTCCTGTATTTGGATGTGCACGTAAAAACGAAGGAGATTTAAACAACTATTCGTAGAAATAATACAAAAATAGTTAAAGAGTAAGGTAATTAGGGGGAAGATGCCAAGCAACAATAACTCAAAGTTTATCGAGTAGGTGAATAAGAAGAATTGTTTTTATGAGTTAACATTTTTTAACCAATTTAGCGTTAGCGTTTAGGATTAGCGTTTTTGTTGATTTAGTAGTGTTCGTTTCATACTATATGATTTAGATAACAAATAAGATTTATAAAATATTATAAAAAAAATTATAAAAAAATATTATAAAAAATATATATTATAAAAAAATATATACTACATTTTTTATACATTTAATTAGAAACCTTAGGCATCTCCCCCCAATTACCTTATATACGCATGCCTAGAAAAGAAAATAAGACTCCAACTGGTTCGAACAAATGACACTCCTTACTAAAACTTAATTACAGTTCCAAAACTTGGAGTACAATTTTTTCGAAAACTTTTTCGCACTGCCTTATACATAATTGGCACATTACTATGCACAGTACAAACTAAGCGCATGCAAAATTGGAGCCACATTCCTTACCCCAGCCTCCAGCAATTCCTTCATTAGTAAGTTTCTACCCTAAAAGATGATTCTTCATTTTAGTGAGCATCTTTTTAAAAGAAGACCATGTACTGGTACACAATGCTAGATGCGCTTATCCTTTTTTGTAAGGGGAAAGAACATTCAGCACTAATGACTTGCTAGTGATGTCCAGGAAGATCGGAAGAAAAAACATCGACCGCGAAATCAGACCATCAAGCAGACGTTAGAACTTTCGTTCTCGGCGGCGACTGAAGGAAACGGTTCGCCGTCTGTGCAAGAGCTTCCGGTTCCTTCCTTGAGCCGTGTAGACATCACCTGGCGATGAGTCAGGGAAGTAATTCCCTTCCCAGACACCTGCTGCCCCGAGTCAGAATCGCGTAGCAGGTTCCATCCGCCATTAACGATGCATGCGTCTCTTTTTTTACCGGGGGTCGAGGGCTACTAACATACAGGTCAGCAGAAACGTAACTTCTCCGTCTATTGTCCCCGAAACGAGACCCGGATTCATGGGCCAGCGACTTGCGACATCAACGGGACCCTCCAGACCTCGACACTCACTGATTCGTCGTCGTAAAGTGCCTTTTCTAAAGGCGGTATTATCGAGCCACGAGATCCTTCCAAAAAACGTAGAGATTTCTATGTAATATTCTGTAAACTGGTGTAATTTTTTTATTTCATGAAACGTGGTGGTAGAGGAGAAGGAGTAAATATGGACCTCTCATTTTGTTTCGTGGAGAACACATGTTAAAAATATAAAAATTGCATAAATGAAAGGTGGAAATGGCCCATAGATCTGAGATGTATCAATAGCTTTTTAACTTGAAAATTCCACTATTTTGAAGCTATGCCATTTCTACAAAATTTTGTCAGAAACAGCGTTTCAGAAATTGTGTTGGCAACATGCACCACAGCTGAAAAGGTAAAAAAACACGTAAGGAATAGTTGATTTTACACCTTCTCCCCTAAGTATCACAGAAGAGTTTTATTAAAAGTGGGGAGGTATTAGGAACCTGTGAGGAAGTATCGAACTTCTTCTCTCTTCATCGGACTTCTTCATTCATGAACGTTGATTTATGATGAGATTATATATCGTATAGTTACTAACAATTTACGGTTATATCGTTTATATGACAATGACAGAGTGTGTGTGATCTAGTGGTCACAGATGGCAAGGGGGCCGTCCTAAAATGCCATCGCATCATCCTCGACCGATCTCACTCTGCATCTAACGAAGCAGATGTTTCGTAGAGCAGGGCACGTGCTGCTATCCTGCACCGATGGTTCACCAATTGCACAGCTAAATCCTGAAGAAAGATCAGGTCAGGTGCAGATCGGCCACGTGCCACCAGATGGATGGCTAGATCACCCTTTGTTTTTAAGGGACGCCTCCTTGATGTAGAAAAGGCATGTGGCGTGTGGCATGTGGCTCCTCCGTTTTGTTTTATTTTTGGTGTTTATTGATCACAGAAACTACACGAAGTTCAGATCTAATTATGAACGATGGCATTTTAATTGGACAGAACCTATGTGCGCATAAGACACTCCGGATGTTGGGTGAAATAGATTCAAATGTAGAGTGTAAGTGGCGGAATTAGGAAAGGATCATCGAACTTTCCAATTCTAATGAATGACGCACAATGCAACAATCGAATCTAATAGAAAATTACAGGAGATTTATGAGACAACTGTCATGAACATTATTTTACCAATTTCGTAGAGTACCTAATTCCTTGGAATATCCTTGAATTTCATCACACAAATTCCGAAAAATTCAAGTTCCTTAATCTGTCAATGTCTCAAAAATAAGTACTCCATAATTAAGTTCTTATTTTTAGACGTAGTATTTACTCTATAATTAAGTTAGCACTATTTCTTTTGGCAAAGGAGTAAAATTTATGCATCGAATTTTTCAGTTATTAAAGACTGATATTCATCAAAGTAATGAGCAAAGGACTCCTCAATTAAAGTAAAAAATGATATCCCTTTTTCCAAGCTACGTGTTACGCGAATATGACAAATAAGCATGCAGAAGTCAATGGAAAGTCTCTCCCCGCAATAATCGTGTCAATTTGCCTGTTAAAAGCGACGAGCCGCGCAAAAGTACAATTTAGCCGACGAAGCAGTCGTGACAGGCAACGGTAGAGAAAAGCCCGGCTATGAACCTTGCGATAAACGCGATTGCTCTGGTAACAATACACAAGAGTTTCATTTAAACGCGTGCCCGCTCGTTTACGGAAGTAAAACGCTTCTTCCCGGTTTTATACATTCAGGACAGTTTAACGAGGAACTCGTTCGACACGGTTACTCGCATCGCGTCGTGCTTCAAACACGCAATTGCTCGCGCATTTCAATTTTTCCATCCGCCACTAAAGCTTGGCAAATTTTTTCCATTTATTCGTCGGCGAGTAGAAAAATAATAGAGCGCATGAAATCTACCACGGCAAAGGGATTCACGATTTAATCCCCTTCGGATTATAAATCCATTCTCCCAATAGTAATTTTTCGGGACGAACGTAAGTGTTTGGAACAATATATTTTACTGACAAGAATAAATTGCTCAGTAGTGATCAGCTGGACAGTTACTTCAGCACATTTTAAATGAATAAACTACCCCCTGCTAATAATACCTACTCCAAAAGAAATCAATAAATATTACAACAATTTTCTAATCACTAACCTTCCCTATAATACTAACAACTTCCATTCCTCCAACTGCTATTAATAACTCCCTTCCATTCCAAGTGAAATTCATCTTGTTCATAACGATAGCAGTCGCAGCATCTCTAGCTTTTCCTCAATACTCCCCAATATCACTGGAATCGCCTGATATATAAAACAAAAACAAAACACCCACTTTCATCACAAAGAAAACTACAATGCAAGCGAAGAAGGGAACGCAATCGTCTGAATAATCGAGACAGTGACACCCAGTGTTCACGGTTTCCTGCAGCCACGCCATGTCGATTGTTAGGGTTCAAGGTTCCTCCCGCTGCCGCTCCTCTGAGGAGGACTCCCTTTCGTTCTCACCGTCGTAGAGAAAAAAGCCAGCAGCGCTGCACAAGCGCCTCTCTTATCGGTACTCCCACTACGTCACGCTAATCCGAAATAAGGGAGCTGGTGAGCGTTCCTCGTGGCGCGGTCTACTCGCGAGTGTAATTACCGCGGGGGCCAGATGAATCAGTTTCCTATTATAATTAGCCAGTCGCCGGAAAAGGACGCCAACCGGCTACACCCCTTTACACCTGCCCCCGTGCTCGTCTTCTGGGTGTTATTGACACTGTCGCTCCCATCGCACGCTACACAATGCAACTTTCCTCCCCCTCCGCCGACACCGCCAGGGGGCTCGAATTAAATGGATGTTTCCCAGCTGCGCTGTGTTTTTGTGCAATTTGCAGGCTACTTTGGTGTTGGACGAGGCGGGTAATAGATTTTCATCGAGGATCGGAGAAGTTAAAGTCTATCTCACGAGGAAACGTTACCAAACCGATAATTCTGAATTTTGTTTTTAATGAAACTTCGTGCAAAGGTAGAGCATATTGGAATATGTAAAGAGCAATTTTTATCTGCGGAAATTCAGTCTAGGGGGGGGGGGGGTGATATCAGCCTTGAAGTTATCGCGGATTTTCGTTTTTTTAATATAGTAAAAAATAGCCAAATATGGAATATTATACCTAAAATGGTATAGTGCCATTACAATTTATGATTTTTTAATGTTAGTTCGATATTGAAAATTGTTCGTAACGTTAGAAATATAAGACTGTTCTTTAGCATAAATTAATACGACTGAATACCCATAAAAATCTTTTTTATTTGTTGCGATTGATATTATTAGAATGACAATTCGAAAAACAAAATGGTATTCCATATTTGGCTACTTTCCTCTAACGTTATTTTTCTTTTGATAGAGTGTTATGTAGAGCATAAAAGGCTGAACAATTCTGCAAATTTATCATTTGCAAATCTGGAATATTAATTAGCAATTTAATTAGCAATAACGATATTTTCAGAAAAAGAATTTTACCGTTCAAGCATCAAAACTGTAATGTTTATAATCATTTTTAAAATACCTATACGATGCATTTACTATTCAAAAATCTCGAACTAACCAATTCGATGATGTGCACTTGGTAAATACCTGCACTTCCTCTCTTTAATCTCTCCTAGGATTGTAGAAACAGTAAAATTACACGCGGCCGCTACGAATTACGGCGCTTTAGCCAGGGGATATCTCATATGCTCGAGTAGCTCTTTTCAGTTCTCGAGTGTCTTTAAAAACGGCGGTAAGTGCACGTACGGAGATTAAGGTAAAGTAACGTGTTACCTAATCTTTGCCTGGAAACCTCTTGGAGCTTTTGCTCCCAGCCTCGTCGACAAAACTTTATCTCGCTGCACAAATATGCGCATCTCCGTTGCTGTGTCTTCAGATACTACAAAACCTAGGCCCATTAACCGGCACAAGCTGCTTGATAGCGCTTTGGCCCGAGATAAAATGATAGAGCGCGTTCTTTTCTCGCTGGGCCGACAATACGAATGCACTTCGTTGCAATTTTATGTATGCCCTTTGCAGAGAATTTATGCAAAATTCTGTGAGGAACGAAATAAGGACTGATGGAGAATTGAATGCAAATGAATACTCTGAATTTTTTAATATTATGGACCACTAGTCCCGTAATCCTTTTTTTTTTTTATTAATATAAGACTTTCTCATGTACAAATCCCTGTTATTAAATTATGGTTCAATATGTTTTTTTAAATAGATAAATATTTTCAATACCTGCCCTATGTCACCCCAAAGTTTATGCTACATTTCTAATTTACATATCGATATATAATTCTGTAGTCTCTCCTGCGTCTTATCATTATCGATTCTACTCTGAAAATCATTAAAAACTTAGACATTTTCCTATCGAAGGAAAGGTTTAAGTTTCTAAAACTCAACCACGATACTATCCAATATTATATTCTATCAAGTTTCTGCATATGAAAAGGAAGTCTATCGCAACAAAATTATTCAAGATGATAACTTTTATATTATCTATTAATTATTAAGTCATTACAGCTTCATTCCTGAATCTCAGAACGCGAATAGCTTTTTCAACTGTGCTGGACTAAATCATACAAGAAGCAGGAATTTTAATTTTCAATGTTTTTGTACTGCCATATATTTTCATCTTTAATATAGGAATAAATACATTTTAACACAGGCTCATGGAATGAGTTCGGCGAACACTATCCCCTTCAATAAGATCTCTTTAATTGCTGAGACAGATGAGAAATATCATTGATCCAATGATGGTCTGGTTCGGAGCATCACTGACTTTCGTGCACACAGTCGTCCAACAAAACCAATTAATTATTAAATCATGAAAGAGCACACAAGCCCTCGTTAGCCATGCTTTTATCTACATAGCTCTGTATTATGAATACGAATATCTCAAATAGAAATATATAATCTAAAATTTAAATTGTAATGAAATTTTTTCCGACGTGCAACTATCACGTTTCGATCAGATGACTTTTCAGCGACTATTAACGTCTAACGAGGACCGCTTCGACTGTTTCGGGACTCTTAACTTCCATTCGTTCGCATTTCTCTGAATTCCTGGCTACCATCAGAGGCAGTTTCTTGACGACAAGCCGATCGTAAGGCAGAAAGTGTCTCCAATTAACGAAAAATTCAGCAAAACGGGAACGAGAGAAAAAAGGTTACAAAAAGAATCAACAGTCCGTTCACAACCGACTCCAATTATCTAAAAACTAGGTCGCAGATCGATCTCCTTATTTGGTTCGCTTTATCAATAAAACGGCCACGTTCAGAAACTGTCGCTCAATCTAAAAATCTAATCAATTCCATAATCCTTCAGTTCTCTAAACTAAAAATATATTTAAAAACAAAGTATTAAAGCAGAAACGATATAGTACTCGTCTCAATATCAACTAATGCCAATTCACAACTGTGCACGAAATTCATTCGCAAACCACAAGTTAGAAATAAAGATCACAGATGTTTTTTAAATCCTGCAACGTAGTAATCAATTATTTCATTTACAAACTATCCACGTTGTTAGGTACGACCAAGTGGTGTCTTCCAGCTTCAGAAATAACATGTTTTGGTGCGCGGGATTCGTGATGGAACTTTTTGTTTCGATGTCACACGAACGAGGAAGAATA
Source organism: Andrena hattorfiana (assembly GCA_944738655.2). Lineage (NCBI taxonomy): Eukaryota > Metazoa > Arthropoda > Insecta > Hymenoptera > Andrenidae > Andrena > Andrena hattorfiana. Next base: position 9,276,278 of record OX122894.2, read on the forward strand.
TAATCGATGCTTAAAAATATGCTTCTCGTCAGTGTCGTCGTTGAAATTGTTATTTACGAACAGAGGGCTTCGTTGGTCGATACCAGGAACGTTTTAACATTTATCGGCATCTGGGACGAAACAGCTCTGCACCCCGTTAGTCTCGAGCTGCCATTATAGCGGGCCGAAACGAGTTTTGTGTCATTAATTCATTCGTTAGTTCGGCTGGACTAATGAAACAGTTTCTGAACGAACCCTCCAGCGATACACTCCTGCGTTTCATTAATCCGCTCTGCTAATTTATGGGCCTATTAAATCGCGCCGATAAAAATTACCATTTATCGGGCGCTGCTCGACAGCTACAGACCGCGATTGTTTAATTTCATCCTCCACCGGCGAATGAAATTGGCATTAATAATTGCGCAAGGAAGATCTCGGCGACAAGTCGTTGACGAATGAAATCGAAAAGCGTTAATACTACTACGATTAACTAAAAAATGTTTGCATTTTGTCCTCTGCTCTTATGATTTTCATCTATTCAGATGAATGAATTCGAATCATTTAAAGAGGGAGCCCTATTTAGGACACTTGGAATAAGGTAATACTTGGGAATTTTTGTTTAAGAAACTGTTAACTGGATCGTTTCCAAACTTTCAGGGTATTTTAGTTCACATTCAAACAATAAAAATTAATTTTTTCGTTACGAAGTGTTCGGTAGAAATTTATATATATGAACACTTTCGTTGGGACTCGCGCGCTGGAATTACAAATTTGCGATTATGGTGAAAGCTCCAATTCTTCCCCGAAATAAAAAAAAACAAGGATTTTCTTATTTCTTGTATAATTACACTGTCGATGTACCTAACAAACGAAAAAAAAAGTTAAAAGTTGGAAAATTGGTGGAACTTCAAAGAAAAAGTTACGATTCTGCCCAAAGATATTTCATACTATTTATAAAAAAAGAGTTGTTCAATTTAATTTATTTATAAAAGTTTTAGATCCATCGACTATGTAATTATACGAGAAATAAGAAAACCCTTGGTTTTCTTGTTTCAGGGGAGAATTGGGGTCTCCAATATAATCGCAAATTTGCAACACCGACGCGCGAGTCTCTACTGAAAGTTCGGGAAAGAATCGCTTAATAGTTTCTTAGAAAAAAATTCTCAAAAATCACCTTATTCTTAGCATCCTAAAGAGTGCTCCCACTTTAAATCCTGCCAGTCTAAGATAGGAAATTGTTGCATCGAAGCACCTATATTCTATTCACAAGATACAAGCGTACAGATTTCTAAAAATCAACGATTAACGAACGCGAGTTTGATCCAAAATGTGTAATAGAGAGTTTAAACGGGACACTGAATGTCAATCAGCGGAGGTAGCAGAATATAGTAGCTAAGTTAGTGGTTTAAACAGTATAACGAACGTACTACATATTTCCAGTACTTAGTTCTAGCTTATGATTTACAGAGATCGAAGGAATTGTAATTCAAAGCAAATAAAGTCCTTCTTTATTCTTCTAAAATGGCACTTCACATCTTGAAATCAGTGGAAAGGTTATCAATCATCGCAAACAAGTCGACAAGGAAGCCTGGTTCGAAACAGATTAATTTCCAAGACGCGACGATGAACATCAAGCAAAATACAAATACGAAGACAGAGGGATTCTAATCTATTACAAACGATCGTGCCATTAGGCATCGATGGCTGTCCGTTCAACATGAAGCACGCGTACCCAATACCTCGACTTACGTGACACGTGATACAAGTGTTTTAAGCGTAAACCGCGCACGCAGCCAGGGTGTGGTAACTGCTTTGTCCTGTGTCACGAATAAAAAGTGAACGTCACTAGGGACACGCTAAATGAGCGCGTCATTGCAATTCAAAACGTCAAACGTGGTCTATCGAAGCGTTTCCGATTTTCCAAAAACCTGGTGGTTGTAATGAATCGAGTTCGCTATCAGTAGTTAAATATTTCGATTAAATTCTTGTCGCCCTCCGAACAGTATTCTAGGCCCTGTGAAAATTATTTGTTAACACCAGAACTGTGGTATATTCATTTTTCAAACGGTCATGGAGTCCTGCCGCAGAGCTCTGTTTGAGTTCAGACTCGATTTAGTATTAATTTCAATTTGGTAACAGTTCAGTTCTCATTGGAAAGCAGTTCGGTTCCCATTCAATCCGAGTTTAATTACGATTCGACGCCAATTAAATTTCAGTTCCTAAGCATTCAGTCATAACCCAACTTCGACTCACCAATATTCTCCAACGCATTATCAAATCAAACATCGTCCACTTGATCGTCTCTTATCAATAGAAGAATAGCAATCGCTTCAGAAATATCTGAGAGGCCCAATCCCAATATCAGCTAGGAAAAAACAAGTTTGGCCTTTCGTCCAGCCTCAGGGAGGTGGAATAACCACAGCCAAGGAAATGGCGTGACTACGGTACATTTTGAAACTACCTATTAGAGGGGCTTGAGGGGAAAAAATAAAAAGGAGAACGATACAAAGCGTGTAAGAGAAAGCGAAGGAGAAGGGGAAATGGAGAAGATTGGGCTTAAGAAGATTCTCCACGTGTCCTGTCACTTAGTGGGCATGAATATTTACGTCTGCCTCCAAGGCTTTCGAAGATAGGAGCCTTAAAGATTTGGTGGCCACTCGTGGCCATAAACTATGGACGTGGATCATGACCACCGTCGTAAACCTGTTTCAGAAAAAGTCATCAATTCGCGTTAAAAAGATTTAGAGATGTTAAAGATTCCTGCTGCTGTCGCGGATTATATGTGCTTCCTCTTTCTCCTCCTTCATACAAACGGAAATTCATACTCCCTTAAGATTCTTGTCCGCGAAAGTTTCCATCGAATTACAAACTATCGTTATTTGATTTCACAATAATTTGAACACTTTGCACTGGTTCCAAATACATTCTTTTACAGTCGTTGATATATATATATATATATATATATATATATATATATATATATATATATATATATATATAAAAGTTGATTCATTGAATTTGTTCACAATGTTTCGTACGCAAGTGACACAACTCAGTGGTCTCGAAAACGCTCAAGTGCATGCTCGACTATCGGGTTGCATGCAGGAAGGCGCGCGCCGGCCTTCGGCAAGGTATGCAACACGAGAAATGCGCGCGAGGATATCGGCGACGCAAATAAACCTTCGAAAAAGTAAAAATCACCCCAAAACTGCCTAACAGTCAATAAAAATACCACAAAATAAAGCCTCGAAGAAAAATTCCCCCAGACTCTTCAGCTCGATATGAAATAACTGAACGTTACAAAAAATTCAAGTACTTCGGCCCGCTTTACTTCATAAATTAATATTTTTCGAAATCTGTGTCGAGTTGCAGTATCGAATACAAGGGGGTTAAAGGAGGTCGAGGAGGGTGTTAAAATGTCAAGGAGAAAGATCGGAAGATGGAGACACCAGAGGCACATTAATGTCACCTATGATTTTCAAATGGCACGTTACACGTGTTTTGTGCCAAAGTAAAAAGAATTCACGAGTCGAGTGAAATATGACCTACGATTTTTTTGCATTCGAAGTGCAATATTAATGGCCACTAAACATGAATTTTTATTACAAGTGAAGACAACGTCACAACGTTTTGTTTTGAAATACGATAATTCGTGTTCTACGTTACTTCTTCCCTAACCAAGGAATAAAACGAAATAACTGGATGCCAGTAATCGAAGGCAAGGATTTTCGTAGTTCAGACACGTGTACGTTGACCTGGCCACCGCTATTACTCGGGTTACCCAAGGAACACGGGCAGCCTTCTAAATCGACTCTTTCGCGCGATTAACGTCGCGTAATTACCTCGAAACGAGAAGGTAAAGCCCAATTGGAGATCCTTTGCACCGCCGGTGTACTATTTTCTATGCGATTCTGATCGATTGTTCTAATCGAGCCCGGTCGAGCGTAATTGCTTCCTCCGGATGTTACAATTACCGCTACGTATCGGACAGCGTGCTGCACAAAAGCTGGGAAAAACAGTTCTGATCGACATAATAAATTCTAACGGTCCGTGGGAAGGCACCTTTCCACGAGGCAGCCGAGAATTATTTCCATTAATGAAGCGTGCAATCTTCTCCGTGCATCAGACAAACTGACCCGCGCAGATTTATTCCGCGTGAATCATACCTGGATTCACGACGAACGGGTCCTGATCGATTTAATTCCGCGATACCTGGCGAACGATAAGAATATTCGCGAAAAAGAGAGTTCGTTTTCAACCCTGAGGGGACTTCCGGAGTTTTGATGGACGCTAGTGAAGTGAGGTTGTGATCAGATGTATTTTTAGATTCGTTTTTTACTTGATTTACTTTGTTTACTTATTGATTTGAGTGGCTTGAGGAAAGTTATATTAGATCAAAAATTAGAGAAGCGAGAGATGTAGATATTATCACTTACTATGAAAGGAATTAGCAATGAAGGTGATAGTGTATTAAGGGGATAGGTTACCCTCAACATTTTCGAAAATTGGTTTTTAGGATGTTTGCATATTCCACTAGCTACACCCTTTCTACGCATTTTAAGCGCAACCGGGCCCCGAAATTCCATAAAATGGAGGAATTGCAGTAAAAAATGTACGAGCCTGCACATGAGATCGGATAACGATGTCCAACTTTAAACGCGATTTCCCAGAAACTACGTTTTCCTAAACGGTGAACATAAAATCTCGAAAACTGTTCTCCAACGATTTGAATGAAAATTTACATATTCGTCTCGGTGTATTGGGAGCACATTTCCTATATAAATTCTTTAAAAAAAGATAAAACATATTTTTCCTACAAAAAAGATAAAATCAGAAACATCAATATAAAAATTGTATTAATTTGTTTAGCAAATTTTTGCTTCCTGATCAAGATGGAGACTGTCTTACAGATTATTTACTTTGTGTTTAGGTAATTCACTTGTCCGGAATCGTGTTCATCATCAAACGGTGCATCGCGTACACGCTCTCATATTTATGTTTATAACTTTTTTGCTCTAAATATATTAAAAATTTTCTTTTTACGCATTAAAGTCAGCGAAATGACGCTTAAAAATTAAAACAAAAATTATCTCGATATTCATTTATTACTTCAGAATATGCGTTTGAAGAAGGGCCTGTTTTTGGGCTGGTGAGGGTAACCTACCCCCTTAACCCTGCGTGGTCACACCGGGTGTGTCGCACCCCAAAATATGTTTTTGCCAACGTTTCTGTAAATTTTTATACCTTAATAATAAAATTAAAAAATTTGGTGACTTTTAACAAAAAATAAAATCGCTTTTATCCACAACTATTTTTTCAAATACGAATTTCAACATACCAAAATTTACGTTTCTAGAAAAAAGACTATTAGTGCATGATTGTACGAGTATTACGAATGTATAATTATCACTCAAAAGTTAAAAGATTCAAAAAGACAAAAATGGTAACTCAAACATGGCGCTGGGGTGCAGTAAACTTCATGTGACCAATTTGTGATTGTAAGAAGGGGTGACCACGAAGGGTTTAAAAGTAGCACTGAGGAATATTGCGAATATGAAGACAAGTTTTAAATTGATCTTTTGAGACAATTTTTAAAAAGAGTTTCTATTTTCCTTATGAAGAATTAATTAGGTCAGATGGTCGATTAGTTTTATTGTGCTGATGGAAAGTAACTCAGTTATTACTAAAATATACTTGTGTCATCATTTTAAGACTGATTAATATGAGGACCTTATAACTTATAAGCGACTATGATTACTTTTAATCTAGAAATTTTGAACATAATAAATGAAGCACTTAAATATACTTAGATAAGATAATTGTAAGTCATCGTGAAGATAATCAGCATAATTTCAAGATAAAGAGTACTCAAATATAAAACACAGAGCAACAGAAAGTACACAGACTATATCTTATTGATCCTACTGATTATCTCCAAACTTTGCGATCCTACAAACACGTGTTTGTCGAAATCTCAATTTCTCCATTGCTAAAAAAGATCTTATCATATATCGAGTAATGCTGTATCCAAAAATATCTAACACACATGAAGTAAAATAAGTATGAGCATAAAGAATAAAATTCATCTCGACATGCAATAAATTGCAGAGGATGTGACACGTGGAAGTTCTCAATCATTCTTGAAGAATTTTATTTTACCTGAACGGCGCTGTTCAGGAAGCAGTTGTTTTGACCAGGCCCATTGAGTAATCCTTTCGTACTGGTGAAGCTGGTATTATGGTCGCTGGACGACGACTTCTGTGAAGACTGAATCTGTGCGTTTGCCTGAGTTCCATGTATTTGATGGCACTGAGAGGACTGTAAGTATCCACTGTAATCCACGGTATCCTGGGACGCAGCTGGCTGCTGTAGCCCCATGATGGAAGCCATCCTCAACGAGCTACGTCAGTGTCATCTGCGAACAAAAAAAATTGAATCTCGATTAAAAAAAATTCTCTTGCATTTTATCCATTCGACACTATCTATTTTTAAAAACAAAATTCTGAGTGTACTACTTTTTCTTTCATCCTTGTCTACTAAAATGTCTACTATTCGCCAAAGTTAGTAGTAAAGGAAGAATACTTTGAGAAAAACGAGCCTAGAAATTTATGGAGTTCAGAGTTCGAGACTTTTTACCTAGGGGGTGTGTTGGAAAGATTTATAGTATGTAAGAAAATAGTATGTATGAGCACTATTTATGTACGTGGTATTTCTGTAACAAAGAAAACGCAGAAAGGTCTATGTATGTTACAGACATTATTGAACATACTTTTCAACCTTTCACTGGAATGAAAATGGTATCGTAAAGTCAGTAAAGTAACGACTGCCTTGGCTGGAGACTAAGCTAACTTTGTGGGTCATATGTACACGTGTAGGTATAACGATATACGTTTGCCTTAGGAATTACTAAATTTGGTCACGTGGTGGTATATTTATAGTTAAATATTTTTGTTTGTTCTTTCTTCCATATAAATCGTTGTAGCTTAATGTTTTTTTTAAAAATTAACGGTTACAATATTATGTATATTAATTCAGCAGTTAATTAAATGAAGTAATATCAATTCTAGTATTTGAAGAAGCTATATTTCATCGTGTTAGTCGTGACGTCCATTAACTTTTTGCTTAGAAGAATATCTTTTTTGCTGAAGCATAAGATCTGGAACACTAATTGTCTTGATGTCTTGACTGTGCTTTTTTGTTCCGATACTTAAGTTGAAATAATTTCCTTCTCTACTTACAAACAGAAATTTAAGGGCATGGAAGATAACTTTAGAAATAACATTGAAGATTTAAACAGACAAATTTTTGTTGCCCTTCTTCAAGAATAATTAAAGTTTATATGTACTTATACACGTACGATACAAAACAGAAATTAATTTTTCGAATATTTCACTAATTTCGCTTTTGAATAAAATAAAAATCGAGTGTCTAATAATGACAATAACTGGAGGAGTCGTACTACAATTGTAAATTTTGCGTTAAGACTTTCTAATAATACCAATAAAAATTTAATAAAGCATTCTCCAATCTCCATATTCCCAATCAGCAAAAAAGTGATTGTAAATGGTTCATAAAGGCCATTTGTATGCTACTTGAAAAAAAATCAGAAGCTGCATATCAAAGGGTTGTAATTAGGTCGACCAATTAATTATATTATACCACGAAATATGACTTTCATTATTGACACCGTATCGTCATTTACAAGAGTTGAATTTCACGCGTTTCGTATGCATTTTGTATACCGTACTTTGAATGTAATCACGTTATACACGTCGAATAATAGTCTTCACGTAATGCGACACGTATCAGACGATCGTAACGATACCAAGAAATCATGTTCAACGAATCAATGAACATCGAATCGATATTCACGAGCCATTATCATACGCTCCCCAATGTTCTGGCTGAGTGAAACGCGGCCTCGATCGAGGATCCTCAAGGAAAACGGCATAGCGAGGACATTTTTCTAACACGCTTGTAAATAAGCTAATACAATTCCATGTTTCATCAGGGAATATCTTACGGAGAGTTTGTCACCGCGAATGTTCATATTCTTGAAATAGAATGTGTATAGCAAAGGAAAGAAAACATTCGCTAACGGTTTCGTTATAAATAGCACATGGTAAAAATAGCAATTGAAAGAGGAAATACTGGGATCAACATTCTAGTTTTGCATAAATATTACTGGTAAGTTTTGATAATAATTGAAAATCGTTTTCATCGTCTGATCGCATATATTACCAGCTATAAAATAAGTTGTGTGAATTTAGTCCATTATTTTGAAATATAGAATCGATTCTGAAAAAATATCTTTTTTTACACTCTGTCAAATTGAAGAATTTGATACACTCGCCTATTGGGACCATTTTGTCTCCATCAATGAATTCTATAAAGCCATAAAAATATGCACTTGTAGTTTATATAGATCATATATAATACTCAAAAATGTGAAGAGGTTGAAATTTTACAATTTATGAAAATACCAAAATACGAAATTCTTTGGTGTTCGACTTCAACCTGGAACAAGATTCCAAATATTTTTAAAACTGTGCCAAACATTCTCTCCGTGGAATTGTTTAAATAAACATGCCATAAATCACAGGCAGATCAACGAAGCATCCCCGAATTCTTTAGAAAAGTGACAGTTGTTAAATACTGTATAAACAAAAGTCTACACATAAAAATTTAAAGGTGAATTTTCAAGAAAGGAGAAAAATCCCACTTTTAATCCACGTGTAAATCACACGCAATCTCGATAACGGTAAACCCGTAACATATTGGCTCCACCGTAATTTCTTACCTTCGCACTCTCTATAGGACGTATAGCATACGTCTCCTTTTTGTTCATGCACGAACAATATTAGCTCTTCTATGTTTTAACACCGTTATCTTCTATGAATTTGAAATACAGAGAGACATGGAAACATTACCGCTCACTCGGCCTGCAAGAGACAGGATGCAGGATGCAGGCGTGTGTATTTTCACGAGAAATGAAACTAAGATGATAATTAGCATTCATTTGCAATGATCATCAACTTCTTCCATATGCATGTGATACCTAATACTTATTTAATGACATCTAGCTTATGAGAATATCGAAATTACGTCAGCTTTGAACAGTTTTTTTTAAATTAGCGATATGCACGTGATGTACATTAAACATCATTTTAATTTTCTTTATATTTGTGGGTATCATCAGTTATAAATGCATTTCTTAATATTCTGTGAAAATATAAGTTACACAGTTTTCACACAGAAGTTTGATAAATGACAGCACATTTTTGGATATTTAAAATATCACACAGAAATATATCGAAATGTCAAATGTAAATTACAAAATCGTAGTTTCAAAAGAGCAACGACTGAACGATAATAGAAAATGCTGAAATTCGCCGCGAATCTTTTACTTCGCCCCAAAAGCAGATCGACGTCGTGACCTCCCCGTCGATTCTTTTTTAACTCCAAAAACAGCACGAAAATATCTCCCAGAATTCTGCGTCGCTCGACGCATCGTCATCTTGAATCATCAAAAATAGACTTCTTGCTTCATACGCATCTTCAGCAAAAATTCTCAATTCAAACTGGCTGCTCTTCGCAGAAATTCAAGAATAATCTCATCAACTAGCACAAAAAGTCTCGTCTCCCTGTATTCTCGATCACCATAAAAAAAATCGCAAAAGGTCAATGTGTTTTCTATCAAAAATTGATTTCTTCCACGCCGATTTTGTCAAAAGATTCAACTCTTTCGTATCTCCAAAAATTTTAGAAAAGATTTCAAGAAATTTAACATTGAATGCGATGTTACCTTCCCGAGGGAGTGTATCGGTTGCAATTTCTTCCACGTGGGCGCGCGATGTCGGGCACAGAAGAAGGCGACGTTCACACCTTTTCCACGCGCGCATCGCGTCGAAAGGGAAATTAAAGGAGAAGGAAAAGGAGGCTGTGCTGAAGAAAGATGATGTTATCGGGCGAAAAGGGGGTGGAAAGCGTGGTAGGACTGGCATAGGCGACACACTAAATGGTACGGCTGAGTGGTCGGCGTTAATTTCGAGGGGCCAAGAAAAGTGGTCGCAGCGAGTACGTGCTCGAGAGCTAAGCTGGCCTCGCTGTCTCCGTGGTCCCTTTTAGGGTTCAGTAACAATGCGGCCGCGTTAGATTTCGCTTGTAAAGGGAACGGACGTTGCAATGGAGGTTAACGTCGGCCACGTGATACGCGTTACGCTCCAAAAGAAGCAAATTTTTTACGGCTTTTCCGAATTTAAAATGTCAACCTTCTAAGTATTAGACTATTACCTGTTATTGGAAAAAGCCAAAAGAAACTCGAAAACCACATAAAAACAAACAAGGTGTAAACAATGAAAATTTGAGGGCCATTTTACAGATAATTTTTTTTAGAATGGTGGAATATAGAAGAGCAAACAAAGGGGGTAATAATACCACTTTATCGCAGGATTTATTCATCGCAAACATATTGAAAAAGTGCATTTAATACTGATAAGATGCCTATCTTCATTGATGAATAAGTGGAATTGAGTTTGATGCTTGATAATCCAATGCTTGATGATCCAAGCTTGTAATAATTAAGCTTCTAAAATACTCAATCTACGTTTTGACTGGTTTTCTTAAAAAAACTCTGAACAATGAAACGAAAACATGGTGCCGTTTATCCTAGTTTATAGCTATTTGGAAGGAAAGCTGCAGTGAACTAGGCTTGGTACTCCACGTCCTCGATACAGATGTCCCTAAAGTTTTGTGATAAAGAAAGAAAGACATTTCACATCCATCAATCCAATGCATAAGATGGAAAGCCAGAACGGCCTCTCGATCAAAGCACTGGCAGGCTAGCCTAATTTTCGTGTTTTCTTTACCACAGACTAGGCGTCGCGGCGCCTCTCCTGGCCAACTCTTTACGGTGTCTACTTGTGCGTCCAAACGGAAATAACCTCGCGATAGCAACAGGCCCCAAGTTTATGCCGTAATACACGATCTCCCCTCTCTTCCACTTCCGGTTTTCGCTCAAATCTCCCCCTAGTCTCTTTCTTTCGCCCATCGCGACGTCGAGGAGTTGATTTTTGCGAGAAAATACGCCTTTCGTGCCGTTCTAAGACACCGGAAGTGGCCTCGATGTGTTTTCAAGGAACTCGATTCTCCATTATAGCTTCGGAATCGCTAAAACGCTAGCAACTGGGGTTCCAAACGAACGTCTGTATTTAGAATTCCTTTATATACTTTCGGTAGAAAGATATTGGTAGTGCCTAGTAGTTGCAAGTTTATTGCAAGACACTGTTACTATCACTTACTGTTTAATATGTCAAGAGCCATTTGTAAAATATGGCAACAAGGATTTTAAACTGGCATGCTATAAGCAGTGGCGCACTCAAAGGTGGGACAAGGGGCCTAGCACCCTTAAAGAAGGGGCTTTGTAAAAAGAAAAGAAAGCTGAGTTTTATTCTTTACATCAATTTTTATAATCACCGAATGAATTTTATTGAATTTGCATTAAAAATATTTTTATCCGTACAACTCTGCTTCTCCAAAATGAAATACTGACAAGGGATATTATCCAAGAATCTATCATGGATAGTTTTCTCCTAAGCATATGTTGTTAAGCACAAAAATTTCAACGATTGACAATGTCCATGTCATAAATCAGTAGCTTTGTGACATATAGTTTAACCAAAACACAGATTATAAGGCGAAGCATCTGGCGTTCATTTCGAAGTGACAGACGCGGACGACGTCAATGACTTGCAGAGTGTGAGAAAAAATTTCCTGGAAGCGAATTTGTTTACCGTGCGTTTAACCTGATTGCAGAAACTTAACCATTGTACCGTTACAGTCACCTCGAGTACCGTAGAAATCCTAAGAAGGCGAATAGTAAAGAACATCGAAAGAAACTCTCGTACGGTGTGTGGATGGTGGTCGCCTATAAATACGCTCGCGTACATTGTCATTCAGAGAACAACGGAGGCTTATTACGTTGTCATGCATAACACGTAGGGGATAGCTTGGAAGGAGAATAAAACAGGCTGTGGAAAGGCCTCAACTTTTCAGCTTTTTGAAAGTCACAAGTATTCACCGAAGGAATTGAAAATTTCTGTGGAATATACATTACGAATGAAAGGTTGCAATAGATACGAGAAGAAAGTTTAACCATTTTCGATAATTAAATATAAAATTTTTTTAAATTTTCCACAGTTTGAACATTTTTTCTTGGTTACTGAATGGCTGATTCGTTAAATTTTGCATAATGAGAATTTTTGATGATTTTTTAACTTCTAATTGATTATTAATTTACAATGCAACTTTTTTTTAGATTGTCCCAAATTAGAAATCAGAGAGCCTCTTAAATTCGAGTTGTTATTTTTCGAATTTGTTAAAACAAATTGCCGTTCTCCTTAAATAACCTCGATGAGAAGTAGCAAATTACATTAACAGAGAGAGATATTAGCTTACAGAAACTGTTAAATTGCGCGCAAAATTCTGCAACGCGAAAGATATCTGATACAACTTGAAAATATAATACCTGAAGCCTTTTAACAATGGAGCGTATCTTAAATCCGAAGGAATATCGTTTTACATTACTTGAGTTTCATGAAAATGTTTTGTTCTATTATCACGTTTGTAGTATTAAATTGCTGTAAAATAAACAAAAAGCAGAAAAATATTTTAATAAAATGTTAGTGATACTATATCTACCAATGTGAGAGCATTACATACATCGAAAATCCGGTATGGTCTAGTGGCTAGGATACCTGGCTCTCACCCAGGAGGCTCGGGTTCGATTCCCGGTACCGGAAAATTTTTTTTTTTTGAATACTAATATTTTATCGCAAATATAGCATTCTGGATCGTATCCAAATATTATTTTCATATTAATACCACGAATCTATATTTGTATTATATTATTATCGCGTCGATAAAGAATACTTTCAATTGAAGGGGTTACACCTACTTAATCAGGGCGCCGAAAAGAGGCGCAATGTTTGTGAGTTTTTTTTTTAAAAAAGAGGAAGCATATATTTTTACAGTACTTTTTGCATTTAAAGAACTTTTGGTAATTTTTTCGTAGAAAAATATTTACGTTTATAATAAAGTAATAACCGACATCCAAAAAGCCATTTTAAAAACGACGAGCAAGATATCTCAAACACTACTGTAGCATCTTTCTGAAATTTTGTGGGCTTATTTTTTATATAAAAATATACTGAATGTCGGGAGGATTTTTTTTTTCAAGGTATAGTTTCGATTTTATCAACGAAAAACGGCCGTTTCTTGCGCAAAAATCCATTTTGTTTTAAATTAATATTTCGGAAATCCCCCCATTAATCAGAGGATACATTAATATACTAACGAAGTCTTTTTTGTTTTTTGATTTTAGATCCTCTAAACCACTTTTTAAAAACGCTTCGTGATTGTCGGTTGTAATTTTACAATAAACATAAATATTTTTCTACAAAAAAAGTACCAAATGTTCTTCAAATGTTGCTCTTTTAAGTGCAAAAACTTCTGTAAAAATATATGCTTCCGCTTTTTCGAAAAAATTCACAAACATTCGTCTCTTTTCAGCCTCCTGACTAGATATAACTCCTTAATTCGAGATTCTTGAACGGTTCAAAACTTTTAGAAAAAGAAGCTACTTGAAGAACCTAGTTGCTGAATAAGTTGTCTAATAGCCTATAGTATGCTATACAAATTTCTAATTTTTTCAACAACAATTTTCTTGTGACAGAGCGTCGCTTGAAGAAGGTTGTAAGTTATAAAGCTCCACGAGACACTGCCACTCTCTTGCTATGTTTCATGATCAAAAGAGCTCACTGATTAATTTATAACAGATATAGAGGTGTTGTGGTTTCAGTAAATGAGAGCACCGCACGTGAACAATAACACTTATTGTAACAATTAACTTAATGCTTTAAACATGTTAGAATTCTCAATACACGAGTTCTGTTGTATCTCATTTATATGTATATCTCATTGAGATATACATATAAATGAGCTCTGTACGAGTTTCCTATGAATTCTTTAACGTTGTTACTATGAGTTCTGATTGCGTACTGGTGGTTGGTTTGAAGGAAAGCTATGGAGTACCTTTCAGGGGTAGAATTCTTAGCGAAAGGTGGTAGGAAAAATTCGTTATTGGTGGAAGCGTGGTGGGAAGTCGCTGTTTGGAAATTGCAGGAAAGGAAAAGTACAGATTAGTGACCACGTGAACGGCTCAGTGCGAGGCTATCTGACAATGGCCCGTACCCCCTAGTTTTACAATAGCCCCAGGTTTATACACAAGGACGGACAGGCTAAATGTCTGCCAGATGAGATGCACAAAACACAGGACATCCTTGCGGGTCCTCGAATTATATGAGGAGACTTTCTCTTCTCAACTTTGCAGAAAGTACTGATGCACCCTTCAGCAACCATGCTATCCTAAAATAGAGCCCCACTGTTCAATTACCCTGATTAATCCCTCTTTCCGTCTTTTCAGTAAACCTATTTTAGATTCAACTAGAGTACTTAAATTAATTAGAGGTTCACTTATGCAAATTGCTCTATCGTTTAATAAGCAATCTGATTATTGTTGAAGCTTCAAAAGTTTTTAATCTCTCATAGTCACGTAACCCTTTTGGAATTCTCACAAAGCAATCTTCAATTGCTTTTGCTGAAAGTAGCATTTATACAGTGCAGCGAATTGTGTGCAGTACTCGATACCGATGCAAAGCAGACACTCGAAGATCGTCTGCGTTTGCAAGACATGTTGCATACTCGTTCGGGACGATAGTCTCTCACATCCATTCACACATATCTCAGTGCGTACCACGATACCTCGTGCTGATAGCACAATCTAAAATTAAATCGGAGATTCACAATGGTTCGTTTGGGTAACGGAGGATTGATGAATGCGAATTTCAAAGTTCTATTCCTGGTCGCGGTTGTTTATTGGTAACGAGACGCGTAATTAGAAGAGTCACGGTTAGACTATATTGATTCCAGTTGGATAGAACAGCGTTCCCCAAAATTTTTAATCGCTAAACTCTCTATATCTTACAAGAGGAGTGTGTGAAGATCGGCGAGTTGGTTCAATTTAGCATATAATTAGTGCACGACATGTATAATAATCTATTAAACACACAGAGCATCCTACTACAAATTTTTCGAGAGAATCTAGTTCAAAAGTCTGCTATATGTATCTATACACTTTCACAATTTTCTAATTGAATCTACAATTAGGCTTTTAAATTAATTTCATTCTTAGATACATATAAATCCAGATAGGTACAAAATCAGAAAAAGATGAAACTTTGACCTTAAGTTTCTCAGAAAGTTTTTAATAACGTGCCCCTTCATTTTAATGCTTTGACGACCGCTATCAAATATACATAATTTCTCGATTTTGATTTACTACTTTCCGTGAGTTTAAGAAGTCAATTGTATTTCATATTTATCACTCATAAAGCTATAATAATATGCTGCTGATAGTTACTTATATGCTGTTTTGATGGTTTTCAAAAGGAAATGAATTGTTGAAAAATTTAAAAAAGATCGGCATTGAACTACATGCAATATTTTATCCAAATTAATAACTTGAACCTTGTATACTCTCTTGTTATATATGTAGTAAATGTGTACATACTAATTTTACTACTCGACTTCGCCCGAAATTAGATTCTGATTTTATAAAAAATAATTTTTTTAGGTTGTTTTGTGAAAATTCGTCTGGATTAGTCAGGCATAATGAGTTGGGGCACATTTCGAGATCCCAAAGTTTATCGCTCGAAAGTTTTTAGGCGACAGACAAACGTACAAATATATAGAAGCTTCCTGCTTTATATATTAAGATATATATACCTATAGAACGCATATGTATGTTGGTATCAAATGAAAAAATTGCATCGAGGATATCTAAGAGCGTTATCTAAACTTAGATGGTACCATATCCAAGGCCCTCCTGTGCAAAAAATGAGGATTCGCTATTTTAATCTTCAAACGAATGGAAAGAAACGCGCATCCAAGAAACGCGTTACTTTCCCGTCGTCGAGCGGGCAACTTTTTCTTCCTCTCCCTAGTCCGTCGACGGCGAGATCTTCCGGCGGGTGCCGCGAAACACTGCCAACTTTCCTCCACTTCTTCAGCATCTTCGCGTAATTGTTTACCCTCGCGTCAAGCGCGCCGCGGTCGCAATCGCGAAAGAAGAGATTCCATCCAACGGGGAACCGCATTGCGGTGAAACGCGATGACGCTGACGCGTATAAATCCGTCGCGGATACGTACGTTAAAATGCACCCTGGCCAAACACCCCTCCTATTTTCCCGTTTGCTTAATTTCTGCCGTTCCCGTGTAAATCATCGCGCGATAGCGATCGTACTTTGCCGGGGGGTTTTAATTACGTAGGAGCCATACAGAAAATTCGCTTTTGCCGTGCAACGATGTGCATATGCAATGCAGCAGCTTTAAATTTATGCGTGACTTTTCGTGTCTGTGAATATGTTTTACTTTCCTAATTCTCTCTGTGCACTTTATTAAGCATGAGTCACTTTAGCGTACGTGTGCACAGAACCTTCAAAAACCTTTAAAAACACTTAGTGCATTTTATCAGTTGCAAAAGCAATTATTATTTCTTATTCAAAATCTGGAATTCACTGTAATTTCAGTGCAGTTTCTACTAAACGTTGCAGTACTCTGGTACCTTTAGTACAGGATTGAGATCATAAAATTTTCATAATTTGTTATTTGAAAAGTTGGGTGTTTCGAATGCCCCACGAGTGATTGGATGCTAACAGTGCATATTTTCAAAGTAGCTTCGTAAAACACTCATTTGAAATAAAACAATTGGAGAAAGGCATTTATTTAAGTACACGAATTCATTTATACTCGAAGTCGGTATGCAAGAAGATGCATCGATTAGAATACTACACAACCGCTAGAAAGGATTTGGATACGTCAAGCAGGATTTTAACCCCGTCGCCCGCAAAGGATGATCGACGTGGTAATTCCGGGTTCGGTTCAGCCATTTCTCGCCCCAGAGATTTACGGATTTTCCACTTATATGGGCACGCCTGCGAAAGTTTCCACGCCGATAACGCATTGAGTGGTTTGTAAGCTAAAAAGTTTCAGAGCATTCATCATGTTCCCAATCTCATATAAGTGGCTCGATTAAGGAGGTAAGATTAAAAAGTGTTTCCATTTTCGGGGAATTGGAAGAATCTTATCGATCATCGCGGGGGGTATAGATGGATCGTAGCAAACGATATTGAGGAAAATCGAGGGCTCACTCATCCATTACAAATTCGTTTCGTTTCGTATTGCCTCTCTACTGCCAAAAACCTTTATAATAATAATTTAAAATATTTCTTTGACATTGGAATTTAGTATAAATCGACCACTTGTTGGAGCAAATTCTTGTTTGTGATTACTTTAAAACTTTATCTGCCACTCTTATGTTTACGTGATTTTACGATTTTCCTCTATAACTGTGCGTGAGCCTAAGAATTCAATCTCATTTCATATTTGTCACTGATAGAAGTTATTTACAAATCGATGGAAGAGGCGAATGTAGTCGAACACGTTTAAGGGGTTATACCTAGTTAGGAGACCAAAAAAAGGCGAATGTTTGTGAATTTTTTTAAAAGTGGAAGCACATATGTTTACAGAAGTTTTTGCACTTAAAAGAGCAACATTTAAAGAACATTTGGTAGTTTTTTTGTAGAAAAATATTTACGTTTATAATAAAAATACAACATCCAAGAAGCCTTTTTAAAACGGGGAGAGCAAGATATCACAAAAACTACTGCACCAATCTTTCTAAAATTTTGTGAGCACATTTTTTTTATATAAAAATCTACTGAATGACGGGGGGATTTTTTTCCATTGCATAGTTTCGACTTTATCAACAAAAAGCGACCATTACTGATAAGCATGAAGCCATTTTTCGTTAATATAATCGAAACTATACATTGAAAAAAAAATCCTTCCGTCATTCAGTAGATTTTTTCAAAAAAAAATTCAAAACATTCGTCTCTTTTCGGCCTCTTGACTAGGTATAACCCCTTAATACAATAAACGGTAGATATAGTAAGTACTGGTTTCAAAATTACCCTACGATATTTTCTGCTCCAAAACTCAGTACAAATAAATGTCAAAATTGAGCAGAAATATCCTCTGTCGATCGACACGCGGTAAGTCAAAGAGCAATGATTTGCACAGGGTGCAAAGTGTTATAACTAGTGATGGGACTTCAATACATTCCTTCTTCACGAAGCAAGAATTCCCATATTTGAGAAACTTTAAGATAACCTTCGCATTAAAATTGATTTGGAAGTCTCGACACTATTCAAACTCTCAAAAACCTTAATGCTTGTTGCTATCACCATAACACTAAAATGTTTGCTTGTGTTTATCTTACTTTGAACGCAGAGCACCAAACATTCAAAACTCAAATACCTTTCGACTTCCAATACCATCAAGACCTCGTAAAATTTCCAAAACTGTACAATACCTACTACTACTTAAACAAAATGCTCTTGCAAACTGTTTTGAGACCTCTTTATCGAGCTACATACGCTCTGAATCTTGTGTCCCATCCCCATCTAAAACAGTGCCAAAAATTCTGTAGGGCCAAGTTCCTCGCCGCTCGGATCGAGATCGCGCGTCGGTTTTTCGAGGAACCCGCTCGCGAATTTTTTGAGGATGCACCTGCGGCCCAAGTATCAAATGTTGCCCAGTTGCACGTCGCGATTGCGGTCTTCGGGAAAAACTCGCCGAACCGGTCATGCGTAAAATATCACGAGCCTCTTGACAAGAGGACCCAAGCAGGAGCAAAGTGGTCGCAGGAGCACGAGGCTGCGGTAATGCCGCGTCGCGCGATAAATCGTTCTTTTGCAGTATCATGTGCGTAGAAACATTTTCTGCCCGCACGAGCGCCAGATACGCTCAGCGTTGCATTCTTCGAGCACACTCGAAACAATTTCGTTCGACCGACAAACGAGACGCGTTACCGGTTTACAACTGAACGGGTAAGGGAATTACTATGAAATGAAATTTTGCCCGAGAAAGTCAAAGTGTGAAGATACGCTTGCAATTAATAAAATCTCAGGATGAGTCTAATGATGACAATGCTTGTGAATGTTGCCACGTTTCTGGTGGTAATCATGATGGTTTAGATGATTTTAATCATCAGTGTTTCAGTGTGTATGCAGGTACTCGCTGGGATTAGAAACAAATTCCTTTGCTGGTGTTTTAAAATATTTAGGCAAATGATTGATGTTCTTTTGAATTCCTGGTACTAAAAACAAATGATCTCAAGTTTATTTCCGTAGAAATTTTATAATGAGTTCATTCTTTATCGTATCGCGGATTAATAGTACAAATGCGCCTGCCGATAAAAAAATATAAGTTTAATTTACCACGCGGAATGAATTGAATCAGCTAAATCTGCTAAATGATTCACTCATTCGGTATGTATTATCAGTATGCTGTACTTTTCGGATTATAGGTATTATTGAATGAAAATTTGCAATTACTGCGTCGAATTTAATATTCCTGTTTGACTCGTAAAAATAACATTGTTTTAATTATTCTATGTAGCTGAAGTAAATCGAAATAACATATCGAACAGATTCATTGGATGGAAGACAATTGCACTCGATATAAGTTGACACTTTTAATTAAAATGCTGGTCGAATGGGGACACCTCCGTTTCCACGGTACGAACTGCATTGAATGGATACAATTAATTATCGATGCAGAACTAATAATATATTATAGGGGTATATTAATTGCACGGCAACGACAATATGCTTAAAGTGTGTACCTATAATTAGCCTGTCAAATAATACTTTCCGGTAGCTGAGAGCGTGCTCTCAACAAATGGCTCTATTAAAATTATTAATGAACCTCTCTTCAGCCTGATTATCAATTTTCTTGGTTAAAATGGAGACTTCTGTTTTCAAAATGAAGCGAACTGTTTGTGGCTTTGTTTAATCTTAGGTATTGCTTCCTGCTTCCCATGAAATTTGAATTAATTTCCCCCTATTTTATTAGCCCTTTTCTATTTCAACTCTGAGAATTCAACTTCGAAAATTCAATTTTGAGAATTCAAATCTGAGAGTTCAACTTTGAGACATCAACTCCGAAAGTTCAACTTTGAGAATTCAAATCTGAGAGTTCAACTTTCAGAATTCAAATTTGAGAGTTCAACTTTGAGACTTCAACTTTGAGACTTCAACTCCGAAAGTTCAACTTTTGGAATTCAACTCCGAAAATTCAACTTTGAGAATTCAAATCTGAGAATTCAAATCTGAGAGTTAAAATCTGAGAGTTGAAATCTGAGAGTTCCATTCTATGAGTTCAACTTTGAAAGTTCACATTCTAAGAATTCAAATTTGAGAGTTAAACTCTGAGAATTCAAATCTGAGAGTCGAACTCTGTGAGTTCAGCTTTGAAAGTTCAACTCTAAGAGTTCAAGCTTTAAAATTCAACTTTGGGAACTCAAAACTGATCCAACTTCATAAACACTTCATTGCATTTTTTCCCAGAAACGAAGCGTATAGTACAAAAAATCACGTCGTTCAGATTAAAGAAATGACTCCCACTGAACAAGTATGTAGGTACATTATCACCCAGCTCAGGGCCATGTGATGACACCGCGCCTCGGAATACTTTACACCTCTGCTGTCCTTGCGATGATAATGCGTAGGAATGCCCGGTTCGTGATGATAATACAGCCCCATGATTATCGTGCTGCCCGAAACCACCGCAGGGCCGCCGGTAGAATTACATCGTAATGATGGCCAACCGACGAACCGGTTGTGGCCCTGGCCCTGCCACTGCACTTATTTGGCCCCTACGCCCTCCATCAGCTAACCCGATCCCAGCGGACCAAACCAAAAAGAAAGAAAAAGCACAGAGAACCCGCAAAACTGAACCACACACCTGGCCCAAGAATAAAAATGCGATTTCGAGGCAGCATCGAAGACGCTCGCGAAGAAGAACACGGATTTCGTGAGTTACGAAAAGAGCACAAAGGGCTCTTCAATTATTGACAATGGAAAAGAAGATTTCTGGGTGCAAAACAGGTAGTTGAGAAGGGTCTGCGAAGATTGCCGGGTATGAGACAGTATTTTAGCTTCGAAATGAAACACTGGATTCGAGGAAGGTTACGATATCTCGTTTTGAAAACGACGCAGGGTTGAGCCTTTTATATAATACTCTTTTCTGTAACTCTACATATTTTTCAACTGACCTAAACGTAAGATAAAGTAATCTAAACTTCTCTTAAGTCAAAAAGAATTGAGTAATTTATACAAAGAAGATGGAGAACCAATTTTGTATCACCAATTCAAAAGCAATGGAAGTTTCATAAGAAACAAAATCACTGCTTCTGAATATTTAAACTGTCTCCACAAATGTTCTCTACTACATTCTTACAAAAGAAAGTACCCGATACTCCCCTACATGATTCCGTCTTTCAATCTACCACATTCTTTCACGAAAATACAAACTGCTATCACGCAAGTTCTATTTTCTACAGGAGAATACATCCAAACGTTTTCACGTGTGCAATAGATAGGACCCACTTTGGAAGAAATAATTCCCGCCTTTATAGGATTTGGGTGTACAAGCCTGACGATAAACCTATTAGGGCCAAACACTGACCGATATTGCGCTGGTGGCCATTTGCCAGAGACAAGCACACTCGAGCCTCCTTCTGCATCTCTCGTTGCATTATGCAGTCGAACGTGGGGCTGCATTTCTCCGTCTCTATCTCGCGGTCACGTCTCTCGTGCTGGATCCCTCTCGTCGGATAAATATGTCGGACGAGGCATGATTTATTCGTGCAGGACTATTTCTGTCACTGGTCGCCGGGTCGTTTGCCGAGGTCGAAGAACCAAATCCTCTGGTCGTGGTGTCAAGGTCAAGAGTACCTTTTATTTGCTCTTCTTAATGAACACGAAGTTGTGGAACACACAGGGAATGCGATGTTACTCTGATTAAAATACATTTAACATTCTCACAATCTCATTCTACAATACAATTTTAAGTAGCAACTTAATATTAATTGTTAGGTACTCTGAAACTCTTACGTCTTAAATTTCAAAAAGGTTAAGGTAATACAATAATCCTCCGAATCGTAATCCCGCAGTGATCACATTTCGAATAACAACTTACGATTACTGGGATAAGATTATGATTTAAACGATTACTGCTTTATCTTCGCTTTATTGAAGTTTGGGACATGAGAATTTGGTCTACAGTTTACAGCAGTTATTTCGAATATGCTGTACTAAGTTTTACGTGAAGTAGGTGATAACAAAGGATAAATTATTGGAAGTGTGTATGACGATGGATTTGAATTTATGTGGTTTCTTATATACCTACATTACTAGCTTTACTACTCGGCTTCGCTCGAAATTTAGATTCTGATTTTATAAAAAAATTATTTATTTATTTTTTTTGTTGTGAAAATAGTCAGATTCCTCTGGATTAGCTAGGCATAATGAGCTGGGACACATTTCGTGACCCCAGAGTTTACCGTTCGAAAGTTTTTCAAACACTTTCTGCTTTATATATTAAGATAATATATGGCTAAGTGAGTGAGTTAAAATTTCTTGAATGGACGTTATTAATAGATGTTTAGAAAATTTACTTGAAGTACCTCAACAGTCAAACCTAAGTTCTAAAAAGAAATATTAATTCTTCAATAACAACGAGATACCCACTGAACTGAAACGACTACTATTCGCATAATTCGCATAAATTATAAAAACTGACAAACTGATGAACTAATTTGCTATGCCCACAAGTGTACAGTACTTAATAAAATGAAAAAATTGCGTGTCACCAATGTCAGGGACATCTACAGAAACCCATCTAGAATATTCCAACACGTTAAATTCCCTAATGGAATGAGGCTTGAGTAATAGTATTTAAAAGGACAGCTCCAACTACTGCTCCTCGTATTCAGTATTATCGCAGTTCTTGAATCAACGCAGACGTGTTTTTGTGCCCTCTAAACTAACGTATTTTCTAACTTAACAAACTCTGCAAGTCGGGAACGTCAATTTTCGAGCAAAAACAGTGTCAATGACCAAGTGTTATTCAAACATCTTTCATTTGTACTGAACCAAACCCTGGAACACCTTAGTGAAACACAAACAAAAATCAAATACAACGTTCAGATACCTTGAGTTCACAAGAGCTAATCGTTGAATTTATGACTAAGAGTAGTTCGATACAGTCTCACCTTTCGAGACATGCTTCCAAAATCACGGAGGCTCCATTTTCAATATTTCCCTCGATTCGATCAACGACGAGCAATCCCACGAAAATTAACATCATCGCCTCGAGCGTTCCTCTACGTACAGCGCGAATCATGGACCTGACGTTACTGTCTTTGGGAATCATCCTGAATCTTCTAATTGTAATGGTCATCGTATCCAGATCTTCTATGAGGACCCCTACGAATCTCTACATCATCAGTTTAGCATGCTCGAACACGGTCATTCTGATCGAGCCTTTCGAAAATGTTCTTCGATGGTACTTCGACGTAGATATCGGCTTGAACATGGACTACGTTTGCATGATCAGCTTCGACGTTTCCGTCGTAACGATCGCGGTTTTAAAGTTCCAGCTGTACCTCGAGATCTTCCCGCAGCACACACCTTTCGGGCAACGGCTGTTGAAGAAGCTAACAGCCATAAAAGGCATCATTCTGATTTGGTCCGCGACCATCATATCGCTGGCTATTGGGCTGCATATATACGAGTTGCTCGAAAGAGACATGGCCCATATTTACGTTTGGAATAGTTTCATGTTCATTACTATGCCGTTTATCGTATTTGTCGCACTGGATGCTTTCATCCTGTACGAATTAAGTATATTGAGGGAGAGAGAGGGATCGTGGCGAAGGAAAGAATTGAAGCGATGTGTTAAGTTCGGTGAGTTAATGGACTCAGTAAAATTTTTGCAAGTTACTTATAAATTTGTTGCTTAGAAATGTGAAGGGTGAAAATCTCGAAAACTTTTGTTATCTATTAAAAAAATTCCAGTCGAGATTTTGGAAGGCGATAAGTTTCAAAATATAAACATCTCTAAAATGGATCTCTTTCTTCTCTAATATAATTTCCAAATATTTCAATCCTTCTCTCTTCAACTCTTCAAACATAATCTATCGTCATGAAAATTCAAATATACAAATGTTCAACGTCCATTTTAACGAATGATAGAAATTCATTTCTAAATTCATTTCCTACACGTAAGTAAGCAGGCTCGCAGATGACACAACGAAGTATTTTCTGCAGTGATCGTCGCAGTCGCATTCTACCTGATACGAACGCCATATCGTCTCGCCAGAGCGATAAATTTCATCGAACCAAGAGCGTCATGCTGTACAGACAATAAGAGGGAGGTTCTCTTTTTCATGGCCAAGACGTTTCCAATTGTTTTTGCCATGATTTACATCGCGTTGTCGACCGAGTTCCATAGAGCACTTCAGGTCTGTTCTCAAGCAAAATAATAATCTACCACACACACCTCTCTTGATATGCATCACGTATTTCAATTATTCCTTTATTTTAGGAGACTTTTAAGCGTCGACATCTAAAACATACCGAAGAATCTGTGGTGACATAGGCGTTTAATTTACAACAAGTCTGACCATAGAGGATTATCTACACTTTCAGTGGAAGGATCCTTCCAAGTATTTTTAATAATATTTTATATTATACGACGTCAGCCCACCAAAAGTCATGAATATTACTCAGCTACGGATCTGCTGAAAGTAACACTCCCATTAACTTTACCAGCCTGTTAACTGTGCCATTTTTCTGGACGTTAACGATGTGTATTTGCAAACTATCAAAGACGAATCGTTCACGTCACTTGTCTTGTTAATTACAGAGGCATTTTCAAACGACGAGTCAACATCCCTAGTTAATAGATTAACATAAGCCACAGCTCATTACAGAAATGATATCAGTGGAACAGTCGATCGAACAGAGTGGAATCTCTGAAATCAACGCAGAAAGCGTCTTCTGTCTACTGCGTGGGAGAATACTAAACGTACAGAAAATTCACCGCGTATAACGTGGACAGGAGAAGCTGGGTGTCGCAGTCGCAAAGTCGTGAATTCATTGTGCTCTCTGTATGCAAATTGGCTTCCCTTTGGGCACGTCTGCCGAGTGCATAAGTCGATGGAGGGCTGCACTTACGTGCGACCACGGGCGCGTTCGCTTCAACGGCTACGTGCACTTTGTATCTGCCAGGCTCGCCAAGGAAAAAGGCCTGCAAAAGCTCCAGCCGCAATCTACTAGCCGGCACCGCGTGGAATCGTTCCGTACGCTTCGATTGTTGAGCAGTTAAGATAGCGACACTGAAAGTTTACACGTTTCTTCCGTTTACGCGACCACCTAACACAGAAACGTGCCGTACATTGCATTCTGCATGGAACATTCCGTGAAATACTTTGTTGTAACAACGGTGGACTTTCCGACTGCCAGGCTGCACAGCTTGTGGGTTCGTATTACTGGGAACGTTCGTGAATTGTACTCTCAAAATTAGTTTACGATAGGCCGTAATCACCTTATGCAATATTAGGTAGGACCTTAAAGAGGGAATCCTATTTTATGGGCTAACAACATAGCAAAATTTAGGATTTTTTTCAGAAACTAGCATTTAGATTAATTTGAAATTTGGATCATGTTTTTATGCATCCTTGAAGAAGTTGCAGTTTTTTGTATTCATTTTTAATAATAAATGTAGGAGTTATGCACCACGCCGCGCAAAACTTGTCGTCCGCTGGTGTGCATGATATTTACCTTCCAGGTAATCTCAAACAGAAAAATGAAACGGCGTTTTACTTTGTACATATGTAGCTTCAATTTGATGAACCAGAATATCGCTAAGTTCTATACTTCTTTTGTTACATAAGAAAATCGGCGCAAAACTGGATTACAAAAATTGAAGGTGTAAACCTTTCAGTTTAAAAACTCTCCAACCTGCTCAATAATTTTTTTTATTTTTTGCTGGTTCATCAATTTCAAGATACATATGTATAAAATAAAACGCCGTTATCATTTTTCTGTTTCAGATTACCTGGTTGATAAATATCATGCACACCAACGGCCGTCCAATTTTGCGCGGCGTGATGATCGATCATGCATAACTACTATATTTATGATTAAAAATTAATTTTAAAAAAACTGCAGCTTCCTCAAAGATGCATCAAAACATGATCCAAATTTCAGATGAATCGAATCGCTGGTTTCTGAAAAAAAAACCCAAATTTTGCTACGTTTTTAGTCCAAAGAGTAGGATTCTTCCTTAAGGTGCAGTGTTTCGTGTAAATCCTACGGTCCTTTGATATAACTCTGGTAGACGGGCAAACGAGTATGTACAAGTGAAATTTTATCTCAAGCTTGAACAGTTTCTTCTTTGTTGATCGAAGTTAAAAATAGAAGTTTAAAAATTCTGACTTGTATTCGTTTGCCCGCTGACTACAGATAAGCTACCAAAAGTGAGGAGTGAACTTAGACCTCCGTTTCGTTATTTATGCTACCTAAGAGTGCACCCTAAATACTAAAGAAATTCCCCTCGATCAACTAGGTACACGAGTGCATCCTTAAACTCGATTAAGCGGAACGCGGTTAGGTTGCATGGAAACAGGATGTCGTTTATCAAATCGAGAATAAATCCGATTTCGTAGCTGCGTTCGCCCTGATTCTGTCTAAGATTACGAATTCCTCTCACAACGCGTTTCCTATTCGAACCTTTAGCGATTCTGCAACGGCATCGAAGGAAGGACTTGGTAGTGTCAAACTTGGCAACGTTGGTAACTTCGACCACTATCATTTGTAATTTTTTTAAGGGGAATTGACTTGTATTCTTCATTTTTCAAGAATATCATCTTCATTTACTGCAAATGATCTGTTTCAATATTTTCCCCATTATAAGATTTTAATTCCTTTGGAAGTTAAAATGAAGAGAAATATAGATATTTACAAAAAGTGGTCAAAGTTATCCCACTTGACGGTATTACACGTGCGAGGAAGCGGACATTATCTACTGCGAAAGAAAGCATCGTCCAAGCTACATAGATGCAGCGTACGCACGCGTCGCCACAGAAGAAGACCTCGAAGAAACAGGAAATCAGTGGAGCGAAAAGCCATCGTGCCAGACGGGACTTCCGGCTCGGTCTTTCGGGCAACTTGACGTCCTTCAATGATCACTGTAGTCTTAATCTTTTACTTTGCAACGATGGCCGTGTGTAATTCACTCGAAAGATAGTCACTGTTATTATTCTTTTAATAAATTCGTATCTCGATTAAAAACGTTCTTCTCAGGCATATGACAGTTGAAGTTGAAGTTCGATACTGTTATCATTAAACCTTGTAAATGTGCACAAGTTCGTGATTCGTGGAATCAAATGAATTATTGATTTTCAGATCACTATTCTATATGATTTTCTGTTTCTAAATTTCGTATTTAACTGGTGCATTTAGACAAATATTACTGGGCGCTGGAGGAGCGAGTAATCTGGAGTGCAAAAGTTTGGCATCGAATATTCTCAGTTTCTAATATCCATAGTGGTGTTCACAGATTTTCTGAATTAACCTAATTTTAACTGTCATAGCTGTTGTTTAATTGCATCTAGTTGGATAGCCACCCATGGAGAGTCAAAACGTAGATACATTTGAAAATGATTAAAGTCAAATTAACTAATTTTGGTAAGAACAAATGATATACATACAGTTGTATAATATGTTGCCATTTTACAAGAGTATGATTGTTAAATTTTCATGGAGAGTTAACTCATTATGCCCAAAATGAAAGGATTTTCAACTGCTGCGTTTCCAATTTCATATGTTACCAGTTTATAATAGTTATTATTTTTGTTCAACTCTATGCTAGTTAATAAAAACGGAACTAAACGTAGGCATTTCCAAATAATGCACCAGGCTCGTCAAAAAACACTGGACGAACAAAGCCTGTTTTTTCCTTCGTTGTTCAATTATAAACGCGTTTCGAAAGAATGGACTTTTCAAGCACCGAAATTTGCTTATGAATGGCCTATCGACGTTGCAGTCGATTGTTCATGGGACATTCTCGCGAATTTGCAAACCACGCGTTCCAGAATTCTAAGCGACAAAAGTGACACGCTGCACTCGAGTTTGTCGCACTGCTTCAGCTTACTTTTATGCAAAATAGGAGAGATGCAGATAAATGTATTGGAAAGTGAAGAAGCAATCGCTGTTGATACGTTATATTATTGGATAATTTCTTCAGGAACTGTGGAATCTCACGGATGGTATACTTCTGAACACCCAACAAAGCATATGAGAGAATGCAAGGGAAAGAGTTCTCCATAACGTGAGATAGTCGACACAAAGAAAGTTATACTTCGTGATATAGGTCAGTGCTCAACTTTCCCCATTGCTCTGAGCTACTTGCGAGCAACATTCAAAATTTCAGAGCGAATCTCAGCGTTTCGCTAAATGAACTCGACTGTTTGAAGATTCCAAGATAATATGGTTAACTCAATTCAGAATTAAATACATCATTTCAATATGTTATTTTCTATCCTTTAGATTTAGTTGTTATGTATGCATCAGTTTTACTTCTCCCATTACGAAGACCTAATATAATTAACCAATTCCCCCAAACCATTCTTCAAAAATTTGGGCTGATCCTTAATACATAAAATATCAGTGTCCTGTACTTTTAGCTTTGTACAAATACTAAAAAATGTACACACGTACCTAATTTAAAAAAAAAACAATTGCAGTATTGACCTCTGTGAGCATGAGTTGATTTCACAAGCCAATAACAATATTATTTGCTATAAACTATTAAGACTAATAAGATTTAGGTATATCAGTTTAAATGGGAAAAGTAAGAATTCAAGTAGGCTCTCTCTATTTAGTACATATTTACAAAATTGTTAAGCATTCGATGATAAATTTCGCTGGAACAGAATCTGGCTTATTCTCATTATTGTTACAGAGGAAGACATTCATGTTTCTTGGCATTCTAACGCACAGCTGAGAAGCTACATACATATTGTAAACCTGGTTTTCCAACTCTCTTCGTGCACACGTGGGCTATTTCCTCCTTTATGTTCATTTCTACTGAATGGGTCGTACAAGCTTCCTAGCAATGGAATTTAGCATAACGTGGACATTTCACGATTTAACAATTTATCGGCGAGTGTATCACACGTGTATTCATCGCTGACTAACAATAAGAGCAGCTCTTACCAACTTCAAAGAGAAATGATATAAAATTGATCAATATGTACGACAATGTATATTAATAATTCTATAGCGAGTGATAATGCTTTGGCACGGTACAGCATAATAATTGGCATACGCTATTTTACATATTAATAAATTTAACGTAACTTTAAATTGAGGTATCTGTATAGAATGGCCAGCCATGAAATGCAAATGTATATCTAATTTGAATATATCTATCAAAACTGAAAACACGGAATAATTCTACAATGACAGATGACCATCAAAGTTTTAAACGCATAAAATGTTCTGTGATCCAACGATGATGTGTTAATTTAAGCCTATGTACCTATTCCTTGAAATTTTCTACTTATTCAGACGGCGATGATTTATGATTCTTTGTGATCTGCAGTAGAATTAATGTTTCAATCGCGAATGCTGCCCATGTGTTTCTGTAAATACAGTGTTTTCGGCGGGTCGAGGCCTCGAAGTGAGGTGCACGATTCTTTGTAGCGCAACGCGAATACTGAACAAGGCAGCAAAAAGATAATCGAGCCTCCAGGCGGTGATTTTTAATTTTCCGCGATGTGGTCATGATCGAAACGTGAAATCGCGAAGATGAGAGCTAGCGATGCGAGCAAAGTATCACACGTTCACTGAGGAAAGTTCTTTGAATATTTCTTTTACATATACCTCGAAAATGTAACACGAATTTTTATACGTTCGTGATTTATGAAATGGAAAGATGAAAATATTCGAATCTTAATCTTTTGACACAGGAATATTTTTCAAAATATTAAATGTAGAGAATGTTATTTAAATAATTGTTTACGTGATAATTTAGTTGGGAGATGTTCAAATAAAAAGGTGTACGTCATTCTTAAATCATTATTCGTGTTTGCTATTCCTCAAACCATCATTCGAGTACGATTTTGTCGAACTCTGGTTGAAATTGAATTCAAAATGGATTAATACGTCTAGTCTATTTTATCAATCACACTTTCAGCGAAATAATTCGACAGAGTATACCCACAGTGCAATTTTGTAACTTTTATCGCTGATTTCGAGAGATATTTGCGCTCTCACACTTGACAAAATATTTTCTTACGATGCAAATGCACCCATGCGTCCCTATTTAGCCCCGCCAGCATGCAAATAAAGGGCAGCTTGAATTACGATACGAGAGGATGCATCGTAAATTTACGTTCCATATGCTTGATACAACCCTGTTTTCTAAAGAAATTGTCTGATATAAATTGGACCCTTTTGATTGTCGAGATTCCAGAACTGGATTATGCTAATGTTATTTAGGTACTGTGTAGAATGCATTCTACAAATAATATTCTTATCACAGTCCTTCATCTTTACAATACTTTCTGTTGCGCATTAACTGTGTCGTACAATGCCTTAAATTTAATGTAGATTAAACAAAACTTATTATATTAAGCACATGATTAAAGAATCCAGGCAATCATAGACCAATACTCCAAGCTATCTAAAAAATATATGATCATTCCTTAAAAACTCGAAATACGAAACTCCGTTTACAATTTCCAGTTTTCATCTAAAATTAATCATTCCAACAGTCAATATCAAAACACATACACAGACCTTCATAAATATTCGGAAACCTGCTGCATTTCGATAAATGTGATATTTGGTACAAATTTAATATTTTCCACAGCTTTTATTTTCTGGTTTTAATTGGAAATACCAAATACCGTAAAATTTGTTAGACCCCTTCAATAAATTTGCAACGTTTTTCATAAATCTTCCACACAGAGTAGGTGTCCTAATATTTACGAACAGCAATGTATGTCTGTGCAGTTCCCAAATTGCGAAGAAAATTAACAAACGAAATTAAATAAAACTGTATCACGAAGCTTCTCATTTCCTCTCGCAATGAACAACCCAGTTGACCACGAAAAGGCCAAACAACTTGTATAGCCAGAAGCTACGCGTTCCATTCGCCAGAAATAAATACACGGTGGAAAGAAAATCATGCTGACTGAAAACGGTGGTATATTTCGTATGGAGTAACTTTTTAGCTTTCTCGCGGTGTAAAAAATTCGACAAAGATGCGTGTGTTCCGACCCCCTCCCCAACACCTCTCTCATGGCACTTTGCGATTGTAATCGACACAGTGGAGGTGGTTTTTCTGTCGAAGGCCATGAATGAAGTTTCTATGCGTAAGCGTTTCACTACCTTACTCGTTTCATTCACACGTTAACGCAACGTATTTAACTCGCATCCGCCAGTGCATCGATATGCCATTTGTTTTCTGACAACGTCCTACGTGTTGCGCGTTTCCCATGGCTCCACGAAGTTCAAACACGCTTGTGTAAACGCTGCTGCTTTTATGGGAATTCAACGTTGCATTCGCTGCTTACAGTGGTTATAAAAATTCTTCTGTCGGATAGCTTGGAAGAACAATTAGCGAGGTAATTTTAACACTTACAATTTCAAAACACTTTTTGGTAACTGGCTGAGCGATGGTAGGTTAAAAGGGACACCACTGTGATGACCGGAAAAGTAAGCCATTTTTAAGAATTTTTTTCCGGAATAATTCACAGTTGTCATATAAAATTTTTATTTCCTACCTTTAGTACAATGTCTTAAGAGACTATACAAAAAAATGAGTAGAAACACATGCGCAAATTTTAATATATTAATTAATCTTCTAGACCCCTCACGCGCGCTGGTAAGATGTGTAACTATAGAACAGCAGGTCCGAAATCAATTTTCATTTTTTTTATAAACTAATGAGTGTAGTTTCCGTTGCACGTATCGATTTCTTAAACAAATTAATTTGGTAAAAATGGTGCGCTTTAGAAAAAAGTTTTGAAAATCCGCGAATAAGATGAACAGTTACGCGAGCGTATTTAAAAAAATTTGTTTTCGATCGAAGAATCCGCACGTGCAACGAAAACTACGCTCATATAGTTTATAAAAAAAATGAAATATGATTTCGTACTTGCTGTCCCATAGTTACCTATCCTAGCAGCGCGCGCGAGGGGTCTAAAAGATTAATTAATATATTAAAATTTAAGCATGTTATTCTACTCATTTTTTTTGTATAGTCTCTTAAGACATTGCACTAAAGGTGGGTAATAAAAATTTTATATGAAAACTGAAAATTATTCGTGAAAAAAATTCATAAGAATGGCTTACTTTTCCGGCCGTCACAGTGGTGCTCCGCCTTAAGTGAATTTAAAAATCTGGGTTTTTTATGTCAGACGTTACGGTGGCTCACGA
Organism: Andrena hattorfiana; assembly: GCA_944738655.2. Lineage (NCBI taxonomy): Eukaryota > Metazoa > Arthropoda > Insecta > Hymenoptera > Andrenidae > Andrena > Andrena hattorfiana. The sequence continues at coordinate 9,308,734 of OX122894.2, forward strand.
TTGGTACTTAATTTAGATATATTCATATTTGTAGTATGTTATTTAAAGCAGCCCCGCCAAATGATTGTATCTAAAATAATACTGATGGTTCACAAAAATGTTTCCTATGAAGAAAGACGTGCCGAATTTTCTGAAATATGGGTTCCATAGAAAAATGGCGAACACGGTAGAAAAGGCACCAAATAAGAAGCTTAAATCCCTGGGAGACCCCATAAGAATATTTCATTTCACACAGCTTTCCTTACCTCGGTGAGAAAAATAATTGACTAAAGAGATGAACGCGTCGAAAAAATTTGGGCATTAATGGGTTAATGCACGAGGCAACATTCGAGTCGACCCAAATTCTGTTCGCAAACGTGTACAAATTTAGAAGTTAATTTCCTACGGAAGGGGTAGAGATTACACGGTGTTCCAATTGAAACCAGCCAGCTCTTCACCACCCCGAAGCGAGGGGGCATGAATGGAAGTGTGGGACGCTGCAGCGCGGAAGCGGATGAATAATATCGCGTATTAAAATCACCCCAGACTCAAGCCAGCCAAGTCTCCACCCTTCCCCCCCGAGCACGACGTCTGGCGATCGATGCGCTTCTTGACACCCTGTATGCACCGACAACAGGAGGTAACGCGTGGGTGGGCGTCTCACAACGAGCCACCGAGGCCTCAGCGTCTCGACAAAGTCGAGAGGAGGCTGTGTGCACGGATTCTTTGCCCAAAAACAATCTCGACGTTGAGTCAGAGCCCTGTTTGGAAGGTGGGACGAACGGGCCTAAATAGTCACCTCGACTATTTAAACACGCGAGCTGTGGCGGTGCCAGGTAACTACTTTGCATCGTGCAACGTTGGAGGTATTAGAAGTCCCACCACCGCTCTTCATGTTTTGTTAAAAAGCACGGTACATCAAAGGATCGCAAGAAGGACCATTATAAACACAGGACGTTTAATTCGAGTGTTTCAGAACCTGTTCGAGTGCACAGCTTTTGGCTTATCGAAGGCATAGTGTAATCAAGTATGCGCAGATCAGGATGAACATACTCAGAAGGGAATTGCAAGCCTGCAAACCAGCTGTTCGCCGTGGTATTTAATAATTAGACGCGCATAGAGAAGGAATGTTGATGAAGGAATGCACTGTGTCCCTGATCATGGAGATGCCCTCCCCACCACTAATTTGTACACCTCAAACGTCTTCTGTATATTACTCCTTTTTCCCTTTCAAGAGCCGGCTTCGATTATTAGACGTTTATTAATATTCGCCGTCAATTGGTATCGATCTGCAACCATTCGACCACAGGCTAAACAGAATTGAACCAGGCTTATCGAGCAATTTCGGAGCAAACGTTCGATCGCGATAAGGGCGATAAAAGAGGCGGGTAAAAGCGTGTAATTCTAGCGGATTTTAACGAACACACACTGTGGAGCAACGCGATGCTTCGTTGTGCCCTGAGAATTGCTAGAGAATCTGGACGACGCGAAGTTTTATCGAGAATGCGCGCGAAGCAGGCGCACGTGGAGCATGGGAGGTGAACCGAGAGGGAGGAGAAAAATTAGACAAAAAGGGAAAAACGTTGGTTGCATATTCAGGATGGCGAGAGAAGGCGAGCAAGAAGAGAATGCTAGGAGAGGAAGCGAGAAGCAAGGCTGTCGAGAAAATGAAACGCTGAAGATGAAGTGGGGGAGCGGCCGCGAAGGTCTAAAGCGAACGAATAAGAAAAAAGGTGTGACAAGGTAATGAAGAACACAAAACTATGGCCCAGGGTCTTAAAAAAGACGAAAATGTAATGGGCGCATAAATATTCATGGCTTCGTTGCAGAGAGGGCACACGGAGATGAAGAAACACGAGCGAGGAGGATCAGAGCAATACGACGGCAGAGAGAACGTAGAGGGGCGAAATTGAAAATGGCGTAAAGGACTTCAATGGGGGTGAGGCGATGGAAATGATACACGAGAGATAAGTGTTGAACTGAACAACCTGTGGATGAGATTACAAAGGAGGGATACGATAAAATACCATCAGCAGATTGGTAGGGGAAAATGGAGCACCGTGGCAGAATAAGTAAAATATGAAATTGTAGGTAGACTATCGTTGATATAAGTATACAATGTAAATACAAGAATTTTTCGCTGAGGTGTTATCCCATCAAGTCACTGTGGGTTATTTTTAGGATTTTATTTAAAAAAAAAAAGGAAACGTTATAGCGTTAAAAAACTTTTTGGTTGTATTTGTACAGTGTCATTGAAGATAATAAATTTTTTTTGCATATTTTATTTAATACTGCTGACTTAGTGGCTGTGATTGTCCTCGTGACACAAAAAATCTGCGGAATTTATAACGCCTTAGAGAAGTTTATACGATTGTTTATGGAATCATCTATGGTCATAGCAAAATATTGTAATCTCATGTTTTGGCAGACGTTTGAACCACAAACTTAAAAAAAAAGGGTAATTTTGCGCACTAAAATGTTTATAAAAAAGAAGAAGATTGGTCAAAAAGTTTTGAGCACGTTTTTTAACACATTGACTTTTTTTTTAAATTAAATCCTATAAATGACATATTTTTTTAGTGATTTCATGGCATTACCTTTAATGTAAAAGGAATGAGTCATTGCGAGAAAATAAGTCGAGAATGCGAAGTGTCGGTGTAGCAAATTTTGGCGATTTGTTGAATGAAAATTTGAAAATTATTAGATTCCGGAGTGAAAGAGTGAATTGTAAAGATGTATTAAATTATTTTCAACCATGCCACTGCATTCATTTATAAATGCAAATAAAGAATCACAAGACGAGAGTCTATCCCATAAATATTCAAACTCAATTTTCTCAAAGACTAAGTTTCGTGCTGAAAGGAAAATTAATCTACGCTTTCAACTTCTCCCCAAGAAATCACCTCTTTCTTGATTCTACCATAAGCTACACCGATATTTAAAACATTTACCAGTTCTCGTAACTGCAATCTCCGCGTGAAACGTGAAACAGAACACCATCCCCAGTTTCGCAGTAGATTATGAGTTTATGACTCGGCCGATTTCCGTTTTGAGTTTACGCCGCTTCCTTGATGTATTCGAGGATCGTAAAACCGTCCAAGGCGAGCATCACGATTCGCATTTCTTTCACAGCTCATTCGTAAACATTGAGAATTTCGAATTTATACAGACTCGCAAGATGTGACAGATTTACGTATTCGCGACTCATTTTTATTTGCGCGGAGTGTCGTGCACTGTCGTCGAAATTTGAAAATAAATCGTATCGCAATGTCTAGATATTTTATTTGCTAAGAATTCTCAGCTGATTTCCATTGGGAAGAAGACAAATTTTTCGCATACTTAGTGTCTTATTTCACGGTTACCGTGCGGAGCTTTTATTTGCCAGGGATATGTTGCCCGTATTATTATCAATATGATTCACATACTCGTGGTTACGTAGCCGTATGTGTAGACAGATGCATCGTATGCAGATAGACCCGCGAAGGCCTACGAGAACTTTTCGCCTTTCGCGTCTCGTACGCACAAGCGACAGAAAAAGTACAGTGTCGAACATGGTAAATGGTTCATTGTTCTCGCGGGGAGACAATAACGTGTGGGCCTTTCGGCTCCGTCGCTGACGAAATTCGTCGTCCAACAATGGAGTAAAAAATTAAAAACATAGACGCTTCAGGACGCGATTGTTGTTGCTTTTCCTTTCTCGAAAGCATTTTCCTCCTGCGAGGCACTATCGCAATACTCTTGCAGAAATAAATTTACGCCCACTAAATGCACTCTGTCTTTAAACGTGGACAAAGTATCACGGCGTAGAGACAAGGCATAGCAGCTCGCTTACGATTGCAAAAAGTGAGTTACATAGTTTTCTTTCATTGGTAATAAATTGTTCACAATTTGGAGTATTGCAGAAATTTTTACCTATGGGTAAAGAAGGACTGATTTTACTGCATTTATTGAATCCATAAATGAGGTCAATGTACCAGTACATGAACACGTTTAAGTGAATGAACAATTTTTATTAAAACGAGTAAAATACGTTTTTAAAATAAGCGACTAATTAATTAGAGACTTTTTTTAATTTCTTGATTCATACACAAACAATTTTTGCCGCACATGGAATCAATCGCGCTGCAAACATAATTTTGTAATGGTGTTCATTCATTACCGTTAAGTGTTTATTTACGAAAAGCTTGTTTAACTATTTACTAATCAATGCACCTACTGCCTAATTAAATTACTCCCTCCGCTGTTAACGATTTATTTGTTATATAAGGAATATTGAACGATTACAGTGACTTCAACATTAAAACTACGTGAGACTGTAATAATATTATAGCAGAATATCATAAAGCTATATCAAGCTTGTATGAAACAGAAATTTGCATAACTTCTTCCAGGGTGGAAAGATGAAAGGGGCAAAATGCGAATAATATTGAAGAGAGTAGGATCCTCATCATCATCGATGAATACGAATAATATTGCCAATATATGAAGGAGTTGTAAAAGAAAGAAATTTTCTATGCGACTGCATGAGAGGCACAATAAACGAGGGATCCAGAGTACCTTGGCGAAAGTGCAAGGTTAAATCGAATAAGATCGTCCTCCTGCGCCGAATACTAGACGCAATTACACCGTCGCTTGTGCGACACGCTTTCTTTATTGCAAAGATGTCAGTGCCATGCTGCGTAACGAAGGTCGTTTGTCAACACGGAATACACGTACAATTTACAAATCACTCGTGATGTAATCATTTGTAGGTATTTTAGCGTCAATCAGTCACAGCAAATCCACGTATCCATTCGACAACAGATTGTAAATTAACGTATTTATCGCTCTTACTGTGACAGCATGTATATATTTATTTATTAAACATATATGTATGGGACAGTTGAGTAATGATCATCGACAACGCCTTTTTTAAAATGTAATCTTCATACGATCGCATTGATAGTCTTATTGTTTACAAATATATACTGCTGTCATGTCTGCTTCTAACATTTAATTTTGTCCGACTTATTTGTTACACGTGAAATCTGTTACAGTATTTACTCCAAAAATAGTTGAATCGTAAGTAAACGAACTTAACCAACTTGTAAGTGGCATAGTATGTACATACTTTTAGCTGTACTATTTGTTGTGCAAAAATGAGATGCCCCCCCCCCCCTCCCCACTAACTCCTATTTATATTCAATTTTTCCTTGTGTACATTCTGCAAGAAACGCATCAAATTTTCCGGAACAGAACGTATGAGACTATAAAATAACACGATATGCAAGGTAGCCTTAGAATAGTACTTTAGAGCATTTCTGCCCTAAATGACTTTCGTTATTTTTGCCTTTTGACGAATTTCAAATGGCTACTTAATTTTATATTTTCCTAGTATATAGTATTAAACATGTGCAAGAGCAATAGCAGTTTCCTGAATACCAATTAGAAATGTGGTACTAATTTTATTTTTTTAAATAATACTGTCTGATACAGGAAGGTATTCCGAGAGCTGTATAAAGTAATAATAGTATCATAAACTTATAAAAACGTAAATTCTCCTTATTCATTGAAATTCGAAAAACTCATTTGTATCGTACCAGATAAAAAACTGTGCATATACGAGTTATGCTTTTTGAAAAATCTGCAATCATTAATATTCATAGTTTAAAAAGCAATTTATATCGTATATGTATTATCCCTCGCTTTATGACAATATGAATTATAATGTAAGCAGTAAAGAACACGCAAAAACCCCATTTCATCACGACTATCAATACTTAATGAGACCGAAAGGATTCTAATACGCAGATATTGACAGTGAAAGAATGGAAGTACTAAACCAGAATTTCGTCTCGTCTTTAAATACATTACTGCAAACACAACAAAAATCTTCACGACATAAATGACCCCAGTTGCAAGTTCAAATAAAACAATCACTACCAAGAAACCCTCAAAATACCTTTACGTCACACAACGTGGGTCCAACGACGCTGAAAAGCCGCTCTCCGCAAGCTCCCGTCAAATTTACTGTGCACCGTCGAACGACGCAGAACAACGTGCCCACAGAAAGTCACTCGTGTCCCTCGAAGTCCGTTCCTCGACCGCGTCGACTTCCAATAAAAAATACCGTCGTAGGCACGTTTCGTACGGTTAGATTCGAAATCTTAAATTTGACTGGCGAGCAAGCCCCGATTGAGAAAACTCGTTCGCCCCGTCATTCTTTTTCCTTTTCGAAGCCAATGCGCGAGAACTGCGCGCGTAGTTAAAAAAACAAACGAACGGGACGTAAACACTCGTGTCCCTTAGGATCGGCAATCGACACTGTTGACAGTCACGAGTCCAAGTCGCGACATACGCGAACAAATCACCACTGTTCCTTTCGAATAAAGTCGTCGCCGCTCGTTTCTGTTTTTTAGCGGTAAAAGAAGAGGCACGGATGATGCGGTTACAATGGGAACGTGTTAGGACCCACAATACACCACGGTCCGTCAGTCACGGCTCGACAGTCGGAGTACACTGCAAGCTGAACGTCCCCGCCACGCGACTCTCAACTCGAAAGTGGAGCCGCGCAACATGGCAGCGCGCTGTCAGCCCTGCGATTGGCTCCTCGCCGCGGTCAGGTACACCGGCACTGTTATCGTGCGGCGAAACGCGGCGGGCTTCGAATGTTGTGGCGCGCTGGGAAATTGTTGATAACGAACCAGTCTGAGTGAAATATGTCAGGTAGTAAACAGAGGAAAAGTTACCTTATTTTTTGTAGTCATTGGGCCTGAGAAAAGTATATACAATGAGTAATGAAAATATTCGGACACTTTTTAAAATCGCATAACTTTTTTAAAATTAATCCAAACGACTTGAGTTTTTTGAGAAGCTAAAAGGATTAATTTGCTAGGTGACATGATTCGTCGTTTTGAAAAAATTGTAATTGGTCGGAATTGCAAAAAAAAATAGTAAAGGTCGTTTTTTTGCAATTCCGACCAATTGCAATTTTTTTCAAAACGACAAATCACGTCACTTAGCAAACTAATCCTTCTAGCTTCTCGAAAAAATTCAAGTCGTTTGGATTAATTTTAAAAAAGTTATGCACAAAACGTTACTCACTGTATATGTCGGTGATTATGAAACTGGTGTAAGGTGAAAATTTAAAAAATGGAATTTTGTCACTTATTTTGTAATGTAAGAAGATGTGATGTAACAGAGAGTAAGTGATGAATTAAATTTTTTTAGATTTTTGACTTGCACCACTTTCGTGATCATCGGCAGATATTTGAAGCGGTAAATAGAAAATAGGATATTTGTTTTTTATATCATTGGACATGGAAAAATATGTATTTGAAGCAGTAAATAGGAAATAAGATATTTTCGTTTCTCTTGTTTAATAACAATAGAAACATTAATAGGCGTTAATAAGCCAAGTGAAATATGTGTTAAAAATATGAAGAGACTTCTACTAAACAAGAAGAAAATGAAAGAACTAAAGAAAGTCTTGACATTCTTGGTAGTGTTATTCATTGTTGTCAGCTGAAGAGTTGTAAACTCAAAGAAGTCACAAAGCCTTACGTTTTATTTTATGCAAAATAATATATCTTTATTTTAATATTAACGTCCAGTTTACAATTATATCCGTGTCCAATTTTAAATCACTGTTAAGTAATAATTCCTCATGCTGCACTTTATACTTTTGGTCATACTATTTATAAACACAGCTGTAAACCACAACATTCGTCCTGCTTCTGAGAGTTGTTAGCATCTAATTAACATTTTGCGTTCAAACACCAGAACTATCAAACAGGTGCGCGCGCTCTACTTTGATATCCAGTTTCCTGAACTATTTTCTTTTCGTGTTGCTGCAAACTAGATCCTCTGGTTAACTTCGTGCCATTTCTGGGCACTTTATATTCTAGTTTTGAAAAGCTTCAATCAAATCAGTTCCACGTATTAAATTTATAAGGAAAAAATGTCATTACATGCTTTGCTTCTCAAAGATCATCTATTTTAAGCAAACGAGTGACTTGGAGTAAACAACACTAAAAAAAAAATTCATACGAAACTAACAAACCAATGAAATAATTTTTAAAAACCAACAGGTACTGCAATTTCTTACAATTACATCGTCATCTGGCATCTGGACGGATATTGTTCTCTTCACGATGCTCCTATTCTACTATAAATGGGTATTTTTACTTACAATCTTTTTTATAGTCTTAAAAGGTGATAGAATAAAGCTACAATCGTGCAAAATAATGCGTGCAATACGTGTTTCTTTTTTTAATTCCCGAAAAATTAATTTTTTTCAGCCGTCACACTAGGAAGACCCCTTAATTACTTACTCTTTTATATCGAGCGGAGAAGTCGTGCAATTAAAATCCATTTTATCGACAAATCAAAGCCAATTGACGCCAGATTGAAAATTAGATTTTCGTGGAGAGAAGGGGAGCAATTAACGATCACGCGAATGAAGGCATCCCCTACGGCTGTCGACCCTGGAAGGAATGTAACTAACTGCAAATTTCCGGTAGGCTACATTCTAAGCGAAATGGACATACAGAATACAGATCCACACGTTCGAGTATATTCTGCCTCAGCTGAATTGTATAATCATCTCAGAACTACCATTTCTACAATCATAAACTGTATAATCTGTTATTAGTTACTCATAATGCATTAACACTGAGTTAGGTCTGTATTTAAAGAGCCTATATAACATGTGAATGGATATCAATTAATTTTAATAATATACACGTGCATTTATTTATACATAATTTATTTAAAGTACCTGGAAAGAAATACCTTTTCCTTTGCGTAGCAATAAACAAATGAAACTTTGATAGAAATATGTTTCATCATTAGAGGGTTTTCAAAATATATTTTTTATTTTAAAAATGCTATGTTTATTTATTTCTAGCATATACAGAACTCACTTACTTAGCTCGAGTATAGTAACGGTCATGATATAGTGTATTCGATTTTCTTACAATAGGGAGGTCGTAATTATCGTAATAAATATACTTCCGTAAGCTTCCGCAGTCTACTTATGGTAGTTGGAACGAAATTTTCGAGCCGATTGTACAGGATCGTAAGACCTCGTTCATTTCCGATTCCATCTCGTGTCCCCTTCGTTTGCACCTTTCCTGAGGACCCTATCACACGAGCACGTGTGTGCTCGCAAGGTCGTTTTGTTCTCGTCCCCTCCCTTTCGATGAATTGTGATGCCATACGCACAATTATGCAAATTTTCTTGGCCAACCAAGCAAACGAGGAAATGCCTGTACGATTCGCGCCTCTAAAATGATAATACTGGGTGTTTCAGAACTACAGGTACAAATTTCACGTATTCCTCGTTTTCTATTTAACTCCTTGACCTATGCTAGAGTTACAAATAAGTTTTTCACATGCATACTATTTATTTCGTTTCACATAGTCGTGTCACATACGCGCATGGCACACGAATATTATAAAAATAAAAAATTAACATTGATTTCATGTAATGCGATATTTTATTCTATAATCTATTTTTGAGGAACCAATAACACATTGGGGAAAATACGAGGATTATTTGCTTACAATCATAGACATAATCAATATCTAAAATTCGTAGAAGATAAACAGTGATAGAATCACGATTTCAAAATTCATGAATGATAAGTGTATTACATTAACAAAATAATAGTTACACAATCATCAAGAAATGGTAATACCACTAACAAGGGAACACCGCGAACTCGGACTCACCGATTGGAACGCAACTTTGTGGGTTTTTAGAGTGACTCAAAACAAAAACAATGGTGTGTTTCATTTCGGCCCTATCGCCCTTTAAGGGGGTGAAAACTAACCTTAAAGTCAAATTGGCACTTTCACTTTTTCGCGTATAACTCTCAAAGTACAAGAGACAGAAAAAAATATTTCAAACAAAAGTTTAATGGTGCAATAAGCGCTGCAAACTTGTGTTAACAAAATTTAAAAAATATAGTTTTTATCGGCAGGTTCTTTTTTTAAAACAATTTTAAAATTTTTTTAACCCAAGTTTGTAGCGCTTACTGCACCATCAAACTTTTGTTTGAAACATTTTTTTCTGTCTGTTATACCTTGAGAGTTATACGCAAAAAAGTGGAAGTGCCAATTTGACTTTGAGGTTAGTTTTCACCCACTTAAGGGCGATAGGGCTCAAATGAAACACACCGTTGTTCTTGTTTTGAGTCACTCTAAAAACCCACAAAGTTGTGTTCGAATCGGTGAGTCCGGGTTCGCGGTGTTCCCTTGTAAGTAACTTTGGAAACGCCAGATGCCACGTCCTTCGAGGATACAATCTTTTTTCTAGGGGATAGGAAATTCTTTCCTGCATTCGTTATCAATTATTTCTGCAAGAGTTACACGAAGATCATTAAAGAGATTGCAAAAAAAGGAACGACCCTGGATATGCAAGTTAACGGACGTGTGTGTACGTGCGTGATGCACTTTACGATTTGTAAATACAAGAACATCCTGCATTCATGCTAGTTACACGGTTCATGTGCGTTCATTCGAACGAACGTAATCAGGAGGCTGTAAATATATTAGCTGTCATCGTCGAACGTCACCAAGAAGTATATTTTGCAACAGCCTGCGTGTTCGTATTACACGGAGAAAATTTATTTCGCAGATTGGAATAATTGATCAAAGCACCGTATCAAGGTTCACGACTTCGCCTGGGAATACGCCTAGCGATACTTGAAATGCAAATCAGACCGCCGATACTTATCCCGTGCTTAATCGTAACTTCATTAAAGTTTTTGTTACTCTCCAGATACGGTTGACCGCTTGCCGCGTTGGGTCTAAACTACATTTATAGTTCCTGAACGTTCAGGAAAATGGTAACTCAGGTAGGCCTGGGATTATTAATTTTATGTACGATAAAGTCAAGAGTCAGAAAGGACGTAGGAAAGAAGAAGCTAGTAGTATTTTCGTGCAATATACAAATTTTATCTACTAACAGAATCCGTAAATGGACTAAGTAATGGAAACAATATTTTACAAGTTAATGATAATTAATTAAGGGTGATTTTAAAGAGGAATAATTTAATATGGATAATAGGGTATTGGAATATAAAAAATGCTGGCAAATTCGCTATTTATTAAAATGAATACTGCTGACCTTGAAGGGTTACTCGCAGTCAGGAGGTAAAAGAACGATTCTTTGGGAATTTATTTAAAAAATAAACGACCTTTACATCTTTTGTATTCAGATGAGGGACACTTTAACAGGTTATTATATTATGTTTTGGTATAAAAGTATTTATTTGTTGCAAAATTACAACTGATTTCCCGATATAGGTTTTTCGATTGCGGTGATCACGATTTCTCAAAAACCGCTTCACCAATCTTTCTGAAACTTTGTAGGTTTCTTCTAAACATTCAAATCTAGTCTTTAATCGACAGATTTGTTTTTGCAATGCATAGTTATTCTTTTATGGATGAAAAATGAGTGCTTTTTTCTACGAAAATCGATGATTTCAATTTAACATCCGCCATTTTGTCTCAGATTAATATTTTATAAAACAGAACGACTAAAGACTAGTTAAACTACTGTACTAACTAAATCTTCTTCGTTTTTTGATTTCAGATAACCCAGTTCCGAATAATGTTGTTCACCGCGAAACGTATTTCTAAAAACAGGTTCCGAGAAATCAGTTGTAATTTCACAATAATTAAATACTTTTATACCAAAACATAATATAATAACTTGTTAAAGTGTCCCTCATCTGAATACAAAAACCATTGCATAAAAATATGCATGTAATTTCTTAAATAAATTCCCAAAGAATCGTTCTTTTTCTAACTCCTGACTGCGAGTAACTCCTTAATAGGTACGATTTCACAATTATCGGGCACACATTGTGCAATCTAACAGATAAGAAGCATGCAACGTGTAACCCAATTTAGTTTGAGGCGACACTCAGACCCTCCCAATACGAGGAATTCGACAACCAAGTATAAACTACCTATTAAGTCTATTTACAGATTTAACTCGCAGTAACACCTTGCCATTTTCGCCATACTTCGGATGAGATTTGGCAAGCTCGATCTTCGCTCTGTAATTCGAGGAAGGGAGGTAGGAGAACCATCGATACCTAACCACACAGAGATATCGGTCCAATGAAAGAGCTGACCACAGGAGCCACAAGATCGTGGTAAATCGAAGGGTGAACTACAGCCGGACAATGGACGCAAGATATTTATGCATTTGCGCATAGAATGCTACAACAAGCAAAACGCGAGGAACAACACGATAAAATTCAATAGAACAACAGTAAACATGCGAATGCTCGTGATAAACTGAAAGATTTCTATGAGAAATTTTTAATCTTTCCATTGTACAAAGCGCTAGTTGATTGCTTCAAGATTTCTATTTGTTGTACATACAGTTATATTCATTAATATTCAGACACAGCTACACTTGTAATTTTGAATGGTGCACTACTACGACTTAGTGTGTGACAGCAATTTTTTTATGGAAATGGTTCTTGGCAATATTGCGAAGAACAGTACCATCGATGTCCTATCGAATCAAAAGCTAATATTCAAATACTAATGCAATGAAATGCTAGTGTTATAGATGCTCTGTACGCGGACGTGTATAAATGACAGAAATTCCTCTGAATCGAGTTGCACGCGCTTAAATACAGGGTTAAGTTCCGATCGTGCACGCAACCGGAAGCGCGAGTGCTTCACCAAACAATGCTTCCGAAAAAAGGGCACAACAATGGAAAACAATGATGGCAGACGGTGCGTGCGATATACACTCACGCAAAGGAAGCTTTGCTCAGTATTTTCCAGTCGTTGTTCTCATTCCAACGATTTTCATAAAAATGTTTTATATACTTTATGTAGATTCGTCGCTCCAAGCATGACCTCTGAGTTTATTTGCCACCTCACCTCGCGTGGGAATATGAAATTCACTTTTCCGTTCCAACGGTATCTTTTATGTAAATTTAAAGAAACGTGAACAATAAAATTCATTGGCAAAAAACTGGAATTCATCTTTTGTAACCATCCCAGGAAATTAAAAATTTCATTTTTTTCTGTGTAGATTTGAATTGGATTAGCGCAATGTTGAACATACGTAAATGCAAAAATCGAATCAGGTGGTGGAAATAAAATATGAATTATCAAACATTCCATGGGTTTTCGTTCCATCTAGAACGTGAATATAAGAAAAATTTCATTTCATCCTGGCTCACAGTAGCGTAATACAATCCACATTATCAACATCGCATAAATTACAACTTGCTTGAAAGAACCGCACAGAAAGATTTGCAATATAGTGAAAATCGATAAGATTAATTATTTAAAGACTGAACTCCAAACGGCTGAAGAAACAATTTTAGGCTTCAGTAAGTTCATCTAACTCTAATCTACCTGACTGCATTTGAAACATGTCCTATCAAAACAATCTCTTTGAATCACAGTTATTTTGATCGAATCCAACGCGACGCGGTTCTCTGTTCATCAATTTTTCCGTGTATCGTTCACGTAAACACGCTAAAGACACGCGTGTCCATTTTCATCCGTCAGCAGTCACGTGTGCGCACTTTCTGCAATTTGCCTGCCACCATTGAAGGAACAAGTTTCTTTTATGTGGTCCAGCAACAAAGACTGTGCCACACAAAGGCACACGCGACGCGAAAGCACTGTGAAAACGGATTGAGCGTTGCTTGGTGTTACATGTGCGTTAGGCTTTATACACCGTGTATACAACAAAGGGAAATTAATCTGCATTCTTTCTCTCGCGGTAAGCAAGATTACAACTTCTGTTTGCACCCGTGAAACTTGACGCGTCTCTGGGCGTCCAAAACGATGTCAATGAATTTCAGAGTTCGTAATAGTTTGCGCACCTGTTAACGTAATTGCAATTATCCATCATTATCATTGGCATTTCCATTTAATTCTATAATTAAACACAAGAACTTGCAGCTGTGAAAACAGAGATTTCATTCGACGTATGTGGTACTCACAATTCGAGGAATAATAAAATAGCGTCGGTTTGAAAGAAAAAGTTCCCCAAAATAGTGTTTTCTCGAATATACCCCAAAAAAAATCTCGGTTATTTTTCGACGAAAATTGTTAATTGAGCTACGGGCGATAGCGACACTCATACAGATTAACAATCTTTTCAAATTTTTTGTTTCAGATAAGCCTGAGCCGGGAAATCACCTACGCCACGAACATACCTCTTTTTGTGTAGGTGTCACATTGACGCTATAAAAAATCATATGGAACAAATTAAAAACAACCTTTTTAATTTTTTTTGTATAATATAAGAGTAGCCTAATAAATTCCAAAAAAATTTATTTCATTACATGTTGTATTTATTGAGAAAAAATCTTTACAAATAGCTTCATTTTTCGGCCGATCAAAGTAGAATGACCCCTTAAGGGAGCTCCACGAATATGACGCTCCGCAAAAATAGCCAGATGGGCAATTAAAAAATAATCCATTCTTTTAAATTCAAACAAGACAACACGTGAGTGGATCTTTATTTCACAACACTAATTTATTATATGCAAACTGAAAATATTTTTTGGTACTTTTTTATTCTTAACCATAGAACTCAGAATACAAGCTTCCAACAATCTACCATCGTTAGTGGTGATATCATTGGTAGCCATGCTGATTCAATAAATTCATAACAAACTCCCGACAGCAGCCGCCTAGGGTGCTTCATCACTTGCAACACTAATCGATTCTAATGCACCCATGTTTCATAATGCGCAACTCTGCGCTAAATGATGACGTCGCAATTTTCCTGAAGGCTGTTTAGGATCACGTTGGTGATCCTGATGCAGTTCCCAGTGGGCAATTTGGGGATTTTAGGGGGTCGCAATTCTAATTGGGAAATGCGATCAGTGAATGTCGCAATATTAATTGAAAAGGAGGAAGTTAGTTAATACAGAAACTCTAATTCAAAGAACGCGATTGTTCATCAACGCAACGCTAATTCAAAAAACTTGTAATCAATGGAAAAGGGAATTACTCCCTCAGGCAATGCTAAATCAAACAATGCGATCAGTCAATAGCGCAACTCTAATTCAACAACGGGAAAACAAGCAATGCAACAAGACTAATACAAAAACAAATTTAAAATGTGAATAAAACGTCAAAGCCACCGCGATCATTTATTTGTACCGCTAATTGAAATCGCCATTTGTCCAACATCCCGAGGTGTATGTCGATGGGCCAGCGTAAGTACAGCTGGCCAAAAACTACTATTACAACTACAGGCGAGCATAATGGCAAAATAATGCAAAAATGACCCTGCAACCTCAGATGCAGAACTATTTCAGCAACCCACATGATGTGACCTTTTCTCCGGCCAGGCTATCTTCGGCTCTCTAGCCACTTCTGTCTTCGGACGTTGGAGTTCATTTAAATTTTACCAATTTTCCATAATACCTATTCTGTTTAAATTCATCATTGAGCCTCATAGCATCAATGGCGCCTCGACACTTTCGCTTGAATGACCTGCAGGTGTCTGTGACAGAAAGAAAGGGAAATTTAAATAATTATTTTAAAAGAAATATGGCTATATTCTAATTAAACAGTAGTTGACTCGATAAATATCTCGAATGATATTAGTTCTACTATAAAAGACGAATAAATCTATTAATTAACGGAAAACGGAGAAGAAGCGTGGAAACCTAATAAATATTTCACGAGATATATTGTTTTATAATAAAAGCCGAATAAATATTAAAGCAAAGCCGTAGTAGTGAATGAACGAACGCAGTAATTGCGATGTAGAACGTTTCGATTTCGTAAGGTAAGGTCAGGTATATATGTTACCTGATCTTTATATACATACGCGCAGCGTACGCCGGACACGTCTTATCAGTTCAAGCGCTACGATACGAATGATGAACCATTGATACGCGGCGCGATGGAGTGGGGCTCGGTGGGGGTTACTTTTTTGAGAAATTGTCGACGTAATTCGCTGGTCTATGCCGAATATTATCAACACAAGTGAACCGCGATAACAGCAAGAAATATGTAAACACACACCTTCCTCTGCGCGCAGCTCCGCGACTTTACCAATGCCTTCTAGGCAGCTGTGTGTACATATTATTATCCTGGAAAGCGTTCCCCTTGTTACAACTCGTGTACGAGGTGGACAACGCAAATACATACCTTCGCTGTTTATAAATCCTTAAAATCTGGGAATCTATTAATTTTTTTTACAAATAAACAATGAATTCACGTTAGCGTCACCTTATTTAGGGGTAGGTCGAGGGCGGATGGCCCCACGCTGTCCTGTCTTCGAAGGTTTTATGAATGGGACTTAGCTTGTGTGCGGAACTGATAGAGGGTGCATGAGACTAAACAGTCCTAGCGACGGGAGATGGCTGGTGACTACGTTGGGTCTTCTAGCTATCGAGTGTTGAAGGATTGATTGTTTAGAGAGAGAGAGAGAGAGAGAGAGAGAGAGAGAGAGAGAGAGAGAGAGAGAGAGAGAGAGAGAGAGAGAGAGAGAGAGAGTGTGAGAATGGCAAGCGACTCGACGCCGTATTGCTAAAGAATAGGGACTCTGTTCCTGGAGGATCTGGCCACGGAGTGGGGAAGGCTATGCCTTTGGTAAGAGGACTGCGATGAACCACATGGCACTTACCTACCCCAGAGCTGTCCTCGAGCGAGCTTCTTTACCACCCTCATAAAGTCGTTTCTAACATATCTATTGGGGTACTATAAAAAGCGCTACCCCGAAGCATTGAGCAATCAATCATTTCTACAAATTCTCTGACGTTTGAAATAGCGTCGGAGTTCAGATAATGCAAATTCTTCTGAGGAGTGGGAGCAAGGCGAGGTGACAAACAAGCTTGTTAGCGGCCACGTGTTTTAGAGGTGCTTGAAGGCAGATAGCTCGACGCTGTTTCGCTTTCAGAGAGTTTATGACTGGGTCAAGACCAGCAAGGGGCCCTGAAATAACCCATGCTTGTGGGTGGACGTCGGACGACGGTTGGCGACTTGAGAGCGCGTAGCTATCGGGTGGGACCTGGTGGTGTTTAGAGAGAACGAGAGTTTGGGAATGGCAAACGGCCCGTCGCAATATTGCTAAAGAAACACTTTCTTCCTAAAAGATCTGGCCACGGAGTGCGAAAGGCGTGTGTGCCTTCTGGTATAAAAGACGGCACTTACCTATTCCAGAACCGTTGATTTGGAACGTTCTTCTTTTCACTAAATTTCTAAGGTACAAATCCACGATGAGACAAAAGTACAGTGTCTCACATGAGATTTTAATCTCGTAAGACAATTATGTCATTATTTTATTATTTTTAATTATTTTGTCATTAGCTTCATGAAACTAGACCCTCATAAGTTTCATGATATATTTTCCAAAATCTCATCTCTTGCGACTATTTCCATTATTAAAGGTGCATATTCACGATGAGACAAAAATATCATGTCTCACATGAGACTTTAATCTCCATTATTATTATTCTTTTCTTTCCATTATTTATATTTTGTTGACGCTGCGATTTTTGTCTCGCGATAGAAAAGTCTCGTGTAATCTCTCATTGTGGATTTGCACCTTTACATTTAGTTGTTGCTGAGATTTTTTTCTCATAAGAGAAAAGGCTCATGTGAAATCTCATCACGAATTAGCAACACAGTATCATTGGATCGTATCATTTCTGCTGCAGGGAGGCTAGAAAAAAGCGTTGGAACAAGGAAATCCTGTGTGCAATGTATAAAACCTGTTTGCGATAAGCCGTCACTATTACAAAATTTAGAGAATGCATACAAATAAATCATTTTCATATTTATTAATTATGTAAACAACCGGATTTATTTATTAAATCATCCCTGTAGCCCTAATAATTATTTATCAATTAATTTATCCAATAACTGCGGGTGAATCTCATATTTCTACAGGTAGGTTTTATAATTTCTACATCCGTTTAATCAAACCCTTACGAATTGCGCAATTCCTTCTACACGACTTTCTTCGACAACCCCAATTTCTTAGAATACTCTAATTATTGACTTCGCAATTCACAATTGAAATCGGGTATTAATAATGAAAGTAGACAATTATTTGTTACATTAATAAAAATTGCAAAACATTTAAAAAATGAGAAAATAAACTATTCTTTCTTAAAAAGATAGAAGAGGTATCTTCTTTCACCCTTTTCTTCTTCAGGGCCTGTTGGGGTCTGGGAGCAACAGAATCCAAGTGTATAACTTTAAACGCGTTATCTCGAAAAGTCCTTTTCGCACGTTAGCCTCTTCTTACCGCAGCACGTCACATATTTACAATTTAAGTACAAAAGTTTATTTCAATGGTGTGAATGGCAATTTCGCATGAAAAGACGATTAAAAAGAGCAGAGGAGTACATGAAGAAAACACATAGACCGCATATCTACGAATCTAAACACGCGTATACAACTCGATGCCCACGTTGCACCGTTATATACGGAAATTATCATTCCACGTGTCTATAAATATTATCGAGGTGATGCCTCAAACTGGTTTGAGGTATTTGGTGCGAGACACAAAACACAGTCATGGTCCAGCACAGCTGCAGGATCAACCGGTTTTCCCTGATTACAGTAGCCAATAACTATAGCGTAAATACGTAACGAGCTTCAATAAAACAAAACTTCGCTTACATGTATAATTCCAAAATAGTCGAATTATTATTATCCGAATTAACATCATTGGCGTAACTAGGATTTTTGTCTTGGGGGGCTAGGTCCCATCCCCCCCCCCTCTCTCTATCTCTCTCTCTTTTATATAGGTAGAGTTACCTACATTTAGCAGCTTAATTCTAACAGTTTTAATTCATAATTTAACCTAATAAGAACGTTATTGTTTCTTTTTTATTTAGTTGCCCTGCATCAATAGCATTTCAGCCCAAATATTTGTTTTTTTTAAGATAAGATCTTACGAACAGACGAATGTATTTTTACTTATTTCGATAGTTTCTAGGGAAAGACCATTCCGCGTTTTGGGGGGGGGGCAGGCTCACTCGATCCCCTAACTAGTTACGCCAATGATTAACATCCATTAATGATCATAAACAAGCTTGTTCATACAATTTAATTCCTCTCACCTTTACTTGACATTACATCACATATAGTAATAATTCCCCTTCAGATTTATTCATAAATAAAATACATAAATGAAATTACTCGGAAAAGAGAGCTTCGTACGAAAATCTTTCCTGCGCAACGTTTACATACGGCCAGTCGCAAATACGGACGCGAAGGCGCCACAGACTAATATGACGCAGTTTTAAAATAGAATGGGATTGGAGAGTGAATGCGTCATTGATGATACCATAAATGCGCGTGTGTAGGAATACGGCTGTGTAGCGAATCTCATTGTAGGGAAACGTGATCAGCTGTCGATCACGCCCGCACGACCGTTACGAGTGATTCTTGTCACTTGAAACTGTTCGGTGCATCGACCGATCAATTTACATATTGCAAATTAATCTCTTATCATAGAACGGAACTACTAAGTGCCTTTATACACCATGGTAAGTGAAGAATTAATTTCGTTGAGTAGAGGTTACAGACGGGGTGGTCACCTCTGGCTCGAAATAAGGGACGTCAAGCATAGCAAAGAGGGAATATAAAATAATATCACGTACGATCACGTCCACCTAGGTTTTCTACAAAAGAAAGATATTGAAAACTATCCTCCACGTAGCCTCTGTATCATGCATTCGAATAACCTAAGTTTTCTTAACGCAGCAAGACCCTAACCAGGACACACAATGGAACGATATCCTCAGGAGTAAAGGAATCATACCTGAGAAGGAGAAGGAAGTCACCGAAGACCAAATACTGGACATTGTAGAGAACACTATAAATGAGAAAACTGGGCGTGGTACTTAAACGATTATTCCAGCCACACTGTACCAGCGCAGCGATCTCGATCGGAATCTCAATTAAATCATCGCTATTTTCTTTCTGTTCGAAGCTGCTACTGATTTGGAAAATAAGACTCTGGACGAACTGGACGAATTAGAAGACGAAGAGGACGAGAAAGTTCTATTGGAATATCGGCGTAAGAGAATAGCGGAAATACAGGAATTAGCTAGTAAATCTAAGTACGGCGAAGTTAAAGAAATATCAGGAGAAGATTATGTCCAGGAAGTAAACAATGCCGGAGAGGATATTTGGGTCGTCCTTCATTTGTATAAATCCGGGTACAGCGTTGACTTATTAGAGAGAAACAGAACGTACTAAAGGAAGTCTGTCTTATTTTAATTCTTCTTTTAGCATCCCACTTTGTACGCTCATAAATCAGTACTTGGCTAAAATAGCAAAGAAGTTTCCCACAACAAAGTTTCTGAAAAGCATTTCCACCACTTGCATTCCTAAGTGGCCAGACAGCAACCTCCCTACAATTTTTATCTACCATAATGGGAGGATGGTGAAACAAATTATCGGACCAGTGGAATTAAGGGGCATGAAACTAACAGAAGCTGGTACGTATCGTTATGAATTTGGTATACACTCAGAATTTGCCATTCGTCTACACGCATTTACGTGAGAATTCATGCAACTTGCTACACTGTCGTAGAACTGGAATGGATGTTGGGGCAAACGGAAGCTGTGCCAACAAAAATCACCGAAGATCCGCGTCCAAAAGTCAGGGACATACTATTTTCTACGCTAAGGCCTGGCAACGATGATGTGGCTGACGATAACGATTGGTAATTGCAATTACGCAAACGAGTATTCAATTACTACAAAGCACAAAGAATTTTATTTATTTTATCACTGTTATCACACATTCATCATCTTTTGTTATCCTTGAAATTTTATTATTACACACAATTATGCTACCGCAATAAAGTATTTTATTACCATATTATCGATTTTCAAATTACATTTTCCACCACGTCTTTGACACCACTGTATTACATTATGTTCTTATAATATTATTGCTAAATACACCTGCGTGTAACAATCAACATAAATGGTAACCACACCTGTACAAAAACAATTTAATTGGAATTCAACGTACTTACGGCAGTCGGTTTTGCTTGACTTTACTTTTTTGGTTAGTAACAGAAGCAATCACTTCACACGTCCACACAGTGTAAAGGCTGATTCAGACACGTCCGGTAATTTAGTCGAGTGGCGAGTAATTTAATAATTTATCGTTGTTTTACTAAACTACTCGATTAAATTTTAGCGTCCACATACGGTAATTTAGTAATTTACCATTGTTTTAGTAAACTACTCGACTCAATTTTAGTGTCCGCACACGGTAATTTAGTAATTTACCATTGTTTTAGTGAACTACTCGACTAATAGCGAATTCGGACGGTCGCACTGGTGCGCACTGAGTGCGACTTTTAGCCAATTGGAAGCGAGAAAACTCGTACTCATTGCGCACTAGTGCAGGTTGCCGAATCTGCTATAAATTTTAGTGTCGACACACGGTAAATTACTAAATTACTCGCTATTCGACTAACAGCGTATTCGAACGGTCGCATTGGTGCGCACTGAGTGCGACTTTTAGCCAATTGGAAGCGAGAAAACTCGTACTCATTGCGCACTAGTGCAGGTTGCCGAATCTGCTATAAATTTCAGTGTCGACATACGGTAAATTACTAAATTACTCGCTATTCGACTAACAGCGTATTCGAACGGTCGCACTGGTGCGCACTGAGTGAGAATTTTAGCCAACTGGAAGCGAAAGAGTTCGCACTCAGTGCGCACTAGTGCAGGTTGCCGAATGTGCTATAAATTACTCGACGTGTCTGAACCATCCTTTAAGACTCGCAAACACTAATGATTCGAAACGATCGAAACTCGTTACAACTAAGTAGTATACCGGAAGTTCATAAGGAAACAAAGATCCACTTCGATTTGTTGCTTGTGTAAATACATAGCACTGTTCTATTCCATTGCTTCTCTATTAAATATTATATTTAACATTGTCTATATCCGTCGAAATTATTACATTTCAGTTGACCCGCGAACTTTCGACAGACTCGAGCGAGCAGTTCAAAAATTTACCGGGCGAAATAAAAATTGTGATTTAAAACGATTCTTAAATAGCATTTACCAGGTGCCAATGCGTGGATGCTTATTTCCAATCGTGGGACTGGCCTGCCGTTTCTTACAGATGTTTACATTATGCGCTGTTCAAGGACTTCTCGGATTTCGTTCCCCTTTATCTAAAACATAACCCATGGTCCCTTCGTGATGTCGCGCAGAGCAGTTTACTTTGTTTCGTCGCTGGCTACGGTACGCATGGTTACGCGGTGGTCGTGAAGTCGAAATTTCAAATTTTCACACTTGCACGGCGAACGTTTCGAAAACCTTTGCACACAGATGTTTCGCACGCATTTCATTTCTCACGCTAGCCGCATTATTTCTGCGGTTTCGTCACATTAATCGCGAAGAAATGTGGAAAGAGTGACAGCGTTGAAATGTAGTGTGACGGTTGAATATTCATCACGGAAACTGGGTAAGCTCGCATGCGAAGCCTGTAATTAGAATTGCGGTTGTATAATAAATGGAATCGATTGTTTATTGACAGAACTTATTTGTATTATTATATTATAAAAATATTGACGACCTTTCTGTTCGAAATACTTTGCAATTGCTTTTAATATTCCTTTTTTACTTTTCTTCTGATGAAACAAGTGACTTAATATGGTATCAACTATTGTAGTTATTCTATGTACTACAAATTACTTAAATTTATTTAATATAGTGATAAGTATCGGAGAGTTAGACTTCTTTTTTTAATTATTCCTTTTTATGTTATATTTTGTAGCTGTAATGAACAAAAGTTCAATTAAAGCATAGTTCAAGTAAATTAAAATAAAGGAATAATAATTCAAATATGGAAGAAACAAAAATAAGAATGTCAGATGAACCAAGTAGTTCCAATACCTCTGATTGGAATATTAATTCCTTCAATTTGGAATATGAAAATTTAAACAATATTTATCCAGAAAGAGTATTCTTGGCTGTAACGGATAATGAAATGCAAAGTTGCCTCGAAGAAGTTAATGCGATAGAAGACAGATATGGATTTAAAATGCTAAATAACACTCAGATTGTTAATATAGATCATAATGAAGTTGTTAAGCAACAGAAATGTACAGCTAATAAAATCTCCACTCGTACGGTTCCTAATATTCTGAAAAATAATTTAAAATCTCACAGAGCCCCTCAAATAGCTCCAACAGAAACAGACGTAGCCCACAATAGCACTGAAACAAGTATACAGTTCTTGATCAATTCCACTGTCAAGCCCGGTAGCTCTCTTCTTAAACGTGAATCTATCACGAAAGAAAGTAAACGTAAAAGACTGTCGCGCAAGAGGAAGCAGGAACACAATTATACCGGTATATGGCAAACTTTGCCTGATAGGAATATGTATTCCCTGCTCGATGAGGAAAATGAAGTTTCAAATGCAAGCTTATGTACGTTACCTGATTTAGAAACTCCTAAGCAAGGGAAGAAATTAAAGCGGCACGTTAAAAAACAAAATCGGAAACATAAAATGTCTGTTGTAAAAAGTGAACAGAACAAAGATTCGTTGCCTCCATTATCACGTCACTTATCCATGGACTGTGTTTCTGAGTTTCACACTTTCCCTTCGTCTCAAGAGACTGAACCTAAAGACTCGCAAGATCCGATTGATTTTACGAGCAATGAAATATTTAGTAAATATAACTATGAATGTCATGGTGCGAGTAAGTTAGATTGCTTCGCAGAATGTATAATGGTTTCCGATGAAACATGTAACTCTTTAAGTATAATCCATGAGAACGATGTTGATGAGAAGGGCTATGATATGAATGGTAATAAAATTGATGTACAGAAACCAGCACGTTGCTCTTCGATGCATAACGAACAGAACGAAGAAGACCCTTTAACGAGCCAAGCTTTAATATCTTCAGAATACTGGAGCGAAGATGTACCAGTTCTCTGTAATAAAAACCCAAACTGTTCATCTGATCTTTGCTGTGGGTACTGTCAGGAAGACTGTGTTTCGAACTGGATCACAACCGGTGGAGCACAGAACATTACCTTTACGAAGAATAAAGTTTTGACGGAAACCCTTAATGAGAATTTAATTAACGAGTGCAGTAACACAGACCATCAGATCCATTTCAGGCGGTCAGATTTACATGTTACATGGAGTGATGAACCCTCAACTGATGATACTTTGAAAGAAGAGAACGCCGACAACAATTTGATAACAGTGGACGCTGAAGTTTATCCGCAACGCGCGTTCGAAAATAATATGGAATTACCATTGTTTGATTTAACAACTACGCATAATGAATACGATGTCGGGAAAAATATATTCGAAGGGTCAACAAGCACGGTGGAAGGAAGAGAATATGATCTGCTTGATGATAATAATGATATTTCATTATTTGAGTCCGATCCGAATTTGGTTTTATATATTTCGGAAGGGGAAACGAAAAATGCTTGTATCATAGATACTTCGCAAGCTGAGACGAATAAACAATATAATACGAACAACGAAGAGTAAGTAACTCACGTATAATACGTTCACACGCAGGAAGAATTTCTTCATTCTTCTTGCACATTTTTATAATGTTATTAAGGGCGTCCATAGATTTTTTTCCCGGAGGAAAAATGAGAAATATAGTAATGAAAAAATGAGTAGCCCGCTTGCTTTTTTGAACTCATTTTGTAGTGCCAATTTAATTAAAAATTTAAATCCGAAATTTAGAAATATTCACTTTTTTAGTATAAACTTAATAATGATCAGTTTTTAAAAATAAGCGATTTTTTCTCAAAGCCATGGGGGCGACTGCCACTTTTGCACCCCCCTCTGGACGCCCATGAACGTTATTATTGTATATACATGTAACGTTGTTAAAATACTTATCTGGTTTTCTTCATTTGCCTTCTGTATAACTTTATAATAAAATGTGCACTAGAATCATTTGTATTTGTACAATTTCTTTCGTGTTTACAAAGCTATCAAGGGCTAAAAGTGTTTTGTTTATGCCCCCATCTACATTTTCTGTAAATATTTTCTTTGGTTTCGTTATATGCGGATAGTTTCGATAAAATTGAGGTGTCATGTTTATCTGTCATAAGTAGCTTCTTTCTAAAACTGAGATATAATACATAGACTACAAAACTTGCTTTAGAAGATACGAATATTTGCCATTTTTTAAATTTCATTGATGAAGAAACTTCTGTATGTTCGTTGAAACCGTCTTTTCTTTAAAAAAATGTTATTCTTTTCTATTAGACTTTAAGAAAAGTTACAATTGCATGAATTGCAATGAAAAGAAAAAATTGTATGGACACAAATGATACCTGTGTACAGTCCCAGAGTTAAATTGGGGGGATGAAATTGTATATAGTGGCATAATTATAGTGATACAAGGAATGTCGCCGGTAGAAATAAAAGAAGTAACATTACTTAAGTCTGGACACAGATTTTATGAAAATATACGTGTATTATTTTATTAAAGTCAGTGCAAAAATTCGTCCGCTTACTGTTAACTATACAGAAATGTATTTTTTTATTAAAGGTCATAGATAGGCAAGGAAAATACTTCGATTAAAAAACAGGTAATCTATTTTTACTTCTAATAAACACTTTCGTTCAATAAATATTATATTTCACAAATACATTTAATCTTTCCTTATGTTATTACGAGACGTGCTTCAAATACACTGATAGCACTACTTTACAGCCATTTTGCGCAGCAGATGCCACTATTTTTTTCTTATGTAAAATGGCCCGCTGATTCCGAAAATAAGGTCCAAAAATTTTTTTAGACTGTTTTCACATATTTCCATTGATTTCACCCGAACTATTCAACCGACTTGAAAATTTTGTCAGGTACATTTGTTGGTAATTCAATTATCTTTAATTTGATATCATTTTCGACTAAATCGCACATTCGCAATACGAGATATTCGCAATTTAGTGGGAGCACCTTTTTGACAGACAGGTAAAAAGATCACCTGTCGATATCTCGAAAACGAATCCACAGAAAAATTTTATGACCTTATTTTCGGAATCATCGGGCCATTTTACAAAAGAAGAAACTAGTGGCATCAGCTACGCAATTTTTTTTTATTTTGTAAACTAGTGTAGTTATTCAATAGCTCCTTTTTAGTTCTCGCAGCAGGGCCTACACACTCTTTTCATTAGTTATGCCACTGTACCACATATCCTAATTTTATTATCTCAGAAATATACAAGATAAACCACATAACTTGATTATCTCTATTATTCTGGATGCCAGCTAACATCGTCTCTGTGTTTGCAAAAGCATAAAACAGAAAAATTATAGTACTCCGTTGAACAAATTCTAAGTACAGTATTGTCTCCGTATGTGCTCGGTTTGGTGCACACGATACGGGCTTGTCGCTATCCCCACCTATGTCTCACTCTTGTCCGGCGAAGGCGAGAGCGAGATGGAACGAGAGCGAGATGGAACAAGAGCGAGCGAGGGCCACTGAAAGCGAGCGAGGACGGTACGAGACAGAGGACACGTTGATGTTTTGTCTCGCTCCGTCTTTCGGGCACCATGACACTCCGTCCTTTGCATGCGCGACGGGCGTGCGCGATGGTCGCAAGCACTTACGGTGAGCACGGGAACCGCTTCGCAAAATCTTGACGCAGGCCCGGCTCAAGTCTTTTTTGCGCCCTAGGCGATCTTGTCAAATTGCGCCCTTTATTATAATACATTTATTTGAGATTATTTATGACTTTACTTTGCATAATTAGGCAATTGCTAGAGCGCAAGGTTGACAAGAGGCGCAAAATGGTCTTTTCATTGCTGGTATTGTTGAAAATAAACCTTAAAATAAAATATTACAAATTGTACTGCAACTGGTTTAAACTACGAATAAAAATTCAGCGTAAGGTCATCAATAATCTCAAATAAATGTATTATAAAGGGCTCAATTGGACAAGTTCGCTTAGGGCGCAAAAAAGACTCGTGCCGTGCCTGGCTATCTGACCGTCGCGCGCATGCGTCGTGCAGTCACGATTCCATCTGAGTGCTCGCACCCGTCGCGCACGCAAAGCGTTCCATCTCGCTCCCCCCTTCGGCCAGAAAGAAGCGAGAAACAAACACTCGGAATTAGGGATCTGTTCACGATAGGAGCTCAACGCCGGTCCCGACCAGCGAGCACATACGGAGACACTACTGTAACCGTGAAAACTTCGAAAATCTGTACTAGGTATAAACGATATGTAGGTTCTTAAAAAGAAAAATGTCCAACATAAAAATGCTTGGTTTGCTCCTCTAGCACTGAAAATGAGATGATCAGGCTTTGTGATTCAGTCTGTATTTCGATTTCTAAAGGCAATGCAGCGAGCAGAATTTTCGTAATGCAAAACTGTTCCTTTACACATTTTTTGCGCCTTGTAAAGCATGAAATCCGCTTATAGATTCCAGTGCTTATTGTGTCCCCTAACATTCTCGAGTGCGCGTACGATGGCGATGCATCAGGGTGGAGCACACGGAGGTAATGTTAGATCTTATTCGTAGTAAATCGTAGCGTTCGTTACCGAATTTCTTTTCAGGTATGTACGTAATTCTTTGCGAAAGCTGCGGTAGGCTTTTCAATCGAAAATATCATTTCAATAGGCATTTTATTCATTGCGGTCGCTTGAAAGAACCTTACAAATGCGATATGTGCATGAGAAAGTATAGGTAAAAAGAAGGAGAGACGACCGTCTTAAAGAATCTAGATCTTTTCAGGCAAGAAGTATGTGTGGTGACACTGATAGGAATTTCTTTTCAGACACAAGTCATCCTTAGTTCAGCATTTAAAATTATCACATCACGTTCATTATACTCGTAATCGCTCGACAACATTCGTTTGCAGCGTATGTAAAAAGATATACACTAAATTCGGTGCCTTTGAGAACCACGTGAAACGCCATAAAAACGAGTGGTAAGTTGAGCCCCGGCGACCAGAAAAGAGGAAGAGAATATCGAAGTTTGCAATACGGACTTTTCTATGATTTTTAGATATTTGGCGCGGAGTAGACGTAATAATACTCCATTGTCACAATTAAACTTTTGGTATATGGTAACACTTAAGTGAAAGTGTTTATTATAATTTTCGACTTACGTTTATTTTACGATATTACCAATTTGGACGCGGCGTTTTTATACTATTGTATTAATATTACTCCAAGTAGCGCTTAAGTTTTGTATAAGTTTTAACAAAGAGTAACATGAATTATTTATGTATTTAGTAGATTAGTGATTTATAAGATGTGACGATTGTTCTTCAAAATGGATTTAACTTTTCGCGTTTATTTACTTTTATATATTTTATTTTTGCAATATATCCTGTTTTGTTATTAAGGTATGATATGTTTCTAAATATTTTTTATTGATTTTGACCAATGAACGTTATTATAAAATGCAAATTATTTTATACGTAATTGATACGTAGATTATTAAAAGTGGCCTGAATTATAGGCACAATTTTTATTTAAAAAATATACTTTTATAATAAAGTATGGTTATTTTGTTTAAATAAAATCATCACTGCCGAAAGTTGCAAGGTGTTTTGAATATTTAATTTTTTAACATCCGCGCGTTTCAGTTACGTAAAATTGCAGTGTTCAGAACGTAAAGGGTTGTGCTGGTAAATCAGAGGTGCATTTATAATATTATTTATACTTGATACAGATTTAAAAATATTTGTTATACTAATATTAAGATAAAACAAATGTAAAATATGTAATAATTTAATCTACGCTTACATATCGTAAAAAATGCAGTATTACAATTGAGTAGAAAAACTCTTAAAGGGAACAAATGAATAAATAAAGAATAAGTATTATTTTCATTTAAACAAATACTTGTATTTCACTGATATTCTAATAAACATGTTTTTTTTTATAACGAGTTTCATCTTCGTTTAAATACAGACAGAATTTTCTAGTAACCCTGACAAATGGCGTATAATATTTCATAATATTATACACACTATTCAAGTTTGTAAAACTATTTTACGTGCAGTTATTAACAGAAAGAATTCGACGAATCTGAATTCTGCACGTTTCAGTAGAATTCTAACACTACTTAGACACAAGCAGCATGCACGTATGTAATATAGATCGTAGTACAACTTACGTATCTTCTCGTGCTAGCTCATTGTGGTCGGTTCAATTCCACCCTCGATAGTAGAATACTATATATCTGTTTTTAATTACTTTTTAAAAGTGACAATGTTCTACGGTAAAAAATTATTACTCATTTAATAATTTAGTATCGTATTCCTTTTACCCTAGCTCGATAAGCAGCAAAATTTCAACTTCTTATCGATTGTGATTTTAAGAATAATTTTAGTTTTTTTTTTCAAATCCAGATGTATTAATATAGCGAGTAGCTTCGTGCTCCATAAGTTAGTATTAAATATTTTTTGTCCCTGAAATCTGGTTTAATTTTCTTACACCTTCTAATGATAACCACACGATTGTACACAGGGTGAGTCACCTAACTCTACCATCTTAAATTCTTTGTAAAATTAAATTATAGCGTTCAGTAATCTTTCCAATTGCGAGGCACACAAAACAATAATTATTACATTGCACGCCCCCTTGATTGCATAAAACTTCTGTTTGAAACACGTTTTCATTCATTGTTATTTATTCACGAGGAGAGTGAAAAGCTACACCCTTGTCAGTCTTTAGTAGTTGATTTCCAAATCTTTAGACAAATTACTGATACCATCAGTAGCTTTTAAAGCAAAGTATTGCTATGATATTCCCTCTTAGAAACTTGGTGTTCATTTTGGAAATTTTTTCGAACCCATCACACGATGAGAAAGTGTAAGGTATTATTTTTGTGATGAAATTAAGGGAATTGTCATCCTTTATAAATAAACGAAAGAGATTTTGTAACAAGACGTATGCAATTTAAAAAACTAAATAGTGACACAATAATGAAATTAGATATCCAATAGATATCATTTTATTTTTGCAGCTACAGCTGTTTCTAAATCTACTGCTTCCACTTATACATATTAATTTTTTTATTCCACGTTCTCCAACGTGTTATATATTCAATATTCAAAATCGTTTCCTGTATTTTACAATACGTATAATATACAATCGCAATTAGCTATAGATGAATCATACCGACGAAGATTTTCCGGAACCAGTAGACACTATCTCCACGAAGCAAGCAAATAGACTAAAAATCAAAAACAGCCCTGACTGTCTTACGATTCCAGTCATTTCGCAAAATATCGTCGATCCGTCGCTATTTACACGTCGGCTTTCCTTCGTAAATCGTGAGAAGGTTCTGTTTCATATACCTTAGAATTTACCGACGACCGTGCGACGACGGTACCGATAGATAAAATACAATCCCGTCGTTTCCAATGACGCACGATGAAAAGACTCGATTGAAAAAATTGCATGAGCTTGCAGATTAATCCTTCAGCTATAGAACACACGACTCATTGTTCTCTTCGCGCTAGAGAAGATTCACGAGTTCCGAGGAACTCATATTACCGAACCAAGAAAATTCAAAACAGCACAACAAATCGAGTGAGCAAAACGAGATTTTAGTTCATCAATCCACCCCCTTTCCTGTACTTAATCTTTTCCGCCAAGATCCTCTCTCGCGTACCATCCCCTGACGGTAGAAACTGTATGCAGAGATATCCACACTATGTATCCTTTCCATCGATATTAAACCGATCACCATTGCTGCGGCGTGCGGCTACGGGGGTAGAAACGTGGACGTTGGTGCGCACCATGGTTTGGCGAAAAGGGATGGCAATGGTGGCGCCGCGGCCGGTCAAAATTCGAACGAAAGCTTGCGCCGGAACCGCGCAGATCGTCGTCAGTAGTTGCCCAGACGCTGTCACGGGCGTAGCTGGATGCTGGGTGGTCTCTCTCTCTCGTTCGCGCGCGTGCCGCAGGGAGGTGCTTCCTTTTCTTCTTCCTCTTTCTCTTAACCTCGTCCTGCGTGGCCTCCGTCGCCGACAAGCGCTGTGGACGTCGCGATCCTTGAGCGCTGCAGGCATCCTGCGGCCCGGTCATCGTCTCAACGCCAGCAGGAAGAAGAAAAGGTGCCGGAGAAAAGGGAGGCCGACGAGAAGGGTTTTCCTGCCGGTCAGGGGGGGTGAGAGAGAGAGAGAAAGAGAAGGGTAGGGGGGTGGGATTGACAAGGAAAGATAGTCCAGAAAGGGGGTGGGGGAAGAGGCCGGTAGACCGAAGATAAATGATGAGAGAGAAATAGAGGAGTAACGAGGAGTACGGAAACAAATATAGACAGGGGGTGAGGGAAGGAAAGAGAGAGATACAGAGAGGGAAAGAGAGAGAGAGAGAGAGAGACGGAAAGATTGAAAGAAAAGTTGGTCGGGCGGGGTGGAGATGTGTTGAGAGAAGTGTATTCTGTGTATATATATGGTGCAGTGCGGTGCTGTGCTCGAGAGAGAGAATGGCGTGGTCGGATTTCGCGTGCACCTCGCCGTGACGTGGAAAGGTAAGGAGGTTGAAATTTTCCTTACAAACGCCTGCCGCAGCAGACGTTGTTAAAGGCGCGGATATCACGGCCTTCCGTCTGCCACGGAGCAGCCGTGGATCCAATTCCTTACTCGATTGGCGGTGCTCGCCGACAACGCCGATAATTGGCTTCGATTCGAGGGATGATCCGTCTGTCGGTCGGTCAGTCGCCGGTGCCGCGTGCGCCTCCGCTCCGTCGCCCGTCTGGCTTTATCTCCTCCACGACTACTGTGCAGCTCGTTGGCATGCCTGCCGAGGGACGGGGCGCGAGTACTCTGGCCTAACCACTTCATTCCATTTCGCGTAAACGCGTTAAGCGCCCCGTGAGTCATCGGTCATCCACCATAGCCGCCGGAAAACTTTCTCTAACAGGATTAGCGCGTACAGATGGATTACTGGGGGGTAGGGGGGTGAATTTGTGAAGAGTTTGGCGCAATCACGGATGCGTCTAAGATCAGCGAGGCTTTATCCTGCTTTTAACGGAAACGCGTTAGTGCTGCGTGGCGCGCCGATGACCCGCGGTATTAAGTATTATACTTGCGTTAAGTAGGTTAGAATAACGAGGCGTATCAGGGAGGAAAGACGAGACAGTGAAGAGTTTGATAGAATTTCTGATGCTAGCAACGCTTTCACTTGATTTCGCCGGAAATTCGATAAATGCCGGGAGATTCGACGGTAATCAGCCGTACTTACTGAGAAACGTTCGTTAATTGAAGTAGCGTTTCAATGTGTATCAGGGTAAGGGGTGAAACTGCGATAAATGCATCTTTGGATATTAGTAACTTTTTGGTCAATGGAAATGCTAATGTTGCACGGTTCACCACTGATCCATGATATTTTGAGGAATGCTTCCATTCGGACAATCAGCGTGTTCAAATTTGACATTCGATTCTGAACTTAAGTTTGCTATTTAATGAGCAAGTAACGAGTGACGAGAAATTTATAATTTATACAAATCTTGTACGTTGCGAAGTCGAGGTTGAAATGTTTTCACTACAATTCAAATTGAGTTTCCGTGTTAGTTGGGGCGAGCAAGGTGAAGACAGAAACTTGTTTTGATGACCCACGTGCAGTGTAATCCGATCCCATGAGTCATCTCGCGAAGTACTCCGCGATATTAAATCCATCGCAATGTTCGTGTTACTCACAGACTCAGAAAATACAGAAACCACATAGGTGTAGTTGAAAGGAAAACATGTGTCTGTTAACTTTGTGTTTTAAATTTCAAAGGCTTTACAATAGGTCGCGATGAAGCACTGTAATGTAATCCATATAATACTTTCTAGTAGTCATAACAGTTTTCTTTTTTATTACTCTATTACACAAACTAATTATTTAGGTAGATACTGTTGTATTAGGTCTATTATTAACTCTAGGTATAGAGAGTAATACTTAACTGGATGTAGAGATTCTAAATGTTAATTTGGAGCAAACAACAAGTGAAAAGTATTGACATACGTAGTCGAAGCTTTATTTTCTGAATGATAATAAATTAAGAAAAGTGATCGATGCAGCATATATTTGGAGCACATCTATCAATTCAGCAGAAATTCAATTATTCCGTTATTTTATCATTTTAAATGGAATAATAGATGATATTCTGTTAGAAAATATCTAATAAAATTTTCCATGTCGATACTAACAGGGAGAATGTATTATTAATAACAATTAAATTAGGTTGGACCAAACACGATGTAGTTTGAACAACATGGCTTGGTGGTACATTATTATTTAATCATTAATTATCCATAATCTGCATACCGAATTTATCTTCTTTGAATCCTAGTTCCAGTGAAAATTGACTCAAGTTTGGAATAATGTTTTCAATTACTGAAAGGATGATGATGAGATTAAAGATTGTAGTTTAAGGGGAGAAGCCCGTATAAACGGCTTATTTTTGTATTTATTTTTAGGATTTTTTTGCAAAGATACCAATGAGCTTATCCTTTCATAACTTTAAGGGTACTTTATTTAACACTATAACAAGTAAACAAATTTTTTATCCCAGTAAAATTATAACAAATACAAAAGAAATAGAGCCGTATCTGAAATAGGTTTCTTTTCGAGATGCAAAACGGTGCCGGTTGTAGCGTCTCTGGTAGTTATGTGAAACAGACCAATTAATTTTTTTCCAATTTGTGTGCCAATTGTAAGAATATGAACCACA
Source organism: Andrena hattorfiana (assembly GCA_944738655.2). NCBI lineage: Eukaryota > Metazoa > Arthropoda > Insecta > Hymenoptera > Andrenidae > Andrena > Andrena hattorfiana. Next base: position 9,342,366 of record OX122894.2, read on the forward strand.
AATGTTGTAAAAAATTGCACACTTTAAAAATAGCGGAACTTCAAACATTTTCACCAAAGTTCGCGTTTTATTTGTTTAAAAACAGTAGTTGAAATTAATAATTTAGTTAAACATTATGGTTCATATCCCGAGGCCTATTATAATCTAATAGTGTGCAAAATTTGAAGTTAATTGATCAAATACTTTTTGAGTTATCGCCGGTTCCAATTTTGAAAACGTGGTTTCGAGAAAAACGCGTTTAAAATGCGTTTTAGGTATACTCGGCGCTCATAGGCGCGCTAACTCACCAGGCTATATTATCACTACGGAGTTGAATTTCGGCCTATAACTTTGAGAATATATTTTTGAAATGTTTCAGAAGCGATTCATGCAAAGATTTTTGTTTCTATTTTTCGTTCGATTTATACGGCTTTCTCCCCTTAACGCAAGCTCCTCTGCTTATTTTAAAACAAAATTTGCATTGCCGATCGTTTTGCCTTTGAAACTCAAGGAAGTATCTAGAAATAGGTAACCAAACTCTTATCAGCATACGCTGAGACATAACTCCTGTATGCATACCGAAATCCCTTGAATGAAATAGTAGACAAAGAAGCTGAACATTAATACGATTGCACAAATCACACTATCTACTCACGAATACCCTTAGTATCAGAAATCATACTGGACATTCAGCAAATGGCTGTCGTATTTCAGACGGGATAGATCATTATAGCGCTAGGATCTGCGCCGTTGTCAGCATTTTTCCAACGATAACCATTAAAATGTTTCTACCACGAATCCAGTTAATTCCATCAGAGACGTCAACACGATAATGCTCGGACGTGTTCACGTGTGTTCTAAACTACACCCTGGTTGCACCCTAACTGTGTTATCACCGTACGTTAGCTAGCCATTTGTGACGTTGATAAGCACGTGTCAAGCGTACGTTGTGGCACCGAAACGCGAACCTTGTTAGCCAGGTCCCCGCGAACATTTCAAAGCGCCTCATCGTTGGTTCTTTTAATTAGCCCGTGAGAAATCGCGTAGCCCTTTTTTAGGGGAACCGAATTCCACCCATTATATTGTTCTGTAGAAATGTTGTTTCTAAACAGAAGGTTTGAACAGACAGAAGAGCTGGCGGAGAGAGTTTTTATTTTTTCCTCTTATAGCAGAGCTTTTCCTTGCTATTTCAGGAGTATATGACAGACATTCAACTCCACGTGGAAAGTATTGCGATCAAATTTCAGGAGCTCCATTTTTATTGAATTTTTTGGCTCAATGTTTCTCTGTTACATCATTAGACTTACTGACACTGGGAATGATAGCCATTTTTCTACTTTGCAGAACATAGCTATAGCTACGACTGCTATTATTTCTCAAAGCTTATACATCTTGTATGAAGGGTGTCCCACCCAGACTGTTACAAGCAGTTTCTTATCAGTACATGTAATATCGTGCTGGTTTAAATTGTTTTTTCAAAACTTCATCGTACAATCGTGTTGTCATATGTAGAAGGAAAATATGAATGCTTTCTTAAATTGTGAACACGAGGGAAGTTTAACAATTTTAAATAGATTTGTTAGTGCGCTTGCATTGTTAACTCGTGCATCTTTGTATTTCTGCAATTATAGTTAAAAGAAAATTAACCGGCCATGCAAGGTCATTGGGTGGCTATGCCCTTCATATCGATTAGCTACCTAGCATCTCTATTTTGCCTGTCTTCACACTATTTTGCATGCATGTACTATTACAGTCATTGAAACAGAGGGACAATTTAGTCAAAGTCAGCTCAGTATGGTTTGAAGTTCATCTTGAACAACGAGTTGAAATTGTTTTAATTATAGAACCGGAGAAACAAAAGAAGGGTCATAATATAAGAATAAGACACGGCGCAAGTAGAAGTACTCCGTCAATAATCAGACGTAGACTGCACTCAATTGATATACACTAATTCGTCGTTAAAGTCCCGACGAACGGGGCTGGCGGCGGGACAATAACGCGATGCGGACACTATTCCCTTAGAGTAGTATATGCTCAAGACTATTCCGTGCGGCCGATGCCGCAAGTGAGAAAACCCAAGAGTCGAGCGAGAGGGAACGAAACCGTTGACACGAAGTTGCTGTCGTCTCTTTCGTTCTCTCACTCTCGACCGAAGGATTCCAAGAAATGGTGGGGATAATGAGCGGGACTATTACGCATGGTAAAAACAGGACAATAACGACGAATTACTGTACATAGTGCATACCAGTGAGTAACTTTTGATCCGCGCAGTCTTTAAATATTATTCAGGTTAATAAAAACTTTGCAAATATATGAACAGCTACTAATAACTATGAATTAAAATTGCAAACAAGAAAACATGACAAGAGCATTACAAATATTTTATTATTCTGATTTTTTGTTTAAGTTGAAGATCTATGGCGAATAATTGAGTTCAACTAAGATTCTTTATAAGACATTTTCTTCACATTACTTTCTTCTCATTTTTATTTCTATTTATCCAATTCTATAAAGCGTTCCTTCATTAGATGTTAAGTTCTTACGCAGACTGTTCTTCGTTTTGAATAGGTTGAAGATTCGTGTAGTAGCCCAAACACAGTTCGGGGCTTCAGTTTTTGCCACCTGTCCCGGGCTTGAAAAGATCGATAAGGTCGAGTACGTAAACCACTCCGATAAATTATCGAGGAAGCGCGGGCATGTCAGGACAGATGATGAAAGATCTGGAAGATCGTCTCAAAATTAGCTCATAGATCACTCTTCCATCATGTGCCACTCTAGGCACGCTTGAATAGTAGCCTAACCTGACGTTTCGCTCTTCAATGAAATCCCGTTCTATGGAACAGGAAACGTATTGGAAGCATCGTAGCAAAAGTTTCGATAAAATTTTTACAGAAAGGAGCGCGAGTACAGGTTACTTTGTCGAAAGAAAGTTTTTCCTGGAAGGACTAACAAAGAAATCCGCTTAGGGCAGTTTCCTAATGCTTCTCAAAATGGAAAGTAGTGGGCCTTATATAATCTCGGTGAACTTAATCTTCATGAATCCCCTTTGTATTTGAAATCCTTCTCGCGGACAGTTGCGTTATTATTTTCTTTCATGATACACGTAGATATCGTGTATAAGCTTTGAAAGCTTCGGACAGAGCTTTTCCATCGAGGCAACAGTTCTTCTGCAAACTTCGTTGCGCAACTATTTTACCCAGAAAATATTTTAAAGATCAACCACTTTTTCGCTGGAGTGAGCGACGCGATTTAAACCGGGACAGTATTAGATCAACTTTGTTCAACCGCCCGCAAATACCGTAATCTTATACGATTTCCTTCCACGACACTTGCGAAGTTGAAATTAATTTTTAAATTCTTCTCGTCGGGCGTCTAGCACGTTGCTGGCTCTACGGGGAAAAAACTTGAGTGCTTTAGAAAATAATCGAGGGCTGCTCCCGTGGAGATTATTGAATGTTGTAAAACTTTACCTTCGTTATCGAACTTTCTTGAACAGTTTCGAGTTCGTAGCGCTCGCTGGGCAGTGACCGTTTTTGTGACCATTCTAAAATCTCGTTCATTAGTAAGAGTCCCTTCAGATGTTCCTTCTCTTCTACGACATGTTTCATTTATGTTTCTTTCGACTCAATTCTGAATTTCGTAAGTTCGAAATTCATAAAACATTTTAAATTTGGAATTCACAAAGAAGAAACCATGGCGTTATTATCGTTTAAGAGTGGCTTTAAAAAGCTGTATGAGATTTGGTTACGATCTTCCTATTTTTTGCAACTATTTGTGTAGAGCATTATCTTTAATAACTTTTCTATATTACACTGTTCTTCAATGTCTAGATAGATTTAATTTTTTATTAATTGTTTAAAATCCTTCATTATTTTTTATAAAAAATGTAAACCACATTTGAAGGGAACTCCTTATAGAATTGATAATTTATTCAGTGCGAGTATTGGATTGAGACGTGTATTTCAAATTTATAATTTTCGAAATATAAACGCGCATTTATATTTATACAATACTCGAACGAGATGGACAGATGCAATATTGAACTTTATCGATTATCGAACTGCAAAATACTGGTTGAATCTTATCGTGGGGCCATTAATAAATTGCAACAGCAGAGCATCGAGGTTGATATTACAATTGATACGTTATCAGTGGTGGCATTGTTGCTCTCACAATTCACTGCATGCTATCGACAGCAAGGTTTACACAATTCGCGAAACTTTTTGTGACTTGCATTTATGCATAATGCAATACGCCAGAGAAACTTGGCCACAGTAATTATAACTTCTCCAAAAAGCTATTAACACTCCAAAATTAGTAGCGTTATGTCATGTTACTTTTTCATTTATTATCAGACATTTCAGAAAGACGTAGGTATGTGCAAAATGAAAATAATATTTTTATAGTATCAAAATTATTATTGTTGTAGAATTTACAATGTAATATGAGAGTTGAAGCAAGATTCTAAAATGATTTCGGAGGACGTGGTGTTTTGGAACTCTCTGAAACACTATTCGAAAGCAGAAGCTCGTATAAAGTTCTCGCAGTTTCGCCGAAAGAACCATTTTAAGTACTTCGAATTATTGTCGTTTAAAGTATTGCAAACAAAGTTGCGCCATTCAAAACTTTCGTACTACGAATGCAATCCTCTTTTAGTACCAGTGGAAGTAAACTTCTCAATTTCGATACGAAAAAATCTTCTTTTGATTCCAAGTATGTGGTATAATTTAGGCACTTGCTGTACAAATGATTCTCGGTAATTACATTGTTTCTATAATACTCATTTTCTATATTATCAAGACTTATTTTACGTATATTTATTATTAAAGGCCGAATATTATTTCTTCGCTATTGAAAATTAAGAAGAATTTTAGTACCACGATATTTTAAAAAATTAGACAAAAATATGCTGACTTAGTAGGCTCTATGTAGTGGACAACGACTCTATCTATATGACGAACATTTCCATTGATCCGTGGAGATCAAACGTATGACGAAAATGGCAGAATTTATAAATGGAACGACGTGTGTTGGTGGAATTCGACGACGTGCATGAATGCCCTCGAAGTCCGCTCTTGAATTGTACTTGCACGGCTCCTTCAAATGAATGTAATTTTCGACTTGGCACCGTGCCTCGTTTGTATGCAGTCGTAACTGTAGGAAAAGGTGGAGAAGGAAAAGGTGGACGTGTAAGTAGTCGTCACTTCGATTCCTAGGCGTGTCGAATTTTTATATGTCCACCCTGTCGACGAGAGCGTTTATGGATGAGAGCATTTTCGGGAGCGATTGCAGAAACTGCTCCACTTTTTTATAAATCCGATTAATCGGCCGATAAAAGTGTATCGACCTTTTATAACAGCTTTCAGTAGTTACTTTAAACATTAAGTAATAAAATGGGCTTCGAATCGTTTTATTTATACGAGAATTTGAGATTTTTAATATATCAAAAGAGAGAAACAATTTGAAGAGTTAACTAACGTTCATGGTACAAGAAATATTGAAATTTATTTCATAGTTCAATCACTGTGTCTACGTAGAAGTGCACTTAAATTGGAGCATATTTAAAATTTAAAATAATTCTCATGAAGTAAACGAACTATTTAATATCACACTCGTTACATTACATTACAAAATAATTATACACCTCTAATTAAATTTATATGCAACCACATTCCATAGATAGCTTGTCTGTTCCTCGATCATAGTTGTGCAACGTAATTTCTCCCTGCTTTTAATCTCACGCAATGGAGGTGGATCCATCAGCGTGAATTTATTTCAGGGAAAGGGGCTTGTTAAAAAATTTTGTACACCAGCTGAAGCTGGGAATAGCAGTTGCGACTACATAAAAATAGAACGTGAGTTGATGGAAGAAATTTCAAATGAAAGAGGTTTTTGAAATAATACACGCCACTGTATTTGTGTGACGGTTCTCTTGAACGTCACGAATAAACGAACTCGGGGGTGAAGTGTCGTGTGCTTAAAAGCGAAGCGGCAAATGGCTATCAACTGATCTGTTTGCCAGCTATTTTCTATCTGAATGAAGCCATTTCTCCCCGGCACAATTCACACGCCATTTCGAGCTTATTCTTGGCCATTCCTTCCACCCTAATGTCGGTTTTTCTACTCGTCAGGTGTATCCGTCGTATCGCCAAGACGATTTGCCGTCCCATCGTTTCACAATCAAAATGTAGCCAGATCGATCAACAACACGCTTGATTAATGAACTTCTCGCGCTAAATCCAGAGTAATCGTTGCTTTTAGCGTATACTATTATGTATGTAGGTACTAGAGTGCAATGCAGTCTTGTTTCATCCTCTCAATTTATTTTTATTCGTATATTTCTTCGTTTTCATAGATATGAAAATATGTACAGGGTGTTTCACTGACTTTCGTTTCAAGGAATCTTTGTAACGTAGGGTAGACCAGAGGCGGTAGTAACCACTTTGACTTTGGAATACGATTACGCAAGAAGTATTACAGTTAGAACAAAAGTTCTTATACAAAAATGGTACTTACTTATCTAACATTATTGAGACACAGCAGGTTCGCTGCATGTCAAGTAATATCCAGATTATTAATAAAAAATGAGAAGCGGAGAAAGTGTTACAACCGTCCCTGGCCCCGGGTCGGTTGTAACACTGCATGGAGTCGATAGTAGCACAAATTTAACTTTAGAAAATTGAAATATTTATTGGTTTTAATTATAATAATAAATGAAAAGAGTAAAATTTATAACCAATTATGCGGTATCGCAATTGTGGCAGAAATAGAAAACGTTTTGGCTGGTGTATTCTTCACGTGATTAATTTTTACATTCATTATGTTTCACTCATTTTTTATTCGGTTTGCTTGTGCTGTGCTATAGGACGCAATGAAAACACGACAATATTATTCATCTTCTTTGTCACTATTCGGTTCTGTCGCGGTAAAACCGATCCTTACTGCCGATGTTACAATCGTCCCCGACCAGACTTTTGAACTTAAATTATAAATTTTAATTAACGAAACGCGCAAAAGTGATAAGTAACGATCAGTATTACTTAAAAAATGGCCAGATTAAGTATTAAAAAACAAAAAAATGAAAAAACACGTATTTGCAAGGGAAGTATTTATATCATAATTTTAAATCAGTAAGAAAAAGTTACTTTAGGATATCGACAAGTTACTTTCTTCGCTATACATGTCTATTGTGTATCTATACTGCTAGAACATGGATGTGTGTATTTCAAATGTCATTCTTCATCATATATCCAAAATTTGGGTTAATATCTATCATATGTTTTGAGATATTTAACGTGTTACAATCGCCCCCCCCCCCCGTTACTATGGCCCGCGGTTTACCCTGACAATAAATTAACAGTTAATTTGTTAATGTGTTAATTATTAACACATGGTATAATGGTACAAATAGGATTTTTTAATTACTTGAACAATTTCAAGTTTGGTAGATAGGCGACTACTTTTTAAAGTTCTCATTAAGACTTTTACTGAATACGGGTTTCGAAATAATACAAGGGGTCTGACGTGTGTCTAAATATTGGCAGACCACTATCACTCCAGTATCATCCATGTCTCGTTGAATGCTGGCAGCCTTTTGTCCTGTCGTGTAAGAAGAGTGTTATCGCGGTTGAAAGCTTGCCAAAGACAAGGTTGATTCGATCTAGTAACAATGGCCGGATGAAAGTTAATATACTACATTATGGAAAATATTCTGGGGGAAATAATGGATTTCCATTATGTAATGAAATTCTATCGCTGCTAAGTATCTACTAATACTCCACATTTCGGCTTGTTTAAGCTCAAATGCGTAGAACAGGCTTCAAAATTATTAATTACTCCTCACGAAACTCCCAAGGGAATGTTCCTCTCATCTTGTCATGTTCTTGTTTCTGTCTGAAGCAAAACGAAAGTTAGCAAAGTACATTATGTCACTCGCTAAAAAAAGTACACCTGTCAATTTTCCTACATGTGTAGGAAAGATATCAAAGACGTAATCAGGCGTTCCATTTCTGGCTACCTCCTCCCTTAAAAGAAACATGTATAAATTCTAGGTAAATCGAGTTGAAATAACTTATGTGACATTTATATAAATCTTAATACAAAAAGTCCAACACCTGTTTTCACCTGTTACACGGTTCGACAGCCATCTGGACTTGTAACATTCAATAGCCGTTTCTCTTAGAATTTCGTGCGTGAAAAACGAATCCGCAAACCGTTTGTCGCCATCACTCTCAGTTTTTGAGAAATTCGATTTTGAAAAAAAACTACGAATTTTCTACTATTGAACATCTTTTGTGTCGAAACAGTAATTGTTATTCAGTTGCTTGTTCCGTTAGATTATTCTATGAACCCTTCCGAATAAAACGATACGTTATTAGTGCATTATGAACATCTAAATATGTTTAAACAACAACCAAACGAAAGAGAACAGTCGAAATGCACCCATTTTTGCAGATATCTTTCAATTTATTTCCAAAACTAAGGGTCTAGGAGAAAATCTGACTACTCCATGCGATGCAGCAGACATTTTTCCTTTGGAAAACATCAACAGAAGTGATAAATCGCGTTTTTTTTTCAATACAGAAGCGAAATCGTTTGGCAAAACGTGCGGCGCCGACAGTGGTAGTCACGCGCGTTAAGCGATTGTGTTACGCTGAGCGGCAGTGGATCACGCGTCACCGTTGACTACCACTGTCGACGGCGCACGTTTTGCTAAACTATTTCGTTTCTGCATTGAAAGTAAAACGTGAGTTACCTCTTCTGTTGGTGCGTTCCGAAGGAAAAATGTCTGCTGCATCGCGTGGAGTTCTCGGATTTTCTTCTAGACCCTCAGTTTTGGAAATAAATTGAAAGATATCTGCAAAAATGGGTGCATTTCGGGTGTTCTCTTCCCTTGTTTAAATACGTTTAAACAACGATAATAATGCACTAATAACTTATATCGTTGTTTTCGGGAGGGCTCATAGAATAATTTGACGGAAAAAGCAACCGAATAACTATTACTGTTTCGACACAAAAGATGTTCAAAGTTGAAAATTTGCAGTTTTTTCAAAGTGGAATTTCTCAAAAACTGGGGGTGATGGCGACAAACGGTTTGCGGATTCGTTTTCCGCGCGCGAAAACCTATAAGAAACGGTTATTGAATGTTACAAGTACAAAAAAAGTCCAATTTTATCAAACTGTGTTATCAACTGTTTTCATTATTTGATTACGTCGAGATGCAGAAAGCAGAGGTTAAGAGGAAGAAGGAGAGCTGGATGTTTCAGTGGATTACGCGAAATTGTCCTCGCGAAACCGTGTCCCGAATAAAATTTATTCCCAGACAAATTGAATGTTTGTCATGGTGTAATCGACTGTAAAAATCCTTGTTCTGGCCGGCCTGTGGAAAAATCATTGCCAAATTGTCTGCGATTCGTGCGTTATGCGACCGTGATTCTTTGCCAGGCTTCCCTGCTCCCACATTGGAGATATCATTACATATGTGCTAGCCCTTTCAATCTCAACACGTTGTTCCAACACAGGCTACGTGCTCGCAATTCTGCAACTGAATCGGCTGCTTGCAATCTGTAACGGAGTCCCCCGAAACGTGATGCGTATTTTAAATCTTTTTCTTCATCTGTTACTTAATAATCTACATGCATTGTGTTCTCCGTTCCCTGTGTACCTGCCTTTCATTCAATGTTATTCGCGTAAGTTCCATTACAATGCGGAGTACTTACGAGTAAAAAAAGTTGTAGCAGCAATGGCCCTCGAAGGCAAACAAACGCTGAAGGACTTCATTCATAACAGTAGCGGGAGCACAGAGGTTCTCGCGTGCCATATTTTGAATATCAAGTGTTATGCTCGTCTCGTATAACATGCCGCGGCTGTGTATATGGCGGTTGATTGTAAACTTTGGTGGCAAAACCGTGGTTGAATATCTCTTCACCTATTTCGCCAGCATAGCCGAAGCATAGGCGAAGTGTACGTACATATACTACATTGTACATGTACTTACTTCAACCATATTCTTGTGTTTCATCAGTGCAGTATTTGTTTCTTCCAGAGACTCTTGCAATTTTAGTTGAATTCTGTTGAAAATATTCGGGCAAATCATTGGGAAGAACTACTGCAGAATAATCTTTTTAAACTTCGGTAGCCCTTAAACTCCAGTTTGTGCTTCTTGATTGCTTTGAACAACGTTTGTGACGTAATGCATAAAAGACATTAAATATGTAAAATACATTTACATTAAACGTTTAAGCGCCTGATTTTTTATTGTTACGAAGAAAAAATAGTTTGTAACACACCTCATAAAATATTTGTATAGCATCGTCAAGTTTATTACTGGAAAATGTAGGACACTGGCTCGAGGAAAGATGCATCGAAGCGTGCCATGCTATAGAAACAAGTTTACTCCCGAGTTTTCTTAGCCGCACGTCTAACTATAGTCATGTATGAGTGTACGTGTAGTTTTTGGAAAACACGTTTACGGGGGGTTGGAGGAAATGGCAGTTGAGTGTGAACCGCGTGATTTTGAAGATAAAAATTCATTTGGAAGCCATGGTCGTGTGTGTTAAAAACAAAAGGATGTTAAATTTCATTCTGCAATAGTACTCCCTCCGTCCCGTTGCTTTATTGTTACTTTATAATCAGCACAAGCTTATTGGCATATTTCAATATTTTCCCACAGTTCCACTGCTTCTTTGCATTCCCAAGTTCCACGATCGTATGTGAATTTTTATTCAATAAATAATTCTGATTTCCATTTGATGAAACATTTTTCGCTGCATGTATAATGAAACTCGTGGGAGATGATACTTGTTCCTTCTTCGTATTCAATTATAAGGCACGAGACGTCGAAGAGCGACCATTTTGGTGAAATATTCAAGGGACACGTATTATCGTAAGTTTCGAGACCGAATATTGTGCTCTGTGAAATACGCGATACTATTGCCTACGGGCGTACATTCACGATGGTTCTCGAGGTAAATCGAGCGTATTCTGTTGAGAGATCGTGGAAGTAATACGAGCCAAGGATTTGTTTCTACCATCGAACATGCATTTGGCACACGTATCCATTCAACTTTCGATATTATTGAAGATCGAAGTACGTCGATCGCTGCCTCATTCTCTGGCTTCACTACACCTTCTCCAGACTTATGCAAATAATTCACGTACCTCTGGGATATCTTGTTGCAAAGTACTATTCTATCCATCGACGATGGAAGTAAAATAATTATGGATCTTCTTGCATTTCATATATGCCTCAAACCAGTTTGCGATTTAGAAGAGCTGACTTCCATCCCGAACTGCTATATTCTTAAGTTATTACCCTTCAGAACTTACCTCTTACCTCTCAGAAATGACGAACACACATATTTACTTCTCAAAGTGTTTACCAGTATTAAACAGAATATCTCTATTTCCTAAAAAAAACTAACTAAATGCAAAGACGCCATATAATTAATTACCGTAAGAATAAATTCTACGAAAGAACAGACTTCTAAAGCTAAAAATATAATAAAACTTCATGTTCTCGTTTGAACAAGGATAAAACATACTCCAAGAAAATCAAATCTGATCCCTCACTCTAAGAAAATCGTACACGTTAATCGTAAATGAGAACGATGAATCTAAATGGGTCACAAGTTTCGATTACTGCCTTTTAAAAAACCTGAGGATTTTCCAATTTCCTCGATTTAACCATCCGATATCGTTACCTTCTTCCAATTCAGCAAGGAATCTCACAATCAGTGTTCTAAAACTTCCTCTATCGATTACTGTTACATTAATTTTGTAACAGGAAAGAAAGAACCAGAATTCTTTCAACCCACCGCGATGAATATAAAGGAGGTAATAGGGTGTGATTCCGAGTATTTGCAAAATTTTGCAACAGGCATCGTGGTAACGAATTTATTTTCTTCCTTAAGAGAAGTTTATAGCTTCGGTTTCGTTCAGGTTAACGCCACGGAAACTTCACGTTCCCTTGCATTCACTTTAATGTATGATTTCCAAGTTCGTAATTATGCGAAACTTACGAGGGGCAATAATACCCCTCAAGCAAAGTATGGCACAGAAACAACGGCAGACTCAATAACGTCTTGGCGTAAACTGCACCAGGCACTGTGACGTACGCATTTCTAATGTGACGTATAATTTACGCTTACATCTGCATAAATGTATCTGGTAACGTTTGAATCGCATGGTAATATCGAACGGACAATTGATTAAAGACGAACAGTGATATCTCCGTTTAATTAATAATTGAGTTTGATGGTAGAGTAACTTAAAATGAAAGAAGAAAAATTCTTGTCTGTATAAAACAGCTTTTTCACTTGTTACTCCTTGGAGTGGGTAAATCTTTTTTGTTTGAGTTTTCTAGTTTTTCTAGTTAATTGCATTAAATTCGTTCTGAGTAGATTTTACTGATATGTTGTTGTTCCTTGGATTGTACCTGGTTTTGTCAAGAACTTTATAGAATGTACGCGGGTGTTGAGTAATTTTTTGCAGAATTCCAATTCAGATGCATTTTAGGAGGATATAGAATTACGATCCTGTCATTTCGTGTACCTCGTCATTTTATGGAACAATGAAAGGGTTGAAGTCCCTCTGTTAGATTTTCTTACACCGTAGAGGTGGATATTTTCCGGAGTAATTAGGTGATATTACAAAGTAAATGGTATGCGTAGGAAGGGAATGCTTTCACTTTCCCTCGTCTTGTCTATTGTCCCAGGATTCTTGGAACTTTGCCTTAAAACAACTAGCAGGTAGAAATACCTCGATTAGGCTTCAACAGATGCACGTGGCTATCCGAAATTAGCTTAAGATATATCACCGTGTCTTGATATTTTAACCTAACAATTAAAAATCTTCTAAATCCCCATATGCTCAATTTTCATACCACCTCCGACACCTGAACCTGAAAATATTTGAAAATGCATAATCTTTTTGCGCAACATAATTCTTTTATTTGTTGGACCTTGGTGTGGGTAAATTATATTGATTATTTGATTTGGTGTTTGAATGAGCAGACTGAGTTTTAGGAAATAGTAGCTGCCCCCAATTTCTCTATTAAATCTGCTAGACACAAGCACAAGTCACATTCCCAATTCTAATTGGAAGACACTGGCACGAATAGTTTCCCAGAACAATGTACAAAGATCGTGATAGTTTTCCTTCCATCGTCGAGTGGTTATTCTGCCCATTAAAGGGAACAAGCGTTGGTTATCGATGGGGGATGTCGATACCGCGATGGCGTTTCGATAAGAGGTGAAATGAAACCGTCGTCGAACTAGACACGAAAATCTGGAAACTCGATGGAGTCTGAGGAGGAGAATCGCGACGTCCAAAGATACCCGTCCGAACGGGGCATCGATTTGCATAATGTATACGGGATGCAAATTTAACTGCATCCTTCGTGTTCGCGCGAGTCCAGGATCTGTCGAAGCCTGGCTGAGCTAAATATTCTGTGGAAACTTCCAAATGGTGGAAGTGTATCCCAGGTCCTTCAGTCAGCAAGTTATCGGCTGGACAAAAGGTGTCGAACCATTATAATCTTCTTGCAAAATTGTTGCCCAGATGCGCTTCGAACTCAAGGGCTTTGGTCCCACAATAGCATTATCGACGTGTAACTTGTTTGATCGGGGAATTCGAGGATCAATGATCCTACGGGGAGAGAGAAGGAAGGATGAATCAAATTGACTTACGTGAAACTACACTTTGAAATTCAGGTTTAGTGTACAGTTGGATAATCCATATGTCAACAACGATAGAAATTCTGTTTATTTGATACGATAATATTTGGGCTGAATGTCTATACAGTCCATTAAATTGCTGTAGGTATTTACTGTAAGAACGCTATTGGTGATTGTGAGCTGGAGCGTTTAAAGCATCGAGAACCTTATTGAACGACGGAGTCGTTTAAATAGCTGACCTTCTGGTTATTTTAAGAGGAGTATCGTTTAATTGGTGACACATTTTGGAGAACCAATGTTCTGGACTAATAAAGCTTATTATGTTGTGTATAGAAGAGTAATTAATTAAGTGACTGTATTCATTAGATTCTGGGTGTAGAATATATGCAATATTGGACGAGAAACTTGTATAACGTTGATAATGAATTATTAATAATAATTAAGGAATTTTAAATTATATAATTTTGATTCGAAACCATTTGTAAGACAATGAAATGGAGAGTTACAAAACAGCATGTTAGCTGAAAGGTGTAATTCCCCTTATTCTATATTCCTCTGTCAGGTTTGAGTCATACACATTGATAGTACTGAAAATGTAGATCACTCGCGCTATTCAGTAAAACTTGCTCAGATTTTCAAGAATTTTGTAAAAATGTAGTTAGGAATTTCATTTAGGACACTCAACTTATATGTATATTTTCATTATTATGAATGTTTTAACGTTTTATTCTTCATACGAAGAAAAAGATGTCTTCATGTCATAAAATTAAAAAAAATGTTTGTATTACAAAATTAGTAAAACATCGCGTGCAAACAATTTCAAACAGTTTTACATGAAATTCTTTTTCATTCTCATATTTATACGTAGAACTAAATGCCATTTCGAATTATATTTCTTCGTTTGATATGTCGAAGAGGTAAAAAATTATTTGTGTCCGATTACGGGGAGGATGTTGTACTGCAATTATAGTATTGCACAGAAAAAATATCGTTTCTAGTGTATTTGAATTTTTTTCATATTTCTTGAAGGTAGGAGAATATATCCAATTGCTTATGATTTGCATATGCATTTCTGGCGACTAAATATAGGAAAGGGGCAGCAGATACATGCACCGACCTGTTAGTACAATAATGAAATTGTGGCGAACAATGGAGTACTCCCGAATCCAAATAATTACTCAATAGGATTTAGGAATCGTTGCAGAACTACGGAGTTACGATGGTTAGATGCTTCCAAACCTCAGACTAACTTAATTGAGCAACGTACTTCATATAGTTGATTTCCGTGGAACATCAAACTTGTTTCAAAATTTTAGCAAAATCCTTAATTACTTGAGTTGTGTCGAGGAAGTTTGTGAAATGTTTAGAAACTGTTTTAATGTCCCCTCATATGACAAGTGTACTTTTGAAAAGTATGTATATTTTTTTATTACAACTTCCACATCAGAGGAATATAAACTATTTAAATAGGTACACAATCTTTATTCTGACACATTTGATTAGATCACACGTGTTCCTTTAAAAATTACAGTCATCTAACAGCACATACTAAAATAGCTCCTACGATTGTTAAAAAAATCAAAACTACCCTCCATCGAAATTGCCTTGCCTTTGTTACTTCCCAATAACACAAAGAGAAACACCATTCTGCCCACTATCTCCTTTCTTAAATAATTCTTTATACTAAAAATTTCCACTATCAGAATTTAACCATTAATAAATTCGTTTTGCATCGAACATACATATAATCCCCTTTTTCCTCAAACTCTGAGACTCCTGTGAACTATTGCAAACGACGCTCCATGCGATTGCACACAGTGGCGGTTCGTTCGTAAACAGTCGCGCGAATTATAATTACATGTTTACTTAAACGTTGCTGAGGGTACATTTCTGTGAGCTGCAGTGCTGGGCGGTGCGTGTGAATGCAGCCTTGCTTCGAAAGGTGCAGAAGGTGGGTAACGATCAACACGTAAGCCTTTCTAGGCGCGTGCGCGTCTTCGATGACGTCGCGAACGCAACCTCCTACGCGAGCGGAGGGGATGCTTTTGGATGTTGTTTTACGATATCTGTACACTCGTGGCACACACCGTCAGCTCGACATCGGTAGGATATGCATCGACATGCACGACGATACTTCGGGGCAAGTGCTCAGCTGTTTCGAGATACTTTGCCGCGCAGTAACTACGTCGTTCCAGAAAAATCCTCTAACGATACTTTCGTGCGAAACTCCCAGCTTGCACGCGATTCCGTTGCAGTTATATTGTGCTGAGCAAGGTGGCTGATTCGCGGGACGGGGTTCCGATGATCATCCAATTGATCACGAGGAGTCTATGATTCACGAAATTCGATTGCGGTAGGCCTGGGATATGTCAATTGATTATGACGCTTAACGCGTGATACTCGATCACAGTAATGACTGCGTTGTATGGGAATTGGTCGCGATGATTCATGGAACGAGATGAAATGGAATTTTGATGAGTGTAGAGTTATCGAGGCTTGAGTAATTCATGGGTTGCTATGCTTATAAATTGCACGACTCTGGGGGGGGGGGGGGAGTAATTAAAAAATCGTGGGTGACCTTTTTAATCTAGAAGACTCTTATTATTGAACTAAAAGCGTTTTTCATAATAATGATCTAGCAGTCATAGTGCACTGTTAAATATCGTTGAAAGTATCGGTTACCTGTGCAGAGTGCAGAAGGGGATGAAAAAGTACAATTAATAGCGTCCAAAGTGGAGTAGGAAATGTTTTCCAGAAGGTAGATTGAAGAACTCATGATTTTAAAGCAGTGATCTTGATGTAATGATTAAAGTCCTCTCGCGCAACACTCAGGAAATGTTATCTCAAAAAATTGAAAGACAACATTGAGAAATGAGGACGTTCCATCACTGGTGGCGTAAGACAAACGTCTCTTCTGTTTCTCGAAATTTATACTTTATTTTTCTGGGAATCCTCTTGACTCTCGTATAACATCCATTAAAATACCATGCAGAATTGTGAAAGAATCAGAGAACTTTGTTCACTTTATTCCGTTGGCGTGGTTGAAAGGTGTAAAATCGAATATAGGGGTTCCCTAGAGAGTTAAATTTAGTCGTGAGGGTTACATACACGACAAGAGTTCAAAGACCGTCATTCTGTATGCGTTGAAACACTAACAACTAATTTCAATCTCTTTATACAGGTACTTGCTGAATTTCCAGAATCATTATCATCTGCTTATACGATTCGATATTCTAACAATCGAGTAACAAGGTCGTTTTAATCCATTGACAGCTGGTTATAATCGGCTCGAATGATTTAAGGGGCCGTATCAGCGAATTTCTATCATTCAAAGGTTTCCACGATCAATTTGCACGAGTCTCAGCTAACTTGTACGACTCCGAGGGGTCATTATACTCAATTCCCGCAACTCACGGGGTTATATGAGCCAGCTCGTATGATTCAGAGGGCTTTGTGACCGATTGCCACGACGCGGAGTTATAATCGAATAATATGATACGGGGATGGTGTTGAATGACTTGCCCAACTCAAATGTCGTTATATTCTTCTTGCACGGCTGTGTGGTTATTGTAATCGATTTGTAAGACTCAGGGGATCGCGTTAGATGAGTTGCACAACTTAGAGGTCGTTGTTCCTCAGTTATATAACCGAAACAGTAGAGAGAGCTGCGATCCACCCCGCATGTTTTGGGGTCGTTGTCGTCACATGTGTGTGCATATATGTCGCAGGACAATTGTAAACTCAGCCTTGCGATTTTAGTTGCGAACTTCTCCATCATTTAGGCTGACGATTCATAGGCTCTTTGTAATACGGCTGGAGATCTCCAACCTTAATGTAATGGACAACAAAAAGTATTAAAGTAAAATGTATTACTACACATATGTAAAAGTATTACAGAAATGATTTTTCAGCCTAATTGAGATAAGAACGTCTTTTGCTCAAAAAGACTGATTTTAAAATGGTCCTGCGAAATCTTATATTAGTCAGAGGTGATCGCAAGTACATTCGTTTGTTTGAAAATTGACGTTGATAGCATATTTTGGCAGGCGATAGATGTTGGTTTCAATTTTAATTATGCGAAAATTTGTTGTAGGCGACAGTTTAACAGAATGTGTGGCAATGTTAGAAGTGTAGTAGATGGCTATAGCAGGACACAACTAGCTAAACTTACGAGGCTGACGTGCAATTAAGGCGAGAGCACTCAAAAAGAAGAGTTTTGAAGAGAGAGGAGACTCTCTTGGGCTTACTGATATTAGTAATGAATACCGTCGTGCGGTTGCCAGAATCACCCTCATCGTTTACCTTGACGTTTCGCCTCACTTTTCTCCGGAATTATAGCTGTACTTCCCATATATCACCGCTATCCCTTCGGGAACGAGTGTATTAGAGGCATCGAGCCAAATGTCGGTCGAATTTCTTTTGTTTCCCGGACGAAGTTACAGTAAATTCGAGGAAACCTGGTGCACCGTGGATGCCTTGTATCAAGTTTTTAGCTCCTTTTTATTTCGCATTTTCCCATTCAGCTAAGTAGTTTTCGTGTACATCCATGAAAAATTAAATAGCAACGGTGCAGAAATAAGTTATCTACACAAATTTGGAGAAAAATAGGCTAGCTTATGCTTCTTAAGTGTAATTAAGAATTTCCTATGGTGGCTGTTTTCAAATCACTTTTGCTACGTATCTTCCTCTTCCTTATTTCGAAAATTAATAAATTTCATAAATTTTCTGCAGAATTAAAGTCTGAGATCTTGGCACTTAGTATGCTTCGGATCGTTGTGTATGCAAATGCTTTTTTTCAAACGCTGTACTTCCTGTCGTGACCAAGCTAATGATTTCCAACATTGCACACTCAGCAATTAAAAGTTCTCCAGTGCTCCAATTATCCTCGAATATTGTCGCTTGGAACTTACCAATTCCCAGCAAAGCTTCATCGTTCCAGATGTACAAATATTCAAGATAGGGGTCCTGAACTGAAAGAAAATTTGCATTCCAAGCAATGCCAAATGTTGCATGAACCATTCGAAATCCACGGTTCAAGGGTTCAAAGACCAAATAATACAGACCCAATTCGAAGTTTTCTTGCCACCTAGAATACACGAAACAAGCAGAACTAGTGGTATTTCCTCTTTTCTTTCGAACTTGTTAGTTCCGAACTTTCGGAACTCCATAAATCGTCGAATCACGGGTTATACTTTCCTTATCGGCTCGTTGGTCAACGAATGTCGCCATTAATGCGACGAGAGGGCAGCGAGAAGTTTTTAGACCGACCGAAAGTTTTCCGCCAACACGAGGTTGAACGGCGAGTCGCGCGCCAAAATGAAATGTAAAAACAAGCGAAAGGCAGGACGTATCCAGGAAACTTGGTAGTAGTTGATAAACTCGCCCTAAACGCGGCCCGGTGCAGATTATTTCGCGACAATTAAGAAGTTTCCTGCGCTAGAAATGAAACTTTCGTCCTCGCGAGAAACCGAGGCCTTAGCGTGTCGGCTGGAGAGAGTTTATAATGCAAACTGTCGGGCAAAAATACATCCACGGGAAATGAACAAACACATGTACAGCCACCACTGCGGCTCGTGCGCTGGGATAAATAATTCAGCGGCCCAAAATGCCTCTTACAAGCCTCATGCATCTCGCTGATTAACGATTTCGCGTACAGTGGCGGAGGAATTTTGGTCGTTTTGCGTTAAGGGTGGGGCTCGCAGCTTTGAAATCTCGTTTTATATATTAATTTTCGATTTTACTTGTGGGATTTTACTTGAAGGGAAAGGGGATGTGTAAGGCATTTAAACTGTGCAAGACATACATGATACGAATTTTGGGAGATGGGGAGAGTAGAATGAAACTTTAAAAAGGGGAATGAAAACTGTCGTGTAATGATACATTTACGACTGCACCTCGCGTGGTTTAATAAATAATTTAGTGACGCAAGATGTTTTACAACCCTCGCATATGTCATTGGGTAAACCGTTTCGTGAGAAAATGGGGGAGCGATATCCGTCGTTTTGTATTCGGAATATCTTTGTCCATTTTTACTTTTCATTTGCAACATGCTGTTTTAGGAATATGGATATTCCGAATTTTAATTAAAACTTGTAATTTTCGTTTTCATTTCTTTCAAGGAACATGTAACTTGATTTTCATTTGCATGGTAGTCAAAATATAGAATTTGCAATGTGTAGAAAGCACGTTAAAAACTTGCCAAAGTGTAAAATTAAGGAAGATGCAAATTTTGGTTTTTTAATAACGAAATGGCACTGTTTATGCAATATTTCCTTGATAGTATATTCTCTGACGAGTAAAATCGAATCAAAGGAAAGTAGTCGAAACAGTAAAGCTTTAATCTTTCAATTGTTTTTGTGAAAAATGTAACAGATTGACCGAATAATAAACTTCCAATCTCCACTATTAAAATGATGTACTCACTGGTAGAAAATTTGCAGCACACTTTGAAACGTAATTACATATAGAGTTGCGCAGTGCGACCATGTATGTCTGACTAGGCATAGACCATTTCTACTTAACTACCTTCTTTAGCGAGGAAGTGATGAAGGAAAGTGAAATATGAAATCTTTCTGGTTTTTAACTCCTACAAAATATGCTCTTGTCTTTTTACTTGCCAACAAATACGCTGCAAATGTAAGCAGTCAAAGACATGTGTTGCCATTTAAAAAAGTTCAGATCTCATTTAAATGCACTCGCCTAAAAAGGAAGAAAATGGATCTACCTACATAAACACGTGGGCTTTAACCAGTCTCTAGGGCAGAAAAATTGCGTATCTCTTTTAATTTCAGACCATTAGACTGTAACATTTATAGTTTCACACGCTGCTTAATATCTCTGGGACTCGAATGCTTCGTGTTCTGAAATATAAAATCTGGAGTCCAACGTTGGAGAGGAATGATTCCTTGATCGTGATTTCGCGTTTTCACGGATATCACACGGCTGTTTTCAGTTCTGAGATTACTCAGAGCTGGATCTCGTCTGGAGGTAAACACCCTCTTCCACTCAGCCTTCTATTTCCGTCTCGCTGCTCACGATGTTAATATTTTTCTCATTTCCGTTAACTCGCACTGGAGTTGCGATGCAACTTACCCTTCGCAATTTGCGTTGCTAGATACATCGCATCGCTCTCCTGCCTCTTTTTACTCGCTGGTTTCTTTCGTCCCCTTCGCATCCACATTCGCGTCTCTCAAGGAATGCGTTTGAAACTTTGGAAGCGAGGGCAAAGTGGATACTGTTGGGATGTATCATACAAAATTTCCTAACTTCAACCTTACTTATTATTCTATGTAATATCGTCTTAGAGGATTATTGCATTGCATACTTTGGACGTTCTTGTATGAATATATGAATATATTGTCCATGTGAACTAGGCAACATAAATCTGTGCTTCTTCGGAAAGATATCGATGATCTTGGAATTGTGGAATAAATTTGGAATTATAAAATTTAGCTTTGACAGGATATTTCAAAGTAGGTATAATAATATTCTGCAGTTAAATATATAAGCTGTGAATCGAATATCAAATCATTATGAGTTTCCTCAAGTTGCATGAAAAAGTGAACAGGTATTAACATTCCCTTCACGTCCTGTCACACTTTCCCTGGATGATTGACACTTTAATTTCAGCCTGAATTGAAAGCAGATTTTTCTGATAAGGAAGATGAGGCGAATTAAAAGAACGAGAATGAAATTAATGTGTACCGACTGTAATTCCTTCGTACTTGCTCCTTTTGCCACACATTATAATCGCTTCTATAATAGCATAGAAGCTGCACAGTGCTTTTCGATAGGAAGAAATTGCAGTCCATCGCCAGGTGGGCTTTCCGTTTGACAAGTTAGCTGGCCCGGAGTGCCCTTTATCTATCTATCAGTGGCCAGGGAGTGTACGAATGTCAACAGGCCTCGCCCAGTGGAGGCAAACAGAGTTCAAGGCTTTGCCTTGCTTTGCCTTGTTCCAGCTCCTGAACTTCCAGCCGTGCTTGTTTGATTAGAAACCTGTTAACACTATTGTCTGACATCAGGACTGTCCTCCCTTCCTCTATCGGTCTTGCTTTTAAAATTTGAACATTAAACCAGCCCCGTTTCTCTGTTGATATTTAACAACGATGCATAATCTACAGGTGCAGAGAACAGATTGACTTTAATGATTAGCGGCAACTGGCAATACGCTTTCGAGAGACAGCTATCGAATCGACTGACTTTGATTCCATGATGGACAGCGCTGAATACCGGGGTAGAACCTCCATTATCTCTGTTTCTGTTATCTCAGTGGCCTACGGTGCTAACGCTGCAGGATTCGAATAGTGTAGCACCTCTGGCTTTATCAAAAAATATTTCGACAATGTCAGACATTCAGGTATTTGATTAATTGTGATTCACACGTTACGCATGTGTTCTAAATGCAGAGGCACTGCTAGGCAAACTAATATAAAATCAAGTAATAAAAATTGTTGTGTACAGAGCATATTGTTAATAACAACAGCCAGTTGCATTGTTAATGAAACACTCAGAAAATTATTTAAGCAAAAGTTAGAATTACTGTGATATTCCAATAGTAAGGCTAATAACTGTAATGTGTAAAGACTATTACCTACAAGAAATTTTAGTAACTTTTGACATTTAAATAACGTATTGATATCCGCTTAGCACTAACTGAGCGCTGAGAATTCCGTGGGTTAAGAATTGTGAACGTTGGTAATTTGAGAATTTGTGAATTTAAAGTACTTGGAAACCAGCAAGATGAAAAGAAATTTTACCAATTTGTTTAGATTTTATATAGGAAGGATGGTGAAATGAGAAATAAATTCAGCGTTATGCTACTTTGTAATACATTTATAATTGTCTAATATTGACTGATTCTTAATGGGAGAATCTAGGACCGCAAAAGGATCGAGCGGTGTAGACACGTGCAAGCGTCTCTCGCATCGTATCCGCCCTCCAGTCGCAGGAGGCGGCCCGATTTAGTTTGCGTTTCCGGCAGACCTCGGCAACCAGAGTGTATTTTCCGTTTTGTGTTCTGTGTTTCCCTCTGTGCATCGTTCCACCACTTTATGGGTCTCCAGGTTTCGCCATCTAATTTGTCGAGTTTCTCGCAGCCAATCCACGGCGTTTTGCGTCACGAAACGGTGTGCAGGCTTCGCGATCATGTAAATTAATTGAGCACGCGAATTACTTTGGGGATAAAACGCGACTGTGCTTTACTCAGCTCTCTTATAACTGATACATTCGGTTTCTGTATATAAACCCTCCTATCATTAATATGAGTGGTACTCCCGCCAACGCAAATAAATAATCAAATAAAGGGAATAAATAGGTAAGGCAATTAGTTGGCAGTACAGTGATCCCCTCAAGTAAAATAACAATGCTGGGAAACACAAGGGAAAATAAAATAATTGAGTCTTCTTCGTCAATCTTTTAATTTTCTTTGAATCTTTAAAAATAGTAGCTTAATTTAAGAAAAAATATAAATAGTTATAAAACTTGAAAATTGATATACACAGTGAAATTTCAGGCCATGATAGAAGATTATTTCCAAAGTCTCATTCTATACATTAATTTTTAATTTTCTTCGTTAGATAGGCACTTGTCCTGTTTAGCGTGCCGATTGTTTATAAAATAAGGGAGAATAGGGTAAACACGAACGCGGGGTAATCGCGAATGCGATGTTACGGCGTTTTAATAAATAAAAACGATATTCCGTCTCCACCAGCTAATAATTTAGGTCGTATCCAACGCCGGGCAGGAAGTAATAAATACAGAACGCTCATGCTATTCAAGATAAACACAATTTATTATTTTCATCATGTTTGAAGTAATATTTTGTCTATTTCAATTGCATGTAATTACTGTTGAATTAATGATACAATTGTTTTCTTTAAGTTGAAATAAAGCACTTTTTTACCAACATTTTGTGACCAAGGCGTTGCTTGGTCACAAAAAACGAACAACTCGGATGGGGTATTTTCAGCATGTATATAAAACTTACTTAAATCTACAAAAGGGATTTTTGAATTTTCAATACAGACTCAGAAAAAAAGTTTAGAAAACGACATTTACTATTTTTTTTTCGATATTCCGACCAATTGCAATTTTTTTCTAATGCACAAGAAGAGGAATTTGAAAAATACATTAGGTTGTAGCAACATTTTTCATGGGTTAACCATTGAAGTCACGCTTTCCGCGCGACTACCTATTACCCTACGGCAGTCGAGTAATCACGAACGCCAAAGGTTTTGCTTTTCCGCTATAAAGTTGATTTTTATTATATTTTTTCAAAAATTCGTCACAGTATTTTATAAATGAATAGTTTAAGTATGTTTTTAAATAATAAACAAATTCATTTCTCATATAGTTTTCATTTTGCTTGCTTTTTTGCTTAGGTGTTCGCAATTACCCTACTCTCCCTTATTTGAAGTTGAAATTCGTAAAATTAAATAGCAATTCAAATAAACGATCATTTCTAGGCATGGTCCTGCAAAACTAAATAAGGCCGTATTTTTTCAGTGGTATTCTTAAAAATGTGTAGTGTTATGCACATAGATAGTAAACAAGGCGACTATTAATTAAAATTTGTCAAAATTCCCTTTTCACGTTCCGCGCCCCGTTTTATTTAGCTCTCGTAAAATGTTCTCGTGTCATATGCATTTGTGAATGCAGGTTAATTAGCATCACTCTTTAATATTCACCATAAGAAACGTTCCATGATGTCTCTGTGACTCTACGCGTATCCTCCATGCTTGAATAATATTATTTCGATGCACCGAACATTTGGTTGAAATTATGCAAATTCGTTGGAGTAGCATATGCAAATATTATGTAGATTCCTACTAGGAATAAAACAGATCTCATTTCTGAATTATCGATTTATGCTTAATTCTATAAAAAGTTCTTAAAAAATGTTACATCGAGGTAGAAGAAACTGCATTTATTTAAACAACGAAATCGGGTGATGGTGGTTATAGCGGACCACCCTCTATGTATACTGGAAGCTTATGCGTTTCGATAAGCGACAGTAATGTCCGCAATCTCGTAAAGTAATCGCACATTCTGTTTATGATCCATTGGAATACTGATAAATGGGAATGCCGAGCTTTCCGAAACTACATTGCCGTGTAATCTCTGTCATACTTAATTCACGAAAAATGTACTTTCGAAGGAAATGTAGAAAATGAAAATGTTTTCATTGATATCATGTTTCCTTCGTTCTCCGAGTTTGTTTATCATTTCACTATTAATCTTAATATATAAAGCAAGAAGCTTCTACATGTTTGTGTGTATGTCTGTCGCCTAAAAACTTTCGAACGATAAACTCTGGGATCACGAAATGTGTGTCAGTTCATTATGCTTGACAAATCTAGATGAATGTGACCATTTTCACAATAAAAAACTTATATCTATTAAAACTTATATCTATTTATTAAATCAGAATCTAAATTAAGGGCGAAGGCGAGTAATAAAGCTAGTAAGTCATAAATCAATTCATCGCATGAGACGATTATAAATTGAAACCAGAAATATTTTACCTATTAGTTTAATCAGAATTTGCTGTAACGTTTTTATTAACAATTTCGATAAACATGGGCAGCGAGTTGCAGAACGACTTGTCGAGGGAAAGTTGAACAACTATTCACAACATGCAAATAATTATAGGAATCTATCAGGATAAGGAGCTAGTTATACAAATAACCCAATTATGGAATAAATACAAGCTTGGAGACGTAAGAAAATTTATATTTCAATACTTATAAGTTTTTACAAAACATCACGTCACATTTGAAACTCAATGTACTATTTTAGAAACTCAGAAGCCTTCGTTCTCGATAATCCATACCTTTGTGTCAATTTTCCTTAACGGTGTCGATAAAAATAATTGCTTTCGAACGATTTTATAGCCCAGCGATGGCACGGTTTCCCTTTAATTACATTAAAATGGTCGGCTGAAATTTTTTTATTCAAGCAGGTATTTTTGGTATGATAGCAAGCAATTTCAGACTTTCTATTTATATCTCAAATTTCGGGTCCTTTAATAACGGCAGAGGCACGAATTCGATTCTACTATGGCAGGCATCGATTCCGGGTCCAGAATGGAAAAATATTCTTATATTTTCTGTCCGTCATGATCCCGGTTGACGTTAGCATACGTTTGCATAATAATCCCACCGAAGCTGCCACCTCTCTCTACGTGTCCTCGTTGTACACGTATCGCGGGATGTCGCACGCACGCACTGAACGAGGTCGAGGGAATTTGCAACACCGAAAGTAATAAAACACGAGCAAGAGGGGAAGAACGGGGAGTGGGTGCGAGGCAGAGACACTGGGGAAAAAAGGGGGATGGCGGGGAAGAAGTAATAAGCTCGTTCTCGTTCGATCTATTTATTCATTTTCATGCTCGCGTCGCTCGTGGAGTCTATTAAAATGAATCAGGCGGTGTAAAATTATTTTAAAAATAGATTTCTTCGAGACTAAATTTTATTCTGCGCTCAAATTTTATTCACAATACAGGACGATGCATATTTTTCGTGGAAACAGTACGACGCTGTTGGACGTCTTCGAAAGTGTGCACGCCTTTTGAAAACTGTATCGTGGACCTTGAGTCTGCGAGCGACACTCGACTTTGCCGAGCCTTTTCTCTCCACCGCAGGCAGCGTGCTTCATTTCCCGTGAATTAAAGATAGCTATCGAGCTGGAGCGCTGTGTTATCGAGGAGCATCCTCTCGAGTAGTTGATCAACTCTTTTTTAATAATACGCGATACACGCTTCGGGCATGAAATCGCGCCAGTTACGAAGAGGAGAGATACTCTGCTGTGGGTGCTTCAGCCTGTAGTGGGTAATTTGTTTCTCGTGCGCGCGTAAGCTGCTGTTCAAGGACTAATCGCTTGTTTGTAACGCGATAATTTCGTTCGATATTATTAACAAGCAGTTAAATTTGTTTTTATTGTGTATTCAATTGACTTTGCAACAGAACTTACTCATTGTTTCTTTGCTCTTTCCGTTCTCCTTTCTGCGTCACCTTTGGTATCTACACGTAACTGTAGTCAGAGTTGGGCAAATTTTATTTCGCGAAACGAATAACGCTTTTATTAGTAGGTAACTTTTATTCGAATATTGCTCGAAGCAGAAATTATTCGAAGAAATTTAGGCATTCGATAATTTATCCGAATAACGCTCAACTCTGGTTGCAGTTCATTTTCTCCAATTGCAGCACAATGAATGAAACTATTGAAATTATATTTTTTAAACAATGAGCCACTGTGTACAGTCGTTTGTCAGTAGTTTGTAAACGTGGTACTTCATTCACAAAACTGGGAAAGAATAATCGATTTTTAAATGCGTCATAGTTTAAGCATCATGCATAATAGAAGTATCGTACACTTAGTATATTAATAAAACAGATTACGACACCAGAAATTAATGTGCCTATAGTTTTGGGATATAATTAGCTTCCTTCTGTATTAATCACATTTCCAATTGTGCAAAAGAATAGTGGAGAATATAGGTAGAATACTTGAGAAGCGTTTAGCTAGTTTCCCCATGGAAGGAAACCCATCTTCATTTAATTTCCATCATTTCAGGGGTTGCTCACCCGAGCACCTGGGTCGAACATCTGCTACTAACAGTATGTAATAAATACATCATCAGTATCTGCTTGACTGAAGTGATGCAGATGTACCTCTCTCCTTGTATATTACTCGAAGGATACCTGTAACATTCGAATATTTATGAAATATTTTGATAATTTTAGACATAATTTATGCAGGGTGGAAAATTAAATGAGTTACAGGCTATTATTATTATTATTATTATTATTATTCTAATTTATTACACAGTAAATATACAAAGAAAAAACCAGTAATGCATTAACGCAGATCGAAGAAAAAGGCATATCTAATTCAGGTTCAGAAATATTACCCAGTAACATTTTTTATGTCGCGGTTTTCTACCCTTAAGCATTGTCTAGGATGATCGTGCGGAAAATATTTATTGGTCCGCGATACCACCGCCACCCGAGGCGGCGGAAGTCTTCTTTGGTCGTTTTATTTACGATTTCTCCAGCTACGGCATGTTGAAAACCGATAAGGATTTATAGTTCGTTCTAGCTGGTCGCGCAACCCCCGCCAGCCTTTTATTTTCGCTTGAACATTCACGCTATTTGACACGTTGCAACCGAAGTCTTCTTGAAATTAGAATCTCTCTCCATCTTTCAAATATTATGGCTACTAATAACTTTTAGTCGTGTGCCAGTTATTAGTGTTAACGACCGACGATGTAATTATTGAAACTGTAGGATATATGGGGAGTAAAAAGAAACGATGAAGGATTAGAAAATAGTTGTTGAGGAGTGGAAAGTGCCTTCTTTGCATTTGGAAACACGACAAAAATTCTAGAAGGTACACAACACAATTTTGTTCCGTTATTATAAATAGAATAAACCTCTTCGTAGTGGCCTTTTGACTCTTTTGTGGTAGAGTGTGTGTTTTCGTTAATTTATTGTACTTTGTAACTATTGACGCATCTTTTTTACATTGCAAATATTTAACCAGTACATGTGACTGATTGACGCGTTCATTCGTTTAAAAATATTTGTTGTAAACATTTCACGGATTTCAAATTCACAGCGTTAACTTCTTTAACTGTGCAAATCGAGTTAACCCGCCTTTTACGAGAGATGTATATAGAACGCACTTACAACTTGACAATATTGTTAGCATGCTTGCGTTGATGCTTATTTTTATGTTTCAACCCGAGTTGTATAAACTGAGAACCTCGAATTTCAAGTTCGCTTTCAGGAATAAAAGTATGAGCATGTAATCGTAGATTTCTTGTTCGATAACTAACTGAATAGCCAACCAGGAACATTTAGAAATCATAGCTAAAATAGAAGCAAGGTAAATTAGAAAACCAAGAAGAGAATTTTGGAAAATTCTGTGGCGGTAAGAAAATAAAACTTAAATAGTAAGGTTGATTAGTATTGCATACAATGAAAATGTTTGACTTCAATCAAAATCAGATTCAGATTAATAAATTGCATTACATGGAATAATCGTTAATTCTAATCGTAAGTGAAAGTTGTTGGAAAATTTATACGTGTACATATTTTTTTTTTAATTTTAGGCGATCAATTTCAAAGAAGCACATTTTGTTGTTCGATCGTTATTGAAATGCAATTTTGACTTTGATACTTATCGGTCTAACTGCATCCACTTTCTATCGTGCTCTAGAACGAATCAATTTTTTATCTACCGTTTGCTCACTGAATTCGATAGGCTGCTTTAATTGGCCCCAGAGGTATAATCGATCGGTGTTCAGCAGAATACTAATTACTGAAAAACAAGAGGATAAGCCCCGGTTTTGCACGACAGTGTAATTTGAAACGAACGTTTGTGTAATTATCTTCGTTGATAATAACGTTGCCAGTGAAGTGTTTTAATACACTTGGATTTTACCCTCTGTTTGTTAAAAAAAATACAAACCGAATCGTTTATGTCTCTGGCTGTGTAAGCATTTAATTACCAATCCTTTCAAACAGTCCTACTAATTTATTTCATTTATGTAGACACTTTTGACGCAATCCACATGAATATTAGCCGGATCAATGTTGATGACAAATACGATGAATGATTAAATTGTCTGCTAATTACACATTTATTAGTTTTGTACAAATATAATATTATGCCTTAACAAATTTTACGTATTTGTTTCGTATTATTGTATTTACAGCTCTGCTACTTAACACTCATTTAATTTGTTTCCTAATTGTATTATGACAAAAATTATAAGAATGACAGTAAGATGGAGATCTGGATAAATGAATAATTAAATTCTTTAGATCCTCCATTTGAAAATCATAATTCAGTTTGGATTTCGAAGTACAGAGGTCAAAAGAAACTTTTGGATTAATATTTTCTACATATAAGTATATTGAACTTTAATACTAGAATTTATTTCCCATGTTTCAAGGGCCACGTGTGACTGTTTTCAATTTCATTCAGAGAAATAATTGTTAAATCGAGTGAAGAAAAGTGTATCCATTAATTTCAAATTTAAGTACAGAAATTATAATGATGCGGAAAAGAAACGGTTTAAATTAAAATTTATATTTTCATACACGTGCATACATACTTTTAATACCATTAGTTGCCAATTCTGAGAAATCCTTCCACTCTACACGATATAGACTGTAAAATATAATTCCTGATTCTCAAATCGTAGCATTTTTATTACTACTCAAATTCCAAACTTTCCATCGAAGACCATTACATGTACATCATACACGAGGACTCAGTTTTCAAAATTTAAAAGAAACCAAGTTCAAACAGTAATTGCCAGTTATTGTCTCAAAGAGGCTTTGCATTTAGAATATTCTAAAACCCCTAACAGTACGAACCACCGTAACGAGTTGATACAAGCTCTCGTATATGGTCATAATTAACCCGGGAATTAATTATCGCCTTTCCGAATTAGCTGTTTCAGCGATTTCATTAATAGTAATGCATTCACTCTGCGCGCATTGAGTCAAGTATCCGTTCCCACGAAATTATCCACTTGCTCAAAACTACGATTTTAATTAGGCCTTTAGTCTGAAACGATATTTCATTGTGCTGTTGGAGCATCGGTTAATTAACTCATTACGCATCGAGTTTATCCTGCACGCTTTCAGATGATGGCAATAATTTGAAAGACACAGCTTCCTCGTCTTCAAGTTGTCTCTCTAAATTAATGAGGCACAAGCATCTTTTCTGAGTAGTAACATACACGACAGCCCCAAGCATCATATTTCCGATACGCGAAATGCTTGGAGAACATTTTAGAAGGCAGCACGCTCTGTTAACACGATACAACACCACTTCCCGGTGAAATTTTAGCCCACCTGCTTTTACCTGCTCCAGATTACATTTAATTACGCGGAAGCTTGTGTGCTTACGAGAGATTTCAGAGGGAGTCGTGTGAATAGCTTTAATGCACGCATAATTCTAGAGAAGAAGGGATTATTTTACCGATCTAATAGAAATTTAAGGAAGCTCTGCTTTCTGCACGTCGAGATTCTCATCGTTGTTCGCAGCTCATTATCCACCGGCGTTATATTCATATAGCCTTCGAATTTTTCGTTTTACGGTTCCTCACATTCCTCTGCACTGAAGAGAATCACATTTCAGGGCAAAAAATCATTTATTATGCAGCGGAATTTTGTTTTTCTTCGTTAGAGTATCAATTAAACATGTCTAATGGCTAATCAAATCTGAAACTTGTTTTTTTTAGCTACCCTGTCCTTGATCTCTGCTAAATGAATCTTGACAAACACGATGCACTGATGTGAATTCTTTTTGTAAATATAGTGGAAGTAACGGAAAATGATTACACATGAACAGATTATAAAAAAGGTACAAAAAGTATCCATTTTCTGAATATCATACCAATAAAGTGAATACATTGGTCGACATGTTTTCATCGAATATTTATACCCCACCAAGTATTGGAAAACTGGGTGTACCAATACAAGCGGATGAACGAACATTCATCACTGACCATTGCTAATATTTACCGCGTTGCATAAATAAAGGGGAATAAAGTAGCGATGAATAATTCACCTATGCTAAATCCCTTCTATTTTCAGCTGGTCATATTTGCAGTACGCTACTTTATGCTTTCGCGCGATAAGCGTTTCTAATCTCAAAAAGGGGCACGACTTTCAGGCCAAGGAAAAGTATAAAACTCACCTATCCACTTGACAAATTAAACATAATAGAAGAAACAGTCAGTTTCTGTGGAAGAAACGTACTGCACGTCCACGATCACCAGTTTTGCTAAAATTGTGCGTGCAGTTAGTTCATACCAACTATGTGCAAAGTGTGAAATGAACATTATACAAAATTTTGCGAATAAATAAATAAAATCACGCATCAATGCTTACGCACGGGTGCATATTTATATCGAGGATGTACAAAAGACGGAACTTTGAACCCTATTTCTTACCAAATTCTTCAACATTGTGCTGAATATGTTTGACACATTATTATACAGAGTGGCGCAAAGAAAGGGGAAAAGCCACGACTGAAGTAACTGAAGAGCTTTCTAAAAAGGAAGAAAACTGGATTCTATTCTTCAAATAAATTTTTGTAATCGCACTCGCCTTGTTAGTAACAAAGACTAATACACGCCCAGTCATCGTGTCCAATCGTGTAGTTTCAATTGCACAAAATCCCCATCAATATTCACAGGCGATATTCCACGAAGGAAGTTGGATGCAGCGAGAAAAGTTACGACCAATTCTCCTTCGCAATCCACTTGCCCCGCGAAATCAGTTTCCAAAGTTTAGTGGAGGAAAGGCGTCCAGGGAACTGCATGGAAACAGCGTTACCGGAGTGCCGTGAATTTTTTCCTTCGACGGAAATTCATTTCGTCTGCACGCTCGGGGTGCCAGCAGGCCAACCGGGGTAAAAACAGTTCCGTTTGACGAGTTCTCGAAAGTGAACGAATTGGGGGATCGATAGCCGTCGCGAGCCCTCGCCGCGGCGCGGTAGGGAGAGAAAAAAAAAAGTTTCGACGGATCTGTCGCGTCCGCGACGGGAAATCGAGTCGCACGCCGCGCGTAGAAACCGATCGCTTTCCGATATTTTCCCAACGAGGACGCGCGACAGCGCGGGCCCACAATTTTTCATTGATCGCGAGTCATTACGCTTGAGAAGTTACACAGAGTACCTACGTTAGGCAGGTATCGTTGATTAATGCATCGCCTTTTTCAGCCAGCCCAAAATGTTGCAAGCGATTTTGCAACTTCGAAACACATCTCGCTCGTTGCTTTTTGCTTCCCTTTTTGTCGATTAGTTTAATATGCTCGCCATGGCTATCTTTTATCGCAAGAAGTAACGTACGGAGGCAAGAAGTACGTTAGTGCACACTGAGGCCATTATTTTTGTGTAGTATTATGTGAATATTTGTGGGGGTAGTTTATCATTCCTATTTTCGATATTACACAGTTTAGAAATCGCAGGCATATCATGTGATGGTTATTATATATACTATATATTATAAAATGTATATTTGTAAGTTTGTTTGATAGAGAGTAATAATGGTATATTCCATATTATATCCCACTTCCCCGCCTGATGTAAACTGTACAGAGTATTGAAGAACCTGTGAACATAACTCTAATGGTGTTTAATATATAAAAGTGAGGGAAAATTGAGTTTGAATTTAGTCGAATACTTCTTCCAAGTAGGCATTGATGTCTTAATGATGAAGGAAGCTTAAATTTCGCGATATCAAGTAATCATTGAAATAGTATTCATTGTGACAAGTCACACAGAATTTCAAAAAGTAAAATTGAATAGTGTAAAATTCTTTAATTGCTATTTAGATTGCTAAAGAGTAAAAGGGCATTTCAACTTGATCTAAATCAGAATTTAATCTGAATCTGGTTTGGACAAAGTATTCAGGCTCTATTTTACTAGTTGTTTTAATGTTTTGCCGTCTCTTGCGTCTGGCGATATTTTTTCTTCCCTCCGTTCAGTGACTACGGACAGGCTTTAATGTCATAGAGAAAGGTCAACAATAGGTCTCAATCGATACGTTGTATTTGCAGAACTGGATGCGAATGGATGTGATCGCGTTGACGTTGAAGGAATACGGAAGATGGATGCCCGAGGTTTGCTTGGTTTCGTAGATTGATTATGATGGAATTAGTTGTGAAGTGTCAGATTTCATTCAACCAGTTTTAACTCTGATTTCATGTATTTCCTACGCGTTTATTTAGCACAATGTTGGGGGAATATTTAGGCCATCCTTGGGTATATCTGGAGTAAACTTACTTATTTTTAACTTATCTTGGTAATTGAAGGAAAGTTCACAGTGACGTCCAATTACAACAATTTAAAAAGGACGGTTCTCCTTTTGCCTCCATGTTTAAGAGAAACTTTATGGTTTAGCTTTGATTCTATATTACGGTAGCAGGAAAAGTAAGAATCTTTTAAAAATTCAAAAGTTCTGAAGAATCAGGTTCTTGCACAAATTCCAATGCGCTGAGATTCAAAAAATTAACTAATACATTTTTTTCTGAATAGCTATATTATGGAAATTATATCTAAATCGATGATTATCGCAGCTGTTTAACATTTTATGATTCACAAAACCATCTGCTTCATACATTGTTTTCGCTGTACGTCCTTAAATTTATTGTAGTAACTTTATATCAAATTCTAAAGAAAAAATAATTGACATTCTCTCCTTAGTACGGTAAATAATGATCATTTGTACTCGTACAGGAGGATGAAGCACGTTACAAAATGATTTATAAGAAACCAAAATTCAGCAGAATCCAATATTGCATTAGCGTATAATTGCTAAATATACTTTTAGATCCTTCTTAGATAATTCTGTAGTTCACGTCCGATATTCCGAGCACATTTACTTGACACAGCTAATGATTACTTGAAACGCTAATTTAAAAATATATAAACTGTGTCCACATGTTCTGGACTATCAGTTGAAAACCACAAAAGAGTCTCGTGTAAAAAGGCTCTAATAAAATATAAGTCATAATATTCTAATGCAATTATTAGTTTCTATTCTCTAATAATGGAATGCCACACGATTTTTGTACGCGCAATGTATAATAAAATTAATACTCTCATTTTTTTTTAAAAAGGAAGAAATTTCCTTCAAAGGACATTGATTGCAAAATGTGAGTATAATATTCATTTGTTTAAGAAAATCAGTGTTCATCCCCTAATGGAAGTGATTGTATGCTTTAAATTAGAGAAACAAGTGTCGACTATGGATAATCAACAAAGGGGATAAATTTGAAAATCGACGACGAGAGCGAATTCCAATGCTCTATCGATTCCCCCGACGACACGACCGAGACAACGGATTGATTAACACGGAATGACAGTTTCGTGTCAAAATGTATGGAGCCACGAGCAAAATAAATCAATGCTCTAGTAAGTGGAACGGTATATCTCTCCGTTCCACTCTGCTTGACAAAGCTTTTTGTCATAAAACATCGAACGACTCGACGATGATAAATTACAGCCCCGAAATACTCTTGAAACTCGAGAACGTGTCTCGCACGACCCCCTCGCCATACTTAATCGTCGAGGAATTAATTACTGGGGGTGGGAGTTAAATCATACAATCTATTTCGTGCTGAGCCACTCAAAAATTCAATGCATCCCCCCGTAAAGGGCTGAGATTATTGTACCGTGAGCGTAGTTTACGAAGTACTGCTTAAACCTCACATTCACGTTAAAGTGGACTATTAATTTCTGCAATGAATCATAGATTAGACGATTGTTGAAAATTCGACGAGCATTAAAACTGAAGATTTAGGAATTGGTAACATATTTACACTTCTTCTGACTTAAGTTCTCATAGTTGCTATTTATACATCATTTTTTTGAAAAGATTGATTTTTCGTCAGTGTGCTGAGGTTTCACCAATATCGATCGGTCTGTGTCTTTTAATAGGTGTTGGCCATTGATCACGAAGTTATAATTAGCTAGCTGATTAATTAGAAAAATGGGAGGAATGTGATGAAGATGACGTTCAAGTGAAAACTGTCCTTGTTAATATCACTAACGTGCTTCATTTTTTCATTGTATTTTTGGGGAAAATACCCCTCTGATCGACTATTAATCTTCTTGTACGTCTTCTACCGCAGTAACTCACCCTAGGCTACAGCAGCAATAATATTACACCTTTTGTCTTACCCCAGAGAAATGTTCCCTCATTTCTATCATATCATTTTCCAAAATTGGCACATGCTTGTACTTTCTAAAAATCAATTAATAATCTTTTGTAAATAATTTTTCGAGATACCTACTGAAGAAAATTCAATGCAATGCTTCTGCTGCTTAATTAAATACTCCAGGTGCTTGATCCACTGACTAATATCTAATTAATTTGGGATAAATTTATATTCCTCTTATTTGAAGGGCACAAGAACAAAGCAAGCACAAATATATAGAAATGGAAACATTTCTAAACACTCTGCGTCCTCAGGTGTCGTCTCGAATAAAAAATAAATTACATTCCACAGAACCTACGCGAACAAAAAAATACGATTACAAGTGGCTACGCTGGAAGCATTCTAAGTGGCAATGAATTTCGTTAGAAACGCCTGAAAAACCACTTTTTTATTCCGCCTTCCCTCGATTCGTTCCATTTCCCTCGCGCTTCATTGCGGAACGCCTCGTGTCCATTTTTTTAGCCAACCCTCATGGCCGCCTTTACTTTCCACGTATGAAAAATGCAAAGTGGAATCTCCTGTTTCGTGGCTTGCCGCGTTCACCGTCAGAATACTGATCAATTCCATCTTTATTCCCCTCTCCCGACCAGAAGGGAGACGTGCGTGCGCGCTCGATGCGTCTTCCGCTACAGGTTGCCTCTAAAAATGCTGAACGACACGGCGTTTCTTTGACGTGCATCACGCTGCAGAAATCACGAGAAGCCTGTGTAATATCGGTAGAGGAACGTGTCGAAAACGAGAAGGGGAAAATGGAGAAAAAGGAAAGTCGAAGGTGGGGGTGGTTTCACGTCGGTTGTTCCTCTTCTTGTACAGATCTCGGTACCTTCGTGTTTCCAATCTCGTGGAATCTGTTTCTCGTCATTTTTGGTGGGCTGAGTTTAGGACAGGGACGTGGGATTATTCTGGTATCTTCGAGATTAAAGATTTGCGCGCTCCGTTTCTGAGTTTATTTATTTGCAGGTGAAACTGGTACAAATATGTTATTCATCAATTGTTGTGAAGCAATACAGAACGCACGAAGCTCTAAATTGTGATTAAAATTGTAGGATCCCTGGACAATTTTCCATGTTACAAAAATGATTTTTCAATTTGAAGAAAATATCTTTCACGTAGGCCAAACCTTCTAGATTAAAATAAAAAAAGGATGGACTTAATACAATAAATAGTTTGTGAAATAAAAATTCATAAGTACAGCCCGGTTTCACGAAAATAGGTGAAAATTGAAGACATTAACGGCCTGTATTTTTTTAACAAATTCGAAACCAGGAAAATAATAACTTAAACCACATAATTCCGCGTGGACTATATCATATTTCATTTGGAACAAAATCCCTGATATCGAGGGCAAAAAGTGATTCATTTCGCGCAGAATGATCCAATTTCTTCATAGGTATATTAATTCTTTAGTATTATCCCTAACTGTCGCTATAAGTCAGAATTTGTTCCGTTGTCACGAGATGCGAATTTTGCTTTATTACTTTGAGAAGAATAGGGTAATGGTTTTATCTTCGTGCTAATTGAGCGAAACTTTGTGGTAAATCGTAAACGGTCTGGCCAACTGTGAATTCAACCACTCTTTCTTATCTACCCGAGATTTAACTCTTTGCGGAGTCATTGTATTACTTATTTTCACGACGAAGGACTTTTACGAGAACTCAAAAGGCTTCCTTTTTGAATTATAAGCCCTTTCTTCATGCAACTGAGTTTTGAAGTGATGGTAAGGATGATAGAAAGATTGGTATTCATATTATTTTCTTCTTGGATATGATATCGAAGCTCTATGAATTTTCTACGCGTTCCTGCAATATTTACTCAACAAGGAAAAGTGTTCACACGAACTCAAGCTAAGTAGCATAAGTTTCCACAGTCCCCCACATTCCAAGATCAGAGGTACCCTACAGTTTTCAATAAAGATAATTT
This sequence comes from Andrena hattorfiana, assembly GCA_944738655.2. Classification (NCBI taxonomy): domain Eukaryota; kingdom Metazoa; phylum Arthropoda; class Insecta; order Hymenoptera; family Andrenidae; genus Andrena; species Andrena hattorfiana. The sequence goes on from OX122894.2 coordinate 9,379,687, forward strand.
CAGCGCTAAGTTACCAGAAGCCTAAACAACTCCAGTGCAAATCTCGAACTAGAAATCAATAAATAATTTCAAATTTAACGACTATCGAAAACCAATGATTCAAACACTATCTAGCAATCCCCACACCTAAGTGTATTTTCACACAAGAAACGTTTGCGACTCACAACTGCTATTTCACACACATTCCAACGTCCTCCACTTTTCCCCAGCCCTCTTAAACCAACACCAGCTCCGCCAAACGACTGTACCTAAACTACAAATCGCGCGCCACACAAGTACCCCGAGTGAAAAGACCCTAACAGAAGGCTCGTCGCCCACCACAGCCACCAAGAAAAAGAATCACCCAGTTATTCAACAACCATCGATTCCCCCCGACATTCATTCATCCCATTCACGTGGCACAGAATAGAAGAAACATTGTGTCCTATCGGAGCGAGTCAAATGAAGACTACATCCTGTGGTTCGAGGGTAAGGGAAGCCGATGTCGTTCGGACGGCATAGTAGCTAAAGTTTGCCGGTTCGGGGCTTCCTGTCGACACAAATGTCAGGTGACCACGCTGTGAGCCGTACCCGCGCGTCCTTTCTCTCAAAGAGGCACACTCGAGCGAGAGTAGGACGAGAAGCCGTCTTTTCCTCGCAGCTTTCAAGTCCGAGGGTAGGTTCGACGAGGGACGGAGAAGGGGGCGAAACGACGGAGGAAGAGGGTACAGCAAAGAGTAGGAGGCCGAATGGCGCTCGTGTGGATGCTGGGCTCTTCCCTGCGGCCCGATATCGACCCAGCCACCACCGACCAATACTGAAGAAAAGCTAAGGTCGCGGTTACGACCGTGCAGAAACGAGAGGACATTGAGGACCACGCTCGTAACTCGCCCGTTCCCTTCGTTTCCTCGCGATCGTGAAACGAGGGGCCACCGGCTCAGCCAATCTTCCCGTTTGCTCCTTGCTTCGAACCTCGCCTTCCAACCACGACATGAATTCTCGTGCTTCCCGCCTGAAATAGGCTTAGCGAAGACCACGGTTCAGTGAATGGAGAATATTATTCACGGAGGAGATAAATTTGGTTAGTAATGAGGATTCGGGCGAGGTATTAAGAAAATGGAATGTCGAATGCGAGATCGGTAATGCGAAGGTTGCAATAGGCTTGAGACTCGTGGTCAGAGTAGGGTATAAGTAGTTTGAGGGGGGAGTTTAGAGGCTACATTGAAGTTCAAGTTCATGGACTAGGAATTCAGTGAACTCTGGGTTTAATAAGCAGTGTGTCGTTAGCTAAAGCTTCTAGATTTTTAGGACTGTTTTTTTACAGAAAGGTAATTGACGTTCTATGACACTGATGGAGTCTTTTGGAACGCATGTAATTTAGAGACGCTAAGAGAATTCTAGAAAGAGAAATTTTTCTTCAATTTTAAGATTGTACTAGGTGGTTCCATAACTTTAGACATGCTTCGTTGAATAGAAAGTATATTCCTCGTGGATACGAAGAAAACTAAACTGGTCAGAACGTTTTTAACAATCAAAAAGCTGAAAGCACAGTGTGAGGATATCTTCTTACATAAAACCAATTTACATCAAATAATTGAATTCCACAGAAACTAAAAGAAAAAGTGACAAGAAACATATTCTCTGCTGTAAGACTAAAGAAACTCGTTTTGCAAACTTATTCTCAGTTTCTTCCTCACCCATATCGCGAACTCCACGTTACACTCTAAATAAGTGACTAGCAATCACTCGATTATCCTAAATTTCTGGAAAGTTGGTTTATCCCCGACACCGATTGTCAGATCCAATACGGTTTGCTCTCGGCTGGTTACGTAGGCGTCTCAAGGGGCGTCGTGAATTTTAACCAACGAACCTTTTAAAGTTTGGCATACCCCCGTTAAAGAGGGACTCCTTTAGCTGTGCTCGAGAACGCTGAAAGCCCCGAACGGAACGTTGAAACCGTTTTGGGTTCGTTTTCCAGCGACCCCGTCCAGGCGAACGCTTTAATGGAGAGACCGACGACCTTCGAGAAGAAGCCGGAAAGTCGTCTCAATTATGTGGGAAATACGAGGAGGACTGATCGCGAACAAGGAATGCCTTCCTTCCGTGATCTTATTGCCCCTGCGGGCCAATCTGTAATCTCATTCCCGAGCCTGTGATCGATACTATTTTCCTTTCGTCGCAGCCAGAGAAATCGAAAGGGGCTACCTATAGTGTCGCGTGAATAGTTTTATCCCTTTACTTAGTGTTTAGACGTTTATATTCCTCTTTACTAAACTGCCGAGTGAAATCAGTGTGAATTCTTATGCTCTATATTTTATATAAGTCTGGCGGTGAGTTTGTAATAAGCTTGAAATAAGATGAAAGGTAAAGCGGCGCGAAAGCAGAATTAGTAGGAAATGGTTTATTTTTAGTGAATTCTATGTACATATTTAAAAGACCAGAAATTTTGAAGCGAGACAGAAATAATTTTAACTACGATTTCTGCACAAAACAAGCTTAAAACTTTTATCAACGTAAGCACTCTCTTTTGATTAATATTTTATTCTGATTATGGAATCTTTTACAAATTCTGATCGATTTTTTGGTTGATCGAATTTTTTATTTTTGGATGGAATTTAAATCGGAGAAGATTAAGAACTTATAATGGCTGTACTTCTTCTTGATTGTTAAAAAAGACAGTGCAAAATGGAAAAAGATCGGAGGTGCAGTTTGCTTTCCGTAGTAAAGTGAAAGTTAAGGTGGCCGCCCAACTTATGGAGGGTAGTGTACTTCCGGCATCGGGGATGGTTGGGATGAAATATGGGCTCGAAAAAGCATTCGAGACAGGATGATTATGGGAAGAACTCTTACTCACGCCCACTGACCACGCGACTATTTTCGCTTTCTTCCCCGTTCCCATTGGCCCGCTCGTTTTATTCCACAGGAAGCCTGATTCCTACGCATTTATTCTTTCACATGCGTACATGCTGCTACTCCCATAAAGAATATATTTCCTTCCTTGGTAGAATGTATTGTATCTGTCGAGGAATTTCATTTACTTTTTCTTTCGCGTGTGGATTTTTGACAAGGCATTCGTTTGATTATATTCAATTATTCTGTCTTCGGGCGCCAATTATCTAGGGGGTTTTTGAGTTATCCAACCTGCCACGTTTGAAGTCAATTATATAATATTTGTGTATAGTCTATTGTGTCTGCACTGACTATTCACTTATCTGGTTTAGACGTATCGTCTTCTTCACGTAAGTAGTAGGAATATCAAAGAACCGATGGGAATCAGTAACACACATAAAAGTGGAATATAAAAACATCAAAAAGAAAATAAATAAAGTTATTCTTAATTATCTATTACCTGTATTATCTGTATGTTGTTTCTCACCCTCCTTCGACATAATTTTGCAAGTTCCACATCACAGTGGTTCGAGTATACTACATGCTAGCTGGACAAAATTATTTTTTCCCGGGTTTGGGTTTATATGGGGTTCAAATTATTAGAAAACAAACCTGATTCGTATCAGAGTTTATTATTTCACTGAAAATATCAATAAAATAAAAATATGACTAATTTAATAAAGAAAAAAGAACAAAGCGACAGTATTGTACTTTAACTGTAATTATCAGTTATAACAGTATGTATATTCCTGTCATTTTTGAGTTTTTCAGTTTAAAACCTGGTTTTTGAAATCAGCTTTCTCTGCATCACTATTAAAACAGTGTTTTACTATATGTTCCACGGCGTTCCTCGCAACAAGGGTTGAATGTATGGAAAGTAGAGACTTTCTAGTTTCTTTTAATCAAATGATCGAAAACTATGTTTGTGAATTGTTATCAATTGCGACACTCGGCAGGAGAGATAGCACAGTTGTTATATTTCAGACTCTATACGTAAATGCCCCGAAAAAAGCTCAGCTCACTAATCCCAGAAATAATTGAGTTGTTAACAAATAATTCCACTGAAACTGCTCTGCAAAGAGAAGTTGCCAGCACCATTCCGCTTGATGAAGATGAGATATCATCACATTCTACTGAATGTTCTTCGGGTGATTCAAGTAGTGAATAAAATTAGCACGTATTGTAATTAACAAGAAATTAATAGTTATGAGGCACACTTATAGTTATAGTTAAACTATAAAACTGTCGTTTCGGTTTCTTTTCCTTTATTGAATTAGTTATATTTTTATTCTATTAATATTTTAGTGATGTAATAAACTGTGATATGAATCAGGTTTGTTTTCTAACAATTTGAACCCCATATAAACCTAATACCGCAAAAAAATAATTTTGTTCAGCTAGCATGTATTGTAGTATACTCGAACCACTGTGCGACACTATGAATATAAAAATAAATACAGTTCTATCATTTATCAAACCTGATTTCAATGTACTTAAAAAATCTTACAATTCCAACTTCATAACCAATGTGAGAACTTCTCGTCAAAATTACAATCCATACAAATTTCTAAACAACCTACAAATTTGTCCACGGTGGACCAGAGTTTCCTACATATTTCTAATTCTACCACTATGATTCACTATTCCTTCTGGAATGGTCAGCTTGAAATCTTCGATTTCTTAATGTATACAGAGGGTGTTATTGTTCGCTGTGATTTAAAATCCTCGTGGGCCCAAGGAGGTCCTCGAGAAATATATACACGAGGGTGGAAAAGGCGATATTCTGATATCCCGTGGAAAGCCTGTTTCCACCCTCGTTTCGATGTAAACGAAACAGGCGGCTCCTATTCGTCGAATCGATCCCTCTACCCCAAGCCTCTTCGAGGAAGGCAACAATCCGATGCCATAAAGATTTTTCACCGGCAGCCTCGTTTGTTTCACGGTCACCTGGACTTTGCTCCGAGGAAGTTGACAAATTCGATGCTCTCCCTAGCCATGGGGACCACGAAAACGGGGAACTCGATGAGTTCGGTCATTTGTTACCGCAGATCCTCGCTGAACGAGGATCTGGATCGCGTGGACAAACGATGTGAGCGCAGTCTGTAGAAATTCGTACGTTTAAAAAATAACTGATGTGATTGTCTTTTATAGACAAATTTGAATAAATGATTAAGTAAAAATGTTTTAAGGTGGAGATAGAAAATATTCATAGAGTGAGTCTTCTCTCTCTCTGTGAATATATTTATTATACATGAGCTGGGTGCAACTGTACTGTTTTTTTTTTAATAGAATGGTATGTTTGTAACATCAATAAAATTGATTATCTCTGTTATTTTGTGCACGGAAATATATATGTGTAGACATCAAAGTGTTAATACTTCACAAAATATTTCGTTTTCTTTGTCTGAAAATTGTTCTGTTGTAGCAAGTGTTTAAATGTAATCTCCTATGTAAAATCTAATAATGCCCACTGATATTGTATTTACATAGTGAGTAGGTATATGTATTACTGGAACTACTTTGGTCTGACCATCACAGCTTATACCACTTACACTAAAGACACTATGTATTCTGACTAGTTCTGTAAATACGTGTTCACACGCATTACGCAGAAAATGGAACTGGCAGTTTATACAGAAGTGTTCACACATTTCTACTATGACGTCAGTAAACAAATAGCACGTGTCAACATATTACAACAATATTTTAACTTCCCTCAGTTGCATCAGACGTGTTACAGTTCCTCCCAAACAAATCCAATATTTGGTTAAAGCAACTTTCCACGTAAAAACACCGTAACAATGTAAATGCCTAAAGTTCTTGCGTTGTATTGTAACGCGAAATGCTAACAGAAAACAATGTACTTAAATGGTGCACGTAAGTCTCCCACCTAAAGTACAAATTTAAACAAATCCGTATTTAATTACCAACCCCAGGACACCGTACTCCGTCAAAGAAATGAAGAAACTCCCCCGAGAAACAGGCTTGCATTAGCCAGAGAAAAGGATCTCAGTCACCATCGAAAATTTCCCAATTCACGTCACGAACAACGAGAATGTTCCCGCGGCTTCACCTCGCGGAGGCAAATTGCAAGGGGGACTTGAAAGGATAATCGAAGAACTGCTCGCCGAAAAGCGAATCGCGCGCTCAGCCCCTCGAGGCAGCGAAGGAATCGCGAGTAAACTTTTGTTCGACTTCCAGTCGCGTTTCCCGCTGTTCCTTCCCGAGCTGCTCCTTCCCCGCGGATGGCTTATGAAAAGGAGAGCTCGTCGCGCGGCACCAAGTAACCCCCGAGTCAAGGATCGCGGAAGGGCGAGGAAAGGGACCGGGTAGGCGACGCCAGCCTAGTAACCATTGTCACGAAACTCTTCGTGTTTGTGTTCCAGAGCATGGCCTCCTGACTCTCTCCCCCTCCTCCCCCTCTCGCTTCCTCTTTTTCCGCAATCCGTCGACCCTGTCCAGCTCCAGGCTCCCTACTCGATGGTGTTCATATTCCTGCCAGGGTGACCTCCCCCTGTCATTTATACGAAACGAAGCTTGCTGGTCGATGCTGGGGAGCCAGGCACGTGGTTGGTCTACGCAAGCGTGAAACCGGGTCCCTTGCAGGGTGAAAAGGGTGCACGATCATAATTAATACAGCGAAGCACGCGTGGTGGTCGTGGATCGCGTAAAAAATGGGGTTGACTTTCTGACGGAGACTGTGGAAAATTATTTCCCTGATTTTCAAGGCGTTTGTATAATTGCTGTGAGGATATTGTTTTCTTAATTCAGTAATGCTCTAAATAAAGATTTTTCCTTACTTTTTCTTGTCCTGCTGTCTAAAGTTAGATTATAAATTATCGATATTGGGTTCAGAGCGATTCTATTCGTTTTTAGGATAATTCAACTTACCAATTAAGGACAAGTATTTTTTGTATTGTTAGTAGCAGGTTGAATTGTACAAGGAACAGCGTAATTGTATGAATTTCCGGTCGTACTTATTCTGACAATACTTCTGTGGACGGTGGGTTTATATTAGAACGTGCTTAACGTGATTTGTCGCCTTAAAAGAAATTGATAGAACGCTATTTTAAACGGACATAACCTCGTTATATTGAATTTGAGCGACACGATTTCAGCGGGGCAGTTTAAAATAATCCGACGTGAAATCAGAAAAGTGCATCATACCGAAGGAATGGGGATTAACGTTCCAAACAAAGTGAGGGAATGAAGTGCTCGAGAATTCAATCTCCCAGCACTCGAGATTGTATAATGAAACACTGCATTCGGAACGGTAACATGGACATAAATATTAATACCGTAATTGTATCAATGCCTCGAGTAAAGCCAGAAGTTCAACCCTACGTTTGAAGTTCTCAAGCTATTAACATTTAAGAAAAAAGGATGATAAAGTCTTTGTTGATTTCATGGGTAGCCATGGTGAATGATATAGCTGGAAATAAAGCATTCGCATTCGATTTATGGTTTCACTGAATCCTTTAACGATAAGGGGCACTGTTAATGAGGACGAACTTACCCCCACGTTCGTCGATAAAGGAAGGTAATTAGGGTTTAAGTTTCCACAGAATGGTTGAATGTTATTTTCGAGCGGAAGGGGGGGAGGCGAATTTTTGCTTAGCTTCTTCCTTAATGGAACTGTCAGTGGTTTGAGAAAGTAAAGCTTTCATCAAATCGCAGAAGACTAAAGGCTTTTGAGAAGTCTCCTTTCATCTTACGAGGATCCCTCAGCATTCCTAGCGTGCTTTAACACGCAAAATACCTCCGTAGTTAATAACAATGTTTATCCTTTCTAGCCAAGCATTTTTTATAGTCAGTTAAACAGCTCTGTTCAATATTATCTTGCACAAAATAAAGTACTCTTCGTAAGATTTTAAATAAAGAAACCCTTGATAGAAACTGATTTTAAATCAAACGTAAAATGAATTATCCAAATCCCAGTATGGTCCATCATACAATACCGTTGTTGTAGAATTCTACAGCATAAGAACACTTTTTCAAGTTAATGATATTTCCTCTGGTTCGTCGATCAAAGAAACTGCAAATTTCTTTCATACAGCATTGGCTAAATGAAATAGCGAATCATTTTCTCTGCGTGATCCATGGATAATGATAGCAATTAGGTAGCAATAATCTTTATTTAATCAAAGTATTTTTCAAATGGCTATCTATGACCATTTGTCACTTTTCTGATAAAATTTGAATCCCCCGACTCAAAGTCTTCGAGAAAGGACTCATCTTTGGGGGCTATAAAGTCTTTAATTCAATATTGAACCTCTCCCACATTGGTGAAGCGCATACCGGGTAGTCTACGTTATATCAACCTAAACGAGTGGTAATCGGGAGGAGCGATGTCTGTGAAGTAGTGTTTTCAGTGTTACGGCGGTAATATGTGGCCTCGCATTGTCATGGAGTAAAAGAACTTTCTGACGATTGCTTCTTACCTGAGGCCTTTAAGGGGAGATTGCACCTTGTTGGGCTGAAAAATAGGTAATTCTTTGTGAATTTTTGTACAATTTTTTTATTGTATCTTGAGATATTGTTTTGAATTTTTGTGTGACAGTGAAAGAAAATGCATGGCAGATACAGAGTGCTGACTGAGAACGCTGAATAAAAATCGGGTGGTCCTGACCTTGACGGAAAGTACTATAAGACTTATCCGAAACACAAAAAGGAAAAGAGATGCTTAATCTATATGAATGTGACTATCTGTGGTAGTAGATTTATAGCCATATTTGTTATCGTTCTTTTTTTATTTAAAGAAGTTTTCCCGATTTTTGAGCAAAACCTTTTTCAGTCTCAAATCAGGACGCTTCATCTTCTTCAAAAGGCTGCCATTTTAACATTTTTTTTATTTTTCTTAATGCATCTACTACCACAGATAGCCACATTCATATAGATTAAAAATCTCTTTTCCTTTTTGCGTTTTAGATAATCCTTATAATACTTTCCATCAACGCCAGGACCACTCGATTATTTTTCTGCCATGTTCTTTTTTCACTGTCACACAAAAATTCAGAACAATAGCTTAAGATACAGTAAAAAAGCCTGCCAAACCTCAAATTAATATGTCGAACCATTTTTTTTACAAAAAATTCACAAATCATTACCTATTTTTCTGCACAACAAGGCGCAATCCTCCCTTAAACGCATTAACTGTTTAACCCGTAACGTTCGGCAGTGACTATTTCGCCCGGTTTCAAAAGTTCACAATGGCCAACTCCCTTCTGGTTCCACTAAATACAGAGCAGAACTTTATGTCCTTGGATGTTCAATCTCTAATAGCGATCATCATTTTTAACTCGGGATAGACAGCATTGACAGTACACCAAGTAGGTGTAGCAGAAAAAAAGGTCCGTACATCTAATATCACAATGAGCGAATGAACACTGTTCTTTCCAATAGCGCTATGGATATTACAAATCCCCTTAATTCGAATCCGATAAAATCTCGGTTTATGGAAGTTCCAAATGCTCCCAGAAATTAAACCCAACCTAAGTCAACCCAGGATTAACAGTCGCCGCTATAAACAGGGGTAGAAAGGAACCACTTCAAGTCTAAATTCTCGCTAATCTCAATCAGATTAAATGCCAGCCCCTTGCCAATGAATACCTCGTTAATTTGTTTAATTTTCCCACAACCGTGCAATGTGTCTTCGTCATTTCTCTTCGCTTGGCTTTACAATGGCCCTTTTCACACGCAAACTTCTATAACTCACAATTTCAGTCATAGTGCTACTTCAAGAAAAGCAAGAAAAAATAGAAATCGTGTAAATACATTCAAAGTACATGCCCCAAGAATACCAATTTACCATGGTAATTGTAATGGCGTAATAAAAACATATTATTATTAATATCGGAACGAGGGAACGGCCACTGCAAACTAATGGCCCGTTCGGGGATGCTGTCGCAAGGAATATCCACAGATTGCTGATTGAGAGGAAGAAGGAGAAAAACGAGGGTATCAGAAGCTGGTCGCGACGCCTGCTCCCAGTTACTAGAGCGACGTTACCTCGGGAATCCATGCTAGAGAAAATTTGTCTAGCCGTGCAACCGAGCCCACGAACGTTTCTCTAGGCATGAGAGACGAGAAGACGTCTCTGCGCCACGGTAGTTCTGTGTAGAGATTCCTGAGCAAGAAACGCAGCGGCTGTGCAGACGACCGTGAGAAATGACACTCTGAGAATTTACAAGGTTCCAGGGTGCACGGAATACAGATGGTTACTAATTGGCTGGAATGGAGTTTGTAATGCACCAATTCCTGCCATCCAGACGAATATTTCCCTTCGAAGGAAATATCCCTTGAAACTTGAACTGCGTTATCTCAAGGTTTTATCGCGGAATCACGTGAAACGGTACAATTTTCTCAAGTTTTTGCCCTCGTTGTATCATCCCCATCCTAGATGACTGAACCTTCAGAGTTAAACACCCTTTGCAGAGCAGCCAATTTGCAGACGGTAGACAATTTATCTGCTTCTTATAAAAGATTCCCCGGCCGGTGGTATTTTCTCCTGAATAGTGGTGAACTTTTCAGGGATGTCTATCTATTATAAACTGATAACTCGACGTCTTCTTATAGTATAAATTCTTGTTTCTAAATTTGTTTCGCTTCAGTGGAATTTTACGGGCGGGAATGTCTGACATGGAGGATCTCGGGGAATTTTAATAGGGTGATGTATGCATTTTATACTGGGAGAGACGAGATCCGAGAGTAATTTAATAAAATCTATCTTCGTTTCTAGATTCTTTGGTCGAAGGGTCTCTAAATATGCAAGGGTAAAAGTATAAAATATTTATCGTTCTATTATAGCAGGCTTCTGTCACTACCTTTACCATTTTGCAATTCAAAGCCTTGTTATCAAGACACAAGCAGCACAAAGGTGAAGAGGGTCGACTTCCTGCGCGTGCTATTTAAATATCAACAGCACAACACACTCAAAATACATTCTCAAGGTTTCTAATTCACATTTCCACCCCGGTTCAACAATATATCTCGCACTAGAGTCGCAGCAAATTTTACCTTAACTTCTATCAATGTGTAACCTACTAATCGTATTTCGAATCTTCATTCTCTCACATTTTAACAACGAAACTGTTGAAAGGCTGTTCGATTTTGTTGCACAAAGTATTTGGATATTGTATAGTTATTTTATTATATAACTTTGGGTAACCGTGCAGTCGCATTGTAGGACGGAGCTCAGTGGATCAATGGATGGTGATATTAGGGCATTAATTTTGCCGATATTAGGGCTGGCAATAATAGCGACGATAGTCGCCATGACAATGACGGCGGCAACGAGATATCGGATGTAACAGATAATGGGCTGGAACTTAAATTTCCGTTGCCTCCTCCGCGGCGCTGGGCTTTGGGGCTGAAGGAAACCGATCCTTTGTGACTATTTGCAAATGAAACGGAAACGTTTACTGAAGGCACAGCGCGCCAATGGATTATTAGCGGCGTCGAGTAACATCAGTACAAAACGTACGTTCAATAGTGCTCAAATTAATTGGAAATTTCCATTAACGTCGTAAACAAACGATGCGCATTCCGGAGGGCAGAAAATAGAGAACGTTTCGGAACTATAGATGGGAATTTAATTGGCTGCAGCTCAGGAAATGCAAGCTGTTTTCCCCAGAAAGATAGCCTCTGTAAGGGGGGTGGTTAAAGAAGTATAATTAGGTGAAAATGTGATGTTATTGGGAATTACGAATGAGCAACGAGATCAGAAGGTGTCAAATTAATGTCTGGTCTTAGTGCCGTAATTTCAGCTGATAGAATCTGAAGTGACAGGTATATAGCTTACTGTAAATAACCTGATAGGTCGTGTACAAAATAAATTTATCACATCGCGAAACCACCCATCTTAGGGCCATCACACCTATATTTTAAGGGGTTGCAGATCATGTTTCAAGTGATGTGAAAATTTACATGCAACGGATTTTGAGCATGTTTCAGAAGAAATTGTACTCAATTAATCATATTCTGATCAGCACTATTGTGTGTTCATTGCACTGAAACACCAGTAAAGTATTTCTGAATTTAGTATTATGTAAATTAATTTTTAAAATTTTAATTTAATATTTATATTCTAAATATTTGAATTTTTAGTTATTATAATAAAAATAATTTAAATTAGATTTGTTTCAGAATTTATTTAGAATAAATTTATATTTTCACCTTAATGGTATTGTGAAAGATTAATTTTGTATATAATGAAGCAAATTAGTATTTTACCTTTTGTATCAGGATTTATTAAATAAATAATATAGATTATATTAATCTCGAAATTAAAAGAGGTAAATATAAATTAATTTTGTATACCAAAATGATTACAAATTTATGTTTAGAGGTGAAATGTGAAACGATATTAATGATATCTAGTTTTATTTTTAAATGAATTTATTAATTCATATATTTATTTAATTTAAGAAAAAACTTCATCCTTTGGAAGGACTAAAATAAGCACAGAAGCCTCGCAAATTTTCCATTCTATGAAAATTATTTGTTCAATTCTCTGGTAATCATAAATTTTACTTCATTCTTCTCTACGTTAAGAGGAAAAGAAAATTCGCATGAAGAAAAATTTGCATGTATATAAAATTTGGTACAGAGAATTGGTTCTATCCATGAATTACAGTAGAACATCGTAAGTACCTTCGTCGAAGACATTGCCAGCGACAAGGTGTCGCTAAATTATATCCCATTACTGTTTGCACTAACGCACACGCGAGTACTGTGATAATGCAATTACAATTCCATAGGGATGCACAACGTCAAAGACGGTTTAATCTCATTAAATTATGGGCGCAAAAGGGCGCAGATGTGAGCGGCGCGAAACAATACATAGAACTTGTCATACGGGCATAATCGTTTGACGAACTGCATAAAACCGATTACACCACTAATTTTGCGATGTGAAAATTTATTGCCGGGGAAAATTATTTTCTTATAGATGTAAATTAGGACAAAATTAATTTGACTATAGAGTATTATAATTATATGTCACAACTTTGGGACATAAATCTCGACCGCAGAAAGGAAAATAAAACCACGTAGGTATTAGCCAAAACTTGAACGACTTATTGTGAAAAGAACAGATGGATATTTATCACAGATTCCTGGACACCTTATCGTTGATTATGGGCAATATTGACTACTTTGAAGAAGTACTAACATGAAATTTATTAATACACGAAACAACGTATAGTAACAATTTTACAGTGAGTAATAGTATTCCAAGAAAGTAACAAGCCACGAATCTCACAAGTATTTCCATCTGATTTAAATACAGTACTGGAAATATTTATTGCATCACTCGAATAAACACATTATCACCTATACCTTTATTATTATTAGTACCTATTAGGAAAATATTATTCCAAAATTTATTTATTGCAAAAATGTGTAGCTCACTATCGTGGCCAAAATAACTTGTATACAAACCATTTAATCAATCATATTGCTATGAAAATTCCGCGTATTACTATAATTTCAAAGCGATGCAATAAATATTCCCAGTACTGTACATCTACCCCAACTGAAGCCACAAAGTATCCCATGGTCCAACCATAAAATGTCAACGTGTCTTCAACAACCAGTGACCATTGTATCCTTAACACCCTGTACAATGGTCACATCACTTCCCTAACGATATTGCTCGATTTTCCACGAGCGTTCTCTGAAACGCCATCACATGCTCCCATGCAACGCAATAACGCCCACGACGGGGGCAACCTCTGGCAGGGCGTGTCTCTCGATTTTCGTCGAACGAGGGGTGGCTCTGTACAACGATTCGCCAAGTGATTTTTGTCCCGTTTAGCGCATCATTCACGACGAAATCGTTGATCGTGGGTGCCTTGAGGGATTATGCGCGCAGACTCGGAGTACTGGCGAGGGTGCAAATACTGTTATGCAAATGCGTATCGTTTGTTAATTCCGTGTTTCACCGTTGGTGTCAGTCAACTTGACGAGGGGACGGAGGAGAGGCTGGAGGAGGGTCAACCGACGAAACTGCGTTGTAAAATTAAAGACAGCTCATTCACGGTTGTTTTAAATGTCACGTCCACCCCTTCTTTTTTTCATGTCACGTACACTTTCGTGTTTTTTCTCCCCCTCGTTTTTAGCATTAATCTTGTTCCGAATTCGGTAACTTGGAGCTCTAGTTCCCCCGTCTCTGTCTCTTTTTTTTATAACATGTCATTTTCTTAGGATACTTTATTTGTAAAGTGTAATACTATAATTAACACAATAAGGATGTTTTTAGAGAAGTTTTTGAACTTGTGGTGGTTGGTAAATGATGGGATTTTTGTGTTTCTAGTTTTTAATTTGGAATTCGCAGTAGAGAAGTTTTCAAAGAGAGCTTAATCATTCACCTCACGTTTTAGTTAATTGAACAGAATTTTTTAATTTTCCTTCGTTAAATAATTCTTCCGAATGGTAAGTAAATATTCCGATGGAGAGAAATCTGGAATTTTCTCCCTTGTGTTAATAGTAAAGTTAAATAATAATCCACTTATGCCAGTTTCATTAAAATATAAAATAACAGAAATACCAAGACGTGCATACATTTGTTTTTATAATATTCTCCGTGGGTTCCAAGTATCTGGTGCTTGCATATAATTTTACATCCAATGAAAGACGTTTTGAGTGATATAATACGTGACTTGGTTTTAGTTTTTATCAAAGGCAATTTGAAATATTTGCTGAGCAAACGCACGCGTATTTTTTGACCCCAGAAGAGTATTAAGAGGTCATTCTACTTTGAACCGCCGAAAAATTAAAGAATTTTTAAAGATATTTTTCTCAGTAAATGCAACATATAATTAAATAAATCTTTTTGGTATTTATGAAGTTACTCTTATATTATACAAAAAAATTAAAAAGAAGTTTGCAATTTGTTTTAATTGTTTTTTACAGTGTCAATATGGCACCTAAAAAGAGGAGGTATGTTCACGGTGAATACCCGGCTCAGGCTTATCCGAAACAAAAAATTCCAAAAGATTCTTAATCTGTATGAGTGTCACTATAGCCCCTAGCTCAATTAACAATTTTTGCTGAAAAGTAACAAAATGGCGCCGGTTTGAAAAAAAAGTTTACAAAACACGCAAAAGGATGTATTCTTGGGTGTTTCATGAGAAAAATCTCCGTTATTTCTCGTTTATTATAAGATCATCTTAAACAACGGTATTAAAAATTGTTTCTATAGTAAAGTACTTGCAAATGCATACGAATGTTACAATAATTAGTAAAGGAAGCAACTTTTAAAAAATATATTGGTATCAGTTTTTCCCCATTATTTTGAAAATTAGAACCAGTCCTGCGAGGTTGCTCAATTTTTCTACGTTTTCGTTGAAAGCCTATTCATATTTTTGTGGTAACACCGAGTGCTTTGCACTAACTCTGTATTTTCATCGTATAATACAGACTGTGTCCTATCTAGCTTTATGATTTATATACTGTGACCAGAAATTTTAGCATTTCATTCATCAAGAATATAAAAATATTATAATAAATTTATACATCTCCGTATAAAATTAAAAATAACGACCGTCAGATGTCGGTTGTCAGCCAATCTGCGATAAATAGACTGACAGGAGAATGGATCTTGGAACCGAGAACTAAAAAGACGTATCATACTTGCTAAATAATCAAGTGTCAGATTTGTAGAACTTCTCAGTTTATTTTCGTGATGACAGACCGTGCTCGATGCAATTGTTAAATTCTACTAACCTCGAATCATATCAATAATAATTACCGTCAATCAGAAAGATGAATTTTATGCTTTTCAAACATTCAGTTCCAAAGAAGCAACCACTTCACGGGTAAGGACGATGGAAAACCAAAATAGCCTTGACAGAATTTAAAAAAATCGTTCAATATCCTACGAAAGCCAGCTCGTTGGAGTAGAAAATCACGATAACCCCCTTTCGAGCTTGCAGTGCAAAGGGTTTCGTCGTTTTTTTTTCTTTTTTGGTGCAACATCCGAAAGACTTGAGCGGTTCGTCTTTGATGTGCCGTGGTTTCGTCTTTCCCGCGTTCGCTCGCCTAATGAGCGCTTTCCCCCTTCCATGCTTCATTTCCACGCGTCTTTGCGTCTTTGATACGGGAGAGTCGCTGTGCAGAAGCAAAATAAACTTTCCTTACCCCCGAGTATACTTTCACTTCCAGCCTCGCCCGACTATTTTCGGTCCTTCGTATCGTATTGCGAATAAAAAAGGAACATTCTCGGAGGAGAAAAAGGAGAACCGACGCGCGAGGACGCCGACAATCACAGGGAAGGATAGCGTAGAAAACATATGAGTGTGGAAGGGGATGAAATAAGACGTGTAAGAAAAAATAAATTACTAACTAATTGTGAGAGGAAGGAAAAAGGGGAAGAGGAGGAAACGTGGAAGTGGTAAATGAAAGGAGTGGATGAGCGTGGGAATAGGGAGAATCTAAGGCAAGGGTTGAAAGGGAGAGTAAGGAATGCGATAATGGAAAAAGGAGGAAAATGAAAAGTAGGGAAACAGGAGAAATAGGGCAAGTAGAGCTAGGAAAGAAGGAAAGCAGGAAGATAGGTACTAAAAGAACCAAAAAAGCGAAGATAGATTCTAGTAGAAAAAGGGGAGCAAGATAGATCCTACTAGAGGACGAAGAGAAAAGAGATAGACCCTTACAGAAAAGGAAATGAAGAAAAAAAAGATAAATCCTTGGAGAAGAAGAAAAGCAAACAGAATTTATCTTAATAGAAGAATATACTCTAATACAGAAAAGGAGTAGAGATAAAACGGGGACACTAAAATGAGTAGTGCAGCATTGAGTCCCCTGCTCGTCGAACAGCAAAACTAACAATAATATAAAAGAACGAGGAAGGCATGAAGTGGATAAGGGAAACGCAGAGGGCGACGTGCGGGGGAGGAACGACGAGTTCGGCACTTCAATTACACGGTTAAGTGGTACAAGCCGCATAATTTTCTTTCGTGTACAGACACACGACGCGGCCACGGTTCTGTCTGCAAATTGGATCACGCGAGTGGCGTGCTTTTGTGTACCGAGGGCGAAAGAGAGAGCAGTAGAGCGTTCGCAAGCTACAGCCTAGGCACCACCGAAAGGGTGAGCACGGTTTCCGCCGACGGCGATTTTCGCCCCATATAAATCTTTCGCTCTTCTACTCGTAACAGGGTTCTGAAAGGTTGGAGGTTAAAGCGATCCCTAATCGTTCTCAACGAAGAGACGCGAGTCGCGCGATCTACGCACGATAACAAAGATTCGATTGGGGTACATATTTAATTCGATGACGAGGAGGCATGTTAAGGTGGCATGTACTTTGGTTACAATTAGTGATGTGACGAATGTAATTTTCCTTTTGCTCTGAAACATATTTGAGATGAGAGGATTAGAGTGTGGATATTCTTAATAATTAAGTATATGCTTGGGAATTTTAGTATTGATTCGTGAAGAAGGTTTCCTTCAGGTGGTTTTATTAAACATCATACAAGTAACGTCCATATCTTTGGGAAAGATGTGGATAAAAAAATTCTGGTTTCTATATACGTATTATGCACACTGAAATATAGTGAAGTATTTGTCTGAAGTAATTTTTCGTACAATTAAATGTGTAAATTGTAGTGGTAAGAAATTCGAGAGTTAGTAGAGTATATTTAGATATTTATATATGTATACACTAGCAAAATACTCCCGCGCTTCGCTTCAGGCCTAAGAGATATTAAGGACTCCGAGATCCCTTTTCACCATCTTAGGGACGGAGTTTCCCAAAATCTTTCCTCAATGGATGCCTACGTCATAAAAACAATGTGCCTTCCAAATTTGACGTTTCTATATTAAACGGTTTGAGTTGGACGTTGATGAATCATTCGGTCAGGGCTTCTTCTTTTATATGTCTAGATGTACGTGTGTATTATATTTTGGCAATTTCGTTAAATTATGCTGAAGTTCGAAATATTTTGGCATTAGGTTTTCCCCGAAGTGGGATATGTATTCCCCATTTTTCTTTTGTATATTACACGGGCATGATACAAATTATTACGGTCATGGCGCGGCGCGGCAATACGAAAATAACCAGAAACTTTTATAAATACCGCAATTTATTATAGAGCACCTTAAACCTGTCTGTACTGTTCATAGCCTCACAAGGGACTACAGTATTCTTTTTATTTCTATTTTTCATGACGATAACTTTTTTATTTACTTCTTTCTCTTTGACAACCGACACCTGGCCATCTACTTTTATTATTTTATACTGTGACACTGAAGTTTGTAACACCATTGGTGTGGTGAGTTAATAAGTGCTAGACAGTGGTTGCATTTATATTTTGTATCAAAGAGAAGGAATGTTTTATTATAACTGACTAAATTGTTTCGGTTTCTACATGAATTTTGTTAGTAGTATTGTAAATTACAGTTAATATAACAGTTGAAAAATCGAAGATTCGTGAGAGAATAGTACAAGATTCTTTTAAGTTTTTCATAAAAGCTGCCACAGTAAGTAGTTTGGGGCCGTGTATAGTCAGACACGAGTAGAAACAACACTACTTCTTATTTTTCTATTTAATAGGGGTCCAATATGGTATCAACTGCTGAAGTTATCAATGATGTAAAATAATCACATTGAGCTTTATGATTGAATTTTACGTTAATTTATTTATAGCTTTGTTGTCGTATAGAACATTTGATACATGAGACATTCTCTTAACATTATTGAAATCCTTCATTTTATGTGCAATCCACCTTGCATACTGATTTTCATATTGACTCACATTTCATTTGATTTAAATTTACATTGCTTCACCGGCCAACACATTTCAATACGCAATGCGAAAGCAGAAAGTAATTGAGATTGCAATAAAGTCAAAGTATCCCTAGTAGAAATCAAGACAAACTCAGTCTCACGAAGAAATTGTGCAAAAAGTGTATTTCCATGTCGATTTTCTTAAAATCACAAGTACGAACTTCTGAAGCTTTACAAATCCATGTTTGCGTTATTCATCCACAGACGCTAAAATATGTCTGTTTCTTATTCACTGGCTACCTGATATCTAAAAATGGAGCGGTTTTAAGTGACATGTATAAGTTATAGGTATGTAGATGAATATCAGATGCGATCCTATAAGAAGGGAAATTTTGATTTATCAGTCAGCCGGAACATGCTAATTGACAGCCCAATGACCCGGGACATGCTAACAGACGTGTGGAGTCGTTCACCTGAATTTTTCAGGGCCTGTTTCTTTTCACGACTGTCTGGTTTCGGTGTCGTCAGGCAGTTCCGACGTATCCATTAACGTTAAACATTGAACCGTATAATTGAGTCTTCATTGCTCTCGTTTTGGTGGAAGTCTTTGATCTTCCGTTGTCAAACGAAACCAGGCCACTTGTTTATGCAGAAACAAGATTCTCGTATTTCTTTCTAGATCCTCGAGGATATTTTCACTGATGCAGGAAAATAATTTGTCGCAACTGCCTCCGTCGATACCTCATCTGTTGCAAAGATCAATCTTTTACTGCCACAAATGGAGAAGTACGATTGCTTGATGGATATTCGAGTGGCAGCCATAAATTCTCCAAGATTGACCCTCTCGTTTCTTCCATGGGACATCCCGAATTAGGACGAAGCTATTCGGGTCAATGAATTAGCTCCTCCAAGATCACGTCAAACTAAATTTCATCCTATTTCGCCGAGCGTAATAGTCTGCACTCCATCTATATTGGTACGTTACGACGAGATACGTGCTGTGTCCTGTTATTTATAAATAATATGGGCTGTTTCAAAGTTACTGATATTCTAGTGTAATTTATTTACTCGGCGATCGACCAGAAATCTTTTGTCCAATGCTGCATTAATTGAATACTGGAATAGGTAAAAATATAGTATATTAATTATTGAAATGGGTGAAAATATAGTATATTAATTATTGAAATGGGTGAAAACATAGTATATTAATTTCAAAATTATTGGAATTCGTTTAATTTAAAAGTCAGGTGTTTTTCTATGTTTAGAGGGGTTTAATAAATTTTAGACTAAGTAATAAGCTGGTTTTGATTCCACTTGGAAATAAATTGAAAGCATTTTCAGAGTGATGTGAAGTAACAAGAATTGGAACTCTGTTGTTCAGGAAATTGCAAAGCGTTTCTAACGGATTTTGATATAAGAATGAAGGTGCTAAGGCCGAGCAAGGTTCGGGAAATTGTTTCTCAAACCATAAATCAGTATAAGTGACGAAGTATTCAGATGACGCGGGGAAAGCTTTGTGTTAAAATAGAAATATTTAGTTACACTGAATTGGTATATTACTATCAAATTTTTTATTCGAGTGTGTATCGTACGCAAAGGAAAGTGTTTCTTATTTTTTGTTCAAAATTCGCGTACAAAAATATTTTCTCTTCAATCACACAACTTCTCTGAAAAAGCAAGATATATTTTTAAGAATAATTAGTTTCCCAAACGCAATGAAGAAAGAAAAGGAAGGAGCAGGTGCAAAGTAATTAACGATGAAAAAATTAAAAAGGGAAAAAGAAGGCACGAAGAGCTATAAAAACGCCAACCTTAGTGGAATCCCTTGCTCGCGGCGTAAACCTGACCACGCAGATTTTCTATTTCTATTTTCTTGTGTTTCCTTCGAGCTTCTGCCAGCGAACGCCAGTTTCAGTTCCACGGTTTGCCTGCGGTCCACGTCGGTTGCATAAAAGTTCAGGCAGCTGGGTCGTAATAAATTATGTTCCTGACGGAATTTTCGATGGAACTGGCAAGTTAAATCGATGAGCTGGCGAATTACGAGCATCCGTCGATTTTGGTCAAAGTTTTAAATCATAGATCAGAATATATGACTGCTAAACCAGTCACGCTTTTATTATATTTGTGTTGAGAAGGATATGTCACATATTTTGAAAGCACCGAAGATCACAAATACTGTGGCGTAAAAATTAGTGAAGTTTACAAAACGTTCGTAACGTCACTGAGAGTTTTATCGCAGGAAAAGATGCACGCTTTGAGGATGAATTTATGGTCAACTTGTTTCTCAATGACCGAGTATACCTTCGACATTTCTCTTTTTACGCGTTTACTCTCCCAGGTCACGAAAATGTTACACTCGACGCATCATCGATCCTCTCGACGATGCTCCCGCTGAAACATGTGAACTGAACTTGGTAATTAAAGCGGAGATCTTTAACTTAATGTCAACACCACGTAAGAACATTATTTTTGTTCCTTCCTTTATTTAGTTTGGATATTAAAATTTATGCCAACGTGTTCTACGACACCTCGATATTATGCCCAAGCCGCGTGACGTTAGACAGTAATTGGAAGAATTTAAACAACAATAGAACACGTAGCTTCTTTAATATATCGTGAGTGTTACCGTTCCAAAATCGTAAATGTTTCAGAACGTTAATTTATGTGGGAGCCAAGGAAAAATGGAACGTAAGTAGAAATATCGACCAATAGTCAGACACAAATCATTGAACAACAGATACATATTTGAAATTGATTTTTCTCTAATATAGGGCTCCTTACGAATAAATCTTATTCTACATATTTTATTAATTCTTACACCAACAATCACCGTTTTTTGCTCTTTCCTCGAATTATGTCCCATTTGGTATTTATAACCCCCTTATCCTCAACTAGTAGGGTGAATTATTTGTTCTGTAATCTGTAGGGTGAGCTCATTTTGACTTCCATAAGTAAATAAAGAAATAGGAGCACGCTAATGTTAAATGAACTTATCGTGAAATTATACACTGCAGAATCAATAATAAATTGATTCGATAGAAGAATACTCATTGTCAGAATACTCTGAGTACATCAGAATTAATAAAATAATACTGTGGGTATTTTAAATCCCTTCTACCATCGTTGGCAAAAGAAATTAACTTCTCGAAAACGTTCCGTAAAACGTGAACTTCAAATCCCCTTCCCTATCATCCCCATAAAAACAAATCCAAAAGTCTCGGCACACGACAACTGAAAGAAATCTCAGGGATAAAAGAGCCTTAGTGTTTCCACACACAAACACCGCCAATTTTCCCCTCAATTTCGCGCGACTGTAAACCAGAGGGAAGAAAGGCGGAAGACAAGGATCCAATGTCGTGAGACAGGCACAAAAAGCTCGCGCGAAGGCAAGGTAACGAGGTACGAACGTCAGTGTTTTCACCGGGCCAAACAGATTTTCTTCGTGCTTCCCTCGGCATTGTTCCCTCGCCTGAATTCGAAAAAACGCCTTTTGGCGCTTCCGCCCCTTCATGCCTTTCTTGCCCTTGCCCCTTCATTGCCCCCCGCGGCTTCCACTCGAACAGAAATATTCAGGGGGTTGATAAGGAACTCGCGACTTCGTTTTCAACCGGCCATTCCCATTTCTCCTGCCGCTGCATACTGATACACGCCGCCTTCGAATAGACGTGCGTTTGCCGTCTGGGAATTCGGACTTCTTGCTTTTCAAGCGCGTGTACCGGCCCCTTTGTCTCGTGATCGATCGGCGACTGGACTGCAGCGAAGAAAGCGGCGGTGCAAACGGCGCCCCGTTGAATAAGAATAATGCACGGGGTGCGTTCGAAGGGAAACGCTGATAGCTGTCTTTGTCGATTTTGAATGGAAATTCTGACTGAAACGGAATTACCTTTGCGAGTCGTGGGGGGGGGGACAGGTACTTGTAAATTGTATCTTCGGAGTTTTAGGGTAACAGGGTTGTAAGTGAAGCAATATATTTGAATAATCTGTAGCGAAAGACTTTATGATGTACAATGGTAAACACTTTCGAGGGAACGTGAATTTCAAGGGATTCTGGCAAATCCTGAGGTGTTTAGTAAACATGTGTAGCAAAACCAGGGATTTGCATGTAGAGGGGTGTGTTATCTCAGATTTAGTGTGCATTTTTAAGGATTTAAATGTTGTTGAAGGATAACTCGTACTATGGTAGAAGATAGTTGAGACGTGATTTTCATTTAGAATCGAAAGGACTTTACACATTTTTCACTGATTTTGCAGGTTCATGTTGAATCACTACTGTCTCCAGAAAATGAAATAGACATTCTGGAATCCTTGAAATTCGATGTACCCTTTGATTTTCCCTCAGAAAGCAGCGCAATGCCTGAAATTCTGACGTTGCTCGAAAATCGTCCTTCGAAGTTGGTGATTTGACGAGAGTACATTTGCAATTCTGAATATACTGCTCGCGTCATTCGGCTCGAAGAACTAAGAATCAAGACCTTCAACGAGATGTCAATCATGCCCTACGCAGTTTCCTATTATAGCCTTAGAATAATTTCCATGACGGAATGAATAAAGACTTAAAAAGGACGAAATGGCCTTAGAACCTTTAAGATTTGAAATCATGTAAAGCATTAATTTCGTAACTTAAAAAAAGAAGAAGTTAGTTAAAATGAAAACAAGAAGAATTCAGAAATTTTTCGTGAAAACATTTTCGAACAAAAAAGTACAATCCAACATCATTTTCTGTCCGCTATTTTGATTTGTGAAGAAAGACACTTTCAACTCGCTTCCTCAAAATAAATCAAGACTTTACATACTTCCCAAGATCACATTTTTACGCACTAAAAGTGTTTCCTCTTCTCTTTAAAAAAAAAAGAAATTACACTTAAAATTGCTCTGTCTGTTCATCAATGTAGGTAATAAAGTTCATGGAATCCTACGTAATGACTTTGGAAACGACTAGAAACGTGCAATGATTAGTAAGCGAAGCGACCCTGGCAAAAGATTTCTCAGAGGTGTTCGATAAAATTCGAACGGTGATAGACAATCGTTGAAATCGGTCTTTCTCGCGTAATCTACAATTTCCCTGCCGACATGGAGCCAGGGTCCATTAAAACGTTGAAAGTGAATGAAAATCGAGCCACGTTGGTTCGATTCCTCGAGCGTGAACACCACGTCCGACGCTGTTCAGCCGAGCGGAAGAGCGAGATAAGTCGTACGTCTTTTCGTTGGTCTCCGCCGAGTCCCCAGGGGTGAACCCCGTAGAACGAGTCCTTTACGTAACATGCTTCCGACCAGAAAGTACTGCAAAGAGGAAATAGAACATGATTTCGTTCCCTTTGCACGTCGTGCTCCTTAAAAATCCTTTGAAATAGTGCTTAGGTCAGGCACTGGACACAGCCAGCAAATATGGCTGACTTAAAACCTGAAATTTTCCTGAGATTTTTCTAGATTTTAGAAAAGTACAACGAACGATACAAAACGCTACATCGATTTGAATTAATAAAGTGTTTTTTCAAAGGGTAAAGCATCTTCTAAAATGAAATTCAACACGTGTATATTTTTGTCAATAGGTATTTATTTAGACTAAGTATTTTTCAAAATTTCATTCGTTCCTCCCTTCAGCTTTAAAAAATCAGCCAGGTGAGTAAAGATTTCACGATAAGTGTTCCAAAATTTGCGTTCTAACACTTTTAATGTTTCTGATAACTGATAACTAGTTAAAGGAAACTGTGGCTGCAATCTTTTTCAACCTTAATTATGCTGTTTAAAAGTCTATGAAAATGTTCCAAACATATTTGACCAGAGTTCCTAAACGTCGTCTTTCCTTTGACTCAGTGGTTTCGTATCGCTGTTAATACATCGCGGCTAACAAGGCGCCTCGGGAGACCTCAAGGATCGATAGATCGAAGATAAGAGCTTCGTCATCCTATTCATATTCCCCGAGATAAGGTCGTGCTGCAAACTCGCGGGCTTCCGGGAACGGCGTGAGAAAATGAGCGATGATTGCTCTCGTTAGGGCGCAATCGGCTGTGAGTAAAAGCGCCCAAAGACTTCCTTTCCTCCTCGAATTCACGCCAACCCCTGCCGCTCGGCCAACAAATAACAACCTTTGCTAAGTTCCGCCGAGCTCGCTTTATCAACTTTTCAGCGAGTTTCCCTTCCATCCTCCGCCTGAAACACTCCTCCAACCGGTCAACCAAAGACGCACACTTTTCGCTATATTCTTCTTCTGCGGCGTGTGCCCAGTCTTCGATCTACAGCGAATTCAATTTTGTTTCGTACAGACTTTGATTGGCGCGAAGGCTGATTCAATCCCGTGCAATTTTCGCGACGAAAAATTCTGAGAAGCGGAAATCTTGTTGGGTGGTTGACGGTTCATTTTCAACTCCACCCTTTTATTGAATTTAGAATTTCTTTGGCTTTTTCTTTAAGTGTCTGGATTGTTCCCAGTGAGATAATTTTAAGATGAAACTTATAGAGATATATTACTACAATTAGGAGAAATTGTGGGGGTCTGAAAATATCGACAGAATGATTTTAGGAAGAATGGTTAATTATTGTAATGTTCATTGTTTGGAAATAGATAACTTCTTCGGTGTATCTACATTTTCTCAAATCCTTTAAAGAGATATCAAGGTAGTCATCATAGACACAACAAATTATAATAAAAGTTACCACAAGTAAGTTATGGGACGTAAAATAATTTAATTTTTAATCTGTGCACAAACACTTTCTTGAATACATTTTTATTCCATTAATCAGGCTTATTTTCCATCAAACACTTGGATAAATTCTACCCTTCCCTTCGAAACCAGTACTTTACAGTTCCTTAAAATATTCACCTCCATAAAATTCAGTCCCTTACATTTTTCAAGCAGCCACTCCACGTAGGTGTAAAATGGAAGTCTCCGGCTCGAGGGCATAGCAGCTGAATAATGATATTACACAGCAACATTAATTACGAATATTACTCCAGTAATTACACGACTCGCTCGTATATCGGCGGTCGTTTTGCAACCGACTCGCGTAATGTCTATAATTTACCGCGCGCCGTGAACGTTAAAAAATTAATCAACGGCTGCGCTCGAATTTCTTCGAGACCCTTTTCTCCCGGCGGATATAAATCCCCGCGTCTCGAGTCAATTTCCCACCAAATTTCAGCCCGTATCAGAGGGGCTGACCTATTTAAAAGTTCACTCAACGTTTTCTCGACATCTGTGCGAACAGTCATAATTAATTCAGCGAGAAGTACTCGACGAACGAGACCGCGAAGTAGCCAATCGATAAGAACTCTTTGCAGGATTCGAGCCCTCCGCCTCGCTTCTCATGAGACGCTGTTCGATCAAGTCCATTTATTTGCATGGGTCGGCACGCAGCCAATAAAAACGATAGATTTCGCGTCGAAATAGATTGGATGGCGACGGTGGTAAACAAAAGGGAGTAATTGAGAGGAAGGGGCGTGCAGCAGAGGCAAGAATGGAGGAAAAGGAAGAGTTTCGAGGGTGTAAAGAGTGGAAAGTGAGAGGAGGAATTGGCTAATGAGTCATTAGGCAGAAGATCCTCCGTCGTGGAAAGATCGGGGAAAAATGGTAATTAATCGGTCATTTGCATACTTTTGTGCTCGCGATCTCTCTCTCTCTCTCTCTCTCTCTCTCTCTCTCTCTGATTAAATGCAAACTATCAATTAGTTGGCTGGCAAAAATCACCTTTCATTCGTGTACGGACAGGTTTTAAATATGAAAACGAAACTGCTTTCTTATTTTTTTTTAAGGAGAATAGTTTAAATATATTAGTTTAAAAAATTCATTTATTTCAAGTAAATATTGAGTAAGTTATCTCTCAGGGATGATGTGGGAATTATCGTATCAATGCTCTAATTAAAATTCGAGTGAACTATAAACTATAAAGTACAGCATAGGGGTTATTATTTTTTTTTTTAGAAAAACTATGAAGATTTGTTTATCTGTTTCTAATAACGTCAATCTTAATTTTTCACACGAAACACATTTTTCGCTAACCTTTCATTTCCAAACTTTTGTTAACTATTTGCACTGCATAACACAATGACTCGTTATCAGTACTCTCTAACCAATAATTAGAGAATCGCCAAATCGAATAAATCCCACTCAGTATGGAATCCAATACTTTAAAAGCCCCAACACGCTAAACAAACATAAACTTATCATATAGTAAAAATATTACTGTATTTGATACAATGTAGTTCGTTCATCTTTACGATTCGATTTATTTTTCTAAACAGTCCAAGCCATCATGCAAAAGAAATATTGGGAGTAATACTGGTCTTTTGTTCTAGTTAAGCTTCTACCGCCATATGAGAAAAAAGCGAAACTCATCTTTTTAATATTCGCTGCGAGCGCCGATCTATTTTCCCTACGTTTTTATTGTTCTGCCTTTTTTCTTATCAGTTACTGTCGCGGAAAGCGCAGCTTCAATTGTGTACCAGTAACTTTCTGTGACAGCAGTATTGATCGATCATGTACATAGAGAGGCGCATTAACCAGCACGATTAAAATGTAAATGAGAGCTTCTGTCGCTTAGAATAATAGCGAACGAGAGAATAGAAGGGTTATTTCGATAGCGAGGGAATCGTAGAGGAACGCTGGCCGCGAATCGTTAGTTAATTCCACCGATAATAATTTGGCACGTGCTTGGGAATGAAAATTACGTGTAGCTTGAAACGATGGAAATAGCTTTTGCTCAAATATTGTTAGATTGTGGGTAAAGGTGGGAAGATAATAGGAGTAATGGCAGGGAAAAATTAAATGACGATGTGGAACATGTGAAATTACCTACTAAGCTGAAAGTAGTCATATTATTATCTAATGAATTAAAAAAAAAATATAGAAAAGAAAATCGGGGAAGAAGTAAATGAAGTTATTAAATGATCAAAAAGAAATATGCATAAATATGCAGTATTCATTTGTGAAAATAATTTCTTGTTACTGAGAAGTATTAATAATAATTTTCTTGTTATTATTTTTTTCCTTTGCTGTTGAGAAACACTTGAGAAAGCATTTCATTTCTTTACTCGCATGTTGGTAATAATTCCGTTTATATATTCTTAGTTTCCTTCTATTAAAAAGTGTTTTGCGAAAATTTTAAATTATTTAAGATTATTAAATATGCTACACGTAGAATTGTTCATAGAGCAAGAATTCACTATTTTGTAAAAAAGGATTAAGAAATGAACGTGGAAATTTGGAATTTTGAAAACACAATTAGCATTTAATCCAATTAATCTCCAACTAATCCCCATTATCACCGATCGAACTATTTCAAACTTCTTAGGATTAAGTATTCTCAGGGGAGATTCGAAATTGTAATTTTTAAGCTGAAATTTGGAGGCATGCTTAGTGAAGGAAAATACACGAACAAACGTTGTAAATTCGGTTAAATTAATTTGTCAATCAAACTTTACAAAACGCTCTCTAAGCAAAAATGAAGTAAAAAATATTCACTGGAGAAGCCGTATTTTAATGCTTCAAATAATTATACCAGGAATGTACATCGTACACCGTTTTAAATGAAAATTGTTTAAAATAATTACACGCAACATATTTCAAACTTATCTCTACAAACATTTATGTGTTTTTTTTTATATTTTTTCGGCTTCTTCTACGTCTGTTGCATATGTTCTGGTACAAAATTATTTCGATTAGTGACTGAAATGTAATTTAGTTAATTAATTTAGTAATTTAGTATCAACTCAGACATTTCCTTCCCAGAAAGAAATTAACTTCTTTTTGACATTTTTCGTGGCATCCTTTTGATCCTCTATCGGATACATCGCACGACCTTTCTGGTTTTTCAGATCACTCATTTGGTCCGTTTCCCGTGCTATGTTGATCTCAACGCTTTGGTGGATTTACTGGACTCGTAAATTATAACTCCCCATAGAAATCCATAGATTAATACCTCGGCGCGTAATAACTTTGCTCGAAAAAGATTAATTCGAACCAACTTGACGTGACCTGTAGCGAATCCCCTAGGTTCAAAGAGCAATTTTTCATACAATTACATGATTCTTGCTCTAAATTGTGCTTTCATAAATAATTCAAAAATATTTATTTAGAAATACACACATAGGTATAAGATGTATAATTAAAGTAATATATTTAAACGCGCAGTGATGGTTAAGGTATATATAACCAGTAAAGAAATTACTATAATTTAATGAGAAAGTTATATCCTATTACACTGCTGGACTTAAAGGAAATTAAAGGACCACTATAATTCCCCGAAAATTTTGGTTATATTCAAATGGCTCTATGTCCGCGAAAAATGGTTGAAAAAAATATATAAAAAAGCATTTTAATGCTTGAAGTTTCTAGTTTTTGAACCAAGGACTCAATATTAGTTTTCGTCACTTATTATACTGTTTTATCAAGATGAAGCGCAGAAAACGAAATTTCAGAAATTTTTGTCTAATTTGAAACTATGTACAGGCCAAAAACAATTTTTTCCGGTAAATCCACTGGAAGGCTCTTGTAGAATAAACATTTCTCTTTAAATGCGTTTTTTTTTGTTTGGTTGTATGATTTTCATACGCCATGTTATACCCGATCAAAGCAAAAAAACTGTTTTTCACTCTGAGCGCCTATAACTTGCGAACGCATGGTCGTAAAAACATTTTCATGCGTGTTTTGGAAAGCTAAGAAATTTTCCTTTCAGAGGCTTCAGTTGCCAATTTAATAAGATTTGTTTTAGCATATAAATCCATTTTGAAGTAACCCCAAAAATTCCTCTTTTTGCCATTTTTTACAGAACACGATGCCACTTCAAGGAAACTCATGAAATCATTCAAGTATCAACGTTTTTTTTTCGAGTTAAAAGTACCCATAAACACAGTGCAAAAGGCCGAACCGATCAGAACTAACAAAAAAAATACGCACTAATCGTTAAAAAGCAATGGCAAAATGGGTGGTGCTAAAGCCGGTAGTATAGTGCAGTTTTTGTTCAATTGCGAAGAGATTGGAAAAAATGTTTCTCCTAGATTTTTGAAATTGTTTTTTCCAATCTCTTCGTAAATGACAACAACTGCACCACACTGCCGACATTAGCGCCACCCATTTTGCCATTACTTTTTAACGATTGTTGCGTGCATTTTTTTGTTCATTCTGACCAGTCCGGCCTTCTGCAGTTTTTATGGGAACTTTTAACTGGAAAAAAACGTGTACACATGAATGATTTCGTGATTTTCTTTGAAGTGACATCATGTTCTGTAAAAAATGAAAAATATGCAACTTTGAGGATCATTTTAAAATGGATTTTATATGCTAAAAAAAATCTTTCTAAATTGACAATTAAAGGCTCTGAAAGAAAAATTTCTTAGCTTTCCAAAATACTCATGAAAATGTTTCTACGACCATGCATTCGCATGTTATAGGCGCTCAGAGTGACAAATAGCTTTTTGATTTTGATCGCAAATAACACGGCGAATAAAAATCAATACCAAACAAAAAAAAACGCATTTAAAGAGAAATGTTTGATTTGCAAGAACCCTCCATTGGATTTACCTGAAAATAATTTTTGGCCTGTATATACAATCAAATAAGACAAATATTTCTAAAACTTCGCTTTCTGGGCTTCGTCTTGTTAAAACAGTATCATAAAGGATGAAAGAAAAGTTGAGTCGTTCATTCAAGAACTAGAAACTCCAAGCGTCAAAATGCTTTTTTAAAATAACTTTTGCGATCATTTTTCCTTGAGATACAGTGACAAAAATTATCTGGACATTATAGTGATCCTTTAATTTGGTCCAGCATGTATACACACCACATAACTTATGGAAATTTCCAAGCTCCATTATTAAAATTATTTCCACCCAACATTAATGAAATTATATAACGAAAAGTTCTCTTGCAGACTACCGCAAATTACTAAGCCGTTCCATTACCATTCACCACGTTCCCAGTTAATCCGTTTCGACCCTGTGCGACTATTGCTGCTGTCCATGGAAATTCCCACCTCGTATTGCCTCGAAATCAAAAGCACATCGAAAAAGGGAATGGCGAGAGGGAAAAATACGAAATTGCGCGGCCAACGAAACGAACACACCCTTCTCGCGAAATATTGAGTTTATGTTGCAGAACCGATCTTAACGATGTACCTATCAGAAGGAGGAGCGAGGGCTGTCCGCGAAATGAAAGGAACACGGGGAAATATATATTACATTGTTCGAGAGGTGAAATGTAAGAATAAGTACGACGCGTTTCGCGCGTTGGCGTGATTTATAACGGGTTAAAGTGACGCGTAAATCTGGAAAATTTCGTCTGGATTGAATGGGGGGTGTGAGTTTCGTGACAACAAGGTGACACATACTATGACAAATGTTGGAAGGGTTAGGTAAGGGTTAGCATCGAATGCTGTGAAAAGATTGAATGGATAAATGAAGGGGTGTGTGAGAAATTAATTAATGCGTAGATACAACATTGTGGAAATGCTTGGTAAGTTGGTGGGTGTAGACTTTTCTTTTCAAGCTGGTGCATATTGTTTTGCTTGGAAGTGCCTTAATAGTTTTATATTAATAATACTATTGGTAAGGAATAATGGGGTAGATACAGACGAATTGATGACTAGGGGAGTAGGTCATCGAAGGGACGTGTTTATGAAACATAATTGAATCAAAAGGGGAATGTGGTAACAGGAGAATAATTCTCATAATTCCCGTGGGGACGAATAAAAAAATTCCTGTGTTAATCAGCGTGATTAAGTGGGCGTTGAATAAGAGGGAAATATTTTGCCAGCAATTTGCATTGGAGATATTGTGTTTCATTAAGATAATTATTGTACTTTTTATTTATATCGTTCTTCTGTTCGGCACACCGATTAAATAAATTGCGGGGAATTTATTTAATGGCTAAATGTAAATTGTATGGAAATCTGGCCACTCAAATGCTTTATTTAAATAGTTTGCTTCTCTGATGATAGAGTAAAAGTATAAAAAACGTAATGCATGTAGATAGGTGCATGTGCGCTATAAATGGCATATTATTAGCTAAATCTCTAGATTTATTCACCATTTTTGTGACTGGCGTAATGGCATTTTCGCACGCGCTCAAACGGCCTGTGTCATGTAAATAACTGCTGCAGGCAGTTGATGCAATTCATCAAATACGCTATTTATGCGAAAATAAACCGGGTTAAACACTGTATTTCCGTTACTCAGAATAAGTTCTATTGGATCGAATTCAGATAAAAATGGGACGGCATCAATTACAGCGCGATTTAACAAAAAAGAAAACAATTTTGTAGCCTATAATTATCACGTACACAGACATTAATGAATTTAGTATGAAATAATTCAATGTTGGAGAAATTTTGTATAATTAATTTCAATATTCTGTTTTATCTTCATTGTTCGTAAAATTAAATATTGTTCATTAAAGACAGAACGCATAGAATATTGTTATTTATTGCTGTGTGCAATAAGTCTGATGTATTGCTCGAGGTCTTAACACAAATTTGCCTGGAGGATCTCTTTGAAAACTCTGCGAGTGTTTTTGACTTTGGAATTTGGTTCCCAAATTGTTCTGTCACGTCTGATTTCACATAAATTCGACTTAAGATGTTTATGTTTCTAATACAACTCAAATTCATTATTATTACTTCAATTACTTTTTCTATCCTTCAACGACATGAATAAAGTTTAAACACACAACCGTCAACCACTGAATCGACACATTTTTTTATTAAAAAGACTCTCTAGCTGGATATTAACAAATAACAAAAAGGTTAATGTTATTCCTGATGCAAATAGAATGGTAAAACTAAAGACAGAAGAATTCACCGATAAATGAATAAACAATTTACTCAAAAAGTATCATTAGTAAACAGATGAATTTTTATTTTAGTTTACTAACCATACCTAAATGTTAAAAATGGAAAAAGCAAAAAAAAGAAAAAAACGAAGTAACATCAGAAGGTACCACCTCCGGTGGTAATAAGAAATAAATGAAATTTGCATTCTTTCGCAACGGGCGCAATGTTTTAATATCAAGGACGAGTGAACTCGTTTTCGTCAACAGGTTAAAAAACCGAGTTCCTTCATAGTTCCCAGGCTTGAAACCGTATTTAAAACAAAGCTTACAGAAATACCTTATTCGGAACACCAAGAAATTCGCAGCAGAGCAGAATGTGGGGTAGTTATCCGAAAGCTTTGGAAGGTGGTGGGGGCAGAAATTCGCATTCTTCGTGCTAAAAGGTCGTTGTGGAACGAAGCGGTGTGGAATCTCGCAAGGAAATCTCGATTTTCTTGCCAGCTAGTGCTCTCCTCTCTCGATGCACGATTTCGCGAGCCCCACGCAACACCCCGTGGGACGTCCTTTCACTTTTACTCGCCGATCGATCCAACCTACGCCCCTGTAAAGAGCCTATTCACAGACCTCCGTCGTTGGCGGTATAAAAAGACGAAGATGTATCGGCGCTCACGTGACATTTGCAAGTTTATAAGTTCGAGGATGCTAGGCAGAGGATGACGAGCACCGAGCGGTCGACTTTTAACCGGGGCTCGTTACATTACCGCAGACACCAGCCCCACGCCCCCCGCGGAGCTTGTTCGACCGCAGCGAAAATTCTCGATGTCCCTTTTGAAACTCCCACTGCTGACATTGTAGGACAATTTTTGCTAATTGCGGGTCCCCTGCCGGAGATTCTCCAAAGCAATGTCCCCTAAACGAGGACTTGTCGTTTCGCGGCGCTTCGAGGGAGGAATTCGCAACGGTGTATCCTGTTTTTCGCAGCAACGGCTGCAGTGCCAATGTTGCGACGGGTTTCGTATTGCAACGAAAAAATGAATTTCCATTTTAATGCCATAAATATTTCCAAGATTTGCAACATAGATATCTCTTGTTTCACTGATCGTAGCACACATCTTTTTGGATTTACTGGACTCGTAAATTATAACTCCCCATAGAAATCCATAGATTAATACCTCGGCGCGTAATAACTTTGCTCGAAAAAGATTAAATTGAACCAACTTGACGTGACCTGTAGCGAATCCCCTAGGTTCAAAGAGCAATTTTTCATACAATTACATGATTCTTGCTCTAAATTGTGCTTTCATAAATAATTCAAAAATATTTATTTAGAAATACACACATAGGTATAAGATATATAATTAAAATAATATATTTAAACGCGCAGTGATGGGTAAGGTATATATAACCAGTAAAGAAATTACTATAATTTAATGAGAAAAGAAAAAAAACCCGTGCCAATGTTGCGACGGGTTTCGTATTGCAACGAAAAAATGAATTTCCATTTTAATGCCATAAATATTTCCAAGATTTGCAACATAGATATCTCTTGTTTCACTGATCGTAGCACACATCTTTACTTGTTTTAACGTGTAGATTCACTCCCTAAGGTATCGACACATGTTCATGAATCACCCTGTACGTTATAATCATAGAAAGGAGTTTCTAAAAAACCAACGCAATGACAATATGGTTAATGAGTAATAGCAGGTGAAAAAGTACGTCAGAAGATGGTCTCCCGGCGAATGCGTGACATCCCTCGGCTGCGTGCAGAGGAAGAATATAGGGAAGAAGGGAGAGAGAGAAAGTGTTGCCTATTTATAAAGCATTAGCGGAGAGTGAAGTTTAATCAGGCTCGCAGCGTGTCATGTAATGCCTCTATTTATTACTCCTTCGTTGATCAATACGTTAAATGTTGGGATACAAGCGGAGCCATCCATTTACGCGAGTGGGTATTTCGGGTCGAGTGCCGATAAAAGTACACTTCGGACGGTCGATGTTATTGACGGCACTCGAACGTCCCGCTATCGCTGCGAGACGAGGGATGGCCTATGTTTGATCCTATGGAATCTTATTTTAACAGTACACGATTAAGAAGGAGCTGGTGCATCGCGAATTTGTGGAAGTTAGACGGAAGGAAACGCTTGAGATTGTTTTCTGCGAGAAATTTAGTATAAAACAAAGCATTTTGTAGGAATTTGGATCTTTCACAATTTGTGGTTTATTCTCGAAGAAGATGAAAAAGAAGTTGGTGTATCGTGAATCTATAAAAATTAAGTGGGAAAGATCGCTTGAAATTGTTTTGTACAAGGAATTTTGTTTGATACTATGTATCATTGTTTGTTAATTGTAGGAAAGTATTGAAACCGAAGACATGATTTATTCTTGAGGAACAAGAGACCGGTGTATTGTTTCTTTATCCGAGTATTGTATGAAGTGAAGCGTCTTCAGATGTTTACACCTTTCACAATTGGTTTTTCATTAGCACCAGAACAGAAAAGTAGAGTGTGTTTACCCAAATGATACAATAGGGTAAAGGACCCAATTACTGACACCTAACCAATTACTGTCACCTTAAGCTATTTTACTTAAAATAACGAATAAATAAACTATAGTATATAATCTATAGTATAGATTATAGGTTGAATTACATAATTCTTTTCGTATATGACTTTACAAAGTTTATTTATTCGTTATTTGAAGTAAAATAGCTTAAGGTGACAGTAATTGGTTAGGTGTCAGTAATTGGGTCCTTTACCCTAGTACGAAGTGACTACATCAGAGAAAATTTCACGTCGCTTACCTTTCAATAAACAAAGTTCTTTAACATTTAGTAACGCACAGTAATCACAACTCGAGTGTTTTCGAAGCCCATGAATTAATTAATCGATTACTCGCAAACATTTGAACGCTTGAAATTAATATCCATCAATTTGATCGATCTGAAATATCATTTATGTATTTTATTAGTTTACAAATGTGAAACCTCTTATGCATTAATGAATGCTACATTAATCAAATATAAGGTATTAAATTGAGTTGGGAAAAGTGTATTTATAATTCCTTGTGAAGAATTCATTCATTCCACGCAACTATGTAATGATTAAATGTTTCGTTGGCGCGTTAATTACGAAATGAAATAAAAGAGACGTGATATATGTTTCATTGAAATACAGTAATTTTCTGTTTTGTTTCAGGTAGGATTGTGTGCCGAACTCTCTTATTTGACGTAAGTTGCATGAAAGCGAATAGTATTATAGCGATAACAATGACTGCAATGCAAGTCTGAGATTCCACGACAATTAGGTATAAGATTGCACAAGGAGATAAAGGCATCTTGTTTTAATGAACTATTAATTAAATTAGTCTTCACGTGTGTAAGTATGAATAAGTGAATCGAACTGCATTGCAGTAAATTGTATTCGTTCATTCTTGTTTTAAGATTGAGATCTTTCATTCTCACATATTTTCCATCTAATTCTTATTCTATTCTAGTCAATAGTTAATTGCTGTTCTAATTCTTATAATATTAACGAAGTCACATATAATAAGAGCAGTGTCAACATCCATGTTATCTTCAATGTGATTTTCAATTTTTTATTTCAAAAGCAAAGTAACGACTCACGTCCTCCTTCACCGAGGCACTGAACAAATCTTTTCTTCAATGAAATTGCAACTATGCTATTGTTTCAACATAAAATTATCAGGGCATAATTATTAGAAATACCAGTCCCGTTATTACCACCTTTCTTAGCTAGTTTCACGGACACTTTCACGGCTCAAAAAAAGGATCCCCATCAACGGATTTCAACAGGCAAATTCTCTGCATAGTTTCACTATTTCTTAATCAACGATTTCGCGATCAGAATCTCGGTTTCGTGAAATTTCAGGCCACACTTACCGAACTCGACCCCAACCAATTAATTTCGCTGCTCAGAACGTTTGCCTAAAAGTGATTCCAAGTGAAGCATACTCGACGCAGCGTGCTTGCGTCGCACTTATTTCGCGAGATTCAATTACCTGGCGCGAAATTACTCAACACGGTAGTGCCACCAAAATTTGTTCAAATAGCTCGAAGGCATCTGCTTTTACGGGTGAATCGGTTTCTTCAGATGGTACACGTCTAATCAACATTCCACGCAACAATCAAACTAGTACGCCTCGCGAAATCGAAATACACGAAATTGTAAACCAACACAGGATGATTTTTAATTTCATATTAGTACTTTGGAGGGAGTAGTTGAATTCCGGGGACATGTTCAGAAATTGTTCAGAATTTCTTTTAGGGGTTGTAACGAGTTGAAGAATGTAGTCGATGCAAATTAGATGTACATTAATTATTTCATTATAAGTAGACTCAACCATTGTGTTGTCTTATCACTTCAGATACAACTAATTAGTGTTACGAATTTGTATGTCCTACGTTTATACTAGTATTTTTTCTCTGTCTAGCATTCAGCTCTCGAATTGCTGACACGCAATTTCAATGTATTTATGTCACTAAATAACTACACTCGTCACTATCAATAGAAAATACAAGAAACAGGTTATCTCTTCAGAATACCTCTGGCTTTCAGCTAATAATAGAGCGATTCAGAGAATGTTTCCCGATCAGATTCATCCTTCCACTGTGGTTTCATAGAATAGTGAACGCTTAACACGAGAACAATTTAGTTTGAAATCGGGATGTCAAATAGCTGAAAAGATCGCAAAGAAATACTTTAATGACATTTGATATTTCAGTCTCTATTTTACTTATCGTTATAAACAATTCTAAATCGATCAATGAAAATAGCCTAGTAAATTGTTCCCAAGCAACACCTCGCCTTGCCCCCCTCTCAAGATCCCCCTGAAAAGCGCGAGAATGTCACGCAAGTAGCCGCCTCTCTTTCCCGGAAAGTCCGAGGGAGAAGTTGGGGCAACCTTCGCGCACCAAACGCCCGGCACAGTTCCTTTCAGGAGGTCCATTATCACTGAAAGGACGACGTGTATTCACACGAAAAGAGACTGCCTCAAACGGCGCGCCGCGCGGATAGAGCTAAGTGCTCCCGAAAATAACACGGGAAACAAAGCGAAGCCTAAAAACCCAATACGCGTATCGTCGTGAGCAGGGGAGGGGCGGCTACACAGGAGGAGGCCGGCAGCCCCTGTGCCCCGCCAGGCAGCCCATTAATACGCAGCGAGCGAGTAAAAAGTATTTTGCGGCGCGGCGCGGAGTCGATCCGCAGTGGAGGGAACAGGGAACACGGTGCCCGGCCACTGTCGAGCGAGGGAAGGAGAGTTGCCGCTGGTTGCGAGGGGATGGCCGTATATTTAGCTGTAAAGTCCCGCAGGAGGCCCTCGTGGCCTCGTCACAGGCTGCACCTCCAGCTGTCACCGTGCCACCGTAGCGTTTCGTCCTCGAATCGCCATCGTCTTCGCCCGGAAATTTGCCACCCATTCGTTTCTTTCTTATCCGCTCTTTCATCTCCCTTGTTTCACCCTTTGTCTCTTTCCGCGTTTCCCTCGACACCCTCCTCCCGCCACGCTTTTCCCCTCGCTTGCCTCGTGAACGGTCTCTCAACCCCTGCCACCACGCTCCCGCTACCCCCTCCGCTCGAGTTCCCTCTGTGTTTCCCTCCCCGACGCGGTCGGTGGGGGCGGTCTGAGTTCTATTTATAGAAAGGACGACCTATATATAGACGTCGCGGGCTATGCATAGCCTCACCCCGGCCGCCCCACCGACCACCGTGCACCCTGCACTGCGAACACCGGCGGGGGCGAGGGGCTGCGGCCAGTCGAGGTGTACGCGGTGCAGGTTCAATGAAACCAGGCCACCATCCCCTCCGTGGCGGCGCGGCTCTTACGTGAAAATACAGCACCCATTCAGCCGCTTTTAAGGTACGTTCACACACGTCCACCCGCCCCCTGGACGATGACGCACGCGAGCCTTCCACCGGGGGTGGTTCGATGCTCGAATTTCCACCGTGCGTCCTCGCGCACTTCGCTTCCCTGGCGGATCTAGCTCTGTTATTGAGTATTGTACACCGATTGGCTGAGTGCAGAATGCGCGTGGAGACGTATTGTATCTATAGCAGAGGGCTAACCATATCCGCGGGAGGAAAGGAACGGCTGATCCTATTGCCGCGCTAGGATTCCAACGGGAACCTTTCGATTTTCGAGTATTCAATGCTCTGACTGATTAAACTGCTCAGATGGGAGACGAATTGTTTTCTTTGGGTAGTATAATGAGTTAGTCGTCGGGGATACTGTTGGGGAAAGTGGGGGGCAGTTTCTCTTTCGGATCTTGCTTCGTTAGGGGAGACTTAATCTTATGCACGTGAGGTTAAATCTTTAGCATGAAGGCACTTAATGTTAATATTATTTACTAATGGTTCTTTAAGGCTTTGCAGTAGGTTATTAAGTTTTTAAGTATATATCAAAATGAAAATAAGAAGATAATGAATGAAAAGTATTAAGCGTACGATTGTTGCTATGAAAATGTGAAGAATTTTTTAATTAATAGATTTGAAATAATATATTCAGAATTATTTATTTACTGGGGGTGTTTAGTATTTGTAACTTAATTTTATGTCTGTCGTACACAACCACGGCATGTACTACTTATGCATGTCACATAGCATACTGGGCGTTTCTACTTGTAGCTTTCCTCTTTGAGGAAAACGGTTGACAAATCGAGTCGAAAAAGATATTTTCCTGTTCTTTTCACTCACTTTTTGCTGTTTCATTTAGGGTATAACCAAATCAAGATGATCTTTGTGCGATCTACGTGCATTTATAAAGAAGAATGTGGGGTACCATAATATATCAGTTACATCTTCTAACGCTCTTAAGATTAATCTTATATCCTGTGAACACCACTAAAAGCTGTTTTAGTAAAAATTCATTTAATAAATTCATTCTCGTTCGGTACTTCTGTACATAGGTTACTTCGTTTTCAAGAAATATCTAGGTTACTTTAAAGGGGGAATCCTATTCTATAGTAAAATTGGGAATTTTGTTTTTAAGAAACTAGCGATTTGATTCATCTGAAATTTGAACCATATTTTGATGCATCTTTGACGAAGCAATAGTTTTTTATGAATTTTTAATAACAAATATAGGAGTTATACATGATCGACCAACACGCCGCACAAAATTCGTCGTCCGCTGGTGCGCATGATATTTATCTTCCTGGTAATCTAACACAGAAAAATGAAACGGAATTTCACTGTATACATATGTAGCCATAATTTGATGAGCCCGAAATAAATAGAAAAATTTTTTGAAGAGTGTGGAGAATTTTTAAATTGAAAGGTCTGAAACTTTAACTTTTGCTGTAGAATTTTACTCCAATTTTGTTATGTAATCAAAGAAGTATATAACTTATCGGTATCCTGGTTCATCAAAGTATAAAATAATGTTTGTTGGACATACAGGCCAAATTTGAAGGTAATCGGTTCTGTGGTTACAAAATATCGTGCACACCAGGGGACAACGACGTCGTGATGGTCGATCATGCATAACTCCTATATTTATTATTAAATATTAATAAAAAAAAAAATTACAACTTCTTCAAAGACGCATCAAAATATGGTCCAACTTTCAGACTATTGGAATCGCTAGTTTCTTAAAAAAAAATCTAAAATTTCGTTATGCTTTTAGCCCAAAGAATAGGATTCCCCCTTAACGTCACCTTGATTTTGTCCAACTCTCGCTGCACTGCATTGTTAAAACAAAAATTATTATGATGTATAATATACCTAATCAATCTTGAAGTCTTGTGCTCAAACTCTACCAGTATCCAAATAACAATTTGCTTTATAATTTAAGTGGTTGATTTCGTTTTGTCTCAAGCCTTCTTTAAAAATAATACAATTGAAACCTTGCTGTCTATGCAGCTAGGTAAATACCTTTTAAAAGTCAAGTTTTATGAAATGATGAAGCTACGAAAGGTATATAATAAACTGTATCGAGGGAACAGTGGACGATCCTAAAGGGTGCGAAGCAATGCCATTAAACGATCAGAAAAGTTTAATATCCTCGAGTGGTTCTGGTAATCAAGGCGAGCCAATGAGCCGGAGAAGTACGAGGCATAAATTCGCATGTCCGTTTCGCACGAACAAGCATAGTGCCTGAACATTCGTACCTAATGTACGATCCATCGCTAGATCTGGTTACGAAATTGGCTTCGATTAATCTCGCAAACGTACGAAATTACGTGTGCGTGGAAATTAATGAGGCTTGCAAAAGATTTCGTTAAGATCTGTAGAATAGAACTACGAGTATCCAAAACCGCGAATTTCACGTGTGAGAAGTGCGTTAAATGATGAAAACAAAGGATGTTAAGCTTGCGCGCAAACTCCATATTGGATAAAATTCAATTTAAACGGAAGCATGGCACACGCGTCATTTAAGAAATTTGTTTTCAATTACACCGATTACTCGCGTTGTAATATACATAAAATGGAATTCATATCGTTATCGGGTGTGAGGTTTATGGAACCCGTGTTTATATTAAAACCACTGGATGGAATATTCGAGCGCAACACGTGTAATCGAGTAAGGCATCATCTTCCAACATGCCCTGATACAGGGAAACGTCTTTTTAAAACCCATTAAGCACGTGTTTGCACCGATCAATCATTTCCTCTGTTGCTTGACGACCAAGCAAAAAAGCATCTTGGCCGTATCGACTATGCAACAAGTACATTGATTATACTTCCAGCCTGAATGAGCGATTCATAGCAGCTGCAAGCCTGCTGTTGAACTTCAATTACGAAACAGTCCTGTTTTCCTAGCGACCTGTTCACAGCTAAGATTACAATAAAAGGAAAGAAAAACAGTGATTTAAGAAATATGAGAAGTGTATGTGATTCGACGAAAACGATTAATTGTCAGACTGTATGTAATAAAGATCTTTACTGTTGAAGGCTGACCTTGCTACTGAGGCAGACATTTTGAGATAAATCGTCTTATCAGAAGATGTTACCAGCATCTTCTCCCCTGGGTTCGTAGGTAATCCTTATTTCAGGGATTACGTAGAATGAAGCCTGGATCATCCGCTATCCCAAGCTGAACTCTATCAAACCTCTTTCCTTAACCCCTTGCATACTGACAACGGCTCAGAGTCATGACTGATTTAAGTCAGTGTTAGAAGCTAGTGATAATGACTCATTAAATCTGGAAATAGGTAGGAATATAAAATGAATAGTCGGTGATTGAAGATTGAGAGAAATTTTCGAGAGATTGAAGTAGAGCTGTATTGAGGTGGGATTGCACTGATTTAGTATTGAACTATAAATAGAACTGAACTGAACAGTTCTTTATACAGGCTGCGATGAGATTCTGAAGTTGGGGTAAGGTTGATAATACAAGGCAAGTGAAATAAAAATGTCTTTGAGTAGATGAATAGGGTTCTATAACACAGAGACTAGAATGATACAGTATTTAGACTACATAGAGTTCGAATAATGTAAAAAGTGTTTAAATTTAACAGGAAATATTCGTTTAGAAAAGAAATATTAAATTGTCAAGGATGGTCAGATTATATTAAAAAGAAACATCTACTCAATGGAAGTGGAGGTTAGTGAAAACTTAACGAAAATTAATTAATACACTTATTCCACCATTAGAAGAATTGAAGAAAGTACTACCACAACTTTCAAAGTCTCACGCATTGCAGAGATATAATGATGGAGAAGCATCTGTGAGCAAATATAATAAAAACCCTTCCATGTCTTCCCAAAAATTCACAAACCCAAGGCATACTCTAACGTTGTATAGGAATGTTACTAATTTAGTGCAAACCTCTTGTGTCCAAGAACATATTTAGTGGTCTGCACCCTCAACGATATCACTTTGCACGTTATTTGAATGGGTTTCAAGTTAATCACTATACCAACCTCTGCAAGACACACTACCTCTCAAATACTTTATTGAGCATACCCAGATGAACTTGATAGTTTGCTGGAGTTAAGAATTTT
Organism: Andrena hattorfiana; assembly: GCA_944738655.2. Lineage (NCBI taxonomy): Eukaryota > Metazoa > Arthropoda > Insecta > Hymenoptera > Andrenidae > Andrena > Andrena hattorfiana. The sequence goes on from OX122894.2 coordinate 9,422,004, forward strand.
CACCGCAACCCATGCACTTCATCCGATCTGCGTGGAAGTTAGTTTAATTCAGTTATCAAATCCGCGCTTTACTGTGAAAAATGTTCTACTGATTGCATATTTTAAAATAATCGGTTCTTGCAACCAGTGACACGACGAACGGGGGAACGCACGTAAACGTAATAAACGTCGCTCGCTTTCCGATAAGCTTTATCTCACGTTTGCCGAGCTCGCCGATATAAATTGAATTAGTCTGAGATTGTTCGGTATTAGATTACCGATATGCCTTACCGCAGGACTCCCCGACCACTTTCCGGAGCATTTCCCAATCCCGCTCCCTCGAAGTTTACGCGATGCGGTTAATCAAAATCACGCGTTGGTGCACGGGCATAATTAGTTGGTAATTATAGTACACAGGCAGCTGTGTCGCGTGCACATGCTCGCAGGATCGGTGACATGTTCTGATGCGCGTTACGCCCGATCCCTTGGAAACGGAAGAACGATGAATGGATATTGATTCAATATGAATATTACGGTCTTGAATACTATGCCAGAGAGTGCCATGAAACATCAAATTCCTGTCACGCGCTGAATCCAATTCACTGCGACATTTTTGTTCGCGTCAAGTGTTTGATATTCGAAGTCTGGAGGAGCCCTCAAGTCAGATATAGATCACAGAAAGGTAATATTTGAAAGGCACAGAGAAATTTCTCTTTCATCCTTCCCTGAAGGAAAGCTGTAGAATTCTTAAGTACGTGGACTAAGGGGTGCAAAGGAAGCTCGAGGTGGGAGAAGAAAATGCACGGGTGAAATGTGCGCGCCATATTTCAGGAAGTCAGTAGTGGACTAAGTTAAGGCTGCCAGTAATTTTTAGTAATTGAACATTTTTACCATTTGTTTCTGCGAGGAGTGTGGAGTGTTGGAGGTGAAAATACAGTTTATGCCTAGTGAAGGACGAGATATTTCTTAGAGCTCTTTCTTCGTGTAGCCTTCATGAAAGGAAAATAACAGTGTTGAAGTTATTATCTTGGAATTTCTGTTCTTTGTGGGTTCCTTAAGATGTCTATGGAGTGTAAGGTGGCGCTTCTGCTATAAACTCGTTATTTTTTATGCCATCGCGCAGCATTAGAGATTGTCCCGTGACCAGTATCATGAAACAGTAAGGCGGATGACTATGAAACTTTTCACTACCTATAACACTGTGTCTTAGGTGCGAGAACATGCGAGGCGAACACCGTATGAGCTACGGTAACGTTCATTAATTGTTTAAACGAGAATGTACCTTAACTTCATCCCAGTTGGATAATTATACTTTAAATTAACAACTTTATTCCCCGAAGGTGAATGTATTTGCCAATACCCTCGGAGCACATTGGTATAAACTGAAGCAATATCCATTCAAAATTCATTTGGAGATTGTTATATAGTTAAAAGTAGACTTCCCTCGAGTCGTCGAAAAAATGAATAAGCATACATCACAAAAATATAGATAATATAATTCTTATCTTCCTCGATAAGTATATTGGTTCAGATCGGTGTGACCAATAATGTAGACGACAAAATGCATGACTAGATTGAGAAGGGCAAGAGTAGAGATTACTTCCTTGAAAATGCCTGTTTAAATTTAGATAGGAAGAAATAATCAATCCATGAAGAAGATAATTGGATAGAATGATTTTCAGTTTAAGGTAATTTGATAAATATCTCAGGCTATATTTTTATCAAATATCTTTATAGTGTCAAAGACAATTGGTGCAGTATTTATTAGCGATGTTCAAGAAAACGATGTTTGAACTTGAAACACGTGCACCCAGTTCGGATGTAGGTATGTACGGTCACGTGCGTGCTCGCTGCGTATGCAGGCAAACTTTGATGCGCGGATGCATAATTTAGAGAAGCTTACACAAGGCCAGCGTTATTCCCATGGTTCTGCAGGTGCGTTACATGTGTACTGCCATTGCTATTAATTTGATCCAGTCACAGCTCGATTATCTTCGCCTTCGGGCAGTATCTACTGTCAGGAGGTCAAATTCAATTGCAGAGTCACGACCATCTTCTGTGATTTATCGAACTGATAAGGGAAAAATGAAAAATGAGTGTGTTCAACGATTGTGGTGTATAATGACAAATAATTACATTGCTACAAACAACGCTCATTTGACGAATACCTACAATAGACATTTCTCATATTACACCATTTTGAATTCTTCTTGAAACAGTTCAAAACTGAAGAGTCCTTGTAGAAAACTCTGTAAGTGCCAAAGATCAAATTTTTCAAGTGAAAGAAAACTTCCCCGACTTTAAATTATTTACGAAATTCGATTTGTTTTGATTGCTAAATATGCTTAAGTATAAAATAACTCAAATGCATCACAAAATTTTCTATTTTTTGCATTAAAATAGTCAAAGCTCATGAAAAAAAAAGAACTGTATTTGTAGAAAACCCTGTATGTGCCTCCTCTTAGTTGTAGAGAAAACTGAATTTGCCACTCATTTAAATTTGCAAGCACTGTAAGTGCCAATCCTCTTTGTCCCTAGCTAATTAGCTCTTACATTGTTTTCTACAGAAGTGGTGTTGAACGTGCCAGCGGCACCATCTTTTAACTCTATTTGTAACTTATTTACGAAGGGACATTGCATTAAAATTGCATTAAAATTCTATACTATAGTAGTGCCATTGGCACGTAGAACATTTTCCGATGAATTTTTTCTTTTTTAATTTTGACACAGTGTTTTCTACAAGGACTCTTCAACTATGATTTAACCCAGTTCTAATCGACACCTAATTACATATTTCATAATTTCAAAATATTCACCAAATTCGCAACCATGACAACTCAAACCTAGCGCACAAAATTTACATGTCACTTGTGATTACAAAAAAATACGTAACCGATCATCTCAGGAAGCGGATGCCTTCCGCAAAGGGTGATCAATTATTTTCACGAAATATATTTCCCAGAACGGAGCCGATGGGAAATCGAATCAAGTTCGCCAGGCGGGCAGGTCAATTTGCTGGTCGAAAAAAGGGAGTCAATTTATTCCACGGTCCGCCCACGAGGAGAGAAAAAAAGGAAATGAAACGCACCTCCTCGCCGCTCCGATATTTTCAAACAAGATTAGGCAGCAAACTGTTCGTTAGCAAGATTTCGTTAACGAAGGCGGCGATGCGCATTGAGGCGATACACACGTACGGGAACAAAAAGGCTGGCACACACGCGCGCCCGATCCCCCGTTATAGACGCACACGAATGTACGCGCGGAGTTAATTCTGCGAACGAGGATCGATAGCGAGCTCGAGACCGTTTAATTACAAGAGATAACGTTGTCGTTCGTCCCTCTTCCAGCGATCGTCCCGTCGCGATTTCCCATGTACACCTTGCAAATCGCTGGATCCCATTGATCGCTCTTGCAACCCCTGAGAACAGTGTCAAACCGTCACAGGCAAGGCCAAACGAGTCTAACGAAAATGGGATCTCTTGAATCACTTTTAATGTTGATAGAAAGTTCGAAACAGTTTGAATATTCGAGTTTCAACGATCGAGGAGTTGAAGATACATACTGAATGCGATGGTAAACGCTGTAAGTGCTGGAATAAATTATTTTAGTGTCTAGGGCTGTCGCAAGATAGAGCTGAGATCATAAGTGTCAACGTCTCTGTGATTGGAAAGAAAATATTGAAAATTTTCACTTTTGGCATTCACATCGTTTGCCATTTCAACTCCTCAATTTGATAGTCTTGAAAATTTTTACGGTACTTGAATGGTTTGATCGATTCTTAAGGGGTTACATCCACCTAGAGGTCCGGAAAAAGCATACAAGTTCAGGATTTTTTTTGGGGAAAAGTATAAGTGAAAATCGTACACAATGTTTTTCTACGAAAAGATACATCTTTTAACTATATTATTCTAAATTTTATGAGATATTATTATTAACTAAAGGAGGTATAGGCTTGGATATAATATATATATATAACTATATATAACTTTAACTATTATATATAATAATTATTATATAATCAACATTGATATAAGTGGTATTAATTCAGTCTAGCCCGCGGTGCTGACTGAATTTCAATTCGATATCACAGTTGAAAGAAATATAAACCCCAAGCGACTGGCTTGGTCGTTTTCACGCCGCTCTCAATGGTATTGTACCCATTGACAATAAATCACGATGCTACCATTTGTCACGTTAACGCGCTTCCTAATTAGCTACTGAGCCAGTGTTAACGCAATCAATATTAATCTTGCTCGTTACGCGTGAATATCAACTTCCGTGGTACGGGGGAAGCAATAGGCACTGTTTTGCTATTTGGTACCCCGCTGTTTCACTCGTGCACTTTTTGCAGTTTCATTCTTCGGGCACATTTTAATCCTTCCTCAGTGAAATTTTTATGTCACTCGATTTTGCTTCTTTGGAACAAGACGAGCAATCGAGTTTAAAGTAGACTGCTGGTCTTTAAGCTTTTTCTACAGGATGTTCTCAAAATGGATGCATTACCGCAAACTGAGGAAACATTGTCATGTTTTCGTGAGATTTTTTATTATATAATATAAAAATTTTATTACATTTTTACATTTGCTTTAAGTATCCTATCATAACATTGCATCTTTTGTATTTTACTACAAGTATGAAAATGCATAAATTTTTTGTTCTTTTCCTTCTTTAATACATGGCCCAGTGGCGAAACAGTTAAGGAAGCAGTTGAGATAATTGCAATTTCTTTTATATTTAAATAGTATAAAATTTTAACTAAATATAATTACTCGAAAACGTAAAATTTCTACTTTCGGATAACGTAACAAGAATCTATATTTTTTAAAGGAAAAGTTTTAAATTAATTAAATTAATGACACTGTTCTAATGGCCAAGTAATTAAATGAAATTCATAGCGTGTCCCAGTCATTAATTATCAGTGTCCCAATTATTGAATATATATTTAATTTAACTATTTCTATCAGTTAATGAAAATAAATCAATATGGTAATATTTTGGGGTAATAAAAACATTTTATTTATAATACATTTGTGTTAAATCTTCGGCATGACTTTATGTCTGAAAAAAAATTAAGGATAAGTTAAAAAAATGATTAAAAGTATATTATAAAATTTTAGGTTATGCTAATATTATGACGAGTTTAAGATTAATTATCCTAATAATTCTTAAACAGTATTATATTTTTGTCTAGTTATTATTAACGTAAATATATAGGATACAAAAATATACTTACTTTGGTACAATAAATGTTAATAATTTTAAAACTTCACTGAATACTGACGTCTGTACCAGTGTTTATATAACCATTAAACACGCGTTTAATAACTGAACCGTGTCATGTTATCGTGTACTATTAGATAAACGCAACAATTTCAATATTAAAAACAAAAAATTATTAAGAGATCCAATTAATTTTCAATTCTTCAATATATAATAAATCCAAAACAACTGTACTATTAAAAAAATTATAAAATAATAATTAATTACAACCTGAACAAAAATATTCTCTCGCTTGCTTGAGCCCATTAGGTAAGAACCGAGATTGAAACTGTTGAAGCTTTACTGTACAATAATATTTTTGCATGATATAACTATTCAGTTATGTAAGCTTATAATTGTATCTATATAAAGCTAATACATTTTGCAATTATATTTCGAACAGTTTAAACGTTGCAAATTAGTAAAACTGTTATTATTAATAAAATTTCTTCTCGATTTTTAATTATTAGGCCATGTTTAAGTACTGAGACATTTACCTTAACTGCCAATGTTCCCCCAATTTGCGGTATATTATTGAGAAATATTATATAAAGATAAGTGTGCAAATGCTCCCGTCTCGGGTTGTAGCTTTCCAAAGTTACATATTGGTGAAAGTGTTTGAGGAGAACTCGTTCAACAAGGAGGCATGCTTCACAGTATCGTCTCATCGATTGTCGAACACGTTCGGGAATTCGTGGTGTACTCCGTCGCGTGACAAGCCTCTACAATGCGGTCACAGAGGTCTGGTAGATTAGCAACTGGTCTCTGACGGTCATTCTCTGCAAGATACCTATGAATGGCTCTACATACAACTTTGGCCGGACACTGTCGGTGCGCAAAAGTTTGTCCGCGCAGATGTTGAGCTTCTCTACTGCGTCCCTTCGCTCGGCCACACACGAAATGCATATCTGTCATTTCAAGACTTGTGTAACAATCCTTTGCGTCACTAAGATTGCCTGAAATGTTGTTGATGACATTGCTATTATTACCTCTGCTATTGATTTCGTTTCGTCCATACTACGCTATACAAAGTAACCTGTGCTTGTGAAGGAAACGTATGTTTAAATTACTATGAGAATTTAATAGAAACATCAAAAACAAATATCAGTTTTATTCAAGCTGGGACATTTTCGGCGTTACTCGGTCAGTTTTGCGTGGAAAAATAAACCAATCAGCGGCCGACAATTAATTATTCAACGTTTGAACAATACGTCGATTTTAATTATTACGCCCTATTGAATCAGCTACTGCGTTCCGAATAATTTATTATTAACGGAGTGGGAACGTGCGCGCACGTTTGCGGTATGCAAAAATTATAATGAGGTTTCGCGTCTAGGCTCCGTAATTTAAAAGGGCGCTCATCCTCGTGTATCTCGCGATACACTGCCTCGTGACTCTTTAATTAGAAGCTAACGAAACGATAACATAATTAATCCTGGCATGTATTTGTTGCTACTCGACCATTCGGCTTCGATTTTAATAGAATATTCGGGCAACATTCCGCTCTGTGTACAGTCGACAGAATGGCAGATGGTTTGCTGCTGGTGTCAACATTTTATAATGATTGGCTGCAGCTAATCATGCCGCGTGCTTTCATTATGAAGTTTCGCCAAATTCGTAAATATTTATTAATATGTCTGTTACACAATGGATTACGAAACAACGCAGTCGTAAGCTTCCCGAACATAACTTGATCACCACAATTGCGGACACAAAATCGCGATGGTTGATTCATCGATTTTATAAAAGTACACGGTATATTCACAGACCAGGTAAAGTGCACGACCATCATGAAGCTTGTAGATCATTGGGTTTGAAGTACCCAGTGTAGATTTCAATTAAGATAAATGTCTGATTCAATTAACGTCGCCTCGAAATGATGGAAATCCTTATGTAATTAAATGCATCAAGTTTTAATGCACGATCCACATCAATAAATAATGCTTTACGATATTCTCTTTGGTGGGTGATGTATGTGAATACACATTCGTTATTTATTCGAGGTATTAGAATTTATCTAAACTGATCATTTTATTTGCTGAAAAGGGTGGTTGTTCTTCACAACTATAGACAGACACTGTTCCACAGAACATATGAAAATAAAGTAAAAGGTTGTAACAAGGAGACGTTTCAAAAACTAATTGTGCTTAAGATATTCAGATCATCAAATCGCGAAACTGATAGCTTCTTGTGCGATTACATGCATTACAAAATGCTTGCTATTCTGAAACAGTGATCGTGTGAAGACAGCTAATAGAGGACTCTAGAACGAATAATATATAATATATTATGAATGACGCAAAGAACCACTCCAAATATTATTCGCTGGAAGCCTAAACATCTCAAGAGTAATTGCTTTGTGCATCCACATGTTCACTAAAATTCATATTTCCCACTATGAGTTCCATTACCCAGCTTCACGTTACCAACGTACTTCAGAGTCACTCGAGTTTAAACGACCCCGCAATTCAATTAAAAATGACAAGACTACGTCGCAGCATTTTTCAGTCACGCGAAGATGAATGTGCACGAGGTCTTGTGATATCAACGAACAGGCATCCCTTCAGTGACAACAACAGAGTAATCGTCATTCATGACGATTCGCAGGTGTTTATCACGTGGCTTGTCGCCTCGTTTACGCTCGCAGAATCGCCAGCGGGTTTAATGAGCATGCGAGCTGGAGAGGCGAGCTTACCGCAGTTTCAAGCAATTAACGAGCGTGCTCGTAGGTCGTGTCGCGCTTGTACGGAACAACTGCAAGCCGAGGATTCCCTGGGAAACAACGAATACACGGGCAAATCCTGAAAGAGTTTCCGCGAACGACCGCCAATCGTATAACATGGCTGTGAAATGATGCTGACGCGACGTGATTTGTTAGGGTCGACGGTTTTAACAGCGTACAGGGTACCTCCTAAACTGTGCTACAATCTGGAGTTGTTGATCATTTTTCTCAAAGACGAAGTTCTGTTTGAAAGAAAATTGATTAAACACTTTTCACTTATTGTGAAGGAACAAGTCAGTAGAAACTCGATATGAGTCACTCTGTGCTTAAAAATTTACATTAGCGGAGGTACTTATTTTATCACCCACAAATTGGAAACGTGATCGATAAAGTGCTCGATATTCAATTGATTTTGACGAAGATGGCGAGTTGAATGAATAGTTAACCCTCATCCGTTCCTCATTTCACGAACTAAATCTGTCCCTCGGTGTCAAATTGACACAGTTGTAAAAGATCGATGAAATGACAAGGCAAACAGTTAATTTTCAATATTTTTTTATTCAAATTGATGAGTTAACATTTACATCTTAGATTTTACACAACTTTCGCATAAAATAAAACTATATGCGGGACATACTGCTTGTTTACAAGAATCACAAATAACAGAACAGTATAACTTATTACGGGAAAACTGTGTTAAAGTGGCACGAGGGACGGATGAGGATTAATCAACGTAATAATTTTCCTAGTGGTAATGTTGTGGCAGAGCGTCGCTTTTTTGGTCGTAGATCTTCACGATTCTCTGACACTTCTCTTACACTGTGATGTAGTACAAGAGCCCAAAATTTGAACTGACGTTCAAGGATGAGGAGCAATGTGATGGGGTGGTTGAGTAAGTCACCGCACAATTTAACACAAAAAAAAACAAGTTATTCTATATTCTTAAACAGAAACTCAACTATAGAAAGATACCCGAAAATGTTCACACTTCTTCCAAACGAACAAGTGATAACTTAAATGTTCTCCTCGCAAGCAGCGCTCGGTGGTTTTCGTTTGGATTCTAAATTGCTTCTGCCTTAGACGGCACAAAATTTGGCGAAGGATGACTACAGAATCCCTCGCAGGGGGGTGGAGTCTTAAGATTACGGTGGTAACAAAACTAAACTATTGGTGGAGTTACAACAGAGAGGTGATAAAATAAAATTGTCTCTTGGTGGAGGCGTGTCAACGTCGACGATGGTTGTGAGGCGTGAGAAAGGGCAGTTTTACGATTTTGAAGCTACGCTGCAAAGTATCTACGGTGATATCGGTGCTTAATTTATGGCTCCAAGATGTCCGTTGGCGAAAGTACGGAAAGGTCGATGTGAGGCCACCCGAGTAGAACCCTTAAACCCTGGGAACTTCGGTTCCGGCTTAGGCGATGACTCTAACCTCGGTAAGCAATGGCTAGAAAACAGCCCAAAGCTGGAGCTGATAAAAAACGGACATCTGCTAACCTAAACGCGACGATAAGCAGAGGACCCTCACGTGTCATCGAGGATTTGACGCCTAACACTTTCTCTTCTCAACTGGTAATATTAAGAGAGATGTAAATGACAACATATTACATATTCGAGTAATGTATTGAATATTTGTACTGGTTTAATGTGAGAAGACCCTGTATCTGGGTACTAAACAGTGATTATTTATTAACCGCTGAAATCGAGAAAACATCGTATACTTCTTAAGAAATACTGCCACTACTATTAATCAACAATTGAACCCAACTAGGGGTAATTTCATTTACATATACAATACTTATCTCTTCCGAATTTTCTGTTACTTTACCTATTACGTATAATCGTATTGTAAAATTTGTAATTCAATTAGAACTAGTAAAATCAACCTATGGTGGGTCTATAAAGCTGTTTTCTTGTGTGAGACATTAAGAGCTACACACACCTGAAACTCCTGAATACATATGTGCAAGCAGAGAATAATTCCACTAGTTATAATTAAATTAGAAATCTGAAAACCTTGTTAGACACAATGCACAGAGACCATCAAAAGGAATGCAAACATTCAGCTCCATATCTTTCAACATATCTTCTTATATCTCACGTGTCTCCACAACTACCCTTATAATAAGCACCTAAAAACATATTTCACATCCCTCAAAAGTGCCGCTTTAAACACCACTCGACTGTGTCTCAAGTTGCTCCCTATATTTCCTTCGCAGCGCGTTACTGCACGTCTGCTTTCGTACGAAATGATGAGTTGCTTCGCGGTTTCAATCTTACCTTAACAACTGACGGCCGATGCGTGCTGCACATTGAACTCACTGGTGCATCGACGCAACGGCGACGCGAAGGTGGTTGAATGGGAACGTTGATGTGTGGAAAGAGCGGGGAGAACAGGAGGAATTTCTACGGCCGCTTCAGGCAACGTTGCGAGCACCAGGCATGGTGGTTGTGTGCCGCAATGCGGCTGTGTTATCACACCATCGGGCTCCATCTTCCAACGCGCCCCCTTCGCTTCTCTCCATATTTTTTTTTTAATCCGTGATCTCGTTTCGAGGGGTAATCGAACTAAGGGAACGCAGCGCTCGACGATGCGCCCCATCATTCACAAGGGTCGCGGCGGTGATCTGAAACAGCCAGAGACGAAGATTAATGGGATTCGAGGCGATGGTTATTGAAGGATTAGAAATTTAGTTTGGCGAATTGAAACGTTGCTTCGAGGGACTCTCTTTTTCTCCCTCCCGTCGGAGGAACTTGACGAAACGAAAGAAGATCTAAACGAAAGTTGGCAAGATTACGTGGGAGATACTTGATCTGGATTTGATACGAGTTGGAATCGACAGATTGGGTTTCAATGGAGAGTGGAAGTGAAGCGTGAGGATCGGGATTTTTTGTGCTGCGAGGGGTTATGGATATTAGTGTTGAAATTGATGAGTTCGTAATTCTGTTTTCATGGCAAGTAATTGAGATGGGTGGCGCGGATAAGTTGATGTTTTCTGACGACATTAGTTACGTCAGTATATCGATAAGTTTAGTGACATCCATTAAGGGAAGTAATATTACTGTAATTAATCTAAGCAAAAAAATTGTAATCACGATATGAGTTCCCTAATGACATACCCAATACGAAGTGTTCTGAAAGGAAAAGTAATCAAAAATGTTGGCTTCAAGTCACAGTAGTATCGCTCAATATTTGCAATAAAAATTATTCCTATTTCTTCCATTAAATTTCGCAAGTTACATAAATGCATTGGCTTTAAATCAAATTTAAGCATTAGCTGATTGAACACGATACTCGTGTGTAACGGGTTTTCTGCTTTCGGCTGGACAAAGAGTAATCGAATCACCAGCTACATAGCCTCGTATCGATATATATCCCCTTTCAAATATTTCGTCGAAGCTGCCGCAAGTGATGTAGATAATTGTGTGTCTATAGCAGAGACGCTGAGGAAAGCCACATTCACAAAAAGTTTTAAGTAAATTAGATCGAAAGTACGTTCCCCTTTGATCTCCACGCGATTTGCAACCGCCATGTTTATTTTACACGCTGAAACGCAGAGGAGGCGAAAGAGCGCAACGAGGGTGAATCGCAGAAGCATAAGCCTGAGTATCCAATTTCACTGGCTTAGTTTAATTGCTCGTGAAATATTGAAATAAATTAATCATGGTCCATGGGACTTTAATTACGAATGTCTGATAACGTCGAAGCTGATACAAATGCATTTGTCAACGACGAAACATTTATTTGCGGGAGATGTTGCTTGCATCTTTAACCCCCGAACAGAAATGCTCGTCATTTTTTGCGTTGTTTATAACGAAGCATGTAAGGGGTCGTCCTTAAATTACGTAAGGTTTTTTGGGGAAGAGGGGCTGGCGAATTTCTTACGTTTTCTTACAAAAGGGGGAGAGGGAGTCAGGCAACGCTTTACGTAATATTTTTTTAATCCAATTTTCAATATGAGTAGCCTAAAAAACAGTGTTTCATCACACTCACGAAACCAAGTTAGATGAATTATATAAACCTTTAAAAGGAATTAAGTAACTAAAAAATGTAATGTAAAAAATATTACGTAAGGAAGGGGGAAGGAGGGGTTGGAATATAAAATCTTACGAATTCTTATATTGGGGGTGGTCCGGGTTAAGAAATTGCCAAAATTACCCTTACGTAATTTAAGGATGGCCACTAAGGGCATTAATGTACACTAATTGTTCCAGATAATATGTTTATAATATAACACTATTAACCAAAAATAAAATTTGCAAAATTGTTGTGATAAATTAAAAATCTGGAGAAAGTGGTAATTTTTACGAATGTTCGTGTTAGAAGAATGTTGGATAATTGTTGGTGTTCCAGGGTTAAGACTAAGGAGAGTGGTGTCAGGCAGAAGGTAGAAAATGTTCAAAGTGTCAATGAGTTGTGGTAAACATAGTGCTGTACAATTTAATACTGTAGGTATTCGAGTTTTGGAGTCTCTTCGTATTTGCATCGAGTGGAATTCTCTTAATGAAAAACGTGTGGGTTATTTGCCACTACATCCTGAAATATATTCATTGGTTTTGGTGATTTAAGAAAGTTTATGAAAGAAACAAACGCGTTGTTTTGAATGAAAATAATGATATGACGAAGATCAGTTCTTTCAGATCGAATAATAATAAGAACAGGATAAATTAAAAGAGTTGCTTGTGGATCTACTAGAACGCGATGAAAGTGAAAATTTATTATTTCTCTTTGAAGCTGTAAAAAATGTTAGGTTGAGCAAAAGAGATATTAGTTATTATTATCTTTTTGGAGACAAATCCCTAGTAGCATTTATTGTTGGCATTTTGATGGCCAATTAATTCCCAACTTGGGGATACTGTGGGCCAACCAGAAATGCTACTAGGGATATTCTTTACTCCAAAAGCAATAAATATATCTTACAATTAGGTTTTTAAAATTTAACCATTATAATTTAAATTGCTGCAGGCATTTTATTTCTCATTAGGGGCTGTATTACACGTGTATTTTCGCGTCAGAAACAGTTTAAATTAAATTTGTGGCCCAAAAGTATTATTCCCACTGTTCATTTTCAAATTTCCTCTTACGCCCATGCAAAAATATTATAACTCAGCCTTTTAAACAGTTCTTATTAAGACGCTCTTCGATCGTTAGGGAAAGCATATAGACGTACCTTCGAACGTGTAATCTAAAATTTATAACTAAAAAATCGATTCACGCTGTAGATGCAAATAGCAACCAGACTGAAGATTGAAACCTTATTCTTTCTTTCATATTCAGTATTCCTTTGAATAATAAAATCGTTATTATTAAAGTTCTTGCTTATATAAACTTCTTGAAGAATGTCTTGCTATCTTTGATAGATACAAACTCGTTTATCTTTTTCAAAAGATGATTAATCTAATGAACGAAGTCTCCTAAAATATATGTACGGAATAATATTTTCGATTCTAAATTGATTTAAAAAAATAGAAGTGAAAAGCGTAATGAAAACCAAATGCTGTCGACCAAGATAACCACGTGGAAAGAAATGTTTACTTAATTACACAGTTTATCTTCATTTCACATATCTGTTACGCAGTTTTTATCTAACGTATATCTAAATGAATTAGTCACAATCTACAAAAGAACGGTTGGTAAGCGACATAATTCTCTGTAAGCAGTGCTAGTACTGAAGCTTAAACCAATAGTTACTGATGACACCTACGTTGCATGAGAGATCTGATAAGATGAGCAAACCAACAGTAATTGTTCAGAGATAAAATTCAGCATACCAAAGTTAAGCCTTTTGGGAATATTTAAACACTCCGAGCTCTGATTGAATTCCATTCTCCAATTTATTTAAAAACAACACACAAGAATTGAGGCATTTGATGGAAAAAGGGCACATACGCCAAAATGCCATTTCAAGAAAATCGATTTCAAAGTTTTCATTACAGTATAACTTAATACAATGTAATGTAATTAAAACCAATTTTTTTAAGGACATAGTTACCGTGTCCTTCAAACGTTTTGAAAACAGAAGTCACGATTGAAAATGATATGTGTCTTTATTTATAAGTTTTAAGCAAGTGGTTTATGTTCCCTTTTTCCGTAAATATGGTAAATTCGTAACAAAATTGCTTCTGTGTTTAGTTATTTACATATAATTTTGTTTACTTACTTCGTTGCCCATTTTTTATACATCGCTTAAATAAAAAATACAAAATGAAGCGTAAAAATGAATAAAAAATGTTATGTTAAGTAAGTATTAATTTCTTCGATTTTTTGTAGCAAGCTGTCTTACAAATCAATTTTTTCTTTCCTAAAGTAGCTTCTTTCCTTGCGGATTCGATACTTGCCTCACTTTCCATATTTTCTCGCTTACATAAAATCCTCTATGAAACGAAAGTACTTATTGCACGACAGCACGGTAGCGCGACCGCTCAGCGATTATGTACTTAGCTGCGTGTCGATCATGCTACGTAATAAAGCAGCATTTAGCTAATCTGAACGCAAGAGAAGTAATGTTCTTGATATTATATATATATATATATCTCACATATATCTGAGTCGATTTAAATGATTTAAGGAAAAAGGGCACATAGGCCCATGTGCCCTTTTCCCATCAAATGCCTCATAATTTTAATTAACTAATATTTGAAGAAGCAACATTTTGCTATATGTTATAATACATTATATCTTAAAATAGGAAGATATGATAGTTTTACCCTCCGAGAAGCAATCAAAAGATTTATTATCGTGTAAATAAAATAAACAAAACGATTCATGTCTTTTCGAATCTCTTTTTTAGAAAGCCCCAAGTTTATTGAACGCGACCGTATAAAGAACAGCGAGAGTTGCACCGCACCAAAATTGATTAAAAATGAACTGAACCCTACCCTCGAAATTACGTTAACCTCGTCCAGTTGTCAAACGCGAATTCGACTTTTAAAAAAAAAAAGGTGTGTGCAGGCTAACGAAATATAGAACACATGAAACGAGCTCGGTCCAATGGCTCATAAATCCAAGCGAGCCAACGATAAAATTTTATTTGCGTTGGCGTTATCGCAATTTTTCTCTTTCTCGTTGGTGAACTATCACAGCTCCGATACTGTACTTCACGAATTTTGCCCGTCGTCATGTACAGAATAATTTCTCTAGAGGAACTTTGAAGCTCGCAATCACTAAAAATTGAACGACAAATGATTTCTGCCTCCTTCACTCTTCAACTTGTTGTTTTACCTAACTTTTCCAGGTACCAATTATTACAAGTGCACGTCACAATTCATCCAGTTCGCGACTTTCGAAACACTGCGAATCATCTGGCGATGAAATTGCGATCCTTTGAATGCACTCATGGATGAGCAAGACAGAATCTCATTTGCCCTGCATATTCAACTGAATTCGCATGCAATATCGATGCAAACGTAGGCTAGCAATCAGTACGATGCATATTTTTCAGCAGGTTATCAGTCCGATTGATTCAATAATTTTTTTAGCGGCAACTACGCAAACCGCGCCAATCTTGATGCAATGTAAATTAGAAATAAGCTTTCTTTTTGCGAGAAAATTTGTATACCTTTGATACTCCGTTCGTGGTAGAGCAATGACCGTAGGAGTACGAAGCAGTGCGTGGGGATAAAAACAAATTTGACTAGACAGAAACTTCTCCCTTTTGCAAGTCCAATCTCGCATTCGTCCTGGCAAATGCAGGCAACGACGATCGTAAAAGAGAACGCAACGAATACGTGATTTTTCCTTTTAGATATTCGAAACCAAGCCCTAACTAGATATCCTGGAAAATGGTATAAAAAATGGTGACAATAGGATGGAAAGAGCGAGAATTCTTTTTGACGTTCTTTGTAATCCTATCAAAGATTTCTGCCAGAATCGTGGCTCACTAATTGCTTGGAACTTTTTCAACTTCTAGGGTATCTAATCTTTAAAATGTACTTTTTTTATATCTTCAGCGACTTGTGTGCATAGAAGTAAATAAAAATTAAGGCGCGAATAAAGATTGTAATTTTATAACGAAATACAAATTATTCTTAATTTAGGTTCTCCTAAAGATTTTTCATTCGATAAGAAGACAACTTCAAAGAAGGGCTTCTTCTCTGCAAAGGAATTCTTCATCTTTTTACTTTTTGCAAAGCAAGTATTCCAAATGCATAATAATCTTAAAAATAAACTTTTGTGTTTTCTAATAAGTGTCCCTTGAAAGCTACTTTAATCAATATGTAATATTTTATAAATAATATAATAATATTTTATAAATAAATTACTCGACACCTGATTGATATTCGTCACCCCTGTCCTTGTTGTATAAACTAACTTTAATGCAATTTAGCCCATGTGGTGATCGCACAGCTCTCCAACTTTTTGTTGGCGAGGGGATAGAGTTCCCACGTGTAACTGCTTATTGAAAAAACGCCTGTATCTGAATGACATATTTTTATACCATCAATGTGAATGGGTCCTTTCACAGAAGGGGATGAAATTGTCCTGCGTGAACTCACGCAGTGACCTTGCTTCCAAAGATGAGGGAGGCTTCAGAAAACGAGAGCGTCAGAAAAGTCGCGTGGAATATTACAACATAACTTTCGCAGAAGAGAAAATGTTGTACCCTGTAAAGATATTTTCATTTTTTTTTATTCAAGTTCAACTCCTCATTACCTTAGTAAACGGAGGTAGTAAATTATCCACCTACAGATTCGCGGATACAACATTCAAAGGAGGTCTAGCTGGAGTAGAAAGTTTCTTATAATCAAGCAATCTCATAAGAAATTTAAATCACAATTTTAAGTACAAGTAAGGGATAGGTTTCAAACCAAACATGTCACTATCTTTTTAGTTGCAGCTATAGGAATTCGACTTCTATAATTGAAGATGAACTTACGTTGGAAATAAGTGGTTTAAAAAGTTGCAGTAGGTTTTCAGTTTGGAATAAGGGGTGATTATATAATTATTATGTCACTAATAAACATCATCAACAGTAGATGCAAAATTAAAGACTCAGTAGGAAAAATAGTTCAGT
The DNA here is from genome assembly GCA_944738655.2 of Andrena hattorfiana. Classification (NCBI taxonomy): domain Eukaryota; kingdom Metazoa; phylum Arthropoda; class Insecta; order Hymenoptera; family Andrenidae; genus Andrena; species Andrena hattorfiana. The sequence continues at coordinate 9,438,977 of OX122894.2, forward strand.
ATAGTACGAATAAGATAATCGAGCCTATTTAAGTAATCACCTATTAGTACTTGAATGAATTTCTAAAATACATGGATATAAATAAACTGCCGCTAAAGTTTAACAATTGGAAACTAGTAAAAGGTCTTAGGTATTAATAACAAAAGATTCCGCCGAAAAATAAAGTTCCCAATATACCACCATCACAGACCTTCTCACTCATTCTCTTCACCCCAGTTCTCGTCTAATCATACATCTCCCAATATACATCCTTAGATCAACCACCGAGCATCTCCAAATTTAACGAAGATTTCACTGAATTACTAATGGGTCCATTACCAACCCCAAATCTCCCTTCTCCTTCCCTTTCCATTTTCTCACCAGACCAGAATGTGAACAAGCTCTAGGACCCTCCTACCATACTGCAGTTACAGAATATTTAATATAATGTGACTTTCGCAAGTGATAATTTTAATATCATTACAGACAAAACGTGGAATCGCGGAACAAGCAGATTCATATCTTAACTCCAATGCGTGCACATATACCATTTGCCAGAAAGGTAGCCTACACTCGGAATGTCCATCGCCGACTGTAATTGTCTGTGGCAAGGCAATAGTCGGACGCTCGATATTTAAGCTGGTGCGGTTCATTGGACGAATGCTCGAAAGGATTTGATTTGGAATCAAAGACCCCCACCGTTGTTTACTGTTCCACGAACCTCTGTTGTGTCACTAGAGCGTTGACAGATGTCCTGTGACGAACAAACACGAGGTTTAAATCGTGTGCCCGTATATCATTGGTGTGTACAACGCGCAGCCATTGCACCTGTTCGGTTTCAAGGGACTTTCGAACACGCGTAGGTATATGTGTATCCACGGTACATGATCGTCCGAACGATCGATCGAGCTGTAGATTTTACGCGTCATCTCGTGTTATTCGATTATACCAGCCCCCCCTATCGTACAGACTCGAGCACTTCGTTTTTACTACCTCGCACCTACACGGGGACGATGACGCAACGGGGAAATTGCCATTTTTGTTTGATCCTCGCGACATAGATCGTTTGCCAATCCAATTTCTGTGCGACGAATGCCCTAGAAACTGTGGCCCATCGGACAAGTTATGGTTCTATTTTTTACTCCTCGACTTTAGTTTCGATACACCCTTCGTTGCTTTCATTTATTGCAGTGGGGGTAGCTTCCTGGGATTTGAATGTGAAATCTACTTTAGTAGGTATTTCTGCATTCACTATATTCTGTTTAATAGATATCACCTCGTCTCAGAATACTAAGGTATGTGACGAAAAAGGATTAGTTGATCGAATTGCTGGACCAGAATTTAAATTCGGATCTCTCCATTCGAATTTAAACTATGCTCAGATTACTTTTCTCTATGCCTAATACTCAAAGACATTCGTCGTCTAACTTAAGATTTCCGTGTAACACAGAGACATAACATAGAATTACGAGAAAAATCTCATTTATGAAAATTATAGCAAAACCGGAGAATTAGGTAATCGAATTGCTGAACAAGAATTCATACGAACCAGCCAAGTTGTCTATAAATTCTCTTTCATGTATCTTAAGAGGATTAGAACAACGAGTTACTGTGGCAACAAATCACGCGGACACAAAGTACGTACACATATTCGTTTACCTATGTAATCTACGTAACTCGACAGATATACAAAATAATTTATCGACAACGACGCTTAACGTTAACGCGATCGGATATCCTTTCGCCCGGAAATTTCTGGAGCACTTGCAGAATATTGCACCCGACTTCGATTCCAGGAAATTCCCGTGCGCGGGACTATTGTACCTGGAGTGTACTCCTGCTGAATATTCCATATGTGATCAGGGACAGCCGACAGATGCAAACCGAACGCATTTACATAGAAACGATAATCTAACCCTGGGATGGAGTCCCCTAGTTAAATTCACAATTAGACCGTTCAATGGGTAATGTTATGGTAATGCCAGCTGGTATTAATTACCAATTGAAAATCGAAACCTTGCTCGTAGAAAAATATTTCGTTAGCATTTGTTTCCCTTTTCCCTCGTCTGTTAAAGTACCCAGCAATTCTGCTATTGCTGAATCTTTCAAGTGCAATTTGTTTGAATTTGAACCAGAAGTCATTGCTTAAAATTCTCATTTGAGTTTGTAATTAATAACAGTCGAAAGTATTACTTAAGGTTCACTGGTTACAGTGAAGCTAATGAATGTACAGGGGAAAAGTGAAAAAAGTAGAGTTGCTTTAATGCCTCGCATTAACATTGGAGACCTGTAAATCAATCATAACTGAAAACTTTTTCAAATTGCTGGAAAATTAACCTCTTCCCAAATTTAAGATCTTACCTTAACTATCCGTCGTGTAAATTGTGCTCTTTCTCACTGACAGCTACTTTTGTCAGCATCACACATTCATGGTTCGAAAAATTTGGGAAAGTTTATAAACCTCTCCATTTTTTAAATATAAGAAAATTGCTGTAAACCGTAATACGAAGTGCAAAGAATAGCAACACTTACCTTCTTCTTATAAAAATTAAAAAGAAACTCATTTTCTTCACCCATAAAAATGACAGTAAGTACAAGCTAACTTCCTCCCATATTTTCATCCCTCATAAAAGATACTCTAATCTTATCTTCAAAGGTGCAAATGCACGAGTGAAATTTCAAATCATCTCAACCATATTGTCATAAAGCACTATTTATTCAAAAACATATTAGGTAATAGAAGCAAACCTCCCTTCATCAAACCCGCCAGAAAGAAACCCCCTTCTCAAGAGCTAAAGCCTCGCCCTCTTCATTCGTCGCTGGTAAACCAAACTCCGTGGTCTCCATCCAAACAACCACGTTTCTTCTCGATCAACCTCCCCTCTGCACCCCCAAGGAAAAGCACCCGCGGCGCGTAGCCCCGTGGATTTCCACGTAGCAGGCGGAGAAGTGCGTTTATAGATGGTGCGGCGACGTTCGAACGCATCGAAACGAGGCGATCGTGTACAACGATCCCCCATGGCGGGTAAAACTTAACACATTTACGAGATCCGGTGACGTATCCGGGGATACGGGTTGACGTCACTGCGTGAAAATGGGCCACGGCCTCGCCAGCCAGCACCTACCACCCACACCTATCCCTCCTCATCCCGGCCCCCTCGAACCCCCTCGATACTCGCCCCTCATCCTTCGTCCTGTTATTCGCCACGGGATCCTGGAACGCCGCGACGGGAAACGGAGTACCGGATACGCGTACGATTGTATCTTTCGCTTGGAGAATCGACCGCATTGAATTACCCTTCGGTCGTGCGGAAATTAATGTCCTTGCAAGGGGGATGAGGCCGGCAGCGCGGTTGAATTGGCCCAACAAGAGGGTGGGATCTCCGAGCGGAGTGTTTTCATAGGTTTCGTGCACCGTGTGTGCAAGTGCTACAGTAGATGACGTAAGGGAGCGTGTTTGTAGATTGATTATGAGCTTCAGGGGTGGGTTGCGATATAGTTGCTCTAGGGGTAACGATTGCAAGAGAAGGAATCCTGATCGGGGGAGTTTAAAAGCTTCGGAATGTACGGGGGTATTCTTGACGAATTATATGGACTGGCTTTGGTGTTGGAGTGCAGAGGGGGAAAGGGTTGGCGAAGATTGAGATTGATTGTGAGGTGTATGACAGGTTTAATTTCTTAGTTTTTATGGTTGCGAGAGAAATTATGTGATGGGAGTAGCAGGTCTATTTGTAATAGGATATTAATGACTTGGACACGACATTTGTTGGAGATTGAGATGTCTGCACATTTTTAATTCATTCTTTGCAGACGCGATCGTACCGCAGTTGCGAGTGAAATTAGAGGTTGAAGGTGTGAGGTATATGATAGAGTATCAGTGACTTCTGTAAAATCTATTTTTTATTAATATTGTCTTATTTTCATTTTACGGGTTTTATTTTTATTAAAACTCTTCTTTAGAATTTCAATCGACTACTGACGCAGATATTAATAGATCCTGATAGTAGATACATTCACTTCGAAACGGTTTCATTGCAGCTGCATTGTATTTTATAGTCCAACATAGATGTAAAGTTACAAAGGGATCTTTAACAAATGTCTATAAAATCAACAAATTTTAACGCGAAAGGATTATAGAAGTACCTCTCTTCGATTACCAGGAAATTTACAGTTAATTGAAGGGTCGGATGCAATAAGGGGACTAGCGCGCGAAAATGGGAAAAATTATTGTCCAAACGCTAAGAAAGATTGGAAAATTAAATGTTATTAAACTGAATTTTAAAAAATATAGTGTTGTAAAGTACGTTACGACACACATTTTATTTATTTACAGTTTGTTTATCCAATCATTACTATTCGAGCTAAAAATTATAAACCAAAAATTTTTCATCATCCTAAACAATTATTTCTTGAAACATAAATTGCGATAACATGAGTAAATATTAACGGATCGTTATGAGACTTAAAACATAACTTTAGAAAACTCTAGCGAAGCCGTAAAATGTATGCACAAAACCCTTATGTTAAAAAGTGTAATAATATTTAATTAAAAAGTAATACTGGACATAACCCATGTTTTTCAACGTTCGCCGTTAAAAAGTATCGAGGTAGTTTTAAGGTACATATAACTTGCAGCGACAAAGTTTTTCCTTAATATAAAAAGAAGATTTTCACAAATTTTCACACTGATTAATAAATAATTGTAGAAGATATGACGATATATATATATATATCAATTCCGCGCAACACCAACAGTCAACGCGAGTGCTGAAACTGCTACGAAGCGCATTATATACGCGGCTGCTGACTGTTGGTGGCGCGCGAGATTTATTCAAGTTATTTACTCAAGTTACCGCAATTTATGTTTAAAGAAATAATGATTTTGGAGGATGAAAAATTTTTGGTTTATAATTCTTAACTCGAATAGTAATGATTGGATAAATAAACTGTAAATAGAAAAAATGTGTGTCGTGACGTGCTTTACAAACACTGTATTTTTTAAAATTCAATTTAATAACATTTAATTTTCCAATCTTCCTTAGCGTTTGGACAATCACTTTTCCCATTTTCGAGAGCTAGTCCCCTTATTGCATCCAACCCTTCAATTGAACTTTAAAATAATGCTCCTAAAATTACAGATGGTAATATGCATTCAGCATCTCCCGACCGAAATGATTAATTAAATTTCATCAACGGCGCATTTGGCTGTCGATAAATGAAACAGAGCACAGATATTGGAATGGTGCATCGAAGGGAATAGATGAGATTTTAAAAGTTATTGATTAATTATTCAGTTGCATGAAAGTGAACTTCAAGTCACTTAGTAAGCAGACACTGTCTAGACTGTGACTATCGTGATGGTAAATTAAATCAATAAAGATACGAAAATAAAACAAAGTAGAATGAGAATAATAATAAAATCATAATGTTAGTGGAAATAGTAATTAGATTATCGATCATAAAAAATGATGAACGGAGTGCCAGTAGCGCTCTCGATAATAAGTCAGACAGGAGGTCCTGGAAATCTTGTATCACGATAGAAACTAATATTCTGTATCATTTAGTATGAAGATGAATTATCTAAACCTTGCGGTAGCTATCATGCCCTCTGCTATTTCCCGCAGATAGCTTTCGAATCATATTGTTCTATAAAATTTATCACTGCACATGCATGTAATATTTACTGCTGCAGCTTAATTAAACGATCTTACCTATCATTTCGATATTAATTACTTTTGAACAAAATTTGTGCTATTTCACTGTTATGCATTCTCATATTTTTGTCATTCATTTTCTCAGGTTTCCCCGATTCTACAAAATGACACCATCATTCCCCACGATTCTTTTAGCTAGCATAATCTGATAATGCAAGGAATTAAATTTTTGGTAACATTGATTCTCACAGCTGCCAGTCATCGTCTGTGCATAGATAAATGTTGATAGAAGCACAGAGATCGTTTCTATGCGACGAGTATTTTCAGCGATACACGAACGGTAATTCCTCAACTCTGAATATCGATTAAACGCGGTAATCGGTTTACCATCAATTTACATGCATTGTCATTAAAGTTGCCAAAGCGTGAATGCATTTTAAATTCGTCCAGCTTCGATGCAGAAAGTACATCTACACGGTAATTAAGTGCTCCTAGCGCAAATTCCCCAAACTAATCATGCATGCCCATTACAGGTGGTCTAGCCGCGCATCTCTGGGCGATGTAATGCAATCATTACATTGATCTCGAGTACCTCAGCCTTGACCAACGTAACTTAATTCGCTTGGTGAAGCGAAATGCGAAAAAGCTCGTTGATTGATGTTCAAGGTTTGTTATAATATTTGCGCTGCTTTGGAAAGATATTTAATATCAAGATATTCGAGATACGTACCTGTAGATACCATTTTGTTTGCACTTAATCTCGTGTTTAATCTGTCCAGAAACAGATACGATGTTCTTAAAGGTAGCTAAAGGTTAATTAGCTTAGTTTATCTAAGTACACTGAAAATTGCAAATAAATTAATGGTACTCTCTCTTCACTACTTCTGTATAGTGAAACTGTTAAATGTTCTAGCTGGATTAAGGGGACTAGGCAGTCAAAAAATCGATTTTTGTATTGCATTTTCCAAAAGTATTTTCTGAATAAAATGCCGCTTGGTTTATAGTAAAATTCGCAAAATTGTAGATTTGGCAGCTAAAAACGTCAAGCGGCAGCCTATAGCGTCGGCTTTGCCCAGAAACTTTAAACGCGTTTTTCTCGAATATATTTTTCTCTTTATTTTCCCCTGATTGCGAACGAATGGAGGTTTAGATCGACTTGGAAAAAATTACAGGATGTGTAAAACATATGCCATTTCGGTGCAAAGGTGCGCTACCAAAATTCGGTGACTTCTTAATTTTTTTATAAAAATCTCAAATTTTTACGGACCATATCAGAGGTTTGGGCCGAAATGGCACATGTTTTACACATCCTGTAATTTATTCCAAGTCGATCTGAACCTCCATTCGTTCGCAATCAGGAAAAAATGAAGAGAAAAAAATATTCGAGGGAAACGCGTTTAAAGTTTCTGGGCAAAGGCGACGCTATAGGTTGCCGCTTTACGTTTTTAACTGCCAAATGTATAATTTTGCGAATTTTACTATAAACCAAGCAGCATTTTATTCAGAAAAGATAGTACTTTCGGAAAATGCAATAAAAAATCGATTTTGCCAATGCCTAATCCCCTTAACTCGTTTAATTCAACGCAGAGGAATTTTGACATGACGAGATAACTAGTCATCGCTAGTTTACAGGTTGAATGGTGTAACAGTGTTTCTAAAATTGAAAACTGGCGTTCTACAAATGATAAGTTTCTTCTCAATGAATTTTGAAAATCTTGTGGATAAACTGTATTTTTCGGAGAATAGGAATTGCAAAGGAAATGTATTATTATTCATTTTTTAAATGAAGGGGATAAGTAGGGGAACTAGGGGCAATGAAAGGGTTGGAAGCAGTACTTATGTTGAAATATCATTTTTTGCTTCTTCGTATCAAGTGTAATTAAGAGTCACTAATTACAAATTAGGGGAAATGGGGACACAATGATTTTATTCATTATTCTCGCACATTCTAGAAGATTTTGGAACGTTAAGTGAGATAGAAATGCTGTGATTCTTTCACGTAAAGGGTAATTAAGACGGTCAGTGTAATTAGTTGAACTTTGTGGTGCCAGACTTTGAGAAGTTCTCTTCGTTATTTTCTAGGCAAAGTTACAGTAAACGTTCCTAATTGTTTTTTTTAGGGTTTTTATGTACTTAACGCTGGTTTCAGCACAAAAGTAATTTTCACGCAATTTGCAAAAGTAATTTTGTGAAATTTAATATTTTGCAAAAAATTCATTCTGAAAATTGGACTGAAATGAGTTTCATCGATTCTTGACATTATTTAAATAAATTTACGTTTTTCTGTATTATTTGGAGAAAAATATTAACGTATTTTTATCACTAAACGAATAATGTTTCATGGAACTTAATAAAGATATAGCTTTATGAGATACTAATTAATTTGCATTGCGAATCGCAACAAAGTCGTCATGCATTTGAATAGTTTATTACACAACCTAACAAATTAGAAAATCATGAAATATAAAGATGAAAATTTCTGCAATTGATTTGACAGTTATTACAACGTCAACAGAATATATGTAGTATCGTTGATTCACACCATGCATCAATCATTTAATATAGACCATGAGCTATTAAACGGGGATCGATTAATTTTATCTTTTCCTTTTCATTAACGTCCACTACCATAAATCACGGCTTGTCGATTGGGTTACGCAATATTTAGTGAAAGAAGAATGGAATAAAAATGCAAATTGAAATTGAAGGTTTATTATTTAATTATTAGTTCAATTTTCCTCGACTCTGTAAAATATGAGACACATATGGTCACTATCTTTATTATAAATCTATGTCCATCATTTGCAAATTTGAATTACAGTTTCAGTCATTCCACTAATAGAATACACGATCAAAGATGTAGCAAGATTCAATTGTTTGTGATGTCAATTTCGGGATCACAAATAGCCGGTAGTCACGAAACGTCTTACAGGATGAGTTAATCTTAAACGCTTTATCAAAATGGGACACGATTATTAATTTTGGAGAGTAGCTATAGTGCCACGTGGTCACGTAACAATATCCTAAAATACGGTTTTCTATAAAAACAAGAAACTATAAAAGGACATTCATATCTCAATTAATTCACCAACTTTTACTATTTCTATATATTCCTCAAATAATTTCGATAATACTTTGCATGAATAATACTCCCTACTTATTTATATATAATTATCAATTACCATCAACAAAGATATTTGTAATATCTAATGAATATCACACCCAAATTGCAAAGTGAAGTTATACATTTCAAACATTTTTTAAAATATATGAAATTTGCGTATAGTAAGAAGGAATTATGTATTGCTGTCAAAATAATAATTGTATTACACATTTTCCCCTTTCTGTCCTATTTCAAGTGAATGAGCATTGCGCTAAACAATGCCACGAGTTTAAAAATCACGGAATATTTCCGCAGAATGGCGGAACGCGTCCGAGCGTTTCGTGCAAAGTAATTTGCGCTTGCAGCGGACATTACCGATAATGCTATCCTTTTTGTCAAGCTATGTGGCGTAAGTAGCCTCAGTAAAGCAAGACACCTATAGGTGGAAGAACAAAGGGCCATTGTTATCGGTGCCAAGTTGGTGGATATGCCAGCTAATGTATGCGGAATCGGTCTTGGTGGACATTTAAATGCCTAGAAACGAGTTGTTATGAAGCTCTCGATTTCACCACTGTCTATCTGAAAACGAACACCCACGCTAAAGGAATTTTTCAACAAAAAACAATTTTTTAATCTACTTTCTGGAATGCACCAATGTAGTTGTTAATTCTATTATAAATTTTATTTAAAAATACACGAAATAAATAGAAGCCCAAAAGTACGAAATTTTCTTTAGAAATCTTTGCTTTGTTTAAGAACTACATTTTTAAGAAATATTATTTCTGTGTCTGCGATTATTTCGTAACAGCTCTAAGTTGATAAAAGAAGTTTAATAGAATAATTCAAGGGTCGGAATGCTTTCGAAGTGTTAGATGGAAAAAACGAGTACAAGCAAGAGTATTTCATTCGGTAAATTAATTTTATTTTCATGGCATTGCAGGAAACCGTAAATGGTCTGAACGATGGAACACGATCGTAAATTGCGATAGAATCATCCATTACAAAAGTCGGGAACTCCTCCCCCGTAGTTCCTAACTCTTTTCAACTTCATTCGTCGCTTTTAGATAGCAGCTTAACCCGCTAGGAAACTTTCCGAGCCACAAAGTCGAAAATCCTCGAGAACACTAGGTTTCGACATGGTTCCTCGAGCAGATGTATCGTGATTAATGAGATTATCGCATCATCTTTAAGACAGAAGTGGTTATACTCTATTATGCTTCGAATCTACAGTTAATGTCACGTTACAAAAATCTACGCGAGAAATACAAAATTTCAGTGTCTTAAAATAATGACTTTAAAATAGTAACTGAATAGGTAAATATAAGAAAAAATAATGGTTGTATTTAGTAATAGATTATTAACCACTTTGTGCTCTAGATCATTAGCTGAAAAATCGATTAGAAATCTATTGCTTTTTAAATACAGAACTTTGAAATAGGAAAAAATATAGTATAGGTAATGTTTTTAAAATTAATAATTCATCTCATTCTACGAATTGTGATTTCTTTCATCTTGTCAGCTTTAATAATATCGGCACATAACGTTAATTTAATACTTGGAATGCAAAGGGTTAGTAGGTATTGATGGATTAACGCATGTGATTTATAAAGAATAGAGCAGATGGACAGAGGACAACTAACAAATCCCGATTTTGTAGAAATGAAGCTTCTTTTACAACCCTTCGCTCCTCGTTTGCGAATAAAACTTTCCCGTGTTCCGATTCGCCACGTTCGTTGGCTACGTTACGACTTTTTTTCTCTTCCCCTGCGAGCGTACCAATTAAAACTACGACGCAACGGAGCATGGTGCCAGCCTGCAAAAAGACTCCTCTTCTCTGTGAAAATCACGATATTCGCATCGAGCCGCAAATCCAACGAACTTCCTATCTCATCGACCACTTATGCGACTTTAAAGGGCCTCGCCTCTTAACAGCTCAAAATCGTGTGATTGGCACGATATTAGGTAATTTGCATGATTCCTCGATTTCTTACGAGAACTCGCCATTCCATAGATACATAACGTGTGACGTGTTTGTTAGACGAATAAACCTGCCATTTTAGTTTCGCAGAATTTTCTATTCCCTTTAACTCAACTACATTGCTGCCAATTATTTGCACATTATGCAGAGTGTGGTGATAACAATGGTGTGTCCGCAAAGGGGGTCATTCGTCGCGCAGAAATAAATTAGAAAAATGGTATGATCTTTTTTTCAAGGAAATCCATGTTGAAAAACCAGCAATAGAGTGATATCCCTACTTGATCTCGAGTTTGTAATAATTTTCAATTAATTCATATCTAAAGATGTTATACAAATATTAATACAACCTTCCCCTTAATTTTAAACTCTACCTCATTTAAGGCCAATACTTCTAAGCTCCTAACAAAAATCCTATATTCTTTTCATCGCGAAAATAATTAAGGCATGAAAGGATAAAATTATTCTATAAATTCTGCTCGTAGCGTAGCTCGTGTAGCATGGTTCGCTCGTGGGAAACCACGATAATGGTAAAAGGATAAATCGTTTCTGTGCTGAGTCAAAGTATGGATGTTCTCGGTACGGATGCACCGCGAAGCCGATTAAGTGCAGAACAGTGGCCATAATTGAGGGCATTATTTGAATGATGAAAGTCCTTGAAGGAACCAAGAAAACCGAGACAGTCGTTCCTCGAAGGCGGCGGCCCTATTACGCGTAATTGGTTCATTAGCTCCCATATCGGCTGAACTATATTCGGTCGTTGTTGTCTGGAGGGGTTGGAAGGAGGGCGCCGTGGCGCCCAGCGTCCCTTCACCCTGTGGTCCAATCGATATATGCTCACATGCATACAGGGTGAACCCTGTAACGCTCTATGCATAAATCTGATCTTCAAGCTGGTGCTTTCTTAAAATATGCCGCCTGCAAGAACTGTTGGTTACTTTCTGCGGTACACGTTGGCTGCTGGTAAGTAATTTCATTTAATCTTCATCCTCCTTTCTTGTGATAATGTTTCTGAGTTTCTTTTTTTCTGGGTATTATTTTCGACATGACGGAAGAATAATTATTTTGTTTCCACTCTATAGCTTTTACTGAGGATATAAACTAATTACCTTGTGCTTCAGAGCATTTTTAGTACTGTCACACTAGGGCTTGTTTTATATTGATGCTTTCAGATTTATAATATCTATAAGACAATACAATTCTAACATAAAGAATGCAAGTGAAATTCTGGTACGATTAAAAAGAGGATAACTGCTTACTATATAATGAGTCTTTGGAATATCTTTTATTTGAATACAAATATTTATTTTCTGATGAAATTACTCTAATGGCTCATTAATACACGCACGTTGATTGACTTAGATTTGCATTTCTATGGATAATAGATTACATAGAATAATTCTGATCTTGTAGATCCCTGTTAATGTACAATGGCTCACAGCCGTAATCGTACACTCTTTAAAATCGCATAACATTTTTAAAATTGGTACAAACGACTTGAGTTTTTTTTGAAAAGCTAAAAGTCGTTTGGACCAATTCTAAAAATGTTATGCGATTTTAAAGAGTGTGCAATGATGGCTGTGAAGCACTATAAGTTAACTTTGGATAGATCCATAACTTTGGATAGATCCGTAAGCGAACACGATATCTCTTTTGTGGAGGTAACTATTATTGCAAACAGCAAGTCCCCAGAACTTTCAGCAATTCCTTATTAATTAAATAAACAGTTTTACTGCTTGGCCTACTTTCACTAACCTCGCCCTGCGTGAAACCTCAAGTTATGATACAAATGTGATAATCGTATGAAACGTAATTTGGCAACTCAATACTTCATCTCAATAAACGTTTTTTACACTGTTTTTCTAAATGAGGCGTAAAGATATCTGAAGCCTAATTTTCATTTGCTAATTTATTTCCTAGGATAAAACGCAGTACAGTGCCTATAGAATAATAAAATAGAATTAAATAAAATATTTAATGATGTGGAATGGAACAAAAAAGAAGAGAATATACTTCTACTATTTGGCAGGGTCTAAAGAAATAAGGACAAAAGCACAAACGCTCAATACTTATCCTAATTCCTACGTATTAAAAAACAATAGTACAGCCGATACAATGTAAAGAAAGGAGCAAGCAAAGTGCAAGCTGAGGAAGATTAACGACCGATTACCGAGAGATTTTTAGTAAGGTCGCAGTTACGAGTGGGAGCTTGTGCAAACATTGTTTCATGGGTCACCCTATATATGTATGTGTTCGTAACGTTCATATAGGTGTAACATAGCCAAGGTTCTGTTTTATCGGACACCAACACTAGCTCAAGGACAGCACCGGTGTGTCTTGTAATTACAACGTCGCCGAGTATTCGTGGCGAGGATGAATGCTTGCAGAACATCAAGGACACGTCCGCGGGATCTAGACGATCCTGCAAGACGGATGTGCGTCGTTAGGTGCTTCTAGATGGGTGTATAAAATTTCATGATTCGCACTAAAAATAAGATTTTACGTCCTTTCACATTCTGCTAGTAATGTATGATGATGTAACAAAAAAAAAGGTGTAAAGATGGAGCTGAGTTAGGCAAAAAAAGGGGCGAAAAAGGGATCTCGATTTATGACAGAAATATTGAAAAAATAATGCAATGCATCTACTGGTTATTAGCTTCTTTTAAGATTATCAAGTAAGGTGAATGTGTTGAATATTTTTAGTGAATGTGAATGATATATTCTGCTTAAATTTGAAATATTAAAAAGTATAAGGAAATGGGGAATGATTAGAGCAATTATTATTCTATTAATTACACTACAATGGTAGGAGTTCGTTGGGCAAGAGGACTCCAGAGAATTGAACTTTTCCCGGACCATCATGCAAGTGTCTACGATAACATAAATTAAATGCAAATTTTTAGTACTTTTAACTCAACTTTGTGACATCATATTCACATAGTGGATGGAATAAAATGTTCATGGCAGCTCGATATGCTTTTTTCCTCTAGGATTGTGAATTTTTATTACCCTGAGGGTAATAAAACTGAAGAGCAAACACAGAAGTGTAAAAAATCGCGAAAGCACTATTTCGTTTAAGCATGTGGACTGTGGAGTTGTAAAAAGGTATATGCCTTCGAAATCCAGCTGAAAAAGAAACCATACGTATATTCTATGCACAATTTGGTTAAAGCAGGTTTCTGAAAAACTGTCGTATCTCTACGCTCTAGTGTATCGTGGACGACCAGAACTACGACGATATTTCGTTCGAAAGTTGCATAAAAGTTTCCAGAACTAGCTCTGGAAACTTCGCGACTCATGGCCGTAACAAAGAAAATACAAATCGATTGTAGATGCTGGGATTGCTTCTTGGCCAGTATTCAACATCGATGTTACGACAATAAACAGCAACATACGCGCTCCAGTGTTACACATTTCTCAAGTGTTTGACTTAAGAATAGATATGGAACGTCGAAAACTCTTTTAGAGACACGTTGAATCTTGGTATAGCAGGAAGCAGTGAACATTACATCGGAAACTACGCGCTCCTGACATTACACGCCAAGTATTCATTCGCGAACAAATAAAATACTAGAATCTTAGCATTTTATCAGAGTCTAAGTAGGAGGTAATATGGTCTGAATATAAAAAATGGGAATAATGTACATACTTTAATTCTAAATGTATCATTATTTCTAAATTCAGGTCAACCATTAGCTATTTTAAACTTGAAATTATCATCTTAAATATCGCTCTGCCATGAAATTTTTAAAAATAAATACTAGGAGACTTTGTTCTGGCCATTTAGACGTTTAGGAGTAAGTGTATCTATTCAGAAATATGTATATTAAATCAGTGCAAAAGTTCGCTTACTGTTAGGCGATGTCAGATGTAAGGAAATGTCTTTTTCACTACACCTATTTTACCAGAAAAGTAGTCATGGAAAACCAAGGAAAATAGTATGTATGTAATATATTTTTACTTTTAATAAAGACTTTGGTTCAATAAAGCGAACGAATTTTTGTACCGACCTAATATTGTGGGATAAAATATTGGTTGAATATACTACATAATATGATGCAAAGTGTTACACATAACGTAGTGTTAGGAAAACAAAAAATTATTATTTTCTTTGTCCAGGTACATGTGGCTCCTTAACCAATTTCTTAAAAGCATTCAATTACGATGCTCGCTGGGACAAGCTTAAAGATGTAAGGGAAAAGTCGGGACTCGCGTGTATTTCTCGAGTGGAAAACACGGATGTCCTGTATTTATTTGCCACCACATCTGCGACACTGGCGTTCCACCGTGGTTCCATGAAAAATGCATTCCGCGGCTGACACATGGAAAGTGCAAGAGCAAGGCGAGGGCAAGGCGAGAGCAGACAGACAGTTTCAGCTGGAAGAGAGATCTCCGAAAAAGTCGAGTTGAATGTCTGCTGCATATGTACGGAATTTGTTTTCGACCGCCATAGTGCGAAGGAGCAGGATGAAAAATTAAGTTTATCGTGAACTTTATCAATTCCTTTGACTTTTCTACGGGATTACTAATGTTTTCCTTGTCTGGCAAGTTTTTACAAATTTGTATTTTGTGGGGTAATATGTTGACCACAGAAATTTGATACTTTTGTAATGAAATAGGATACTGTTGGTAAAAAGAAAGGACGATATGTACATATGTAGAGCGGTATGAATAGATGGAATTTAGAATAAGAAATTTTATGGGAACATGAACTCTTTCAACTGGGATAGTAGAATTGGAATCTCTACATGTATTCGATTCTAGGAACTGTATTTCATCGCGATCGTTCAGTTCCGATCGTTTTACAATGGAAGTGAAGAATCGTGTAAATAGCATGAATTCAAATTTTTGAGACGGTACACAATCTGAAAACAGATTAAAACTATGGAAAAAGTTATTACTTAAGTTATGATTTCTTTTTAAAAAGATTGGCATTAAAAATTCAATAGTAAGTAATTCATTCTTATTATTGCATTTAATAAAATATTGAAAACATTCTCTCGGAACTTTAGAAACGCATCTCTGCGAAAGTCCCTGCACAAAAAACTACCATCAATTTGTCTGTTACTAATTAGTAGGTACCTATATAAAATCTTGAAAACTAGTGAATTACTTCTGTAACCCTAATAGAATGTTCGTACAAGTCTCTACATACAGTTTGTAAACTCATTCGTTATTTTTAGAAACGGATTGCACCCTACATGTACAAATTGCTTTAACTACCATCCAACGAGAAAGGGGGTAAATAAAGTGTCTCAGCGCTTCGAAGTTATTAAAACAAAGCTCGTAACCCGTTTCACGTGCTAGAGCTGTTCCAATCTTAAAATCTCCATTTAACTTTAAATAGTTTACTACTGCTTCGAGTTGGCGGCGAGAAACGAAGTTACCAAGGAAAAAAGGTTAGCCGCGAATTGGCTTTGTTTCGGACTTACCCGCAATCTACTGTAATCGGTGTTGTTGTCACAATGAACCACCTTCTCTGCACTTCGTTTATCTTGGGGTTTAACATTTTCGAGGGTTGAAATTTTTTTACTCCAAACATCTTATCGTTTATATTTAATAAATCGACTACAGTCGTGATTTTTCTGGTAAGACATGATATAATCAGTTTCGAGAGACTTAACACACGGTAAATCAATGTGAAGTCGAAGTGAAATATGCCAGTTTTTATTTGAAGCTGTATGTTTTGAAATACTTACGTTTGTAACACATTTTTTAATGAATGAAATAATCACATATATTTATGGATATAATTGAAAAGTAGTGAGTAACAAATGGCAAACATTCAATTACTATTTTAAAAAGGAGGGAACGAATTTTCTATATAATAAATTATGTAATATTATGTTCAATAGTAAGGTGATACATTTGACGGTGGTATAGTTGTATGTCTAGTTTGAGATGTCATGGTAGATGGGACCCCAAGGAGATCTACTAACTCCTGCCTGATTTCATATTGAGCACTACTACTAGTCCGTCCTGTATTGTAAGAAAACAGTTCACGAAGGTGGCCAAGATTCAAGAATAGAAATCCTCTTTCTAATTTTAACGCAAATTCTTCACTGTGAAACTGATATTAAATTCTAAGCACTCTTTAAAAAAATATCACCTCCCACTGTACTTTTATTAACAAACTGTTAGTTTTACACTTGAATATAGACACTCATGTTTTAGGTATTTCACAGATCAATTAGAATTAATCAACGATAACTAACTTCACACCGACCAATTCCACATAACTTTAACACTGACTTCATAATTTTCATTACGTTAATTTCGCAATACTTAATAACAATGCTCATTAATTTTACACATTCCTTAATGCAAAGGTAGTATGTAGTTCCTTCATTAGCATTTAAAGCAATTAGCAATATCAGTTGCAAAAGAAAATCCTAATTCCACTTTATAAAAAGTGTTAATATACTGAGCAACTTCGAAGCAGTAGCGTGCCTTTGCAAAACATAGTGGCAAAAAAGGAGAAACAGGAAAGCTCGCGTTTCCGATGTTCGTTGAGAACACTCAGCCAAAGTATCCGCGTACTTTGCAATTCTGTGCAGTCATTTGCGATACACGGAGACGATGCATATCATTTACATCCCTGTTGCATCCCTCATTCCCATTTGAGGCCACAACCCCCGTAATTCTAGCCCCACGCCGGTGTCCAGGCATTCGCTCCACCGTCGTCACTGCAGTTCACTCTACCCTGCTTTCACCCTTCGTCTCGCGCGCCCCCAGTGCCCCTTCCACCCTTCCATCCCCTGTTCGCCATTCTAGCGGCCGACTGGCGTGACCAACTTCACTCGCGGGGGCGGCGTGGCTGCTTATTAATGGGAAGACTTGTTGCACTCGCGTATCGTCGCGCTGCATCGTGATTTTGCCTCAACTTCCCTACAAGATTACTCATGGAAACTGAAAAGTCGTAATTTTTTCTAATCCAAGGAATTGCAATGATTGTTGGCAAAACGAGTTTCATCATTGTTAAGTGCCTTCAATCAAAACAAAGTCAATATTACAATATTACTTTTGTATTATTAATATAACAATAATTCTTCAAATGTTCAAGTTTACTACTATATTTTCCTTTCTAGCTCGAACATCATTTTTATAATTTTAATAACTTCAGAATGAATTGCACGTATATATATCCGTTTGAATCCTATTAGATGAATGCAAGTGTAAAAAAATCGCCATAGCAATTTTGCAGGCCCATAGAAAAAAAATTTCAAGAATCCTCCTAAAGAAACCGTGTCACTGCTCTTGTTAAGCCGCTTCCTTTTACTTTAATTAATTGCTTGCCTCCCTGGCAGACTATCTTATCGGAGTAGAGCCTTTACGCCAACTATATTCTTTTGGGGATTAGACAGGCTTTTCAAATGTACCCCAGGTAATTAGCAAGTGGCTATTGCTGATTCTTCTGTTCTCGGAGGCACCGAGTAATATCCACGATCTTGGAATCATTCCAAATATCAGAGGCTCCTCTTCTACCAAAGAGTAAATCTCTCTTTATCTTCGAGTTACTATGTGAAGTTTAATGCTCTTATATGACAAGCTTCATAATAATTTTTTTACATCTTAACGCTAAACTTAAAGCATTAAATTCTATTTTCATTTGAGAATTATTGTGTAGTTGGTCGTAGATAAAAGACATTCCCACTGTTCTTAAAAATCAATTATTTCCACTATGTTTGACATATTTTATAACAGAATTGATTGCATACGTCATAAGATATTGTAATTGCAACCATAAAAAGAGATCACATCATCATAGGAAAGAATAGGAAATTTGCTATATTTTTCACAAACCAAAAAATTATCGCATACTGCACAAACTCGATATTAATCGTTGCATCTCCAATGAATAATACAGTATTTATTTGTCTGGTAGTATGTCTTACCAAATTCTACTTTCTGCTTCTTTCACCAGTATTCGATCTTGAAAAAGCTGGAGAAAGAACAGAGATAGAGGCAAAAAGGAATAAAGGCACATACGAGAGAGAAAGTAGCAGAAGCTAAAAACAGTAAAAACTGGAAGCTTTTTTCAGTGTCTGACCGTAAATCGTTAGACGAGTCGTTCGCGAGGGATCAAAGTGCTTTCACTCTGCTGGACGAGGTTAGTTACCTGCCTCTACGGTTCTCCTAAGCTCTGCTTTCGCGATAAAAAGTTCTCACGGAGACGCGAGGGGATGATACATAAAATTTCCAAGCGTTTAGACGCCACTCGACGACGTTTTTATACTGGCCTGAAACTCGAGGGCAATTTTATTTCGGACAGGTTGCTCGGGTCATTAACGTAGTCGGCCTTCGAGTGTCCTTGATACAAACTTCTTTTTCACACTTCGTACGACAGAGAGAAAGTGAAAACCTCTGAGCGAATGTCTGTTCCACCTCTGCCACCCTAAACTAATATTGGCATTCCCGATAATATCTAATATTTACTGTCTGAGAAAACGTTCTGCCTTCTGCCGCTTCGAACAAAGAATATATCAGCCGCGCTCGGAACAAGGGTAATTCGAAAAAATGATTAACGACACATGAAAAACTTTTTTTATAGGAAATGTTTAGAATGTAGTAACATTCAAAAGTTTATTTGCTTTGCACTGCCAGAAGTGGAACAAAGAGGAAGAAAAAATCAACGTCAATACTTATCTGAGTAACGGACACGAGGGGAATAACAGTATTCTAGGATCGAGTCAGAAGACAAATCCTTGGCATCCGGTAATGTAATTGAATCGAAAGAAGAGCGCAGGAGCAATAAGCTTTTCCCTATTTTACGCTTAGAGATGTGTCAACGTGTGCCTAGGAAGAGCCATAAAGGAAAATCCATGGTGGAACGCGAACTTCATCTCATCTGGCCTCGTTCCGCCAGTTCTACTCAACAATGGAAGAAATAGTCAGTCTTATTTAAACCACCCACTTATATTCATCTAAACAGAACGAATGATATAAATTCGTCGAGCGAATATTGCATTACCTGTAAGTGTACCTTTATAATTCAAATTATCTCTTTTAACCGAGTTACTCATTTATGTAACTGCACAAAACCATAACATGGTTACTGTGTAATATTTCTCTTGCTTCTGTTTGGGAGCACAAGAACGGAATGCCAGGCTTAACTACGTTTCTCTATGTTTTGTACGCAGTCGTCTCTGATGTAAAACAGCGCGGAGATAGCACAATGCCCGCATTGGACTTTCACACAAAACCTAGTGCATTTCTTGCGAAGGTTTCATTTACACCAACCTTGGAAGATCGAGCAACGACCAATTAGGATCCTCAAATACTACGGTCAACCAATGCAATTCGTGGTAAAACGTGTTCCACGTCGGTTTTCCTCATTTTATGGAATCTCAACTAGTGATGGGACTGATACCAATTTTAGGTACTTGGTATCAATTATCGATACCGCTTCTTCTTCAACAGAACCCATATCAATTCTATACCGAATCAAAACCGGTTTGATACTTTACGAAAGTATCGATATTCGTTTGATACGTTACGAAATTATCGATACTCGTTTGATACCTTACGAAATTATCGATATTTGTTTGATACTGTGCGAAATTATCGTTATTTATTTGATAATTCTGTGATCAGATGGCAAACCTGTTATGATATCTATTTGATATCTACTTGAAAATATATACATATTGTTTTCGATTTGCAATTTAGTACTTCACGAAAATATTATTTATTACCAATCATGATTTGATAATATAACGAATGAAGTAGGAGTAGGAATCAATATCGTGAACAACCTATATAATTGAATTTTTATTAATAAATGATGTACATATAGATTATTCTTTAATGTGTAGAAATTGATGCATCATACAATGTTATTAAGAAATAATATTTTGTTTACTTTATTATTCTTTAATCGATTCATTTTCTTACTAACTCCCCAGTCTTTGAAAAAACGCGTTCAGCAGGCACGGAACTTGCCATAAAAAAAAATATTTTTTACCAACTCGGCTAGAATGAAATATTTTTTACATTTTGCTTCCAATAAATAAGCGGATTTATTTTTCTTGATAAATAAGTTTCTTTAAAATAGTTATCGAACTGTAATTGTACATAATTATGATCCAATGAGCTTCTATTTCTCCCTTCGATATAATTATCGAATGAAGCCCAAAAACTGGATTAATCCTGTCACTGCTGACATCAATGTTTCCAAATTTCCTATTTCCCTTGTTAGCGAGCCATTTGAAGAATTGGTTGATCTAATAAGATGGTCTCGGGCTGTTTTAAAATTGATATCGTTGGTGAAGGGTAAATCACGAAATCGTGGATCTAAAAGGGCAAAATCTAATATTGCAACCGATACTTTCGTACAAGAATGAAGCAGGTATTAAATACATATTTTCAAGTAGATATCAAGTAGATATCGACATTTTCAGGTAGGTATCAAATAGATCTCAATATTTACGTGTAGGTATCAAAAGGGTATCGATATTCTCGTACAGGTATCAAATAGATATCGATATTTTTGTGTAGGTATCAAACAGGTATCGATACATTTACATATGTAAGTATCAAAGAAGCATCGATTCTTTTTGATGCCTTTGACTTTGATATGTATCAATACCAGATTTAAATTTGTAGGAGGGTATCGATATGTATCAGTCCCATCACTAATGTCAACGTGTCTCCCAGCTACTTGACAAAAAACTGTCTAGCTTCCGCAAACGTGGAAAGCGTACGAGTTATATAAAAACCTTTCAGTTTTTTTATCACACAATCCTTGTTGCCAAATATCTCATAAACTATTGAGTATTTACGCGAACGACCGAACACGGGTGAAATATTTTTCGGCATCCTGCCTGCCTACAATGCTCCATTAAAATCGACGTGCAGCATTTCACGCGGTTCCCGCAAATATCCTCAGAATAGCAACGGCGAGCCACAAAAGTGTCACGTGTGAAATGGCCCTTGCTCTCGCACAAGCGGTTTCCGCCGTAATCCTGTGTGGGATCGTGTACATAAAGTACGATTGACCCTCATAATCCCCCATCTGTCTCGATCGTCGTCGCGTATCAGCTCGCGCGACTGCATTCGTATAATGCCATACTGTTCATCAGCCATATCTTTGTGGCCATTCAGGCCAGACCGTGCACGTTTAAACGGCCGTAATTTGTCTCAGAGATAGTTGTCTCCCTTTCGTCAAGTTGATTGAAGACACTTCGAGATGCTTTTCCAGTGAGATCGGGTAGCGTTGATTTCGAAAGCCGTCGTAACGCATTGCAGCATCTCTGCGGGGTCGGGAAGTTTAGTTCGCGGAGAAACTTGAACCGAGGATCTGCGAAACTGTTAGTCTTACCAAAGACAGTGACGTGTTAACGGAGATTTTGCAAAGGGGGTAGTACTGGGAGAACGTGGGCGTAGTTAACATAACAGTGAATATGTTATTGATTTTGTCTGTAGATTGGTATCTAATATTGATCTTATTACCGTGTGTACCTATATAGAGAATTGTAGTTATATAGAGTCGATGGTAAGCATGGAAAAAAGTGAGAAAGGGATCTTTATTCATGCTGAGCGAGCACGGTAGCTTAGCGTCTTAAATAAATATTCTGCTTTTTATATTATTAGAAAAAGATTCTGACGTAATGTCTGGTGGATGATATATACAGGAATTCGTGTGAAAACATTTCACGTTTTGTTTGAAATCTGAGGAACTGTGAGGATTTTAAATAATGATTTTAAATACTTGATGTTCTGTATAAAATGGAAAGATCCTCAACTGAAATCTTTTTCGAGATACTGAAAATAAAGGAGTTTCTCGTGCTCTAAGCTGCAGCGACGCACCCTGCAGAAGAACATCGTAAATTGACGTACGAAAATGGTTCGTTGAACAATAGCGGTACAATTCTATTCGTTTGGCAAATTAGCTGTAATTTCGTAGGGGGCATAATTTATGCCCTCCCGTTTGCGTTGCAATCTGCTGTCGTTAGATAATGCAAACTACTAAACGTATAGGAGGGACATAACAGAGTTCCGGTCGTACATGCAATCCTTCCTTCTGCCCGTATCTATTGAACAAGGAGCGTTACCTGATTGTAGGAACATCAAAAGTAATCAAAGTACACTTGTGAACATTTAGTGATGATTTGCTTCGTAAAACAAATGGTAGGACAGCTGTACATATAAGAAATTCTATGATCAAATTTCACATAATGTTAATTTGTGTACAGTAGACGTGAATGCAAGGGCAGATTTAGAGACTTGGCGCCCCTAGGCTAACAAGCGTTTGCCGCCCTTTCCGTGAAATATCGTCGAATGCTTTAATCTAAAAGAGTTGAGACAATTTTAAAATTAATTCAATATGGCAACATAAAAGTGAATTGTTTTTAAAGTTGTATCAAGCCACTGTGTTTAAACTTTTTCCAATTTCTTTCGCCCAAAATTTTCCGCCCTAGGTTGCAGCCTGCTTAAGCCATACACAAATCTGGCCATACATGAATGTTAATAATAATTTATGTGAAATGTTATTAACTCTGTTTCCAAAGGCTAATTTATCTTTCCAAGTGCCGTGTGTACAGGTTACGCAATTATCAGTAACATGGAACGCAAGTTTTCACCTTAATCCGTACTTTTTAAGTAGTACGAGTGCAGCGATCGTCAGACGCCAGATAAGAAAGACACTGAATGCTCGATTACACTACTTCCACGATGAAAGTATGTATTCAGAAATTCATGGTGCAAACTTCGCAGGAGTATAATACCCGCCAAAATAAACAAAAAAGTGTTATTAATCATGTAAAAAAAAACCATCTGCAAGTTATAAAATAAAAATTATTTCATTCATTACAAGGACTGTTGGTGTGCGTATGGCTCATCTAAACGTGTATCACCTTTAAAAATCCCTTATCGATCATACAAAAACAACATTTGGAATTATATTTAATATAATCCATATATTGCTGAAATACCTATATATTCCATTCTACAAAGTTAATAAACTTTAACGTGTTTTGCAAGCATAATCAAGCTACATAATTTTTCCTGATTCTGTTAGGTATATTACATGTAAAATTATATTTGTACGGTTTGAAATGAATGCAAGAGATGATATTGAATTTCCTATCCCCGCAATGATGAATACCTTGAACTCCACAGAGGCGAGTAGCATCATTTGCTCCACGAACGAAACTTCGAAACAAAATATCTTTTACATATGTACGAGAATGGTTGTGCCCGAAAAATGTGTTGTGCGCAGGTGTGCATGCATCAAAGTAAATGGGGAACGCACACTTTTGCAAACGATGAAATCGACGATGCGCAATGCAGCGTGTGCACGCTGCAGCACTGTCATCCGGTTTTATGAAGCGTTGGAAACTGTCTATGTAACGCTTGTCATTCTTCGAAACGCAGCCAATGATATTGGTCAGCAATTAATTCTGATCGTTTCGATTGATCAATCGGTTACGAACGGGAACAGAAGATATTCAAATGAAACGATCACGTGATGGTTATCAATAACAAATAACAGTTCATAGCACATGACGTATCTATATCAATTATTTGAGGAAGATAGAGTTCTAAGAAGGGGAAATTGTGATCGAAGGAAGAGTGCAAACAAGTTTTGGAATACCAGACGCCAATAAACCACCACTTTCGTAAAGCAGAAGTTTCCTACTTTTAATGGAAAAGAATTGGACAGTTGAATGTGAAAATTACGTTTCTTGCATTAAAATACGAGTCCATTGTTCCTAATCAAAGTAAGTTTTATGCAAAAGTTTCGCCATTAGAATGAAAGCTTTCAAAATGTGACATAATGTTGAATGCATTTTAGATTTATTGTCCACTGCTGCATGGAAATTCATGTAACAGAAACTGGGATTGTAATTGATTGCTATATTTTACGAAATTTAACACCAAGCTCGTGAATTCTCGTTAATTCCGTGGAATTATTACGGATTCGTGTTCACGTCGAGTGATCGTATTTCCAAAACCAAATATCAGTATCCCAGATGGAACAGTCGTCGCACGATGGTAAAATTTATGCAACATCTCCGTGAATTTTTCGAGTCATTGTACATGATCGTTATTTGCAAGGTGCATCGAAGCCCTGAGATTTCGGTCGTCTCACCCTACACAGGTGAAAAATCGTTTCTGCGATTATAATCGCGATCGTTAGGTTGATTTACGTGACCCCAGAATTATCATGGCGTTTCGAATCGGGATAAATAAGGGCTGCTGTCTCCTCGCGACTCCTACTGGAGGAGAAACGAACAAAATGAGAGATGGCTTCGCAAGGGAAAAGAAGAGAACCAGGGACAGAAGGAGAGAATCGTTCGGACGTGGATGAGAGCTATAAAAGCAATTTATCGTAAATTCAATAAGACACGGCGAGACCAATCTGGGCTGGCGGCATGGGCGTTAATTTAAAGTGGAGAGAACGATTTGATTTTACTCGCTACAGGACTGGTCGCTTGTAGAATCGCCTGAACTTATCTCCTGGCAATTGCATAATGATCTGTCATTGAACATTTCTGACAAACAGATAAGAGGGATTTCTTTTGAAGTCGAACAACTTCATTTTATAAAAAAATAAAGAATTGGGGGCCCAGTGTAACACAAGCACATACCACGTATGCATAAATTTTCGTTTCTTTGTACCATTAATTCGTTCCTGCCGTGAAGTGTAATTCCACCACCTCCCATTATAATAGCATGTACGTTTCATCGAGCATAAATTTGATAATAGTTGTCATTTACCATGTAATTCAAGAACCGTGTAAAATACTTACAATTTCGTACCATACTTCCTATAAAAACAATTTTTCCTTCAACTCGCTTTCATCTAAAATCATAAAACGGTGGCACGTGCCTTTTAACACTGAGCCTCCCAATTTCAAAGCAACGCAAAAGGGGGATAGCGCGGGGATTTAATCATAATAACTAATGGATATCAGTAACTCCTAGAATATTCACCCCTACTTGACTGTTATTCTAATGCTTTCAAACTTCATATGCCTGTGTCCTTGCTGGAGTTACATATACAATTACAATATTCGAACAGGCCATTGTGATTCAAGCTCAAATTCAATTCCTGCGTTTTAATAACAATTGACTCCACCAAAAGTTGACGTGTTTTCCCAGTGTGCGAGAAGACAGTTTCGTCCTGACAGGAGGTTCATTAGAGTAAGGTTTAACGACAAGCTCTTAATCACGACAAATAGGTTCCAGTCCTATTTTATCGGAGCAGTGTTGACTAAAAAAAGGAGAGGGAAACGAAAGGGCGCCGAGTAGGGGAAGGGGAAAACGAAGGCGGTAAAACGAAGAAGACAGTAATCTTAAGTCGCACGATCGCTTACCATTGCAAATTCTCTTGGCAGCAGATTTCCAAAGCTCTCGCATTTATCCGTGGCCAAGGTAATTTCGACGGGACGAGGAGAAACGGAATAAGCAGGATAAGCGGAAGGGAAACGAGACTGCGAAGAAATATGAGACGCTAGAGGAGGGACCAGACAGACGGGAACGAAGTGGAAAAAATGAAGGAACTGAAATGTGTTCGAGGGTACGACGATGGAAAGAGAAATGGTCTGCTGTGCTTATTGGAAAAGGAGGGCAGATGTGGCCGACAGAATGAACGGGTAAGCGGTGGCAAAGGGACGAGGCACAAATACGAAAACAGGTTAAAGAATTCCTAGCGCTGTTCAAGGGAATCGAAACGAAACAATTGATCCCGGCGCAGAATAGAAACAGTTGCGAAGAACGGAGTTTTGAATTCAATGTTCCCAGCCTTTTCAGGAAAATTCAAAGACCGAAAGGTTCAAGAAGCACTCAGCTGAAATAAGTTTGCCACCTATTGGAGCTTTGGGTGAAGTCTCCTGTTTCTGCCTTCTGTCTACGATATTTGATTACGACTCTTTCCACTTGGGCTTCAGAGTACTTAATTTCTGAAGTTGTACAGGATACTCTTAATTATACTTGTAAATTCATTCAGATTTGTTGCTACAATCGTCGTTAATTTCTTAAAGAAACTGTACAAGAAAATGTGACTATAATATTCTGACAGAAACATAATTTACATCATGATTGTTTAGTTATAATTGTATTTGAATAAATAGATCGCTGCTGGACGGAATTTTCGATTATATTTTAATACGCGGGTGCAAAAAAGTCTGAGACTTTGGTCGATATAATAATTTGCACGTTACGTCACCAAGGTCGACCTCGGTCAGTCTAAATTCTTCTCAGAGAAACTGCATTAAATTGGACGTGTATGTTCTAATTTTATCCAGCAAACGTGTTTACGACCTTATTAACCCCTACCTGCCACAAATAGAGAAAAAGGATTCTATTTGCACGCGTCGTTCGGTGTATTTAATGCACAGCAGCGACCTTGTTACTTCATACAAAATATTCAGGCATTTATTTGCCGGATATATTAACCACTACAGTGTTCAAGACTAGCTAAATAAGATTTTATTGGAGAAACATGTAATTAGTACGAAGCACGATTAATTTTCGTTGCGGACGCATGAAGTCAAGTTGTTCAGGCACAAGGTGGTCCATTAATCATCTAACAAAGAACAATTAGAATTATCAGTGTATTTTCATCATAATGCCAACACCCACTTTTCTATCCTCCTAAGCTTTCAAGCAGAATGTGGATAAATCTTTGTTGCATCATTAATGAACATCCATAGACAGAAAGGGCAGAACAATTGGGTGATCAGAACTTCTCTTATCTTACAAGCATGAATAATGGAAGAGAAAGTGATGAACTTTGAAGCCTAATATTCTACTGCTTAAAGCCTCGAGGTGCACTCGAAATTGGTGCAAGAACTGGAGTTACGATTGAAACGGCAGAATGAAAATGGTGGTTCCGCAACTCCGGTCACGCAGCCTACATCCATTGGGAAACATTCTTTCTGATGCAGTAACAAAGAGTGCCAAGCCAGCACTGCCGTAATTCTGACTGGCTTTCTTGAGAAAGTGCATGGAAACAGAGGTATCGGTTAAAAAAGATATGAAGATGGGATTGTAAAAGCAGAGGAGGAAGTAAATAAATGATCTGTTTGGTGTATAAAACGACCTACAGCAAGCAACGAATCTGAAATTTAAAATACCTTTGTGTTTGTAAAGGTTTAATTAAAACAAGATATATTTTTCCCCTCAATGGTACAGATTCCAGGATTTCAAGATTATTTCCGTCATTTTTAATGGAATCGCAGATGTTTAATATGAAGTATTGTGTTGCAAATCGCACGACTTTTTTTAGAAATTTGCACATTGACAAAGACTGCGAAACTTTAGGAACTTTCAAAGTTCCTACAATGAAATTTATTGTAGCGTCTGCGGTGTTTGCATACGCTTTCTTTTAATGAATACAAGAAACAGAGTGACACAGCTAAAACGAACTGCTTGCAGTTGCAAAAGTGTCTCGCATTATGCAGATCCCATGAAAATTAGCGAAACTTTATCCTGGAATCCATTTCTCTCGCCGTGAAACTGAATAATATTATTAATCGTCGGTTATTCCACGAAACTACACCGACGTCCCTAATCCGATGTGCTTAAGAATTTTTCAACTTTTCCCATTCTGATTATCATACGAGGCAGCTGAATAATTTTAAGAAGGAAATTTGCACGTTAATTCGCGTTGAAAAACTCCGACGGTCCAAGAAATAGCGCAAAATCAGCATTAAAATTGATTCTAACCCGTCCTTGTAATCAGAAAATGAAATAATAATGAGAACCGTATTTCTGTGGAACAGAAAGGAAAGTATCAACAGTAATTTCTCTGTCACCTAAGGCTACGTCACTGATGAGTCGGGGAATGACTGAACGTTTTAATCAGGATTGCCAAAGGTACTTGCTGTCTATACGTGTTTGTTTCAACCTTTCCGTAAAAAATGTAATTTCTGTCGAAAACTAGTGGTATTGATGTTAAATTAGTGAGAGTTTAAAATGCTTATTATTTTCTTCCATTAACCTCTTTTTATTTATTTAGTGAAACTAATATCTGGTGTGTTGAAAAATAATCATATTCGTGAGTATTCCTGTATTTTAAAAAATAATTTTCTAAATGTGTTTTAAAAAAGTCTCGAAATTTATTGAATGTTATTTTTATTTACTTTGAGAATGAAAATTGCGATTTAGTCGAATTTCAGTGTTCAAAGAAATCTGCAATAGTTTTTATCTAACAAAACAGTCCAGTTGGCGATCTTGAAACTAAACTTGAAATTAAGTTTGCAAAGGGTGTGTCACTATTCTCAGTTCTACGTCGTGTTTAATTTCAAAGTTACAGCGGCCAGTGACACAATGCGCTCTTAACGCTAAGCATAAACTCTGATTATGGCCTAACTTCGCCACGGTTGCGCGTATTAACGTTACTGTCAATTGCGAAATTCTGATATCCGAGTTCTATTGCGAACGATGCTCGCAAATCTATCCATTCACTTGTGCTCGTGTATTGATTCGCAGTTATGAAACACGAATTCAACTCATTATCGCTAACGAAGTTTCGATTTCGACCCTGTTGGATTCATTGATAGCATAGCTAGCAGAAACTTTGACAAATTGCGCAAAGGAACAGACGCTTATTTTTAACGTGTCTATGCACCAATGAAGTTTAAAAGTTGACCAATGAAAAGGGATACAATATAATTGAAATGAATATATATCCCACAAAAGATTGGAACAAACCCCAGAATATTTAAAAAAATATTTTCAGCACTTTTCTTAAACTTTTGTGCAAAAGTCACTCCTAAATCCCTTTAAGTGTAAAACATCTATAATATTATCAGTACTTCTAACACAGTTTTCCTTTGTAATCATCTGTTTCACTACTCATCAATTTTGAATATAGTAAAACTTTGCAGTACCCCAAAGAGCGTTCAAAATAGTATTCGGTATTTAAAACCACATGAATTTTAAACCTCACGCGTGCATGCCATCGACCACTACCTAAGCGATTACGTATTCATAAAAAAAAAGAAGAATGAAACGGGAGGAAAAACAAGAACAGAAATAACGTACTGATCAATATACACAAATCCAAAGTGGGATTAGTCAGAGACAATTTTAGATCGGCAGACTTGGAAATTAATGCGATTTCGAGGTGAAAATACACGGGACGGGCGTTGCCGTGTACTTGATGCCGTTACAAATTTTATGAAGCAGAGGTTTCAAATTCAGCAAGCTAAACTGTGCAAGGAGAAGGAATTAGCCTGCAGCGGGATTACACGAGCAGTCAGAAATCGTCTTTGCAAAATTAACCTTAGCTGTTTCATCCAGGTGTTCCCAGGCAGCTTCAGGTGCGGTAAGAAATGCGCAGCCTCGGGATCCAAGTTCCAAGAATATACTTGGCTCTCGCGCAGTAAACTTCCTGCTTCCTGACGGAAAGACAGACATTTTAGACGAGCGGCGTTCGTAGAGAGATGAAATTTTGGATAGCATTTCAAGTCACGCCGGAAGTAAATATCACTGTCATATCTGAAAACACTTCGGGATAGAGAAGATATTATAAAGGTCGTTTCACGCCACATCGATCACTTTTTCCCTCGTTGTCTAGGATTTTGTTCAAATTAGAATGTGATGTAGTCATCGTGAAATTAGGGAGGGGGGGTTTAAGTTATCATTTTGCCGATTCCGAATTTGTTTAAAAAATACAGGGTTTTGAATTTTGTGATTTTCTCCTATTTTCGAAATCGGCAAAATGATGACTTAAACCTGCATCTAATTTCGCGAGGACTACAGCATATTCTAATCTAAACAAAATCTCAGATATCCACAAGGGCGTCCAGAGACTTTTTTCAGGGGGGCGGGGGGGGGGGGGGTAGGCTACTTTGGGATGATGGTTAAGAAAAATATACTCTCTTGCTTTTTTTAACCCATATCATAGCGCAAATTTAATTAAAAATTGAAAACCGATATTTAAAAATATTCCCTTGTTTAGTATAAACTTAATAAAGGTCAGTTTTGAAAAAAGGAGATTTTTTCTCATAATCCAGGAAGGCAACTGCCCCTATTGCACCCCCTCCGGACGCCCATGGGTATCCAGGGGAAAAAATGATTAATTTGGTGTGGAATGACCAATAATATGTACATCGACTCCACCCAAGTGTATCGAAGTTCATAATCCATGCTTTTCGGACATTACTGGTGGAATAAATATAATTATTGGATCAAGCAGAAGATAATAAAAAGTAGTTTGGTGCTTTCAAGCGTCACTGCAAGCTTTTTCAAATCGTCACACTCCTTTATCAGTTGGAAACACGAAACTTATACAATTGTACATTAAAGTCGATGGAATCACACATTGTATTATCTCACTTCTAATATTTTGTTCTCTAAACCTCTTTATTTGTAAAACTGAATTGGATTCGTGGTTAATGTAGAATGGATTAGATAGAAAGGCGAGTAAAACGGTGTCAGTAATGCAGGATAGATCCACCTATTCGAAAGACTATTCGGAAGAAGAGCAAAACCAATTACACCGTCGATTTCCACTGGATCTCGCGTTTCAATTACTTTAACTCGGGGTACTGGGAAGATCCTGGCAATCTTATCTGCTTACTCGCGAAATTCGCGTTTAATCGGTCCCTGAGAATACTGTATGCTTTTAAATAGAAACTTGTAAAACCTTGAATCGGGGTTGCACCTTGATGCACATAATAGAAGATTGTAATTAAATCATATTAAAACGGAGAAAATTACGAATTTGTTTAAAATATCTCTGCGTCCAGGAAAAAGATGTCGCTTCGAGAGTGTCTAGTATCTCCACCTGAACATCCCTTAACCTTTAATACCCCGAGATATTTCGAAGTTGACTAACAAATAGCCACTTATCGTTAATAGAGGGCTTCTATAGCGCGCGTGTCCGCTTATTGGAAATGCTCCGATCGTATCCCAAGTGGTGTAATCAAGGGCTTCTAGATCCCAAGTGTACTTTCAAAACCCTCTTAAAAAGATACCATGATCTACGCTTGAAAATGTTAAGTTCCATGTATGCAGGGGAATTTAAAAATACATTTGACTTTAGGGACACATAGTACTCACGAAGTAATGACCATTTTGCAATCGTCTCTTCAGGTTTCACAAGGAATATACTTGGCTTTATTTTTCAAATATTAAGGAAACAGATTAATTTCAAACATTAAACGAAGCAGATTATAAACACTCGGGTGATACTACTTTGTTCTTATCTACACGTAGCATGAAGGAAAATGTTTTTGTCTTCTCTGGTTCGTAAATATAATGTTGCATAAAAATTATAAAAAGCATACTTGGTGTCAGAATGTAATCATTTAATTAACATCGTGTCCACTGACTATTTAGTTCCGATAACCAAGTTTCTACTATACAATGTACAATAAAATTGAACAAGTACTTATTTACCCTATTTTAGTTATAACACTTTTGTATTGGTTACTCATTTACACCACCTTGGTAATATTGTATACTCAATTCGAGGAAATCATCAATTAGATTACCAGAGGCATAGTAATTTTAATTTGTCCCTATTTATTTCCTCCTTTTTCTAAACCATCAGAGAGCATCACTCGCAGCTGCCATAAAATGTCCAGGCGAAATAATGAAAATCAGATAACCGTATGCACGCGACAGGAATATAATTAAACACGTGACAACGGCTACAGACGCCATGCTCGCGGTTACGCGAATGTCCAGCGTTGACTTTCGCCGATCAACCCGACGACACAAAGTAAAATCCCGTTGATCACGGCTGATCGTGGCTGACAAACGTGACGTGCTCCTCATCACAAAGCGCGGCCCATTAGCGCAAATCCAGATTTAATAGGCTAAGAGGGACAATAATGAGTACACCGTGGACTGTCGTTACGTTGGAGTGTGCATTATTCATGGGCTCGTGATAGCCCGCAGATCCATTGGCGAATCGATGACGGTTCGGTGACCATGTCGAATATACACACGGAGAAAATCACGCAATCGGCATGAAAGACTACACGCTACTAAGCGAGAAATCCTATAAAGCAGTAAGCTATAGCTTTTTCAAATAGACTACACAACTTTGAAATATCGAATAACCACTTGGCATACAGAACGACTTAGAACAATTCTTTCCACGCTTAAAGGGATATTTTAGTTTAGATGATCATGTCCGCGGTAATTTTCAAGAATTAAAAAAAGAAATTCTATTAAACGTGTAAAGATATTGGCATTTCAACTAATTATAAAATAAAATTGAAGTAATTATTTCCAATATTCTAAGAGTTAGAGACCAGCAAGTTGTGCTGGGATATCTTGGCAGACATAGCTATACAGATTTGGATCTTCCTAGGTACTCGAAACAGCTGATTCAAGCTGTTACTTACCTAATCTATATGAGTGTGGCTATCGTCTAATTTAAATAAACTAACGTACAATAATATATATATCAAAATGGAAAGAAGTACTATTTCGAACATTATATATTATCCTATAGACGTGTAATTTTACCCAATTATTACTAATCTTCCAAGGGTCAGCATACGCCAGTCACTCACAGGAAACCCACTATTCTGTTTCAGTCGGCGCTGAAACAGTCGGGCGCTAAGCTGAGGAATGGAGGGAACGTGGCAGTGGGAGCAGCGAAAGCACTGCCATATCATTCTGCTCAACCCTTTGTCATACGTAAAGGAGAACCCGGAACAGGCTGCAGGTGGGTTCCACTATATCAGCAGATTTTTTGCTCGGCCAGGCCTCCTCCCCAGATATCCCTCGGTTCAGCTCCCTCGAAGCAGAAAAGGACGATTCTCAAACGAATCCCGTTTAAGCTGCAAGGACAATTATGTCTTTTTATATCTTCGAAACCCCCCAATGTAGTGCAACGTTCACAGGACGTTTGAGAGGAGATCCCTTGGTACCTCTCGAACTACAGAACCAACACGAGTATCCACTACTCGCTGGAAAAGGTTCCCTTCTGCCACGACCTGCTCTCCTCGCTTGCGTGACCACCTGCTTCCCTATCATATTAGCGTGGAAACCGTTCGTTTATTAGTGCCACTCTTTAAAATCGCTCGGAGAAAATTCTATCTCAGTTTACCCAGGTTCTCTTGAAATCGTCGAGATAATCGTATCTCGTGATAAAACAAAGTTAGTTCAATACCTTCAGTTACGTGGGCTCCAATGACCCACACACTGCGGGGTAATAACCTTATGCTACTAGGGAGAGTAAGTGACTGAAAACCAGGTTGATAGCTTCAGAAGTTGTAGTTGAGAAGAAGATAACTTCGAGGTTTTTCGAATTAGTTTCTCCTCTGGTTCTTCGTTTGGAGTAAGGTGTTCCTTTGAGATTAGATTGGAATAAAAGTGGAGTTTCATTATAGATAGTATGTAATGTTAATTCATACGTGAAACATAGGTTAATTCATTACTTCCCTTAAATTTAATTTCTCATTGTCTATCGATAAAAGTATAAAAATCTATAAGAATTGATAACTACTTGAAACGTTTACTCACAATAAGCTGAGGGTAATGTTTACTATTGATTCAACATAGTGACAAAGTTAACTCGAAATCACAAACGTGAAAGTACGTTTTTTAATAGTACAAAGTTTTTTTGACAAAGAAAGTTGAAGAAAAATTTAAGTATTCCTGCAAGAATAGTTTATTTTGTGAATTCTCTATTGCAACACGGTAATTTGTAACTTCTTATAATTTATAATAACTTTAAGTGAAAACTACTCTTCAAACATTTATATTACATTATTAACAGTCCTTTGTCACTTTTTACATAAAATGTAGTGTCCTTTAAAAGTCTGTTATACATTTGCAATGAACGTAAATGATAATGCTACCGAAACAGCTCTTTCACCCCTACATGTCAGTACATTGAAGCAACTTTGCCAAAAATGCAGGGACAGTCAAAATACTAATCTATGGGAACTTGGTGATCAGTCTGACGACCGTAGACACGCGTTTTCCAGATGAACGAAAGCGGCTACAAGGCAGTTCTTGCGAGGAAGAAGACACCCTGAAGAAGAGGAGTCGCGTGCCGGGTCTGTAGCGCTCGGTAAAGAAAAGAAGGGTCCCCCGAGCATCATCGAGAAGGGGAAGGGGTTCGTCATGGGCCCGGCACACAAAATCGTACCCCACTGAGCGATGCAAGTAGTTAGGGCCGGGGCCCTGCTAGTGAGCATGTGGCTCACTAGAGAATGAAGAAACAAAACGTCCGGACCCTAGTGTTGATCGTCATAACGCTCACCTACCTCTTCGTCGGCGCTGCAATCTTCGACTTCTTCGAGTCCGAGACGGAGAAACGACGCAAGGAAGCATTGGACGGTACATTTCTTGCTAATTAACTTATTGTTAGTTTAACAGACAGTAAAAGAAACAATCAGCAATGAGTAGATTTTGAAAGTATCCGATGGATTCTTCGAGTTCTTTCGAGTTTTGGCTCTATTATATGTTATTAAAATTTGAATAACTTCGGTTAATAGGAATAAATTTGGAGATTTAGAAAATTGGAGAAACTTTTCAAGGTCGAGTTTTAAAAATATATTGGTGAAATAGGATGATGGTAATACTAGTAATTTAATAATGAAGTGAGTACGTTAGAAGTAGGAGATTTTATAGGTTCTAGATTCTAGAACAACTTGACTATTGTAGAAAATTGTGCAGGATATGTAGTATGAAGTGATGTTTCAGATAAAAATTAGAATAAAATACAATTGGAATGAAATATAATAAAATATGTGGAATGTATTTCATGAAATTTCCGACTTGAAGATTTAATTTATATATTTGTGATTCATTAATCGACAAGATGGACTTTTCTTCCTTCATTCCTGAACTTAGGTAGTTACTATATGTTTCTCAGAAGGGAATACCACAATACTTACAATTTCACGAAATGAAACTCGGATCGATGTAGAGAGGAGCGACTTACAGCTTCTGAAATGTAATTTTGTTAAGAGTACTGACTCTCCGTCGCAAATCCCACATTCTTGTCGAAGGAACTTCCAGCGATTTCTTTTTTATCTGTATCAAACCTCTAACCATGAACTTCGATTTTTCTACTGATTCTATGAAAGACAAATTCTAGAAAAGTATTTATCAAGGCATTTATCCATGAATCCATATAAGGGCAAAATCGTTGCTAAGTGTGGAAAATGTAAATAAAAGCGATGTTGCAATTACAAAACACACATGGCTGTTGGAGCGCAAACTGCATGGTTGAAGTTGCATCGACGTTTTTCTGTTCGCAGCCATTGAAAAAATGGTTATACGCAAATATAATATAAGCGAGGACGACTTCAGGATCATGGAAACAGTGGTGCTGAAGACGGAACCTCATAAAGCTGGTCAACAGTGGAAATTCGCTGGAGCGTTTTATTATGCGACCACGGTTCTCACCACTATTGGTACGTATTCGTTTAGAAAAATGTGTTGCAAAAATCGATGATGATCACAACAAAGTTTCACTAACCCTAAAGTTAATATAAAAAGAGTGTTATCATATTATTCGACAAGAGCCATTCGATGTTCTCAAAAGATATATGTACCGGTGATTATGAAAGTGTTGAAACAAAAAATACCTACATGACTTGCACCACTTTCATAATCGCCGACACTTGTAGAATAACAGCTATAAGTTGAAAATCTGAAACGTATATATTACAGTAAGAAACTAAAATAACAGGAATATGTGAAGAATTATTATATTCGAATAATTCGTTGATTAATTACATAAAAGTTTCTCAAATTAATTAGAGACTCACCTACCCAAATGAAGCACACATTCAGTACGTGTCCTACACGTACAAAATATATACTACTATTTTTATCTCTTGCAACCAGTATACTCTTAAAAGCACGAAATTTTTTATAATACAGATTAACTATGTATTTTAGGCACGAGTGTAAGAAATTTAATAAAAAAAAGCTATAACGAGAATTATATTAAAATAAAAAATGCAACATGTGTCAGAAAATATTACATTTTCCGTTTCCATCGAGTATCTAAAAGACAGAATAATTGTTTAATAATCACTAAACCTGGCAGATACGTGTATATTGCCTCTACGTTTTACAGATATTTCGTCTATGATATCTGTTTCATTTCTAATCCCACACTGTAGAATACATTGAATTATTGAGAAGTTTTTGTACTGGATATACGAATTTTCTTACAGGTTACGGGCATTCAACGCCAAACACCATTAGTGGCAAGGTGTTCACGATGTGCTACGCGATCATCGGAATTCCTTTGGGACTCGTGATGTTCCAAAGCATAGGAGAGCGTCTGAATAAATTCTCGTCCGTCGTCATACGGAACGTAAAGAAGCTTTTTAACTGTAAGGATGTCCAGGTAAAGCAACCAATTTCATTACCTCGAAGTAACCACTAAAATATTGAGTCTGATAGGCTACGACACTTCTACATTGTATTTCTATCGACCACACACCTTACACGTGTAACATTACGCTTTTGGCATTACTGCGCTTTTATTTTCTTTATATTCTCACGAAATTTTGATTCGTTTAAAAAATTTCAATTTTCTGTATGAGGTTTTATGTTGATCTATCCAGGCAATCTAAAGAAAATTTGGTATCTGTTGAGCCACATTCTTTTAGATATTTGGGTCCTTGAAGAGTTCAAGGAAGTTGAGCTTTTGAATATCTTGTGAAGTAACAGTGTTCACTTGAGGAATAATTCAGTATCCCTGAGATATTACTGACAGCTCCTCAAGTTAAACTCTGTGATTATCGCAGAAAGTAATATTGTCCCCGAAAAACATTATTTTCAGGCCTCAGAAATAAATCTTATCTGCGTGGTGACGACCTTATCTTGCTTAACGATTGCGGGAGGTGCCGCAGCGTTCTCCAGGTACGAAGGGTGGTCGTATTTCGATTCCATCTACTATTGCTTTATCACTCTGACGACCATCGGATTCGGCGACATGGTCGCGCTACAGAAGGATAACGCGCTGGACAACAAACCCGAGTACGTGATGTTCGCCCTGATTTTCATTCTGTTCGGCTTGGCCATCGTCGCCGCCTCCCTCAATCTGTTGGTGCTGAGATTTGTCACAATGAACACCGAGGATGAAAGGCGAGACGAGGCTGAAGCTCTACAGGTAAGGGAACACTTCGAAAAATATTTTAAACTCGTGGACAAATCGAAAAGTGAATTCTCGAAGAACTTCGAGAAACTATGTCTGGTCACGTGATAGAAATTCGGCTTAATCTCATTATTCTGATTCGTTATATTAATTGTACATTTGAAGCATTTCTTTGAAGAAATATTTGTGATCTGCGTGAATCGAAATTGCAAACAGAAATTGGATTAGTATTAACGATAAAATTTAATACAGAATTAAATTCGATTGTCATCATCCCAGTCAGAGTTTAAACAATTCGGCAATTATTGAATTTTAATGACACAGTTTTTGGAAAATATTATTTGGTCCGGGAAGGATGAGAAAATTAATTCATCACCTGATTATACCGTTACGGAATTAAAATATTTCAGCGTGTACTGCAGATATTTCGCTCTTTAACATATTATCCCAGAGATTGCATATTGCTCGCCGGAGCATATACGAGCATCCCCACGCGAGATGGAGTTTACACAAGTACGCAAGCAGTTTGGCCATAAGCTCCAACTTTTACTCGTTACACTGTATACTCTCTGCTTCCGTGGGCAAAATTACATAGAATATCTTCGATGCATATAAGCACCAGAAAGTTCTGAATAGACGAAACAATGTAGCAATCCCACATTAGCCCTCTGTGGTGCTTGCCTCGCGCGACAGATTCTCATCAGATTCCTCGCCATTTAGAATACTATTTCGGCTATTAATATCTGTACTACATGCCTGATTTATCATCTCCCGTACTTTCAACATCGTGAAAGTAACATTTTTAAGAGGATAACTAAATTTAACGAGATAAAAAACAAAATCATTTTTACATAAACGTTGAACAGAGATTTTCTTGCTTACACCACATGACTGGACTTGGATACTTATCAATGACAGCATTGCAAACTTTTGGCCCTCCAAACTTGCCCCAACACATTCACAACCCCCGACCACAATATACAATGCACTCTGCAATTAATTAGAATAACGTTTCCTACATAGATACAAAAGAAAACAATACGTCCATCATTATGACGATCCTACCACCTCCCTAAACTCTAAACGTGCCACAGAGTCCACGCTTAGAGATCAAAACTGTGATCGAGTTAATCCTTTTGCAACAAAAATAGCCACACCACGCCAAGCGTAAAGTCGAACTGATAAAGGGTTAATACACCCCTCGACATCAACACCCCGAATCGAATCGATACAAGAGAAATGTCCCTGTCCCGCAACCCCCCTCCGCGACTGCGACGCCAACCCCTCGACCGACCAGACGACGAAAATTCGCGAGTAAGCTCTGATACCTTGCAAAAACACCATCCAGCACACGTATACAGCGTAACGAGTACAAAAGAATGAAAGAGAAAATTGTTATGACGCAGGCTGCGCAAGGAGCAGTGCGCCTGGAGGGCGACGTAATAATGGCGAACGGCTCGATACTATTGGGCCAAGTGGGCAACCACGGTGACACTGTATCGCTGGACGACGAGACGTCCGTGTGCAGCTGCCGCTGCAGCGGCTTCCAGAGGAGACGACGAAGACCACGGTTCACGGTCCGTCGCTTGCCAGGCAGGATCTCGCACCTGCTGCCCATGCAGCAGCTGCCGGAGCTGGATGTGCGCAGCGAACTACGCCAGCCGCCGTTGACGCCGCTGCTGCAACTGTCCCCGTTGCACCAGCATCGGGCCAGCATGTGACCGCCGTCAACCGAAACAATGCTGCCGCAACAACTTCAAAAATGGGACATAGAGACCGAGGGGGAAAGCGAGAGTGAGTCCGAGCGAGAGGGAGCTTTTGACGGTGACTGCTTCAACGAATTTGACCCTCGAGACCCTCTCACCGCCTCCCCTTTCCACTACCGCGATTAACCGTTCTTCAAAGCGGGTAACTCGCCGCCGGAAGCCCCGACGGGACCGGTGCAAGTTCCCGTGCACGAAACTGCTCGGTGAAGTCAATGGCCACGCTTCGTTCCTTCTGATATTCCTGTTTTCTCAGGCTTCATCCTTTCTCCATCAGGTATGGGTGTTTCGGTTGTTCTGAGTTCGAGCGACAAGCGTCAGGTACGTTGGTTGTTGAGTAGCTTTTTAAGTAAGTAGAAAGATACGTTTCAGTTTTATTAACCCATGGATGATTAAGGAGGTCTAGGCTGGACTTACACATTTCTGCGTTATTGGGGAGGTTTCTGATTTTATCGAGGATTCATTTTTCTGCTAGTTTGTGGGTCGTCATGCTAAACCGTTACCTTGAGTTATTTTTTGTGGAAGTTGCATTCGTCAGAGTGAATTTAAATGAAGGAAAGAATTAACCAGTTTTTAATTATTTAGCTATTCAAAAGGTGCCTCAGAGCTTTTCAACTCGTTCCTTTTCACTAAATTTAATAATGTCTGCCTATATTTGGAGTATAAAACAGCTGCTCGTTGTTATACTACAAAGAATGAAAGCCAATAAATCGTGTATTAAATTCAATCTACTAATTTTAATTTACTTTTAAGAAAACTTGCCATTTATCAATATTCCAGGAATCCAACTTAGTACATGTCTTCCTAGGGTTAGAGAAACTGAAACTTTGAAGGGGCAGAAGCGTAATTGTTATTCGTTAAGGTGTGCACCAAAAACAGCACATTCCTTTTTCTTTGCTGAATGTCGAACAATAGAAACATTCTTCGTGGCTACTTGGCGAATCCCAAGCATGATACGGTTGTCGCGGAAAATCGCAGAAGTGACGAGACTCTAATCAAACATTCTCATATGTTCAGAAGAAAATTTTCGATTCGGCTCAAGGAGCTTTCTCCTCAACCTCGAAATTCCAACGAACCGTTTTAAGCGTTTGAAAATTTAAAAAAAGAGAGAAAACCACCAAAAAAAATATTTAAAAGTCGTATCCTAAAGAGGACGAGGTCCAAGTGCTTCCCATTGTTTCTACTTGATCTTCCAATATTTTAACGATTGCATTCACTTCACGCGAATTCGCCGAGGACATTCCATGTGCCGTAGTGTTTAGATAAAAACGTAACTTTTCATTCGATTATTTAATCGCCAGAAGAGGATAGAATCTTGTCACAGGTGCGATCGGGCGGTGAACAGACTGTTTAGAAGCAACTGTTGTGCATGTACAAAAAGGGTGTGCGAGTGATCATGTGTTCCGTAGTCCAGAAGCATATATAAAAATAAAAACAGAGCGAGAAAGAGAGGGAGAGAACGAGAGAGAGCGAGCGAGAGCGAGAGAAAAAAACAAAGAGATAGAGGAAAATATATATCTGCGTTCACACTGCTAAGGAAGAAAGAGAAATATATATATATACATATATATATGAACAAATATATACACACCGAAAGACATATACACAAGATGAAAACACGACTTTTTTCATTAAGAAGGCATTTTACAATTTGTATATATGAACTATAGATATTACACGTACGAATCTAGGTGTACGAATTAAGGTGTTTCGATCTTAAACGATGTTTATAAATACATACTTGCGAGATAACATTATATTCTTATCATGTGGGTGCGCGAGTACATGAGAGAATCCCATTCTCGATTTTCCATTTACCACCGTTTAATTAAATGATCCAGATCGCTGAGAGATCGTGGCCGTAACTACGTAGAACTCTAGGTACCATAGACCTCGTCGCGCACGGACGCACGGCCGGAAAGACAGGAATATGTATAATATACATACGTATATATGTATCTAACGGAGATAATGAATCCAAAGGAGCCGTAGATCACGAGAATTAAATATCGCCCCTTGGTCTTATTGGTTACAGTTACCTACGAAAAGTCAATCCATCAAGAAGACACACGAAGCACGTAATTTTTCGAATAGATAAACGCGTCATACTATAGCCGAACACGAGCGGAACAATTCTCTTGCCTTTTATCGACAAGTAGAACGTATTCGAGTATTTTTAAGGCGTACACTGGTTTGCACGCACGTACACACAAGATACACGTGTAGCGTAAGTAGTGAAACTTCGTTTGCCCACTCGGCCTTTCGACGATTCCGAAATGATCGCCAGAAAGGAACAAACGTGACAGGTATCTTTTCACGTTTCCTCTCGTCTGGTTTCTTGGGTTTTCCTTGCCGTGTCGCGTCATTCTTGCTACGCGTTAATAGAAGATATTCATCAGCCCTTAAATCCGTGACAAGTATTTACCCTTCCAGCACAAGTACACTACCATAAGAGTTGGCCCGCGATTCGTGATGCCACAAAAGGATGATTATTTATGGAAAAATAAATGAAAAATCTGCAGTAACATTTCTTGTGGGAGACTTCGTTTACGAAAAAATCTATTTTAAAATTTTGTTACGCGAGCACGCGGTTAAGTACAACGTGTCTGGCTATCAGTCGTTAATTCTACTTGCACGTTACTGTCTGTTTACTGTGATATGATACATTTCTATAGACTTCTTACTTTTTTAGTGTAATTGGTCTCCAGGGCCTGTATACAGTACACTCTTCGATTTCTACTTATGGGGTTATATAAAAAGCAAAATCTTGAAAAAAAGTGGTAAATCTTTTCCAACTTAAAGAAATAATTGTGCTCCGATTCGAAATATTAAAACGGGAAAATACATTAATATTATACGGTTTTGTGTAGAAAATAGAGCATTATATATATCATACTATCGTCAATGTTCACAAAGGTCCATATACAGGCAGAAATAGCGGATAATAGTCAAACGCGTTAGCCAAGTTAATAATTGCACACCTGCTTGACGATCGTTCAGATTTGATTTTCACAAAAATGACGTCTTACGAGAATATTTTATTCTACATTTCCATTAATTATTTGCACGAAAATGCACTCCCATTTGGCTTCTACGAGTAACCATGCTCTGTCCTTTATATGGAAACGACTTAATACGTATACTGAATCTACTAACATTTTTTAATCTTAAACTAATGAGGCATATGAGTATAGGTAAAATTTGCATATCGAGTCAAAAATTCTAATTTTGTTACAATTTGTACACTATAAAATATTGCGACAATCATAGAACCCTTTGCTAAAAGAAATTTCGCTAATTTTATGCGCTTTCAAGTATTTGAAATTCAATAGTAACATTTCCTCTGTTTATTAATATATTTATTTCTATATCTATTTTACATACCTACTTGAAGATCATTCGAAATTATACTGTAATGAAATTATACTTAACACGGTGTGCGAGAATCTGCAATTATAACCACAAAAATTAAAAGAATTTATTGTCGTTTCCATATATGTATGTATTCGGTAGTATACGAATATACAAGCGTTCAAAGAGCGATGACCTAACACTGCGCTAATTACGATAAGATTATGCAACACGAGTCATTGGAAAAACTGTCGTTGAACAGTTACGAGACTTCATAAAATGCCGAGAAATACTGAGAAACACTGTATTACTACGAAATGCACTTGTTTCCTGCTGGAAGGGTTAAATACACGATCAACTTGTAGTGTACCTACTTCATTGAAAGCTTTAAGGAACATAAATTTCAATCATATTGGAGTAGCCATCAGGACTCACATTCCACGGTTTAAGGGTTAATGAAAACGCGTGACTGCAATTAAAGCTAAAGAAAACGCGACCACATAAAGGGAAGTGCTCGCGATTCACTGAAGCAGACATATTTATTGAACGTTTACTCGATAGTTGTATTGAGAGTGAAAATGGAGAAGAGACATTCAGTGGATCGATGTACTTATCGAGTCTTCAACAACATTCGCTATAAACAAAACGAACGAATAAGATTTGTAACATACTAGGGTAGGAACAAACAACGATCACGTCGATTGGAATGAACATTCGCGATATTTAAATGAATAACGAGTCGTGTGAGCATCGTGGAAACTAATTCAAAGAACTCACAGTTAATTGCATTTCACGTTCTTTCGATTATCGTTAAGGAGGATTTCATTTCGTAAGCTCCTCCTGCCGAACAAAGTGATTTTTCCATCGTTTATACTGATTAGCAGTAATTAACGATAGCCTTCTCGGAATTACAAATATTTATTATTACTCCGTTTAAGGTCGATCATCTCCGCCCCCACCCCCCACCCACCCTT
Organism: Andrena hattorfiana; assembly: GCA_944738655.2. Classification (NCBI taxonomy): domain Eukaryota; kingdom Metazoa; phylum Arthropoda; class Insecta; order Hymenoptera; family Andrenidae; genus Andrena; species Andrena hattorfiana. The sequence goes on from OX122894.2 coordinate 9,482,816, forward strand.
ACACTTGCTCTTAAATTAGAGATTTATTATATTGAACCTTTGACAAAAACAAAGAGGAATTAATCCCAACGTGAATAAAAATTTCTAATAATCTGATATACATTTTTTTATTCTCAAATGGACGTTATAGCATGTTAAGATAATACAAGGATTATATAGACTTTCAGATAATACTTTATATTTATAGCAAGATTCCATAAACATTAAGTGAGCTTGTATAACACTTAACCTTCGAATTTAGCGTTATAGCAGTTGCTCCTTATTTATCGTTGATTTTTTAGTAACATAAAGTAATGGTACATTTTGAATATTGTAATGAAAACGCTTACGAAACGAGAATCGAAGAAACTTCATTTAACGATAAAGGTACCAAAAGTTCGTCACTAAATTCGTAAGTAATGTTGCATATCTTGTCTGTTCTCTACACCTTAATTTACGAACAACACACGAACAGTTACCTATAAAGTCCACCTATAAAGTTGACAACATTTTTCTGTGGGATTTACCAGTAACAATTAAGATGCGCGTGATTCGTAAAAGTAAATCGGCGTTGGGTTGAAGATTGAAATGCAAGGTTCAACGATAAAAAAAAAACAGTGCAACTGTGCGAGGGAAATCGTGTATTTGCTTAATGGTCAAAGTGAGCAAGAATAGACCCACTTTGGTATTAATAGACAGATATTGATGCAAAACAGGCAAGTATAAAAAGAACTTGTTTACGCTAATTTATCGATTGCAAGTGCCGTACTGGAACGCGTGAACTGGTGTAATTAAAACAAAAAAAAAAGGCGAAAAGAAAAGGAGGCAAAAAAACAATCCAAGATGTTCCCACGAAATACAAGCTCAAAGAAATGTAACGAATTATATTAAAGTGCCATCGTTTTCTTATGCATGTTTGAAATCCTTGTATTACTTTGGTAAAAAAAAAAGTGTTATTAAAGAACAAGCGACAAATGTATTTCGACATCGATGAATAACAAATTATAGATAGTTTCCATTAACAGGATTAAAAGTTTCGTCGACAGACCATAGTGTATAGCAAATGATCTATAATTATTAACGTCATCTCGAACGCCTGACTTTTAAAACACTACCAATTCGTCTAAAGACTTGGAGAGCTTGCAGAAAGAAGATAAAAGCACGTTTCATAATTTCAAAAAGACAAAGAAATAAAACTTTCTTGAAATCCACCGCCACTTCAAAAAGACGACTACTATCTTATTACAAGCTCTTCAAGTTTATTTGCCTCGATGTACGATCACACGTATGACGTACGATATTCAAGATTATTGCAGTACAAATGGCCATAAAAAGCAGGTGGAACTCACTATTACCTAAAAGTCATCGTGAAGACTTACATTCCTCATAAAGCATCTTATTATTAATTGTACATTAATGTTAATGGTATATTAATGCGTCTGAAATTTTCATTTCACATCCAACACCATCGCGTCGCATATACTTTTCAACCGAGATTACCACTTATAGAAACTAATGGATAAAAATAACTGCGAACTGATAAAGTTTTACTAATGTTAATAAAATCTTGCATATACATATACCTATATAGATAGCCACGCAGTTCTTTGTTTAAAAGAAAATTATTCTAATGAATATTTTAAAATACCATTTTAAATAGCGGCTCACGTTAATTATTAATGTGGATCGTGACTTACTTACGCGCTCGCACCTGCAAGGAGATGATGTCGTTCAAAGTCAGACATACGCTTCTCAAACGTTCAGATCGTGATAGAATTGCGTTTCTCTTCCCACCCTTTTTCCATCAATGTTTTATCATTTTAGCTGGATAAAAAAAAATAGGTCTTATCGATATGGCGTGAAATGTACTAAGTAAATATGCATAAATTGTCAACGATCTTCGACCAACGCTAAACTTAATTAGTCCGAATATTGATGAATAAGCGAGGCAAAGTTGAGATAAACGAACGAGGTCTCGAATCAAGCTCGTTCTGGACCGTAATGTAAAAAAGGAACGAGCGAAAAAATTCTTGCCAAGTGTGTGACACGCGATGACTCCAGGTTTTCAGAAACAATTACCATTTACACCTGTTTAGCGTAATTGTAGTAACATTGAAAGTTTCAAGACATTCAAATCATTCGATATTTAATGTTCAATAAGAGGAAACAATAAATAACAATACGAAACGATATGTATAAACGATGGGGCGACAAAGTGTGCGATGTATACAGGGTGCTCAAACAATATGTGGTCAGATTTATATGCATAGAATGTTGAAGAGTGTTAGTGAAGAAAGTTTGTAGGGACACATATACATTACTGACCTATAAGAAATTGAATTAATGAGTTTACTAATGTTATTAACCCTCTGATGATTCCCTAAATTAATTATTAACTGAGAAATAAAAGAAATTTCAGTTTTCTTTCACATTTCAATTTGGTTTATGAGAAAGTGCAAGGAACAGAAAATTACTTTTGCAATGTAATCAGAAATTATCATAATTAGCTTTTTTTTGTAAAGGAAAGAGCATTCGAATGTGTATTGTAGTTAATGTGAACAGATTTTGACATTAAATCACCAATCAATCATGTCAGTCATCCAGTCATTTAAAATTTACTTTGCTTGGCATATTTAATGTACTCCATAAATTTGGTCACATATTATTCGAACACTGTCTAAAGAATTTAAACAATTTACAAGACACCAATTAACAGTCAGCGCTATAATAAAATTGAGTAGAGTGTGTAAGAATTTTCACATCGTAGAAATCCCACATTCGGCGATACAATTGGTTAAATTAACATTTTGAATATGTAATTAACTCGAAAATTTGACGAACGCTTATTTGGTCCTCTAAATTTGAGAAAATTGGAAATTAACGGAACGCGTTATATTGTTACATACCCGTCTTAATCGTTATTAACTAATTATTTCCCTACGTAAAAGATCTAACAGTTCGTTTCATACGATAAAATCGCGCCATTTACATTTCTCACCTACTTTGAAATGATGCGTTCCTTTGATATCAATTTTTCACGAATCAAAAACCAGGCGTCAGATTAAAAGAAATGAAATAGAGCTCTAAAATGCATGTACGTATATACACACGAATATATTATGCGGCATGCCCGTGAAATTTCAACTTCCCGCATTTTTAACTTTGTATTAGTAGATAACGAACACGACGATTACAATTAATGTTACCTTACACGAATATAAACAATAATATTTGTAATAGCTGTAAAATTTACATTACGACAAGTCGGAGAGATATGCGATTAAAACGAGGAAATTTAGACACACATTCACACGCAATTTTGCTATTATTGTTATAGCATAAAATGTAAGACATAGTTATGAATCTAACAAATTAACTAACCATATATGATCATCGAAATAATACAATTTTATCGGGGTTTCGCTGACAACGCAGACCTTAAAACTGCGAAAGAATCGAATAACTCGAACGAAAAAGACTTCAAAAATTAAATGACGACGAAGAGGAGTAAAAGAAAAGGAAAAAATCTGACGCAGCGTATTTTCGAGAGTTTTTAACAATTAGTCCTCCTATTGAACTGTTAACAACAATTTCATTGATTTTGTAACATTATCCGATATAATTCCAATTATTATTTGCAGGCACGTTCTTCGTCATACTTATCTTTCAATTTAAAAATTAAATTTTTTTTGCCGAGGAAATTTAATTTTCCCTTGGTATTAGCAATTCCTTTCATCTGATCAGGAACGACAACAAAATTTTATCGCTAGCAATAAATACAAAAGTAAACGAAAGAGATGCACTGGACAATGTCAAGAAAAAGTTAATGTAAACGCGAACTCAAGGCTCACAATGTTGTACATAATAGGAGGATTGAGTGCTTTCTCAGTTCGAACCGTGTTCCAAAGAAATATCTTATTACTTGTATCAATGTGTAAGACCCTTAATTCGGTTCTGATTTTTGCTTGAGGTTAATAAGAGCAGTGTGTCTGCTGACACGACAAATGCCTGGAAATACTGTCACTTGCGATAATCACGATTACTTGTAAGATACAAAACAAGATCCTTTTTAAAGGAGAAGGAAAGTGTGGAAATAGAATTCCCAATGGCTCGTACGGGTACAATTTTCTCGAGAAACCGAGAGGAAGGAGACCACATATCCCTTGTTTTCATGTATTATAAATAGCGCACCGTCGTTGCAAAGACCTTTAGAAGGTCCACCCCCACCCTTCCCACAACTATGAGAAAAAAAGATTAATGTTAAATGAAATAAGAGACAGAAATGATCGAAGAGACGATACGGAGGAAATAAGCACGATAACAGCATGCATGTGATCGAAATCGGTTCCCAAATCTGCCTGCATACACCGCCACGTGTACCGACGTTTAAGTGGATCGTAATTTGTAAATTACTATGAACTTCCTAATTATATGCTGGTATATGATAATACATGTGCTCTGCCACAATAAAGCAGTTTTTTTTTATCTAAAACAAATGCCGTCATTTTTGTCCCAATATATACCTACCCTTGTGCAGTGGCTGGAAGAATTAGAACGAGACGCTTGGGACACCCTTAAATGGTACGTTAAAAAAGATATCTTTAAAGGTATAAACCACCAAATGCGGTTTTCGCTAGTACCAAACCTAACACGCATTTCTACCACGATATAAAAACTACATGAAGTAGTTTCTCGCTTCTTTATAATTGTTAGGACAATTAACGGTTTGGTCTGTTTTTTATCATAATAGGGGAAAGTTGTCAGCCTAACGGGTAATTACTTATGTGCTAGAACGGTCAAAACAATATGCTTCTTTGGGAAATTTTTCTAGAAAAACCGACAAACTTTTATTAATAAGTATTAGTCTATTGGAAAGAGTACATCCTACGGATATTTCAGTATTTTTTGTGGTAAAATGTATCAAAAGGTTTGTGAGTTATAGGCGATACCCGAGGCGGCCATTTTTTAAGCGCTTTGCAGTGACAACCGTAGCTTGGTGCAGGATCATCCAAAATTGAAAATTCGATTTTTTTTAGATAATATATGAAATTATCTAGGCGCTATCGGGCCTGATTTTGGAAAAATTATTTTCAGACAAAAGCCGGTTGTGCAAAGTTGAAACACCGATGTATGGCAAAAAATCGCTCGTAAAAAAAATCTAGGCAAAGAAAGTAAAAGCTTCCGATAACTCTGAGATTTTACCCGTAAAATAAGCCTGCAAAGCCTCGAGTAAATCGGTTCATTAATTTTTGAGTTGTGTGTGTCACCGACATTGAAAACATGATTTTGAGGAAAATGCATTTAAAGTTTTGGGTCTACCTACTTACACGCGTATAACTTTGTCAATTTTGGACGGATTAACATGACACTTTCAGGGAATATTTTCAAGATGTTGTACTTCAAGAAAATATGTATATAAATCGAAAATTCAATTTTTCTGAAATTTCTATCTAGGCCTCCCCCTTTAATAACAATCAGATATTTATCAAAGTCAATTGCATATTTTCGAATGTAAATTCAATTTAATAACAGTAACGAATTTAAAAAAAAGTGGTGCCGGAACATATTGTTTGGTCTATTAATAATTATATCCATTTTTATCATTAAACATTATTCTTAGTTGGCCAGTTTGGTTAATCGCAACGAAAAATTATAACCGAAATTTCTGAATTTCGAATACGTATTTAGTCCTGATAACAAATTTAGAACCTACTCGTAAGATTTAAAAGCGGCCGAAATCAATTGCTTGCGGAATAGCATTAAAAAGAAAATAAGAAATTAAATATTTCAAGTTTATTTTATCATTACCGCATGTAATATTACTATTGTAATATAATGTTTAATTATATATCTTATTTAATGGACTGTCACATACTGTATAAATAGTTTGTTACATGGAAAATCAGAGACAGAGAGGAAAAAAGATACCCGATAAATGAGGCAGAATTGGGAAAATCTAAAAGGATGGACAGGAACTGTATGGAGAAAGAAAAACAACGCTCAGGCTCGTGTAGACCTGGGCATCAAAGGCCACGTTCCCACATGTGCAACACGCGGTGCAGAATACAATTAAGATGCTTTTTCAGTGCACGCTGCCTCTGCAAAGCGACCCTTTTTAAGTGCTTCAAGTGTGTTCTGCACAGCACTTTGCACATCTGAACATGGGGACAAAAAGGTATATATGTACATACAAACCAGGCCAGAATTCGGCCGAGCGAATGCGGAAATATTGGTGACAGAGAATTATTTATAATTAATACAGTTAATGCAAGAAGAGAAAGGATAGGTAGGTCATTGATACATTTGATAGCGCGAGAGTAAGATACAGATTTAACGACGAGCGTAGCAGCACAGTGCTTCCACTGTTCATTATACTGCTGCGTTTTTATTAGATTATAGTTACGAATTATTAAAAATTTTATCACCCACTAAATCAGCGGTAAAATTCGTCTCTTGATATTCGAAAAAATTAAAAATTTTGCACTACAATATTCAATATTCTTCATGGTTTATCCAATATTATATTAGATTATGTAATTATTGTTGCCTTTACAAAATAAAAATCCATGGTGATAGAACTACTACGCTTATCAGGCGTAAGTATCAAAGTAACAACCACATTATAGGTATGCAATTTTAATATATAAAGCAGAAAATGTTTGTGGGTTTGTCTGTCGCCTAAAAACTTTCGAACGGTGAACTCTCAGATCACGAAATGTGTCCCAGCTCATTATGCTTAGCTAATCCGCATGAATGTGACTATTTTCACAAAAAATAAATAAATAAATAAATTTTTTTTAATAAAATCAGAATCTAAATTTCGGGCGAAGCCGAGTAGTGAAGCTTTTAGTTAACATATGAAAGCGTAACCGGCTGCAGCTTATAATGTGAATTTCATGTATTAAAATATTCGAAATATGCGCTCATGTACCTGATTTAATTTCTAGCGAAAGAAAAGTGTTTCTTCCTATTCCCGCATAAGTCAAATTACCATTAAGGAATACTTCGCGATTCTCGGAAATAATTTTTAAATCTGAGAAAACCATACGATACATCTGTGTAATATTGATAGATGGATGAATGAAAGAATATTAAAAAATAATCAACAGCGATTCGACGTATTCCCTGCAAAGGCCCTATTCGTTCTCATCGTTCGCCGACGAACGTGTCCCGTCAGTTTGATCATGCGTGACAGTGGCTGTACGCAGAAGTGGGAGTAATTGTGCATGAAAATTTGATAGGTTTGCATTAACTCGGCCGACCTCTTAAACACCGAGAGACACGATCAATCGGTAAGTATCGAAAGTGAATCTAACGCGCGTCGCTCCCCCGATTCTTACATACACTTTTACTAATTCGAATTAGAAGGGGACAATATACCAGTCGGTGTCTACTGTGGCCATCTTGTAACATTTTCGATTTAAGACAAGCGAAGCGGGTAGTGTTGAAATGTGAAATTAAAAATAAAGATAGAATCTATATACCGTGGAGGCTCGTGTTTCTCCCGTCCGGCAATGATTTCGCGGATGATGCAACAAATCCATATTAAATAACAATGCAACCAGGAAAAAGGGGACTTCGCAATGTTCGAAAGTGTCGTGTGTAAAAGCGGTTGGCTTCGAGCGCGACGTGATCGATACGCGGGACTATCTCGCCGAGCGGTTCCGACGTAGTACGAGGCGGGCCGACGGGGGCCGACCATCCGCGGAACCGACCGAAGAGTGGTGAGCAAACGACGCGTACAGAAGAACGCGGGGTCTTCTCCGGCTTGGGTTGAAACAGCGTTCGCGTCTACGGGCGCGGTTTTGCGTCTCGAGCTGGCGTTTTACATGGTAAAATGTCCTCCCTCGATTATCTGGACCTGTGTCGGCTGTGTCTCGTGAAGGACCGTGTTTCGGTGCCGATTTTCGAGGGCGAGGGAGACGTACGGCAGATTTTCCTCAAGATCGCCGCCTGTCTACCGGTCAAGGTAAGCCAACTACGCCATCGCCTCGATAATGGCGAACCGCCATCTTGTACATTTTCATAGCTACGCTGCTTTTCCTCGGCCGTCCACAACTTTTCAACCTCCCAGTAGATCCGTTTCGTTACGATCGCATCAGAGATCCCCCGGCAGTGCAAAGATACGCGTCGAGTAATTGCGCGTAGCCCTAAAACAATGGTATCGAGGTACTTTCACACTCGTGTTACACTGTTTTTCTCTCCCTTTCCCTCTTTTTAGTATACCTCGTCCACGACGCCTCGAATTATTCGACAGAATTTTGCCGCGCTTTTTTACCTCGCCGAACTTTTCACTTCGCGATCTTATTGGGCTGACTTTTACTATTTTTAATCCGCGTAATAATCCGTATCCTCACTTTTCTATTTATGATTACCGTAATTAAATAATCACCTTCCCATTCGACATCTTGTCGACATCATTGTTGCTGTTATAAAATATAACGACCGGGGTTTTGAATTTTTTTAAAACGTTCTGTTCACAGGTGTGTCTTTTAAATTTCACGAATAATCGAAGGGAATTAGTACATATCGTCGATAACGTAACTTCTTTTATTTGCGTAGTTCCCATATACACGAAATACATTTCAATCTTTTTTCTTTTCAGCTCCGTTAATTAAATATAACTATTTCCTATTTTCTCCAGTGCTTGCAAATAAAATTCAAGGCTGTTTAGACAAAATGAAGTAGTTTTAAGCGAATTACATTTTTCCACTTGTTTTGCAGGTTGCAAGAGAAGACAAATTACCCAAGAAAATATGTGACGATTGCGTGTATAAAGTAGAATTATTTTATCAGTTTTGGAATACGACGGCAAACGCAGAGAAACAACTTTTACAATGGTTAGGCGAAGTTGGAATGGACGGCAAACAGGGTTACGTTACCAATACTCTCAATCAGGTAATTTCTATAAAATGGAACATTCCTGCGATTCGCACGGTACAGAACAAAACATGAAATTCTCGGTAGATGTTCTTTTATTTGTTACACGTTCAGTTCTGTTTATCTTAGCTACCGCTAAAACTAGTCAAACAAATACTTTATATATCATATATTGTGAGTTTAATTATTTGTTTACTTTACCCTATAGTTTTGTTACTATATAAATCATATTTTCGTGCTTAAAGTGTATTAAATAATTGCCGTTGCTTGATCACGTAATTTTATATTCGTATAGGGGTTACGTAGCCTTTTAACGATCGTGTGCATTATATTTCATACTCGTTTGAAATACTTTGTAATTAATTTTCTTGCTCCGTTTCTTGATTACAGAATGTAATGAAACAGGAGCAGAGCGCGGAGAACAGGTTAGACGGTAGCGTGATGCAGCAAGTTAGCGAGCATCAGAACAACATGGGTATAGGTATGATGGACAACATGGGCCTGGGTATTCCTATGATGATGTCCAGCGCGAATCAACAACAAATAACCTCAGTTCCTATGGACACAAGCGGCAATTCTGTACAAACTGTTCAGGCGGTGCCTGGTCCAAGTTCACAAACCACGCATAACCAAATATCGCAAAGTCAGACGAGCTCTACGCAACAAGAAGAGGAAGAAGAAAGTAGCGAAGACGAAGAAAACTCGGATGAAGAATGCGATGGAGACGAAGGTGTGCGCTAAGCCACATACGCTTTTTTAATGAATTTTCTTTATTTACTAGTGTTTCGCGTTCTGATTAATTTTATTACGATTCGAACAATTTTGTTGGTTAAAATGTAGAATTTTTTATCGCGGAAGGAGGGATATTGAAATAATAATAATTTTTGTGAACGACTTTTCTGTGTTACAGGCCTACCTGTAAAAGAAGAGAGTGAAGAAGATCCGAATAGTAGAACCATAGAGCCTACGACTTTTGTAAATGTTTCCCTGGCATGCGACGAGGCGGGTCCTTCGGGTCTACAGCAACAGAAAATCTCAGATATACCTGAGATGCCAATGCAACAACCAGCCGATGGGGATCCCAAATCTGGGTGAGTTTCCTCATCCATATTTTATATTTAAAGGGCCAAAGGTGCGGTTTTGTTGTGGAGAACACAAACACTTACACGAACATTTCCATTGATATCGTTTTCTTTTTCGAGAAAAAGTTGGAAAAAATTCTGTAGTAAATAACGATTAATTATTTAGTTATTTAAATTTCGTAATGCTGAATACAATAGAAGAGATGCGTCCGTGCGATGATTTATTTAGTTTCAATTCTAAATAATTCTTAGCATAGAATTCTCGTTATTTTATTACTGTACAGAGTTCCTAATGCTTCGTGGATTTCTTCGCATACGATACTTTGAAAAAGAGTAGGTCTCGCGTTCTTCCGAAAAATCTGAACAATCGGGTATGAGTATAATACCGAACAATTCGTTTCTATTGTAAATTAGAAAGTTTTCAGTTGAAAGTTAAAGTAGTTGAGAGTTAGTCACCTAATTCAAGTAAATAAGGTGCGTTAGAATCACGAGGTAAGTCAGTACACACCCCACAACCATCTTTGGCTCTCTGTATTTTGCAATTTGATATGTGGGCTCGTAAATATTTTTTCGTAGACGTTACTTATCTGGAATCATGCAATAGTATCCAAAGTACTTTCCATGCCACGAAAATATTCAAATTTATACAAGAAGTTTGTTCGTTTAAAAAAAAAGAAAAAGAAAAAACAGATTGCAAAATACCTCGGTATATTTTTACATGTGGTAGCATGTATGTAGAGTTCATTTCAATAAGACTGGCGTCATCGTAATTGTTGAAACTCATGTTAATACCACGGTGTACAGCGTGCTCCATTTGTTCGATACTCCTATTTAAATGAACTCTATCCTAGTTATTTATTGATACGTGTACGATGAATGGACAGAGGGATTTCGCAGACTATACCTCTTCGTTAACACGTACGCGTTGTCTTCCTTAACGTGTCTATAACTGAACACGCCGTTGAGAGTTGAGTTTATAGCAGCCGGTACTTAATCCCTCTGTTCAGCTGGAGACCAGATGTTTACATGTTGTCAATATCAATATTCCACGCTTACGTGAAGGCACAAAATGCCGCACACGGCCGAAAACAGGCCGACAATAAATCACAAACTAATATTTCGTGAGCTAACGTCACGATGATAGACGCTTGGTACATTAAATTCTTACCAGGCCGTACAGTTCCGTAAAGAAATACCGTTTCTTGTCGTCTTCGTGCTTTCCAATGCCTACGCTTTACATTATCGTCAGGACCACATAGTTACATTAGCAATTCCCGGTTTAGTTTGTAAGCGTCGTCGTTCTGTTAAACTCCGCACGAGAATAAACCCGCTAACGAGTTGTGATGTTCGTACCACAATGTCGGTTTCAATCGATCTCGGTTGGCATCCTTATTAGATGCCAGCCCGAAAAACGGCAGAATAGTGTTTCATAACGAAAGATAGATTTAGTTATGATCGTATTTAATGCCGATGGTAACACAAAACGATTAGAACGATAATTATCGGAACATGAAGACTCGAAGAATAATCGTCGTACGAAAAACGAAGCATGAAGAGGACTTATGTACTTTCAAAGGCGAGTATCATACTTTTGTATCATTTACACGCTTGTCTCTTATCCGATAGTTTATAAGTATAATACATACCGAGTTAAATTTATTTCCCGCTGTTAATTCGACTGTTGCGCTTACATTTCGCAGCACGGTCGTACGGTTACCTGATTTTTCTCGCGTCGGAAGTTTTTTGAGCGCACTCCAGCATATATATTTTGTTGGAAATTTGTGCGCTCATTATTTACGAACTTCTATCGCGCACTGTTGTGCCGCACGCGTTGCTTTACACCCAAGCGATCCGTTTTTACGTTTGGATTTCACCCAAAATTCGCGATCGCTGCGTGTTTTCGAAGGCGCGCGCGTTCGCAACCAGGCTGCGTTTACGCGCCGGTAAATAAAGCGAATCCTTTTTTTACTTCGTTTTTCCTTTTTTTTCGTTTGCCTGCTATATCTTGCACCAGTGAACCGAAAGAAACTGGTGGAGGCATATCGAATGTTTCACTTTATGCGCGCGAGGAAAGTTTGAACCCAGATGTTTTCATGATTGCTCTGTGGTTAGGGATATTTCTTGTTTCTGTTTGAAGAATCTGACGTCAGAAACAGGAAAACGTTTCATTTTTTCCCACACTGTTATCATGCTTGTTTTTGGAGGGGTCGTCCTCGTTTCGATAGTTTTTAACGGTTTCGTTATTGCAACCGTAGATTGCAAATACGTGCGTTTTTCTTGGGTGTGTTTGCACCCTTGGACGCATGATGTTGTTTAATATTTGTGAAGAGAATTCTTGGCTGCAACCTGTGCCACGAGGAGACGAGGAGGAGGGGACGGTGCACGGATGTTGGATTTCTTTTGAAAGGTGAGGATATATTTTCAGTACAAAATACTACATTAAGTTTGATTTCTAGACATACTGTATTTAGCGAAGATAATGATTTCTTTTAGCAAGGGTTCGCTTTTTCTTCTAACTTTCTTGCCAATAGTTCTGTAGCTTTAACTCTTCCTTCCTTGCTGGTTTGCTATAGAAACCCTTTAATTTCTTCCTTGGTTTGTGCCAATTACTTTTCATGAGTCTAGAGATGCGAAGAGGCGAGGGAAATAGTATAAGATTAGAATTAAAACACGCGGACGTTTAGTTTCTTTAATTGGACTCGTTGCTGATTCGCTTGGTCAAAATGAGATCGTAAGAAGTATCAAACGTAAAGTTATTATTAAACAATGTATTTATATTTAGAAGTAGTAGTTTTAAATTATACGACGGATAAGTGTGTGCATATCATTGAGAATCTGAAGGTAAAGTAAGATGAACAAAACATTCTTTGCGATCTTTTGGAGTGTATATATCCGTAAAGAGATACGGGGGAGGGGGTTGAGAGATGGTAAAGATGATTGACAGTAACGATGACGACAACTCTCTAAGCTCGATCTGCACTTAACGCTCTGGTCGCACTGTACTGCTGTGTCTCGAGGGGAGGCCAAAATGCCCAAGCACTTTGCACGGTCACTCTGCAGAAATCGCACAGCATCAAATTCTTCTCTGCTTCACTATCTCTCTTATCACCGCTTGTCTGTAAGAGAAGCAGCAAGATCACGAGAACGGATGAAAACAATGACCACTAACTATGTATATGCTGTTCGGTTGTTCGCCGCTGCATTGTCCTTGGGTTTTGTCGATTTCAGGGAAGGAAGCGAGACCTTTGGTGGATTGTCGGGGATGCTGCGTCAGATACTCTCGCCGTCACCCGAGACGGGAGACGTCTGTTTACCCGTCAGTTGTACCCTGCTTCAGAACAACTCGATATTCTCCAATCAGTCGTCGATGATGCCCTCGGCGTACCACACTGTCCCGTCCCACTTGCCCTCCATTAGTCCCGACCAGAATCTCATGGATCACGTGCAGATAGTCGTCGAGTCCCATCCATGCCCCACCTGCGGCCTTGAATTTCGAAGCGCCCTAAAGCTGAATTACCATATAAGAACCAGCCATTCCGTTCTGCCCGAGTTCGAGCACACTATGGAGAACCCCGTGAGGTACTCGTGTAACGTTTGCTCGCGGAGCTTCTACGCCCTGAGTCACTTGAGGATGCACGAGGTGACGCACACCGCGCCCGCGACCTCTTGCCCGTCGCCGATCCAAACGATGGTGACGTCGGTGAACGTGGAGAAAACGTTCGCCTGCGATCGCTGCCAGGCCAGTTTCCGCTACCGTACGCTCCTCGAGCGGCACAAGAGGATGCACGAGGTCGGCCAGGAGAAGCCTTACTCCTGCCCTCGGTGCCTGATGCGCTTCGAGACGCGAAATCTGTACAATCATCACGCGAAAACACACAAGCCGATTCTAGGGGGTAACGACAGGATCGCCGACACCGCGGTGTCTTCCGGCGATCCCGTCACTAGCAGTATTAGCGGCACTAACGTCATGGCGTCGTCCAACAAATCGATAGTGTCCTACCCGTGCGACTCGTGCTCCAAACAGTTCGCCAGCATAGAGTCTTTGACCACGCACAAGGCCGTGCACAGGTCCAGGCCTCTCGTGTGCGACGTATGCGGCAAAGGTTTCACTCATCGCAAATATTACGTGGTGCATCAGCGCATCCACACTGGCGAGAGGCCGTACCTTTGCGCTATGTGCGGCAAGTCGTTTACCCAGGCGTCCACACTTACCGTCCACCGTCGATATCACACGGGGGAACGGCCATACACTTGCACGCTGTGTGGCAAAGGATTTGTTACCAGAACGATCATGCTTAATCACATGAAGAAGCATTGAAAGAGCTCATGGGTAGGTTCTACGAAGAGGAAAGAGGGGCTTGTTACTGGGTGCACGGTAAGGTATCAAGGATATTGATTTGCGATTCATTGCGAGAGTTCACGACCTGTTTCAATTAAAGTTTACTGTTGATTATTTAGTATATTAGGACATTCGTTTTTGGTCGGTGGATGGCGGATTTTAGAAGAAATAGGTAGGATAATAGGGGGATAGTAAAATTGTTTATTTTTTTCATGGGTATTTAGTTCTTTTTAATGAATTTACTTCGAGTTTTTTATTTTACGCGACGCGTGGGCGGTATTCTCAGTCGTTGCTTATTCTTAACATTGTCTTAAGCATACGGCATCCTCTACTACCGCCCATAGAACGTTTAGAAGATCGCGAGGTGCCCCAAAGTTACAATTGGAGGTTGCCTTATAGAACTAAAATACGTGATAATACTCGATCAAAATTGTGTTGATATTTTTACAAAGTCTAATGAATGTGATAGTTTGCTGTATATTTAAGTTCAATCGAATTTGTTGATTAATGCTAGGAATATAGAACGAAACTGCTAGTTTAACGATTTTATATATAATATGCATGTCGTCACTGTGATATTGTTCGTACGTAAATATTCTGGGTATTTAAAATGATGAGATATCTACGATTATTTTGGCTTGTAGGAATCCGAGATTCTGTTGGGGGGTGTCAGTTTCGCGAGCGATATTTGACAGTACCGAAGTTAGTACCTGCGTAATGAACTAAGTTTTAAGTTCAATGTGCCTAAAAGATGAGATTTTTGAAAATTTTTAATCGTTGGAAACTGAGAAGACAAATAGAGGAGCTGATGATAGTAGAGTGTTGTTAGAAGTTACTCGATGTTTACAAATATGTTATAATCGTAGGGAAATATCGGTATACAATTAATAAAATATATGAGTATACGATTATTTTAACCATTCATGGTTGAACTGATACGTAGAGACAATGCAGCTAGGATATGAGCTTTAAAGATGACTTCATGTGCCTCTAATTAATATAAGTACAGGGTTAGTTACTGCATATTAGATGAATATCGTAAAACGTAAGTATGAAGACGCTTAAATATTTATATGTAATCCTATAACAATACGATCTCTGGTGTTTGTATTACTAATATAATTCTAATTAATCGTTGCTAAAAAATATCTGAATTTTGTCACTCGTAAATGTAATTTTTTCGTCTAATTAAAGTTTTCAATGTTATTAGCAGATTTCATATTATCTGCTTCGTATTAATAGTTTATTATCATTTGAAATACATCAAGGTTTTCATTGTCGAGCTTTAGAAAGATATTTTATGAATCATTTTTATTGCTGTTACAATATATTCAGAACTGTTCTTAAAAGTTGTGTAGTAAAACAGTTTATTTACGTTGTTCTTTAATACTGATATTCAATAATGAAGGATAAATCTAGATTACTATGTAATGAAGGATAAGAAATAATTAAAATTCTATGAGATTCAATCTTAGTGAGTTTCGGACCTTTTCGTGAAATTGTTATGTGGTTTTTAATTGAAAAGAATCATGAAAGCTAGGATATTCATAAGATTCGTAAGATTTGTTGTTTAAAATGCATTGTGCCCAGTTTTAAGGAGATTAACGCGTATTAGTAGTCAATTATAATGGGTACATTCGATCTTAAAACTGTGTAATAAATTCAACATGGCGGCCGATTTGACATACTGGACCGTCGATAAAACAGTGCAGCATGTCGGTAAGTGTAGAATAAAGAATCTATATTATTGTATTACATTACTATAAATTATTGTATAGTTTTTTAAATGTTTAATAACATTCTTTTTGTTATAAAAAATAAATATTTGTAATACTCATTTGACAATAGAGATATATTTATGCAACTATTGCCCATTCATAGATGTGTGGACAAGAAGTATTTGGATAAAGATTAAGAGATTTTGACTTAGGCTACTTGGTTTCGCTAAATCGATTCAACAGTGGATCAAATTCGGAAGTATAATATTAACTATTATTTAAGTAGTATTATATAGTGATATGTCTGTTTTAAAATCAGTAGTGCATACATACAGCACCTACTCGATGACCTCTAACTAAACGGTCTAAATCTGTACGTCTTTTTAGAATAATTTACAGCGAAAATAGAAGAAAGTGTATGAACGCAATAAAAAGAAATACTGGAAAGCACCGAGGCAGTTTATTAAACGCATACTTCCTTAGAGATATTCGCGAGTGTTTAAACGATTGCCCTCTAAATTCTGCTAAAGACGAAACGTCTCTCCCCGAAGGAAAGATCGAACAAAAGTATAGCGATAAAGGCAAAGACTGTTCATTAATTGACTCCCGTTTGTGTCTCTCTTCTTTCCAGATATTTCGTGTCAAAGCGTGAGATGCTGCCTCAGGATCAGCAGCAATGCGGGCCCGATGAGATTTTCGATCAAGACGACCCAAAGCAGCTGCTCATCACAGATGATTTGCAAATACCGAAGGTGGAGACCACCGAGGTAGTCATCACAGAAAGCATGGTGCAGTGCGGTCTCTGCGGAGACGATTTTATTTCCGAGCGCGCTCTTAAATCGCATCTAAAGATGCACGAACAGGATAATGTACGATTGCAAGACGATCAGCTCGTCTGCGAGCACTGCGGCGACAGTTTCGCCAAGATCTCCTTGCTACAGGAACATCAGCTGGAGCACGAAACTGAGGATCATAATCATACATGCGAGACTTGCGGATACGTAACGGCGGATAAGGAAAGCTTAGAGGCTCACCAGAAATGGCACGACATCGAGTACAAGTGCGAGTGCGAGATCTGCGGCGCTAGCTTCGACTCGCCCGATACTTACCAAGAGCACCAATCAGCTCAGCATCCCCACGACAAGCCCTTTCAATGCGAGATCTGCAACGCCACGTTTCGCTATCGCCAAGGGTTGAGGCTGCACGCCAAGTTGCACCAGCCAGACTATGTGCCACCCCAGAGGAAGCACCACTGCGAGCTCTGCAACAAACGTTTCTCCAGGAAGCAGGTATTGCTCGTGCACATGAAGACGCACGGGAACGTGGGTCCCCAGAACGAGTACATATGCCCCGTTTGCGGCAAGGCGGTGTCCAGCAAGACCTACTTGACCGTGCACCTGCGCAAGCACACCGGCGAGAAGCCGCACGTTTGCGATTTATGTGGTAAAGGGTTCATCTCGCAGAATTATCTCAGCGTTCATCGGCGCACTCACACCGGCGAGAGGCCCCACAAGTGCACCCACTGCGGGAAACGGTTCACCCAGAGAACCACGCTGGTGGTTCACCTCAGGGGTCATACCGGCGATCGGCCGTACCCCTGCACGTGCTGTCACAAATCGTTCGCCTCGAAAACGATGCTCAACTCCCACCTGAAGACGCACGCTAAGCAAACCGCGCGGCAGCAACAAGAACAGCAGCAGCAGCAGCAACAGTTGCAGCAGGAGCAAGAGGTCCAGGATCAGGATCAGGATCAATCCCTTGACACTATTACAATACTATTACCTAGCTAGGATATTTTTTGCGGCGATCAAGTAGATGTTTTCAGACCGTCGACGCATCGACAAGTGCTTGTCTATTTTCGTCGTCAAAGTAGGAGAAAAAGAGGGGGTTGCTTCTATTGATAAATAGATTGACTGTTTGGGCTATTTATGTCTGAGTCAAGGGGTAAATATTTTCCTATACACGACTGCAATTCGAATGCTCGTTTATTTTTATATGATGGTGAAGCATGATGAAGGGGAGTACGAA
Source organism: Andrena hattorfiana (assembly GCA_944738655.2). NCBI lineage: Eukaryota > Metazoa > Arthropoda > Insecta > Hymenoptera > Andrenidae > Andrena > Andrena hattorfiana. The sequence goes on from OX122894.2 coordinate 9,500,842, forward strand.
GGTAGATATGATTGTTCGTATTTGGAGGATTTAAGTCGTTCTATGTTTCTGCCACTTTTGAGACCAAGCTTTTACTAAGATTGGACACTATTTGTATACAATCTTGACCGTACTGAATAGATACACAATTCATTTTGGGGATGTAGATTAAAGAAATGTGAATGCTACATGTGAATGCTTAAACATAATGGGCCATGCGAGTTCCTTCCTACTGTATAAAAGCATTAAGATCTATGTTAGTCTCGATTAGAAAATTTTTAACCACGTTCAAGTTTTTTACATCTACATTTAATTACTTTATACCACACTTTTATATCGATTATTGACCGTGCATTTTCAGAATTGCATTTCAGTAATATTTGTAAAGTTGATCATACGTTGACATCTTTTTTATTTTCTTGTTCCAAATTAATGATATGGAAATGGTAAGTTATCAATTTATGGTACGATAGTTACGAAGATATAAAATAGTTCTCATCGAATATCGTAGTGTATAGAATTTCGTGTCTTGTATTTTATTAAACGAAATCTTGGAAACCGTCCACGAAGATTCTTTTTAAATACTCAACTTCGTACTATATACAAATGTGATTTGCGATTCTTGCGTGAGTTGAATGAAAATGTTGTAAAGGACGTTATAGGATTCGCAGATCTTCGACATATATACTTTAGTGCCTTAGTCGTTATGCGGTGCATTTAAATCAAGGACTTATGAAGCAGCAAGTTATTAAATTAACTGATGCATCGTATAATTCCTGTTCTAATTGATAAGATAGGCTTAATCGACCGTAGTTAATAACGCTTCGAATACGTGCAAATAAATTATCCGCAGAAACAAAAATGAATCACACTAATTTTAAGCGTAAAATTATTTCAAGACCGATGACGTTGTAACATATATGACGGGTTGTCTTAGGAATTTTTCATCGAATTATGTCTGGATTCGTGGATTGCACCTTTACTAATTCTTTTAATCACTTAGGGTGCACCTTGCTTATCATGTGTAAGGGAAAATGTTTAATGATAGTCGTAGTTAGTAACTAGTGTGATAAATCGCTTTAGTAAATGATATTATTTATAATGAATGGTATTGTTTGCAGCAGTTAGAGTACATTTTCAGATTTCACTTCAAAAACGTGTGTGCACGTCTCTTGTTTCGTCGATTTACTCGCGATGATATTTGTATATAGTGATGCAGAATTGTACGAACCGATCGCTATTATCCTTACGAGGTATCAAATAATTGTCCATGTGCATCAGGTCAAATAACAGATAATCTTTGTAATCAGATTCGTAAAAATAAATAATGCAGTAATCATTCCGATTTATATTGTATTTGTACATGTAAAATAGTTTACAGATTGTTTAATTAAACTGACGAGAAATACCACAATTACTTCTATAAGATAAAAAAACGAAGTATTTTAATTCTAATAATATTAAAATATCTGATAATAATGCGACACTTATAAATGTTACATGCGAATAGGGCATTTTTAGGGATTAAAAATTCTCTATCTCTCTTTTAAATAGTCTCGTAATTGTGCCCATTGAGTGTAATGTGCCCCCTCGAAGATCTGTAGCTCATATCGCACGTTCCGAAGAGATCATGAATCATTGCTTGCAGTTTAACTGGCTTTATGCAGTAAGTGGCTTCGCTATTTATAAATATGTGAAGTGCCCAGTTGTCGTTGATTTCAGTCGCTTAAAATAATGGACCGTAGCCCTGAAGCATATTAAATTCATCTGAACTTCACCGTAGCTCGATAAAGAGTGAAAAGTATTCCCCTCATATTGCTGGCTTACCCCGAGACACCTCCAAGCTGTGTTAGCTCCTCGGTGTCTCTTCGTACTGTGCAGCGTGAACACAGCTGTTTGTAATGAAAACGGCTTATGCTTTGTTATCTTTTTGCAGACTGAAAAGCGTGAAGACGATACCAGCCAAGCCGAGTAATCGGTCACGCGACATTGAACCATCGAACTTTATTATCCTTGAAAGCCCATCGAGCGACTCCTGCGTCGTTCAGGAGCTGCTGGCGTTTAAATGCGAGTCTTGCGACGACGAATTCGATACCGAGGCGAACTTATTGGTGCACAAGACCGAGCAGTCGATCCTTCGGACACGAAAAGCGTTGCACAAGACCAAGAAGAAGCACACCTGTGCTGTTTGTCACGAGACATTCGAAGGGAAGATGCAACTGCTCAAGCATCGGCGAACACGCTGCAGAAATCCCACCGTAGTCGCGCAGAAGCAGCAGAAGTCGAAAGGTACCGTGAAAATAATGAAAGACAAAGAACGGCAGGCGGATCCAGTGGAGTGCGACATATGCCACAAAGTTTTCAAGAAAAAGAAGTACCTGAACGTTCACAAAACGTTGCACGGGGCGCCCCACGTTTGCCACGTTTGCGGTGCCAAGCTGGCATCCGAGTATTACTTGAAGCTCCACATTAGAAGGCACAACAAAGAGTTCACCGAGTTCTGCGAGGTTTGCAACAAGGGATTCTACCTGAAGGCGACCCTGAGGACGCACATGAGTGTGCACAGCAACGAGAAGCCCTGCATCTGCGACATCTGCCACAAGTCCTTCGGCAACCGAGTGTACCTGAGGAGTCACATGAAGCTTCACAGCCAGCCTGACACAAGAAAGAAGCACAAGTGCGAAATCTGCGGGTTCGAGACTTTCTACAGCTACTGTTATAAGGAGCATCTCTGGACGCACACTGGCGAGAGCCAAGTAGCCTGCGAGGTATGTGGCAAGTTGGTCAGGCGGCGGTACATGAAAATTCACATTAGAATACACACTGGCGAGAAGCCTGAGTTTTGTGAGTTTTGCGGGAGGGCCTTCAGCTCTAAGAAGTATCTGATCAAACATCGAAGGACTCATACAGGCGAGAAGCCTTACAAGTGTAATATCTGTGACAAACGGTTCACCCAACGCGGCACCCTTAGCATTCACTTGCGCCGACACGAGGGTGCTAAGTAAACTGGGATATTCTGCCTCGAATATGAGATTTTTATTAAATTCATAATTTATTCCGCGTGTACGAGATTGCAGACTCTGTTACAAATTATTCAGACAGCGGAGTAATTGTGTAAAAGGAACATATAACTCCGGCACTTTTTATGCATTTATACGAATAGGTGTTCATAGAAATTTATCAAAACTGTGCGTTAGAAATGGCGCAAGAAGTTTGTACAAACATTCGTGTGAATTGAAGGTATAATTATTAATAAAAATCGAGTATATTGTTGCTGTGCGATCGTATCAAGTTGTAGTTCGTAAGAGACTGTTTTATAGTGTTTCGTGTGAATTGAAAGTATTATTGGTGGAAAAGACTGAAACAGACTGAATGTCAGGATTTACAAGATACTTTCCCACGTCTGCAAAAACATGGAGCAAAACGCACTTAAAGTAAAAATACTTTCCCCAAAAGGAATGATCGATTTTCAAAGTTAGAACTTATCAAGAATGTGTTTTGAGAGTGTTCTGTATTGCACATATGGGAACGTAGCTGGAGCTGTTGTAAAACATTCGTTTTCTTTACAATTTGACATACTGCCGTGGAAATAACATTTTTTATAAATATCTTAACTGTAAATAATTGTGGCAATCAGTCACGCACATTGTGCAGAATGTAATAAAGTTGATCTATAAATGTAGATCTATAAACGTAAATTATGATCCTGCTTGTAACTCTATTTTAAGTGGATACCAATTTTTGTTTGATAGAAAAATATTAATACATTGGGACTGTTCAATAATATACAAGCCTGTTTAGAAATAATAATATTTTTTGCCGTTGAAAAGGGATTATTTTTACTGGCGGATATTGTAGGCACAGTGAATACATTTCGAGTAATTTTAAATAATTATTTATCTAATTGTGAAACCTGATTAAAGTCAGCAATTTTGTAATTATGTTTCCATATCTGGAGTAGTTTTTGTGCTCGATTTTACCCAATTTACTCGAGTTATGTTCGATGTAATAGAGTATTAGTTGTTCAAGTACTCAAATACATCGATTAGAGCTAGAAGTATTCGTCGAATCTTTCGGTATTAAAATACTACATTTAAATAATCCAACATTTAAATTATATTCAGGTGTATAAAAATTATTTCTGAAGAGGAACATTATAAGATCTGTTTCAGTATTAAATTTATTTCTAGACTTCTAAAAAATTCAATTTCAAAAAAGATTTATAGAACGTGGGTAATGTCACAGAATACATTGTATGATACTATTCTACAGGGTAGGGTAAGGTGGGGTAGAGTGTAACAAAAAAGTCAACGATCAACAGTCTTGGTCCTTCAAATCAGAATGAGCAAATGTTAACAATTATCCTTAAAAGCTAATCAATTTGGCAGTTTCCGATATCACATAATTGTTACACTGCGACCCACACCTAGGATACAGTTTAACAGCTTTAGGGGTACAATGTAACCGAATAGAACACACTATAACAATTGCACAAAATCTTAAAAATACCAATAAAATACAAAAAATCTTTAACTTAAATTATATCTTTTCAAAATATTATCTGGAAATGAATAAGAATGTGCTTGACGTTTTGTGTTATTTGCCATTTTAGGATATGGCAATATATATTCTATCTCATCCATTGCAACAGTTGCCAAACCCAGTTGCAGCAGAAAGTAAAAAATATGATTTACCCTTCCATTTTTGCGCAAGTAACTGATGTCATACTCGTGTTACACTGTACCCCGTTACAGCGAGCCCCATACCGTATAAACACAACAAAATATCAACTGGTATTTTATAGGGAATGAATACCTGCAAACTTAATTGTCATATCAGTCAACAAATATATGTAGTTTGTTTACAAAATATTATTACTTACCAGACTTGCTGTATGTTGGAATAGAAACAAAAATCTTTTATTTGAATTCGTCACGTTTAAACACGAAAAAACCTATTTTGGTAGATATTATCACCGAAAGGTACGATGTCGACAAATGACAACTGAATTAAGATGACGGCAGGGTGCGTTTGTTAAAAGCGTAGAATGACGCAATAAAGATGTTACAAAGAAACAGAAATACTTTCACTGTTATACTGTGCCCCGTGTTACAACAATCAACCCCACCTGACCCCACTTAAATTTCTAAAAATCCACATCTAAATTTATAGTGACCCTAAAAAGGAAAACAGCAAACGGAAATACAAACGTAAGCTTTGGAATTTCGAAAATTTGTACAAGCTGAACGTAAAACTGTGTAGGTATTCGTATTGGCTTTATTTGAACAAATTGTAAGTCTAGAACTCCAAATCCATGAAAGAAGCTCTAATGACAAATGTTCTACAAGAAATCTTAAACCTTGAAACTTCTTCAATCAGGAACCACCATATGTTAGAGAATAGTTATGTTCTTCATTAAAACATCTATATCACTTCTTCGTCAATTAATTACTTTATAACAAGTTAATCCTGTAAAAAATGTATATTTCGTTGGAGGAATTATATTTTCTTTTAACGATAATAATTCGAACCTAAGGATCCTTGACACACAGTTATATCGTACACGAGTGTTGAATCTCGACAATATTCGTTCATCTTTTTAATCACGCTGTACCATAATTCGCATTAGATCATCAAAGTGGAAGAAGATGTTGGCGAGTTTGTTTCTTAAAGGAAGAAAGTCTACCTTACCTAAGAACACGTACTGTTTATTACCGTTTTTAAGCATCCCTTCCGTCGTTTCTCATACGTTGACGAATCTTGTCCATTTCAGGTGCCAGGTGATCAGCATCGATCAAACGAAACTCGAACCGATCGAAACCCTCGAGGATATCGAGTTGGTCAAGTATCAAACCGACGTGTGCACTGTCGAGGAGTTCGAACAGATCAGCCATCAGGAGATAGTGACCGACACGTTGGAGTATACCGACGACTCGGATATGAAAATGGACTTCGAGCCAGACAGGGCGGACGTCGACAAGCGCGTCGGCAGTAAGTACGAAACAGGCAGGCGGTGCGCAGTGATATACGAGTGTGACATTTGCAATAAGAGGATGCGCAAGAAGCTACAGTTCTTGAAGCACAGACAAGACCACGAGAGGAACGGCGAGGGGATCGGCGAGGCGATCGGCGGCCGTTGCGAGGAGTGCGACATCATCTTCATCGACGAGGACAAGCTGAAGAAGCACATGATAAAGATACACCAGAAGGAGAGACCGTTCCAGTGCGTGTTCTGCGCCAAATGCTTCAAGACCAAGGAGTTCTTGAAGACCCACTTGAAGCAGCACAACAAACGCTTCACCTGCGACATCTGCGGCATATCCAAGGTGTCCGGCTACGACTTGCGTCTGCACAAGAAGAAGCACAACGCGGAGTTCGTCACCCACTGCGAGATCTGCGGCAAAGGTTTCTATACGAACCAGACTCTGGAACGACACTTGCTAACCCACACTGGCGAGAAGCCATTCGTCTGCAGGATCTGCAAAACGCCATACGCGAGTGCCGCGTATCTTAGCACGCACATGAAGTCCCACGGGGAACGGGAGAAGCACAAGTGCACCATGTGCAACTTCGAGAGCTATTGGAAAGGCGCGTTGAAGGTGCACCTCAGGATACACACTGGGGAAAACTTGATCACTTGCGAGGTCTGCGGGAAGTCGGTGTCCAGCAAAGCGTACCTGCAGATCCACATGCGGATACATTCCGGGGAAAAGCCGCACGTCTGCGAGGTCTGCGGCAAGGCGTTCAGCGTTCGAAAGTACTTGATCGTGCACCTGCGAACGCACACTGGGGAAAGACCGTACGAATGCAAGGTGTGCCAGAAAAGGTTCACCCAGCAGGGATCTCTGAACTCGCACATGAAGTCGCATAACGAGAGGAAATGAACCGGAGGCCGATGCATTGCTTGTGGGACAATGATGTTGGAAATAAACGTGACAAAATTCTCCCTCTATTCCCTCGTCCTTTGAAGCACATTAGCAGGCTATCATGTCGAACATTATGGCTTGTGCATTTCATAAGTACTAAGAGCTTATAACGCATTGACTGCCACGGGGATTTTTCTGTGCGAGGTTTTATATAGGGTGCCTTTCTGAGAGACACCATACGAAGATGATCAGCTAGGAACAAATAGATAATTCTTTACTGCTAATGGTATGAGAAAATGCTGAGCACAAAAGGTTCGTAAGGTCAGCAACGGACGAAGCATTTCTTTCAATAGGTATTCTTCTTCAAAGTAATTAAGAGTATTAATATTTTTCAAGTGGAACTGTATGCATTTTATGTATGTGATTGGAAATACTTTTGAAAGAAATTCAGGGAACAAGTACACATATTTTGTTGGTTTTTAAATCATTTTATTTCGTTTTGCGCCTGCAGTGATAATAGTAACTTGATAATAATACTGAAGTATGTGCATTTGAATATTTATTGGAATTTAACTTTATAGGGTGAAACCTAGAAGGCCTTTGTTTAAAATTTATTAGAGTAGACTTTATCAGTAGACTCCGAGGATAATTAATTGGCGCGGTAAAGTCGTTTTCTGGGGTGGTTAAAGCATCCGAATTCGCGAAGATATTAATCTCGATATCATCTGATTTTGAACAGTGATGCACTTGTTATGAATGATTCAACTTAATGGAAGATTCTTCTTTGTGATGGCCTCGTTGTGTAAGTTAGAGTATTCGTTCCTTAAAGGTATAGTATTCTATACAACTTTTCTAGAAGGAAATCATTATATATATACCTCAGGATTTAGTTATAATCGTCCATGAAGGCCTCAAGAGGTGTAAAAAAACCATCATGTTTAAGTCGGTATGATCAGGTTCTTCATCTTCTTCATCACCCTTTGACAGGATTATTTACTGTTCTATTTTACACTGCCAGGCCATTATGTACTTTGTTAATATGTTTATTTTTTTCTTTGATATGAATATTGTTCTCTTTATTTTGATTAGCACAGAAAAATGGCTTTCATTTTTTTTCTTAGTAGTATTTTCAAGCCTACATAGATTTTGTGTTAGATGTATGGGAACCAGTATGAATTGCTCCTGTATTTTTTTTTACCCCGTTACACACTTGCGACTAGTCGTCGGCGACCTGGTCCCTAGCGACTTGTCGCCAAGTGCGTAACGGAGCTTATTTTCTTCGATTGACGTAAAGTTGATTTAATAATTCAATATGTATGTACGCTAGGTTGTTAAATTTTACTTAAAAAGAACCCATCGAACTTGAAAATATTGAGAATGTTGATTATTTTGAAGAAAGAAATGTAATTCGTGGTTTGAGAATCTTTAAAGAAAATATTAAGGTTCTGATTCTTGTAGCTTCATATATGCATTTCAATAAATTTTATCTCTTTCTTTAGTTATTTGAAACTGCGCAAAAGAATTATCGAACATTTTTAAGGGTTTTTTACTGGTTTTATAAAATATCAATGGGGTGGTCAACACATCGGACAATATGTTATTGTAATTACCATTTCTACTCAGGTTTTTCTTGCCTTTTTGAAACTACGATTTATACAAACGGAATAAAAAGTACGAAGTCCTTGCGGGTTATTAACATGCCGGCAAAATGTTCTTTTAATGGAAGGGGTACAAGTGCAAATACTAAATACCTTAAATGAATACGAATTTGTTATATTATATAATGATCGTAAAATACCTAACTGGATTAGTAATACCGTAGTAATTACCTCAAAGTAATACCGCAGACGTATATTGCTTAAACAGCAAACTTTTGCAATAAACCATCGATATTCTACGGAACAAAAATGTAGCCTAGAATATTCTGAGATATTCTCTCGTTCGCGGATATATGTAATGTTTCTTTGTATTGCATTAAGAAACTATCAGTGGAACAGAATTCTCTCAATTTGCAAGGTGCCATTATATAGAAAAGACTATTAGCAAATTAAGTTTAACAAACTTAAACAGAAGAAAGTTTCTGTGGATGTTATATAATTTGTATGTATTATATTTCTGTTCTTTTCTAAGTTACTTTATAATTTCTTATCTACGAGGAGATAACAAAAGAGCATAAAGCAAAATAAATTATTATTATTAACAATACATATATAATACTTAAAAAGGAAAAATATAAAATTATTGCATTGTATCACGAAGACCAATTTGTATGTAACAAGCATAAAATTTATGAAAATTGATTATGTATTCGTCGTATCATATTCTGCCATACGTTCTAATAACAATGCAGGAACGTTAACTATAAAGTTAGTCTATTCCATATTCCACTAACACGAACTTATTGTTAGTTATACAATAATAGTGATCATATTTTCTCAATAACAAAGCCTTTAATGCGAACGTGTAACTTTCGATGTAAATATAAACTACTAAAACATACAAGGCACATCGCAAAATAAGTGCAAAATTATCTGTATAATACATATATCTCATGCCCATATTTTTATACTGTTAATTTCGAAGTAATTAGTTTAAAAGATTATTTCAAATAAACATATATGTAAACTGTTCAACGAAAAGTGTTTGATAATAATAAAAGTAGACGCGACTTTTGTTGGTGTTTACTTGTATGGCCATTTTTTGACATTGTAAACTGCATGCTGTAATTATGTAAAACAGAAACATTTATTTTGGCAGTGCAGTTAATTTGTTATGTATTTAATAAAATACGGGGTAATATACGCGACGTTTAACACTTGATTAAAAGCAATATAAATATAGTTCAGCGATTATTTCATTTGTACCTACTGCATTTGTATACGATTACAGCATTTATCACAAAGATTTATTGAGTTTCACGTAAATTTTTCTTTTAATCAGTCTAAGAGTTAAATATTATTATATTCTGTATATATTAGAAAACCTTAGTTTGTAATGTATAAATGGCTTCCACAAACGATTAAAGTTTATCGTTGAACAGGAAATAAAATGCAACTTTCTTTTAACAATGAAACAGAAGAAACTGCTAAAACGTAACATTGAAAAATATCAAATACATTTATTGCAACAAGGCATTAAAGAGTATAAGCGACATAATTATGAAATTTTTTGAAAATTTACCGTGAGCATAATACATTAACAAAAATTCCAGTGGAGAGTTTTAATTCGACACATTGCCCAACACGTATTACACGACAAGTACTTAATGCTCCACATATCATTAAGGATGAAAGCGTTGAATACGAAAGAGTCTGAAGAAGAAAGAAGAGGAAAGACCACGAGGAGTAATTCGGAGCTTAACGCTATCTTCATCTAAAATCAGTGTACCCCGCCACATGTAAATCCGTTTGATTTGTCTTTAATAAAAACAGATTTTCTTATAAAAGCGAAGTTGTCGTTGCATCTCAACTCGATAGACTAAGAATTACTATTGACGAGAATCTTTTTCTCATTTTCTTCGCAGATCTATGGATCCAGGAGTTTCGAGCGTCGACGTCGAATCGTCGACACAGGAATATACCGCAGAACGATCATCCTCGTCGATTCTAATAAAAGAAGAGCCTTCGTTCGAAACAGATACCACTGACAATCTATCGCCGAACGCGAACGACCCCGAGGAAACGGAAAGCGAAGGGATTTTCGACGACTCCGACCCTAAACTAGCTGAGCATCCCTCGACGCAGACGTTTTACCAGTGCGAAGTGTGCGCGAAACTTTTCAGAACAAAGAACCTCTACGAGGGCCACTTGGTCTCGCACAGCGACGCTCGCCCTTATCAGTGCGACATCTGCGGCAAGTCCTTCAAGAGGACCAACACCCTGGCCGTCCACAGGCGGATCCACACCCACGAGAGGAACTTCGTCTGCGACGTTTGCGGCCACGCGTTTGTGCAGGCATTCCAGCTGACCACCCACCAAAGGCGCCACTTCGAGAAGTACACGAGATTCTGCGAGGTGTGCAAGAAAGGATTCTTCACGAACGCCGAGCTCCACGGCCACATGAACGTGAAGCACGGCGCCAAGGAGCACGTCTGCCACCCTTGCAACAAATCCTTCCCGAATAATCACTCCCTGATGAAGCACCTCAAGATGCACGACCCGAACTTCAAGCCTGTGAAGCACCAGTGCGAGTTCTGCGGCAAGACGTTCGTCTACAAGAATTCTCTGGTGTTTCACGTCAAGTCCCACATGGGCGAGAATAAGCACGACTGTCACCTTTGCGGTAAATCGGTGTCTTCCAAGGGTTCGCTTCAGGACCACCTGCGGCTGCACAGTGGCGAGAAGCTGCTGATCTGCGACGTCTGCGGCAAGGCATTCCGCAAGAGGAGCACCTTGGTGGTTCACAAAAGGACACACACGGGGGAAAAGCCGTACACGTGTGACACGTGCGGGAAATCGTTCACGCAGCACTCCACGCTGGTCATTCATAAGCGCTACCACACCGGCCAGAGACCGTACCACTGCGACTATTGCAACAAATCGTTTGTTTCTAGGTCTTCCTTGAACGCCCACATAAAAGTACACATAGTCAACGTGGTCGACTAGTCAGGGTTAATCTACCGAAGGTCTGAAACGAGCAAGTGACAATAACGTGTAATAGTTTCTGTCAACGCGCAACGGAGAGTACACGAAGTGCCCGTGATACGGAATGGTTCGAGTTCGAAGTAACTCGAACCAGCAAACGTTTTTTGAGTAAAGAGACACGAATAAAAGTTTTAAACGCTACTGTCCTACCTGAATTGTAAACGTGTTTTAACACTTCGTTGTGTAATATAGGCGACGAGGTGAAGCTGTACCTCGGGGGAAGTTAGTATTACATTTATCGTTTTATGATACAGCGACTATGAACATTTGCAAAGTCATATGCTGTTTACTCCTTCGCGATTAGAAATTCTATTTTTCAACTTCGTACCTTGACTAACACGTGAGACGTTTCTCTTTGTGTCATATGCTTGGCAGTATTAAGCTTCTATAAATTACTGGTTGATATAGTTTCAAAGGGGAGAACGAACGAATCTGTGTACAATGTACAAGTGATGGAGAATTTGTAAAGTATGTATGAACATAGGATCCCCCCCAAAGTTATTTAATTGCCGTGGCATGTAAAGTCTTGTTAAATAAAATGGTTGTTTTACATCGTCCAGAAATGAACCGTGTTCCAATTGACGAGACACTTTATGACACATAAAAGACACTATCAGTATCTTAATACAGTAGATACAATATACAAAATAAATGCTAATTATTTTGCAAGTAATGCGAAGAGCGTTATGTTAAACTTGTAGAGCGTGCTTGATTACCGACTTCGCTTCCAGGTATGCGATATTGTGCCTATTCGCTGGCCAACGTGTCCGGGCACAGAAAGACTGCGATCACACATCGAGGAATACCCGATACTGATGTGGCCATTCGAATTTTTCTATTTCAGGTACGACCGACTACACTATTCCGAAGAGTATTATCCGATGGCAATGTTGACGAAGCTCGACCTGGTGAAGAAGGACGTCGATCCAGCTCCCGCGAAATGCCCGGAGCTAGGTAGCGCAGCCAACGCAACGATCCTCCCCGTCGACCAAGAACAGAACTTCATAAAACAGGAGATGCACGACGAGGACGACGAAGAGGATCTACCGTTGGCGTACCACTGTAAACTCTGCGGCGTGTTCTTCGCCTCACAAGCGTTGCTGGATAATCACGAGATCGAGCACAAGGGCAAGCGGAAGAACACCTGCGCCCAATGCGGCAGGGTCTTCAGAACGTACGTGAATCTGCGGAAGCACATGAAGAAGCACAAAGGTGGCCGTAAGCTGGGCAACAGCTCGGTCGTGAATCGTTCGCCGAGTTTGAAGGTGAAAAAGGAGAAGCCGGATGTGGAGCTCCACTGCAAGACGTGCAACAAGGTGTTCCGTCACAAGAGCAACTACCAGAGGCACCTGATGCGCCACACCGTTGGCGACCTCACCTGCAAACACTGCCCCAAGAAGTTCCGCTTATTCCGCGACTTGACCAGACACGAGAAGACCCACTTCTACCCCAGCTACGTGTGCAAAGAGTGCGACTACGAGACAACCGTGCTGGCGGCGCTCAGCATCCACATGCTGCGGCACAAGGACAAAGCAGACCTGCCGTTCAAGTGCAACGACTGCGACAAACGTTTCCGTAAGGCGATCGATTTGCAGGAGCACTACAACATCCATTCCGGGGACAAGCCGTTCGTCTGCCAACAATGCGGCAGCGCTTTCTACTTAAGACGGCAGCTCTCCGCCCATTGCAGGCGCATGCATCCCGAGCTGAAGGCGAACAAGGTGACCAGCACCGCCTGCGACATCTGCGGCCGCGTCCTCGCCACGAAGAGGTCTCTGTTCCGTCACAAGGAGAGCCACAATCCCACGAAACTGTACCTGTGCGACTACTGCGGCAAGAGCCTCAGCAGCGCCGAGCATCTGAAGAAGCACAGGCGCATCCACACCGGCGAGAAACCGTACGTCTGCGACATCTGCGGCAAGGGCTTCACCGACTCGGAGAACCTGAGGATGCACAGGAGGGTTCACACAGGCGAGAAGCCGTACAAGTGCGACCAGTGCCCCAAGGCGTTCTCGCAGAGGTCCACGTTGACCATCCACAGGCGGGGGCACACGGGGGAAAGGCCTTACGTCTGTCAGATCTGCAACCGCGGCTTCTCCTGCCAGGGCAACCTGACAGCGCACCAGAAGTCCACCTGCGTTTAATTCGTGCGCGTGCCTTCCGCGGAGGGTGGAACTCTGATCAGACTAACGGTGGACACACGCTCGTGCATCGTTAACGGCGGACTTTACGCAGTTGCCGACTACTGCGGGAACTTATCGAGTTTATCGTTCGACGGCTAGCTAAGGTCACTCACGTTCAATGACGGGACGAGCGTTGCGCGTGCGTGTACCGTTTCTTCGTGCATGTATCGATGAACAAGTTGGAGACTTTCGAAGCATCGTTCGAATGAATAAAATAGATTTTTTTATGTTTCATGATATTCATTGGGGGTGTCAACATCACACGCGCATGGTGCGTACGCGGCTAATTTTATCGCTCGTTAATTACTACGTGTTCGATGCTTTCCAGAGTTTTTCACGCTGTTTTCTTTCCTTTTTTTTTCTGTCATTCTTCTTCTGATTGATACGTTGAGCGTCACGCGAATGGAAGATTCTTCGTTGAGCAAGAGAATGTAACGCGGCTCGTTTAGAGAATAGTTGAATTGTGCTGTCGCGCTCGAGTTTGCAATCGTTGTCGCTCTATTCTCCATTTGGCAAGTATGGACTCATTGTGACAGGGGAAAATCGTGTTGTTATTGCTCGATTATATACGTTCCTTCGAAATTTGTTCATTGGAAACACAAAAGCGAATACGACGAATTTATGTTAACTGTCGCTATTGATAACCATTATTATACGTTTAATAAAATAACAATGAGCTAAACGAAAGTGATGAAGCTAAGCGTGGCGACTCCCTGCTCCGCCGATTAATTTACACATGCCTCTGTTTCATCCGAAAGATCGTGCCATCCCTCTATCTCAGCATCCTCCCTAGATAACAGAAATGGCCCAAGAGAAATCCTGCCGTTAATCCCGATAAAGAAACATCCAACGGCCGGGCAGACGTTCCGGCGTGCCGCGTGAGTGGGTATAACATGTTGAACACTGACGTTGTTGATTGCAGAGTTCTGGGGATCGTAGGTGTGGACACAAATTCGAAACTCTACGTCGTCGGAGGTATGAAACTCGTTCAAATACAACTGCCACTCTCGACGCCAGAAGAGCAGATAGACGCGAAGGAGGAACAGTTTCACGTCGTAGAAGAGCACGATTACGCGAGAAGTTCCAAGAAGTCCCTGGACTGCTCGAAGAGCTCGCGAGCGAGGAAGAAGAGGTCGAAGATTAAGAAGGAGCCGGGGAAGTTCGCGTGCTCTGTGTGCAACGTGGATTTCGAGAGGCACGGGGACTACAAACGGCACATGGTGAAGCACAGCGATCAACGGCCCTACAAGTGCGAGGTTTGCGAAAAGGCGTTCAAGCGTCCCGCGGAGATGTCCTGCCACATGGACCTCCACCGTGGCGTCGAGTACTTATGCGAGCTGTGCAACTTCACCACGATCAACAAGGTTTCCCTGAGCACTCATAAGAGGCGGATGCACAAGCGCGACTTTCGCTACCACTGCGACAAGTGCAATAGAAGCTTCATGTCTAATTACGATCTGCAGGATCACAAGGCCAGTCACCTGGGGACGAAGACGTTCATCTGCGAGCACTGTGGCAACGCTTACTCGCAGAGGACGTATCTGGTCGCTCATAAGCGTTTCGTGCATAGGATACAACAGGGTGCGCCGAAGAAGTTCCATTGCAACCTATGCAGCAAGAGCTTCGCCACGGATCACAATCTTCGCAAGCACATATCCCTGCATTCGCAGACCTTCCTCTGTGCCCATTGCGGTAAGGAATTTGCCACCAAGCACGACCTGAAGCTGCACACTCGAAAGCACACGGGGGAAAGGCCCTATCAGTGCAAAGTCTGCTCGAAAGCGTTCGCTAGATCGGTCACCCTCAGGGTGCACAGTCTCACCCACACGGGAGAGAGGCCATACGTGTGTGACATCTGCGATCAGAGTTTCACCCAACGAAGCAGCATGATGGCTCATCGCCGTAAACATCCAGGGGATCATCCACGACCCCCTCCTCTGCTCCTCAGCAAGCTCGACAGCAACGAGCACAGTAGTTGAGGCATCGTTTGAGCGTCAGGGACGTTCTGAGTACGTTAAGAGACTATTGTGACGTTGAACGAATTGGTCACGGGTCGCAAGTGCGAGCAAGAATCACTGTAAGTGAAGCAAGAGTAGAGGAACGGTGAGAATTTATGAGAGTTCTGCTTTTCTGTGAAGTTTCACTTTGACATTTGAAAAGTCGATGATGTGGTCAACGAAGAATATTTACATTATACTTTGGACGATTACGCTCCCGCGTCCGTTCTTTCGTTCGTTACGTTGTGCGTAGATCGTATTTGTAAAGTCTACCCGCTGTCGTTTACATACTTTTATATTACGAATGATTGCATCTGGTCCGTTTCATGTCGAGTTGATTTCATTTGTCAAACTGTTATTTTTGTATTGGAATAAAGTCTGCCTCCGCGTGTTTTAACTTGATGTCTTAGACGGAAGAGTTGCGTCATTTACAGGTATCTGTCTGTTGAACCGTTTACAATGTTACTTTGTAAGTACTTCTTAGTCCTTCCGTAGAGTTAAGTGGGACATGTCTGGGAGATGCAGAACGAAATTGTGTTCAATGTATTTATAATCTGCAGCGTCGTGAGATTCGTTGTGAAGTAAAGATTCGTTAAGTTTATCAACTATACGCGTATAGTTACCTTTACATGTTTTACGCGAGACTGAAAGATGATCGTGGCTCGATGTACTTGAATAAACAGTTGCTGTAAAACGCAGCGGATATCGCAAGGTACGAAACAAGGAGGTAGAAGAAATAAGAATCGAGGAGCAGGTCCTTAATTACTATTCGAATTTCACGACGATTCGTAAGCCGTGTAAATCGGTTTTCGTAGAAGCCATGACAGTCCACCCTCGTGCGTAGCATTAATTGCAAATTTATATCAACTTCGAGATCAAACCACTTCGATGCAATGTTCAGCGAACCCGTCATCGCTTGTACTGGATACTTTGTTCCTTCGATTAAATCCATTACAGATATTGTTCAATTCTCGCTATGCAATTCGTGCTGTCTTTCCACCCGCTCCTTTCCCTCCACGTCGTGCTGCGATTAATCTTCAAACATCCACAGGACTAAGCAGAGAAGCGTTTCTGCCATTATTTCGATTTTCAATTGTTGCTTGCTTACTTACACTTATCGATATATTCTTGCGACTGACTAAGCGAATGGGTGTTTCAGGATGTCGACGATCGCGGAAATGACTACTACGCGAACCTCAGCGCGACCACTCTTTGTAGCCTGCCATGGGGTTCCATTTCCGGATCACGAGGGAAAAAGCCAACCGGCGATCCAAGTCAAGTCTCCGCCGATTTCTGACGACGAGGGGCAGAACCATACCGCGCCCAACGACCTTGAAAATAACTACGACGATTTTGGCGACGAGAGCTCGTCGGACGAGGATGACGATACATTGAGCGACAATACCGATAGCATGTACATGAACGGTGGTAATTATCGTTTGTTATCGCGCAAGGTTAATGATACTCCCTCCTCGAACATTGTCAATGACGATACGCCGTCGAGAGCGGGCGACAATGGTTCCCAGGAAGGGATAGATGCATCCGTGAACGCGGTGAAAACTGTGCTGGTGCCAGTTCGGGACCCGGTAACCAGGGAACTTAAGAATGTGTTGGTGCCAGTTGAAGTTAAGGATGCAACGGGGATGAATATAATTAAAAGCGTCCTAGTACCGGTCGAGGACGAGGATGGGCTGATGTCGTACCAGATTAAGAAGTTCGTGGTGCCCATCAAGAGCCAGCCGATCGTGCCGCAGAAGAAGATTAAACCGTTGCCCAGCAAGAACGCCGCTAAATCAGGAATCAGGAAGAAAGGGAAAGAGAAGAAATTGAAGAAGGAAGTGGAGAAGGAGAAGGAGGCCGGGAAAGATGTGACAGAAGATAAGAAAGAAGAAAGCAAGGGGGATGGTGAGCCAAAGGAAGCAGCTGAAGCAGATACGCCGAAAGAGGAAGTGGATCGAATATTGGATAATGTGAAGAACAGTTGCCCGTATTGCCAGAAGAACTTCGAAGACGAGAAGCAAGTGGACAGGCACGTAAAAAGGATTCACAAGAAACCGTTCCGCTGTAAAGTATGCTACAATTCCTTCGTCGCGAGGGAGTCCCTGAAAGACCACATGAAGCGCCACGAGAAGGACGCGTTGCTGGAGTGCCCCTTCTGCCAGCAGAAGTACAAATGCATGGCTGGGCTGAGAAACCATCAGATCCGCGCGCACAGCACCATAGAGCCAAAATACGAGTGTGACCAGTGTGGTAAGCGCTTTAAATTGAAGCACGACCTGACCTGTCACATTGAGAGGTCCCATCTGACCGACACCTACATCTGCAGGTTCTGCGGCAAGTCCGTGAGGAACATAAAGCAGCACGAATGGTATCACGAGAAGTCGACCAAGAAATACGAATACTCCTTCAGCTGCCACCTTTGCCCCACAAAGTTCAGGCGACGAACTGGCCTCGACAACCATCTACTGATGCACAAGAACAGCATCAAGTGCGGCCAGTGCAGCAAAGGCTTCATGTGCGTCTCCGAGCTGGAGGACCACAAGATCAGTCACACCGACAAGGTGACGTACACCTGTAAGTACTGCCGGAACGCTTATTCGGAGAAGTCCTGCCTGGTGGCGCACAAACGGCTCGTGCACGGTATACACCAACGCGTGCCTAAGGAGTTCCAGTGCAACGTCTGCAGCAAGAGCTTCGCCACCGAGATAGGCATGCGCAAGCACGTCACCTTGCACTCAAAGATGTTCTCCTGCTCTCACTGCGACAAGGAGTTCAACAGCAACCACAGTCTGAAGTTGCACATTCGGATGCACACAGGCGAAAGACCCTACGAGTGCAAGTTCTGCAAGAAGTCCTTCGCCAGATCCAACGCGCTCAGGGTACACAGACTGATACACACGGGGGAGAGGCCGTACGTGTGTGATCAGTGCGGACAGAGTTTCACTCAAAGAGGCAGCATGATGGCTCATCGACGCAAACATCCAGGGAGTCACCCACCGCCACCTCCACTGCGGCTCACCAAACTCGGATCTAACGAGAATGAGTTTTAACGTTCTAAGCGCGGTGAGAACGCTGTACCGCCATTGGCCCATGTGAAATTGAATGGACACCGGAGGATAGGATCAGGGAGTACACAGTGAGACAGAGTTACAGAAAGACGGTGGACATTTATTAGAATTCTGCTTCGATGTTAGTTGCCCCCATTTTACTGTGTCACTTGAGATATCGATGATCCTCTGGCATTGAAGAATCTTATGCTTCGTAGTGGTGTGTTATGGATCTGAGGTTGTTCTTTCATTAGTTCAAATGTTAGTGGTATGGGTAATGTTTAATAATTTTCCTGTAAATAATCTCACATCACGAAGAACGGTTGTTGCTGGTTCCTTTCATCGCGAGTTAATCTCGCTAGTAAACGTCATGTTTGTGCAACAGCTCAGGCTATTTGCGCTTTTATATCTTGACACTTCAAAGCGAACGAGATTTTCATTGGGCATTTTCAGACATCTGTTTTTTTTTTACACTGCTTACGAAATCTTGCTTTGAGTGAGACATTACGCGCATATACTGCAGCTTCACAAGATTTATTCATCTCGATGAAATGGCATAAAGCTCTATTTCAGTATCATTTGTTCACCATCGTACACGTACACTCAAAGTTACATGTTTTTCATAAGATTCGAATACGAACACAACTCAATATACTTACGTAAACGTCCACTATAAGGTGCTAATAAATACCGAGATATGCAAAGTAAGATAGCTGATTAAATACGGAGCAAATGGATTACGAATTATTATTATAATTCTTGCAACTTTCACGTCGATTATAGGGCATATAAGCGAGTTCCCTTTACACACTCCATTAAACGATTCCTAACATCCGTTGCCCTAGAACCTGTAACATTGACACATGTACCATTAATTGCAAAGTTATATTAACGTCGAAATCAAATCACTTCAATGCTGTGATCAACAAATCTTCACTCTGCAATTTGTAACATCCCCCCAATGAATTCTCTCCCCACTTATGGCATATAATCGACTGTCTAAACCTGCAGAAGTACACGAGAATGAACAACGTGCCGAATGGCAGAAGAAGATGTTCTGCATAGCGAAGGAGATTTTGGATAAACATTACTGTACATCTACAAACATACATATACACGAAATTCTCAGTAAACTTTAAGAGCATTCTCTCTTTCACTGCAGCGTTTGTAGGGTTGTTTAAAATGTTTGAGATCTGTTGCAGTGGTTGTAGATCGTCTGCGGAACCATCGTGGAATATTCTGTTGAATACCAGAAGGATATATTTGTGAATACTGGGGTGCTTTTAAAAGCATTTCGAGAAAGTTTTTTTTAAGTCTTTTTTATCGGAAATTACGGGAGATGCTCGTTACCAACTGTTTGATTGTATCATTCAGTAGTGTTCGAATCTGTGGTATACACACGCTGACAAAGATTTCAGTAGGACGTATTGTTGCGTGTGAATAAAGGATGAGAACACAAGACTTGGTATGATATAAAAAAGAATAATGAAAGTATCATTACATAGAAAAATGAATATCGCGTTCTGTTTTCATTTTATAAAACATATTCGAGGCGTCGACGTTTTACTCATTTAGCAGCTTGCTAGATTCAAACTGTGCTTTCGTAATAAAATGCACTGAAAATTATTCATCAAACTTTACATTAAAACATTCTCATATTTCCTATAATGTAGCCATTTTTTTTAGTAAACATTTTATAACTCGCCCTGTTATCATTCTCTATGTACCTTTTTAATAATTAAATGTAATCCATGTGTATAATTAGTAAGAACTAAATTATAGTGCGAACGAGAGTGATGAATATGGAAACGTAGTTAAAAGATACAAATAAAAAACGCTTCGAATATTGTGTAAGGCGGAAATATTCTTTTAATACTTTGAAATGTTCGAAAGACTTGTTTAAACAATTTTAAGTAGGTGTTAAAATGTCTGTATTGTTAATCCTTGTCGTGTTTCAAAACAGGCCAAGAAAGTGTGATATAATAATTCCCGTGGATGTACTTGCATTTAAACCTCACAGTTTTTACAATAAAGTGTGTACTGAACAACGCAAAAGTAAGTTAAATTTTCAATATATTTGAAGAATTATGTACACGGTGATCTCGATGCCAGACATATTATCTTCCATACTTCATCATGCATTTGTATGATGAACACAATTGAGTAGCATCTGCAAGATAATTGGCAAAAAAGTGGGAAGTTTCTTCTGTCTAAACTGAAAAAAAATTTATATTCTGACTTAATGCTTCATTCTTCGCAAATAAAATTTAAAAAAACAACGCATGAGTTTTAACAGAATACACACTGACGAGAATTATCCTTGTTTCAGAAGAGAGCCTGCCGCGGCACAGCAAAAACCTCCAAGCGACAACGCATCTTTCCGATTAGTGGTGGTGGGCACGTGGAAGCAACGGGACGCCAGGCCGTTAATAACAAGAATAAGGCAAATTCCACAAACGATCATCGAAGATTTAGATCCTCTAGAAGAATTTGTGACATTTATACACAGTACTGGAAATTCTCAAGAAAGCGTCCCCAAAACGGCCAAGGATGTACCAGGATCGTCCACGTCCCGGAACGACGAAATCGAGGTCGATCACGTTCTGGAGAAGATTCGGAACACCTGCCCCTTCTGCGACAAGCGTTTCGACAGCGTAAAGAAGGTGGAGACTCACGTGGCCTGCGTCCACCGACGGCCGTACCAGTGCGACAAGTGCAAGAAGTCCTGGCGCACGGCCGAGGCTTTAGAAGAGCACAAGGTGATCCATCGACCCGACTACTTCTTCGAGTGCGAGGTATGCCACGTGAAGTACAAGAGCGAATGCAGCTTGAAGAGACACAGGCTGCGCATGCACAGCGGCCAGGAGTCCAAGTACGTCTGCGAGCACTGCGGCCGCTGCTACAAGCTGAAGATGGACCTGTCCGAGCACGTGAAGAAAATCCACATGACCGAGCCGCAGATCTGCCGGTTCTGCGGCAAGGCGGTGAAGGACGTGAAGGCTCACGAGTGGAAGCATCAGAACCATAAGCGATACCGCGAGGCCAAGTACAACCTTAGCTGCCACTTGTGCCAGAAAAAGTTCTGCCATAGAAGCAGGCTGGACTGCCACTTGAGGCGCCACGAGGAGGGCTTCAAGTGCGAAATGTGCGACAAGGATTTTCTCAGTACAAAAGAGCTGGTGAGGCACAAACAGTACAAGCATGGCCAGACCAAGATCTACACCTGCATCGTTTGCAAAAAACCCTTCGTCTGCAGCAGCAACTTCTATCAGCACGTGCTGACCCACGCTGGCATACGGCCGTACAAGTGCGACGTCTGCGAGGAGGACTTCACGCAACGCTCCAGCCTCCTCAGGCACAGGAGGCAGCATCCTGGACCATTGTCGCCGTTGCCATCAACCAACCCTAGAATCACTGAACTCGCTAAGAGCTATCTGCAGAAATTGCAGAACGACCAGATCGACAAGAGTTGCGTACTGAACGCTAAATTTTGATCGGACTTTGACTTCGGTGACCGTTTGTGAAACATGGTGATTAGTTGGTGTAAAATGGTTACGACAGAGTCGTGAGACGATTAATGTGGTTGGTAGGGGAGAACGTGTTTTGTGAGGCAATGGAAGAAGAAACTGCCAAGTGGTTGGGTTCATAGAGATTCGATATTTAATCTTGATTTGGTTTTTCAGAATTCTGCAGACACCTTGAAGATGGGATTTAGAAAATCTTCTTTGGTGGATTTTGGACAATGTTTGGGGAAAACTGAGCGTTGAGATGTTAAATTGTTGACCACTATCAGAACGTTAATTGTAGTGATTGTAGGGCGCGAAATATTTCTGATGCTGTTTAAAATGAAGTACAAGGAAATGGCAATTCGCAATTTACGTGACTGAAGGTTTAATGATAACGTTGATGACTGCACACTGGAGCATTACTTTATACTAATTGTACTGGAACAATTGAATTCTGGGGTAGTGTCAGGTCATATCGGTAGATGAGCATTTCTCTGTATACTGCTTTATCCTTTTTCAATGTATAAACATATACTACACAATATCATTATATTAAGTACAACTTAAATTTCATTTCAAATGATTTACACAATATTAATAGTATCGTGGTGTATATAGTACATATATATATGACTACAGTGATGAACGCCATTTTTACTTGTAACATCAATTAAATAGAGTTAAAAGAATACTGTTTCCTCTTGTATATTTATATTACACGCTTGCCACATCCAAAAATAAGAGACACTTTATGCTATAATTTACAAGATTTAATTACCGTATGTTCATTTCGGCAGTTGATATTTTATTGCCATCGCTGTTGTGATAGTTCCATAACACTTCGTAAACCATATATGTTACTCATATAATTAAAAATAATCTGAAGTGCATGTTGTTTGAATACAGTGAGCGCATAAAGCAATGCAATGAACTTTTCGTTACTTTAAATATTAAATATTAAGCCATGAATAATATTAAAAGAAGTATACTTGCGTTCAGCATGTCAGTTTGGTTACCGATACATGTTTCATTTAATTGTCAAAAATTATAACAATATATTCTCTATATTTGTACGATTTTATATGCGTTTTGATTTGACGAAAGCAATCCTACCTGAAGTAACATAAAAACAAATTTCCAAATACACATATCAAGCATATCCCTGATTGATAAAAGTGACATGTGATTTTAACTGGTAGAGGTGTTAAATTACCTTTTCTTTTTAAGCTGCGACTGATAGAAGAAAATCTGCCGAACTTATCAAGGAAATGAGAAATAGTACACTAACGCATTTATACAGAACAATGAGTATTGTATAAAATCATTTTCAATTGTATTATAAATACACCACTTATACAGTATACTTCTGAATAAGACGGTAACGATTAATCATTCCTTTTTTTCTTTTTTTTCTTTTTAAATCAGAATAATTACACGTGTATTTTCTAGAGAATAATTATGCGTAAGTTAATACTGGTGTTAAATAAAAACGAGTTTCTTGAAAGGTTCGCCAGTTTTGAACCGTACGCACGCCAGTGCATGCTTCATGCCCGGTTAACAAAGCGAAACACTATATTACAACACGTGATTCCTGCAGTGCAACCGACTGACTAGCTTTGTGATTTTTTAGGTACAATGCGCTAGACCCACTCGCTCCAACTTTTCTCCTAGTAAAGGTAGAAGATAATTACTTTCGGATACCAACGTCGTTGAGCATGTTCATGATGAAGGAGCCGCCGCCCGGCGAAGAGGGTAACGCCCAGAAATCGAAGGACGCCGCCGCGT
This sequence comes from Andrena hattorfiana, assembly GCA_944738655.2. Classification (NCBI taxonomy): domain Eukaryota; kingdom Metazoa; phylum Arthropoda; class Insecta; order Hymenoptera; family Andrenidae; genus Andrena; species Andrena hattorfiana. The sequence goes on from OX122894.2 coordinate 9,524,848, forward strand.
CGAAGACCAGCGAGGGCCAATCGGACGAGAAGACGTCGAACGAGAAGACGCCGGACGTCTACGACCTCGACGACTTGGACGACACGCCGTTGGACTTTCGAAAAAAGCAGATCGAAGGGAAGAGCAAGTTCAGCAAGCAGACGCTGAAGAAGAAGGTGCACACCTGCGAGATCTGCTACGCCTCGTTCGATCGGAAGAGCAAGCACACGAGGCACATGTCGAAGCATAGCAACTCCCGGCCCCATAAGTGCGCGGTGTGCACGAAGGGCTTCAAGACCAGCGCCCACTTGGCCAGGCACATGGAAATACACGACGAGCCCGTCAACCTGCACGCGTGCAGCCTCTGCGACTACAAGGCGCGAACGAAGCCCTACCTGAAGATCCACTACATACGGAAGCACACCGAGGACTACAGCTACAAGTGCGAGCAGTGCGGCAAGATGTTCAAGGTGCAGTCCGATTACACCACCCACGTCAAGGACCACGACACGGAGTCCTGCGTCTGCGACATCTGCGGCTCCTCCTATCCCAGCAAGAGCTCCCTCTACTTCCACAAATACTACAAGCACAAGACGAAGGTGAAGAAGTACCAGTGCACCACCTGCAAGAAGAAGTTCAAGTCGCAGAAGAACCTGGACAGCCACATGGAGCTGCACAAGCTCAAGTACGTGTGTGAGCAGTGCGGCATGGAGTCGAAGACCAAGTACGGCTTGACCAAGCACCTCAGGACACATTCCGGGGAGAAGTCCTACTTGTGCGCGATTTGTGGGAAAACCTTCGGCTGCCTCAGCTCGCAGAAGATCCATCTGCTGACGCACGTCGGCGAACGACCATACGTGTGCGACATTTGCGGGCAGAGCTTCACGCAGAGGTCGCCCATGATGCTGCATAGAAGGAAGCACCCTGGCATGCACCCACCGCCACCGCCGATTAAGATCACGAATCTGCTTCACGGTGTGCAGGACAAAATCATCGTGAACAAGAGCCCCAAGTAAAGAAATCGATCGGTAGTTTGGTGCATCATGGCGGCTGTCCTTCCTGTACAGTTTTTTAATATAGCACCCGTGAAACGAGGTGTCTTTGGGACCTGCGAAGGGGCGGTATCTAGAATTTCTTTACTTCAAAGAACGTTCGTGGGAATTAAGTGTAATGTTGAGTTCTGATTTAGAACGAATTAGAGGGGGATTTCTGTTGTTGTATGTTGGAGGTGTCTGACCAATATCGTGGCCTGGATCGTGCATATTAGGCAAATTGTGTGATACGCGAGTTGTCTTTGGAAAAAACAATTGGATTAAGTATGGTGAATACTTTCGTATTTGGGAGTTATTTTACATTTGATATAACAGTTGATTTAATTGGAGAAATTGTTTATCTTCGTGACGATTGAACTTGTAAGAATGAATTTATTCTTACGTGGATTTGAGTTAAAAAAAAGTATTGATCGTATGTTAATGAAAGACAGATTTTTTTTTATAACAAAGAGTTTAGACTTGTTCAGTGATGCTCAGCACGCTAAAAAATTCATATTTAGTTTGAAATCTGTTTCTGTTCCTGCCTCTTTCCTGTTTATGTTACGGAAGTCCGTTTCCAAATACCAAATAACGATCAAAATATTTCTAACTGATTTCATTGAGAGATGTAAAGTTATGAGCAAAATATTCGACGGTCAATAATTATTCTGTAAGATGATCGATGTGTCACTCAAAAATCAAGCGAAACGAACTCTTCTAGAAAGCATTTGCATGAATCTTAATCATTTGAATATTTGCATGGTAAAACTTCCTCCTTTCTGGACAACACAAAATCTGTACAGTATATTAAACTTTATTGTTATAAAATACAATGAATGTGTTATAAACACCTCTCCGTCTTTCGGGCATAATTATTTCATTTTAACGTAGGGTGACACAGTTTCTCACTAATAATGAGAAGAATATCAATATTAATTAATTTTCAAGTCTTCCATGTGTTTTCAATCAGCCTGAAATTATATTCGTTGCCTTTGATTCGTTCATATGGCTAACATGGTGGTATAGAGCATAATCTGTTATACAGAATAACATTTTCGTGTTTGTTGTAAAAATCTTTGCTGGTACGAAGCGTCTGACCGACGAAAATTATCGCAGTGCGTTCGAGGATACAAATAATGGCTACGAGAACCGATAGAGATAGAAATTGTAAAGTTAACAGCGAATTGGTGATAGTTCAATATTATGTTAAAATTTGACGACGAGAGATCGGTACTTCGTGAGTCCAATTTACGAAGATGCAGCTTTTATATATATATATAAATATAAGGGAACTATAGAAGTGTAATATAAATATTCGTATGGTAAAAGTTTACATTGCCTGTAAATTTGAAGGAAAAAAAATATATGTATACATATACAATATTATATAAAATATTTTAGTTCTTACGGACTATATTATTAAGATTGTATAAAAGAAATAACTTTGCAATCAAGAATAGCCTCTCTAATTAATATTTAACGTAGAATTAATCCACTTGTGTTTCTAGGTTGGCAACTAAATATCAGTCATCATTCGGCAGGGTGCAATTACTAAAAAATAATTTTATATGTTCTCATATTACCATGTAAACAAAATATATAAAATTGGTTACTAATACGTTAATTAAAAATAAACTGGTGCAGCTGTATTTTTTTGTATACTTCATACTTATGAAAGGTTTGATCTCTTCAGTTGTAAAACTAAACTTCTAGTATTATACGCGAATACGCTAAGCCCACTGTGCATCATCGCCAATTCCACCGAACAGAGATGCCAGTCTCCAATGGAAAACAATACTTATTCACTATTGTCCATCGTGTGCAACCATACAATTGTGCCATTTGCGCCAAGCAAATAAACACGCAGTACAGTTGCATCGCTCATAAGATTGACGATTCTTTTCTTTTATTTTTAGGCCAGCGATAAATGTCCGCCCCGCGCAAAACTCTAGCGCGACAAGAGACACGAGCAAATATCATCAGCCTGCCAGTCACAATCGTCACGCTATCAAGCAAGAGAGAGAAGACGACGCACCGTGCAACATCAACATTAAAATAGAAATACCTGACCAGTCACCCGAAGGTACACCAAACGAGTCGTTCGAGGAGCAATTTCAAAATTTTCCTGCAGGATCGCGCGAGGGGTTTCCACATGAATCTTATCAAGGTGTCCCACATGCATCACCTCACGAAGCTCCTCAAAGCTTGCCTGCACCATTGGACATAGAATTGCCCAGAAACCTGCCCATGCAGTTGCCCATGCACTTTTTGGAGCAGGTAGGGAACTCAACGCCTCCACTTCTGACGATCGCACGAAAGGAGAAGATACAGTACCTAAGGAAGTTCGTGTGCGAGGTCTGTCATAAGGCATTTGGCAACAATTACAACCTGCGGAAGCACTTGAAGACTCACGGCGTGGAGCCCACGTACCAGTGCTCCGTGTGCCACGAGCAACTGAATAATAAGAAGTCCCTGGAAGTGCACATGGACATTCACAAGGGGGGCAAAAATATATTCCAGTGTTCCGAATGCGGCTTCCTGGCGAGGCGAATGTATTACGTGAAGAGACACCAAAGTAGGAAGCACACGAAGCTCTTTGCGTTTCACTGTCATCTTTGTCCGAAGATGTTCAACCTGAACGCGGACTTCAGGCGCCATATGAGGCGGCACGTGGTCGCGCCGCGCTACTGCGAGTATTGCGGGCAAACGTTCAAGAACGAATACTACTTCCGGGTACATAGATTGCAGCACAAAACGATCAAGTTTTGTTGCAAGGGGTCATTGTGCGATGGCGTTAAAGCTGTTACGAAACAAGAGGTGAAGGAGGAGGGACTGAAAGTGGAGAAAACTGGCAAACAGTACAAGTGCCCCCAGTGCAAGTGGAGCTTCCAGAACTGGAAATCTCTTCGTAAGCACCTGAAACGCCATACACTCAGATACAATTGTGATAAATGCACCGCGGTGTATAAGTACGAAGCCTCATTCCTCAAACATAAGGCGACACACAAAAATTGAGGCAAAAAGTTCCATTTCCAGTGTAGTCTCTTCCTTTCATCTTCGATGCCATATGTAACTCACCGAAAGTACCGTTACCGTGATTGATATTAAAATGTGCCAGCAGGCACTTTGTCCCGTACTATATGAAGGATGTCTCGCAGGACATAGCATAGCATGTACTACCTCAGAAACTACTGTGAAGAGCAACGAAATTTATTTTGTTTAGTATTCTGTTGAGAAAATGCACGTCAAGTGTTATCAACCCCTTTCCTTGCAGACCATCTGACAACGTTACCAAATATATAGTAAGACCCAGTATTTTAAACAAAAATGTTGCTCATATTTCTAACATCACAGATATAAATAGTTTTAGGAAAAAATAATTTACGTTTCCTGCGAGGCATCTGCTATACGACTCGGAATTAAACGACATACTGAACGAAGAATTAATCGTTCCCTCCTATTTTATTTTCGTTTATTCCATGACAGACCTATTTATTTAGAAGCTCTTTTCAATTTAATCGTAAATTTAATGTTGAAGCATGTGTACAGGGTGATCCTGGAGCCACTGGACTCAAAGAGATGCCGCCTGGCACCCCGTGGCCGAGGACTCATACCCGTTTCAGAAAAACTGAATTGTTTATTGTTTACCATTTCGATATGGAAGTGATACCGATGGATTCCTTACGTTTCGCCGATGAAAATTAAACCAAATTTCATGTAAATCGGACTATTTTTAACGAAGCTAGCGAGAAATTATATAAATTAAAATTTCATCTAATTTCCTTGATTATGCTCCGAATTGCGTCGTTCTTGGTGTTAGTTTCATCGGCGAAACATAAGGAATCGATTGGTGTCGTTTTCGCAAAGATCTGATGAGAAATTGCGGAAATCCTGGACATTTCTCAAGTTCTTAATATATTCCAACCCCTTCGAGGGTCGAAAGCTCTAAAATTCGATTAGGCATTGCGGGGGTTGTCCTCGCCACGGAGGGTTGACCTCGGCCACGGGGAGCTGACCTCGGCCACGGGGTGCCAGGCGGCATCTCTTTGAGTCCAGTGGCTCCAGGATCACCCTGTAGAGATATTATTAACGCGAAAGACTTCGAAAGCAAAATGAGCAATATTTATTTTTAAACTTATTTTTTATTGATTTAGGTATAATTGTCACGTTTGTAATTACAAGTTTGTTGTAACAGCAAAATAAATATTCTACAAGCAGCAAAATGTCCATTTCTGATATTGCAACAAGTGTGAGGTATATATTACGGTGCATTTTACAGTCTTCTGGGCTGCCAGTGTTTTGCAAAATTTCACAAGCTCTCGATGACAATCGATATTGGATTTATACGTGCAGTGTAAGTATTATAATTTAATGTAGAAATATATTATATCAGAATCAGAATATATATTGCTTCTGAGATTTACAGGTCGACGATTTCGAAGACATCACTTTCGTATTGTGTTTTTGCAAATGCTGTGGTAATACGGTCACGTATGTATCGAAAATAACATTTGATTTATTATTTAGTGAACTATGCTTCTTATACTTTCATTGATACTTTATTTCTCACTAACCAGGAGTAAAGATACGTTTTCTATACCAACAGTGCAGAGAAAATTTGTTGCAATATTACTTAAGATGTAGAATAATATGTGAATATGCAATGCTAATTGCTACAGCCTTTCATCTTTGATTACTGTACCTAAACATTTATTAACAATATATATGTACTATATCTCATTCACTTGGACACACAAAGAATAAACAATTCTTCATTCAGAACTCGTGTTTGCGGAATTCTTATTTACTTTGAATTGAATGCGATATAAAGAAGATAGAAAGCCTGTGCTGCAGTTTTAAGATATCATTCCGACTGTTTAGGTTGCTAAAGAAGAAGACGAACAAGATGGTGAAGAAAAAGGTTCCCGGCGAGAGAACGTCGTCGAAGACGCGGACTTCGTTATCGAAAAAGTCACAGAGTATATCAGTGAAGAAGGAGAAGTCGGAATCGGAGAATACGCATGAAGATATGAGTGAAAATCGTGATGAAACAGTGAAGATGGAGAAAGTATTCTGTGATACCTGTAAAGTTACCATTCTAGAGAAGAATTATACGAAGCATATGCTGAAGCACAGCAATGTCAATGGCTTCCAGTGCGACGTGTGCTCGAGGAAGTACAAGCACAAGAGAACAATGACGAAGCATAAGTTGTATGCGCACGGGGATGCACCGACGTACAATTGCCAACATTGTGATTTCACAACGATTCACGCCTCTTACCTGCAGGTGAGTCGAAATGAACGAATTTCTGCTTCTGTTTGTCTTGTTCGTGCGATTCTCTTGAACTATATAAATTAGGTGTGAGGTAATGTTTGTTGTGTTACATTGGATGGCGCTGCCTATGTTTACAATCGAAGAACGTGACTTAAACTATAGAACTACCTAAAACTAATTCGTAATACCAATTCATATAGTTCACATCGTTTAAATATTACATAAGCTCATAGGAAATAGACTTCACGCAATACATAAAGAAATTCCACGAAATTCTAATCAGAAAATATAACTTTTCTAAAACGTGGACTCCTATTTTCAAAACTCTCGTGAACTACACGATTTAGTGTACTCAGTACGAAATTGGTACTGACATGAATCTAGTTAAATGCATGTTCCTTCACGGCGGAAGTACCAAATACTGTTACTTCGAAGATACAATGAAGGAGAATTCTAACGAAGCGCCACTTTCGGTTTCTTTTCCTAAAATTAATAGCCATCTGCCGACCGTGTATCTTCAGTCTCACAATTTCCATTGCAGGTGCACATTATGCGCAAGCACACCGTCAATTATCCCTTTCCCTGCAACAAGTGCGACCGAATGTTTCGGGTGAAGGCTGATTACATGAAACACATAGTCACCCACGACGGGGAGCCATGCATCTGCGACGTGTGCGGCACCAAAGTGGCCAACAAGATCTCCCTCTACTTCCACAAGAACTACAATCACACGGTGAAGGACGCCAGGTTCCAGTGTCCCCTCTGCAAGAAGAAGCTGCAGACCCAAAAGAACCTCGACAGCCACGTGCAGCAGCACCAGCGGAAGTACGTGTGCGAAGAGTGCGGGATGGAATTGACGCGCAAGACCGCCCTACGGAAGCACATCAGGACGCACTCTGGCGAGAAATCCTATTCCTGCCAAATCTGTCGCAAAGCTTTCGCCAGCGCCACCAGCCGGAAGGTCCACCTTCTGACGCACTCAGGCGTCAGGCCATATGTATGCACGATATGTGGGCAGAACTTCACGCAACGCCCAGCTCTTTGCGTCCACTGGAAGAAGAAGCATCCTGATGCCACGGAGGCACCACCGTCGGTGTCCATCACGAACATCATCAACTCCATAACACAATCTGCTGTCAAAGCAAACGACGTATAATAAATCTGAGACTAGACTCTTTCCCTTGGGGGTAGAAAAGTACATAATGTGATCGTAGGAAGTAAGTTACTGTATGCAGAGCAGCACAGTAAGGGAAGTGATCTTTCCTTTGGCGATGAAGGAAGCACTCGTGCGCCAAATGAATCTGGATTCACTGGATGTTGCGAAGATTCGTTGAAGAGACTGTTTTTCTTTTTTGTCAATTGTTCACATGTTTATTTCATGCTTTGTCCACGGCAATCCCTTGTATCTGAATCGTGTAATAGACTTTTAGATATAACCGTGGGTAGTCTGGGGATGTACCTTTATTTTGTTAGCTCTTGGGGATTCGGTTTACGGCCTCCGCTTGTGCTGTCGAGTTTATCGTGGTTTTGTAAGTAATGGATGTTAATAGAGTGTGAATTTAATTACATTCATTGGTATAATTGAACTGTGTATATCCACTAATTTTGAGGAAACAGTAGAAGAGATCCCTTCACGAAGAAATAAATGCAGGAATGGCATTTCTTCCGCATTGCATGTTTCGACTATTTTAAATTTGTGATTGATATATTTATGATAGGATATGAAATTTTACGATCATATTAGATGAACAATTTAATATACGATTTTTTTATAGCACCTATTCTTATCGACTGATGAGGATCAGTGCTGGTTGTTAAATCGTCATAGAAATATCAATAGATTATAAAATATTGTCAGTTTACTATGTGTAAATAGCAACTCGCGTACAATTGATTTACTGCCATCTGTATATTTCGACTTGTGTTGATATAAACTACTAAAACTTCGTATTGCACGTTTTGTGAACTGTTCTTTGGAAGGAGGAAGAAAATGCTTCGATGTACTTTGCAGTATGCGTACCCTTACACACCCAAAAGTGACACATATAAGTCTCTTTTACTGACTAGTTTCATTCATGTTTTAGGAAATCAGCGCAGCATTTAAGTGAGGAGAACAAACTCGACACCGCTGCCCAAGTTAAAGGCGAACTAAAGATTCCACGCAAAAAGCCAGACATGTTTCGAAAAAGAATCGCATTCCGGACGTCGATAACTCGAAAACGTAGAAACATTAAACGCGTACCTACCTCCTCTTGCAGCATCGATACGAAAAGCCTCGCGCCCAATCGCGTGAATTTCCAAGAAGCAGAGAGATTATCGAAGAATCCGGTGAACATCGCTGAAGCCAGCAAGAATCACTGCCCCGGTAAATTACAAAATGATAAAGATTCCACGCAGCAGGAGGACCTGTACAAGAAACTCCACGACGGCACTTATACCTGCGACATCTGCCAAACAGTATTCGAGCAGAAGAGCAAGATCCTGCGCCACATCACCAGCAAACACAGCTTCCATCGACCCTTCAAGTGTGCGACTTGCGACAAAACCTTCAAGTACAAGTGCGATCTGAGGGCCCACAGGCTCGTTCATCAAGATGTCGACTTGAGCTTGCTGCACTGCTGCGACAAATGCGATTACCGTACCAAAACGAAGAACAATCTCAAGTCTCATTACATCAGACGGCACACGGACGATTACAAGTTCGCCTGCGAGCACTGCGGCAAGCGTTTCAAGATGGAGTGGGACCTGAAGTTCCACATTGGTACCCACGGCAGCTCCCAGCACATGTGCGACATTTGTGGGAAGTTCTACACGAGCAACTATTCGCTGTACAAGCACAGGAAGGTGGCCCACCTGAACGAGTACAAGTTCCAGTGCAACGTCTGCAACAAAAGGCTGCTGACGCAGGAGAACCTCGACAACCACATGCAACAGCACAGCAGAACGTACGAGTGCAAGGAGTGCGGCAAGGTGTTCGCCTCGAAGAGGTACCTGGCCACGCACATCACCACGCACACCGGCGTTAAACCGTACACGTGCCACATCTGCAAGAAGAACTTTCGCACGTCGCATATGCGGAACACTCACTTGCTCACGCACTCCGCGGAGAGGCCGCACATGTGTGACCTATGCGGGCACTCGTTCAAAAGAAGGTATTACATGATCGAGCATCGAAGGAAGCACCCTGACGCCCACTTGTCTTCGCCGCCCGTGCCCCTTGGGAGGAACAAGGCTACCAATGACTTGACAGATGTGGCTGAATACCAAGCAGAAATCCAATAATCCTGAGTGTTTTATTGTTTTTCCTGTGTTCATCGTTAGAAACCATCACACATAGTCACACAACGCTCTTTCATTTCCATCCCCTCTATCTCCTTCGGGTCCCAGCAGCAAGCAGTGCACCGGGTGAAAAGTGGTCTTCCCATCTTTCCCCAGTACACCACCCCGTGATGCTGAACTTCGGTGATCTAACGAGAACCGGTCATCACGGCCACCGCCGCTAGTTCCAATCATGAGTAATTAGCTTTTAAATAAAATCGAAACTTGTGATGTTTCTTTGGTGATTTTCGTACTTTTTGGTTTTTTTTATTTAAATTTTTTAGTATTTGTAGACGAGATTTCGTGCCATTGTGTTTCGTTTAAGTTAATAGAGAAGGTGTTCAATTGATGTGGAGGTTTAATGTATATATAGAGTCAAAATTATCAGCGATACTAATTGTAAGGAATGTTTTTAGTTGCATTAATTGGCAGACTAATCTTCTATGGCCTTCACTAATATATACTAAGGCTATAATTTTTATAAAAAAAAAAGGACACGTTCCATGTGTGAGGTTTCCCGAGAAACTGCTCCAATTTTTACTTCTACTATTTGTGATCTTGAAATGAATTAAAATGGAATTCGCGTTTAAAAAATAACACATGACGTAAAAGTGAGCAGTGCTCTGTAAAAAAGTGTCTATGGTACAATTCAAAGATTCAGTATTTTACGACACAAGTAGACTAACTAGCATAAGTATGCGTAAGACTGTGAAACTCGCTGTACATAAATCCAATCGTGCGTCTATAGCTTAAGGAAATCAATTTTTAAATATTCAATCGATTTATATGATGACAGTGTCATATGAAGTAATTATTTCCATATTTATTTTTCTCATCCATTTATAACCGACGTCTCATTTGCCGTAAAAATTTATACACTTTATATCGCCTAGTTACATTGTTTGTACTTCCACGATGCGACGACGACTCGCCCTCGGTACGCCCACATTTCGATTACACTTCGTACAGGCCTATAGGTACGAAAGCAACAATAAAGACACGTAACACGAGAAAGTATAGTGCAGAATAAAGCAAATGACCCCAACCCAACGCGTAAGCTTCTATTCAGACACGATCGCGTAGAAATATGTAACAGTCATCTTAGATCTGCAGTAAGTAACGTCTGTGTACCCGTCAGTCCCGATTCAAGCCCCTCGATATTAATCGCCTCTTTTCCACTGTGTTTTAGAATCGGAGACTGCAGAAAGAGGATCCTAACTACAGACTCATCGGGTCGATTTATCATCGGGAGAAATTCTGTGCCGATGAGGCTCTGGCAGCACGTCGACCCCAGTGGTAAATTGCATTACACCCTGCTACCTACGGCAGAGGACGCAGCCAAGACCGAAGAAACCGCCGACACGCTCCTGGCATCCATCAAGATCGAGGAGGGCGAGGGGCAACAGGGCATCCAGAAGACGAGCCATGGAACAACTCCCTCCGTAGGTCCCTTGGCACAAGCTCGTGGAATGGCCGTCGATTTTTACACCTGTGATAAATGTGAGATGAAGTTCCCTAGGGCGAGCATGCTGCATAGACATAAAACGTCTCACGATCTGAACGCCTGGTTTATCAAGAAACGTTTGAACAAGAAACGCGCCGGTCGAGCGAGGTCGAACTCAGCGAAACGGGATAGACAAGTGCTGTCTCGTAAATCTTCAGAGAAACGGAGATACACCTGCGATTTGTGCGATTTCGGCTGCAGCGAGAGGTCCGCTTTGACTGTGCATGTTAGGAAGGAGCATAAGCTGGCGACGAGCGATGGCTCGGGCAAGTGTCCTTGCACTGTCTGCAGCTACAAGTGCAACAGCCTGGCGAGTCTGCACAAGCATATGGAGGAGCACAGGGACACGAAGACGACGCAGTTCTCGTGCAACACGTGCAGCTTCGTGTGCAAGAGGAGTAGCACCTTGGTTTCTCACGTGGTTCAAAATCACAGGAAGATCGAGAGCGCGGCGAGCGACTCGAAGAAGAAGTGCAAGGTGGCAAAGTGTAACGACGAATCCTTGGAGGCTGAGGAATCGAAGGAAACACGTTTGCAGGAGGAGATTAAGGATTCCATCGTTCCATGCGCACCGCCCAATTTGGAGTGTAAGAACGAGCCGTCGATGACTACTCGCGCGAGCAAGAAGAACAGCAGGAAGACTACCGAGGAGCAGTGCGATCTCTGCGATTTCAAGTGCTCGAAGAAGAGTGCTCTGTACACCCACAAGCGCCAGCACAAGACCGCGGACGTCGCCGAAGTGTATTCGTGTAACGAGTGTACGTTCAAGACTAATAAAAAGTCGTCCCTGTACTCGCACATAAAGAGGAAGCACAAAGTGTCGAAGACCTCCGCGGCTGATAGCCAGCCGGAACTGTTTTACTGCAACCAGTGCGACTACAAGAACAAGAACAAGTACGAGCTGAAGATTCACGTCGCCAGGAAGCACACGGACGATTTCAAGTTCTCCTGCGAGACCTGCGGCAAGAAGTTCAAGGTGAAAGGCGACTTGACGAACCACATACGCTTCAATCACAAGGAGCAGCCTGTTATATGCGACGTCTGCGGGAAAACGTGCCTCAACAGCAACTCGTTGTACGTGCACCAGAAGTTCGCCCACTACAAGGCCAAGTACGAGTGCCAGGTGTGCAAGAGGCGGATGGTGAGCCAGGAGAACCTGAACGAGCACATGATCAGGCAGCACGAGCGGAGGGAGAACGTCGTTTGCGAGGAGTGCGGCAAGACTTTCTCCAGGAACAGCCGGCTAAAAGTCCATATGAGGATCCACACCGGTGACAAGCCATACACCTGCACCATCTGCAGCAAATCCTTCGCCCGTAGAACAGCTTTGAAACAGCACTTGCTCATTCACACCGGCATCAGACCCTACGTTTGCGACATCTGCGGCAAGGCGTTCACTCAGAAGCCTGGATTAATCAGCCACAGAAAATCTCATCCCGGATCTCATCCTCCCTTACCGAGGGTCCTTATCGACCACATACTGAACGACGTCATGAACAATTGAAACCGTCGACTGTGCAGTTAACGTTTTGTGCAATTAACACGGACTCGCTGATCCTTTTCATTGATACTTATTAATTAATGAATAGTTGTAAAAAACGGAACGTAAGTTACTATGTTAGGTATTATGTTTATACGATAGTTTATTCGCTGTATTGTTTTCCTGACTCGCTAGCAATATTAATACGCGATTGAAAATTATCCGCGTAAACTTGTCCATGATAACAAATTTCTATAGGAACGATTACTATGTACCAGCACCGATAGAGTATCCAGAGTATACAATCGATCGATCGAATCTGTTTAGATTCCTGTGGTTTGCGTTAAATTATTTGTAAAGAAGAAGAAAAGAAGTGATACTTTCCTCCTCGTTTATATCGGCGTTGTTAATGTTTATAGAAATACAAGAATGATTTATCAGTCGAAAATAACTTGCCAATAATTGTTATTCAGATGTTTCATTTCTGACACTTCAAGTGTTACAAGTTTATGTGTAATATACTGGATATTAATTTTAAATCTGCAGGAGTGTACTGTTAAATGGTATCACGCAATTCGTTCTTTCATTTTATTACGATGGAATTGCGTGTCGACGGAGAAGAGCAATTCCTCGATGGTATAAATTATAATTGCCTTCATTATTTTTGTGTTGCTTTGTTACTCGCGCATATCCTCATCATAAGTTGCAAGTCGTCTTCCACGTAGAGACGTCTTGCGGGTTCTCACACTGCCTCCATTATGGAGGAATGAAGCGCGTGTGTAATCTGTAAAACCTGTACTTACAGACCGCGATATGTACATGTAAAAGAATGGACAGCACAGAACGATCGCAGTTGTTAATAAAAAAAAGAGAACGAAATACAGAAATATACCCCAGCGTTGGTTTGCGAAATACCTAACTGACTGTTCTGTGATTTTCAGGGCTCTAAACGGAGACGGACGTTTTTTATACGGCAAGGAATCAATTCCCATGCAACCGTGGCAAGTGGTCGACGTCGAGGGTTGCCTCTACTATGCCTTCGTTCCAACGAATCAGACAGGAAAGCTCTCCAAACGGGGCAAAGCGACGTCAAGATCGACGGACGAGATCCTGAAGAATGATACAGAGGACATGGAAGAAGATTTCATGATGCCAGCCGAGGAGGGACCGTCGCGTGCCACGTCTGTCGACAGCCTGTGCAAGATGAAGATAAAAGAGGAGGACACAGATGATGTTTCGTCAATGAAAGAAGACCTCTACAACGACGACAACAACGTGTACGCCTGCGAGGAGTGCAACATCTGTTTCCCAGAGATGCAGATGCTGAAACGCCATCGGAACGCGGTCCACGAGCAAGCGCAGCGCTACAAGTGCAAGGTCTGCTTCAAGATCTGCCGCAGCCTGGTCGCGTTCAAGATGCACGTGGCGCTGGAGCACAAAACCGAGGAGGAGGAGCTAAAGGACGCCGACAGTCTGACCTACGCCTGTAACTTCTGTGACTACGAGAGCACGAACAAGTCTACCCTGCACTCCCACATCAGCAGGAAGCACTCTGCCAAGCGACTCTGCAAAAGGAAAAGCAGCTACAGTTACACCACAGAGCCGGAGGAGTACTCTTGCGACGTGTGCGAGTTCAAGTGCCAGAATCGGCGAAGGTTAAAGGAACACCTAGAGCGCAAGCACGCGTCCGATTACAAGTACGACTGCGAGTACTGTGGCAAGAAGTTCAAGGTGAAGGGGGACATGAGGCTGCACGTCCGGTTCAAGCACAAAGAGGGGCCCATAGTCTGCGACGTCTGCGGGAAGACTTGCTCGAATAGCAACTCCCTGTACGTGCACCAGAAGTGGGCCCATTTCAAGCCCAAGTACGAGTGCGAGATCTGCAAGAGGCGCATGGTCACCCAAGAGAACCTCGATCAGCACATACTCCTGCAGCACGAGAGGCGAGAGAGCTTCGTATGCGAGGAATGCGGGAAATCGTTCACAGAGAACCATCGCCTGAAGCAGCACATGATGACCCACACCGGCGACAGGCCCTACGACTGTCACATCTGTGGCAAAGCGTTCGCACGCCGTACAGCTTACAGGCAACACTTGCTCATCCACACGGGAAAACGTCCCTATATCTGTGATATCTGCGGCAAGACCTTCACCCAGAAGCCTGGCCTGATCTGCCACAGGAAGTCGCACCCCGGTGTACACCCACCGCTGCCTGTCGTGCACATCGAACACATTCTCAGTGACTTCATGAAGAAGAAATGATCGTTGGTACCGTGAACGTGATTCGGTTGGACTTAACGCGTACGTTCGATCGGTGGAGATTCGAGGCATGAGAGTTCTCTTGGGGGAAGGAAAGTGGGCTTTCTTTCGTTGACGTTACAGTTTGATCGATGGATCGATCTAATGTGAAAGTGGCTTGAAGGGAGCCTGCTTCCTTGATCCGTAGTCAGCGCACTGCTTTATTTACATTACTGTGTTGTATGCATACGTTAATGAATTTGAGGGAGGAAGGCGAGGCTTATTTCCAGCTGAACAGTCAGTGGCTGGTGTCTGACATTTTGGATGCATTAGCTCGTTAATGATGCGAAGGGATGAGTTAATTCCTTCGGTACCTCGGGCACGTTTTCAATGTTTAGTTTTCAAGTTGCTGTTTCATGCCTGATTCTTATGTCTAGGATAAGTTGCGAATTTAGTCAGTGACTTGGACATTAAAAGGTAAAGATCCCAGTTACACATAATAGTTGGGCAGTTAGACGTTGAGTGTCTCGTCTGAAATATGCCCCAGAAATGTCGAGAGATTCCCAGAGTTTGAACGTGTCAAGGATTTGTAATTGCATCGCGTTTACATATTGCCACGTAATTGTAATTATTTAATTTTGGAGATTTGAATAGTTACGTTGTTTTCCTTTTTTAACGTATTTCCACGCATTTTCTATACTCGATCTCTCACGCACACATTTAACGCGTGGGAAGAAAGTAACTTTATACGACGTTACGTTGGCAGAATGAAACTACCATATCTGTAAAAACTTACTTCAAGAATAGCTTACCCACAATGAAATTATTTGTAAAATATATTGTATACAAGAAGAGAGTGAGAGAACATATTTTGTGCACAAGACCCTTAGGAGATACATATTTTTAACGAACGTGGGTAGGTCAAAATTCATATTGGCGATTTTCTGTAATAGTTTGAAATAAAGCAATACGATTTGTGATGCCACTGGAGACATACTCCTTTATGTAATATAATTAATTGACAAAAGCTATAAAGCAATTATTCTTTCACCTACTTCAAAATTATATTAAACGGATGAAATTTCACCTTTATTTTATTGTTCTTCTACACCCAGATTAGAATATTTTTGTACGAAGGGAGTAACAAATAAATAATATGTGCAATTTTAAGGGTAGCATCTGTTATCGCTCAGATGTACGCGATGGTCGATTTAATTTATGAATTTTTAACTGTGCAACATGTTTTGTTTCCAACTTTTGTTTCCAACACAGGTAAGTGTATCGTTAAATTTGTTTAAAATATTTTACAAGGTAACAAAGTTAATATTACGGTTGAATGCCTTAGTTAGTAATAATATATATATATTGTTTAAGGAATTACTAATTTAACTAATTTCTTAATTTCAGCGTTTGTTTATTGTTTCAGGAAATTCAATATATCTATTTTGAGAAAGTGTTAGCGGCAAGCCCAGCTTTAACAATTAATCGATAATTGTGCGTCCTTGAAGTGCCCATAAAGAGAAACGATTCACTCTATTATGGGATTCTGCCACATCACTGCGTCATCGATGATACAGAGTTAAAAATACATTGCATAACATATCGCTGTTCCTGAAAATCTCAAAACAAGGGTTTTACCAATAGTGCAATCGAAAATGTGAATACCTACTGTAAATAATTTTGTTCTTGAAAAATACGTAAGCATACCCAAAAAGCAAATTCCAAGAAAGAGAAATATTATTTAAATTACACCTGGAAATACTTAATTTATAAAATACTAAATACTGTATGCTCAGCGTGCACTTATCAAAGTGCACTATAACACAGTTGAATAAAATTGATTACATAGTGCAAAGTATAATTATTGCATAAGAGTACATTTTTGTGCAATAAATATCAATTGCCTCCTAAAAATATCACTCGTCTATTTACTTGTTATACCATTTTGCATAGAATAAAAATGTGAGATATCAGTTTGATCATCCCAAAACCAATATAACTGTTCCATTCTATCACAATAAAAGCCATCGTGTAATAACTTTATCGTCTTGTATCAAGCTGATCGTGACATTTAACTTCGAATGTAAGTAATCACCGATATTAAGTACCACCACTTGAGAACCCTAATAAACGCCAGCCCGTTTCCTGTTTTAGGCAGGAACCAGCGGGACCAAACACATCCTCCGTCACAGAAACATGTTCCGTTCCCAAGAAAACGGAAGAATCCTGGAAGCCATCACCGAAAGAAGAATATAAACCTCCACCAGCCTGCGACGTCTGTCACAAGCAGTTCAAAAAGAAGTATCTTCTGCGAAGGCACACGGTTGTACACCAGAATGAAAATAAAAAAGAGCCATCCACGGCGGAGCCCACGTTTATGGAGCTACTGTCCCAGAAACAGGAGGCCTTGTCGTGCATGACCTGCGAGTTCAGCTGCAACAAAAGGTCCACCATGATCGCTCACCTGTCTCAGAACCACGGGGGATCCAGCAAGAGCAAGTTCACCAGCAAAGGAAGATTCACCTGCATAATCTGTGGCCTGATTTGCTCCCGCAAAGAAACCCTGAAGTCCCACTTTGTACGCAAGCACACGCAACGGTACGAATTCTCTTGCGAGCACTGCGGCAAGGAGTTCAAGATCAAGGGTGACCTGACGACGCACACGCGGCTTAATCATCGAGAACCGCCCGTGATATGCGACGTATGCGGCAAGACCTGCCGGAACAGCCACAGCTTGTACACGCATCAGAAGCACGCCCACTACAAGGCAAAGTACGAGTGCTCTGTGTGCCACAGGCGGCTGGTCAGCAAGGAGAACCTGGACCAACACGTGTTGACGCAGCACGAGAAGAAGGAGAAGTCCGTGTGCGAGGAGTGTGGCAAGACCTTCTTCGAGAATCACGACTTCAGGAAGCACATGAGAATCCACACGGGCGACAAGCCTTACAGCTGCACCGTGTGCGCGAGAGCCTTCACCACCCACAGTAGCTTGAGTCAACACCTTCTTCTACACACAGGCGAGAGGATTTATGTGTGCGACGTTTGCGGCAAGTCGTTCGCTCAGAAAGCTGGACTGATATGCCACAGGAAGATACACTCTGGCACGCTACCTCCTCTCCCTGTGATGCACATCGATCACATCTTGAAGGAGTTCATGAAGAAGTGAAGTGAACCGTTACGTCGATCTGTGCCTTAAATTTTGGGAAGAGATCGCTTTCTCGTTCGCGCGTTAGAATCTCAGGAGCGGGAGGCTTTAAGTAATCTCGAAGGATCTGTTGATGAACGATGCTTAAACTTGAGATTTTTGTTAAAGTTTGGGAAGATAGTTGCATGTGAAATATATTAAATGTTTGAAGGGAAAGAAACTTTAAGAAGTGATGTTTTGTTAAATGTATCTAATAGTTGGTAAGGGTATGTTACGTCGAAACTTTTAGAGTTCTCCTCAACTGGAAGCCGTTCATTATGTTCCTAAGATAAATCGTAAGAACATTTTTACACGCAGCGCTTTATGATATCAGAGGCACTCAATAACATTGTAAAATGTAAACCGTTTGTTCCGAGTGCTGGAAATAAAGTATTTTCCTTATCAGCGCCACCCGCCGATCTACGACATAATACTTCATCCCGCTTCACCCTGAGCTCTCATATTCAAACATTTGCTCGAATGCCGCCAGTCTTTTAAGTCATCCTGCAAAACATGTTGATCGTATCGCCCCATTTGTGATAATCCACCGCTAACTACGAAGCTTTTCCCCCGCGTCTCTTCTCTAACAGCCCGCGTAACAACGTTTCCATCGATCGTGAATGTTGTCGCGGCACGTATGATAAGAGAAACGTACTAGCTTTGAAATCCTCCAGTCCACGAGCAGCCAAAGTCCTATTTTAATAACACCACTGATCGATGATGTTTCAGGTATGGGCTCGAAAGCCTCAACTCGCGCGGTATCTTTATCTACGACAAGGAGCCGGTGATTATGAAAAAATGGCAGATCCTCGAGTTCGACGGGAAGCCCTACTACGCGTTTGTACCTGAAGGCGACACGCCGTTGGCCGAGGACGACATACCAGAGCACTCGGGCGAGATGATGAACGAAGAGCAGAAACAGGACCACGTGAAGGAGGAGTGCCTCTACAACGAGGACGATCTGCAGTATGACTCGTCGGATGAGAAACTGTACGAGGAGGAGCACCTCCTGAACGGTTCCATGAAACAGAGGGAGGACGAGGAGGACGAGGACGTGAAACCGATACTCCTGAACGGCTCTCTGGAGGATGAGGCCGACAAGGCGATCGGGGATTTATATCAGGTGAAGGTTCAAGGTAGTATGGTGACCATCGAGAAACTAATGTCCAGGGAGTTGAACCCGAAGACGGTGGAGTACCAGCAGGACACCGAGGAACAGATGATGTACAACGAAGAGGATCCATTGGACCACTCGGATCAAGGAGACCAAGATCAAGTGGAGCAGGTGGAGTACTTGGAGGAAGCACTCTTAGAGTCTGCCAACAATCACGTGCCGCCCCCGAAGACGCGCAGAAAGATGTCCAGGAACGCTGGGGGCGCTCTGAAGTGCAAGGTCTGTTCGGAGATGTTCAGCTCGGCGATATCGTTCAGGAAGCACGTGGCGTGGACGCACAAGAAGAAGGTGTGCATACAGGAGGACGGCGCGTACATCTGCGCCGTGTGCGACTACAGGACGCTGAAGAAGAGCCTGTTCGCCGCCCATTTGGAGAGAAAGCACGAGACCTGGTCCAGGAAACGGCCCAGCAACATGCTGTTCCCGTGCGCTGCCTGCGGGTTCGTGTGCAGATCGAAGCACTCGCTGCAGTCCCACTTCATAAGGAAGCACACCGACCGATACGAGCACCAATGCAAGTTCTGCCCGAAGAAGTTCAAAGTGAAAGGCGACCTGACGAATCACGTGCGGTTTCACCACAAAGAGAAGCCCATCAACTGCGACGTGTGCGGGAAACTGTGCCAGAACAGTGGCTCCCTCTACGTCCACCAGAAGTGGGCCCATTACAAGCCCAAGTACGAGTGTCACATATGCAAGAGGCGTATGGTCACGCAGGAGAATCTTGATCAACACTTGCTGACGCAGCACGAGAAGAGGGAGAAGATAGTGTGCGCTGAATGCGGCAAGACGTTCACCAAGAAGGACTCGTTCAAGAGACACATGGCCGTTCACACAGGGTGCAAGCCACATTCCTGTCTCATATGCAACAAGCCTTTCGCCAGGCGGTCGCAGTTGCGCCAACACCTGCTCATCCACACTGGAAAGAGGCCATTCGTATGCGACATCTGTGGCAAGGCCTTCACCCAGAAGCCTGGTCTGATCTGCCACAGGAAAACGCACCCTGGCCCGCATCCACCGTTACCCGTCATGCCTATCGCGGACATCGTGAAGGAGTTCACCGAAGGATACGTGCAGGAGATAAACGCGCGCGAGAACGAGGAGAGGATCGAGGAGGAAGCGTAGAATTCTCTCATCGGTTCTTTGGAAGGAGTTGCTCACGCCGTACGCTGTAACGTCTATGTGGGAGACACTTTGGGCGCGACTTAAGGATTCTGGGAGAACGTTTGATTATTTCAATTACTAGGGACAATTTCAATTTCTTTGCATATCGACGCCTTTAACACGAGGAAATTTCGGTGCGCGCGAAATACCAGCTACGAACTTCGATCGTGGACACCTAGCTTCCTGCGTCGAAATTTCTGTCTGCTCGTTGTTGGAGGGTGAATGATAACTTGGGGAAATGGTCGTTTCAGATCGAAATTTGTGGTTTGAATATTTTTATTCATACTATTATTACCATTGTTGCGTGTCGATGATTTACCATGGTATTTTCTATGTAATGTTATTGTCATTGTTACTAGCAGTGCCGTTCTAACGGCTCATAGAAGAAACGAGAAATCCTCGACTATTTTAGTGTATTACTCGCTACGCTTAACGCTGGAGTACATATTTGTATTTAAATGAATTTTCTCGCGTACGAAATTTTTATTATTTACACTCGTTTATGTAACGAAGATACGCTTCAACAACGAGTCATGTTTCCCTGTTCACCTCGTTCTTCAATTAAAAAATAAAAAACTCAATAAATAAATAATATCGAATAGAACGTAAGGAAGACAGATTTCTAGGGCAATTTGTATACCATCACTGATCGAAAGTTTGACGACACAGGATAACAAACAATAATTATTTTTAGACATATTGCGTATAATTGTAAGTATAGAGGTGTAAGATGTATAATATAATAACAGCCTTGTAAATTGAGATTTACGGAAAGAAGAATATAGTATCCCTCTGGTAATTTCCCTTTCGATAAACGTGCAAAGTTTAGGAGCCAGTTTTAACTTGGAATATTTTAAGCAGTTTCATTGTTGATGAGAATTATAATAAAACAATTTACATTACACACACATATATATATACACACACACATATATATATGTATATATGAAAAAGTTTCCTGTAACGACGTATAAATTTTGCAGCGCGTAAAAGTTCCAGATTACGGTTCGTGTATCATACATTGACATCGCTCCCAAGTGGTCTTTGGTAAAAGAGACCCAGAACGCAGTAAAAATGAATTATAGTTTGCATACAATCCACTGACCGCTCAAGGCCACTCTGAAACTGTCCCCCACCACAGCAGTTTCTTATCCCCACTTTTCCCACTCTCGCACACTCGCTGTTTAGTGGGGGAAGAGGCTTTAAGCGGTCACTTAACCTTGTCTTGAATGCAATTTTGATCGAGACTGCAATAATGTTATTATATTCACAATTTTCGTTTCAGTGCACCGTGATGCCTCTACTAAAATCAGTTTCCCCACTTTAGATCTGTTCGTTTCTATTTCGCGCACATTTCGATAACAAGTTTGCAAATCTCGAGAGACATCGTTTGTTCTTTTGCTTACGTGTAATGAATTGTTTCGCTCTGTGAGCTCGTTGATCTTTATGGTTTATGTTAAAAAAGGGATTGGAAATTTAGGTGAATATAGGATCTACAAAGATAGACCGAAATTGTTTAATTAACATGGGGCTGCACATCAACCCTGTTGAAGTAATTTAAGATTCTTTTGTCCTGTTTCCTCAAATTTATACGTAAGGGCCATTAATGATCACGCATTTATAACGCTCTGATTATGTAAATACACTTGTAGAAATTGAAATACGAAGAATAGATTCAGGAACAGAAAATTTTAAACATTTATTTATTATCTGAGCTGAAACAGAAAATTACAAATGACCATGACAAAGTTGATTCGTGGGCTTATGTTAAGTGAACATTTTTCGCTGTCTTTTGTAAGGGTAATACACCCCTAAATTCTTGAAGCTTTTTTTCTATCTCTCTGTATCTCGACAATACATGTTTCCTTTGCGAGCTAGTCCTCTTAAGACTAACTGTATCCTAACGTTAAGTCAGTTTTCCTGTAAATCCATGAAAGAAGGAGCTCGTGTAGAAGGAAACACGCCCACGATGGCTATTTTTCTAAAATCAATACCTTAGCGTAATAACTCCGTAAAAACACGTACGCGCTGTGTATAGCTTTGGGTTTGAAATAAATATTTTTACTGAGCCCCATCGTCTCAACTATCCCGCAATAACATCTGTCGAAGCAAATATTAGCAATAAAATACAATGTTACGTACGTTTTACTGCGGTGTTTAGAAGAGAAATTTATTTCTGTACCCTTAAAAATAATACAGGCCGCCGCTCGCCACCGAAGACAGTAAAAATTCTCCCAAAAAACGAGTTAAAAACTTAGAATACCCAAAAGATAAGTATATTTGCTGTATTAAATGATCGCGTCGAATCAATAATAATTCATCATTTTTATGCATTTGCAGGCTACACCGGTTACGGATTATTTAAAACGTCGAGAAGGTAGGACAAACGCAGATACATTTAAAGCATCACGAAAAGATTACGGTTCTTCAGACATATCCTAACACGTTTCCACCGAGGCGACATTTAGACCCGACCACTGTGCAATTCCCAAATAATCCGGGTGGTCCGAAGTAGAATGCTCGCACGAAGCATCGCGTTAATTTGCGATCTAACTGATAAGACTTGCCCCGTTGACGTTCACAGCCAGATCGTAACGCGAGCCGTTGATTTTCTGTTTTAGGATACTGGATCCCCTCAGCGAGGAGTACAAGCCCGCCTCGTGTTTGAGTTCGGCCGTCGAGTACGCGGACTGGATGGACAAAGAGAGCTTCGAGGTCGCGAGCGATGAGCAGAACAATGGCGACAATGGGGCGAGATTATCCGACGCGGAGGATCTTGATCGGCAGCCGAAGAAAAGAACGCTAACGACCCGTTTGGAGTGCGACCATTGTCGTCTCAGGTTCTTGAACAAGGGCAATCTCGCGGAGCACTTGAAGAAGCACAGGCACAAGTGCGCGGACTGCCCGAGGACGTTCAGGCTCCGTCGATACTTGGCCTCCCACGTCGACAAGATCCATCGGCGGCAGGTGTACGACTGCAGCGTGTGCGAGTACAAGAGCAACAACAAGGGCACCCTGAAGAACCATTACATACGGCTGCACACCAACAGCTACAATTTCGCCTGCGACATCTGCGGCAAGCAGTTCAAGATCAAGAAGGCCTTGAACCACCACGTGAAGCAGAACCACAGCGACGCGCCGCCGATCGTCTGCGACGTCTGCGGGCACTTCAGCAAGAACCTTCACGCGCTCAAGGCCCACATGAAGTATAGGCACTACAAGCCCGAGTTCATCTGCCGGATCTGTCGCAGAGGCATGACCACCAAGGAGAACCTGGAGCAACACCTCACGTGGCACGAGACCAGGGAGAAGGTGCTGTGCCCGACCTGCGGCAAGAGGTTCCGAGGCCGCGACCTCGATTCCCACATGAGAGTGCACACCGGGGTCAAGCCTTTCCCGTGCCCCGTCTGCGGAAAGTCGTTCAGAAGGCAGACAGCTCAGGAGCAACACGTTCTTATCCACACTGGCAAGAGACCGTATATCTGCGACATATGTGGGCAGGCGTTCGCCCAGAAACCGGGGCTGATTTGTCACAGGAAGCGCCATCCTGGACCGCTTCCACCCCTACCTGTTGTGTCCATCAAGAACATCGTCACGGAGTTCACTAAGGAATATAATATGAAGAATGGGGTTATT
This sequence comes from Andrena hattorfiana, assembly GCA_944738655.2. Taxonomy (NCBI): domain Eukaryota; kingdom Metazoa; phylum Arthropoda; class Insecta; order Hymenoptera; family Andrenidae; genus Andrena; species Andrena hattorfiana. The sequence continues at coordinate 9,548,828 of OX122894.2, forward strand.
AAGATTGAATGAAGGGGTGCGCTTGATTTTCTCGGGGTGTGTGTCGGGTGCCTGGTCGAGCATCGATGCAGGGAAGGCTGTGAGCGTTGGAACAGAGGATTTGCAAGGAATTTTGGGGGGAGCATTATTTAGATTGGTAGGAGTTAACTTTGTAGTATTTTTTATGTTCTTTTTGGTTGTTGTCGGGAGCGTAGAAGTTGAATTGAATTTACTTTTTTTGTCCAAGCTTGATGTTAACGATAAACAGTGTTGTATGAAACTTGAAATTAGTCTTGCTTAGCAGGAGGCAATGCATGTCAGAGACGATCGATATTCTCTGCGCAAAGGACTTCGCTAGGAACTCGTCAGCGAAATAACCGACTCTTGTACGAAGTAATTATTACTTCCAACGCGATATTATTACGAAATATTGTCCACATCGATCGAAGCGTGATCTGTAATTTTATATAGAATTTTTTACAATATTCTATACTTTCCTTTCACTGCGAGTTTCAGGTGAAGTGATAGACGCCACTAACGAGTGTGTGAAATTTGCATGTTTCAAAAATATCAGTTGCTATCGATGCCACGGATAAAAACATTTCAAATGTTTTTTACAAATATTGTTTGTACTTTTTACTGTATAATGAATCTTTATAAATAAAACTGTAATTACCAATAATGCACAACTCACAACTCAATATAAGTATTTCAGACAAAAACCAAACCATTTCTGTTCCTATAAAAATGTTCCACCACGGCAGTAGTATAAAGGAAAAAGTAAGTAGCCCGAGAAAACAACGGTAGCAATTTTTCAAATAATAATACTCTGTTTTAGTTCGCCACTGCTGGATCCCCTGCGCGACACGGACGTCCCTGGCGAGCCTTGGAAGATCAGACTACCTCCGTACCCCCTGACGAAGGAAGGAGGATTGCCGAAAAGCTGCGTAAGGGTTGTAATAAAACGAAAGCGTCGGAGAGACCCGAAGCCAAAGAAGTATCCAGAGCCTCGGCTAGAATGCGATCACTGTGGCAAAAAGTTCCATCGAAAGCCGGCCTTGGTGTCCCACATACTGCAACACAGGCACCCCTGCGACTCTTGCGACCAGAGCTTCAAAACGAGAAAAGATCTGAAGCTGCACTACCAGCAGAACCACGGGCCATTCCTCTATCCCTGTGACTTGTGCGATCACAAGAACAAGCATCTCTCGGGGCTGAAGGATCACATAATTCGTAAGCACACTGGCAGCTACATCTACCCCTGCGAGATCTGCGGTAAGCAGTTCAAGCTGAGGAACGATTTGAAGCAGCACAACAACCAAATGCACAATAATCAACCTCCCGTGATCTGCGCTGTCTGCGGCCATCCCAATAAGAGCGTCACCGCCCTCAAGGCCCATATGAGGAACAAGCACACCGAGCCGAAATTCACCTGCATGATCTGTAAGAAGGGCATAACCACTCATAGGAACTTGGAGCAGCACTTGAAGTGGCACGAGAGCAGCGAGAAGACGCTCTGCCCCACGTGTGGGAAAACGTTTCGGAGGCGTGACATCAGCTCTCACACGCTGGTGCACACTGGGGCGAAGCCTTATCCTTGCCCTGTGTGCGGGAAGATGTTCAGAAGGCAAACTGCTAAGGAGCAGCACGTTCTTATTCATACTGGGAAAAGACCGTATGTTTGCGACGTGTGTGGACAGGAGTTCACGCAGAAACCGGGGCTGATTTGCCACAGGAAGCGACATCCTGGACCACTGCCACCCTTACCTGCCGTGTCCATCAAGAACATCATCAATGATTTCGTTCGTGACTACATTATGAAGAATAAGAATGTTGGAATCCAATAAATAATTTCTCACCTTCTCCTTCGCGGGTAAATAAGATCTTTGATCGAGGACTGATGTAAGGAATTTGTATTAAGATTCTGGGGGGAAAGGAATGTTTATTGGATGTTTCTCCAACAGCGGGTTCGACGATGATTTCGTTCAGCGTGCCAAGACGCATTTAAGGAAACTTCTTATCGAGCGGAGATGTAATCTAGACTGGTAGAAGTTAGCTGTACGGTGTTGTAAAGTATTATCGAAATAGGGCACATCGCGATCCGCTATCTTATGTGAAGTTTGTTAAATGAGTTTATTACCAATCTATCTTTACTACTAATTTCGGGGCGAGTGTCCACATCGGGTACGGGCGCGGGGATTTTGGTGAATATATTAAAATTTCTCAGTCATCAAATCTTTTCTCATATGTTCTCTGCATATATTGTTTGTACTTTCTACTGTATCATGAAATTCTTTAATAAAACACTGTTTCAATAAAACTACCATTCGGCATAAAACGTAACTTCTGAACGATGTGAGATTTATAGATAAGAATTTTAACCATGTCCTTATAAAAACGTTCTATCACGGCGGTAGTATAAAGGAAAAAGTAAGTACGCGAGGAAATTACCGATTACAATCTTACAAATAATTATAATCTGTTTTAGTTCCCCACCGTTGGATCCCTTGCGCGACACGACAGCCTCCGAAGAGCCATGGAAGATCAGAATACCTCCCTATACCCCGGCGAAGGAGAGGAGATTGCCAAAAAGCCGAGTGAAAGGTGCACCGACGAGGAAGAATGAGAAAGACGCGAAACCAAAGAACAAGATTGACCGCCGCCCGGAGTGCGACTATTGTGGCAAAAAGTTCTATGGGAAGTCGTTCCTAGTGTCGCACATGAGGCAGCACAAACACCCCTGCGAGACCTGCGGGCAGACCTTCAAGCTGAGAAAAGACTCGAAGCTCCATTACGAGCAGGTCCACGGGCCGCTGCTTTACCCCTGCGACATCTGCGAGTATAAGAGCAAGAACAAGTGGACGTTGAAGGATCACATCATCAGGAGGCACACCGGCAGCTACGTGTACACCTGCAAGATCTGCGAAAAGCAGTTCAAGATCAAGAACGACCTGAGGCAGCACACCAACCAGATGCACAACAATCAGCCGCCCATCATCTGCACCGTCTGCGGCCATCCGAACAAGAGCCTTCCGGCATTGAAGTCGCACATGAGGTACAGGCACTTCAGGCCGGAACACGAGTGCAGCATATGCAAGCGCCGATTGATGACGCAGGACAGCCTCGAGCAGCACTTGCTCTGGCACGAGAGGCAGGAGAAGGTGGTCTGTCCCACCTGCGGCAAGATCTTCAGCCAGAGAAGAGACCTGAACCTCCACATCAGGATCCACGAAGGCATCAAGCCATTCACCTGTCCCATCTGTGGCAAATCATTCTCGAGGAGGACTGCCCAAGAACAGCACATACTGATACACACTGGCATGAGGCCTTACGCCTGCGATATCTGCGGGCAAGCTTTCGCTCAGAAACCTGGACTGATTTGCCATAGGAAGCGACACCCTGGACCTCTGCCACCGCTGCCCGTCATCTCCATTAAGAAGCTCATCAACGAATTCACTGAAGGGTTGGCGGACGCGTCCATGGAAAAGGACGAGTCTGCCAGTGAGTCGGGGGAGAAGGATGAATCTGTGCAGGCATCGAAGGAAAGGGATGAATCTGTGCAGGGATCCAAAGAGAAGGACGAAGCTGTCCAAGCTTCCAATGAGGACGAAGTGAAGGAAGAACTCGAGTGAATGTGGGGTCTTTCGATAGACAATAATTACGCAGAGGTGAAAATGAGTGGGAGTCTGTTACGTTGATTGCGACAGATGGGACCTTCGCAAAGGGACTTTTGCAAATTTTTATATCGTTAAGGGGAAAGCTCGGTTATTCGTTGGTCGTTTGATTGAATTTTATGTTGCACGCGATGCAATTCGTAGATGTTTAACGAATTTTGTGCGTGTGAGTAATATGTTTCTGGGAGATAGAATTTCTGGACGTTTCTTATTCGCAATTATTTAGTTCGTTGGTTAAAATGATCGATTAGAGTAATTCCTCGCGAGCCAAATTCGACGACCGACGACAAGGGAGTGCATTGTCGTTTTGTATCTATTTTGTACAAACGTGCGCGAATGTTTTCAGTCGAAGGTGCGGTAAATGATGTCAAAAGCCAAAAATGATGGAGTGCAGGGAGAAATTGTATTCATCTCGGGCGAAATAAAGGATTAATTTTTTTATACAAAATACTCTACGACTGTTAAGCATTGTCATCTTGAGTAAGAGCTCAGAATTTTATGCGTGCCTGATGATCAATGGTGAAAAAGTGGGGGTAAGGAGGTCATCAGTTTTCTACTTTCATCCTCATTTTCTGCATCGAATACTAATGAGTCAATAGTATTTGCATTCTAAATAAAGACGTGGTGCCCCGTTCTTTATACCGATCAAACAATACAAAAGAAACTAATGCAGAACTCAGCGATACGTGTTAAATCATTGAAATTTCATCGCACGTGCGCTCGCATATAACGGACGTAGACACGTGATCGATCGTGAGTACGTATATTACTGAAAGAAACAACGTATTTCCACCGAAGTAAGGATATTTATTACAACCTAGTCATACATCACAATAGTAATGCTACGTTTCCATGCTTCCCCCGCAATTACAAGTACTTCATTAACGCGTCTGTTTCAGGTCGCGAAAGGCGAACTCGCGAGCGGTCCACGAGTGCGTGAAATGCGGGGCCTGCTTCTGTCACACGAGAAAGCTGGTGGAGCACCTGAAGAATCTGCACGACATCGACAGAGCGTTCAGCTGCGACGAGTGCGGCAAGACCTTTCGAAGCCCCATGAACATAGCCCGCCACAAACGCATTCACACGGACTTGAAGAAGTTCTCCTGCGAACTATGCGACTATCGGTCCAACCAGAAGTCGAACCTCGAGATCCATCGCCGACGGCACACCAAGGACTACGCCTTCAGGTGCGAGGAATGCCAGAAAGGCTTCGTCTCGAGGGCGGAGTACCTGGTGCACGTGAACGTCCACACGAGGAAGCATATCTATCGGTGTGAGCACTGCGACAAGTCCTACCCTTACAAGAAGAACCTTACCAACCACCGGAAACGCCAGCATCCGAGCACTCTGCCCGCGGATCAGGCGAGGAACGTGAAACTCAAGTACACGTGCCAGGTGTGCCTGGAAGGTTTCGCGCAGAAGCTGCTCTTGAATAGGCATCTGAAGAAGCAGCACGGGCTTCACGATAAGGTGAAGCATCTGTGCGACCTGTGCGGCGCGGTGTTGTCTTCCAAGCGGCGATTGATGGAGCACAGGCGGGGCCACGTGTACGAGAAGACCGTCAAGTGCGAGTTGTGCGACAAGATGTTCGCCAGCAAAGAGTACCTCAGCGTTCATCGGCGCATACACACGGGCGAAAAGCCATACGGTTGCTCGCAGTGCGACAGAAGGTTCACGCAGAGGACCGCTTTGATCTTGCACATTCGGTACCACACAGGGGAGAGACCGTATCAATGCGCCGACTGTGGCAAGGGCTTCATATCTGGCAGCTTCCTTCAGAAACATCGCAGGATGCACGAGAAAGCTTCGCTGGTCGGGGCTGGATCGTAACGAGGAGGCTGGAAGCGATAAACGGACGTGCTTGGAGCTTATAATTGTGTCAGGAATTTTCGTTTTTTTTTAATAAAATAAGATCTGGGTGATGTTTATGTACGGAAGCTTGCATTTTATTCAGGGATGTACGTATTAGCGGTTGTTGGACGAAGTATACGCGCATTTAAAAAAGTGTCGATACTTTCTTTTTTTAGCAGGATGTTTCAAATGACCGGTGCCATTTTCTATTGTGATTTTTGGGAAGCATACCTGATGCTTCGTGTAAATGAGTAGCGTTGTCAATAAAGGTTCCCTCGTTACAGCCAGTGGGACAATGGTCACGAGGAGCTTGCCGGCTGCGACGATTTCAAGATCAAGAGCGAGGATAGTCTTCTACAGGCTGGGCAGAAGTGAGTTTCATAGAAAATCTTCTATATCGCTTAATTACTTTTCTATTATGAGGAATGTAAAAATTGTAAAACTCCCTGAGTTATCCACGAATACATTAATATCCAGTATTTTAACGCTTAAAACAAACTGGAATTCTATCGTTATTCGATAAAAATGTGGGCATTCGATAAAAAAGTGGCATCTGTCGACAGCAATCTCGATAGGAAAATCGTCAAAGCAATGTCGTTTCTTTTCTTCCTTTCCAGATTCGAGGGTAACGAGAAGGCCTGCGACCTCTGCCAAGAAAAGTTCCATTTCGTGACCAGATTAGTCGCGCATTTGAGGATCGTTCATGGTATTCACAGACCCTTCAAGTGTGACACCTGCGGCAAGACGTATCCACAGCAATTTATGCTGAACGCCCACGTGAAGAAGTCCCACACGCCGAAGACGATCCCTTGCAACCAGTGCAACTTCATGGGGGTGAATGCGACCGACGTGGAGAGGCATACCAAGCGACACCATCGCGAGGAGAAGTTCACCTGTGAGATCTGCAGCGAGAGCTTTGAGGACAAAGACTCGCTGATGACGCACACGACGATGCACAACTTCATGCAGTATCAACAGTGCAACGCCTGCGGTAGCACCTTCAACGATGTGTACAGGTACAATTTATTTTCACTGGGAAATTGTCTCGTTAATTTTCACAGTTAACTTACAAATTTTGAAAATACTTATGAGTATATTTTGGAAGTACTTTATATGTTCAATGCCACGATTTTGAAGTTTAAATACTATTCGAATACCTTTACCCACAATATACATAGTATTTGCTCCTGAACCAGTGCCTCGGGTCATCTACCCAGGTAGTCGATAAATAAATCCAGTCCAGCTATTCATTTTTCAACATACTCAAGCTAAATCGAATTAATTGCCTCCTCTGTCGATATACACTTGTCTAAACGGTACAAATTAGAAATCCACGGAAGTTATCCAGAAACATAAATCAAAGCTCCTTTTACAACTCCTCCTCGGTACAAAATTCTCCTCCCCTAAAGCATAAAAAATGTGACGCAGCTTGAAGGAGCACAATCGCTTGTACCACTACGACCCCGCGGCACTGATGCAAGAGAAGCTCGAGGAAGGGGGCCAGCAGTCTTCGGAGCACAAGTGCAACGTTTGTGGCAAAGTTTACAAGTACAAGTCCGTGTTGAAGCAGCACAAAGTGAAGGCCCACGGCGACACCCCCAACTACGAGAGGCGCAGGTACCTGTGCGCCCTTTGCGGCAAGGAGCTGAAGACAGCAAAGGGGTTGGAGATTCACAATCGTTCTCACACTGGCGAGAAACCGTACACCTGCGAGGTCTGTGGCAAGTGTTTCGCCTGCGAAACCCTGCTCAGGACTCACAACGTCACTCACACTGGAGAACGAAAGTATTCGTGCGACCAGTGCGGCAAAGCCTTCACCCAGCGGTCCACCCTGGTGGTGCACAAACGCTATCACACGGGTGAAAGGCCGTACGTATGTCCCCGTTGCGGAAAGGGCTTCGTAACGAGGACCGTTTTGAACACCCACATGAAATCCTGTCGCTGAGGGTGACGGGACTCTGGATTAGCTGAAAGCAGAGCACATACCTTAGGCGAGAGGACTTCCAGAGGCAGGAAGGGGATGCTTGATGCGGACTGACCTTCAAGGTACTGTGAAAGAGGTACAGTGGCATGTAGGTGTCACTTTGGGGATGAATTCGGTTCACGAAAATGGTGAAGATATTTTTCAATCGTTTTCTGGTGGAATATTACTGCGTCTAGTAATAACCCCTATTTTTAGAATTTATACCTATTTATAGGTACCTAGCAAAATACCACGCGCTTCGCTTCGGGTCTAAGAGATATTAAGGACTCCATGACAACACAGTTTACCCTTTTTCACCCCCTTGGGGGTTGATTAGGGCAAAATCCTGAAATTGATTTTTAGGGATTTGTGTGGGTAACCTTTCGAAGTAAAAACCAAGTTAATATCTAATCGGGTCTAAGATTATCCTGAGCGGAAGTGTAACTGATTCTATTTAGATATTAAATCGAGAAAGAAATTTGGACAGCACGAAAGTGGTTGAAAGACGGAGGTGTGAAGTCGGATAAAATGGGCTTTTATATGAATATTTTGTAATGCTTTTGTAAACTGAATTCATCTCTCAAAGTTGTACGTATACTTTACAGTACGTTTACACTATGCCGTATAAAAGTTGTAGTCCTTGAGGTACTTTTGCAAAATCATTTGTGGGATCGGGGACCCCCTCGTGAATGTATTTGTAGTCTACCCGAGGTGGATTGACCACTGAAGCGTCGATATCGACCGCTTAAAAAATGGCAGCTTTTGTTGTAATTTCTATTAAGAGAAGGTCGAGCTATTTCCTGAAATATAATTTATGTTCTCTCGCGTGACACAGAAAGAGCAACATTGGGAGTGATATGTGTGATAAGAAAGGCGCTATTTGCAAGATGACTTAAATGTTATAACTCCTCCGACACGACATCGGTGTGGTACCATTTTTCCACGAATTTTTATGTAACGTCGCTTTCATTCAAAAACAAGTATTTTTGTAAGAAAAATGGCATAAAGTATAAATTATTAAATTACCATTGATCTTTTTGGTGTTCACGCTAAACTGATCTTCAAGTATTTTTGCAACATTATATCGAAAATTGTCCTCTTTATCAATTTCGAAATGGCTGTATTTAATAGTAAATCAAGTCACGGACCAATTAATAATATTAATTTAATATTGTACATAAAATATACTGAACTTTAATTCTTAATCACTCGGCTCCATGCATTTATTTATATCTGTCAAAGAAAAAGAATAAGTGGTCTGTATAAGGGGCAAATGGAATTCGCTTGCAAATGAGGACATTTACCTTGACACAATTTTTTAATAACGAACATATCTTTATTACATTCACGTGCTTATAAGTGGGACGTTATCAACTGCATCGTCGTGGCGGAGGGAGTTCGTCTTTCTTATTATTTTTTATCAAAACGTCCTCGTTTCTGGAACAGTAGGTTTTAAGCTTGCGGGGCACCTACAGTTGCCGCAACTTCTGCGATTATAAAGCCGTCCTTGATACTAGTATTCGCATACAACAAGTCGTTGTAAATTTAGTTACACGCAAAAGTGTGCCGCTGGTACTACGTGAATCCTACACCTGGATAGTATTTCTAGTGTTCTACCAGATGCAACTTTAATGGTGATCTTAGAGAAATATACACTTCTTCTTCGACAGCCTGGCGTATAAAAAAATTTCAATGGATATTAAAGAGATCCGGGTAAACGTGGAGATTTATTATCGATTAATTAGATAGATGTTTTATACACAATATTTATAGCGTAATGTGATAAATCGAGCACTAGCTTACAATTAGATTTATACTTTTTTATACGCGATTTTTTATACCTTTTTATATATAAAATGTTTACAACTAAAGTATCTTCGAAGACTTTCACAGCGCGATCAACAAGAATCATTTTTACTATATCCTGTCATTGAAAATGCAGGGATAGCACGCAACGAGATTAGTTTCTAGATTACTCAATCTAGCTGGCTATTTTTATGAATCGTTTCTGCGGAGATTCTTTTTTATAACAACGTATTTATTAATAGGAAGAGCCTATCGCTGTGTTCCATCGTGACTGTGAACGATTTCTCATCGAATAAAAGGCTAGATAATTCCTCGATATTGTGAATTTATTACATACTACTACTTAATACTGTTTATATCTTGCCGTTATAGAGATATTTGCCTCGCATCCTCGGTTGATAAACCCGTCACATACGAAAAATAAGCAGACTTCTTCGAGTTGAGGAAAATACACTTTATATCACATAAAAATCATTAACAAATTATAAATATTCGAAAGCGTAAAAATAAATGTGTACAATAGAAAGGAAAAACAGTGGTGCCAAGATGTGGAGGATATCGCTTTATTTTTTCTCGTCGTAATGTCGAAGAGTGGTGAGCGGGGCAGATGCCGGTGGACAGCCAGGAGAGTCGTCAACATTTTAATAGAACACCAAGACTGAGGCGGGGTCCTCGATACGGAAGTCTACTCCTTGCTGCATCATCTTGTGATCGTAATGGTAATTAATGTCGTTCAATAAGGCCCGATTCCGGGCGTTAACGTTGCGAGGCTTCACGTGGATCGTGCGAAAACCTGTTGCAAATTTCACGGTTTAAATTGATTCTGTTGAAGACGGAGCATGTGTTTCGTGGCTTACGGGTCTTGCTTTCGGCCTGCAGTTGACAGATGTCACGCAAAGTGTCGAGGCTTCTTATTATGCCATCGTACTGTAATCTCGTTAAGTGTTTGCAACGTACGAGCATAGAGACGAGCAAATCGTCGAGTAATTCGCGATTGTTTCGAAGTTGTAGCATCACTTCCGCTGTAACGGCGAATGGTACATGTATTTTAAGTGGTGGGCTATAGTCTAAAGTTTAAACTACTCAGAAATTCTAATTACATAAATATGATTTAAAAGTGATGGAAATTGAACGTGTCTTCTCAGAAATTCTGTCTTAGTTTAATTAAATTAGATCTGTTAACCCTGTGTATTCAAAATTTCTTTCTTTTTTAATTTCATCTTATAAACATTTTATTGTGAATCAGTACTTGCGATATAAAACACAGATAAAATATATGTTAGCACAAAGTCGCATGGCGTTATAAAGGGTTAATTAAATTATGTAAAATGAAGTAGTTAAAGGAAAGCGTGGGGGTAATATTGGGTTGAGTCATAAATCACTTCCGCCGCAGGTAGCGAATATTTACCTTTTTCGCGATGCCCCCAATGGCATGCCACGGTTAACGACCCTTGCTTGCCATTACTAGACGAAGAACGTCTCATTTTCGAGTCGACAGTCGGAGGGTGAACATCGTGTCAAGTGAGTGCGGCTTTAGCCGACGAAACAGAATGCTTACAAGCGCGGTCTCGTGATTCATAGGAAGGAATAGTGTTACAGCTGTGATTTTGCGCGTGTAGTGCATACGATAGTGATTTGCATTAAATCAGGAATTTGATTGCATAATTTTATTATGGAAATATGACGATGGTACGCGCTGACTTCGACGTGTGATACTTTGTAAAACATTAGTGAATCAACACTTATGGAATCACGTTGTAGAATTAGGGAAAAAGGATATGAGTTGATCGTGTGGTATTATGAGAAAAAACCCACGTCCTTGGAAACAGGAATACATCAGATTGGTAGAAGAAAATTTTAAAACTTGTTTCGCGTTATTTTCCATACTCTTTGCATATCGTGTTCTCATATCTTTTCCACGTGTATTGAATGGGAATGGTCTCAATAGCGAAAACCATACGAAAAGTTGCACAAAAATAGTTACATCGAAGTAATGATAATTATTAAACGATGAATATATGTTATATTAATATCTACTGTGACACATTGCATATCAAAGTAATTAAAAAAAAACAACGAGTCATTCATGACTCAACCTAATGGAATATGAAACTTTTTAAGTTCTACCGCGGTAGTTAACGGCTTATAAAGCATAGCGTGCGAAGGTTATTAAGGAAAATTTTAAGATAAGTGAGATGAATTACATAGCCAAGAATTAACAATACCTAACGTGTTGGTGTAATGGGTAATAAGCAGCCCGACGGTGCTCCTGAAGTTACGAGATCTGCTCTGGTCCCACACATGGCCACTGAACATTTGAAACCTCGCCAATGGCATACTGGGCAACAGTAAGTAGCACATGTCTTCGTAATGGGAGATGTTAACTGAAAATCAAACTTAAAAGGCTAAATGGTGTGCAGAATCGTACTCGATCTCAGCGTATAGGGTAATTCGCGTTTCTACCAACGTGGATGTCCCCAAAATCTAAGAGTGTAATTCTATTACTTTCTGTGGAGAAGAAAGATGGAATACAAAATTTTCTCCGAGCTTCAGACTTTTATGACAACTCCCTTATAAATTTACAATCGTTGATCTTTAATTAATATTTAACACATAATTGTATTTAACCCAGGAAAATTGTGAGATCGTTATTGAAAAGTCATTACTTTTTAAATTAGAAAGATTCTAAAACCACCTCAAAATGTTCTTAACAATTTCAATTTTTCCATATACCCTCAAACTTCGGAAATAATCGAATCATTTCAGACAGCAAAACAAACGATCTACGATCACAATCCTAGAGGACTTAGTGATTTAGTGACTCAGTGAAAAGAGTGACGTAAAAGTAATCATCTACTTTCAGCCTCTTTCAGTTTATATTATCTTTCATTAAATCCAACTCTTCAGTGTTTAAATTCCTGGACAAATTACACAATCGATAATTTTATAATATAACGTTGTATATGTTTAAATTCTTCCTGTCACTTCAGAAATGTTGCGTGTGACGGAATATAAATGATCGCTTTTACGTTAGTCTATATTATATTGTACCTATAGTGTAGGAGACCGTGAGCTCAGGACAAACCAGGACTAAATTGTGCCAGGCAGTGTCCGCGATCGTGTGCTGCCTGGAATCAGAATCTCGTACAGATATGTGCAAAGTTCTCAGCACCTTCGGAGCCGCGTTCGTCAATGCGTTAAGGGTCTGGTCCGATAAGGACGGATAATCGAGTCTAAGGATGGTTAACACGCGAAAACGACCCAGTAAACGCAGATATCTGAAAATTTATTTTACAATACGTCAAACTTTAAAGGGTCTGATACGTGGATATGTGCTTTCATTTCCTTCAATGCAGACTTTTAAGGATAGGTAATCGTTTCAAACACTATTTTATTTTTCTTCAAATATTATGAATTCTAAAATTTAAGAAATACGTGCTTTTTCATTTATATTTAATATAAAATTTAACAGCCTCCCAAAGACATATTTATTTACTTTCGCATACAGAGCGTGGCCAAATTATTATTCTCAAAACAGATTCGTCAATTTTTGGGATTTTTTTAAAATGGATTTAATTCGATTAAAAAAAATCTTAAATTGACAACTAAAGGTTCTGAAAGGAAACTTTCTTACCTTTCCAAAACACTTACGAAAATTTGTCTACGATCATGAGTTCGCAAGTTATGGGTGTTCAAAGTGGAAAGTACCTTTTTTGCTTTGATCGCAAATAACTCGGTCAATAAAAATAATACAACAAAACCAAGAAAACGAAATTAAAGAGAAGTGTTTGCTCTATAAAAGCTCTTCGTTGGATTTACCGGAAAATTTTTTTTGGCCGTGCTTACGTTCAAACTAGGCAAAAATTTCACAAAATTTGTTCCCTACGCTTCATCTTGATAAAACAGTATCATAATGGATGAAAAAAAATTGAATCTTCGATTCAAAAACTACAAACTTCAAACGTTAAAATGCGTTTTTTAAATATTTTTTGCAGAGATACAGCCATCGCTTAAACTAACAAAATCGCAAACCTTTTTCTTTGAGTATAATAATTTGACCACCCGCTGTATATTGCTTTAACAAAATGACTATCACTCTCAAATAGTGTCCTTCTTTTTCATGTAATTATTGAAATCAATAATAATTTTTTCACTTTGCTTCATTCGCGAACTGCTTTAAGTTTGTGGAAGTGAAACTTATCACTTTTTAGGGGTTGTTTCACCTCTTAAATTTGAATTTAAACGTAAATAAAGGAATCGGTATTTCTTAGAATTTAGTGTTTCACACAAAATTTGAAGAATAGAGTCGTTCCTAGAAGCCTGGAGTGCACCCCTTCTAAGAGGAATTATTGATATGGCAGGCTGCTTGCTGCATTCTCTCGTCATTAGTTTACCAATACGAATTTCTCGGAATACGTGAGCCTTCGCCGTGGTAGCTTGCGTATTCCGTCTCTGTGGAATTAATGGAAATTATTTCTCGTACCTCGGATTACTGTGAGGGGCTTGCCATTCCCGGAATGCACCGCGAAGATCTAAATAAGCCAAGTGCTCGCTACAACCCCTGGAAGCGCTCGCTAAAAGCCGCAACACGTCGCTCACACCAAGATTCGCGTTCAGCAGACTCAACGTTTCTAAGTTGCGCTGACAGCTGTGCAAACGTATCGGTTGTACACACTGATTAGAAAGTGAAAGCATCGAAGTTACATAGCACTTGAAACAGATCACTCGAATAATCTCTTATACTTAGAGGCAAGACGAAACGCTTCGAGTAAAAGTGGAAAGAAAGAAATTATTTGTTTGTATAAAAAGTCCTATATACTATAATTAATATTCCACATCGCTTTCCAAGAAGATTTTACTGATTTCTAATACAAGGCGTTTTAAGATCCCATATCAGTTTTCAAAGAAAGTATTGGAAATAGTCGCTGATAAATTCAGTGCACTTGTATTCGGGTAAATCTTAGAAAATTTTATGGTAAATTTTAAGAAGGATATCTTCGAGCAGCACATAGATTAATTCAGAAAATTAAATGCTAATACATCGAATATCCGTGAAATCGAAAGATTTTGATAACAAGATTGTAGCCTTCTACTTGAAAATGACCTCCGTGCCATTTCGACTTTTTTAAAGGTTGCGAAGCATTTCTTTCTTCATCTCTGATGACAAGAGAGGTACCCGAATGGCCTGTTCCGAGTGCATTTTTTTTTATAGATTGTATATTCTATATCTTGTCTAGGCCTGCCTCGTGTTTGTATTAATTATGCTATATTTATGTTTGTATTAATTATGTGTTCGTCGAGACATCTTTATGAATACTTAAGGTGCTTCAATTACCCCAAAAAATTTGCAAGGGCATATAGCATTTTGCCTCTGTTCCCCCATTTGCAACTGAAGATCCAATCGGTGAGTATTAATCTCTTCAATTGCACATTCTTGGCTCGTACAACCGTAAGAAAATCGGCGCCTGCCTCGGCTTGAATATTCCGAGCGATCCGTGCCTCTCTGGGCAAAATGTACGGCCGTGACCAGGCGAGCTCCAGGCTGCGCATATGCTGCCCATATTTTGCCTAGACGAACGACCACTACGTGTTTAAACGCGGTTTGCAAACCTACAAACTGATGTCAGAATGAGGTGCATAGATAAAAGAAAAGTCACGATACTATTTCTCGAGGAGCCGTGAAGTGTGTGATATGTTTAAAGAATTTTATCTAAAAGCAAGGAAACGCCAAACGCGCACTAAATTAATTTCAAAAGGTCAACAGACGATTTTTCTATTTAATTAACTAGAACTACTTTTCACATAATCAAATATCAATTCTGCATCTGTATAGCTCTATCTCAGTTAGACTCGGAGTCTTTGCTCGTTCCAAGTGAAAAGAACTGTTCTGTGCGCGTCGTTTATCTTAGTACCGCGGTACATCTCGTAATTGACCAACAAAGAGACAGTTAAGATTTTTTTGTTGTCGTGAATGTTGCGTACGGCTAGTTCACCGGCCAAAGGGAAGTCACCGCGCAGATCACGGTCGATGAGGACTGTGACGGAACGCCAGAGAACAGGCGACGATAGTGCACGGTTCCATGACTGACAAACTTGTGCAACGTTGGCACGGTCCCCACGACCGAGGTGACTAAATATCTGCGTCAGTATCAGCTCCGGCAGCTGATCCCACATCTCCCAGTGTCAGCTTGGCCCGTCTTCATCTCTACGTGGATGAGGCAGCTGTCGCAACCTCGGTCAGGTTCTCTTGTCGGGCTCCTCGATATCGACTCCGATCGTCATTGAAAATACGCGAAACAATCGCGAGAAATTCACGGCCGATTAAACGCGTGAATTGCCTTCAATTTACGTGGAACTCGATTATCCACTATCGACTATAAGGGTATATTCAGACGAGACGCTGCCGCAGCTCGCGAGCTGGTATTTCGGGCATCGTCACGCATTTTCTAAATTCTCTAAAGTCAACAGAGTCTCTTCTCTGCGTTTCTATAATTGCAATTATTGGCTGCTGCGAAAATTCTTCTAGGTTCCGCATCACAATACTAAAACTGTGAAGAAATTGTTTATTAATCAGACTTATGGCTGGACGTCTTGTAATAGTAATTTGCTTCGTTAGAACGGAAAAGTACCGAATAATTGGGCGACGTATATATCGTTCGCAGCGCCAGAAATAGAACAAAGTCCTGAATTTTCCAAGCGCGATATTTACGTAGTTAATAACATATGACGCGCCAGGTCCTGTGTATTATACTTGTAAGTAAAGAGATACCGAGTTTATGTAACGATCTTAAGAATAAGTTCGAGGGATCATCGAAATTCGTTATTGAATTAAATAATCGCCCCGGCATAAATAAGCTTTCCCGCTTTATTGGTTCAACGTTGCGGCAAATTTAGTGCCGCGGCTTGCTCGCAGATGACGCGGCGGGAGACGCGAGAAGTCCCACACACCGCACATACAATATAGTCGGTGCACGGAGTGCATTCAGTGCACATGCACTCTCGGCTACGTGGGATTGGGAGTAAGACACAATTTTACAATCGCCGGCGCAGTGTCAAGGACTAAACTGACCACGGATCAGTCACTGCCGTCGCCGTACGGCGATATCGTATACCCCCTTAGAAAACAAATACTCCCCGCCGGAGGCACGATTACGTAATCGTTTGATCTTGGTCTTTGACCCTGAATCTAACCTGTTCACGTGCCGCTTTAGCGCGTAAAACACGAGATCGCGGTGTAACGTGAATAGCTTTACTACGTTTACGGAACGGGATACTTGTATCGTTGCCAATTCCCTCGGTGATATTACATGCATCGATGAGCAGGCGCTCGTTGACGCTGCCAAAACGAAAGAATGACGGAAGAGGAGGATAAGGTGTTGGACAAGGAACAGTGGAAGCTCGAGGCGCTATACATAATCACTGACGTGAAGCAACATGTGACGGACATAACTGTATCGGAAAAATTGCAAAGTAGCAACCAGTTTATCTACTTGAACCTAACCACGCTGGAGGGCCTGAAGTTTTGCGTGGAATTGTCGTCTGCTGGATTTTCTGTCGTCGGTAATCAGCACGACGACGCTTCCGTCCCGGGGAACCAGCATTTCGAAACACCGTACAGCTTGCTAGACTTCGTCAGTCCCCAGTACAGAAATTCCTTCGGCAATTCGCTCCTCGCCAAGCTCAAGAAGCTGAGCGACGAACAGTGAACGAATTCGATCGATATATCTCGAACTGCCACTGCGAAAATCTCATCGCAGCAAACATAAAGGCTAACGAGCATTATCGCTTAACCGCCCGCATTAATTCCCTCTCGAAAGCGAGCATTTGAAAGGTGAAATGCAACATGATTCTGGCTAAACGCGCTCGCTCTCTTTGCAGTACTCGAGCATAGCCGACGATGCCCGAGTGCGCAATAATTTGCTACAGGCAGGGTCGTGTTCGATGCATAGTAGCAAGTGTCCCAAAGTTTCTACGTATTCCGACGTAAATGCTACCAAGTGTTATAATCAGGCAGAAAATTAAAATCAGCTAGTATCGTTCCAAATTTTCCCGCCGCATTCGATATGTTTCTTTCACTCGCATTTGCTTTAACGCGCACGATTTAAAACAGCATTTCAAGTCTCTGCGTTTGAAACGCCACCCGCTATTGCGCGCGATAGATACGCTACTGCGCCACCGACGAATCGGGCGCTCCTAGGGAATGTCCCTAGGAATCGAAAGATCAGTCAGTGCAAGTGGTAATATCGGTTGTTTATCCCCTCCTCTGCGTTCGTTGCTCTATGCCCCGTTTGGCGTATTCCGCTGTCCGAGTTGTGCGAAGTGACGAGAAGCGGTCTCGCCGAATGCGTTGCACCGTGTGCGGGTTCTCGTGGTGTTTCTGAATGAGTTTGTCGTCGATCGAGTGCCAGAGAAGGACACAGTGTAGCACGTTCGTTGATACTGCAGTGGCTAGTGCGACGATGTCGAACGGTGAGCGATGACACGCCCGTGAAAAACGATAACGACGGGGCGATCCTTTGATTGACCAGAAAACGCAGTACGCGGAGAGGATCCTCTTTGCGCATTATTCGTGCAACGTTACAACCAGCGAAACATGCTTCAGCCACGAGCTACGTGCGTTTGGCGGTAAAAAACGGTGAGTGAGATATTTCCCCTGCGCATCGACTTGTCAGCGGAACGTTGACAGATCGTTTGTTTTTGTCCGACGCTCGTACCCTATTTCTTCAATATCAGCGCGAAAGGGGTGGGACAATCGCTTCCTATATCTCCGTCGGGCCTACGCGATCGCAACTGTTATCGTGCGTGCGGAAACGGAGTCGCGATAGTAACGTAACATCACGGCTTGCTAAATATCGTCAATCCTCGCTTGATACGCAACACGCGTATTTCAAATTTCCCCGTAGTTGCTATACTTTTTCCGCGAACATCGTGGTTTATCGATAACACGTTTTCGAACACAATTTTACGAGAATTTCTTGTATCAATAAATCCAGTGACATCGTTGTTGCCTCGACAAATATACATAGCTTACATAAAAGTCGCGGCATAGCGGGATTTATGTCATTCCTTTCAAAACCATCGCGTTTCATATTCTCTTCATTGTATTATATTCGTTGAACATTTTATTTGTCGCATTTTAGTATTTCATTGAATTTAGCGGAGTATAGTCGTGCGTTCGTAACGTAAATTTTAAATCGAGTTAAAAAAATTTATTTACCTTAAAAAAGAAAACAATAGATTAACTTCAGTTTTGCACATTCGCCGGTACGCTATGCTTCAACGTTTTTAATTTGAAATGAATTTCGTTGTATCGTTTATATCTTGCGTTTACGTTTATTAAAGTATATTATAGTTGCTGTTTGTTTTTATTATTCTTTTATTCGTCTTTTCGTTTCATTGTGCTCTATATTACGCACGTTTTCCGCGTAATATGTCCGTCACAGTTCAGAAGCAATGCCGATGGTCTAATTATGATAATCAGAATGATTCATCATTTTAAAGGATCGGGTTAAAGGTGATGGAATGTGAAAGAAGTATCTCTAATTTTTCTCATGTGTTCTTCTAATAGAACAATGGCATTCATTACTAAATCATTCATTTATTATTTTCACTAAAAACCAAAGAGAATCTTGTTTATGTTAATTTCCACTCCAATTTTGTAATGCAACAATTGTACCATTTAAATGTTAAGTATAATTGTGTTGTTTGTGATGTAGTATCTATTATATAATTAGAGAAAAAATGGTCTATAATAATTACTTTATTATCATACCAATGAATTTACAATATATTTTCGAGTGAATAAATCGAATTGCTGTATTGCTTAATCCAATAGATACTGTTCTCATGTACGTACATTATTTTTGAACAAGTAGCCTAATCCATATGTAAGCAAGGTTTAGATTAGATAATGTCACCCTTAGAAGAAATTGTAGCTCATAATAGATCCATTGCAGGCAGGCAGAATAAAATTATTCCTATAATTTATTACTCCTGACACTTAAATCTTTTTGTTGCTCCAAAATCGTGATAAATACAATTGGCAAATGGATCAGAAATTCTACATGGTTCTACATCGTATTAATTTGTAAATTAATTTAACAGTAAATATTTCGTAGAATAAAAGGTAGGATTACGTTTGAGCCTGGTTTTGCTAATACTTGATAAAATACAGCTTTTGCAGATTATGATAAAACTTGATAAATTAGTAACAATGCTTTAAAAAGAGCTGTGCTTATAAATGGCCACTCTGAAGCATCTCTCGGTAGGAATGCTGTAATCTTATTTATTTCCTTCACGTCTCATAGTTCTTAATGGACATTAGCAGACTTACAAGTTCCAAACAGTTTGTAATACATTTGCTTAGGAATGATAACATCGGTAACATTTATAAGAGTACATTTAGAAACGTACGTGTGTGTGCGAAACAGGCACGTGTTTGGTGTTTAAATTGATTCATAGCGTATGGACACTAGCTAAGCAGTGAGTCGACAAACTTTTTCAGAAAAAAAAAGGAATGGCTAGTTTGATGGTAACCACATCAAGTAAGAATAGCTCACGCAGTACATCACCCAACAGAGGAAATACATTGACCTCGCCGCAACAATTGTCGACTACTTCGGATCACACGCCAAAAGCACGTAATGCTTCACTGTAAGATCTGATTCCTTTTAGATACGTCGTTTCGATGTACACGAGAATAAGAACTGTTATTTCTTTTATAGTATTTTACATGAAACTGAAAGATTAAGAAGCTTGCTCTTCGATATTTATATAGTAATTCGTTTCTTAGAAATATGAAAACTAAATTTCTGAAAAAAAGACTTAAATGAAAAGTAAATGAAAGGGGGCAAGTACAGAATTAAGTTTTGACTTCGCAGTTCCCAAACAGGGGAGGGTAGTACAGGCAGTGGAAGTAGTGGTGGCGGAGGCAGTATCAGCATGAAAGGTAGTAGGCAAAAGTCACCAGGGACTGTGATTCGAGCGGGAGATGCTATGGATGAACCAAATACAAATCTAATCACTGCCGAACCAGATGAGTTTGTGCCAAATATTCACCCACCAACTGACGACGAAGGAGTACGTAATCCGCTTGTTGCAAAACTGCATCAGTTTTTAATAGTTACGAAGCTCATTGATATTAGGGCTCGGACTATTCGAATACTTTAATATTCGAATATTTTACAAGTATTCGAATGCTACGAATAAACTAGGAATATTTGAGTATTCGAATGTTATTATTCGAATACTTTACGAATACTGATCTATTTGAATACTGATGTATTCGAATACTATTTGAATACTGATCTATTCGAATACATCACTAGTGAAGTGGGTCAAAATTAGCTTACAAGATTTCACCCTGACAAATGAACCTAAAGAACTTGATTTATAATTCACACCATACTGTTTGAATACATCAGTATTCGAATACACCAATATTTGAATATTCAAATATGAATACTTGGATATTCGAATAGTATTCGAATACTTGGATATTCGAATTATATTCGCCAAATAATTGAGCAACCGAAGTATTCGAATATTCGAATACCCAAAAATTCAACAAATAGTCCCAGCCCCAATTGATATTACATTTATTTTATCATGTTTTTTGTTATTCTTAAATACACTTAATTCCCTCAGATGATTTTATATGAATTTAGCATTGCTCTATTAATAGCGCTACTTGTATAATTTACGTATTAAAATAATTCTTCCATACTACAACTTTGGTATTCAAATGTTTCTCTTTAAAACATTCTCTCTACAATGGAACAAAATTATTAAAAAAACTGTTATAACAATATGGAAATTCTAGTATTATTCTTCCGAATACCTACTGCAACAGTAAACATAATTGTGTATCCTTATATAAAGTTGCTTATGCAATGTTACGTTGTTGTGCGTCCAGAGACAATTACACTGTATTACAAGGTCATCAACCACAACTGTATAATCAGGGTTATAAGTTAAGAAATGAAGTAGTTATTTGCATAATATCGTAATTGGCTTTGAATGTAGAGATCTCAATCCTGAATATTTCAGAGCGTAATCGTAAACTGCGCGTTACCAAGTATCATAGACAAGGATAAGTGCTTCGTTAGTTGCGACTCATCTAACATTACTCGACAATGCTTCTGCTACATATAAACTAGGTGTATATATTTTAACTATAAAAGGCTAAATTTACTTACAGGAACAATATCATGCAACACAATCGTTCCTATCAAATGGCTCCTCTGAACTAATAACCGACGACGTCGACGCCAGTTCTGCTCGTGTTTGTCAAGCTATCGAAAACATCCAGAATAAAATTGTCAGAACACGAGAGCTTATAAGAATAGAACAGACCACCCGTGATGGTAAATTTCCTCGGTTGTCGGTTAATTAGCGTAATGATTGTGTTGATTATAGATTGGAGTACGCAGATAATATTGAACGTAGCGTTTAATTTTGTTTAGTTGAAAAATGTGTAGAAATATAATTACTTAACAGTGTATTTCCTTCCAGAAAATGTCAACGAGTATTTAAAGTTAGCTGCCAATGCAGATAAACAGCAGCTTACTCGAATCAAAGCGGTGTTTGAGAAAAAGAATCAAAAATCAGCGCACAGTATCTCTCAACTCCAAAAGAAACTGGACACTTATATGAAAAAATTGAAAAATTATGAACTAAATGGGGCACCTACGAGTCATAGGCAGCCGAGGGAAGTGCTTCGAGACATGGGGCAAGGACTTAAGTGAGTATATTCTGCCTTTCTTCGGTTCTACGTACAGTCTCCTAATTGTGTTAGTACAGTAGTAAAAAGAGGACACATTCATAAGAGCACATGTATATTTGATCTGCTAATACGGCTAATACACTCACGTAATTATCAGTACATGTAGGTATTTCACTATTCATATTCAGTACCATTGTACGTATTTTTTTGATTATTAAATTTTCAACTGAATAATTTTAAATTCTCATACCACACATTTACGTTAAATTTAATTTGCTTTTTATGGCATAAAAAGTTGCTGCCTTTAAATGTTTATATTATTATTATTATTATAGATGTGTTAATATTTGAAAATTGGAATCGTGATATTATAGATTTAAAGGTATATTAAATGTTGGCACACAGTTTTGTTAGATATATCGTTTATAATATACTCCATTTTTTTTCAACGATATTCGTTTTATTTGTTCTAGATGTAGAAGTAAACTAGGAAAATAATGGAGTAAATACTTTAATGTGATTTTTCAGTGATTTTCAGTTAAAATTGTAAATTCTTAGTTCTCTTCTCCTTTAATCCGTTTTTTATTTTGCTAAGTATATCACCATCTAATTTAAGACTCACTTCCAGAAACGTGGGTGGCAATATTAGGGATGGAATCACTGGTTTTTCAGGGTGAGTGTTGATGTGAAAATAGATTTCGAAATAAACTTTTAGACTCGTCCTCCACGTTAACTTCTGCATTATTGTGAACCTGCTTTTGAAAATCATCTTTTTGTCAACTAAAACACTCACAGTATCTGTTAAAATTGTGATTAAATATTTCGTATGTATTACTGAAATGAATAAACAGTGTAGAAAGTTTTATGTACCTTATATACTGTCTAGTATTAATATTATGTATTTAAATATATAACTTGTAGTATCAAAGTATATTTATAATTATAAGCAACCGAAAGTCTACCATGTAAGTTGATCAATCTTTTGAAAACATGTTTCCTTTGAACTATAATACTGACGCTACCAATTACCTCCGTTTCCTTTGTATGTTTCAGAAGCGTAATGTCGAAGCCAAGGGAATTCGCGCACTTAATAAAAAACAAATTCGGCAGCGCTGATAATATAAATACATTATCACGTGAGTAACTTTTATTACAAACCACCCTCTAATTAATTAACACGACACTGTTGTGTACATTAAAATCTTTAATTGTGTTACTTAACTTACATATAAAGTATACTATAAGAAGCGTCAATAAAAAACAATGCACTACCGGCACACGTTGCTTCATGCTGATAAACTCTAGTCTTACAAGCATTAGTATGCACGTTCTCTTATTTTACGACATATGTATGTAACTACACTATGAAAAACGTTTTAATATTATTTTAGTCAATAATTGTGTCTATGAGTAAAAAACGCATTGCACATTTGAAATAGAACGAAAGATCGATTAATCGTTTGAAAGAAAATGTAGTAATAGCTCAAATCTATTTTTATGTACTGTAATATTGAAAGATAAGTATTTGTTTTTCCGCTATCGTGGCAGTTGACAGTAGTAAGTAATATTTTGGCTCAACTTTTCTTCTATATTCTTCCCTATTCTTTCATGTCTCGTTACATATTTCTTCCCTTATATACTTAAACATTGTGCTTTTAATACACGTTCGTGTATGTTAATTTTCATGTAAACTTTGATCCTTAAATCTTGTTTTACGTAATGAAGAGAGGAATTCTGCTCGCATAAACATAATATAAACATAATCGCATATTCGTAGACCGTTTCCATAGTAAAACGTTGCCTTTACACTTCACGAGCTTTGTGTTATTTACTAATTTTGCTGCGTACTTTTTAGCGGCTTCCGTAAGTCGATATCTGCTTTCTTTTGTATTAGTTATCCAATACATTTTCGGTAAATACAGTTAAATCTGACGAAGAACGCGATGATTTTCATAAACGGGAACTCGAAGGAGAACTGCATAAGTACTGCAACAAACTGATTTTGCATACACAAGTAAAGATTCTTAGATTGTAAATAACGTTTACAATAATTGTGCTAATCGAACGGATTATTTAAACACGATAGGATGACAAAACTAGTTCAGTATGAAGAACTAGATTACACGAATTATGTAGTTGTTAACAATGGCGAATAACTTGGTATTGGATAACAGTCTAACTTGCGGCGTCTGTGTCTCTGCAGATGGCTCGACTTTTTATGTAAACGATACACCGCGTGCAGGTAATGGAGATAACGCTAGTGTTGAAGATGAAAAGGCACATCATGGATCAGCCACGCTTCCCGGCGGATGTAGCCTGGGTTCAACTCACAGTGCCGCGGCAATGAAATTTCCATCTGAAGAAGGTTCAGAGTGTTCTAGTGTTACGAGTGAAAGTGGACCTGGTAGTAGAGGACAGGCGCACACATGTCACAGTAATAATACTGCACTTAGCCTGAAATCTATTTTCACGGAGCTGCAAGAACACAGAGAAAATCTGGATAGGATGAGAGAGAAATTAGACGGCGTAAAGGTTCGTCCCTTCTAACGTAAAGATTCCGAAAGACGCGAGAAACTGGCGTCTCTCATTTTCGATTGACTCACAGTCGATCTCATTATCAAATGATTTTAGACCTTGCAGCAGGAGGTGACGTTTCTTTCCCACGCTTTGCAAGAGGAACGTTTCAGGTGCGAACGCCTGGAGGAACAAATTAACGATTTAACGGAACTGCATCAAAACGAAGTAGAGAATTTGAAGCAGACCATAACAGACATGGAAGAAAAAGTGCAATACCAAAGTGAAGATCGTTTAAGAGACATACACGAGATGTTAGAGAGTTGCCAAACGAAAATTTGTAGAATGGAACATCAACAGCAACAGCACCAACAGTATGTCACCTTGGAGGGTTTAGATAATAGCAATGCAAGGGCATTGGTGGTGAAACTCATAAATGTAGTATTAACAGTGTTACAAGTTATTCTACTTCTTGTTGCAATGGGTGTTGGTATAATGATGCCTTTCCTTAGGACCAGGTATAGTTACTACTTATCGTAAACTATCTTTCTCTTTTCAGTTAGACCAGGGATTGTCGAGATAAAACGCGCAATACTTATTAAGTGCTGTATTCGAATACGAAACAATACCGCTACCTCCATTCTAATAATAAAACTTACGAAATTTACTATAACTTATATATAATTGCATAACGTAATTATCCGCTTTAAATTTATAAGAAATATAATGCGAATTAGACGAGGATAATTACGTATACGGTCTATTTACACATATCGACGCGTTATATCATTTTTACATGCATTTCATATTTACATACATCATCGATCATAATTCTTCACCGCGTACATTGCCATCCGAATTTAGTTTCGCGCACTCATTCCTTTATTTTGTTTCCACATCTCTGTTGCAGCTGTACTAAGCCTCATTGTTTCATGTGCAGGGTGCGCATATTAACGACTACGTTTGTTGTATTGGGCATAGTGTTCGTACTCAGACAATGGCCTGAGGTTCACGACGTTGGTAGTCACCTCATGCGCCATCTCAAACAGACGCTCGCCGTTAAGTAGCATCGTAAGTAAATTACCATAATATCTATCAGTATCTATACAAAGTAAGGGCAGAATATTTTATAAGAAATGTAAAAAGCATGGTATATTATTGACGATTTTTTAACGACTCGACTTTAATTGGAATTCTAATCGATCTACTCTTTGATCTCTATTTGGTGTACAGCAAATATATGAGATTTATTTTAGGGTGGTATACTTAAATTTTCTATACCCTGTGATGAAGAAAAATTGTACATTGTACACAATGATCAACATTTTGGATCCGTTTATCTGTGCTGTAGTTTTGGAGCAATAATAGTAGGTATACGCGCAAATGACTTTATTTATATTTCAAGAGCCGATCACGTTCATCATTATTATATTAAATCGGATGGGTGGCGAAGTCTATTTGATACTGTTAACAAAATTACAATACGCAAAACATATTTTGCTGTGCAAAAATGTTTCACTTAGGAAAAAAAGAGATTTTCTAGAGATGGTAAACGTGAAAGTGTCTTTTGTCCCTCATGCAATTGTTGTAAATCCTATTCCAATATTCTTAATTTTATCTGAGCACTTCCGTTAAAATCATAAGAGACACGCATTTGATACGATTATTTGCACGCAATTGATATAAACGTGAACGTAATCCGTAACGAAATAACTGCTATGGAATATACAAAAGGAAGGCAGTAATTATAACGCTGTACACTGATATTGCTTGATTACATACGGCACATTGTTAGAAAAATTTACATACTCCGATAGAGTGGTGTTAAGTGATGATTACGTGCACTTTTACATGAGTCATTGAGCAACACGGAATCAGAAGAAATTATCGAGAAGGAGAAAGTGCTGATTAAAATGGCAAAAGAGAAAATATTTAATAATCATCGGTGTCTGTCGGTGGTCCAATCACCTTTCCCAGAATTAAGAGTTAACGCGTTTGGCATTCCAACGGAAGCGTGTAATTTACAGGATTCCGAACCAAACGTTTGCAAATAAAATCGTCCAATTGTTAAACAATAATGTAAATTAAGGAAGCAGAAGAACATTTCAATCATTGTAGATATTTCTCACTTCGGAGTGTATAAAGTAGCATGATGTATTCTTTAGCGATGATAAAGTGGGGTAACTCGGTGAATCGTAGAAATTACAATATTTCTAATTATCTTTGTCTCTAATTCCCAAACTAACTACTCTACATTCGTGAGAACTTAAAAAGTAAAGCTGGATACAAACAAGTGGTGTACGTAAGATTCGATATCAAAAGAGGACCAACATTGCTCTCTTCCTCTTATTCTATAACGCTAATTTACTTCCTGTACGATGTAAAGGGGGTACTTGTTTCCGAATAAACGATATTCAGACATTGTGCTTTTTAGTCTCATGAGTGCTTTAAACCACCACAGACACAAGTGTGCGTACATATTATAACGAATATAAAGAAACGAACCATGACAGATATTGAAATGAGAGAAAGACTGATGGACTACATCGCTGTTACAATTGTGAATAAGTTAATATTCGTGGCAATATTACGTTGCTAATCATTGGAAAATGTCGAAACAGTAGGAAAAGAAAAAAGATAGAATGGCAATTGTAAAATTGTACAATGAAATATGACGATTCTTAAATTAACAATAGGTGCTCAAATCTGAGGGTGTGAAAATATCTCGGTCCACGTAACTTTTTGATCGCATTAAACATTTCCCCAGTTTCCGCCTTTATAGCTTTATTGCAAGCAGTGTCAGCAAATGCGAAGATTTTATAGCCAGATATTATTCCACAAATGAATAATACATGACGAACAAAGGGAAAAAAGAAATACTTTTTCGGTATGATCGTTGGTTCCTTTTTTATCGTTTAATGTCAAATCCCCTCCTTATGTATTACGAACAACCAATTTGTAATTTATATTAATTTCGCGGATTAGTTTTTCTGTTATTTGTATATGTTGGACTATGTAATGTTATTATTCCGGTGTCCTACGAAAAGCATGAGAAATCGTTTTAAAACAATTAATAAAAACTGTAAATAAAATAAAGTTTATATGGTGACGTATTCCATTTCTTGTGCCTGTTATTCGTGAATACAACATCAAATTTCCTAATTTCTTATTTCACGGTATAGTCTTCTGAAATAGTATTAATTTGCCACTTTTACTCCCCATAAGTATGTTTATGATTACTTCCTTTCGTATGTACAATTAATATTTATAGGAAACAGTAATTTTTATATTTTTATCGCCTTTTGTTATCGATAGATAAGTAACTGCAACGCTGCCAAAAAATGTGAAACACCTGAAAACCGCTATAAAATTTCATCAATTCGAATTTTATATCAGTTTATCAAGGATCGTCGGAAAAGCCGGAAATTTGATCGTGTATTTATAATTTTACCAGGCAGATTTATATTTATATTCTCGGATTGCTTATATAGTTTCTATTTTCTCAAATCGATTTCCTTCAGGATTGTATAATAGAAACTCGTTGAATTACATGTAGGTAGCAAGTTCGAGAAACCTTTGTTTCGAATAATCCTCTTGCGTTCCTGAGTAGCCGTTTTTACGTCTATGAATTTCAACAGATCGCTGTGACTACGCTAAGTTTGTATGTAAACATAGAGATTAAAAATCAGTTTTGGGATCAATATACTCATAAACAAATATTTTAAAAGGCTTTTACGTCTTTAAACTCGTCTCGAGCGTGGCTTTCGCAAGGGAGGAAGATATCAGTAACAATAGTGATCGAGCGATATCTGAAAATTGACACAGTCTCGCTGATGATATATTGATTCTATTAAGATAATAATGTTTCTAATCTTGCGTTGTTTAAATCGACTTTTGAATAAAATGTATGTTTGCTTATTATCGTGTAAGTGATAACTAGACAAAATATATAGGGTGCTCTGTGACACTACATGGACATTCTTCTTGGACCGATTGTTATTCATTGGTAATAGCTAACATTTGTCCCTGCCACGAACAATACAATTCTGTTTACGTGTATAAACTAAGAATGGAAGACGATAAAGTGCACAAGCACGTACTTCCGATTGCCTGTTTGTAGTTTCCTAAAAACAGATAAATGACACCCTATATGTATTGTGTAGCTTTAAATAGATCGTGGTGCTTTGTAAGATAAATACGTAGCCCAATATTAGAAAATTTGTTAACACCGTCGACCACCGATTTAGCGAGGGCCCCTATCTGCACGCGTACAAGAACGTTTGTATAATGAAGCCTGGGTGTATCAGAAGAGAGAAGCAATGTAAAAAGGAATAGGGAAACAAGGAGTCACAAATATTTATATCGAGAAGAGATTAACACACATGTCAAACAACGATGGACGTATTTTGTATCTTACACCAGGGTTGACTAACTGGCGACTCACGAGCCGCCGGGGGCTCCTCCGCCTTGCTGCCACGCTGAACGGCCCTCCTCCATAGCGACCAGACTCTGATGATCGCAGTTTATTCCTGCTTCTTTCCTTCTCTTTTCGACTGCGACCGCCTGAGTCTGGTAGGTATGGAGGGAGCCGTTCAGCGTGGCAGCAAGGCGGATGAGCCCCCGGCGGCTCGTGAGTCGCCAGTTAGTCAACCCTGTCTTACACTATTACATTTTTCTATGAGTTTCTTTTCATCGCGGCTGTTTACAATTTTATATGTACTTTGTATTTGTGAAGCTTCGGAGGAACGCGCGGCGTATGCTTGAAAAATAATTTGCTACATGTTAAAGTGATCCTGGAATTCAAGCGGTCGTTACTCAATCGACGTGCGTTATGAAAAGTAGCACGTATCAATTTTCTTACGAAAAGTAGCAGGTTTCGGTTTGCCACGAAAAGAAGCACGTTCCATCGTTTCTGACGAATATTAGCACGTTTGGTCTTCCGCCGCGAAGACTAACACGTTTGACTGCTTCGCCACGAAGAATAGCACATTTCGTACTGTTGCGGCGAAAACTAACACGTTATACTGTTTCGCCACGAAAAATAGCACATTTGGGAATTTGCGGCGAAAACTAACATATTATCCAGTTTCGCCACGAAGAATAGCACGTTTTGGATTAGGTATACTGCAGACTGCAGAAGTTATCACGTTTCAGTGCGTGGTCAGTTTAAAAGAATTCAACTGTTGAAAATATTGTTTAACAAACAATAATTCCATCTAATCTCCAAAAGACAACACATATGAAAATTTTAATCACGTGGCAAATTGCTCAAATGTGTTAGTTTTCGCGGCGAAAGACGAAACATGCTATTTTTCGTGGCAAACCGCTCAAACGTGCTAGTTTTTGCGGCGAAAGAAGAAACATGCTATTTTTCGTGGCAAACCGCTCAAACGAAACATGCTATTTTTCGTGGCAAACCGCTGAAACGTGCTAGTTTTTGCAGCGAAAACCGAAACGTGATAGTTTTCGTGAGAACGAAGGCAAACGTGCTACTTTTCTTAAGAAAATGGAAACGTGCTGCTTTTCGTAACGCACGTCGCAATGTCCTTGTAATTTTAGGGGCCCCTAGTTTATAGCATAGAGGGAATAAAAAGTAACGAATTAAAGTATATCGTCATCGATGCCTTGCATAGGTAGTTAATGTCAAATTATAGATTAAACATTTGTTGTCAATTGTAGAACAATGTAGGCGATACGAGCAGCGATTATAATGGAAATTGTTATATCGTGCTAGGACACATACCACGTGCATACATACATATTATGCATACACACCAGTGTACGTATGTAATAGCTGCATAACAGGTCAGTGTAATAACGTAGTCAAAGGCGAAAATAAGTTTATGTCCATTTTAAGAAGGAAAATATTAACATACGCGCGTTAACGCCCGTACTGTTGCCGCTGCTAAAGGATAATGTGAAGCCAAGCATCAGTTTAGCAGCATCTTGTCATTAAAATATCATTTAATACCGTTTCGAAATAAAAAGAATTTTTAATAAAATTGGCCATTCTTTCACCACTTCGGCGTCTCCTCGTTGTCAACTAAATTAATTCAATTTTTCGTGCCAACTATTATTTAATATTTCGAACTTCTTCTGCTAAAAAGGCCGACAAATAAGAAGTAATGCGCATAGGGGAATAAATTAAAAAAAAAATAAAAACACCGAGGGTGATTGTAAAGTTTTTATATTTTTTATCGAGAGACTTTATCAATAATAATATTACAATCATCACATTTACAAATAATGTAATCGCTTTTTCATTATTATAATATATCACAATTTCTACTTTGTGTAGTGCTGAAAGCTGTTTTATTTGAAAGAGAATCGCTGAGACGCCACGGAAATATACATTGTATTAAAGGTGATCATACGTAGTTTTACTTTTGTAAAGTTTAAAAAAAATTACATCGTTAACGAGATATAACCACCATTCTATAGCATTTCCTTGCAATACAAGTAGCTATCAGCCTTTGACTTGTTAAACAATATTTTAGTGTTTCACTAGTATTAATAAGAAAATAGTTTACTTTCCTTGTGATAATCACACGCTGTATCGTAGATAATAGAAGCTACGTCCTCTAACTTTCCAGTAGTATTCGGAACAATTTTCAATGCACACAGAATTTTCATATTTCATGCTAGCAATAAAAGAAATATTTCATTTTGTTCAACATATGTGAATATGTTTCTAAATAAATAAGCTTCGTCTTGCTTCGTGAACAATATATATTGCATTTTTTTAGAAATGCATTAGAAGATAATTAAGAGAAGTGATCAGCATGAGCCAGAAACCATTTCCCACGATGTAACGTTGTAGAATGGAAGCCGGTAACGCGCGTATCACTTTGATAACTTATTTCAAAGTTCACTTCGTATATCCTGCGGCTCGATTACCAGCAACTATTCGTCTTTTAAAATATTACACAATACAGTTCGTACATACAAAAGGCAGATAGTTTAAAAGTGTCAGCAATATTTCAGTAAAATATTCATACTGATATAAAAGAAAGATAATGTAAATAATTATTCAATTTCACTCTCTTCCTATGTGTACGGGTGACTCTAGAAAACCTATCTCCACCCCCCGCCAAGAATTCTCGAAAATATACTTTTTTTTGTGTACAGCTTTAACGTGTATGCTACAGTAAAGGAATACATCGTGGTGACTAATGCCGCTTCTTATAAAATGCAGACTCAATATTGTTTTACCATGCGTCGCCTGTGTTACCTGAAATTTCGTTAACTCTTTCATCGTGCGTTTCAATCCGCGGTAATCTGGATCCCTTCCTGGGAATCCCGAAGTACAATTTCCGCTGGTAAAATATTCTTTATCTCATTCTGACGAGGAACTGTTTCTTCCTTCTCCTTTTTTACAGTCGGCGGGCCATGATGCTTCTTTTTGTGGCACATCATGGTCGATCTAGATACGAATGTCTTGCCGCACGCGTCGCATTCGTACGGTCGTTCTCCTGTGTGCAGCCTCTTGTGAATGGCCATGGGAGTGAACTGCGTGAACGTTTTACCGCAAACGTCACACCTGTACGGTCGTTCTCCAGTATGCAGTCTTCTGTGGCATCTTAAGGCGGCCCTTCTGGCGAACACTTTGCCGCACATGTCGCATTTAAAGCTCTTCTCCCCGGTGTGCATCGTCGAGTGAATCTTCAGATCGACCCGCGTCAAAAATCCTTTGCCACAGACTTCGCAGAGGTATGGTTTCTCGCCAGTGTGGATGCGTAAGTGCGTGTTAAGATAACTCTTGCTGACGAACATTTTGTTGCACACCACGCACGGATACTGCCGATTGTCCATGCCCGAATGTATCTTCTGATGGCTCTTGCAAAGTCCTTTAGTTATAAAACCTCTGCCGCAAATATCGCAGGCGTACGGTTTGACGCCGAGATGCCTGTTCTGATGATCCAGCAGAGATTGCTTCGTTTTGAAATGCTGCCCGCAGGTGTTACACGGAAACGGTTTCAAGTCCGAGTGTACTCTTTGGTGAAGAACAAGGTAGCTTTTAGACTGGAAGCCTTTACCGCACGTGGAACAATTGTAATCAAATTGCCCCGTATGCGTGGCCGCATGCTGCGCAAGCCCTATTTTGCTACGAAACGCTTTCTCGCAAGTCACGCATTGAAAAGGCTTCTCGCCCGTATGCTTTCGCATGTGTTCCTGTAGCTTATAATTTGTCCTATATTGCTTCTCGCAGTGGGTGCAAACTTTCGGTGTCCACTTCTGCCTTACTGTCGTTTGCTTCTTCTGCTCTTCCACGTTCGTGTTATTTTGCGTGGTCGTTAACCCCGGTTCCGTCGTCTCTTTTTCTTTGTGCATTGTTTTATTCTTATGTACATCGCATCTTTCTTTATGTACATTTAACGCGTCTATACTCGTATAATATAAGCCACAAGAGCAACAACAGAAGTACTGTTCGAAATGTGCTATCATGTTACTTGATCCTAACACTGCTTCGTTACAGAACGGGCACACATACCAATGCGATCCTGTCTCATCGATCGTGGGGTTACTTAATGTCGATTCTAACAGAGCATGTTTCGCTCTTTTTGTATATTCGATTAATATCTCGGTACTCGCGGCCGTTACTTGACTCGTCGATGCTAAACTATTTGTTTGAGGAGTCGCAAGCCTGGGACTTTCATTTTCGATAACGCGTGCTTCTTCCATATCACTGCCAGTTTCTGATTGACCTGGTGGAAAACTCTCGTGCGGTACCTGTGCATCGAAATCACTCGTTACAAAATTTATATTACTCGAAAGATATATTTTACGCCGAAATTAGTGTTAAATCTCATTTGAATCTAACAACGTACGTTACTTTCAAGTACGTCCGCAGGATCCTCCGTTGTTAACCTTTCCTGCAATCTACGATATTCTGGTTTCATCGGTATCGATTCATACTTCATATTATTAGAATAATGTACAATTCGCCCTTGATTTTGATCATCGGGGCTTATCGAAGTTACGTAATTTATTCCTAATTGACTCAAATGATCGCCCACTGTTAGATTTCCGACTACAGTCACATCGCCTTCCAAATGCACTGCTATTTGATGATTGGAAACCTACAATACGTAAATACAGAAAACTTACTGCGAATCTATCGAAGATTCTTACAATAAACGAAGTAACAATTCATCTGGAGTATATTCGAGTCAAATAGAGAGTTATCGGTTCGTTTACTTCTTGCATATGTTCGTCCACCATTCTAACGGTATCTCCGTCCAAGCAGTCGATACCTGTAACCTCGATACCGGTATCCTGTTGGCCTATTTCTTCCTGCGTTACAACCTGTTCGCCGCCCGCCAAGTCCATTTCGTCCATGACTTGCATACCGTGCATCGCGGCTTCCCTTGTTTCTTGAGAAGCTACGTGGTTTTGTACGTCTTCGATATCGCTTTGCATTCTATTAATACTACTTTGAATTTTATTCATTTCATTCACTTCCTCCAAATCGTGCTTCGACATGCGGACGACCTCCTCCTTAGCAATTTCTTTCAGCATTTCCATAAACATCCCCTCGGTGTGTAAACATTTCTCGCGAAAGTCAAACAATTGGTCCAGCTTATAAGCACACTCCTCGCACACTACTTTCGGCAGCTGATCGGTCATAGACACCTGAAAATAATTGCTTAACTAACGGCGCGGACAGTTTTTTTTTTTCAGAGAAACAGTGTATGAACTGGCATTGCGATCTTCGGTGTTTCTTTAAACTATACGTAGCCGAAGCTAACGTACACGGTGATCCTCAAGATCGTGAAACCTTGCACCAATTTTCCTCCTCTATTTATAGTTAAATTAGAAAGAGGGGGTGAAGACGGAGCGCCGAAGATCGCAGTGAAATCGGACCTCTATCTTTACGTTCGATTTTACCTGCACTGGCAAGCACGCGGCTATTTTCTTGTCAATGTTGCGCATCTGATCGCCGGCTTCGAAGATCGGTAATCCCATTAGAATGCCCGTTTTCGTCGCACATAGACGACATAAATAATCAAACTCCTCGACGACGGCCATATCAACGAGACGGAGAGGATCGTCTTGTCAGGCTAAACGAACGATCCAAGAGCCGATCGGGACGCGCTCGCTTTAGGAAACCCAGCCGGAAAGGTTCTCAGCGTGATTCAACGAACTTGTGGCACGCATTACGACATTCCTCGATACGGCCGCCGTAGAACTTCGGTGTGGAGTTTTTCTACTTTATAGGATATGCATAATCCGGAGATATTTCTCAAGTGAGTCTGTGTTCACACCATCGGAGAGACACGGAGGGACTCTTGTAATCAGTCGGGGTGCCCGTAGCGGGGGGAATAGCTTGCGCTCTTCTCTTTTCATCTAAAAAGGATCTGCTGCTTCATAGATGGCGCGCTAAGCACCTTCTTTCCGTCGATTAACGATATATCGAAGATCGAGAAATGTTTACAGGTACTACGTCTCAAACAATGTATGTACTTTTAAATATTCAAAAGAGTTCATTAGATCGACGATCTTACGCAATGAAAGCCAAGGAAATGAAACGTTTCACAGCAGTTAAGATTGTCTTAACTGCATTACAGATTTTCACGTGGATCAATCTGTCAATCTACTATTTCAAATATTTTTTACTAACCGAAATGGCATTCAGTCATTTTTAGTAGATGCTTACGACAGATATACTTGTAATTAGATTAAAAATAGACTAGGTCTATGTCGGTAGAGAGCAAGCTACGATCAGTTATAATAATTTATGGGAAGTTTAGCAAAACATTGAATTAGCGCGACAAAACTCTGTGATGTTATAGAGGACTATTTTTTTAGCAAAATTCGTCAATAACATTTTCCCGTACAACGTTGTATAACGAGGTTACAAGCGTTAAAAATTATTTTATAATAATAACATCCGGAAATTTCGAAGACCTGTAACTTTATAGTAAGAGATTTTCTACAAAAATGTTACGCGCGAAACTTGTTTAAAAAAATAGTTCTCCGTATCATCACGGAGTTTAGTCGCATTACTTCGATGTTTTGGAATAATTATCATAAGTTGTGACGTATTTGCCACCAAATTAGTGTGATATATTTAGAGGGTGGTGTTGTTTTACTTTATATATTATATTTACCATTCTTGTAAAGAGATAAATGGAGTGTTCAATCCATTTTTAACACTATTTATCATCCACGCTACCTTTTACTTAATTTTATAAAATTGTTTTCGACATAGGAATTTTTTTTATGACGTACTTAAAATACTTTTCATGCGATAATAGGTTAAATGTACACAGTTTAAAATACGATTTTACATGTTTATAAATAATCGGTTTCTCATAAATAAATATAAATGTACCGGGTTGTATAAAAATATTGTTACTTATACGATCTTTAAGAAAAATGGCGACGAAGAAACGGGAGAATCAACAAAAACGGAAAATTGTGGAAGACGATAGTGATTCAGACGATGAAATCGAAAGTGAGTTCTTGCAATTGCTTTTTTCAGGGCGTCAGTTGTTATTCAGCTTAAATGTTCGGTGTAAATTTAAATACTCGTTGTTTACATACTTGTATTTTGAGGTTAGGTGCTTTTTTGTACGTTCTCAGTATTATTCTGAAATTTGCCATCGTTTTATTTAGTACTATACATTACATTGCTATCAGTGAAGTCTCTCATGAATTACATAAACCTGTTATTTTACCAGTGCAAATTTTACATTCGGCTAAAAGTTCCTAACCTAAAATTAGGTTATGATGTCATGTATTGAATTTATTTAATTGCAGAACATTTTAAGGTTTCCAAAAGAGGTTTGGAACCACCACGTTTGTGTCCGTATTTGGACACGATAAATCGTCAATTTTTAGACTTCGATTTCGAAAAATTATGCTCGGTATCGCTGTCAAGAATTAATGTATACGCCTGCCTTGTATGTGGAAAGTACTTCCAAGGGCGAGGCACTAATACTCATGCGTACACGCACAGTGTCGCGGAAAGTCATCACGTTTTTCTTAATCTTCACACTCTAAAGTTTTATTGCTTACCTGACAATTATGAAATCATTGGTAAGCGACTATTGCAATTTTATTGTTTGTTTCGCAATAGAATACTCTATCATCTAATTCTAAACAAATATTATTCAGATTCATCACTAGACGACATTAAGTATGTTTTAAATCCAACTTTTGACAAGGCACAAATCGCTCAATTGGATAAAAGCGACAAATTATCGAGAGCCATCGATGGTTCGTTTTATTCTCCGGGTATTGTGGGAATGAACAATATAAAGGCGAATGATTACTGTAATGTTATTCTACAAGTGAGTTCTTACTAGATATATATATATATATACAATTGTTCCACGTTAACGGCAGAGAAATAAGCGATACTTTTTTTAGGCACTATCTCACGTCACGCCTTTAAGGGACTTCTTTTTAAGAGAGTCCAATTATTTCTATGTAAAAAGACCACCCGGAGATTCTTCTTATCTTTTAGTACAGCGATTTGGAGAGTTAATGAGGAAACTGTGGAATCCACGTAACTTTAAAGCACATGTTAGTCCACATGAAATGTTACAAGCTGTTGTCTTATGGAGTAAAAAAAGATTCCAATTTACTGAGCAGGGTATATAAAATAGTATATTGAGGCAGCAATTGCTCTTAACGCAACAGGTTTTATACAGCGAAATAAAATTTGTAGGTGATCCAATTGACTTCCTCTCGTGGTTTCTCAATGCTCTTCACTTAGCGTTAAACGGTACAAAGAAACGTGATTCTAGTATAGTGTATAAAACATTCTTGGGTCATATGCGCATATATACAAGAAAAATACCACCGCTCGAATTGGACGAAACTCAGAGAAGCGAGTTGCTCCATACCGTGGAATATGGCGAAACCATAACCGAAAGCCCATTCTTGTATTTAACTTGCGATCTACCTCCGCCGCCTCTATTTAAGGACCAATTTACAGAAAATATAATTCCTCAAGTAAGTATCGAATATTACGCGCTGGAAGTATAGCAAACTGAACATAATTTTATTATTCTTGCAGGTCAATCTGTATACATTGCTAAACAAATTCAACGCTGTGACTGAAAAGGAATACAAAACGTATAAGGAAAATTTTATGAAGCGATTTGAAATCACTGAACTCCCTCCTTACCTTATACTTTACATAAAAGTAAGTACGAAGTTTCGTAAATTTTATAATTCGATATGATATAATTCTGCGTTTCTTTTCAGAGATTTACAAAGAATACATTTTTTGTAGAAAAAAATCCCACTATAGTTAATTTCCCAGTTAAGTATGTAACAGTTTCTGATCTCGTATTTTATACTCCAAGAGTAAAAGTAGCCAGCAATTTGCATAGGTGCGTTGTTTTCAGGAACGTAGATTTCGGCGATATTTTAACACCGGAAGTGAAGCAAAGGCATCCTTATACGACATACGACTTAGTCGCAAATATTGTTCACGATGGTGAACCTGGTCAAGGAACTTACCGGGTTCACATTTTACATAGAGCAACCGGCCAGTGGTACGAATTACAAGATTTACATGTAACCCAAATTCTGCCCCAGATGATAACATTAACGGAGGCCTACATACAAGTAAGTATAGCTTGCACGCAAATGTTTATGATGGACTAATATTCACGGAGAAATGTTACTGTTTTCTTTCTTTCCAGATCTACGAATTAAAGAAAGATATACTTTCGGAAAATGGTGAGAATAAAAACAAAAAGACAATATGATAAATGTAATTTTATAAATAAAGTATTACAATTTTTCACTTTTTCTTTATTTTTTTATTACCCGCTATAATAATATTAACTCTACAGGATTATTTATTTAACTAATTTATATACGACATTTAGTAAATTAAGGAGGAAATAATATATTCGTAGTTTTATAATTTCGAACATTTTTAAGTTCAAGCACCAGCGCGTAAAATGCCATCTTTCGTTTTTTGAAAAACTGAGATTGAAAGTTCTTTATTCCGTCTTAATGTACATATAGTAAGTTTATTGAAAAAATTATCGTAAAGTATCGGAAGTAACGAGAAATCCGAAATCGTAAATGTTGATCCTTTTATTACGACTGACCCTGCGAGACGCCGATTGAACCGAAAGGTACCGAAGTTTGCCGAGAAGATCGGAAGTGTAAACTGGAAGTAGAAGTGGGAAGGGTGGTGGGGGTACGGGTGCGCGGAGGGAGGGTCGGAGTGTCGCGCCGAAGCCGAAGCGAGTCGGAGTAGAGTCACAGCCGGCCACGCGATAGGATTACGAGCGAGCGCTCTCTTTCGTACGCTTCGTGGTTTTCCACCTTTTTTTACCGCCGTGCCTTTTGTTTTCGGAGTGTACGCCAGAGCGACGCGTTCGCGTATTGTTCGCTGATGCGCTAGTGATACTCTGACGTTCCGCTACGACGTGGTTTATCGCCGCGAGTGTTTTCCCTCTGTGTGCACGTTGTGTTGTCTGTCCAGTGTGTTCTCAGCACGTGGATTACCGCCGGTGGGAGCGACGCTTACACGAACCGTGAGTACTCCTTTCCTTTTCAACGAAATTTATCCACCTTTCGGAGAATGTTTGTCAGGTATTGTCGCACGTGTAACTGTGGTCCACGAGCCGCGAGAGCCTATGCCAGTCCGTGAGAGAGATCACGGGCAGCAGGAGCACGTGTAGGAATTTTCGAAAATCGTGGCCGCTTGCTGGCGGTAACGGTTCTGTGTCGTGTAAACGGCACCTGACGGAGAATCCCTATCTCCTTTAAAGCGTTCCCGCGTAAGTTGGAGTATGGAAGTCGGAGCCACAGCGCTGCTCGAAGTGGGAATATTTGAAATACTATTTTGATTAGTAAATTCCTGAGTACATGTGAATAAGATAAAGTATTGAAAGTATTTGAAATATTTAAAATCTCTTAGAATGGTGAAGAGAAAGTAGGAGAAATATAAGTAATATATTAGCGACTGCAGACGCACTGCCTGAATTCCTTTTTACGGTTCATCGAGCAGTTCTGATATGTATTTATTTCGACTTCTAGAGGGCATAACTTGAAAACAGTTCTGCGTTTCGTCGGGCAAGGTGTCTTTGAGGTTCGTTGCCACGAAGGGTAATAAATTAGGGCTACAGTTCAGGTCCATTGACACTTCAATGTGAAACATAAAACAGATTTCTGAAGTTTCAAGTTTGGTTTATAGTATCTCTTATTTCTAGAATCCCTCGTCTAGGACTTCGAAAATATAGACCAAAGTAAATTATTTCGAGTTTATTATTTCAACGTTCATCCAAGTCTATTTACTTTGCATTCACTTTGACGTTTATTATTTAATATAGCATTTGAAAATTAAAAATCTCTTTGTTGCAAATATCATAGTACTCCATGTAAAGTAATATTGTCGAATCCTACAATTTCATAAAATGGCATTTTCTGCCAATCGCGAAAGCCCACAATCGGGAAGAAACAACTCGTTTGCTATTTCCTGCTTGAGTATTGCTCACTATCAAAGTGTCGTGTTCGATTTGCGCTCGACTACCATGGCTTCGCCGATTTAGTAGGCAGAAAAGACACGGGGTCCACGCAACCTCTCGCGCTTCTAATGTTCGCGTAGACCGGTTATTCTCGTACACGAGGCGCACGGTAATTCGGATTTGTGTCGGCGTCTTGCCAATAACGACGTGCACCTTCCAGCAACCGTCCCGAATACCTGTTTCACGCGATCCTCGAAAAAACTGATTGCGTGGCCTCCGTGTCGGAGGGACGGGTGGCAGCGTTCCTCGGTTAAAAAGAAAAGGGCAGACAGAAGGGGGAGGACGTACGTTGACTCTCGAGGAAGCCGCGAGTTTCGAATTCCTAGCATCTCGGCTGGCGAACTCGCGTCGCATCGCGTAAACCAGTTTCCGCGTGCGGAAAGATCCTTCGATAACAGATCGAAGCTGCGTCATCGGTTCCGCGCACTGCGATCCGCCATTTTTCCATCAACTTACGGTTCAACACGTAGGTATCACGAGTAAATTTTTATAGTTTATCGAATACACGGCGCAAAGCGAAAACGTGGGAAATGTGAGTCTGGTGGACATTTCTGACCCTCTTTTTGTCTGCCGTAAATTAGATAGATTACGCGTTCGTTTGCGATATAGTAAAGATAGGAGGAAAGCACGATTTCTTCGGGCAGATAAAGGGATTAACGTGAGTAGGAAAGAAACATAGCGGCTATTGAGTTTATGTATTAGGTCGTTCCTTAGGATTTTACATTTCGAAAGGTCACGTCTCACAGGGGATCAAATAAAATACGCAAAAGGACGAGATTAATCGTTGATGTATTTACTTCTCCGTTTTACAGGTTCTCGTATCTTAAGTCACTTCTGAATGCTTACTTTATAAAATACGGCGATTTTTGAGTTAATATATTCTTCAATATTTTCTCGAATATCTTTTTTCTACGAATATTCGATTTCCCATTAAAAGTTTCCATTTACAACGGTTAACTGCAGAGATTAACTTCTCCTAAAGTTTGTTTTTGTCCTTCTTGGGCAAGAATACTTTTTAACTAACTGATATTTAACTAGATGACAATAGCACTTGTGCACAATTCTTCATAATTCTCACCTTCTCTCTCCCCTACTTTAATTTCGACATTAAATTGAAAAATGCGTTCGTCTATTGAATAAAAGTTTTGCCTCCAACAAGTATCGTGGCACGGGATGTGTTAATTGCCGTATTCGTGGCGGAAGGCAATCGTCCAGCTCTTTTTCTCGTGTAAAGCAAGATACTCGTAAACCGAAGGGTTGGAATTCTGAAGTCGCGGAGGATGCTAGCGAGCTGTTCATGGAATGTTTCGAACGTGGGTGGTGTATTAAGCAGAAATGCAGCGTATGACGTACTATTTCGTTTCAAGATCCTTCGCCGGCCATCACGTCCTGCTATACCTAATACCTCAACGTCCTCGAGCCTTCTAGAATTTCGTATAAAATAGCAAAGAGACTCGCCTCCCTATCTTCCTTCCTATTGCATTTTAAGCTCGCGACTTCCCGCCGGTGGACATAAACGTGTCAAGGATGGAGATCATGGTTGCATTCATCTGCGAGAGGCATCCTTGAGGCACTTAAATATCGATTGAGGATAGAGGAGTGTATCGTCAAACGCTTCCTGCCGGTGCGATTTAACGCGTGCAAGAGCACAACACGCCTACCTTATTGTTTCTGTGTTTACACGGTATTCTGTTGCGTTCCTTTATGCTCTTGTTTCATTAATACTTTTGTTCGCGGTTTGGGGTATTTATATTTTACACGTGCGTAGCCCGAGGTACCCTTTCGTAACGTGACCACCCTGAATAACTCTTGTACGCTTTATTTTTGTGAATTTCGAAATTGTACAATTTCCGATAGCTCCCATGACAATGGTCTACCTGTTCCCATGTTCGCCACTTTGCTCCCTTTGTTGGAATTTTATTACAAATTGTACAGCTATTTCTTCGCAGTACTTTACGTACTCGAGAATTTCTCCCCAGTTAAATTTAATCTTCAAGAATAAATGGAAACTATTTTTATTTGAAACACTGGCCGGAGGAAAGATAACATAATTTTTCACTGGAAAACACTCGGCAGAGAATCAATATGCACTGGAGACAGAGTAAAATGTTATTTTAAATCTTTCCTTCTTATTTGTCTCGATATCGAGTTTTCCCACTTTCCCTGGCAACATCAGTCTCGCGCCTTTCGGAACACCTGCACCTTTTTCTTAAGGAAAGGAAGGCAAGTCGACAATCGAAACTGATGAGCAAGAAAGTCTCCTTAGTCCTCTCGTTTAGTCGCACCGATGCGACCGTAATTAAGTACAAGGAAGAAAGTCCGCGTGGATAAAAAACGAGGTTTCTTCTTTCCATTCTTCGATGAATCTCCACCACGCCAAGGCATTTTATTGTTTCCCTCGCGCGGGAAGTCGCTCGCACGAGAAATGAATCCGCATTGGAGAAAGTCGCGTGTTCTGTCGCCGATCGTGGCGTCTTTCTTAACCCTTTCACGGTGGAATAAAACCACGAGGAACGATCTGGAAAATATGTGCTTCTTTGTGCGTTTTAAATTACTTTAGCTTGAGGAAAAACATGTTTCTTAAGCCTCTCTTATTTTTTCGAAATTAACTAGCAGCTAGAGTGCTTCTAAATAGAAATTTTAATTGTGGAGCTCTATTAATTTTCAGAGAAATTATAACCCTGCTTTAAAGTAATTGCTGAGTCTTGCTCCAATTCCATACACCTGTAATTAAATCAAGGAGATTTATTATTTTACTACTTCGACAATTGGAAATATTACTTCACACAGTTTGTTGAATGAATTACCAAATGCAATACTCTTAGTGTTTTATTATTTGAGTGCACCCCCCGTAAAAGAGACCCTGCACTGTTTCAAACTGACTTCAAAAGGCAGCATACTCCTCGCGAGCAAAGTTGAGGGAGCTGGAAAGGAAGTTGGCAGCCTCTGGACTTTATGCACGCAAGCTATAAAATATGACTGATGTTAT
Source organism: Andrena hattorfiana (assembly GCA_944738655.2). Lineage (NCBI taxonomy): Eukaryota > Metazoa > Arthropoda > Insecta > Hymenoptera > Andrenidae > Andrena > Andrena hattorfiana. The sequence continues at coordinate 9,591,831 of OX122894.2, forward strand.
TATAGTCGATGCCACTCAAATTCAAAAACAACCTAGAATTTTGCTCCAAACTTCATTCAATATTAACAAAGATATACAAACAGAAACGCATAGAAAATAGTGTACAGAAACTGTATATCCATTGCAAACTAAACAATTTCGAAGCGCCTCTTTGCGCGAGCTTCCTCGAAGGAAACTGTGAAAGGGTTTGAACGTGGTGGCCGAATATAATGTGACACAAAGAGGAGTCGAATCGCGTTCCATACAGGGTAGAGGGAAGACTCGGTTCGCTAGAGAAATAGTCCGTGGAACAGCAGGTGCCCAGCTGTTGCATCGTGCATTGCATCTGCCTATAGGTGAACGATTCAAGCTGCGACGGTGGTGCAAGACGCGTCGTTGAATCGGGTTACACTGGTCACGTTCACGTGGAAATTATGAGGTTCGCGCCTGATGCCCCCGTGGCTTGGAAGTTTACGGAACGTAGGAGCCTATCCTCTGTATCTCTGAACAGTTAGAAGTCGATGGTCCGATCAGAATTCCACGCAGAGCTCACGTATTATCGCTCGCCTGACCGTGACTTGAACGGTATAAAAAGAGCGTTCGGTTTCGTCGAGGGGACTCGTGGAATAAACATCCAGCAGAATGGTGGTAATTTATATCTGCGAGAGGCATTAATCGTGCGGAGGGAAATTAAATATTTTTCGAGCGATTGAGGGGTGAAAGTGTGAGGAAAGTGAAGGTTTTAGGAAGTTTGTGCATGATATTTTTAGGTGGGTTTCATTAATTAGTAATCATCATCTAGTAGAGGCAACTTAGATTAGTTGTCTTCTTTATGGAAACTTTATAGGGGAGGCACAGATACTTTCTGCTGCAACATTTCATACGAGGTATACTTGTGTAACTCAGGACTGGTATTTTGAATATATAAAAGAAAGAAAAAATAAGTTTCAGGAAAAAACAAGCTGGGTCTCATATTAGGAACCCATTTTTTATCAGCGAATTTGAATGCCTTTCGTTTTTATTTTATTATGAAGAAACTGAATCTTTGTTATAGTATATTCCAGTAGGTTGCTAAAGAATACATATTCTACGTTTAAAAAGTATATCGAATTTTAATAAAAGTGTTCTCAGTCAAGAGTTATGATGTTTTTAAGAAATGGGTCTCATATTCGCCTACTTTACTCTCTCTCTCTCTCTCTCTCTCTCTCTCTCTCTCTCTCTCTCTCTATTGGGTTAGTGCATATGAAATTGCGTAAAAGCTTATTTCATTTATGGTGAGGATACAATGGCAATTGCTAACGTTTGCCCACAACTCGAGGAATGTCACAGAAACTTAAAAAGGTAAAATAAATAAAATAGCTGAGAAGCAAAAAATATTTTCATTCAAACTTCCTTTAGTGAAACGGCAATTTCATATGCACCAACCTAATACATACTTGGTAGAGATAGCATTGGTTTAAGAAACATAGGTGAAGGCAGAAAATATGTGAATATGGGTAAACTACACTTCTCGAGCCACGGAAGTTATATTATCTTTAAGTAGAAGTTAGATAAACCCAACGATAGATTTCATACTCTTCGATTCAAGTACAAACAGTTTTTATTCGGTGAAATAATGCGGAAATAGTTGTGCCGAATTTGCACTGGGTCGAGGTGGGAAAGCATTAACGTTTGTACTTGTATATCGTAGGTACAGAACTATCAGTACAAAGTCATCGAGATGTTCGTTTGAAATTCAGTTTCTATCATCACTTTGTAGTGGGCCTGTAAACGTGTACGTTAATTTCTGTCTGAAGAAGAGTTTCATCTGCGTTGCAGCAGCTTCGTGATCAAAGTTGGCTACGTAGTTTGGGAATAGTACACTGCACTCGGAACTTGGAAGCGCGTGGATCCGTTTGGGAGGAAAGAATGTCGCTCGAGGCAGATCTGCCTGTTTGGATAATCGAGAATACGTTTCCAGCTCGGATTCGCGTGTTTTAACTTGGAGGAGAGACTTGTCGCCCGAACGGACGCGATCTAGATGCGTCCTCGAACTGGGACAAACATGGGCGACACGCGTCTTTCGCAAATTTTGAAATGTAGGACGATCGTCTAAAAGGAAAGCTTCTTTAACGGGGAGCAGTTGGCGTTAGTTTGCATAAGAGGGAAACCGATAGTTCTGCAGTCGCGTAACACCGTCGCCGAACGAGCTAGATATTTTACTCTTCTGATTGGAAGAGGCAGTGCATCCTTTGATGCTTTGACTTTTGAATTATAGAAGAGAAGCAATGACAGGTTTCAATAATAAATGGGGCTCGTACTGATATAAATATTAAGCGAAAAAAAGGTTACTTATTCTCTAAAAGAATATTTGAAATTAGAGTTTATGCTGTAGTAATAAGTTAAATCTCGTAGAGTTGCTTAATTCTGATGAGGACCCAAACAAGGAATTGAGGCACGTGGTTTCTGTTTGTCACCCGTCGTGAATACCAACATCCATTCATTCATAAACGAGCATACATTATATTCCTTCGAGAGTTATACGCGTGTAATTTTCATTCAATTGAAATTGCATTTTGCTTCGCGTTCGTTAACAGCGGAAGTATATCGCGGCGATTCATTCGGTCCAAACGATTGTCACTGATTACTCTCATTACGACAATGGCGTAATGACCTGTAACAATCTGTTGATGTTCCATTTTCTCTTCACCTTACTACTTCAGGGAAGTTTTCAAGATTAGGTATTCTTCTTTGACTCACAAGGGAACACCGCGAACCCGGACTCACCGATTGGAACACAACTTTGTGAGTTTTTAAAGTGACTCAAATCAAGAACATCGGTGTGTTTCATTTGGGCCCTATCGCCCTTTAAGGGTGTGAAAACAAACCGCAAAGTCAAATTGGCACTTCCACTTTTTCGCGTATAACTCTCAAAGTACAACAAACAGAAAAAAATGTTTAAAACAAAAGTTTAATGGTGCAATAAGCGCTACAAACTGGCGTTAACCAAATTTTGAAAAGACTTACAAAAAAATACCTGAACGAAAAAAAACTTTTTCCAAAATTTTGTTAACGCAAGTTTGCAGCGCTTATTGCACCATTCAACTTTTGTTTGAAACATTTTTTCTGTTTGTTGTACTTTGGGAGTTATACGCGAAAAAGTTGGAGTGCCAATTGGACTTTGAGGTTAGTTTTCACTCCCTTAAAGGGCGATAAGGCCCAAATGAAATACACCGTTGTTCTTGTTTTGAGTCACTCTAAAAACCCACAAAGTTGCGTTCCAATCGGTGAGTCTGGGTTCGCGGTGTTCCCTTGTCAGTCATGGCGAATAAAAAAGTAGTTTGAGTAGTTCTGAGTAGCACTCAAAAAAGTGGATTTTCTTGATCCAATCAAATAACTAAAAGTCTTTGTGTGTCTCTCCTTCATATATTTCCTGACTTAAAATTGGCTTTTGAGATCATAAAATCTGTATACATATGATTTATGATACACACGATATCAATTATGCATTCAGAACTTTTTCTCTACTGAATATTCTGGACTTCGTATATCACGTGTAGACACATAATTTAGTGTTATCAAGATCCATTCGGCATAGTAGTTATAAAGATTTAAAATTAAAGATGAATAATTGGGAGCCGAGCATTAAGAAATCGAAACCAATTTCTCATTGCCAGTCTTTCAAGAATATAAAGTACATCCTTTCATGCAACTAAATTAGCAATTTCAAAGCTAGTATCAACAAACTGCTAGGGAATTGCTTTCCATATCTCCACTTCAATGAACCCTCAACAACCACCTGAAGATAGAGCAAACGTTCTTAAAGCTCAACAACTACGAAGAGCAATCACCTTTTCCAAGCAGAAAAGAAAAGCATATTCTTCATCGCCCTACCAGCCGAGAATCAAGCAAAGCGACTAGAGTTGATGCTTTCGAATTGAAGCCCTCCAGTTAACGTGAAGGTGCATCAGTCACTGCGGATGAGACAATGAGATTGCACGCACCAGCTGGAAACAAGTTGGCCCTGTCTCCCCGGCATCACGCACACTTTTGGCGCACCTTTCTTCCCTATTCCTTTCTGCCTTCTCCCGTTCTGTTACGCGATGATTAGAAGCGGAAGGACACCGTCGTGACTCGCGCAGATTGAATACAATGGTCACGGTGTACCCTCATTTACGTAATGCACTAGCAGAAAGAGACAATGCCGTCTGGCGCTTCTCTCGTTTATGATTCGTTGCCCGGGAGACGCGAGAAGAAAAATCACAGGGCTGGTTCGTTGCCCGTGTCGTTACCGCCTTTCGAACGAGGATCCTCGCCGAGTTTTCTGCATTTCGCGAGTCTACGTGACGCGTATCCCCGTCGTGGAGGGAGGGAGAGAGACGGGCCAAGTGCATCCTCGTCGGGGCGCGTGGGTGCAACGACGCGTCGATGACTCAATTTCTCTGGAGACTGTTTGTTTGTTTCATGAGCCACCGTCTGATGCGTCGCCACGCCTCCCCCCCCCCCCCCCCGAGCGGGGGCAGAAATCTCGTCGGCGGAATTGCGGTTAATTGAAAAATTAAACGGATTCGATGAGGCGCGGCTACTTTGCGCCTCATCTCGGGCGTAGCTGCATTCTTTTTTCAGTGGTATGGATCGCTTGCGGTAGGTTCTGCTGGTTTGCTTCTGGGTTTTTATGTTAATGTTCACATCGTTTTTTGTAAATAATTTTAGCGGCATCTATTTTTATTAGATTGTTTGGAGTTGTGTGGTCTGTGGAAGGTTTTGTGTTTCCGAGGTGGTTTCTGGTTAGATAATTAATTAGGGTAGATAATTTCTAGAAGTTCTAATTGTAGAGTTCATAGAAATGTTACATCCATAATTTCTCACAGGCATTGTTTTTAAATTTGGTTGTCCTGTTGTAACGATTGTAACCCAGTAACGAAAGCACAAGTGCAAATTACAACTGCAATTGTTTTTAGTCGAATCTCTTCGGTGTCATTTGAAAGAAGAAATATTTTTCTGGTTTCTATCTGCTTTGTGGTTTGAACACGTTGATCTCATTAGCAAGTCGTGTAGTTTCGCTAACATCTGTTGCAATGATTTATGTATATCTTCGATGAATTCCCTACCTTTTTGCAATCCAATTTGCATGAAACTTTATATCCGCTGTTTCAACTATAGAATTTTATTTTAGCCGTGCTACTCGCGAAACACTTTTTACCTTTGCATCAAAGGATTACCTCAATCTGTAAAAATAAAAAAACTGACTTCGATTATATAGGGGACACCGGGGCTAGTTGATACAGGGGCAGGTTGATACAGACGAATTATCTCGACACCGTATATACATGCATATGTAGCTCGGCTTGAGCGAGATATGTGAAGTTTGTTGTTTAATTCTTTACTACGATCCAGCGTACGTCTGTGTACCTTGACGTTCACAATTGTTTTTTAACTGTTTTCGTTTATATAGAGAAAGGGTAAATAGTTTTGATACTTGCATCAAAATTGATCGTTCAAATAACATTTTTTCATTCATTTTGTATGTATTTCCTCAAGTTTTCGCTTACTATATATTAAAGAGGAAGGACCAAAGTATATTTTGGCATATTTGTTATTAAGTAATTAGTTTAAATAAAAAATGAAAAAAATGAAAAACAGAATAACGTATCAATTAGTCCCGATCTCCCCTATTACTCTAAAATTTTGATAGAGTTGACAATTCTGGGTCAGTCGTGCGATGAATCGCGTTTTCTCCAAAGCAGAATGTTTTACATACTCCAAAGTCGAACACTTCGTAAGTGCCAGCTAGTAAAATGGTGGATGATGGATTCACCTCCATAAATGATGCCCGAGATTTTCAGACGTCTGACGCAGCATGTGCATCGATTTCTCTAAGATTGCTTTGCACCTGTATGGTCGATAAATGTCCCGACGTCCACGTGGGGTTTCCAAGAAGTGTTTCTTGACTGTAGACTGCAGATTGCGTTCTTCTTTCGTGACAGAAAATGCTCTGAATGCGAGATTAAGAACGAGAGTCTGAGTGGCAGCGGTGAAGGATAAGCGTGTTGCATACAGTTCCTCCATTGGGAAAATATTGCACGTTATAACTTGCGAAGTTGACAATGTTCACTTTCTTTTTTCCTATGGAAATTTCGAGTCTCGAATTCAATTAAACTTTCCACGTTCAAACAGAAGGATGATCGAAAGTGTGCATCAAAGTTTAGTATAGGAAATTTTTTATATTGGAACGTTGGTTTCATAAATATTCTGAGATAACTGTTGCTCTTTAGTGTTAAATTGTTGTATATGCAATCGTGGTTGCTTGAAATATGAAACTATTCAGTGCGTCGAGTGTAAATATTAATCAGTATTCTAAATATTTAAGAAAATATTACTAATATTCTTTAAAATTTGCGCATAGTAATAGACCTTAGTATGTTTGCAACTTCGACGTGGTGAAATGTGAAGGTTGATAGTGGAAAATGTTTTCTGTTATTTTGTTATGAGAAGTATTCGGTTTTAAGTTTCCAGGAAATTTTGTAAAACGATTTTTAACCCCAGAGGTGAGGTTGGGGAGCAACATCAGGCTTGTTATAAGTCACTACTAGGTGTTATATCTTCTTGTTATGTGCACGGTAAACAGGAGGGAACACGTAAGTATTTTGTGTACGTAGCTTCCCACTGTGAATATAAATCTTTTTTACGACTTTATACGATGTCAGGCGGGCTAGTATCTACTTCCAGGTATCCAAATTTTCCTGCATAAATATATGGCGTGGTACTCGCATATAAATTACATGACAAATACAGCAAGTAACTATAAAGTTTTACGCAAACTTTGTAACAGAAATCTTAGATTATATCGATGGCTTAGTGCACCAATATTTTATGTCCACTTTTTGTGATATTGAGTTTTTATATGCAAAAAATAGTTTATATCGATGGCTTAGTGCACCAATATTTTATGCCCACTTTTTGTGAAATTTAAGTTTTTATGTGCAAAAGATAGTTCTTGACTGTTTCTTTATGCGGTATAAAAATCACATTTATATCTACTTCATAAATTTGTATTTTTGTTCATTGTATGTGGACAACTATAAAAGTGGACATACTTGTGCACTAAGCCATCGATATGGCTGATAAATGTTTGAAAAGTATTCACTTGATATGAATGAATCGATAGATCGAATTAATTGCTTTGCATTTTAATGGTATGGTGGAATAGATTACACTTTCTTTTATATCCACTAAAAAGTGGTAGAAATGATTAGAAATGTATTATTTTTTGCTGAAGTTGGTTAAAGTTATGAGCAATCCTCGACGAACGACGATAGTCTCTTAATTGCAAATCGGATAATGAAACTGTGACAATAAAATAGGCTCAACTTGAAAGATATCATATATGCTGCTCGAAATAATTAGAGCATCACCAATACAAAAGCTCCAGCATTAAAAAATTAAGCGAAGACATTAGTATGTTAAATACATTCTTTAGGATCGAGCTTGTTTATAGTGCTCTGATTCTTTTGAGCAAAACAGTATTGTCTCCGTATGTGCTCAGTTTGGTCACACGATACGTGCTTGTCGCTATCCCCACCACTTCTGTCACACTCTTGTCCGGCGAAGGCAAGAGCGAGCGAGAGCCACTGAAAGCGAGGGAGGACGGTACGAGACAGACGACACGTTGATGTTTTGTCTCCCTCCGTCTTTCGGGCGCCGTGACACTCCGTTCTTTGCGTGCGCGACGAGCGTGCGCGATGGTCACAAGCACTTACGGTGAGCACGGGAACCGCTTCGCAAAATCTTAACGCAGGCCCGGCTTAAGTCTTTTTTGTGCCCTAGGCGAACTTGTCAAATTGCGCCCTTTATTATAATACATTTATTTGAGATTATTTATGACTTTACTCTGCAAAATTAGGCGACTGCCTAGGGCGGAAAGTAGACAAGAGGTGCAAAATGATATTTTCATTACTGGTATTGCCGAAAATAAACTTTAAAATTAAATATTACAAGTTGTACTATAAGTGAATTAAACTACGAATAAAACTTCGGAGTAAGGTTGTCAATAATCTCAAATAAATTTATTGTAATAAAGGGCGTAATTTGACAAGTTCGCCTAGGGCGCAAAAAAGACTCGTGCCGTGCCTGGCTATCTGACCGTCGCGCGCACGCGTCGAGCAGTCACGATTCCATCTGAGTGCTCGCACCCGTCGCGCACGTCCGCGCGCACGAAAAGCGTTCCATCTCGCTCTCCCCTTCGACCAGAAAGAAGCGAGAAACGAACACTCGGAATTAGGGATCTGTTCACGATAGGAGCTCAACGCCGGTCCCGACCAGCGAGCACATACGGAGACAATAGTGTATCTCTTTCCGTTTAATCACTATTTATCACATATCCAAAATAGTATCTTCAACTATCCATATGATTCTTCTCCATTCTTCCAACAAAATTTCTTTGAGCATTTCTTCAGTAGACGATGCTAACTAATAAAAAAATATGTAAAAAAAATTATGTTAAACGATTTTACTAAAAATGCACTAAAAACTAAAAAATTATTCTTTTCTTGTACTACAATTTCGATGGTGATGTGTGACTTTAAATAAAATCATACAAAGTCTGTGATTGTCCTGTAGAATTGTTCAAATCAATGGTAAAGAAAAGGATAATCACAGAGTTAGTATGATTTTATTTAAAGTCACATATCACCATCGAAATTGTAGTACAAAAAAATAATTGTCTTTTAGTTTTCAGTGCATTTTTAGTAAAATCGTTTAACATAAAATTCTTTTTATATATTTTTTTATTTTCTAGGTTTCAGTGTTCGTGGATTTTTTTTAAATATTTTTTTCTAATTTTTAGTGTCTGTGGATTTTTTATATATTTTTTTCTAGTGTTTCTAGTGTTTGTGGATTTTTTATAGAATTCTTTTTATATTTTTTATTTTTAACGCCTGCAAAGTTTCAAGACATTTGGATTAGTGGAAGTGAGTGATAATTGAGTTGCCAGATTTGAACCATCCACCAAACAAACAAACACCAAACATACAGAGGATCGAAGCTAAGTAAAATCTATTAATCAAGGTTCATGCAAATGTAAATTATAATGAGTAACTCCGAATTTAACATCACTTAAATAAGTAAAATATGTTATATTAATGGGGCGGGCGGATACTTTTGCGAGTAACGGTACATACATTTCTCCTTCCTTGCTATTACATCAAATGTATAGAATGCAGGATGAAATGATTGTAACGAGTGATCGTATTCCACCTGGGAAATGAAAGCGCGTATCCAAAGAAACAGTTAACGGAAAGAAACGAAACCAGCGGGATCGATTGGCTTGCTGATGGCGTGTGCAACGGCCCTTGAGCCAGCCCTCCGTGAATCCGATATAAAGGCTTCAGGTGCACGCGTGTGCACGTGCAGCGTGTGCATGTGCACAGCGGGAAGGAAGGAAAGGTGCTACGTGTATGGGTGGATCGTCATATGGGTTACCTCGGAGCAAGATCGCGGCTAGAAGGACAGGCTAACGGAAGTAGACTTTTTCTGCAGTCGCGTTTCAGTAATTCCCCGCGGAAAGCTCGGTGGAACTTGAAATATCTCATCGCGTTAATTAGTGTCTAAATAGTTTCTAACCCTTGGGATCACGGTCCTTTGTCCGTGAAGTGAAGATTGCGATCGGGCCCCACTTTCTATCGCCTCGTTCCTCGCTTCCTGCCCGCTTCTTATATAATTATTCGAGCCGTGCATGCAAATTGCTGCATTCACTGGTTCCTGTATCGAATCGTTGCAATTTTTTCGGGTAAATTCTCTTTAGAAGTTAAGTTGCGGTAGAAGTCTGATACCTACCTGAAGGATTGGAAGGTGTTTTTTTTTTTTTTTTTAAGATTGAGCTAAGTCTGGAGCCTGAAGTCGCGTTCAGTCAGTTTGACTTCAATCGTCATTAGTGATGTAGTCACGCTTTAGTCAAGGTTCATTCAGGTGCTCAGTGTTCCTCAAATGGTCTGATGGGCGTCTGTGTTCACGCTTCGTTCACGTTGGCTGTATTAAGCGGTGGTTGAATGCTCTGATGTTGGGCTATGATCGTGTTGTAACTATTAGATCACCGCTGTACATCGAGCAGCATCAATTTTCATTTTCTCTAATTTATTTCAGTTTCATATTTGGGAGTTAGAAATTTTAGAAGAAGTCTGTTATTTCTATTAATAATTTTGCTTTCGCGAATAAATGTATTTGCATAGTTTGCTATGCTGTAATCCTGATTCAAAATTTTGCTATATCAGGCTCTGTTCTAACCGCAGTAAACCTTCGTAACTGTTTCTTCCTCTAAGCATCGCGAGGCTTACTCTTCAATTTTTCAAGGTGTTGCGCATCATCCTCGTTATGCAAACCTGCGAGCGATGTGCTACATAAGTCGTTCGAATTTCGCCCAATCTTTAGAACGTTATGCTGTAGCTACCTTTAAATAGAATACGGCTTCTAAATACGAGTCTGGAAGAATCTCCTTTTCAAGTTAGAGGCGGAAAAATAATAATCAGTCTAATGAATGTTTAGTAGGTGATTAATTAGAATTTGTCTTTTTATTGCGAACTACAGTAGTCACTGTGTAACAACATTTAAATCCACCAAATTCTCACGTGAATCATATCTGCGTTACTCGAAAACTGCGAAAACTCCTTTCACCAAGTTGAACAAAACAGTTTTAAAGCAAAATTATCGCTGACAAACTGTTTCATGGTTTCAGAATTATTCAGTAGCACAAAAAGGAAGGGGGTTTTTACTTATTTTTATACACCATCTCCCCCCATGGTCCTTTATTTCAAAGTCAACCTGCATAACCCACAAAATGCGGTACAAAAAAAGCGTGACTACGTTATTGTGACCCACAGTCCACATTTTCCGTTAGACGTTATTATCCGCACCACCTGTCTTCGCGTGTGCTCTTCCCCTTCTTCCGTTATCTTTCGCCTTGTATCTAGATATCACCCGTCCTTTTCTCTCTTCTCGCGTGTCTATCAGAATGTCCTCCTCTTTCCTTCTCTTTCCTGCTCCGACCAGCATTGGCAGCTATACTCCGCCTCGTTGCCATCTTCCTCCCTCTTCTAGTCTATCGGTTACCATATTCGACCGCGTTGTTACACCTGCGACTTTAAAGGCTCGTCGAGCTGTTTTATTTAAATTGCACGTTTACCGTCGTCATCGACTGGCAACCTGGCCGAAATCGGGATTGCTGTTTGCGCACCCTGATGAGTTTCCAGCACGTTTCGACCGTTAGAAACGCGAGTTTAACCCGTTCGCTGGGTAGGGGTGGGGGACGCTTACAAGGTGCTTAGAGAGATACGTTGGAAATTGTTGGAATGTGTAGTATCCACTTGGGGGAGTAACAAATGCTTAGTCAATGGAAGGTGAGTTATTCTCCTGCGTTAAGGGGGAATCCTATTCTTTGGGTTAAAAACATAGCAAAATTGGAGATTCTTTTGTAAGAAACTAGCGATTTGATTCATCTGAAATTTGGGCCATATTTTGATGCATCTTTGAGGAAGCAATAGTTTTTTTATTATTAATTTTCAATAACAAATATAACAGTTATACATGATCGACCAACACGCCGCGCAAAATTCGTCGTCCGCTGGTGTGCTTGATATTTATCTTCCTGGTAATCTAAAACAGAAAAATGAAACGGCGTTTCACTGTATACATATGTAGCCATAATTTCATGAGCCAGAAAAAAAACAAAATTTTTTACGAGTGTGGAGAGTTTTCAAATTGAAAGGTATGAAACTTTAACTTTTGCTGTACAATTTTGCGCCAATTTTCTTATGTAATCAAAGAAGTATATAACTGATCGGTATCCTGGTTCATCAAAGTATGAAGTAATGTTTGTTGGACATACAGGCCAAATTTGAAGGTAATCGGTTTAGTGGTTACAGAAATATCGTGCATACCAGCGGACAACGGCGGCGTGATGGTCGATGCATAATTCCCATATCTATTATTAAAAATTAATAAAAAAAAACTACAATTTCTTCAAAGATGCATAACAAGATGGTCCAAATTTCAGATTATTCGAATCGCGAGATTCTTAAAAAAAAAAACTAAAATTTCGCTATGTTTTTAGCCCAAAGAATAGGATTCCCCCTTAACATTTGAAGGATTAAATCTTGGTGAGATTGGGTGTGGTTGGAAGTTAAACAAATTGAAGAACGTAGTTGGCACACGATGTATGCATCGCGTACACCTTCGTTTCATTACTTTATGATTCAATATTTCCAGGTGAACGCAATATGCACCATTTGGTTGCATAATAATTAGCACTTCATTGCATTGATAATACAATCTCTGTCTTAGGGGACTTAGTAAATAATTAATTTGTATAATTGTGGTATTCAAAATGTTGGTTACCTCTTTTTAATTGACGATCTCATATATATTTTACGTAGTATGCATATAATTAATTTAGGAAGAAGTAATAGTAATCCTTTATTGTTAGTATTTATCGAAGTGAAAGTAGTATTATTTTTAACTTTTAACCAGATTACTTTAACGAAGTGGTGCCAAATTTGGATGGAGAGCGATACGATAATTAAGTTGTGATACAAGTTAATTGCTTCCGTAGTTAGTTTTAAGGCCTGCGCGTAGAAAGTGTTCGTGTTCTTTAAGGACAGTTTTTAGAAATTTGACCTTCGAATTTTTACACCTACAGCTGGCCGATGTTACGAAAAGAGAACGAGTCCTACGCGTGCTCCGTGTCACAACCTCGTTCGCATAAATCACCCGCTAAAACGCATTCTAATCGCCGGACAGCGAGTATGCTCGTACAATAAATATACAGGTATGCTAATTCACGCGCGTAGAGGTGTGCAAATTGTCGCTTATAAGCTTCGGATTTCACAACCAGCTGTATGATCGGGCGCTGGATGTTTTCAATTATCCTCGATATCATTCTCATAATTAATTTCCCCAGAAGGGAGCCGAAATGCTATACCTATAATTAATTGAACCTCTTATAATATCCTTTAACTCGAAGTACGTATCTTTTATTTTCATAAAAAATGACGCAAGCGCACTTGATAAATCAGGTACGTTCTCACAAGTATCAATCAGTATTCATTTTACTGCATTCGTATAATGTTCATAAAACAATTATCTACAGAAGCAAACTTCAAATTTTTTAACACTTAAGTGACGTTTGAACGGTCTCCTTATTTGCCATTATCGGTATTAAATTCGTTCTCCACTGGATGCGAATGATAATGGGCGCTTTTGTCGTGACCCATTCCCACAAATTCCTCCAATATTGCAATTAAAGTTTCACGAAGACGTTAGAACGAACGTTAGAATGGCCACTCGAGGGGGCCAAGACATTGTGCTTATGTACGCCAGTGGAACTGTGCTAAATCTCCGCGAAAGTAGCCGCACGTCAGGCCGACAGAGCACAATGGCGAGGTGGAATTGCACAACTTTAGGCCCTACTGTCGTTGAGCACTCTCTGGAACTCTGTGGGAGCTAGCTCGCAACGGCGAAACGAAAACCGTTGATGAATTTCCATCCACTCGGCATCGAGAGAGATTATTCAACCTCGATGGTATCGCGTCCCGAGGAAAACCCTTGGAACCAGTCCAGCCTTCGGGCACCGTGCATCACCTTCGAGGGGGTCCTTGCTTCCGGCCAATTGTAACCATCCTGATCGCTTCCGGTCTCACGCTTCGCATAACTTCTCGTCAGTCCCATCATCTCCTTCGCTTCTTCTGTCGCGCCCTTAACTGCCTGCCAGATTGCACGGCATTTCTGCCTCTTAGCTCGCAATCTACCGTTCCGCAAACGTGCTGCCCCCGTGGAATTTCAGCGGGGCTGTTGTGCGCTCGCGGGAACATGTAGCAGTCAAGAATTAAATGAACCCACAGTGCAAATTCAAGTAATGAATGTTAGTTGGCTTCTAACAAAACTTTAATTCAACGATAATTCTCGAAATAGGTAGGTATTTAAATTCTGGAATTTACAATTGATGATCACAGTTTGGAAGTCTCACATTCAAAGTTTTAAACAAACGAAATAGAAATCTAAATATTTGAATATAAACTTTATATTAAACAACAATAATGCGCATTTCGCAAACATTCAGCAGTCGAAAGAACAGAATTTGTTAATTGTTTTGGGGCATTGGACCAACCAATTATGTGAATTGATGAAAAAGTTTGTTTCTTCGATTTGTACAACTTCGAGTAAATTAGACTACGAAGAAGTTGGTATTTTATTGTAAAAATACTTTGTTAGTGAGGCAGCTAAAGGGGGGATACTTGGTAAGGTGCACAGTATCGAGTGGACGCCACTGGGAATACGTCCATCTTGTTTTGTCATAAAACATTAAGTGCAAATAATTTATACACTGTCCAGTGGAATAATTTATACACTTTAGAATTTATTGTATTCACACGTCAAGTACATATTTATATTACCTACTTTGTTTGTTTACAGTGTTTTAGAATGTTGGTTCGTTATTTCCTAATGATGATGTGATGAAGAAGTCATGTACACCTTTCCAAGTAATTAAGGGGGTATAGGTATCCGTTTGAACGCAGGGAAAACGTACATTTTGTGGATTCTTTTACAAGTCAAACGCTTGATGAAGATTTTCCATTTTCACATTATGTTTACATAGTATTATGAACTTCTTACAAAAAAGTTTCAGTTAAAAAACTATTATTTTTCGGAAGTTGTGGATACATATCTGAAATTCTCTTGATTTTAGACGGCCACCCGGTTATCCTGAAAAACGTGTATGTCGTGTCTGAAATCAAAAACAGTAGAATTTTTTTTATAAAATATGTTAATAGCTATCGACCTATGACACCTTTTTTATTCCCTTTACCCGTTTATCATTTGTGCAGAAAAAAAGTGGACTTTTCTCTTAGGAAAATCTAACTTTATTTTTGATACCACCATTTCTTTATTTTTCAAAATTTTCAAAATCGGCACCAAGAGTCGATAGTTATTAACATATTTTATAAAAAAAAATTCTACTGTTTTTGATTTCAGGCACGACATGCAGCTTTTTTCAGAAAAACAATAGTCTTTTAACTGAAACTTTTTTTTAAGTAGTTCATAATATTATGTAAAGATAGTACAAAAACGGAAAATCTTCATCAAGCCGTTGACTTGTAAAAAAATCCACAAAATGTACACATTTTCCGAGCACATTACGTTTATAAAGCCTGCGTGCTGAAATGCAAATTGGCCATTATATTTCACTTTGGACGAAACGTGGTCGTTATTCAACGATAATCTCATAAACTTCAATGGAAAAATCAAAGTTTGACATTTCTTTCATCTTCCTATTGTCCTTCTATTAATGACACTATCTTCAGAGGTTTAGAAAACATGTCAGTTGCTAGATTTCCTCGAATATAAAAAGCTTTTTACATCTCGCTGAAACATCCACCATACGCGCATCAGCATGAAAATGGCGAAACGCGTGTAATTTCATGGTTGGCAAGGGAAAAAATTCCTAAGAAGATAGGAGAAATTCAATTAAAATTTTCAGATGGCTATATCCTTTCGAAAAATAGATAAAAACTCGCGGATCCCCCGCGAGGGTGGGCAACGCGTTCACGCATTAAGGGCGCGTTGCATCAATTTTCCAGTAATTTCATGCCAATTTCCTGATCCCTTCACGAATCTGGCCAGGGGGAAAAGGCTCGAGGGTGAGTTTCCGTCTTCGAATTTGCGTACCCCTCTTTCATCCAAGAGCAACGACGGAAAAACTGCATCGATTTCCGTCGAATAAAATTCGAAATAGCTTTGGATACCCCCCTATTACGTTTACACGCGTTCGAAGAAGCACAATTTGGCGATGCTGAAACGCTTAATTCGAGGGATTTGCGAAATTACATATTCACGAGGGGATATACGTATCGCGCGCACAGGATTTTCGTTGACGGTTCATTTAATCCTCGTTACCGCGAAACTGGAAAGTCGTAGACGCAGCGGAGTAAAATCTTAATTACGCACCTGTACTTGCACCGTGCGAATCCTTTGGCGCAGAAAGGGGCGAAACCTTAATTACAGGGCCGTGGGAAGCACCGTACATGTGTTTGTACTACTTTCATTCGTCGTATATTGCCGGGCGTGTTTGGGAAAGTGGCGGGGTCCCTTTCAGAAAGAGCTTGTTTACGTATTTCGATTCATATCTCTTCCAAATGGATCTTTTCAAATTCTGCGGGACGCACAAGCTCTACATAGGCATTGATCTTTGGCACTCTGAATCTGAGTGTCTCTCAGATGTCCCCCTTTTTGCGAAGTGCAGGCTTGCGATGCAGGCACCAAATTACGTGCTGAAAGTACCTAGGGCGGGATGATTTTCAGATAAACTGGCAATGTCTGAGTTTTTTTTACAGAGGTTTCTCCATCTTCTTAACGAGGCTGGCTCACAGCCAGAAATTAAAAATGAATTTTAAAGTAATTTTGATATGTTTTCGAGATTCGCAGTTGGCTTTTTATTAGCACTGTTTTATAACTAACAATAAGTATTTAAAATTTTCATGCTTCGTGGCTTTTAAATAGTATATTTTACGTTTTTTTTTGCGACAAAGATAGCAACGTAAAGAATGGAAATATATTACGATATGAAGTATAATATATTACATATTCATGAAAATTACTCTGCTTCTATTTTCATAATATATTATGACATAATATATAGACACTGCACTGTGTATTTTGAACGCAAGTGGAATTTACATTATAAATAATAAATATCTACATAGATAACTCACTTCATATTTGTAATAGAGTGACAAATGTAACAATAACATTTCCACTGTATCTCTAATTTTTCAACTGGCAACAATAAATCGGTCAAAGTAAGTAAAAACAACAATATACTATATGTAAATTGAATTAAATTGAAATAAAATAACATGATCTAAAAGGAATTTAAATTACAGTGTGATATTAAAATGAAATTTTTAACGAATGTACGATACTTCCTCCCCAATTTAAATCTAATTCTCACGGTAACTATGGCTACACGTAATCAATAGCTTGTACAAAAATTATCTTCCCTTCGTGCCTCGCTCTACCGATAGCACGTTATAGCGTGTTTTCGAAGAATGTGCTTGTGTCGTGGCACGAGGAACCGGAAGTGGTCGGCTAAATATGCACGACCACGTATCACCGCGGTTCATTGTCGTTGTTCCAACGACCGTCGAAGAGTCTCCTGTCAAGTGGCATTAAATCGCGCGGCTCGTGCACGACATTCAGGTGCGATCGACCATCGACGGAGAAAGAGAGATCGATCGTGAGCGGCATCGGGCCTGAACGTAATCATCGTAGTAGTATTTCCAGCGGGGAAAATGTCATCGCTGATGAAATTCCTTAAAGAACGAGGGAATGCTCGTTCATTGGCTAACAGAGGCGCAGCACAAAAAATCGAGCCGCTGCAGGCTCGAAAATTTGTTTGCTCGTGAGTAGTAGCTTGTAGTTTCTCATCACTTTGCCCGATATGGAAAGGAGTTTCATTTTATTGAAATTTGATTTTAGTGATAATTATCGGGTTGAGGGAAGATTTAGTGTTGGAAACGATGAAGTTACGTAGAATTTTTTTATTAGTTGATTTCGTGGATGTTTAAGCTGAATATTAGGTTTAATAGTGTACTGAATACCTTTGTATAGAAAGGAAAATTAAATTTGGAATTGATAGCAATCAACGTGGATAGAATTCTCTTGTAAGTAGGGGTGATTAAAGTTTCATGTTAGCACTGAATTTTTCTTTCTGCTTATTTTTCCTCTTTATTAAGTGTCTTAAAAAAATTGCTAGCAATGTACTGGGTAGAACTACATCGGTTTTGGAGCAAGTTAAACGGAGACTTATTGTTAGTATCTTAAACGTAATTTATCGCGCTCTGCCTCCCCAAAAGCTCACGAGAAACGTTCCTATAAATTTTCGGCAGTACCTACTTTTATTGCCTACTTTACTTCATTTCTTTGCACGTCCAGCGTTGTTATGAATGAATGGCCCACGTTGAGTTTCTATGAACTGTTCGACACTGTACGAAGTATTTAATTTGGAAGCTTGAAAAATCTGAGTATATTTGGATTATCGTGGAGCAAAACTGTGTCCCTAGCGCTACTCGTAGAAAATTGATTTCGAAACGTATTCGAGAGGAAGTAAAGAACACAAAGCGATTGCATCGCGATGATTTATCTTTGTTGGTTGTTTATAGAAGGTAAAACTAATTGACTTGGTAGGAATGTAGAGTGTAAAAATATTTCACAATTACGAGCGCAGCTTGGGATACTTAATTCAGCGTTCAACACTGCTCGCTTAAACTTATTAATGATTTTCAAATTGTTCGACTAATTGCACGATTATCATTTTACTCGTCGTACGCGACAGCCAGGATATTCTCCATCGTTCTATTTTCTCCACGTATCGTATAATTTCCATGAATTTTTCATTTTCTTTCGGTAAAACACTCTAAGAGGTGTTCTAATTATACTCGAAATACCATATCGTTTATAATTCTCGGTACTTTCAATTTCTTATTATTTTATGATTCATTATCCGCGCTCCAATTTCATGCTAAGAAGGCTAATGATAAATTCAGTACACTAATTCTAACTCGTCTTGTATAATACACTTCGCTTCTAACATTAAGGAAGAATAATCATAAAAAAAACGCGTGAAGATCAGTCTAGTAGCTTTGGAGAAAAATGTTGACAGACACTTAACCTAAACGCATACACCTTCTTCGTTCCATCGTGGGTAATAATAACATACAGTGTGTCTGGTCCAGAATTACCATTAAATCTTCAAAGAAAAAAAAGAAAATGAAAACTGGAAAAAAGGAAAAATGGGCAAACAAAAACAGGCAAAATAGTCATTAGGTATTTCATTGAAAAATAGAACAGGGGAGCACATTTATGCTTAAAGATTATTTTCCGTAATTTCTTTGATTAAACGCTGTGGAGTTTAAAAGCGTTTTGGTATAATTTACATTTCAATGTTTAATTATATGTATAGCTACTAACGTGTTTCTAAATATTCGAATATCAATTCTGCAATTTCATTCCAAATTAATTTTAGAATCCACTGCAAAAATACTGATATAACTTTTGCACATACTATGTAGCATTGATCAAAACATGCTTACAAAAAAGTTTCAGTAAATATGGCTTTGGAAGTGAACCATTAACATAAAAATGACTGCACTGAACATGCAAGTTATCGAATGTGTTTTCCTCGTACTTGAAACCATCCAACTCGGCAGCCTTTTTTATCGAGGATGATAGAGGCTGAAATACGAGGTTTTCCCTTTCTTTCCTGGCAATAATCCTGCATTCGTTATCTCAATTCATTTGAAATATGAAGTGGCGTAGAGTATATCATGATACATTTCTATTACATTGATAATATATATTTACGCATATTTTAATCCCACGTCAAAGTGTCTGAACATCGATTTGATATCAATGAGATCTATATCCAGAGTGTTGTACCATTACTACGTTCTCATATATCATATCTCTGTCGTCTGTCGTCTAAAAACTTTCGAACGGTGAACTCTTGGATCGCGAAATGTGTCTTAGCTCATTATGAATAAGACTATTTTCACAAAAAAAAAAAAATAAAATCAATCTAAATTCTGAGCGAAGTCGAGTAATAAAGCTAGTATCTTATATAATACAAGCTATTCTATATGTTCATGAAAAGAATTTCGACCTACTGGAATACATTTTAAAAATTAATGTTTTAACCTGTTTATCCCCAAACAGAGTAGACACAAAATAAATATGAACGATCCTCCAATCCATATTCACTACAGCAAACCACCCTTCGTTCACCACCATCCTATACAGAAGCTTCCCTCGGAAGTCCATGGCGGGAAGGAAATCTCCTCAAGTCTTTTCCACCTCGAGTCTCGAACAGGAATTAAAAAATGCAGATCAAAGGGGCGACGTATCGCCGGAGCTTTCCGCGGCGTACATAAGTCTCAGACAGGTGGAGGGGAGCAAGTGCGCAAAAGGTAAACGTGGAAGCTTTTGGCGTGTCTGCCAAAAAAGTATTCGAATGGAGAGCTGACGCGGGCGTTCGCCTGGCTCTTCCTTTAATTACTTCCGGCCTCCTGGAGCGTCATTATTCCACCGAAGACTCTCGCGCGTTGTGCCCGCTCACGAAAACGCTCGACACCCGTTCGTCCGCGTCTGTATTCTCCACTTCTTTTCCACCCCCCCCCCCCCCTCGGTCTTTGCACCCTTTGTCGCTGAGACGCGTGTTACTCGCGTCGCGGCCGAGACAATTAACTCTCCTACAGCGGCAGGTGCGCGAGCCTGGAATTCGATCGTAGAGCAGGTGAGTAGCTCGCGTGCTACTCTTGGCGGCCTCGCGTGCTCCTATTGAAAGCGACGCATTATCGATTCCTTAGGGGAGGTTCACTGACCATTGTGTATACGACGAACGGGGGCCAGCTTGTACCCTTACGTCTGTTTGGTGGGTAGTGTGTTTCGGCAGGTAAAGTTGATACAGTGGTACGATTAAGGAGGGGGTGGCTTCTACAGTACCAACGGGGAATATGTTTTATCGCATCACTCGAATAAGCACGTTAGCACTTGTACCCAGGGCTGGGGAAAATTTGAAATAGTTTGAGACAAAATACTAAAAACTGAAATATTTCCATAAGCTAATAGTGTTTGAAAATACTATTTCATTTAATGTTCAAATAAAATACTGTTTGAAAATACTGGTATAGTTTGAATGGTATAGTTTTGTTGGTGATAAATGTGAAATACAATTGATTTCTTAAGCTCACGGCAAGTAGTAGATGAAAATCGGGAAATTACGCATACACTAGCGGACAAAAAAGGTAACACTTTTTCGATTTGTTCTATATTTTTTATTTTTTACCATACATTTGGGACTGTGGTATTTTTAATACGCATACTCTGATGGTGAATTTAAAGCTGTATAAAACCCAGTTAAAGTTGAATTTATTTAACTGACAAACAAAAGTGTTACTGACCGACAAAGAAGTTACTACGTTTAGTAACTTTTTAGGTTGTCCTAAAATATGCCCCCAGAAAGTATTAGATTTTTTTATTAATGTTCAAAAGTGGTAACTTTTTGTTGACTTTAAAAGTGAGTTGTCTTGTTTAATGTTACGTAGGGTTTTTATTTGTTGGTTAAATAAATTCAATTGTAACTGGGTTTTATACAGCTTCTAATTCTCTATCAGAATACGTATATTAGGCACATACCTACTGCAGTTTTGAGGTGATATTGAAAAGTAATAGAAGTAGGGTGGATCGAAAAAGTGGTTTCTTCTTTGTCCGCTACTGTACATATGTCATAGGTGGAAGAAAGCATGAAAATCATCTAGACTGGTGGGTTGCATTGGTTTTAATCATGAGTTTGGGAATGTTTAAAAATTTGGAAGTAAGAAGTGAAACAGTAGGTTAAAGCGGACTATCACGATGTTCTCATGCCTGTTTGTTACAGGGGGTGGTTTGGGGCGAAAGATGGAAAGGGTGGCAGTAGATTGTATATATCATTGTGATGGAGAATATTTGATAAGAATAACTCATATTTAGGGGATAAATTTATTCTCTAGAATTTCATACCTTTAGCGTTATCTTGAAAACTATTTCAGATATCAGAATGTTTTTTTTACTGAATTTCTGCACTTCTTCGTTTTTAGTACTCTTTTGTGATACGTGTCTCATATTCTCCAAATTCTGTATATAATTTACTATCTTTTCAATGGAAAATTGCAGTACTTTCACTTTCCTCAGTTGATTGCTAGGTGAACAAACGAATAGGATTTAAAGTTTCTAAAATAAAAGTAAATTATTTCGAGTGCAAATCGTATAATCTATTTGCTTACTTTGTTTTCGGTCACGACACTGGGGGATTCGGAATAAACGAAACGGGGGCAGAATCGTTCTATTTCCTGATGCCACGATATCGATCGGCCTGTCATTAATATCGCGTGATAGCTACGCGATCGAATCAAGTAGGGTTTAAAATTTTTGCTAACGCGAATCGGTTGAACTATTTCAGTTTATGGAACCACTAAAATGGAAGTGGAATCGTTATTCTCGATCTCACGATATCGAATTGGTTTCAATAGTAACCCTTAAATAGCGGATACAGAGTCTATTTTGATTTATATTATAATTTCATTTATACACATCGTAAATTAAACTTTCATATTAGCTTCTTCCTAAATAAATAATACCAAAGTACTAATAAATAGTAAATATTATTCCACGTTAAATCGATCATTGGTTCGACTTGCCGTGACGGATTTGGGTATAATGTGATGCTCTTGAAATTAGTCGAGGTTTAACTCATCGTTTTGCTGATTTCGAATTTCTTTTAAAAAACAAACGTACAAACAAACAGAGGATCGAAGCTGAATAAAATCGTTTAAAAATACACGGCGTCAAAGATCCGCGAAAGTAGGCGCAACTTGCAAATTTCGGTGTAGGTACAATATATTTTAAAGAAATTTGAAACCAACAAAATGATGACTTAAACTCCTCATAATTTCGTTTGAACTGCATCATATTTTAATTTGTACTCATCAGTACCTAACACAAGTAGTTTGACACCTAAACAGAATGGCACCAGATGGGCCTATGCGCAAGGGTTAATATCACGTCATAGTCACGAATTTAAAACAGACTAGACTACTAATTTTCGGAGGATCGCGAAGCAGAATTCTATTGTTCCGTGTCTCGGTTCATTGTAACTTATCGATTGAAAGAATAATATTCGGTGATGATTGAACAGAGGCATTGTCCCCAGGCTTTGTCTCGCTTCAGTTTCCTTTTCATCGCTTTCGTATCCTACTCTTGTCACACGTATACTCGCGCAATCTGAGTAACTTTAGTAATTTCAGAAGTATGCCTTTGTGACGGGGACTTGAAAAAAGTTAATTAAAAGTCCATCGATTGATCGATTCTCCGTTACGAGGATACTGTCATTAATTTTTCGCTTAATATTAATTTCACGAGTTCTTCAACTACACTTTCTGGCGCTTCTGTTAAGGCATGAAGATAATTAGAACGTGGAGTTTCACTTTTTCAATACGTTTGCAACAACGATATGTTAGGGTATCTCCAAGATAGTCGTTAAAATTTTGGCAGCTCGTTCTGCTGATAATAAAAAATTCGCCAGAAAGTTAAACATACAAGGAATACTTTCCCTCAGTTATAACTCCCTTTGTGTGCTCGAGTTTTGAAAGAATGTTTGGCAAGGTTAAAGACAGAAGTATTGTTATCAATTTCTGTGCGTTAATAACGTTTCTTGCAAACTTTTTCGACGACGGTGACTGAAATAATTAAGAGAAAGTAGAAGGGAGTATAATAAGCTTTATTATGTCTGAGGTGGTTGTTAAAGAATAAAGCAGAAGGGGACGAACGTACAGAGAGAAAGCAGTTTCATGGATCGTTGGGCAGAATTTAAAGTATTGTGGTGGCTAGACGTAGTAGGACAATGAAACTACGAGAGTCTCCAGCGCGTCGAAAACGTCGACAGTGGAAAAGTGACGAACTATGAATTTTTAATTAACTAGGTATATCGCTAAAGGAAACGCCTGCGCTGTTGTCGGTACCTACATGTTTTTAATGTGGATGGTCGCTAAACAGTTTCAATTATTTTATTCTGCATTACAAAACTGTACTGTAAGTGTAGATCAAGAGTTACTTGGACATAAGTGACTTAGTCTCTAAAGGATAATGAACACGAAGAACCACAGTAAATTTTTTTGTCCCTTTTTATTTGGGATCTAATATAAACGAAGAAAGAGTTTTCTTTATTTTTTTAAATTATCGAGGGTCCATGTATTTTACAAAAATTCCAGATTGTATAAAGACACACGAGCGTGAAGGCAATTTTGTGTGGACGGTATATCTGAGGTTCATGCCACATATTTTTAAATAACTTTCATTCCTCTGAAATCATAGATGTGCAGAGTAACCATAAAATTCACCCGAGTGTAGCGGAAGAAAAATTTCTTCACTGATATTGCATTTCAAATAAGAAAATGACGAAAAATTCCATTTATTCTCATATTGCCTTATCAGTTATCAGATATTTCGTGCAATATTTATTTCGGGGAATTACGTATCAGTGCGACGATCAATGACAAATTATCTGACTGTCGATGATACATTAAAAATCTCGCTTCTACTGGTTTCGTTACGTTTCATTGTTCATATTCGGTACTAAAAGCTACCATCAGTTCCTGGGAATCGATTCCGAGCAAATAATTGAGTATGACTAAGATCCTTGTGCATGTCTGATTTATGTTGGAACAACGTAGATAGAATTTGTAATAGGAAAGCAGCTTGTTCGAAGACGCTAATGCAGTCATTTTAATAGTAACACGACAGCCAGGCGGTGGTATTTAAATTCCAGCAATGTTCTGTGACAAATGATTCACAGAGATACGGAATGATAAATGATCATGGTAGTCGAAATGAAAATACGACGAGTAATAAAGTACGGCGGGGAACGTATTCTTTCGGGTAATTGCTTTTTGAGAAAATCAGTGAAAAAGAGGTAAACACATTTTTGATTAATTGCAATGATACAGCGCGCAAGTACACGTGACTTCCTGCAGAAATAAATGAAACATTGATGTTCCAGTGAATATTAAGGTCAATATACTACACACTTTTATATCAATTTAATATTGGCAATACGTTTAAAAGTATTGGGTTAATTAATATAATGCTTTGATAGTATTTTAATACATTAGTCACAATAATTAGAGGTTGACTTTTTCAAATGCGAGAAATCAAGGTGCTTTGTAAATATTTGATCAAAATTTACTGGCATGTTTTAATAATTTAATAATTAAACTCTTTATACAAGAGTGCGGTATTAAAATGAGTTGTCGGATATAGAAATGTTGTTAGGTATGTGAAATTCTACGGCACTAAATATTCAGTATTTTCTTTATTTTCAATGGTTGGTCTAGTTTGTCAACAGTTTTGTAAAAATAATTCTAACTATTATTCTTTTGCGTAAGGAAAGTTTTAGAAATTCTAAAGTTAGCGCATACTTACTTTCTGAACATTTTTCAACTAATTCCACTTGAAGTGCGCATGCATTGTTTATAACTCGGTTATACGTCATATCAGGTTCTCCAATTTCTTAGAATTACATCCTTGGAACGAATTGAATAATTCGCGAAGTCATTTCATTTCGGTGACTAATAAAGTGCCATTTTATCATTTAGAACTGAAAGTATCATGTTCAAGGAAGAAAAATCACAAGGTAAACGATAAAAACGCAAGGTGAACTGATAAGGTTCATTTTCATGCTGTCTACACGCGGAAGACACAGTATATCATACGGTCACGACTGCCAGCTCGATGCGAGCTCATTACACCTGTGTTCATACATTTCTTCGTTTTTTTTCTGCTATCTCTGAAACATTTTTCATACGCTTTTTAATGCATAGCGGTTTATTCTTTCTCCCCAGTAGACGTGAATTACTGCGGCAACTTGTATTCACCATAAAATCGTGATCTCAAACTCGCCAAGCACAATAGCAACTACAGAACCGTGTAACGATGATAGATATACTTTTCAACCGCGTTCTGTATTTCGTTCTCAATTCTCGTTAGAGGGAAGATTTGTCGTGCGAGGGAAATGAAAGATAACCAGTAATCATAGTACCTTTTTAAATGAATCATCTGTATTGATATCTAAAGAGATGTCAATTTGTCTTAAGAATTTACATGTTTGAATAGATTTTAATTTACAAAGACGTGCATTTTACTTCGACATTAAATTAGAAGAAATTTATTTCTTAAACTGCCCTTAATCATATTTTCTACTCCTTATCTTTGAAATTAAACACGTTTCAAGTTTTCACTTCATCCTCCTAATATACTTCTATTAAAATAACTCCTTATTTCCATCTTCTGATGAGCTACTAAAAAATTGGCGAGAAATTCATATCGGAGGGAAGCAAATTTGTATTAGACAACCTGGAGGGATGGCATTGCGCGTAGACGAAAGAATATAGTTTTCTACCTGGGGGAACCGAAGGGAATGCTGGTCGCGCTGTTTCCTGACAGAAGCCATGCATCACATGGTCACGGTTCTGCGTTCGTCGTGAACGCGGCAGGTAAACTAACACACGGGCGCAATTGAAACGTGAAACTTAGCCGCGAAGCTTTAGCCATGCTCGTCGATTATGTAGACGTAATATTGATTGCATGGTCATATACTTGACCATAGCCAGTACTATACACGACCATCCCCATGTCATCAACCCTTTTGTGAACCTAGAACAACGAATTTCAGAAACTTCGAGTCGAATTCAATCACGTAATCCCTTTTTAATGGAGTATTAGATACGTCGAAGGGGGTAATGTTGATGCGCTTATAGAGACTATAGCGTGGTATGAAGCTACGATCCCACTTGTGCAATGAGGGGTGCAGAATATACTCAATTGCATCTAACAAAGTTGTGAAAGGAGCTCACTTTTCGAAGGCAACGTACATTGATTGAAGTGGCTTTTTAAAAATTTGACTTTGGTGATAGTATTATTGCCATGGCATTTAAATGTTTTGAATTGTGGTAGAGATGAATCATCGCAGCATAATGTGACAATATAATACTGTAATCTTTGATTTCTTGTGGATCATTTTCTTGCAAACGTGGAAATTTCAGTTTTGTATCTTAAAAATAGCGGGGATGAAATTCGTTTGCTCTGTGGCCTTAAGGCCTTTCCATGCAGGACACTTTTGTTGCTCTTGACTGATACTTCAGATCTATTCACACGTTTTATATTCTTCCCTGTATTGTATAAATATAAATTATCGATATTTCTGTGAAGTTAATATATTTGAAATGCACCAGTGTGAAAAGGTCATTAGATATCAGGTGGTATAGGAATTCTCATGCAGAATCGTCACCCATTTTTGGAATGGCTGTTTTCTAACACGATAGGTACATTCTGAAATACGAAAGTGGAAGTGCTACAAATGTCTAGAATAATCTTTTTAATTAGGAGATACTGCCCAAGGATGCTATGTATATTTATAAAAAGAAGTGTGCATCACGCGACTTGTGGATTTATCGCACGTCGATCGCACTGTTTAGTAAAAGTTATCGACCTCCGCCATACACTCATCTCTACCAACTTCTCGTTTCCCATTTTCACTGTTCAATCCATAGCCAATAACTCACACATCGAATGAAGCCCGTGCCGTTGGCTCCGCGTCCTAGGGAATTCACTCGATCGCTGACGCTTTTCTCTTTAAAATTCAACCGTAGTCCACTTGTCGCGATGAAGGAAAACCACAAACGATGAGCTGTTCGCATGGCTCGCAGGATGATCGGGCTGTAATTTATTCGAACTACCTGCGACTTAGGTTGCGAATTTCCTGTCTACTTCGGCAAATTACACACAGCGAACTGTTCATAAGCGTTTGAAGGACTTTGGGATTTGAAGGAAACTTACATTACTTCTGCAAAACATTATATAGGTACACGTTTGAATGGTTATGGTAAAAGCAGTTTCCTCAATATTCCTCTTGATGACTTACTAATTTTTCTACAAACCCTACCACGTGTTGTCGGGTGCATAGATTTCACTTTTCTGTGCAACGATCCCACAGACATCTCTCCATTGGAGAGATTGTATCATCATTTTCAGGAGCCTGGTTTATCTTGTTGATCTGCAATATATTACAGACATCAGTTAAACGTGTGCTTTGTGATCATTGTCTTCTTGAAAGGTGCACCTTTGGCCCATCACTCACTTTGAAATAAATTTCCTGGTGTAGCGTGTTGACTCTCTTTGGTCACTTTTCCCATCTATTTTCTTCACATCTCTATTCTTCCTCCACTCAGCTTCTATCTGTTCATTAACTCGTTAGAAAATTAAACACCTTAGACTCGTGTTAATCAGTGTGCAGAACCTCCACCCCTTCTTTATTCCAAATTAATTCTCGAGCCTTTAATCATCGGTTTCCACAGAAATTTCATTTTCAAAAAAATTCAATTTCTTTCGAACTATATTTTTGAATTTAGTTAAAAGTCCATTATTCCTGCGGTGTCTATCACTGCTATGCTCGAATATTTGCCTCGAGGTACGAATCGTCGTGGCAAGAAGAGGTCCCATGGATCGTCCTCGTTCCTATCGAGATTGCATGAATCTACAAGGTCACCGTTGGCCGAAGTAAAGTGAATTATGCGACCTTCCAAGTGGGATCCCCAAGGCGGGAGCGTTTCCCTCCTGAAATCGGCAGATGGTCGAACGGAAGCGACTTTTTACCTCGGCACTTGGTGCCGACTGGTGCGTGAGTGTACAAAGGGTGTCCTATTTTTACGTTTGCCACGCTCCTTCGCTTAGGTGAACATTGTTCCAACGTTTTTCCCTGAGTGTTCCCAAAGGAATCTGGATTTCGGGGCTGCCGCGTAGAAAACGTACCGGGCAGCGATGCAGCAAACGCATTTGCGTAACGCGGCTAGGGTAGATGTCCCTATTACGATGCTTTGACGACGATTTGCTCACGAATGAATTAATTACTGACTTCTTTTACTTCAATTTTGCTTGGTGAAAATTTGTATTGGATTTTTTAACTTTTCCCTTTATGAAGGCATTTTTTTCGGGTTAAAAATGTTAATTTTTCATATTTTTTTTTTAATTCAAATGAAGATACATGTTTTTGTCCCAATTTCGGTGCTCTGAAAAGTGCGTTGTCCGTATTACGGTGCCTTTTTTAATATTGTTCCCTAGAATCCCTAGCGTTCCATTTCTTTGTGAGAAAGGAAAATAAACTTAGGTTTAGCAGTTACAGAGGGAGCACTAAGGGCACCTTAATACGGACAAGCGTTAAATTCCTGCCCCTATTACTCGCTTCACTTTAAAAAATAAGAAAACGTTTCAAAAGTGCTCATTTTACTATTTTTTCATAAAATTAGAATCATTTACGATATAATTAACACTTTAGATAAGCGAAAATCATGATAATTATCAATTTATTCATATCTGTAAACTGTGTGTTCCTTACCGTTTTCGATAAGGATTTAGGTAAATCCATCAAAATCTTCATACGTATTTTTGAAATATTTTTTACTATGCTTTAATTGTTTAAAAATGAAACCCTTCTCGTTTGTAACACATAAGGTATAGTTTAACTTAGTTTTAGGACTTTGATAGCCTCACGTTCTTAATTGGTATTTCTGTCTATCATGTGTTTCATATGCAATAAATATTATCATACTTTCCGCAAAGCATCGACAGTATTGAGGAGCAAAAAATGGTAAATGATGGAAGTGCCAGAAGTGAAATTTTTCAGTAATTTCTTTTCAACCACAGCAACGCGTTGGTACTTATGATCTTAGCTCTATCTTGCAACAGTCCTCGAAACTGAAATAAATTATTCTAGCTCTTGGAGTGGTCACCACCGTATTCAGCATGAACATCATTTTCCACTTAAAGAATAATTTTTTATTTCTTTGACACTTACACACATCGTTTACCATTTCAACTTCTCTATTGTCCAAGTGTCTTCGATTCTTTGATGACATATTTGAAGGAGAATTCTACAAAATTTTTCGCCACTCAAAGTGTTAACCCTCGAAAGGCAAGCGACAAGCCAAGACTGGGTCACTTCAGACCCATACGCGGCTCTATTCTTACAGCAACTGTTACTTGGAACTCCAGAGAACATTTTTTAATACAAATTAGAAACATTAAGAACATGAGTCAAAGTAGACCCAGGGAAGACTACCCATGGGTTGAAGAATCGATATTTGCATGGAACGTTACATATATACGAGTGCTATCGCGATGTTGCGTAAAGCATTTTAATAAAGGGGCAAATTAAATAGTAGCTCTATCCTTTGGGGCGAAGTGAAGCAGCGCTGTTACAGCAACGACGTTTGAATGCTGGGTAATATTCGTGTGAACGGTATTACGGCAGCGCTGTGGAGCTCAATTACGTCAAAATTGCAAATATGACGGGCCCTGAGTCTCTCGAACCAGTTGGTAGTATAAAACTGGAAGAAAACGCCCGACGGAAGTTGTATCGCGTTGTTATAAAATCATGCACCGTGCGGGGCAAAAGTATCGCGTCGCGATTACTTAAAAATCGTGAGAACTGCGTGGCTTGGGCTTGAGATAACTCGTGCGCGGATAGGTATTTTTAGATCGGAACGAATGCATCGTGTAATTGTGGCAAAGCAAGAAAAATAGATTTATGACGGCACGCATGATTCTTTTTCGATAGAGAGCAGTGCGCTTGAAACAGGTTGCATTAATGTGTTCTGCTGGGATGGGGATGGAAACTGGCAGTGTTAATAAAATATAGGTAGAATATAATTCAAGGGGTGAGCACGATGCAACAGAGTCTTTTGTTCCATGGCACTGTTTTCGTAATTTTCTGATTCTATTTTTTTTTTTCAAAGCCTGTCTGCTATTAGCATTTCCATTGTGGCAATTTTTCTTCACAGTTGCAGTGACAAATGGAATCGAGGGGAATACAAAGCTAGACCAGCATTAAACTATATTATTCATCTGGGCGATAATTTATGTTAGAATGTAGGGTGATTTGCCAGATGTAGTCTACAAAAAATGTATTACATTAAGACAAGATAGATGACTCGAGGGATTGTACGCGATGTCGCAAAAAGCACAGTTCCAAGGCTGCCTTCTGCGAAATCGTGCTCCAGTAGGTACTTTATCAGAGGTTGTTGCATTCTTTAAACAAAAAGCAAAAGAAATAAGAAAATAAATTCCCCACAGCTGGACGACGTCCATCCATTACCTATACAGGTTTTCCCTTCGTAATATCAACCTACCGATAGAAAATATTACGGTAATCTACTTCGCTCAAACTACCATACGTATAGACCCCTTTGATACGATCACGTATCGAACCGCTTTATCGCGATTCCCCGCGCTTTGCGAACGCCACTTCACTCGAAATTTGCTCGTTGAGCACGAAAAAGCAGGTCTGCCCTGTAGCGCAGATATGCACGCGTGTGCGCGCATTTATTGAGGGCCTGCGCGTGGAATGCGTGCGTACGCCGTGGACGACGATAATAACACGATGAGAATTATCCCACGCATCGCGGTTAGGTGTACCAGGAGAGTCGTAACGTGCGTTTTCTAGTCCAATACCCGTTTCCAACTCGATTTTCCACCCCTTTCTTCCCCACCATCTTCTCTCCCAGCCGGAGAGGCAACGTATCATGGCTGATGCACCGGCTACCAAGAAATAGTTATTACGAGCAGGTTCGATGCCATGGGAAGACCGTGAATATTCCGCGTTTCCTTTTGATCAGCATCGTGTGATCCGCGAGCAAACACGGCCTTCCCCTGACCACCGTTATTTACGTCCCCGGGATATGGATCTTCCTCGAAGCGAAAGTATTGGTTTCTGCCTTGGAAGACGTATTCACCCTGCGTTTCGTCGAGTGTCGTCTGCCTTTTTGCTCCACTCCAGGGAACGAATGATAGATTCGCGTAGGCTCGTTCTCGTGCCTCGGAATAATAACTGCTCGTAGGAATTGCTGTGTTATGCGAGGGGGGAGTGCACGAGACTCGAATTGCGCATGCAGTTAGTGCACGCGATGTGTAATAATGTTTTTAAATGCAGTACCTACTGGAAATATTTATTGCATCACTCTGAAATTTACGCAGTGCCGTAGAATTTTCATAGGCGCATGATTGATGAAATGATTCGTATCAAATTTATTCTTGCCGAGATTGTGAGCTACACATTTTTTAGTAATAATAAGAGAGGTATAAGTGACAACGTGTTTATTCGAGGGATGCGATAAATATTTCCAGTACTGTATACAGGGGTGCGTTACTTCTTCAGCGCGTTAAAACAGCCGGATTTTGAGGAGTGAATTTCACCCCCTTAGAGTGAATTTGGGCTGCAAAAAAATTGTGTAATACATACATATATATCCTCTACATGTCCCCAAAGTTTCTTAATTTTTTGAATTTCCGGGTTGGAGATCTTCCCTTGTTAGGTCTGGGATTTATTAACAATGGAATTAAGGAAGTTTCGCTGCTATTCGACTCGGTGAAAGTAATGAGACGGATGAAACTTTCTACGTTTCGATTGAAGCGTGGGACCCCTTTAAAAGATGTCATTATAATTCTATGATACCGAACGAAGAAATAACTAATTTGGAACATGGAAGTGCAACATTCTTTCAACCCTATTTCATCATTTTTAAGACAGTATTGTAAACAAATTTATAGCTATTTCTTTTTTCCCAAACGAATCTTTGTTATGATTGAAACTTGACAAGATGTGTGCAAAAATAGCTCGACGTCGATCTCGATGGAATAAGAATTTTGTTAGGAATTCGACAAAGTACGGCCCTGGCGCCGACTCTAAAGTGTACACGAAGTGGCGCACTCCACGCGAACGAAGTACCTGTCGCAGGTGCCCTCCCCGTTGGAGAACTCGACGTGGCTCGAAGAGTGAAAGGGGGAGAAGAGAGTGCGCTGGAGATCATAGGGTCGCCACCCTTGTACACCCTTCGCGCGTGCTCTCGCGCCGCGTTCCATGGTTTTCATCCACTGAATTCGCCACCCGAAAAAGAGTCGCGCATAGCCGGGGGTTGTTTTAATTCCGTAAATTATTAATAATCCCCGGCGAATAGGATCCTCCTCAGGCGAGCGTGTCGCTCGTTTTTGGCGTGCAAATATTGGAGGTAGCCACGGTTTGCGCCATTTCTCTCGACCCTCGAACTGTGTCGAGGTCTTGCGACCTACGTCAACCCGGGATAGCGAAATTACATATTTTCACATAGGTAAACTAACTTTTGAATCTCGAGAAAATCGAAATATATATAAAGAATCAAAATCATACAATAGAAATCTGATAACAATATGCATGCAAATTAAAATGCTAATTTCAAGCGTCTAATCCAACAAAGAATGGTTTAATTAAAATTTTCTTCCTGATACAGAGTTATAAATAATGTAAAGAATCGGTTCTGGCGATTTCGTTGGAAAGGAATTGGAGGTAACTGTATCGACCGCAGAGGCAGGTCGTACGAAATAAGCTTCGCGTTGCCGAGCTACATTGTCTATTGTTGGAGAGTTTCTAGAAGCCACTGCGATCCACAGAATTGCACAGGATTCACAGAGAAGTATGGCAACGAGTCTCCCCTCTAGCGATTAACGTAAATATTCCCAAGTGTGCGCCTATCGCCGCGTTTTCCAGCCACGAAACCTGCTTTTCCTCGGTTCACACGCGCGAACGACGAATAAAGGCTTTCCCTCCAAGAGAAATACAGACCGCGATCTAATTATAACGTACGCCAACGATTTTTGCCAGGTCCATTTATATTTCGCGAACCCTCGCTGAATAGTCGACCTTTCGGCGCAATTAACGCGATAAACGCAATAAACGAAACGGAAATAAGCCTCCCCTAATTGGGTTACAACGAGGCTTCTATCCTGCTTCACGAACATTGGTGCATGGGTGCAAATTTCCGATAGTATACACTATACAGTCTACTTGGCTGCTTTATCGTTGTGTCGTCGGTGTTTGGTAAAGTATTTGTTTAAGGATTGGAGAGATCATTTCACTTCTAACTATTTCGCTTCTAAGTACTAGCAAGTCTGAAACGTGTGTTATTCAAAAGTTCTACAATATCTCCTTCAATTTTTTTTATGGTACCATATGACGATAAATCTAAAACCTTTCAACTTGTACCATTCCCTGATTGTGAGTTCATAGACATAGTACCATTTCCTCTATTTACACTTATTTATTTATTTATTTATTACGGGTAACAAATCTTTGACATATTATAATGACATGAAAAGACATGAAATACAGAACGAAAAAATAAGGTAAAATTAAAATTAAGATTAAAATAACAAATACCAAAGAAACAACAGAAAGGGACTTAATCATCCAGTATACTCAGAACTGAATTTCTGAAAATAGATAAGGAAGTAGCGAAAAGGTAAATATTATGGCAGTATCTATTTGCGAGCATGCATATTCTGTCAATGCAATTGTATTTGCCGTACAGAGTGTGATGCCTATCAATATGAAAGAGAGGGTGATGCCTCATATCTCTACTAGGGAAATAACATTTAAAATGCAATATTTCGTCGCGTCTCTAGGGTCATCAACCCATACTTGGATAGCTACTTATAATCTATGCGTATTGCCACTTTTAACGCTCAGCACTCAAAATCAAATTTCCCATGTTCATCTTCATCTTAGTAATCCAACTTTCAACTCCTCAATTTTCAATCTCATCTATTCAATACTACTCAATTCTACTCACGCATTCGATTAACCCGTTCCGAAGGTATTAGACTACCACCCTGAAGCATCATTCTAATTATTTTAACCAGAATACAATCCATGTTAAATCCTTCCGCCCGTAAGAAATAGAAATATTCATTTACGAGAGGTCAAAACGAAAATCCACAGTAATTCCTGCAGCGACTTAATTCATGGTTTCTAGTTTATCGCGCGACGCTCTCGTTCGTCCATCCGCAGCGAGGGCGGACAAAGTCGAATTAATAAAATGTTATAAAAAAAAGGCGCGTAGATAAGCAGGAGGGGCGTACCGCCCCGTTAATGAGGATGTACTCTCGTATTATGGTGGCGTAGGTCGCTCGTTGCGTTTCTAATCGCTGCGTGGTGCAGCGGCTAATGGTAACGGTAGCGTCGACTTTATTATGTTGACAGCGATGCAGACGCGTGGTAGTAGGCCAAGGATCTCTTCAGAGGTCGGCCGTCGTAGCTGGACTATCAAAGACGTTCGATAGCCGCATTAGAAGGCGTAGGGGAGCGATTAACACTCGGGGCAAGTGTCCTAGAAATCTGGGATATTAACGAGGATTCTTTCATAATCGCTTTAGCAATAAGCCACGCGAAAAAAGGGACGATGTGTTTGTTTAGAGATATCACCATAGTCGAGAAAAAGTTGTCTCGTTTTCTCCATTATTTTGCAGCAACAGGGGTGCAGCTCCATCTTTGCCAACTTCGAGTAAATTAGAAAAAACTGTTTATACAATTATTGCAAAAGAGAACTCTAATTGAAAAATATATATTTTCACAGAATAAGTAGTAGTTATTGAGTTGATCAGTTTTTATTTCTATTTTTGGGGAATTTATCAAATCTGGAGCTGCCCAAAACAAAAATGTTGCACAAAACAGTAATGGGTGCAGATTTAAAATTTGCAATAAATCACTCATTTGTTATCGGATTTGCATCAAACGTACACCGAACGATGTAGATTTTTTTACGTATATTACACGTCATATATAAAAAAATTAAAAAAAATCGTCAAAAACGGAGTTGCACTTTTTTGTGGTGGGGTGGAAAGTTTTCATTGAAAACTTTGGTATGTACTTATACTTACTTCTGTGTTTAATTTGGACCACCATTAGGGTGTGTTAAGTTTCCCTTTATGGGGGTGTTCCACCTGCAGTTCAGTTTGGAATATTATCGAGATTGAAGGGGTAATATGTGTGCTTAGTTTGTTACTGTAAATTTGATATTTAGTTTTATCATTCTTAAGATTTTCATTTTTTTCATTCAAATTTCATGTTTTCACAAACAACTTGTTATCTACTTTGTTCGCACAAAGTTTGATGCGCCATTTTTGGCGTGTACCTATTTTTCATTATACGTATTCATCATCGTTTGAATTGCTCCTCATTGCAGACACTCGAAATAGATGCACAGTGAAATGGAGAGAATGCAGAACACACGATCCGAGCGCATGTCTCTCGTTGCTACCGTGTTACGCGAGTATATCGAGGGGAAAGGGGTTATAAAACGCGGTACGGATTGCAACGATGCACGAAACGAGGGACACATAACCGTGGTGCGGTATGCAGTTGCACACAAACGGTTCTTTGTGACACCAAACGGTGTGGACGATATCGTTGACAGCATCTCTGGATTCAATCTAGATCGTTCGTTCTGCTCCCCACGGGCTATAGGAGCGGCGACAAACTGCTGACAAACACGAACTGCCCCGTTTCGCGCTGTCAATCATTATGTCCGACCCTATGAAGAAAGTAGCGGTACAGCAGCTTCGTTATTAATCTAAATTGGGAAATTAGAAATTAATTTCGCACGAGCCGCAAGCTTTTGTACCTTTCCAGCACGCCTGTTTACTGTTATCGAATATTTTCAATATAGAGTAGGCCACGTACGATATCGCAATTAATACAATTCGTTACGCTTGGGAATCGACTAGGCGTTTCGACGGTATTTATAATATCTATGTTCCAAATAATATCGATGAAAGAATTTCTGAACATCTAGGAGCATATGAATACCATAAACAAATGATTTTAGTTTAGTTCAATGATTTTTGTCAGGCTGTATGTATCATACATTATTAACTTACCAGTTATTCGTTTCGACGAGTTTTATGCTAATTTAAAATTTGTCTAATGGAGGATGTTTCTTGTTACATTTCTGTAACTGTGTGTATTCAGTTAAATTAATGTAAAAGCTATAAAAAAATAATTTAGATATTAAAAAGTATTAAAAAATATGTGAGAGACTTTGTTGCTCTAAAAAATGTCAAGAATGATTTTTTATATTCATCTCTTATAGATTTAAAAAAATAGTCTCTGAGATCTGATATCGTTCAAATTGAATATTTTTTTATATATAGAATTTCGTGGAACTAAAACTATCCTCAGCGCAATATTCGACCATGGAAGCAAGGGAGCTGGGAATATTGGAGCACGTATGCTCATCGATTGTAGAGGATTACGATATGTCGGATTAGGTAATTAACGAGTCTGCTAGGGAAAGCAAGACATTCCGCAAAATATATGCATCCAGTTTAAGGACGAAATAAAATCTACCTTCGTGTTATTCATTTTCTACTGTATGTACTCCAAAATTTCAACATTGTTGCACTATTCACAAAACAACAGAAAACTTAAGAATTCGAATATTAAACAATCTTTTACTCTATATCATGATTTTCTTTCCAGTTATTGTATTTCATTGAAACTTCCTTCCATTGAAATTTTGCATTCCATTGATAATTCAATACAGCTTGCTATTGAAACATAAAAATTCCACCTGTGGCGAGGTATTTCCAGGAATATCAGAAAATTTTGCACCGAAGGGATTCAGGCTATCAAAAATCTAATTCCTCTCACAAAATTCTTTAATTAATTCCCACTTAAGCTTAACGAAAATTATTCAACAACTTTGCTTCGACCGTGTGGTAGTTGATTGTACCCAGCGTTATTCCCAGGCGAAATTACACAGGCAGTTAATTCCGCGCAATTGCACACCATTTTTAACGTTTCATAGTCGATGCTGAAATGCTGATGCACCGTGCGTCATTTTCCTGCAGAGCGGTTAGCGTAATAATTCGTTCCTCGGTTACCGTTCCATTTCTATTTCACGTTCAGAGTATCATACTCTTTCCCGTGACGGTCACGGTAGGGTTGTGTGCGCGTATGATAATTTGTAGATCATCAGAGTGATCAACGACTCGGTCACGTGATTCGGGTTGCGCTAAACTCGTGCCTCGCGAATTGAAGTGTATGTGTGTAGGTATACCACATGCTTTTCAGCTACTAAAATAAATTTACAATGGTAATAATAATTCTCTTACATTACATTAAAAGGAAAACACAGATTCATGACAGAGAAACAAATTTAATCAGCGTAAATAATGGAGATGCAGCAAAAACACCGAATTTGTCCATTTATGGTAGATATTAATTAAGGGTTAACGAATTATAATGGGTTGCTGCAAATTTGTTATGGAAATGGAGTACCACTTAGTACTTACGAATTAGGTGAATAATCAGCATGCCATGGTAGCAATTTCAGTGAATGAATAAAGAAGGTTATTCCGGCAAATAACAGATGAAATATTAACAGTAAAGAATGCTGAAAAGATTGCAGAAATTTATTTACTGGATTGAACCTACGCGGGAGATTAGAGAAATTATTGAAATCAGGCTTTGATATTATTATCAAAATATGTATTCCTGATAATTTTCTAGGAATGGGATTATATTATTGTAGAAGGAGTAAGAGGAAATGATTTTGAAGTGCTTTTATGTTAGAAACGAAATTAAAAGGTACACGCAATTCGACCCTTTATTTTCAATATCAAAGGCAATTAAGATTGTGATCTACGTGACTTGCGTCTCTAAACAGGTAAATTACATCGAATCTCCCAGGATTTGCATGACAGCAATTTATTCCATCGCTGCGAATATCCATCATTCTGAAATTATCGAAGGAACGAAATCCCGCGACGAACTGCTGACAAATACGAAATTAAATTAATAACAATGTACTGCGCACTGCAAAACATAGAAAATTAATGGAAAAAATCTCTAACGAATCATGGTGCAAATTATTTCCCATTGATGTTCGCACGATTTATCAGAATCGCTCGTGAAATGTTTTCATACTGTAAAATAATATCGTGACAGATGCTTGCATTAACGATCTATCGATTCACATAATGTGATTCTGTAAAAGTATTAATATTAACGTGAGCTACTTTCAATGATAAAAACATGAATAATCACACTCCCCTTGCGTAATATACGCAAATCTTGTATTTTATTACCATTAGAATAGATCGACGACTATAGATGAGTCATAGTACGATAAAACGCAAGATCGAGTTAACTAGACCAGAGAGTCTTTCTATTCCTCGCATGCCAATTGCTAGAAAGAGCTGAGTATATGAAACATCTCTCTTATCGAACCTGCGATGTCAAATGTTATCGATTTGTGCTGGAAAACTTGTTGGGATTATTTAATTTTGCGAAAAGCGTCTGTCGGTTTTGTCTAATGAAATTCTATTTAAGTGGATGACAAATATCGTGGATTAAATTCTTTGTGTCTCTGACATTCTCTTCAACCTACTTCCATATAGTATAAAAAAAAGAACATTTCTTTCATTTCTGTTATGTAGTACAATCTCCTGTGGTTCTGTAATTGTTTGGAATTTTCATATTTTAATAGCATTTATGCTTCACAACATGCCCCACAAAAATTTTATTTGATATACAAGCATCCACTTTTAGAATATAAACATAAGTACTCATTCCCAAATTATACTTGAATACCTAATCCACTATGTATCTACTATTCTGTTACCATTTCACATGAAACATTTCAGTGCTTCACAGCTGGAATTTCTGATATATTCACATGGCAGAAACGGCAATAATTTCAAAGATATAACACGTGTGACTATGTCTAAAGTACCATCAACAAGAAACAAAAGTGTCTCGCATAAAAAGATTCTAAGCGCTTCCAGAAAGAGGATGAATACATAATCTGTTTACATCTAATGAAAATTCAGAAAGTTATAATTCAACGCGTGAATCCGATTCGAGGGAATAGTACAGCGCAAAATACTCAGAGAAATCTTTATTCAATAAGCTCTTAGAAGCAGATACTTGAGTAGGAAGCAAGGGTCGTTAGATTACACCTGCACTCGCTGTGCAATAGTGCAGGTGAAGAAGAGAATGAAATAGCACACCTGTCTCTGCATGATTAACTTCGTTCTTGGAAGGTCAGCGAAGCCGTTCATGCATCCCGACTCCATTGAACGAGAAATTGGAGGCAGTAATTATGCAAGCTTGTTGTTGCACTCGATATTAGAACGTATCATCTAGTATGCAGGTTCCATTTCCAGTGTACAACCATCTTGGTGAACTGCCCTATATACAGAGGTATTTTTACCAGTGACTGGTTAACGTGGGTCGTTAAAGCCACCGAATGTCGGACCAACGCGAAGGGAACATGAAGAATTACTGTCGTAACATTTTTAGCTTGGTATCACGGTTTGTTTGTTTAGTCTGGAATGATTGAAAGGCATTTACAGCTGACAGTACCACCTTCGGTGGACCTTACGTTCGAATTCCGATTAAAGTAGGTGTTTGATTGGACACTTCTTAGGAAGCTTTAGATACCAAAAACATACCTAAGTAATTGGGTTATTTTACCGACGTAGAATTAAATTTGAAGCGTCAGTGTGACATCCAGTTAATGTTTAGTGTAGTATCAGTTATAATAGTTGATCTGACAAGAAGAATGCACAAAAGTCATGTCATTAATTTAGCGAAAATATGGCACACAGTTAGTATATGCCGTGGTAAGTAATTTATCGGATGCATATGGAGCACTACTCAACATTTTTTGAGAAAATAGCATTTCAAGTTTCCTCTTTCACAGATAACTAATCGGAAAAGAATTATAAATTAGTAAAAATATGTAGGCGCATTAAAGATATATACATATGTCTTACAGTTGAGCTCCAATTGCATGTAGATAATATTAGGTCCGTGCAAAAGTTAGATAGAAGTTACATAGAAATATATTACAAGTCTTTTAAAATCAAAGTATTGTCCTTAACTATCTACTACTGTTGCACCCACCTAATAGTTCCTATTAGCCAGATTTCGAGATTCTGGAAAAGTCAAACTTTGAACTCGATTTACCTACAAACTTTTAAGTAGTACACTCTATGCGTTTAACACATAATTGCATAATACATGCTGTGCGCAACAGTACACAAAATTTGAACGAAATTGGTAACCCAAACCTCGTGCTGGTCACTTACTATTTGCGATTGGTGAATAATTGTACATGTGTACCTACAAATATACGTTGTAAAGATTTTCGAAACCAAGTGCACTAAATTGTTTCTACTAACAAGAGAACAGTCCCACCCGAAAAATTCTGATTTTAATGAAATTTAGTGTGAATGTAGAGCATATTAGAGTATGCAAGGGGCAATTTTTTTCTGCGGAAATTCACTCTGAAGGGGTGAAATCATGCACACCAGCAGATGACGATTTTTTCGCGGCGTGATGGACTCCTATATCTATTATTAATGAGTAATAAAAAAACTGCAACTTCTTCAAATATACATAAAAACATGTTCCGAATTTCAGATGAATCGAATCGCTAGTTTCTTATAAAAATATTCCCAAATTTTACTACGTTTTTAACCCGAAAATATGATTCCTCCTTTAAGGTAAGAATTTTATGAAAATTAATTTAAGATGAATAATTGATGGTCGCGGTCGATGATCAATGAGGAGGCACAATGGTCGGGCTCCTCATCGCTTCTTACAGCATATACATACACGCGCGTTTTCTTCTTTGACATTCCGTTTCACGCGAGCCGTAGTGCATATACGGGTACGGGCGAGTTGTGAACGAGACGCCTGCTCAGCGAGTTTCTTTTCGAAAGGAAGAAAGAGCCTGGTGGACCACGAGAAGATGAAGAACCAGGGGAGGGATAAAACGAGCAATGGGAGGCCAAACAGAAACGATCCGCAAGGTCGACGTAGCCGTTTCTTCTCTTGGCTCTGC
Source organism: Andrena hattorfiana (assembly GCA_944738655.2). NCBI lineage: Eukaryota > Metazoa > Arthropoda > Insecta > Hymenoptera > Andrenidae > Andrena > Andrena hattorfiana. Next base: position 9,633,137 of record OX122894.2, read on the forward strand.
CGTTTCTGCTCCTCCGCGACGATTCCTGCGATCCTCTCATTTTTACCGATTACGCGATTTCATTTTCTGGATTAAGACAATGGGCATGGAAGGATCAATCACTAGCTGTGAAATAGAAAATTCACTCCTTATAAGCCTACTTGTAGAGGGGTGGTGAAAAATTATGGAAATTATTGGCGAGTCCGATTGTATCGATAATTTGACTCACCTGAACTTCATTCACTGCCTGATGTAATAATTGATATACTTCAATTTAATTAATGTTACTTTATACACACTAACGCGAGGTAATAATGGCACTGCATGAATCATAATATCAGCGATAAAATTAATACTGTGGTTTTAAAGGAGTAATATTTCCATCAAATATCTCATTCATTCGGCATATTGCGAATGTTATGCTACTGAATGTCTTGGCTATGCAATAATTCCAAGCAGTACAACTATAGAGAAGCACGCAGTGCTTGGGAGTACCTACTCCGTGTACGATTAAAAAAAAAGAAGTCTGGCCGCTAAGGAAAATTTATCCTTGCCACGAGGAGAGGTTAATTACACCGTGGATGATGTCGAAGCTCCGGCTAAAAGTTCACCAGACGGTGCATCGAAGATTAAAAGTGTCTCACCGAAAAACCATTGTTACCAAAGTCTGTCCCAGGCACAGCTTATTATCGGCTTCTGCCTTCCATCTCCGTTTTCTGCAAGGACAGACACGGCAACCTCGTAGGCCTCTGTTATAAACGCGATTCACCACTTTAGATCCCTGAAAATTGCGTCGCACCGATGGAATCGTCGGACTTGGTGGGCAAAAATCGAGGCTCGCCTCTCGGCTTCGCCAGCTGAATTAAAATTTCACAAACTCCATTCGATGGAAAATTCACTGCACAGAAACTATACGTCGCTCGAAAGCTTTCAATGTTAAGCTAACACAACTCAGCACTACCTGCTCTCACGCGCCTGTGACTTCACGATTTCGATCTGCCATCGCGAGGGAAGCTAAAAACTCAATATCGTTTACTACTCGATACTATTATCTACTTCCCCGTCTACCTCGGTCGACAAATTCCACGGAGACAGTATCATCCACGTAGACAGTTTCCTATTCAAGCCATCAAGCGTCTGCTGGCGTTGCATAAGAAGGAGTCGGACGCATGGAAGGAGCCTAACGTTTATCCTAGCTCCGTTGTCATCTACCATTTGGCAGTCTGTCAAGTTCAGTCGCGTTGCGGGTGGGTATCGAATTGGGATATCCAGAGATCCGTCTCGTGTTATATCGTATGCCTTCGGATGGGATGGCTCGTTTCGTGGCTGGGTCGGTCGTGGCAGGAGGGAGTAGCGGAGCACAGGCACGACCTCGACTCGCTTACTTGCAAGGTAGTTAGGTATGTGGCTCGCGTGACGTTACATATCCAAGGTCGGCGAATGAACCAAGAAATCGACGACGCCTCTTCCTTCTGAACGTTTGTTTTCCTCCGGGCTGGAACGGCGCCCTGGCCCCGATTTAAATCGGCCGCCACGCGATCGGATCTGGCGAAAGGTCGACGAGCCTATTTCCAGTTCGCCTCGCTATCATTTCCCCGCAATCTACATATCTGCAGGTGCAGCATACCTTAACGAGCGACTTCCGTCGCGCTTATAATTCACCCTGCGTGTTTCGCGATTCATTCATAATTCGTAACGGTACTTTTTCTTTTCGTCCTCAACGTCTGCGGCATCCCTGGCTGGAGAGAAAGCGTCCCTGGTGCCGACGGCGTTGATCTTTCAGTTGGATCCTTTGGGTGGACTTGGGGGACCGAATTGTCTAGTGTGGGCTAGGAGGAGGGTTGGCTGATGGTCGAGGTCGATTGTTCAGCTGGGCTTGGAGAAGAGAACTGGGGTTCGAAAGTTGTCTGTTTTCGACCAGGTTGAGAGGTTGGCGTTTGGGCTCGATACTTCAAGTGGACTTGGAGAACTAGAATTGGGATAGATGCTCGAACCTAGAGGCAGAGGTTTGGAGAACTTGTCTCGAGATTGCAGAAAACAATAGTGGTTCTAGAATTTTCTTCTTGGACATGGATAACTTTGCCGATCAGGTTGGGAAATGACTAATCTTCGACATCGAACGGGACTTTGGGGACGAGAGTTTGAATGGAAGATCGAATCTGGGGAAACTGATTCTGGGAACACACCTAGAGGTTGGGTGAAATACTGGTGGTTCTAGAATTCTCTGCTCAAGTTTCGGAAGACTTCAGGGAACAGATGAGACTTAGAGTAAAATTAGCAAATTAATCTTTATAGATTCTTGATTTATATCAAGAAAAACATCAAGCTTATGAGATTTTAGTGTACACTGGTCGAGCGTAATCCTCTTAGCTTATTTTATCCACGATACGAAGTTCGTTTGACGGAGGATTTGTTAAACTAAACACCAGGGACGTAACTAGGAGGGGGGGGGGGGGGGGGCAGCGGGTGTTTCTGCCCCGGGCGCCGATTTGCGAGGGGCGCCGAATGAGAAATCTTTATAGAGAAAAGACATAGTTTTGGAAAAGCTACATCAATGGCTTTATTCAACTTTATATATTACGTTATTCCATTAGGAATAAAGAAGATACACATTTTATGGAAAAGTAATTAAAATTTATTTATCTGTTATTAAACAACAAACAAATTAGAGTACCTGCAATATGTTTGAAACCAGTTAATAAACACGTTTATTATATATTTTATATGTAAAGTGTGGACTCAACCTCCTAAGGTGAGCAATAGGAGGTGGTAAAATCTTGAGGGTTGGGGGGCAAACAAAATCCTTTCTCCGGGGCACTTATAACCTAGTTTCGTCCCTGCTAAACACAAGGTTCATAATTTGCCTACCAGGTGGTTGATATACACCATTTAGCATTTTTAACTTCCACAGAAAATCGTCAAAAAGAGGAAGTAAATAAAAAAACGATAAAACAAAACAAGAATCCAAGTTGAAATTCAGCTTGCCCATACAAACGTTCCTTATTTCACAGATGCATCACCCCATACCAATTCCAATGCCTCAGGTATCAAAAACTAGCGTGTATATTTCATAAAAATTCCTGAAGAAGCCCAAAGCTGTTGCTCAATTTCCTTCGATTTCGTTCTAACATCCTTCCGTTTGTTCTTTCTGTTGCAGAATCTGTCACCTGCAGGCGGTAAGGCGAAAGGAACTGCATCGCCATGGAAATGGGGAAACAAGGGGCGCAGACTCTGGCAAGATGTCACGTGCTAGTCAGCGTTTGAACCGAGACCACGATTTTCTCGAATGCGCGCGCTGAATGTTTGACGATAAACGAGAGAACCGTTCGAAGCAAGAATGAAACATTCAGCGAGGACTGATGACATGAGACGATTGGCCCTTTGAATGGCCGAGAGACGATCACACGGCCTTTGAGAGGGCTAGGTAGTTGGAAGTCGCGACCATTTTGGTGGCGATGTCCAGAGGGAAGCCCTTTATCAGGACACGGGACCACGCAGGAAAAAGGATCGCAGAGTAGTCTGTAGATAGGCTACTATGACGGACTATTTGGATCCACACTTCGTCAGGGCTCTGTGCCGCGATCCAGAACGACGAACGCTTCAAGTAAGTTCAGTTTCACGCTTGAACGGTCGACAGAAGATTGAGGGTCATAAGGCAAGATTGAGGGTCATAAAAATGTATGCTGGTTTCATATGATTGCTTTCGGATTCTAAATGCAAAATACCATCAAGTACCATTTTTTTTTTCATTTTTTGTGTTTTAATATGAAATTTAAATAAAATTAGTGGTGAACAATTACTAAACTCGCAAACTAACTGATGTGGCTTGGTGACCCAGTATTTATAGTCTCCTAAAAATTTCTAGTAAGTTCTAATATTTACCTACACCAACCTCTAGGGCAGGGGTGCACAAGGAGCCGTTTTTAGCGCCTAGCTGCGAGCAACCCACCTGTCCTGTTGCTAAGGTTAGAATCGGTGAGGAGAATTGCAGTAGTGTACGTGCGTGCTCGTAGGCTCGTAGCGTAAGTATATATGGCTGGGTTCCTTGTGGGGCCCCAGTGCAGAACAGGTCCCGTAATAAAATTCAGGGGAGTCATGAAATTTCCAAAATATCTGCTACTGCCGGAATTTGGTATGACTTGACGGTTCTATTTTACTGATAATGAAACATTTTTTGCTAATAATACTCATCTTTTCATCGACACATAAAATATTTAGAAGATTAATACTATACAAATAAATAACTCGGACACAAAGAAAACCAAATTTTAATTAACGATAACGATAATTCATAAATGTTAGAAAGTTATATATGTACAAATATATACATATCTACACGCATGTGGTGTCCACCATTAGACTTAGCGTTATTTACAACCACAAAATTACATAACTAATAAATATATACAAGTAACAATATACGGGGAGTTAACGAAAATGTAACAATAATAATATATACATAATATGTACATAACTGAAAAATTATATACACAAGGATGGAAGGACAGAACAATACACGCAGACTTTGTGAAAGATACTAGGTGGAGTGCATGCAAATATAAAAAATGATTATTGCGCTTTGTTGCCGGTAGCCGTTTTTGTTGTACCAGATATTCTATGTTTGGTTGTATACTTCGGTTTTGGCTCAAGAGCAACGAACATTTTAAATTGTTATCCGTTATGAGTGTCTATAATTATGAGTGTCTGTCCGTTATTAGTTATGTAATTTTGTGGTTGTAAATAACGCTAAGTCTAATGGTGGACACCACATGCGTGTAGATATGTATATATTTGTACATATATAACTTTCTAACATTTATGAATTATCGTTATCGTTAATTAAAATTTGGTTTTCTTTGTGTCCGAGTTATTTATTTGTATAGTATTAATCTTCTAAATATTTTATGTGTCGATGAAAAGATGCGTATTATTAGCAAAAAATGTTTCATTATCAGTAAAATAGAACCGTCAAGTCATACCAAATTCCGGCAGTAGCAGATATTTTGGAAATTTCATGACTCCCCTGAATTTTATTACGGGACCTGTTCTGCACTGGGGCCCCACAAGGAACCCAGCCATATATACTTACGCTATGAGCCTACGAGCACGCACGTACACTACTGCAATTCTCCTCACCGATTCTAACCTTAGCAACAGGACAGGTGGGTTGCTCGCAGGTAGGCGCTAAAAACGGCTCCTTGTGCACCCCTGCTCTAGGGCAATCCTAAAGACGTCCATTGTCGATGTGGTATGAAATATGTATTGGATTTTTCGAATTCAGCACTCGAAAATATATTAAAAACAGCTATAATATTGAAAAAGGTTTTTTTCATCGCAAGCCTGCGTTATTATTAGCACAGCGATCCTCCGAGTTACGTTATTTCGCACTCACGCCGCGCCGTTTCTTTCAACGACGCGATAGATATTTTTATACTGTGTATACCTATCTGTATGTGTTTTTACAGTTATTTGGGAATGCATACATGATGTTTTACCTAACTCTGTGTTCTGAAATATTTCTGCTATTTTCAAAATTTCATAAAAATGGGTCCTATAAAAGCTGCATACCTCATTTTGTAAAGGTCCGTGTATAATAACATTAGTAAAGGTCAATTTTCTTCTTTTAAATGGACTGCTATATTTTATTTGTTGACACCCGAGAGCTGCTTTAAAGATGAATTCAACAACCTACAAGAATAAATCCTTCAAGGTCACTAGGGTTCTTTAAAAAATTAAAAAAAAAATTCATCCTGGTAACCCTTCCCATATACACCGGTGCCCACAAAACTATGTAATTTTTGTAGGAAGCATTTTTTATAAAATTTTTAACATAGAAATATTTCAGGTTATAAATTTAGGTGAAACACCCTGTATATGTACGTTACATTTTACCTGTATAGTCATGTTTATTAATTGATTAAATCTATTCCTATTTACGCCGGTTATTCAGAAAACAATTATTACGCAAGTTCGTGGTACCACTGTAGTAGTGTTCGCGTTTACTATGCGGGTGGAATTTGTACACGTGTATCGAATAAAAACCGGAGTAGATTGGAAGGTTTCATAAAGGCAATGTACAGACGTGATGCTGCTATTATATTTAATCTTGAAGATGAATATGTAGTTCGTCTATTGAAGTAATTTTCTAAGGTAGAAGCTTCTTTATCTGGATATTGTGCTACTTGGAGATTCTATTATCTGAATAGAGAATGAGCTTATCGGAAGTCTCTTCTTTTATTGAAACATTTTTCTATAGTATTCGAAATTAATTCTGATCATCTGATTTTTGAACGGAGTCAATTATTACGTCCTATTCAAATAATAAAGTTTGGGAATATCCCATACAGTACTTTATTTTGAATACTCGGTTTATATATATATCTAACTTTGAACTATGCTTCAAGAATTACGATCCTATGCTAGTAATAAACTAGATATAAACACGAACAAATTTCCAGTAAAAAAAAAAGAGTTTTTCGATATCTAATTCTCAGTTCTTCAGTCTATCAAGCTTCCATAATAATAAAATTATTATTTCGAAATACGTCAAATTTTCCATTGAGGGTGAAAAACAGCTAAATTACGATTTATATTAGATAATTAAGAATTAGAAACAAAATGAGAAATTAGTCGTCATCAAAGGGTTCTAATAAAAGACAGTCTTTGTGTCTCACCAAAGTAACAAAGTAACCAAAGTAATCTTTCGAACGCCCAGTATCATGCCTTTATTATTTCCATGCTCGATTTTAGCGAAAGTGTGCACGCATAAAAGTGCATTCGTGACTGCGTTTACAGTGGTTGAAAGGTTAAAGTGCATCGTCGATATCCTCGCGCAGAGCTGCTTGAACTTTCGAAACGAACAACCTGCAGCTTCTTATCTTCGCATAATCATGTCAGATTCCTGTGCACAGCATCGAGGAATGTCAACGTGAAAAAAATCGTGGTTTCTTCCGCGATTAAACTGGTCTCGATACTTGTCTCCGCATTTTTAACGCCAATTAGGAGGACAGGGGTTAAAAGGGTTCAGAAACTTTGGTTAAAATTCATTTAATAATATTGTTTCAACGATGTAGGAAATTACCATCGTTCTGGTGCTTAAGTACTTGAAAAATCGGATTCTTTATAATTTAAATTTATAGATATCATTGACAAGTTTTTTAAAAGTATTGGATCGTTATCGAGTTTCGCTTCCTTGCAAATTACAAACTTCATCAGGGGCACGTTTCAGTTTTGCTTGAAGAAGTTTGAGCTCTGGTTTCGCCGAGTTGGCCCTTAACAAACGAACGGTTGAAACGGAGAGAAAATCTTTGAGCGCCGAACTTCTGGCAGAAAGTTTCTCGATAATAGATTCTGTGTCCAGAGTCATCACGATACTGCAGAATTTTCACAATTTTAAGACCACCATTCAAACTTCACGCAAGAATCTTTTATACTCCTTGTCCAATAAGGTTATAGAAAAGTAGTTCTCAGATATCGGAAAGGGATCGAAGAATGATCGATGGTGGACAGCTTTTGTCATAAGCTTTCGTTCGTCATAAGCTACTATGAAAATTCGAATTTGCAGTCTCATTTTTTTCAATCAGGTGGACGTGAAATTTCTTCTCATTTATCTTGTCGCTACATGGAAATAGTTAAACGTTCCGTTATCGATCGTCGTTTCACTTTTAACTACCTTTGTTCTCCTTTGTTTCATCAGGACTCAGACCAACTACCAATCGTATGTTCCTAATTCGAACGTCGAGCGCTTGATTGCGATCGGAAAAACTACCTTTGCTTTGTTCTATCGCAATGTCCCTTTTTCACGTGCCTGTCTGCCAACGCAATAGAACCATTTTCACGGCGAAACGTTCTGTCGCGTGTGCTGCAATCGTGGAAAAAATTCCCCGCGCACATGGGACCGTGTATTCTTGGAGGTTTCACGTAATTCAGAAATCAATATTCTTGTACTGTCATGCTGTTCGTAAATAGAAATGCCGAGAGGGTCGAAAATCTTCCATCTAAAGGTATCTTCTCCTCTATTGATTTCGAAAAAAATAATCTACCACGAGAAATATGTTTCTGGTGAAACAATAAATTCTTGGATTTCTTATGCAGTTTTAAATTTATAAATTTCTAGTTTGTCGAATTATGTTCTTCACTGAAGTTTAAGGGCAGAAAATGACGACACAAAGAGTAAAATAATGTAAAATCCAGCTATTCGTGTTTTAATAAATCGGAGGAGGTTATAATTGGTAACTTCATGTAGTTTGGAATTAATAGTTCAAGCTATAATATAAGTTTTTTTTGTGAATAATCAATTATTTGGTTGGTCAATCAATAATTTCATATTAACTTTCGCCACGTAGTCAAAATTCACTAGGTGCCATTCTACTATATCTCGGACGCTTCCAAAAACTTACTTTTAACTGGATTTAAGGAATAATGTCTTCCCCTTTCTCTACTTCTCTACTTTTCTAATTTTTTTTTTCAAATTATTCTTTCACCTTACACTGATATCACTGTTATATAAGAGTGCAGTTTTAAGAATTTTTAAACCTTAACACGTAGAGGAAAGTTGCCTAATATGGGGAGATTTTTTTTAGTAGCTTGTAGATGCAGCCTAAATAGAGGAATATTTCGAAATTTTGCATCTATTGCTTTTAAATATATATTAGACGGTATTGCAGTGTATTTCCATCCATCTTTATTATCAGTTTTTTATGTATATTTTTTACCATAGTTGCTTATTACAAATTTCATGACTACACTTTCACTTCACCCATCATCTTCACCATATTTGCATAATAATCAAATAAACTCCAGTATATTTTAATTGAGAACGTCTCTATAAAGCTAACGTGCCTCAGCTTCGTTCCACGAATGAAACTCTAATTTTCATACAGAAAAAGAGGATATAACTGCATTTAAAGCTACGTATCGTATTAAATAGGGGTACAAGAGAAAAGGAAAGCGAGAATAACAAGCACCTAACGGGTTAAGCTGGTCCCTAATGAGAGCGAAAACCTCTTTGCAACGTGTAGACTGCGCAATAGAGAAATCCTCGAGATTTTCAGATTTTCATGGAAAAAAGCTCAGACTTCCAGGCTTTTGCCTTCGTTACCACCACGCTAATTTGCAATTTCCACGATCGCGAGATAGGTGGAGAATGGTAGGCGTGTACATCGACACGCGTGCAAAATGCGCGTGTTAGCTTTCGTTAGTTTCATTGCAATTAGATGCTGTTTGAAGAAGGCACCGCTGTCGAAAGCAGTCGTGCGAAGGATCTATTTCGCATTTAAGGGGTATTCGGGTTTAGGCGGCCGGTTTTCAGCGGATTTCATGATTTTTTTTCTAAGCGAAGGAAAAAGATACGATATTGGTGCTTTGGATACACCTTTATTCATCTTTTGGCTGTTTAAAATCATGAAGAGTGTTATCATCATCCTTGCTGATTTGTCCCAAGTCTGGAGGCTTTCCTATTGATTAGAAAAAATTGAATCACACGGTTTTTTAATTCTTACGTGTGTCGCTATCGTCCCTACCAAAATCAGGTCAATATTTTCTAAACTTAAGAAAAAATGTGTTTTTTCCTTAATCAGCTGCCATTTTGTTGTGGCGATAGCGACACTCATAAGGATTAAAAAAAAAGATTGGTTCAATTTTTTTTGTCCAATAGGAAAACCGCCAGCTTTGGGATATGTCAGCAAGGATGTTCAGATGACGTCAATGACGTTTTAAATATTTTAAATCATTCTTTATGATTTTTCACAGCCAAAAGATGAATAAAAGTGTATACAAAGCACCAATATCGAATCTTTTTCCGTCGCCTAGAAAAAAACCATGAAATTTGCTGAAAAATTAGCCGTTTAAACCCGAATACTCCCTTAACTTTCACACTTTCAGCGCAATGTATTATCGTAATAATACAATATTTAGTAGAATTTTTACGCCACTGGTTTTTGGATCGTTCGTCTCGCATTACTCCCGAAAATGGCTGCAATTTCATCTCCGAGTCGTCTCAGATATTGCTCGCGGATATCGATTCAGCGTGGAGGCGTGTGGTAGATTTAAACAAAATAAATAATGGCGTCTGTGCCGACGTCCTCGATCGGTTTTGTTCGTGGGACGGCGGAAGCAACCACCTATGGGAGTCTTTGAAATTTCATTCCCCTGGAAACATTCGACACGGTTAGATTTCGTGTAGTTCTGTTGATAGCGAGATCGTCGATCTTTGTCACCTTTGATTGCACGGTTTCTTCGATCGCCGATGTCACTGATTTTCCTTTTTTATTAAAGTAATAATAATGGTTTGCTTTGTTTGTATTTAATTACTTAAGTTGTTATTCTCAGAGTATTCTCAATTTACTTGTACAAATTTGAGAATTGAAAACTAATTTTAATGACTGAATTTAAACATTTTCCGGCAGTGACGTTATGCACAAGTATCCCCCTCTAAAGGGGAGACTTGATCAAAAGGTTAGGGAGTCTTGATCAGTGAATTTTAAGAGTAAATAACACATTGATTTTCTAAAAAATATTTATTATCTTAGTCAATAACATGAAATAAAGCGAATATCATAAATGGAAAGTAAACTATAACTAACTTGAAGAATTACTGAAAAAATAAAACCGGAGAATTAAACTCTATGACATAAAACAGCATAAATGCACTCTTAAAAGACATTTTACTTAGATATCATCTGATTCAGATGATGATGAAAAGATATTCCTTCTCACTTTCTTTGCCGTATTTTTCTGTTTTATTAGCCGTTCTATGTTTTTTTTTCTGGGGCTTTTTCACCTGTTCAAGTATCTCAGCTCACAAACTGATCAAGTATCCCTCAATGCACTCGATTTGAAAAAGGTGAAAAACTGAAGTTACCTTAAATATTTGGAACAATCAATAAATAGCATTAATAGACCAGAAATTGCTGTTTTTACTTAACATATTTTAAATTGTTGAAAATGTAACATTCAGTCGAAAAGGAGGAAGAACAAGGTGTCTGAAATATTTACTTTTTGGCTGCAAATAGGATCGAAGCTTCTAACTACATCATTCTATGCTCCCGAAAGAAAACTGTAACATGTAGTGTTGCGATAATGCAAACATTACCACGATAACATGACAACAGGCACAAATTGCCAGTATATTAATTAAAAAACTGATGTGATCATGTATCCCCGATGATCAACTATCCCACCTTTTCCCTACCTATTGGGGAACCGAAAGAGACTGGTTTTAAGGGTTAACGATGGATTTTTAGAATTGTTTATGAATTTTAAAATTATTCTAGTTAGCGTTGAAGTAATTGTAATGGGGCCATTTCACGAAAAAGCGAGTAATTTTCGCACTTAAAATTTGAATATGATGTAGGCCACGTGAAATTAGAGACGGTATAGATTAAGCCCTCATTGTACCAGTTTAGAATTTATTTAAAAAATATAGGCAGAAAATGTTTCTCGAAGGCAGATCAAATTTTCAAACTTCCAGGTCTTGTAGTCTCTAAAGAATTTCGAGACTACTTAGTTCGTGACAATTTCATGTGGATTATATCATAATTTAGTCGCATCAAAATTTCCGAAATTACGTGCAAATAGTGATCGAGTTTTCATGGAATGCTGCAGAGATATAAGAAACAATGCATATCTGTAAGAAATATAAATAAAAATAATTATTAATACAAGACAAAAAATAAAAATTTAAAATTTAAAATGTATAATTTAACGCCACCGGAAAATAACACATTTCTCCCTCGTTTGGAAAACAATCTAGTTTAAATTTCCATCCTCCAAAATTTTGAAAGAATTCATCTATGACTGTCCTGAATTAATAAACCTGCTCCAACAACGCACGCTGAATTTTTTCGATTTGAATCTATTCGATTATTTACTCCCGCTATTTCGAGTATTGTAACGATCACTCCTTTTTCAGTTTTTAACCACTACGCATGTAATTTAACGCGTGAACAATGGTACGTGTGCGAAACAAACAGGAGTATTGGATTCGCGGAGGCAGATAATAGTTTTACGCAATTCGAAAATTATGGATATCGTAAGCGATCGTGGGTACAAGTGTTAACAGAACGAGTACATTCTAATTTATCAATCAAACAGTTTCTTCGCTCGGTGCACGCGTTTGGAGGAGAATGTTCCACCCTTTATCTATTTTAAATTCACGAGCGACGTGTACGTGTGTATTCTCGAACGCTTATTTACGCCTGCATCTGCATGCAATGAGCTGGGTTTTGAATAATAAACGGGTTACTTGCACTTTCGTTGCACTCCGTCGTGAAATCCCTTTAAGGATGCAATTTCAAGGTCCATTTAAATGCCGTGTAATTTCAAGCACAGCAGTTTGTTGTGCACACAAAATGCGCATCTTATTCCTTCTTTGAACGTAACACTGTCATTATTTCGAGGTATTTAGCCGTGGGAAATTACTGCAAGGAGAAAAAGTGCTCAGTCAGAAATCCAATAGTAGGATTGGATTGTTAGACTGGAAACAGGAGGGTTCTTAATTCCTTTCCTCGTTTCCTTTCTTTTCACGTAACAGTGAAAAATATTGCTTCTTGACCTGATTTCCCGTGGAGAGGCCTGAATTTCTGTGTCGTTTCTTCGCCAGTTCGATTAATAGGATTCACTGATAAATTAATCATGCATTAATTAGTTAAATTACAGTGAATGCTTTAATCGATGTTCGTTTTCCATTCGATTTGCTACTGATTCACTAGTAATGCGTGAATCAAGAGTTACAGTTGTGAAACCTGATTAATCAATTAATTAACATAATTTGCCAATGCAATAATGTAATGGTAAAATGAAAATATTTACGACTTGTAAAGATTGGGATATATAGTTCCACTCGAAAAGATACTAATTTAGATGTCTCAACAGGAAAAGAATTTTTGAAACTGTGAAACCATTCAATTATTGTCTTCCACATTAAAACGATTAACAATTAACTAATAAAACCTACAACGTCTAAGTGCTTTCATTAAAGAAAAACACAATGCATTTATATGTTCCGTGAATTGCTTTTAATTTAATTGGAACGTGCTAAGATACAATTCTAAAATAATACCAGAAATTACACAGAAGTAAAGGTACTCGTTTTAATTTCATTATTCCCTAGTTTTAAGTTATTTCTTGGATTTCTTCCTGCGATCAAATATCCACTGGATTGCATAGAAAGAAATACGACTTCGATTAAATTGATTAGGAAATGGAGCACCACCGATCCATTTTCGTACGTTGAGAAATGCACTGTTCTCTTTAACCATTAGAGTCTAATGGATAGAAGTTTCGTTTCGGATACGAGGCTCCAGGGGGCCCCGAAATAATTGATATTTACGCCGATCCCCGCGGATCCCCTTTAAAAATCTTATGAGGCGCGCTCGTAACTCGGGGCTCATACGATCCATACGTGAAGGTCGTCCAGTGTTCGCTCCACTTTTCGCGCGAAAAAGGAATGAAAAAGGTGGATGGGAGAAGATCGAGAGGCAGCGAAGTCGAACAGCGCCCCGTTCCTTCTTCTGAAACGCTTGCTATGTTTCGGAGACCGACCGGCGCCGTAGAGAACCTCCATTCGCATGCTTTTCTGCTCGCAGAGTCCGATATTTGCACTTGGAGAGAAAGAATCCTCTGTCCCAGACCCACTCCACGCGATTGTTTTCTTTTTCGAGTTTAAGTACTGTTGTCACGTATGGCTTGAGCATTTTTCAAATAACACTGATTTGAAACGTTAGTAGCATCATATCGATAAAAGTGGAAGCAGGAAGGTGGAAGTATTGTGCAGGGTGTGTCGTGCAATAGTAGAACTTTAAATATCTCTGTTGCTTTTGACGAAAAATATTAATTGAAAATCAGGGATACTTATTTTTGCGATCGCGGAGGTGGATTAAATTTGGAGTTAAATTAATATTTTTATTAATCACGTGCTCTGCAGGCATCTACCTTCTTCGAAATTGAACAATTAAGAAATTAAGTTTTGTGACCACAATTGTGTTCTATATTTTTAATTTACTTTTTGACGATGAGTTCCAATGTTAAGGGTACATGTTTCAGGTATGTTACAGGTTTCTATAAAACAAAAATCCTAAATTTTGAGGGGACTACTCAAGAATGTACTCTTAAAGTGGCTGGATGACCCCTAATTAATTTTAACAATCCATTTATTCCTTCAACATTCGCAATTCTTAAAATACCCTCATAACCGACAGTTTCTCTTTTTCAGTTTATATTTATTTCATCAACTTAAAATCCACTGAGGAAATTAAAAATCACATTGAAAATTCTACCTGACTCTAAATTAATATTAGACAAATATTACGTGATTATTGACTATACACTTGTGCACCAACAACTTTAGCAATCACGTAGCTACAAAAATTCTGCCTCCCAGTAGTGTACCTACGCCTCAAACGATGGCTCTAAATTTTTGATTTACACCTCAAGACTGCTTGTTGGAAAGCAGTGGAAATGCCTATCATAGATCAGCCTTGGAAGAGTACACGCGAGATAGGCGGTCGAAATTGATGCACATAGAGATTGGAGACAAACGGAAACGGCCTCGCTTTAAATTCAGACGATCCAAGTCACGGTCTGAAAAAGCGGGCAGCGATAACGGCTTCTAAAAGCTTCGCTTTTATTCGTGGCCACCTGTTCTCCTGAGATTATCCGGCCGAGAAAAAGGAGGATGGCACGGAAGAAAAGTGTCCCTGCAAAGCGCATTTCCACGCGGCTGTCTCCCATTCCGAACTGTTTGGCTGGTAGCACGGGGAATTCAGTTTAGGATTTTCCTGGAATACACATTTGTCTTTCCTTAGATTGCAGCAAAAAGCCTGCACGCTACAACGATAGTGGAAAGCCTCGTTTCGGCCTCCTTATCTTAGCTGACACCATGGTCAGCGTGGCCATTACGCTACATTAGAGTAGCTGATTTTACGTTGTTCTCGAGGTTTGGACGGGCAATTTCGGGGATTACATAAATTGGCAGCGTTAGGTGGAGCTCGAGCATTGTCACGTACACCGTCGTGCCTATCGTTTTTCGCAGCACACTGTGGCCGAAACGATAATGCTGCCTTCCTTAATGAGGATTTACTTTGGAGGAGCTTATGGTTTCTGAAGATCCCTTATCGAGTAGAATTCTGAGTGATTTCTCTTTAATTTTTAGCAATTTTAAAGTATGTTTCTGTCGATGGTAATTAGGTTTGGCTGTATCAGGAAGAAGTGAATTGCATTGGGTCTTGTATGGAGTTTCTTTTATGTATAAATTATTAGGTGCTTGTACATTTTAGTTTGCAATTTGCAAACTGGCTCGGGCCACACTGGGTGCTTGCAGACACTCGATATTCTTTTCTAAAATTCTTAGTATTTTTTCTACCAAGCTCTTTAAGGGGGTATTCCACTTTGAACAGTCGAAAAATTAAGCTATTTTTAAAGATTTTTTTCTGAGTCAATACAGCATATAATAAAATAAATCTTTTGGGTATTTATTAAGCTACTCTTATATTATATAAAAAAATTAAAAAGAATATTTTTAATTTGTTTTATTTATTTTTTTACAACGTCAATATGGCACCTAAACAAAAACGGTATGTTCGTGGTGCAGGTGATTTCCCGGCTTAGGCTTATCTGAAACGAAAAATAGGAAAAGCTTCTTAATATGTATGCGTGTCGCTATCGCCCGCAGCTCAATTAATTATTTTTGTTGAGAAATAACAAAATGACGCCAGTTTGAAGGAAAAAGTTCCTCAAAAGTTTCTCGAATGTTTTCCGAGAAAAATCTAGGTTATTTTTCGTCAAAAATTGTTAATTGAGCTACGGACGATAGCGACACTCATAAAGATTAAGAATCCTTTCTAATTTTTTATTTAAGATAAGCCTAGGCCGGGATATCACCTGCACCACGAACATACCGTCTTTGTTTAGGTGCCATATTGACGCTGTAAAAAAAACAAGTAAAACAAATTAAAAATATACTTTTTAATTTTTTTTTAATAATATAAAAGTAGCTTGATAAATATCAAAAAGATTTATTTCATTATAAGTTGTATTTACTGAGAAAAAAATCTTTAAAAATGCTTCATTTTTCGACCGATCAAAGTAGAATACCACCTTAAGTTTTAGACCTTCTGTATACTTCGCTACATATTAACCCACATTTACCACCCAAGATACACACATCAACCACTGAGTAGACTCCTATCAACTACGGTTCACCAGGACTTCCAAACTTCTACAAGTTGCGCTGAGGTACCTGAAACTTTGTTCAGCAGCCAAGATCCCTCCACGAAAATCCCACTCCTTTACCTCAGAAATAGAAAAAATCACATTCCCAGTAATCCACACATAATCCAAGAACATCCATCAGCGAAGACTCCAGAGACTTCACGAAGTCGAATCGCCTTCAGCGTTCATATTTCGCCCGTAGGTGTTGCAATCTTCCCCCGTCGCTCTTCATAGGATTAACCCCCTTAATCTCGCAGCATCGATTATCACGATGGTCGACGTGCATTATAATACACGTCAGGCTCACGGGGCGGTTTAATTATCGTAACGTCGCCGTTACTAATTCACTCGTTGGCGAGCCTGGAGTCGCGTCGACGAAGGCTCGCTCTTTCTATGGAAGTCGATGAACGGTGCCTGCAGATCAAGCGTGGAAATTGAATCCTTACGTTTCTCGATCCCTTGCGCCATCGATCGGCGCTGTTCGTACCACCAAACAAGGATGTCAGCGGGTCTGCTCGGGCGAGTGTCTACCTTCTGATAATTTCAAGCACAAGGACGGATGCAAAGTAACAACGCGCGGGGTATTGCAAATTACTCGTCCGTTCTCATCGCGCTCGAAGAACAATGCTTGACCAACAATGGCCGGCTATTACGGTCGCCGCGGAAGTGCATTCGATTATTAACTTTTCGAACGACTTTACTGATGGATTCTACAGGAGCTCTGGAGACACGTGTGTAACTCGTGTGTTAGTCGAGATTTGCAATATTCATGAATTGTACTGGGATCCGGAGAAAATGGTGGCGGGGGGTTGGGAATTCTAATTAATTCGAATGGGGGGAGTTGTAGCTGTGTTTGTGGGCGTTTGATTAATTTGCTGCTGGATGTTTGTATTAGATTGCTAATGTATTCGCGTTTATTGAGCTCTGTTTGCTCGGGGATTAACGTGATCGAGTTAAAGTACATAGAAATTATTGTTTAGCAAGGAATATGCTAAATATCCCAAGCTAATATAGCGTTAAGTAATCAGTAAATCAATCCCTTGGTCGGTTAGGTGGCGATTTAATTGGGTTTAGGTCTGCTCAGTTGGAAATAATTAATAACAGAAACGTAGACTATTCAAGAAAATTCGTGAGAAATAAAAAAATAATCAAACCAATTTCTTAAAATTGTTGTATTTGTCACTGGAAATGAATGTGATAATTTCTACCATAGTATTTAAATAAAAATAAAAAGAAACGGAGAATAAAATTAAAATAAAAACTGTTGGTCACGGGGAATGCTTCTCATTTTATTGAGTTTGTCTAGCCGTACCAAGTGGGTTACCAGTTTTACCAATCAATTTGGGTAACCGTGGTATGGAGATCAGAGTGCAAGATAGCATGGCAACATTAGGGTCGCATTAGAGGCAATTGCTTTGGCGCGCGTGTCTCGTTCGAGTTTCGTATGTATATTGTTCCAGCGACACCGATAGGTCGATAGCGAGCACTGGATTCGAATGGCGCACTTCTGGTAAGAACACTTGTGCGAGAACTTTGCAAACAGCGTAATCCACCTTGAAAATGCCTTTCGCACGTGTCGACTTTGAACAGCTTGAAAATAAGTTCTTGGGACGGGAAGCATTCCATTAAACGCAAACAGCAGATTTCAAGTTGTCTATATTCCTCGATGTTTGCTGTCAAGTAATATTTCGAGAGGCTTGCGACATGGGAGGTCTTTAAACAATAAAAACTTATAAAAATTGCAATTATGAGTTGAGTCACTACTTTTGAAATTATTCCAGTGAATATGAAACTAAGTCTGTTCCCTTTTTGGGGGTTTATTTTACTTTGAGTGATTTTCATTTATTTATAGATATCTATAATGAAATAGCTTTTGTAACATTTGTTGACGTTATCCTCTTGCTATATTTCCATTTCTGCTTTTGGAATATTTTTATTCACAAATAAATGAAAGTCATTTCTGGTACGAAGTAGACTGATTATCGAGGAGAAGAATTAATTGGGAATTTGGTTTTAAAAAGTATTTTAAAATAATTCCTTTTTGCTACAGCTTGTTGCACAGTATTTTATTTACTGTTTTAATAAGGCAATATTACATTTCTTTCCCTTCTGTTTCAGGATCTACAGATCATATATTATGGTCTGCTGGGTCTGGAAGCATTACGTCCGTGTAGAGATTCCATTCTCCGTGGGCTTTGCAAAATTGTCCGATACGAGAGGCATCATGCGAATCACGTTCTCTATTAGTAAGTACTTCTTATCTTGATTAATCGCAAACATCCATAAAAAGTGTTTTAATTATTTCATAAGGGAATTAAATATGAATCGTTCACATATCCATTCATTATACACGCACCATAGCAAGAGTCGCATAAAATAAAAAAAATTAAATATACACGATATAAATGATTGGTAATATTTATTATATTTCATTTTTCATTACACTGTGCATTTATACACAAATATTATATTCATCACAGATGTAATATTATATAAATTATTATCAAATATTTAAAAATACATACACTTTTACCTGCGTCAATAAATTAGTTCGCATCTTTTCCATAAAAAGTTTCCTACTGTTTCTGAAATGGGGATTGCAGAGAAACTGTCAGCAGGAAATTTCTTTATCGACAGCTTTTTTTACCCACGGCGCTACTTTATCGACGCGTTTCTTTTTTATCCCATGCAGAAAACTGCATAATGCTGTAAGCGAACGTAGATGTCGCAACACGCTCTGCGCGTATCCTCCTATTCCAATTTCCCGCCATTTCATAGCATTGTCGGTGTTCCTCTAAGCCAGTGACGTGTGTTTCGTGCATTCTAAAATTGAATATTACAGCAAGAAATGTTTGCGAGTAAGTTAAAAACACTCGTGTTAGTAGTATTTACTACTATTTGTTTGAGGGAATCAATAAATGCAAGGGTGGAAGGTTATACTACATAGTATCCGTGAAATACAAATTCATTAATTGCATTTAACCTCCCTCCCTCAAGTGTCCCATACGATGATAGAATATATCTACGAAATATGCATTTATTGTAAATATATATCAAATTTGTTATTGTTCGCATTAATAGGGTCTGGTAGATCTCCTCGAACATGTAGTTCATAGCATTCAATTTTTTTCACATACGTACATCAATGTTTCTTGAAACTCTTTTGGTTAATCGCGTTAAGAAATTTTCCCATTTCCAATATGGCGTCAATTAGGGTTTGTCGGTTTTTAAAAACCGAGTTAAAAAAAACGGTTTTTATTCATAAATTGGTAAAATTCGGAAACCGGGTTTTAAATAAAAAAATAAACGGTTTTGTGTACTAGAATTAATATGTAAAAATAAATTAATTATTTAATTAAAAACGTTAACATTTTGACTTAAAATCGCCTCGGACACAAGCATATTGTCGTAGCTAACAGTTTGCTGTAAAACTAATCTTCATAAGTTCATATTTTCTGAAGAAAAATACTAAATGGAATAAAGATTTATAATTTGGTACCACTGTAAAAGATTTATATTTTGTGCGGATTTTAGTTATTTTTCATTTGGTTTTGTATGCAGTCTATTTTATTGTGTTATATTTTTGTAGGTCCATAAATATTAAATGAACTCAAAAACTGTACGGATTTTAGTTAATTTAATGTTATTTATTTATTTAGTTTTGTATAGATAGAGTACCTATACTTTATTTTATTATATTTTTGTAATTCCATAAATATTAAGGAAACTGAAATTTTTTAAAATAAGTAGGTAAAAATACTTATTTACTATTTTAATTATATATTTCTTGTGAAAATTCGCAAACCCGTATAACCGGTTTTTTGGGATTAGTGGAATTCGAAAACCGGTTTTTTCAAAAGTTGGTTTTTGTATAAACCCTATCGTCAATCATTTATACGAAATATTCGCGCGCTTTCTAGTCTCTCACATTACCTATATATTTATGAATCCCATATTCACCTGTACACCTATGATTCACGTATATGTTTATGAACGTGTAGAATGCATTTATAATCCACCATAATCCGCCTTATTAATTATAAATATCAAGCTCCTTTGCATTCGTAAAATACTACTTAGTTACCTGCTATTTTCTTGCTAACGGAACCAGAAACTTCCGCCGCGTGCAGTCAGCTGTAAAAGGAAGAATTCGCTATTAATCGATAGAGATTAGTTCTAATAATTTCCTCTATTATCATAATTGATATATCGTTTCATAAAAGTGCAATTCGGATATTACTCTATTGTTATAGTTATCTCATAGTTTCTTTCATCATATTAATTATACAGTAAAGTTGTTGTCTTCATTCTTATTTTCTAAAAAGTTTTTAGTTACAAAATTATTTCTGCTGTTTAGAGAATTGTAGTTTGGCGGTTTTGCTTTTGTTAAAAACTTTTAATAACAATTTTAATATCATGATAAATTTAGTATACAAGATGCTCAAGTCTCGAGGAGTAAAATATTTTCTTTAAGTATAAGAGTTTTTTAAAACTAATATCATTTGAAATATTTCAGCACTGGCGAATTGGCCACAAGCTGGTACATTCTGCTCTCCGGTTCTGTGTTCATCGATGGCTCCATGTTCCTGCCTCGTTCAAGGTAGGATTTGCACATACATTTAAATTTAATCTGCTTCGTAAATACCGAAACAAATCTTTTTTTAGAGAAAACCAATACGTAAGGTCCCCTGCTATGTACTTTTAAATCAAATCCTGTTAAATTGAATTGCTATTTAACTAATATTTCATTGAATTTTTCAATATAATTCCATCGAAACACTTGCATAAACAGTAGAAATATACAAATATCACTCACAGGAATAAATCAAGGATCTTTGTTTTATAACGTCCCCTCAATTTCTATCATTAATGTTTACTCCATACTTTCTAAACCTCATATCGTTTTATCCTTCACGAGGAAACACGAAAGCAATATGTTTCTCTCAAATAAATCACTGGAGGTGATTTATTTCAACAACTTCTGGCGTAGTAGAATCGATTTAATTTCGCGTAGCATCTACATTTCAAAATTCCAACTCGTGACTCTTGGCACGCGGATAGGTTTATGTACTCGCCTTTTTTTTTAGCATTGCAACGACGTCTGTGAAACACTGCTATCGAAATCGATGCGGTGCTTGTAACTTCATCTCGATTTCCAACGCCACTCCGCAATAAATTGCTTTTCAAAAGCACGTTTCTGATCCAGTTAACGACTGATCGCGTCCAGCTTATTGCAATTAGGTTGGATTTCTATCGTCGCGCGGGTCCATTTCTCGTGGCATCACTCCAACAACGTCGTTTCGCCTTCCTTTTTTCGTCCTGCTTTCAATACCATACTGAATTCGTTTTACGCGAAGAAGCTGCTCACATTCAGATAGAAATCGATCGTGATACGTATATTTGGAGAGTGTTTGCAGGCGTACCGGGTGTACGAAAAAGTTGTTGATCAGAGTTTTAAAGTTCTTATTGAAGACAATACCATATTTCTTGTGGAATTGTTTAATAATTGGAATAATGGGGAGGAAAGTTAATTAAGGAGTCGGGGCCAAATTGATATATTAATTCCATTATGAATTGTTACGTGGAATATCCAGTAATTTCATGAAACGTGATTCCTACGAATTTAATCAGCAATCCTCGCTAATTTTTTATTGAGAAATTTTTGAATTTAAAGTTGGGAATAAAATGTATTGCTGGATTCATTCAAATGGCAGAACAATATTACAAAAATTCATATGAAGTTATAACCTTGTAACAATGCGAGGTAGAACAAAACTTAAAATATAAGAATTAGTTTTTATGCTCTATCACACTACCAAAAGATAAAAAAAGTCATATTAAAAAACGATAAAGCGCGATAACTTTAAGGGCTCGGTTTAAAATAAGAATTTTCGAGTTGGGAATGCTCCCTTGTTAGTTCAGTTTTCTAAATTATCCAAGAACATGATTCATAAATAATCGTTGGCAGTATATTAGACGATAAGTTGATCAATAGCTTCTATAGTTTGATACAGAGTAGTATCACGGAAATGCAAATGTTCTGTGCAGCGCCGAATCGATTTTGAATTTCGTGAGCACGGTATATATTAGGTACGTACACATCGAGCTCTCTCATAAATCGTCCTGTGCCAGGGTTACGGTCGCAGTGTTCTCTCTTTGTGTCCCTCGAACCACGGAAATTCTCATTAATCGTGTAACCTCGTTCTCTGGAGGTGTGTGCACGTCGAGACATTGTAACGGCAGATGTATTAGATAATCTACTTTTAATGAAATCCAATCACTCTGGAAAGGAAAAGTGAATTTTCACTGCATCAGTTTAATGCATCCGTCCTCCCCTTTCCGTCTATAAAGCTTCGAGCAGTTATTACGAAGCTGACTTTTAATCATACTTCCTCCTTGTATAATCGCTCATTAAAGGATTTATAGAATGCCCCTTTTTCGAGGAGTTACGAAAAGCAATTGCAATTAACAGAAAGTTCAAAGGAAATAATATTCTTTGGCAATGTTTATACACGGGTTAGAAAGAAGTGGAGTCAATTTTACGATTCGATTTGTTTTACTGGGGTTTTATGCAATTTTATGTTCTTTAGGAAAAATTAAAGAGTTCTTGTAAAAACACTGTAAGTGCCAAAATTAAAAAAAAATCATTGAACAATGTTCTATCTGTTAATGGGAATACTATAGTACAGAATTTGATTTTTGGCACTTGGTGTTTTCTACAAGGACTCTTCAATTATATTTATTGCACGCATTTTATCGTGTAATGCGTGATGTAATTTACTGTACATCAGAACACTCCATTTTATTCCAGTATATTTCTCGTATCTATTTTCTTCTTGCCACACTTCTTGTTTTCCCATGGAAAATGTCAGATGTTGAGCCATTTCAGTGGTTTTTCATTAAATCAGATGCTTTTCGGTGCTTGTTTGTAGTTCATCGTCCGTTTAATATGGCAATAACCACGCAGAAACATCCCCCTCTTGTTAGTCATATCACCTTTAACATTTCACGTGAATTCGTTACCTGTTTCTGGACGCAAGAACTTCCTCTGCAAAACGTTCTAAAATACACGCGCAGTGTGCACTTACACGAATTCTGGGAACATAAAGGAACACTTAAATCTCCGGGAACCATTTAGAAGCACGCTAGAAAAACTTGTAACCAATAGGAATCGAATAGTTCTATTCTGATGCTAAAAACCAACCAACAGCATCCTTAAAACAGTTCATTCCAAATTTAACATGCATAACACCTATATTTCCCACAAATCGTCTTCATACACGCGTGACAAAAATTGTCCCTTCCACAAATTAAATGACTACTTTATTTTTAAAGTAAAAATGATAAGGGGAGGTGGCTTCAAAGCAAATTTGGACAAATCTAATTTTCTTCATGAGGTGTTAAAAATGGCCCCAAAGATTGCAATTTCATAATTACGTCCCTACTCTTCCTCTACGCTCGCTAGAGCAAGGTAGCGGAGGTATATGCGCTCTCTCTCTTCCTCATCGAGCGCCGCCTCATTCTAGTTTTTACGTTCGTTCAAGTCCTCACTCTTTCTCACGCCCATTCACTTATTCGCTTTCTCGTACACACGTTCTTTCACTCGCTCCACGCTCTCGTCATACTTACTCACTCAGTGCACGCTCCTCAGATCTGTACGCCGTTTCTTTCACCGCTAGGCTATCCTTCTCTCGCACCTACCAGAGGCTACCTTTCTCGTTCGACGAAACGTTCCCTCTTCCTCGTCCTCATACCTTGTATATTCGTGCCGAGAATTTACGAACCTAACCGAGCCGTGTCCTCGGTGCAACGACGGAGGAGCGACTCGTGAGTGAACGTGGGAGGGAGAAGGACGGACGTAGGAGTTAATAAACAGAGAGGTTCTCTGTGGCGACGAAGAGAGAAGCGAGGAGTAACGTAGCACGTGATGGAGCGAGAGGGTGCCGCGAGAGAGAAAAGTTTCGATTGCAGGGTCGTAACAAGGTCGCGGAGCCTCTGGTGCCCTTGAACGCGAATTTCTCACGTTTTACGAATTTGTAATTTTCTTTTATCTTTCATGGAAGAGTCTTCTTTTGCAAATTAGGCGTACATAGTGTAAATGTGGAGGTATCGTACGTAAATTTTTATATTGAAAAAAGTGTTTCACTTGCAGAAACTTTGCTCATTTAGTTTCCCAAATTTTTCTTTGCTAAACTTTCGGAATTTAATTTCAGGAAGAGTAGATCTTCAAAATTCCTTTCTGCTTGATTAAAAGATTTATTTACAGTAACTCATTCACCAATAACTGCTCCACTTCAAAGTTCCACTGTGTATAAAGGATCCAATTTAAGAATCACTCCGCATATATCCAGAAATTTTTCAAAGAAATTCATTTCTCCGCTCCTGGGGATCCCAAGGGTGTTTCAAATTAAAACTTTACTTCCGCTTCAATCACAGATCTATCAAGCAAATCGACTTCCCCACTCGCATCGCCATCTCCGCGGTAAACAAATCCGCCACAATTTTTCTCCCCCAATTTCATTTCACGCGAGGCAATTAAATCGAAAGCCCGATTCCCCCTCTCCTCCTGTATCCTTCCCGCGAATCAACGCCGGGCACGAGCCACTCGACGCGACACCGGTGGCCACGAGCACCTCGCTACAACACTGAAAGCGTACAAGGGTGAAAGGAGAGAGGGGGGGGGGGGGCCTCACCTACCGAGAGGGACTCCAGTCTTCTCGAGTGCATCGTGGCGGTTGGCGAGTGTTGCGATTAGTACCGGCTGCACCCGCGAATCGCATTCCAATCCAGCCGATAGCGGTCCGCGTTTCCTTCGGGAGGGAATAGAAAAAAGAGAGGAAGGGACAAAGTCGCGCGAGGGGGATGTGGTGTTGGCGAAAATTCGCATCGACTCGGCTCAGGCGACTCCAGTGACTCGGGGGCCAGCAGACAGGAAGAATTGGACGGCGCAGAGGGTGCGTAGAGTGTGCGTCGGTGGTCAGCCGTGCACGCGTGCCCGCCACCCCCTCGGCGTGTGTCATTCGATGCAGCGTGTCTTAACGATCGATTTTCGGGATAAGAAAGAAAAGAACGTGGCCTTTCCGGCACTGCACGTGCGCGCCGCCCTCTCTACCCCCCAGCCACCCCGATTCCCTTTTCGCACCGAGAAGCGCGAGTGATACGACGGGGGGCGAAAGCGCGTAGCGTACCCTTGGTCCTCGTTGGATGCAGTCTCCTCGCACCTCCGCGGTGACGTCATTCCTCGCCCGCCGGGCGAATCGTCAGTGTATCCTCGAAGTCGTCACGCTTTGTAGCGTGAGGTTTTCGCGCGAACGGGCTTCATCCACTGGTCCATCCATCTCGCGGACTCTGGATGATGAGGGGTTTGGAACAAAAGCTAGCCCACGAAACGGAGTATCGTCTCAGACTTGGCGTTAGGAGCACGCTTCGCACAGTCCTAGAAACACCAGTTTGCTGAATCCAGTGCTTCATTAATATTGACTCTGTCTGAGCGCTTCGCACAATTGGAGGACACACTTGCATCAGGCTCATAGCTCGTACTTCCTAAACGTTGCAGAGAAGAGAGACAGAATTGATATTCAAGAAGACACCAATTTGGCACCGACAGATTTCCTCCGGAACGGTTAGCCTGTCTAAACGCAAGCTCCGAGTGAAAAGCAGGTCTTTCACATCGTCGAAAAAGTGGCGCGCAGATCAGCGAAGGGGACACGTTCCGAATACAGGGCCCCGCATACCGAAATCGTGGGACCAGTGACCTGTGCGGGAGAGCAGCGGCCACCTAGGTGTTCGGGGCCACTCGAAGCTACTCAGCGAGAGAGTGCCATCGGCGATTGGTTTCCGATCCGGGGTACACGGAGACGCCTCTCTTGCCTGTGTGTTTACGAGGGCACAGGATCCAGCACAGGGCAAACTATAGGTACACTTGGCCACGCTCCACGATAATTGCCGTTCGCTTTCACCTAAGAAGCAGGCAGGGTCTCAGAGGGAGCAAGGCGTTCTGCAATAAATCTAATAATCGAACTAACAGTCCGTACCTAGCGAAGGAGGGTGCGCCGGAGACGCGGAGGCAAGTTTGTTGCGTCAAACGGGGTGGAGGCGCCCCAGCACTCCTGCAGGACCTGTAGTGCTCGAAGAAGTTTGGTAGAAGCCTGAGGTTCGCCCGGTGAAAAGCGGTCCGCGAAGGATCCTTGACGGTGAAGCTGAACTTTAGTCGGGGAATGTAGGTAGTCGTTCGTGGAGTCCGTTTAATTGGAAATCTATTGGAAAGAGATTAGGAAGAGTGGAATATCAAACGGATTTGGACGGTGAAAGTGGCGCGGGAATGTTTGAAAGTATCGGGGCAAATAGAGAACGTTGAAGCGTGGACAGAGGTGTGCAAACGGTAAAGCGATATTGCCTGGAGTTATGCTGGAAGTCCAGTGTGTTCGGTTCGCGTGACGAGGATCGGGGCTTGGATCTTGGACAAGGTCCTCGGGATCGAGTTTTCAAGCGAGAGTCGGGGGAAGAAAAAGGGATAAACGAGGGAATACCGCGATGTCGTCGCCGTGAGGATCCGTGGTTTTAAGCCTTGCTCGCTCGTCACTCCTTCGCGTTTCGTTGCACGATTTTAAGGACAAGGAACAGCGAGGAAACAGCCGGCAAACTGGATGCTCCAGACGGTGCCTCGCCTTCTGCGCCCCCGCCTGACATCACTGTCACCCAAGATGAACGGTGAGCACCCTTTTGTCTAACTTTATTCGCGTGGCTTGCCCTGGGACAGTGCTCAGCGACGTGGTAGGGCATTGTTCAGATTTTTCTGTGATATGAATTCCATACACTTGTTGTAAATGAATGAACGCTTCAAAATAATTGGAGGAACTGCTACTGAAAGGTGCTTGGTATTTTGAAAGCTGATCACACTGGCGGAAGTAAATTTGAGTTGCATTTGGGGTGATTGGAGGATGGCGTTGCAAAGTTTGCAAACGTGTTTTGCAGTTGAGAAGTAAGGATTAATAAATATTGGTCTGCAGGATCGTTGCTTGTGGAATACAGTTGTCTTATGCTGTGATAAAAATTACACGTGGCCTTGTTAGTTGATGGATTTAAGTTCGATCGATTACTTGTGGGGTCGTTTCAAAGCTGGGCTGTATTCTGTTCCGGTAAAAACTTTGCAAGACCTGAGAGAGTGTATAGGCAGCGCGTCTGATGCAATTCAAAATTAAAAAGAAATATTGTAGTGTTGAGAGCAATGCAATAATTTTGTAATACAGTAGAACATATAAATATTATATGGAGTAGTGATATTTCAGAGATACAAGATTTGTGGACTCTGAATGCTTTTTAGGACTTTTCTTTTAATTCTGAAGCTGGACTTGCAAATTTTGTGCCACTGTTTTTTAATCGCCTTAAGTATATCTCTCTCTTCCATTTCTAATATATTTAATGCATCGTCGTTTGACTGTTTTTAACACTCTAATTGTATGTTATGAAGCAAACTAACATAAATAAATAGAGTATCTTGGAGTCACAATGTTCCTCAGAGAAATCGCATTCACCTTCTTCGTGACATCGAAAACTCCTTATTTTTTTAAAAAAAAAAATTGAAAACTATTGTAGCGTTCCTGATTAAAATCTGCTTTTAATGTATAGCTAGCTTTATTGAATTTAATTATTAATTCTACACCACGTGCCAATGTAAGCCTCTATAATAAAAAATTTGCAAATAGTGCAGTAACAACTGCAATAGAGATTTGCGGATTAAAATTAGTGGCAAGTAGTTTGATCATTGCACAAGATTTTGGGGCACCAGATATGTAGAACGTTTAGAATAATTATAGAAACGTAGATACGTGAAATTGACAGACCTGATAACACCGAGAATGTCGGGACTACTTGCTGCAGTAGGTCAACTTGACGTTAATTTTATCGGTGACGATATTTTTAAAGAGACTCGTGGTAAGAGTTCCTCGGTGCACAAAAATCTCTGTGTAAAATCGTTTCTTTCTCCCCAGTATGCTGTAATGAGTTCATTCTTTTTAATAGCATTGTTCTGACGACGATATTCCCTTTTCGTTCTAAGCTTCATGTTTCGACGTTGGCGGAAACAGAAATGAGATAACGAGGACTTGCAGAGAAATTAGATTGGCCCGATGTAATATAATTATATGGGAGAGTGGCAGGTTATTAAAGTGAAAAGTAGTAACCGTGTCAAGTGTAGGTTCTAATTTAGGAAGAGACGTCAGGCTAGGAAAACCATCGAGAAACTTTTGCTCGTGAACTGGTGCGTAATGGGCAAAGAAAGTAAAAAGTTTGCAAATCATGTCGTTTTGTACATTCCTTGCCAAGACACTTTCAAAGAAATCCTCTTATTAACTAAGCAAATTTAATCCAAGTCTGTAAAAGTGAACCCCAATTATTTTAATACTTTGATGACCGCTGTCAAGTGGAGAAGATTTGCTCGCACAAATTATCGCAGGATTTTTACATTACTAATATTCCCATCATTTTCACGTGCTGTGCTTCAGCCTGTAAAATCAAAGACTTCAAAAAAGTGTTTCAATTCACTTAATACTTAATAATTAATTGACACAAATTCAAAAGTGTTTCTCACAGAGAGATAAAAAAGTGACTCATTTATTTATTTTTATCGACCTCCCATTTTACATGGTCAAGAATTAAAAAAAAATGATACCACATCAAAATATGGGTGTGAGTACATGAAATCAGGTAAACATCACTACAAAAACCACACAGTGCGAATATTTCAATATTCGTAGAACCTTACATTAAAAAGTTCAACGCTAAAGAACAGTTTGGAAGCTTTTGCTCTAAAACGAGCTGTTATCACAGTGTCAATTCATCTTCACGCCTTAAGCTTTCTGTACACATTCGTGCACGACGTTACTTCGTGAAATCATTGTGTTCCGCATGAAATCGAGGACAATTTACACACACGGTTCTATAGAATTATTGATTACAGAGGTTTTCGGCGCGCATTGTTGTGCGGTGACTGTCACGCGTGCGTGCACGTGACACAGGACTGTCAATAGAACGCGTCACGTTTCAATCCCTGCTCGATAAACACGCGCGACTAGATCGCATCACGGGGGAGCGTCTGGATTCGCTGGAAATCGAGTCCAATGCCATGTCTCTTCTGCTCCAAATATCGAGATCGAAGTATCCTATCGCTCGTGATCGCGGTTTAAGTTTCTCGAATGCACTTCCACGCGACATTTCTCCATTCGCCTCTCCTTTTCATCGTCCTCACGATTTTCTTTGTTCGATCGCATCTCGAGTCTTTCCTGCTGGATTTAATCTCCAACATTCGTTAGAAGTGCTTGTCAAAATATTGCACCTTTAATTCGTTGATTTTATATATCGACTCGGTGTGCTCCGAGTCGTTTTGCCTCATTGCATAATCAATTTTCACTCTCGTCTGCTGACACCTTGATGTAACTGTTTCCAAAGGAAGCTTTTACATAAAGGATTCACGTAATTCTTGAAGAAGGAAAGAACCGGTCGATTGTGTAACCTGTTACGAAGCGGCACCAGCCATCGATTGTGTGCATTCTGAAATTTTTTTTCGAGGATAGCTTGCCTAGTAGATTCTATTGCAAGTATGTTTCCACGTGTACGAGGTAAACGCTTTAACATGTCCCTTACTCGAAGCGTAAACTTTATTTCGAGGACAATAACTGTCCACATAAGAAAACGGTATTTTGTTCATGAAATATTTCTATTCGCAATATGCACCGCAGAATTGACATTAATTTGTGTATAAAGTTGCGGAAATTAGTATTGTCCTTGTGTCCCGTCTTCTCCAGCAAAATATCATGTACTTCTCAAGAAAGAAGAACATTTTATTCGCCGATAAATTTGAAAAGGAGAAACACTGCCGAACGATGCCGGTAAATTGCATCAGGAGATTCGAAGGGGTGGAAGCAATCCTATTTTCATTATTTCCACGTGGCATCCTCAATTTCCTATTTCGATAAAGGGTGCTGGCACCCTCTCGAGGGTTCCTGTCAGTTTTTATAATTAAATTGCCACGAGGGAGAAGCTGTTCATCGAGAATCCACCCCTGTGTTTTAACGCCGGAATCCTCGTCGCTTTTGACTGTATATTTTAATGGCATCGGTCTATCGACCATTCCGACACCTTTGATAACGTTTATAGAATAACTTATCGATTTCCTATTGGTTGACTGAGGCGGCGTGTTTCACTTTATATCAATGTCTCGTGGCGACTTAAAAAAAGAAAGCGGGGCGAAACTTAGTTGTACACGAACGCGCACGGTTTTTCTTACAGGAGGTACGAATAAATTTAGCATAGAAAATGGTTAATAAGAAGATTTCGTTCACGCACGAATGTACTTTCGTTATCGTTAACCTTGCTTCCCTGTAACATCGTAATAATTCTATTAAATATATCGCCAGGGTCATCAACAAAGTTTCAGTTAGTAAATTTATTTCAAGCCGAATGCAACTGGAAATTTTTATTCGATTGCAGATTTTCTTGAACAGATATAATTGTTCTCTTCACGTGTGTTTTTAATGTAAAATGACTTTGAATTTTTACTAGCTCAAGGTACAAGAATTTTCACTCTGCACGATAAATTTAAACGCAAGGGTAGCAAGCAAAATTATTTTCCTTATTATCAGAAAGCACTAAGTGATTCCAATAAAGTCCAATTCCAAAATTCATAACAATCATTTGATATAAAATATCTACATGCGAGTAAAAAATCTCTAATAACAGAAAGCAACGCAGGCGTCTCAATTAATTATCCTAGAATAAATCTTAAATAGTAATAAATTCTTACTCAAAAACAGAATTATCGCTCCAGAAAAGAACTACGCTACAAACTTAAAATAAAAATTTATTATCACTCATACGAGCTTAAAATCAAAATTTAGTATCACTCGTACAAGCTTGAAATCAAAATTTATTATCACTCAAAATCGTACAAACCTTATTATATTTCCAAATGCATTAAACACGATTAATATTTTCAGTAGAACAACCTGTATTTTCCAAAACGTAACTTTTCTTCAATGATTAGTAAAGACCTCTGTCCTCCTATCTTATCTCAATTAAATTTATTGTTACGTTCAAATTCCTGTCACCATTAATTTTTTAAATCAGATATCGTCTTTAGTCGGCGGAGTACCAAGTCACCAATTTAGATTGTGATCTTCGGCATTCTATACGCTGATAAACCGACAGCTCCCTGGATTCTCTAATAATAGTTGCACACGTTGTTGATCGCCCTGTACAAGAGGGTTCGTGGATACGGAGCGCGCGTAAATGCGAAGGAGGGTTATCGAGGAAACCTTGTTTGCCGTCAGCACGTGCTGCTCCACACCCTATCGATCTCTAACTAAATTAAAATGCTCGGCGTATTATTGCCCAGCCATTGAAGGAGAATCGACGTTGCACTATTTGTCGCAACAGAATCCTCTTTGACATCGTGGCTGTTAATCGCCTTAACGGTATCATGCGATTCAGCTGACTTTATAGCCGCTAGTTTCCACCTAACCTCGCTTTTCAACAACCCTCGACCCTGGAGGCAATGCACGAGTCTCTTTCCACTGTTACTTTTTACCGCGTACTGTTATTCGTTTTATACATATTTCGCGCAAAGTTGATCCATGCAATTTTCTTTCGTCCTTTGGTGCTAGGATATTTAAGTCGTTGCAAAAGCTATATGTTTTACGAATTGAGTTCAGAAAACAGTGTACTAACAAATTCGTAACAAATGAAGAAAAAGGGCAGGATATTGAGTATACTTTTGCAGAATTTTGCATTTCATGGAGCATGTATTAGGTCGGTGCAAAAATTCGTTCGGTCAGTGTCAACTGATATTAGGTGTACGTAAATGTCTTTTTAAACGATTTTATTTAGCTTCACTCGTCTGTCCGCTCGTTTGTTTGTTTGGTCCAAATCTTGTAACTCAGTTTTAACCCATTTTAACCAAATCACTCAATTTTAATCCATTTCCACCCATTTCTACCAAAAATTGCATCCCCTATAATTTTAACCCATGACCAGAAATCCAATGAACTTGAAAATAGCCTCGCGCGTTCTTCTCGAAAACGACAAAAAGTCGCTGTGTTGCGTAGTAGCATTCCGATTTCCGTAACTATATAATTTATCGAAACATGATCCGTCACGTGTTCAGTTTTTTAAGTTTATTTTTAGTTGCAAAAATCAAACACTAAAAAGTGACTATTAAAAATAGATATATAAATTTTCTAACAACTAAAAAACAATTCTTTCCTTGTACTACAATTACGATAGTGATATGTTACTTTAAATAAAATCGTGGGGCAGGATATGAATCAATTTAACACAGAATGAAGCGTCGAAATGAGCGATGAAAATATCCTGCCCCACAATTTTATGTAAAGCAACACATCTCCATCGTAATTGCAGTACAAGGAAAGAATTCCTTTTCAGCGCATTTTTTATCAAATTAAATAAAATCTCTTAACTTAAATTTTTTTATACATATATTTTTACTACGCCAACTTATAAATACTTTTACTACAAAAGTGGCGAAAGGTCGTAGAAAGCCAAGGCAAACACTTTGATTAAAAAGACGTTTTATATATTTTTATTTTCAATGAAGACTTTGATTGAATAAAACGAACGAACCTTTGCTCTGCCGCAATAACTGTCGCTAGGAATTTGTGCAGAGAAAAACGTCTTTTAATGAAATCTTCCAAGAAAGATATGCCGTGCCTTTAATGTAATAATATTCACACTGCCACATTTATTAACGTACTAAGATTCTGAAAATATTCCGCACCCCATTGCGAGGTGAAGCATATCGACCGGATGAAAATTCTCCACTTTCAACATCGTATCTCGCTCCAGTTATGGCGACCATTTCATTTCGTCTCGCCGGTAAGAAAAAGCTGATCCCCCGACTTAAAATGCTTTCCACCAAACGCCATTACCGCGTTTCGCCGTCCCCGCCAGAAAGAAAGAAAGTAAATTACCCAGCCAAAAAACGTAGAAGAGAAGTAATTTATCCTGCGAGCACAGAGACGGGTTCGAGTTTTCGTCGACGAACTACATTCGCCCCGTGACATGTATTATTCATCGTTCGCGACGTGCTTTCGACAGTTCGACCTACTGTCTGTCTCGGAACGAAGTTGCTACGAAAACTCGAAACGACTAGTTAAGGCTTTTTCACACGAGCGAATCACCAACTTCTTAACCACTTCACAGCCCCGCGTTCTTTTCCGCACGCGGAAAAGTCATAATTTAGTCAATTTAGTCATAAATCATTCGCAGAAATTACTCGCAGTGGTCTTCATTTCGAATAGCACGAGTCTTTATAGAACAAATTAATTTGACGCTTTAACTGGCCAAGAACTTCCGACTCACCCTCTGTAATGGAGAGTGTTCGAATGTGAAGGGAATGCCAGCCGCGGGGCATAAAATTGTCTCGTGTGAAAAGGCCCTTACTGTCAGCCTCGTTGCTGCAGGTGACGAGAGAATCCTCGAAGAAAGGATGCTGCTGCATCTCGGTCAAGATTTCGCTGCACGTATACCGCGCTGGCAAGCGCGTATGCAGCGAGATGCAGTTGCCGCATACAACTGAAACCCGTCTTACGAGCCAAGGCTATCGAGTGCATTCCGTAGGTGTGCACTCTTCGCCGAACGATTTCTTCTAGGGTTCTAATTTTCGAGGTTCGATCGTTTTACGGCCGCGGTTTCGCGGAATCCGCGTGCTTCCTTTCCTACCCCGTTTTCTCGCAACGGTATTTTCTGTATTTTCACAGCTGCAGCGAGTGCACCGTGCATCCTGGCCAGTGTCACTCGCATTCTTTGGTACTTTGGCTGGGTTTCAGATATTTTCCTGTAAACTTGCTGTAGTTAATTTTTTCGAATTTCAAAGCTCAATTTTAAATTGGTTCTTGGAGTAGATTTCCAACTGCATGTTGCCAGTGGCATAGAAATATTCGTTCGTGTCATTTTGTTGGTGATAAATGTGGAATTGTTGGGTTCACGAGCGATAATATATCGATGTCGTGAATTCATGCAGACGTGTCAGATATAAAGTGTTGAACTGTAGTTTTGTATTGTGGGTGGAGGGTGGAGTGTTGCTTTCGACTGCTTTTTATCGAACAAAGGAAAGAGACTTCAGCAGTGATGTATTCATGCTTGAAAGTCGGAAATGTTCGTCGCCTAGTGCTGTGAAAACTGGGTCATTTATGACGTGTATAAATTTTTTTATGTGATATATTTAGGAGAGCAGGGTCTTCTGTTCTGGGTTGATATTTTCAGGACGTTTGATCCATTTTTTAAAAGTCATTTATAATAGAAGTTGGAGTAAAACTTTGAGTGGTTGGACACACAGAAGTTGGGTGGACACAGTATTCAGATAATCAAAATAATTGCATTTTAACAGGAAAATCGTTTATTAGATAAGTTTACAATCGTGAATTAGAAATTACACAAAATATTAATAATTTCCTTCGTTTTATATTCTACATTCTCAATTCTTTCGACTTGCAAAATCCCAGATTCTATTTAAAGCAAGCATTTTCTGTACTCGCTACTTTAATTTCATATTTCGTTGCAATACAAAATGCAGTTTTCTTTTTCATCGTCTTTCTTCTGTATGACTTCTGCGGAATATTATATCTTTCATCATTTTTCTGTTTCTACTGACAAGATTTCTCAAGATTTCTCAGTTCCTCATAGTTCTTTCATCAGGAGACACTGTTCGATAATCACGGTTCCCCAATATTCCTCAGAATCTAATTGAGCAAAATTGAAAAAAGTGACCCAGTTTTCCGTGCCGAAAGTCGAATCGTTACGAAAGTCCCATCAACTCCGAGGCCATAACGACGCAGAGTCATACACTTCTTACCAAATGAAACTTATCCGCAATGCAGAAACAACCATTGCCAAAAGGAATCACTCACAGTATCGCGATTTAAAATGGATGGCGATAATAGCATCGCTTTGGCGCCGAGACGTCCCGTTTCCCGAATTCTCTAGAGTGCAAGAAAGGTCAAAGTTTTCTTTCCCTTAAAACCAAGGATTTCCTTCATAAAACCTTGCAATGACCCCCACGAGCTTGATGGAATAATGCCCCACAGAAGTAAAACGCGTTTACGTAGCCGTATTTGATCCCGCACGGTTTTGTTAGCGATTCATTCAGACGTAAATTTAATTCGCGGCTGCACCGCGCAGTTAACCGTAGGCCGTGAATCAAAATTCAACATAATGAAGCAGGATGATGCGCGGTATTCTGCATTTCCGCGTCGATACTTCTATCGAATTAGTCGCCTCAATTTATTACCACCCACACTATCGGCTAAACGCATTTCCATTGCGTTTGTGTAATATTCAGAGGTGGAGGTCTCGCGTTCCACTCTGCATTGCCAAATTACACAGTGCAATTCAACGAATTTAAAGCTGCCGTTTATAATGTCAAACGCCAACAGTATATGCTGGCGTATAATTTTAATCAAACCAAATCATTCACGTGGATTTGATTAAGAATATATATCCCATAAAAGGCTCCCTCAATAACGAATCCAACTAACCTGAGTACCCTTGGACGACAAATTTTTATCCCCAAAATTCCCCTACTCGCACAGTTATACATATTTCCCTATCATTTTCCATAATGGTCCTTCCACAGCATTTCAAAACAAACCCAATTAGCCACCATCATCGAACACCCACGTCACTCCCACAAACCAATTCTTCAGCCCATACTTTTCCACCATTCACCACGATCCTGTCTCTGCGTATGCGTTTAAAATCGAAACAAGTCACGTCGATTCCGCGTAGCGATTCTCGTCCTCGATTCCCGCGACGTGTCCGTGGAACAGGGCCACGTGGCGGAGCGTCCTCTTCGCGGTTTTGTTACCGCGACAGGCACGTGCCGTGATTGACAAAACGCGAGGGCCTCGCCGATCCTCTGACACGTGATAATAGGGGGAGAAAAACGTCGGTTAAAAGGGGGGGGATAAAAGTTGGTGGAGAAAAGGGTCTTTTTTTAAGACCATTGTCCGGGGCGATCATATGGTTTGCGCGGGCGCTGCGCTGCCCCGCGCCAGTTGTCCTTTGTGCCCCAATAAGGGGGGCGTTGCCAGGAGGCCCTTCGGGATCGCCAAATCCGACGAAATGTTTGCAACCACTTACGACCTGGAGCACCTTTTCAGCGTCGTTACGCCAGGCCTTTTGTTTCGTTCGAGTGGCCTGCAGCCGATTGCAAACATTCGTGGATCCCGCGCCAACCGGAAGGGATTATATTGTTCGCCGGTATTATATTATCGCGTGTCCTCTCTGCCGTCTCTGGTTAATTTTTGCGGGTCTTCGTGCGGACGACCGTTGTTTGACCGTAGTTTTCAGCTGGACGCGAGGGCCGACAGGGTTACTTTCTCGATTGTCTGTTTTTTTTTTCCAGGAGTGGTGAGAAGTGAGTTTATAACGGGGACGTGATTTGTTGGCTGCTTTTGAGACGAAGTGTATTCTGACATCTTTAGTTTAGTCGTTTATGGCTGGGATATGGAAGGATTGTAAGCCGGACTTGGAGGGTTTCCTTTGCTGGAAGTCACTTTCTTTTTTGTCGATAGTGAATTGACGTATCGTAAAGCTAGGGAATGCTGAACCTCGAACCTCATTTTGCAGCTTAGGCTATGTGCCATTTTAGGATACAGTTTAAATACATAGTAATCATTGGTATTTTTGGAAAAGGGAATTGAGGATAATTTATCATATTTTATATTTCTCATTTTCCTACATCTAAGTAGGTAGAGGAAGGGGTTCAGTATGGTCCCCCAGTTTTATATATCTTCCTAAAATCTGATTCATAATTTAAATTGCTTTAAATTTTTGCTTAAAATGTAGGTAAACTAATAAGCTTATGTGTGATAAAAGATGGAAGCAAAAGAAAAAAAATTTAATTGAATTTAACATATCTTATGAAAAAATGTCATTTTCGGCGCTCTTAAAAAAGTGAGGGTAATATGGCCCCCTAACAAAAATCATTGAACATAATTCTTTGGCAACATCAAAGATAAAAAATAACTGAATAAAGAATATTTTATTATTTATACACAAAAGGCGCACACATATTCCACTTTTTCGCACGATGTGCACTCACTGTGTCCATAATTCGCATATGATGTATTTAATTCATATTTCGCCACGTTGGTCCATGGCATAACGTCCGCCACAAAGCATGCATATTGCATCGGTGTTACCAGAAGCTTCATGAGGAATTTCGATGTCTGAAATATCAGAGGGTGAGTTTTGAAACTCATTACCTGGGGGCCATATTACCATCCATTATGGGAGGCCAATATATCAACACGCATAGTTTTGGAAACTTTAAGTTTATATTTGAAAATATCAAAGATTAAGTGACCTTATAAATATCGATTCTAAGTACCTTTTACCAACTATATCCCGACACACAACACTGTAACTTTTCTAACCTACAAGAAATACTTCTTCTTGGAGACGACGAAAAACCTTCGTTTTGCAGATTGTTATTTATGCTTATTATTACCGACGATTATGCTCCACCTAAGTGTCATATGCTTTTCTCTGTATATATAGTTATCAGGTGCAGCGGATAACGCTATCAGCCGCTGAATATTTTTGTTCATAATATGAAAATCACGAGGGGGCTGAATTACTAGCAGGGGGCATAATACCTCCTTTTCCTCTATATATTACACTTCAACTTCTCCGCTAATTTTAATTACCTAAACGTATCATAGGCACTAATCCCGAAGCCCCCAATAATATCCTCGTCATCAGCTACAAAATACGGAATATAAGATTTCAAGACTGTCTTTTCTGGGAAAGCAAGCCACGCGAGCACAATCTCCATGCAAGCAGGTTCTTGCGGTCGTGGGGAAACTTCTCCTAGCAATTTGCTCGGAGGGTGGAAAACGAGCCGCGAACCAAGTTTGGCGAGGGTTGTGGGCGAGCCGAAACTTTTTTAATATAAGGATCCGGGCTATCCTCGTGGCACCCATGCGACACTCTCCAGAAACTCTGTCCCCCGTCACTCGGCCCGCCTATTCGTCTCATTATTTTGCATCCGAGGGAAAGTTTCCAAGAGGGTTAGGGGAGCTGGGGGACGGTGCTCGATGCGTTCGAGAAATTGGTGGCAAACGGTGGAGTCAAGGAAATTTTCAATGGCCACTTAATGAGTCCTTTCTTCTCGAGGCGACTCGTGGCGCACTCGAGGTAAATTCTAGCGCGGCACTGTACCAGCGAAGGCTTCCAGGGGATCTCTTCTTCGTGGTACGCTTCTCGTTCGCCGTTGTTAATTGAGAGCGCGGCGGAATGCGTTCACGGAGGCTGGAAAAATGCCTGGTGGAAAATGAAAAAATTTCATATTCAGAAAGCTCTTTGTCGAAACTGCCTGTCCTCGACCGTGCCTTTGACACGGGCATGAATAACGTGGCCAAGCGAAAGTTTGGCCCACTGTGGCTCTGTGTCGTCTCTGTGTACATAAGTTGCTGAGGAGCATTGAATGGAATAATGAAAGTAGTCGATTGGATTGTTGAATTTTCTTGGGGACCTTTATAATGAATCACGAGTTATTTGAATAATTATTATTTAGTGCTGCAGATCAGGGAAACTGTTCGCTTGGACTCACTGCGCAGAGCTTTGGGATAAATTTTCGCTATCCTATTGTACATCAGACTCGAATCGACAAACCGACTCATCTAAAAAATTGGAAATGCAATACGAACGGAATTCTTCAGTTTTATCAAATTTTGATATTTTCCATGTGTTCGTCACTTACAAAGTGGTGCTAGTAGTAATATTTCATCGCGTATTTCGCGAACACTCGGTGCATTTGGAACGTTTTTGTTACCATTCATTGCACGAGAGGTGTGCTTGTAGATCGGAGTACATAGTGAAACAAAAGCAAACTGCAGGCAATGTGCGCATAGTACATATGTATTTATGTCTTAGGGCTAACGGATACTTTACTGACGGAAGTAATGCAGCGGTATAATTTCCCCAATGGAACACATTACTGCTAGCTCGAAGGCATTATGAGAGTAATTTCTGAATTCTGAAAAGCGGGTATCAGGGACAAAGACACGGTACATCCGTGGGTTAAGCGTTATAATTGAGAATACCTTTGAGAGCTGCCTCTCCGGAACGAAAGGAATAGTACAGTTTTGTTAATTACATTCAATCATTTTCAAGACATAGATTTTCAAGAGATCAAACTGATCCGATGAAATGAAAAGTATTCATGTTCAAAAGAAATTGCATCACGATAACTCACAGTTTCGCATTGAAATTCTGTAAAAATTGTGGATGAAAGGTTAGACAAGCTGTTGTATGGAAA
Organism: Andrena hattorfiana; assembly: GCA_944738655.2. Classification (NCBI taxonomy): domain Eukaryota; kingdom Metazoa; phylum Arthropoda; class Insecta; order Hymenoptera; family Andrenidae; genus Andrena; species Andrena hattorfiana. Next base: position 9,672,660 of record OX122894.2, read on the forward strand.
TACACTTTTTATAATAGTAATCAAATTTAGAAAATCCTGTGTTCACACAATTCTTTTATCCAATCTGCGTGTTAATACTAAAACTTGGAGGAGCATTTTTAAATATAGCCGAATGCACTCTATCGATTTATCCTATAAGAGCAAATTATTTCGAGCTTTCGAGCGTCATTTTAGCCACCGTGATTAATTCAAATCGAAATATCGATCCCGTGAAATTCGCTGCATGTACATAAAATTAAACGCGATCACACGAGTGATTTTGTTTGCATAATATATAAAGAGTATTGATTTTTCATTTCTGACGTCAATCATTGCACGAGGTAAATGTCCCCGTTAGATACCACGTCTCCCTTATTGACTACTACCTTTTATATTTCTATAAAAAGTGACGAATAATTCAGTATATTTCCCCGATTAATTTAATTATAATTCGAAGTGTTATCAAATTCATTAATAGTCTTAATAAAGCATGAAATTACAAAGTCATTGGAACAACATCAATTACGTTTCAGTACAATATAATCTTATTAAAAATAATAAGAAAACTTTAGACGAGGAACAGAAACAGTGGTTGCCATAAGTTCTTAAGTTCCATAGTAGCAAATATCGATAGAAAAATAAAGAGGATGGAAAGCAGTACCCACCTCCCAATACAATCAATTTTCCTAAAAATAAACTTAATCGGAAACACAAAAAACTCATACATATAATGATCAACGCGTCCATAAAAAACTCTTGCTTCCAAAAGATCACATTACCTAAGAAGCTATTTACCCCAATGCCACTCAGCCCTCGTTACGCAAAACATACAATTAATTAAACGACAACCCTTGCACACCAGAAAACGAATTCCCATAAACTCTTTCTGCTCCAAAACTGTGGCATCGATCCTCGGTAGGGTGACGACTTTCCTCAGCGTCCCCCGTAGACCCAGCGATTTTCCAGTCCCGTTCACGGTGGCCGTACTTGCGTAGCAAAATCGTCACGAGGTAGCAGAAAAAGAGCACGGTTTCTCGATGCTTCGACGCAGGTTTCGTGGTGATAGCGTGGGCTTGCGTGATAAGTAAAAAGGCTGGTTTCGCGAGTCAGGCCTTGGCGTGAATCGGCGCACGTGGATCAGTAGTATAGGCACAGTTGCGGGGTAGAACATGATACACTATAAAACGTTGACGATGGCTTCGGAGCCAATCGGCCGTTTCGCTGCACCTCGATGCACTTTTGCTTTGTGCCGCCGGCAACAGCTGCGCGATGCACTGGCCTCTCGTCGTGGGACGGAGAACACTGCAGGGATTCCTTGGAGAATTACCTACTGTACAGTTCTTTGGTACTTTGAAAACTTCTGTTTCGTAACTGTTGATTCCCGAAAGTGTTTTGTCGTGTTTTACTTTTGGGTTCAGTGGTGGTTCTGCTTTGGTTTGACACTTTGATTGTCCTATTAGGCATGTATACCTAGGAGTGGAAATACTATCACCCCAAGTCCACGTCCTATGAAACAATCTTCATAACTACAAGATTCATAAAGTAGGTAGTTGGTATTCAATTTATTTTAAATAAGTTGCTTAATCGACAATCGCGCAAAAGTACTTTCCGTATACTAATACGATATGAGGTGGAAGTGAATACACGCTAAATATTTAAGTGATACAATAAATATTTTCTGTAGGTATTGTATGTTTGAATGAGAAGTCTTCTTCACACGATTAAGAGTTAGTTATACGTTTTTTTTTTCAATTTTCTGACGGAGATTATTAGAATGAATGAAGTTATGAAGTACCTACATTAATCGTTGGACGTCGAATACGGGGTTCATTTTAAAACACATTATTTCGTAAATAAAAAATTTTGACTACACTTCAATATTAATACATTATTGGGCATTACTAGCCAAGTTATTATTCGGTGTGAATGATTTTCGAATGCACGCTCATCGACCCTCTTAAATAGTTTATCTCGATGAATATTTAATTCTCCTAAAATTTGACACACTTTGCTGCACACCCCTGCATCTCCAGACACGTATCTTTTACAATTATCTAATTATAGAGATATCTATTTACTTTTTAATCAAAGTATATTTATATTCCCTGGCCACCTCTGACCTTTTACCATTTTTCTGGTAAACGGACGAGCAGGTGTATTAAAAAAAAAGAAGACATTTCCGTACACCTAACATCACCTAACAATAAGCGAGCAAACTTTTGCACCGACCTAATACATTATCTCTCGTGTTCATCGTTTCTTACGAACGCCATAAATACACTCTGCCGCGACAAGCTGTGTCTCCGTAAATCGGGAGACACTATCAGGTGCGTTATCAACTTATTCTCAATTAGGCCGCATTATCCGCCGTTCGAAGGCGCAGCTGCGTTTTCAATTCGATAGCGCGTCCTCGGTGCACAATGGCGGTGCGGCTTATGAAAGCGTAGGAGAACTGACGCGGGTGCACGGTGTTCGCCCGTGAAACGAAATTAAGGACGTCATTCATCCTACTTTCGGTGGGCTGCGACAGGGACGTGCAGAGAAAAGCGAAAGAAAAGAACGGTGGTTGGTAGAAACGTGACTGCTCGGCGCGATCCCGAATGCATATTTGATGCTGCTTCCCTTTTGCCGGCGATAAAACGCCTAATACGATCACAATACTGCGGCGCGCCGCTGCAAAAATAATGGGAACTGTTCCAGGAAGCAGTGTACCGAACGCGAAGAGTGTACCGTTTGAATGATCGTTAGGAAATTCTTTATTGCGACGGTCGTCTATGTTTCTTCGGCGTAACCGGTGATTTTAGGAGAATTGAGAACCTTGCAGCAAGAGGGATGCAGCTCCATTTTTTACAGTTTTTGAGTTATGAAGTGTAATATATGTAAAAAGAATTCTACATTGGTCGGTTTACGTTTGATGCAAATTCGATAACAAATGAGCGATTTATTGCAAATTTTGCGCAATACGAATGCTCCAGATTTGAAAAATTTGTCAAAAATGGAAATAGAAATTTATCAACTTGATAACTACTTATTGTGTGAAAATATATATTTTTCAATTAGTGTTCTCTTTTTAATGTCAAGTCAAAGCAATAATTTTATTAACAGTTGCTTCGAATTTGCTTGAAGTTGATAAAGATGGAGCTGCACCCTTCTTGCTGCAACATGCTCAATTCGATTGTTTTCTGTTATTAGGTAAGCGTTTCGTGTTAAACGTTGGGAAAGAACGGAATTATGTGTACTAGAAAAGTCGTTATGTTATTTGGGTGAGATAAAGTAAATTTCAATTTTCTTAGTGGTGTGAGTGCATATAGAGAGTAAAGTGCAACGATGCACTTGAATATTTCTGTCATTTGTGCATTTATGACCGAGTTAGGTATGAAAATTGTCTAAATAATTTGAAGAGACGGTATGGTAATGGAAGACTTACTTTCCTGAAAAGAAAAAAATACAACGTCACATCTATGTAATTTTAGTTTGTTCCACTCAAATACTTATACATTTTTACCTATCCACGCAATAATTACCACGAGCCTTTATATCACTTTTTATATGCGCGTGCCAAAAATTTATAAAAAATATTTATCATATTGTTGACGTGGCGGGTAATTTTGAATGAGGAAAAAATTAATAGAAAATTAATCATTGCAAAATTTTATTGAGACAAGCTTAAAAATTAACGTAGAATTTCATAAGAATGAAATCATAACTTGACATACATATTGTTGTATAGTAATAGCTGACCAAAAATCTTAATATGTAAAGCAGAAAGTTTATACGTTTTGTGTGTTTATCTGTCGCCTAAAAACTTTCGAAAGGTAAACTCTGGGGTAACCTCACGAAACGTGCCTCAGCTCATTATAGGTACCAGGCTAATTCAGATAAAACGTGATTATTTTAACAAAACAAAAAAAAATATAATTCAGAATCTATTAAGATTTAATTGGAGGTTTAAAAATTAAATAATTTTATGTTAAATTCCGGGCGAAGCTGAGTAGTAAAGTTATTATTTTAATATATCTAATCATACAATAAATATTTTAGATTAATACGCAGATATTAATGATATCACATGAGAATAAATAATTGACGCAGATACCAACAAAATTTTCGTACATGCGGCCGGTTTAAAAAATAATATTCTCCAAACCACACTATCACTCCTAGAATAGACGAACAATAAACGAATTTTAATTTCAATTTAATATTACAAAACTTTTTGTATCTGCAATAGTAAAAACGAACAAACTAATGAAACAAGTTCCACGTTCGATACGCAGAAAATCGCTAGCCAGAGATTTGTTTCATAGAGATAATGAAAAACTGCCATCGCGGTAACGTTAAAGCTTTTCTAAGAATATTTATCCACGACCGCGCAAGTAGAACACCGAGCCACCGAGAATTAATGCATACATTCCTTTGTATCGCGGTTGCAGCGACCGAAACTATATCCGCGAAACCGAGCTGTAGAAAAGTTAATTAAAACCCTCGATGTCGCAACGACCGCGACAAAATACACACAACAGGGATTCGTAATTATATCTTTGCATATCTTTTGTCACGATGTTGGCCACGTCGATTTCTTCAAAAAGGAAGAAAGAAGGCGAAAAATCGAATGGAAACTCGTTCGAAAGGACCGTTCTCCTAAAAGAAACGAAGGCAGCCTGCGTGCTAAAGAAAAAACACAAGGTTTCACCGCTACTTTCTTTTACTTTCCGCGTAATTATTTTCCATGGCGAAGAAACACGAGGAACTATGTGTGCGGGAATGTTCACGTAATCCCATCGATACATTAAGTTGAATTCGTAGAAGTAAGCCTTTGTCTGATGAATTACATATGCTACAAGTTTCTCGAGCTACATTTTCCCTTTTGCACGACGATTTTTGTTGAAGAATTACTGGTTTGTTCGATTCGTTTAAATAGTTTTAGCCTTTAGGATTTCTCTTGGTTGTATAATTTGTTGTGTAATTCTGATTTGTATGCAAGTCTGTTGTTTTGTGGGAGGCAATGTGAAACTTGATACAGATTCTAAATTACTCTTTTGTAAATCGTTAATTTTAACAATTGTTAGAGCATAGGAAGTGACGGAACTTTGTTTATTACAATATAAAGGGAGAATTCTTAGGGTGGATTGATTAAGCAGATTTTATCAAATTTTACAGTATTTATCAAGTCTACTGTGCTGAAGCAGGATAAGTGGTCAAGTATTTTAGTATTGTTGGTATAGTAGAGTAAATTTCATTTAACGCATGTATTTATTAGGCAACTTTTCGCACCTGTGATAGAATCAACCGACTTACCTATTTCATCTGAATCGCTAAAAAATCAATTTGGTTCACTGAAAATGAAAAATCTTAGTTCCAGTCAGTGTCTTGTTCGAAATGAGGACATCTCGCCTTATTTTTTGCAAGTAGTACAATCATAATATGCTTCAATTTTCTTCTGCTTCAACTTCTTTGATATAGAGTCTAATCTCAAATAAGATTCTTTGTAGTGAATTCATACTTTGAGCGTCGAACTCATCTTAAAAGCAGTGTTGTTCTAAATAGGTAATTTTAAATGGCAGAATTACACGCGCATTTGATAGGATGGTGAACGATAAAATAGATTCTCGATGATTCCACGAAATCATCTCTTTGCGGGTTACCGAGAGGTCTGTCCTGCCTCCAGAACTGCAAGTGACATTCGCTCGCTCCACTTGCAGAGGGCCCTTGAACTCCTTTTTGAATACCAACGCGAACTCTTTTTGCCTCTGCTGTTTGATAGACCATAGAATGTCCAAAGTTCAAGGGATGCGCTAACACTTCAACCTTTCTTCCAAATCGAATTTTAAACCTTTCTAAACATTCTAAACCTTTTTCAGGAAGTCTTGCATTTCACATATTCATGACACAGGGGTAGTAAAACACACATATTTGAAGGAAAGCCTAATTTGGAGGATAAACTACACCACCTAAAGCAAAATTAGGCTTCTCTGTTATTTCCATAAATACAAGCAATTCCGTATATTCTAAAACAAACACCACGTTCGCTAGCACTGTGCATTTAAAGATTCCCCTCCCACAGACAATATTATATCCTCAAAAGAATGTAACAAAGACTCCGAACCGATATTCTGAACATCACTCTAACCATCGAAATTCATAATTAAAAAAAAAAAAAATAAAAACAAAGCTCGTTTCTTTTATCAATATGGAATGAAAAATTATCAATATCGCATAAGTACCTATGTAACACAATGTTAAAAGCCTTACAATTAATTTGAAAACACCTGCAAGCAACGTAACAGATCCAATGCGATCTACAATTTGAAGAATCCGCCTCTGGGTCTATTATTTCGTTGATCAGAGAAAGAGGAACAGCTGTCGCGATTGGTTTAGCGGTCGCGAGAGGCAGAGTCGATGAATCGCGGCGGACGGTGCATTCAGGACGACGCAGACTGGAACGTTGTACCTGCACAGGAAAGTTTCGTCGAGCTGAGGTTCTGCGAGAAGGAACGAGTCGTGTTCCGTGGCTGCAGGCCGCGGGCTAGAAAGTAGCTGGTGGACTTATTGCGTTTGCTGGCCTGCTGCATATCTCGCTGCAACAGCTCTGGGCCCCAGCAACGGCATTTACCGCAAACAGGATCGCTGGAATCGGTCCACGGTGGCTGTGGTTCCGAGTGCTGTTAACATTGACACCACGGAATCCTCAACGCGTTCTTATCCGCCATCGAGTAGCGCAAACGGTGCGCAAGAGTGGAGGTACACTTCGCGCAAGGTCTTGGAAATGGATCAGGAAGTTGCGCTGCGATGCCCAGAGCCAAGGGATTCAGTTATAGTTTTCTTAGTTCAGTTTCCCTTCAATATTGAATGGCTGGTGATGTAGGAGTTAGGGGGAAAATAGAAAAAGAATTGAATTAGTGATATTTCCTATAGTAGTATATTTCGTGAGGGATGAAAGAGGGTGTTAGAAGTGTGGGAAGGTAGCTAAGTTTACAGTAGAACTGTATTTCGATGTTTGCACCGGAAGAAATCGTGGCTCACTTGAGGCTCAGAATATGTAGCACGATGATGAAAGTGTGTATGGGATGTTTCAAGGAAATGTGAAAACAGATTCTTCAAAATGAATCCTTAAACTTACAAGTTGATCAGCTACTTCTGTTGCATACTTTTGGGAAATATCGTCGAAGTTAAAGAGGGTCGAAGTCAACAGGGAATCTTGCTCGTTCTTTGCGATCAAATTAAACCCAATACATGCAATGTATTTAAACTTTTTCAAAATTTCTATGTACATCATTTACAAGCAAAGTATCTGAGGATCAAAGAAACACAGTACACTCAACACAATTATATTTTTATAAATGATCGATCTATGTATATCAATTCATGACTATATGCTTTCAAAAGTTCAGTTTTCACGTAAATGCAACATCCTTTACCCTTTTCCAGTAACGCCCACTCATTGCTCCACCAACACCGTGCCATAAAAAATGAATTCGTGATCCGCAGCTAAAATAGCCACCCATCTGTGAAAAAAAAAAATGGGCCAACGAGCGACGCCATGTGTATCTGAAACTCGAAATTCAACTACACGTTTGTTCTCTTGTTTTGTCCTTCAAACGGAGGATCGCCATCTGCGAGGGATCGTGTTTTGCACGCGAACTCCGGTGTGTAATCTAACTCGGCGAGGTTTCCTCGTTCGAGAGGTATATCGGGTCTGGAATGTCAGCCTTGGACACCCAACGGTGAAATTGAAACTGGAACTGGAACTTGAACTGGAAATAACAGCCGCGAAAAGCTGGTTCTTCGGTTCCTCTCTTTCCGATTTCACCCGCGTGCCTCGCCCCGGAAATGGCGATCGAAATCGATTCGTGAAACCGCCCCGTGACGGACAGAAATATGATCGAGTGACTCACATCGAGTGTGGTCGTGCTCACCTCAGAAATCATCTCTGTGGCGTCCTGGTGTAGATTGTTATTAATTAGTAAGTAGGAAGGTTCTTGTATTACTTAATCATTCATTGGTGAACTTTAATCGCTTTAAGCATTTGAGTTGTTATTTGGGAAATAGTGGCATAAAAGTTCTCGAGAAGTTTTTGAATTTCCATTTCTTCGTAATTCGGCTACGCTGAAATAATTATTGTAGATATATCACTAGGTAGAGAATAAAAAGTCAGGTTGAGATTATTTTGCTGCCATTTCAGGTGAATCAATTTAATTTTCTTGGATTGTGATGTTTTTCAAAAACAGTGAATTTATTGGAAAATTCCAGTTAGAAATTGTTCGTAGCTGAATCGCATAATGTTGTAATATCCGTGGAAAGATGCTTTTGAAAAAATATATGATCGTGGTTAATTAACACGTTCAGCACCGTGGAAAATTTAACGTTTCCGGTAGAACATTAAAAACAGACGTAAAACTTGTATTGCAATAGTAAATTACAGAAATACGGTGATTCTGCTAAATTGTTCGTAAATGTAACTGTATATTTCTCCATTTAATGAATATGATCATAGGTCATATCCACGCAGCATTCAATTATTAACAGTACAATTTATTAGAACGCGTAAGTTGTACAATATTTTCGATACTATATTCTTTTATTATTTCACATCTTCAAAATTTCGCGGTCACTCCACATTCACGCACCCTTCCCTCAAAAAATCGAATTTTCCGTCGGTAAGAAGGACAGCAATGCAATCTTCAATCGATGCAAAACTCTTACCTAGTGGCGATAAAGAAGGGAACTGCTTCTCGCAGGTTGCATAATTCTTGAATGCAACCATAGGCGTCGCCATACGACCACGCGCATTCAAACATTCCGCAGCATCCTCGCATCTTCGATCTAAAATCTCCCAATCTGAAATTTCTCATTCATTTTTCTTTCAACGTTCTGCCTGCGAAATTTACATTCGAAGGTGACAAAAATATTTTCCATCTAAAGAAAAGCGCGCAAAAGTCGATTTTTAAAAAAATGACGGAGGTGCACGATTCATCTTCGAACGAGACGTTCCTTGGGGTAGTCGTAGCAGCATCGAGTGCACGTCGAGTGCCTTTAGAAAACTCGGAACCCCTCGCGTTGAAACCGCCTCACAAAGCCGCTTTTCACGACGTCGCTTTTGCCTCTTCCGTTCTCCCGATATAAAAAGGAAAAAAAAAACACGCGTTCTTGGGCCGCGCATAGTGTTGCGCCGTGTGTTCCACGGCTACTCGAGACCCCCTCGAAGTCTCTCAATTTCGAAATTCAATGCGTCAGACGGGGCGAAGCGAGTGACGCGTTGCTCGGAAAGTTTCGCGATTTATTGGCCTCGTATGTGCTTTTGCCTGCCTTTTCTTTTTTGCATCAAGCCACCTCGCGAGCCTCGTCGACTCGATACGAAGTAGAATAGTCGAATGGTCGGCGAGGAATTTATCCCCAGAACGTCTGAAATCTAAAAGATACAAAGCTGGGAAAGTTGCGATTTTCTTATAACTTAGATGTGCATTTTAAGTCTGGCTTCTGCTAGAATTATATATATTATTTTTATTATTAATCGAGAATTTTTCAGCTGTAATTTTCAATATGGGCTTGTGAATTTTTATGATACCAATCGCTGAACTTAAGATTGCAGTTGATGGGAGCTACTCAACTTTTATGAGTTCCACCGCTTTCCGTTTCTCCGGTTTTCAATTTCACTACCGCGTTGCTTGTTACTCGCTACTTTCGCTTATAAATAGTTTCCAGATAGACAGATTATTCATTCTTCGCATTAGCGATACGCAACGCCGCTGATTTTTATTGCAATATTAATGCATTATAAATTTGATAGATATTTAACTGCTTAAATCAGCATCGTTACTTACAGTGGATCTTACATTCTCACGTGAAATTACATGAATACAGAGTGCATGCATCGACGCACCACCTCTTATTTGTAATAAATTACTTTAAAGTGCGAATTAATATTTTTATAAGCGATATTAAGAAAGCATAAATCTGCCCCTCACATAAAATCACATACTAATTAAAGCAACAAAGTTACAAATACTCCCTTACATCCACCAAAGCAAACTACATACATTTCGAGTCCATACATTGTCACAAAAATTTAATGAAACTCAAAATACACGCGCCCATACATCACATCGTAAAAACCATTTAAAACCTCAACTATCAAACCATCTAGCCACATCTTCGGGCGAAGCCACTTCTTCCCCCATTTTTATCGTCCTTCTCACGAGGGATCAGTGGCTCGACTTTCAGTACACTTATCTTTCGATCCTCTTATCTGGCCAACGAGCGCGCGGGTCGAGAAAAACTCACGATAAAGAAAGGGATCGGCTTTCTCATAGACGCTGGCCGCAGTTCGGTCGGAGGGAAAAATCCGAGGGGGTTGGGGACGTTCCTCCAAGTCCTAATATCAGAGGCAGGGCACGTGCTTGCCATCTGCATCCCGCAGGAGGCACCCTTCTCTATGCGCCCCGTGTACCCTTAGGGGTGATGTACTATATCGGGCTGCGTAGGTCGTAATACGTCGTTATATCCGATTCTTCCGCTGGAAAATAATCCCGTCGCGGAAGCTTCACGGTCGTCGGGTATGTTTCTCAGAAGGTCAGAGGAAGGCGTGCTTATTAAACTTCCTTCGACGTGAGCGTCTTTTCGTACTCTCACCCATCGATTGGATTCCTCTTCACCTTTCGCGGGGGGTTGCTCCCGGTAACGGGCTGCTGCTTCCCCTGGGGGGTGTTTCGACGGAACGGCGCGGGAACGCTAGGACGTGGCTGGAGTCAGGCTACTTGGAGGCGTCGCTGGGTACATCTGAAAAGCAAATTTGTTCGCCGTGATTGTTCATATTCTTGCGTCTCTTCAAACACCACCCTGTGGGGATATTGATTCTGCACGATCGATGTGAAAACGCGTGGGCTGGATCCTCCGTGCGAACCCAGTTTGGCCTTCTCCATGGAAGTCGTACGTGGATTAATTAACGAGAATAGGACTTTCCTGCGTGAGACGTTGAAAATAATTAATGAAAACGGATGGGTGGAAAGTGGCGATAAGATTGGAGGTGGCCTGGTTGAAAAGGGAATTACTTGTTAAGTTTATTTCTGTGCGTAGCACTGGGACAATTAAACAAATTGGTATAGCAAATCGAAGGTTTAGTTGCTGCGACTTTCGATTGGTATCTCTTTTATCTGTTATAATTTAGATGTAATGAATATTTTAAGATAACAAATGAAAGGGTGAGTTAGGTATTTAAAAGCTGTCGTGTGAAAAAGTGGAGTTATATTTTTATTAACATCTAGTTTTTTTTTTATTGTACACTTCTATGTTTCATATTCCTCTCTGTGGAATCATGTGCTTTTCTTTTTCAAAGAATTTTTTACCCAAACATAGGAGTATTTTACTTTTGTGCACATTTTATTCTTTGCTCTGTGAACGGATTTTCCAATTATTTTGCGCTGCTGTTATTGGCACGTTCGTGCACTATGGGCTGCGAATAAATACAATGGAATTTTTTCACTGAATTAATACCGATGGTCGTTTTGCTGCAAATTCCTACTGACGGTCTACATTATTTGAAGTTTACAATTTTCTTTTATTTCATTCCTCTACTTACTTGTGCCTCTGTTTTCCGATGCGTGGAAGTGGCGAAGTTTCTGAGATTTACTGGCACGCTAGGTGATAAGTTCGATAAATCATGCTGCAATTTCTTTTTCACCTAGTTCTGCATCGCGTTGGTTCCGCGGTTCTGCTATCGACAGGCTCGTTATATCGAAAGCGAGAAGCAAATTACGCGGAAAATTTGCGGCCAACGTTCATCTGAACGTGGCTGCGCTATATCTAATATATTCATGATTGAATGAAATTCGTTCGACCTGGCGATTATTTTCATGACAATTCAACGAATCTTAACTAAATCTGGAGACACAGTTTAGTCATGCATTTATCGAGGCATTCAGAGTTTACTTACAAGATGAGTAAGCACGAAGTTACCGTTAAAAATATAAAATTTACACGTCGATGAATAGTATGATTAAAAAATAGCTGCCACAAATAAATTATTAGTTAACCATTTAATTCACTGAACGCTATAAATGTAACAAAATCTATCTACTCCTGAAGCATGTAACTAAATCTTACATACACTTTCCATATTCCACTCCCTTTCTGTTCTCATTTTTAAATAACAAGAAAGTAAACTGTCTCTTATCAAGATAACACATTCACATCGAATCCCATTTTCGTGCAGCCCATCCATCACATTTAGAGTTTCCTCGAAGGATCTTTTCACACCAAACACTTCTCTACTTGGTACTTATTATTTGACATATAAAAAGCACCACTCGTCAGTGATAAAAACATCTCACGTAAAAAGGTCCTTACTACTCCTCGTCCATCGATTAATTATTCGTCAACAATACACAAGTTCTATCTCGTGATCTCATCTGAGTACTCCAAACACGGTCTTCACACCTTTTGAGTGGTGCAATTGAATATTCTCTCGATGGAAGTGATCTATGTGCCATCACCTTTCGCAAAAACAGTGCAGAGTGTTCCTCGGTCGACTGGCTTTCGACGTCTCTGCGTATCGAGGACGAAAAAACGTGACTTTCGTAACGGTACTGTCACTGGTAACACAGCTTGGCTAAGGTCTAGTCTAGACAGTAGGCAGGTCGATATCTGGCACCTCCACCATTGAGGAGGCCGCAAGACATGGTCGTGAAATGGCTACCAACACCATGAAGAGCAACCTGGGACGGTGAAAGCAGACAAGACGGGGACGAAAGCAAGGTGTATTCTCAACGATCGCGATGGTCCACGAATATGGCCAGTACACACGAAAGAGGTACAGGTCCTGGCTCGGTATTGGGATCGATGAAGTGGGCTTAAAGGGAGGGAAAAATTTTTGTTAGATCGAAACGACGTGATGTAGCACGAGTGAGTTGTTAAGCCCAACAAATAAAATGTATATCGTCTTGTTTGTTTAGAGTTAATTATCCTATTTACATATGTTAGTGAAAGACAAGACACGTTGGACTCTGAAATGATTAAAATATAATATAAAGGTACTAATTTTATTTGAAGATGACAGTTGTAAAAATTTTTTAGTAAATTTGATATCAGGGAAAACTCCGTAGACACTCAGTATTTTCAGATTTCTGCAATTTTCATGGCTCTAGTGTCTTAGCCACAATGCGTGCATTTTTTATATTCTTGTGTATTTAAAGTAACACAACAAGGCTGCTATTTACAAAAAGATATGAACTTAAAAACAGCACGTGCTATCCACCCACACGTACAGTATTTTTCACATATTTTACACTTCCCATTGAGAAGTCTATAAGTATACGATTCAACAGGTTCTCCAATTATTTCGAGCAGCGTAGAATTCAATTAGACTTTCAAACCCGGATTAAACAAGCTGCAAACAAACATTCCACACTCCCTTTAACTTACTCAATCCCGCCACTAATCGAAATTCTAAATTACCATTAGAACTTAATTATTTTTAAACAGTTCCTGCGTCGATGTTTGCACATGCACCCATGGAGGATCCACTTTTAGCGGCGGCGAAGGAGCAGATGCATTAAAAGCACTGTTAGGAAACCTTGATAATTTATGCACATCGATCTAGTTGCAATGCACCGGTGCACTCGGTCGGGTTGCGCCTTCACTACGGTTTCTTTCGTGCCGGCTTGATGTCATAATCCAGAAACAGCGTGTTTCATAATCACGGGCATCATCTCCCGTCGCTCACAAACGTTATTAGCTTAACGAACTGAGAAACGTTCCGGCTGACGCAATTAGTTGTCTTTTTCTACCCTTGAAAACGTTCGGTAGCAAACGATTCGTAAAGATTATTTTCGATAGAGGATCCCTGTGGCTCTGCCGCGCCGCCTGAAATCCCGACTCAAAGTGCTGGAGCGAGTGGCACGAAACTGGGATCCAATTAATCGTGTAGCACCTTAATTTCGAGTGGACGTCAACTCGTAGAAATTCGAGGCTGGCTTGATCGCCAATTGCTACTTGGACGTTCTGTTTAACGAAGCCTACTTAAGACAATTAACGTTCGGGGCTAATGAGGGCTGATTGCCAGCGACGCGACGCGATCCTCAGCCACGCGCGAGAAAATCTGTTTCCTAATTTATAGTAATTTAAATCATACGATACAATAACTAGAAATATGTAGAATCTATATATTCGTAAATGAATTATTGCTTAATATTAAATTCCTCTGTTCTGCTAATCTAGTATAATGATGAACAAAAGGAAAATGAATGTTCTGTTTTTGAAAGGACAATGGTAGAAATTGGTCAATTTTTTACTTGGCTGGCAACGAAATTGTTTTATAGGATATGTTTCCACAGGTCTTAAGGAATCCGAAATACATAACTGTTTACCCTGGAGGCGTTGGCAAATTTGTAAATAATAAGTGAATATTAAAAACAATAATTTTTTTAAAAATTCTGTCTGATAGATATATAGGCCCTCAAAAACGGTATAACATTTATTTAAATGTTTTTTTGGATATCTTTTGTAATTTACGAGTTACAAGCGTATAAATAAGGGGGTAGGTAAGTGAGGAAAGAGAAATACTCGGTCAATATGACATTACATAATAAAACATTAACTAAAACGGTGTTTCTTAACATTATTATTATCTTTCTGGCAAATATTGTCTGTTATTGGGAATGTTTTTATTAACAGAGTTTTACTAACAACGTCATTACGAACTTTACGCTTATTTTTTATAACGTTCCCATCGTCTCCAGGGTAAACAATTATGCATTTCGAATTCCTTAAAACCTGTAGAAACATATCGTGTAAAAAACTTTCGTTGCAATCGGTACAAAATTCACACATTTCTACCATTGTCCTTTTCTTATTCGAATTGTTATGTCCTATTAACTCACGCAATGCACATAATTCCACAGTAGGTATTTTGTAATGACCCTTTTCTACTTGAACATCTAATAATTTGATTATCTCAAAGCTCATTATTCAACCGTTGTATCCTTCAATTATTTCGAACAATGGAGCTTCTACCGTGGCGTGATACAGTAGAATCTCGATTACCAGGAAATAGAGTGATGGGGCACTGGAGAGTAGAACGATATACGGATATCAAATTTTCAAAAGCTTCGGGTACAATGTCCTCATAGCTATGCCCGTATCCGTACATATCACGTGCTCACTTGCCTGCAAGGGTACCACGTAGATACGGTGCTCGACAAGTATGGTGTTCTTTGAGCCCAACATAAATTGCAGACAATTTTCTCCCTGTCTTGTAACCATTTCTTCTCTCGCGCCTTGGAACGGAAGAAATCGAAAGCCTGAGGAAAAGGTGGAGAGTGTAACAATACCGCATACAGAATGAAAAGGAAATATCGTTGGAATTGAATACTTAAATTGTGCAAGTTTTATTTCATAAAAGACAATTTATTTTAGATTGCACTAAAATTATTATACTGCCACTGCGCAATTACAGAACTCGTAAAAGGTTGGAAAAATAATTTTATTCTGCCAAGAGTCGCGTTATAACTCGTCAAAAGTCACATGCACCAAATTTTTAATTTCCCAGCGATTGACTGTCGATCTTTCTCTTTCTCCACGTACAACGTGTTTATTTTTAAAGTTTGTTCGTTTTACTTACTGTACAAACTCGTGCACAGGTAGATCAATAGGACAGATTGTAGAAAGAAGGTGAAAGGAAAAAGGCGGGAAATGGTAGAAAATAATATGCAACGCAAGGAATTGTATAATTCCTGGATATCTTTACCAGAACGATGCTGCGCTGCTGCAAAAGTAATGGTGTTAAGTAAACGAAGTGATCGATTTTCCAATTTATGGCGGTACTATTTGTGATCTGAATTTCTCCAGGAAATCTGATCGCAGGCAATTCAATCGTCGGGCAAAAATACTTCCTTGTAATTAAAGTGCCGGCGCTCGTGGCTGTTGCTTTCTCGTATTAATCAACAAGTTTTTTTTAAATTCCTATGAAATGCTTGATTTCTCTCCAAACGAAAGAACGCAATAAAAGTAAAATACCGCGAGAAACAGATTAATTTCGCGGGTATAAATAATTTTGCAATATTTCCGCACAAATCTGTTGAAAGAAGGAAATGGAAGGAGGATAGAAGGAATAAATTTTGACCGAACGCGCTTGAAAAATAAACGTTGGCAATTTGAATGTGTTAGCTACGGTGCACAGTAAAATTTTATTGCTGAAAATCGCATTAATTCTATACATTGCTGCAATCTTCTGGTGCTTTATATGGCTGGCCACTTTGCATTCTTAACCGCAAGTTGCAATAATCTCACTTGAAATTGCACCCGATGCTGTTCCTTTTGTAACAAGGCACCGAAACGGTAAGAGAAAGAAGCGGTAAATCATGCGATACGATACACGCAAATCGAGAAGCAGGAAGGATGGATAGAAATTGCGTGCAGTAAAATTGAGCAGGAGATACACAGAATTTTGCCATAAAATTTTACTCGTCACTGGGTTATCTTACAGTTTATTCTGTACGAACATTCTGAATCGAGACACACTTGTTTCATCTATAAAATCACTTTTCGTAGTGTAGGATCGAAAGTTCCATCTATTAACTGCATACGAAAGAAAATTCTTCTTCATGCAATCAAACTTGTGGAAATCAACCACATAGCCATGAAGTTTCTCTATCATATAAATAATTTATCCTGCTCGTAACTTATCTTAAATACTTAGCAAATAGAAATTCTGCTCTAATATCTCTCTATGTAAGAAAACATTCCACACTTTTTGTTTGTTTTTTTTTCGCAAAAAATCACCATCACGATTTACTGAACACTCTGTACAGTTCCATGGATTCTCCACACCTGCGAAATTCGTCCACGCCGCCCCTATGTATACGTAGATACCGTATAAATTACCAAGACTGTCAACGTGGCGTGAAAAGAGTCCTGCAATTATGTACGCGATTCCTCTTGGCGTCCATTAACGAGCTAATCACTTATTCCTTTCTTCGTGTTTGAGCTGCAAGCTGAATGGAAGATCGCGAGATTTTGCACGGTCCAGCTGTATTGGATTTTTAATCGGATACCCTTGGAGATTCTCGTTATCAAGATCTTTGGCATCCTCGGAGTTTCCTTCGACTCTGATCGACTGTGTATTGGTGTGTTTTCTCGTTTCACACGAACACCGATGATGGGGAAAGAATATTCATGAATATTGACGGCGAAAAATCATGGAAACTACGCGGACAGCGACGGGAGGCGGAAACGTTTCATGAATATCGAGTGTGAAAAATATTTTATGAAAATTACGTGGACAGCGATGAGTATTTTAAAATGTATTTTATGAATATGAAATGATTCTTGTTTACAGAAATTATATCAAGAGGGAGTTGAGGTGGAGGAAAAAGAAAGATTGTGTATTTTATTGAATTGGTAATTGGTAGCAGTATCTACTTGGAATCGAATATATCAATTTTCGGAACAATATGTCCGTATTTTTGTGAAATCTGATCCATCTCATCTTTTAGTTTGCTATTTGGATTCGCGAGTAAGACTTTATAAAGCCTTTAGTGACGAGTTTAATATTCCGACGTTGAATTATTTCCAAAGAGGAAATATTCAGATTAAAATTTCTCTCTCTCCCTCTCTGTTGCATTATTCATGAGGGAGATCCAATCAAGATTTTTATTACATATTGATTGTCGACGCTTTTTTGCGTTAATGCCCCAATTAGCGTTTCATTATCGTATTCTAATTATTATATTTGTTCTTTTTCAGGTAAGTGGAGCACACAGATTTGCAGATATAATTATGCTGTAAGACCAATGTGAGTACAGATTTGCTAAATTTGGAATTATTTAGTCAGGAAAATTAATTTTTATTACCCTTCGCAATATTAAATTTTCATTTCCTAAAAGCTGAATAACATGGTACTATTTATTCTTTTTATACATTTTTTCAGTAAAACTTATTTTTGGAAATTAAATATTTTCTTAATTCGTACCATTCACATATGAAGCTTCTTTGCACTCAAATGCACATATATGTTCCATCCATAAATCAATTTTGTAATACCCTTTGCTCTGTGAAAAAATCTGTACCAAGTCTGTATTATTCGTAAAGTATCCTCGAATTCTATTCTTCAATATTTCGTGGATAGTATTTTATTCGAAGTCATTGATCAAAGTTCTCTACAGTACCTAATTTAAACTTCAAATAATTTCGATTTGTATTATTACCTACAAAACGTCGAGTTCACGATTTCCTGCTTTCTCCAATTGCAATTACAAAAGCAATTTCTGAAGACAGATTGATAAGAGTCTTTTGTGCTTTTAATAATCTCCCAAATGTTCGACCGTGGTCCGTGCTCTTTACACGAGATTCAAAGGGGATGAGTTTTTTTTTATTCGGGTAGAGAAGCAGAGAGGGAGATTATAGAGAATGTTTTGCCGAAGCAAAGATGGATCTGCTAATGGAACTTTTGTTATCAGTAGTTTGTTCAAGAGTACCTGCTTTCTTAAGCAAAACCGGAGAACGCCGAGAGGAAGTAAATTCCCTTTATACTTTTCCTAGATGTAAAACGTGATTTCAGCGTTGCATTTCGATAAAAAAGGCCGCAGGTATTTTTTCCCTCAACTTTTACTGATACTCTCTGTTAAGTACAATTACGAGAGGCTGAAACTATAATATAGAATAATATTCAGAATAAAAAAAAGCTTCATATGATGTAAATACTACACCGTATATCCCAGTTTGTTTATTAATTTAAATGATAATTTTGAATACAGTAAATCTGTTTGCTATGTATGATATTATCTAGATAAAGATAACATCTGCACACTGATCTTGACTGGTTGAATGGCTAAGATTTATTTATGATAAATATCCATGACTTTTGGAGTTCATTATCATTTAAGGCTGTAATGCGACCAATTAGTTCACGAAGAACGTAGTGTAATAATTTGCAGCAGCTATTCATATATAAGGGAATGTATGTTTAAAAATTAAATGAATCAGCTGAGGGATTTATCCTCAAATAGCTAAACAGTCTCAAGTTTTGCTAGTCAACCAAGGAGAAATTTTAATTTATAGAAGCATGCTTCTATAAAATCAAGAATATGCTTAATCATCTCATAGAATATGCTTAAAAATTTCATGACACCATTTCCTATAGTTTCAATACAAGCAAACGGACTTGAAACTCAACTCGACGTAAATCTCTATCAGTACATCATAATTTATTTCTCAATTTTAACCTGAAAAATATACCTACCTGTAAATTTCGTGATACTTTTTCTGAATCACCCTACTCATCAATTAGAGGTAAATTGAATTAACCATTACTGATCAAAATCGAATGTATCGTGACTTGTTACTTAATCTTACCACGCAGAATGCACACAAAATTTTTATATCAGATTTCTGCAAGTAGAAATTTAATTATTTGCACGAAATTTGTAACTACGTCTACCGATCCACTGGAAGAGATATGAAAACAAATTTTATCTCGCAGTTCTGCAACCGTGTTATTATTAAATTGGCACTCGATTGCTTTTATCGCGAGTGCTGGAATCCATTAATCGCGTAATGCTTAAGAATGGTCGATTATCGATTCAACGGTTCCTATCGTGATTACAAGCGGTAGGATAATGTTCTCGAGCAACGATAGCCAAACGATTCGACTTCGCTCGTTTACTCGGCGCGGAAGACCAAGGAAGCGGAACAGGAAGCGACTATCGTTCGGATAAAAAGGCGAAGCACGCTAATTAAGCCTTCATTAATGAGGGAACCGCTGTTCGAGTGTATAGCGGGGGACGTTTTGTAAGGAGCAGACTGTCGAACGTACAGGAAAGGTTCATCGTCTGCTATTTTGTGTGACCTTTTAGTGGCACGGCACTTCGAGCGTGTAACGTTGCAGAACGGTTATACAGTTATCCGAATTAACATTCGAGAGCTATGCTATTAGGGAAATTATTGTTTCGCATATTTCTGTATTTAGGTTTACTTTTTGTGGGGGAAAGGAGCTCGGTTCAATTTATTAAGGTAGTGATTCTACAGGACAGAAACAACTTTGAATTATTATTACTTGTTATTATGAAGTCACTCGTGTGCTATATTGTTCGTTTTAAAGTTTCTCGATTTTTTCTTTTTGTAGATCTAGGTATGTCACACAAAATAAGTGATAAATTTGATTTTTCCAGGGTTTGTGCTCACAGTTAGGCCACTTCCGTAATTACTGACATTTCATATATACAGGGTGTTAAAAAAAGTGTCTACGACTTTAGAGGGGAGAGAGTAGTAATAGATACTTAAGGGTCCATTCTACTTTGATGGTCGAACAATAGGCCTATGTTCATGATTTTTTTTTCCCAGGAACTGTTGTACGGACTTTAATGTTTTTTTTTGTTAAATATTTATTATTCCTTGCTGTATAGAATTGTATTTGTCATATTTCCAAAATATAATTACAAATGTGTGGATTTAAGGCACAATGTTTGTGCCTCTGTGAGAAGACTGATGAAGTGCTTGAGGAAAAACTATTAAGATATCGCTTTGAAATTGTAATATAATGTACAAGAGACTCTTCACAAAGTGGTCCACGATCATCCAGATCATCTCACAGAGACACAAAAATTGTGACTTAAAGTCACACATTAAAAATTATATTTTGGAAATAAGAAAAATACAATTCTGTACAGCAAGGAATAATAAACATTTAATAAAAAAAATGCATTAAAATCAGTACATTAGTTCTTGACAGAAACAATTCATTGCAAATTTTTCGATAAACTTTAACATACCTGGGTGGCTCACACCCAGAGCAATTTTTGTCGTAAATGAAAAAATCATGGGTCAATTTCAAGGTCTCTAGAATGTGTTCCAATGGTTTTTTATTTAAATTTATCACAGTTTTGGTAAAAAATTTCTAAATTATCATATGTCAAGTAAAAACGAAG
The DNA here is from genome assembly GCA_944738655.2 of Andrena hattorfiana. Classification (NCBI taxonomy): domain Eukaryota; kingdom Metazoa; phylum Arthropoda; class Insecta; order Hymenoptera; family Andrenidae; genus Andrena; species Andrena hattorfiana. The sequence goes on from OX122894.2 coordinate 9,693,554, forward strand.
ATAATTTGCAAAAAATTGTAACTTATACAAATTTCAATATTAGAAGCTGAAAATCAACAGGCTTTGGAAAAATGATATTTATTTTGCATATAAAAGGTACAGAGCGTCAAAATCAACTTATGGGTAGCTAACACCTAGAGTGTCAACGAATGGTTAATCGACATAGATAGGTTCTAAAATCAATTTTGTCCATGTAAACAAAAATATAGTATCTCAAACATTGAGCCACTTCATAAAACGTAACATTTTTGCACGTACATCCAGAAAATAGTAGCAATTCAAACACTTTGTCTTTCGTCTAATGGCTTTTAAACATTCAGAAACATTAAAAGCAATTTTCTTCGAACACACCAACGCGCTACGCCCTTATTCCTCCCTTAACCGTAATTTTCCTCCTTCTTTCTGTCAAATGGGTGTTGTTCGAATTTTACGATCTAATTAAAGCAACGGAGCCACGTCTAAGAAATTGCAATGCCACGTAGCAGGCACTTAGCGTCGAAAAAGTACTAGAATACTTCAAATCCAAATAGAATTTGATCGCCGGTCCAAAAGTTGCGCGAACAACAGCTGTCCAATTTATAAACTATTTATGAAGTCCTGCGAGAATTCCAGCGATGGGAATGCTCGAATTCCAAGATCGTTACCACAGAATAACTGGGCTTATCGATTACAGTGGTATCGTTTACGAACAGGTTATGGTATCGTTCCCGTAGCGTAGAATTTATCAGCGCTAATAGTTTCCTGAAGGATCGGGAGCAGAGATATCCGAAACTTTATAGACTCATCAGAACTGTTCCTTTCGCCGTCTCACTCGCCGCGAAGTTAATTAATTTCCTCTTTCTCACGCGCGTCTTATCTTTCGACGACTCATTGGGAATCGTTCGAATCCGTTGCAGCTTTCTCAGGGAAAAAACAAGGGGAAAAAAGAGTTGCTCAACGCGAATTTTACGGCGCTGGAGAGCGTGCACGGTGCCTTGATTGCCCCGACACGAACAAACTGCAATCAACAGCCGTGATTGCGATTATGTTTGCCCTGTGCAATATTCTAACGCCGCAGCTCGCTGGTATTGTCACGCACGCATATTCAGTGCACATATTTGTTGCTTATTTTGTCTGCTCTCTCTGTTATTTTCTGCACTACCTCTCTCTGTTCCCAGAGGTCCGACGAGATTTTCTAAAATCCCTTTCTCTATTGGAGCAGGGACTAGCAAACGAGTACGTACAGTGCAAGATTCGTTCGTTAGGAAAGGGGTTGTAAAATGTAGTTTTTATGTTATCGAATTATCAGTCGTTTGCTTGGAACAGTTTCCAATGGTTCCTCCTTTTTATAAAGACTTTTCTCTGAGACTTTTACTTATCATATTTAAATGCAATACAAAACACTCTTTCATTCATTTTTGTAATATAGGTCACGTTATTTTGCAATACAAAACGTCTCGAGGTAAAATATAAACAATCTGCACTGATCACTGAAAAATATATCAGTCACAAATGAAAGTAATAAGACAGCAAGTTAATTATTCTCATTAGCGTCATAATTAGGGTAATATACTTGCAATTGTCCAATACGTACATATAAATGGCAAACACATAAGGTAGATAAAACCAATTAAGAATTTTAATTTTTGCCTGGTTGGTGTAATTGTGAGAGAATAACAAAGGCAGTTTCCTCGGGCTGTTAACTACAGACGTTCTGGGTTTAGGCGAAATGCTGGTAATTTACAGGAAGCTCGAGAGCGCGGCCGAATCAGCCCTATCGCGTTTATAAGTTACGATGCATGATTGCAATTTCATTTGCAGGGTGCGGGGCGTTCTTAATGTCTTTTAATGAAATGTGGCTCGGAAGAATTTCATTTCGTTCGTTTCTCGGCCTTGAGGGAAACCGTCGCGAACTTGAGCCCGAAATAATTGAGGCGTTGGAAGGGCCAAGTTGAAAAACGTGCTTTCGCGCAACTGCCTCGCAGAATCCTTGTGTATATTAAAATTTTCCACAGGAAATACGGGGGTGGAGCTTAATTTCGCGAGACGCGGAACTTTCGTCGGAATCACGTGGAACGAGGGGCAACTTTCATATCTTTACGAGTCACCGTTTATTCTGGCCGCGTCTGTTTATCTGTATCAAACGACTCGTCGCTTTAATCCTGCCCATTGAACGTCAATATTAAATTTTAATCCACGGTATCCGTCTTTCTAACTGCGAATGCCCTTCTTTTCTGGTTTTGATTAGCTACATTTCCCTGGAGTTCGTTAGACTTTTCCTCTGTTTCTTGCTTAGTGCAATAATAAGGGAATGAGGGGGAGAAAAAAATGGCACTGTAAAAGCAGGGGTCCCATAAGTTTAAAATACACAATTTTAAGTGTAGGTATATCCTTAGAAAATTGTAGCTGAAGTAGGTAACATGTTATAATGATATAATGAACTTTAATTACTTCCTTTTTAATGGGAAACTTTAGCTCTTTGAAGTTCAAGCAGTGTGGTGTAGCGTTCAATTATTCCAATATTTTAACATCGAACTGATTAACTCCAGAGAGGGAGAGAGTAACATTGCTAATAATTCTGATTATAAGATAAAATTTATGCTAATAATTCTTCAATGGGTAGTAGCATTCCAAAGAAGCATATACCTATATACCTCCGCAGAGTAGCGAGCCACGAAATGCATAAGTACCTATACCTAATTTAAATATATCTAGCAGACCCGCGAACGCAGAATAATCCGTGACCTGCATGGGTCTGGCTGAAACGAGATGTGGCGTCGACTCGAACTCGACATACGACCGCAAATAGTTTGTAATACACGAGTGCGAATAATTTCGAGTACTGCCGAGGCGTGTCCCCGTTGATAAACATAACGACTCCAAAAAAAAGAAACGAAGAAGGGCTTGTGGAAAAGCGGGGAAAAAGGTGATTTCGTTGTTACCAGACTGCGGGCCACGTTCCGCCCTCGCGCGGGAATGAGTAAATTTTCCACTGCAAATAAAAGTTCCAACGAAGGGGTCCGCGATTAAACCGGCGGCGAAGGAAAAAAATGAGATACGTGAAAGCCTTCCGCGACGTTGTTTGCTTTTCCTGTTTTAGTTGTTCCTCGCAAGCGTGGAAGCGAAAAAAAAGGAAAAGGGAGAAGAATACGTTTCGACCGAGTTGTTCCCTCGATACACAACCGGTTGGTCTTGGCCCGGCGTCACCACCGTAAGGAGCAATTAAAAAAGTGATTAAGCGGAGGATGCTGCAGTGTCCGTGGACAAAAGCTCCTTCCAAGGCCGCCGTTCTAACGTTGCCTGCTTTCAATTCTCTCGCAGAAAGTTTGCATACCCTCCGCGATTTATTCTGCGACCGCGAAGGCCGGAAGAAGCCGCGCGATGATATTTTTGCGTTTACAACTGGCGTTTCCAGATGGTAGGAGGGTGTATGATTGTTGGAAGGGATTGAATCTGGGGAAGTTTGTTTTATAAAACTGAATGGGTACTTGGTAATTGGGGTGGCACTTGGAGTAGGTCACTTTGTGGAGGGAAGTCGAGATAATTCTTAGTAATACTTGAGTAACATTTATTGGAGGTTACTTAATAAACGTAAAATTTAAATTGTACCCCATCGAGGGAGCTGTGGCGGTTTAGTTTACCTTCTCAGTAAAGTAACATGAAACATTTTAGTAAAATATTTTTCATTTTATAAAATGATCTGTTAGTTGATACTTAACGGCACCATGGTTTACGTATGCGCAGAGAGCACAGTTAATATCGTATTACTTACGTCTATTCAATACCCCTCGGTAGAACCTCAATGTGACCCTGAAAATAATTGAAACAAGAAAATTGTTTTATATTATCCAGCATCGTAATACAGTTTCCTGCAAACACCACCTCACTTCGTAACCACATTTCACTAAATTAAACGTTCATAAAACTAATGAAATTTAATTTCCCTTAACTCGATACAAGTCCACTAATTCGCTTTAGCGGATACATACACCTAGAGCCGTGAAAAAAGGGGGCTATATGTAATGTTCTAACCAAAAATCGTATATAATTTAAAGAATATTTAAAAAAGGAGAGAAATAACTCGTCTTGTTCGCCGTGTAGTTGCTGTTGAACAAATCAGGGTCATCACGTAAGGAGTTTGAGGTGCAAATAATGTCTCCTCTGGGTGTCATCAAAACGGAAAAAACAGAAAAATCTCCCTTAAAGTACAAAAAAAGTCCGTATGATCATAATCGTGCCAAGTTTCATTTAAATAGGTTCAGTAGACTTTGCAATATCAATGGCACCGATTTGAAAAACGTAGTTTTGAGAAAGCAGCGTTTAAAGTTTAATTTAATTGACCATAGAATTGACCTTCCTTTGATGTTGTAGCTTCTGCGAATTCTTTATTGAAAAATCGATTTTTTTCCCATTCTAGGTACATGTAACCCTTTTAGAACCGATTACATGAGGTATTAACCGAATCCTTTAAAGTACCACAACCTCTTGCCCATATTCCCAAGAATCCTTTCTAAACAAGCAAAATTACGTAAAGAAGATTTCAAAGTTGGAGCCTAAATAGGATTTCGAAGGTTAGTACAGTCGCTAGGCGGCAGGGCGCGCATGCGTCGCCAGGCTCGCGCGTGAGCGGCAGCGCGGGAGTGGGGCAGTATAGTTTCGGACGTTGTGGCGCGTGCTTCGGGGTTGAAAGTGTGCGGCGTTTGTTGTTACTCTTTGGTCACCGTGTTTGTCGTTACCTATGCTCGCTGTCATGTACCACCGATTACCCGACATGCACGCGTCCGTTAGACGGTTTTTACGTGGCGATCCCATGACAAATTTCGTGGCCATCGCGGCGGTTTGTTGAATCGACCACGAGCCGGTGTGTTTTGTTTGCCCGGTGGAGAAATACGATCATCTGTGGATTAGCCCTGGAACAGCTGCAGCGAGCAGGTTATTTGGACGCACCTCGTGCATCCACGATCCGTGAACCAGGCTCATCGATCGTCGTTCGAGATTATATTTACCTCGTCGATGCTGGGGCAGAGGGAGGGGGGGGGGGAGTGTATACCGCGTGAGGGATGAACTCTCGTGATTTTACGATGATTAACCCTTACACGAGGCTGAGGAACGCGCTTCGACTTTGAATCAGGGTAATTATGCGCCTCTTTACAAGGGGTCGCTGCAACGCAGCGCAAATGCGTTCCGCGGTAATTGGGGACTCGAAATGCACAATCTTTAAAAGTGGATGCTCGAGAAACGAGGTCGTACTGTTTACAAATATTCGCGATAAAATTGTCGATGGACTCGTGCGAGGGTTGATTCGAGAAATCATGAAGTCATCATCGGTGAGTTTATTGCAATTCATATGATCTTTACGAAGCAGCTTGTTTTACATCTAGTAGGTGGTTTTTATTAACTAATGCTCGTTGATCGGTGATCCGTGTACTAAGTTCATTGTGATATTAACGAACTTGGAAATGTTACGTGTTGGTACTATACCAAATCGAAATGAATTTTTTTTAAATTCTTCTTTCTTATGAATGATATTTAAATCGTAATGATTGGAATTAAAGTTCATTGGTTGGTAGAAACAATTCGGGAATTAATAATTGAGGATATATTGGTTTAAATGTAAATGTATATTAATATTAATAAATATTACTTATTACTCGTTCATATATTAAATTTTTAATTGAAAACGTGATCTTAATGAATAATATTTTATGTATTCATTTATCTGAACGGGATTAACTCTTGGTATAGAAATTGTACAGTTATAATTATTATATGAGGCATTATCTATATACAAAATTATATCGATGTAACAGCTCTCACTGCATCGATGAGAGCAATTTTATACAGTAACATTAATATATATTTATGTTTAAATGAATATGTTTTTAATTATTCATTCGCAAATTGTTTCTGCCGACCATTTGACTTTTATTATATTATTTAAAGTATTTATATTTGGATCTTAACAATGGATCTTAACAGCTTTGGGTCCTGAACACTTTAAATTCATCGTATTGATCGCTGGGGACGAATTCATTGACATAAATAATATCGATGTCTGATTGAATCTTAATGAGACATTACTATGACGATTGATGGTAAATGTGTCAGTCGTTTTTTATGTAAAGTACAATGTTTATTTTACAAAATGACAACTGACATTTACTGTCTCGTTCTGTTGTATTATGTTAAAAGTTGAAATCACGAGTACAGGTTATTTATCTCATTAAATTCGTTTTGAGCTGCATTATAAGATGAATTTTCTAGGTAACGTGTTTTCGTTTAAAAAAATTGGAGCTGCCCTTTGTAAAATTAATGAATGTCTATTTTTATTTCGTATGAACGTATTCTCTTTTACAAAGGAAAGCTTCAAAGTGGCTATCCGTTAATAAAAATATCTCATTTTATGAAGAATTGAGGAAAATAAAATACCTACACTTCAAGTAGAATTCTCTCGTTAAACACTTGAAAGACCATTAGGGCTAATAGGAATGCTTATTACCCAAACATTCTTCCAAATAATTAGTAATCACCAGTATTAGGTTCGTAAATATTCAACATACGAAATTAAACTTTTAATATTTAATGACATCGTTCGAAACATTCCTATTTATTATCTAAAGTGTCATCACACTTCTGATAGAAACAAAAACGACATAATTCGTTATCTAAAAATGCCTAAAAAATATGGAGCATTTTTTCGTGAACAACAACAGTGTAGAATACAAAATATCCTTAACGAACTGCGTTAACCCTCATCAGTTCCTCATTTCACGAACTGAATCTCTCCCTCGGTGTCAAATTGACACAGTGGTAAAAGATCGATGAAATGGCAAGATAAACAGTTATTTTTCGATATTTTTTAATTTAAATTGATGAGTTAACATTTACATCTTAGATTTTTCACAACTTTCGCATAAAATAAAACGACGTGCAGGACACACTGCTTGATTCTAGAATCACAAATAACGGAACAGTATAACTTATTACGGGAAAACTGTGTTAAATTGACACGAGGGGCGGATGAGGGTTAATTACAGAATACTTCACTTTCAATCCTACTGTTTATTCATACACCAGAAGAAATAAATTTCCATCTCCTTAGCCAGTCTTCTACTTTCTTCTTATCAAGAATGCTAACTCGAAATACAAAATATTCATCGAAAACTATAAACCACATACTATATAATATGTCACATTATCATTCACAAAAATTGGTTAAAAGTATCCCAAACCGTTGGTGTGTTTATGGAGATATACACCACCCATTCGACTACTAAAAATTAAAACCATAGAAACTTAAAAGAACTTAACTCTATTTCAACAAAAATCTATACAAAAGTCTCCGATTACGGTCAACCTTCTCAGCGTACATAGTCCGCCAGGAATTTGTCGTAAAAGGACTTCAAAAGTGTCTCTCTAAACTTTCTCTTTCAGTTGTGCCCTAAACGGTCGACTTGCAAACGCTTTTTCTCACAAAGACAGCGCGGCTTCTTTGTTTACAGTCCCGCACTTGCGACCGCCGAGTTTTTTCTTCACGCTTAGTCAACATTTTCACTTTCGAGAAAGTACGTGGCTCATGTATACCGCTTTTTATGAATGATTTAACGACTAAATGAATGACGGGAAGCAGCGTGACGCGAGCGCATGAAAGGCGTTTACGATGAGCCGTCCAGTATCGTTCGATTTCGTTTGGCTAGATAGTTCCTAGAATTAGTTCCCTCAAAGTGCCGCAACGAATTCAGTTATATTTATCCTTGCACGCATGCGCGTAAACGATGAAATAATCCAAATTGCCGCGGTACGCCTCGTCGATGCGTCAATCGATAAGTAATTAATCGGCTGGCGTGAAATTCGACGTGAGTCTCAATATATTTGGTAACAAATTTGAGAATTAAAAGTACGCAATTAGGGGGAAATTGGCAATTTTTGCTAGGCGGAAAATAAATGCGGAGCAGTTGCGAGATTTTCGATACGATTTTTATATTCCATGCGAGCTTCGTTTTAATATCGAAGCGATATTAACCGAAGAGTGGGTAGATGAAACCTTTTAATCATGTTTCAAATTTGTTTTCAAATTAAAAAGAAGAGCGGGATTCATTTTGCGTCAGTATGCAGCGAGCAATAATACGCCCTTCAAAGGCAGATAAATTTAAACGAATTCGCTTTACTTGCTCATTTTAGAAACTTCACCCGAGTTTTCGCTGTTACGGCAGAATTTTCGTAATAAAAGTGTTCCTTGAGTCGAAGCAGATGGTTTTAAGTTTCGCCCCAGTTTTATTGCTTCCCGATAAAGGCGAATGTATTGTTAGTGTGTTCGTTGCACATTACTAACGCATTCGAAATTATTTTCGGCATAATAAAATTACCCTATATACGTATATAAAGTGTGTTTCCCTAACTTTGTTACGGAGTTTGTCGAGAATTTATTATTGATACCACTTTCGAGACCGTAGATACAGCTAGTAATCGTTAACGTACTACTATGTCTTCCACCAACTTGAAACTAGTGGTCTTTTTAACTCTGATATTAGACGCCATGCTCTTAGATCGCAAGCTTAGTGGTTAAAGATGTGGGAACGGTCACCTGGGTTATCTATTCTCTTTTTATGACCAGCAAAGTGGTATCAGCATAATTGTCTTGTTAAGTTTCATGGCGTGAACAGGCTTTTCGTACTACTTAAAAAAGAATACTTTATCGTCTCTTTAAAGAGTGTATAAAGGTGAACGTTGAGAATGTTAAATGAAACTGCTAAAAAAACTTACACACGTTTCTAAATTTCCTCCCAGTGTGGACAGCTTTTACTTGAAACAATTTTTAAAATAAGGCTCGGTTGAAAAGTTATGGAGCGATACACCTCCAGGCATATTGGTTTGCAGTGTGCGTCTGACCATAACAACTCTCCGTTCCCTTGCTCTCCCATAAGTTGCGTTTCTCTCGCGCTCCAATCGTATACATCAATTGGGTCTAGTTATGCAGAAAGCTACCAACCCTCAAAGATCTAAAACTGATTATGAGTAAATGTAATTTGAAGATTTGAATTGTTAAAGAAAAGAGCTTTATTTCTATTGGGTGTATTTTATTTCTTGTTATTTCTTGTTATTTCTTGTTATTTAATAGTGAGTAGTATAATTAATATTATTTTAAATTTTGTGTAGCTTTTGTTTTTTAAGCCTGAAATGGAACTATGGCTTTGTAGTTTTAATAATTGTGTAATGTAAGAGTTGTTCTATGGGCTGGTAATTTGTTACGAAATAAATGATCACAAAATTATGAGATCCATACTGCGTTTAACTAATTTTTGGTCATTTTGGGGGTTGGTAGCTTTCTGTATAACTAGGCCTAATTGTAACTTCCTGCATTTGATGCTACATGTATTACTTAATTTTTAAAACGTACAAATTTATCAGCAATTCCATTTAGAGGTTCCAAGTTGTTAGATTGAAGCAAAAAAGATTATTGTACCTAAAATTCAGTGTTTCAGAAGGATTAGACTTCAAAATTGTAACTTCATCACTTTATTTACTTGATCGTTACATAAACTTTAATAACGAGAAAATACTTTCATTCATCTCCTGGAAAAGTTATACCTCATGTACCTTGGATTTATAGAATTCAAAAAGCTACAGTAACTGTTCCACTGAAGCTAATTACTTTGAAATTTGAGACTCTTCAGAGGAGATTCTATACAAAATTTAATTGTTTATTCAGCCTCAAAATTTATAATAAAATTAGAATTGAATTCCAAGAGCAGCACTTGCGATTAAGTATCTACTCAACAAAATTTTAATATTTATTTTACGCGAATTTGTGAAATAAAGCATAACTCTCTCGACTAACCTTTAGTAGGCGACTAATTAATTAGTGAAAGTTTCAACATTCATCCTAACTTTTCATAGCTTTAGTAGTATTAAATTGCGGTCTAATGGAACATGGTCTAAATTAAATCACAAAATTCACTTCGCCCGTGATATTCTACGTAGCAATTGAAGTTCTCGTTACAGAAACTGTATCATTACAGAAAATCATGCTATTCTACAAATCAGTGTTGCATTCGTTTAAATTTATCAGTTCCACATTTCCTATTACGCTCTATTAAAAAAAAGACTAATGCTAAGCAGAAATTTCTGCCTGCAGGGGTCGTAATCTGCGGAAATAAAAGTTCGATCGATTATTCCCTATCGTACGCGCGAAATGGAGTCTCTAATTAAAATCTAGTCCCGGCGAAAGCGCTTTATCCGTAGATTTCATCTCGATTCGAAGTACGTAGCTCAGGCATCATAGCACTTTCTGCACGCGTTTCGCCTATCATCCTGCTGGTTACGAGCGTTATTCGAACGCGCGTAACGCGAAAACGGAAGTTACGAAAGAACCGTGCTCCCCCTTGTTTGCGATTTTTATCATCGCCATGCAATTCTGTGCACGGTCATCGCAATATTCGTAACGCGTCTCGGAGAGGAGAGCTCACCTTCTCGTTCGAATCGACGTATCAGAGTCTTCTGCCTGGGAACTCTCGTCGTTTCGAGTTATTATCTTTGTCTGCGGGTACAAGAGCTCGATGGGAATAATCGTTCTCAGAAAATTGAACTGTTTCTCGTCTTCCGCAAGCGAGTCACTTAACTCCGCTGTTCTTCATAGGTCTTTTCGTCACGAAGTGGTTATTTTTTATTCAGAGGTGTAAAAGTAATGGAGAAACAGTGGTGACACTTGAATGTGAATATTTTTCTCAGTACTTTGCATTGTTGTGTTTTCGCAAGTAAATAAACATTATTGTAGATCAGGTAGAGTTCGTGTTTCACCTTCCTTCTTTCGTTGGTACTTTAGATCGTTTTGTAATTTTAGAGATGCAGTCAACGGTGATTGTAAATATGTACTATTAAATTTTCGTGGTTATGCATAATGCAAGCAATCGATATGGTTGCTGAAATTGGTATAAGATAAATGCAGATAGGATAGCTGATTACTTCTCTAGGTCAAAATTGAAGTACGAAGCACTTTAGGCATGACTCTAAAGCAGTGATTCCCAACCGGTGGGTTGTGAAGTGTTTTGTGGGGGGTCGCCACGGTTTTCTGTTCCTTTTTTTGTAATATTATTAAGATAGAATTATATTCTGAAATACTTATTTTTAATGGATTTTCTTTACATTATTAAATTTACCTTACCTTATCTTATATGGGGGAGGGGGTCGCAGGTTATTTGAATATTACAAACGAGGATCGCGACTCAAAAAAAGTTGGGAAACACTACTCTAAAGTATGGAGTGCATTTATTGAATATTGTGTCTAGGTTACAAGGAATCCACTTTTCTACTTTGTTCTTAAATTTCGCTCAGCATTTAGGACCAGTCCTTTTACAAACATTATTCAAGTACTTATTGTCTATATTGTTCTTCATTTTTAAGGATTCTATATTTTCAAAAGGCAACATTACATGCAGAGCATCGTGTACATTCATCATAGTGAAACTGTAATATTTCGTTATATTAGAACTGTATCATTTCTCTGAGATGAAAAATGGTGAAATCAGAAACATGCAAGTTGATCTTCAGTCTGACGTAAAAAGAAAACCGTTGAAGAAAATGGAAATTTTATTTGTGCATGTAAACGTTCCAAGACTATAATATAAGCGGATATCTCATCTATTCCAATCTGGTACAAGTAATGGTATCGCGGATGGGAAGACTTTTGAAAGTACTTGGAAAAGTGTCTTTATATTGAGGAAGTATACCTACTCGTAAAGGTTAGGAGTAAGAAAATTCTAGTGGTTTCAAAGAATACAGATACTCTTCCCTTTAATCATACAATAACAAGTCTAATTTTATCGCCCAAGGGTTTAATATATTCAACTACTTGTATAAAATGTTCTTCGAGTAATCGTCATGGTCAAGGTCTTCAAATAGTGTAGTAAATAATTTTGCTTATTACACTATAATTCCCAACCCCCTTCCTATTTACACTATTTACAGATCTGTGCTGAAAATATTTATTTTTACCTAAACTCCCAAAGATTGCACTCTAATTTCTATACTCCAAGTGTTCCATTAACTCCCAATATATTTTCCATCGCGCCATTCCTTTCTTTATCTCCTTGCAAATGAAAAGGGCCAGTCTATTCATAAAAATTCCCCTCGAAAAGCAGCGAGATCGCTCATCATTTCGCTGGAAAGGCTTCTGTCAGCAGACGATTCGTTTTCTAAGCTGCGCGATTGGCGAACGCTGGTTGCTGTGCACGTTGCCTCCTCGGCTACGCGTTTTGTTACACGTCGTTGCTCCACTTCCTCGTTTCTCTCGCTTTTTCGCTTCGCAAACGAACGAGTACGGCGTAGCCTCTCTCGCCGGCGGCGCAGAGGAACGTTTGTCGGACAGCCATGCGAGACAATACAGCGTGCCAGGCTGCAATAATTAATTGCGGTTCTGGCAGGTACACGCCGCTGGGGAAGAATGATTACGCTCATTGTTGCAATTATTTCTGCCGAAGGTAAACAATGGCCACGAACGCTCCAAGGTCCACGCGAAATTCAACTTCGACAACTCGTGCTCTGTTCGCAATCAATTTTTCCAGGCCACTACCTTCTGTGTCATAGGAGTTCACGAACGGTTCAATGAGGTCGTGATTGTCTTTTCACTGTCAACATCTTGTGCCTTGAATCCCCGGATGAGAGTGATTGGAAAAAATTATTTGGCGTTGTACACAATCTGTTAGCGGAGTTGTCCTTTGTCCAAAAATGCTCCTGGTATGTTCAAAGTGATTGAAAGGGAATACGAAATTAAGTTCAAAGTTTTCCAAATTCTATGCCCACAGGTGTGTTTGTCAGAACGAGACTAATTTAAATAATTAATCGATAATTTTCTACGGTTCAGCTAATTTCATTAATAGAATCTAATTTCTTTAGAATTTCTGGAGATTCTGGAACAGTGTACATACATCGATGATGGTATGAATAAAATCGCTGAACGAGGGGCGAGCGACAAAAGATTCCTCGACAAGCGTGTTCGCGGGCAAAGTTGATTCGATCAGTGTCTCAAACTCGATCAATTCCGCTCATTTCGAGAGCGTACGAGCATCCACCAATTGCGCGGCGAGTCCGAGTCGCGACGATCCTAATGCCCGTAATTGCGAATCACTCGAAATTGGAGGTAACTGGAGAAATATTTACGCGGCGTTTCACATGTGCTCGACAAATTAGTCCGCTCCGAATCGTACCGCGCACTTATGTAACGAAGTAACGCGTGTCTCTATGGCCCAATTAACTTGCTCTGCGTGCACTGTCAAGGCTGAAGCCTTCAGAAATTCGTCTGTTTCGTGACAGCGTGAATTATGGACATGGCATCGATCGATCGGCGAGGTTTCTTCGAGGAAATACTGTTTTTGTTGGGTAGAGAATGAAAACGGCGGTGAATAAAATTTACGACGTTTTTGAGTTAGTATTAGTAGTCATAAACTATTGTTATTATTGTTTATTCACGAGACAGAGCCCAGTATATACAAAAGAGTTACAATAGCCTACAGGTGGAGAACATGAAAGGAAAAAGGAAAATAAAATAGAAATACAAGGAACAGTCCTACACAAAATATAAAACCGGAAAGGTTGGGTAGTGGTCATTACGGAATAAACCCATCAGAGAACCTCGAAGTGCAGTATTTTAATGCACGTTTAAAAGACTCGATAGAGATATTTAAAAAATTGTTAAAAAATGTTCTTTCGATCTTCTTCTTGACCACTAGAAGCATAACTTTATTTGATATTGAAGGGTTCAAAGATTTATCTGTTATCAGAAGTAATCTTTAATATTAATAAAGAAGTAATCTTTATTACAAGACAGAAGAACAGAATTCTTCCAAATACTGAAAGAAGTAACAAACTTACTACACCGCAAAACATATTTATAAATCTAGAAGACCGTGGGTAAACAATGATAACACATTTAGTAAAATGCAAGACACGTCTCCAATTAATCCCCCATTCGATTTGAAAATCACATCCACAATTTTCCCTTCATCGTCCTCTTTTCCTCCCACTCGACACGACCTTTGGAACTCCCTGCAGCATTCGTGCCTCGAAGCATCAGCCAGGCAACCTAACCGTGTTTAGATTTCGGTCGCATTTTCTCCTCCGTTTTTCCGGTCATCCCCGGAAAGCGGAGGAACGTGGACCCCGGACACGTGTCTCGGATCTGTCGCAAGGCTTCTGCCTCGCACGAGAACCCGGCAATTAAGAGTTCGGTGGCGTTCAGCACCTTATCCCCCTTGTTTCCTGCCGAAGGGCGAGCACATGTGACCAGGTTCCAGGAAGCATTTCGAGTTGTCCAAGCTATCCTTTCTTTCCTGTCAGCCCGTGGCAGCCAAGTTACATAAGGCAGAGACGGATGCACCCTGCTTTCTCTTTTTTCCTCGCCACTTAATTTAGAATGTTTACTCGCCAGTAGTACGGAAACAGATTAGATCGGTCTTCGCCTTGCTTCTGACGTCGTAGAAAGTGTTTTCTCGAATTCTTCACTGGTCGATGGGTGAGTTTTACCCTTGAAGCGCGGACGTTGGATGGACGCGACAATCAGGACCGCTTGTGAAAAATTAACTCGGTCAGCCAGATGGACCAGTTTAGCTCGTTATGGAATGAAGGTTTTAGGTCGCAGATCCCCTTCGACGTTAGGCTTTTAATATTTTGTAGTGCCAGGAATAAATAGATTTTGTCGGTACAGTGTGGCGGTGGATACGTGCAAAGAGATTGATTGCTTAGATGGTGTACGAGCTGGGTAGATTAAAGGAGGATGTTTGTGTTTAATGCAGAGACCATAACTGTTATAACCTAAATTTTAAAAGTTATGGCATAAGAATTAATATCTTTCTTTAAATGATTTTGGTTATGAATAACCATTATTGTCGACGGAAATTTTTTTCGGTTACGAATAACATTATTGATGACCAGAATTTTTTTTCGGTTACGAATAACCATTATCAATGACCAGAATTTATTTTGGTTACTATATAACCAATATCTATTGCGAGACTTTTTCTTGGTTACGGTGTAACCAATATAGGGTATATCCGGGAGACGCGGTCGACCTAATATAAAATGGCTATTAAAACTAATATAGAAATTACTTATTTTATCAGAATAAAGCTATATGTTTAGAATTTTATGCTGATTCAGAAAAACTGGTCTATATTTGCTTTAAGACACTATTTACTGTAAATCGGGTTGAAAACTGAAGTCATGACATCTGACCACCTCTCCCGAGGTGCTAGGAGAAATGGTTTTCATCGTTAGCAGAGACCACTCACATAATTATTCATGGAAAATTAACAAAGGCAAAATTATTTCTGAGTGAATACAACTACAGATTCATTGATATTTAATTTGTTTGCGCTAAACACGTAAAGAACACATCAAAGAAAAAGTGAACTACCTACTGGCGATTAGCCAGGCAAATGAATACAAAAGTGAATAAATAAACTAAATAAACAAAAATAACAATAAAATAATAATAAAAAATAAAATAATAAACAAAAATAATAAAAAAATCATAACTCGACCATCTCTCCTTTCTGCAGCGAGAGATGGTCTTCTCGTTAGCTTTGAGAGGAAGAGTTAATATGGCCAAATACTTTGGCTGCATATACCCCCAACATCTCTACTATCTTATTATCACAAACATTAAATAAAAATAAACTTAGAAGTATATTTTAAATACAATTCTGTACACCGCTGTTTGACAAAAGAGGTTAAATGTAACCACAATTTTCCTTTTAAAGCCTATAAATCCAGAAAAATATAGAAGGAAGCGAAATGACGCTATTCATTCAACTGTTTGGTTTCTAGAGAAGTAATTGGTCTGCACTTTAACGCATTTTTACGTCGAGAGTCTGAAATATGACGACTCGACCAACTCTCCGGCCCGACCGCGTCTCCCGGAATTTATTTTTGGTTACAGTATGACCAATATATTTTGCAAGAATTTTTTTTTGGTTACGGTATAACCAATATATCTTGCGGGAATTTTTTTGGTTACGGTATAACCAATATGAATTACGGGAATTTTTTTCGGTTACTATTGAACTATAGAATATCTGGAATGCGAACACGGGACGGAAATACCCGGACTGGCCAGGCCGAGAGAGATAGTGGCATTGAATGGGTGTCTATCCTGTAGTAAATGTACTTCTATCCTGTAGTAAATTTGAGTATAAACAGATATAAACTTGTGTGTAAGAGTGAAACAGCATCCTACGTAGTGCAACTATCTCTTTTCAACAGCGCGCCGCGGCTCCCAATATTCACAAAATTTCAAATATTCTATAGTTCAATAGTTATACCGTAACCGAAAAAAATTCACGTAATTCATATTTGTTATACCGTAACCAAAAAAAAATTCGCACAAGATATATTGGTTACACCGTAACCAAAAAAAATCTGATCATCGATAATGGTTATTCGTAACCGAAAACAATTTCCGTCATCAATTACAGTTATTAGTGACCGAAAACAATTTCCGTCGTCAATAACAGTTATTAGTGACCAAAAAATATTTCCGTCGACAATAATGGTTATCAATAACCAAAACAGATAAGTCTTAATATTTTTTTATCACTTCATATTTCGGAAAATTTATGCAATATTTAATGAAAACTGACTTTCATTTGAATAAAAATGAACTTTTTCTCAATGATTTTTTTCGAAAAAATTTAAAAAATCTGTTATTTCTGGTCTCTGGTTTAATGTTAATTATTATAGATTGTTTGGGGTGTAAGAATATAATTGTGTAGAAAGGAATATTTTTAGGGTTTGTCGGTTTTTAAAAACCGGGTTTACAAACCGTTTTTGAGGGTAAATTTGTAAAATTCGAAAACCGGTTATAAATTTAAAAAAAACGGTTTTAGATACTAGAATTAATGTGTGAAAATTAATTCATTATTTAATTAAAAACGTTAACATTTTTACTTGAAATCGCCTCAGGAACAAGCATTATTATTGATGTAAAGTTTACTGTAAAACTAATCTTCATGCATTCATATTTGCCGAAGAAAAATACCAAATGAAATAATGATTTTAGTTATTTTAGTTTTTATTTATTTGGTTTTGTACGGATAGAGTATATTTTATTTAGTTACATGTCTATTGTTATTCCATATTAAATACTAAAGGGACAAATTTTGAAATAAGTATAAATATTTTTTACTGTTTCAATTATATAACTATACATGTTTTTGTAAAAATTTGAAAACCGCTTCTTTAAATTGTCGGTTTTTGTATAAACCCTAAATATTTTGTATTTTAATTCAAAAGTTATTGAAACTTATTAATATTCAGATATGAATTATCGCGAACATTGTTCTTTCTACTTTTCAAATTGATTAATTTTTTATGTTTAGTCTTCATGTTGCCTCCAATGTTGAGAAGCTGTTTGAATTTCGATAGAGGGGGTGTGTAGGATCCTCAGGATTGCATCGTTTCGTAGTTGTTTATACGCGCAATACCTTGTTTTTGACTCGAGCTTTCATTTCGAACGCGCTCGCAAAGACATTTGTAAACACGCAGAGTCCACGAGGCTGAGTGTGTGATTCATTCTTTGGGTATAAGCGAAAGTGCAACGTCCTTTTGTGGTGCAAGGTAAATGTTTCGTAAACTTTGTACTATCTCGAGTCCCAATATAGAATTTCTGAGTGCATCAGCGAACCAGCAGCGTAATAATAGATAATAGCACAAAATGAAAAATCTCGCAAACAACGTCGCCAATCCTCTTTCTCCGAGTAGCTTTTCATATAATTATCAGTCACCTGAAATATACCAAACAAACCTAAGACTCCAAATATTGATTTAAAATCGAGCTTTAAAGCTTCTAATAATCTCAAACTTAGTAATTTTCGTATTTTCTCCGATGATTGTGGAAGCACAGGGGGTGTAGATTTCCATCGAAGAGCTTCTTATACCTACGCCTTTTCTTATCAGCTCGAACGTCCAACCTTTGTTTTCATCGGGGGATTTTGGGCTGAGCGGGCAGTGATGAATTTCAGATTCGCTTTGTGCCTACGTTGGGTAGGGGTCGTCCTTAAATTACGTAAAGCTTTGGGGGGCGGGGGTCGCGAATTTATTACGTTTTCTTACAAGCAGGGGAGAGGGAGTTAGGTAGCGTCTTATGTAATATTTTTCTAACCTAATTTTTAATATGAACAGCTTAAAAACGATATTTCATCGCACACACGAAACCGAGTTAAATGATTTATATAAACCTTTAAAAGAATTTTAATAACTGGAAAAAATGCAATGTAAAAACTGTTACGTTAGGAAGGGCGGAGGGGGTGGAATATAAAATCTTACAAATTCTTATACTGGGGGACGGAGGGGGTAAGAAATCGCCAAAATTACCCTTAAATAATTTAAGAACGGCCTCGTAATTAATCGTTGCCTAACTTTGTCCTCGCGTCCAAATAGCTGAATTATATTCTATGTCTTAGATTGGGGGTCGCTAATACATTAATTTAATTCTCCATCATTTAGCAATTGGTGATTAATTAGTCTATCTCTTCCTTTCGTTTAAGTTAACTATGGCGCGTGCAACCTTTAGAAAATTCTTAAGGCAAAGGGTGAAAAATGTACCTTTACGCGGGGTGGTTCTGAAATAGGTGACTAAAGATCACAGCACAACTTGCTTAGATGTGTGCCTATGTAAGGTATGATTCTGGAATAAGTGATCAAAATGTAGGTCAGCATATGAGGTACTACGCTCGAGTATGTCTATCTACTAGCTTATTCAGAAATAGATGGCCACAATTTGTGTTGGCGTATAAATTATTCGGTATGTGCATATGTATGTATGTACACGCAGTGATTCGAAAATAGGTGATCATAATTAGAATAGCGTATATCTTCTCCTATATACTTGAATACGTTGTGTATATTTTTACTGTATGCTTTCGTGAAAACAATTGCGAATTTATTTCCCAGGTAACGCGTGAGCTACCTTGCAATACTTTTTTCACTATTTCTTCTGACTTGTAATAAACCATCCTCCACGGCATTCGTTCACCGCGCAACAATTGTGAAATTCAAATCAATGCCTCGTGATATAAATTATGTAAAAATACGCGAGGGATTTAAATCATTTGGGAGTGTAATTGCATTCGAACAATCGCTCGAAATTGTTTCTGGATGGATCGGGGCGCAAGTATCTGCTTAATCGGTTCCATTAATTCTACGTTAATTAATTATTGACATCGGAACCGCAAAAGTGGAGCCCTGCAAAAGCCCTCTATTGACCGATTCTGCTAGTTAAACGTTTAATTATTGGGATTCAGCTGTAGGTTAATCGGTAAATGGCTAGTCAAATTTTAAACGCGTATGTTTTCTACTTACCTGTGGGAGAACGAATCGAATGCATAAGTCTGCAGAAATGTTTCCCTTCCAAGTTATAACTTCCTGTAGTAACGAAACACCGAAATACTTGAATCTTAACAGGATCAAATAGTGAAATAATTAATCAAATAACCAAAAATAATATTCTTCAACAATCAATCAACATTACAAGGAATTCCCGTTCTTCCTTGAAGACACATAAACCAAACTATTCTACAAATATCCCACTTTCTAAACCAGTGTTTCCAAACCGTTTTTGAGTCGCGATCCTCTTTTATAATATTCAAATAACCTGCGCCCCTTCCTCTATATAAGGCAAGGTAAATTTAATAAGGTAAAGGAAACACATTAAAAATAGGTATTTCAGAATATAATTCTAACTTAATAATATTAAAAAAAACCTGACCTCCCCAAAAGACACTTCAAGACCCACCGGTTGGGAATCACTGCTCTAACGTAAAATCCACCTTTATACTCTAAAAAGGCGAGTAACATATCAAATCAACGCAATCCTAACCAGAAAAACTCATGCAGATTTAAAAAATTGGCAAATCCTCTAACTAGGAAACTCGCTAAGTTGAACAAGTCACTCAAGATTCTAAGCTTAGATTACGGTATAAATATAAAATCCGCGGTATTCAAGCATCACGAAGGCATCCAGAATTAACTATATTCTGACCAACGATCACGTCTTCTGTCGATAGCAATACTCTCAAGAATTAGTGTCCGATGATAATGGGTAAATTTTCTAACCAACTTTGGTAGGGTACGAAACGGTCGTATTATCGATTTTCGCGCCTATTTTTCCCGCCATTCCCTGATGG
The DNA here is from genome assembly GCA_944738655.2 of Andrena hattorfiana. Lineage (NCBI taxonomy): Eukaryota > Metazoa > Arthropoda > Insecta > Hymenoptera > Andrenidae > Andrena > Andrena hattorfiana. The sequence continues at coordinate 9,713,707 of OX122894.2, forward strand.
GTCAGTGCCCTGCCAAGGGAGAGGATCTGCGTCGGAGCATGAAGATGGATACACCATCAATTCGCTGATGCTCTGCGTAAATATTTGCAACTGGGCCGTGTTCGCTTTTCACGATCGCGACAGCGTTAAAAATCGCAACGTTACGCCGCCTACGTAAATATTAGGGCTCATCGAAACGATTTTCGACGAGGACCGTGAAGGGCAGCTGCCCTTTCGCAACTCCATGCTCGTCGAACCCTTCTAACTCGACGTAGCCGAGCTTCGTAACCAATTCAGCAAGTGCCCGTTCTATGCATCCTCTTTCATTTTCGATTTTCAGCTAGAAGCAATTGTAGGTACTTTATTTCTGCCAGAACAACGATTTTTAATCGAAACGAGTATCATTTGCTCCGATGCATTTTCGCAACCTTGCTTCTTTGAACGGGATAATCGATATTTCGATAACTGCTCGCGCTGTGCAAGCTTAAGTTTAGTAAAAGTGTAACAGAAAGTGGGTGAAAAAGAATGTCAGTAAAATAATATATTCTGTATTCGTGATATTTGTTTGAGACTATATAGTGAAGATTTGTTTTAGAATCGACATTTAATTTTGCGAGGAAAGTTAGAAAAACTGATATTGGCTTATGCGAAATATTCAAGGTTTCGTCGTCTTCAATTATTCTTCAATCTTGAAGTCAGTATAAATTTTCTCGATCTCCTTTCGCTTTAACAAATGGAAACGCTCTACCTAGAAAACGTTAACACCCATTACTCTGAAAAATTGTTACACGTTTTAACGTACACGTGCTGAAATTTCAAAAAAACCTATTTTCCCTAGAGGCTACAGCTTTCGAAATAACTCACGAAGGAATTCACGAACTCTGAAATTGCAGAATTTTACTCGCGATTTACCTAGAATACTTCGTTCACCTGGCACTTTACCTGTTTTAATAAAAACGGTGTCTATTTTTTATTCATTAAAAGTTTCGACCCCCCTTGCATGCCCGTTCAGGTATGCGGCTGCCCTGCTAAGCAATTACGAAGGTGTGTTAATTAATCCTAGGCTTTGCACTTCTAAATATAGGAAGGTTGTATAGAAAAATATGAAAGAAATATTTTATAAAATTCACTCGTCAACGTATTTAAAACTGTTTATATAAATACACGTGTAAATTCACAATCGTATTCATTCTGAACGCGAAAGCAGAGAAATTATAAAAGTAACAACGAACGAAGACACTTTGACTTGCCATGACTTTCACAATATTCTAGTGCAGTAATATTTATCTTGTGTATTAATTGTTAATCCCACTGTGACTCGTAGAACAATGTACGCTGTTAATTAATTTCCCCTGACGTAGTGTTATTTAATTTCCCCTTTATTCGGGTTACTCGTTGCGCAAACTTGGTATAACATTCGTGGATTGTTACGTGCCACAATTATCAAAAGCTGAGGGCTGGTTAGGTAACGTTGGTATCGTTGAACGAAACAAAGCAACGAGTGTTTATCCAGCAGGAAATTAATTTCCAGAGCACGTTTATCCTTTGTAACACTTTTTGCTGTGGAACTGCATCGCTTAACAAGTACTTTACATTCACACAGGACTTTCAGGAATGTGAAAATGGGTAGGAACTTTTATATGAAAACCCATTTTTAAAATGCTGCTGGTTGCGTTTCGATATAAAGCAAACGTGTATCATTAAGTGAATCGTGGATTATTTAGTGGCACAGTAGTTCTACAGGGTTTTATACCAACATTCAACCTCAATCAAGATTTTAAGCACTTTTCTATTCTAGTCACGAGTAAAATTCTGCAATTTACTATTGTACAAATTCATTCTCCAATTTTAATAACTCTGTATTCTTCTATTCAATACTGCGTTAAAGAATGGGAAAAGAAAGATAAAGCGTTGAAAAATTTTCTCATAATGGAGTCTTACAATCTTTTCCAACCACCTTTAGGTATGGTTACACTGAAAGCCTACAATTTCTCAGGGATTCGAAATAGCTTGAAGTTATTCCGAACAAATAGGTACCAAACAGTTTCATCATTCAATCACAAGCTTATAAAATCATTCGTTTCCCTAGCTTCCCAAGCAACCTAGCACTCAAAAATCAAAACAACATCCCCCACTTTCCAGTTTCCTCTATTCCTCCACAAGATTCACCATAGCAAACCAACAGCTACACCATATTGCCCCCTGTACCATCCATCATTTCCTCTGACTTCACCCAAGAATGTCCCTCCGCGATGAAAATTTCATTCACCACAAATATGCACCACCAATGACCCGCCCACCACGAATTACATTAAAACCAAGCCACGTCGCTGAACGCGTCACATTCACCTCGCAATTATTAAACAAAATTCATCATCCATGTCCTCCCACGATGGGCCACCGTAAGCCTGCGGGTTCTTCCAATATTCCGTCCGCAATTTATGGCCTCCAGATTGCTCCAAATAGCAGCTGGGTCTTGGAAACCACGCTCGTAGTCCTACCACCACTCAGAGCACACACACGCGCGCGGTAGCTGATGGGTGCAAGCACGAATGACACACCCTCCAGTTTGACCGGTTGGGTTTCGGTTCATCCGTTGATTAACTGGCTGCACGCGCCCAGACCTTACGACACACAGACCTGCCAGCACGCAGACCCACCAGTTCCTCGTGCACCGTGTGTAATCCGTGTGTGTGTCGTTATTAAGAGGCGATTTAATTGCGAATCGATCCGTAGTCTCGAGTCGGAGGGCAATCGGGGGCTGGCGATGTTTCGCTGCCCTTTTTCGCCATGGGCTTGAATGGAAGCACAGGATAGTATAGACCGTATATAGGATACTGTTACCTTTGAAGGGAGTCGACGAATGATTCGGGTAATTTTCGAGGGAGCTACGAGGCGTTTCCAACGATACTTCTTTGGGACACTCTGGACAAATTGCTTCTTTTCTGCTCCTTCTGAAGCCTTTGATTACGTCGAATGGAAGGGTTGGATTTTTATTCGTAGTTCTGTTTGAAGGAAGCTGATAAGGTTTGTGTTATTGTTATACTGAAGGCAGGGACTTTGTTGAGTATATAAGTGAGGATTGGGGTGGAGCTTATTTTTCAACTGAGAAAATATGGTCTTCTTACCATCTCAATTTGTTCCTTTTTATAAAAAATAAAATCGACCAGAATATGAACACAATTGATCTATATTTAGGAATAGCTCAATTTCTAATTTTTATGATAATTATATGGAAGAGCATGGAACACTAGAAATTTTTGTAAATGCATTCATTTGTTCAATAAGAAAAATAGAAACTTAGAAAACGTATCATTGTGCTCCATCTGACGTATAATTAAGTAAAGCAATTAGTAGATTGTACTCTAACAGCAGCAAACAGACACTGTCTGATGTCTGAGCCTCTGTGAACAATAAACTTAACAAATTATCAAATATAAATGTAAACGTATTTGTCAATTATACCTATATTGAATTTTCATAATTTCTATAATGTTTGACTTACTTGAGCTACCCCTAAACATAAGAATATATTGTCCAAAGCTTTTATATAGTGTTTGTATATTTAAAGGAACAAATCAGGTTGGTAAGACATATTTTTTTTTAACTTTTAAGCTCCACCCTCGTGAGGATACACGTGGATGTTTGAAGGATACTTTATTAGTTATGTTTAGAGAAGTTTAAAGATGTTTATTGTTGTATTCACAGATAGGAGTAATGGATTAAAAAGAAGAATGGAAGGATTTGTTCTTTTTTACAAGATCGAATTAAATTTCTATGTCTATTCACTTTCCAGTATATTTGACCTAATCTCTTCATTGATTTTTTGGTCGTATCGTTAAATTATGACGTGTAAGCGTAGTTCGTCGATGCTTTATTAAGAAGTGGATTGATTTGGCAGTAATTTACAGTGCAAGCAACGATTCGAATCGCATCAGCTTCGTAATGTGTACCGCTGGAGCTGTTCGTCGATGATAATGGTTTGCTTGATGCACACGAGCCAGGTTTGCCTGCATAGGAATGGGGTTGCACTGAAATGTAAACACCAATCGTTTGGTGAGCACATGCAGCGTTATTCGCGCGATGTTTTGGTCGTTAATACATTTGGTCGCATTAATAAATACTAAATTATTATTTCATTAATATAATCATGCTTTACATTGAATATTCCAATGTAAACGAATCTGGGCATGAGAAGTTAATAAGACAGCGGGAATAATTAATTTGGTTATTAAATGCGTATGTTTGCATTACATGTCGTTATTTCGCTTTGAGTGCTCGTTAAAAGTTTGTGTTCGTTAACTACAGAAAACGGAAATTTATAGATAATTAGTAAAAGTTGAAACGAAGTTGAGAAAATAAAATCTGATATAGATACTTGACACCCGTTAATAAATTTGAAATATTTAGGTACAAACAACTCTAAATCCCAAGGTATTATCCTTTCCTTACAGAGTAAACGTAAAGTGACAAGACAATTTTGTTCAAACTACCTATTCAGAAGAGTTTGAACCAAACTTCTTCTAGACCAAATGAATCTTCTAACAAACATCAGATATCAAACGCCCACTTGTTCTACAGGAAACCGATATTCAAAAATGCTATTGAAAATCAGCCCTTGGTATTTTAAACCAATCGTTCGCTATAAATAGATCACTACGTGTACAACCACGTAAAAGGAAAGTTTCACCAAACTCAGGACTTATTCAATTTTGCCCTGAAAAGATCCACTTTCCTGCAATTCAATCTCGTTTGTTATTACCGAGAATGCATTGATGAGAGGGCGTATTCATCTTCGATTCGCAGCGCGTACACCAGCGCGTCTGCAATGCATGTGTGATACAAGGTACGTAGGCTATTTGGCGATAGGCCGTTTCGTTGTAGGAGGTGGTTTAATTTCAAATGGATTCGCGGGACCACCGCCTCGAGGCTGAAAACAGATGGAAAAGCCCAGATCGAGACGAGATAGAGCTGGAATTCGAATAAGGGACCGACAGATCCCCTCCTCGACTTCTAAAGGGTAGGAATGCCAGCTGCATTAGTCATCTTTCGTTCTTTTCGCTCGTGATTGATACCCCTCGCATCCTGTCTTGTCGGAGTCTGCAATAGAATTCGTCTGACAAGAAACCTATCGATCTTGGAACGCGTTCTCCAATCATATTGTCTGTGAAATCGGCGAACAAAGCCACTGGTATTTTATGGGATATTTGTTCTTGCTTCTGGTTTCTGTGGTTACACCTTCCGTGATTTTGATTCGTGTTTTGCAGTTGTTGGCAGGGAGTACTTCGTGTAATATAAAAATGGTGGAGTATGTGTTTCTATTACTGACGAAGCATGGAAATATTTTGTAGGATTCACGTTTTGAATAAGAAATATAGAGAAGTCTGTATCTGTTTCTGTATTCCAATATTGTCGGCTTTTTCTGACCTAGTGGATCTTCAAAGCACTTGCTGGGATGTATGCAGCTTGTGCATGCTTCTCAGGCAAATATTTAACTTCAATCTGGAAGCTAGGAATCTGAAATGCAAGATTTATTCGGCGTGATTTATGTGTATACATGGGTATACGTGAAGATCTACGTTGATTTTCTTTGACCTATGAAAATATAGGAAAAATTTTGGTACTGAATGAAGTTTGAGAAGGAATAGATAAAATTCTTCATTTATTTCCTTTTATTACTGTCCTCATTCAACCTTCTAATTTAAAAAAACACCATGTCCTCGCAAACAGTTATTAAGGTCTTCGCCAAGAACCAGTATTCTTCTCAACTAAACGCTTTTCCTTCCAAAAGCAGTTTTCCTCTATCGCACCGACTAAAATTAGAATACTTTTTCAAGAAAGCATATCATTCGCCATTCACAGATACTTCCCTTGTACTTCTTCTCTTATCGACCAGAAGGGAATGGAAATAAAAATGAAGGTTTATGTTCAATATTCGCACCAAGTTTCTTTTACAAAATCTCCACCGACCCAGACGAGTAATTGCTTTTCTTTTACACCTCGCACTGTTGAAAGTGGAGTGTGTCGAACGATCGAAAGGGGTGAGCGAGGTTTCTTTGGAGCTGGGCTGGCGCGATTCCAATTGAAAAACGTTGCCTAGTCTGCCAGTAAGATAACAGAGTTGCAACTGGCGCGGAAAGTGTGATCGATTCGCATTAAAACGATCGCCATTGGCTGGGAACGGCCTGGTATCTGCGCCGCTCTGTGGCGGAACTTTCAGCGAGATGAAATTGAATTCCAACTGCGAATCCATTGGATCTGATTCGTCACGATTTGTTAGTTACTTTCGCCCGAGCTTTGTGGGGACTGCCGATGAATCAGGTTGTGTCACGTTTCGCCCTGTTGCTGCCGCGATTAAACGTTAATGCATTCCCTCGTGATTACGTTCTCCGAGCAACTTTGCATACACGGTGTCTGTCACGTAAAACTAGAACCGCGTATGGCTGAATATAATAGAATATCGTACTTTTCCTTGAATCTGCTTCTAGAATTTAAGGTTTCTTTCAACACGAAACTAATTGGGCTTAGGAAAGATTTGCTATCAGAGGTCAAATTAATCTCGCGTGACCGGAGCTAATTTATTTTTTTAAACCTCGCTGGTGAATATTCAAACGTACATTAAATTGCTCATGCCCACTACGTACAATAAATTGCTTATGTTACTTCTCATTGGCATTAGGTACTTTTTTTAAGAAAATAGGGGCTATGGAACACCGTGTACACCATAACTTTTAAACGAATGAACATTTTCACTTGAAATTTTAACTGGAGGTGTAGAATTATTTTCTCTACAGGGCGGAACTTTAGCATCAGCATTGAATGTTTGTAAAAAATTTTATAACCGATTAAAGACAATTTTTTCCGTAAAAAAGTGGGGAAAAATTGATTCGTATGTAACTTTCACAATTTTGGTTTAAATTTGCCAGTAAAGTTCCACACTGTAGTTTTTAGTATAGAAATTACTCACCCCAAAGCATTTTGCTTTTAGACGATTGATTTACCTGGAATTATTTACGCGCTACTTAGGATTACCTTTAGCGTTAAATAACTTCTTAAAGACAATTTTTTCTTTAAATTACGTGTAAAAAATCGTGCATAAAAAACTGCAAAGTACCGGTATGGTGATTATTTGATATCTAAGCAATCCAAACCAAAAGAAACCGTCGATTTTAGTCGTCCTGTACTCCCTTAACTGTTACGAGATGCTGATTTCGATCGAGCCGACAGAGGATAATTTTTTAATGTGATCAACGAGCGCCCCCAGGGCTTGAGGCTTGTTTCATGGGTGATTATTTCCAGGAACATGTCCTCAGGACTGGAACTGGCGATCCCGGGGTACCTGAACCAGCTCGCGAGTTCTGAGACCTTGCAGAGGCTCGACTGGGAGCGTTCTATGAACGCGACAGCCCCACCCAGGCTTAAGGGGGGCGAGTGGAATTGGGGTTAGACGAGGGAATTCCGTTTGCCTCGAAGGGGTGTGCAAGAGTTGAGAACTCTCCTTCGTCTTCCAAGTTAGGCAAAGTCAAGTGAACGTGCGTGGCAGGCATCAGCTGCGATATTATTGTTCCAACAATTGGGTTTAGACACGAAATATCACACAAGCTTCATATATTTTATACTTTTTAAATACTCTCACTTTTTAATAGCAATATTGTGTATTCAGTAGGTAACAAATCGAATTTTGAAATAGAAAGGACAAATAACATTGGAGAAACAATTTCAATTTTCAGGAAATTGAATTTCAGTCGTGTCAGGTCTGTGATTCTTTATTCAACGTGTTCGCAAACTTCGTATGTGTTATTCTGAATCGCAGTGGGAAAGGATTTTGCAACAGTTTCGCGAAAGTAATTAATATTAGCGACGAGAATGCGTCTTTGGTGCTTTATTTTTCGCAGAATTTCGATGTCCATTAGGGGTAAATCCTTATTCAATTTGTTGATGCTCGCCAGGTCTGTGGAGTACATTCCATTTCCATTCGAGAAAGTTTCGGTCCCAGCGGAGGTAGTGACAGATGGAAATCGTTGTTGAGACGAAATTGAAATCGAGTGGCAATACCATTAGAAACGAGTGGCGATACTTTGAGACTACGTATTGAATTGTCTCTTTCCGCTTCTAGACCGAAGCTTTTCTGATATTCCATTCTCGTGAAAAAGTTCCGTTCGTTCCCCAGACGACTTTTCTGCCTTTGTCGAGTAACTTCTCCCTGAGTTTCTTTGCCTCTTTCCATCACCGTGTCAGTGATTGGCAAAAATGGCATTCCAATACCTTTTTTTTGTCTAAATTCCACTTCGCAGTGACATTCCAGGTTTGTGAAGCTCGAAGCATTTTATTTAAAATTTACTTTCCGCAACTCTGAGAAATGACGTGCTCGAAGTTGAGTTTGCAGCATTGGTATCTGTGTAATAGAAAATTTTTTCGTACTTCAAATAATTCGGTTAGAATTCTTTTTCAAGGGGCCTTCTCTTTTGAGAGCACACCGGGCGGAGTGCTAATTCTCATTTGTGAGAAGTTTGAAATCCTCGTTGAAATGCAGGAAAATCACCTCGCGAAGCTGCAGATTCTTGTATGCAAATAGTACTTGGGGATTCTCGGCGTGAGGCAGAGAAATTCTTATTACCCGATTAAAAGTTTCGATGGAACGATTTATTTGTGTTACAGCATGCACCGTAATTTATTTAATCGCATTAATATTCTCAGTTTCGTCGTGCATTTACAAAATGATTCGTGTGTATAAAGAAAATTACCAAGAGTACTTTAGAGAAACGTTTATTGTAGAAATTGCAGTTATTTATATGAAAGTTAAGATGAAGCTATTAATCCACCAGATCCAAAGTTTACTTTATGGATTATGGATCATTTCACAATTTTATTATTTCAACGTTATTTCTTCAAATACCGTACTTCTGTGTTTCTTGATATTAAAATGGAATTATTGCTTATTTTCCTTTATTAGGTGACGAATAAGAAATACATTAATCTATAAATTATTTATCGCAAAATATGTGAACAACTTGAATGAAAGCTTTTGGGACACTGAGGGTAGTAAGTTGATTCTTTCTTCAACTCAATTTTCAATTCTTCTTTCAGTTGGAAATTTGTTTTCCAAGTACACAGTATTTTCCATTAAATTCTTACACAACCTCAAGACACTGCAATTATCTGTCGTGGAGAAAGAAATTGTTTGCACAGTCACGAGAGATTTTAAAACAGTTAATGCCACGTTGCTCGTAAAGGGGAAAATTGAAAAAGGTAGGAGAAGAAGATAATAATGAGTAAAAGCAGATGGCGTTGCGGAGTTACAAGTTGCGAGGGTGGGAACGCGAGTTTTATAGCTTCTTAGAACACTGGCGAAGTTTCGAATGGAGATTTTCAGCGGTTTATAATCGGGGAAGGAAAAGGTAATTCCATTTTTCTTCTTAACGCGACCGAGCAGACGGCTTAACGGGAAAGATAAAGTCGGTGGATTTTCACCGTTAGGTCGACTCTTCCTCTCCTATCGATTTGCCTTTCCTCCTCAGCCTCCGCTTTTCTTTTTCGCCTGTTATATATTTTCCTCTGTCGCGTTCTGACGCGACCACCGACGATCTGCGAGATTACTCTGAAACGAGCTCGAGGGAACAAAGGCTTTTTCGTTGCTTACGAGCTTAGCTTTCAGTCAATTCTTCTCGGCCGTAACTCGAGGCGTTATCCAGATCACACGGCGACATTCTTGAAAAGGTGATTTAAATTATGTGTGACGACGTAAAGTAATTGTATTAGGTTATTGAAGGTAATTTTCTGAAAAGTCGTAGGATCTACTTTGTCTTTGTTTTTTACAGAAAAAACTTTACCCTGTTTTAATAACCAGATAAGTTCTTAAATAGAAGAAAACGATGGATTTTCTTTTGAGATTGCTGAACCTCCTCATGGTTTCGTGTAACATTTGATAGATTGGCATGGGTGGGCTTTAGTATCTTTCAATTGATTTGTCGAAGCCCGTTATTTCTCTTGGAATACTTAAGGATGAACTTCAGTAACATTAAAAATAAGCGAAAATCTTTGAAAATTGGAGGAATGAATCTTTACGCAATAGTAAACATCCTGTAAATTGTTAGAAAAATTGATTCGGTAGTTTTTAAATTATTTAACTTTCAATTTAACATTTATTGTCATGGAGAAATTGTTATTGAGAAATATAACTACAAAATTAACAGTGAAATACTGAACAAAATTGTCACAAAAATTCCGGACAACTTTATCCGATGTTTTTTTTTTAAATGAAAGAAAATGGCACGAAATCTAGGTTCTTCTTTGATTGTCAGCTGAGTGACTATGAAGGTGTGGCAACGCCGCAATCAATATTTGAAACACATTACTTCCTTTTGTTCAATATTCATGGCATTCATGTGAATATAATTTTCATATTCATCTTTTCTCAAAAAGTAGAAAATTTCCTTGCAATATATATAAACCAGATGAAATGGCGATAGTGTATTCGTGGGAACGATGAAGCAGTTGCATTTCAGATACATTCCAACAAACAAGTTTCTGATAAAAGATCAGATATTCAATAAATTGACAAAATGAAATAAGAAGTAAGAGTGAATTTAACTGAATTTGCGATAAAAATACGCCATTGCCATTTCTGACTGTGTTTCATCGCAAGAAAAATCCTTATTAATATTTTGGAATTTAATTAACATTTGACTATGATTGTCACTGAAATTCATCCTTAACTAGGACTTCATACTTCGCGTTGATATCGTGCATGATAAAGCTACTAGGGAAGATTGTACTAGTTTGCATGTCTTTTATTAATATCTCGTCTATAAATATCACGGCATTTTATCTTTTTATAGACACCGTATTTGCCATGGGGAGGTGTAGCGTAGTGCTTTATCAGTAAGGTATTACATTGACTACGATAACGAATATGTTATTGTTGATAACTCTGATGTTGCTACGTAAGCCTGTAGGTATTATACGCAAACTATCAACAATGTTATTGTTCACGGTTCTTTTTAAATATTTACTCTCTGCAAAGCCTCATTTACGTTTTATCGCATACACTACATATTTCAAGCACATTCTGCATTTTCAATTGCATAGATAATAAAGATTTCTAAGTCACATATAGCGTAATAGTGTTATCGTTATCGGAGTAGTAAGCTGTTGTGATACAGATACAGTAATGATATTGCATTTAACCGATGAAATCGATAAAACAATAAAGTCGCACTAAGTAGGTACTTGTACAAATTACTTCGAGGTAAGTATTACTGTAAAGAAGATATTTTATTACGCAATGGTGGTTGAGAAACACTGAATTAAAGACACAACGGTGCACTGCTATGGGCTCTACACGGAATGCACTGTTCAGAATGCGAAGTATTCGCTATTTTAATTCTATTTTTTAACGAAGTACCTTCCGTGTTCCATATTTCAAAGCACCGCTGTAGCAGTAATATGTTAAATCAAATTCCTCGCTGTGAATCCTCTCGGATCTTTTCTGGTATGTGTACCATACTAATTATTTTTATACGACCTAACAAAATTTAATAACACGACGAACATCAGTGCCTCCGATCCAAATTGCAGTAAAAAAAATTCACGTAACATCAAGTCTCCAGAATTCACTTGAAGCGTCTCCTGATCTAGAACATCCGAAGAAGCCACTTAAAAAATTGTTTGCTATAATACCATTAACAAGCTCGTTCAACCTTTGCGAGCTCACTCCCACACATCTTAACACTTCCATGGCCTTTTGCCTTGCACCTTCTGGTGCAAACTTCCGCCCACTGTCGATCTTTACCCCAAGTATGCCTTGGTTTTTGAAAACCACCAAAAGAGCGTATTGTAAATAGAACAGAAATCTTTGAATGGTATAGATTCATCGTCGATAAAATTTAATGTGAACATTCATATTCATAATTTCATATTTAATATGAAATAGAGTTGAATTCTTAGGTGTATGGAAAATAATCGACCGAAATCGTGAAATCACGCTTCAGTGACAATTAATAACAGCCATCGAAGTGTTAAAAGAGCATAATTTATTTTTCACAAAGAAACTAATTAGTCCTCGCTACATAACAAAGTACACCTGGTGTATTTGACCCCTTCCATTAAGTTGAATATACTTCCTTCGACTCTGCCAAGGTGTAATTTGCATCTCAGTCGTTGTAATACGTAATCGTGTTCGATTCGCGCGGTTACAGTCACTTGGAGGCAAATCGGACGACTGTCGTTTCGCAACTGCCACACGGGGCCCATAGCTGGCCAGGTGCGTTGAACTTTGTTCCGTGTTATGCACTGGCTCTGTGGGCCACGCTGTGGGAACCATCGCCACTTTTCTCAATGGGGACACGGTCCCAAGGCGAGCCAGGGTCGTTCTCTCACGATTCACGCGTGTGCAGACACGCGTCCACCCGCCGCGAAGCAAACACTCGCGGCGCGCGTCCACTTTCACTCGCCGCGCGGACACTTGGGGCCGATGTCGTCGCGCTTGTGGTTAACCTTTACCGTGGGCCACGTGTTTCTGGAAATTCTGCGCGATGTAAAACAGCTGGGGCGACGCGCAGAATGCGTTGCTCAATTAGCTGGTATATAATATCAGTTTGTGCCTCGCTGAGATGCAGCGCTGTAAAGGCAATGGGGGTGGAGTTGGCAACACCCCTGAGTGTCTTACAGACCAGTTAAGAGTTCAGGGAGGTATTCAGGGGACTTTTTGGGTGTTGGTGTTACTAGGTGTTGAGGCATGGAGGAATGTGGCGCAATGGGGGTAGGAAGAAATTTGGAATATTTTTTGTGGTTTGCAACAATGGGAATAGAGCTTTCAACGCTAGATTTGTTGGTTTGTAGTTAAGGCTTCCTTAGTTTACTATATCTAAGCAAGACACAGTACTTGGGATTATTGTTGCATTTGGGAAGGCTGAGGAACAGGAAGATGTTTGTAATGTTTCGTCGTGTTTAAGGTGGGAGGATTACCTAGAACGGTCAAAACAACATGCTTCTTTGGGATTTTTTTCTAGAAAAACTGATAAACTTTTATTATTAAACATTAGTCTATTGGAAAGAGTACATCTTACGGGTATTTCAGTATTTTTTGTGGTAAAAAGTATTGAATGGTTTGTGAGTTATAGGCGATGCCCGAGACGTCGAAAAAAATTATTTTAAAACAGAATGCCGGTTGTGCAAAGTTGAAGCATCGGTATTTGGCAAAAAGTCGCTGGTTTTTCGCGTGTAAAAAATCTAGGCCAAGAGAAAGGAAAAGCTCCGGATAGCGCTTAGATTTTTAACTCTAAAATAAGCCTGCAAAGCCTCGAGTAAATCGGTTCATTAACTTTTGATTTATATGCATCACCGACTTTGGAAACTTGATTTTGAGGAAAACGCGTTTAAAGTTTTGGGTCTAAGCGCTTCATCGAAGAACACCTACCTACTTACACACGTATAACTTTGTCAATTTTAGTCGGATTAACTTGACACTTCCAGGAAATATTTTCAGGATGTTGTACTTCAAGAAAATATAAAAATCGATTTTTCGAAAATTTCTAGGTAGACCTCCCTCTTAATCTTTGGACTCAAGATAATGAGACGAAGGTGATGGAGAAATGTACTTTGTGAAATAATTGGGGATTTGAATGTGGTCAAATTTGTATGATGCGAGAGGAATGTAACAATCCACGGTAATAAACTACGGAACTTGTATATTTTCATTAACCTCGGAAAATACTATGACAGCAGTAAGATTTGTCTACCAAGATTTTAGAATATTGATTTTCGATAACGTGGTCCAGTAATTTAAGAAATATCATGGGAAATGAGGTTGTACATCATTACTACTGCTGTCGAACCAAGAACACAGAGCAGTTTGTTCACTTTGCCTTGCTGCACGCGAAATATTGTTTCCATCTTTAGTGAAATTTCAAGGAAACTACTTCCTTCAAGCTTTATATATTTCCCGATTAAAATTCCCCCATACATACCAAGCACTCGATCTTGTAATACCTATAGTAGGTAGTAACTCCTTTTACAACTCCCATAAAAAACTACAATATTTATCCAATATTACCTCAGAACAAGCAGCGACATACATCACACAGAAGAACATTTATTCGTCAATCAACCGCCACCACTATCGTCGCCCATCCAATCATTCTATCGCCAATCTCCCGCTACTTGTGCTGAATTCCATTGCTTCTTTTTCCCGCGATTCTCATTTCCTCGAATTGCCCACCGAGTCCCTTGCCTGGCGATCGCCTTCTAACTCCACGAGCCCAGGCATCGAAGAATAAATCATCGAGGGGCTAGCAAACGCGATAGAGCAAGAAACGCATTAGGCAGTAGAGGGATCTAATATTAGAACAGCAGACCTCCAGATCCTCACGGAGGGTCTCGACGTGGAACATTATCTCATCCCTTTCGTATCTTGGCGCTGCCCTATTCGCAGCCCTTCGTCTTCCATCGGCCCAACAGCCTCCCATGACCTTAACTTTCGAAACGTGACCGCAGAACCCACGAGCGAACCCATCGGAATCAACGAATCACGTGATTTTGATGTTCTGCATACGGGAGAAAAGCACAGCCTCGTTGCATTTCCGTGCTCGTCTCTCGCGAAAGGTTCGTGGAAATTAAATAGGTATCTCCTCTGGTGAACGTGCGTACGTGTAGGTACGTGGACTGTAATCGATTCTCGAGAGTCTCTTCGATGTGCTCGTGCGATTCTGCTCTCCCCGTGTTCTCTATTTCCAAGTCCTTCATCAACTATTGCAGTATATTTCATTTCTTTATTTCACAGGAGGGATAATCTTTTGTGAAATATTTTTCTGTGGAATTGTAGTTAGAGTAGAAAGATGTGAACTTGGAAACAAGCTGTAAGTCCTAAGTCAATGTTTTTGGTGGAAATTGTTGAACTGAATTTGGTTAATAAAATGTTTGAGAATAAAAGAGATTTCATGCTGCAATTTTTTTAGAATTCTCAATTTTCTGGTTGGCGCCATTGATTAAAAGCCTCCTCATATTGTCCATTTACAAAGTCAGAGTGGTACTCGCCTGTAAAAATTGTTTACCGTGTTTGTTTACACATTCGCGTTCCCGCCGCAGTGAAAACAGTAAACGAAAGGTTTTGTCGGTAGCTTTTACCCTCCCAAATTTGCGGTTCGATTCGCGTTTCAGTCACGTTTCCCAAGCGGAGTGGAGCGTGCACGCATACCTATCTTTGACGCGGCTGAATCCAGTTTTTCATCTTCGTGGCGCATAGATTCGTGTGCACGAAATGCTGACCTACTTGCGGGTTTGATGGAACGAAACGCGTCACGGCGACCCAGAAAATTTTACGGTGCATCTAATTTTATCATTTGGTTTACACTCTGCACAGTCTAAACCCTTCGTCGCGAATTTTGTCGCTCGTAGCAATAGGCTACTCTGAATATTCAGTCGGTGGTTTGCTCGTTGAAGGAGCGCGAAGATGGTAATTCGAGGGCGTAATGAGACATGCGGTAATGAGATTTTCTACTGCTTTAGGATAATGCAGCCCCGCGAGGGAACAATTTTCCCCGTTTCTTTTTTATATCTTCGAATGGGAACGTTGTCCACTTCGCGAAGAAACTAGGCCAAACGTGATGCGTTCAATAGAGATGCATTGCGTGTCCTGGCGTTTCACTCTTGCGTGTTCACGCTATCGAGTTAAAGAACGCTCTCGTTCCTGAGGTACAAGTCGAAATTAAGCTTAATAACGATAATAACTGTTTAATTTGAACGGATTTCATTATTTCCCTCGATACTCTTGCACTGTACCCAGTGGATTTTCGAATTTCTAAACTCTCGTACGCTTTCATGAAGATTCCTCGGTTCGGTTAATATAATCAAATACTGAGAGTCATACACATAGATCAATTTCCCTTGGCGCAAACTTCGTGCATTCACAACCGCGGTACTCTTCCAATTGAATTTGCGAAACATCGAGTGACCCAGCATACACGCGTTCATTCAATCTACTCATCCATCAGCAAACAAACACAATCCCCAACAAACCTCACCCAGTTTCTCCCGAACCATCTACATCGGGGCAAGCGCCACGAGCTTCTCTCTTACTTGACAGAATTTTCCTCCATCGAAACGCTGCGCCTTGGAGTGATCCTCGTCCCCCAGAAGAAAGACGAGGGTGGCCGATCGATGCGTCCTCCCCGTCCTCTTCAGAATCTATTCGGCCACGCAATTTGTCGATGCAGACAGGAGTCAGAGGCGAGACCGGCAACGAGCGATTCAGAGGTGCATGGGAAGCGCATACACCACAGTGGCCACCGTGCAAAGCCATAAAGCTGGTCGCCGCCCTCGTTCGACCAGGTTTCCACCGTGCTAAGCGCATGAAACGGCTCTTTGTCGGCTGTAAATCGGTGTGCGCCTGCTCCTCTCCCCCTCGTTGTCCCTTCCCCACCCCCCTGTTTCTCCGGCCCGCTATCTTTCTCCCTTTGACTAGGCCCGCTCTTGTTAACGGAAACGCGCGTGTCGTAATTCAGAACCGCGGCCATAAATACGATTGCGCGCGGCTCGATTCGCCCCGCGCGGCCCCCCGCGGATTGCCATGATCGTCGTGGCGGTGCAGCAACGCGGGTAATTCCGCCCCGGCGTTATGCATGCTCGCCCGTAAAATTGCCTTTGACGCACCGTTCGATTCGTAATCGGGGCCCTCGAAGCCGTGCTCGCCAGTCCTCGAGCACAGCCACCTGTGCGGGAGCCGTCTGTGCGAGATCCTAACGTATCCACGCGTGACTTATGCGATTCGTTGGTGAAAGGGGTGCAATTGCCAGCTCGGTGGAGAGTTCGACGCTTCGAGCGTTCTTGCTGGGAGTTGTTGGGGATTGTTAATGGATACTCTGCTCTGCGTTTCGTTTTCATGGTTTCGGTGTCTAGATAGGCTACAGTAATTCGTCGTTATTGTCTCGTTTTCACCATGCGTAGTACGCCTGGTGACTAGCACCACCATTTCTTAGAATCCTTCGGTCGAGAGTGAGAGAACGAAAGAGTCAACGGCAACTTCGTGTCAACTGTTTCGTTCCCTCTCGCTCGCTCGTCGGAATTCTCGGAATCGCCCGCCGCCAGCCCCGTTCGTCGGGTTTATTACGACGAATCACTGTATTTAGGGTGTGAATTAATGGAGGGTGAGGTTTAACCTGTTAAGGGCAGTCGTTTCTGTCTAAAATGAGGCATTTCAGTTTCAATTAATTACAAAGAAACAAATTGAAACTGAGACTTGTTCTTTGACATAAAGTTTATTAACATCATAAGCTTTAAAAAACTTGTTTGTTTAGTCAAAAATATGCATTATATATGACGCTACAGATAGATCATTAAAGAGGCTTTTTAAAAAAGTTTCTTTTGTTTTGCAGTGATAACTCAAAAACGGAGGTTCCAATCGATTCAAAACAAATTCGGAAATCTTCACAAAATGTGTAGTTTCGGACCAGTCCTAAATTAAAGTTAATGAAAACTCTTACTTTTTATGAAAAGGAACTAAAAACCCATTGAGATCCCATTGATGAGGTTTTTGCATCCCCCAAGCCCCAAAAGATGAGGTCTTAGTTTCTTTTCCATCTGTAATGATCCATCTGTGGCGTCATATCTAATGAATATTTTTTACTAAACAAACATGTTTTTTAAAGCTTATAATGTTAATAAACTTCATGTCAAAGAACAAGTCTCAATTTCAATTAGTTTCTTTGTAATTAATTGAAACAGAAATGCTTCATTTTAGACAGAAACGACTGCCTAGTACCCTTAAGGGGGGATTCTCGTCTAACCGCCCCAAAAGTAACTGATATTTGGCATAACTGTTGGTCATATTGGATTAAACTGTTTTGGGATATAAGGAGGCATCTTTAAACTTGCAGAAAATATTTATTTTTATTTCGATTCTTCTTATTATTTATTAATTATTGTGGAAATCAGTTATCTGGTTGCAAAAGAAATAGAAGTTTCTTAAACATAGATAGTTTACGCTGGGATTTTAAAGACACTTTAAAGAGAAAAAAAATGAAAAATTGAAAGAGTTATAGCGTGTGAAAGAATAAGTAAACTTTTTCCTTAGACAAATTTTCATATTATTCGTTATATCAACGAAAAAAGTATTATAAATAAAAACTAAAATTAAAATTTTAGGTCCAGTCCTAGCGTAAATTATTTAACTTTAACAAAATTTTCTTCTTTTTGTAATCACATGACTGTGACATGTGCTACACCTGACACCAACATCGTTGAACAGTTAACAGGAGTCTACAATAATTAATAAATAATAAGAAGGATCGACATAAAAAAAATCTACAAGTTTAAAGATGTCTCGTTCTATCCCAAAAGAGTATAATGCAATATTAACAATAGTTTTTTCCAAAAAAAATCATAAATTTCGGGGGCTGTTACACGAGAATCCCCCTTAAACGGCGGCGGCGAGTTAACTCGTCGTTTGAAAATACTTATTCACTAGGCAAGTAAAAGCTGAGTTGCGAAAGAATGCAAATATCATTTGTTTTTTATTATTACTACAGTATGATGTTTCTCCGCTTTTTTTTTTAGTTTTTTCTTTTATTATGTTTAACTGGTACGGTTAGCAAATTAAAATAAAAAAGTAGTTAGTGTAACTAAAGTGAAATTAGTTAAAGAGTTAAACTAGTCTTTTGTCAGTTGTTACTACCCAGTTAGGTAGCATCTTCGATCGAGAAATGTGCCGGTTAACAGGTTAAAGCGTAGAGTGTATATTTTTCATTACGCGTTGGTGGTCCTAAGTTCCTTTGGGCCATCTGATTTTAATATTTCGGACTTGTAGATTTCATTTGTTTTGTGAGAAATTGAGTTACCACAAGGACGCGGCGTAGCAACTAACTGAAGGATTAAAGACAGAACCCGAGGAACATTCGTAGATGCAGCGCAATCAAAGACGTCACCGTCACCGCTCTTGTAAATCCACCAAACGTGCCTCTTCCATGACACACTGCGTCTTCCCCAACAAGCTCTGACCCCGATAGCTTATTTACAACCCTTTACAATCCCACCAGTCGAACTCTTCAAAGATTGCACCCCTAGAAAGCCCTGGAAACAGTAACGAATCGGGAGGTCATCCTCCAGCGGATAGAGCAGGCAGAGTTATGGGAATGGGCCTCGTTAAGCGGATGCTGGTGAGAGAGTCGCAAGGATCGTCGGGATTAGGACACGTAGCAACAATAGCCAGGGTCTGGGCCAAGTCTGTTGTCCTTGCACGGCAAAGATTCTCTCTCCTGACTGGCCTTTTTTCCGTCCACTCGCTCCTACTCCCTCTACCCTCTTCATTCCCCTGCTTGCTCCACGACTCTTTGTTCGCGCCTACTTTTACCGTTTTCTTCGATCTCGCGGCTCCTTTGTCGCCACGTCGCATTGTCATTCCCTGAGAGCAGCGTTCCGACATCGTTAGCAACAATAGATGACAGAGAGACACGGAGCCGGTGGCCAATTGTTTCTCGCGAAAATATGTCGACCACGCTGCGTAAATCGGGATTCTATGACGTTCGATGGCAGATCGAACGTCCATAAATGCGTCTTCTTGAGGAAGTACGTGGGTAGCCTGCTCAGTCGCTCCCTCGCTTCTTGGAACCCGGAGGAATGGATATCTGGTGAATCAGGGTATGGGTGAATGGTTAGCGCGCGTCGTATTGGCACATTCGGGACGGAAATAGGACCAAGTGTCCTTGTTTGGACGCCTTTATGGCGAGTGTTTGATAGCAGTCCGTGCAATCTGTGATTGTTGGCTGGGCTTGCCTAGTCTCCTTGGGCGTGTTTGAAGAAGAATTTTGATTTCTTCAGGGATAGGTGCTAGATTTGAGAAGAAACAGTGGCATTCTACGATTTCCAGCATTTCCGCGACGAGAGATTAATGATTGGCATAAAATTAATTGGTGGTATTGAAACTTGTAATATGAAATAACCAATAACTGATGCAAAATAGTGATTGGCTTCGAAAACCAAAGTAAGAGCTGATGGCAAAGTTACAATCTTTCAAACACAATAAATATCTCTTAGTTGCACAGTTTTACCGTCTTCACGCTCACGTGAGTGCGGTGGGTAATGCGTTCAGTATCAAGGATTTCAATAATGATTTCCCTCATTTTCTTCGCGCGGAAGCACCATACTCATCGTTTCTCTGTCGCGTCGCTGCATAATACGGAACTGTATCGCGGTAGGATAATTACCGAAGTAACGGGTCATCCATTTCCGTGGGGAAACTTGCGGGTCGCGTCGTCGAGGATTACGCGGGGGATCGTGGGGAGGCTGTTCGAACATTATCGCTGATATTACGGCAGCTTTATGGCGAAAAAGATAACAAGCGCCGTTCACAGTTTTATGGACCTGGGATCGTTGATAACGGTGAAATAAAGTTATACTCTCTTTCGTCGAGGACGCGTGGAGTGCAACGCTAGTCTATTGCGCTGGCTGCAACAGTTGCGGAACTGTTATGTTTTCCCTGCACATCTCTCAATTACCGCGTGCAGCATACAGTAACATAAAATTTACAAGCCTACGCTACACCTTAAATTCACGAAAAACGTCTAAATTAACATGACCATGCAAAAAACTTTTCTTTCTGAGGCGTAGTTTATTTCAATTCTGCTATTAGCACAGGTTATCATAATTTTTGGAGCCTTTGCACATGAGACACCGAGTATTTCAGGTAGAAGAAAGTTCTCTATATTGGACCACTTAACCCTTAAGTAGGCGCACTGGCAAAATCACACAAGTGGGCGCATGGGGTCAGCAGGGATCCCAACTTCTTCTTTATATTTATGGTAAATCAAAAGGTTTTGAAAAGTAAAAACAAGTATACATGATAAGTGCACGCGACAATGTTGCGATCACTACTGAAAACAAAAGTGCATTATACGATAGACAGCTACTGGGAGTGACAAGTTCGCAAACCTATGTACGCGTTCTGTATTTTTTTAGCGATCAAAGTGGCTTTGACCCCATGCGCCTACTTTCGGGTTAAGAAAGTATCTCCATAAATCGGAAACGTGTTCATAGTTTTGAGCAGAAAAATTTGAGAAGTACACTAATTCGTCGTTATAGTCCCGACGAACGGGGCTGGCGGCGGGACAATAACGCGATGCGGACACTATTCCCTTAGAGTAGTACAGTAATTCATCGTTATTGTCCTGTTTTTACCATGCGTAATAGTCCCGCTCACTATCCCCACCATTTCTTGGAATCCTTCGGTCGAGATTGAGAGAACGAAAGAGACGACGGCAACTTCGTGTCAACTGTTTCGTTCCCTCTCGCTCGGCTCTTGGGTTTTCTCACTCGCGGCATCGGCCGCACGGAATAGTCTCAGAGCATATACTACTCTAAGGGAATAGTGTCTACATCGCGTTATTGTCCCGCCGCCAGTCCCGTTCATCGGGACTTTAACGACGAATTAGTGTATATGCTTTAAGACTATTCCGTGCGGCCGATGCCGCGAGTGAGAAAACCCAAGAGCCGAGCGAGAGGGAACGAAACAGTTGACACGAAGTTACCGTCGTCTCTTTCGTTCTCTCAATCTCGACCGAAGGATTCCAAGAAATGGTGGGGATAGTCAGCGGGACTATTACGCATGGTAAAAACAGGACAATAACGACGAATTACTGTATTTCGGGATTGTAATTGATACATAAATTTAATAAAACGGACTAAAACGCCAAGTGGGTGATTAAAAAAAATATTGCCAAACTACCGTCAATGGTCCAATCTAGGAAACTGATTTCCTAATTTTTGCCACAGATATCCTAAATTGGACCATGTCTATTTTTCAGTATTTTAGGTAAGAACTTTTATTTAAAAATATACTTACACTGCAAAAAAAATAAAAGATAGATACGGTCCAAGTTAGGGAACTTTCTCCTAATATTCGCTTAGTTTTAAAACGATTGAAGATATTAAATATACTTCGACACATAAATATTAGTTGCTAGGCAAAGTGTATCTCACGTAAAAGGGTCCTTTACATTTAGAAAAACAGAGGTAGTAGTGTCATTCGTTAACCCTGTATAATATCTAGTATACAGAGTGTCCAGAACATTATGATACACCCAACTACAAGACCAACTCCCCCCCCCCCCCCCAAAATACGCAAATGATGCAGCATTATTTTCTTTGACTGCTCGCGCAGCATCTCCCTCAGCCCAAGCATAATATTCAATTAACGCTCCATTAGCCTAACAAGTCCATTTCCTCCACAGCAATAAACGAATCTTATCAGGAACTCGATAAATTCATTCAACGATTCTCAACTAAGCTCCCACAAAGACAGGAAAACGTTGCTCGACCGCAGTGGAAAAAGAAGTGGCGCAACGAGCCCCTCGAAACACAATTAGTATTAATAATCCAGCGGGATCGGTGTACCGGAAGGCACGGTCCGTGTATTCCAGCTGAAAATTGACGTTTCTTCTTCGTCGTTGCAGCTTATCGTTCCACCGACCGTTCCACGGTCTCACGTTTGTTGTACCACCTCGAATTGTCCTCCATACTCGTATCGTTGGTTCGCTTGTTAGTTGCGCGAGCGCGGCGAACTTTTCATTATCGTCGCGATTCCTTTTGTCCGGAAAGTTTGGCGGTAATCAGGGACACAGGGCGGGAAGCAGACTCGCGGAACTTTCGAGCGCAGTTATATCTAACGCAAAAGTGCTTTGTCCTGCAACGAAGCCGAGAATGATAAATGCGCGACGTATTGGCGCTCGAGGCCGTGTGATACATACTGGGAACTTTATACCGTTCAAGGATAGGGAATTCTAATGGAGTGGTTCAGATTTTTGGAAGTTAGTGTAGTGTAGAAATTAAGAAAGTAGGACAGTTTAAACGATATACAATATTGTAGCGAAATTTTTTTATGGTATTTTACTCATTCTATGGAGCTTGAAATTAAATTAATTTATTCTTGGTGTGGTTTTCTAATAGATCAATTTTCATCCAAAAATTCAACGCACTTGAAATCAAATTATATAAGGAAACAAGTCGATTCAGATGTTCATATCAAGAAGCTAAGTTCCATCATAACTTCTCATATCTCCATCAACAGAAACTCCACGTCAATTCATTCCCTATAATTTTTTCTTAAGAAGAACAAAATCTGCTCGAAGAGTATTGCTGACTGATATTCTCCTGTTCTTCGAGAAGCCTCTCTTAGCACATCAGAGAGCAAAGAATTCCTCTGATCTATGGTGGAATAGGTGGGGTGATCGTCGATTTACCTGAAAACTGAGTATTGGCTGCAACCCTAGGGATCGTTTCTCCACCCTAGAAACCTTTCAGGTAGGGGCTGCAAACTCAGGAATTTTCCGCGGGTCTCCCCTCCAGGCGAGTTCCAGTTAAAACGACGTCGATGACGATCCACGGTCTCGTTGGCGGAGTCCGTGGAACTTTTACGGGGCACGTTTACGTAGACGCGTTTGCAAACACTTCACCTCCACGCTAGAACGTTTAAATGACTACTAACGGGGCCTCGGTAAAAACGAACACGGCTGGTCCTAGAGTCTCTTTCAGAAGTGAGGACTTTCGTGGAAGTTTCGCAAGCAGTTCGCCTAACTGAGTTTTCAGGCCACTTTTTCGAGGATTCTTGAAGGCTCTGTTTTAGGAGGTCGGTTGAAGTGTGTTGAAGAGGTAGATAGGTTGAATGATTAGGATAATAGTTTTCAAGAATACGCAGGTGAATCGTAGATTGTGGTAGAATTAGGACGTAGAAGATTCTGAATGAAAAAATAAATCGAAGATGTAGGTTAAAGATTTTTCATACGAGATTTAATTGCTGAGGAAAATCGAAGATTTCGAAGATGTTTTGAGTATCATAACAATATTTTTACTCACGCTTGTATTTGTAAATTGTGATTCTGTGGTTTCTTCTGCATCAGCATTACTGGTTTACTTTCATCCATGGGAATTATCTCTTTGCATTGTTCCATCGACTTGGTTATACGCAATAATGAAGAGTATTCAGACGTGTTCATAATTAATAAGTTAGAATTCTTAAGAACTGGATATTTTATCTTACTACATTTCTTCCATTACGAAATACAAGTCAGTAAGTTGAAGAAGTACAAAAAAGATGTATCTCACGTTTCACCAACATCCCAATTCCACCCTTAATTACAACACCCTCTAACATCATCAACAATTAGTTCCTCACCATTAAAAAAAAAAATACTTTATTAGTGGAAAAGCATGTAAATTCCATGCTGAATACTGTGGCAAACGTTGTAAGTGCTAGAATAATTTATTTCAGTTTCTAGAGCTGTCGTAAGATAGAGCTGAAATTATAAGAATATACCAACTTCACTGTGGTTGAAAATAAAATACTGAAAATGTTCCCCTCTAGCACTTGCATCATTTAGCATTTCAACTCCTCAATAATTATGAACCTACAGCCTTTGCAACTTGCCTTTCACCTTCCACAGACAAAGTTCCACGCGAAAAGCACTTAACCAATTAACACACACATTATCAAACACCTCCTGGACCATCAATTATCTATAAGCCCCAAAAACCCCTAGTTTCTCGGAACACGCGACAATCTCTGCATCGAACTTGGAGGTCGAGATGCTCGAGGGGCAGTGGAGTCTCGAGTGGCTGGGGGAACATGACTGAGAAGAAGAGCAAGTCAGATGGACATTTTTATTTCATCCTCGGTCAATTTGCCCGTCGCCCGTTCGTTTTGCTCGTGCAAAGAAATCCGCCTCTTCTTTCGTACGTTTCGCCCCGCGCTGGGGACAAGAGGAAGACGAGCCGCTTCTCGAGCGCGTGCTCAAGAGGTTTTGCAAGCTCACTGAATTTCTATACACCGCTCGAGGAGGTCTACCTACTCCTACCCTTCTCCTTAAACCTATTCCTCCTCGGGGACCTCTTATGCACTTCACCGTGCGCCGTTACTAAGACATTCCCACGGTGTATCCCTCAGGTAATCTCTGTGTCTTTCGTATTTCTGCCTCGGCAGAGGCAAAGAAGATCCTCCAGACGCGTGCGCCAACAGTTTTGACGACGTGCTTCGTCACTTCCTCTTGCTTTCGATTTCTCCTCTCGCTGGAGGATTAATCTTCCGCGAGCCAAGCCTGGCACCTGGACACGGACGACCTAACATGTCGGATGTAACACTTTATCTACCGGATGGTCTGCATCAAAGATGGGGTTGATGATCTTTTGCAAATTTTCTAGCTGCTCATTGATTCTCTTGTTATTAGAATAATTTCGAATACAAATAATTTCTTAGAATATTCGAATGCAAATAATTTCTTAGAATATTCGAATACAAATATTTTCTGCGAATATTCGAATAATTTTGAGTAATTTCGAATACGAATAATTTCTTCGAATAATTTCGAATACGAATAAGTTCTTAGAATAATTTCGAATAGGAACAATTTCTTCGGATATGCGAATATTCGAATAATAAATTTAGTAACGTTATATAAAACATTTCGTGTTCAGATTCCTATTCGGTACAATTCGAAATTCGATCACTCTGAATTTTCAAATACTCCTAATTATTCAAATTTCAAATTCCAATTCACAGGTATTCGAATATTGGTTAGAGCTCTAATGGAGAGCTTTGTATGGTAGAGTGTCTTGGGTTCGTGGAAGTTCATGCATCTAATCCATGAATTCAAGCAGATGAGAGGGTGGCAGGTAATGTTAAGCGTTCTTGTGGGCTTTATTGAAATTTGAAGTTAGCTTGGGATACCACTGTGCTTGGGGATTGAAGTACGTGTTTGCACGTAGTCGAAAATGTGAGTGGAATTTTGAACAATTTCGAAGATTGGGGTGAAGAAAGGGATGTTAGTGATTTTTTTTTCCACTGTTTCTGTGTATCTTTAAGCAACACTTAAGGCATTGACAGCAAAACGGACTGACCCACATTTTTTGTGAAATTGAGTTAGTAGCAATAATGTATTCCAATAGACTGTAGTAATCATATAAAATGGGAAAAATTAATTATATTTCAATGTTGGTTAATCCGTTTTTGCTTTTCAGTGCTTCAATTAATTTCTTCCTTTCCTCTACCACGATTCTACTGAATCTATCGTATCAATTTTCTTCAGTCAACTTGAAATCGAACTATGAAACAGCAGTATATGATATTTTACCAACGCAAAAATAATCTCACTATATATCTTCCAGAGTTACTATTACGTTTTTTACACTTTGAAATACTTGACTGTGCCTCGGACACCGAAACAAGCCGAACCTATTCGTAACGGCGTGAGATAGATCGCCCGTGAGCGATTAAATCTCCTACGATGGACTCACAATCGCTCCTGACAAATTGTTTCGCGATGAAAACCTTTGAAAGTCTCGGCTTGGGTCGAACCGTGAGAGACCATCGAGAAATCAATTCCAGCAGAATCGTGGGAAGGACAGGTCGTAAAAAATTTGGGGGTTCGTGGTGGTTTAGGGTTCCGAGACTCTTCTTTGGGTGGATGTTCCATTACTTCACAAAACAGTTGGCTTGTTCATTTTTCATCGAGGGGTTCTCCCCGAGAATGTCCACTGATGGGTATTGAGTTTACTATCGTGAATGCAATACGTTCGAGAGGAATGGAACGAAGTCCTGAAGGTTTTACGAGAGCGTAGTTAACATTCTGAGCCTTGACTAACATAGCACGCTTGGAATTGTTTGGACTTTATTACGTTGGTAGGCGTGTTCTGTGCTGAATGTAATTTAGATGTAGTTCACGTGACAGGGAGCCTTGTAATCAGCTAGGAAAATAATAAGCTTACAGTGGTGCTCCATGCAATTATAAGGCACATGATAATAAAGTGAATAATTATGACGCTGGGAATTAAATGGGAAAACATTCTTCCTCCTATGAAACCATTAGGCGCGATCGAGTTGATAAATTCTTCCTGCTTTTTAAACAATTTATATTAGCTTCGATCCTCTGTATGTTTGGTGTATGTTTTAAATCTGGCAACTCAATTTTCACCCACTTCCACCAGTACAATTGTCTTGAAACTTTGTAGGCGTGCGTGAGTGTGATGACAGTTTTTTTACAAAAAAAAAGTCAAAAATGAAAACAAAAGAATATGAAAAATAAAAAATGTACAATTTCGTGCTGAACACGCTGAGGTCAAAAAAATCTCGAGGGGTTTAAAAAATTATCCAGTCATCAATAAATATAACCCATAACCACAAATCCAAACGACTTGAAATCAGCCTATAATCACAAATAAAATTTGGACACTAAAAATTAGAGAATAAAAAAATATATAAAAAGCTTTTTAAGTTAAACGATTTATAAAATGCACTAAACACTAAAAAATAATTCTTTTCTTGTACTACAATTTCGATGGTGTTTTCTCATGGTGTGATGGTGTTTTAAATAAACTCGAGGTGTGGGATATTTCTTCACAGAATACGAATCAATTTAATACAGTACCACGATTTTATTTAAAGTGAGAAAGCACCATCGAAGTTGCAGTACAAGAAAATAATTATTTGTTAGTTTTTAGTGCATTTTATAACTCGTTTAACTTAAAAAGTTTATTTTATATATTTTTTTTATTGTTAACTACTGTCCTCTATCGATGCAGCATTAAAATACTTCAACTGGTCCGGTGAAAATGACTGCCCGCACTAAAGGTAACTGTAAATACAAGAACTGAAGTATTTTCTCCACGTTAACTATTATAATATAACAAACTCACGTAATAAATAAAAATGTGATGACATTACAATACTTATATAAATAAAATGGACCTCTATTTCAAAGTGACGTCGGCAGTTGAAGGTGAAACGCCCATTAATTATAAAAAAGAAGAAACACAGTCGCACCCTTATTTTTAACAAACACGTAAACAACACCACACCAACTAACCATCACTCTTATTCACAAACGACTGATATATCAATAAATTCGTAAAAAGTTACCTTAAACGCCGCCATTCCATCGTTTGGGAATTTCATATTCCATCCCCCTTGGAATCACTGAAAAGGACCTGGATCACGGTCGCGGCCCGTTCCCCCGTCTCGATCCCATTGTGCACGTTATCAAAGAAGCATCGAGCTGTTTATCGTCGATGCTCTCTCACGACATCGCGAGAAGGATCAAAGGACTTATCGTCGGGCGCGATACTAGGCTTTCATCCGTGCGACACTCGACTCCTTCATGGCTGTCTCGCATTTTATCGGCCATCCCTCGACCCCCTCCCGTTGCTATCGCCGTGCAAACTGTGGAAATTGATAAGCGCGCATTCCTGCAATGAGAAACGTGGCGTCTCGACGCCATCGTGACGCCGTGATTCGCCGTATTTAACAAGTGGTGCGGCTGGTCGAGCAGCGATACAGCGCAAACAGATTAGTCACGTAATAAAATCGTGTCAGCTCCGTTCGAGGGATTCGCTTTGCTAAAGGTGGCGCGCCGTTTGGCTCGCCCTAGGCCGGGAACTGCGTCGCGAACGCTGCACGTTCGCCCACAATGACTTCCGTTACACGCCAGGCTACACGGAAGCGGAGGCGCTATCTGCATTTCGGTTTAATTACGATCGAGCCCAGGTGAGAATTCTCGAGCCTCTCGTAATCCTCTCGCCCGCAATGAATCACGCGATTCTTTTATTAAAAGGGTAGGCAGCAGCATTTACCCTTGGTCCCTTTGATTTAGCCTTTTCATTAAATTCCGCGGGAAATCTTAAGACGTGGTGCCTACCTTCCCGAGTTTCTAGTTTCCCTATTTCGGTGTTTGTATTATTACCTATTACCTGCAGGTTCCTTCTATTCCCCACTGGATAGGTATTAAGGAAATACGTATGTAGGTATTTCACAAGTCTTTCAAGTGTTACGAGTTTAAAAGAACGTAAGGTTTAAATTTTAATGTACGATGGTTTTAAATATAAAGGAACTGTGACTAGAGTAACGCAATGAAACGAAGCGATTGAACGATTCATTTCGAGAGGCGAAAGTTGGCTCGCTCAGCGATATTCAGCCCTTCACGATCCAAGAGCTACTCCCGAGGGGTCTTTAAAATTGGTTAGCCTCGCGCGAAAGAGTTGCGAGCGTCAGAAAGGAACAGAAG
Organism: Andrena hattorfiana; assembly: GCA_944738655.2. Lineage (NCBI taxonomy): Eukaryota > Metazoa > Arthropoda > Insecta > Hymenoptera > Andrenidae > Andrena > Andrena hattorfiana. The sequence continues at coordinate 9,742,719 of OX122894.2, forward strand.
AGAGTGCCTTCCAAGTACTGGACACACTGCCAGCCCCAGGTAGCACGGTCCATCGAAAACCGATCAACGAGCGACTCGGGAAACTTGCCTTTTAACAGCGCTCGAACGCTGATCGATAAGAGAGCGAGAGAGAAGCTGGTCCACGGATTTGCCTAGGAGACAAGTTACTAACCGCGACTCGAAAATTCGAACTCGTTTCAACAGAGAGCGTCCCCACTGTCGCGGCGTGCGTCGTCCGCGAGGACTCGCAGACGGGTCGGAGGAAACGCGTGACAGCCCCTAATTGAACGTACACCGAGCCGCGAAGAGGAAACGCTGCCAAGCGGGGCGGGAGGGGGGGCAGCGTTGCAGCCGAGGAACGTCGACGACGAATGGCAAAATAAAGGGAGAAAAAACGAAGGATGGCGGCGAAGGAGGTGTGGTTCGAGTCCTGGAGGATTACCGAGGGGTGAGGCGAGGATGCACAAGCACACCAGCCAGCTACGAGGCCCCAGCGGCCCCGGAAGCGGACACCATGTCGCTAATAGAGGTCCTGTCAGACGGTGGAACAGCTTCCACGGCGGCGGGAGCGTTGGCGGGGGCGCGAGTAATTTCAACGACACCGTCGGAAATGGCAATCTGCCCTCTGGTATGATCGCCAGAGCTCCCCAGGAGCCGTTCAGGGCGATGCCCAAGGCCGTCCAGGCCCTGAGGAGCGAGTCCGTCGATAGGAGCCATCGCGCACAACCACCGCCCCCGCCTGCCTTCCCTCGAAGACGGTTCTCCGTGTGGTGAGTCTCGAAACTTCACATTATGGGATACGTCGTTACTTTTGTACAACGTGTTTTCTGTTCCCTCTTTCTTTGATGGTACATTCAGCTCTGCTATGGGGACAATCAATTTGAATTTCTGTTTCTTAAGGGTTTTATATTAAGATCTTTTCAGGGTGAGATTTTTGGTGGATTGTAATTAGTATTTTGGATGGTATTCTTGTTTAACAGTTTTAATGTAAGTACTACGTCTACTTAGTCAACCAGTTTTTGTTGCAACAGTTACAGCGTTTTTCGCTTGTAGCCCAACATTGTGCCAGTTTCAGGAGCTTGTGTCGGTTTTGCTCCTCTGCTTTATCATTTGAAGGGAAAGAGGAAAACAGGGAATTTAATAAAAACAACTTTATAGAGAAAATTAAGTTTTAATACTTTGGCCCATCAGTAAAGAAACAAGGTTTAATGAATTTTCTTATATATTTATCTTCTTAAATAGTTTCTTGTTGTACCTTACTTAGGCAAAGAGTGGGAACATGCCATATTTTGTTTCAGTGCAGAGTGGACATTTGCTCTTTTCCTCCTTCATTTCCGATGGACATTTACTGGGGTATTTGAACTTTATAACCTTTTGTGATTCGACAATTCGGTAGTCACAGTTGCCACCAACAAAATTTTAATATATAAAGCAGAAAGTGTTTGTGTGTTTGTCTGTCGCCTAAAAACTTTCGAACAGTAAACTCTGGGGTCACGAAATGTGTCCCAGCTCATTATACCTAGTCAATCCAGATGAATGTGACTATAAAATCATAATCATAATCTAAATTTCGAGTGAAGGCGAGTAGTAAAGCTAGTATGCTTTAAATCGCAAAATCACGAAAAATGGACATTCCCTGTTTTTCCCCTTACCCTTCATCTGCCGCTCACACTATTGATCACCCTCTTTCCCTTTCCTTCATCCGTTCATCGCTGAATGAAGTACAGAAGGAAAAATCAGAAATCAAGTTCAGTCGACTGGCGCAGCGAAAGGGTTAATAATGATAGAAAGAGATAGCAAGTTGATATGTGAGTACATGTGTCTGAAATACTCGTGGCGAGCTGTAGAAATGTCTTGTGTGAAAAGAACCTTATTTCTGTTCCCTCTTACTGCCTTTCGAGACGGAAATTATTAGCTTGCAGCGTTCGAGATTTAACTTATGGACTGTGTTCCGATTTGCACAAGCCAGACGTCGGTAATTCCTAATATGCAAAATAGTTTATCTAGTGAATGGGGTTTATTAAGTAATTAATGCTTGAAATCTGCTCCGAAATATCTCAAAACTATATTCCCACTAGCATTATTATAACCTTCGGTAAATCATCCATATAATTACTAAATATTATATTCTTCTTTTTATAAAAACTATCTACCATTATAATACATAGCTCAAATCATTTTATCATCCGAGTTACATATCGAACTCCCAGCTGGAAATGGCCAAATTTTTATTTAAATGAATAAAGCTAACTCGGGTTAACGAATGACGAATTTTTTAATTTTTTATGTTTTTTTAAATTTAATTTAAATAAAAATTTTGCCCACCTCTACTTCCAGCATACTACACCTGAAGCCAACGTTGCCCCAACATAAATCATGCTCAAAACTATCGCCATGTTCCGTTATTTCAATTATTTTGTCTACTTAGTTCTGCGTAGCACGCAAGTCGCAATATTAATACAACTAGAATTCGGATATGATAATCCTGGAGCTAGTGGAGGCATAAATCAATGCTTCCCCGTGTTACATGAACTCATGCAGCTTGTGCTGTTGAAAATCGGTGCACGCCGACGGCGCATCTTTTATTGATGCAGCATCGTAACGAAAATTTATCCCACGTATAAATCACTGTAACACGTTCGCGAACGGACGTGCGTTACAATCTGAATATATTTCAATTAATCCCCATAAAAGCGGGACAGCGCCATGTGTATCTTCGCAGCTTTTTCACCTCTCTCTTTCTCCCCCTCTCGGTCGCGCGTGTTTCGGCATACGTGCGACACAGTGGCACGTTAAATTACGATGTTGCTCAGCGACAGTTTGATTGAAATTCACCGATATATATCTGGCGTTTCGCCGATTGAAATCGTCGGTCCCGAAATAAGCTGACAATTTACCAAGACATGGCCGATACGCACTGGCAAATAAAAGCAAATGACACGGAAAGACGAACATGTGGGGCAGCGTTTTCGCGCGCAGACATTCGCGGACGATAAACGAGCATACTTTTCAGATTTTTATCCGCACCCCTCGAGCTGAATATCTGTCGATTCCCGACTGGTTACTGGACCGGCGCGCGAATGTTCCTTCGAACAAACTGTGCGTAACGAAAGTACAATTTCCTGCTTGGGGACAGAAGTGTTATGCAATTATTGCAAGGAGATGGAGAAGCGAGAAATATTAAATTCTTGTTTTGCCTGGACACTTCGTAATCGAAACGTTGAGAAATACAAATGAGGAGATTTAAAAAAAGTTGTGTTAATGAATTTGAGGGATTTGCAGTTTTGAATCACAAACACGTGTTACGTGCTGTAAAAAGATTAGCTGATAGCACAAAGTAATTATCTGTTTTATGATAAAGTACAAACGACCTTATTATTCGTAATTAATTATTTATTTCTCCTGGCATATGACATAATTACAACATAAATCATTCAAGAATACATTTCCCGCTCTCTTCTAAAAGTCTCTACAAGAACAATCAATAAAATTCTTCTAAAAGTATTAATAGTGTCAACACGATAAATCAATTTGAATCTCCAACTACAACATTAACCGAAACTGCGACACAGTTTCACACAGTGCGCGACGAACGCCGTAATTTGTCCCACGAGGTCATGGGAAGGTGCAAGCCGTTGACAGTTTCGTAGTTTTATAGCCACCGTGTCTAAGAACAGTTAGAACGCTGATAAAGGTGAAAAAATGGGAAAGTGGCTGATATTAGATAACAAGGCGCCGTCTGAAATATTTCATTAGGTCGAGTAGATTCGTGTCCTGCGAAATAGGGCACATTATTCCACGAAGTGGCCGAGGAAAGACGTCCTGGCATGCGAGCGGCGTCAAATGAAATGGCTTAAGGCGCGTCTCGCGGATACAAAGCAGCCACTTTCCGAGCAAAATTACTGCAACTCATCTTTAGGAATATTTAAAGAAACGGGGATGAAAAGAGAGAGAGAAGGAGGGAACAAAAGTTCTCATCGATCGGTGCTCGTGCAGCCTCTGGTGACTTTTTATGGCAGCGGACAGCCAAGTGACCAACTTCGGTGGTGGGACCTGAAATAAGATGATTTTTCAAGATTTTGATATTCCAACCTGACTGGTGCTTGGACTCCAAAAGGGTTTCGTTTGTGAACACGAAGTTGTAGGATATCTGTCATTAAATGTTGCATGAAAACAATGCGAGATTTGCTGTTCACCGTTCCAGTGCATAGTAAAATACAAGGGAAGTTTTCCAGAATTATCTTCTGCGCGGGAACTGGTGACATTAAGGGGTGTCCTTACCTTGACAGCCCGTAAAAAATGCAATACTTGGGATTTTTTTATGAGAAACCCTCAAATTATATTAATTAAAAACTTTATACCTATATTTGTACATATTTACACAACATTTACAAAAAATTCAATTAAAAAGAACACTACCTAAAACTTTAAACGCGTTTTTCTCATATCTTCAGTAGATGTCCCATTCTCGTTGGTACTAAAACTAAGTCGGTTTTTGCAAAAGTAGACTTTTGCGACATAAAAAAACCATCGAAATTTTTGTAGAAATCTATGTCTATTTTACACGCTGCAGTTTTTTTTTTTAATTTTCAGTATTTCTCGTTTAATCTAGATCAGGCGAAAGCCACACTCATACAGATTACACAAATTTTTAAATTTTCTACTTCAGCAACTACAACGGCTGATTTTATGCTAACAAAGCGCATATGATTTTTGTAAGGCGCTCTATTTGAAGCCCTATAACTCCGAATATAACCACTATTTTTGCATACATTTTTTGTGTCATATTCTCTAAAGATTGACAAATAAAACCCACCGAGCTGGAAGTAAATATATTTAATGGTTTTGTTTTAAAAAATGTCCAAAGTTCGCATCATTTTTCGTCCGTCAAGGTAGGGAGACCCCTTGAGGATACATGTTTTCCTTTATTTTCTGTAACTTCGAAAAGCTACCACTTAGGGAATCACGTGCCAGAGGCGAGTTGTAATTGAATGGTAAATGATATGAAATTAGGAGCAGCTGTGGTAGGTGATATTAACAGCAGTGGAATGGGACCGAGTTCAGAGTGAAATGACGGAGATCTCGAAACTGTATATCATCATTATGGCAACCGTTGGTAAATCCCGCATACCACCCACATACCTCGTAATCAGGAGATTTTACAGGGTTTCATCTAACTATCGTAAAGCATCATTATATCTACCATCTCTGTAAGATCGCAGCGATGGTGTAATCGCTCGTAAATTCTACGTGAAAATACAGTGCCGTGTAACGTAGATTCAATTTCAGTCATTACTTGCGCCGCTGGAGACTATATGTAGTTCTTTCGTTCCATCGAATGATCTTAGAAAAATGGAAAATATAAGATAAGCGACAATAAAATGGTGGGATTTTTATATTTTTAACGTTAAAGGTGGATATGACGTTTACTGTAAACAGTTTTATAGGATACTCTTTGCGGGATGGAAAGTAATTTTGCAGTAGTAGGGGGTGAAGTAACTTCTGACATAAATCTGTGTGAAAGGCTTGTTTTTTTACTCGAGTTGAGCAGAAGTTTCTTTCGAGCTGGCTGAATTTTAAAAACAACAATACGCTGTTAATAATACACTTTAATCTAAAATCAAAAAAATAATCTGTCTTTGTAGCGATTACTTACTTCAAAATCCTATTTATAAAGTCCCTTTTCTGGCTTCGATTTTCCAGATTTAATCTAATTTAAGGCAGGCAGTTTTCATCGATGAAAATAAAAAATACAGCCAGGGAAAATTACAACTAAAAGGTTAATCCTACAAATTTCTCAAAGATTTCCTACGCTTTCCAGATTCCACACACGAGTGTCAATCGTACAGCAATCTTAATCCTAATTAAAAACGAGGTTACTGAAACCTTCAGCGACGAATTAAAAAGGAAGAGTTGGAAATTGACTGGGGAAACCCAACGTAGCAAGGAAACCGACAGCTCGCTGTCCATAATGAAACGATTATGATCACGAGGATGGACATCGGTGGGGGCGACGTTATAGGGTTAACTGGTGCAGGGTGGTTGCAGGACGGCGAAGCCTGGGCGCGTCGTGCTGCGCGTCGAATTGAATTTTCCGCGATGCACGCGTGACGCATGAGTTACGCGTGTGTTACGCATCGTGCGGCCTCTTGTATACAAGCCGAAGGATGGATGCACCACGGGGGTCAAGAACCTTGGGCAACCTTACGGCCTTCTGCTCGGCATTTCTCAGTCAATCCTCGTTCATCGCTTGTCCACGTTCGATTCGCAGCCGTCGATATACTCCCTTCATCTGTATTACTGTTGCGCTCGACTTATGCGCTGAGACATATTTGGATAAGCTCGAAGAAGCTTTCGCCGTCCGAAGTAGGATGTTGGATGTTGTGCATTCAGGCGGGATTCGAGGAGTTGGCGTAAGGAGAGGTTCCTGTGATCTTTGCACAGTATTTGGAAGTTTAATGAAAAAGGGTACTAATGAAAATAAAGTAACAAAAAAGGAAAAAGTGGTGTCAAAAGATTCCCTAAGCTGTTGCTCTTCTGAAATGTAGATCAATGGTTAATCGTTCATTAAGTTCTTTTATGGTTGCCTTAGATTCTAGGAGAGATGTAAGAATAGAAACAAAGAAATAGTAGGTATAAGAAATGAAAATAGGGATATACAATGGGTGACCAACTTATTATACTCAAACGAAAAGGTTTGAGATTTTGTAAGTTTAAGCGGTTTATAAAAATATTTAAAAAACGATTTTGAAAAAGTTTCTGAATCAAGGACTTAACATTTTTTTCGTCCATTATGATACTGCTTTATCAAGATTAATCGCAGGAAAGAAAATTTTTGCCTAGTTTGAACGTATGTACGGGCCAAAAAATTTTTTTCCCGGTAAATCCAACGAAGAGCTTTTATAGAGCAAAGGTTTCTCTTTTTTTTTTTGTTGTAGGATTTTTATTGACCGAGTTATTTTCGATCAAACCAAAAACGGTACTTTTCACTTTAAACACCTATAACTTGCGAACTCATAATCGTAGACAAATTTTCTCGAGTGTTTTGGAAAGCTAAGAAAAATTCCTTTCAGAACCTTTAGTTGCAAATTTAAGATTTTTTTTTTAATCGTATTAAATCTATTTTAAAATGATACCAAAAATTGACGAAAACGTTTTGAATATAATAAATTTGGCCACCCTCTGTAAGAACAGAGCGATATGAAAGCTATAGGGGATGAAGTTGATGCCACTCGTAAGTACTCTTGCAGGCAAGTGAAGCGTCTAAGAATATAAGATACTTTTTTGGGATTAGTGCTTCAAGGTCCTTAGGTGTGTAGAAATGTGATTAAAATACCCTCAAGAATATTTCTGCGCACACCTCCTGAGTGGGTCTCAGATTAGTCATTATATTTCTCCACGGCACAGTACCTACGTGTCGATACTGATTTCTTGGCAGTGCTCACGATGTTGCATTCTTTGGCACGACTCTGATTGTAGCATTCATAACTTCCTAGACGACAAAGTAATAGTATAAACAGTTTCGCGGGGAAGGTAGAGTGTTATATATACACTTTTAATACATAAGGTAAACTGCTTTAACAACACTGCAAAGCCCAGTAGTTGAACGACACATTTCACATCTGGCAACACCACAAAGTGGGACAAAGGGCTGAGTTTTAGGCGTTTTCTTAAATTTTTGATAAGGGATAGGTGAGTATATTTTGTCGCTTTGTAACTAAGTAATGGATTGAAATACAGATTTACTAAGTGTTGTAGATATTTAATATTGAATGAAATAATAGTCTGTTTAAGTACTTTAAACTTCGTTTTTAACTATTTACATATGTTTTTCTATATAACCCCAAATTTTAGGGTGCCAATAATTGTACATTTATGCCTATTTTTGTTTTTCATTTAATATTTTTAAAATAAAAGACTTAATAGGCACTCAAGATATATTATTTTAATGAGAAATCCATAATCATTTATAATACTTGAAAATTAAGACCATATATATATATATAAAAGACATTCCAATTGGGATTTCCGCTTAGGGTGTCAATCATTATACAGTTTACCCTACTACTTTGACACTTTTAAAACTTTAAAACGTTTATTACCACCTCCAACATTAATTCCTCGTTACTAGGCGATCATCCGTCCACATACAAAATACCGTACAAAACTCTTATGAAAGACTCAAGCTTGTATTAAACTTCTCCTACACATTTCAACCACAAATTGCTTACTTCCTCCCAGAAAACACCCCTCAGCGATATTCTCCCAACATAATCGACTCACTAGAAAGCAGAACGAACAAGAAAAACGAAACACACTACAAACCTTTCACTCCGTATGACCTATGCACTATTACTCAATCCCCGTTTCCAACGAGGTTAAGCTCCACGTGACAGCAGTCGTCCAGCAACGAAACGTGTCGTCTAAAAGGCGACCTTTCCCGAGGAAAACTCGTTGCGTGCCTGCCGTGCATTAATTACGTTAATTGGAGGCGTGATTCTCAGGGAGCCCGCGCGGCCTAGGAAATCATTTATTATTAACGCAAATGGATTACCGTGTGCGGGAAAGTGCGCCGTGCCCTGGCCATCTCTTACCCCCTCCCCAACGATCCTTTCGACCCCAAAAATACTCGTCCATCGACGAGTCTGGTGCGCCATTGTTCGACCCTCTAGCCTCCCCTGCGACCACAGGGTGTTGGATCGACGGGGGAAGTCGGAATACCTGGCTAATTCGTGGACGCGGCGGAACGACAGGGGGGAAGGAACATCTGTCGATAGCTCGTTCCTCGGACGATCGTAAACATTTAAGTCCTCCAGATACCACAACAATAGGTATATTTACAGGAGCGCGCGAGGGGGGCACCCCCAGTCTTGATACGACGCTCGAGGGTAACGGGCACGTTCCGAGTGATAAATTGTACTTCAACGATGACTTCCGTGTTGCGTATAGTGTTTCCCTTCCTCACCCTCTCGTCCACTGTCTCCCTGTTATTATTGCCATGGATCATCGTTTTTAACGGTTCAACGAAGGGCGCACTTACCATTCGCCGTAAGGTAGATGTTGCTTCATTTCGTGACGTTGCACAGTGCGGCGCTTGAATAGGGATTTGGGAAGAAAATAAAAGAATGTGGTAATAATTCACATTTTTATATTAAAAGTGGTTCTATGTTAATTGAGTTTTATTACATAAATGTAGTAATTATAGTAAGAATTGTATTAAAATATAATAAAATAATAAAAGGCAATATTAGTATTATCAAAACACTAAAAAATATTCTATATATGTACAATACAAATAAAAACACATCATTTTATTGATTTTATTTTCAACTAAACCGAGATTACGAATAGATTTCCCTGACAAAAAGATAAGTAACTTTCAGTGTAGCAGATAAAAATTATATGGCAATGTAATATAATAGCTTCTTGATACAGAACAATAAAAAATACAGGATGATTTGAACTGTTTTTATTAAAACCACCTTTTTTACAAAAATGATTTTTTTACTGGGAAATTATATTTATATATAATTTTGCTCAAGTTATCTATATTTAATATAACAAACATTATTCAAATATAAATCACAAAAAAAAACGTTTACAACGTTATACGTTTTAAACAAGAACGGCTAATTTTTTAGTTCTTAGATTATTTACGGTCTAACGGTTATATAGGATAACTAGATCACAATTGAATATTGATTATTTCGATTTTTGTCCATTACGTGCCACACTGTGCGCTGTCGTCCTTGGCTTGTCGAGCGAGTACAACTGTCATTGTGTGCTTAGGATAAGTGGATTATTGTAGGGGGTGTTAATATTGGTACGGGGTTGGCAGAAGAAGTCAGGTTTTATTAGGGATGACGTCAAGACACGTCTTATTGTTAGTTTCCTGATTTTGCTTTAATTTCTCATTTTTATGGGAATCGTTGCAATAGCTTGCTTGGAGGTTGGATTACTGTGATATTCGTGTAAATTGGGTACGTTTTTATTTGGGTGTTTTTTGAAGTTTGTGAAATTCGAGTGGCCACGGTACGGTCCATTAAACCTCATAAAAAAATAACGGTCATGTTGGATGGCATTCGATGCGATGTATCTCGAAAACGATGATTTATGGAAAAGCGCGAGAGCAATGAAAGCCCTGGTAGATTGCCATATGTGATACTGTGATTTATGGGTCGTCGATCATTCAAATGTGAAGTGTCATTTCGGAATGTTTGCAGAATATTTTGGTTACCCATTTTAATTATTTTGTCCAGGAAATGTACGCAGAAAGATATGGATTTTTTAAAAGGGTTGAGTTCTTTTGTAATTTATTTCTGTTTAGCTTCTTTTATCTACAACAGATTTTCTCAGCTCTCTGAAATTGTAACAAAGAGAGGAAGGAAATGCCTGAATATTTTAAGCGCCTGCCTGGAAAAGGAGGTTTCATTGTCAGTGACATCACGTCAGAACAGACTCTGAGAATTTGGTTTTGTTTTCTGTTGCAGCTTTGGGAAGCGGACGGGTGGCAGTGCCAGGAGACCCAACGAATGCTTCGTTCTCGAGCCCTCCGAGATGATCGTCGTAAGTGAATTAATTAAATTAATTAAAACAGCAGCAGCGTACCATTTCGCGAGGTTTCTGGCATGAAGTTTATGGTTGTATTGCAATTTACAACGATAAAAAAATCGCACACAAACTTCCGCAGAATCGAAACTTCGTTCTGTGTATAAGTTTCCTGTTCCTTTATTAGCATCAACCAACAATAATTATTCGTACACAATACTGAGTTAAAATATACTCACTGAATAATGGAAAATGAACATCACGCTCGAATACAGAACTTATTGGAAACCGGCTCATACGTCAGTGCTGTCTACTCAAGAATTATAATTAAGCTGTTGGATTAGGGGAAATCCCTTCTCATACGTTCTTAATTTATTCATTTCCATGGCATTTTATCCACTGCCACAATTAAATAAGGATTTTCTGAGTATATTCTGACGGGCAAAGAATGACAAGAATTATTGTTGATTTAAATCAGAAGGCTGAGGTATGTAGGTACTTTTATCCCCCACAAGGGAAGTTCATCTTCAGAGCACCAATTTGCCTCAAATTCTACACGCAGTTAGTATCTAGCATGTACTATGTACACAATGTTCAAAATTTCGCGAAAAAATTTACTCCCTTATCACTGTATTCAGTCCCTTCGACTGTTACTCTCTGTAAGCCTAAGAAATCATTTTTATTTCACATTTAGCGCCGACAAAACTGAGCCATTCAAAGGTTTACACCCCATACTCAATCTACTCTTTTGATGGTTTTAAAAAACCAGAGAATAGTTGGGAAATTTGAAAACGATCGACAGTGAGTGTAAGTTTGGTTCGGAAGGTCGAACCGTCAAAGCTCGCCTTTCTGTTCTTCCAGTTCTCCCTGGTGATTTATTGAAAATCGAGGGAGACTCTGTTCGTTAATAGAAAGAGCGCAAAGGAAGCGAAGAATCGTCACAGACGAACAACACATAATTCCTTTTTTTTCTGAGTGGTTTGTCCCACATTCGCCGTGTACTTGCAAAGGCATCCCTCGTTGAAGCTCGCGTTGCTGGTACGTTCGCCAACTATTCCGGATATAGTGGTGATATCGCATAATGAAAGACAATGCTGTCCAAGCTGGAGACGTAACGCGCTAGACAGTTAATCAATAGTTCCTCTCCTGTTATGTTCCCGTCGAGTTTTCGAGTCTGCATCGCTGCGCTTCTCGATTCGCTCGCTGCTCGCCGTATCGCGATCACCGTTTGCAATTTATTCGGGCACCCAGCGATTAAAGTGAAATTGGAACCGTCGGGTTCGTGACGTGAGACGAAGTACTAATTAATTTGATGCTAATGGAAAAGCAAATATTTCTCTGGCAATAATTATTTTCGCTGCGAAATATATATAATCGTTTAAATGTGGTATAGACAGAATACACTTTGTTGATTTTACTAGCTTTTTTTTTTCGTGCTGAGGATAGAAAAGAGTTGCTCATGTGAAAGTTGCTTGATTTCAGAGGTTTTGATATAATTTTATCTTATATCTTTTCTTCTGCTAAAGAAATCGTATACGTTTATGATGCCCGAATGTAGCTTTCACTCTTCTCGTGGAATTCCTTTGAAACAAAATTTAAAAATCAATTCATATTTAAGCGGTACCTAGTTTGCAACGCGAACGGAAGTTTAGTTTCAATTGAGTTTTATATTTTTAACACTTTAAAGTAAAAATCGTCTAACAAGGGAAAATCCTCAAACCAGAAATTAAAAAATTATGAAACTTTGGGAATATGTACAGGATACACAGGTATATATTATTTTTTTAATTTTTTTGCTGCCCAAATTCACTCAAAGGGGGTGAAATTGACCTCCGAAAATGCGATTATTTTTCGATTTTGTGTTATAACTCGTAAACAGTAAAATAATTTTTTTACCAAACGACAATCCTAATTAGCAGAAGTGACTTCTGTTTGAAATTTTTTTCTATCTCTTACAGTTCGCGAATTATAATACAAAATCGGAAACTAGTCGGATTTTCAGGGGTTAATTTCACCCCCTTAAGGGATGATTAGAGTGAATTTGGGTAGCAAAAAAATTGCGTAATATATATCCCTAAAGTTTCATAATTTTTTGAATTTTCGGTTTGGGGATCTTCCCTTATAAGTAAACATTATTCTGAGAGAGTTTACGTTAAGGAAATTCGTTTCTTAGCATTTATTTGATCAATTTGTTTCATTATCGAGACCTCCTAAGCTTTCAATGTACATACCTGACTCATTAGGAAACTTTAAGCGCATTCGAAATTCTCAGGATTATAAACAGCGTGTTCTCGATTACTTTATCAAAGTTGTGCTAATAAGACGCGAAGACGAATTTATCTCTGGAATATATTTCCCCGTCATTTGTCTCGATTTAATCGAGCCCAGCGACGCTGCGAAATCGCGAAAGCTTATTCTAATTACACAGCTGCTTTGAAATTTCCTCAAACTTCCGCGAGAGCTCGAAACTGTTTCGAGGATTCACTTTCTCGTCGCTAATTATTCGGGAACGAGCGGCAAGCAAGACTCGCGGCTGGTGCTGCCATCTGCGGCAGCATTTTCTGCTTTATCGACTATGCACATATTTGTGGATCTCGAGGATCTATAGATCTACTTGGATTATCTCAAAATTGCACGCCGGCTTCTTTAATTTTCTAATTCTTGCTGTTTTTCCGTCTGAACAAGAATAGCGTTAGGTTTCGTTTTTTTTTTAAAATTACTCTTAATTCTCGATTTAAAATTAAATCTTCGTGATTACGAATTATTTAAGTTATCGACTTGTTAAAATCGTTGACGTTAGGAAACCTTTCCGTCCTGAACCCTCGAAGGGCGGAAATGTTTATTCATGACCCATGATCTTTTCTTTGCACGTATTCTTAAGCAAGCTGTTATATTGTCTACTGATATTTTCAGAAGGTTTGAAGCTCCATTTCTTTCTTGCGAACGAAAGTTACTGACGCATTTATAAAACACACAGTACAAAATGAGAAAAATTACAAATCGACACTCGTGAAACTGTCACTAAAGTCAGAATCACCTGATATCAGAGGAAGACTTTCAAAGATTCTTATATCATTTGTATTTCTTCGCTCTTTTTCTTCTAAAACTTTTCCTTAAATAATCTTTCTCTCGTAACATAACACAGTGTGTTCTATCAGTCCAACTCTGAAAAATTCCAATGTTCCTCAGACTTATAAAGTATCCGTCTTCACAGAATCGAACGTCCCATCGAGTTTCCAAAAATTCAGAAACTTGGGTTATAATTCACCATTGTACCGCGGCAGTCTCACAGAAACTCGTTATCTGCCGACGGTCCAGCAGCGATAAGACGTTCTAAAGCTATTTAATAAAAACGTGCAAGTGGCTGGATTCGAAGAATGATTTCTAAAAATAACAGTAAAAAACGCGGAATATTTTTGAGCGTTAAAAGGCAGAGGAATATGTCGAACCGCAGAATACACTTTGTGTTACGCAATGCGTTGTCCACTGTGTCATGCACTCGTATACAGGGTGTTTCCGAAATCGCGGTACAACCAGAAAAAAAGTAATTCTTTCAGACATGGCTATGTTTTCAAGAAAATCGATTTTGAAACACGTCCGAAACGCGCGCAGCTGCCTAAAAATCAGCAGAACTGATCAGTAAATAAGCTAAAACTGTGAGATGAATCCTCATTTAAAAATAGTTTGAAATTATAGAATAACTTTTTTTCAAAAATAAAACCACGTTCGAAGAAAAATTATTGTTCCAAACTTACTCCTGTAGGTTCTACTCTGCTCAATTATTTATTAGTCAAGCGTATGCGCACTAAACGAGCTTCAAATTCGATTTTCCTGTAAATGCAACCTTATATGAAAAAATTTCATTCTTTTTCTTCGCCTTATTTTTATGTGAGGTCGCCTCTTTTTTTATTGTACTACGATTTCGGAAACACCCTGTATAGGATAGGCTACCTTCCTGTTCTTGTCTGCTTTAATCTTTTTCTAGCTTTATCTCGGTTTCTCGGTTGACAGCGCGCCATTACGCGGCACCGTTGCGTTAATTGCTGTCGTTTGTCTGTTGTTTCATCGGGATTAATTCCGTTTAACAGGCCCCGCTGTCGCGTCGTTTTCGCATTTTTTCTTCGCGTCGCACGGCCCACCGATAATAATCGGTGGAAATTTAATTACGCGCACGTATGATGTTGACTCTATCGTATCCACGAAACGATAAAAATAGAAAAAGAAGAGTTGCTATATGAACACGCGACATGCAGCAAAATTCAATATGTATAATCCACGGTCGTCGATTTAATTCGTTTTTCAGTGGAGGAACGTGCTTCGATACTTCCGTTCGAATATAAAAAATATGTAGTAACTTTCGTAGAATTCTTCGTAATTTTGGTAGGAAGCTTTTCAATATTTTGCTTGAAATTGTTGACCTTCGTTTTGTGAAGATTCTTTTTTTTAAATTACTATTATGGGACCACTGTTTTTAAGCCACCTGTGTGTCATCGACGGCTCCTTAAACGACAATAAAAATAAAAAAACAATACTGATTAATTATCCACGATTCACTAGATATATGAAGTATTTCAGAATAATATATCTGCTAACAAAATAAATATTAATTCGCACAAAAAGTTCTTCATGAGTCATGGATGACATCCATAATACCTTACTCAGTCTGCAATGATTATTGCAATCGAAATTGGAAATTGTATTCTACTTCTACACTTCTTTCTTCCAAAATGAAGTTCTTCCCACGTTTACTTAATAATTCTTGAAATTACCGTTGAACATTTTATTCGAATTATGCCACTTTCTGTTTTCCAGAACACATCAAAGTACCCCTCGAGTTTCCTTCACTCTACCATGGCAAATCATGCCGAGCAGCGCATTTGCCAACTTCCACGTGTTGGATCCTCGGCTCACAGTCAACGTTATTAATTTCTATTTTTATGATGATACGAGTCACACCGCTGTTCGACGGTTGCACTCGCAATAAATCTTTACTTCGCCGACTGACACAGATCTTCAGCATCGAGAATGGAAGCACAGTTGGATAGAACGAAGAAGGATGGGGAATATTATAGTGGATTTACGGGTTTGCTCGGCGTAATTCGTCCGCTCGATATCTCTTACGATTAGATTTAGCATCCAGTGACGGATCTTGCGGAAATCCAATTCAACCTCCATTTCAGGGCTGTCTGACGAACTGCGCGATCCACAATAATGATCAGCTAGCGCGAGTCATATTCATATCACCGACAGAAAAGTGGAATCGCCCATTATAATGAATCAACAATCCCACTCTCTGATATCCTTTGATCGCTGCTACGAATTTTCAAACAACAATTACCCACAGCACATTTCATCCCGTTTGTTTTATCCCCATTTAATTACAAGTGTTGCCCCTTGATCCTCTGCTTTTGTACTCGATTTGATTCTTTAATGTTAATAGGATATTATTGCCTAAAAGTATCGAAAGTATTCGTACACTTCGTGATTGATAACAGAAATATTATCGACCACTTTTTCGTATCGAAATTCTCCTCTTCTGATTGATGTTTAAGTTTACTGCTTTCATGAGCCTGCGTCAATTTTTCTTCTTTATGACACGAGTGTTGTGTGATTGATGAGTATTCGAATGGTATTGTGTAGCTGGAAAGTGACAGGTAATTAGGCAAATTTAATCACGCCACTGTGATTAAATATCCAAGGTCGCCATCTCTATTGGTGTACGATAAATGATAGAATGATGAAGCCTTATATACGCCACTGTCATCGGTATCACTAATGCGATCATTTATTTATATGGTGCCTGCTGCAACAGTCCGAATAATTTCCAAACCATTTACAAATTTACGTAGACACTGAAATATTTAAAATCAATCAAGAGATAATCAAATTTGCATAATAAAACTGATACATTGTTGTACCCGAAGCCGTCAGCACCTATTTGAATATAAATATCATACCGACCTAACCATTACTTTCATTTAAATAACTTACTAATACAAGCAATTTGCATAAATCAACCTTCATTAAAATTCAATAGCGAAAGGCCATATCATATACATTTTTATCGAATTCGTCTCAATATCCCTCGCAAATTTTCAGATAGGGATCTACAATTTCCTCAATATTCCTCTGCAAAATAGCATTTCAGGGACTTGCATCGATGCAACTCATTCATGCTCGAAAACTCCAACTTGGAGCATACACAAGTTTCTTCGCGAAGTCATCGCGAGTAGTTCACAGAACCAGCAGCAGCGCATTGAGAAGACTGTGTACGTGCATTTAAAAAATAAATTTCTAAAAACAACCCGCACAAGCGGGTAAGGGTAGCGATCGATTCGTGACGTCAGGAACGTTTTCCCAGCTCGGCTCGCTTCAAATTTCCTCTCGTGATTCCGACGGACGTTTTCCATCGTCACGGGACGTGTTGGAAATCGCGGCATCACGGGATAGTTCAGACATCGGTAAAAGGATTTTCCTCTCTGCCTCGTCGAAGGTAGAAAAATATTGGGACGGCAGTAGTCGATGGCACCGCGGGCTCGTGCGAGGCTCCAGGCGTTTCTGTGACCTGTACTAACAATTGCACCTCTGACCTTTGCTTTTCCTTTCTCTCTCATCTTTCGTTCTGTCGTGTTTCTTGTCCTCGTCTCGCTGCCTTTCCTCTGCCCTTCGTCTCGGGCAAACTGTTTCACGCGTGAGCATTGTGGGTGGAATAAAATATGATGCGTAGTAGTAGAGCACTTATATCGGCAGAAAGTTAGAAATGGTTTATGATTAGGGAATACAATCCCGGGACATCGCGATCCCGTCTGTTTTTTGGATTTCAAATATCCTGGGATTTGATATATAACGACCTAATCCCGAGAATTTTGGTATTTCTTAAAAATGTGAATTACTTTATGAACACCTGAAAAATATAGAAATAAACAGAATAAGTAAACATAGTCATCTCGTAATAATCAAGACAATAATAATAATAATGATTTATTTAAATAATAATATTAAGTCGCATATAACTAACTAAACTATATTTATGTTTACAATGATATTCTCACTTTCCGCTATTTCGAAATCGTGCGAGTTGCAAATCGCAACTTGTCTGAACACGTAAAGTCGAAACATTGTAGATATGTACTTTAGGTGCTTCACTGTTACTTCGTTCGCATTTCCAAAAATCTTCATAATGGTTTACTGATATTATCTACTTATTGAGACTTTAGTATTCTTCATTGTTCTACTGTTTTCATTTTTAAAATTGATTTTAGCTTATATTTCACACTAATGATAAAAAGTAAGTTTGTTTACTTTCAAATAAAGATTTAGAATTTTAACACATAATAAATCATTTTAATTACTGAAATTTATGGTATATTGATAATTTATATCTGATTCAGAAATTGTGGGTGGATTATAATGTATTACGCTGTGTCGGGGATTTTTTTTTTTAAGATTTCTCCGTATTTCAGAAAGAGGTAGTAAGTGTCGTATTTAAATTATGTTTCGGTTAGAAGATACATCAATTTGAATCATGACTACTATGTTTTCAAACACCTGTTGGTTGAGTAGGAATTAGTTTGTCAACTTTGTGGTTTTTGTAAGAATTATTCGTCGTGACTTCTTAATTATTCCAATCCAACGATAATGCTTTTAAATTCAATTGGCTCTCATGAGAATCATGAAACCATACAATTTTATTTACCATTCCATTAAAAGATACTGTGACGTTTTTCTAGAGCGTTCTACAATAATGCCTTCTTTTTTCACACAAATTTCGACTGTTAAAAAAATCAAAGCAATTACATCGTACAATAATACCCTCATACCTTCTTCACTAATAAATAATCTGAGAACAAAAATTCTATATTTCTATAAACTTCTGTGTCATTCACTTTGCACACGTTTCCTTCTTCTTTCATCCACATAGTATTAAAATAACTGCACTGAATGTATGAAATAATGTTCATACGAACATATGTCGTACGTTCGCGAATTATGGCGAATTAAGGGAATGGCGGTAGCAATCACGATTTTGTGTTTTACTCGCTGGCTGTACGTTATCCTAGGTTATTATGTGGAGTATTTCGTCTACTCGAGCTTCAAATGAAAACGAATCATTCCTCTGAATCCCCATCTGCGAATAATAACGACGCGCGAACGCTGTTGAACGGGCATCGCAATGAGCAGGACCGGAAAGCACGGAGGGCTTTCGCTAATCTTCCTACGCGATTTACATTTCACGCTTTTCGGAACTCTGCTGGTGGAGCGTCTGTGAAAGAGCCAGCCCCGCGGTTCTTTAACATTGAATGGAACGATTTCTGTTCTCTTTCGAGTGCTTTTACCTCGTCTTGATCTGTGAATCGGCTGCGATGCACGCCGCGCGTATTTACGCTCGCGAGCTGAAAGACCAAATTGTTCTATTGTGCCAGGTATTTATTATATTATGCAGGGTACTTCGATGTACATGGCGCGGAGCGGAATTTTTAATTTACTTAAAAAATACGGTGGAATAACTATAAATATGCTGGAAAGTTTGGTAGATAGGTTGTACAGAGTAGTTTTCATTTTGGACTATATAATACTGAAAAGTAGATAACTGAAATGAAATGTGTATAAATATTCGTGAGGATCACCTTCGTATCCCCATAATTAGGAGAGGAAGAAAAAAAATCTGTTTACCTCTTACAAAATTATAAAAAGAAATGTATTAGTCTCTTTGAAAAAAGTCAAGTGGACTTTATTTATTGAAAGAACGTCGAAGATGGTCCCTCATATACAGTAGAATTTTTGTTGAATAATTTTACTCTGCCTACTACAATTCTCTAGGTGTTAAGATGGGGAAATTCCTAGATCACTTCACTTCAATCTTACTTAAAAAATATTTAAAAAAAGGTGCATTGTTTATACACAGTTATCACGTATAAGGCAATCATTTGTTCTCTAAAATTTATGTAAACATGGTTTGGGACGTTTCGTAGCAACTTGAGCCTAATACCATATGCATTAGAATTCGAAAATCGATTGTCATCCTAGTTTCCCACTATCCCTATTTTCCATTTTCTGGTTGTCCACGGTATTTACACACACCTCCGTTCATGGTATATGTAACAAACTGGCTATTGTAAATTACCTCGCCGCGGAATTCGGTTATAGTTCCAAAACTGTCGGTCGACCGTGGAGAATTCATGCACGAATAAATCCATGTAAATTGCTCTCCCCCTCCGCACAATGAAGATCCGCTTATAATTATTCCTCATTATTATCGTGACGTCAAAAGCACTTTGTTTCTGAAGTGTTTAGAACAGACTGTTGATTTAATTTCGACATCTCGCTTGAAGAAGTTCCTCGGATACAGATGAAAGGAGTTTTTATAAATGATGCACAGGTGGAGGTATATTGGCGGTGACAATAAATTTTTAATTGATATCGGTTCCGAATGACGATATTGACTCTTCAAGAATGGAAGGTTTAGAAAATTCCAGATCACTCGTATTTTGGGGGGGGGGGGGGGGATTTTGTTGGTTTTGTATAAGGTAAATGGCTAAAAACTGTCATCTAAATTAACATTATCTGTGTGGAATTTAAGGAGAACACTTCTGAGGTAACAGCTTGAAGTTGTTTTAGGAATTCGTCGAATATCTAAATGGTTACCTTTTTGTGGGGAGGTTCGTTAAATTTTGTAAATAGCTATGCAGTTTTGTAGTAGGAACGTTCTTATTGTCCCCGATGAAAATCTATATTCAATAACATATTACAGGGTAGCATACAAGACTGTTTGAACCGTGTTCATAGAATTATATAAAAAGTTGGAAAATACACAAAAAATGAAATTCTTTTAATTGTAAAAATTCCTTGAACAGAGTACGTTTTATTGACCAGATTTCTAATTAGAATCGTGGATCACAAATTCAATTTCCATGTCCTATTTATAATTTCTCATAATACCTATATCGTCAATCATTGAATTTCTTTTAGATTCATATCACGGTCTTGCAAACAACGATATCGCTTAATTAACTGTTTCGATGCAAGCTTTATCAATCTACCATGAGTCACGAGATGTCTCCCCGTATCAGAAAAATACGAGTGACACATTTATTTGTTACGCGACCAATAACACGATATACATATTAAGTCGAGCACATCCTTTGGACACTTAATACGTTGCACCGCATCAGCAGTTGATTCATATTGAAACTGTTGCAATTTAAGTCATCCGTTCTTTGTTGACGAAACCCACTGACTCACTCAGCGCACAATGTTATCCATCAGTCGAAGAAAACACGGGATTTTCGAGAATTCCTCGATCTGCTTATTTAGTTTCTCGCATCTGGCATTGACCGACAGTGCAGTAAATAAAATGGAATGGACCAGCTCACCAATTACGCGGAAACGAACCGCAAACACTGGGATTAATTGGATTTGTTTATCAGCAAACTGCGTGTTAATGAAAAATTCAAAGTGGGGAATATCAAAGCGGAGCGGGGAACGATTTTTTTATTTAAACTACAAATTTTAAACTTGATTGCATGGTTTTATAGAGCATATGAAACCATTGTTATTCTAATAACTTTTTATATCTATTGTACTTTTCAGGATGTTCAGGAAAAAGGAAAACACATTAGTATTTCAGAGATGTTTCCACCCAGAAGAACCAAAAAGTAACAGTAAAAAATTATCTAATACTTTGATCGAGGTCCCCTAAAAACCTGCAAAGTTTCTACAAAATCGGAATTTATGGGTTATCAAATTTCCTTCATCAGTGTTAAAATGATTAAAACACAGATGGTGTCAGGTCATATTAAAAATCTTGACGTATTTCGTAAAAGCATTTCGCAATGCACGAAACTTGTTTTAAAAAAGAAAAGTCGTGTTTCTGATTGAGTTTCTTTTTCTTCATAGTTGCTCTCGTAATAAAGTTTCTAGAAACGGACGCGAAAACTTTTTAAATCACCTGATACCTGCACGCTGCACTCACAAATGAGTTCTCGATCATTGATCGAAACCTTGCACTCTGCTCTCACCTCTTAAGAATCTTTTCTTGGCTTTCCGTTGTCGCTGATCTCTCGATCGCCAGCGTCAGCGTGCTGCGCTAATAAGGCGAGAAACCCGAGACAAATTTAAGTAGATTGTTGTGCAGGATGCGGGCGTTAATTGCGTAACGGGTGTGCTCGCTTCATCCTTCGATACGAGCCGTCCGCGACGACAGATGCATTTTTCAAGAAGCTTATCGACGCTGATGAATCGTCGTCGGGCGCCTCGCTGTGGCGTCACCGTCTGGCTCGAATCCCTTGGAATTATTCAAATTATGCATACGTATCGCAGAACATGTTAGAAGTTTAATGTAAGTCCTTCGGCAATTTAATTGATTCCTCTTCCAAACATGATTTCGCATATTTTATAGTCTCTTGTTCTACTTTATTTATCGTCGTTAGTACTTTCATGGTTGCGTTGTGGTAGCTGGTGTTTCAAGGGAATTATTACTTTTGCCTGAAAGTGGAGGATTGTCTTCTGATATAAAAGAAGGAAAATGGTTACTTCTTATCGTGTTGGTCTCTTGTTTCTGAGTGCAGCTTTGACACTTCAGTTTTACTTCCCTTGAACCAATATTCTACAGGTCTCATAAGGATAGGGTTACATGTCCTCCTTTTTTTACTGAAATGCAGTGTCCTCCTATCACCTAAAAATGTGCTCCTTTTTTTGTTTTATCCACAACTGAAGCGAAGCGATCCACTTGCCTCGGCTTCACCCGACAAAATTACCTATTTACCAGATTCAAAAATGGAAAAGGATGACAATCTAGTCTGAAATCGTTTGAAAAGGAAGACGTTGTAAAATAAAATCAAATTTTAAATAGTAAATTTTATTGTGTATGAAAACATTAGAATAATCTTGTAGTTACTACATATTCAGGCCCTAAATAGGTCTGGATTAGGTATTTCAATACTGGTTCAATACAATTTCAAATGTATGACTTGTATGGATTTTTATAATTATATCTTAAGGGGTCATTCCGGTTACCGCGCCGATAAATCCAGCGATTTTCAGGAATTTATTGCATCGAAAATAATTGTAGTAATGGAATAAAACTTTTTTCTATTTATTAAACTACATTTCTACAATAAATGAAAAATATAAAAGTAATAAAATTATTGCTTTTAAAATGCTTTTGAAAACAGTCTTGACGACATGTTTAAAAATTCATGCCTCGCTCGTGATGGCGATTTCAGCTGTTAGACTTATCTAAACCCAAAAATCGAAACAGATTCTTGATCAGTATGACTGTCGCTATCGCTCGGACTATAATTAGTGATTTATCTTGAAAATTAGCAAAATGGCGGGCAAAATGCAAGAAAAATGTTTTTCGACTTTTTTCTTTTGCTATTTCCGATTTTAAAAGGAGGTTAGACTCAATGGAAATACTTGGTTATAGTCCCTGCGAGAGTCATAGGTGTGCAGAGTAAGCAGCAAAATGTATAAAGCAATCGGTTCGATAGAGTTTGAGATTTTATCTTCACGATGTGAAAAAAATGACGTTTCGAGAAAAACGCGTTCAAAGTTTTCATCTATAGAGACCGAGCCTCTGACCTCCCTACAAAATACCTCTGTAGAAGTTAAAATAATCGGAATTTTTCCATCAAAATTTAGCAGTACATTCTTGAGGATATGTACTGTCGAAATTTAAAAAAAAGATGATTTTTTCAACCCGTCTAACCGGAATGACCGCTTGAGAAATGAAGAACTTTTGTCAATAATAGGCAGCTCTGAAAAGTATGCCTAAATAAACATACTTTATATCTACTACCTATTTAGGGATTGAATATGTATAGTAGCTACAAGATTATTCTAATGTTTATTTACATAATAAAAGTGGATATCTAAAATTTAATTTTATTCTACAACGTCCTCCTTTTCAAACGATTTCAGACTAGATTGTCCTCCTATTCCATTTTTGGATCTTGTAAACCTACATAAGGATCATAAATTAGAATTGTAAAATTTCTTTCCACACCCACCTTTAATAATTTCTAATTTTTCCAAAATCCACCATGTTTAACTTTGATCAAAGTAACTTTATAACCCCCCACACACTAATCATGCCTCACCCTGTGATTCAATTATTGAGACGTGCTGAAACAGATCTCCCACAAAGGGCCCAACTCCATTTTTCCTTTTGCCGAGAAAAAAAACTAAATGGAGATTACTCCATTAAGAAGTCCACTTGGCCTTAATTACTAGCATATGGGGATTCGCGTTGACGAAAAACGGCACCGTTCATTCTCGAGCCGTGAATGGCGAGGTCTCGTGCTGCAGGAGGATGTTGAACGCGCGTTTACGGGACAGGCCAAGTGTGCAACGCCACATCCGTCATGCGTAAGCATTTACGGGTAAGAATTCAC
Organism: Andrena hattorfiana; assembly: GCA_944738655.2. NCBI lineage: Eukaryota > Metazoa > Arthropoda > Insecta > Hymenoptera > Andrenidae > Andrena > Andrena hattorfiana. The sequence continues at coordinate 9,766,661 of OX122894.2, forward strand.
TACGAGGATCTTTCCCGTGGCAGGAAGTTCGTATAAAATCGACTGCATGAGTCGGCCGACCACAAGACTCGGTGAGCCTTTCCCCGGAATTCGATTTTATCTGTCGATGCGCTCGAATCCCTCGCCCTGAAATACAACTCCATTCACGGTGGCCTCGTGTCATGTAAACGGCTGCAGATCGTTTACTCACCGTGTCGATAAAGTTGGCACATTCGCGCTGCCAAATATAAAGCCGGCTCCACATTTGTTACCGCAGCGCTCTCTGTTACCGCGTTACTTTATTTAGTGGTAACGAGGTTCGGTGCAGCACCCGTTCCTGAATCTGTTTGAATCTGTTTACTGTTACCCGCACCCACTTGTCTGTAGACTGTAAAAGTGGAAACATGGATTTGAGTTTTTAATTAACTTAAGGGGTTATATCTAGTCGGGAGACCGAAAAGAGGCGAATGTTTGTGAATTTTTTTAAAAAAAGCGCAAGCATATATTTTTATAAAACTTTTTGCACTTAAAAGAGCAACATATAAAGAATATTTGGTAATTTTTTGTAGAAAAATATTTACGTTTATAATGAAATTACAACCGACATCCAAGAAGCCTGTTTAAATAAGTTATTTTGGGGTGAGCACTGCCATTCGGAACCAGATTATCTAAAATCAGAAAACAAAAAAGATTTCGTTAGTATATTACTGTATCCTCTGATTCACGGATGGAATTTTCGATATATGAATTTAAAATAAAATTAATTTAAAATAAAGTTGAAGTCTTGATTTTTAAATAAAATATTTTCGCGCAAAAATCAGTACTTCAACTTTAAATAGCCGTTATTTTGTTTTAAATTTAAAAACACCTTATTTGGGATATCTTGACAGTCGACGGCAGATATGAGGGTTATTTTGACCCACTATAGAATTTTCTTCTTAAAATTCTCAGAATAAGCTTTTTATAGCAGATTTGGAACTTATTAAGCTCTGTGATGTGGACTGCATAAAAAACTATCCAATTTCTCGACATCTCGACTGATATTTAGCCATCGATTTAATAAGGTCAACATCAGATATTTTACTAAACCAGCTACCTAGAAAATTGTTAAGTGCAAATTGTACAGTGAGACATTCAAATAACAGTAACGCAACAAGTAGTAAATAGCAAATATCACATAACCTATCCATTAGACTCCAAAAGTTCCTCTTACGACACGAAAAAATTAAAACCGATATCAAAAAAATAAAACTGCACTAACAAAAAATAATTTTTTCCCTCATTTAATCTATGACTTTCAATCTTTTTATTTCGGCGCCTCATCATTTGCGCTGTGTAAATCTGGCGCGTTAAAAAATTTGAAAGTCGTGGATTAATTAAAGGAAAAAATTATTTTTTACTTTTAGTGCTTTTAAAATTGATTTTAATTTTTAAAATTTTTTTATTTAATGATTTTTTATACATACATATTGGCATACATAAAATAATAATACAAAATTAGGCAATGTATCAATAATTTGACAAAATAGTCTTTATTAACCAGAACTGGCAAAATATTGGGCTAATATCGATGCAGTTCGGGATGGAACCACCGGGGCATCGCCCTTTCGAATAAAAAGATCATCGAAATCGGTCCATCTGCTGAGGAGTTATGCGGAGACAAACACATAAAAAAAACGCGGGTCGAATCTATAACCTCCTCCTTTTTGAAGTCGGTTAAAAATCGGAATCGCCCATTGCCCCAGGAATGACAAAGTAAAGAAGGAGACGCTCATACCAACCCGCTGCCAGTGTGTATTCTACGGTAGTCAGGAACGAAACTACTCCTCGTGCTCGCGTTAACGCGCACCATTTAAAAAGTGACGAAGAGAATTCTTTGTCAGTGGCAGGCGAGCAAATCGTCGAAAGTAAAAGGATCGCGGAGAACACCGGATCTCTGTTCGCTGTCACGCGTCGATTATGCGTGCCGCACTCGGTTGATTTAACGTGCCTCGGTTGCACAAAGAGACCTGCTCCCTCTAAACGTAAATACGGTTTATAGTTCCTTATGGTTAATGGCCTCTGCGAGAGTGACAAGACTTCTCAGGTTTTGCACGCGAAGACACGTGCGAGAGAGCGGCTTCTGGCGGAATGGAAAGAGGGGAAAAGAAAGTTAAAGAGTCGGTGGGCACGGTCTTAAAATAAATCCGCCGCCCAGACAAAAATGTCGTAGGTCTATACGGGTCCCACGGCGACAGTATTCCACATATCTTTTCCACGTCTTTTTTTAAATCGCCAATACGTAACATTTCCCGTGCCGATCGCGCGCCACACCGCTCGCGCACGTACGTGTCCATGAATTCTCTGTTATCGCTCCGCCTTCGGCCACTGTGATTTTCATTCGCAGAATTATGAATGAAGTCGCAGCCAACGGAGAGAGAGAAGAAACAATCGCGTTTCAGAACGGAACAAACATTTTTTCCGTGCGGCGATAACGTTTACACTTGTCGTGCAGATACGTGCGCGCTTCCGCGGTGCCTGTCTGTTCTCTGTTAATTACATATTCATCGAGATGTTATCGGTTCGAAGAACTAGCCATTGTCAAGTGAGGAGATAGCCAGTTGTATTTCCACAGATTTGCTAATAATGAAAGAAAAAGTTTACACAAACTGACAGAGTGAAGTCTTATTTGATCCTCTAAAGTTGCAGATTTTTTAAAAGAAGGTATTACCATTCTAATTATTAGAAATTGTTCTTACGTGCTAGCGCCTCTTCCACTATCGAAGTTCTCTCACTCATTCTCGAAGGAATGAACGTTGTATTTGTATACCTACTTATACATTCAAGTTGTAAGTATTCCTTGTGTCATGTTCTTTGGAGTAGTTGATTACTAATCATAGACATCCTTTATATCACCGTGAAAATTCCATTGTACTCGCTTGTTTTCCTATTTTCAAACGCACGAGAAACATTACACGAGTTCCATTTCCCTTCCCTCACTTCTCCTTCAACTTCAAAGCAAAATCTGCCATTTAAATTACAAAACCATTAAATTTAAAGACTCGTTAAATTGACAGCGTGTATTGGCAATGTTTGTCGTAACGATGGGGCTAATTATCGTTAATTAATGATTCAGATCAACGTCATCTCTGACCCGGTTTATTTCCGCTGGATCAGAACGCTCCGAGGGTGTCCTATTTCCTCTTCTTTTTGAAGTCACGTTCCAAGACGATTAACTTCCGGTGCACGGCTAGACCATTCGGATTCAAGGCCCCGGCACGTCCCCTGCTTCCTTTTTCCATTCGTCGTAACTGCTCGCGGGAGCATTCAGACACCCGCGAGCAGCAGCTCTTTCGAACCGTGCCGCGACTTCGCGCCATTTATACACTCGGCGCGCTCTTTGAACTCACGCGGTTGGCGGAAAGTCAGCCCGTTGTGTTTCGCTCGCTGGAATCCAATTAAAATGGCACGGGGGCTGCGACGCGGACTGTTGAATAACGCGATACGATCGAGTTACGTGTACGCGTGCGTTCATTGAGACACTTTCGCGTATTTGCCGCGAGGTTCCTCCGTTACGTGGCTTCTGGCGATCGCGAAACAGAGATTCAGACTGTTCGAGTGGGAATTATTAGTCTTGATGTCAGTTCTAGTTTGTCAGCATTCGTGTGCCTATTTTTGTCGATACAGTTTACCCCCAAGGCTTGAGGATTGTTTCATGGGTGGGTTGTTCCGAAGAACAGGTCCTCAAGACGGGAACTAGCGATCCCCGGGTACCTGAGCTAGATTAGGTGCACTAAGACCTGGAGAAGGCTCGACTGGATGCGTTCTGTGAATGTGACAGACTCACTTAAGCTTAATGGGGAGCGAGGGTGTCTGAAATAGGAGATAGGGCAGGGGATTTCTCTGTCTGCCTCGTAGGGATGTGAAAGGGTTGAGAAATTTTCTTCGTTTTCCAAGATAGGCCAAATCTACTGTAACAGAAAATGGTTATATTTTTAAGAAACCTGGGATATAGGTCTTTGGGTCTGTTAAAAAATACAGTGGTAGTAGCCTGCTCTCCTGTTATCAAAACTCCATGCATTCGAATGATACGCGAAATTACTTCAGATTGACGTCATATATCCGAAATTACTTGAAGTAGGGTAAACTTGCCTAAATCGCGCCCGAAATATAACAGGGAAAATGAAACAAAATTAGTGGTAACCATCTCTTTATTAATAGAATAAACAGTTTTATAAACTCAAACAACAAACAATAATCAACTTCTATTCATAAAAACGATTTATTTTTAATATGGAAAAAGTACGATTTAAGATTAATGTTCCTAAATCGTACCATACTTACCCTAATTCGTACTTTCAAATTTAATTACTACAATCATCGCATACATATTCAAAAGTAATTCTATCTATTGCCGCACAAAGCTCGTGAACCCACATTTTGCACTGCGTGCATTGTATCATATTCTCCTGTCTATTTTCTTGACACAATTTACAAAACCAGCTTTCATTTTCATCGTGTTTCGTCTTCTTCTTTTCTTTCTATTGTGTATTGGTTTTGCCGGTATTCTTCCTCTTACGAGTTTCCTTTGCTGTGCTGGTTTTACTGGTTATGATTTTCTTTTTAGCCTCATTCAATCTTTTTCTAGATTGTTTTTGTATGTTCGTACCAGTACGTTTTAAGCTTACACACGGTGGTACGAAATAGGCGCATAGGTCAATTTGAATTCAAATCTATGGTGCTAAAATATAGGACACTGTTCATTGATATCAAAACAAGAAATAAACTTGAAAATAGATGTAGTTTCACATACAAATTTGTTTCCCTAATTCTCACAAATAGTAATCGTACAAAATCCTTAAGAATCATGGCAAAATTTTAGTGAAAAGTACCCGAAAAACTTACCTGCTTTATATTTTTTTTGTAGAGTGACGGCATGGTGACTCGGCTTGTTAATGGCTTGTAGCTAACTGTTGTTCATACTTTCTATCGCTAGAGGCGATTGTGACCGTCTTAGGTTAAAAGAAACAGCGGGGTACGATTTAGGCGAGTTTACCCTATTCTTTAATTTTCGAGACTGTAGTAGACATTGAATCGGTATTTCCACTTAGTAATTTTCAAGATGATATCTTAGAGAATTTGACGTGGATCTTCTATAAACTTTCCACATATAAAAATTACGAAATTATCACGTTCACTTTACAAGACACATTTCTGAACTAATACTATCTAAGTAAATACCTGAATAAAGGAACGTTAATTTGATTCTACCATCGGACCAGCTTCATTGTAATTAAGTAAAAATATTTAGCGATTGTCGAGAGAACGAAAAACGATTTCTCTGCCGTGTGTATTGCGCCTATGTATCTCAGTTTCGAAATCTGCACAAGAAAGTTCCTCCGCGAACTGGCGAAGAGGTATTCGGTTTTCTACGAATGTTATCTGAATGCTTGGAATTCCGAGAGGAATAGTTATGTCAGCGATGAGAAGATTAATTAAGGGAATGACCCAAGTTGTTAACGCGTTCAGCGCGGAACCGTACACCGCAAGATTTCCGGATATTTCTCAAGTTAGCCACCGGAAGCACCGGAACTAGTGGTTCGGAAGTCGCCTGTTTTCATACAGAGAACGATGAGTCCTGTTCTTCCTCATCAATGAGTCATACGTCATACCTCGTCAAAAATGAAGAATTGGCATCATACGTAATATACCAAAAAGTGACAAGAAGGAATCTGAATGGTGCAAAGGACATGATCTTTCTTTGAAAAATTTATAGTAATACAGAATAAAATTCGTCAAGAAAAATTTCATATTATTCACAGGCTATTTAAGATAAAATTCACATTAGGGGAGAGTGCGGTAAAACGGAACTCTTAACTTTGGAGGGTGATAATATAAAATCGGAAAGAGAAAAATACACGGGACTTCAACGGGAGTCTTCGGTGGACCTTAGACTATAAGAAAATCGAAGCCACTGTTAGGAAAAATCTTTAGGAACGAAGGAAAATGAGATTTACCGGAGGTATTGAAATCTTCGCCTCGCTCAAGTGGTGGGGTAAAACGGAACACTTACTTGAAGACCATGTAAACGTACAAAATCTTTATTTTTATGATTTAAAATGTATTCATTTATGTTAAAAACTATAAATATATATTTTAGGTATAACTATTACGAATAAAATATAACAAAAATATTATACACATAAGAAAAAATATTTTACCAGATAATATAAAAATTACTGAATATAACCAAATACACATGGATTTTTACATAAATAATAAATATCAACACGTGCATGGAGAATTTTTCAGTTTTAGTGCATTTTAAATAAAATTGATTAACTTAAAAAAATTTTTTGCATATCTTTTTTATTACTTACTTTTTAGTGTCTAAGTTTTTATTTTTGGTTACATGCTGATTGCATATCGATTGAATCGATTTGATTTGTGGTTACAGGCTGATTTCAAGTCGTTTGGATTTGAGGTTATGGGTTATATTTATTGTTGACTGGATAATATTTTCACCCCTCCCGTTTTTTTCCCATAATTTTGTATTGTCATCATAACTACGCACGCCTGCAAAGTTTCAAGACAATTGGATTGGTGGAATTGGGTTAAATAGGTGTTCCGTTTTACCCCACGAAAAGTGTTCTGTTTTGCCCCACATGCAGTCATTTAGTAAACATTTAATATTCACACTTCAGCGTGAGGTAAAGAACTTTTTAATACGTCAAAATGTAGCGTAAAGATTATAGAATCCAACGATGTATTTACCGTTATTAATTTTCGAAATCCAAGTGCCGTAAAGTGGTCGAAAGTACAACACAATATTGAAACGTCGATACCGGAAATTTTTCCAACTCTCTTAACGGAAAAATAACGTGTGCACGGGTCTCTATGGTCTATCATAAAATGCTGTTGGGACCCTTTGGTCCCGTGTTACGCGTACCAACTCATTCGCAGCTCTTATCTAAGAGAAACATTGCTGTTCCGTTTTACCCCACTCTCCCCTACTCCGTCTCTCCATCTGAGCAAGCACAAAATCTCAGTTGACCTTTCCTCGATCCTTTAATTAACACTTTTACGATCATGAGCGACAAGAAACTGCTTACGCTTCGTCGTCGTAACAAACCCTTTCACTTGGAGCAGCGTGTCGATTTAATTTTCACTCGAAACATTCGCACAAGGTTCGTGACATTAAAAAAGGCTTTTCGCACGAGACTTCTATAAATCATTTTCCCCATCTTTTAAATCCACAGTAACAATTAACACCACACTGGTGTCAAATAAAATTCGACCATTAAGAACCCCCTGTTGCCTGTCTTCGTTTTTCAATTCAAATTATTGCAATTTTTTTCATAATTTCCAAAATTCCGATAATCCGATGAAAAGACTTGGCTACTGCCAAAGCTACCGTTTAACAATCCATTAAAATCTGGAGAGCCTTAAAGCGGTATTTTTTCGATGCATCCTCAGCGTGAGTGCCCCCTCGAAATTGCAGCGAGCCCCGGGCGCAGCAAGGCGGAAACATCGGATGCAAATATCAGAGTTTCCCCAGGAAAATTAGTCGCACGGTGTCGCGGGGTCAACGATGTGACGCGGAACGCGGGGTTTCGCAACGGCGTTAACAATAAAAATGGCGCGTTTAACATGCCGCCGTGGCAACGGGGACGCCGTTGAAGCGTACGCTCTCGACCCAGATCTTTTTCCTCGGTGCACGACTCTCTCGATGCACCTGCAGCTCGCAGTCGGACAGAACCTGCCCACACTGCAGCGGCGCGTTGACGGGACGGCCAATACTATCGCAACACGCTCCACTGATTACAGGCTACGCTTTGCCTGGCACACAATACACATTAAGGATTGCTCGTGCATTGCGTCCTATCCCGGGGCCCATCGTTCGCTGTGGAACAGAATGGCGAGCGGGTTAAGCTGTGCCCACAATCGTGGAACGACCGAGATAGGACAGTGTTTGGGAGTTGCGTGAATGATATCTTGCAGGATATTGAAATTTCTTCAATTTGATGGGTATGCATCGATTATTATTCATGATCAATCAAGGATCAGTAATGTTGCTTAGGCTATGAACTCTCGGTGCATCAATAGCGCATGAGAGATCTTATGGAAGGAAGTCAACGCTTGGGTGAAGCTTTTTTGATTAATTAAATTTAGCTTGAAATATGGGAACTGATGAATATTTTTATTATTAATACGTTTTTATTACTCACTAGCAAAATATCCCCGCGCTTCGCTTCGGGCCTAAGAGATTTTGAGCAATCTGTGAAAATACATTTCACCCCTTTTCACCCCCTTAGGGGTTGATTAGAGCAAAATCATGAAATTGGTTTTTAGGCATTTATGTGGTTAAACCCTTACGAAGTAAAAACGAAGTTGATATCTAATCGGGCCTAAGAGATTTCGAGCAATCAGTGAAAATACATTTCACCATTTTTCACCCCCTTAGGGGTTGATTGGGGAAAAATCTTGAAATTGTTTTTTAGGCACTTGTGTGGGTAATCTTTGTGAGTAAGAACCAAGTTGATATCTAATCAGGCCTAAGAGATATTAGGGAGCCGAGAAAAATACATTTTACTCCTTTTCACCTCCTTGGGGGTGGAATTTTGTAAAAATTCTTTCTCAGTGGGTGCCTACCTCATAAAAACAATGTAACTTCCAAATTTCACGTTTCTAAGTTAAGAGGGGGGAATCTGGTTTAGAACGCTGAAAACGCGATATAAATTCATGTCAATTAAGAAAAACTTCGGCTTTTTTATTTCGGGCAAAAATTGGATTCCATAGGATGCACACAATTTGACAATTCCGGCGGCGCGGCGCTACGAAGATATATCAATAAAACAATATTAAATGAATTATTATTCAATAAAAAGTCAAATTTTCTTGTTGTCTGAATATATAGTCAAAACACCCATAAAGTTTTGGAAAGATTCTTTTTATATTTGTTGAGAAAATAATTCTTAAAAAATCACCGTGTAAACCAGGTTCCCCCCTTAAACGGTTTGAGCTGGGCGTGGATGAGTCAGTCAGGACTTCTTCTTTTATATATATAGCTAGATTGAATGATGTAATCCATATAGAAGAGAGATAGTAATAATTAGAGTAAATGCGAGGTTGCAGTAGATAGTGTTAATAACCCTAACTCATTTAAGAATTGTTAAGCTTTACTTGTTTTTATCAAATCATATGTAGGTAATAATCAAACTCCACGCCTGAAGGAAATGGTTAGTCATCACCACGATATACCACCTCAAATCCCCAAATAAGAGTTTTCCTTATTATTTACACACGTGCCTCGTGTATTATTCAAACAAATCTACGTCAATTCGTTCCACGTGAAAAGACCTCCTCAAAATACGTATCAGCCCCCCGGGCCACTCCACGTTGCACGATTTACCGCAAATGGAACGTCACTGTTCCGACTTTCGAATTCCCTGGAATCGAATTCGACGCCGTGACGACGAACTTTTCCGTCCGCCCCCCGGGGGGAGGGGTGTTTGCCAGCCACGAAAGGGATGGTATTTTAAGTCGTTCCCGATCTCATTCCGGTTGACACTTGGCTCCGTGTGTACATACACGAGGAGATAGAAGCGTCTCCCGGCTGCTCGGTCCACGGAGGAGAGAGTGCATGGCGCACACGACACGGAAAAGAAGAGAAAAAGGAAGAAAAATTAACATCCGTGGAGAAGATAGCGGGCTTATCGTCCGTATGCCGGACGAACGGCACCAGTCGCGTTTCGTCTCTTGATCGGCTTAGGCGGAATCGTGCCGGGGATCCGGTCAAGTCTCGCCGTTAATTTTCCATCGATCCGTCATTGGGAACGTGTTCGAACTTCACTCGAAACCGATCCAACGAAGCGAATTTGAAGTTTGCTCGCGAATAAGTGGACCGTGCTCTTGTCGAATGCAAACCGTTGGATAACCTGCACCCTTGCAGCTGGATATTCTGTTGATCTTACAATTAGTACCATTGCGAGCGAGTTGGTAGTCGGAAAGAATAGAGGTAGAAAAAGAGCTCCACCAGTTCCTTGGAGTTTAGAACAGGCGCTGTTTTTCGAACTCTTTGGGACTTTTCGGTGAGATCACAGAATGCCCGTGCCCTGAGCCGCCTTTTATGGGGACACGTAGTTTCTGAGAATATTAAAAATGGTGGAGGAATAATCTGTGTTGAGGGAATGGGAATTGGATGACGGTGGTTTTCGACTTTTAGACATTGTAACTTCAGTCTCTGGAGATTTGAGAGACATTCTTTTTTCTCTTTTGGTGTTCATCTCTTATCTCTGTCTATGTTATCTGTTTAATCAGTTGCAGTTATCTAAGAGACAGTTTTATTGACATCTGTGACGGCTTAGGCGTGAGGGCTTAGAGGAGTTGGGATCCGTAGTTCGGGCACTTTTCGAGGCTCACGAAATAAAGTTTTAACACCGTCGCACTATAGCGTTTAGGTGAGGGATTATATGTCAAACGACAACAAGTTGAAATAAATTATGTTTAATGTAATGTAGAGGTTCGTCGGTCGGTATCGAAGCTGTCTGAAAAATGCTGTTGACTAACTTATATACCTGTAGCTTACGGTCTGAGGTTTTAATTAAGGGTCGATGGGTTGATGAGTAAGGGACAATGGTTGAGAGATGTTTTCGAGTGAAAAATGCGCAGATGACTAACAAAGGCGAAAGTTGCCGGAACTTTGGAAAACAGGATGACTTTGGAAGATAAGCTTTGTGTAGGTACACTTGTCCCTCGAAAGCAATTCTTTCTCGCGCATAAACTCAGAATTGGAGTTTAAATAGAAGTGGTCGAGATTGACAATACAGTAGATTATATTTGTTCGTTTAACAGTTACATTGCCAACTGTTTATTTTCATTTGTTGAACGTTCCTTTAAACTCGAAGTCGTTTAGATTATACTAAATACAAGAAAGAGTTCATAGATTTGGAGAGTTCACAGTTGGTAGATTTTACTCGAAACTAATTAGTGATGATTGTGTTGTTTTCTAATTATTCTTCAAATATATATTTCCGTGGACGGTTAACGACAGACCCCCATTGTTAAATCTTTAATGAAAAATCTCTGATTGCATTCCTTTATCGAGTATTCTCAGGTTTATATTGATTCCTCCAAATTTTTGCTGCTATACAAGGTAATTTGTAATTAAATATCGATTCTGAACGGAAGTATATTTAGAGAATAGAATAAGAACGAATATTCAATCTATCTCTCTAAATTGTGGTACGTTGAATTAGCTATTAGACATTCTATGAGCCACTGTCACAGATGACTACTATCTAAACCGACAAAATGCCGGAGTAACTGATGGTGCACTTATGTTGAAGTGGTAGATATGTACTTAATATAATATGCATCGACAATTTTCTTTGCTTTATTACAACTTGTAAAGCACCGCGTACAAAATATCCTTTCTTACTTTCTGATCTAAAAATTCCCCTAAAGTATCAACATAGAATGAAAAATCACCCTGAAGTTTCATTTTCAATTGAACAACCAAATAACTTACAACAAACTAATACTTTTTTTAAATTAACTGTAATTAACTGTCCTAACTAAAATATCCTAACCTTTATCTTCACAATAGTTTACCTCGCTAAATTCGTCATAAATGATTCGTCAAGCAAATATCGTAATTATAAGTCCCAGCAGCACTAAACTTATCCACTCGTTTATTTCCATCCAACGCTAGGACTCGTCAATCATTTCAAAACGACAATAAGTACTTCGAAATCGTGAATCCCTTTCTGCAACCTAGGCAAACAAACCAATCTTTACAACACCCAGTCGCATCCCCTAAAACTCAGGCTCCTGCACAATTTCCCTCGAGCCCAGAATTTCCAGGAGCACGTCTACTCTGTTTTCACTAGCCGTTAGTAGCCTGCAGCTTGAAAATTCTCTGCATTGTGCCTCGCAGGGACACAGTGGTGTAAGCACGGTAGGGGGCGAGGCTGGTGGCGCCCTTAAGTATCTCATAGACAAGTCAAGGGCCCAGGGACGTATTCCGCGTACTTTTCCACATTAGTGCTTTCAGTAGCGCAAGCTTCTGAAAAACGCTTCTTTAAGTTCAAATTAAGTAATAGTTTCCAAAATAAACTCTAGAACTCTCGGCCAATACCGGTTTCCAGAAAATATCGAGGTGAAAGTACGTCAAATCCCGGAATACAAATCCCTCGAAGTCAAAGTCTAAATATTAATGTAAAAATTAAAACCCGGTAAAAGTTGTAAATATCCCCGAAACCATTGTCAACCTAAGACGAGGAATGCGAAAATACGAGAAGCTTCTCAAGAAATGTCAGCTTAACTCAGACTTAAGTCTAAGGTCCGAAGTTGAAATATTCACAGGTCTTCGAACCTTTACAACGACATGTATACTTGAAAGCCCCATTGTGTGTTGAAATGTGACCAAATGTAAACAGATTTCAGAGCCACAGTTGATAGCTGGCGAAGCCGAGAATATCGCTTTACACTGCACTCGATCAAGTCTCAGGTTAGCCACTATATCTACGCAAGGCTGTGTGTGCGGCCGCAATAGGAGCGGCCAGTGTCCCGTCTGATTTGCACTCGAGCGAAGCGAAAAGAGAACGGGGCCCCTCTTTCGCTTTCTGCCTGTGGAACGGCGTCGAGAGACGCGGAATTTCACGGGTGTTGTTTCTTGCGACGAGTTTTTCGGGGCTCGCGTGACGCCGAGCGGTTGCGCCGAGACGAGGGGCCGCAGGAAGAACCGAAAATAAAGTAGACAGGCGCCGCGAGCGCGCGTATGAATATGCGTGCTCCGCGACGCCGAGCCCTCCTCTCTGTTTGCCCGCGGAGGAGGTCCGACCGTAGGAAATTTTTAGCTCGCACATCCGTGTAGCGACCGTACAAATCCTCGTAATGCTGCCCCCGGAGACAGTTTATGCGACTGCATCCGTCACTAGATTCTTCCACTGGCTACCCTTTCCGCGCTCCTCTGCACGCCTCTCCCTGTTATTCATCTTAATAATTCTCTGAGCGCCCGGCCACTCAAGATTGCAGTGTAAATATTTCAGGGGAATTTTTCACGAGGGCCACTCCCGGCGCTACTGGCCACTCGTAGCTCTGGAGAAATTTTTTCTACCCCCTCGCACTTGCTTTCCCTGATTTCCGAGGGTTGGTCGCTTCTTCTGGATGGTTTCGGCCAATTACTTGTGCACGGAGTTTTGCCTCGCGAAGAAGTGTCGGTTTGCAGATAGAATTCCAGGAGAGGTGATATAATGATTCTATCGGTTTTTATTGTGATAACGGGGACAGAGGAGTTTCAGAATCGTTGGGATTAAAGGATTATTCTTTGTGTTAAAGTGAAACGTCTTTAACCCTTTAATAGTTTCTAATAGGAATTTTAAATCGCGATTTTAATAGGCTTTGGCGGCTTAAGCGGACCTTAAATTGTAAACGTATCTCGTAACATGGGATACGGTGATTTGTTATGGATAACGAGTTAGGATTCCTTTAGAGCCGCTTAATATCGTTAGCCAACGCTAATGCATCATCGATTCATTACGCTATGGCAGGTGGAGGATTATATGTGATCTGTTCCTTAATGATTCGTGGTGCATAATAATTGTATTCAACGTAGGTACTATATCTCTTACGCTAGAACTCCAACAATCTACCCACAAGTTCTTCTGCGACTCTTTACAAGGAAACATTCCTCGATATCGTAGAAAGGGAAATTAAGTGAAATTACAATGGATCCAAGGCGGCTTTCTTCTTTCACAACTGTGCATTATGTTCGCAATGGTTTATTCACAGTCACTCGTACTGAAATTTCAAATATTACATGAATGTCGCGTTTGTCCCAGATCCTTGTACAGTCATAGAAGCTTCCTTCGCTTAAAATTCGCTCTTACGCGGTGGCTGCACTTTTGAACAAGTGTCCGCTTTTATTTCTCCCACTGATCGGTCCAGACCGTGCACAGGCCACCTGACACGGGTTTCTATAGAAATCTTCCCGAAACTCTCAAAGAGAAGTCGGGCCTTTGCAAGTGGACCTCTTTTCGGTCCGAGGCCCGAATTTTTCCCAGCTACCACGACACTAGACCCGCGTCGCTTTCTATACGACACGTGTTTGACCATGTGTTACGACTCTCGACACTCTTGTAAAAATCACATGCAGCCTGAATTTTGTAATAACATGTTTGAGAACAGGATACGTAGGTTGCGACATATTCTCTCCTTTTTCTCTCTATTTCTTTAACTCCAATGTGAATTCGTATTTGATGCTTGTACTGTGTTGGGTGCATAGATAGGTTGCAGCAGAATATTTCTTTTTAATACCGTGACCCCAATTCGGTGTCTGTGCCTTAGGTTTTCAAGAAGATTCACACGTCTCCAGAAATTCAGATTTTCCGCATATAAATATAGACACACTCTGTTATTTCGGAAAAGTCATTTTTCTTGGCGAATACCGCTTACGTAAGCGAGAATAATCTAAGTTATAATATTTGATGCTTACCCTTTACAACATTCTTCGTTCTCGAAATACATGCATATTTGTAAGAAAGGAAATAGATGTATCATCAGCTCATAATTCAGGGCTTCTCCTTGCTCGTTTTGCTCCTCGACCTTGTTTAAATTTTATCCCAAAATCGTGCTATTTTTCAATTTCGATTCTGAGAATATTATATTATTTCTAGACTTCAATCTTCTATAATCTGTAACTAAAGTTTCAACAATTACAACAGTCCATAATTCAATATTTCCACCACTAACTCTTAACCAAACCATAATACTTCAATTTTCAATTTTAATTTCTATAAATATCGCCACTTTATAATTAAGTACCCCTCGCACATTAAGGGGTCAGTCCACTGTGACTAAAAAATGAAGCTATTTTTAAAAATTTTTTTCGTAGATACAACATATAATGCAATAAATCTTTTGAGTATTTATTAAGTTTCTCTTATATTATACATAAAAATTAAAAGAATTTTTTAATTTATTTTAAAACTTTAAACGCGATTATCTCAAAACTTCATTTTTTCAGCTGGTGCACGTGATTGCAAAAAAACAATTTGACCAATCAGGCTGAAATTTTTACACGTTATTCAGCACATCGCTGGCTAGGGTCGGGACCACGGAAAAATATTTTGATTATCTATTTCATACTTTTTACAAGGCAAAATGATTGAAAAATTCACCCTATTTCGACACTTAAACGATACTTTATTAATTTTTTATCAGTAAAAATAATCCTGGTTCCGGCGATAACACTCATAATGATTACAACACACTTTGAATTTTTAGTTTCAAATGCGCCGCTCTCCCGGAATCACCTGCACCAGCACTAAATCGCTTTCTCAAGGCGGTCACATCAGTGCGATATATATTTAAAAAAAACTGTTAAAAATTTAAAATAGATTTTTCATACTGTCAATAAGTGTATTAATAAGTAGACAAAACATTATTTACGTTGAACATTCCGTTTACTAAAAAATAAATCCTAAAAAATGACCATTTTTCACGACGTCACAGTGGACTGACCCCTTAATTCTACTCATCAACTTCATTCAAACTTCCCCCTAAACCCGCGACAATTTTAAATTTCAAATTTCTCGTCGCGAAACTGTCGAACATTCCCGAATAGCCCCGAAGTCGTTCCCCGAGCAGTTCCATTGGCTCGTGATAGCAGTATCGCCCGGCATCTTCCATTTCCCTCCTGTCCAATGCGATCTGACAGCGAAGTATCGTGCCGCTCGCCTACGTCACTGCGTGCGTAGTCACGTGACCACCAGTCGAGTCACTCTTTGGCCCTGAAGGATCGTGGACGATTCAGTTTATCGTGACCCGCGGCGTGCTCGAGACGCCGACCGCTAGATCCCCGATATACGCGCAGTCTGGGCTCGCGACGACCGCGTTCCTTTCAGGGAAAGTCCAAAGATATTCTGACCTTGATACCCGACCGGTCTGTGCAAATATTTTGCCGTGGCTCGGCGTATAAACGATCGGCGACTTATCAGTGACGCCTCTCAAGTGTGCGATTTCAAGTAGGGCAGTGTGCGTCGCCCGCAAAATTTTATTTTCTGATGCGCCTCTTTCCGGGGTTCGACAGGATATTCAGATATCCCCTTGGAGTTGACCAACACGTCCCATGCCCGACTAGGTGGGGAACGTGAAAGCACGTGAAAGGGCGGTCTCGGTGCGATTGATAGTTCTCGGTTGATTGACGGGTGCGATCTAGGCATTAAACAGTGAAAGGGAACTGAAGAGAAACTCTATTAATTGTGGTATCTGTGCGAGTGGCTTTGTTGGTGACCCGAGTTCGTGGTACAGAGGTTTGCTAGTGAGGTTGAGTTTGGGAAGGGGGCTACGATGTGAGGAGAAAGAATTAGTGTGTTTGAAAGTGCACCGTGATGGAAGTGGGAAACAGTGGGTCAACGGCGAAGGACGCGTGAAGAATTTCGATTCACGAACATGTTGAAACACATGAATCGGACCGGGCGACCTCGGGTCGTCGCGAGGAAGAGAAAAGGTCGTTCGTTGTCCAGAAGCTGGCCAGGAACACCGAGGCCCTTATCGGTCGTTTCCAGCGAGGTAAAGAGACTTGTTTCGTAATTAGGGAAGTTATTCTATCTCCGATGCCTGGTGTACACTCCTATCTTAATGGCCACTCGGTGCCTCAATGGCCACGTATCTGTAGAGAAAAATAGGGACATTTCGGTGAAACTTTACCTAATAAGAGGCACGGAACTCTACATTTAAACACCACGGGAATGTTTCCTGGAATTATTTACATACGCCAGCGCTCGTGTAGCGTCGCGACTGGCTTCGGCGAAAGTTATTCGAAATAGAAAACGAAAGATGGCACGTCGAGTAATGAAGTAGGTAGGTATGTTGGGGACATTCGTGGGGAGAATTATTCAGAAATTAGTACTTTATATATATTTCGCCAGAGCAATGGAAATTAATACAGTTTACTGGTTTATTTACATCGAGTGCCCTCGATGAGATGATAATCTTTAGTTTCCAAAGTGGAACACAATATCGTAGATCAGAAGTGTAAATGTTATCTGATTTATTGAAACAGTATTTAATACCTTTAGGAGCTTTCATTCGTAAATTATGGCACTCAAACTTATTAACCTACATATCAATAGCGTTTAAAAATGTGGAAGATACTGATTGTCACTTAAAATACGACTTACAGTAATTTCATACTCTATCAAAGTCAAAAAATGTTTCCACTGGAGATTCTATCAAGATATCAAAGCACTTGCGAACTCTTCTTATCATCGCACATAAGAAAGAAGCCCTGCTACAGCAGTACGCCGACGAAAGGAGTATAAGAATTATTTACGTTCTCTCGAACACCCAAACGGTTATACTTGATATTGATAATTATAGTACGCTACTGATAACCCTGTTTCTTAGTCGTTAAAGTTTATTGAAAACGAAATGGAACGGTTCGTCGTCGATGTCGCGATGGGAACGTCGTTTTATCGTGTGCGCTCGGTTGCTCGCGTGTATGCGTTCGCCCACGCGGAGCCAGCCACGAAGGGCCCACGCAAAGCATGAATATACATACAACGAGGACGGACGGAAGATAAAGAGGAAGGAATGCAAGAAGACACGTCGAGGTGATCGTTTATTATTGAACGATCCGTTGGCGAAATTTTCGCATGGATCTCTGCCTTCGCGCGCTATTAGGGCCTTTTCACACGAGACATTTCCGTGACTCGTGGCTGGCATTTTCGAACAATCCACGTGCTTCCTATGTTTAATTTACCTTCTTGCAAATTAGGACTAGTTTTACCAAGCGAATGTATTCGAGGTACCAAACGCGGGCTGCAGAAGCTTCTCGTATTAAAAGGGCCTTAGTTACGGCCACAGCGATTTGCAAGCGTTTAAGTCATTGATGGTGACCTGTATTCTAGATAGAACTATTTGAGTACTTGATATGAAAACGCGAGCGGAGGTATATTTGGGTCGAATGTTTAAAGAGTCGAGGTGCTTGAATATTTTGAGTATGTCGGATTTTTAGTGAATTTGGGGTAGGTTAAACGAATTTGAGTATATTTGGAGCGAAGTAAATGATTTGGAATGAAATTAGAGTAAATCAGAGGAGTGTGAGTGAAATGTGAGATAATCGAATGTTGTGTATGTATGTACTTGAATGTTTCGATTAATCGAGTAGCTCTCTTGTGTGAGTAATATAAACTTCCATTTATCTACGTTGATATTTATGGATATGGATAATAATTGGTATGGTATGGAATCCACTATTAGCACTCATGCTGTTCAAATGGAATTGAATACGTAATTCTGCTTGTGTTATTTTTTAGTCAGTTACTTTCCTATTTTATTTTCTCTTATGATAATTGCAGAATTAACGTCAGCATTCAATTATTCCACATTAAAATGAATTCAGGATCAGAGGTTGAACAGTTTCCTTTTCAGAATTGTATGGAGTAGCTCCCTTTACGAACCATCTACGATTCTCACTTTACTCAATTCTTTCATAATAACTATATTTAGTAACTCCACCCACATGGCTATGTAACTGTTTACTACCTGCGTAACCAGTTTAATTAAATAACCATTAATCATGAAATAGTGATAGATACACATTGCCACCAAATCGAAAGAAACACTATAATTCACCTTTAACCCTTCATTGACGCACCTCTTTTTTCGATCAACTTTGACATATTGGGTGCCTCACAGCCAGAGCAATTTTTGAACGACTGCCATTCTCATCTAAAGAATCCAATCGTTATGGAAAAAATCATGGATCAATTTCAAGGTTTCTAGAATGTATTCCAATAGCTTTTTTATGGAAATTTTATCAGATTTTTTGTAAAAAATTCTAGATTACCATATGTCGAGAAAAAAAAAACAAAAAAGTTTTCAAAAATGATAACATTTACAAATTTTAATATTAGAAGCTAAAAGTCTACAGAGTTGTTGTTCAGATATAATATTTTGAGAGAAAAAATAGTTTGTAAGTCGGCTTTGGAAAAAAGGTATTTATTTTGCATGTAGAAGGTACAGAGCGCCAAAATCAGCTTATGGCTCACACCCATAGTGTCAACGAAGATACTGAGTGTCTTCAAAATGGTACCCAGTTGATGAAAATTTGTGAGATTGTTCTTTCTAATCTTCCCGATGTGCTCCTAAAAAACGATTTTAATTTTCACTGATTTTACACGTACTCTTATGGAAAGAGACGATCTAGACAAATAAAACAGCTGAAAAAATGGTGAAGGAATGTTACGAAGGTCTCCAATTTTTTTTACATGTAGTACATGGGTAGATGAAAATATCTGCCGAGTTTCAATTGTTTTTTACTACTCCGTCTTGAAGAAATAAATTATAACTTCAGAAAATTGTGAATTTAGGGTATTTTCACTGCCAAAAGTTTAACAAATAATGCTTGAGAAAGCATTTGTAAAGTGAAAAACACCTTCATAGGAGTAAAAATTAGACTCAAACTGTCGTCCGAGTTCTATACATCTAGATTTACTATGCGTAAGACGTAGATATTCAAGTATTTCAAGTGTCATATACTGTTGTCTAATATTGTACGTCCGATACATCCTTAAAGACTGACAGCTTATCAGAAACTTGAAAAGCAAATTCAAAGAATATTCGTCGGAACGCTTCGTCTATAAATCCCATTTACGAAGTGTCGATCAACGTGATCGACCGCCGCAAGAAGCTATGCCAGAGAATATTGACCCATCATCAAAAACAATCAAAGTGTTCCACAGTGGTCATGGTCAGCGATTACCAACCGATCCAGGAGGTCGATGGGAGGGGGGCAAATGCGTATACTGCTCACGTTTTATAACGAGACAATGAAAAATACGCTGCGTTGGCGACACCACGTCACACAGTCGAAACGATTGTTTATAATTCGTTCATTACGTAACGGAGAAGCGCGCGTGCACATTTTCTGCATTGGCCGTTTACGGGTTGCGTCAGGGAGTCGCATTTCGCGACCGTTCGGCTTTCGTACTCCACCGAGTGGCTTTATAATTCGCTTCTCGATAAACAGAGCATAGCGTGTGATCTACTTTATTTCCCTTTTGCGCGGCTGTTTACGCGTTTGCGCGCTTCTCATTGAGAAATCGGATCCGCAACGCTCAGGGGGCGTGCATGAAAATGCAGATGCATCGATATAGAGAAATTAATTAGGGGAAAAGTAACGGCACCAATAGGTCGAAGGTAATCGCGGACTGTGGTGAAAAGGTCTTCTTCCAGTCGGGAATAAAGTAATCCTTTCGAAAGGAAGTGTCGAAATATGGTCGCTCTGGAGTTTGGAGACATACTGTGCAGGTTTGAATGATGGAATATAGTCACAAAAGTATTGCTTTATATCTCAGTAAGACAAATTGAAATAATAATAATTGTGGGATATCGTGGAAATCCTTGCAGAAAAAATCTGGAAAATGACAGTTATAGGTTCGCTATAATTGCAGTAGACGGTGAAACTCTTGGTACAGTTAGGAATATAGTGACTCTTCCAGTAAGAGAAGTTGAAACGCTGGGAGGATTGATAGGTCGATGATAATTAGAGATTGCAATGAAAATCTCAGTGCGGTGAGGAACGAGGTGACTTTTCAAATTAATTGCGGAAACACCAGCAGTGACAGGTTGACGATCATAGCAGGATGTGGTGAAAACCCGGGTACAATTAGGAACACACCGATTCGTCTAAACAGACGAGTCGAAACTGCGACGGAATTACCTTCTCTTTTTTTTTTGCAATCAGAAGCTGAAATAATCTCTGCAGTATACTTTCACCAGCACTGCCTTTGATACGATTCTATTTCACAGTCGTTGCTTATAATTCCACATCACTGTCGAGAACATCGCAGAAATACCTCAAATTCATTACAAACATACAAGCAATTTTTAAACCTCACTTTATAGCGATGCCAATGCCCAGAATATCCAGTAAACTGTCAAAGCCTCGCATCTAATTATTCTTAGTTACACATCTTGTCATGAAACTTTGCCACGATTTCCCTCATGAAATATATTTCTCCACCACGGAGCAACGCTGCATCAGCTAGGAGGAATCGATTGTTGCTAATTAAAGAAGAAAAAACTCGCTTCAATTATCCCAATGCCGCGTATAGCGCGATGTTACGCGAGCAGGGATAGGAATAGCAGAAACACGGGTTTCGCGATGCCCTTCTGTGCGAAAGTTGTTTCGTTAATTTCCGGAACGTCGAGCACCGGTTTTTCTCGGAACGACGCGTCTCGCATCAGCGGATCAACGATATACACATTCTGTTCCGAATCGAATCACCGCATCGTCGGTCACTGGATATTTCAACTTTCATCCCGAAATTGGCTAAATACTCTGCCGCGCTAACAATCGAGTCGCGAGGGAGCGGTTCTGTGAATGGGTAGCATAACTGGCGTATCTACCGGAAGTCCGGCCTACGGGTTCCGGCCCGCCGAGGCACGCTCATCTCGTTGTCTCCTGTGTGTCGTTTTTCCCTCTCTTTTCCTTTATTTTTGTCCTTTTTACATGCACATTGTTCAACGACCAGCGTGTACCGTCGCCTGTTGACCGAAAGGAAAAGGCACGGGCTCTGTGTAATGGAGACGAGAAGTTGACGCAGCTGCTGGAGTCGGGCGCATCTGCAGGTGTAACAGGATTAGATTATCAACACGGTGTCGTTTGTTGGCCACGACACGGTGTTGTGGCTCGTTGCAGGGGACGTGTTCGTTGCCCGAGATATTCCTGATACACATGGTCGCTTGGGGACGGTTCTTTTGTACGGTAGTTAATTCCCTGGAATTTTGGAATTTTAGTCAATAGGTTTTTGGAGGAATGGAATGATCTTTTATTAAATGGTGATTGTATGTATGTTAACTCGCTCAGTGGCGCAATCAGGATTTTATCTTGGAGCAGAGGCGGATTTAGGAGCTTGTCTTGGAGGGAGTGAAATATGTAAAAGTACATAAGTACATTTTTGAATCTTCTTTTACAAGATTTAAAATTTGCTTCTAATTCATACGTTAATATCTCTATTTGATACTATATCCTAAATAATTAAATTCACATTAAGGCGATCGCCTCTATTGGCCCCCTCTGGATCCGCCCCTGTCTTGAGGGAAGTCGAATTGAAAAGATAAAAATATTTCTACTGGAAATTCATTGAAATTCATTAGGTGATTATAAAAATTTATTTAATGAATAAAATCGAGTTTTTTTATTTTTACAAAGCTCTTGAATTACTTCAGTCGTGATTACATTAAACTCCTTTTTCTTTGGGGGTGCCAGGGCCCCTTGGCTCCCCCTCTGGGTGGACCACTTTTCTTCATTTTTTCTGAGATTTGGTATTGTGTAACGCCGAGGTTAGACTGTTATTGTTATTCCGTGTTCTCTGTAGGGAAATTAGGGAGACATTTATGGGACATTGATGGACGTGGCTTGTCAAGGAGTTATTAGGATTTGCAGGCCATAATGCGGTTGCCTACGTTGCTTAGAAAAGTGATAAGAAAATGTTTTAGTCTTTTTAGAATTGAAGGTTTATTCACGTAAAAATTTTACAAAGTAGCCTGTGGAAATTGCATTGTGAATCTTTGAACACAGTCAGCATATAAAGACTTAATAGTAAACTATACCCCTATAAAAACTTTGCTCCAAATAAATATATAATGACGTCGATACTGTATTTAAAATTTTAATTGTATCATTATGAATGAAAGCATATAGACACAAAGTCATTAAAAAACATTGTAAAGTACATTATAAATGTAACTCATAATGCTTGTTCAAGCTATTAATATGGTAATCACGCTGCTAGCTTCCAAGTACTATACAAAGCTTTTAAAAAAACTGTTACACAAATATAATTAAGAAATCCCGACGAAAAACTAGAACGGCAAAATATTCATAGCAATCGATAAACCAATTTAGGAATATTCTACAACTTTGCACATGCCCTTAAATTTTTTGAAAATATCTCGCGTTTACGTTAATTAACAATTCAGAAACTTATCTAGGTCAGCAACTTACTCGGGCGAGCACTTCTGCTACCGGTTCGAAATAACCTAATTAAACAACAAATGGCGCTCGATCGCCACGGAAACTAGCGCTTCTGTATTTCTTCCGGCCCCGAGGGAAAGTTTTCTGAATAAATTCGAAACTTGAACCAAGCGTCTCGACTAAGCCTTCCGCACCTTCAATCGTGCCTGCACTTTTAAGCTTGAAAAGGGGTGTCGATTGCAGCGCTCCGTGTATCGTTAAAGGTGAAAGGTTGCCGTGAACCAGAAAATGCGGGCAACAGGGTAGGGATTATCGATGAAACGCGATTTCCACGCTGCGTGCCTATGTGCCGTCCCGAGTAAACGTGACATTTCAGTTGTCATAACCGCCCCTTTTCGTTTTCCTTTGCAGATCGACTACCCGGAAGTTCACGGAGGAAGGATGCATCGACCACCGCACCCTCATCCCATAACCGACCATCGACAGGTCAACCTGGTCTTCGATGACACGGTAAACATCTGTTTTTCAAACACTTCTCTCTGCAGGTAGAAACCACCGTACTTTCAATACTGTCGGGCGCGTTTTCCTGACGCTCCTTTTGCGACGTAAATTCTTGCGCTCCAACGACGTGGTCATAAATATACTTGTTTCTAAATTTACTAAAGCGTTTGATCATCGCAATGCAGAGTTAACACTTGGAAATTATTTTATTTATTCTGAAATAGAAGGTTTCGAGTAATTTTCCATTTTTTCAAACGTAGATGCATTAGAAAGATTTGAAAGTATTCAACATGGTATTCTGAAATTCGAAGAAGATAAATTCTATGTGTCCATATGTCAATGTCTGACTAACTCTCAATTTCAAACTGACCAAAATCACAATTTTTTATGTTGCAAATTATATATATAAAAAGTAATTTCTATTCAGGACTGTCTTCAATCGAGAAAATAAAGCATGCACTTTGTTTCGGTCCATCGCGATCGAGAACGAAGTGCATTCATATCACATGCAACACGACAGGGATGCATTTCCGTTATCCGTCGTTAGGTCAGAGCGTGCACTTTTGCTGATCAATTATCGTACGTCATCGAGGCACGACGTTAGAAAAAAGAAAGTTTAATGCCGTCGATCCGTGACGTATATGCGGGGCACCCACGCGTTTTCGCCAATCAGGCGGGGCGAGAGCGCGAGAGAAGAAAAACGAGGATACCGGGAATGCAGACGAGTTACAAAAGTTTTCGAGCAGCCTTTTTCCTGGTCGCACTTTCTCATGCATTTCAAATGCACGCCCCGTTCCCTCCACGGTCGAAGGGAAGTTTTATCAGCCCGTGAATTTTCTTATTTGCGTCGCCACGAATATACGGAAAATTTCTTGGGAGGAGAGTAAATAGCGATCGTCGTAAAGTCGAGAAAGGCTCCCTCTCCTTCGCTTGGAAAGTGGAACGTAACGCAGATCGCGATTTATGCGCGTGTACAGTCGGAGAAAATTGCTTTTTTCCCCCGAGCGAGGCGGACGCTCGTTTAGTTTTTCTTGGGTTCGTTAACATTTATGTATTTCGCAGTGACATTTGACTTCTTAGAATGCCCGTTAATCACTCTCTCCGTGGTGTTTTCTAGTACCTATTAGAAGAGTGGGAGCTCATTTATCTGGAGTGCATTGCGTTTGCAAAACATAAGTTTTTCCAAACTCCCTTTGGGGATCTTAGAGATAAGAAAATCCTGGAGATAAGATAAAGAATACACATCTTTGCATTGTGTACAATTCTGTTTTTCTAACATACAATGTTTCCCTAGTCATCACAAACATAAATGAAGCGTTGCCTATATTTGAAACGCAGCTTTA
The DNA here is from genome assembly GCA_944738655.2 of Andrena hattorfiana. Lineage (NCBI taxonomy): Eukaryota > Metazoa > Arthropoda > Insecta > Hymenoptera > Andrenidae > Andrena > Andrena hattorfiana. The sequence continues at coordinate 9,791,453 of OX122894.2, forward strand.
GGAAAAAACATCTCCAACATTTCAATTGAAATCTCAATAGTCCACCTAAATTGTTACTACCAATTAAGTATGATCAGAACTCCTAAAACTGTATTTTTGGACGCTGTTCCCTCGATAGCGATACTTCTTAAGTCGCAGTAAGACGATCTACATTAGCGTCCGCCCTAAAGAGTGTCTGGAATGCACATTGGTCGCATGTACTGGTATGTTCTCTGTCTCTCGGTCGGAGTAGGAAGAAACTGAATGGGAGAAGCAATTTGGAAAGTCTGTGGAGCAGGACAAAAGGAAAAGTGAGACATGGGCACGACATAACGGGTCGTATAAATCATCCGTCGGGTCGGCCAGTGGCCTTTGAGCAGTTACTATCCGCTGTGTTGGATGCTTTGAGCAGACCGGTACTCCTCTTCTCCGTGCATCCTCCTTCTCTCTCAATCCCTTACCGACTGACGATTGACCGACCGTCGACTCCTTAAGCTTGATTCACACGATCGAACTTCGGCTTGACGCGCTGTCGGCGAAGCATCGACTCGCTGCACAAGATCGCGCGATCCGGTGCGACTACAGACATTTAACATAATCGCAAGTTGTTGCAATCGTAGCTGATGAATTACCGATCGATGCAACGGTCGACTGGTCGTCCTTGATTCAATATTCATGGGAAAACATTATCTACGATGCTCGCCTATCTACCTCTCGTTAAAGAAATTTAAAAGTTACCGGGGATAGTATTTCCTACTGTGATGAATTAGAGTCTCAATGGCGTGTGAGAGAGAATTTTCTAACACGTTACCATCGTTCGAAAAGTAGAATACATAATACGACGGTGTAGGGAATCAGTATGTGGCCAATAATTGACTATTAACGAGGCGTGAACGGCTGGGGGCGAAAAAATTTCGACAAACGTTTTCGTGCGTTGTCAAGAGAGAGGTAGAAGTGTTTTTGTTAGTGGCACCGGTCAGAAGCTACAGGTGGGCCCCCCAACGCGTGCCCCCCTGTTGAGACGGACCTGAAGCTTGCCGCTCGGTCGGGTCACGTGACCCTACGCTTTCGAAGGGAATGCCGGTGGCAGGAGGAAGGGTGGGGGAGGGACAAGAGGCAGTCCCATGTCCGCTACTCCGCTAAGCTGACGGCCCACGACACACGGGGCACGCCAGACGCGCCACGAGCTTCGTAAACGCACACAAAGAAGGTCACGTCGCGCTGCGTGTGTACGCGGACCGCCGCATATGCGCTCGCGGATAGGAAGGTGCGACCTGCCCGAGTCCAGCCGAATCCTGGTGAAATAGCCGTGCGGGAATGTGGCCGGGCGATGTTTGTCTTTCGCGTCTGTTCGCGGTGATCTAACACGGAAGAGAAGAGGATCGGAGCGAGTGCCATTAGCGAGGATAGGATGGACGCCTGCGGCATGTACCAAGTGAGTCTGGGGCGAGCGACGATCTCCCGCGGTCTCAAAATGGCCTTGATTTAATCGAGATGATTTCCTCGCGTCCGCAATTTCCCGCGCACCTCTCGTCGCCGCGGACGATCCTTCGCGATCGGCCGCTGGATGATTACCGTGGGATGACAGATGTCACGATGTTTTTGTTTAGACATACGTGCCACTGTTGCCGTCTCTGTTCCTCCGTGCGTGTTCGTGTGGTCGCTCGATGCTGCGTGCGTGATGTCATGTCTGACAACCTAACCTAACTTACGAACGGAGCCTGTCCCCTATCACGCCCATTCCTGGTACTATTCCGTAAACGAGCACCGCTCGTGGAAACCGTGTTTTTGTCCTACATGTCTCTCGATCCCGTTCTTTTGCAGCGTCCTCATAGGCGATTGACAGATCGATGTCGATCCATGACTTATAGATCGTTAGACGTTACCCTCGTAGGTCTTTCCTTTTTTCGCAAAGGGGAATCTCCGATTAAAACGGTGCATTGATATATTCTCTTCGATAGCACCGTGCCCCATTGTTTACAATTATGATTACGTCGATATTTTAAGGCGAGGAACGCCGTCGGTTTTAAATTAAGATCGTCTGGCGCGAATGTTAATGTAAACATTCTTAGTTAGCACGTTTAAAACGCGCGAGAAATAGAAAATATTATTAGCAAGCAAATCCTGCGAAACTTTTATCCGTCAAGGTTTAACGATATTCAAAAGCGAACAGAATTAAGTAATTTGCGCGTCAGCTAACTGGAAACTTCTTTTTCTGTGCCACAGTTTTCTCAAGGCCTGACCGGCAGGCCAGAGCTGTACCAAAAATCCAATAGAAGCAGCCATTCGAGTGACACGAGTTCGGCGTACAGCGGCTCGGACACAATGACGTCTGTACAAAGCTCGTTGGACGCAGATGCTGACGAGGTTGATCTTTCGGGGCTCGTTGAATCCATAGTGGATAGCGACGAGGAGGAAGATCTTGCGGAGAGCATGGATGTAAGGGTACACCCTAATTTTTGGAATATTGGAAACAAAGTTAATTGAACAAGATGAAATTTACAATCCATCCTTATTGTCTTTTCAGAGCCTGACTGTCCGAGATCCAGTCAGAGAATGTTTAGAGAAAGACCCTATGGAAAGAACGGAAGATGACATAGAAACACTTTTAGAATTTACGCAGCAGTTAAAGGCCTTCACAAACATGACTCTGGCAGTAAGAAGAGCGCTGTGCGCTGTGATGGTGTTCGCCGTGGTTGAACGCGCTGGTATGATAGTTTTAAATGACGGCGAGGAACTGGACAGTTGGAGTGTGCTTATTAACGGTGCTGTGGAAATCGAGCATAGCAACGGAGAGATTGAACAGCTGCACCTCGGAGACAGTTTCGGAATCCTGCCCACTATGGAGAGACTTTTGCATAGAGGTGTCATGAAGACAAAGTGAGTATCGCATTGCCATTGTACCGAATGGGGCTCCCAGTCGCAGGGACGCGCGTCAATGGCGCCGCAAGGGGCGATATTTTCAGTATAAAGGATATTTTTCGCTAAGGAAATATATCGTTCTTTCAGATGCGATGACTGCCAATTTGTGTGTGTCACGCAAGCAGATTACTTTAGAATTCAACATCAAGGCGAAGAAAATACTAGGAGGCACGAAGAAAATGGAAGAGTGATTCTAGTAACAGAACTGAGGGGAGCTTTGGACGGGGGGGCACGCAGGGGTCATGTGGTTATTCGCGGTACTCCCGAGCGTTTAATGTTACAACTCATAGAAGAAAACAGTATTACCGATCCCACTTATATAGAAGATTTCTTATTAACGCATCGAACGTTCATCGATAGTCCTTTATTAGTTGCGAGTCAATTGTTAGAGTGGTTCGATCAAGCGCAAGTCAGAGACAGAGTTGCTCGCGTAGTGCTTCTTTGGGTGAATAATCATTTTACGGACTTCGAAACTGATCCAGCTATGATGGAATTTCTAGAAGCATTCGAAGCTGTGTTGGAGAGGGAGAAAATGCAGGGACAGCAAAGGTACGTATCAACTGAACTCTCTGATTTATACGTTACAATAATCGAACAGTTATCATCACTTGAAATTGTTTTATTAAATTTTCAGATTACTGAATATTGCGTGCGCGGCGAAAGCGAGAACGCGAAACGTAACGTTAGCGCGGCCGAGTAGGGACGAGGTTCTGCATTTTAGTATTTTAGGCGGTTACGAAAGGGGTTTCGGCATTTTCATCTCCAAGGTGGATAAAAAGTCGAAGGCCGAAGATGTTGGTTTGAAACGGGGCGATCAGATTTTAGAAGTGAATGGACAAAGTTTCGAGCACGTTAGTCACGCGAGAGCACTGGAGATTTTACGAGGATCCACGCATCTCAGTATAACGGTCAAATCTAATTTACTTGGTATGTGGTGTCCCTTAGAAACAACAATTGTACGTTATATCTCTTTTATACGAGCAATAAATTACTGTTGTAGCGTTTAAAGAAATGCTTCAGATGCCAGACGATTCGCCGAGGCCGCGGGGAAGAGCGAACAAACCCGAAATTTCGAGGCTTCAAACAGATCCACGTGCAAGGTTGTCCACGCATGTGGACCCGATAATCCCCGTAAACCCATTGAACCCACTAGTGGGCGGTGTCCCACTATTAATTCCTGATTCTAACGTCTCTCCGTGTAAAGATGCGAAAAAGGAGCACAAGGGATTCATGACTCTCGGTCCGAAAAGGAGATTACAGAAAGCTCTCATGAAGATGAATATACTGCCAAAGAATACTATTAAGTAAGTTCAAGAAACTGTACAGATATTCTCGAGTTCGATGTTAAAGAGATATTTTAATAAACCTCTTTCTTTTTACAGTGACGGTGTACACGTAGACGATCCCCTGGCACCTCCTCACACACCACCAGGGACAGGACTTTCACAGACCACCACTAACCTTTATCACTCGAAAAGTAACCCTGACCTTACGTCGCTGTATTGTTACGACGACTTGAGGGCGCCTGATTATCCCGAACACGTTTTGAAAGTTTACAAAGCTGATCAAACTTGTAAATATCTTCTTATTCACAAAGAAACAACGGCGCACGAGGTGGGTGCATATAATCCTGGGAAACAACGTTCATCGGCGACGACTGCTATTTATATGCTAATGCATCCTTTCAGGTGGTAATGCTCGCTCTCCAGGAGTTCGGTATAACCGAGAGCAGCTCGAACTTCTCTTTAGCCGAAGTTAGCGTTGGGGAAGGGGGCATGATTAAACAACGTAGGTTACCCGACCAGCTGCAAAATCTCGCGGAAAGGATCGGCTTGAGTTCTCGATATTATTTAAAAACTAACGGTATATCGGAGACGCTCGTCGCGGACGAGCAAGCACCCGAGCTGATTCGTGAGTCTCAGGTTCACTTCCTACAATTAAACGCGGTTGAAGTTGCCATTCAGCTGACTCTGCAAGATTTCAGTATATTCAGGTAAACTGGAAACGCCTATTTTGTCGTTAAACTAAGAGATGAGAATTGAATATCATTTAAATATGATTATCAGGCAAATTGAATCTACGGAGTACGTGGATGATTTATTCGAGCTGAAGAGTAGATACGGCGTGCCTATGCTCAGGCAGTTTGCAGAACTAGTCAACAGAGAAATGTTTTGGGTTGTGACAGAAGTTTGTTCCGAGCACAACCTCGTCCGACGTAGTAAAATAATAAAACAATTCATAAAAATAGCTCGTGAGTGTCTCGCTCGTTGGTCATTCGAGGATGGTTCGTTTCGCCACTAGTATTCTAATGAATATCTCTTTGAAAACAGGCCAGTGCAAGGAGTGCAAAAATTTCAATTCTATGTTCGCTATTGTGTCTGGCTTGGGTCACGGAGCTGTGTCGCGATTGCGCGCTTCTTGGGAGAAACTGCCAAGCAAATATCAGAGGCTATTCAGCGATTTGCAGGAACTAATGGATCCAAGTCGCAACATGAGCAAGTACAGACAATTGGTCGCATCCGAGCAAACACAGCCTCCTATAGTGAGTGAACCCTTTACTTTCATTTCAACGTCTCGGTTTTGTTTTACAACAATGTATCATCCGTGTTAAACGTTCCGTTTCTCCGTTTCCCAGATCCCCTTTTATCCCGTAGTGAAGAAAGACTTGACGTTCATACACCTCGGTAACGACTCGCGGGTGGAAAGCTTGGTAAACTTCGAGAAACTGAGAATGATCGCGAAAGAAGTAAGAACATTAACGAACATGTGTTCCTCGCCGTACGACTTGTCGATAATGTTGGAAAGGGGTGGTCAGCCACCGAGTTCGGCCATGGTTGCGTTGAATCAAATGACCACCGGCAATCAAGGTAAAGTACTCTAAAGTTCGCGAGAAACACGATCAAACATATCATTGTTTATTATTTCTACTAACAGTATTGCGTTGTCCAGGAGGGCAAACTGCAACCGTGAAGCGGCGGAAGAAGTCCACCGCGGCGCCGAACCCGAAGAAGATGTTCGAGGAGGCGCAGATGGTCAGAAGAGTGAAAGCGTACCTGGCGAACATGAAAGTAATAACCGACGAGGAGCGATTGCACGCTCTTTCCGTAGAGTGCGAGCCTCACGCAGGAGCCGTTGCAGTGGCTACGGCTGTGCCCCTTAGTGCGAGCAGAGGAAGAAGGCATCCTTCTCCTACGCTGTCGACCACGAGTAGTGCCAGCAGCACCAGTGAAGGTAGAAAGAGTATACAAGGTAAGATTCCCATCTACGATACACTCGGCTTAAGAGTATTTAAATTACGAGCGATTGCCTGCGAGTAATAATATCACAAAAATTTCAAGTCCAATGTTGCATCTACCCTTTCAAGTCGAATAACTTTCGTTCTATACTCGCCTCACTTCGAGATTTACTACGTAAATTTAAGTAATCTATTTTCTATAAACCCTCCGCGAGCTGCATGTCAAATGAAGCCTCGATTATGGAATATTTTCAGGTACAAAGTTCGGAGCAGCGTCGCCGCAAGCGGTGCGAAAAATGTTGGCGCTCTCCGATCCCCACAAAACTCGGCCGTACCAACCTAAACACTGTCCGCCACCGCTTCCAGTGCCAGGATTAGCGTTGCATTCCAGCGGCTTGGAGCCTAGTCCTGGTGCACCTAGGAGAGTAGGATCTGGTAGCCGAGTTCCTATGCATGAGAGATCCCATAGCGATACTCCTTCCAGTTTACCGCCACCTGTCGATCTCAGCGCTGAAAGTAGTAGCGTGACCAGCCTGAGCAATCTTCAGCCGTTAAGAAAAACGTTGACCAGCGGTAAGTTGATCGAATTCGATGCGTAAAAATGGTCCGAAACGAGATGCCGTCGACTCAGCTCGACGCAGGCATTACACAGTATATACACACACGCACGTGTTTTACACACGTAAACAGTCTTTACGATATTATCGAATACTCTGTGTTCCTATTATATACATTCTGCTAGCTTTAGACGACGATACACAGACATGGTGCTTCTTTCGTTTTATTTTGAATTGTCGTTATCTTGCTACACGACTATAGCAGAACACATCTCGTGAAAGTATCCATCGTGTGCACCTTCATTGCTCGTGATATACACACACCATTGGTCAGGTCTCGCAATACAGATACTTATCATTTTATGCACGCTGCACAGCCGTTTACGCAATTCATAAATGTTCCATGTTATATTTAGCTTAATCCATTTACACGCATCTTGTACGCCGATTACCGTAGCTCGCGCTTCTTTTCTCCGATCAATATTATCGTCCCGAGTATATCACACGGTTCTGATCCCAGGGCGGAGCACGCCTGGCTTCAATTTTTAGATCACTCTCCATGGGACATACGGCCGCGTGAACGGCAATCCTCTACGATTCCACGTTACAAGGGGTTCTTACTTTTCAACCACTTTTGAACGACTTGAATAGATAGTGCTATCAAATTTCATGAATTACTTACTCTAAGCTTGAGCGAAACAGTGAGCAATTGTAGGCTATATCACTCTTGGGAATCTCATTTCAGCTATGTTCACTTTTCAGGAAGCGATACTTAATAATTCGGTTTCGTAATAAGTTCGTTTGGATTTTGAAGACGTAGATTGTAAATAGATGCTTCTAAGCGCGTCATCTCGAAAAGAATTAAAGAGAATTCGAGAAGTGGCAGTGAGTTTTCGTTTCCGTACAGAATTAAATAAAAAACACTTTTACGTAATAATATACTGTTCGATCTGCAATTTTCTCGTGCATTAAAATATTCACGACAGCACTAGACTCTTTGGAGTACAGCATAACAAATTATAATAGTCCAAAAAGTTATTGAATTCGAAGCAGAAGGTCCTCTAGCACCATACATAAATAGAGCTTCTACTGAAACAGAATCCAAACGAACGCATTATGAAATCTACCGATGCACGTGATATTACTCCACTGCCAACGGTGCTCTACGGTGCTCAGTTTACGTCTTCTTCTCTAGACATAGGTAGTAATATCGCCTACGGAAGGATTCGATTTGCGTGCATCGTAATGCGAACGCTGTGCAAGCGCTACCTGATCGCGACGAAGTTGAAAGCGTAGACGGGTGTCTGTTTGGTTCCCCCGATATTTTTTTAGACAGACAGCTACTGTGTGGTCACGATGTCCTTACGACGAACTCCACTAATCTGATTAGATTATTAGCAGTTAGCGGGAGAGCAGCAGGGCGAAACTGGGTTAGAATATGTGTAGTGATAGAAGTGTCTTTGGGGACGTGTGCGTAGGTTCGGTGACGAGCAGTGACAGTGGTCACAGTACACAGCTGGACAGCCACAGCGGAAGCAGCGTAGAAGCTGGTGGCAGTCCACCGCCACCGCAAAGACGGCACTCCGCCATGCAAGGTACGTAACCATAGAGAGAACACCAACAACATCCACAAGCTCGTGCTCATATACCTATTCTTCCCATTTGCCCGCTCCGTAGACCGTAGACTAGAAGGTAGAGAAAAGAAAGAATCTGGAGTGGTCCAACGACGAATAGCCCGACGTTCGGGCGTAGAGACTATTTCTAACCAGTTACCATTTCTGAGACAACGACGTGTACACCTTACGAGTGCCCTGATTGAACAGTAAAATGCGTGGTACCGTTTCGTTGACCAGCTGGGCGTTAACTTGAAGTCTCTGCTTGTAATCGCGTGATCGTAAAAGCTGTTGATATCTCGAAGGATTTATTCAGTAGTGCGTGATATATTTTCCTTTGGTAGCTCGATAAATGAGAATGATTCATTGGAAAAGTGTGATATCTGTTGTACGTCTCTTGATCATTATGCGAGTTCCCTTGGAAGGACTGTTACGTTTGTGTGTCTGTCTCTCTCAGTTTCTTCATTTTTTTCCTCTCCCTCTTCTATTTCCGTTTTATTATAAAATCGTGGCCAGTTTCCCCTGAATCATTCGTTTCACACGCGGGCTGTTAATCAGATTCGACGAGTCGGAAATATACGTATGTCCCATGGCCACTCATCTTCATTCTCTCGTCTATGGTATGTTGAAACGCTCCGCGGAGCTTAAGCTGCGGGCACGCTCTTTATCCGTCCCCGGTACTTTATATTTATTATCGTTCGGTCGAGCGTTGCAACGATAACGTAGGTAAACGTGCTTATAGCCGCTTTTATCTCGAAGTTCCAGTTGCTTCAGTACATACATTTACCGCTTAAAGCTTCTTTACAGAGACTCGCTTCTTTACGCAGGGGCACCTCATGCATATGCATACGCATATACAGAGTGTAAAATTAAGAGCATCATAGGCGGGTATCTTTAAAACCGAGGGAGATGCGGAATTGTTTTATGAGGCTATTCTGATCTCGAGGAATTTTTGCATTCCTTGGAAAAGCCAAATTATTTTCTAGATGAAAGTGTATATAACTAACTGATTGTATCAAGTTCATTTTCATTTTTTAATGATCATTATATTATTGAAACTGTGAATATGTATAATGATCATGCATGGTGGATGTTGTATCAAGATTATAACAAAGAAATAGTGAACAAAAAGTGAGAAAATGATATTTTTTAAGCGTTTCTTGCGGGGGTCGAATAAAACTGTTAACTTTTATAAATAAAAGTCATTTAGCGAACTGTTAACACTTAAATTATTTATTTTCTGTTTTAAGTTAACTTTGTGCATTAACACTTTAACTCTGTTGTAATAGTTCAGTTAACAGTTATTCAGTAACAGTTATTTTATATACTATATTATTTTTAAACAGATATTTAAGGGTAAAATATAAAAGTTAGGAATATTTTTTTAATTATTATTATTTAAGAAATTGAAAGCAGGTAAATATAGAAGTGAAAGCACATTATTGATTTTTATACAATTATTTTCACCGAACGGTTTAAGGTTTCAATTTCAAAGCTATGTACCCCACAACAGTTTCAGGACATCTGCTTGTCACAACTTTAACTTTTTCAGAGCAGAATAAATATTTCTGTTTAATTAGATCTTTTTCTACTTTCAAGAAAATAAAAATTTCTTATTTACACAACAATGTATGGAATACAAGTTTCAATTAATACACTGCATTTTATAACAATTTTCTCAGAACAGAAAAAATAATTAGACATGAAATTACATTTATTTCATAATTAATTGAAAATTTTAACAGTTTCATTCGACCAAGGTGTTTCCTTCTTGTCAAGTAGAGACGTTTTGTATTTAGTCAGACACGACCCAATAGTTCAGCTCGCGGTTAATTCTATCGCGAGTAAATACGCCACTTTTATAATGAACAGTTTATTAGAATTGTATATTATAATATTAATAATTAACATAGAATACTATGAAAATTCACTGTTTCGTTTTCGCAAAAAGGATCGAAGAATTTCCTAAGAATGGCCTAAGTGTCCACTTAGAAAATTAAATAATGAAATTAAAATTTTTCGACCGTATTTATAGAGAATCCAAAAAAAACAAAGTGATATCGGCGCATTAGTTCGGTCATGACGGAACTATTGCGCCGATATCACTTTGGTTTTTTTAAGAAATTAAAAACATACATTATTATTTGTAAAAATGGAGATAATCTTGATACAACCTACATATTTCCACTTAGGAGAAAAATAACTTGATAGCAAGACCCTTCTCGAGATCAAACAAACCCTAAGAAGAAACACTTCACATCTCCCTTAGTTGTAGAAGCATTACCCTACAGCACTCGCAATTTTACATCCTGTGCATCAATATTTCGATCAAATTTTTCGCGATCTTTGCACTCGCGGTACTCACTCGAGGAATCTTCCTTCTCGTCGAGGAACTCGAGCTTAATTTCCAGCAGCGAAATGTCTTCTGTAAACTCCATCGTTTCGTTCGCCCAAGAAAAAAAAAAATACCACCGACGTTACACAGCGTAACATTGTACATTTTGTAAAGAAACATTTCGTATGTGGCCTGTGTGTGGTGCAGGGTCTGTTTTGAGAGGTGGCGCACCTCCGTTTCCTCACGCGGTAGCAGTGTTACCTCCGCTTCCTGCCAACCACAACCAGAATCACAACCACAATCATCATCATCACCACCACCACCACCACCAACATTATTATCACCATCACCAACCCCAAAATCCTCAAGGTGAGTCCGCGACTGTCTTGCCCGTCTTTTGATTTCTCTCCTGCAACTGGGCTGCTGGTCTGTTTTGGTAGAATTAGAACGTTGCTTCCGGGAATCACTTAGAACATTGGCATGGCGAGGAGTTTCGTGCGGTGATGGATTAGTCCAAGTATCCAGTGGCCTATGAGAGTTCTACTAATTGCGAATGTCACGTAGAATGGTCACACTAACCGAGGATATTATACACTAGAAGTCTGCGCCGGAAGCAACGTGGTTGAGCTTTAGTCATCCATTGACACGTATGGCGATGCATAAGCTTAATCTGTACATTATAATCGTCTGCTCGAAGAGAGTTGCCGCGTGCACGCTAACAATCACGTGAGTATCGTTGCTTGCCTACCTGTGTGCCCTGTGTGTGCGCAATAAAACTGTGTGTGTTGCATCAATCGTGTGCCGTTCGCGGTGTCGCGCCTCCTCAGGATTAACGGAGAGCCGAGGCTTCTTTCCAGGGTATATTAACTGGTTTCCTGTGCTTTCCTTTTCTTGTGCAGATCTAGCGGTGAATAACGAGTTTCGCACAGTTTCCTCCTAAACACTCTTCGTCTCTCGCAAGCCGGCGCTCCGAACGAGTACGATCGGCCCCCTTGCTGCTTCTTTCGTCGAGAAAGTCGATGGCGATGAAAGAAAATCGTAAACCAATAAAAGGGCAAATTTTTACGTGAAAAGTTCTTCGCCGATCGATGGGTTCTTTGCTCGCTGCATTTTCCTTTGCGACTCTGCAACTTGTTCCCTATGACTTCACCATTTTTTTTCTACAACTGTCGCAGTCCACGACTTTCCCTTTACAACCCCATGACTTTTTCTCCACGACTCCACGACTTTTCCTCTAGAATTCCGTGACCTTTTCGCTAAAACGCCGCAACTGTTTCTCTTCAACTCCACGACTGTTTCTCTACGACTCCAAGGCTTCCTCTCCACAACTGCACGTTGCATTGGTTCGGTGCTCGGCCAGCTCGTACTCGTTCAGAATCGCCAGCGGCGGTGAGCTACTTGGCGGAGGATAAATGGGGAGGCAAGTGTTGAGGAGCCGAAGACCGGTGGTGTGAGAGACCGAGAGAAAGAGAGTCGAGGGTTTTCAGGTCTCGGAGTAGCGGCGGGACTTCCTCCCCCAGGGGCTAGCACGACGATGACGACCATGACTACCATGACGTCGATGACGACGATGCGTCCAGGGGTCGGTAGTACTCAGTGCCGTCAACCGCCTGCATACAAAGTCGCAGCACAGATGGCAAGGTTGCACAGGCTTGGCCGTGCTCACAGCCACGAGGGTGTTACCTACAGGACCGACCATGAAGATGGTACAAAGCAATCGCTACGTACATACATACAATCTCTCCTACCTCACGTTTATATATATATATTATTATTACATATATCTTTCTCGAGTTTATGGTTCTCCGAGGCTTGCGCTCCCTGCCACTGTCGACAGCGATGGGAGTGATATTGAATCGTTAGTATTTCGCGTCAATTTGCAGCAAGTTATTCCTAATACGATCTTTTATTTAAATCAGGCCTGCACAAGGAGCTGTCTTCGGCGCCTAGCGGCGAGCAACCCGCCTGTCCCGTTGCTAAGGTTAGAATCGGTGAGGAGAACTGCAGTAGTGTATGTGCGTGCTCGTAGGCTCGTAGCGTAAGCATGTATGGCTGGGTTCAAGTCATACCAAATGCACGTACACTAATGCAGTTCTCCTCACCGATTCTAATCTTAGCAACGGGACAGGCGGGTTTCTCGCCGCTAGGCGCCGAAAACAGCTCCTTGTGCAGCCTTGATTTAAATCGAAGTCATACCGAACGACTAGTGTTTTCACGGGCCACTGGTGTGGATTTGTCGCAAGTGAAATGAGTATAGTATCGATGCTGTGAAAACAGTATGTAGTCGTATGTTTAATTTTATTGATGAGGGGAGATAAGTATGGTTTGCAAGTGGAATTAATTTTGAGTCAGTGAATAATTTGTAGGTAATATGTTTGCTTAGATCATATTGGAGATATGACGAAGTCATTTTATTTGGTAGAAGGGACGTGAAAGTGGGATCTCTATGATAGTTCTCGATAAATGGAATGAAAAGGACAGACTAATTATACTATATTCGGAAGATGATACTGGGTACCCTCCGGTCAAAACGCTTGAAAAATACGTGATTTCAATGAATTAAAAAAAAGAAACTGAACAACATACAGTAAATAAACGATTGTATTAAAAATGCACTAAGCAGTAAAAAATAATTCTTTTCTTATACTACAATTTCGATGGTATTTTTTCACTTTAAATAAAATCTCTGCTCCACGATTTTATATGTCAGAACAAATTCGTTTTGACGCTTGATTCTGTATTAAATTGATTCATATTCTGCTTTGACATATTCTGCTCCACGATTTTATTTAAAGTGAAAAAATACCATCGAAATTGTAGTATAAGAAAAGAATTATTTTTTACTTTTTAGTGCTTTTTTAATAAAATCGTTTAACATAAAAATTTTTTTTTATATATTTTTTATTTTCTAGTTTTTAGTGTTTCTGGATTTACATTTCACAGCTCAGACTTCTTTACAAATATCTTTTAGTGCTCTATAGAGTTTGCTTAAACGCTATAGTACTAATGTCACTAAAAAATAATTCTTTCCTTGTACTACAATTTCGATGCTGATATACTAAGAACGCCTGCAAAGTTTTATTTTTAATATTCGTACGTACGTGACGAATCATTTCCCGATAAATTGTGTATTTTCGGCAATCGCGATGCGATTAGCTCCCCGAATCCAGCGGCTTTTTGTCGTTTTCGTAAAGAACGCGAGTGGCTGATTTCAAGTCGTTTGTATTTGTGGTTATCGGTTATATTTATCGTTGACTGGATAATTTTTTCACCCGCTCGGGGCTAATTTTTTTTTAAAAATATTGTATTGTCATCCAAACTACGCACGCTTGCAAAGTTTAAAGACAATTGGATAGTTCGAAGGGGGTTAAATTTGGATTGCCAGAGGATCGAAGCTGAATATAAAATCGTTTAAAAATCGTTTAAAATCTTTTTGGACATTATCACTACATATTTGAAGAACAAACAAAAAAATTATTGTTTGAATTTGATGAATTTTTGCATTAGATATACAGCATTCATTTTACCACTGTAGAAATTAGAGTTCTTGACGGGCGCCGTCAAAACTCGTGACAGGATCGTCTGAAATTAAAAAAAAAACTAAAAATATTTTTAAACTATAGGTATGTGAATGGTTATCGCTTTATCTGTCTTCATTGCAGACAAACAATCCGGCGATTTGTAGCACATGTTTAAACATGTGCAATCATACACAATGTTGCAAAATAGCAGTTTTTCTACCCATAAATCTGTCCGTAAAAAAAATGAGTGATCCAAAATTACTCTCTGTGGATAAGGCGATAGCGAGTCTAATTATGAATAGAATGCTGTAAGAGTTTCTGAAATCGATGTATAATTAAGCTTTTACAATGGCGCTCGTCGAGAGCTCTAATTTCCACAGTGGTACCATGAATGCTGTATATCTAAGGCTAAGGCAAAAATTGATAAAATTCAAACAATAATTTTTTTGTTTATTCTTCAAATATGTAGTAATAAAGTCCAAAAAGTTTTTTTACTACATGTCGTTCAGCTACATTTCTTTTAATTCATGAAAATCGCGTATTTTTCGAGCGTCTTGACCGGAGGATACCCTTAAAGACTTCACCATATTGTTAGTAGCGTAGCCTTTTTTACTGCGGTAATTGCATTATTTTCAATTATGTGATTTTCAAACTGTTAGTCAGCTTTTATGCCGTTGCTGTACCACTTTCGATACTATACTTTCGATGTCATGTAATTCTTTTAGACCCGAGCAAGTGAATTGAATTAATTACAGCCTCGTCGATAAATACTGTATCAATCTCATCACTATCGATAATGCACGGAGAAAAATGTTAATTTTTATCAGCATATGGCTTCTTTGCGCGCGTGACTTTGATGGATATTTTTGGTGTATTTTCGCTTTTTACCTTTTCAGACATGCGCATAATGCTCCGCGTTACTATTAGACTCAAACTTTATCCAAATTTTTTAACCACTCCGTTAAATCAAACTTACTTTATTACTAAACATAAATCAAATTTCCATTTAAATTGTATACTCCCTGACAAATTCCTCTACTCATCAATTACCATTAAAATCATTAGACTTAATAAAAATAATAAGTTTTATTTCCTTATACGCACCTTTTAGAATGCTATGCAGATTTTAATGTACTTCAATTTCTTTAATTACCAATTCGTATCATTCGGGATAAATGCCACCTCGAAAAGCAAACGTGAAGTATCATCTACAAAATTTTAATCCCGAAATTGCGTTATGTCTGAAACGGTTGGATGCACCTGAACTGAATTTTTCTTTCGTTTCAATCGCAGTTTTTCGCGAGCAATCTTATCCCCGGTTAACCGCAACATTTTTCACCGTAACGATTGATGATACCGTCGTCGCAGCCTACTCGATTCTCTCCTCCATTCGAATCACTCGTATCGCGGGCACGGAGTACCTAGCTCTTAACGAACTACCGCGAAACGCCCCCAGCTACACCGTGGAATCTTCTATCTCACGATAGATGAACCGATGCAACGATTACACACACTGATCTCTAGCTACTTTTAAGAGAGCTCCCCGCGTGTATCGATTAAGAATTACGATGTATGTATGGACAGTCCGTAAAAGGACCATCGTTGCTGTCTGTTACTCGATGTACATGTTGATTAACAGCGAATTGTAAATAACGACGCACACGTTACACACACACACACACACACACACACACACACTTCCACGCGCATTTCCACTTGTACATTTCGCAAAATGCCTGCGTAACACACGTGTTGCAAGCATAACTCGTGCTCCTATGTTTTCATCCGTGTGAGCATCGTGTTCAGCACATTCATTCACCACGCAGCGATAATACGCATCCTATCACAGCGAGCAAAAATTATTGTTTCTGCGCCGAATTACACGTGATACGATGCCGGTGTTCGTGCACTCGCTAGAGGCTTGCCGCAATCTATCGTGCGATCTCTAGTAGATTGCAATGCAGTTATTGTCCTTTTTTTGCCCTCACATCACTTTGTTCGTCATTCGAGCGCATGTATCGAGCTTGCTTGTGTCCATTTTGCACGTCACGCTCCCACGATCTTCCCCTAGACCCCTCACTTTTTTTTGTTGCTGTTGTTTGGACCCGTTTGATGTCTCTCGATAGAACACTTTACTTTTTACAGCAAGTTTTCTAGGGAATTTTCTAGGAAAATTGGATAAACGTGCCCCCTCTTATTTCGATCGAAAGACTCGAGTCTACTTTGGAGGATTTGCTTTGTTTTATTTCTGAGCGTTTATTGACAGTTTCCATTGTATCGTGCTAGTTGTCGCTGAAACGCTCGTAGTATTATATTACTGACACGGGAAGTTAGGCAACCCGGAAATTCAGAAAATTACAAACCTATTTTTTGTTGGTGTTACAATGCGGTTTTGTGGGGCGAAGTCACCTCTTCAAAAAAAATGCAGAATTTTCTTTTTCGTGGGAAACGTTCGTGGAGAATATCTCGAGAACGGTGGGAGATATCGAAAAGAAGTATAAACAAAAGTTGCATCGTTTTTTTACATCTACAAAACTGCCTAAAAATAATTATCAATAAATCCATACTTTTCAATTTACCCCCACCATTAATCCTTAATTCGATAATTACTTTGACGCAGTTTTGTGGATATAAACAAAGATGCAACTTTTGTTTATACTTCTTTTCGATATCTCTCATCGTTCTCAAGATTTTCCACGAAAAAGAAAATTCTGTATTTTTTCCAAGATGTGATTTCACCCCCTAAAACCGCATCAACAAAAAATAGATTTGTGTTACGAATGAAGTACTCTACTTGCACAAAAAGTTGCATATTTTTCTGAATATCCGGGTTGTCCAACTTCCCTTGCAAATTATAAACTGTAATTTAAACAATAGAAATTACAGCTTCAGAGTGAACACGCAGTTGGAACAGATAAATAGAAAAATAATCTCGACGATTCTATGCACATTTTCTCTCTATCACAATTTGCATTCATTAAACTCTGAGTACAAGAACATTCCAAGCTACCACGAACTTGTTTTTCAATTTCATGATTATCAGAAATACTCAAGTATTCGTGCGAATGCGTTAAGATCCAGCCAAGGTAGACACCAGTCGGCAGAACACTTCCACGACTCTAGGGAGCCACGATCCATCATAATTGAAGTAAACGTTACAATTTTCCAGACGACGAGGACGCCCAGGTGTCAGCGGTTTAGGTGGTCCATGGCGCGTAAGGAGTTCATCCGGTCATCCTTACATCATCTCGCCAACCTGTCGTTTCGTCAAAGGGAAGGAAGACGCCTTGGTTGTCACGTGGCCACGTCGAACGATTCCCTCTGAGGATGGTATCGCAACGAATCGCAAAGCTCGATACCCTTCCCGGTGTCTCAATAAACGCTGGCGATAGAAGCTGGCCGATTTTGAGAAGGGTACAAAATAGAGGCAGAGAGACAAACGATTAACACGCACAGTGCTTTCGACGCCACCTTCCGCGTCGAAAGGTCGGATCGCAACCGATTCGAGGAACCCTAAGGAGCTGTTTGGAAAGCGAACGAGAAGCGCGCTCGTCTTCCACAATGACAACCAAACGAAGCGAAGTAGAGGGACACTGAGGGTCTCGAAAGGTGCGCCCTTTAGGATACGAGGGTGCAAAGGAGCCCGTGGAGAGGAGGAGGTATGGAGAGATCGAGAGAAGGAGATGGAAAGTGGAAAAGACAAGCGACTTTTCTATCAGACTGAAAAACAGGGGAACCTCTCGAGCAGAGGTGCCGCGAGAGTTTCGTTGCGGGACTGAGGCGCAAGAACGTTCGTAAAATCATAATATTCTATATAAATGTGTAATAAATCGAGTCCAAAGATGTTATATATACCGCGTATCGTCGCAGGGAGTACGAATGACGGCGTTTCCTGTATTATATACTTTCTAGGCTAATCCCAAAACGCCCCGTAGCTTAAGTTGGTGTACATAGCGTAGCGTTAATAATGTAGTCTTTAAACGGCGAGGAAGAATGACGCGAGAAAGAGAGAGAGAGAGAGAGAGATTCAGTGCAAAGCGAAACGGACACACGCTATTGAGAGGACTTTCTATCGCGACACGATCGCACAGACTTCGCGTCGATCGTTTTTCTATACTCCCCCCTCCCCCTCCCCCGAATTTTCAATTTCTTTTAAGTGGCACGCGGCGTCCGCCGGTGCCGGGATATCCAACGATTTGTACCAATCATGTTTCAAATTTTTTTTTCTCTTAGAGAAAGCAATTAGTCTCGTAATCCCAGTTGTATCAGAGTTTACGATACTTATTCTCTCCGCTTGTTAACTCTATGATTCTCGTAGTAGAATTTTTTACGGCTTCGATGTGTGTTGAATTTTACCGTTGACGCGATCAAGTACAAAGTAGTTTTCAAAGATTTAACCGGAGAGCGGCGCTGTAGACACGGGGTACGATCGAAAGTACTGTTCCTGGGCTTTTGAAATTTTCATTTTTAGGCGGTGTGCACGAGCTGGTGTGCACGGCTCTCGTAGTTGGCTGTTGCTTGGGGGTGTCTAGATTGTGTATGCGAGCGGCTGTTGGAACGGAAACGAGGAATGCGAAGGAAATGGTGATCGGTGAGAGACAAATTGCTAGGCGTACCGTGTGTGGTGAGTCTGTGAGAGTTATAGAGAAGGGAGAAAGAGAGAGAAAAACGAACACAACAAGGTATTAACGTTTCAGGATGAAATGATAAGGTAATCTTTATGCATCGCGTATGCTCAACTTATTTTTACTGACCGTATACATATACATATATATATATATATATACACACGCATTACGGGAACGAATTTTAGATCTGGTGTAACTTAGATTCTCGACTTTCGCTCTATCGTATCGAAGATGGGAAAAGAAAAAGAAGAAGCTCTGTGAACGATTCGTCGAACTCTCATATTTTCCGAAATTTTATCAGTATCACGGTACTTTTAGTTTTATATAAAGTATATATAAATATATAAATATAAATATAAATATATCTATATGTATATCCGCGCCCGTGCGATAGTGGGGCACGAGAAAGCCAGGATTCGCCTCTCTACGAGAGAAGGAGCAAGAAGCGAATAGAAAGGAAGGGTATACAGGCCTCCCACGAAAGGCGAGGTGATCCGCGAGCGCAAGTAGTCGCGTCGGCTGGTTTCATTGTATCGATACCGAACGATAGGTTTTTCTCGCCCGTTTGAACGACTCGTAACACGCCCAGCAACCTTCTAACGTTCGTATGTACTCTCGTCCGATCGCGTGCACGAGCCTCCCGAGTCCTTTTATCGGCGAAGTATTATTGTAGAGGGAACCGTGATCTCGCGTGCGAGGAGGATGCGCGAGGGAGACGCGATGAGCGGAGAGGGCCTAATTATCGAAGGCATCTCCACTCGCAGAGATGAGCGAGCTTCTGCCAAACGCGCGCGCGGAAAGCGAGCCGGTGTCTCGAGGATCGGCACGGTGCTCATCTCAGCTCGAACGCTCGTGGGGGAGGGTTGGAGGTTGGCAAGACGTTCCCGAGCGTTCGCAGGCGTGTGTTTGCTGTCGACATTCCACTGTGTCTTGCCGTGAATCGTGGCCAACCATGCTTCCCTCGCACGACACCCAGCTCGTGCGACAGACTGCTCTCAGATATACTATTAAATAATCGCGTACCTTCTATCGAAAGACGTCAGATGTCCGCGAGCACCGTGTCCGATCCACAGCCGAGGGATCCAGCTGGAACGGAGGGAAGAGGAGTTGCTCGAGCTCGATCCCTCGGCGATCTGGATCCACCCAACATTTACTGCATATTCATATTAATATCTCTTTGTACATATCCTAATGACTTTTAAATATTATTAATCCAAAACGTTCTCGAGGAAACTCTTAAAACCCATTGTGTCCAGCGTCCGTTCAAGATCGAGGCTCCTCGCGACGCGAGCGTAGAAGGGGAACGAAACGAGCACACGATAAACGACTTCTTTGACGGTTTTTCTTTTCCTTCTTTTTCTGTTATCATTTTACCCCCTGTTTTTTTTTTTTTTTTTTGGATGTAAGACACGAGCAACCCTTCCTTTTTGCGTTTCGTTCGAACGGCCCTCCGTGCTCTTCCTTTTCGTATTTTTGGCGGTTCAAGAGCGCACGATCCATTCCAGGGAGCATTTACGCCATCGCGGATCAACGTGACCGCGTGCCCGTTCTCCTTGAGTGTTCGCCGGTGTAGCAAGATTATCAGAGGCTGTTATTTCTCAGTCACGTCGCACCAGTAGCCTCCGTAGCGATACTTGCCAGCTCGAACGTGGTGTATTCGAAAGCAGCGAGTCGTTTATCCAAACGGATGACGGCACTGCTTTGCTAGTCGCGTTTCCTTGATCAAACAACGATCTTATGTGTTCGATGAGAGAGGAAAACAAAGAAGCCTCGAGGAGGAACGGAAGCGCTGGCGCGCGGTCGAAATAGAGCGAGAGAGATTCAGTTTAATCCATGAATTGCTGAAGCTCGAGACCCCACTTTCTTCCCTTAATTTTACGGAACGATCCACCTTGTGGAGTGCGTATAACGATGCGAGTGTGCGAGAATGTTTATCGAGGAAAGAGTGAGTGTGCGAGAGACAGACGGAAAGAAAGAAAGATGTGGACAAGCCTTGAAACCTTTCTTCTTCCACAAGACTTCCCCTGACTTCTTTTATTTTTTATTTATGCCCCACACAGCCCACACCCCTGCCCTGTTCCCCCTGTTGTTTTAATTATTTATAACTTCGAGATGGAGCGACTGCGAGTCGCGGTCCAGCGAGCAACAAGAAACAGGAAACATTTTGTATTTAATTTGTTTAATAAAACTTGGATCATAGTACAACATTCCGACTGGTTGCTTTGGTTTTCGTGAAACACTCGCGTTCCAAAAGAAGAAACGGCTCTCTTCGTTGTTCTTAGTCGTGGGGGTGCAGCAACGATTACTGCCCCCTCCCGTTTCTGTTCACATTTCTTTCGAGGTGCAACGAAAATGGGGCGAAACAGTACAAAACGGGGATGAATATTAGTAAAGGGGGAACGAAGGAAATGAAACGCGAGCGAAGTTCTGCGCAGACACGTTTGTTATATCCAGCCCTCACCTTTGTTTTGTACATACACGCGCGCAAAATGCCCAACGCCCATCCACTTGTTTTCTTCTTTCGACAGATCTCTTCGTACGGTATACATTGTTGACCAAGTAACATCGATCTTTTTGTACGATAAGTCTACATTCTCCTTAGAAATAGATTGAATATTAATAGAGCCACAAATGAAGCAGAAACACGAGCAACGATGGCCACTGTAATTGTTTCGACTGTTTTGTACCGATAAGAAAGTATTTTAACCATTTACTTGGCGACTGATACAGAAACCGAACTGCTGGAATATTTTACCGAAACGACCCTCTCACGTGTTAAGCAATTTCAGTTAATTAAAAATAGAATCAGTATTTCACTTTCAGTAGCTGTACCTAGTTTCTTTAACGCTTCAAGTTTTAGGCAAAATGTAGCCAAAGGGAAATTGTCGATTGCTCCGGAATTCCTTCCATTTTTTACTAAAGAATTTAAATATTTTCTTAACTCCTGAGATACTATTAATAGGTAGTAAAATATTTCATCTTTAAATCAGGTGTAGTCCTGTAGTGTGTACGAAGTTCTGCGAAAAATGTATTAAAATTTCGTTCCTGAAGATCAGTTCAGCGTTTAGTTTTCATACAAATGTTACAGAATGTATTATTCATGAGGGAAAGTACGTATGACTACATAGTCAGTAAGACTGCCAATTGACAGCTTAAAAGGATTTTGCTTTTGGCAATAAAGTTTGTTAGCGTTGCAACAATTTGTATTGCACGTAATATTTTATTTGCATGCCACCTTGGCATAGGGAAGAGATACTTTTAATTGTAGGAATAATGTAGAACCTGGCGAGCATTGGACATTGCCAAGTGAAGGGTTAAAAGATTGTGCTTTTGTGAGATTCGTTATGAGAATAAGTTTGAAATTTTGAAGGTCAATAGGAAGTACCGTACATAAGAGAGTAACCCGTGGGAACGAAATTGGTGGTGATAGTATTGCTACTATTTTGTACGATACAATGTTTTTGTATATCTGTCTACCGTATGTATAGGAAGAAGAAGTCTACCGATCATGATAGATGGTTAAAATTGTATCGAACACGTATTTAAACAATTTGTAGCGCGACGGACACGAAATCCGGCTGTATTTATCAAGAGTCACACATAGATGTTGTTCCCATTAATGTACACCTGTAAAATCCCTATCGAACAATATACGAGCTACTAAAGGATTGGTAAAGAGTTCTTTGTACTGTATTCGTAAACCATTTTTTCACAGTGCAGGTTTCATACCACGCAATTAGAGTTTTCGATATTTATTTGTTTTTTTTTTTTAATAAAACTTAAGCAAGTATATATTTTGTGTTCTACTGTTATTTCTACAACTTATTTTTCATTCGAAATTGAATTGCTGAGAGACTATTGTAATTCATTAATTACTTAAGCCTATTCTGAAATAATTTGGACAAAAAAAATGACTACGTGAGCGATTTGCTTCCTGGCGATTAGTGTTTTCTTAATCGGTTGGTCATCTTATCGCTATTCTAACAAACGACGATTCTGTACATTTAGGTATAAAAAAAGAATGCTTTGATAAGCAGGCTTTGCTTTGTGTTTGATCAAATTTCAAAGGTGTAGCGTAGTTTGAGCTGGTTCCAAATGCTTATTCTGCTCTGATCAGTTCAATGTGCGTGAGTGTACAGCAGGAAAGCATTGAACAGCACACCGCAGTTCGAATGGGTTAAAAGGTTAATTGAAGATGCTTCATTCTCAGCTACTACTAGTCCCAGACTTTGCTTCGCCTTTTTCGAGGAATGGTCCTTTTTTGGAAAGTGTGGCGATTCAACAATGATGACGACGTTAAACGCAGATGTATAGAGTTGTTGTAACTAAAAATTTAGCATGGTATTGCAGAGGAATAGATTTGCTTGCACAACGATGCCAGAAGCCCACAGATCACAAGCTAGAATGATATTTTGATGATTGAGATTCTTTTTGTTATAGTTACGACTAATTGTAAGTAAATTAAACTATTTTAATATTTATTTAATATATTTTTTATATATAATAATATATTTAGCTATATAGTCATATGTAGATTAATTAAAATTAATACCGCAAGTATCGGAGTCGCAAGGTCTAGATTGCGAACGCATGATTCACCGCCAAAGGACTTAATTGAAGAGATACGTGAGTGGTAGCTGTTTTGAAACATTAATAAGTTTAGCCAAGGCTTGTTATGTTTAACTTATGTGAACAATTTTTGTTTCCGAGCATGGATATAAGAAAGAATGTATTGCCAAAGGTACCAAGTTTCACAATCAAATCAGCTCTTCTGACAGCTACTTAATTTATGCCATTAAAACGTACAAAAAATAAATCTCCAGTCGTATTCAATCTGTTTTTTTTTTTAAATAACTAAAGTTCCTGTATCAGCACTATGCGGCATTCCTCCAATACCCTAGCTCCACACCGCAGATCACACTTTACACTTCACGTTTCCACACACTGCACACTGTATACCTCCTATCTCACAGTCCAAACTTCATACTCTACAGTCTACACGTCACACTCTCCACGCTGCACTTCACAATTTATACATCACACCTCACATGCCACACGTCACAATTTATGCATCACACTTCTCATGCCACACGTCACGCATCACAATATGTACTCATGTACCGCACTCAACTTAAGAACGTGTCCCACGATCGCGCACAATGTAGTGAGTATACAGGTAAGTTATTCAAGAGACGCTGATTTTCGGCCTGCACTGCGAAATCGCTCCGCCTGCAACTACTTTTGCAGGTGCGGCATTTCAAAAGCCCTTTGTGCCGAAATTCACTGCCCGATTCTTGCACCTGCAAAAGAGGCAGTTTTTCGCGCTGCACCTGCAAAATCGAAAATGTCCTCCCACCGCATGACCCACAATCTCTGATTTTTCCACAAATCTGGGATTTCTAACTATCCCACAAGCCAAAATAATCTTCCCTTTTCCCATAAACCCGACTTTTGCCACAAAAACCAACATTTCCGCCCTACAACTTCTCTTGCAGGTGCAAGAATCGTGCAATGAATTTCGGAACACCCTGCTTTTTAGCTGCCGCACCTGCAAGAGAGGGAAATTTTTGAGCTGCACCTGCAAGAGAAGTTCCTGCGCTGAAATTTTGCTTTTTGTGAGGAAAAGTTCATTTTGTGGGAAAAGGCAATTTATTTTGACTTGTGGGTTACTTAGAGTTCCCGAATTTGTGGGAAAATCAGTGTTTGTGGGTCGTAAGGCGCGAGGACGATTTTGCAAAATTCCAGGTGCGGGACATAAATCTGTCGCTTTTTCATGTGCAAGAATCGTACAATGGAATTTGAAATCAGTTATTTTTGAGTTTCATAGATTTGCAACTGTGTTGAGTTAGCGCGAGAAGCTTATAATTTGTGACATGTGAATTGTATTGTGTGACGCGCATTGTGTGATATGTATTGTGTCATGTTGTGATGTATATTGCGTGGAGTTGTGATTTTCTGATTTTTATGTATGAAGTAGAACGTGTGGAGTGATGTGGGGCTATGTGTGAAGTGTGTGATTGTAGTGTGGAAATGATGTAGAAAGGGTGATGTACTATTGTGGAAATAGTGTAGGTTGTATGTTACCTGGCATACCTTAGTGTGTCATCAGGAAAGGTGTGAAAATTTTGGAACATGGTAAGTGTAAAGAGAATGGGAAATGTGCAGGTGACGTAAGGTGTATGAGATGTATGTGACATGTGGGACATAATAGATAGGTATATGAAATGTGTAAAGAGACAGATATAATCAATTACCTTATACTATATTTATTATTTCTAACCATTTCGATGGGTTGTATAATCAGCCGTATTTTCCTGGGTGCCAAATATGTATATTAATGAAATACAAATTACAATTCTATAGTTCTGGTTCAAAGCTCCCCTCGACGGACACTACATGCTGGTCGCCTGCATGCAACCCTCTTCTACATACAGTGGCGGACATATAGTTATGAACATAGTCATTTTCCATCTTTTATTACGTTTCACAATCAAACGGACATAGATCATGTATTTATATTGGAATTATAAATAACACAATTCATGTTCTATGGGTACATATAATATATTTTATTTCAAATTGATAGCAAATGCAACATAATAAAAGGACAACATTTCTTGTTACAGATTTCAGCGACACATACTTATGAACACAATTGTCGAATAAGATTTTCTTAGTTTCTAATAATTTTTAAAGGTCTAAATAATACAAAACATTATTAAGCTAATATTTTGTAGCTCTCCCCCTATTTTTGATGACTTGGGCATAATGTCGTGGCAGAGAATTAATTAAACGAATACACCTATCGATTGGAATGGTCTTCCACGCTTCTTCGATTGTTTTAAATAAATCCTGGATATTTTTGAGTTTCTGTTGTTTTATTTCACGATCACCATCAATCCACAGCATCTCTATTGGATTGAGATCTGGGGACTGAGCAGGCCATTTCATGGCATTTATTTTTTTCTTTGCTAAAAATTCTTTTACAATACGTGCCGTATGTTTCGGATCATTATCTGCCTGGTAAATCCA
The DNA here is from genome assembly GCA_944738655.2 of Andrena hattorfiana. NCBI lineage: Eukaryota > Metazoa > Arthropoda > Insecta > Hymenoptera > Andrenidae > Andrena > Andrena hattorfiana. The sequence goes on from OX122894.2 coordinate 9,817,275, forward strand.
ATTTTTACGCATTTTATCTTTAGCAAATGGAAGAAGAACATTTTTTACAATCTGTAAATAAACAAAACGATCCATAATTCCTGTAATTCGATGTATTGGGCCAGTACCATTCATGCTCATACACCCCCAAACTAGTGCTGACCCGCCTCCACCTTTAACGGTTGGTTTTGTACAATTGTTATTAAATTCGTTTCCAGCTGTACGTCTCACATAAGATTTGCCATCATAATCAAATCGGTTAAACTTACTTTCGTCAGTGAACACAACTTTGGACCATTTTTCTGCCGTCCATGTAATATGAGTTTTTACGAATTGAAGTCTAGCACGTCGATTTTTTCGAATAATATTTTTTGCGGCTACTCTCCCCATCAACTTAAACTCATTTAAGCGACGTTGAACCGTTCTTACACTTATTGTTTGCTTCAAGTACAGTGATATTTCATTATGAATGTCTACAGCAGTTTTAAAACGATCAGCTTTGGAGGTTCGGTGTGTCGAACGAAAATGTGTAATCACGCGGTCAGTGTGAACATCCGTTTTGGTTTTTCTTTCCGAGGAACATTTTCTGCTGTTTTATTCACTTTTATATGCTTTATAGCTGCGTAATAAGCTCCAACAGTTATTCCCAATTCCTTAGAAATGTTTCGATATGTATTACCGTGCTTTCGAAGCAGCTGTATTTGCAGCCGTTGTTTCGGGGTAATATTTTTACCTTTACTCATAATTAAAATAAGTTTAACGTATACTGTGTAATGTACAGAACATTCACGATCGTTTCTGGCACAACGAAAAGTGAACATTGACTGTTTACACTGTAGGAAAGTCGTTCAGTTAGTGTGTTCATAAGTATGTGTCCGCCGATGTGTCGTGGGTAAACATTACAAACTCCAGAATTGCGAGTTATGTTCAGCTTGGTGAATCACAAATATTCAGGAAACCATTACGTAAATTACACTTTCAAAGTACTTCATGAAAATCGTTAAATCTAATATGGCTTTTAAGATACACTTCTTGAAAGTTTAATTATCGCTGTGTTCTTAAGTATATGTCCGCCACTGTATATACACATATCCTGCACAGTTAGAATACATTTCTGATTTACTTGGATGTGTTTTAACTGCAGAAATATCCGCACTTTAGTGATAAGATAAGTATACGTACAGTAAGAAAATAAAATTTGAAATAACGTGCACACTGAACGTGAAATAGTTAGTACGATAGTATATACATAGTATGAAGTATAAATACGATATTTTTCCGGCGGAGACAATTCAGTACGAAATGCAAATTTGCAAGAGAAGCCGCTAACATGAAATTCTCCGCGCTCCTTTTCTGTGCAGTCCTCTGCCTCACCGCTCTCTTCTTAGGGTCAGCACAGGTAAATTGCATTTTGCAAATCACTATGTTTATCCGAGTGCGATCGCATTTTCTGTAGCTTTATGTTATTAATTTTGCCACTTTAATGAAATTAACGATTTTACTCTGAATACGAACTATCGCCAACTGAAAATTAATAACGGCGAAATATTGCGACAGTAAAAATTAATGTTACAATTATTGACTTTAAATGTGACTAGAATGGATAGTGTTTGTCATCTTAGCGACTGTATAACCATTGGCCTCATTTGAATTAAATTACTTTTTACCGCAACTGCGTCTACCATGTAAGGAAGCGATGTTAAGTAATTAATATACTCTCTTATATTAGATATCTACATATGTGTAGTCATTAGAGGCAGATTTGAGAATCTACCAAAAAGATAGTTTTGAAGATTTATCCTGTGACATGGATTATTTATGATTAATAATTGTCACAAATAGGTATTAGCGATTTTAATTTAATAATCCTGAGCTATAAAATTAATAATAACACGAACGGTTTCATTTGCAGTATAAAAGCATGACCGGTTGAGCCCTTGGAAAAATCAAGTACTAAATATCTTATTAAAGAATAAAAATTAATTTAATAGTGAGAAGTGTCAAATATGGTCTTCTGTTTAATTCCGATTGCTATCCACATGCTTGTAATTAAAAGATTGATTTTTCTCATAAGTAGATGTAATTGCCAATGGTGGAACTACCAAAAGATTGAACGGTATTAAAGAAAAAGAAGATTATGAACAAAATATTAAAACTGAAACGGAAATATTTATTGATTAATTTGAGATACCTATTTACATATATTATGCTTTATCAATTCTAGGGACAGGTTCTCCCGTATCCAGGCGACTGTACAAAGTACCAGCAGTGTGATGCTAGTGGATGCTTCGTTTTATCTTGCGGCCCGGGAACAGAATTTAATCTAGCCATCGGAACTTGTGACCACCCTCTGCGAGACCGCGTGGGTTGCCAAAATCGGGGTTAACAAGGAGAACAGAGTCTTGGAAGCTTTCGTCCAAAAAGTCGACGTTAAATTAGCAACACTAGATTTTGCGATGAAGACATGTACCATACCGGAAGTGAAAGCGAATCGAGCCTTTGTTTCATTTGCAATCATTGCCAACGAAATGGAGTGATAAAATAAAATTTATTGTTAAAAGTACAGAATCGATGTTTCCTTCAAATTATGATTGCATGTGCAATGGTTCCTGTCACTATCCCTGATTCTGATCTCAAAACTTATGAACTTTTTTCCATTAGATCTCGTACGTTTAAACATTAGGCACCTACATCCCAAATCCCGCGTAATAAGATTATCAAGATTATTAACACCAATGTTGTTCCTTCTAGCATCATTGACTATACAGGTACTAGCGATCCTACGCTGTTATGGAACATCTGATGCTTTATGACGACCTTTGCTTGCGTTTCAAGTATAGATAACAGATAGTGTTTGACAAAATTTAATAAGCTCTTTTATGATCCAATCATCAAAAGTATGGTATCTCCGCCAACGGTTCAAATGTGATAATTAGATTACTACGCTAGTACGTGAACAAATACCGTGACCGAAATGTTATTTTCCATTCAGGACATAATAACGGTTCTATATCGGTTCCGAAACCGTTCCAGGATCAATTCTTGTATCGACTTTTCTCTAATTGTTATCATTAGTTATTGTAGCTGCAGATTACTGTATATGTGCATATTTTTTACAAAATCCTTATAGAAAAAGGAGAAACATTTATACATATCACTGATTTCTAATAAAGCGTTGAAATAAATAAATCAGCTATATATTTTTTACATTCACACACGCACTATATTATTCAGAATAGAAAGTAAAAAGTTTCTCCTGTTTCTACAAGGATTTTGTAAAAAATATACACATATACAGTAATCTGCACCTACAATAATTATTAATGATATGAATTAGGGAACAGTCGATACAAGATTTGATTCTGAAACCGTTTCGGAACCGATATAGAACCGAAAAAATAACGGTTATGGAACCGATGCGAGGAGGAAAATAGGAATCGTAACCGAAAGAAATAATACCTAGTTGGAAATTTCGGTTCTTCATAACAGTTATTTGGAATAAAGATTCTCCATAACCGTTTTAATAACAGTTTTAAACAGTTATTTTCGGAACCGTTTTAAGCCCTGGTGAAAAGTGTGAAATATATTATTTTGTTTAATTCCCGCTGCCATCTGCATGCTTGTAATTTGTAATTAAAACATTGATTTATTTCATGAGTGTAATCGCTAATGCTGGACCTAGGTAAAGACGAACGCGGGGTAATCGCGAATGCGATGTTACGGCGTTTTAATAAATAAAAATGATGTTCCCTCTCCACTAGCTAATAGTTTAGGTCGTATCCAACGCCGGGCAGAAAGTAATAAATACAGAACGCTTATGCTATTCAAGATAAACACAATTTATTATTTTCATCATGTTTCAAGTAATATTTTGTTCATTTCAATTGCATGTAATTACTGTTGAATTAATGATACAATTGTTTTTTTCAAGTTGAACTAAAGCACTTTTTTACCAACATTTTGTGACCAAGGCGTTGCTTGAATTATGATTGTAACCTCTAAAATAATTTTTTTTTATTTTATGATGTCGTGGGGCAATGACGAACAACTCGGATGGGGTAATCTCGAACCCTCGAGATTAGCAACGATAACCGATTTTGATGAAACTTTCAGCATGTATAAAACTTAATTAAATCTACAAAAGGGGTTTTTGAATTTTCATTACAGGCTCAGATAAAAAAGTTCAAAAAACAACCTTTACTATTTTTTTCGATATTCTGACCAATTGCATTTTTTTCTAACGCACAAGAAGAGGAATTTGAAAAATACATTAAGTATAAGTTGTAGCAACATTTTTTATGAGTTGACCAGCCGCGCTTTCTGTGCGACTTCTGCGATATTTAGCACTCTGTTCGTGATTACCCCACGGCAGTCGAGTAATCACGAACACCAAGGGTTTCGCTTTTCCATTATAAAGTTGATTTTTATTATAATTTTTCAAAAAATCACCACAGTACTTTACAGACGAATAGTTTAAGTATGTTTGTAAATAATAAACAAATTAATTTCTCATATAGTTTTCGTTTGGTTTGCTTTTTTGCATAGGTGTTCGTAATTACCCCACTCTCCCTTATATAAAGGGAAGATTAAAGGATATTAAGAAAAATGGAAGATTAAGGTATTAAAAAAAAAGAAGATTAAGAACCAACACTGGAGACTAAAACGAAAACTCGTATTTAGTGATGAATTCGAGATACCTATCTATATGTTCTATTAATTCCAGGCTGATATTCGCCCATATCCAGAGGATTGTTCCAAATTCCTGAGTTGCGACAATAATGCATGCTGGATTATGAATTGCCCTCCAGGAACAGAATTTTTTCCAGCCGTGAGAGCTACCCCGTGAACCCTCACCCTTGGTGCAAACGTCATTAGTAACATGGAGAACAGAGTCTTGGGAACTTTTATCCAACGACTTGACGTCAAATCAGCAACAGTAGAGATAGATACGTACCAGCCAGGAAGCGAAAGCGAATTGAGCCTTTGTTTATTTTGCAATCATTGCCAATGAAATGGAATAATTAAATATATCTTATGTTAAAAGTACACAATTGGTGTTTCGCCCATATCCCTAATTGTTATTTCCAGATTTATGAACTTTTCTCCTTTTGATCTCGCACGTTTGAACATTAAGCACCTACATTTCAAATCCCGTGTAATAAGATTATCAAGATCATTAACACCATTGTTGTTCTTTTTAGCATCATTGATTATTCAGGTACTAGTGATCCTACGCTTTTATCGAACATCTGATGGTTTATGAACAGACGACTTTTGCTTGCGTGTCAACTATACAGTAGATAACAGATAGTGTATTGAAAAATTTAATAAGCTCTTTTATGATCCGATCATCGGCAGTATGGTGTCTCCATCAACAACGGTTCAAATGCGATAATTAGTTTAATACCCTGGCACATGAAATCGAAATGCCATTTTCCATTCATTGCCTTAATCGATTATCATTCTAAAATACTAACATTATGTTAATACTCCTTAGTGATGTAAATGCTGACATGCAGGACACCAAAAGTTGGGAATATTACCCACTGGGTTAGTGATATCATTATCACGCCAAATAATTTGTAATCATACTTTATCGTTGAGTTTTCGATGGCGAATCAATCGAAGTGTATTATCTTAATGTAGTGTTTATTACCCAATGGAATTTGGACTTCTATTTTTATTTCCACCATTTCTTGCTGATAATTATTTAAATCGAAACCTTACCTACAATTTTCAGCAATCGGTCCTTACATATTATTACTACGAATTACATACACTTGTAACATTTGAATCGTACAATATTAAAACAATTAAATTCGTGTTTGTAACACTATATGCATTATATTTACATTGCGTCTCAAAAGTTGATAAATAACGTAATTTACTTACATACTTCGTCAAGTGTCTTCGAGTGTACAGGCCATTATTTACTATCCCGGGATTGCGGGATTTTTTAAAGTCTATCTCGGGATTCCGGGACTAAGCCCGGGATTAGGTAATAGAAAATTTCAGTAATTACAATGATTTATTATGTGCAAAAATTCTAAATCTTTATTTAATTCAGGGTTGCACAAGGAGCTGATTTCGGCGCCTACCGGCGAGCAACCCTCCTGTCCCGTTGCTAAGGTTAGAATTGGTGAGGAGAACTGCAGTAGTATATGTACGTGCTCGTAGGCTCGTACCGAAAGTAAGCTGGGTTCAAGTAATACCAAATGCACGTACACTACTGCAGTTCTCCTCATCGATTCTAACATTAGCAACGGGACAGGCGGGTTGCTCGCCGCTAGGCGCCGAAAACAGCTCCTTGTGCAGCCCTGATTTAATGTAAAGAAACTTATTTTCTATCAGTAGTGTGAAACATAAACTAAAATTATTTTTCACAAGAAAACTGTAATGAAGCAACCTAAGTACGTATATATTTAAGCACAATGTTTCGACTTTGCGTGTTCAGAGAAGTTGCTATCTGCAACTCGCGCGATTTCGAAATAACGAAAAGTGAGAATAGCATTGAAAAAATAAATATGGTTCAGTTAGTTGTATACGACTTGATATTATTATTTAAATAAATCATTATTATTATTATTGTCCTTATTATTATGAAATGACTATGTTTATTTATTCTGTTTACTTTTATATTTTTCGGATGTTCCTAAAGTAATTCACATTTTTAAATAATCCCGAAATTCTCGGGATTAGTTATATCAAATCCCGGGATTTTTGGAATTCAAAAAACAGCCGGGATCGCGGGATCCCGGGATCCCGAATCCCGGGATTGAATTCCCTAGGCAGGACATAATAAAAATAAATGATTGCAGATTCAGAAAATGAAAATGACAATAAATTCTGACAGGAGATGTTCTTGAGAAACATTCAAATGATGTATTAAGTTTCCTCCATCAAATCAAACCAATTTCATATGAAATATCTTTTCGCATTTCCGATAGTTAGAAACATAATACCTTGTAGGCGAACCCACTGAACATAATCTATTTAAAATGTATGATAAGATAAACTCTGCATCGCAGAAAAGCATGCGTTCAAGTATTTTCCTCTTCAACTTTGATACAAGGTGCGTACTGAACAGCAGATAGCATAAAAGTATAAATACGAGTTTTTCGGCAAAGACATTTCAGTTGGAAATACAAATTTGCAAGTAAACCAGCAGCTATCATGAAGTTCACCACGATCTTGCTGTGCGCAGTCTTCTGCTTCGTCGCCCTCTTCGCAGGGTCTGCACAGGTAAATTGCTTTCTGTAAATTTTTTCGCTTATTTAAATGCTGTCGAGTTGCCTGTAGTTTTATGTTACAAATTTTGCCAGGTTACTAAAATAAACGATTTCACTTTAAATATGTATTATTGCCAATTGAAAATTAGTAAAGGTGAAATATTGAAACAGTAAAAGTTACTGTTACAATTATTGATGTTAAATGTATCTCGATTTGAGAGCGGTTGTCACCTTAGTGTCGGTATAGTGCATTGGTATCATTTAAATTAAATTTCTTTTTATCGTACATTAATATACATAGGTAGGTATACATATTTTGTATTAGTCATTAAAGGTAGATTTGAGAATCCACCCAGATGATTGTTTTGATGATTCGATCTGTGACGCGGATTATTTATATTCAGGGTTGACTAACTGGCGACTCACGAGCCGCCGGGGGCCCCTCCGCCATGCTGCCATGCTGAACGGCCCCCCCTCCATACCGACCAGACTCTGACGATCGCAGTCGATTCCTGCTTCTTTCCTTCTCTTTTCGACTGCGATCGTCAGAGTCTGGTAGGTATGGAGGGGGCCGTTCAGCGTGGCAGCAAGTCGAAGGGGCCCCCGGTGGCTCGTGAGTCGCCAGTTATTCAACCCTAAATTTATTTTATAATTAATAAGTACCACGAAAACATTAATGATTTTACAATAATCGTGTGTTATAAAATTCATTATCTTCATAATACACACAGTTTCATTCGAAATATAAAAGCATGATTGTTTGTAACCTTGGAAAAATCAAATATAGTAAGATTAAAAATTAATTTAATTGCGAAAAGTGGTGAAATATGTTAGTTTGTTTAATTTCCGGTGCCATCTGCATGCTCGTAATAAAAAGATTGATTTATATCATGTGTGTAACCGCGTAATGATGGAACTATTTAAAGGGATGATTAAGGGATATTAAGAGAAATGGAAGATTGAGGGCTAACTCTTGAAACTAAAACGAGATACCTATATATAAATATGATGTTCTATTAATTCCAGGCAACAGTTCGCCCATATGCACCTGATTGTTCGAAATTCATGAATTGCGACGGCGCGAAATGCTTCATTGAGTCTTGCGGCGCGGGAACAGAATTCTATCCAGCCGAGGGAACTTGTGACTACCCTGTGAACCCTCACCCTTGGTGCAAACGTCATTAGTGACATGGAGAACAGAGTCTTGGGAACTTGTCCAACGACTTGATGTTAAATCAGCAACACTAAATATAGATATGTACCAGCCAGGAAGCGAAAGCGAACTGAGCCTTTGTTTATTTTGCGATCATTGCCAATGAAATGGAATAATTAAATAAATCTTATGTTAAAAGTACACAATTGGTGTTTCGTCCATATCCCTAATTGTTATTTCCAGAGGTATGAAGTTTTCTCCTTTTGATCTCGCACGTTTGAACATTAAGCACCTACATTTCAAATCCCGTGTAATAAGATTATCAAGATCATTAACACCATTGTTGTTCTTTTTAGCATCATTGATTATTCAGGTCTTAGTGATCCTACGCTTTTATCGAACATCTGATGATTTATACACAGACGACCTTTGCTTGCGTGTCAAGTACAGATAACAGATAGTGTAGCGAAAAATTTAATAAGCCCTTTTATGATCCGATCATCGGAAGTATGGTGTCTCTGCCAACGGTTCAAATGCGATAATTAGATTACTACTCTGGCACGTGAATAAATTACGGTGGCCGAAATGCCATTTTCCATTCATTGTTTTAATTGGTTATCATTCGATATAATTAATTCCGTTTCCTAAGGCAATTATTTCTATGAATAGCCATATTTTAAACTTTTTTTCTCAAAATCAAAGTTTGAATGTAATTTTTATACGAAATTGCTCCTTTAATATAGGTATTATTAATATAGGTACTATTACCATACAGTTTGCACTAATTGTATGTAAAATTTGAGCGAAATGTGTACATAATCTAAATCTCGCGTATTTCCTTTACCAGTCAAGGTCTTACTTCGTAATCATCCAACTACGTAAAGGTAATTAATGCTCATCTTTAGCTAGTATCAGACGCGCAATTCCGAGGCAACAGCTCACGGAAACAGAGCATATCTTCAGACCCGATGTTTCAGAACTATTACGACTTTGTTCGTTTTCCCAGTGAGTAATGGGACGCTATTGTAAAGTTAAATTACCATCGCGATCGCACCGTGTAATTAAATTTATTCAGAGGTTTTCTTGTTTGCATAACAGTGGGCGCTACGCGGATAGCGCGATAGCAAGCGCGTAACTGTTGACTAGCATTGAAGAATCTGTTTAAAATGCGAGGAGCACTGTTGAAATTATGTATTTTCTCTTTTCACTCTAGTTACTCATCGCGTTAACAGGACTTATCCTGATACACTACACGAATGGAATGTTCCAAACGAGTATCAAAGAGGAAAAGGAACGAGGCGATGATTATCGCCGTCGTCTTAAGTAGTACTCACACTCACATTGCATAAAGAACTTAACTGAATCTTCAAATACAAACCAAGAAGAATTTTTAACGATTACACAATTTCCAAAATCAATAGTTTCCAAGTTTCCAAATTTGTTTACTTCATAAAGGAAGAGTAGTGACTGATCTGACTTAACTTTTCAAAATTTTAAACGGCCATATCTGTATCCACAGCAAAATTTGCTTAAATGCGTCAGAACGAAAAATAAGATCATTTCCATTATTCAAATTCTCGCTCCTAATATTAAAGGTAGCACATGTGGATCCAATAAATAGAATATCCAATCTAGCGAACAAATATAGTTCTGAATTAGATTTCTTTAATAAGTCACTAGCGTCCTTTCAAACTGCGGCGCATAAAATTGCCATCATTGATTATGGGGTACTTGCGGGTTCGACGTCTAAAAATGATACAATTTGTACGAATTTTTTAGAAATAATTATACAAGATGTTTGGATGGAAATTGTTACATTTTATTAATCTATGTTTGCACTAAAGTTTCCCATTTTTATATTGTCACAGAAGAAATTATGTTGTTTTTATAGAGGGCGGAGTAGTAGCTTCTTTAACCCTTTCGTTACGGAGTACATTTTCGTCAAAGTGCTTTTTTAAATATTTTTTTTTAAACTACCGGAGATGCTGACTAAAGTCGACGCTAGGATCGGCAGCTCGTTCCGTGAAGCCGATTATCGTCGGCGCTCGTAACGAAAGGGTTAAGGGGGAATTCTATTTTATGGGCTAAAAATATAGCAAAATTTAGGATTTTTTTTAAGAAACTAGCATTTCAATTCATCTGTAATTTGGACCATGTTTTTATGCATCCTTGAAGAAGTTGCAGATTTTTTTTATTCATTTTTAATAATAAGTGTAGGAGTTATGCATCACGCCGGGCAAACTCGTCGGCCGTTGGTGTGCATGATATTTATCTATAAGCTAATCCAAAACAGAAAAATAACACAAAAAAAGCTTACACAAAATGACCTCTAGATTGAGAAATAGTGTTTCGAGAAAAACGCTTACCTATTCCCCTTCAGTACTGAGCGTAGATCGCATGACTATAACATAATATAATATAATATTTCGAATTTCTTTAAGAAATTTTAACTGAACATTCTTAAGATGTTATACTGTCGATATGTATATATATAAAAAAGAAGGTTTTTTTTAATCCTCACACTGGCAAATACCCTTAAGGAGTTAGGTTACTTTGGAGGTCCGAAAATCATATGTATGTTTCTTACGGGCTTTATTTTACATGCCTTATTGTATATAAAAAAAATGTAGCTATTTTTTTTAAGGAAAATGGCGTTGTTGGTGCTCTCCCATTCTTGCAGTTTTTAAAAAGACACTCCCTAGGCTAACCGTAGAAGTCCCATTTATGGTAAATAGCCCAGTACTTAAACAAGGCCCAATAATTAAAAATCAAGAAGAAATTTTGTTAATAATACAGTTTTACTAATTTGCAACGTTTAAACTGATCGAAATATAATTGCAAAATGTATTAGCTTCATAGAGATACAATTATAAGTTTACATAACCGAATAGTCATATCGTGCAAAAATATTATTTTACAGTAAAGCTTCAACAGTTTCAATCTCGCTTCTTAAGTACTTCGACGTAGGATAAAAAGCTTTTACTATTCTAAGTGCTAGTCCTCTTTAAATAAATAATAATAATAATACCACAGATTATAATAACAAGATACTACTCTGTATGCCCATAAGAATTTATCTCTCAGTAAAGAATACCAAATGTCGAAACACAGCTTCGTTCAATTTATTATTAACTAGCTTTACTACTCGGCTTCGCCCGAGGATTCTGATTCTACAAAAAAATTTCTTTTAGTTTTTTTGTGAAGATGGTTACAATCATTTGGATTAGTCAGGCATAATGAACTGAGGCACATTCCGTGATCCCAGAGTTTATCGTTCTAATGTTTTTAAACGACAGACAAACACACAAACATATGGAAGCTTTCTGCTTTATATATTAAGATTTCCAAGCTCTACTTTACTATAGGAGCTTCCTATCCTATACGATCCTTAACTTACTCACACAAGTAACCCAACTAAGCTTGCCCCCGCGATTATTCGAAGACACTCTCTCCTCCAACTCGAACTCCCTCGATGTCCTTAAAAGCACGTTGAAAATGGTAATCACGTTCATCGATCGGTAAGCTTTCGATCGTCAGGCTCCCGATGATCCCGATTCCAGAGGACCTCGAATCTATCACATTCACCAACGTCCCCCTTCTTCCGTTGGCTTTTTGCGCTACACTCCACCTCCTCCCATCGTTTCGCCATTTCCCTCTCTCCGCGAGCTGATGCACGATGCAGGGGAGAAAGACACGCCGCCTTCTGACCGGCTCGTAGTTGCTCGAAAACCTCTCTTACCTGCGCTCTGCGCTCGGTTCATCCTTCGGCAAGCTTCCGATCGGCTCGCGATCACCACTTCAACGGGTACCAAACCGCGCTCCCGCCATTTTGGTAGCGGCCACATTCGGTTGCCCGCGCCGGGGGCCAACGTACACGTGCGTCGCGTATCGATCGACTGGTTTCCACGAACATACCTTCCAAAGGCTTAGAAGCACGCTCGAAAACGCGCGGTCCCGCGCGCAGATTCGATCGAGGATCTAGAATACCTAGACCGCGGAGATAAGATGCTCTGATGGGAGCCCTCGGAAGATCCAGCGTGGATCCTCGTCGCTGGTGGCGGAAACAAGACTCATTTTAGGAGATCAGTGGGGGTTCTAACTGTGGGAAAGTTTGCCACTGTGGATTTCAAACTTGGGAACGGGGAAATTGAAGGCGGAGGCTTGAAGAACTAATAGCGCTCTATCTGAAAAATAAACCAAGTCTCTGAGAAGCTTCTTCGTCAGTAGGACTACCTAATGCTGAAAATAGGAGGATTAACAGTGTTGCACAGATTAAGGATGTTCCGTTGATTCCTCAGAAGATTCTCTGAAAGTGTCACTGAGAGAAGTTTGGAATAGGGAAGTGGGTGTGAGGAATGGCTTAGACGCTAACTGGTCTTGTGTCAAACGGTTAATGAACTAATGAGTTAAAGGTAAAAGGTCCACAGCAGTCGATCTCAGTTTCGAGTTTCATTTGACTTGCATCGCGGTTCACCGAGTGTTTGATGTCTCTTGGAGGGCCTTTGAGGCGCGTTCCGCGGGGCGAATTCCAAGTTGGAAATCGAGAAGCTGGATGACCAAGTTTGGCCGTCACAACGAATCCGTTTCTAGACGAGCGGGCTGGAAAGTGTAATTCAAACTGCTATTGACTAATCCCGTTCCGCGGCGGGAACGTCACCGCAGATCTTATCGCGGCAGTTCCGCGGAGCCTTCCTCTAGGCCGCAAATAAATTACCGTGGGGCAGGATCGGGGGAATACGTAATATCGTTTGATGAAATCTGGTCGGCGCTCTTCGACAAATTACTGGCCTTTCGATGGCAATCCACCGTCCTCGAGGGCTGGCCGATTGAGAGTCGTCGAAAGGATCAACAGGTTCTCCGTCTCGATAGGACGCTGCCAGTTTCTCTGTGGAGTCGATTATCTTGACAGCAAGTGTCCAGGAACATGAACCAATGATCTTCGACGGCGGATTCTATCGGCACTTCTGGTACAAGTGCCTGATTTTGATCCGTCTATCCTGAGGAGGACGAGCCTACCGCGGAAGGGTTCTGAGTAGTGGTGGATGCTAATGGAAATGTCGTTGCACTGATAACGTATGCACGTGGGAGTTAAAGTTCTGTGAACTGGGAAATCTCGAGAAGAGTAAGTGTGGTGAACGGTTGGGTGTACTGTCGCGTTCGTGAATCGATTGTGGGGTAGATAAAAGTGTAAGTTGTCTGCGCCAGGTAGAGGTAGCTTAACAATTTCATAATATTTTTATAGGATCCGAGAATAGCAGTCCTTTAATTTGATCATTTCTAATAAATTGCATGCTCTCTCTTGAAAGACTAACTCAAGTGCTACCCAAGTTTCCACAAAACTCCAACTTACAAAATATAACTTCTTGAATCCAATAATCTTCAAAAAACTACCACAATCCCTTCAAAATAAAATCTAACACACAAACGTAAAAATCAACTCACCCTGCAATCATTCGAAAACACCCTGTAATATTAAACGTCCAACAGCATAATTCCTTCACTCCTCTCCTCTCTTCTGCTCCAAGAAGTCAAACTTGAATCCCTAAACCCCTAATTTAATCAATAACCCCAGCAAGCTTGAATAGATCCTTTTGAAAGGGATCTGCCGAAAGTTTGGGAGCAAGGGTGAAGGGGCCAAAGCAGTTTCTTCGAGGCTGTCCAGCCCTCTGAGAACTTTGGTCGATTGTCTTCCTGAAGATCTCGCCGGTCGCGTGATTCATCGAGGCCGCCGGTTGAGCAGGTCAGGGACGCGGGTTCTGTGGCTTCAGGTCGGTGCACGTACAACCTGGATTTCTGCACGATTTAACGCGCCGGGGCTTCGGGGACGAGCAGGCCGGCAGACGGCCGTCATTATCTGCGCAACGTGACGATAACGTCCCAACGCTGGGGACGATAACAGACTGCCACTGCTCGATTAATCGCGCGCGTTTATCCAACGATCCCGGGCTCGTTAGGACGATCGCTTCATAGTGGCGTGTTTGGTTCATCCGCGAAGTTTGTAAAGTGTCTAAAAGTGGACCTTTGTGTGGAGTGACGAAAGGGTAGAAACGATAGAGGGAGAAAAAGTGAGTGGATCGAGGCAGCGGGGGACAACAGTGGTGGTGAGTACTTAGTAAGATTTTTTGGGCGTTGTCGACACGATTTTAATCTGTAGACGGTGTTGGAATGAATGAAAGTGTTGGATAGTTGTTCGGAGTTGGGGAGGATATAGTTTAATAGGGTGTCTCAGCTTGGATAATTTTAAAGTTGTGTAGTGTTGATTATTCAATTTTCAGTAAAGTAGATTCTTTAAGAAATGGTAATAAGATATTATAATCAATTGGGGATTAGGTTGGGGAGATCAGGGGTAGTTGATACAGGGGCAGGTTGATACAGGAGAATTATTTCGACACCGTATGTATGTAGCTCCATTTGAGCGAGGTATGTGAAGATTGTTGTTCATTCTTTACTATGATCCAGCGTACGTCTGTGTACCTCGATGTTAACAATCGTTTTTTAACTGTTTTCGTTTATATAGAGAAAAAGTAAATAGATTTGATACATCCAAATTGATCAACCAAGTAACATTTTTTCATCCATTTTGCATGTATTTTCTCAAGTTTTCGCTTACTATATATTAAAGAGGAAGGACCAAGGTATATTTTGGCATATTTGTTATTAAGTAATTAATTCAAATAAAAGATGAAAAAATTGAAAATAGGATAACGTATCAACTAGCCCCGCAGTGGGGTAAATTGATACATTTTGCCTTCGTCCAAATAACATTTTTTCATTCATTTTGCATGTATTTTCTCAAGTTTGCGCTTACTATATATTAAAGAGGAAGGATCAAAGTATATTTTGGCATATTTGTCATTAAGCAATTAATTCAAATAAAAAATGAAAAAAATTGAAAACAGGATAACGTATCAATTAGCCCCGGTCTCCCCTAAATGTATCGTAATAGGTTTTAAATATTCTTCCTATGGCACGAAAGATTTTAAGAAAGAATAGCATCGAGAAGGGACTTATTAAGACGAATTACACCTCCCTTCTTTCCTCGGTGCTTCTTTAATGAACGATCGACGATTAAAGGAGGTCAAACAAGCGCGCTCTGGTTGATCGAGATATAATTCAAGGATCGAGAGGATCACCGTAGTCGATGGAAGGTTGGGACTCTTAAAAGGTACACCGTTGAAACGAACAAAAAGGAGGAAAACAACTTACCACCGTAGTAGAAAGTAGCGATGGCGTTCAATGCTGTCTCATGCAAAATCTCAAACAATTCAATCAATTTCGTATTTTGAAGCACTTGGAATATTATTCGAATCTAGAGCACTTTAGGAGGCTAAGTGGGTCTTGTAAGTTTTGACGAGCTTTTCGTTTCCATTCAATATATAATAAGTTGTTAATAGAAAATTGACTAATTTTAACGCTACGTAGTACGTACATACTATTAACTTTTGGCAAAACTTTGAGTTTGAAGAACTCATAATAAAGCTTTTCAAATTTCATGGAAACTTTCACGACCCGTAAGAAATACCAAAATTCTCGAGATTTTAATGAAATTCGAAACGACGCAAATTTTTTGTCACACATCCAAAGTGACTGAATACCCATGGTTACTATTTCCACTTGCGAAAAATAAATTAGAAAAAAATTTGAGATTTGAATGAAATACGAATAAAATTCGAAGCGATTTGGATTTTCTCTCACAAACTTGAAGTAATTCGGAGCTCCTCGATGCCCATCGCTAGTGAAAAGCGTGACGTTATCTGCCCCCGTGAAAATAAGAAACGGGTTGTCGTTGATGGACTGCGCGAACGTGCGGAACCGCTTCGTTAGAAGATTAACACGGCAATTAAGCGAGTGGAAGACCAGCGCGATGCGCCCTTCTACTCTTCTATTTTCGAGATTCGATCGCGTTTCGATTAACAGACCCGGGAGTGGCGCGAATTAGTTGTTTTTGTCTAGGAAAGCAGCCCTGATTGCTAGGATCGTTATCCAGATCGTTCTGAGGTTGGAAGAGCACGACGAATAGGGAGGCGCTCGATGTTAATCGATGTACTTCGAAGCAACTCGACAATAGTGATTTGAAACTCTTCGGAGCAGGTGTACCACGTAGTGATGGAATTGAGTGTATCACAAGTAGCGGTGAACTCTGACAGTACACCTTTGAAAAGCGAAAGCTGTAAGATCCTTTTCACTAAAAATAATATTCCCAAATATCTAACGAATCAAGCTTCACTCTCTGCAATTTTCAAAAATCCTACTGACAAGCAACTCTCAAACCCTAATTCCTAAAAGTTTCGCTGACCATAAAAAATTATCTTAAATAGAAAAATCTCGATACCATTTCCTTAAGGGGGAACCTGGTTTAGGACGCTGAACACATAGTGATTTTTTAAAAATTATTTTCTCGACAAATATAAATAGAATTGTTCCAAAAACGTTAAGGGCATGTTACTGTATATTCAAACAACCCAGAAAACTTTTTTTTATTCAATAATCTGTCATTTAATATTTTTTTTTTGTAGGGGAGACCGGGGCAAGGTGATACGTTTCTCAGTTTTCAATTTTAATCATTTTTGTTTGAATTATTTACTAAATAACAAATATGCTAAAACATACTTTGGTCCTTCCTCTTTAATATATTGCACATGAAAAGTTGAGAAAATACATACAAAATGAATGAAAAAATGTTATTTGGACGCAGGTAAAATGTGGGGTAAGTTGATACTTCTCTGGGGCATGCTGATACATCTGTAAAATATTCGTTTAATGAATAAAGGATGGATGTCTGGAATATCCCACTTTAACATGAGGTGCTTGCTTCTTTTTATTAATGTATCTTAATAAAGCTATTTTATCTATTCCATATATTCTCGCGCTTTGGCGTAACGACACTGACTTCTTTTCTACACCGACACACGCTTTTTGAAAAATATTTTGCGGTATTTTGCCGCGATTTGTTTTTCTGACATAATTTCGTACCATTTTCGTAGAAATCAAAGGAAAAATCCAATTAAAAGGAGTCCGAGAAAATTAATACACTGGATCAACATGCCCCAGAGAAAACGTATCAACTTACTCCACAGGAAGTCATTATGTACAAACATCTCCATAAAAAAATGTAGAGCATATAAATAAAATAACAAAACGGAATTACCTTACCTGCAAAGGACTCAATGTGATGCCAAATTAATTTGAGTGATAAAATTCTATACCCCGTCTCAAGGCGGTTTGGAAAGTGAACACAGCTATTTACTTTTTCTCTATAGAAACGAAAATAGTTCAAAATGGATTGCTAACGTTAAGGTTCACAGACGTACGCTAGATCGTAGTAAAGAACTGAACACAAGCTTAAAATATCTCGCACATAAGAAGCTACATATATAGAGCGTCGAGATAATTCGTGTATATCAACCTGACCCTGTATCAACTACATCTTCGTAGCGCCGCGCTGCTGGAGTTGTCAAATTCTAGCGGATCCAATTTTTGCCTAAAATAAAAAAACCGAAGTTTTTCTTAATTGATTAGAATTTATATCGCCGATGAATTAACGAGATAAGAAAAAAGTCTAAAATTTACAAAGTTATGGGACTTTAAAGAAAAAGTTACGATTTTGTCGGAAAAATTTCGACGTTTTTATGCAACAAAAAATGGTTAAATTTAATTTCTGCATAAATGTTTTTCATTCGTCGACGATATAAATTCATGTCAATTAAGAAAAACTTTGTTTTTTCATTTTAGGCAAAAATTGGAATATTAAATGAAATATTATTGAATAAAAAAAAAGTTTTCTTGTTGTCTGAATATACAGTAAAACTCCCTTAAAGTTTTGGAAAGATTTTATTTACATTTGTTGAGAAAATAATTCTTAAATAATCAGCGTGTTTTCAGCGTCCTAAACTATGTTCCCCCCTTAATTCTATCAAAGCTCAGCTACCGCAGTCTACAAACCTGAAATAAAATCATCACAAAATTCCCCCACTCTCTCCTCAGAACCACACTTCAATCTACACCCACAAAGACAAACCTAAGGAACTACTGAAACTTCCATCAAACCAAACCAGCTCCACTCCCCAATAACAAGTCAAAGACACTCGTCAGGAGCAATTTGCAGACCTCGGTTATTAGCACGAGTAGAGTAACCAAGAAACCACATCTCTCTGGCTCGCATGGAAGCCGCGAAAGCGCGGAAATCAGCGAGCCAGATCGTTTCGCCTATTCTCTGCGATCGATCGTTCGAGCACCGTTGCCCGGGCTCGCGTCGATCAAAGGCTACCCGTGAGATTTCGCGATCTCCCAGGCTGGATCGACGAGATCCGGCGATAGCGGCAGGTGACGGAGCCCCGTCGCTGAAGGGACATAGCGATCGGCGATCGAAAGGCGAGCGAGATCAAGATTTCTCGACGGTTCCACGTTCGTTCCTCTTCTGCGCAGCGGAGGGTAACTGATGGATCGGCGTTGATTGCTCGACTGGGGTTTATTAACTTCTTCCCGCAACTTCGTTAGAACGGTATCCGCGCAATTAAGCCTCAGCTTCGAGCGAGAAAATATTTTAGCGTTTTCCATGTGAAGCTTTTCCTCGATTTTTCTTCCGTTTTTTCTTTTTGTCGTGGTCGAAGAACGTGGAGGGCAGCTGCCAGATGAATAGGTCCACTGGGATTTTGATCTCGTGCGCGCTGTGATCCAGATGATCTATGGACGTGGTGTTGTTATTGGACGAGTCTTTAGCTTGTTAATAGCGATGAAAGAAGAATTGAATTAATGATTATACGCTTTCAGTTTTTGGTTTATGGGAATGAATAAGACAGTGGCATTTGGAGATTTTCCTGCTGGAAAGTTTGAGATTGAGTTGTTGGAGCTTCATGATATAATGGTAAACGAAATGTGGATGTTGGTAGAGTCATCATTTCGATGTGTGTGGAGATATTTCAACGACTATATCAGTGGTCTTGTTAATTCTGAAACAAACAATGAAATTTTGTGGAATTTATAAGGGAACATCTTAGTGACTAATTCTTTTCTTATTTTATTTAATTTTACAGAATGCTAAGCTGTCTAAAAATCATTTCCATAAAATTGGAACACCTCACAAATATGAATCCATAAAATTAAATAAAATTAATGATTATACGCTTTCAGTTCTTGGTTGTTTATGGGAATGAATAGGTCAGTGGCATTTGGAGATTTTTGTGCTGGAGTTGTTGGAGCTTCATGATATAATGGTAAACGAAATGTGGATGTTGTCATCACTTCGATATGTGTGTTGAGATATTTCAACGACTATGCCAGTGGTCTTGTTAATTCTGAAACAATGAAATTTTGTGGAACTTATAAGGGAACATCTTAGTCACTAACTCTTTTTTATTTTGTTTAATTTTACAGAAGGCTGAGCTGTCTAAAAATCATTTCCTAAAATTGGAACACCCCACAAATATGAATCCATTGTGTCACACTTATGAAAATATATTTGAAACTGAGAAATACCGAGAAACTTCCAAGATTCTACCACTCAACCCCCTTCTTTATGTGTAAAGCATAATGTTTGACTTGCGAAAACGCGATGGAAATGAATGAAAGTGAAGGAACCTTAGGCTTTCCACGACTTTCATCGAAGATCAGCGGGAGGCGCACGAATGAAAGTTCGAAATCATTACGTTTCACCCGCGGATTACGGAACTCGTCTAATCATCGTCCTTTAGACAGGAAAACGTTTCGATCGTTAGCGTTTCAGTCGACGTAATGCCACGGTCATAAAACGCGAACTTTCGCATCCAGTTGTTCCTTTCGTACGCATCTGCCCGTAGCGATGTTAAAGTGGAAACGTTTTGCTCTCTCTGTGGAAGAGTTTTGCACCATGTTAGGGAGGACGACAGGAGAAATTACTATCTCCTGCACGACGAGGGCTATTTGTCAATTGATTGGTTCCACTTTTGCACCCTCTTTCTTGTCGGATATAAGTGTTTCCATGCAGTACGTTCCTCTCAAATGTACAGGGCGTTCCAGAATAAGTGGGGAATATTTTAGGGGTGACTACAGCATATTTAAATAATAACAAGTTTTCATATAAACATATGTCCTAATTGGCTTTGCTTTTGAGTTATAGCGAATTTTATATCGCCTATTGATAGTATTGAAACTCTTCAGATGCGAGGAGGGAGGTCTTTTCGAACATATGAAGGTAAGCAGATACAGTTTGTTGAAAATCAAATTTGCTTCTTTTATTATTTAAATGTGCTGAAGTCACCCCAAAAACATTTCCCACTTATTCTGGGATACCCGAATAAGAATATATCGACTAGAAGAAGAATTATATTTCACTTTGTGGGGTATTTTAATTACATCATTGCAGAGATATAATTTTTGAGTTTAGTTTTAATACTAATATGAAAAAGAAAAATTTGAATTTGTCTGTGCAGAAGTTTGACCAGTCAGTAATATTAAAAGTTTGAAGTGGATTCTTAGGTAAGCTGAAAGTTTTAATTTTCTGAAGTGCAATGTTTAGTTAAAGTAAACAATGTGGTATATTTCTGTGCGGATGGCGAGTTCTCTGAAGAGATTATAGCTTTGAAGAATAGACTGTTGAAAATAATTGTTATTACATTTTCAAATGATTGTGGAGAATAAATAATTTTGTAGGGTTGGAAGAAATGTCGTATGTGCAGTGCAATAATATGTTCACTGAACGTCTACTTTAGTTTGGTAAGTGGACGCACTGTGCAGAATATGTATATGTATTTAGGACACTTAATGTTACTTGTTGCTTGATCGGTTATTACTTTCTCTTTCGATTGCCATTAATGATTGCGTTACGTGCACTTCTATTTGACGACTCAATGATATAAAATTTCCTTTGCTTCGAGGTATCCACTTGCAGCAAATTCAAAATCAAATTGTAAAGAATTACACGTGATTATTTAGATTCACTTTCGTTTCAATCCAACCACCATAATACATAAAATTACACATAAATAGCATAAAACTTTAATTGGATTCTAAGTTATAGGAGATAAAGAGTTTAGAAAATTTATTAATCGTATACCAATCGACTGCTTTAAATTTTCAATTCCATTGAAATTCCACTACACCCACACTGAATTCATTCTGCACTCTACGAAATGGTGCTAGAAGATTACAATAAAGATTAGAAAGATTTCGCTAATGCATTTTGCGATAATACTATCACAAGATTACCACGCAACAGTTTCACGAACATCTTATTAAGCCTAATGTTTCTTGAAGCAACTCGAAGTAGAACATCTCAATATATGAATGCCTGACCCAATCAGCTTGAGTGTAGCGCAATGCCAATATTATCTTCGTATTAGACAGACATCAATATGATATAAATAATCCATTCAACCATCAGTATCTCGTGACGTTGCCATTTCCCTGTAGCCTCTGCTTCGCTTTTCTCCCCTTTTACGTACCCACCGTCAGAAAGCGTCTGATCACTGAATATTCAACGACCTCGTCACACATCAGCGCGAATCCTCCGCAAAAATCACATGCTCGTTTTCGTTCACTCTCGACGTCGCGACACCTTCCCTTGTGAATAGATCGATTTATCGGCGGCTCGTTATGCAAATCGAGCTCTCTTTCACTCTGCTCCATGTTTCTCCGCTTCGCGAGCAGTGCACGCGTAGATTTCTGCAGTTTCACCTGCAGTTGTTTCGCAAGGGAAAGAGCAAATCACTCTTTCACGAACGATAATTCATTTCTCTTTGATTCCAAACGAAAATGAATATTAAACATTTAATACTCGCAATCAGTTATGTAGTATCACGTTCTTTCCTGGGTATCCTGAAAACAACCACGTTATATTATAAGGGTCTGTAAAATTTTGTAATCGTATCGGTCGCAGACGAAATATTACGTGTTTGGTATTACTACACTTTTCTTCCTTTTATATCTCCATAAACTATAAATTCAATTTCCTTGAGATCTTGTACCGAGCTACTTAAATAGCTGAATGAAACTTAGAATTCTTTTATCCATATTGTCATAACTTAACTGGGTCGTGCAGGGGCTGATGTTTAATTTTGGTGAAGGGATGATGTTGAACCGAGAGTAGATTTATTTTGACAATGCATTGCTGCAGAATATTTCAAAACACTTAGTATAATTTCTGCCATGGTGGCTTATTCCTAACGAAAGAGTGAATAGAAATAGGATGGATTGGAATAAAGTTTTTTTGAGTAAAGAATA
Organism: Andrena hattorfiana; assembly: GCA_944738655.2. NCBI lineage: Eukaryota > Metazoa > Arthropoda > Insecta > Hymenoptera > Andrenidae > Andrena > Andrena hattorfiana. The sequence continues at coordinate 9,839,832 of OX122894.2, forward strand.
AGGATTAGAGTAAAGTGTTTATAGAAGTTAAGTGGTAGCGTTTCGTTACTATCCATTAAGTCTTATATGTGTAGAAATTTCAAGTGCGCCACTTGGACGGTGCGATTCCGTGTAAAGCGTTTCGCAAGATCCTTGCGCCCGTTCCGATATGGAACACGATTGATCAATATCGACGTCTGCGAGCACAGAAATAGAGAATCGACGATGGTCCACGCGTTCCTTTTCCTTTCGAAACGGTTTTCTTCGGAAAGCTGGGCAAACCTCTTTGTCGAACAGGTTCGCAAAGACTCTTTGACTCGAGGGATCTTTAATTACGAGTGTTGCATGCTTCGGCTTTGTACACAAAGCAAAGTGCATTCTAGGTTTAGTGATTTCTAAATGTAAAGAGGATCGTGATTATTTGATATATATTATAATGTTTTCATACTAAAAAGAAAGCTCTAATACAAAATGGGAGAAGATTCTGCTACAATTTTCAAATTCATAGTTTAATCAATTTGAATACATTTTTTTACAGGCTGAGTACAAGTGTGAACAAAATGCAATTATACAGTCCGTGTCAACATTAAAGGAACACTATAATTTTCCGAAAATTTTGGTCATTTTCAAATGGCTGCATCTCTGCGAAAAAAGGTCGCAAAAAATATTAGTTTTATCAAGATGAAGCGTAGGAAAGGAAGTTTCAGAAATTTTTGCCTAGTTTGAACGTATGCACAGGCCAAAGAAATTTTTTTCCGGTAAATTCAATGAAGAGCTCTTATAGAGCAAACAGTTTGCTTTAATTTCGTTTTCTTCGGTTTTGTTGTATGATTTTTATTGACCGAGTTATTCGCGATCAAAGCAGAAAAGGTACTTTTCGCTTTGAACACCTATAACTTGCCAACTCATGATCGTACACAAATTTTCACGAGTGTTTTGGAAAACTAAGAAAGTTTCCTATCAGAACCTGTAGTTGCCAATTTAACGAGATTTTCTTTAATTGTATTAAATCCATTTTAAAACGATCCCAAAAATTGCATATTTATTATTTTTTAGAAAACATGCTGCCACATCAAGGAAAATCGTGGAATCATTCAAGTGTCCACGTTTTTTGCGAGTTAAAACCACGATGGTCAAACATGCGATATGTTCTGAAAAATTGAAGGATCACCTGTTTTACGTTATGTTTCTCTCCAAAACCCTTTTTTTGTTCTTGCGGCTTTTGAACGATTGTTCCACGTTCTTCTTGTTATTTCAATGTCATTTGAGGAAAAAGAAAAGATTTCAAAAATATAAGAAAAACATTTTTATCCAAACTCGCAATGACAAAAACTGTACATCGACAACTGGCATTAGCACCACCCAAAGCGACAAAAATGTTTTTCTTAAATTTTTTAAATCTTTTCTTAAATTCTTTAAATCTTTTCTGAAATATTTCCTTTAATTTTGACGCGAAGTGTATATTTATTATAATCTGAAATGCTGATCCATATCAATTACGGTGAATCAAAAGTGTACAAAGTAAGCTTCTTATTGACGTCTTTTCAAAACAGCAACTCCAATAGATAGTGTTTCTAATGACAATGTTGGTTCAAGTGGTAAGTATGACGCAGAGCTATATAATTAGTGGTATGTGTAAACATAATTGAGGAGTTGAAATGGTAAGTGATGTAAATGTCAGAAGCGAAAATTTTCAGCATTTTCTTTCCATTTCAGCTCAATCTTGTAACAGAGCTAGAAACTAAAATAAATTATTCTAGCACTTACAGCCTTCACCCCGTATTCAGCACGGAATTTAAATCCTTTTCCACTAAAAATGAATTTTCAGTTTGGCACTTAAATCGTTTACCACTTCAACTCCTCAATCGTTGAATTCACTCTCACAGGCTGTTGCAAATGGAACTAGACGCACCACGAACTCTGCGTACACATGGTGAACAGGGACGAAGAATCCGGAAGTGTCGTCGAATTCCGGGGGCAAGTCTACAGAATTTGCATCCCACACGAGGTACACGCAGATCGCCGTTTAACACGAGCGATCCCTGGAGAATTCAACACCGTTACAGACCGTGCGAACCACCGATAAAGATAAAGGCCTTCTTCTTGCCTCCAAGAGAACCGCCTGGCGCAAGTAAATGAAATCCGCCATTACTCTTAGATCTTCCTTCCTTCTGGGGTACGATGGGAAAGATGCATCTTTGTCTCCTTTGTATAAAATGTAGCATTTGGTTAATCGTTTGATTCTCATAATGGAAACTGATGGATCGATAGAAATGAAAAATGAGCCTCCATGTTGAAAAATGTGTTTAGGAAAAATTTACGACTGCTAAATGTAATTAATGTTTTATTAAGTATTCTTAATGTGTAGAGTATAAGTCTGGAGAATTCAATAAATTTTCATTCAATGTAAATGAAATGTGTTATGCTTTGTTAACAGTGTTCCTAGGTTTATCGGTAGTGGTGAAACAGGAAATGGAAAAAGACTGATTTAGAAAATAGAGGGATTTTATGTAAGTAATTCGTGAGCTCGTGAAACTTGGTATGATCAGTAAAGAATTTCGAAATAGGGATGGCTTTCTTGGATCAGTATTTTAGCAAAGTTGGAGATTTTGGAATAGGAGAATGTGATAGCAAAAGAGGTAGCAAATGATTTCACGGTTCTCACGAATTTCTGCGATGGAAATGTGATTTAATTTCTATCACTTTGATATTTTCGCATTTGCATCGAATTTTAAGTCATTTGTGGGAATTCAATTGTGCAATAATGTAATTTTGTGTATCTAGAGAAATTTCTGAAATTTCTTGAATTATCTTTGAGGGAAATGTTGCAATTTTGACAATTTTATCAGTTTAGTTTACTTCGCTTTTCCGTGTTTTTTTGGGAACCCCTGATATTTATAGAACACAGGATTATTAATCTACCTGTAGTTGGTAAAGCTTCATTGTTATCGTCTGTCGATTGTTACTTCAAAGCTTAATTTTTATAATTCTAACCACCTTGAGTTACCTTTATGCTCCATTTATAACTGCACTGTGTGTGTTTCTATAAACTGTTATGCTCTAATAAATTTTTTCATCGCAATTAAAGTCATTGATTGCACTTAAATCAATTCAACGGGAATGCAATCGCAGTTAATTTATTGATATCATTACACGAGTCCGTTGTAACTGTATCTATATAAAAGAGAATGCACAAGTATCTTAAATATTTAATTAAAGATCCACCGTAATTGAGTTTAATATCTGTTACTTCTTAAATTATACAGACTCTACGATATATTCAACGAATATAGTTTATTTCAGTTCTTGCTGCATCTTTCTTTCACATAATAAAGTGTGTAATTCAATATTTAAAACTCAGTTAAGATTTAACTCGGTTAACTACATAAAATTCCAATTTATCTTTCCATTACACAATTCGAAATTGAAGGTTTATATTAAAATTCTGCTTATTCAGATTTTATTTCATTCGTGAATTCGAGAAGTTACAACATTAAATTTCATTTCACTGCGATTTTCTTATTATTCAGAGGGAAATATTTCTGCAATCTTGCTCTTGGGTATCGTACAGAAGATTTCGCAGGGATTTTCTAGACACATGAGACCATTCGTATACATTAAATAAGATTTTCCCGTTGGATCTTCCTGCAGAGCACGCGAAGTTTTCGTATAACGGGCGATTAAGGGGTAATATCGAACTAACAATAAGACAAGAATTGTGTAGCGTTCTTTCTGATAAACATCTCGCTTGAGCAAGTGAACCTTTTCACAGCGTAATAAATTTTTTCAAGAACGTAATATTTTTTATATTTATACGTGGCATTCACAGCGAAATAAAAGCGAAGTAGGAGGACTGAAATCTTAAGTCAGCTCTGTGTCCCTTTGATTGTAACAAGGGGGATGAAAATATTCAGTATCGTTTCAACTCTTGAGGTCTTCCAATTTGGAATTTTCCTTTCACAGGGTCCCAGGAAATACCATTTGAACATTATTACACTGTAAATTAATTTCATTAGCTAAGTTATTTAGAACCCTCATCATAAATTTCAATAATTTCTTACATCTTCATTTATAGGGTTGCCAACATTACCCAGCACTCATGTGGAGGATTAGCAGAAATAAATAAAAAAAAATTCCAAGAAAACGCAACTTGTTTTATTTAACAAAATAAAATAACAAAAATAAATTAAGTTTCTTCATAACTTCTTAAGTTCATAATTAGAATTATCTATATAAAAAAGTATGTACATATACTATTTATTATAGTGCATAGTATAGATACATAGTATATTTATCAGAAAATAAATAATTTAATCCATTCAGTGATGTACGATGCGTTCGAAAAATGAAAGAATTATTATACCTACGTAATTTCATGCTGCAGAATAATTAACTGCTTTTTAAGATTAAGCGGTAATATTTATCACATTCCTGGAGAAATTACCAGCAAAATTGTAGACTGGAAAATTGTTACCAAACCTGAACTCTCAAGGCGAAAATTGCATTGTTGGCAACACTATTCATTTACCTCATTTACCATCAACGAACACTAACAACAGCAATACCCAAAAAGCACCCATATTTATGACACACATTTCCCAACCCTTCCACCCAAAAACATTTTCATTTTCCCCTCCACTGTTTTACACACCAACGATTTCCACAAGAAAAATGAACATATCAATTTGTTGGATCAGTGTCTCCTTAAAGTGACGGGAACTCTCAGACCTCCATGTGGAACTGGACAGCGACTCGCGGCGGCGGCACGTGCTCGATTTCCCGCGCGCGCCACCGGGGGAAAACGATTAGGTTTCCTCGGGGAAGAGAAACGTTTCACGGCAAGCTGTATATCGTGCTCGTCCGTCAGCGATCTATCATCGGTATTCTTCCTACTTCTACCGTCTCCTGGCTGTCGGTCCCTTCGCTCCTATTACAGATGCATATATCGCCTCGTATTGATTATGCGAGCGGTGTAGTCCGAGCGACGTGTCACTATCGATCGGCGATAAAGGTGTGGGTGGAACGTGGACGTTCCAGTTTCCTCGACCTGGTATTGCCTGTTTCTTTTCTTCCTGCTCGTTTGCATTTGTCGCGAATTCTGCCGTCGTGACACCATATCGTTCAGAGTCGCTAGAAAACGCGGCATCGTACTCCACTCGGTGGGAACATTTAAATCGTGAGGATTGTTAGAATGTTCCGTGTCGCTGGAGGACAGGCGACTGATTCGAAGTGTTTTGAAATAAATGTCGATTTCGTCAAACGTTTCACTGAATGTGGTAGTGGAGTAAAGTTATATCTTACTAAACATAGCAATTGAATTCTCAGCTTAAGGGTACTTTTCCATCAAGTCACTTTCCATAACGTAACAATGCGTTATTTTTAGGATTTTATTTAAACCTTCGTGGTCACACAGAGTGTATCGCATCCCGGGACACGTCTTTGTCTATATTTCTGTAAATTTTTAGACATTAATATAAAATTTAAAAATTTGGTGAATTTTATATAAAAAATCGCTTTTATCCAATACTATTTTTTTCCAAATACACATTTCAACATATCAAAATTTACATTTCTGGGAAAAGACTATTGGAGCATGATTGTATGAATATTACGAGTGTATTATTATCACTTAAAAGTTAAAAGATGAAAAAATTTGAAAATGGTAATTTAGAAATGACGCTGGGGTGCAGCGAACCCCGTGTGACAAATTTGTGATTATAAGAAGGTGTGACCACGGGAGTTTAAAGAAAAGTAAACGTCATAGTGTTAAAACTTTTTAGGTTGTATTTGTACATAATTGAAGATAATATTTTTTTTAATTCACTCTAAAATGACGTTTACTTTTTTTTTTATAAATGATATCCTAAAAATGACCTATTTTTAGAGTGATTTGATGGATCTTAAACCCAAACATCGAAATTAAGAAATTTTATAAATGAAACATGTTAGAACAATAGTACTATCACAATCTGAAGGCAGTTTGCTCGTTAGATTCAGATATATCTTGACCAACCACAAAATAACTTTAATCATACGCAACGACTTCGATGGCATGTAGCTTTCCTTAATACTAACATTTCGCAATAACTTCTGTCCCTTTTACTCACCAAAGAACCCACTTTAATGCATTAATAAGATCCAATAAAAAGAAGCTTTACCAAACTTAAAAAATAAATTTCAAAGTTAACCTGAATTTTCCAGCCAGCACATTGATCTTTCCCCTTAACCCTAGAATACCCTGTGCATAATATTTACGTGCAAGTCTAACACTTCCAAGAATTACTGCTCCGCCAGTACTCTTTTGCCCTACCAGCAGTGCCAGTACGAGTGTTTTATTCTCATTTTCTTATCTGCCTCTTGCTTCAATTTTATGCAATTGAATTGTAAATTAAGACTAAAAAAAGAAAACAATTGTATATAAAATATATTTTTTAAATACTGGTGAGAACTAAAATAAACATTCAATAGAATCCACTAAATAACACATTACAGGCTATACGTAAATTGTAGTATTCTAAAATTCTGGCGTTAATGCTCCATTGAAAACCTAAAACTTCCTACTGCCTTGCATCCCCAACCAAGGTACCAATTTCATGGATACCATCGATGCAATAAACAGAGGGGACTCCTTTCACAGATTTCGCCCCCGTTAAAGAGCGTTGAATTAACATATCATTCGAGTGCGCTCACATACCGCAGGCCGCCTGTACTTTCGTTCCCCTAGCTTCGTTCCCCGCCACTCAAGTATGAACCCCTTCGAGGGAGCTCCGAGTGACATCCTTAATGGGGAGGGTGGGGGTGGGCGATTGCAAACAATTTCGCAACATCGACGTGCGCGACAAATTACCGCGGGCGTCGGGCCGCGGCAGGGAAAGGGAAAGGGACGAGGGAGAGTCAGTGCCGTCGGTGGAGGCGCGCGTAGAGGGTTCGCGGGTGGTCGTGGGGGCTGGCTGGAGGGGGGTGGTCGCGAGGAAAAAAGGGGCGCAGCCGCGGCGCGCGGCCACCCCCGCGGGGTTGCACGTTTGCTCGCGCGCCGCCTCGTCAGTCTCGGTCAGTCGTCTGCGGCCGAAAGTCGCGTGCAGCAGAGAGGCGAGGGAGGAAAGGAGGAAAAAATCGAGTGAGACACCGGTGGCGAGGGAACGGAGGATGGCGGGGGCGTGGAAGAGGAATGCCTGGGGTAAGAAGCCGAGGGAAGATGCGGTGAGATCGTGTAGGGTAGGTGTTAGGTGGCTCAGGAGGACGTGGAGAATTGCTGGTTGGGAAACTGAAGGGAGGAAGAAAATAAAGATGAGGGTGAAGCCGAGGGAAAGAGCAGGAAGTAGGTGTGCAGATGGGGTTAGATTTTTGGAAGATAAAGATTTATGGGGCTATTGAATTTGGTGTAGAATCGATGGAAGGATGATATGGAAATGGGAAAACAGATAGGGTACGCGTGAGAGATGTGGTGAAGGGGTGGCGAGTTGACATAGAGGGACGTAGGAAATTATGGGGCAAGGTATCAGAAGGCATTAGGTCGATTATTTATGATAGATAAAGGAAGGAAAGATACTGCGTTACTGTAAAAAATGTAAAATGTACAGAGGGGTTGCAAACTTGTAAAGGGTAAGACGTAAGTGTGGGCTACGTGGGAAAGAAAGAACACAGAAAGTGGTAAGTTCAATTATGAAAAGGTAAAAGTAGATTGGAGTATGCGAAGCATAACGGTAGAGAAAAGAAGGGAGGAAAAAGAGGCCACAACGGAGAAACAAACACATGCTCACCTCTTGCTGACGATTGACTACGCGTTAATATTTTACCAATATTTTTTAAATAATCATGGAGCGTAAAATGAGCTGAAATCAGCTTCCGAGCAAATTCTTCAACAGTGACAAATTCTTGCTTAATTCGGTTTCGCAGATTTCTCAGCACAACACTTAACTTCGAAATTGCAATTTCCCAGTCGAAATATTGTAAATCATCTTTGGATTTACGTTAATGGTATTCTTTCTGCAAACGATTGTCATTGTTCGTTTAAATCTCTGCGGCACGATGTACCCATCACATTGAGCTGAAACTCAAGGTGAAACTAAAAAAAGGAACAAAGTATTCTAGTTGAAATTATTAAACTCTGGCACGACGTCGAAGATACAGTCTATTTACGTCAAATGGGTATTTATTAATAATGGATATTGCTCTTCATGTCAAATGAATGAGAGTACATATTGGCAAAGTTTCATTGCTTCATTACACGCTCGTTGAAAGAAACCTATTACTTATTGAACGACCGAATGCAGTAGAAGCTCCATTATCTAAACCATTGGAGAACGCAACTCCAATTCATTTTTCTCAATCACCCGACCTCACTGCCTCGATATTCCACTATACACTTTGCCTATTATCAGACCTCCACACTAAAACTACAAACAGACAGCGACGCTTTTTTCCCACAAGGCAATTTTATGGGTTGGGTGGGTTCCTACCTTTCCCAATCAATCTAATCTCCCACTGTCTCCGCAAAGTGGTCACATAATATAAAAATACCCCAACACTGCTCTCATCTTCCACCTTCCCAAACGTCCGACGAAAACTCTACCTCAGACAAAAGTCGTTTACAGCTGAAAAAAGAAAGCGTTTCTGCTCGCATGTCCGCATAATCATTCTTCGCCCACAAGACCAGCATAATGGGCAGCCGAAGTTCGCCGAATCATTTCTGGACCACTCCACGTGAACACACGCTCCATTTGGTAAATAGGCCACTCGAATAACAGAGCGCTCGGGTAACGGAGGTTGCGCGCCGCGCAGGAAGAACCTTCGCCTTGAAAGCGAATTAAAGGTAGGGACCGGGTGGCGACCAAGGAAAAGGTGGTTGAATGAAGGGGAGGAACGAGTGGAACGAGAGAGGCGTGCAAAACGACGACAGGAAAGAGGGACCCCGCGCGCAGGAGTGACTCGAGGCCCATCAGTATCGTGGTTTCCGTGGAACTGGACGGAACCGAGCGGAACCGAATGGAACGCCGCACACGGTGGAACGCGGCAAGGTTTCCGCGATTGGCTCTGGTCGGGTTTTCGTGTTCAGTTCGTGTGTCGAGCTCGGCCCGTGCACCGTCCCTCGTCTCGCCTCGTCTCGTTTCGTTTCGTCGTCGTCGCTCCCTTTGAAACAGTATCGCGATCGACGGTTGCGTTTCCCCTCGGCTACACGTTGAATCGCGATCGCCACGAACCGGAAGTACCTTGAACACGCGACGATCGAAGGATGATAATCATCGATCGAGTTTCGCCTGTGAGCCTCGAGTCTCTTCTTGTACACTGGATTCAGTCGTCGGTTTTTTCTCCTTTCGAAACGGTGTGTTCGAAGAAAGTTGATTATTTTTCGGAGAAGTTCACGCTGGCTTTGGCAGGTGGCTTTGTTCATGCGGAAGCAGCGTGTTTGAGGGGAGAAAAGGATGGAAGGAGTGGACAGAGATGTTGAGTTGAACGGCTCTTCTTTTGGAGGAAGCGTCTTTTATGATATTTGTAGGGGTGTAAAATTGAGAGTGACTCTGGCTGATGGTTGTAGAACTGAAAGGGCCTCTGCAAATGATATCAATAGAATTTTTTAATTACAAATATTGGCAAGTAAAATCATATAGGGTTTAAAAAACAAAGTCGAAGAGCATACGATTCTGTTATCAGATATGGCTAAATTATTTGACCTGTTCGATATACACTGATAGTGGCTGATATGATATAAGTGAGATATCAAATTATGTAACACTTGCTTTATGATTCGCGTTATTCCTTGAACACAGTGAAATTTCGCTGGAATTCTAAACTTCATAAAAACTTCACTTCGATTCTGCTTTTAATTAACAAATTGCATACCATCGATAGAGAACATTGTTCAACGATGACTAAAGCTTTGGAGTCTTCAATTTAAAAAAAAAATTTGCTAACTAAAATGGATGATCGTTCGGTGCAACGAAGAGAACTGACCGTGACCGCGTGGAATGCAGACACGTGGTAGAAAAGACGTTCAGAGTCATTCATTTCACTATTATAGAACGTCTTCCATATGGCCGATTTTTTTTAATAACACCGACAGGTCCTAAGACATGGAATTTCCTTTAAATAGATTTTTCAAACGTTGACTTGAGGTTTACAGATAAGTGCCAATCGAAGGCTGAATCGATTCTAAGTAATAAATTGCTCGCATCAGGCTACCAGCGCCGGGAAATACATTCAACGAGCTAAACAAATTGTTGCAAAACGTCATTGCAACGGTGCACGAAAGCGAATAGCCTCGCCTTACTCGTCTCATCTGCTGACACTATAAATTCCCCTTCTGTCGCACCATCGCTCTTTTCAACGTCAGCCAGAAACAATCCATTTTCTCTGCTTCTTCTCGTTCTTTGTATTTTCGTCGATCCTCGCCGATAATTCCCACGAATCGCTTCGTTTTACCGTGGAAACATTGCGAAATTTCACGGATAAGTCAACGAGAACTAATCTCAATTGAGAAGGTAAAATGAACGCCAGGATAGTTTGATTCGCACTGCTAGAAATGGAGAGTTTATAGATCCAGAGAAACATCCATGTAAATGAGAGGAGCTCTCAAAGTTTCAGTCTCCAATTTGGTTCAAACTTTGCATATTACATATAATTATTTATTAAACGCGTGGGACGTATTAGTGAATATTTCGCGAAAAAATCGAGTTCGAAACTTTGTTTTCTGAAATAAAAACATTATGTAACTAATTATAAAAATAATTAAAAATTGCAGAAAGTGTATATATGATTAGAGAAGAGAATTGATTATCAGCTGTCTCGAATTTCGGTCATTTAATTTATTTGTACAGGTATATGTGTAGCTAGGCACTGTAAGAAACAGAACTCGGTTATCTCGTGTAATATTTTATTACACGTTTTATACAAACTGCAATGTTTCAAAAATTTCAAAGTCGTTACATTCTACGAGCGGCCTTCAATAGCCACTTTTGCGCAATCGTGATAATTCCATAAATGATTGATTCGATTTCGATACACTTCACAATTGAATCGCCACACTCGCGATTCTCGTTTAATGAGAAGAAACAATTAGCTTCGCCGTAATTTCGCGTGATTTTGAAGCCGTAACTTTGATTTTATAGGCGAGAATAATTTAGTTTGGCATTTTTGATTGGATCATAACACGTCTTAGGATTAAATGCTTATTCGAGACTTTCGATACTTTTTTATAGGTTCAATTGCACTTGTGTGATTCGTAATTGATTCATAGGAATTTTCCTCCAATTTTACGGAGTAGAGTAGTATTGTTTAGGATTTTAGTAAATTAAGGTTGACAAATTTTAATTATTACCGAGGAGTTGTTCCTTCACAAAATAAAATTACGTAAATCCTCTGTTTTAGAAATTGTCAAAAAATCCAGTGAAAAAGAAAATATATATTAAAATACAAGAATCGTGATTATTCCTGGTTTGATAAAATTACTGTCGATTCTCAAACGTGTTACAGACGAAACAGAACTAGAAATTTCTGAGGCAGGTCGTCGTTCCATTGCTTGAGGTACTGTTTCAAGCTACCATTAAAACCGATTCGATAACGATCGAGTCTGCGAAATCGCAACGAAGTCGATCCATTGACTTTCAATTTCAGATCTATTCTGTTCTCGTGACTAAATCATTCGCCAACGCGGTACGGGTCAACACATTTTACAAATCACTTGTGAAATCTCGTGGCCCACACAGAAAGCGGCCAACCAAAAGCCCGCCTGTATCGCTCTTTTGCCTCTAGATTCGTTTCGCAAATCTCGGTACGGTTTGGTTGCTACTAAGGGATGTAAATTCCTGTATCACACGATTGAATTTTGATGGAAGAGTTGGAATACACTTATTTCTTTTTGATAGAAACTACTGTGATAAAAATAGAAAACAAATGAGAAGATTTTACACTGAATCTATTAATTATAATAAAAAAAGTCAATGAGGATTTACTTAAAATAGGAAATACTTTACATATCGTTTAATTACACTTGATTACCTATGTCAAATCAAAACTTCATTAGAATTTTCTTCTGCTATTCCCTTTTAACTACCATTAAAAAATATTGGCCTTTGCATTAACGTTTCTAGCAACTATGCAGAAGAAATTTCAGTTTGGGAGAATTGCTGAACATCGTTCGACAAAGAATTTGTGGAGCAGCGAATCACGTGCATCGTGTAAAACGTAAGACAAAAGGAAAGAGAAAGGGAAATACGTATTGTGCAAGTATTGACGTCTGAACGAGAGAAAAGTGGTGGAAGTGAAGATCAAGGACACCAGGAAGGTTCTGGCGAGTCTTGGCACTGGAAGAATTCACAGATGTGCAGTGTATAATCGTGGATCTTGCAATGCCATCACTTGCTGGATACCGATTCAACGTGAGCATCGACAGAAGGGGTTAATTGTGCTAGAGTTACTGAACCTTCCGAAATTATGGTCTCAGCCATTATTTAACGTGCCTTAGAGGACCAACATATTTCGCCTGAATCGATGATTACTTGTAGGAAATAGAAAAAGTAGGAGTTATTCATGTAATAAGTGGGACGAGATTTAATTACTTGATCATATTATTCCTAAATTCACGTGACATGAGAATATATTGCACTGGTACCCTACTGAATTTTATAGAACTTATTACTTCAACTTTGAAACCTTTTCGAATCTGTTCGAGTTGAATATTGGGACGTGTATTACGTTATACTATGTTCTTGGTAATTTTGCAAATTATAGCAAAGAGTGATATATTGTTACAGATAGTTTTTTAATTTTAGTATTATTAGGAGGAAGATATTACTCTAGGAAAAATGAAATCTTCTCCTGTAGCCCACAAATAACTATTTTCACACCACTGAGAATACGGAATACCAAGTGATTTTTCTGTAATCCATAGAGAGTGGTACGAATTTCGACTTAGCGTGCGATGGTTCCCATGACTATGTCAATTGCAAAAGCAATAATCTCATGACACCAGACTACTGGTAGCTAAAGACTTCTCTAACTGGCTATCGGAGCAAATCATTGGTTAGAGATTCGCTCGAGCGTGCTGTTCACTTTAATCGGTGAAAGTAGATGCACCGGAGAAGAGTCACTTCTCTGGTGCATCCACTTGCATCGTGGAGCGTGTTGTTCCTGTTGTCGATGGAAGATTAGCTCCTTCTGCTCGTACAAATGCGATGCTTGAATCTTTTCCAACGATCAATCGAACCTTGTACTTTCGAGGAAAAGAGCGTTTTGTATTTCCGCCAGCTGAAAGGATAAATTTCTTTTTGCAGTTAACGAGCCGCATAGTAACAGGAGAGAAAAGGCGTTCATCTTGTACGGTGCTTCTTTTTCTGTTTCAATGGAAAGTAGAAATGAGTTATGTGACTCAAAATAGGGACAACTAATGGGATGTAATTTTTACCGGCGGGAGGTTGTTAATTTAAAGATTGATTCTCCATTGGTGATCCATACCCTTCTTTGAGTGCAATTTTCGAGTTCCTTAGTGACCACTTTAAATTTAAATAGCATTTGCAAATTGCATTGTGCGATGAATTGAATTTTGAAAAAGGAAAAATTTATAGAGATCCTCTGTGAAAACTAATATGATTGAAGATATTTCGACTGTGAAAACTGAAGTTAATTAATTTACATAAATGTTATTAACTGGTAAGTAAACTGAAACATTGTGGGTCGATTTAATCGCTGAGACCTAGATAGTGGTTGTTACAGTTAGCAAGCAAAAAATTATGTAGAGCAGCATTAAGGAGAGAAAAAGATTTACGATCCTTTCACAGCTTCAATGATTAACAAATTTCTTGGCAATCATTGCCTGCTTTCTCGATCCTGAAGATTATTCACGATCTGGATCAATTTGCTTCGATGTATCGAATCGATTACTGCCGTCGTAAATGATGTTAATTGCGATCTCACGGTTGAGCGTATTTTGATAAGGAAATGGAAAGAGATTGGGTGAAAAAATTTCTGCTCGCATACTCTGAAATTGTTTTCTTTTTTCCCTTCCTGTGAGTTGCAGTTTCTCTTCTTTATTCCACAAATTGAATCTATATAATTTTTTAATACGAATCAGATTTTAATTGCTCATGTAATTTCTTTTATCTTTTTTTGTATACGTTTACCTTTCCTATAGGTAAGATTTATGTAAAATATAAATATTAAGGAATGGTGAACTTGCCTAAAAATTATTCTATGGTGGGCTTTAATTCGTCGTGGATCATAAATTGTTCTCTGTTTCGTGACATCTGTAACCACACAGATTATTCTGTTACACAGATTTTTAATTTGCAATGTGTATTGTAATAAATGTGAATACACTAGGGCACATTTTATATTACAGGTAATTACAGGTAATCATAATTTGCAGAGGCTGACTACCATTTTATTCGAAGTGTGACATGATATGTGTATATTTTATAATAAAAATTTAAAATGTGTGAAGCATGTAACAAATCGAATGAATAAAGGAATAAAACTATGTTTGAATTAAATCTTGTTACATTCATTTTTCCTCGTCCTGCTCCTTATGAGTTCATAGAGAAATAATAATATCTGATAAGAGACAAAAAAGAATGTCAATACTCTTCGTTTCTTTATTTAAAAAATGTAATATACTTCTACAAGAGGTTTATTTGACTGACACACGAAAAAATTGCAACTTCCTTGACCCCTTTGCTTAAAGAATATATTTCTTCAACTGACAGCTTCAACTAACATTACAAGTAACAGCAACTTCCTCGATTTCAATCACCACAAAATGCTCTCCTCGGAAACTCATTCCATTAAGGACAATTTTCATAAATTTTACTCCCCTTGTTCCCTTTATCCAAGTAATATTTCACAGTTGGCTCATTCACTTAAAGTTTAAAGAAGAAATACGCTTTGCAAATGGCTCCCTTACCTAATACTCGGAGGAAGAATAAATGCCTTGAATTCTACATTCAAAGAATCTACGGTTATGAGAAAAGAAGGGCAATATCTTCAAAGTTTAGCTGCAGAAAATGCACTTCATCGTGGTTCCCGCAATTGCTATGAAAGGGAAGTGTACTTTTTCTTACTTCTATGCTCGAAGCATACATTTCTAAAAGTGTTTTCTTTCAACTGCCGTTGAAAGGAAGAAACGGCTGGCACCTTGGAACGTGCTAGGAAGAGTTTCATTATGCACAGGCGGCCACGTTTCCTCAGAGACGCGCACCTGCCGCAGATAAGGAGCCCCTATCGCGACAGGTTGCAAATGCGGGGGCCGCCTGTTTCTTTTTTGTCCCCCCCAGCTTTGGTACTTTGGATTATACGTCACGCGAATCCCTGAGCAGTCCTGAGAGGATAAGGAAGTGTCAACTGCGAGCGCATCGAGTTCTTGCTCTGGTCTTAAGGAACACTTGTACCTCCACGTTTCAACATAGAGGAAAGGATTAATACTTCCATGCTGCATGGATTTCTGGAATTATGCATTAAAATCTTCTATAAAATACAAAGAAAACGGGGAATGATATTCTATTGCTGAATGTAAATTCGGCGAAGATAAAGGAGAGATTGGTAATTTATTTGAATTTTGAGTGTTACTCGCAGTGTTCAAGATTGAAACTAATGGCCTGAGAAAACAAGAAGTTGCTAAGTATAATAAATTGTGCAGGGGATTGTAAAATATTGCTTACTTAATATTGCGTTAATTATTGAGCACAGAAGGGAAGGAAATTGCGTCGTAAATGTCTGTGTTTAATTTAGGGTAGTATAATTCATGCAGTTTCGTTGTATAATCTATAATTACACGTTACATAAATTTTTATTCTGAGATTGAAAGTTTCAACCGAGTATCTGCAATACTTTCTACTCGATTGCATTATGTGAAAGAATTATTTGGTGTACATTTCAAAAGTGATTCGGTCGTGGATGAAAAGAGAGGATTCAATGCAGAAAATTGTGTATAATGTAAATTGTACAAAGAATGTCGAGATATCGATCATTATGTAATGATATTTTACAATTCCCTGGATACTTCACTTTTTCAACCGCTGCTAATTTCTTTATTCGCTCTAAACACGCGTCTAAACACTCTAAATTTTACGCTCTAGATAGTGTATTCTTTATTTTATGAAATGAATTGCTCAAGCTGTACTCTTTATTTAATAAATTTAATTGCCCAATTCTGACGAAATACTTATGCAGGATTTCACTTGAATTTACGATGCAACGAAAGTTTCAATCAAAAGAAAACTACGAATTATTTTCACAAATAAATTGGAGGAGGCTTTCTTCCAAAAAGGCAATAAAAGTGCTACTAAACAAATAATCCCAATTAGAAATTAAAATAACTGAACGCTGATTAAATGAGGGAGCCAACATATTAACGAATGCATAGAAGAAGTAACCAGAAGAAAAAGTACGAGAATCATAAGAGTGGATACATTGAAGACACATATGATAGGAAATGGTGAAAAGTCGAAGGGGTGCAGGCAATACTGGTTGAAATGTTACATCAGGTATGTATTTAGTTTTGCCAGAGGTACGGTTGACAATCAGACTTGTCTTTTGCTTTCTTCCCAGCGTGAGTTTCTTCTTCTTGAAAGGTTTTCACAATTATTTTTCATTGTTACTCCTATTATCCAATTTTCGTTCATTTAATTTAAGAACCCTTCTAACTATAAAAATAGTGCGTCGCGGTTTTCTTTTGTTTTAATATTCCAGCAAATACGAAAGACCACAAGCATTTACCATGTACTTTAGCCGAAGAAAAGTACAAGAACTAAAGAAACAAGATGTTATGGTTTTCTACTACAGAACTATCTCATCATTTCTTCGTTCAGTATACCCCCATCTTTCTTCCTCTCTAGACCTTCAATTTATGAATTTATGAAGATCCGCAGAGAAAGACCGAGACTCCGGTTTATCCAGACAAATTCCACAGCAGGAAGCTCACGCCCTGCATAAATTCCATAAAATAGCCATAACAAAACATGCATACGATTCATACGAACAAAATATTCGCACGGTATAAATCAGCATAGAAACCAAACTAGCCAATGCATCTATCGCACTAGGTGTTTTATGGGATATTACAGCGATTTCGAAGCGAAGAGCCATCGAGGCAGCCATCGTACGCGAATTGGCGGACTGCTGGAGGATCCGGCGCGGTTCCTCCGTCGTCCAGCACGGCTACGTAAGGCCGTCCGGGCCGAATTACAGGGATCGCTGGGAATGCCAGCGCAGGGCCGCGATACCGACGTGGCACGGCATCGTCCACGATGAAATCGGAAGTCGGTGCCGTGCCGGGCTATTTATCGACCCCGTTGCCATGCCAGCCCCTCGTGTACACAAGACCACCACCCGCCACCATTATGGATCACGCTGCCCGTCCAGGCCGTGCACCTATCGCCTCTGCACGCCACCACCTGCGTCCTCTGTGCGTCGCCTGGGCCGCGTGCATCCACGAAATTACGCGGCCACCCTATGCACGCCCGTGATCTAACGATCGATCCTAGAAGGAACATGGTCCTCAGCGATGCGTCACCCTGACCAGTCATGCCATCCCCGTTTGGCCTCGCGGAGATGCCGTTTTTCTTTGCTTCATCTTCGGTAGATCCGTGAATTGGATTGCTGATGGCCAGTCTAACTCCTGGGTGGTTCTCAATTTGACAGGACTCGGGTTGAATTTAGGAACAATTGAAGGGGGTTGGTATGCGGAAAATGGCACATCTAGGCCTTCTATGGCTGTGTAGTTAATAATTAGTAACTTCTGAGATGAGTTGATTGGTTTTACATATTTTCCCTTAATTAACTCGGTTTCTGTGGTTAATAGGTTCGTGTATTACGGAGGATGGGACGTAAGACTACGCTTGCTAAGGTGGATTGCTTTTAGAAATGTAATGTCGATTAATTCTGGGATTATTTAAATGATTTTGAAGGTTGCAGAGTTACTTAGAGAAAGATATTTAGCGCGAGTAAGGTTGTTCCGTGTATTGTCCTCGTCTATCATTTCCCATGGACGCTGATACGCATCTATTCTGTAAAGAGGGGCAAATTAAGATTGGATTGAAACGCGCTCGCGCGCGCCCTTTATCTAGTATCTTAAAGAATTAGTATTCAAAACCGTTAATTATTCGAGACCGCCACTTAATACAATCTAAATAATTTTCGCAATCTAAAATTTAATCAACACACCTTTGTGCCACGCTTCGATATGAAGTTGTAACCGTATTATTCCTGGCGATGTGTTCGCGCGATAGAAAGGGCGAGAAGTTTAACCGAATCGACGGAAACGGTGGCCCCGCGCTCTTTCGCGGTTCGATCATTTCGTGTACCGTAATTTCGCGTAATACGATCGCACGTAATACGCAAATTTAAGACCCCCGTATCGTAATGGCTCACGAACGTCACGCAATGGACGATTGTTTTTATAGTCGGTGGACTTGTTTCGTTGATGCTACGATTACATTTTGTGAAGAAGAAAAAAGGGAAGGATGTCTTATGTTTTATACACATGCAAACATAAATGAAGAAGGATGGTATTAAGCAAATGACGCGGGAAATTAAAGAACGTATTACAGGGAAGCAGAGTTCTTTTCTTTTTTCCAGGAATGCTGAAGGGCTGCGTCGCAGTTGTAATGGTATATTATTATCAATGATCATGTTTCAACCCTTTAACTACTAAGTAATAGCCTATTCTGCTTCGACCCCTCTGTCACGTTGCATATGGAATAATGAAGCGCTCGAGGTGCTGTCTATGGCGGCTTTCAAATACTTTGCATTGCTATGAATAGAAGCGACTGCATATTTTTCCAATCTAAGATTTTGACAGTGATAAACTCGAAAATTATATAATTTCTAAGTATATCAATTTCATCATTGTCAAACATGATTATATATATTTTAGTAAACAGATAATTCTTACATTCCTGTCCTGAAATAATTCGTTACTCAATTTTATTATTTTATTTAAGTCACATGTAAGCTTAAATCAGGTGTACATGAGTCTGATGCATCTTCCAACCTGGAACCCGGAATTGATATTGTAAGTTTTTAGCAACGAAGTTTCCCATAAAATAATTTTGTTCTCCACTTCTCTCCACCACTTTTCCTTATTTCTGACCAATCGCCTTTTTGCCACGTACAGACTGTTCCACGTGACCAGCAATAGCATCCCAACTGACAGAAACTGCAACGGCATGCAATATTTATGGCAGCGCGGGGTACCATGAAAGAATTAAGACGAACGAGAATTTGGAATGACCCGCATTGCCGTCTCGGTATTACGTGTATTCGCTTCGATACTCGAAAATACGATGTCTCGTGTGACTTCTGCTCTCTATCAGTCGACGTTTACTTCAATCCGAAGTCATACTCGTCTGCAGGTGAACGCGACACGAGGTACAAACGGTCAGGGAGGTGCAGTTTTATTCAGACATCCAGCCGGATTGTGGCTCGCTATTGTGAAATTCTCTTTCGTGCGGTTTCTCTGCGTAGAGTGAATGAAGGACCCGTATGAATTCGTTCGAGAAATGAGAAAGACTCGAGGGAAACGAGGAGGAACACCAGGTGGTTCCTGCGAGACAGCGATCTGACTGTTCTTTGGCGTTCTGTCCAGAGTATACGTATTTAGAAATTTTGTGTGGTGAAGGCGAATATCCGAATATTCGAATGAATATCAGAGAATTCGAATATCCGAATATTCGAATGAATACCAGAGAATTCAAATATCCGAATATTCGAATGAATACCAGAGAATTCGAATAGCCGAATATTCAAATGAATACCAGAGAATTCGAATATTCGAAGAAATTATTCGAATTATTCGAATTATTTGAGTATTCGAGTATTTGAATAATTACAGCTCTACTCTAGAATCGTGCAAAAGTAGACCAATCAAAAAGTACTGCCACGTCAAGGAAAATAAGAAGTGCCTAATTACAGAAAATATTAATTGTGTACTTTTAATAATTCCATCTACACTTTTTCCTCGAGACTTTAATATTCAACCCCACCACTAGCCTCGCCCTTCATGAAACTCCAGCTTCCGCATATAGAACACCACCTTTCGCCTAATGTCACGAGCCTACCTGACATTCGACGCCCTGATCGCGAAAGAGTAGCAAAAATCCAAAGGTTCGCCAAGCCAACAATATTCCAACTTCCAGCGTGTTCCTCGTCCTCGGATCGATCGTCTGCCTCGTCCAGCGATATTTTTAACTGTTCCGTGTCCCGCGTGACTGTCCTTAACCTCCTCCCACGTGCAGAGACACGCGACGAGGCTGCTCTATCTGTTGGTTCGCGCGACTTTTTGATAACCGCGACATGGCCGCGGCTGAATTATGATTATTCCCTCTGCTCCCCCGTCCTCTCGCCTAGCAATTTATCACGTTTCGTTCAGGATCTGATAGCGACTGGTGGAAAGGGTTCCGGGAACGTTTATCTGGTGCACGAGTTGGGAGATCAATCAAGGGAAAACGGCGCTGGAGGGTCTCTGCAACGCGTGCTGCGCGAAGGAAAATATGGTCTTGTGTTTTTTTTTCCTGTGACTTCTTTAGGAGATCGTGAGGGACTTTTATGGGCGACTCAAGCTGGCACTACTGTGCACCAGTTTCGAATTGTAAAAATCTTTCTCCGTTTAAGGGGCTGAAAGTTACTCGAGGCGTAGGATTTTCAGCGTAAAGTTTGCCAGCTTACGCTGTTAATGGCACACGTCATATTACGTGAACGGTATAATCCTAGAAATAAACACGCGACGCACGAACGCGATTTCCTACGTACACCGTTTCGTGCCCAGATAAAGCGAGAGATAGAGATACGCTGTAGCTTGTGTGGACGAGTTTCGACCCACCTTTTTGCAGTTGTATTTTTCTTTAGATCGATTGATTGGCAGCTAATGTGTTTTGCCTTGGGATATATTGTTATTGGGAAAGTGCCTGTTTGTCGCTGAAGAAGTTTATTTTTTTGGATGATATTTTAGTTGAGTAGGACATTTTCATTCTCCGATGGTGTCATAGTTTTCCTCGATGAAATGAAATTCAGAATTTAGTCTGAATTGAAAATGAATCTTATTATGTTAATATTGCCGTGCCCCGCGTTGAGGATTTAAGGGAGAAGTGCAATTAATAAAGTTACAAATTTGTACGAGATCGTTGATAGGAAAGTATGTAGAAAAGATGAATGAAACCGGGGGCAATTTTTTTAAATTTTGCAACCAGACTTAACAAGGTGGAAATTATACACTTGAAGTGATTCAACGATGCAACCTTGCGTGAAAATCAGGCAACGATAAAACGCTCGCAAGATGGATTAATATTTACTTTATTAACTGCTGTACAGTCCCTGTAGTAAAAATATTTCTTTAATCGTTCATCTGTGAAACAAATTTAGTGTTCGTTATTCGCTTGATGCTTAACGAGATTCGAGGTACGTACTTACTCGACAAAAGAAAGATATTTCTCACGCAATATCTGAGATTTATGAAAAAGGCTAGAAGTATCCTGTATATCCACAAGAAATATTCAGGAAATATTTTATTTATTGTTAGAGTTCCCAGAATCGTTTCATAAAGCAGAATTCAAAGAAGTGGCACAAGCTCACATCATAATTACTGTGCACTGTAAAAGTAGCCTTAAAAGTATTGGTCAATTAATGGTCAATGAGGTCAATAATAATTATTTTACTGAGAAAAAAGACAGTAATGAATATAAAACATTAACTCTTAAATATTTCTTGCTGCTTATCTATAAATTTCCAGTGTATTCTTTAAAGTTTCAACTAATCATTGTTTAAAACGATTTCTTGAAAGTATTCCAATAATACTTCTATGATATACACTCCACAATCTTTTGTGTCACTTCTTTATACTCCATTTTATTTCACGTTCCTCCATATAACGATATGTTCAGAATATTTCATTAGGCAGCAACGTGCAAACTTTCGAGAAAGTCTACGGGCAGGTACGAAACTAGGATCGGAATAGAAATAACACAGGGGACCGAGCGTACAAAGGCAGGTGGGTCCATAATTCCGCTTGCACCTGATGCTCCCCTGCTTCCGTCTCGTGGCACACCAACCGTAAATTTACGATTCTGTCTGTCTGTCTGAGGCGTGACCGACTGCTCGAAATGTCCATTCGTGAAACGTATTCCGCCGCAGCCTCGTGCAATTAAAAATAATTATCGTTGTTATTGTTTACTCTTGACCCGGGCCCTAGTGGTTTAAAAGGTACCAGGCGCCTAGAAGTTTGGCAAAGTGACACCTTTTGAGACAAAGAATTTCAATTGAGTTAAGTTATGCAGAAGCCAAACAACCCTCAAACTGACAAAAAATTAGTTAAATACAGTACGGTGTCCATAATTTTGTGATCTATATTTTAGAAAAAATGACCAACCCATGGAACAACTCTTCCATTATTCAATTATTAAAACTACCGAGCCAGAGTTCTATTTTAGGCTTAAAAAAGAAAAGCTACAGAAAATTTAGAATAATATTAACCACACTACTTACTATTAAATAACCCATTACAACGCATTGCCAACCAACAACAAGAAATAAAATATACCCAACAGAAATAAAGGTACTTTCCTTTAACAATTAAAATCTTCAAACTAAAACTCAAGTTTAGACCATTGAGGGTTGGTAGCTTTCTGCATAACTTGACCCAATTGTTTCATATTTTTCCACGATCCTCTAGTAACACTAACGCTTCTGCAATTGAATGTACATTTTTGCATATAAATATTATAAACTGCAACATTTTTGTACACTGATATCGATGATGTTGATCGACACCTAAATTGATTTTTATATCATGGCAAATTAACGTCACCAAGCGCCTCAGTGTTTAAGTTGGAAATCCCCGTTTGTTCTGGAGATCGATCTGTGATCTTGAAAGAGCCTTGATCGATCGATACGCGATATAACGTAACGCAGCGGGTAATTATTTAATTGCAACGTCGTCAAGTGCACGCAAGAGGAGTTCGTCGGAGGGGCACGCGTTTCGTGTAATCGCGATCGCGCTCGCTGGAAATGTTTCGGATTTCGTGCCTCAGCTTGCTCCTGGAATTATTAATCACCCTCTGGCGTGTATTACGGCATCGTGGCTCTATTGTTCGAGCGACGGAACACCGGGGAAAAAGAAAACGAGAGAAGGACAACACAAGCTGGAACCTGGAAGCGGAGTCTGAATGAACTGCGCGACCACGCGGCCGTACTTCCGGTTTATTCGCCCCTGTCCTCTCTTTTTCATCCGCGTGCTCGCGCTTGCTTTCGTTGCAGTCGCTTCTACCGCCTGTGCTCGCCAACCGAACAGGCGGGATTTAATTTGGATAACAAATGATAGACGAGCATGGGGAACCAACTATTATTCGTCGATCTATGTTTTTCAACGAGTGAACGTGTATAGTTGGGTAGAAATGTCTACGCACAGCTGTCCTAATTAAGGTACACCTCGCAGAATTTACAAAACTACTGTATCTTATAATATTTCAAATTTATGAAGTGGTACGTAACACAGATTTATGTTTTGTTTCATTATTCCCATATTTTTTACAATATTTAAGGGGTCAATAAGTCCACTGTGACGTGAAAATTGTCTTTTTAGGATTTATTTTTTAGTCAACGGAATGTCCAATGTAAATAATGTTTTGTCTATATATTAATGCACTTATTGACAGTATGAAGAAAATCTATTTTAAATTTTTAGCAGTTTTTTTTAAATATATATCGCACTGATGTAAGCGCCTTGAGAAAGAGATGTAGTGCTGGTGCAGGTGATTTCGGGAGAACGACACATTTGAAACAAAAAATTCAAAGTGTGTTGTAATCATTATGAATGTGGTTATCGCCAGAACCAGTATTATTTTTACTGATAAAAAATTAACAAAATAGCGGAGGTTTGAAATTTAAGTGTCGAAATACGGTGAATTTTTTAATCATTTTGTCTTGTAAAAAGTATGAAATGGATAATCAAAAAAGGTTTCTGTGGTGCCGGCCATAGCTACTGATGTGCTGAATAACGTGTAAAACTTTCAGATTTATTGGTCAAATAGATTTTTTGCAATCACCTACATCAGTTGAAAAAATGCTGTTTTGAGATAATCGCGTTGAAAGTATAAAACAAATTAAAAAATATTTCATTTTTTTGTATAATATAAGAGTAGCTTAATAAAGACCAAAAAAATTTATTTCATTATATGTTCTACCTACGAATGAAAAATTTTTTAAAAATAGCTTAATTCTTCAAACCGTCACAGACCCCTTAATTATGACTTGTTGGTTGTCTTAGAGTATCTTGTATCATTAAACATTAATTCTAGTAATATAGTATCCGTCTATGACCCATTCTTCTATATATTCTTGTATAGTGTTAAAGGAAACACTTAAAGCAGCCATGTAGATTATTTCCCCGATAAACACTAAAAGCAAAGTAACTCGATGTTCGAGTTAACTTATTTCCGCCCGACACTCGCTAAAAAGGCGTTTCAAGTATCCCCTGTTCCATGTTGCACACGTGGGAACGTGGCTTAATATCACAACTGCAGAGCTGTGCTTGCTTTCTGTGGAAACCTCTGAAGCCCGACGCGTAGTCCGGTACGAAAGAAAAATTTCCCGAGTTCCGTGACCGCGGCGAAATGAGCTTCAGCGACCGGATTTTACGAAACGAGTTGAAGAGCCCACGTGGCAGGGATAATCCTGAGTTTTCAGATTTCCGTGGGTACAGCGTAATCCGCAGCAGAAGAGCACAAGTCTCTGGAACGCGTCTGATCAACCCGGATCGACCTGCGGTTCAGAACCTCGGTCACAAAGGCATCCGACGAACAAAGACTTTCCTCTGTTCCACCATTTATCTTCCTCTCTAATCGCCCGTCAGGATCTAGCCAGATCTGGTAAATGACACCTGGAGACCTCTCGAGACGCAAGGAGATCCATATTAGGGAGCAAGGTCGGATGGAATTTATTAATGCGTTCGTTCCAGTTCCCAGCGTAAGACAGCTTGTTTTATTCTTCTTTCCATACTGGTGTAATTGTCGAGATTTATTTGGAAGAGCAAACTGCTTCGTGCCGTATGCGTTGCATCGGGGTTTAAATGGTTCCACTGGGACAAGGTGTCCGAGGTGAGATGAAGAGATTCTGGGATGTAAAGGTAAATTGATCCCGTCGAACTCTTCGGCGAGTCGTGCTTGTCACTCGACACATTAACATGGGAGTTTTTTTTTTAAATGTGAAAGAAAATTACTTGGGAGATGACAGCAGAGTGGCGCGAAGAGTGCTGACGTGCGCGCACATAATGATTGAAATGTCACACTTCTTAAATGATTGAATATTGAGGAAGGTAAAGGGGATTGATATGGCGAGTGTTTCCATTAGCAACTGCGTTCCTCTCGCTTTTATTTCTCCATTAAGAATGGATAGCTGACGGTTGTTGAAATTCAATTTCAGAATATTTTGCTCGCGAATCTATCAAGATTCCACCAGCCATGTAACACAAAATGTATTCAAATAAAATCTGCACTCGATAGAACCTTTTAACGTTCCATCAGCTGCGTGTTTTCGAGCGAACTCACCTACCATCGATCACTTTTAAATTTTCTAAATTTTAAAAACTAAGTAGTCATTGATCGTGGAAGATCTTTACAGCCGCGCCTTATGAATAGAATCTAAATCATCCAATTACATAATCTTGCCGATAGGAAATACGAAGTGACATTGAATTTTTAAATACAAACGCGATAAGTGGTCAGAATTACAAGCTTGCGTGTACGCAAGGGCGATCAGCAAAGTGTTAAGCAAAAATAGACCTTATAATTCAACCTTTAGCTCTCAAACGCAAGGGATCTGCATCGAAATAGTTGCATTTTAACTCGCGGCCACTAGCTTAATTGCAAAAACATTTTTCTTTAACGCCATTGCGCAAAGAACACGCAGCCAGAGAGGCACGCGTATGTAAATACGTGCTCTTTGCATACGCGAACACACAGGCGAATAAATACATAAGGATGAGTGGCGAATCGATACGCCTTTACCGAGAAAACGCCGACGAAAAAGTCCATCAATCATTTTGTACGTACCACGGCGTACAGCAGCTACTCGTGTATACACGAGCAGGCCAAAGCGACAGAAAGAAGGGAAGGGAAAAGGAGAGACTTCGGGGCAATTTATTTATGCATTACGACAGGAATCGACTGACTCCGCTACGATGTATGACGATGCGAATAAAGGAAACGCGAAATCTTCCCGCTTCATGTGGGCGAGTTGAAGGGATAATGAATAGCTCGAAATCGATGCACGAGCTTCGCAAAGCAGTGATTTGGAACAAGTATTACGGCCAATGTATGTAATCCCTGGTTTCGTAATATGCACTTCCAACACCCCCCTAACAGAACAACTTAATCTTCCTCTAGTAGAGTAGACCAGAGCGAATCGGATCACTTTGAGTTTGACGGTAAAAAAATAATAGTTAAACATTAAAAAACTAATTTTTTATTATATAGTTGCGCCCAGTACACCTTTGCCTTGAACATGAATATATAAAAATTAAAACTATATATAAAAATCTTTCATTTATAAACAAAGAACGAAAAAGTGAGAAATATCCGATTCGCCCCGAAACTTGGGGCGAATCGGACCACCCAGGAATTTCTGAAAAAACTGAAATTTTCATAACAAAATCTTTAGAAACAACTTAAAACAAATATAATTTAGTGACAGTGAAGTCAAGTGACACTACTGAGCACACAGATCGGAAGGATATTGTCGTTTTTGCCGTCTCTATCAGCACAATTGCCGTGGCACCACTCTTCTCAGACAATCTTCTGAAAATGGGTGAATTAATTTTTCACCGGAGTAAATACAATACCATCTTCTTAAAACCATTAATTTATTTATTTTTTTCGCCATTTTTTTAGATTTAATTTTTATCACAGCTTCCTTTATTTTTTTTTGGACATCATGATCCCTGATTGCTCTTTTTTATATACCTACGAACCATCTGTATATAAACAATTATCATATTTTAAATCATAAAAATATTCAAATGAAAAAAAGAGTGATCCGGTTCGCCCCAAATAACGTGATCCGATTAGCCCCATATATAAGTATTTTAAAGATTGTAGATTACATAAACATATTATGATATAATAGTCTAAAATACATCAAATACTAAACTTAGACACCGTGCAAACTAATAACAATAAGCACATTTAAATTTTCAAGCTTACTTTTTATTTTAAATACGAAATTGCAGATTACGTAGGTTAGATTCGGACCAAAATTGTAACGTTCGCACGCAACCATCTCACTGAAAACGTATGCCAGCTCTAAATAATGACTTAAAACAATTGACGAGCTATTGCAGTAGGTTCGGGGGAGAGGGACGAAGTACTACGAACGATCGGAATGATCATTTCTATCGCGATGTAAGAAATATGGACTAAATTCTTATTTTGATCCGATTCGCCCTGTGATCCGATTCGCCCTGGTCTACCCTATAGTTAAGTTTTGCTTTGTTCATGTTTAAGAGCATACACCTTTGAGAATCTTCCTGTTATAATATGTGTATAACTCAGATTTCAAGGAAGATCGGCAAGAAAAAAGTTAAAGGATATTAAAAGGAACATTGACTCCCTAGCAAATTTTCAACGTCGAGGGATCCTCATCGACGAAAGTTCAGTGCACTTCGGCGAAGCAGATCTAAGCTCGCCAACTTCCGCGGTGTGTAATAAAATTCGCGGGGAAGAGCAAAAGAAAGGGTGAAGGGGGCTCGTGCGGAGGACAAGTTTCGTGAGGCGGGGTGCTCTTAAGCTCGTAAGCCCGTACGCACGCCACGCTGCCGATAAATGGACGAGCAAAAGCAGCCCGAAGCTCGTCACGTTTCCAGGAACATTTCGTTACGATCGATACTACCTGCCATTACTGCTGGTGGATAGGCTCTACTACCGCGTTCTTCCGTCTCCCTCCCAGCCACGGTTCTTCCGCTCGAGCCTCCCTCTCGCACGACACGTGGTAATAAGGGTTGTTCCTCGGTGTAACGCGCGGCAGACGTTGAAATCACAAGGAGAATGATTTTCGCCCTCGTTTCCTGCTCGCCGGTCCTTGAATCGCGCTGCAAATGGCCCCCTTCGAGTTTACAGTTTATGATTTTGCCATTTTTACGCCGTCCCTCGAGCACAGATTCGCGGGCGCGGGAATGGTACCCTTCTGGTTCATAATAAAACCGTATTACTGGTATTACATACTTGATGGATTTCTCCAGTCAATCTATCCGTATCTTAATCTCTAGAAAAGTGGGCAAAAATATAACGATGCTTAAAGTGGCATCATGTGAGCGAATAAGCTCTAGGGGAAGCTAAGGTAACTATAAACCTGATGAAAAATTCTACGAGACTTCGTGGATATTGTAGAGTATTGGATGTAGAAAACTATAATTGTCATTCCTCTTATACAAACCGGGAATCGATAGACAGAGCCTGTGCAACAACCTAGTGTTATTACGAATGTCGTTTAAACCTCCGATGCGAGGCTTGATCGTTGTGCACGATGTAGGTTTTTTTTGTGACACTTGAGGACGGCTGAATAATAGAAACGGCCGTACACTTCTTCCGACGTTGCTCGGAAGCGGTTGAACAGTAAGCACCGATTTTCGTTCTCCGCAACCCCCGTCGGCACAAACGCCACCGCCTAAACGAAGTCTCGTGCGAGCCGACTCTTGTGCACACGTATAGGAGCAAACTATTGATCCGTGAGTAGTCACGCGATTCCCTCGTACAAACGCTACTCAAGCCTTTCTTGTGCCTTTTTCCTACCACCCCCGCGGTCGCGCCACCCTCGGCGTGCCACGGCTGGGAACCTTCTCGTTTTGTGCAGCTCGTGCAACTTGCCTTTCTTGCCAGTCAAGCTCGCCCCTGTGCCCTTCAGCGGACTTGGAGAAACCGTTTGATCGACGGAGGCTCCACGAAGGTCGCTTTCGAGGTGGTTCATTATGTATGGAGCTCTGTAGTTAGCGAGGTATCGATGGCAAGTTGTGTCGATAAATAAGATTGACGGAGGGGTTCGTTGTTGAATGTTTTGTGGGAGCTGGGTCGTTGCCTATGGCGTCGGGTTCCAGCAGACAATGGTGAATGAATTATCGTCAAAATGATCAATAATGATGAGAATTTGTTGACTTCAGAGCTGAGTCTTTCTCTTGGTCCCTGTGCTGTAAGTACAAGTATATTGGTCAATGTCTTTTGATCTTTTTGAGAACAAACTTTACCCCTTTCTACAAGGATTACACTCTTCTTCACATCAGTGTCCCAATTGAAATTCTTAAAAGTCCAGGAAAGGCACATATAAGTTTCTTAAGGGGTTATACCTAGTCAGGCGGCCGAAAAGAGGCGAATAGTTTGTGATTTTTTTTTAAAAAGCGGAAGTATATATTTTTACAGAACTTTTTGCACTTAAAAGATCAATATTTAAAGAACATTTGGTAATTTTTTCGTAGAAAAATATTTACGTTTATAATACAGTAATAACCGACATCCAAGAACCGCTTTTTAAAAAGTTGTTTTGGAGTGAGCACTGTCATTCGCAACCGGATTATGTAAAATCAAAAAACAAAAAGATTTCTTTAGTATGTTAATGTATCCTCTGATTAACGGAGGGAATTTCCGAAATATTAATTTAAAACAAAATGGCGGCGATTTAAAGTTGAAGTCCTGATTTTTTCGCGTGATTTTTGTAGGAAAAAATTGATTTTAGATAATCTGGTTTCTAATCTGGTAACAAGGCTTCTTGGATGTCTGTTGTTACTTTATTATAAACGTAAATATTTTTCTACGGAAAAATTACTAAATGTTCTTTAAACATTGCTCTTTTAAGTGCAAAAGGTTCTGTAAAAATATATGCTTCCGCTTTTTAAAAAAAAATCACGACATTCGCCTCTTTTCCGCCGCCTGACTAGGTATAATCCCTTAAGCCAGCGATGCCCCGATGGGCGGCCCGAGATAAACGAACATTCATAGCGTTTTCCAAAGCTCGCATGGAAGGGGGTGCTCGAAACCAATGACGTTGCGGGCATGTCACGGATGGGGAAAACTCTAGTAGTGTGCGTGTAGGCTCGTACCCATAGGCTTTTTTACAACTGGGGCTCTTGCAGCCCTAGTGTTCTACATTTTAGGAATTGGGAAAATAAACAGGAATTGACTAATGATTAAACAATAATATTATATAATTGGACGGAATAGACTTGAACAGTCCCATTTACACATCTGATTAACAAACAGTTTCTTCTTAAACGATTTTTATTCAACTTCAATCCTCTGTTTGTTTGTATGTATGTTTGTTTAGTTCAAATCTAGAAACTCAATTTTAACCCACTTCCAACTATCCAATAGACTTGAAACTTTGCAGGCGTACGTATTTTGGATGACAATACAAAATTATGAAGAAAAAGAAACCGCTTCAGGGGTTTAAAAAATTACCCAGTCATCAATAAATATAATCCTTAACCACAAATCCAAACGACTTGAAATCAGCCTATAACCACAAATCAAATCAATTTAATCGACATGAAATCAGCATGTAACCACAAATCAAAACTAGACAATAAAAAGTAAATAAAGAAAAGAATTATTTTTCCAATACTTTCAGACCCAATTACGTATCCACATACCTAAGCCAGATATACTATGCATCTAAGTTTAAAAACCACCCTCTATTGTTTTCTAATCGTCATTTCTCGTCAATTCTGACCTCAAATCACGCGTAGAACTGGCATACCAAAGACGATCAGAGAACGCTGCGGACGGCCGGCAGCCCCCGAGCCGTCTTATCCAATTAAGCTTCTCAAACAGGAAGCACGGCTAGGTGTGGACAGAACGCAATATCGGGCTAGGAATATAACCTCACCCTTTTATTTCATTCCGCTCGACAGCGTCATCGGCGCGGCCAGCCCTCGCCTGTTTCGCCACGAGCGTCGTAGGGGGGTGGAAGCAGGGAAAAGCGGCACTGTCGGTTTCACCGATTTGCCCACCGCCATCATCACCTACCAGCTCTCCCTTAACTCACACTATTTCCCCCCGCTTTATCACCTGCCATCGGCTACCTCAAGCTCTATACCCACCTACGGGAGCGCCTCCGTTAGGTCTTATCGGTAATGGTCCTATTTTTGGAATCTCCGCCCATTCTTCGCGTGACCTACCTCTTCAACCCTCCGCCACCCCCGTCCCCAGGTCTAAAGTCGGTAGCGACTACGCCGTGGTCATCGCGAGGGAGCCTTCGAAACCTTCCTTTTTCTTTTTTTTTTAGCGCTCTAGAGTGGAGGCTCGATAAACTTCCGAACTGGATTCTTCCACAGCCTTTTTATTCCTTGTTCCTCGGGTATTGCACGTGAGAATCGGGAACTATGCACTAGGACGAAGCAGAAGAAACTTTCCTGGTAGAGGCTTTATAGAGGCTCTTTGTATTTAGACTTAATACAAGCTTGATAACTTCACTCGAAGCGTCACTTAAAACAGAAGTAGGTAACGGTGTAAGGAAATTGGCTGTACTTTCTGTTTATCCCCTGAAATCATCTATCTTTCAGTAACATCGATGCAACGGAAGACAACGCACTCTACCTTCTTATTAATCCCTGCTTCAATACCCCGCATGATTTCCATTCAGTAATCGAAACGCCGCAATCGGCACCCTCTAAACCGCTTCCCCCAAATACATCCCCCAATTACAGGTCACTTGCAATGCATCGGTACGCGAATACACCACGTTTCACACGGGCAAATTAGTTTATCAAACGTAGAAGTTCCAAAACTATCCATGTCAGACACACATAGTTCGGCAGGATTTTTTAGTTTCCGTTGGCGTGTACATGGCCGTGGCTGGAGTCCTCTTCGTCGCGGGGGCGCACGAGTTAGCGAGAGGGAAAGAAGTTCGATTTAGTGTTGCCTCGAAGGAGTCTTCGGGGCGGTTTGTCGGTTGGCGTGACTCGGTTCACGGATCGATAAGCAACCGGAGGGCTCCCCGTTAACCAGCCTCGGGTCACGAGAATATCATTAAGCATACCAGTGCTTTTCCGACCGAGAAAACGGATCCGGGCTGCTCGACTTTTATCGTCGACTCTGCCCCCCTACGATGACAATAAAAAATGAGGGAACGCGAGCTTGCGACTTTTCAGACGCGTGTCGCGTGATCTATGTGCTTCCTTACCCCCTGGGCTCTTTGTACGATCGTTTAGAGTTTAGAGTCTCGGGGGAGACTTAGAAACACGGATGCCTCCTTAACACCTCTGCGCAACGGGGTATTCTTAGCGAATTTTAAAAAGATTTGCTACCTACTATGATTCTAGTTGTCGGCTTTTTTTATAGGGTAAATCCGGGAGACGCGGTCGACCTACTATAAAATGGCTATTAAAACTAATACAGATATTACTTATTTTATCAGAACAAACCTAATATGTTCAAAATTCTATGCTGATTCAGAAAAACTGGTCGAGATTTGCTTCAAGACAATATTCACTGTGAATCGGGTTTAAAACTGAAGACATGACATCTGACCACCTCTCCCGAGGTGCCGGGAGAAATGGTTTTCGTCGTTGGCAAAGACCACTCACATAATTATTCATGGAAAAATAACAAAGAAGAAAGCAAAATTATTTATGAGTGAATACAACTGCAGATTCATTGATATTTAATTTGGGTACGCTAAAAAAGTAAAGAACACATCAAAGAAAAAGTGAACTACCTACCGGCGATTAGCAAGGCAAATGAATACAAAAGTGAATAAATAAACAATAATAATAATAAAATAATGATAAAAATAAAAATATAAATAACAATAATAAAAAAATCATAACTCGACCATCTCTCCTTTCTGCAGCGAGAGATGGTCTTCTCGTTAGTTTTGAGAGGAAGAGTTAATATGGCTAAATACTTTGGCTGCATTGTCCCTCAATGTCTCTACTATCTTATTATTCCAAACATTAAACGAAAATAAACTTAGAAGTATATTTTAAATACGATTCTGTACACAGTTGTTTGACAAAAGAGGTTAAATGTAACCTCAGTTTACCTTTTATAACCTGTAAATTTAGAAAAACACAGAAGGAACCGAAGTGACGCTATTCATTCAATTGTTTGGCTTCTAGAGAAGTAATTGGTCTGCACTTTAACGCGTTTTTATGCATAGAGTCTGAAATATTGCGACTCGACCAACACTCCGGCCCGACCGCGTCTCCCGGATTTACCCTATAGATTAGGAAAATAAGAGATATTGAAACTGCTGTGTCCAAGGAAGAAATGAGATTGGATTATGGACTTGACTATGACTTTTCGAAGACACACGGTACCAGTTAGCCATAATTCCTAGGTTGCAATCGTAAATAATTAATTTTAAACGCAATTACTTCATTTCTTCCGGAACGTAGGTGTACCTCTTATGGTCTTTAAAGCATTAGCAAAATCTGTGCAAATTGGTTAAATGAATTCTTGTTACAACTATTACACCCGGTGCATGTGTTCGGTCTTGTCACGGTATAGTCCGCAACGAACTATCATAACTATGCTTTTCTTTTGTTTTTGCCGAGGCGTCGTTATCGCGTTTTGTTTTTGTAACTGTCCCTGGTACGAGTCGCGTGGCTTATGGCGTCACGGCATGCCAAGAGTGAATCTTGTATAATTTCTGTTTATTACCTTGTAATATACTTTTAAATTCTCGACTGCAAAAGTAGTGGGTGGCATGTTGTTTTATTTGATAACCCATCAGTTCTGTTGAAATCTAAATTACGTTGAAAATTAGTTGTTTCACCGCGACCTTAACGCGTTTCAAGCGCTCTGGCACGAGCGTATAACTCGTTAAAATTATTCTTATAACGTCGCTTTACGATTTTACCCCGCATAATTCCAGGTTGCATGTCCACGAAGAAACGGTTTACTGCGGGCAGAGGGTAATTGACGAGTGGAAATATACGAAATGTGTCGACGGAATATATTACGAGTATCGCTTCGACGGGGGCCGTCATTAGCTCTGCCTCTATAACATTGTCCCTTTCCTCTATCGACACTTTTCTCCGCGCCGCGCGATGATTCGCGTGCACTAGTGCGCCGATGATGACGGTCATTTCTAGAGGATCGAAATGACTTACTTGCCATAGGAAGAAACAAGAACTCAGGCTGTTGACAAAAGCGAAGGTGTAGGTCTGTCAGCGCAGCTGTCAACTAGGTTCGTGCAAATTCGCCCTCACAACGCTTATTATTTTGATTACATAGATTCTAGTTTTGGTTCATAAGATGGTCCCAAAGACACGCCAACAGCCTAAAACACGTCATGTGTCGGAGGATTGAACCTATTGCAATGGAACTTGATGTGTGCTGGAATTTCTTTACTCACGTAGAAATTACAGAAAATAATGTTCACCTGCTGCTTTGCTCTAGCAGCATAAGGGAATATTTCTCATCTATTACTCATGAATTAGGAAATGCAAAGTCCCAAAGTAAAGCCTTCCTCAAACTACTTTCCATTGAGAGTTATAAAAATTGCTCTAAAAAACTGCCCTCTATAATAATCACAGAAACAAATTCTTCGTCAGCTCCACCATCGCCAAAGGGTCTGTCCCAAAGCCCTAAAAATTCCCCAGCGATGTTTAAAATCCTGCCAGAAATTCTCCGTCGTGCCAGAGCGCCGAAGGGTGGCGAGGGTTCAACGAAACGCAGGCGAAAGCCGCTTTAATGTGACTCATTATTTAACCACAATACATATCGCGTGCCTTGCGAAAAGGCAACGACGAGCCTAGCCCGACAGAAGCGGTAAAGATAGCGGCCAGGAGGAATGAAATGATGGAACACTCGCCGTATGGGATGCCCGTGGACGCCATATGCCGTGCGGTCATTCATGTCTACGTATGCTCCACGTAGCCTCTCTGACGTATATACTCGGTGAGACACGTAAACGCGCCCCGTGTCCGCACGTGTGCGCGAGTTTCACGGATAGATACGTGGTGGCTCGTCTACGCGCCACCAATCACTGCTCGGATATAAGCCGCGGCTCGTGCTTTACACGCGGTTAAATGTTAAGAAGCAGCTCTAGAATGCTCGTCGATGGTATAGCTTGCGCTGGGTCGCTGAGAAAATTTACAGACACTGTGCCACAAACTGTTCTATTTTTTCTTCCGTTCGATTCATGGTAAGGTTCGTTATTCGAAGCAAGTACGGGGCGCTTGTAACGAGGTTGACGGAACTAGGCAGTTGTAACGTCTGAGATTATAATTTTATAGCTACCTATTTGGACGGAGGAGCGTTTTGTTCAGCGATCGGTGGACTTTGATCGAGGGAGCAACTGCTGAAGGTTTATTACTATTGTAAAGCGAAAAGACGTCGTTTTAGATTGAAAATGTATTTCTTGTTGCCTTTAGAATTTTAGAGTTCTGTTCATTTGTGCAAAAGTACGCAAGTGCGCTTTATATGAAGGGTAAGGGAAAAAGGGAATGTCCATTTTTAGTGGTTTTGCGATGTATAGGTAACGTATTTTGTCGGTGGCAATTGGGGTCGTAGAACTGTTGAATCACAAAGGGTTATAAAGTAGAAATGGTATTGTAAGACAACCTTAAAAGCAGGGAATGTTCACCCTTCAATGGCACAAAACAAAGAACGTCCCCAGTCTTCCCACTTGCACTATGTATTTGTGATTAGTGTAAGCTTGCACGGCATCAGGAACCCTCGGACGTCACTGTATACACATCCTTGTTTTGATACTAATAGAAGTGCACATTTATTTTGTTACAGTGTTCTGAAGTGTTCCATTTGAAACATATCAAAATAATGTGAAACAATTATCTTTTTGCTCAGTTCTTTTCTGATGCCTAATTAGAGGATAAATTGTTCATGCTATGAGCAATATAGTTAAGGGGAGCCATATTTAGGACGCTAGGAATAAGGTGATTCTTGGGAATTTTTTCTAAGAAACTGTTAAACGGATCTTTTCCAAACTTTCAGGGTATTTTAATTCACATTCAAACAATAAAATTTAATTTTTTCGTTACAAAGTGTTGGATAGAAATGGAGATATATGAACACGTGCTTTTTCTTCTTAATTAAATGTGCGATTATGTTGGAGGGCTCGAGTCTTCCCTGAAATAAAAAAATTAAGGATTTTCTTATTTCTAGTATAATTACATTGCCGATGAACCTAACAAACGAAAAAAAAAGTTCAAATTTGGGAAATTGGTGGGACTTCAAACAAAAGGTTACGATACTGTCCCAAGATATTTCGTACTATTTATGGAAAAAGAGTTGTTCAATTCAATTTATTTATCAAAGTTTTAGGTCCATCGACAATGTAATTATACGTGAAATAAGAAAATCCTTGGTTTTTTTATTTTAGGGAAGAATTGGGGTCTCAAACATAATCGCAAATTTGAAACACCGGCGCACGAGTCCCTACGAGCGTGTTCATATATCTCCATTTTTACCGAACACTTTGTAACGAAAAAATTAATTTTTATTGTTTGAGTGTGAACTAAATACCCTGAAAATTTGGTAAAGATCCACTTAACAGTTTCTTAGAAAAAAAATCCCAAGAATCACCTTATTCCTAGCGCCCTAAATAGGGTGCCCACCTTAAATTAGACTAAAGTATTAAAACTTGATTTTCTCAATAAGGCTGTTTTGTGACATTCCTTGTATTTCCCCCTTACCCTTCATATAAGGTATTCTACAATTTCTGTATTAAACTATCAGGACAATTTTTGTATCTTCTCCTTTAGCATGATCACTTCCCTTTGCCGAATGCTAGAGGTAATCCTTCGGAGTAACAACTTCCTCATATTCTGATAAAATCGCTCATACTTGCTCGCCCTTCTAATGTTCAGAACCACCCTTCTACACACTCAATGCCAATGCGTAATTACATACTCTACATCGCGAAAGCTCATTCATACGTCCTCCCCTCATAACCCTATCACCAGAAGGAACCCAGCACTAATCAAACAACCCAAAGCCAACAAATCGTTAAATTTCTTAATCTCACTCCAACCGAGCCAACGCAATACTCTGAAACGAGCCAGCCAAGCAGCCGCTTCTCCCCTCGAACCACCCGTCAATCGAATCACCACCGCGCAACGTACGAGCGCTGGAAACGCCGGAACACCGAGTCATGCGATTTAATGCACAAACCTTCGAACTCGGCCAACGTGCCCCGCTGGGGCGATAAAAGCTGAAAAGGAGAGGAAAGAAGGGAAATTAGAAGACTCGGGGCGGCAAGTCTAATCGCCGCGCACCCGCCTCAACCCTCGCCCGTGGAAAAGGCAGACGCGTAGGGGGAAGAAAACAGCTGCCACATAATGGCCATTTATCCCCCCGACGGTGCCTTGCAGTTTCCGCCGCGACGTTATGAGTGGCATTAAGAACGTCTGCGGCTCGGATAATTTCGTTGCGGTCCCGCGTAATTCTCCGTGGCTTCTCTACGCGGCTTTTTTATCTTCGTCGGTTTTCGCGATAGCGACGGGAGTACGTTAAAGGCCAGGGATTTTATGGTGCGTGACGCCCACCTGCCGCCGTCGACCTCGTTCGAGGGACAGCTGATAGCGATGGACACCGGAAACCGCTTCTTGCCTTTCGATTCCTTGTCGGACGGCTCATCTCCTCTATCGAGCTTCCGTGAAATATCGAGAGCCTCGACAGAGATAGCTTGCTGGTATTTCGCTACGTTCTCTGAGGGAATTGGGAAGCTTTGCGTCAGCCACTCCTGTGGCTCCTGATTGGTATTTCAGATGTAGTCACTTTACAGAGACAGTGCTGGTTGGAGTGAGGTAGAAGGTGGAGGATGTATGAATAGATATGTGTATTCGAAGTAGTAGATAGGACTCACTGAAATCTTTGTGGGTTGGCCGTTGCCTTGATGTTACGTGGGTTTAATGGAGATAAGGTTAATTGTAAGTGCATGGCGCAGTGTCTTTTTGTATTATTTTCTCTGACTTAGGAAATATTCATTTACTTTCGCTGATAGTTTTTTTACTTGATTCCTGTAATGTTATGATTAATTTTTATTATTTTTGTGTCCCTAATTTTATGTGAAATTTCTGAAGGGATATCGAGAATGAGGTATCGATAAGTGGATAGTTCTAAATATATAATTTCCTCTAACAATATGGAGAACCAAAACTAAAACTAAACTTGCCACACTATACCTAATTTTAAACCACCGCCACCTTACCTAAAATGGAACTTACAAAGGTTTAACTCATAAGGAATTTACACATGTCCAAAATTAGCTGTAATGAGTCCTGCCACCGACCCCACAGCACAATAATACATTGCACGTTTCATCGGCCTACATCGAAATTACAGGGATTTCTTCGCAAGAGCCGCAATGGAAGCACCGACTCGCCTCGCAACAGTGTCTGTCCGCATTGCGGTCCCTGGAAAAGGACTAACAAAAGGGGGGAAAAATGGGGGGATCACAGCGGAGTTAATCGACGAACATCCAACGAAGAACTGTCCCCCGTTCGTCGACAGTCACGAGATGGATCATCGCCGAGATCATCGTTAGGGCTTCCGTGCCGCTGGTGACGAACTTCGGTGTAGGTATCGCGGTGCCCCGTCGCCGCAGTGCTGGCGCAGCGCCCTGACCTCAAAACATCCCCACGGATCGATAGAAAACTTCCTTCCTACCCCTTTCTGGTGCGTTCGCCACTCGGACTTCGCGGTAGGCCGAGAAGTCGCCGCGCAAGAAGATGAATATTCCACTAAGGACCTCTTCACGCGGGACACTTTTGTGGCACACGGCTAGTATTTCAGATACAGATGTTCATTTGGTAAAAGTGTTCCATGTTCCATGCAGATAAAAATGGATAAGAAATATGTGAGTATTTTGAAATGCTCGTCGTGAGCCACTGAAGTGGGTCGTGTGAAAGGACCCTAATTTTTAAAAAATTCGATCTCGTCTGCTGCTGGACGCTCTTTAAGAATTTTATATTTTCATGTTCTGAGCAGTTCCTTATTTTTTGTTTCTTCATTCTTCATTCTTGTTATTTGGGATTAGATGTGTGATACTTCATATTTTCAGTTTTACTTTATAGGAAATTGTTCTCTCTCCACCTATGATATCGTATATATTATTATTATGGCTTTTATATAATTTGAAGTACTATAGGTAAACTTTATTATACCACGAAACAAATAAGTACTGTCAGAGTTCGCATTTGGGACTGCATTTGCAAACATTTTGTGTTAAGCGTGTGCTTAAATGAGAATTTAACTGAAAATAATGAATCTAAATTATTTCTATTGAACATGCAACAGGGCGTGTGAGTTATAGTTTCAATAAAAATACTGCCTTAATAACAACACACTTTCCTTTCGTCCACATTACATATCTAACTTCACTTACATTTCTAAGCCCCCAACGCTTCGATTATTTCATTTTCCTCAAACCTGCACTAAAAACAGTTATCCCCAGTCAGAGAGAATTACTTCTTCGAAATACAAAATTACCACAAAAATAGCCACGATCAGAAATTGTTCTTGAAACAAGCGTCAAGCAGAAGGATGAAGAAAGGGAGCCAGCCATCCAAGCAAACGTGGCGAAAACTTCCATTTACGGTAATCGTTGTTCCTTTCTCTTCGAAAAACCTGTCATAAGCAGAACTTCCGGTAGCGAGTGGCAGAGCACCGTCAACGCGCGCAGACATTTCCGATTCAAGGTCGTCGAGGACTTCCTCGAGGATCATCGACCTGGCTCTCCACTCGAATTTCTCACGCTCTCCGCGTCGAGAGGATCTCTTGAAAACGCAAACCACCGCCGCTACGAGCACACCACGTCTTCCTAAACGAACCATGATTTTATTTCCCCTTCTCCGCCATCTAGACCGAGCAAGGACCGCTATCTAAACACAACCTCCGCGTTTTTCGAAGCAAGGTGTTCACGTGGGTCACGGTGTCCTGTCAGGGTACACGGGCCGAAGAAGAGGAGCCGAGTTTATTGCGACTACAACTTCCTGCTGCTTTACGAGCTGTCTATACGATGCTTCGTTAGGGTAAGAGGGGTGGATGAAATTTTGTTCCGTGATTTAAGTGCTCTTTGTTCAGTCACTCTCTTCATTTTGGGCAAAGAGAAATTGAGTTTTGAGAACTGGAACATGCTTCATTGGGGCCATATCGATACTTTTTATAGATTTGGTTGGTGTAGGGTTCGTGGATGTGATTTCTATTCGAAAGATTGAAGATTATATTGATTATTTCTTTGTAGCATCGTGGGATTGTGGTATGAATCAGAAGTACGACGAAAAGGTGTGTAATTCGAAATGAGCAAATTGGGGATTGGACGTTGAATTTGCTATAATTTTGACACCATGTGTACATTGTGTGAAAATTTATAGTTGTGAGGGTTGTAACTATTTATGAATCTTATTCGAATTGAAAATTAAGTTTATCGCGAAACAACTTCCCTTGCTCCACGTATATCACCCTATTAAGGGTAATCGATCCACTACCACTGGAATTATTTTACTATTTCAACACTGGTGAGGTTCTCCAGGTAAATTAAGGGGACCATCCCCTTAAGGGATTTTTATGAATTTTGCACAGAAATTATAACATATGTTAAAAATGTTTTTGGCTTTTATTAATAGATTCGATAAGGTAAAAATTTTTGTTTCAGGTATTCGGTTTTGATGCATTTTCTAGGTAGCGCTTTACAATTAGTGCAGCGTTGCGAAAAAGAGATGCCTAAACGGTAACCACGATTTCAGATCTAATGAACCGATTCAAAAAAACTTTGAGGCATTTGATTCGTAATAGGACTCGTTATCGCTTTATCCTCTAATATCGCTTTTTAAAACACGCGTTTTTTGGTCTGCATATTTATGCGTAAAATTACCTGTTTTTGCACTATTTCGTTCAAGTGTGCACCAATCGTCGTAATTCTAGTGTATTTTGTCACCACAGAGGATAATGCGATAGCCATTGATATCAATTTTAAGAAATCTTTTTGATTTTTGACTTTAGACGATCCTATGAATAAATTTCATGTTTACCGTTTAGGCATCTATTTTGGCAGCGTTGCACTAAACGCCACCTAGAACGAGTGTATTAATAAAAGACAAAAACATTTTTTAAGATATATTATAACCTCTCCTTGCAAAGAATTCATAACAATCACCTATTTTTCGAGCGTTTTGACCGGAGGGCTCCCTAACGTTACTTTATCTGTGCCCACGAAACGAACGTCAGCGATCCACGCTCGTTTTATTGCGACCCGACGGAACAGAAACGACTTCCTTCTATTTTACGAGGTGCCAATATACATAGTGCATCGATAAATCCATACGAACGACGTTTCTCTTCTAAGCATTACGTGATGGCCCTTCCTCTATGGACCCAAACACTTCAATTACTCCCCATAATGATTTCCAGCCCATTAACTTTTCTTAACTCATATCCTTCAGAACATAAACACAGTAAACATAGTTATAAAAATTGTATAATAAAACCGTCAAGTCCCATACAACACAGCAGTTCCAATTACCAGTAATCTTTCCAACATCCTGGCTACTTTAAACTGGCTGAG
Organism: Andrena hattorfiana; assembly: GCA_944738655.2. Taxonomy (NCBI): domain Eukaryota; kingdom Metazoa; phylum Arthropoda; class Insecta; order Hymenoptera; family Andrenidae; genus Andrena; species Andrena hattorfiana. Next base: position 9,881,301 of record OX122894.2, read on the forward strand.
ATACATCTGCCATTGATAAACCCAAGACTGCAATAAAAATAGTAGTAAGAAGTTGTCCTTAAATTACGTAAGGCCTTTTAGGGGAGAGAGGGTCGCGAATTTTGTATGTTTTCTTACATGGGGGAGGGGTCAGGTAGCGTCTTACGTAATATTTTTTAACCTAATTTTCAATAAATACAAATTCTATCATTAATGTTCCAAAAAAGTAGTTTTAGTTTAAACTTTCCGAAACCGAGTTAAATGAATTATATACACATTTAAAAGAATTTTAATAACTGAAAAATTAAATGTAAAAAATATTTCGTAAGGAGGGGGTTGGAATATCAAATCTTACGAATTCTTATGGGAAGGGAGGGGGTACTAATTCGCCAAAATTACCTTTACGTAATTTAAGGACACACTACTGGGAATATTTATTGCGCGGTTGTTGGATAAGAATACAGTGCCAGATATCTTTGTCAAAATAAGTTGTATACCAACCACTTTATCAATCATGTACTTATGAAGATTGTTTCGTAAGACGTGGATTTATAATATTTATAATATTTCCAGTAGGTACTGTAGATCTACTTAACAGTCGCACAGAGATTCATGGAAAGGACATGCTACACAGACGTCGACTATGCACAAAACCTATGCAGATCGATGCAATGCACCGACCTCGTGCCGCAGAGGTTAAAAAGTCTCCCCCTTTCGACAGGTTGGCGACGATCATTCTCGAGAAAACAGGCTTAACAAAATATTATCGCAAGTATGCAGGACGGCACGCTCGTGCCCTGTCCGTCTCGCCGCCTCGAATTTCCTAACGAAGAAAAGTCCACCTAGAAAGTACGACGGATCAATATTGCTTTATGACTCGTGTACGGCGATACTGGCGCGTGTATGCTCGTTTTATTACGGCGTGTACACACGAGAAAGGTACGACTTCCTCTTGGTTTACGAGGTGTCGATACCGCCGCCCCGTGTAAACGTATATAAAGCGAGTTTGCTCGGGGTCTGGCGCGGCTTGTACTTCGACCGTAGCATGTACGGGATCCTGCCCACGATCGAATGTCCCGTCGAACTGCAGGAAGGAAAGTGAAAAGAAGGGACACTTATCGCTCGTTTGGCGAGAGACCTTTCGCGGGGCTCCTAACCTTTCGAGATTCTGCACCCAAGCGAACTTGGCGTGCTTTACGCAGTCGCTTGTCGCTGAGGGGTTGATGAAGCTTTCGATGGATCGTAAGGGCTTCTTCATGAGAATCACTTCTGTGGCTCGTGACGTATGTGTTGGATCTATTTATTCACTTTCTACCTGTTTTATTATTTTTCAAGCAAAGCTGTTTCTGTCAAGTGAATTTACTTGGCATATTAATTAGTGGCGATGAAAGTTAGAGGAAAGTGGCTAGTGCCTATTTAGGTGGTGGAAAATAAGGGGTAGGTTATTGTACACTGTCACTATTTAGTATATATAAACGAATATTAATTAATTATTGAGTAACATTTATGAAAGCGAGTGTATTTGTGCAGTTCATTTTTTTTGCTAGTTCCAGGGTTGCCAACCGTACTATAATATATAGTATTGTACTATATTTTTGTCTAGTGTACTATATACTATTAGAAAAAGATATAGTACGTAAAGATACTATATTTCTGATACATCGACAAAATTCTACAATTTTCACTTATTTTTTTATTCTATGGCAACATCAAAACTTTAATGTGCGAAATTAAACTTTAAACTTTTGACTTTGACGTAAAAAAAATGTTGTCTACGATCTATTTGTCAAAATTTATATAAAATAATTTCATGCTTTCTCTCTATTCCCACCACTTCAGCTTTTACAGGGAGGATTTGTTCTATATTGAACATGAAAAATGAGCTCCTCATATATGTTCCTTTGGTGTTTCAGTGCAATCAAATTTTTTATATATTTGTTAAAGATAGTAAATTGCAAATTGACAAAAAGATATGAAAAAATTTAAAAAATAAGATGTCGTTATTTTAATGTAATTCTATTTTGTACAACTGTCATCTAAAAAGTACTGTGTATATTTTTTCACAAGGTACTATATTTTTTATCACACTTGGCCGTAAAGTACTACATTTTTTCGAAAAAAAGTTGGCAACCCTAGCTAGTTCTGCTTTAAAATATTGTGACACAAAGTACGTACTGAGAAATTTAAGGATAATTCGCAAAGAAATGATGACATAGAGAGAAGTTATTTCGAAGAGGGGCAGCATAATGAACTAACTTTCACATAATTTTATAAGGTTTATACACAGTTTTAAAGTATATAAAAGATTTCATAAACCCTAAAGCTTTTTCTTTCTCTTAATAATCAACATTTTTCCTTTATATTCCGTTTTTCACCCTGCCCTAGTGAAATTATAATTTTCGAAAAATATCTGTGGCTCCCAAGCCTCCTCGAAATTCTTATTCTCCGCTTTCCATCATCCTCTGGCCCGCATTATTAACCGAGGGTGATTCATTGAAGATTTAAAAGTTTGGCTCGCTGCCGCGCCAAGATAAGTTGTATATCCAGTGAAAATCCAAACAGGTATTCGCGCTATACTTTTTAACCAACAGGCGCAATACAGCGGAATAAAATCAGGAGGAGTTTACTGCGAACTTTTAGCAAGATTTATGCTGTGAAAATTGGCACCGAGTCACCTCCAAGAAGTTGCAGGCCGCTCGGTTTCAGAGTGACTGATAGTCGGTTCGCGTAAAATACTGTGAATGCTTGAGGTGGCATTCGCAACTTCTGGACGACAGACTTGTGTCGTCGTGAAGGAAAATTCATTGTACTTTAAATCGTTTGCACAACACTGCTTTCAAATTATAGGTGCAAACTCAACTGGCTGGTACAACATCGCGAGAATCAAACAAGAAATCTTAATAAATGTGCAAATTTTAACTACTCTGATATTCTGTATGTAATGTAGTAATATAACAGGTAGCGTAAAAGTCATCATCCGATGTTAATAGTTCCTAATTTTTTTAATTTCAGGTACATATATGTCAGTGATTTTTTTGACATTTCAATAGAAGAGACTCACGAAATTTATTGTCCATAAAGTTGAATAAGTATACCCTTTAAGAACGCGGAAAAATTGTGTCGATGTCTTTATCTCCCGCTTTGGTGATTCGTTATGGCCAGCCAGATCCCTCGACTTATTTATTTATAAATAAGCCCCAGATTTATTTCTTTAGAGCTATTTGAAGGCATTGGTTTACGTGAATAACCCACAGAGTTTACAACAATTAACGGACGATATTCAACATGAAATCGAAAATCTACATAGAAAATGCACTAAAAAGAGTCCAAATTGTGGTCATTAGTTGGATATTATCATTGGAACTTGATGTCATAAAATTTATAAGCCCCAATAAATTGTACCACAAAAAAATGCCACGATGTTTCATTTAAAACCAATGTTATAGATTAAGAAAATCGGATAATGACTTTTGCGCCACCTGTTATTTTTTATATTTGGATCTGGTTCGCGCAGGATGTGATGTTTTTAAAGCGTTAGGTACTTGGCTGAGGGAGGAACTGAGTCCAGTAAGTGGACATCGAAGTTTTTTTAGTAGTGTCAATAGAAAATCTCAAGATAGCATTCACTTTCTAAAGAAGGGGGAGTGATTTAAACTCTTTGGTATCTGAATGTCTACGGATATGGAACAACGGTGATGACACGAGATACTGACATTTCCACGAATTGTTAGCAGCTACCCTTTCTAGGGATTCTTCCCTACGTTGGCGAATGAGGTTGTTTTCATGGGTGCTGGTGGCAGTCTTGAGGGTTCGTTGGCATTTAAATGACGGGCCAATCCGCGGCCCGTACCAAATTAACGAAACGAAACGGTGGAGGAACAAATATTGTTCACCATCTAACCGCCATTACAGAGAACTAGTGACATAATGTAACATTTAAACTTCATTAGACTTCCTTTCATTTCATTACCAGTTCTTTTTAAGGAGATTTTACTTCCCTTATGGATTTAGTTCCTTTTTAGGATCAAAGTTCATCTATGCTTATTGACAAATAATTCTGAAACCCTTAACATTTTAAGACCTATTCGATCGTTAGTTACAAATATGTATAATGCAGAGATGGACAAACTTTTAATTAAAATAAAAAAGGAATAACGAATAAATGTTAAAAAAAATTAGGCGTCATTCGTTCGTTACCACGAGTTAATTTTATTCGACTCGTGACGAATAATTGTTTTTTTAACTTTTATTCGTTATTCGAAATTTTAATTAAACAAAAATTTTACCCATCTCTGGTATAATGTACAAAATTGTTTCCCCCGAAACAAGTCAATTTTTAAAAATTGGCAATAGCTGAAACAATCATAAGTTTACAACTATTTCAACAAGTAATCATTTATGGACTATTGAATTAGATAGTCGTGAAGTAAATGGTTTCATTGTAAAGGATATACATTGTCATATACATATACATTTTTTTTATTGACTGTCGTCGCGACGCCGTGATCTTACGCAATACATAGATCGACAACCGAGCCCCTGTAGGTGTAAACGAACTATAAACCTCTGCTAAAATACAACGGGGTGGCTATAAATAATATCTCCAACGGGAAGGGTGAGTGATTTATGATCGATCGTGCGTGCTCGGATTATGCAAGCGTTACGAATGTTACGTTGTAACGTCTGCGCAAGGATTAATCCCTGGAAATGTGCATACAGGATGAATTTCTAACATTTTCTTTGTAAATTCTGACACGGCGTATTTATCCACGCACACTGTGCTTTGGATAAATTACTTTATGGAGAATCTGCATTGTTTTGAAACTAAATTAAGTTTCAATGACTGAATTGCTTTATTCGTGGCGCGTATCCTCGCGAACGATTTACATGAGACTGGTATAACATGGAGAATTAAGGAGTTAGGGTCATATACGACTCATTGAGAACCAAAATGGACTAACTCAATTTGAAAAAAATTAATCTATCCTATTTTATATGATCAGTACAGCCTATTGGAATACATTACTGCTACTAATTCAATTTCGCAAAAATGTGGGTTAGCCCATTTTTGTTGTTAATGCCTCATTTAGAAATTAAAAAAATGGAGGGAAAGTATAGACTGGAGTTACAATTAGTATGTGAATCAATTTTGGAAGAAATTGCAGCGGATCCAAAAATATTTTTCATCTCTTTTCATTGATTATATTTAACTTCAAAGCGAGGTGTTCTTTCTGTAGCTATCTCGATACTTATTTCCTCCCTTACACTTCCCAAAAATGTGGTCCGCCAATTATCTCAAACATTGTATGCGACATAATTCCGTGATAAAATATGTCCTAACAAACAAATTAAAAATATCGAAATACTGCAAACGAAAATACCTCAGAATGAATATTTTTAACGCTATACACCTTTCTACCATCCTTTATACTTTAAGAACATATGTCGATTGTACAACTCTTCGAAATGGCTAAAAATTGTTAAAAATTGGTTTCAAGAACATAGTTGCGTTGAAAAATTTTGTCTGCACGAATTCTCGGTGTCAACGACGACCGACACTGTCTTTGGCGCGCGCCGCGTGGCAAACAAAAAGTGCATAACTGTGCAGTGCACGTGCCGGTCGGCGATTAACATTACCGGTAACAGCAAGTGGGTCACGACTACACTCAGATAAAAGTGACCGATCAAGAACCCCGACCGATCCATGACCTAGACGGCTCGACATTAACCCGACTCGACCCTATTCTTCTGTTCGTCCTTTCGTGGCCGTGATAACTGGAGGCGATCAATGAGCGACCAAGGACAGTAGCAGCTTCTTGATCTGAATCGCGTAATATTTATGTCATCATTAGCGTCTATTAACACGGTCATGACTGTATCTTCCTGTAAAAAGTGGGACCTCGAAAAGGCAAGCAGTAGGTGTAGCTTGCACAGTGGGAAGATTTTTGTGTTTATCAATATTTAGGGTAGGGTACACATTAATAACTTGCAAAGAGAAGTTAAAAATTTAGACAATTTGGCTGCAGTTTCGGAAGGCCCCAGTGGTTGATCCACACGAGGTTTGAGAGAAGGAGGTGTGGACCCTAAATCTAAAATTGGAGCTACGGATATTTATTAGTTTCCAAAGTATTAGTAAAAGACTATTAATAATTTTAATATTAATAAAAAATTAACAATAATTTGGTATTGATATTATTGTTCATTTTTTATTAATATTATTGTTCATTTTTTATTACTATTTTGGAAACTAATAAATATCTGAAGTTACAATTTTAGATTTAGGGTCCACCCCCCCGCCCCCCCCCCACCACCACTGCCACAAACCTCGCGTCGATTGGCCACTGGGGCCATTCGGAATAATATCTGAAAATATACTTAATTAAAGAACAGAGATCAATTGTGACGTAATCGTATAAAAAATCATTTTTCCTTTGCACCTGAAGATTATTTATCAGTAATTTGTAATGTCGATGGAAAAAGATTGATTCAAATAATACCCAATTCTGTTCTCGAGAAGCTTGCCATCAATTCTTTCGTTCATCAGGAATTTTTAATTACTTCCGCGAAGAATGTAGCAAAGAGGTCAAGCTGGTATTTTGCGACTCCCTAGGTCAGCGTTTCTTAACTGGTACCTACCTATTCTACGGAACCCTGGAGTTCCGTAATACGAAGTATAGGGTTCCGCAAAAAGTTACCTTCTAATAAAATTCCTAATTTGATTGTGTTATTTATGACAGATTTTTTTCGGTATTACAACCCTACGCATACAAAGAAAACCTGTCGAGGGTGGAGGTTCCGCCAGAGTTTAGTGAGTTAGGAAGGGTTCCGTGGCAAAATTTATTTGGGAAACGCTGCCCTAGACTATCTGATTCTAATATTAAACAAACTAAACCTGATTTCTTTTATCGACGTAGGGTGCCAAATATGGGCGCCACAAGCATGTGGTAGCTAATGTGTCAATTGGAGCGATTTTTAAGAAATTATAATCCTAATCAACAGAGAACTCAACCATAAAGCTGGCTTCATAAAGTCTCTTCTAACGAACCTAGTAAAACCGCCAAGACTTCTTGTCACGAATTCATCGTGCTCCAGGACGATCGATAAGTCTTTTCCATCTATCGTTCTTCCGCTCCAAAACGGGGGTTGTTAATGTCAGAGCCGGATCTAACGATCCCTCGAACGAGAAATGTAGGAGGAAAAGAGGGTGACCGTTAGGGCGTCTTAAGTCTCGCACGCCCGTCCCTGGCGGAAATAAAAGAGCGCACGCGAGAGAAGGAAAGGTCCAGAGAGAAACGAAAGAGAAGGATAAGGAGATGCTTTATTAAGCTCCGGCATTCCAGGTGCCTTTTTGCAGGTAATTATACGCTCGCGCCTACCGACTTACACCGGTGCCACGCCGTCTAATTACTCTTAATTACGAACAAAAGTACCACCATCAGACACCGGGATGCCGAGTATGACAAAGGAGACCGAGTTTACGATGGACATCGTTGCACTTTCAATGTTTATCTGTCAACGTAATAGCTCATTCCGTTGCATACTCGTCGAGGAAGCTTTTTGTACAAAGATTGTTGCAAATGGGGGCACACTCTTATGGAATCACGTTGGAGTTGAGTAGACGTTATTTTTATGGAGACTAGTATGTTTTTAAGTTTGTGGAATGGTGCCTGTAAAGTCCGCTTAAAAAGAAGGGATCTCTGAAGGAGTTGTAAGAATGGGTTCCCCGGTTTAATATTCTGAACAATTGCTTTGGATTCCTTTGATTTTCACAAGGAGCCTTAACTGAGGAGCTGATTAAATGGACAAATAGAGCAATTGAAGTTAACTTGATTATATTGCAAAAATGAACAGGTACGTTTTCAGCAAGACTGAATCAAGTCACAGATGTTTAGAAAGCGCGAGGCATCATAGAACTATAGAACTCTGATCATAATTCAATGCAGTCGAATTAATTTGAATGTAATGGGGAAACATGAGTTCCAGTTTCTCGAATACATTATTTGCATATTAAGTCATTAAAATAGAAGCACATGCGGTAAATGTTAGCGTGGGAGTTCGACTCCGATGAAATATAAAATAAAGGGCGCGTAAAAGTGATACGTCGAGGCAAAGACGGAACTAAGAATCATGCAAATGCTACTCGATGAAACTTGACCTGCGGAATAGAGACAACTTGGAGAGAGGATTAGGTATCTAGTACAGCGGAATCGAGACCAACGACATAGAAACTGACTGGATTCGAGAAGTCGGACGATTCCCTGTCGTTTCCCTCTTATTTCGCACTCCTCGTGCATCGTCCGTTCATCGACCGTCACCGTCCAGCGGAACGATCTACCGTTTTCACTCACAGAGAAACGCGTTTACCGAAATATATGTCAGGGTTTGTCTGTACGTGAATGATCGATATTTCAATGGCTTTCACGCACGCATCATTCCAGTTAGCGTAAAAGAAAACAGTTAATTGCGAATAATGAACCGCGGTCTATAGACCGCAGACTCGTGCAGCCAATTTTGCACGCGTGCAGTGCTCATCAGAGCAAGTAGAAATGTTACCATTGTCTCTGATTGTTGTTTGATTACTGCTGAGGCGTAGAGGAATAACTTAGACTTTATTGGATCCTGCAAAAAGAAGTGTGCCAAATTATGCACTCTGATGGATTCATTTTGCAACTAGGGAAGTAGAGTTTTTGTAACTATGTTCATTAATAGTAGTCTGGTGATTTTGATAAGTCCTACACGTGTACAAATTTTATAGAGCTATAGATTATGATGTACCACGTATTTTATATTTGATTTACAATCCTATATCTTTAAATTATCCTTACGTCGTCCATTCGCCTCTATTTCTCTTGCAATTCTGCATCCCGCGAGAATTACAGCGTTTAATGATGCGGCCTCTTAATTACCGGTATTCGAGCAGATCTTCTGCCTATTAAGTCCCGATAAGGGGCACACGATTTCCAGAGGAGCACGATTCCAATTGATCCTTGGTAGACCTGTAATAGAACCAACTATTGCGTTAGTCTCTATTTTAATTCAAGCGATCGAAACAGTTGCGATTTTGAATTTATGCGAGCGACCTTTCGCAATCACGAGGATCGGTTCGTTGATCGAAACTCGAGCGATCCTCCCGCAGAGAAACATGGATGGTGCGCGTTGCAAGCAACGGGAGGAAGTCATTTCACATGATTTCAGATAGGTGACTCATCCTCCAGCACAAGCGAATTCTCGCGCAAGTGGGGATTAATCAAACCTGGTCATCGATCATATTTCTCATTAATTTATCAACGTACCAAAAAGTACGCCCAGGTCTGCAAATATATCCAGATATCTGGTCACGATACTGAATTATGAATAAATGGAGAATGGGCGTTTATTAATTTGATGGATTTTACAGAACTTCCGACAGAACGTTTTAAACATAGATATTTGATTTCAAAATTAAACCGGTTAGGTAGCTGAAAATTCGAATAAACTTTGCAGGAATTGATTCATTTCTCATAATACTTTTGGAAATTATGAAAATTGATTTGTATCTGTAATGAAAAGAAAACAACTCACACTGAATAACAAAATTTACTACAAACAGTCTCTGCTTTCCGTTTTATTTTTCCTTCCAATAAATTTTGTTTTGCAATGCGAGGAATAATTCACATAGGTACGCATTTCGGTTTCTATTTTTCATGGGTTCTCCTATTCCAAGAAGAAAGAAACGAGCATGCATAGACTCATTTACATGCTCTGCTTTAACGTAACGAACTGCATCGCGTGCATCTAGGCAGCCTATGCACCTTCTTGGAACTTGCCTGGACGAGTGCACGCTAATACGGCTCCCGTAATTCCTGGTATAAATATTCCTTGCTGTTACTACTAACCTTCCTACATTTTCCAAGAAGTTCTACGCTGACAGGGGATCGCGATAACCAGGCCTCGTGTGGTTTGTAAATTCGGTATTTTAGAGGCCGATACGCGATCTGAAGCCAGCTTTACTAATTTCCATCGATTTCCTACAACACGTGCCACCTACCACAAGCTGGGGAACTCGAAAACCAGAAAATCTTCAAAGCACCGGGACCGCATCAAGATACCCACAGTGAAGTCGTTCATTTTAAATGCTAAACTTCGTTCTTTGTATTCGGTATATTCAACTTAAGGGGGTACTTTAGTGTAACTGCCGTTTTTCAACGCCATCTTCGGGAATTTATTTAACAAAAATTATAAGTTTATACTGTTTGGAGTTTTGCCTGCGTATTAAGGTATGTTTCAAGTAATACTCAGAATTTTTTTAAGCTTTTTTATCGCATACAGTGGCGTGTAAAATTATTCGTCCACCCTTTAAAACAGAATAACTGGTTTAAAATTGATCGAAATGACTTGAGTTTTTTGAGAAGCTAGAAGGATTAGTTTGCTAAGTGACGTGATCCGTCGTTTTGAAAAAAATTGCAATTGGTTGGAATAGGGGAAAAAAATATTAAATGTGTTTTTCAACTTTTTTGCCTGTGCTCGTAATGAAAATTAAAAAAATGCCTTTTGTAGATTTAAGTAAGTTGTATCACAATTTTCGGCCGGAAACTGCCGAAATGTGTGACCTTTACCAACGATAACTGTTTTTAGCTCATAGCTGCGTTAACCGATTTTGATGAAATTTTCAGCACTTATACAACTTACTGTATTATTTTTATCTATATGTGTGATGAAAACGCTCAAAGAAATTCTGAGTATTACTTCAAACACACCATAATATGCAGGCAAAACGCTAGACAGTATAAACTTATAATTTTTATTAAATAAATTCCCAAAGTTGGCGTTGGAAAATGGGCAGTTATACTAAAGTACCCCCTTAAAGATCACAAGCAATGAATTAATTTCTACTCCATCAGTACCAACCCTTCCCAGACATAACTTTATACTCCTGACACGTGAAACCTCGATCAGTCTTTCGAGCGCCCTCGCCCTCAAGTTTTTTGGCAAAGATCCCCAGCCCATGGAGCGCAATTGCGCGACACCGTTGCGTCCGTTAGAATTGCGAAACTTAAACCCTCGAGGGTCCCTCGGAAAATTGGATCCACCGCCGTTTCCCACTACCAAGGAACAATTGTTGCCTAGGTCCGTTAAAAAATACCCCACACGCGTTCGTTCGAATCTCGGCCGTAAAACAAACAGCCACGCGGGCGTGCTGGTTCGTTTCACTCGTGGCAAAACTTGATAAGTAAGCGAAACAAAAAGAGGGGTCGCGCGATACAGCTCGTCGAGATCCTCCTGACAGATAGAGCCGCTCGTAATAACGCACAAGCCGCGCTCTACCTTGGCAGGTTGTTATTGCCGCTTATTATTTATCCATCGCGGGGGCGGCTCGAAACGAGCGCCTCGTTCGCGGCCTGTTTACACGAGGGAAACACGCTCAACGCCATTGACGCCCCTGGAACGTTAATTATTATTCTTGGCGGGTGGACCGGCCTCCCCCGATCGATGCTCGGCCAACGTCGAGACATCGTCCGGTTCAGCCGTCACGTTTCGTTGACACGTGCCCGTGATAAGAGGAGAAACAGGGACAGGTACGCGGCGTCCTGATATCGGACACCGTCCGCAAAGAATTTTTCCTGTAATCGATAACGAGGCCCTGTGTCGCTTCCGGAGCGTCGTGGCAACGCGTGTTTTCAGCTCACGCCTCAACCTCCAACCCCCAACGCGCCTCGCCGAGGCTAGCTGTTTCGAGCTAGATCGCGCGTTAAACTCGCGTGCTTTTCATCGTATTTCGCTTCAAGTGGATATACGAATTTATGAAAAATTATAGAGGCGATTGTGGGGTTGGCGATTTTAAGAATGGTTATGGTTGCATTTATCTTTCTGGACAATTCTTTTCTGGTTCTATGTCAGGCTGCTCTGAGGAGCTGTTTGGTGTGCTGGGTGCTCTCTGATTCTGAATAGAAATTTATTGCAAGATTGGTAAATAAATTTCAGGATGTCTGAGGGAGGAGAGGAAAGTGGCGAAGAGAGAGGATATGTTCCAATACAGTGATAATGAAATAGGTAGAAATTTTTAATACTTCATTAGAAGAAAGAGAAACCAGGATTGAGGGGATATTCTACTTTGGTCTTGGTTACTTTTGATATTCTACATTTAAAGATTTTTTTTTTTAATAAATACAACATATAATGTCATAGATCTTTTCGGAATTTATTAAGCTATTCTTATATTATAAAAAAAATTAAAAAGATTTTTTTTAATTGGTTTGAAATAGTTTTTATACCGTCAATATGCCACCTAAAAAAAAACGTAGGTGATTCGTGGCGCTGATGATTTCTCGGCTCAGGCTTATCTGAAACAATAAATTCGAAGTGGTTCTTAATCTGTATGACTGTCGCTATTGCCCGTACCTTAATTAACAATTTTTGTCGAAAAATAGCCGAGATTTTTCTCGGGGAACACGCGAGAAAACACCCTTTTGTGTGTTTACTCAAACTTTTTCAAGCCGGCGCCATTTTGTTATTTTTTGACAAAAATTGTTAATTGAGTTACGGGAGATAGCGGCACTCATACAGATTAAGAATCTTTTCGATTTCTTGTTTCAGATAAGCCTAAGTGGCGAGATCACCTGCGCGACGACCGTACCTACCTCTTTTTTAGGTGCCGTAAATTAGCGTCGTAAAAAAACATTTAAAACAAATTGAAATAATTCCTTTTAATTCTTTTTGTGTGTAATATAAGAGTAGCTTAATAAATGCCAAAAAGACTTATTTCATTATATGTTGCATTTACTGAAGAAAAATCTTGAACACAAGCTCAATTTTTCGGCCGATCAAAGTACACGTGCACGTGAAAATGTAACTAAATATTAGGTAATGTGAATTTTAAGTAAACTATTGTTCATTTCTTTACAAATTTATACAATCGAATACTTTTTTCTAGAGCTTTCGTTGGCCAAACACATTTTTCCAAGCAACATTTTGTTTGTTCATTGTTTTCTAGTAGATAATAAACGAATGTCTTAATTATTTTTTCTGTGTTTACTTCATATTAGACCAATTTAACATTACCACGAGTTTTAAATTTATACCGCATTGTTTTACGTACAAAAAATTGTGCTGTTTCTCGTTTACATCGTAAAACTGTGTTTGATCGAAAACTTATTGCCAGGGATTGTAGAATGACTCCTTAAACTAGAGACTCCTTTTTCAGTATAACCCAAATACAATACGTTCTATATGCCTTAAACCACACACTTCCAATGGTGACCATACATGCGAACCACCGAAAGAGTAACACGAAAACAGTCATTTTACACACGTATGTATAGAGATTTACACGTGACTCAATTTCTTGCGGCAGTATTGTCGTATCACACTGCCACAAAAAATTGCAACACGTGTGAATCTCTCTCTATAAATATATGTACCGGTGCGAGATCGCAACGACGCCACATCGCTCGCCTGAGTTGACCCTAAATATGAAACATTTGCCACGAACTCGATCAGATGGATGGCCTGTTTGAAGGGAGTCTCCAAATTACCGTGAAATTCAGTCAGTGCACTCGAAAGGGGAGGCTCCTGAACAAAGCTCGCACTCGCTGATTATCTCGGCTAGCTTGCCATTTACATAACCCTCAGCTGAGCGAGAGGGGGCAGAATGGGAGAAGCCTGCGGGAATTTCGCTAAAATCGCTTTAATGCGCACGGTCGCGATTTTGCTGCAATTGCGGGCGTCGATCTCGCAACTGGTCGCAGCGTGACTCACCGCGCCGCGGCGTGGAAAACGAAACCAAGGAAATTCCCTCTCGGTGATGCGGCGCTAGATTTCGAGATTATCCGCGACCTGGACGATTTCGTGGCCGTGTTCCAACGATCGCTGCAGCATCGAGGAACGCTAATGATCTGTAACGGTGATCCCGTTAGCGTTGCCACCATTGCTTCCGCCTCGAACCCACGTTCTTTCCACCGACGCAGCTAGAACCTTCTTCAACCTTCCCTTGACTCGCAGTTCAGTGACATCTAACGATAGTCTATTATTAAGTAGAAAAATGTTTTGTCTGCGCGTAAATCATCGTGCAAGTCGAATGGGAGAGGATGACAGCAAGAAATGGCAAGGGATTTATTTTGGGACGATTGGTTCTGATGGTGTTAAAGGTGGGAGATGGTAATGTAGGTGAATGTAAATTGGAAATGGATTCAAGAAGATTAGTGATAAAGGGTGATTGTTAATAAGTTCCAGATTCTTTGTACTGTGCTTTAGATGGGAGGTTTATTTTGCGCGGGGGTTTGTAATAGGAAATATTGAGTAGATGAGTGGGTAGATATTTATGACTTATAGCGCAGGTAGGAGAGTTGTTGTTCTGCGATGGAGTGCACCGCGGTATTTAACAGCTGGTTGTGAAGTAATTTTAAAGTGACCATGCTAAGCAAAGTCTCGTTTGTAGAGAATGTTTTAAAAAATTCCGTTATAGATATTGAAAAAACGAGATTTGAAAATGATATTGAAAATGGGATTAAAATAAAAGACAGACGAAATTTGTGCGATTGATAGTTTTGGTGTTTTGGTTTGTATTTTTTTAATAAAGCCAGAAAAATAATGACTTAAACTCGTCACAATTTTACGTGGACATCATATTTCAATTTCATCAAAATCCCCGAAGTAGAGTGCACTCAGTGATCGATTCGACGTGGCAGGCTCCAACTGGGATTTTCGTCACTCGACTCTATTTTCCTCTGGTGCTTGGAGTTAAAAATAAAGCAGTGGGCAATTGATGTACAACCAACAATAAAATGAAATTATTCAGGAATTTCTACGGGGACTCGGTGTGATATTTCAAAGTGTTTGACTTTTGCCCCAAAATAAGAAATGAAAGTAACTGTTTCCCTCGAAGAAGCGTCGTTTATTCCTGGCAATTAATCGGGATTTATGTTCGCTTTCTTTAAAGATGACTCTAGACGTGTGATTAAAATCAAAGGAAAGTCTTCTGAAATCGAATGCAATATACATCAACATTGCTGCGTTTCCTTTGCTCCAGGAAGTAATTTTTTGTGTTCCTGACGTTCTTAAATTCCATGTTAAAATTTCACGATATCGCCACATTCCGTTTCACTTTCAAATATTTGAGTTTGAGAAGCGAACAAGCTCTTTTCATTTCCTTGTATCCTTCCCTGTGAGAGGGATCTTTCTTTTCCTTATGTTGCATGCAAAATATTACCTGGTAAAAAGCTGTTCGGCGATAAAAGTGGACAAGTGGAAGAGAGAGGGCTTCATTTCAATATAATAAGCATCGTCTGACTGATAAAACCCTATGCTTAAGATAGTCGATGGTTTTCTAGCGATTAAGCAAAAAGCGGGTTCTATAATGGTATGCAACTCCATCATAAAAAGTGTCCAACGTAAAATGATAAATAAACACACGTATGTTCGCGTGAAAAAAGATAATTGCTGATGTGTATCGTTTGTAAAAGCAATCGATGACGTAGTATCGCGGTGAATGTTTCTCAACGACAGCAACAACTTGTCATTTTAGAATTTAATACATATTTCTTTACTTGTCTCGAAAAAATTGCCTTTAAATAATTAATGTTTTTAATGTTAAAGTGATTTTGCAAGAAAAACTAAAATGCGAAAGTAGAATACGAAAAGCAACGAAATTGCAATGACGTTGGCAATTTAGTAATTAAGTATTTTGCTCACTTTTCTCATAAATTTGAATAATCATCTTTTTAATAATTTGAACTTTTAAGTGCTAATTTTGTAATAGGCACTTCACGTTTCTTTATAAATTGCACAATTTCCACACAATTCAGTTCTTTCTATATGTTTGTTAATTTAAGAGATTTAAATTTATTGGGCCATTAGGAAGTACAAAATTCAATATCACTCCCAAGAATGGAGAGTAATGCAGAGTAATTTCCCTGAAACTCGTTCTTAAAAGAATAGGAAATCAAAAATAATATCAGAAGAGGAGGAACAATCATAGGTGATTGACTCCGAATAACGGATCACCTACTAGAAAATGAAGAAACTACTTTCAACCAAGAAAATAATTATATTTATCATATTTAAAAAATTCAGAGGATATAATAAAACCAAACAGAAACATCTACTACCTACTACCTTTTACTACAACTTTTACCATTCCTTTTCAATACATCCTGTATGCTATCATCCAAAACTGTAGAATCATTCTATAAATGGAAGAACCAAAAAGGAACTTATTTCCCCGATAAAACATAACAATCTGTCGAAACAAAAAACACTCTAATCATCATTAAAAGATTTAACACCGAACCAAAGGAAATCTATCAACAATACGATTCTACTAAAACTCTTCATAGGATTAGAACCTTTCTACCCACCGTCTATAAACTGTAACTACATAAAAAATATTAAAATCAAGGTCACCAATTAAACTTTTCCGAAAAATCAGAAGAATCATCATTCTACCCATACTTTTTCCACTACTCTATCCTTAAAATAGCTTCATCAGGGTGACACCAAAATGGTTCACCAGCACTCATCGACAGGGTCGAAGCATCGAGTGTTGACTTGATGATTAATCGCGAATAATTATCGAATAATATCTCTGTCGGCGGAATCGTTAAGGTCGTTGCGCGTACGAGGAGCTCCAAGTGCGTCCATTGTTTCAGCGAGGGGCATTGTTGCGCGTTTTCGCGTGGGTTTCACAGCAATCTCCTTCTAATTGCATTAACCGCGGTCTTCTAATGAAAGGAGAGAAAAAAAAACGAGGAAGAAGAAGAAGCTTGATTTGTTGCCACGCTTGGCGCGCAACGTTTAGAGACGTTTAATTGCACCTGGAAACGTCTGGAATTGTTCTCCTGGCATCGTATGATTCACGGCCATCCGCGGCAACACAATGTCTACAAACCTCCGCGTTGTACACTTTAACCCGTTAACCTTTTGCTCCTTGATCTGGACCCGTTACGCGCTTTTTATTGGTTCCTGTGTTCTATATTTCCACGTGGGTGAGAGGGGCAATGATTTGGGCTCGTTTCCGCTAATGATCATGACTGGGCACGGCATTAGCGGGACTTGGTAAACGTTTCGTTATGTGTACTTTCACTTTTTAACGATAGTTTCGTGTGCGTGCAAATAATCGCAGATTTGATATATAAGTTATGTCTGCAGTGATTTATGAATTTGTTCGCACTATGTGGAGGAGTAACTATGTTGTACTTATGAGTTGTTGTGTTATTTTGATTTACTTGGAAGGTGTCTTGAATTTCCTACGTTGTGGTTGTTAGGTAACGGTGCTTGAAATATTTATGCGTGCGCTGTGATCACTGGCTCTGAACTTAATAACATAATCGTTGGGATTCATTGAAACGCGATTTTTGGTTTCATAGGGGATGCAAAATGCTTTTTAAAGTGAAAGCGTGATTGGATTTTTTAATTTAGTGTTTAATTAACTTAGTGTTTAATTTAAGTGTTTAATTAAATAGTGTTTAATTGTTAGGCGAGTTTTTTCATTTTAATGCGGTAGATGGGAGTATGTATTCTGGATGAGTGAATTCTTTAGTTTTACTTATGCGATGAGCTAGTTCTGTTGATAAAAGCATACACACCGAGAAATATTAATGTTCTGCTAATTAGTAGCGTCTGTAATTGTGTTTGAATTAAATTACAGTTCCAAAATAGAGACGAGAAGTAATGATTATTGGTTTTATCGTTCCAGATATTTAAAAGAAATGGGACTAGCCGAAAGAGAAGCCGAAATGCAGGAGTTAGAAACACCAAGACCTGAAAGGTCACGAGATCTGTTTGGTGTGCAACTCGAGGTAATACGTATAACCATATTTCTATATAAATATTATTTTACATTAATAATTTTGGTAAACAAAGTCAATCTTATAAACAAAACTGAATATTTTCTTAATGCAAAAAAATTAATTCAGGCACAATACAATCTCCACTGATTTCTGTCTGATTTCTGAACTCAAGAATTTCATTGCATTTTGCAAATAACGCGCTTCGCAAAATTCACATCCAGCTCGTGATAACGAATTCAAAATTAGGTGTTTCATAAAATAACGAGGAGCACCACACAGATACCTTTTCCTCTCTGAAACATTTAAATTTAACTAAAACCTATCAAAGGACCACTACCAAAGCGTAATGTGTTAACAGACTTCAGTCCTCGATCGTGGACGCAGTGATCGTTTCACGAAGGGCGTAGAACGCGAACCGACTCCCCCTGTCCCTCTCGAGGTCAGAAACAAATTCGATCTGGAATCGATAGCCCATTCACCGGACTAGGTGCTGGTTGCAAATTCAATAGCCACTTTTGCCAGTAGCACGAGTGTAGAGCAGTGAGAGGTGCGACCCAGAAAACGGGTGTCGGTTCTGCTAGAACAAACGGCTACCTGACACCAAAACCACCAAGGAAAGTCTGTCCATTGCACTCTCTTCCTTCTTCGACCGATCGATTCATCAGCCATACCTTTCTCTATCGGCACAAGCGAGGTATAGAATGGATCTTACGTCCTATATAGATTTTTGTCACACAGATCGGCGGCTCTAGAGTCTCTTTAGCACTTTCGTGCCGTATGCAACGTTATCGATTCAAAGTGCAATTCTATCGCAATCCTATTAGCGATTACAATTGAAACTAAACATG
The DNA here is from genome assembly GCA_944738655.2 of Andrena hattorfiana. Taxonomy (NCBI): domain Eukaryota; kingdom Metazoa; phylum Arthropoda; class Insecta; order Hymenoptera; family Andrenidae; genus Andrena; species Andrena hattorfiana. Next base: position 9,899,890 of record OX122894.2, read on the forward strand.
GTGAAAATTGCTAGGAAACAACGCAAATGTGAGCTCATCTGAATCTACTCAAGTTCGGCTTTTTCAACTTATTACGGTGGGACGCGATGTTGCGAATTAATTCTTGCAAACGGATTTTGGTATCCCTCACAAAAGGTTTGAAGATTTTAATTGTTAAGGAAAAGTGGATTTATATCTATTTGGTATATTTTATTTCTTGTTTTTGTTTTACAATGTTTTTGATTGGATTATTTAATAGTGAGTAGTGAGTTTTAAATTTTGTGTAGTTTTTGCTTTTTAAGCCTAAAATTTTAATAATTATATAATGTAAGAGTTGCTCTATGAGTTGGTAATCTTTTGCAAAATAAAGATCACAAAATTATGGAATCCGTACTGTGTTAACTAATTTTTAGTCGTTTTGGGGGTTGACAGGTTTCTGCATAATTTGGCTGAATAAATTGTATCAAAATTGTTGACCGATTTATAACATCCCTTACTGGTGGAACAAAGATGCAAATGGACTTCTGTTGCAGGTGTATAGAACTGGAAAGTGTTTTGAAATGATATGGAAATGGTACATGTATACGTAAGTAGTGCAGAAACGATAAAATAATCACTGAGTTTTCACGAAAGTGGTATTTCAGTTCGTGTGACCCGAACTCATTAAATGTGAAGTCTATCCTATACCTCGTCTGTGCTATCGGCGATCCTTCGAGGGATCTAGACTCTAGAATCGAGACTCTAGATCACGGTTGGATTTGGAATCTTATATCTCAATCGTGAAACTGATCACATTTTCCTCAGAGAAATACGTACATACATTTCCTTTTCCAACAAACTGATAGTAATCATTAATTTATCGGTGTCGATTATTTTATTCATCATCGTTCTAAATTAATTTTTTGGTCGCATCATGAAAATCTTGTTTGTGAAGAAAGCCAATAAAATTGTTTTACATGTTGGTAACAGGTTCAGTTGGCAATATTTCATTTGTAAGTTAAGATCCTTCACATTAGATAGACTGAGAGTAAAAACACGCAATATAAGAAACACGTCATTTTTACGAAGTTCTTCTATTCTTTTGTCTTCTCATTTTAATAAATAATTAAAAACTGACTTCCTATTGTTTTAATTAATATCATTGTTCTTGCATTTGATGGAGAAAAAAATGGAGAAGTATTTTATTGTAAAAATTATTCTAATAATGCGATTGTTCGCATAAAAAAAGTTTCGTGAGCTTTTAAACGCAATTATGAAGTTTTCCTATGCAAAGTGCAAGAAGTATAGTTCGAAACTATTGAGGTCAATTCTGCACACTACCATTGTGGCAGCTCGATTCAAATTTCCAGTTCCGCATTCTTTGTATCGATTTTCATGGAAAGGCACCGTCGATCGCATTAGAAAGATCTCGCCTTTCGCTGCACCTATCGATCGACGAAAACGATACCCAGATTGGAAAGCTTTACAGTCACGCATTATCAGTCGAACACGATTTTCCGTTTCCGCGCCGCTCCGAACACCTGCTGATCGATTTTTATCTAGTCCCATTTCCAATCCATCCGCCAAGGCTTTATTTTCGTCATTGCACGCTCGATCGAACATAAAAATTCGCTCACAGTGTTTCACCTTTCTCGCGATTGCGCAACAGGCATAGATCGGTAGTAGTTGGCGAAACTGGTTACAACTATAAAAAAATATAGCTTCCTCGCGAAGAATAGGAAACAATTTTATCTGTTCCTTTTTAATCGACTCGTTTTCTCAGTGGGTAATTATCCCCGGGAAAAATCGAAATGTATTCTTACGAAATGTGTAATGATTACAAGGTCGTTAATCTCCGAGAGTGTAATTAAATGGTAAAAGGGGATAAGGATATTGTTTTATATCTGCGGCCACTTTTTACTTTTAAAGCGTCGTTTTTTTGCGATCTGTTTTTGTTATCGAAGATAAATCCTCGTAAAAGCAGCATCGTTGCTCCGTGCGTGTAATATAATTATGACTAAACGAGCCGGGGCAGATAATTTTGTCATAATTTCGCCTTTCTCCGGGGATTTCTTAATAATCCGCTACCAGGGAACATAACGATCAACCATCTCGCGTATATTAACATTCCAGGATTAGAACTCCGACGTTTAGCATTTCGTTTATGATCAACATGGTGCGTTTAATTCTTTTAAAACAGATCGCTTTTAGCTGACTACAGATCGCGCGATTGTTATCCATTTCGTTGCAAGAATTTCTCATTAGCCGATTAAACGCGTCGAACAATAATTCCAACACGACTAGGAATTCCCAAGTGTGCATCCTTCGGAAGGCAATGAATTCTTTGACAACATGCGAGATAAAGCAGCGGAGAATATGTCGAAATTTATACACGGTGAGTCATCTGACGTTAGAAGGTAAAATATCTTCGCTTCTTGATGATGCGAGAAAAATTCTGTGGAAAGGAATCTTTGTTTCGAGGATTTATGACGAAATTTTTTTGATGGTCTCATTTTTCAGGTTTAATTTTAATTTTTGAATTTTAATTTTTTTAGAGTATCTACACAACTGAAAAATTAAGGATGAGGATGTCTAGTATAATATAGATTATCGTGGAAGCTAAGAGTAGTTAATCCACTGAGAATAAGACAAAGACATTCCTACGATAGACTAACAAGTGAAGTTAGGCAACCCGAAAATTCAGAAAATTATGCAGCTTTGTGTGTAAGTAGAGTATTTCATCCGTAAGATATACCTATTTTGTTAGTGCCCTAGTGCAGTTTCAGAGGGTTAGATCACCCCTTGAAAAAAATGCAGAATTTTATTTTTCGTGGAATATCTCGAGTTGCATCTTTATTTATATCTATAAAACTGCTTAAAAATAATTCTCGAAAAATCCATACTTTTCAAGTTACCCTCACCACCACTCCTTAATTCGATAATTACTTTTACGCAGTTCCATAGACATAAAATAGAAGTGTAATTTTTGTTTAAATTCCTTTCCGATATCTCTTACCGTTCTCGAGATATTCCACGGAAAAGAAAATTCTGCATTTTTTTCTAGGGGTGATCTCACCCCCCAAAATACATCTCACCAACAAAAAATAGGTATGTCCTACGGATGAACTATTCTACTTGCACAAAAAGTTGCATATTTTCCTGAATTTTAGGGTTGCCTAGCTTCCCTTGTCACTAGCACAGTATAACAGGCGACCATCCGGTCTTTCTCGATCCAATTATATTTTCATTACTTTAAAAACTTTAAGGTAGACATCAGGCAGTTACTGACACGTGTGTCTTCATTCCTTGACATTATGTTAAAAGTATACTCGAACCGAAGGCCGCGGCAAAATTACGAAATTCACTCTTAAATCAAGGATACGCCTCCTGAGCATTACAAGGTGCAATTAAACAGCACAAATTTCTAGTGGCAACGTACCGGCGACCTAGAACACCGTGATCCTTCTTTTAAGGCTAAAAATAACGATAGCAGAGAGAAGAGAGTTACTCAGCCAGCGTTCATGAATTATCGAACAAACAGATGTTATTATGGCAGCGGTGCTGCTGTTTCTAATGTAAATTGATCGCACGAGGAGATATGACTAGCACGAAACCGTTCCCACTGCTTCTATCGTAATTACCGATGAGGGTTTATTAATTGCACGGCAATATGGCGCGAGGCTAATTAATCGGCCTGCGGCTCATTATAAATGACACAGCTTAATGTTCAGAGGACGAGCAGCATCGTGTTGCGTCCGACCCCCTGAACTTGGTCGTTTTAATCGCATCAATGTAAACGGACCACGATACCAAGTCACAAGTTCATTAAATCCGCCCCCGCTCGGTTTACGGATCGTCCCGATTCGTTGCTCTGTTTGCACTGAATGAGGATCATTCTGAAATAACTCATTTAAAGAGAGACATGATGATCATGCGAGGTGCCTCTTTCGTTATGTTCTAATGCAAGAGATTGATAGAAATGAACCTTTAATCTTTTGCGCTCTCAAGTCATTTCAGCGTCGATGAACCACTTTTGCTCAATGCTGCGTTTATTAACACACGGTGAATAATTTATTTAATGTTACGGATCACGAATTATTTCATTTGTGCAGAGTTTAATTAGCGTGCAATGTTAATTTAAACTTGGGTGACCAAGTCAGACCCAATAGAAAAGCTTCTAGTGCACTTGAAAGTTTGTATCTAATAATGATTCATAGTGAAAGAACCTGTTTTTTGTATTGCAAAGATTGCACGTTGCCTGATACAACATTATCACCATTAATTCTCAAGTATAACTTAACACTTTCCGCGTCAAGTGTGTTATAATTCCAAGTTAAAATCGAAGTAGAAGAAAAAGAAGCTGAAATTACGAAGAGTGTAACTCAACTGCTACATGTCTATAATTAAATATTGCAATTTAACTCTCTCATAAAATCTTCCAATGGAACTAATTAAACTTCCTCCTTTTTTTTGTCGCATTAATGCGGATCTCGCGATTTCGAAACGTCCTCCGCGCCGTGAGGCAGATAAAGAAAAAAAGGATCGCCTCAGGGACACAGAAACCGCACAATGGTCGTAGAAAAACTTGAAATCGAGCTTGACGCAGATTTCCTGGCCGGCGTGTAATAATTTTAATAGGAGGCGTTTACGATAATGCAACGCGTTTAGCGTAAAAGTGAAAACGGTCCCGGAACCATGGAAGCATAACCAGATAATGCGCGCGACCGATACGCGCGTGCACCGACGAAAGAAATTACGAAATCCGTCTGGCACTTCTTTTTCCGTTGCTGGCTCTAATTCCGTTTTCCTTTCCGTCGGCGAGAACGGGATTCGATTAAATGTCGTTTCGCAAAAGACTGAAACAGGCTTGTACTCGTTGGACGACTATCGATTAATCGCATCCACAGAACGTTTCCACTGAAGTCTGCTTGGAAATTTTCATTTAGAAGCCTTCGACGACTCGTTTCGCAGCTACATCTCATTGGCAATTATCCGATTAACGAGGTCTATTTTCTGCAATTAATTAGATAGGAGGACGATGGTGTTGCGAGGTGAATGTTACCGTTACCGACAATGTCCTTTCCATCGACTAATTATTTTTAGTTTCCCATTGAAAGTGATTGATTAATGAATTGCCTGAGCAAAGCTGAAGGCTTTTATTTGTGATCTGATGTGGTGTGGATTTTAATTAATAGTTTTAGTAAATGTAGCATTTTGAAGCAACTTGGTCACAACAGAATACTGTACAAAGTACTATCAGAAGAAGTACATATTCGGTTTAAGAAAGTTAGTAATTGTGTTATTATACGAAGTTATATATGTAGTGTAATAATTCCGAAATAAAAAGAGTTGCTTATCATTTAATTTTTAGAATTCTAATTCGTGAAGTTCCATGTATGGTGGAAGACAATGAAGGTTGAAATTACAACGTCAAGAAACAACGAAAACTCTACTATTTTTCTGTTTAAGGGGGGATTCTCGCGTAACGGCCCTGGAAATTTAGAATTTTTTGAAAAAAAAACTGTTGTTAATATTACATTAAACTCTTTTGGGATATAAGGAGGCATCTTTAAACTTGCAGAAAATATTTTTCTTATGTCGATCCTTCTTATTATTTATTAATTATTGTGGAATCTCTTCGACGATGTTGGTGTCCGGTGTAGTACCTGTCCCAGTCATCTGATTGCAAAAAGAAGAAAATTTTCTTAAAGTTAAATAATTTACGCTGGGCCTGGATTTAATTTTAATTTTAGTTTTTATTTATACCTTTTTCGTCGATATAAAGAATAATATGAAAAATTTGTCTAAGGAAATAACTTACTTTTTCCTTCAAACGCTATAACTCCTTCAATTTTTCATTTTTTTTTCTTTAAAGTTGACCGATCACAGCGTAAACTATCTAACATTAAGAAACTTCTATTATTTTTGCAATCAGATTACCTGTGATAGGTGCTATACATCCCACCAACAAGAGTTACATCGCCGAAGAGGTGGAAAAGATTTCACAATAATTAATAAATAATAAGAAGGACCGAAATAAAAAAATATTTTCTGCGAGTTTAAAGATGCCTGCTTATATCCCAAAAGAGTTTAATCCAATATGACTAACAGTTTTTTAAAAAAAAATCTTAAATACTAGTTACTTTTGGGGCTGTTAGACGAGAATCCCGCCTCAAGCAATCCTGAATAAGAAGACGTATCAAATTATACAATCACTTAGCCTACACATATATTGACCACTGCCAGTAATGAATATAAAAGCATATTTACTTCATAACCAGTCAACTGATTCCCAAACCCCTATTTACTAACACTACTCCATTAATCTTGAGATCGATAGTAAACCCATTCAAAGTGTACACCACGAATTCATAGAAACTACATTTTCTTCATCCCCCAAATTTAATTAATTCCCAATTTAATCCCTTCACCAACCTTTTTCCACAGCAATGCAATAGTTTCACATGTTGTTACGTGTTCGAAAAAGTGGTGTGATATTCATTCCATGTCCAATTAGATTAGTCACTGTGAATGCACGTCTCCATTGCACTGTGCATCCGTTATTTGCAACACTTGCAGTACACAGTGCAAAAAGGAATGGATCAGCGGATCCACGTGCAAACGATCGTCTAACCGTTGAGGAAATTTTTTACCGCCTTGCCCGTATCGACCGCCTTCTTGCCCATTCGCGGGTTCTGGTGTTGGCGTTTCACGGGTTCATTCCTTTCGTCGCGAATAATTTCATTCGTCTCACTCGTACCCTATATCGTCGTGACCGCATCGATGATAGAGAATCCGCTGTTGGTTCCAACGAAATGAAACCATTCAGGGAAGCATGGTACACCTTAATCGAGGGTAATCAGGGAGTGATTTCTCTTGTAGCAGTTTTTCTGCGACTGGAATCCAAACTTAGAGCCGATCGGATAGTAAAAAGAAACCATTTGATTTTGATGAAAAATTAAGTGAAATTCACGTTTACTGATGCACTTACTTTGGAGTTTGTAGTGCTTGGATGCAATACCAAGACGTGATGAAACTAAAATTAATTTTCTTGTGGCCTATGAAATTTTAAAATTCTACAAATTCACAAGAAATATCTGTGGCTATATTTTTTCTCAAATTAAGTGTAACGAATGAATTCAACGTTATAATAACCTAATACTAGAAGAGATAAGTATTATTCATATGTACTCCAACTTACACAATAAGTACTTTCAGAGCCCCGCCTTTAAAAATTTGGTCCTCTCACTGATTATGATTATATGAAAATTTAAATAACTATGTATTTAGAGTGACTCAAAAGCTTAACCCTCAGTGTTCTGCGTCACAATTCCCTTCCCCTTTTTGTCGACAAATAGTGGTGAACAAGTTTCTGGTACATACTTGAGTGTCCATCGTTGGAACGATGAAAACAAAATAGAATGTAAACGACACTGAACTAAAAGGTGGATGCATGGATATATAAAGTATTCCCGGTTTGATCGATGCGACTTATCCATCACAGCGAAGGCGAACGCGGAACCGCGACTCAATTCGACAGGATGTCTGTCGAAAGGTGAGTTTGTGTAATGCCAAGCTGACCGTGCTTATTAAAGATCCGCCCGCGATACACAGCTGATTATGAAGCGTTGAGTTATTATCTTGTCTGTCGTAATCGGACATCCTCGTTAGTCTGAGGAGAAGAAGCTGTTACGCTCAACATCACTCGCGGCGAATTATAATCTTTAATAAAGCGTATACCTGCGTAACGTCAGTCAACTGTCAGGTAATCGTAACAACAGCTTCAGCGAGAAATGTCTTCCCAGTCGAGGATTTCGTTCGTGTACTAGTGGGAGGTGCAGCCCGAAACTTGAAAGTCAATTTGAAAATTAGAAAATTTATTTTCTCCTTTGTCAATTATAATGGACTTGAAATGTGTCTTGTGGAAAATTGTTTTTTTAAATAAGGTATCCTCAGATCCTTAAATCCTATTCTTAAGAGAAAAATGAGAATATGTGAAATATTCTTTTAAAATATCGATAGTATTTTAATGGCTACGAAGCATTGCCTATTTTAATTAAGAAACTATTGATTGTTAAATATATATTGATTGTAATTTCCATCGTACTATTATCCACAAACATGGTTGCACTTTGTCATAGGATAAAGTATCCAAACGTAGACGTAGCCACGTAAATTACAACAGACTATAATCAACGAAGATTCGTAGAAGTAGAATAACCACGTTGTGGCACAACGTTCTATGACACGACGTTATTATCCCAGTCGAAAGGGAAACCACAAGGAGGCCTTGAAAAAAGAAAAAACAGGAAAAGAGGGTCTGCGTGAAATTTCAGCAATCGGGAAAAGGAAGCGATGGATGGTCGGTAGTTTCGAACTAGCAAGCAACTCCGATATCGTATCATTTCCTACGGTTAGCTAACACTTGCTTTACCCGATAATCTGCGTAACTTTACTGTGACATCAAATTTTCACGTCGAGTGGATCGACGAACCGTTATCAGTTGCACCACCGGTTCGATAGCCTGGCCACTATCGATATCATGCCACGCAGAACGATGCTTGTCTTTCATACGTTGCAGAAAGTCAATGGACATCCACGACGATTGGAGTTCTATTATTTAAAAATATAAGTGGCGTGCATGGAGCACAGAAAGGGAAACTATGAATTATAGAATTATCGACGTCTTGGATCATCTTGGCTATCTATTTTATATCAAGCATACTTTACTTTCATTTGCAAACCAGAAGTGCTCAGTTGCTTGATTCTGGTAATATTAGGATTACATGGTCTGCCTTACTTTCTCAAGAAGCAACGAAATTAAATTTTGGGATTCATTAGGCAGATTATACCTTATGCATGTTTCGAGATGAGCGTGTTTTAAGATTTCTAAAGGTGCGACTGCACGATGAGATTTTACGTGAGACTTTTCTACTATCAGACAAAAATCTCAGCAATAACTAAATAATAGAAATAGTCGCGGGAGATGAGATTTTTGAAAATATATCATGAAAATTGTCTCATGAGAGTCTACTTTTACGAAACTAATGACAAAATAATTTTAAAAATAATAAAATAATTGTCTCATGCGATTACAGACTCGTGTGAGACTTTGTAATTTTCTAAATTAACGATTTTTGAATGAAATTTTACTCAATTTTGCTTGCATTTCAAGTTCTCCGCACAAATCAAAATTTTCAAGTTCTGTTCAGTGTCTTAAAAGATAATGAACAAAAAGCTGTTTTCATCAATTCCTTCCGGTCCTCTAAAAGTTTCTTCATTTTCCATAAATAGAATTGAATTCTCCCGAATCAGTGCCGCAAAAATATGCAGAAATAATCAAATGCAAGACTCCCCTGCATATACTTCCTTATCTATTGATAGAAGATTGCCACCAATTGCAAGGACAATCCTGCCAGCGAACTTTTCCCAAGAATCATCGGGAATTCCTAGAGGAGACGCGCACTCGATCTCGATCCATCCCCGATCTGCATAATCCCGGAATAATAACTCATTTAATCGTAGGAAGTTCAGCGCTTTCAGCCAATTACGAAGCGTATTCGCATGCAGGCTCGCTCGCGTCTTGCGGCCCCCGTTCCCCTATCTCTGGAAATATATCTATGCAGGTTCGCCGTGCTCCACGTACAAAACCTGCACGCACACGTGCACGTGGATGCACCTACGCCTGGTGCATTACCGCGCGCGTTGCATGTGCCTCGGGAAAAGCGACAGAAGGAGTGAGGAAGAGAGAAATAGGAGATTGTTATCGCGTTAAGCAGCAAAGTAAATTTTCCAACGGCCACGCTGGGTGATCCCCGTTTCGTGCTCGATATGGCGCCTCATGGATGAGCCTCCATCTTTCTTTCTTTCACTCTCAACAGAATATGTAAATTGTATGATTGATTCATGGAATATGTGAATATGTAAATTTAGTGGACGAGGATCATCCCTCGACGCGCTATTGTTTGTACGCGGTTTTCTAAGGGACCAGAAAATATCTCTTTATTATATGAGATTGAAGTAAAAGTGCCAAATATTTCCAGTGACGAGGATGGTACCTTCGAAGCAATTACAAAGAAATGCTTGACTGCTGTGGAGTATAGTATTAACGAATAAAATTTAAAGATGTTTTTCTGAATTTTCATCATAATTGTTTTTGTGCAAATATGTGAAATAAATATTTATACGACATACACGGACCTTTCTCTACGCATTTGCTTTTTGTACTGGCAGACTCCATTTATGCGATTCTGAAAATAACTTGTTTAAAATTGGTTCAAACGACTTGAGTTTTTTTGAGAAGCTAGAAGGATTAGTTTGCTAAGTGACGTGATGAGTCGTTTTGAAAAAAATGCAATTGGTCAAAATAGTGAAAAAAAAAATAGTAAATGTCGTGTTTCGTTAAAATAGTAAATTTCGGCAGTTTTCGGCAAAAATGTGTGATTCTCACCAACCTTAACTGTTTGTAGCTCATAGCTGCGTTAATAGATTTTGGTGAAATTTTTAGCATGTATACAACTTACTTAAATCTACAAAAGGATTTTGTTAAATTTTTATTGTACACACAGACAAGAGTGTTGAAAAACATGACATTTACTATTTTTTTTCGCTATTTCGATCCATTGCAATTTTTTTTTCAAAACGACAAATCACGTCACTTAGCAAATCAATCCTTCTAGCTTCTAAAAAAAACTCAAGTCGTTTGGACCAATTTTAAACAAGTTATTCTGTTTTAAAGGGTGCCTGAATACTTTTGCACGCCACTGTAGGCATAATCCCTTAAGTAGTGTATATCGCAGCATACACGAAGCAAATGATAGACCCAACGTCTAATACAGATTTTAGTCACACGGCTAGGAAGTTCTTTTGTAGCTTTTTTGTACATGCTCTCTTGCAAAAAGCAGAGTTAATTGCACAGCGATGGTCGGAGTGGGACAAAATAACATACTTATTCTGCCTCGCACTGTCTTTCGTCCACTTATAGTCTCTCTGACTTGCCCTGATTTATAGCGAGCTTATAGCGAGGGAATGCTGTACAATGCGGGAAAATAACACTGTACTATCTGTATCGACTTCAACGATGGAGTTGAATATAGTTCCAGGAGTTACCGTTCTTAAACATCGAGAGTGCATTAAAACCATTGATTTTTCACGACGTCGTTAATTCAGCTCGCGTGACACAACTCTCATTAGATATTAGGGCTAGTCTGTATCTCGCCTGCGGTTACAACGAGTCTTCTATCGGCTGTTGGTGAACGATCGATCGAGTTCCAAGACTGGTTACCGGTAAAAGGGGGAGCTGCGTTTAGTTGGACTTTTCGGTTGCTGATTCACAGACATCATCTGCGGGTATGTCGTGGATAATTGGGAATGGAATGGAGATGTTGTACCATGTGTGGGATATGCTGCTTACTCGATTAGGTGAAGTGGATCGGTGGAGTAATGTATTCATTCGAAATGAGAATTTTAAACGATTAGCAAATGTGAAGGTATTGATTTTTAATAAAAATTCACGTTGCGATGACGTTAAGTGCAATGGTTTTGCGTAACTTTTTTTTTAACTTTCTATGGATCTAGAATAGTTAACATTTCATTTCTTAATTTTGCGTTTTAAAATTCTTTGTTGCAGGTTACTTCCCTGCTTTTGGAGGGCGAACGTCGGAAGCTCGCAGTTCTGCAAAGAGAATTGCAAGTCGCACTTGCAGAGGGGGGAAGTGTGAAAGTTAAAGAAAAGCAGAGACAGGAGCTGCTGCACGCGATATCGTAAGTAGAAACCGCATCGATATATTTTTCAATACTATCTTTCTGTGTAATTCCTATATTTCCACCTAAAACCGTGCAACTCTATTTAAATTTCTATAAAACGCGACAGACAATATACTCAAGCCTTCGCAAAAGCTCCACCATAACACAAAACGTCTCTCAAAATTTTCAGTGCTAGAAAAGAAATTCAATTTTCCAATATTCTGCTCCCAATCAAATTATTCGACTTACAGAACTCGGAATAGAGCACAATATAAAACGCTTCACCTCCACTCGGCGCGCGAAACGCGTTCGATTAACACAGAAAGGAAAAACGAAACAGAGCACAATAGAAAACAAAAATACCGAAAGTTTCACTTCCACTCAAAGTACGAAGTACGTTCTATCAACACGAGAAGCACGCTCTGAAACGAGACAGATAGTGTCGGTTATTATAAGGTCCAACTGACGCGCTTGCACCTCAGAGTCTCCTCTATAGCAGCATTTTAACCAGGCAAGATGGAGCGAGCTTCAATACCTTCCTAGCGAACCACCGTGCAGGCCACAGGGGGTCGGAACAGTAAAGGGAAGGTGAAGACCACGCTTGACTCGATGGGATCACCGTAAGGAATTTTTACTATAGGGTAGGCCTTGAGGTCACGAATTATATACGTTCGCAACCGTAGGGACCTACCCATTCTGAGACGAGACGAACATATTCTAATAACTGCGTTCGCCCAGTATCGCGTGCGTCACAAGAGAAATAATTCTATCGGAAGCTGTGCACGGTTGGATGCGCTGGAACATCGAAACTCCCCATGAAACAATCGAAACGCGGGGTCGAAAAAAGCCCGTCAAGGAAACATCGATTTTCCCTGGATGTCGGTGACTTTCGAATAATATATTTTGCAAGTTGGCACTGGACCCTCGTAGCTCTGCTCCCGAGTTCCCGCTCCCACCATCCGAAAGGGAGGGACAGGGGGCGGGAGGATTAACTCGTTCAAGATTTATTAGCGCCTGTCCTCCGGCGAACTAACAATTTGATCAAACTACCGTGGAATTATGCAGCTTCGTGTAGCTTCCGGCGCGAGTTGTACGAAGTCCGAGCCAAAACAGCGAACTTCTATCGTTTTCCCTCGCGTTAGGCACGCCACGATTAATTATTTTCATTTCACGGTCACGCTCAACGAATTAGCGGATGTAATATCCACTAGCAATTCCCCTTTACGTGGTTTCAACAAGTTTAGAGTATCGACTGTGCACACAACTTTTGCTCGGAAGCTTGAATACCGTTGTTAACGAGGGAATAGGAAATTTTTGGTAATATTTAATACGTATATGGATGCGAAGTTATTTGAAGAGGTGAATTATCTGTCAACAGTTTGCTCTGTAAATCACGAGTGTTTGAGTAAGGGGTGATTGGGTAGTGGATATATGTAGTATAGGTAATTTGAGAATTTATATGTTTGATATGGTTGACTATTTGTACGATTAAATTATATTTCAGGTGATTCTTGCTTTCAATTAGATATGGAAAACAGATAGAGGTAGTATAACTATTGTATTCGCTGTATCCTTCGTTTCGTCTATAATTAATTATGGATGTTACAATTGGGTATAGATTGGGCATAGCTGAAACGTAAAGAGATATTTCATGAATATTATCAAATAATTATTTGGAATGTATAATACAGTACGTAGAATAGTGGGCATATTAATTTGCCAGTGACGTATAAAATACAAGCATTCAAACCCATGTTGTGTTTTAAATAGTGTCTAAATTTAGAAAGGTCGAGAATAATCAAGATAATTTGCATAACATTGTTTGAAAGTTATTTACGAAGTTTAAATAAAGCACTATTTCTGAAGAAAGTTTCAGTGGAATACTTCTTGTATTTCAATATTGAAATATTAATAAAATGCTACAGATATTTACCCTGTTTTCAGACAAACAAAGGAGAGTGCTTCTCCTTTGATAGATGATCCTATATTAATATAAAAAAATTAAAAAAAAAATTAAAACCGACTTCAAGAAAATAAAATTGCATTAAAAAGTAAAATATAATTTTTTCCCTTATTTAATCTAGAACTCTCATATTTTTTAAGTCAGTGCCAGGTTTACACAGTGTAAATATTGAGGCGCCGAAATAGAAAATATGAGAATCGTATATTAAATAAGGGAAAAAATTATTTTTTTTAGTGCAATTTTATTTTTTTGAAGTCGGTTTTAATATTTTTAAAAATTTTTTTATTTTTAACTTTTTAATTTTATATATATTGACACAACATGTTGAGGAGATATACGCGTCGGTACATAAAATAATAATAATTAGGTAACAATAGACGTTATTATTAACCAGAACTGGCAAAATATTGGGCCAATGTTGATGCAGTGTAAGATGGGACCACCGGGATATCGTCTTCTTTTGAATAAAAAAAATATCATCAAAACCGGCCCATATGCTGAAGAGTTATGAGGAAACAAACATTAAAAAGAAACATACGGGTCGAATCTATAAACTCCTTTTTGAAGTCGGTTAAAAATGTTCATACCATGTATTACGTGAGAGGCGAGAGAGTTTCAAAGTAGACGAAATTATTACACTAATTTAGCAATAACAATAAAGAGGTGTGCTGTTTCCGGTGGAGAAGCATAAATAATTGCATCAGATAAAATACCTAACAATTTGAATCAGTATTATTGTAAATATATACTATAAATGCAGGGTGTTTCACTATGTTATACAGAATTTTAATCATAAACAAGTCTTCCAAATTACATGGAGAAGAAAACAGAAAGGTTATTTTAAGTGAAGTAAACAAGAATGAAAGTTAAGGTTTTTAAATAAAATTTCTCCAAAATTTGTACAAGTTTCTAAAGTCCATATTAGTTTGGATAAATTTTGTTCGAAACAAATTTCAAAATACTGCACGTTAGAAAAGTTACAGAAAAATATATATATTTCCATTCATATTAGGTGCAGAGAACTGCGTCTGACCACACACCGTCTTGTTTCCCTTGCTGTGTTATATTTCACTTCTGCATCGCGCTGCAGTGACAAGGATTAATAATAAAATTGCATACCTCCCATATGTTACTGTATCCTTCGAAATGTGCATAATTTTGAAAACTGTCATTATTTAAATTCTCAAAAACGTCGTAGACATATGTACATTCATAGAGAATTCTACTTCAGACTCTCAACTGCTCTTTTCGATACAAAGTGAGAGTTCTGCATATAATTATTCTACAATACTCAAAAGGTATCCTAACATTACGAATACATCTTTACTTACAACAGATTTAATGAAACACTATACAATTTCAGATCCAATTCTTGCTTACCCAAACGTATTCTGTCCCCCCTAAAGATCATTCCCAAAAACCTAATTTCCTTTCCCTACTAATAACTCCACCTTGCCAAGGTTAACCCAACCACCCGAGACTCCCTAGCGTTGAATTCGAGTGCCCAAAAATTTTAATCAGTCCCTCGTAACAAATACCTACTCCAAGCACAGTCGAACCCATGAACTTCTGCCTTGCGTCCCATAACGCAACCCTCCTCTCGTAATGAGTATTACCGGCGAGCACCCAATTTCCTTTCCCCCTCAGCCATAAATCCGGCGTGCCAGGATCCAGCTAACAGGTGCACGCGGATTTCCTGAATCCCGAAAATTAGGAACGCCGTCGGCGTTCCCGAGGCGTCTCGAGGAACTTCGGAGTGTCTCCTCCGACGCCTCGCTAGAAAAAGCTTCAAGTCAGCGATATGTAAAGCCCGACAATCTTTTTTTCTTGCCTCTTTTTTCCGCCCCTCCCCCTTCCACGCCCCGCGCCACATTCGCGCTTCAGCGCTGTTTGCGTAACTCCTTGCCGTGGCTCGCGGCGTTTCGGCCATGTTTGCAGATGGCGGCAGTGCCTCGTTGATTATACGGCAATGATAAATTTATGAGATCCCAGGCGCCGCGGAATTTCTTCGTTTCTCCGTGTGCGATACATAAACCAGCCGTCTCTCGCTGTTCGCGGCTGTCGAATTATTTATTCGGGGGCACCACGCTCTTTCCTTGGACTCTCGACCTCTTTTCCCTA
This sequence comes from Andrena hattorfiana, assembly GCA_944738655.2. Classification (NCBI taxonomy): domain Eukaryota; kingdom Metazoa; phylum Arthropoda; class Insecta; order Hymenoptera; family Andrenidae; genus Andrena; species Andrena hattorfiana. The sequence goes on from OX122894.2 coordinate 9,915,677, forward strand.
TCCCTCGCGAAGGCAGGATATCGCGTCACGTTTTCGGGGAACACGTGCGAGGAACAATGGAATAATTGACGATCCTCGGGCCCGAACGGGAACCGAGGAATTGAATCTGGGAACTAGACAGACAGGGGAGGAATTATTCACGGAATATGAACGCCTGGCGCTCGTTTCCTGCGATTTCCTTTCCCTGCCTTGGAAAATAAAGACGCGGTGTCAAGTAACAGCGAAGCTTTGCTTGGTGATGTGGACGCCAGAGCTTTTTGAGCGAGTGTGACGGAATTGTTTGGAAAGGTTTGGAGTTGTATGTAGGTGTTTTGCAATGGTCGAGGGGAGCTAGTGGGTGTGTGTTTGTACGAGGGTGGATTTTTGGGGGTTTATTTTGGATAGTATAAGGAGTTTTTAGTTAGAGAGTTCAGCGAGTTTTAGAGAGTACAGTAATTCCTCGTAATAAACCCGACGAACGGGCCTGGCGGCGGGCAAACAACGTGATGCGGACACTATTCCCTTAGAGTAGTATATGCTCTAAGACTATTCCGTGCGGCCGATGCCGTGAGTGAGAAAACCCAAGAGCCGAGCTTGAGGGAACGAAACAGTTGACACGAAGTTACCGTCGATTCTTTCGTTCTCTCACTCTCGACCAAAGGATTCCAAAAAATGGGGGGGGGGGGGGTAGTTACCGGGCGTACTTCGCATGATAAAGACGGGACTATAACGAGGCATTCCTGTATTCGGATTCGGGGGTGTGTTCAGTGAGTTTGGAAGGAGTATTTGGGGTTGTAGAGAGTTTACAGCGTAGGATTTAGGATTAATATATACATTCTACGTTAAATATGCCTTGCTGTTCGAGTATTCAAACTTAAGGGGTCATATACGATTCTCAGCGCTAAAACGTAATCAATGTTTGCGAGTGCTTCAGGAATAAACTATTAATCCGATTGGTTTAATTATTTTTGTGTTTTATAAGTATATGTTTATATACCTATGGTTATATACCTCAGGTATGATATTTGGAAAATTTTTAAAAATGTGGGTCTTTCTCGAAACGTCATTTTCCAAGACGGTGGGCATGATAACTGCCTCATCGGTCATCCGATTAACTTGATTATTTACACATATATTCTACATAAGATTTATTATCCGGTGACGGTGAACTTTTTTCAATTAGATTGAACCATTTTTTAATATCAAGCAAAAACAAAGGACTTTTATAGCGAAAATCACGACCCTTTTTTTCAAAGTGTTACCATTGTCGCAATTTTTTTTTCGAAAAAATGGTGACATCACAGGGTAACTACGATCGAAAAGATTTTTAAAAAATCGGTGATTTTCTATTCAGATCGCTCGTACAAGCTGAATCGTGCACACCGTTTGGGGCGGCGCGAGTAAACGTGTTCTCCGCCACTGCACGTAGATGCCACATTTTTAAACATTTTCCTATTCTCAGATTTGTTTTATAATCTATTAACATGTAAATATATAACACAAAAACAATTAAACCAATCGGACTAATAGTTTATCCCTGAATCACTCCCAAACATTGACCATGTTTTAGTGCCGAGAAACGTATATGACCCTTTAAGACTTTCTATGAGGAGGATTTTCTTGTTGGAGATGTTCTATATGGAATAGGAGAATGTGGTTATGTTTTAAAAATGATGTCACTTTGGAAAAAGGGAACTAAAAGTTTCCGTTTAGTGTTACGTTTAGTTGGACATCGAGATTTAATGTACTATGCCAAACTGCTAATGAGAAATGTTAAACAGAATGGAAGGAAGGATGAGAGATGTAGGGATGCTTAACTTTTAAACATTTTTACGCAACAGACGATTTTTTTTAAATGAGAAAAAGTTTGTCCAACTTCATCTGTCTGAACTTTTCTGCATATTAATTAAATAGCACCATCGCTTTTGCTTGCAATGTTTTCACAACATCACTGCATGAATTTCTTCGGTATTATGGAAGTAGAAATTTAAGTTGTAATTTGTAGTATGCTTCATATTAATCCTAATGTTTCCGAATAAAAGATTCCTTTTCTTATTCAACATTCCTTTAAATTTCTCGTGCTTCAATTTTAATTTATGTTTCATTAAAAGTACTGAAATTCATATCTATGCATTATAGTATTAATAAATATAAAAATGTTCAGTCGTGTATGGTTATAAAATTTCAGTACTTCTAAAAAACATGAATCAAAACTGAAATACGAGAAGCATTTTTAACGCGAAGCATTTAGAAACTACTGCAACAAATTGTATCGTTTCAGCGATAAAAGTGTTTTCGTCGCTTATGCGTGCACTCGTGGAATTTAGTTTAATTACGAAAATTTTGGTCTTTAATGTTCCCTAGAATTTCATTTAGAATTTATGTTGTCTAATTTAGGAACCAGTGCTCTACGTTGACCAGGCCGTTTCGTTGATGGGCAATAAATTGCGGGAAATTCGCACGTTTAATGTCGTGAAGAATTCCAAAATTACAGTCACGGATGAAATTCAAATCCGAACCGAATATATAACTCCTAGCGGTTCGCCAGTTTTATATAATAGAAAATTCTCTCTGGAGAATTATGAATTCCTTCAACCTGCAAGCATTTGTTTTTCCCGAATCAAAAATTACTGAAAAATTTACTTTTCATTCTGCAAATACAGCCTGATATTAAAAGTAGGTATTTGTATTTTTATTTCTACAAAACAGAGTATTACACATTTCACGTTCTATTATCTACTGTCAATATTCAAATCCACAAGAGTTGTAATTAATATTTGATGAAGTTTTTGATGTCATTTGAGAATTTTGAGATACACGACTATGAAAATTATTCTATTCCGAATTGCCCCTGCACTTACATTCTTTTTGCAAAGACTAATGTTGTCGAAGAAAGTATTTCTGATGTGAAAGAAAGAAAGAAGAATAACAGCCTATGAAAGACATTAAGGGAAGAATCGAACGCTGTTGGGATATTTAATTTCGATAGCTTCCTTCCGGATTTGAGGCTCGAATGGTGTCGACGCAGAGGAAAGAACGGTAAACGTGGTAGGTTCGTGCCATGAATTTGTAAGATTGTTTGCTTTCACGTAATTGCCCAAGTTTTCGCGGAGACGTTCGTCCATCCGTGGAACTTTTTCGATTCCTAAATCACTGGGCGGAAACCACTTGGAAGAATTCGCTGGCGCGGCCACCGTCGCCTTCCTCTCGTTACTCGCTTTGGCGCTTAATTTTTTATCCTCAGAAAACAAACGAAACCGAATGCAACGCTAAGAAATCAATGCTGACCTCTTTAAACATTTAACAAAAATTCACAGGGACTGATTAACTGAACTCTAGTGTGACTTAACAAGCTGAATGAAATCCGCTTGCGTTTGTTTCATCTTTGAAGTGAATTCACGATGGTGACTCTTTATTAATTGTACCCCTGCATTTGTATTTAACTCGGTCCGCGAATATTCAATATGATATATAAAACAATGGAGCACATTCAGTGTATAATATGTTATGGAGCTATTGTATAGTAGAGCATTGATTATGTGAAATAACTGAATGCTTAGTAATCATTTAATTGAAGATTGGGTTATTCTAATAGTGTTATCAATTGAAGGAAGTACTTTGGGAATTTATTTGAAACGTTGTGTCTTGGTAGAAGGGACGGGAAGTTAAATGTGAATTTCATTGGGAGGGTGTGAAGGAAATAACGTTCCAAAACGTAATAGAACGAAGGGAATTGTTACCCTTTTCACGTAGTTTCTGATTTATCTACACAATATTCTGCAACAAATATTTCCAATTCTTCGCGTTAAACCTTCGCGTAACCTTTCGTTTATTCGAGAAAAATCGATTGCGCAAACACGTGGTCCAGCAATTAGTTGAAATAATGAATGTGATACTGTGCTAACCGAAACGATCTATATTTTTCACCACAAAATTGAAACCACCCTCGCCTTTACATTTTCGACAGCAAATAAACAGGTAAAATTGGTGTTTACCTTGTTGTTTCGACCAATTACCATTGCAGTTCACCTGCATACACATAGATTCAATAATCATTCAGCAAATGTTTCATAGCCTCGCGATTAAATAACCTCTAATTGTGCCCATTCATTTAGGTTGAAAATAAAAGAGGAAATAATTCAATATTATTCACAATTGCTAGATCTGTATCCTAATTTTTCGTCTTCGCTCAGTTACGAACTTTGAGCCTCTTCGAGTCTTTCAGTTCCCTTTACAAGATGAAAACTGTTTCTCTTACGCATTAATAAAGTAACAACATTGACTGAAGTGTCGTTTTCTGTTCATCTTACAGGAAAATTCAAGGACAACATGAGCAACTCGACAAGGAGTACAGAATCCACGCTGCTGGCGTTCTCCTATGCAACTCAAGGGTCTCTGGCAAGGTAAGCGTTTTGTCATTATTCTTTCCTCTCCTTTCGTGAATCAAGGAAGATAAATGGTCCTCTCGATCATCGCGACGCGATCTATTATTTGCTGGCTGAGAAACCCCAGAGCGTCCTCCGCTATTTTCTACATGACTCGGCTGTTCGTTAAATAAATTCAATCGATCGACCGCCTCTAGAGGCAACAATAGAAAGGCCCTTTTTCCCTCACTGTCCCGAGGAATTCTATGATCTTCCTTGTTCGAAGCAACTGCACGTCCCATTTCATATATACTGTACAAGTGTGTGCTGGTTAATTAAATGTCTGTTGAGTAAACTCTAGGTGTCGATTTCTGGTTGTTCATAAATTCTTACCATTTTTAAAGGCATACTGGTACTTTGAATATATTTACAAATTTTCCATTTTTTTCTCTCTTCACTGCAGTCTTGCGATCTTGACACGTGGGTTGCTTATTAAAAAATATTCGACACACATAAAGTATAAGGATTAGCTACAGCTAACTGTCATTTCAAATTTGAGGCATTTCGTAATCCCCAAAGGTAATTCGTAATTTTATTAAATATATTTAATATTAATTGAATTTTGTAAATTTGAAGGCTGTGTATGTTTATTTGATATTTAATTTCCTTAAAAATATTTAAATTAATTTGATTATTGGGGGTAATTGAGTTTTATAGGAAGGTATTTAATATTAATTGAATTTTGTAAATTTTAAAGTTGTGTACCTACGTCAAATTACCAAACTAGTTACTACAGTACATATACCGTTAAAAAATAATAAAAAAAAAGGAACAGCGAAGGTAACGCTGCGTTCATTTAATGCAGGCTACTCCAGCATGCAATAAAGATCACTCTGCTAATTACTCAAGTCACTTCGCCGAACAAACTTAGTTTGCATCACCCTTGTCGAGCAATCTGTTCCCCGCGCACGAAACATCTAAGCTATGCTCTCAAAACGTTCGTAGCATCAATCTCCAAGACCTACAGAGAGCTCTACGACGTCCATGAAACCCATCGAACGGTCGCCCGACAATGGAAACTCTATCTCGTTTCACCAGGGAAATAATGTAACGACGCAATCCAAAAGAATGAGGCGAACTTTCGACGAGAACGCCGAGGAGCTACGCGATCGTCCCCTTCGCCGCCCCGTCGTCGAGCCTTCGGAATAATAGATTCAATTCATGCCCGCCCCCTCGCCCCAAAGCCGTGACCCACCCTCTCCGCCATTCCCGTGCCCTCTTTGCTCGTTCGGCGGCAGCGTGTCTTCGACAAATGAAAGTTTGGCCGGATTATCGCGCTTTGCCGAGGACGGAGAAGGAGCAAGCTCGAGCAGCTCGCAGAGAGCCAGGCATCTCGAGCGCTCCGAGCAATCGAGAATCGGCGACTCTATCTCGAGGTTCGACGTCTTCGCCGGCGCGAGAAACTAAAGTTATCGGGGGTTTGACCCGGACGACTGTGACGAGCAACCGGCAGCTGGAACGAGGGAAGAACGAGCCATCCAGCGATAAGGCCAAGCTTTGGCTCCAGATACTGCAACTCCGGTCTGAGTTCCTGCCACTTCAAATCGCGCACTGAGGAGCCGCAGGATTTTTCACTTTTCCAAGGCTTCCTTGCGTCTCGAGGAAATAATTAGGCGTTACTGTAATCTCCTTCAGAAGAAATACTTCTGGTTATGCTTCAAAGAAGTTTGTGGGAAAGGGCGTGTCTTTGTAGCGGGTCAAATGGGTCATGGTTTGTACTTGACGTCACCGATTTTGATGGAATTGGGGTATGATGCAGTGCACGCGAAATTATGGCGAGTTTAAGTCATAATTCTTGCTACTATTGAATTGATAGTATGAGAGTTATATAAGTTTCTGAGGAGGCCCAGTTGGGCTGATTTATGACGGGTTATATCACTTTTCAGATGAAGTTTGAAGGAAATTCTACGTCAAATTGCTGGCGAATATATTTATATTTATTCAAATATTTCCGTCTAATTTTACTACGTTTTTTTATTTCATTCTGTTCCCTGTTTGAGCAAATTTTAAAAAAAGTACCTACAAAAGTTAAATATGAATGATTTATGTCTGTTAAACATACTCCTGCCCTGATTTTAATAAATGCACAAAAAGACCAGCAGCATTACAAGATAACTCGAATCCATAGATGTTCATTAAAGTTGCTTGTTGCTAATATTCACTAACAATTTCGAAAGAATGACCTCATCGCTTACAGATAATTAATTTTAAACAAATTTTACGTTCATTACCAGTGAACTAATAAAGTACTACTACTAAATAGACAGCGGATTACAGACAGTATAGTCATTTCAGAAGAAATCGTATTATCAATCCGGGCATGTGTAACAAAGTGGCTCAAGATGTTACGCAGATATTGAAATCTCACGAAGTTGAACTAAAATTTCCTATTGAACCGTCCGATAAATATCTCCATCGCGCTGGAAGCTCGAATTTAAGCGAGTGGGCTCCATACGGAAACGCGGAAAATGAGAAAGCGAAACGTTAGGGGGACCGTCGAAACAACGGTGTCCCGAGAACGCGTATTGAAGCTGGAGGAAACGACCAGGAAAGGGATAATGGGGCACAGGGGACAGATAGGAACGGGAAACGCACTATGGAGGACATAATATGAAATCCAGGCTGGATGAGAGAAATAAGAACGTCGAAGTGGTGGTGGAATATATATAGTATTTACCTATGTAAATACTATACGTATACCGTCGCCAGATGACGAAGCGCAAAAACGGAGAAGGAAATTGCAGAAACGAAGAAGCGGATCACGAGGCGGATAATAAAGGAACCCAAGGAAGCCAGTGTGTGCCAGCGACGAATGAGAATTATGGACTGGGAAATGGCGAAACGGATGACAAAGCTGGAAGAAGAGCCGTGAGTGCCAAGAGGAATGAAATAGGAAAGACAGTGGCGAAGAGTATTGACTGACACGAACGAAAAAGCGTAGCCGTGCCGTTGGGGACGGTGAAACGGATAGGGTTGGGCAAGAGGTGTACGAAGGTGCACGGTATCAGGAGGAATATGAAATGGAAGAAACGAAATGGATGGCGACGTGATTGAAAAACAAAACAGCTGAGCCGAGGAATTAAAAAGAAACTACATGGTATATGTTCGAGGTGGAGGATGTTTTGATAACAGGGGTGCAATAGAATGAATCTGTACGTGCTTAGGAATGCTGCCAAGTCGATGAACAGAAGTGGATACTTTGGTGTTGATAGACTAGTGCTTTACCTTTATTTATAATTTTAGTTTGTTACTTTAGGTGCATTTTTCTCAATTTTTTGGTTTCGTGTTTGCGATCAGTAGGTATCGGTAGTGAAGCTTCTGCATTAATAGTAGGGGAGAATGGGGCAATCGCGGTCAGCAGGCAATGATGGTCAGTATTGTTATTATAAAACGGCATGTCTGAAATGTGCAATTTCTTTTCTTTAATTTCCACGACATCATTCGCTATATTGTCGAATGACCTCGCCTTAATCGTTGCTAAGCAACTAAGAAAAACAACCCTTTTTGTGTTTTAAACGTCGTTGATATTATATTTTGTGTGCACCACGTAAGAGATAAACACTAATTTTGAAGCTTTTTTTACATTTCAACTTTACGTAAATACAGATATACCTACTATCAAGGCAAAGGATTAGAATCAAATTTAATATAAATATATTTAATTTATTTATGTAATCTTCAATTTTATCAACGAAAACGTGTGCGGGCAATGATGGTCGCTTGATAGTTAGCGCCCGCAACGCGATTACCATTATTCCTCAGTGTAAAATAAAAATATCTTTCTTCATTAGAAGAATTTTATTCTGTAGATGGGAAAAATACGCTCTGGAACAACTGGAAAAGCCAATTGGACTTCCGAAACGCTTGAAACAGCACTGTACAAGTGTATTATTTGCTATCAGTTTGGCCAAGATAATGAAATGTGGTTTCGATGCATATCGTGTGGCCTCTCGGCTCATTCTGAATGTTGTGGATGGGACTTGGCTGATGGATACATATGCGAAAAATTTTAAATTAGTCGCCCGCAACGTGACTACTATTACCCGCAAGTGTGGACAATGGCAGTCAAACACATCTTTTCTGTATTTTGTAATTTTATTGAATAAATTAATATAATATTAATTATTTTCGTATCCTAGGAATAGGTTGATAGTTTAAATTTACCAAAAAATCATTTTCAAGAAATATTGCACCTTATATCTTGGTTTTATTGCACTTATTGATTAAGTGAGCGCCATTACCCATTCTCCCCTACACGAGGACATTGTCTTCACAGGTTACAGATTTATGAATCCTATCTCTTCTTCTACTTGATTAGCTACGTGACTCCTTAATCTTCTCCTAAATCTACTATTGTTTGTATTAAGGTTAAAGCACTCGGGAAGAGTGGAACTAAAAATATCACCCAAATCATTGAGATTTTGATTTAATATTACGTTTCTTTTTTATATTTGGCGAAAGCCGTGAAAACTTGCAACCTCGCAATCGTCAAGCGAAACACGAAGGTAAAAGTAACTAACGACAAAGCATGAGGTAAGTGACGAAACTGGAGATACAGATAATACACAAGACTGTTGGGAGGAAGACAGTAAGGGGAAAATAGTGAGCCAAAGGGGAAACAGATCGGATGAACGAATAAACCAAATAACGACGCCTTCCGTATCGACTTAACACTTTTCCCTTTTGGTTCCTTTATTCCTTCCCAACTACCCCGTCTTATTTTCCCGGCGGTTTCCTGTCTTCTTTCGTTACCCGCCGCATCTCGCTCCTCTCACCCTACCCGTCTTTCTTTCCCTGTTCATTCCCTTCACGTTCGACAAACGAGGTTGGGGTGCATTAGTGGTGTCCAATTACGGAACCGCAATGCACCCTGGCCCAGACACATTACTTCGACGGAGACACGAAGATACTTTTACTATTAGAAAAATGTGAACACTGGAGAAGCGTGGACAGTTTCGTAATAACGTTCGCTAACGGTTCGTGGTTGCAATTTCGATTTTGTTGCACTAAATCAATGCTTTCTAAACATCCACATTGGGACCTTTTTTCATTTAGCACGCTGCAGTTTAATTTAAATTTGAGAATCTTTCAGATCTGTTTGCTGAATATGGAATATTGTTTTCTGAGAGAACTTAAGGAATGCCGAAGATATTTATATATATATAAAATACATAGTCGACCTATGAAGATTTCAAGTATATATATAAGATTTCAAGTATATATATAAGATATATATATATATATATATATATATATATATATATATATACTTGAAATCTTCATAGGTCGACTATGTATTTTATAATATTTTAAATGGAACCTTCGTGTATTTCAACAATGAAACAGTTTATTCGGAATTTTCAGCATGTTCATAAATCGACTATTCAAACATGAGAAATCCATAAGCTCTCATCTGCATTCAAAGTTCGTACATCATACACAAGTACGACTTCGAAGTCTGATGCACTGGGAACTACCACGTTTCATAGTGAGAATACATGCGATTTACTTGATCTGCCTTTTGCATTTGAATTTCGTGGAAGGGATTGAAGTTTTCCTACGAAATGTAACGATATATTTCCTCTTGTAAGGATTGTGCTTACACAGAGAAAAGTAATAACTGGAGAGTGTTTCCAGTGTTCTTTCGAGTTACAGTATCGCTGTAATTTATTCTAGGGACCGTGGGAGTCCCATAAACAACTAAAAAGGTAGACATGCAAGAAGTACAGAAACTGAGGAATGATTTATGCGCACCGCTATCGTTCGCGATTCTTTGCTTTATCTTGACCATTCATCGTTCTAATTGAGCTGACGAGGAGTTTAAGAAACGTTCGAATTTCTGATTGTGCATCAATTATTAATTGTTACTAGATTCAACAACTAAAGCAACACTTAAGGTGTTTCTGAAATATAAACATTTCTGCTAATATTATTCTGAGTGAATATGTTCAAAATACCTATTGTGAGGCACAGAAGTGTCTAGTGTGAAAATGCCACTGTCTTTATGTCTATTAATCTCTTGCTTGAGACACTAATTTCTTCTGGAGGAAATTTCTTCTGGTAGAGGAGTAGTTTTTAGGAGGGAATTTGAAGAAAAGTTTAATAATTCAATTATTCGAGAATCTACTACCTAACAGTACCGCTTTCTGTAAATAAAAGCACGACAGGCTTCCATTTGAAAAATAAATTTGAAATTTAATTTTAAACGACCTATTACACTATAATCTAAGCTCCTGCGTGTTAATGTGAAAACTAGTTCTATCATAAAAGAGTAATCATTCAAATTGTACACAAACCACACCCTTTCTTCAATCTGTGTAAAGGTACTCTTAAAAAATCTTATGCAACACTCCATTTCATTTCCCACCAACTAACAACCGTATTAAACAATATAATTGTCCAACAGAATGCGAACGGAAATTCAAGTCGCCCGCAATTCGTTCCACAAGCCTCGAGAAATTTCTACAGATATATGAACCAAATAACTTTATTTCATGCACACGCGTAACTTTTTCATGTTAAACAAATTGCCGCGAGGATAATCGAATCAAGCTGCGACCGATTACCGTGTACTTCATTAAAAAAAATTAATCGAATTCACGGCAATATTGGTAAATTATTATTCCGCGAGTGAACGCGACAAGCTCGCGCTCAGATCAATTAAACGTACAGAGGTGGCCAGTGTCCGCGTGGTGAAACGTAAAACGGTTTTCGTCGGCGACCCCCGTTTCGAGTATTTTATTCGAACGTGTCGCGAATCGAACGTGTATGACGGAAAATTGATTTTTCGAGTGTGATTTGTCAAAGCCCCGCGAGGTCCGTACTGGAAAGAGTTAATGAGCAATGGATGTATGAGCTGACCTAGTTTCCAGACACCGCAACAGCCAGTTTTGTAATCAACACTCGAGTCACTCGACGAAAAAATGTTTCTATCTCTCTGAGGGGATGCAGCATAGCACGTTTCGAAATCACTTTACATATTCACGACTGTTTCATTCAGGAGCTTTCATCCCGGTGGATTTGGGTAGTTATAGGAGCTGTTACGGGACTGCCTATAGTTTTAACTACTTGATAGAACTTATGGAAAGAAATAGAGCATAATAAACATAGGTTTATGGAATAATTGGTTTTGGGATGTTCATTATGTACATTCGAGTAGAGATATGATGAATTTCTTTTGTTTATGGAAGCTTAAAAACGTCATTCTATTTAACAGGGATGTGTATAAAATAATCATCAGTTTATGATCCTATGTTTATTCAAAAGTTCTAATTTTTCTTACGACACAGTTAAGTTTGTGCTAACAGTTTGAAAATATTCTGTGCTTGACAAATCTCGAGGGAAGTATTCTTTTTCCCCTTTACTGAATCTCAGAATTTATACACCACTTAAAGCACAACATAAATTGCATACTAGGTCATTTACATCTCAAATTTTCTTTCATAGTAGCAATGAATTTGAAAATATGGAGAAAGTTTGATGTATACTTTTAATCCTTATCTACAGCCTGTCCATATAAACATATTTAAATTACACGAACTGCTTAACAAAGTACAAGTATTAGTACTTGATACTAATAATAACATTAATAACGCTTAGCAACAGCAGTTCGATGTTACGAACTTAAGCTAAATTAATAATAAATTTCGAAAAATAATTCTGGAAAAAGTGGTCCCTGTGTACAGCTCTAAGCTGTGTTAAGGTAATAAGTGTATGGGCACTAACCTATCGCTGAACGTGGTCCAAACAAAACACTGCAACCATGGATGCAGACTTCCATCGCTTGCGTCAAATCCGGCATTGCTCTTCACGCCACAAATAACTCTTACTTCACGCAGAACACTTTGGACATGCTTCTCGCTCACCGCCCGTTGAATAACTAAATACTCCTTGGCGCGGTCGAATTTGCGAGCCGGCTGTGCCCTCTCTACAAGGAAGTAAAACTCCAAGAAACCGGACTCCCTCGGTTCAACCAAAAGTAATGTAGTGTGTACGTAAACACCTTGACTTCTACATATCATCAGTTTGCTTATGTTTCTGTTCTTAAAATCGACGATATGGGGTTGAATACTGAAATAAAAGTATAGGCTATTTCGAATCGTAGCGGTTCGTAGAAAATTCATGAGTATGTTTTAACACTTTATTGATTAGAGATGCTAATTGGCCGGCTGAGTAATATAATCCTTATTCATTAGAGACGTTACCTCACATTTTAAATTCTATTTTCCCTATTTGTTAAAAATCTCATGGTACCGAGTCATTGCTTTTAGGAAGAGTGTCTAGTCAGTAAAGGGTTAAACTATAAATCAAAATAAGATGTGATGTTCGTTCAAAGCACTGTGTCTAATTGTTTATAGCAGTTGGGTATATGAATTATGGGTCTATGATTGATTTTATAATTTGGAATGTAGTAATGAGTTAATATGAAAAATTGACTGTCAGTTAAAAAAAGCTAGGGGTGATTAAAATTTTCAGTAGGACAAAGTTCAAAAGACAAAGTTCAATTTGTATATTACATAGTTATCTGCTTGTAATCTTTATTACAACGAATTCTTATTAAAATCAATATTTATTACTTTCCTATAAAGGAATTAATAAAGTACCTACAACTTCCAACACACCAAACAGGAAAATACATAATTATATAACATATTAACTGAAGGATACACTTCCCAATCTCACATGTTTCAGCACTTTCGAGATAAATTCTTAAAAAAAAAAAGAAAAAATATTTTTCATACAAGAAATCGATAAAATCATGTTTTTCAACATAAAAATCGTATTATTTTTTTTCTTCGAAAATCTGCTCCCGACACATCGTGGGGAATGTTTTTCTGCACCTCTCATTCAATTTTCATCTAAATCGTTAGAGCGGTTTTCGAGATTTTATGTTCACCACCAAACGGTGCACCGCGTACACGCCTTTACGTTTTTACTCACAACTTTTATGTCCATAGATATATTTAGACTTTTCTTTTTTCGTGTTAAAATTCATAGAATAACGATTAAAACTAGAAAAAACTGTGCTCTCTACTGTTATTTATCACTTTACAATGTGCGTTTGAAAGAAGGCCTGTTTTAGGGCTATCAAGGGTAACCTACCTCCTGAAAGGGAATGAAATATAACAAAATCGGTCCGTGGACTACTTTCCTCGAAGCAAGAGGGCGCGAAGAAAATCTGTGTCCCTGTATCATGCGTTGCATTTCAAATTATGGGGCCATTGAAGTGTTTTCTAGAAGCGTCATTCAAAGCGACAGCGTATCCGCGATTCACCCCCGTTGCGCGTGGGAGGGCTACGTTACACGAGCGTATCAGACAGCGAATATCCATAACAGAAAACTCCTCTGTCATTTGGCACAAAGAACGCAGGCAGAACAAAAGAGGAAACGAAGAAGAACTGGAAGGTAAGAAGAGAATATATCTATCGACGCGTCCCGAGTGAATGCCCGTACAACGAATAACAACGCTTTTAAGACGGATACCACGGCATTCGGGACGCCGCGGAAAGGGGAGGAATATTTGGGGCAGGAAAAATGAAATATTGAAGAACGAGACTCGTGGAACACTGGACCCCGCCATGCAAGTATTAACGAATTTCCTGTGTTCACAGAGTTACGAAATCTGTGTAAATCACGAGCATCGGAAATGAAACTACGATGGTAATTAAATGCGCGATGTGAAGTAGATAAATAGCGAATAAGAACGAATACAGGTGAACTCGATTAAGGGGTCTTTCTAGCGTGACGGCTGAAAAAAACCTAATTTTCAGGAATTAAAAAAAGAAACAAGTATTGCACGCTTTTGCGTTTATTCTATCACCTTTTAAGAATATAAAAAAAATTGGAAGTAAAAATATCCATTTATAGCGGAATAGGAGCATCGTGAACAGAACAATATCCTCCCGGATGTCAGACACGATATCAGCAATAAAATTGTACTTATCCCAAACACAAAATTCAAAAAGATTGGTAATCTGTAGACGTGTGGTTATCGTTTGAACTAAGTAGCATAATGATAAAATATTGAGAAACAAAGGAATGGCAACGTCTTAAAAAATTGTACCAATTTTAGCAAATGGCTTTGTTGACCGTAGTATTTCAGTTTTGCAAATATTTACAAAATTCTAGTTCGAACGATAAAGTAACGTCTACTGAGTATGCCTGATACATCTGAAGTGGAGCGGACTTTTTTTGGCAATCATGTATAGCATTCGGAAGGATATTATTCTCTTCACGATGCTCCTATTCCGTTATGAATTGATATTTTTACTTGCAAACTTTTTTGCAGTCTTCAAAGCTGATAGAATAAAGCTACAATCGTGCAAAATCTTTCGTGCAATACTTGTTTCTTTTTTTAATTCCCGAAAAATTGTGTTTTTTCATCTAGCACACTATGAAGACCCCTTAAACCAATCTGAAATAAGTAACTCCCTCCTGCTTTTCTCACAGAATGTATTCATAAGATCTTTCGTTGCATCCATGAACATTAAGTAGTGGAATACATCTACCAATTTCAGCCCACATTGAGCACCTAAATCCTAGAACGAAAATATTTCGATCGTACCACTACAAATGTGTCTTCATTGAAGTCATACTGCCTACATAGGAACCGTCTACTTTTTATAAATATAGTATCATAGAGTCTTTAATGTAATGACCCTTATATCGAGAAAAGCGATGCTCTATTCACTAAATGCTAGGTGCAAGAGAATCGCCACAGAAAAAATTGCCATATAAAAATCTTTCTACACCAGATTTTCTGTCATTCTCCTATCGTATGCGCTACCTACCAGCAGAATCCCTGTTTCACGCCCTGGCAAACATATTCCCTGCCGTTTTACGCGAATAAAATGGCTGATCAGTCCTTGTTTGGTCAAGGAGCGGGGGTAAGGGGACCACTACAGCATAGAACGAACAAATGATAAAGGCTATATATTCTGGCAGGCATTTCGCGCAGCCAAATTGAAGAAGAAAGACTGTCATCGCGAGGAGGATAATTATCGTTATCGTTGGTGTGTCTCGTAGCCTCCGCACCCCTTTTATCGCGCCACGTTCGAGCTGGTGGCCGTCTTTTAAACGGTGCCAGGGAACACGGCCGTTCCTCGAGACAATGCCAGCGACCTACAGAATTCAAATTACCGTCCAGGAGCATCTAGAATTTTTAATTAAAAAGCAACGCTACGGGCTGGCCAGTGGCCGATGGCCTAGGTTAACGAGCGTGAAATAAAGGAGCGACGTCGCGCGAGAAACGAAGACGCCACCCTTTGAGCCTCGCCTTCATCTTATGGTTCTTTGTCTTTTCCAGTTCCTGGTTAGGTGAATTTTGTTCTTGGCTGTGATATTTTTCTGCGTGGAAGGTGTGTTGTGTGGAGGAGGTAGTGGTCAGGTACGGTCTTTGATTTCACTGAAGATATTTTGTAACCTCGCGGTACTAATTTCTAGTAATGGAGGTGTGAATGTAGAGTAAGTTGAAGAATTTGAATTTTTTGTGGTTTTATTAGTTTTTACAACTAAGAATCGAATAACTCCCTGTTTTCTGTTACCCATTCAGTATAAGAAATGATTCTGTATCTAAGAAAAGAAAATAGTATTTAACAAACTCCCAATCCCATATATAGCTAAAGTCAAAACCAGACATCATAAATGTTAGAAGACAAATTTTAAAAGTTACGGTATAAGAGTTAATATCTTTAATTAAATGATGTTAGTAATGAATAACCATGATAAATGACCAGATTTTTTTCTTGTTACCAGTAACCATTATCGATGACCTGAATTTTATTTTGATTACCGACCAATATCGACGGCAAAAGATTTTTCTTGGTTACATTCGATCATTATCAATTATTGTTATTAACATTACTGCTAATTAGTATTCACTGACAACACGAACAAAAATGAATTATAAAACATATATATTTTATTAAACAAAAAAAGGGTCTAAAAATATATGGAACAAAGAATAGGATAAAAGATATTGTAGTAGGTACAATTTTCGTTTTTTGCTTAATAAAATATATAAGATTTATAATTATTTTTTCTTCGTGTTGTCACTGAATACTAATTATTATCAGTAATGTTAATAACAATTGACAATGATGGAATGTAACCAGAATTTTTTCCATTGATATTGGTTAGCGGTAAGCAAAATAAAATTCGGGTCAGCAATAATGGTTATTGGTAGCCAAAAAACATCTAATCATTCATAACGATCAGTTGTAATCAGAGCAAATTAAAAGTTAATATATTTTAATCCTTTCATTTCTTGGGGTAATTTTTTTGGGATTTAATGATATCTGGCTTCCATTTAAATAAAAATAAATTTTTTACTTAATGACTTCTTTCCAAAAAATTTTTAAAATATCTGTTATGTATTTTGGATCTCCAACTAAAACACTTCTGACAATTCTAAGTCCCAAAATGGGCACGTAAAATCGTTTCCTACGATACAACATTACCATTGCCATGTTGTCCTAAAATTAAGTCTGAAACCACTTATTATATCATAAAAAACTCAAAGCTATAGTCATACATAAATGCTTATAATCTTCCTTCACATCATAATTTCACGAACAAAGATCGTCTAAATACAATTGGAAGTCGCCTGGGCGCAATCAGAAAAACTTCGCGCTCTAAACCGTTTCAGACTACTTGGCCTCGCTAAAGTTCCACCGTTTTCAGCTAATGCACAGAGTTCGAGCGCGAGCCTGTATCTCTGGGAATTTCTTTCCGCGCAAATAAATCATCGAAGATGTTGGAGCATTCTTCTCCTTCAGCTCCAACCAGCACGAAAGTAACTTCGCCCTGTCGGCCAAGTCCCCCGCTGGATTTCAGAATACTGCATTCGTCTTTACCGCCTCTTTCCATCCACATGTTCAGCCTCTCCGCCGGAAATTAGATTACATTTCTCGTTCCATTAGGCGTCGCTGTAATACAGGAAACATCGGCACGTTTGTATGATAATAACGCCAGCAGGAAACACGCTCTCCCTTGGCGCCGCTGCATTTTTCCTGCTCTGTCCCTTCTCCAGCTACGTTCCAGCGATTCCTCTCTGCCTGTTCATTTTTCCACAGGAAACTCGCCTTCCAGGCAACGAGATCATTCCAGGAACGCACGCTTCATCCTATGATGAAAGGGCTCAAAACAGTTGTTCGAAAGTTTGGATGAATCGCTTGAAGTTAAAGGGACGTCCCATTAATTCGTGGAGTTTTCATCAGCCGTAAGGAAAGTTTGTACATAGGTATATTGGAAAATATTACGATCAATTTTGGGGTGAATTTCAGAAGTCGTTTCCATCTTTGTTTCACCAGAACATCATTGGCGTTGCCCCACGATATAATGGTCCCTCAAGTCTCAACGGAGACAAGAATAAAGGAATCTACTTAGAGCCCTCGTGTTCTCGATTTTATACACGTCCTCACTACATTTCAACTTCACAACGAAAATAACTATCTGTCCCGAATACAATAGCAGTTTCTCATTAAGTCGAGAAATAATCAAACGATATTTTAAAGAGCCACTATACTACTTTTCAATTACCCTGCAACAAACTTTCACGAGTAGACGTCTTTGTTCAGTGCTGTCCACCGTCATCAGGCCGTGCATCAAGTCTTTACAAAGCTCGCGAGGCTTTTCTGGTGGAATCAGTCGAGGCCAGAACAGTTACAATCCACTGTAAATAGGGTGGCTCTTTATTAAAAACTCGAGCTCAAGAAAGCAGGTAGCGACAAAACCGCGAACGCAGAACTGAATCGCCGCTGGTCGCGCGATTTTCTTTCTCCCACGCGTTAAGTACACGGGTCACCGTACAATAGCATTAAAATATACAAAAGCGGAAACTTCTGAACGGAGCCTCGCGAGGCAGCTTTCTATTTAACTTCGCCCCCGCGTCACAGCGACAGAATTGAAAAAGTTGCTTAATGGACGCGGCGCAGTCGGCCCGACGATTCATTAAACTATAATTATAAACCAGTCGCGTAAAACGCGACGCTGAAATCGCCCGGGCGAATGAACGGCGATCAAAGGAGCGAGCCCCGTGGGACCTGGTCGCTTGCATTTCGCGCAATTTACGATTAGACCGAGCCCGAAATTACCTGGATCTGCGATTGAAAGCGTGGCAACGTTTTCGAG
Organism: Andrena hattorfiana; assembly: GCA_944738655.2. Classification (NCBI taxonomy): domain Eukaryota; kingdom Metazoa; phylum Arthropoda; class Insecta; order Hymenoptera; family Andrenidae; genus Andrena; species Andrena hattorfiana. Next base: position 9,934,210 of record OX122894.2, read on the forward strand.
TTATTGGAATCGTGAAAATCGCGCCAGGAATGAAACGATTGCAGAAAGCTCTCGGGAAGGATACTACTTACGAATGAATTCAAACGATAATTTATCATTTCCATGGGCTGCCCGGGGCTTCGGAGTGTGAGTCGTGTAGTTCTGGAAGAGTGTCGCGACGTTTCGCCAGCATTGCAGCTGGAACTGATCTATAGGATGTCTGGAGATTTCTGCTGAAGCTGCAATGCTGAAGAAACGTTGGAATGATCTTGCAGAAAGACGTGGGTTAATAAATTATCTGAATAGAATATTGCGTTTCGTTGGTGTTAATGCGTCCGAGTTTGTGGTCGTTTAAATCGATGAAGTTCGTATAGAAGAATTAGAATGTTGATTTGTGGTTGGAATTATATAAATTAGTATAGTTTCAGACTGTATATCTAATTCATCTGTTTCGGTGTATTTGTTGCGCTTTAATTGAGAAATTTATGTATGCAAGTATTGAAGAGTTTAACATATTCGTCATTTAAAGTCAAAGTACTTTGTAGCTGCATCATTGCATTTGTAAAAAGGTTCGAGTGATGAGAAGGTAAATGATCGTTTAACCATCTTTGAATTATCGCAAGGAAATACGAACAAAGACGTATTCTGAATGGGTTAATCCTTCCTTCCTCTCTTTTACCCTGTTTAGAGGTTTATAATACCTTTTTACCGTCCCCAGACTCCTTTAATAGACCGTCTAACAGGCTTCGCTGCGGATTTCGATTTAATTAAAACACGGACACTTAAGCCGCGTTCACATCGTGTATATTATTAATCTCCCGGACGAAGTGGGGCAACTCGATGGAAAAGTTTTATCGCCGTAGTCCTCTACCAGTTTCGCAGTCTTGCGCTGATTTATGTCGCGGAAGGTTCAGTCTTGAAGGAAAAATTTATTTCAACGCTAGGCTCCCATTTGTCCGATGTTTATTATAATAATTCTTGTCTCTGCGAATCGTAAGTCTTCTCCACACTTAACGCTGTCGTCGCTGGGGGTTGTAAATCGGTGCCCCTCGTTAACCGCCGGATAATTTCTCAGAGGAGAAGTTCATTGCTTAATTTGAAAACAGAGGCTCGTAATTTTCATAGCATTATTGGACAATTCGGAGATTATTAACGAAGATAATTTTATCTTCTTTCATTTCCAACGTTTCCTCCTCGGTTACACAGTTTGCTTTATTCGTACACTTTAATTTTCTTGTTAAACATACGTTCTACGAAATTATATCAAACATTGAACAAGCTATTCTAATGTAATGTTAGAATATATCATATTAGCACGTACTAGGTACAATGTTTTGATTGTTGCGTGAGATCTTCCTGAGTAATGGTACTTCATCTTCGAAACACAAGATCAGTATGCAAACCTGAGCTATCCCATGCAATTATAAGAAACTTTATGCAATTCCCACCAATCCTGTGCAACTCAAAGCATTCTCAAGCTTCTCTATGCAACTCTAAGTAATTTTGTGCAACTTCAAGCAATCCTATGCAGCCCCAAACATTCCCCTGCAACCCCAAGTAATGCCGATTTCAGCAGCACCCTAAAAATCGAAAAAAATAATAATATCATCCAATGAAAATTTAAAATTTCCACAATCCCATTCCATGGCGCTTCCGTTGTATCTTCTCCAAGCCCAGCGGTCTTCATCACAGTCGGACCGCGTCGCGATACAATTGGCTCACGGAGCCAGCGTTAGCGTTTACAGACGAGCGTGTCTGCTTATCGGTCTGATGATTCATTGCGGTTATCTCGGCGTGCAGCAGTTTACACCCCCGGCGATGGAAGGAAAGCTGGGCCACGGGTTCGCGAAGTAGGGCGGAGAAGGTTGCCAGGGTGTCAGAGTCGGGTTAACCGAATTCAAAATTATTACCGTCCCGCCTTAACTCTTGTGCATCCGCCTCCCCTGCTCCAGGATCCATATAGATCGCTGCGCTAAAACGACAGAGACACGGTAGGCGGGAAACAAAGAGCAGTGCAACGGGGACACCATGAAACTGACAGAGACATAGCAAGTCAAACAGCTAAATGGAAGCAACGATGGAGTAAAAGGTACGGGGAGACATATGTGCAAAGTTTATTATGACCTAGGAGTGTGTTTCGCGGTGCCAATTACAACTGAATGCTTCACAGAAAGTTGTAAAAGTGGCACGGGGGGTATGGAACGAAAGATCAGACTCGGGTTGGGCGAAGAAACGTTTTGGAACGTGCAGATGACGAATGGAATCAGTGAAGATGTGTGCTTTGGTTTCTAACGTGGCTGGTTGTCGACATTTGATCAAGAATTTTGTATGGAGATGGAAGATTCTTGCAGGTTTGCCAACGTGCTGATTTATTCATATCTACTTTGGTACCTTACGAGTATTAATGAGTTTAATGCTGACTGTATTCTATGAAGCAAACTACTGTGGTGTTATTATTCCTTAGGGTAAATCCGAGAGACGCGGTCGGGCCGGAGAGTTGGTCGAGTCGCTATATTTCAGACTGTATGACCTAAAAACGCGTTAAAGTGCAGACCAATTACTTCTCTAGAAGCCAAACAATTGAATGAATAGCGTCACTTCGGTTCCTTCTGTGTTTTTCAAGATTTACAGGATATAAAAGTTAAACTGAGGTTACATTTAACCTCTTTTGTCAAACAACGGTGTACAGAATCGTATTTAAAATATACTTCTAAGTTTATTTTCGTTTAACGTTTGGAATAATAAGATAGTAGAGATATTGAGGGACAATGCGGCCAAAGTATTTAGCCATATTAACTCTTCCTCTCAAAACTAACGAGAAGACCATCTCTCGCTGCAGAAAGGAGAGATGGTCGAGTTATGATTTTTATATTATTTTTATTTATATTTTTATTTTTTATCATTATTTTATTATTATTTGTGTTCATTTATTTTATTTGTTCGCTTTATCTTTGATGTGTTCTTTAATTGTTTAGCGTAAACAAATTAAATATCAATGAATCTATAGTTGTATTCACTCATAAATAATTTTGCTTTCTTCTTTCTTATTTTTTCATGAATAATTATGTGAGTGGTCTCTGCCAACAACGAAAATCATTTCTCCCGGCACCTCGGGAGAGGTGGTCACATGTCATCACTTCACTTTTCAACCCGATTTACAGTAAATATTGTCTTAAACCAAATATCGACCAGTTTTTCTGAATCAGCATTCAGAATCTAAATTCAGCATCTAAAATTCTGAACATATTAGGTTTGTTCTGATAAAATAAGTAATATCTGTATTAGTTTTAATAGCCATTTTATATTAGGTCGACTGCGTCTCCCGGATTTACCCTAGTAACTTCGAAATATTGTCAAGTCTTAATGGTTCCTTAAAGAATCCATGCTTGTCCCTTTTTGTACCTTCCAGTGATCACTGTTACTGATTTAAGAAGAGTGTATCGGTTATTTGTTTTGAACAAATTTTTCCCGAATTGTCACCTAACTCCACTTTACATTTCTTCTCGGCTATTAAGCCTGGAAAGGAGCAGGGAGCCGTATTTCTGCATTTTTCGATAATAAAGTCGCGGCGATTCATCGCAACAATGGCCGCGATTTAAACAAAACGTTAAGCGGGAATAAAAAGCCAGGGACAAGGAGGAAGAAAGAAGCGGTAAACCATTTGTGTTCTTTCTGGTCTCTTTTCCCTCCTGGGAAATTCAATAGGAATAATCCTGTAATTGCCTGGTCTGGAGCTGCCTTCGAACCGTGCTCACGGATCGGAATATCGTGTACTGGATTTAAAGTACCGCCGCGGCCCGACGTACAGGTCTACAGGATATTCCTAGCGTTGATTAAACTTGTTCGTTATTGTTATAACTATCGTCTGTGGGCAAACTAGGGGCTGTCGAGACCGGAATCGTCGAATAATTTCTCGGAGCAAAGCGATCGATGACGGAGCATCCTCGGCGACCAATGAATGCTCGTTAATAACTTTGCTCACTCTGCCCGTCTGATTTGACACAACCACCGTCGAAGACTGCAATGGGAGTAGCAAGCAAAGCAAATGAAACGGCCGAGGCGTTTCGGTTATCTACGTACAGCTAGGATTGTTTTTCCATAACTTGGTTCCATTCGTTTTAATATCACTAGTGAGTGGAATAAACTAAGCCGGCACGTGAACGACAGGAATTTTTATTTGTAAGTGAAACCTATGAAAATGGCACAGGAAAATCGGAGGAGGAAACACCAACGTGGCCAAATATGCGAACAAAATTTGAACAAAATTTTGAATAATTTTTAATATTACGTTCCGGGGGGCTGAGATTATAATTGGGAGAGCGCGTTTGGGGAATGTTTTTCACTGAAAATGTCGAAGTAGATCGAGTAGTGAACATGTGTGGCTAACATTTGGATTGATTGCAGTGGAGAAAGGGGGGAGTTTCTTGAGTTTAGAGAATTTTTAATTCGTACAAGGTTAATTATGCGAAGAAGTTGTAATAAAGTCGCGAATTGTAAATGAAGATCTATTCGTATTAAAAACTCGATTCCTGCAATTATAAAGTGGAGGTATGAAAGGGGCTAAATGCTAGATAACAGTATCTTAATTATGAAAAGGGAATATTTCATTTAAGTTGTTCCTACAAAAGGAATAAAAGAATATAGGCACACTTTTGAATCGCTAGTGAATTGCTGGCACATTGCCCCTTTGTAGGGTTATTGATAATTCCACGTAGTACATAATTAAGAACAATCCCCAACCTACCTAATTTTGGCACTTAGCCCCTCTCTGGTATCTCACTTCTAAAATTATATTACCAAAGTGTTTGTTAAAAGCAGAAATATATTACCAGCTTTTTTAATCAAAGTATTTTCCTCGGATAGCTATAACCTTTTGCGACTTTTCTGGTAAAACTAAAAGTAAGTATGGGTAGTAGGAAAATAGATTTCCAAATACCTAACATCACCTGACAGTGAGTGAACTAACTTGCCCACTAACCTAATTGCATTTGGTATTCCTATGGTCCTAAATCCAAATGGCATACTATAATTCCTCAGAAATTTTTACTTTAATTACGAAAAAGTACCCGCAAGAAATGGCCTCCTACGAAGTGCTAGCTGTGGCTCGAAAAAATGTCCGTGATCCTTTGCGAGACAAGTTTTAATGCCGCCTGGAACGATAAAAGTTAACGCCATATTTTACCCGCCGCTGCTAACGACTTGGAGTTGCACGTTTCCCGTTGTTAATCAACGCTGTTTGCCGCATTGCTTCTGCGTATTTCAAGCTGCAATCTTCCCCTAGCAGTCCGCTTCCGATATTATAAACAAGAGATCTTGTTCGCACCGTGCGAAACGGTATTGTTATCACGGCGCCGAGATCACGATGGTATACTAGCGATGAAATGCTGCGTCGACCACAATGAGCCGGGATAATTACGATGGAAATTAATGTTACGCCCCGAAACACCGTCGACCCGCTTGTAATCTCCGTGTCAGAAAAATTGTTGCACGCCCGGCGCAATAATATATGAGGTGTCTGCGGGAGGAATGAAGATGGATCTGTGATTTCGTTCGAAGCCGCGCCCATTAATTTTCCTCCTTGCCACGGCTCTTGCGGATACCTCCTACCAACCGGCAATTTCACCTCAGTATCACGGGCAAAGGAAAACGATACGCGCCCCCGAAGGGGTTGTTGAATTTTCTTCGCGTAGAATTAAGTGTGTCACTTTGGTGGGCAGCAGGTGACAGAGATTGGAAAACGGGATTTGGGTAGTTCATCTCCTGGATGAAAGGGTCACGATCTTTAATTTTGATTTCAGGCTGACGGGGGGTTTGGTGTAACAGATGGGATAACATTGCTGCTGATATTTTGATGACAGCGAAGTAATTGCAGATTGGAGATTGTAATTTGGTGTACTCGAAATGTAAATATTAAGGAATTAGCGGAATTATTCGTTGATTCGTTGCTACCAGTTTTCTGTTGCAATTACAGCTTTTCAGAGGTATGAAATAGTTTCATATTACTGCTAGTATTGTTATTTTGCGGGAAAGTAAAAGTGAGATTACAAGTTTGAAAGAAATGAACGAGGAGGATTAGCAATGGGGTATTTTTTCTAATAGGTGTCCCGGCAGTTAATGTATTATTAACGTAGCAATTAATTAAATTTTTCAGCTGTGATATTTTAACGATCTGAAAAGCAGTTAGGGTAAATAAATTAGACTGTTTCTAGATCTCTACGACGCATGTGGGGTTCTCTAACTTTACTTAAAGGTCCATTCTACTTTGCCGGTCGAACGAGAGGCCTATTTTCATGAATTTTTTCAGGAGCTATTGTACGGATTTTAATGTTTTTTGTTAAATATTTATTATTCCTTGCTGTATAGAATTGTAATTTTCATATTTCCAAAACAGAATTACTAATGTGAGGATTTATGCCACAATGTTTGTGTCTCATGTCAGTGAGAACACTTCGGAAGCCCTCCTTGGCGTCAAAGTGGTTCTAAAATGATAAAAATAAAATGATTGTGTCCTGGTAGGGGAGTACGCGTAAAGTGGACAAGAATTATTGATTTATCAACAGTGATTACAAAATAGTAGCCTTGGAAATAAAAGTTCTGGATTTTCTGCCTATTTTTCGATGTATCTGTGGATGGAACAAAAACTATTTCTGATACCTGGATGATTTTAGTCCACTTTATGCGCACACACCTATAGCACATAATCATTTTATTTTTATCATTTTAGGACCACTTTAATGCCGAGGAGGACTTCTGCAGAGGGCCTGTTTGAGTCACAAACATAGCGATTTAAATTCACACATTCGTAATTATATTTTGAAAACATGGAAAATACGATTCTATACAACAAGGAATAATAACATTAGTTCTTGAAAAAGAATTCATGACAATAGACCTCTTTTTCGACCGACAAATTAGAATGGCCCTTTAAAAGGTAAAATACATGTAGGATTACCTACAAATATTTAAATCTAGGTATCTTGAAAAATGAAAAAATGCTAGGTAGGACGTTTTAACTACAGAGGGCAGAATAGAGTCATATACCTATAATCGGTCATAGCTTAATTACTGTTACAACGCCTGTGCCAATTAATTGACTAACCATCGCGCTATACACGGATAATTAACAAATCGCTTATTGAATGGACGGATTATTCTTCATTAACCTATGTCAATTTAAGCTCATTATTTCTGTCTCATTTATAAATAACATAGCCACGCATGAATCTCCTGTACCCATTTAAATTCCTGGATTATATTAAATCGCACTGACGTTGTGTCATCGACGGAGCATCGATGCATACGCTTAATTGACATGCAAATTAATGTCAGATCCGTGCCAATGTACATTGTGTACTTTCCTCGAGGCAGGAACGACGTAATTTCGATTAACTTCCGAAATATTAACTTGTGCTATGATTACAGTTGCCATTTATTATTTATGCGCAGCGATTATCATGCACGGATTACTTGCTCGCGTTTAAAGCTGGGGTCATCATTGACACGCTTACAACCTCGAAGTGCGATTCGTCGAGGACCTGCTTCATTCAATCAAAGTTACATACCTTCCTAATCTACTTACCCATCTGTTCTATATAAGATCTGGCTGATTTTCGAGAAATTAGGGAAGGGAAGATTACAATTAAAGTAAAATGTGAGTTCGCCTTAAACTTCAATTTCTGTGAGGATCTTTTGTGTGTTCTATAGGCAAAGTGTTCAGAATATTATTGGAGAGAGAATGTAGTTCACATGCGGTGGTTGGTGTACCTAACTCGGGCGGGCATTATGAAATAATACATAAAACGAAACTCAAGAAATCTATGGCTATGAGTCGTCGCATCATTTACTTATGAGATTTGAAGCTCCAGATATACTCACTACACAAACTTCAAAACAGCATAACTCCAGATAGTAGGTACATATCTTTGAAAAGATTCAAGTGACAGTTGTCTAAACTCGCTCCATAATCTCCTCATATTTTCTTCACTATCTATGATTTCAAAGCCTTTCACAATTCTCTCCAAAACTTTTTTAAATCAGATCTTCTCAGAAAGATTGTCCAAATGTCCAATTCACACTCCCTTTAGCAATCACTACCGCACTAATCAATGGCTACTTCCAGCCGAAATAAATATCACGGAAAGTGAAAAATATAAATGTAAAACGCTAGGGTACAGAATATTCTTCGACAAGTGGCGCAGGTTAATGAGCTATTTGTTAAGTCCAGAAAAGGTGCATTAACATTCAACAAAGGTAGCCACGATGGACAGTAAAGTTCGCTTGGAATGGCCGTGTTTCTCTTAGGGGGTTGGCAGAAAACTTTCGTGCAAGTTTTCTCGAGCTTCCTAAGCGCGAGCAATACGGGCTCGGGTAACAATGCTGATGTCATAACCGAAACTTCCTGCCCACCATGATGGACGGAGAACTCCTTAAACTTGATGCTTACGATCCCGCAGATGTTTTAAAGACAGCCTCGTCGCGACACCGACGTCGTAGAAGTGTTAGGTGGAATTAGGAAACCTTGGAGAGGCTTTACGGCTACTTTTATGGGGAAATCGTCAGTCCGCGGTATCATCTTCGAGCACTTCTCCGTATCCAGTACCTCGTTAATCGAGGTTACCGTCATTCGTAATGACAGTTGAGAAGAGGACGAATTACCTAGATGAAGCTTCATCGATCCGAGACGCGTTTCTCCAGTGACCGAGGTTCGATTACGAATTAGGTTCGACGCGACGTTTGCTTTCGTTTATATTTTTCGATGCTGACATATACAAGTGGAATTGAAAACCATCTTTGTCATCTTTACCAACTTTGAATAAACTAGAAAACACTGTTTATGAAATTATTGCTTTGACTTAACATTATAAAGAGAACACTAATATTCTTTTACACAATAAGTAGTAGTTATTGAGTTGATAAGATTTTACCTCTATTTTTGGCAAAAAATATTCTATGATAAAATTTTTATATAATTTTATTTAATATTAATATTAATATTACTAATATTCTATTTATATTTTTATTTATTTACAATAAACCGCTCATTTGTTACCGGGTTTGCATCAAACGTACACCAAACAATGTAGAATTTTCTTTTTATCGTATATTACACGTCATAATTCGAAAACTGTCAAAAATGGAGCTGTACCCCTCTTGCTGGAAGGTCCTCAATGGTATGTTGAAAGATGAAACAAGAGTTTTTGATATTTTTGGTTGAAATGATTGCAATGAATTAATAATACATTGCTGTGGTTTCTTGGAAATGATTTTCTATTGCAATTTCTGGAAAGCTCATTATGTCAGGAATGTTCTTTAATACGTTCATATCGATATCTTTTCCATAGTTTTAATAAGAAATATTGTCAATAGGAAAATGAATAAATTAGGCCTCAGGATCGGTATTCGACTTATTATCAGCTCAGCATGTCGTTAATACTGCTCTCAATCGAATATTTCCTACAATTTTGTGTAAAATGCCCTTTCTCTATAAATACTGCTTTTAAGTCAAAGGCTCCATATCTTTAAACATATTCTTTAAAATGCTAAATTACATAAAATACGTATTACATTTTTGTCACGAAAGATGCACAGCAACTTAAAACTGCTTCCTGTAGATTGTAGAAGCTATGAATATCATATTCATTACATGCAAAAGAGCTTATTCATTTCCTGTAGAATAGCTGTTGTGAAATTTTCTTGAATGAACTTTTCCGCTAACGTAATGTTATTAATGCACGTCCGGAAATGAGAGTTTTTGTAATACCAAAATGTATTTCATGAGAAAAGAGGCTTGTCGGAATTAATGTCAGTATTACAATACATACTATTCTTTGTCATTTCAATTAGTAGTAGACCGAAATAATTTTTAATGTCTGAGAAAAATGGGATATAATTTGGGCTCGATGTTAGGAACGATAAATACGACGACAGATTAAAATTAGTCCGCTGCGGAGTGTTAAATAACGCCCAAGAAGTAGTAATCTTTTAATAAACTGGAAAAGTAATCTTTTAAGCAGTTCGAGGCAGCTTTAATTCGGGTCGAATCCTACAGGTTCACGGTTTATTACGAGGCTTATTCGAACCTTTAAACATCGTTTAATGTAAAATAATATTAAGATCGATAGCCTGTCTACGCCGACGCCGTAATGCGATATTCCCTTGAGACGTGAAATTAAATACTCAAGGAAGTTGGTGAGTACAAAATGAATGATCGACTATGATGCGGGTCGATTGTTTCCTCATAAATGAATTTTTATTAGCCAAGTGTTAGTATAATCGCGAGAATCATTTGCTTCATTCAGTTTGAGAAATAGGGGAGTTGATATTTTTGCAATATATTATTTTCATTGTGCTGCATACGCAATTGTCAAAGTTTTGTACTTGAAAGTAATAGAACGAAGTGAGCAAGTGGAATGTATTACATAGGAGTACAAGGAGTTAACAAACAGATGCTTCTTTTTGAATGCAGATTTTTGTTGGATGTATTGGATCTTGAGATATTTTGTTTCCTTGTAGCGACAATTTTAGCATTTTGAAGAAAATTCATAGTTCAGAAAGATCTTATTATTTATATTCACAAAGACGTTATTAGAAATTAGGGAAAGCAACTGAAGGTACTTGAAAATCGAATATCCCAGGATCATCAGTTTCAAAATGAATTTTATGACGTTACTGTAATATTAATGTGAAACGGATGCACGAAACATTTTCTTTAAGGAGTTAGACCACTTTGGCCAGGTCAAGAAATATCGCATTTTGGGAATTTATTTCTAAGTGACAAAAACACTTTTATCTATAAAAATTTTTCAATGAAGATAGACATATTCTTGAATAATATATATAATTTTTTTCAAATATCAAAACATTACGAAAACTTTAAATGCGATTTTCTCGAAACCACGTTTTTTCGAAACGGTGTACGCTGTAATTTGAGTAAAACTCTATGGATTTTTATACAATTTCGCACAGATGTTCTTAAATGTATTCTCTATTGTTCGAACGTTAATGTTTTCCATATTTTAGTTTTTACCTGAATTATGTGCAAATAAAATCTATTTTCTTACACATGAAAATGAGCGTTTTGCTTCAAAGTGTAGTTATTTTGTTATTTTCCAACCAATCGAAAAAATTGACGGTCGGACGATAGAGAATACACTTAAGAACATCTGAGCAAAATTGTATAAAAAATCGATAGAGTTTTACTCAAATTACAGCGTACACAGTTTCGGAAAACGTTGTTTCGAGAAAAATGCATTTAAAGTTTTCGGAATGTTTCGATATTTGAAAAAATTGTATATATTATTCAAAGATGTCTCTGTCTTCATTGAAAAATGTTTATCGATAAGAGTATTTTTGTCTCGTAGAAATAAATTCCTAAAGATGCGATATCTTTTGACCTGGACAGGATGGTCTAACTCCTTAAGGAGAACACGTAAGTATGTCAAGTATGTCTTTGTATGAGTCTGTGGCTGTGTGAAAATTTGTAATTTGTAAAAGACAGCCTTATAAAAAGTTAGCGAAAGAAACGCTACCTTCTCCAGAAGCACACAGTTCCTCGTTGATTACTATTTTCTATACCATTTTACACGTTCAGGTGTCATCCACGGCACGTTCGAAAAGAAGACGTTTACTCACAGAAAAGTAAGTCTAAATATCACAAACATGTTCACTCACGAGATGAAAAATTCGAGAAATGAAAACTTGAAGATTATCACGATAAACGTGTACATACAACGTACACCATCTCGCTTGTACGCCAAACTACCTACCCCTTCTCATACATACTTGCTCATACTCACAATCTTATCAATTTCCCATCAATATTAAAAAGCTGCTCCGCAGACAACCTAGCCGCGGCGTTCCACTTTCCGTCCAGAGGACTCCCGAAACCATCTACGTATCAATCTCCCTTTCACTCCGAATTCAATAAACAAACGCTTCATCAGACTACCCCGATCCTATAGATCAGGCGTCCCCACCCTTGTCCAATTAAATTTTAATTACACTCTCCGACGAAAGAACTATATCAATAAGATCGCGCAGAGGTTCCCCGTCGTTCGCTGCCCCAGTTACAGCCCCGCTCCCCCCGCCCCAAGTAATTACCCCCGCGAAACTTGGCAGAATTGGCCACTTTAGCCATTAGACGACTGCCGATCGAAGGGTGGATGAAAAGTCGTTCAGAAGGTCCTACGGTCCAAGAACTGTTCGAAGTTTTCAGCTAGGGGGAGGCTTTCCTCGCGCGGAGTGCCCTCGCCCTGTTTGAAAGTCGTGAACGTTTAAAACCAGAACAGTCTGGCGTTGCCTATCCTTCCTTGACCAACGTTCAATCGGCATTTTCTCCTTTTACAGTCGCACCTACATTCGACGATCCTCAATCCTTTCATCCTGTGACATGGCGATAGGAAGTCTTTCTAGTGTCTTTCTTGCTCTTGTCATCCCCCGAGTCGTTGTATCTTCCCCTGCTCTTTCTCTTTTTCTCTCTTTCTCCTGTACAACGTTCCCTCGTCTTCTTCCCTCGGTCGAATTACGCGTGAGGGGATGCTAGTCCAAGCACCCTGGTCCGTGTATAGCAGGCTGTAAATAATAAAAAATGAACCACTTCCGAAAATGAGTCGTGCGCAACCCCAGCCCGTGGGCCTTTGTCGCACGACACTTGTCTCCTCGTTTGAATCCTTTGCCATTATGCGTCTCCCCATTCCTGCTACTTTTTTTCTGCAACCCTTTTTTCTTTGTTTTCCTTCTCTTTCGCCTCTTTTTTTCGCGCACCGAGTATCGCTGCTTCTGGGTTTTCGATCCGATTCTGCACTCGTCTCTGGTGCCTGACACAGCGCAACGTTTTTCAAGCTGGACCAGCTGGGATTTTTTACTGACGCGTATGCAGTGCTCGATTTCAGGGTTGTACGGAGTAACCATTGAAATATAGATTTCTTGGACGAGAATGATGTTAGGAATTATTATGAATTTAAATGTTTTGATATAAAGTTTGGAGTAGATTTGTGGGAATATTAAAGAAATTAAGTTTTGAGACAGATGTAATAAGTGAATCGAATGTCGAGGGTGATAGAGATACATGCTGTGTATTTGAGATAATCTTTTTTCTATATTGGAGGTTTGTAGTCTCGTTTCATAGTAGGATTACAGTTTTAGAATTGTTAAGAATTTTTTAAATAGGTTACTCGAAGTATACAGTCCTTTGAATGAAGCATTCTCTGATTATTTCTCATACTTTTATCTTGTGAAAAGTACTTGACATTTCTTCCGCGTCGTCCCTTTCCAATTCTTTCTTCATTTATCTCAGAAACTAAGGGTATACTCGGGGTCGTGTTTCTACGTTTGTTAAGAGTTTTTGCGGCCAACGTTTCAACGTGGAATAAATGTCAAGGGACGTTTTATGTTGAAGAGAAACGAGTTTCCATACCTCGACTCACAATGTTGTAAAATTATTTTTCTCCTCTGTATCGATAAACTTTTTTTGCGTTATAAATTATACAAATGCATTTTAAATTACATGTCCTGGAAAGAAGAGAAAAGAAGCCACGGGGAACGTAGCACTTTCGAAAATGAGTTACGCTCATTTTTTTTAGCCATTTCTTCGATGTTTGTCTCTGGGATGTAGTTCTTCAGTATCTGTTGCTTTTGGCGATTTTGCCTTTAATGGTATCAGATATATTAAATTAGTTTCCATCTTAATTAGGAAATTAGTTTCCCCATTCCTTGTACCTCTCCTAAGACATCAATATCCTGACATGTTTTACGGTTTCTAATTGCTCATTATAAGTTTTAGATTCTAAAGCATGATCTCGGTAGAACTTTTTGTAAATATACTGTAACTGATTTAGACACGAAAAGAAGACAGATTATTCCCCTCAAATATGATACAAATCCATCAATGCAGTAAGAAGTGAACAACAACAAATACTGTTTTCTTTACCAGCCACTGAGTATTTTCATTCCATAATTTCACAATCCCTTCAGCCTTTTACCACAACAGAGTAAACGTCAACAACCAGCAAATCTCATTCATTTATTCCATACGTAGAAGGGAAAACGTATATAGAGGCAATAATGGCGCCTTTCCACGTTCCATTTTCTTTGAATCTCTCCTCTGCTTACACGTATTAACTTCGACCGTTTATTTTCCACATTACAATGCTTCCCCTTGACACTCTTTGCTGCATACTCCTATTTCCTTCGCGTTCAGTAATCCCTTTCTCCCACTGTGTCGTTTCAATGGAACTATTTCGATGTGCACGTTAGAAGTTTCGAAGAACGTCTCTCTGCGTGCAGCCTCGACATCCCACGACGAGGGCGAGCGGTTCCCGAGGAGAGGGACACGGCCCTGAACGACATTTCACCAGTCACAGGGAAACGGGAATAATAAAAAATGAACCACTTCCGAAAATGAGTCGCGCGCTTCTGCAGTCGACGAGTTGCTTTGCGGCGCGATACTTGTTTCGTCGTTTGAATCCTCGAGCCACGTCCCTACGCTCTCCTCCACTTTCCTTTTGCCTCTCGCCACGGAAACCCCGGCGAATGGGAAACGAAATTCGACGATGCCTCCCTTGCGTATTGTGCGCACACATCGATACGCGCCGAAGTCTCTCTTCACCGTTTCTTGTAAGAGGGAAAGCGTTGTAGTTAAAGTGTAGGTTAAGCTTGGAGCATTTTTGTTAGAAATATTAATTAATAAGAAACTGGTAGGATGCAATGAAAAGAATTCTGAGCATAGCTTGATCTGCGTAAGTAACGAAACGAATTAGAATACGGAAGATATGGAAACGCTTTCATTTATTAACAAATGAACGTGAACTTCAATTTGAACCACAGTATTTTGTTTTCTGCAATATAGCAGGGATTATTAAGATGAATTTAACTACCAAAACTTGTTTGGTCCCAAAGTAACGCGTTTATTCGCATGTACTATGAAATAGTGCGAAAATAAGGAGTTCTGTGCTCTTTCAATGAACAAAAGAGGGAAACAAATTATGAGATAGTCTGCCTTATTTAAGGCCACCTTGAGGACCCGAAAATCATATATAAGTTTCAGAATTTTTTGGGGCGAAATTAGAAAATATATGAAAAAACTTTTTTACGGGCTTTATTCTACATGCCTTAGGATATATAAAAAATTTTAACTATTTTCTTTAAACCAATTTGAAAAGACACTCTTTACGGCTAGCAGTAGAGGTCCCGTATACTTTGACGTAAGATAAAAACCAAAAATTTTCATTGTTTACATGACATGTACTACAGACGTACCTACATAGAGATTAGTCAAAATATTGATTTTTGTGAAAATGGTGGACATAACAGTTTTAGCCGAAAAATTTGCCTAAAATTTTAAGTCTAAATATTGTGTGTAAAGTTGCCTGTAGTAAAAAAAAGTCTTTAATGAATCGTAAAATCAGTATGTACTTCTATAGATAATCTATTATAGGAGGTACTATTAAAATTTCAAGTGAATCGAATAAAATTTTGTCAAGTTATGCTGCTAACTAATTTGAAAAAAATATTTCTGTACAATATTTATATTCCCTAATACAAGCCCTTTGTTAAGAAATCCTTATGTTCTTATCTTAGAAGTTCTTATGTTTAAGAAGTATAGAAATAATTTCCATCCTCATAGTATCATAAAAAAATTTCTCTAATTTAGTGCTGGTTTGAGCGTCTCAGGGTGGCGTAATCCCTTAAAACAAACCAAGGCTAATTATAAGAGCATTTTAAGAGACTACTGCACATGCAACTTATCTTTAGAGCATATCACTGAAAATTCCCTTCTCTCCCCAAACCTTAATCCACCTAAAAATGTATGACTGAAACGTGCACTGTCGTATTTACACTAAACAGTATGTATTCCATTTAATTTCGTGCGCCAAGAAAACTCGATGGAAACGGTATTCGGATATAGCAAGAGAAACGAAGGCTTCAGCAGAATTTAAGAGAGTGCTGCTAAGAAACGGCGGCAGCTAAGCTAGAAAAACGGATGTTTCAAGTGGAAACGTATAAAGACGATGCTCATGGAGCAAAGCACGAGCAATCTGTTCAGTGAGCTTAAGCCGCTTGTGTCTATTTGCCCGACGACGGGATTCGTTTGCGAAGAAGTCTTACAATTTCGTTTCGAGTGCTGAACTATCAACTTGTTTGAGCGAAACGATTTGACCCAAGGGTGACAGGGCTGTCCACGCGTCGCACCCCCAGGAACGTCCCTGACAGCGTGTAATCGGTGACTACAGCAGCCGAATGCAATGCTAACTGACGCAAGCCATATTGATGGGCACTTGTTTCCTCTCTTTGTGCGAAAGACAGGCGAATTTGGTGAACATTGCTATCGTTCACTCACCAAATAGCTAAATTGAGTTTATTTTTAAACGATTTTATTCAGCTTCGATCCTCTGTTTGTTTGTTTGCATGTATGGTTCAAATCTGGCAACTCAAATTTAACCCACTCCAACTATCCAATTGTCTTGAAACTTTGCAGGCGCGAGTAGTTTGGACGACAATACAATATTTAAAAAAAAAATTATCCCCGAGCGGGTGAGAAAATTAATCAGTCATCAATAAATATAACTCATAACCACAAATCCAAATGACTTGAAATCAGCCACGCGCGTTCTTTACGAAAACGACAAAAAGCCGTTGCGTTCAGGACGCTAGTCTCATCGCGATTACCGAAAATACACAATTTATTGAGAAATGATCCGTCACGTATGTACGAATAGTAAAACTAAAACTTTGCACGTGTTCGTAGTATAACACCATCGAAATTGTAGTACAAGAAAAATTATTTTTTAGTTTTTAATGCATTTTTAATAAAATCGTTTAATATAAATTCTTTTATATATTTTTTTAAGTATAGATTCCTTTATGGAAAAGTTGATACGAAGGAGTTGAATTTTATTGACAGTGATGATTGCAGATTATAACTTTGATAGGGGAAAGCTGTCTAAAACGATCCCTCGGGATAAAATGATTCCTGGCTGTTCTGTGGCTATTAGTGCTGCTATTTTTTCATATCGATGTGTAAAAGTTCAGCCTGTACGTCGTCAAGTGTCGCACGAAGTGCCCATATCAGGGCTGCGAATGTTATAAACAAGAAAAAATCAAAATTACTGCCTCTTATCTAAGGTAATACACATAGGTGTACAAAATGATCCTTTAGTATGCCTTCACAAAAATGAGAATAAAAAATATAATTGATCAGGTAGGTAAAATTGATCTAAGCCAATAATAAGGTAGATAAACTAACTCACAAAAACTACTTTACTTTTATTTAAATAATGTGCATTTGTATTTTTTATATGAATTACGCCTGAAGGGGATCGTTTTAGACACCTTTCCCCTATCCTTAGTTTTCGAATAAAACTGACAATTAATTCGAAATGTCACATAATGTTGCACGTCAAAATTATACTGAATTCTTAACTGCTTCTCACTTATCAATCTCAATAAGTTCATTTTTAATCTAATGCACTTCCAACATTAACTACGGTGGTTAAATAATTCGTGCTCATACATTATTAGAACCCATTTACAGCATTTCATATTAATACTAATTCCAACCAAATCTGCCCACAAACCAATCTCTAAATAATATAACAAATAGAATAATTTCAAACCTGCGGTCCCAACCACTCTACTTAATGCACTTGTGAATTTCTTAAGGTGGGACTCCACTGAGGCAACTTTTTGGCAACCGGCAAAACATCGTCGCATCTTTTTATCGCATGCAACACATGCAATCACTATCGCACTCATCGCATGCGACATATTGCCTTGCGTCGCCTCAGTACATAACGAAAAAACAAGCAACCGATAAAACGTTATTAATCCGTTACTTTACACGTCCCTTCCAAAGCGCCCCAATATTTATCACGAAGAACGTTTGAACTTGAGCAAACTCTCAGGACCGGTAGTGCCGAAGCAACCCTTTCTAAAGGGACTCCGTAAGATGGCGGAAATACCGTTGCTCATAAACGGTTGCGAGACGCGACTCTACGGGAATTATTATTATCTCGGATGTATCCGTGGTCGTGGAACGACACCGTATTTCACCAGGGATACAGTCCATCGGGGAGCCAGTAAAGGAAGAAGCACGGGCGTATCCACTCGTGTATCACCCCTCTCTTTTCTTTTCGTCAACTTCATCGTCCCCGGTATTTCCACTATTTCCTTTCATCCCGCGCACTCGTTCCTTCGCCCCGTACCCTTCGACGAACGAGACACGCGTGTCTGCTCCTCCCTCGACCACTCGTGCCCTTGGGCTTTCTCGAGGTTGGGGTGCTACCGGGTGATTTGTACCCGTGTAAGGGAGCTGACCGTGATAGAGGTCGGGCAAAAGTTCGCCATCCCTGTAGACGGGTGCATATTTACTAAGACTCGGAATCCCCGGGGGCAAGCAGACACAAATGCACCGTGCAACAGTGGGATCGAGATCTGGTGACGTGGGATGGGTGGTGACGTTGGCGCGTGTGTGCGTGCGCGTATGTCGAATCGACGTGTCGACAGCTCGACGCATCGCAGGTGCTCACCACGGTTCGCGTGCACGTCGGTGTGAATGGATAAAGGATATATTTGACGTGAGACGACGCGCCTGAAGCCGCGCTCGTATTTGAAGATGGATGCAATTTCTCCGCGGGCACGATGATTATTCGGTAATTAAGCTATTAGTTAGTTGAGTTGTGGGGCGAGAGGGCAGGGGTGGGATTCCGCGTTGCGTCGCGCGGCTCGTATCGAAGCGGAGGGAGCGCAATTGGATTGATGCTCTAAACGCTTGGCCGTGTAGAACTTCTGTTATGGTTTCATGGCGCTGGGAAACAGAACTTGTTTGTCACGTTGACGTTTCGTGGAATCGCGGTTTATAGGTGATGACTTCGTTGCTAGGCGTGACAGTTATGTTTTACTGTGTGGCATGTGGGATAACTGCACTCCTGGTGAAGGAAATAATGCTGCTTGGGTTGTGATTCATTAAGAATGTGGGAATATATAATTCGATACTACCTATATCTTGGCAAATTGAACGTGGAACCTGTGAATACATATTTTGAATGATAATAATACAAGATAATCTCGCAAGATTAGTTTCGTTACAAATTGACGTCGAGATACTGTAAACATCTTTATGTGAACGATCTCCACTACATGAATTTTCTTTTATTTCCCTATAAAAATATTTTTCATAGAAACCGATATGTACTTTCTTTGACGAGCACCACGTTAACCCAACATGCCAGTAGTCGATATGTTTAAGGCTGATTCAGACACGTCCAGTAATTTAGACGAGTAGCAAATAATTTAATAATTTGCCGTGTACCAAACTTTCGTCGAGTAGTTTAGTAAAACAATGGTAAATTACTAAATTACTTGTTCTCCACCACTATGTAGTATCATTCATTTATATAAGCTACTAGAAAGATTGCCAATTCTTCCAAATGAACATTAAGGGGGTACTCTAGTGTAACTGCCCGTTTTTCAATGCCATCTTCGGGAATTTATTTAACAAAAACTATAAGTTTATACTATCTGACATTTTGCCTGCATATTAAGGTATGTTTGAAATAATACTCAGAATTTTTTTGAACTATTTTATCGCACATAGGGTAAAGGACCCAATTACTGCCACCTACCCAATTACTGTTACCCTAAGCTATTTTACGTAAAATAACGAATAAATCTTATAAAATGTTGCATAAAAAAAATTTATCATACAATTCAAACTGTTATTTATACGGTACAAAAAACAGTACTTAATTTTTTCTTTGTTAATTTGAATAAAACGATAAAAAATTTTAAGCGGATAGTAGGAGAATGGAAACGATGACCTTCTTACTAGTGAAAGAGAAAGCAAGGCGTTAAAAAAAAGCTGTAATTGTAACATTTAAGCTATTAACATAACAAACTATAATATTTTAAATAATATAAGCATCATAGAAACTAATAAAGATCCGAATTCAATGATTCGTTAAGTCTTTTTATTTATTAATTGGGTGACAGTGATTGGTACAAGCGTTTCAAGCATTTGGGTATTACTGTCATAGCAGTAGTTGCTCATGTACATGACACGACATAACCTTAAAATGACAGATAAACAGTATTAGGTTAGCTGGCAGTAATTGGGGTGTCAGTAATTCAGTCAAATACATTTGAAGGGTGTCAGTAATAGATCGCGTAATATTTTTTTGAAATTGATGAATTTATACATAAAAATCGAAGTTTTAAGATCCACCAAATTTCTTTCATCAAGTAAACATATTAAACAATAATAAATAACAAGAACAACCTATACTTTTAGTTTATAAGTACAAAACTATAAGATAATGTCAGCGTCAAGGCTTAATGTGTCTGTAATTGGGTCATTTACCCTATACATAGATATAGTCGGTGGCGCAAACTTCTTAAGAAAAGTTCTTTTCCGACAGCCGTTGATGTGGGAACTGTTCTAGTCATCCAAAATGAAAAAACTAAGGTTTATTTTCTTTATTATGTTTACCGTTATGGTTAAAACTACAGAGGCTGCCTAACAATAAACATTTGTAGAACGACCGATTTTGAAAAAAATGTTCGATTTTTGCTGATAAATTTAGCTGTTTTCGTTCTGTAGAATTCATTTTATGCAAGATAGAAACTCGTCTGAGGTTCCAACCATAGCGACAAACATAATAAAGAAAATGAATCTCAGTTTTTCGATTTTGGATGACTAAAACAATTCCCACACCAACGCCCGTTGGAAAATAATTTTTTTCAAGAAGCTTGCGCCAACGACTATATCTGTGTATATATGCGATAAAAAAGTTCAAAAAAAATTCTGAGTATTACTTCAAACGTACTATAATATGCAGGTAAAACGCCAGATAGTATAACTTATAGTGTTTGTTAAATAAATTCCCGAAGATGGCGTTGAAAAACGGGCAGTTACACTGGAGTACTCCCTTGACAAAACGTTCAACGCTCCCTTCAAGAATTTTATTTTCCATCTGTTTTTCCATCACTATCCGTCTGTTTAGACGGAGCACGAAATTACGATGAACGAAGAAACTCCATTGCCCTGCACTGTGAACATTTGCATCGTAAAAAGAGCCGTGGGTCAACGTGCAATTATTCGTCAATCGCGCTTGAAGCGCGGAAAAACCTATACCTACATTCCGCGGCCGTTTCGCCCTTATCGAGTGCAGTAAAGCGCGGCGAGCAAAACAACAGCCCTAATTGAATCGTTATTCAAGGAGGCGGATGCATATTCACGCAGCAGTATCAACACCCTCGCTGAGAGAAAGTTCCATCGAGATGTGGAGTGGAGGAAAAACAGAGAAAGTGAACGCACACAGGTGCACAGATGCGCTCAGCACGCACACCGAGGAAACCGCACGTACAATGTCGAACATGTGGGGGTGGTGGAAGTGTACATGTGCACGCGCGCGAGGGAGAAAGTGCAGTGGCGTAAGATTGGTATAAGCGAAATGGAGCTTGAAGATACGATACGGGCATTCTTGGCGTGCTCGCTATTTCCAAGACGGGTGGAATTTATTAAACGCTGCCTTCGTACATCTTGCACACGTTTATGTCACACTCCACGGAAATTAGAATCTCGTGATAACGGCGATGCGTCTTAAATCGTGGGAAACGAAGTGGAAGCTTTCACGATCGATTCATTACAGTAATCGATAGTTCAAGATTGACTGATTCGTTCGATTGGGGCGAAGATCGATTGGTTGAATTTGATTGATTGAAGATTCATCGTTTTGGTTAAATGATTGGGGATGGTCAATTGATTGATGGAAAGTGACTGATTGTCGATGTATAAGTGTTCTTACAGTACGAGATATATGAACTGTTGCTTTGTTTATGTTGTTGTTCAATGTATTAATTTAACCACTATTAGATGGACTGAATTTTTATTGTAGATACAGTATGGAAGAAGACATGATAAGTGAGAGAAGTTATGAGACTGATGAAATAAAGCGATGAAATAAATGTAGAATACATGATTTTATATCGTGTAAATGTTTAAATATTTTCTTATCTTTGTTATTATTTTCGATGGTGTAATAACGTGTTATGTAAAATTCTGAAAATTTAGTCCGCTGTGGCGTAGTAAGAAATTAATGAAGCCCGCTTATGTGAAATTCATGAGGAGGTAAATGCTTAGGGGGATGCAAAATTCATGCGAATTAAACGCGGTAGTATTCTGCATTAGAAATAGATATTATGATACTAATTGTGCAATGAAAGTAATTGCCGTACGCTAATTGCAGGCAAAGCTGCCTCGCGTTATTTTCATGTCTACTGTACGTGTGTATCTACTTGTTTTCCACCCCTAAATGAGAATTTCCTTCCTCGTGAAATAAAAAACACTATTTAAATTCTGTTTTGTGAAAAACATAGATATAAAATTAAATTTAAATATAGGTAACTTTTAATCGAATCCTTTATAAGAAATACACTACTGTACGTCACAATTGATAAATTTAGTCTCATAAAGAATTTAATATAAATCCTTTTTAAACATAGACTTAAGCAATACACCATACATAAATTTGATTGTGTCCATTGCACCAATCTATAAATTTCAAACATCCACCAAACTATCAACCCGTTACACACTAAAATCCTATACCAAAGGAGTAACCAAACTCGATCACAACTCCACATTTACCACTCATCAATTACCACTTCAACAATCATCACTCTATCAAACAGGAAAATTAAACGCAAAAGAGCACCAGAAATATTTCCTCCCACCATGACCGTAATTTTAACCCTTAACTTCCCAACAACTAGGCCCCCATCGACGCGTCATATCTCTCCTCATTCAACGTCCTTTCTTCCACCACCATTATCAGCATTATCGCGCAACCTTATCTTGCTCTTAATTCCGAACTTCTTACGGGGGGCGGCCAGGAAGCCGATCCCCCGACGTCTTCATTTTCCTAGCCGCCTTTTGTCCAGAAAATTTCCCGATTTCCGCGCCGCTGCTTCGAGCACTTTCGTCCCTGTGTTGGTGGCCGCGGAAAGAATGTGGGTGGCCCGCGTGCACAGCCATCCCCACCCGCTAATCGGTGTAACGTAAGCAGAAGGAAGACGGCGCCGCCGAATCCCAGTTTTGCGTCGTTCTCGTCGTTTTGCCAGGAAGTTTATTAGAAGATGGGTTTTCACCGAGTCGTATCGCTTAGTCTCCGCAATGCAGGGAGAACTTTAACGCGTAGGGCTGTTCAGGAGGGCTTCCTCCGCGAGCTCCCCCTTTCCCGAGGCATGCTTTTTCCACGGCCACGAGGGCTGCACACCCTGGCGGGTTCGCGCCCGAAACACAGCTCCCACGTCTTCGCTAATCCCCCTCGCGATTATTTTTTCGACTTGGTTAACGAGCTCCCATCCGGAAAATCCACTTCCTGTAGCTATGGCGGACGAGAAGCCTTTTCTTCACCGGCGGGAAACCTTGCACCGTCGAGACTGGAGTTTTCGTTTGTTGCTCGAGCTTCATTAGCTGCCCTTCATTGGGAGTCATCGATTAATTTTTCGTTCTTGTTGGGTAATTTCGGAAAGTGGAAGGGGTGGATGGTTGCATCGTTTTGAAGGGGTTAGCGAATGATGGATGTGAATGTTGGAATTTTGGATATTCTCGAGCCTTTAAGGTAGAAAAGGGAAGATACAGCTTTCAGTTTGTAGTTAATAGCCATTATCAGCAGGTGATGCAATATTTAGCCCTTAACGCTCAATTTACTGGCATGCACCACTGGAATGCAATAAGTCAAAGTTTCAGACACCCTTAATGAAATATGTCAAATTACTGGCTGCGAAGTTTGAGGAAGTTGGCGAAACGGGAAGCTGCTTCTGTAACGAGACCTGCACCATCGAAAGGTGGTTTCTGTAAGGACGGAAACCAGGTCGATCTCCCTTTCTGGATAAGGATTTCGGGAGTGTTAATATCGTTACTCGGCTTAACACTCCAAGACACTTTCCAACGAGCGTCCGTCACGGACGTTGGATTTGTGGAAATCCTCCTTTCATTCAGTATCAATTCAGGAGATAGTTCAGAATAGTTTTCTTGATTTTTGGTCCTTTATTTCAAGTACTTTGAGTGCTGAGTTTATCTTTCCTTCTGTGGCCATGAAGAATAACAG
Organism: Andrena hattorfiana; assembly: GCA_944738655.2. Lineage (NCBI taxonomy): Eukaryota > Metazoa > Arthropoda > Insecta > Hymenoptera > Andrenidae > Andrena > Andrena hattorfiana. The sequence goes on from OX122894.2 coordinate 9,958,296, forward strand.
AACAATTGATCAGTAAAGGTATTTTTTAGAAATAAAGGAGAAAAGAGGTTACTTATAAAATATTACTGCATGTACTCTTTTGGATGTGTTTCAGTTATTTGAGAAATTCAAAAGAATCTAAAAGAAGTTGCTCTTCAGAGTTTGATACGACGTTTACCAGAATTGAAACAATACCTTATCCCACTGAATTATCTACTTTAAATCGAGCAAGAAATATCTCTGTTGTCCTGTACAATATAAGAGTGCAAACTGCAGTACAAGGAAATGCAATAAGCGAGCGCAGCAAGCCAGACGGTCTAGAAAAGAAGGAAGAATAATGGGAAGGGGTTCTTGAACATACTGAAAGAATTCAGTGTTCAACTGGGTAGAAAACTTTATGGCTGATTCACGATATGATGGCTATTTAAACTCCTCATTCTCGAGGAAAATTCCAAAAACACTCACGGAACTCATTCTAATGTCGTTATTTCACTACTGCCGATTTTTCTAAATTATCCTTTAGAAAGTAGGAAAGCTGCTTCTTCAAAATTAAGCATAATGTGAAGAAAAGGAGATGTACAATTCTAATTCGTCTTCATTACAGTTATTACAATGATTACCATACTTTCTACACATAGAATAATCTTCATGAACCTGAACTTCGCGATATGAATCGTCTAGAATATCCACGAAGGTATTTAAAAAGAACTGCTGCAAGTAAAAATCAGATTAAAAGTAAGATTAAAAGTCTACCTACTACTCTGTATCTCTTATTATACTTTATATCAAGAAATTTGTTACAGCGTGACACTCGGTGACACTCATTTTGTTTTACTTCCGTTTTATTAAAACATGACTTAGATTGATGAGATGGGAATTACAAGGGTAAATTCAAAGATATTTTACTTCGTTTGTGTTTATAACACCTACTTTAATGGTAAACTGTTTCACATATGGATCTTTTCAGATAAACTTTCTCTGACACATTAAACATTCTCCCATTTTCCAGACATTAAGGAGCATGAAATTTCGTTGACTTTGACGGCCTATATCTCAATAACCAATCAGTATATTTAAGAAATTCAAGCGGCATTTGATGCACTGTTATATATACAACAAATCTGCTATAATAGCAAAAAGCTGCTGTATACTTCGAAAATTGAATTTTGGCCAGCTTTTGGCGATTTGGGGCCACTGTGCGAGGTGTCGTCAAAGCAGCCCATTTAAGACGACCACCGAGGAGGAATAAAATAATCGAAAGAATGGCGTTTGCGTTAAGCGCGTCAGATCCAAACAGTTGACGCGCATCGCGCGCTCCGATCGTACGTTCCCTCTGTAATAACCCACATTGTTCCAACCCTTATCGTGCGCGGGTGTTACAGAGGGTTGGAGGCAAGGGAGTTACGTACGAGAGCGCGCGAGGGAGGAATCGTGGATTCGAGAGGAAAGAACTGAGGAGAGGAGAGACACTCGAAGCGATGGAAAAGGGTGGGTCACTGGTGCTCAACTAGCCGGAGGGCTAGGTGATCCGAGGTTCCGTAATGGGGGCGCGGAACTGCAAGCTCAGGCTAAGTAAAGCGTCGGGGACGAAGGTCTAGGGCAAGTCGATATATATCCCCCTTCTTCTCGTGCCCGTGCTCAAAGATTCCTGGCCCTTTTACCTCTGAGGTAAGAGCTGCACTCGAGTACGACGAAGCAGCATGGAAGCTGGCAATTCAGAATCGCCACCCCTCTGCGCTCGCTATCTCGCTAGGGTTGGTAAATCGAGGAGCAATAACTGCTCTTACTCTCTGTTATCCGTTACCGAACGGTTCAGCCTGGCATGCTCCGTCTCTGATGAATTCCTTTTTCTTGATCGGCGGAACAGCGTTGGACAATGTAAGCGGAGCTGGTGTTGAGAAGAGGGAGATCGCTCGAGGAAGAAGTTAGTTGGAGAATTTACAAACTGAAGAAGTATTATATAATTCTCTGTTGAGGATGAAACGATTATTCATTAGGGTAGGTTTACTTAGAATCTGGATATATAGCTTTGTGAGTGTATATTTATCTATTTTTAATGACGAATCTAGACAAAATCAACTTCTACTGCAGAAATTAACTTTAATTTAGTTAATTTAATTTTCAAGCGTTCACACCGCGAAACATAAAACTCCAAGTTTATTGGCGTGGGAGATACCCATGTGAAACGTTGAGTACATTAAAGGCCTCCACCACTGACCACCTCGGCCAATCTTATCCCCTAAAAATATGTTAGGAACTCGATCATAGCGGGATAATGGGGTTCGTGGAAAGATAAACCAAGCCGTGGAAAATGATGGATCGCACCCGTAGTTGAGCTAACCACGCGAAACTTGGCATGCAGGTCACACGGTGGAAATGAAATCTTTTCCTCATCGTATCAGCTGCCAAGCAAACGGAAGCTCTCTCTATATTTTTTTTTGTTATTGCTACGGAACTATGGATTCAATTCAGAGCCGTCGGACTGAACATCGACCTGTTCCACTGACACACTCTCAACTGCTCCTCTATTAGCAGGAGAACCTGAAAAGGGGAACTGAATGAGTAAACAAAGAGCAAATAAACAAAGAGGAACGCGATACCAGAGCTTGATTCACTCAGCCACGAGTCTGGGCGTTGCTTTTTTTGTTAATTCATCAAACAACCGATGTTCTCCATTTTTTTGGTTCCACGTCGTGCTTGGTTATTCGTAGCCTTTTCCCTTTGTTTTCACTGGAATTTTGGGGTCGAGTGTCAGCCTGGCACATTAGAAGTCTGTTCAGTTGCGCATTCACAAATGCAGTACTGGATTAGGAAATAGATATTTCCAGTACCTACTGCATATTAATTGGTCACGCCACTCCAAACGTATTTTCAGAACGGTCCAATGTAATTTTTAGTAATATTTCGCATGTCCTACTTCATTTTCCAGGCATAAGTGCATTCGTAAACCTTTATTGCCTTTAGAAAGTGTTCTTTGTATAATCTTCTGACGTATATCTTTCTTCAGCTTATAAACTAACAGAATATATTTGCTGAACCATTTATGTAAAAGAGCCATGAAACTGTTTTCCGTCAAAGAAATTGTTACCACGATCTAGGTGGGAGGCATAATGGGTTTTTTATTTTTACATGCATTATACAGGAGCTCAACTAGCTCTGCTGTATACTTTATCCTTGTAGCCTGTGCAGCGCTTATATATGTACCTATGACTACTTGAAATTTCTATTAGAGGAGCTACGAACTGACAACATGTAAATCAACAAAAAAGCTTAACTATAAAAGCCATTGTTTTAATACACATGAAAGAGTCACGAAACTGTCTTCTGAGTTGCAGTATATCCAGAAAAACAGTAAGAACTCCTCTTTAATATATTATCACATTTTTTGGAATTGGAGAAGTATTCCTCCGTTCAATCTACTTTACTTGCAGCTGTATGCAGCTGAGCGCTGCTTTTGTTAGTAAAGATAGTCTACATGTTCTCTACTGGGCTTGTGGGCTGAACAGCACGCCCTGCGTTAGACACGAGGTCATTTATTGTAACGATGAAGGATCTATATACTAAAATCGATGACCAGGCGAGAACTAGTGGAGACCAGAAATTGCTGGGAAACCTGCTGGCGAACGTTGATGGTTCAATCGCTAGATGAAACCAATCAAAGAAAATTGAGAAGAAATTGCGCACGAAGTGGCAGTGTGAATGGAAAATTAGCTACTAATATTTCCATTTAAACGAAGGGTCGATTGCTCTCTAGCCTGGACCTCTGAGGCCTGCCTACTATCCATTTTCCGACACTCGACAACGGAACGATATTAACAAACCAACCGACGAACTCCACCACCCATTAACATCCACTTAATCGGGCCGAGGCGAACAGAACTAGCAAATTAGGTCATCGCGATGGCCAAGTGGCCATTAAACCCGGGCTCCGTTTGAAATCCCACGGAAGATGTCGACCTTCTCTCGCGACGGATCGCCTCGGCTTTGTCTCCATTCACAAAGACGCACGTAGCCGCGGCAACGCTGTTATCGGTGCACCGTAGAGGGTGGTCTGCTAGTATGGGGGGTTCAGCGTTTTCCCCTAACCTCGAGACGAGCCGCCCGCGCCCCAACTACCCCCAGGTGCCCACATCTCCCACCCAATTGGGGATTCGATCGACGTTGGAACTTCCAACCGTGACCACCCAACCCCGTGGTGGCGCCTGCGTCGAGACGCCCCGTAAACACACCAAGAGAACCTCCAAGGGAGCGAGCAGGACGCCCCGTTCAACCTCTACACACCCCTCCACCCCCACCCCCCCCCCGATTCTTGTCAACCGTCACGGATATTCAGACCTGCGCGAGGAGAACCACTGCTTCAGAATCGTGTGGCACAGGATCTGCTTGTACCCACCAGGGAGTTTCCTCTGTGTTCGTTGGATCCGCGGCGTTGTAGGTGTCCGTGTTCGCGGAGGGGCGTATAGAAACGCGAGCGCAAGTGTGCGCGTTGACCATGTTTAAACGGTGGGTGGTCTTGGTGGAGGCATTGGTGATAACGCGACATCGTGCAAGTGGCGATGCCGTTAGTGTTTGTAGCGTATCTTCCTAACGAATTCGGAATAGCCTCTGTACAGACTGAATGGTAATTAATTAAAGACTACAGAACTAGTTTCATCGTTGGCGTCAACGATTCTGGTTTAAGCGGACACCTCCGCTAGAACAGCTACAACATCCCCACTTCCCACGTGACAGAGTTGCCAAGCATAGAAAAGCATTCCCCGGTTATTACTCATGCAACGCGTGAAGGGTAGCGCCAACTAGCCGGGGAGTGACGAATGTGGTGCATGCGAAATTTAAACAACGTCGTTTACAGCATTGTAACAGCGTTTTGCTACAAGGTACTACAATCCTGTCCCTTAACAAGCCGTGCATATAGCCAACGTTCCTGTTAATATGATTGTTGATTGTCCAACTGGAGGCCAGCCAGTGGCAGTGGTAGTACGGCAGGATTTCCCAACCGGGGGCCACGGGTATTACTAATATTCGCAACACAGAGGCGATACTGGTGGTGGTATGGCTGGCTGGTGTTGGTGGAGAAAGTAGAGGTGGTTGTGAAAGCGGTGGAGGTGGGTGACGCCGGCGGTGGTGGTGGCAGCGGCGGCGGCGGCGGCGGTAGCGGCGGAAGGTAGTTTCTGGGTGGTGGAGGGCGCGGATCGTCATCCGCAAAGTCGTGCGTTCACCCCGTGCCGCGACGACAACAGGGCGTCGTTCGTTCCGGAGCGAGCGACGCTGCGTCGAGCTCGCTGGGGGTCCCGTCGCGAACTTTTCACTGTCCTCGCCCATTGTGCCCAGATTTTTCGCCAGCGCCAGTGCTGTACCGTTGAACTGTGCGCGCGAGAAAGCTCGGTGTCTGTCGCCCGTTCCAGCATCACGAGCAGTGCTGCACCGCGTCCACTGGCCGCCAAAGCGTGACAGGTGCACGCGAGCGGACCACCCCCGCGAAACAGAAGGAACCGCCAGGAGACGTGTGTCCTTTGGAACACGTGGTCGAGCGCGGCGAGCATCGACGTAACACGAGGATGCGCTACGTTGCCATCGAAATTCGAGGTTAGGTCCACGCGGGGGTTGATCGACGGCCCTGCGAGACAGTCCTCGCGAGGACGGCGGCTGATATCGTTGTAGGGGTTGCTACGCGCGCGGATCCACCGAGGGAGGTGTCCGCCAAACGACAGTCGTGATCCAAAAGTGAACAAAGTGAATTCCAGCTTGACGGTGGAAAGCTGGTGTTCCGGGGGTTCTAAATACACCAGGAGTTCCAGCACTGGGAACGTAGGGAACACTGTCACGTGGTAACTCTCAGGGGAGAAAGGCTCCTCTGTGTCGATAGTCAGTGACCCTCGAAGGAACCACGGTTCCGTCGAGTTGGTGCGGGCAGGGATGAATTAAGAGGAAGCGAGTGGCTAGCTCAGACAAATAGAGGAATAATTAAGCAGTAGCTAACCGGTGCGTGTTTAATTGACGAGCTCGCTGAATAGGCTGATCGTGGATTTGGTGAATAGCTGCAGCTCGTCGCGGAAACGAAGCCGAGGGTGTCGTCGCGCTGCGTGCGGATGGGATCGTTTGCCAGAGTAAATCTTGTGTTACAGTGGTATAAGCGACAGTTTCAATTTCAGTGAAGTGTGGCGCGATAAAGGCGCAGTGCCAGTGAAACGTTCTGTCAGGTGTAAATCCAACAGGTTCTGGAACGAGCCGATTCGAGATGCGCCCAAGAAGAGCGCAGCCCCTGTGATTCTTCGCGCCGGGCGTTTTGGATTACACTGTGTCGGCTTTAAACGACGCGGATTCCCGCCCTACGTCGCTAGGGCGAGCACGTGAATCAACCCTCATAACGAAAATCGATCGGCTCGCTAGCGTACGAAACGTGGCCTGGTAAGTTCCCCGAGTGGCTCTTCTAGCATAGCGATATTCCTCGTAATATTCTTAGCGCAGAGTCCCGCGGCCGTTTAACGAACGGCCTAAGAAACAGCCACATAAAGGGAGAGTAATCTTGGGAGAGTTCGATGGTAAAAGCTCGAAGAATAGGCCAGGCCCATCTGAACGAGGCATGAAAATTTATAGGAGTTCGCCCAAGTTGCACAGCTTCGAATGGATGCCGGGTTCTCGGACTGCGTCGGATAGGGCTAGCTTTCTCAGGCATCTTGTTCCGTAAAACAAGCGCCCTCGTTTTTGACGATATGCAGAACGAGACTTATCCGTCGTTGGATTATGTCCGCTACCGTTGGTAACGCTTTAATGTGCTTGACGTTCATCGCTAATTAATTGGTTTGCCCTTTGATTTTCGTAAGGTCTCGTCGTTCATTAACTTCGCCAGTGTATCGAGCGCCCAGCATCATCAATTTCTGAAAGATCTTTGATCCTGCGCACCTTACAGCACGTTATGTAATGGTTGGAAGCGTGGCGCGGAATTGAAAGACCTTCATTTACAAATTAATCGGCTATGTTAAACGTCCCAGAAGCCAAATGTGCTTTCTCCAGAGTAATTTCTTTGACGTACTAACTGGCGCAAAAACACGACTCATCTTTCTGCGCCGCAGAGTGGCTGGGAATTCCTTTCGAGCTGCGCTTCGTTAGTGAATTCCATACGCAACGGAGAGGATTAAATGTCATTGAGGATATCTGGGCTGCGGTATTAAGTAGAGGCGGTCTTCCCATTTTAATATTTATGAAAGCTGCGTCCCCATCGCTCAAAGGATCGACTGAAAAAAAACGTAAATTGAATTCACTCCGAAGCAACGACAGGGCTGGGAATCTCGCGGCGAGATCGGGGCTCGGCGAGAACGTAAGTGCTGATTTAATATCGGGACAGGTCGTGAATGGGAACTTGATAGTGATTTTAACCCTAACAATGTTTCCGCGACTGCCACTCTAGTCTGGCTTTCGTTGCCGTGCTCGCGTGTGCCCCAGTGAGGGTGAGGAACCTCTTGTTTACGCGGCCACGAAATCACCCCTTACAAGCATTGACGCGTTCGATTAAACACCCCGAGGTTTAGTAGCGCCGACTTACCAAACACTTTTCTCTGTTTGATTAGTTGCTCCTCCGGTTATAACAACTTCACGCGTCAATGGATTTTATCGACGTCGACTAATAGGGAGTTGTACGAAGACATATTCAGTTTCCATTAAGTTCAATGAGTTTCGCGAGTAGGATTTTTAATAGCCTTCCAACTCCACAGAAATTAAGATTACACTAGACCCAAAAGACACTTAAGGAGCCTTACTCCCCAGTGGTGCACGTTCTTGCTGTATTTTAGAGATTTATGCTTTTACAAAACTCTTCTAAACTCCTCCAAACTCAGAGTATCAAATTTCCATTTACTCAGTTCACTATAGGTACACAATACTTTCTAAACATTAACATACATCCTCTCAATAGTCATCAGATGGACGTTCAATATTAAGTGGAACTTGTATGACCGCTCATCAACAATCTCATCGCGCGCTCCACGAAATATGCGTGAATTGCGTAACTCCACCTCGTTGGGATGATAGCAACGAGTGCCAAAATCCTATCAGACCCTCGACGCATAATACACCAGGTTCATAACAAACTCGTAAAGCCGCGTATCGCGAGATTAGAGGATACGCGGCTACGCCGGAATGGCCCTCAAAATGTTAATGCAAAATGGCTCGTTTGCATGGGGCATCTATTCAGCACTTGGAACGATACACGCGTGCTTCTGTCTCGAAGAGTTTGCCTTTCGATAGACAGAAACTTCGCCTGATTTTCGGTTAGGTGAAGTTACGAGGTAGACTCTACCGTCCACGCTGATAATCGTGATCGAAAAGCGACATCCGCGTTTCTAATTAAACCCGTGCACGGTCAAAGATGTCATCGGGGAAACTGATTACACGTAATTGGACCCCGACGATGCCCCAAGGCACGGGAGCTGTTTTGACAGTCCGTATCGGAAGTCGACATCGGATGATCTGCTGCAGCACTATGCACAGGTGGTCGTCGGATTACCGTGCACGGTATGCGAAGCGACGCCTACAAAATTGGAAGATTGAAATTCAACGGGTCGATCCGTCAGATTATACTGGTCAGCGAATTTTAAACCATTATTTCTCCATTCCTGTTTGCAATGGGCAAGGAGGTGAGATACGAAGATAGCTGATTGTGGAGCGATTTTAGGGGAGGCGAAAGATTTCAAATTTTTAGTCGGGATAGAATTGAAAGCACGTGGAGGAGTGTTAGGGTTCATCACTGGAATTTTAGATGGGTTTACGTAGCAGAGGTTCGTAGTAGGTGTAAGAATAGGTAAGAAATGCTTGGGTATTGTAGCGACTTTCTGTTCCATTAAGGGGACCAGACAGTCGTTTTCCGCGAAAGAAACACTTTATTCTTAATGTATTTGTAAAAAAAATGAAAGTAAATCCAGATGTATCTTTTTACCCAGTGTTTATTATTACCATAGAGATTGAAAAAAGTTGGTATGGAATATACGTCTGCTTTAAAAATGACGGTGCTGACTATTAAACATTTTAACGCTTTTCTGTGGTTTTGCTGCAATATTGGTGTTAAAAAGTGACGTAATCCAATTTCAAAGTGTGATTCTTGCTTGTTACATCCGTAGTTCCCCGCGCAACCTATAATAACTAAAGTTACAGCAGCGATTATTTCAAGAAAAATTCAGTTGTGTTTGTGGGTTACTAAAAATCCGCGACTTTTTTTTATGAAAATCTGGAATTTTTACGGACCATATCATAGGTTGCGCGGGAAATGGCACATGTTTTATACATCCTGTCATTTTTTCAAGTCGGTCTGAACCACCGTTCATTTGCAACTAGGGGAAAACTAAGAGAAAAACGATTCGAGGAAAACGCGTTTAAATTTTCTGGGCAAAGGTGACGCTGTAAGTGGTCGCTTGACTTTTTTAGATGCCAAATCAACAATTTTGCGAATTTTAATATAAACCCAGCGGCATTTTATTCAGAAAAGACAGCCCTTTCGAAAAATGCTATAAAAACGATTTTTCGACTGCCTTGTCCCCTCTACAGGTTTCGTGACAGGTTTGTAAAATTTTTATTCCTCATTCATATCTTGTCAGTTTTTATCAGCGTTATACGCTTCTAAATTCTATAGTTTCTTTTTAAGATCCTTGTGTAGACTTCGATGCATTGATTGGGGATCTATGAGGTGTGTAATTTACAGAATACTAGCACGAGAGGAAATTTCTATGATCCTTTTCTATTTTAGAGAAATTTGTGAAGAATTTCTGAAGTGATTTTTCCCTTTCGTTGCATATTCAGTATTTTCGAGCTAATTAAATTCTGCGAGTGTACCAGTAGTGCCTCGGGATCGTGATGTTATTGAATCACAGAAGTCGCATCTCTAATTAATATCGAGAAGTGTATGCTGCCACTAGCGAGCTGTACCGCATGGAATGAGCTGCACATTTGAAAAAAAAAACATACAGAAACGCGGAACACAGCATATCCACGGGAAAACAAAACCCTTCTGCATTGACGTGGCTAGTAAACATGGTGGATCAGTGGCAGATTAGAGTGGAAGAAAAACACGGGAAGATTAATGGAGAGCTTAAAGGTGAAGAAACTGAGTCAAGTTCGGCTCGACGAGAATACACGAATTAATTAAAAACGTGGCTGGAAAGTGTGTCGAAGGACAGTGACCAGGACTCGATTTACCCACTTTCAAAAATTTAAGCGACTAGAGGCATTCGGATATGTCAATTCAGCGTCCCTGTTCGACATTATCGACGTCATTCATCATGGCCTGTAATTACACGATTTCCATCGAAATGGAAATCACCACCGACTTTAATGGGGCATTAAGAGCGATAGATCGAAGTGTTCAACAGATTCTTTTTAAATTCTCCATTTGTACCGACAGTGTATTTGTCGGGATTGAAAAACTGCCAGCTGTGATAGATTTAAAGAGAGAGCAACTAATTGGAAGTGTAACTTTCAAAGTAATAGAAGAAGGCAACGCTACACATTAAACAATGGGAGGACAGAAATAATAAATATGAAGAATGTAACAAATGAGTGTATTATTAGAGGAGAATTTATTTAACGTTACCAAAGCTAAACATGTAGATTGTTAATTACCGTTGCTAAATTACAGTGTTCGTTACTGTTGAATGAGAAGAATGGAAGAGAAAACAGGAGAATACGTCCTCCAAGTGACTAAATGAAATTAATTTATATAATAATCAAGTTATACAAACAAAGGAATGAATAGAATTCGTCGTTTAATTGCTACCAGACACATGCTTTTTAATTACTTGGCGAAACGTTGCGTAGAATCGTCAGAAAGCTATTGACAAAGAAATAATAGTGACGTGTACTGAAATACATGGTGGGAACTACGAAATCGAAGTACGATGGGTGGAGATGACGAGGAAATGTGTCGACCCCTTTCACCCTGATTAATCGTCGATTCTAATGCCCCAATTTATGTCGCAATCAAGGTAATTTGACGTTTAATCAAAGCAGTTGTGTCGCGCTACTTCGACGTGAAATGCAGCGGATTAAATAATGAATTTCGCGTGCGCAATTGCATTCGGCGAATTACAAATTCGTAGTAAACGGAAGATGCATATCAATGTACGATTAATGTCGTGGAGCAATAATTGATACCTGATAATTTCGAGGGATCTTCTATTTCAAGCGAATAGAAGAGTGTATATTAATATTTAAAGTGAATGTTCGTTTGAACGCGTTTGCAGTTTTAGTGTAACAAGAGAATTTAAAGGTTGTGACGTGTATGCCAGAATTAACTGCTAATGACACAGTAGCGTTTCCGAATTGACTTGGAAACTGGACAATTGTGTGGTACATGATTTCCCCCTGAAATATAACAAATTAGTTAGTGGAAGTATTGTGGCAGAATTTTTATTGCGAATAAATCTGAATGAAATACATGGAAGGATTCTCAGTAAAGAAGAATATATTGAAAAGTACCAGGACCATGATAACCAAAGAATTACCCTTTACATATTAAAAGTCCTGAATTAACAAAGAATTGTATGATAGCTGTAATTATATCAAACAAATTGGTAGTCGTAGTTACTTTCATTGTAGATTTTACTGTACTTTAATTACGGTAAAAGTGATTATGGTGGTCTTGTACTTTTTGCCATTGGTATGCGTTACGTAAGAATTAACAAGCATTTGCGTGTAAAAAATGATAATCGATTTAAGGTATTTAAGCCCTGTATCGTCATAAAACTAATGTACAAGAAGTATGTTCTTAAGAAGCTCCATTAGACACCGGAAGTTGTATGAAAATGTAAGGTGACCCACTTAAAGAGAGTAATCTCCATATCTTTCGAATGAAAGGGGAAAGAAAGTTCTCGTACATATCTTATGAACCTTTTAGTGGCGCATAAAGCTCACATAAAACATTACTATCTAGAAGTATGAAAACGAAAACGGTTTATTGCGATGCTTTTAACAGGAGCCCCGCATAAAGAATAAAATGAAAATTATTTATACCTGGATATCAATACAGAGATACTCGAAGAAACTAATAGAAGGCGAATCGAGAAATAAAGACAACAGCTAAAGAAACACCACAGCATGCGATGCACATATAGGTATATTAAACGCTTCAATTCTTTCTTCCTCTCTGAAAAGATAAACAAACCGCGTAATAAACCTCGACCACGGAAATCTAAACTGCCTTGCGAAAAAATATCTTAAATCATAAAACTCGAAGTACCAACGGGTGCAACATTAAAGTTTTAAAGCACGGCCTATAATAAATGGCTCGCGTGTTCGTGGCAAGAGAGCAAGCAGCCACTACCTTTATTTCGCTGCAGTTCTAATAATCCCGTAAGCTAGAACCACCTCAACGAAATTCCCAAATCGGGACTCGCTGATAAAATGCGGCGCAACCCATTCAGCAATATTCATTACATTTTATTTACGATAATAAAAAGAAACTTGTGGAGAGCGAAAATACCGTCAGAAGTGGAATTAAACGTCCATCAGGCACGACTGCGGAGAAGCAGGAAAAAAGAGATCCTTTAATAACGCAACATTCGATTCCGTGACACGTGAAAGCGGAACGTTGTCAAACGGTGGTACGATGCTTGTCTGCCTGCGCGGTGGTTTTAACTGTCTTATTCAAGCACGAGGCGACATGGACCAATAAATGAAAGCTGTTTGCACGTCGGCTGAAATAACAAGCGGCCCGTGTTTCGTACTACGCGCGAGAAAAAAAACCATTATTTGTCGGACTGAGCCGAAACGACTGACGCGACATTGCGGCGTTAAATGTGCGGAAAAATTGCACGCTGAGACGGCCAACTGGCTCTACCCATGTGCACGGTATAATTAAGTTGCACCGGTTAATTCGGACAGGAACAGGGCCTCGGCGAAAGAATCGCTGACACGTCGCGGTGACGAACGTCCTCGCGATTAGTTTGACCGGTTTGACGGCCCCTGTTGGGAAGCTGCGTGATGTATGGTCGCGCGACGAAAGGGGTGGCGTTACTACGATGTTTACACGGAGCATGTATGGCGAGTCAGCTGTTGGACGTTTACAAGGGATGTAAGAACCAACACGTGTTTGTCGAGACGAACGGATCGCTGCTTTAAGAACACCCCACATTGGGGTGAGTATCTCTGAGCAGTGAGGGTCTTTTCACGGCAGACACTTTTGTGGCTCGTGAATGATATTTGGAATATGTTCACGGCATTTCTATCGTCTTCTGTATTTTTTGTGTCAGTGAATCTGGCTCGGTCAAGCGAATATATCCGACGTAGTATTCGTGAGGGACTGAAGTGGCTTGTGTGAAAAGAACATACCGAATAGGAAGTAACATCGTAATACGACATATGTATGTTACATAACGACACCAAATGAGTAATACTTTGTTTAAAATTGGAAAAGTTATATGAAATGTTTTCTGTCACTGATGTTTATGTCCTCTAAAATGTATGCCACATATGTCTTAAGCCGGGAATCCACCTAGAAGCTAAGCTATGCTATGCGATGTTATGCTATGCGATGTTATGCTCTGCTACGTTTTAAAAAAATTAGCTTCAATACATTCTTATGAAACCGTTTCCACCAATAGCTAAACTAAAACATAGCATAGCATAGCTTAGTTTAGCTTCCAGGTGGATTCCCGGCTTTATTCTTGCTTTGAGTAAAATAATTTTTTAGTGATAAGCTATTCTGCTTGTGAAGATTTAAGGCCCCAATGGAAGTCCATGACTTAATTACTTGCAACTGTATAGTTTAATTGACGAAATTTCGAGATCCTCTTTAATTCTAACTATTAACTGGATGCATTGCTACTTCAATAGTGAGGGAAACACTAAATGTATTAGGTTATAGTACGTTTCGTTCAAAGTACTGTTAGTGAAATCTGCATTAAATTTACTCCGTCCGCAATTTCATGCAAATTGAATTATGTGGTTCCACTTGTCCATTATTTGCGAAGTTATTTCGCGTGTGTCAACGGTATGTTCTATGATATTAAAACAATAAAATAATATTTTACCACGTTAGAATAAATTTTCAATTATACCATGGGAGGAATACATGACAAATGTATAAATGTATAAATGTGTGATAAAGGCTCATTTAGTTCCTAAGTAAAGGTTAATGAACATTGATTTTATTTTAATCTCTGTTAAGCTTCAATTAATAATACCTGGGATTTGACCTTGCTTTGAATATTTCAATATGGAATTCCTGTCGCAAAATTAATGCCACTAAATAGGCTGTATCACTTTTCTCTGGACATACAAAATTCTATTTCGTTCTTGTGTGCGAGCAACTGTTGATTCCACTCATGAAAGATTGCTTTGCTAACCTTCCTGTAATCACTAATAGCGAGGGAGAAGCTTTAGTAACTGCTTTCCAGTTGTTAGCCATATAAAAGTAAAGTGATACACTAGTCTATAATGCAAGATATCATATCGTTCTATAAACAACACGTATACTGTGAAAAGGTGGAATGAATTCACAAAGGTACGCTGTATAATACTTTATGAAGTGTCATGTGTGACTTCATTTCGAATTTTATTTCTTAAATATTATTAACAACGTGTGTCAATTTGTAATATTTTCTACATATTGCGTCAAACATCCGCCACAATATTTATTGACGTTGGCAAAATCAAAACTCAAATAAATAAAATTGCAGGCTACACTTACAAACTACTGTGCAAATGCAATATACGTTTGATACAACTAAATGTTTCTCTGACCCTGGGAATCGTGAAAAGATGTCAATGCAATTTTGCTGAAAGCAACAGCTTAACAAACAAAGGAATAAAGCTGACATAGTAAGCAATTAAACCATGGATTGGACGATTTGTTCGATAGAATCTGGTCGGGATTTCGTGAGAGGTTGTCACGTGCAGACGACCGTTGGATTACAATGTCGAACATGCGATATGTAACAGAGAAAGTGGGAAATCGAAATTTACGGTGTTGCGCCGTTGAATGAGACAATCGATCCTTTTATAGAGACTGTATCCATTAATGACTTTCAATTGCAACAATTCAAAGCGACTTAACGCGACTACACAAAAGAATTGGGAAAAGTGAAAAAGTATCTTTAAAAAATGGCCGTGATTCTCAACCGTAACGTAACCAGAAGTACTGTGTCGCGATCAGGAGTTGACAGAAAAAAACAGAATATTCATTCCATGTGTGAACAGTGAAATAAATACTATAGCAAAGATTCATTGAACAATAAATAAATTTTCAATACATTTCATTTCTTGCGAAAATATTGTTTCACTGTTCTGTGGTTTCCAATAATCGACACGATTAATAACTGATAATTATTCGTGCGATTAATTGGTGCCTAACAACACATGCTGTTCAATAATGCAATTCCTATTTGGGTTACAGTATCTCTGACATAATAAAATTTTAAGAATATATTCATGACAGTGTGATGTCTATTAAAGTTCATTATATCAAGGGTCTTTTTAGTTTAAATTTTTTTCATATTAATTTAGTGATACGACTTGAGGATTTTTAATAGAATTTTTTAAAAACGTTTACATTTCCAGAAAGTTTCTACGAACCTGAGAAACTTTTACTTTAAACATTTTTCGAAATCAAGCACGTCTGAAAAGATACAGTGAAAAAGGTAGGCGAGCAGGGGAAAGAGGTCAACGAATGGTCAGACGCCCCTTGCAACCAATGCAGCAAGGACTTTATTTTATCACACTGTAATTTTTCATACCTTCCTTATTTAAAAAATTGCTTTCAATAAAAATGCTTCAGATTAACCAGATCTTTAAAACTATGCACGAATTTAGTAACAGTATTATAAATGCATTACTAAATTCAACTACTGAACGGACTCTTCAATTCTCACAAAAGTCGTAGCAGCGTTAATATTCATACATTTCCAGCAGTTAGACACAGAAATACATACCATTGACAATGCATCATGTGCAATAGGAGCGACAGTGGTTGGTCGAAAATTCTGCTAACAGACAAGAGTATTTGAGGAAACGCGTGTAACGTATGCGATCACTAACTGTTCGTGCAGACGAAGATTAACGATCTGTAAAAAGGGAAGACGGCTGGGTGATAATCAATGATGCTTAATTGGTTTTGGCGTGTTGTAGCCGTCGAGGATGAACATTGTAATTGCAGGTGTCTGCGGTTCTTACGGTTTACCACCATTACAGGTGGTCGAAATTTGGGGCGCATGTAACGACGGGATCAAGACCGTATCTCCCTTTGCAGGCTGCTATTTGCAGCAAGAAGGGTTGCTTTGCGCTTACATTTACTTGAGTCGCTAGAAATTCCAGGTCACGCGTGTGCGATGCAGCAACTTTGACTGGCGAATCGTAAGCAGATAATCTGCTGCTCTGAAATCCAGCAAGTCCAAACGACTATGTTGACGGTTAATGAAAATAAATTTCTGACGACTACTGGTTATAATCTCAAAGGCAACAGATACCAGGGACTCCTGTTTCCTGGATTAGCAAGACGTGTGCAACAGAGACACGGGAGATTTCCATATTTTTGTAACATGTATAGTCTAGGGAGAAAGTGTGTAAGAGTACTTCTCTCATTATCTTGAATGACAGATACAGAATCAACTTGTGTTTCTTATAGATAAAGGGTAGTGTTTAGAAGGAAAAATTGTTGCATTTTGTACACGGAAATGGATGTTAGGAATTCCAAGATGCAATTGTAGATAAAGTAAGAATTTAGATAATTACCTAATGGATTTCAAAGATTTTATTTGGAACGTGAAGCCTTGAACATTTTCAATTTAAAATTTCACAAATCATAAATCTTACTACCATCTCTTTGTCTTGTACCCATTCTCCTAACTAAAATTTCACTTTCATCCAACCCAACAGTATTTCACAATTTAATGTCCACACGAGATGCTCGAATCTTAGCATCGTGATCACTTCACGAAGTAACTCCACTTTCATTATACAATTATAAAGTTTACCCAGCACAGAATTTGGAAAATTTGAAGCTACCAGTGTTTAATGTACCTACTGCGAAACGTCCCACTAGATTTGAAAGTTATTTGAACATTGCCACGTTCACAATCACATCACGGTTACTTTAATGCCGAACATCCTGAAATATCCAAATAAATACTTCTTCGAGTTCGTATTTTAATATGCGACCCTTAGCCTACCCTTGTGCATACGCCAGCAGGAACTTTGATTCATCGCGACGAACAGAGATGATTGCTCATTAACGTTCCCATCTTTTGGCAGGTACACGATAAAGCGCACCACGGTTCCCGCAGATTTGCTTTCGAGGTTATATAGACGCGTCTTCGAATTTTCCACGAGAATTCACCTCATAGGTTAGAAAGGATCGTCCCGGGAATTAGCTGCGAGCGTATATCTCCCTAAAAGCTCTCCAGCGCCGTAGGACAGCATTGTCGAGCACCTTCAAGGAGAAAATGCATTTCTCCATTCCCTCGCGCTATTGTATTTTCCTTTTGCATTGTTCCGTGTCGTGCTCCACCTCTACTCCTCTTCTATCCGCCTCTCGCTAGCAACGGCATAAGTAATGATCAGTATTCGTCCTTCGCTTTATTTTAAGACGCGTCGATCACAAGCTCTGCTGTAATTTCATTCTATCCGCTGAATGAGGTGGATTCTTTAGTAATGAATACGTAAGGTATGAATACTTACATTTCTTCCGACGATGTAATACGAGGAGGAAGAAATTTCCAAGGATACGAGGCTCGCCGTTGGCAGAGGCTGTAGTGTAATTATAATTCTGAAACTTTATCAGGTACACATGTCCGTGAAGATTGAATGGGACATGTGAAGCTTGGTCCTTGATAGAGCTTTTATTAGAAATCCACTGGCTTTGTTATTCGAGAGGGTCTAGAAATTTGAAACCTCCTCTAATGCTATTTTTGCAAGTATTCCATTTCAACATTGTTTATTTGGTAGAATGATAAAAGGTCGAGGATAATATTTTATGCTTGTATTTAATAAGATAAAATGAAACCACTCAGAAATTGGAAATACAAAGTGGGCCCATGTATAGCAATAAATCCCCTGTGTTGGAGCACAGAGAAAGCTTTGAAAAGTCCACGTTTCACACCAATCCAACCAATCCAACGCATTTATTTTTCTAAGGCAATATTCAGAGTATCAATGGTCAAGAAAGAAATTCAAATATTCAGGTCCTCTAAGTTGTCTATTATTCTCGAGGAGGGTGCTTGGTAAATTTTTCAACGTCGCTTTGGTAATGGACAACAGGTTTGCCCTGGTATAAAGGCGCGGGGCACTTCCTAACTGTAACGGACAGAGTATTCTCAAAGTGATCTCCTGGATCAATTTGTTCCATACAGTTACGTCGGTATTTCTCGCCAGGAAATTCAATCTGTTTCCACCCGCTCCATAATTCCACAATTTCTGAAACATCCCTTGTATCTCGTAGGCATTATGTACACGATCAGTGTGTCGCGTCCTGGAAAATTACCAAGACAAATGGTTGCAGGGAATTGGGTTTTTCAGCGAAAGCTTTCAGACACGTTTCCTGGCCATGCACTTAGACGTGTTAGAGGAATACGAGTTCCCTTTTGCACCCCCGTATGTTCAGGTTTCGTCGTGCATCTGTGCACGATAGAGAAGGAGTTCGTATCCATCAGGCAACCAACTTTTGAACGTCTTCAAATAGCGATTCATCTTGTTATCACGACATAGTCTTCTTACTTAAACGAATTCGTGTCTCGGGGTAGATAGGAGCACTTGAGCACTTGTAGTACAGTTGCAACTCCGATGCTTTGGGACTCAAAGTGGATGTTCTTTAGGAAAATAAAAATCTGTGTGGAAGAAATGCTAAAATTCTAGGTACGTAAAGGAATTAATTTGTCACTGAAATGTGATAATAATACGATGTGTTGTTTTTCTAAATGATTTTACGATAAATTTCCTTTCCTTTCCGTTGTTCGGCCGAGATTAAGGAAATACCTTCAAAATCTTTCATAAAAAATTTTGAACTGTTTTGTAGCTTCTAGTATTGCAGCTATATATTAACCACATGGGCATTTTACGTCAGATAAACGGAACAGGAGAAAAATAGAATATTATAATTAAAATATTAGATACTCTAGCTAGAATATTATAATTAAATTTTATTTCGCTAAACTGTAGAAATAAAGAAACATTTATAAGTATTTCACATTGAAAGGTGAAACATGAAGGGAATTTTAAAAATATTCCCAATCAATTACTTAAGACAGCACAATTCATTCAAATTTATCTGCACTTTTAATTGCCACCGACAGAATACAAATTTCCATTTTGTCGCCGTGGAAATCGTACATAATGGAAAATGGAGAAATTCTTACGTAACTTTAACAACACAACCATAGACCTGTATTCAGTATTCAATGCTCGTAAACAATAAGGTCCGTAGAATATTCATGAACCAGTAAGCACAGGATAAAACGACTCGTCTACGTGCCCAAGGAAATTTTACGTAATTTTCTTCGCTGATACTATAACGCAACCTTTGCTCGAAATGTAATTGCGACTGTGAAACGTGACGCATACAAAGGGATAGGGATCGTAAAGGATTAAACGGAGCGTGATAAAGGACTTACAATTATTTAAACGCGAAACGGGACAGTTTGGTCGAATACCTTCTGCTTGAAAAAGTTAATTGCTGTTTACGATCGTTGCACGTTATTATATCATGGCTGCGGGACCAGCGTTCGTTTAAATTTTGCAGAGTTGCGAGCAAAAAGTCATTGCAATCCGCTGTTTGCGAAAAAGGCGAGTTTCCTTGTATTTATTGAACTGGCTGTATATGAATTAACGTTCTCGTTTATGATCGATGGTAACGCGAACATTTCCATACTAACAGGGCGAAACAGACGTCGTGGAACTTTCCAAAATTCAAATTTTCTGATGCTTTTATTATTTTAGGATATGATTATTATTTCCTTCTATTTTTTGTGATTTATTTAATAATAATCTTTTGTGTCCTCGACTTTTTCATGTGCTCTGGTGTAATTTCTTTTATGTTTTTTGTACTTTTATGTACTTTTATGTACTTTTATGTACTTTTTTTATGTTTTTTATGGGGTTTCAAATTTCCTGTTGCTTTTATTATTTTACAACATACATTAACTCAGCAAACAGCAAGAAAAAATCAATTTTAGACCTGTGGTTTCCGATATGATAATAATTCATCGTCATAAAAATTCAAAAAGCTCTTGGTCTTCTCTCTATTGATCAAGTACAATATTGACGCAAACATTAAATGTTATATCAATAACCCACTCTAAATGACGCAAGTATCGTTATACACATAACAATAAATTATCACCATTTAATTACAAACACAGTCTGCAGTACATTTCAATTCCCTTCCACCCTAATTTACATTTAACTGCGGATAATTCTTAATATAATAATTTACCGACAGTAATCTGTTTGCAAAGAAACATGAGTCATATTTTATGTACATGCACACAATTCCTATCGTTTACTTTTTTCGAAATAGCCCTGTATGTGTTACGTGAATATATCTGAAATACCAGTCGTGAAACGCAGAATTGCCTGGTGTGAAAGAGGATTAACACTTTTTTACGTCCTTCCAATTTCGTCCAGATGTTGTCACTTTGAACTGTTCGCTTTCTTTCCGTTCAACATCGCCATTTAGCACGGCGCCGCGCGTTACTTAGAGAATACGCTCCCCTTGAAATATTTTCAAGGCAAGGTCTGCATTATTTTCGCGATAAATTGGCCCCGCTAGGGTCGACTATAATCATACATTTCGCCCGAGACTCTCAGGTGCGAGACGCGCGAGCTTATCGCATCCGAGGATCTTGAAGGAGGAAATGCGACTCTCTCCATTTAGCCTCCGCTACCACCGCCCCCTGCAGCCCCAGCCTCGTTCTTCCTGCCCCTTCAAAGAGGGTGACGTGGCCTCAAAAGGCTCCCACCGTATACTTAAACTGGGATCCAATTAGAGGAGATACGGAGTTTGGCGTGTTGTGTCACGAAACACTGTGTTCTAGCTCCTTTTCGAGGGAAACCAATTAATTCGACATCTATGTCGTACGCAGACTGTCATGTGCCAGCAACCACAAGTGAAGAAGGCTTCGACAGGGATGGCTTGAACGGAAGCAGTCTTGTGAGAAATCGTCCTTTATGGCATTCTGGTCTCTTGAAATATGGTATTTGGGTTCCTAATGTCGAAATAGGGTTGCAGTTCAGAGAGATTCAGCGTGCTATGCGTTGTTGTTTATGTAGCAATCACATTAGTAGATATTTATGTTGGATATATTTTGTCCAATCAATCGCTGTCTTGATTTTTTCAATGAATAACACTCTTCTACTTGGTATGTTAACTTGTATTTAATATAATAATATAAAGGAACGGTTAAAGATTTCCGACGTTTACACTATAGGCTGATTACAATAACAAGGTGCTCCTTAATAACAAAAAATTTCAGCTGTGCGCAGTGGACTGTGTATCGATCCTAGCATGGCTCCCTAGAGGAAAGGAATATTCAAAATATAATTAGTCTAAATATATTTCTCCAATAAACTGTGATATAGACAGGAGTCGTTTTATAAGAATCGAATTTCTGCTGTGAGTTTGAATGTAAGAGTTCCTTGAAGTTTATTATCTACATTCATAATGTACACTTATATCAAAATCCAATTAAAAGAGATAATAATTGAAGCTACGTAGCAAATATTTGAGTGATGGTTTCTTATAGAAGTGAACCGAGGAAGGTGACTTTTTCACGAATATTGAAAATAGTTTCAAGTCGAAAGTTTCTTGAATGATGTAGAAAGGGCTTCCATAAAGTATCCATCTCTGTGAAATGAACTTCTTTAAAATTTATTATCTGGATGTTTGGAATTTATCCCCGACTGGAGAAAGTCTGAATAAAAAGAACGCGAGCAGTCTTATGAGTTTCAGTAATTCACGATGAAAGGAGATCTAGCTGGGATTATAATATTCCTTCTGAGTTCGTGATGTACCTACATCAACATTTTAAGGTCTCCTAATTATAGAAGAGGATTTCACAGTTTCTAATATTCCCTAAATCATTGAAATCGATACATTCTTAACAACATTACTTTTATCATACACTGTAAAGGATTTAAAATTGAAAAGCGGGTAGCACAAATTACTTAGAATTACCATTATACATAATTGTCAAATTCCTTTCAATACGTCAATCGAGTCCCCTCCAAATCGATCGTGTTTTATATCCCTCAAATATACCTAGACCAACTACACACATGCTCACTTCTTTAGCCACACAATGGACTAACTAAACAGCCAGACATCTCCCGTCTCAACTTCCCACCATTACTGCTTCAGCTCGAAGAGCCTGAAGAGAAGGTACCCCTAATAAGCGTGGATCATGCGAGAGATCGACGCGATAAATTCTATAAGCTTGCGTTTGCATTAACGAAGCCTGCACGTGGATGCAAGCTCCAGCCCCCCACCTGTTACCGAAACAAAGTAAACTCGCGTCTTTCAGGCACGTATTTCAGTTTAGAGGTCAATAACGTGATGCACTCGATGCACACTGATCGTTAAGCGCATCTGCTCCGTGCCTGTAATGACACCATTCCACGTCAGACACGTATGTACGTATCTATTCTGTTTAAATGATCGACGCGAGCTGCGCTATCACTTTGATCACTTATCTACACTCGCGTGCCTGTCCCATTGATTAGGTTCTTGTGAGCCCTCATACACCGATCCCTTGCGCGTGCCCCTCGAACAAAGTGTACCGTGAGTGTCGCTTCCTAAACACGTTTGTCCACCATTCACTTCTCCTTTTCCTTTTGAAAAGCCACTCGGAAGGGACGCGTGTGCTCTTGAATGAACGTAAATCACTATCTGCAAGTACTCTGATAACTTCACAAAGTTACTTGGTCGAATCGAATCTTGTTTGACATGTAGAAACAAGTGGATTGAGAATATGATAATACGAGGGAGTAAAGTAGTTCGAAGAATTGATGCGAATTTGTACTGAGGCTTGCGTTTTTGTGATTTGATTTTTAGTAAAGTTTGAACTTGGAAATAGAGGGAGTCTTATTTGGTTTGTTATTTCAGAAGCTAATAAGTAGGACAAAGGGTAATATATCATACGATGATGAAAGCTCCTTTAATAATTTCTGAAGCTTGAAGGTAATTATGGGAAATTAACACCCATATCTTTTTCGTCGAAACTTTCTTGGCTTGGAGGAAGTTCGCTACTTGCATTTGAAGAGAGAAGGCTATGTTGATAATGAAAAGTATACAGTAACTTATATTGCAAGGTAATGATATTCATAATTTGAATATACAGTGAATTCTTTTAATTAAAAATGTAAAGAGAACGTATTTATGAAATGATCAAAGAAATTATTCGTCGTTTTATTTTGAATATTTACTAAATCAAATTATAGAAGACCGCCCCTCGAATCTCTGTGTCAATAATTTTATAAATGATGCAGCAACCATAAAATTATCGATAACCAGGAAAAGAAGAATCTTAACCATTTACATGGCATAAAACCGTGCGCCACTCATCCCAATAACATTCGATATTTTAACTGCTTTGTTGTAGGTCAACATTTATTTTCATTTCTTTTTTCGAGAAAACAATTACTATAGTGCATATTTGAAATAAACAAATATGTATACACATAATATGAGGCAATGAGCCTCTAAATACATTAGTTTTAATAAACCTTATAAATAATAAAATAATAGTCACTCACCCGTTCAAAATTATTATTACTCAATTTCTACTGTTTTCAAACTATCTTTACGAAATAGTAGAAAAAAGATTGAATTATTTTATAATTCAATATCAGGTTTTATGTGTCGATGTAGAAATTCGTGGTTACACATGTTTGTGCAACATAACACGTTTTCAAGCTTTCTACTGAACCAGTAATTCAATATTTTGGCTGACAGCGTCACGACCAAATTAAATACGCGCGTTACGTTTACAAATACAACATGCCCAGTTTCCATTGCATTTACGTCGCGCCGTAATATCATTGATATAACTCCAGTGACAGTAGATTAACAGAAGTCTAGTTATTATTCGACTTTACGCATGAATAATGACAATTTGATTTAGCGAGCATTTTTACGTGAAAACTTTCTCACGTTGCACGAAAAATCCGCTTCGAAATGTTAACTACGAGGCTTAATTAACAAAAAAAAATAACGCGGATAATTTTACTGGTACACTTTAAAAAAGTTAAATTTCTATTGTTAGACTGAATGGTTCCTGTATTCTCTCTACTTCTCATTAATGCAACAGAAACAACTCGTTCGTGTACTGTGAAATATGTTCAAGGGATGTCGTTGACACAGTAAATTGCGTTAACTTGTACCATATTTCAAATATAATTACTGGATGAATTTAAATTACGACTGAACTTATATAACTTGCAACTGTGCATAACTTCAATGGAAGCTGGCTCCAGTGGTTACTTGTAGAAGCGAAAAGCAAAACAAACCATACATACGTATATTCTAAACCTTGTGTCACATTATATCCAAGTTATCCTCATATTTCTTACACTGTCAGTCAAAAGTGCTGGACCATTCTAAATTAACCATTTAGTTCATCATTCGATACGAAATTTAATTTCCAATTAAGGGGACCCTCTGGTTAAATTTTTCAAAAAATTGATTTTTATATATATTTTTTCGTAGTATAACATCCCGGGAGTGCTCTGGCGAATGTTTTGTAACAAAATTCGTAACGGTATAGATTTTATAGCCACATAACCAATTTAAACTCCGAACGCAGGTATGAGCCGAGAATACGATATTTCGAAACGGCAACCACCATTTCAGAAGACCTACTGAATCGATTAAAAAAATCGTTGAAGCATTTGATTCGTAATTGGACTCGCTATCGTAGCATTCTATAACATATCTTTTTTAATCACGGGTTTTATTTTATGTGCACAATTATGTGTAATATGTATGCGTAAAGTTTTGGTCTTTTTGGCTGCAACAACGAATACTGCGATAGCCATTGATATAAATTTTATGAATTTTTTTTTATTTTGGATTTTGGACGATCCTGTGAGTAAATTTTATTGTTACCGTTTAGGCATCTCTTTTTGGGATCGCTGCACTAAGCGCCACCGAGAAAATGCATCAAGACCGAAAACATGAAACGAAATTTTTTTGTACCCTAACGAGTGTATCAATAAATGCTAAAAACATTTTTTAGGATATGTTATAACCTCTTCTTGCAAAAAAATCATAAAGATCACCTATTTTTCCAGTGTTTTGACCGGAGGGTTCCCTTGAGTACAGCTTCAAGCACGCGTAATGAAATACATATTTACATACATCATTCTCAGATATTATTTGATTCATATTCTTCCCAGTAGAAGCATTCAATACGAGCACTCAAAGTTTACTAGCATGCAGTATCATCCAGGATAACTTCAAAAATATGAGCCGCTCGACGACTCCGTTTCGGTTGCATCGATCGTGATGCATGGATCCAGCTATAACGGGGAACACAGCCATCGATCATGCCTGGCACTGAAATCCCTTTAAGATATACATTGGTGCTTTACATATTCCTTCGCCGTGTTTCGCTGAACTCGTTGCAATGCCCCGTTGATATATTGGCCTTTTTCAACGTTATTTGAGATTTGCATAGCAGAAACGTTACTAGAGCAGAAAACGAGTAATCGTTTGACCAACTTCTCCAACTGAATGTCTATTCCTTCAAGTTTGTACGTTTCGATAGAGAGTGAAGCTGGGCTAGTTTTGTTCGCGAAACCAATTAATTAGCAAAATGAAATTTGTGGTTATTATATACTGCCCACTACTATTTTTGCCGAATATATGATTATGTATACATTAACTGGAAAATAAATGTCCTTTACTAAGGTATCATTATCACTCAAAGGTTAAAAGATTCAAAAATTCGAAACTGGGAACTTAAAAATGACGCTGCAGTGAAGTGAACCCCATATGACCAATTTGTGATTATAAGAAGGTGTGTCCACGGAGGGTTAACTACGAGGATGTTTTATTAAATATCGAATTATGAAGAGAACGTTCATCCAATTATTTACACATAAAACTTCACGAATTTAGATAAGATGTTCCATAAGTGCTGGAGCTTGCAAACGGGTTGTACACGAAACTGAATACAATAAACAGAGTTGAGGATGCTTTAAAAGTTCATCGTGTCCCATAGATTCGTGAATCGCGCCAAAAAAATTGTTACACAGTTATGTAAACTAGTTTGAAGAAAAAAGAATAGTCTAGCTCGAACGGTAACTATTCGTATACCTATGTTACATCTGTGGTTGGGGGTACAAGTTTATAAAAATATATTACTCTATTTTTACGGAACTCATATTGGGATAAAACGTTTTAGAATACTATTTGTTACACAAAGTTATTGCATTTCTGTAATTTTATGATGTTCGTTTTATATTTTTCTACGCATATCAGTATGTGATACTTTATAATGTCTGAATATGAATCAATTTATGCCTTAACTCCCATAAATCTGTAAGGCGCACGTAAATCTCCCATCAGAACTCTGTTCACTGTGATTATCTTCAGCTTACGCTGTTACCTGAACTTTTCTAACGCGTTTTATGCTCTGAGTTTTACGAAGTTTGAGAACTAATAATGCTATTACGAAGATTATATTCGACTCGCCTTCCATACG
Organism: Andrena hattorfiana; assembly: GCA_944738655.2. NCBI lineage: Eukaryota > Metazoa > Arthropoda > Insecta > Hymenoptera > Andrenidae > Andrena > Andrena hattorfiana. The sequence goes on from OX122894.2 coordinate 9,984,950, forward strand.
CTGTTGGAAAATTTATGATAGGCGTAAATACAAAATTGATTAGAAAGTCCATGTAACTCTGTACACAATTAACCACTATTACTTAGTTTATTTATATCCAAATAATATCAACACATTGTATAAATATGCTGTGTAAACTATGAAGTTGTGAAAAATAAGTTGTAATTTGCACAAAACTTCAAATAAAATTTAGGTTTTCAAAAAATGATGAAGCTGATAAATTCAAGTTATAACAAACATCACAAGCATTTGAAAATGACGAATATATTAGACATATAAATATCTCAATATAATATTCGAATACTAAAAGTCTTCAATTGTATTCGATATTCGAATATTCAAATAAATGGATATACAAACATTGCAACAAGCTTCTCAGTTCTGCTGCTATATCAATAATATTTTCACGTATCAACGTCACTCATAGAAATTATGCATGCACATTCTTTAGCACAATGTTTTATTTAATGTTGTTATACAAAGCCAAGCAACGTGGCAAGATGTATGAAATGCAAAGAGACTGAATTTAAATTCAGCGGAAAATTCTGACAGTTCATTAAAAAATATCATTACTTCACTTTACTACGAAGTCTGCAGGAAACACGTATCAGGTTTGAAGAAGAATGTAAGAAGAATGAAAAACTGATTCCTGAAGTACTGATAATAATTCCTCACAAGTTTCCAATACATCCTACATATCTTTTTGACGATACAATAATTTTCCTAATCTCAATACGAGAGATGAGAGTATACTATAAATATTGTATAATATCATTAGCAACAGAATTGAATATTTCTAGAAGAATCTAATTACACTTAAACCGATCGTTCTATTCCAACTCAGTGGACCCTCATACACACGAGCCTTCACGGTAACGAAAGAATTCCTGAACCACTAACTTGCACCATTAATTAATGCAAATCCCTTCATTAATTCCCGAGAAAACTGTCGTCGAACGTAACAGAGGAAACCGCCTAATAGCCACGAAAACACACTAGCGTCACGCAATCACGAATGAGAAAGAGTCCACGTAACTTGCGTTTGCATTTTTACGGGCTCTATCTAATCGAGCCGCCGTAAACAAATAGCCAGTTCCAACCTGATGCAATTACCAGAGGTGGAGGAAGGGGGGGGGGGGAGGAAAATTCATTAGCAATGATTTTCTTGCAGCGGGCGTACCGCGTTTTTCGAACGGAATCCCACCCCCTCGCCGCCACCGAGCGTTCCCCCCGGCGGGTAAATCGCGCGACATGGCTCCGGGCTCGGCTGAATTCGCCATTATCGTAGATATCGCTTAACCAACGTTTCCCCTACGGCGAGGAAAAACAGGGCCAGAGAGGGCGAAGACTCGAGGAAAAAGGGACTTCGCCGTGGCACCGATATTCGTTGCACGCCCACGCACGCCGCCGCCGCGGACATGCAATTCCGCGTAGACCGTTTTATCGATGAATAGAAGAGGAGCTGCTGGCAAATTAGCGTGGCTGGCTCAATTTGTCGGGAGCCACTTTAACGTTGTCATACTTTATTCACATGTTGTCCGAGGTAAAAGGTTAATAAGAACGTTATTACTGATGCATAGACTTCGATGTTGTATCAGCATAATGGATAGTGGCTGAGATCGTTCGACGATAGCATGACGAACTCGCGCGGGAAAGCTTTTGCGAATTCTGCTTAATGTTTCATTCCATTCCCCGCGCTGATGTACCGTGGTCAAGGTTGTGGTGTGTGTGTGTGTGTGGTGAAAATGGCATGTGGTTGGACATGTACATTCATCACTGTTTGTTGTTGGGGAATTTAGTTTAATTTGGAAGTCGATGGTAGTCGACTTCTATTGTAGATGTGAAAATTCTTTGGGTAATTTTGGTATGAGTTTAAAATGTGATTGCGATGTAAAGTTTAAGATGTGCTAGATGAAAATTGGAACTGAAATTACTCAGTCGGCAATTGGAAACAATAGTGGAGCATTGTGTGTTTGTACAAGGCACGCTCTCCACCTGCAATGGAGTATAATATTTAGTGGAAATGAATTTTTTAATACAAATGATAATTGTTATCAGAAAGATACGCTATGAAATATTTTTCTACAAGCTTCTAGTGAGAAAAATATTTTCTGGTCGTTTGAAATTCGATATTAAGTTATGTCACTTCTATTTTTAAAATTCAACATAAATTGAAGTAATAGAATAGAGAATTTACGAATATAAACCACGAAGTGACAGTGCTAATTAAAATATCCATATATTGCGATGTAAAGAGAAAATGTAACAAAGTTATTCGAAAATCTTAATGCTAACAGAATTAACCACAGCGAAGCAGTAAATACCGTTGAGTATTTTAATTGCTTCAAAAAAGGTTTTTCCATCGTCCTAGGATCGTCTTTTAGGATTGATAAAACCTTTGTAAAAGAAATTTCCAGAAAATTGCAAAATCTTCGTGCGGGGAACGCCTCCCCGTTAAGGATTAGCGTCCCATCGGAGCATGCTCGAACGTCGCGATACTTTAGCCCTCCGATACTCGAAATCCTTATGTCGTCGAACCATCCTATAAGGACGTTATCATTGATGTACGAACCTAGAGACTGCGCTATGATCATGAATATATCCAGAAATGAGCCCAAGGTATTTTATTCGTGGTTCTATATCCACGCTAGTGCAGCTCAACGGTCGCGAAAAGAGTTGGAAGATCGATACTTTAATATTTAACTGTGCAGCTCCATCTACATCATTAATCCTTGCTATTCGGAAGGTACGTGTGTTGATACTATTATTCATTTAATATGCATCTATTCTTTAAAGTTTTAGGAAAACATTTAACATGATAGTTTTTCGTTATTTTGTGTTGTTAAGATCAAAGTGTATTGATAAAATTATATAAGTTCGCTTGGATTAATGGATTTTAGTAATATTAATTTACGTCACAGATAGTAGATGAAATTAAATATTCAAAATATTACTACATAATTAAAAGGAACACTTAAAATTCTCATTAAAACAAATTTCCATTAACAAGGAAGTTCCAAGTTTTAATTAAAACTGCGAATAACAGTCCAAAACAATAAGTAATTATTGTTAAAGGTATAAAATAATGTTTACCAGACACATTATATTTTGAACAATAAGCACCATACTAATTAAATATTCATTTATAATTATATCCTAAATACTACTGTCAATTGTTGCAATATTCATTCGATCCTCATCTTCTCTGAGTCAGCAATACGTCTATAATAAGTCAGAGAATAATTCTTATGCTTACTGAATCTATCAGTTTCATTCATCATAATTTCAACGAAATTCAGATGTTAAGTCACCATTAACAGCGTTTCGTGGCAAGGAGAAAGGACGTCAAGGGGCAGTGATTATTTTAACGCGTGGTTCACCGTGGCAGAAAAACACTTCATTTTCGGCTGGCAGCCGGTCGACGCGTAAATATTGGCACGAGAGAGAGAGTCTTATCGAGACACAAATAGTGCCCAACGAACCTTCCCCCTTAATTATCGAAGCCCTATTAATTAACGGTAAGCGAATATTGCCGAGCGACTGAAACGAGAACTGCTCCGTGATATTAATGATTCTTAGCCCATCGCGTTTCCATATTTATGAACATTATTACTATCGATTTCTCATGAATCAGCCGGCCACGTCTCTAGATAACCCACACTCACGTGATAATTTTTATGGACTTGAGGTGGCAGTAAATTCGGTTGGGTGATATTAATTTTAATGGGGAAATACGGTGTGCAAAATGCTCCGCTAAAAGGTATGGATGTTTATGGTTGGCTGGCCGACCCTGGTCTCGTGCATGCCCCTGATACATTTTTTAACAATTTTAGTTTTCCAGCATTATACTTCCGTTGGAATTTAGCTACCCATTATCCTTTTTCACGCTGACGCCGAGACTTTTTGCTTTACGTTAATCCATTTGGGCAATTGATAGGATTTTGCGAACAGGAATTTGGATTTCAATTTTTGCTGGATGCTTTTCATATATTTCTATGGTGGATTAAAGTTGAAATCATACGGAATAAAACATCGACGATAAATTTATTGAACCTTACTTTGTGCCCATGATAATATTAGTAAATCACGCAGGTTAGAAATGTCAAACGAATAATGCATAACGTATGGGAATAGCTGTACATATAAAATACAACGGGTATCCTGCTATCATTATGTTCATAAATATATGCCACGTTATTAGGAAATTGCATATCCAATTCCGTATTAGAGTATTGTTCGGGGTCTCGCATTTTCAATAGGATGTGTCAAATATTCGATGAAAAGGTCAATATCACTATTCCATTATGAAAATCTATTTTTCCAGAATGAGTAAATTGACTATAATTGCTATAAATGGACGATAATAAAATTATTTGAATAAATTCAATTTTAAGAATTTACCTTGTAACCACAAATTTCGTATCGGTCTAAACATCACTTATGAGAGGTCCTGTCATAGTACATGCAATACAACTTGTGGTTAATTACACCCTGCTACTGTAATCTAATCAAAGCATTAGCTCGATATTGACCAAAATGTATCGGCTTTATCAGATTGCGATAACACGTGAATTTAGCAAATTCATCACGTGTGTCATATTTTGTAACCTCGTGTCATTATAAGTAGGCGTAGATACAGAGTGCTTCATCAACCCTCTCATACACTTTTTTCTGAGGATCAATTGATGATTTCGATATTAATTTATTGAAATTTATCATTTTCTTAACCCTGCAGTGCACACGTAAATTAAAACTACACCATTGCACACGTTGGGCCTCACAGGTCCATTTTTTCAAATTCAAAAATGCATAGATATTTGAGAAAATTTTTTAGACTGCACGTAATCTATTGCACTCAATCCTTATTAACAAAAATATTTAATAACATAATGGAAATACTGAACAAATATCTCTTTAACACCAAATACGAGTCATCGTCTTCTGAATCTTTTTCAATATCATAAGAACCGTTTATTTGAGCCTGTTAGGCCCCACGTGTGTACTGTAGTGTTAAAATTGTCACTATTTAAATTTTGTGCTCCTTCCCATTAAAAATCCCTTATACCAATTAAAATTTTATTTTTTACAAGATCCCGGTCTGACAATTTTTTAGAAGAACCATCACAATTTCGACAGATGCATCGGAAACGCTGTTTTTCTTTTAATCTGCGTTTGACGTTAATCACACATCGTAACTGAATTATCGTAGATGCAATATCCGGATATACTTTGCATAAATTCGAATCGATTCGATCGTGCGTATCGCGCGTTTTGGTGAATTTACGCGAGACAACACACGACCAATAATATTTCACCGGAATGTTTCATCTTAACGTATTTTCTACTTTATCTGTCGCAATATCTGCTTATAAATAGCTATAGGGCGACATGAAATATTTTGCGTATGCGTTCCGCTTGAACGTAACTCGCCTGCATCCTGATTAAGCGAATTTATAGGAATATCAGTAGCCTCATTACAATATTCCGATATCACGATTTCAACGGGGCACCTTTTCATATTTTCGTGCCTTCGTTTCTCATTGATCCTCGAGGTATTCGAATTTTTCGTAACTTTTCAGCCGCGATTCGATAATTTTATAATGATTATGTCATGATAATGATTATGATATAGTATGTTTCGCATTTCAGGTATCATGTTCCAATCCAACGAAGCAGCGCAATGAATTCCATTAATTAGTTTCCATTTAATCACTTCCTATTTTACCATTTTCGTAGAACGCAGAGGCATCAGAGTATTTATTGTTCGTTAATCACTGTTTCTGGCTACTTTAATACATAGGTACTCATGGCGTATAAGCCTTTCAACTGCTGGCAGACGGTACAGAAAGCAACTGTCAATGCGAGTGCTTTGTATTCTGTACTTCCTTCAGGCATATATTATTTACAATTCTAGAATTCTATATTATTCAGAAAGAAGTTATACAAGAACGACGTAACTGCTATGTAGGTACAATACAATATACAGAAAGCTGTTGCGTCACTATTCATGATTGCTGCAGATCATTCTAGCTTTGATATGCAGTGACGCGGCGATTACTCGATAAAGGACCACCCTTTACCAAAGGAAATTGAATCGACGTTCACGTGTCCATATGTTTACTGAAACCACGAATCTCTGACTAATCTGTACAAACATTCTGCCAAAATTCACTTAGAACTAATGTTGACAAATGACCACAAACGGTTACCAAAGTACCTAGCAAGTATCATGTTTAATATTAATGCCAGTTTATTCCAGTCTACGAAATAAAACAAACCATATTTCTCGTTCGCCAGAAAGCATTCAATCCCTCCTGAAGAGGGGACATACACCTAGAGAGATCTAAAAAATGACGATCTTTTAGAATTGTTTGTATGAAAGCATTAACAATATTGCACCCGTAATTTTTTTTATTAATTATATTACATCTTTTACTATAATACTTCATTTTTGTATGTATAAATATTAGTTGTAGTTAAACAAAAAGCAAATTAGTTTCTTGAAATATATTAACAATTAATTTTTAAAGAAATGGCAGCATTCTAAATGAAACGCTCAATTTTCGAGCATAAAAGCTAGCCATTCTATGCCATAAAAAAGAAACTATGAATTAAATAAAAAATCCGACCCGTCAAAAACAACATTTGTTAATATATTTTAAGAAACTAACTTGCATTTTGCTTTCAGGTAAAATCTGTTTAATTGGGAGTGGGTAACGCAAATCACTGCAGCGAATGACGCATTTGGAACTAGCCCCTATAACTGTATTATGCGACTAATATTTTTACATACATAAATTAAGTATGTATTATAGACAAAGATGTGACATAATTAATAACCAAATTTCGGGTGCAATAATGTTAATACTTTCTTTAAAAAAAAATTAAAAGAACGTCAGTTTTTAGGCCCCTCTAGGTGCACATTCCCCCTAAAGGGGTTACATTCACCTAGAGATTCGGAAAAAGCATACAAGTTCAGGAATTTTTTGGGGAAAAGTATAATTGAAAATCATACACAATGTTTTTCTACTAAAAGACACATCTTTTAACTATATTATTCTAAATTTTCAAGCGATATTATTATTAACTAAAGGAGATATCGGCTTGGATATGAGTCGTGTTTCTTTTGTTAAGCATTACCTGGTGGACATTTCCTAGGCCAGACGATGCATCTGAAAGCAAACATTCAAATAGATTTTAAAAATAAATAACTTTCAGAAGTACCTGACGTTCTCATATTTTTAAATTTTGCTTTAAATTTTGCAATAATGGAAATATTTGCAAAGCCTTCTTGAAAAAAGACATTTTTTTCATCGAAATTTGATATTTCAACTTCAAACAATCGCCCTTTTTACCAAAATACAATATTAAAATTCGAAGAACGTCAGGTACTTCTGAAAGTTTATTTTTATAATCTGGTTGAATTTTTGCTTTCAGATGCATCATTCGGCATACGGAATCTCTACCAGCTAATGCTTAAAAAAAGCACGACTCATATCCAAACCGATATCTCCTTTCATTAATTATAATATCTCATGAAAATTTAAAATAATATAGTTAAAAAATGTACCTTTCAGTAGAAAAACATTGTGCATGATTTTTACTTAGTCTTTCCCCCCAAAAAATTCCTGAACTTGTATGTTTTTTCCAGACCACTAGGTGGATGTAACCTCTTAAGCCCTTATCCTAACTCCAACCTAATGATTTTTCAAGCTACCCGATACGATCGCTTCCCTTAAGAAGAAAACGGTGACCAACAGAACAATGTATTATTCGAGATAAGAATATCATTCGCGATCTCGTGTTTGCAGAGCAACATGACGGGCCTCCGCGAACATATTTCGCGTTTAGCGTGGTCCCGGCAGAAAAGCGCATGCATCACGATTAAGTCAATGGCTGGCGACATCAATACCCTTCGCCACAATATTTCAATGGGACGGCTCGAACAGCCGACATCCCTCACGTTCCTACGCCACTATGGGGCGCGTAATACGCCTTGTCGCGGCAACTTCCCCCGTTGAACACCGCGGCCAGATTAGAATATTATCGCCATAACGCCGTGTACAATAGTGAATCACGCGACGCGCAACGGGCAACGCAATCTATGGGTTTCGCAGTGTCACACACGCTATAAATTAATGCCATGCGCCGCACCGGCCACGACGAGCTCCGCCACGCGATACTTTGCCATGGAATTTCTGTATTTCGCGTTCGCCATCGCGGCGTACGACAGCCGACGATTACTGTTGCTAATTTGCTGTGTACCGCCCATTATTGCTAATTCGCTGTACACTCATTCAGCTTATTTGCATAATCAGTGCCGCCCGACTGGGCGCGCTGGTATTGGAAATTTTCAATTTCCTTCGGCAACGGTAATCACATTGAAATTCATGGGAAACGGTGAATTTCATTGAAGTCGGACAGCTATTTCTTTATGAGTCTGTAAATATTGGATCTTTTTCAAAGAATATGTTTCTTAGAGGAGAAGCTTTAATTCTTTACACTTGCAATGTGTGTTTTAGCTAAATCGAAGTTTAATTATTATATTTCTTTTTGACACGGGGGGAATTGGGGAGAAGTAACGCGGAACTGTTGGTTACTGTTTATATTATGCAATTTCTACTAAATTGAGTGTCGTGTAGTTACCATTACCTGCATCTACAAGATTAAATGTCCCTTCACTGGATATTCACTACAGCCGCCAAGGAAAATCGCATTCAGAAAGTAATGTATGCTGAATCCATAATATCAGGACACATTTCAATGGAACTTTGATTTGCAAACTTTATGCTCGCGATAAATGTGACGAATTCGCCTGGCACGACGAAAAAGGATTGGCAGAAGTACGTAGTTGCGCTGCGTCGGACACTATATTGACTCTACTACTTGGAAGACTACGTCGACCGAGTCGCGCTCCGTGTTGGTCGCAGTCAGAAGTGAAAGAAGCAAGTTTTCAGGGAAACTTCGTGCTCCTGTAAATATTGATCGGCGGAATGAAGTTTTCGGCTCATAAAGTAGTATAGCAAGATTTGTCCCATTTGAATTTCCTGCGAATGAATATCCAAGTATTTCACCGAGCCGGAATTAAGGGTATAAAACTCACGGCTCCAACTTGTTTATCCAAGTTGAAGGGGAATAATTCGTGATTGTGCTTCCGTGGAGTCGCTCACTCCGCCTGAGCTGTGAGCGCTCGTAAAAGCAATGGAGGTCGTTCCGTCTGTCGATACGCCAGGTACTACTACTACGTGAAACGACTTTAAATATTGTTTTAAAAAGTAGCGAAGAGTTTTATTATTCCGAGAGCGAGCAGCGCCCGTGGGGCAGACGTATATGTGTAGCTTAAAGCTTAAACTACGAAAACTTTTCAGAGTTTGTAAGTTTGAGATTTGAGGGGTAGTTTACGAGTAGTGTATGTTTATAATATCTTGCATACTAAAAGTCTTGACATTATCATTTCTAAAATTTCGTATGAGATTGCGAGGTTCATTCTTTTAATAAAGACTAACATTTTTTTCAGACCTTTTTATTAAGGATTTTTGAAGGAAAGATTTCGATCAATTGGAATTGTTGGAAACGTTGTGGAATTATATTTAACCTGAAAATCTGTGATGGTTCCTGTAATATTCAACATTCATCAATATTTCATTCTACTTGCACCTTTCCTGTATTAAATTATTTGATATCGTTCTAGGAAGGATATTCGCCTTTTCATTCAGGAAGCACCATGGCCAACACACAGTTTAGTAAAAGCAATCATTCAGAAGTGCATTGAAACAATGTGATACTAAATACCATGGAAACTCTGCCTCCTCCTCCTTTTTTATTTAAAACTACGCTTCACCATCTGTAATATTAATCCATCCACGTGAAAGCGTATTTCTCGGGTCGGCGAGAAACACAATTCTCGTGAAAGCTTCCACCTAACCCACGTCTAATTCAGGCGTAAGCCAGACCTACATCGGATCTTCGGCTGTGGAAAGCTTGACGTAAATAACGCTGTAAAATTGAGAGCCCTGCAAGTTTACAATTCGAGCAGGTTCAACCGCAATCCCCTCTACCAATGATCGATTTCTATCTCTGCCACTAGCTAATACACTCTAATACATTACCCAAGTACTGTGGATAAAAGACCTGCAAAGTTTGTAGTACAGCGATGAAAGAAGCAATTGTTCTAATAACAATGTACTAAGAACTTAAAATGCTTTGCTTCATCCTGCAAGCAGTAATACAGAACTACTTGGGCATTGCCTCCATAACCAAATTTGTGTATCACAGACACAGACAGATTCCAAAACAGGTGTTCTTATCTCATAACAGTATAAGTGGTCAATCCACTGGAACTATTTGAGCTTAGATTAAACAGTATATTTAACCAAACAAATCTGTATGAACGCTTACAATATATTTGAAGTGTGCATCTTCATATATCCCTTCTGTCGGTTGTTATTAAAATAACAAGGTGCAGAGCACCAGTGGCGCCCTCGGGATTTAATCTTGGGGGAGCCGAGTTGCCCGGATAAAAATATTTTTAATCCACATGCAATAAAACTCGTTAGGTGATCATAAAATTTATTTAAAGAATAAAATCCAGTTTCCCCCTTTTTTACAAAGCTCTGGAATTACTTCAGTCATGGTTACATTAGCCCCCTTTTTGCTGCAGAGCACTGATTCCTTTTATTGAATCCGCAGAAATGTAGTGCGCTCTTCTCAGTCCTGTCGCGTTATACGGAAGCACGGGGAAGTGAAAGAACAACAGGAAATCGCGCGACAGACAGGAACCGAGAAAAAATGCCGCCCGTGTCCAACCAAACTAATAAAAAGAATCCGAGAGCAGAGTTGTCACTACTGCCAATAATTTTAACATGTTCTTTAAAATTTGCCTGATGTCTGCAGGCACTGCATATCGCCTCGCGTGCCCATTCAAACAGATTTACATCCAATTTCTAGCTCCAGTAAGTTAGACCGATACTATACCTCGAGATTCCCTGTGACATCTTACGCAGGGACGATCGTATCGCGGCCTGCCAGTTCGATAAATTTCGCGCTGGTACGGGAACGATATCGGTGGATTTTGCGCTTCGTTTGGCCTGATAAGCGGCCACGATTAGACGACTGCGGCGCATGCGGATTCTCCGACATTTCCGATCTGACCCGTTTCAATTTGCTCGACAATCTACACGGGAGCACTCTCCCTTCTAGGACGAATGTTCCGCGGATCAGATGCCGAGAGCCGCTGTTCTCGTGTCCATTAATAAATTAGGCGAGGCGCCGTTGTTCTGTTAATATCAGGTTTGATCGGGAACCTCTTAATTAGTAAATCCAGATAAAATAAGTGAACCGGATTTCTTTGAAATATGATTTGATTTTTTGAGATACGTTAAAGAAAAATTTAATCTGAGCAGATGAAGTGCTCCTGGCACATATTCCATGATTTTAAAGTGTGTGAAGTAGAAGTATAATACTTTTTGCTTGTGCGTTTGAGGTACTTTAAAGCGTAGTGAAAGTTTGCTGTTGGCTTGTATAGGTAGCAAAGAACATTAGTGAAAGCGTATTATTGAATTAGTGCCTTCTCATTGTAAAGTATTCGTTTCTTGTACGTAGAGATAAGAAGGGAACTGTAGCATTTTCATTTAAACACTATACTACGAATTATTCATAGATCGTTTAACAGTTAACAGAGTATACACATGCACGTTTGTCAGGTACGTCGATATGATATCGCTTCGTTTAGTCATGACAGCGTTCTGAATATCAACACTGATTAAATTTCGATCACGAACCAACAGCCACGAGCTATCCGCCCACCGAATATCATCAATTATTCCTGCGTATTTCCTATCTTGATGTATATTTTACGAAATAAAAATGATAGCGCTTTCTTTTGTATTCCAATACATTCTTTGCAACTTTGTTTTCAAAATTGAGGTCTTTGTAATTTCTACGACATCCATGGAGTCGTTATTTTGTAAAGATACCATCGAAGCCAATATGATTGCTGTGTGCGTTGTCACAGTGTAGCAAAAATATCAGCCACGATCGCGGTATTTGAACGTATCAACACTCGCGATCAGCAACCGTTGCAAATTACAGAGGCTGGTTAATCAATTATTCAATGAGCATAAAATGCGGTTACAAGGTTAACTGCTCCTTCTCACGTTAGATATCATCCATTACTAACTCGACGCGTTGATTTTTAATGTGTTTGCTCGCCAGTGAAATTCATGCAGTTCGATAGATAAATGATAATATTGCTATGATATTGTCAGTTATTGAAACACGTCTAAAATCATAATTACCTCTAAGATATTATCCGCTACTTTACATAAAAATGTGCTGTAACCAAACATTCATTGCTCACAGTACAAGTCGAAGCTTTGCACGTAAACAGATAAATAACTGTATAAATTGTCAAAATATTATAATAAATATAAATAACTAACCTATCAAACGACTGATCTGTAGAGTACATAACAAGCCCAAAAACGAAATTGAATCATTCACACTAACAGTACAACAGAGCTGTAAGTTTTCCCAAGTAGTATAACCCAGCAATGGTCAGCCACGCAGCCATAATTTAACGTGGCAAGAGGCTCTATCCGCGATCAAACCCGTTAAATAGGAATTAAACGTGCACGGCACTCTTGTAGGTATATGTACTTCCTGTGTCGCTAAGCAGAATGCTCGGCCATGAGAAAGGGTGGTGGCCGAGAGAAAGGGGTGATGGAGAACACGCGTTGTCGGTTTCGCTAAACGGTGGTCGAGATTTGCGCGCAGCTGGCGCAACTTCGATCGGAAAATATTTGTTTTGCCCAACCGTCGGATGAAGAGTTCGATCGGATGAACGACGTGTAACGGCGGATGAATTCGGTTGACGGTGGAAACGATAAAACGACGTTCGACGTCGATGCGGCTCGTTTTCGGGTCAACACGTCCACGACTCCTCCTTTTTACGTAACACACCAGCATTTTGCCGACTGGAATGTTCTCAACACCGAGTTTCGCGATCTCGATACTGGATGACTGCGGATAAAAACTATATAGAGGTCAGACGTGGTCAATGGAACAAGTAGAAGAGGGAAGAAGTGTATCGACTGAGGAGTTTCCCCGAGTTTGGTGATAGTTAATTAGAATTTTCTTCTCTAAAGGGTGGAGTTTCAATTCTGGGGTTGTTTTGTCAGTTACTATTGAAGGGCCATGGAAGGAGGGTCGATTGAAAACATGCAATCGAACATTTGCAAGCTTCTTACTCCGTGTAATTAGGTTTTGCGCGTGGCAGAGGGGGAAACGACTTTTGTGGACACAGCAAGCAAACTCTGTCTGAGAAAGAATTTCTTTTTGGGGACTCAGAGCAGTTTGAGGAAAACTACTGTAGTGTATATTACGACTGTGTATTGGATTAATGGGACAGAAAATCAATGTAGGTTTTTTATACAAATTTAATTTCTTCATAAAAATATTATAAAGAAGAACGAAAATGAAAAATGAACTTACAAAAATTAATGGGTTGAAAAGATATTCATACGAAACGATTATTCTATAATAATTATTCTATGACTGATCTATAATAATTGTTGTCGAATTCAAATACAAGGAAATTTAATATTTTACGAGGAGGAAGCCATATAGCATTTCGATCAAATAATAAAATAGAACTCTCTTGACCCTAAGTGAAAATCAAAATTATGATGCTTGACTATTTTAGGGATATTCGTAACCGAAACTTGAAAAGTCGAAACTACGTGAAAACTAGGAACCATAATGTTATTTTATGCATGCAGTGATGAGAATGGAAGAGTGACGGTCGATTTTTTCAGAATGCACGTCTTTCCACTACGCTGTTCTTGAAAAGGGCAGCATTCTTGACTGCCTCAGGTAGATGAAAACCCCACGCATTGTTGTGGAATCTCGCATTACACTTCGTTGCACTTCCTTTGCCCCCAGCTCATGCTCCTTATATGTGCATCCACTTTTATAAGGAATCACGAACGAGAAATATCACAATATTCCGCGAGGTGACCGATGCATCTAACCTTTCCCAAGTTTTGGAAAATGCTGTTGGAAACTTCGCGGGACATTGATGAATATTAATCCCAAGTTCCGCAGTGGGGAACGAAGTTTTGTTCAAGTTTTCAGTATCGGCAGTATCGATCTTTGCAAACTCGCATTTTTGAACACAAAGGGGCGGAAGTTGTCAATAACTTGCTAACGTAGCGAACATTGTTGCGAAAACGGTGTATAACTGTTGCTGAGTATATTTAAGAACCCTGCTAAACTTCTGGGCACACCAAATTCGTGTTTAACTTTGTACCTCGCGCAAGCTTCAGAAACACATTCAACCAACAAACTATTTCTAGAATGTTCGGTCAAATAGAAGTTTAAAATTATTCAACCCCTCTCCTGATTTCCACACTACACTCAATGCCACTTAAAAAAGATACATTTTTATTGAAATTTCCATTATGAGATTTCAACCAACAGATTCATTTCGTACAATCTTGAGATCTACGCCGTTCAGTTCATAATGAAATTGAAATATTGTAAAAGCTCTCCCTTCAATACTCAATATTGTAAACGTACCAATAAACGAGCACTTAAGGCTAATGAATGAACACTATTATAAAATTATGTTTGCAGTGCGATTGATTCCACGTGCTACAAAAATTGGACATGAAGCAAGAAATTAAAAGAAGTCTCTAATTAATTAGTTGCCTATTTGATAACTTATTTTACTAATTTTAATAAAAAAATACCCATACACCGGTACGTGTTCATTTACTGATACTTCCACCCTACGCGAGAAGCACTTGAGAAAATATCTTTCTGTATGGCGCTACATCTACCTCGTTTTTCATCTTATTCCCCAGCTGCTTTCCTCCACGAGACGTTCGATCGCGTTCGAATGGCTCGTACAAATTGGTCACTCGCGTAATTTTTCATCGCCGACGGGACCCGCTCGTTCGAGATGGATTCGCGAGTCTTCCAGCTGGCCGGCGTGCAGAATCCAAGCGTCGCGACGGCGGAGACTCGTTCGAAGTCGGCATTAAGTTGTCC